>OY755055.1:5814925-15814925 GCA_963576755.1 Noctua janthina
GTTCTATGGATACCCCGCGGCAATACGTACTATTTTAGACTACCCGCACCAAGTATTTGCGGTAACACACTTGGTAATTTAGTTACGAATATTGTTTAGTGGTTATAGAATTTCCGAATTTTAGATTGCAAGTAAATATTTATTAAAGTAGAGTAAACTAACTATACAACATTAGTTTTAGTATTTGCGAAACCTGAAACACGGGTCTAGTATTTTTATGTAAAGAATCTATGTACAAAATTTCAAAACTGTGTCATGAAAAATCACAAAGTTATATGCTTGTTCAGTTAACTAGTTGTCCTCACAAAAACGTGGTCACCACGCGGCGCGGCCGCGCGCACTCCTCCAGCGTCGTCTTGAGCTCATTGATAATGAGAATTTGGCCGTAGGTACCTAAATGATTACGATAGATAATTATTGTCGCTCGGTGTCCAACTTGTAGCCTTTTTTACAATATTTTTGGGACAAAATATAACATGGTTTAAAAATTATTGGAATCGATTCAGTCAGAACCAACTATATTCAGGTTTCACATATACTGAAAATAATTTATACATTATTAATTAAAAACTATTAAATAAACTAACAACAAACTATAAAAAGGGTATCGAAAAACTCCTCCTCAACGCTGTCAGCTGGTAATGTGCCCAAGAGATTGCAATTTTAGAATTGAAACGAAAACTGAAATGAATGTTGTCAGAAAACTTTAGCTGAGACCAGATTCAACTAGCTTCCAGACGAAACATACCGCAGACACCTAGACAGTCCTACGAAAGCTTATTTATTATCCATCACACTTAATATTTTAGGTACATGTGAAAGTGACTTTGTCTATCTGTAACGTTTTCTCGCCTTAACGACAGGACGAATTTCTATGTTTGGCGTGACCTGGGGTTGTGGTTTATTTCGTAATTACCTGTGACCCTGTGTATTATATCTGGCTACTACGCGGGTGACGCCGCGTGCAATAGCTAAATACTTATAAGCGTTGGGGGTTGACACCATCTACTTTGTTATGTATTTTGGTTACTTATTTGGGGGTATGGAGATCAGGGTGTAAAGTTCTTCATCCCCCATAGAAAAAGGAGGATCCTCCGACCAGACGGGTGTTATGTCTGGTGGGCTACTGCTCGACTGTTGTTGACGGGTTCTTCTGTATAGTCTAACTCGCGAATAACTTGCGGGATGTAGGATTTAGGCGTATTTCGCAGTTTAGTTCATCGTATTTGTTATAGATGGCGCTTTAGTACTTTTTGTTCTATGTTGATAGAAAGAAAGAAAGAAGAAAACATATTTATTTGGTCCATGCCACAAGTGCACACAACAAGCACAAAACAAAAATTAAAAATCTTAAATTTATACAATTAAGACACGCTATGCAATCGTCATCTTTATTAGTTATTAATTCTAGAGCATTTCAACACCTTTGTTGTAAAATGCTAACGTTCTCTTGTTCCCATCGTAGCAGGGTACTTCGAGAACGTTGAGTAGTCGGTGGGAATCGACTTCTCTTCAGTAATAGGTTTCTCATCTAGTGCTTTCTTATCACTAGCCATGTTTATCTTAGTGAGTCAGATAGCAACCAAGAATGAAAAACAAGCGATAATTTTGTATTAATTAAAATACTGATACCTAGACACTAGAAACACACAAAAGTTGCTAATAGTTAATGTGACAGGAATAGAATATAAGGAGTCTCGGGAATAATCAGATTCAATGCTTACCCCACGAGCATAGCCGATGAGAGGCTGTTCGATGCTAGATGAGTCTTCGCTGATGTTGCGCTGCGCTGCTGCTGCTTTTTCTGCTGCCTGACGCTCTGCTAGTTGCCCACGGTAGGTTCTTTACGCACGCCACGGAATCAAGATTTTACGGAAATCTTCCACTGGAACCGATAAACGCGACGTACCGACTGCGCCAGTTAGGTTGTGGGCTGAGACGAAAGGCTTTTTTAAAAAGAAACGAGAGGTGTGTTCCGCTTGAAGAGCAGTTTAAGACTGTCTTTATTTAATCTCAAATATTATAATCTAAATGCTTCATGTTATCGCAGTACCAGGAAGTTACTCGTAATGTAATCTTATTGTCTAATTACAATGAAGGTTATTGTGTAATAACCTTGTTACGCTTATATAACTTCTCCCCCCTTAAGATGGAGGCGCGCCGAAGGCTGCGACTGAAGTTGAAGTGTTTCAGCTTCAGGTTGTTGCAGGACTGAAGTGCGCGCCGACCTGGGTATCCACCAAAGTTTGTATGCTGCCACTCCTATTCCTGTTGCAAGTATTAGGATGTACAGGACTATTGATGACCAGCTAGGTGTGCTTGAGATGATTACTGGATCCATTATAGAGTCCTTGATTTCTTCCGATTGCTGTAAGGCTTTCTTCAGGTTGTCTAGTTCTATGTTTTCTAGCTTTATTTTGATAGGTAAAGCTTTCGGTGTCTGGTGTGCACGTGGTAATGGTATGGTTTCTCTGACGTTAATGTACCGCTGATGTGTTGTTAAGGTTCGATCCATAACTTGAACCTTGCAGTTATTGTTTGTTGTTATCAGGAATACTCCCTTGTTACGTTGGTATTGTACGTCATTGCCGCAGATGGTTTTGATGACTTCTTCTTGCTTCATGATGACTATCCAGCTGTTATCCTTAATTTGTTGGATTATGTTATTTTGAAAGGTTGCGGTTACATATGTGCAATTGTGTGGCTCTTGGTGTTGTATGAGTTGAGCTATGCAATCGCTTGAGTGCAGCAGGGTGTTCCTTTCTAGATGCTTGCAGATGACTTCGTCTTCTACTATCTTGGTGCATGACTCGTGGGGATAAGCGAACTCATTATTGCCCAAGATAAGGTAAGGATTATTAGGCATAAGGATTGTGTTATTATTGTTAGGGATGGAATATAGGTGTAAGAGGTTATAAGGTTGTTCTGCAACTATTGGTATATCTAATATGAAGTTAATTGTTTCATTGGTGCTATATGCTTGAACTGTAATAGCTTTTTCCCATAGTTGTATGTTGTTTAGGTTTGGGGCAAAAGCCAAGTTTGCTCTGATTTCATTCTGGATGTTATTTAGCTCTTCCATTAAATACGAAGGGTCGATTATGCTAGGATGCATCTTTACAAGGTGTGCAAATGTTAATGCGTTTTCTAGCGTGTCTAATCCATCGTAAAGTTGTTGAAGCGACGTTTCAATGCTATTAAAGATGCTCATAGTTAGGTAGTTGGTTTCAAATTCTGTTTCCTGAGTTGAATATCTATCTATTGCTCTATATATTTCTATTTGGTTATCTTTAATGTTTATTTATTTATTTATTTATTTATGTACACACAAAATACTCAACAAGACATAACATTAAGATAGAAGAGCACAAAGGTACTGCTTATTTCATGCGAAATCTCTTCTAGCAGACCTGCGAGAGGAAAGTAATATTAGAAATGTAGACACAGTGTGTAGAAAAGACAAAACAGGAAAATTGAAATTGGAACTTAAAACAAAGTTTGAACAAAAAACAAAATTGTTATTGTTGTCATTGTTTGTTTAAACAATGTTTTTTAGATTGTTTTCGTATTGTTTCATGAATTCTTGCATGATGCTAATGGTCTTTTTCTGATTGACTCTATTACTACTGAGTGATGTTTGAATTGATTTAATTTCGTTTTCAAATTTTGTAGCATCATTTTGATCCAAGTTACCTGTGATGGCTTTTACTACAGTGCCTAAGCCATCTATAAGGCCACGTTTATACCTATAGCCTAGTCTATAACCTATGGTTTCTAATCCTAAATAAAGTAACTTACTTTCTATCGTATCTATACGGTAATCTATTTGTTTAGTAGTGGATTTGGTATCCGCCGAACAATTTTGTTTTAATTTAGTTGTGTAATAGTTACTGCAGATTTCTAAGAAAACTTCTCTTAATTTAGTTGTATTGTAAATTACTGCTAGGTGGTA
Organism: Noctua janthina; assembly: GCA_963576755.1. Taxonomy (NCBI): domain Eukaryota; kingdom Metazoa; phylum Arthropoda; class Insecta; order Lepidoptera; family Noctuidae; genus Noctua; species Noctua janthina. The sequence goes on from OY755055.1 coordinate 5,818,878, forward strand.
TGTATCTACTTGATATTGGGCTTTAGCTTCTGTTAGTACTGAAATCCCATTGTGATTATCTATTGGCTGTATGACTGCTGTGGCAGCGGCGAGCTGGAGCACTGCGACGCAGGCGATGGCGTACCTGAAACATTTTCAGGACGCCTTAGTAAGCGGAAGTGAACTCTGATTGTTTTTGCATTCACATGTTTGCCTACTATTTCCGCCGTTTGTTCCGGGTGTATGCGAACTATTGTGTATGGTCCTAAGTATTTGGGTTCTAGTTTGTTGCTCCTAGCTGTTTTCGCTACCTGTTTGTATACGGTGTCTCCTACTTTAAATTGTGCTGTTTCTTTGTTTTTATTAAATCTTTCGATTACTTGTAGTTTATCGTTTGCCAGTTTATTGTTTATTAATTTTTGTGTATTTTCCATTATTTGTTTATGTTTGATTACGTATTCCTGGTAGAATTCTTTAGGACAGTGTAATTCTAGAGGGTTTCTACTATCAGTATGTCCGTAGAGTAATTCAAAGGGTGTGAAGCCTGTTAATGAATGGATCGTGTTGTTATAAGCTATCATAGCGTATTTCATTAGGTTTGTGGGATCTTCCTTGTCCGTTATTCTCTGTACTCTTATTATTTCTGCTGAGGTTGAATGTAATCTTTCTATTGGAGAGTTTGAATTTGGCTTATATGGTGTTGTGAAGTGTATGTGTATGTTATGCATTGCACATATTTCCGTAATTACTTCGTTATCGAATTTTGTATCGGAGTCTGTTGTGATTTTCTTAGGTACTCCTATTACTGAAAATAAGCTGAGTAGAGCTTCAGCTATGTGGATGCTATTTGAAGCGCTAAATGGTATTGCTTGCGCATATTTTGTAAAGTTATCTATTATTGTTAAGAATGTAATACCTCCACTGCTGTATAAATCCATGAACATGTGTTCCATTGGTCTGTGTGGTGTGTCAGTTAAGGAAAGGGGTAATTTTAGAGGATTTTGTTCGTATTTGCTTTTAAGGCAGCTGTCGCATTTGTTGATGAATTTTTGTATTGAAGCTAGCATATTAGGCCAGTAGTAATTTCTGTGTATATGTTTGTAGGTTTCTTGGATACCTCTGTGTATAGTTTTTCCTTCGTGATATTTCCTTATTAAGTGTGTTTGTTCGGAAATATTTTCTATTAATGTGACCCTATTCATGCATCGAATTAATTTTGGTCCACGATTGCTGAATATTGATTTGTATACTTCGCAAAATAGTGGGTAATATTCTTCGTGATGGAAAAAACAATGAAAAACTCTATCCGGAATTGTATGTTCTTTTAAGAATTGTATTATTTGTTCTTTTGTGTTATTGATCGGGATCCACACGTCTTTGATTATTGTTTTGCCTTTGGATCTATCGTCTACTCTGTAAGTATCTCCGGGTGTTTTTCTAACATGGAATTGTTTTAACTGTCTATCGATTGCATCGTCTATCTCTGGGATCTTATTTGAAGTTGTTTCTGCTAGATTACTATCTATGACTGAGTCTGTTTCTGTTTGAATATTGCCGGGGGCCTGTTGTGTTATTATTAACTGATCCTGGTTTTCCTGTGATCGGTTTATGATGTCAGGAGTGATAGGCATGTCTAATAACGTTCGGATGTCTATGTTTTCCAGGTCTATGTTGTCATTTCATGTGCTAGGTTGAGGGTTTTTGATAACTTCGTTATGGTGTAAAATTTGGACTCTTGAGAGTGCATCTGCATTAGTATTGGCTTTTCCTTTTTTATATTGTACCTCGTAATTGTATTCTGCTAATCTTAGGCGCCAGCGTGTGAGTTTAGAGTTTGGGTCTTTAATAGACATTATCCACGTGAGCGGGCGATGGTCTTTATAGATAGTAAATCTTTTACCCTTACCACGTGCACACCAGACACCGAAAGCTTTACCTTTCAAAATAAAGCTAGAAAACATAGAACTAGACAACCTGAAGAAAGCCTTACAGCAATCGGAAGAAATCAAGGACTCTTTAATGGATCCAGTAATCATCTCAAGCACACCTAGCTGGTCATCAATAGTCCTCATCACATCCTAATACTTGCAACAGGAATAGGAGTGGCAGCATACGAACTTTGGTGGATACCCAGGTCGGCGCGCACTTCAGTCCTGCAACAACCTGAAGCTGAAACACTTCAACTTCAGTCGCAGCCTTCGGCGCGCCTCCATCTTAAGGGGGGAGGAGTTCCCCGGTGTGGGCGCGTTCTTTAAGGCGGCAAGCCGCCCACTACCTGAACGCGCCCCAAAAGGTGATAGCCATAAGGCTAATCCGGGGGTACCGCACGATCTCCGGCGAGGCGGCTAGCCTCCTTGCCGGATTGCCGCCATGGGATCTGGAGGCGATAGTCCTCGCGCGCCTGCATGAATGGCGCGCGGAGGCACTACGTCGGGGGGAAACTCCGCTGCCGCGGCAAATTGCCGCTCAGCGGACAGACCTCCGGCATGATATCATGGCGACATGGAGAGAGCGACTGTTGCAACCCCGTGCAGGGCACGCTACCATAGTGGCGATAAGTCCCCTCTTTGAGGAGTGGCTAGGGAGGCGCCACGGCGCCCTCACCTACCGCCTGACGCAGATCCTCACCGGACACGTTTGTTTCGGGAGGTTCTTGCACCGAATCGGGCGGGAGGAAACGCCCGGGTGTTTCCACTGCGAGGATCGTCCGGAGGACACGGTGGAGCACACCGTAGAGGTCTGCCCCGCTTGGGCGGAGCACCGCCGTGTCCTTGTAGCGGCGATTGGCGGTGGCGATCTCTCGCGTCCGGCCCTGGTTCAAGCCATGGTCCGGAGCGAGAGGGAATGGGAAGCCGTCACCACCTTCTGTGAAGCAGTCATGCTAGTGAAGGAGGTGGCGGGACGTGAGAGGGAAAGAACCTCACGTCCCAGCCGCCGCGGGAGACGCCCTGGGCGTCGGGGGTCACGTGGTGGCTCCCGGCCACCGTAGGCGCGGGCCTGTGGACGGCGAGTTATGGGCTAGCTCGCCGTCCGGCTGTCTTGTGACGACAGGCCGTGTCGACGGCGCGTTCGTGTTCCACGCGCGCCTCAAAGAGATGTCAGCAACCGAGTAGGGGTCCGCATGGGCCGATGCCTGCCAGAGCTGCGGGACTGTTCGAAAGAGACACCGTGGCCCTGGAACACAAAGGGCAAAGAAGGAACATGGATGGGTTTTAGTCAGTACAAGTCTGACACTCCCTTCCGCTCCGCCCAGAGTGGGGGGGGTCATTTGATGATTTCCCATCCAAAAAAAAAAAAAAAGGGGGGAGGAGTTATATAAGCGTAACAAGGTTATTACACAATAACCTTCATTGTAATTAGGCAATAAGATTACATTACGAGTAACTTCCTGGTACTGCGATAACAGGAAGCATTTAGATAATAATAACCCTTTGTTTTATATACTTAGATTATAATATTTGAGATTAAATAAAGACAGTCTTAAACTGCTCTTCAAGCGGAACACACCTCTCGTTTCTTTTTAAAAAGCCTTTCGTCTCAGCCCACATCCTAACTAGCGTTGAGTAAAATATTGACACGGTAAGGTGAGTTGCTGTAAAATCTCACATACTTACATTCTTTTTTACGCCAACAGTATAGTTTATGTTTCCGCAAACTTCTGAGAATATTTGAGTTTAGTACCCTGACAAAGTCTTTAAGTTCTTCTTACCAAGTACAGACGCCACCACATCAAGCTACTAAAATAAATAAATGAAAATAAAAATTGCCTTTATATTACTCTGGCCTTATAATCAGAGGTCGGAATTAGGTAGAGTTATTTGTGTACTTACACTGATTTCATACAGCGAAAGAATAAAGTGGATATGCCTCAAATCCTGAGATTAATTTTAAAGAGCAGAAAAATCCCGTTATTTATTAGATAAAAAAGTTATTTACTTTTACACAATTTAAACCATCCGACATCAGACATCATGCGCACGCAGCGCAGCAGTTAATGAGAAAAAGTCGCGGATTCGATTCCCGCACGCAACAAATATTTGTATGATCTACAAGTAGTTGTTCCGGGTCTGGGTATTTGAGTATGTGTGAGTTTAAATCTTTGTAAACGCATCCACGTTACAGGAAAAAATCCTAGTGTAAATAAAATATTGTATTGTGAATTAATGTAAATACTAATAAAAATTGTATGTTAATTATCTTTGTTTTATTTGTCTCATCTATCTCTGAGGTTTTTATTATTATCTATTTGGAATATTGTTGGCCACATGGAATTGTATTATAAATCCCGGGAAACCCCGGGAAGATCCATATTAATATCAACGTTTCGATGCAAGTACATAAATAACTCTACCTAATTCCGACCTCTGCTTATAATACATAAACAAGTACAAGTACTTCTTAATACATTAACTTAAAACTAATCAGCTACCAGGTCAGGCTGTCTTGTGACATAGGCTTTCTCTATTTCCCTCCACTTATCCCTGTCCAGAGCAGTTCTTCGCCAACCATCATCCTTCCACCTTTTCACCTGTCTTCCTCTACGTCTTTTTCCATTTCTTGGGTACCATTCTGTGACTTTATTAGTCCATTTTTCCGTCTTGGCTCTCATCATATGACCGGTCAATTCCATTTTAATGTTCTGGTTTTTACTCTAACGTCTGCCACTTTAGGGATGTTCCTTATTTTCGTAGCTTTCCATTTATCTTGCAGTCTTAGATTCATCATGCTCCTACAATCTGCCAAATTTCTTTAATAGATTTTCAACTTTTTCGCTAAAGCACTAGGTTCAAGGTTAATTGGGAAAATTTGACAGTTTCGGGTAGCTTGATGTTCTGGCGTCTGTACATACCTACGTTACATGAAAACTACCAAAGTCCGTTTAGTTACTACGTCCAACGAAACTGTCTACAAAATAAAGTAGGATTACATTGTAAATAAATACTTAGTTTGATGCCGTATAATCCTCAGAGGGAAATTAAAAACTTTTACCGCAGAGCTGAGTTTTAAAACTATAAAATTATTTGGTTTTGAAACGAGCATCTGGAGCAGTGTTGTTGGTTCGTCAATTTAATCTCTTAGCATTGTTAAAGTACGTGTTACTGTACGTCATTTGGTGGGGTGTGTAATATGTGGCATTAACACAGATAGTACAGTGAGTGATAGCAATTAGCTGACCCACCTTTGCATAAATCGTTGAGATTAAAAGAAATATAAAATTCTATCGATACGTTTTCTAAAAAATCTCAACCATTTATGCCAGGGTGGGTCAGCTAACTGCTATCACTCACTGTACCTATAATATCACTTGAAATAACGTTCACATGATATAATTTTAAAATGATATAACAACAAATAACCTAATTTCATGTGATCGAATGTTATATTTCTTAAAAAAATATAAATATAACCTTCTTTTGCTCTAATAACATTGAGTATAACGTTCATTTCATATAATTTTCAATTTGTATAATACTCTTTTACATAGTTCAGTTGACCTAGTTTTCATATTTACTTATTTTCAGCTAACATTCTGTAATGAACAAGTGAATATCAGGAAACATCACATTGTAATAACCTCATCTAACCCAAATGATTAACCAACAATAGAGGGGATCTGGCGCTCGGTGGCCATTGCCGCGGCATGCGCAGCTGCAGCGCCAGAGTAACCCTTGAAATTTGAATTTTCTTAACTTTTTTCAATTTGCAAGAGCAACATAAAGCCTGATACGTCAGGCTGTATGTTGAACAAAATATGATTCACCACCGAGTAACACGTATGTATTTACAATGAAACTTAAACGTACAACAACGAAAGTAAACATCAATAAAATAATGTTACTAAATATTGTAAATGAAAAATGAACTGTCAAAGAACAAAACGGTATAAAATAGATGCTTTACTAAAAATGTTCACGAACAATTTCCACGAAAAAAATAAAAGACAAAAAACTCGGAATGCTCTATGGTTAATTCATCGATACGTTTTTAAATTCGCTCTCGTAGAGGAAAACAGCGATTTTATGGCCCGTTTACCGATACTACCTATACAGTGAGGTGTTTTAGAGGTGCACACCGCTTGGTAATCCAATCTTTTATTTATTTATAACTTACGGGGAGCAGACAGTCGATGCCATCTAGACGACGACGAGCCGACTGTTACACCGAAGTTTTTTAGCGAATATTTGTAATGGTAAGCTTTACATTTTTTTGAAGTGCTTCAATGTAGCTCAAATGCGTCTTAGGTACTCGTATGTATACCTACATATTGTTAACAAAGCCAAAAGATCAGCATTCTCTTTTCCTTATTCCAATTTATTTGAGGTCAACTTGCATGTTTTCTTCTTCCATAGCCAAAAAAAAAAAATAGCCTTTACTTCTTACTACTATTCAAAATTAACATAAAAATAAATTAGTGTTAGTATTCTAAGTGCTTACGGTTACTTATATGCATAGATAAAATTAACTTATAATAGTAGTAGTCGCCTCTGTGGCGTAGGCCTCTCCTAAACCTTCCCACACATCTCTTTCCCGCACCTCTCGCATCCATAAGGGACCACATCTTTCGTTAAAGATGACCTTTTATATTCCATAGCCATACTTCTCTATAATTTGTCCTCTCAGTAGTCACTTAATTCAAACACTGTTTCTAGCTTTCACGGTTGAAAACTAAACTTATTTTCACTTACGGGATATACAACATTATTTTTAGTATATACGAAACCTGAATTTAGTTTGTTCAGAATAAGTAACTGAATCGATTCCAATAATTTTTTAACCATGTTATATTTGGTCCCAAAAAAAAATATATATTTTTTTTTTAAGTTACAAGTTGGACACCGAGCGACACTAAGCACCAATCATTTAGGTAACTTCTGCCAAATTATTATTATCAATGAGCTCAAGACGACGCTGAAGGCGCGCGCGCGCGCCCGCTTGGAGACCACGTTTTTGTGCCGACAACCAAGTAACAGAACAAGCTTATAACTTAGTGATTTTTCATGATACAGTTTTGAAATTTAGTACATTGATTCTTTACATAAAAATACTAGACACTTGTTTCATATACTAAAACCAATTGTTGTATATACCATGATTATTTATTATTCGGGATGAGTGTCATCCCACCATGGCGCTTGCAACAGCGTCGAAATATCGGGAGCTCAGAATGGATAATCACGAAATCCCGTAAGTGACGGTATAAGTTTAGTCACTTAATTATTTTGAGCTTCCTTTATTCTTACAGCCATCCAGCGAAAAGATGATAATAACATTGTAAATTATCAAGATGGCCGTCCGACTTCGGTGTCACAGTTACCCTCATATAAGTGAAGTACAATAACCAACGTTCTTTCCAATTGGTATCTGATGTAAAATGCATCGCCAATAGATACCCGTTACCAACACGGTTTCGGAAAATGTTTTTGGATGGTTTCTTACGAGTTTGAGGGTATTAAATGTAAGTTAATAGAAACATACACGGTATAAAACTGTAAAAAATATTTGCATTTATCATTTAGGACTGCATTTTTTGATAGATGACGGATCTCTAGACCAGTCCAGTCTAGTCGTCCAGTGTATAGATTTAAAGATTTCATCATCATCATCTTAGTATTAGGTCCTAGGCCCTTGTCTGATGTTATTTGGGGTCGCCGCAACATTTTACACTGATCTTCCTCGTTTCTTTCTATTCGAAGTTTACGATGACATCGAAACTACGGCTTACCAACCTAATTAGCTGTCACTAGATCGTAGAAGTGTAAGTGGTGTCCGCGTAGTATGTTGAGCTGTCGGTCCGAGCAGCCCCGTTAATAGCAGTGCTCGTTAACTCGCAGCCCTGTGTGTCTACATAATTTTTAACCGTCTTCACTCGGATCTAGTCTTTAGCAACGTGAAAACTACATGTTAAGGTGGAAGTGCCAGAGTAGCCCGCAAAATTCAAATTTTCTTAAGTTTCTGCAATTTGCAGCTCATCAATACAACTCTCTAAGTTTAAATAATCCCATTAAATGACTATTTGATGAAAAATTTTAATATTTTTATACGCAAACCCTGCGTAGGGAACTATAGCTGTTTTGACATGGAAAGAAAAATTCTAGTGGCGAGCAGGGTTTGAACCTGCGACCTTCCGATTCAGTACACCGGATGTCTTAACCAATAAGACCTCCGCCTCCTCCGCCTCCTCTTGTCGCCCCTTCCGATTTTTTTATTGGTTAAGACATCCGGTGTACTGAATCGGAAGGTCGCAGGTTCAAACCCTGCTCGCATTAGAATTTTTCTTTCCATGTCAAAACAGCTATTTGATGAAAAAGTCATTCAATGTATTTTTATTAAACGTATTCAAAATATCGTTCGGTCTCTCTCAATGGTGGATTAGAAATTGAACGAACATTTAAAATTCGTTAAATGTATCATGCAATTAATGATTTGTAATGCAAGCGGGCCTCATTCTAGTATGCCAGTGTCCTGTTAATGTTCCAACAGTTTTTCTTTAAGGTGGAAGCGCCAGGGTAGGCTGTCAATTTTCTTAGGTTTTTTTGCAATTTGCAGGTCAGTTTCAGGCTGTATGTAAAACAAAATATGACTCGCGACCGTAACACGTATGTAGTTACAAAATTATAATCATTAAACTCATCAGTACAACCCTCTAAGTTCATATAATCCCATTGAATGACTTTTTCATGAAATAGTCATTTAATGGGATCATATTTTGTTTCACATATAGCCTGAACCTGACCTGTAAATTGCAAAAAAACGTAAGAAAATTTAAATTTCGCGGGCTACCCTGGCGATTCCATCTTAAGGCAAGCCCAAAAAGAATATATAGTTACAAGCGCTATACCGCGCTATAGGAGCCCACCATACACAACACTCTTCTAGATCTTCACTTTTCAAGGAACTTTCCTACGGACTCACACCTCTTTAGGTTCCTCAATATCTTCCTAGATGAGCATTTTACATCCTTATGTAACATATCCAGCTGCCAAAATAGCCAAAAACATAGATAAACAATTCAGCAAAGTAAACATCCCATATGCGGTGACCAATACTCAAACACAAAATATTAACTTTGGCTAAAACGAGACAAATATTTGACCGGGCAACCAACAATTTTGACAAATATTGAAAACAATATATAATATAAAATAACCCTTGTACAATACAATAAATATACTGTATTTTGTGTTGGATCGGGTCGATCTTTAGGTTAAGCCGTGCTTGCCTAGGTTGGTCTGTGGATGGGTGACCACCGACTACATACCGAGTTTCCTCCGTGCCTCGGAGAGCACGTATAGCCGTTGGTCCCGGGTTTCATTTGTAGAACTTTGACAGTCGTTAAGTAGTCAGTGGCCCAAAAAGTCTAACAACCAGTCTTACCAAGGGGTATCGTATTACCCGGTACTAACTGGGTTATGGAGGTCAGGTAGGCAGTCGCTCCATGTAAAATACTGGTATTCAGCTGCATCCGGTTAGATTGGAGGCCGACCCCAACATAGCTGGGAAAAGGCTAGGCAGATGATGACTGTAATTTGTGTTAGTTTTAGTGCACATTCTGTTAGTCTGAAAACCAGTCGTTCCAAGGGGTATCGTGGATTGTGGCCAGAAACTATTGTTCCAAGTAAAATACTGTTGACCAGTTGCTTTCGGTTCGACTGAAATCCAACCCCAACATAGATGAGAAAAGGCTAGACGGATGATGTTTGTCGCCAAGTAATATTTGCCACGCAATTACATTAAAAATATCATTTTTTTTTCGTATAGGAAATCATCAAATGGGGGGGGGGGGCTACTCTGGGCGACGCGGAAGGGAGTCTACTGACTAAAACCTACCCATGTTCCTTCTTCGCCCTTTATGTTCCAGAGCCGCGGTATCTCTCGAACAGTCCCACAGCCCTGGCAGGCGTCGGCCCATGCGGACCCCTACTTGGTTGCTGACATCTCTTTGAGGCGCACGTGGAACACGAACGCGCCGTCGACACGGCCTGTCGTCATAAGACGGCCGGACGGCGAGCTCGCCCATAACTCGCCGCCCACAGGCCCGATACTTGATTAATTGATTGATTGATAACTTTAGCGGCCATTGCAGTAACCTCTTACTATCCATAGTTGCCCACTAGCACTTCCAAACGTTGCTCCACAAAAGGCACCTCCGATGTGGTGTATCCTCATTCATTAGTCAATCAATTTTTATTGTAAAGTAATAAAGCCGAAGTTAAAATAGGGGCAGTAGAACTTCTTGTAGGTATAAGAATTCTTATTTATTTTACTATTTATGTACACACAGGAAAATAACATTATAATATATGAGTACATAGATACTAGCATAAGCAGAGCATAATCAGCCTATTAATGTTCCCACTGCTGGGACGCAGGCCTCCTCTACATGAGAGGGAATGGGCTATAATCCACCATGCGGGCCCAGTGCGGGTTGGTAGATGTCACATGTCTTCGAAGTTTTGGTTCTAGGACATGCCGGTTTCCTCACGATATTTTCCTTCACCGTTTTGAGAGCAGTGGTGATGAAATAACTTACACAAAGTAATGCGCCTGGCTGGGTTCGAACCAACGACTTACTGCTCGTAAGTCGCGGTCTGTACCACTGGGCCACCGCTGCTTCTACATAGATACTGCTTATTTCTTAAGAAATTTCTGCCAGCAGACCTGCAAAAGGAGAAATGAAAAAGAAATGTAGACAAAAGTGTGTGAGAAAAGGAAGAGAATAATGTGTATATGTGCCTTACCTAACTTAACCTATAATACTATATAAAAAAACATATATAAGGAAATCTTAATATATACTTATATAAATACATTTTCTTTCAGAAAATTACTACAAACATTCCTATAATAAGTAGTTAACTAATTAGAGTCAAGCAACAAATCAATATTATTTCTGTACTCTTTCTTATTTCTACCGCCCACCATAACAAGATGAGATATAATATCCTCATTGGTTTCCTGCCGGAACTGCGGACAGATGGACCTCAGCCTCCCTTATTAATATTAACGGTGCTGTCCTATATACCGCGTTATGGTATGTACGGAACGTTGCGTCACAAATAATGGGACCCTATTAGTGTGGTCTTTCTCTTCGCAAATTAGTCCGCATGTACCTACGTGGAAAAGAAAATGTAATTTTGACTGTAATTTCGTTTAATTATTTATTTAAGGGATTTTAGAATATAATTATAGCACTCATCATCATCATTTCAGCCGAAAGACGTCCACTGCTGAACATAGGCCTCCCGTGCGTCTCGCATCCAGCGGATCCCTGCAACCTTTACCAGGTCATCGGTCCACCTAGTGGGAGGCCTTTCAACGTAACGTCTTCCAGTTCACGGTCTCCACTCCAGAACTTTCCTGCCCCATCGGCCATCCGTTCTGCGAGCAATGTGCCCTGCCCACTGCCACTTAAGCTTGGCTATTCTTCGGGCTACGTCGGTAACCTTGGTTCTCTAATTATAGCACTGTTACATCTTAATACAGGCTATTTCATAGTCTATCATGGAGAATAGCCCGTCACCCACCTGATTGCCAGAAATTTAATACTACCTTCTTTGTGAAATCTGTTACATATACTGCAATCTGTTTGTATTTAAATAAAGATTATATTTTATTAATTAATTCCTTTTTGTATTTTATTTTGTTTTCAATTGGAGTGGATTCACCTAACTCAAGCATTTCCTTGCTTAAAAGGTAATCTTCAAATTATGTCTGTTAAGCTTTATATAATTGAAACAAACATTTTTTAAAATTAAATATAAAAAATTAACTGTATATTTTTCAATTTATATTTTTTAGTAAATTATAATCCTATTGAAATTGTTTTCATCATTATCTGCCTACCCTTTTCAAAACTATGTTGGGGTCGGCTTCCAGTCTAACTAGATGCAGCTGATTACCATTAGATGATTGGCTGATTAGATGGAACGACTGCCTATCTGACCTCTACATCCTAGTTAATACTGGGTAATACGATACTCCTAGAAAGACTGGTTTTTAGATTTTCAGGCCACTGACTATCAAAGATCTACAAATGACAGCCGGGACCAACAGCTTAACGTGCTTTGTAATGGGTGGTCATCCATCCACGGACCAACCTAGGCAAGCGCGGCTTTACGTGAAGGTCGACCTGAGCGGCTGTTATTATTTAGCCACAAGGTCCTCTGTTAACGGTATGATACTCCTGTGAAAATGATAAGAACACTGCCCAGGGAATCACACAATTGGCCTATTGCCAGCAACTGGGCAAAAATTCAGGCTCCGTGACTGCTACTGATAAATTCCTGATGGAAAAACGCAGTAACACTTCGCTCGACCCGGGAATCGAACCCAGGTCAGATTTAGCAATCGCGCTTGCGAGTTTGCGACCACTAGTATAATAAGGCAGTCACTGAAACATTTTCGATAAAATCATGATCAAAATTAATAAATTGTTTCTGGTCCCAAAATGCCCGCAGACATTCTAAGGTCGATAATAATAATCCTGAAAACGAAAACGGCTCTACAGACACGTGTAGCCATTTCTTAAAATAGCAATCAAATTAAATACCGTTTAATAAAATAACGTACCAGAATGCTTAAAACAAAGAGTAACATTTAATACAGAACGCACAGTTGTATGGGTTAAAGTAATTACACAAGTTACCATACAAATGTCGAGTAAAATGATACTTTTACTTTACCTCACGTGCTTGTGTCCCCAGTCGCAACTCGAACTTTCAGTCGCCATTTTCATACAGCTGCGGCAAAGCCTAAGAGTTATGTCATGACTAGCTTATACCAGCGGTTTCGCCCTTGTTGGGTTCGGTAATTGTCCCACGGGATCGTAGTCCCGTATAAAAAGGTGTTAATCCAGGTTATAAACTATCTGTATGCCAAATTTCATCTAGATCCGTTCCGTGTTTGTAGTTTTTGAGTAAAAGAGTAACAAACATCCATCCATACATTCATCCATCCTCACAAATTTCCGCATTTTAATAGTAGTAAGATTTTATTATATAACCGCCTTTTTACTGGCCTATGTTGTCATTAATCGATTTGAGGTAGAATTTTTGTGATTTTTTTGTTCGTACAGCTGAAGGCCCAAATTTTCTCGTGATTTTTAGTTATGTGAGAGCAGAATTTTAGAAATAAATGATTGAAAAGTTTTCCTTGGATTTGGAACTTGACTGTAGAATCTTACACAACACACAATATCACCCCTGTTTTACAGAGGGTAGGTAGTGCTGTACGCAGCTACAGCCACATTTCGCCAGTTATGTTGAAATATCTTCTACCAGTATCCCGTCTACACAACACCAATTGTTCATCAATCCAGGTTATAAACTATCTCCTTGCCTAATTTCATGGAAATTTACTTAGCCATTTTTACGTGATTTAGTTATAAACATCCGAACATACAACTTTCACTGTTATGTGCTCGGGTCCATCTTTTTGTTAAGCCGTGCTTGTCTAGGTTGGTCTGTGGATAGGTGACCACCCATTACATACCGAGTTTCCTCCTTGCCTCGGAAAGCACGTTAAGCCGTTGGTCCCGGGTGTCATTTAGGGTAGCCGTTGGTCCCGGGTAGATCTTTGACAGTCGTTAGGTAGTCAGTGGACCAAAAAGTCTGACAACCAGTCTTACCAAGGGGTATCGTAACCCAGTACTAACTGGGTTGTGGAGGTCAGATAGGCAGTCGCATCTGGTTAGACTGGAAGCCGACCCCAACATAGTTGGGAAAAGGCTGGGCAGATGAGTTGACGATTTTTTACAACCTTATTACATGACAATTAACGACTATGGAACGTGTACGGATCTTTAAGAGCTCCATAATGTAATCATACCTAATCACCTATTACAACGTTCACAAGGTGGAACGAAGAGCCTTCTTGTGTTCAATCAAACATTTCTAAAGCCCTTTGTTTTGTCTTAACGTTGTAATATTTGCTTCCTTCCTTAATATGGTATGTTTTTCATGGAAATCTCATTATTTGGTTGAACAAAGAATTCGACACAGTTGCAAATAAAATACGTCTTGTTTAAGATGGCTTGTAGCGATAAGGATTACTGGTGAAGTGTCCACTTCTCTTACTGTACCTACTATTATTGTGAAACTTCAAAATGTCTGATTGTAATTTATGCTTGTAGTGAACCACATATAACATAACATTACGCCTAATGTAATCCCCGAAGGCTTAGTCAGAGGTGTACCTAACAGTACATCTACGTATCGCCAGCTATGTTTAAGTCCTATGTAATAGAGGCTTAGCCTATTGCCATCAAGCGGATCCAAATCTGGACTCTGTGACTGCTACTGGAATTCCTGATGGAAAAGCCAATAATACTTTGCCAGACCTGGGAATCGAACTCAGGACCTCATGCTTAGTAGTCACGCTTGTGACCGCTCAACCAATGAGGCAGTCAACTTCGTATAAAGAGTACTTACTCTATTCTGTCTGTCTGTTTGTCTGTTTTTTACCTTTCTACTCCTTTACTGGCTGCACGACTAGTATGTAGGTAGACTTGGTTTAGGAAATAGGATATTTTTCATCCCAGCTGTGGTATATTTTCGAATAACATGCAGGCGCAGCCGTAAGCAAAAGCAATGTTACCATAAAATCCATCTTAACTTCCAACCTTGTCTCTATAGCAGAAACTTGAAACACAAATGTATTTGTGCACTGTCTAAGATTTATGTTCCTCTTTGCACTGAGTGAACTCAGAGGGAAGCAGGGAGGGGGATGGAGCAGACTGGCACTTACTCGCTCAATTCAAAAATGAGGATGGAAACACTCGAGTTGTTATTACGCATATGGCGACTGTAATCGGTGTGAGACATTTTGTGTGTGTGGAAAGCTTTTTAAAACTGAGCATATGGAAAAATAGTAGGTATTTTTGGTGGTTGAAAACCGTGCCCTTGGGATTCTTCAAGTGCAAGAGTGAGGTAGACAGACGAATCATCATCATCTGCCCAGCCTTTTTCAACTATGTCGGGGTCGGCTTCCAGTCTAACCGGATGCACCTGAATACTATTTTACATGGAGCGACTGCCTGTCTAACCTCCACAACAATAAAAAACTTTCTGCGAAAAAAACACAAGGGGGACACAAGTGAAACTACTGACAGCTTAAAACACACTGTTTAATTCTTAGGGCAGAATAGGGTAGGAACGCAGCCCACGCACACATATACAATGTTCGCACACACGTCACATAAAGGGTGTAACAAGACCCTTAACGAAGGTGAAAGGTACTTGTTCTCCCTGTCATAGCGATGATATTTTTGTTTAAGACCATACCTGGGAACCGTCTACTTACGGATATATTGGGGGTTGACCCCCAATATATCTGTAATATATCCTAATATATCCGTGGTTCCCAGGTTTTTTAAATACATGTTTTTAATGTACTTTAAACACCTCCACGAACCCCGTACTATTTAATCCATCCATCAGCACAATGTTTTGAGTGCATTACATTGAGTTCTACCGTAAACAGTGAATTATCACCCCAAAAAAAAGTTCGTTTCCCAGCAATAATTTTTGCGTAAAGTTATTTAGTTTGATGTACAGACCGCTTGGTTGATGGCTTCGTGATGGGTCCGTTTACACCTTGCGTAACAAAAATAAAATACAAAAATGAAGCCCTATCTCAGCATGGTGCTGTAACATTTAAAGATGTCATAGTGCTGATTTTCTTATAGGGCCCACCATTGGGCTATTACGCATCAAAAGCAGTTGGATACGTAGTAAACAGCGTGTAGTGATTGCACCAATATCTCCGAGAACCGTGTTGGCATCCATTATGCTATGCCTTAGAAATTAGATTTGATTGATCGAGCGTTTAATATAACGGTAGATGTTACAGCCACTGGACGCTTACAATTCATTGATATTGATTACAGTGACACAATGTTTCTTTGACATACCAAGTCTAGCCTATCCAGTTCCTGACTAAGAGCTTCTGCACACAGAATGCGAATTGATCTGTAGGCTAATTCATGTGAAGGAACAATGCAGGATTCCTTGAGAATAGAGTTCATCATCTGCCTAGCCTTTGCCCAACTATATTGGGGTCGGCTTTCAGTCTAACCGGATGCAATAAAACCAGTC
Source organism: Noctua janthina (assembly GCA_963576755.1). Classification (NCBI taxonomy): domain Eukaryota; kingdom Metazoa; phylum Arthropoda; class Insecta; order Lepidoptera; family Noctuidae; genus Noctua; species Noctua janthina. The sequence continues at coordinate 5,834,951 of OY755055.1, forward strand.
AGATACCTAAAAACAATTAAAACAAACATTAAATTATCGTAATTGTAAACAACAACATTCGAATTTTCTACTGAAACCTTTTCATCAATCACCCATGTTCCGACAGTTTTAATTATACCCAACAAATTGTAAATAATGATAAAAATTAACATGGACAAGAATATTTTAACAAACACACATAATTTATCATGAAGGCAGGCAGACACTACATAACACTACATGCTATAAGTTTTCACCAAGCGGAAAAATCCTCGCGCACTTTTTTGGTGTCACTGAATAAGGGACTGTAAAAAGAATACTTTTTAGACATAAAATTGAAATTTTGTGTCACTTGTTTAATTTAGTATTTTACAATATTTTATTACCTTTGTATAGATTCTTTTTTACCGATTGTTTGTGAATGTGCGAACGGTTTTGTAGATTCCCAGGTGCTTGTTAACTTTTTATCTTGTTTTACATCTTTTGTGTAGTAAGCAACGAGTTATTGTCGGGCTTACGCTGTCCCCCATACTTAATTATAGATGCTGTAACCATGATAATATTGTAATTCCAAATAATTTGAAAAGAGTAACCATGGAGTTTCTTGCCGGTTCTTAGGAAACGACCAATCTGAACCGTGCACCTTTTTGTCGACGTTTCATAAGTGCCTACCTAGGCCTATGTTAAATAAAATATTTTGATTTTGTTTTTGGACACTCATGCATCCTCGAGCACGCGCGATGAGACGCTACGTCCGTGATGAATTTTATACTTAAAAGGAATACGGATCCAGTCGTTTATTCAGTGACATCAACCCTATGAAAACATTTTAGTAGATCACCGCCTATTCGCGTTTTCATGGAATTACATAAAAACCTGTAGTGTCGCTGTGGTCTGTCGTTGCGGCTAGGTTGTTTTGGTTTGCGGTTTGCGGTTGCAGTTTCGGTTGCTTTCGGAATTATACAATGCCTTGCCAAATACTTGCTTATATTTCGTGGTTTTCTTTCGTACACAAACAAGCGACGCGCTTGTAAATAAGCTAGAAATGATCAGTCACTGTTCTAGAACGTTCTCTTTCGGTGTTTCCACTAACATTCGTCTTTTAAAACAACATTGAAATTGACTGCTTTTTCAGTCTACTTTAGATAGTGTGTCCAATGTCAAGTTTGAGGTCCTTGGTTCTATTCCCAAGCCGATCAAGGTAATAAAAACTCAATAACGAGTTTTTTGAACTTTTAAAAACAACTTGGATGTATTGTGATAGTCTCTGGCCTGGTTTTTTTTTTCAGATGGGAAATCATTAAATGACCCCCTCCCACACGCCTAACTAAAACCCATCCATGTTCCTTCTTTGCCTTTTGTGTTCCAGGACCACGGAATCTCTTTCGAACAGTCCTGCAGTCCTGGCAGGGTCTCAGCCCTAGCAGGCTCTGGCCTGGTTACATGACACTTGAGAAATTGCTGACAAAAACTAGATGCCCCACACACACTACCTGCCAACTCCTTTAAGGAAACAAGCGTGATGTAAAGTTACATAATAACATAACCAACATTATGTAACCAAAATGAACTTAAAGTTTGCCAACGTTGGTAGTACTTAATCAGTAGAACTGTCAAGCCATACGTGAAATACTCGCACGACTGAAATTCAGAATCTTCGTTCTCAATTTGACGGCAGACTTGTTTTGATAGATGAATGTGTTCCTGTGTGTTGTTTGGTGATTTCTTCAGTTTGACATGTTATGTAAAAGGCGGTTTGGTAATTTATTTATTTTTGAACACATAAAATACAGTGTCTCAAGACAAAAGTCTATGACCAGTGTGTGTTGCCAGTGATTACATACGGAACCGAAACGTGGTCGCTCACAATAGGCCTTATCAGAAGGCTAAAAGTCACCCAAATAGCAATGGAGAGGGCTGTGCTCGGAGTTTCCTTGCGTAATCAAATCAGAAATAAGGACATCCGCAAGAAAACCAAGGTGACCGACGTAGCCCGAATAATAGCCAAACTTAAGTGGCAGTGGGCAGGGCACACTGCTCGCAAAACGGATGGCTGATGGGGCTAAAAAGTTCTAAAGTAGCGACCGCAAACCGGAAGACGTAGCGTTGGAAGGCCTCCCACTAGGTAGACCGATGACCTGGTGAAGGTTGCAGGGATCCGCTGGATGCGAGTCGCACAAGACCGGTCAATGTGACGACACTTGGGGGAGGCCTATGTCCAGCAGTGGACGTCTTTCGGCTGAAATGATGATGATGATGACATAAAATACCTAGCAGAACATTTGCATAGATAACATCTGCCCTGTAATACCCAAAGAGCTAGGTAGAGGTGTACCTGTAGTGAACCCACATTTAGTCAGATATATTTAGGTCCCATGTAAAAGGGGCGAGCCTATTCAAGTCTTCAACCAAAATTCCTGGTGGGAAAATCCAATAATGCTTTTCTTGACATTACCAGTTGCGCTTGCGATCACTACCTATGTATTTATACCTAGTCATACACCTAATTCTATCTGTCTGTCTGTCGAGGCCATTTCAAGGAATAATTTAAAATAACCGTAAATGTGCTACTTTACATAACTACTTCAGATTAAGATTTTAAACTATCATGGTCTCTAACATTATCTAGTGTTAATCACTAGAAACAGAATATTTCCCATGTTAAAATCAGATAGTCGTGTTGTTGTTGTTTGTCGTGGTCGTTTGACGTTGTTGTTGGTAGTGATTGTGTTGTTGTTGTGGTTGTTGTTGGTTGATTGTGTTGTTTTGTTGATTGTCTTCAGATTGTTTTCAATCCAACACACGCCTACCACAAGTCGTTGCAGACCACTCAAATATATAAGGACATTGGCCCAAAGTCCCAACAATAAGCATAAGAAGTCCTAAAAATATCCTGAACTCGACGCAAACGAATAAAAATAATATTAATAAAATCGGTTTCCTTTGTGAGGAGCTCGTGGCTAAATAATAACAGCCGCTCGGATCGATCTTTAGGTTAAACCGTGCTTGCCTAGGTTGGTCTGTGGATGGGTGACCACCCATTACATACCAAGTTTCCTCCGTGCCTCGGAAAGCACGTTAAGCCGTTGGTCACGGGTGTCATTTGTAGATCTTTGACAGTCGTTAGGTAGTCAGTGGCCCAAAAAGTCTGACAACCAGTCTTACCAAGGGGTATCGTATAACCCAGTACTAACTGGGTTGTGTAGGTCAGATAGGCAGTCGCTCCATGTAAAATACTGGTATTCAGCTGCATCCGGTTAGACTGGAAGCCGACCCCAATATAGTTGGGAAAAGGCTAGGCAGATGATGATGGTTTCCTTTGTCCTCGTTTAATGATCTGTACACAATTTGATCAGTCCTTTCTTCTCACCGGTAACTTGTAGTTATTAACCTTTCATCCTGACTAAGTACTAGATACAAACATACTGGCTTCTTTACTATTTTGAGTGGGAGTGATCAAAAATCAGGGTTAGCATTAAGGGTCCCTATTTAATGTACGATCATGGAATGAAAATGCGCCAAGGTACCCCGCGCGATTCAAAATTTCTTACGGTTTTTTGCAATTTGCATGGCAGTGTCAGACTGTATTATCATCATCATCATCTGCCTAGCCTTTTCCCAACTATGTTGGGGTCGGCTTCCAATGTAACCGGATGCAGCTGAATACCAGTATTTTACATGGAGCGACTGCCTACCTGACCTCCACAACCCAGTTAGTACTGGGTAATACGATACCCCTTGGTAAGACTGGTTGTCAGACTTTTTGGGCCACTGACTGCCTAACGACTGTCAAAGATCTAAAAATGACAGCCGGGACCAACGGCTTAACGTGCTTTCCGAGGCACGGAGGAAACTCGGTATGTAATAAGACGATAAAACGAGATAAACAGAATATAACACTACAAACAAAAAACCTGGTAAGTGTCCCTAAACAAGTAGCTAATATCTTCAATGATTTCTTCGCATCCATTGGGGAAAGCATCTCCCAAACACCCGTCTTCGAAGGAACGAAAACATCGGTGATTAACCCCACTCAAAACACTAAGTTTCTTAGCCCAGTTGATGGATACGAAGTTAATAAGATCTTAAAAAAACTAAAAGTTAAAAATAGCTACGGAATAGATGAACTTCCACCAATCCTTTTTAGACAGTGCGCCGACGAACTAACTTTGCCATTTTTTAAACTGATTAATCAATCATTTGAGGAAGGAAAGTTTCCAGATAAATTGAAAAAGGCTTTAATAAAACCAATTCACAAAAAGAATGCAAAAACAGACCCTAATAATTATAGACCAATCGCCCTTCTTCCTACTGCGTCCAAAGTCTTTGAAAAAGCAATGTGCGATCGCGTATATTCTTTTTGTGAAAAATTTAAGATATTTAATGACTGCCAAAACGGGTTTCGCAAAAACAGATCCACAACGTTAGCAGTATATAAGTATATCCAAGAAGCTTTAAACATAATTAATAATAAACAATATGCAATAGGAATATTACTTGATATGACGAAGGCCTATGACAAAGTGCAATTTCAAATCCTCTTAAATAAATTATATGGTATAGGAATACGCGGAAAAGCCCACACTGGTTTGCATCATATCTAGAAAGTAGTGAGCATTTGGTTGAGGTAGAATTCTACAATAAAAAAACAAAAGAAGCACAGCTCATAAGATCGGATGTCAGACCAATACAAGCTTCAATTCCCCAGGGAAGCGTTATAGGATGTCTTCTATTCCTGATCTACATAAACGACCTTCCCAAAACCATAGAAGAGCCGTGTGTTTTATTTGCGGACGACATTTCAATCCTCACGTCATGTCAAACAAATATAAATCTAAATGAAAAATTAAATTACATTTTTAGTAATATAATTAACTGGATGAATGATCATAATCTCGAAATAAATTTTACAAAAACCAAATTAATAACATTCCATCCACGCCAAAAAAATCTGATAATTATAAATTACACAATTAATAATATTAAATTAGAAACAGTTAATGAATTCACCCTCTTAGGTTTGACAATAGACACAAATATTAATTGGAAATCGCACGTACTAAAATTGAATTCAAAAATTTCAAAGTTTTCATATGCCCTCCGGGAGATTAAAAAGACTACCAACCTGCAAACCGCAATAGTCACATATTATGCATATGCCCATGCTTGGTTCACTTATGGTATTATTCTATGGGGAAATAGTACGGACGCTTCTTCCGTATTTATCCTACAAAAACGTCTTATAAGAATAATTACGAACATAGAACAAACCGACAGTTGTAAACCATACTTTAAAGAACACAAAATCCTCACCTTGATTGGCATATATATTTTGGAATTGTGTAAATTGGTGCGTAAATATCCTGACACATATAAAACACGAGGAGATACACAAACAAGCCATTCGTTTCGCCATAAGAACAGATTAAATTTACCTCAGTCCCATCTTAAAATGCACTCTTCTAGTCCTTATTCTATGTCAATTAAAATATACAATAAATTACCAGAGAACTTAAAACAAATAGAAAAATCTGATATATTTTTAAGCAAAGTAAAACAATTTTTAATTAATAAAAGCTATTACTCATTGGACGAATTTTTAAATGACAAAATTTAACTATTTCTTGACTAATAATTTGACTAATTTTACTGTAGGAATACCAAACTATTTCTGGGTTTTGCCTTTTCACTATTATTGTATATTAAATAAACAATAAATTAAATAATAAATATATGACATTTTAAAACAACAAATATGCATCCAATAAAACTGAAATACAATAATATTACAAATTATAAATACATAAAATAAATAAATGAGTGTTAAAACCAAATATAATTATTATAATAAAAATAATAAATAATTAATTTCAATAAAAAGCAATGATATAAATATTATAAAATAATCTACTTATTTTCCAATTTCCTTTAGTCTTACGGAATTATACGGTTTAAATAATAAAAATGCACCCATTACATAAAATATAACTGTAATATCATAATATAGAATAAAAAAAACGAATGATATAATCAAATATAATAATTCATTTCTTAATAAATAAATGATATAATTAAAATAAAAAGCGCTCTCCCTCTCTCCTTCCTAATTAATTTAATTTTGCTGTGCCCGACAGGGTCCATAATTGTTTCTTCTTAATTGTTTTTTACCACCTGTATATGTACATTATGGATTGCAATAAATAATTTGAATTTGAATTTGAATTTGTAATGGGCGGTAACCCATCCACAGACCAACCTAGGCAAGCACGGCTTATCCTAAGCATCGACCCGAGCGGCTGTTATTATTTAGCCACGAGCTCCTCAGTGTCAGACTGTATATTGAACAAAATATGATTCGCGACCCGCAGTCAAGCAGATGCCACACCGCCAGCTAGCGAGCGAGCGAGCGAGTCGGGCGAGCATCTTTTGATCCTTCGTTTCGGCACTTTCGGTAGTTCGCGGTGTGAAACAAAGTATGAAAAAAGGTGAAACGATGCTTCTCCCGCTCGCTCGCTAGCTGGCGGTGTGGCCTACGCTTTAATCCCCAGTTAATCCTATTCAATGACTATTTCATGAAAAAGTCATTCAATGAGATTAAATGAACTTAGAGGATTGTATTGATGACTTAATGATTATAGCTCTGTAAAGCCATGTTTGTTACGGTCGCGAATCAAATTTTTATCAACATAAAACCTGACACTACCCTGCAAATTGAAGAAACGTAAGAAAATTTGAATTTCGCGGGCTACCCGGTGCTTCCACTTTAAGCGCCTTCTGGTAATTGTTATTTACACTTTGTTATTTTTCCAACTATGTTAATGACAGTTTCAAAATGTGACATGCACTCGTTATTTGGCAAAACAACCCATGAAAACCTCCTAACATGTTCGCTTCTTGATCGCACTTATCCGCGTGTAAAAATATTACTTCCCTATTTAAATCGGATTTTATTAATAATTTCAACGGTTTTCATTTTTTTCACGGAACCCCTAATCTATTTTCTAAAATAAAAGCCTAGTTATTCTTTACAACATCAGCCAGCACCAGTAAAAGTCCCGTCAAAATCTATCCCGCCGTTTCAGATATTAGCCGGTACAAACAGACAGACAGACAGAAAGACAAAAAATAAAAAAAATGTTTTTTATAAGTATCGTATATACCATCATATTATGTATTCAGTAAAAAGCTTTTATTTTGACAGATACTTAAATTTTATTTGTCTAGATTTGAAGGAATACAGAACATTAAAAATTAACCTTCCACATCATGCCTAAAATAAAGATAAGGATAAAACACCTAGAAGTCTTACAAGCTATTCAAAATCAGAACTTCGGTCGAGTTATACTGACGCGAGTGCTCCCTCTAGGAGCGATATAAGGACTTCCTACTCTGGGGCGTAGTTTTATCGTAAGCTACCAACTTCGATTTTGTCGAGTGTTCCTAAGCGGCGCGGTGGATATGGAGTATTTGACAAAATTGCCTCCAGCGTTGTGTGGGCAAAATAAAATGGTTAATCTGTAATTTTTTTAAGTATTTTATTGATGCAAGCTTGAAATGACGAAGCTTGCGAGGAGCTCGTGGCTAAATAATAACAGCTGCTCGGATCGATCTTTAGGTTAAGCCGTGCTTACCTAGGTTGGTCTGTGGATGGGTGAACACCCATTACATACCGAGTTTCCTCCGTGCCTCGAAAAGCACGTTAAGCCGTTGGACCCGGCTGTCATTTTTGTAGATCTTTGACAGTCGTTACAGGTAGTCAGTGGCCCAAAAAGTCTGACAACCAGTCTTACCAAGGGGTATCGTATAACCTAGTACTAACTGGGTTGTGGAGGTCAGGTAGGCAGTCGCTCCATGTAAAATACTGGTATTCAGCTGCGTCCGGTTAGACTGGAAGCCGACCCTAACATAGTTGGGAAAAGGCTAGGATGATGATGATTAATGCAAGCTTGAGAGTTCTGTGTAACATAGATTAATATGTCAAATTCTGTTATTTTGCGTTTTTGTAACCCTTATAAATATTTTGGCTGGCTGTACACTATTAAATACTCCCTTTATTTCGACGTCAGAATGGCTTATAACATTCGAATTCCGGGTGAGTTTCTGAGTTTTGGCAAACGTTGTTACAGACAGATGGTAGAAAAAAATATTTAGAGATTTACAACTGAATGAAACAAAAAAAAAAACGGATCAAAATATCCTTAAACAACGTTGGTTTTATTCCACCGCCACCATTATATTGGCGCCCAACGTGGGGTTCGAACCCACGACCCTGAGATTAAGAGTCTCATGCTCTACCGACTGAGCTAGTATTTTGATCAGTGATTTTTTTCGCATTACATTTTGAATCGATTTCAAAAGAATTTAATAATTAGAAACATTCCAAAATTCGATACGAAAGCCTTTTTTAAAACTAGATTAAAAAAGGCGAAAACCAATTAATGTCACACGATCTGCCTTTAAAATAACTCCAAAAACATGAAATAAGGTGACGATAACAAAAGAAAATTGTTCCTTTCCTGAAAATAGGATACTTTCATGAAACTTTCTTAAATAAAGTAGATTAGAAACGATATTGCCTAGACGGCGTAAGTATGTTTTAAGGGATATTGTGTAAGTAATGTAGTCTTGGACATAGGTAGGCATTGCTGAATAGTAACAATAGTTATCTTTCATCATCATCATCATTTCAGCCGAAAGACGTCCACTGCTGGACATAGGCCTCCCCCAAGTGTCGCCACATTGACCGATCCCGTGCGTCTCGCATCCAGCGGATCCCCGCAACCTTTACCAGGTCATCGGTCCACCTAGTGGGAGGCCTTCCAACGCGACGCGACAATAGTTATAATGATGTCCATTTAAGCAACTAATTCTGATCATATTGTCTGCGATTTCTTGATATTAAGGAATAGTATTTTGTTTATGAAACTATTCATACTTAATTAAAGGGCTTTGAATTATTTAGCATGCCAATTACGGAGCGCAGAGGTGGCCCAGTGGTGGCGGCTCCGATTTACGAATAGTAAGTCGCGGCATTACTTTGTGTAATTTATTACATCACCACTGCTCTCAAAACGGTGAAGGAAAACATCGTGAGGAAACCGGCATGTAGTAGAACCTAAAATTCGAAGACATGTGAAATCTACCAACCCGCACTGGGCCCGCGTGAGGGATTATAGCTCATTCTCTCTCATAGAGAGGAGGCTTGTGTCCCAGCAGTGGGAACATTATAGGCTGATTATGCTATACAATTACGTAAAATACAATACATTCCCAATCAACAACTTTTAAACTGATCGATTTATTTTATAAATAAAAGGAAAGTAATAAAGACAACAAAATCGGGTCGAAACGATGCCATTTTTATCTTACAGAAATTGGGGTCAGAGGAGAATTCCCTATTTAAAAGTAGCTTAAAAATCAACAAGGAAGCTGCTTCCCGACTTTTGTCACCAATAAAAAAGTTGACATATCGACGAAGTGAAAAATTAATGCTGTGCTGATTGGCAGCTTTATTCAGTACAGTTAAGGGTGATAATACAATGATAAATTACGCTCGGTTTGGTGTGCTGGTAGTAAAACAATAAGTCACATAGCAGTGAAAAATAGGAGTCTTAAGTCCGTACAAGTTTATTAAAGTAAAATTAAAGTTGAATAAAAACAGGATAAGTTTTATCGTCACCTTTTGAACTGCTACATTAACTCAGATGGTGGCAGTTAGTATTTAAAAACCTAATAATTATCAGAATAATTGTACTGGGATCGGTCTATTATTACTGACAGGACTATTGTCGCCAATAAACCTGACATAGTAGTGATAGACCGATCAGCGCGCCGCGTAATGATAGTCGATGTTACCATCCCGCATGACGAGAACCTCGTGAAAGCTGAGAAAGAGAAACAAATAAAATATCTCGACTTGGCACACGAGGTTGTCGACATGTGGAATGTGAACACGGCTATCATTGTGCCGATCGTCGTGACGGCCAATGGCCTTATAGCCAAGAGCCTCGACGACTATCTTTCGAGGCTCTCGTTAGGCGGTTGGATCAAGGGCCTGATTCAGAAGGCAGTACTCCTCGATATGGCTCGCATTGTGAGGAGGTTCCTGTCTCCGGAGCCCTAACCACCGGTAGCTTGGACCCTGCTCCCGATACCGGCGGACAACCATTTTTTTATATTGTTTTATATGGATCTGGGACATTTGCGCGAAAGATATATGCGCGAAGGACACTTCCGCGAACCCACTTGCGCGAAAAGACATATGCGCGCATGGACTTTTGGGCGATTAGACTTTTGCGCGAATGAACTTTTGCGCCCATAGACACTTACGCGCATAGACACATGCGCGCAGAGACACTTGCGCGAATGAACTTTTGCGCAAAAGACACTTCCGCGACTAGATCTACTCGCGACTGGCTACGGTTAATCTGTAGAGTAAACAGAACATCATATTATTTCTTATTTTCAATGAGATAGAGCGAGAGAAGTGGCAACACTGCCCGAGAGACATGTCAAATTATTTTTTCGTATCTACCATGAATAGTGTTGCCAGATATAATTATTGTTTAATCGATTTACAATATCGATTTTGAACAAAATAATTTTACTCTCTGTTCAAGCTTTTGGGTTTCATTAATATCGATTTTTAAGGTCATTCAGTTGTTTTAATGTCTATTATGACAAATGTATATTGATGTATAGAACATTCTTGTTACTTTGTACAAAAAAGATTAATCAATCGATTCCGATTTAGAAGAACCTCAGTGGTATGTTTACTCTACAGCTAACCTAACCTAACCATTCGCGCATAAGTCCTTTCGCGCATGTGTCTTTGTGCGTAAATGTCCGTTCGCGCATAAGTCCATTCGCTCAAGTGTCTATGTGCGCAACTGTCTATGCGCCCAAAGGTCCATTCGCGCAAAAGTCCATGCGCGCATATGTTTTTCGCGCATGTGGATTCGCGCAAGTGTCCTTCGCGCAAATGTCTTTCGCGCTAGTGTCCTGATACCGTTTTATATTAGAATATTTAAAAATGTATTTAATATGTATAAAAATAAATAAAGGAAATCAGAATAATAATAGTGTCTGGCGAGATGACGAGTAATAGAGAAGTATGGAAGAAGAAGACATGCTGCGCCGACCCAAATGAATTGGCATAAGGGCAAGAGAATGATGGTGATAGTGGTGGTGGATCGATCAGAACGGCGCGCAATGATTGTTGACATAACGGTCCCGCATGATGAGAACCTCGTGAAAACCGAGAATGATAAGCAAATCAAGTATCTTGACTTGCCTCGCGAGGTTGTCGACATGTGGGATGTGGACTCAGCGATCATTTTGCCGATAGTTGCATCACCCCATGGTGTAATTGCCAAGAGCCTCGATCAATACCTGAGGAGGCTCTCGTTAGGCAGCTGGATCAAGGGCTTGATTTAAAAAGTGGTACTCCTGGCACGGCTCGTATTGTTAGGAGCTAGGTTCCTCTCTCTTGAGCCCTTACCGTAGCTTGGACCCTGTTCCCGATACCGGTAAGCTACAATTTTTATAATATTTTTATATGTTTTAATACATTTTTTAATTAATATTTAAAAATGTAATTGAATTTGTAAAAAATTTATATTTTTTACAAATTCAATTACATTTTTCCAAAATCCTTATTTTAATATTATTATTTCCTTTATTTATATAAAGGAAATAATAATATTAAAATAAGGATTTTTATATTCTATGATGTACTTCTTGCACACCCACATTTCGCCTGTTATTTTTAAGTTCCATGTAATAGGGGCGGGTCTATTGCCACCAACCGGGTACAAATCCAGATTGCGGGTTGCTATTTAAACCAATTAGCAACATGGGAATCTAACCCAAGATATCATGCTCAGCAGTACACTTTGCGACCATCGAGACGTCCTCCTAATCTGTTTTGAAAATAACTTGCGTAATACATAAGTTTAATTACTTATTAGACTAGAATTTCGTAGAACTTCCATTCCCAGATAGATCGTCTAGATCTCTGTCTGGAATTGTTGAAACAATGGTTATAATAGACAAGTAAAGTAATAAAACAGATTAATTGCTTTTAGGTTTGAATGTGGAACACTTGTGTGAACAAAGGCCGTTTATATTTGACCTTTCGGACATAGCATAGCATAATCAGCCTATTAATGTTCCCACTGCTGGGACGCAGGCCTCCTCTCTATGAGAGGGAATGGGCTATAATCCACCACGCGGGCCCAGTGCGGGTTGGTAGATGTCACATGTCTTAGAATTTTTGGTTCTGGGACATGCCGGTTTCCTCACGATGTTTTCCTTCACCGTTTTGAGAGCAGTGGTGATGAAATAACTTACACAAAGTAATGCGCCTGGCTGGGTTCGAACCCACGACTTACTGCTCGTAAGTCGGGGTCTCCACCACTGGGCCACCGCTGCTCTCACCTTTCGGACATTACATAATAATTATATGTGCGACTGTCGCACTGCAGGGCAAAGGCCTCCCCTAGTTCTTTCCGAGAGCTCCAGTCCCGCACCAACTCGTATTAGCCCGCGCGGTATACATCCGGGTCGTCTCGTCAACTCGTTCTGGTCACGTCAGCTGCTTGCACGATGACCGTTGGGCAAAAATCTCCACACAATGGATGCCCGAAGACGGACGGCGCCGCCGCTGAGGCAGGCCCAGAAATAAAACTAATTAAAAATGTATTAAAATATAACAAAACTATTTTTATATTAATAATATTAAAAATCCTGTTGGTATACTGCACAGGCTTGCACTACGACCATGTACAATCGGACTCAATATTAAAATGCGAGAGATACAAAAAAGCATTCGGCAAGCAATGGCAGGGCGATGAAATGTGAATTTTTGCTTTGTCCGCGCACCTTTCTGACCGGACCGCTACTATTTGTTTCATCACAATAAGACAATTGAAAACGTAATAATATTCAATGTTTTGGAGAATGCTACATTGGGTTTTCCACCAGTGATTCAGAACTTTTATCAACGTAAAAATGGTGTTTTTTATATTTTTATGAACCAAATCTAACTTTTGACCAGAATTGGAATTAATCACTACCGCAGGAGTTTCTCTTGCATCATGCGAGTGCATTTGCCGCCATGTATCTTAGGATTCTTAGGTGCTCAATTGTACCGAAATCAATCGTACTACAATCGAACTTTCGATTCTTCATCAATTCCATGAGCCGAGCCGTAAGGTCCTACAAAAAGTCTGTACAAGGACGTTTTATCGCGTGGCGAAAACCAGAACTACCGCCGCCATCTTGTTTTTCATTACGTTTCATGAATCACAAACCTGTAAACGTCATTCGACCTCCAAAAGATCTTTTCAGTACTATATCTAACTGTACCACGATATGACGATATAGCAACCCAAATAAGACAATTCTAACGTCGATCGCGATGATGGTAGTGGCGACGTTAACGCTATCGCTTCCCCACCGCAGCCCTATTTGAATTCTGATGCACCTACACGAAATGATAATTACCATTACAGTATTTTAATATTGTCTGTTTGTGTTAATATTGATAGGGGTTTTAAAGCGAAGTGCCGCTTTGTTTCTCTCATATGTCAGGTATAATGTATTTTAAGAACACTGACTTTCTGTAACGGTCTTGGTAGTAGGTACTCACAGAGAGGGTGATTATGTGGGGGCGATTGCTTGAACATTCGGACAGTTGGTTTTTCATGTGTTTTGGATGGCCAGAAGGATAAATCGTTAGTCAGTCTTCATGACTTTTATTGAAGCGATTTGCATAAATGTTTATTAGGTTGCTTCCCTAGCTGACAACTTCACCCTAGAAGCGGTCATTAGTGTCCAAAAGAGTGTCCACTGAACCATCACTCCATTATCGTACAGTACTCAAGTTAAAATTAATTGTAATCCCGTCGACTGTCCACGTTAATCAGGCACATAATTTATTTATTCCTTTTAACGAGTGCAGGGGGTAAACTCTTGTTTCTTCTTTACGAATGAATCACCAAGGAGTGAATTCTATTAAACTTTAGCCGCTTAAGTGGTGTAGACAGACAGACGGCAGAAAGCGACGCCTTACATTTAGTTTCATCCGTTTTATATCATTTTTAATACCAACTTTTTCTCTCGTAATAATTAAATTATCGTACCAACACTACGGTGGCAAAAATAGTGATGGGACACACAGTTGGCGTGAACCGATTATCACGAAATCGAATGCGAAGTCGTCGTGACTTTGATCGAGAATTTTCGATTCGAAACTTGAGTAACAGTACCGTGTCTAGATTAAATGTACTTAGCTCGAAATGGTTCTTGGAAATAGGGAAACGGATCTTTATAACTGTTACTGTGTCTGGTTACGTTGTGAGAGTTTTCGCATTAAAGTTCGCTTTTAACAATGTTTTAGTTGTTCTTGTTTTGTGTCTACATTGAGCTACGTAAGAATGAATTTCTTATGGGGTGCAAGGTTGGTAATTTCTTAGAGACTGACTGTTAGGGATGTGCTCACGGATACTATTGCATTCCGTAATGTTTTATCTATTTGGTTTGATGTATAAAACAGTTTTCACAAGTGTTTAAGAAAACATCGTTCAGTTTGTCTTTTTTGTGGTCCGTGGAGAACTAGCCTGTAATTGAACAATCTTATAAAAATTAGGTAAATTAGTGGCAGATGTTTGTGTATTATTAAATTTTAAACTTATTATACCTACTCGTTTACAAGTATTTATTATTAAAACCTACGTATAATGAATTGCCTAGGGCGACTGCGGTTAGGTCTTAAATATTATTTTAATTAAATCACCAATACTAAAATATTGGAAGCTTGCCAACATATTGCGTTAAAATATTAATTTGAAGTTATAAATTGATTAAGATTGCGTTTTGATTTCAACTGAAACCAATTTGGTATTCAAATATTGAAAATGAAAAATAATATGATTTTTGTGACTATATTTTATCATTTTACGCCTTTTGTACGGTTTACGGTTTTAGACATTTATTTTCTCAAAAGATTTACAATCACTTACAGAGAAAATACAATATTATGACTTATAAATACATTTTGCCGATTTGCGTAGTGGGTTGGTCAATAACAAGAATGACATTAAAATTTCGTAACAGTTTTAGTAAACTCGTAAAAGGGTAATTGTAGAAAATAATAGAACTAAGTGCACGACATCTTATGCGCATCGCTAATGCGGGTAGGTGTGCATGAGCTGAGGAGTACAGTCTTAGAAAAATACAATACATGTTTATTAAAGCCCATGACACAGTGATTGTTTCACCGCGTTTAAAGTAGGCACATGGTTGTTATTGTTGTGCTCGCAAATTTATACTTTTATCTTATTAGTAATATGGATGTTATAATTAGAACTAGGTACATTGTATTTATATATTTTGATTACTTGAGTTTGTTTATGTATTTATGTATATAGGAGTGTGGTTTGTATATGCTGTACTATAATAATTTTCAATTTTTGTTTATTCATGTATATAGTAGTAAGTAGGAAGTGTCAAATATGTAGGGTAAGATATATTAGATTAAAATATAGTGTATGTATGTATAAATTCTGTTTTAATTGTGTATACAATTTTGTGTGTTAGAGTGTGGTTTTTATATGTTATACTATAATATTCTATAATAATGTAGTGCAATATATTCATATATGAATAACTGACGAGTGAGTAAGATATGTTTATTTTGAATTGTGTGTGATACAATGTAATTTAGTGATCGGTACCACTTAACCTAATATTAAGCTTTTATTAATGAAAAAATCCTTTAAAATGTGGCTTTTTAATAGTTTTTTAAATGTAAACAGAGATTTTGCTTCTTTTATAGATTTAGGTAATTCGTTATAGAGTTGGGCCCCATCATATAGAATACTCTTTTTTCCGTGAATTGTTCTATGGCTCCTTAAGGACAGGAACGCTTGACAAGGCAATAAATAATATTGCCTTGTCAAGCGTTTATAGTGATCTATCCTTTTTGTAAATGTAATTTGTGAGTGGATATCTTTAGTTAGGATTTTTCTAATAAAAATGCAAGTATTATATTTATATATTTGGGCCAGATTGAATAATTTTGTTTCTTTGTAAATGTTGTTTGTTGGTGTCAGATAATTGTATCGAAATAATGTTTTAATAACTCTATTTTGTGTAACTTGCAATTTTTGCAAGTTTGTTTTAGTTGCTGAACCTCATACCTCTATTAAATAATCAATACGAGATTTGACCAAGGAATTATATATCGTGTATCGAACTTGTCTCGGGAGACATCTCACTATACCTCTTAGCGCGCCAGTTAGTGAATTTATTTTATTGCGGATTTTTTCAATTTGCGGTTTCCAGGTAAGCTGACTGTCAAGAATAAGGCCTAAATATTTTTCATTGTTAGCTTTAGTTATTTTTTCACCGTTAATAGTAAGGGGACTATGATTTCCAATTTTTTTTGTTTTTAGCAGAGAAAATAACGAATTTCGTTTTCGATGCATTAATAGTAAGTAAATTTGACTGTAACCAGATGTGTAACAGATCTAGATCATGCTGAGCTTGGTTCATTACTGTTTCTAATGAGTGACTAGAGTAAAACAGGCTAGTATCGTCGGCATATAAAGTAATATCTCCCTTTAGTCCAATCTTATATATGTTATTGACATAAATGAGGAATAACGAGAGTCCCAAAATTGAACCTTGAGGAATACCACAAGTAATCAATTGGGGGTCACTTTGGTGGTTATTAATTTTGACAACTTGAGATCTGTCTGTAAGGTATGATTTAAAAACCTCATATGCTTTCCCAGTTACACCTATGTCTTTAAGTTTTAATAGTAGTATGTTGTGGCTTACGGTGTCGAATGCCTTTTTTAAATCAATGGAAATTCCTATAGTAATTTTTTTCTGATCAATGTTAAGTCTAATATTGGTTACTAAGTCAACAGTTGCGGAAACAGTGTTCGATTTGGGGACATATTCATGCAATTGTTTATGCAGAATCTTTTCAAACATTTTTGACATCACTGGTAGTACCGATATAGGTCGATAGTTACTGGGGTCCAGTTTGCTGCCTGATTTAAATATTGGACTAACCTTCGCAATTTTAAGGCGGTTGGGGAAATGGCCTTCATTTAAGCATTTATTAATACAGTTTGCTAAGCTTTCCGCTATAGCGTCTTTAACAAATTTTATGGATTTCGTACTAATGCCATCTAAACCGGAGCTAGCGTTAGAATTTAAGTTTTTTATTATTTTAAGTACTTCCTCTGCAGAAGTTGGTTTTAACTCTGACAATTTATGATTGTTATTTTTCGGTTTATTATATGTTAATGTCTGAGTTAAGTTATTATGGTATTTTTGTGGTATTTTATTTGCAAGTTCAGTGCCTATTGTCGCAAAAAATCTATTAAAGTATTCGCAAATTTCATGAGTATCTGAGATTTCTCCTTTAGAGGTATTGATTTTTAAATGCCCAAGGTCGGCCAACTCTGTTTTATTATTTGATAGTCTATTAATTAGTTGCCACATTTTAAAGGATATTTCTGACAGTTCGCAAAAGCCTTAAAGTAATATTGATTTTTAGCCAGTTGGATATTTACAAGGGTATGATTTCTTTGTTTTAAGATTTTTTTACGCAAGTCTTCGACTCCGGGTGTTCGATTTAAACTGTGCCACAATTGGTTCCTTTTGTTTATTAGTGTTATGAGGTCCTTATTTATCCACTCTTTGCAAGGAGGGTTTAACATTGTTGTTTTCCTTGTTTTGTTCTTTGCAATTATTTGTAGCAGCTGAGATTCTAGTTCTTCATAATCATTAAGTAGTTTTGTGTGAAATATGTTTTTGATATCGTTCTGTAAGTTAATATAGTTGATTGATTCATATTGGACTCTTTTTATAGGTTCGTTTCTGGATCTGTTTAGCTCAAGATAAATTTGTTTATGGTCGGCTATGGAGGACTCAGTAATAGACATCTGGAATGTGTTGTCCTGTAAGTTTGTACACACATGATCTATGATTGTTTTCGATGATGTCGTCTCACGAGTACAGTGTTCCGGGGTGATCTTATTCAATATTTTTATATTGTTCTCTCGCAGGATTGCCTTGTATTCCTTTACAGATTTTTCATTAGTTAGTAAATTTAGGTTTAGATCGCCGAAGACAATGACACGTTTTCTTCTTGAAAGATGTTGGTTATAATTTTCGAGGAACTTATCTGTGTTTGCTGCTGGTTGCTTATATATGGCTCCTATGTCCAGAGAAAATGTGTCAATATGTACAGTAGACCTCAAAAGTGCAGTACCATGCTAAAGATTACATTGCTATGAACTGTGCGAGCACGATACAGCAGTGTGTGTGCGTGTGCGTGTATGAGTGATGTCTCAACATTCTACACATAACACACACTAATGAACTGTCGTCACACTACGCGAAATAGCATTATATTTCTGTTGCATTTAGAATACACATCATAGTGATGACCTGTTCTTACCATTGCATTGTTAAAATTCGCGTAGTACCTATTAACATGGGTTGGTAGCTGTTTGGGCTGAGCATGGGTTCACGATCAATGAAGTCCAAGTTCGAATCCATGTTATTACAATGTGTGGCTGTTTTTTGTTTCTTTGAAACCTTAATTATATTTGTATTTTAAGCAGAATGTCGTTAGGTATTTATGTTTATTTATAATATAGTCATGCTTATTATTTATTTTTTATAAGAAGTTCAATATTAGATAGTTATTGTATTATTATTTAACCTCATTAATTGATTTTTATTTTATGTTTTCGGTGTTGGAAGGTAGAAATAAAAAAATCATGCTGAATGATAACAAAATTGTTTATTTGTTTTATTTATTTATAAAATTAACAAACTTTTATGAGAATGTGACGTCACATTCACTATCTAGGCAAAAAAAAGTTCTCTTATCACCGTTCATAAGATTTTTTGTTGTATACCCACTTAGTCAATTCATAATAAGAATAACATAACACGGAAAGGATATTCTAATAACACAAATATAATTGTTGATACCCGCTTATTATAGGTATCAGTATTCAGCAGAGTTAATTGAATACTAATATATGAGTTAGACTTTATGAACGTGTTTTTTTAATGTAACGTCACATTGAATGTATTGAGGTTATAGCTTAAGTGTTCATTTTCTTGACGAAAAGAATATTGAAACTAAACCCCAATTTAAGATCATTAAATGAAAAATTTATTTCTTAATTTTTTTTATTTTTATTTACGGTTATGTTAATATTACTAAATATTTAGTTACCCGGTCTACTTATTAAATTAAGTATTATTATTTTTTCGCCATAAATTAAGTCTTCCTTTTGGCAAGACTTGAAAGTCTTCTCGTCAGAAAATACAGTCACCTCCCAGTTAAAATGTAAATAATCTCGAGCAAAACGTAGTCTTTCCTCCCTGTGTTTTTGTGTCAAAAATGGTTTTTAGCTGGCTTCCGATGATGTAAACCTTCAGCAAGGACTGCATGGCGAACAGTCTGTAATGTAGTATCCAATTGCTCTGCAAACATTATAGTTGGAATGAAACCATTTGTTTCATATTCTTCCACCATAAAACGTCGCTGAGTCGGGTTAATAAGCGGCGGCCTTTCACTTCTTAGACGACTCTTCAGACTACCTTCTTCCTCAAACCTCTTTACCCAACGGCTAACAGAATTTCTAAAAAAAAACAAAATATGATTACACACTTGCAACTAGCAATTTATTTAATAATACGAAAATCACACACCACAACTATCATCATAATAATTATAATTTTTAAAAATAACTTACACATTTTAAACCAGTTTCAGTTGAAATTTGAGAAATATTAAGCCCATTTTTACGCAAAGTGACAATATTTGCCCTGTCATCAATAGTAATATTATCTTGCATCTTGAATAAAGACAATCAAACAATACGCTAATCGTAATAATAACACAAACGCTCGTAACAAAGTTCACCAACTAACAACGTCATAACTAACTACTTTGTTCAATCCAGAAGTTTATTTTGTTTCACATTCACCCTCATCTTTTTTGTTAATAATAAGTTCCAACTAATATTTAGAAAAACATATCTCATCGGGTCTAACGTATCATTTATAATTAAAACACAAAAAGTGTAATGTCACTTGGGTTCGAACGTAGACTATATTGTGCGAGACATTTTATCTATAGCGTTAACCGCTAAGCCAGACAGACACATAATTGTTTGTTTGAAATTAAATATCACTAACTTAATACTCCGTCGCGACATGACAGGCTTGTCACTAAGGCAAATGATCATTATATCGCACTCTTTCTGACTAGATAATTATGAAAGAGAGCGATATACGAGATCGTGTATGTGTGCAAAATGTTTGTTATGGAAAAAGGTCGTAAGTGCGACTTGTTTTGATGCGATCGTTTTGTGAAACTGCTACTGCACTTATGGTCTCTACTGTACCCATAGAAAATGATTCCCATCTTCGCACTGTTCTTCCAATGATTCATGTTTTAAACTGTTGTGAATGAACAAAGATACTCCACCACCCCTGGTGTTTTTTCTGTAGTTATAGTAGTGAGTATAGTTTGGCAGTTTTAATCTTTGTGCTTCGTCATCGTTTTTTTTCCAAGTCTCTGTGATGATTATAACATGAATCTTAGCTTCGAACGATTCTATTATACATGGCAACTCATCCAGTTTGCCTGTTTTCACTAAACTGCGGATATTCACATACAAAAATTTTAGTGCTTTGTTTGTAATTATTATATCGGCACACTTATTATATATTTTATGAGTCGGAGTAAATTTTAATGTTTTTATCCTTGCAGTTAAATTTATTTCTCAGTATTCCTTTAACTGTTTCTGTTGTTGAGAAGCAGACTTTTAGAGAGCGTGTTTTCTTCCCGTCATATTTCCCTAAGCGCATTATTTTTTCCGGTTCAGGATAGAGTGGATATATGTCTGATAATATTTTCTTCACTTCGCATCTATCGGTTTCTCTCATCTTCTCCATGTCTTCTGAGTGCGGTTCAGAGATTCCAATGATTATTACATTTTTACTGCGCTCCATACGCTCTTGCTCTCTCTTGCTCTCTCCTTTATAGAGGTGGAAATAATAATACTAGTAGTGCGGTAAGGTCGGCTATGATGTATACGGAGCGGAATGTTGGCCAATGAAAAAGACGCATGTACGAAACCTTCACACTGATGAATGTGCTGAGCTGTTCTGGGGGCGTGACGAGACTGGAACAAGTACGAAACGAGCATATCCGTGGTAGTTTCAAAGTCACCTCAGAGAAACTATCCAAAAGCCGTCTCAGATGGTATGGTCACGTGCTACGAAGAGACGAGGAACATTAGTGAAGAAAGCTTTGCAACTACTTGAATATAGGAGCGGTAGAGGACGACCCCGGCTACATGGTGGACTAGCATGACGAAGCTCCTATTGGAGGAAGAACTGCTCGACCCGACAACCCAGTACAGACTGTCTTGACACCAGAAAATTAGGAGAGCCCTGCTAAAGTTGGATAACGCTAAGAAGAAAAAGAAAAAAAAAAAAAATTAAAACTTCTGTTCTTCCGTGTGGTGGGGATCTGGTGATTTGTAATTTTATGCCTAACTCAAATACCAGTTCCTCACATTGCTAAAAAAAACAAATAATATGTGAAACCTAGAATAAGCTTGTCATTGTGAGGAGAAATAAAGAACTTGTTATTTGCTCAAGTAAGTAAAAACTATGCAAAGCAGGTCGCCAAAAAAAAAAATTGATGTCACACAATTCCTTATTTCGAGTAATTTATCGATACCTACTAACTTTTAAGTTTTGCCCATCACTAGAAACAAATAGAACCACACAAATATAATGTTGCTTTTTGTAAATGTCACCTGCGAGATTCCACAACATAATATTATTTATTTAAATATTATTATTTCTCATATTTTATGATGAAAAGGAATGTTAAGTGATACTTAGTTGGTTCTGTGTAAAATATGAGATCAAACTTGGAAATAAAGTGAGTGTTTGAGCTAGGTAAGTATTTAACACTCCACACTGAATAAGGGACTGAAAAAATATCTGAATATAATTGTATGTATATTTTACATTGTGCCTCCTTAATACAGTGGTCGAAAACGCGACTGCGGTCAAAATGTCATTGTGTTTTTCTCTCAGGAATTTTTCAGTGTCCTCCAGAGAGTCTGGATTTGCGTCCGGTTGATATCTATGGGCTCGCTAACTCTTACACGGGACTTAAACATAACTGGTGAAATGTACACTGTTTTAAGCTTTCACGGTTTACAGCTAAACTTATACTGTCACTTACGGGATATCTTCCGAGATTGTTCATTATTTTGAGCTCCCGATATTTCGACGCTGTTGCAAGCGCCATGAACGCGGGTTAAAGAAAAGAGAAAAAGAGGAAGAAAGAGGTCAGATAGATTTGTCTGCTCTCATCATCATCATTTCAGCCGAAAGACGTCCACTGCAGGCCTCCCCCAAGTATCGCTACATTGACCGGTCCCGTGCGACTCGCATCCAGCAGATCCCTGCAACCTTTACCAGGTCATCGGTCCACCTAGTGGGAGGCCTTCCAACGCAACGTCTTCCGGTTCGCGGTGTCTGCTCTATACAATTTATTTTCCATACACCCGCATTCTCCGGTCAACCCGTGATCATGGCGTTTGCAACAGCATATAAGTTTGGTGAAATGTACTTAATGTACACCTCTGCTTAACACTTAGAGGATTACAGGCGCCATGTTATGTCACATTCATTTTCAGCGGTACGTAATGGTGTACTTTGTACCTGGGGTGCCACCATACTAACTTCTGTCATGGAACGGCATTATTGTGTTCCATGGGTGCAATATTAAAGGCACATGACTTTTCAACTTTGTCTATGGGTGACAGATATACTGAAATGTTCAAAACTGCGTGCGTCACTTCCGCTTAATCGTGCGTGACAAGTGACTTAAGTTATTTTATGTGTTTAGCAGATTGTGTTGTAAGACTGGCGATATTACCAACTAGTTTCGACAGATACCGTACATTTTAATTTTAATAACCTTGTTATACCGAGACACAAAGTTCAATATATCTATATATTGTATTCCATTTTTTCTTCTCCTTTTACACACTATGTCTACATCTTTTTTTTTGGTAGATCTTTTCGCGGGTATGTTGGAAGAGATTTCCTTAGACATAAGCATCACCTTTGTACTAATTTTTCTGTGCCTTTCTTCTATATTTTGTTCTATATCTATTATCTTCTGTTCTATATTTTGTGTATTCATCACTACATAGTATAAAACAAAGTCGCTACCCGCTCTCTGTCTGTCCCTATGTATCTTTAAAACTACGTAACGGATTTTGATGCGGTTTTCAGTAATAGATAGAGTGATTCAAGAGGAAGGTTTATATATAAATTGCACCCGTGCGAAGTCGGTTGGGTCGCTAGTAAATAAATATAATCATCACTAGGTAGACAATCTAATTAAACCTACCAGTAATTTCATTCTCATTTGTTAATGAAATAGTCAGATAATCAGACTACCTTCACAAAGTAAATACAGCAAAGGAAAATACTTCAATAGAATTTTATTTATATGAAACAGCAAAAGGTAATATTTCAAACAACTAAAGCCAGCACAAACGAAAATTCGGTTAACACATAATTTATTTCAAGAGTCGTTTTACGACACAACAGGAAACGTTCGAATATGAAATTATTTTGGAGTTATTGAAATATGTGTTTTATTACTGGCAGGTGAAGTTAACATTCTAAATTAAAATGAAAGAATGTGGTGTGTGTGATCATAATGTTATTAGTATGATCCCATTATTGGGTAATAAAAAGAAACCAGGTCCCGACTGTCATTTGTCGATCTTTGACAGTCTCTACGGATCGTCTCAAGCCAAAAGACTGACAACCAGGCTTACCACGGGGTATCGTATTACCCACTAACTTGGTTGTGGAGGTCTATTAAGCAGTCGCTCCATGTAATACTGGTATTCAGCTGCAGCCAGCTGATTAGACTGGAAACCTACCCAAACATAACTATCCATCATCGGAAGAGCAGAGATACGGCGAAGCGTCACCGTTATATGGTTGAAATCCCAAGGATCCAAACCAAGCGCTTGCGCCCACATTTATTGCGTGAACCGTCAGTCTGTGGAGTTCACTGCCGGCTTGTCTGTTCCCTGCTCACAATATTCTGGATCTATTTAAAGTTCTAGTAAATCGTTTTCTTCTGGGCAAGCGTGCTCCACCCTAGGCCGCACCATCGCTTCACATCAAGTTTGAATTGCGGTCCAACGCAAGCCTATTTAGCATAAAAAAAACAAATCGGGAAAAAGCTGACCAGATTATGAAATTAATAATAAAAAGAAATGTCGGTAATAGTCACCTTGACCTTGAGTTGCTTTCGATTTTTCTTCTCAGTGGTAATCGTGCAGGAAACAGCAATAACGCTATATAAAACGCTATTTACATTTATTGCATAAACAAAATATGTTTGTATGTTTATGGCGTGCCTTTTTCAAAAATATAAAAGTGTAAGTTTATTTTTAAAATTGTATAAATACTTCTTCAATTTTAAAAATACTGCACAATATTTTCCCTGAATAAAATACAAGTGAGTACATTTCGTATTTTTCTTATTCCTAGATCACTGCATTTTAATAACTTAGTTGGAACTTGTTACGCGGAAGTGAGTTAAACTAACTTACGAACTTCTCCACTGGAAGGACCATTAAAGTTTACAAGTATACAAATGTTGCTGCTCAAGTCGAACCTCCGAAGATATATTTTACTAGAGTAAAGTGATCAATCAAGAAAATTAATAATTTATCAGTCTTTGTCCACCTGCCTCGTTAGAGCGGTTGCAGACTAGCGTATTTTGTAGCTCGTACCGGCTATGCGCGTAAACGCGCTCTAAATTACGCGTTTGAAAATCGAACGCGCGGTTTTGCCGCTGCGCTGCGAGTCGCGGGTTCGCTTCCAGAACGGAACAAATATTTGTATAGCCTACAGATAGTTGTTCCGGGTCTGGCTACTTGTGTATGTGAGTTTAAATGTTTGTAAAAGCGATGTAAGAGAAATTCCTAGTGTGGGGAAATGTCCCAGCTATCACCTACCTTGCTCCCCGCATCCTGTCTTTTTTGATTAATAATTGACATGGCACTACTAAGCACTCTGCTATCTGCAATCCCTGCCAAGTTTAAGAGGTGTCTTAAAAGGCGCTTGAATTCAAAAGAGCACTCACAGGTCTTATGCTAAATTCTTCCTTATTTTAAAAGGTACACAAGACAGTCGGGCTTCGTTCCATACATTAATATTATAAATGTGAAAGTAATCTGTCTGGCACTTTTTCACACAGATTTCGATGAAATTTGGTAATTTTTATATCAGTAGATAGTACGACCTTTCGACCTGTTCTGGTGAAACCGCGCGCACACGCTAGTGCAGCTGACCATTCATAAATTAAACTTTTTTTTAAAACAAGCTTTTATTATAATGAAAAACAGAAAATAAGTTTTATGTATCAACATTGAACGCGTATACAAAGTTTTGTATCCGTGTTATTAACCCTTGAGCAGTTCTCTCGCGAGGAGCCGATCCTGGCTGTCATAAAAATGTATTATCACTAGACCAAAGGTATGTGCAAAATTTCAACTCAATCGATTGGGGGAGAACTGGTTTGAAATTCAGTTGCAAGATTTGACCAAGACTTACTAAATCAGCGGGACTGTTCGAAAGAGATACCGTGGCCCTGGAACACAAAGGGCAAAGAAGGAACATGGATAGGTTTTAGTCAGTACAAGTCTGACACTCCCTTCCGCTCCGCCCAGAGTGGGGGGGTCATTTGATGATATCCAATCGGAAAAAAAAAAGACTACTAAATAACAAAAGCATTTAAAAATAAAGATCGTTCTAAATTCAAAGCGTGCCAGCCAATCACTTTTTATCGAAAATTGAACCAAGTTGAGTTATGACCAAGCTTTCACCTCTAAACCCAATTAGTCTTTGCCGGATAGATCGAAGGACCTGTCGACTTCAAAAGCTTGCCGCGTCAACAACAACGAAGCGAGAGACGAAAACTTTCTTTTTTCGCTTTCATAGAATATTTTGCACTTCAAGAAGTTTGCCGCAGTCTCAGTAACCGTGGTCCTTACACGGACTAGGTTTTAATTAATATTTCCCGCCTCTGTTTTTCTTTGAGAATAACTTAATGAGTTCCTCCTTTCAGGTTTTATGCTACCTGTTTGTTTGTCCTTATATTTTTGTCTAGGATTGCCGTAAAAAGAGAATTTTTATGCTGATTTTATGGGTTATTTTATTAAGTTCGAGATTTACCTTTGGAATATTTTATGATATATTTTTATTTATTAAAGTAAGAACTATTTTCAAACATTTTACAATAAGTTAATGCGATAAACAGTTTCATAAAGAATGATTAATTATCAACACGACCCACAATAAATAATCACAATTCACTTACTCCGTAACCGGTGAGTTACACCACTAAGATTAAAACTAAACGTAATTAATCGTTAAACTTTCGTTAACAAAGATAAACGTACTTCGGTTAGGTGGGTTCGTGTTTTATGTACTTTATTGTAATGAGCGCTGCAAACTCCGAATTTAGTAACTGCAATAAATTTGAGGTACAACTCACTTTGGCCGGTAAAAAACAGGTGGTGCTTTGAGCACAGGCCTGTAATTAATAGACGTGACATTTCATTTGCATGCCCTAAACTAAGATTGATTAATCATGCAAAATTTGTATTGGGCCAGATAGCCTTAAGTCTCAATCGCTTTCAGAGCTTTTCGTGTTTCTACAATGAATTTCAAAGCTATTGACATAAGCAGCTTAGGCCAGTCCATCATCATCTGGCTAGCCTTTTACTAACAATGTTGGGGTCGGCTTCCAGTCTAACCGGTTGCAGCTGAATACCAGTATTTTACATGGAGCGACTACCTTTCTCACCTCCACAACGCAGTTAGTACTGGGTAATACGATACCCCTTGGTAAGACTGGTTGTCAGATTTTTTTGGGCTATTGACTAGCTGTTACGACTGTCAAAAATCTACAAATGACAGCTGGGACCAACGGCTTAACGTGCTTTCCGAGGCACGGAGGACACTCGGTATGTAATGAGTGGTCACCCATCCACAGACCAACCTAGGCAGGCACGGTTTAACCTAAAGATCGACCCGAGCGGCTGTTATTATTTTGCCACGAGCTCCTCCTCCTCCTATTCCGAGCTTAGGCCAGTCCAATGTTTCTATATATAACATCACGCCTGTAATCCTCGAAGTGTTAGGCAGAGGTGTGCCTAATAGTACACATACACATTTCGCCAGTTAAGTTAAAGTCCCATGTAATAGGGGGCGAGCACAACAGTTATGAGGAGCGAGGACAACTTGGACAACAGCTATGTTAAATGTCGCGTTTTAATTTTTCTTGTTTGGGCTGTTTCTTCTGTAGATACTTTATTCATTTGACTATGTAGTTGTGATGACTGATAAAAATAGCTGTTCTTTTTCTCCATATTATTATTCTTCACCATACCGCAACAAAGAGAATTATGAAGGCGAGGTTACATTTTAATTTAACAGAGTCAACGCGGGCTTATCTTTCTTCTTTGGTAGAAATTCGTAAAAGATACAGGGGTGCTGGTCCTCGTAATAATTCAAGCGGTTACTGAGGTCATTAGAGATGTCGCTGTCATAATTACTACAGGTGGGGTGTATTTTAGAGATGAGGGATAAAGGAAAAAGTGGTTTTAAACAAGGGTTGGGGTGTAAGAGGGGATTAGTCAAAACTCTCGTTTGGAAAAGTCAACGTCACCTGTGCAACCTGCCGCTGAGGAACGATGTTTTGAGTTGATAAATTATGTATGATGTGTTTTGTTTCTTTACATTTTTAACTGGCTGGGAAAAAAGGTGCTTTTGAACACTTAATAAAAAAAAAGAAAAAAAATATAAATAAAAAAAAAAGAAAATAAAATTATGTATATCAAAAAGAACGAACCAAAAAAAAACTACTAAATATTAATTAATAACTACTGGATACAAAATTATTCTCCAGCATGCACACACTACTATACCTAAATTCGAAAAAAAAAAAAAACTAAAAACTACTACTTTTGGCAACCCTAATTCCGTTCTGTCAGCAGCACAATTTTTCACTTCGCCAATTTGTCGCAACACTACAAAATTGTCGGTGTTCCCCTACTCCATATATCTAGCAGTCTTGTTACCAAACAAAAGTGTTCCTAACACTTTTTGCTGCCGTTTGTACCAAAAACGTTTGGTCGTTAAGGTAAGGTAGTTTTGGACAAATTGCCGGCAGGTACGTAGTAAAATATGTGGGACGGAGTTTTTGTATATAAGGGATAAATAGGGAAATTGTTATAGTTAGGCCTGTTTATTTTGATATAGTTCATATGAAATGGCACACACAAAAATAACAAGTTAAAATAGTTCTATTTCTCGGAAAGCACGTTAGGCAGTTGGTCCCGGCTGTCATTTGTAGATCTTTGACATTCGTTACAGGTAGTGGCCCAAAAAGTCTGACAACCAGTCTTATCAAGGGGATCGTATTACCCAGTACTAACTGGGTTGTGTGTAAGATCACACGTCACTCCATGTAAAATACTGGTATTCAGCTGCATTAGGTTAGACTGGAAGCCGACCCCAACATAGTTGGGAAAAGGCTAGGCAGATGATGATAGTTCTATTTGAATGTACTGTCTCTCTGAACTCTGTCTCTATGTCCACGCTTCATCAGCTAAATGGATTCCAAGAAATTTGGTACACAGGTTGATCATAACTTGAATTACGATAAAGGATACTCTTTGTCACATTGCTCGCAGAACGGAATGCCGATGGGGCCGGAAAGTTCTGGAGTGGCGACCGCGAACTGGAAGACGTTGCGTTGGAAGGCCTCCCACTAGGTGGACCGATGACCTGGTAAAGGTTGCAGGGATCCGCTGGATGCGAGACGCACGGGACCGGTCAACGTGGCGACACTTGGGGGAGGCCTATGTCCAGCAGTGGACGTCTTTCGGCTGAAATGATGATGATGATGATGATACTCTTTGTCCTGGTTGTACATTCCCGCAGAATAATTGCCGGCTTCCGGGGCATGTGCTGAAAGCACGTTAAGCCGTTGGTCCCGGCTGTCATTTGTAGATCTTCGACAGTCGTTACAGGTAGTCAGTAGTCCGAAAGTCTGACAACCAGTCTTACCAAGGGGTATCGTATTATCTTGAACAAATTGGGTTGTGGGGGTACGATAGGCGTTTGCCCCATCTTAAATACTAGTATTCAGTTATATTCGATTAGACTGGAAGCCGACCCCAATGTTGTAGGGCAAAGGCTAGGCAGATGATGAAGTTTAAGTCCCATGTAACACGGGGCGAGTCTATTGCCATCAATAATAATAATCTTCCACCTGGACATGAATTGCCATGACTGACCTGGAAGTCTTTAAATAGACTCCAGATCCAGGTTGGTCGCAGCAAGGAAAACCTGCTCAGGTGGACATTCATTAATGACTCTGCCCTGCAGTGTAAATGTGGTGCTGTTCCACAAACGATGGGGCACTTAATATCGTGTCCTGCGTGTCCTGTTGTGTGTTCACTTCAGGAACTGATGGATGCTAGCGAAAGCGCCAAACTAGTAGCTCAATTCTGGGCTGACACAATTTAGATTGCCATCGACACGCTAAGAAGAAGAACCGAGAATAAATCCTGACTCAATAAATCAAATAACCTGCCTTTCAATTTACGTTATTCCTCTGGAGGCAAAGCACATTCAAAAGCATTCAGCTTGTGGCCTATCAATCATAACAAAACAAATAGGGTAATATAGACTTTGCTGTAGGTAATTTGAAGGTCTTTTTCAGTAGTTCTATAACTATTAAGTGCATGATCATTCTATGTCTAGACAGACATTATATTATGTAATACTTATCAGAAACTTAGTACCTAAGTAGTTTTGTTGCTTAATAGTTTGGAATTACAGATTTAAGCAAAGTTAGACCTTATTGTTATCTCATCATGACTGGCTTAGCATTTTTCCAACTATGTTACACCCAAAAAGAGCTGGTGGCTAGATAATTAAAGCCGCTCGGGTCGATCACCAGGTTAAGCCTGGTATACCTAGGTTGGTCCGTTGATGGGTGACCCATTACATACCGATTCCAGTTTCCTCCATGCCTTGGAAAGATCGTTAAGGTTTTAGTTCCAGCTGTAAATCGTAGATCTTTTGCAGTGGTTACAGATAGTCAGTACCCCGAAAGTCTGACAACCAGTCTTACCTAAGGGTATCGTATTGTGGAACATCGGTTACGACTGGGTGCTGCGCGCCGACCTCCCTACCGGCGTCAGCGTAGTTTGCTACGCTGACGCCGAGGCGAGGCGGCTAGCCTAACATATATAGTTGGGAAAAGGCTAGGCAGATGGTGACGATAATCACAAGTCCATTACGGCACACAACCTCAACACTAAGTATGATTTATGAATAGAAGCCTAAATCCTTGAACATAATTATTGTAGACGAGTAAATAACAGCGACTTTTATCAAACAACAGAAAGTACTTGTGTTGTGAAGTATCCTTGACCGAGTTTGTGGATCAGGCTCATAAACAAAACATCGAGCAAAAGATTTGAGAGCCTCCAAAGTTTTGTTACGACATAAACCTTATTCTAACTCATACATATGATAGTTTGTCTGTCTGTGAAGTAGTGTCGATTGTTAGATTCGTCGAACGCTATTTCAGGAAAAATGTGTTTTGTTTCAACAAAGAAAATTATATGGTTTTAGTAATAATGTTTGTACGAAGAGTGATGAATATAAATGCTGATGGGTGGGGAGGGAGACGAACACTAAGGAAACGATGGATGGATTGTGTGAGGAATGATGTGAACAAAAAAAGGAGTAAATGATAACGTGACGGTTGACAAGGGAGAATGTAAGAAAAAAACGTATTGCGCCGACCCCAAGTAACATGGAACAATGGCTTAAAGAAATGACGCTGATGATGTTTATACGCGTAATTTTTTTAATAAGTATTTCTAGCTGACTAATTACTCTGATAGAGTCTCAGAGGTCAAAAAAGGTCTATACAAAAGTTTGATACTTTTGATCATATTTGAGGACATATCTGTTATATATGTGTTATGGTGCATTTGTGTGACCTCATTGGACAGTCCACGCATATGTCAGTAGTCATATATCGTATAGCTCAGCTCAAAGGAGCTTAACGATCTGACGATTAAAACCGTTTGGGTAGGCCGCAAGACGTACTCAAACCACTAGACTAGCATGAAAATTTTTCATTTATGCAGGCATGTTGAAGAAAATTGTGTACTTAAAATAATCATTTTTATGCGTCCAGATCATCTCGCCACCTCTTTCTAGGCGAAGGCTGGTTCGAGGTGGCGCAGGAGAAGAGTACCTGGAAGGATATGGGGAGGCCCATTCCCAGCACTGGGACATACAAGGCTATTGAAAAAAAAACGGTTTATGTGTAATTGCAAGTGTTTCTAATATTTTATTTATAAGAAAAAAAAGCTTGCTTGTGCTTGTTGTGTAATTGGTCGGTTTTCTCATTTATTATCAAGTACTTACTTGAATCTTTCTTATCCGTCACTGGAGAATCCAGATAAGTATTCTTCACGGACAAACCCATTGACATAAGCTAGCAAGTCAAACTCATAACCTAATGGTTACGGTTCACCTGTAACTTAGTATTTTATAGCGCGCTCAACATTTTTGATACGCTGAAAGTATCAAATATGTTGTCGGGCACTATAAACCGCTAATCGGCACTTAGTTCTCCATTTGTAAGATTGACCCTCTATGTCAGAATTGTTATTGTTGTTTTATCTCTGTTTGGACTACTTATTGTTAGTTTGTTGGGATGTGTGTTTGTTTGTCGAGACAAAATGTACATAGTGTGATTTGATTGTGTGAGTTTTGCAGTTAGGTCAGTAAGTTTTGGTTATAATTTGAAGTTTCATTAACACTAAAAACGAAATATTTACCATGGTAGTCAGTTTCAAAAGTTATAATTTGAAGTTTCTCTCGACGTTTGGGAAACTTCTCACAATCTTCTCTTTCTACGGTGTCGGTTAACAGTTTCTTGACCCAATCAGGTTACTATTAATTAATTATATAGTAGCTGGATTGTTGAAGTCAGATAGGCAGTCGCACCATGTAAAATACTGGTGTTTAGTTACATCTGGTTAGACTGGAAGACGATCCCAACATACTTGAGAAAAGGCTAGGAACTTAGATGACGATTTGGTTACTAATTTATTTATATGGATTTTCCCTAGATTAGGGAACACTGCCCGTGTTTTGCACTAATCTACTGATATGCTAGCCGCTAATGTTTGACACTATAAGCAATCTGGTTTTTTATGTCATACTTGCACATGCATGTGCGAACATAACCCCAGGCTAAACCATGTTCATTTTTATAAGGCGTTATAGTTACGAGAAAATAAAAATTATTTGCGAAATGTCACGCTTTATACGCCATCTGTTTCCCTGTTACGACTTAAGAGATCAATTTTCTAACTATTGTCGAAATATTACAGTAGGTTGTCGTGAGAAAGTCGTCAAAAGCTAGTTATATCTCGAAAACTACTTTTAGGACATTTCATATTTAATGCTTTTTGGTATTATATACTTGAGGTTCCAGGGAACAATATTTTTGTATTATTTTCTTTGGTTTAATACATAATGCAATATTGAGTGATATGGTGTAATATTTATGATACGAACGTTACAACTACGACAATTTTTATGTCTACTTTTATGACAATTTTGTCAGAATTTACTGTCTTGATCTTTATTTATGTCTGAAAATATTTTACTAGTCTTTGTATATTTTTTTTCACATTGATTTTCTCACGTTTTTACGACTTAGCCAAACATTAAGATTTCTTATCTTTATAGCGCGTGTCGATGACAATTTAAATCGAGTCAGCCCGTAATTTGGCGACGAGTTTGGCACTTTCAGTAGCGTTCATCAGCTCCTGTGATGTGCAAACAACAGGACAGACAGGACACGATATCAAGTGTCCCATCGTTTGTGGGGCAACACCACATTTACACTCCCGGGCAGAGTCAGATATGAATTTCAACCTGAACAGGTTCGATGAGGTTTCAGAGAGATCTCTGATGAGACTTTAATATTAATGTATTATTTTAAATATTATGTACCCAACTTTAATTTATTTCAAAGAATCATCATCTGCCTAGCCTTTTCCCAACTATGTTAGGGTCGGCTTACAGTCTAACCGGATGCAGCTGAATACCAGTATTTTACATGGAGCGACTGCCTACCTGACCTCCACAACCCAGTTAGTACTGTGTAATACGATACCCCTTGGTAAGACTGGTTGTCAGACTTTTTGGGCCACTGAGTACCTAATGACTGTCAAAGATCTACAAATGACACCCGGGACCAACGGTTTAACGTGCTTTCCGAGGCACGGAGGAAACTCGGTATGTAATGGGTGGTCACCCATCCACAGACCAACCTAGGCAAGCACGGCTTAACCTAAAGATCGATCCGAGCGGCTGTTATTATTTAGCCACGAGCTCTTCCAATTAATAATTTATTTCAAAGAATATTTACATTATTTACTAACTACAAAATATCTATAACAGTAATACAAATATTAATAACTATCAAAAGGGTTACAGGGCATAAAAAATTCGCCCACAATATTATGTGGAGTTATAATTTATAACACAGCCAGAAAGAGTCGCTGCAAACCCTACAGAAGATGGCGGGTCGACAAACCCAATGGTCAGTAGTCCTCGTTGCCTGTGAATCAAATAAACACAGTCACACAGACAGACACAAATCGCGGCTTTAATTTATTACAATGATCATAAAGGGTGTAAATAGACCCTTAACGAATCCGAAAGGAACGCAGTTCTCCCCGTCTTTGTGATCATTTTTTTGTTCTAGACCATACCTGGGAAAATTCTAGTTACGGAGATATTGAGGGTCAAAGTTCCAACTTTTTCACAAGTTTTTAATAAAAGATTTTTACTTGAAACACCTCCACGACCCCCGTACTATTCAATCCATCCATCAGCACAATGCTTTGTGTGCGTTCCATCGAGTCCTACCGTAGAACGTGAGTTTTCACCCCAAAAAAAATGTCGTTTCCCAGCAATAATTTTTGCGTAAAGTTACTTAGTTTAATGTACATAATGCTTGGTTGACGGCTATGTGAAGGGTCTGTTTACACCCTGTATATACAGGGAATCGACTTTTTTTTTGGGGTGAAATATCATGTTTACGGTAGGACTCGATGGAAAGCACTCAAAACATTGTGCTGATGGATGGATTGAATAGTACGGGGGTCATGGAGGTGGGTAAAGTAAAAATATTACATTAAAAACATGTATTTAAAAAAAAACTTCTGAAAAAATTGGAACTTTGACCCCCAATATCTCTGTAACTAGGAGGTTCCCAGGTATGGTCTAGAACAAAAAAATTATCCCAAAGACGGGGAGAACAAGTGCCTTTCGGATACGTTAAGGGTCTATTTACACCCTTTATGTATTTAAATAAACATCTAGCTTTCTACCACAAAAGGCATACCAGTTCAAACCGGAATCTCTCAATATATGAATGTACATGGACTTTAAACGAAGCTCTTTACCGACTCCGATTCACTTTCGCGCTCAATTCCTCTCGTGTGTAGAGCTCACAGGTATCCTACCTTTGTTTCCGACTTACTGAAGTCCTCGGCTTTGTGGAACTGAAACCTTGCGTTTCAGCTTTCATTGATTGGGGCTCGCCTTTTGTTATGCATTGGTTGTTTGTGAAAGCCAAACAGTCTGTCTGTGGTTCGATTTGTTTTTACAAATTGAGCTCTGAATTGTATTTATAATACGTTTTGCAATCTCATAAAGTGTGGAACAGTAAGATGATGATACACATACATAACATCACGTCTGTATTCCCGGAAAGGTTAGGCAGAGGTGTACCTAATTGAAACCTCCACATTTCGCCAGTTATGTGTAAGTCCCGAGTAATAGGGGGCGAGCCCAATACCATCAACCGGGCCCAAATCCAAACTTCGTGACTGCAATTGATAAATTTCTGATGGAAAAGCCCAATAAAACTTTGCCTCATGCAAGAAGAAAAGAACCTCAAGAAAGATGATGATATATTAAACAATTTTTCTGAAAGATAGAAATAATATGGGAATGCCAGTAAGTCAGTCTATATTAAATTACTGCACATGAAGTTCAGTAATCTTGTTCAAACTCGTTGAAAGTTTTTTTTACGTTCTATTTGTAAAACGTAAAAAGAACTAAAAAAAAAATAATCTGGATAAAATTTGGCAAATCATATTTTTTAGAGAATATTCTTTTTTTTTTTTCCTCCTCTTACTTTAGAAATTAGAGGACACCCCTACACAGTTATATACGTAGATTTTTTTTTTCAACCTTCAGTTATGTACATGCATGGATTTCGATAAAATACAGAAAAAAAAAACAACACGTTCAATTTGCCAAAGCTCTGGTCTCCGGCGACTTTGATACTTGTCCCAATAGTATAGATTGGAAAACTCATTATGAGCTTTAATTTGTGGTATCGTATTTCAATTCTGTTGGACTTACGCCCTTTTTGGCCTAGACCCTTTATGAACATCTTAAGGAAACCATCATGCCTGAGAGATATTTCTCGACCACATATCAAGCCAAGTCAGAGGCCTATGAGCGGCATAAAAATTTTAACATCAGGTTAGGCACTAACCACACGAAAAAGAAGACAAGAAGTTTATGTAAAAAAAAAGCTTATTGCGATAAATGTAGTTACTGAATTATCCATATTTTATTACTGGTTCTCACATTTTTTCATCACTGAAACTTTATTTCTTTAACGCGTTTAACGTTTATTATTTTGAGCGAGGTACTACATACAACTCATTCGTTTCCAGACGACTCTCGTAAAACCAAAAACGCTAACACAAACAAAAAACTAACCACACAAAAAGAAAAGAACAAACATCACAACAACAAATGTGTTTTCCTACAACAATATTACTCATATAAATTACCCTGGCACATAACATTACCCTGGAACATAAAATTACCTAAACAACAAAAATTACCTGTGTCCGACTTAGTATTCAATAGCCCTCGCTCGTACCGATGAAGAATGGTTGCAGAACAAATAAAAGAAACGTTTCCAGTGATTTAGGACCTCTATCATGGTACTAGATCGTGGGTCAGTTAGACCTCAAGATAAATAAATGTTGGTTTTTTTTCCAGGGGGATGTAATGGTTATGTTAGGTTGGATTTTTCCGTGAATTTTATTGTTTATTGCTCCGGGTCCAGTATGGTATTTGAATTATAATAATAATGATATCTTAATTTAGTCATCTTGGGAGGTCGTGGTTGGAGGATGCGATATTTAAAAAAAAAAAAACATCATAATTATTCTCCTGCCTTTATACCAATTTATTTGGGGTCGTTGCAGCATGTTTTCTTCTTCCACACTTTGTTTTTTTTTTTAATATATCTTTTTATTATTGGTCTTATAAGTTTCGAAAAGAATGATGTTTTATAGCGACTTCAAGTATTATCCATGCTATTTGTTTAATTTCAGTACTTTTTCTTGGCTTTCAGTATTTCTCTGAACTTTCTAAAAAAATAGTCCAAGTGCGAGTTGGACTAGGACCGTCGTAGTAGGCGATTTTTTTTTTATGAGATTTTGAGATGGTCACAATAAGCCCTTTTATTTGATATGTAACACAATATAATTCGCAAAACGTTTTTTTTAATTTTGTAATTTATCCAAAAGTTAATGTTATGTTAAAAATTAATTAATTTACGTTACACGTCCGTCTTTGGGTCACCGACTTACATATGTGTAACAAATTTCAACTCAATCGGTCTAGTAGTTTCGGAGTAAATTGACTGTGACGGACGAACAGACAGACAGACACGCGAGTGATCTTATAAGGGTTTAGTTTTTTTGTTTTTGACGCACGGAACCCTAAAAAACAAACATTACAACCCACATTACATAATAACTCTAGTATCATTTTCCGTTTTAGTCCGGAACAGGCCCACGTAGAATACGTCAGGTGTCGCAGAAATGGATGAAAAATAAAACTCTACCCTAACTAAGCAGCGTATTATAAAGTCATTTAGAAAGGTAAAGTATGATGATGTTCTTGGAAAAGTGTGTCCCCTGGTCTGTGCATCCAGAGGAAAATACGGACTAGTATTCATGGCAGTATTTAAGTCTCGTATTAATATTTTTAATGTTCCATTCAGATTCAATTATGAGAATATGAGAATAAAATAACAAATTGCAATGCTTTTCATGGCAGTATTCCAGTGCGTCCATGACTATCCGTTTGGACAGTCCACTAGAAAGCCCCATTAAGCCAGAAGGGGACATTTACGCAGATAGATGGGCCGATTTAAATGAATGAATGAGTGAAAAAGACACAATACAATGCGTTCAGATTTTCAACTAACGACCAAAATAGGGTCGAATATGGAAAATTCTCTGTTAAAATATCAATATTTACGAAAATGGTCCTTTTAGAAACTGTTAAAGGCATCGTTTTGGCAAACGACGCGACGTGGTTTCGACGGCGAACGGAACTTTACGAAACGTGTTTTCGATGGCGCGGTGCTTTAGCGTAGACAAGTGCTACGAACGCTACGCTCGTAGCGTTTGCGTAGCGGCCTATGAACACTTCATATTTTTTTGTTCACTTTAGTTTTCCGTCACTGAATGTATTCTATTTTGTATAAAAACCACTTAGAAACAGTTTTTTTGTGAGAAATAAGACAAACTCATCAGAAAAAGTTTTCAGCCCACAGTCCGTACTAGAATAATTGGCCAATTGCGGTCCAAATAACGTCGATAGACTTTTCATTAAAAATGTCTATCACGTACAGAGAATATTTGTTTCTGTCTGAAGAATCTGATTGGCTGATAGCTTTCAATTTGTCTGTGTTAAGACGTTTAATTAATTCTGATAATTAGAGATTCGACATACGTGGCCTAGATCAAAATAACACGAGACCAGGTTAATAGAAGTTAATTTAAACTTAATTAACGTACTTTAACTTAATTATAGTAACCTCTGTATGTAGCAATACCTACATGTACCACAGGCACATACTAGAAAGGCGCACAGACAGGCCCGTTGTTCATAAAAGAATATGATAGAAAGCCTAAATTATCGTCGAATACATCATTTAAGCCTTAGATGAGAAAGTGGTAGAAGATTTTCATAAAAACACCAAGAAAACAACAAAGAAGAAGAAGTATACTTGTACTTATATTATACTTATAATAATACATAAGACAGAGAAGTTTGGAAGGAGAAAGGGGAGGCTTTTGCCCAGCAGTGGGACACTCAAACAGGCTAACAAAAAAAAAATACACAATAAAATTACAGCACAAGAAGTGTGTCGATAGATGTACGTAATAGTACGTACATCTATCCAGGGTTATAAGATAGCTTATAACCCTCCTTTTGGGCTACGCCGCAGTCGGGTAAAAACGAAAACACTGTTTATTTTTTGTCTAAATGATGTAAGAGATAAACTTTCAGAGATAAAATGGAAACAAAAATAGAAACCGAAATCATAACTAAACCAACTTTGAAAATCTTATCTAAAAACAAAACGGGAAGGATTGAAAATGGAAGTTCGTTTACAGAAAAAATCTAACAATATACATGTATTTGGAATACTGCCATGTATAGCAGGAACTGCACATGACGTTACTTACCTCACGGCACCTTTAGTTAGTGGATCAGTAGGTCAACTTCGTAAAAATAAAATAAAGGGTAAAATATGATGTTGGCAAACGAAGTGTTTTCAACAAAAAGGTAGGTAGACTAGAAGAGCTTTAAAGCTTGATACAGAGATGGTAAATAAAGTAAGTTATTTTATTGTGAACAAGGTTTTCAGAATTTAAGACAGATTTAAAAGAATAATAGACCGAAGATGGACTGCGGAAATAACTTATAAAATACAGGGCGTTAACGGACCCTTAACGAAGCCGTCAACCAAGCATTCTGTACATCAAACTAAGTAACTCTACGCACAACAAAAACAACTCAACAAATCAACTGTACAAAAATTATTGCTGGGAAACGACATTTTTTTTGGGGGTGAAAAATCACGTTTTACGATAGGACTTAATGTAACGCACTCAAAACATTGTGCTGATGGATGCATTGAATAGTACGGGAGTCGTGGAGGTATTTGAAGTAAGTTATAACATTAAAAACTTGTATTATAAAAAAAAAAACTTTGTGAACAAGTTGGAGCTTTAACCCCCAATATCTCCGTAACTAGACGGTTCCCAGGTATGGTCTAGAACAAAAAAAATATCCCAATGACAGGGAGAAAAAGTGCCTTTCGGCTTGGTTAAGAGTACTATTACACCCATTATTTATAATGGGTGTAAAAATATGGGTGTGCACGGGACCGGTCAATGTGGCGATACATGGGGGAGGCCTATGTCCAGCAGTGGACGTCTTTCGGCTGAAATGATAATGATGATGATTTATTTAAATCTAATAACTATAATCTGAGTTGTGTAGTATGTATTCGACTGCATCGGGTTAGACTCTACACCCTAATATAGTTGGGAAAAAGCTAGACAGGTGATGACGATAATGAATGGATGACCAACTAAGGTTATCAAAATGTAGACGTATTAAGCAGAACAAAATATTTTCTGTAAAAAAACACCCAAAACCTCGGCTAAATGAACAATTCCAAAAGCTACCAACGGGAACCCTACACGAAAGAAGATAGCAAGGCGTCTTTGACGAACCCCAGCACAGTTCTTTTGCCATCCGCCTGCCATGCACCACTATTCAAGCACCCATTAACCAGTGTCGGACCACGGCCGAAGCATTCAATATTAACGGCCTTAAATCCTCCCAATTATCCATGACATGACACCAGTCAGGCCATTTGACCTCCGAATTAATGCTTGAACGTCATAGAACCTCCCAATGGGTCGTGGATACAGTGATGTATTGGTAGACAGTTCGACGATTATGTCTAGAAGCTGGTGTATAGATGATAATTGCTAAATCAATATTTTTGCGCGATTATGCATCGAAAGAATTGACTCGAAAAGTAATCAGATTATTGCGTTTATCGGTTGACAGAATAACTGAGAAATTAGTTGATAAAGCTTACTTTAAAAAAAAAATAACAATTTTATTTTTGTTTTATTAAGATTTTTAAAAGAAAGCTCAATCAATTATTTTTCAGAATCGTGAATCTTCGTGTTGCATGAATTTGCATTCAAAAATGGACAAAATTCGGCACCTAAAGAAAATTGCGCTGCTACTGATTCCTTGGGTACTTTCGAACACTAAATTTAAGCCACTTAATTTTTAGTGAAGTTCTAATCATAGAAAGGCTATCTAAAATATCAGATTTCTAAGAGAAAATCTACTCAGTACACAGTACTAAGGTCCCTTTAATTTCAGTCGTACATTGTCTAGACCCGTTTAAATAAATAAAGCCTCCAATAGACTCGCTCTCGTACTGATTAGTCCAACGAAATGGAATTTGGTATGCAGCATACGTGATGAATGTGGTTTGAGCTCAAGTAGTGCAGATACGTTATGTTAGGGTTCATTAAACTAAACCTAACTGTTGAAGAGCAAGAAAAACAGAATTAACATTTTTTAGAGACAAACAATACCGGTTTGATCACTAACTACTGAAGATATAACTAATAAAGGGTGTAAATATACCCTTAATGAAGCCGAAAAGTACTTGTTCTCCCCATCATTGTGATCATTTTTTTTGTTCTAAACCATCCCTGGGAACCTTCTAGTTACGGAGATATTTGGGGTCAAAGTTCCAACTTTTTCACAAGTTTTTTTTTAATACATGTTTTTAATGTAATATTTTTACTTTAAACACCTCCACGACTCCTGCATTATTCAATCCATCCATCAGCACAAAGTTTTAAGTGCGTTACATTGAGTCCTACCATAAAACATGATTTTTCACCCCAAAAAAAAAAGTCGTTTCCCAGCAATACTTTTATGCGTAAAGTTACATAGTTTGATGTACAGAACGCTTGGTTGACGGCTTCGTGAAGGGTCCGTTTACTCCCTGTATGTGTATTTGATATAACTAATTTGGGTATTTATTATTGGATAATTTAATAATCTGTTGTTTTCTGATATGGGCTACGTGCTACCTGAAATAAATGATTTGAATAAGTAGGTAATGTGTCCTAACACATATCACCTTTCTGCCAAATGGCGAAACCTAACTAACAAACAGAGTAACTTGTTCATTTATAGTATTAGCTTATTGATTTACGTCTATATGAATTGATACCCATTAGGTTTTGTAGCACTCCACATAAATGGAATAGGAGATGTAGATTTAGATACAGATCTATCAAACTTAGAGATATATTCTATCTTAGGTAACCTTACCTAGGTATAGTAAGACTTAGCTACCTTTTTTTCTCGGATTGGAAATCATCAAATGCCCCCTTCGTTCTGGGCGGAACGGAAGGGAGTGTCAGACTTGTACTGACTAAAACCCATCCATGTTCCTTCTTTGACCTTTGTGTTCCAGGGCCGCGGTATCTCTTTCGAACAGACCCACAGCCCAAGACTTAGCTACCTTACATCGAGTTCAGTCAATATTGTTTCTTGTGTGCACAGGTTACTGACGGAGCAGCAAAATACTCAAGTTCGTCAACGTTTTAAAATTTTTGTAAAAAAAATGCTCAAACAGTTTGCTCTTTGACTAAGCTCAAACCTTTGTTTTCAGTCCTAAATTGGGATCAACAGTAAAATGTACACTGATTCTTTTGAAACTCACATAAGTAACCTCTTTCTTTTTGTGGTTAAAACACCATTACTGCTAAAAACCCCTCACACTAAGCACGGTTGTAGTAGTCTCGAAAAATGGGTCCTTAAGAGTTCAAAACTCTAACAATTGAAAGAAAAGTGTGAACTATGCATATGTGTAGTTTAGTTATGGATATCGGCTCGCCATATTACATGAGACTGGAAAATAACCGGCGACATTTGGATGTACACCCCAGCTTTACTCTTTAGGGGATGGCCGGCGTGATGTTCTGCTAAACCTAAAAATAAATATATTACGATTTAATTCACAAATAGATAAAGGGGTTTGAATTTAATGGCCGGCCTAACTTCCGCCATTTTTAATTTTTTTTCAAAGTTGCGGCCATACATAAAACCTATATCAATCGATAGCTGGCATGTCATCATCATCTGCCTAGCCTTTTCCCTACTATGTTGGGGTCGGTTTCCAGTCTAACCGGATGCAGCTGAATACCAGTATTTTACATGGGGCGACTGCATATCTGACCTCCACAACCTAGTTAGTACTGGGTAATACTACATCCCTTGGTAAGACTGGTTGTCAGACTTTTTGGGCCAATGACTACCTGCAACTACTGTCAAAGATCTACAAATGACAACCGGGACCAACGGCTTAACGTGCTTTCCGAGGCACGGAGGAAACTCGGTATTTAATGGGTGGTCACCCATCCACAGACCACCCTAGGCAAGCACGGCTTAACCTAAAGATCGATCCGAGCGGCTGTTATTATTTAGCCACGAGCTGGCATGATAGCTGGCATGTATGAATGGAAAATACCCATAGATGACTTTGTCGGCATAGGAAGCGAGCACAGCTGCGGATATTGAGATCTGCGCTCGATTTCCAGGCAGGATACAAAACCTGTGGCTTTGATTATTCATTTTCGATCGTTTGTTTTGTGTTAAATAGAAAAATGGACAGTATTTTTAACCGACTTCCAAAAGGAGCCTTTTTTGTGTGTATTTTCAGCGGTTTCTTCGCCAATTGTGTACCGATTTTGATGATTCTTCTTTTGTTTGGACGAATATTATTCCGCGTTGGTCCCGTTTAAGTCGGTGACTTTTGTTTGTTTGATTCAGTTTTTTTGTCACCGACTTCAGAAGCTAAAGTTATTTTTCACTTTTTTGTGTTTTTGAAGTTTATTTTTTGTAAAAATGTTTTTTATATGATACAAAGAAAGTTAAATGTGCTGGACGGAAAGGACACCGACGCACAAACGGCTACCACATATTCAGTACATCATCCTGCAAGCGACAAAATAACAGCTCTTCTTCTTTATAGAAATTAAAATATACAGCTAGAGCCAAAAGAAACCTATGCTATGCCTTAAAAATATGAAACTCTAACAATAACTCCATGAAAAAACTTATCAACAGAAAAGATGTGTATCCATCAACATAAAAAATGCCTATGTGTTTCTAAGTATCTATAAAACCACGCACACAAAAACATTTTCATACACAGCGTTCGAAATGACACACCCAACCTACCCAACTCAATATTAGGAATACTGGAAACCTATCACAAGAAATAGCACAATAAAATCCAAGCGAACAGTAAAATTAATCAAGAAATCACAGTAAAATAAAAGAATAAATCAGCTGAAACTGGCAAACATGACAAAAACATAAAAAACATGGAGAAAAAACGAGGTAATAACATGAATTCTTTCGATTTTCGTTTACATGTATTGAGAAACTGGTATTTACATGACCGTCTATTTTATGTGCCTAGTAAAGACATGTTATAGAAAAATTAAGAAGTACCTCATCTCCACTACGTAGACACACATGGTTCACACAACACACAATTGGTGGTGGCGGTCTACATGGTTGATGTTGTTTTTCGAAATACATATAAAGTTTATCTGCCTAGCCTTTTCCTAACTATGTTAGGGTCGGCTTCCAGTCTAACCGGATCCAGCTGAAATCCAGTATTTTACATGGAGCGACTGCCTATCTGACCTCCACAACCCTGTTAGTACTAGGTAATACGATACCCCTTGGTAAGACTGGTTGTCAGACTTTTTGAAAATAAGTTCATATAACGTATATATGCTCGTATTTAAAATGTATATTGGTAAACGCCGAACTTATTTTGTTGTACTACTGTGTGTACACACTTTCCTAAATTTAAAAGCAGTTTTCGCGAGAAATAAAGATTGTAACTTGGAGATAGGATCTTTTTCATAAAAAATATGAGTTCCAGAATACTATGTTCGTAACAACATGAAATATTAATACTTATCTATCCTGTGCGATATCTGGTCAAGTTAGCCTCGCAAAAATGATAAGATCCACCATCACGCCACCTTCGCCGTCGACCTCGAGGACGTCCTTCCTGTGTATCCCTGCTATGTGGCCAGCCCACTCCCACTTCAGCCTGGCTTTTTTTCTCCAACATCAGCTACACCACCCGCAGGGTGGTGTTACTTTATTATTATTAAAACTATCGTAGATTGTTTATCACAAAATGATACTTCTTAACACATCTTCCTATTGACAAAGTCGTAAATGTCTAAACTAGAACGTGTGTATAACTACGTCACGTTATCCGCGAGCACAATAACTTATCTGATAGACATTTTTATGTAAGGACCGAAAACAATGG
Source organism: Noctua janthina (assembly GCA_963576755.1). Classification (NCBI taxonomy): domain Eukaryota; kingdom Metazoa; phylum Arthropoda; class Insecta; order Lepidoptera; family Noctuidae; genus Noctua; species Noctua janthina. Next base: position 5,879,460 of record OY755055.1, read on the forward strand.
CGGTATAGCCCAATATAACTTGGCCAATGCAGCTATGAAACGTGCGGGGGAAATATGTATTGTACTCTAGTGCCCTGGTAGGACACACTTTAGATATCTATGTAGGTATTTACTATGTATGGTGTAAAGATTTCTTATAAAAAGTCTGTACTTATCTTAGTACCTTAGTATATCGTTATCTAGTGGACGAGTTTTAGATGTTTATTATTATAATAGTGATCGGATTTCTAGCCGTGTCGATATCTGTACTTATCTTAGATCAAAAGCTTTGTTTATTTTTAGCGGGTTTTAGTCATCACATTTTTGGATGCTGTAGCTTCATATTAGAGTACCTTAGAGTAACTAGCTTAATTTGTAAAGGGTGTTCAGTTTCTTGCCCATTTTTCTCTAGGGCGGTCTACGAATTTGGAATTCGTAAGTACAGTCCATTCACAGTTACCATGCCTGTGGCTGTGCTATAGGTGGCTTATTTTTGACTATGCAAAAGTGTATGTCATGGGTCTATTTGAAATAAATGCTTTTGATTTGAGTTTGACAGTGCCAGACCATCAAAAGAGAAAAAGAAACTATCCTTTGTGTGAGTATTTTAACAGAGCTTCCTTAAAATGAATACAAACAGTTTCGTTATTGACATGCTTAGTCAAAACAAGCTAAAATAAACCTTTGGCTTTAAACATCTAATTTCTGTCAATTCGTGTAACTAGTTAACAAAAACGTAAATTAAAATCTTTAGATATCATACCCATAATACATATATGATCATAACTTTAAGAAACATAGTTTTAAGAAAATTTTATATTGTATTCAAATTGTATTATTTTATTATTAAGATTTGAGAACTTTATTTGGTTGTCTTATGGTGAATGCTGCGTATACCTATAATAAGCGTACATACCAGCACTGTTATGTTATTTTTATCTTTTTACATTAATACTTAGTATGTACTGCTGTTCGTGTACCAAATAAATAAATAAAATATGATTGTAAAAGTCTAAAAGCCCGACTTTATCTCCAAAATGTTTATGAGCCTTCCGCATGAAAAGACCAAAAATTTTACGCCAAAATTATGTTCGAACTATTTAAATTATCCTGTCTTACATTTCATCCTAACATCTCCAGTCTCATCTCGTGACGAAATATCATTATTTAGCTGCCTATGAATTCATAATGGGGACTATTATTCCCAAGGGCGTCTGAAGGTCTTCTAATATAGACTTTCATAAGTACAAATATATGAAAACGGCAATCAATCATGCTATTATTCTTCCATCCATCAAAACATATGAAATGTTTCGAATTAAAAACAAAACAATTCGAATTGGACTCTTTTTTGTTTAAGTGATTTTTTTTAAGTGCCTATATGGTTTATCTATTTTAGGATTGATTGATTTGACAGATTGTAAATTAAATAACAGTGACTAATAATTTTTGTTTTCAATTTTAAATATTTTAATTTACATAGATTTAGTTAGAGCTCGTGGCTAAATAATAACAGCCGCTCGGGTCGATCTTTAGGTTAAGCCGTGCTTGCTTAGGTTGGTCTGTGGATGGGTGACCACAGACCACCCATTACATACCGAGTTTCCTTCGTGCCTCGGAAATCACGTTAAGCCGTTGGTCCCGGGTGTCATTTGTAGATCTTTGACAGTCGTTAGGTAGTCAGTGGCCCAAAAAGTCTGACAACCAGTCTTACCAAGGGGTATCGTATTATCCAGTACTAACTGGGTTGTGGAGGTCTGATAGGCATCAGTCGCTCCACGTAAAATACTGGTATTCAGCTGCATCCGGTGAGACTGGAAGCCGACTCCAACTTAGTTGGGAAAAGGCTAGGCAGATGATGATTAGTTATATCATTCAGGTCTTGAGCAAGCGAGGTGATCAATGCTCGTGCCTTCTCTGTATGAGAAGAGGCCTTTGCCCAGCAGTAGGACATTATGCTGGTTGGTATTATTGTTAAGGTATATCGATCAAGCAGTCCAGAAAAGGATTCCTGAACACATTGCTGGATGGCTTAAAACAAATTATACGAGCAAAAGAACTTCTCAAAAGCAAGTAGCACCAATTTCTTCTGTCAGTAAATTATCTAGTAACACGACAATACACGTAATACATATCTTTGGTCCTAACTGTCAGATGAGCCATCAACTATTTACTATACAAGCCACCGCATTGATTAACCGGCTGCCCCCTCCTCCCCTCCCGAATCAGGACATGTTGCCTTTAATTACAAACATTACCAATTAACGCTAGTACAAACACAAGACAAGGATATTATTGGGAATCGTGATACGGCCATCTTCGGCAAACATCGGCATGATATAACTCTAAAAGGGATATGGAGGTCTAGTGTGAGCAGTGCAGGCCCAGTGATAATAACCTCGCCACGATTTACGGGTCTAAAGTCTTGGGTTCGAACCCAGGTGACCCACTTTACGTTGTCTAGTTTCTTTCATCGTTACTGCTCTGAAAACGGTGAAGGAAAACGTTATTAGGAAACCGGTATGTCTTAGATCCGTTTCACAGTAGTCTGAACATTGTAGGCATTTTTTTTTCTTTTGTAAACGTTACCTCGCACTAGGAATTTCTCATGTATGGTATGCTTTTACAAACATACTCATATACACAAACAGCCATAGAAAAATTATGCTTATGTTACGCCACGAAAACGACCACAAACTTTACAGAATTAAGGAATATTATAAAGTTCCAAACACTATGTTTGGAACCTCCAAAGTTACAAATAGCAGGAACAACATGAATTAATTTCGCTTTCATCACGCAAATAATTTGAACATACAATAAATAAACTGCTTTCAAATGTAGACGAACAAATTAAACGTTAAACAAATTATTAATTTAAAAACTACAAAATTATTCAAATTGAAATACGGATTATACAAATACATATAATATAATATATATTACAAATCATACAATAATTAGTTTGGTAATAACACCAATTTATTTAAATGCACATTGAACCGCAAAATGATGTAATTATAGAGATCATAGTTATTAACATAAATGTCGTAATTAAGCCGTTTAATTGGAGTCAAGTTTAATTTAAATTCACGTCAGTAAAATAATGCCCTGTTCCCAATTAATTGAATACATCCAACTTCCATCCATTCATCCCATCCATTCCATCTTCTTCCAACTTTTAGATCTCGTAGTTGGAGGCAGTTAATGTATTCAGCATTATGGTGAGATGATTTAAATCATTAGAGTGAACATTACATTAATAAAAATAATTGTCCACACTAAGGAGAGTGATTTCAAATAATATAAATTGTAATTTATTGTTTCGTTTTGCACGAAAAAATAGGGGTATAAAGGCGATAGACAAAATATTCAAATGCCATCGTCAATGCTTTTTCATTTAATACTTGGACAACAGCCAACAGGACGTGACCATATTTTGACCCTTTCGTGCGTATCTAACGCTTTAAATCGTTGAAGAAAAATAATTGCAACCTTTTTTGCACCTAATCAGTGTTTCTGCAATTTCTTTTTAATTCACAGAAACACATTAGGATTCTCTGCGAACTGCCGTGACAAACACGATCAACTTGACGAACAGTCCGGGTTGTATTGTACATAGAAGGTGTAAACGGACCCTTCACGAAGCCGTCAACCAAGCATTCAAACTAAGTAATACTGCGCAAAAATGATTGCTGGGAAACAACTTTTTGTTTTAGGGTGAAAAATCACATTTTATGTTAGGACTAAATGTAACGCACTCAAAACATTGTGCTGATGGATGCATTGTATATTACGCACGACGCTTCGTGGACGTATTTAAAAGTAAAGTTACATTAAAAAACTTGTAATTATAAAAAAAACTTATAAAAAAGTTGGAACTTTGTCGTAACTAGAAGGCTCCCAGGTATGGTCTAGAACAAAAAAATGATGGCAAAGACGGGGAGAATAAGTGCCTTTCGGCTTGTTAGGGGTCAATTTACGGGCTTATGCCCGACTCGTCACTGTTCCGATTCGCCACCAATTTTTTTTCCATACAAGAAGTCCCGATTCGTCATCATAAGAAAACAAATGATTTTTTTAATTTTGATGTTCACTATTCGTCATCAGTATAAATTTGAGTGTTAAAAAGTACAGCTAGTAAGAAAAACATAGATAAAAAAAAAATATATATAATAATAATGTTAATAAGGTCTATCTTTTCATACACGAAATATTTTAAGAGTAACTTCTATAAGTTGTAAAGTCGCCACAGCAACGAAAAAAAAAATATCTGAGTGTTTTTTTTTAATAAATTATTATAATAATTCTGATTTTTTTTGAGACTTTTTATAAAACCTTTACTCCCATATTCTAACAATGACAGTAGGTAAATACGACGTAGTAAACTAGCGTAATGGATGCTTAAAAATAAGGAGCCAGTATTTATTTTGTGGGTCAAGTAATTTTAGATTATTTATTTTTTCTAAAAAAATATACTCAGATAAAAAAATCCCTTAAAATGGCTTTGTTACAGCCGTTAGATGATTCCCTGAAAATATTTCGGGTATGAATAGTTAGACCTTATATAGTTTATACTTTTAAATCAATTTATTTAAAACAACCTTAAACTTGTACTGGTAAAAACTCTGACACCAGGATAGGTAAAATATCTTGTAAACCTTTTTAGTTTTCCACTGAATCGCTGTTCCATCCAAGTTTTGGTTGTGAAATAAACAACTTGATGCAGGTACATATATCAGAATATCCAGAATCTGAAAAACGCTACGATGCATAAAAGTAAGTTTATTCGTTTACGTGGAAAAAAAAACTATGACAAAACATATATGTTATGTAGGCATAGATAGATTAATACATAATATAGGTATGTATATCGTGCTTTTATCACGCGTTTGACAAAAGCCTATCGAAAATGTGACAAAGGATTTCGTTTTGTTTTTAGAAACGAAGGTTTATAAACCATCCAATTTTGATAAAAAAAAATTTTATCGTTTCTATACAATATACATAGTGTCTCATATGTTAGATATCTAGTTTACTATACTGTGACAAAAACTAGATGATATGCGTTTTCTAACTCATGCTATAAAACTGTAATTAGGTATGCTTCAAAGCATTTTGTTTCCCATTTTTCCGTTTGGTTTCTCAGCTTTAGGCAGCCTTATTTGCAAAATTACGAGAGTCGGCCTCAGTATTCACCTGAGCTTAGAGAAAAAGAGAAAAAAAATAAAGAGAAAGAGACAAACAAAATAAAGAAAAAACGAGTGAGAGAGAAAGAGTGAGTGAGTGAGTGGGGTGTGTGAGTGTGTGTTTTTCTGAGAAAAAGTGTGTGAAATTTGCGACTGCCTATCTGACCAAAGCCTAATGTAAAATAAAGACACTGAAGAAATTATCACGACAACAGAAAATGTTCCAACAAAAATAAGCTAATTATATTGCCCAACTAATAAAATTTTCGCAAAACATCATAAATTATCGCAGCACAGCAAAACAATAGCAAATCATATTCTACACAGGGAACCAACAAATCATTCACTAAATATCATAACGGAGAAAACTTTTATATAAATAATAAGTTGCTATACTACAGTTTTATTTCTTTTACTCGTGAACTTGTGTTACCACTAACTGAATATAAAAATATTTGTTAAGTTTCGCCAAACAATTGAGGAAGTTGTAAGAAGTTTCTCCAATCACACTCCGGCTTTTTATTTACGGCCTGTTATATTCAAATGTTTGGATAAACATAAACAAGAGGTTGATGACATTCTGATGGCTTTTCGAACGTTAACACGATCTCCTTTTATGTTGTTTTACGGGTTGAGGGGTTCAACAAATCTTTCCTTCTATCGTTCTGATATAAATCTAAACAAATAAATAAAATTGAAGTTTCTGTTTGTAATTTCAAAATAATAGGTTTTTACTTAATGCATATTATAAAAGTATATACGGTACTTATACAAAAATTTCTGTTTGTCTATTTGTTCCGGTTAATCTCCGAAACGGCTGGACCGATTTTGACGGGACTTTAACTGGCCGATAGCTGATGTTATAAGGAGTAACTTAGGCTTTATTAAAAAAAAAAGAATTAGGGTTAGGTGCAAAAAAAAAATTATACCCTTGAAATTGGTATCAAAATCTAATAAAAATAGGGAAATAATATTTTTATAATAATTTAATTGGAGACGAAGATCGCGGGAATACATAAATATAAGATTTTAAACTATCATGGTCACTAACATTATTATAAAAAAACTACTTAACTACAACTACTTTTTTCTTGTAAAATACTGGTATTCAGCTGCATCCGGTTAGACTGGAAGCCGACCCCAACATAGTTGGGAAAAGGCTAGGCAGATGACGGTAGCTAATATTATCATTAACACTAGAAACGGCTTATTTACCATGTACAACAGTACAATACAATAATGGTGCTTGCAACAGCGCCGAAATATCGGGAACTGATTTAAGTTCCGATCAGTAAACATGGTTAATATCCCGTTTCTAGTGTTAATTTTACATACATATGTTTGTTAGTTGTAAGTAATAAACATCCATGTCAAGGGTGTTGTTAGCACACTGCCACATTGAGGTGTTATGACGCCTGTACGGCTATATCTGACATTGTGTCACTGAACGGAGAGCCCAGATAAAGTGACATTTTATCAGTGGAAATGTAAAAATGAAATGAAAAATTGTGTTCGTTTGACATAAGCTACCGAAAAGATGATGACAATCCTGTTGAATGTGATAGAAAAACGAAAAGCTTTGAAAGCAATAAGCCACCTGTCTGAGCTATCCAGGTTTCTATTAAAGTGGGAATCGTTGTAGTCTATTTTAAAACAAAGGCTAAGTTGCTATTGTTTAAACCGTAGTTTTTTAGTGATGTAAGAGGTATTTTGGTTAGTTACTGTGCTCCGTCGCTGACGATAGTCTTAATAGGGTCCCATTTCAATATTATTTGGGAACCCTTTGGGCTCGAATGCGTCAAAGTCCATAAAGAGGATTATGAAATAACGATTAGAGCTTTCTGGACAGTTTATATTGAAGAGCATGAGAAGCTGGCTCAAGTTTTTTGGGCTGCGATAAGTTAAATTTTCATTAATTACCCATTATGAGCCTCTTATGAATAAGAATTTGAGGTTATAGGAAAATTTTGTGGCTTTTTTCCACTACACGTCAGGGGCCCGTAACACTTGGGGGCCCTGTATCTTAGAAACGGCGGTGGCTACGTCCCTGTATTTCGTTTTAAAGTAGATAAACCACATATTGCCCATTACTCACAGAAAAGCTCCCTGTTAATCACTCAAAAGCACAAAGCTCATAAACAAATGAATAACAATAGCCAACTAGATTTAGCTCAGTCGGTTCAGTCTAATTGGTTTACTCAGCTTTACTGAGCAAAGTGAATAAAGAAGTGATATAGCTGTCCTAGTGTTTTATCATACATACCATTCTAATTACGTTAATACCAGTAATTATATTGAGAAACGTGAGCTTACAAGGATTAGCAGTAAGTCACATACGCAACGCCTAGACACGCTTTGTGCATACAATCACACAAATAACTGAGACAAAGACATCATACATACTATATGAGTCTATGCGTTGATGACCGAAGGACCATAATCGGGGGTTTCTATGTGTCACTACCTGCAGGACAGTAATTGGCGATGTCCCGAAAGACTAGGTGAGCTATCTGACCCCATGGCCCTAGTGTTTCAACCCCAAACGGCCCAAACACATGGCTATGAGCAATGTGGCTATTGATTTGAGCCGCTTGAGGATTTCAAAAAAAGTTTTTGAAAGACTCCAGGAAAGAACACACGTTTTAAAAAATACGTATTTTGACTTACTGGCTAATATAAACTGAGGTTGGAACAAGCGGTTACTAGTTCGAATGTAAGAGAGTTTTTAAAAGCCCAGACCAACATTATTCTATTTAAAATGTATTCTGACCATTTGGTTCATGTTTGGTCAGTTTGCCCGACAAGGCTCATCGCTTACCCTAAGGCGGAGGGTATTCATAATATAAGGTAAGTTAGAAGCGGACAAACATTTAGAATATAGAAGTCTACCTCATTACTTACCTTCAAATACGTACAAAAAATAAATCCAACGATACTGCCAGACGGAAAGCATTACCTTTCTGAATGGGCCTTTTAATATGACATTGGTCCCTCTTACCCACAATAGGCCAACTTAAATACGTCGAGGCTAATGACTTGAAAGTTTTTTTGGTAGAAAAAAAGGGCGAACTGGGAACAGGCGGGGCTCATTCCGAGTAATTCGGTGAAAGGAATAGATACAGGCAAAAAGTTCGGGGACTTGAGCTGATCTGAATAATAATAGTGCGGTGCTCTTTTGAGTGAATTTTCTAAGGTTTCTGAAAGATTTTTGGTCGAGCTAGTTTTATATTTGGAAAAGTATAGGGTAATCTTAATTTAAGAGAAGATACGGTCTACGCGAAAACGTTTTGAAATGTCTTCAGGTCATTGACGAAAAAGAAGATATTTACGATTAAACTTTGTAGCAAGTGTAAATCCTCCCTGATCTTAAATAGATTAAGAATATGAACAACATTTTCATAATTTAATACCTTGACCTTTACCACTGTCTAAAATATAAAAAAAAAACGGTTTATAGTAAAGAATATGGTTTACAATAAAAATAGGCCCCCAGGTAAGTATGGTTTATGATTTATTTAACTGTAATCATCTTAACTTTTTTTAATTTTGTAGTTGGTAGCCAAACTACTAGTTTGGCTGAATGAATTATCTAGAAGGGTCATGGGGACCCGACACTGTCAACACGTTTTCTCTCAGAATTCACTCGCAAAGAACCTTCGCCACTGGTAGGCCAGTGGCGAAGGTTCCATAGAACTCGATTCCTACCGGCTTCTCTTTGAAAAATGGCACGGTCAGTATACTCTACAGACAAATAATATAATCACATTAAAGAAAGAAAAGAAAAAAGAACAAAACCACCAAACGACTAAAGAACCGAACTATTAAAGATATGTACTCCGGCTTACCCCTTACAAAAATTGACCCTTCGTCACTGATACCTACACTATCACAATAATATTCCCTATACACCTTCAAAGTTGTTCTACAACAGGTCACACATACCGGGTCAACGTTGCTGAAGGCAGAACAATCACTTACTCCCTAACATCCCGGAGGAATCGCGGAGTCCGTGACAAGATCCCGGATTAACCGCCCTGACCAACCTGTTGTGACCGGCCAGTGTTAACATTACCCGTTTACAGTATTACACGGTTAGGAAATGTTGGAAAGTGGTTTAAAGACTGATACGGATGTGAGGAGCAAGTTCTGTGATTTGTTGGTCTTTGCATAAAAGACCTATTATGTACTTAAACATTAAATCATGGCAGGTGTTGTAGTGTGGGCGCCACATGGTGGCTTCCGGACACCGACGGCGAGTTACGGGCTAGCTCGCCGTCTGGCCGTATGACGACAGGCCGTGTCGACGGCGCGTTTGTGTTCCACGCGCGCCTCAAAGAGATGTCAGCAACCATGCAAGGGTCCGCATGGGCCGATGCCTGCCAGGGCTGCGGGACTGTTCGAAAGAGATACCGTGGCCCTGGAACACAAAGGGCAAAGAAATAACATGGATGGGTTTTAGTCAGTACAAGTCTGACACTCCCTTCCGCTCCGCCCAGAGCGGGGAGGCGGGACCTCCCATTGACCTCCCATTTGACGAATTCCCATAAGAAAAAAAAAAAAAGTGTACTATAGAGTACATAAACTCCTATACTATATGTTACTTACGGGATGTCTCCTGTGATTGTTCATTATTTTGAGCTCCCGATATTTCGACGCTGCGCTGTTGCAAGCGCCTTGATCGCGGGTTGACAACGCGCCATGGTCTCGGGTAGATATCCCGTAAGTGACAGTATAAGTTTAGTTATAAACCGTGAAAGATTAAAACAGTGTTCATAGAGTACATGTCTGCTTTACCCTTCGTGGTTATAGGCGTGATGTTATGTTTGTACAAAATACTCGATATTTAAATGTATGGTTTGGTTTTGTGAGTGGATGTTTGAAATGAAATTATGGATAATTGGCTGAATGGATTTAATTAAGCACACATAAGTGAAATAATATTACGATTTAAAATGCACATTACGTTTAAAATGTTTTGTGTTAATAATAATAGGCAATATTTAATAAATTCCCGACGAAAATTACATTATATTAACACAAATTTATATCCGCCGAATGATTTGAAGAGTAGAAAAGACAGATAATTTTAGACGACAAGGATAAAAATATTACTTAGTATTTCCTAACTCAATCCACGAGAGAATAAAACGCTGAAAACCTTAAAAAGATCCAACATCAATGAAACTAAGCAAATAGCTCAGTCGTTTTCGAGTCAACTCGAGAAAAAGCTTTATTACAAGTTTTTCTGAGCTGCCAGTGTTTTACTATTTAAACTAGATAGTTCCTTCATTCCAAGAACCAGTTGAGGTTGTGAAAAAAGTATAAAATCAGGAAAAAAGCCACAAAACATCGGAAGGAGTGAAAACCTCGCACTTGAAACAGTTTCTTAATTAAATTTACTTTAGCAGAGAACTGTGCAACTGGAGTGCGGCCAAAGAATAAGCGGATGATCGTAATTATTAAAAATAGGTTGTTCTATTTTCAAGCTTAAAAACTGTGGTTTAAAACTTATTTTGGCGGACGTCCGAGTGGATAAAAAACAGCTAAAAGTTTTGTTACGCATGGAATATAGACTGTCCTACTGTGGGCAGATTTATATTTTTACGTATTATTTTACTGCGTCGTTTCTAATGTGAGTTAGTTCTATATTTGATATAGATAGAAACACTGGTTATGAAGGCATATACAAATGTCAAGAGCTTTAAAAGTGTTTTGTATTACTACAACGACTTTCAATAGAATTAACAAAGCTGACGTTGATTTTTTCCATTGTTTGCTGAGTGTGTTCACAAAAATTGCATTGTTAGTTACAAAACCTGATATTGTTTTTGTGTATACTATCGCATTAGGCTGTAATGTAATTTGTAAGATGGAGAAAATAAATAAAAATATAATCTTTTCAGTATTCAATGTCAATCGAATACATTTAGACTTTTACGTCATCGTTATAATTAAAATTAAAATTCTTTATTAGGAACTAAGTGTACAGATTTAGAAGATGTTAATAATATGTAGATTCTTAGAACTTAGTTGTCTGTTAAGGCATTGCAATTTAAATGGTTTAAAAAAATATACATACTTAATTTTATAGTTATACAGTTTCGTTTTTAGAATCCACATTGTTTAGGACTTCAGGTACTTTAAAATAGTTCCTAAGTACCGTTCATCCAGCCAACCTTCTTCTATTGGCATAACTTGCTAGTGGATGGTTAAGGTAACTGTGGCCAAAAGTTCCTTTGGAACTTTATCGCTAATTTAAAAGCCCCAAAATGTGTCGGCTCAATGTGAAGGACGAGCAATTACTCCAGACACTTCAGTCACCGTTGAAATATAATGCAATTTCGAAATTGAAGAAAACAATTAATATTGTGTCTGGAAGAAAACTTCATGTACACGACCGTGTTTCCTTGATTTGAGAAAGAATGAAATAACAGTAAAAGTTACACAGTAAAAGCACATCAATATACCCGAAACTGTCAAATTTTCCGAATCAACATTGAACCTAATGCTTAAGAGTGAAGGCACACTGCTTCGTTGCTTTTCCAAACTATATTGTGGTCACACTGTGGGTTGCACTGTTGCCTTTCCAAACTATATTGTGGTCGGCTTCACATCTAATCGGAATTAGCTAAATACCAGTATTTTACATGGAGCCTACCTGACTGGGTAGCTAACTAAAAGTAAACCTAATTGGATTGTTCGACATTGCTGGAGACAAAGTTCAAATTGTGTTTGTGAAATTAAAACTAGAACACATATGAAACACAAATTTTGGGTCGACCGGCGACCTGGAATACAATACTTTCTCTTCATTCTCAATGAACCAGTCATTGAAGAAAGTAAAACATATTCTTATAAAATAAATTCATTACTGTTATGCCAAAATTAAGTTGTCTAATATTCTTACAGTGTAGTTAACTCACAACATTCGCTTGATAGTGTTGTGTCGAGTACAGTCGCCAGTGAAGCCAGTACCTACAAACTGTCAATTTTTCTCATTCGATTTTGACCTTAACCATCAACATTTTTATAGTTTAAAATCATTTAGATAAATTTGACAGTTAGCGGTAACTTGATTTGCTGGCGACTGTACGTTTAAATGAAGTCAATAAAATACATTGTAAAAGTTCAGATTGGCATAGATAGGAGATTACCAACAATTACGCCTTGCATTTTTTCAATGACTTTCAGTAGTAAACCCACGAAAAACTCGAATGACGCCTCTTAATCAGAAGATTACCAAAGCTAGATTACAGAATACGGCGTCAATGATCGACTATTCTGGCATAACTTCATTAGTAGACATAGGTCCCGCTTTTGTAAATGGTTTTACTATGTACCTTCGTCTTATACTTTCGTCTTATTAAGACTTAAAAAATATTTGATCCTAGGTTTATGAATACATATTTAATTAATAAAGTTTCTGTTATACCACTTTTAATAAAATAACATTCAAAGAAACACTCGGCAAAACTAATAAGAAACTTAAAGCTATTTTGAAACTAAATAATTAACTATGCAAAGTTGTGCGTAGCTAAAATAGTTACTTATTTTGTTTTCAAGAATTAGATGAGAAATAGTGAATGGTGTGGGCGGTTTTTATTGGCCACTGTTGATAATACACTGTTACAGTTGCCTGATGGCTTTCTTTATCGTGTGGTTAGTGCCTAACCTGCACGCGTAGCATGGCCATCGTAGAAAGGGGTTTTGTCGACGGAAGAATCGACAAAATAACAGATCAACAACAGAAATCTGTCATTTTCTATGCGTGCTGCCCCCGTAGGCAAAAAAATCTGTCATTGTGTCGACACAATCTGTCATTTTGTCGATTCTTCCGTCAAAGAAATCCTTGTCTGCGGCGGTCACGCTACGGGGGCTGGTGTCAGTTTTTATCCCGCCCATGGGCCTTTGACTTGGGTTTACAGTCCGTGGAGAAATATATCGGCATACTAATTTGTTTTCCTTGCGATGTTTTCTTTCACCGTATCATGTTATAAATATACAATACGCACATGGATCCGAAAAATCAGAGGTTCGAACTTGACTTGGCAGTCCGATGGTCACACCATTAGACCATAACGGGTTGGGTTTAGAATTGAGTCCCCTGAATTTGAGGATTCTGTCACTTTGGGGGGTCAAGTGGGTTTATCTGAAGCGCCCCCTTGCGATTTTACCTGCCGGAACAGCGTCGAAGTATTTAAAATTATTTTCTAAAAATATTGGTAAATCTCTAACTAAACGTGAAACAAAACGTACATTTAACTAAATTCTAAAGTTTTTGACGTTTGCATCCGTAAAATTCATATCAAAATGCGTAAAATTAATCGCTAGGCCGGCCATTTTGTTGACTGTGACAGATATACTTTACGTCATTCTGTTGCTTCCGAGTTTACGTGAATGTACTCCATCACGTTTTTTTTTAGTCAATATTTGTGTGTGTGTAAAATTAATTAATAAAATAGTAAGTAAGTGTATAAAGTTAATATGTGAGTGTTTTATTATCACACCAACTCGTACAGGTTAGAAGGGGATGCGGGGTCGAGTCAGCGAGCGAAGCGATCGAATAGACCCCGCCATCCCCTTCGTGGTTATTTTTTCTTAAACTATACAGAAGCAGGAGCCCAGCGAAGCGGGGCTCCATTGACCGGGCTTTCCTCAACGGCGCCACGTTCCAAATCAGGTTTATAATGTCAAAAACATTACGAAAACTTAACCTCAAAATGAGAATTTACGTAACTGTACAACCGCTTTCCCCTCCCGCCTTACTACCACCCCCCAATTCAAGGGACTCGATTCTAAACCTTACCCCGGCTCGGATCAACCTCCGTTGAAGGAACCTCTGAACGAATGAGTGCTATAACCGAGGGCCATTGTTTATAATTATATCCTAATCTCGCGAATAGCTCTGTTTGTGTGATGAAGAATTTGTGATGTGAATATCGTATGTAGCGTGACGTTACCACACTGGTAAGTGTCAACGATCTCTTCTGGCAACCTCATTGAATAATACATCCCTGACCTTACATGAATAGGTAAAACTGGAAATCTCTAAAGAAAATACCTACTTTTAAATCCCGTAAAAGTGAGTGTGCCACATAATAACTTCCACAAAAATAATTATTTGAACAAGGCATAAAAAAACTTTTTTAATCTCATTTATATTCATAGAATTGTACCTACATGCGCGCTCATTCATGAGAAGTACCTAATTCATATGTGACCTGACGAAAATGGTCGCGATTTATGTCAAAAGGTTCTCTAGTGACGAAAATGCTAGTTGTAATCTGGGCTTGTTAAATAACTTTGAATTTTGATGAGCTGTCCCTAGTTAACTCCCGAATGAGTTGATATCATAGCCTTTAGTCAACTGATCCCACACAGGCGGAACCCGCGGGTCCACTCGACCTAATCCAAGTTTGAATTATTTTCAAGAAAGGTTTTAGGAAATATTTCTTGATATATTAGTAGCCAATTATATTATGTGTCCCGTAGGCACTCGAAAGCCCGTTTGGCTTTGTCTTGTTCAGTCACTATCTGTATCCGTCTATTACAAGTCGTCACCACCGGCTTTTTAACCACTAGCAAGACTTGGGAAAAACATCCCGATTGTAGCCACTGGCGACAAACGGGAAAAAAATCACGTTTGTAGCCATTTTTCTACAAGCTTGTATGTACTCACATTTGAAATTCGATGACATTTTTTTTTAACTTTCACACAGGGTCCAATCGACAAAAGAAAGTAAAATAAAAATAATAATTTAGTAAACTCATCCCGCGGGTCCCAAATGAGTGGGCATTAGTTGACTAAAGAGACATATTCCTGACCTTGTGCCAATTTATTTAGGGTCGACAATATCTTATGTATACTTTTCTATTGGTTGTCATTTCAATAGTCACCCTCTTGGTAGCCGTATCACCTTTCACACAGTCTATCCATCGTTTTGTTTGGACTTCATTACGATGTTTGGTGATCATCATCATCATTTCAGCCGAAAGACGTCCACTGCTGGACATAGGATTCACCCAAGTGTCGCCACATTGACCGGCGGATTGTTTGGTGATACTCATGATTAGTTATATTGTTAGAACTGTAGTATTATCCACCATCGCTATTATAACGATCGGCCCCGCACTTCCCGCATTGAATTCAACGGGCTCCATTTTCGCGACTTTGACCAATTCATGGAGAGCGGCGGTGGCCCAGTGGTGGAGACCCCGATTTACGAGCCGTAAGTCGTGGGTTCGAACCCAGCCAGGCGCATTACTTTGTGTAAGTTATTTCATCACCACTGCTCTGAAAACGGTGAAGGAAAACATCGTGAGAAAATCCGGCATGTCCTAGAATCAAAAATTCGAAGACATGTGACATCTACCAACCCGCACTGGGCCCGCGTGGTGGATTATAGCCCAATCCCTCTCATAGAGAGGAGGCCTGCGTCCCAGCAGTGGGAACATTAATAGGCTGATTATGACCAATTCAACGTCTCATCGGTCCTCCGTGTGGTAGGCCTATAATATCTGCGCTTATCCTACACGGCCATTGGAAAAAGGTCTGCAAGGTAGTATAAACTAACTTGAAGATTTTAAACTATTATGGTCACTAACATTATCATTTTTTTTTTTTTTTTTTTTCCGGATGGGAAATCATCAAATGACCCCCCCCACTCTGGGCGGAGCGGAAGGGAGTGTCAGACTTGTACTGACTAAAACCCATCCATGTTCCTTCTTTGCCCTTTGTGTTCCAGGGCCACGGTATCTCTTTCGAACAGTCCCGCAGCCCTGGCAGGCATCGGCCCTTGCGGACCCCTACTTATTTGCTGACATCTCTTTGAGGCGCGCGTGGAACAAGAACGCGCCGTCGACACGGCCTGTCGTCATAAGACGGCCGGACGGCGAGCTGGCCCATAACTCGCCGTCCACAGGCCCGCGCCTACGGTGGCCGGGAGCCACCACGTGACCCCCAACGCCCAGGGCGTCTCCCGCGGCGACTGGGACTTGAGGTTCTTTCTCTCTCACGTCCCGCCACCTCCTTCACTAGCATGACTGCTTCGCAGAAGGAGGTGACGGCTTCCCATTCCCTCTCGCTCCGGACCATGGCTTGAACCAAGGCCTGACGCGAGAGATCGCCGCCGCCAATCGCCGCTACGAGGACACGGCGGTGCTCCGCCCAAGCGGGGCAGACGTTCACGGTGTGCTCCACCGTGTCCTCCGGACGATCCTCGCAGTGGAAACACCCGGGCGTTTCCTCCCGCCCGATTCGGTGCAGGAACCTCCCGAAACAACCGTGTCCGGTGAGGACCTGCGTCAGTCGGTAGGTGAGTTCGCCGTGGCGCCTCTCTAGCCACTCCTCAAAGAGGGGACTTATCGCCACTATGGTGGCGTGCCCTGCACGGGGTTGCGACAGTCGCTCTCTCCATGTCGCCATGAGATCACGCCGAAAGTCTGTCCGCTGAGCAGCAATTTGCCGCGGCAGCGGAGTTTCCTCCCTACGTAGTGCCTCCGCGCGCCATTCGTGCAGGCGTGCGAGGACTATCGCCTCCAGATCCCATGGCGGCAATCCGGCAAGGAGGCTAGCCGCTTCGCCGGAGATCGTGCGGTACCCCCGGATTAGCCTTATGGCTATTACTTTTTGGGGCGCGTTCAGGTAGTGGGCGGCTTGCCGCCTCAAAGAACGCGCCCACACCGGGGCCCCGTAAAGGGCCATGGACCGCACGACCCCCGCGTATAGCCTCCGGCAGGAGGCGTTTGGACCCCTCAGGTTGGGCAAGAGCCGCTTGAAGTGTGTGCTGTCCGTTCCAGTTTGGGAGCCAAACGTCGGAAGTGCTCCACGAAGTTCCACCGGCTGTCGACGACGAGTCCTAGGTACTTCAACGTCGACCCGACGCCGATGGAAACCCCTCCTGCCGTCAGTAGGGATCCCGACGGTGGCGCATTCCGAGGCCCATGAAAACACATGGCCTCGGACTTGTGCAGTGCCACCTCGAGACCCAATTGCCGGATCCTCTCCACGACTATCGCAACCCCGCGTGTCATGTTTTCGGCCGCCGCCTCGTGCGACCTCCCTTGTGCCAGTACCAGCGTGTCGTCAGCGTAGCAAACTACGCTGACGCCGGTAGGGAGGTCGGCGCGCAGCACCCAGTCGTAACCGATGTTCCACAAGGCCGGCCCCAGAACCGATCCCTGTGGAACACCGCACGACATCTCTCGCCGGTTCCATTTTCCGCTTCGACCAGGGTAGATGACGGCTCTATCCGTCAGGTAGTCCTCGACCACACGACGAAGGTAGGTCGGCACCCGGTGATACCGGAGTGCCTCCCTAATGCAGCTCCAGGGCATGGAGTTGAAGGCGTTGGCGATGTCAAGAGACACCGCCAAGACGACCCCGCCCCGGGACACCGCGTCCCCCGTCGTGAGGGCTCTCACGCGCATGATGGCGTCCACCGTCGAGCGCCCCTTGCGGAAACCAAACTGGTGTTCCGCAAGATCCGGCCCCATCCCCGCAAGGTGCCCGGCGAGGCGGTTGGCAATGACTCTTTCAAAGAGCTTGCCCACCTCGTCGAGCAGCACGATGGGCCGGTATGCGGACGGAGAGTCCGCAGGGCGCCCTGGTTTCCGGATGAGGACCAGCTTCCCCGTCTTCCAACGAAGCGGAAACTGGCCTCTCTCCAAGCATGCGCTTAGGAGCCCTTCCAGTCGGGGCCCGAGAGCCTCAGAGGCCAGGACCCAGGCTTTGCCAGGCAAGCCATCGGGTCCCGGGGCGGTGTTTCTGGTTTTCAGCCTGCGTACCGCCACTCTCAGGTCTACCCCAGTCACCTCCGGAACGTCGTCATCGTCATCGGTGTGGTCCGCTTCCGGCACCGCACGCGGCGGCGGAGCCATAGGCGGGGGAGGATGCTCCCCTCGCGAAGGGAACAAAGCGCTCACCACGTCCTCCACGAGCTCAGGCCGGAGACTCTGCGTCAACGGGGGGGGCCGGGTGCAGAGTTTGTCCCGCACCATCTTGTAAGGGCGTCCCCACGGATCTCCGTTCAGAAACTCCAGCATCTCCTCGCGGGCCAAGTTCTTGGCCCGCCGGACAGCCTCTTGGAGGGCGGTCTTCGCCGCTCTGTACCCCTCGTACAGCTCCGCCTCAATGGCTGCCGCATCCGGAGGGCGGATGCGGAGCCTGCGATGCCTGGCGTACAGGCGCCGCGTGGCAACGCACGCCTTGCGCAGAGACGTCAGCTCTCGCGACCACCAGTACACCTGACGCCGGGCGCTTCCTGGCCGAACTCGGGGCATTGCCACGTCGCAAATCTCGGACATGGCCTCCTGGAATCAACCCGCCTCGTTGTTGATGTCGGCAGGCCTGACTGGTGATGACACCCAGGCCTGCACGATCGAGGCTTCCAGGAGGAGCTCCCGGTCCAGCTGCTTCAGCGCCCATCGCGGACCACTCGGGGCCTGTAGGACCGGCACGCTTGAGGACTGGGTGGAGACGTCAAACCGGATGTACCGGTGTTCGGAATAGGTCTCCACCCCCTCCATGACGCGCCAGTCAACGACACGCGGCGACAGAGCGGGGCTGGCGAACGAGATGTCCACCACCGACTCGCCCCGCATCCGCACGCACGTGGGGACAGAACCCCGATTTAGGACGACCAGGCCTGTCTCCAGAGCCCAGTCCTCCACCATTCTACCCCGCACGTCCGTGTAACGAGAACCCCAAGCCAAGTTCTTGGCATTGAAGTCCCCGAGCACAAGCACGGGGAGGGAATGGCTTCCGATGACGACACTCAACTCCGTGAGGGAGTTGTGGAACTCGGCGAGAGTTCGGCTCGGGGAGAAGTAGACTCCCACTACAACGATCTCCCCGAACCGTGCTGCTACGCACCCCTGACCCTTCCTGACACTCTCAAGGGTCGGGGTACCGGCGGCGACCGACGCAATTATGGTCACTGAGCCGCTAAGGTCCTCCACCCAGTCATCCCTGGGCGGGACAAAGTACGGTTCAGCGACCACGGCGATGTTAATCGACCACTGCGCCACGCTCTGGAGCAACAGATCCTGAGCGCAGGCGCAGTGGTTTACGTTCGCCTGGAGAAGGCGTAATGGGGCCGTTACTGGCACTCCATTTCAGCCCCCTCGTGGGGGTTTTGGCGGTGGTGGCGGAGGGCCTTCCCTTGCCCCTGGCCTTGGCGGGAGTACCGCAGGACTTGCTCCCTGCCCGGTGATCGGCCGGCTTGCCAGCTGCCGCACATGCGGCGCAGCGCGGCGCGGCGGAGCAAGCCGCGGCCATGTGACCAGGCTGGCCGCAGCGGAAGCACAGGCCGCTGCGGTCCACCTCCGAAGTGCACCGGACCGACACGTGGTGCCCCACATGGCAGTGGAAGCACCTCAGATGTCTGGGTTACAGCAGCTTCACCTGCGCCGAAACCCAGCCCACCAAGAGCCTTCGGCCCTCCACAATGACTTTCGCCGCCGTCACAGGGCAGCTTACCGTTATGGTTCGCATGCCCGACAGGTCCGGACGTAAGGTGTCTGCCTTGACTTGCTCGGTCCTGGTGACGGCGGCCACCACCTCCTTCTCGGTCACCGAGTCGTCCAGACCCAGTATGCGCAGGTCTGCGCATTTGACGGGCCTGGACACTCTGGCCTCCGCATTTAGGGACGCTCTAAGCTTTTCAGCCAGAGCGTCAGCGGACGAGCCACGGGTTTCGCCAGGGATCTCAAGCACTCGAGCCCCTGTTGCGGTGACTCTAAGCCGGAGGCCCCCGGTGATCCCGAGCTCTCCGAGATCCACCGTCGCTTTCGCATTAGCGAGCACGTCGCGGTAGGTCACGCCCCTCTTTTCCGCGTCCGGCTGTAGTGTAATCACTACAGGTGCGGTCTTCGGGGCGCTGAGCCTAACCGCGACGCCCCGCTCCTTTTGCCGGCGTTTCTGCTCCTGCCTCCTGGCCTTTTTGGCCGCCCTTCGCTCCCTCGCGTTTTCTCCAGCCACCTGCCACCCGGTCTCTGCCACGGAAGGCTTAGGGGGCGGAGGGGGCGGCGATAGCGGCTGTTTCGCGGCTGGCGCTGGCATATTCGCCACCTTGCCCTTCTTTTGGGCCGCCGCCTTGCCCTGTTTCAGGGCCGCCGCCTTTTTAACCGGAGCCGGTTTTGTCGGGGCCATAACCCTGCCGGGGGGCTGGCTGGACGGCCCCGGTGCGGAGGCCGCAGCAGACGCATATGAGGCCGCCCTCAGGCCCGTGGGCGCCTTGTTTGCCGCCAGGGGGGGGGGCGTAAGACAATGTCCTCCAGGACGGAGAACCACGCCTGGAAGGCAGCCAGCTCCTGCCGAACCAGATTCAGGACCTGGTTCTCCACCGGCACGTGCTGGCTTGGACGCTTCTGGCCCCCATTTTGGGGCGCCTCGCGAAAGCCGGACTCGCGCAGACTGGCCAGGTCTGCTCGGAGCTTCCTATTCTCCTCTTTGAGAAGCTCCGTGTCGGCTGTCAGTCGAGCGACCTCCGTCTTCAGTTTGGCCACGCCGTCTGGCGGCGGCCCCGCAAATCTAGCCTCCGCTACCGCAATAATGGAGGCGACCGCAGCAGGTATAGCCCTTTGCCTGGTGGAGGGCTTTTGTTTGAAGGAGACAGCCCTCAGCGCTGCCTCCACCTCCTTCGCGAGCCCGGCCTTACGCTCCGCATCAGAGCCGCCATCTGCGCCCGCCTCGTCGCCAGAATTGCCCGAACGGGCCACCTCGTGACCGGCGCCCCTCCTCGGCAAGCCGCGCCGACCTCTCGGTGGCAGAGAGGCCTCTCCCCTTGCCGGGGATCCCGCCGCGCTTGCTGGTGGGGATCTTGCGAGCCGAAGCCAGCTCCCCATCTGACGACGACTCTCGGTCGCCTACAGGCCTGGACCGCTTGCGTTGGAACTCCCTGTTCCCCGCAGCAGCCCCGGGCCTCCCGCGCTGGGAGCACACTGAGCCAGCGCTCACCTCGCTGGATGCGGCGTCGGACTTCGACCCCGCATCCCTCTCCTCCCTTCCTTCGCCGTTATCGGCCGTTTTTGGGGTTTTGTAATCTTCCATACTGTTCCCACGAGTATGGGGGAAATAAATAGTCCATCTGGGCAGTGCCCCCTGTACCCAGATAAGCCATAGCCAGGCCCGGCAGTGGTTCGCACTAGAGACTGATTTTCCAAAGGAACCCGTCAGCCATACATCTCTTCGCGGTGCGCCGCCGCTTGAGATTCGGGGTACCTTTTTATAGAGGTTTTCTACCTCGTGGTCCGGGCGGTTAAGCCAAGACCCTCGGTCCCAATCGAAGCCGCGAGACGTGTTCCACGACACTTCGACGGTGGGATTACGATATCGACGGAGACAGTGAAGGACGCACGTCCTTCAATTAAGGACGTAGACATCGTTAAGGTGAGACCACGACCTTCGGCTAACAAGCTTGACAAACCACACCTAAACCCTTTATCCGATATCTTGTTACGAACAGATAAACCCTAGTTAGCAAAATATAGTACCTTCATCTTAATATTGTCACTGTACATATATCTTCTTCAGTAGAGGCATCCGACGGTACCAATTCATAATGAACATTTTAAACACTGCCTTAAGCACATACATAGATCGTCTCTAGTCTATCTTTCCTTAACACACAACCGAAAAAGACTGGTGTTCTAAGTTAAACGTATGTTTGTCTGTCTGTGGCATCATAGCTCCCAAACGGATGAACCGATTTTGAAATTATTTTTTGTCACTAATTAGTGAAGGTACCTTGAAATAAACAGTTTATTTAATTAAACAGAAAACTAATTATTCATAACATCACGCCTGTAATCCCCGAAGGGTAAGGCAGAGGTGTACGTTATAGTACTGCTCTCAATGATCTGCTCTCTAATATGATGATAATGATGATGGATTGAAAAAGTCAATTAAAACTCATAATTCCGGCCCTCACTAACTTACCAACTTAATATTATTATTCCAAGTCAATCTCATTACCAAGACGCTTTATAATTAAGGCGATGAATCAATTCCTTTTATAATTCAAATTAATTGAATTCAATGAATATTCTGCGAAAGTAATTTAGAAAATTATAGATAAGTAATTTATGTTACGGAATATTGTAAAGGAGGTCAAAGAAAAATAATTCGTTTTTCTTTTACTATAGAGACGAGACGTCATGTCTGATCCGATTAGGTGACTACATCTTTTACGATGACAAAAATGTTGCCTATTAAAATTGAGTAGGTATCAAGTTTTAGAACACTTTCCTAGATTAGTTCTTTAAAAGATCTATTTTGTGGGAGGGCTTCTAACACTGCATCTTTAGTGGTCACTACTTCAGAATCTTTCAGTTCCATCAGCCATCCGATCTGCGAGCAATGTGGCCTGCCCACTGTCTCTAAGTTCGGCAGTTCTTGGAGCTATGTCGGTTACCTCTGGATCTCTTCAATTCTTTGATCGCACAAAGGCACTCCCAGCACACTCTATTTTTATTGGTTCAGTCACATTTTATTTATTTAATGCGACGATAGCCGACGGAACCTTTGACCGTGGACGTACTAACACGAAGGGGATGGCGGGGTCTTTGCGTTCGCTCGCATGCCCCGTAGTACTACGTTTAGGTACAAGAACATTATTTTTGAGTAGGTGAAGCCACATGCAAGAACTAGTGCTAAATAATTCACGCAAACAGCGCACTAGTAATAAAAAAACAATTTCTAGAAGAAAAAACCTTAGATATTAAAGTAAAAGTGTTTTTTCTCTTCTAATCAAAAACGAAGGAATCAATAAGCAGTATTTTGCATAACCTTTTGATCGGGTAGGCGCCGTGACAAGCTTCATTATTTTTTTCATATAAATTTTTCTTTTTAGACGCTTTTATTAAAAAATATTTTAGATTTAGATTTGAAATGTAAATCATAAAAATATGTAGAAGGTTGATACTTTCGGTGTAATGAATAGAATTATTAAAGATGGGTTTCTTTATTCTTTATAATGATAGTATTCTGTTGTAGTTAAAACGAGTCCAAGGGATATTTTCTATTACGTAATTCTAAGAAAACAGAGAGCTATCTGGAGTTCTACCCCATCAAGTTTCTAAAGTATTTTGTCTTTTGGACGTGTAAAATTGTTTGTAAATACCAATTTAAAAAATAAACATCGTACTACTATCATAAATGTGAGAGCTTGTGAGGATGGATGGATGGATGTTTGTTACTCTTAAAAATATACATTAGGATTTTTGGCACACAGATTGTTTATAACCTGGATTAATACATACCTAGTCTTTTTTTTAATTCCGGTATTACGATCCCATGGGACAATTACCGAACAATACGCAGGTGAAGCCGCAGGCTAAGCTAGTAAATAATAAACATAATTTCTCATTAATAATAAGAAGAACGGTTTATCGGCAATACAACGGACATACAATTGAACATTGGCATCGATAGAATTTTCCCATAACAGAAGAATTTTCCGCGGTGATAAACTTGCAATTACTAAAAGTATGTACCAAAGAAGGTAGTACCTACCAGTGGCGAAGGTCCCATACAACTTGTTTCCTACCGGATTCCCTTTGAACATTAACACAGTCAGTTTTCTTTAGACAAATAATATAATCACATTAAATATATGTACTCCGGCTTACCTCTCACAAAAAATGACCCTTCGCTACTGGCAGGTACGTACAAGAAAGCGGAACTAGATTAAGCCGAAATCGGAAAATAGAACAAGAACACTTCCATTCTTAGAAAAACACTAACAACAATCATCCTAAGAAGTTTCGTGTTCAGCCCCTTGGGACTAAACCATCGGAGGAAACTTTTCACTCCTCGCATTAGGAAGTGACCATACTTATCGACATGGAACAGGCTTGAATTGGTCAGAAAGAGCTTTGCGAGTATGTGAACACGGCGACACATAAAGCTATACATATCCAATTGTTTTTTTTTTCGGTTGGGAAATCATCAAATGACTCCCCCGCTCTGGGTGGTGCGGAAGGGAGTGTCAGACTGACAAAAACCCATCCATGTTCCTTCTTTGCCCTTTGCGTTCCAGGGCCGCTGTATCTCTTTCGAACAGTCCCGCAGCCCTGTTTTGCGTAGCTTGATTGTTCGTCGTGTGTGCATGCAATAAGTGCGACGCAGTGTTGAGTTGAGTTGTCCGAACCGAAACAAAGCGAATAATGTTTTTTTGCTTACATAAATTCACGCCTTTTACCCATGGGGGGTAGGTAGAAACAACATAACACCACTTGCTGCGATCTTTTCGACGTCTCTTTCACTTTTAGTAACATAACAGTACTCCTTGGAATCCCAGAAGGGTTAAACAGAAGTGTAGGTACGTGACAGTACACCCACATTTCGCTAGTTTTGTTAAGTCCCAGGTAATAGGGGGAAAACCTATTGCCATCAACCGGGGTCAAAACCAAACTCCATGGCTGCTACTGAAAAAATTCTGATTGAAAATCTCAGTAACACTTTGCCCGAACCTGGAATCGGACTCAGGCGAACTGACTCGCTGGACCAAAGGCATTTAGTGTTAAGACATAAAGCTGTTTCTGACCGGCTCAAGCCGATTCCGTAGTGTGTCCACTCCTTTAATGTACTTCAGTCGAGCTGGATAGGCACCAATTCTACTTCCACCTTAGTTTGTTGCTAGGGGGTCTTTTGATAATTAATGAGTTAGGAGTTAAGAAATCTGCCCACTGCACCGTACCATACCGTGACAGTGCCATACCATGAACGTATCAGACACGGAAAGAAACATGACGCGGACTTTTATGCGGACTAGAATGTATAATCAAGAGCGTATCATACCCGATTGCTACGGGTTTATAACGGTGTTCAAACGTATACCCTTTATTCTTTATATTGAAAAGTATAAGACAATGTCCACATGACCGTTCAGTCACCGTTGCGTGCCATACACGGAGCGCCAACAATTGTCGGCAAGAATATTTTGCCGGTGCCGATACGCTACGTGCATGACACGCGACGGTGTTGGTTGGTGCCGAAACGATCTAGTGAGCTTTTAAATATAAAAAATAAAAAAAAATTCAGACACGTTCCTAGCACGGTCATGGTCATATTATACGGTGTAGTGGGCACTTGATTTAAGGGAGAAACTGATGAATTCATTAATTTACTTCTTACGTTCCTCATCATGGAGTCTAGAGAAAGTGACATTCTGCTATCAATATTAACAATGGCAAAATCAAAATAATGTGGGTGTGGCACACGAAGCTGTACATTTCCAGTATAACTTGGCCTCGCTTTGTATAGATTTCTTATACAATGAGAGATCCGCATAAACTGGTTGCGTGCGTACTAACATAAGATACAGAAAAGTTTATGTAAATACTGTCGTAAGTCATTAAACAGAAATAGGAAACGCATTTAGCGGAGCCTTTTCCCAAATATAGGGTCGGTTTCCAGTCTAACTGGATGCAGGCCAATACCAGTATTTAACATAGAGCGACTGCCTATCTGACCTCCACAACCCAGTTAGTACTGGATAAAACGATACCCCTTGGTAAGTCTGGTAAGCAGACCTCCGGGCCACTGACTACCTGTAACGACTAACAAAGATCTACAAATGACGGTCAGAAGGAAACTCTTGGAACACCAAGACCCCTTCAGGATGCCCTGGAAGACTGGGAAGATTAAACTGCTTCTGGAGGGACGTGGGCTGGTGGAATAACGGGTGCCATGGCTCACATACAATGGTCTACTTTAAGAACTAAGTGCGGAAACCAAAACCCTAACATAAAACATATATGACGGCTGGGGCCAACTGATTAACGTGCTTTGCGATGCCCGGAGGAAACTCGGTATGTGATAGGTGGTCTCCCATCTACGGATCAATCTAGGCAAGCGCAGTTCAACCTAAAGATCTACCCGAGTGGCTGTTATTATTTAACCACAAGCTCCTCTCAATTAAAACAAACGATATCCAAATAAATTATAATGAGAAAACTCCGTGTGTACGTGGGCAGCCTATTCAAACTTACCCAGAAAACCCAATAAACGTTTTTTTTCCGAATTTGTACGAGTATAAGGTACGAATAGAAATTAAATTTTCATCAAGCTAGTCCAGTGCCCGTTTACTCTTAAACTGTATTTTTAGACCTTCGAAAATCTGAACGTAAAAATTTTCGCTGCGATTATATTCGGTTGTAAAAAAGGAAATCGTCCAATGAGTTTTTTCTCTGGTTCCTTTAGCCATCTGCCAAAAATGTTTACTATAGCGTTTATGAGAGATGAGAAAATATTCCGCCCTGAGCCTCCGCTAAGCCCTCGGACCCCAATTCGCATGAATCCGACTATCGTTCAAATCTTCAGTATTGCGTATTCAGATGGCTGGTTCTGTCAACACAAGCTTATTGTTTCTGTAGTACTCTCAGATAATTTGTTTTTTTATGAGGTACCTATTTATTTGATGAGATCTTAAGTTTCATCGGTACAGAAATGAGAAATTGGTGTTTCCGCTGTCAATT
This sequence comes from Noctua janthina, assembly GCA_963576755.1. Classification (NCBI taxonomy): domain Eukaryota; kingdom Metazoa; phylum Arthropoda; class Insecta; order Lepidoptera; family Noctuidae; genus Noctua; species Noctua janthina. Next base: position 5,906,108 of record OY755055.1, read on the forward strand.
TCCATGAAAAATAATATGATTACATAGACGTGGAACATATTTTTTCTTAAGAAGTTTATTAGTGATGGTTGGGTAGAAACCGTGCTTGCTGAAAAACCCAGTAGGGTTATTTGGGCAGTGGCCCAAAGGCTTCCCCTTTATCCTGGATCATATCACCCAAAATCGTTTTAGTCATTAACGCGTGTCGTTCAGGCGACAACCAAAACAGAACTGTCCTATGACATTCCAAGTCAGCCAAAATGCTACATATATTCACAGAATTCCTCAAACAGGAAATGGACAGAATACATAGAATCGCACGCACACTTATCCTTGTTTCTCAGAAATGTGGGGACATGTCTTTGCGTAGGGTAACAAAGCTATACAAATTTAGCCGACCCATCCTTTTTACCTCAGAAAGCGGGAATGTAATAAGCCCGAAGGCATCCCCTGGGAGGGTAAGCATCCTCGGCACGCAATAATATGCAATGCATGTGGGGGTGTGATGCAAGGGTATATCAATGTAAACAACAGCTTTTCCGTACATTGTAAACGTGTCCACTTTCCACGTGTAGGTACCAATCTTTTACGGAAATATGGGTGATGTGTCCGTGTGAGCAGAAAGCGGCGATTTTACCTTGAATTTAAAGTAGTCGTATTCCTGGCTTTGATTCAGTTATAGTTTTGATTGCAAATGTTTTCATTCAATTAGGTGTGACACCTAACTGAATGCCCGTTTTCACTAACACTAAGCGACATTTAACTGATGACTAATGCCCTTTTTCACCGTGACGTACTTACCCCTAATAAATTATTCGGAATGATGTCCGTTTGTGCGTCGATGTTCCTTCCACTCTTTATGTAACAGGCAGATATTTTCGACCTTAGTGAAGTTTTGCACTAGTGGGCTTTTGACAACAATGTCAAAAGTTAGTTTGGCAATTACAAGGTCGATAATCCAATCACGAAATCAATTTTGTCTGTTTTTTTTGTATAGGTACTACCGCGTGCACTGACGGTTGACCACTCTTCAACCTCATTACTCCGTCAGTGAGTGTGGTAGTACCTACTACTGTAAAAAAAACCGGCCAAGTGCGGGTCGTACTCACACGCACACAGGGTTCAATAGCACCAAACATTATAATAAAAATATTTTGTAGACTCATTCATATGTTGCATTGTATTACATTCAACAGTACATTCATAGTATTTATGTTAATGAAGAACAAAGTTACTGGTGCAGTTTGATGAAAAAGTCCTGTATCTCAAAATCTAAACAGCAAATCTTATTCAACCAATTTTTGGTGAAAGTTTTTTTTACGTTCTACAATCCTACATTTTTTCAGAATTTTCCTCCTCGTTCACAGAATATATCTACCAACCAAGTTTCAACGGTGTAGTTGTAATAGTTTCGGAATAAAGTGGCTGTGACATACGGACAGGTAGCCAGACATGAAAAATCTATAAGGGTTCCGGTTTTTGACATTCGGCTACGGAACCCTAAAAACGTATTCGTCTAGAATTCTAGATCGATCTGACGCATTTTTCTCAGGTTCGTTCAGATTGACATCTTCAGGTAAGTAGCATACACACATTTTTCCGTAAAATAAATTGTGAAACCTTTTCATCTCCAACTTATAATCGACTTTGATGTTTACATAAAAAGTCTCGAAGATTATTGAATCCGACTATTGCCATTCCTTCCCATTTCCATTTTCACTTCAATGAGATTCATTTCCAAGATCTCTCCTCTAGGGAGTTCCCGTAAATCCGTCTTGACAGGCGACCAGCAAGTGCTACTTGCTAAATATTATTATGACAAGGCGAGGTATGTACAGGACAGTTCTATACAAAAAAAATATCAAGTTAGGCGTCCTTCACACTAGTTCTAGTCGGTATGATCCGGAAAAGCAGGCGACAAAACAGATTATAATTTTTCAACGGTAAGAAGATTGCAATCGGCAGGAGCTGAATGAAAGCCGAATGTGCTGTGATTGCTTTAGGTTTTATTATTTAACGAACGCATCCGAACCCAAGTGCGAAGGACGCCCTAACTGCGACATAATTTAGGAGTAACGATAACAAAAGCATGAACTTTTTTTATTTGGAAACATTATGGTTATCATCACCTTAGTATCAGAAGATAGTCATACACCGCAGGACACAGTACAATAAACCGGCGACTCCTAACCTCCATCAAAATGGTAGGGATATGGGCCACCCGTATTCTCTTGAAACAGTGTTACGTTGGTCCCATATTTCTCAGCGTGGCGCGTAACACTGCGTGAATGTGTATTCGTCCCAAGGCGTATTTCGTCTAGACAATGGAAGTATAATATATAGATATTTTCTTCCGTCATGACCTTGGTTTGTAAATAGAGATATATTATAGCCCTTATGTACTATAATTATGTCAAGGTCACACTGATGTTTATATTTTGGCAAGGGACATATTTTATTCTTTTGGTACGCTCATAATGCATTTTATTATGATTTCTTGTATACGATCCAATGACTTAGAACAGAGTTGAAGGACACATACACATATTGGTAATCAAATAAAAAAAAATTGTCGAAGGTAAGAAAGCTGCAGTAGCAATGAGTCCACCATGCTTGTCGAAACACCGATAGATAGTGGAATAAACGAGTCCCGGAGTCTCCACTCTTGGATTCTTCCAATTACCTACCGCTTTTGCTCTACCGACTATCTATCGCGTATCGGTAATCGTAGTGCTGAACGCCTAACAGGTAGATGGATCGACGATCTTAGAAAATTGGCTGAAACAGTCTGGATGCGAAGAGACAACAAAGTGTTGTGGCGTACCTTGGGAGAGATCTATGACCAGCTGTGGGCTACGATGGGGCGAGTTCATATCAGGGGCTGTACAAGGTGACTAGAAAGGAAAGCAGTATATTAGTATCTATTATACACACGAGCATAATTGTAGATTGATAACACGACTGCGATTGATAAGACCTCCAACAGACGACAGGTCATTTCACAACATTCTTTTTGAATATACTAATGGACGTTACCAAGAAGGTGGCCTCAAGATGTACAAATTCTACCCAAACAACGTTTCAGAGCAATCTCCATTCCAATCATCCTACTAACATGGTTAATTGTAAATCAAGTGCAAATTGCATCCACAGAGCAATCTGTGACGTAACAGGTGTCGCAAATATTCAACGTTTGTTCACGAACAAGTTCCCGTAATTGTCGACGGATTTGATTATGACCTCTCTGTCCCTCTTGTGGTTTAGACAGGGTTGGGGATATTTACAGGCAAGAGGATCTTGTTGGTTATGACGAGCTAACGTCGTTGAACAGTAGGTAATGGTAGAAATCTTAAAAATATTCGCTTAACAAAGTTAGGCTATAATATTTGGGTACTTTTTATGAACGATCAAATGCTCAACAGATCTGTTAGTAACATGTAATAGAAACTGTTTATTGGACTCACACAGGATATTAGTCAGTATGATAATACCAATTGTATTCAAAATTAAATTATATAAATGGCAGAATGAAAATAATTTGTTTGTCAATTCAAATTTGTTAATTCGTGCTTTAATTTTAAGCAAAACATTTATGATCTCATATGCTATAATAACTCCTCAATATACCATGTTTTACGTAAATAAATTATCTTATCATAATACAATAAAACAAAATTAAATAAAAAGAGAACACCAAAAAAAAACTCGTATATCTATTCGTTGAACTTCTAAAATAGGACTGAGCTACACGATGGCTGAAACATGCTTTCCGTCTGCGAAGACAGAACTCAGACCTGCATTGACTCTTTCTTCAAAAGGACCTTCTAGACATGACCCCAAACTCGCTGACAACTATGCGCTGCGGCGGTACAGCAAAGATTTTGATATGATCGATTGAAAAGAAACTAGAAACTTTCCTTATTTGGAGAGCAGCTCGTGGCTAAATAATAACAGCCGCTCGGAACAATCTTCAGATTAAGCCGCGCTTGCCTAGGTTGGTCTGAGGATGGGTTGTCCACCCAATACATACCGAGTTTCCTCCGTGCCTCGGAAAGCACGTTAAGCCGTTGGTCCCGGTTTATTTGTAGATCTTTGACAATCGATACAGGTAGTCAGTGGCCCGAAAGTCTGACAACCAGTCTTACCAAGGGGTATCGTATTACCCGGTAATAACTAGGTTGGGTCAGGTAGGCAGTCGCTCCATGTAAAATACTGGTATTCAGCTGTATCCGGTTAGACTGGAAGCCGACCCTAACATAGTTGGGAAAAGGCTAGGCAGATGATGACATAATTATATTGTCCTAATATAGGAAAAGTTTCGACCTTCCTACGCAAGACATACAAAGAAAAGAAGCATCCAATTACTTGGTAAACATAACATAAGCTGAACATGTGTCGGTTTATTTTCTCAAGGACGTTCAGCGTTCAGAATTCATTATCAAATTATCACAATCAACACGGTGAGGTGACGCCCGCTTTCACAAACAAACTTTCATTCATCAGGATTCGTACATAATTAAATTGGTACTGATTGAGTTTTTAGTTCAAGCGAATTACGAAATGGTTGTGCGACGGTAATTGGGTAGGTCGAAGTAGATAGGTACGTAAACTCACGTCTCTTTCCCATGAGGTAGGCAGTAACCACAGAACCCTAACTGCTACGATCCTTACATACTCCTTTTGCCTCGTCCACGTTCATACATCTGGTCATACACGCGCGCCGGTTGCGAGTACTACGCACCTGAGTTTTCTGAAGAACTTCACCAATAAGGTCAGTGTATGTAGGGCGGTATTGCCACTCACATCTGGCTTTGTAAATATCTTTTGTTAGTCGCCTTTCACTCATCCTCTCCACATGACCAAAGCATCTAGAAAACAGAAAGAAAGAAAGAAAACATATTTATCTAAATAAATCTAAGCGTCTCTTAAATTTTTGCCACTACATCTTCTTTTAAACTGCAACGTTCTAGGCAAATATACCTACAAAATATTAGTAGATTAGTTGATTGTTAGTGGATTGGTACCACATTTGAGGGGGCGATATTGCTGCGGGACTGTTCGAAAGAGATACCGTGGCCCTGGAACACAAAGGGCAAAGAAGGAACATGGATGGGTTTTAGTCAGTACAAGTTTGACACTCCCTTCCGCTCCGCCCAGAGTGGGTGAGTCATTTGATGATTTCCCATCCGAAGAAAAAAGGGGGCGATATTCATATAAATCATCATCTGCTCAGCCGCTTGATGCGCTGATTGGCCGACACCTACGATTTTTATGCACTAAAGGCTGCGTTGATTGGCCAACAGTCTCACTAAAGGCATGTTCTGACCAACCATTTGGGTCCAAAGGCCAATAAACATTAAATTTCCATCCTAAACAGATTTTTTTCTGCAAATATTCTGACATTTGCTTGTTAGTACGAAAATCTTGCTTATTTTTGACATTCGGGGTCTTGGCAAAAAAATAAGATTTTATAAATAAAAAAAAACCTTTTTCCAATTATCATGTGACACATAAAATAACAGCATCGTCGCGTTTCAATAAAATCTTTCATCGTGCTGTAACATTATTTGTATAATTTCTGCAACGTTTCTATCTTCAGTTCAATTAAATAACATTAATGCAATCAATCCCGACAAACAGAATATACAGGGTGAAAGGGCACCGACGAGAAAACGGTTACTACGTACCTATTCAGTACATCATGGCATCATTCTGATCCCTTACAAAAACTTTTGCATCGGTTATTAAAAAAAAAAAACAGTTGTTCCATACATTTTGACTGTGTAGGTATTACACCTTTGAAGGAAACAGCAGATTTTTTTTAACCCGATTACCGATGAAAAATTTCTAGGTGGTCTTAGAATGAAGTACTAAATGCATGGTAACCGTTTTCGCGTCGGTGTTCCTTCCACCCCGTAGAGTATCTATTTGTATCTTTTTGTTTTGTTTGTGTGTTTTTTTTTTGTTTGTTTGTGTTTTTTTGTCTGTTTGTATTAGTTTTTTGTTTGTGTATTTGTTTGTTTGTTTGTATTTGTTGTATGTGTGTTTTGTATTTTTATTTGTGTGTATCTGTGTTTTGTTTGTTTGTATTCTGCCCCACGACAGCAACTGTGGCCTGTGACTAGAAACCAGGTTAAAGGTCCATAAGATAAAGATTCACACAATTTTAATTAGTTTAATCTTCTAGACACAAGACCTACCTACCTATCTATATCAAGCCTTTTGTTTATTCTATTGAAACATCCTTTTTTAGGAAACATCTTTAAGGGCGAAATTCACAAAAGAAACTGGACGCGATCAGAATATCTTAACCACTTTTGGCTGAGCTGTTAGTGTGCAGTATTTTAAGCAATGGCTGTTGAACGCAGTTTAGTTGGGCTGAGCGCGCTCAGTTCTACTGGTGAAATAAGAAGAAATGGACAATAACTCTAGATTTTTTTACCTATTTGTTGACGCTAGTAAGTAAAGTATAAGATTTCATCTACAATTGGGATTTCGGTTAAACAAAGTCTTCGTGTGAGAACAAACATCTTTGTTATTAAATTACATAACAAAGACAACCACTGCATTGTGTACTTATTTTGGAATCTTTGTGATCTAATTTCCAGTGAATCTTCGCAAAATCAAATTATCGATATGCCTTGTGTTTTTCAAATAATGTGGAAGTCGGCTTCCAGTCTTCCCGGATGGAACTAACTGGTCTTTCACAAGTAGATACTGGCTATCTGACCTCCACTACGCAGTCACTGGGCTTCTGACCACACCTTAAGACTGCCATTACAAATGATATCCCAGATGTGATGATGGCTTATCGTGCTTTCTGAAGCACGCAGGGGTCTCCCTAATATGGAGCCATACATTATTATATTATAATAATGTATGAGTATTGAGTATTATTTTCATTTTTATTTTAATTTTCTTTATTATGTTATAATAATGTATGGGTCACCCATCTACGTAGTGACCTTGGCAAGCCTGGCTTAAATATCTTCAATCGACCAGTGTGGCTGTTATTATTTTGCCACGTGGCCGTCTCTATGGAAATAAGTACCTACTACAAAATACTAATTACATTAAATCCGTTTTGTGATTCCAGCTACATTCGTACAATGGCAAGTACTTGGCTGTCACAGGCACCGCAGGCATTACAGGATCAGTCGGAAGGTCAAGCGCGCGGTGAATATTTTAAAATAAATCATTAACTTTTATACGGGACCTTAGCCCTCCGAAATTTAATGTTAGGATTATTTGTAATTTTTAATGGAATACTTTTTTTTTAGTAATTATTTTCGAATCTTCACAACGCATTTCAATAAAAAGCTATTATATAAACTTCAAATAAAATTTTAGATAAATACAAAGAACATAATTAAATTAAGAATACTAATATAATCTGAGTTGACTGATTAAATTCTGTCTGACCAACCTTTTGACACCTTAACGGCAGAACAAATTTAGACGTTTGGAGAGGAGTTGTCTTCTATGAACCGCTACGCAAATGTGATATTATCAAATTATCAAATAAATAAAAATAGGGGTGGCTCTCCATACATGTAACTGAGGGATGATAACTATATTTTAAGGTATGAAACTGTGTGAGAACACCACTGATAGCCTAGTGGTTCACACCGTCGTACTGCCATGTCATAGGTCTCATGTTCGACCCCAAGACACCTCTGAATTTTTGGATTCATGTGCGTGTTGGATAAATTATCAATTGCTTCGGTGAATGAAAACATCGTGAGAAAACCAGCATGCCTGAGAGAAATTTCTCAACGGCATGTAAAGCCAAGTCAGAGGCCCATGGGTGGCATAAAAACTCTGAGACAAGGTCACTAACCACACGATAAAAAAAAAACTACTGCTTTGCAATATACCAATTCACTATTAATAAATCCGATAAGTCCCACACGCAGCTGCACATTTGAACAACTATATATTCTCTGTTATCCTATTTGAGTTCTAGAAACGGAGCGGAGACATTTGCATTTCAATTTGAACCATTAAAAAGAGCCGTGAGACTATCGGAGTAAAATCGTCCATTACGGACGTTGGCTATGAATTTATGAATAGGAAATGCTGGAGCACGAAATGAAAGAATATTATGTAATTTGTCCTCGTTCGCCAATAAAATAAGTCACAGCATTTATTTCAGTTAGACCATAACAGGCACTTTTTAATGTCAGAAAAACAAAGAAGTCTAAGCTACAGTTACAGACTCAAGGCATGAGGCTGTCTGAAACATTTTTTTCAAACCTAGGCAGGCAATTTATGTAATACCGGATGTAAACAGACCCTTCACATATCCGTCAACCAAGCATTCTGTACATCAAACTAAATAACTTTACGCAAAAATTATTGCTGGGAATTGACTTATTTTTTTGGGGTGAAAAATCATGTTTTAAGGTAGGACTCGATGGAAAGCACTCATAGCATTGTGCTTATGAATGGATTAAATAGTGCGGGGATCGTGGAGGTGTGTAAAGTAAAAATCTTACATTAAAAATATGTATTTAAAAAAAAACTTGTGAAAAAGTTGAAACTTTGACCCCCAATATCTCCGTAACTAGAAGGTTCCCAGGTATGGTCTAGAACAAAAAAATTTTCACAGTGATAGGGACAACAAGTGCCTTTCGTTTATGTTAAGGGTCTATTTACACCCTTTATATTAGGACCAAATTTCTTTCACGCTTAAAAAGGTGAAAGAAACCATCATATATCCAACACTGATGTACACCGTGTTGGATCATGTGGCCTAATCCCCGGAGGCCTGTGGTTGCTTGTGCTATGCATTGTTATATTTTGTTCAGCGTTTTACCAGCATTGGTTGTTTTTTCTAAATTTTTCACTGAATCAAGTGCATTTTAAAGGTGTTTCTTCTGATGCAAAATAGGGTAGACTGGATGCTCATACACCTATACCGTACACCTAGTTGGGAAAAGGATAGGCAGGTCACACGTGATTTTTTCTGTTGTTTCATCACTACGAAGCGACTTTGTTTTATAAATATTAATAAAACAAAGTCGCTTCCCGCTGTCTGTCCCTTTGTATGCTTAGATCTTTAAAACTACGCAACGGATTTTGATGCGGTTTTATTTTAATAGATAGAGTGATTCAAGAGGAAGGTTTATATTTATATAATTGCACCCGAGCGAAGCCGGGGCGGTCGCTAGTTTTACGTAAATTAAAAATAATCTTAATGTTTTCGGCACGTTTGGATGGTGCGACTAAAATCAATGAAAAAGGAAAATATTAGGTGCACGTTGTATATAGCGAAAATTTAATTAGAACGAAACTACGTCAATAATTTTTGTCAGAACAATATATAAAAGGAAAAATGTTCATTTTAAAACTAATAAGAAATCAGACGCCACGTGCTACTGACTACGACCTGGATTTTGTAGGAGCTTAGACTTTACGGCTTCGTAGAAAGCGGTGATTGGTCCTAAGCCAGGGTGTAAATTTGGACCAGAACTAATAAAGGCCAAATTGATCGCAAAAGGCTCTGTTTACAAAGCGTGGTTTTAGTGACGTGACGAGAGCTTTCAAGGTCTACGTACCCTTGACAGTCATTCTTGTCACTAATGTTGCTGATTGGCATTTGTTTTTGACCTCTGCATCATGAGATTTTATTTTTAATATGTACGGCGGAAGGTAGGTATACACGGCGGCACGTGAAGCTGTACATTTCCAGTATAAATTGCCCTCGCTTTGTATAGATTTCCTATACAATGAGAGATCCCCATAAACTGGTTTTATATAGCTTGATTGGCCGTCGTGCGTACTAGGTAAAGTGATAGTCGGTCCATAGCTGAAATATACAAAATTATGATTGTTTTGTTACTTTTTTAAATATACAAATATGGTAAGAGAGTACTTTGTGGGGCATAATCGTGTGCTATATTTCATGCGAATGTTTGCATATTTAAACAGATCCGTTTCAACATACAAACCAAGCCACAGGGTATAACTTAACCAGGCCGTTACTACAAAAAAAAAAAACATTCCAAAGAATTGAATTTGATTGATTGAAGATTTGATTTTTGTAAGTTCCGCCTTGCCGCGTCAGAATAATTGGAAATGTCTGTTTCGTGTGTATTCCTAATTATATCTAGTAACTCACACTATTAATATCTGTACTAATACTGTGTTTAGTTCTAAGTTAATTAAAATAAGTTTGTCATTGTCCAATGTTATTTATAAAGAAAACTACTGTCCTGCTGCAGGATTAGCATAGTGCAGGCGTCTAACATTATTATAGCTATATTTTTAATTCAAGATATATATTGTATTTTAACTTTTGTGATTCTGAATAAAGATTTATTTATTGGGCTGCGGGACTGTTCGAAAGAGATACCGTGGCCCTGGAACACAAAGGCAAAGAAGGAACATGGAAGGGTTTTAGTCAGTACAAGTCTGACACTCCCTTCCGCTCCGCCCAGAGTGGGGGCAAAAAAAAAAAGTTTTTTTTATTTATTGGACACACATTTGGACCCGCGACCCTGGCTTATACTCAAGGCACCTACAGGATAGTCGACTTTAGCAGACAAAAACCTCCTCGATTGACCTGCGAGAAGCTATTCACAAAAAAAAAAATATTGGAAAAATATTGCCGCGTATTTCTTAGCCAGAGTCTAACAAAGTTATTAGAGATTGAACGATCAGTATAATAAGTTGGTTTGGGCCATTCAGATAGCGGTGATGTATTCAGCCGACCCTCTAATGGATGGTCATTATTGTACCGTAGCTAAACAGGTTAAAAGGTCACTCGATGATTTTATTTTCGAAGAATTTCTTTCTAACGAAAAACGTGGTGTTGAATTTTAATGCCATTTTTTGAGATTCATTTTTGTTTTTGTAGAGAGCTGGAAAGTAGACCGTACTGATCTATTTATTTCTTAGGTTAGGTGCCTAAGCAGTATTTCTAGAATACCATCTAGATTCTAAAGTTGCCTTTCCCAAATACAAATACAAATACTTTTATTTGTTGAACATAGGTAGGTACAGATGTTGTAATTATTAATGAACGCTATGTCTAACCGTAATCGGCGTACAAATATTATTTTACACACATGCTGATTAAAATAAATTATCAAACAGAATATTTAAAAAAAATAAAAAAAATTAAAGAATACTAATATTATTATCACACATTATTAAATAATTCTAATACAAATTGTCAAAACAAAAAAAAAAACTAACATTATTATCACACATAAAATAATTTTAATTCAAATTGTCAGAAACAAAACTAATATTATTATCACACATTATTATATAATTCTAATCTCTCGCCGACTGGTCGACACTTCGCGTGACCAGAGGGCTGGCTCTTTCTTTGGCCAAAGAATTAGCATTGCCATTCAGCGTGGCAATGCTGCCAGTCTTCTGGGCACGTTTCCAGATGACATCGATGCGGAGGAGTACTTTGACGCCTAAGTGTCCTTTTGTCGTCGTTGTTTAGATTTTTATATTTTTTCTTACTTTTAGTCTTATTTTTATCATTAGTTTAGTTCTATTTGTAGTCTGTATATAATGTAAAAAATGTCAAATTAAATAATTGAAATTGTCAACACACTAAAAAAGAAAAAGAAAAAAAAAAAAAACCAAAAAAAAAAAAAAAAAAGAATTCTAGTAAAATTTGTAAACAAACAAAAAAAAAAAATTAAATAAAAAGGTAGTCATAATGTGTTAGTTAGGTAGGTCAAAGGCCCAATCATAGCCTTACATGGAGCAACTGCCTATTTGTCCTCCACGGCCCAGTTAGCACTGGGTAATGCGATACCAATTGGTACGACTAGTCACTTTCGGGCCACTAACTTCCTGTAACGACTGTGAAAGATCTATAAATAACAGCCGGGACCAACGGCTTAACGTGATTTCCGAGACACGGAGGAAACTCGGTATTAATGGGTGGTCACCCATCCACGGACCAACCTAGGCAAGCGCGACTTAACCTGAGCGGCTGTTATTATTAAGCCACGAGCACGAAATTACCAACTCGATATTGGAATATTGTTGAAATACATAAAGTTATTCTGTCCTGTCGTTCGCTCCCTTTGACCAGATCCAATTCGAGATGCAATACGGGGTGAGCCTATTGCCATCAACCTGCCACAAATCCAGACTCCGTGGCAGCTAACGAGAAATTTCTGATGGAAAAACGAAATAACAATTTGCCCGACCCAATCGGGAACCCAAGACCTCATGCTCAGCAGTAGCGATTACGACCGCTAGACTATTGCCCTTGCTTGCAGTATTAAATAGTGTAAAAACATTTAAAAAATTTAGATCTCTATCATGATATCTTAGCGTGCTCACATGCCACGAAAACTACTATCTAGAATGTGTTCTTTTATAAATGTTATTTGTAACCCGGCCGACGCCCGATGTAAGCTGTGGGAAAATAGCTGTCCCTCTCCCACTCACTACTTACCACCAAGTGAGCATCTTCCACCTGGAAGTCCCTGAACCGTCTCCGGACTCAAGTGGGAAGATGAAAGCAAGATGATGGAACCTCTTTATGTGGGGTTATCTCAACGAAACAGCAGCGGGGTGTAGTTGTGGAGCTGAGTCGCAAACTATGCTCCACCTCCGATCCTGCCCTCTTAGCCCAAAAACATGCAGCCGAAGTGACCTTTGCGCTGCCACCGACGATGCGGTGGAAGTGGAGAAGTTTTGGAATAGCAAAATATAAAATTTGATGTGCCAGCGATACGAAGAAGAAGAAGAATGTTATTTGTATGGTGTTCATAATAAACAATATTCTATTATATTCTACAAAATAAAATACAAAGAAAAACCAAACGCCATTTCCTAAATCAATCCATACAAGCAATAAATAAATCACGCCAGTAAACAGGAAAACACATAAGCATTGTAGGAACTCCACAACTCTTTTCGGCGAAATTACCGTAAAATAAACAAATAATAAAAGTCATCCATCATGTTTTTCGCAGCCAACAAACTTTATGTGATTCCAACTTTAACACACAGCGAAATAAAAATGGGGGTACATAAATAAATATATCGTTCGGTAAAGGTAACACAAAATACCTCAATAAAGCAATTGCGTACACGTAACATCACGGCACTCGAAAACAGTGTAAATACTATCGGTGGCATAGCTACTTAGATGCACGAAGAAAGGGAAAGAAAATTAAATGTCGTCTACGGAATTTGTGTTGTTAGAGAGAGATAAAAATATTTCTTTAATAATGTTGTCATTCTGTGGTGCTGTCTGGCTTATGTAGGTACGTTTTTTCACGGGTGACCACTGAAAACCAGCACTGTGCTGTGGTCCCCCATAGCACAGCATCATGCTGAGTGGTAACCTGCTTGTCGCAGTCACGACATGCAAGCTGTTAACTTGTATTTTTAATTTTATTTATAATATTAGTTTTGCGTTGTATGATTATTGTTAAGTTATTTTGTTTATATGCACGTCATGTCCCTGCGACAAATAAATATTGTTACTTTTTTCTTTCTAATACCCATATTTTACATGGAGCGACTGCCTATCTGACCTCCACTACCCAGTTATTATTAGGTAATACGATACCCCTTGGTAAGACTGGTTATCAGACCTTTTGAGCCAGTGACTACCTGTAACGACTGTCAAAGATCTACAAAAATGACAGCCGAGACCAACGCCTTAACGTGCTTTCCAAGGCACGGTGGAAACTCGGTATGTAATGGGTGGTTCATCCGCAGACCAACCTAGGCAAGCACTGCTTAACCTAAAGATCGATCCGACCGACTGTTATTTAGCCACGAGCTTCTTAGATAATACATAAAATATTCAAGGCATAGAGCGCGGTGCGCAATTATGCAGACATGTTTATTATTGTTCGGTGATTGACCCGGACAGTTAGTTTTGAATAAAAACGAAAAAACATACAAGCAGTGAAAACAAGATCCCTATAAAGCTAAGGGTTACATACTTTTTTTGGCTTTTACCAACGACTTAGTCTGCGTGGAAAAGTTAATCCTGGCCAGATCGCGAGTTCGTGCGACCCATAGCCAATTAGGGCGCGGCCATAAGTCTGCCAGTGTTCCGAACATCCAAATCCTTTTAGCCGTTGAAAGCGTGATGGAGTAACATACTTCAAAACATTTGAACCTTTAAATTTATAAAAAATACTAGCTGTGTGTTCGGAACACTTCGGAACACATGTTCGGAACACTGGTAGACTTTGATTAACACGTTTAGGAAATCTTTCTATAGTGCTCACTTTGTTTAAAAAAAACCGGCAAAGTGCGAGTCGGACTCGCGCATGAAGAATTCCCTACAATCGTAGTAGGCAGCGGAAATACAAATTCTGTGAAAATTTCAACTGTGTACCTTACGGATCATGAGATACAGCCCGCTGACAGACAGACGGACGGACAGCGGAGGCTTGGTCATACGGTCCCGTTGGTTACCCTTCGAGTACGGAACCCTGAAAAGGAACTCTTGTTCCAAATTTGAGTCGCGGTTCAGGCTGTGCGTTGTCTATAAGGGAGTGAATTTAAGATTTTTACAAATACAAATAAAAATGCAAGCGCGACTGATGAGGTCATGGGTTCGATTCCCGGGTCGGGCAAAGTATTATTGGGTTTTTGCATCAGGAATTCCTAGCAGCCATAGAGTTTTGGGTGTACTATTTAGGTATACCTTTGCCTAACCCTTCGGGGATTACAGGCGTGATGTTATGTTATGGAATAATGTATATATTCCTATAAAGGAAAACGAACTTTAATCTTTACGAATAATGTTTTATAGTCATATGAAACACCTACTTTACTTAGCAAAGTAAAGAGCATGTGAATTTTACCTAAAGGACTTATGAAAAAAATACCACAATTTTATTAAATGATATGAAAAAAACAACGGTAAATGACGATGTCAGGTTGATTGATTTCTAATAGGACATTTTTGCATTTAAAACAGTTCCAGGAAATTAATTAATTAATGGTTATCTGCAATTTAAAAAATAGATTACAGAAATAAGAATTTAATTACAAATTTATTTACATGAAGCAGAAGTTAATAGCGAATATTTGTAAATCTAAACGCCACTTAAAATAAAAATATTCTTAAAGGCGTCATTTTAATGTAAAACTTGTTTGATTTCTAAATAACGTTGCCATATTTATTTAGTGTCAAAGCCTCGTTACTAAGTATTTATTTGTGTTAGGGCGTGGACACATGTCTGCGGTGCGGCGCCGGCCACCGTGTAACGGCACGGCACCGCTACCGGGAGGCGGCACGGCGTCGTGTCGCGACACGGCGCCTTGTGCGGTGCAACGCGGGCACAAACAGTAACCATTGTTCAGTTTTTATCTTGATATGGACCGCGAAAGACGTATCATTTTGCTCCTGTTACTAAGACGACGAATGAAGAAGAAACAGAATCAAAGAAAATATTGGGTGAATCCATATCTTTCTATAATGAACCATGATGAAGGTCATTTTGAGAGGAAATATGAAGCGCTGAAAAAATGTGGTGATGAGAAATTTTACGAATATTTTAGAATGTCTATATCAAGTTTTGAAGAACTGCTGACCAAAATTGCACCTCGTATACAAAAGCAGTACGTGTTCAGAAAACCTGTGGAGCCTAAGGAAATGATAGGTTTAACTATACGGTAAGAAATAAAAGAATTTTACATTGATATATTTTTTTATTCAAATCAAAAGAGTAATAATTCGAATGATTGAGTATATTATTATTTAAGAAAAGTCGTATTCTGATTCTTGTGTATCCGTGGTATTGGATAGAATTTCTTCCAAAGGCGAGATTGGTGATGTTTGGTGACGATTTATGCTTTGAATGGATGAATTATAAGCTGTTTGATAAGTCTCATAAGACGTTGTAGCTTGTGGTGATCGTGTAGCTTGGTGATAATTAGTGTCGTAAGAAGTTGCTGTCTGGTATCCACTATATGACTGACACGGTGGTCGATGGAAATCCGTTAAAATCTTTAAAACTCCACTTTGAAACATCAAAGTCTGGTGGTCATCTAACTTGTTTAAAGATGGCAAAATAGCTTTAAAAAATGACAGATGTCGATTTTCTGAAGTACCTAAAGTTTCAATAATTTGCCTCTCAAATTCATCACTACTTGGTTTTCGCTGTCGCGTAGTTGTACTGTATGGCTGATATCGTGATCTCGTTTTTGGATTTTGAAATCCTTCTTCTATGCTGTCGTCGGTTACATTTGGAGCATTTTTTTGCAAAACATGAGCTGTTTATACAAATGGTATTCTTTTATATGTTTTGCACCAGCTCCAGATTTTTTTGAAAGTTCTATCTTCTTCATATATTTCATAAAATTATCTTTAATGTTGGTCCACTTTCTAATTACGTCATTACCTGTAACAATCATAAAAAAAATGTTTAGAAATATGTAATTAAATAGTTGTTTTTTAATATCTCTGTAAAAGTTAATTAAATATCCTATTTACAGGTTTTTGGCGACAGGAAATTCATTCAGAGATATGGAATTCACAGATTATCGTGGAAAAAGCACAATCGGGAAAATTATACGAGAAGTTTGTCGGGCTATATGGGACATCCTTTTAAGAGAAAGCATTCCGAAAATAACTAAAGAGCTAATAGAACAAATAGCTGAAGATTTTGACATAAAAACTAATTTTCCAAATTGCATGGGGGCATTGGACGGGAAGCACATCAGAATTTGCAGTCCTGCCCACAGTGGATCTCTTTTTTTCAACTATAAAAGCTATAATTCTATAGTTTTGCTGGCATTGGTAGACTCTAGATATAGATTTGTATATTTCGATATAGGATCGTATGGGAAGGAATGCGATTCCACGATTTTTCATAATACAAAATTATACGAATTATTATTACAGAATCGACTTCCAATACCAGCGCCAAAACCTTTACCGGGGCTTCAAAATTCAATTCCCTATGTTTTTATCGCAGATGAAGGTCTACCATTAATGAACAATCTAATGCGTCCATACCCAGGGAAGCATCTAAGTGTAGAACAAAGGGTTTATAACTATCGTTTAAGTCGAGCAAGAAGATATGTCGAGTGTGCTTTTGGTATCTTCGCAAATAAATGGCGAGTATTTCACCGGCCTTTAAATGTTCAATATAATTTTGCGACAGACATTATTAAAGCATGCTGTGTCTTACACAATTTTGTTGTTACTCGAGATGGAGTTAGAAAGTCTGAAGAGCTATGTATTGATAACACTCTTTTAAACATTCAACAAACAACAGATGCAGATTCTTTATCAAATCCAGTCGATATAAGAGGCGAATTTTGTAAATACTTTAATAGTGATGTCGGTGCGCTTAGTTGGCAATTAAGCAAAATATAACTAAAGCTCGGTCCCGGAACAAACAATTTTCTACCTGTTTTTTGAGCCGACTAACAAAGCCAAAGTGTTGAGTATGTGTAAAGGATGGCAATATATAATATTGTGCAAGTTAGACAGAGTGATACAATGGTTATCACTGTACGAAATTCGCTTTGTTCTGCGTTTGCGACTGAGTTTTAGTTAAAAAAAAAACTCGACAAGTTGGCATATTGAACATTAACGCATTTTATTCACATTTAAATGTTAATTGTATTTTAAACTTTTTACATTTAAATTTTCACCTATTATTATGTCAAAAAGATAAATGAATAAAATATGTACTCACCGAGACTTGTTTTTTCTTTATTGTCCTTCTCGTCGAAAGATGGAAAAATATTTCGGCATACATCTTTCCACCCTTCAGTTTTCAAATTTTTATCCTTATAATTCTCCTTTGTCTTGTCCCAGAGAACGGGACGTGCTTCCACGAGTGAAATTAAAAAGTCGACATCTAAGTCGGCAGCCATTATTATGCATTAAATAACACGTGCAGACTAAACACCAACAAAACATTAACTAGCGAGCGGTGCGCTCCCCACCGCACAAGGCGCCGTGTCGCGACACGACGCCGTGCCGCCTCCCGGTAGCGGTGCCGTGCCGTTACACGGTGGCCGGCGCCGCACCGCAGACATGTGTCCACGCCCTTAGTCCTTCACTACGAAAATAAATTCAAACAGCCTGTTTTGACAGTTGAAAGCTGTCGGTCAATGTTTTGGGGATCCATAGTGCTTACACTAGACTCTTGTGTATGTTTAGGTCTTTTCAGTTTTAAAGTAAATGTAGGTAACTCGTTAGGATGAGTACTAGGTAGACCTTCTACAGGTTACTGCTCAGCCACGAGCCACATTCTCAAGCCACAAGCGTGTTGCGACTGCGTAGAAAAAAAATATAATACAAAATCATTTTTGTGTTTATGTATGTATATTTTATAAATAAATAGTTAAAAATAATAAATGTGTAAAATAATAAAAAATAAAAGGGATAAAAAATGAAATGGAGAAAATTCCATGTTTTTTTTTGGAGTTTGATTAAAATCATTTAAATATCTCTAGAAATGAAAAAGTTATGAGACATTAAAGTTCAATACTCAATACTCAATACTTTATTGCATTCCATAATGTTAAATAAAACAGTTGGTATGTTAAAACATTGAATCAATTATGGACCCTGTCGGGCACAGCAAAGTTAAAAAAAAGTAAGTTAAGTTAAGTTGCGCTAGCACTGAGGTACAGTGACGTCACTTTACGTCAGTACGTTATTTATTCTTGATGTGTGGCCAAAAGAAACAAACCCAAGAAAAGGTAGATAAGTAGGTCCTTATTTGGAAAGTTAAACTCCTTTTATTTCGGCATCAACAAGGGACGGATTTTAAGAAAAAAACGCCCAAGTCCATGTTATTTTTTTTATTTTATTGATTTAGTTCGACTTTAATAAATCTATTTCTCAGTAATTTATTGATGAATTTAACATTTTTTTTCAGCTAATTTCTAGTTTTGATCTACATTTTGATGCCATTTAGTTAAATATAGTGTTATCAACAACATGACACTTCTGCATTGCATAGGGCATGTCACAAGTTAACGTGGTGCGATTTGCGACGAGGTAATACTCGAGCGATAGACACACACGTGGACGCAAAGCGGGTAGTAAGACGCATCGCTTGATGTTTCGATCGGGGTGGAAGGGATTAATACCCTTATAGATTGTGAAAGTGTGATATGCTAATTTAATTAGGTACATGTCATTTTGGTTAGGCTGGATGGGCTAGTAGGCGAGACTGCAGAGTTTCTTGGGTTAATTCCTGGCCGATGTTAATGGTGTTAGAGATTATATTCCAATTATATTATACTTTTTTAAATAGCATGTAAATTATGAGCTAACAGTTAAAGCCTATACACGTTATCTAACTCTCGACATAGCCAAACGACTGACGACTATAGACATATTAAGGGTTGAACTAAAATCAAATTCCAGCATCGCGTTAAAGAGTTTTTCTCAAGATGAGAACATATGGAAAAACCCAACTACAACGTTCGGGCCCATTAGACACAACACCCGTTTGGTCGGAAGATGGAGGATCTCTTTTTTCAATAGGGTATGAGGAACTTCACACTCTGGTCCAAAATTGATCGAAAAGCTCTAACGATTTCCATGGAAGTTGTAATTATTGCGATACATGGGGCTTAAAATCGACCTAGCTAGGGCTCGTACCTAGGGAATTTCGTTTTTTTTTTTGTTTTCACCCGAGCGGAGCTCGCGGGCAGGTACTGTTAGTGAAAACGGAAATTATGTTTCTAAATAACTGTTGACCAAACATAAACCCTAAGTCTGCTTTATTTCATGGACACAAGCATATTAAACTAGAATAGTCAAACTTAAGTGGCAGTGGGCAGGGCACATTGCTCGCAGAACGGATGGCCGATGGGGCCGAAAGGTTCTGGAGTGGTGACCGCGAACCGAAAGACGTTGCGTTGGCAGGCCTTCCACTAGGTGGATCGATGACCTGGTAAAGGTTGTAGGGATCCGCTGGATGAGAGACGCACGGGACCGGTCAATGTCGCGACACTTGGGGGAGGCCTATGTCCAGCAGTGGACGTCTTTCGGCTGAAATGAAACATTAAAACTACGCATTTATAAAACGGATTTTAAAATAAAACTACTTAATTCGTTGTCGACAAGTTTACTTTCCTCCATTTAACTGTAATAAGATGAACTTCTTATTTAAACTCGCGGATAAAGTACTTAAACTGTGCACTTTTTTAACTTCAAGAATACAAAGCGTAGTTTTTAGTACTTAGCTGTTATGTACTTAATTTAAATATAAGTTAAGAGACAGAAAACCGGACTTTGAGTTTGTTTTTATTTATTTACGTGAAGTAAATAAATACTTAAACTTATTATTCTTAGGATGCGAGACGCACGGGACCGGTCAATGTGACGATACTTGGGGGAGGCCTATGTCCAGTAGTGGATGTCTCTCGGCGAATTGATGATGATTATTCTTATGGCTTATCTACTATTGAACTTCGTGTAATTATACCTGACGGCACTTTAAATCCTGCATGGTGCAAGCAGGGTTATCCGCACACACCATACGGAAACCCGAAAGCAACCTGGGGGGTTACTGTGACGTCTTATAGCAGGAGTAATACCAGTGTGGGAAAGACCTATACAGGTCGCCTAGCGCCATCTCTTTCCGGCACTGGAATTACTCCTGCTTTAAGACGTCATGGTAGGCCACCAGCAGTCCCACTGAACACCTGTCTGGTCGGAAAAATATGTATTTTTGGTAACATGGAGAATGCTAATTCTCTTCCTCCGAATTCTAATAAAGAAACATGAATCAAGTGTGCTCCTCATTCCCTAAATTATAAGAAAAGAAATATAAAACAAAAACACCTATGAAGATTTTTCGTTTTTTTTTTTTTTGATATTGATATTGCTTTGGATTTTGATGTGAGATAATAATTATGTTGCAAATTTTTTATTGTGTTACTTTAATTACGAATGTTTTTTTTTTTACTTTTATACTATGATTTTTGTTATTTCAAACACAATGTAAATTGTTTGTGAATAAAATTGAATTGAATTGAATTGAATTTAGTCTACACTTTTCATACACGTTAGTAAATATTATTAATTTTATGAAAATAGTGGCTGTATTCAGTGTAATCGTATTATAGCCCAGTCACCGAGTAATAATGTTGCCCGACACACTGGCAAAGGACATAAGCCAGGGAGCCTTTCAGATGTTAAATGGCAATATTTTTAAACCGCTTTGCGGTCATTTTATTTATTGAAAAGAAAACTATTTTATGGAGACCTTATTTTCAAATAATAGGCAAATGATATTTCTATAAGTAGGTTTATTCAAACGCTATTGCACGTCAAAAAACTTCTTTAGAACTAATGTCATCATCTGCCTAGCCTTTTCCCAACTATGTTGGGGTCGGCTTTCAGTCTAACCGGATGCAGCTGAATACCAGTATTTTACATGACGCGACTGACTATCTGACCTCCACAACCCAGTTAGTACTAGGTAATATTTAGACTACCTGTAACGACTGTTACGGATCTACAAATGACAGCCGGGACCAACGGCTTAAAGTGCTTTCCGAGACAGGGAGAAAGCTCGGAATGTATTGGGTAACCCATCCACAAACCAATCTAGGCAAGCACGGCCTAACCTGAAGATCGATTCGAGCGGCTGTTATTATTTAGCCCCGAGCTCCGCTATAGAACTGTAGAACGTATAAATAACTATCTAGCGAAAAGTCTAAAGCAGCCCGAAGTTAGGATTTGTGCTCGGTTGATTGTACTTGATTGGATCGCGCCCTATTATATGAGACTTAAACATAACAGGCGCTATGTGGGCAGACTATTGTTACACCTCTGCTTAACCTTTTGGAGATTACAGGCGTGTTATTACGTCTATAAATACTCTAAACACACTAAAATAGAAACAAACAAACGCCCAAACCTATATACTATGCTGAGGATCCGAGGATCAATATTTACCTTTCTAAATAAAAACAAATGACGAAGCCGTTTCTGGGATTTCTTAAGGTTTCGTAGTTAGGAGTTTAACTAAAATTTTGATTTAGTTGTCTGTTTGTCCATCACACAACAATATTATTACAGTAAATTAAAAAAAATGGGCCTAAGCTTTTGCAAGAATTCTCAATCAAAATGTTTTTCTAATCTTACAGGTGAAATTCTCGACGGTTGAAGTTATATTTAATTAAGTACTGCAGAAAGTCTCTGAGCGATTAATGCGTAATGATAATAATATAATAATAAGTTTATTAGCACATAAAAAAAACAGCAGCACAGTACATAGCTTTTGGAAACAGTGGGTTACACTACCAAGTTTAAAGTTATTGTCACAATTCCGGGCTCCTAAAGTAGGTACGCAGACCTGTATCTTAGGAGTCGGAGATTTTGCGGCTTCAATTTATATAATACAACCTATTTTCCCTCATTCAAGTCCTTCGCAAAATGTATTGCTGTTATACGAATCTGAATCTGTAGCTGACATGGTCAGTACAAAAGGTATTGAGTTCAACACTATACAAACGACGGAACCAAAGCACAGTTTCAACTCAAACTTGACTGGATTTTGACAGCTACAGGGATGCTGAGGTCAGCATCTTGCAAGTAATTAAACAAGGTGACAAGGAGACGATGACTGGTGTTTTTAGGACGCTTGTGGTAAATGGGACCTTTGGAGATAAGGCGAACGTTGCAAAATGGATTATTAAGGGTGGATCCGGTTGGATTTAGTGGGGTTAAAGATTTGTTTTAAGCTTTCATGGTTTACAACTAAACTTATACTGTCACTTACGGGATATCTTCCGTGATTGTTCATTATTTTCAGCTCCTGATATACCATCACCCCGCATTCTCCAGTCAACCCGCGATCATGGCGCTTGCAACAGCGCCGAAATATCGGGAGCTCAAAGTAATGAACTATCACGGAAGATATCCCGTAACTGACAGTATAAGTTTTGATTGTAAGGAGTCACGTATAGTGAAATACAAGACGACTTTAAATGTAGTTTTTAATAAAAGTCGGTTTCTTAGTGGAGGTGAAATATCAGCCAGTATCTAGGCCTGGACTCAGTTGCAATTGTGTTCTACTATCAGTAAACTCATATGGCTGAGATGGATTACGGGCGTGATATAATTGATGAGATACGATGGATGAGACAGGCGTGATGTAATATTTTATGAAATGTTAATCAAGAATAGTGTTATAATGCGTTTCAAATAAGAATAGGAACGTCAATGACCTCTATCTGTCAACTGTAACTTGAAAAGCACGGATTAAGACATAAGAAACTATACATTGATAAGATAAAACAAAATATTAACGATCATAAATATTATTAAAACTTTATTGCAAACCGTGCCTTTCAAGTGATAGTTGACAGATAGAGGTCACTGACGTTTCTATTGTTAATTGAAATGCATTACACGATTTGTGTTACTTTTTATGAGGTTCTTGTAATAGAATAGAATAGAATTTAATCGAGTAACCATGACTCAAAAACTGTTAGTAAAACTTACGACTATGTTAGTAAACACTGAACAATACAACACAAGAAATAACGGTGGATCACTGCTGCGACAACCCATGAGTGATAGCACAGCAGCGACTCACATAAACACAGTCCAGGCGACTGGCAGTCATGTTTAAGATACTGTTGGTGCTGCCCCACACCCTGCGCACCAGGGAAGCGCATCTTTTACGCATTGTTGCGTAAAAACAATCCACATGCGCGTCCGCGAACATACCCGATGCACTACAGAAGCGAGGCAGCCCCACCAGCATCCTAAACGCGTTATTATATTGAACGCGGAGAGCACTGTAAGATTTTTGCGCACATCTAGCCCACAGGCTGCACGTGTATAATGAAGTACAGTACGCTCGAAAGAGCGTGACTTTGACTGGTTGTGAGCATCGTGCAAACCTGCGAGCCAACATGTTCGCTCTAACCGACAATGCCCTCCGCTCCCGTTCAATGTCATCATCGTCTTTAAGGTCAGGGGTCAATATATGACCAAGGTACTTGAACTTCTGTACTCTCTGCAAAGGTGTGCCATACAGTAGTACAGGAGGCACTCTGTCAGGGCTTTTACCCTCAGCCTTAAAGACCATGACCACAGACTTTTTGCAGTTATACGCCAAGCCATGTACTTTGGCGTAAGTCTCACACTGGGCAACCAACTATCTCAAGCCACAGACTGACGCACTCAGCAACACCATGTCGTCAGCATAACTAATATTATTGACACAGATATCGTCCATGTAGCATGCAACCCTGGTATTGCTGAGCTCGGCAATAAATCCGTTCACATAAAGGTTGAAAAGCGTTGGTGAGCTCAACCCCCCCTGCCTCACCCCACACTCCAACCCGTACGGACGAGAAAATGCCCCAGCCCATCGCACAGTGTTGATCTGGTTTCCATACCAATACTTTAAAATGTTAACGAGTTCTATCGGCAAATTAGCCCGCTCTAATTTACTCCATAACACGTCATAGGAAACCAGATCGAAAGCCCTGGAGAGGTCCAGGAAGCAGGCGTAAATCGGCGTCTCGCGCTTCACATAGTATGTGACAGCATGCTTAAGACACAAAACTGCACTCTCAGTTGACAACCCAGCTCTGAATCCGTACTGGTTATCATGCATGGTTACACCTTTATTTAATTGCTTATTAAGCATGCTGTCAAAAACCTTCGATATCACAGTTGCTAGTGAAATGGGCCTATAGTTACTACTGTCGGCGAGGTCACCAGTTTTGTTTTTAGCAATTGGCACAACCACTGTTCGCATCATCTCACCAGGCAGGTAACTATGGCTCATGCAAAAGCTATACAGCATAGCAAGTACCCTAGCTAAGTGAGGGACAGTATATCGGAGATGCTCGATGCTGAGCCCGTCATGGCCCGGGGACTTACCTCTCGACATACTTCTAATTGTATCGGTAATTTCCTGAGATTTAAATTTAACCCCTAATTCCCCACCGGGCGCAACATCGGGCACCGACCGCGAGGGTCCTAAAGGCGACTTCACAAAGAACGCCTCTTTAAAAAGATTGGCAATGTCTTCCGGTTCACTCATGCCACCGACGCTCACAGGCATTCCCGGTTTAGTTTTTAAGGCGAGGTTATCCAGATAAACGTCGTTTTGGATTGTGCTTTATTCCTATATGGCACGGATTTAAATTCTGAAAAAAATATATTACATATTTCACACTTCGATCTAGATATTTCGGCACAGCGATACACGATTACTTGCACTTTGTTGCATCCAATTAAATCGCAAAGACAAGTCTAAATGATGGTTTTTAATATTACTTCATTTGAGTTATATTAGGTTTTTAACAATAAAACTTATACCATTATAAAGGTCGTAAAAAATGTGACAGTACACGGCGATCATAATTTGAAATATTAAAAAAACCTATATTACCATTTCCAAAATGTGCTGTTTTCATCATTTCATACTCGCATCGCGTGCTTCAGTCCCGAGCGGAACGCGTTGGAGGTCGGACGTGTGCCAATTTTTCGAACCCGCCACCCCACCCCCGCTAAGTTCTGTTACGAACTGAGCCAAAAATAGTTTGTAAAAAATAATACTTAGTAAACACCGAGCCTAGGTTTATTTGAAATGTCATTTGTTCACAAAAGTACAGTAGGTACTTAATAGGGAACGTAGTCAGAAGGTATAAGATAAGAGTTACGCATTAGAAAGAGAGGCAGCTTCTAGGAGAATATAACTGTAGATAATTAGCGCTGAACGGCCTGAATTGAACTTTATTGTGTCGTAGCAAAAGTCGCTATTTATGATTTCGCAATATTATTTATAAATTTCGGTAACTTTGGAATGGTCAACTACAGTACTTTCACAGTTATTATGCCTTTTGAATGGGACTGTAGCTTCATTTTATTATCTTTTTTTCGACAATTCAAAACTGCCTGTAACTGGCCTACTAAAATCAAAACATTTATTCCAATAATTTTTCTTTGTACGGAGTTCTAAAAGTTTTGTAGGGAGCCCGGTAAGCCGAAGATTATCGAGTTCGACATGGGCAGAAAAAGAAAGTATGTAAGGGAGAACGAGATAGAATGAGTAATGGTCGATATTGTATTTTGTACGCACGACGACCGATCAAGCTGTCGAAAACCAGTTTATGCCGATCTCTCATTGTATAGGAAATCTATACAAAGCGAGGCCAATTTATACTGGAAATGACAGCTTCATGTGCCGCCGTGTGTACCTACTAGTTTTTTTATTTTGTTGACTTATTTACATATTAAAGATGAAATCACTTTAATTTTTTTTATTTTACTTCCTCTGCATTTTATGCTTTACTTTTTTTCGGTTTTTTCGTCATGGGTGTCAATTTCAAGGTTTTCGGGGTCGCTGATAACGAAACTTAGGTCAAAATGAAAATCCAAGATGGCGCCGACAAAAATTTTTGGTTTTGTCGTCATGGGTGTCATTTTCGTGCTTTTCGGGGTCGTTAATAATGAAAATGAGGTCAAAATGAAAATCCAAAATGGCGCTGACAAAAATTTTCGGTTTTTTCGTCATGGGTGTCATTTTCATGGTTTTCTGGGTCGCTGATAACGAAAATTAGGTCAAAATTAAAATTCAAGATGACGCCAATGAAAATTTTCGGTTTTGTCGTCATGGATGTCATTTTCATGGTTTTCGGGGCCGCTGATAACGAAAATGAGGACAAAATGAAAATGCAAGGTGGCGCCGACAAAAATTTTTGGTTTTGTCGTCATGGGTGTCATTTTCATGGTGTTCGGGGCCGCTGATAACGAAAATGAGGACAAAATTAAAATGCAAGGTGGCGCCGACAAAAATTTTCGGTTTTGTCGTCATGGGTGTCATTTTCATGGTTTTCGGGGCCGCTGATAACGAAAATGAGGTCAAAAAGAAAATCCAAGATGGCGCCGACGAAAATTTTTGGTTTTTTCGTCATGGGTGTCATTTTCATGGTTTTCGGGGTCGCTGATAACGAAAATGAGGTAAAAATTAAAATTCAAGATGGCGCCAATGAAAATTTTCGGTTTTGTCTTCATGGGTGTCATTTTCATGGTTTTCGGGGCCGCTGATAACGAAAATGAGGACAAAATGAAAATCCAAGATGGCGCCGACAAAAATTTTTGGTTTTGTCGCCATGGGTGTAATTTTCATGGTTTTCGGGGTCGCTGATAACGAAAATGAGGTCAAAATTAAAATTCAAGATGGCGCCAATGAAAATTTTCGGTTTTGTCATCATGGGTGTCATTTTCATGGTTTTCGCGGCCGCTGATATCGAAAATGAGGACAAAACGAAAATCCAAGATGGCGCCGACAAAAATTTTTGGTTTTGTCGTCATGGGTGTAATTTTCATGGTTTTCGGGGTCGCTGATAACGAAAATGAGGTCAAAATTAAAATTCAAGATGGCGCCAATGAAAATTTTCGGTTTTGTCATCATGGGTGTCATTTTCATGGTTTTCGCGGCCGCTGATATCGAAAATGAGGACAAAACGAAAATCCAAGATGGCGCCGACAAAAATTTTTGGTTTTGTCGTCATGGGTGTCATTTTCATGGTTTTCGGGGTCGCTGATAACGAAAATTAGGTCAAAATTAAAATTCAAGATGGCGCCAATTAAAATTTTCAGTTTTGTCGTCATGGGTGTCATTTTCATGGTTTTCGGGGTCGCTGATAACGAAAATGAGAACAAAATTAAAATTCAAGATGACGTCAATAAAAAATTTCAGTTTTGTCGTCATGGGTGTTATTTTCGTGCTTTTCGGGGTCGCTGATAACAAAAATGAGGACAAAATGAAAATCCAAGATGGCGCCGACAAAAATTTTTGGTTTTGTCGTCATGGGTGTCATTTTCGTGGTTTTCGGGGTCGCTGATAACGAAAATGAGGTCAAAATTAAAATTCAAGATGGCGCCAATGAAAATTTTCGGTTTTGTCATCATGGGTGTCATTTTCATGGTTTTCGGGGCCGCTGATATCGAAAATGAGGACAAAACGAAAATCCAAGATGGCGCTGACAAAAATTTTTGGTTTTGTCGTCATTGGTGTCATTTTCATGGTTTTCGGGGTCGCTGATAACGAAAATTAGGTCAAAATTAAAATTCAAGATGGCGCCAATGAAAATTTTCGGTTTTGTCGTCATGGGTGTCATTTTCATGGTTTTCGGGGCCGCTGATAACGAAAATGAGAACAAAATGAAAATCCAAGATGGCGCCGACAAAAATTTTTGGTTTTGTCGTCATGGGTGTCATTTTCATGGTTTTCGGGGTCGCTGATAACGAAAATGAGGTCAAAATTAAAATTCAAGATGGCGCCAATGAAAATTTTCGGTTTTGTCATCATGGGTGTCATTTTTATGGTTTTCGGGGCCGCTGATATCGAAAATGAGGACAAAACGAAAATCCAAGATGGCGCCGACAAAAATTTTTGGTTTTGTCGTCATTGGTGTCATTTTCATGGTTTTCGGGGTCGCTGATAACGAAAATTAGGTCAAAATTAAAATTCAAGATGGCGCCAATGAAAATTTTCGGTTATGTCGTCATGGGTGTCATTTTTATGGTTTTCGGGGCCGCTGATATCGAAAATGAGGACAAAATCAAATCCAAGATGGCGCCGACAAAAATTTTTGGTTTTGTCGTCATGGGTGTCATTTTCATGGTTTTCGGGGTCGCTGATAACGAAAATTAGGTCAAAATTAAAATTCAAGATGGCGCCACTTAAAATTTTCAGTTTTGTCGTCATGGGTGTCATTTTCATGGTTTTCGGGGTCGCTGATAACGAAAATGAGAACAAAATTAAAATTCAAGATGACGCCAATAAAAATTTTCAGTTTTGTCGTCATGGGTGTTATTTTCGTGCTTTTCGGGGTCGCTGATAACAAAAATGAGGCGAAAATGAAAATCCAACATGGCGCCGACGAAAATTTTCTGTTTTTTTTCGTCATGGGTGTCGGTTTCGTTGTTTTTAGGGTCGCTGATAACGAAAATGAGGACAAAATAAAAATCCAAGATGGCGCAGTAGAAAATTTTCGGGCTTTTTCGTCATGGGTGTCATTTTCATGGTTTTCCGATGAAAAAAAAAATTTTTTTTTGTTTCTGTTTATTTTGAACTTATTTTGCGTTATCAGTGACCCCGAAAACCATGAAAATGATACCCATGACGTAAAAACAAAAAAATAATTTTTGGTGTTATCGAATTTTCATTTTGACCTCATTTTCGTTATCAGCGACCCCGTAAAGCATGAAAATGACACCCATGACGACAAAGCTGTAAATTTTAATTGGCGCCATCTTGAATTTTAATTTTGACCTAATTTTCGTTATCAGCGACCCCGAAAACCATAAAAATGACACCCATGACGAAAAATCCAAAAATTTTCGTCGGCGCCATCTTGGATTTTCTTTTTGACCTAATTTTCGTTATTAGCGACCCCGAAAACCATGAAAATTACACCCATGACGAAAAAACCAAAAATTTTTGTTGGCGCTATCTTGGATTTTCATTTTTACCAAATTTTTGTTATCACCGACCACGAAAACCATGAAAATGACACCCATGACGAAAAAACCAAAAATTTTCGTCGGCGCCAGCTTGGATTTTCATTTTGACCTCAGTTTCGTTATCAGCGACCCCAAAAACCACGAAAACGAAACCCATGACAACAAAACCGAAAAAAAAGTAGAGCATATTTTTTTTAAAAACCGAATGGCGCGTGGCGTCTAGTTTTGAATCATACCCGTATTCATGATCTTAGTGTCAGTCAGATTTTAAATTCACCTTATTCACAAAAAAAAAATAAGTATACGTTCTTATTTTTAATTATATCTACTTATTTTAATTGTTAGTAATTAGGTTCACGTTCATAGAATACGTAGGTTCCTAATCTATCTATAACCAATACTTTCTATAAAAATAAAACAAAGTGAACTTATACATATCAATTCAAGTTGTTTTACTGCATCGCTCTACCCTGTAACGCAACTTAGTACCTATCCGAGTTCGTGAACTCTTGACCAGTGCGCTAAGCGCCCGCGTTTTCGCGCCGCGTAATTTGTTACGTATCGCCTCTCTGTGCGGGGGCTGGGGTAAGCGATTGATGCATACGGCGCTCGGGGTAACCTCGCCTTAACTTATTTGTGTGCTTCCAGAAACTACGAAAATCATTTTTAGCGTGATGTGAGGCTAGAATATCCATTTTAACTTGATCTTCAAATCTTCAAATCTTGATCTTCTTGTAATGGTTCGTTAAGGATTATCACGAGCATGATTAATATTATCGAGCAGATGGCTTAGTATTTTGGACAGAGCAACATTCTATCAATGATATATTTATAAACATTGGCAAACACTAGAAATTTCTCCTGCATCGTTCGACACACACATTAAACTCACATGCACAGACAGCCAGACGCGGAACAACTTGTAGGCCGTAAAAAATTTTGTTCCGTGCAGGAATCGAACCCGCGACACGCAGTGCAGCGGTCAATCGCTCAGCCACTTAAAGTGTCGTCAACAGTACTTTAATCCACTTACTTACTAACTTACTTTTATCGTCATTTAGCTGAAGTGTTACAGGACACTTAATTGATATTAATTTTAAATTATTCAAAACTGGGCAAAACTTAAATTACAATTATTTAGAGTTAGGAAACTGAATTTAAAGTTTATGAGACAATAGTCTAAAGGGGTAGGTAGGGGAGAAGGCTTCATAATAAACTTCTAAAACTCAATTATTTTAGTGTCAAAGAAAAGATAAGTTTAATAAATAATTCTGTCTAATAAGTCTGTGTCCCACTGTGCTCTGTCTACACACTGTTGCACGGTACGATAGTAATGAGTGAGAACGGCGTCACGCGGCTAACAGCTGATAGGTCACAGGCGCGCGCGGCGCGAATTTCATACGGCTGTCGTGTTGTTGGGATAAAAGTGAACGAATATGAATAAAAAAAATGTTTCTTTGGGAAAATTGTTTGTTATCATGAGTATAATCACGTGTTTGAGTATCGGTCACTAATTACCAGTCACCCTGTATATTTAGTTTATTAAATAAAGGAATAATTACACAACGACCAAAGTTATAAGGACACACCAAAAATAGTGTAAGTACCTACTTTTCCCCTAACAACGTCTAGGCGGACTAGGTTATATACTCGTAATAACTACTCTTTATTATTTTCATACAATCCCACAATATATAACTGACGACAAAGTTGTTCATAGTTGGAACAGGAATCCTAATTGAACAAGTTAGGCTCTGTGGGTAATTCTGTTAGGGGAAGCGGGTGGAAGGGGGTAACAATTTTCTCCACGATGTCTATAGAGACTTTAATAACATTTAAATATCAATAGGTAGAGTTGAACTTTGTTTGGGGAAAAGTTGGGAAGCTACATAAAGTGCTGCCAGTCTTACCAAGGGCTATCGTGTTAAACTGGTGGGTTGTGGAGATAAGATTAGTTATCGCCCCATTTGTAGTACTGGTATTCAGCTGCATCCTGTTAGATTGAAAGCCGACCCCAATATTGTAAGGAAAATCCTAGGCAAAGGAGGTGTTGAATGAAGAACTTTCTGACTGCTTATTAATTAATCTTTCGTTATGTCTGGTTTAGTGTTAGTGAATGAATGAACTATCGAAACAGTCATCCGTATTTTTTAATATTTATGTTAAAAACAAAGCGGAATTATACTAGTCCTTGTGATAAAAATACTTTTACAACTTCATTATTTCATTTAATAAACAGACTACTAAATAAATTCAACGGGCATAACCAGAAATCATGAACCATAAACAAAAAACTAATCCTCTAGAAATACCATAAACAAGAGGTTATAAAAGGAAAAGGTATAACAATAACCCTTATTTTCTAGGTCTATGTAAAAACATAATAATATCAATTATTAGTGCTACAAAACTTTATTTACTTCAATAATAACAGGTGGCCTACCATGACGTCTTAAAACAGGACTAAATCCAGTGTGGGAAAGAGATGGCGCTAGACAACCTGTATAGCTCTCTCTTTCCCGCACTGGAATTACTACTGCTTTTAGACGTCATAGTAATCCCCCGGGATTGACATCTTTAGTGAAGGCATAGACAGAAGTACTCTCAAAATCAATCAAAATCAATCATCATCGTAGTAATGTCTATCCTAGGGCTACTTCCACCTGCTGAAAATCTTCCACCTGGTGATGAGTTGCCTCAGCTAACTTGGAAGCCTTTAGACAGACTCCGAACCTATTGAGGCAAAGACAACCTGCTTAGGGAGATACATAGGATGTGCTCGTCGTGTGTGTCGATGGAATTCTAATTAGAATCTGTAAGAATCTACGACTTTGGCACCTCCCGTAGTTCCTGTAACGTACAGACAAGAGGGCATGCAGGGCACGATGTAAAGTCTTCCATTGTTTGTAGAACAACACGACATTTACACACCAATTTACTTTGCTGAACAAGTGCTCCAAAATGCTTTATAATATACCGGTAGCTGCGGACAAAAAATAAATTGTACAACAATCCATCAAACTTTCCTGGTCCCCGAATAAAATTCAACACTAATAGAAAAAGTTCTTTTCATAATCGCTCCAACAATGTGAAAATATTTGCTTCAGTGAAAAACATCTTATTTCTGACAGCGACGAGAAGTGACCCTGAAAACTCAAGATTCAATGATTCAGTGGTTTTGGCTGGCATTGATGAATTACTTAAAGCATTCATAGTATTTGAAGAGATTATTATGCTTTAGGTACAGACCTACTTCTCAAGTGTAATATTTAGGCTATCTGTTTCGTGGTGAAAGCATTTTAGTGCTGCTTAGTCATTTATGAGGAGCTCATGGCTAAATAATCACAGCCGCTTGGGTCGATCTTCAGTTTAAGCCGCGCTTACCTAGGTTGGTCCGTGGGTGGGTGACCACCTATTACATACCGAGTTTCCTCCGTGCCTCGGAAAGCACGTTAAGCCGTTGGTCCCGGCTGTTATTTGTAGATCTTTGACAATCTTACCAAGAAGTATCGTATTACCCAGTACTAAACCAACCAGTACCAAATACAGGGTCTAAGGGACAGCCCTCCACAAACTGACAGGGTGCATTCAGCTCCTTATTATAACATATTCCACCGGAATTTTTCTCCGGAAAAGAATATATTTATTAATATTTTTTTCAGTTACTTTTTTTCAATATAAAATTACATTCACTGTAAGCAGCACTCCATTCAAAATAAAAAATCCAACAATGGATGTTGAAATACTCTAAAGAACGACGCGTGAAATCAGCTGTTCACTTCCTGCCTAGCTACAGAGCTTATCGAACTCGTCGTCGCGCTTGCCGTTCGCTATGTGCGTATTGCACTTTTGAAATAAAACAAATCAAAATTGGATTCCAGTGACATTCCTGAAATAATTTCTTGTACCGGTCATCTTAGTATGATATACTGAATTCAACCCATCAGTTTGTAGAGGGCTGTCCCTTACACCCTGCATTATACCTGTTTGTATTTTCGCCAAAAAAAGATGTCCTAGCTGCTAAGACATCTTTTTTTACTCGTATTTATTATGGTGTTAAATTATTATTGTAAGATATACCGCTAAGACCTAGCGGTATATCTTTACTGTAGAGGTTTGCATTACCTACATATTGATAGATAAAAATTATGCAAAAAACAAGTAAAAACGCGACGAGAAACATTTTTTACAGCCAACTAAAAGCGACGATTTCGTCCCAGATGAATTGTTTAGAGCCTCAGTTCCTGGTAGAAAGAGGAGTAGGTAAACCTTTTTTGGTTCAAAAACGTAAGGAAACAGTATATTGGCAACTCTTCCACTTCACACCTAAAAGCTATGAAATGTTACTGAAAAATAATTTAAAATTAATTCAACTGATTTCCATTCCATATTTAAACTTTTCATATAACTGGCTACGCACACAGCCCTATCATTGGCTTGTTTGTATAAAGCAGCCGTTTGGACTTTTACGACGTACATACGTAGGGTTGCCAAATGGGCTCATGAAAAAGAGATCCTGCCTCGATACGGGGAATATGTAAATGTTTTTTTTTTTATATTTGAATATGTCTGAGGAACCAACTGCCGATGATTAGATTTCAAGACAGGTTGGTTCACAAAGGAAGCTTTGTTTCAACCCCATTGTTTTGTGGTAAAATTCAGGTATTGTGTTACTTTTAGGCTGTCATGTCGACGTTGAAGATTGAAACTAAGATGAACCAATTTTGATTGAATGGAAAACAAATAGGACTAATTTGATAAAATGTTTCTGGGGAAAATTGTAGTCATTTTTAGCGTTTCTCCTTCAATGAAATTCTGAATGTTGGACTTACCAAAATTGATGTAACAAGGTCTGAAATTCTGATTACATCAAAGAACGAGTTTTTTTTTGTCTATGGAATTGTAAATCACCGAATAAGTTATATGATTACGACGACGGCCACTTATTCGATAAGTTTGTTTATGCAATTTTTCCTCGAAACTGGTCACATTAGGGATCAAAAAGGAAGGTCTTCGGACTTATGAAATTGCTTATAAAAGGGTTCCGTTTTACGCTAGACGTATTCATTGAATTATGCAAACATTCGCCACGGGTACACCTAACATTTTACGGCTTGTAACATAATTAAATTCCAAAAGCGTATGTATGTATATTTTGTGCCGTCGATGTTTGAAAGAAAGCTCGTCATGCTGTAAAAATATTTGATGTCGCCCCAACATTTAAATTAACGACAGAAACTTGGAACCGCCGAACTTTGTCAATATGGCTGAACAATTTTAATAATCCACGAATGACGCCACGAATGGACGCGTTTGCAATTTTTTCATAGCTTTGTCGAACGTTTAACGCGTTAAACTTGGCGATGACTCGCATTTTTGGTTGAATACATGCCTATTATTATTATTTTTCGTTGGAAAATTTATTAAGCGAAATTCCTTTGGCTTAATTTTTATTGAATTTATTTTATATTTCGGTAAAGAATGTGTGTCAAAGCCAAGTTGTTTTGAGTACTTTCTTACATACCCGCATGATTGTACTGACCGAAAATGGAACAAAGAGGACATAAGTTTAAAAAAAAAAACAGGATGTATACGAACGGATACAAAAATGTTTTCTTTTCTGAAGAAGAAGAGAGATGTTATGCTGTACGAATTTATAGAACATTGTGTTCATGAATCATGTTTTTCACTGGTTTATGTTTTTCTACGGAGAAAGGAAAATGTTGCCTCCATTTTATAACCGTAAGGCGCTTGTTTGTATTACATTGACTTCCGCGATTTCAATTTGGTAAACATTGTAGGAAGATGAAAACACGACGACTATATTTACGGAGTTTCGAAGAATCTTATCACGAGATTTCTGTTTTGGTTGACAGAGACTTCGGTGTAAGTTAAATCATTTACTTGACGAAATCAATCAACAGATTATTTGGGTGACTTGACTTATTTACTTCTTCTTGTGTATCGTGTAGTTATAGTGCCTAACCTGGTGCCAGAGTTTTTATGCCTCTGGGCCTCATGGACCTCTGACTTGACTTGACATGCCGTGGAGAAATATCAAGCTGGTTATCCAAAAAATCAGAGGTGCGTGTCTTGGGTAAACTTATTAACTATTAATCTGCCTGGCCATTTCCCGACTACCTATATTGAGGTCGGTTTCCAAACTAACCGGATGCAGCTGAATACCAATATTTTACACGGAGTGACTGCCTAGTCTATCTAGTTTTCTATACCATCTATGATACCCCTTGGTAAGACGGGTTTTTAAGACTTTCGGGTTTATACCTTTAACGACTGCCAAAGATCTTGACTTAACTCATTTACTGACTATCAGAATCCAGCTATTTCGATGTTGAAGACCTCAACACACAGAAAAAGGACGTTTTAAAGATTAATGAAAATCTCAAATAAATAAAAATTTCGATAAAGTATGATCTAATATTGTTAAATCTGAATCGGTAGGAATGAATTTCGGTAGACTTCCGCCGTAAGGATCAAAGGTATCATAGATTAATTGAAAACAGCTGATTCGACTGCAATGTGAAATCTTCAATCCGTTTGTCATTCATAATTTATTGATGACAAGAAATAATATTGATTTCTGTAAAATTAAGTGCCGTGTTCATGCTTAAAAAAATCTGTGATGCAGAGATTATTACCTTGCTTTTAAAACATAAATTGTTTCCTATGCGTAAGTTAAATAATAATGAGTGTTTAATATTTTTTTAGACGTAGCGAGGGCACTGCTGTGACCCAGATATAGATACTATAACTTTAGATAATACAAAAAAAACATACTTGCAAAAAGAAAATAACATTTTCATATAAGTACGGAAGAACCTAGGGGAGGCCTATGTCCAGCAGTGGACGTCTTTCGGCTGAACTGATGATGATGATGACGGAAGAACCGATCTATTTTTAAAGCAAGGACATGGCTGTGCCGTTTCTACCTTATCCGGCAAAGGCAGTAAGTTCTGCTCTCCTTTGATTTCTAACGCTTGATTCAACTACAGTCCTTTCGAACTGTAGTTGGGTCAGCAACCTTGTTGCAACGAGAATAAACATGCTTTTGGTTTAAACAATTACCTCCAATAATGTGAAAGTACGTAATTGGTAAGGTAAATAGTTTTTACATTGATAACAAGCAGGCTAACGAACTGTCAGTTTATTCTCCGCCTTTTTGTTAGTTGCTACACACATATTCGCGTCGGCCTGATTCGGTACGATTATAGCCAATGGCAAAATATACATTCTATAATTAAAACTCGAAAAGCAGGTATCCACTAAGAGAGAGCAAATCGGCAAGCGTAATATGGGACGCTGTCAGATTAGGTGGAGCGGCTATCTTCGCAGGGTGACCGATACCAGCTGGATGAGAAACGAGTTGAAAGGCGTGCAAATGGAGAGGCTTCTGTTCACCAGAGTGAACAGCCCTCTCAGCATCATGATGATGATGATGGTGATGATTCATAGCATAGCAGCAGCCTATAATGTTCCCACTGCTGGGACATAGGCCTCCTCTCTATGAGAGGGAGTGGTCATGGGTATGAGAGGGTGATGATCCACTAGGAGATTTATAAGGAAAAAAATAGACGAATATTTTTCTCATATTGACTCAAAGCTACTCTCTATTATATTTTCAATGCTAATGAAAAGTTTAACTTACGGCACAAGTGCCGAAAATTGATATCTTAAAAGATACTTCGGTAAACTCGTTCCGTTATCAATTACAGGATCCTTTTAACTTCTGAAATATAATTAACACAGATACCTACTTAATTTTGCGAAGATTTACGAAGTTTTATTTTTAGATCGAATTTGTAATTACTTCTTGTTAAATAATTTGAACACCGTTTAATCGGCAATCTTAAAATTTTCCAAGTGTTCGAGGTTTTCCGACTCTTTTGGAAACTATTTTTCATCATTTCAGCCGAAAGACGTCCACTGCTGGACATAGGCCCCCAAGCGTCACCACATTGACCGGTCCCGTGCGACTTGTATCCAGCGGATCCCTGCAACCTTCGTCAGGTCATCGGTCCACCTAGTGGGAGGCCTTCCAACGCAATGTCTTCCGGTTCGCGGTCGCCACTCCAGAACTAATCTACTAGACTGTTTTTAAAGTAGTTAATTAGTTAGTTTTTTTTTTGTTTAATGTTGCGTGCACAAAGCCAGAAAATAGGTTTATTGGGGCACATGCTGTGCTGAGAGCAGCGATGGCCCAGTGGTGGAGATCCCGACTTACGAGCAATAAGTCGTGGGTTCGAACCCAGCCGGGCGTATTACTTTGTGTAAGTTATTTCATCACCACTGCTCTCAAAACGGTGAAGGAAAACATCGTGAGGAAACCGGCATAACCTAGAACCAAAAATTCGAAGACATGTGACATCTACCAACCCGCACTGAACCCGCGTGGTCGATTATAGCCCATTCCCTCTCATAGAGAGGAGGCCTGCGTCCCAGCAGTGGGAACATTAAGCTGATTATGCTGTGCAGTATTCTTTCTTTCTTCTTCTTTCTCATACACCGTTATCATACAGCTTAAATTGATAGTTACTTTGGTCTTCCCCTCATCTTATGCTTTCTCCATACTCTTAGTATCAAAACCTTGCAGTGGACATACACTTCTGCAATCAAGTCTAGAGTTAGAACCGGTAAAAGCCAACGACCAAAATGTACTGAGCAAAATGTGCCTTTATAATATATTTTTCGGC
This sequence comes from Noctua janthina, assembly GCA_963576755.1. NCBI lineage: Eukaryota > Metazoa > Arthropoda > Insecta > Lepidoptera > Noctuidae > Noctua > Noctua janthina. The sequence goes on from OY755055.1 coordinate 5,944,235, forward strand.
GGCCCCTAACGTTGACAGCTGCCGAAAAAATAATAAAAAGCAAGGAACAAAGTGGCCATTTTTACGTTTATTTGGGTTAGTGTATGATATGTGTAGGATATTATCACCATCATGCACAGCCCGACTACACCCACTGCTGGGTATAGACCTCTCTTTGCTTGTGGCAAGCTCTACGTTCTGGTGCCAGCCTCATCCAAGATATATCCGCGATGGCAACAATATTATCTGCCCATCTCACAGCTGGACGACCATCACTTCTCTTTCCAGTCTTTGAATGCGACTCGGCCACAGTTTTACTTCACCTGCCATCACCACGCCTTGCTAGATGTCCTGCCCAAGTCGTTTTGAGTTCCATACCGCGGTTTCAAAACCGAGGACATCATAATCATCATTTATTTGTATCTACATCCACACACACGTGTCGTAAAATATCTGCCTCTAAAATACATTTTCCTCCTAAAATACACCAACAATCCAACATTCTTCCTTTGTCTTGCAAATTCCGTTTACACCACTAACGCCTCTTACTCTTTGTGGCAAATCTTGTAATTAACTAAAAATAAGAAATGTGGAAAGTGTTCGCATACTAAATCGCCGCGCGAGAACTTAATTAATCCAAGACGTATTTAGCTCAAGCTGAGTGCACATTCTCGGACATAATACAGTTTATGAGTCATATTAAGTGAGTAATTTTATTTTGCTTTTTGCTATTGTGATGTATGACATTTTGAATGGATGTGTATTTATTTTGAATGTAGTTCGCTGTCTGGAACATTCCTCACGAAAACGTTTGGTTGATGATGATTTTGGATGGCTGGCTGGTCCTACTCTTGTGGGTCAGGCAAAAAATCGATGGCGCAAAACTATGGCGTAGCCGCGGTTATAAGCTAGTAGATAAATAAAATAGCACAACATAAGCATAGCCTATAATAATTATCTGCCTGCTGCAATCTATCACGTGAACAAAGCGCGGTTTGGTAGATGTCACAAGTCTTCAAATTTCCGGTACAGGAGATACTGGTTTCCTGACGATGTTTTTCTTGACCGTTTTGTTAGCAGTGTTGATGAAATAAATTTCACAAAGTGACGTATCTGCTTGGTTAGGAACCCATGATCAACAATTTTATTCTTAACTCGTCGCAACTCGGTCAACACAGCTCACTAGAATTGAATAAAATCGGCAAATAAATCAGTTCCACACATGGGTACCACTGCTAACAGTTAATATTCGCACAGCTAGTGACCAGCTGTGACTGCGACGAAAATAAACTTGTGCTCAGTAAGCATTGCATTTGTGCTAGTCAAATGCATACTTTGGTTTAACAGACCTTGTCCACTGGACACATTATAGTTTTACGTAATATCGAAAATATTTTTGTCATAAGCTTTAGTTACAGTATTACTAATCCTTTTGACAGTTTTGCTTTTGATATGAAATATTGAATAGTTTTAAATTGCCTCGTGCAATTTGTGCATTCTGCCGCCTAATCTCATTGATTGAACAATATTCGTACGTTTTCATAGTTCATCCTACACGGTCTCGACATCGAAGTAATCTTATCCAACATGTATTATGTAAAACGATCTTATGACGCGCAGTCGGAAGCAACGTCGCCATCTTGGTTTTTACTAAGTTTAGGATTACCCAAATCACCCCCTTTCAACCGCAAAATTGTCCCTGTAGCACTGGATCATTTGTGATGTGATAATTACACAGTGCGATTTGTCACATTACAACTTACTTTGTAAATAAATAAGTAGGGTATCTACCAAGCAATATACTTTAAATTTAACGGCTACCGCGCCAGTTCAATATAATTTTATGAGCTATATAAAATTTCACCAACCTACATTTATTTTAATTAGGTATGATACTTGCTCTGTGACCACGGGTTCACAACATAGTGAAAACTGTGAATAAAAACGACAGACGCCCTCTTAAAAAAATTCGTCACGAGTCACGAACTGACGACACAGTGCGACCGTTGCCTAAACGTCAATGTCGTCCGTGGTTACAACCGGCTACATGACCAAAGCAATCCGTTCACTGTTAATCCAATGTCAGAACTTCGGAGTTGTTCCCGTATCAATCGTTGACATTCGTCATCCATTTAACCGACAACTTACAGAGTTATCGAACAAACCGCAGTGCAATTCGGTACAATCTGTTACCTATACGATACCTATTTTACGTGGTTGTGGATATTTTGCACGACCCTACTATACATTCTGTTAACAGTGCGATATGGAAAAAATAGTGACTCTAAACTTATGAAAATAATGATTCATGTCTTTAAACATGTAATTTTCTTCAAAAAAACGTAACCTGTCGCTCAAGCAACAGGCGTATTGAAAAAGCTGCTTTGATTCACAAATCAAGAATATTCACGTGACGGAAATAGCAGACGCTCGAGCGTGTCGCTTGACGCAAGAAGCTTAAGTAGGTAAGCTTTCCTACATACAACAATAATTTTAAATGTCCTGGAACCTATTCGTGTTTCGTATAGTGTACACGAAACTCAAATCGAGTATTCCAAACACTCCCCATGAACGTTGCGTCCAGTTTTGTTTCATTATTTTCCCGTTTCTAAATCTGCGGAATTTCAAGTGTCTCTATGTTAAACCTTGTTGCTGGGCAATTCGACCTATCTTACGTAGCGAGGTATACGTCTGCTGTTTTTACTTATACATCATTATTTTTAGTATAAGCGAAACCTGAATATAGTTTGTTCAGAATAAGTAACTGAAGCGATTCCAATAATGTTTAAACCATTTTATATTTTGTCCCAAAAATATTTTAAAAAGGTTACAAGTTGGACACCGAGCGACACTAAGTACATATCGCAATTATTTAGGAACCTACTGTTAAATTATTATTACAATGAGCTCAAGATGACGCAGGAGACGCTGCCGCGCCGCGTGCCAATCAAGTTTTTGCGCGGACAACCAGGAAACAGGACAAGCTTATAACTTCGTGATTTTTCATTAAACAGTTTTGAAATTTTGTTCAAAAATTTTTTTACATAGAAATAGACACGTGTTTCAGGTTTCGCATATACAAAAACTAATGTTGTATACAAATACCTACGTACGTACGTTGTCTAGACAAGGTGAATTCGGTTTCGCTTGAGTAATTTTGGGTAGTTAACATGACAACGAATTTAGATAACGTGTGACGAGTATTGCTAGGCATTTCTGTATAGTTATCGTTTAATATAAAGGGTGTAACAAGACCCTTAACGAAGCCGAAAGGCACTCGTTCTCCCCGTCATTGCGATATCTGTTTTGTTCTAGACCATACCTGGAAACCTAGTAGTTACGGAGATATTGGGAGTCAAAGTTCCAACTATTATTATAAAATGAAATGAATGAATGAATATTTCTTTTTAAATACTTGTTTTTAAAGTAAGATTTTTACTTTAAACACTTCCACGACCATCGTACTATTCAATCCATCCATCATCACAATGTTTAGAGTGCGTTACACCGTAAAACGTGATTTTTCACTCCAAAAAAAAGTCGTTTCCCAGCAATAATTTGTGCGTAAAGTTACTTAGTTTGATGTACAGAATGCTTGGTTGACGGCTTCGTTAAGGGTCTTGTTACACCCTGTATGTTCATATGTATTAAATAATATAAGGGTTTTTTTTTTTTTTTTTTTCGGATGGGAAATCATCAAATGACCCCCCCACTCTGGGCGGAGCGGAAGGGAGTGTCAGACTTGTACTGACTAAAACCCATCCATGTTCCTTCTTTGCCCTTTGTGTTCCAGGGCCACGGTATCTCTTTCGAACAGTCCCGCAGCCCTGGCAGGCATCGGCCCTTGTGGACCCCTACTTATTTGCTGACATCTCTTTGAGGCGCACGTGGAACACGAACGCGCCGTCGACACGGCCTGTCGTCATAAGACGGCCGGACGGCGAGCTGGCCCATAACTCGCCGTCCACATGCCCGCGCCTACGGTGGCCGGGAGCCACCACGTGACCCCCGACGCCCAGGGCGTCTCCCGCGGCGACTGGGACGTGAGGTTCTTTCCCTCTCACGTCCCGCCACCTCCTTCACTAGCATGACTGCTTCGCAGAAGGAGGTGACGGCTTCCCATTCCCTCTCGCTCCGGACCATGGCTTGAACCAGGGCCGGACGCGAGAGATCGCCGCCGCCAATCGCCGCTACGAGGACACGGCAGTGCTCCGCCCAAGCGGGGCAGACCTCCAAGGTGTGCTCCACCGTGTCCTCCGGACGATCCTCGCAGTGGAAACACCCGGGCGTTTCCTCCCGCCCGATTCGGTGCAAGAACCTCCCGAAACAACCGTGTCCGGTGAGGACCTGCGTCAGGCGGTAGGTGAGGGCGCCGTGGCGCCTCTCCAGCCACTCCTCAAAGAGTGGACTTATCGCCACTATGGTGGCGTGCCCTGCACGGGGTTGCGACAGTCGCTCTCTCCATGTCGCCATGAGATCAAGCCGGAGGTCTGTCCGCTGAGCGGCAATTTGCCGCGGCAGCGGAGTTTCCCCCCAACGTAGTGCCTCCGCGCGCCATTCGTGCAGGCGTGCGAGGACTATCGCCTCCAGATCCCATGGGGGGTTTTTTTTTGGCAGGACTTTAACTGGCACATAGCTAATGTCGGAATAACTTAGGCTACTTTTATTTTAGAAAAAAGATTACAGATTCACGCAAAAAAATAAAACCCTTGAAATTGTTAAAAAAATCCGATTCAAATAGGGAAGTTATATTTTTATAATAATTTTACGTGGACGAAGGTCACGGGACAAGCTAGTTCAAACATAACTTGAATCGAATCTAAGACTTTTTAAGTTCTTTCTTTGGATTCCGTCCAAGCAACAACGTTTGGAAATAAATAAGTTTTGAATCCTATTTATTCTGGTACATTCGAACGCTGGTCACAACTCAAGTTTGGATTCAGGACAGTTCGCATATAGTAAGGCAATTTATCGTGTTGTTTTAAGTTAAACTTTAACATAACATCACGCCTGTAATCTCCGAAGAGTTAGGCAGAGGTGTTTCTAATAGTACACCCACATTTCACCAGTTATGTTTAAGTCCCCGAGACTAATAGAGAAGTATGAAAGAAGAAGACATGCGGCGCCGACCCCAAATGAATTGGGATAAGGGCAAGAGAATGATGATGATGATGTTAAGTCCCTTGTAATAAGGGCCAAACCTATTGCCATTAATCGGGCGCAAATCCAGAATCCGTGGATGCTACTGAGAAATTCCTAATGGAAAAATCCAATAACACTTCGCCCGACCCGGGAATTGAACCCAGGACCTCATGCTCAGCAGTCGTGCTTGTTGTCGCCCTTTGTTCACGGCAAGAGTTGAGCAACTGCTGTATATCCTGAAATAATCGCTGAGATTTTTTGCTAACTTGTTCAAATAGTGTGGCTTGTAAAACAAAAGTAGCAGGCGCAGTGGTCGCTGCAGTTTGGACAGAGCTGTATACTCCTTTTATATTTTTCTGAGTAGACAAATAATGTGATGGAGTGAAGACCACGGGCAGATCGGAGGAATGTGGAAAGACAACTGACTAGGTGGAAAGATGATCTTCTCAAAAAGGTCGTAAGAAACTGTATAGCCATAACACAAAACCGCCAAAAGTTGTGTGATCTCAAGAGACTTACACTCAGCGTAGGGTGGCCGAAGGTTGAAGAAGAAGAAGAAATAATGTGATAGTTTCAAGCCATTTTCCATTGTTCATTTGATTTATTTAATTTTTAAAGCCCATGTTAGGTGGTCCCGTTTAGCCGGGTCTGAATCCCTCGTTGTTATTCAATCAGCACTAGCCGGGGACACGTGTAGGGCATTAAAGGTAATCTTCAACAGATAGGTATAATATACTAGTCGCTAAAATCAATGACCACACTGATTGTCATTATATTGATGAGTGAAAGGATTAAGAAGATTAATGAAAGGTGGATATGAGGAACAGAGGGTGGAATTAAAAAAATAGTTTTTTTTTATTTACCTGTTTTTTATAAGTGAGGAGCTCGTGGCTAAATAATAACAGCCGCTCGGGTCGATATTCAGGTTAAGCCGTGCTTGCCTAGGTTGGTCTGTGGATGGGTGACCACCCATTACTTACCGAGTTTCCTCCGTGCCTCGGAAAGCACGTTAAGCCGTTGGTCCCGGGTGTCATTTGTAGATCTTTGACAGTCGTTAGGTAGTCAGTGGCCCGAAAAGTCTGACAACCAGTCTTTCCAAGGGGTACCGTATTACCCAGTATTAACTGGGTTGTGGAGGTCAGATAGGCAGTCGCTCCATGTAAAGTACTGGTATTCAGCTGCATTCGGTTCGACTGGAAGCCGACCCCAACATAGTTGGGAAAAGGCTAGGCAGATGATGACCTGTTTTTTATAAGTCCTTTATTCATTTTTCATACATATTTTCACATATTTCTTAAAATACGACTATCGGCACAATGATCGCTGAGTCCACATCCCACATGTCGACAACCTCGCGATAATACTTATACTTATTCTTGTGATAAAAGTAACTTATAAAATTATAAATGTGAAAGTTGTTGTTTGTTAATCTTTCACGTAAAAATACCGAACGGATTTGGATGTGACTCACAGTCACAGATAGTTTATAACCTGATTCAACACTTAGGACTTTTTATCTTGATACTAGAAGTGAAAACTGAATGTTGGGTTGTGAGGAAGCAAACGTTCGTTCGTACGTACGTTCGTTCGTTCGTTCGTGTAGTTGTCGACTACCTCAGTAACTCATAGGAAAAAACACGTTAGTTTAGTATTGTCATTTGTTAGTGTGTTAGATACACACTAACAAATGATGAAAATCGATTCATTATTTCGCACATCCTATAAAAAACTGTCATAACACAAAAAATGCAGTTTTGAGATATACGTATTTAAAGTTTTTTGTGTTCTTAGCGATGCTTTGCGTAAAAATCTTACGATTGTGCCATTCCGCGACTTATTTTTGTAAAATTATGGCGGTTTTTTTTTCAATTATAGAACAAGGAAAATTGAAGTCGAGTGGGGTATTATCTAAAAACCTACATATTTTGTGTTATGACAGTTTTTTAGAGGACGTGCGATTTGTTTTTGAACAAACTAGTGACAGTGTTGAGTTATATACAACGTTGTTCGTTGTTGTTGTGTTGTGTCGTGTGTTGCGTTGTTTCCAACGTTACAGGCTGTGTTTGATATTTATAACATTATTCCAACCAATGTACAACATGTTTGTAATAAACTGATTTGATTTTAATGTCGTATAGAGGAGCTCGTGGCTAAATAATAACAGACGCTCGGTTCGATCTTCAGGTTAAGCCGTGCTTGCCTAGGTTGATCTGTGGATGGGTGCCCACCCATTACATACCAAGTTTCCTTCGTGCCTCGGAAAGCACGTTAAGCCGTTGGTCCCGGCTGTCATTTGTAGATCTTTGACAGTCGTTAGGTAGTCAGTCTCCAAAAAGTCTGACAACCAGTCTTACCAAGGGGTGTCGTATTACCCAGTACTAACTAGTTTGTGGAGGTCTGATAGGCAGTCGCTCCATGTAAAATACTGGTATTCAGCTGCATCCGGTTAAACTGGAAGCTGACCCCAACATAGTTGGGAAAAGGCTGGGCAAATGATGGTTTGATTTTCGTATAATGTATTCACATAGTGACATTAATGTGTACCAAATAAATGTCATTAAGTTCTTTAGTCACTTTAAATCAAAAATAAACATTTAATCACGAATTTCCCTGATATTTACCATTAATTTAATACTCTCAAATATTTTGAGTTTGCGGTGAAATCAACCACTATCAAAAACATTAATTAAATATATTAAATAACGCAATGTCATGTTTTCAGTGCACCCCGGTAGCTGAAGTAAATGTTAAAATAGTGGGAAACCGAAACGATATTATTTTAGGGAGGGAATATGAATACGGCTTTTGTTGTTTTTGGACTCAATGTTTGTTGGGGATGCTTCACACCGCGTTGGGGTCGGTAGAATTTGCTGTGATAATAGCCGGTCTGAACGAATTAAGCTATACACAACCAGTTTATGCGGATCTCTCATTGTATAGGAAATTCATACAAAGCGAGGTCATGTTATACTGGATATGTATAGCTTGATGTGTCGCCGTGTGTACAAATAATCGGCTTTTATTCTAAATCATGTTTGGTTTGGCTTGGTACACTTCTGATCAAGCCGAGCGACTTTTTCTCGAATGTACGATACAGGGTGTAACAGTACTGGAGAAAATTTTTTCCAACCCATTTTCTTAAGAGAAAGTTGTCCAGTTAGATTCTGTTAGATAGTCTGAATCACCACCTAAGCGGTACTGCGCTTATTCTGTTACAGCCAGTATTCGACTTTGCCACGAGGTTGTACATCAGGCTGATCCGAAAACGTGTGAGCAACACACATGTTCACTACTGTTGTACTCTAAAATGTTGATCACTAGCTTATGTCCGATTATGTATCGGTAATTGTCCCACGGGATCAAAAGTACCCAGGTTATAAACTATCTGTGTGCCAAATTTCAACAAAATCCGTTCTGTAGTTTTGGTATGAAAGAGTAACAAACATCCATCCTCACAAACTTTTGCATTTATAATAGTAGGTAAGTAGTAAGATAATATGGTAATTGTACCTAACTAAAACTGAACATAGGCTAAGTAACTAGATGTAAAATTTTACCTAACCCGTTTTTAGATCAAAATTATCAAGACTTTCAAACATTACTGACGTGTATTTTAAATATTTTACACACAAACCCTGCGTGCGGTGTCACCGTAAGATGTTATTAATGGAACGAAAATTTCGAAAGCTGTGAGCAGGGTGCCATGGTCTAATTGGTAAGACGTCCGGTGTACACAATCGGAAGGTCTCAAGTTCAAACCCTGTTCGCACTCGATTTTTTCTTTACATATCATACAATTACTGACGTGGTTTTTCTAAGAAGGTGGGGGGGTATAGGTATTCTAAGAATTCTATCAGCAGTAAAATATTGCCAAAGCCTCATTCCCAAATTGCCAAAGGGATGGTCTAATCTGGACCAGAAACCACAGCCTAATTAATTAGAACAGAAACCCTTATCAGTACCAATTTTAATTATATTCTTAAAACGATCTCTCCGTATTACAGAAGTAAACTCGTGGGTTGTAAAAAAGTTATAGGCATTGACGCTTTGTGGTGACGTTTACAAATCGACGCCATTTTTCTAACGCATCTGATTCAAGTTTCGCAAGATGCGATAAGATTGGATAAGAAATGACGGAAAGTTCTTAACTTTTGAAAAGAACGATGTCTGTGTTAGAGGCTGTTGTTTCAGATAAATTCTTTTCGGTTCTTATCCAGTTCCTTGAGGTATTGTTGTTGCTTGTAAAACAAAAATGTCAGGTAACAAGTTGCTTTTATTTTCAAACTTTTCTTGATTCCACCAATGCTCAATAATTATACTTATTTCATCTCTGTATGAGAAGAGAGCTTCGTTCTGGAGTTGGAAACTGGGATGTAATTGGCTAGTATTATTAATAACTGTTCCCGATGAATTTTTTTGGACAGGAGCTCGTGGCTAAATTATAACAGCCACTCGGGTCGATCTTAAGGTTAAGCCGCGCTTGTCTAGATTGGTTCATGGACGAGTCACCTGCACCCATTACATACCGAGTTTCCTCCGTGTCTCGTAAGTCACGTTAAGCCGTTGGTCCCAGCTGTCATTTGTAGATCTTTGACAGTCGTTACAGGTAGTAGCCCGAACGTCCGACAACCACTACCAAGGGGTATCGTATTAACCAGTACTTGGGGTTGTGGAGGTCAGATAGGCAGTCGCATGTAAAATACTGGTATTCAGCTGCATCCAGTTAGACTGGAAGCCGACCTCAACAAAGTTGGGGAAAGGGCACCTGATGATGTTCCCGATTTTAAGTGTCTGGACAGACTTAATGAGTCATCCGAGGAAGATCTTCTCTAAATAAACACTTTATAAGGCCTGAAAGCCCAGTAAGTTTTCAATTAGGTCTAAAATTAAATTATAAACTTTGCGTCATTGAGTTGATAAATAGTGACGTCATCGGTGGCTATTGCCATACACAATCAATGGGTGAATCGTATTTTTACAGCACATAAATATTATGTAACTTTATTGGTATGAAGGATGATATGGCAAGAAAGGAGGTGTCTGATGAGATGACAAGTATTAGGGAAGTATGGAAGAAGAAGACATCCTACGCCGACCCCAAATAAATTGGGATAAGGGCAAGAGAATGATGATGATGGTCAATGGTCATGATAAGTGTGTCCACTACCCTATTACAGTGAATAAGAATATAGGTACTAGGACATCATAATACTATTGTTACCATCTACATTCACCTTAAAATAAGTAATGTAATGATAGCGGCTTTTACAGAACAACAATTTTCCTGTCCGAAGTTGAGAGGTTGACCACAAAACATTGACAAAATACGTGCCGACCCACATTACAAACCCACATCCAACGTACCCTTTACCTTAAGATAATCCCCTTTCATCTCAATAGATACGACAGTACCGTAATATGTGATAAAAGATCTAAATCAGGGTTGGTCAAGACATCAAACACCCGTTTTTTGCTTCAACGTTCGATTCCTGTTCCCCGTATCACAGAGCCCAATTCATTCTATCCTTTCATGTAAACTATTCAATGATTTTCGTGCCAGTGTAAGTAAGGTGGCCTTTCACAACTTCTCATGTGAAAATACAGGTGCCTTTGTTAGAAATAATTTCTAAGGAAAATGATAGGATTTTGGGGGCAAATAGACATGGCATCGCACGCGAGTATTGTGCTATCCGTTTCATGTTTGAGCAGATATTATGCGAGGCTGGCTTTCCCTATGGTTTTTACTTCGATATTTGTACGAATAAACTAATAAATAACTATGTCCGTGTTTAGGTACGCCTGTAGAATTTTAAAAGAATGCCGTGTTGGAGTTTTTCCGCAAATAGCATTAATTCATGTCTTTTATGAAAACCACGCAACTATACAGGGCTTGTAAGTATTGAATATGGCACAAGAACCCGAGCAATCAGTTTGATTGTTAACAAAAGACTACAAAACCATTAAAAATAAGCTGCATAAGTAAGTATTCAAGTTAAAGCAAATGCTCCATCTATAAAACTCAACAGCCCAGAAAAGCGACCCAAAACATGTTATTTGGGACGAACACCACAAAATCGCACTAAGTACGTATCTATTTTCACGAAATCATCGTACAAATTGACCTGTTTTGCAGAACCGGAGAATGTCACGGTTGACCTGAAAACGTTTGAGCGTTTCCTTTATAATGGCCGATAAAAATAAACAAGTATTAGGGACGTCATTTAACCAGCGAGAATAGTGCGTTACGATTTGTTTTTTCCTCAAAATGTACCTCAGATTTTTAGGGAAAAACGCAACGATACGCTTCGCATTTTTCTTTTGCAATACGTACTGACGGGAATCGTGGAGCTTTTCAAGGATTTCTCTCGGGAACTATGCGAGTGGAGAGATCGGGAAAATCGAGTCGAAGAAAGGATATAGGAGAATAGGATGAAACTGCAGTAAAGTTCATAAAATCGGCTTGAAGAGGTACAGTTTCAACCGATTTTCGAAATGTTTTTTTTTACGTTTCAAATCATTTATTTACAACTAGCGACCCGCCCTTGCTTTGCACAACACCACCTATCGGGTCTAAAACTATATCTAATGTAGCCTATATTTTTAGTTAAGCATCTAGTAGTGAAGCGATGAAAACTGCGTTCAAATCCATGCAGTACTCGTAGTTTTGGCATGATGCGTGTACAAACATACAGATCTTCAATGTACAGATATCGGCCTGTTACAATTTTATTATATGTATAGATAGATGTAATAACAAGGTAGAAAACCGACACTGATAACTTTAGCAGTTCGTTATAACACAGGATAAGGTAATAAAGTTGCATCATGTCTTATACAAATAAAAAAAGTACTTATTTAGTAGGTATGTGCCCGACCCAGTTCTCGAAAATGGCAGTATCACATTGTACTGGGATCGATCCATTATCACTGACAGGACTCATCATCATCATCTGCCTAGCCTTTTCAAAACTATATTGGGGTCGGCTTCCAGTCTAACCGGATGCAGCTGAATACCAGTGTTTTACATGGAGCGACTCTGACCTCCACAACCCAGTTAGTACTATGTTATACGATACCCCTTGGTAAGACTGGTTGTCAGACTTTTTGGGCCACTGACTACCTAACGAGTGTCAAAGATCTACAAATGACATCCGGGACCAACGGCTTAACTTGCTTTCCGAGGCACGGAGGAAACTCGGTATGTAATGGGACACACACTGACGGGACTATTGTAGCCAATAAGCCTGATATAATGGTGGTGGATCGATCAGAGCGGCGCGCAATGTTTGTTGACATAACGGTCCCGCATGATGAGAACCTCGTGAACGCCGAGAAAGATAAGCAAATCAAGTATCTTGACTTGGCTCGCGAGGTTGTCGAAATGTGGGATGTGGACTTAGCGATCATTGTACCGATAGTTGTATCAGCCCATGGCTTAATTGCCAAGAGCCTCGACGAATACCTGAGGAGGCTCTCGTTAGGCAGCTGGATCAAAGACTTGATTTAGAAATCGGTACTCCTGGACACGGCTCGTATTGTTAGGAGGTTCCTCTCTCTGGAGCCCTGACTGCCGGTAGCTTGGACCCTGTTCCCGATATCGGTGGGCTACAATTTTTTATATTTTTAAATGTTTTTATATTTTTTTTTAGGAATATTTAAAAATGTAAATGATTTGTAAAAATATAAATAAAGGAAATAATAATAAGTACTTATTTAAAATTATAGTATCTTCGTTCTCGTCCGTCATTCATAACCGTGAACGTGACATTTTTAACGAGGACCAGGTTTTTTCTCCTATGATATTGTGTGAATGTTCGATCCCGGATATTGAATGCCGAAAGACGATATCTGAATAAGAAGCTGCCCTTAACACAGATGAGAAAATGCTACGCGAATGATAAAGCAAAAACCTATTAAGGGGTATACATATAGGTCAGATACAGCAATACACGCAAACAATAAGACAGAAACCCATTTTCCCCATCAAACTGACTACCCGAAGTAAGTGCTCGATACATTTATTTCCTTTTACGGATTCAGCGTCCATATCGGAACATGTTTATGCATGTGATGTATTGATATTCTCGGCCCACAGAAGACAATAGGGCCCATTTTCGCTTATGGTAAAGTAAATAGTTTACTCTGGACCGCAATCATGAAAAAAGCCTCCCATTTTCAATGTCAATAAAGGGTCAAGAGATAGTTTTGTGTAGAGGGGTCCCGAAATAAATGGTATAAATGAGGGTAGTGGTATAGTCTGGGGGAAATATTGCATGTTTTGTAAATAGGCACAGTTTGAGCAAAATGCTAGACAGAGGGATAAGCTTCTGTTTTGTTTATTACGTCGTATGCCGCAGTTTGCATGTATGGCTTTAGATAAAATTAGCATTGTGGAATAGTTTTTGTTGTTATAGCAACAATAGCGTAATAAAAGACAAAAAGGTTTTGTAACGGCGACCACTAACTGAAACATTGAAGAAACGACCAGCCTTGACAAAATGGTATTCTTTCAGCGATAACCATGATATAAAAATAATAAACATTATGGGATCGGCCTCCTGTTCCAAGTTGTATGAACACGTTACACCTTATTAGGGGGTGACCTTCTGTTTTCGCCCTTAGATGAATTGATTCATACAGGGTGTAGATGGACCCTTCACGAAGCCGACAACCAGGCATTCTGAACATCAAACTAAGTAACCCTACGCAAAAATTAATGTTGGCAAACAACTTTTTTTTTTTGAGGTTAAAGCAAAACATTTTGCTGATGGATGGATTGAATAATACGGAGGTCGTGAAGGTGTTTAAAGTGCGAGTTTCTTACATTAAAAATATGTTTAAAAAAACTTATGTAAAACTTGGTACTTTGACCCCCCATAATATCTTCGTAACGTAAAGGTTCCCAGGTTGTCTCTTTTTTTTTCGGATGGGAAATCATTTAATGACCCCTCCCGCTCTGGGCGGACTGGAAGGGAGTGTCAGACTTCTTCTGACTAAAACCCATCTATGTTCCTTCTTTGTCTTTTGTGTTCCAGGGCCGCGGTATCTCTTTCGAACAGTCCCGCAGCTCCGTCAAGCATCGGCTCTTGCGAAACCCTTCCTACACAGAAAAAAAAAATATCGCAATGACGGGGAGAACAAGTGCCTTTCGGCTTCGTTAAGGGACTTGTTACACCCTTTAGATAGCTTTTCGATACCCAATACTGATTGCTGTTGGAGTTGTTGAAGTATTACAAAAGATGGTCAATTTATGTTCCATAAACATGCCTTAATATATCGAAAAAAGGCTTGTCCGGTCCATAACTAGTTAGAAATAAAATTATTGTTAAAAAAAATTCCTTTCATCATTTCACATTAAACATTTTAAGTTGATTACTCACTCAATGTATTTAGGTATAAAAAAAAATGACAATGTTTTTTTTAAAGTTACTTAAATAATCCTTTTGAGTGATGGTCTATATTATTTTTGGACATTAATTGAATGACAGCTGGGCATTGAATAAACGATGCTCTATTCATGCATTTAAGTGCGTACGATCATTTGAGACGTTTTAGAGTAAAAATACTTATATAATGGTTTGTTTCAAATAGTACATTATTTAAATAAACGATTGGCCATTTATCTAAGAGATATATGGTTTCTTTAAATTCATATTTTACATATATATCAGATGGATGATTGATATAAACTATAACGAGTTGCAATCTTAAACATACAAAATAGAGTAGTCGAAGAATACCGTTTGTTTTTAGTCAGTAAGAGTCTGATAGACCTCTTTGCCCACCTAAGAAGGGCGAAGGACATCCATGAGGATTCCCAAACGCGAAAAAAGGAATTACCCTGCACCATACCACTTCTGGGCATACGTATGAATCTGTTTCTAGTTACGACTAGCTACGTATTAATTTGCGTTGGGTAAAGATAAAATGCCATGCCGTCCCGTCCCCGGTGTGCGATAGCCTTAACACATGGCAACTGACACTCATCTCCTGCAAAACCTGTACCCAACTCTGTTGCGATCGGTTTCCAGTCTAACCGGATGCAGCTGTACGTGGAACGACTGCCTATCTGACCTCCACACCGCGACCCAGTTACTGGGTAATACGATACCAAACTGGTTTTCAGACGTTACTACTTCTGACTATCATACCGACTACGAATGATCTACTAATGATACGGTAGCTAACACTCATGACCTGCAAAGTTCCCTGACCTTAGTCTATTGTAGCCCTAATAAGCTTGCTTCAGTAAGTAGTATTTCATAGATTCCACACTATTCTACTAATAATTCCTCGGGCTATTGTGAGACGGACGACGTAGATAGTTCAGATTATCGGAAATACATTTATCGAGATTTGGCAGTACTAAAGATCTAGTTGGCGCCGCTGTACCCCTAAAATTGCCGTTGATGTAAAGATTATTTAGAAGAATGGTCGTTTAAAAGAGTATTTTAGTAGTTTTATTTAGAACACATTTAATTTTTGTTAGAGGATGCCTGTCTAGAGCGCCGAGGCAATGAGACATTCAACTACCGGTGACAAGTATCATACATTTTGTTATCGCCATCTTGTAATTTTCATAATGTAAATAAAAGCGTGTTGAAAATTTTGAAAGCGATTGCGACTTCTACATTCTTTCTTCATTTGATATCGAGTATCCACTTAGACTTGAGTAGGACCTAATTTGCCCAAAAGACAATCATCATCATCTGCCTAGCCTTTTCCCAACTATGTTGGGTCGGCTTCCAGTCTAACCGGATGCAGCTGAATGCCAGTATTTTACATGGAGCGACTGCCTATCTGACCTCCATAACCCAGTTAGTACTGGATAATACGATACCCTTTGGTAAGACTGGGTGTCAGACTTTGACTTTGACTTTTGCCCAAAAGACAAAATAAAGAAAGACAACAATATCAGCATAAAATATCTTACCGATACTTCAGAAATCTAAACCATTGCTAAACAGTGAATTTTGAAAATATCTTTAACATTAAAGCTTGTCATTTTGGCAAACAAAATACAGTAATTATGCTAATAAGTAAAGAATACATAATTTAATTTACATGAAAAAGATCAACATGTAATCAACATCAGCATGTACGAGTATCTAATGTTTGATCAGGTGATTCTTTTTAATGACTAGTTTTTGCCCGTGGTTTTGGCTGCATGGAAGACCATAATAAAATTATTCCACGGTAACGTATTACCGGGGTAAAATCTATCCTTTGTCATAACTCAGGTCATGGGCTACCTGTTTCTTCGAAATCCCTCCATCCGTTAAGGTGTGAAGAGGTAACAGAATTAATTGAGTTACTTTCGAATTTATAATAAAAATTTTCTCCGTATTTTGTATACAAATTCAACACATTTTTTTTTCAAAGTTTAGGGTCCCGTACCTCATAAGGAAAAATGGACCCCTAGTAGGATCACTCGCGTGTCTGTCTGTCACAGCCAATTTACTCCGAAACTACTGGACCGATTGAGTTGAAATTTGGTACACTTACGTAAGTCAGTGACCCAAAGGCGGACGTGTAATGTAATTTTTAAACATGGGGGACACTTATTATTAAAGGTGACTCGCCTACTACGGTGGAAAGGAACCCTTCATGCGCGAGTCCGACTCACACTTGGCCGGTTTTTTGTAATAAAACTTCAGAATGTAGCGAATTTTTTCGTTAAATACACTCATTTTGACGGGTAGAAAAACAATTGAAAAATGGCGGGAAAGTGTTTTTTACTTTTCTTTTTTTGAATGTCCTATTAAAACCAGCTAGATACGAACAGTACAACCAAAGAGATTTTTATTCAATTCTATCCATACAAAATACGAACGACTTTTTCCCCGACCTATTATTAAGTATGGATTTATCTTATAAATTACATCCATTACTAATTCAGAACGAGTAAAAACTTTCTTTTCGTTGTCGAGAAAACGTGAATACAGGAGATCAAAGAAGATCAAACAAGGCTGGAAGTGATTAAATATACAATAGTCCCCAAATTTTCATAACAGCACAAATATTGATACATCACCATTCAATCGATGAACTCCACTGATTACTTTCCTCTCCAAAGACGTAGCTTCCATGTTAACCACAGATATGAATAGAAACACCTTACAAAAGGTGTTTTCTACTAACCTACATCGATTCTTTCACTTGTTTGCGCCCGTTTTAGGGTTATCGCATACGTATATGCACGGCATAGGATCGACACCACCTCACCTCATTGGCTGGTCGTCAATACAACTGCATGTAACTGGATTGGGTCGGCACTTTCAAGATGTCACTGGTGCTAGTAATAAGTCTCGGTTACGGCTATATGGGTATAGGTAAGTCCCCAGGTAGGGCGCTGGCATGCTGTAAGTGGGACGACGGGAACTGGTCTCCGTAAACAGTGCGTCAACTCAACCTACGCGGCAACGCCGCGACGTTAGCTTATTCCAATTTGGAGTGACGCTGTTACTATGCTATAAGTATGCGTTGCTGTATAGAGTTCCGTAGACATAAACAATCCTTTTTTTTTTCTGATGGGAAATCATCACATGACCCCCCCACTCTGGGCGGAGCGGAAGGGAGTGTCAGACTTGTAATGCCTAAAACCCATCCATGTTCCTTCTTTGTCCTTTGTGTTCCAGGGCCGCGGTATCTCTTTCGAACAGTCCCGCAGCCCTAGCACGCATCAGCCCATGCGGACCCCTACTCGGTTGCTGACATCTCTTTGAGGCGCGCGTGGAACACGAACGCGCCGTCGACACGGCCTGTCGTCATAAGACGGCCGGACGGCGAGCTAGCCCGTAACTCGCCGTCCAATTTTAGGTTTACTTAATAATTGATACAGTTCCAACATAAACAATCCTGAACTGCTCAAGTTGAGGCGATGCTCATAGGTGTGTGTCGACCTTAGATGAAAAGGAAGTGCACTACCGCCCGTCTTTTGTTTTCAGCAGACAATGTCGTTTTCTGCGGGGCGTTCGAGAAAAAAAGTGGTCGTCACTATTTCGCAAATACATTGACGATTTAAATGCGTACACAGAAAGTCACTCGGCGGAATTCTACGGTCTCTGTGTGAATTTAAGAAGTTATTTGCTCTGGTGTATTGTAATGGATTGAGGAGCTTGTGTATTTGCTTTTTTTTAGAATTCCGTTTTTTGGTTGTCTACCCTTATGTTCCTTGTGTTGTTTTTTTTTTGTATGTATGGTGTCGGACGTAAAGAATAGTACCATCCCATATCTTCCCGTGGGTGTCGTAAGAGGCGACTAAGGGACTTACAAGAGAATGGGCAGCAGCGTTCTCTGTATTTTTTTTAAAACTGTACTGCGATCGCCAACCCGCCTGCCAAGCGTGGCGATTATGGCAAACCCCCCCTTTGGGGGAGGCGTATGTCCAGCAGTGGATGTCTTTCGGCTGAAATGATGATGATGATGATGTTGTTTTCTTTTTTGTATCGTGTGTCTGATAAACTAATGCTGATCAGGTATCAGAAAGATGTTGTCATATTTAAGGGTATGATTCAGACACAGAGATAAGTTGGAAGTCATGAGGAGAGGCATACAGCCAAGCAAAAAAAAAAAAAAAAAAGCATAAAGGTCTGTCAGACTCTTACTGACTAAAACCAAACGGTGTTCTTCGGCCTCAGATCTGGTGCTGTAGCACTATCGTAGATCGTCACGGTCTTTGGCCAGAATATATAGGCACGCAGAAATAATGAGGGCCCCGTCACATTAAGTTACTTGTATTTTGTACAGAATAAAGAATATTATATTCTATATTACTTTACTACCGAAGTGTGTATCTTTAAGATTGCTACTTGTTTTAGTTTCTATCAATCATGAACTGATATTAATGTGAAATATGAATTTAAACTCTGAGATAAATGGCCAATCTTTTTAAATAGTGTACTACTTTATTTGAAACAAACCATTATATAAGTATATTTACTCTAAAACGTCTCAAATGATCGTACACACTTTAGTACATGAAAAGAGCATCATTTATAGAATGCCCATCTGTCATCAAAATGTCCAAAAATATTTCATATTATCACTCATTCGATTTATTTATGCCTAAATAAAAAAACGTTGTCACTTTCATGCATCTCTGCAAAATGATTGAAATTTCGTGATAGGTAGGTACCATTAACCGAGTCATCATCTGCCTAGCCTTTTCCCAACTATATTGGGGTTGGCTTCCAGTCTAACCGGATGCAGCTGTACCATTAACCGAGTAATCAATTTAAAATGGTTTTGTAAAATGATGAAAGGAGTTTTTTTATTGTGTAGTGTATCATACAAGCCTGTTACTACGAGCTGTTTTCCCTTTACAGGTGGCCTACCATGAATTTCAGTGTGGGAAAGAGATGGCGCTAGACGACCTGTATTGCTCTGTCTCTTTCCCACATTAGAATTACTCCTGCTTTAAGACATCATAGTACATTTTTTGTGTTGTTGTCCATCACCTTTTAGATTGCCACAGCAATCGATCCTGGTTATCTAAAGGCTACCTGTAATAAATTCAGGCCATCTATCCACATACACACATAATGTTATACATGTTTCACTCATAAAAAACCGGCCAAGTGCGAGTAGGACTCGCGCATGAAGGGTTCCGTTCCGTCGTAGTAGGGGAGCTCCCTTTTATATTGTTTTTTTATTATTTGCTGTTATAGCGGCTACAGAAATACACATTCTGTGAAAATTTCAACTGTCTACGTATTACGAGAATGATACAGCCCGCTGCCAGACAGACGAAGGACAAACGGACCAGCGGAGTGACTACTACTAGTGACGTTTTTAGAGATTCGTACCCGAAGGGTAACCTTTGGGTAGGGCTGCGGGACTGTTAGGGCTGCGGGACTGTTCGAAAGAGATACCGTCGCCCTGGAACATAAAGGGCAATGAAGGAACATGGATGGGTTTTAGTCAGTACAAGTCTGACACTCCCCTCCGCTCCGCCCAGAGTGGGGGGGGTCATTTGATGATTTCCCATCCGGAAAAAAAAAAAAAAAGGGTAACCTTAGGGTACGAATCCCTAAAAACGTCACTCGGCACACATTTAGCCTCAGTAAACGTCCCTTCAATGTTTCAGTCATTAGTCGCCATTACGGAACCATTTTGTTTTTTATTACGCTGTAATTGTAACCTAAACTATTCCACAATGCTAATTTTATCTAAAGCCATACGTCATGCAAACTGTGGCACTCGACATAGTAAACCGCCATCTCCGGTATACGGGGCACATAGTAGCCATTTTTTTCAACGTGTACAAATACTATTTACTCAAGTAACGGCGACATATCAAGCTATACAATTCCAGTATAACATGGCCTCGCTTTGTTAAGATTTCCCGTACAATGTGAAATCCGCTTATACTGGTTTTGCAAAGCTTGATTGGTCGTTGTGCGTACCTGATGTGTTTGCGGTTTTGGAAAGAGGAAAAATTCTTGTTTAACAATATATTGTTTTAACAAGTGTAGTTCATTACATCAACCTGCATTTTTTTAAATAAGTGGCTAAAATAACAGCTGCCCAAATACATATTTCCTTAAACAGCGAAAAATTGAGGTAGATGCCGCAGAATATTCAAAAATTTAATTAATATGTTATTAGTTTAAAATTTAATTAATATTCCAAATCATCATACATGGTCATTAAATAACACGATGTTTTATATTATGGTTATTTTACAGTGAATTTTGTTTATAAAAGTAACAATCATAAAGATTTAAGTTAAATAGTAGAAGTAAAGATATGTAGATGAACATCATCTAACATCTGCTTGATTCAAACTGTCATCTTAAAATATTTGCAAAAAAAAACCGAAGTGTGCTATCAAATAGGTAAATGAAATGATCTTAAATATCCATTTAAGATCATTAGTATGTGCAATACCACTGGTAAGAGTCACACGGAGCTTGTAAACTCTATAGGCTTTCAACTGAGAACTCACTACTGAAGCTTTGGTTCCGAAACCCAACTGACACGTTTTAATTGTCCTTCCGTTCGCTGTAGATTGAAAAACTGAGAAATGTAATACCCCCCTGCAGTACGCCATCGCCCGCATGAGTCATGTGACTGTCAACAACAGTAAAGTTGGTATATGGATACACCAAGCAGTTCCAGCACCAACCCAGTATACCTTTATACAGAAAAAAAGCATTTGATCCAAACGGTTATTGTTTCTTACTTTTAACACCAAAATTTTGGTATCCCTCCATACAGAAGGACGGATATCAAAATGCGATGACAACGCGCAAATTGTACAGCTGCTAAGAACTATTATTCTGCTACGAAAATTTGAAGAACTGATGCCGTCGTTAAAACCAGACAAATTGCATCCTTGCATAGCAACATAACAAATTACAAGAATAGTACAAGGTAGTATCAGAAAACTACAAATGTATAAAGATAACTGCACTATTTCAACAAACCAGTAATAAAGTAATTTGACTAATGTAGACACTGTGTTTTAAAAGGCTGTAAAAGTATTGTGGTCGTAAAGATAACGGAGACTAGACTAGAGATAGAAAACTAGATGATTCAAGACTCTTTATTTGCATGATGATGATAGTTTTATAGATTATAAAGGGTGTAAATAGACCCTTAACGAAGCCGAAATGAACTTGTTCTCTGTCTTTGCGATCATTTTTTTGTTCTAGACCAAACTTATTCACAAGTTTTTTTTTAATACGTGGTTTTAATGTAAGATTTTTACTTTAACCACGACCCCCGTACTATTCAATCCATCCATCAGCACGTTTTACACTTTTGCCGCATTGACAACAGTGTAAAACGTGTTGATGTACAGAATGCTTGTTTGAGGGCTGCGTGAAGGGTCTGTTTACACAGTGTATATGTATATAAATATATAGCAAAGTGAAGCAACGATAAGGAAACCATGCCTAGTCACTGCAATATGGGATTAACTGTCGTTAGGAAGATACAGCTGTAGATTAATGTACTCCATAACATAATAATATAACATCAGCCTGTAATCACCGAAGAGTTAACTAGAGGTGTACGGTCACAAGCACCAATATGTAAATTCAAAAGCAATTTCGCGAGAAATAACGATTCTAACTTGAATATAGGATCTTTTTCGTAATATTATGAGTTCCTAAATACTATGTCCGTAACAACATGAAATTTTAATCAGAACAGTAGCAGAAAAACACTTTTAGAAATTGCCAAGTTTATATATTGATGCTCGTGACTGTACCTAATAGGACTGTGGCTGCTACCGCGAAATTCCTAATATAAAAAATCTATCTTGATTTTTTATATTAGGAATTTTTTGCCCGAAAAAATTCAAGAGAACTGCCATATCTCAATTCGGTCGTGCGGTGCAACGCACTAATTTAAGATTTTTCCATCTTAGAAGACTTATACGAGAGTTATAAAATCAGAATATTCTGAGACATTAATTTTATCTTAGGTTTAAAGATATTTATTCTCAAAAAAGATAAAGTCACTTACATGAGAACGAGAACAATGCTTAAAATAAATTATATTTAAAGTTCGTCACACACGATTTTGGGATCCAAGTAGTCACGTAAGCATTGTTTGTATGATCCAAGTGAACAGTCCACGATACTATCTATTTTCGAATTAAGAGAGACCTAAGCCCTCCTAGACCTACACCTATAATCCTACCGGTCAACTCTACTGCTTTAGTTGTCACCGGGTATTTAAAAGCAAATTTGGTCTGGCCAGCCATATAAGGGCACACGCAAGCAAATGGGGTCGCCGTTACCGAAATCGGTTACGAGGACTATATAAATTTATTATCGAATATCTTTGAGTTGGTAACATAAAAAAAGTGAAACTGAAATGATTTTATTTTAATAAGACATAAGAAAGAGAAATAAGACGAAGAGTTTAGATTTTTTCATTTCCTTATTCACAATTTGTTGTAGTACTGTAACACGAATTCTGCTCCTCTTTCGGCAACTATTCCTGTTGGTCCATTAGTGTTACCACTAGTTAGTGTGGGCATAATACTAGCATCTATCACGCGGAGACCGGCAACTCCATGGACTTTCAACCATGGACTCACTACTGAGGTCTTCGGGTCTGGTCCCATCTTACATGTTCCCACAGGATGGTATATCGTAAGTACCATCTCTATACAAACACATTTCCAGTAATCTGTACTATCTAGTTCATAACGGTCACATTCTGGCCACTCCATTCTTCCTAAAGATGCGTTGATTGATCTGAAGAATGTCGAGTTTACTACTTTGGTAAGCATTTTGATACCACGTGCTGCTTTGTCCAAATCTCTGGTATCACTGAAATAGTTTGCGTTGATAACAGGATAATCCTTAGGGTTGTTCGAATTCAGAGAAATGTTTCCCGTTGAATGCGGATGTAAAAGATTAAATGCATGCAAGTAAATTGTACTGTTTTTGTTCTGTTCGATTATTGGATTGGCTACGTGATCTTTAAACCTAAATCGTTGTTTCCAGAACGGTTCAACCGTGGAACTGTTTTTCCACATTATGATAAGATGAGTTTGAAACTCAGGGTAAGTAGCGTTGGGGTTGTCATTAAAAAATGCCAGAATGTCTGCAGCAGTATTATGCGCCAAATACCCAGAACGATCGTAAAGGTAACGTATGGCATCAAACTGTCGTTCAGCTTGGTTCTGTTCACCAGGTTCGTCACCATAAATTACTATGGGTATAATACAATGATCTTGTAGATTTTGTCCAACCCATGGCGAATCAACTATAACTGAAATATTCTTTGAACTCAGATGTTGTTTAGGACCGACTCCAGACAACATTAAAAGCTGCGGAGAGTTTACTGCACCTGCGCTTAAAATGACCTCATAATTCGCAAAAAACGTTATTTTCGTTGAGTTCCGTTCAACTTCTAACCCATAAGCAATTTTGGATTTAGGATCAATTAACACCTTTGTCACCAAACTATTCTTAATAATCCTTAAGTTTTTTCTGTGAAGCACTGGGTGCAAATAAGCTTTACTATGACTTTGTCTCTCTCCACCAGAAGCTGTGGCTCTCATAATTCCTGAACCTAACGAGTTTGCGACATTTAAATCTGGAACATTCTTAAAACCGATTTCATCCCAAGCAGATAGAATATTTTTGGTTAAAGGTCTGTAAGTGCTATTGTAAGAGTTTATGACCAATGGACCATCCAGGCCGTAATGATTCCTGATTTCCGGATTTTCCAACAATTTCATATCTTGTAAACTTTCTGCTTTCTTATAGCATCGACGGACTTCTTCTGGACTCCATCCAGGATTACCGAGATCGACCCATTTTTGAAAGTCGTGATCATTTCCTTGCACATAAATCATAGCATTAATATTGCTGCATCCGCCAATCATTTTTCCTCGAGGCCAAATAATTGACTCGTTTATTTGAGCTCCATTTGTTCTTCCATCGCTAGCAGTCTGATAATTCCAATCGAATTTAGATCCAAACAAGGCTTTGTCCAGGTCTGGAATCTAAAATTTTCCACTTTAAAGAAACAAATTTTAAAATCTTCATAAAGTAATGTCGACTACTTTTCGTCTGTATGTGTACTTACATTAGCTTCCATTGGTGCATCATCGCCTGCTTCAATGAGTAGTACATTCCATTCTGGTACCGCGCTCAATCGATTTGCTAGAACAGAACCGGCTGTTCCTGCTCCCACTATTATGAAGTCAAATTTGTCCAAGTCTGCAAAATAAAAATGCAACGTACACTAATAAATTACAAAGAAGTAAAGTTTGTTAGATTTGATTTGATCTTCGGAGTACTAATATGAATACGAAAATTCTTTCACTAAAAGTAAGCTACACTAATTGTCATAAGAATTTTTTTCTTAACAAGACGTACCCTTGTGATAATTTCAACCATAACGCGATTGAAGCTGCAGGCAAAACCCAGTTCAATTTAAAGGGAAAAACGCCGAGAATACTTGGAAAAAAGTGCCTGTTTAAAAATAGTACTTAGAGTTACCTTTAACATCAGCATCTGGTATCAATCCTCCAGAAAAGAGACATTGTGTTGCCGCGAAGTACTGTACAGCTGCTGCAAAGGTTTGAGGAGCAGCTCCTGTCGTTGGAGTTAAACATGATACACCGTAGCTGTTGACAGAAAAAAAAACAATATTATATTATAGGGGATAACAATAACGATGAATGAAAAACTGGAAAAAGAAAGCGCACATTCACGAAAGGTTGAAGAAGTAGTGTAAAGGTAAAATTTAATTAGTTAAAATTAAAATGTGTGTATTTAAACACAATAACAGTTTGTAAGCCCGCAGCATTTGACATAGATATCAAAACGAATAAAATAATAAAAATAAAATAAATTTTCAATTTTTTTGTAAAATATCTAATTGATAGGACTTACCACTCCATTTTATAATCGTAAGTGCTAGCTAAGATGCTGCTATCATTCGGTTTTAAAGTAACTTAATTGGTTTGTACAGATGTTAACTCTAAACTAATAAAAATGTTTCAGTAGGCGCTAAAGATATCGTATGTAAAGATAGATATCGTCCTAAAGACGTATTTTTTTTTTCTTTCTGTGATTATTCCGTCTTTTTACCCGACTACAAAGTTTTTTTTTATTTTTCCGTTTTTAGTTGTAATATCCTACATATATTTTTTCCTGTGCATTAAATATTACATTTTAAAAAATACACGTCATAGTAATAGGCTTATCCCCACTAAAATATAACTAAAGCATAACTGGCGAAATTTGCGTATTTTGTTCTCCTTCAAATCCTACAGGCGTAATTTTATGTCGTGTAATGTGTAAACAATATATATCGAAGCGATCACAGTAATAACGATATAATATCTCCGAAGATCAAATCTTCACGGAATTTAAACGGGGCCACCCCAAAGTAATATTATTACAAACAAAAAAGAATCCCCAATTTTCGAAGTTCCCAATTGGCGGAAAAATCGGTGGACATACATACAAGAAAAAATATATATACAGTTGAACATGGAATCTCTTCCTTTTGGAAGTCGGTTACAAACCCAAAATCACTTTGCCCGACCTGGGGATTGAATCCAGGACATCATACTCAGCATTAGGACTTGAAACCACTTGGCCAACAAAGCAGTACTCTAGCAAATTATTAATTAATCAGCTTTTGCCTGCGACCTTCGAAATTATTATAAAATTATAATTTTCCCCGTTTTTGCAAAATTTTTCATTGATGCTCCGCTCCTAATGGTCGTATCCTTAGCCTTCCTCGATAAATGGGTTATCCAACACAAAGAGATTTTTTCAATTCGAACCAGTAGTTCCCGAGATTAGCGCATTCGACCAAACAGACTCTTCAGCTTTATAATATTAGTAGTAGATTTAAACAATTTAATAAACAGATCATGAAAGCAACTTAACAGTTGAATTACTCTTTGAAAAGAAAAATTTTGTAGTGTAGTCTTATGGCTCTGCTAGTGCTTACGGCTGTCTGTGTTACGAAGAAATTTTTGATCTGATGATTGAGAATAAATCTACATGGAGCTCCCTAAAAATATCTTTAGCGCCAGCGAATTGAGATATGGCCCTTGGAGCTTCAAGGGAATTGCCATATCTCAATTCGGTCGTACGGTTGTTTTTATATCTTCGAAGATTTATGGTACTAGAGTTAGAAAATCAAAACATTTGTGGACATTAATTTTTGTCTTTGGGTTAATAAGATCATCATCTTCCTGCCCTTGTCCCATATGACTTGGGGTCTGCGCAACACGTTTTTTAATTCCATTCTCCCCTGTCACACAATCATTTACACCTTTTTGCTTCACATCATTCCTCACACAATCCATCCATCGCTTCCCTGGTTTTCCTCTACGTCTTCAATTCTCCATCCAGCAACATATCGCACCTTCGGTGCAACAAAGTCACAACAGCTCTTGTTTAAATTTTACAGGAGTGGACTTTTAAGATTTTTTTCGCATTTATTGACTCATTATTACTATTTATAGTAGGTTTTTTAATCTTTATAAAATTAATTGTTTATTTTGTTTGACATATTTTTACGTAAAAACTTATATTGAATTAAAAAAAAAATCGTAATAAAAGACATGACAAAAAAAGTGTCCAGAATTGTGACTTTGTTGGAATTATTTAGCTTTATGTCTTAAAAATAGATACGTTTTTGTAGCTCCAATAAGTGAGAATAAAAATGGCCATAAATATATTTTGTGTGGCTGTAGCTCCAACGCACGTCAAACTCTCGTGGGCACGGGGGCACTATTATCCAATGTAACTTAGTCGGCCCAAAACGCGGAGAAAAACCGCCAATAACCACAAAGGCTCCTGCATCATCTAGTAGAATTTTGAGATACTTTCGGGGATGTCTTTGTTGCCCCAAGTGTAGGCATGGTTCAGAGACAATTTGGCATACATAACTCGATTTTGCAGTTTTGGCTATTTGTGAATTCGTTGCACCGAATGTGCGATTATTTATATTCATTATTCTTTTAGTCACAAGCGATTCGTCCCTCCTCATCACATACTAAGACAGTCAATTCCCTTTCAACATTTCAGTAACTGTAAACCAGCGCAACTTTCAAACTTTCTGTAATATACTCATTCCTTATTTTATCCATTCTTGTCACACCACACATCCACCTCAATAATCTCATCTCCGCTACATGTAATCTTTTTTCATCCATCTTTTTCACAGCTCATTATTCCGATCCATATAGTACGACAGGAGTAATCACGAACTTGTACGAGTATATTTCTATTTTAACTTAAGGGCCATCAAATAAGTATGGCGCCCTTACCAGATGACATACTAGTATAATACTAATCAGCGATCAAATGCTTTAGGTAAGTAACAACCATGACCAACCATGTG
Source organism: Noctua janthina (assembly GCA_963576755.1). Lineage (NCBI taxonomy): Eukaryota > Metazoa > Arthropoda > Insecta > Lepidoptera > Noctuidae > Noctua > Noctua janthina. The sequence continues at coordinate 5,972,198 of OY755055.1, forward strand.
TGAGTTGAGATGGTTGCAGTAACTAAGCTACGACACTCAGACGAAATGGGTAAAGTTCGCCAATTAAACATTACGAGTTGATAAATCTGTAGGCTACACACCTAGGTAAGGTTACTTTACCTTTGATAAAAAAAAATATTGAATTTCATAGAACTAACCGTAGTTCGGGCTTACAGTAACACAGTTTTGAAACTAAATACATTAAAATTGTTATTGTTTTAACTAGTTTTAACAGATGTTAATACGAAGGAGTGGCATTACTTGCAAATTAATAAGTCAATAAAAGACATGTCCGTGACACTGTCAATGTGAGTTTTTGGTTAATAACGGCCATAAATAGGTTTTTTTTTATTACAATTTGTTTCAAAGAGGGTCTTAGAATTGTGATGGTAAGTTTGATTCAAGCTGGGCAAATTCTTTGTAATTAACGACTTACTTTGAAGTTATAAAACATAAATAGTTCGCAAACGGGAGCAGGGTCCAAGCTATCGGTGTTTAGGGCTCCAGAGACAGCAACCCCCTCACGAGTATCGAGGAGTACTGCCTTCTGAATCAGGTCCTCGATCCAACTGCCTAGCGAGAGCTTCGACACATATTCGTCGAGGCCCATGGTCATCAGACCATCGGCCTTAACGACACGGGCAGTTGGGCACAATGATAGCCGAGTTCGTATTCCACATATGGACGACCACGCGTGGTTATTATTTATTACTAGCTGTTGCCTGCGGCTTAGCTCGCCCAGAAATTTTGATGTATAAGTGTGAGAAAAATAATCCTATATGCTTTTCCAGACTATAATCTATCTTAGTGCCAAATATCATCCAGATCCTTTGACCCGTTCTTGCGTGATTGGGTAACAAGCATTCATCCAGTTCAGTTTATTCGTGATCATGGTGCTTGCAACAGCGCCGAAATATCGGGAACTCAAAACAATCAGTAAACATGGTAAATACCCCGTTTCTAGTGTTAATGATAACATGGTGTAATTACAAGCAAAGATTTTTCTTAATCCACCTAATCTTTATTTCCCGACTGTAAGTACCATATGAAAGGTAAGGTCAGTAAGCCTTTTTATTGTCCCTCACCTTGCCTCATTGTGTTTCACACTATACTCTTATCTTTTACGTTTATTTGCATCATAACGTTTTTGTGTTTCATAATTAACTTTTTACATGTGTTTGTCAATTGTCTATGTCGACGTCCTTTACTGAATTATCTATGTGGATGTTATGACCTTTTAACAACGGAGTTTGAATTATTTGGCTGGCTTACTTCCGCCATTTTAATTTATTTTAAAAATAGCAGCATATTTATAATGCCGGATATTGAGCCTGTCCATCAAAACAGGCAAGCAGACCTGATTCAACATAAAACCAAAAATAGTAATAACGAGCATACTTACAAAAAAAAAGTCTTAGAAAACGTATGCGTGAAAACTTTATTCATTAACTGTTTTTTTTTTACTACAATCCTTTTAAAGTCATTTTATCTTTGACAGCTGTCTAAGTCAGCAATCCAATAGTAACCTTAGTATTATGACTTCAAAGATGACTGTGATTTAGACAATGATGAAAAATCAGACAAAAATTGGTATGAAAGGCCTGGTAAGTATACTGTCAAAACAGAAGTTAATGCATGCCTTACCTGTTAAAACCGAACAGCAAGTAATATAATGCAAATCCTATTTATGATATACAAGCGACCCGCCCCGGCTTCGCACGGATGCAATATATACATATAAACCTTCCTCTTGAATCTCTCTATCTATTTAAAAAACCGCATCAAAATCCGTTGCGTAGTTTTAAAGGTCCTAAGCATACATAGTGACAGACAGCGGGAAGCGACTTTGTTTTATACTATGTAGTGATTTAATTTTTATGAATATCATTATAGGTTTTGTCTTTGTGCTCTTCTATCTTAAAGTTATGTCTTGTTGAGTATTTTGTGTGTACATAAATAAAATAAATAAATATAGGTATCAAAACTGTGACCGAGTGGCGTCCAAGGGCTGGAAAGAGAAATGTTGATCGTCCGGCGGCGAGATGGGCAGACGACATTGTTGCCATCGTGCGGGTATCCTGGACGAGGCTGGCACAAGAACGTGGAGCTTGGCACAAGCAAAGAGAGGTCTGTATCCAGCAGTGGGTGAAGTCGGGCTGTGGATGATGATGATGATGATCAATAAATTAGCATCTCTTCAAAGGATTCCTCAGTCAGGTTCCTGACTGCTAAGTTTCAGGTAGTGTAATGACCTAACACTTGTGCGAACTCTTGATCGGCTTAATATCTTGATCGGTAGCGCTTTACTTTCTGAGCTTAGTTTTTTTTTTTATTTTTGTTAGCCACGGTTGGGCAAAGACCTCCTCTTTCTCCTTCCAAACCTCTCTGTCCTGTGCGATCTCTGGCCATGTTCGCCCCGCAAACAGAGCTTAGAATTATTGTCATTAAAATATCATATAATAAAGGTATACCTAGCCGTTGCCCGTGTTTTTGCTTATTTTTATATGGAATATTTTTATTACTCCTGCGTCGTAAAACATCGATCTTTTAAAAGGTTTTGAATATAAAAAGTGTGTTGAAAAGATGTCAATATGTAGCAACTGGCATTTGGACCTTTACATAAAAATAAATCGCTGTAACATGTTCATATTAAGGCACTAAAACACCCTTTTTTAATTTGACATTTCTTTTTGCAGTTACTGATGTACCCAAGATTATATCTTCAGGTATATCTTCCAAGAAGAAAAACCCGATGGTTATAAAATATGTCCGTGTGTATGTGTATGATGTGTAAATATGTATGTATGTCTATGATTAGTGGATAAATTCAGGGAACAGGAGTATGAGAAAAAATCAAAGGAAGGTTATAATAATATTTAAACAATATTTTTCTTTTCTTTAATAAAATTATGACAACAAAACTTAACATTTGTAAGTTTCATAATTTTTTATTTGATAGCGAGTTTTCGTTAGAGTACTGTTTAATAAGTTATTTCTGTTAGACTACGAGAAAATGTTTGCATTGTCTTAGATAAGGTTGACCAAAATATGGTTAATTGCGTTGGAGTTGATCCAATACTACGACGATGATGTCATCACTTCCTTTTTACCGTTTCATGTAATCCTGCAACACAAACTCTGCTCCTCTTTCAGCAACCATTCCAGTTGGTGCGTTAGTGTTACCACTAGTAAGTGTAGGCATAACACTAGCATCTATCACGCGGAGACTCTTAACTCCATGGACTTTCAACTGAGAACTCACGACTGAGGTCTTCGGTTTCGGCCCCATCTGACATGTTCCTATGGGGTGGTATACTGTCAGTGTCATCTCAACACAAACACATTTCCAGTAATCTCTGCTATTTAATTGATAACGATTACAAGGAGTCCACACCATTCTTCCTAAAGTTCCGTTGATCTCCCTGAAGGCTGTCGTGTTAACTACTTTTGTTAGCATTGTAAGACCTGTGGCGGCTAACTCTAAATCTCTGGGATCCTTGAAATAGTTCATGTTTATAATCGGGTAATCTTTTGGGTTGTTCGAATTTAAAGAAATGCTTCCTCTGGAAGATGGATGCAGAAGATTGAATAGTAGCATATATACGGCATGCTTTTTATTTTGTTCTATTATTGGATTAGCTACCTCATCTTTGTACCTAAATCTTTGTGTCAGGGCTTGTTTGATATTAGAACTGTTTCTATATAGCAGTGAAAAATGTGTTTGGAACTCGGGGTAAGTAGCGTTAGGGTTATCGGAATAAAATGCAACTACGTCAGAAAAACTATTTTGTGCCAAAATACCGGTACGATTGTAAAGATACTGTATGACACTAAATTGTTGATCAGCTTGATTCTGTTCGCCAGGTTCATCGCCGTAAATTATTACGGGAATTGTACAATGGTCTTGTAGATTTTGTCCTACCAGAGGTGAATCAACTATTACAGGAATTTTCATTGAACGAAGATGCTCTTTAGGGCCGACTCCAGAAAGCATTAAAAGCTGTGGAGAGTTAATAGCTCCTGCGCTTATAATGACTTCCTTAGTTGCCCTAAATGTGAATTTCTTCGAGTCACGTTCTACTTCTACTCCATAAGCTTTTTTAAATAAACGACCAATTAATATTTTTGTCACCAGACTATTCTTAATTATTTTTAAGTTCTTCCTGTGCAGTACTGGATTCAAATAAGCTTTATTATGGCTTTGTCTTTCTCCACTAGCAGCCGTGGCTGTCAAAATGCCTGAACCTAGCATGTTTGCGACATTTATATCTGGCACATTCTTTATACCGATCTCATTCCAAGCAGACAAAAGCCTCTCAGTGATAGGTCTATAAGTGCTGTTGAATGTGTTCAAAGCTAATGGACCATGAAGTCCGTAATGATTTCTGACTTCTGGATTTTTCAACAAATCCAGGTTTTGATAATTTTCTGCCTTCTTGAAGCAACGACGTACTTCGTCTACTGCCCATTCAGTATTACCAAGGTCAACCCAGTTTTGAAAATCCTTATTATTCCCTTGCATGTAAATCATAGCGTTGAGGTTGCTACTTCCACCCACCATTTTACCTCGTGGCCAATTAATACTTCCGTTTATATTGGCTCCGTTACTTACTCCGTTATTATTTGTCATGTAGCCCCAATCATACCTGGTTTTAAACATGCCTTTGTCCGACCCTGGAATCTAAAGGTATTTACATTAGCACAAAAAAAGTTTGAAATATTCATTCATATTAGTATTTTCTCTTTTATATATACTCACATTAGCTTCCATAGGTGCATCACCACCAGCTTCAAGAAGTAATATTTTAAATTTTGATACTTCACTCAGCCGGTTTGCCAAAACGCAACCAGCGGTTCCAGCTCCGACTATTATGAAGTCGAATGTTTCAAAATCTGCAATGAAATAAGCAAAGGGAACACTATAAAACATAATTTGAAACAAGGAAATTCTAATCTTAACTTAAGAATAACTAAAGAACAAAACGGAGTAAATGAAAGATTCATTGCACAATTCACATGTTCTCGTGAAGAGTCTTTGTGGACACATTACGAGAACACAGTGAATATGACTGTGTTGGGGAAAATGGAAGAAGAAAACATGTTGTGCCAACCACATGTAACAACACAACACATTAGGTCAAAACCACACCAAAAGTGAAAATATAAGACAAGTATATTCATATAAAAGGTGTAAATAGAACCTTAACCCTTCGCACTTGTTCTCCCCGTCACTGCGATAATTTTTTTGTTCTAGACCATACCAGGGGCTGCAGTCTCGACATAGATAGCGACAAAAATCGGTCGTTAAGTCATAACGATGTCAAATTTCTTTAATAGATTTTCAACTTTATTTCGAAACCTTAAGGTTGAAAATCTATTAAAGAAATTTGACATCGTTATGACTTAACGACCGATTTTTGTCGCTATCTATGTCGAGACTGCAGGGGCTGGGAACCTTCTAGTTACGGAGATATTCGGGGTCAAAGTTCCAACTTTTTCACAAGTTTTTTTTTGAATACTTGTTTTTAATGTAAGATTTTTACTGTACACACCTCCATGAACCTTGTACTATTCAATCCTTTCATCAGCACAATGCTATGAGTGCTTTCCATCGAGTCCTACCGTAAAACGTGATTTTTTCAAAAAAAAAGTCGATTCCCAGCAATAATTTTTGCGTAAAGTTACTTGGTTTGATGTACAGAATGCTTAGTTGACGGATATGTGAAGTGTCTATTTACACCCGGTATTATGAAGTAAGTAAAGTATTGAGATCAGCGGTGGCCCTGACTTACGAGCAGTAAGTCGTTGGTTCGAACCCAGGCAGGCGCATTACTTTGTATAATTTATTTCATCTCCACTGCCCTCAAAACGGTGAAGGAAAACGGCATGTCTTAGAACCAAAAATTCGAAGACTTGGGACATCAACCAACCCGCACTGGCCCCATGTGGTGGATTAAAGCCCATTCCCTCTCATAGAGAGGAGGCCTGTGTCCCAGCAGTGGGAACATTATAGGCTGATTATGCTAAGTAAAGTATTGATGGAAATACTTACTTGTAACATTAGCATCTGGTATCAATCCTTCTCCTATGGCGCATTGTGCTGCGACCATGAACTGGAGAGCTGCTGCGAAGGTTTGAAGAGCTGCCCCCGTCGTTGGAGTCAGACATGATGCGTTGTAACTATAACGGTTAACATTGTTAATTATTATTTCACCAATATTACACCTAAAAGCACTGTAAGATAATAGAGAGACGTAAGAGATTCGACATGACATAATTATCATATATTTTCAGTTCTGAAGAAAAAAAGAAACATAACAACATCATTACTACCTATTTTGTTAAAAAAGTAAAAAAAAATGCGTAAATTATTTAATATAGACACTAACCACTCCATTACTTTGTCGAAATTGATGAAGAGTGTTAGGACAAACTGTTATTTATAGCAAGTAAAGTTTACAAAAGGAATAACCCTGCGATAGTAATGAGTATGTAACAATACGTCTCAGAGACGTATAGTGCGATTTAAAATAAATTTATTTTAATTTTTCTTACACGACATGTTAGTTTTTTGGATGTACGAAATACTTAAATTTTTTGATCAACAGTCTCGACTTGTTGTCCAATAGTGTTTTGGGCAGCAAGTTTTATGTTATTTCCTGTTTTTTTTTTTATGTTATCGTCTCTGCCCCGCATATTTGGTATCCAATCTACGCACACGTTAACTGAAGTTAAAGTTGGCAAAAACGAAAAAAAAAGGTGATAAATACGTGTTTATTCTAGTACACTGATTGTAGAAAAAAAATATCTACCAACATGTTTACGAATTATATTTAAAAAAAATACCATACGTCTCACAGACCTGTGTGTCCTGTATGTGCCAGCGATACGAACAAGACCTACGTGTAAAACATGTCACTTGATACGTAATTTATTGTTTTCACATTAATTTTAGTACCAGAAAAGTAATAATTTTACAGTATTACGGAGTATAGGTAATAAGGCTGCTGAGAGGTTAAAAAATAATACCTATTTACTTAATACATTTTTGTTTAAACAGATTTTTGTCACATACGTGGCGTCATTTGCGAATTAATTACATTCCTCACTACGAGTTTACATTTTACATGAATATCTCACTGCTGTTAGTCATCGTCACGATCATCATCTTTCTGCTATTGTCGCATGTTACTTGGGGTCGGCGCAACACGTTCTTTTTTTCCTTTCTCCCCCTGTTACGTCACGCTATCATTTGCAGTGTCACCATAGTATTTTGCCCATCATCATCATCATCATCATTTCAGCCGAAAGACGTCCACTGCTGGACATAGGTCTCCCCCAAGTGTCGCCACATTGACCGGTCCCATTACGATCGATTAACTATGGCTAACATAGTCCACTGCTGGCCAGACTGCGTCAAAATATGCTGCCCTTCGCTTGCCTAATCCAGTCGGTCCCAGTCAATTTTTTGAAGTTCTCAGTCCACATTACGGTTGCCGGTACGCATATACCATCTCGATCATCAAAAAATATTTGTTTCGAAAATATTTATTTTCGAATTATTCATTTAAAATATGAATTTTAAGTTTATACTGAACCCTAATGTCGTGAATATGATATAAACGTAGCAAGGTTTTTATTTATTGCAGTATATAAATAAAATATAATTACTCGTTGATAAGAATTCTATTTTTGTTGACGTCAAAGTATAATAATTGTTCGAAACAACTCGTTTCTTCCGGTTGTTAAGAGGGAACAGGAGCTGTGTTTCTCCTTACAAATTTTGGCGAAATCGACTTTTTTTTTATTACAAAGTAGAGGTCAAGAGAAATCGACGTTTCGTATTCCCCTTTTTTCTTCCTGAATAATGGCTTTAGCCAGCAATATTTTATTTTCATAAAATCAAGCTCTACTGTAGACACGTCCCTGTCATTTCCTTTTTTTCGGCAACTGATATTTAAAGAAGATATGACCCTCCAAAATTGACAAAAAAATGCCCCATTTTTACGGCTGTGATTAGAGGATTACCAGACAAATTCGAAAAGTTTTTAACAGAAAAGAAATTGATAGGAACCTAGACATACTCTTTCTTAAAATTTTAATGTCAAAAATAATAGAATTGGCCTAGTTTTAGAGGAGAAAAAGGAGAATACGAAACGTCGATCTCGTCAAAATTTTTGTGATATAATCGGTGTGAGCTGCAGCTGTCCCTATCGCATTCTCAGGCTTGACACAGCGCGACGGTTTGAAGTTGAATAAAATATTTCTTCAAATACCTATTTTTCAAATTCCTCGCAGGCCTTATCCCCTCTTAAAGTTTTATACAGTAATCAAAACTTGCCACTGACCTATTCTACCTGTTTATATGTTATTCTGTATATTTTATAAAAAAAAGAGAATAAATATGAAGCTATTGAGTATGTGATGGTAACTAAATCCTCAATGTCATAACTACGCTTGTATGTCCAAAAAATACTGAATTTTATGTTCAGTCAAAATACCGTTAGCAACATCAACGAAAAGATTATACAAACAAAGATTATATAAAATGGCCGACTACGCTGTGTCCATTCTACAAATGTGTACTGAACCTTTTTTATTAGCTTTGTCAACACTTTTAAACAACCCTCGTTTCAGTATAACGAGGAGCGATTTTGTTTAAAACGCTTTTTGTCCGCTTAACCCCAAATTATTTATGACTCTATTTCCTTCATGATCATCATCATCATTTCAGTCGAAAAACATCCACTGCTGGACATAGGCCTCCCTCAAGTGTCCCCACATCGGTCCCGTGCGTCTCGTATCCAACTGTTCCCCGCAACCTTCACCAGGTCATCGGTCCACCTAGTGGGAGGCCTTCCAACGCAACGTCTTCCGGTTCGCGGTCGCCTCTCCAAAACTTTTCGCCCCATCGGCCATCCGTATATCCTTCCGCTGTACCTAAATAGTTTGTTATCAGTTTAATTTATTGAGTTCTTGATCGCTTATTGCAAGGTTGATTTAAAGTATAATAATAATAATATATGTTCGTTTTGAGTTTGGTTTAGTTTTGTCATCACCCGCTAATATAAAAAGACTCTTTTAGTTTTTTATAAATACAATTAGCACCGGCAGCCCAAATAATTTACGAAAAAAGTTCCTGTAAAAACAGAAAGAAAAATACAATTTACAAGTCGGTATAAAAACACTATAAAATATATGAATACAAAATACGTAGGTACTGATTACTGCCGCGCTCCATTGTTACAATTTATTCAAAACAAAACAATAAAATGTGCTTTGAATAAATTGCTGAGTAACAAATAGGATCTTCAGTAAACAAGCAGTCGGATATAAATAACGAATGCAGCTCAAACGTACTGAAATAATGGGATTCTCAGATTTTTCCAGCATCATAGTTGTGACAAGAATTATCATAATGGAGGTACTGTGGCACATAATACTACCTACAGAAGGCAGATTCGGAACTAAGTGCAGAAAAAGGTGCTCGCATACAATCTTTTGAACGCCATTCTCACTTATACGTGCCAAGCAAGCGCATGCCTTGTACGAAAACGACACAAATATGCGACAAAATTGTGTGGTGCTATAACACGAAATAACAATTGAATAGTTTTGGAATCCTTATTCTTTTTGTAGGTGTTGGCGGTGAAATTGTGGCTTGGCGTGGAGGGCACGCGCGTGTGTTTATACTCTGGCGTTCAAAAGGTTAAGCAAACAGAGCGTATCTGCGGAAAAAATGTAAAGATAAAAAAGCATATCTATTAAGGCTCATTTTTGCTCACTTCCGCAGATGCGTTCTTTTTACGTACGGCGGTAGTTGAACAGCTGCGAAAGCGCTTGCACTCGCTTTACGTAAAGCGCATTTATGTATGCGTGCGATTTTACCCACTATCATATGAAGAAGACCTTCTGTGACTATCTTTTTTGTGACTTATATGTGACGAGGGACGGACTGAGATGTCCTTTTGTCGTGTGAACATAAACTTCGTAATGTACTACTATATGAGGTAAATGAGAATACATTTTGTGGTTCCGAATATAATAAACTAGTCAAAAAGCGAATTATAGAAGGGTTTTTGTTATCATGGACTGAAATTGTGTTTAATGTGTCGAATTAACACTTTAAATGATGTCAATTTTAGATTGATGGAATGGAGTACCTTAAATAAATGAGCCTGTATTGTATAACGGACTGGTGTCCGCAACACCACGTCCAAAGCGCGTATTTTGAGACCAATTAAAAAATAATAAAATATTCACTGGTTACTTTGATAATATTACAAACTTTGCATCTAGTTTACTTCCAGCAGGTCATGAAATCCGGTCCGCCTTTGTGTATTGGTGATTTATCCATAAAAAATATCCTAAAACAAAAACACTTGCAGTATGAAACCCAGCAATATCAGAATATCTTCAAAACTAATGCAGCATAAAACTCCAGTACAACTTTTCCCGACCTTCACAACCACTTTGGTAGCGGTTACAGTACACTCCATACTTACCTCAACGCTAATGAGGTGCTACGTCTTTAGGACTCACCTTATACGGTAAACGATCACATTTGCCTCCCACAAATGGCTATAAGAAGCTACGCTCCACCGCTTTTCTTGTTAGGCTGCGGGTACGTTGGAAAGGCGACAAGCGGAACGCTGCAGTGTTCCACAAAGTTTAAACTCGCTTCCGCTTCTGTAAAAAGAAACAGTGTAGTAGTATGTTTTAATACATAGCAATAGAGGAGCTCATGGCTAAATAATAATAGCCACTCGAGTCGATCTTTAGGTTAAATCGCGCTTGCCTAGGTTGGTCCGTGGATATATAACCATTGATCTCATACCGAGTTTCCCCCGTGCTTCGGAAAGCACGTTTAGCCGTTAGTCCCAGTTATCATTTGTAGATCTTTGGCAGTCGCTACAGGTAGTGGCCCAAAAGTCTGACAATCAGTCTTACCATATTACCCAGTACTAACTGGGTTGTGGAGGTCAGATAGGCAGTCGCTCCGTGTTAAGTACTGGTATTCAGCTGAATCAGGTTAGACTGGAAGCCGATCCCAATATAGTTGGGAAAAGGCTAGGCAGAACTCTTTTGCGGTAAAAGCCAAAGGAGCGATGAAACATGACAAATGGACGTCATATGTGTTATTCGTGACGTGAAGCCTGTTTATTTATTTTTTCGGATGGAAAATATCCCCGCTTCTATGTTCCTTCTTTGGCCTTTGTGTTCCAGGGCCACGGCGTCTCTTTCGAACAGTCCCGCAGCCCTCGCCCTCTGACCCCGCAGTGACGTGAAGCCTGCACCAGTCACAGTATACACCACCCCGTTTCGTGTAGCTCACTTAGGGCCAATTGTTGTTGAAACATTCGTGTGTCAACAATGATTTGGCTTTTGCGAGTATGACAATTCAATTAATTTTTACAGCTGGTCTGCACTGTTTCATCGCTCCGTTCCGCTTAGTCGCTTCGAACTACTAGACTGGTAGCCTGAAAAGGGAAGGCGCACTAATTTGTAACAAGTTGGCATTTTTAAAATGGCGCCGACAGCTGGGTAGCGGTACTGAATACTAAAGTGAACTGAGACAATAATATGGTGTGTGTTTTTATTTCGTTTATTTCTCCCAGTTTATTAAGTGAGGACGTTGTGTTGTTGTTTTCGCGTCTGCTTGTAAAGGGTACTGTACTGTGGAGACATTTCACATCAAGTTCATTCCAGTTACGTAAATAAGCATCATCTGTCCATAATGTAGCTACTCGTACTTCTGGCGCAAAGGTCTCGTTTCTGTGAGAGCTTACATCTCCATATCCCAGTAAACTTAACAATTTTGACCTTCAAAGGGAAATGCCTATTTTAGGCCCAAGAATGCCCAAGAAATTTGTTTTATTAAAAAAATCATATGTAATTAACTCTGCTACACGACTTGACTTCTAGTTGGAAACATATTTGACGCGCAACTTCTAGTTGGACACATATTTGAAAAAATAATAAATATTTAAACAATAACGGAATTATGTATCTGTGGCTTTACTGTATAAAGTGGAATTATGTTTTTTGTGCAAATAGAAAATCTCAGTTTCATTTAAATATAATCCTAAACCTTAATAGAGAAAAACTAAAGATTTGTTGCAAAAAATTAACTTAAGCGTTTACACATATTTGTACTTTACTTTTTTGTCCTTTCGTGTAAAGAAATTTCAATGCATTTTATGTATTAAATATACATCTACAATCGATTTATAAAACATAATATATATAAGAAATCGTTTGCCAAATTGAATTTTCCGAATGGAGAGGTCAGTTGCTATGTCTTCAGGCTCAAGAACTCACTCTTGGCCACACCGGTTTTTTTATTCGGTTTTTCTAACTTTTATTTTGAAAAATTCCCAAACTTAGCATTAAAGCTTAAATTAAAAACAAAGGTATTAGTATAATCTTTAAATTACATTTTAATTTTTATACGTACTGTTGTATGGTTCTATCAAATTCAAAACTAGTCGCTAGTAACATCTAGTTTTTTTTTTTAATAACTCACAAAGCTTTTGGAATAAGAATAAATAATCTTAAAACTTAACTTTAAATTGCTATAAAAAAAACTAAAAGCGATCGAGATCTTCGAATTCTTTTAAAAAATTCTCTAGTCTGTCTTATTCCTAACGGTATGCAATATGCTAAAAAAATCTTTAAATATCTTCGTTAATTCGTTAAATTTGTGTATTGGGACGCACCATCAAGCTACTTCATATTTAGGATAAAACACTAGTTTTCGCATAAATAACATGCTGTAAGTAGGTAGATACTGTTATCTCACTCTTACGCAGTCTCTTATCTCTTTCTTACATAGGGTTCTAACTTTCCTCGAACTTGAAATGAAAGAGAAAATTAAAAATAATAATTTATTTAAATACATAAATACCTAATTACAAATCTTGTACATATTCGTCTTATCTCGACTGTAGTGGTGCGTAAACCCATTTCTGCTTTGATGGTCATGAAGGCCGCCTCAATGCGTTGGACTAAATCATCCTTAGTTTCAACTTCGCGTAGGTGTTTGTGCATACCAAACACCCTGTATAATGCTATCGAAAAAAAAATCAACAAATGACCCCCCCCACTCTGGGCGGAGCGAAGGGGAGTGTCAGACTTGTACTGACTAAAACCCATCCATGTTCCTTCTTTGCCCTTTGTGTTCCAGGGCCACGGTATCTCTTTCGAACAGTCCCGCAGCCCTGGCAGGCATCGGCCCATGCGGACCCCTACTTGATTGCTGACATCTCTTTGAGGCGGGCGTGAAACTGAGTTTTTTCAATAATTTTCTTTTATATTTAAATTATTTGTGGTGTATACTAATATTAGCATTCGGTCTTACATTTGGGCATTCAAGGCCTAAATCACTACGGCGGCCTGGCATTCCTCTTTCTGGTTTATAAAATCTTGGGTTCCTCGCGATGCTTTATTATTCGATTTATAGAGGAGTGATGAAATAAAAAACAAAAAATAACGTGAGTAACTGGGTTTAAACCCACGGACCTAAACACGTAAGTCGGGGCCAGTGACGGACGGACACTTACGTAACATAGCGATTTGGTATTAATTTATTTACCTACAACTTTGATTTACTTAAGAGCCTCTGGATAATATTAGCCATGATCTATTGTTCATCATACCAATTATCATAGCTAAGGCAACCGTGAGAGACCACCCTTCCTATCGATTTTCTATCTCAATAAACTGGTAGCGCTGAAAATCCACCACAAATTACAGCTTACACACAAACGTTAGTTTTCTCCAGAAATGCAGTGAAATTCGTGAAAGTTATTATGTATACGATAGTGAGCATGGGGCAAGCCTGTTACCGTCAACTAGTCGCAATTCTAAACTTCGGGCTGCTATTGACATTGGACATTTAGAATGGTGAACCTCAATAACATTTTGCTCGACCTGGGGATCGAACTCAGAAGGCCTAGATATTTTATAAATGACTAGCTGTTGCCCGCGACCTTCGTCCACGTGAAATTATTAAAAAAAGATTAGTTCCCTATCTATTTGGATTCAATTTCAAAGGTTATATTTATTTTACACGGAACACTAATCCTATATATATAATAATAATAAAAGTAGTCTCCTTATAACATCAGCTATCTGCATTCAGCTCCTTATTTTAAATCATATTCCACCGTAATTTTTCTCCGGATATTTTTTATTATTTTTTTTTTTTTCAGTTACTATTCCTTTATTTCAATGTGAAATTACATTCACTCTACGCAGCACTCCGTTTATATAAACAATACGGTTAAAATCAAGAATCTAACAATGGATGTTGAAATACTCTAACAAACGACGCGTGAAATCAGCTGTTCACTTCCTGCCTAGCCTACATGCGTTTTGCCACGGTAACGATACATTGCGTGTGAGGAAATAAAACAAATCAAATTCATTGGATTCTCATAACATTCCTGAAACTATTTTCTTGAACCGGTCAACTTAGTATGATATACTGAATTCACCCCACCAGTTTATGGAGGGATGTCCCTTACACCTTGTATACTTTCATATGCATTCAGTAAAAAGCTGGTATTTTGAAATAACATACAGACACTTTTTTTTTTTTTTTTTTTTCCCGGATGGGAAATCATCAAATGAGGGGGTCACTAACTTGAAGATTTTAAACTATTATGGTCACTAACATTATCATTTTTTTTTTTTTTTTTTTTCCGGATGGGAAATCATCAAATGACCCCCCCCACTCTGGGCGGAGCGGAAGGGAGTGTCAGACTTGTACTGACTAAAACCCATCCATGTTCCTTCTTTGCCCTTTGTGTTCCAGGGCCACGGTATCTCTTTCGAACAGTCCCGCAGCCCTGGCAGGCATCGGCCCTTGCGGACCCCTACTTATTTGCTGACATCTCTTTGAGGCGCGCGTGGAACACGAACGCGCCGTCGACACGGCCTGTCGTCATAAGACGGCCGGACGGCGAGCTGGCCCATAACTCGCCGTCCACAGGCCCGCGCCTACGGTGGCCGGGAGCCACCACGTGACCCCCGACGCCCAGGGCGTCTCCCGCGGCGACTGGGACGTGAGGTTTTCCCTCTCACGTCCGGCCACCTCCTTCACTAGCATGACTGCTTCGCAGAAGGAGGTGACGGCTTCCCATTCCCTCTCGCTCCGGACCATGGCTTGAACCAAGGCCGGACGCGAGAGATCGCCGCCGCCAATCGCCGCTACGAGGACACGGCGGTGCTCCGCCCAAGCGGGGCAGACCTCCACGGTGTGCTCCACCGTGTCCTCCGGACGATCCTCACAGTGGAAACACCCGGGCGTTTCCTCCCGCCCGATTCGGTGCAGGAACCTCCCGAAACAACCGTGTCCGGTGAGGACCTGCGTCAGGCGGTAGGTGAGGGCGCCGTGGCGCCTCTCTAGCCACTCCTCAAAGAGGGGACTTATCGCCACTATGGTGGCGTGCCCTGCACGGGGTTGTGACAGTCGCTCTCTCCATGTCGCCATGAGATCACGCCGGAGGTCTGAGGACCCCGCGTGTCATGTTTTCGGCCGCCGCCTCGTGCGACCTCCCTTGTGCCAGTGCCAGCGTGTCGTCAGCGTAGCAAACTACGCTGACGCCGGTAGGGAGGTCGGCGCGCAGCACCCAGTCGTAACCGATGTTCCACAGGGCCGGTCCCAGAACCGATCCCTGTGGAACACCGCACGACATCTCTCGCCGGTTCCATTCTCCGCTTCGACCAGGGTAGATGACGGCTCTATCCGTCAGGTAGTCCCCGACCACACGACGAAGGTAGGTCGGCACCCGGTGATACCGGAGTGCCTCCCTAATGCAGCTCCAGGGCATGGAGTTGAAGGCGTTGGCGATGTCAAGAGACACCGCCAAGACGACCCCGCCCCGGGACACCGCGTCCCCCGTCGTGAGGGCTCTCACGCGCATGATGGCGTCCACCGTCGAGCGCCCCTTGCGGAAACCAAACTGGTGTTCCGCAAGATCCGGCCCCATCCCCGCAAGGTGCCCGGCGAGGCGGTTGGCAATGACTCTTTCAAAGAGCTTGCCCACCTCGTCGAGCAGCACGATGGGCCGGTATGCGGACGGAGAGTCCGCAGGGCGCCCTGGTTTCCGGATGAGGACCAGCTTCCCCGTCTTCCAACGAAGCGGAAACTGGCCTCTCTCCAAGCATGCGCTTAGGAGCCCTTCCAGTCGGGGCCCGAGAGCCTCAGAGGCCAGGACCCAGGCTTTGCCAGGCAAGCCATCGGGTCCCGGGGCGGTGTTTCTGGTTTTCAGCCTGCGTATCGCCACTCTCAGGTCTACCCCAGTCACCTCCGGAACGTCGTCATCGTCATCGGTGTGGTCCGCTTCCGGCACCGCACGCGGCGGCGGAGCCATAGGCGGGGGAGGATGCTCCCCTCGCGAAGGGAACAAAGCGCTCACCACGTCCTCCACGAGCTCAGGCCGGAGACTCTGCGTCAACGGGGGGGCCCGGGTGCGGAGTTTGTCCCGCACCATCTTGTAAGGGCGCCCCCACGGATCTCCGTTCAGAGACTCCAGCATCTCCTCGCGGGCCAAGTTCTTGGCCCGCCGGACAGCCTCTTGGAGGGCGGTCTTCGCCGCTCTGTACCCCTCGTACAGCTCCGCCTCAATGGCTGCCGCATCCGGAGGGCGGATGCGGAGCCTGCGATGCCTGGCGTACAGGCGCCGCGTGGCAACGCACGCCTTGCGCAGAGACGTCAGCTCTCGCGACCACCAGTACACCTGACGCCGGGCGCTTCCTGGCCGAACTCGGGGCATTGCCACGTCGCAAATGTCGGACATGGCCTCTTGGAACCAACCCGCCTCGTTGTTGATGTCGGCAGGCCTGACTGGTGATGACACCCAGGCCTGCACGATCGAGGCTTCCAGGAGGAGCTCCCGGTCCAGCTGCTTCAGCGCCCATCGCGGACCACCTGTAGGACCGGCACGCTTGAGGACTGGGTGGAGACGTCGAACCGGATGTACCGGTGGTCGGAATAGGTCTCCACCCCCTCCATGACGCGCCAGTCAACGACACGCGGCGACAGAGCGGGGCTGGCGAACGAGATGTCCACCACCGACTCGCCCCGCATCCGCACGCACGTGGGGACAGAACCCCGATTTAGGACGACCAGGCCTGTCTCCAGAGCCCAGTCCTCCACCATTCTACCCCGCACGTCCGTGTAACGAGAACCCCAAGCCAAGTTCTTGGCATTGAAGTCCCCGAGCACAAGCACGGGGAGGGAATGGCTTCCGATGACGACACTCAACTCCGTGAGGGAGTTGTGGAACTCGGCGAGAGTTCGGCTCGGGGAGAAGTAGACTCCCACTACAACGATCTCCCCGAACCGTGCTGCTACGCACCCCTGACCCTTCCTGACATTCTCAAGGGTTGGGGTACCGGCGGCGACCGACGCAATTATGGTCACTGAGCCGCTAAGGTCCTCCACCCAGTCATCCCTGGGCGGGACAAAGTACGGTTCAGCGACCACGGCGATGTTAATCGACCACTGCGCCACGCTCTGGAGCAACAGATCCTGAGCGCAGGCGCAGTGGTTGATGTTCGCCTGGAGAAGGCGTAATGGGGCCGTTACTGGCACTCCATTTCAGCCCCCTCCCGGGCCCCCTGCGAGGGCCCCGCTGCGGAAGTTGCAGCAGTAGCGGCAGCGGCGGCGACAGTGGCGGCAGCTGCGGTGGTGGCGACGGTGGGGGTTTTGGCGGTGGTGGCGGAGGGCCTTCCCTTGCCCCTGGCCTTGGCGGGAGTACCGCAGGACTTGCTCCCTGCTCGGTGATCGGCCGGCTTGCCAGCTGCCGCACATGCGGCGCAGCGCGGCGCGGCGGAGCAAGCCGCGGCCATGTGACCAGGCTGGCCGCAGCGGAAGCACAGGCCGCTGCGGTCCACCTCCGAAGTGCACCGGACCGACACGTGGTGCCCCACATGGCAGCGGAAGCACCTCAGAGGTCTGGGTTCCAGCAGCTTCACCTGCGCCGAAACCCAGCCCACCAAGAGCCTTCGGCCCTCCACAATGACTTTCGCCGCCGTCACAGGGCAGCTTACCGTTATGGTTCGCATGCCCGACAGGTCCGGACGTAAGGTGCCTGCCTTGACTTGCTCGGCAGGGCACCCACCGGTCCTGGTGACGGCGGCCACCACCTCCTTCTCGGTCACCGAGTCGTCCAGACCCAGTATGCGCAGGTCTGCGCATTTGACGGGCCTGGACACTCTGGCCTCGTCCGCATTTAGGGACGCTCTAAGCTTTTCAGCCAGAGCGTCAGCGGACGAGCCACGGGTTTCGCCAGGGATCTCCAGCACTCGAGCCCCTGTTGCGGTGACTCTAAGCCGGAGGCCCCCGGTGATCCCGATCTCTCCGAGATCCACCGTCGCTTTCGCCTTAGCGAGCACGTCGCGGTAGGTCACGCCCCTCTTTTCCGCGTCCGGCTGTAGTGTAATCACTACAGCTGCGGTCTTCGGGGCGCTGAGCCTAACCGCGACGCCCCGCTCCTTTTGCCGGCGTTTCTGCTCCTGCCTCCTGGCCTTTTTGGCCGCCCTTCGCTCCCTTGCGTTTTCTCCAGCCACCTGCCACCCGGTCTCGGCCACGGAAGGCTTAGGGGGCGGGGGGGGCGGCGATAGCGGCTGTCTCGCGGCTGGCGCTGGCATATTCGCCACCTTGCCCTTCTTTTGGGCCGCCGCCTTGCCCTGTTTCAGGGCCGCCGCCTTCTTAACCGGAGCCGGTTTCGTCGGGGCCGACATAACCCTGCCGGGGGGCTGGCTGGACGGCCCCGGTGCGGAGGCCGCAGCAGACGCATATGAGGCCGCCCTCAGGCCCGGGGGCGCCTTGTTAGCCGCCAGGGGGGGGCGTAAGACAATGCCCTCCAGGACGGAGAACCGCGCCTGGAAGGCAGCCAGCTCCTGCCGAACCAGATTCAGGACCTGGTTCTCCACCGGCACGTGCTGGCTTGGACGCTTCTGGCCCCCATTTTGGGGCGCCTCGCGAGAGCCGGACTCGCGCAGACTGGCCAGGTCTGCTCGGAGCTTCCTATTCTCCTCTTTGAGAAGCTCCGTGGCGGCTGTCAGTCGAGCGACCTCTGCCCTCAGTTTGGCCACGCCGTCTGGCGGCGGCCCCGCAAATCTAGCCTCCGCTGCCGCCATAATGGAGGCGACCGCAGCAGGTATAGCCCTTTGCCTGGTGGAGGGCTTTTGTTTGAAGGAGACAGCCCTCAGCACTGCCTCCACCTCCTTCGCGAGCCCGGCCTTACGCTCCGCATCAGAGCCGCCATCTGCGCCCGCCTCGTCGCCAGAATAGCCCGAACGGGCCACCTCGTGACCGGCGGCCACCCCCGGGTGGCGCCCCTCCTCGGCAAGCCGCGCCGACCTCTCGGTGGCAGAGAGGCCTCTCCCCTTGCCGCGGATCCCGCCGCGCTTGCTGGTGGGGATCTTGCGAGCCGAAGCCAGCTCCCCATCTGACGACGACTCTCGGTCGCCTACCGGCCTGGACCGCTTGCGTAGGAACTCCCTGTTCCCCGCAGCAGCCCCGGGCCTCCCGCGCTGGGAGCACACTGAACCAGCGCTCACCTCGCTGGATGCGGCGCCGGACTCCGACCCCGCATCCCTCTCCTCCCTTCCTTCGCCGTTATCGGCCGTTTTTTGGGTTTTGTAATCTTCCATACTGTTCCCACGAGTATGGGGGAAATAAATAGTCCATCTGGGCAGTGCCCCCTGTACCCAGATAAGCCATAGCCAGGCCCGGCAGTGGTTCGCACTAGAGACTGATTTTCCAAAGGAACCCGTCAGCCATACATCTCCTCGCGGTGCGCCGCCGCTTGAGATTCGGGGTAACTTTTTATAGAGGTTTTCTACCTCGTGGTCCGGGCGGTTAAGCCAAGACCCTCGGTCCCAATCGAAGCCGCGAGACGTGTTCCACGACACTTCGACGGTGGGATTACGATATCGACGGAGACAGTGAAGGACGCACGTCCTTCACTGTCTGCTCGGAGGCAGGGTAAGTGCACACCGAGCCCGCCCTTGTTCCTCCGCTGTGCCCTCTGCTTTTCAGAGGGTCACGCGGAGCAACGCCCCCTTGGTCCATGAGGGACCCCCCCATGTCAGAATATTAGCCATGGGCAGTAACATTTCCCGAGGAATAAGAATCTCTTCCCATTCCTCGGGGAAGGATACTGCCCACGCCCAGGGTGCACCGGCCCAGCAGCTGCTATTCCCTCCAGACGTATCGAGAGGGACCGGCAGCCATCAGGCACACGAGGAGGAATTCTGAAAACGCACCCCACATACAGACACTTCAATTCGATGTATTTGTATGGGAAATAATGATGGAAAAGTCAATGTTTCAAGTAAATGTTTGGGAGTGACATAAGCTACCTAAACAATCACGTCAATCCCGATGGAAATCATTAAAGAAAAACTAAATGCTTTGAAAACATTTGCCGTTTGTTACTTCCAAGAATGCCGATATTCCTGAGAGAATAGTTTCTGTAGCTCGCCGTCCAGCCGTCTTATGACGACAGGCTGTGTCGACGGCGCGATCCACGCGCGCCTCAAACACATGTCAGCAACAAGGAAGGGGTCCGCAAGGGCCAATGTCTGCCAGGGCTGCGGAACTGTTAGAAAGAGATACCGCGGCCCTGAAACACAAAGGGCAAAGAAGGAATATGGATGGGTTTTAGTCAGTAGAAGTCTGACACTTCCATCCGCTCCTCCCAGAGCGAGCAAATGACCCCTTCATTTGATGATTTCCGATCTGAAAAAAAAAGAAAGGACCCCATTCTCGGAAATAACGCTACACCACAACCAATAAGGCGGCGGTGGTCCTTTCCAAACAAATTGTTATTACACCACTCTAAAGTTTTCAACGGGTGGGTACCTTTGATCAAATATGTACCTACAAACCGAATGTTTCGAAACTGATCAACGGTACCACATACAAGCGAGAGTAATTTTAAATTAGTTTGAATATTAATTTTCATGTTTGGATACCAAAATGTAAGAGTTCCAGAACCTAAATTGGTTTCAGTTATAAATAATTTTACATCTGAGAATACCTTTAACCTTTTTGATTAATTTCTAGTGTACAATGAATAGGCCTTTCATTGGCCTCTTGTAAGTTCATTGCCGTCTGCTTCCCTATTTATGTATGCCTAGTACCTGGTATAAGTTGAAGAGCCTTCTCATGGATTAATTGAGTAATTTAAAACAGGGACGTCCCCTGCTCCTTACAGCACCATCTACCGGGTCCAAATCTTTCAAGCTGGAACCAACCAATATTCACAAAATGCATGGAAATCGGTTGAGTGGTTTCGAAGATTTACATTTACAAACACGTGGTTTTATACATTGAGATTAAATCTGATTGTTAATGCAAAGGCAACGTACGTAGAGTTAAATCTTTTGATTGAAAAGAGTGTCCATGGAGTTTCTTACCCATTCTTCTCCATAGAGATCTACGCTTTGGAATGGGCAACTATAGTAGTTTCACATGTTATTAAGCCTTATGTCTGGGACTGTAGCTTCGCCTTCTTTGTGTTCCTGACATTCAAAAGTGTGGTCTAATTGACATAAATGCTTTGAGTCTGAGTTTGACGTCCTAAACTTATAGAAAAGATAGCAGAATTAAAGACCTTGTAATCGAAGTATCAAAGGCATTCTATAGATTAAAATGTCAAGACGCCAGATACACCAATTTGCCAGATTCAGATTATTAAAAAAACCCAAATCATGAAGTCTATCCACAATCAAAACCAATCCACCTTACCCACCTAGTTACCCTTGACCGCATCCTTTCATACAATATATTAAGGAGAAATTATTTATTCCCTCCTATCCTTATAAAGGCATCAGCGATGCGAAACCCCAAGATGATTAATAAGGGCTTTCCCTATAGTTTATTACTCCTGCAAAGATATTGTGTTTCTACCCAAAGGTTTAGTGCCCCGAAATTGTCAATCGACGGGATTGATTTTGGGTAATTATCCGTCGAATACTGGTTTATATGGTGTGTTGGGTTATTTGCGATATGTGTTGTCATTAGTCATTGCTTCGGTTATGGATTAATTGGCATCGTTTGACGGATTAACTGGATTTTGTTACAGAGATTATCGAAGATTTGTGGATGTGCTGTAAAAGAGGACTGATTTAGAGTTTCAAGTAACTTTTATGAAACCCCATTTTTCTTTTTATCTTAAATGAGGTATTGCAGACCAACAGCTGTAGATTTCACGCACGTTGCATGAAACTTTATAACTAAAATCTTACTTACAATAAAAAACGTTCATAGTTTTCTTCAACTCCAAAGATATATGAGAGTAGCAAGCAATTAAAATAATCTGTCTCTTCCGAGCCATTATATTAAGACTATTTTCTTACAAGTCTCCATCGAAGAAGCAAAGTTCTCAACAGAACATTTTAGAGAAACTACTAAAATTTATCTACATCTATTATTTGTAGCCACAGTGGCTACATAAGTTATTATCTCAGCTAAAATATCCGTTCACAATGAAAATATGGTTAATACCGTACCGAAGTAGGTACCCAGAATAAATTAGGGTAAGGGGCCTTAACGTCGACCTTCCATTTAAGGGATGGCGCATATTCATATAATCACTGAGATTAAATTCGACGGAATGTTCCGAGGATTAACGAACATGTCCCGAAGGTGTATTTTTATTATTATTAATATCATCCGGGAAATATTGTATAAGGATATGCAAAATCCGGTAAAGTTTTTGTGTTCGTTTTTCGAACGCAGTGCAGCGTTGATTTCCCAGCTAGATGGATGTAGCTGGGTTCGACTAGATAAAAGGCAGAGGACCGGTCGTTGGGACACTACGGCGGAGAGGCTCATGTCCAGCAGTGTACTGTTAGGCAGAGCTGATTGAGAGTTAGATTTTCCGATTTTCCGGTTGGTTATAATTTCATTGATTGAAGCCTAATTGATTTATTTGCTGATTGCTTTTACAATTATAAAGGTCCATCATCAAGGTAGCAACAACAGTTGCAGTAATAGGATTGTGAAGGATTAATCCGTTGTCACTTTAGGACCAAATACGCCTGATTTTTGTTCGGTTGATGGCAATAGGCTCGCCCCTTATAACGTAGATTTTAAACTTAGTCCCTTACTATAGGTACACCGCTGCCTAACCCTTCTGAAGAAAAAACATACGTGAAGCTGGTAATAACATTTATTGCCTAAATATTGTTACGAAATGTTATTACTCAGATAACAATTTCTCAGATCCCTATCTCTGCCGCCACGTGTGGTGGTTGCCATGGCAACGAACTCTGAATTAATCGTCGGTATGTATAGTCACGTGGATGAATTTCAATCCACTTACTGTCGGTACTTATACGACTCTTTTCAAGAGACTATAATTGAGGATGAGGATAGATAAGAGGACAATAACTCTCGGAGTGAACGTAAATACTGACACTGACTTTCTAAGTCTTTTGCTTAGAAAGTTGAGTGACAAGCAAGGTGAAACACAGGTTGAGTTTTTTAGTTTGTTTCATGGTAAAGTTAATATTGGCGGTATTTTTTTTTTCCGGATGGGAAATCATCAAATGACCCCTCACACTCTGGGCGGAGTGGAAGGGAGTGTCAGACTTGTACTGACTAAACCCCATTCATGTTCCTTCTTTGCCCTTTGTGTTCCAGGACCACGGTATCTCTTTCGAACAGTCCCGCTGCCCTGGCAGGCATCGGCCCATGCGGACCCCTACTCGGTTGCTGACATCTCTTTGAGGCGCGCGTGGAACAAGAACGCGCCGTCGGCACGGCCTGTCGTCATAAGACGGCCGGACGGCAAGCTAGCCCATAACTCGCCGTCCACAGGTCCGCGCCTACGGTGGCCGGGAGCCACCACGTGATTCCCGACGCCCAGGGCGTCTCCCGCGGCGGCTGGGACGTGAGGTTCTTCCCCTCTCACGTCCCGTCACCTCCTTCACTAGCAAAAAAAAGTGATATTTCCATACTAACATTTTTTTTTTTCTTAGAAACGTCTGAACCGGTTATGATGCAATTGCAAACTATAGTTACAGTGAAAAAAGCTGCGCTGCACTGCGTATCTTAAATTCTCAAAACACAGTGTATGACAAAAAAACACCTGCTTGAAGTGTTTTGATTCACTACTCTATGGAGTAATATGCAACTACTAGTAAAAATGATTGAATGAAACAATTCTTAAGGAGTAAAAGTACCTACACTTAGTTCAATCAAGTAATCATTTATTTATTTGTTAACATAGGTACACAATAAGTTCGCAATAAATGTTTTGACTTTGTCTTTGAAAAAAAACTCCAACAATGTAATATTTGACAAAACGAAGGCTTAGGTCCAATTGTTTTTCAAATTAAAACGTTCTATTAGGACCATATTCCCGAAGTCAGTGACCGACTAAGCTCCATTAAAACTTGATGGAAAACTGAGCATTTGAAGATCAGCCTGTGTTTATTTGCAGAGTACAATTGCTGTTAAGTGCCTCATTTTAATATGAAAATGTACAGTCAACAACAAAGTTTATGAGTTTGTTTTAGGAGAAACTTATAAAACAGATTTATAACTCACTAATTAATGTAAATTCCTGAACATATTTTGATCCTTTCAAGGAAACAAAAATCAAAATAAAAAAAAATTAAAAAAATCAATGTGTTAATTAGTGAAACTAACACGTTATCTTTAGATAACTAACTAGTTTGTAGTTTGTTTAGCAACATCAGCTCTATATAAAGCTTAAGATATCGATACAAGAAACCGATTATTGAAACTGATATTTCAAGCAACTTGCGGTCGTTCACCCTAAAAACTTATCAAATCATTTATTTTATCAGATACGCATCCGTTTACGGAGTTTTGCTAGCTAATCCAAATTGACCTTGGGTCCCACTGCCCTTGAGTGAATCAAGAACCCCTGTTTATTTAAGGGCAGATCTCGTTTTTCCTCTGTGATTACTGTTGAGACTGTGCGTTCACTGATACCGTAGTTTTCTTTTAATCTGAACTCAAAACTGTTTCTTTTATACGGAAACCACAAAGATTTTTTTAATCTACATCAGAACTGAAATTACCAATTATCTCTAACGTCAACGATGGCAATAAATTACCATAATAATATGGCTTAAAACGTAAGAAGCGCGAGTTAGCGAGAATTCTGTTAGTGTTACCACTTTAAGTGCTTATCTAACAACTGAAGCAGCTTTTCGAGTAGATTGAAATTGCCTAAAATTAAGTTAAAATGTTTGACGTAGATAGCATTTGCGAGATGGCGTCCGAGCTGCCTTTGCGTACATGTATACGTTCAGGAAAATATGACGTACTCCTGTAATCCCCGAAGGGTTAGGCAGAGGTGTACGTAATAGTACACCCACATTTCGCCAGTTATGTTTTCCCATGTAATAGAGGGCGAGCCTATTGCCATGGCCATCAACCGGGCACAAATCCAGACTCCGTGGCTGCTGAGAATTCCCTGACGGAAAAACCCAGTAACATTTTGCCCGATCAGGAAATCGAACCCAGTGCCTCATGCTCAGCAGTCGCGCTCGCGGCCATTAAGCTGCAAATCAGTACTTGGACAGACCGGGCTAGTGTTTCAGATGGAGATAAGCGGTGAAACAAACTGCCAAGCAATCAGTCACAGCTCCTATGAAGTCCTGAGAGCCTAGTGCTAAATTTATACCTATTCAATCGCGCTAAAATTCACTCACATCAATTTATAATTATGGCATAATTTGTGTTTACCCATGATTATCACGATAAATACTCAGCGCAGAGTATTTATAATTTAAATTGACGTGCTTCCATTGTTCTCTTTTTGATAAAGCTACGTATTTATAAATTCGTCCTCTCCAACACTTGATAGGTCACGGCTGATTCCACCTAGGTCATTCACACCTCTTACCATAGTCTGGCCTCACAGTTCTACATAACACCATCGCACTTACGCTCCACCATGTAAAATCTTCAAAAGTGACCGAAGTATTTTACGTCAGCACTTACAGCATACAGTAAGAACTTGTCTCTATTCCTTGACTTTATTACGGTCCTTATTCGTCCATTCCTAAACACATTCTAGCGTTTGTTCCTCGTCTGACCTCTTGTCCAGGGAATCCTAATAAATGTAAATGTGATGCGAGGGTATTCAATTACGACCACTACTTGACACCTAAAGTTTTTCACGTGGTTTTTTTCGTCTATTTTGTGGTTTTGAAAATGTTTTGGGAGGACTTTAAACTTTAGTTTTATATATAATATATCTGTGGGTGTTTTTAGTGTGATCGTTGTTTTAAATGGAATGGTTATCGGGAGTTTTGAGAAAAGTTTTTAACACAGTAACAAGAAATACTAGGAGGTCAGACATTTCAAAGGCTGTACTTACGAAAATGTGACGCACATTGAGCAGTCAGTTGCATTATCAACCACGTAGATGCTTCCTGAGATAGCTGATATACCAAGGAAGTCTAACGCACATGCATTTATGCACTGCAATCTGCATTGTTTGGTGAAACTCCACGCTGCCACGCAAACTGGTGAACACCATAACGGCATCGAATCAACAACTTAGTTAAAAATGAAGTGACGCGATGTCGATGCGGTGCAGTATTCTACGCGTGCTATAAGCTTAATTCTTGCCGTAACAAACGAAGAAGCATACGTAAGTTAATATTGACTGCTTCTTTGGTGTAGTGTCCGCAAGCGCGGCTTATTGGGTTTTTCCATGAGGAATTTCTTAGTTGCAGCTCAGAGTTTGGATTTGTGCCCGGCTGATGGCAATAGGCTCGCCTCATATTACAAGAGACTTAAAAAATAACTGGTGAAATATGGGTGTACTATTACGTACACCTTCGAGTATTACAGGCGTACAAACACATAAACATCTCCCTCCTCCACACTTCATCGCACCGGCAGAAAAACACCCCCTGGTGCAACTGCAGTGGCTGATATGGAAATCTTTAAACAGACTGCGTGCTAAAGTTGGCTGTTTCAGATCTAATTTGGCTAGATGGGGTATAATCGTCCCATCTCGTACACAATGCGAGTGTGGAGCCCCAACACAGGATATGTGGAGCCCCACACCTTCTCCCCTGCCCATCGTACACAAATAATCGCACCGTCCAGGAATTGAATGAGGCAAACGACAGAGCTGTCCAGGTTGCTACGAACTGGTTGGACAAAATCTGAGTCATCGATTCGAGAAGAAGAAGAATTACAGGCGTGATGTTACGATATGTATGTCGGATCCGATCATTGGTATGAACCTAAAATGAATAGCAAGTGCGCCGGTAGCACACCACAGCGTGCTTCTACAAAGCCCTGATGTTTCCAGCTCGCGGCGAGGTTGCTTTTCAGCGTCTGATCGCAGTGGAGTTGAGACGTCCTGGAACTGTACCCGATTCATTGTGCCCCGTGTTATTGTGATAAGTTGTAAATTCAAGTAATTTGTTAGTTTAATAGAAACAGTGTATCGCACCCAGTGTATTTTCATTGCACAAAACTCACCATCTGCCCATATGATGTACGCGCCTAACGGAATAAATCCTGAAATATCCGAGATGAAGAAAAATAAAGATAATTTATAATTTCTCCCCAAACAAAAGTTCATCCGTGCTTCCTATTAAAATCCCCTTCGTGGTTAAACTCGTACCACTCAAGAATTCCATGTCACTGTAATTTGAACACAATGAAACTCCGCTTCCGACTTTACCAGCATCCTTAGGTAATAAATTCAAGGTCTAATCTCAAGCTTGTCTCACTGGGTCGTCTTCATGAATCACACGTATTTTGTAGACAAAGAAATGGGGATTTATTAAGGAAAGCTCTTCTTATTTAATAGAAAATCATGAAGTACACTGACCTTATTAGTGATGTTTTTCAGAAAGGTCAGGTGCGTATAGCACTTGCAACCGGTGTGCGTATTCCAACAGTGGGCTTAAAATGGCCGCTTTTGCAGAATCATAATATGAATCACGTTAGAATTCTTGAAATGGTCACAGACGCAATATTATAAACTGTCACTGTACTGAATCGGAAGGTCGCAGGTTTAAACCCTGCTCGCACTAGAATTTTTCTTTCCATGTCAAAACAGCTGTAGTTTCCTACGCAGGGTTTGCGTATAAAAATATTAAAAACTGTCACTTTGTCACCATTTTACAAATTGTAACGTATACATAAGCATAATCACCCTATTATTGTTCCCACTGCTGGAACGCAGGCCTCCTCTCTATGAGAGGGAATGGGCTATAATCCACCACGCGGGCCCAGTGCGGGTTGGTTGATGTCACATGTCTTCGAACTTTTTTTGGTTCTAGGACATGCCGGTTTCCTCACGATGTTTTCCTTCATCGTTTTGAGAGCAGTGGTGATGAAATAACTTACACAAAGTAATGCGCCTGGCTGGGTTCGAACCCACGACTTACTGCTCGTAAGTCGGGGCCGCCACCACGGGGCCAGCGCTGCTCTCGTTGTTGAAATTGAAACGTAATTTATATTATTATCCTTTTTTTTTCCCCTACTCTGGGCGGAGCGGAAGGGAGTGTCAGACTTGTACTGACTAAAACCCATCCATGTTCCTTCTTTGCCCTTTGTGTTCCAGGGCTACGGTATCTCTTTCGAACAGTCCCGCAGCCCTGACAGGTATATTATTATCCTTATTTCTATTCTGCTAAAGCGATCATTTTAGCCCCCATGGTGATTGAACGAAGGTAAGTATACGAAGAAAACTGCAAAAAGAGTATGTGAAGATCGTAACTGGTGGCGTTATGTAGTTTATGCCTACCAATTTCCTTTTTTTTTTTTTTTTTTGCGGATGGGAAATCATCAAATGACCCCCCCCCCCACTCTGGGTGGAGCGGAAGGGAGTGTCAGACTTGTACTGCCTAAAACCCATCCATGTTCCTTCTTTGCCCTTTGTGTTCCAGGGCCACGGTATCTCTTTCGAACAGTCCCGCAGCCCTGGCAGGCATCGGCCCATGCGGACCCCTACTTGGTTGCTGACATCTCTTTGAGGCGCCACGTGGAACACGAACGCGCCGTAGACACGGCTCTGCCTACCCCCTTGGAACCAGAAACCTTAGGGGTGTTTTATTGGAATTTAATAATGTCGGCTATTTTCTCAGCATCTCTTTCGGCATGGCGAACGCAGAAAGGGATAGACGATGTTCAAGATAAACCTTCTAAAGTAAGACACCGATAAAAGGTGGTGTCGGTGGTAATTGTCCTAGGATCCGAGTGAAACCACGAGCTAAAGCTAGTTTCTACATGAAGAACTCAGTACAATTCAATCAAAATGGCTTTAAGATTATTTGCACAGATAGACTGCTTTGAAAATCTCGGATTCGGAGATAGGATTTGCTAGTCAATCGTCTTTAGATTTCTTGACCTCCGTCTATCTAATAATCGGAGCGCCAGATTTTAATTGAATTACTAGGAAATCCGATGTAATGATTCTATTCCTAGGAAAATTTGTCTTCTGTTTAGTTTTTTCATCGTAATTTGGATCTACGTTCAGGCTTAGTTTGAAGTTTCTTTGACATAGAATTTATTTGACAATTATTCATTAATTTGTGATCTAGGCCGGGCCTTGAACATGGTTTGATCCTACGCCCTTTTAGTTTTCATTAAAAATGTAGGTTCTACAGTAATTGCTTTAGACACCTTTTTGTTTTCAGTATCTTTGGTGTCAAGTGTCCAGTTCTACTTTTTAATTTTGTTTCTTTTTTAGTAAATAGAATACTTTACATCATTATAACATAACGCTTGTTATCCCCGAACGGGTATTCAGAGGTACCTAATAGTACCTACACCCACATTTCACCAGTTATGTTTAAGTCCTATGTAATAGGGAGCGAGCCTATTGCCATCAACCGGGCGCAAATCCAGACTCCGTGGCTGCTACTGAGAAATTCCTGATGGAACAACCCAATAACACTTTGCCCGACCTGGGAATCGAACCCAGGACCTCATGCTCAGCAGTTGCGCATACGTTCACTAGACCAACTGGCAGTAATTAGGATGCTTATTTTGATCTTTACTGAATGTTAATATACTCAAATATTCTTAACACCTCTGCCGTGCCCTTCGAGAAATACAGTCGAGGTCATGTTTGTATTCAAGTATTCAAAGAATCAAGGGTGTAGTAGATTTTATTGATAGAAGGAGGTATAGAAATTTACAATACCTAAAAAAACATACTAACTGTTATTTAATCGAATGATTCGGAAATTATTATTGAGACAATTTAAAAAGACTTTTATTTTTTTAATTAGGACATCCCCGGTACACTTTTCCCAAACCACGGCAACTCCTGAGAGCAATAGTGGCGACCACCAAAAAAGCGCCGAGACAATGAAGCTCTGTCTTCGATCCCGCAACGAAATTAATCAGAAAAGTATAGTGGAGGAGTAGAAAAACTATAATTTAAACTAAAAGAACTGATTGATCAAAATGATAATTATAAACCACATCGTTTATCAATGTTAAAACAGTACATAGTTAATGACACTTTAAATGGGTTTCCCACATAATTAAAAAACAATTGAATAATAATTTTGATAGGGTAGTATTTAAACGAGCGAACATAAATTCAAATTAAAGGTGTCAAAAATATTGAAAATGGGCTACTGAAATACTAAGTGAGCGACAAACAGTGGGTGAATACAAATGTTTAAAACAGCGACTTGAAAATAGAAATTTGAGTTACTAGTTGTTCAGTACGATTATGTGATAATTTAAGGACTCCTGTAAAAAACTTAAAACAAGGTTATTAATCACTAGATTGTAGATAAGGCGTAGTCGACGAACCCCCGCTGAGCGGAGCTCCTATATCTGTTAGCAGAGTTTAAAGTAACCTAACACGAAGGGGATTCCGGGGTCTTAGTTCGCTCACTTCGCTCGCTCACTAGACCCCGCCATCCCCTTCGAACCTAACCTGTCCGAGTCGGGGTGCCACAAGTCTCTCTCAGCATTCGCTCCCTCTTGCTTCCTATATTCTCCTTGCTGCAATGACCGGATAAATAGTTGCTTACTTGGTACAATAGTCGCCCATTTAGTATATTGGTCGCCAATTAAATTTTTATTCGCCCGATTAATAATTTCCCATTTTGATACATCCGTTGGTGAATTATTTCTTCGCGAAAGGTTTTCATGGAAATCTGCTACTGTCCTTTCATTAATATTTTACATCTGATTTTGCAGCTCAGTGACTTTTATTCTCCTTGTCCTAAGGTTTACATTGGAGGTAAAATAAAAAGTGAGAGGATTGTAATAGTCCACTGACAGACTGATAGACAGTAAACTGTCAATCTTTTTTAAGTCACGTGTTATATACAGGGTGTAAATGGACGGTTCACGAAGCCGTCAACCAAACCAACAACTAAGTAACTTTATGCAAAAATTATTGCTGGGTAGCGACTTTTTTTTTTGGGATGAAAAATCACGTTTTACGGTAGGAATCGATGGAAAGCACTCAAAGCATTGTGCTGATGAATGGATTGAATAGTACGAGGGTCGTGAAGGTGTGTTAAGTAAAAATCTTACATTAAAAATCTGTAAGTATTAAAAAAAAAAAACTTGAGAAAAAGTTGAAACTTTGACTCCCAATATCTCCGTAACTAGAAGGTTCCTAGGTATGGTCTAAAACAAAAAATGATCGCAATGATGGGGAAAACAAGTGTCTTTCGGCTTCGTTAAGGGTCTTGTAACACTCTCTATAACATTGGACTTATAACAGTATTTTCTAATGTTGTTATAAATAATCCCATTGGAAATTCTTCACTAAGATTTTTCCTCAGAGAATATTTTTTTCTCTCTGGGCTATAAGTGTAGCTAAGTGTTTTTTTTACTGACAGAAGGAATCTAGGTTATTGGCTTGAAGCAAAGTTAGTATCGTACTTTATGTATTTTCATCGAAGTAGTAAAAAATTCTTTAGATATTCTTCAATAAAAAAAAAAAACAATAAACAATTTACTTCGCGATGACTTGCTGCTTATATTTACGTACTACAAATATTTTTATTAAATCATATTACGAGAATTCTCTCTCAGCCCGTGTCCTCATCTAAGCGAGCATCGTACGAATACCGAATCACCTTGCGAATACGCTCTCAGCACGTTCATTTTATTTGAAAAATCCAAACGCGTTGGCACTTTCCGATTTCGACACAATATTTTCAATCTCGACGACCGCAAATTCGCGTAGCTTTAGCTTTGATTAGAACACGGCCTCAGATATTTCAGTAAAATACATACTGTTTTACGTCTTACAGATTTATACTAAGGTACGTAAGCGTCTCAATCTTATATCTTGTATGCTATGGCCTACGAATATTAAACTGTTCGTTGACTTGGCTTATCGATCACTCACATCCTAAACCTTTGAAGATAGAAATAGGAATTCTGGCAGATGTTTGTCCTTAGGGAGTGAAATTGTGTACTAGAAAGGACTTTCCTTGACTCTATACAAGGTTGAGGGTTGAACTGTGGTTCAAAGTTTGTATATCAAAACCTACTAAAATTGTTATAGGGTTTCTATCAGGGAATTCTCAGTAGCAGCCACGGAGTCTGGATTTGTGCCCGGTTGATGGCAATAGGCTCGCCCACTATTACATGGGACTTAAACATAACTAGCGAAATGTGGGTGTACTATTAGGTTCACCACTGGCCAACCCAGCGGGTATTACAGGCATGTTACGTTATGTCATACCAAAAGAAGTCTCTATTTAGTGAATAATTCAGGACACAGTCACCATTTTCCCTATTGCATACACTGTTGGCAGTTCATACGGCCGGTTGTATTGGTACGAGTCGAGTTCGTCCCGCCATCTCCGCTTTGGTCGTCCGTGGAATTTCTTGGCTGTCGCATAGCATAGTAGCTTAGTTAATAGGCGATTAGGTGTAATATTCCTACTGCAGGACACAGGCCTTCTCAGGAGTGGGCCCTAATTCACGATACGGACCAAATTTTGGGCAGGTTGCTAGATGTTAGTTGACATAATTTTTTATTTTTTCTAGGACATGCCAACTTCCTCAAGATGTTTCTTTTATCATTTTGAGAGCAGTGGTAATGGTAATCTATACAAAGTAAAGTTTTGCGTTTGAAGGCGACATCGATATGACACGCTCAACCCCACATAAAGCTTAAAAAATAGCCATGATCATAATCATTTATTTGCAATAAGTATGCAAATAAATGTTTTATATGTGTGTGATGTGTGTGTGTGTATGTGTGTTTTTGATGTGTTGTCATTTGGAAAATAATTACTTTGTCTACCTATTTTAAACCGAAACATATCACACAACACACCAAAAACAATGACGTTTGATTAAAATCCCTTATTTACCTCACAAGGGACTTACCTACCACAAGACACCGCCCAATCAAGTTCAGTAATTTCCCAGAACCCGTACGCTAGCGAAGCTTTCTGACAAAACCAAATTAATGAAACAAACCGTGGTTTTACCAAAACTTCATTGTTCTGCACTAGCATAGACGTATGATTAATATCTTGGATTAACCACAGGGAGCTTTATAAGTAAATAGATGTTGCTAGCTGGGGGAAATATCATGAAATCATTTTAAATGCTTGGTAATATTCAAAATATACAACGTGTAACAGAATGGGTATAGTTATATGAAAGGATATGCTGCAGACCATCAAACCGAACAACTTCCTCCATGGGTCCAATATCGTATGTGCGAAAAAATTATCAGCTGTCCCATACTAAATTTCAATACCTACTCGACCCAAATGGGACAGCTGATAATTTTTTGGACCCAAAGAGGAAATTGTTCTGTTTGATGGTCTGAAGCATATCCTTTCATATGACTATACCCTTTCTGTTCCACGTATATTTACGAGTAAGTTGCCGATTTTTATCGCAATTCTTGCCTAGGTTCGCAAAATCGAGGGCCCAGGGGTAATAATAGAGCTATACAGGACGATTAGCTCCAGCTGTTGGCCACTCTGGATATAGATTAAAACACACTTAACTCACTCACTTCACAGACACACAACAAATTCACTTCAAAGACTTCACTTTAAGGCGGATGCGCTACGGCAATCCGCGAAATTAATTTTCTTACCTTTTTTACAATTTGCCGGTCATTGTCAGGATGAATGTTGAAAAAAAATATGTTTCGTAACTCGTATATATTTACAGAATTATAATAATTAAAATGATCAATACAAAGCTCGAAGTTAATTTTATCCCATTGAATAATTTATCAAAAATTCATTTAATGGCAAACAACATAAGAAAATTTAAATTGCGCAGCCTACCCTGTCAGTTCTACCTTAAAACGTCATGGTACAGTATGACCACTTTAAGTCTGCGATTCAAGGTGGCGCTGTTTGTCAAGCAAAAATACATCGATATGTTAAACTTGGTACATTTATTTTAGTTCTGTGTTTTCCCGCCTGCACAAAATAATCAGTAAAACACTTACAAGGAGAAAAAAAAGTAAAGGGGCGAGGCTAAACACTATACTAATAATAATTCAAATTCTGACGGTGAAGTACATTATATAGCTAAAGCAAAAATAAAAAGCAAAAATCTGTTTCCGCCCGGGATCGAACCGGGGGCCTTCTGCGTGTTAGGCAGATGTGATAACCGCTACACCACGGAAACTATACATGAACTAATAAAATTATATTTTGCTATGTAACTTACCTCAATTTTCCACAACTTACCTCCTTTCTGTGATAGGGTGTGCGCCATAACCCACGACGCGAACCCAGTGTGGGTCGATAAATAAAACATCTCTTCGATTGTTGGTTCTAGGACAAGCCGGTTTCTTTAGAATTAATTCCTTCACCGTTTTTCAGAGCAGTGATGATGAAATGAGCAGCGGTGGCTCAGTGGTGGAAACCCCGACTTACGAGCCGTAAGTCGTGGGTTCGAACCCAGCCAGGCTCATTACTTTGAGTAAGTTATTTCATCACCACTGCTCTCAAAACGGTGAAGGAAAACATCGTGAGGTAACCGGCATGTCTTAGAACCAAAAATTCGAAAACATGTGACATCTACCAACCCGTACTGGGCCCGCGTGGTGGATTATAGCCCAATCCCTCTCATAGAGAGGAGGCCTGCGTCCCAGCAGTGGGAACATTAATAAGCTGATTATGCTATGTTTATGCTATGATGAAAATAGCATAATCAGCCTATAATGCTCCAGTGTCTCAGCAGTGGGATACAGGCTTCTTACTATCCACAACGCGGCCCAGTGATGGATGTTGCGATATTCGAATTTTGGATTCCAGGCGGCATATTCTCCTTTTTACCCGACTACGGCGAAGCAAAAAGGAGGGATATACATAAATTCATAGTGATGTTCCGAGGATAGCCGTGGTCGTATACCACCTACCCTAAAAAAACAATACATTCTTACAGTAGTAGTCGATCTTAAACTTTAGGGCAAAGTGGTATATACCACTTTGCCGTGGTTATATAACCAAGGCCTGAATATCACTATGAATATGGTATTAAATACATTAAAATATACCTAGTTGTTATTTAATATACGATAAATATTGGACAATTTGTATGTGCAATTTGTAAGATGAGAATATTTTCGTTTCATAATTTTTCAGTACTTAATCAAATTTTAGTTTTTGAACTTAATTTTTGAGAGCAGTGGTGATGGAATTAACTACACAAAGAGTAAGATCACTAGTATAAAACAAAGTCGCTTCCCGCTGTCTGTCCCTATGTATGCTTAGATCTTTAAAACTACGCAACGGCTTTTGATGCGGTTTTCAGTAATAGATAGAGTGACTCAAGAAGAAGGTTTATATATATATTTTTTTTGCACCCGTGCAAAGCCGGGGCGGGTTGTTAGTTACTTCTACAATAATTATCTTACACACAATTTACTTGGCATTGAATTATTCATCGTTAGCAGTACAATGTCCACAAAACCCCTTCAATACCACTTCTATTCCATTATTTAGATTCCTGTGGACTAAACAGACGAACACCCTTGCGTAACCGGTGCGGCGCGGTGGGCGGCAGCAAACCCCTTTGTTATATTGGACCGGCACGCTTTGATAAGATGCTCGGCATTACATGGATTAGTTCCAAGGCCCTATTGATTGAGGGAGTCATTAGCGTCGTAATTGGAATTACTTGTGTCAGAGAACATATCGAAGCGAATATAAGGGATGATTGTTTTATGATTTTTTCTGTGAATCGTCTTGTTGATGAGGTGTGGGTCTTGTTATTGTGGAAACTGATTTGTTTTCCTGTTACTTTTGTGAACAAGTTTATCCAAGTTCGGGAACTAGTATCTACATTGATGTGATGTATAGACGAGTACCAGACATTTAAAATGTCATTATTCTGTTTTAATTAAATAAAGGATTGTAAATATTATTTGTTAAATGCACTTCTTTGTTTTTTGAATAAATAATCTACCTATATTACAATAATTCCAACATTGCTTCGTATAAAACATGAATAGGTTATGATTCGTAGTCGCACATCAAATTGTTTTCATCTTGTTAATCTCTCTCTCTGGGGTCGGTCCCTCATGACTGAGGATCGTGGTCAGCATCAGAGTTGCATCTGGAGCGGATGATCTGCATCCATCCATCGGTTTCTGTCCAGCGCGTCTCTTACAACCGAGTAAAAGTTGGATGCCGAGTCTTTAATTTGGTCGGTCCATCTTGTTGGTGAACGGCCACGCGATCTTTTAGTGTTGCCCAAATGCAAGAACAAGACGAGACTTAGCCAGTCTTGGTCTTGGTCTTGCGCCAATACACCTGGTCTTGGTCTTGGTCTTGGTCTTGCGCTCCCAGTCTTGGTCTTGGTCTTGGTCTTGCAGCAAGAGTCTTGCAAGTCTTGCAATTACCTATTAGTCTATTACTATTTATTAAAGTTTACTTTAAATCTTAGAAAAACGTATTAGAATTGGAACATTGTGAGCTTGAATTAACATAGCCATAGTAAAGATCAAGCAGATTAATAAATAACTGAAGATTTGATAAGAAATTCGAAAAATCAACTGACCTATATGTCGTTTTCCATGGAAGTAACTGTTTCTTAATAAACATTTATGATTTATAAGCTTACATTTGCTAAAACATGTAAAAAAACAAATTAATTACAATAACTTGACTGTATTTTAAAGAACAATACTTATCTGTCTAGAAAGAGATTGAACCCTCAACTTATAAGAAATTTAATAAAAGAGTTTTACGATTTATCATTTATTTGAATAAAAAATAAAATACAACACAAATCAACAGCTTTATCATTAGGTTATGATACTTTATATCAATTTTTTTGACCAAGAATTAATACAAAGTAACCATCTGGCTGACTCATCACTTAACCTATTTCTATGTTTTCTAATTACTAATGATGCTTTAGAAAATAACCTCTCAGCAGGTACTGAAGTTGCAGGTATTGAGAGAAAATCACGGGCCATTTTCGATAAAATCGGATACTCTGTCTCATGCGTCCTCCACCAATCTAAAATGTCTTCCGAGCT
The DNA here is from genome assembly GCA_963576755.1 of Noctua janthina. Classification (NCBI taxonomy): domain Eukaryota; kingdom Metazoa; phylum Arthropoda; class Insecta; order Lepidoptera; family Noctuidae; genus Noctua; species Noctua janthina. The sequence goes on from OY755055.1 coordinate 6,009,691, forward strand.
GGCAGTTCTTGGTTTTCTCAGGTACTCCTCCAACTCGTCTATCACTAAGCCTTGAAGACAAGATCCAGATGACGTCGAGGGACATTCATAGAGTTTATCAAAGTCTATTACGTCTTCATCTTCATCACATACTTTATTTTCTTTTTCTGGTAATTCCAGAGATTTGTTCAGTGAGTGTAGACTTTTATATTCTTCATAAAGTTCATTGAACTTGCGCAGACTTTCTGTTTTAAGTTGCTTCCCCCACATTGTCAGGTCAAAAGTCTGAGCCTTATGCCTTGGGTCTAAAATTAAAGAAGTACAATAAATCCAGTTGCTCTTCTTGTAATGTTTAAGCATTTTGTCTCGAGCTGCTTGGAAAGCTAGAATGAGCCTTTCATCCACTTCAGATCGATTAGGTTTCTCATCTAACTGTTTTACCATGGATTCAATTTTATCTAGCAAGAGATTGAATGATACAATGACTAGCGGTAATGTAACATATTTGTCTCCACCAAGTTTTGTACTTAAAAGTTTAAAGTTTATTAGAAATTTATGTAATTTTTCGAGTACCTGCCATTCATTAGCTGTGATTTGAAAATCATTTAATTCGGTGACAGAACTGCACAATATGTCAATGCCCGCTCTCACTTTTAAACCAAATCCAATCATGTCATGTGTGGAATTCCATCTCGTTGGACAGTCAAGAATGGCATTTAGATTTGATGGCACGCCAGCTGCTTCACAAGCAGACTGAAACTTCTTCTTCACTATCTCACTTCTTTTTATTTTACTGGAAATACTGCGTAACTTTGTTACAGATGTACGCGAGTCAGCATTATTTGGTGCAGATTCTTCATCTTCCTCATCCTCAGTTTCGTCTGCATAGTCTTCGTACTGCTGATCTTGCGCGTTAGTGTCAGACTCACAGTGTAATGCTAAGGTCTTTAATAAATCTTGTACACTAAGGTTTAAAATGTGAGCAAAGCACCGGAAATGTTGATTGTCTGAATCAAAGTGTGGCGGCAGCTGTTTGCCCAGTTCATACATAAATTTGGTATTTGCAGTTGCGTTGTCGACCGTGATACCTTGTATTTTATCAATTATGCCATATTCCAATAAACATTCATGGAAAATCGTTGCAATATCTTCCCCAGTATGTCGACCGCGTGATGGTATAAAATCAAGAACTACAGATTGATACTTCCATTCGTTGTCTATATAATGAATAGTAACCCCGTAGTAACTCCTACCAGCAATTGACGTCCACCCATCAATGGTAAAAGACATTTTAGATGATAATTGTTGAAGTCGTTCCTTGAGATTCAATTGGAGCTCTTCAAATCGCTCTTTGACTTTCCTTCTAAGTGTAGACCTTTTAGGAAACACCATATTAGGGCAAATACGTCGAAAATATACTTGTGTAGCTTCGTCATCGAAAAATGAGAAGGGAAGATATTTTTTCACCACCCAATCAACTGTAGCTGTCGTGATGTTGTCACTGCTGTTTTCCGACTGAAACAAAACAATAAATCTTGTGTTATTATTTAAAACATACTAGGTTTGAGCGTATAAGAGGAGGAGGTTTGTTGTTGTTAAATCGAGAAAATCGTTAAATTGATATTTGTTATATTAAGGTTGCACTGTACTGTAATTTACCAAAATAAAGTACTTAGTTGTTACTGGCCGATTAAAAGAAAATATGGGTGTTTATAAAAAATATTTAAGACGATAATTACATACTTAATATGTCGCACCCCTAGATGAAAACACCACTAACTCAAAAATACTTACGTAAGTTAATGGCGTTTTTGAAAGTATCGCATGAATAGCTACGCGGAGTTAAAATTCTTTTAACTGTTAAAAAAATATTCTTACCTGTCCACTTCTTCCAGCGGTTACTAAAAAGCTTGTGATATCTCCACTTAATTTTGGTTTAACAGGAAGAAATATTTCTGATTCCTTTTTGTGGAAAGATATTAGATGTTTCCTTAAGCCTGAAGTGTTTCTGTTTTTCATTTTTATTTCAATCTTTTTATGTTGGCACAATTTACAGAAGGCAGTTTGGGATGCATGAATTATTTCGAAAAACTCCTCAAATTTGCTTTTGGGTCTTTTAGATCTGTGACTCAAACTCTCGTTACTCGGACTAGAATAATTTGAATCTTCGTCACTCATATTAAATTGTACACGTGATACGTTTTTAGAAAACAACGAGAATTAGTAAAAACAATTATTAAGTTAGACTCGAAGCACAGCTCAATTGGAAATGACTGGAATTAAAATAATTCCTTTATTTATAGTACGTTTCCTTGCTTTCTACCGCGCCGCCTCGCCACGTGCCGGCTCTATGAAAAGGATGCCGCCGCAAATCAAACAATGCCGCGTGCGGCGTACAAACACACACTAAATATTACCTACTTGTACAGACGCGACGCGTGAATAAAATAGAATTAGTGCCAATCACTATTCTTTACATATAAGTGAATGTTTTGGCGTACATCTATACTAATATTATAAAGCTGAAGAGTTCGTTTGTATGTTTGATGACAGAAGTTTTAAAATAAATAAATAAGTCCTGAACGTCACTATACCTCCAAAGTTACTATTCCTCGTGGACGAAGTCGCGGGCACAGCTAGTAAATACTTACTCTCATCATCTCTCTCAGAGATATTCGGGCTGGTAAGTAATACAAAACTCTTATCGCAGGCTTTTTATTTTATTAGTAGGTAAGTACCTACGCTTTTTATATTATTTTATTAGTTTTGTAGAATTTTTTTACACGTTTCAAGTATATTTAAAAGTGGCTACAATATTTATTAAACGGGTGATATTTGAACACTTTTTTGCTATTTTTTCTTGTAAAAACTTAAGAAATATAATGACTAAATGTACAATAATAGTACCTAAGTAATTAGTTTAAAACCATATAAGTAATCAATATTATAATATATACTTACCTACTAGAATGAATTAATATGACATCTACTACCTATCCTTACCATTTTATCCTAATCATAATACTACTTGCGTGATCAGTATAATGTATTAATTTTCATTCTAAGCACTCTGAAACTTATTTATTCTTTGGAACACCTGTAGGTACTCTTAAAAAAATTCGAAATTATTTTGCATGAGTATACCTACGCCCTATGGCGGCAATCAAATAGTGTCACAAATGTTATGATTTCGGCGTGGCGGCAACGATTGTTTTAGATTTCAAAAGAAGCCGCCGGCGCGTGTATCATAACCATGTACTTCCGAAAAGCGGCAAATTTCTTTGAGAAGTAAGTACAAAACCTTTGATGCCGCATTATCAAAGTGCCGATGGTTAAAACATAACTATGCATGCACTCAGTTTGATTTTAATAGATATTTTTTTATTCGCTATGTTTATGGTATTAGTCGTAATGCGCATAGGTCCAGTTTTTCATATTCTTTGATACAGTTTTTTGCGTCTCATAGAATTCCTAAGCGTACCTACCTATACACCGAACTGTTACACCTAACTACTCAGTGAAATAGCGCTAAGTCCTAGCTGCAAGACGCAAGAGTCTTGCAGGCTATGTCTTGTTCTTGCTCAAGTCTTGCACGGTCAGTCTTGGTCTTGGTCTTGCTAAAAATACGCGGTCTTGTTCTTGGTCTTGGTCTTGCAAAAACGCAAGAACAAGACCAAGACTGCAAGACCAAGACTGAATTTGGGCAACACTAGATCTTTTGCCTTCGGTGTTCCCAACCGCAATCAGTTTTTCCAAACTTTCGTCGCCTCTGCGCACTGTGTGACCGAAGTTCGAAAGAATACGTTGTCGGCATAAGGTGGACTAGCGAGTTTTAATTCGGAGCTGGGTCAGGATCGATGCATTGGTGCGTTTCGCCGCCCAAGGTATTCTCAGCATTTGTCTAAAACACCACATTTCGAATGCATCAACCCTTTGCCTTTCTCGGGTCAGGATTGTCCACGTTTCTACTCCATACCGGAAGATGGGGAAATTCAGAGCTCGTATCAATCTGATCTTAGTTTTGATACCAATTCCTCTTTCATCCAGATGTTACTTAGTCGGGTCATAGCATCTTTTGCCATCCCGATTCTCCTTTTTATCTCGGGAACACAGCTGCCGTTGTTGTTGTCTGTTATCTTGTTAATGCTTATCTCCAAAATAACAAACAATTTCAATGTATTTTGATAGCCACTGACAACGATGCCTATTGTTTTTTTTTTAAGTTTACACCAATTCGAGAAAACATCCATTTCCGAATTATTGAACGCATTATAAAACCTTCACTAAACAAACATACAAACCAATAATATCTTCATTTCTAATAATGTATGTTTCGAAGCGAGAAAAGAACTAAATAAAATTCAATTTATCCACGGAACTACTATATCCGTGGAAGCTTTGTTGGGCTATTGGACTAAGGCTAAGGTCTTGCGTAGATAAAGGCTTCACTGTGTAGGTACACTCGGAGACATATCAAGCTATACATTTCCAGTAAAACATGGCCTCACTTTGAATAGATTTCCCGTACAATGACACATCCGCTTTTACAGGTTTTGCATAGCTTGACTGATCGCCGTACGTACGTACTGTGTAGCATTGCTTCACAAAATCTAAATCTAGAATAGGAGACTTGCTTTCCCGTCTAGTGTTTTGTGAACAAAACAACAACTTGACGTGAATTTTTGAAGATTTAGTATTGTGCAAATCATTATTGTATGTTGTGTGTGTATTCATTATTAATTCAAACAATAATTATACTAAATCATACCCAGTCCATTAATAGGGTTCATTACAGACCGATTAAAAGAACATTAAACTGATTTGTTCGATTTATACCAACTATCCTTAACCATATTTTTTATTTAAAAAGAAGCCCCTCTGGGAGTACTTAACGTCAATAATAAAAATACTACTAGTGTTATTTATACACCGCAAAATCACCTCAAAATACACCCAAAAGAATCTCTATATACATCAATCAACATTAAAAAACCAAATGAAACCAAAGAAATGAAAGCGTAGCGAATAGAGAAAATGGAGTAAGACAAAAAAAAACATTTGAGCTTCGGCTAAGGTAAAAACCAAGATCAAATGAATCGTGAATGGGGCATGAGTCCAAAGATTTAAATCTGCAGATCTACCCGAACGTGTCAGAAGATGCTCATGTTTGACAGTGACATTTTTAAATAGTATCGTCTCGGTTACATGTACTAAAAATCGTATCCATCAGTGAGCAGCACCAGTATCGTAATGAGCTCACACATCCTGCATGGTTTTTTCTCTTTATTTGTTTTAGGGTTTTTGTCTAAACAGATATGTCAACCCCATTGTGCCTTTTACCATTGTTACATTAAACCTTATTATTAACGCTTAAACTATACTAACCAGTTAAACAATTATATAAAACTCTTGAAGTAAAGATAGAAGTCATCGATGAAGGACTGTTATTAAATGACTTAACTTTTCGGTACCTTGTGAAGTTGGTGGGATAAAATTGATTGTATTAGTCCTATGTTAAGCCTATTTAAATCTAATTCTTTCAAAATTTAATCCCTCTCGTAAATAATCTATTTCTCTTCATAAACCATGACATTATAATATTAAGCGAAACATCTAAAGAACTTAATTGGAATACTGGTTTCTGTACATAGGATGAATATGTGAGCTCAGTCTTTTTAGTATGGACCTTAGAACGATGAAGGGCATATCTGACAATGTAAATCTTTGATAAGACTAGGATAAACATTGAACTGGGGTAACTGTATACAGGTGGAGGTCATTGAATTTAAATAGATAGCACTGAACTCTGATTAACTGGACTTCTTGATTTGCATTTAGAGAAATAAATAGATTAAATGTCCCCAATGGTGTAACCTAGCAGACAGATGTGTCGAAAGAAAGAAAGAAGAAAGAAAAAATATTTATTTGTCGCAGGGACATGACGTGCATCTTACAAAATTATAAAAAAAATAAACAATAAACTATATTCAAACTATATCAACAGGACGGAACTAAAAAAGAAAAAAGTTAACAGCTTGCACGTCGTGACTGCGACAAGCAGGTTACCACTCAGCATGATGCTGTTCTATGAGGGCCCACAATACAGCGCTGGTTTTCAGTGGTCACCCGTGAAAAACGCTGCTGTTGCTAGGAGTTTGTTCCGCTACTTCGTTTTCCAAGTTAAAAACACTAGGCAGTGGCGAAGGGCGTTTTGTGGGACTGGTTTTGTAAACTTTGACGCACTTTTTTTTTTTTTGTGCTGATTGTCAGCCTAATTTAAATAAATTACTTTTTATTTTGATTAGTGTAGGCAGAAGTGTGTGAACTAAATAGAAGGTAGGTATGTACAGACGCCAGCACATCAACCTACCCGAAACTGTCAAATTTTCCCAATTAACCTTGAACCTTATTCTTTAGCGATAAAGTCAAAAATTTATTAAAGAAATTTGACAGATTGCAGTAGCTTGATGTGCTGTTGTCTGTACGTACATAAACACACAGTCATGTTGCCGTTATATTCAAGTCGCATAGAAAAGAGCCGAAAGCTTAGAGCCATCACTCAAGACAGAATTATGGTTTTATTTGCGTAAAAAGGGGTAATTATGTTTTAAATTATAGTACTGTATAAATGCAAACCACACAAGTTTTAATATTCAGTTTACACACAGTCATGTTGCCGTTATATTCAAGACCCATATAAAAGAGAAGAAAGCTTATAGCCATTACTCAGACCAGAATTAAGGTTTTATTTGCTTAAAAAGGGGTTATTATATTTTACATTAGGGTACTGTGCAAATGCAAACCACACTTAAGTTTTAATTATTCTGTTTAAGCTGTTATTATTCAGTTTTAATTACAATCACTAAGTAGGTACTTTAGTAAACATCAACTTTTCAATATTGAGTAACCACTCGTGCCATTAAAATTAAATGTGAAGTAATATTACATTAATTAATTATTGAAGTGATCCATTGTACCTTAATCTGTGTTATTTGATAGTTGCTTTCATGTTTTTAAAACATCATCATTTGGAAAAGCAGCGGAGAGCAGCGGTAGCCCAGTGGTGGCGGCCCCGACTTACGAGCAGTAAGTCGTGGGTTCGAACCCAGCCAGGCGCATTACTTTGTGTAATTTATTTCATCTCCACTGCTCTCAAAACGGTGAAGGAAAACGTCGTGAGGAAACCGGCATGTCCTAGAACCAAAAATTCGAAGACATGTGACATCTACCAACCCGCACTGGGCCCGCGTGGTGGATTATAGCCCATTCCTTCTCACAAAGAGGAGGCCTGTGTCCCAGCAGTGGGAACATTATAGGCTGACTATGCTTATGCTTATGCATTTGGAAAAAATGTCTTCCGTCTTTTACATTTGTTCGTGATCGCGATTTTGTATACGAACGTTTCCTGTCCATTTCCAACTTTATCCATGTTTTTGGTAAATCTACGCAGTGTCCTTTATGGCAAAAGGCTCGCCTTCTATTACATGTGACTTAAAACATAACTGGCGAAATGTGGATGTACTATTAGGAACACCTCTACCTAACAGTTCGGGGATAACAGGCGTGATGTTAAGTTATGTTACACATATGTCCTTTTAGTGCAAAACAAGCGAAAATAAGGCAAACATGCTTATTGTAATGAGTCTAAACACGTTTATATAATGAAATGGCAATATTCACAACTGTTGTCAATTTGTGACTTCACAACAGATATATTTGAATCACGAATATTCCATTTCATTGACAGTTAAGTGATAATAGCGATATCTAACTCAATCATTGCGTGACAAGGTTTGAAATCAAGATGATAATAATATGAAGGCACATTGAGCCTTTCAATGTAGGTTACCTAAGTTGTTGTCAAATTATCACAAATTGTCAATGTCAGCTCTGTTTAACATCTAAGATCCTTGTAGCACTTTAAGGAGGTATACGTATGTACACTAAATCGACAATGTAGTTAAGGGAGAAGCCCGCGAAATTCAAATGTTCTTACTTTTTTGCAATTTGCTGGTCAGTGTCATGTTGTATGTTGATTAAAATATGATCCGTAACCAGAACAAGTATGGTTTAACAGAGTTATAATCATGTAAATTACCAACACAACCCTCCAAGTTCATTTAATTCCATATAATGACTATTTCTTATAAAAGTAATTCAATGGGATTATAATGAAATTAAAGGGTTTTATTGATGATTTTAGTGATTATAACTCTGTAGCTACATAACTGTTACGGCCGCGAATCATATCTTAATCAACATACAACCTGACACTGACCAGCAATTTGCAAAAAAAACGTAAGAAAATTTGAATTTTGCGGGCTACCCTGACGTTTCCACCTTAAGTTGAACTTTCCGCATTCAGTCGTCGAATAGATGATTTAAATATCAATCGAAACTTAAGAAGACTACCGTGAAAGCCACTATAAACCAAGTTGGGAAAAGTTTTCGCAGACAGAAACGGTTTAGAGAGTACCTATAAACCAATTCCGGTTCAGCTCACAGTCGCAACAAGTACGAGGGAAGGCAATTAAAACTAGAATTTGAACCGAAACCGCATCCTGTAACTACACATTGGAGTTCGTAGAAACATCCTTGTTTAGGGCTTCGGCGAAACATTACAATTGCTGTTCGCAGTTTGCTGTTCTGCGGTAGCAGAGCATTGGATAAAGGAAAGCTATTCCATAGACTGGGCATGACACAACCTTATGCAAGGATTGAGAGTCTGAAAACTAGTCTTAGCAAGGAGTATCGTATTACTAACTACCCAGTACTAACTGGGTTGTGGACGTCAGATAGCGCTCCATTTAAAATACTGGTATTCAGTACGGCTTGACTGGAAGCCGACCCCAATATACTTGAAAAAGGTTAGGCAGATAATGATGCAAGTATCTTGTTCAATGTTTTTGTTTGTTTTTTTTCATTTTTAGTACAAGGAGCAGCTCTGTGTTCTGTAAAAGGAAAACGAATTTTGATGTTTTTTTTTAATTATTTGACTGCGTCGTTAGTCTAGTGGTCGCAATTGCGACTGCTGAGCATGAGGTCCCGGGTTCGATTCCCGGTCGAGCAATTTTTCAACAGCAGCCACGGTGTCTATATTTGAGCCTGGTTGATGGTAATAGGCTCGCCCCCTATTACATGTCACTTAAACATAACTGGTAAAATGTAGGTGTACTATTAGGTACAGCTCTGCCTAACCCTTCGGGGATCACAGGCGTGCTGTTATGTTATTTGAATAAAAAATAGTCATGAAATTGAGTCCTATATCCATCTTTTCTTTGGTGTTCCTCTCCCCCTTCATCCATCAACATTTATATTCATCACTCTTTTAGTCACATACGATTCGACCCTCCTCATCACATGCCGCGTACCACGACAGTCGATTTCCTTTCAACTTTTCTGTAACTGGCTCAAGTTTCAAACTTCCTCTAATATTATAACAAAGAAAAAAAATTATACCTAGAAACTAAACTAGAAATAAGAAATATTATTAAGAAATAATGTATGGTAGATAACTGCTAATAAATGTACAAAAAAAAAAAATATATTGTTTTAATACACGCCGTTGACGGCGACTTTATCCATTCTAGTCAGCCATATTTCAAGTTACAGCGGATCAATTAATTTTAATGTACACTCTATTTAGTCGATGTTCCTAATGACCGTGATTATGAGTGACATAATTAATTAATTAATTAACATGTTACATGGGTCATATTGATGACTAAATTGTATAATATTGACCGTTAGTACTAATGATGTAACCGACAGATGTAACTTGAGTGTAGAAGAAAATAAAAATTTAAAAGCAATTTTCGCGAGAAATAACGATTGTAACTTGAAGATAGGATCTTTTTCATAAAATATTAGTTCCAGAATACTATGTTCGTAACAACATGAAATTTTAATCAGAACAGTGGGAGAAAAACACTTTTAAAAGTTGTTAAGTGCTTACATATAGGTGCTCGTGACTGTACCATCAAAGTTTAACCTGTTAATTTTATTTTTCAGTGACGGACGTAATGTCAAAATGTTTCTCTACCAGTCAACCTTTAGGTGATGCAGACACTCACTGTGGTAGGCGTGTCATTGAGTTCCCGCCTACACAATCAGTTGGTAAATCAGTGAAAGGTGCTCTAGTTTGAACTACATGATAGTTGATTATATCACACAATAGTAAGTTTCCGTAGTGTAGCGGTTATCACGTGTGCTTCACACGCACAATGTCCCCGGTTCGATCCCGGGCGGAAACAGAATTTTTTTTACGTGTGTGTGTGTTTTTTTTGTACATGCAATAGAGGTGTACGAGTTCATCGCAGTACGCGAACAGGTTGTATGTAGCTGTCATTGCCTCTGAGTACATCGCGGTACGCAAAAAACAGGTTTTCGCTTTATCAGTAGCACGTCATTGATAAAACATGTAGGTATATTTTTGCATTTATTCCTATGTGAAAGAAAGATAGTTTCATTTTGACCGTAATAGTCTTAATAATTTGTACTGGGAGATTTTGGAACGAGGTCTCTAACTAACTTATAAGTTATCAAAAGTATTCGGGTAATTCCGAAGGGTAATGCTCGTTATTTATATTTTATTGTTTATTTTTTTGTCGTTTTGTATGACGTACGTCATGTCCCTGCGACAAATAAATATTTTTCTTTCTTTCTTTATTAAATCCACCGTGACCAAATAAACTACGATCACATGTGAGTAATTAAAGCGCAGTTTAATGTAGAACATACCTCAAATCAAGTACACAACTATTTGTATTCGACTGTTCATTACAAAAAGTTGGTAGCAATATGAACACATCTTTATACCAATTGCCTAAACCTTACCCCTCCGATCTTCATTTGTTTCGAAACGTAGTTTTCAGAGCATAAAGTAATCTTCAATTTTTAAGAAGTGCTTACAGGTAAATTGTCCTCAGAACTTTACTCTCAAGTACCGACTTACCAGTTAGGCTTCTCAAAAAGTTATGACTGGTACGCGAAAGTTTTTAGTACTTATAAAGCAGTAATAGGCAAGTTCGTACTTAAAGTTACTAAAAGGGTGTTATCTTATTCTTGATCTTATAATTTATTGGATAATTAGAGGAGCAAGTAACTGTAAAATAAAAATAAAAGTTTTAAAATAAAGGCTACGGAAGTTCGATTTTGTCAAACTTAACAATAGTATGACGAGCTACTTACTCGAATATCACACAAAATAGCCTAACGGTTGAGGTGTAAAAAGTAATTGTTTCCGCCCGGGATCGAACCGGGTACTTTGTGCGTGTGAAGCACACGTGATAACCACTACACTACGGAAACATGACGATTAGATTCATAATTATCAATTACTTTGAACCAATGCAGAACAACTTTCACAACACATTCACATGCCTTGCGGCTACTATTGGAGTGGGTGGCAGTGGTGCCAGTAACTAGAGCATTTAACTCATCTTTAACATGGGCCCAAAGATAATTGTCTGTGGGCCCCCACAAAAAATAAATTAAATGTGATCCACCGTCTATCTTGCACCTCATGCGCTGTCGACTGCGCGCTCGATGACCTTTTGACTGCATCAGCGAGTGGAGTTCGCGCAGTCGAATGTTGGCTCAAATATATTTTTAACCGACTTCAAAAAGGAGAGGTTCTCAATTCGTCGGAATCTTTTTTTTATGTATTTTCACCGATTACTCGAAGACGCCTGAACCGATTTGTAAAATTCTTTTTTTGTTTGAAAAAGTATACTACCAAAAAAGTGAAAAAAACAAAAGTGAAAAATAAATTAAGCTTCAGAAGTTGGTGACAAAAAAACTAAATCAAACAAACAAAAGTCACCAAATTCAGAAGCTAAAGTTATTTTTCACTTTTTTTGTGATTTTGAAGTTGGTTTTATTTTTTGCAAAAAAGTTTTTTTTAAATGTTGAAATCGAAATACTAAGAAGAAGAAATACTTGTGCAGGTTACATGCCCGGTTAGAATGAGTGGGCAGCATCCACGAGCAAAATCTGAGGCTTCTGACAACATGCAAAGATCATTCTAGAATAGCTTTGCCTTACTTGTGATCTTACCAAAGTTATTTCTGTGTTAGGGAAAACTGTCAACTCCAAAAATATAAACCGTGTCATAAAAACCACCGTATGTCCTTCGGTAATTTTGAAAAACGCATTTTCCAATAGTTCAAACTGAAGATATAAAGATGTATATTGTTTATTGGTAGTTGTGTTTTAGCATGGCAATAGCGGTCATTGAACCACACACAATCCACACCGACACATTTATTGAATCTCTTTTTTAAAAAACGTATACAAACCTGTTAATAGCCTCTGAATTGACATTGATTGAGATCCTGAACATTAACAGAAGAAACGACAAGTACACGGTTTATGGTTTCAGTTCGAGTAAAGAGATATCAGGGAAAGGGCAATGACCGCTATTGCCACGCTAAAACACAACTACTATAGTAGGTATTATCAGGTTGAAACTGTCAGCAATAGAACATGAACCCTTGAGGTAGGTATCTAGAGCTTGAGGTTTTTTAATGGGTTGTCTTTCGGGAGCTGTTAAAAATGCTATTTTTGATTTTATCGAGGTTCCTTACACACGTTTTTGGTTGCTGAGATATTCGCTTCTAAAGCCGCAAAAAAATGTGTCCGGGGGGGACACAATTTTTAAAGTAAAAGGAGGTAAAAATCTGAGAAAATGTGGGTTTGTAGATCGTAAAAAGAACTTTCAACTAAAATTGGTTTGATTAAGATTTGATATTTAACTTTTCGAGATTGTTTTTCATTAACATACTATTAAAAACGAATCTAGTTTTCTCATGAGTGTAAATGGAACGACGAATAAGCGTTAAAAATACTGTTATTATATTGTTTGGTGATTTATAGAACTCTTTGTGAGCGAGTCCGATTCGCACTTGGCCGGTTTTTTTACGAACCAAGTCACGTTCTATAGCTGGTTAACAAACAATATTCTGCAACCAATATCAATTGTCAATAATTATAATTTACAGACGAACATAAATAACAACGTCATTTAATCAATGAATTATCTTTATGAATATCGATATACTGCCATTAATAATTCATGTGATTACATGCAGGGTCTGCTACAAAATTAATGATATTTTATATTGTTTATGAGACAGGGGTGGTACCTGTTTCTGTTATAAATCGAAGGGCTGAGTTTATTTATTTAATCTCTCTTTTATTTAACCTCAACGTATTTAAAGGGTTAATGTTATTTTATTTATGATGAAAAGGTTCGCCTTTGAAGTCGTATCTTTTTCATCTTATAATTATGTAAAGTGGTAATGCAGCAGACTATTACTTACATTATGACTCAATGTCTAGACCTTAGGTGACTTCTACAGTTATATTCCATTTAGGCAGCTTTTGCTTTCGTAATATTTAACCATGCTTGCACCGTTCCAGTTTTAAAAATTATGGCTGTCGGTGGAATTACTGGCAAACTCAGGATTATTTATTACGATTTAACTTTACTACGCGTGTGATTCGAGGAGCTCGTGGTTAATTAATAACAGCAGCTCTGATCAATCGTTAGGTTCAGACGCGCTTGCCTAGGTTGGTCTGTGGATGGATGGCCACCCATTACATACCGAGTTTCCTGCGTGCCTCGGAAAGCACGTTAAGCCGTTGGTATCAGCTGTCACCTGTAGATCTTTGACTGTCGTTACAGGCCGTCAGTGGCCTGAAAGTATGACAACCTGTCTAACCGAAGGGTATCTGATTAGTCAGTACCAACTGGGCTGTAAAGGTCAAAAAGCTGCCTATTTGACCATTCCGTTCCATATAAAATACTGGTTCAGCTGCATCCAGTTAGACTGAAAGCCGTCCCCAACATAGTTAAGGCTAGGCAAATGACCAGGCGTGTGTTGTGGCTTAGGAGTTCATGTCTGTCTAAAACTTGTAGTTTGACGCTTGTAAGGCAGGGGCAGGAATAATTCTTGGCCAAACTTTATGCGTAACGTGTCTGGGAGCCTCATCTGAGCAATTCATCTATCAATCCAACTATGCATAAGCGGCGATGGCCACTTACGAAGTTATCACGCTCAATTTCCACTTTTCTCAACGTTGTTTTTCAACGTTTTTTTTTTAAAGAATAAAAAGAGGCAAGGGGGCAGCGGTGGCCCAGTGGTAGCGGCCCCGACTTACGAACAGTAAGTCGTGGGTTCGAACCCAGGCAGGCGCATTACTTTGTGTAATTTATTTCATCACCACTGCTCTCAAAACGGTGAAGGAAAACATCGTGAGGAAACCGGCATGTCCTAGAACCAAACATTCGAAGACATGTGACATCTACCAACCCGCACTGGGCCCGCGTGGTGGATTATAGCCCATTACCTCTCATAGAGAGCAGGCCTGTGTCCCAGCAGTGGGAACATTATTGGCTGATTATGCTTATGCTTATGCTAAAAAGAGGCCACCGTGGTTGCATGTTTTGGGGCTCAGACTGCAGATTAAGAAGTAAGGAATAACATGAAAATAGTATAATTAGTCCTAGTAATCATTAGAAGCAGATTTCACCATAAAAATGAAATCAATCAGTACATATAAACGACGTTCAAGACCTATCAGTGTCAATATTATATAACAAATATTATTTCGAACGCGGTTAAGGTGTTTTTCATTGGTAAAATTCACCTAAAGTCCATTACATCTAAACTCGCTCTCAGTAGCTCACGGTACGACATATTTATTTCGTCATGTCACACTTGACAAATGATGCAGCCGACAGCACCGGCACGGGTCACTCTTGTTAGAAGCAATTTCGTGTCACGATGATTTTTTTTATTGCCCCGAGCAAGTTGCCTGGACAACTCCATATTAATTTTATGTTAGTTTTATTGTGTTTCGAAATTCAAATTGAGTGTGAATAATTGATAATTTGGTAGCAATGCTGAATGCCATCGCTTTTGATCGTCTACCTATAGAAGTCGGGACGTAATCATGAAACAGTTGGCGTATTTTTTTTAAAAATGCTAGTTTGATTTTCAGTAATTTTGATACAGATTTGTATTTTTGTTTTACATTTAAATGATTAATCAACAATAGGTTAAAAAATAAAGAAAACACAGGTTAAAATATAAAGAAAGCTTTGCTTTCAATTATAAAGCAACCACACAAAACGCCTAGTAAGTTTTTTTCTCACTTTTATATCACTATATTTATATTTATTATACCAGAAGAAAAAAGATTTTCAACAATAACGACAAAAAAGCAGAAAAATAAGACTTCAAAATGATCAATTATTATTTAGCACAGAATTTAGCGTCCGAACATCCAAAATAATCTTGAAATCTGTAATAAATCATTCGTGACGACAACAACCTTGAAAAAGTTAAAAAAGTTTGATAAATTAAGTGTAGGATAAGATTAAGGCTGTGCTTAAAAATAAATGAGCGGGGTTTCGTACTTAGAGATAGAGATTATTGTTTCGATTTAGTTATAAGCTCGGCCCAAAAAGATATTTATATATACAGGGTGTAACAGAAAGGGTATAGTCATATGAAACACCATCAAACTGAACAACTTCCTCCATGGGTCCAATATCGTAAATGCGAAAAAATTATCAGCTGTCCCATACAAAATTTCAATACCTACTCGACCCAAATGAATAATATCGAAGCAGTCATGACAGGTTTCCTCATCAATACCTATCAACTATAACTGCTCCCAATTCAAGGAATTGAAAAATAAACCTTTGTGCGTTTTTGGCAAAAATTACATTAAAATGAAATGAAAATGACATTGTGCAACGAATATTGCAATCAAAAGAATGGCGATACCGCATTCAGAATGCGTCGGCGTCGGTCACAATAATGGACAACATCCGATTATGGACGCTTTCCTTCTGAATTATTTTTGAAGTATTAAAATGTTGGTGAATGAGGTGAATGGAATTTACTTATTCTTTTTTTTATTTGGTTTTTCATGTAACATATTAAAAAACGTGTTGCGTCGACTGCAAATAACATGGGTCAGAGGCAGGAGTATGATGATGATATTACACAATTGTATTTTACATATTTTGTGGTTGTTTTATACAACATTAATTTTAGCATTATTTTTAGTATATGCAAAACCTGAATACAGTTTGTTAAGAATAAGTAACTGAATCGATTCCAATAATTTTTAAACCATGATATTTTTTTTTTCCCAAAAATATTTAAAAAAGTTACAAGTTGGACACCGAGTGACAATAAGTACCTTTCGAAATAATTTAGGTACCTACTGCCAAATCATTATTATCAATGAGCTCAAGACGACGCTGGAGGCGCTCGCTGCGTGGTGACCACGTTTATGTGCGGACAACTAGGTAACAGAACAAGCTTATAACTTTGTGATTTTTCATGATACAGTTTTTAAATATTGTACATAGATTCTTTACATAAAAATACTAGACACGTGTTTCAGGTTTCGCATATACTAAAACTAATGTTGTATAATAATCGGAGTACTGATTATTTTAATTTCTTATTTATATAATCAAATATTTATGCCGTCAGGGCGCCCATGAGCGGCATAAAAACTCTGACACCAGGTTAGACACTAACCACACGACAAAAAAAGAATATACCCTTTTTGTTTCACTTTGTATAAAAATACTTGCTGTTACTCATGAATATGTATGTGTGTATAAAGTATAACAATTTAAACAATTACAAGATGTATGCATAGCACGAAATAGATAAATATTTGTTATATAATTATGTATTTAATTTAGAACCTAGAGTATTTTCCCTCTAAACCTATCATAAACTTTTAATCTCATTTAAGTTACGAGCGCTTCTAGTTAGGAATCAGGATTTAAAATTATAATGTCGTGTAAAGTGCCGTCACAGACGATACTGTGACTTTATTCAGCAATACTGAAATGAAGTTAAGTGCTTAAAATTAATTTTATTATCTGATAGGTAAGTAAAGTGATTTAAAGACTGTTGAGTTGGTCTTTAAAGGTCGCATTGCCTGCCCACGCCCAGGGTGCACCAGCCCAGCAGCTGCTTTTCCCTCCAGACGTATCGAGAGGGACCAGTAACCATCAGGCACATGAGGAGGTATTCCGAAGCAGTCATGCTAGTGAAGGAGGTGGCAGGACGTGAGAGGGAAAAAACCTGACGTCCCAGCCGCCGCGGGAGACGCCCTGGGCGACGGGGGTCACGTGGTGGCTTCCGGCCACGGTAGGCGCGGGCCTGTGGACGGCGAGTTATGGGCTAGCTCGCTGTCCGGCCGTGTCGACGGCGCGTTCGTGTTCCACGCGCGCCTCAAAGAGATGTTAGCCACCAAGTATCCGCATTGGCCGATGCCTGCCAGTGCTGCGGGACTGTTCCAAAGAGACACCGTAGCCCTTGAACACAAAGGGCAAAGAAGGAACATGGATGTGTTTTAGTCAGGACAAGTCTGACACTCCCTTCCGCTCCGCCCGGAGTGGAGGGCGTGAGTCATTTGATGATTTCCCATCCGAAAAAATAATAATGTCGCATTGCCTGTTAAGTTAATAAATAAACTAAATTAATGCCGCTGTATGAAAAATATTTTATAATTATTATTTTCTTGATTTATTTTTCTTATATATTATTTAGAATTTTTATAAACATAAAAAATAGTAACACATGATAGGAACAAGGGCCAGGCTGCCGTTGGTCAGAGCTCCAGAGAGAAGAACCTTCTCACTATGCTTACCGTGTCCAGGAGTACTGCTTTCTGTACTCCCCCTTGACCCAGTCGCGCATTGAGAGCTTCCCGAGATGTTGGTCGAGGCTCTTTGCTATTAGTCAACTGACAGTGACAACTATCGGTACAATGACTGCACAGTCCAGGCCCACATGCGACAACCTCGTGTGCTAAATTAAGATACTATTTTATCTCACTCATTCTCAGCTTTTACGAGATTCTTGTCATCATCCCACAGTGATGCACACCGATATGGCGATCAAAAAAAAAAACTAAATATTTTATTTCGCATAGGCTTACATGAGCACTTATAAAACGCCGGGGCACGTTTTGGTCTATCAGCACATTATCAGACTTTGCTTTGCTAGAATAGTCAAAATAATAACATTTTTATTTGACAGACAAATATAGTCGTTCTAAACATCCCAGAAGCTTTTACTGTCAAATGTATGCTAGAAGCACATACATCATGTTTGATAAATGTGACTGTGCGCATTTAGAGAAAATTTCGAACTGGCAAACTTGGGAAACTGTTCACTTGCGTAAAGTTTGATGGATGCCGAATGAGGATTGAAATATTAATAAAAGGGATACTTAATAATTTGTATGGTTATGTGGCGGCAAATGAATCATTTGCAGATTTACAATATCTATTGGCATCAATATTGAAATAAAAAAAACATGCACAAAAAGTGATTGACTGTTTCCGCCCGGGATCGAACCGGGGACCTTGTGCGTGTGAAGCACACGTGATAACCGCTACACTACGGAAACTTGATACGAGCAACTTTAATTTATTAGTACCTTTTTATTTTAACATTCACTTACAATGTTACTACAGTACTATGATGTCTTAAATCAGGAGTAATTCCAGTGTGTGAAATAGACAGAGCTATACAGGTCGTCTAGTGCCATCTCTTTCCCACACTGGAATTACGCCTGTTTTAAGAAGTTATGGTAGGCCACCAGGCCATTACGTCAGTAGTAACAAAAGCAGTCTAGCTTCTTAGGACCGGGCTACACCGAAGCGGAGTCGAGACGAGAAGAGAAATGTGTTTTAAACCACCAGTAAAATTTCGTTATTTACACTTCTCGTCTCCACTTAGCTTTAGTGAAAACGGTTGAGCAGAGAGGAGAAGATACGTGTACGGCGAGCGGTGAGCGGTGTGCTGTGTGCGGCGTGCGGAGTCCTGTGTGCGGCGCCGCGTGCGGTAAGCGGTATGCTGTTTACGGCACGGCGTGTGATGAGCAGCGTTCTTTGAGCAGCGGCAGCGTTGCACATCTCCTCTCCTCTCCGCTTTGCACAGCTTCGGTGGATACACCCTATCTTTGATGCATCTTCTCTCTTCTCCGCACATCTCCGCTCGTCTACGCTTTGGTGGAGTCCGGACTTTATTGTTTTGAAACTCTGTACTACGCTACGCCAGCTCAAAGTGTTACCATACTAAGGTCGACTGTACTATATGAAAAAAGGAGGAAAAAAGTCTTTAAGCAAGAGATCGATTCCTTGGTCGGGCAAAGTGTTATTAGGTTTTCCATCAGTAATTTTTCAGTAGCAGCCATGGAGTTTGGATTTGTGCCCGTTGATGGAAATAGGCTCGCCCCCTATTACACGGAACTATTATAAACATTACTGGTGAAATATGATTATACTATTAGGTACACCTCTGCCTAACCCTTCGGGGATTACAGACGTGATGTTATGATATATTAAAATGCCGTTCAATTTTTATACATCTAAAACGCACCTCCAAAATTATTAATATCTTCACATTCCAATTTTCTTACATCGATAAGACATTTTCGAAGGACCTTCGTTATGATAAGTAGGTACGTAATAATGCTTTAAGACATATAATGGCTTGAGACGTCTCAGAGTGCCATTATAATTTAAAATTCGTTATATATCAATTACACGGCGAACGTCTGCAGTCGTGATCATTACTGCTAGAGGTGGGACTTTAGTATTATTTTTAGTCGATTGTGAATGAAGGTAAATCGACTAATTGCAATAAATTAATGAGTCTACATGCAGAATAAATATATTCAAGGTAAATATCTTAAAAGTGATGTGATTTTAATTCTAACTTATCGTCAGTTAGTCAGAAAGTTGGACCTATTTGGCAGTAGTTAGTGAGTTGCCAGTAGGTTTTCTGCAAAAAAAGACGACTACACTAGGCGAATGGAAACGGATGTTTCAATTAACAAAATAGTTAGCAAACACAATCGCTCCGGCTCTTTTTGTTAGAGCGGAGGGAAGGTTACAGCCCTACATACACTCGTAATATTCAGCGCTAAAAAGATAGAAAATTAAGCTTCCATTTTGAAGGTATTTGCCGGCTTCAAAATCGATTAGTCGGTTTACTCGACTAGCCGCCGCGCGGCACATCACTAATTATCATTATCTCGCTCCAGCAGATTTTAATGACCCCTCGTTCACTGTACAGAAAATGCAACGCATTATGAAATCCTGCCATCTAGAATGCTATGAAATGCTGCAAAAAAATTGAGAATGATTTTAAAAAGGATTTTCTATTTTTGAGACAAAAAAAATATTTTAAGTAGAGGAAAATTTTGCTTGTTGTATTTAAAAGCAGCCATTTATCGGTAGTATTAATATCTAACTTGTTTTTTTTTTTGTTTTAAATCGTTGCCCCACACTAAGAATTTCTCCTGTATCGGGGGTGCGTTTACAAACATTTAAACTCACATACACAAACAGTCAGACCCGGAACAACTACCTGTAGAACATACAAATATCTGTTCCGTGCGGGGATCGAACCCGCAACACGCAGCGCAGCAGCCAATCGTTCAGCCACTGCGCCAACCGTGCCGTCAAATTGTCTTCTGCATTTTTTTCTTTTAATCGATACTTGACTTTTTTTACTACGGAAAATATACCAGATTATTAATCAGTAGCTTTTGCCCGTGGCTTCACTCGCGTTAATTTAGAATTAGTCAATCAATGCGAGTTGTAGGTACTCTGCTTGTAATAATATAATTCAATCATGATTCGAAAGACACGTGGTGGTATCTATTATCATAAGAACGTTATTGATGTTTTCCTCGGGAACAGTACTTTTTTTTTGGGATAAAAGGTACCCTATGTCCGTTTCTGTACACCTGACAACGTATATGCAAAATTTCAGTATGATCGGTTCAGTGGTTTAGGCGTGAAAAGGTGATAAACAAACAAACAAACTTACTTTCGCATTTATAATATTAGCTGTTAGGAAGTTAGGATAGAATCTCCTTGTGCTCACTTAACATAACATCCCGCCTGTAATCCCCGAAGGGTTAGGAAGAGGCGTAATACTCAGATCACCAGTTATTTTTTTAAGACCCACGTAATATTGGGCGAGCCTATTGCCATCAACCGGTCACAAGTACAGACTCCGTAGCTGCTACTGAGAAATTCCTGATGGAAAACCCAACAACACTTTGCATAAGCATAAGCATAATCAGCCTATTAATGTTCCCACTGCTGGGACGCAGGCCTCCTCTCTATGAGAGGGAATGGGCTATAATCCACCACGCGGGCCCAGTGCGGGTTGGTAATTGTCACATGTCTTCGAATTTTTGGTTCTAGGACTTGCCGGTTTCATCACGATGTTTTCCTTCACCGTTTTGAGAGCAGTGGTGATGAAATAACTTACACAAAGAAATGCGCCTGGCTGGGTTCGAACCCACGACTTACTACTCGTAAGTCGGGGTCTCCACCACTGGGCCACCGCTGCTCTCGGACACTTTCGCTGGACACTTTGCACTACGTGGAAATCGAACCCAGGACCTCATGCTCAGCAGCCGCGCTTGCGATCACTAGATCAACAAGGCATTCCTTGTGCTCGTTTATCGAAAAACAAATGCCGAATTCCACTAACACTACATTTTATCTACGATACGTTTTTCTTTAGGTATTAATTTAGATGTCGCCTTTAAAAACACGTTGTTTGATTTCTTTTAGCGCGAGGCTGATCGTTGAAAATCCAACATGGCGCATTAGAATCAAGATTCCGCTACCCAATTCCGGCATTACACCATCACATATCACACCTAATAGGTACGTACCATAGCACTAGTTCACCCTCGTTTTCAAACAAGATGCACCAATCCGTCGGATCAAACTGTCATCACGTTTTAGGGTGAAGCTCAATTCCAGCGGATTTAGTTTTCTTTGCGCAGCTCATTTCAGATGCTTTTTGTTCGTTTTTCGCTTGAAAACGAGTAAGGAGTTACAATATGAAATTCCTTCTGTGTTATGTAAATATTAATGTTACAGAGATGTTATCCTACCAATCGGTTTGGGGTTAAGTTGAAATTTGAATCTGACGGTTATGGTATGGTGGATATCCAATAGAATCCTGTTGACGATAAGGTTCGTTAGAGTTTATTAATATTTAAAAACGTAGGTATTCTTTTCGAAATAATAATAAATTGTTCCTACGTAGTGCAAATCTATAGTTTTATTTAGGATAAAGTTGGATTGTCTGTGAGGAGGGACACGATCGCTGTTCTCAGCTTGCACAAACTATGGCAAAACGACGCGACGAGTCACTTCATAATTGTTCTTTGGCATTTCATAAAACAGCGTATGTTTGCAAACTGCCCGCTACCATTTGTATAAAAAGCCAACGTCACTCAGTGCTCCCAGGCAGTCACCCACCCAAGTACTGACCGAGCCCGATGTAGCTTAACTTCGGTGATAAGAGGAGAACCGGTGTATTCAACCGATGAATCCAACATAATTATACCCTCATTACTTCTAAAAAGGTTCAATTAGGTTCCCAAATGGGACTAAGTAAAGTTTAATTATGTCGTATTGTTTGCACACCTCAAGTTACAATTTCGCTGTCTGACAGTTTCGCCCCTAATCACGAGAGAACTAATACTGTCATCCGTAAACAGGTTTTGTCGCAGAATAATGCTCATCCCTAACTTTTCGGGTACACCTTTTAGTAGGTGTCACAGTAATGTAATTTGTCTGATTAGATTCCACATGCTACCTGCAAATGGGTAAGTTGATCAGGCTGTAAACAAGGTGAAGACGACAAAACGACAATACATTAATCTTTGTTTTGATATGGAAAGAAAAATTCGAGGAAGGAAGGTCGCAGGTTCAAACCCTGCTCGCACTCGAATTTTTCTTTCCATATCAAAACAGCTGTAGTTTCCTACGCAGGGTTTGCGTATAAAAATATTAAAAATATTAATCTTTGTACTCCACATGACGTTCCCAGTCTAGGTACAAATACTCAATCATAAATATCCAGTATTTTAGTCACAGGACTTTTTTTTTCATTTTTAGTATTATCAATATCATGTATCGGTTAATAGGACAGATACTGTGACAGGTTAACGACCCCCGCATCGGTGTAAACATTAAAAAACTCCGCCAAATTCGTTCTTAAAATTTATTTCCTTATGCGAATTAGTGCAAATTATACTTTGGCAACCTGGTGAAGGTTGCGGGGTTCCGCTGGATGCGAGTCACACGGGACCGGTCAACGTGGCCACACTTGGGAGGCCTATGTCCAGCAGTGGACGTCTTTCGGCTGAAATGATGATTATGATAATACCTTCTGCCTAGAACCAATATTTTATAAATGGAGTTCTATTTCGTTTAAAGTTTTGTGCTATTTATTTTGTTTGAAAAAATATTATTTTTAAACTTATTTCTATGAACTAGTATTGCCTGTGTTTTCATTTATTATCGTCTCCACCTTGTATAAAGTATGTGGACAAAGAGTACTAGCTTAATGAGACCATAATGTACGAGCTGTGTAACGTATGAGCATGAAATACAGCAGAATCAATGGCAAAAAGTTGTCGACATGCTGAAGTGACAATGGGTCGGCCATATTAGTCGTAGAACCGATAACCGGTAGGATAGACTAGTTTTTGAGTGGAGACTGCGATCGGCCAATGTTGCGTAGGAACTCATGCCAGGTGGAGCGAGGATCGTCGCTGGATGACTGGCAGCAGATGGATTATGGAGATATACAGGAAAAAGGTAAAAAATGTGCAAGAAACTCCATGGACACTCCATGGAGTTTCTTGCCCATTCTTCTCCATAGAGATCTACGCTTTGGAATGTGCAACTACAGTACTTTCTCAAGTTATTATGCCTTGTGACTGTGACTGTGGCTTCGCTTCTTTTTGTTTTTTTTTGACATTCAAAAGTGCCTGTGATGGTCTAATTGAAATAAATGCTTTGACTTTTTTTTTGACAGGGTGTAAACAGACCCTTCACAGAGCCGTTAACCAAGCATTCTGTACATCAAACTAAGTAACTCTACACAAAAATGATTGCTGGAAAATTACTTTTTTTGGGGTGAAAAATCATGTTTTACGGTAAAACTCAAAGTAACGCACTCAAAGCATTGTGTTCATGGATGTTTTGAATAGTAAACAGAATACAACAGTAGTCTTTACAAAAAAACTTGTGAAAAAATTGGAACTTTGACTTCAAATATCTCCGTAACTAGAAGGTTCCCAGGCAAGGTCCAGAACAAAGAAATGATCGCAATGACGGGAAGAACAAGTGCCTTTCGGCTTCTTTAAGGGTCTTTTTACACCCTTTGTGAGTCTCAGAGTGTCGAGTTGAATGGCATGTGAATGGAGAGACCTATGCCCAGCTGTGGACTGAAGTAGGTATTTGATGACAGTGGAAATATTGTCTAGTCAGCGAAGTAACGGTAACAACTGCTTAAGATTCGCTGGAAGTAAATTTATCGCGAAGACCAATGCTTCCTTTTCGCAACTATTCTACGGGATGCATCTAAAGACCAATATTTACAAGGTTAGGTAACCTTACAACTTCCCTAAATAAGTCTACGAATCTTTCAAAGTCTCATGGATCATAAGATTTTTGTTCCTTTGTATTGCGTTCATATACGAGTATCATTAACACTAGAAACGAGATATTTACCATGTTTACTGATTCGTTTGAGAGCGTAGATTGATTTGTCTGTTCATAAACACCCACCCGCAATAACTTCAGTTTATCCGTGATCATGGTGCTTGCAACAGCGCCGAAATATCGGGAACTCAAAGAAGTCAGTAAACATGGTAAATATCCTGTTTCTAGTGTTAATAATAATATTAGTGACCATGATAGTTTAAAATCTCATATAAGCATAAGCATAAACATAATCAGCCTATAATGTTCCCACTGCTGGGACACAGGCCTCTTCTCTGTGAGATGGCATGAGCTATAATCCACCACGCGGGCCCAGTGCTGGTTGGTAGATGTCACATGTCTTCGAATTTTTTTGGTTCTACGACATGCCGGTTTCCTCACGATGTTTTCCTTCACCGTTTTGAGAGCAGTGGTGATGAAATGAATTACACAAAGTAATGCGCCTGCCTGGGTTCGAACCCACGACTTACTGTTCGTAAGTCGGGGCGTCCACTGGTCCACCGCTGCTCAAATCTCATATAAGAGTAAGTTATAGCGATTTTTAATAAAAAGAAACACGTACGTAGGCACGACTTCAAGAATAATAACTCCTTTTTACTACCAATAAACTCTAAAAAAATCTTACAAGCAATATAGTTTTCAACGAAAATAAAACGTTGCTACATAAAATGTTAATAATATAAAAGAAGAAAGAATTCTACAAACGTTTTCTTAGTATTGTGAGCAAAAAATGAAGATCAAAATATTACGTATTGCTCAAAGTGCTGTATTTTTTGCTGTGGTAAAAGAATTTGTACTTGTTTATTAGATCTGTACGTAATTTTGTGTCCTTAGTAGCTTTTTTATTCTGAACTCGCTTTTGAATAGTACAAAATAATCTATACAAATAAATAAAATAAAAAGTGTCTGTTTGTAATTTCAAAATAACAGCTTTTTACTGAAAGTATATACGGTGCTTGAAATATTTTTTGTTTTTAATTTTTGTCTGTCTGTCTGTCTATTTGTTCCGGCTAATCTCCGAAACTGCTGGACTGATTTTAACAGCACATTTACTGGCAGATAGCTGGTATTATAAGGAGTAACTTATACTAGTATGTTTATTTGAGAAAAAGGATTAAGGTTCCGTGTAATGAAATTAAAACCCTGGAAATTTTTAATAAAATCAAATTCAATTAGGGAAGTAATATTTTTATAATAATTTTACTCGGACGAAGTTCGCGGGCAACATCTAGTAATATATACATAAAGAAAGGCACCAATGCTTGTAGGTAAACAAACCTCTTGAATTGAGGAGGTACACTAGACCGCCTGTCACTGGTAACTTAACCAGTATAAGCTGCTCTCACATTCTATTGAAACTCTGTACTACGCTGTAACAGCTCAAGAACATGTTACCACCGACGATGTGCGGTCTATTGTACCTAAAGCACTGGCTACAGTATAAAGAGCCGCCGCGTATTATTTCGACAATTTCTTTAAAATACAAGCTAAAACAATCTTCACAAACGATAGCTTGCTCTTCTAAGCCATGATTGTACCATTCTCAGCCAAGCTTTCAAGGAGCTACCTATCCTGATTGCATTAAATATGTAAACTCTTAAACGGTTTTTCGTACATACCTACTGTATTTTTCTGCGATATCACGAAACTCGCCGTGTACGTACTGTACGTAGGAACCAACGAACTACTTCGTTTCTTAGTACTACAGTTACTGCCGAGCTCACTGACGGTCTGCCACTTTCACCCTTATTCTCTAAATAATAAGGTTTAAAAGTGATCGACCGTATGTGAACTCGTAGTACATATTATGTACATAGGATGCAATGAAAGCGTAGCCCACTCTCTTTCAGATAATAAGAGATTTTTCGAAACTTGTTAAAACGTATATTATTCTTAAAATATTCTCAGTATACATTAGTTTTAGTATACGCGAACATGAAACACGTGTCAAGTATTTTTATGTAAAGAATCTATGCACAAAATTACAAAACTGTATAATGAAAAATCACAAAGTTATAAGCTTGTTCTGTTACCTGGTTGTCCGCACAAAAACGTGGTCACCGCGCGCGCTCCCCGCGTCGTCTTGAGCTCATTGATAATAATTTTGCATAACCTAAATGATTGCGATAGGTACTTAGTGTTGCTCGGTGTACCAACAAACTTGTAACCTTTTTAATATATTTTTGGGACAAAATATAACTTGGATTAAAAATTATTGGAATCGAATCAGTTCCTTATTCTGAACAAACTATATTCAGGTTTCGCATATACTAAAAATAACATGGTATAGTATTTTTTCCCACTAACATCAATTTATCATCACTGGCAGCCTTGTTCCATCTATTGCTGCATATAGGCTCCCTCCTTTGTGCCATGCTTGCCTCCTAGTCGGCCGAGCCTACCATCTTAACGCTGTTGTATTTTGATCTTGATGTTGTTATAAATTTCATACTGCATTAACTTCTTCCTGAAAAATCTTCAAGCTATTTCTCGATGTTTCAGCTGAACTCAGGCCTCGGGCCTCCTTCAAACTAAAATACAAAAAAATGCTTTAAATTGCCGCAACACAGATGCTAATAAAACAGTTCCTTTGCCACAAACCGTAAATTTGTATGCAGAAAAAAAAACAAAAGCTAAATATTAATATGAGTATGGTACTTTCAGATTGGTATGCAGACTTCTAATGTGGAAGCAAGAAACGGGTCACTGAAGTTCTTTGATGAAATGGATACCGTGATGCTAAGGTACGAGGAATGAAAACGTTATCAAAAGGCTAAACAGATTAGGTACCTTTATGCCAATTTTAACTTTCCCCGTTGATGATCATGTAGTATTTTACGTGATTACGTACAATAGACCACAAGAAGCCATAAGAGTAGAAGAAGACCAAAAAAACAATGAATGGACTGTGTAAAGGATGATATGGCAAGAAATGAGGTGTCTGATGAGATGATGAGTAATAGAGAAGTATGAAAGAAGAAGACATGCTGCGCAGACACCAAATATATTGGAGTAAGGGCAGGAGAATGATGACGACGTCCAGTGGACCACAATTCGGAGGTAACAGCTTGAGCTGGCCTTACTTAGTACCGTGTTTTAATAGAATGCGAGGCCAGCTTTGTTACCACGGTCGGGCGGCTGACAGTACAATCAAAAAATAATTTTAAAATGCAAATGACAGAAAAGGTGATATTAGGGTGAGCCTAAGAAAGCTCCTTGTAAAATTAATATCTAGAGTGCCATTATACCAACATATTGCTGATGACAAAACAGCACTGCAGAGTTTTTGTATAAAGTACGGTTAATTGAAGATACACGAGACAGACCATGTCAGTGTCGAATTAAATATGCATTAATTCCCCACAATATGCATGAACACCCACGTTTGTGTGTTAAGTGCCAAGCGTTTAACATAGCGCGCACCGGATTGGCAATTTAAACTTTTTAATATTTGCAATTTTTTTTAACGTCCCCAAAGCAAACTACCGCCCAACTTTTAATTTAATCCTGCTGAGCACATTTTGTGATAAAAATAATATGTCATGTGTGAAAATTGTAACAACATGTTCTCACTAATGTATTTCATAATGAGTTACGGGCTAAACACTGTTTAAAATATGACGGACTGCAAATTTTCAATGTTATTTTGGAAAATTCAAAGAAATATGGTCAGCTTGTCCAGTCTTTTCACAGTTATTATTCATAAGTAACAAATTCACAGTGATTTTTCATCTAGTGACAATACACACGTATAGACTCCAAGCCGCTAGACGCTTGGAATCTACCCACTACACCGTTCCATACCACGACCGTACTATGAACGTATCAGCCACGGAAAGAAACACTTCACGGACTGCTATGCTCACTATACCGTACCAACAGTGTATCATAACCAATTTGTAACAAAGTTTAGGACAGTCATCATACGCGGTTAAGCACTATATTATTTGTATTAAAAATTATGAGACTGTGCTCACTATACCGTGCCGTCATCGTCGCGTGCCATGCACGGAGCGTAAACGATTGCCGCCGAGAATATTTTGCCGGTAACGATACAGTACTTGCATGGCACGCAACGGTGTTGGGTATCTTTTTGCCCATGCGTTCATAGCACGATCATGGTATGGTACGGTGTAGTGGGCAGATAACCGGCAAAAATTACCAGGTTTTTGGGCACAGAAAACCATCAATGAGGTCCAAAAAACTTGTTTAGCCATTTCTTATTATTGTATCACTGCTGTAGACTTTCTTTAAAAAAATTCCCTATGGATATGCAAAAATAACCACATTTTTTCCGAACAGCTGAACCACAGTAGGTACATACGTATTTGTAAAGCTCAGTGTTAAATACGGTTCAAATTCTCCAATTTAGTCGCGTAGAAAAAAGGAAAATCAAGTTAATTCGCCAATTTTACTCAGTAAATGCGGATTCAAGTCAAACGTACCATGTCATTCGTGATTTCGTTACTCCCAAAGGAATCCGCGAAATCCCTGATTTATTCGATCCCCGTATCTTATGCATTTCGGTTTATATTTTTGAGGCATCGTGATTCGATTATAAATGTAAGTAAATGTTGGTTAATGAGAAGCATATTGAATAGCGAAAGATTTCTTTAAAGGCTGCCAATGTTGTGCTGCGTTCAGAAATAATCAAGCAAACATTAATGTATATTTCTGCACCCTTCAGGGTTTTTGAAGGTCATCATTATCTATCTAGCCTTTTCCAATCTACGTTGGGGTTAGCTTCCAGTCTAACCGGATGCAGCTGAATACCAGTATTTTACATGGAGCAACTGCCTATCTGACCTCCACAACCCAGTTAGTACTGGGTAATACGATACCTCTTGGTAAGACTGGTTGTCAGACTTTTTTGGCCACTGACTACCTAACGACTGTCAAAAAATGAAATGTAATACAATACCCTTGGTAAGACAGTTTGTCTGAATTTCGGGCCATAGACTACGTGTAACCACTGTAAAAAATCTACAAATGTCAGCCGGGACCAACTGTCAGTTTGTAATTGATGGTCACCCATCCAAAGACCGACCTTGGCAAGCACGGCTTAACCTTCAAGATCGACCCATGCGGCTGTTCCTATTTAGCCACGAGCTCCTTCATGTTTCTGAAATTAAGGACTTTATTACAAAGAAGTGCCTCTTTAAGTTTCAGATGCTTTTTGGAACACCAGTAATACCCCAGCCGAGATCTATAAAGCCTCCTTAACACGTACTTAACTTTAGCAAAGCGTTATTCCTGTTACTGTCTCACAAATGTCAAGCTACAAATGCAAGATAGAGAGAGGAACATATCTTAGTCAAAACACGTGCCATGTAACGTTTATAGTCGACCTCAGGCGTTAAGTAGCTAATTAGAGGAAATTTCAAACTTTTCATTTGTTTTGCCCATCAGACCTTTATTGGACTTAGTTGTGCCATAATGAGTAAACCACAGTTTATTTTTTAATAATTAATTAATATAAGAGAGCAGCGGTGGCCCAGTGGTGGAGACCCCGACTTATGAGCCGTAAGTCGTGGGTTCGAACCCAGCCCGGCGAATTACTTTGTGTAAGTTATTTCATTACCACTGCTCTCAAAACGGTGAAGGAAAACATCGTGAGGAAACCGGCATGTCCTAGAACCAAAAATTCGAAGACATGTGACATCTATCAACCCGCACTGGGCCCGCGTGGTGGATTATAGCCCAATTCCTCTCAAAGAGAGGAGGACTGCATCCCAGCAGTGGGAACATTAATAGGCTGATTATGCTATGCTATGCTAAATAATATAATTACTAAAAAATGAACTGTTTGTTAATAATAATTAATTAAGTTAAATAGCTCGATGTATTTTACTTATGTTATGTTAAATATGTCAAACTAAACCAAAATTCTAAAAAAAACATCACATAACGTCACGCCTGTAATCCCCAAAGGGTTAGGCAGAGGTGTACCTAATAATCACACTCCCACATTTCGCCAGTTACGTTTTAAGTCCCATGTAATAAGGGCCAAACCTATTGCCCTCACCCGGGCATAGATCCAGACTCCGTGGCTGCTACTGAGAAATTCTTGAGGGAAACACCCAATAACACTTTACCTGACCCGGGAATCGAACCCAGGACCTCATGCTCAGCAGTCGCACTGGCGACCACTCGACCAACGACGCAATCCAACATTCTAAATATATCATACTAGCTGTTGCCCGCGACCTTCGTCCGCGTGAAATTTTATAGCCTATAACCTTCCTCGATAAATGGACTATCCAACATAAAATAATTTTTCAAATCGAACCAGTAGTTCCCGAGCTTAACGCGTTGAACCAAACAAACAAACTCTTCAGCTTTATAATATTAGTATAGATTTAGAATGGTGTAATTACTATTCAGTAAAATCAGTCCCAGATAATGAACATACAAAACATAATAATATGCTTATAAACAAAGAAAAACATTTTTTTTTTTAATTTTTGCAGTTACTTAGGAAAATGGATTTCTATTTGATGTGATTTAGTAATTTTTTTCAGAACTGCAGTCAAATCACAAATATTAATTTAACAAAAAGTAGTGTTAGTCTTCTGATTCAAATATACAATAAAATATAAATTTTTAATGTTACAGTTCCAAAACAGCAGAGCTGGTGGTCGTCCTGGAAAGCTTCGTGTTGCGGATGACAAAAGGCGACAGACTTGTCAGAAGATACTTTGACTCCTACTCTACGCCCTTCCATTCTATCGAGAAGCTGGTTTTCAATAAATCACGACCAAGATCTAGACCAGTTATAATATGAGAACCTATTGAGTTTTTCGTAACTTGATTAAAATCAAGTTTTAATGCGACGTATATTTTCTCTTCTTTGATTCCTAGTAATTGAAAGTTATAAATAAATAAATAAAGCCTTTATTTTACAAAATAACAAAAACATAATTCCATAACATTTTTTCATGCAAATACAGTACCAATGCATTGCCATCAATCGGGCACTAATTCAGACTCCGTGGCTGCTACTGATATATTCCTAATGTCAAAACCGAATATCACTTTGCCCGACCTGGGAATCGAACCCAAGACTTCATGCTCAGCAATCGCGCTTGCGACCACTAGATAAACCAACGGGGCAGTCTCAGTAATTAAATTTAACCTTATCTTTGTTTCAACCCCTCTTAAGCATAGTATTTTATGTGAAGCATTTATACCAATTTTCCATTTAAATAAGTAAATAATTTTCTTCTACATCTACAAAAAGTTACAGTCTGTTAGGTCTAGACCAATATCAATATACCGTCTACCCAGGGTGCAGTAGTCTTTAGCAGAAACTTATGACCGCGTGACTAGATCCTATAAAACCTATTTAATTCTAAAACAACGTTGGTTTGCCAGGCACACCGGGTGAATCAAGGCAGGACTATCATAAACATGGATGGTTAAATAAATCGTGTAGGACTGTGGAAATAAAGATAATTATTGTGTTTACTAGCAACACTATTGTTTAGAATAAAACTACCAAATTATCAATAAGTTGTTGAACTACTTTACGGATACGTGCACTCGCTGCCTGGGATAAGTGAGGACTAGTCAATACTGAATCTTAAAGCTCGCGCTACGTTTCACTACATACTCGCAGTATAAAACAAAGTCGCTTCCCGCTGTCTGTCCCTATGTATGCTTAGATCTTTAAAACTACGCAACTGATTTTGATGCGGTTTTCAGTAATAGATAGAGTGATTCAAGAGGAAGGTTTATATATAGCACCCGTGCAAAGCTGGGGCGGGTCGCTAGTATTAGATATAGAGCAAAGAACTATAACTACTTATTAGTAGAATTAACCTATTAAGTTTTAGCTCTTCCCCCGGCTTCGGCATTCAATATTTCAAAAAAAATTGAGTTAAGCCATTAAAGTTGAGGAAGTACCATATCACATCACATCTGCATTTATTGATAGAATGGAAACTAGCTTTCTTTGCGGCTTTATCCGCGTATGTATATGATATTAAGTAGGGTTCAATAAGAGGAGCTCGTAGCTAAATAACAACAACATTCGGGCCGATCTTCAGGTTAAGCCACGCTTGCCTGGATTGGTCCGTGGATGGCTGACCACCCATTACACAACGAGTTTCCTCTGTTCTTCGGAAAACAAGTTTGCGTTGATCCCGGCTGTCATTTGTAGATCTTGGACAGTCGTTACAAGTCATTGACCCGAAAGTCTGACAACCAGTCGTACCAAGGTGTATCGTTTTACCTAGTACTAACTGGGTTGTGGAGGTCAGATAAGCAGTCGCTTCATGTAAAATGTAGGTATTCAGCTGCATCCGGTTAGACTTGAAGCCGACATAGCCAACATAGCTGGGAAAAGGCTAGGCAGATGATGATGAAGTAGGGTCCGAGTGAAATTGCCTTACTTTGTGCAATAGCTAGGTACTGGAACAAACATAGTGTGTTGATACGACGGTAATCAATAAAGTCCTCTTTATTACATCTATGCTAAGCAGAATTCTTGCTAATCATGTAAAAGTGAACAATAGTGTCTGAAACCCCTTCACATTTGATACCCACGTCTTGAGAGACCAGCTGTGGCCCAGTAGCAGCGGTGGCCCAGTGGTGGAGACCCCGACTTACGAGCAGTAAGTCGTGGGTTCGAACCCAGCCAGGCGCATTACTTTGTGTAAGTTATTTCCTCACCACTGCTCTCAAAAACGGTGAAGGAAAACATCGTGAGGAAACCGGCATGTCCTAGAACCAAAAATTCGAAGACATGTGACATCTACCAACCCGCACTGGGCCCGCGTGGTGGATTATAGCCCATTCCCTCTCATAGAGAGGAGGCCTGCGTCCCAGCAGTGGGAACATTAATAGGCTGATTATGCTTATGCTTATGCTGTCTTGAGAAAGAGCACGACCTTGTAGTCCAAAATAGATGGCACGTGGCACAGCTAAGTATAATAAAAGAACTAAGCATACAAAATGAGATTATACTACATTTTCAGCGAGGTACGAGTAATTTTGTTCAGTGATCCTTTTATTCTAATTTTATTTCACGTACTTACCTCTCATAGAAATAATGGGATCTATACAGCGCCGGAAGAAAAGCGAAGTCATTATATTTTGCAAAGAGGGCAACTTCCTCTTTCACAGAATAACATAAATATAACATCACGCCTGTAATGCGCCGGCTAGGCAGAGGTGTACCTAATAGGACACCCTCCACATTTCACCATTATATTAAAGTCCCATGTCTTAGGGGGTAAGCCGATTGAAATTCAGACTCCATGGCTGCTACCTTCGGCTGATGATTCCTGATGAAAAAACTCAATAACACTGACGAACTTTGCAATCGAACTCAAGACTTCATGTTCAGCAGTAGCGCTTCCAACCACTAGCCAACAAACATAAAATTTTAGGTCTGAATAAAACAAATATCTGTCTAGAACACATTCTTGGCTGCGGCTAGTTTGTTGGAAATTCCGGTAAACAGTTTTAATAAGGATAAGATCTAGCCATTATCGAGGTGAGTTTTTTTTTTAATTGTATTACTATGACTAAATATAACCAACCATTAGACAAATGACTGTGTGACGTGGAGTTTAAAGTCTCAAATAAGCACAGACAAATTTATTATTTTTTTAGCCTGATTTGTCCACTCCTGAGCAAAGGCCTCACCCCATTCCTTACACTTTTCTCGATGTTGCGCCTCTTCTCGCCAATTTACGAGAAAGCCATCCAAGGCGTTCCGCCATCTTCTCCTCGGTCTGCCACGACCCCGTCTAACTGTCTCAGGGCTCCAGTTTTATGATATGCGGGCCCAAAGCTATTCCGGCATCCGGCTGACATGGCCTGTCTATTTATTTATTTATTTATTTATTGGAAACTCAACAGCTTATTATTACTATGACATTTTATGTGAAATTTCACCCCACCATCAATGAACAGCACAGTGCAGTTGCGACAAAGTAACTAGCATCTTAAAGACTGCATACACTGAACATTGACAGCGAGATGATGACAATTATCTCTTAAGCCAATAACAGAGTTTCACGGCATTGACAAAGCTAGGTTAACTAGAAAGTGGCTAAAAGAAAAGAAAGAACAAAATACAGTGCAAAGTAGTGTGGGATTGTTGACACATTGTTTACAAATCTTAGACAAAAAAATTAAGTATTTAAGTGATAAAATGACCGACCAAACATTGGGAAAAAGTACAGTATCGTAAAGTCCGATATTGAGAACGTGCTTTGTTGAATATGATATAAATAAGAAAAGAATACCCATACAAAAAAGAGTAGGTAAATATTAGAAAGGGATATAATTATATTTACATTCCCTTATTTTCAGTTTAATTTTTTTTTTTTTTTTTCAAATTTAATTTTAATTTAATTAAATTTAATTTAAATAAGTTAAATTTTAAATTTAATTTTAATTTTAATTTTAATTTAATTTTAACTATGAAATGAGAGAAATGAGTGATGGCACAATTCATTCATCAAACAATACTTTCTTGAGTTGCCTCCGAAATGATGGCTTGGATAAATGAAATATATCAATATTTTCAAAACTCTCAGAGTAGATGCGAGGTAGTCGGGTCATTACAGCATTTCGCCCGTATTTTGTGCGATGGCCAGGGATACTGAGTAATTTTGTATGTCTGGTACGTGTTTTCGGGGTACAGAAATATATAGATGAAAGAAGCTCACTACTGTCCAAACGACCTCGTAGGATATCAAAGAGCAAAAGCATATCCAACATCCTGCGCCTATCCACAAGGGGAAGCATATTATAGTGTTTACAGTCTCGGTCATAAGACTCATGACGTCTTCGGGATTTAAAGTTTAGGAATTTTACGAACTTTTTCTGTAGATTTTCGATTCTTTTAGTATATACCTCGTATTGGGGTGACCAGATTTGGCTACAGTACTCCAAGATGCTACGGACATATGCAAAGTATATAATTTTTAAACTATGACAGTTACTAAAAGGCTTACAGGTGCGCATTACAAAACCAAGGTTACGAGAGGCTCTACTGGTGATGGTGTCAATATGTTGGTCAAAGAGCAATTTAGAGTCCAACATTATACCAAGATCACGGACTACGTCAACTCTTTCGATCGCAATATTGCTAAAACCATAAAGATACTTAGTTGGGTATTTGGAACGGCTGAAGCTGATACATTGACACTTCGAGACATTGACAGTGATATTATTTTGTTGATAATAACTGAACAATGCATCAAGATCACGCTGTATCAGTTCACAATCAAGTCCTGATTTTACACACATGTAAATTTTCATGTCATCGGCGTACATGAGATGTTTCGCGGACCTGAAACAAGACTGAATGTCATACAGGTATGCGCAGTAAAAAAGAGGACCCAACAAAGATCCCTGGGGAACACCGGAGGGGATGTTTACAAAGTCAGATTTGTAACCTCCCATAACCACAGCCTGCGAACGGTTCGATAAGTATGACTTGACCCATCTCAGCAAATCTCCCTGGATCCCAAGTTTTTGCAGCTTTGCCAGCAAGATCACGTGATCCACACGGTCGAATGCTTTTTCGAAATCCGTGTAGATCACGTCAACCTGGCCACCGTCTTCCATGTTATTCAAGACATAGTCACAAAACGTGGTTAAGTTAGATGCTGAGGACCGTCTCCTAACGAAACCGTGTTGGCTCTGGCCTATTCCATTAGAGATGTTTGGATATATACATCTATAGATGATCTTCTCTAAAACTTTGCTAAGAGTATTAAGAATCGAAATTGGACGATAGTTTTTTATATCCATCTTGGGCCCTTTCTTATAAACTGGCATTATATGAGCTGTTTTCCACAGGGAGGGACAGACGCATTCAGTTAAGGACCTTCGAAATAATAAAGTTATAGGATGTGCTAAACTATCAGCGCATTTATGTAAGAAAATAGGAGGTAATACAAAAAAAAAAAAAAAAAAAAATGGTTTATTGCTTCAACAAGTTTACAATTACAATATTTGTGTTTGGAGCTCCCCTGTAAGCAAGTAATGCCTGTGTTGGGGAGCCTCGCTCTTCCATAGCTAAGCAATACAAAATATAAACTAGGTATTTACAGCTAAGGTATTACTTATCTTACTTGTGTGTGAGTGGTTGTGTGTGCGTGCGCGTGTGTGTATGTGTGTGTTGTGCATTTGGTGTTTATAGATATAGGTGTGGTTAAGTTGTGTGATTATTACTACCTAATTAGCACAAGATTTTACTTAATATGTTCCAAGAGTGTCTCCGTGTCGTCATAATTTAGTAATTTTATCCAATCTGTTAAAGTTTTTTTGCATTCGTAGTATTTTTTTGGGTATATGTTAATTTTACTATTAATTTTATTATAAAGAAAAGCTGATCGCTTGTTGTATTGTCTGCCCGCAAATACAGTTTTTGTATGGGGAATTTGAACGATTAGATCTTTTCTTCTCTGGGTTATTTTACTTGAGTCATATTTTAGGGTTTTCTGCATTTTTAGAATTATTTGAATTATGTATAATTTACGAACTGAGAGCAAATCACTAATCTGATACAGGGTTTCAGTAGGGTATCTTAACTTTTTAAAATACATGATCTTAATTAAGGCCCGTTGGGCGCGTTCTACGTTGATAAAATTGGTTTTTGCAGCCCCACCCCAAACGGGAATGCAATATGTCAAGACAGACTGGACAAGAGCTACGTAAATCTCATTTAATATGTTTCTAGACGAGTTTCGTTTACTGTTCGTATTTATTTGTTTTGGTGCGATATGTCTGAGAGTCTTGAAAATCCAGCTTAATCTCCTAAGTCTATTCGTTACTTGATCAAGGTGGGGATACCAGGATAATCGTTGGTCGAGTATTACGCCTAAATACTTTGTCTGTGTGACCTGTTTAATAACCGAACAGTTACAATGTATATTATTAGTATCACCGCATACATGAACTTTTATGTTAAAATTTTCACTAGGTAGTGTGTTTTTGCTAATACTAAAACATATGTAGTTCGTTTTAGATGTATTAAGTGTGAGCAAGTTATTGATAAGCCAGTTAGCTACCTGGGCCATGCCTACCTCAGCTTTTTGCTTCACATCGTCCCAGGAGTTACCAGAGAAGACTATCGCAGTATCATCGGCGTATGAGAAGACCTTTGCGTTATTGATGTTCATGTTGCAGAGGTCATTAACGTACACCAGGAAGAGTGTTGGGCCTAGTACGCTTCCCTGTGGAACGCCGAATGATACTTCCGCTTGATCACTTGTAACCTCCCCTACCCTAACTTTTTGTTTTCTCTGTGAGAGATAGTCTTTTAATAAGTTGAGCGCAGTTTCCCTTATTCCAGCCTTTTCCAGTTTTTTCACTAGGACAGGGATAGAGACGGTGTCAAATGCTTTCTTGAGGTCCAAGAATACAGTCAAGCATTTATTCCCAGAGTCAAGATGCTTAGTTACTAAAGAGCTTAAACCAGTAACTGCGTCCTCAGTGGATAATTTTTGTCTAAAACCAAATTGCGAATGTGATAATATGTTGAATTTAGTTAAATATTGCACTAATCTATGATTTAATAATTTTTCGAGAATTTTTGATATGCATGGTAAAACAGATATAGGTCGGTAGTTATTGACATCGTCTCTATCCCCCCCCTTGTGTACTGGAATGATAATGGATTGTTTTAGCAAACCAGGAAAAATACCTTTTTGGAAACAAAGATTAGTCAGGTGAGCTATAATGGGAACAACTTCAGTTCTAGCAAATTTTATAAATTTTGTGGGTATATTGTCCCAACCGGGGGCACTGTCAGACTTAAGACTCATCAATGTTTTATCAACTTCATCAGGGTCGGTGTCTAGAAGAACGAAGGTGTTTTTTTGGGATGGTAAGTTATTTAGTTGATTATTATTAGGATTAGTTATATTAAGCTGGACTACTTGAGCTAACTGTTGACCTACATTTGCAAAATGATTGTTAATAAAATTTATTGAGTCATGAGGTGATATTCTTATATTTAGTATTTCAGAGTTATAATTTTTACATTTATTAGAATAGGTTAGATGTTTAATATTTTTCCAGAGCAATTTACTGTTCGAAACCGAATCTGTGAGTAAATCTCTTTCATATTTTCGCTTCAATTTTTTGATTAAATAATTACAATAATTCCTATACCTAGTATAGGTTATTTTTAATATGTCATTGTGTGGGTCAAGTCTAGATTTTTTTTGTAGATTATTACGGTTTCTTATGCAACGTAGAATACCTGTGGTAATCCATCGTTACCGGGACCTTTTGTTGTGTCTAACGCGCGTAAGGCTTTAAGTACGGTGTCTTTGGTGATACATAGGTTAGACAGGACATCATCTGAGCCGTTAACTTCATTAGGAGCAGCTGCCGCAGAGGGCGTGGACGGGCTGATGAAAACACTGAGAAAGTACTTATTAAACGCGGTACAAATGTCGTGGCCGGACTCATATGTCTCCTCATTTAAGGTCATTGATTTAGGGTATTGACTACCGCCTCGTTTACTTTTAACATAGGTCCAGAAAGTCTTCGGAGAGTGACTAATGGCTTTCTCTGTTTGAGATATATAGCTTTGAAAAGAGGATGCTACTACCTCGTGTTGCCTAGAACGTAACAATGCAAACTCATAATAGTCTCTAGGGTTACCATATTTTTTCCATTTCTTGTGTACTTTAATTTTCTCACGAATGATTTTTATTAGTGCACGACTGTACCAAACCGGGTATTTAGGATTTTTTGGTTTTTTAACTAAAGGAATGAAACGCTCCACGCCGAGTTTAACTTCTGTATAAAACACGTCAGCAGCAGCATCCACCGATTTAACTATTAGTTTATCGTCCCAATCTATCTTCTTAAAGTAATTATTCAGTTCCTCATAGTCTCCCCTATAATAATTACGACGTGGTATGTGCATTTCCTCTAGAGGTGTCAAGAATAGTTCAGTAGCCGTTATGACAAGAGCAGGATGATGAGAGTCCTCTTGGAGCAAGGGATCATCACTTTTACTAACATGGAGCGGTATAGTGGAGAAACATAAATCTAAGATTCTGTTATTAGTATTTGTGATAAGATTATGTTGAGATAAACCGAGAACGCTAATTTCATCTGCAAAGGAAGCAGCAGCAGTTCTTATTTGTAACGAACAGTTACTCAATATAGAATAGCCTTCATCATTCCATGTTAAACAGGGTAAATTAAAATCACCTATAAGAATAAAATTATCATTACTATTCGCCGCCATTGTGTCCGTTATAGCCTTCCCAATATTATTCAAACGCTCTGGGATACTAGATACATCGGGGGGCATATAGACAAGAATAATATGCAAGTCTTCACGAGTACCAGCGCTACGAGAAGAGAGTGAAACATGCAATATCTCAACACCAGCACACTGAAGGTCGTAACGTCGTCTAGTGTCAAATTTGCGATTAACGCATAGCATAACACCACCACCAGTCTTTTTACCTGTTGAAATGAGGTCACGGTCTTGACGGAAAATCTGATATCTGTTATCACATAATTCAGTGTCAAAAATATCATCCTGTAACCATGTTTCCGTAAAGATTAAGATGTCATACCTAGACCCTAAAATATTGTTATACAAATCTAATACCTTAGATCTCATGCCTCGAGCATTTTGGTAATAAAAACATAACTGAGTGTTAGCCATAACTAATTATAGGAAAGAATACTTAAAATAAAATAACGCATGTGGGTAGCTAACGGTGGGAAGTATCAGTGCGGGCAGTATGTAGCTTAAAAGTAAAGCGAACAAGGCCCGAGCGGAACAAATAACAACAACCAACATCATAGAACCATGTAATAGTACGACATTTGAGCAGTAGTAAAAAATCATTTTAGATAGGTTCAAAAAGTAACAACTTCGCCAATCGCACGCGTACTGTGGGTAGGTAGTGAAAACTAAGTCAAAATATGATAAGCATAAACTTGTGACCATTGTGCCATAACTCATCAATGTAAGCATGTTACATGTACAACTAGAAGAATGACAAAATAATTGACATCGGATAGAATTAATGTTAATATTCACAAACAACTTCACGGTGCTAATATGCACGTAAACATCAACAAAGCACGAATGTACTGTTGACCAAAAATACACATAACGTAGGTAGAATATGAATATAAGTATGATAACACATCAACGTTACGCTATGTCATCTATAATCATTAAAACATGTTTAAAAAAAGTACGGAAGATTATTGGGCTTAATTGAGTCCACGTAAC
Organism: Noctua janthina; assembly: GCA_963576755.1. NCBI lineage: Eukaryota > Metazoa > Arthropoda > Insecta > Lepidoptera > Noctuidae > Noctua > Noctua janthina. Next base: position 6,050,511 of record OY755055.1, read on the forward strand.
ATATCAAGGTTGCGGATAAATATTGAATCCGTAGTTTCAGACTTTCTCACAAAGATGCGTCCTCCACGCACCCACACAAATTTGTAATTTAGCTCCTTTGCCCGTTTACGAGCTGCAGCATGCAAGTGTTTATTTTCCGGCGATAGGTTCTCAACGACATACACAAGAATTTTACGACTTGTTCCGAATCCCAGGTCATGAGTGTTTAATTTGTCTTGAACATTCTTTTTATTATATGTCAGGACAGCAGATAGAAATGAATCACGGGTACGGGCGAATTAAATTTGGTAAGTATGGACCGTGGACGGGTACTATCCGGATTCAGTTTCGCAATTCTTGCACAATAATGTATTTCATTGTCGTTAATCGATACGCTCACTGTTCGACCAATTTGCTTAACGATGTTTATTACGTTTTCCGATTTATGTTCCGGGACGCACTGAATTTCAATGTTAGAGGCCCGCGACAGTTGATCAATTTGTATGAATTTTCCCTTAATCTCGGACATTTCCTGGTGTAATATCTCATTCTCCTTCCTTAATTGGTTAATTTCATTCCGATATACAACGTTATCACGCTTTAATTGGTCAAACTCTTCACTCAAGAAATTCATAGAATCCTTAAAAGCTGATATGTGATCATTGATTTCCCTTAAGTTAGCAGAAATTGAAACTTTAAACTCGCTTATAGTGTCCTGCAGCGCATTACGCATTTCTTCATGTATGATATCTCTTAGCTCTAAGCGCAGGGATTCTGTTGATTGACTCGATGATTGCAGGGTATCAGGCCTAATTTGGGTAATCTTACGACGCGTGACATTGAAGGTCAAGTCAGCCATGGATGTAGGCGTTGATGGACGCACGGGTAAATTGGAATTATCGCTCTTAGGCTGTTTACTCAGACAATGTGGGCATACCCAGTTAATCGCAGGTTCTTGGTCCTGAGTGTTTGCATGCGAGAAGTTAATACAAAGCATATGGTAGCTTTTATTACAACGTACACATTTCATAAAGTTATTGTCTGTAATATCCGTGTTACAAGCCACACAGGATAACATGTCGACGACTATTCGGTACAGGTGCACTCCAGCGCAATACAATCGCACGCGCAGCTACGTAGACAGAGACAGCAATTATGGCAACTATCTCTTATCGCAGCGGTGAGGTGCGCGGGCACCCCGCTTGCAGCAGTCAAACACCAACTCACAATTATTCACTGATTTATGGGATTATTTGGCACAAGGTACACACAAAAGTTATTATTGTTTACAAGCAATTAGGCACTATTATCGCTCAAACTTTTAAAAATACTTTATAACGACCAAGATGCGACACGTCCACTTCTAACGACAGTCAGCGGATCTTTTTGGATCTTTTATCCAGTCCAGTCCAGTAGTTTAGCAGCTTTTTGAGCTATGTCAGCAATTTGAGTTCTGGAGTTACACACATTATTTCATACTTAATATTATTAATGCGCGGCCTTTCCACGCCTTGGTTGCCTGAAGTAATTGGAGAAGGACCTAAGTTACTTCAATTCTGGATGGGAGGCGAAATCACGGGCAAAGTGTTAAGAAAATGCTCAAAGTTCAATGACCAAGGGCCACCACCAGTAAACGTGGCATTTCCGGACTGTTTCATAATTAAGATTAATTCATGTCGATCTATATTACCCATAGCATCATTCAAAGAATTTAATTTTGTTCTAAACCACATTTTTTTTACTCCAAATCTAAAAACAACACCACTTTGACACACCTATCAAAAACCGACCAGACAATTTCCTTCTTCGAGACACGAAACCTCACAACATTACTTCCCCTGTATTACCTCATCAAACTGAATGGCTACCTCTCAATTGAGGATAATCAGAACTCACACAAAAAAAATATCAAAATTACGCATCAAATATCAATATAACGTCATATCCGGATTCGATATGGCAGTTTTCAATTTAGAAAATCCGTATACATATACTTTTGTTGTTATGTATTCCACGGATTATGAGGCTGTGTCCACAAGCGATGTGCGTTGACAGATTTTAGAATTGAAAAATGTTTGATAAGCTTTTTTTTTTTATTTCAAACTATTTACATTTTAGGTTTTGTATTTAGCTGAATAATTGTTGTATATCATCATTCTCTTGCCCTTATCCCAATTCATTTGGGGTCAGCGCAGCATGTCTTCCTCTTCCATACTTTTCTATTACTCGTCATCTCATCAGACACCTCCTTTCTTGCCATATCATTTTTTACACAGTCCATCCATCGTTTCTTTGGTCTTCCTCTTCCTCTTTCTTCCCTAACTCAAGCCCCGCGCGTTTATAATAAAGTTAATCGCATACTTAACATTTACCCTATGCAGCTGTATGAGTGTAAGAGGACATTGATGGAATGGCTCTTCACACTTAATTACGATGCAGTGGAAGGCATTTTGGCGACTCTGGGTTGAACGTCATGCATACTGACACACACACACATACACACATACACACTCCAACACACACACGCACTCAAACACACACACACTCCAGCACACATCCACACACACACACGCCCACCCACACACACCCATTCATACACACACCCATACACACAAATTACACTTTCACACAATCATACCCACGTATAAACACACAATTATACAAACACACTCTAGTTCTCACACACGGCCATAAACACGACTTTCATTTTTCTTTTTATTGATTTATAAAAATGTGTAACTTATACCTAATTAGTACAACGAATCAATTGTTAATTTAATTGAGGAAGAGCGAGGTTTATCCCATCACAAGTATCTTCGGATTACTTTCTGGGAAGCCCCGGCAACTTATTTGTATTGATTTAAGATAATAAACACATTTTTTTTTTTTCCTCTACTCTTATACCCATCCACATTCATACTCAAAACTTTCCTCACGACATTTTCCTCATTCCTCCGCATCACATGCCCATACCACGACAACCGATTACCCCACAACTTTTCAGTCACCGGCGCCACTTTCAGACTTCCTCTTATATACTCATTTCTTATTTTATTAATTGTAGTATCTATCTATTTTAAACAGTAATATGTATAACATTAGTAAGATGCCATCATCATTCTCCTATTCTTATCCTCATTTTTTTGGGGTCGGCGCAGCATATCTTCTTTTTCCATACTTCTCTATTACTAATCATCTCAGCAGTCACCAGTCACCTCCTTTCTAGTCATATCATCCTTCACACTGCACAGTCCATCCATCGTTTTTTAACTTTAGTAAGGTGTATAGTATCTTTAAAATAATTTCTACATTGTCTCAGAAACAAGTAGTGTGGTTGCTCTCAGATGTCACTAATGTCAATTATATTATCAGTCACCACGCCTAATTCAGTTCTGTCTATCTGTTTGATATATAAGTGGAAATTTTCTGATTAATTTCGTTGCACGATCCGAGACAGTTGAATATTTTTTTTCGGAACTCGTCGAGGTTGATTGTCTCGGCGCTTTTATGGTGGACTGTTGATTCTATCGGTGGTGGCGACGGGCTTGTCAGTCACCACATACGGCCAAAAAGTTTCGTGTAAAGTGTGATTGATATATCAGCATAATCAAGATTAATACGGGATCAACAGGATTCTATAAGTAAGTTTTGAATAACATTAGAATTTTCATTTTGATAACCATACTATACCGAATCATTACGGATCACGAAACAATACACAATTCCGCAATCTTTTGACAAAAGCTCTGAATATTTACTAGAAAAACAGTTTTTTTAAATAGTTTCTTATTACCTTGATAATAAAATCCTTTTGGCGATATCCTGATTAAGATTATATTTGCTCATTTTATGGTCACAGCATGTCCAAGCTTTACCGATCACGGTCCGTGCACCGAGCATATGGATAGACCAGGGATTACCGATATGAAACTTGACTGAATGAAATCGAAACATGTATTCGATACCCGTTTTGCAGGATTACAAGAGAAGTACGAACAAGTTTACAGAAAAATCCCGAAAATTATACCTAAAGTATTTTTACCGTAGATCTTTTTATGATTGTATACACCGTGACTTTTTTGTCGTCCTACAACGGCAGCCCACTTCATGTATGCAATGACTACTAAACATTCATAAAAAAAGGTATTTATGAGATTTTATTAATTTAAAAATAAAAATATGTTTTAGTATTATGACGCACGACGTTGTTAAAACACCCTGTTGCGAGCGATTATCTACTCGACTCGAGCGCTGGGTAGGTATGTTCTCCCGCTTGACACGTAAACATCATTATCAGGATGTTTCATAATTTTATTCTAATGTATAATTTATTTTTCTTTGTACCTATTATGATAGGTAAAAAATAAAAATCGCGCCTAGAGCTATTTTATATCGGGTACATTGAGTGGACCACCTTTGTAAGACGACTAAAAAGTCACAGTGTAGAATAGGACTCTTGTCCTACTATCTTCATTAAACACGTAAAAAAACTCCCGATATTCAATATAAGTAATTTCGTTAAATAAAGATTACCGAATTGCCACACTTGTGCAGTTAAGTACAACTACTTACCTAACGCTGCTAGTTACCAAGCAGTCTTCAGTCACACCAGCCCAGTCCAACTGTTTAATTCAAAATTGGGTGTGAGTGTGGAATATTCAGCCTTCATCTTACTGGAGAACCCACCGTGGTTTCTACAGCTTTGCCAATGATATCAGCTGTCAACTATGTATACACTGTGATTTTTTAGTCGTATTACAAAGGTGGTCCACTCAATGTACCCGATATAAAATAGCTCTAGGCGCGATTTTTTTTTTGTCTTCCATAATAGGTGCAAAGAAAAATACTAATAAAAAAATAGAATAACATTATGAAACATCCTGTTAATGATGTCTACGTGTCAAACGGGAGAACATTACCTACCCAGCACTCGAGTCCAGTAGATCATTGCTCGCAACAGGGTGTTTTAACTACGTCATGCGTCATAATACTGCATTATATTTTTATTTTTAAATTATTAAAATCTCATAAATACCTATTTTTTTTTTTATGAAAGTTTAGTATTCATTGGATACATGAAGTGGGCTGGGGTTGTAAGACGACTAAAAAGTCACGGTGTATAGACACTAAAAAAGCACATAAATAATTTTTACAAATTATTGGATGTTTATAAACTTAAAATTGACTCTAAGAACAAAATAATGCTTTGGCTAAGCTACGATAATTGCATAAAAATGTATTTGCTTACAGGGTGTGGGACTATGGATCAGCTACAGTAAATACAATAAATAAATCGTTAATTGAAAGCTGCAATCAATGCAATGAACAATTTACTTAACAAACCAATGAAAACATTGATTTAATTATTCATGTGAACTCCAATTTGTATTTCATTACATAATTATTATTTAAAATGTAACAAAATATGAAAATGCGGTAACGGGTAAGTACTGAAATTTTTACAAATGTAATAAAGAAATATAGTAGATTCGATTCCCAGGTCGGGCAAATTGTTATTGGGTTTTCCCTTCAGTAATTTCTCAGTGGCACCCGGAGTGCGGATTTGTGCCCGGTTGATGGCAACAGGCTCGCTCGGGTGTCCTATTTAGATTCACAACTGCCTAACCCTTCGGGGATTACAGGCGTCGAGTGTGTTATGATAAATCTCACAGGCACAGAAACTTGGCCACTCGTGATTTTGCTGATTATTTGCATTCAAAAATTTGAATTTGCATTTTTATCAATAAATTATGGGTTCTTCAAATTAAGGGTTCAATAAGTGTATCTTAAATGATTACCTCATTAACAAATCAGTTTTTAAAATCACGCACTTTCACTGAAACAAATAATTTTTCACTCTCAATTTAAAAACACTACAAAATTAAAAGAAGGTTTTTTTCTTTATTGTCTATACGTTTTAATATCGGGTGTATCCTCTCCTAGCCCGGATCCGTCTGACCGTCTGCATTCGTTCTGGCATACTGAATACAGCATCAAATCATTTTCGACAAACTGACAACGGCTTTCAGATCTTCTAAACAGCATGTCCCGCAAACCGACAGAGCCAGTGAACCGCTGACCATACCTTCAATCAATCAATCCAGCCAGCCAACCGCAGTCAACTCTTGGACATGCTGTATCACCGTCCTTTTAGTGATTCGACGAGATTTAGGCAATATTTATTTAATACTTTAAGTTGAAAGAGCCGACAATTTTATGAAAAAGTCATTCAATATAATTAAATGAACTTAGCGGGTTGTATTGATGATTTTTATGATTATAAAACTGTAAAACCACATTTTGTTTAACATATAACCTGACACTAATCTGCAAACTGCAAAAATCAAAATCAAAATATTTATTATAATTGTCGAAACAAAGAACAATGAAATATAGCTACAGTCCCAGTCACAAGGCACAAAAACTGTGAAAGTACTGTAATTGCCCATTCCCTAACGTAGATCTCTATGGAGAAGAAGAACGGGCAAGAAACTCCATAGACACTCTTTTAAATCAGAATACTTTAACAAAACCTTGGTTACATAATTCATGTTGAGATGTTACATTATGTGAGAACGATGCAGCAAGATGTGTACGTTAAAAGTGTCCATAGTAAAAACAATTCAAAAATAAAATAATTAATTCAAATAAGCCTTGGCAAATAAGAGATGACCAGTCACAACTGACAGCGCCCGTTCACGAACATGACGCATGTATCAGCACCATTCAAGTCAACCATTTTGACGGGAACTAAATGATCCGACACACGTGCCAGCATTAGCGAGACATTTGAGTGAGCATGACATACTCCTAACTGCCAGGGCTCATTCAAGTCAAGAAACAATAGAAAATATGTATTTCGAGGACTACCCTGGCGCTTCTCACTTCAGCAAACATACAAGTAATGTAGAGTGGCGGATTTAATGCCAATGGCATTCTCTACCGGTCAAGCTTTGGGTGATGTAGAGACAAACTCTGGTAGGTGCAATAATTGAGAAAATTGTGAATTTAATTTTTATTCATTAATTTGATATTTTTGAGCTGTGGAGACAGAAAATGTCAACACATTTTTAGTTATTTTTTCATTTAAATTGACGTCAAATCACAGGAGTGGAGGTTCTCGATTCGTCGGAATATTTTATTTAATGTGCCCTTGGTTTTTTTTGGGATAAATCCACCACACTATTCCCATACCACTGCAGGTCCTGAAAGCCAGAATCAACAGTAGCGACCACCAGAAAAGCGCCGAGACAATGAAGCTTGACGAAGTCCCAGATAAACAATTTAATTGGCTTGGATCTCGAAATTAAATTAATCAGAAAAGAATAGCGGAGGAGTAGGAAAAACAATAGAATAGAATAGATTTTTTTTTATTTCAGACCGGAGTCCATAGGTATAGTAACAATTTTACTTAACAAACAAAAAATAAATAAAGGAAATAATAATACAAAAATAATAAAAATAAATATAAAAATGTGTGTGTGTATGTTATTTTATATATATGTATAATTTACATTATCAGCAGGCGACAGAACAAAACAAGGCCAAACCCTTGTCTGCTGTTTAGCTCAAACACATTTCAAACAAAGAACGATGCCCATTTTTGAACCACAGTTATCAACGTGAATACCTGTACCCAGACCCAAGTATTGCTATTAAGATAACAGCAGACTATCCCGCAAACAATACACGTGTAACTAAGTGATTGAGGATACCGGTGCGTGTAGGTACTGGGTCGCGGGACTGTTCCGGGAACGTAACGGAATCGGAGCGGAGAACGGAAGGGGAGATGCGGTTCCGTATTTAAAATAATTCGCGAGAGGTAGGGGCTTTTAGATAGCACGATTTCTTTTTTGACTATTGAAAATGAAATTGAAATGAAATGACATTATATTTTCTGTAAATAGTAATGGAATTATTTTTACATGTCACAGAGCTCTAATAATGTGTTTTTTTATCCAATAACATCATGGAATTCAAGTTTTAAAATGCTCTAGAAGGTAAGAATATACCTACTTATTCCACAAATTAAATTCGAAGTTCTAACTCTGCAATTTTTTTTAATAATAGAATCTTTTCAAGACGCCAGTCAAGATTATTAAGTACAGCGAATTTGGTTTACCACTTAACTAAAAAACTTAGGTCTTAAGACCTAGCAAATATTAATTAACAAATTGGAAATATTACAAACTCGTCGGCAAGCTGTCTATTAATTAAAATAGACACTAACCAAAATTTTGGTAAAAGTTACTTATTCATTTATCAGTTTTATTTTATCGTCAATATCAAGGTCATGGTTTCATTGACCTCTTTAGTCTATGATACTATTGGTACTAGCTATAGCTTACCATACGGTGTCTTCGAAAAAACTAAGTTTATTCATGTGACTGACATAAATATTGCCCTCACTTACTTACACGCACCACTTTTTTGCAGCTGACCACTTTTTTGACTTGAAAGTAATTCCAAAAATCATCCCATGAGGTTTCGGCGTGGTATGAAATTGTTTTTTTTTTTAATAAGATATTTTTACAATTTTGATATAATTTGCAGCCGGTATTAACTTTTTCATACTAACATCACCTCTCGTGGTTAATGTCGAATCGTATCGGATCATATAAACAATCCCCAATTACACGGTGTATTATTTTCATAAACACTAATATGGTACGAAATTTTACTTTTTACGCTGGCTTAAAATTATGAAGCTTTCCGCAATTAACTTTCAAATGCAACAAAACTGTATTCATAAAACATTTTAGAACAAAGTTTACCTATAAGAGGACTGTCCCGTAACGTGAAAACGTTCAAACGATGTAAGTATCCTGGTTTCTTGGGACAAAAAATAACTAAAAGTGATCTCAATTAATCCAAAAATCTAATAAAATACCGCGTAAACAAGAACCAACGCAAATTAAATGCAATACTATAATTTCTGCCTACTCTTAAGGGAGACAGCCTTGTTTAACATATCTATAGACAGACATAAGTACTTTAATATAAAAAAACCGGCTAAGTGCGAGTCGGACTCGTGCATGAAGGGTTCCGTACCATCGTAGTAGGCGAGCCCCCTTTAATTTTTTAATTTATTTTTATTATTTGTTGTTATAGCTTTCTTATAGGTTTTCCTGTAATCTATAGGCAAAAAACTATGTTTTGTATTTTTTTTAAATTGTCGGTCCCGTAGTTTCGGAGTTAAAGGGGAGAATTGTCAATTTTCGCCTATTTTCTTAAATAACTTTAAAACGTTTTATCTCAAAATTATAAAAAAATATATTTGAGATGCTCACAATGAGCCCTTTTATTTGATATGTAACACGATATTGTTTGCAAAACTTTTTTTTTCATTTTCTAATTTACCCCCCAAAAAAGTGGCCCCCATGTTTAAAATTCATTAACAAACATCCGTTTTTGGGTCACCAACTTACATATCGCACATCCTCTAAAAAACTGTCGTAACACAAAAATAGCAGTTTTGAGATAGACGCATTTAAAGTTTTTTGTGTTCTAACGATGCTTTGCGCCAAAAACTTTCGCCTGAGCCGTTTGGCGACTTATTTTGGTATACTTATGGCGGTTTTTTTTCAATTATAGAGCAAGGACAATTGAAGTCGAGTAGGGTATTATCTAAAAAATCTACATATTTTATGTTATATACCAAATTTCAACTCAATCAGTCTAGTACATTCGGAGCAAATTGGCTGTGACAGACGGACAGACAGACAGACCCGCGAGTGATCCTATAAGGGTTTTGTTTTTTCCTTTTGAGGTACGGAGCCCTAAAAACCAAAAGGGAACTGCCCTTTTATTGTTGTTTTTGCAGCACCTTTATTCTCGTTGACATAAGGTTTATATTCGAGATAAAATAACTGTACTTCACTTTTTCCAAGAAGAATGTCTAATGAGTAAGAATGTCTAATGAAAATTCAGTCTATACGATACCGTTATCTCAATAAATGCAGTTCCTCTTTTACCGACTGTCCTCCTCTGATTTACAGCATCCTTGAGACATAGATGGATTTATGTGTCGTAAGAAAATTGTGGCACACTAATTGAATGAGAATTTGAGAGAATTTTGTATGAAGTGTCTATGTGGAGTATATTTTCCTTAGGTTAATCATTACAAGACTTAATAAATGCCACAGACGCTGCAATCAATGTGGCCACAACTGGACCCAAGTTTAATAAATCGTATCATCGAAACGAAAGAAGAAGATGAAGAATCTGCTGAGCATAATTAAAACCTTTAATTTGTTTCTGTCTAGGGTTACTGTACAGGTTATTTCATCAATCTGTTAGTTGACAATATTAGGTATGCCCAATAAATAATACAGAGAGCCCATCACCCCTATTTTTTGTCCCAGTGCTGGGTAAAGTCCTCCCCTTTCTCCTTTCCGTCCAAACCCTATAACTGACAATATTCATTTATGAGCCAAACTTGCTGATTATCTTGAGCTTCCTCAAATTGAACGTTATGACAGAAAATATATGTTAAACACGCAAGATTCTAGATCAGTCAACCAGCTAGATCTATGAACAAAACAGTTAAATAAAGCAAAAGTCCCATCCGAACACACAATTTAATTAAACAACTTACTTTAACACAACAATACCGAGACACAGAATTATACCGAAAACAACGGCACAGTTGTATTCACAGACAAAAACAAATGAACGAACTAAATACGAACGAACAGGAACATTTCTCCAAAAAGCGCTTTATAATTTTAATTAAAGAATGCTACAGCGATGCAGCGCAGCTTTTGCATATAAGCTACACCGAGTACCGAGCTAGCGGTTGCACCGAACTTTTGTAATGGGTAACAATACGCGAATTTATACGTATGGACTGGTTTTTGTGTGTCTGTTTTATCATGGTTTTTGACGTTCTTATGTGCTTGCATTATGAATTTATGGCACAGTATGTGGTAGTAGGATATTGTGGATACTTAATGGATCAAAAAAAGAGGGGTTTTATACTTTGACCTAACTATCCATTTGCATGTGCTATTTATATTTATAATAGGGCAAAAGGCAACTGCTGGGATGATTGTGGAGAATGTAATTGCGTCCCGGCACCTCAGCCAGAAGTGACGAGGAGGAACATCGTGTGGTTTTAGTCAGTAGGAGTCCGATAGTCCCCTCCACCAGCCCCACGTCGGAGGACATCTGTAGAGAATTGCCACTGTTGGTCAAAGCCCTATCCCAAATTGTGACCCAACCTCATGTTCAAGGTTGTCGGTCTATTTAGCTGGAGAGCTTTCCACGTTGTGCTTGCCGATACGTGGTCTCCAGTCCAGGACTTGTTTACTTTATCGTCCGTTGGTCCTTCGACAGACATCATCATAATGATATCAGCCCGAAGTCACCCACTGCTGGGTAGAGCCCTCCTCTTTCTTCTGCCAGCATTCCTGGTTCTGCGCGTCCCTCATCTTTAGGTTTTTCCCGCGTTTTTCAACCCAACAAGCTTTAGGATGGCACTGTTTTCTTTGACCACACCTTGGTCAGTTTAATAACAGTTTAGCTTGCTTAACCTGTAAGCTATGTCGTTCCAGTTCTTTTCCGGTAAACTTAATTTTTTTAGGCTATTTGAGACCAGTCTTTGCATCAAATCGTCAACATCTTCAACACCTTTCCTCTTTTTGTCCCATGTTACTTGGGGTCGGCGCAACACGTCTTTTTGATCCATTCTCCCATGTCATTCTTTACTTCAAATATCATCATCTGCCTAGATTTTGCCCAACTATGTTGGAGTCGGCAACTAGTCCAACCGGATGCATCTGAATACCAGTATTTTACATGAAGCGACCTCTTATCTGACCTCCACAACCCAGTTATTTCCGGGTAATACGATACCCCTTGGTAAGAGTGGTTAAGATACTTTCGGGTCACTGACTACCTCTGTCGACTGTCAAAAATCTACAAATGACAGCCAAGACCAGCGGTTTAACGTGCTTTCCGAGGCACGAAGGAAACTTGGTACTTATTAAGTGGTCACCCATCCACAGGACAACCTAGGCAAGCGCGGCTTAACCTAAAGATTGATCCAAAGCGGCTGTTATTATTTAGCCGCGAGCTAACGCTACCTTTCTTACAAATTCCGTTATTTGGGGTGTTATTGCAGCTACCGTGGTGTTTTTAATTTTTTTACTTTACATCAAATATATTCGACAAAATCGTAGTAAAAACGGTTAGTGATTAAGGAAAAACCTATTTCCTAAAGAACTCCACGATCAAAGTAATACACACAGTGGATTTCCTAGGCCGCCTCTGACATTGATAAAGTAACAAATAGTCGCACCGCAATACTTACGGGACAAAATTAAAGAAAATGCCCAATATGGAGACGAATGGGAGCGATCCGTCTTAGACCTTAGTTCTAGGGAACTAATAAAAGGACTGTGAAGTTACATAAGTGTCGTACTGGTTCTTTTAATGAATTAGAGTATTTGGGGAAGGATATTTTGTGGGAGATAGTATTAGTACAGTTTTCATAAATACCTTTAGCTGTATCTAACTTTTTTTTAAATAGCATATATTTTGGCATGGCATTATTAATCCCATAACTTTCCACTGCTGGGACACAGGCACGCACGCACACATACAGACCTTTCGATATAAATTCTTAAAAGTAATGTTGGAAACGGCATCAAAATCCATTTTGTAATTTAGAAGATAGCTGCGGTCATACAGAGAGGCACAAAAATCAACATTGTTATACAACTGATATATAATTTTGAGAATTCGGAACAAAAAAGGAGATAGCAATAGAAAAGGCACAACTTATCAAAATCAAAACCTACAATTTGGCACAATTTCATTGTAGTTTTTCATTTGTCGCTGCAGTGGAGTGCAAATTAAAGAAACGCCCGATGTAGAGACGAATGGGAGCAATCCATCTAGCCTCGCTGTTTCCACGGCAAGAACTAATGAAAAACCTAGCAAAGTTTCATAAGTGTGAAGAATAAAAACGGGCTCTGTACAAAATGTTTGCAAAACTTTTCAACGTGCCAACGTGACAGGGAGAGATTACTCACTTATACAATATCTATGAACGTAATAGTTTCTATTAAAACAACGTAAGGAAGGCAATTTTTGGTCAGTGAATAGTTTTTTTTTTTCTATTTTTCAAAAAGAGTGCCTACCATGTCAATACTGAGGTCCAACCATTTATTTTTAATATTTTATACTATTTTATTTATTTGTGTAGATTATTGCACGAAACTTCTTATAAAAAAAGATACATTCGGTGCAAATAAATTAGGACAGTCCAATAGCCTACAAATAGTCGCGAATCGGAAATCAAGCTCCGTCTCTTGCGATGGAACACGGACACTCCAAAGCCATTTAGGTCATCAAAACAAAAACATTTGCTTACGAGAACAGCTGACACGAATCCCCTTTACGCTAACATTCTATTCAAAATATAAAAGGAGGCCGATGGCAAAGAAAAAAGATAGAAGCGTCTAGGCTGTCATTTGTACATCTTTGATAGTAGTTACAGGTCTTCAGAATCCTGAAAATCTGCTCAGACAGGCTGTGGCTCCATGTAAAATCATCATCATCATCATTTCAGCCGAAAGACGTCCACTGCTGGACATAGGCCTCCCTGAAGTGTCGCCAGATTGACCAGTCCCGTGCGACTCGTATCCAGCGGATCCCTGCAAAATACTTGTTTTCAACTACATCAGGTTACACTGGAAGCCAGTTACTCTTACTCGTAGTGCCTACAGTTTGACGATAGTAGGTTCGGGTAACGCAATCAGGATTGTAAAGCTCTGGTGAAACTACAGCAAATCCCGCGTAAGATTCGGTATGAAACAGGTTCTGGTGGTTGTGTTCAAAGTGGCGTGACTTCCAAATATTATTGTTTTTTCACCTCTGCATGGCCAGAACTTAAGATCTGGCAGACGCAGATATGTGGTGGGTTCACCTCTTGATCATCGCCAATATCTACCAACAAACCGCGCTTTCGAAGTCAAACTGGATTTGTCACCGGTGTAACCATAAAGAAATAACCGCTCATATTGTTCCAAAAGAGACGCTGTCAAAGTCAAATCCTTATGATCAGGTCAGATGTGCGGATAACTGTACTTTCATTGTGTCTTACTCAGATTTTGCAATACATTGACCTTTACTACCGTTGTCGTAAGGGTTATGCCAGACGAAAATAACTGTAAACGGACTGTAAATGAAATACTGTTTTAATCTTTCACGGTTTACAACTAAACTTATAATGTCACTACTGCCGCTTCTGTCACTGCTACTGTCAATATCGGGAGCTCAAAATAATGAACAATCACGGAAGATGTCCCGTAAGTGACAGTATAAGTTTGTACTGTAAGTTTCGATTCTATACAATTTTATTACTCTGTGCCGATCGCAATAAATAAGGGTGTATATCAAACCAGATCTCAGGAGCATCGTTAAAGCTATGCCGTAATCACGTTAGCTCGTAAACCGCTTTACCGGCCCACCGCAAACAAATTAAACGTTTTTACTGCTAATAAATGGGTACGATAAACGTTATAACTAAAATAGAAAGCGTGTCAATACACATTGTAATAGGAAATGTTCCGGATTCCAGATGGCGAAGTGTGGACTACAGGTGTTCACAGATTTGCTTGATTTTTTATGATCTTTATTGTGATGTGTCTAGGCGATTAATAAGATGTCAGATTCTTAGAGATATGCTCGAAAAACACATCACTTTTTGATCTATTCTTCTTTCGTTATCGTGTGGTTCGTGCATGAAACCTGGTGTCAGAGTTTTTATGCCCATGGGCCTCTGACTTGGCTTTACATGCCGTCGAGAAATATCTCTCAGGCATGGTTTCCTCACGATGTTTTCCTTCATCGAAATAAGTCATAATTATACAATACGCAGATGAATCCAAAAAATCAGAGGCGTCTTGGGTTCGAATTTGGCAGTCCGACGGTCACACCACTCGTCACGTCGTTTTTTATATCTATTCGTTCTATGATTTTACATATTTATCTATTGATCAACAAAAAATTCAATTTTGATTATTTGTTGTTAACACGTTTACTCGACTTTGTTTTGGGCCTAGACTAACGACAAATAAGCTTTCAAAGCGTTTAACATTTCTACAAAGATATTCGGTAGCTTGCATAATCAGCTTATGATATTCCTACTGCGGGGACATAGGACTCCTCTCAATGAGAGGGAATGGGCCATAATCGACCACGCAAGCCCAGTTCGAGTTGGTAGCCTAAGTCATTTAATTTTCAATGAATTTTTACTTTTCCATCATCGTTCTTTCATTTTTTTAATACGTTTTTCCACACTTGGAATTTCTCCTGTATCGTCGTCTGTATTTTGTTACAAACATTTAATTTCACAAACACAAATAGGTTTCACGTAAATGCTATTGTTTATTCTATGGCCATATTTTTTTTGCAATCCCTATTATAATACTGGCCAGTACAGTCACTAATTCTGAAGACACTAGTCTGGCTGGTTAAACAAATGAACATCTAAAATTCAATTTTATTAAATCGAACGCTAATGCTCAATTTCACCGTGAGTGGCTTCAAATAAGGCGTCACTCGTTTTCTAAACCAATTTATATTCTTAGTTAAACACCAAATTAATCTCTATTTTGATTGATTTGAAACCGGTAGAATTACCACCAAAGTCGTCCTTTTTCGGATCATAACATAATATTACGGGTAATCGTAATCTCAACCGGGTTAGGTCTCTGCCTAACCTTATGGGGATTCTGTGTACCTAATAGTATCTACACTCACATTTTACCACATTTTATGTGCCATGCAACAAGGGGGTAGCCAATTGCCATCAACCAGGCACAATCCAAACCACGTGGCTGCTGCCGAGAAATTCCCGATGATAAAACCTAATAAATAACACTTTGGCGGAACTTGGAATCGAACCCAGGACCTACGTGCTCAGCAGTCGCGCTTGCGATCACTAGACCAACGAGGCAGTTTTTCATATCAGTTTCATTATTTACAGCATAAACAGCTGGCAATCTGCTAATTGACGTTGCAATGTCATTATGTTAATTCTACCCGAACATTCAGTTTCTGCGAACTGTAATGAAGGTATCATCGAAATTTTATGTTTATTTAATTATGGATGTCGATATTTTTTTTAATCTGTTAATGGAGTCGAAATAATTAATTCCTGTGGGAATTTTGGGATTCGTGAGACTATGTGAGAATGTATTTAAATGCATTTTAATGTCAATCAATTTAATGTGATGTTCATCAGAATGGTCAGTCGGTAGTACACACGGCGACACATCAACCTATACATTTCCAGTACAACATGGCCTCGATTTGTAAAGATTTTCCGTACAATAAGAGATCCGCATGATCCGCTGGATTTGTTTAGCTTGACTGGACGTCATGCGTACTCGCAACCGGCGTGCATGCATGCATGGCTGTGGACGAAGCAAAAGAAGTATACAAGATGTAAACAGACCCTTCACGAAGACGTCAACCAAGCATTATGTACAGCAAATTAAGTAACTCTACGCAAAAATTATTACTGGGAAAAAACTTTTTTCTAAGGATGACAAAACCACGTTCTACGGCAGCACTCATAGTAACAAAACTCTGCTGATGGATGCACTGAATAGTACAGAGATTGTGGAGGTATTTAAAATTAACTTATAATATTAAAAACTCGTATTTAAAAGAAGCCTATGAAAAAGTGGGAACTCTGACCCCCTAATATATCCGTAACTAGAAGGTTCCCAGGTATGGTCTAGAACAAAAAAATATGGCAATGACCGGGAGAACGAGTACCTTTCAGCTTCGTTAAGGCTATTTTTACACGCATTACTTTCTGCTTACCCTATGGGAAAAAGACGTAGGTTTTTGTAATATTAATTTGAAATCAGAATTAAATCGTATCTCTTGACTTATATTTATTTTATTTATCTTATACAACATTGTTATGCGCGTCCAAATCATCTCGCCACCGTTTTCTGGGCCGGCCTCGGCGGCGCTGTCCATCTTCAGGCTGGTTCGAAGTGGCGCAGGAGACGAGTACCTGGAAGGATATGGCGGAGGCCTTTGCCCAGCAGTGGGAAATACCAGGCAAATAAAAAAAATACAACATTATTTTTAGTTCATGCGAAACCTGAATATAGTTTGTTCAGAATAAGTAACTGAATCGATTCCAATCATTTTTAAACCATGTTATAATTTCTCGCAAAAATATTAAAAAAAAGTTACAAGTTGGACACCGAGTGACCTAAGCATAAGCCTAACATAATCAGCCTATTAATGTTCCCACTGCTGGGACGCAGGCCTCCTCTCTATGAGAGGGAATGGGCTATAATCCACCACTCGGGCCCAGTGCGGGTTGGTAGATGTCACATGTCTTCGAATTTTTGGTTCTAGGACATGCTGGTTTCCTCACGATGTTTTCGTTCACCGTTTTGAGAGCAGTGGTGATGAAATAACTTACACAAAATAATGCGCCTGGCTGGGTTCGAACCCACGACTTACTGCTCGTAAGTCGGGGTCTCCACCACTGGGCCATCGCTGCTCTCTATTTAGGTACCTACTGTCAAATTATTATTATCAATGAGCTCAAGACGACGCGGGAGGAGCGCGCGCGGGCGCGCTGCGTGGTGACCACGTTTTTGTGCGGACAACGAGGTAACAGAACAAGCTTATAACTTTGTGATTTTTCATGATACAGTTTTGAAATTTTGTACATAGATTCTTTACATAAAAATACTAGACACGTGTTTCAGGTTTCGCATATACTAAAACTAATTGGCTGATATTGTTTTTGTTGTGTTCGTTTGTTTGAAATAAATTAGAGAGTAGATTTATTTTTGCTAACCTCACAGCTCATTTTTTACCCGACTGAGGAGGATAATGTTTGCATTAGTAAATTGGACCCCTTGCGAAGCCGGGACTGGTAGTAGAGAAGGTAATAATATTAATGTTCAGTACATCTCATGATTAATCTTCCTTCCTTCTGTCCTGTGTGTTCCAAGCTGCATACACAACGCAGCCGTTGACAAATAAACCGTACCTACATGAACAGACAATACAAGACGCGTACAGAAACCACAGCAAATTAGCCATAGACATAAGTAAACTCTACAGTATTTGTCCACTAGCAACACCGTGGACAATGTGCCATATTTGTCCACACGGCTGATGCAAACACAATGTCCACCAGCGCACAGCGGGAAAAACTCTGCAAAGGAACATTTTTCTCGAAAAACTTGCGTAAAAATTACATTATCGCACACCGGAGCGAGCCTCGACCTAAATTTTGTATAATAATTGTATGAATATAATGTGTTTATGTATCCTTGGATACTATGGTGAACAGTAAAACTCTAACTTAAATTGAGTTGCTCTGAAAAGAGAACATTTTATTTAGTGACAAAAACTAGTTTTAACACTAATACATTCTTTAACCTTAATTAATAACAAACTCACCTGAAAAGAGAAACAACATTTAAAGCCATTTGTTTTACCAGTTCTTAATCAGTATTATTTAAATATTCATATTTCAATCTAATTTTCGTAACCTAATTCGCATGCGGTATTCAATACGTCAATCTGACAGACAGCTCAGAAACGACCAAGGTCACTCACAGATAACTTATACATCAAAGTTATTACGCGGCAAATTCAAACATACTTAAATGAAGTGTCAAGCAGGTTGTTTACATGAACAATATTTAAATGTAGCCATTCGTGCTTCAGTTATAATATGTAAAATTTATAGGCTTCTTGATTGTGGTGTATTTCATAGCGAATATACAGGGTAGTGATTTTCCACGCCATACTAAAAAAGTTGCGCCATCCATCATATCTGTTTCGAGCAAATTAAATTATTACAATAGTGACAGATTATTGCGATGCACGAGTACATTATTTGTGTTGAAATTAGTTATGTTTTAAAACTAGACAATTTCATTGTTTTTCTGTTCGTAAAATATCTAAATAAAAATATATCAAAATATACCAATATATAAGCTACTTAAGTTAATACATTATTATACAGCCAACTTATTAGCTGTTTTTTGAATAATTCATTATTCAATAAGAGCTCTCTCGATTTTTTTTAGGTATTTTGTTGTAGACTTTGACAGACATTGAGAAAAGAACTACACAGGTTCAAACCTGTTTTAGATCTGTACAGTCTGAGCTTGCTTTATAAAAAAGAGAGTTCAAACAAACATAAAACATACTCAAAACATTTAAGAGAAGACACCAACATTACAACCATACCCGAAAAGTCACACATGAAAAATTATCTAGGCGTACAGAATACTTAACTTAATACGCCACACATTCATCAACAAATGAATTAAATTCTGGGAACGAGGAATTTATCTTGCCACTTAGAACTGGATAAAATTGTCAAGCAAAATTGGTCCTTATATTATATTACAATATCGTTCTGTATGCTTGTACTGATTTTGATTTATGTTCGGGAGTTCAAGGAGATTTTTCTGGGAGAAATATTGTTAAGAACGGTTTATGCGACTTCAATGGTATTATGAACTCATTAAGCAAATTGAAGGATATTTTGCTGGCTTTATTTTTCGTTGAAAAGTTCTCAATTCCATATATTTTTTTTGGTTTTTTCCATACACGAGAAATCGCCAACATTTGAATGTTATTTTTTTTTTAAACAGTCTGATTTGCGGTTTACTTTTTTAAGAAAAAAACATTTAATAACACTAAACGGTTATTCTATGGCTGCGTCAAACCTGCCATGTAAAAGATAATGGTAAAATAGTAGTCTGGTAATATAGTGATGTTGGTTCTCAACAAGGTCTACGTTATCAACTTAGGCTGTATTTCTTATAATCACAATAATTAATTTATGGATGACAGTTAGTTTGTTCGAGTGTTCAGACAGTATTGAACAATACTGATACTGATACTGTTAGCCTGCGTCATCCCACTGCTGGACAAAATCCTCTCCCCATGACTACCAGTTGCTACAATCCAGGGCTAATGTGGGCCACTGGTCGTTTGTTTTGTCCAGCTCGTCCCGTCATCTTTTACGAGGACTGCCGCGACGCCTTCTGGCTGTGTCAGGGCTCCAGAAAGAGGTTATTTTGGCCTACAGCTCATTGGGCATGCAGCAGACGTGGCTAGTCCAGTCCCACTTCAGCTTAGCGTCTTTTTGAGCAACGTCAGTAATTTGTGTTTTGGAGCGGAGTGTGGTGTATTGAAGAAATTGAACTTAATTCATAAACTACAAGTTTCATCTAACCTTTTACAATGTGACACGGTTTCAACGGGCTTGTCCTAGAACCAAAAATTCTAAGCCAAGTTGGGTTTTTTTTTTTTTTTTCATTTGTCAAGGTCTTTATTAGTCCATGTGGTTTACAATACAGTTTACAAACGATCTTATTCTATTTGTATACAAATCACGATTTATGTCGTTACACAGGCAGCCATCGCCTTTACAAACATTAAAACATACATGTTGTTACTTAATATTATTTTACAATGATTTAACTTATTACTAAATTTAAATGTTGGGATTGTGACATCTAAAGCTACAAACCACACTGAACCCGTGTGCTGGATAGAAGCATCTTTTATACAACGATCTCTTGACTTGTGTCCCAGCAGTGGGAACACTATAGGCTGATTATGCAACGATTTTAAAAGTCGAGTAATAAGAAAACATTCCATTCAATTAAAAAACCGACAAAATACGAACTCGACCTTTGTGCCTATTGGCCTAGTTTTGTTCAGTCTCCTGATAGAGGAAGTGGAAATTATGGTTTTTCCTACTCCTCCGCTATTCTTTTCTGATTAATTTAGTTGCGGGATCCAAGACAGTTAAATTGTTTCTCTGGGACTTCATCGAGCTTCATTGTCTCGGCGGTTTTCTGGTGGTCGTCAGTTTTGATTCTGGGTTTCAGGAGTTGTAGTTGTTTGGGAACAATATGGCGGGCATGCTGTCATAAAAAAAAAATACTGAACAGAATTCGCTTCGAAGAACACCACATTTTTGAAATTCACGCAAGGTCCGGGGAATAACCTGGTCCATTCTAAATTGGTACATTTTTAAAGCCGGCTGCATGTGACATGGTAATAATTTAGCGAATTCTGTACAGGACCGAGTTAATACCATTCGACATGGGTACTGGATGGTACCGGCCATCACTTATTCAAAAGGATTCCAGTAATCTCTATTCTGTATTTATGTACTTTTATTCACAAAAAACTAACAATGCGGATTTGGGTGAAAAAATAATCGATGAAAAATATTACTAACACTGTTGAGATTACAATGAATGACTTGTTAAAATAACATAGCCTGGTGAGTATATCCACGACATGACCTATGTCTCGGTCAGTCCATCCAATAAAACCGGCCAAGTGCGAGTTGGACCTTTTTTATTTTTTATTGATATGGCGGTAACAGAAATCCACAGTCTGTGAAAATTTCAACTGTCTACCTGATCATGAAATACAGCCCGCTGATAGACAGACAGACGGACGGACAGCGGATGCTTAGTAATAGGGCCTCGTTGGTGACCCTTTTTTTTTTTCGGATGGGAAGTCATCAAATATCCCACTCTGGGCGGAGCGGAAGGGAGTGTCAGACTTGTACTGACTAAAACCTGTTCCTTCTTTGCCCTTTGTGTTCCAGGGCCACGGTATCTCTTTCGAACAGTCCCGCAGCCCTGGCAGGCATCGGCCCATGCGGGAGGAGATGTCAGCAACAATGTAGGGGTCTACATTGTTGCTGACATCTCCTTGAGGCGCGCGTGTAATACGAACGCGCCGTCGACACGGCCTGTCGTCATAAGACGGCCGGATGGCGAACTAGCCCATAACTCGCCGTCCACTGGACCGCGCCTACGGTGGCCGGGAGCCAACACGTGACCCCCGACACCCAGGGCGTCTCCCGCGGCGGCTAGGACGTGAGGTTCTTTCCCTCTCACGTCCGCCACCTCCTTCACTAGCATGACTGCTTCGCAGAAGGAGATGACGGCGGTTGGTTACCCTTCGGGTACGGATACCCTAAAAAAAAAATATGAAGAAAAAAAATACTGACGAAAAAGTTTCAATACTGGTGTAGAATTATGTACTGTTTTTTTAAGTATCAGTTTGCGCGACGATATATCTTAAGGTGCTCTCTCACGGGGAGTATTCGCATGTAATGTAACAATCCAAGATTCGATTTCGTACAGAAACAAGAGAATCTGAACTATTATATTACAGGTGAATGCTTCCGGTGAGGCAGCGCCTTTACAACCTGTAAAAGCTACTGCAAATAGCAGTATATTAAAAAAAATTGACATTGAGATTTCTATTTTCTTTTTTAGTAAGTAACATAGTAAGCTAAACTACTACTACTAACAGCTAGAAGGGGTCGCAGTAGACCGAAGAGAAGATGGCGGGATGTCTTGGATGGCTTCCTCGCGAATTGGCGAGAAGAAGCACACCATCGTGGGAAGTGGAAGGAATGGGGGGAGGCCTTGGCTCAGGAGTGGGACAACACGGGCTAATTAAAAAAAAAAAAAAACATAGTAAGCTCTACTGTAACTCGTGTATACATTGATACACCGGAAATTTTGAGAAATATGGGCACAGTCAATATTTGCTTCAACCTAAAAGTTACCCGGCGAAGTAACTCGAAAAGTGCCCCAATTGCGTAACGCACTTGTTATCATAATCCGAAGAAAATTCATAATCCACTGCTTCATATTATTTGAAATGATCGTGTACTGTACTTGACAGCCTAAATAATGCAATGAATAAATAGTGATGAACTAACTTTTGCCAGAGAACTTTTGTCGAGGTCGGAAATAATCTCGCGAGAACTACGGGGAAAAAGCATTTTATATCCTAAACCAGATTATGGTCTACCTGTATGCAAAAAAATGAAAGCTGTTTAACGTGGAAAGGTAAATCATAAATTATATTTATTTCTGTAAATTGTTTTACATGTCAACATGTTGTGTTTTAAAACTAGATGGGGCCGGTGTTTCGTACCTGACTACTCTGAGAAGAAACATCCGAAACAAACTCAGAGGTCACCGTCTCTTTTAAAGTCCAGAAATTGCTCAAATCATATGAGGACCATGTAGAATAATGTCTAAGATGGTCTTTTGAAGAAATAACCACACAGTTTTGAGTGGACCTATCCAGATCATTTGTCAGTGATCGTGTAGCTCGACTCATAATCCAAGGAGGTCAACGACACGACGAACAATACCAAAGAAAGGACATTTGGGTAGGCCGCATATAGTACTCAAACTGCCAGACAATCGTGAAACTAACTAAACTAAAAAATAATAATAATAGTATGACGAAGTCCTCATATTCACAGTAATAAACAAAATAATTATAAAACAAATAGACAGAGATAGTTTCGCATTGGCAATATTTAAAAAAAAATCACATGTCACTATGTTCGTACACGCTAATCTCCGAAACCACCTAACCAATTTTAATAAAATTTTGTGAATGTGTATGGCTGGTTCTAGCTTGAAAGACAGTAGGTTTGAACACGATAGGTGGCGCTGTTAGTAAATTGCACTCGTGCGAAGCCGGGGGGCGTCGCTGGTGACGGAACGGTTGACGCAGTGGCTGAGCGATTGGCTGCTGCGCTGCGTGTCGCGGGTTCGATCCCCGCACGAAACAAATATTTGTATGATCTACAGGTAGTTGTTCCGGGTCTGGCTGTTTGTGTATGTGAGTTTAAATGTTTGTAAACGCACCCACGAGACAGGATAAATTCCATGTCATTCAAAAAAAATAAATAATAATATATATTATAAAGAACAACGACAACATCCATTTATTTTCAGGCTAGTTTGGCCCGTAGATATGTACCTTACAGACTATATACCGACCGATTTAATGAGTCCTCCGCCTTGCCCCATCAAAAGCACATTAAGCGTCCACAAACTACTAACAATATCCCACAGGTTATTTGCTTTAAAATAACCATAATCCACGTAGGTATTACGATACTAATTAAACCAATAGGTGATCAAACTTCAGAATATTCCATTTAAATTGTTACCTTCGCAGCGACTCATTAAAGCGGTCGGTCTATGAAATACATGTGGTAAAATACTAATTGTGTAAACGGGAAAGTAACTCTATACTATATTATAGAGAATGTTACGGTATTAGGCCGCAATTCAGTGCTGTTTACCGTTAGACCAAAACATCATCTGCCTAGCCGTTTCTCAACTATATTGGGGTCGGCTTCCAGTCTAACCGGATGCAGCTGAATACCAGTATTTTACATGGAGAAACTGCCTACCTGACCTCCGCAACCCAGTTAGTACTGGATAATACGATACCCCTTGGTAAGGCTGGTTGTCAGACTTTTTGGGCAACTGACTGCCTAACGACTGTCAAAGATCTACAAACCGGGGCCGGGACCAACGGCTTAACGTGCTTTCCGAAGCGCGGAGGAAACTCGGTATGAAATCAGCGGTCACCCATCCACAGACTAACCTAGGCAAGCACGGCTTAACCTAAAGATCAACCCAAGCGGCTGTTATTATCAGCCACGAGCTCCTCTACCGTTAGACCAAACATGTATCTATTATGTATAACGTTAACTTTTTGTGAATCACCGACTCGGTTGCGTTTGATAAATAAAATCGCGAATATACGGCATAAATACGATTTTCCGCTGAATAGAAATACGTTATGAATGTGAGTTTTATTTATGTTCTGATTTTGTTGGTAGGTACACTGTTATAAATACATTTAGGTACCTAAAGTTGAACTATAGATTAGAGATTATTTATTTGCATAAGATATAGTACATAATGGTCTTACAAATAAAAAGGTTTCACATATCTCGCTTACTTCCTTCAGCATGTAAACTTAAAATTAAATAAAAAAATATCTACCTAACACAATGTACTCGTAGTTTAAGTACCTTATTACAACTTTAACAAAACCATTAAGAAACATAAAACATTATCTTTGACATTAATTTTCTGAGAATTTAAAACTTCATCAACACACGATCGAGTACGATTGTGTGTAGGATAAAGTAATAATATTAGAAAGAATAATTATGTTGACATTACATTAATAAAGTCAGAAGATATTTCGCAATTAATAATAAATGTGAATTCATAGGTACACACGGCGACACATCAAGCCATACCATTTCCAGTATAACATGACTTCGCCTTGTATCGATTTCCAGGACAATGAGAGATCTGCTTATACTGGTTATGTATAGGTTGATTGGTTGTCGTGCGTACAGAATCAAGAAACCAAACGTTGGGTAGTAGTCCAGCCGACACGATACCCTTTTGGGTGGAGGATCCTCTTTTTTAGTTGCAAGATGAGAAACTTGACACCCTGTTCTTCATTCTTCTAGACTTTAACCACTTTTGATTTAAGATCATTATTAAGAAAACCTGAAGATGCGCCAGACCATCAGATCAACGGTTTTCTACGTATTGACTTGAACATCTTACAATGTGAAATCGGTAGTACTTAGGTACTTAAATCGTTTGTAAATAAAAAGGTCTAAAATATAACAGAGAGGCTAGAGGGAGTCTATTTAAATCGCAAGTCATTAGGATTCTTTTGGGTTAGTTAGTTCCATCGTCGACCTCAATTCTGTCTTCGGGACAAGATTGAGGTCAGAAGTAGGCCCATTTAATATTATAAAAAACTGTGATTGGGATCACAGTTTTTCTGAGACACAGATTACAGTGTTTGAGGCCGTAGGTACAGTAAATGATATAATAACTTTTTGCTTTCACCAACACCAACCAATAGGTTTTTGCAAGCAGAATACGATGCTGTTCGCTTTGTTCCGTCTATCGCATGTATTTTTAAATGTCTTTGGTTGAATCATGAACCCTCATATCAAGAATGTCATAAATATAAAAGTGACTTTTAGTTATCCAACATTGTGTTTTTACACACAACTGTGGCAATGTGCCAGTTTTATTTACAAAAATATGTAACATTTACAAATATCAGATTGCTTTTTTTTATATTTCGTTCAAAATACTATTAAATTCTGAAATGGCACGCGCTTTATCAAAGTAATATTTTTTCATGGATTGCCTGAGTTTTACATTCAGAATTGGAAATAAATAAAATGTGGGATATCTAGGCTAGCTCATATATTTTTAAAAAGGTTATTTCCATGCGTATTTTTAAGCTAATGCTAAGCCGAAGTAATCTCGTTCTTATTCATAGGAATTGACTATAAAAATTCCGAACCCAAATATTTTTCCATTCTATCGGTTTCAGCTGAAAACGAAAAATATTTAAAAAAAAAAGACTTCACAATTCAGGTGGAACGGTTTGTTTTTTTTTTCGTATATTGTGTTGGGTGTCTTATAACAACCTACGCAAGTATTTATTTAATAAAATCAACAACGACTAAAAAAAGCAAGAGTGAATGAATGAAAATTCATAAAAACCGTTTGAATAACTTTTTGAAGTTATTTTTAAAATTCAAAAAGCATTTGTGTTAAATATTAAGTAGGTACGTTTTAATTAGTTTTCTTAGAAAGTCATTGCTGGCCACTTATAATATGATTAAATTCTTTTTTCAAATTTTAAAACAGAGGAGGCATAAACACATACAAACATTGCAGAAATGAGACTTGGGCAATTGTAAAAACGTTGTCATTCTTTATGTTAATCCCATAATGAAATGTCATGCCGTATAATTTTATTTACTGTAATGAATAAAAAATGAGCTCACGATAGAGATGGGAAAAGAACCGTGATTTAAATCGCTATCCGGTTTCATGATTGCATTAAGAATAAAAATCTGAGAAGCTGTGGTGTGGTGTTGTGATGCAGGCTGATTGTGATTTTTATTTATTTATTTGCATTATTGCGTATCAAAGATGAGATTTCATTCTCACAGTGATTTATTGGTTTAATTGATTATATTTACATGGAGACTGTTAATCGTGTCGTATGGAACTATGGGAGTTCTTGTTCACAATATTATTTCACCTCCCCGTTGCCTCCAACAAAGAGGATCACCTCAAGCAGTCACACCATTCAAAGAAAGACCTTTTATCGTCTTTAAAATTACCTTCGATGGCAAACATGTACTTGATGTAAGTACTATGAAAAAAAAAAAAATTGGCCAGTAATCAAATTGTAATTTTTCCCTGCACTACTGCTACACTCAATAAATTAACGACGGGAAAGTAACCACTTTATATTCTAGATCTATTTAATTACTTACATTATTTTTAAGTGTACCTACTAATAACATTATAATTAATTGAGTTAAATTATATCGACACACGGTGACCGGTTAACCTGAACTAAATTAAAATGTATGGAGTTTGTCATAACGCACAGTCATGTCACGAAAGTGACTGAACTCAAAATTACAGTGAATTGAGTTGAATACCTTAAACTACTCCTAATACCATAGGCTATCGTCTAGTGAATGAAAAAGTGGCGATATCGTGCTAGAAAAGGACAAACAAAAACATTTCGTTCATTCATTCCCGCGAACACGAGCTAAAACACGAACACAATTTTGTTATTTCCAACAAAACACAAATTTCGTGTTAGGTCATTTTTGTTCTCAGGCTGTGTTAGTCAGCTGAATCAAATGTAAAGCACACTGACTTTCAAATTAAACTGGGTGCGTAGTAACTAACTTTGTTGGTACCTTTAGCATTCCATTCACTGATTGCCTAATGTTGAAGGAATTTGTTTGGTTTCTTAAAAACAAAACGAGTTGATTGATCGTTTGTAAAATTTTGCATATAAACTGATATGTTGTATTTTCATGTAATTTTAAATTCGGCATTAATTAAACTTACGTTTATTTAGGGAGGCACGAGTGTCCCTTATTAATATATTAATAAGTATAGCGAGCCTTTGTTGATGGACGGAGAGGGAGACGAAGGCCAAAGAAAACATACTCAGATGAATTGTGTGATAGTTATATGAAAGATTAGCTGTTGCCAGCGACTTTTGTTAACGTGAAATGATTATAAAAAATATTACTTCCCTTTTTGAATCGAATTTCGTTACCAACTTCAAGGGTTTAGTTTTTTGCACGGAACCCTAATCCTTTTTTTCTAAAATAAAGCCTTAGTTACTTCTTATAACATCAGCTATCTGCCTGTAAAAGTCCCGTCAAAATCAGTCCATCCGTTTCGGAGATTATCCGAAACAATCAGTCAGACAGACCAAATTAAAAAAAAAAATGTGTTTTTGTTACAAGGACCGTATATACTTTCATATTATTATGCATTCAGTAAAAAGCTGTTATTTTGATATTACAAACAGACACTTAAATTTTATTTATTTGTATAGAAAGGGGAATGAGTCGTACAGACTGCAGGACAGCAGATAAAATGAAGGTCGTGCTGACAGAAAGTAAAATGGGACGAGTTCAGGGAGGTGATGTTGATGCGACCTTTCGTTATTTCTATGATCGACACGTGAATATTAATACTAGACATACATCACGCCTGTAATCCCCGAAGGGGTAGGCAGAGGTCTAGCTCGCCGTCCGGCCGTCTTATGACGACAGGCCGTGTCGACGGCGCGTTCGTGTTCTACGCGCGTCTCAAAGGAATGTCAGTAAACAGGAAGGGGTCCGCAAGGGCCGATGCCAGTCAGGGCTGCGGGACTGTTTGAAAGAGATACCGCGGCCCTGGAATACAAAGGGCAAAGAAGGAACATGGATGGGTCAGTACAATTCTGACACTCCCTACCGCTCCGCCCAGAGCGTCAGCGTCATTTGTTGATGTACCATCCTAAAAAAAAAAGTGTAAGGTTGAGGTGTACCTAATAGTACACCCATTGCACCATTCACCAGTTATGTTTTAAGTCCCATGTAATAAATAGGGCGCGAGCCTATTGCCAACAACCGGGACTCACAGACTCCGGGGCTGCAACTGAGAAATTCATGATGGAAAATCCCAATAACACTTTGCCCGACCCAGGAATCGAATTCAAGACCTATACTAATAGTACTTTTATAAACTACAAATACTTCTACCATGTGCTGAGGAGTATTACCAAATCTATTGTGGCTTCAAAAGTAAGTAAAGTGTGATTTTTTAGAGGTGGAGAACTTTAAATTGAAATAAGACACAGAAAAGTGTGTTTATCTGTATAATTTTGAAATTTTTTTTTTATATACTTTTAATTTTATTGATAATTTTTTATATTGAGAACCAAGGTTATCAACATAACCCGGAGAATTGCCAAACTTAAGTGGCAGTAGGCACATTGCTCTCAGAACGGATGTCCGATGGGGCCGAAAAGTTCTTAAGTGGCGACTGCGAACCGGAAGACGTTGCGTTGGAAGGCTTTCCACTAGGTGGACCGATGACCTGGTAAAGGATACGGGGATTCGCTGGATGCGAGATGCACGGAACCGGTCAATGTGGTGACACTTGGGGGAGGCCTATGTCCAGGAGTGGATGTCTTTCGGCTGAAATGATGATGACGATGAACTTCATCCCATTTGTGCTTGAATATGATTTCGAAAAACCAGCCAGGTTTGTAAAGCAATATGCATCGACAATTGTGCTACACTAAAACCACTTAGGTGTATGATTTTGTGCTCGTTTAGGTATAAAAGACGACGGCGAGTTATGGGCCAGCTCGCCGTCCGGCCGTCTTATGACGACAGGCCGTGTCGACGGCGCGTTCGTGTTCCACGTGCGCCTCAAAGAGATGTCAGCAAATAAGTAGGGGTCCGCAAGGGCCGATGCCTGCCAGGGCTGCGGGACTGTTCGAAAGAGATACCGTGGCCAGGGAACACAAAGGGCAAAGAAGGAACATGGATGGGTTTTAGTCAGTACAAGTCTGACACTCCCTTCCGCTCCGCCCAGAGTGGGGGGGGTCATTTGATGATTTCCCATCCGGAAAAAAAAAAAAAGGTATAAAAGACCGCTAATACTATAAATAATAACTTTTCTCCTTCCTGTTCGATTAAGAGAAATACTTAGGAACTCTATAACAACTCCGGTACAAAACCTCGTTTGAGGCTGTCTGAAATTATTTTCTGAAAAATAAAAAGCATGAAATACGGAAAAAGAATAAAAATTATATCGTTTTATGAAGCCAGCTCTGAAATTGAACCTACAATCCACGCAATCACAGTGAGATTGGAACAGGCACCTTGTATTGTGAACAACGTTGTACTATTTTTAGGCCGAAGCCACACAATTTCGCTCGATAGTTACTTACAGTAAATCTGAAATCAGATACTTCCTGTTCATTGTTGACTTTCGTTTGGTCATCTTTCGCTAGACATAATCTGTAAGAAGTGAATGAAATGAATCAAAAGTGAACATGAAATGACACAAAAAAAAACATTAATTCGAGTGGAGTATTCACTCGAGTTAAACGTGGCATAAATAAACATACATGACATATTTCTTTGTCTCTGTGTGAGGGGTGGGCGATAAGTCACCACACTGACCCAGCGTGGGCTAGTAGATGTCACATTGTCACAAGACTAAATTTTTGGTTCTAAGGCCTGCCTGTTTCCCCAAAAGTATTTTCTTGAAATATTTAAAAGCTCAGTGACATGCTCGCTAGCGCAACAATAGACTGTGTTACTAATTGAACTCTTGGATGTACAGACGACTTCAAAAAGCTTGCTGGACCAGGCTTGATTCGGATGGAGGAGCGACGGTTGTTGTATCGCCGTTTGGGGAATGCCTATGTTCAGCAGTGTACGCCGAAAGTGTGCGGAATTGATTAGTTGATTGAATGACATCGACGCAACATGACTTATTTATAGTCACTTAGTAAGCCTCCTAGTGTACAGTTGAATCATCGGGGTATGTTAAGAGGATGTGGGTAGCTTTTCATATAATACACTATTCAATACTGGCACCTAATATCTAGCTTAACAAACCACTCGGCAGGTACTATACTCGCCTAATGTATAGCTGTGTGGCTTCGCCCTTACTTTCCTCCTGTTCCAATTGTATTGGATCCTTTTTCTTAGGACTTTGATATCTTTAGTAGTGTTTCCCGTGGTTCCTACTTCGTATGGTATTTTATTTTTCTTCCATTAAAAGCTCGGTGGCTGGCCAGTAAGAGGGAAAAACAAATCATTAGGGTTGCATCGTTTGTGACAGAAAAGGGTTAAAATGTGCGTTTTTTTTCCATTCGACATTTCCCAAACTCGTTCAAACTTACAAGTGAACTGTCCGGACTTTAAAACAGGCTTTGACCTCTGAGTTGGTTTCACCATTTCTTCCCGGATTTCTTTTCTTCTTTTCAGATAGGAAATGACGACTCTTTTCAGTTAATTCCTGAAATATGACGTCTAAAAGTGATTCCGATATCCAGTTTATAGAATAAATACTTTCTTTTTATACTTTTACCAACTGTATGTCTTGAAAATGATCCAACAAAGCTGAAATAAAAAGTAACAACGAAACTATGATTGAACCATGCAACAATATTATCAGAACAAAATAATGCAGGATTATTTTATCCTCTAAAATCTCAAAAAAAAGCCAGAGAGTAATCCGCCATTAGTTACTTCCATAAAAATTGCACATAACACGAACATTCCGGAATAAAAATGCGGAATAAATTCGATACAGATTCGTCCTAAAGTCCACTTTATGTATTCCACATAATTTAATTTCAGCTTATAATTTTTCCACTGCTGGGACACTGACCTTCTCTCTTAGAGAGGGTATGGGCAGGGTTTTAGGCCCAGTGCGGGTTGGTAGATGTCACTGTCTGATGTGACGTCTTAGTTTATTTTGGTTTTAGGACATGTCGGTTTCCTTAGAAGGTTTTCCTTCGCTGTTTCGAGAGTAGTTGTGATGAATTCAATTACACAAGGCAATGCGTTCACCTTGGTTCGAACCCTCGACTTACCACACGTAAGTCGGGGTCACTACCACTGGGCTACTATATATAAATGCGAAAGTTTGAAAATGGATAAATGGATGGATGTTTGTTACTCTTTCACGAAAAAAGTACTGTCCGGATTTGGAAGAAATTTGGCATACACATAGTTTATAACCTGGATCAACACGTAGGATACTTTTTATCCCGGTAGTACCCATGGGCCAATAACGATATTCTACGCGGACGAAACCGCGGGCCAAATTAAACTTGCGAACTTTAACCAGGCTGGCTTGACTAACTGCGTCGAAAGACAGAATTGTAAAACTAATTTCTTTAAACATCTCTTTCATGCGGTCGTCACTCCAGCCCATTGAGAACGGAGAAGCTTCGGTTGCTGCTACAGGCGGCACTGGCAACTTTTTTTACCGTTTTGCTCGTACTTCGACTCAAAAGATGTATGAATGCTAACGTCTTTTAATGGCAGAGATGACAAAAGTTTTGCACCGTAAATTTTGTTAGTGCTGCCTTATGTTGACATTGCTAATGCGGCGATACCGTAGCCTCGGCTATGGCGGTAGGCCCCATCATCGACATGCGGCTTGCAGTTCAAAGAATTTTTAACAAATATGACAAAATCTGACCGCTTGGGTCGTGGCCAAGCGGTCAGGTCAGCTCAGGCGACACGCATTGTTTGACAGCGACTGCGGAAAAAAGTTAAAGAAATTGCTTAGTGTATGTTACAGCATGATGATATAATAAAATACCTCCTTATATATACAACCTTAGTTTTAGTATATGCGAAACTTAATGTACAGAATTTAAAAACTGTGTCATGAAAAATCACAAAGTTATAAGCTTGTTCTGTTACCTGGTTGTCCCCGCAAAAACGTGGTTACCACGTAGCGGGCCCGCGCGTTCCCCTCCAGCGTCGTCTTGAGCTCATTGATAATAATAACTTGTAACTTTTTTAAATATTTTTGGGACAAAATATAACAAACTATAAGTTGGGGGATTACATTGATGATAAAAATGCTTGGCTCAATGCTGGTTTGATTTAAAAGAATTGTCTATGATGTTTCTTGCCCATTCTTCTCCATAGAAATTTACGCTTTGAAATGGGCAACTACAGTACTTTCACAAGTTATCAGTCTTTGTGACTGGGACTGTAACTTCAACTTTTCCTTTTTGACATTGAAAAGTGCCTGAAATGGTTGAATTGAAATAAATGCTAGTCGTGTCTCAAGTCGCATCACCTGAGGTCGTGAAAGGGGTGTAAAAGCAAATCTGATCATAGAATGGCACCAAGTCTTAACAAATAATGCAACACGGGATTGAGTTGCAACTTTCATTAGTGAAGATAAAGTCGGAACACGATCACTGTTTGTGAGTTAAATAGAAGTTTTCAAGTTTTAACGATAAACAATTTAAGCGGCGTCATTAAATGCTAAGTTTGCTTAATGAGGTGAAGTGAGCGTTTGAATTGTGGTATTAAGTTTTTGATATTTTAATTCGTTATGGAGAATTCTTTAGGGATTAACGGCCTAAACAAATGTTAATCGCTATCAGAGCGTTTCGTATTTCTAAAATGACTTTTAACAGGAGTGTGTAGCATATTAACTTGTATGTTTGTAGTATACTAATAATAATAACCCCACCGCCGTATCTCTACGTTGACGTCGTGGTGGGGCTTGCGTGCTCCGATGAGCTCTAGGTTTGTGCCGGTAGGGTTTACTTTGCCGAGATAAGTCTAGAGTGAGGGGCCAGACTAAGAGAGATACAATCCAAGCCAAGGTCGCACATGCCGAGGGCTGCATGGCTAGGGGAGAGGTTAGTCGCTAGTGTGCCAACTCTGGATAATAGGGGACCTCCAGTTTTATTTTCCCTTGCCGCAGTGAACGCAGGGCTCTGCTGTGGTCGACTTTTTAAGTCCCTAGCTACTCGTGGGATACACATGAATACTAGATCAAAAACAAAAAAACAACACCAGGCAAAGCTGCCTCAAATAGATGACGAAACTTCACAATCATCTTCATCATCTCCTTCATCAGTTTTCCCATCAATTCCATCATCATCACAATCTTTCCGCGTCACTCCGACGCCTTTATCCTCGTCAATCAGCATACAGTCAGTGGATGTTGTACAGGAGACAAATTTTGTCGACGATACTGTAACCGCCGCTAGAACTGCAACAAGCCGTAGGAAATGGAGCATTGATATGAATAAATTCATCCTACGCACATATCTTCACCTCACTCATATGGAAACCGATAAAAATGCATACCTACCGTCGCTTCACACTAAATTTATGGAAAAATACCCAGATATGCAAGTAGGCCGACAAAGAATAGGTGACCAACGAAGAGCCATCGTTCAAAAGAAATTATTATCACAAGAAACAATAGATCAGATTTATGAAGAAGTCAGAGCTGAATTACAAATAGTCCATACTCAAATACAACACTCCACACAACTAAAGGCACCAATTAACACCCAACCCGGTCAGCGTATGAAATGGACGAATGAATATAATGAAACAATAATTAGAATATATTATACTACTACACAACTAGAAACAAATAAAACAGCATATAGAAAACATTTACATGAGGGATTTATTAATATATATCCAGAACTAGCACATTTAACTGAGCAAAGATTATCAGATCAAGTAAGAGCAATCATAAATAACAAATATATACACACTAACAGACTAGAAGAAATAAAAAACCAAGTAGCTACAGAATTAAGAAATAACAACACCAACACACAAAATGTACAACACATAAATAACGACTCACAACAACCTGATGAGAACATTCACTCACTAAGTACCCAATACACAAATATTCACATCACTGGCACAACTACCAACACCCCACAACAAATACTCCTAAATAATAGCTCCGAAACTAACATAGCTTCTCAAATATTCATAAATACAGACGAAGAAAATTTCTTAAACCACTTAGATATAGGTCCACATGAGCCTACGCAAAGTAACTTTGATGCTTCTTCTGAAAAGAACCAAGAAATCGAAACCACATTCCAACAAGCTCAACAACTTTTTTCTGATACACAACCTACTAATAGACCATACATTCCCTAGCAAAGAACATCTAAAAAGTTCTCTGCCATAGTTACATACATAAATTCTGTCATTCTCACAAATTGCGTAAATGTCGACACAGACTTCATCAAATTGCAGAATGTAATTTACTGTGCAGCATGGACGGCAGCAACATGTAATAGAGCTAAAATATCAGGCACACAAAATGAAAGTCGAACATATATAAAAAGAAAACCAAAGTGGCAAATCAGGTTAGAAAAGAAATTTCAAAATTTAAGAGCAAGCTTAGGTAGGCTAACACACTTTAATAATGGCAGCAGAAGCCCAAAACTAATAGCAGCAGTAAAAGAAATAAAGGAAAAATATCAGCTACACGCACAATACGAAGACCCCAATACACAAACAACACACTTTCTGGACACCTTAAAACAAAAATTAAACGCAGCATCCAGTAGACTTAAAAGATATCTAACATGCACAAACCGTAAAATACAAAACTCAAAATTTAGCAACAATGAAAAAGTATTTTATAGGAACCTTGCAACAAATAACTCAGACACCACCACCCAAAGACTAGATACACCTGCACCCGAAATTTTACGAGATTTTTGGGCAGACATTTGGGAAAATCCAGTATGTCATAATCATCAAGCAGACTGGGTCAACTAACCAGCACCAGAAATTCCAGAAATGGAATATGATTTTATACCAATAGGAACTTATATAGACGTCATCAAACGCACCCATAACTGGAAATCGCCTGGCACTGACAATATCCACAACTATTGGTATAAAAAATTCACCAGCATACATCCTTTCTTACATAACCATTTAAACACATTCATCCAATCACCAAATTTACTTCCACCATACTTAACACACGGAGTTACTTATATGATACCTAAAGATATCAGTGATACTTTAAACCCAGCAAAATACCGACCAATTACTTGTTTACAAACTTTATACAAAATTTTAACTGCCTGTGTAAGCGAGGTACTATATGAACATTTAACCAAAAATAACATCCTAGCAGAAAAAACAAAAGGGATGTCGTAAAAATAGCCAAAGCTGCAAAGAACAACTTACAATTGACGCGATCACTATGAACAGCGCTATTAAAAGCAAGACAGATATCCACACAATGTTTATTGATTACCGAAAGGCTTTCGACTCAGTACCGCACAGCTGGTTATTACACGTTTTAAATCTGTACAAAATTCACACAACATTGAAACACTTCTTAGAAACCTCCATGCAGAATTGGCAAACGGTCCTAAAAATTAATTCCTCTTCTTCGAGTGTAGCTACTGAACCAATCCGTATCAAATGTGGAATTTTTCAAGGAGACGCTCTAAGTCCGCTGTGGTTTTGCATGGCACTCAATCCACTCTCACACCTATTAGATAAAACAGTCGGAGGATTCACACTAGCAACCAATGACACACATTATACACTAACACACCTTTTGTATATGGATGACATAAAATTGTACTCAGCTAACAAAAACGCACTTTTTCAACTAGCTGACACAACTCAGCAATTTTCTAATGATATATGCATGTCATTTGTAGTATTTATAGTATTTTATATATCCTTGTAGTTAATCTTATTATTATTTAAAATTATTTTCAGATTTACACCTACCACTGCTTGTCTTTGCATCACCCAAAGGTTGACTGGTAGAAAATGCCTATGGCATTAAGTCCGTCTCTGTACTTCTGTGCTTGAAGTGTTAAATAAATAAATAAATAAATAAATTTGGAGTAGATAAGTGCAAAATTTTGTCAGTTGTAAAAGGAAAAGTCCAAAATAACAGTTACATACTTGGGTCAGGTGAATCGATAGAGCCAATGGATGAACAAAGTACTTATAAATACCTAGGGTTTAACCAGTCCAGACAGATACAACATAAAATGATAAAACAAGACCTGCTCAAAAAGTTCTCACACCGCCTTAACCTCATTTTGAAAACCAATCTTAACTCTAAAAACACCGTCAAAGCCATCAACACATTTGCAATACCTATACTCACATACTCTTTTGGAATAATACGCTGGTCAAAAACGGATATCAGAAA
Organism: Noctua janthina; assembly: GCA_963576755.1. NCBI lineage: Eukaryota > Metazoa > Arthropoda > Insecta > Lepidoptera > Noctuidae > Noctua > Noctua janthina. The sequence continues at coordinate 6,087,458 of OY755055.1, forward strand.
ATTACAACGTACTATAAATACAACGCTAACAAAACACAGAAAACATCACCCAAAATCAAGCATACAGCGACTCACCCTACCACGTCAAAAAGGTGGAAGAGGATTGATAGATATACACAATCTACACAACAAACAGATACTTTCACTCAGAGCATACTTCCATAACAAATCAGAAAATTCATCACTACACAAACATGTAACGGAACAGGATACAAAACTTACGCGACTCAACCTACACAATAGGAACACTCAAACTAATGAACAACTCATAAGCACACAAGATAAGATTGCCGCATGGTCTGTAAAGGCCCTTCACGGAAGACACCGAGCCTACTTGAGCCAGCCACACGTCGACAAAGCTAAGTCGAACGAATGGCTCAAACGAGGCGAGCTGTTTCCCGAAACGGAAGGATTTATGCTGGCGATCCAAGACCAAATAATAGCGACTCGTAATTACAGGAAATATATTATTAAAGACCCTCACCAACCAACTGACTTATGCAGACATTGCAATACAGCCTCTGAGACCATCCAACACATTACAGGAGCTTGTAAATCACTTGCACAAACTGACTATAAGCACCGACATGACCAAGTTGCCGCTATTATACACCAACAATTAGCATTCAAATACAAACTAATAAGTGAGATGAAACCATATTATAAATATAAACCAGAAGTAATACTAGACAATAACAATCAGAAAATCTATTGGGATCGGACGATAATAACAGGCAAAACTATACATTTTAATAGACCAGATATAACTCTTCACGACAAAGCCAGTAAAACAGTTTACCTAATAGATATAGCTATCCCAAACTCACACAACATTCAAGCTACAATATCAGAAAAGCTAAGTAAATATCAAGACCTCGCCATAGAAATAAAAACCCAGTGGGAAGCACAAACCGTCCACATTGTCCCGATAGTGCTTTCTTCCACCGGTATAGTACCAAAATCTCTTATGCAAAGCTTTAATACTTTACACATAGGTCCCCACACATTTCAGCTGCTCCAAAAAGCAACAATTCTTAACACCTGTCGCATCACCCGGAAATTCCTTACTTCTTCTACACTATCATCCACATTCTCCATTTAAACTCCCCCTACAAACTTGGCTCCGGCCCGTGGGTAGGGTTTTTGTACTCTCTTACGAGAGAAGAAAATTAAAGAACTCGAAATAATAATAATATACTTTATTGATACAATTCCTTACAATATGCTTATTATCTAGGTAAATTTCACAATATTTAAAGGCGCACAGAAGTTGAAACCCTGACTCCTAAACTAGGAATACCTGTGACTTAGGAGTCAGTGTTCTACTGCCACTTGGACACTATAAACCCTTATGAAAATTAAGAGCTGGTAAGGTGATGTTATACAAAAAGAATATATTATTATGTAGTGATTTAAAGAAAAGAATGAAAAACAAATAAAAGTAAAAATAAATTAAAATTAAAAAGTAAAATGACTGTGTGTTTGATTTTTTATGTGTGAGTGGGAGTCGTGTGTATTGTTTGCCAGGTGTAATTGTGTGTGTTTGTGTGTGTAACTAAGAAATGCGTGTATTTTGTGTTGTGTGAGTGTAATATCAGGAGCCTAAGTTTGTGAATGTAGTGGTGTCGAGTGTAAGACTGTGCTCGAGTTATTACGAGCTTGGTGTCTACTTTTATTTTAAAGATGTGGGTGACTGCATTACGTGTTTTGCATGGAATGTTGTGAGTTATATCAGAGTGGTGAGTAGTTCCTCAGTTTGAGCATAGTCTAGGAGGTACAGCATGTTCTTCAGCTTAGCTTTTGCATCTTGTTTGCTTAGCCTTGCTATTTGTGTGGTCTTATTAATATTTTTGTAAACAAGAGGGCTCAACACATACAGCTGTCTTCTGGCGAAGGAAGTTCTGTGATTTGGGGTTGGGCATACTATTCTTTGACCACGTTTATTTGAGTCTGGGGGTGGTACTTGTTTATGTTTCCAGAGAGTGGTTCTTAGCACAAATAGCTGTCTCACTTGTATGACTTGTCAGTCCGACGGTCATACCACTGGACTATCACAATTAGTCGATTTCCTAAAAATTACTAATTCTCGTCTTTGGCAAAACCGCTGTCTCCTCACGACACTGCCAAATTATAGTTATATAAATGACTGCCTCGGCATAATCATTCCTTTGTCTGCTCCAATCACCTCCTGCCTGGCTGGGAAACGCTGCATGCATCGCATGTGGATTACAGAAATGTTACCTGACACTCACGGGCACTCTTTGCGCTTATTTCAGGGCTCCAAGCTACCGCTAGCCTTGACAACATAATATTTCGATTGCATTTAATATCAATTCAGTATATTATTCAGTTTTCAGAATGTCAAGTTGTCTCAGCCTTTAATAGAAATTCACATCCCTAGTTTATCTATGATAGGACTCAATGTAACACACTCAAAATATTGTGCTGATGGATGAATTGGATAGTACGGGGGTCGTGGAGGTGTTTAAAGTAAAAATCTTACATTAAAAAGTGAATAAAAAAAAAAACTTGTGAAATAATTGGAACTTTGACCTCCAATATCTCCGTAACTAGAAGGTTCCCAGGTATGGTTTAGAACAAAAAATGATCGCAATGACGGGGAGAACAAGTGCCTTTCGGCTTCGTTAAGGGTCTTGTTACACCCTTTATAGCTTAATCGATAATGCAAAAGATGAGACCTAATTCAAGATCTCTCGATCAACAAAATTATTTCAAATTTAAATCGAAGGAATCAAGCCTTAACTAATATAACTTGTAATAATATTTACCCTGTACGAAATCTCTTAGGTTGATCGACTCACATTAAACACACCTATACATACAAACAGACCCGACAACGAGCCATTTCAATAGGCTTTTGTAATGCAAATGTAGCTAAAATATTTTGTGTGAAAAGGAAACCTGGTAGGGGTCTATTAAATTTTATTTGTCGCGGGGCGGGCCCTGGTCCCTTTTAAGAGAACTTGAGAAATCGCTCAGCTAGCTACTTATGTCAATATATTTCGTGGGTAGGTCAATATACCCGTGGATACAGGTTGCCATGCAAATAAGTAGAATTTTGTAGGTTGTAGCTAGTCGTGATCACCGTCAAATCAATCAGTTTATAGGTATACCTTTAAAATATCTATTATTTGTTACTAGCTTATGAGCGCGGCTTCGCCCGCACCGAGTTCGGTAGGTTACCCACGTGAATCTACTACCGGGGCAAAAAGTATGCTAAATGTTAATCCAGGTTATAAAGTATCTGTGTGCCAAATTTCACCAATAACCGTTTTTACGTGAAAAAGGAACAAACATCCGTAAACCTTCACAAACTTTCGCATTTAAAAAGTAAGTGAGATTATGTCATAATGCTTTTTATAATACAAAACGCCACCTGCTACGATCCTTATATGCTCCTTTTGCATCGTTCATGTTCATACACATCTGGTGGCTCACCCTGACGTCTTAAAGCAGGATTAATTCCAGTGTGGGAAAGAGATGGCGCTAGACGAACTGTATAGCTCTGTCACATTCCCACACTGGAATACTCTCTCTGAGGCCCTAGCATGAGCACGAGCGCGGTGTAAATGTAATATAAATACGTCGATTTTAAAATTAAAAATACTCGTTTCACATTTAAAATTTTCATAATTTTAGGAATCTATTCATATTTATGGATGACATTGACCTGTGCTTGTTACAAACAATTTAACTAAAAATGCTGTAGAATAATTGTATTTTGGATTAAAAAATCGACGTATTTATGTTAAGTTTACCACCAAAACTGGTGCTAAGGCCTCTGGTCCTACACGAACACTGGTTACAAATATCTCACATTTCTGAAGAATAAAAAACTTAAGTGGCAGTGGGCAGGGCACATTGCTCGCAGAACGGATGGCCGATGGGGCCGGAAAGTTCTGGAGTGGCGACCGCGAACTGGAAGACGTTGCGTTGAAAGGCCTTCCACTAGGTGAACCGATGACCTGGTAAAGGTTGCAGGGATCCGCTGGATGCGAAACGCACGGGAGCGGTCAAAGTGGCGACACTTGGGGGAGGCCTATGTCCCGCAGTGGACGTCTTTCGGCTGAAATGATGGTGATGATGATGAATTATCATCAGTAAGGTCCGAGCCAAGAGCGTGCGTACCCGGTGTTACGACTGCATCTGTCCTTTGAAACACATTATCGTTAAAAACAGATTTCACACATTAACTGCATTCATCGTTGAAAATAATTGTGCACTATTGCAGTTAGTGAAATGTAAAAGAATTTTTTAAACGAAAAATTCAATGGTTCAATTATGAATTCAGGAAAGTATTGACCAGGTATTGTGTTGTGCGGTGAGATAGGGGGTCTTATCGTGTAAAATCCTGCATACGACTGCGTTTCTTCTGACCTAACCGACAAATGTGTTGCTATGGAGTTTGTGCCGCCATTTTTTCTTTCCAGCTAAAACACTAGAAGGCATCTGTCTCCTGTGAACTTTGACGTTCAAAAACTGCTGATTATCAGCCTAATTTGAATGAAAGACCACAAAAGGGATGAATGAAAAGCATTTGCAAGTGGCTGAGATGAGAATGCTAAGGGGATGTGCGGTGTAACGTGAATGGATAAAATAAGGAATGAGTAGGTAGAGGGACATAAGAGGAAGTTTGAAAGTGGTGACGGTGAATGAAAAGTTGTGCGAATGAAAAGTTGTGCGGTAATCGGTTATCGTTGTATGGACATGTGATGCGGAGAAATGAGGAAAATGTAGTGAGGAAAATGTTGAGTATGAATGTAGATCGCTGTAAGAGTAGAATAAGACCAAAGAAACGATGTATAGACTGTATGAAGGATGATATGGCTAGAAAGGAGGTGACTGCTGAGATGACGAGTAATAGAGAAGTATGGAAGAAGAAGACATGCGCCGACCCCAAATAAATTGGTATAAAGGCAGGAGAATGATGAGTGTGGTTAATCAGATCGGTCCTCAGATGATGATTATAAACTCAATAAATGCCAACTATATTACATCCACGAATACTAACTAACCCACTACAGCAAACTAGCCAAGATCATCCAATATTAATCAGTCACAATGTCCCGTTTCCTAATTTACATAACATAAGACTTAATACCAACAATCCCATCAACGGAGAAGCTGACACAAACACAATATCGAAGTAATCAACATGTTGGGATGCAGTAACCAGCACTAATACAACTCTAAGTGGACTCGACTGCTCTGACCAACCTGTTAGGACAATTAGTTGGTAATTGGTATACGTCTATTGAGTAGTATATGTTCTGTTCGCAATAAATAGGGTGGATATGAAATAAGTTTTAAGTGTTTCATGAGTTTTTGAGGAGCTCGTGGCTAAATAATAACAGCCGCTCGGGTCGATCTTTAGGTTAAGCCGTGCTTGCCTAGGTTGGTCTGTGGATGAGTGACCATCTATTACATACCGAGTTTCCTCCGTGCCTCGGAAAGCACTTTAAGCCGTTGGTCTCAGGTTTCATTTGTAGATCTTTGACTGTCGTTAGGTAGTCAGTGGCCCAAAAAGTCTGACAACCATTCTTACCAAGGGGTATCGTATTACCCAGTACTAACTTGGTTGTGGAGGTTAAATAGGCAGTAGCTCCATGTAAAATACGGATATTCAGCTGCATCCGTTCCGGTTAGACTAGAAGCCGATCCCAACAGATGTAGTTGGGAAAAGGCTAGGCAGATGATGATGTGTTGTATGAGTTCTTGCACGAACGTTTGAGTCCTTTAGTTTTATAGAATAGAACTTGAATAGGCGTATCTTAATACACGGGTCCTGTATTATGATACGCCTGAGATATGATATTTAGCGACAGTTAGTATGGGTAGCGTTAAAAATCTTTTAACAATTGCGAGTTTTTGGTACAAGTTCACATTCAATTATTTTGCCCGCTTGAAACGATTCTACAATAGTTGTATCAGAGCTGAATAGAAAAAGTTACACTATTTATGTTTCGTCTACGCAATCCGCGTACTTGAACCGTGATTGCCCGTATCGATTTACTGAAACATTTTTATTCTAAAACTACCCAGTTGCCCGCAACCTTTGTCCACGTGAAATTATTATAAAAATATTACTTCCCTATTTGAATCGGATTTGGTTAACAATTTCAAGTTTTTTTTTGTAGGCAACGTTTATCCTTTTATTGAAATAATAGGAAGTTAATTTACTCCCGATAACATCAGCTATCTACCAGTAAAAGTCCTGTCAACATCGGTCTTGCCGTTTTGAAGAATAGCCGGAACAAACAGACAAGCAGACAGACAAACAAAAATTAAAAAAGAAATGATTTTGTTTGAATTACCGTACAAACTTTCGCATGCATTCAGTAAAAAGCTGTTATTTTGAAGTTGCAAACAAACACTTCAATTTTATTTATTTCTTTAGATTTTAATGCCACTAACTTTATAGATTAAGGATACACTTCAAAAGCTTGTATTCACGCCCAAATCCTTGCTTTCTACCATACTTACCCAACCTACAGTTACAAAGAAAATCACAGCAAACTCAACCTTATTGCCAACCGTTAATTGATACCGTAGTGTCACCAGCACGCCATTAAAACTAATCGCGTACCATTTCCACCGAAGAAAATGGCGGACGCCTTTGTAAAATTAAAAAATGTTAGTTGTTACACCGCCTGTAATGGATGCATTAGATTTTATTGGTACTTTCTCGGAATGTTGGCTGGGTTAAGCGGGATAGATTGTTTACAGATTCAGGTTAAAATGTTCCACAAGATGAACAAACAAAGGTGTCCCATATGCCACCACTATGGGGGTAACTGCGGTTGTTTTTTTCATTTAGTTCCCTTCAAAATGGGTGAGTTGAATGATGCTGACACATGCTTCATGTTCGTGAACGGGCGCAGTCAGTTGTGACTGGTCATCTCTTGGTTGCTACGGTTTATTTGAATTAATTATTTTATTTTTGAATTGTTTTTTTTTTTAATTTTTGCTATGGGCACTTTTAACATACACATCTTGCTACATCGTTTTCACATAATTGTACCATCTCAACATGAATGATGTCCATAGAGTTTCTTGACCGTTCTTCTCCATAGAGATCTACGGTAGGGAACGGGCAACTACAGTTAAGTACTTTCGCACTTTTTATGCCTGTCTGTGACAGGTTTTGTAGCTACATTTCGTTGTTGTCTTTGTTTCGACAATCCAAAAGTGCCTGTAACTGGCCGAATTGAAATAAATGCTTTGATTTGATTGTTTTGATTTTTTGCAAACCCAAATTGTTCCACTCGTGGATAAAAGGCCTTCCCTATCCTTCCTTCTCTCGATGATGTGCTTCTTCTCCTCAATTCACAAGGAAGCTCTCGAAGCTATTCTAAATTACTCACCGATTTTGTGATGCACATTTTCAAAATGGAACCAAAAAAAAAATTATGAGGATTTTGACACGGTTGGTTGAAACGGGAATCAATGTATGAAGATTAAAATAGTTGCGAAACGGGAAAGTTACGTGACGGGACTTACCCGATGAATGTAGTATTTTCACCAGAACATTATCTATTGAGTCGATGTGATATGAAATGTTTATTGTATTATGCAAGTCCACTTCTTTCTTTCTTGTTGGATTTTTCTGTAGACTGTTTTTAAGTCTACAACAAGTCCCTAAACTTCGACTACAACAACAAGATTTTATTCCAACATTATGGAATTTATTTATTTATTTCAGTACACGGAGGACTTACAGGAATGCCGACACGTTCTTCATTTCTCCAATACTTTAGTTTGAAATACCTGAAGTCCGTTACTACTGTACTCCGACAAAACGTTTCTTCGACATGACTTAACTAGCAAACGATGCGGGTTAGACGATAATATACTTCTTGGACAACAATACTACTCATATTGTACCTATAATTATCACTAGCTTCGGTGAAGGAGAAAATCGTGAGGGCAAAACATGCCTGAGAGGTATTTCTCGACAGCATGTAAAGCCAAGTTAGAGGCCTAAAAGCGGCATAAAAACTCTGATACCAGGTTAGGCACTAACCACACGAAAAAGAACAAAAAAGCTACTCCGATATGAGTCAATTTCGACATATGCTGTACTTCGACAATATCTTAAATCGATATTCGAAACGAAGCTTAACTTTCAAGTGGAGGCTGTAACAAGGATCGTGTAAGGCACGCGGTCAGTTGGACACACCCACACAGCCGATTTCTAAACTGTGAAATCACTTGTCAACTTAATGTGCATCCTTATTAGCCCCATTTCATCTAATTTCTAATCAATCGGCCATTAATTACGCGGCTACAGGCCCACAGCTTAACTGAAACGGACTCTGATGTAGATCCGCGATACGGAAGGAATTAAAATTGTTCTAAGCTGAATTTAATTAATTTTTTCGATATTTCTTCTCATAGTAGTCAGATAAAAAACTTCGATCTCATCTAGTTTGAAAAAAAAGTGAAAGTAAATATCACTTAATTTCACCATGGTGGCGTGTCGTGAGAGTTCAATCATTCGTCCGCTCTGACAAACGGCAGCAGCGTCCTGGACCAAGCAGCAACCTCAGGGTCTATCTCGGTTGAACCTCTTTAGTATTACAACAAGTTACTAAGCTGAGAAGGTTTATTGGTCTTAATAGTGACGAGTAACAACATAATTCCAACAGGGTGACAATATTGCTATCAACCGGCTATCTAGCGATCTAGACTTCGTGGCTGCTACTGAGAAATTCCTGGTGGAAAACGGAAAACCCAATAACACTTTGGCCGATCTGGGAATCGAACCCAAAGACCTCATGCTCAGCAGTCGGGGTCATAACCACTAGAACAACGAGGTAGTCATCATTTTGTTAATGCTAACGAGCTCTGAGTGCAAAAACATAATATTAGATACTTATTACAAATCTGAAAAAGATAAAAGTACTTTTTGTAACTAAAACCTAGTTATTTCATACATAAACACAGCAGCACAAAAGCTATCTAGAAGACTAATCAGACGATCCTATTTGTGCTGGCGAGCTAAGCGTACATGAATAGTGTGATAAAGAGCTGGTCATGTCAGTGAACACAATAGGAAGGCAATCATCTCCCACAACGTTATACAGGCTGCGTTATTGAACTACAGTGTGCGAGCTAGTGGCAGTAAGACCAGTTAGTTTGGTATAGATTTTGAATTAGGTATTCCCCAAAAAAACATGTTTTCTAGACTGTATTTGTTCCTTCCTGTTGTATTCATAAATATTTGTTACGCATTGTATGTTTCTTATTATTTTGTATGCACGTCAAGTCCCTTGCGATAAATAAATATTTTTTCTTTCTTTCTCAGTCAGCGCTGCATAATAATTGTACAAGGATATTTTGCCACGTTGCCAAAATTGGAACTAACGTGTCCATTTTTATTTTTTAATGCAATTTAACGAGTGAAAAAAAGCCTTGTAGCTGTGTTAACTGACGATATGTTCAGGTTGAGCCGGTAATAATTATTATCAACATATGAAATGGTTGGTATTCATCGTCATTCTGATGTTTCGGCCCCGTAAGGGCGGTAATTTCGTAACGTATACCCTATAAACAGACAAGTAAATTTTTGGTGGCGCAACAGCTTAGTACAGTAACAGAAGAGTTTTTTCCCATTTGGTACAAAAAATTGCTGTCTGCTGACTGTTTTGTGTGCTGGTGTGTACGTGGTAGCCTTTGTATACAAGTTGATGTAAATTTTAAATATGGTTTTTACGCAAACCCTGCGTAGGGAATTACAGCTGTTTTTGATATGGAAAGAAAAAATCGAGTGCGAGCATGATTTGAACCTGCGACCTTCCGATTCTGTACACCGGACGTCTTAACCAATTAGACCATCACACCCTGCTCACAGCTCTCGAAATTTTCGTTCCATTACTAACGTCTTACGGTGACGTTGGCGCCATCTATTTAAGAAAATATCAAACTAACTTAAAAAGGTTCAAACCCTGCTCGCACTCGAATTTTTCTTTCCATATCAAAAAAGTTGATGTAAACCCTAGATACCATAAAAAAAGTGGTAAATGCTTTCGACTGTCTAACATAAGCGTGTCGTTTCAATTCTTTTTTTACTTTTACACCCTCGTTAAAACTGACAGAACGTCATTATGTCTAGACTACTGTCATGGTATTATATTAAAAGTACGAAGGTATTTTATAATTAGGTAATATAATACCATGACACTTTATGGAAATAAATATCAAGCTGTGAAACTACTGTTACAAAACTTTGGACAAATAAAAATTATCTTATCTTATATATAAAATTCTCGTGTCACAATGTTCGTTCCCGTAATCCTCCGAAACGGCTTGACCGATTCTCATGAAATTTTGTGAGCATATTGAGTAGGTCTGAGAATCGGCCAACATCTATTTTTCATACTATTTATATGGCAAAACAACGTTTGCCGGGTCAGCTAGTCTTATTGTAAAAATAACTTTTTGTGGAAACGTTTTATTTTGAATCAACTTCGTACTTCGGTCGCATACTTACAAAACAGTGTGGAAGAGACATCGACGCAAAAACGGTTACCACGTAATCAGTACATCACTCTGAACCCTCCACACAGGAATTTTATATCGGTGATAAAAAAAAACTTCGAAACAGCTGTTTTTTTTTAATTACCGATGAAAAAAAATCTTGATTACTACTAGTAGTTTCACGGCTTGGTGTTTACTATTTTATGGCTTTAATGTTAAAAGTATTTTCCTAGCCTAGCCTTTGACGATGTACCTTCCACCCTGTGTAAAGGTTTTCTAAAACTACTGTTATATTATACTCTTTCATTAAGGCCTAGCTACGAGACTAATTAGACCTAGTCTTGACAAAAAGTTGCCGTTCCTTGCTAAGCCCATAATTATTTTCTACTAATGAAGTCCTAGGAAAATAGTAATGTTCTTAGGAGACAGGGATTTGTTTTAATTATAAGAGTGGATACTAAGACTACTTTTAAGGCTGTTGGTTTAGTGTAAAAAAAAATAATAACAGGGATTTGTCGTAGTAGCACTTTTTTTTTTGTTTAGCCTATTTTGTCCCGCTGCTGGGCAAAAGCATCCTCCATTATTTTCCAACTCTTTCGGTGTATTTTCTGGCCAATCGTAGTAGCAATTAAACGTTTGAAAATTCTCTATTTAACAACAGACTAAGGTCTAAAAACTCTTGAAATCAAAATCAAAATCAAAATCAAAGCATTTATTTCAAGTAGGCCAGTTACAGGCACTTTTGAATTGTCGAAACAAAGGCAACAGTAAAATAAAGCTACAGTCCCAGTCACAAGGCACAAAAACTGTGAAAGTACTGTAGTTGCCCATTCCCTAACGTAGATCTCTATGGAGAAGAACGGGCAAGAAACTCCATGGACACTCTTTTAAATCAGAATACTTTAACAAAACCTTGGTTACATCATTCATTTTGAGATGGTACATTATGTGAGAACGATGCAGCAAGATGTGTACGTTAAAAGTGTCCATAGTAAAAACAATTCAAAAATAAAATAATTAATTCAAATAAGCCGTGGCAAATAAGAGATGACCAGTCACAACTGACAGCGCCCGTTCACGAACATGACGCATGTATCAGCACCATTCAACACCATTTTGAAGGGAACTAAATGATCCGACACACGTGCCACCATCAGCGAGACATTTGAGTGAGCATGACATACTCCTAACCGCCAGGGCACATTCAAGTCAAGAAAAGACGCAGGTTTCCAGCGAATGACAGCTTTCTAGTACATAGTACTCACACAATATGGGCTAGGCGGCTATATAATACAAAAGAGATTGAATCTATACAATGCAAAGATAGTTATACAATCTTCAGCAGCTCCAACAATACTATTTAATGCTATCAATTTAGGCGCCCCTGTTCTTGTGGAGCAGGACCGGCATTGAGCCAAGCATTTTTATCAGTGATATAATCGTCCAACTTGTAATATGCTTTCTTACATAGTGTGCGTTTAATGCATGTTTTAAATTTCGTTTAATTCAGTTCAAGAATACTTTGTGGAATTTTATTATAGCATCTCAAACAGTACCCCATGAAAGATGAGTCTACTTTAGCGAGTCTGAAGCCTGGCTGAACTAATTGGTCTCTATTTCTAGTACTGTAATTGTGTCTGTCACCTCTTTTATTAAAAAGATGTAGATTTTTTCTAAATGTATTATTTATGATTTTTTTCTCAAATAAGTAAACTTTTTCAATAATAAACGACATTATCAACTATCAGTATATATATTTCAAGCGAATAAAAAATCAATCCACTAGCTAACCACTAAATCGCTGAAATTCTGAATAAAACTGAAGAGCGCTCAACTGCACCAATTAATACTTTCAGACTTATCGTTGAGAATGACCACGCTCAGCGGTTGGATGGAAACTCGTGCAAAATTGTTCAACAGATAAATTTTCTAAACAATGTCGTTCTAAATAAATTCCTGGGAAACTGTGAGGCACGGCTTTGAGGATTATTGGGAGTATGTAGCAAATTGTATACCCATCCATATATTTTACTAGGACGAGGAGCTCGTGGCTTAATAATAACAGCCGCTCGGATCGATATTTAGTTTAAGCCGTGCTTGCCTAGGTTGGTCTGTGGATCGGTGAACACCCATTACATACCGAGTTACTTCCGTGCCTCGGAAAGCACGTTAAGCCGTTGGTTCCGGCTGTCATTTGTAGAGCTTTGACAGTCGTTACAGGTAGTCAGTGGCCCAAAAGGTCTGACAACCAGTCTTACAAAAGGGTATCGAATTACCTAGTACTAACTGGGTTGTGGAGGTCAGATAGGCAGTCGCTCCATGTAAAATACTGGTATTCAGATGCATCCGGTTGGACTGGAAGTCGACCCTAACATAATTGGGAAAAGGCTAGGCAGGTGATGATATTTGGGTAGTATTTAAACGAGCGAACATAAATTCAAATTAAAGGTGTCAAAAATATTGAAAATGGGCTACTGAAATACTAAGTGAGCGAAAAACAGTGGGCTAATACTAATGTTTAAAACAGCGACTTGAAAATAGAAATTTGAGTTACTAGTTGTTCAGTACGATTATGTGATAATTCAAGGACTCCTGTAAAAAACTTAAAACAAGGTTATTAATCACTAGATTGTAGATAAGGCGTAGTCGACGAACCCCCGCTGAGCGGGGCTCCTATTTCTGTTTACAGAGTTTAAAGTAACCTAACACGAAGGGGATGGCGGGGTCTTAGTTCGCTCACTTCGCTCGCTCACTAGACCCCGCCATCCCCTTCGAACATAACCTGTCCGAGTCGGGGTGCCACAAGTCTCTCTCAGCATTCGCTCGCTCTTGCTTCCTTAATTCTCCTTGCCGCAATGACCAGATAAATAGTTACTTACTTTGGTACAATAGTCGCCCATTTAGTATATTGGTCGCCAATTAAATTTTTATTCGCCCGATTAATAATTTCCCATGATATTTTACTAGGACAGATGTCTAATAGATAAAATAATGAGCACCTAAAAGTAAAAAACTTACCAAACGTAAAGATTTGAAGTCAGAGAAGAGGGATTACAAGTGACAATTGATTTCATAACGTTTCGTATTTCCACAATAACTTTTTTTACAAAAGAATTGACTTATGTTTTTGACAGCAGCGAGACTTAGCTTTTGTTTTGCTTGGTTGGTCCAAGCGTGTCTTCATAACTGCACTAGTGACATTAATAAAAAAAGACATAATTATAATTGTCACAATCAAATAAATTAACTTTTTTTATTCTACAAACAAACTTTTTTAAAATGAAACATAAAAATCAGCAGATCCTGGCTTCAAGATGTTTGCTATCATAAAAATGTATTGTCACCAGAACCAAAAGGGTGTACAAAATTTCAGCCCAATCGGTTAGAGGGAACTGGTTCGAAATTCAGTTGACCAATACATAGTAACTAAGTAACAAGGCACGTTTTATAAAAGCTTGCAAAATTTAACAAAATTGGTGATACCGACGCCAGCACATCAAGCTACCTGAAACTGTTAAATTTTCTAAATCCACCTTGAACCTAAAGCAATAAACTTGAAAATCTATTAAAGAATTTTGACAGATTGTAGTAGCTTGATATGCTGGCGTCTGTACATTAAAAAGCGTTAACATTTTGATGAACGTTATCGAATACTTTTTGAGGAGCTCGTGGCTAAATAATAACAGCCGCTCAGATCGATCTTTAGGTTAAGCCGTGCTTGCCTAGGTTGGTCTGTGGATGGGTGACCACCCATTACATACCGAGTTTCCTCCGTGCCTCGGAAATCACGTTAAGCCGTTGGTTCCGGGTGTCTTTTATAGATCTTTGACTAGTCGTTAGGTAGTCAGTGGCCCAAAAAGTCTGACAACCAGTCTTACCAAGGGGTATCGTATTACCCAGTACTAACTGGGTTGTGGAGGTCAGATAGGCAGTCGCTCCATGTAAAGTACTGGTATTCAGCTGCATCCGGTTAGACTGGAAGCCGACCCCAAGATAGTTGGGAAAAGTCTAGGCAGATGATGGCAGATGATGTTATAGAATACTTTTTTGTTACTATTATATGACTATCAATCTTTAGTTTTCTTAGGTTGAACGAGAAATTGATATTTATTGCGGTCACACATTGATTGTGTAGTGTTTTACTTACATAAATACATAGCATAAATACTTGCTAATAAAATATATTAAGTCCAGAAATATTTTCGTAGCGACCGTTTTCGTCTTATTTTTCTTGACTACCCACACATCGAGTTCCTCATAGTAAACAATCTGGGATGACACGTTATTCTTAACTTGATAAACACGTCAAGGTCGTATCGTATTAGATTACTAACAAAATGATCCGTTGTATCTACGTCATCTTCATAAACATACCTAACTGTTAGGCGGTTATGACAAGATAATCAATCGTCACATAACGCCTACATACAGGGTGTAAGGGAAAGCCCTCCGCAAACTTATGGGGTGAATTTAGTATGTCATACTAAGATGACCGGTACATGAAATTATTTCAGGAATATTATGGGAATCAAAAAAAAATGATTTGTTTTATTTCCTCATATGCAATGTATCGTTACCGTGTCAAAACACACGTCGCGAACGGCAAGCGCGACGACGAGTTCGATGAACTCTGTAGCTAGGCAGGAAGTGAACAGCTGATTTCACGCGTCGTTTGTTAGATTATTTCAACATCCATTGTTGGATTTTTGATTTTAGCCGTATTATTTACATAAATGGAGTGCTGCGTACAGGGAATGTAACTTTAAATTGAAATAAAGGAATAGAAACTGAAAAAAAAAACCGGAGAAAAATTCCGGTGGAATATGATTCAAAATAAGGAGATGAATGCACCCTGTCAGTTTGTGGACGGCTGTCCCTTACACCCTGCATAATTACTGAAAGGTTAGGGAGAGGTGTACTTTTGGTACTCCCACATTTCGCTATTTTTTAGTCCCATGCAATTGGGAGCGAGCCTATTGCCTTAACAGACTACAATGACTCCGGGCAAGAGAAGTGAAACTGAATAAAATCTTTTAAGTAGTATCTAATCAAAGCCCATAATTATTTTTTGGATCTAATCCCAGACGTGTTCGTCTGGGATAATAAGAAATTTACCTAGCATAACATAAGCATAGCATAATCAGCCTATTAATATTCCCACTGCTGGGACGCAGGCCTCCTCTCTATGAGAGGAAATGGGCTACAATCCACCACGCGGGCCCAGTGCGGGTTGGTAGATGTCACATGTCTTCGATTTTTTGGTTCTAGGACATGCCGGTTTCCTCACGATGTTTTCCTTCACCGTTTTGAGAGCAGTGATGATGAAATAACTTACACAAAGTAATGCGTCTGGCTGGGTTCGAACCCGGCTTACTGCTCGTAAGTCAGAGTCTCCACCACTATGCCACCGCTGCTCTCGCGCTGAAATTTACCTAATTCTCCTAAATTACGTAAATAAGAAAAGTAGATTACTTAAAATTTAAACTGACGGACAAACTTTTACAGAGAGTTCTATTTTTAAAACGTGTCAGAGCTTCGGAATAAAAGTCAATAACTTCTTGATAATTTATTCAGAAGTTAGACGAGTTCAATTTAAGTTAGAAATTATTCCGATCAAATAAGTTATGGTCGATCTGATCTAATCTTTGATGCTATGAAAAGGGTAACGAGGGTTTCGAGTTTTCGACTTAGTATTTGTATGTTTTGGTAGCTGAAGACTGAGGAGCTCGTGGCTAAATAATAACAGCCGCTCAGGTCGATCTTTAGGTTAAGCCGTGCTTGCCTAGGTTGGTCTGTGGATGGGTGACCGCCCATTATATACCGAGTTTCCTCCGTGCCTTGGAAAGCACGTTAAGCCGTTGGTCCCGGATGTCATTTGTAGATCTTTGACAGTCGTTAGGCAGTCAGTGGCCCAAAAAGTCTGACAACCAGTCTTACCAAGGGGTATCGTATTACCCAGTACTAATTGGGTAGTGGAGGTCAGATAGGCAGTCGCTCCATGTAAAATATTGGTATTCAACTGCATCCGGTTAGACTGGAAGCCGACCCTAATATAGTTGGGAAAAGGCTAGGCAGATGATGGTAGCTGAATACTTGTTACCATCTTATCACGTTTTCATTAGCTTCACCAGTAACTATGTAAAAAATATTAGAAGCTAAATTTGAACCAGTTCCCGGTTTCCGATTGAGTTGAAATTTTGCACACATGTTTAGTTTGGATGACAATGCATGGTCAACTAAATGATGTCATTCTAAATCCAAAATGCAGACTCTCAATGATTGGCGGACTTGTTATTTTTTATCATCATCATCATCATTTCAGCCGAAAGACGTCCACTGCTGGACATAGGCCTCCCCCAAGTATCGGCACATTGACCGGTCCCGTGGGACTCGCATCCAGCGGATCCCTGCAACCTTCACCAGGTCATCGATCCACCTAGTGGCAGGCCTTCCAACGCAACGTCTTCCGGTTCGCGGTCGCAACCCCAGAACTTTCCAGCCTCATCGGCCAACCGTTCTGCAAGCAATGTGCCCTGCCCATTGCCACTTAAGTTTGGCTATTCTTCGGACTACGTCGATACTTTTTTTATGCATTTCCATAATATGGGCGTCAAATGATAGGGTTTGCTGAGAAGGATACGAGAATTAAAATGATGTCACTGTAAAGCGTGTTTTTTAGTTATTTTGAACTATAATACTTCATTACTGATATTTATGCCTTTAGGCTACGAGTTACATGCTCAAGCGACACGCCTGAGCGACAGGCCTATGACTATGAAACGCGAAGTAAGAAATGTTAGAAACAGTATCGCGTCGCAAGTCGCATTGGCCGTGACATTGAACAAGGTCTTATTAATGGATGAATCGTTGTCTTAACTTTAGTCTCGCAGAGTAGTTGCTGAAATATTTTTTGAATAAATCAACTTACAAAATTGAACAAAATCGAATCGGTTACCGGTGATAGATTGCCACTTTGATACTGACGGACACATGACACGTCTGGTGTCACATTCATGTACATTAAAATCGTTTTCATTTTGATTAACGTTATAGAATAGTTTTTTATTACTATAAAAATGTCTATCTATGGTTTTCTTAGCTTGAACGAGAAATTGATATACACATTGATTGACTATATAATACTTAGTGTTTTACTTAAATTACTGAAATATTTTTTGAGCTATGGTAGTTGCCTAAATCTAAAAACATTACATTGAAATGTCAGCTAGTGTAAGTAAAATAGTAATGTCTCTAAGCACACAGTAAAAAACACAACAATACATCAGAATAAAAAGTTTATTTATTTTGTTTAATACACACGTTAACAATGCATCATATTTTATTCACCAAATGCTTTTAGGCTATTAATAAACCAATAATTTGTAAATGGTCTGCGGGCAAGCGTTGAGTTCCGCGTTTGTTTGCGGTCTCCGGGGGCTTAATGCTACGCGAGCCACGGAGCACGTCGTAGCAATCCGTAGCATTTCGTAGCACACCATACTCGTAGCATCCCGTATGTAAGTTTTTCTATTGGGAAAAAAAATCGTCCAGGTGTGAGTCGGACTCGCGCATGAAGGGTTTCGTACCATCGTAGTAGGGGAGCCCCCTTTACACATTCTGTGAAAATTTTACAAGTGTCTGACCATTACGGATCATGAGATACAGCCCGCTGTCAGACATACGGACGGACGGACAGCGGAGGCTTAGTAATAGGGTCTCGTTGGTTACCCTTTTTTCTTTTTTTTTTTTTTTTTCCGGATGGGAAGTCATCAAATGACCCCCCCCCAACTCTGAGCGGAGCGGAAGGGAGTGTCAGACTTGTACTGACTAAGACCCATCCATGTTCCTTCTTTGCCCTTTGTGTTCCAGGGCCACGGTATCTCTTTCGAACAGTCCCGCAGCCCTGGCAGGCATCGGCCCTTGCGGACCCCTACTTATTTGCTGACATCTCTTTGAGGCGCACGTGGAACACGAACGCGCCGTTGACACGGCCTGTCGTCATAAGACGGCCGGACGACGAGCTGGCCCATAACTCGCCGTCCACAGGCCAGCGCCTACGGTGGCCAGGAGCCACCACGTGACCCCCAACGCCCAGGGCGTCTCCCGCGGCGACTGGGACGTGAGGTTCTTTCCCTCTCACGTCCCGCCACCTCCTTCACTAGCATGACTGCTTCGCAGAAGGAGGTGACGGCTTCCCATTCCCTCTCGCTCCGGACCATGGCTTGAACCAAGGCCGGACGCGAGAGATCGCCGCCGCCAATCGCCGCTACGAGGACACGGCGGTGCTCCGCCCAAGCGGGGCAGACCTCCACGGTGTGCTCCACCGTGTCCTCCGGACGATCCTCGCAGTGGAAACACCCGGCCGTTTCCTCCCGCCCGATTCGGTGCAGGAACCTCCCGAAACAACCGCGTCCGGTGAGGACCTGCGTCTGGCGGTAGGTGAGGGCGCCGTGGCGCCTCTCTAGCCACTCCTCAAAGAGGGGACTTATCGCCACTATGGTGGCGTGCCCTGCACGGGGTTGCGACAGTCGCTCTCTCCATGTCGCCATGAGATCACGCCGGAGGTCTGTCCGCTGAGCGGCAATTTGCCGCGGCAGCGGAGTTTCCTCCCGACGTAGTGCCTCCGCGCGCCATTCGTTCAGGCGTGCGAGGACTATCGCCTCCAGATCCCATGGCGGCAATCCGGCAAGGAGGCTAGCCGCTTCGCCGGAGATCGTGCGGTACCCCCGGATTAGCCTTATGGCTATTACCTTTTGGGGCGCGTTCAGGTAGTGGGCGGCTTGCCGCCTCAAAGAACGCGCCCACACCGGGGCCCCGTAAAGGGCCATGGACCGCACGACCCCCGCGTATAGCCTCCGGCAGGAGGCGTTTGGACCCCTCAGGTTGGGCAAGAGCCGCTTGAAGGTAGCCCCTGTCCGTTCCAGTTTGGGAGCCAAACGTCGGAAGTGCTCCACGAAGTTCCACCGGCTGTCGAGGACGAGTCCTAGGTACTTCAACGTCGACCCGACGCCGATGGAAACCCCTCCTGTCGTTGGTTACCCTTCGGGTACGGAACGCTAAAAACTATACCTGAAGTCTATTCAAATTTTTGTTTCGAATTGATGTAAGTATTTTTTTCTAAAACGAGTATCACAACTAACTAACTCTGCGCTTGTGCAAAATGTAATTGTTTTGAGAATTACTAGCACTATTAAAAAGCCCACACAAGTGGTTGAAGTTGTAGGGTAAAGTTTACATTATTTGTGAATGGTTTTTCTAAAAATAGAAACGCAGTAAAAGTCATTGTTTACAATACAAAATATTTCTTGAAGACGACAAAACAACACAAACTTCTTTGACAAACAACTTCTCGCACTATTTAAAACTCACCTTTCTTTCTGTGCCAACAGAAAAAATATAAAGCCTTCCTTCTCCCAATGATTTATCTTTCCTTGTCTTTCTAGTCGTAGTTTGGTAAGCCGGTCCGGGGTGATTAAAACAATGCAAAACGGTTATAAGTTAGACAAGCCGCTCGTTAGTATTCCAGTGAAAAAAAATTGTTCTAGAACTCTTTTTTACGGTAAAACTTGACAAAAAGAAATAGTTCTTCGTCTCAAGGATAATGGTGTGCTGAGCTTCCGTTTTTGCGTTTTAATGTGGGTCGTATTATGTAATCTGTGTTTCTATTGTTCAGAATACGGAGTTTTTAATAATGGTTGTCTTGGAGAATAGTTGACGGATATTTTATTGTGTCTCTTATGAGTAGTGATGCAATTAGGTACTGTCAGCCGGTTACCACAGCGCTCATCGCCTCGTGCGGCGCACTGCCTATACATGTGTCGGGTCTCGGGTGAGAATCGCCTTACTTTTAGCCAGCGTCATCCCACTGGTGGGCACCCCTTGACTTCCAGGTGTTCCAAAGGCTTCGATTCGATATCGATTCGACAAGTCGTGTATCTATGTTTTTTTGGCATTACGAAAGCGAGCGAGATAGACATCATCATCATCATAATCATCATTTTAGCCGAAAGACGTCCACTGCTGGACATAGGCCTCCCCCAAGTGTCGCCACATTGACCGGTCCCGTGATAGACAATCGAAATCGAATCGAAGCCTTTGAGAATAGCTACGCAGTAGTTAACATTGACCCTGGATCCCTCTATCTTCTTCGTGTTAAAATTGAGTAATTTAAAATTACATAATTACATCAGTTGACGGAATCAATTTAGTTCAGGCCATTCCATCACAGCGATAGTCATAAATGAAGGAAATGTGTGTATACAAGTGTGTACGCAGACACGGGTGCACTAGTTTTTCCCTCACTTTCATACTCCGATGGAACTTCTCATAAGTAACCCGGAGTTTAAAAATTGGCGGTGTGGTGTGACACGGGAGTACCCAGGTCTCAAAAAGCACCGCAAGCCATCGGTCCTGACGTCCCGAGCCTGATCTCTCACCGTATCGAATTACTTTCAGAATAAAAAAGTAGGATACAAAATAATGATCCCAATCCATATGGATGTGCCTGCCCAAACACGCGCTGAATAGTAAATTTAATTATAACGACTGTTCCAAAAATACCATACATTACATTCAAAATAATAGTTTAAACTACCCGCTATACAACCCTTTATACTATTATTCATTAAGCGTTATCTACAAAGCGGGTAGGCAGATATCAAGGTGAGATTTGTAATGTGCGTGCAAACTATTGTTGTGTGACCTGAAATCCCGAAATCTGTGAGGCTTAACAGCGCCTCGGAGACATTTTGTTGGGCGACCAGTATTACAGTTAATGATAACGCGTTCAATGCCTATTTGTTTGGGATAACAAGGTGATAAGTGGAATGTCCTACTAATGTTGGCTGTTTTGTTAGTATACCTTTTATTTTTCCTGGGAGATTGGTTTTGGCACGTGGATTGACAGTGGTTTTAAGGATATTATGCTTCTACCAGCAGCGACCTAATGGTAACCTTATAGAAATGATGATAAAGTTGACTGTTATTTTATTAGTGGTAAAAAAACTGTTATTTTTTGTTGTTCTAAATGGGGGGTAACTCTGCCTCTGTTAATGCAAAATCGACTGAATGGACATTTGTATCCCGGGGGTATGTTGTCGTGGGATAATTTCTAACCTACGCAAGCGAAATTGCGGATAAAATTTGTAGGTACTATATGAATACCTACCTAAACGAAATCGGCAACCAATCAATATTTTGTCAATAGACAAAACGTATTTGAAACTGGTTTGTTTAGTTTCGTGCAAAGCCTAAATATAGACAAATCCACAAATTATTAACAATATTTCGCCGAACGTAAAGTGATGGATCATTCCAAAATTCTAATCAAGGCATATTTCCGATAATTTTAGCGTGAAATCATTATTCCATTTTGATCACCTAATTAACGTTTGCGACCGCCAACTATACACGCCGAGGCATTAATACCACAGAATGCTGGTAACTTTACCGACAGCAGCATTGTTCACGAGTTTTGGTATTATATTATTAACATCATGTACAGACGCCTGCATTTGCCTTTACTAGGAAGGTACTTCATGCTCACAAAGCCATAGAAATCCTTGTTTCTATGATTTTGAATACCAATGATTGCAAGCGACGTTAGGTACTTAGAAACGTGATGAATCAATGAAATGATTCGTAATGCGGATTTCAGTCACAATAAACTTGCAAAGAATCATAAACAGGGATAGCGTAGTGGTTTGACCGTCAGATTGTCAAGCGTTGATCTCGAGACACGTACCTCTGATTTTTCGGGTTCTTGTACGTACTGTATCACTTGGTTCGGTGAAGGATAACATCGTGAGGAAACCAACCCATGCCTAAGAGATATTTCTCGACGGCATTTAATGCCGTCCATAGGGACGACATAAAAAAACTCTGACACCTGGTTAGGTCTAACCACACGAAAAGAAAGAAATAATAACATGTTGTAAATTAGCCATCAGTTTAGGTGAAGCTACTTCGCAGGGTGGCTGGTAGCCGCTGGATGAGGGATACCAAATGGGTTGAATGACGTGCGACTAGGGAAGCCTATGTACAGCAGTGGACTTCTACAGACCGGCGATGATGCACTACCGCTTTCACTGACGGTCGACCACTTGTCATCCTTATGCCCTGTGAAATAAAGTTGAAAAGTGGTAGACCATCACCAGTGGTAATACGTCATTGACACAATGAACGAAAACACAATGGATAAGTGAGATAATGATGATTAGCGGCGATCTCTCGCGTCCGGCCCTGGTTCAAGCCATGGTCCGGAGCGAGAGGGAATGGGAAGCCGTCACCTCCTTCTGCGAAGCAGTCATGCGAGTGAAAGAGGTGGCGGGACGTGAGAGAGAAAGAGCCTCACATCCCAGCTGCCGCGGGAGACGCTCTGGGCGTCGGGGGTCACGCGCGCCTCAAAGAGATGTCTGCAACGACGTAGAGGTCCGCATGGGCCGATGCCTGGCAGGGCTGCGGGACTGTTCGAAAGAGATACCGTGGCCCTGGAACACAAAGGGCAAAGAAGGAACATGGATTGGTTTTAGTCAGTAGAAGTCTGACACTCCCTTCCGCTCCGCCCATAGTGGGGGGGGGGGGGGGTCATTTGATGATTTCCCAAACGAAAAAAAACAAACAAAAAAGGGTAATGATGTTGATGTCTGTATGAGAACTGGTATTTGCTCTACAGTGAAACTATTGCCAGTATTTTTTTTTATACTAAACTAGCGACCCGCCCCAGCTTCGCACGGGTGCAATATATATATAAATCTTCCTCTTGAATCACTTCTATATATTACTGAAATCTGCATCAAAATCTGTTGCGAAGTTTTAAAGATCTAAGCATACATAGGGACAGACAGACAGCGGGAAGCGACTTTGTTTTATACTATGTAGTCATAAGCTTGAGTTTTGCCGCATCTTGCCTGATTGTTAGTCATCATCATCAATGGCACGCCACTGAACTCGATCCTCGGCAAGCCTCGTCCAGGTGCTACCGGTCATCCTGAAAAAATTGTCGCTTCGCCACGCGAGGAGTGATTCTCGATTTGCGGTCTATATCCCAGATGACTCTAATCCAACGCGCATTGATTCTATGGCTCATAAGATACATAATGATTATGATTAGATGTAGGTAAGTGAATCACAATATTATTCAATACACTCTCTCTTTCTCTCTCTCTCTCTCTTCTTTTTTATTTTTATATCATTATATTTTTGCGTGAGTAACATCCATAAAACCATTCAACACTTTCAAATAAAACATCATTACGTTACATGAGAATACAAAATGCTATTTTCTAAGCATCTGTTGCAATGCTCTGAATATAAATGTAAATTCGTTTTCGTTTTTTCACTGCGAATCTCAGTATGAGAGATGGTTGCATTAAATATAGTAGGAAAGTATTTTATCCTTCCTCTCAAGGGGAGTTTTAACGTTTTTATTTGAATAAAAGAATATTCTGAGTGAATTTTAATGTTTTGCTGTTTAAGAAATTTTAACCGTAAAAATATATTTAATTCTTTTATTTATCTTTACACAAATAAAAAAAAAGAATTAAATATATTTAATCATTATTAGCAAGATTTCATTGACAAAGATATTACCTGAATCTGACCTGAAGATGGAACACCTCATTTTTTATTCGTCCCTTATTCGTGCGGGTAAGATATACAGATGTAGCTAGATGTTTGTGTGCATTTTATGGTCTGCAGCATATCCTTTCATATGACTATACCCTTTTTAAACGTATACACTCACACTCACTTATATGATATCTTCCATGATTGTTAATTGTTTTGAGCTCTCGATACAAAAGATATTCCATAAGTGACAGTATAAGTTTAGTTGTAAATCGTGAAAGCTTAAAATAGTATACCCTTTCTGTTACACCCTGTATATTAATAGCTTGCACGCCGTGACTGCGACAAGCAGGTTACCACTCAGCATGATGCTGTGCTGTGGGGGGCCCGCAACACAGCGCTGGCTTTCAGTGGTCCCCCATGAAAAAACGTAGGGAAGCCAAGACAGCATAAACATTTGATTACATAAAATAAGAAAATAAAATAAACAGTAAGTACTTGGATTTTATAATAAAAAAAAGGGGACGTACCCAAAACAACTATAGGAAATATAATAAACACTTAAGAATATAAAAGTATGAGCGCGATAAACACAAAGTGAAAACATGGCTAATGGATCTTATCTGTATCTATAGAGTACCTAATGTAAATAATCTTAAGGCGAGGTTATCCAGATAAACGTCGTTTTGTATTGTGTTTTATTCCTATATAGCACGGATTTAAATTCTGAAAAAAACATATTACATATTTCACACTTCGATCTAGATATTCCGGCACAGCGATACACGATTACTTGCACTTTGTTGCATCCAATTAAATCGCAAAGACAAGTCTAAATGATGGTTTTTAATATTATATCATTTGAGTTATATTAGGTTTTTAACAATAAAACTTATACCATTATAAAGGTCGTAAAAAATGTGACAGTACACGGCAATCATAATTTGAAATATTTAAAAAAACCTAAACAACCATTTCCAATATTTGCTGTTTTCTTCATTTCTTACTCGCATCGCGTGCTTCAGTCCCGAGCGGAACGCGTTGGAGGTCGCACGTGTGCCAATTTTTCGAACCCGCCACCCCACCCCCGCCAAGTTCTGTTACGAGCTGAGCCAAAAATAGTTTGTAAAAAATAATACTTAGTAAACACCAAGCCTAGGTTTATTTGAAATGTCATTTGTTCACAAAAGTACAGTAGGTACCTAATAGGGAACGTAGTCAGAAGGTATAAGATAAGAGTTACGCATTAGAAAGAGAGGCAGCTTCTAGGAGAATATAACTGTAGATAATTAGCGCTGCGCGGCTTGAATTGAACTTTATTGTGTCTTTGCAAAAGTCGCTTGTTATGATTTCGCAATATTATTTATAAATTTCGGTAACTTTGGAATGGGCAACTACAGTGCTTTCACAGTTATTATGCCTTTTGAATGGGACTGCAGCATCATTTTATCATCTTTTTTTTGACAATTCAAAACTGCCTGTAACTTACCTACTAAAATCAAAACATTCCACAATTTTTTTTTTTGTAAGGAGTTCTAAAAAAGTTTTGTAGGGAGCCCGGTAAGCCGAAGATTATCGAGTTCGACATGGGCAGAAAAAAAAAAGTATGTAGGGGAGAACGAGATAGAATGAGTAATGGTCGTGGTCGATATCGTATTTTGTACGCACGACGGCCGATCAAGCTGTACAAAACCAGTTTATGCGGAACTCTCATTGTATAGGAAATCTATACAAAGCGAGGCCAATTTATACTGGAAATGACAGCTTCATGTGCCGCCGTGTGTACCTACTAGTTTTTTTTATTTAGTTGACTTATTTACATATTTAAGATAAAATCACTTTAATTTTTTTTATTTTACTTCCTCTGCATTTTATGCTTTACGTTTTTTCGGTTTTTTCGTCATGGGTGTCATTTTCATGGTTTTCGGGGTCACTGATAACGAAAATGAGGTCAAAATGTAAATCCAAGATGGCGCCGACAAAAATTTTTGGTTTTTTCATTATGGGTGTCATTTTCATGGTTTTCGGGGTCGCCGATATCGAAAATTAGGTCAAAATGAAAATCCAAGATTGCGCCGACAAAAATTTTTGGTTTTTTCGTCATGGGTGTCATTTTTATGGTTTTCGGGGTCGCTGATATCGAAAATTAGGTCAAAATGAAAATCCAAGATGGCGCTGACAAAAATTTTTGGTTTTTTCGTCATGGGTGTCATTTTCATGGTTTTCGGGGTCGCTGATATCGAAACTTAGGTCAAAATGAAAATCCAAGATGGCGCCGACGAAGATTTTTTGTTTTTTTGTCATGGGTGTCATTTTCGTGCTTTTCGGGGTCGCTAATAATAAAAATGAGGTCAAAATAAAAATCCAACATGGCGCCGACGAAAATTTTCGGTTTTTTTCGTCATGGGTGTCGGTTTCGTTGTTTTTAGGGTCGCTGATAACGAAAATGAGGTTAAAATGAAAATCCAAGATGGCGCCGACAAAAAATTTTTGGTTTTTTCGTCATGGGTGTCATTTTTATGGTTTTCGGGGTCGCTGATAATGAAATTGAGGTCAAAATTAAAATTCAAGATGGCGCCAATTAAAATTTTCAGCTTTGTCGTCATGGGTGTCATTTTCATGGTTTTCGGGGTCGTTAATAACGAAAATGAGGTCAAAATGAAAATCCAAGATGGCGCCGACAGAAATTTTTGGTTTTGTCGTCATGGGTGTAATTTTCGTGCTTTTCGGGGTCGTTAATAACGAAAATAAGGTTAAAATGAAAATCCAAGATGGCGCCGACCAAAATTTTCGGTTTTTTCGTCATGGGTGTCATTTTCATGGTTTTCGGGGTCGCTGATAACGAAAATTAGGTCAAAATTAAAATTCAAGATGACGCCAATTAAAATTTTCAGCTTTGTCGTCATGGGTGTCATTTTCATGGTTTTCGGGGTCGCTGATAACGAAAATGAGGTCAAAATGAAAATCCAAGATGGCACCGACGAAAATTTTCGGTTTTTTCGTCATGGGTGTCATTTTCATGGTTTTTGGGGTAGCTGAAAAAAAAAAAATTTTTGTTTCTATGTTTATTTTGAACTTATTTTCGTTATCAGTGACCCCGAAAGCCATGAAAATGATACCCATGACGCAAAAAACAAAAAAAAATTTTGGCGCTATCGAATTTTCATTTTGACCTAATTTTCGTTATCAGCGACCCCGAAAAGCACGAAAATGACACCCATGACGACAAAGCTAAAATTTTCATTGGCACCATCTTGAATTTTAATTTTGACCTTATTTTCGTTATCAGCGACCACGAAAACCATGAAAATGACACCCATGACGAAAATACCGAAAATTTTCGTCGGCGCCATCTTGGATTTTCATTGTGACCTAATTTTAGTTATCAGCGACCCCAAAAACCACGAAAATGACACTCATAAAGAAAAAATCGAAAATTTTACGTCGCCGCCATCTTGGGTTTTCATTTTGACCTAATTTTAGTTATCAGCGACCCCAAAAACCACGAAAACGAAACCCATGAAAAAAAATCGAAAATTTTACGTCGCCGCCATCTTGGATTTTCATTTTGACCTAATTTTAGTTATCAGCGACCCCAAAAACCACGAAAACGAAACCCATGACAACAAAACCGAAAAAAAAGTAAAGCAAATTTTTTTTTAAAACCGAATGGCGCGTGGCGTGTAGTTTTGAATTATACCCGTATTCATGATCTTAGTGTCAGTCAGATTTTAAATTCACCTTATTCACAAAAATAAATAGGTATACCTTCTTATTTTTAATTATATCTACTTATTTTAATTGTTAGTAATTAGGTTCACGTTCATAGAATACGTAGGTTCCTAATCTATCTATAACCAATACTTTCTAGAAAAATAAAACAAAGTGAACTTATACATATCAATTCAAGTTGTTTTACTACATCGCTCTACCCTGTAACGTAACTTAGTACCTATCCGAGTTCGTGAACTCATGACCAGTGCGGTAAGCGCGCGCGTTTTCGCGCCGCGTAATTTGTTACGTATCACCTCTCCGTGCGGGGGCTGGGGTAAGCGATTGATGCATACGGCGCTCGGGGTAACCTCGCCTTAACTACTGCTTAGACAAACTAGAAATTTTACTGCGAGGAATATCACGAGCACGTTATAGAAACATTGTTATTGCTGGAGATTTTAACATAGATATGCTTAAAAAAAATAATCACACAAATGCATTTGAATATTTATTAATGAGGTATAACTTGAAATTGGCATTAAGGCAACCTACTCGCATGGCAAGCATGACATGCATAGATAACTTTGCGCATAATTTTAGTAAATCTTGCAAAACTGACGTGCTAGAATTTGCGTTGTCCGATCATACGGCACAGCTCCTTCACTGTCCTGTTCAAACAAAATCTATCATAAACCATTGGTATGCGGCTAAAAGGGATTATAGTATGGAAAACATAGCTAAGTTATGGCCATATCAAAAATCTTACCTTTTCTGAGACTTATGACACGGATGACCCGAATATTGCTTATACTCATTTTATCGACTCTTTCAAGCTTTTGTACGATTTGTGTTTTCCAATGAAATTGATCAAAATTGATGTCATTAAAAAACCTAAGTGGCTTTCAAAAGGAATTAAATTGTGTAGCCAAAGTAAAAGAGAGCTTCTGTGGCAGATGAGATTAAACCGAAGTAGAGAAAGTAGAACTAAATTCACTAATTATTCAAAATTACACAAACAAATTATACACTTGACACAAAAGGCACAAAACAATCATAAAATTAAATTATCTAAAAATAAATCTAAAACTACGTGGCAAATTATTAATCGCGCAAACCATAATTTACCCAAACAAAACATTTATAAAATTAAGGTTGGAGACCGTATTCTTTCAAATCCCAAGTGCATAGCTGAAGCGTTTAATAACTACTTTGTCGATAGAATTCAGCCGAAACATAATGACACCGAGAACCCCAAACGCTGTAAAGTAAACACGAGCGCGAAATCAATGTTCATGTCACCTAGTGTACCTTTAGAAATACATAAAATAATAATGACATTGAATAATACAAGTAGCGTAGGGTATGATGGTATTAGTACAAAAACACTCAAGCACGTCTCAATGGAAATATGTGGTCACTTAAGTCATATAATTAACCTCACTATCAGCGCAGGCATCTTCCCCGATGCATTAAAAACTTCAATAATAAAACCAATCTTTAAGAAAAATAATAGAGAATTAATGGAATTTTACCGGCCAATCGCACTCATACCTGTGATCTCCAAAATTTTTGAGAAATTCATTTATAACGAACTGTATAAATTCATTGATAAAAATAACATTTTATGTGACGAACAGAAAGGATTTAGACAACATAGAACTATCAATATGGCCGTTTATGATTTTATTTATAATGTTATGCAGAATGTTGACAAACGAATACCCGTATGTGGCATATTTTGTGACATGACACAGGCCTTTGACCACGTGAATTATGACATTCTCTTAAGAAAACTTGAAGCTTACGGAATTAGAGGCAATTTACTTAGTCTTCTTGAGTCTTACCTTAGAGGTCGAAAACAAATAACTGAAATTTGTCAAATTAATCTAGTGAGCAAGCGCGAAGAGACATTTCGATCCTCAGACCGTGAAGTTATGTTTGGAGTACCGCAGGGTAGCGTATTGGGTCCTTTTGTATTCATACTGTACATAAACGATCTACCTGAATGCATTGAACAACCAATAACACTATTTGCGGACGATAGTACTGTGACAATACCATGTAAAACTGTGGAGACATATGAAAGCGACATTAATAGTTGTTTAAAAAATGTTGTAGAGGAAAAAAAAAGAAAAAAAAGGAAAGAAAGGAAAGGAAAGAAAAAAGAAAGAAAAAAAAAAAGAAAGAAGAAAGGAATGTTGTTGTTGTGGTTAGAGGCAAATAATTTAAAAATAAACATGGAAAAAACAAAAGTTGTACATTTTAGTCAACGTATTCTTAGAATTAGCCCTAATATACACTACAACAATGAAGTAGTAGAAGAAGTAGAAAATACAAAATTTTTGGGACTGGTAATAGATAAAAGCCTAAATTGGAAAGCACATACCGATACTTTATGTAAGAGAATTAGTAAGTCCGCATACGCTCTACATTCACTATCCCCAATAGTATATATGGACGCACTTCTCACTGCTTATTATGGCATAGTAGAATCCCACCTACGTTACGGTATAATGTTCTGGGGTAATTCAACCGAAAGAGAAACAGTTTTTAAAGCCCAGAAAAGATGTCTAAGGGCGATGTTTAAGCTTAAATCCACTGATAGTTGCATGCCATACTTTAAACAGCACAAAATATTAACACTACCTAGTTTGTACATAATGGAAGTAGCTGTGTTTGTGAAGACGAACCCAAATCGTTTTAAACGTCCACGTAATAGACGCGACAATAACCTAGTGTGTTCCCATCCGGCCAAAACGGCACTAATGCGCAAGAGCGTCTACTGCATGGCTTCGGTCATTTATAATAAATTACCTAAGAAATGGAAAGATTGCTGCTATCATTATTTAAAAGCAGGCTCAGAACTTTTTTAACGCATTAAGCGTACTATACTGTCGGTGAATTCCTTACCGAGAAAGAATTCTGAAGAAAAAAGATTTTTTGCCTTTCTATATAATTTGTATTGTGTTTTTAGATAAGTTGTGATTTAAAACTATTTATGCTGTTACTACTAATTGACATATTATTATTCTAGTTGGCATAATTTTATTCTGTTTGACATTATTGATAATATTTTTAAATTTATTTTATTGTTTTTACTTTGACCGTGCTGACATTTTTTATTTTATAATTTTTTTATTTTATGTAATTCCAATGACATGCCACTCATTTGTTTGACATCATTGATAATATTTTTTATTTTTTATTGTTTTGACCATGTTGACATTTTTAATTTTTATTTTTTTATTTTTTATATAATTCCAATGACATGCCGCTTATTTTAAATTTATAATATTTTGTAAACCAACTATTTGCATGCCCATGTGACGGCAAAATGTGGAGAACATTATTATAAAAAAAAAATAAACATCTATGTACCTATTACCCATGTTTGCAAAGAAATAAATGATTTGATTTGATTTGGAAAACATTAAATAGATAATGTACCTCACAGTTCTACTTCAAGTATTCCTCTTTTTGTGCACCTTTTTTTATATTTTTACTCCTTCGGTGTTTTAGTTGAGATCACTAGCACCGAATTCGAAAATCTTACCGCGAGTGCTAATACTATCTGTAAACCAAAACAGAAGTGGGTATTGACCCCGCGTCCCGCTTGTATAAACAATGAGACACCATTTATCAAAACTGATACCCACTCCTGATGCTGGCATTGTTTTTGATAGCTGTTTCGTTTGAATCACTTAGAAGAGGTTCTAACACCTTTTTAACGGCCTAGTGGTCGCAAGCAAGACTGCTGAGCACGTGTCCTAGGTTCGATTCCCAGGTCGGGCAAAGTGTTATTCTATCAGGAATTTATCAGAAGCAGCCACGGAAGCTGGATTCGTGCCCGGTTGATGGCGATAGGCTCGCGCCCTATTACATGGAACTTAAATATACCTGGCGACATGTGGGTAAACTATTAGTGCTTCTCTACCTAACCTATCGGGGATTACAGGCGTGATGTTATGTTATGATTATATTTTATTATATATTATAGGTTTATAATCAATTTGCTATATTTAATTATTTTTTCTTTATTTTAGAAGGACTATCTAAGTATGATATTCTTAATGACATGTACTCAGAAAAGTAAAAGAACACATCAAATAAATGTTACGTTCTATAACAAACACTACGAATGTAAAAGGGTTCTTTAATGGCGGTCGTACGCCTTATCTTCACGACCTTTTTCCTCTGGGGGATGGGCCAATTGAAAATTTTCAACGTTCCAGTAAAGTGCATCGGTCTCACTTAAGAGTTTAATATGATAATGTACGTTCTGTGGTAAAACATCATTATTCACTTTGAAAAGATAAATAATAGAGGCATTGTGTTTTTATACACGTTTTTAAAGTAGATTTTTTTGTTGTTAAAAATGTAAAAAGGACACTTTTAGTCTAACTACTCACTGGGGATGATTTATCATGACATTGTATTTTGTTTTTCTTTGTGAAATCTTTATTTTTGAAAGGTATCTTTAAATAAAATGTTCTATTTATTAAGTAGAGTAAACTAAATAAATTATTAATTAAAAACAATTAAATAACCTAAAATAAATAAACTATCAACAAACTATAAGAGGGCATCAAACAACTCCTCCTCAACGCTGTCAGCTGGTAATGTGCGCAAGAGACTGGCGGCGTTGCCACGTTGTATGGCAACACTTAGCCTCTGGCCAAAGTAAAAGCCAGCCCTTGGGTCATGGGAAGCGTCAACTAGGCGTTTCGAAATTTCCTTAAACAGGCTATGAGCATTCGGACCCCACTACCCCAGAGTTTCAACCCCAAACGGCTCGAAAATATAGTTACCACAAAGGTTTCTATATTTATACCGCTTGAGGTTCTCTGCAGCCGCAGCGGCAGCGCCAGCACAGCACGACGAGCTTGGAAGATGTGATGGCGCAAGAGTATCGACGCATGTTGCGTCCCACACTAAAGGCCTACCCATCTTCCAAGGAAACAAAGACATGCCGTCCGGTCTCTTGCCATCGTAGCGTGCCAATCCATGGGTTTTCTTTAGACTTTAATTCGACCGAGACCCATTTGATTGTCTTTATTTATTTTCTATTTTAATACAAACCCGTCAGACGTTTAATAGCCTATTGCGCTGCCGAAGTTTTTCGTTTACATGGGTTGCTACCAGTGGCGAAGGCTCCATACAACCTGATTCATACCGGATTCCCTTTAAAAATTGGCACATTCAGTATTCTATAGACAAATAATATAACCATATTAAAGTTATGTACGGAGTAAGTAAGTAAGTAAGAAAGTAAGCCGGAGGCTTACCTTTTACAAAAATTATTCGGTGTTCCCAAGTTCATATGCCCCCAATCTATTTAAGTCGCGAGTTAATAGGCTTCTTTTGGGTTAGCTCGTTCCATCGTCGACCTCATCTCTGTCCTCGGGACTAGATTGAGGTCAAGAGTAATCCCATTCAGCATTTTAAAAAAAATGACCTTTGCTACTGGTTGCTATATCGTGACATGCTAAAACAATAAGGGATTGAGTTGGATTTCTTCAATAAAGACTAGTCCCAAACCGCCCCTGATAGAGAGAAGGTAGGGTAATTATCCTGCATTGAGAAAACCCAGGCTTATAATTCCGCACATTACAAAATCAAATTATCTTCATAATTTTCAGCCGTTGTCCAAAGTGGACTCTATGAAACTAATTATTTAAACTAGATTTGCATAGAAAATTTCTTCTTCTGGTAATTGCTGCTGAATTAATGTCGTAGAGAATATGATTGGATAACACTGTATGGACTTTTAGAAACTTAACAACATTATTACGTTTTTTTTTTATCATTTTGGATTCTCTTGGTCAGTAATTATTTTTAATGGGTGTAATTTAACTTTTTTATATTTATTTTATTTTATGTGTTATAGCATCGTGTTGGACTTGGCAGTGTTGTTATAATTAGTGGTAAATATATAAATAAAATAAAGAAAAGCAGTCTCATTTGTCAAATAACTTAATAAAATTAAAACAACAATGATTAATTCTCAAACAGAAGACCTGAAAATTGTAATATTATATGTTAGGCATTACTATCTAAACCAAACCGTCATACCCACTCGCACATGATTGAAATTTACCGCAGGGATTAATTACCTACGCGTTGCAAATTATGTTAATTCATAATTATTTTGACAGCTCAGTCTGTTATTTTTTTATTGTTACCTGTGATGTCTTAGACCATTGTGAAATATACACCATGTGACAAAAAAAAACAGATATCTCAAATATTTTGGTCAGTGTACCCAACTGTCCTGTATGTTCTGTATGTCCATTTTTTATTATTTATGAATGTCGTGAATATTTTTAGAGGTTACGATATTGATCCCATAGAGAAAGTTGGTCAGTTTGATTGTTGTAAAATTGTTGAAAGGTTGTCGTAAAATTGAAAATGAATAAATCAATAAAGGATTCATAAAGGATTTAGTCATTTTATAATCTTCAATAATAATATTTGATATTACTTATCTCGGCAGTCGTTTAGGATTGCCAGAAGCTTAAAAGTCTGATGACCAATCTTACTGAGAGATATCGCGTTAAACAGTAACTCGTTGTTAAGGTCAGATGGGCAGTCACTTCATGTAAAACACTGGTACTTAGCAGGTCTTAGCTGCATCCAGTCAGACTGGAACTCGATCCCAATTCACTTGAGACAAAGCTAGACAGATGACTTTGACAAATTCAACAATATACCTGTCTGTTTCCTACCGGCTAACCAACATACTAACAAGTTTATCACTCCTGTCCTCCGTTCTATAATAGTAATAATCTCAATACAAGTAGTTATTAATTACAACCGAAGCGTACATCAAAGGAACCGAAGTGAGATATCTATTAATTGCCAATATATTTGGCGACAGACTCATAAATGTCTAGTGTTTCGTTGAAGGAGTATTGCTTGTTGAAATTTAGTTAGGTATTAGTTTATTACGATTGCTTTGGAGTATGATTGAGATGTGTCTTGAGTCGAACCTGTACACTGTATTGCAATGGTCTTCGTATTTATAACATAACATATCATTACGCTTGTAATCCCGGAAGGGTTAGGCAGAGGTGTACCTAATAGTAAAAGTTCATATTTTTTTAAATTAAATACCTATTTGTTTATTTATGGCAATTAGGCCCAATTGTTAGTAACATTGTTCTTAAAAACTATTGTTAGTAAACAAACACAAGCAAAAACAAAAAGAAAATTATAAGGTGTGGGGTCTTCTGACCAGCACCTCCACAGCTTGCGACAACCAAGGTGCGTCGTACTTCTCTATCAACATACTTAGGATGCTGTTAGAACTAGACCGCGCTCTTGACAAGATGGAATTCGTTTTGTTGCGCATTATGGCGTAAAAATCATCAGTATGCGCAAACGCGAACATATCGGATGCACTACAATAGCGCGGCAGTCCCTACAGTATCCTGAAGTAGTTATTATATTGAATACGCAGGGCGACCTCTTAGTTATTCCCACAGGCCACTCGTGTAGAATGATTGGAAATACGGTTTGAACAGCGTAACTTTAACCCCAATACCACAACGAGGGAACCTGTGTCAGCATGTTGGATCTGACCGCTAGCGCCCTGCGCTCTCGATCTATATCTTCATCGTCTTTGAGGTCTCCGGTTAAGAAGATTCCCAGGTATTTAAATTTGAACTATTTATACGAATAATTAACTCACGACTCTTGCACATAATATCGCGATTACACTCGGTTGTTACACCATATTATTTGAATGTTCGGATGACGCAAATCAAATTCGGGTACCCGATGCATTAATTACACTACCAGTAGTTTGAATGATGTCCAACCATGAAACCGGACAAGATTATCAATCAATAAATCAATCTTTATTCGTGAAACAGGTATTACAATAAAGGTCTTATGTATACATTTTGGTCGAACTCTATGTCCTACCAATGGAATTAGTTTACGTAAGTCTAAATCTATACAATACAAACATATCTGCCCAGCCTTATCCCAACTATGTTGAGGTCGGCTTCCAGTCTAACCGGATGCAGCTGAATACCAGTATTTTACATGGAGCGACTGCCTATCTGACCTCCACAACCCAGTTAGTACTGGGTAATACGATACCCTTTGGTAAGGCTGATTGTCAGACTTTTTGGACCACTGACTACCTAACGACTGTCAAAGATCTACAAATGACACCCGGGACCAACGGCTTAACGTGCTTTCCGAGGCACGGAGGAAACTCGGTATGTAATGAAAACAAATATTATCTATTAATTATTTATTATTAATAAATAATTAATCAATTATAATTTACTTTTACATGCATGTCAATGGTAAATTATATTTATGGGCTAGTAATAACATATTTTATCATATTGTAATTAATGTCAATTTAATGTATAATTGAATTTAAAAATTAAAAAATTCTTCGATAGAGTATTATGTCTTATCTATTAGAAACAAAAAAACAATTTACTTTTGAATTTGCGGACATTATCCGAATACGGACGTACTCAATCCCGTTCTTTTACACTTGGTCGTTTGCCCGAATTCGATTACCTCTGAAACTAATTTGTATTCTCTGAATCTAATCCAACTGTGCCATTATTACGTGCATCGACGCTGTTTTCACATTTTCAGCAAAAAAGTCAATAAGTCCACTAATCTATATTAATGTTACTAATCAGTTTTAGGTACTACATTCACAGAAAGCGATAGTATTAAACATATATCTATTTTCATCCGTTATCTAAGATATCTGTGAAAATTATTTGATCCCGAGTTTTCTCAACAATAGTGACTCACCTTTGAATGTACTTAAAAAATAGTTGCAGCAACAAAACGCGTTGAACTATATTTCGAAGGTACATTACAATTACCGAAACTTTAACTTATTACTTAAGCCAATTTGTAAGGCAACTTCAAGTTAAGTTTACAAGTAAAGTTACCGTAAATCATTTTGAACTAAACAGTTACTTGAAAGCGCTTGTATCTGCTGATTTATCGCTTTATTAAGTAGGTACGCGTTTTGTGTGCCCCGCTTACACAATTTCTGTAGGGACTGTTACCGCTACTACAAATGTATAGGAATCAACTACATGCCGTTTGCAGGGAGTAGTTACGTAACGTTATACTGGGTGATTCGGTAAACTTAGGCAATACTTTAGGGGTTTGTAGTATTCATGAAAATGAACAACTCTTACTGTAGAGCTCACGTAGGTGCGCTTGCACAGGTGCACTCTCTGTTCCCTCACCCTCATAGTCCGATGATGGGACGGCAATCCGACACAGCCGGAAACAGATCAGGCGCAGGACCAACGGCTTCACGTGCTCTCCGAGGCGCGGAGATATCATACCACCGACTTCCAAATTCCGGACTACTACTGATAAATTACCAATGGGAAAACCCAATATCACTTTTTGCCCAATTCAGGAATCGAACCTAGGACCCTACGCTCAGCAGTCGCGCTTGTGACCGCGAGACCAAGGGAGCAGTTAAAAAAAAATCCAACGGGGATATATTTTAGATAACCGTTGATTGATAGTCACTATTTTACTACATAGGTAGGATGTATGTTATTTCCACAGTATTAAGGTCAATAAACGAGATACAACGCGCAACGCAGCGGTTACACTTGTGGGTTACACAGACACCTCGCCACAACTATCTTGTCATCATGGTGTACCGAGGCAATGGCATTCAAACTCCGCATCGTGTGACGCACTTTTCGGTGTTGTGGTCTGTGGAACGGTAGGACTTCTTGGTGCAGTGCCGCACCAGCTTGTTGTGTTTTCAACCTTCTTCCTATCTTTGCTTAAAAACCGGTTTCGTGATTGTCAGACGACGCTCAGCTTAGTCCGCTCGAACATGATAAGAAGATATTACAAACATTTTCTTCGAATTTTGCTACAACCTTACTCGTCGAATATTTACTGTCTTTTAAAACCTAAAATATAGTCGTATCTAGAACGAGTATTTTCTCCTCAAAATTATGTACCTTGTTCAAAATTTAAGGCAATCTTACTTACGATAAGTATACAAACAACACGATAATCATTGATGTTATAATGTTAGGTGGAGACAGTAGGACATAATATAGGTACTAATCTTTTTGTGATATTCTTTTGAAAGGTCAGATGCGTAGTACTCACAACCGGAGTGCATATATGAAAGTGGATAAAACAAAATGAGTAGGTAAAGATGATGAAGAAGGTTCTGAAGTTTCTGCCCAAGCCCATGTGAAAAGAGTGTGAGTTGATAATATACATATAGCATTTTGATTTCACCACCCCGTCCACCTCCGGTCTAAGCTCCACATACTCAAATGTCACTTAGACTTCCATACTCAAATACTTCTGGGCAATATTATCTGAAGCCTGCGTACTTCATAAGTACGCTCTCGGGCTAGCAATATAGCTGAATATTAAATACTGGATATGAACCTCGCAGATTATTATTGCGTCTTGAGTAAAGAGCAAATATACGCAATATGTTGAGAGTTCAGTTATTTTCTTTGGCGACGGTTCAGATATTAAATGATGCAGTATCTTGCGGATTTTGCTTCCAGGTCAAACGATAACGGTGTTAAAAAGCGTATTTCTCATGAGCTGCATAAGTGAGTTTGGCAACGTGGAAAGAGGTTTTTGGTTGTAGCAAAAAATCAATATCCGAGTTAGTACGATTTGTATTTTACGAAACTTCCTGTTTTTTAGCAGCAGGTACTGTATCTTTTCTTCGCCATAACGATGCATTGTATGTACTGAAAAATACTTTTTTTTTCGGATGGGATATCATTAAATGACCCTCCCCCGCTCTGGGTGCAACGGAAGGGACTGTCACACTTCTACTGACTAAAACCCATCTATGTTCCTTCTTTGCCTTTTGTGTTCCAGGGCCACGGTATCTCTCGAACAGTCCCTCAGCCCTGGCAGGCATTGAAAAATACTTTCAGTTAACTATTTTGACCTATCAACGTTGCAGTACTAACCTATTCCGATACAGCGACCTTTTCGGTACGTTTCCGATTTTTTTCGACCTGTAACGTCGATGTTTTGCTGACCCAGCAAGTTTGTAAAAGCCAACTAAATATTTTAGGTAACTGCGAATCGAAAATGTTAGGACTGGTTAGTTTTTGAATTTTCATTTAACAGAGCGAGTTTCCAGGATTTTTTTGCCATTAAACGGGTTACTTACTGTTAGTAGTGGCTTAGTATTAGTAGTTTCCAGTTACGACGTTTTTCAATATACTTACGAGGAAATAAAAGGACGAAAAGTGTGTTTGTCATCAATCTTTGCTTTTATCCGCGCGGTTTGCATTCGCAGGTCGAATTAGAAGCAAAGGTATGAAGCCGCAAAACAGCCTGAGAAATTAAAAACTGTGACCTGAAAGACAAGCTCAGCCTTGCCCAAGCGCAGTTGCTCATATTTCTTATTTGTGCTTAATTTTAACTGCATTTAAACAATGTTCAACAAGTTAATATGTTTTTAAAGAGAAATAAATAAACTTATTAATTCATACAACATTTTCGCACAATTCGCACATCCTCTAAAAAGCTGTCACAACACAAAAATAGCAGTTTTGAGATAGACGCATTCCAAGTTTTTTGTGTTCTTATCGATGCTTTGCGCCAAAAACTTTCGCTTGAGCCATTTGGCGACTTATTTTGGTATACTTATGGCGGTTTTTTTTAATTATAGAGCAAGGACAATTGAAGTCGAGTAGGGTATTATCTAAAAATCTACATATTTTGTGTTATGACAGTTTTTTAGAGGACGTGCGAATTGCTCAGGTGTGGTGTGGTCGCACGTGCCTCATATGTGCCAGGCTTGAACATAGCTGAGTCTAGCTTAAATTTTAATCATCTCTAATGTTTCGTGAACACGTTAAGCCAGCAGACCAGGTTGAAATACGAATGTTATGAACGTTTTACTACATTATTGTGAGTCAAGTCCAATTTGACTGTAAGCCACCATTTTGCCTAAAGTTTCAGTTTTGATGCTAAGCAGAGTAATGGGTTCGATTTCCAGGACGGGCAAAGTGTTATTGGCTTTTTCCATCAGGAATTTCTCTCCACAGTCACGGAGTCTGGATTTGTTTTTTGGCCCGGTTGATGGCAATTGGCTCGCCCCGTATAAATCATCATCATCATAATTTCAGCCGAAAGACGTCTACTGCTTGACGTAGGCCTCTCCCAAGTATCGCCATATTGACCAGTCCCAAATCCAGCAGACACGTCACGTCAAGCCCCCGGGGTATTGCATAGGACTTAAACATAACTGGGGAAATGTGGGTGTACTATTAGGTACATCTCTGCCTAACCCTTAGGGGATTACAGGCGTGATGTTATATTATGTTTTAGTTATGATCGAAATTCCATTAGGGCCATTTTTCTAACCACTAGGCCTTGATCTTCGTTATTGTGATTTCTACAATATTTAAAATTTAAATAACTATAATTGATTATTATTTTATTAAACAACATTTTCAGTCAATCACTTTACAAAATAAAGCAGCTACCTGAGTTTAATAACCCTGTTTTTAAATTCTTCTTTGTAAAATTAAATAGGCATCGGTGTTAATAGGTAATTAAACTTTTCAAACTTGCGAAGATTTTGTAAATTAACTCTTAATTTAAATTTAATAACTTTTAAGAAAAATGTTTATCATTAAAATACCCTAATAATAATTTAAAATGATTTGAAAGTCATAGGCTTGTGCTCCATTATTGACATGTAGTTCGGTTGTAACTGAATAAAATAATTCTACTAATTAACTGGATTTCATTAAACTAATCTCTACTTTTATAGTCGGGTTGTTTGCCAACCGGGGCTGCAGAACTGTTCGAAAGAGTTACCGCGGCCCTGGAACACAAAGGGCTAAGAAGGAACATGGATGGGTTTTATTCGGTACAAGTCTGACACTCCCCTCCGCTCCGCCCAGAGCGGGACAGGTCATTTGATTATTTCCCATCAGAAAAAAAAGAGTGTGTTTGCCAAGTAGAATGGGGCAAGAGGAAGGATCATTTGCCGTCTCTTCAGCCCCAATAACTTACCCACGGTTTTTTTTTTAAATACATATTGATTTTGAATAATCACTAAATTCGACATTTAAAAAATCTATTCAAATTATTTACATTTTTAAAACAGAGAAACATACTTGTAAAGAAGAAAATAACAGAAAAATAGATGTCTAAAAATTAGATCGAAACCCAAATACATAATGGATGTAATTATTTTAATCTAACTGTTGAGTGTTGACGTTATTTACTTTGGAGAATGATAAGAAGTCGATTAATTACAATAATTTTTGTGCTAGTTGCTGTAATAGCCAGCTCATACAGGATGTTTTTTTAAGCAACAACGAACTTGTAGAAACAACGAACGAAGTCATATTTTCTTTAATACTGATCTCATGGTTCCTTCCAGCGTTTTTTAATGGATTTCTTATTATAAAAATCTCATTCTATTATTTTTTCTAATCCTACTTTCCTCTCGCAGGTCTGCTGGAAGAGATTTCGCATGAAATAAGCAGTATCTTTGTGCTCTTCTATCTTAATGTTATGTCTTGTTGAGTATTTTGTATGTACATAAATAAATAAATAAATAAATAATAAATAAATTATATGACATTATTTTTAGTATATGCGAAACATGAATATAGTTTGTTCAGAATAAGTAACTGAATCGATTCCAATAATTTTTAAATCATGTTATATTTTTTCCCAAAAATATTTAAGAAAGTTAAAAGTTGGACACCGAGCGACTTTAAGTACCTATCGCAATAATTTAGGTACCTACTGCCAAATTATAATTATCAATGATCTCAAGATGACGCTGGAGGCGCGCGCTGCGTGGTGACCACATTTTTGTGCAGACAACCAGGTAACAGAACAAGCTTATAACTTTGCGATTTTTCATGATACAGTTTTGAAATTTTGTACATAAATTCTTTACATAAAAATACTAGACACGTGTTTCAGGTTTCGCATATACTAAAACTTATGTTGTATTAATAGTATTTATTAAAACAGAGGTTGAAGTTAATTTTATACATAGTAAAGTACATTTATTGGTCATTGTTTTGCATTGAGGGTTGATAAATTAGTACATAAGTTATATTATGTGTGTAATTTTTATAACAAACTTTATTCATTATTAACATATTATCAGCATTTTTGAAAACCAAAGTAAGTAACTAAGTATTTAAAAAATATAAGCCCTATCGGTACCGGAGACAGGGTCCAGGCTAGCGGTGGTCACGGCTCTTGAGAGAGGAACCTCCTAACAAATACGCGCCGTGTTCAGAAGTACCTACTGCTCTCTGGATCAAGCCCTTGATTCAGCTGCCTAGCGAGAGCCTCTTCAGAAATTGGTCGAGGCTGTTGGTTTCATACTTATTTCGTTTATTAATTTTTACAAATATTTTTACTCATTTCTCAAAAAAAAAAACTATTATTTTGTTGCAGTAAATTCTGAAGAAACTCAAATGTGCACAGAATTTTCTTTCGTGAGATAAATGGGACAATAAGTAACGAACATTCGTCAATATTTTGTTCAGTAAAACTTTGCCATTATCATTTAAGCGTGAAATTAAGTATTAATAAACAAGTTAAATTCATAATATGTGTAAATTTTTAATAAAAAGATAAATTAGAATCGCTAACATACTGGATACACAATACATTTCAGATTGTTTACTTGTTTTTTTGCCTATTTGTTATTTGTAAAATTTAACTATACCTATATTTTATTACCAACTAATAGCCATGGCGATGTGTTTTTGTAATCCACAAACCAAAAATTTAAACAGAAAGACCATGAGAGTCTTTATTGTAGCGACTTTGACACAGTATTTAGATAACTAGTAAACAATAATGAATACCCATGAAATTTAATACTCTTATTCAGGCTATTTAGTTCGAATCACATTGTATAAAGCGTGTTGTTTGTACTTCAACAGTCATTCTCACTTCGACAGTTTATAGTAAATAACGTGTTATTTTTTCTACAACGAGTTGTATTTATTTTACTTAGTGTTTAAAGTTCTAGTTAAGTTAGTGTGGTCGTGATTCTAAACTGACAATTCTTAATAAAACAAGGATTATCTCTGAAAAATGATCAGGTTTGTGACATTTTATTTGTTTTTTGCATTAAATTATTAACAACGTTTTTTTTCTTTATTTGTTTATGGACATTTATAATCGCAATGCGTATGTTGGTCCCATCGTACCCTAAATACACGTTGCTCATATCTGGGCTATGAACCTAAATAGAATCTTCCCATCATTAACGATGTCGAATAGGATAGTAATCTCTCTTTAAATATATTTTTGATTGTTTAACGTAACGAACTTCTTACGAAGTGTTTTCGATAGAACATAAAACAACTTACGCAACGCTATGGTAATTAGAGATAAGAGCTAAAATAATTAATGTAGACAAAAATTATGTCAATTGAGGAAATAGTTGGTACCTTGAATTTTATTAATTATACTAATATGATTGTTAGCAGTATTCTTAGGAGTATCAATCCTAATCCTAACTAATATTATAAATGCGAAAGTAAGTTTGTTTGTTACCTTTTCACGCCTAAACTACTGAACCGATCATCCTGAAATTTTGCAAACACGTTGTCAGGTGTACACAAACGGACACAGGGTATCTTTCATTCCGAAAAAAAGTACTGTTCCCGAAGAAAACAACAAGAACGTTCTTATGATAATAGATGGCGCCACGTGTCTTTCGAATCATGATTGAATTATATTATTACAAGCAGAGTACAACGCGAATTGATTGTCAAATTCTAAATTAACTCAAGCGAAACCGCTGGTAAAAGCTAGTGGTAAATATTTGCATAAATCAAGGCATAACCCTAGCGGTTCATAATTTGCTTAAATTACCTAACATTTCCGGGGTTACAGGCGTGATGTTATGTTATTCAAATATTATTTTTCTTTTTCCCACAGCAACGAGTCTTGCATTTTCCCAACCACGGGTGCAGCCCCCAACACGTTCATGTCTGCTATCAACTTTTTCATGGCAGCACAATGCCTCGTACAGTCCAAGGATTGGCCACCCGAAGCTGAATTAAATGGTACGTATAACATTTCACTTATTAAATTCGTGTATTTCTTCTTTAATGTCACATCAACATCATGATTATCCTGCCCTTATCCCAACCTTTTTGGGGTCGGCGCAGCATGTCTTCTTCTTCCATACTTCTCTATTGGTTGTTATAAGTCACCCTCTTATTTGTATTTCATCTAAATCTATGGCGTCACACACGAACTTAAAATAACTTCATGCAAATATGGCATCGTAATCAAGCACAGTAATCTGCGTAGTCTGTACTAATAAATAAAATTGAAATGTTTGTTTGTAATT
Organism: Noctua janthina; assembly: GCA_963576755.1. Lineage (NCBI taxonomy): Eukaryota > Metazoa > Arthropoda > Insecta > Lepidoptera > Noctuidae > Noctua > Noctua janthina. The sequence continues at coordinate 6,131,607 of OY755055.1, forward strand.
TCTAAATAACAGCTTTTTACTAAATTCATCTGAAAATATAATATACGGTAGGTACTTACAACAAAATTTATTTTTTTGTCTATTTTTCTGTCTGTTTGTTCCGGCTAATCTTCGAAACGGTTGGACCGATTTTGTCAGGGCTATTTTTGGTAGATAGCCGATGTCATAAGGATTACCTAACTGAGACTACTTTCATTTAAAAAAAAAAGTAAAACTTTCGAAATTGTTAACAAAATTCGGTTCAAATAGGGAAGTAATCATTTCATAATAATTTTATGCGGACGAAGATCGCAGGCAACAGCAAGTTAACAAATATACCTACAGAAACCGGACAACAACCGTAGAGCAGTAGTCCGTTTGGTTAGTCTCCGATATTACAATATTGAAGAGTTCATCAGTTGACAAATGACAATCAAGTATTTCTGCGATATTTGCTCTTATTGAGTTTTATTATTATTTTTATTGCGTTAATCATTTTGATTCTATACTGTAGGCAATTAAGTGACTATTAATTTTATTATTTTCTTCTTTTGAGATTTTTTTTGTTTTTATAAAACGACTATTAATTTTATTATTGTAAAAAATGAGTTATTTTTTTTTTCTTTATTTATTTTTTATACATATTAAATACATTTTTAAATATTCTAATATAAAACAATATAAATAACATTTTAAAATATAAAAAATAGTGGTCCGCCGGTATCGGGAGCAGGGACCAAGCTACCGGTGGTTAGGGTTCCAGAGACAGGAACCTCCTCACAATGCGAGCCGTATATTTTTTTTTTTAATATTTTTATTATTACTGTCTAAACATTATTAATCTAATTTTAAGTTATTTTCTACACAACGTATTTTATTAAGAAATAAATGACTTATGACTTATGACACCCCTCTTGGCGCAGAACCCTCCCTACCTAAGGAGGGAGTCTACATCCTGTTCACCATAACTCTACGTTAATAAACTACCTATGTAGTAGTATATGTCAAGTAGTATATGAAAATAATAGGCTCATCATTAACAATTTTCAAGGTAAGGCTCATGTGGTTACAAACATAATTATCAGTGAACACGGTTTTTGTGGGGCTTGCTTATCTAATGAGCAGCAAGCGTCGGGCATATATTTAAATTTTGATAACTCCTAATATAGTTAATTTGTAGTTCTAAACGTATGTTTTGTGATTACAAACATATATTTGCAGTTGGAGAATTATCCGTGATCCTATATAAATGTATGGAGGAACATGATTTTACTAATACCTAACATTACAATAATAAATAATTTTAACATCCTTGTCTTAAAATCTTTGTATTAATTTGAAATGTTTGTGAGAAATATAAATACAATAGAAAAGTTTGATCAATCTTGGAATATTTTTGACCTGCCTAACTTCCGCTATTTTATTCATAAATTGCAGCCACACAAAAAACCTGTATTAAACAATAGTTCATATCAAACCAAGTTTTTGTCTGAGATAAAATCTTCTAAAAAGTCACTTTTCCAAGATATAAAGTGTCAACCAGACAAAAAATCTGGTTACTCCTTCGTATAAAGTTGTAAACATTTTGAACGTGTCCAAGCTATTCCAAAGACAAGTCAAGTGACGCTGTTACTGAAGTAATAAAAAATCTGTTTTTTTCATTTAGCTTGGGAACCCTAAAACTTAGATTAGGATTAACCTTTACTATTTTCGGTAGAGTCACAAATATTATTGAACCTGACCTTGCTCTATATTGAAAGGCTGTTAATCGATTCGAAGGCAATCCTCTTTGTACTTTCGAGTGCAATTATATAGCCTATTAAATCCAAAAACCAACATACCTACCAGCTGTTGACCTACTAGCTGTTGACCGCCACCTTAGTCCACAGAAAAAAAGAAACCAATCTTACTTTCCAATTTAAATCGGAATTTGTTAACAATTTCAAGGGTTTCATTTTTTTTGCACGGAACCCTAATCTTTTTTAAAAGCGTAAGTGGAACGTAAACAATTACCGGCCAGAATATTTTGCCGGTGCCGATACGTTGCATGCATGGCACGTGACGGTGTTGGTCGGTGATGGTACGGACTAATGAGCCTATGCTCACTAAAAATTTTTTATTAGTTTTGCCAGACACGTTCTTAGCACGGTCATAGTATGATACGGTGTAGAGATCATAGTATTAATTCTTGAATTTTTATTTTAAATCGCAGATTCAGAAGAATTCGACTTTATCATCGTGGGAGCTGGCACAGCTGGTAGTATACTGGCTAACAGATTGAGTGAAATTGAAGGCTGGAGTGTACTTCTACTTGAAGCAGGTGGAAACCCTCCTATAGAAAGTGAAGTAAGTTGGTACTTACATACATACGTGCCATTGACCGATAGTCGATGACTAGATAACTGATATAAAAAAATTGTTCACATTTACAAATAATAATTACCTATTTGCATTTCGGAAGCAAGTATTATTTAGTGGATCAACATAATTTTAACATCATATATTATTATTATAATATTATTCTTTTTCTTCTACAGATACCAAGACTGGGTACAAGTCTATTTGAGTCGAAGTTTGATTGGAAATGTACAACGGTAAACAATGGATTTTCCAATCAGGCCCACAAAGATGGCAAAGTAAAATGGCCAAGAGGTAAAATGCTTGGAGGCAGCAGTAGTATAAACGTAATGGCATATGTACAAGGGCACCCCCTTGATTACTTGTCTTGGTATAACGAAGGAAATGTTGAATGGCATCCAGATATAGTTAAGCAATATTTCAAGAAAGCTGAGAGTTTGCGAGATCCCATTCGTTCAAAGATTCCGGCAGTTTACAATCATTATGGGCATAAGGGACCTATTAATCTTAGTACTTACAATCATACAGATATTAATATAGTAGAAAATATACTTTCTGCTTTGAACGAAATTGGGATAGCAAATGTTGACGATTTAAATACAGTTAATAATTTAGGGTCTAGCAGATTCATGTCGACAGTTAGTGAAGGCAAAAGGGTGAGCTCGGCAACAGCATACCTTAACCCTATAGCACGAAACAGGAAAAATTTAAAGATAGTTAAAAATGCGTTTGTAACTAAAGTTGTTATCGATGGGATCAACGCACGTGGTGTGGAATTAGATCACAATGGCTGCAGATTAAAAATAAAAGCAAAACTTGAAGTCATTCTCAGCGCAGGTTCTATAAACACTCCTCAGCTTCTTATGTTATCTGGTATAGGACCTACAGAACATCTTACTTCGAAAAATATAAAAACAGTGATCGATTCGCCTATGGTTGGACAGAATTTACACGATCATACCGTTGTTCCCATTTTTTTATTTGCTGATGAACCAGAGGTTGATGAACAAGCAACAAGAAACTTTGGAGTACTAAGATATATGTATGATCGCCAAGGACCCTTAGCATCTTACAATTACCAAGATGTGTCTGCATTTTATTCCGCAGACCCTTATGCTTCGTATCCAGATTTTCAGGCTGTCATTTCACTCTATAAGAAAAACGAAGAAACAATAAAATCATATGCTTCAAATTATGTTAAATCCGTAGAGGATTCAATATTGAAGCAAAGTGTAAACAAAGCAGTATTCCAATTTTACCAAATTTTATTGTCTCCTTATTCTAGAGGAAACATAACGTTGAATTCAAATGATCCTTATGAAGACCCTGTCATATACTATGATAACTATAGTGACTCTAGAGATTTAGATTTCACAGTTCTTGGAGTAAAAATACTGGCGGAAATCGTGAACACCTCTTACTTTAAGTCTATTGGTGCAGCTATGGGCAGAATCGAATTCGCAGCCTGTGATGGTTATGAACTTGGTAGTATTGACTATTGGAAATGTATTGCTGTTAATATGGCAACAACTATTTACCATCCAGTGTCTACTGCCAGAATGGGTCGCGATATAAGTGTTTCTGTCGTCGACAGTCGTTTGAGGGCTCATGGCGTACGGGGACTTCGAGTGGTAGACGCTAGTGTAATGCCCACCATCACTAGTGGTAATACCAATGCTCCCACAGTTATGATTGCTGAGAGAGCAGCTGATTTAATTAAGCAAGATTATGAAAGGGCAGCTCCCTCGGTTTCTCCGTTTTATAACATATTGTATTAATAAATTAAACTACGATTTAAGATTTCTGAAAAGAATATCTTTGTTATTAATCATTACACGACCTATAATAATTTTCTTTTTTTTTAATTTTATTGTCTATAGTCGATGCCATTTTAAGTTATTACAATTTATTTATTAAAACATTTATTTTTCAAATAAACTGGTTTTATTTTACCCTTACCAAATTTACTTTGAAAACAAAATGACATTATTACAACGTTTTACTATTTTATACCTTGATTGTAATTTAAATAAATACCTACCGTTTACTGGTGTCAAGTTAAAACATTTCCTTTTAAAATCCCAAGAGACCACCCAAATGGATGCCAAAATTAAGTCGAACGACATAACTAAAAATAACTTTACCAATCCCTAATTACAAACAAATGCGGGAACTAAGAGTTCTAAAACAATTGTTTAGCGAAAAACAATACGGCTCACACGAAATTAAACAACACAGTTTTTCGAGGTCTCAATTTTAATTATTTCCGTAATTTTGTCACCGGATCCGAGGGTAGCGGGGCGACGCCGGCAAAATAAACAATGCCAGTACATTTGCTTCGTGTATACAGATGTTGTGGAGCAGGGCCGTATTTTAACCAGAGACTGGGACACTATCAAGGGAACAATTGTATTTCCTTGTACTTTTTTTCTGTACTGCACAGTCTTGGTTAGGAATAAACACCGCGATAGGATCCCTTGGGTGTTGTAAGAGGAGAGTAAGGAATTAAATCATGAAGATGAGTAGCTACACTTTATACCGCAGGATTCATGAACGATAAAAATGGAGCGTTTTAAGATGTCAGTTGGCAAGCAACGGCAAAGAAGTGTAAGATTGATCGATGTCTATGGGGAGCCCCGTGTTCAGTAAGATAAATTGCAGGTTGATATGACGATTTTATCGAGGTTCTGGTTATCGATGTCGACATTTTTCAGGGTTCAAAGCTGTAGGTTATTCAACCGATCTAACTTTTTCGTTTAATTATTAACAAAATACTGGTATGCCCCAGTTAATATTTGCAGATTAGTTATGTTAATTCATTAAATGTAAATAATAAAATCTGTAATTATTAGTTCGTTTCGATGGTCTAGTAGCATCAAGTGCCAATGCTTAGCGTTAGGTCTTAGGTTCTATTCTCAGGTCTTGTAAAATGATATTAGATTTTTCCACCATGGATTTTTCAGCAGTAGGTCAAACTCGGGATTTGTGACAGGTTTAATAACTGGCGATTTGTTGATTTTTACATCTCTGCCTAACTCTTCGTGTATTACAGGCGTGATGTTATGTTCTTAGATAAAAAACCAAATATGATTATTATAATAAAACAGTTGCACAACGCGTACAGATGGCGTGGTTATACAAAGGATTGTATTTTATTTACAAGACGACAACTACCAAGGGAGAGATCGTGTTTTGTTTCTTGTGAGTATTTTTTTTCCCTTGTGGAACAGAATTTTATTGTAAAATTGCAGAACAAACCTAGTTGTTGTTTTAAATAGATGCAGTGCATTTGAGATGTTTCCGACACTGTCCTGTTCTTCACAAATTTTTTATTTTTTTATGTCAGCCTGCTCTGTCCCACTGCTGGGCTAAGGCCTCTCGCATGGCTTTCCCATCCTGTTTACTTGCCCTCTCTGACCAATCCGTTAAGAATGAGTCCAGATCGTCACGCCAGCGTTTCTTTGGCCTGCTTCGGTTATGACGGCCGTCTTCAAGCTCCCACTGTGTGACTATCTTCGACCATCAGTCCGGGTACATCCTAAAAACGTGACCCGCCCAGTCCCATTTCAGCTTCGCAGATTTATCGCCAACATCGGCGATGCCTGTCTTAGACCGTATTAAGGTGTTGCGAATTCACTTCATTAATCAAATGTAATTTATTTTTATATATATACATACTTTCCGATCGTCACCTACTGGACGCCTGTCGGAGGAAATCGCCGTCGAGGTAGACCGCGGCGGAGGTGGTGAACATGGCCCGATATCGCACAGGTCAGAGGGGTTTGGAAGCAGAAAGAGGAGGCTTTTGCCCAGCCGTGAGACACTTAAACAGAATAACAAAAAAAAAAAACAAATAATATACTTTAGCCAAGAATGAAACGCGTACCTTAAATTTTATTGATATACGAGTTGTTAACCTTGCGTAAGTAGTAAAGCAATACTACTTTTGAGCACAATTCCCAGAGCTAGATAGTTTTAACATATGTAGTCACATAAACAAATAAACCTTGTCGTTTTATGACTTGCAGTTGATATTTTTAACCTTCAAGTAGTAAAGTAAACTAAACATTTATGAGTACTGAAAGGATACAATTTATATGGTTATGAATGAGGCGAAGCGTGTGGAAAAAACCATATTAAATCATAGTTTCATAATGATTAATGACAAAAATACTTTCTGTTCTGTTATTTTATTTCTTTGAAAATATAATGAAAAACGTCGTTTGATTCACGTGAGTATTTGTCGTTGCAGTTCTTGGCGCCATAGCACCTTTTAGTTCCGCCACGGCTGCAATGACAAAGTTTACCCACTAGTATCAAAATGAACTATTATAGATCATAACGTTTGCTTAGGATACTATATTTATAAATACATGAAATATTTAGGCCTTCAAAGGCATGCTGCTCTTTGCTGTGATTAAATAAAAAGCAATCATTGCTGACTATGTTTAAAGTTATCTGTGGAAATACAACACTAGTAGAAATAAATGAAAAAAAAAACCACAAGTGGGAAATAAATTTTGAACCTTCGATAAGAACCAGTTTTCGAGGAACAGTATTGTAAAATTATAATAACAACATACACACAAACACAACAAAGGACAGATAACAGTAAACATTCAATTTGTAATTATGAAAGTAAACTTAACAACATTATTTAAGAAACACAAACAACGGTCACGCGAAACGTGCAACGTCTGGAAGTGGAACAAATTCGTCCACTCCAAGGTTCAAGGAAACAATAAATCCTTGCGTTGTGACAAACAGTACTGAATTCCGTACTTCTCTCAAGGTAGTATGCTGGCGACGTTATAATTCAAACACAAATTGGGTTGGTCTTTGGGTCAAATCTTGGAGATGTTAAAACTTTCATTTGTATCATCATCTGCCTATCCTTTTCCCAACTTTAAATCCGGTAAGATTGGAAGCCGACATTACGTCGACGACAGCGGGGCCAACGGCTTTTTTTTTCGAAGCACGGATGAAACTCGGTATGTAATGATGGTCATTCATCCACAAACCGACCTTGGCAAGTGCGGCTTAACCTTGCAGATCGACCCGTGCGGCTATTATTATTTAGCCACGAGCTCCTACCTAAACTTCCATTTAAGCTAATAAGCACTGTTTCAGCACCTCATTGTAACTAGCTGATCCCAATGCGAGGTGATGCCATTAAGGTACCTACTTCTAAGTGTGCGTTGCAGTACAGAGTTTCATAGATAAAATGGTGAACGGCACATGTTGTGCCGATCCGGTACAGTATTTATAAGGGTGAGGTGAGCTTTAAACATTTTTTTTTTCGTTATGAAACCTACCTTAATTTTGTTAATGCTCGACCAATTGTCGCTCTGCTTTAGTGATGGGTAAATAGCGGCTATTCACAAAATAGCCACGGCTATGATATCCGTCAACACGATAGCTAGCTATTGGCTACTGGCTGGCTAGAATACGGCACAGCGGATAGTCGCCACAGAGTATAATATAACTACTACGTTTTGCAGCCGCCCCGGTATTCGGTAGCCGGTTAGCCGGAGTATCCGATAGCTGACTAGCTGTGAGACGCGACTACGAACTTAATTCGCATCGCACATCTCTTTCTTACAATAGTCACAAAATAGATTAGAGAAAGAGAGGGCATTATACTTAGTAATTTCGTTCGTTTAGTATACGAATTAACGAAATACGATATTTAGAACCGATATTTTTATTTTTGTTCCCTCTCATAGAGAGAAGGCCTGCGTCCCAGCAGTGGGAACATTAATAGGCTGATTATGCTTATGCTTTTTATGATATTTAGAAAGGTAGTAGTTAGTTATCGTCAGATGTAAGGAAAATAAAAGAAAAAAACATTTATTAACATCTTGTTGCAGCGGTGAGGATCGAACTCGAATCGCAGGGCAGTTGATCGTTATTCATTCAAGTCCTACCTACCTAGCCACGCTGCTAGCGAGCGCTAGTCGTTACTGTGCCAAGTAGCCAAAATACCTGGCTAGCTAGCTGGCTATTCCACCATACATAGCCGGCTAGCTAAGCTATTGAAATTTCGGCTAGTTACCCATCTCTACTCTGGTTTACTGTCCCTACCAACTTCAATGACATCATAATATTTTCTGCAGTTTACAGTCTTCGTGTTGTAATTTCTTGCCTTTGTTTCCGAGTCATTCAATCTTTGACTTCATTTTGATCACAATAATGCGCTTAATTCGAATAAAGACGACACGGTTGGTGCAGTGGCCGAGCAATTGGCTGCTGCGCTGCATGTCGCGGGTTCGATCCCCGCACGGAACAAATATTTGTGTGATCTACAGGTAGTTGTTCCGGGTGTGGCTATTTGTGTATGTGAGTTTAAATATTTGTAAACGCACCCACGATACAGGAGAAATTCCTAGTGTGAGGCAACGTTATTTTCTTTTTTTTTTTAATTAATGGCATTAAGAATTACTATCGGCCCAGATCTTAATATCCGAAATTATTCTTAATCTCACCCACGCCCTGTATAACCAAAATCGCGAATGCAATTACCAATACTATTCCTATACCGCAGCGACGACATTAGCGTGTACAATTTTGACAGGCGCTAACGAAATGTGCCGCCAGCCATGCATGCGACATCGCCAGGGGAAATATGCTTGTTGAATCGTACAAAGAGTTTCTACTCCATGATGTGCAGTCCGTATGCGATTCTAGTTTAACAGAACCACGTGAACGGCGCAACATTTAGCCAATTTTTGTATATTCTCATTTTAAAAAAGGCTTCATTTGACATTTTTTAAACCCTGGGAGGACACCCGGCAATTTCATATTTCACTTTTTTTGGGCAAAACTTATTTGGAGCCTAAAAATGCTTTTATTTTTAGCTGCCGCAGGTGTATTACGAGGAATACATAGTAGAGTGTAATTGGGTAACCGGTAAAGCCAAAATAACAGTATACAATATTCTGTCGTAGTTGCTTGTTGTCTTAATAATGTCAGTTCACACGAAAATAACACGAAACGAAAGCTCGATGGCTGTTTCTGGTTTATTTTATTTGCTTTTACATTAAGGCGTGTTGGTTTTGCCAGTAATTACTTAAAAATGTTGTTGTCTGCGACCGCTACCACGAAGTTCATCGAGGTTAAGTTTAATCTCGAATTAGAACGGAATATTAACCGAGCTTATAAATTTTTACGAAAAAAATTTGTTCGTGCTTTGCCAAAGTTTCATAAACAAAAAATGTCCTGGCAGTTGTCGGTCATGGCGATCAATTTTAGCGGAGTCAGGCCATCAATGTAGGAGATGTTTTAGTGTACAAGTAAGTGTGGAAGCAAACATAAGTGCACTCTGTCTTCCTCCATTACACTGCCAAATGGGACATACACGATCGGAGAGAGTATCACAAAATATACACACAACAGCAAGTTTGTGATTCCATGTAATTTCACCCTCTCAACTATGAGACAGAAAAAAAAAAATTAAAAATAAAATTAAAAACTAACGAATGTTTGTTCTTCTCTTCTATTCTTCTTTATTTATCATTTATTTATTTATTTTACTGTTTATGTACACACAATCCAACACAGGAAAATTACATTTTAATACTTGAGTACATAGGTACTGCTTATTTCCTAAGAAATTTCTGCCAGCAGACCTGCAAAAGGAGAAGTGAAAAAAAGAAATGTAGACAATAGTGTGTAGAAACGGAAGACGTCGTAGACGTCTTAATGACTAAATTTTCATAAAAATTTTCAGAAGCCCAATTTAATGAACCGCTACAAAAAAAAATAAAAAAAAACCTGACTGAAAAAACGAAAAAACAGGCGCTTTTTAAAGCAGGCGGATCCAATTCCATGTTTTGTTAATATTATATTGCAATGCGTCCCACCTGCTTTCAAATGCGCTTCTTTTTTGCTTTTCATTCGGGTTTTTATTTACCGCAAATGCATCGTAACTTAGCTGATCTGAGAGCAAGTGGCAATCGCTTCTAAAGCGTATCTTGTATCCGCAGGAGTTTTCAACGGGCAAAACATAAACATTTCGGTAGCTTATGTGTCAATCCCATACATTTTTGACATCACTATCGCTGACAGAATATCATTTTGTCTAGGCCGCTCTGGTAGATAATATTTCAAACAGTCTGTTTCACTTTTTAGCGTTTTTAGTAAGTAGATAGTGACTTGCGCCCGAGTTGAATACTGAATCAGGTAAATTTTATTTTGAGCACCTTTTTCGCTTTACGTTTTGTTAGCCTATGCCACAGCCACAAAAGGCCTTCTTTAATTTCTTCCACGAACCATTTTCTCACACCACCTCGAACCCCTTCATGGTACGCATCTTGTTCGTCTCACCAAAGCTTTTTCTCTTTAATGTTACAAAAACCGGCCAAGTGCGAGTTGGATTCCGAGGGTTCCGTATAAACTTGTAGGTATTTTGTTATTAAACTACATATTTATGGCTTTCAGATTTTTTTCCTTTACATGCGTTGTTAGAAACTGATTCTTGCCAAATTTCATGATTCTTGGTCGACGGGAAGTACCCTATAAAATGTGAATCCATTGAGAGTGCCGAAGTATACGTTTTTTTGCGGCATAAACAGCCGTATCTTTTTTTTACGTTAACCTAAAAGTTTGATTTTTTCACAGTTTGAATGGATTGCAAATTTGAGTATATGGTTTTAATTTCTACTCGATACCTAGACAGACGGACAGACAGACGGAGAACAAAGTGATCCTATAAAGGTTCCGTTTTTTTCCTTTTGAGGTACGGAACGCTAAAAATGAGTACCTAACAATGAACAAGAAAAGGGTAACATGATTCTTCGAATTAAAAACAAACGAATCCTAAAACTCGCAAAGAATTTAATCAAAAGAATATAAGAAAGGTCCGTAGTAGTGGCAAGTGTCGGTTTTCTCTTAATTATAAGGAAAAGAGGGGTCCGTGTCGCCATAAATCAGGTTTCGTGACGAAAATTCGGCTTTCAATTTATATACTAAACTATTATAAATGTGTAACGGATAATGCAAACATTAGTGGATTAATTTACTGACTTTATAATTAAGTAATTTAGAACAAATCAATATAAGGCAAAAATCACGCTAATTAAAACAGAAAATATTTGTGTTTTAGTACTGGATTTATTTTTTTCAAAACATTTTTTTGTTAATAAACAAATTATGTCCATATCATTCTATCTCATTCAAAAAAAAAAACCTTACATCATTTTAAGGCATCGTTATTGTTAAACAGTGTACTAAAACTTGACGCCACCAAATTCAAACCATTTATTTATTGCATCCATCCTTGTTTCGGTTTCGTAACCGTTGAAAAATCAGGTTACACATAAAAAATGGGCCAGTCGCTAGTTGATAAATGACAAAAAAATCTTTTTCGCACCTCGTGCGCTTATTGATAAATTACGTTGCGACGTCCCAGAAAATCTAGTGTGTCCCAAATAAACCGCTGTGGTGTGAATCCTGTGCAAGATTTATAGTCATTTTCTATACCTCCATAGTTAAAAATTAAAAAGAAGACACCTTCGGTAACTTTGAGGGAGGTATTACGAGTACTAGGCTATCAGATTACGTTGGTAGTAGATTCCAAATGCCGAACATGGCCCGAATTCGAGACACTCGATAGATTTATGCTTCCCTGGTAGTTGTCCATGACAAATGGAGGTGCCCATCGCCGTGTCTGCTATTACGAACATTTAGATTTTATTGGAATAGATATACGAATGGAGATGGTGGTGAATACGACTCACAAATATTGTTTCTTCACAAGGAAGACTTAATCTGCGCGCCAAGCCATTCGTTTAATTTGCAAAGTATTATTTTGATGTCTTTATTACCATAATATCAACAGTTACAGCAAAATTAAACAACAACAATTTGAATTCAAAAATCAAACAACAATAACAATTTACTGCTTTATAAGCATAAAACTAACAAGTGCTGAACACAATAGCTCTTACAAAAACATTTTGCACGAACAAAGTCACGTAATAACGCAGAAGCTATGAGGCATGAACTATTGACATGAGAAAATGAACAACTCCGAACTGACTTCGGCACGATGCCAAATTTTAATGACGACCGACGCCTCCCGCGGTCGGAAATTATTTGCAAATAAATGTTAGCCTTGACTCTTTGCCGTACAAACTTAATTTAGCCTCCCAACTCTCAAACTGACAACCCTACGACTCAAAAAGACCTTATCCTAAAAGAATAAGGCTCAAAATAAAACAGTTCTCACATCTCCTAGGGCTGTCAACGTAAATAAGTTCTTGTATCTCGGCTCCAATCTAAAAATCGATCAAATATTACGTTCAGATGATTGTACAGTACACCATTAAGTAAACGTAATAACAATTTTCATTATAGATGTACAGAACGAGCTCCGTTTGTCCTTAGAGACCTTTGGTGTTGGTAAATGTCTTGTATTTTAACGCAATGAGCTATAAAACCAATTTAATAACAAGTTTTCTCACAGATAAAAATAATGGAGTAATTTATCGTAAATTATGGGTTAACCACAGACTTTGTAAGCACAGACTCCTTTATAAAGCCAGCTAGCTTTGCAACCTTTAAAAGGGATTTTTGTTTTACTTGTCAAAGCTTTGTATTAGAAAATTCCAATAAGAAATAACCCCGAATCCAAAATCACGTTTCTTCCCACTTCTATATTTAGCTGGACTTTATTTTGGTACCTCAAAGAAACTGACCTACCACGACACGAAGCAATACAAAACAATAATCCTATTTTTAGTTTCCATTGCGTGCTTAGTACTGTTACTTCGAAACTTGGTACGAAAAAAAACCGCAGTGGTGGAAGATTTAGCGAGAAAGCCGTGTTTAGTTCAGTTCTAGTGGAATCAGTAAACGGATTCGGTGACTTGCGAAATAGGAACATACAATTTATTCGTTTACACTTACGTACGTGCAGCGATTTCATGATGGCGGCCCACCCGGTATTCCTACGTTATTAAAATTGATCGCTCAATGGAATTGTTAGAAGTCAATAAAGTAGAGTACATGAAGAAATACGGGAGAAAGTATTGTGGGAATTCCCCTTTGATGTCGTTTTGGTAGTTGGACAAAATGTTTTTCTAACAAGCTGAGGATTTGTGAGAATACCCTGAATTTTTTGGGTAGGATGGAATATTTTCGACATACATAATTATATGCTTCTATTTTTATAGAGATTTGTGTTCAGCTTGAATATAAATGTAAGTACCTGCTACAAAGAAAAGAAAATAATTATCCGAGTAAAGGTCATAGAGACATATCTTATTTGACCTTTATGAAATTGTGGAAAGTTTCTTAAGAAGTCAGTGACTTACAGGTAACGAAATATCTCGGGAAAAACCAAATTTAATTATTTGAGGCCAGTGATATATTTGATCTCTATCAATTTTTACTTGCTTTGCTGGTGATAAAAAGTTATGGTGTAATTTCAAGGGTAGTTGGTGATTTGATGGTAACTTTATGAAAAAAATTAAATTAGTAAACTTATATTGTTGTTTACGGAATATCTGTTGCGCACGATCTTCGTTCGCGTGAAATTATAAAAAATAATGACTTCGCTTTTTCAATCGAATTTTGTTACCAATTTCAAAGGCTTTATTTTTTTTTGCACGGAACCCTAATTCTTATTCTAAAAATTAAATTAGGCTTTGTTACTCCTTATGGCATCAGCTATCTGCCAAAAAAAAGTCCTGTCAAAATCGGTCCAGCAATTTCGGAGATTAGCCGGAACAAACAGACAGACAAAAATTAAAAAAAAAATTGTTTTTGTAATAGGTGCCGTATATATTTTCATAGGCATTCAGTAAAACTCTGTTATTTTGATATTACAAACAGACATTTCAATTTTATTTATTTGTTGTATTGATAGATGTATAGATGCCATGTTCGCGGGATGACCGGAGAAAAATCAATAACAAAAAATAATAAAACAAAATAAATAAAAAATCACGGAATAAAACGAATAAACACGTCGTGAATAATTACGGAAGATATCCCGTAAGTGACGGCATAAGTTTAGTTTTAAACCGTGAAAGCTTCAGTGTCATTTTATTTCTTCCCTTTTTTTTTTTTTTTTTTCTGGATTGGAAATCATCAAATGACCCCCCCACTCTGGGCGGAGCGGAGGGGAGTGTGAGACTTGTACTGACTAAAACCCATCCATGTTCCTTCTTTGCCCTTTGTGTTCCAGGGCCACGGTATCTCTTTCGAACAGTCCCGCAGCGTTATTTCTTCCCTTGGTTTTTACCAAGAACAGTAATTTCATGCGAAATTGTATTCGGAGTAAATAACAGAATATTTAAGCGCCTTCTACTATTAAATCAGATAAAATAAGATACGTGTAGCGGCAAATTGGTATTCGCTTCCCCGGTTCCGCATAATTACCAGGAAACGCATTATATTTTATTTACCGTTGTATATTTACTGAGGGGTTTTACTACACTTATCTTAATACTGCTATTTACCAAGGTATTTTGATATAATGAATTTTGTAACAGCTATACTGCAAGAAAGAGGGTAGACCGATTTGTCTGCTCATAAACACCCACCCGCAATAACTTCAGTTTATCTGTGATCATGGTGCTTGCAACAGTGCCGAAATATCGGGAACTCAAAGAAAACAATAAACATGGTAAATATCCCGTCTTCTAGTTATAATAACAGCTATACTGTTGTAACTGACTCTTGAAAATGTGAGAATTTTATTAGAGATGTTAGTGATTCCACCAAAATGGGAAATGATGGATGGACTGTATGAAGGATGATACGGCAAGATAGGAGGTGACTGCTGAGATGACGAGTAATAGTCAGAGAGGTATGGAAGAAGAAGACATGCTGTGGCGATCCCAAGTAATTTGGAATACAAGCAGGAGATTGATGATAGTGCTTCCACAACCTTCCTGTCAAACATGACACCCTCGTTATTCGATAGCCGGGTCTTTGTTTTTTCAACGATCAGTGAAGACGCGTATGCATTCCTCTGGACATGACAGTCTGTTTCTTTCTGATGTGGAGCACGAGTAACCCCGCCTCGGTTTTCCCTCCCGACCCTTCGTACCTTCTCTTTTCTTTCTCTCTTAGTTAGAGAATACAATTTAAGAGAATGTCAATGTGAACAAGTATAATAAAACACTAAGAAAAAGTGGAACAAAACTTCCAATTCAAGGAAATGTATATTGTTAAGAAATAAAAGCACACGTGCTACTGTAACTGGACCAAGATGTCTCATTAAATACTAAATAAAATCTTAACTACTAAATACCACGGTTTGGTTTGTGTAGTTTTAATGACACTATAAACACGACGTGCTCCCCTTTTCTAAAGAATGGAAAGTATTGGCGCAAATTAAAAAAATGCATCAAAAAATTCTAGTCGGTAGTCGTAAGTCGGTCAATCTAGCTTTGAGCGATTGTGGCCTGTAACCCAAGTTACACAATGGCTAAAACCGCATACTCAATTTTGGTTACAAACTGGATATTTTGAGAACACGCAAACGATACCTATTAACTTTCTTAAACCAACAGTATAACTTTTAATAGGCAACACAAGACGGAATTAAAGTTCTGGCAATCAAAATTCTCCTTGATACTACACAAGCAACGTTCGAAGCCATACAAATGTATTTTATGAGCGTCAACAGTCTTTTATTAGAGAGGCCTGGAATGAGAAGTAGGTCTGCATTTATTTTGAATAATTATTCATTTTTACCAGCCTATACTTTATTCTGGATACCGTGGATCTCTTACGAGGAGAGGGCCTATCGTGGGTAATCGCTGAAGAACAGAAAAGTCTACTAATTATAATTTACTAGCTTACTTCTGCGGTTTCGTCCACGTCGAGTTCGGTAATTGTCCTACCAAAAAGTAACTAACATACATCCATCTATTCATTCATCCGCCCTAAGAAACAGTAAGAAGTAAGAAACCAAAATTTTTAGTTAATCAAAGGTTTCCCACTCTTTACTATATGACTGTCTGCATGAAAAGTTTTCAGTAACGTTCTGAAAACCGATGCTAGACAAAACCGACAGTAAACTGTTGTTAAAAATGCATGCTTACTTTGTCTGGCGCAGTAAACATGCACACAGTTGGAATTTTCCAGGTACCTATCTAATATAAAACTACCCGTATTCTTGTCTTGAGTGTACCCTGAATAAGGTATAGGCAGGAGCTAGGTATCATGCCCATAATGTAATAATATACGCTTATTAATAGAATAACCATTGATGCAACAGCGGTATAACAGAATTTAGGTGATAAAGGAAATAATATTATGAGGTCTGAAATTATTTTTTATACAATTACGGCTAAAAGTCGAAGTGCGGCTACACCTAGTTCTAGCCGGCTAAGCCTAGGCGCGGCCGGTTACAGTTGTGTATCCTTTTTATTGCTAGGACAGACCGACTAAATGGATTAGGTTAGGTTAGGTTAGAACTGTGACCAAACGTGCGCGAGCCGAGCGAGCGCTACATCTAAATTGGTTGCATGTTCTAACCGAAGATAAGTAGGATACATCTAAGTTTAACCGGCAGCACCTAGGTTTAGCCGGCTAAAACTAGGTGTAGTCGCACTTCAGCTATTAGCCGTAACATATACATACACTAATCTGTTAAAAAGATAGAAATTGCAAAAGGATTTATGACACGATTTATGTGCATGGGCGACCAGATCGCCCATGCGCATTTTTCTATTGAACTCGAAGGTGTAAGACCAACATTATTGAAATACATATTTTTAAGCTACTGTTTGTGATATTTTATCACAAACAGTAGCTCTTCATTCAAATTAGGACTTCATTCAACAACAAGTACCTAAGTCGCCAGAGAACAGAAAAAGAGCCGCTTGAAATAGGTATGTTGTACATTTTGCCAAATATTTGACCTATAATTATTCAAACTAAAAATAAACTTTGTTTTACAAGGGTGTTCCGCAACACGTTCGGTGACTGGTGTAGTCAAATCTTAACTTGCAACATTTTGGTCCGCTGACTTGTGGAAATAGTATGAATTGAAGAACTTAATGTAAGATATGATTTGAAATAATATATTACAATTCTTTTGGACATACACCCATACACCCATTTTGACCAAGATCCTTTATATAATATGTCGGGTCCGGTCATTGGTACGGACATAAAATGAATCGCAAGTACGCCAGTGGTGACATCATGCCTACTTACAAGTCTACCCGCACCACAGCGTGCTTCGACAGAGCCGTGATGTATGCAGCTCGAGGCGAAGACGACATTGAGTGTCTGATCACAGTGGAGTTGAGACGTCCCAGAACTGTACCCGATTCACATTGTGCGCCGTGTTTTTGTGTTAAATTGTAATTTCAAGTAATTTGTTAGTTTAATAGAAACAGTGTATGAAACCTATCTTCTGCCCACATGATTTACGAGCCTAACAGAATAAATCCTGACAATTCAACAAGTAGATAATTAATGTCGTCAATTAAATTACGATTCATGTTTCGATTTATACAATACATGTAGATACAAAACGTTTTCAAGTTATGTCTGAGTTTAACTCACAAACTGCTTGTTTTACGACTACAAGCATACTTACTCGATTTTATTTTTGCCAATAAAATGTAACAAATCAAATATTTTCGATGCGTTCCTTCAACCGCTGTTTTTATGGCCACTATGATTTACATGCATCTATAAAACGGTAAGAACATACGAACCTAAAACATGCTGTATAGAATTCAAAATAATAAAAAAACATAACCCTTCCTTTTGGTTTTGCCGTAGTCGGGTAAAAACCTGCAAGCATAATAATAATATTTCAAACTTACGACTGCTTCCTTGGTCGAATGGTGGTAAGCACTACTGTTCAGCATAAGATGTTGAGCTCGTTTGCAGGTCCAGCTGCTAAGTGTTATTGAGGACTCTTCAGGACGATGTTAGGTATCTCACAATTCAAAATAAATTTAATATAAAATGAAATAATATAAAGGGTGTAACAAGACCATTAACGAAGCCGAAAGGCTGTTCTCTCCGTCATTGCGATAATTGTTTTGTTCTAGACCATACCTGGGAACCTTCTAGTTACGCAGATATTAGGGATCAAAGTTCCAACTTTTCCACACTTTTTTTTATAAATACATGTTTTGAATGTAAGATTTTTACTTTAAACACCTCCACCACCCCTGTACTATCCAATCCATCCGTTTACAAACTGTATTTGTTTATTATTTTGCACTAAGTGTTCTTTCGGCCAAGCACGTTGTAAGGAACTTCACTAATATTATCTGCAATTATCACATCCAGGAATAAAATAAAAGTTAATTTTCTTTTAATACTATAAGTTCTTATTGGAACATGTCATTCCACCGAGAAATCTAATTAACTTATAATAGGTTTTCTGCCAACGTAAAATAAAATTGGATTAATTTTACTTTGAAAGAACGATTTTTTATTCTATTTGCGTTTCTTTAAATCTTTGATTGATGTGTTTTTATTACTTCCGATCCTTTTAATTGATTTCTTAAAATAGGTCAATGTTTTGAAAATAAGGCCGTGTCTTGACCAAAGTGATCAATGGAGGTTGCTTTCATTTTTTTCTGTGATGCCTAATGCGTGGTCAGACAGACAGCCATGACGTATGTAATATACATAAGCCTAAAGCTACCCAAACGGTGGTGTGACTGAAATATCCGAGCTACTAGAGATATCTATCAGAGCCGTTCTCTAATAGACCACTGATCGCAAAATTAAATATGCAAATGGAAGAATACCGATGTATACGAATATTGATGTATCATTGTGTACAGTTTTTACTAGAAAAACTGGAAAGCCACCGACGTATTTACATTACGTCTACACCGCGCGCTCGTGCTAGGGCCTCAGGTATTGTCCAGTAATCGGAGCGAGGAGAAGAGGTAACAGTCGCACCATATCAAAAATTTATATTCAGTATAACAAATACCTGTTACGACTCAAAGTCAACCCCATCATAGAAATGGCTCCACGTATTTGCAATAAAATTCCGGACGCCATAAAAAAACTAAATGTCACACATTTCAAAAAATGAATCAAATCATTTCTAATCAATAAATGTTATTACACTATTGACGAATACTTAAGTGACGAATTAATTTAGAACTACTATTATTTAAAATTACAAGTTTGTACGCTTCTTGGCATAACATAGCGCCCTGCAGTTTACCTAACCTAAGATCTGTATTTATTTTGTACCTATGTTAACAAATCAGGGATTCGCTGGATGCGAGACGCACGGGACCGGTCAATGTGGCGACACTTGGGGGGGCCCATGTCCAGCAGTGGACGTCTTTCGGCTGAAATGATGTTGATGATGTTAACAAATAAATAAATGATTGATTGATTGATTGAAATAGTATGTGTATTATGATACCGTTTCCAAATCAGTAACAAAAAAACACACGCACTCGTTTCCGAGTTTGGTGACAAATAAAATCCTTGTTTTTAATTTAGAAGAGTTGAAATCGAACCCGTCGCTGTTCAGGATTCAGGAATGCAATGAAAGGTCAAAAAGCCTTCATTTCGCTTTTACGACCGAGTGTAGTCATAAAATAAAAAAATATACAGCCCTATATAGCGTGGATTTAATGAAGTAAATGTCCTGGTAGAAAATAAAATGACGCTTTTTTTTATACAGACACGAAAACGCTTTATTATTGACACTTTTGAAATAATGACACTACTTGGAAATGTTGGGAACCTCCAGTAAAAGTCTGTGAAAGTGTCTCGTTGAGAATTTAGGCAGTTTTATTAGCTTAACAAATTAGGTCTTGCCTAAACCGGGGATTACTTCAGGCTGTATATTTATTCAGCCCACATTCACTTACAGATGGATGCTGTCTTATCTGCATTGCGACATTATCAGACTTCTTTTAGTGAATTGGTTTTCTTGGTACATTTATCTTCGAACGCACGGCTAGGTACCTAATATTATCATTTTCCTGTCCTTATCCCAATTTATTTGGGGTCAGCGCAGCAGGTCTTCTACTTCCATACTTCTCTATTGCTCGTCATCTCATCAGATACCTCCTTTCTTGCCATAATATCATCCTTCACACAGTCCATCCATCGTTTTTTGGTCTTCCTCGACTCTTATCTTATGCATACCTAAAACTTTCATCACGACATTTTCCTCATTCTTCCGCATTTCATGCTCATACCAAGCCAACCGATTCCTGCGCAACTTTTTAGTCACCGGCGCCACTTACAGACTTCCTCTTATGTATTAATTTCTTATTATTTTTTTTCATTCATCCCTTTTGTGGCCTAAAGTTCTGATTCATACAAGACAGCAGGTCTAACCATTGTTTTACAAATTTTCTCCGTAAGCTAGGTGCCTAGGTAATGATTATCGGTGAAGTCGCTGACGTTTGGTCTCTGTAAAATTAGATTTTTGTGCGCTTGCGCCAGCGGCTTATATAGTTTAAATGTTTTGCAAAATGCTGGGTTAAGAAGATAGTTTTCGATTAAAATATATTAAAAATTTAATTAAACATGTACCTTTACGCCGCCTTCGCCTTACAGATTTATTTTTTCAAAAGGATATTATTGCTCCCAAACATAACATCATTGAAACGAAATTCCCTGCTCTCTAAATCATTTATATTCAGAGACCTCGCGCACTACGCGGCCATGACAACATTGACTACAACTTGTCGCACGACCTGCCGCTTGAACAAAACTGGTCGTACGCACGGTTGTGCGACCACGAACTTTCTTCCTGGTTGAAGAGTCTGCGACCAAAAGTCGTGGTTGTGACTGCGTCATGCGTGAGGTCCCTTATATTAAGTGCACAAACCAGGGGCCTTTCAGTTGATTTATCCACAATAGCACAGAATCCTCTGTCCTCGTCGCCTAGGCACTGCTGTCCAGCAATGGATATCTTTCAGCTGATAATTATGATGAAGTTTGGTGCAAAAATAAATATTGTTAGGTACAACAACTAAATACTTTGTCCTAAGACCACTTTTGCTTTAGGTAGACGAAGCTAATGCATTTTCCTTCCATAAAGGGTTCAATATAAAATTAGAAAAACCGTTTGTGTGCAAAAGGTTTAGTCGACTCGATTTGATTACCTTCACGGCAGGTAAATCTGAAGATAAGTAGGGTCAGACGATTTAGTGAATATCTTATTTGTGGTCCAAAACGGTCCCTTCCTTATTCAGAGATTTAAATTATTCGTCCTTTTTTGCTATTTTTGTCAATAGGAAAAGAAATCTAATCAGGGAGTGAGTTTGGAAGCAATTTAAATGTTCAGACTTGTTTACATAATATTTTCTTCCCGTGGCTCAACAGTTCGCTTTCCAAGGATAAGCAACACTTACCAAGTTTTTAAAATGGGTATTTATTTTACCATGTTAAATAACATAAACATGGTAAATATTTCACATACTAAGGTCGGTCCCTGGATAGGTGTTCTTCGGCCTCTAGGACTCATGCTCTCTGTTTTTCCAGTCATCATATTTAGACATCCCATATTCTTTGAAGCGTGTCACGAAACGAAAGTACTTCTTTAGTTTTTACCCGACTACCGCGAAGCCAAAAGGAACGGTAATGATTTTAGCAGTCTATGTATGTATATTTGTAGGCCAACGAGGCAGCCCAATGAAAACCATATTTCTTCTTTAATCTGTCAAGTCATGACTAATAATGAGACGATCTGTTATTAATTGTCTTTTGTTACGTCACTCTCCCGGGATTATTGCGGGTCGTGGGGTTTTCGCGTGACTTTGTGAATTACAATATTCTCTAATCTCATTATCAGTAATTACAGCGAACTGATTTTTCATTTCTGACATTGAGCGTAGTTCTGCCAAAAGGTACAAATACACCTCAAATCAAAATATGGGGAAAACTTTTACGAAGTATTGGTACGATTTTGGATTCGTAAAATCTTTCCTAAGTGTACTTTTAGGATCTATTAGCTTATACCTGCGGCTACACCCGCATGTTGTTCATTTATCTTCCGTTGGGATCGTACTACTGGGGTAAAAATACCCCATCTTTTAATTCAGGTTATAAAATATCCGTGTGCCAAATCTCATCCAAATCCGTGTAGGAGTTTTGCCGTGAAAGACTAACAAACATCCATCCATCCATCATTACGAACTGTTGCATATTAAATAATAGAAGTTGAGGATCTAAATTGGTCTAACTTTAAAGGATAGTCAATTAAATACTTATATACTAATATTATAAAGATATGAAATTTGTTTGTTAGTTTGTATGTAGGGGGTAATCTCTGGAACTAATGATCCAATTCAAAAAATTCTATCACTGGCAGAAAGATTCATTATTCGTGGCTGTTATAAGCTATAAATTATATTTTTATCATGCATATTAGGCGAGCTATCACATTTTTTGCGGACGAAATCGAAAGCGACTTGCTAGTAGTTGACTTATTTAACTGGCCGGCAGTCCAAAATGGCGGAACTATGACCAAACGATGTTTAAAAAAGAAGCATGAGTTATGTATTTCTTCTTTACCGTTATATTTCCTTGAGCAATTCTATTTACTGTTGTAATTGGAAATAAGGTCTGACAGTAAGAAGGAAAACAATATCACATTGTGGCTTCGTTTTCATTCATCTAGCTAAAACGTTTCTGAAAATGTAAATTACTGAAGACATTTATCTGTTTATGTTTTAATATCAAATGTCCAATGCATTACCTTTGTTGTGTTGTGCAATACGCGGGCGGAAATAATTGATTTTAAACTCTAGTGTGTTGAGTTTAGAGTTAAGTTTGGCAGGCATAGTTTAATTATTTTTTTACTTTCAGTTAAACAATACTGACCTGAAAACCGTATCGTAATCGTGAATGTCTATTTAAAGACTACAATGTTTTAGTTCAGTAATTTTACAGTGTATTTACCGCTAGCTGAATGCTGAACCGCTAACGTGAAATTTAAATGATTTTAGTATATTATTATGAATACAGTAAAACATATTTTTACAAGCTTTTATTTTATTTTAAACTTGCAATGTTTGTTTCTAAGGTCAAATCTTGCAACTGAATTTTAAAACAGTTATCCCTAACCGATTGAGCTGAATATTTGCTTACACGTTTAATTTAGATGGCAAGCATGGTTATCTAAGTGACGTCATTCTAAATTTAATATGGCGGCCTCCCAAAGATGGCGTACTAGTTATTTTTATGCACCCCTGTGATATGGGTATCAATTATAAAGGTTTGCTGGGAAGAATACGAAAAAAAAAATTAATGTAAACGTTAAGGTGATATTTCAAAAATAATACGATACCCCTTGGTAAGTCTGGTCAGACTTTCACGCTTCCAATTCCTCGTAACGACTGTCAAAGATCTTTTAATGACGCCGGGACCAACGGCTTAACCTGCTTTCCGAGGCATGTAGGGAACTCGGTATGTAATGGGTGTCACACATCCACGGACCAACCCAAGCAAGAGGGGCCTAACCTGAAGATTGACCCGAGCGGCTGTTATTATTTAGCCACGAGCTCCTACTGTAGATTCCCAGCTGCTTGTTAAATTTTTATCTTGTCTTACATTTTTTGTGCAGTAAGTAACGACTTATTGTCGGGCCTACGCTGTCCCCCCATAGTTAAGTACAAATGCTGTAACCATGATAATATTGTAATACCAAATGATTTGAAAAGAGTAACCATGGAGTTTCTTGCCGGTTCTTCTCCATGGGAAACGACCAACCCGAACCGAGAACCTTTTTGTCGCCGTTATATAAGTGCCCATCTACGCCTACGTGAAATAAAATATTTTGATTTTACTAGATCTTCGATATACAACCAAAGTTGATAAATCAACGCAGCTATGACACACTCGTCACTACAAACTTCATGATGCATTTCGAGAAAACACATCACTATCGTAGCATTTAGAAATAAAACAACAACCTAACAAAGAGATATACTAAGAAACAAAAAGAGAAAAAGGAGAAATAATGAGTTTATTTGTTAAAAGTGAGTAAGCCTCGTAGCCTCGTTCAGTTTCTGAGAACGCCTGCATTTGGAGCTCGTTCCAGTCATACATTACGCATTGTTGTGACTAACTTAAATGGGATACAGTGTTGTTAAGTTAGTACAACTTGTTGGGACAATTTAAAGTTTATTATCGCGCCTGTAATCCCCGAAGGGTCAGCCATAGGTGTACCTTTTAAGACACCATCATCGCACCAGTTTTTTTAAGTTCTATGTAATAGAGAGCGAGAAATTTCCCATGAATACGAGATAAATCCAATAGCATAACATAGCATAAGCAGCCTATAATGTTCCCACTACTGGGACACAGGCCTCCTCTCCATGAGAGGGAATGGGCTATAATCCACCACGCGGGCCCAGTGCGGATTGGTAGATGTCACATGTCTTCGAATTTTAGGTTCTAGGACGAGCTCGTGGCTAAATAATAACAGCCGCTCGGGTCGATCTTTAGGTTAAGCCGTGCTTGCCTAGGTTGGTCTGTGGATGGGTGACCGCCCATTACATACCGAGTTTCCTCCGTGCCTCGGAAAGCACATTAAGCCGTTGGTCCCGGCTGTCATTTGTAGATCTTTGACAGTCGTTAGGCAGTCAGTGGCCCAAAAAGTCTGACAACCAGTCTTACCAAGGGGTATCGTATTACCCAGTACAGACTGGGTTGTGGAGGTCAGATAGGCAGTCGGTCCATGTAAAATACTGGTATTCAGCTGCATCCGGTTAGACTGGAAGCCGACCCCAATATAGTTGGGAAAAGGCTAGGCAGATGAGGCAGATGATGAGGACATGCCGGTTTCCTCACGATGTTTTCCTTCACCGTTCTGAGAGCAGTGGTGATGAAATAAATTACACAAAGTAAAGCGCCTGGCTGGGTTCGAACCCACCCCGTCCCCTCACCCTCGATAAATCCAATACTAGATGGAAAAACTCAATAACACTTTGTTAGCCCAGGAATCAAATCCAATACCTTATGCTCAGCAGGTACTTGTGCAGTAAATCAATGAGGCAGTAGATGAAAATTAATATCACCTTGTAAAAACAGTTTTATATATATTTATATATACATATTTTTTTATATATATGTGTACCTGTAGCAAATCTACGTAATGGAGCACTAGAAATCAATCTTTGCCACCATTCAGAGTAGCTGTGTTCCGGTTTAATGGTAACTGTACACTCGAAAAGCTGTCTCTGTGTCTTTCCCAAGACATCTCGCAAAAACCGACACAGGATCCCTCCTGTGCAAGCGAGGAACACCAAGGCTAGACGAGCGCTGCTATATATACACTCTCGCACTCGTCCTGCGCCGGAGTGTTTCGGTAAGAGTGTACAACCACCATAAAAGGTGCATAACCTCTTTAAAGGTGTTAATAGACAGTGGTATCCAGTTATCATAAGGAATGTCATAAATAGAGGCCTACCGTTTAATCGAGACAGTGGCTGAGATAGCTTCGAGGTGCGGGGTGTTTTGATTCTTATGAGCAGGCGAATGACTAAACGACTAGTCATCACGCATCTCCCGCTCTGCACGTAAACTTATAGAAAATGTTGATTTTAAAATTAAAACTACTCGTTTCGCAAATAATATTTTCATTATTTATTCATATCTATGGATGATACTGATATGTTTGTTGCAAACAATTGAACTAAAATACTACTGGATAATTGTATTTTCGTTTAAAAAACCGACGTATTGATGTTACGTTTACACGGCACGCTTGTGGTAGGTTATCAAATCAAATCAAATAATTTATTCGCATAATATATCATGGGTAGATAGATTGTACATAAATATTACATTACTCAATATAACAATAAGGATCCTCAATTTTTTATATTTTTAAATGATTTTTCATATTTTTTTTTAGTTTAAGAAATATTTAAAAATGTATAAGATTTGTATAAAAATAAATAAAGGATCCTCATATTAATTCGACGGCATGGTTGGCGCAGTGGCTGAGCGATTGGCTGCTGCGCTGCGTGTCGCGGGTTCGATCCCCGCACGGAACAAATATTTGTATGATCTACAGGTAGTTGTTCCGGGTCTGGCTGTTTGTGTATGTGAGTTTAAATGTTTGTAAACGCACCCACGATACAGGAGAAATTCCTAGTGTGAGGCAACGTTATTTGACAAAAAAAAAAAAAGGATATTATTTCTGTTATACGAAACATAAAATCAAACTTATAATAACAATGAAACGGAATGGGTGTCATAACTAGACATCTAGTCTTTGTCATTTTCATTTTATACTAACTTAACTAGCTATTATTAGACTAGAATAGGAACATAGTGAGGTGTTACAATCATTTTCAGTTTTTATAACTAAGGTGTTAAGGTGTTGCCAGTTACTCACAATGGGTCTCATCAGAAGGCTTAAAGTCACTCGAAGGGCAATGGAGAGGGCTATGCTCGTAGTTTCCTTGCGCAATCAAATCAGAAATGAGTAAATCCGTAAGAGAACCAAGGTTACCGACGTAGCCCGAAGAATAGCCAAACTTAAGTTGCAGTGGGCAGGGCACATTGCTCGCAGAACGGATGGCCGATGGGGCCGGAAAGTTCTGGAGTGGCGACCGTAAACTGGAAGAAGTTGCGTTGGAAGGCCTCCGCAGGGATCCACTGGATGCGAGACGCACGGGACCGGTCAATGCGGCGACACTTGGGGGAGGCCTATGTCCAGCAGTGGACGTCTTCCGGCTGAAATGATGATGATGATGATAACCAAGGTATTCCTGGTTCGTGTAAAAACATGTATTGACTAACCAGGCGTCCAATTTTTTTCACAATTGAGTAATGGGTAGGTCTTTTAGTGCGGTAGGTAATTTGTTCAAAAAAAATTTTGACATGGCGTAACAGTTTCTTCTATACAGATCAGTTACGAGTACATACTACATCAGGTACCTTCTTAGTTAAGATGAAGGGGGACCGGTAGTTAAGAGGAACCGGGAAATAATCACTTTTCAGACAAAGAAGGCTGAAGTAAGAAATCGATTTCAAAGCAAACAATAATAAATCATCGAAAACCGAACAATACGGAAAACATAAGTCATCAAAAGGAAAAATAAATGAGCGTTTGTTGACTTGTAGTTCAGAAGTATTATTTGATATTTGTCCTCATTGTTTATTCTCAGAATTTCTTTTATTGGGGCGCAATGGCAATTGTATTACGAGTAAATATTATTGGGTAACGATGCCTTTTTATATTCATATTGAAACCCTTTGAAAACTTTTAGTAACTGTAGTCAATCGTACATCACTGTTTTTGACATGGAAAGAAAAATGCCAGTGCGAGCAGGGTTTGAACCTGCGTCCTTCCGATTCAGTACACCGGATGTCTTAACCAACTAGACCATCGCACCCCGCTCACAGTTCTCGAAATTTTCGTTCCATTAATAACGTCTTACGGTGACGTTACCCGGTTTGTTCCATACGCAGGGTTTGCGTATAAAATATTAAAAATCGTACATCATTCCCAATTTGACTTGGATAGTGTCTTTTTGTCTTAGCAGTAAGGTTGATTTCGAAGGGCTACTATTACCACTAATGTCTGTCTGTAATGGTCTTTGCAAGTAACAAGAACGATTTTTGAACCGCTAAATACCGTAAAGGTCTAAAAGGCAAAGGTATGGATGGTAGCAGATTTGACACAAATATTATTTTAGAAAATTACCTCTGAAAGGCTTGTAAATAAATATCTTTTAACATCACAGAACAAGGTGTCTCAAAGATGATGGAGATTTTGAAATATGGTCAGCTAGACCGAAGCTATCGAGATCCTAGAGAAGATGTGCAAGGGTGGTAAAATGTTACTTACTGGCTTCTCGATTGTTTTCCAACC
Source organism: Noctua janthina (assembly GCA_963576755.1). NCBI lineage: Eukaryota > Metazoa > Arthropoda > Insecta > Lepidoptera > Noctuidae > Noctua > Noctua janthina. Next base: position 6,159,748 of record OY755055.1, read on the forward strand.
ATTCCAACCGTATGTAGTCCTATCCTTATGAAACTACACATTTACTACGTATAAAAGACAAGCCCGGCTTGAATTTGAAATATTCTGAACAACGACATGATGAGCATTTTATTAAGATGAGTCGGTAACCGAAGTTTTGAAACTATCCCTTAATCGATGTGTTAGTTAAGTGATTAATCTGCCATTATAACATTTTAATACGAGTAATTAATCGGGTCGGGGGGCTTTTGGGACCGGGACCGCGGTCCCGAATTCCACCTATAAATGCAATAATTATTTTGAGTAGTATTTTGGGACAACAAGAAATAAGCAGTTAAAGTACAGTTAACAAAAAAGCAACAATGAAGACATCCGAAATGAAGCCAAAAGACTTATGTGGCAGTGGGCTGCGGGCACATTGCTCGCAGAACGGATAGCCGATGGGGTCGAAAAGTTCTGGAACCGAACCTATAAATATAGGTGGAATTCGGGACCGCGGTCCCGGTCCCAAAAGCCCCCCGACCCAATTAATCGTACGTTGCTGCAAGTGGTACTGCGTAGCATGAGGTCCTTGGTTCCAGATCGGGCAAATGACATTGGGTTTTTCATCACGAATTTCTCAGTAGCAATCCGGAGCCCCGTGATGGGTTGTCATCCACCTATCGCGCCGCCGCACGGTAGACATTTTTAAAACGCTTTTATTAGATTCTCCGGTAACTATGTAAAAAATCTTAGAAGTTAAATTTGACCCACTTCTCGGTTTCAGATTGAGCTGTTATTTTGCATATATGTTTATTCTATATGAAAATGCATGTTCAGCTAAGTGACGTAGTTCTAAATACAATATGGTGAACTCCCAAAGATGGCGAACTGGTTATCATAATAATGAGTGACCATGACCATGTTTCGTTAAGTGGCAAGAAGAAGTGCAACATCGAGAGAAGTGGATGGAATGGGATGTAGCCTTTGCCCAGGAGTAGGACAATATTTTATTTCCTCTAAGTCCTAGAAAGCCACTGAGTTTTTTGTTCTAGACCATACCTGGGAACCGTTCCTTCTAGTTACGGAGATATTGGGGGTCAAAGTTCCAACTTTTTCACAAGTTTTTTTAAATACATGTTTTTAATTTAAGATTTTTACTTTACACTATCCATCAGCACAATGCTTTGAGTGCTTTCCATCGAGTCCTACCATAAAACGTGATTTTTCACCCCAAAAAAAAAGTCGATTCTCAGCAATAATTTTTGCGTAAAGTTACATAGTTTGAAGTACAGAATGCTTTTTTTTTTTTTTTTTTTCCGTATGGGAAATCATCAAATGACCCCCCCCACTCTGGGCGGAGCGGAGGGGAGTGTCAGACTTGTACTGACTAAAACCCATCCATGTTCCTTCTTTGCCTTTTATGTTCCAGGGCCACGGTATCTCTTTCGAACAGTCCCGCAGCCCAGTACAGAATGCTTGGTTGACGGCTATGTGAAGAGTCTGTTTACACCCTGTATTGTATTTAAAAGTACTGCATGGGTTCAGCATCGTCTTAACTCGAGCCGTTCAGGATTCTCTCTATGAAACACCATTTATTTATTCGTTTATCCTCTTACTAGAACATAGCAACAACACAAATGGAACATACCAATACATAACTTATTGTGTTATTTTTCGTCCATTCTGCATGTTGTACACTCATAAGCAATGGAGCGGCATCACCTCGTACCGGGATCAGCTAGTGAAACGAGGTGAGGTGATGTCAATTCTGTGCAGTGCTTCTAAGTATGCTAATAGTTTAAACGAACTACTTCATTTCTGCACTTAAGCAACTCCTTGTACTTAAAACCCGCAGACAAACCGCAAAGTATGGCGGTAACCATTCCCGCGTTCCGGTCTGACCCGGATTTGTATCAGGATAGCCGATCAAATGAATAGCGGTCATTACTGAAACCTCCACACATTTAGTGAGGTTGCAACTTAAATGATTTGCCTTTTCGCCAATTCTAAGATATATCTGTAGGGTGTTGTATATTAACACTTTGATTGGTTCGCTTAGCCAGGTGATTGTATTTTGTAAATCTTTGGGTACTCGAAAACACGCAGGGTACATAATAATAGTGTACAGTGTACCTCAAATTAAGGAGCTAATAATTAAGAAGATAAAAGTAAGAGTACTCGGTAATACGATACCCCTTGGTAAAACTGGTTGTTAGACTTTCGAGCCACTTATTACCTGTAGCGGCTGACATAGATCAACAAATGACAGCCGGGACTAACGACTGTACGTACTTTCCGGGGCCCAGAGGAAACTCGGTATGTTCTGGTTGGTGCACAGAACAACCTTGGCAAGCACGGCTTAACCTAAAGAACGACCCGAGCGGATGTTATTATTTAGCCACGATAAAATACGAAACATTATACATTAAAATAAATTCATTCTTATTCATCCCCTGCCATTTATAAAAAGAAATAAAGGGTGTTGTGAACTTGGTTTCTGTTCTCAAGTTTCGTTTTAGCTGTTAGCTAGCGATTTATTAGAGCGGATCGCCTTTCAGACTCGGATGACCATAAATCTAGGTTTTGTTTAAATCCATCTTAAAAAATAAATAGTTAAAGACCGATCTTAAAAAAAGAAACGCTGTAGTATAAATTTTTAGTGTGATAGAATCTTAGAAACTAAATAAATATTGTATCTAAGTTGAAGATTGAAGTGATTCACAAAGAAAAACATGCAGAGAGTGTTCTTGCTACAAAGCATTTAAGCATTTTTAATACAGACTTTCTAAGTAGTTTTTAGTATATAACAAGTCATAGGGACGTCACGAGTCGAACCCAAGAACTCTGATTCTTTTTTTTTTTGTTCTTCTGTTTTTTTCCATCAGAAAAAAAGGCCTCTGATTTTTCGGATTCATGTGCGTATTGTACAATTATCACTAGATTCGGTGGTGGAAAATATCGCGAGGAAACCTAACATGTCTGAGAGATAATTCTCGACGGCATGTAATGCCAAGTCAGAGGCTCATGGGATACCAGGTTACCATAAAAACTCTGATACCAGGTGAGTCACTAAACACATGAAAAAGAAAGAAAAAGTGTATTACTACTTACATGAAACTGAACCTCCCATGGAATAATCTTCTTTTTAGGGTATCGATCGCACAAAAGCCCAAAATTCAGCTGCGCGAACTCCGCTCACTGTTACAATCAAAACCACATCAACTGCCAATTGAAGAATTAAAGTTTTCTTCATAACTTCATAAATGTCTTCAATCAGCGTTGGGTATGTGACACTTCGAGAAGGTAACTTGTGTCTTCTAAAAAATTAACATACCTATTTAAAAGCTGCCTAACTTTTTTATCCTCCAAGTGCACCTGTACTCACCGTCCCAAAATTACGTCCTTCCATTGTGTCACCCTCACAATGTAAGTTCCACTGTCGGCGGAAACTGTTGGTGCCTGGCTCTGCCTCTTCTCAGAGCTCAACAGTTACTTATTACTTTTACTTAAGCTATTTATGTATCGGTTCTGGATTCCCTTGGCAAGGTGCTGTTTTATAGGTTAAGTCTTTGATCCGAAATGTTTTCCGGTCCGTTTTAGAAGTTTGCTTGATCAAAGAACGGCGTGTTTGCTACAGGTATAATGTAGTATTTATTTTTTCAAATTAACACACACATACAAACACATACACGTACCTACACACAAACAAGCACACATGCGCGCACGCATACATATTAGCTCACTAGCTGTTGCCCGCGACTTCGTTCGCGTGGAAATTTTGGTGTGTATGTGTCAGACTGTCTATATTATATATTCTCTGATAACTTTTTAGAGCTATGTATCTTGCTAATGCGTATGAAGTTTCATTAAAATCGGTTCATTCATTTCGAATAAAAAAAGGACTTGAAATTTTGTATGAAATGCCGTAAGTCCTAAACGCTCTTAATAATATAAGTTCGTGGAAATCAAATCTTTGAACCATTCCTATTAAATAATAACGCCTGATGTAAAGTCCGCTTGAATTTATTTTTAACCTTTGATAAAATGAATAAAGTTTTCTTTTCAACAAAAAATTCAAGACTATGTATTTACTTTAACCCTATCCTTAATGAAAGAAAAATAAGTATTTCGTTTAAGTTACATTTTAACTTTCTTTATTTAGTTTTCTTTTAAAATTACTTTATATTTTAATCTCTATTCGCATTTTTATTTTTTAATTAATCAATTTAAAAATGTAAGTACCTAATTCTGCTTTATTTTTGTACAAAATTTTATATTTTAACACGATTTCTTCAAGTTTAATGTTTATTTAAATATGCTTGAGTCGATTTAAGATGTCTTTGAGTGAAGTCTTTTGACAAACACAAAAGTTAGCTCTGCTCTTTTTAAACCCTTTTTACGATCCCAAATGCGACCAGCACGTTGAATTTTATGTTAGTGTTGTCAGTGGGTAGGAATAAAATTCTTTATTCTGTCTTTCTATTGCAACGTTGCCTGAAACGTGCTAAAGTCCTTACTTAGTAAACAGATTTATGTTCCTAAAACTTTTAGTTTGTTTAACTTTATACAACATTATTTTTAGTTTATGCAAACCTGATTATAGTTTGTTCAGAATAAGTAACTGAATCGATTCCAATAATTTGAAACAATGTTATATTTTTCCCATCAATATTTAAAAAAGGCTAAATTGCCACACTACTGCCAAATTATTATTAGGTAACGTTGCAGTAGGTACCTAAGTGATTGCGATAGGTACTTAGTGTCGCTCGGTGTCTAACTTGTAGCCTTTTAAATATTTTTGGGACAAAATATAACATGGTTTAAAAATTATTGGAATCGATTCAGTTACTTATTCTGAACAAACTATATTTAGGTTTCGCATATACTAAAAATAATGTTGTATATATAAAATCTTGAACATAAACATTCAACTTTATGATTTTTGTTTATCAGTGGTGTTTTTTCAGGTCAAACTCACACGTAGAACCCCGAAAACCCACAAAACATCTTAACAACACTATGTCTACTTAGACCTCAACTCACAATAAAGCGTGAAGTCAAACCTCCGAACCTTCGCATGGTGCCGACATTACGCACGCACCCATTTACTTTTATTAGGACCGGCTGAAGTGAAGGCGCCAAATGAAATTTTAAGATATTAACTCAATGTTAAGTCGGTGGAACAATGTTGTGTTATTTGAAGAATTCGACACATTTTATTTAGTTACAGAACGTGAGGATCTCTAGTAAGTAAATTATGTAGGACTAGCTGTAGCTTATGTCCGTGGCTTAAATAAACTTTATGAACTAAATTCATAAAAAAGAAGTCAACATAAAACTACTTATATTGGTCAAAAGTTCCTGTAACACTCATAAAGATAATATTTCCACCTGAAAATTCATAAAAGCTTATATGAGTCTCTTAATAGCGAAATATTTTAAAAGAAGCGGTCTTATAACGCGTTTTATTAAGGTACTAAATATCACGGATATTTCATTTTATGTGCAAGTTTCTTTTAGGCGTAAGATCCGAACTCCAGTTCTTATTTAGATTAAATTATCCGAAAAAGAACTGGAAATAACTGGAGTGGAGGAGCTCGGGCTAAATAATAACAGCTGCACAGGTCGATCTTCAAGGTTAAGCCTCGCTTGCCAAGGTCAGTCCGTGGATGGGTGATCATCATTACATACCGAGTTTCCTCCGTGCCTCGGAAAGGACATTAAGCCCTTGGTCCCAGCTATCAGTGACCCGGAATTCTGACAATTAGTCTTACCATGGGGTAACTTATTACGCAGTATTAACATGGTTGTCGTGGAGGTCAGAGAGGCAGTCGCTCCATGTAAAATACTGGTATTCAGCAGCATCCAGTAACACTCGAAGCCGACCCCAAAGGTACACTCGCCAGCACATCAAGCCACTACAATCTGACAAAGGAGATTGTCAACTTCGGTTCAAGTGTGTTGCAGATGTTACATTGTATCGGATTACGGGCGTCATATTATGTTACGTTTGTTAAAGGAGTCTAAACACAAGGACAATACGTCCTTAGCCATTGTATTGTCCATCCATAATACACCTCACCAATCAAACGTAATAGAAAGTAAAATGAGAGTATTATCCAACTTTTATGATAATACTTATCCATAACCGCAGTAATGTACCCTCCGACCTCCGTTATGACGTCACAGCATTCAATAGCCCGTCCTATACACGGGCAGTCAAGCCTGACAGTTTTGTATGATCATGGCAGTTAGCCAAATAGGGTGGGCTTATTCAAAACCTTATATTTATATGTAGATACCGATAATTACTTGAAAGGAACAATTTATACCTTTATCTAAAGGATATTATCATTGTTTGCTTAATTATGATGTATTAATAAAATGCGCGCTTCGATGAGGCCACTGGAAGTTCTAGCAAGAACGCTCTAAGTAAACGTTAAGTAAATTCGAAAGATTTCAATTATCATTGAATCAAGAATACAATTTTATTATTTTTTTATGTTTTTTTTTAAATTATATTTTCGAAATAGCGGTCTTAAAACCTGTACTAATAATCAATAGCTGTTATCAATACAAACAAGTTTTGTGTGAGACTAATGGTTCTAAAGCATCACGTTTCTGAGATATAAAATAAAATGGCGGAAGTAAGGCAAGCTCCTGAGCCCTTTAAATGACACGGCAGACCTAAATAAAAATGTTTAGATACAAAGTATATGCATAACAACTCCACCAAAAATCAATCCTTTCAATCCCTAGCAAATCTCTCTATAAATACATAACATTTCGCCTGTAATCCCCGAAGGGTCAGGCAGAGGTGTACCTAATAGTACCCCACATTGCGCCAGTGTAATAGGGGGCGAGCCTATTACCATCAACCGGGCACAAATCCAGAGTCCGTGGCTGCTACTGAGAAATTCTTGATCGAAAAACGCAATAACAACTTCGGAATCGAACCCAGGACGTCATGCTCAGCGGTCGCGCTTGGGATTACTAGACCAAAAAGGCAGTCAGAAATTTGCCTGCACCTCTCTTTATTAAAACATTCCAAACAAATCTAATCCACGGATCCCTAAAGTCATAAAATTCGAAACCTAATTCAGAGTAAACCTTTTGAATGTCAAGAAAATTGATGTTTGCTGACTAAATCTAAATCCACTAACTCCCTGAGGGCCAGAGGTGTTTCCGAGAGCCCCACGTACTATACGTGATATTTGGAGGTAGGCATCCAATTTCTAAAGCTGATATTTTATCGAGGTAACGTGTTATTCTCAGCTTGGCGAAGAAGTTGAATTTGTGGGTAGATATTTTCGTATTCATATACAGATTGGTGTGAATTAGGTTTAGGGTAATATTTTTGAGAGGTGTATTGTGTCTTTTGCGGTAGATAATCATAGACTTTTAACTATGTTGGAGTAGGCTTCAAAATGTTACTGGAAACAGCTGAATACCAGTATTTTACATGGAGCGATTGCCTATCTGATTTCGACAACCCGGTACTACTAACACGATATGATACCCTTGATGAGCCTGGTTCTCGGTCTTTCGTAACATTAAAATGTTTTCCAAAGAACCAAAGAAAATCGTTATGTAATAAACGGCCACCTATCCCAAACTAACCTCGGCTAGCGTTGCTTAACCTTGAAAATCGAGCCGAGCGGTTGTCAAAGCCAACTAACTACTAACTTGAAACCTCGTTAAGAAAAAAATTCTTCATGGAATAATATGAAAACTTAATGCGTCCTATCCTTTTCTAGCATACATTACATGAAAACCCGACAGAATTTGCATAATACCTCAAAACCGTCTTGAGAGTTCTAAAAACCTGCAGAACCCACATTTTTAGGAGCATTAAATTCATTTAAACTTGTCGCAGACCTCGACGACTAAAAACCACATGTCACAAACATTCGAGGCTCTTTGAAAATTCCTGCAGAACGAATAAGTTTAGAGGAAATGTCAGGTGGTGCTGGATCGTAACGCAACCCCATTTTACAAAAAGCACAATGACACGTTGAATAACGGAGTGGAGAATATTCTTCAACAAAGTTTGGTGACAGGATTTCTTTTGTTGTAGTTTGGTGCACTTTTGGCTCAAATATTTGATCAAATGTTTGTAGTAGAAGTGAAGGTTGTGCTTTTCGTAGTTTGAATCGTTCTTTGGAGTAGATCCATGGGTCATTGAAGTGTAAAGATAAAAAAGGGTGATGGAAAGTTCCTTCTGTTGGACTCTGTTTGTATGATGCGCTTGATGGCATAGCCTTATATTTATGAGAATATCCGAGTGTTTAATAACTCTCAGTATTGACCAAGTTAATAACAGTATAATGTAGCAACGTCGGCTGTCAAATATGAAATAACATTGACGTATGACGACGTTGCATTTCAAGAATATAATATCTTGAGAACAAAAAGGTTCTAATTTCAAATAAACCCAATATACTCGTACATTTTCCCAACGATACTTGATAGCCCGATGTATTTAATAGAAATATGTGTTTTATATGGCTTATCATTATAAACAAAACAAAAAACAATAAGCATTCTTATTGTTTATCTACACTGATAGATTGCTATAACTTGGGAATGGTTCAGGACAACGTATAACTGTCCTGGGTCCTGTCTTTAAAAGATGTTACCGTGGAGTTTCTTGTCCATTCTTCTCCACGAAGACCTAGGTTTGCGAATAAACGTAGCTTGATAGGTAGTTACCTATAAATATCTGACAACCCTAATCGAAATAAATGAATAGTCTTGTCTTTCTGTGCTTTTATTGATAAAAACCCTTTTCCCTACACACCCTTTTAGAGATACTTTTAGACACAGTAAATAACAAGTATCCATTCTGACACTCAAAGCTTTATTATCGGAGGATATTAATACATATATACATGTAGTTTTACATCCCACTTCTGATGTGAGAAAGTGGATGTAAAACTAGGGACACCGACGTACACAGAAATTTTTCATCGGTAATTAATAAAAAAAACAGCTGTTCCATACATTTTGACCGTGTCGGTACTGCAGTTTTGTAGGAAACAGCTGTGCTTTATTAATAACCGACAAAAAATTACTATTTGTGGGGGTCGGGGGGCTCAGAATGATGTACTAAATACGTGGTAACCGTTTTAGCGTCGGTGACCTTCCACCCCGTATAAAGCATTACAACCGCAGTTTTGGAAACTGCACAGACTATTTGCAAAAAATCTTAGCTGATTTACTAAAAACAGCCAGCTATAAAAAACAATCGCCGTATGCAGTCAGAAACAAAAGAAAAGAAAAACAAAAAGTAGGACAACAAGAAACAGTGCACTCCATTCAAAATGATTATGAATTAACAAACACACTACCAGCAGCTTACATCACACAAACGCCTTTTACATTTACGGAAAAAAAAACTACAATTCTCCGCCTAGTTCGGGCACACAGCCAAAAGCCAAACCCAGGTGTCTTCTTAAAATGGACAATTCACTTAATAGCTCTCCAGAGCCAAAGAATTGCTGAGGTAGACCCTTAAATTAAAAAGCATAAGTTAACACCTCGGCTAGAAGTACAAGTGTTCTTTTAGACAAAACTTTTACTTCAGTCATTTGAATTCTTTAATGTAAAACTAATTGAATTCTTCGCGGACGGTGTTAAAGTGGATGATAAAATTAAAAAGAATTAAGAAAAAAGGGGACGGTGACAAATGGCCACCGAGTAGTTTTTACCGCAAATAGAATTGCATAATGAGTTTTTTGATGTACCTACTCCAACATGCATTTTATGTGAACATTGTTATAGAAAGTTTTCATGACACAATTATTAGTTGTAAAAGACGATATGCCATGTATCATGTTTCTGAAGTACTGAGATGGCGACTCATCAAGAATATTCGAGTAAAAAACACATGCAACGCCGACCCCAAATAAAATAGGATAAGGGCAGGAGAGTGATGAATTACTGGCAACTGAGTTTGGCATCTACCTAATCAAAATAACGCCACTCGTATAATTGATAGTACTTACTTAGTTACAATCACATGTTACTATACAGGGTGACTGGTAATTAGTGACCGATACTTAAACACGTGATTGTACTCATGAAAACAAACAACTTTCTTAATTTTTTATACTCATTCACTTTTTCACAATAATAGCCGTATGAAATTTGCGCGCGCACGCCTTTTACCTATCAGCTGTTAGTCGCGAGACACCGTTCTGTCTCATTACTATCGTACCGTGCAACAGTGGGTAAGCAGAGCTCCCGCGCTGCCCGCACGCCAGCTTGTAGGTTTTATTGTGATAAAAGTAAATGAGTATAAAAAAATGTTTTTTTTGTAAAATGACGATCCACAGACTATAACATAACAAAAACATAACAATAATTTATTCTCAGTCAAAGTATAAAGTACTAGTAAAGTTGTTTGTTATCATGAGTACAATCACGTGTTTAAGTATCGGTCACTAATTACCAGCCGCCCTATATATTACTAACTCGGTCAAGGTCTTCGTCAAAAGATGGATTATGTTCTCTCTCAAATACGGAAGAAAAGAAACTTGATGGATTGATTGATGCTTGCTCCCTGTATGTTAGAAATTACGGAAGTTTACTTAAGATTCGGCGATTAAGGGCCTTTTCTCATACAACGGAAAACCTGTTCCTTCCTTCATCATTTGTTCATCACTGACAAGTACCATAACATTGAAAAGACTTGGGCACTTTAAAAATCCATCAACCCTCAAGTATTATTTTGATAAAGATAAATTAATCCTTTTGGACCAAATAACCAGCAGTTCCATGTAAAATACTGGTGTTTAGCTGCATCCAGTTAGAGTGGAAGCCGACCCCACATAGTTGGAAAATGGCTAGGCAAATGATGACTATGATCTCGTGGACCAAACTAAAAACCGTTAACCACTCATCAAACATGTGTCATACGCTGCGGGACTGTTCGAAAGAGATACCGTGGCCCTGGAACATAAAGGGCAAAGAAGGAACATGGATGGGTTTTAGTCAGTACAAGTCTGACACTCCCCTCCGCTCCGCCCAGAGTGGGGGGGGTCATTTGATGATTTCCCATTCGGAAAAAAAAAAAAAAAAAACATGTGTCATACAAAAGCACATGAAGTGCCCATCACTTCTATTCTTCCTTTCTTCCTCACTTCTGACACCATGTCTTGGTCATTTGTTTGATGAATAAGAATGGTTTGAGCATTTATTATGACAAGAGTTTACAATCAGAGCGACGAGTGACAACAAGCCACCGGGAAGCACAGGAACTGAAAGCGATCCATAGACAATAACATAACATAACAAAAACATAACATTAATTTATTCTCAGGCAACTTTGGCCCATAGATATATTTATGTATACCTTACTGACTAACATACATGTGATAAAATACAATTTTGTTTGAGTAAATTTAATGGAACCTTATAACTAACACCTTATAGTAACACTTCACTTGTGCACTATGTCACTGTGCATTCATGTGGCATATGCCCGTGGAATGGACGGAACACCACTCCTTGAGGCCAAAAGTCCTCTTCCAAGACGAGGTGCATTGGTATCCAAACCATGAATAAACATACACGAAGTCTTGTTATCAAATAATTACATGGCAGCTAAGTTCAAATCAAGCGAAACTCATTCAACATAAATACAATACTTAACCGGACAAAACATAAATCGTTAACACCCCCGTTCAAAACAAGCACGTTTCACACTTCCCGTTAACTCAAAACTTGGACATGAGCACATGACATGTCTGACCCACCCCATAAACATTAAAGGAAATTAAGGTGCACACAGAGAAGCAGTAAACATTCTAATTATACTGGGGTCCCTATTTATTGCCAAATCTTGCCGCAGAGGTCAGCGGAACGACGACACTCATGAATAAGGTCTTGTAGTTCAGACACCTTTAGTACGTGACAGGAGTACCGATTTGCTGATATGCTTGAAGACATGGCTGTGGCTGTGGAAAGGATTTTTTGTTTGTGTGATGGCATTTTTGGATATTTGCAAGGTGATCTAAATGACATTCAGGGCAAAATACTGCTTTTCTGAGGGCTGATGAAGTGAATGCTTCTACGACTAATAGCGATACTGGAAAAGTACAATTTTTATTACATTAGATTGTATTGTACGTTGATTAGTGGATGAGTTACCACACATTACACAACGAGTTTTCTCCATATCTCGGAAAGCTCGTAACCCGTTGGTCCCGGCTCTCATTTGTAGATCTTTGACAGTCGTTACAGGTGGTCAGTGGCCCAAAAAATCTGACAACCAGTTTTACCAAGGGGTATCGTATTACCCGGTACTAACTGGTTTGTGGAGGTCAGATAGGCAGTCGCTACATGTAAAATACTGGTTTTGAGCTGCATCTGGTTAGACTGGAAGCTGACCGCCAACATAGGAAAAGGTTAGGTAGACTGAAGATATCTGACTTCTAAAGAACAGTTAATTTCATTTCTGTTTAAAGTCACGGTAGAAATACGAAAACAATCAAGCTATGCAAAACCAGTTTAAGCGGAACTCTTATTGTACGAGAAATCTATACAAAGCGTGGCCATGTTATACTGCAATGGTATAGCTTGATGTGCCGCCGTGTGTATGTCGATCGTTTTCACAGGTTAACTGTTAATATTCTTAGTTGTCAATGGTAGTCTTAATTATTGATTTGGCCTGAAATTGGGCTACGATTTTGTCACCTTCAGTAGCGTCCATCAGTTTCTGTAACATGCAAACAGCACGTCAAATTAAACTTAACTTTTCTAGAGATTTTAATCTGTGTAAAAATCTGTACCAAAAGGATTATAAAATTCTTACTTACAAAGTTACATAAAGCCCAACCTAGACCTAGGGCTTTTTGTACCGAAGGTACAAAAAGCCCTAGGTACAGAATCATATCTTCAAACATATAGTAACTTCTTGGCCACGAACTCCTCGCTCACGCGACACGCGTCTTGCGACATCGACCTCTAACAAACAAATAATAAAAGTTATTTAGACTCGCGGAGTGACGGTACTCGTACGGAAAAATCAAGTGAAGCGAGCGCGTGCCGACCACAGGAGATGCGACCCGAGTCAAGCAACTAAACATATAAAATGTCGCATCGCGGTAGGCAGTGAACGGGGTCGAAAGCTTTACACGAGACAAAAAGGCTGGAAGTGTCATGCACACCATTATGTCGTAAGGGGTCTAAGGGGACAGCACTAATCCCCCTCCGTGCTAACAAGCATGCCTCCGAATCACGTGGGTGCTTGAAGATGTGTTTTGCTGGAATATAAAAGCGCTGAATGCAAGCTTTTCAAAGCACTGTGTCTATTGACATTGCTTTTTATGGTGCGAGTTATCCTTTGAATTCTTTTGCGTGAACATCTATTACTAGCTAGTCAGACTTCCTTACTAATAGGTACAAACATGCGAAAGTAATTCTGTCCGATTGTTTTGGATATAGTGGTAATGACACACAGATACACCATGATGGTTAGGTCAAAGAATACTTTTCATTCCGGTTGTACCTACGTTCCTATGGGATAATTTTTGACCAAACAAGCAAAGCCGTGCTTAAAATTTTGTGCCTTTATGTATTGTCTGCTACCGTTATAATTGGATGTAAATAGATCAAACTGAAGAAAATAATCAACAATCAGCGTCGCTTTCCAACAAATAAATTGATAGTGCAGTCTTTCTGCAGCATTCGAAGATAAAATTTAAAAATATATTGAGTTCATTCACATACAAGAAGCTCAACGCCCATGGATCAGTATGGCACCATTCTTTAATGTAACTTTATACTGTAGCACACATATATTAAGCATCAAAACGTTCAAAACAGCATCGCCACGAAAACTTAATAAAAATCAGGTGCTACGTTTGCTTCAGTTCAGAACACTGAGAGAGACAAAACTCGTCCCTCATCTACACCATCTGTATAAATGAACTGAATTCAGTCAAAAAGTAAAAGCCGCTTAAGCTTATCAATTTTGTTACGATTTTTCTCAGATTTTTTTTAGTTCAAAAGAGAATATTTTTTCCTGTAACATCAATGAACCTCATGTTCCTGTAAAACGAAAGGAATTTTTCCGTAAAATCCACACTTATAAAGTAACTTAGCGTCAATATTTTTCAAACATTATCATCAGAAAGCGACTAGGGTATGTGATTGAATACATGAACGTGAAAGACGCATTATATTATTTTGATAATTTCCTGTTAATCCTGGCAGAACACCCTAGTAGCTTTTAGTGGTTATAGGTAAATGAAATAACTACCGATTACCGTTCAATCAAAATGTTGCATGTCTCATTTAAATGGCATGACCACACAAATAATAGCATGCGCCATGAAAGACATTCCTTTGAGGCCCTGTGACGCGACGGAACGAAAAAACAGGGTAAAAGCGAGTTCGTATAACACGGGTTCCGAAAAACACGCCTCTTGTTTAAGAGCCTCCTTTAATTTTGAACTTTTTGTTTTGATTAGCCATAGTGTTACACACTCAAGTATCCTATTTTTTTCATTTTTGGCAAAGGCCTCCGCCCATTCCTTCCACTTCTCACGATGGTTTGAATTAAATTAAATAAAATAAATTATGTATCGTAATAGTGTCCTATAACGATACATAATTATGAAGATACGGATATATAAAGATACAGAGTCCTGTTGGCACGTATTGGGTACGGAACTCTAAAAATATAAGCATTTATAAAAAATTTTGGTCCTGAAACCTTACACGGTTCGCAGAACTACCCAGGATGTCCTCGAAAATAATGAGGAATTCGCAAAAAGTATTTTATGCGATCCGACATTAAAGATTCTGGTTCGTCCTAGCATATTGCGTTCCACGTCCCGGGTACAGCGGTCAAGCGAAACCCACAATTTAATGATTTTTATTGGTTCGCCTTTCCTGCAAGGGACAGGAAAATTTACCTGACCAGCCGTCCCGGTCACGTACAATCACATTATTGAACGTTTATTACGTAACGTGGGACATTGAAAATTACGACCCATGAGCGGTCAAATGTTTAATTTTGAGCGGCCATTGTATAGTGTTTCTATTCCAACGGTCGCCTGCTTTTGGCAATGTGCATTCAATTTTGGGGTAATAGTGTAGTTAAGGGGGCATTTGCGATTTCTATTCCATTCTTTGGCGATCGTTGGTTTAATTGAATAGCTGGCTGGTGTTTTAAGCGAGGAAATTGTTCTAGGTTTTATGTAAATTATAACGGTTTTAAACTATTTGGTTTGATTACGGTTTCTATGAAATGGTATAACGTTTTGATCACATTTTGTGAATAGTTACCTCCTTTGTTCTTAGAAAACGATCATGGAGGTAGGCACTTAATCTAGATTAGATTCAATTTATTATATAGATACATCGTAAATGTTAGTCGAACAAACATTTGGCGAAGCTAATATCCACGTAATAACGATCTAAAATAATAATAATAGATGTATTTTCGGAAATCTGTGTTTGCGTAGTATTTTCGAGGATCAGGGTTCGTGTTTGTTATTTATTGGCTGAGTATAGAGCTTAATGGTACATAATTGGCGTGTCCTATGTTCAGGTATAGGTATAAATCATTCAGACTAATGATGATCAGATAAACCTTTGAATATACCAAGTTCATTAGTTAAACCTAGGGTCTTGACGATGGAAAGCGCCGTCGAGGCTGGATCAGAAAGAGGTGTCTCGATGGATTAGACGCTTATAAAGAGGGCTGGTTCGAGATAGCGTAGAAAAATAGTATTTGGGAGGGCTTGGGGAGGTTTTGCTCAGCAGCAAGGCAGCAAAGACTACTAAAAAAATGTAAGAAAAGAAGTTAAGCCTGTTTAGTTTTGGACTTCTAACTTACAAACTCCATCACCTAAATTCTTAAGGTTGATATTTAAAAAAAAAAAGTAAAGGTTTTGCAATAACGGTAGCAAACTGAACAAAAAGTAATAATCTCTGTGTTATGAACCGTGAAAAGTGATTGTCTCTTTATCAGTCTCCACTATAATTATCCGTTTCTTTTAGCAGATGATGCCTTATAAATAAACTGGTTTATTCCGAAGACCCACACTATTTAATGACGATGAAAAAGAAAAAAAAACTAAAGTAACCACACCAACAAAAACCAACATGCCTGAGAGATATTTCACGACAGCATGTAAAGCCAGGTCAGAGGCTTTACATGCCGTCGAGAATTTGTTTTTCACGCTGGATGCTAGACGCGGTGGTGATCCGCTGGATTCGAGACGCACGGGACCGGTCAATGTGGCGACACTTGGGGGAGGCCTATGTCCAGCAGTGGACGTCTTTCGGCTGAAATGATGATGATGATGATGATGGGGCGGCATAAAAACCGACACCAGGGTTACACCAGGACCCAGGGTTAGAAATTAAAATTATAATTAGTTTAGAATTCTTAATTTAAAAAACCGGGTGACAATTTTATTAATTCTCATTGTTTATTTTGTTTTACATGATAAAAAGACGTCATTTGATTAAAATAAAAGCTTCCTTCAAAGGTTCTAGCAGCCACAATTGTTTTTTCTAAATGTCGAATGCCACTTTTCGTCAAAAATCTCAAAAACCTGTGCCTGTATATTTTAAACGGAATCAAAATAAAGTCTGGTTAGTGAGTGTATTTAAAACGTGTGTTTTGGAGCGGCCGGGCTCTCTCCATAATTAATGTCTAGTCCCACGTGTTTGCGTTACTTTTATGTTACGTACTAAATGTTTTGCTTATTTTCTAGGTAGTAAGGTAAGGATTTTTAATATTAAACTAGGTTTTATCAAATAATTTTGTACGTGGGATTTGTGGTTGATTTGTTATATTGATGAGCAATTTAATACATTACTAAGACCGTTATATAACAATATTTTTAGTATATGCGAAACCTGAATATAGTTTGTTCAGAATATGTAACTGAATCGATTCCAATGATTTTTAAACCAAGTTGGATACCGAGCGACACTAAGCACTTATCGTAATTATTTACATACCTACTGCCAAATTATTATTATCAATGAGCTCAAGATGACGCTGGACGCTCGCGCGCTGCGTGGTGACAACGTTTTTGTGCAGACAACCAGGTAACAGAACAAGCTAATTACTTTGTGGTTTTTCATGATAAAGTTTTGAAATTTTGAACATAGATTCTTAACATAAAAATACTAGACACGTGTTTCAGGTTTCGCTTATACTAAAACTAATGTTGTATACCGTTTTGTTAACACTTATACGTAGTTCTAAGTAATTAGTAAATTCAGGTTGCATCGCAAGCGAAATCGATCTTTACAAGGTGACTGAAAATGTGTGGATGACGAGAGTTGCCGAGGACCGAACTAACTGACAGGTAATTGGCAAGCCCTATGTTCAGCAACAAATCATTAGAGCCCGTTCAAGAATAGATGAAGAGGCTTTTAACTATATTCCATAACAACATTACGCCCGTTTTTCCTAAAGAGGTTAGGCAGAACTGATCTATACCCCGTTTCGACAGCTATGTTTAAGTCCCATGTAATAGGAAACGAGTTTATTGCCATCAACGGGGCACAAAACCAGACTCAAGGCTGCTATTGAGAAATTCCCAATGGACAAACCCTATAACATTTTGCTGTCCCCAGCATGGTAATCGAACCAAGGAGCCTCATGCTCAGTAGCGAGGCTTGGGACCTAGGTAGATCAATAAAAACTATAATCAGGGATTCCAGAATTACTCGCCAGCAACAAAATGCCGGCCGTTTCTACGAACATAAGTTGTAATGAATTTTAAAAGACTGTTATATAATTTGTTTCAAAAGCTAGTGGTGGGTTTTAGTAACAATGGTCTAACTACTCTACAGTTAAACAATTTGCTTTCAGCTCGTTTCACGGAATAGGGATCTTGTTTTCATTACAACTGAGGAGTTAACTCTCTACCTAAATACATTTTCTAGAATTTAGAACCTTTATTAATGTAGCTTTATAAAGTAGGTTCCTTCTTTGAAAAGTTGGTATACGCTAAACTACAAAATCGGGGTTTTTGAGCTGAAGATTATAACAACAACTTTGAAGAAAGAAAGCTTCCCCTACGTTAACGGTCTCAGAGACGGTCACTTTTTATTTTTCTCCACACCTCCTTGAGCGAAGGTTGTCCTGAATGTTATCAGTTACTCGAGAAAGGGGTAAATACTTACGAGGTTATAAGGGTCGAATTTAACTTATTCTAATGTTTTAATAATAACGTCATCATCATCATCATCTGCCTAGCCTTTTCCCAACTATGTTGGGGTCGGCTTCCAGTCTAACCGGATGCAGCTGAATACCAGTACTTTACATGGAGCGACTGCCTATCTGACCTCCACAACCCAGTTAGTACTGGGTAATACGATACCTCTTGGTAAGACTGGTTGTCAGCCTGACTGGTTTTGGGCCAGTGACTACCTAACGACTGCCAAAGATCTACAAATTACCCCCGGGACCAACGGCTTAAAGTGCTTTCCGAGGCACAGAGTAAACTCGGTATGTAATGGGTGGTCACCCATCCACAGGCCAATCTAGGCAAGCACGGCTTAACCTAAAGATCGACCCAAGCTGGTATTATTATATAGCCTCCTCCTCCTCCATTTTAATAATAACAATAAATATTTTTTTTTAAATGTCACATGAACCGAAATGTATTGTAATGTAATTTTTTTGTTTGGTTGCCTTACAGTAGTTGAAAAAATTCAAAGTATCAATCATGCAATACTTTAATCTTATGCAAAACATAAGATTAAAAGTACAACATGTTTGTAATAAACTGATTTGACCACATTTGATTTTTAATATATTATATTAAAAATCAAATGTGGTCAAATCGTAAAGTTATATTTATTTATTTAACACTTCAAGCACAGAAGTACAGAGGCGGACTTAATGCCATAGGCATTTTCTACCAGTCAACCTTTGGGTGATGCAAAGACAAGCAGTGGTAGGTGTAAATCTGAAAATAATTTTAAATAATAATAAGATTAACTACAAGGATATATAAAATACTATAAATATATATCAAAATTTAAATTAATGTAAATAAACATTTCCACGAATATACCAAAATAAAAACACAAACCATGGGGAAAACATTACCGTTGTGACGAAACTGCCAGCTTCTTCCGAATGTACCTACGAACTTTAGTTTTAAAAGATAAGCGATTGGTTGCCATCCTGATTTCCTGGGGAAGCGCATTCCACAGAGAAATAGACTGGACAAAGAAAGATCGGTGAATGAAATCAGTGCGGTGAGAGGGACATTGAAGCATACGGTTTTGCGATGATCGCAGGCTCCTATTATGGTTGGCACAAATATACTGAAAGTGGGGCGCAAGGTAACTAGGGGAAGTGGAAGAAACAAGAAAAGAAAACAAGGTGGTAAGCGCCCTTTGCTCCCTACGCTGACGTATGGGCAACCACTTAAGAAGAGTCCGGTGTTCGGAGACATGATCATATTTACGCAAATTGAAAACGAATCGAATGCAGTTATTTAGAAGACGGTCAAGTTTGTCGAGGAGATCCGCATTCAGGTCAAAGTAGCACACATCACCGTAATCGATGATAGGAAAAATTAAGGACTGTACAAGCATTGTTTTAGTATTTGAGGGTAAAAAGTTTCTCAAGCGGTACAAAGCCCGCAACGAACCAGTAACCTTCTGACTGACACGAGCAACTTGAGTATGCCATTTCATAGAGCATTATAACTAGACCCCAAGCACAGGGCGTCATCTCGCCCCACCAACATACAGTGTCATGAGACGGCATCACTATTAAAATGTATAGCTTAGCAAGGTCGTTGAATGCAGAACTTCTGTCATAGACCAGATTCAAAACCAGTTAATAATATGACAATGATTATGACCTAGCGACTGAGGCAAACTCGCCGTAATACATACCATATACCTATACATAATATCACAATTCTTTTCCCAGAAGAGAAAGCAATGGTTTCTGTATAGTTCGCCCACATTTCTGCAGTTATAACCAGCCAGCTGAGGTACTGGGAAGCCGAAGGGTGTATCAACCTAAGAGCCTAAACCCACACGGTGGCTGTGAATGAAAATCGCCTCAAAAAACTTAAATGATAAATGATGAAAAATAATGTTTATTTCTTTTAACTGTTTGTTCAAACCACTTTTACTCGCCAATGATAAAGGTCCTCTTATTCGACTACTCTAACAAGAAACACGGAAACAAACTGAGATGAATAGAGTCCTAAACAAAAAAAAAAAACAAAATTTAAAAACCGAAACAATGACACTTAAAATCAAACATTACAAGTAATTCATTCTATAGTGGTATACCAGTTATGACCCCACTCTCTATACCGCAGTGGTCTTCTCCACGTAGTATTTTGAAGAAACCCTTATCACCCCATTCTGAATTCCAAGAATTTGCCATAAGCCTGTACTTGTCACCGTTCTCTACTCCCCAGCCTAACATTTTAACAGCATGTCCGCCACGTCTACTGCCTTCCACATATTTGTATACCCCTTCCTTATATTGTAGAAAATCACCATATACGCTAAAGTCAGCCTCTACGGGTCCATTCTTAAACATTTCAGCTTTTATTTGGTCTTCATCTGAAGATAACCTATAAAAATGTTTGCCGCGCCGCAAATCTTTATCATAATCAACGTTGTAGTCCGACTCACAGGACTTGGCGCATTCCGGGGTAGGATATGTCTCCACTTTACAAAGCGGTAATATTCCGTCCACATGGTGTTCACAAGGAGCTATCGTGTACGGTCTACAACCTTGGTTCGAGTTGTAGTTTCCTCCTGACACAATACCCGTGGAGTTCCAGTAAGACCAAGCACACAACTCAGAACCTCCATTGCAGCCACCACAGCCTGAACAGCTCAAAAGATCTTCTGCAGAGAAATGAAAATTCTGTCAGTTGGAGTGTATACAGTACCGGTCGGTCATGGCTTCCACAGCGCCGAACGCCCAGCAACTGCCGCATGCGCCTTGGTCTCTTATTTCGTTCAAGGAGGGACAGTTCGGCCATTGACCCCTTGAGTCGAAGCTCTCTGCAAGACTTGCAATCAGCTCGGCGTCATGTTCCACTATTGGTATTTCCTCAAAGTTTTTATCCTTAATGGCTCCCAGTTGATTTTTGATGAACGAAAAAGGTGTATTCACTGCAAAGTTTCTGCCAGCTTTCCAAGAGTTTTGCTTGGAATTGATCAAATTAATGATTTCATCGGAGAACGGGTTCAGTTCTTCGCCGTCGGCTGCCAGTGCGAGCAGCAAAACAGCAAAAATTGCACGCGTTGCGACCACTACTGTCAAGTTCTATAAATACTATATTCCTGAACACTAAAGTCACCATTATATATGGTTTTTGTTCAGGTTTATCACAGAATCGTTTTTTTTATCGCAAAAAACTGCAAAAATGCCAGATAGGTATTTTGAACACGCGAGAACAGAATACAGTGATAAATTGAATATTTTAAACATTCTTATAGTTGTGTTTAGGTAAAAATAAAATTATTAAATTTATAACATCATTACACGTGCTGTGTGCACGTGTAATGATTTTTTAAAATCCTTTGTCCTGCCTATAAGCGCACAACTCAAACCAATGGAGTCGAGCAAAAATTGGCATACAGATATCTGTTGTGATATAGGCATGCGCTAAGAAAGGACTTTGGAAAATTCAACTCCTACGCGGGAAAAAAGGGGTTTAGAGTTTAATGAAAATCCGCCACCGGGCGAAGCTAGATCGGGCTAGTCCATAAATAAAATTATTAAATACGCAATCAGTGCTTTTCTTACCTATTTGCTTCAGGAGAAAGCCTTTGTTATGTATCCGAAGAAGAACAGTTGGTAAGTAACAGGTCGACAAGTCGGTAAAATAAAACAAAGTATACCTACTGTACAGGAACCTCCTGGCCAAATAGTACCAGCCACTCGGGTCGACCTTCAGATTAGGCCGCGCTTGCCTTGGTTGGTCCGTGCATGGGTTTCTCGTTACATTCCGAGTTTCCTCTATGCCTCGGAAAGCACGTTAAGCCGTAAGTCATTTAAAGATGTTTGATAGTCGTTTCAGGTTGTCAGTGGCTCGAAAGTCTGACAATCAGACTTACCAAGGAGTATCGTATTACCCAGCACTGACTGGGTTGTGGAGGTAAGATGGGCAGTCGCTCCATGTAAAATACTGGTATTCAGCTGAATTTGGTAAGACTGGAAGTCGACCCCAACCTAGTTGGCAAAAATCAAGGCAGATGAGGATACCTACCGTAAATTATGATTGATACCATTTATAACTGCGAGTTTCTCCAAGATAAAACATAATAAAATTGAAAACGTGTAGTCAAACGGCTACGGCTACGGTAAGACGGCTTCGGTCGTTCGGACCTTCCAGGTCCATTTAAACCTTGTATGAAACCACCTTTACAGCTTCATGTAGTAAAATATGGGCAACTTCGTAAATTATTATTAAATTCCGTGGCATCCTCCACTTGATGGAGATAAACAGGACGCACGACACAGGCATTGATTATATTTTGCACTAATTGCATTCTATAAAGTATGACGTTACAGAAGGAGTTACCTAATTTGTGAAAGTTGCGGTGGTTTTCTAGATAATACGTAGTAGGTGTTGTGGTGTAGTATGAAAGTATATAACAGCAAGAGTGTGTGTATATTTTCATTGAATGGATTAAATATAGACAGTGTCTAACCACCATTCGAGATGTTTCATTGTGTTTAAGTCTCGTCCTTATATGGCGACTCTGCCATTCGAACGGGTTCTCAAATCATGTTGGCGTTTAGTTTGGACTGTGATTTGCGTGATATTAATCAATTTGAACACTATTTGCAACAAATATAATCATGTGTCAATCAAAGGTACACAACGAAGAAGTCTTCGTTAACCAGAATAGTGCCGGTGCAGTGGAGGCCACAATTCAGCCACAGTGTGGAATTCAAATATCAGTTATCTGCAATAAGCATTATACTAAAGATCGTATGCACAATATTGTTTCTCGGGACAATTTATATTTTGTAACGGGTGTACAAAAGATGCCTTAGAACATGCCTCGTTAGCATTCGGCATTTCGGTGCGCATTCGTCTAATCGCACCAGAGATTATCGCGACCAATCCTATCGAATATTCGGCCTTATATTGTAACGCACAACATTTTGGACTAAGCAATTTGCGCTATTTTTCTTTTATCTTTATCTGGATGGACAGTTGGATGAAGAGTAGGGAAGCTTTTGCACGGCTGTGAAAACATATGGGCTAGTGTAAAAATACTACTTTTACAGATTCGACTTTTTTTTCAATTATTTAACATTTTATTAAACAAGAAAGCCTAGCTCTAGTGGTTAAAGGCACGATTACTGAGCGTGAGGTCCTGGGTTCGATTCCCAGGTCGGGCAAAGTGTGATTGAGTTTTTCCATCAGAAATTTCTCAGTAGCAGCCACGGAGTCTTGATTTGTGCCCGGCTGATGGCAATAGCCTCGCCCCCTATTACATGGGGCTTAAAACATAACTGGTGAAATGTGGGTGTACACCTACCATCTACCTAGGTACACCTAAGTCTAACCGTTCGGGGATTACAGGCATGATGTTATGTTGTATTATGTTATTTATTAAACAAAACAATCACACGGAAATGATCTCTTCTATAAAAATACCGACACTGACTTGAAAAGTAGGTTACCAAGTTAAAGAGGCTTATATTTTTTCCATCATTTCTAAAAGTATATCACATTCAAATGACTTAAACAAGAATCGGATAAAATCACAAAACCACCAGGTTTCGGGTTTACGTGAAGCAGGAAGGATAATAAATAAAACAAAAACATTTGAGAGAAGGAGCGAATTTTCTTCAAGAGCACATTATCTTCGAACTCAGTCGATGAATATATTATAAGAAGTACAAGTTTATGAATTTTTTCACACAACTTTCTTGAACGCTCTCGCACCAACGCGTTTGAATTAAAATTGCTACGTTTTTAATACAGTATCGGGTTTTCCTCAATAGGCCTTCGTCAATTTGAATTTAAATACATGTTTAACGACTTTAATGTCTTATGTATGAGGTAGGAAATCAATTGACGGGTTAAGAAATCCAATTTATAGGACACTAGCTTTTGCCCGCGGCTTCGCTCACGTTAATTTAGAATTTGATAATCAATTCGGTTTGTACTCTTCTTGTAATAATATTATAATTCAATCATCATTTGCCTAGCCTTTTCCCAACTATGTTGGGGTCGGCTTCCAGTCTAACCGGATGCAGCTGAATACCTGTATTTTACATGGAGCGACTGCCTATCTGACCTCCACAACCCAGTTACTACTGGGTAATACGATACCCCTTGGCAAGACTGGTTGTCAGACTTTTCGGGTCACTGACTACCTAACGAGTGTCATAGATCTACAAATGACACCCGGGACCAACGGCTTAACGTGCTTTCCGAGGCACGGAGGAAACTCGGTATGTAATGGGTGGTCACCCATCCACAGACCAACCTAGGAAAGCACGGCTTAACCTAAAGATCGACCCGAGCGGCTGTTATTATTTAGCCACGAGCTCCTCCATTATAATTCAATCATGATTCGAAATAGACGTGGCGCCATCTATTACCATAAGAACGTTTTTGTTGTTTTCCTCGAGAACAGTACTTTTTTTTGGAATGAAAGGTTGTTCGTTTCTGTACACCTGACAACGTATATGCAAAATTTCAGGATGATCGGTTCGCCTAAACCAGGCGTGAAAAGGTGAAAAACAAACAAAAGTACATTCGCATTTATAATATTAGTATGGATTTCAAGGTATGTTCATAAATACAAACATGACATTATCAGATGATAAAATATCTATGTGTAGGTACTGTAATAAATATTTTTAATTTGTAACCACGTATTGATCAACTATTGCCCGTGTCTGTAAACTGTGAATACTTATTGAATCGAATTTTGTTAACAATTTCAAGGGTTTTATTTTTTTGCACGGATCCCTAATTCTTCTTCGAAAATAAAAGTAGTCTAGTCACATTTTATATCATCAGTCATCTGCCAGTATAAATCCCCTCAAAATCGGTTCAGCCATTTCGGAGATTAGCCGGAACGAACACGCAGCCAAACTTAAAAAAAAGACATTTTTTTTGTTATAAGTAACGTAGAAACTTTGTGTCTTTTGAAATTATAAACAGACACTTAAATTTTATTTATTTGTATAGATGTTAAAGGAAACAATCCACTATAATACGTATTAACTTTCTGCCTTGTTTACTCATGAACCCAAAATAAGAAACGCAGCCTCACACATTGACCATCTAAACAAACATTCGACCCTTAACGCATAGCAAACCAGACATTTAATAAATCACAAAGACAAAGATATTCAGCCCAAAAATCGAGAACAAATGTTTGCTTAATTTTAATTTCACGCTTGCAAAATGCAGCTATAAATTAAGATAGCGGTGACCAAGTGATTTATGAGTGTGGAGGAAGCTTTAGACACTAAAAAGATTTGTACAGAAAATCGACTCAATACAACAAACGAAAAAGGGTCATAGAGACAAGACTCTAGGCCATGAGATACAAACACGCTCAAACAAAAAGCGTTTTGTGAACGCAACGATAGAGAAAACAAATGAAAGAAGACGCAATTTTCGGAAAAATGTGGAAATAAGTGATGGGCGCGTGAGTCGCTTGAAGTAAGTCGTAATGCCCGAGTCCGTCGACGGGACCATAGTGGCGGGCGAATGATCTAAGAAATACCAGTCGCGAGTGATTTTGCCACCCCTGTACTTGTAGTGTGTCAATCTGCCTGAAAGAAAGAAAGAAAGAAAGAAAGAAAGAAAGAAAGAAAGAAAGAAAAAAAGAAAGAAAGAAAGAAAGAAAACATATTTATTTGGCCCTTGCCACAAGTGCGCACAACAAGCACAAAAAAAAATATAAAAAAAACTTAAATTTATACAATAAAAATGTTAAAACAAAACAACAAAAAAAAAAGAGGAGATAATATTGTGTGTCTCACGGCTGCGCCAAAAAGGCCCAGTTCAGCAAACTGCCGTTGTGAAACTGCAGTTTCTGATTTGAGTGTTTTTATTCGCGAACAGTCAATCTCTAAATAAGGTGGTTCCTTCAATGTAATATAGCACACGAAATTTAAATTTAGATACTGACTTGTACTAATCAATTACTAAATTCAGAATCTGGAATCCAAAATGGCTGCTTTCACTGATTGTATGGACCTTACCTTCTGAACCATTATATCTTTTATATTGAAAACTGTTTCTCGTAGCCAGGATAAAGAGTCTGTTGTGCTATGTTGTCGATATGAGTAAGACGTTGTGAAGGACGTGGATAATAATTTATGAAGTTGCAAGTTTATTATCCTTAAGAAAACGCTAGAGGAAACTCGACTAAGTAACTTGCTTATTATTATTATCATCTTCTGTATTCTCTTACTTCTTTTTTCTCCTTAGCTTATATTGTCCCACTGTTGGGCAAAGGCCTCCCGCATAGCCTTCCACTCTTCTCTCTGTGTGGTTTTCTCCGGCCGATCTGTCACAAACGCTTCTAAGTCGTCACGCCAGCGTTTTATAGGCCTCCCTCGGCAACGATGCCCGTCTTCCGGCACCCACTGTGCGTGACAAGCCTGAACCATCATCATCTGGCCTATCGGTCCTGATGCATTCTCAGACATGGCCCGCCTAAACCCACTTCAACCCAGCAGTCTTATTGCTCACATCAGTGATTCCAGTTTTTGAGCTTATCGTGGTATTGCGAATTCTGTCGCTGAGGTTTATACCCAATATGCTACGCTCCATCGTCCTTTCATCAAACTGAGTGAAACAAGATAACTGCTTTTTAAATTACGTCCAGTACCTTCCTAATTTCAAAAATAGTAGTGGAAGATTTATTTTAAAAATACCTACATTAAAAGAAAACACATAATTATATAAATCTCTCTCACATAAATTCAAAAAATTCAAAGTATTGAAAATAGGTCAGTTTCAGCTAAAGCTAAAAGAGTTCAAGATAAACTTCCTAAAGTGTTATTTCCTTGGTTATTACTACGGGCCTAGAACAAAGAATGTAGGTCATGCAGATTCAAGAACTGCCCGAAATGAGAGGAAACGGTTCGCTTGAACCACATCCGATGTTAATTGATCAGAATGGGTACCTCTTGGCATTTTCGAAGTGGAACAAACTCAGTCTAAAAATACGGGCAAAAGTTGAGGAAACGCATGTAGGTGCCAACAATTTCCGCAATTTCAAATGTTGAGTCATTTTGTTATAATAGTACCTACAAATTTTGACATGTATGTCACTCATTTTATGAAACTAACAATCTATTTCAAAATGTTTTGTTTTTTAATTTCCTACTCGTATTATGCTGTTAGTTGGACTTAACTTCAAGTCTAGGTTTTTCCTTACTGATTATGTAGAACTGTTTGCTTGTTTGTTGTTGTTGTTGGGTTGTGTTGTGTTATTATTGTTCAAAATTATTCCACCGCTGGTTTGAACGATTTTGAATATTAGGAAGCTTCAAGCAGAAATATCACATGCAGTTATCCGCTAGGTACTATGTACAGTCTTTTCAGTGATTTTATATCTGTCAGCAACACAACTTCAACCTTATCACTATTTAAATAAGGATTAATTTAATTATGATACTGAAACATTCGACGTAAAATATATGTAGTACTCGCACGTTATATAACATCGCTATTACCTACTTTTGTCTTTAAATTCCAGGAAACTTCTCCTTTGCTTAAACAATGCAGTATTCGGTTTTACAATATCTGATCTCACAAAGTATTTAATAACGTATAGTAAGTATGTCTCCTGTTTACGAATTCTCTTCGAGACACAAACCATCTCCGATATTGCACATACTGCAGTTACAGAATAGGTAGACACAGAAGATGGGCTCCTAGACAACAGACACGCACGCTAATGTAGACACTCTTCGCGTAATCTTTTCAGTTTTTACGGTTCCGTACCCCAATCGGCAAAAATGGAACCCTCATAGGATCACTTTGTTGTCCGTCTGTCAAGACCCTTTTTTTGAAGAACGCGTGGAGGTATCAAGCGGAAATTAATATCAAATACTCAAGTTTGCTACCCCTTAAAGCAGAGAAAAAATCAATTTTATGAGTCACCACGATCAAAAGATGTGACTGTTTATGTCGCACACTTTGTGATTACACAAGGAAATCAAACAACTTCCTGTTGATCTAGATTTGAATTATGACAGCACACGTAAAAGAAAAAAATCTAAAAAGCGTAAATTTATAGTTTAATAACAAAATACCTATCAGATACGACACCTACAAGACCTACAAGTACAAACAACAACCAACCAACAAGATACCCACAACACAAGTACACCTAAAAGTTTATACGGAACCGAGTCCAACTCGCATTTAGCCGGTTTTTATCTTCGATTTTGGTTTACTGTCAAAATCAAGGTGATGTTTGAGTGGCTGTCACAGATAAAGTTACTGTGATAGGACTGTACAATGTGAGCTGGATGATTATTGTCAAATGCGTACGCTGACTGGACAGATGCACTCAAATCTGTGTGTTTCTTCCCTCAAAAGACCATCCACTAATCTTCATGTTCTTCATATAACTTGACCAGGAACATCTCTGGACTTTAAAGAGATCTCTGGGTTTTTGTCGGGGTTGGTTCTCAGAGAAATCAGGTGGGAATTACCAACCTCATCTTGTTTTTAAACAGAATTTATTTATTAGTGAAACCTAATCGATACTGGCATTCTTTTGAAGTTGTTCTTATGTCATAGATGCATGCATCTACGTACGAGTATGTGCCTGCATTGTCGCTTGTTGCTGTATCCAACTGGCCTTCTACATATATCTATTTTGTGCTGAACAGTTCCGAGACAAAGTTATGGGTCATAACTCGTTTATCGACCT
Source organism: Noctua janthina (assembly GCA_963576755.1). NCBI lineage: Eukaryota > Metazoa > Arthropoda > Insecta > Lepidoptera > Noctuidae > Noctua > Noctua janthina. The sequence continues at coordinate 6,188,617 of OY755055.1, forward strand.
GATCGTTGAACACCGGATCCGACTAACAGTTCGCCCTTTTCGTATCTTGTATAGAAATACTGTCATGTGTACCAAATGGAGCATCGTAACTAATTGTTCAGCTCAAAGTGCATTTGTCGTTTATAGCTCAACGTCAAAATTGGTTGTGCTTGCTAATACTTTGGATTTATTTAACTCTTGTGTTGTCTTGTCTTGTATTATTTCAATACTTACTTTTGTGGTTATAAGTAGGAACTGCGCGTCGGTTCGGCTGTTTTACTATTCTTGTCTTATGCCATTGTTGAACAAGTAATGTAAGATAAATGATACTCTGCCTTGCATAGTCTGGTCGTCTCTCGGATGCAAAAGATAGGGAGATAGTTTGGGAGTTTTGTGCCTTTGTCCTGCAGTGGTCTGTGATATTCTAAATTGATGATTGATTGATCAAGTTGATTTTTTCATTTAACATCTTAGGGTGACAAATGACAATAAATAAAACTAGACTTGATAATGTGCATTACTTTAATATTAAATCGATGTACGACATAAAAAGTTATCTGTACACAGATATTTATTAGTTTTACAATTAAAAATATTAACTAACGTGATCTGGATAGGTTTACAGTCAGTCGTTTTGAAAGTATTGTTTTTCACTCGACTGTGTTAATTTGGGCGGTAATTATTCTTCACAAATTATTATAAATAGCTTTAATATAAAATTATTCACATAATTCAGAACGATGCTGTAGTCATCATTTCAGTTAATAAAATAAATACATTTTTTTACCTATGATGAAAATTTTTCTTAATATAAATCAAGCAGTTTTAAAGGCACCCCGATCGCATAAAGTGCACCCCAGACATAATATGGCACCGGCTGAGCGCAGCAATGGCATGAGAATAGGATTTACAATCGGAGCGTTCTATTCTGCTGCAGTATCTCATAGGTACGACGTTTAATGTCATAAAGTATCGTCATCGCTTGGTAACTACTGTATTGTGTCCATGGATCACAAGTTTTACTAAAATCGTCTTTATTTATTTTCAAGGCTCGCATTCCTCTGCTATGAATGAGTAATTTGATAAAACTTCCTAAGTGATAAAGTTATTGACACCGAAATTCAATCACGAACTCAACCAGATTCAAGATTCCAGAGCCAACAAATTGACTTGAACCCTTTAAACTAATTAAGCACGCGAGCAAAATAAAGCTCGTAAACCGAAATCTCAGCCCCGATAAAATCTATTTTCAGCTGAAGTAGCTAGAGTTAAGGCAATTTCCTGGTATCCTACAATTGGTACGGTAGCAAATCCCCGCTTAGAAATAATCCGGTTATTCGGTACATCGTCGTCGATAGTCACGGAGAACATTAATTGGTCTGCGAACACGTCCAAGTCCTGCACGGTACGAGAACAAGAGAGAATCGGAGTCACCTAATTTGTGACGTGACGTCAAAACTAGCCGTTGTCGGAACTTTAGTTGCAATTTACGAGTTTTTAATTGGAGTTATATAAGGGTAAAAGGTGTTACATGTGAAATTGTGAAGACGGAATTTTCTTTTCTGGACTTTTTAGGTGAAAGTTTCACTTTGAGCTATTCGTAATTGAAAGTTGGTTTCAATTGAGCTGGTGATTTTAAATTGAAATACGGATCAGTAATGTAAATGCAAGATTATAAAAAAAGTTGGGGTTGAGTTAGATTTTGTTTCGAATTCTTTACGTTAGTTTTGCCATTGTTGTGTTTTTAGTTAACTTTTTATTGTTGACATCAATAACTATAGACTCGCGTAAGATGTATGTTCCAAGGCAATTTAGGAAAAAAACACAAAACGACTTAACTAACTGAGTATTCCAACACTAAGTTTGTTACAGCTTACCAAAATAAACGTAGAACATGTTACAATGAACAATTAACAGTGTAGTTCCAAGATATGTTCTGACAACTAAAATACATATCAAATGACTGAAATTCAAACACAAATGGCGTCTCTCATCTCATATTAAATCCAAATGTACACTGCTGCATGTCCGTAATTGTTCACAGATATGTTTCACTAGTGAATTCTCGTTAGCGCTTGGGTAGAATAGAACTGGAATATCTCGTAACCTGTCTTTAGACATCCCTGAGATATCGCAGTTAATTTTGCTATGAATGTTATTTTAATTGCTACAAATTCAAAAGTTTAAGAGAGATTGGTATATTTACATAGCTTTCATTAATTCAATTTGCTGATGTTATTTTCGCGGTAAAAAAAAGCATGCTTTTTGTTGTTGTTACCATCATCTCATCGATAATACGGACAAAAAAAACGGAGAAATAAATTAAATCGTGTTTCTGGGATATTATATAGGTTGTGAGAAATGTAAGATAGTTGGATCTGACAATTAAATGCCAAATGACTGAAATTCATACACAATTACCTAGTGTCAACGTCGCTGCTTGTACTCAATTGTTCACAGACATGTTTCACTAGTCAAATCTCGTTAGCGCTTGGTAAGAATAGAACTGGAATATCGTGTAACCAGGCATCCTTTAGACATTGTAGTTGATATCTTTAGCACATCGAGTGTTACAACGTTGCATTTGCACTAAAAATAATTAGTCGACTATACATCGGAGAAACGAGAGCAATAAAATGCTGAAGTAATGGCAAAATTTATCCATGTTTCTTGCGAAGATCCGATAATTGAGCAAGAAAGCATAAAAAGAAATGACTATAGTTGTTTGGCGCTTAGTTAGTTAGCTATTAATGTTGTCGTTTATTGTTTTGTACGAAAATATAGGAAATAGTTAATATCCTTTTTGATCATTTTGTCAAATCATTTTATTAAGGTCTTCCATAATGCTTTTTCTATATCCTTCAAAAGAATTGACGCGATGAACAAGAATGAGAAAACATTCGAAGTTTGCCGAATTTGTCATCATTTCCGCACTGACCATAATTTCAAGTTTGTTCCCCATATCAAACCACTCCTAAATTATAAAATAATGACTCATTAACAACTATAAATGTCGTGTTAAGCTTAACTTTCCCGCCAATGCAAACCAAAGCCGTGTCAGGGCTAATGTAACTGGACAACTGGACATATTATCATAAATTCTCCCCCTCACAATTCGAGTTTACAGCTCGTTGTCAGAGCAGCTAACTGTGCCATATCCGACGAGCAATTAACTAGCCTTATTGCCCGAGTTTGTATTTGCATCGTTGAGTTCTAGGTTTGTGATTTCATCATTGTATTGTTCGAGATGTACTTGAATTAGTGTCTATTTGATGTATGTATTGATTGCTTTGCTGATATTATCATCGTCTATTACGTCTGAGATACATGTGCATTTGGCATTTGGAGCTTTGTGAGCGCCTTACAGTATCATTTGCGTTGAGCAATTAACTAGCCTTATTGCCCGAATTTTTATTTGCATCATTGAATTCTAAGTTTGTGATTTCATCATTGTATTGTTCGAGATGTACTTGAATTAGTGTCTATTTGATGTATGCATTTATTGCTTTGATGATATTTTCATCTTCTATTACGTTTCAGATATTTGTGCATTTGGCTTTGTGAGCACCTTACAGTATGGGCAATTAACTGTGTGCGTCAGTATGGCTGGTTGCCTGTATCGGCTCGCGTCAGGCTGGTAACCAAAAATTGCTACCTATTTGCTACCTATAGTCAATTAATTGCTATCTAACTTGGAAACAAAATAAAGAGACTTTAAAATGACCAGCCATTCGGATATCAGGATGGCTGGTCAACTCTCCGTTTGTGTGAACTATTCAAATTCGTGTTAATATTTTTACTTGAATAATTGCTACCTGATTGCTACCCTCACGTATTTCAATTTCCACCTTGTAGCTTGAACGAGTAAAAAGTTGTGATCATTTGATTTTTTTACAGGGAATGGATTAAGGTTAATTGACTATAGGTAGTAAAAGGTAGCAAATAGGTAGCAATTTTTGGTTACCAGCCTGACGCGAGCCGATACAGGCAACCAGCCATACTGACGCACACAATTAACTGGCGTTATTGCTTATATTTTAATAGCATCGTTGAAATCTAGGTTTGTGATTTCATCATTCTATTGCTCGAATCTACTGGTCATTAAGTCATTATTTATTTATTGATGTCATCTTCTATTATGTCTGGGATTCTTGTACTTTTTGGATTTCGAATATAGTGACTACCTAACTATGCCACGCCCGACGAGCAATTGCCTCGTTGTCCAATTTTGTATTTGCTTCGCTGAATTTGTCGTTAGTGATTTCATCATTGTATTGTTTGTATCTACTTGTATTAGTGATTATATTTGCATTGATTTGATTGTTATTACTATCTTCTGCTTCGACTGGTATGCTTGTATATTTTGGACTATGCGATTTGCGTGTACCGACTTTTAGTCTGGTATGACCAAAGTATGGAATCTCATTCCGATATGGACTTCTGAAGTCTACTTGAAAGCTTTCACCCCCAATAACTGTCCCCAACTTTTCAAGTTAATTTATAATAATTAAACTGATTTCCATAATTAGCCCAATAAGCACAGTCGAGTCATCATAAAATCAAACACAAACTATAACACTATTTACCAACCAATTATAAATAATTTTCTCAACTTTTTCAAGTCTTATTTTATTCCGTAACTAGTAGACACAAAAAGCAATTACCAATAATACGAATCAACAAACAGTATTTGATATAAAACGAAAAGTATATTTCATAATTAACTTCATATTATTTGCACATCTGCCACCTATCATAATTAGCTATTTGATTGACGAAATGGCACAAATAATTAAAACTATGAACCTAAAGATATTACAGTTACTACATCTAGCAATGAGTGACATACAAACAAAGGATATAAATATTTTTTATTACATACTTGAATTTACAAATTGTTATGAGTAGCATCTTGAAACAAAAGATATAAAATTGAAGTAACATTTTGTGCTACTAAGCAATTTGCACGAGAAATAAACGTATACAGCATGTTAAACAAATAAATAAAGATTTTTTGAATTTTTAGCACGATCCTGACAGGAGCTGGCATGAAACCAAAGTACTACACCCCAGCGAGGCTGGCCATACAGTGTGGTATTATGCAGGAATTCATATAACTGAACACACAGATTAATAATACAATAGCTCCAAACTACGCCCAACTCCCGCGAGAAACAATGTGAATACATAAACGAACACACTGATTTGTTCGACATACAAAACAATGCTTAGTTATCAAAGGTCAACACAGTATAACAAAGTTCTGCTAACAACGATCCATCTCTCAATTCACAACGGAGGAACAACCACACTGTCTTTCTGTGTCTACAGTTGGAAAACTGATCGCAGTACAATAGGAAAGTTTTCAATTAATATCACAGTTTCCGTATTTAAAAGTAAGAATATTACAAACTTCACTAGTTAGTCCGTGAACTATATACACTCCACTACACGATTCAACTAGAAACAGTAAGTTCTGGATACGTCCGAACACTGGCTTTTGTCTTGTTGTCACCCGAAGTAGTACTGGGCGTTCGAATATCGATATAAACTCCTCGTGTTAGGGTCCGTTTCAGTTTGTATTTGAACTCTTGGCAGAGTTTTGACCGCAACTCCGCGCCCTAACGTGCCATGTGGCATAGTTCGGAGAGGCATTTCTATGGGGAATTCGGCCACCTGTCCGTACATATTAGTGCTCACATGTGGGTACGTATTGGGTACTGGTCGGCCGACATACTTATTGATTTTGGGACTTAGAGCCACGTTGGAGTACTGTATGTCTTGCTTGATTCCCGAATCAACCGTGTCGACGGGTACAGATAGACTGGTTATGTTAATATCGTTGTCAACTTCCGATATGCTGTCGTTGAATCCGTTGGGGATTTCCGTGGTTGCTGATACGTCTGGACCTTTAGGCTGGTCGGATGTTTGTTTGGTCATCACGCAGCGTATGATGCCCAAGATGATGCAGAGGAGAAGGCTTCCAGCGACGCCAGCTATGATGTAGACGTACATGATGTCGAATTGATCTGCGAAAGAGGAAGAGGTATCAATTTCATGTCTGTTCACCCCGGTACCCTATTCTAAAATCTAGATCTTTTAACAAATTATCAAATTATAAACGCGAGTATACATAGTAGGCGTTAGTTCTCAGAAACGCTTCTGTTGGGACAATTTAGGTATACATTCTGATACTGATACTGTTAGCCTGCGTCATCCCACTGCTGGGCAAAAGCCTCTCCTCATGACTTCCAGTTGTTTCAATCCAGGGCCACTGGTCGCTGGTCTTGTCCGTTCTACTTTCTGATTGATGCATTTTTTGTTCTCTGACATTATCTTTACTATTTGGTGTTCTTAAGTGAAAATCGTGACCCTAATTCAGAAAAGGCCCGAATTCCAACTAGAGATTAATAGGGTCATCACCGCTAAAGTAAATGGGAGATCATTTCAGCCAAATAAATTACAGGCTTACAAACGCTATTCTATTTACTTAGCTTTGCAAAAGGTCACAGAGACTACAAAAGGAGCATTATTATAATTAATTTGGGCAATACTGGCTTTGTATAACGGGTTAATGCAAATAATAATTATATTTATTAATCATCATAACAATTAGGCTTCATTATTTCGCTTTTAACAATGCTTTTAATTTACACATACAGCAAAATTTCTAATCAGAATTATAAACGCGATTAAACGTAAACAATATGACATAAATATTAATAAACTGTTGTCTGAAAAGGCTTATTAAACCCGTTTTATGCTGATCTTAAGCCTGTATAATATTTCTTAAACAATATAATATTGGCTCAACACTTATCTTTGTTTACACAAGGTAAGTAATTATGCATATTGCCGAGTCCTGTATGTAAACTTGGGGAAGCAAACTGCGGTATTCAATAGGGCCTTGAAATAATTCACAGGGTTCGGAGGAGCTATAAATTATGGAGCAATATAAAGCTTAGTGTGTGTTGAACTTGAAACTACATTGTGTTAGCGTTGCCTTCATTAAAATAGGGTTTGAATTTGAATTGCTGTTGGCATGTTCTAGAACAAAAAAAAACCGAAGAACACCAACCCGAGGAGGGAGTAAACCACAGAGAGAACGCCTGTCATGTGTTTCAGCATTGTGAGACTGTTCTAAATTAGTATAACCGTTTGACGTTGACTGACCAAGTAGTATAAGTACTAAGGGGGTTGTGGAGGTTAGATACGCAGACACTCCATGTAACTGGTATTCAGCATCGGGTTAGACTATAAGCCTAAACAATCATCATAGACAGATGATGATTGACTTTGACTGATATGATAAATTTAGGAGACAGAATCTATCATCTTAATTTTTTTTTTTTTTTTTTATATAAAACATGCCGGTAATGTCGTTAAAAGTAGTCTTTTGGATTTTGATTGTTGAAGTTGTGCTGTGTGATTTAATTTAAAGTTAGATGGTGTTGCACGTTCTAAATTGAACATGACAATGAAAACAAATTTAATTTGGTTTTGTTAAATCACGCACAACCGCGATCTACCTCTACCCCTTTGAGATTAACTTGGGAATCAATACTAATTTAATATGTGATGTGGTTTCAGTGTAACTTCCACAATGAGCTTAAGATATATCAACAAAATTTTGCATCTGCTCAAGTAAATAAAGACTAAGAAACAATAATATTCAATATTTGACAAAATAAAATTACAATCATTATTGAAACATGGATTTATAAATTAACATAAGTCTGAATTCGCACACTCGTCTTGAGCACGCGTGGTGATCAGTGCCCGTGAATTTTCTGTATGAGAGGACACAGACTGTAATAGGCTGGTATTATTATTATTATATTGAGGTATAGTATACCAGGTTTTTGGTTTTCTAATGGAATGGAATGGAAAATGAGAATCTAATAAGTTTTCTTCTACAAGAAAATAAATGTAGACCTGGTTATTTAAATCTATTGACTGTTGCCAAAAATCAAGAAAAAGATGTCAATTTAGAAATCAAATAAAATTAGGACTTAGTTTATGTGATTAACACAATTCACAATAGATTGAATAATGGAGATTTAAAAATACCTAAGGATTGGCTAAAACCCGAAATTGGTTTTGAAAGGAGTTAAAGAGAGCATTATAGACAAGAGATTATTAGAAAACGGAAGTGAAGACAATATGGTTGATGTGTATTACCCATGTCTTGCGGCTGGGTCTGCTTTGGTCGAGATTAAGTCTTAGATAGTTGACAACATTAACATTCGTATAAAAAGGACTATTTAGTTGCCTGTATATCAAATACCGTTAGAAGGCGTCCCATATGATGGACCAATGACCTGGAGACGACCTTGGAAAGCGGCTTAATTAGAGCAGAACGGGAGTGGGAGACGAGCCGATGTTTGGGGGAAGAATATGTCAAGTAGTGAACTTCTTTCAGCTGCTACCATGCTGATAAATGTGATGATTATAACAAAACTAAACAGCTTGTTCGGCAGCACCAGACGTCAAAAAAAAAAAAAAATATCAAACTATTTATTTCAAAATGCATTCGCCAAAATATTACATTAAAAAAACGCTCAATCATTTTGAGGTTAGATTATTTGCGCTATCGATTTAGATATTTTAAGGTACTCGCTCACAGTTCTTTGTCTGGTAGTGGACCCTGATACGAAGACCGCTCTCCCATTCTAAACATTCAGTTTCTTTGACAAACCAATCTTTGACAAACCAATCTTTGACACATCAATCTTTGACAAACCAATCTTTGACAAACCTATCTTTGACAAACCAATCCTTGACAAAAAGTGTGAGAACGGTTTTGTTTTACTGCTTCGACATATTATTTGTCAAAAGATTCCAATTCATGTAGGTATATATACTGCACTGAGATATTTCACTGAACTTTCATTAAATGAAGTGTACAATGTTCAGTAAGTGAAATATTCCGCAATTTTGAAATTAATTAACACGGGAGTAAGTAATCACAGAAATTGATAAGCGTCGGCAGATGCAATCAGGAAATTATTTTAATTACTTAGTTGATTAATCTCCGCTGGGAGTTTACCCAAATACATTTTTGGTTGATGGTAAAGTAAATTAAGCTAGTGGATAATAGATATCTATGAAAGTAGCCTTAGTAAAGCAGTGGACGTTCGGTTGACAATATGGGGATGAAAATCATCATCTTCACAGCCATTTTTCCAACTTGTATGTTGAGGTCAGTTTTACCAAGGGGTATCGCATTGCTCAGTACTAACTGGGTAATGGAGGTCAGATAGGCACCAGGGCTGCGGGACTGTTCGAAAGAGATACCGCGGCCCTGGAACACAAAGGGCAAAGAAGGAACATGGATGGGTTTTAGTCAGTACAAGTCTGACACTCCCTTCCTCTCCGCCCAGAGTGGGGGGGGGGGGTCATTCGGCGATTTCCCAACCGAAAAAAAAGAAAGATCAGATAGGCAGTCGCTCCATGTAAAATTCAGCTGAATCCAGTAAGACTGGAAACCGACCCAACATAGTTTGAAAAAGGCTAGGCAGCTGATAAAGTTGGGGTCAGTTTCCAGTCTAACCGGATGTAGGTAGGTGAATACCGATATTTTACAAAGACCGTCTACATATCTGACCTCCAAAATCCAGGATAAATATAATGAAGTAAATTAATTCCATGGACTGTATCTTACCAACCCTCACCGGGCTCACGTGATGTATAATACATTTGGCTGTTGCCCACTCCGTCCCAAAGAGAGAACGCTTGTGTCCCAGAAGTGCAATGGGAACGTTCTAGGCTGTTCATGTAATATACGGGGTGGAAGGGACACCGACCCGAAAACGTTTACCACGTATTCAGTACATCTTTTGGAAGCCACATTGAAATTTTTCATCGGTAATTTAAAACACTTGGACTAACTACTATGGACAAAGATGTAGAAAATGGCTAGTCCCAAATTTTTTTAATGACATTCCAGTCGATTTAGAAAGTAGCTGTACCACAAAAAAATCTTTTAAAAATAAATTGGGGAAGTTTCTTTTTAACACTTTTTGTCATAGCCTTATATATGGAGATGCATAGATATACTAGCTTATGTTAGCAGCTTCACCGGTGTGAATTGAAATGCCATTGCGCGGTTTAGGATGTTATTGGCTGAATGCTGGTGGCCAGCCGTGGCGTCTTGGAGCGGGAGTGGTTCCGGTGTGGGGGAGGGATGGCGCTAGACGACCTGTGTAGCTCTGTCTCTTTCCCGCGCTGCGGTTCCTCCTACTTTGGGACGCCATGGTGGCCCCCTTAACACATTTTGAATTGCGTAGTGACGGTTCAGTTCACTACTAGTCAGCCTTTGTGATATTACAGTAAAATATTTGTGTTTAGTTCTAGTTAATATTTATTCTTGTTGTTGATGAAAAGTACCTTCGAGAAGTTACGTAAAAATATAGGTAATATTGCATGTATATGGGAGCTACATCTTCCAACAAACTGCTTTACAGTTTGGCCACCACGAATAAACGCTTTCTCATTTTTATTTTTTCTTTTTTTTAAAAAAAAACAGCTGTTCCATATACTTTGACCGTGTAGGTATTGCACTTTTGTAGGAAATAGCAATTTTTTTTTAAATTCTCATGAAAAATTTCTATGTACTGACTACGTGGTAGTGGTCCCTTCCACCCCTTATTGTTGTTGTTCCTTACCTTCTTTTGGTAGATGATGCCTTGGTGGCGAGGCTGACGGTTCATCTCTGTTGATGCTGGTGATGTTCAGGCTGGTGGACATGGAAGGTCGCTGCGGTGGGACTGCTGCCACGGCTGGTGCAGGAGGCACCGCTGATTCTCCCCACCAGCGGTCGTTGGTTTCATCTGAAAGTGATGTTCTGATGAGTATCACATTGGTAGATTGAATTGCTTGGTTGTGTTCTTTAGGGTAAAGATCAGTTATATAAGATAGATTTACATACATGACATCACGCCTGTCATCCCTGTAGGATTAGGCAGAGGTGTACCTAATAGTACACCCACATTTTGCCCAGTTATGTTTAAGAGCCATGTAATAGGGGGCGACCCTATTGCCATCACCGGGCACAAATCCAGACACCGCGGCTACTACTAAGAAATCCCTGATGGAAAAATCCAATAACACTTTGCCCTTACCGGGAATCGAACTCAGGACCTCATGCTCAGCAGTCGCGCTTGCGACCACTTGACCAACGTGGCAGTCCGGAACCAGAAGATTTGATGAGCAGATTTCCAGAAATAATTATAGCCAATCCGCTATTTCCAAGTGTTATCGTAAGGGTCAGCTCACACCGAGACGCGACACGACGCGACGGCCCCGTCTCGCGGCACAGCAAGCGGCCGCGCGTCTTTCAATCGATACTATGCATTTCCTAATGGAGATAATGCATAAAATGGCTCGACTGTGCACGCAGCGTCGCGTTGCGTCTCGGTGTGAGCTGACCCTAAGTGGTTAGTTACTGTGTTGAGGTCAAAGGTAGCGGCTTTAAGTAAAATGCTAGTATTCAGGTGCATCCAACCAGACTGGTAGCCGACTTCAACATAGATAGGAGAAGGCTCAGCTGATAACGATGTCAAAGGCGTTTTCAGTATTTCACCAAGTGGAACAACGTGCTGCTTTTTCTTAAAACATTTCCAATTTAAGAAAAAGCCTTGTAAAGTTAAAATATCTAACCAAAACTAACCTCCAAAAGACACGATCAGAATACGATTCGCGAAAGAACTTTTGTAGAGTCATCATCTGCCTAGCCTTTTCCCAACTATGTTGGGGTCGGCTTCCAGTCTAACCGGATGCAGCTGAATACCAGTATTTTACATGGAGCGACTGCCTATCTGACCTCCACAACCCAGTTAGTACTGGGTAATACGATACCCCTTGGTAAGACTGGGCACTACCACTACCACTATTTTCTTCCACTTCACAAATATAAAAGACGAAACTATTCTCAAAAGGTTTTTACCATCGCGACGGGTTCTTCAAAGAAACGAAAAATAAATTGCGATATTGAGAAACAGTGAACGAGATTGATACGAAATGAAATATGGAGATATCTTTCAGTCAACGGAAATGCAGAAGTGAATAGACAAAAGGGTCAGGAATGGATGCAAAACTCAATTCACGTATGTATGTATGAGCCTGTGAATTTCTCTGGAATGAGACGCTTTTAATCGTAATACTGCAAAGAGATATATAAAGTTTAATTTACGATGTATGCCTAGAGACGCTCATTAAGTTACTTGAAAAGATAAGATTAGTACTTATACATATTTGGTTTACAACCTTATCTTGTTTATAGGTGTTATAAAAGACTTGAATATAAACATATCCGTACTCATGTACGTGTGCATAATGCATGCGATGTGAGTGCTACCGACAACTCGGAGCGAAAAAAGAATAAAAAATTAACAATACGTACCAGAAAAAAATTAAAACAACACACGCTCTTTAATAAATAACAAATAATAATAGGCATAGTTTCCTTTAAAAATAATTAGGAGATGATCTCTCAAAATATAGTACACAAATGAATGAAAAAAAAAAAAAACAATTACTAAAATATTTTTATTTTTGAATTCAAAGTTGACAATTTAAAAGAAGAATATGGCTTTGAAGTTTTAGCAAAGAGACTAAAATGCAGAGGTAACTCTGCAATATATAACCTAAACTTGAAATCCATGAAAACACGTCTTACCTACTAAAAACATCGCTTAAATCGGTATGCCATTTCGATAACATAAAATATGAAGTTCAAAACATAATACGATTGCTTCAGCTACTTTGCTCAACTTTTCTTGTCAGACCAAACTTAATAAACGTCGATTCAAGACAGCAAGTTGAACATTTCAATGGAGGAAGAAAAGCAATTGCCTCCGCACTAAGTTAAAGTCGGAACGCCGCACCTTGAAGAGATACTGGTAATTTTACCGACAATATTAAAATTTCCATTTTGATCTTGAAGGAAAATGCAGGGAAGTTTTAAGTCGTTGCCGCGAGGCATCTTTGCAAGTAATAAGGGTTGGTGGAGAAATAAATATAAATTAATGTGGAAGCGCCGGGATAGCCCGCGAAATTTAAATTTTCTTAGGTTTTTTGCAATTCAGGTCGGTGTCATGCTATATATGAAACAAAATATGATTCGCGACCGTAACACGTATGTAGTTACAGAATTATAATCATTAAAATCATCAATAGTAGCCTCTAAGTTCATGTAATCCCATTTAATGACTCAAGAAAAAGATTTGAAGAAAAATTCAGATTCAAGAAATTTGATTTCAAGAAAAAGTCATTCAATGGGATTATATTAACTTAGAGGGTTGTTTCACATATAGCATGACACTGACCTGCAAATTGCAAAAAACCTAAGAAAATTTGAATTTCGCAGGCTACCCTGGCGCTTCCACCTTAAGATGGGCAAAGAGCATTGCTATTCAAAGTGGCAATGTTGCTAGTCTTCTAGACACGTTCCCAGATGACAGCGATGCGGAGGAGTAGGTACATTGACGATTACGTGACATATTGTCTCCGTAGTACATATATGTAAGTTCTTAGTTTTAGTCTTGATTTAGTAAATAGCCTTTTTTAATATTTGGTTTGTATTTTATTTAAGGTTGTTTAAACTATTTACGAATAAAATACGAATGAATGAACATAATTTAGAAGAAGATAATATTGCTGGTGTAAAATTCGAGGACAGAAAAGTTGTTTCTGATGTCAGACACCCAATTATAATACGATACAATAATCTAGTTTCCTGAGACACGACTAAGGGCGTCTCATCTCTAATGTCTTCCCCCAAATTGCATGGTACAACAAATATCAGTGTTTTCTGTTCGAAAAACGGAACATCATCATCTGCCTAGCCTTTTCCCAACTATGTTTAGGTCGGTTTCCAGTCTAACTGGATGCAGCTAAATACCTGCCTATCTGACTTCAACAATCTAGTTAGTACTGGGTAATACGATACCCCTTGGTAAGACTGGTTATCACACTTTCGGGCCACTGACTTCCTGTAACGACTGTCAAAGATCTCCAAATGAAAGCCAGGACCAACGGGTTAACTTGTTTTCCGAGGCACGGAGGAAACCCGGTTTGTAATAGGTGGTCATCCATCCACAGACCAACCTCGGCAAGCGCAGCTTAACCTGAAGATTGATCCAAGTGGCTGTTATTATTTAGCCACGAGCTCCGCCACGAAATAAACACAGAACAGTAACAAGAAAATATGGAATCGAAAATATCGTAACTGATTTTTAGAAATCGTACCAACAAAATTACTAATAGAGTTAGAATATGAGCCATCACGAGCTCCTCGTCTCGACGAAACCTTTTATCCTATAATCCGTTTTCACACTGACAAAGCAAAGAAGCGCCCTGTCGGGAGCCAAACAAATCCTCGTGGATTGCAAGAGTCCAAATTAAGAGCGGATTAAGCAAATTTCTTCGTTTGTGTCCCATCTCATACACTTTGAATGTTGGATAATACACTTAGTAAGGATGATTTTGATTGTAATCTTACGCTTGCCTCATAATTCTTGTTAGGAGTTGATAGATTTATATAGAGGAGTTAATAATAGAAGCTTAAATTTTCTTCTGAATGGATATTTTTGCCACGGCTTGTGTTATTTTTATATAGGGAGACTGGTAATTAATGACCGATACTTAAACACGTGATTGTACTTATGATAACAAACAACCTTCCCAAAAACTTGCTTTTCGCATTTCTCCTCAAAGAAACATTTTTTTTTTATACTCATTCACTTTTATCCCAATAACACAACAGCCGTATAAATACCGTGCGCGCGCGCCTGTGACCTATCAGCTGTTAACCGCGTGACGCTGGCCGTTCTGTCTCATTACTATCGTACCGTGCAACTGTGGGGGAGGGGGGGGGGGGGCAGAGCACCCACGCGGCTCGTAAATTCATACGGCTGTTGAATGAGTATAAAATAAAATGTTTCTTTGAGAAAGTTGTTTGTTTTCCTTAGTACAATCACTTATTTAAGTATCGGTCACTAATTACCAGTCACCCTATATAGGTACATTTTATAGTTCATGGCAAATGAGCTAGCATGTTGGGAGAGGCCTTTGTCCAGCTGTGGGCTGTGATAGATTGACTTGATAGGCTTAAGGTTATACTATCGTACAATATCAATTAAATACACTGTGATGATCCCGTATCGTTCTTCTTTCAGAACTAGTATCTCAAACCATGTTTTAATGTATTTCGCGAGATCGTCAAACGGAAGCGCGAGTAACGCTTGTGCGACAAAACTTTACTGCGACTCACCATAGTTCGAATGCACGCTTGTGCGACAAACTGAAACTCGACATGACACTAGTGCGACATTAAACGTTTTCCGGGTTTTTTTAGCAGAGCAATTACGACCCACAAAACTCACAACGTTATTCAACAATTTTGTATTTTATTTTATAATTGCACCTTCTCTGGGGAGAAACATAATTATTATTTGCATAACTATTTCACTAGAATTCCCAACTATTTACTAGACTAGGTTTATTACGAGTATATTAATGTTTATTAGGCTATACAATATCTTGTTTGAGCTGAAATAATTCATTCTATTCACAGTAGCTCAGCAAAATTTATTAGCTATAAAGTTTCGAGGGTATATGGGAGCCTTAGAGGCTAGTACTTAAACAATTTTGAGTGTTAAACGACTGTGGTAATGAATAAGTATTTCTTCCTGGGCTAACTAGGAAAATTAAGCAAAAGATGGCTGACATTTTAATTATTTCTTTACAGTTCCAGTGGATTTTGTTTAATAACTTCTACTAACTACTCTACTTCTTCTTCTTCTACTTCTACTTGTTGAATCGGAAGGTCGCAGGTTCAAACCCTGCTCGCACTAGAATTTTTCTTTCCATATCAAAACAGCTATAGTTCCCTACGCAGGATTTGCGTATAAAAATATTAAAACTTCTACTAAGTTCGGCAGAGCTTTAAATTTTTTTGTTTTTTGTACGGTAAACCGCTTGTCAGTGAAAATAAAATCAGTAAGTAAAAGCTGGCCTCGTATTTTATTGAAATTTTATACTTCATGAAATCACTTGTGTTAAACAATACTTAGTAGACACAAATTACAATTTATGATAAACGCTTAAAAATATGTTTTTTTTTTATTGGCCTGGTATGTCCCACTGCTGGGCAAGGCCTCCCCCATATCCTTCCAGGTACTCTTCTCTTCTTCTCTCTCTTAAAAATATGTTAATAAAAAAAATATTCGCGCGGCCAAAGTCACGGCCACAAGTTTGTGCTACTTACAGGAAAAGGTAGACTCTTAGTCTGATCAACTATTCTATTTTAACAATCTTCAAGACGCTCATAATCCCCCTACTTAAATCGTTTACATGCTTAACTAGCAAAAACCCCAACTTCCTTGATACATAAACAACATTTATAATTACTTCATCCTTTTTTTGTACACAGGATGAATTTCGCAGAATTTGATCCTTATTAGCGACACTATCGAATGGTGTAATAATACAGTGTGTTATTTTTTCCGAAATCAATGAGTTCGATTCCTGGCTAGGAATATTGATTTTTCAAATATCTAAGGAGTTTTATTTTTCATCAAAATCGGGCTCGAAACTCCCTTGCAGTATTTTTCGTTATTCCTGATAGTTTCGGATTTGACCATCCACGCCCACTTGAAAAGTTCAGCCTGTATAAATATAAGGAAAGTCGTGAAATAAACTGACCATCGAGTGGCTAGAAACAAAGTTTTAAAACACAGTTTTCATTTTAGCGGCATGCCTGGCCTGTAAAGCCGTCTGTGAGATACTCCTTTATTTTGTCAAACATTTTCTTAGGATGTTAAATAAACGGGACAAAATGTTTTTGGGTAATAAAATTTCGACTTCTTAGAGCTTTACAGGGAGACTTAATTTCGTCTAGAGTTTGTAAAGTTAAAATGTTTAAACTGTTAGTCAGTTTTCATAGTTTTAAAATTCCTCAATTAACCTTATTATACCTTACTTATAATTTAATGATTATAGGCACTGCAATAAAACAGGTATCAGTAGTCGTCAACCGAAGGTATGGAAGTAACTGTTTCATATCTTCGGTTGACGAAGAATGAATTACTCTTATAAAATATTTGCAATGTCAGCGGATATTAACCCTGGACTTTAAGAGGGAATAGGGCCTGCGAGGGATTTGAAAAATAGGTATTTGAAGAAACTATTGCCGTAGCGTCTTGTGGGTCATATTTTCTTTACTTGTCCTATGCGTGTCGATAGAATCAAATAATACCCGACCAGTAGGTATATTGCACAGCTCTGGCGTTGGCTTCGTTTAAATCCTTTAAGGAGCAGGTGGTTATGCGACATGGGCAAGAAAGGAGGTGGGGCATATACTGCAGAGGAACTCCATGCTGACATTGTATTTGGGACGGGTCGATGTCGACGATTTGGCCAGATTATTTCTACAGCGGTCAATCTGGGCCCGTAAATAAAAATAAAAATTCTTTACTTATAATTAATAAAAAAGGAAATGATAGGGACGTGTCTACAGCAGACCTTAATTTTATGAAAAAAAAAAGGATTGCTCTAGAGGCATTATTCAGGAAGAAAAAGTGCCCATTCACCATACATTTGTATGGAGAAACGCAGCTCCTGTTCCCTCTTAAAAAAGACTGCGACCATTGGGTTTGTTATGCTGTTTCTTGTCGAGAGTAATCGGATAAGAACATCGACCTCATCTTGTATTAAAATATAATTTATTTCAAATATATAAAAGCTCGAAACAAAAATTCGAAGACATGTGACATCTACCAACCCGCACTGGGCCCGCGTGGTGGATTATAGCCCATTCCCTTTCATAGAGAGGAGGCCTGCGTCCCAGCAGTGGGAACATTAATAGGCTGATTATGCTTTCTGCTTTATGCTTTATATAAAAGCTTTTATTAAACCAATTTACAGCAATAAATACTGTTTATCAAAGTTTTTTTACTTAGGTCTGACAGAATGTTTGTAAAATGTCTCTCACCTAAATATATGACCTATCCTCTGAACTGTACACTAGGTAGCAAAGTTTTAAACACTTCCACCGATAACAACACACTCTAAACTTTACACGTTACAACCAAACCACAGTTCACTTCGGTAGCACAAAACTTACAACCGTGAACAACGATAGCACTTGACAGCGTGAATTTATACTCCAGCTTAGATTACCTTACATTGTGTGTTATCCTTACAAACTTTATGGCACAACACCTTTATGGGCCGGCAATAAACAGCGTACACCTTCGGGCTATTCAAGGGGTCGTCGGTCGTTGGAACATCGAACTTTAGGGCGCCTTCAAATTAGAGGTGTGAAAAAATGCTGCAGTGGCGCTAGTGCGGCGCGCTAGACGCACCACTACTAATTCACAAAAAGGTTGTAACAGACTAGACCCTTAATGAAGCCGAAAGGCACTTGTTCACTCCGCCATTGCAATATTTTTTTTGTTCTAGACCATACCTGGCAATCTTCTAGTTACGGAGATATTTAGGGTCAAAGTCCCAACTTTATCATTAGTTTTTTTTTAAATACAAGGTTTTAATGTAGTAACTTTAAATACCTCAATGACCCCCGTACTATTCAATGCTTCCACCAACACACTGTTTTGAGTACATTCAATTGAGGTATACCGTAAAACGTGATTAATCACCCCAAAAAAAGAGTAGTGTCCCAGCAACATTTTTTGTTTTTTTTTTTTTTTTTAACTATTTTTGCGTAGTGTTACTTAGTTTGATGTACAGAATGCTTGGTTGACGGCTTCGTGAAGGGTCCGTTTACCTTGTACAATATCTAGAAGAGCACTTGCAACGCCACTATCGTGACACGCGTATGTTGTCACACCCTTTTGTATGTTTATGAAAATATCTAATTCAACAATATTCTTGAACAACGTCGCCATACGTCAATGATATGATATTTGACATCTGACAGCCGACGTTGCTACATTATATTATTAATAATTCGATCAGTACTGAGAGTTGTAAAACAGTCAGATATTTTCATTGTACCTAAGGATATGCAATCATGCACGTCATTTTTGCGTAGTGAAGTAGCACGCACTTTTTAGTTCATTTTCTTAGTCCTTATTCTGTAAAAATAAGGTTTTTGGAAGGAGTTGTCTTCTTGTTGAATAAAACTGCCTATAAGTTGAAGTTGTAACTCAATAAACTGGTGTCTGTTCATTCTTAAGTATTTTGTTGAATATTTGATCACTATATTGGCGTATCTTTCAATATTCACTGTAATTATTTTACCAGAATAGAGGTAAAGAACACATAACATCACGCCTGGGTTTGGAAGAGGTGTACCCATAAGTACACCCACATTTCGCCAGTTATGTTTAAGTCCCATGTAACAGGGGGCGAGCTTATTGCCATCAACCACACACACAAATCCAGACTCCGCGGCTACTACTAAGAAATTCCTGATGGAAAAACCCAATAACACTTTGCCTCAAACCTAGGACCTCATGCTCAGCAGTCGCGCTTGGGACCACTACACCAATGAGGCAGTCTGTGGTAAAGAACGTTTTCTAATATGTGTTAATATCTTGTCTTTCTCCTTTCACTTGAGGCCTCAATAGCAAACGGTTGACGGATCTCAAGGATGGAACAGGCCTTTAGTGGACCTTAGTTTTTCTCCACAAGCAGTTCATGGACAGCCCTGGAACCCTGACGATCGTCATTTGTTTAAGTGTTCCACATATAAGGTCTGTTGTTCAGCTATTATGTTGATGGTCGGTGTTAGTTAAATCATGTTTGTGATTGCGGATGTGGCACCCACAGGTCGGTTGATACATTGTTTGTGTAATGATTTAAACGTATTCACTCGCTCACTTTACGGGGATGATCCACTTGATAAGTCGCTATGTTATCTTTTAAAATGTAAAAGTAACTCGCCTAAAAAGATGGCGAATACTAGACCTAGACCAGAAAAACTAACCATTTAGTATCTACCAACTCATACTGTGCCGTTTAATGGAATCGCTTTCATCATCATCATCATCATCCACAGCCCGAACTCACCCATTAATCGCGTTCAATCCAAACGAATCCCAGAAACATCTGATTACGGATAAAAGGCGATTGCAGATAAAAAGAAAAAAAACTTTTTAAATGTTTTACCCACGGTTTCGTCCTTATACAATTGTCAATATAGCCTTATTATAATTTTAAACAAAAAAAAAAACTCTTCTTAGTGTAAACTCAACAAACTGTCTGAGAAACTAATCATCCATATGTCATATTTTTCTTTTCAGAACATGAGTTTTTGGTCAGTCATTCGTAAAATTACACCAGACTATTTTAGATGAAAGATTTAACAAAGTTTCTTCGTTTATATATAGAGAGCAGCGGTGGCCCAGTGGTGGCGGCTCCGACTTACGAACAGTAAGCAATCCGCCTGCCTGGGTTCAAAACCCAGGCAGGCGGATTGCTTTGTGTTATTTATTTCATTACCACTGATCTCAAAAACGGTGAAGGAAAACATCGTGAGGAAACCGGTATGTCCGAAAACCATAAATTCGAAGACATGTGACATCTACCAACCCGCACTGGGCCCGCCATTCCCTCTCATAGAGAAGAGACCGTGTGTCCCAGCAGTGGGAACCTTATAGGCTGATTATGCTTGGCTTATATTTATAGGACTAAAATACCAAAAGAGACGCGTCACCTAAGAGTCTTAGTATTTACTGTCAAGTAATAGTTTGCTATCTTAGTCTGCCAGACAAGGTCCATCGTTAAAGTTATCAGCGAAATTCACAACTAAACATGTTTCTGTCCGTTCATTACGTTGAAAATATTAACATTAAGCTTTATGTTGGTACTTTATTATCTCTATAAAACAATTATTCATCACTACATAGTAATAAACAAAGTCGCATCCCGCTGTCTGTCCCTATGTATGCTTAGATCTTTAAAACTACGCAACGGATTTTGATGCAGTTTTTTTTAATAGATAGAGTGGTTCAAGAGGAAGGTTTATATGTATATATTGCACCCGTGCAAAGCCGGGGCGGGTCGCTAGTGTAGAATATTTGGAAGAAAGGTTCTATTTTTTCTAGTTCTAAAAGTGGATGGATAAAAATAGGCCGTATTCACTTGACTTAAGCCCTTTTAACAGCTGCTGTCTAAATATAGCTATCTGAACAGATTCTCCTGCCGAGTACCAGGCATCTGGTGGCTTAATAGGTCTGAAAAAATAAAAAGCACTTACCAACTTCATCGTGCTCAAGATCGGACACGTCGTGAGCAACCTCGTCCTCTTCAGGGGCACTCTCGTACCTCTCCTTTAACACCGTGCGTGGAACTACGGAGAAAAATAAACTTTATGAATAGTGTGGCAAAGCTCATTTTAAATATGGGCGTTTGTGTTCGTTAAGGGGATGTTAATTTTAGACTTTTAGGGTGCTCCATGTTTTAGAGTATTTTTGCTTTTCAAGTGCGTCAGAGTTTTTATTTGGTTGAACAAGCGGCTTCGGTCGAACGTGACCTGATATTGACGTCACTTATCTTTTCACTAAATCTCCACCATTTTATATTATACTGTCTCAAGATTTTTATTTTGGAATCTTATTGAGTTTTGTAGACGGAGGTTTGACAGCTTTATATTCGTTTGCGTTCTCGTCTATATTTGGTACTTACGTAGTTGTAAAAGAAATATTTGAATAGATAAAACGCCGAAGGGATGGTGAACAGTGAATTGTGTTTCGCTGTTACTTGAAAAATATTTTTGTGGAGCCGCTACGCTTTTGTGCGAAAAAGGTTTTTGATTTTATCGGAACGAGATTAAAATTACTTACTACAATTTGGACAAAAGACTCAATGATTTACATTTAAAATGCGATTTGTCAATTTAGATTCGCTGAATTAATTTGTTACGATAGTATTTAAATAAGTGCTCGTTTAGCATTAGGTACTTTAAAGAGCCAACGTTGAAAGTGATTTAATATTGATGAAATGTCGAACACAGGACGCAGTATATCCAAGTGAAAAAATCTTTTCAAGTAGAATTTAAGGAATAGATTGTCAAGTGTTTATTATTCAGATTTTTTTTAAAGTTTATAATATAAGTATGAATAACTGAATACTATATTCAGTTATCCATGCAAGCAACTCTGTATGACTGTATGTCTGTCACCTTTTCAACCGGCAGCGGCTGAACGGCTTTGGATGAAATATGACCAGAGTTATGGGCATGACATATTTTTTAGGCTTATTCATCAACTGGTGTGTGTGAAACTCGCGAGTGCACGCGAGTTGGCACCTTCCGATTTTACCATTTTTTTTAGTCGTCAATATATAATAAAACATAACATAACGCCTGTAATCCCCACAGGCGTTATGTTATGTTTTATTATATTCCTAAAGTGTACTTCCACTAAAATACATTCTCTCATTACCTTTCCATTGACCGTTCCAACCGTATTTACCTAGAAATACTTATTTTATAAACGGCAGTACGAAAGGTATTTTGCATTATCAACGGTCCGATTAGCAAACAGAATTGAGACGGAAATAGACAATATTGGTCCTGGGATGCAAATTTATTTCGGCCTTCGGTACAAAAGGATACGGGGAATTTTTTGGATGGTTCAGTTGTTTTCATATCTTTGTTTGAATTTTTGCTCGGTTTATTTTTTACTGAAAGAATTTATTATATGTAGGAAGATGGAGACCTTCCTTTCTGTATACCTATAGATAACTTTGACTACATAACTCAATGTTTCACCTAAAGCATAAGCATAAGCATAAAAGTATAATCAGCCTATTAATGTTTCCACTGCTGGGACGCAGGCCTCCTCTCTATGAGAGGGAATGGGCTATAATCCACCACGCGGGCCCAGTATGGGTTGGTAGATGTCACATGTCTTCGAATTTTTGGTTCTAGGACATGCCACCACCTCAACACCACCACCACCTCTGCTAAACTTTTTTTTTAGCCTCTTTGGGTGTCCCATTGCTGGGAAAAGGTCTCCACTTTCTCCTTACCCCTGCATATGCAATATCTGGCCCTGTTCGCCTCGAAAACCAGATCAGACCCTCACACCACCTTCGCCGCGGCCTACCTTGATTTCCTCCGACATGCGTCCAGTGAGTGACGATCTTTCCCCACCTCTTCGGGCACATTCGTGCTACGTCAGCCCATTTCAAATTTAACTTGACTGGTTTTTTGTATAATGTGCAAGGTTTAAAAAAAAAATAGTAAAATCCTATCAAAATTTTATTCTGAAATCAGTCAGGTACAGGGTAAGATGATATTCTTTGGTAAGACTGTTTGTTAGACTTTCAGGCTTCTGACTATAATGAATGTTAAACATCTACGAAATACAGACGGAACAAACTGTTTAAAATCTGGGTCTAAATATTAACACAATAAATCAAACTTAACATAAATTCGTTCAACGTATAACAAGATTATTAATTAAATAATACAATGTTGTACACTAACAACAAAATACATAGGTGTAGGTACAACATTGGCAAATTGCCAGCGGCAGAACATTAGCCTAACAATGTTAAAACTGTTTCTGTGAATGTAAACGGCCTGCTACAAATAATTTATTAACGTTGAATAATGTTAAGGGAGGTCCTTTTCTACGTACCTGTACGTATTAATAATTTACCGTTCATTCATGAGATTTTGCCTTCTTATGAAGAGGGAGAAAAAAAGCAGTAGGTACTTGTAGTTTTTTTTTTGATGTTCTACTAACATACATCGCCTGTGCTTGGCCATTTGTTAACCAATAGACAAAGCTGAACTGTCAATCATAACGTGTCTGATATTATATCGGCACAATGGAAGCATAAGTACAGTAATGGCTTACAGTTAAACAAGGATCTTGTCGTTTTGAACAAAATCGGAACTAGCGTTGCCATCTGTTTTTCATTAAACATATTTGTAGCGGCACTACATAAAGTACTACAGCAACATACGACAAAAAGTACTACAGCAACATACGACAAAAAGTACTACAGCAACATACGACAAAAAGTACTACAGCAACATACGACAAAAAGTACTAAAGCAACATACGACAAAAAGTACTACAGCAACATACGACAAAAAGTACTACAGCAACATACGACAAAAAGTACTACAGCAACATACGACAAAAAGTACTACAGCAACATACGACAAAAATAACTACAGCACCATCTATGAAACAAATGAGGAATGCTGTTTTGCAAACTAAACTTGTGAGTTTATTGATTTTGTTTAAATACACAATACTATTTATTATATAAGATAGGGATTCCAACTTGAGCAGTTCGGAGTTTACAAAGATCTTCACGGTACCCAAATGTTCGAAGCAAACGAGACATTCTATGCGCACATTGTAGCATGTATTGTCGCTTGGGTGCAATTCACGTCGCATGTGCACGTAACATTTTATAATAAAACGTAAGACAAACTAAAGAAGGTATATATATACTTTTTGAGAAAAACCATGAACTAAAATTTACATGTTTTTCTTTGAAAACACTGTAAATATCATAGTCCCAACAAAAACATAAAAATATACTAGCTATAAACGGGTCAGCGCCATCAAAATGGTAATCTACTAGCAAGAGCCTAACTGGCCATTGATCGCTCGTCTAGTTGTGTTGTGTAATGTAACATGCCAAATTCGGTAGTTGTGTCAATTCGCATCATGACGGTACTGGGTAATGGTATTGTATGACATTTCTTATAGTAGATATCCATGAATCTCTTTGATTCACCATTACAAAAAACATTCCAAAGTATAACTTTATTACTCTGTTTGGTAAAATGCCATCGAAATAATTTTGCATACTAAGGTAAATTATGAGTAGAAGTGCACGAATATATGGGCAATTAAGTGTCGCAGGCATCTGCACTAATGTTGCAAACGACATTCTGTACACAGGTTTATCGTTAAACTCCATAGGTCTGTTTTATTATTTCCTGTTAGGTATTTTGCTATACATAAACTCTGAAACGCTAGTTTGATTTAACATAGTAGGTTGGATGCAACATAAAACAGCAGGTCGAAAATTAATTCGATATTAGAATATCGAATGTCCATAACTACGCAGTAAAGGAAATAATTGAATATCTAAAACTATGTCGAATCGTTTCTTATAGTAAATTTGCATTCAAATTCACATGAACTAGAAAGTATCTCTACAATAGCAAACCAAAATATGTATTAATTTTATCGTTTGGTCCTTTCCCCTAAAACCACTAGCACACACACAAGATACACAAACATCACTCAGAAACACAACATCCCCAAGAAAATAAAAAAATAATAAGCACACTTATAACAGACAACCAATTTAGGAGATACCTCCATAACAAACCAACCAAATAAATGTAAGTCAACATTTCATTACGAAATAAACATCTCGGAAACAAAAGTGGTTGTAAGTAAACTTGCACATTATGATAAAAAGGGCTTGTCTTAGAGGACCGCTGAAAGTCATCCACTATACTACCAGATAATAAAAGATGGAAGGAGTTTCGACTGTCCGGGTTCGCTTCGCATTTTTATAACTTGGATTTATTGCTGGCGAAGCGGGTCTTGAAGCTATAATAACTGGAAGCGCTTTAAGCATATAACTCAATCGATGAAAGTAGTATTTATGTAAAATTGCTATTCTGCCAGCAGCTATGCATGTCAATGATGTCATAAAGAACAAAGATATAAAAAATTGGTCCTTGCAGTTCCACATTTAAAATTTTGGTCCTCTGCATAAAATATAGCGAGGAACGGTAGCAAAAAAGTAATAGGGACTTCGTTAAATATTTAGTCCCAAGTGTTTCATAGTCATTATAACGGTTTGTTTTATGAACTGCATGCCAATTATTCTGCAACAGTGTCAGGTTTCTTTTAGGTTTATTAACACCAAATTCTGTTATATTCACACACAAAGCCGTCGTCGGAGATTCCGTTTCATTTTAATTTTGGTCAATTTTGTTTCAAAAATCTCACTATGATTTCTGTTGAACTTCGGTATTGCATCGTCAAACTAATGGCATTTGAGAGTTGCTTCCGTGCTTCCGTGAAAACCAAATGGAAATTGAGTTCATCCGTCGGAATATGCATTGAGCAGGTGTCTATTTGTTTATTTTGTGCTTTATGGTGAGCGCTGCAGCTTGCGTATGAAGATTTTCAATTTAATTATCATTTTCATTTTTATTTATAACTGTGATAGCCTATTGGTGTGACTGTTGGACTACCAAGTCATAGGTCTCGAGTTCGAACCCAGTACCAGCATCCCTGATTTTTCGGATGCATGTGCGTATTGTATAATTATCACTTGCTTCGGTGAAGGAAAACATCGTAAGGAAACCAGTATGCCTGAGAGATATTTCTTAACAGCATGTAAAACCAAGTCAGGGCGGCATAAAAACTCCGACACCAGGTTAGGCACTAACCACAAGAAAAATAAAGAAGATTTTAAAATTAACCTTTTATCTAATAATCCTGATCTGGCTTAAAAGCTGACCCGTTCAAAAGATTATCAAATATCGATCTCTAATCTACACTAACGACGAAATTTTTTTAGATTCCGAACACTTCGATATTGTAGAACTTGTTATTAGATTCTTTTCAAAAAGACCCCATACCTGATATCAACAAGTATTATCTTCATATCGCTATTATCTTCATATCGCTTCTATTATTTTATAGGTTTACTAACATTATTTAAGACGATATTCTTTTCTGAAAATATAACGTTTTTGATATTCTGCTCCTTTTCCAACCTCTAATATAATTAATCCTATTGCGATTTGACATAACATTATTTTGGTTGTAAGAATCTTAAAGATCTCATTTTCTAGATGAACTGGTACATATCAATTTCCAATTGCTTCAGGCCAAACGGCCTAAGAGATTCAGTTAGCGATAGAAATTACGCTTTTGTCCCCAACAAGTTGAAATGTCCCCGGTGAGAAATGAAGAAAATGTCTTGTATTTCCGTAAGATAACTTTACGAGATATTTATTAACAGGAAAGACAAATCTCCCAAATGCTTTTTCATAGTCTTAATTCTACAAACGACTCGCCCGAAGCGAAAATTTCGAAACGAGCTGAATCAACTCCTGACAAATCTTTGGATTTTATTTCTTTTCTAATTTACCTTTTACTATCCGAAGAGATCTAAGAAGAATCTCTAAGAATGTTAGTATTTATGACTTTGGAGACGAATTTCATTAGGCTCATAAAGATGTAGGAAATTTTGGTCCTTCTGATCGACAGTTAACCAGTTGGAACTTATCGTCTGAATTCGCATCTATAACTCTTTTACGATTAATAAAAGCTGTAGGAGCTGTTCCCTTGACTTTATATCTGTGATGGCGAAGTCGCGGGACACGTAATGAGGATCTACGTTAACTTGGAGCATAAACAAGGTTAGGTATTATAAGAAGTCTTGTCTCAAGTTACACGTGTCTCGTAGAATCACAAATAGGTGGACTTGTTTTGTTTTTATTCTGTTAGTTTTGTATTTTGTAGCTGTTTAGGTCGCCTGTAATAGCAAAGTTGTTGTTTGTTCTTTTGACGGTGGATACATTTGGTTTTTAGTTGTTGAAGCAACACATATTGTAGGTTTACACTTTTTCCTTCTTAAAAAAAAGGATATTGTTGCTAGTTTACAACGTCATGTATATTTTGGTATTCTCGTCAGGGCAGCGCCTTTCATACACGAGGTTGTCGGGGGTTCAAATCGGCTTATTCGTCAACTGGCGAGTGTGAAACTCGCGAGTGCACGCGAGTTGGCACCTTCCGATTTTACCTATTTTGTTTATCGTCAACTCGCTCGCACTTTATAAAGTACAGTCAAATAAAAATGAATTGAAACCAATAACTATACATAACTAGCTATTGCCCGCGCGGGCTGATTCGGTTTAGTACCGACTATCTACTTAGATTTCGGGATACGGCGAAGGGGATGCGGCCGACGACGCATGATACCCAAGCATGCTATCCAGAGTTGCCAGAATGCTACTTTTGTAACATTTTACGTTACTTTTGACCTTCTCATGTTTCTTCAGTGTTTTATTTTAAAATCAAGTCGTATATAATGTCTTATACATTTGTGTGTACCTATATTATACATTTTATAAGAAGTATTTGTAGCTGACTGTACATCTGACGTATGAATGAATAATTCTTTAAATCTGGGTAAGAACAATCTGATTTTTAAAAATTCGTTTTAATTACTTACATAATTATTATAGAACTTCAAAATACATATAACGGCACTCACAGACATCAATAAACCATTAGCCAACATTAAAGTACTTAACGCAGTCCATTTTTGCGCAGCTTAGAAACTCAAATACATTTATGAGTAAATGTCAATATTTTGAGAGTTCTACCAATATAAAGTAGCTAATGCATCTTGAACTACATTTTAATGTACTAAAATTGGTTTTTGACTATTATTTGAGTTTGTAGGTAGGTAGGTAAGTTTTGACCGGAAGAAAACGGTAATTTAGTTTTCCCCTGACCTGTATAGTTGCTGTATCATTGCTGTTACAAGCGTAAGAAAGGCGATATGAAAACATATTTCCTATGAAGATCATCGTAGTTCATCATCGTATGTCATCATCTGCCTAGCCTCTTCCCAACTATGTTGGAGTCGGCTTCCAGTCTAACCGGATGCAGCTGAATACCAGTATTTTTTTTGAAAATTCAAAAGTGCCTGTAACTGACCTACTTGAAATAAATGCTTTGATTTTGATTTTGATTTTACATGGAGCGACTGCCTATCTGACCTCCACAACCAGTTCTGGGTAATACGATACCCCTTGGTAAGACTGGTTGTCAGACTTTTTGGGCCACTGACTATCTGTAACGACTGTCAAAGATCTACAAATGACAGCCGGGACCAACGGCTTAACGTGCTTTCCGAAGCACGAAGACATCTCGGTATGTAAGCAATGAGTGATCGGCTGATCCACAGACCAACCTAGGCAAGCACGGCTTAACCTATAGATCGATCCGAGCGGCTGTTATTATTTAGCCACGAGCTTCTCGTCGTCATCATTGTAAGTATATCAAGAAAATCTTTCTCCTTTCCAAGAAAAAAGGAAATACACTGCGTCTCAAGTAAATCGTTGATAAATAAAAGGCTCTAGTAGTCTTATGCAAATACAAAATATACGTACAAATTCATCATCCATGCCAAACCACGTTTTGTCGTACAACATTATACTATTCACATGTATACCGACTCAGCTTATAGTTTCTCTGTGTTTTTCCTTTTTAGGGTTCCTTATCTCAGTCGGTAAAAACGGAAACCTTATAGGCTCAGTTTGTTGTCCGCCTGTCAAGACTCTTTTTCTCAGGAACGCGTCGAGGTATGATGCTAAAACTCAGGTCTGTTACTCCTTAGAGCAGTGAAAAAGTCAATTTTGTAAGTCAACGCGATCAAGAGATATATACCCGTTTATGTCACATATTTTGCGATTTCACTAGGGAATCAAAACCTATAGGGTGCTTCCCGTTGTCATAGGATCATGAAATTTGGCAAGAAGCAAAGTCTTACAGCACATGTAAAGGAAAAAATCTGAAAACCGTTAATATGTAATTTAATAACAAAATACCTACAAGTTTATACGGAACCCTCGGCGCGCGAGTCCAACTCGCACTTGGCCGGTTTTTTCTTTTCGTCTCAGGCTTTCTATAGCTTATTTCTCTTCTATGTAGATACTCAGTCATATACCTAATCTCCTATCTTCAAAAAGAATACATTTTTATTCCAAGAACAATAAGCATCTTTTGCGCTCGAGCGATTCTTTTTCCGTTGCCAAATGCAATAGCCGTTTCTGAGAAAATATGTAGATAGATGCTAACAATTTCTTTGTATGTGTGGTCACTGGCTTAGTAAACAGTATTGTTTTCAGAATTTATTTCGCACGGTGTATACCGTGCGGAATAAATTCTCTAAATGAAAATGAAAACCTTATTAATATCTGTAATATCTGTATAATCGTAATTTAAAAGAACGACGCGGATCGACACTAAAAGGAACTTCAATTAATAGTAGATAGGTCTGTGTAGATGTTGACTGCAGAAAGTACACTTACATTGAAACCATTTCATGAAACAAAAAAAAAATAAACATCAAAAGCCCGACATTACGAAGCTCTGCCTACATAGGTAGGTATAACAATCATAATTGCAACAGAGGGTCCATGTACCGTTAACCGCAACCCTGGGAAATTGAGGCTTAAGTGTGAGTTGAAGCCATAAGCTCCAAGATACACGAGATTGTAGCCGGGGCGTATACAACATGCCACAGGGCAGACGTAGCCTTATATAGATGGTAAGTGATGTGATACCACGAAATAGAGCAGACTTTAAAATTGTTGGAATTTAATTAAGTAATTTGAAAGAACTACTAACAAGTGTTGAATGCAGTGCGATTGAAGAGGTCTATGCCCAGCTGTGGACTGTCTTAGGCTGATGATTATTAATGAAACATAAACTAGATAAGTATGGGTTATTTCTTTTTCGTATGGTTAGTGCCTAATCTAACAGTTATTATGCCTCTGCCTTGGCTTTACATGCCGTCGAGAAATAACTCTCAGGCATGTTTGGTTTCCCCACGATGTTATCCTCCACCGAAGTTAGTGATAATTATACAATACGCACATCATCATCATCATCATCATCATTTCAGCCGAAAGACGTCCACTGCTGGACATGGGCCTCCCCCAAGTGTCGCCACATTGACCGATCCCGTGCGTCTCGCATCCAGCGGATCCCCGCAACCTTTACCAGGTCATCGGTCCACCTAATGGGAGGCCTCCCAACGCAACGTCTTCCAGTTCGCGGTCGCCACTCCAGAACTTTCCGGCCCCATCGGCCATCCGTTCTGCGAGCAATATGCTGCCCACTGCCACTTAAGTTTGGCTATTCTTCAATACGCACGTGAATCTGAAAAGTCAGAGGTGCGTGCCTTGGGTTCGAACTCGTGACCTATGACTTGGCAGTCAGACGGCCACACCACTAATGTATCACTGTTTTTTTATAAGGGTTAAATCACATAAATAAAAATGTAAATAATACTCACAACAGTCACAACGACAGTACCTATAGTCTGACAAAGCAGTGAAAGATAGACCTGTTAAGAAACACGTCCGTTCGCAATAAAATGATTTTACCTCTGTTATAAACCTTATGACTACGAAAATAAAGATTACTTTACTGCCAAATCAGAGATAAAATGACAATGACAGTAACTGGATTTGACAGGTGTTTAAAGTGTGTTCAGTACATTTTATTGTCAGTTTTTTTTGCCCGTTCTTAGATGCCTAGTCGGGCCATATTTAATAATTTAGACATCGTACGATGTAGGTACCTACATGAAAATCATATTGTGATTTAAGATTGATTGAAATCGGTTTTAGAATCCTGAAAGGAATTTTGCTATCACTGATATCAGGCGATTCACTTTGGGTTCATTTTGTGATCAAACGTTTAACTTAGATTTAATGATGCCTAATAAAAGGTATAAATTAATTAATGGAGAGGTTATTGTCTGATTTTGGTTTGAAGCGATTCTAACAAAGAGATGTCAGCAACAAGGAAGGGGTCCGCAAGGGCCGTTGCCTGCCAGGGCTGCCGGACTGCTCGAAAGAGATACCGCGGCCCTGGAACACAAAGGGCAAAGAAGGAATAGATGGGCAATGAAGGATGGGTTTTAGTCAGTACAAGTCTGACACTCCCTTCCACTCCGCCCAGAGAGGGGAGGGGTCATTTGATGATTTCCCATCGGAAAAAAAAGCAATTCTAACATTATCAAACACCAACACATAACTAAGCCTTCTTAACTTTTAATCGGATATTATAAAGAAGATCCGTTAAAAGACACTTCTAAAGCAAAAATAGGCGATAGAAAAGTGTCAGGTATCTTCGCAACTGTGCCTCTCGTTCTGAATATTTGATGAGGCGGAAATTAGGCAAAGTATGTCTTCACTTACCTTCCTTTCTGGAACATTGTTTTCATTAATTTGTGAATTTAATAGAGAGTGACAGAGTGGAAGGCTTATAATAATATGTAGTCTTAGCTTGCGAAAATATAAGCTTCAATGAACACTTTGAATATTTTTGTCCCATTGCTAGGCAAAGGCCTTCCTTTTTTCCCTCCAAACCTATCCGTTCTGTGTAATTTCTTACCACGTTTGCCCCACGAACATGATCAGATCGTCACACCACGTTCACCGCGGTCGACCTCGTCGGCGATGTCCACTCTCAGGCGTCCAGTGAGTGACGATCTTTGCCCACCTATCCGGGTGCATCCGTACGACATGGCCAGCCCACTCCCACTTTAGCTTGGCTGTTTTAACTCCAACAGCTACTTGAGTTATGGAGCGCAGGGTGGTGTTCCTAACGCGATCTGATCGCTTGGCTCCTATTATGCTGCGCTCCACCGCTCGCTGGCAAATCTTGAGCTTGGACTTTTGTTGTTCAGTAAGTGACCAAGTTTAGCGCACCGTAGGTTAGGACGGGCAGTATGCACATGTCGATGAGTTTTCTTTTTAATGTTATTGGAAGACTTCTCTTCGTGTGCTCTTTTAGGGACCAGAAGGTCTTCCAAGCATTTTGAAGAAAAGTGGATGTAAAAATACCCTTATCGAAGCCGAAAGGCACTTGTTCTCCTCGTCATTGCGATATTTTTTTTGTTCTAGGCCATACCTGAGAACTTTCTAGTTACGGAAAAATTCGAGGTCAAAGTTTTTTAATGTTATAATTTAAGTTTAAATACCTCCACAACCTCCGTAATATCCAATGCATCCATCAGCACATTGAGACCCACCGTAAAACGTAATTGTTCACCCTAAAAAAAGCTGTTTCACAGCAATATTTTTTGCGTAGGTTTACATAATTTGATGTACAGAATGCTTGGTTGACGGCTTCGTGAAGGGTCCGTTTACAGGGCACGCTACCATTGTGGCGATTGGTCCCCTCTTTGAGGAGTGGTTAGAGAGGCGCCACGGCGCCCTCACCTACCGCCTGACGCAGATCCTCACCGGACACGGTTGTTTCGGGAGGTTCCTGCACCGAATCGGGCGGGAGGAAACGCCCGGGTGTTTCCACTGCGAGGATCGTCCGGAGGACACGGTGGAGCACACCGTAGAGGTCTGCCCCGCTTGGGCGGAGCACCGCCGTGTCCTTGTAGCGGCGATTGGCGGTGGCGATCTCTCGCGTCCGACCCTGGTTCAAGCCATGGTCCGGAGCGAGAGGGAATGGGAAGCCGTCACCACCTTCTGTGAAGCAGTCATGCTAGTGAAGGAGGTGGCGGGACGTGAGAGGGAAAGAACCTCACGTCCCAGCCGCCGCGGGAGACGCCCTGGGCGTCGGGGGTCACGTGGTGGCTCCCGGCCACCGTAGGCGCGGGCCTGTGGACGGCGAGTTATGGGCTAGCTCGCCGTCCGGCCGTCTTATGACGACAGGCCGTGTCGACGGCGCGTTCGTGTTCCACGCGCGCCTCAAAGAGATGTCAGCAACCGAGTAGGGGTCCGCATGGGCCGATGCCTGCCAGAGCTGCGGGACTGTTCGAAAGAGACACCGTAGCCCTGGAACACAAAGGGCAAAGAAGGAACATGGATGGGTTTTAGTCAGTACAAGTCTGACACTCCCTTCCGCTCCGCCCAGAGTGGGGGGGGGGTCATTTGATGATTTCCAATAAAAAAAAAAAAAAAAAAAAGGGGTCCGTTTACACTTTGTATAGAGTAGCGTTAAGTGGGGCTACTTCGATGGAACAGCAGCGAGGTGAGGGTCTGGAGCTGTGACACGAATTATGTTCCACCTCTGATCCTGCCTTATTAGCCCGAAAACATGTATCCACAGTGAGTTATCTCTCAAAATATTTAATACTGTTCAGCGAGACGAAGTACACAAAAAGAGCGTACAGACAGACCAATATCTTATTCAAAGAAGTCTCTCTTTGGTATGCCCTTAATATCTTTTACAGCTGCTGAACCTAACAGGTATAAATCAGCAAAACGCTTCTCAAGTTATATAACATTTTTGCAAAAAAAAAACTAACATACAAGAGAAAAAAAAGATACTGTTGCAATACATGGCCAAGAATTTTTAGAAGTCGGTTAGAAATACTACTGACACTGAAATTCTCCAGAAATGTATGTTTCGCTAAAATACATCCCTCGACTTGTGAAATTACATTGAACCTGAAAATCTCGTTACCACGGCAACAACCAGATGCGGTTTTACTTATATAGATACGTCTTCTTCATATACAAAACTATTTTCATGAAAATGTTACCTACGTGACTCGTTCTACACTCCATAAATATTTTATTAAAAGAATATTAAAAGTTACCGTTTTATCGAGCCGGATGCGGATAGACAACAGATTAAATAGCTCTCGTTTCCGAAATATTAAAATTGCCCCAAAAAATACAATAGATTGCAAATTTTCGTCGAAACGAAATAATGTAACAACGCAAATTGTGATTTACGCAACCGCGGTTCCATTGGAAACCCGCTAAAAGAAACGTTTCCGCCAGCTGACCTCAAATAAATAAACATTTGACCAGGAAACAACGGGAGAAAACAAAGAAAAATATTTAAAAAAAAAAAGTAACAAAAAAAAGTTTTTGACTGATCGACGAGAAATAACTTTCTTAACTTGAAACAGAGGGTCTGTTTCTTTTCGCCAACAAAAAATAGATTGTTTTGTGATCAAATTCGAAATTCTTAAGCGTATTTACTTCCAAATCGTTTCATATCTTGCAGAGGCAATATCTGTGTACAAAATGGAGATCTCGGATTGAAATAATGTCGGCAGATGTTCATAAATATTAATAACTAACTAGAATTGGCCCTGTGGCGCTGTTTGCTTGTACATTTTAGTGGTCCCAAGTGACAATAATGTAAGAGGTTCTAAAGCAATCCGTTTTGCTAGACCGTCTTCGTTGTTCTCAACTTACTCCATTGTTGCAAGATATATATCTTTAACGTTTTCAGTACGGATAACTAAGATTCCCAGAATTTCAGACCGTAGTTGCTTAGCTTGTGTTACTGGCTGTTAACACTGTTGTAATACTGGCGACTTGTTTATTGGCTACGACACTTACAGTTAGTAGTTTTGTTTGAATTGTTTACTGCTTAATCTAAAAATAAATAATATGATGCTGACCCATTATTTATTATTCAGTCTCTACCGTTGAAAATACAATTTAGGTACAGAGTAACATGAAAGGTAAGACTAACGATGGTAAGAACTCTACAAGGATCTTTTGGCACTTGAAAAACAGTGACAGTAAATATTTTGTGAACTTGTATTGAGAAAACATGATGACGAAGTTAGTTCCAATTTTGGCCACGTCATCATTCTTCTGCTTTTATCCCAGTTTATTGCAGCATGTCTTCGTCAATCATACTTCTGTATTGGTCGTCATCTCATGAGTCCATCCATAGTTTCTTTGGTCTTCACCTATTTTTATACCCATCTACATTAATACTCAATTTTGACTACGTGCAATTGTTTTTTGTTCGACAATAGAGATCAAGAGCTCTCAAGAACAAAAATAAATCAATTTGTACCACTTTAAAAGGTAACCGTTTTCCAATAAGTATTTAATCAGTGCAGATCTCCGTAAAGTCTTTAGAGCACAGACGGTCACCATAGATTAGAGCAACAAACAGTCTTGAAGCAATATTGCCATTACGCTTGGCAGACAAATTGGTTGTGGTCCTCCTGGTGTAATCCCTTTGTCTCCTCTGACTAAGTGTACCCGAACGTATACGTATCTTTAAGTATATTTATAGACCACTAAACGTAACTGTTCAATCAGAATGACGACGTAAATCTATTATTGAAAGTTGTCTTTGGAAGAAATTGTTTGCCGTCTCCCTAGACAAAAATAAAGTAAAATTCAGGACATTATTTTATCTGACAGTTTTTATTTGGTGAAGTTCTAAGAAAAATTGGATTTATTTTGAATCTAAGTTGTTTTTTTTCAGTCAAGGAAGGATTACATACAACTTGTCACTGGCACACGATATCGATGAAGTTTGTAGCTTGTTTTTTGAAATAAGAATAATGTTTTAGTTGTAGTTTTAAACTGCTGCTTTTATTTCAGGCCTGTCCTATAATGTCATTTGCAAAAATAAAAAAAACGCAGAAAAAGATTTCGGTACTTTTTATGGGTTTGTTAAATAAAACTGTCGGTCGCACTGTTTTTATTTTTAACAATTAAGGCTCTTGACGTTTCGAGTTCTATAAAATAAAAATAAATGAACTAAAAATAGACTAGACGAATTAAAGGATACCTCTATTAGAAAACAAAAAAAATGGGCGTAGAGAAAACTCCAATTCAGTAAAAGAAAAATACTCTAAAGTTTTTGTTATTATGGAAGTTGATTTAATAAATTGGACGATACCAATTTGCCACTGCAAACCGTTTTTTTTTTTTTTTTTTTTTTTCCGGATGGGAAATCCTCAATCATCATCATCGCCCCACTCTGGGCGGAGCGGAAGGGAGTGTCAGACTTGTACTGACTAAAACCCATCCATGTTCCTTCTTTGCCCTTTGTGTTCCAGGGCCACGGTATCCCTTTCGAACAGTCCCGCAGCTCTGGCAGGCATCGGCCCTTGCGGACCCCTACTTATTTGTTGACATCTCTTTGAGGCGCACGTGGAACACGAACGCGCCGTCGACACGGCCTGTCGTCATAAGACGGCCGGACGGCGAGCTGGCCCATAACTCGCCGTCCACAGGCCCGCGCCTACGGTGGCCGGGAGCCACCACGTGAACCCCAACGCCCAGGGCGTCTCCCGCGGCGACTGGGACGTGAGGTTCTTTCCCTCTCACGTCCCGCCACCTCCTTCACTAGCATGACTGCTTCGCAGAAGGAGGTGACGGCTTCCCATTCCCTCTCGCTCCGGACCATGGCTTGAACCAGGGCCGGACGCGAGAGATCGCCGCCGCCAATCGCCGCTACAAGGACACGGCGGTGCTCCGCCCAAGCGGGGCAGACCTCCACGGTGTGCTCCACCGTGTCTTCCGGACGATCCTCGCAGTGGAAACGCCCGGGCGTTTCCTCCCGCCCGATTCGGTGCAGGAACCTCCCGAAACAACCGTGTCCGGCGAGGACCTGCGTCAGGCGACTGCAAACCGCTTACACTCTGCCTTCCATCAGAAGCGCACTTTATCGTACACATTGTACTTTCGACCATAAAAAAGAACCAAAACGTCAAAGAATAAAACGTCCATTAAACCTGCACGTTGTTTAAAAGCATTTTACGACTTAATTGCCGAACTTACGAGTTTTAAAACATTCTCACGGACTTACCACAAGTGTAAACAACTTTGAGGTAGGTTCGGCTCCCGGCCCGGCAAGGCTTCCCGAACATGTTGCTGTCTGCGGACAGAACACATCTTCTTTTGCCATGGCACTCCCTCATAGACGTCTCCGTCGCATATGGCTCCAAACAGGCTGAGAAAAAAAGGTTTTATTAGCCATCAAATTCTTTAGGGTAAATATTTAGATTCTTATTTTAAATGGAAGAATACAATAGTCACTTTGTTAACTTTTTCTTTATGATGCTTTAGGGTAAATACTTGAATTATTAATTTAAATGTAATTCGACCATTCCTCCTTACTAAGACCTACACATTATGTACTTAAAAATTAAACTATGTAAGTCATTAACTCAACTCAAAATAAGCTAATAATGATATGTTTTAATGTTTATTAAAGCGATAGACACATTGTAACGCGATAAACACGATTTGTAAACAAATATAATAAGATCATTTTTTTTTGTAAACAGCCTGTACTAGACGGGTAAGGGACGTCAGAAGAAGTGCAGAAGAAAGGGGAGGCCTATACCTAACAGTGGGTGATTCCTGGCTGAACTGATGATGATGATGATCAATCAATTTAAATGGGGTGTGATTACAAGGGATTCTTTGTAAACTCTCTCTTAGGCCCGGCTGTATCACAAATCACTAAACGCAGTTAACATTTAAAAACATAAATTCTTTTTTTGAAATCTTCAAACGATTGACCTTTGTGATGCAAGGAAGCCTTAAAGTCTCTCTGAATAAAAAAAAAATAAGTCGGTCTTGTTCAAGTTTTATATCAAAAACTTTAAATGTAAATGACTTTACGTAGGTATCCATTTGTAAGTGACTATTCAATTATTCGAAGCAGTGCTGCACTTTGCGGACAATTTTAAAAGATCTTTTATGATTATACTTTAGCCGCTGTGAAGTGTAAAGCCGATCTTCTCATGAAATTGACCTCGCCGGTAATCGCGTAACATATAGGTACTCGTTATTTAAGTGTTCAAATATAATCATGAAGAAATGGATTCCTTCAAAATCCTTTGACTTGTGATTGAAATTGTGTTACGCAATATATCATACTAGCTTATGCCTGCAGTTTCACCCGCCCGGAATTCGGTAATTGTCCAAATGGATCGTATTACCGGGATAAAAAGTATCCTTTGTGTTAATCCAGGTTATAAATTACCTGTGTGCCAAATTTCTTTCGAATCTGTTTTTGCGTGAAAGAGTAACAAACATCCATACAGCCTCACAAAGTTTCGCAATTATAATTGAAGTAAAAAGTAAGGTTTTGTTAGCTGTATGAAAAAAACAGTCTTTCCAGTGCTTATAAATATTTACAGTTTTGCAAACTTATGGTTTGTGTGGTCAACATAAAAAATACAATAGTTATTAAACATCATCAAGTTGTTAACTGAACCCGATAAAATGCAACAAATTGTTATTATTTAAAACACTGAAAGGTAACCGACACCATGCAATTTAAAAACATCCGTAATTACGACACGCTTTTAGTTTAAAACCGAAATAATTGCGACGACGATTGTGAGCATTATTCAACGTGGCAACACTGTGATACTTGTGGAAGAAAATGTTTATTCATCAACTGTTTTTTTTTTTCAGATATTTTTATTATTGTCTACTGAAAAACAAATTGCTTGCTGACTGCTTCTTGAGAAGTAGGTACTACTAAAATATTAAGCATAGACTGATGCCAAAAAATAATGGTCTCGTCTCTTTTAACATACAACACTACCATCTGCCTAGCCTTTTCCCAACTATATTGGGGTCGGCTTCCAGTCTAACTGGATGCAGCTGAATACCAGTATTTTACATGGAGCGACTGCGTATCTGACTTCCACAACCCAGTCAGTACTGGGTAATACGATACTCCTTAGTAAGATTGGTTGTCAGACTTTTTGGGCCACTGACTGCCTAACAACTGTCAAAGATCTAGAAATGACAGCATGGACCAACGGCTTAACGTGCTTCCCGAGGCACGAAGGAAACTCGGTATGTAATGGGCAGTCACCCATCCACAGACCAACCTAGGCAAGCACGGCTTAACCTAAAGATCGACCCGAGCGGCTGTTATTATTTAGCCACGAGCTCCTACAACACTACCGCAGTAGGAAATATCCGAACACAACAAAAATGCTTCAGTTACATAACATGGGCAGTATAATGAGGCCCATTATCGATTTGATGTTTTCCAGCCCCCGTTTACTGCTCACTTAGGGTTGAATAATGCCCACTTTTACGAAGTATGGGGAGCCGTTAGCGCAACTAAAATTAGAGAGACGCTTTTGGAATGAACAATCGAACGGTTGGTTTGTATGAATATCCGAACCGATAATTTGATTTATTCCAACGCAGTTTCGTTTTAACGATTCGAATTTCAAATGTTTAAATTGCTATGTCATTCAAATTCACGACCATAGACTTGTTTTTGTTTACTTCTCAAATTAAAAGTGAAACGGTCTGTGCCTATTCAAATTGTTAGAGTTCAAATAAGTTTTGACCAATTAATACCGTTGTTTCTGCTTGCGGTTGAATGGCTTCTATACTAGTGCTCACAATCGACTCAACTTCGATATTGTGTTGCCCGCAAATAGGTAATAAGTGGGACAAACACAATAAAACAGTAAAGTCGGTCATCTGAGCGAGGCCTTAGTTTTCATTCTCTTATTCTACTTAGGAGAACATAATTTCTTAACAAGACTTAAAATTTTCAAAAACAACTATCAAGTCAATCTCAAGGTTATAAAATGACCTACGATATAAATTACAAAATATTTTCTAAACTTACTTGCAGAATCTTATTTTTTAAATTGCGTCTTAAAACATTAAAGTATTACAATGGGATACGATAAATTGCAAGCAATTGGAGTATTATTCTAACTCGCTCATCCATACGTTTCTAAAACGTAAGAATCCAAATAATTTATTCAATAAACAGGCTTCAATGGGCTGAATTTACACGTTAAAATTAAATTAGCGATTCCGACCGAGGAACGCTTTCATTTTGAAATTAGGTTTCCTTCAGAATGAATTTGAGATGATAAAAGTACTAAAGTGTGCTTATTAATTTTATATCAACGTCTATTGTTCGCCATTATTTTATATTGCTACATTTCGAGAACATTTCATTTCGATTTATATATGCAAATGAGGCGAGGTATTCTCGATTTACTCGTCCTTTCAGTAGCGGATTAGTAATATTTGACAGCTTTAAATGTAGATGACAGGTAAACGACAGCTGAGATGAGCGATCGGTCTTTTCAATTCATTCACAAATGCACCGTCAGTGAATCTCTGAGTGAACCTAATGAGCTTCATATCCCATTATTGATGCTTTCGACAGATTGCAGAATTCAAATAACAGCACTCCAGATGCTTTGATCAATTGCCAGGTAACATCAAATAGAATCGATGTGCGATGACACTCCATCCATCATTCGAGATACGTGAAAATGAAACAAAAATACCGCTACAAAAATGGTGGAAGAACGAAACAAAACAGATTAGAAACAACGTGATGAGTTTTCCAGGTGAATGGAGTTCGGTGACGAAAAGGAAAAGTAGATAATGGATGAAAAAAGGGCGTTTGCGCGTCGTTTATGGTCACTCACATTGTTGTTAACCGCCCTGTTCGTGTCTTTTCGTGAGATGAGGTCGGAATTACATTATTTTCGGTAGGTAGCCAAGACGTATTAGATTACTGCTAGATTATTGGATTTACCACGTATTGATGTAGTTTTACGAAGCAATACTCTATCAAATCAAGTTTATCTCGGAGTTCTGATGATGTTTTTGCAAAGAAAAATGTTACTTCTTCTAAACTGTAACGCAATTTTTGGCAGAGGTAACTTCCATTTATAATTTTATATTTTAATGTACCTACCTAACTACTCGTAGGTACTTTTCCATCAATAACAAGAATACGTTTACCGCTAAATATTACCTATAACTAGACACAAATATTTTGCAGTACTTACCACAAAGGCTGACTAGTACGTAATGCTAATAACATTTAATCAATTTTAAATCAATTAATTTTTATCCTTTTTTATTGTTTACTGTTTAAATATTACTTTTAGCGATAACACCAACAATTGATTCAACTACGCAAAAACTACATTTAATTTTGTAATTTATATGATGTACATATTATAGATGAGTTTGAGTCATTGAGTCAATAAAGATGAGTTTGAGTCGTCATAACAAAGATGAGTTTGAGTCATCTTTCTGGCCCATCTTGCACAACCACCTGCACCTTCCTGGATTTGAACGAAGCCAAAGACAGAGCTGTGCAAG
Organism: Noctua janthina; assembly: GCA_963576755.1. Classification (NCBI taxonomy): domain Eukaryota; kingdom Metazoa; phylum Arthropoda; class Insecta; order Lepidoptera; family Noctuidae; genus Noctua; species Noctua janthina. The sequence continues at coordinate 6,230,228 of OY755055.1, forward strand.
TGGCAATATACTGGTCGGGTATTATTTGAGTCAATCGACACGCAAAGAAGGAGAAGAAAATAAAGATTATTCTATTTATCTGAAGATCAAACTTACTTTCTTCCTTCATTCCTCGAGGTTGCGGACACTGAATGGAATCATACTCTGTTCGGCCATACTGAGCTGAGTAGATTGCCACCCTGGAGTGAGGATTGCAGCTGAGGTGAAGGACGTCATTCTCACAACCAACTTTGCTTCGAAACTCATCTGTCAACAAAAACGATTATGGTGATTCTGCCAATGTAACTTGCATCATGTAAATACGGCGCTGAAAAATACAAGTAAAAATAAGAAAAATCTTTCTTCTCCAATTTCGGCCGACTACGGAGTATATTCTTATGAAAAATAATAGTAAACTTAAAGTTTTCTCCATAAAAAAAATATACATCGGAAAAATCTAAATATTCACCTGCCAATATTAACTGCAAAACAGTTTATTGATTTTGGTAGATAAAAAAATCAATTAATAGGTACATAATAACAGCAAAAGAAAATAGTATATTTCATGAATTTCATTTCTTCCTTGTAAAATCAGACGAAATTCAATCTAAGAGCTCACAAACAAATACTAGTTACAGTCTCACAAAGGAATCGAGAAACTTCGAAATAAATCGATTTGAATTCAAATCGCGTTTCAAATTTCTATCAAAAGGGAATTTGTCATCGAGAACGTTTTTAAAATGCATTTTGAAAAAGATTTTATTCAGACCATTAGTAATATAGTTGGGTCAATAAATTCCTGTCGCAGAAATGAAAAATATTTCTGATCCCGTTTTTCGTTTCTTTGCGTATTTACACGGTTATCTGACAGCAAATATTCAGTAATGCAGTTTTACAAGATCAGGAGGGTTACTAGGACGTTAAGCAGGAATAATTCCAGTGTGGGAAAGAGACAGAGCTATACAGGTCGTGTAATGCCATCTCTTTCCCACACTGAAATTTCTCCTGCTTTAAGACGTCATGATAGGCCACCTGACCTTAATACATACTGCCTTTAAATTGACTCATTTTTTTTATATTAAGGGTAGGCAGAAATTCTCAATTCTATCAACTAGTCTTACCGAAGGCTAACATGTAAAATATTGTTGTTTAACGTACCTGGTGGCCTACCATGACGTCTTAAAGCAGGAGTAATTTCAGTGTCGGAAAGAGATGGTGCTAGACGACCTGTATAACTCTGTCTCTTTCCCACACTGGAATTACTCCTGCTTTAAGACGTCATAGTAACCCCCCAAGTTAGATTGGAAACCGACCCAAACTGTTGGAAAAGAGCTAGACAGATGATGATAACTATTATTGCGCGCACACTCACAAGATTATAAAACCATAAATAACTCCAGTGTCTCTACGCTCTTAACTCCTACGATAAGGACATCGTAAAGGTTACTTACAAGGACGGCATTTGTAGGCGACTTCGACGAATCTTCTGGAACCCGGACATGGGTCGACTCCGAAGGCCTTAGGGCTTGTGTGGAACTTACACTGTCGCTTCTTCTGACATGCTTCCACCACGGTCTGCAACAAGGAGTACTACGCAAATTAGTTAGTATGCCTATTCCTTCAGAATTTTGGTTAACGCATAGTTGCTATGGCCCTAAAGGGTTTGAGACTTTGAAAGTTCCTTAACTGTTGATAAACAGAAAACTTTCGAACTAGTTTGTTGTGAAATGTTATTTCTCATTACTTTCGTAGCTCGATAAGTAGTGGATAGATTTTGGCTGAAGTATTTAAGGTCATCTGTGCATAAAATTGAAGTGTCTGTTTGTAATATCAAAATAACATCTTTTTACTGAATGCGAAAATATACAGGGTGTTTGGTTAAACTTGGGCAGTAGTATTTAAGGGAGTAAAGTACTCATAAATATGAGCAACTCTTACTAAAAAAGTTTCCGGATGGGAAATCATCAAATGACCCCCCACTCTGGGCGGAACGGAAGGGAGTGTCAGACTTGTACTAACTAAAACCCTTTGTGTTCCAGGGCCACGGTATCTCTTTCGAACAGTCCCGCAGCCCTGGCAGGCATCGGCCCTTGCGGACCCCTACTTATTTGCTGACATCTCTTTGAGGCGCACGTGGAACACGAACGCGCCGTCGACAAGGCCTGTCGTCATAAGACGGCCGGACGGCGAGCTGGCCCATAACTCGCCGTCCACAGGCCCGCGCCTACGGTGGCCGGGAGCCACCACGTGACCCCCAACGCCCAGGGCGTCTCCCGCGGCGACTTGGACGTGAGGTTCTTTACCTCTCACGTCCCGCCACCTCCTTCACTAGCATGACTGCTTCGCAGAAGGAGGTGACGGTTTCCCATTCCCTCTCGCTCCGGACCATGGCTTGAACCAGGGCCGGACGCGAGAGATCGCCGCCGCCAATCGCCGCTACAAGGACACGGCGGTGCTCCGCCCAAGCGGGGCAGACCTCTACGGTGTGCTGGTAGGGCGTGTAGTACTCATGAAAATAAGCAACTCTTACTATGGGGTTAACTAAGAAAAATGATTTAAAAAATCTATTGTTGCCTACATTTTTTCGAGTTAAGCGACCAATAATGTGCTGAGCAGCTGATATTTACCTTTTACATTAGGTAATATCTATCAGCTGATATTGATTTCGCGATTTCATGGTTGGTCCCATAGTAAATGTTGCTTATTTTCATGAGTACTACACGCTCCTAAAGTATTGCCTTAAAACAATAACACATTTTTTTCAATTTTAGTCTGTCTGTCGGTCTGTCTGTCTGTTTGTTCCGGCTAATCTCCAAAACGGCTGGATTGATTTTGACGGAACTTTTACTCTCAGATAGTTGATGTTATAAGGTCTATGGCAACTTTTATTTTACAAAAATAATTAGGGTTCCGTGCAAAAAAAATTAACCCTTAAAGTTAACAAAATTCAATTCAAAAAGGGAAGTAATATTTTTTTATAATAATTTCATGCGATCGAAGGTCGCCGGCAACAGCTAGTTCAACCATAGGTCTGCACCTAATAATATCAGAATCTAATGTCAATTTTAGAATTATGTGTAGAAACACATTCTAAAGATTATTTCTAATGAGTGAGAGAGATACTCTATTTGTTTTCAACAAATCTGTCGTTGGAAACAAGTGGGTTGTGTGATATTAATTCAGTCTATTTTAGAACTTGATAAGGTGGCATTTTGCGTGTCATGGAATTATTTTGAATAAACTCAAAGCTTAGGATTATCTGAATCTCTCAGTAAGAAAAGAAACGGATAGACTGTTTTAATGGAGCTAAGGTTGATACGTAAAATATCATAACATAACATCATGCCTGTAATCACCGAAGGGTTCGGCAGAGGCCTACCTAAAAGTACACCCACATTTTGCGTTTAAGCCCCGAGTAATAGGGGGCGAGCCTATTGCCATCAGTCAGCCACAAATGCAGACTCCGACCGTGGCTGCTACTGAGAAATTCCTGATGGCAAAACCCAAAATAACACTTTGCCCGAGAATCGAACCCAGGACGACTTGCGACCACTCGACCAATAAGGCAAATATTATTAAAATTTGATTAGGTTCATTCCTTAGATACCCATGGTATAAAAAGATTTATTTTTCACATGTAATAATAATTTAACTGACAAATAATTACATAACGAACAAATAATATTAAATCGCCAATTTTCTGATCAGCAAGCGATTTAATTTGAAACACATATTAATCAATCCAAAAGCATTACAACGACAAAATGACACAATCCCAAATAATTTATTGAAGCAATCCTTTTTGAATCGAAATCACATTTTACTGGCGAATAAAATTATATTCTTATTTCATCGCGGGTTATGTTAAAACATTAAACGAAACGATAGAATAACTGCTATTTTACATTCCACAAAATCTATGATATTTTTATAAGGTCCGAATGTTCGAGAAAAAACAAAATTTCTCGATGGAACATTCATTCTAATAATAGAAAAAATACAAAAGCAAAATCACGACTGTATTTTCGTAAGCCGAAGTTGTGCGTAAGAAAATATAGTGAAAATGCGAATTGAGAGAAATCTCGCGTTCAATGCAGGAATATTATGAGGGGATGACAGTATTGGCAGCTGCTCATAAAGCCGACTTATTGCTTAAACATATCAGAATGAGTAATAAAATTGTACAAAAAAGGAACGCTTTACTGTTTGACAATCCTTTTCTAATGGATGTTTGAAAAGGCATAAAATTTGAATGACGCAGTTATGTAGATATGAATGCGGATGAATTGGTAGGATTGAATTCATTGGAGTATTTAATTCTAATATCAATATTTACATTCAAATGAAATGTTGTTGTTAAAATTTATTTACTGCAAGCTGAATTTTGAGAAACATAATATTTACTTATTTGAAATTATAATAATATCTACTTAATGAAGAATGAATGAATGACAAAATAAAACTGAAGGGAAGTTTTTGAACAGCAATAGAAACTAAATGTTGTAGCAGCTGTAAGGAACAGTGTCAACCAGTTTCCTAAAGAGCTGAAATGACTACTGAAGACATCAAAGCAAAAATAAATCTTATGCAGAAAACACCAGTTTCAAAATATCTTGCTAAAGAGATGTATTATCATTTGCGAAGTACCTATACAAGGTGTATCATAATTTAACGTCCAACCTCTCGTTTGGTGTCTTGGGCTATGAAACTGAACAGCTTTTGTTCTACGAGATCTCGAAAAACGCAAAAAAAAATAGACTTATATAATATAAAAGGGTGTAAAAAGACCCTTAACGAAGCCGAAAGATACTTGTTTTCCCCATCTTTGCGATCATTTTGTTGTTCTGGACCATACCTGGAAAGGTTCTAGTTACGGAGATATTGGCGGTCAAAGTTCAAACATTTTCACAACTTTTTTTTAAAATACTAGTTTTTAAGGTTATAACTTTATTTTTCATATCTCCATGACCCGTTCACCACTCAATGCATACATCAGGACAATGTTTAGTGTGCGTTACATTGAGTTTTTCCGTAAAACGTGATTTTTCACCCCAAAAATAAAAGTCGTTTCCCAGCAATAATTTTTGACTAAAGTTACTTAGTTTGATGTACAGAATGCTTGGTTGACGGCTTTGTTAAGGGCCCGTTTACACCCTGTACAGGAAGAGACGCGATCAGCTGTTCAACTAAAAAAAAACGTTATGACTTCAAAAAAATAATGGCACAATAATTGTTCAGTAACATGGTCTTAGTAGTCTCCACACGAGAGTTTGTGCGTTTTTTACATTACACCTTGTATACAGTACCTACCTAAAAGACTACAAGATATTTGAGATGTATCTATTTAAAAATAAAACAATGATTGCTTTAACACAAAACTATTCTTGTTGTAATACTTCAGTGTGGTCTTCGTTATTATAGACTACCCCTTCACTTCCTGTCCATCTTGTAAAAAGCGATTAAAGGATTTTAAGGAAGATAGGCAGCGTTGTATCAAATAAAGTATAAATAATCCAACATAAATTACTCATGCGGCAATGAGGTAAATCATAATAATAATAGTGACGACGACCATCTTTCGAGGCTCTCCTTAGGCGGTTGGATCAAGGGTCTGATTCAGAAGGCATTACTCCTCGATACGGCTCGCATTGTGAGGAGGTTCCTGTCTCTGGAGCCCTAATCACCGGTAGCTTGAACCCTGCCCCCAACACCGGCGGACTGCTATCTTTTATATTTTTAAATGTTTTTTTATATTACTTTGTATAGAAATATTTAAAAATGTAAATTATAGAAAATAAATAACCGACATAGCGAGTGATAATTTTTGTTTGTAAAAATATTTGAAAATGTAAATAATATGTAAAGAAAACGAATAAAGGAAATAGTGAGTGATATTAATACCCCAAGGGTCAGGCAGAGGTGTATCTAACAGTACACATTTCGCCAGTTATATTTAAGTCCCATGAAACACGTGGCGAGGCTATTGCAATCAACCAGACACAAGTCGAGACTCCGTAGCTGCTACTAAGAAATCACAGATAGAAAACCCCAATAACACTTTGGCCGACGTGGAAATCGAACCGAGGACCTCATTCTCAGTGATCGCGCTTGCGACTACTAGACCTACTATCAATATAAATTATACTTACTATCAAAAATGATAATCATAATATTATCAACATCATCAATGTTAACGTGTTATCTACATTGTATAAACCAGAGTATGCCTCCACGCTCACATAAGCCTTGATTTAACTAACGAACTAACTATAACACACCTACTACTAAATCACTACTTATCAAACATACTGGTAATGCTAACGCTCTATTGAAAATTCAGGCCTGGTATGAAAGGATTACAATCATGTAAAATGGGTAGTTAAATGCGAATATTATCGAGCCATAATTTTGCGGTCGTCAAATTATTTAATCCTGCCTGCCTATTTATTGGGTATTTGTAATAAATCACATATTGATAATATCAGTTTTGTTCCATACAAATCGTAGCGCATTGAATATGGAGAACCTCTCAAAATGAGCCAGTGATACTTGCTCACTATGGAATAGTGGAAGAGCGTACTTGTCGCAGCCATCACATGGTTTTCTCACTATTTGTGACGTCAAAATATTACTATTTTCAAGGTTATAAAGTTTAATCACTATGTTATTTGCACAAATTAATGTGTTTTTGAGAAATGCATAACATAAACTTATACTGTCACTTATGGGATATCTTCCGTGTTGTTTCGTTGAATGCATAGCATAATCAGCCTATAATGTACCCACTGCTGGGACACAGGTCTCCTCCTATAAGGGGGAATGGGTTGTAACCCACCATATTTTTTTTGGTTTCCTCACGATGTTTTTCTTCACCGTTTTCAGCTGCGCAGGTCTTAATGGGTCTCAGTTTGTGTCAAAGAGAAATTCGCTTTTCTGAATTTTCTATAAAACTTTGAATGTTTTTATCTTATTTTTCTTTTTTGCGTTGACAACTTTCGACTCGCTAAGGAGATTTTTTATTAAAGTAGCTCTTCCAAAAATTCATCTAACCTGTAAAGCACTAGGCCATATACATGATGTATCTCCAACAACTTCAACAGCAACCGGTTGGTACTCCGCCAGGTCTGAAGCACAGGACCCTTGGGTTGCTGAAGCCCCATACTGGGCCACTTGGATGCTGATGGTTGTCCCTCGAGGACAGATGAGTGTCACCATCTCTTCGTCACAGGCAGCCTTCTGGTGGGTGCGAAGAGTGCCCAGGAGAAGTTCTGTGGACAACATTAAAATATTCGGTTAAAACATGTTTTCGTCAATTTATATAGTTTAATTTTAACTTTACAACTTTATTCACATGATTTAGTTTCTCCGAGGTTTTTTTTTTCAGCTTAGTAGTGGTCTGTGTCCAGGTATCAATTATGATGATGATATTCCAGCCAGATAAAGGTGTAAACAAAATGTGTCAGTACGGGAACAGTAAAAAAGGTCGACACTCAAGAATAATATTGAGTAAGTTGGATTTCCAAAAGAAGATTCTAAAAACGATAACAATACTTTTTGGAATAATATGAGAGACAAAAAAATGTCCATCTTGTCTCTAGTAATTGAATTCATAATCATTGCCACAGATGGTACTTAAACCGTTACTAAACTTACTTATGTCATTACGAGGCTCAGTACCAGAAATAAAGCTAAATACCTAAATTAATTTAGGTAAGCAATTATCATTAGTGGCTAGAGGTCTCTGGAACCTTATAATTACCTTGTTGTTACTATTACTACATTCATTGAAATTAAAGGGAACCAGCAATTGGCTGTATTATATAAAAGAGTTATATTTAGTTGTTGGTACGTACCAGCGGTTTCATTAACTGACAGTTAGATACTAGAAACAAATTCCATTTAACATCGAATAAAAAAAGAGCGAAACCTAATCATAATCATCAATCATCACAGTTAATGACATACTAAACAACTCTTAAGAGAGATGAACGCATAAACTTAAATTGATTCCAAGAATCTGAATTACTTTGATTGGATTTACATACAAACAACTGTTGACATCAAACAGCTAATATTGAACAACCATCAGAATCTCACTCAAGACAACACAAATAATAACGTAAAAGGGAATTAATTAAGGCTTTTAATAAACTGTGCAACATATTACAATAACCAACAGAACGCTTTCTGATATAAAAATGTCCGGACAATTTCTTCTATAAAACACAACCTGAGGTTTAAAACTGCCGACAGGTCTATTTACCTCAGAGCTCAGCTGTGCATTGAAAAGTAAAATGAAAAATACCACAGGGGTCCCCCAAGGACGTTACATGGGCCCAACAACGATTTATCAATCTTCATTCTACCCTCTGGAGTTGGTTTTCAAATTTTGTTTGCGTTGGGCAGACGATAATGTACTCATTTTCTCTTTTGACAGTTTTGTTGTTTTCAGACGCATTGCTGTGATCAACTCTACGAATGAAAAGATGTTTTGTTAAGGTTTTGAAACGAAACAAAATATCTTTGAATATTTTTCTTGTCGCTTCTTAGACCAAATCCTTAATTAAGTTTAAAGTGTTAGATGTTGGCACTATTTTAGTTTTATTCAAGCTTGTTCTTGACATTTAATTACAGTATTTGACAAGTTTACTACGACTTGGCTAAATTATAATGGTTCATTGAACTTTCAGCTTTTACTTGGAATTTACGCTAAAGTATATGGATATAAAGGAGTAAATGAAATCTAATTTGTCTTTAAAAAGGAAAACATGGCTTGTCATTACAACAAACCTAAAATGCTTTTCTTTGTTTGTTTTCCTTCTTCAGCATACAATTACAAGTACATAATATTCAACGTTACCAATTAGAGTCAAAAGGCCAACATTCCACTATCATTTCGGATAGTAATAACGGTAATTGGGTTTTTATTAGTGACATAACAATTTCAGGACTATGTTGGAAGCCCTCAATGAGGTCTTAGAGCTTCTCAACGACTCGTAACGAGCCGCGTTATGACCAACCATGCTGCTATGGTTTGAGTAGTGTGACCTCATATTAGTTTGGTTGCTAAGAAAAAGATCGTGGCGTTATATGGAGGGAGTATGATATTTATTTTTTTCAGGATGATTCGAGCTTCTTTTGTTTTTGTGAGTGACGTTAGATGATCCGGTATTGTATAGGGTTACTTATTGACATGGCAGTCAGGTTCATCGTAGATAGTCTGTTCGATGTTTTCTACAACAACGTTCTTGCTTTCTTCTCTATTAACTATATCTATCTCGGTCTTATACGATAATGTTGTAAGTTGTAATTCAAGCATAGTTAATATTCTATTTTGTGATGTCTGCATTGGAATTTTCTAATTCCTGGGAAACTTTCTAGTGTGTGTTATATTTAAATAAAAGTAAAATTACATGACACTTCAACGCCTAAACGATAAATAAATAAGCACAAATTGTTGTCATTACTCTAGTTGTCATTAGTACGCTGTAAAAGTAGGATCAAAATAACCTACTTTTAAGTTTACCCTACAGATATTTTTTGGCACAGATAAGCAAAGCAAAAAATTGGCTGCATTCACATGTTTTCAAGTGGCGCTACTTTTGAAGATTTTTTTGAGAGGAAGAAACAGAAGCACTTGACTACTTTAAAAACATTTTTTTTTTCAATCGCTTTCTAGACGCTCAATTTACAATTTCAAAGATCCGTTTAGCATTTATTTTTTGTTTACCTGACTGCGGTTAGCCCGGTGAGTGGTAAATATTTTGTCAACTAACCTTACAACAACTCTCAAATACTCCAAAAAGACCACCAACACACACAACATTACATCCTTCGCTTCCTTGCCCAAACAACAGCGAACAGATCCCATCAAATTAAACCTAACGACCTCTTCTAATATAATAAATAATAACGGCCTATCAAACGTGTATCCATACTTAATACTAATTTATAATGTCCAATAAATCTAAAGTACTGTTTACCTTATCTTTATAAACCCACACGTGCAGATCATAAAGCTTCCAGATTATGTTTTATGACTTTTGGTCCGTTGGTGTTCTGCTGTAAAATGTATGGAAAAGGACTGCGGAGTCAAAGCTTTAGGGATGTCGTTATGGCAGTTGGAAAGTTGTGGTCATTCTAAGGCAAGTTTTAGGTTGTAGAATAAATATTGTTGGCTATAAAAACTTACTACTTGTGTGATTGGTGTATTATACAACAAAATTAATACTGGCCTGATAGGAGGATTCGATAGCTTTTCAGTTATATAAGAGCTTATTCTTTAGAAATAACAACTGCCTTAGCTGAATAATTATGTAGAAAACGAATGAAATCTAAAGGAAAATATTTCGTATGTTTAAAATCGTTCGCATTCTATATAATCTGTCAAAAATATTTCTGATTTACCTCCTTTAAATGACCAGTATTTGACATCAATTGTGGCTGAAATGTGATTCCGACTAGATTGTGACCGTTGAAAAACAAAATGGGGATTACACCGTTTTTAAAAATTGTGCTTATTACAAAACCATTTCGAGGAATAAGGTCTCTAATTATTTATTTCTTGCTAGAATGAAAAAAGACTCCCTATTCATTTATATTTTTTAAGAAATGTGGTTAACCTTTATTTAAGCTTCAATGACGTCACCTCAAGAATGTGCGATTTTGCAATCGCGCGGTCCTTGCGTGTCTGAACGAGCCCTTAGCTTCATGTAAATACCAATAGACAATAAACTGTCATGAGAGTGTCAATCACTATTAAATCGTTGAATGGGCAAAATAATCTTTTCCAGAGATAAGGTCATCAGCCCTAGAACTTTATAATCAAATGTAAATTAAACTAGCCGTTGAATTTAAAAATTATTTAAATTCGTTTCTTAAAATACTATATTTTAACTAAAACAAAAATATACAGGTTAAATTTTTTGAACAATGCCCATTGATCGTCTGTTGTAGGTACTTAAACTTGAACAATTAAATCTCGTGCAACATTCCAATTGCATTTTTTTTTCATTCCTTCACATGACTAACATGAATATTAATTTCAATGCACCTTGTGTTACCAACAAAGCTTTTTCAATAACTCAAGCTTATCCAGAACCTCATACAAATCTTACTAATCTTACGAGCTTACCAAAAAGCTTGCAACTGTTAAATATTGGTCGGTGTAATACCCGAGGTAGCCAAACAACGGAACATTAAGGGGATGTGGTCTATTTATAGGGAGACAGCTCGTGTTTCATACTCGATGAGAAGCATGCACGTGGTGCCTGTCAAGTTGACAGGAGGAACTGACGGAATAAGTTAGGGTGCCTTTAAGGTAAATGTGGTTTTTGGGGACGAATTCCGATCTTTTGGCGCGATGAAGATGTAAAATAAAAATTAGAAATTTAATTAAATAAAAAATTTAAAAAAACAATTTATTTGATTTTAAACTTTCATGGTCACTAAAATTATTATAACTAACTAGAAGACGGGATATTTACCATGTTAAACAATGACAATAAACATGGTAAATATCCCGTCTTCTAGTTATAATAAATAATTTATTTATTTATTAATTAATTATATTTTTTTTTTGTTTAAGATTTAGAAAATTGGTATTATTTTGGAATATTGGTATTAGGTAGATTAAAGGTTGATTGTTTAAGGTAAGTAAAAACGATTTCTTTAACATTGTTTAGCGATTACCTTAAAAGCGAACGCGCGTTGATAGAGGGCGCTGTTGGGAAATATGTTTTGTAAAATGTATTAAAAAAAAAGAGCTGCGTTTCTTCCGATTTCAGCTCCGTGAGATTAGATTCTGGTATTAGGCAATCTTATTTGATTATGACAGTTTTAATTGAAATGTCGTTTCCTGAAACATGGAGCTTGCAAATAGGCACAACATAGTAAAAATATTAATGTCACAGTTGCAAAATATTTTAAAATTAATATTGTGTGTGTTTATTTTAAGTACATAAATAACATCACGCCTGACATACTCTAAGCGTTAGGCAGAGTGTACCTAATAGTATACCCACATTTTGCCAGTTACGTTTTGAACTCCCATGTAATAGGGGGCGAGCCTATTGCCATCAACCGGGCACGAATCCAGGCTGCTACTGAAAAAATACTGATGTAAAAACCCTATAACACTGTCCGACCTGGGAATTGAACAAGGGAAACAACTCATCAGTCGCGCTTGCGACCACTAGACCAAGGAATCAACGATAACGAGGTTTTTCAAATATCATTTATTTTTACTTTTTTTTAAAAAATAAAGCCTTGTTCCGAATTCATTCTTGTTACGAGACAGACAACTCAAGTGTCGACTCGAAAAACGACGAGACACCACAAATCAGATCATTGGAACAATGTTTTATTTATAGAAGTGTAAATAATGTCATATTTCATACTTGATGAGAGTCGTAATACGTCGCACGTGGCGACCGTCATGGACGAATGGGAGGCGCTAGACGGTGAGCACGATGAATGAGGGTGACATTTTTGAAAAAAAAAGATGTTCTTTTCTCATTAAGGGAAATAAATGTATTTTGGGTGTACAAAATCTTAAGCAAGGAAGAGTAGTAGTTAAACTGACGATGAATTTTTATTAAACAATTTGTTTTAAGTTTAGTATGACTCTTTCACGTTACCTACACATTAGGCCTTAAGGTGTAGGTTAAGGCGACTAGACTACATTGTGAGCGATTGCTTAATATTAAATCGATCCATAAACGACAGAAACGCCTCGAGGCGAAAACGCAAATAAATTGTACTTAAACAAAAACATGTAACGAAGAAAATTTGGGACATCTATCAACATTAAACGGAGGTACAAGATTTCGTGTCCATGCTATTGATCGCTGCTGAGTTCCCTCGTGAGGCGACTATCCTGGCTGCAGGATCAAGTCATGTCTGTAATAAAAATGTATAAACACCAGAACCAAAAGTGTGTGCAAAATTTTAGCTCAATCGGTTGGGGGGAACTGGTTTGAAATTCAGCTGCAAGATTTAACCAATACATAGGTACTAACAATCTAACTAACTTACAGGGCAAGTTAAATAAAACCTTATAAAAATATTTCTCTACATCTCATTTCTTTTGAAATAAGCAAAACATGAGCAAAATCACTAAAAAATATAAAACCCAATTGAAAATATTAATACTGCCTTAATTTTTTTTCAATACTGACGTAAGTCCATTATAAAAATAAAAATGTTTCAATTGTGTCGATCTCCTTTACGAAATAAATTAAAACGCAACGAAAATTATGTTTTTAATTAGTAAGCCGTGCTATAAAGGCCGAATAACCGTGTCTTTCATCCCGACGTGAGCCGTAATACCGTACACAAGGTAGAACTGTCAGATAAATGGAATGGACGAGCTTGGACTACAATGCAATACTCAGCTACACCGTCCTTGTACATTTATATAACTCTGACAGTAGCCACAGCAACCTTATCGTTATGAAAATAAAGATCAAATTGACCGACTTGGCAGTGAGGGCAACCCAATAACAACCTTATAGCTATGAGAGTTAAGATCATTTTGTTATAACAGTGATGCAAAGTCAGAGGTAAATTAACTGTGAAACGAATGTACAAAGTGTACAATGCAATGCTCAGCTGCACGGACTCAACAATATAGGATATAGTGATATACAGACACCGCATAACTATATTAAATTTATACAACACTAGCTTCTGCCCGCGAGTTCGTCTGCACCGTGACTTTTACCGGGATAAAACTTTTCATATGTGCAGATTATTAACTACCCGTTCAGTCGTTTTAGCGTGATTGAGTAACAAACATCCAAACTTTCTCGTTCATTATAAACTAGCATATGCCCGCGGCTTCGCCCGCGTTGACTTCGATAATTGTCCCACAGAATCATACTCATCATCATCATCATCATCATTTCAGCCGAAAGACGTCCACTGCTGGACATAGGCCTTCCCAAAGTGTCGCCACATTGACCGGTCCCGTGCGTCTCGCATCCAGCGGATCCCTGCAACCTTTACCAGGTCATCGGTCCATCTAGTGGGAGGCCTTCCAACGCAACGTCTTCAGAATCATACTACCGGGATATAAAGTATCCTATCCTTAACTATTTGTGTGCTAAATTTCAACCAAATCCGTTCAGTAGTTTTTGCGTGAAAGAGTAACAATCATCCATACATCCAGATGTATGGATGTTTATTACTCTTTCACGAGAAAGTTTGTAAAGATGTATGTCCTCACAAACTTTCGCATTTATATTAGTAGTAGGATTTAAATTTAAATTTTATACATGCCTATTTGTGAGGCATAGGATAAAAGTTAGTTAAATATTAGTAGGATTATATTTTTTCATAAAAAAATGTCGCAAAAAAATGTGACATATTAGTGTGTTTATTTTAACGTAAAAGTAAAGTCCTATGCTAGTGTTGTCAGTCATAAAAAACAACCCCAAACACGTTGCTAGTACTAAGATTTAGGGTTGCCCGTTTTAGTCTGTCATCGCTTTTAAAAATATTTATAGACTTAAAAGAAATACCTATGAGCAGTGTCATTAATTATTTTAGTTCTTTGCGTCCCCATCCAACTCTATTAACACTTTCATTAATTTAAAAACAAAACACACACGAAAACAAAAAAAGAATTAGAACCCAGGGCCAAGATTAATTCTTTTAAAAATAAAGCTTCAAAAAAGGCCTTTTATCTCATTATTTCTGTACGGCCAGCATTATGTTTTAAATATAGAACAGGGCGCATCTGTTCTGGTTAGCATGCGCTTAAAGGGCGTATTAGTATGTCCGTACAGTCTCTTCACTGTTATTATACATCCATTCTTACATCGCTGTCAAAATCAGTGTGTATCCTCAAGGCAATAAGATTCTTGTTAGGTTAGCAACCTCAACTAACAAATCTGTCAAAATATTATAGTGATCTTTGTTCTCGCTGTAATAAGGTTGATATTGGATTGCAGCTGTCAGAGAAAGAATAACGCTGTGAAGGGACTATACATACTTAATGAGAGATGAACTTGATGAAGACACAGTTAGGAGCCCATCAATCTTTGTCAGTATAATGTTGGATGGCAACCGAAGCGGTATGCGACATCGTAGTTTACGAGAAATGTGCTTATTTTTGGTTTTCGTGTACCTGGTAATGTGTTATGTTCGGTGGGGACAGAATTTTGCTGTTAGTTTAGAATCATGTACATGATAGATTATGGTGATCTTTTTGGTTTTGGTTTAGATGTGGCAAAAATTACTTAGTTGGTTATTAATAAAAATATTCTGCTTAAACACTGCTCTGTTTAAAATCGTATACTATTAAAATATGAGCAATATTTGTACCTATATGTTTTCACGTTCTCGAAAACGGCTCTAACGATTTCGATGAAAGTTGCAATATGTGTACAGTCACGAGCACCAATATATCAACAATTAAAAGTGATTTACTCCCACTGTTCTGTTAAAATAATGTTACGAACATAGTATTTTGGAACTCATATTTTATGAAAAAGATCCTATCTCCAAGTTACAATCGTTATTTCTCGCGAAAATTGCTTTTAAATTTAGGAAAGTGTATACATATTGCTGCTCGTGACTGTACGGGGGCAAAACATCGATCGAGCAAGGTCTCATATTTGGGAAATTTGTTTTCTCTATTTTCACCCGAGCAGAGGTCGGTCGCCAGGTATGTTATTAATTCGGACTATAATAAAATAACTTTTAAACAAAAACGTGTTTTCATGTAACCTAGAATAACCTTTTAAATAGGTCCCAACCCTAATTTCCTCTCGTGTATGTTAGTAAAAAAAAAACGAAACTTGTTAGCAGGAAAAACACATTCGAAACTTGGTCCTTTTTCCCGTGTTCTCATTAGTTTATTTTTTAAACTTTACGTAAATGAAAAACGAGATATTTTATCTCATCTACAGCACTGTATGACGAAAAAGTAAAATTATTAATATTTAAAAAGGTGCGTGCCGATGTAAAGGGCCTTCCTCCGAGGGATTTTTCAAAAGGCCATAGATGAGGGTTTGCCTCCAAAGCCCAATAAAATGTCAGGCTAAAAGAAAATAAAGGGACAAGAGAAATTTGAACTAATTAATAGACACCTTAAAAGTATTGTTAGTGAAATTTGCTTTAATTAGTCTGGCAACCTTTTTGGTTTCATTTGCAGGAAACCATTAAATTCTTTTACGCGGAATGATTTTGATTTCCCACTTAATTTTCTTTTTAACGAAAGAATGGCTAGGTAATGTTCTCAGAAATATCACTTTACAATTCAAATTACTCCAGGTCATTTATTCAGTTGATAATTTTTTTTTTTATAAACATTTGTATAAAAAAAAACATTTTTCAACTGAATAAATGACCTGGAGTTTATCTCTAAAATATAACAAATGATGAATAAGAATCTAGCACTTAGCCCGAGTGGGTAGGTTGCCATTCTAGGTAACCCACATCACGGTGATTCAATTTCTCTACAATGTTGCTTTATCATGACAAGACCTTTAAGAAACCTTGCGACCCTAGAATAATGTAGTATCAGACTTCATAGTGTTTTTGTTACCGACACTTACTATTCTTATTCTTTTATTTTTACAATAAATTACAGAGATATGGACAATATAAAGGCTGCAAATAGACCCTTAACATAGCCAAAAGGCACTTGTTCTCCCCGTCTTTGCCATCATTTTTTTGTTCTAGACCATACCTAGGGTAGGTCTAATTACGGAGATATTTGGGGTCAAAGTTACAACTATTTCACAAGTTTTTTTTTTTAAATACATGTTTTTAATGTAAGATTTTTACTTTACACACCTCCACGATCCCCGTACTATTCAATCCATCCATCAGCACAATGCTTTGAATGCTTTCCATCGAGTGCTACCGTAAAACGTGATTTTTCACCCCAAAAAAAATCGATTCCCACCAACAATTTTTGCGTAAAGTTACTTAGTTTGATGTACAGAATGCTTGGTTGACGGCTTCGTGAAGGGTCTGTTTACACCCCGTATAATTAAATAGACAAAGGCGGGATAATTGCGAATTGTAAAAAAAAAAACAGGAACATTTCTTTTGTCTACTGTAGTAATATACTTAGTCTTACAAAAATGAAGCATGATGGGAGGTCATAATGAGCATCCGATAAACAAATATACAGTCAAAGTAAACACACAATCCGAAGAACACAGAAAATTCACTGTTATAGTCAATACTTACCATACTTTGTCCAAAAATAATAATTCTCAAGAAAACATTCGAAAGAACTACCCAATTCATACTAATTAATGTTTAAAAGCTCACTCAGACAGATCTTCTATCTTCACACGGTTTTTATTTTTACGTTCTCAAACGTCTCTTTGTGGTATCCGATCCGTAAACACGATTCTCTTTGTACTTACTCTTAATTCTAACACCAGATGGGTTTTCTATTGAATTGGAATCTATTTTTATTTCAAGATTTACTTCCTTTTTGGTCTTCTGTTAATATGATCTTTAGGGAGATAATTATGGGTTGCGGGACTGTTCGAAAGAGATACCACTGCCCTGGAACACAAAGGGCAAAGAAGGAACATGGATGGGTTTTAGTCAATACAAGTCTGACACTCCCTTCCACTCTGCCCAGAGCGAGAGGGGTCATTTTTGATGATTTCCCATCCTAAAAAAAAAGGGAGATAATTATGAAGAACTAGCTTTTGAGAGGGAACGTATGTACCGGGATAGCCTTTGTCCTAAACCATATTGAGCCGTAACCGTAAACTATGTTGAGTCGTTGAGCCGTTAAGGCGTAAAAATGTGACAGATAGATTAGAGTATGATGAGTATGGCATGTCTTTTTTTTAACCTTGGCCCACTAAAAAATTCTGTATCGTGTGTGCGTTTACAAACATGTTAACTCACATATACACACAGCCAGCCCCGGAACAGCTTTGCTACCTATCATACAAATATTCGCTCAGCCTCTGCGCCAACCATGCCGTCAAGAAGATTCGAATAAAAGGTCCAGAAGGATCAATTTCAAAAATATTTATATCGGAAATGGTTTTGTTAAAAGTTGGCGAAATGCTTTCTGTGTCTTAAATAGGACGAATGTGAACTGAAAGTCTCCACAAGCACTGCTTCTGTCCCTAATCGGAAGTAAGCCACGAACTCGACTCAACGACGGGATTTAGCCAATGGCAGAAGTTTTTCTACAGTGTCCTCTAAAATGTGGTGAGTACGCTTTTGCGGAGGGATACACTGTTTTATTTCTTTCTAGAAGATGGTTATACCTTCCCCATCGATAGTATGTCTTTTTAGCACATTTATTTGCTCATAAGCCCCATTCAACATATAAAAAGCAGCGGTAGCCTAGTAGTGTTACCGTCGGACTGCCAAATCATAGGTCTCAAGT
Source organism: Noctua janthina (assembly GCA_963576755.1). NCBI lineage: Eukaryota > Metazoa > Arthropoda > Insecta > Lepidoptera > Noctuidae > Noctua > Noctua janthina. The sequence goes on from OY755055.1 coordinate 6,248,586, forward strand.
TCGAACCCAAGACACGCACCTTGATTTTTCGGATGCATGTGTGTAAATCATAAATAAATAATAAATCATATTTATTTCTGTAAATTGGTTTACAAAACTCTTTTACATGTCAACATGTTATGTTTTGAAACTAGATGGGGCAGGTGTTTCGTACCTGACTACTCTGAGAAGAAACGTCCGAAACAAACTCAGAGGTCACCGTCTCTTTTAAAGTCCAGACATTGCTCAAGTCATATGAGGACCATGTAGATTAATGTCTGAGATGGTCTTCTGAAGAAATAACCACACAAATTTGAGTGGACTTGTCCAGACAGTGCAAGCATTTGTCAGTGATCGTGTAGCTCGACTCATAATCCAAGGAACTCAACGACACGACGAACAATACCAAAGAAAGGACATTTGGGTAGGCCGCATATAGTACTAAACTGCCAGACAATCGTGAAACTAACTAAACTAAATAATAATAATAATAGTATGACCCACGTAGTCCTCATATATATGTATTGTATACTTAATTATCACTTGCTTATACGAAGGAAACCAGCATGCCTGACAGATATTTCTCAACGGCATGTAAAACCAAGTCAGAGGCCCCATGGGCGGCATACAAACTCTGACACCAGGTTAGATACGAACCACACGATAAAGAAGAAGAACACTCATTCAGTCCTCATCCTCCAGTCAGTTATTTCTATTCTTATTCCGACCGAAACCTTTTAGGTTCAAAGTTGGACAACTTCCATAGGTGAAATACAATCGTTATTTTAGCCTCAAAAAGTTCTTTTAAAAGAGTTTTATTTCAAGCTTCTTTTGCGTTTCGATTATCTATTTATAGACGAAGAATATTTTTACCACTTTTACCGATACTTCGAGGAAAAAAAAATACTGGAGCTGATATAAAGATGAGAGCTCACCGATGAGGTAATACACAGCTACATGAGTACTTGCAGAAGGTAAAGGAATCAGCCGAGCGAAATGGGTCAGGTAAGTGTCGACGCTGACACTATCTAGGTTCTAGGTATGACGTATGCACTAGCATAAAACTATGTTACGTCTTTATTCTCTTGGGTATGGCGGCGCGTGTAATCGTATTTGTTCTAAGTCGGCATTGTTTATTTGTATCTTTGTGTATTGGAAATCATTTTGTAGGCATACGTTTTTAGTTTAAATAGGGGCTCGGATCCTGTGAAGGCATTCTTAGGTTGTATTGTACGACTTCATAGTAAGGTCGAGTTGAAGAGTAGTAGAACATAATAATCAGATTTTTTTTAATTTATAAGCGATTTAAAATGCAGTGTTAATATCATACTTTTAAGGTTCTATTTAGTAACACAAATTATTTTTTACCTTAAGTATGTTAGCCTGTAAGGTATCTAAGAGCCAAAGTTGCCTGAAATAAATGTTATGTTATGTGTGTGTGTGTTATAAAATAAATATAACTACTTGCTATACCTACTGGTAAGGTTAGTATTGAGACAACAGTAGTGAAATATTTCAGTTTTGAACAAAAAATTTGAACAATTAAGCTGTATAATAAACTAAATTGCACATTAAAACTTACCCTGATTCAACTTTCGGTTACAAGGTAAAATAATGTTACCAAAAAAAGTCCCCAGGGTCCTCGGTTATAATAAAAAAATAAAACTTTTCCACAACATAAAGTCGACGTTTTATTGCGGAAATCTTAATTTTCCTAATAATTAATCTCAGATTGTGGGAACCACTTGCGAAACCGTTTCATTTTGAGGAAATAAAAAAAAAGTTGTAAGTACCTAACTACATTCCTGCCAGGTACATAATTTACAGCCAATGAACCTGGACGTCTTTTAATTTGTTTCCGTTTTTCACTTCCCCACTCATTATACATAAAACATTCAAAGAGTTGTTGAGATTGTTTTACAAACATTTTGGGAGATGTTTTCTGAACAATTAAATTCTTTGCTCACGACAAACAAACCATCACAGAGCTTCAAAAGGATCCGTTCAAATCAAATACATGTCCTTTTGAAGTCAGCCATACGGAGAAATGAGTCAAAGAGATAGTTTTACGATTAAGGAAGGGAAAAAAGCTGTGCGACATGGATGGACATTTATGTGTTTGGAATGTATGGGCCCATGCTCCGCGGGCCATCAAAACGTTTTACGACTTACATGGCCAATAGTAGAACTGCCCCCAACGACTGATTTATAATGTTTCCGTTGAAAAACATAAAGAATACAGCTGCAGACATATTTAGCGGTTAATGGGACGTTCGAGTTTTATAATGTTGCTTTAAACAATTTAATGTTGCTTCTTGGGGGCCTATTAACGTTGTTTCTTGTTCGATAGATGTAACAATCATGTGTTGTAAGCAATTAAAAAATAATAACAGATGGTAACTATAACAAAATGAAAATGGTTTTTAATTGGTATCACGCTAGTTTCTTTTTGTAGAACAGCACGCCCAACAGTTTAAATAATGTTGAATTTTTTTAGAAAATTTCGAGTACGAATCCACCATTTTGAATTCAAATGTCTCTTATCTGCCGCTAAATAAATGATACAAATATCGAAGCAATCTAATGACTCAAATGTTAAGAAAAAGCTTACTTTGAATGCACGATTCCAATTCCACGAAGCGGCTAATCGTTAGCTTTCCGATGACAGTTGGCGCCAGTGACAATGAAAACATTTTACACTATCGCCGAACTCAGGCCTCGCCACAACTTTTTACAGCTTGAACGTTAAAAAAATAAACCACAGCAAAACCCAACACTGTATTTTCGTCATAGCTGCGGTTTTTGACTGGAAAAAGATAATAAATAGTTTTGCATAGTTCTTTTGGCGTTTGGATGACAATGTCATGAAGGCGCGATAATTTGGTAAACATTTGTTAAATAATCTGTGGTAAAAAAACAATATGGCGGCCTTATTTTAGACTATGGTTTCGACTAACACGCTAAAAAAAACTAGCAACACTATAAAATGGACGGGTTTTTGTCATTGAGATGAAATAAACAGATCATAAACATCCCAAAGAGATGTAAACATCGAATAACGAGGCAGACGTGATGTAGCTGTTGATAATAAACTTAAGAATTTACAGTGAAATGCCCTGTTTTGGCTTACCTCTGGCTTTGTCCCCTCAGCACCCTTTCGAGGACCTTACATGTGTACCTCTAACCACAAAGCTATTCAGTTGGGTGAGGGAAGCCAGCCGTGAATAATCTTTGCAAAATACGAGCCCGACATTATCTTGGTCGGATGGTTTTGATGTCTGCGTTATTGGACATAGCTTTTGTATATGTGATATCTATTTAGGGTTTTTAATATATAATATCGATAGACTTTTTAAGGGATAGTATTGTAGCAAAAATGGGTCGATGAAGGCGTGACAGTTGACAGGGGAGAATGGAAGTTAAAAACTTGAAGAGCGGGAAAATAAACTTTCAAAAAGTTAAATCTAACCTATGATTTCTGATTTATACGCCCTATGTCATAATTATACGCAAAATGTCAGACACGCATATTGTCAGATCGGCCGACTTCGTCGCAAAATTTCAAATTCGCAAATCGTCCGAAGCGTGCACAAAAACAGAAAATTGCCATATAATTTACCAAGTGTCGTGATATTTCAACCTTTCCACTATATTTGATGAACCATACAAAATATAAAAGTCAATGTGATTCATTACGTCAACATTTGATCTACTGAAATCTTGATTCTTTATTCATTTCAGTGAGCAAAAAAATTCTTTGTCTCCAATTTTTTGATCCTTAATAATAGTTCTTTCAATTTTTCGTAATTGCAGACGGAGTAACTTCGTGCTGTGTTTTTACTTTACACTCGATAATTGGATTGACTGGAAATAATTTTTACTTTAATCAATTTTATTTTGTGTTTTAAGTGACTTCAAGGTTACAAAGTGAATAATGCTGTTTGTAAGTTTAGCGATTGGTTTTTGTTTTTTATTTAACGTTTTTTTTTCTCGACCAATTATTTATTTATAAGGCGGTGACCTGTGAAATGTCCAGTAATCTAAATATATAAAAGCGAAAGGTCACTCACTCACTCATCACGAAATATCGAAAACCGCTTGACGTATAAATATGAAATTTGGCAGGGAGGTAGTTTATAATTAAAAGACGTCCGCTAAGAACGGATTTTGCGACAGGGCCGGATTAAGAAGGTCTAAGGGCTCTCGCAAGTTTGTATGAAAGTCCTTCATTTTTTGTGCTACAAACTTGAAATTTGGCTGAGAGGTAGTAACGCGGACGGCAGTAGCTAGTAAACAAATATGGAAGATGACATGCTGCACCGTCCCAAAATAAATTGTGAGAAAGCTCTTCTGTCCTAACCTATGAACAGAAGAGCTTTGATTTATTTATTCAATGTAATAGAAGAATAGAATGATTAATTCAGAACATGAGGAAGGAGTTTCTATCTATTTTTATAAAAGTTGGCATAGCTTCGTGATCCAGCCGGATTCCGTACATTTTTTTGGATACTGGACGTCTGCGGCGTACTAATACAATAACTACTAGTAATAGGTATAACCTCGTGATTCGGGTCAGATATTATTGGCAGTTTACTTATAATCAAAAATATTATTGGTTCTTTGCGGCTCAGCCATATAAAATAAGCTATATCAGCAAATTGTTCTTAGAAAATTCTCGGATTTTTATCTGCTAATACAGGCATTGAGTAAGTCATTAATCTTGCGACCAAATTAAGTTAATTTTCATATAATTTTTATATTTGTTCTGAACAACTAATGAAGATCGTAAGACATGACCTTACAAGGGTAGAGGTCATCAAAAACATGCAGACAGCTCGCAAAGTATTTCATCAACTTTCTCATTCATCTGTTTATTAATTTCTATGGATTTTAGATTTGTTTGATGGACTCTTATATTTGATTTTTTGTTTTAATATTCTACGAGCGGTTTTGCCTAGCTGTAATTTATGTATTTTGCACACAAATCTTCCGAATTAATGTTCTATATTATGGTGAAACTGCATCAAAATCTTATATGTAGTTAAAAGATCGAAGTGGTCATATGGACATATACGAAGAGCAACTTTGTTTAACACTTTGCAGATATAGATTAAGGTTATTATTTTAGTTTCAAAGATCTCCGAGGTACGCCATTCTGAAACCTAGCAAACATAAAATAAAGTACAAAATCTATAGTAATTTCATCCCAAGCGAAGAGATTTCAGCAAAAGTGCGATTAGGGGCAAGAACTAAGGCAAAGAAATGGGACTGTTATGTTAGCGCGAGGATGTAGGAATAGGGGTTCAAAGAAGCTTTTATATAATTTTGTATTTCTGGACATTTATTCTCGAATGGCTTGGCAGTAATCCTGACGAATGTTCGTAGTTTGATGTATTACCCTCTTAAGGCGTAGAATGTATTTGGTGACAGGCCCACATCCTACGCAATAATCGAACCTAAATCATATTTATTTATTTACTACTGTTGCCCGCGATTTCGTTTGCGTGGAATTTTTTTACGTGAAGGTGTGATAAAAAGAAAGCCTATGTCCTTTCTTAGGATCTAATCTATCTCCTTGCTAAATTTCATTACAATCCGATCAGCTGTTTAGTCGTGAAAAGGTAACAAACAAACACACGAGTTAATTTCGCATTTATATTATTAAGTAATTTTTTGGATTATTACCTTTTTTTTTTTATTAAAATGTCATAATCTTTACCTAATGTAACGGATGCAGCTAAATACCTGTAATTTTGTCTGATTTTCTGACCTCGACAACCCAGTTACAACGACACAAAATGAAAAAACAACAATGACAACAAACAACAATGTTCTGGAATATAAATCCATGAAAATAAAATATAAACCAAGTAAGAAAATCAATTAACGCACGAGGAGATTTACTAGTCTACTCAAAGTTCAATCCAGCCTGAAATACATTACATTAATTGCCGCGACCCGAGTACGTATCCCGAAGAAAACTTTACTTAGTACAATTACGGTTCTCCCCGAAGTTAGTTACCTCAGTTAGTTGTATATATTGAGCCAAGAACACATGGGTATTGTCGAGATCAACTTAGAAACTCGGAACTCAATCAAACTCTCTGGGCCCAAAGTACTTGATTGTAAGGGATTTGCAAACGAACAAATTCATACATTTGTCTTCGGAAGTTCAAATTTTCTTATTTCATGTGTGGCCTGTTATGAACGAGTATTTGTAACGAGATTAAAATGAACGCTTTGTCGGTTCTGGGAAAGTACAGAAATGGGTAGGTATGTGTTGTTTGAATCTTCTTCTTAGCGTGTCAGTGGGAATCAGTCGGACTCGTCGAATATGGCGACGAATTTGGCACTTTTGGTAGCGTTGTTTTAATTATGATTTTTTTTCTGTCTTTGTTTTTATTGTGATTATTTTCGTTATTTGCTTTTCTCATGTAAAGGGTGTAAATAGCCCTAACGAAGCCGAAAGGCACTTATTCTCCCCGTCATTGCGATCTTTTTCTATTCTAGTCCATACCTGGGAACCTTCTAGTTACGGAGATATTGGGGGTCAAAGTTTCAACTTTTTCACAAGTTTTTTTTTTTAATACTAGTTTTTAAGATTATAACTTTTCTTTAAATACCTTCATGACCCGTTTAATATTCAATGAATCCACCAGTACAACGTTTTGAGTGTGTTACATTGAGTTTCACCATAAAACATGATATTTCACCCCAAAAGAAAAAATCGTTTCCCAGGAAAAAAAATTGCGTGGGCTTACTTAGTTTGAAATACAGAATGCTTGGTTGAAGGGTCCGTTTACACCCTGTGTGTCTAGATCTGCGATAAGAATTCACTGAAGATTATCCCGCATCTCAGAGTAAGACCAAACAGAGTCTCAGGTCTATAAATAAACACCCATAAAAACCTTCACCTTCTCATAAAATCACAAGAGTATTACCTAAAAACTGTTGTACTTTATCACAAAGTATGAAAGCCCCTACTTGAAAAATCCGAATGAAAACTAAAAAAAAAGATACGAAGAATACATTTGCGTATACAGGGTGTAACATTTTACGACCCAGTTACGTTATAGTCTCGACCTACAGCCGTGTGCTATGACCGTGTTAGTTTACCTAAACTAAAGAGGCTATTAATGCATAGTTTGAGACCCTCTAGTAATAGCCTAGAGTTAAAATCATCAGAATTTAATTATAAATAATTATGTAAGACTTAATTATATGACTTTGAACATTTTGTTTGCTCAGCGATCCCTGTGAAAAAATGAACCTCCTTTGAAGTTCTCCAAATGGATTCATTTCTTTTGAACAGCTTTGTAAATAAAATCATAAATCATAAACGGGTCTGCCTTGAAGATTTTTGTGACTTTTATTTGTTCTCGTAAACTAGTAAAGCGTTTAGGATGACAGGTTCTGATTTATCAGGCTTTCGAATAGTTTTGTACACAGCCTGTATTTTTGGAGGGTTTTCTCGTATTTCATCTGGTTAAGTTTTCTTGAGTAGCAATAGGAAAAAGAATAAATTTTCGTTTCAGGTGGCCTACCATGATCTCTTATAGCAGGAGTAATTCCAGTGTGGGAAAGAGATAGCGCTAGACGGCCTGGATAGCACTGTCTCTTTCCCGCACTGGTATTTCTCCTGCTTTAAGATGTCATGGTAGCCCCCCTGGTCTGATCTTGTGACGATAGATTTATTTCGCTTCTGATCGAGCCCTAAGTGGAGCTGTCTATTTGCGAAGTAATTATTTTTGTCACACAAATACTTTATAATAAGTACAAAAACCTGATTGAAAACCTGATTCAACATTAGGATCAAAGGACAGCCAGATTTTTTCGCCCGTATTCGAACAGTTACGAGCTTGGTGCTCGTATGTAAACACTTTCCTAAAGTTGAAAGCAATTTTCGCGAGAAATAACGATTGTTACTTGAAAATAGGATCTTTTTCATAAAAATTAGAGTTCCAAAAATGTCATGTTGTTACGAACATAAAATGTTCTCTAGTCTACTATGTTCGTAACAACATGAAATTTTAATCAGAACAGTGGGAGAAAAACACTTTTAAAGTTGTTAAGTGTTTACATATTGGTGCTCGTGACTGTACACCTTTTCGGGAAATACAATCGTAACACTATGTTTATGTTATTTTATGTTTACCTAATTTATCCATCCATCTCAATAGCAGAAACAACTCACCTCGAATTCTAAGAAAGCCGACAAAACAAACTAAAGAAACAAGAAAAGTAATAAAAAATCGAATAACAAATCATTTTTCCTCTTCGATGAATCCAAAATGTATAGACGCAATAAAACGTTGCTGTTTTTTCACTGAAGCTCAGTAACGTAGCACTGAAGTGGTATTTATTGCCTACTTACGCAGTACTGGCAGGAAAACCCTCGATTGAAACGAACGATTGCTCACACGCCACCCGTCATACCTCGCGTTCACGTGTTTTCAATCCTCAGATTAAGAGTTTCCTAAAGCGAGTGAAAAATGGCTTAATTTCTTGATAAACAAGCCGTGAGTTCGACGGAATTTCTATTCGACAAAAATGAAAATGTTCCATGTAAACTTTCATTTCATTTGGCCCTTTTAGAGCATTAATTATCAAAACACATTCCTTCGTTACATATTTTGGAATCCTGGTGCATTTTTTTTCTAATCAGACAGCTTTAATACATAATTTGACAGTTCCAGGTTTAGGCTGTTCATTGTCTGATCGTGAATCAAAGATTTCAAGATTTTGATTTAGTAGACCAATTAATTAGAAAGCAGATTCGAAATCTAAATGTCATGTAATTAAATAGGCAGAACATATTAAGTAACTAAGCGAATATTTATGAACCAGTCATGTACAACGTTTGTTAAATAAAAACTGGAAAATTAATTTATACGACAGTAATGAACACGCAAGTACTGGGCAAGCAGTTAATTATGATAAATCACAGGTTTATTGTAGACCTCATATTTGACAGAATTTTCTATAAGCCATGCTTTTCTAGTGCTTGTATAAAAACTGCTAATCACGACAAGATTGCAACGCTAACATAACGTAAATCGTTTACGTTATAGGGATAATCCTACTTCCTACTAATCCTACTAATATTATAAATGCGAAGGTTTGTGAGGATGGATGGATGGATGTTTGTTACTCTTTCACGTAAAAACTACTGACCGGATTTGGATGAAAAATTAAAATTGTTGTTGTACAGTTTTGATTCTAAGAATTTTGATGCTTTCTCAGTATTGAAAATGTTCACGCTCGAATTCGATGTAACTGCCATAATAGGAAATTTATAATACCCTAAACCATAAAAGCTAACCCTAAAAGCTTATGGTATAGTATTTTGGAACACAGATAGTTTATAACCTGGATTAATACATAGAATACTTTTTATCCCGGTAGTACGATCCCGTGGGATAATTACGGAACTCCATGCTGGTGAAGCCGCGGGCATAAGTTATTTTAACATAATAATAATATCACACCTGCAATAACACATTTCTATAATTATGTAAATGGGGACGAGATCACGAGAAATTCCTAATGAAAAAACCCAATAACATTTTGGCTGGTCCGGTAATCGAACCCAGGACTTTATGCTCAGCAGTAGCGGTTGCTTACGGAGATATTTTCAATATATTTACGTTTTTTGCTGGTGTAATATTGTTAATAACATTTCATCCTAGTGGTGTTACCATTGGACTACCGAGTCATAGGTCGCAAGTTCGAACTCAAGATATGCACCTCTGCTTTTTCGGATTCATGTGCGTATTGTATAATTTAATATCACTTGCTTCCGTGAAGAAAAACATCTTGAGGCAACCAGCAAGCCTGAGAGATATTTCTCTTCGGCATGTAAAGCCAAATCAGACCAGGTTAGGCACTAACCACACGATAAAGAAAGAAGAATGTAATGGATTTATCAAACAGCAGCGTGAAACTATTTTATGTTCACTAAAAATGCTTAAGCTATTAAAGAAATAAACTCCAACTAGGTCTTCGAAAAAAAAAAAAACTTTTCTTAAAAAAAAACTCAATTTCTTAACCCTTCCAAAGCCAACCCAATTGTTCTTCGTCCCGCTCCGCGAAAAAACGAGATGAAACTTTATTTGAGTGACAAGAAAAAATAAACAACTATTAACGGGTGTGTTTGACAAGTTATTTCACTTTGTTTCCGCTACGGAACCCGTTTCAAGCTGTCATCTTCATGAGTATTACTCGGACGCTTTTCAAACTGTCAGACGTATAAATGAAAGTTATTCAGGAGAAATTTTGGCTTGTTTTATAAGTAATTATATTAATCCCCAGTTCTGTTGGGATTTGTTTAAGTATAATCGATATCTGGGTTTCGTTTAGATTACTGCTAGGTGTTGTCAGATTGCTAAGTTGTTTGTATATGAGAGAAATTAACCAAGACTTGCTTACTGAAAGGCAATTATACGAAAAATTACTTAGTTATATCGACAGCACATTCGAGAAAAAAATTAATTGAAAAATGAGTGATTTGGAAAAAGATTAATAATCTAACACTGTTTTAAGCTTTCACGGTTTACAAATTAACTTATACTGTCACTTACGGGATATCTTCCGTGATTGTTCATCAACCCGCGATCGTGGCGCTTGCAGCAGCGTCGAAACATCGGGATCTCAAAATAATGAACAATCACGGAAGTGACAGTATAAGTTTCGATTAATAATCCTCCCGTCATCATCATCTTCCTACCCTTGTCCCATGTTACTTGGGGTCGGCGCAACACGTTTTTTTCTTCCAATCTCCTCTGTCAACCGTCACGCTGTCATTTACTCCTTTATCTTTCATATCATTCCTCACACAATCCATCCATCGTTTTTTGGTCTTCCTCTCCCTCTCCATCCATCAAAATATCCATCCATCATCTATATTCAAAAATTAATAATCTTCTATTAAATGAAAATACCAAATTTAGATGTCAACCTTACACATACAAGGTGGAACCCTTCACCAACGACGCGAACGGTTACCACGTATTCAGTACGTCATTCTGAACCCCCTATAAACATTTTTCGTCGACTATTAAAAAAAAACCAGCTGTTTCCTACAAAACTGCAATACTACATGGTCAAAACGTATGGACCAGCTGATGTACTGACCGGGTTCAGAATGATTTACTGAATACATGGTAACCGATTCAGCGTCGGTGTATCTTCCACCTTAAGTTACCTTCACATCTAATCATAACCCTTTCATTCCCGCTTTCCAATCTTCGAGAAAAATTACGTCCAAAAACTATAAAGCCCAATTCAGACAACCAACTTATAACGCACGCTTACACTTTCCCTAATAAAATACAGTAGCATGTGACGGCCTTATAAACGATATTCTGTATCGTCGTAACTTAGAACGCTTGCATCAACCGCTTGTTATGTAAACTTAGCCAAATGTTACACATCCCTATTGACCGTCCTTTCGATCAATCATTTTCCGGGATTCCATGTCAAAGCTGAACCTTGAACAGAATATGCGGAACCATGGACGTGACATTAATAAATGTGTGGAAATGAATAATTTATACAAACCGTTGACAAAAAATCAGCAACAATGGGCAGGGGTTTCCGGTAAAAAAGAAGAAAAAACCATCTTTTTTTCCTAAAAGCCGTGGGCCCTGATGGAATTTTCCATCAAGATGACGAACTTTCATCCCCTATGTAAATGACCTTTTCAAGATATATTTTTTCAGTAATCCTTAAAACAATATAGTTGGTTGTGTTGTTGTAGTTGTAGTTGTTCCGGGTCTGGCTGTTTGTGTATGTGAGCTTAAATGTTTGTAAATGCACCCACGATACAGGAGAAATTCCTAGTGTGAAGCAACGTTTTCTTTTTAAGAAAAAAAAAAATTGATAAATCTTAGTTCTAAGTATTGTAATGTTTTTTTTACTAAATGTGTAGGACAGTTTGAATGGAAAAATGAAGACTATTAAAAATATTCTAACCGTTAGATTGCGTAACTGACAGTACTCCTACGTTTCACAAACCTTTAGGTTTTCACTTAAAAACCTGTTTCTATTCACAAAACGGTGAACGGAACATTCGAAAAAGTTTAAATCGAAATCGCGTTTCGTTTCGAACTTGGACGTTTCACTCTGCGTATTTTTCGATGCGACAATTTTGTGGGCGACTAAATGCACTCATGAAATTAATGATTCGTTTATGTTATCTATTAGGAGCGTATTTTCCATATCTGGTAGAAACTACGTCGCCAGTACTTTACTACTTTAAATTATATTACGGTAATTTGCATTGCGATACACGCTTTTGAATTGCCAAAAATAGAGCAGATGTAAGTAGCCTGTATAAAAATTTAAAGTTATTGTACAATTATCATCTCGACTTGTTCCATTTTTCTTTTTGTTTTACACTTGGGGTTTACATAACTGTTTGTAGCATAATTATTATCATAGAAAAAAAAATAATGCATGTTATGTTGGTCATCTCTGCCGAAAATCTGCTATTTATGCATCTGTTTCTACTACGTAATTATTAACAGCAGAACTAAAACGTCCACATAAATTGGCCGAATTCGTGCTGACTAATAAACGACACTGTTCTACAAAACAATTGGAGAGCTTGCTCATTAGCCACAATGATGGTCTAAAATCCAACGTTGTATTGTGAAATCAGCAACTTTAGGCTATTCCCCAATTTGGGTTACCTCTGCACAGATTCTACTAATAGGTACTAGTTTGTTTGATTTGAGTACTGTTTAACAAAAACACATTTTTTTTTTAATATCTCTGGTACCATTGACTCAATTTACGTATAAAATAAGTATATTTTTTTTTCATATTTAATCTGCAACGTAAGGCAGAATAATTGGTACATGAAACTCAGTTTTCTTATATTTCCAACATTGAGGTCAGAAAATACTGTCGAGAGTGTCAATCAACAAACTAGATGATGATCACGAAACAGTAGGTTAAAAAGGGCAAACTCATGTCTTAACTACACTACAATAATATAATAATACTAGCTTATGCCCGCGGCTTCGCTTGCGTTAATTTAGAATTTGACAATAAATTCGGGTTGTACTCTGCTTGTAATAAAATAATTCGAGCATGATTCGAACAACACGTGGCGCCATCTATTATCATAAGAACGTTATTGTTGTTTTCCTCGGTAACAGTATTTCTTTTGGGATGAAAGGTACCCTATATCAATTTCTAAACACCTGACAACGTATATGCAAAGTTTCAGGATCATCGGTTCAGTGGTTTAGCCGTGAAAAGGTAACAAACAAACTTACTTACTTTCGTATTTATACTCGTTATATTAGTAAGGAAGTAAGGATGAGTATCGTGCATGGTATGATAATAGAGAAAATGAAAAGAAGGAAAATATTGACTCCTGTATTTTTAATATATTTTTGGTAAGAAAAAAAAACATTACTTAGAATAATTTTACTTAAAAAAATCTCTAAACTGGCAGAAGACCTTAATTCCAGGATCTCATAACAAAGCAAGGCCTTAAAACAATTGCCTTTAGAGTGGATGTTCCGCAATTTATGTTTTACCATCATATACAAAGGCAACATAGCGGGAAGCTATAAAATATAAATAATGGTTGGTCTGATAGCCCTGTCGACTTTACCGCGGGAAAACTCAACCAGCGTACGGGGTATAGCCATTTTTAGCTGCCTAGTATGAACTAGATTAGGTTATACCGAGAGTATCATAAAACGTGGTGTCATAAAACTAGAAAGACATTTTTTTCGGTATTTGGATTAAAACATATTCAACCGTGGATCATCATCATCTGCCTAGCCTTTTCCCAACTATGTTGAGGTCGGCTTCCAGTCTAATCGGATGCAGCTTACATGGAGCGGCTGCCTATCTGACCCCTTAAAATTAGTTGTAATACTTATGTCGCACAATAATGTGACTGTTTTACTTCACTGAGCTACATATAAGTTTTTCGACGTTGTCTTTGAAGTCACCTAGAGCTCCATGACGGGTTTATCAAAACTTTAAAATATTGATTCATGATAAGTACTAACAAGACATTGAGTAATAACACCGAGGCAGGCCCAAGAAACGCTGGCGTGATTATTTGGACTCGTTTCTGACTGCTTGACAAGAGAAGGCAAAACATTTGGAGAGTTGGAAAGAAATGGGGGAGGCTTTTTCCCAGCAGTGGGATAGAATGGGCCAACTAAAAAAAAAGAAAAAAAAGTACTAACAAAGAATTTTGTCAAGCATCTTTATTAACATTTTGACCGCCATAGTCACATCTAAGTAACAAGCAAGCGCGTGCCCTGTACGCCAAACGACACAAATATGTGACAAATTGGTAGGTAAAATTGTGGCTTGGCCTGGAGGGCACGCGCGTGCGTTTATGCTCTGGCGTTCAAAAGGTTAAATCCGTAACAGTATTCGTAAACAAAAAACCCGTCAAACTATCAACTTCACTTCCCAACATTGATCAGAACTCGAAGCAAGCCAGTTTGAAAGAAGTTCCAAGAATCGGTAAAGCAATATAGATCATCCCACAACCTTTCAATATAAACTTACAACACTAACTTGCTAACTTTAATTACTAGCTTTAGCTTAGTAATTAAAACTAAGTGGCAAGTTAAATCATAAGTTGGTAGCTTAATACAGGGTGTTGTTACACCTGGGATTCCCGCATTTGTATTTTATTGGAGAACGTGGCTTTAGTCGAATTTATGCTTGTGATATTCAGGTATTAGTTTCTATCAGACTGTTATTGTGTTTTATTTCCTCCATTGCTTAATGTAAAGTTAGATGTTCAGTTATCATTAAGGTTAGGCAAGTAACTTTAGTTATTTTCTGCTGGGTGTAGATCAAAACCGAGTTACTTGGTTGTGGAGGTCAGATAAGCATTCGCTCCTTGTAAAATGGTGGTAACCAGCTAGAACCGCTTTGACTGGACGCCATTTTCAATATATTTTAGAAATATATGAGCAGATGGTGATAATGATTGTGTAGATGCAAAAACCAAAATCTAATCTATACGGGGTAGAAGGAACACCGACGCGAAAGTGCTTACCACGTATTCAGTACATCATTCTGAGCTCCACCATATAGAAATTTATCATCGGTTATTAAAAAAAAATTTGATGTTTCATACATTTTGACCGTATAGGTACAGCACTTAGAAAACGAGGAGCTGAAACTGAGAAGCTCGTGGCTAAATAATAACAGCCGCTCGGGTCGATCTTTAGGTTAAGCCGTGCTTGCCTAGGTTGGTCTGTGGATGGGTGACCACCCATTACATACCGAGTTTCCTCCGTGCCTCGGAAAGCACGTTAAGCCGTTGGTCCCGACTGTCATTTGTAGATCTTTGACAGTCGTTAGGCAGTCAGTGGCCCAAAAAGTCTGACAACCAGTCTTACCAAGGGGTATCGTATTACCCAGTACAGACTGGGTTGTGGAGGTCAGATAGGCAGTCGCTCCATGTAAAATACTGGTATTCAGCTGCATCCGGTTAGACTGGAAGCCGACCGCAATATAATTGGGAAAAGGCTAGGCAGATGATGAGGTACAGCACTTAGAAAACAGCAGATTTTGTTTTAATAACCAATGAAAAATCTTTATGTTAGGGGCTCAGAATGATATACTGAATACGTGGTAACCGTTTTCGCGTCGGTGTATTTCACCCCGTATTTTTCTATCAAAAGCGACAAAACCATTCTTGAAAGTAGTCACCATAAATGTCTTCAAACGTGCCATCCCGTATCTCCCTAATTGGCAACTAACAAATCTAGTCGAGTTCTACGCGATGAATTTTCAAATTTTTAAATTGAAAAATTAGCCTGACGAGAACGTAATGGTATTTCCGGCTAGCCCGTGATTAATATTTCGGATGAAATTGCAATCACATTTCCATCATCAGATTAGCTTGTCAGTTCCCTTTGATGAAAATAGTCTTTTCTCAAAGCAACTTTAATGTATGGCAACTATAAGTTGGGCAACTATGGCAACTGTCAAATTAATTATGTTACTAAGCTATTGTTGTATGCAAGTTACATTTTTGAGCCGTTATTTTAATATTCGCAGTGTTACCTGTTCGAAAATTAACCTAAGGACAAAATGTGTCCTTTTATTACCTTTGAAAATTTCATATTAATTTATAATTAAATTAATATGAAATTAATTAAATTTTTGAGCCGTTTTTTAATATTCGCAGTGTTACCTGTTCGAAAAAAGACTTAAGATCAACTGATTATTTTAATGTCTATGGTTTTCTTTTCTTTTGAAAATACTAAGAATTGAAACAGCGTAAGCATAAACATACTTGTTAATTTTTTATTGCCCTTTTCACAGCCACCCACATCATTTATTTCATGACAACTGGCAATTTGGCATTTCAAATCAAACAAACTCAGCATTTCCATAATGAAATTAAAATTTTAGAAAATTAATTAACTTTCTCTTACGAAGGTAAAATTAATATCTGTTGCAATGTAATGTATTTCGTGAAGCCTATTTAATATCGCTCCTGTTTAGCATTGGACCCAATCAGTTTCTAAATTATAGTCATCATTGGTTTTAATTAGGTTCGGCATGAATTTGGGAGCGAGAAATTGTAATTCCAATTTGCCTTCCTAATTTAGCGTGTTTGTAGGTATGTATATTTGTGATTGTAGTCTTGGAAACATGGCTAAATAATAACAGCCGCTCGGGTCGATCTTAAGGTTAAGCTGCTCTTGCCTAGGTTGGTTTGTGGATGGGTGACCGCCCATTACATACCGAGAGTCCTCCGTGCCTCGGAAACAACGTTAAGCCATTGGCGGGACCGAAGGCAGGCTGCAGTAGCAGCCACAGGGTCTGGATTAGTGCCTGGTTGATGGTAATAGGCTCACCCCCAATTACATGGTACTTAAACATAACCGGCAAAACGTGACTGTACTATTCGGTACACCTCTGCCTAACCCTTCGGGGATTACAGGCGTGATGTATGAAAAAATTCGAAGCCCAAATTACAATGTTGATCACAAAATACCGATAATAAACATGACTTTGTGTATAAAAAATAATTTTCCTGTTTACCAGATCCGATACAATGAAATGAAAGAAAAAAATAGCTCTCTCCATTGTTCATTCGAATTATGCTCAGACGAATGTAGCTAATACGGGTTTGTAATTTTTCCTTTTACTGATTAAAAAAAAAATATTTTTCTTTTAAGCCCAAAAGGAGGGCTTATGTGTGTGACCTCTATGTGAGTATGTTTGTGCTTTCTTTGTTCCCTCGTAACTCCTAAACAGATAAACCAATTTAGATAAATTATACGTCGTTAGTTTTTTCACTCGGGTTTTTTAGTTTTTTTTTTTTACAAAAAATGTATATAGGGCAGCAAATTCAAAAGAGAAAAGTTACTTTCAAATGTTCAAATTAGCGCCATTTTTTATTTAACGTAATATTTTTCTCATTTTTTGTAATAAATCTGTTTCCCAAAAAGGTTACCTACTAAGTATGTATTACATTCTGTGAGCGTTATACAAACGATATTGACAAATCGTATTGATGTATTGTTGGGACGTGAGGTGACACGTGTTTTCGCGTATTCGCTTATTTTATCCTCAAATCTCTGGCATGGACGAGCATAAGTACTTTATTCATTATTCTGTGGTGTGTTTATTGGAATATTCGTGTAGGCTGCGTAATAAGGTTTATTTGTAAAGGCAAGGTAAAGTCGTCGATTTATCTTTCCTTTACAAAATTTACATGTTCACAAGTTAATACTAAAAATAACTCTTGAAAAGTAAGGTGATTTTGAACATTTTTTTTTTTCATAAGACCTGGTGTATACACCGTGACTTTTTAGTCGTCTTACAACGGCAGCCCACTTCATGTATCCAATGAATACTAAACATTCATAAAAAAAATAGGTATTTATGAGATTTTAATAATTTAAAAATAAAAATATTATTCAGTATTTTGACGCATGGCGTAGTTAAAACACTGTGTTGCGAGCGATAATCTACTGGACTCGAGTGCTATATTTTCTCCCGTTTGACACGTAAACATCATTAACAGGATGTTTCATAATTTTATTCTAATTTTTTATTATTGTTTTTCTTTGTACCTATAGCTATTTTATGTCGGGTACATTGAGTGGACGATCTTTGTAAGATAACTAAAAAGTCACGGTGTATGTATTTGTAGTGCCGAATGACGTAGGCAATGTTGCTTTGTTTTGAATATTGATCTTCTCATTCATTATAACGATAATTATCTTCATCATAAGTAGTTTCAAAATTCCTTCAAGTAAGAAACTAATAAAAAATTGCAATACTAATATCAATAGGTCTCTAGTCTATTTTTGTCAATTCATATCAACCGACCTCCTTTCTCGCTCAACACAGATCCACAAATAGCAAATCCACATTTACACTTCAAGCCATACGTGGGCATTCCCCACCATTCTCATAGGAGCCAGCCCGAAGTGGGATTATCATTTCTCTGTCACGAACAAGATTTTCACAGACCTCAGTACCTACTGACACTTAGCTCCCAAGCTACCAGGAAATACGTGATAAAGGAAAATTTTGACATCGTGATTATCTTCTTCACACAATAAAAGGTTTATACTTGTACTTCAGATTCTGACAAGCGTTATCCATGTTTAATAACGTGCCTTAAAAAGGGACTGAGAATGTGAAACGTAATTTTCTGCAACCTTTAAATTTTAAACGGCCGTGGAGTGGGTTTCTGCTTTAGGAGCAAGAATTTATAATATAACATGAGTAGGTAAAGGGTTGGGCTTTTATTGTTTAGCTGGGTTTGATTGAAATCGGGAGTCCCTCATTAGATGGTTGGTATATCTGTAGTGACCCTCGTTTTGTATCTATTTAGAAAAGGTTTTAGTAAAGATGCGTTCAGTAGTATCCATTGAGACTCTATTTTGAACATTTACTATGATATAAAATGATTCGATAATTTATCTTTAAAATAATTTAAAATTGATAACAGACCTTTTATTTTTCTTCTGTTCCGATTTTAATGGAATATTATAATTTCTACATAGCTAAGATTTAGAAAACTGAAGTGTTAATTAACCGTTGTTACAATAACTTATCTTTAACGAATATTTATTACACGAAAATGACTGATTTTACGATGAAGTGGTATGTAAATATTCTTCACAGCAACGATAGGACCCACAAAAGCACCTTCAATTCAACGCACTATCGTACGTAAGCCCCTGCTGAAAAGAAGCTTCAGATCCTAGTATTAACGGTCGGCATGTTAGATAGCGATGCGAAAACCCAGACTTTCCGCACCATTAGTCACAATGGATATTAGACCATTTGTATTAAAATGGGCCCGTCTATAGTCGCCAAAGAGTTAGCGAAGTGTCCATTCCTATTGATTGTTACATTTACATTTTCTCCATTCTCATTTATTTAACGTCGTAAGAGATGTCGTGACACAAAACTGTTTTGCAAAAACCGGCCAAGTGCGAGTCGTACTCAGGGTTCCTTAGCACCAAACAATATAAAATCAATATTTTGAAGGCTTATTGATATGTTGTAGGTATTGTATTATATTCAACAGCAAAACTAAATTTGTTTTTCATAGTATGTTAATGAAAAACCAAGTTACTGCTGCAGTTTGATGAAAAATTCCCATATCGCAAAATCTAAACATTAAATCTTATTTAACCTATTTTTGGTTGTAAGTTTTTTTACGTTCTATAATCCTACATTTTTTCAGAATTTGAATAGAGGGGAGGGAAACACATTTTACCACTTTGGAAGTGTCTATCTTTGAAAAAATTTAATTTAAGAAAAAATGGTTAGGTACCTCAATTTCATTTTTAAAAACATGTCTATAAACATACCGCACGGAAACTAAAAAAAAAATTCATCAAATCAAACATTTTTTTAGTTTCTTTTCGTTGTATGGAGAGTTTTTTTTTATATAAAAGTCGTAAAGCGGTTCACAGCATACATCTTCGTACCAAGTTTCAAATGTGTAGTCTTAATAGTTTCGGAAAAAATGTTATTATACAAAGAGAAAACAAGAAAACTTTTGATCCAATATGCTCAGGTGAGAATGTAAAACTAATATCGTTTACAATAAAGGTGTGAGTTATGAAACAGACATAATCCAGGTTTAATATAACTTCTAAGAATTTGTTTTCGAAGTGTGGTTTGTTTGTAAAAGTTTGGAAGGGCTTAAATGTTAGAGGACAGCATTTTGTTACGTAAATCTAGGTACAACATTTTTTTGGACTGAAATATAGACACGTGTCCCATCTATATACAGTCGCCAGCACATCGTGTTACCACAAACTGCCAAGCTTCCCCAAATGATTTTAAACCTTAAAATGTTGAAGGTTAAGTTCAAAATCGAATGAGAAAATTTGACAGTTTGTGGTAACTTGATGCGCTGGCGACTGTACATATAAATCTTCACAGTACACATTTCATAAGATAAAGTCACGTAATTCTGATTCTGTCATGGGTTTCATAGCCATTTAGACGCGTCGTTTCTTCCAAGAGTGATAATCTTACAATTACATTAAATAAATCCAGACGTTTTGTCAAAGCATAAAAATCTTGCGAAATAAACTAAAGTAAGTAAGTACCTCCATCTGTTTGACTGTCTCCTTTACACGGCAAATAACTGAACCGAGGCCGTACATCGATTTTAAAATTAAAAATACTCGTTTCTCTTACAATATTTTCATAATTTTTAGATTGATTCATATCTATGGATATATTGTGTTTGTTGCAGACAATTTAACTAAGATGCTATACGGTAACTGTATTTTCGATTCAAAAATCGACACAATTATGGAACGTTTACACCGCGCGCTCGTGCTTGGGTCTCCTATCAATTGTCACTAGACAGATAGACAGCCTGATACTTGGAAAAGGTTCATCCTGAAAAATTGTATGAAAAAGATGACGCCGACCAAGTTGATAAAAACTAGTGAAAGAATGAATAAAAATACTTTTTTTTTTATTGGTACCAAAATAAATTGGTAAGCTGTAAACGTATTCTATTCAATTAATTAACAAGTTATTAACTCTGCAAACTAATTTATAAAATAAAAGTAAGTAACTAAGACTAATAATTTCAAATTTAATTTGGTTCTTCGACACTAAGAGCCTAAATTATTCTAATGTAATAGTAGACATCATCTAGGTGACGAAACCATTTCTTACTAACGACCCGCCCTTGCATAGCGCCACCTGTCGGGTCCAAAACTAAATCTAATGTAGCCTATATTTTAAGTTAAGCATGTAGCACTAGAACGGTGAAAACTGCGTTCAAATCCATGCAGTAGTTTTTGCGTGATGCGCGTACAAACATACAGACAGAAAGAGACAAAAATTCTAAAAACTGTTGTTTTGTATTCTGTTGCTCTAATAAAGACTCCCCATATAGTTTTTTCTTAATAACTTCAATGTACAGACATCGGCTCGTTACAATTTTATTATATGTAGATAAAGATTTATGCTTGTTTTCATAAACACTAAGCAAACCTATAATTATGAATAAAATAAAAACCTTTATTAATTATGGCTTAGCAAGGCTTAGCGCTGAGTGCAGTAGTGTCAGAAAAAAACGGGTATTATGAGTATTAGTCATCAACTACAATTACGTCAGAAGAAGTGCCTTGTACTTGGTAGGCCTTTTGGGATTATAAACCTGACCGTTTAAGGTTCAAAATGGAGTATATTCAACCTGACACGGTTTTCTTGTTTCAGTTATTACGTAAGTCATCATCATCTGCCCAGCCTTTTCCCAACTATGTTGAGATCGGCATCCACTCTAACCGGATGCAGCTGAATACCAGTATTTTACATGGAACGACTGCCTATCTAACCTCCACGACCGGCTTAGTACTGGGTAATACGGTACCCCTTGGTAAGACTGGTTGTCAGACTTTCGGGCCACTAACTAAATAACGATTGTCAAAGATTGACAGCTGGTCCCGATGGGTTAACGTGCTTTCCGAGGCACGGAGGAAACTCTATGTAATGGGTGGTCACAAATCCACGGACCAGCTAGGCTAGCGCGGCTTAACCTGAAGATCGACCCGAACTGCTGTTACTATTTAGCCACGAGCTCTTCTTAGCTATTACGTAGATAGGTACTACAGGATAATATAGTTCTACGCTCAAATAAAATAGGGTCCATTTTAGTAAGGTTACAATAAGATATTCCAAAATACGGGCTACCGTTATCCAAAGTCTAAATTAAATTCTCATAAACGTAATCTAAAGAATGATCCTAAATCAACATTATAAAATTACTATTCCATACAAAAATATTGTTTTAGGCTTCTCAAACACGAGATTTAATCATCAATATTCTGTAGGTGTTCTTAATTAAGCACGTGATAGATGAGTTTATTCATGAATTAAAAACTTCATTTTTCTCTTATAAAGGGACCGAATAATAATTATTTTTGGTCGTCATCAAAGGATTGTAGACGATACCTATTGAAAGGATAATGAATTCAGATAAAATCTAAATCCTCAGACGTTTTCGTTGGAATTTAGAAATCTTGGTATGATAAACTAATTTAAATGAATTACACCTAATAGTCACTGTAAAGTCAAAATAAGTTAGTCACCCTAAGGGTCCATTTTCATGTCGCTGAATAAAAGACTGTATCTGTATAACATTTAAGTGTAAAATTGGGCACTCGCGCATCCTCAAGCACACGAGAGGAAGGTATGCTATAAAAATTTTGACCGTATTCTGGAGCAAAAATATTTTCCATAATTTCCATCGCTTGAATGGCAAAGCTACTTTATAGAAATTGAAATCGTCCAGACGCATTTCTCTCTGTATTTTTGTTTAATTCTCAAACTTTCAATAGCATCCTTGCTTCACATCGGAATGCAATAAACTTGAAGCAAAACCGATGCAACATTTACATTAAAGAAAAAAACTAATAATGCGAAGTACGGTACCGCGACTACCATTTAACTTAGTTGAAAAACTTCGCAGGAAAGCTGGTATACCAGTTATATTTATACGTATTTTATGACCTAAAGAAAACTTAGGGTGCATCCACACTATACAGGGTGCAAGTGATACACGGTTACAACGTATTCAATAAATCATCAACCCGCACAGAAATGTTTGCCAGTTATTAAAAAAAAAACAGCTGTTTCCTACAAAAATGCAATACCTACACGGCCAAAATGTATGGAACAGATGTTTTTTTTTTTTTAAATCACCGATGGGGCGGGGCTTCAGAATGATGTGCTGATTATGTCGTACCAACATAACATGTTATAAAATATGATTGCCGAAATTGTTAGACAAAATGTGGTCGTGTTATACAACATTATTTTTAGTATATGCGAAACCTGAATATAGTTTGTTCAGAATAAGTAACAGAATCGATTTCAATAATTTTTAAACCATGTTATATTTTGTCCCAAAAATATTTAAAAAAGATTACAAGTTGGACACCGAGCGACATTAAGTACCTATCGCAATCATTTCGGTTCCTACTGCCGAATTATTATTATCAATGAGCTCAAGACGACGCTGGAGGCACGCGAGCGGCGGCGCCGCGTGTTGACCACGTTTTTGTGCGGACAACTAGGTAACAGGACAAGCTTATAACTTTGTGATTTTTCATGACACAGTTTTGAAATTTTGTACATAGATTCTTTACATAAAAATACTAGACACGTCTTTCAGTTTTCGCATATACTAAAACTAATGTTGTATATAAAAGTTTTCTCACATGTTACTTAATCTAAATACAACCTTAGGGGTGAACTTACCGAGATTATCGGCTCGATATAGGGGGAATATGGCCACCCATAACACCACCAAAAGGCCTGTTCTTCTCTCCATTTTGCACACACTGTCAGTTTCGCACATCTGAGTCAATTTGTGATGAAGTTTTGGCTTTGAACGCCATGATTACACTGTCTTTGGAAGATGGTGATGTTGGAAGGCTCAAGCGGTGTTTGACTGGACCTGAGAACAAAGAAAATGTGTGATTAGACTCCGGTTATTTAGATGTTACGTAAAATCTGCACAATAAGGAGGAGGATGTTATGACCATGAGTACATAGATACAATAGGCCGCATGCCAGTGTTAACAAAAGCAGTATAACCTAGCTATTCATTCTGTTGAAACTCTGTCCGACTTCCGTCCTAGTGCCTTTGTCTCTACATAAGGTTAGATCGGAAAAGTAGTGCTGTCACCACGCAAGTCCAGCCTCAAAGTCAAAGTGTAGCTGCGGTACAAAAAAGCACTTACGCAACATAGTACAAAAAGTACTACAGCGCCATCTATCTCCAAATGCAGAACTAACATAAGATTCGTAAATGGCGCTATTAAAGTTATCCGCGACTTGACGTTATGACCTCATATAGAAAAACCTGACAACAACTGTCGGGCAGTAGCCCACTAGACACAACACCCGTCAGGTCGGAGGATCCTCACCTTTCTATGGGAGATGAAGAACTTTACACCCTGTTCTTTATACCCACCGATAGACGGGCGGTCGGCAGTCGATCGAAAAATTACTTTTTACCAATGAACATTACCAGAACCGTAATTTATACCTTATAAGTTATTCTAAGACATTCATAACTTACGGCACAGAAAAATATCGTAACGAAACTTAAACTAATGGTCTCAAATTGCCAACACGTAGAAAGCTAGCGTGTTGATCAATGCCCGCTCATTTTTTTGTACGAAAAGAATCTTGGTGTGGAAAATTTTGTACTAAAATTATATTATATATCCTACGTAGATTCATAAACACACGCATTTTTCCTATTGATGTAGGCAGAAAATATCGAACACCACAGGTATACACGCATGTCGTTTGCAAGTCCTAAGCACCTGACCTATCTAATGAACATCATCAATAAGGTCAGTGTGTGTCGCGCCCTAGAAGGCTACACGTCCGCTCTTGACGTTTCCACTCACGTCTGCCTTGTTAATAATTAGACGCCTTTTATTCATCCTCTCAACATGACCTACCTGTTTATGCATACTCGTTACATTTTCTTCATTCACATAAGCGAAAGAATCGGATCTATATATAGTTCCGAAGATTACCCCTACGTCCAAACTCACTAATAAAATTGCATATACTGTCCCACTGCTGCGCAAAAGCCTCCCCATTCTGTTCCAATTCTCCTTTATGTTTTAGAAACTTTACCTACCTGTACCTAACTAATAGAATAACTTTTCCTAAAAGAAACAAAGTCTAAATTAACTCGTAAGTCGTTTAAAACAAGTATAATGTGTTAAGCGCCATAATTACTAGTAGTCACCTACTTTGAACCTCGTCAACACTATGTAAATTAAGTTAAATGTCCCGCAATGATATGTCGGGTCCCGTTCCCGTTCCCGGGAAACCGGGAAATAAGGCCAAGTTATCCCTCATAAATGCTTAAAGACTGCTTCACTATGTAAATCGCATGTTAATGGGGCCACGCAACTACGCGGTTATTGTTTTATAAAATTAAGAGCAGTTGCATAAATCTGAGATTCATTAAGTTCAATGGTTAATGTTGTTTTGGTATTTAGTGGTGATTTAATACATAGTAAATACATGGTGTTTGGTACAAGTCCTGACAGTTTTTTGAGAGGAGATGCAACATTCTATGTGAACGTAAAAGCTATGTCTTAGGAGTAACTCGAAGACATACCTTCCTTCGTAAGTTTGTATAGCAAGAAATGGACATGATAATTAAGAAATGTGATTACACCATGTATTTTGTATAAAGGGCAGAGGTCCAACTTAGAAGGTAGTGGATAAAAAGAGCGCGAATTTGGTATGTACTAGTAGTCAAGTCATCATAGTGATAAGTGCAATAACTGAGAAATTAATTCAGAACAAATTTAATTTATTTTCTTTGGTCAAACAATTAGCATTGCCATTCAGCGTGGCAATGCTGCCAGTCTTCTTCACACAAATTCTTGTTTAACTAAAAGCCCTTAACTTCTTAGTAAGCTTTTAAGTTGATGCGGTAATTGATCGATTACATTATTTTATAATAGTAACAATTTATGCCTTTGCACAACCTCTAGGGAAATTTATGTATACTGGAGTGATAATGTAGGCGGGTGTTCATTTGCAAATGAAATCTGATCTAAAGCTCAATTAGCTATGTAAATACGCAGTAAAGAGACGCCACCATCACTTATTACGGGAATATTTTAATCTTACTTTGCTGAGGGAAAGAGATGGCGATATACAGGGAAAACAGTGTCCTTCCTTTTCTTGCACGGAACATACGGATCTGGCTACAATTTAGACACTTTAATAGTAAGGACTTTCGACCACGAGAGCGAAGCGAAGCACGACTGCTGAGCGTGGGGTCCTGGGTTCGATTCCCGGGTCGGGTAAAAGTGCTATTGGATTCTACCATTAGAAATTTCTCAGTAGTAGCCCGGAGTTTGGAAGTTGGCGGTATGATACCCCCGTGCCCCGGAAAGCACGTTAAGTCGTTGGTCCTGTGCCTGATCTCTCTCCGGTCGTGTCGGATTGCCGTCCCATAGGACTATGAAAGAAAAGGAACAGAGAGTGCCCCTGTGCCTGCGCACACACTTGTACACTAGAATATCTCACGCGCCGATGGCTAATCATCGCTTAGATTGACCGCCGTGACCGAAAACGGTAAGGAGGACTACACAACATTACTTTTAGTATATGCGAAACCTGAAACACGTGTCTAGTATTTTTATGTAAAGAATCTATATTATACAAAATTTCAAAACTGTATCATGAAAAATCACAAACTTATAAGCCTGTCGGGTTGTCCGCGTAAAAACGTGGTCACCACGCAGCGCGCCCTCGCAGACGCCGCCTACGTCGTTTTGAGCTCATTGATAAAAATAATTTGACAGTGGGTACCTAAATTATTGCGGTACTTAATGTCGCTCGGTGTCCAACTTGTAACTTTAAAAAATATTTTTGCTACAAAAAATAATATGGTTTAAAAATGATTGGAAATGATTCAGTAACGTATTCTGAACAAACTATATTAAGGTTTTGCATGTACTAAAAATAATGTTGTATAGTAATGACTTATGCTGAATACTGAACATCATTTAAAATTACCGCGTTTCATAAAACAACCTAATACTGACACTTCTTGACTCGCGAATGACGAACGGAGGTTGTAATGAGGCCGTGTCCTAAATACTTACGCAAATACAATGCGTCCACGAACGTATGTTCGTTCACGCGTCGATAACTTGGGTTAACACAAAAGATCGCGCGATCACGTATTCTCGCGACGATCGCATATTCTCGCGACGATCGCTTGCTATAAACACACTGTTTGGTTTGACTCACATCTTTGCTTGCGGATGTGTAAATGGGCCGTCACTCATTAAACACAAAATAAATCTTGAAAGTAGGCCATAGCAAGTAAGAGAAAACATCCGGATGGTACCCCCAAGCGGGAAATAAATGCGAAAATGATATCAGAATTTCTCTCACAACGGTAAATCTTACTATTTTCCTTATTCAATCTAATATTAAATCTCGATATTCTCTATGAACAAGTTAAAAACATTTACCCGTTTGGGAATAATATTTTCTCAAGAACTTCTCCCAATAGTTTTCTTTGGTGTATTTAATATTAAAATCATATCTCGATTTGCACGCCGAATATTCAATCGACTTTTGGTTGAAAACTGTGGCTTCAGGTTCGGTGCCTATTTAAATTCTACTAAAGTTACGGAGACGTTTTAAATAAGTTAGTTTACAATACCTAGTCTAGTCTGAGGAATTTAAAAGGCTTACTTTGATTGTGTCTCAGATTCCTGTAATAAAGACCATGCTTCTTGTCATTAACTATGCAGATAAATAAATTCAGAATACGGGCTGCTTCTAACAATGTGTTATTTCTTAAGAGAATAGAAAAAAAAAAACAATAAGGACGCGTGCTAATCAATGCGATTGTTGCATGAACACGTGATCCTTGTTAATTTTGAATGAATGTTCGCGCCAATTCCCGTTTTTTCGAAGTAGTGAGTGACATATACGGGGTAGAATACACCGACGCTAAAACGGTTACTACGTATTCAGTAGATCATTCTGAACCTCCCACATATTTATGAAAACACAGCTGTTTTCTACACAACTGCAATATATATATACACGATCGAAATGTATGGAACAGCTGATTTTTTTTAAATAACCGATGAAAAATTTCTATGTGAGGGGCATAGATATTTTTCAGAATTAGGTTAGGTTCAGAATGATGTATTGAATACGTGGTTACCGTTGTAGCGTCGGTGTGGGATTTTACCAAGTATAGTCACAGTTAGATAGGTATGGAGTGAGCTAATTAATTTTGTAAATTAAATAGAAACTCATTAACACTGAATTTAATATTTCTGCCTACCTTTTGCTGTTTCAAATGCGAAAATTAATGATCTATTACCGCTAGTATCGTATACCTAAAATATCAAGTTACGGAAACCCGTAATGGCTGTAAAACTAGGTTAGTTTACAAACAAACACGGACGCCTTACACAAAATGTATAATATTGTGGGGTTTTATAACAAGCGCCCGTTTTCACGAACAATTATCAACAACTAAATGAATCTAAAAACAAAACGACGACACGACGACAGTACAGTTGGCGCAGTGGCTGAGCGATTGGCTGCTGCGCTGCGTGTCGCGGGTTCAAATCCCGCACGGAATAAATATTTGTATGGCCTACAGGTAGATTAAAAATTGAACACTGTACTTAATTATATGATTCCGCTTATTTTACTGTACTGTATTTAATTTACAATTTCTGCGTAAAATAATTGGCGAATTCTAGCTACCTACAATTATTAACCTCATATTTTATACCCTTGTTTAAACATTTAAACAAGAGTATACGAGGTAAATAATTGTAGGTTATCAGAGTAATATTATACATACTGTAAAACGTTTAATGTATGTTATTTTTCACTGAATTTGATCGCACTTCAAATTGGTGACACTTTTATAAAGGGTGACTGGTAATTAGTGACCGATACTTAAACACGTGATTATACTCATGATAACAAACAACTTTCCCAAAGAAACATTTTTTTTATACCTACTCGTTCACTTTTATCCCAACAACACGACAGCCGTATGAAATTCGAGCGCGCGCGCCTTTGACCTATCAGCTGTTAGCCGCGTGACGTTGTTCTGTCTTATTACTATTGTACCGTACAACAGTGGGTACGGAGAGCACAGCGCGCGCGCTCGATTTTCTTACAGCTGTTGTGTTATTGGAATAAAAGTGAACGAGGATGTATGAGTATAATCACGTGTTTAAGTATCGGTCACTAATTACCAGTCACCTTTTTTAAAAGTAAGCGGAGAGGAGAAGGATGATTAATAAGGGCTGCCCCTAAGACTAGTTTTAACAAAAGAATATGACATTTGTCATGTATTTAAAGAACCCTAGATGCTAATGACTTATACACCGTGACTTTTTAGTCGTCTTACAAAGGTCGTTCACTCAATGTAACCGACATAAAATAGCTCTAGGCGCGATTTTTTTTATCTTCCATAATAGGTACAAAGAAAAATAATAATAAAAAATTAGAATAAAATTATGAAACATCCTGTTAATGATGTTTACGTGTCAAAAGGGAACATGCCTACCCAACACTCGAGTCCAGTAGATCATCGATCTCGTGTATTAACTACGGCATGCGTCATAATACTGAATAATATTTTTATTTTTAAATTATTAAAATCTCATACATACCTATTTTTTTATGAATATTTAGTATTCATTGGATACATGAAGAGGGCTGCCGTTGTAAGACGACTAAAAAGTCACGGTGTATATTAGGTAGCCCCGAACTGTGTTTTTTTCATGTCTTACTATATTCCGCTTTCAATCCATTCGGACCTAAATCGAGAAGCTCATTACAAACAATAACTTGTGTAATCTGTCACGATTATTTCAACTTTTTATCTTGGCATCGCTTCAAATAATATATATTTTCTCTTTCCTGGAATAGAAATCCCGAGTTTTGTAACAGTAACTACTTTCAACAGATACCTTCAGTAGAATTTGTTATATTGGATTCATAAAGTTTTTATGAGTAATTCTTGCTGAACTTAAATGGATATTTTTCTGTCATATTGCAACGTTGTACATATCATTAAATCAGTTCATTTTGAAAACTATCTTCGGACAAGGATACACCAAGGTAGTTAGATAGGAACAAAAATGCAGCTAAGTCTCCCAATTAGCTGCATTTTTGGTCCCTGACTACAACCTTAAATTGAGAAGCATGTGTCATCCGGCCATCCGCACTGGACCTGTGGACCTGTGGACCTGTGTGGTGGATAATGACCTTCTTCCTTTCACAGAGAACAGTCTTTGATAAAAGCATTAATACAAATAGCGCATGTTTTTACTGCTGGGAGTAAAAACATACGCTATTTGTATTAATGCTTTTATAACATAAAACATAGTATAACATCACGCCTGTAATCCTCGAAGAGTTATGCAGAGGTGTATTTGTATAATGTAATGTATAATAGTACACCCACATTTCGCCAGTCTGTTATGTCTTAAGTCCCATATAAAAGGGGGGCGAGCCTATTGCCATCAACCGGGCACAAACCCAAACTCCGCGGAAGCTACTAAGAAATTCCTAATGTAAAAAACCCGACAACAATTTGCCCTCCCGGGAATTGAACTCAAGACCTCATGTTCAGCAGTAATGCTTTTTATGATAACATAAATCCCATCACCTACTCGGAAGAAGTGTAGGGATCTAGTACCAACTGCATATAAAGCATAAACAAATAAAACAACGAGTTTATTCTACAATGTTGTAGTTTCGAGATAAAAACACAATACCTAGCTAAGAGAATCTAACCGTTCTTGGCAACTGTAGGCAAGAGCCGAGATTTAAAAACCAGATACCGATCACAATACAGTCCAGTTGCAATGGATACTTTTACTGGAAACTCGATAAATTGGAAGCAAAACATTGGAAGTAGGAATATAAATAAGGTTTATAAAATATGTAATTCTGTTACTATGGCACCTACATTATTTCGTCCAAAGATCGCGATAGTATTGTTAGTTATAATGGTTGATGCAAGGACGATTTTTGGCTCTGGACTTTTCGGGCTAAGATTAAAAATATCAATCTTCTTTTTAGTATGAGAATTTTTATCGCTGTAATTTATCCTGCCTTTATGCACACACGGTAACTCCGTTTTCTGTGATCGGCAAGTATAATTATAAAATTAAGATCTCTTGGTGATTCTATGGAAAAAATCTATTTCGATTCGTAAAATAATGAGAAGTATATAAACATAGTCACCGTAAGACGTTATTAATGGAACGAAAATTTCGAGAGCTGTGAGCAGGGTGCGATGGTCTAATTGGTTAAGACGTCCGGTGTACTGAATCGGAAGGTCGCAGGTTCAAACCCTGCTCGCCCTCGAATTTTTCTTTCCATATCAAAACAGCCATAGAGAATATATTAGAGTCAACTGAATAGGAAAACCTTTTGTTTCATCACAACAGACTATATAAAGACGCAAGGCAAAACAGACGCGTTACCATTTCTCACAACATTTTATGGAAATTAAAATATTCAAGACGAAATTTTGCAGAATACCCTCTTCCTTTACACATGCTCCCAATTTAGTCTGTATGTGTCCGTACTATCTGGTTTAGTGTGAGAACAAAAGAGGGTGATTCTGCAGAGTATTAAAAGAACGATTCGGTTTCCGACAGTTAACTCCACAGATGTTTCCAGAAAGTTGTAGTCTTTAATGGACCTGGCCTAGTTTTAAACAGACCTGGAATACTTTTATGCTAATTTTATTCTGTCTTTAGTAAGGTTCTTGATGTAGAAAATTTAGGATAGGCAGTATTTAAAACGAATGTGTTTAATCTTCGCTTCTAACTTAAGATTAAAGTGCCCTGGTTTTTGACAAATATTTTGCACGCACAGTAGGTACATACACATAATAATAAACATAAAGAAGACAGGTCAAAATAAACAACTTTCTTAATTGGATCAACATGATGAACGCGAAAAAAAAACTGTAGCCTCGAGTTAAATATTGAAAATTTTGTATGGGACAGTAGATTTTCTTTCGTGATTACGATAATGATCCCATGAAAAAGTTGTAGAGTTTGATGGTCTGTACCACATCTTCAAATATAAACACACCTTTCAAATACATGCTGTATAAAATAATTAAACACCGAACCACCACTTTTGTTATTTTCCGTAAGAAACGTACTACGTTACTGATACTGATACTGTCATCCCACAGTTGGGCAAAGGCCTCTCCCCATGAGTCCAGCAGTTTCGATACAGTTGTTGCTACTAAAACCTAGTTACTAAAAACTCTAAAAACGAAATTCTAGTTGCTTACCTACCACCATACCACCATACCACGTGGTCAAAAAGGGAACTCCACAAAATTCCCAATTAGCTATATCTATTCATATTAGATTACTTTCAACAGTTTCCAGCGCCCCTGTCGGAGTTTCCGAAGTACTTCGGCAATCTTCGTTATTTATGCACCCTCATTCCAAAGTATAAAATCCAATGAAAATAAAATTCATTAATTAAGGCAGATTATAGGAGCAAGGGTAGATAATATGGGGTTAATTATTAATTTTATTACTCAGGCTGGTGACGCAAAGTATTATATTTATTAAGAAGCGCATTAGATAGTATGTATTTTATTTCGAGATGCGATTTCGTTGCTATGCTTAAAAGAATTAGACAACTTAAAATCGTTTTTTTTTTTATAGTAAATAGTTAACAGTTTTGAAAGATCCATGTTTAGTTTATCCGTGATCATGGTGCTTGCAACAGCGCCAAAATATCGGAAACTCAAAACTAATAGTAAACATGGTAAATATCCCGTTTTCAGTGTTAATGATAATGTTAGTGACCACGTCGGTTTAAAAAAAAAGTTTTGAAAAATGCTGTAATGACAAGGATAAAAAAAAAATCTTCACCTGTGTTCTGTTGATGGCAATAGGCTCGCTCCCTTTTACTTGGGGTTTCAATATTACTAGCGAACACATATTACACCTCTACTTTACCCTAAGAAAATTTCAATTTTTTTTTTTAATGTGACGTAACAACAACGATTTTTTATTTTACTATGACCATAAACAATATCTTCCCACAGCAACAGGAACAAACACAGATCTACTTAGACAACTAATCCCACACACTCGCCTAACAAAACGAAATCCTTAAGCCAACAACATTTTCTAATTGATATAGCACTTATTATTCAGGACACGTCTTGCGAACCACTACACACACTCCCCCACAGTATAAACAGAGCATAAACTTTAATATAAACAAAACAAAGGCAAAGAGGCCTTAAGTTCTACTCCCGATTTCTTGGTATATGTATAATATGTTCCCTGGTGTGTAACATTGTTGTACTAGTGCGACTATATTATTTAGACTGGTTCATTTTCCGTCATAACTTTCTATACACCGTGATAATTTTGCCCCACAGCACACAGCCCACTTCTTGTATACTATGACTACGAAACATTAAAAAAAAAATAGGCATTATTTAAATAATTTAAGAATAAAAATATTATTTTTTATTATTTTGCATGTCGTAGTTGAAACACCCTGTTGCGAGCGATGATCTACTCGACTCGTGCGCTGGGTAGGTATGTTCTACCGTTTGACACGTAAACATCAGGATGTTTCAAAATTCTGATGTATTATAGTAATGTAATGGCTAGATTTCTTTACTTTTTTGTAACAAAGTATTTAAGTTGAAAAAAGTGTTCTTTTTGGACTTCAAAATCGTTATTGCGTATGGTATGTATTTTAGTTACAATGTGATTAATATTTTAGCTTTGGTCACGATTCTGCGCTTTTCCTTGCCGATCCCATCATGCTTGCTGATTGATTTCTTGCTAATCCACCCATTGATTAGGGCAGGCCGCAGTGGAATATTACGAGCTAGTTGTAATTCAAAAAAAGAATACAAGCCTATTACTGTCCCACGGCTGGGCAAAGGCCTCTTCTGCTTGCTCAAGACGAGTTGGCAACTTCAGACTAATATTAATTATAAGTCCAGGTTTTCTCACGAAATTGACTTTGCCGATGCCCTTTTTTAATTCAATTTTTTTTTTAATAGTCTTGTATGTCCCACTGCTAGGAAAAGGCCTCCCTCATATCCTATTCAATAAATATCTTAAAAAAATAAGACAACACAAAAGTCGTGCCCTTAAATTAAACCCAATTCCTTTTTATATAAAAAGTCATTCATTGTGACCAACGTTAAACCATTTCGTTCGTAAAGTGAGTCGCTCCTGCGATTGCCTTCATTTATTCTGATGAGTTTTATGGGAGGAGTGTGTTTCGTAAACACAGCGGGTTCCGTATTCCGTAAGTGTTCGGTGTATTTTTGGATGTTTATTTAACTTGGCTCTGTTTTTTGTGGCCCTTCAGATGGTAGAATTCAGCGGTAGGTACTAGAGTAAATGAGTTGATTTTGGAGAAATTCTTTTGCAATGCATATTTTTGCGATAGAGAGCATAAACAACTTCGAAATGTGTTTTAGTTAAAAATGTACCTTCTCAAGTTGTAACTTATTAAGTTAAAAAATAAAAATGTTGTCATTATGTGGGTTTTACATTACTCAAAAATTTTCTCCACTTGACTAGACGTGTGATTTGTACAGACGCCATCACATCAAGCTACCTGAAACTTTCAATTTTTCCCAATCAACCTTGTACCTAATGCTTTAGCGATAAAGTTGAAAATCGAAGATCGAAAAAAATAGAAGGCTAGCTTATGCTGGTTTGACTTTTGAGACTTTATATATAGTTATTTATTATGTACGTTATGAATTCTTTTACAGATCATTTCAGATGTAGGCTGTCATCACATAGCGTTAAATATAAGGTCCCATTAAAATAGATGGACAAACTCATTCAGACCACCAAAATAAGGGCAATGGTAAAAAAAATACTAAAACGCAGTAGATACTTACAAGAAAAAAAAATCAGTAAACGAAAATACACTAAAAATGTTGGCTACACATCCATGTCTTTGTTATCTCATAATTCTGATACTACAAAATATGTGAGTGCACAGTTTTCATAATAATATCCATAGTCTATTCAACTCGCTTCCAAACCGCTCAATATAAAGAAATAACAGGCTGGAATCAATGTTTATACTCCCATATCCAACTCCCCAAGTCAATGTATAAACATCGCGTATTATTTCAAACGAACCGAAATGAAAATATGTTTTAACCGTATTTTATGATGAAGTCATCCAGACATTACGGGTATATTGAAAACAAACGAAAAAACTTGTATTCGCAGACAGAACCCTGAAACATGCGTATATTCTTTTATTAATTTTTCCTGGCAAAGAAGAAATAAAAGTCTCTTTTCTGAGAAACTCGTGATTTTTGTGTTATGCACGAGGATTAAACACGGGTGCAGTAAAGACAAAAGAATATGAATTAATTGACTTAGCACTGAAGTTCTTTGTCACTGAAATGTTCAGCATTATTCATGGAGTGAAAAATAAGGAAAGTTGTGGAAGGGTTAAGCCTTTTGATAGTACACGTTCACATTTTAATGTTGAATTCCCCTTGTGAATTTTAATAAGTAGAATATTAAAAGCTTATTGGTGCTTGCTTTTATATAATATTCTGAGAGTACTAGCATGTAGCTAATCAGTGTATTTTAAATACAAAAGCAGTTACAGTAAAGAATTTTAACCGTTAATATACATAGATACTTAAAGTGCAAAGAAAGAAATAGACGGTCAAAGTCTCGAGAAAAACATTGTTCTCATTTGACTAACAATTTTTGCAAGATAACATGTAAATCCTCCTTGAGATATTTTCAAGTGCCTCATTGGCTTGCATTTCTTGATAAAATACCGGTAAAAACATTCTACTTTTCGAGACTTGCACCTATTCTTTATTCAAAATATAGATGACGTCAATATTATAGCCACTTCAAACGACCAGTCTTAATAATGCGTTTGATCTCAACTCAAATATTTGAAACCAGTACCGGAATACATTCCATATTTTTCGGAAAACGGGATACAAGGTAGGTAGATATTTGCAATTTTCCTTAATCCTCGTCGGAATAGCCAAAGAGACCGAGATTGAACTGGCTGGAACAAAAGACTGGCGGAAGTTGGAGTTCCTGTACGCGGAATGCATGAACAAAATGCATGAAAACAGTAGGATAAAAAGAAGTTTTAGATATAAACTTAACTAGATCCAGAATGAATATAGCGTATAAAAGAATGAGTGTTTTTTGTAGATTTTGTTATTTGAAAAATACAGTTTTCGTTAAGAGCGTTATCGTATTACGGCATTTCATACAAACTTTTAAGTGATTTTTTTTTCGAAATGACTGAACCGATTTTAATGAAACTTCGTACGCATAAGCAAGATACATAAGTCTCAAAACTTAACAGAGAACTTTTTCGAAAAATATGTAACACTATTTACGTTAAATTAGACCGATTTTAGATATTCCATAGAAACAGAAATTTACAATTATCTTTTTTTTAAAAAGACTTTTCGAAAATCTCTAAAAACAAATAAGTGGCCAGTATTTTATGATTTCGATTAAGTTTAAAAGTATACTGCTGTGCTGTGAGAACGATAGCCAGTTAGAAACTTATCCTAAAACTGATTTCACGGCTTACTAAAAAATAAAAAGGATTTCTCATTGAACAAAGGCGAGTACAAACGTAAACAGTATGTTTCTCATAATATTAATGCTCCTATTCATATTAATCCGATCGTACCGAACGTCGACCATGAGAAATACTCTGTTATTAAATCGAAATAAAATATCAGCAAGATTTAATACTGTTTCAAATACAAACATAACATATAATCACGCCTGTAATCCCCGACGTTTTAGGCAGAGTTGCACCTACATTTCGCCAATTATGTTTCAGAGGAGAGACTGTTGCCATCAATCGGGCAGAAAATCCAAACTCTGTGACTGTTAATGAATAAGTCGCGATAGACCAAGTCAATAACACTTTGCCCGATACGGGAATCGAACCTAGGACCTCATACTCAGTATGCACTTGCGACCACTAGATCACCACTAGATCAACGAAGCACCTAAAATGAAAACGAAAACAAAAGCAAATACTGCTAGCTAGCGAATACTGCTAAGCCGTTTTATTGAAACTTGATCAACAAATAAATAAAATTATACCTAAGAGTGTAGGTACTCGTGAACTGAAATACACATTCATTTCCTGTTTATACTTATATTCTATTTGCAGAACATTCATAAGGCTTTAGTTGGAATATTAATTTTAATGATGAAGTTTCTAATGAAAAGGTATGCCGTTTTTTATTCCATTTTCCATTAGTTATTAGCTGGATTAAGTTCATATTGTTCTTTCTATAAAGACCTCCTGGTATCAAATAACTTATTATATCTAGAGAATTCAATGTTTTTCTTCACATTACTTATCCGATTGCATGTTTAGTCAAAGTCAAAGTTTTTTATTTGCTAAGCAAAGGTGTAAAAGGAATAAAAATAAAGTTAAGAGATTTCTATGGTTTGCCGTCAATTGCGTAAATATAAAAAAAAAATAACGGAATTAAGCCGATGGGGCCGAAAAGTTCTGGAGTGGCGACCGCGAACCGGAAGACGTTGCGTTGGAAGGCCTCCCATCCACGGACCAACCTAAGGAAGTGTGGCTTAACCTGAAGTTCGACCCGAGCGTCTGTTATTGTTTATCGAAGAGTTCTTCTTTTAAATTCTTGCGGAATATCACAAAAGAAATATTGACAACGACAATCTTGAACGCGTTTTAAATCCTTCCAAAGGTTGTCTTGAGCACTTTGTGTCACACTATGTAAAATGTCTACTTTTTTGTTATACCTGTAATTGGTTTGATGGTAATATTAAAAGAGTATCCTATCTATCTCCCAAGATGCTTGATGCTTTGTTGATCGCGTTCAACTTCATTAGCAAAATTCGCCATTCATAACTTGGACAGTGTCCTCTATAAACATTCTACAAATTATAAAATAATCCTTTAAACCAGCTTCATTGAAATTTATAGTTTCTGATCCATAAAATCTAGCGAAACGGTTCAAGCTAGCGTGCTCATGAAATATGACTGAGGCATTGATTCTGGGGTCGTACGATGGAGAGTTTAAATAAACCTTATTGCTGCTGCATATGTACTTGGTATGATATTGAGTAATACATATTATTTAGACTGCCTCATTGGTCAAATGGTTGCAAGTGTGACTGCTGAGCATGAGGCCCTAGGCACGATTCCCGGGTCGGGTAGAGTAAAATTGGTTTTTTCTATCAAGAATTTCTCAGTAGCAGCCACGGAGTCTGGATTCGTGCCCGGTTGATGGCAATAGGATCGCTCCCTATTACATGAGACTTAAACGTAACGTGTGAAATGTGGGCGTACTATTCGGTACACCTCTGCCGAACCCTTCGGGGATGCCAGGCGTGATGAAATCTCGTGTCACGGTGTTTGTGGTTGCACTCCTCCGAAATAACTCGACCGATTTTTATGATTTTTTTTTATGTATTTGGTAGGTATGAGAATAGGTCGTAAAGTATATTTCACACCGCAATCTTGTCAAATCCTAAATTAAAGCGAGCGAAGCTGCGGGAAAAAGCTAGCAGTTATGTTATATTATAAAGGGTGTAAATATACCCTTAACATAACCAGAAGATAAGTGCCTTCTGGTTATGTTAAGGGTTCTCCTTGTCTTTCCTATCAGTTTTTTGTTCTAGACCATACCTGGGAATCTTCTACTTACGGAGATATTGGGGGTCAAAGTTCCAACTTTTTCACAAGTTTATTTTTAAATACATGTTTTTAATGTAAGATTTTTACTTTACACACCTCCACGACCCCCGTACTATTCAATCCATCCATCAGCACAATGCTTTGAGAGCTTTCCATCGAGTCCTACCGTCAAACGTGATTTTTCACCCAAAAAAAAAGTCGGTTTCCAGCAATAATTTTTGCGTAAAGTTACTTAGTTTGATGTACAGAATGCTTGGTTGACGGCTATGTGAAGGGTCTGTTTACACCCTGTATATTACTTATATTGATCATTCTTAGTAGAGTAGTGGTTAAAGACAGGAAATTATAACAAGCTTGTCAATTTGAAAGGGTTTTACATAAAATATCATCACGTGTTTGCTTTCCAAAGAAAAAACAAAGATGATCTTATAGCACACCCACATTTTGTGAGTCATGTTTAAATCCCATGTAATAAAGGGCGAGCTTGTTACCATCAACCACCCACCAGTCCAGACCCTGAACTCCTACTGAGAAATTCCAGATGGAAAAACCCAATAACACTACTACTGCTATTGCTACAACATTTTTTCCAGACCACACCATCTAATTTTCATAAAATGAGTAAAGGGGAATGCCGATTTTAGGCCCAAGAATGCCCAAGAAATTTGTTTTATTAAAAAATCTTATGTAAATTTTACGTAATTTACTCTGCTATCCACGACGCGATAGAAGTTGGAAACATATTTGAAAAAATAAAAAAATATTGAAACTGTTACGAAATTCTGTATCTGAGGTTGTACTGAATAAGGTGGAATTACGTTTTTTTTGTGCAAATAGAAAATCTCAGTTTCATTTAAATATAATCCTAAACCTAAACAACTAGCGAAAAATTAAAGATTTTCGCGTTTACACATATTTGTACTTTACTTATTTGTCCTTTTGTGTAAAGAAATTCCAACGCATTTTTTGTATTAAATATACATTTACAATCGACTTACAATACATAATAAATAATGAATTCAATGATTTACATAATGCGCCGATCGAAAAAAACCTTATAATTTGGAAACTCTGAGTTTTTTCAATAATTTTCTTTTATCAATAAATTACTTGTGGTGTATACTAATATTAGCATTCGGTCTTTTATGTGGGCACTCAGGGTCTAAATTACCATGGCGGCCTGGCATTCCCTTTTAAAAGTTCAACACCCTGATAGCCAGCATAGCCAATAGGCATTGCTCCCAAAACCGTTTATATTTCACGTCACGAAAACCGCTTCCTTCACACTACTGAACTACATAACATAGCAAAACAACATATATTACTCCAACACCCACACTTGTCAGAAACGTTGCCAATTCGGCTTCCATAAGTAGCCCTCGAGTATAATATATGTACATATACATACAATACCAGAGTGTGGCATATGCTATCTGACTTAGCAAAATCAAGTCTAGATAAGGGGAGCTTTGTAGTAAAAGTACTAGAGCACTTTTAGACTGATAGACATTCACCACAGAATCAAAATATTGCCAAAAACATTCATCTATACTAATATTATAAATAGATATAAGTTTGTATATAGGGGATATATCGGCTTCCAGTCTAACCGGATTTAGCTAAATACTTACTAGTATTTTACATGGAGCGACTGCCTATCTGACCTCCACAACCCAGTTAGTACTGGGTAATACGATACCCCTTCGTAAGACTGGTTGTCAGAGTTTCGGGCCACTGACAACATGTAACGACTGTCAAAGATGTACAAATGTGCTTTCCGAGGCGAGGCACGGAGGTAACTCGGTATGTAATGGACGGTCACCCATCCACGGACCAACCTAGGTAAGCGCGGCTTAACCTTAAGACTGACCCGAGCGGCTGTTATTATTTAGCCACGAGTTCCCCTACTCTGCCTAAGCCCAGTTGCCTAGCACCACGGATAAATATTATCATTAATATTAATGGGGTCTAAGTGTGTGAGAATATTTGACGGCTAGACGGCTTTGTCCACGAACTGAGATAGGTCAGGTTTGGGTAGTACAGTCCCTTTAGATAATTTCCGGACTCCGAAAGCATGGTATGCATAAATAAACAATAACATCACGAATTGGATAATAATAATTTTAAAGCTAGAAGAAGGACTGAGAGACGACGCGTTGATGGAAAGATGTGAGTAAGGTTTTCCAAGCAGTCATCGGTCATTGTGTGTTCATTGATACCGCTTCTGTTCAGTCACCGTCAGTGAATAATGTTTGTTTCATCTGATTAGATTCTCCAAGCAGGTGCCACAAGTAGGCACTCAAAACGGGAGATCCTTTGATCATCCTACAGAGGTACTGATTACAACAAACATCTCACTGCCAAATATCAAACGAGCGCTTTTGTCTGATTTGAATAAGTTTATTTTCAATCTCTACGCATTAATAGACTTGACTTCAGCCTCTGAAAGAATAAATAGCTAAGGTTTCACGATGTCGAAATTTTCCAAAACGATGTCTTTATTCATTATTTAGTATTCAGAGCAGGTAAAGGTCTAATGTCTCAGGTAATAAGTTTAATTTTGACATTTTCAGGCGTAGCAAATAAATTATTTTAGTCAGATTTAAATCACAAAGTCAATTGATAACTGCCTTATTTATTAGCTTCGTTTTATTTCAAGTGTCACGATTTGAGCAATAACTTAGTTCCAAGAAAATGTATTAACTCTATAAAGTGGAGAAAATGAGAAATCTTCACGCACGTAATAAGACGGGAAACCACAAACCACCCATCCAATTACAAGCCCGAATGACAGTAACTTAACCACACTTCAGTGAACAAATCCACGATTAAACTCGATCCTCCAGATATATCTCGATCCAGTTACAGATTGTTTAATTCAGAAGTATTGTTCCCAAAGCTTTTAAGTGATTGGACATCGAAAAACAAATGAGTGAAAAGCTCTTTTTATTTGTCACTCTGGAGCAAACGTTTTGAGTGAATCAACTGAAGTGAATTGTTGGGTAATATGCCTTTTACCGAAATTGAACATTGAAAAGTTCAATCGGTACGTCTTAGAATATCAAAGAGCCTCATTAACATGGTAAACTACGCAAGTACGTAACTAAGGACTCCATTTGCAAGTTGGTTGAATTATTACGTGTCTCGATCTGAAGCAACAACTTTGCAACGATCAAATTTTCGGCAAAGGGACAATTTAGGAAGCTAGTTACTGATACTTTAATAGTTCTATAACTAAATTCTAAACAGTGTGAATAATACAGTTTTCTCACTATATTGATATAATATTACGAGCACAATGTCTGCCAAAACCTGTCGTATATCGAAAATGATGAGGATGTGAGAGTAATATACTTGAGTTATTTCCTCATATAATATTGTCACCACTGACAACAAGTATGACAATAACATGATAGGTACTCAAGGGTTTCGGGACACGAAGGTTGGCAAGGCGTAAAACAAAAACTTAATATTATGATACCAGGCTGGTAACAGAATAATTGTCCACTTAACTTATACTGTCACTTACGGGATATCTTCCGTAATTGTTCATAATTTTGAGCTCCCGATATTTTGACGCTGTTACAAGCGCCAAAATTTAATTGGGTTGAATACCGGGAGCTCAAAATTATGAACAATCACGGAAGATATCTCGTAAGTGACAGTATAAGTTTAGTTAAAAACCGCGAAAATCTAAAGCTTTCACGGTTGAACAGTCTGAACGGTAGAACGACCACAACTTTTGACCGCAGAGTCTTCGACCAGGAAAAACGTTTGGTCCTACCAGTTTTTCTCAAGATAGCGGCCAGTCAAGCGACAAGTAGTGGTCATAGCGTCCACGAGGTCCCTATGGTCGTTTTCCTGAAAATACGTTTCCTTGTTTGGATCACGGAGCAACATTTTGGTCAATTTTAGTTTTCACCCACAAAGCCTGTGTCTTAAATGGGTTAAGGTAATTGAAAAACAACTTTAAAATTCTCAAAATTTTCTAAAATGACATCTATCCCTAAAAAAATCTATCGGTCCATCTACCGAACACCCCGTAAATCTTTCAATTGTCACGTAAGAGAGTTATTTGAATAAAATTTTCAATATAAAAACAATTTATCATTGAACACTAACCAGTATTACACTTCTAGATAAATAATTCCATACTACTACGCCTGCCTACAAGAAATATAACATTCTTGATCTCCAATTTCTCCTGTCTCGTGAGGTAACGGATAATTTTCATGATGAGACAGCCCTGCAGACTCGTGTGAAATGAAATTATAAGGGAGTAGTAAAAAGTGAAATAAAACAGAGGAATAACTTCGTTCAGGTGACGCTGACTTTTATTGTGTCGCTAAAATAAAAATGTATGTGAAGATAAAACAATTGGATTAAATTTTCACTTCTTTGCTGTAATGAACTTTAAGACATTCTAAATGTCAGTTGTAAAAAACAACTCGAGTTGAGCATTACGTTCAAAGATTTCGCCCTTACTTTAATTATCTCTTGATCTCCTTTTATCCTTTTTAAGTCGGTTTTCTCTTCGAAGAATTTATGAAAGTTGTTGGTTTCAGTTGTCATTGTAGATGTTTGAAAGTCGTTACAGGTTGCTAGTGGCTCTAAAGTCTGACAGCCAGTTTTACCAAGGGGTATTACCCAGTAGCTGGGTTGTGGAGGTCAGATAAGCAGTCGCTCCATGTAAAATACTGGTATTTAGTTGCAATCGTTTAGATTGGAAGCCGGCCCCAACATCGTGGCGCAAACGCAAGGCAAGGATGACTTTATTCTTTAAGCAATTTGTGGCTTACCATGAAAAGTTCAGATCCTAACACGTGTCTATTACAATAACAGTACATGCACAAAATATGCGTTTTATGTAGTTTTTAAATGTAATTTGCCACTCATAGATAAGAACCAAAAATTTAAGAGCATGTGACATCAAACATCCCGCACCGGGCCCTCTCCCTCTCAACGAGAGGAGACCTGTGTCGTAGCTGTGAGAATTTTATAGGCTGATTTTCTCCTTACAAAATAATATGGCAGTAGGTAGCTTGCACGACAAAACCGACATCTAATCCTACTATTCTACATATCCTACTAATTATCATAAATACGAAAGTTTGTGAGGGTTGATGGATGGATCAATGGATGTTTGTTACTCTTCCACACAAAAACTACTGACCGGGATTGAATCCTTCATTCACACAGAATATTTTATAACCTGGATTAACACATAGGATATTTTTTATCCTGGTAGTATGATCCCGTGGGACATTACCGAACTCCACGCGGGCGAAGCCGCGGGCATAAGCTAGTCTACCATAACTTATCGTCATCATGAACCTTCTGAACTTATCTCACTCAAATAATTATATTTAATTCTGCTGCCTTCTCCTATACTTCTTCTAGCTGCCATCACATCAGAAGTAATATTTATCCCTACAATCCGGCTTCACTAATGCTTTTTTTTTCATATTTATCATGTTTGAATGGTATTTTATGAGGTCAGATAAAAGGAATATATTAAAACCCTCGCTGAGCGTCATGGCCTTAAACGACATTTTCCGTACTAATTGCTATACCCAGGTACCTAGGTACAGCAATTAGTATCCGCATTTTAAAACTAGTAATTTTTCTTCAAGAGAGTTAATCGTTATCTGGTAGTTAATGAAGCTTTCAAGTAAAAGCTCAAAAAAGAAAAGTGTAATTTTTTCATTACACAAAAAAACTTTAACTGGAACCTTCTTAGACAATTAAAAAAAACTATCAAGTCTAATTCGATTCAAGAATATCGATTCGAAAGTTTTTAATAAATCTCCATTCGAATCAAAGTAAATCTCGATAAATAAATTCATTAATAAATAATGTCAATAACTAAATTCGATTCAAAGTTACTTCTCAAATCTAGTTCCGAGTCAAGATTTGTAAATCGAACATCTTTTTAAAAAACGTTCCATTCGTTCTAAAATTTATTTTTTAGACTTATGATTTTTAAAACGATATATTTGAATAATATTCTCAAACAACACCTCGAATCCTAAAATCCAATCCATGTTAACACCCAGCCCGAAAGTATTGCGCGACGAACTAAAATAGAAAA
This sequence comes from Noctua janthina, assembly GCA_963576755.1. Taxonomy (NCBI): domain Eukaryota; kingdom Metazoa; phylum Arthropoda; class Insecta; order Lepidoptera; family Noctuidae; genus Noctua; species Noctua janthina. Next base: position 6,293,434 of record OY755055.1, read on the forward strand.
TTATTTTCTCACAAAAAATACGCCAGATAAAACATTGAACGAGCTTCTACGTGTGTATTTGCATGTAAATAAAGCTACGTTTTATGTATCCGCCAATTTAGCACGGCTGACAAGTTACGCAAAATTTTTAGCCTCGACTCTGACCGAACAATTGTGCGTTCAAGCGGACCGGAATTCTTGAAAGGGTCCTAAATTAATGAGAATTATAAATAGGAATATATGCGAGGCTGTGCTATTAACGTAATTATGATCACATGCTTCTATTTCGATTTAAATTCAAGTTAATCTTTATTTAAGCTCAAAAATAATTACTTTGCAGAAGATAACTTTAGACTTATCTCCGACCTCATTACCTCATTTTAGATTTGACTGATTGCTTTCATAATTTCCAAGAAATATAATCTAGAATGGCCAGATGACATTTCCTAAAAATAGCTCGGGTCTCTTTGATTCAAATAGAAGGGGCGCTTTAGTCCCTTACGTTTAGGATTACCATCCGATAAGCTCGGTTACAACGGGAGAATTTAATTTATCCTAAAATTAGTTACATTCTAATTAACGCTAATTAACCAAATATTCGCTTAATACACAATCAACGTACCTTCAACCACAGAAATTAATTACGGAAATCCAGCCAGTCTTTAATTAATTTCCATTCAAAACCAAAATTCATATGGAATCACACCGCACTAATCAACGGGGCACATTTTCAAACAATTCACGTATTTAAAGTTTCACATTTTAGCACTGAAGTTTAAAATACGTTCACGTAAAATACGCGGTTGATTCATCCAGTATGACGAGATACGGGACGCGTGCGACGTCAACGGGAACGCGCGGGCGACTGACACTCGTGGATGTTTCAGCGAGAATCAACGCGGCAAAACTGCGCAGAGGCGCAACCAAAGGATATTTTATGGTGTTCTAATATCGGTCATTCAGTACATCTGTAGTACAGTGCTAATTAAAACCATTTTCCAAAATCACCATGTGGAAAAGCGTATGAAAATAAAGGATTTTCAAGATGTATTTGTAAGATTGAAAGCGTAACTTTTGTTATTTCATGAAAACTACTGGACTGAAACGAAATTGTTTTACATTATGAAAGTTCGCATGTAACATGCTTTTGTTCCACTGTCTGTCTTGAAAGTTGGTACAAACACAATCCCTGTAGAAATCTATACAGAGATCGTGTTTTTCGCAAAATGTTGTGGAAATTTCACTGTACTTCGATTGAGATATTTATAAATTTCGCAAATTGCTTACCAGCTACGTAGTCAGATTTTTCTCGTTACGCGCTGAAACTTTTAATTGTTTTGATTGTTGAGAAGACATCGTTAGCAAAACTGAAACGTTAATCCATGCCTAGACACCATGTCGTGAAGTTGACTCTTTAATTTATTCGTCACTTCCTCGGTGCAACTTCGACGCAACTTTTTCCTTTTTTGCGACTGTATGGTTACGGGTTCTCCATTATTCCTAAGCAACTTTGTAATCGGTAGAGATTTAAAAAACGTTACTACTGTGCATGAGGTCCTGGGTTCGCTTCCCAGGTCGGGCAAATTGTTATTGGGTGTTTCAATCAGGAATTCCTCAGTAGCAGCCACGGAGTCTGGATTTGTACCCGGTTGATGGCAATAGGCTCGCCCCTATTACATGGGACTTAAATAAACTGGCGAAATGTGGGTGCACTATTAGGTACACCTCTTTCTAACCCTTCGAGGATTACTGGCGTGATGTTATGTAATTTAAAAAACGTAGATGTGACATAAATTCAGCAATTAACAAAATACAGGATGATCATGTACCTACCATGCAAACATAATTATATTATCTAGTCTTTCTTAATAACTTTTTATTTGCATGTAACCTATTTTTGTCGAACCTCATCCAACACAAATAAACAAATCTTTAATAAAACGAATCTAAGAACCATCGCCAAGAAACTAGCTTTCAAATAAAAATAACTGCATCCAAATCGATTCACTCCTTTAAGAGCTACGGTGCCAGAGACAGACACACACACACATTGCAGTCAAACTTATAAAACCCCTCTTTTTGCGTCAGGGGTTAAAAAGCAGAATCAAATTGATTTTCTTCTTTTATTCTTACCTCATTTCATGATTTAACCCATTTTTTTACCTACTTTCAGTTCAATAATCCCCTCAACTCATGACGTAGTTCACCATTCTGAAAAGTAAGCACAGTCTTGGTTGAAACTAAATAATTCATCGTATTTCAAATTCACTAACTCTTGCGCTGTCAGAATAGCGAACTGTACTTACCTACCCATATGTTTTGTTTAATTAAAACTATTTGTTCAGATTCTATTCATCACGAAGTCTGGAAAGCTAAAGTCTGGCTTTTAAAGTTCTGACGTGGGTGTTGCATCATTAAAATGAATAAAAGAACATGAATTATTTATTAATGGTGGCTGAAAAGTTTTGTAAAAGATAGATGGATGTATATATCTGAATAAAGGACTCACAATAAAAACATTATTGCAGTAAATAGGAAAGAAGATATATGGAACGTTACATTCTATTAAATTAGGTAGTTATTTGAATGAGAATGTTTGTTTATGTAAGTTTTTAGTCTGCTAACATACCTAACAAGCTTTAAATATGGTATTTCTGCATTCAACCTAGCAATAGTTCCAGTTTTGAGTACTAGTAATAGTTCGTGATCATATCACGTGTAATCTCTGGAGAAGCTGTACGCAGAAACCCATCAACGCTCTTCGAATTCAATATAACAATGCATTGAGAATGCTGTTGGGGCTGCCACGCTTCTGCAGGAATGATTGTTGTTGTACACACTGATAACTTCCCAGCGATCAGACATAAGCGCGCCGTGTCGCTGCTGCAGAGGGTCTGGGGCAGCTCGAACAGTCTCCTGAATGTCATTGCGGGGAAATTTGATTGCCCTGTTCTGCTATGTTTTTTATAGTTTTTAAGGTTCAGGTTTACTAACAATATTATGGATGTAAAATGTCCGACATAAAATGATTATTATATCTGTTGAAAATCTTTTTCCATTTTAATCTATTGCAAATCACACAGCATTCCATAGAAGAGCCGTAATAAACTTCTGGGAACTGGACCAGACTAATTTGCAAGACTAATTGGCAAATGGACTATATCGCTCTGTGTCAGTTTTCAAAGCTTTTTTGTCCAATACCTAAGTGCTTGGCGTTCAAGTTTGACGTACGCAAAAGCCGGATTTAGTTCAATTTCAGCTTGAAAAGGCCAACTCAAGTAATCATAAATTCAGGTCAAAGATGCCGTGGGATAGAGAATTCATGAGCTCGCGCCCCATGTTGCATGAGACTTAAACATAATTGGCGAAACGTGGGTGTACTATTACAATAGGTACACCTCTCCTTAATCCTTCGGCGATTACAGGCGTGATGTTTTGTTATGTTCAGCATTAAAAAGCCAACTCAAGTAATTAGAAATTGAGGTCAAAAATACCGTAGAATACAGAATTTGGAGTCCTTGAAAAATACCATTGAGAATTTGAGAGAATTGGTTTTCTTATTATCATAGGTCATGAACCTGCTTGTGACCGCCATAATGAACGAATAAAGATGAAATTACTACATTTGGCAAGTACAGCAAAGAAATTATGGCTGCCTGTTTTCTTACACCGAGATCTATTGGACGTTACCTAGCGCGTGCTTTGGCTGTGACATGTTTCCGTTTCTGTCTTGCACTCGTAGTTTGACACTTGTGCGACAGTGACAGGAATAAGGCCCGACTCCATCCAAGTGTAGACGAGCAGTGATGTGCAAAGCGGAGAGAAGAGGAGATGCGTAAAAGCTAAAGTGTATCCACAGAAGTTGTGCGGAGATGTGCAAAGCAGCACGCCGCTCACTGCACGCCACTCATAGCACACCGGTCTCTGTACGCAGCTCACAACACATCGCAAATCATAAATCATATTTATTTCAGTAAATTGGTCTAAAAAAAAAAAAAAAATACTCTTTACATGTCAACATGTTGTTTTAAGCAAGCCGCATACAGCACACAGCTCACGTCTCTTCTCGTCTCGGCCGTTTCAACAATTACGAGACATCTCCTCTCCTCTCGGCTCAACCATTTCCACTAAAGCTAAATGGAGACGAGAAGTGTAAATAACGAAATTCGATTGGTGGTTTACAACACAAATGACTCTTCTCGTCTCGTCTCCGCTTCGGTGGAGTCCGGCCCTAACTCTTAGCCGTCCGTGCTAAGCTGTAACGTTTGTAGGTCACGGGTTTATCCTTAATTTACCACCCTCATTAGGTACTAGGCATCCATAGACGGTATCCGTATAAAGGTTGGAGCAAGACACAAATAAAGGGTGTAATAAGACCCTTAGAGAAGCCGAAAGGCACTTGTTCTCCCCGTCATTGCGACCATTTTTTTTTCTAGACCGTAACTGGGAACCTTCTAATTACCGAGATATTGAGGGTCAAAGTTCCAACTTTTTCACAAGTTTTGTTGTAAATACATGTTTTAATGTAAGAACTTTACTTTAAACACCTCCACGACTCCCGTACTATTCAATCCATCCATCAGCACAATGTTTTGAGTGCGTCTCACTGAGTCATACCGTAAAACGTAATTTTTTACCCCAAAAAAAAAGTCGTTTCCCAGCAATAATTTTTGCGTAAAGTTACTTAGTTTGATGTACAGAATGCTTGGTTGACGGCTTCGTAAAGGGTCCGTTTACACCTTGTATGATATTAACAGATGCAGAAATTCCAGAACACAAGGTTGAACCGTTCCCCTACGAATAATTAATTTAAATGACTACCCTTAACCTTTTTGCATAATCTGATAGACGCGTGAATATGGAAAATTATTTTTTCGGTAGGTATGCCAAGAAAGATTATTTCTCGACTTGGCGGTTTCGGTTTCCAAGAAAATGAACAATTTAATGGACAAGGCAAGAGTGTGTATATTATTATGAACATTTTATTTATGGAAGTCTTAGAATTTCCTTTGAAGGTTATACAATGAATCGTATGTTTAAGGTAGGAAGGAATAAGACGTTCTGAGAAAAAATCGAAAGCACATATCGAATCTAGCTTGACCTTACACTCTAAATTGCTTTAATAATTAACACATTGAGCAAATGACCAATGTTCACGTAGAAGAGACCTTTACCTTTATTTATTTAAAAAAGGAACGCCAACAATACATACACTTGACATTTAACAATAAAAATATACAGGTTAGGGTTCTTATGTAGGTTACATACAAATCCTTGTGTACCTTACTTACAAATCTATAAAGTATAAATTACCATTCCTCTGTAACCTGATCAGCTCTGCCTATCATTTCCCTTTTTCCCAACTATGTTGATCGACTTTTAATCTAACTGGATGTAGCTTAAAACCAGTATTTTACATGGAGCGACTGTCTATCTGATCTCCACAACCCAGTCCCTAAAAGACTGGTTATCAGACTTTCGCGTTCCCTGAAGCATTCTACATATCATCGCCACTGCGAATTGAACTTTGCATAGGTAAATATAGGTTATAAATCACGTGTCCAGGCTTTCGTCTGGCTTTGTAAGGCTCAGGACGTCTATCGGAATCCTGCCAGCGGCTTATATCTGATAGTCAGTGATAAGGCCCCCTTATTCATTAATTAATAGATTCGTTATGGCGTTGATTTTCAGTGAATAAGATGTGCTGATTGATTGAGATTAATTATTGGGTTCAATGTGTGTTTTAGTGTTAATTACGATATTGTAAGCTTGATTAAAATTCATGTATGTATGTATGTTTTTTTTTGTGTATTTTTAAAATACATTTGCCAAATTCATTATAAATAAATTGTGAATTCTATCAAGACTTGTTGATTTACGGAAGTTTGAATTATTTAACATATTAATTATGTTGATTTTTACTTGTATTTTTAGAATAATCTTATATTTTATTTGTAATTTTCAATTCCTTTATTTATTTTCATACAAATCTTATACATTTCTAAATATTTCTTAAAATAAAAACAATATAAAAAACATTTAAAAATATAAAAAATTCTAGCCCACCGGTATCGGGAACAAGGTCCAAGCTACCGGCGGTCAGGGCTCCAGAGAGACGAACCTCGAGCGATACGAGCCATGTCCAGGAGTACCGCTTTCTGAATCAAGCCCTTGATCCAGCTGCCTAACGAGAGAATAAATAAATAATTTGTAATATTATTCTTACTGTTTTTTTTTTAAATTCGTAGCTCAATTTTGACTTACGGTAATGGCAGTAAAATGTCGTTAGTAGTCAGTTGAGTACGTACTGCTGAGAATCTTGCTTATGACCCATGAGCGATTCCTCGGCAGTCATCTTTGAGCTACGAAGCGAGTTGTTCCTGGTTATCACTGTGTAATACCATTAAAGTTATTTTGAAGGAGAACTGTTTTGGGATTTGAAACAAATGTTCAACAATATTCAAAGTGAATTATCCAAGTGAGCGTGGATGGCCAAATCCGAAGCTATGAGGAATAGCGAAAAATGCTCAAAGGAGTCTCGAGCCCGATTTTGATGAAAACTAAAACTGCATCATTAGATTTTTGAAAAATCAATATTCGTAGACAGAAATCAAGATTGTAGTAGCTTGATATGCTGGCGTCTGTACTAATACTCCACGTGGCAAAAACCACACATAGATACCTGTATTATACTCCTTTTGAGACGTCCACTTTTTTTTAATCTATCTCGTCATACACTCGCATCAGTTGCGAGGCTACAAATCCAACAAAGGACGTAACCAATAAGATCGGTTGAGCTTAATGTCGGTCTTTGGCGTCTGCTTCCGACATTTTCACTGACAGTCTTTCATCATTTGTTAATCGTCTTATGAAAGGTGGTATTATGGTTTTCTGACTGTCGCCTGTGGTTTACTTTGTGGAGAAACTATTTCACATGCGTACCCGGATTAAAAGTAGTAAATTGTTTCTGATTTTATGACATTTTATAACGTATTAATTTGAATTTATGACATTGTATAAAGTATTAATTCGATTTTATTTTCTTTCCGACACTATTTATGGTATTAATTTGATTTAATTTAACTTTAATGATAAATTTTGCATGCCTGAATTGGCACAACACCGTGGACTGCGCATTCACTTGACATCTGGAATTGTATCAAATGTACTGTAAGTGTAAGTGTTTGATGAAAATGAAAAGCAATGGATCAAAAAACTTACCTGTTTATGTACCTATTTGTAGTTCAATCACAATTTATTATATGACTTGTGGCGCATAAAGATGTTTTCTATTTCTATCGATATTTCATAGACAATTCAGCTCTCCAACTACAACTACCACGCAACCGCGGTGTGCACATCGTTGGGACGTAGCGTAGGATGGACGACCTCTGATTTGGTTGAACTTTCAATATTTAGTGAAATATTACGTAAGAATTTAACTTAAACTTTAACTTAACAGTTTATAAAACAAACTTGACCGTAGTCAGGATGTGTAATGGAGTTACTTACATTTTCAAAAACTGGCACATTTATCTTGAAAACCCTAGCTGAACAGCACGATGCACCAATGTTGAGACATGCTGTCCGGTTGCTCGTGCGGCAGAGGTAAAAAATAATTGTATGTGTACTTAATTAATAAATACAAACACGTAGTGGATAAGTTTGATTTTGTACTAATTAGCGGAGCAGCGGTGGCCCAATAGTGGGGGGCCCGACTTACGAACATTAAGTCGTGGGTTCGAACCCAGCTAGGTGCATTACTTTGTGCTATTTAATTCATCACCGCTGCTCTCAAAACGGTGAAGGAAAACATCGTGAGGAAACCGGCATGTCCTAGAACCAAAAATTCGAAGACATGTGACATCCACTAACCCTCGCTGGGCCCGCGTGGTGGATTATAGCCCATTCCCTCTCATAGAGAGGAGGCCTGTGTCCCAGCAGTGGGAACATTATAGGCTGATTATGTAGTGTACCAATGTTGTCAAATTAAATAAATATTATTATTCCTTTATTTATTTTCTTTACATATAATTTATATAATTATACATTAAAAAATATAAAAAATAGCAGCCCAGCGGCATCGGGAACAAGGTCCGAGCTATCAGTGGTCAGGGCTTTTGAGAGAAGAACCTCTAAACGATACGCGCCGTGTCCAGAAGTACTGCTTTCAAATAATAAGGATGTAGGTACAGCATGACACACTTATTTAGTTTGATAGTATTTACTCATCATCTGCCTAGCCTTTTCCCAACTATGTTAGGGTCGGCTTCCAGTCTCACCGGATGCAGCTGAATACCAGTATTTTACATGGAGCGACTGCCTATCTGACCTCCACAACCCAGTACTGGGTAATACGACACCCCTTGGTAAGACTGGTGGTAAGACTGGTTGTCAGACTTTTTGGGCCACTGACTACCGTAACGACTGTCAAAGATCTACAAATGACAGCCGGGACCAACGGCTTAACGTGCTTTCCGAGGCACGGAGGAAACTCGGTATGTAATGGGTGGTCACCCATCCACAGACCAACCTAGGTAAGTACGGCTTAACCTAAAGATCGATCCGAGCGGCTGTTATTATTTAGCCACGAGCTCCTCCTTTGATAGTATTTACTATACCAAACCCATGCGATACACGCTTTATGTAGTGGAATTATTAGTTGGAAAGCAACAGCAACAAGGATGTTACCCAATACTCTGTTATTTACAACGGATGCAAACCTCGATTCCCTTCTGTGTTTACCTTGAAATCCCGGAGCAACCTGAGATTGTGTGTAGCCATACGGTTTCCGATGTTTCCTTTTTGAAGTAACGAACAATGTTTGAGCAAAATTTGAATGAAAATCTGTTGTACACTGTGCAATCGGAAAATTGAAGAATTTTGAAATAAGAACAAATAAATGTTCTTTTGTTTTTCGCGTACGTTTGACACGAAAAACAAAAGAACATTTATTTGTTGTGGTTTCAAGATATGGATATGTTAGGGACCAAGTAATAAAATGAGGGCATTATACAAATGCCCATTATGCAAATACATTATTCATAATGATCGGGCAATTTAATTATTTAGCAGTTATAACTACTAACTAACTTAAGTGGCAGTGGGCAGGGCACATTGCTCGCAGAACGGATGGCCGATGGGGCTGACAAGTTCTGGAGTGGCGAACGCGAACTGGAAGACGTTACGTTGGAAGGCCTCCCACTAGGCGGACAAAGGTAAAGGTTGCCGGGATCCGCTGGATGCGAGTCGCACGGGACCGGTCAATGTGGTCACGTGGGGGCGGCCTATGTACAGCAGTGGACGTCTTTTGGCTGAAATGATGAACAGTTATAATCAAATTTCCTTCTCATATTGGGCACTTCTTATAATAACAACAACAATGGCACCCATTTATTTTCAGGCTACTTTAACTATATAAGGTCTACCTTTTCATACACGAAATATTTTAAGAGTAACTTCTATAAGTCGTAAAGTCGCCATAGCAACGAAAAAAAAAAATATGTGAGTGTTTTTTTTTTACAAAATTATTATAATTCTAAATTTTTTTGAGACTCTTTGCCTAAAACCTTTACTCCCATATTCTAACAATCATGACAGTAGGTAAATACGACGTATTAAACTACCGTAATATATGCTTAAAAATAAGGAGCCAGTATTTATTTTGTGGGTCAAGTAATTTTAAATTATTTATTTTTTATAAAATAAATATACTCAGATAAAAAAAATGTATATACACCTTACAGACTAACATCCAAATAATAAAATACAAATTGTGTTAGTAAATATAATCTTAAAACTATGTTAGTAACACTTCACTTGTACACTTAAGTCACTGTGTCTGTCAGAGTACCTGGGCTTTGTGAATAACGTCCAATTCATCACTTGGTCTATAACAGATACATGAAAGAAAAAGTGTTCAAAAAGTTTTTGTTTTTGTCTTCTAAACTATGACCTACGACTTTTTATTTAATGCTAGCTGTATTATGTATTTAACGAAAAGAACGTGACAATTACACGTGAACATAATGGCCGGACGCGCAATTTCTATCGGCTTAGCTCCATCCAATACCTTCAACACAACATTTTACTGCCCTGTCTTTACAACCATAAAAGCAGGTTAGACAATGTTTTTAATACGTTTAAGTATCAGAATATTACTGCTACTATTAGTTTGTGTCATCCCACTGCTGGGCCACAAGTATTCTAAATCCTTCAATCCAGAGCCAATGTGGACCACAGATCGTTGGTTCAGTGCAGCTTGTACCCCCATCTCTTGCGAGATCAGAAAGTTAATTGAGATAATAAAATATACTCTGCGGAGCATGTGGTCCTGGTATGACTTCGGGGTCGGACGAAGCGTTACTGGGTTTCGGTATCTGGACTTTCTCAGTAGTATCCCAGAGTCTGGATTTGTGCCCGACTGATGGCAATAGGATCGCCCCCTGTTACATACGACATAAACATAACTGGCGAAATTTTTATTACAGGCATGATGTTCAGTTATGTTATGATTGACATATATCTTTTCTAAAGACAATGAAAAGATATCACAATAATAGCAAACGCGCTAGGTAGATGCCCAATTTTATTAGAGTTAGCCTTTTCCAATACTGTACACTGTACTGTCCAGTTTCCTCTGAATCTACAGCAATAACAGCAAGCTAAACAATGTGTGGAACACGTTTAAGTATCTATTATATGTCATAGAATAAAAATTAGCTTTTCGAGTTTGTCAGCGTGACCGATTATTTCTTTTCTCAATTAATTTTTGTGCAGCTCGAGGAGCTCGAGGCAAAGTCATAACAGCCCCTCGGGTCGATCTTTAGGTTTAGCCGTACTTGCCTAGGTTGGTCTGTGGATGGGTGACCGCCTATTACAAAATCAAAATCAAAGCATTTATTTCAAGTAGGCCAGTTACAGGCACTTTTGAATTGTCGAAAAAACAATTCAAAAGCATATATACATACCGAGTTTCCGAGCCTCCGTGCACGTTAAGCCGTTGGTCCCGGCTGTCATCTGTAGATCTTTGACAGTCGATACAGGTAGTCTGTGGCCCAAAAAAGTCTGACAACCAGTCTTACCAAGGGGTATCGTATTACCAGTACTAACTGGGTTGTGGAGGTGAGATAGGCAGTCGCTCCATGTAAAATACTGATATTGAGCTACATCCGGTTAGACTGGAAGCCGACCCCAACATAGTTGGGAAAAGGCTAGGCAGATGATGACTTAATGTTAGTGCAGTTTTCACCATCAACTAAGATATTTATTTCCCGGAAGATATATAAGGTGCTTAGTATGTTAATTTTCAACTTAGATGTTGCATAAAAATCTTGATGTTTGAACAGAAAGTAAGAACATGTAGTATTTTAACATCCTTTAAATTTTTTTGCATCTATTTCCATGACATAGAGTCGTCACGCCGTGGATGCCAGACGACAGGTGTTGTTGCCGAGGAAGGCCTAGAAAACGCTTACGTGATGACCTTTAGGAATTTGTAGAAGATCGGCTGGAGACACAGAGAGAGGTGGACAGCTGTGGGGGAGACTTATGCCTAGCAGTGAACAATATTTTTATAATGCATTTTTTGTCAATAATTTAGATAAAATTTAGATACTCGTATAGTGAACACATCATCATCATCATTTCAGCCGAAAGACGTCCACTGCTGGACATAGGCCTCCCCCAAGTGTCGCCACATTGACCGGTCCTATGCGTCTCGCATTTTACCAGGTCATCGGTCCACCTAGTGGGAGGCCTTCCAACGCAACGTCTTCCAGTTCGCGGTCGCCACTCCAGAACTTTCCGGCCTCATCGGCCATCCGTTCTGCAAGCAATGTGCCCTGCCCACTGCCACTTAAGTTTGTCTATTCTTCGGGCTACGTCGGTAACCTTGGTTCTCTTGCGGATTCACATCGCATAGCGTATAGTGAACATTCGTTTTGAATGTTATAAAGTAAGACATCGTAAGGTCGGCTCATGGTCACTCAGTGACAACGAAGTAAATGTATGCGGAAATATAACAGTCTGTTTGCAATTGTTATCGAACACTTATTTCGATACACCTACGTGGATATCCAATTAATTGTTCAATTAACTTCCATTAATGAATTCCGGATAGTTCAATTAAGGGCTGTAGGCAGCGCCATTGCAGGTAGTTAACACAACTGGTGCGATGTCAATTGTATTGAACGTATTGAGAGAAAAACTATAATTTTCGCTTTATGTACTCAACATGTCTTTTATACAACATTAATTTAAGTAAATGCGAAACCTGAATATAGTTTGTTCAGAATAAGTAACTGAATCGATTCCAATAATTTTTAAACCATGTTATATTTTATCCCAAAAATATTTATTAAAGGCTACAAGTTGGACACCGAGCGATACTATACCTATCGCAATCATTTAGGTACCTACTGCCAAATTATTATTATCAATGAGCTCAAGACGACGCTGAAGGCGTACGCGCGGGTGCGCCGCTTTGTAACCACGTTTTTGTGCGGACAAGCAGGTAACAGAACAAGTTTATAATTTTGTGATTTTTCATGATACAATTTTGAAATTTTGTACATAGATTCTTTACATAAAAATACTAGACACGTGTTTCAGGTTTCGCATATACTAAAACTAATGTTGTATAGTTCTGACATTATTTTCGTTTAACGAGAAGTTAACATCGGTTGATCAAGCAGACAGATCAAGCACAGCATCAACATCAAGCGATCAAGTATTCGATGGATAGAGCCCAAAGGCGCTTCGCAGACGGGGCAACCATAGTTAACGCAAATGTCAATGTTGTAAAAGTTTTAATTAACGGTTGCGGCAGCAAAAGGCCTAGACTACGGTTGCCGTGGACAACCGAAAGTTGTTATCGATCACCGAATCTCGCAACTACTGCAAGGTTTTTTTTTTAAATTATAATGATGAAAATCGTCTACTACCGATTACGAGTTGCCTACAGCCGGAACTCGAAGATCGGATTCGCTTCATCTACGCTTAAACCTTTCCGCCTGACTTAAGAAGTTAACCCAAGAAATATATTCTTGGGTTAACTTCGGCTTACGGCCACAACACTAATGAAGCAGTAATTAAGAGTTCCCTGAAATAGTCTTATATCGTATCCAATATCAATTAGGAGTTCCTTAATCTAAGTACTCGGTGGAACATTGACCTTCACAAGCCAACGACCTGCTCCTACGTTATTTCATTTCAGGTGCTTATTTTTTTTATATTGTACTGCCCGCGGCTCCACCTGCGTGAAGTTCGATATTTGTCCCATTGGATCATATTACCGGGATAAAGATTTTTCACCCCAAAAAAAAGTCGTTTCCCAGCAAGTTACTTAGTTTGATGTACAAAATGCGTGGTTGACAGCTTCGTGAAGGGTATATTTACACCCTGTATTATCTCCTAAACAAGTAATATTTAAGCCCCAGAAACTCCGCTACGAAGATGCACACCAGCGAAAAATATTGCTCGCATATTTTTCGTTCGCTGCAAAATCGCACGGAAATTCAACGAAAACCCGAAGCTTCAGTATCAAAGGAAAAATATTTGATTTCTTTAGCAATAAACACATGCTTCGCAGTTCGTTGGCTCCACTACACGTCTCGAGTTGGCTTTCAAAGGTTCTTTCAATTTAACACCTCCCCCAGTGAAGCTTGATTACGTTAAGTTCGTACTTACGATTGGGTTTGATCTGAATCTGATTTGCGAACGGTGCTTGGGTCTATTTGATATAACTGACAATGTGACATGTTTATATACAGCGTGCAGCGTGTAAAAGAGTGCAGACATGCTTAAGTGTCTGCTACAGAACATCAAACTAAACATTTTTCTCCATGGGATGAACATAGTAGTCGCGAAAAAATAATTAGCTGTCCGATAAATTTGATATTTGGTATGGAAAAGCTGATTAGCATAAGCATAATCAACCTATTAATGTTCCCGCTGCTGGGACGCAGTCCTTCTCTCTATGAGAGGGAATGGGCTATAATCCACCACGCGGGCCCAGTGCGGGTTGGTAGATGTCACATGTCTTCGAATTTTTGGTTCTAGGACATGCCGGTTTCCTCACGACGTTTTCCTTCACCGTTTTGAGAGCAGTGGTGATGTAATAACTTACACAAAGAAATGGGCCTGGCTGGGTTCGAACCCACCACTTACTGCTCGTAAGTCGGGCTCTCCACCACTGGGCCACCGAAAAGCTGATTATTTATTTATAATCTATCACAGTTCCATTGAGAATATCGTTTAGTTTGATAGTCTATTACTGTACCGTTAAATATGAGCACACCATAAAAATTATAAACTAACTCAATTCAATACCTACTCGACCCAAACGGATGGGATTAAACACGCTGTATGATAATGTGACATAATTGAAATTATTATTTTCAAGACAGGAGCCATGGTGGTTTAGTCCATACTAATAAAGGTCAAGTTTGTTTGTTTATTTGTTTATGTAGGGGGTAATCCTTGAAATTATTTATTTATTTATTTATGTACAGTAGAGACCATAAGTGCAGTAGCAGTTTCACAAAACGATCGCATCAAAACAAGTCGCACTTACGACCTTTTTCCATAACAAATATTTTGCACATATACACGATCTCGTATATCACTCTCTTTCATAATTATCTAGTCAGAAAGAGTGCGATATAATGATCATTTGCCTTAGTGACAAGCCTGTCATGTCGCGACGGAGTATTAAGTTAGTGATATTTAATTTCAAACAAACAATTATGTGTCTATCTGGCTTAGCGGTTAACGCTATAGATAAAATGTCTCGCACTGTATACTCTGCGTTCGAACCCAAGTGACATTACTCTTTTTGTGTTTTAATTATAAATGATACGTTAGACCCGATGAGATATGTTTTTCTAAATATTAGTTGGAACTTATTATTAACAAAAAAGATGAGGGTGAATGTGAAACAAAATAAACTTCTGGATTGAACAAAGTAGTTAGTTATGACGTTGTTAGTTGGTGAACTTTGTTTCGAGCGTTTGTGTTATTATTACGATTAGCGTATTGTTTGATTCTCTTTATTCAAGATGCAAGCTAATATTAGTATTGATGACAGGGCAAATATTGTCACTTTGCGTAAAAATGGGCTTAATATTTCTCAAATTTCAACTGAAACTGGCTTAAAATGTGTAAGTTATTTTAAAAAATTATAATTATTATGATGATAGTTGTGGTGTGTGATTTTCTTATTATTAAATAAATTGCTAGTTGCAAGTGTGTAATCATATTTTGTTTTTTTTTAGAAATTCTGTTAGCCGTTGGGTAAAGAGGTTTGAGGAAGAAGGTAGTCTGAAGAGTCGTCTAAGAAGTGAAAGGCCGCCGCTTATTAACCCGACTCAGTGACGTTTTATGGTGGAAGAATATGAAACAAATGGTTTCATTCCAACTATAATGTTTGCAGAGCAATTGGATACTACATTACAGACTGTTCGCCATGCATTCCATGCTGAAGGTTTACATCATCGGAAGCCAGCTAAAAACCATTTTTGACACAAAAACACAGGGAGGAAAGACTACGTTTTGCTCGAGATTATTTACATTTTAACTGGGAGGTGACTGTATTTTCTGACGAGAAGACTTTCAAGTCTTGCCAAAAGGAAGACTTAATTTATGGCGAAAAAATAATAATACTTAATTTAATAAGTAGACCGGGTAACTAAATATTTAGTAATATTAACATAACCGTAAATAAAAAAATAAAAAATTAAGAAATAAATTTTAAATTTAATGATCTTAAATTGGGGTTTAGTTTCAATATTCTTTTCGTCAAGAAAATGAACACTTAAGCTATAACCTCAATACATTCAATGTGACGTTACATTAAAAAAACACGTTCATAAAGTCTAACTCATATATTATACTGATACTCATAGTATTCAATTAACTCTGCTGAATACTGATACCTATAATAAGCGGGTATCAACAATTATATTTGTGTTATTAGAATATCCTTTCCGTGTTATGTTATTCTTATTATGAATTGACTAAGTGGGTATACAACAAAAAATCTTATGAACGGTGATAAGAGAACTTTGTTTTGCCTAGATAGGAATGTGACGTCACATTCTCATAAAAGTTTGTTAATTTTATAAATAAATAAAACGAATAAACATTTTTGTTATCATTCAGCATGATTTTTTTATTTCCACCTTCCAACACCGAAATCATAAAATAAAAATCATTTAATGAGGTTAAATAATAATACAATAACTATCTAATATTTAACTTCTTATAAAAAATAAATAATAAGCATAACTATATCATAAATAAACATAAATACCTAACGACTTTCTGCTTAAAATACAAATATAATTAAGGTTTCAAAGAAACAAAAAACAGCCACACATTGTAATAACATGGATTCGAACTTGGACTTCATTGATCGTGAACCCATGCTCAGCCCAAACAGCTACCAACTCATGTTAATACTACGCGAATTTTAACAATGCAATGGTAAGAACAGGTCATCACTATGATGTGTATTCTAAATGCAACAGAAATATAATGCTATTTCGCGTAGTGTGACGACAGTTCATTAGTGTGTGTTATGTGTAGAATGTTGAGACATCACTCATACACGCACACGCACACACACTGCTGTATCGCGCTCGCACAGTTCATAGCAATGTAATCTTTAGCATGGTGCTGCACTTTTGAGGTCTACTGTACACACAAAATACTCAACAAGAGATAACATTAAGATAGAAGAGCACAAAGGTACTGCTTATTTCATGCGAAATCTCTTCCAGCTTTCTTCTTATTGATGCAATTGTGATAATGACTCCACTAATGTGAAGCCATATTATCCCCGAGTCTCATAGGCTTTAAGTGGAATAATTTCCAACACTACCGCGAGTAAAGCCGCGGGCAAAAGCTATTTGTTTAATAAAGCAAAGCTAAAACTATAAAAGACTTCTGAAGTTGTCAAAGTGTCGGATTGTCGCCTGTCACCTTTCGTTTTTATTAAAAAGGACTGGCGTTATACCAAAATCTAGACGTTATTTTTTTTTCCTGAACTGTTAGGGCAAGTTCAGACCGATAAAACCTAGGTTTCTTTTTTAAATCTTACAGTATTACACAATAAAAAGAAATCTACTTAATAGATTTTTGACGGCACAGTTGGCGCAGTGGCTGCTGCGCTGCGTGTCGCGGGTTCGATCACCGCACGGAACAAATATTTGTATGATCTACAGGGACTGGCTGTTTGTGTATGTGAGTTTAAATATTTGAAAACGCACCCACGATACAGGAGAAATTCGCAGTGTGGGGCACGTTCTTTAAAAAAAAATAAATATAAGAGCATAACAGCCTCCACAGATAGAGGTAGATAGCTCATTATTATATTTTGTAATATGTAATGAAACCACTCTTCAAATTCAAATAATTTATTGTGAATCACAGGTTCATAAGATGCTATGTTAAATAAAGTGTATAACAATACCCTTAACAAAACCGAAAGGCACTTGTTCTCCCCGTGATTGACATTTTTTTTTTTCTAGACCATGCCTGACCATTGGGGGTCAAAGTTACAACTTTTTCACAAGATTTTTTTTTAAATACATGTATTTAATGTCTTTAAACACCTCCACAACCTCCGTACAATTCAATCCATCCATCAGCACAATGCTTTGAGTGCGCTACATTGAGCCCTACCGCATAACATGATATTTCACACCAAAAATAAATCATCTCTCAGCAGTATGTTTTGCGTAAAGTTATTTAGTCTAATGTTCATAATGCTTGATTAACGTCTTCGTGAAGGGTCTGTTTTTACTCGCCATTGACGCATGCAAAATTCATAATTTCAATCAAATTAAATTCTCTTGTTCAATCAAATTCACTAAACCAACGTTGTACCTGTAGCGATCACAAATACTCGTAATATGTAAAGCCCTCAGGTTTGTTTAGAGAGTGTAGGAGACTTCAAGATTTTTCGGTGACTTTTTTATTTTGCAGTAGGTTTGTCAACGATGAATCGCTGAACTGTAAACGTATGTTCAGTAATAAAAAAAATATTTGCATCAATCGATTCAACTAACATTTCAAATTGACCAATACCAAACATTCAAATAAAAGTATCCAAATAAATGAAAAATTTATGCTTCCAACAATTGGGACACATTTTTTCATGCTACGCTTTCAGTTTGAGTTGTAACTAATCAAATATGGACCTACAACGGAAAACAAATACCAACACACAAACAACACAATATATTTTTTTATTAGAACAAGGGTTAGTACAAATCACTCTTTTCGATTTTCTATCAACCCTCACCTACCGCCTGACGCAGATCCTCACCGGACACGGTTGTTTCGGGAGGTTCTTGCACCGAATCGGGCGGGAGGAAACGCCCGGGTGTTTCCACTGCGAGGAGCACACCGTAGAGGTCTGCCCCGCTTGGGCGGAGCACCGCCGTGTCCTTGTAGCGGCGATTGGCGGCGGCGATCTCTCGCGTCCGGCCCTGGTTCAAGCCATGGTCCGGAGCGAGAGGGAATGGGAAGCCGTCACCACCTTCTGTGAAGCAGTCATGCTAGTGAAGGAGGTGGCGGGACGTGAGAGGGAAAGAACCTCACGTCCCAGCCGCCGCGGGAGACGCCCTGGGCGTCGGGGGTCACGTGGTGGCTCCCGGCCACCGTAGGCGCGGGCCTGTGGACGGCGAGTTATGGGCTAGCTCGCCGTCCGGCCGTCTTATGACGACAGGCCGTGTCGACGGCGCGTTCGTGTTCCACGCGCGCCTCAAAGAGATGTCAGCAACCGAGTAGGGGTCCGCATGGGCCGATGCCTGCCAGAGCTGCGGGACTGTTCGAAAGAGACACCGTGGCCCGGGAACACAAAGGGCAAAGAAGGAACATGGATGGGTTTTAGTCAGTACAAGTCTGACACTCCCTTCCGCTCCGCCCAGAGTGGGAGGGGTCATTTGATGACTTCCCATCCAAAAAAAAAAAAAACCTATTCAATCAATCCAATTTAATCAAATTCAATATAACACACTACACTCAGCTCTTCTTGTTACTGCAATTTATGTCCAAATACAATAAAGTCAAAGATTAAAAACCTTTGACCTTACCGTACTGATGTCCGAAAAAAAACGTATTAATATTTGAGCTCACTCAACCGACATATCGCGTTACCATGGCGATTGTGACATTTTTTGTATCAGAGGTACCAGGCCGAAAACAGGGATGAAGAATTCTTGTTTTTGATACGCTTCGCTTGTCAATCTTTTTAATGCATAAACAATATTACTTATAGAAGACAAAAAGGAGGCCGCAACTCTAAAAGTCAAGGTGATAGTTGGGGCGGCGGCGATCTCTCGTGTCCGGCCCTGGTTCAAGCCATGGTCCGGAGCGAGAGGGAATGGGAAGCCGTCACCTCCTTCTGCGAAGCAGTCATGCTAGTGAAGGAGGTGGCGGGATGTGAGAGGCAAAGAACATCACGTTCCAGCCGCCGCGGGAGACGCCCTGGGCGTAGGGGGTCAGGTGGTGGCTCCCGGCCACCGTAGGCGCGGGCCTGTGGACGGCGAGTTATGGGCTAGCTCGCCGTCCGGCCGTCTTATGACGACAGGCCGTGTCGACGGCGCGTTCGTGTTCCACGCGCGCCTAAAAGAGATGTCAGCAACCGAGTAGGGGTCCGCATGGGCCGATGCCTGCCAGGGCTGCCGGGACTGTTCGAAAGAGACACCGTGGCCCTGGAACACAATGGGCAAAGAAGGAACATGGATGGGATTTAGACAGTACAAGTCTGACACTCCCTTCCGCTCCGCCCAGAGTGGGGGGGGGGGTCATTTAATGATTTCCCAACCAAAAAAAAAAAAAGGTATCTAACCAATAAAGAAACGTGACCATCTTTTGTCACGGTATGGCGAATCAAACGATTTGTATCTTAGATGTAGGTCTGCAGGTACTTCAGTCGAGTTTGACTACTCTGATACTCTCTATCTTTCACGTCGATGTCCTTAATATTGTGAATTCACCTTGTAATAAATCTATCAACACTAATATAATAATAATATCCCTATCTATTTATGTCGCGAGTTACTAGGCTACTTTTGGGTTAGCTCGTTCCATCGTCGACCTCATCTCTGTCCTCAGGACAAGATTGAGGTCAAGAGTACTGCCCATTTTATATTAAAAAAATAATATTTATAGAGGTAAAATTTGTTAGTTTGGATGTAGGGGATAATCTTCAGAAATACTGATCCAATTCCGAAAATTCTTTCAAGAAACTACAACATCCCGGAGTATCCTACGCTATATTTAAATCGTTCCCGTGGTATATATTCCATTCACAACGCGAGTGAAGCCGCGGGAAAAATATAGTTAGACATACCCATTCTTAATACTGTACGGCTATATTGTTTGCCCGGGTCTTATACCGATCAATATTTTATTCATCGGAAGTTTTCCAATCGGAAGTGCTGTTACTTTTGCAAATAAAAACAAAACGGGTTTGACTCGTACAACGGATATTAATCGGCACACAATCATTTAATGGGTTCATTTAAAAAAAAATACTTCCCATACCCATCTTTCAATTAGGAAATGTTTTTCAGGGATTGGCTTTTGTTCAGGGCTTGGGAAATTCCCAATTCTATTGTGTTGATATTTTTTATATCCGTACCGCAAATCCTTGACTTTTATAACGCGTTTAATTCCAGATCATTCCATCCTTTTTTTTCGTAAAACTTTATTGCTTATTAAATGTTGAATAAGTTATTTTCATTTTAATAAAGTGTAAAATATTACATAGAATATATAACCATCAAAATACAGGGTGTTAACAGACCCTTCACATAGCTGTCGACCAAGCATTCTGTACATCAAACTAAGTAACTTTACGCAAAAATTATTGCTGGGAAACGATTTTTTTGGGGTGTAAAATCACCTTTTAAGGTAAGACTCGATGGAAAGTACTCAAAGCATTGTGCTGATGGATGGATTGAATAGTACGGGGGTCGTGGAGGTGTGTAAAGTTAAAATCTTACATTAAAAACATGCATTTAAAAAAAAAAACTTACGAGGAAGTTGCAACTTTGACCCCCAATATCTCCGTAACTAGAAGGTATGGTCTAGAACAAAAAAAATATCGCAAAGACGGGGAGAACAATTGCCTTTCATTTATATAAAGGGTCTATTTACACCCTTTATAACTTAGTCAGGAGCATCTGTTTTGTGACTTCCGTATGAAACTGGCCAACGATAGATTACTAGTGTGAAAGGTTAACAGAAATACCTTCCTGTTTATTTTCATCATCATGCCTGCCGGAAGAAGTCCACTGTTGGACATAGGCCTCCCTCAATACGTCAAGCCTCCGGCCAATCTGCCTCCTCCAGTAACAGGGATATACGATACCGCTTGGTAAGACTGCCAGTCAGACTTTCGGGTCACTAACCCGTAAGAATAGTCTTAGATTAAAAAATGACAGCCGGGACCGATCGCTTAACTTGCTTCCCATGGAACATAGGTATCTGCCAATGGAGTAAAACGTATTTTTTCAAAAAGCTGTCTCGACAGCCCTAAGCATTTCGGATGTAGTCAAAAAAACACCTCTATTGACACACGTAGTATTTTTGTTGATATATGGTTTAATTTACTTACAATTTCACCCTTCATTGGCGTCATTCCATTTTGTGCAGATATCAATACGATTGGCTATTGTAAAATTGTACTAATTGAATTTCAATACCCTTACTTCGGTGGGTTAAAATCTCACCATCCACCAAGCGGGCCCAATGAATTTTGAATGTCATAAGTCTTCGATTTTTTGGTTCTAGGACATGTCGGTTTTCTTACGATGTTTTCCTTTACCGGTTTGAGAGTAATAATGAAGAAATTTGTACAAAAAGTGCCTAAATTCAGATAGGCAGTCGCTCCATGTAAAATACTGGTATACAGCTGCCTCTGGTTAGACTGTAAGCTGACGCCAACATAGTTGGCAAAAGGATCAACATTATCTGCCTAGATAATGATGATGAAGTGCCTTAATTCAAAGAGTTCGAACCTGCGACCTTCCAGTCACTAGTCTATAATATTATGTAGAATAAGAGACTACTTAAACTTGTGTTGTTACACGTGGAACTTGCCGTACGGGACGTGATATTTAAAGGTATATTTAAATAAGTGTAATGTGAATAAAAATACGCCTACAATCCCCTAAGGGTTGGGCATAGGTATACCTAGTTAAAAATCGGGTAAGTATTCATTGAATTAATTTACTTTTGCTAAATATTCATAGCTACTCCCACGTGGCACTCGACAGGTTTTAATAAAATATTTTTAGATATCTATCAATCAGAGTCTTAATGACATCTACACCAATGGTAATTTTGAACACATTTCTGTGAAATTTATGTATTTTCCCGTGATTATTTAAACACAGAATTCTTAAACAAAACACAGACCAAAATAAACTGTCCAATCACGTCCCGAAATCACACAGCCTTCATTTTGATGAAACTACCGAAATAGATCTAGCACAAATAAAACCGAAGCCTCGTTCAGATCACATCAATCGCTGTCCCAAAATATCTGTTAGTCGTTTACAAAATTTGTAACCCCCCACAGATAAGGGGCGGGTCAGTAATGAAGCCAGTTCAAGCGGAAGGAGGCACGATAAGGTAATTTCGAGGCAGAGTATACGGGTATATTTCGTGGTTCTACCAAACCATATTTACGATGGCTGTATAGTTGTCTAATCTTTGAGAATGACGTGGAAGTTAGGAGCTATTTATTGGGTTGGTGGCGTTTGATTTGTTCAATGATTATTTTTAGTGACTCAATGATACTTCTGGTTTGGCCTATTTATACCTACAAAATTTATCGCCTTCAGTTAAACACCAGGTTTCCCCCATTTTTTTTTTTTTTTTTTTTTTCGGATGGGAAATCATCAAATGACCCCCCCACTCTGGGCGGAGCGGAAGGGAGTGTCAGACTTGTACTGACTAAAACCCATCCATGTTCCTTCTTTGCCCTTTGTGTTCCAGGGCCACGGTATCTCTTTCGAACAGTCCCGCAGCCCAGGTTTCCCCCTTGGCCCCGACTTACGAGCAGTAAGTCGTGGGTTCGAACCCAGAGAGGCGCATTACTTTGTGTAATTTATTTCACCACCACTGCTCTCAAAACGGTGAAGGAAAACATCGTGAGGAAATGATGTCCTAGAACCAAAAATTCGAAGACATGTGACATCTACCAACCCGCACTGGGCCCGCGTGGTGGATTGTAGCCCATTCCCTCTCATAGGGAGGAAACCTGTGTCCCAGCAGTGGGAACATTATAGGCTGATTATGCTATGCTATTATGCAGGTTTCCTCCGTGCCTCGGAAAGCACGTTAAGCAGTTGGTCCCTGCTGTCATTTGTAGATCTTTGAAAGTCGTTACTGGTAGTCAGTCGCCCGAAAGTCTGACAACCAGTCTTTCCAAGGAGTATCGTATTACCCAGTACTAACTAGGTTGTTTGCGTCAGATAAGCAGTCAGTCGCTCCGTGTAAAATACCGGTATTCAGATGCATCAGGTTAGACTGGAACCCGACCACGACATAGTTGTGAAATTTCAATGGAATTTTGTGAATGTGTATGGCTGGTTTCAGCTTGAAACTTACACAGGCTCTTTTACATAATATAAATTTATGATTTACAAAATCAATTGCGATTATTTGTACAGCATCTCTTGTTATCGTCATATTGATTGGCTTGTATGGTTTATTTATTGTATACTTTATCGGTCCAAGTGGCGTAAATAACGATTTTCCATTATGACGTTTGTGCTATGCTAACGAAGAACTGTTTTATCTTTGCTGTTTTTCAATATCATAACTCAATAATCTATCTTGTTAATTCACAATCAATCTTGAGAAAGTCAATTATCGTGGGCCTAGACAGGTGGCAACCGCTTTCAAAGCTTTACGTATTTCTGCAGTAGCTAATGTCAACCAATACACTTTTGACATTTCTATTAGCGTTTCACTGCTAGAATGTCACTTCGTGGTGTCACGAATTAGTAAATCATTCTTGAAAACTGCTTTAATTTTCTCGGCTTCGAATTTGTAGTAAACACAACACACATTAGTTACAGTAAAAAAACTTTACTAAGAACCCCTCTCGAAAACTTCAACAAAGAAGAAAAGTCGGCACAAACAGAAAAATATATTAAAATAATAACTCAGTGTCGCCTGTCGCCACCTAATACTTCGATCCCAGGAAATTCAAGGTTTCTATTACCCACCATTTTTACGTAGAATATAAATTTTAACGAGGAAAGAACCCTTATCTTCTATTTTCAACACGAGTGCGGAAATATGTTGTTTGCAAAACATATTTTGGTGTCAAGGATTTGTTTGAAGGGATGAAGAATTCTTGTTTTTGATACGCTTCGCACGTCAATCTTTTTAATGCATAAATAATATTACTTACAGAAGACAAAAAGGAGGTCGCAACTCTAAAAGTCAAGGTGATAGTTGGGGCGGCGGCGATCTCTCGCGTCCGGCCCTGGTTCAAGCCATGGTCCGGAGCGAGAGGGAATGGGAAGCCGTCACCTCCTTCTTCGAAACAGTCATACTAGTGAAGGAGGTGGCGGGACGTGAGAGGGAAAGAACCTCACGTCCCAGCCGCCGCGGGGGTCACGTGGTGGTCCCGGCCACCGTAGGCGCGGGCTTGTGGACGGCGAGTTATGGGCTAGCTCGCCGTCCAGTCGTCTTATGACGACAGGCTGTGTCGAAGGCTCGTTCGTGTTCCACGCGCGCCTCAAAGAGAAGTCAGCAACCGAGTAGGTGTCCGCATGGGCCGATGCCTGCCAGAGCTGCGGGACTGTTCGAAAGAGATACCGTGGCCCTGGAACACAAAGGGCAAAGAAGGAACATGGATGGGTTTTAGTCAGTACAAGCCTGACACTCCCTTCCGCTCCGCCCAGAGTGGGGGGGGGGGGTCATGACGATATCACGATGATGATTATAAGCATGGTCTATAATGGGTGTAAAATACTCTTAACGTAGGCTAAACTACTACTTATTACTTACTTATTCTCCCCATCATTGCGATAATTTTTTTGTTCTGGACCATACCTGGGAACCTTCTAGTTACGGAGATGGCCAAAGTTCCAACTTTTTGACAAGATTTTTGCAATGTGTTGATTGCATTTCATTGAATTCTACTGTAAAATATGATTTTTTCACTTCAAAAAAAAAGTCGGTTCCCAGCAATAATTTTTGGGCAGTTACTTAGTTTGATGTACAGAACCCACCTTTTATAGCAATAGCTGCTCATGCTCACAAAAGTATTAGCTAGTCAGCAAATTGGTAGAGAGCCTGACAGTCCCGGGTCCACCTGAGGCTTTTTTCATACCGTCACCTGAGATAAAGACGCGTGGTCATCATTACGCAATTTTTAACAAAGGATTCACGTACACACGGCGGCACATGAAGCTGTAAATTACCAGTTTACTTTGGCCTCGCTATGTATTGATTTCCTACACAATGAGAGATCCGCATAAACTGCTACAAGCTATACAAAAGTACAGCTTGATTGGCCGCCGTGCGTACATAAACCCACCCACTCTGTTGAAAAAACAGCTGTTCCTTTCATTTTGAACTCATATCGATGATAAATTTCAGCGCTGTCTAGAATATACTACACGTTTATCTTTGATCAACCCTTCGGGAAAACAGATGTCAATTTACGTTTTGTTTTTTCAAAACCCTAGTTTTTACGTTTAACAAAAAACCACAAATCCTTCGACAACGAATAAACAAACTGCAACTGTCCCACGGAATAAAATTTACTAAAACTAAATTCAAGATTAACTCTTCACACATAACTCTAGCCGTCCTTGTGGATAAAACAATATGTCGAAATTGTATGAAAATAGCTGCCTCAATATTTTACATAACGTTTACGTTACATTTTCTTTTTGTTTTCTTTTCTCCTTTGTGTATCTTTTCCCTAGTTACTCTTTTGTGTTTGTTTAGTACACGAATGTAATTAATCCTTGTGTACGCGTTGGATTTCTGTAATTACTATGTACCTAACTAATCATCTTTTAGGAGCTGTGGTGGGCGTGGTGGCCCAGTAATAACGTTCTGTGGAATTCACTGCCGGCTTCTCTGTTTCTCGATCATTATAACCTGGATCTCTTCAAATTTCTAATGAATCGGTTTTGTCTAAGCAAGCGTGTTCCACCCTAGGCCGCATCATCATTTCAAATGAGGCGAGTTACGGCCAAACGCAAGCTATTTAATTACAAGCAAGTGAGTATGAAAAAAAACAGACAATTTAATTTATGTAAATTATTTTATCAGCAGTGATCACAAAACAATGACCAGCATGTCTCAAAACTGAAAATTTGGAGACATGTCACATCCACCAATTCACACTAGGTTCGCGTGGTGGATTTTCTCTCACCGTGGAATGAGAAAAGAGAACGCAGATACACTCTGCACCTATCTGCACACACATGTATAATACAGGGTACGACGCGGGAACGTTTTTATTTAAAAAAAAAAACATAAAACAAAAAGTATACTTTTATGGTGTATCTTTAAAATAATATCTTGAAGGCGGCCTTTGTTCTGGTCAATAGAACACGACTTGTATAGTTTTTTTTACAAATGCAGGTATTTCTTGTAATTTGAAGTATTTTCACACGTATCCTCAGAAACAAAAGCGAGGAACTTAGTGTCTCGGTAAACGATAAACTGTTAAAGTTTGCAACAAACTTAATCAGAATAAAATAAGGAGCGTAGGAAAAACAGTTTTCAACTTGCTTCCTTAGCAGGACGAGGTGGAGAAAATGTCTGAAAAGATTTTGCAGATTTTAGAGAAAACGGTAGCAAGAGCGAGGAAGAATACATCACAGGAGGTACAGATAAAGCCTTGTAGTTTTTGGGATTAATAATAAAAAGTTGCTAACTGAGAAAGAACAAAAGAGCGGCCAACGAACTATGAAGAGGCCGATTGCAATAAATTGCGATGGACAAATGAGCTTTTTTATAAGTCAATTAATCAATCAACAACAACAATATTCTCGCCATCAAACGTAAAAGTCTCGACGTCAAACGTAAAAGTTTGGCGAGTTTAGAATTAAGCAACACCTCTGTACTATAATATCATTAAAGAAATAATAACAAAAAAAAAAAATCATTTGACAGTACTGGAATTATAGATTATAGCTGTTGCCCGCGTCCTTCGTTCGCGTGAAATTATTATAAAAATTAAAAATATTACTTCCCTTGTTGAATCGAATTTTGTTACCAATATCAAGGGTTGAAATAAAAGTAGTCTATGTTAGACCTATTATATTGTTAGGCAGATTGATGATGTTATAACATCATCAATCTGCGAGTAAAGCCCCGTTAAAATCAGTTCTGTCGTTTCGGCGATTAGCCGGAACTAACAGATAGACAAAAACTGAAAAAAATGTGTTTTTGTTATAAGTGCCGTATATACTTTCATAAGCATTCAGTAAAAAGAAATTTTAATATTACAAACAGACACTTCAATTTTATTTATTTGTACAGATTTTTTATTAAAAGTTTGATACAATAAAGTTTAATTATTATGAAAAGGAGCAAATCTTGGTTTATGTCCTGTAGTGGTCTGATACAAGTTAATGATAATGAATGACAAAAGGCAGCTATTTTGCGGGACAGTCTTATACAATAATAATTATTTGACTAATTTGATTTAGAAACAAAGAAAATATATTTATGCTGTCGCAATCAGCAATATTTACATTAAGATTTCATAACTTTACATGTAAACACACACACACACACACACACACACAAACACACACACTGTAAAGTTTACTGCATTCTATTAAAGTTTCATTACCTAAATCGGTTCCTCCATCTATTTTGGCAGTATTTTCAATTTAAGTTTTTTTTCTATTTTTTTTTTTTCGGATGGGAAATCATCAAATGACCCCCCACTCTGGGCGGAGCGGAAGGGAGTGTCGGATTTGTACTGACTAAAACCCATCCATGTTCCTTCTTTGCCCTTTGTGTTCCAGGGCCACGGTATCTCTTTCGAACAGTCCCGCAGCCCTGGCAGGCATCGGCCCATGCGGACCCCTACGTGGTTGCTGACATCTCTTTGAGGTGCGCGTGGAACACGAACGCGCCGTCGACACGGCTTCCATTTAAGCTTTAACATCATGTGTAGAATGACCCACCGCTGCTGTCACTGCTACATTGTGCTTTTCTTTTTTTTTTAAACCAACCTGCATGGTGAGTCTAACTTAGTTCTCTTTAAATTGCGTTTGTACATATTCAAACTTGAATGCACTTGTTAATCCTGTATGGAGGAACATCGTTAAAAATAATAAAACAAAATGTACTTTTTAAACAAATGTCACGCATTCATTCGGTTGCAGTGTAAAATATTGTAAAAAAGTGTGTTGCATTAAAATTTTAAAGCGTCGTAAAATATTCGGATTTCATATCGGTTTAAAGTTAAATTTTTCGTATTGTTATGATGTATATCGATCACTGAAATGCAGTTTATTTTAGTGCAAATTGAATTTTTTTGAAACATGATGTTGGTAAGTTTTTGTTTTATTCAAGTCTTTTTATTCTACTTACTTATACACTGCTGTCAATAACGTGATCTGTTAAAAAAAACGATCCTCAGATACTGATTTTTGCACCTGAATGAATGCCTCAATAAAAGCGCACTATTACATTCTCAAGGCTCGGCTCAGTGGTGAGAGAAATCCCTACGTCATCATCATTCTCTTGCCGTTACCCGAATTCATTGGGGGTCAGCGCAGCATGTCTTATCATATCATTCTTTATACAGTCCATTCATCGTTTCTTTGGTCAGCCTCTACTCTTATACCCATCTAAATTCATAATATTACATTCAGTTAAAATCCCAACAATACAATAATATTTAGGCATTAATTTATGCATCGCTTAGTGTTCTTAAAAACGAGCATTTTGTTAAAAGACTTTACTTAAGTCGTCTCTCCATTAACTTTCCTTAGCAGATAAAACACAGGACAATAAAAGCATTTCCTTAAATTACCATAATACTTCTAACTTTTAAAATGGAAGTCCATAAAACTCTACACCTTTTTAAAAAGAGACCCAAAGTCACCTAATAGGGTGTCATGTTCCCACTTATAAAATAACTTTGCGTATTTTTAAAAGACTTGTAAACTAGAACAAAGCGAAATTTAATTTTCAAATGCATCTTTGTCATCATAACTCAACCGCAACATTGTATTTTATTAAGGAAAAAGAAAATGGTGGGCTGTTTTGTTTCTCCATCTATGGTAAATTTCGCCATTATTATAATTTGTGAAGGTAACCCAGTGTTTCCATCAACCATCAAGAAGCACTGGGCACCTCCCGCTAAAAGAGAGTAGGCCTGTGTCCAAGAGGAGGAGTGTCGAACTATTAGAATTAAAACCTTCAAAGTTGAGGTGGTTTTTTATTCTAATTTCTAGGAAAACCTCTTGAAATCTTAAACCCGTTTATCCTGGTTGACCCTTATAAATTAGATTTTACGTGAAAATTACTGAGCTAGCTTTTGTCAGTGGTTTCACTTGCGTTGAGGTCGGACACGGGAACGACTTTCCTGGACTATAGTATCCTATGCAGTCCCTACTAAGGTCGATACCCGTTCAACCGTTAAAGCGTGAATACGTCACGAGCAGACAGTTGAAACGTTTCTCCCGAACTCATTGACTTGCGTTGCCTCGGTGCTTTTGTGGTGGTGGCCATTGTGGATTGGTTTTGAATAATGCAGTGGCAGGCTTATTCCATTAAAAGTACAGTAGTGTAGACTGTAATATTATTTAAAAAATACATTAATTACATGATCAAGTGATTGCACGTAAGTAATATGAATACCTTCCTTTCGTTTCCAGACCCTAATAATAACAACGATATGCCTGTTCCTCTTCCACCAAACCAATGCCGTCCGTTTGAACAAGATTTTCCAATTTATCGACGGGTTCAAAGCGGAACACAACCATCTCGGATTCCTCCACATCGGCAACGAATACGCCATATTCCTGCGTACTCCAAACCCTCACGATAAATACCTTGTATACGAACTATATGAAGTGAAGAATGAGCCTGACTCTGAGAACTATAAGCCTAAAATACTGGCTATAACAAAGGTCCCTTTAGAATATATAAAAGACCAGCTGAAAGTTTTTAGAAGTGAGCTTTATAAATCCAAGTATATCGATGACAAGATCATTCCTGGAACTCAAGTTAAAACGTTGAGAGAATGGCAGATAGACAGGGCTTTGGATTTTCATGATAACAAAGGTCAGTTCCGCAAAAAAATATCTGTATTACGGACGATACTCTGATATGAATAGTTGGAAATACTGCACATTTTTTGGAATTGTTTAAACTGTATTTATGAACATGAAAATGTATTTATGTTAAGTTAAATTAAATTATTGTCTCTCTAAAAACGTATTCGTAAGATGGTCACCTTTTTTAATAAATATCCCTTTAAAATTTTTAATCCTGTTTTCGAAGTTGGTCGCAGTAACTAAGCTAAGGCAATCAAGCCAAATGGGTTAGGTAACGATTGTTAGAGCTGTCACGTGACCAACTAAGGCACGCCACAAAAAGTTGATTTAGTTTTTTTAGGAAGTCAAAATGCGAATCGATTAAATACCTACCTTTACTAATTATTGTGTTAAAATATCAACTTTAAGAAAAAAATACAATTTTTCTTTTACAATCTTCAAAGCCTAGTTTTGCTGTACTCTAGCTAAGGTTGCAAAATAAAAATGTATTTCTTAAAAGGTGTCAATAATCTCTCTGAATACACATAAATATCACGCTGTCCTACATTCGTTTCAATGAAAAGAGTATATTTTCCTTATCGGAACAGTTTTGATAAATAATTCTTAATATTCACTACTTGAGCCTCATTGGCGGTCATCCATCATCCGAATGGTTCCCGCCAGCGAGCTGTGCTAAGAGTTTTTCGTCCCCTACTATGAGATGAAGATGAAAGTGTATTTTTGTGAGTGAAATGTTATTTTTTGTCTATGCGAGAAACTTTTACTGAGCAAAAATAATGTCCGCAACGCGTTGTAATGTGACTAATTCAGAAAGTATAAAATTAAGCGAAAATCTATAACACGCTTTCAGCGCAAACATCAGTTAAACAGGGTGTACCAGACTAAGCGCAATACCTCTTAGGCGGTGATTCAGGTCACAAAAGTGGACAACTTTTCATAAGGAAAAAAAAGGGACTCCTCATACTATTTGCGTCAGCCAATGCGATATTTTGTTTACGTTTGTTTCAAAGGTCTCTTTTAGGGTCCAGCTCTATCAGAGGGACTAAATCATCAACTGCCTAGCCTTTTCCCAACTCTGAATGTATATTGCAAATATCAGTACTTTACATGGAGCGATCGCCTATCTGACCTTCACAACCCAGTTATTACTGGGTAATACGATACCCGGGACCTTGGTCTATCTATATCTGTGGGTAAGACTGGTTGTCAGACTTTCGGGCCACTGACTACTTTACGACTGTCAAAGATCTACAATTGACAGCTTGGATCTGCTGCTTAACGTGATTTCCGAGGCCCGGAGGAAGCTCGATATGTAAAGGGTGATCACCCAGGGCATGCCACCATAGTGGCGATAAGTCCCCTCTTTGAGGAGTGGAGCACCGTCGTGTCCTCGTAGTGGCGATTGGCAGTGGCGATCTCTCGCGTCCGGCCCTGGTTTAAGCCATGGTCCGGAGCGAGAGGGAATGGGAAGCCGTCACCACCTTCTGCAAAGCAGTCATGCTAGTGAAGGAGGTGGCGGGACGTGAGAGGGAAAGAACCTCACGTTCCAGCCGCCGCGGGAGACGCCCTGGGCGTCGGGCGTCACGTGGTGGCTCCCGGCCACCGTTGGGTCAAGCCTGTGGACGGCGAGTTATGGGCTAGCTCGCCGTCCAGCCGTCTTATGACGACAGGCCGTGTCGACGGCGCGTTCGTGTTTTCACGCGCGCCTCAAAGAGATGTCAGCAACCGAGTAGGGGTCCGCATGGGCCGATGCCTGCCAGGGCTGTGGAACTGTCCGAAAGAGATACCGTGGCCCTGGAACACAAAGGGAGAAGAAGGAACATGGATGGATTTTAGTCAGTACAAGTCTGACACTCCCTTCCGCTCCGCCCAGAGTGGGGGGGTCATTGGATGATTACGCATCAGAAAAAAAAAACAAAAAACGGGTCACCTATGCACGGACCAACCTAGGCAAGAGCGGCTTAACCTGAATATCGACCCGAGCGGCTGTTTAGCCACGAGTGGGATTAAATATAAAGCGATATTAAGATTAAATAATCCTTATTGTTTTGCGAGACTCGTGGCGTTGAAAATGTCGTTTGCGGACGCACATTAACTTACTTAACACTTGGCAAGTTTACAGCTCATATTTTAATTTTGCACAATAAACTGCCAAGCAATGAGGTTACATAGATGGATAATGTATTTTTCAAGCCAAACTGCCGAATTAGCCTTTGCTATTAAGCTGTTAATGAAATAAAGTTTAAATAAAGCATTCTCACATAGCGTAGGTATTTTATGAAGGTACGCAATTCAATCTTTTGGTCGATTATTTAACGTATTGTTATGTATTTTGGTCTGGTTGACCAAAATACATAACAATACGTTACGAACAAATATTTGTATGGCGTACAGGTAGTTGTTCCGGGTCTGGCTGTTTGTATATGTCAGTTTAAATATTTGTAAACGCACCCACGATACAGGAGAAATTCATAGTGTGGGGAAAAGTTAAAAAAAAAAAATACTAATTGCGTATATTATTCTTTTATACGCAATCCAACATTCTTTCTTTAGCGTGTGGTTAGTGCCTAACCTGATGTCAGAGTTTTTATTCCACCTATGGGCCTGTGACTTGGCTATACATGCCGTCGAGAAATATCTCTCAGGCATGCTGGTTTGGTTTCCTCACGATGTTTTTCTTCACCGGAGCAAGTAATAATTATAGAAGGCACCAATTAATCCGAATAATCAGGCAGTCGAACGGTTAAACCACTAGGCTATCACAGCTTATCCAACATTGACCTTAGCTTTAGCTCTTGTCATATTTTATACAAAATAAAAATAAAATATAAAGAAAGAATATTAGAAATCAATCATCGAATCCCTTAGTAGGGTCCCCTGCCTTCATTATCGTATAATTTATTGCTTTTACGCCCCGCGGAAAGGGTTCATCAGCCACGACAACTAAAGGGAAGTATCGCGAAGCGTGCATCATTGTATTTCTTATTCTGGTAATATATTATACGGAGAATGAACCTAGCAAGTAACGAATAAAGGATATTATGTGAGTTGCGGTTTGGTAGAGTTTCGATGTATCTTCTGACGGTACTTTGACGTCACAATGGGATAATAATTTGAGAAAGATTTGTATTCATTTTTATTCGACCGATTTGAAAAGAGTAACCATGGAGTTCGTTGCCCGTTCTTCTCCATAGGAAACGACCAACCCGAACCATGCACCCTTTTGTCGACATTTTATAAGTGCCCATCAAGACCTATGTGAAATAAAATATTTTGATTTTGACTACGACTCAGCTGATTTTAAAAAGTCTTTGTATGATTGGAGCTCGTCAAGTGCCAAGGTTGGTCCGTGGATAGGTGATCATCCATAGCATACCGTGTTTCCTCCCTGCCTTGGAAAACATGTTAAACCTTTGGTCCCGGCTGTCGTTTGTAGAAACTCTGATAACCAATCTTACAAGGGGTATCGTGGCCACTGCAGAAAACGTCTTGAACTCTGCAACTGGGTAACATTTGCAGAGGTCAAGACGTCTTCTGCAGTGGCCTGTATGGAGAGCACTTAACTGATTGCGCACACAAACAGGCCGCTGTAAACACAATTCGGCAAAATGGGGTATTAGAGATCCCGCCAATACACAGTGTGAATGCGTTGCACGCGACCAGATGATGTCCTACTTGCTGGAGTGTCCGAAGTGTCCCATCACCTGAACTTAAGAGGACTTAAAAATGACACAAACGCCGCGATTAACGTGGCCACATACTTCGCCCAGAAATTCAAACAAATCATAACATTGACATGAAAGAACAGGTCAGATAATGCAGCTGTATGTAATATACTGGTATTCAGGTGCATTTGGTTAGACTAGAAGCCGACCCTTACGAGTTGCGAAAAAAGGCTAGGCAGATGATGAGGCTCCGTAAGTCTGTGTGTTTGTTAGTTGTAGTCGTGAACATTGTTTTCTACGCTGCCAAAGGTCAATGAAACCACATTTACATACAGGATCTCAAACTTCCCAAAATTGAATACGCGTAGGTAATAAAGAAACGTTCTCAACCACTCAATGGAAGAAAATGTTTTTCTCTCTCTGCTTTGAATCGCAAAACAGAAAAGTAGATAAAATTATTCTCTTTCCGTTGTTT
Source organism: Noctua janthina (assembly GCA_963576755.1). Taxonomy (NCBI): domain Eukaryota; kingdom Metazoa; phylum Arthropoda; class Insecta; order Lepidoptera; family Noctuidae; genus Noctua; species Noctua janthina. Next base: position 6,327,852 of record OY755055.1, read on the forward strand.
TTGACAAGGTCGCCATTATTTTTGTTCGCATTTGATTGTTTCAAGGATAGACCGTAGCCACAGAATAAATATTGTAGAAGATCTGCTCCAAGCAGCGAGGGAAAACTGGCACACGCACACGTAAGACGCACACATACAGTAATATTAGTCTATCTCAGTCAAATGCATGCTTCTAGCGAGAGGCTTCACTTTTTCACCAAAAAAGCCGACCCGAAGCTATTGCCACACAGTCATATTCGTGTATCAGGCAGCTCGTATCTCCATAACCCGATCTAAGCCAAGCGGCTTTTTGCCGTAAGTACAGTATGCGCGTTTATTGACTTTGCGGCACGACTGTACCCGTGTCATGCCGACCCGAATATTGTGTATAGCATCCCTCTCTACACTCACTGTTCGTGTAGTGTGGCTATGTGTGCGTGCGTTTTCGCTCGGGCTCAAAAAATATAGTCGACCTTCTGGACCTTTCTACGTCGTACCTGTTCGGGTTGGATAACAATTTTATTGCGTCCTCAAAGTTAAATGTTTGAGACGATTAGTTTTAAGAAGTGGATAGATTTGTTTCACGTGGATCTGGTATTAAGTCGTAAACGAGAAGAGAGCTGAGGAAACTTTACTTTTAAAACTTAAGTCAAGGGTCTGCCTGTCCTATTGTTTGCATATTAGAGGAACTGTTGGCGCTACTAAAAGTGCCAAACTCGTCCCGAAATTTTGGGCGGAATCGATTTAGATTGGCATGAACATGAAGAAGAAGATATTTTAAGGAACCGCTAATTGAGTCTAAACTGTTTTCAATATTGCAGATAAGAACTGACTCACAAGGCGTTAAGTAGGAACCTGTGTAGTAGTGTAGCACTAAAATTGTGATTATGCTAGAAAATACCGTTCCATTAAAAAAAAACTTACAAAACAAGGCACATTAATGTATAATTTTCACTCGATAACTACAACAAAGTGATTTATCGTTATTTTATCGGGTTTCTTGCTCTCATATTTCTATCGATCAGAAGAAAAAGCGTGCTATGTTATCCGACACCGTTTCTGGGTCAAAGTCCGTCTCAAAGCCGCTAAAATTAACCATTACAAAAACGCTACTGGAATTTTATTACAATTAACTTGACTTCGATGTCCAGTCGAACGAAGCATTGGATTATCTCCTTTGAAAAGTTTGACATAAGGTTGATTATTAAGAATTTGGAAAGATAGGGGAAAAAATAATGCGGTCAATGTGTAAAGGGAGCTACTTCACTTGATTAAAAATAAAATCGTCTGCTAATTTAATTTGGGCGCATAATAGAATTATGGCCGCGGATCCCAATCTCATAATAGGAGCCACACCTCGGCAAATTTCCCAATATTGCCAAAAGAACGACCAGCCGTTACTTACCTTTTGTTTAATGCTCCGAGATATTATTTCCGGTCATGCTATCATTCTGAATTATTATTTTATCGCTGTAATAAAATTAATAGGTGCCACTCCTCCTTACTTTGTAAGGATTGATGAGTTTTGTACTAAGCAGTCATTTTCCTAATAATCATAATGAGATTCTGAGAGACACAATAAATAGGCTTTGTGAGTGGAGTTTGAAAGGTATTTAGCGATATAATAGCTTTATTATAAAGCTACCTTTAGTTAAAATGTTTGCGACACAAAAGCTGAGACAACTCAAAATACGAAACAAGTTAAAATAAAACTGGGACAAAAAGATGTTTACTAACTAAGTTACAAACTAACTTGTAATGCAAAATTAAAGATAAAAATACTTTTAAAGAAAAATGTAGTAAGAGCACGGGAAAGGAGTTATAAACTTCGAAGGATTTGAGGTTTTTTCTGAGCGATAGAAAAGAAAAGGCAGATAATAATATGTACATTACGAAAAATCAATCTAAAACGGTTCACTGTTGGGATGGCTATAGGCCTCCTCTGTATGAGAAAATATGGGCCGTAGAGGTAGATGAAGAATGTTTGGTTCTAGGACATGTTTTCCCGCAACCATGCTTACGTCACGGTTTTGAGAGAGCGGTGATGAACTAATTACACAACTTGTAGCTTTAATACCACAGGGAACTATCTGTGACTGTGACATTGAGCCACCGCTGCGCCTAACAAAAGCGTAAATTGAATAAGGACAAAATCCCTTTGGTTATCAGCACACGTGAAAAAGCTGTGGAATATCCAGTAGATCACACCTACTTACCTGCCAAGCCTACTTCGTATTCCCGTCACGTCTTTGAACCATCCGCGTATTTCTGATATTAAGTCCCAATGTGATAGCAAATCCTATCGCCGTTTATCAGCCGCAGTACCAATCTTGGGCTTACAGCCAAGAACATATCTTTTACAGGGAATCCTAATTACACTTTTATACAGATATCGAGCCAAGCTTTGGTTGTATTAGGTCAATGTTGGGGGAGTTTACAATTGTTGAAAGAACTACTTGTGAGTCAAAAATGAAACCAATGATTCAGAATAATAATCTTTCACGCAAAAACTACTGAATGGATTTTGATGAAATTTGGCACATAGATAATTTATAATCTGGATTAACGTATAGGATACTTTTTATCCCGGTAGTACGATCCCGTGGAACGGGAGACGCCGTAGGCATAAGTTGCTGATGAAATAATGAGAAAAGTAAAAGTAAAAGTATTATTACATTTACCATGTCAGAGCCCCTTGAGGCTGTTTAAAAACTCTGACACTAAGGTGTGTGGGGTCGTTAGACGTTACTGCGATAAGAACAAGAAGAATAATAATTCAATATTTAATAAAATTCTCCAATTACACGCGGGATTCTTAGGAGAATAACTTTAAAATGCGAAAATCCTAGGAATTTCGCAAAGGACTGGATTATTGAAAACTAACAAAGATTTTCGTAATAACTAAGACGCTGGCTCGTATCTTGATGTTTTTCAATTATCATACGACTTGTACACACTTTTCGTTCTTTTTACAAAGTAATGTAGTAATCTACAATGTTCCCAACAGTGTTGTCTGTTGTAAACAGTGTAGACAGAGCAGCAGACGAAGAAGAAGAAGAACATTTTAGACAGATCAGTTTTCTCCTGTGTCATTTATTTCGGTATACAACATTAGTTTTAGTTTATGCCAAACCTGAAACACGTGTCTAGTATTTTTATGTAAAGAATCTATGTACAAAATTTCAAAACTGTATCATCAAAAATTACCAAGTTATAAGCTTGTTCTGTTACTTGTTTGTCCGCATAAAAACGTGGTCACCACGCGGTGGGCCCGCGCGCGCGCACCTCCAGCGTCGTCTTGAGCTCATTGATAATAAAAATTTGGCAGAAGGTACCTAAATGATTGCTGTGTCCGACTTGTAGCCTTTTTTAAATATTTTTGGGACCAAATATAACATGGTTTAAAAATTATTGGAATCGATTTACTTACTTATTCTGAACAAATTATTTTCAGGTTTCGCATATACTAAAAATAATGTTGTTTACAACTTTGACCAGTTAATTTGTACAGTCACACTCACAACACAAATACCTTAACAAACATAACTACCCAAACATAAATACCCTATTCTTACGCAAAATTCAAAAACTGTTTTCTCTTGAAATAACTATTGCAACTAAGAGAAAATGCCTTATTCATAATAGTATGGTTCCGATAATACCAATACTTAGGGAAAACCGTAATAAATTGGGATAAGAGCAGGACCATGATGATGACTTTGGGAAAATTGCTTTAGAATCTTACATTGTATCAAGTATTTATACTCGTTTTGTTATGACTGCTTGCAAATCGCAAACACTCATAATAATATTTTCAAAAAACCGTCCAAGTGCGAGTCGTACTCACACACACATAGTGTTCCGTAGCACTAAGTAATATAATAAAATATTTTGAAGGCTCATTCATAATTTGGATTGTATTACATTCAACAGCAAAACTAAATTTGTTTTACATAGTATGTTAATAAAAAAAACAAAGTTACTGCTGCAGTTTGATGAAAAAATCCCATATCTGAAAAACTAGAAATCAAATCTTATTCAAAACAATTTTCGTTGAAAGTTTTTTTTTACGTTCTACAATCTTATATTTTTTTTCAGAATTTTCCTCCTATTGCTTTAGAAATTAGAGGGGGGGGGGGGAACACATTCGACCACTTTGGAAGTGTCTATCTGTTAATCGATTGATTTTAAGAAAAAAATATTTTAGGAACCTCAATGTCATTTTTAAAGACCTATCTTTAGACACCCCACACGCATAGGTTTGATGATATATTTTTTTTAGTTTCAGTTCCAGGTATGGGGAGTACCCCCCTTTTTTTTTTTTTTTTTTGGATCGGAAATCATCAAATGACCCCCCCCACTCTGGGCGGAGCGGAAGGGAGTGTCAGACTTGTACTGACTAAAACCCATCCATGTTCCTTCTTTGCCCTTTGTGTTCCAGGGCCACGGTGTCTCTTTCGAACAGTCCCGCAGCTCTGGCAGGCATCGGCCCATGCGGACCCCTACTCGGTTGCTGACATCTCTTTGAGGCGCGCGTGGAACACAAACGCGCCGTCGACACGGCCTGTCGTCATAAGACGGCCGGACGGCGAGCTAGCCCATAACTCGCCGTCCACAGGCCCGCGCCTACGGTGGCCGGGAGCCACCACGTGACCCCCGACGCCCAGGGCGTCTCCCGCGGCGGCTGGGACGTGAGGTTCTTTCCCTCTCACGTCCTGCCACCTCCTTCACTAGCATGACTGCTTCACAGAAGGTGGTGACGGCTTCCCATTCCCTCTCGCTCCGGACCATGGCTTGAACCTGGGCCGGACGCGAGAGATCGCCGCCGCCAATCGCCGCTACAAGGACACGGCGGTGCTCCGCCCAAGCGGGGCAGACCTCTACGGTGTGCTCCACCGTGTCCTCCGGACGATCCTCGCAGTGGAAACACCCGGGCGTTTCCTCCCGCCCGATTCGGTGCAAGAACCTCCCGAAACAACCGTGTCCGGTGAGGATCTGCATCAGGCGGTAGGTGAGGGCGCCGTGGCGCCTTTCTAGCCACTCCTCAAAGAGGGGACTTATCGCCACTATGGTAGCGTGCCCTGCACGGGGTTGCAACAGTCGCTCTCTCCATGTCGCCATGATATCACGCCGGAAGTCTGTCCGCTGAGCGGCAATTTGCCGCGGCAGCGGAGTTTCCCCCCGACGTAGTGCCTCCGCGCGCCATTCATGCAGGCGCGCGAGGACTATCGCCTCCAGATCCCATGGCGGCAATCCGGCAAGGAGGCTAGCCGCCTCGCCGGAGATCGTGCGGTACCCCCGGATTAGCCTTATGGCTATCACCTTTTGGGGCGTGTTGAGGTAGTGGGCGGCTTGCCGCCTTAAAGAACGCGCCCACACCGGGGCCCCGTAAAGGGCCATGGACCGCACGACCCCCGCGTATAGCCTCCGGCAGGAGGCGTTTGGACCCCTCAGGTTGGGCAAGAGCCGCTTGAAGGCAGCTCCTGTCCGTTCCAGTTTGGGAGCCAAGCGTCGGAAGTGCTCCACGAAGTTCCACCGGCTGTCGAGGACGAGTCCTAGGTACTTCAACGTCGACCCGACGCCGATGGAAACCCCTCCTGCCGTCAGTAGGGATCCCGACGGTGGCGCATTCCGAGGCCCATGAAAACAAATGGCCTCGGACTTGTGCAATGCCACCTCGAGACCCAATTGCCGGATCCTATCCACGACTATCGCAACCCCGCGTGTCATGTTTTCGGCCGCCGCCTCGTGCGACCTCCCTTGTGCCAGTACCAGCGTGTCGTCAGCGTAGCAAACTACGCTGACCCCGGTAGGGAGGTCGGCGCGCAGCACCCAGTCGTAACCGATGTTCCACAGGGCCGGTCCTAGAACCGATCCCTGTGTAACACCGCACGACATCTCTCGCCGGTTCCATTCTCCGCTCTGACCGGGGTAGATGACGGCCCTATCCGTCAAGTAGTCCCCGACCACACGACGAAGGTAGGTTGGCACCCGGTGATACCGGAGTGCCTCCCTAATGCAGCTCCAGGGCATGGAGTTGAAGGCGTTGGCGATGTCAAGAGACACCGCCAAGACGACCCCGCCCCGGGACACCGCGTCCCCCGACGTGAGGGCTCTCACGCGCATGATGGCGTCCACCGTGGAGCGCCCCTTGCGGAAACCAAACTGGTGTTCCGCAAGATCCGGCCCCATCCCCGCAAGGTGCCCGGCAAGGCGGTTGGCAATGACTCTTTCGAAGAGCTTGCCCACCTCGTCGAGCAACACGATGGGCCGGTATGCGGACGGAGAGTCCGCAGGGCGCCCTGGTTTCCGGATGAGGACCAGCTTCCCCGTCTTCCAACGAAGCGGAAACTGGCCTCTCTCCAAGCATGCGCTTAGGAGCCCTTCCAGTCGGGGCCCGAGAGCCTCAGAGGCCAGGACCCAGGCTTTGCCAGGCAAGCCATCGGGTCCCGGGGCGGTGTTTCTGGCTTTCAGCCTGCGTACCGCCACTCTCAGGTCTACCCCAGTCGGGAGTACCCCCTTAATCTTTTAATTTTTGTAGAAAAATCGTAAAGCGGTTTACAGAATACATCTACCTACCAAGTTTCAACTGTGCGATCCTAATAGATTCGGAATAAAGTGGCTGTAACATACAGACGGACAGACAGACAGACATGACGAACCTATAAGGGTTCCGTTTTTTGCCATACGGCTACGGAACCCTAAAAACGGATACTTATTTTGTTTAAAGACAATCTTGAATGAAGTCTGAACACAGCCTAATAGCATACTTTTAAAGTAGACTAAAAGCATCGCCATCTATTACTTACGCTTCGCTTTCAAACCTAATTCAACTGTGCACATCTGATGTTAATTCTAGTCTTAACTTTATCTCCATAGATTAACTTAATGTGTAAGAATGGGTGATTAATTCGGGTTAATTTACTAGACGGCCCGTTTTGGGCACAAACGGGTACATTATCGAACGTTAGAACAATGATTATGGGCAAATGGTTCTGCTGATCGAATGGTAATATGTTATATTATAGGAAATTGGGAAAATAGACATTGTGAGGAATGTAAGTAATGAGTTAGTAGCAAATGAAAGGTTGGATATAGTCTTAATATACAGGGTGTAAACGGACCCTTCGCGAAGCCGTCAACCAAGAATTCTGTACATCAAACTAAGTAACTACGCAAAAATTATTGCTGGAAAACGACTTTTTTTTGGGGTAAAAATCACGTTTTACGGCTGGACTCACTGTAACGCACTCAAAACATTGTGCTGGTGGATACATTGAATAGTGAAGGGGTCGTGGAGGTATGTAATGTAAAGTTATAATATTCAAACCTTGTAAGTATTTAAAAACTTGTGAAAAAGTGGTACTGGAACTGTGAAACTGGTGGAAATTTGACCCCCAATATCTTCGTAACTAGAAGGTTCCCAGGTATGGTCCAGAACAAAAAAATGATGACAATGAAAGCACCTTTCGGCTTCGTTAAGTGTACTTTTACACCCTTTATAGAGTTAGATACGCAAATTGTAAACATGGTGTAAGGGAGCCACCAAAGGGAAAGAACCTCACGTCCCAGCCGCCGCGGGAGACGCCTTGGGCATCGGGGGTCACGTGGTGGCTCCCGGCCACCGCAGGCGCGGGCCTGTGGACGGCGAGTTATGGGCTAGCTCGCCGTCCGGCCGTCTTATGACGACAGGCCGTGTCGACGGCGCGTTCGTGTTCCACGCGCGCCTCAAAGAGATGTCAGCAACCGAGTAGGGGTCCGCATGGGCCGATGCCTGCCAGGGCTGCGGGACTGTTCGAAAGAGATACCGCGGCCCTGGAACACAAAGGGCAAAGAAGGAACATGGATGGGTTTTTCCATGATAATAGTTAATGTTACATCATCTGTATGGGATGCTAAAACCACCATTTTTGTTTCGGCACTGTTCAAAGTGGAATTACGATCTGAACAAGGAGTGGAAGGCTGAATCTGGGAAGAATGGCTGAGACTAAAATAATCCTGCTAATATTACGAATGCTAAAGTTTGTGAGGATGTCTGGATGTATAGATGTACGGATGTTTATTACTCTTTCACGTAAAAACCACTGAACAGATTTGTATGAAATTTAGCACACATATAATTTAAAGGTAACCTGGATTAACACATAGGAGACTTTTAATTCCGGTAGTATGATGCTATGAGACAATTTTCGAACTCCACGCGGGCGAAGCCGCGGGCACAAGCTATTATTATAATAATTTGGAAGATCCGGGATTTTCCAACATTAAAAACAAAGGCCATAATCTCAGCTAGTGTGGGTAACGTTTTTTGTTAAAAAAAAGAAACCTACAGTTCATAACGAATTTTCCCTCTACAAACCAAAACGAAAAATCAACTCCAACTATTTAAATCAGCCAGCCAAAAAGTAAGCAAAAGTTCCAAACCCCAGTCTTTTATTACTAAAACCAGGAACAACACAGCAATGTACGGAAAATCGTCGGCAATAATAGAAACGAACATTTGGATTCATGAATGCGGAGATCGCATCTGCGTAATAAAATAAACTCGAGTCTGAAACTCTGAACACACGTATACCGATGAATAAAAAAATAAGAGAACCTAGTACGAGCGCGCGGTGGAAACGCAACGTTAAATCGATTTTTGAATCAAAAATACAACTTAAGTCATTGTTAACCGACGAAAAAGAAAGGAGGAGGTTTTCAAATCATAGCATAGCATAGCATAACGAGTATTTAATTATTATTATTTTTTAGGTTATTGTATTTTGCAACAATTACTAGCACCTTTCGACATAGGTGCTAGTAATTGTTGCAAAATAAAATAACTATCGAGATATGAATGAATTCTTAAAATTAAGAAAATTAAATGTGAAATGAAAACTTTCAGAGTTTTTTTTTAATTCTACTAATATTATAAATGCGAAAGTTTGTGAGAATGGATGGATGGCTGGGTGGATCTCTGTTACTCTTTCACGCGAAAACGACTGACCGAATTTGGATGAAATTTGGCACAAAGACATTTTGTTTGTTTTTTTTTGTACCTATGTGTTTTATTTAGTTGGTGTTTGTTTTTTTTACCTGGATTAACACAGGATACTTTTTATCCCGGTAGTACGATCCCATGGGACAATTATCGAACTCCACGCGGGTGAAGCCGCGGGCTAAGTTAGTCACTCAAAATTTGAGGTTACGTTAACACCGCACACTCGTGGTAGTGCCTACGATGTCTGTTGTGTACAACCTACATGTTTTTCTACTTGATTTTGTTTTATTTGATGCATGGAATGTGTTTGAAGAATTCTGTTTACCTTGTTCAATGATGTATGATGATGCTATTTTGTTGTTTTTTATTGTTATCTTCTTTGAATTACGCTTTTATAAATATGATGTATATTCACTTTACAGAGCAGCATGGTTCCGTCTAGCGTTGCCTGGAGGGCACACCGATGGTAAACATTTGTGAAATTAAATACAATCACATACATAATAACGCGCTCGTAATCCCCGAAGGGTTAGGCAGAGCAGGCACACATTTCGTCAGTTATGTTTAAGTCCCACGTAATAGGGGGCGAGCCTATTGTCATTAACATCTAACTATATCTCATCCTGGACTACTTCGTTCGTCTAGTGGTCGCAATCGTGACTGCTGAGCATGGGCTCCTGGGTTCGATTCCCGGGCCGAGTAAATTGTTATTGGGTTTTTCCATCAGGAATTCTTCAGTAGCAGCCACGGAGTCTGGATTTGTGGCCGGTTGATGGCAATAGGTTCTTCCCCTATTACTTAAACATAACTAACGAAATGTGGGTGTACTATTATTTAATATTTAATCCTTCAGGGATTTCAAGCGTGATGTTATGTTATATCTCATTATTTCGCATACTTATAAACAAGCACTTTAAAAGATCAGATACTTGATTAGTATTCATAATAATTAAAATTACTTACAAAATTGATCAGTGAAACCAATACCAAAGTAATGTAATTAACAATCAACGCTGCATTTTGTTTGCATTATCAATAGTGATGTCATTTCCGTATTTGTTGTGTTAACACTTCCGGTAATTAATTTCGAATCGTTAATTATCAGGAACAAGTTTAATTTGGTTAAGCTCATGATAATTTTATTTTGTGATTTGCGGACACTAGACCTATATTACAATACAATAGCACAATTTCTAGAAGTTTTATGAATAATTTGGTTGTGCATAGTATCTATGAATCCACACTTACTTTTTGATGTTATGACCTTCCTTCTGTAATACTTATTGATTCTGTATTTTATACCATAATTTATATAATTATCAAAAATCTTATGTATATCTCGGATCCGGTCATTAGTACGGACATAAAATGAATTGGAAGGCGCGCCAGTGTGCAGTGATGACATCACGCGACCTACTTACCAGTCACAACACAGCGTGCTTGTACAGAGCCCTGATGTCCAACTCGAGGAAGGGCGACAGTCAATGTCTGATCGCGGCGGAGTTAAGACGTCTTAGAACTGTACCCAATTCATCATGCCCCGTGTTATTGTGTTAAGTGGTAATCTCAAGTAATTCGTTAGTTTGCTAGAAACAGTGTATCGCACCCAGTGTGTTTTCATAGCACGAAACCTATGGTCTGCCAACATGATGTACAAGCCTAATGGAATAAATCCTGAAATATCCGACATATACATATATGCAAATAAATAAAATTGAAGTGTCTGTTTGTAATTTCAAAGTCTATACGGAACTTATAACAAAAAAAAAAAAAAAAAAATTTTGTTGTCTGTTTGTTTATCTCCGAAACGGCTGAACCGATTTAGACAGGACATTAACTGGCAGATAGATGATGTTATAAGGAGTAACTTAAGCTACTTTAATTTAAAAAAAATAAATAGGGCTCTGTGCAAAAAAAAATAAAACCCTTGAAATCGTTAAAAAAATCCGAATCAAATAGGGAAGTACTATTTTTAAAATAGTTTCACGTGGACGAAGGTCGCGGGCAACAGCTTGTAAAATGATATATTTAGTAGGTACTTGTTAGACGGCGTAGACAAAGGCGAGCGTCAACTGAGTTCTGTCCCAGCATACTTTACCAATGGAAATAGGCCTGAACTAAAGGCCTGTCTGTTCCCAAGAGCGAGAATAATATCTACGGATATCTTGCCACATACACATAACGTCCTAGTACCTTGCAGATTTTGCAAATGAAGTATCAAAGCAATCTCAACCATAGCTACACAAAGAAATTACCGATGCAAAGTGATACCGGTATTCTAGGGTTGAAATTGCTTTCAAACCTTAACTCAACCCCAGTGAATGAAACACAGCTAAGATAAGTCGTAGTATTTGGCAACTGAGAGACATGATAGCTATCTCGAATAGTAGAACAATTGAATTAATGGACTGACAATAGCATTAGGCACTTCAGTCATTTATCATTCTTGTTAGACTGTAATTTAAAATAATTACTGTCTAGCTTAATGCTTCTTAATTAACTGAATACTTCAATTAAGAGATGGCTGTCCCAGTTTTAGAGATTCAAATTGAATATTTGTAGGAATTTATCAGGTTTTAAAAACTATACCAATTTAACATGAAACCTAACATTACTTCATTGCTGCCATTGGGAGCTAGTTCTATGGTCTTCTTACATAATATATTTCCTGTTTTTTTCCAAAGGAACAGCAGTTATGCTACTGCAAAAGTTGCGCTTGGTGTTCTGACGTCCTACTGCGGAATTAAACGTAACGTAGACTCCATTGATTACAAAACTGAATGAAAATACTCGTTTTGCACATAATATTTATTTAATTCGAACACTTTTAAATTCAAATCCGTGGTACATCCACAGTGAGACTAATATTTATGCTTGCCGCATAAATAAATAAAAATGCTGTGTGTTGATACCTATTAAAAATCGACCGAATTAATGTTACGTTTACCTTGAGCATTCGTGCTAAGTCCACTGATAACATATGAAATATCGTGTCATAAAACATTTATTTAAACATCATAATTTAAAAAAAAACGTTGACTTAAATTTGCATCAGTGCTGTCCTAAGCATATTTGTCTCCATTCCAACAGAATAATAGCCAGCTAATTCAATTAGCGCAAAACTCGGCGGTCGGATATTAACCAAAAGACAAATTACCCATTTTCACGCTCGGCGCCCGTAAATTCTTGTAGGTGGTCATAAATTAGCATCAGTCCCTTTAAGGACTGTTCCTTTTTCCTTTGGTCATTGAAACGCTGGTTTTTTATTTCCTTCTATCACGATTTTTGTAGGATCGGCTAATATGGAAAATGGACGTGGAATGTGCCTGTTTTGATGCAAACAACTGTAGAGAACAAAGGAATTATGAATTAGTACAGGATATTTTATGAGACAGAAAATAGTGTTACCAAAGCTGGGTTCCATGTTTTTTTTAATATTTTTGTTAGTAGTGACCAAGCAATCAAATGCATCCTGAAATTAGAGCTTATAATTATAACATAATATACTAGGTGCCTCGCTGTCTAGTGGTCACAAGCGCAACTGCTGAGCCTCACCCTGGGTTCGATTCCCAGGTCGTAAAAAGTGATATTAGGTTTTTCGAATTAGGACTTTCTCAGTAGCAGCCACGGAGTCTGAATTTGTGCCCGATTAATGGCAATAGGCTTGCTCCCTATTACGTAGGACTAAAACAAAACTGCACATTTCACCCAAACCTCTGCCTAACCCTTCAGGAATTACAGGCGTGGCGTTATGTTATACTAGGTGCTTAGTTAACTACATGAAAGCTATTTCTACACACAAAAACAGAATGAAAAAATACCAGAATAAATGTTGTATGCCTAATTTAATATTGTAGAGTTTCCTATCATTGTTTTTCTTTTGTCAAAAAGTGAGCCGAGGAAATACGATTTTAAGGTCATTTGATTCGAATGGCTTCCTTTTTGTTCTTTCTTCCAAGTTATTTTTTGCTACAATTATGGACCTTTTTATTTTAAGAACTAATTAGTATCATAAAACAACAATCAAGGCTATACAATATTTCAGATTTTTATTTAATAGTTTAGTTTAAGTGAGGATCAATAATAATTATTTGATTAAACATTAGTTCACTAGGTGGACCGATGACCTGGTAAAGGTTGCAGGAATCCGTTGGATGCGAGACGCACGGGACCGGTCAATGTGGCGACACGTGGGGGAGGCCTATTATGTCCAGCAGTGGACGTCTTTCGGCTGAAACGATGATGATGATGATTAAACATTTATGAAAAGACTAATTTATTGGATTCTGTTACTAAAGTTAGTGATGCTGAACTGCCTCGTTGGTCTAATGGTCGCAAACGCGAATGCTGAGCACGATGTCCTCGCTTCGAGACCCAGGTCGGGCAAAGTGTTATTGGGTTTTTCCAGGAATTTCGCAAAAGCCACGGACTCTGAATCCGAGCCCGGTCGATGGCAATAGACTAGCCCCTATATCATAGGACTTAAACATAACTGGCGAAATTTGAATGTACTATACTAGGTATGCCTCTTCCTACACCTCCAGGTATTACAGGAGTGATTTTATGTTATGTATGATACTGAACTGGGTGTACCGCATCAGAAACTCCAAACTTCGTTCCAAAATCCATATAGCTGTTGCTGGCCTTACAGCTGCTAGGTTGAAATGGAACTGTGCTGGTTACATCTATCGTATGTCGGAGGAGCATTGAGCAAAAATAACCATTCAGTGGAAACCAAATAGCATGATACGACAACGCCCAGAAGAATATGACTGGATGAGCTAGACTCTTTCTTTAAAGGTCTGGCTTACAATCGCATTAGATCTCGAAAAGTGGAATGGGGGAAGGGTGCCCTTTGCCCTGCTTAAGCATAGCATCATAGCATAATCAGCCTATAATGTTCCCACTGCTGGGACACACGGCCATCTCTCTATGAGAGGGAATGGGCTATAATTCACCACGCGGGCCCAGTGCGGGTTGGTAGATGTCACATGTCTTCGAATTTTTGGTACTAGGACATTCCAGTTTCCTCACGATGTTTTCCTTCACTGTTTTGAGAGCAGTGGTGATGAAATTAATTACACAAAGTAATGCGCCTGGCTGGGTTCGAACACACAACTTACTGTTCGTAAGTCGGGGCCGCCACCACTGGGCCATCGCTGCTCTCGGGCCACCGCTGCTGACTTGCCCTGCAGTGGAACAATAAGCATAAGCATAATCAGCCTATAATGTTCCCACTGCTGGGACATAGGCCTCCTGTCTGTGAGAAGGAATTGGCTATTATTATCCACCACGCGGGCCCAGTGCGGGTTGGTAGATGTCACATGTCTTTGAATTTTTGGTTAGTGGAACAATAAAGGCTTAAAATTATAAATTATAATACTAGACCATTTTCAATATTATGTCATCAAAACAAATCACATACTGGTGAAACCCAAGATATTGTACCGATATTCACGCTCAGTTGCAGACCGTTTTGCAGAAACACAACTGAACACTGATGCTTCAGCTTCTGATATCATTTTCATTTATATATCAATATTACTCTTGAATTCATGTTTCAAACATTTGATATTGAATATCATCAATATCTAGCCTTCAATATCAGAAGATTTGATCATTTTGCGTCACATGTGTTGTTCGATACATATTTGGAAATAAATGTATCGGGGATATGAATTTGATACCTTTTCGTATACGGCAGAGGAAGAACATGAAATTGTGGTTCTCGGTAATGATCTAATATGATTACGTAAAGCTGGTCTAGTGGACTGCTGAGCATTAAATCCTGCGTTCGATTCCTGGGTTGGGAAAAAGTGGTATTGAGTTTTTCCGTCTGGAATTTCTCAGTAGCAGCCACGGAGTTTTAGGCCCGCCCCCTATTACATGGGACTTAAAAGCATAACTGGCGAAATGTAGGTGTACGATGAAATTACACCTCTGCGTAACCCTTCGGTGATTACAGGCGTAACGTTATATACGATAACGTCAAGGTTAAGGATTTTAAAGGCATCGACTGGTTAAGAATCTATCGCGTGAATGGTTGAAAAAGGACTAACTTTAGTAACAGAATCCAATAAAACACAATTTGGTTGGATATAAAAAATCCTAACGCTGTTTATTTAAAAAAACATGTTTATTGTATGTACTGCTACTACTTTTTAAAAAAAGTTTCAACATAATATTACCTACCCCTATTTACGACTTTTGTTAAAGTTACGTAAACCTTAACTCGGTAATGTACAAGAATGACGAAAATGTAAGCGGTCTATTTCGTAGAATTTTACCAAACTTCGCAATACATAATTTCCAAGGACTTGAGATCAAGCCCAAAAAAAACAGCAATGCAACTTAATACTTGTTGCCTTATTGCCGTTATTTACGAAGTAAAACCCTGAAACCTTAAAAAAAACCACGACTTTCACGAAATATTTTACTACCAATAAGAAAAATGTAAGCCCAAGTAAAAATTTCACTCTTCATAAATCTTAAGTTTAAATTGGCCCCATAATTTTTAGCACTATAACAATATACCCGGAACTTCGTCGTCACGAAACCACGCATTTATTAAAAGGGGAAAGTCCACTAATGGACCCGCTCGTTCGGAGATTATGTCCCCCAAGCGAAAAACGTCACTGAAACATGTCGGTGTGAGACTAGAGCGCTGTATGTCACACCGTAGTGTAATAAACTACGTTGAATATATTTTTGGTATAGAACTTGTTTAGACTTTAAGTTTCTCTTACTGGAATTGATGTTCCATCATTATAAATTATAGCTTTTGTGCTATTCCTATGTATAAACTATATTACTGAAAGTTTCATCAAAATCAGTTGAGTAGTTTTTGCGTGAAAGAATCACAAACATCCATTAATCCATCTTCCAAAACTTTCGCATTTGTAAGTTGGTAAGATTATTTTTTTATATAGAAATTAGTTTCTAAGAAGACCGTATGGTCTTCTTGGAAACTAATTTCTATATAAAAAAATATCATGGTCATGAACGTATGTTCATGTGTCGAAACGACATTATTACAGATAGTGGTATTGTACCCAAAGTTCATTGTTAAACCTAGCCTTTTAATGTTTTTTTTTTTACTTTTAGGAAATGAACTACACTTGCCAGTTGTGCTCAGAAAGCACAGAGACAATAAATTAATAATTATTGTAGAGAGACATTGACTCACAAACGAAAACCACGTATTCAGAAGACCTCCCCCCCACATAGAAATTTTTCATCTGTAACTTATTTAAAAAAAAAAATCTGCTGTTCCATAGCAAACAGCTGTTTTTTTTTAAAATTACCCATGAACAATTTAGGATTCGGTATGATGTACTGAAAACGTGGTAGCAGTTTATGTGTCGGTGTCCCTTGCACCCTGTATATTTGTGGAAGTCGATAGGCAAGGCCATCAAGACAAAACATCTACAGTACTTAAATCGCAACGCAATAATATTCTCGTAAGTTATTGTTCAACGTTACAATACACTACGGTGTGATGCGCGCCCCAGTTAACATTAGTTAGTACATAATGAAAGTTTATACCACCAACACAGTTTATTTTGACAGCAATGGATTACAGCAATGGTTTTTAACTAAGAGTGAATTATTATGATGATAATACTATTATTACACAAGTAGGTAATGTTTTATGATAAAAGGTTTAAAATGGTTTTAGTTGATAATTAAAATGAATATCACAGTTATGAATAACGATGTTTCTTGTCTTTTATTTTGCTTTGTCGTAGTAAGTTGAGCATAATTAAATGAAACTACAAAGTGCCTACATACATGAAATTCTAATTTGACAGCGATTTTTAATGTTTTTGTCATCCTACTTCCTACTTATATTTATAATACGAAATTTTGTGAGGATGGACGGATGTTTGTTACTCTTTCACGCAAAAACTACTGGAAGGATTTGGATGAAATTTAGCACACAGATAGTTTATAATCTGGATTAACAAATAGGATACTTTTTATCCCAGTACTACGATCCCGTGGGACAATATCGAACACCACGAGGGCGAAGCCGCGGGCATAAGCTCGTAACTCATAATCGGCTATTAAAAACGCCACTGCACACTGGTATGAAAAATCAGTCAATTATCAAAGTAAAATTGTCCGTACCGTATTGACCGATCATTAACACGATGTATCTAGTACGAGCGGCTCGTCCCGGTTTCGCACGGGCCTATGTTGGTCAGGGATAAAGTAACATTCTAATGCTGTTTTGATATGGAAAGAAAAATACGAGTGCGAGCAGGGTTTGAAACTGCGACGTTCCGATTCGGTACACCGGACGTCTTAACCAATTAGTCGCACCCTGCTCACAGCTCTCGAAATCTTCGTTCCATTAATAACGTCTTACGGTGACGTTGGTGCCATCTATTTAAGAAAGTATCGAACTAACTTAAACCAACACGTTGACATTACAGCTAAATCAATGTTGTATAGAAGTCGCCATACCAAACTAATTTTTAATATTTTTATACGCAAACCCAGGCAACTACAGCTGTTTTGATATTGAAAGAAAAATTCGAGACGTCCGGTGCACTGAATCGGAAGTGCGACCTTCCGATTCAGTGCACCGTTCAAACCCTGCTCGCACTTGAATTTTTCTTTCCTAACTTCTAACATTCTAACTATGAAAGAATTTTTGCAATCGGTCCAGTAGTAGTAGTTTTTGAGTTTATTCGTTACAAACTTACAAAAATACAAATCTTTCTTCTTTATTATATTAGTGTAGATAACCTCTTTGAGTGTGCAGTTCAAGGAGGCGTTGGTTATCAAGAAAATTAGAATCGTTATGTCAAACTTTGTTCATTATTTGAGTTCTTTGAGTTTTTCCCACCTGCATAGATAAGTTGGTTGAAGTGTAGTACTTATATGACTAATGACCATCATAAACAAACATGTACCCGTTACCTACATTCCAGAAAACAATATAAAGGTCATTAAACCTCGAAAAAAAAACATAACACGCCACGGGCCAATAACCAATATATCATTGGAACCAATAAGTGTACCAACATTGGATAAATGACACCAAAAAGGCCTGTTATTGCCTTACGCAGGTGTTAAGTATTGGAACCCTGTTGAATTATTAGGGATATCCCTTGAATACGTGCTTACGAGTGCTTTTACGTTTAAGGGATGTAGGGAACGCGATAAATAAATAATAATCTACTTCTAATTCATGACTGCGTCGTTGTTTGGTGATATGAGGTCTTGGGTTCTATTCCCGGGTAGGGCAGTGTTATTGGGTTTTTCCATCAGGAATTTCTCAGTAGCAGCCACGGAATTTGGACTTGTGCCCGGTTGATGGTAATAGACTCACCCCCTATTATATACGCTTGCCCCAATTATATGAGACTTAAAACATAACTGGCGTAATTTGGGTGTACTTGTTAGGTATACCTCTGCCTAACCCTTTGGGGATTACAAGCCGTGATTTTGTGTTAACTAAGCCATTACAAAAATAAATTTAAAAAATAATTATTTTACTTTAATATTTTTTTTTTTACAGACAAAATGAAACTAAAATACTACCATATTCCGTACTCCACGTTGAATCCCTCTATACAAAACCACAAACATGACAAAACAGTCCCCAGTTCTCGATACCGATACCGACGTGAAAGCGCACAATATTCTATAGAGCAGTTTTCATTTACCGACACGTCGTTGACATGTCAAAGTCACTCGTTTATTTGTCGTGACAAGGTGTAATCATGTTATCGGTACCATAGTATAAAAGTAACTGGTATACTAATTGGGCTATTTTTGTGAAAACAAACGCAAGTGTTAGCGTTGTCAACTAAACTCATCCCGGTCTCGAAAGTACCGGGAAATTTCGGGAATTTTCAACACCGCCCTTTTAATAATACTTTTTTAATATAATAATTCTCAATTCGCTTGGCAGTACTAAAGGAACCGAAATTCCTGGGAATTCCCGGTTTCAACCGGTACCGGAAAAAAACCGGGTTCTGGAGAAGTTACGGGTACTGCATTCCCAAATTGCACTTCACACTCAAATAATATCACCTCTCTCGATGCGACAGCCTCAACATACTCACGAGGAACCTATTCCCTGAAGAATGCTTAAAATTCGATCATTTGTTCCTAGTTGAAATACTGTTTTCTAATACTAATGTGTCTACTGTGCCGGTATCGACTTACCGAGGTGATAACCGTATACGTTTTTATCGTACCTCAAAGGATTCGATAAAAAAAATCTGACAAAAGATGTGTTCGTCGAAATAAGAAATTGATTGCGATAGAGCGCTAGAGATCGAAGTGTTGGTACAGAATGTTTTGTTTTCTGTTTAAGGCCGTGTTCACACCACACGTATTGTCGACGCTGGACTGAGAGGATGTATAAAAAACAACTGACAGTCAGTCGGCGGCTGATGTTGTTTTTTCATATAATTATTTTTAACTGAGTCGTGCTGTCGCACTTTATGTAAATTATTTCATCACCACTGCTTTCAAAGCGATGAATTTGTTGGCATGTGTCATCCACCAATCCACACTGGACCTGCGTGGTGGTTTGCGGCCTTAAAAGTTAGTAGGTACACACGGCGACACATCAAGCTGTACACATCCAGTATAACCTCGCTTAGTATGAGCTCTCCGTACAATGTGAGTTCAATTTAATTTGGTTTTGATTAACTTGATTGGTCGTCGATAATATTATGTGGTATCGTGTTGAAACGTTTTATCGTACGGAACATTATGATTTACCAAATACAATTTAAATAATTTAAAGTAAAATTATAATATCATCCAAGTCTTTTGAAGACCTTGCAAAACCTCATTGATATGAAGCCCAAAAAATACTAAAAACAGACAACACACAGTTCAAACAGTTCAAAACTCAGCAATCGGTTTCAAACAAAAATCTAGTTGAACTAAAAAACTGCATTTCATCGATGCCAGCGTTAATTATAATCCTGAACTTAATAAAAAACCTACGAAGGGGAACCTATATTTAACACAAAATCTGACTCTTAAACGCATCAAGTTATTTTTTCTTACAAAACGAAAATAAATAATTAAGAGAGACGAAGCCGGGTGTAATAAAACACGAGCCGTTGACTGACGAAAATCACTGCGACATCTTATAGTATACAGGGTGGGGTATTTTTAGCCGTTCAACTTTTGAACGGTTTTTATAATGAAGTAACTAGATAACTTGGTGATATTTATTGCTCAATATTCAAAATTTTGCCTAACACTGTTAGTTTCTGTATCACCCACCGGATGTCTGCTTGAAATTGCCTTTGGTCTGCCTCAGTACTTTTGTTAACTTAAATAAATACACTTGATATTGTATCCTGCCTGTCCTGTTGCTTGCACATCACCGGAGCTGATGGACGCTACTGAAAGTGCCAAATACGTCACCAAACTTAGGGTTGACTTAATTTAAATTGTCATCGATAGGCTAAGAAGACGAGTAATTAAAGTTTAATTTGTGTAATTTTAAATCAAAATACATATTTCTGTATTTTTCACTTTGTTATACAGATTTTGATTGTAAGCGTAGTTAAATGTTTTTTGAATTATTTGAAAAGGAAAATAATGTTCATATGAATACAACAATATTAATGAAAAGAAAGAAAAATGTTACTTGTCCGATGTCACTACAGTTCAAATTTCTTTGCCAGTTAAGATAGCTGCACTTCACCACCGCTTTTTTCTCTTTTTATAAGTCATATTAACGTAAAATCCATCCTCCATTAAATTTCACAAAGCCATAAAGTTTACACCCTGTATAATCCCGCTGGAATTTCTAAAATGTTCCATAATGAGGCAAAACACCTGCGATGGATATTTTAATGTACGCGATTTAACTGCTTGTATGTAAATCATTTAGTTTATTAGGGACATATATTTCCTTCCGTAGATCTTCCGGAATGTTCTTGATGATAGATTGATATCATGTTCCTCATGATGAAATTAGGTCGTAAAGTATTTAACAAGTGTACGGATTAGTTTGATATTCGGGTGGTTTATGCTGCATTCAGTCGGCAAAAACGGAACCCTTATAGTATCACTCCGTTGTCCGTCTGTCAAGACCCTTTTTCTCAGGAACGCGTTGAGGTACCAAGATGAAATGAATACCAAATACTCAGGTCTGCTATCCCTTGAAGTAGTGATTTATAATTTGTTTATTTATTTATTTAAACTTCATGTACAATAGTGGTACATAGGCGGACTTAATGCCACCAGGCATTCTCTACCAGTCAACCTTTATAATAGCCCTCTGTTCGACACTTGGCGTGACCAGAGGGCTGGCTCTTTCTTTGGCCAAAGAATCTTCATTGCCATGCAACGTGGCAATTCTGCCAGTCTTCTGGGCACGTTTCCAGATGACAGCGATGCGGAGGAGTAGTTTAACGCCTAAGTGTCCTATTGTCGTCGTTGTATATTTGTAGGTACTTTAAGTCTTAATTTGTATTACTATTTTAGTTCTCTTTGTTGTTATTTTGTTTATTTAATAGTTTTTATTTATAAATTGTCGTTCGATTGTCAAATTAAAGGTAAGGTAAAGCACTGGACAAAATGCTCACGTTAACTGATTTAGCCGCTCACTAACCTAGATTCAATTTTAGTTTTTAACACTATTACGTCAGGAACAGCCAGCTTAAGCTAAGAGCGTAAGATGAAACCACAGGGCCCTAATCGTAGTTTAACCACAGTTTAACGGGCGAAGTTAAATGACTGGTAATGCACACACTTTGCGAATGAAATTTTCAAAGCTGTTACCGTTTGATGGAGCTCTTATTGTAGGTACTTTTTATTGGTACTTACTGGTGAAATACCCATGATTAAATTGTGACTAGTTAGACCCTGTGGCTCTCTACCCATGTCATCATCTGCCTAGCCTTTTTCCCAACTATGTTGGGGTCAGCTTCCAGTCTAACCGGATGCAGCTGAATACCAGTATTTTACATGGAGCGACTGCCTATCTGACCTCAACAACCCAGTTAGTACTGGGTAATACGATACTCCTTGGTAAGACTGGTTGTCAGACTTTTTTGGCCACTGACTACCTAACGACTGTCAAAGATCTACAAATGACACCCGGGACCAATGGCTTAACGTGCTTTCCGAGGCACGGAGGAAACTCGGTATGTAATGGGTGGTCACCCATCCACGGACCAACCTTGGCAAGCACGGCTTAACCTGAAGATCGACCCGAGTGGCTGTTATTATTTAGCCACGAGCTCCTTCTTACCCATGTGTAAAATTTTTATTTTATTGACACAAGAAGATACTCATTTTGTTTGTCGTTTTTCCAGCACATTGCGGTAACCTAAACAGATATAGACTGACAAATATACAGCGTCGCGCCGACAATACGACAATAATTGAAAACACTGGGAATAGTACATAGGAACATTTTTAAACTGTCAAATAAATACTAACATCAACATTAAAAAAATCAAACAAATTAAATAACGTTAAACTGTTAATGAAATAAATAGAACACCATTTATAAATATTGGTTTACCAACCTAAGGTGTAAATTGCATTAAATCGCGCCTGATAATAAAATTTAAGGTACGAATTTGGCAAAGTTTTTTGAAGTAGCGAGTTAGCAACATGTGTTTAGTGTTTATACCGATACGGGGTTCGTGAAGCTGTCGGTACTAGCCTATTAATCTACATCATGTAGAAAATTTTGAAAAAGAAAAATAATGTCCTGTGGCTAAACTACTGGATATATTCGAATGAATTTTTGTATGCAGACTGGGAACGTCATGAGGTATACGCAGTTTAATTTACTGTCGTATTGTCGGCGCCACCCTGTAGAATTGATAATTTAGGTCCCATATAAAATTACACCTACCTTTAACCTACAATTATCAGTTATTATATTACCTTTAAATTCAGATTGTGTTACAAAAATTACCTTCAATTATATGATGTGTCTTGGAGGCGCGACTGATGAGCATGAGGTCCTGGGTTCGATTCCTAGGTCGGACAAAGTGTTATTGGGTTTTTCCTTCAGAAATTTCTTAGTAGCAGCCACGGAGTCTAGACTTGTGCCCGGTTGATGACAATAGGGCAAGGCCCTCTATTACCTGGGACTTAAACATATCTGGCAAAATGTGCGTGTCTCTGCCTAACCCTTCGAGGATTAGTGGCGTGATGTTATGTATATCTGCGAAGAAAGTTCTTGACTATAGAGTTACCAAAATGTTGATTATGACATCACCTCCTCAGTTTATCTCGTATTATTACGGGTATTATTAAATAACGCCAGTATCCATTGTTTGTATCATATCAAATGAATGTTACCCAATATCGTACCTACCAAACAGTATAAGACAAAGCTCCTTAAAAGGATTCCCTTGTTGTGTGTGTCCTTGGATATATATAAGATACTCTGTCACTTCCTGTTAGGATCTTAACAGGCTGTTGATCTCTTGGTATTAGTGGCAGAAACGGAAGAGGTATCAAATATTACAGGAGTGTGAAAAATAAGGATCCAAAAAAAGATGCATGAGATAAAATTCAATGTATTCTTATTATTTATTGCACACAAATTAAAATATGTGATGTCGGAACCGGTCATTAGTATGGACATAAAATGAATCGCAAGTCCGCTGGTGGTGACGTCACGCGACCTACTTACAAGTCTACCCCACCACAGCGTGGTTTTTACAGAGCCCTGATGTTACAGCTCTAAGGCGAGGAGGACATTGAATGTCTGATCGCAGTGGATTTTGACGTCCTGGAACTGTACCCGATTCATTGTGCCCCGTGTTATTGTGTTAAGTTATAATCTCAAGTAATTCGTTAGTTTGCTAAAAACAGTGTATCGCACCCAGTATGTTTTCATAGCACGAAACCCATGGTCTGCTCACATGATGTACAAGCCTAACGGAGTATATCCTGATAAATCCAACATATACAAAAAATTTAGTATAGCTTATGTACAGTTTAACGCAGAATTTGGCTTTCTAACAGCAAACCTTACTTCGATTACGAGATTTGCAGAAGAGGATATACCTATGTATATCCTCTTCTGCAAATCTCGTATCGTAATCTCGTCCTTCAAGTTAGGTATACCGTATAGGTAGTCCAGTTAGTCAAAACTGTCTAGGCATTCATTTTTCTTAAATATTAATTTAGGATGCCCTGGATGGTTTCCTCAGAATAAGATGACGAGAATAAGCAATACTCCAAGAAGAGTGGCAGGAGAGGGATCTTTGCCCAGATGTGGGACAGATTAGGTTAATCAAATATAATAACTTAATTATTTCAATTACAACAATACTCAATAACAATACAACAATACTCGACAGCAGCGGTGGCCCAGTGGCGGAGACCCCGACTTACGAGCAGTAAGTCATGGGTTCGAACCCAGCCAGGCGCATTACTTTGTGTAAGTTATTTCATCACCACTGCTCTCAAAAACGGTGAAGGAAAACATCGTGAGGAAACCGGCATGTCCTAGAACCAAAAATTCGAAGACATGTGACATCTACCCGCACTGGGCCCGCGTGGTGTATTACAGCCCATTCCCTCTCATTGAGAGGAGGCCTGCGTCCCAGCAGTGGGAACATTAATAGGCTGATTATGCTATGCTTATGCAACAATACTCTGCTGTTGTTCTATTTGTCTTCATAGAAAAACTAAAATTATCCATCAATGACGTCAATCCAATGCTCTAACATCGAAATCAATATTAGTCTTTGTAAACTTTATAATCATAACGGCAGACCTCTACCACACTATTCTCAATCCCTTGTCTATCTGACCAACAAAGCATATTTAATTAATTAAAATCCCAGCTTGAACTACTAACACAATATTAATGTAATCTCTCCCTAAGCCCGTCTTTGTTTTTCCATGTTATCTTCACAAGGAGCTTATTATCTGGATCGGGTTACACAACTGACGTTGATGGGGGTGGCTTAAGTAGATTATTTTCAAGTAGGTTCCTATGGTGTACGTTAAAAATAGCTATAGGAAGCTGTTCTTTGTGTTTGTGGAAGTTATAGGATCATATCGGTATAGGTCTTTCCGGTAATTTAGCTCGCGAAATTCAAAATTTATTTTGTGCATTTACGATGTGTAATGACTAAAATATAACCATTTAATGGATCAAACATCTCTCACAATTTTACTGTAGGAAATCGTTATAATTTAAACACGAAGTGTTCTTTTTTGTGGTGGTGTTTGAAATCCACGAACTGAATCTTAATTAACACAAACAAAACAGAGCAGAAGCCAAAAATTTAATTTGAATAAAACGTAAGAAATATTAATTTCCCAGCTACCTTTATGGATCCCCTTTAAAGTAAAATGATACGTATGGAGCACGTATCAAAACGGCTTTTTTATCAAACCAGCACTGTTTTTCATTAGTCAGCTCATGTAATATCATCATTATACACAGCCAGAATTCACCCACGGCTGGTTATCATCATCATCATCATCATTTCAGCCGAAAGACGTCCACTGCTGGACATAGGCCTCCCCCAAGTGTCACCACATTGCCCGGTCCCGTGCGACTCTCATCCAGCGGATCCCTGCAACCTTCACCAGGTCATCGGTCCACCTAGTGGGAGGCCTTCCAACTTCCGGCTGGGTATAGGCTTCTGTTTTTCGTACCAATTCTTGTGCTGACACAGGAACAACAATGATGTTGGCTGGTGCAAGGGTAGTGGTGGTCAACAATGTCTCCGGCCCATCTGGCCGCTGACATTGTGGAACACCACCATTTCATTTCCCAGTTCGTGGACACCACTCGGCCACAGCTTTACCCCACCTGTCATCACCGCGCCTGCCTAGGTGATGACATATACAGGGTGTAAGGAACAGCCCTCAACAAACTGACAGGGTGCATTCAACTCCTTATTTTGAATCATATTCCACCGGAATTTTTCTCCGGAAAATTTCATTTTTTAAATTTTTTTTTCATTTACTATTCCTTTATTTCAATGTGAAATTACATTCCCTGTACGCAGAACTCCATTTATGTAAATAATGCGGCTAAAATCAAAAATGGATGTTGAAATACTCAAACGAACGACGCGTGAAATCAGCTTTCACGTTGTGCCTAGCTACAGAGTTCACCGAACTCGTCGTCGCACTTGCCGTTCGCTACGTGTGTTTTCTACGGCAAAGATACATTGCGTATGAGGAAATAAAACAAATCAAATTTATTGAATTCCCATAACATTCCTGAAATAATTTCTTGTACCGGTCATCTTAGTATGATATACTGAATTCACCCTATCAGTTTGAGGAGGTTTGTCTAAAAATAGGAATAAAAATTACTACTTTGAAGGTGGATGACTACAACATAACATACATGAGAAAAAAAATACAATGGCGAAAGAGTCAGAAAAAAAGTTTAAGCTAAGCGTAATAAACATCTACTTAAAAACTTTGAGCGTAAAGTAAATAAAAACTTTGTAAGGCGGTAATGAGCTCTGTGATTGGTCCCTGAACTTCCAATGTTCATTATATTGCTGGAAACTTTTTATTGCTTCCGACACATCGACAAATTACACGTTATGGAAAGTTGAATAAAATTGATATTCGAATAGCAAGTTGGTATGAGACGTAACTTGTTGATATCCGAGCGACGATTTAGGTTGCGTCCACTTTTATGTAATTTCTGGGAAAATACCAATAACATTTTGTCCGATGCACCCAGATGACTGCTGGCTTTCAATTCCAAAAGTGAGTTGTGGTTGTGAAGGTCAAATAGACCAGTAAGTAGTATCAGTACTTAGTGTTCAGATGGGTTGAGTTATTCCCAACTAGTTGAGAAAAAAAGGCTAGACAAATAATTATGATAAAATCAATATTGATTATTCACACAAATAAATAAAATTGAATTGTCTGTTTTTAATATCAAAATAACAGATTTTTACTGTACGCAAATGAAAATATACACGACACTTATAATAAAAACACATTTTTCTGAATTTTTGTCTGTCTGTCTGTTGTCGGTCTGTCTGTCTCTCTGTCTGTCTGTCTGTCTGTTTGTTCCGGCTAATCTCTAATCTGGTTGGGCCGATTTTGACGGGACTGATGTTATAAGGTCTAACATAGGCTACTTTTATTTGAGAAAAATAATTAAGGTTCCGTGCAAAAAAAATTAAAACCCTTGAAATTATTAACAAAATCCGATTCAAAAAGGGAAGTAATATTTTTTATAATAATTTCACGAGAATGAAGGTCGCGGGCAACACACGATCATTGACTCCAATTTTTTTTAATAATATTTTCACTTGTTTTATCAAGTTTACATATCAATACCAATCCCGTCTGCAGAGTTTCTTTAGGTTATTTAATCTGTCTGTCTGTGTGTGTTATCGAAATATCTTACCACGTCTAGAAACTTAAGTCTTCTAGTACTCATCGGATACTTGCATCGCCTTCTTTACCCTTTGTACAAAAAATTGTATATACGAATGGTCTTAACAATTGAGGAGTGGCTAGAGAATCGCCACGCAGGTCCTCACCTACCGCCTGACGCAGGTCCTCACCAGACACGGTTGTTTCGGGAGGTTCCTGCACCGAATCGGGCGGGAGGAAACGCCCAGGTGTTTCCACTGCGAGGATCGTCCGGAGGACACGGTGGAGCACACCGTAGAGGTCTGCCCCACTTGGGCGGAACACCGCCGTGTCCTCGTAGCGGCGATTGGCGGCGGCGATCTCTCGCGTCCAGCCCTGGTTCATGCCATGGTCCGGAGCGAGGGGGAATGGGAAGCCGTCACCACCTTCTGCGAAGCAGTCATGCTAGTGAACGAGGTAGCGGGAAGAACCTCACGTCCCAGCCACCGCGGGAGATAGCTCGCCGTCCGGCCGTCTTATGACGACAGGCTGTGTCGACGGCGCGTTCGTGTTCTCACTTCAAAGAGATGTCAGCAACCGAGTAGGGGTCCGCATGGGCCGACGCCTGCCAGGGCTGCGGGACTGTTCGGAAGAGATACCGCGGCCCTGGAACACAAAGGGCAAAGAAGGAACATGGATGGGTTTTAGTCAGTACAAGTCTGACACTCCTTTCCGCTCCGCCCAAAGTGGTCATTTGATGATTTCCCATCCGAAAAAAAAAAACGGTCTTAACAAAGAAACTGGGTAGTGGCAGTTTACTTTATAGTAAGTATCTTAGGTGCCTTTGCCCACGGCGACTTGATAGCGACAGCATCGCTGCTGTCACGCTTTGGGGTTGAACCTCGACTAGAAGCCCACACTTAAGATCCCTAAATCTTATAACGACTACGGAACATGAACGTGGGAATACATGCTACCATCTATTATGAATGTTTTACAGTTAAAAATTTGCAATGAAAGAAAGAAATGATCGAAGGTACGAAATAGATACTTTCTAGATTGTGGCGCAGTCTAAAAGTGTATTTTTAGTACCTTTACTATACCTAGTTATGTACTAAAATTATACTATCACTTACGGGATATCTTCCGTGTTTTCCGTAGTTATGAACTGATCAATAACGTTGTGGCACCGAGTTGCTGTGTCTGGCATACCGCAGCTGTTAAACCCACGATGGTTTGTGTTGGTATGTTTATGTTTTCCAAAATGGTTTGTTACAATGTTTACTTGAATAATCTTTACATAGTATAAAACAAAGTAGCCCCCGCTGTTTGTCCGCTTAGCTCTTTTAAACTCCGACAACAACGGATTTTAATGCAATTTTCAGCAATGGATAGAGTGATTCAAGAGGAAGGTTTATAAGAATATTGCCCGTGCAAAGCCGGGGCGGGCCGCTAGTAAAAGATAACAAAGCACGGAATCAGACTTTTCCATGCTCTTGTCGCTTTCTGTCGCTGCCGATTGCATCAACGATGCTGCCTCGCTAAATATATCGCTCGACTCTTTCTCACTCTATCAAATGACAGTTTTGAGCAACAGACAAGGCTAGGAGCATAGAGAAGTGCGATTTTGTGCTTCTAGATGAAGTTCAACCCTTAGTCGCGAATGTGCAACTAAACGCGATAGCATCGCGGAAGTAGCGAAATAGATACGTGGTTCCGTGGGCGAAGTTACACATCCAGCGACAGCATCCCAACTGTATCGCGGCCGTTAAGCGTTTGTATCGCTGCAATAAGTTGCGGTGGGACTCTTAAATGTACGATCGATTGCAAGATAAAAGTTGAGAAAGTTTAAATCAAATTCGTTAACCATGAAAAGTTTATTACTAGAACTAAGTAACTGCAATTTAATCAACTGTTAGTAGGTGCAGTAGGGTTACCGCATAAAACGTTATACTTTGTCAATAGAACCATTTGTCAGTGTGTTTTGAGTGATTTTTAAATAGGTATAACGCAAATTACAAAATCTTATAAAGAAAATAAAAATATTGTTTAAATTACAGACTGTCTCGTTGGTCTATGGTCGCAAGCTGAGCATGAGGTTCTGGGTTCGATTCCCAGGTCATGCAAAGTGTTATTGGAATTTTTACGTCTGGAATTTCTCAGTAGAAGCCACGGGTTCTGTATTTGTGCCCGGTTGTTTGCAATAGGCTCGCCCCCTATTACATGGCGAAATGAGGGGGTACTATTAGTTACACCTCTGCCTAACCATTTGGGGATTACAGGTGTGATGTTATGGCTTGTCTAAAATTTCAAAAGTCATACTTTAAACCACCCCGTATAAGTAATCCAGCAGATAAATTAAAAAAAAAAAATGCCTGAAAATAACCCGAAACCTAATTGGAGATTGTAAAATATTCCATTTCTGTGTTTATTTCGATTTACTTCACAAATAAATAGGCATTTCATTTGTCAAAAAAACGAATACCTGAAAAGTGCCCAATTTAAATCTGTAGTTGGACACAAGAGAGTTTTGAAAAGCTTTAAATTGTATATATCGTTTTTGGCTTTGTAATATTGCACTTCTACGTTATAATACTGATAACCATAATTGGTGCATGTTGTGTTAGCCTGTAAGAAATTGTTGCACTTATAAACGTACTATTAAGAAACTTTAATGTTAAATGTTATGTGTAAACAATTGTTGATTAACCTAAATAAACAAGAGACATCCCTACCGACGTCCCGCAACGGTTCTTTTTGCACGTGTGTTCCTGGTTAATTAGCAGGAACATTTGTAACTATTACAGGGGATGTGATCTGAAAAAGTTCCTCAACTAGCAGACCATTGTTTAGATAGAACTATAATGAAGGTTTTCCTCTTTCAATTTGAGCAAGGCAGTTCATCTAACTAGTAGTGAAGTACTTGCTTTACGATACTTGTTAAAATGTACTAGAAAAGCGGAGGATTTCCGTGTAAATTACTTAAAGTCCTGGATTTACCTCTAAACGCTGTTTAGAATGTATTTCTGTTACTGTCATACTGACACATAGTAACAGAAATTACACTTTACAGTTTACAGTCTAAGCCACTCTACAGTCTTAAGTAAGGTTTATAGACCTCGTACTAAGAGTATGCAACTTTCATTTTAATTAAAATATCTATAGTTTAGATTAGGTATAGGTATAAGGTGGCGGCGACAATACGACGGTAAATGAAAACAATGGTAATACTAGCTTATAAGAATATTTTTAAACTTAAACCCTTTCAATGAGATTCGGTTTCATTAGGTACGCCATATTATTTGTTTACCATTATTCAACTTAAGGAAAACACACTTGTGCATTTTTTTTTACTTGTGCCTGTTGCTACCCGGATTGGCTACCCCCTACCCTTCTGTTATAACTACAATTCTCACCCCACCACCACTCGTCTGCGCGGTCGGGCGTCGACAAAGATTTTTATTATGGTGGTGTGCCGCGCGGATTAGCGGTGAGAGTCTCTCGTCCGCGCGGTCTGACTATGTAGGGTGTTTAGGCACCAATGGACAACATTTAAGTCAATGCGACGTGCAAATCGCCTAAGTAACGGTATCTTTGTGAAAATACCATCATACCTGTACGAAGGAATTCCCAAGGACATTTTCTTACCAATAGATGGTAATTTGCACTCTTCTCGTGAAAAATGCACATAAATTTAACCGCAACTTCCTCAAAAGAGTGAATAGTGGTGCAATGTAAAAGTTGGACGAATATTTTGTAGCATTCTTGTACTGCTCTCTGTGGAAAATTGAATTCTCGCATACAAGCTGATGCGGTCACCGAGTGAACGAAGTACTTATGTAAATGTAATGGCCACGACACAGGGACCTGTGTACCTGTATTTGGACGCCATCTTTGTTTTGTGTTACGAGAAGAATTTGGTTTATGTAGTTGGATGATAGAGGAGCTCGTGGCTAAATAATAACGGCCGCTCGGATCAATCTTTCGTTGACTTGCGCTTGCCTAGGTTGCTCTGAGGATAGGTGATCATCCATTACGCACGAGTTTCCTCCGTGCCTCGGAAATCACGTTAAGCCGTTGGTCCCGGCTGTCATTTGTAGATCTTTTACAGTTGTTACAGGTAGTGGCCCGAAAGTCTGACAACCAGTCTTACCAACGGGTATCGTATTACCCAGTACTAACTGGGTTGCGGAGGTCAGATAGACAGTCGCTCCATGTAAAATTCTGGTATTCAGTTGCATGCGGTTAGACTGGATAACGACCCCAACATAGTTGGGAAAAGGCTAGGAAGACGATTAGTTGCTGGATGATAGTTGAGTATGTACTTTGATGTGCCCGGCGTCCGATGGGAATTACCACCACCATAAATGACAAAATTCTAGACTAACTTTTGTCCCCTTCAGAATTGGCAAGAGTCTTTCATTCTAGGCGCGAGCCTATGGACGGTGAGTTATGGGCTAGCTCGCCGTCCGGCCGTCTTATGACGACAGGCCGTGTCGAAGCGCGTGGAACACGAACGCGCCTCAAAGAGATGTCAGCAACCAGGAAGGGGTCTGCAAGGGCCGATGCCTGCCGGGGCTGCCGGACTGTTCGAAAGTTCGCGGCAAGTCTGACACGCCTTTCCGCTCCACCCAGAGCGGGAGGGGGTCATTTTATGATTTCCCATCGTAAAAAAAAGAGTTTTTCGTTAGTGGTAACTGAGCAAATTTCGTCCTTGAAGACCCAGCGGCGCTTTAGGCCGTGCGTTGTCTAACGTTGTCTTATTAGTGTAATATATATCAATTTTAAATTTAGATAGGTAACCCATCATTGAGCTGTACTGAACAGATGTTTAAAGTTAAAAAATAATTAGTACCTAGGTACCTATGATTAATCTACTTTTTACATATTATGTAGGTAACGATGAAAATATTTATAATTACGACACATTTTCCTTGAATGCGTGACATTAATAACTTATTAATTTAATCTGACCTAATTAATTTAAATGAACTTTCTTACATAATTTGAGGTTAACGAATTTTCATTCGAAGAATTTTATTTATATCCAAGGAATTATAAGTTTCTAACGATATCAAGATTTAACGTCGCACGAACCAATTATACAGCTCATTAACGACGAACAACTTTTAATGTGAATGTTTTGAAAGAAAATAAATTAATGAATCGGAGAATTTACAAGGGAATCTAGACACGACTTTAAGCTTATGACAATTCCATAAATTTTTCACTGTCATTTATTTTTTTCTTTCACAATCGTTGTCACTCATAGAATTTCACTTTGTACAAGCCCTCCGATAATCGAATTCAGGACTCTACGCTCATAGTCATTAGTCTTTACATTTGCGACCACGAGAAATTTCGAAGATTAATATATGTGTCGGATATGTCAGGATTTATTCCGTTAGACTCGAACATCATGTGGGCAGACGATGGGTTTCGTGCTATGAAAACACACTGGGTCCGATACACTGTTTCTAGCAAAACTAACGAATTACTTGAGATTACAACTTATCCGACATACGTATATATGAATACAAATCCAATTTTAACAAAACATCACCTGTCTAAGTTATTTAAAGCCACATCATTATATTAATAGAGCAATACATCTCCTTCAGTCTCTCACTAAAGTATTAACGAGACTCCTCCGCAGAAAGTGCTGCTACTTACTTTAAAATTCCAAAATATACAGAATTAATTCCACAAAGTACCTAATGCACATAACAACCGCGAAGTTCCTTGGGGATCACTCACGAAATTTCCTGTTTCAGAGGTGCAAAACAAGCGGGAACATTGAAGCGGCGCCTAACGATGCCAACGTCAACGCCATCGCATTGTGAATATTGAATGAGCCCCACTCTTATTTGAATGGGCCATAGTACTTGGACATGGAATAGAATAGGTACAGAGAAACAGCTCCCATGCAACGAACGAAAACGCGAGCACATATTGTAAGAAACTAATCTGGTCACCGTATCCGATGACACCCACACTTATTTCCTTTACTAAGAGGGCTATCTGATCAGAAGTGAGGCTAACTATATAACCACGTGGCAAAGAACACAGCTATCTTGTTTTTGCAAAACAATTTTACGAAACAATTTCTCAAATATGCCCTCTTTTTTTTTTTCTTCCCTTCTTTCGATTTCATTCCAGAGCTTAAAGATCCTTGTACCAAACAGTAGTTATATGGAAATTTCAGGTCTAAATAGGCAACAAATGCCAGTTATCAATACAATTACACACGCTGTACCTGAAGCGTGTCTATGTGGGCGTGTATTTTCGCACCTTGTATGGAGCACCGTATCCACACTTCTGTACTTATCTATTCCGTGACATCGGTATCGGTGCTAAGGTATCGGCCGTATTTGGGTATCGGTACTTATTATTAAAACAGGGAAATGGAAACGAATCTTAGATGTAATGGAACTGGGAGAGTTTGATTTGTGTTTTACAAAGTGGTTTCTTCACGACTTGTTTGAGAGGTTTTCAGTGTGAAAGGAGAAATGGTTAATAGATTTTGTAAATCCTTTTTGTTTTTGATGTCGCTGAGATGTCTGTTCTTGGTATAATTACTGGGAATTATAACAGCGATGACAGTTTAATCTCGAAATCAGCGGATCATTTCCGTGATACAGGGTAATCCTTTAGACCGGAGTGCAAATTATATTCGACCTGTATTTATGGACATTTACTGTACCCATTTTTTTAAGGAAAGTTTTGTATTTTTGTATGTTTGTAACGAATAAACTCAAAAACTACTGGACTGATTTCAAAAATTCTTTCACCATTAGAATGCTACATTACCCCTGAGTAATATAGGCTATATTTATTACTAGAAAAAAATAGTGGCGGATTAGGGGAAAATAAATGTCCACTCGTGCAAAGACGGGACGGGCAGCTAGTTTTAAATATTTTTGATATCATTGCACGAAAATTGGAATATTAGGCACCGTTCATGACCTATGGCGATAGGATTTGCGTCAAGCGACTGCGCGCGCTTCAGCGGTTTCCTTCACTGTACAGGTCGCACCGCAATTAGTTGTGGCATGCCTTAACCAACTTTTTACATTTCTACACAGTGACTGTTGCAAGACGCGTGTCGTGTGTGCGCCTAGCTCGTAGACAGAAAGTCTTAAAGATAGACATACGGCCCAACAAAATTAATCAATACAAATGGGCAATCGAAATAACTTTTTTTATTATTCAATATTAACATAAAGCTTTATATCCCAACACCTATATGAGAGATAAACATTTTTCTTATAAAGACACGGATGAGGGTAGACAGTGAAGTGGCATATTAAATAATGTGCGACGTAAGGTAAAGAGGGATAATCCTACAAAGTCGCGCTACTTTATTGGACACGGCACGTATTAAGCCGGCTGCTATAGACCTACTTTTTATGGCAATCCCTGTTATGTTGGCTTTAATTTTGTCATTACAGGAGTAGATCCATATTAAGCTATAAATAATCCGGATAATGCTGTTGTTTTTGGGTATTTAGGGATTAAATTCTTTAAGTTTTTAAAAGATGGCTTTTGTAAATTTAGTATTAAAGTAAAATGTCGTTTAATGAGGAAAATCGGATAGTAGGAAAATAATGCGAAAAAGGACATTAACATAAACTCATTATAATTTAAAATGATGGCTTTGTTTTTCAAAAAAAGGCTTTTTATTATCGAATGTAATTAAAAATTTTTCTCTTCAATAAACACAAATTTAGTGATCATTTTCTCTTAGGAAAATTGAATGAATAAAGACAGATAATAGAGACAGACAGTGGACAGAGTGGGGGTGGAGTGGTGGTGGTGTTGGGTGGTGTGATAGTCTAGTGGTGTGATCGTCGGACTGCCAATCATAGGTCACGAGTTCCTTTGATTTTTCGGATTCATGTGCGTATTGTATAAAATGATCATTTGCTTCGGTGAAAGCAACATCGTGAGGAAACCAGCATGCCTGATATATATTTCTCGACGGTATGTAAAGCCAAGTCAGAGGCCCGTGGGCGGCATAAAAACTCTGACACCAGGTTAGGCACTAACCACACGATAAAGTAGAAGATATTATAAATGTTTCGTGGCCTACAGAATATCTGTTTGATCCATTATAAAAGAAATACGTCTTTATTAGACAGATCCTAAAAAAATCGAATAGTTATTACCTACCTATTCACTAGTCTACCTTTCATATACCGTTCTGAGAGTTTTAAGAATAGTCTGATGAGAACGATTCAGAAAATACAGGTAGGTAAGGAAATTAAATTTCTTTTAGCTGAACGAAAAGAAGTGTGGTGTCAAACATTTATTGAACCACAAAACCTAATATATTTATTATAATTTCAGCGCAAGTTCTACTTACCCCTTTCCTTCGTGTTGGCGTGAAGTAACATCAAATTAAGTAATATTGCGCAACAGTGATTACACATTTGTGTACAGATTGCTTTATTGACGGCTTGTTAAGGGTTCTTTTACACCGTAAGTAGACAGCAGTGTCGCGTGTGTCGTGAGTTAGTCGGGCTTGGGTAGTGTCGAACTACTGTCGCACAAGCATTTGTCGTACTAGCGTGATGTCGAGCTTCAGTTTGTCGCACTTGTGTGCATTCGAACTATGGCGAGTCGCAGTACAGTTTTGTCGCATAAGCGCTAATCGCCCATCCGTTTGACGACCTGACGTAGTGCACACTCTCTAACATTAATACTTTATTTAGATTAATGGTCCATCACATAAATGTCAGAGCAGTGGTGGCAACGGCCCCAACATAGATTGGTAAGTCATGGGTTCAAACCCAGCCATTCGCATTGCATTGTGTATTTATTTAATCCCCACTACTCTCAAAAACGTGAAGGAAAACATCGTGAAGAAACCGGCATGTCCTAGAACCAAAAATTCGAAGACATGTGACATCTACCAACCCGCATTACGCACTGGGTCTGCGTGGTGGATTATAGCCCATTCCCTCTCATAGAGAGGAGGTCTGTGTCCCAGCATTGGGACCACGTCGGCTCAGGATAAGTGGATGTCACATGTCTTTGAAGTTTTGGTTCTAGGATACCTAAACCTACCTACCGATTCCTTCACGGAAACATTTTGAGAAAAACAGAAGGTTAAAAACGTAGATTTTAATCCAGTTCTGGCAAACTGGATTAAAATTCTAAATCAATGTAAATCAGCCCCAATACAAACCATTTCAACAGAAGTGACAAGAAGATAATAAAATCCGGCAACATCTTAAGGATTTTTACAAAGAACCTTAATGTATTTACGATTTCCTTACGACCATAATAACAGGCTTAGGGAACAGCCATTTTTTTGGACAATGAGTTTCTCGCCAAAGCTTTTATCAAGGTCGCCTATAAAAACGGCAATTGTGTCCAAAAAATAGTCGCTTTTATTGAAGATTGACAATGTAATTGACATCGCGGTCGAAATAAGGATAGTTCTAGACAAAATATTTAGTTATTTTAGGTTAGTTTATGATAATATAACATCTTTAAGCACTGCAAAAGTTGCTTTTCTGAACTATGCAACGAACTTTGATGATAGAAAGAAATGAATGAAAGAAGAAATATATTTTTTTTTTTGGCACATGGACACGACGTGCATACAAAATGACAAAAAAAATATGATGAGGCTTTCTTCTTCATTTAGATAATTTGTTTCGCAAGATTTATGTATAACACATTCATAAATATAAAGCTTACATATTATAGAAAAGAAATCACGATGTTTTAAGTTGTACAATTCGTACGTCCAAATCATTTATACATCTTTTGCTCAGAATAGTTACAGCACTGATAACAATATTTGTGTCACTTGTTTAATTTAGTATTTTATAATATTTTCTTACCTTTGCATAATTATATTCTTTTTAACCGATTGTTTGTGAATGTGTGAACATTGTAGGCTTGTAGTTTCCTAGCTGCTTGTTAACTTTTGTTAACTTTTTAACTTGTTTTACATCTTTTGTGTAGCAAGTAAAGACTTATTGTCGGGCCTACGCTGCCCCCATACTTCTACAAATGCCTGTAACCATGATAATATTGTAATACCAAATAATTTGAAAAGAGTATCCATGGAGTTTCTTGTCGGTTCTTCTCCAAAGGAAACGATCAACCCGAACCGTTCACCTTTTTGTCGACGTTTTATAAGTTTTTCGAAGCAGTGAACTAATTAATAGACCATTCTAGTTCGCTGAATCATCTATACGATTCAACTCAAGTTTTCAACCATTTTTCGTTAGTTAATTGAATATATCTATTGCTTAGACAAGACATTCTTTTTCCAAAAGTTTTTCTTAAAGAATCTTTCTCACTCATCAAGAACATTACCAAACTTCCAACTACACGCATACTCATAAATTCCCTATTCTCACCATCTGTTTATAAGGCCCCCTATAAATTCAAATGGCGTACGATATTTCTCGTATTCCGTGGCACATCAATCTATGCCAAGTAATACTGTCAAGAAACTGGTGGCACCGTAATTTATAGTTCAATTTCTCAAGTTAGATGACCATTCTAACTGTTCCCCGCTAATTGTCAGTCCTAATCGATTTTCTGCCTATTAAGAGTATAGAATTGTATACTCTAAGAGTATAGAATTGTATTTAAAGGCCCTAGCACAAGCGCGTGGCGTAAACGCAACGTAACTACGTCGATTTTAAAATTAAAAATGGGTGCTTTACTATTTTCATAATTTTAAAAATGTATTAATATCTATGGATGTTACTGATTGTGTTTGTTGCAAACAATTTTACTAAAATGTTATAAGATAGTTGTATTTTCGATTAAAAAATCGACGTATTTACGTGACGTTTACACCGCGCGCTCGTGCTGGGGCCTCAGTAACAGGTTTCTCTTAATTCCCTGACTTGGAGAATTGTCTAGGAACAGACAAGGTTAATGGTGGGGGAATTAAACAAAATGGTGGACAGTCTTAATTGCTTTGGTTGTCAGTTATGAAAATTTGAATAAGGAATTTCGACTAGTTTGAATCGATATGATTCTGGCCATCTAACAATACTGTTGTTTTACACGGATACAGAAAGAAAAGAAAAAGAATTATGCAAACTGAACAGAGGCATGGGCAGTGCCGTGGCAAAGGGGCCAACAATACGGCAAGCCCATAAGACGAGCAGACTGTTCAGAAACCCGAACATCATGACGAGTAGATTATAAGAGCTAGCCAAGCTTGTAGACTTGTATGAAAGTACCGTTACTAGCACAGAGTAGCACTTTACAGAATTATCCAGCGTCTCCTGTCTTTCCAGTAGTATTGGAGTCTGTATTTCATAATCAACATCATTTCAGCCGAAAGACGTCCACTGC
Source organism: Noctua janthina (assembly GCA_963576755.1). Classification (NCBI taxonomy): domain Eukaryota; kingdom Metazoa; phylum Arthropoda; class Insecta; order Lepidoptera; family Noctuidae; genus Noctua; species Noctua janthina. The sequence continues at coordinate 6,366,457 of OY755055.1, forward strand.
TGGACAAAGGCCTCCCCCAAGCGTCGCCACATTGAACGGTCCCGTGCGACTCGCATCCATCGGATCCCTGCAACCAGGTCATCGCTCGGTCCACCTAGTCTGTATTTATTTTTTTTTATTTTATTTTTTTTTTATTTATTTAGGTAACCAACAGCGATCCATAAAATTATTTTACAAAATATACGTGTTACAGTTAATATGGCCAATTATAGGTTTCCCTGTATAACTGGGATATTTGTATAAATAAATGCGAACGGACTAATGCCAGATATTTGCAATTAAACAAAAAAAAAAAAATAATAATAGCAATACAATACAAAATTACATAAGGTTAAATTAAGATTACAATTTTGAAAAATATAAAACAAAAAAAAAGGTGGAATAATACAATATATTAGAACAAGAAAAAGGAAAAGATTGGTTGCTTGTCATTTATCACCGTTTATAGTTTCAAGTAAACGTTTTTTGAATGTCGGTTTATTACAGTTAAATAAATCAACTTCAGAGAATTCCGAGTTATAAATTTGAGCAATACGAGTCAGTACACAGTTCCTGGCATAGTTAGTGGAGTGCCTAGGAACGCGCAACATTGACGTGTAACGAGTGCGCCGTAGGGGAGTGTTAAAAGTTATCTGTGCGACCGTATTATACGTAGTACCGTATTTATACGTAGATAAAAGCAAATAAGTCCCATATTTAATGAGACTTTAAAACAAGTGAAGATCGTGAAGAAATGAGAGAGAGCCATATACAGGGTGAAAAGGACACCGACGCTAAAACGGTTACCACGTATTCAGTACATCATTGTGAGCCCCCCACATAAGAATTTTACATCGGTTACTAAAAAAAAAACATCTGTTTCCTACAAAAGTGAAAACAGATGTTTTCTTTCTTTTACCTACACGGTCAAAATGTATAGAACAGCAGATTTTTTTTTAATAATCGATGAACAATTTCTAAACGATGGGCCTCGGAAAGGTGTTCTGAATACGTGGTAACCGATTTCGTATCGGTGTCTCTTCCTCCTTGTAAAGGTAGGCACTTCTGCCTAACCCTTCGAGTAATACAGGCGTCATAAGTTCTGCTCAGTTCTTCAGGATCAATGACCTTACCATGATCTACGTATGTGTGTAGATGTAACTATGTAAATTTTCTTTTATCCCTACATCATTATGGAAATTTGTTCTTTTGAATAATACAGAATAGTCTGATGAGAAGCTGAATATGCGTAAACTTTGGTATTTCTTATTTCGATGACGTCATCGCTTTGTGGCTTATCAACAAACTTGGCTCATTAAATACGTTTCGAATTCTTATTCTCAGTCAAAGTTGGAACGAAAATGTATTATTTGCTTGACAAAACAAAATTAAATTAAAATCGTCTCGAGAAAATTTAAGACAATTTACATACTGAAAACTCAATTAAAATGAGAGTTCATAATTATTTTTCATGTAGGTATCAACAACCTCAAAAATACTACCGACTTAGGTTTTTCTAATAGAATCTCTCAATCATGTGTTTTCACTAACATGAAGCGACTCCTAATCAAATGTCTAAATATTATAACACTGCTGAAGTTGAAAAATGAACAGATTGCTATTAATTACGCAATCATTTGTTTATCCCCTAGTTTTAATGCAAACGGGCATCGCCCTGTTGTAGCCCATTGCTGGACTGAGGCCTCTTCTAAATGGCGTCACAGCTTCGTCCCAGTCCTCGCTCTCCCCAAACTTGAACCATAATTACTTAAAAGATTCCGCGGTACGTAACCACTGAGTTACATCCAACGAAAGTCATTTAAAAAACATTAAAAATGCAATTAAGTTACCAAATTAGGCAGAAAAACGCAATTCCCTTTATTCCTTTTTAACTTTTCTACCAAGTTCTAAAAAGTATAATAAAGCTTCGGGAACTTAATGAAGCATATTGAACTTTTCCTCCCTACAATGTATGTAGCGAGGTCAATATTCCGGAATGAGTATTCTTCATAGCTTATCTATTAAAAAACGATATCTAGATAGGACTCAAGGACATCTGAGTCGCGGGCCTGTGGATGGCGAGTTATGGGCTAGCTCGCCGTCCGGCCGTCTTATGACGACAGGCCGTGTGGACGGCACGTTCGTGTTCCACGCGCGCCTCAAAGAGAAGTCAGCAACGATGAAGGGGTCTGCAAGGGCCGATGCCTGCCAGGGCTGCGGAACTGTTCGAAAGAGATACCGTGGCCCTGGAACACAAAGGGCAAAGAAGGAACATGGATGGGTTTTAGTCCCCCGAAAAACGGACATCTGAGTCATTTTATTTATTCTTAGTTCAAAAATCATGTTTTCATCCCGTCTAATGAAACAAAAAACAATGGCTTGCAATGACATTATACAGGAGTTACAGTTTAACAAACAATGCTCTCAAACAACATGCTCATCCTCTTGTACATACACATGTCACGTACCAATAACGTTTTCCTTGGTAAATTAAGAATTCCCTTGAGCACAGAATAAGCTGTGATTAAATAGTCAGAATCTAGCTGGATAGAGTATACTTTATAACATACATACATATCTATATATATAAAATGGTAAACTGACTGACTGACTGACTGGGTCATATCAACACACAGTCCAAACCACTGGTTCTAGAGGCATGAAACTTGGAGGGTGTGTTCTTGGTGAAGAGTAAGTATCCACTAATAAAGGATTTTTGGGAAATCCACCCCTAAAGGGGTGAAATACGGGATGAAAGTTTATATGAAAGTCCGTCAGTTTTAAAGTTAGGATCTTCAAATTTTGTGTTTAGACTGACGTATCTCAGCGGTTTTGACAATTCTTCCCTCGAAGGGTTAAAAAGGGGGATGAAGGAACGGAATCGGATATTATTCGACATCCACGCGGGCGAAGCCGCGGGCATAAGCTAGTATGTCATAAAATTATACCTTTTCCCATGGGGTGGGCAGACAATACAGAATGAGCCTGCTACGATCCATACTCCTTTTGCCTCATCCACGTTCATGCATTCATACACAACTCTTTTACAATGTTCTTCAATCTTTAGGGGCAATGGCACAACAATCAGCAACAGAGCTGTAACTGCGTAACTTTCTTACAATGGCAACTCCATTCGTTTTGACAGTTCAACAATATTCATTGCGTAATTTACGTTGCTAAGCATACAGTTGTTTCATACATATCCAGCAATGTATTGAGTATGTATAGAAGTGATAGCCTAGTGGTGTGACCGTCAGACTGCCAAGTCATAGGTCTCGAGTTCGAACCCATGGCACGCATCTCTGATTTTTCGGATTCATGTGCATATTGTATAATTGTCACTTGCTTCGTTGAAGGAAAACATGGTGAGGAAGCCATTATGCTTGAGAGATATTTCTTAACGGTACGTAAAGCCAAATCAGAGACCCACGGGTGGCATAAAAACTCTGACAACAGGTTAGGCACTAACCATACGATAAAGAAGAAGAAGAATGTATTTGAGGTAAATAATATACTTCGCCTGGTATTCTCTTCCCACGATGGCCCAAGACTACGTCACGATAAGTGTTACCATTGACTGTCCTTTTCAGTAAATTTAGGGACTAACTAGCTTATCTATTCAGTAACTCGTGTGATTCATCTATTTAGTTTTAAATTAATTTAAATATTTAATTATTAGTTCATAATTGCTTTGTTAAGTTAAAAAATGCATTTTGCTCGGGTAATTCAATCACACACCGTGGCAACACATCGACAGCGTCGCAACTGATGACGTATTCTAGGTCAATCACGTGACCCAGCTGTCGCGGGAAGAGAATACCAGGCGAAGTATATTATTATAGCATGAATGTATTAGTAAATTCTTTCAAACGATAAAAATCAAAGTGTGTTATGCAATTCAAGTGACTATGGTTTACTACTACTACTTAACTGCAGCATTACTTGCAGTACCTACTTATAATCCAAAGGTTCCACTAGTGAACATCGTGCATCGCTGCCAAAACTTGAAAGAAAATCTCAAGGACGGCCAGCTCTGAAAGTCATTACGGCAGCCTTGTCAACGAACTCAAAGTTAGTCATAACTCACAGACCGAACTCGGTCAACGCGATTCGACGAAACTTCCTCACGGGCACTAGTTGGACGGACTTCGCAATTGTTTGAGATCTCTTGTAATTGTTTAAATGGGAATAGTTCATTGTGTTAAATTGTTTTTGAAGAACAGGTGCTGGTTGCTGAAAAATTTGCATTTTTTTTACAAAAACGCCGTTGGTAGGTAATCTAAAAAAGAGAGCCACGAAAACTTAAATGCAATGATGAAGTGATTTTTTAAACAGTCTACCGGGTGTAAACAGACCCTTTTTTTTTTTTTTTTTTTTTCCGGATGGGAAATCATCAAATGACCCCCCCCACTCTGGGCGGAGCGGAAGGGAGTGTCAGACTTGTACTGACTAAAACCCATCCATGTTCCTTCTTTGCCCTTTGTGTTCCAGGGCCACGGTATCTCTTTTGAATAGTCCCGCAGCCCTGGTAGGCATCGGCCCTTGCGGACCCCTACTTATTTGCTGACATCTCTTTGAGGCGCACGTGGAACACGAACGCGCCGTCGACACGGCCTGTCGTCATAAGACGGCCGGACGGCGAGCTTGCCCATAACTTGCCGTCCACAGGCCCGCGCCTACGGTGGCCGGGAGCCACCACGTGACCCCCGACGCCCAGGGCGTCTCCCGCGGCGGCTGGGACGTGAGGTTCTTTCCCTCTCACGTCCCGCCACCTCCTTCACTAGCATGACTGCTTCACAGAAGGTGGTGACGGCTTCCCATTCCCTCTCGCTCCGGACCATGGCTTGAACCAGGGCCGGACGCGAGAGATCGCCGCCGCCAATCGCCGCTACAAGGACACGGCGGTGCTCCGCCCAAGCGGGGCAGACCTCCACGGTGTGCTCCACCGTGTCCTCCGGACGATCCTCGCAGTGGAAACACCCGGGCGTTTCCTCCCGCCCGATTCGGTGCAGGAACCTCCCGAAACAACCGTGTCCGGTGAGGACCTGCGTCAGGCGGTAGGTGAGGGCGCCGTGGCGCCTCTCTAGCCACTCCTCAAAGAGGGGACTTATCGCCACTATGGTGGCGTGCCCTGCACGGGGTTGCGACAGTCGCTCTCTCCATGTCGCCATGAGATCACTCCGGAGGTCTGTCCGCTGAGCCAATTTGCCGCGGCAGCGGAGTTTCCTCCCGACGTAGTGCCTCCGCGCGCCATTCGTGCAGGTGTGCGAGGACTATCGCCTCCAGATCCCATGGCGGCAATCCGGCAAGGAGGCTAGCCGCTTCGCCGGAGATCGTGCGGTACCCCCGGATTAGCCTTATGGCTATTACCGTGTAAACAGACCCTTCACATATCCATCAACCAAGCATTCTGTACATCAAACTAAGTACTTTACGCAAAAATTATTGCTGGGAATCGACTTTTTTTTTGGGTGAAAAATCACGTTTTACGGTAGAACTCGATGGAAAGCACTCATAGCATTGTGCTGATGAATGGATTGAATAATACAAAGGTCGTGGAGGTGTGTAACGTAAAAATCTTACATTAAAAACATGTATTTAAAAAAAAAACTTGTGAAAATGTTGGAACTTTGACCCCCAATATCTCCGTAACTAGAAGGTTTCCAGGTATGGTCTAGAACAAAAAAATGATCGCAGTGACAGGGAGAACAAGTGCCTTTCGTTTATGTTAAGGCTCTATTTACACCCTTTATACAAAGCCAAAATTTGTGTGTTTGGTCTTTGAAAAGTTGTGTGGTAATCGGTTGTCGTGGTATGGACATATCATACGAGTATGAATGTAGATGGCTATAAGAGTAGAAGAAGACCAAAGAAACAATGGATGGATTGTGTGAAGGTTAATATAGCTAGAAAGGAGGTGACTACTGAGATGACGAATATTAGAGAAGTAGGTATGGAAGTGGACGACAAGCTGCGCCGACCCCAAATAAATTGGGAAAATGATGATTTTAATATTTGTTCGCACTACATACTAGATCTTGTCAATATGAATGAGATTCATGAAATATGATGCATTTTTTTTTTTTTCGGATGTGAAATCATCAAATGACCCCACACTCTGGGCGGAGCGGAAGGGAGTGTCAGACTTGTACTGACTAGAACCCATCCATGTTCCTTCTTTGCCCTTTGTGTTCCAGGTTCTTTGTTTACAATACTATTGTATTGTTTTTTTTTTTTTTTTGATATTTCATAGAAATTAAATTCCATTCAATTATTAGGAGGTAATTACCACTATTCGCCGGTTATGTAGATAAAATTATTCGCTAATACTTAAACGACCTTAACACCTCAACGGACTTTTAGCACAGCTTAATAAATTAAAGAAAAAAACCGTTAGCACTAAAAACGCCTTCATAGCTGCTAAAAACTTATAACATGTAAACTCTAACAAAGGAGACATCCACAGCAACGTTAAACATGTGGGTATTTTATTATTAAAGGAGCTCGCCCAAAAATGTCAACAGAACAAAACTTTGATTAAAACTCCTCACGACCTCAGGAGTTGAATGGGAAAATTTTGCAGGAACTTAACATACTTCGGGAACAACGTATTCATAACCCGGTTTGTAATTCTGAATTATGTGAGGTAACTGTTTACTTAACGAGAAAACTGCGGTATACTGTATACTTCTCTATGGAATTCTGAAAACCGACTGTAACTTTGAAACCTATTGGTACAGAGTTTTGTTTCCTTACAAATCTATTTTGCACAACGCTCTTGTGTCAATTACTTAATTAAAGTTTCTTGGTATTCAGCGGGTTTTAATGTTATTCATCATCAGTACCCATAAATAATGTAACTTAACTTTGAGCATATTCATCAACACGACGGCACAGTTGGCGCAGTGGCTGAGCGATTGAATGGTGCGCTTCGTGTCGCGGGTTCGATATCCGCACGGAACAAATATTTGCATGGCCTACAGGTAGTTGTTCCGGGTCCGGCTGTTTGTGTATGTAAATTTAAATGTTTGTAAACACACTCACTATACAGGAGACATTCCTAGTGTGGGGCAACGTTTTTTTTTTTTAAAAAAAAAACAAAGTGTTTTGAATTGACAATTCCATCTAATTAATTTTCCCTAAAAATAAAGCCAGTATTATAAATACCATAGGTATTTGTTTACCAATTAATGACAGGTAAGATAAATACAACATTAACCAACAAACTATTGCAGGATACCGATGAACAAAATCAGGGTCAATTCCAAGCTTTTAAGCCCTGTTAAAAACCATCATAAACCAAAAATTAACACCTTCAAAAAAATAATATAAAAAATCATTTACCTAATCTTCTTACATAAACGAAAGATTAACCAAAAGCATCTCAGTAAGAAGATAAACACAATTAATTTCCTATTTACCGTTATTGCTACAGTTAATTAAACCGGATAATTAACTAGGGTGTAATTACTATAGTCAACTGGAGCACTTAAGCTGAATTGTAATTAATAGAATCAGATTTGTGTAATCGGCGAATAACTTAACCTTCCGTTATGTGGGCGCGGTAGGGATGCACGATACTTGCATTTGTGTATCGATACTGTAAATCGATCCGGATCGCACCTAAGTGTTACGATTCTAGGTTCCAATCGAATGGCTTCGATCTAATTCTCCTATAATCGAATCTTATCGTGTCGTCCACACACACAAATGTAAGTATCGTACATAATAATACGAGTGAATCCTTTTGTAATCGTTTTGAATAAATTTACTTCATTTCATAATTACATAAGGCCTTAAACGTTATAAAATAATCTATTATAATAACTGCATACCTACATTAAAAACAAAAAAATAATCTAAAATAACCAGAAACCAATCATAGCATCAAAAACTCTTCCTCAACGCTGTCAACCGATAATAAAAAATAAAAAATAAAAGACTGGTAAAAACTCTAAGCACTCGGACCCCACTACCCTTACGTTGCAACCCCAAACGGCTCGAAAATAAAATTACCCGCAGCATTGAATGATCATGCATTTTAAGACAAGGTGACTATTAATTCACCACCACCACCACATCACCATCATGAAACGATTCATTCACCATTTCAAGGTGGTGATTCGTTTCATGATCCATTAATTCCATATTCGGTATCCGCAAGTATCGTATTCGTTTCTATCGATTCAAAATATCACAGTATCGCATTTTACTGTATCGATACTGCAAAGAATAGGATCGTATTGTGCGCCACTAGGGCGAGGTAGTCTATCTTCTGCGTTCCAATTTACTGAGGATTAAATACAAGTGCGTTTGTCTAGTGTAATAGTTTAATTTCACCACATATATATCTTTATGCCTTGAGGGATTGCGTCTGGAGAAATAATAATAATGTGGATCGATCGAGGTTTAATCCTCGGCTCGGTTTTATTTTTTATTCACCCGCATTCTCCAGTCAACCCGCGATCAAGGCGCTTGCAACAGCGTCGAAATATTGGGAGCTCAAAATAATGACAAAATCACGGAAGATATCACGTAAGTGACGGTATAAGTTTATTTCTCGGGTAACTTAAACAACAGAGTTATGTTAAAATAACTTTTGCCAGAAGCTTCGTACTCGTGGAGGCCAAAAATATCCCACGAAAACGTAGTACCGAGAAGAAAGAATATCCTATATTCTACCCTAGGCTAAGGTTTACCCGTGTACCAAATTTAACATAAAGGCAGGGAGTTACTTTCGCATAATAATATAACAGATAAACGTTAAGGATGCTGTTGAATACGGCCTTTATAGATGTTCAAGGATATTTAATGTTACTAACGTCGCCATCTTTTTTTTCTATTCATTTTTACAAAACAATTTCACCAAATACCCTGACGAATCGGGCATAAGTCACCCAGTGATTGTCATTCAAGCGCTGAAAGATTGTTGTACAGGCTTTCAAGCATTGTCATCATTGAGCAACATTGAAAGAGTATATTTTCCCAGGCAAAGCGCCGAGCTGGTGATCATAGATTTTACTCCCCATTATCATTTGCCTAGCCTTTTCCCAACTATGTTGAGGTCGGCTTCCTGTCTAGCCGAATGCTGCTGATCACCAATTTTTTAAAACACAGTTAATACTGGGTAACACGATGCTCCTTGGTAAGGCTGGTTGTCAGACTTTCGAGCTACTATCTAGCTGCAACGACTGTCTAAGATCTACAAAAATTACTGCAGTGCGCCTGTGCTCAGTGCAGGAACCTCGGCATGTAATGGATGGTCACCCATACACGGACCAACCTTGGCAAGCCCGGCTTAACCTGAAGATCGATCGGTGAGGCTGTTATAATTAAACCACGAGCTCCACATTATGTTAGATTTTAGTCTCCAAATAATGCAAATTACAATTCTCAATTTTAACCCAAATTTTGTCCTAATACATGCATGTAGTACAAGCAAATGTTCCACAACATTGATCGTGGGCCGGATTTGTACGTGTAATCCATACAATTGGGATTTTACGGAGTAATTTATGTTTATTATGTTGACTCTCGATTTCGCTTGGTTTATTTTTGGTTTGTACCGAATTTAGAACAATTTGCTCAGTAATAAATTTACCTTATTGGGTCTGGGGGATAAAAGAATTAGCAGGACTTTTTTTGTAACAGGTAACGAGATTATCAGCTATTAATGAATTCCTTTTAATTCAAAATGGTTTATGAAAAAAGTGGGGTTATCTAAAAATCCAGATTATGTTTTCAATCTGAAACTTTTAGGTTTCTAAAACCTTAGGATTTAACCCTCAATCTGACAAAGCAGTGCTCGTATCTTTCTTCACTTGATATTATTTAACTTTGTAGACAATTATCTTGAAAAGATTTTAAATTATCATGGTCACTAACATTATCATTAACACAAGCAACAGGAAAAAAAAGAAAACAAAAAAAAAGAAAGAAAGAAAAAAGAAATCAGAGAAAGAAATAAAATAAAGAAAAGAACAAAATCAAAGAAAGGAAGAAAAAGAAACGGAAAATAAGAAGAAGAAAGAAAAGGCAGTCAAAAAAATCAGTAAACATGGTAAATATCCCGTTTCTATTGTTAATGATAATTATCTTGGAAGTTCGAAATAATCCATATACTAGCCCGAACCTAACCTCGTGTGTCCACACGACGAATAATCAAACCATACAAAACCAGTTTATGCGGATCTTTCATTGTATGAGAAATCTATATACAAGGCGAGGCCATGTTATACTGGAAATGTATAGCTTGATGTGTCGCCATGTGTAAGTTACTGTACCACATAAACAGTTTTTTTTTCTTTCTTTCTTTTAGTCTTTTCATGAACGGCTAATAATAATTATATATCAGTAAAAACAAAACATTATAAAAATCAGTCTTTCTCAAAAATCATCAAACTGATGAGTCTATAAGAAAGTGATTATAAAATTTTATTTTCAAAATGGGTAATTTGGCATCGTAAAACAGCCATTGAATTAATTATAGGAACTCCATAATGTCTTCCATCTTTTACGATGATTAGTGGGTAGAAAATCTTCTTTATGGGAGTCGGAAAGTTCTGGTTTCTAATGCCAAGACTTATATCATACCTCTGTAAGTATTCTGAATGTTCCTTTCACAGTTATTTTCATTATAGACCGACGGCTTTAATGAGTCCTCCGCCTTGCCCCATCAAAGGCACATTAAGCGTCCACAGAGTCCTAACAATATCCCACAGGTTATTTGGTTTTAAATTACCATAATCCAAGGTATTACGATACAAATTGAACCAACCTCAACCAACCACCCAACCGTGATCAACCTTCAGAATATTCCACTTAAATTGATACCTTCGCGAGGACTCATTAAAGCGGTCGGTCTATAGCAACCTTATAATTACGAAAATAAAGCCCACTGTAATTTAGACAGATTCGTCGGTTATAGTAAAACATTCACTATGATTCTGACAGATGTGCAATGGCGGAGGTAAAATAACGATCCCGTGAAAGGACTGTACACTTTAACCAATTTATTCGTGCAGGCGGAAGAACCCAGAACTAAAATAAACGTACTGTATGTTTGACATATTGATGCATTTTGTCTTGACAAGCAGTGCCACCTTTAACTGACTTTAACAAACTTGAAGTGGTCATACTGTACCAGGGCGTTATGACATATCGAGCTTTAGAAACTGTCAGATATCTGTCACTGCCGACATAAACGATGCCTTTATTATATTCTAACTTTTTTTTAAAGTCATGTCATTATTTAAGCCGGATACTGTAAGTAACATAAACATAACATAACATAACATCAGCCCTGTAATCCCCAAAGGGTTAGGCAGAGATGTTCCTAATAGTACACCCACATTTCGCCAGTTATGTTTAAGTGCCATGTAATAGAGGGCGCTACTATTTCCATCAACCGAGTGCAAATCCAGACTCCGTGGCTGATACTGAGAAATTTCTGATGGAAAAAACCAATAACACTTTACCCGACCCGGGAATCGAACCCAGAACCTCATACTCAGCTTGCGACTACTAGACCAACGAAGCAGTCTATGACAATATGGCCTCAACACGATTCACAGAAGAAATAATTCAGAATTCATAAAACAGAAAACCCAGACAATAGCTCTCTACTGAGCCAAATATCAAATATTACTGATGAAAACGAATTTCAGAGTCTCAGAGATAAAACATAAGAAACGAAAATGGCTGCCAAATCTAATTCCCGACGAATTACAAGAGATACGTCCGCGGGTTAATCGGATAGAAAAGTTTGAATTCCTTAATAAAACCATATCGTCTTCGTCGACTCGGTATTCTCGTCTACGAACATTTATCCTTTATTATTATAAAATTGGGAGCAGTTGAAAAGTTTTCTAATAACTTAGTAGAGCCCTCGTTTAAATTCCAGGTATGGGGCGTGGATCTCAATCAAAGTTGGTCGCTTGGAGCGTGAAGTTGGTCAAACAGCGTGCTAACTTATGCAAAAACGTGTCGTCTCTTCAGTGGTGTTAATTGTGTGTGACTAATGTGCTATGGAGGTTTAGGTAAGTTGCAGAATATATTAGGAAGGTAAGTACTGTTGTGCAAAAAAACCGGCCAAGTGCGAGTTGGATTCGCGCACCGAGGGTTCCGTATAAACTTGTAGGTATTTTGTTATTAGACTACGTATTTACGGTTTTCCTTGATACGTCCATCTGTTCCTGAGAAAAAGGGTCTTGACAAACGGACTGGCGGACAACAAAGTCATCCTATAAGGGTTCCGTTTTTGCCGACTGAGGTACGGAACCCTAAAAATGGATCAAGGTAACGTAAGTACTGATTTGCGAGTGGAATAATAATCGCACTTCAGTAGAGTATCTTGTCTTGGTAATTTAAGGTAATTCAGCAGACTACAGTCAATCTAAAAACAAATCTAATATTTTCAAGACACCATTACATTAATTACTATTAGAGTTTTTTAGTAATGGCTAGGACTAAAGCTGGATATTTACCACGAGCTGTTGCAGGCACCATGATCACTCAACTGACATGGTCCCTAACACTACCTGTTAATGACCAGGTCAGTTTAAAAACTTATAAGTTATAATATAATGTATCATTATATATAATGTATCAAGAAAAAGCAACTTACAATAATATATCAGCATTAGGAGCTCCTTTACAGCTTTTCTGTCTAGGTTTTATATTGCTCGCTTGTAAGCATCTTCGCATCTTCTCGTTATGTGTAATAATTCTTCTAAATCAACCAATCAGAAAGAACCTAAAAAACAACAACCCATATACAATTTTGAATGACTTTTTCATGAAATAGTTATTGAATGGGGTTAAATGAACTTAGAGGGTGGTATTGATAATTTTAATGATTAAAATTCTGTAACTACATATGTGTTACTTGCACGAATCATATTTTAATCAACATACAACCTGACACTGACCTACAAATTGCAAAAAACGTAAGAAAATTTGAATTTCGCGGGCTTCCCTGACGCTTTCAACTCACAGCGTACAGCTGGATTTGCTTGCAGATTCTTAATGATCAACAAACCACAGAAGGAAGACCATAACGCTAAAGAAGCTGCTTACATAATAAACCTACATGGAAGATGATATCTTACCGTGTAATATTAAATTACGAACATGCACCGTAACTAAATGTGTTACCTTAAAGGAATACTGGTACTAATATAATATTCCCTTGAGAGCAAACAGGATACCTACATTATGTTTAGCGAGACACTATGTGTAAGAATCGCTTAGGTACAATATTACATAACCAATTGCTGTTAATAAAACAGCAGGAGCTCGTGGCTAAATTATAACAGCCGCTCGGGTCGATCTCTAGGTTAAGCCGTGCTGGTAGATCTTTAGGTTAAGCCGTGCTGGGTGGTCACCCATCCACAGACCAACATTGCCTACGGCACCCAATACACCATACCAAGTTTCCTCGGTGCCTCGGCCACATTGTATGATCATTAACTTTTTAGAAAAATATGTAAACGTTCTTGAAAAACAGCTCACAATGCATTTACAAAAGTCAGACTTTATAAATGCAAACGGATTTGTCATATAAAAGGTCGTATATGTACGCAAAATAACAAATAGAACCTCATCAAATTATGAGGCTACTCATTGTGGGCTCTCGTATTATATTCAATGAAAATATAAAGAAGATTTATCCAATGTATGTTACAAAAATAACAAGGGTAAAGAATAACTTATTTCTCTTTTATATCAGCCTTTTTATTTGGAATTGGGGAGCTGACGTATGTGATCAAGGTTAGAGCTCGAATGCTTTATTTATAGAACAGTAAGACAAAACATTGGATAAAAGAAAAGAATTGGGTCCACCAAATAAATATAAACCAAGCTACGGAACTCAAGTATAGCGTTGCATGTTCTATTGACTCGTGGCCGTGGTTGGAACCAACGTCGCCATCTTGTTTTTTTTATTACAATTTTTCACAGACAATTTCACAAAATATTTATCATCAGAAGGCTTTTCAATTGAACTTGTAAGGAAGATGGAAGTTGGAGTTGTTGGTTAGTCTTAAAGTGTTGAAAAGTACAAGAGTTATTGCTTCCTAATTATTATAAATAAAATAGCTTATGCCCGCGGCTTCGCCCGCGTATAGTTCGATAATCGCCTCACGGGATCGTACTACCGTGATAAAAAAGTATCCTATGTGGTAAGTATAAAATGCGGTCAGTAGTTTTTGCCTGAAAGAGTAACAAACATTCATCCATCCTCACAAACTTTCGCATTTATAACTTAAGTAAGATAGTAGGATTACCAGATTATACTCGCGGGTTTACCCGCGTAATTCGGTATCTAATTGTCCTACATGATCGTACAACCAAAATAAAATAGTGTCAAAAAAAAAAAAAACCTCCCTCCTTTGTGTGTGTAAATAGTGTCTCTCGGCGATTGGACATATTTTCTTGCTCTTTGGCGGAATTCCAGAGGGTGGCACTTGGTATGTTGTCTGCTGTTTAACTTGTGCCTCTACCCAGTCCCGTTACTTGGGACTGGATTTTTGCAATTTATGACGAATTTGTTAGCTTGGGTCTTAAATAGGGAAATAAATAGGTCATTCTGTAGTCGTTAAAAAAAACCTTCACTGAGATTACCCAAATATTAATTTATTCGAAGATACGAATCTCATTTCCCTCAAGTAGATATACCTAGAGGTATGTAACGTACGCACGACGACCAATCAAGCTATACAGAATCAGTTTATGCGGATCTCTCATTGTATTGGAAATCTATACAAAGCAAGGCCAAGTTATACTGGAAATGTACAGCTTCATGTGCCGCCGTGTGTACGTATTCAGAAACCCGTCCTCGCAACATCGCAAACTTTCATCCCAGTGGACCACCGTTTATCTATGAGTTAACCACTTCAGTTACTGATTGGAGATAGCCGTTCTGTTAGCTTAGGACCACGGTTCGTGGCAGTTGTTGGTTGTCGCGCACATAAGGGTGTTGGAATAACCTCAATTGCGTCATGTATGTGTTAGATAGATTGACTGGTGTAGCGACGCAACTTGAGAGTTTTTGAAAGATGTAGTGGATGACTACAACTCTCAAAAAATCTCTTTTTAGGGTTCCGTACCCGACGGGTAACCAAAGGGACCTTAAACCAACCAAAACCTAGTAACCTGTCAGCGGGCTATATCTCATGATCCGTAATAGGTAGACAAGTTGCCGCTAAAACGATCAAAAAAATAATTTCAAATAAAAAAAGGGGCCACTTGGCTGGATTTTTCAACTTTGTTTTTCGTTGATGAAACTGTTGCTAACCACAGACACTTGTCATTCGATTTAGAAAAATAAATTTTCTAGTACGATTTGATAATCCACTGTTGTGAAATATTTTAAAACCCATTCTACACAATCGTTAACACACATTAAAACGGGATATCCGTTTCCAGTGTTAATGATAATGTTAGTGACCATGGCAGTTTAAAACCTAATTCTACATTATTTCACAAAAATATTAACTTTTTCAGTTATTGAGCAGAACTCTAGTTTTATATTAGAACTTTCAGTTATTGAGAAGAATGTCATCTCTTGAAGTCAATTTGTAACTCAGCACGCATCATAAAGAAAAACAACCGTGGAATTGAAGACAGACATCCCCAAATAAGCCGACATTCTCGGACGCCATTCCCAAGGCGTTTAAAGGTCCAAATCGCAACATAAATACTTATTTATTTCAAAGCAACGCCATGGAAACCCTTTTTCCTTAGTAAACTTTTACGACGGGCCCAAATAATCAATTGAAACGCTTTATATTTTAGCGATGCGTACGTTTATAGGATATTTCCGTGAAAGAATTGTCTAATCAAAATTCTTTTAGTAGGTAAGAATGTCATGAATGTTATCGTTGCTACACAAATTTTAGTAGCGGAGTCAATGGGCATGTAATGTTAATGGAACCTACACAGCAAAGCCTAAATAACTATTTGGTCTAGTATGAAATAGCTGTTATGGAGTCTACACACCATTATTTTTAGACTAGAAGCCGACCCCAACATAGTTGGGAAAAGGCTAGAAAGATGATGATGGAGTTTACGCATCAAAGCCAGCACCAATGTCGGCAATTTTGTAATGTTCGGCACGCGTTCAGTTGATATGCCAAATCGATATTTAGGTACATAGAATAAGCCTAAAAAGCCTTTTATGATCCCAGTGCTGGGACACACACTTTGTGAGAGGAAGTGTGCTTCAATTAGCCCCGCAGACAACGGTCTAGGTTGCCAAATCCTTTTCAAAGATTTCTATCTCGCTTTTATGACATAACTATAGCATAGCATAGCAACAGCCTATAATGTTCCCACTGCTGGGACACAGACCTCCTCTCTATGACAGGGAATGGGCTATAATCCACCACGCGGGCCCAGTGCGGGTTGGTAGATGTCACATGTCTTCGAATTTTAGATTCTAGGACATAGGTTTCACGATGTTTTCCTTCATCGTTTTGAGTGCAGTGGCGATGAAATAAATTACACAAAGTAATGTGCCTGCCTGGGTACGAACCCACGA
The DNA here is from genome assembly GCA_963576755.1 of Noctua janthina. Lineage (NCBI taxonomy): Eukaryota > Metazoa > Arthropoda > Insecta > Lepidoptera > Noctuidae > Noctua > Noctua janthina. The sequence continues at coordinate 6,382,976 of OY755055.1, forward strand.
CTTACTGCTCGTAAGTCGGAACCACCACCACTGGGCCACCGCTGTCACCGCTAACTATAGCACTGCTTTCTAATTATTTTGAAAATGTTTTATGAGGTAAATTTATAATGAATGTATGTACCTATACGGGTTGAAAGGGACATCAACGCACAAACGATACCACGTATTCAGTACATCATTCTGAAAACCATTTCCTCCATAGAAATTTTTCATCGGTAATTAAAAAAAGGGGTGTTCCAGACATTTTGACTGTGTACCACTTTTGTGGGAAACATTTTTATTTAATTACTGATAAAAAATTCTATGTTTGGTTTGGTATGTTGTACTGAATACGTGGTAACCGTTTGAGTGTCGATTACCCATCCACGTTCCGTTATTTTATCGTAATTATCGCCATTTGTGTAACGGTCCCGTATCTATTCTATTCAAAAACTAATTGACTTAAAACTAATGAAACATTATCCAGTAATATCAACCCAATCAATTAACATGGTAATAGTTTCATCTAATTGCCATTTTCCATTAGGACAGACAGAAAAACCCTAATGCTTAATGCGATGCACACCATTTTAGCTCTACTAACTGACCGCAGAACCGATTAGCGGGCTCGCTACTAATTTCATTGGGTTTGCACGTGAAGCTCTATTAGTTTAATTCCTATTACATCCTTGGATGCAAAAAATTTAACATAATTTATGTACTTGGTAGGGAAACTTTTAGGTACAACTGGTGGAATGGAGCCACTGCTGCCTCTGACATAGTTAGCATAGTTAGTTGGCATAATAAAACGTTCCCACACTTCCCACAAGAGAACCAAGGTTACTGACGTAGCCCGAAGAATAGCCAAACTTAAGTGGCAGTGGACAGGGCACATTGCTCGCAGAACGGATGGCCGATGCGGCCGGAAAGTTCTGGAGTGGCGACTGCGAACTGGAAGACGTTGCGTTGGAAGGCCTCCCACTAGGTGGACCGATGACCTGGTAATGGTTGCAGGGATCCGCTGGATGCGAGACGCACGGGACCGGTCAATGTGGTGACACTTGGAGGAGGCCTATGTCCAGCAGTGGACGTCTTTCGGCTGAAATGATGATGATGATAACACTTCCCACTCTGTGAGAGAGAGTGGGGTATAATCTTCTATGCGCGGCCAGACCAAACTGGTGGATTTCACAAATCTTCAATTTAGGAGGAACTGCTATTCTTCATACAAATGTTTTTCCTTTTTTTCTTGCTGAATAATGCCTCTAGAGCATCATTATTTATTAAATTAAGATCTACTGTAGACACGTCCCTGTCATTTCCTTTTTTTGAGCAACTAATAACATAGCATAGCATAGCAGCAGCCTATAATGTTCCCACTGCTGAGACACAGGCCTCCTCTCTATGAGAGGGATTGAGCAACTAATAAGTAAAGAAAATATGATTCCAAAAAATTACAAAAAATGCCCCGTTTTTACGACCGTGATTACAGGACTACCAGATAAATTCGAAAAGTTTTTAACATAAAGGAAATTGATAGGAACCTAGACATACTCTTTCTTAAAATTTTAATGTTAAAAACAATTTAATTGGCTCAGTTTTCGTGGAGAAAAAAGGGTGATACGAAACGTCGATCTGGTCAAATTTTGTGTGATATAATCGGTTTGAGCTGCAGCTGTCCCTATCTGGCTGCGGGACTGTTCGATTGGCTGCGGGACTGTTCGAAAGAGATACCGTGGCCCTGGAACACAAAGGGTAAAGAAGGAACATGGATGGGTTTTAGTCAGTACAAGTCTGACACTCCCTTCCGCCCCGCCCAGAGTGGGGGGGTCATTTGATGATTTCCCATACGAAAAAAAAAAAAAAAGCTGTCCCTATCACACTCTACGGGGGCAGGCTTGACGGAGCGCGACGGCTTAAGTCCGTAATTACAAACTGGAAAATAAATGTCTTTGATTTTTTTTCGTTTCAAATCTTTAGACTGGCTTTTAGTACTTACTTAAATTCCCTATTGTGATATTAAAAATCAAAACCTGTTAGATAAGGATTTTATTTAATGAAAAATAGCAAAGTACATAATAAAGCAGGTTCATACAAAAAGAAATGAAATTGCGAAGAATTGTTTCCTTTAAAAGTCAACTTAACTCATTAACATTGCCCAAAGCGATACGTATTTAATATTTGGTCCTGTTTTTAAACATTAACATAGCTTCAAATCAGGAATCGTAGTTCTATAACGATGGTTAACGAAGAATGAGCTGGAAAAAAAAAAGAAATTAGTGCCATTTTCCGAGTACCTTACTTACCAACATGTTGGAGGAAAATGTTTTTTTTTTAATTTTTTTGTTAATAACAAGACTAAGTAAAAATAGTAAAACGATGAAAGCTGCAAAAGTATAAACTGTAGCGCAGCTAACAACGGCCTTCTCCAGATACAGAATGGAATGATGTTACATGCAAATTTGCTGATAGAACCTGAATGTTTTAAGAAAATGGCTTTCAATGTGAAACATCTCAGGTTTCTTCACACAAGATTTCTAAAATTGAATTACGGAGCTGCTTCAAATGTACAATAATTTAAATAACTTAGAAAATTACACCACGATATAGAAAAATAACACGCCTGTTTTCCAGCAGGATAGACAGAGACGAACAGCAATACGCAAGTTTTGCAGGTTATACTTAAAGTGGAAGCGTCAGGGTAGCCCGCGAAATTCAAATTATCTTACATTTTATTGCAATTTTACGGTCAGTGCCACATATTGTTACGGTCGGGAATCATATTTTAATCAACATAGAACCTGACACTAACCAGCAAATTGCAAAAAACCTAAGAAAATTTGAATTTGACGGGCTGCACTGGCGCTTTCCCAAGCCCACTTGTAGGAAATAGAAAACCAATGCCGGACTCCAGGCTAATGAAAAAACCAATTAAATCTTTTCGCCACAAAGTATGTGTGTGAAATACCCACAAAAATACGCCAGGAGTGACAAATAATGACAAAACAAACCTAACTCCACTCACCTCATCTTCATGACCAACACATGAACCGTTTATCCTTGGAGTACCATCAGGACAGACATGCTCATACTTCCATATAGCAGGGTTGGCAAAACTCAAAGCCACTAGAGCAACAATCACCACGAAGAGTATTTGGTACAGTTTCATTTTGATAGGACTTTACTTCCTAATCAAAAGTTGTAAATCAAATGATGTTGGATCTTTGCACAACCGGAATTTATACGATAAGTTATCTAAATATTTATTTTCCTCATCACACATTGAGTACTAAAACCGTGAAATATAAAGAGCTTGTCACATAGAAGTTTACACGTAGAGGTCACACAGAGGTGTGGTTGTATGTGTCGGGAGCTTTTCTCGTCATTGTACACTGGTTCTTTAGTACCTTCCTGAAATTTGACAATAAGAAACGAAATGATAGTATAGTATACCAGTATGTATACTATTATAATAATTGTTTTTTCCCTACACTTCGCACTTGTACTAAACAGGTGGTTTTTTTTTATAACCTACGAAAATTTCCTATTGGAACTGAAGTAATGGCACAGGTGACACGTCGTACATGAACTCGTAGCATCGCTCGTTCTGGAATATACTGCGTGATATAATTTGTACCGGCGACTGCGCAAACCGATCGCCGCACTAGAAACAAACCAGCAGTATGTTAGAGCCCTAAAACCACAAATTAAAAACAAGTTTCGCAGTATTGACGCAGTCAAATAAAAAAAACAAATAAACGTCTGCATCGTAAGTGCATTAATATCTACTTAACGAGTTACGTACATTATACACTGTACATTTCTGCAGTGTAAAAAGTCTACATAATGTGTTTTTATTATGTGGTGTAGCAGTTTTTTTGTTAGCACGTTTTCCTTAAACTTAGTTTTTATTATAAAATTGTTAATAATTAGCAATGATTTTTTTAAAGCTACGGAGCTTAAAAAAATCATCGCTAATTACGATTCTAATTACTTAGATGATTAGAAAAATACAATTCTTACGACTCTACGATTCATATTTGAATTGACTTTGACCGCGATTTTAACTGCGTGTGAGGTAGAAAACTATCATATGGGGCCGTTTCCTATCTCTATGTACCTACTATTTTATCTGAGTCTGTTTAGCATGAAGTCCTCAAAAGGGAATAGACAAGCAGGATAGTATCTCTAGCTTTTAACACAACCAGACTTGACAAGGGTTATCGTACTAGTACCTGGGTTATGGAGGTCAGATAGGCAAGCGCTCCATGTAAAATACTGATTGGAGTTACAACACTGACACGTTAAAGACAGCCTAAATAAAAGGGCATTGAGTAATTCCCATCCAACACTCGGCTCACCACCAAGAATACTAACAGCGCAAATAAAAGGTGCAAGGGTCCACCGACGCACGGACGGTTACCATTTATTGGGTACTTACAGTTATTTAAACAAAAACTGCTGTTCCATACATTTTGACAGTTTAGGTATTAACTGCACTTTTGTAGGAAACAGCAGATTTTTTGGTTTAAAATGATGTCCTGAATACGTGGTAACCGTTTATGCGTCGATGTGTTGAAAAAAATATCAGAAGAGTTACTAAAAAAATATATTTATTGACTTACTAATTATTATCAATCATTTATTTATTTAACTGTTTATGCACAATTGCACACACAGAAGACAACACAGGAAAATAACATTATAATATATGAGTACAAAGGTACTGCTTATTTCAAAAGAAATTTCTACCAGCAGACCCGCAAAAAGAAATGTAGACAATAGTGTGTAACAGGGAAGAGAATAATGTGAATAATATGTGCCTTAACTTACTAACTTATATAAATATACGTATAAGTATATATTAATATATACTTATATAAATACATAATTCTAAGATATATAAACTAATAAAAATATATATGTATATTATAAATCATAATTGAGAGGAAAGGTAATGCTCTTTCACTCTGGTTTTAAACAGTGAAATGTTCTTCAGATCACGGATGCTAGGTGGAAGTGAGTTCCACAACCTTACAGCATGGACGGAGAAGGAGTAGGAGTAATAGCTGGATTTATGAGGATGGGATTTAAGTAGGGATCTAAGGTGCAATCTACACGGTGCGTCCGTAATCATCTTCAATATTGATTGTCCGTAGGTCCGTAATCATCTTCAATATTGATACGTTACATTACGTTATAAACCTGGTTCAGGACAGTCGTAGGTTCTAACCAAATGGACAAGAGTCATAGATGCAAGTACAGCAAGGACTACAAAGATGACGAGGTACAGCTTCATGTTGATTGTCCACTTGGTGCGAGAATGTATTGAGATACCATATGGATTATGGACTCCTTTGCTAGGATGTTTCATGCAATAATCATAATCATCAGCCTAGACTTTGCCAACTATGTTTGGGTTGACTTCCAGTCTTACCGGATGCAGCGGAATACCATTATCTATACTAATATTACAAAGCTGAAGAGTTTGTTTGTTTGGTTGAACGCGCTAATCTCAGTAACTACTGGTTCGAATTGAAAAATTATTTTAGTGTTGGATAGTCCAATTATCGAGGAAGGCTTTATCATGGTATGACTAATAGGACCCAAGAAAAAAAAAACAAGTCAGAAGCGGCGGGTGAAACCGCGGGGCACACCTAGTTTTACATAAAGCATCATCATCTGCGTAGCCTTTTCCCAACTATGTTGGGGTCGGCTTCCAGTCTAACCGGATGCAGCTGAATACCAGTATTTTACATGGAGCGACTGCCTATCTGACCTCCACAACCCAGTACTGGGTATCTCCACAACCCAGTACTGGGTTGTGGAGATACCCCTTGGTAAGACTGGTTGTCAGACTTTTTGGGCTACTGACTACCTGTAACGTCTGTCAAAGATCTACAAATGACAGCCGGGACCAACGGCTTAACGTGCTTTCCGAGGCACGGAGGAAACTCGTTATGTAATGGGTGGTCACCCATCCGCAGACTAACCTAGGCAAGCACGGCTTAACCTAAAGATCGATCCGAGCGGCTGTTATTATTTAGCCACGAGCTAGTTTTACATAAAGCGATTGCCTAAAAAATAGGCATACCAGAAATCCATCATGAAAGCGATAAAACTGCTGTCTGTATTATTATGTTTATCCATGAAATAATTTTGTCAAACCGGTACTGAATAATTGAGGACGCGGGTCCGGACATCAGACAGACAAAGTACCTACTGAAATATCTTACAGTGTCCGATGTCCACAGCCAGTCTGCAATTTGTCAGAACCTTTTATGTCATGGCGCGAAAGGACAGGAGAAATTATGATAGAATTAGAGATTTTTAATATTTTTATACGCAAACCCTGCGTAGGGAACTACAGCTGTTTTGATATGGAAAGAAAAATTCGAGTGCGAGCAGGGTTTGAACCTGCGACCATCCAAGACGTAAGACGTTATTAATAGAACGAAAATTTCGAGAACTGTGAGCGGGGTGCGATGGTCTAATTGCATAAGACGTCCGGTGTACTGAATCGGAAGGTCACAGGTTCAAACCCTGCTCGCCCTCGAATTTTTCTTTCCATATCAATGCAGCTAGAATTAGAGATGTTTGGCACATAGCTAGTTTATAACCTGGATTAACATATAGGTTACTTTTTATCCCGGCAAATGATCCCATGGGACACTTACCGAACTTCACGCGGGCGAAACTGCAGGCATGAGCTAGTATACTATACTTGGTAAAAGAAGTTGCTACTCCTCTAAACTACCTTGACATTTACCAAATTTTATGAATAACAAGTCTGTTTTTGACAAACAGGTTTTATTTCCTGCTTTGTCTAACAAAATGGCTGGTGTTCCTAGCAGCGGTAGGTACGCACGGCGGCCAATCAACCTATGCAAAACCAAATTAAGCTGATCTCTCATCGTACGGGAAGCTCATACAAAGCGAAGTCAGGTCGTACCGGTTATGTAGAGCTTGATGTGCAGCCGTGTGTACATACATATATTTTGTTAGAAAAGTTATTGTAATTTCCATGTAATTATAACGAACCTTAAAATATGATCCAAACTCAAACTTCAGGGTATTTTTTGTTAATTTTCGGAAAACGAAATGGAGTAAAGACAACCAACTTTAATTAGATCATACGAAATTCTTTAACGAGTAATGTAGTCATATAGAAGTAGCAGACTTGCTACACCGACCATAAATATATTGGAATGAGGGCAAGAGAATGGGCTGCGGGACTGTTCGAAAGATATACCGCGGCCCTGGAACACAAAAGGCAAAGAAGGAACATGGATGGGTTTTATTCAGTACAAGTCTGACTGTAATCTCTCCGGAAAATCGCTCAAATTCTTCTAATACCATCGCAGCTCAAAAAATTGCATTATGTTGTCCCACTGCTGGGCAAAGACCCCCCCCCAAAGCTTTCTACTTCTCCAAATTTGTGGCTGTGGCAATCTCCGGCCAATCTCCCAAAAAATGTCTTAAGCCATTCATTTATTTGTATTAAATAGTAATGAAGGTTAAAGAGTTACTTACTTACATATTCTTCTCTAACGCGTCTCCCCGCTTTTGCAGAATAGCCAGGTGGACATAGGGTTTCGGAGTGGCAAAAGTGAGTGTGCCAAGTGGCATTTAAAGCCAAGTCAGAAACACATGGGTGGCATAAAAGCTCTGATACCAGGTTAGGCACTAACCACACGAAAAAGAAAAAAGATCTAATAGTATATTATTTATTATAGAAATAATATCCGTAAATTACATTGATCCACTATAAATCATTATTCACTGGTGTTAAACAAAAACAAAGTGGTAAATAAGGAGATGAGGCAAATCGTGTCGGTCCATTAACATCAGTTCCACACCATCGCAACTGAGTCCATATATTTCTGTGAAGAAAATGTTAAAAAATGAATTTTACAAAAATGGGGAATCCTATTGTTCTCATGGGTTGTTTCTACTTACCTACTCCTCCTCTTCTGTAACACACACGCCTGATCCAATCCTTGCGTAGCCTGGCGGACACGCATCATGACTGAAGGTTTTCGGAGTGGCAAACGTAATAGCTGCAAGTGCAGCAAGCACCACAAAGATGACGAGGTACAGCTTCATGTTGATACGAGTTTACTTGGCACGATGTTTTGTGATACGACATGGACTTCTTTATATAGTAAATTTTAGTATAATAATATCTAGTAATAATAGGAGCTCGTGGCTAAATAATAACGGTTGCTCGGATCGATCTTTAGGTTAAGCCGTTCTTACCTAGGTAGGTCTGTGGATGGGTGATCACCCATTACATACCGAGTTTCCTCCGTGCCTCGGAAAGCACGTTAAGCCGTTGGTCCTGGGTGTCATTTGTAGATCTTTGACAGTCGTTAGGTAGTCAGTAGCCCAGAAAGCCTTTTTTTTTTTTTTTTTTTTTTCGGATGGGAATAGCCTCACAACCAGTCTTACCAAGGGGTATCGTATTACCCAGTACTAACTGGGTTGTGGAGGTCAGATAGGTAGTCGCTTCATGTAAAATACTTTCATTCAGCTGCATCCGGTTAGACTGGAAGCCGACCCCAACATAGTTGGGAAAAGGCTAGGCAGATGATGAATATATAGTAATAATAGTAACAATAGTATTTAATAGCATCTACACCTACACTACGAAAAATGCACACACTGCATCCAAAATTCACAAGGTTAAATTATCACAAGCATCTATTTACTAGCTTTCGCCTACAGGTTCGCTCGCGTTAGTTTAGAATTTGACAATCAATTCGTGTTGTACTCTGCTTGTAATAACATAATTCAATCACTATTCGAAAGACACGTGGCGCCATCTATTATCATAAGAACGTTATTGTTGTTTTCCTCAAGAACAGTAAATTGTTTCGGGATGAAAGGTACCCTATGTCCGTTTCTGTATACCTGACAACGTATATGCAAAATTTCGGGATGATCGGTTCAGTGGTTTATTCGTGAAAAGGTAACAAACAAACAAACTTACTTTCGCATTTATAATATTAGTAAGGAAGTAAGGATAATAATTTGTAAAGATTGAATATTAGAAAATCTAACAAAGCTGAACATGAGTTCTTGGGTTCGATAGGGATCAGGCTTAGTATTGGGTTTTACCATCAAGAATTTCTCAATAGAGACTTTACCGATTAATGGCAAAAGGTTCCCACTTTTACGTGGGATTAAAACATAACTAGTGACCTTATTGGTAACTATATTTTCGAGCCGTTTGCGGTTGAAATTCTAGGATCGTGGGGTCTAAGTGCTCGTAGCCTCTTTACGGAAATTTCGAAATGCTTAACTGACACGTCCCGTGACCCACAGTTTCTGTTTAATTACAGTATCTGTAAATATATATTTTAATTTAATCTTCCGAGCCTACCGTAGTTTGAGGCTCGGATTCCTAACGATTTGCTAGTTTACTCTCGAAACGGGATTAAGAGACTCAAGGCTAGGGATCAACTATATCCCTGTATCTTCGTATCTCGAAAGTTCCGATTAATACAGAGTAGAAATGCGGAAAGCTTGGTTTTCTACCCACAATATGTAACTGTGTGAAACTGTTTATTGAATAAAAACTTATACTGTCACTTACGGGATATCTTCCGTGATTGTTCATTATTTTGAGCTCCCAAAACAAACACGGAAGATATCCCGTAAGGTGACATTCTAAGTTTAGTTGTAAACCGTGAAAGCTTAAAACAGTGTTTGTTTATTGAATCATTCATCGCTGTTGAGCATGATTTCCTGAGTTCGATTCCTTGGTCAAGCAAAGTGTTATTGATTTTTCCATCAGGAATTTCTCAATAGCAGTCACGGGATCTGGATTCGTGCCTGGTTGATGTCAATCATTTATAAGGCCCAGAGCAAACGATGGATGCATTGTTTGGTCGGTCGTTTCGGTCCTGTCCATTGGTTGCTACGCTATTTTTTCATCCATTGGTTAATGCAAATTGTCGATTGCCTGCACAGCGCTAGTCCTCTAACGAAAGGATTCACTTGACTATAAAAACACAGTCTTAATTGGTATGATAAGGCTTGTAAGAATTAGAAAAAAAAACGTAACTTTTTATTTATTTTTAGGCAACTTTGGTTTTTGGCTAGACATGCATTTTTAACCTCACAAACTAACATTACAGATTAAAGTTTATTTGGAAAGGTAGGAAGATATAAGTATAGATAAACATACTTTAATTACCCAATGCCCGTTTTCACTAAGTCTGCGACATCCTAATATGAGCCACACCTGATTGAATAAATAAAAACTTATTAACGTCGGTTATTTTTTGAAGTCGGTTATTTTTTTTGCAATTTTTGTTTTTATATTTCACTGTTTTCAGTTATGATGGTATCTCACACAAATTCTTGTCGAGTATTTATTAATTTCCCATAATTACTAAAGGTTACCAAATCATCCACATGGACATAGAACAAAAATATATATATTATAGTACTAAAATATGTATTATAGAAGATAACTCATAAACTACTGAATCAATATGAATAAAATTTATATGGCACCACCACGCAAGCTTCTTCTACCAAATTAAAAAAGAATCACGCAAATCAGACCAGTAATAACGGAGTTATGAGGTGAGAACCTCCTTCCTTTTAGAAGACGGTTAATTACATCGCGCTGTTGTATAAACAACAAACAATTTTTTTTTAAAGCATTCTTTTATATGTCATCTAGTATTGTTAATAAAAACGGGCATTAATCTGAGTCGCATGACCTTTTTGTTTTTATAAAAAACACAGAAAACCACTATAAAAATAAAAAAAAAACACATTATATCTAAAAACAGATGTTTGCCATTATGTGAATGCTATAAGGCACTGAACTGAAAAGGTTAATCAATATTTAATTAGTGTCTTTATTTGTTTCCTTTTAATTTTAGGGTTCCGTACCTCAAAAGAAAAAACGAAACCCTTTAAGGATCACTTCGTTCTTCAAAACCTTTTTCTCAAGAACGTGTGGTGGTATCAGGTGGAAATATTTAGCAATACGGTTTCTTGGAGATGTACAATCAAGCTTCTAAGTCATCGCCATAAAACGTCCATATATGTCGCATATTTTGCTCATTCGAAAGTAAATCAAAAACTTCAGGAAACTCCCCTTTGACCTAGAACCATTAAATTTATGAAGTAGGAAGCAAGGTAGAGGAAAAATTTCGAAAATTATTAATTTGTAGTTATAAATTTAAAAAAATAAAACGATTACAAAGGAGATAGTGGTTACAAACTAACTTTATCACCCTGTAGCTCCCGTCCTGCATGGATTTGGGGGTTGTAACCAAGTCAAGATAATTTCTTACATTACAAGGAAACATACATAGATACGAACAAGCTACATTGACAGTCATGTAGCTTGTTTGTATCTATTACTGAGTTTTTGGCCTATAAAAAGTGGACATTTGCAACGGAGAATTGAATACATCTATATATTGGAGAGTATTATAGAAGAAACAAAATTAAATTTGTTCTTCAATCCAACTTATCTTCGTAAGAGCTTTTTAACTTCAGAGACCTGATTTCCGGTGACAGGTTTGTAAGGAACATCGGTGCGCGTGCCAGAGTCGCACTTATCCGGTTTTCTTTATTATTTTCCTGGTCTGGCTCAGATAAGTACCGGTAACCTGGATCGCAATAAACAACGTGCAACGTGCGTAGCAACGTGTCTACATATTAATATGAGGTCTGGGTAATCATTTTAATTATATTATGGATTCTACAACCTTGAATTAGGATTAGCGTTCATTCTGCCAAAGAATGAGTTCTTTTTTAGAATAATTAAAGCAATATTATATTCGATAAAATTATTCGTAAAAAAAATATTCGATAGTAAAAGCTACCGGAGATATTAACTTTACGAACCTTGTCGAAACTAGAACAGAAAATGCGTTTGAAGCTTTTTTATCATACCTATTAATGGAATCAAATATACCAATTATGCTCACAATTTAGAACCCATTAGAATTAATATGTGGATCCAGAAGACCTCGTGGTTCATTCTGGGTACAGGCGCTGATCTCCAAGTCCACGAGGACCTGGATGGCGGGATGCTGCCTGTAGCAAACACCTGGACAAGGGAAGGATCATTTTTATCCGTAGTATTAGGCAACAGGGCTTATCCCAGTTGGAAACGTGCCTTGTCTCGTCGTTTTTCTGGTGGTCGCCAGTGTTGATTCTGGCTTGCGGGAGTTGCAGTGGTTGGGAATAGTGCGACGGACTTATCCCAAAAAATCCCCTTGAAGCCTGCATCCTCCATATCAACTTATAGATTAACTAGCCGTTGCCCGCGACCTTCGTAGGCGTGATATTATTTAAAAAATACTATTTTTCCTGTTATTGTAACAGTTTTCATTGATTTTCCGCCCCTATTAATCGTAACGTGATGTTATGCCTTCCTCGATAAATGGGTTATCTAACACTAAAATAAAGTTTTTCAATTCGAAATAGTTAGTAGATCCAGAGATTAGCGCGATCAACCATACAAACTCTATCATTAACACTAAAAACGGGATATTTACCACTACAATACATTATAGATATTTACCATGTTTACTGTTTGTTTTGAGTTCCTGATATTTCGGCGATGTTCTATGTACAGTTTAAAAACATATCAAACAAACTCTTATAATATAGTATAGATTAATATTATAATGCTTAAGTTTCCTGTAAAAACAGCAGGTAATTCAGTAAAACTAGTCTCTACTTACCAGACTTTTGACTTTTGTTATAATCATAGGCCGTAACGGCATAACATCAGACCTGCATTTCTTTAAGGGGTTCTCCCAAGTGGGCGTGGTTTAAATTCAGTAATTTCATAAATTCAAAAATCTGAATCTGTTTTTCGACCTCCTTGGTGCAGATAGGACCATTTCCGTTATCTTTATATAGATACAGTTGCGAGCACCAATATGTACACACTTTCTTATATTTAAAAGCAATTTTCGAGGGAAAAACGATTGCAACTTGTGGATAAGATCTTTTTCATGAAAATATGAGTTCTGAAATACTATGTTCGTAAAAACATGAAACTTTAATCAGCCGCAAAACGCTCTTAAAAGTTGTTAAGTGTTTACTTATTGGTGCTCGTGACACAGTGTCTGAAGTCAGCCACCGAATTCTTGGTAGAAATTAAATTGATTTAGGTACTGATCGTTCTAGATAAAGTAAACACTTATAAAACCGATCCTCTTTTACAAACATCTTAAGGTGCTCCAGAAAACCTCCAAAAAGTATTTATTTAGCGATACAATTTTGTTGTTGTTTTTTTTTTGTTATCGTTTTTTATGATTGGCTGGAATGGCTCTAGATATGTCACGTAGATGAAATGTGGTGATAACTCGTTATTGAGGACTGCTTAGTTAATCGATTGCAAGCGCCACTGCTGAGTAGTCCTGGATTCGAATCCCAGTTTGGTCAAAGTGGTATTAACTGCCTATCTGACCGCCAAAATCCAGTTAGTACTGGATAATACGATACCCCTTGGTAAGACTGGTAATAAGACTTTCCGGCCCCTGACTTGCTGTGACGATTGTCAAAGATCTATAATTGACAGCCCGGATCAACGGTTTATCGTGCTTTCCGAGGCACGGAGGAAACCCGGTATGTAATGGGTGGTCACCCATCCACGGACCTACCTAGGAAAGCGCGGCTTAACCTGAAGATCGACCCGAGCAGCTGTCATTATTTAGCCACTACCTCCTGTCATATCGTCGGGGATAGTGCAAATCCGCGGAACTAGCATTGGATAATTCCACGTATCTGACAAATGTAGCCAATTTCAATTACGCATTGTCGTAGCGACTAAATTAATGCATTTAATAGATTTCTACTGTTAACAATACATAGAACACATGATTTGTTACTATTCATGTAAAAATGAGGTCAAAAATCGTTGAAATAAAAAAAATATAAACTTATAACCTTCCCCTGTAAACCTACACGTAGCGCAGATACGCGCACTTTACATATGGTTGATTCGCGGATATGCACTATCCCCGAAGATATTATGCATGGTAAAATAAATAGTATACAACTTCCTAACTACAACTTTTTAGAACTGCATTGATCGCAAAGCCATTCAAACAATTCTTCCTTGTTTGTTTGCAGAAAACCAGAAATAGTGATGAAGCATCTTAAATTCATAATATTCATTGATGTTGCTACCCCAAGTTGTCTTGTCGTTGATAATCTGTTTCAATGAACCAACACTAACTCCATCACGGTTCTGTCAAAATCTTCTGAAATAAACAAAGAATCTTATGATAAAGTGTACAATGAACTTCCGTTTATTGAATTCTCTAATCTAACTAAGACGTTAAGACAAACAATGCCTTTATTATCCGGTTAATAAATCATATTTTCCTTTCATTCTCGTTAATTTAATAAAAAGTGTCGTATAATCTAATTAATAGACGTCAGATTCGTGTCAGTTTGCTTTCTGGCATATTGAATTTATTAAACTTTATTGTTTTGCATTTTATTAGATACTTTTAATCCATATTTATACTGATACTGTTAGCCTCCGTCATCCCACTGCTTGACAAAGGCCTCTCCCTATGATTCCAGTTGTTTCTATCCAGGGCCAATATGGACCACTGGTCGTTGATTTTTTCCAGTTCTATACTAATAAAAAAATTGTATTTACAAGGCAGATGTGAGTGGCAACGCTGGAATGCCCGAGAAGGTCATTCACTGACCTTGTTGGTAAAGTTCTGTGAAAAAGTCAGGTGCGTAATACTCGCTACCGGCGTGCATGTATGACCAGTTGTGATGTTGACCAGTGAACGAGGCAAAAGGAGTATGCAAGGATTGTAGGAGGTGGCGTTCTGTGGTTACTGCGTACCCCCATGGGAGAAAGTCGTGTGTTTATGTAGGTATGTATGTATACAACATTAGTTTTAGTATACGCGAAACCTGAAACACATGTCTAGTATTTTTATGTAAAAAATCAATATACAAAAATTCAAAACTGTATCATGAAAAATTACAACGTTACCTGGTTGTCCGCTCAAAAACGTGGTCGCCATGCGCGGGCGGCACGCGCCTCCAGCGTCGTCTTGAGCTCATTGATAATAATAATTTGGCAGTAGGTACCTAAATGATTGCGATATGTTCTTAATGTCGCTCGGTATTCAACTTGTAACTTTTTTAAATATTTTTTTGACAAAATATAACATGGGTTAAAAATTATTGGAATCTATTCAGTTACTTATTCTGAACAACCTATATCCAGGTTTCGCATATACTAAAAATAATATTGTATAGACCAGTTTATTGTGATTGAGAAAGAAACTCTGCCTAGCTCTCTGTCTGTTACCTTTTTTCGTCTTAACTGTTGAAAGGATTTCGATAAAAATTAGTACACAGGTAGACTATTTATAAGGACAGAAGATAGCGCGGGGTTTCCGAAATCAAGCGAGTGAAGTCACGAGTAAAGGCTACCGAGCCACCCAGCAACCGAGCTTTTTTTACTAAATAGTCCAAATAACGTGTTTAAAGTCATACATAAGGTACATGTGTGACAACACAGATTTTAACAATAAAGTAAAGAAATCACAATGTTATACAATCTAAGCACTAATTTTACCACATCTTAATACGAAAATATACCAACATCATATGGGTTGAGAACGATTGACGTAATACGCGCACAATGATTTACTCCACGCACTAAGCTAAATAAACGTGGCGGTTGAAACGCCAGTCATGAGAATTGAACATGGGTGCATTCAAAAAAACACTTAAAAATTTATTTAATTTGTAATTGTTTTGCAACACCAAGATGGGTGATTCTCCAGACTTGTTGACGGCTAAAAAACCTTGATTCCGTCTGTTTATTATAAACAAGCCCTTAAAATGTCTTATCATATCATCATAGAAGGTTATAAATTGGTAGACAATAGCAAAAATCTTGTAACATTTTTGTCGTGGATGACATTTGGTAGATCGCGGGATTTTTTTTAATTTTTTTTTTAGACCTGGTTGAGACTCAGGTAGACCAGAAAACTATGTCTAAAAAGGGAGCAGGCATATTATATTCATAAAACATAACATGACGCGTGTAATCCCCGAAGGTTTAGGCAGAGGTGTACCTAATAGTACACCCACATATTGCTAGTTATACCAAACGGTTACGGTTACGGTTATGTGTTACCTTGTCATAGAACCGTGCACAAATTCAAACTGGGCTGTTACTGAGAAATTCCTAACGAAAAAACCCAATAACACTTTGTCCGACCAGGGAATCGAACCCAGGATCTCATGCTCAGCAGTTGCGCTTTCGACCACTAGACCAACGAGGTATTCCAGCTATATTCAGCAGTACAAAAATACTCGTATACTGAAGTCAAACGGCGCGTTTACTCAGCGTCAAATGCTCCTAGTCGGTACACCAAAAAGTAGAAACAATCTAAGTAACCTACGAACTGAACTGCTGAAACGTCTGCCACTACGATGGGGAATCCGGCCCAATGATTGATGCTCTGTTGGTTTAATTAATCTTGCTCAAGTCGGCCTGGCTTGATTACTAAGAGGTATAGCTCTCCGAATATTTGTCGTAAAGTGCCTATGTTGAAGGAATGCTGGCCAAAATTGTAACATTAATTTTGTGAGCAACGTAATTATCTATCAATTTAAAAGTTTTGTAATTGAGTTATTAAGTTCCTGGTTTAAGTAATTGTTTTGGTGAATAAATTATTGGGTGAGATTTAGAAGTTTTCGTTTAATCCTCACCATGCTCCGGTATTTTTTTGATGAAGTTGGGGAAGTTAGGAATTCATGTTAAAGGTCCACGCACATTATACGCACCGCCATTGTCAACCAGCCGTCAACTCAACCCAATTACCTGGATCGAGTCAGAACTTCGAGGACCTCTGGTATCACATTTTCCTATAACACGTTTGAAATACTTTTTAACTCACGCCTAACTGCACCGTCCCCTCAGGTCTCAAGTTTTCATGATGAATATGCATAACTGTTAGCTTCTCGTGCTTGAAAAGTTGTGTGGTATGGCCAAGTGGTGAGGTGGAATGAGGAAAATATCGTAAGGAAAATTTAAGTATGAATACGAATGGCTATAAGAGTAGAAAGAGACCAAAGAAACGATCGATGAACTGAGTAAGGATGAAATGGCAAGAAAGGAGGTGTCTGATGAGATGACGAGCAATAGAAAGGTATGCAAGACGAAGACATGCTGCGTCGACCCCAAGTAAATTGGGATAAAGGCAGAATGGCGATGATAAGATTGCTGTTCGGTGTAACCACTGACAAGTCTGTCAAAGAACAATGATCTTTAATTTTCATTGCAACAATGTTGTTAATAGATTGCTGCTGACTAACGTTCAAGAACTGTGAAAGTACAGTACATACATATGCGTAGGGATAATGTTATGACAAATTATTACCACAAACCACTTGACCGACCAATATCTATCAATAGTAACATGCGTAACGTTTCGGTCAGTACTTACGTCGCCGCAAACCGCTGCTTAATATGGCGTTAACTATTGCCTGAATACTCAATATCTCTAAAGGCATTCTGAGAATTTCCTGGTTTGTTGGACGATTATATCACTGATAAAAATGCTTGGCTCAATGCCGGTCCTGCTCCACAAGAACAGGAGCGCCTAAATTGATAGCATTAAATAGTATTGTTGGAGCTGCTGAAGATTGTATAACTATCTTTGCATTGTATAAATTCAATCTCTTTTGTAATTATATAGCCGCCTAGCCCATATTGTGTGAGTACTATGTACTAGAAAGCTGTCATTCGCTGGAAATCTGCGTCTTTTCTTGACTTGAATGTGCCCTGGCGGTTAGGAGTATGTCATGCTCACTCAAATGTCTCGCTGATGGTGGCACGTGTGTCGGATCATTTAGTTCCCTTCAAAATGGTTGAGTTGAATAGTGCTGATACATGCATCATGTTCATGAACGGACGCTGTCAGTTGTGACTGGTCATCTCTTATTTGCCACGGCTTATTTGAATTAATTATTTTATTTTTGAATTGTTTTTACTATCTTGCTGCATCGTTCTCACATAATGTACCATCTCAAAATGAATGATGTAACCAAGATTTTGTTAAAGTATTTTGATTTAAAAGAGTGTCCATGGAGTTTCTTGCCCGTTCTTCTCCATAGAGATCTACGTTAGGGAATGGGCAACTACAGTACTTTCACAGTTTTTGTGCCTTGTGACTGAGACTGTAGCTATTTTTTTCCTGTTGTCTTTGTTTCGACAATTCAAAAGTGCCTGTAACTGGCCTACTTGAAATAAATGCTTTGATTTTGATTTTGATTTTGTACTGGGATTTTAATTATTGTCAGTAGAACCAATATATTTCGATCAGGTTCGCAAGTGGCTCCAATTAGTGAACCCGAAAGAAATTTAAATGGTTAAGTTTATTTTTTTCTAGTGACTTCTGAGAATATCTTGATTTAATGTTACCTGCGAAAGGTCAAGGGCTGGTTATAGAATGCGATAAGTATAGTAATGGAGTATGCCCACTACACCGTACCATACCATGACTGTTATAGGAACGTCTCAGGCAAAAAATAATCTTTGTTTTGAATAGTGGAGAACGTAGTTGATTTCACACTTGTATCATTTCTGTATCATACCTTTTTTTTTGTAATTCTTAATGTGTAATTGTTTGTTTTCCCGAATAAATAAAATAAAAGTATGAGACTATCCCGACAACGGCAAAATATTCTCGCCAAGAATTGTTGACGTTCCGTGCATGGCACGCGACGGTGTTGGTCGGTGACGGAACGGTCTAGTGGGCATAGTCTCATCCTTTTCAATAAACGTGGGCAAATTAGTCCGTGTCATGTTTCTTTCTGTACCTGATATGTTCATAGCACGGGCATGGTATGGTACGATGTAGGTAGTGTGCAGAATCCTTTAGACTACGAATTTTTTACGTGATTACTTTGATTAACCCGGTACGATTCAATTGTGGACGCTGCTCTGGACACGGACGCCTCCATACATCCTGACATCTTGTGTCCGCAGCCGGTTCGTAATTTGTCCATAGCAGTGATTATTCAAACCGAGCGGACTGGACTTTGACAGATAATGTACCTACTGAAATAAATGTCAAAGTCCAGTTTGATAGTACATTTAGGGGTCCGACACGTTCATACATGGCTTGGAAACTAATAACACCGCACAGAGAACGTGTGTAATCTCGTGGAATTTCTGCCTTCATCTAACGTAGAATAACTGCGAAGCTGGCGGGCTGTGCTGGTGCGGCTGGTGCAGGTGCTGACAACCTGAAACGGCACAAATACAATAGCCTTATTAGTAGCTATGTATTTGAGTTGTTTGGCGTTGAAACATTATGGCCATGGAGTCCAAGTGATACCTAGTCTTCCTCACGTGACCAGAGAGCTGGCATATCTTTTGCCCAAAGAATCAGTATTGCTAAACAACGTGAAAAAAGTGACCACTTTTCCCGTTGGTAGTGACATGGTCGAATTTTTTAACGTCTTGTTAATACTTGTACAATTTTTTTAATTTACCGGCCGTGCCCCGCGACCTTCGTCCACGAGAAATTAGCGGTGTGAAATATACTTTATTTTTTCATACCTACCAAATATACATAAAAAAATTCATAAAAATCGGTCGAGCCGTTTCGGAGAAGTTCGACCACAAACACCGTGACACGAGATTTTTATTTATAAGATTTATGTTTACACCAAGCTAGGTAATTTAGAACTACACCTACTTAGTAGTACCTGTACTACAAAGTACTACTTCTGCATAATTTCCGGTCGAAATCTAGCCACACCTAACATCCTAAATCTACATATTTCAAATTCAAATCTCAGCCATTAATGCTCGACCTATGTCCACAGTGTAATAATTAATAGTCAAAACTTTGAGCACTAAGCAGTATAACAATTATCCTAGTGAGGATTCAACACTCAAATTTTATGGGCATTGTTTGAAACAGTGTAATTCCCATGTGGTCCCATGGTCATCAGGTCAGGATCTGATGTTGGGATCCCGGAGAAATCAAGGGAATTGTCCAAACTGTATATTATTATTGCTGTTTTCCTCGAGAACAGTACTTTTTTTCGGGGTGTAAGGTATGTCCGTTTCTGTACACCTGACAACGTATATACAAAATTTCAGAACGATCGGGTCAGTGGTTTAGGCTTGAAAAGGTAACAAACAAACTTACTTTAGCATTTATAATATAAGTAAGGAGTAAGGAAGTACGGGTTACTATGTGACGAAACACTGAAACAAACTCAGAAACTTTAGAGTACCTAAAAATATTACCAAGAAGCCGAATCACCTGATTTTGCGTGACATCAAATTCACACGAAAAACTATCATTTTCGACTATTCGGGATATAAGAGGTCGATTTTATGGCATCCCTAAGTCCTTTCTGACCGTCGTTTTCTTTTCCAATCCTGAAAACTAGCCCCAAAGGTCGTTAGAACACCTGCGACCTTTGCATGTTCCAATCAAAACGTTCTAATGCTATGTCTGACCTCTGACCTTTATGTGCCTCTAAATTATGTATTACATCTAAATAAAGACATATATTAATTTAATCAGAATAGTTATTTAATCAGATACTGTTTCAATTGTTCAGGTTTTAGTTTATCTGTGATTGGTTTCTGTTTAGTTATTTAAAAGAATTTGCCCAAGTAAAGTTATACTAGTGACTTCAAAACGTCAATAATTTACTTTATAATTATTACACTAAGCTGGAATTTTTTTATTAACAAAATATTTTCTTCATGTTAAGCGGTTCGAAATTTTTGAAATCTAAATTTCCACCGTCCAAAGTTGGAGTGGGTCGCTAATAGATTATAGAGATTAGTTAAAATATTTGCTCTACTTTTATTTACAAGGGAGAAAACACGTTTAACACAAACGTTTGTATGGGCTAAACGCCGCTTGCTTTTCCTCTCAAGGATCCAACGGTTCCAAATGCCGAGCATTCGGCACCGTTCATCAACATGAACGATATTCATCTCACAATTCCTTCCTGTGGTTTCCCTAATATCGCCAACTCAGCCGTTATTATTTAAGCATACATAAATACATTTATAATGACCTAAATTGGAAGCCATCCAACGTCCCCCGGTGGATTATTCACAACTCGAATGGAAATAAGAAGTCTTGCAATCTTTTTTTTATCGAGCAAGTTATCTCGAAGTTTAAAAAACATTCTTCAAGAGGATTCAGGTCAGCTGCATGAATCTTTGCGAACTATAAAGTTGATAAATCTTAACTAGATATCTAACCTAGTTTTCACCTAATTTATACCGTGATCCCACTTCTAGATTTAAGATTCACCAACACGATATTCATGAGGTCTGATCCCTGAAATGGTGAGTAGATGGTTGTACAGAATCGTATTAATTTAGCTTCAGGGTTATCCCCATAATTCCATTTACAATATTAGTATGTATATGTATCGTGGATCAGTTTAAAAAAAATTACACAAACAGCCAGACCCGGAATAACTATCTGTAGGTCATACAAATGTTTGTCCCGGGCAGGGGTCGAACCCGCGACACACAGCGCATCAATCAATCGCTCAGCCACTGCGCCAACCGTGACGTCAAAAGCCAGTCTATTTTAAAATCGAAGCAAGAATTACTTAGTCATAGCTCGTACAGACACTCAAAAAGAAGAACATAAATATTGAATCCAACCAGGCTCGCAAATCCAGAAAAATATAACATTTTCCAAAACCACAAGGTCGTAAGTCAGGGGGATAGGTCCCTACGGCTTTCAACTCTACATAGATGAAACCATAAAGACACATACATTGGTAGACGGCCTAATTAGGCATCCTATTGCCGACCATAACTTTCACGTGCAGTTTGAACACGTTGCGATCATCAGATTGTACGTCACTACCGCCTTTTACATGGATATTGTGAGGTACTGGATATGGCTGAGTATAGTATTTTGTGTACATCAATATTTCGTTGGGGTCGTGCTGTCAACAGATGGACGTAAACATATGAAAGGGTTTACCAAATCATGTGCTTGTCGAGAGCGAGTGAGAGTAGTTTTAATTTGACGGCGTGGTTGGCGTAGTGGCCAAGCGATTGATGGCTGCGCTGCGTGTCGCGGTTTCGATTCCCGCACGGAACAAATATTTGTATGGCCTACAGGTAGTTGTTTCGGGTCTGGCTGTTTATGTATGTGAGTTTAAATGTTTGTAAACGGACCCACGATACATGAGAAATTCCTAGCGTGAAGCAGTTTTATAAAAGAAAAAAATCTTTCTATTATTGTTCATTTTCATATTTATTTTATTTTGCGTTCCATAAGTTTAAAAAGGTGTTACAAAAGGCTAACAGCTAAGAATTATGGACCCTGTCAGGGCACAGAAATCATTATAAAATTTTAAAATTAAGTTTTAAGCAGTCAATAATAAACAACCATTTCTACTAATTATTTACAAATGGAGGGTAACACATAACAGAGTAACGTACTTAGTACAACTACAAGATAACAATTAACGACATATTCACAAAGCAACATAATTATATCAATATTATTTATAACTGAGATCAATAGTATTTATTGTAGATATTTATTTATAAATCTTAAGGACCATTTCTTTTTTATACTGAATTGGCTTACTCTTGACCTCAATCTAGTCCTGAAGACAGAGATGAGGTCGACGATGGAACGAGCTAACCCAAAAGAAGCCTATTAACTCACGACTTAAATAGATTGGGGTCATATGAACTTTCGAACACCGACGCAGGCAGGGAATTCCACTCCTTGGCTGTGCGCATAATAAATGATGTAGCATAGCGCTTCGTGCCACCATCGTATTATATTATAGTAGATATGTATTTATAATTATTGAGATCAATTTATCTTAAATTATTACATTACCTTTAATTAAGGAACATATTCTGTTATGAAGACCGCGAATGAATCTATTTATTTATTAGAAGATTGGAATCAGAGGGAATTTTCTTTGAATTTTTTTCCCACGACGCTCTTAGCTCCATTATAGATAATTACTACAATTTTTACAATTCCTTATCTATTAAAATACTTAGCTATTATCTATCAACGCAAACCACATTTCTCAATAAATCAGGATGTTGACTAAATCAACAGCGTCCTCAATCTCGCCTGATTCCACATAGAGCACCCTTTGCCTAATTAACTGGAAGACCATTCCATACATCAGAACGTTTCTGGTTCACTAAATACACTGAACTGTTTGATCGGCTTCGAAATATATTGCTAAGGTTCTTTGTCAAGGTTATATAGGAATATTATATCGATGGGTATCAATTCAATAGGAAAATCTCTTTTTGGGATGATTTTGGTGAAAGACTTCGGGTAGCAGATTTGGTTTGCTATTTTTACCGTAGGGCAGACATTCAGGGTGTAAACGGACCCTTCACAAAGCCGTCGGCCAAGTATTATGTACATCGGCGGCGATCTCTCGCGTTCGGCCCTGGTTCAAGCCATGGTCCGGAGCGAGAGGGAATGGGAAGCCGTCACCACCTTCTGCGAAGCAGTCATGCTAGTGAAGGAGGTGGCGGGACGTGAGAGGGAAAGAACCTCACGTCCCAGCCACCGCGGGACGCCCTGGGCGTCGGGGGTCACGTGGTGGCTCCTGGTCACCGTAGGCGCGGGCCTGTGGACTGCGAGTTATGGGCCAGCTCGCCGTCCGGCCGTCTTATGACGACAGGCCGTGTCGACGGCGTGTTCGACGGGCTGCGGGACTGTTCGCAAGAGATACCGTGGCCCTGGAACACAAAGGGCAAAGAAGGAACATGGACGGGTTTTAGTCAGTACAAGTCTGACACTCCCCTCCGCTCCGCCCAGAGTGGGGGGGTCATTTGATGATTTACCTTTAGAAAAAAAAAAAAAAAAAAGCATTATGTACATCAAACTAAGTAACTTTACGCAAAAATTATATTATTGGTGGGAAACGACTTTCTTTTTTGTTGTAAAATTATGTTTTACGGCAGGACTCAATGTGACGTACTTAAAACATTGTGCTGATGAATGGATTGAATAGTACGGGAGTCGTGGAGGTATTTAAAGTCTTTTTACACCCTTTAGATACGTTGGGTTGGCTGTGGAGGTTTTCCTGGCTAGATGACAAAGAGTGAGTCAATAATATGATGTGGGGTTAATCATACCGTTCTGAAATCAGTTTCATTATTTATGTATACCTCCAACCTCTTTTATAGTTTGAAGAGCACGTTGATATGTCGGCCCAAAAAATAAATAACTTTTAAAACCTTTTTTCAGAATGGCTGTCAGACGTTTAGGCTTCTAGCTATCCGTGACGTCGACTGTATGTCTACAAACAACAGCCGGAACCAACTGCTTAACACGCTAACTGCGGTGAAAAAATCATAAGTTTTCATCTGTCTGTCGGAACACGCACCTTTTCGACATAGCGTCGCCCGACCGTTTGGACGAGCGGTGTCGTGTGAGAATCGCCTTAGTCAATCCAATTTATTTTTTACTAATTATTGTTGATAAAATGTCACTTTGTCTTGGACTTCTTGTCTCATCTAGAGACACAACTTCCAGGATAGTTCCTGTTTGATTGATGATGTGGCGTATCAAGCGGAGTGATGCTGGATCATCGCTCTAATGATTGATTACGGCTCACGTCCAAGCTTCTTGACTACCTTTGAGCTTTCAATGTCTTATTTTCCTGATGAATTTAGTAGAGGCAATGTGTGATGTGTTTTTGATCAAGAATGCTTCAGCACGAGTTTTATTTTTAAGACAGAAAAAAAAATGATAAATCAGACAGAACCAGTTCATTACGGTTCGTGCTGCTGCTGGAAGCTGGGACTCACCTCCGATCTATGAGAGTGAGCTGGCCATAATTCACCACGCGCCGAACCTTTCAAGTTGGTGAAATTCGAAAGTTCGAATTTTTGGTTATAAGACATACCCGTTTCCTTACCAGCAGAGCAGCAGTGGTTATGAAAAAATATCAAAGGTAAAGTGCTGGGTTTGAACCTAGAACTTTACACGGTTGGTACTGTGGCAATGGCCGCGAACTACGATTTGCACTAAAAAAAAACTTTACTATCTAGTCAGCTGATGCGAGTAAAATAGAAACTGGTAGAGTTTTCTATAAGTAAGTAATGTTTTAAAATACATCATGATTAAACACAGTTGCATGCGATATTAAAACCAGCATAGGTATTGTTTATTTAGCAACAGTATAATTAACTGAGCCAGTAGATTGCTTTTGAACTATTTACGAAATCCAAATTGGATTTAACTGCTACTTATTGCGTTTGTCGAACATTTAATGGACTTGTATTTACCGAAATTAAACTGGCTTTTGATAGAGTCAAATGTTAATTAGCTTTCAACAAACTACTTATTTAATTGCTACTTACATAGATACTACTTCCTACCTATACAGGGTGTAAACGGACCCTTCACGAAGCCGTCAACCAAGCATTCTGTACATCAAACTAAGTAACACTAAGCAAAAGTTATTGCTGAGAAACGAATTTTTTTGGGGGTGAAAAATCACGTTTTACGGTAAAACTTGACGTAACGCACTCAAAACATTGTGCTGACAGATGCTTTGAATAGCAAACAGGTCATTGAGGTAATTAAAGTCAATTTATAATAGTTTTGGCGAACACCAAAAAAACGATAAACTAACAAAAGATAAAATGGATAGAAAAGGGGATGACCAATAATAGAGAAGTATGGAAGAAGAAGACATGCTGCGCTGACCTCAAATAAATTGGGAAAAGGAAAGGCGTATGATGATGATGAAAATGAAGGATTGTGCATACCAAAAATAATTTTCTTCAAATAAACAAGACAATTTAAATCATAGACAACTTTATCCACATATACGTCATATGTGGATAAAGTTGTCTATGATTTTATTCATATGACGTGCCGATCCCATACAAAAAACTTTACGAAAGTAATATCAGTATATCATCCAGCAAGACTCAATAGGGCCAATAATGGATCGATATTACTAACAATAAGGCGAGAAATTCGACTGGCCCCTTCGAATAAATGTCAGATATCCATAGCTTAAGTAAAATAAACAACGGACCCACAATCTAGAGTCTGGACCGAAAGTAGTGGACGTGGAATGGAAACAATAACGATAAATAATGATACGGATTGGAACGCAGTATCGAGCGGCGACAGTTTAAAGGAACTGAATGTAGTTTACATATTCAACAAAAGAAACAAGGAAAAAGTTCTCTTGTATTCAGTGAAAAAAGTATGGTTGTTCAGCAATGCAAGCTAGGAGTCTTCGCTAAATTATTATCTATTTTAAACGTTTTTATTAGTAATTTTTAGGGTTCCGTAGTCACAGTGGTAGTATATATAACGAAATTAAAAGGAAAACTATCACGACTAAGTAGGCTTTACAAATTTAAGAGTAATAGTCGACCAACTTATAAAATGTACTTGCATAACGTATTTTCCCAACCATAATGTATGGGGGGAGCACAGGTTTTTCAACTGCAAATGTAAGTTTGTTTTTTTATTATTACAATAAAAAACAACGTTCGGAGATAAATCCGCATATTTTGATAGGTAACTACGGAACCCTATATTGTGCGTGGCCGGACACGCACTTGGCCCGTTTTTATAGTTTCGGAAGTGCTTATATAAAATATGAGGTAGAAATTAAAATTCAAGACTGTGACCATTGCTTTAATTTATGTGTTTGTATTTGTATATTTGTCTATTTTTGGTTTTTATATAAGTCTTGAACCTGAAATAAATGGATTTTTTTTTTATTGCAAAATTGTCATCATTGTTGGCATCTTTATGGTTGGGGGTGCTGACGCCGAAAATTTTGGCGACCGCCATCTTGTATTTTGATTTTGAACTCATATTTAAACAATAACTTGACTTTCTACTTTTAAAAGCGCTACAGAAAAACTAAAAACTATTTGGTTCAAAGCTCTACTGTACCTGGGACTAAGAGAAACCGTATTTGGATACATTACCATATTGAGCGAAAGTATGACTATGGCGTACTTAGACTGGCAGTCCTCTGTGAGTTGAAACACGTGGACTTTATATAAAACATTCCCGACTGTGTTTTATTTACACTTATTATTTTATTCTCGAGGTCTTTGCCTTTGATTTGTATCGTACCTAAATAGATACCGAAACCAAAAATCAACTTCTAATAACATCTAGAACAATAATAACAAATAAGTTTCATAAACCACATTTAGACTGGCCGCAGATTGGCTACTATCGTTAGAGTAAATTTGCTTTTCGACAAACCTCGACATGAAACTTCGTTATGTAGTTTCTTGTCTATGAATCTTTTGGAGTGTGGCCAAATTTGGAACTAATGCCGCCATCTTGATTTTTAATACCCATGACATCCGCCTTGTGTCATCCAAGCGCCCTGAAAAAGATCCCTCTAGCAGTGCAATTATTTATATTATGTAGGCGATTGCCCAGAAGTTGGAAGGTTACACAAGGTACAATTCTGTCTCTCCACACCACTCTTTATTTTTCTTTAGAAAAAAATGATTAAGGGACCATAAATCTTATGTTCATCAGCAACATTTTAGACGTGTTTACTTAATTGCATGTGCACGCGGTTCACTTGTACTGATCGTGTTCATTTTCAAAGATGAAATCAGCCCTAAGTGGCGTTCCTCTGCGGCACCTATTCAATATCTAGTAAATTTGTTAGTAGCCAATGTGCGACCAATCTAAGGTCCAGCGAAGGTTCTTCCATTTCAATAACGTCTAGACCAATCAATGTTGGCAAATAATTGTATATTCATAATTCACAATATTGGATGATAGTTTCCATTAGCCGTATAATTTAGTTACACAGCCGTCAATTTCAATACATTGTGTGATTATGCGCGGTCTGCTGGACATGCTACGTAAATTATTTGGAAAATAACTAATGGCTTGAAATTTGTAATGCTTCATCCTGGTACGTTGGACTCTTGGTGACTTTAAGGGCTTTAGAGGTCAGACGGTGGATGATCTTCAAGACAGGGTTCATTTTTGTCCAGTCCCAATTTAGTTTTGCAGCGTTACGACAACGAGACGGGGTCGTGGCAGACCGTGGAGAAGATGGCAGAACGTCTTAGATGGCTTTGCCATTAATTGGCGAAAAGAAGCATAACATCGAAAGAAGTGAAAGGAACAGGAGAGGCCTTTGCCCAGGAGTGGGATAGATTAAGCTAACAAAATATACAGATCAACCTTAAATTATGCAGGCTGGCTATGATAGGACTGGCCACATTCAGTAACTTAAATTACATAAATTTTAAATAAAGCAAATGGAGAATGTGTAGTTGTTTTTTACGTGAAGTCAGTTAAGATTGAAAAATGAAAAACTGAAGTCTATTCCTTTAAAATAAACAGTTAAAAGTTTCTGCAATGCTTTTTTTAATTAGAGATCTTGAACTAAGAGGTAAAGTGCCTGATATTTTTCGGATATGTTACAGTAAAGACTTAGTTTTACATGAGTGATTGGTTACCACATGTTCATGTTCAGTGCATCGTTCCGAACCCCACCATACAGAAATTTTTCAAAGGTAATTAAATAAAAACCAGCTGTTTCCTACAAAAGTCTAATAGCTACACGGTCAAAATGTATGGAAGGTTCGGAATGATGGTCTATTCTGTACCTGCCGACTTTAGCTCTGCAGATCTTTTTTCTTTTCATACATATTTACTTTTGGTTTTGGCCGACTTTTGGCGTGTGGTATTTTTTGCACGTATTTCGTCGACTTTATAACACGTGGTAGTCGTTTGTGCGTCAATGTCCCTTCAGCCCTATATTGAGTTGGTATTCGCCAATGAACTCCAATCAAAATTATTATCTAAACCGCGTTCAAGAGCAGCTGTCGTTGCCAATTTACCAATATTCCGTAAGCATAACCAATCGCCCGCTAACCACAATCTCACGCTGATTGACGTGGGACTTCATTTATTATTAGTACACAATTATTTGAGCAAATCATAGGTAGCCTGGAAAAAATAGCCCAAGGAAAACGATATGACGTTTTTTAACACAGAAGAAGCTATTCGTAAACAACTACCATATTTTGTATATGTTACCGGCTAAATCCAATTT
Source organism: Noctua janthina (assembly GCA_963576755.1). NCBI lineage: Eukaryota > Metazoa > Arthropoda > Insecta > Lepidoptera > Noctuidae > Noctua > Noctua janthina. The sequence continues at coordinate 6,412,064 of OY755055.1, forward strand.
CAGGCCAAACTAGTTTGACCTAGTGGTCCACATAGCCTATTGGGCTCCTAATTCTGTTAAACACGAAAAGAATGGCGGGGCCTTAGCTCGACCATAACATGTCCGAGTCAGCGTGCCCCAAGTTCTGGGCTCGCTTCGCTCGCTCTTTCGCCTAGGATAAACTAGTTTGGCCTGAAATCGGGTTTGGTCGGCAACATAATTATTAACCAATGGCGATGGTTCTGTATATAAATAAGTAAGCAGCTGAATGATGGGCACACACTTTGGCTAAGCGGTTATTCCTGTCGCTATGGCACAATATTGTCTAACTATAAGTTAAAATAGACACTGGAACATGTCTTAGTCTCGTGCTATTAAATATTAAATACAAGATTAGTTTTAGTTTTCCAAATAAAAATCAGCTGTACACACATACATTAGGTACATACATTTGTCTTCATAGTACATCGTCGTAATGCAGCTGATTTTTTTGCGATTCCAGGGTTGGTCCTGCAGTAAAAGTTGTTCATAATGATGAGTACACTCAGTTTACTATAAACCTCTGGTCTAAGGGATGTATCCCTTAGAAAAGAGGTTTATGGTAAACAAAAACTAAGATTATTTATCAGACAGTGTCAGTCAGTTCGAGACTTTTGTCTTCTAACACTCCATCGAAAAAAAAAGGAAAGCCTAGTGAACGACTAAATTTTGTAGAACAATCCAGGCTGTTTCAAATTTAAAAACAAAGTTACTCGCGCCCTAATGGGGTACGTAGGACGACAATTAGAACTAGTGTCAGTCCTAACATAAAGTTACGTATGATAAAAGTTCGTAAGCTTGTTAACTTATCTCATACTGGTAGCCTGGTAGGGTAGGTGAATAGTTGATGGCGAATGTATGGGTTTACTATGAATATAGCAAGAGACATGTGTGGAGGGTGTTATAGCCTTTTGTTGCTGTTATAGGCTGCCTAGCCTTTTCCCTATATTAGGGTCGGCTTCCAGTCTAACCGGATGCAGCTAAATACCAGTATTTTACATGGAGCGACAGCCTATCTGAATTCCACAACCCAGTTAGTACTAGGTAATGCGATACCTCTTCATAAGACTGGTTGTCAGACTGTTTGGGCCACTGACTACCTGTAACGAGTGTCAAAGATCTACAAATGACAGACGGGACCAACGGCTAAATGTGTTTCCGAGGAACGGAGGAAACTCGGTATGTAATGGGTGGTCACCCATCCACAGACCAACCTAGGCAAGAACGGCTTAACCTAAAGATCAATCCAAACGGCTGTTATTACTTAGCCACGAGCTCCTCAGTTATTATAATTTAATTCACACTACCATGATACTTGACGTGCGCGATCTTGCAGTTTTCAACACCAGCTTTAAAGCGAGTGGCACGTTACAGGTTTACGGTAAACTTATACTGTCACTTACGGGATATCTTCCGTGATTGTTCATTATTTTTAGCTCCCGATATTTCGGCGCTGTTGCAAGCGCCATGATCGCGGGTTGACTGGAGAATGCGGGTGGATCAAAAATAAACGTACTGAAACCAAGACAGCATAAATATTTTTTACATGAATAAGAAAATAATGGATAATATGTTATTCAATCCATTACTTATTACAAATTGTCCATCGTCTGTTCAGCGTCTTCACGTCTGTGGAAAAATAGATGCCTGAACGAAATAATTTACGGTCATTTTCAGATTTCCAAAATAAAACACGTGCCATTCGCTAACACTAGTCAAAACGCTCATGACGTACAAAATACATAAATCCAACATGTCGAGATCTACCGACAAGGAAAATGGAGGACACAAACTCTCCCTTTGCGCTAAATTCATATAAAAAACGTGACAGGCGTACGTACTGTGATGGCTGAGAATTGATATTATTCCTGGATCTGGCAAGGATAACATTTTTTTTTATTAAATATGAGACAACGATAAAGAGGTTGACTGTAACTAAAACTAATAAATTAAGTTAAGAAATGTATCATGACAAAAACATAGACCATCATGTTTCCATCCGAACTCACATTTTCATACGGAACCGCTTGCCGTTAAGTTACCTGAATCCGGAGGTGAACCTACCCGTCATATTAAACAACTTTCCCAAAGATACGCATATCCGATTTATTAAAAATGTATACAACGTATCCCAGAATGGTGTGGTCATATTTCAAGGTGTGAATCATACCTCCAAACTGAACAGCATAGGACCACCATCAAAATCGCGAAAAAAAATCAGCTGTTCAATATATTTGTTTCTAGTAGGTATCAGTGGCGAAGGTTCCAAACAACTCGATTCCTACCGGCTTCCCTTTAAAACTGGCACAGTTCGTATTTTATTGACAAATAATACAATTACATTAAAGATACGTAATCCGGCTTACTTAAACCGGCATGTCCTAGAACCAAAGATTCCAAGACATGTGACATCTACCAACCTGCACTGCGCCGGCGTGGTGGATTATAGCCCATTCCCTCTCATGGAGAGGAGGCTTGCGTCCCAGCAGTGGGAACATTAATAGGCTGATTATGCTTATGCTTATAATAATATTTAGATTTACTATTAATTTTCCAAGTAATAATTTTGCTCAATCTTTACTAAACATGCGACTATAAGTGCGCTCAACCGAGCCACTTTACAATATTAAAATGCTTACATCCATGTTTTACACTTTTCCGTTTTTGGGTTGATGAATGGCAAAGGTCAATGGCTGATACTGGGTACCTACCTCGTAAATTGTAATTTAGGGACCAAAGATAAGTAAGCGGCGGTTTAGAGTTGACGTGACAGTGTTCTGTAATATACTTGTCTGATGTAGCTGTATAGTTCATTAAACTTGACTTTATACTGGTACGTAGATATAGATATCCAATTGCGCAATTTTCTAGCGATAATAAATCACTATTGTAAGTTTTAAAATGAAAAGCAAAAGAGATGAAAGTATCGTCCTGTGGTTTCTAGCCCTGTGTTCTGCTGAGCTTGAGGTTGTTTTCAAATTTAATTTAATGACATAAACATAGACATATTTATAAGTCTTTGTAAGTACAACATGACAAACGATTGCCAAAAATATTTCGCTATTTATACCTAGTTTGAGGCTTATAATAAATTTTATGTTCTGTTAAGATTCTGTTAATCACCAGCCTGAATTCTTTTGATGCTGGTTTTGATCATTGGGTTACAAACAGGCCACACTGATCAGAAATGGTCAGGTATTTGACATCTCAAGCTAAATAAAAACAAATTACATAATTACCAAATCTAACCAAGTCTTTGACAGTTTAGAAATACGAAATGTAAAGATCATAATTATAATAAATACTATGATTTATTATTTTAATAGAACTTCATTATGTACATTATATACAGACTACAAATAGAACTAAATAATGCTCAAAATAAAACTTAAAGTAAGACTAAAATTATAACAACTCACAACATGTAAACTAAATTATTTCAAAACCTTTTTTATAATAACGATTTTAATGAAAACTGTTCCGTTTACCAGAAATAATATGGGAACTTTAATTTTAATTACACGGAGCTCAAAACATCCTAAGTAAACATTTCGTTCAATTAGTACATTGCTCCGAAAATCCCTTTTGGATGTTGCATTAAATTTCATTTAGGCTGACTACGGTAATCTGCAAAGGGAAGTTATGAATTTACTGCCCGAAAATTTCCGTATTTTTTGGGACTTAGCTGGTCCAAATAGAGTTGCAATATTCTTTCATGGTTGCTTTGTTGTAGACGTTTTTGGGCCTTTAACGAGAAAACAAGAAAAAAATAATATGGTTTCTAAAAATGTCTATGGCTATGAACTTGGCTTTATTAATGATTTAGAAAACCCATTGTTGCAATAAGTATTGTTTGTTACATTGCTGTAGTCAGATATCTTGTCATTTGAAAAACAATGTCAATAAAATGTTTAGATAAAGCTGATGCTTATTAGATGTAGATTTGAAATGACAACGCTTAGATAGAAAAGAAGTAAGAATGAAAATACATTTATTTGGCTATCCTATCACCTCTCATTACTATCGTACCGTGCAATAGTGGGTAGGGAGAGCATAGTGGAAGACAGAACAGCGTCATACGGCTAATAGCTGATAGGTCATAGCGCGCGAATTTCATACGGCTGTTGTGTTATTGGGATAAAAGTGAACGGGTATAAAACAAATAAAGTTTCTTTGGGAAAGTTGTTTGTTATCATGAGTACAATCACGTTTTTAGGTATTGGTCACTAATTACCAGTCACCCTATATAAGAAAGTTAACCCATCTTCTGTCAACTGACTCCAACCACTCCTTACCAAATCTGAGAAAATCTCTCCTTTAAAGGTAAAATGCGTAGTTATCTAAAACCAACAGGACTACATTCAGTTCCAAACCATCAAATGTTTAATCACAAGAAAATTATGGGTTTCCAAGCACTACCTAAACGCCATAATTGGAACACGTTATAAATTCCAAGGATGGCTAACAACCCATAACGTTGGGTAGAACGAAGGATACCATCTACGACGACCATAAAATAGTACTAACGTTCGTTTTATATCTGAATTTATGGCGCTAAGGATCTTCCAACCATTAACATAGTGTGAAGTGAATAAGATGAGGTATTTAAGTATGCAGAGGTAATAGATGGGACGTAAGTCATGCCGGAGATAGGTGTCTGAAAGTTGATTGAGTGGTTATTAAAATGCAGTTTAAAAATCTCGTGCCAAAGAGATATAGAAGCGAAAATGCTTGCTCCAGATGCGTATCGCATAACATAACATCGTGCCTTTAATCCCCGAAGGGATAGGCAGAGATGTACCTAATAGTACGCCCACATTTGGCCAGTTATGTTTAAGTCCAATCCATGTAATAGGGGGCGGCCTATTGCCGTCAACCGGGCACAAATCCGGACTCCGTGGCTGCTACGTAGAAATTCCTGATGGAAAAACCCAATATTACTTTGCCTGACCTGGGAATTAAACCCAGGACCTCATGTTCAGCAGTCGCGCTTGCGACCACAAGACCAAAGAAGGAGCAATTTTTTAATTTAATTTTAGGATATACGAAATTCCTAGCTTGTCGGGATAAGAATCCTGAATTACCTTAGCAGGATATCAACCCTGACTAGATGTACTAGTGCATACCTAACATACAATCTAAACACATTCTTAATGTTACTAAGTAGTTTTGATCCCGTAATAAGTGGACAAGTCAATTAATTTAAAAGAACGTGGCCGTCTGCTGCAGATTTGTAAAAATGTAAAAATACTTTGCGTACGCACGCTACCATGCTGATTTGTAAATATCTTGGTGTTTACAGAAACAAAGCTCCTTTTATAAGACTGGTTTCTCAGGTCACGATAAATTATGATAAAAAGCCACAGGATTTCTGAAACATTACTCTTCCGTTTATCTACTCAGTCAGGTATAAATGGCGATACGCCGCCTTCCTCATGCATCTTACACGTCAAATATTATTGAGGGCGTGTAGCTTCCCCCACATTGTTTTCTCTTAGCTTGTAATATATTATGCACATCATATATTTGAAAAATACAATGGTGCACGCTAGATCGAAACACGGTTAAGCGGGTTTTAGTTCTGCAACCTGGCTGTTGAAAGAAGCTGCAGTTCATAATACAGATAGTATCTAGTCCGCCTCTGTACTTTGTGCATGAAGTGTTAAATAAATAAATAAATATCTGAATGATAATGTGAAAATAAAATCTTATAACAAGAAAGCAATAGTTCTGAATCAAATGATTCCTTAGGCGCATAAATGACACTGTCCGGAACACCAAAATATTCAGAGTAGGTTTCAACTAGCTTGATTTTGGCCGAAGTTTAGCTTCGAATTGTGATGTCAGATTTAATAGTCACATCGGTGAGAATCTGGGATGACCGCAAAGCTCTTCGAATTTCAGCCAAAATAGATACACAATACCGTCGGTAGGATATCTTACAGGTGGTTGGATCTGGCTATCAGAAAAGGATTTCAAACTTATTAGGCTAAAGCGAACTTACTTGTGGAAAATTGCACTACATTGAAGTCGGACCACGAATTGGCATTAAAAAAAAACGGCCTATTGCGCCTCGTACAGTCACGAGCACCAATATGTAAATACTTAACAACTTTCAAAAAGGGTTTTTTTTACTGTTCCAAATAAAATTTCATGTTGTTACGAACATAGTATTCTGGTACTCATATTTAATATTAAAAAATCATATCTCCAAGTTACGATCGTTATTTCTTGCGAAAATTGCTTTTAAGTTTAGGAAAGTAAATACATATTGGTACTCGTGACTGTACTCGCACAGACAGGGATCCGTAGCATTAAACTACAAACCTACATTTTTTCAGAATTTTACTCCTCTTACTTTAGAAATTAGAGAGCATTGATATGGGAGAGCATTGACTTAAGAAAAGAAGTATTTAAAAAAACTCGATTTCACTTTTTAAGTGCTGTCGATAGACACCCAATACAATATACGTAATAAAAATTATTCAACATTCAGTTACATGAATGGAGGGCCACCTGTATTTTTCCTAATTTCACATCATATTTGTGTAGCGGTTCATAGAAGGCACCTACTCTCCAAATTTCAACTGTGTGGTGCCAATAGTCCCGGAGTAAAATGGCTGTGACGTACGGACGGACAGACAGACAAACAGACAGGACGAATCTATAAGGGTTCCGTTTTTTTAAATTTTATTCAAGGAATTTACTTTGGCCCAAAGTTACGACAGAATCCCTTCAACGCAACTAAAATCGTAATCGGCAAGAGCTAACTGACTATTGCTCGCTACACTCGTGTAATGAGATGATGACTGATGAAACTTGGCAATTATATCATTTTGCAACAAGGCATCAGATCTCATTTTTTTTTCATACTTTCTTCTTATATTTATTTATTTATTTATTCAATAGTACACGTACATTTTAAACATTTTAAGTTGGTGCCAACATAAAGTCATTAGAGTTTTACCGTGCACCAAAATCATCGACAACATAATTGAGAGAATAGGTACTTAGTTAAAAAGAAACTACAACTAAAAACTACCGCGGGTATTTGGCGAAATAATATCTAATACTCGTACTAACGATCGAACCTCGGATAACTTCTCTATAGTGCATTAAGGAGGAAAAATTACCATCATAATAATATAATAATTTAACCAACATTTGTATATACTTCCCCAAATGATCCCCGAAACGACTAGGTACGCACAAAAAGCCGTTATCATCCCGTTTCAAATACGCATCTAAATCAAATTAAGTCATATAAACATGACAGATGATTTATGATATTTTTCTCGTTTACTCTTCAATGACAATTTATTATTTTTACAGGCGTTTTGGTCCAAGTGATTTTCTTATATTTAAGCAGCAAATTGGCGGATTATTTTTCATAGGATCATTTTTCATTTATGACTTGTTTTATTTTTGAGACCTTGTTCACAAGGTAGCACATTATTACATGGCACTTTCATTATGCATTTGTTTTAACCTTGCTATCAGTGGAACAGTGAGATTCTGACGTGTGATTTCAAAGTTTTACCGTGAATTAATAGTTACTAGGATCTAGCACGAGTGTGCGGTGTAAACGCTACGTAAATACGTCGATTTTAAAATTTTAAATACTCGTTTCACATAAATAATACTCTCATAATTTTAAGAATTTATTCGTATCTATGGATGATACTGATTGTAGCAAACAAATTAACTAAAATGCTGGAGGATAATTGTATTTTCGATTTAAAAATCGACTTATTTACGTAACGTTTACACCGTGCACTCGTGCTAGGGCCTCTGATTATCGCATGTGAACGGGGTTCATTGGTATTTTTATGTTCAGTATGACGTAGGGGTACCCACTCAGAATGTGCTGTTATTTTACCAAGTAAAGCCAATGTCGTAGATAGCCCTTTAATTATAATACATTTCCGTTAAGCCCTAAAATCCCTATAGCAGATAATCTATAGGCCAAGTTTCTCAAGACTTGGAAGTCTCCGACAATCGGTAGAGCCGACGATTATATCAAACGAACTTTGAGGTTCCTTAATTATACGTATGACCGAGTCCGATTTTACTTAATATACTCAATAAGGAAAGTTATATTACTTTTGTTCGATTCCATCTCGATTCCTGATTAGCTAGGTGACTATCCGAACGTTTGATCGCCATTTTGTGAATTCACTTTTGTTTTCCCGCCTACTGATTTCTTTTTTTTCAGGTTCTATTTTTGAAACTGATTGTCTTTAGCTTTAAGGTTTTAAATGAGCACATACACTTTAAGATACTGATTCAGTTTATTAAAGACCCTAAAAAGTTATTAAACTGACTGCCTCGTTGGTCGCAATCGCGACTGTTGAGCTTCAATTCCCGGGTCGGGCAAATTGTTATTGGGGTTTTCAATCAGGAATTTCTCAGTAGCAGCCACGGAGCCTGGATTTGTACCCGGTTGATGGAAATAGGTTCGCCTCCTATTACATGGCACGTAAACATAACTGGCGAAATGTGAGTGTAGTATTAAGTATAGCTGTGCCTAACCCTTCGGGGATTACAGGCGTGATGTTATGTTACGTGCAAAGTGACTAAAATTTTTGTGCATGAGCTTCACATTACATAAGCGTTACACGGTGCCAGCTTTGGTATAGACAAACATGTTTGTTTCAGTCTTGCACCTGTCGTTTTACTTGTTTTGTGCGACAATGACAGCAATAACGCTTAGCCAATATTCACGCTAAGTAACGTTTACAGATCTCAGCCTACGTGTGGCAAGCATTGTCAAAAATAGGCCTAGATTTCAGGCAGATTATTTGAAACCAAATACAGCTCAGTTTTTTCAACTCCTTTCGAGAACCGAAAACTTCAGGTTACACACGTTTGACCCTCGTTCACTAGATATACCAACTCTTAAAAAAATATTACTGTACTTGGCAACCAAACTTGGCAGGATTCGAAAAATATAAGTAAAGATATGGATAACAAAGGTATATTCCATGCCAGCAATGCAATCGAAATAATTCCACAAGTTTAACTACAGGCACGTAGTGGGGATAGTAAACTGTAAAGGGTCCGATTCACGTTCCGATCGTATAACACGGTATCAAGATAGGCTTTCCATTTGACACTTCGTATAAGTGACTACGGGGCTAATGCCTTTGTTTGGTATTATATTGATGATGGGTTATGTTTCGATGGCAATAAGAATAGTGGAAGACCAAAAAAAAAATGGTGGACTGTGTGAAAAATGAAATGGCTAGAAAGGAGATAACTACTGTCATGTTGGGCTAGCTCGTTCCATCGTCGACCTCATCTCTGTCCTCGGGACTAGATTGAGGTCAAGAGTAAGCCCATTTAGCATAAAAAAAAAGAAGAAAAAAAAATAAGATGACGACTTGGTAATAAAGAAATTTGTATGTTCTTTTATACTTAATCTGTTACCAATTCATTGCAATTTTAATGGTCAAGCGCAGCATGTCTCCTGAACATGCTAAACCGACCTCAAATAAATTAAAGCAAGATAATAATGGTTATGTTCCGATTGGGTGAAAACTTACAACACTGGTTGTTGCCATCGATAGACTAAGATCCTCTACGTAACCTAATCTAGGAAAAAAACGCCAATAAAGGAGCAGAAAAGATTACTCCAGCAGAATTTTAAAACCACCTTGTTAATCTTGTGAATATTTCAAACTGGGGAATTCCAACTTGACTTTTAAAACAATAAAATAAAGACAGACAGAACATAATTTTATAAACACACTTACAAACACATAAACAGACAGTAGGAAAGAAAAAGTAGGTTAAAACAGAACTTGGGACGAGACTACCCGCCAGCGACCACTTCCATTTACATCGGGAGCACTATCCCTCAGTACTGGATTCAAGACATAGAATAGATAGAATACAGAAGGTCTACTTAAAATAAGTGTATACGCCCACTCCTTGATTCGGCTCACGTCCATGTGCAAGCACGGTTGCGACGGTCATTTGTTTGAGATCTTCGTACGTGCGTCAGTTTTTCCCTTTGGACACTCGACACAGCATAACATTATGCATTTTTACCCTAAAGGGTTAGGCAAAGCTGACCATTTAGTACACTTGAATGTGGGGATGACAATACTGAGTGAGAGCGACAGTGTGAGTGAGAGAAAGAGGATGATATGACGTTAAGTCTGTGAAGTCGTAAATACGGTTTAAAATTGAAATAAAAAGGTTCAAATTATTTAAAGTGTTTTAATTTCCCACACACATTACGACACAGGTTTTTAAGTCCCATGTACGTCATTGGGGGCTAGTGCATTGACAACAACAGGACACAAATTCAAACTCTAGGCTGCTACTAAGAAATTCCTGATAAAAAACTCAATAAAACTGACCCTGTCCCGAGAATTTAACCCAAAACTTCATGTGTGCTTGCGAATCCATGAGCAACGGGCTAGTGGGCCTTCTGAATCTATTTATTCTATGTGCAGGCTTTAGTAAAATAAGTTAGTACTTTGTTTCGCTTTAGCTTATAGCTGGCGTATTTGCGACTAACGTTTCAGAGAATCCCTGAGATTTTTGTTTTAAGTTGTGTAATGTATTTAAATTAGTTAGGAGTCTCTATTTCTTTAAGAATGTCTAGCATAGGTTTGCTTTCAGAGAAAACATTACCTGTTTCAATAATGTTTTTCCTGAAAATTTAATTACGCTTTTTAACGTTGAAGTGCTGAGTGATTAAGTGCTTGTCCATCTAAACAATCGGCCGGTAACCTCTGAAATAAGAGGGGTCAGCTTTTCGTTCATCATCATCGTCCTCACTGTGACTGCCTCGTTAGTCACAATCGCGACTGCTGAGCATGAGGTCCTGGGTTCGATTTCCGGGCCGGGCAAATTGTTATTGGGTTTTGCCATCTGGAATTTCTCAGCCACGTAGTCTGAATTTGTGCCCGGTTGATGGCAATAGGCTCTCTCCCTATTACATGGAACTTAAACATTACTGGTAAAATGTGGGTGTAGGTTAGGTTGTACTGTTATTTATGTTGATTTTATGTTATGTCAACGTCGTCATTGCAGCATAGAACGACCATCGCTAAATATCGACTTTCCACAAACAATGCACAAGTAGCTAGAACTAGCAACGGTCATCTTTTTTTTTTCAAAATCATGAGTTATTTTTTTATTATAGGTACGTCTGCCTTCTTACATTCACTGCAGGAAATGCGTATTCTACTAGTGAACTAACAACTTTTAAAGAACCGACTCAGTCTTAAAGTAAATCTGCATAACTAAGTATTTAAAAGCATTTTTATAATGAAGCTAATGTACGTAGTTTATTTTATCAAGAGTAGAATGCATTAACATGATGAAGTGCACTTAAATTGTTCTCTGTGATGCTTCAATCTGATTTTATGTTTAAGCAAGAATGATGCATAATACGGCGCAATCTATTATTATTATAGTATCACTTATATTCATAAAGTAATGTAATATTGTAAATGCTCTGTTAGGTATTCTGTTAAAGTAAGAACACATAATACTGTTCACTACATAATATAAAACAAAGTTGCTTCCCGCTGTCTGGTCATTGTAATCTGCTAGTAAAAGTCCCGTCGAGATCGGTCCAGCAATTTCGGAAATTAGCCGGAACAAACAGACAGAGAGACAGATTTTTTTTTTTGTAATTTGTACCGTATATGCTTTCATATGCGTTCAGTATAAAGCTGTTATTTTGAAATTACAAACAGACACATCAATTTTTATAATAATTTTCATAATTTTTATTTATTTGTTTGTATAGAGAACATACACTAAATTGTAATTCGAAGTCTCGAACTATTTTAGAAGTAGATAAGTTATTTCTAACCCCACACAAATTCACACAGCCTCCAATTACACCCACAGAAAATATAAGCTTTACAAAAATAACATCGCACGAAAACGAAAGCGTTTTCATGCGATCACGTACGAACGAGTCCAAATTGTTCGTAAGCCTCTCGTGGCCGTGACTGGTTTGGGAGACACGTGTGCCATCTAATCAACATCTTAATGATCACTGAATGTACGCGGCGTGTAATTATCTTCAATTTTCATAGTCATTTTACTTAAGACTGGGCTGGTTTGAGTGTTTATTACAATCATGAGGTGCTACAGAGGCTGACATTGAGAGAGCAGTGTAACAGACTGGATGGTTACATTAACGTGTTTGGAGTTTTATTTGTTCTCTATACAAACAAATAAATAAAAATTATGAAAATTTAATATAAAAATTGATGTGTCTGTTTGTAATTTCAAAATAACAGCTTTCTACTGAACGCATATGAAAGCATATACGGTACAAATTACAAAAAAAAAAATCTGTCTCTCTGTCTGTTTGTTCCGGCTAATTTCCGAAATTGCTGGACCGATCTCGACGGGACTTTTACTAGCAGATTACAATGACCTCCTGCCTCAATGTTCTAATGGTCGCAATCGCGACTGGCTGAGCATGAGGTCCTAGGTTCGATTCCCAGGTTGGGCAAATTGTTACTGGGTTGTTCCACCAATAATATCTCAGTAACCCAAGGAGGCTGGATTTTCCAGTCCAGTTGGTGGCAATTGGATATTACATAGGAATTAAAAATAACTGGCGAAATGTGTGTACTATTAAGTACCCTTCGGGGATTACAGGCGTGTTGTTATGTTATATTTAATTACAATGCAAGATTAATAACTAAGCAACATATAATAGTAAACACAGTAAAACAAAGGTAGATCAGTTTCAAAATTTATCGAGTTATGATTAGGTTTCAATAACTATTACAAAATCCATCAGCAATTCTAGAAATTGCACAGTTCCGCTACCAATAAGTACACACAGTCCAACTTCACCTTTTCATAATAGATTCCAAGAATTCTAGAACAAGAAACCAAGTTAGAACAATATGAAACCTTCAAGAAAATATATTGAGAGAGAAATTTTCGAAAACACTATTTAAACAAACACTTGAGTAACTCCGAACGTCTGTAAAACAAACACAATATATTTTGTTTTGACTAGAACATTCTGGAAACTTTCACTAGTATTGAAAATGTGCGCCATATTGGATATATCTGAATGTATTATGCAAAACAAGTTATGTACGCTCTTATAAATTCACTGTTTTTCTTTGTAAGTTCAATGCCTTTGGTTTTCTGTTCAATTTAAGAAGTGTTTTGAATACAATCTATAATGGGTGTAAAAATACCCTTATCGAAGCCGAAATGCACTTATTTTATCCGTCATTGAGATGTTTCTTTTTTTTCTAGACTATATCTGGCAACCTTCTAATTACGAAATTATTGGGGGTCAAAGTTCCAACTTTGCACAAGTTTTTTTTAATAAAAGTTTTTAATTTTATGGCTTTACTTTAGATATTTCCACGACCCCCGTACTATTCAATACACCCATTAGCACAATGTTTTTAATGTATTAAATTGAGTCAATTCTACCGTAAAACATAATTTTTCACCCCAAAAAAAGAGTCTTACAAAAAAGGAGTTACTTAGTTTGGTGTACATAACAGTCTACTTGGTTGACGGCTTCGTGAAGGGTCTGTTTCCACCTTGTATTTTATCGATTTAAGCCAAGAAGGTAAATAAGGGAATCTTTAGAATATTTTCAAACTTATTTTGTTTCCATTTATAAAATAGACATTGTTTTTATAGATATCGTAAACAGCAAAACTTTTTAGTATTCAACAACACAAACTACTAAAGTTTGATTTAAAAGTGTAATAAGAAAGATGAAAACACATCAAGTTTTATAAAATATTTTTAGTGGTCGATAACAGTGGCAAGTGAGCAGCGGTGGCCCAGTAGTGGCAGCCTCGACTTACGCACAGTAAGTCGTGGGTTCGAACCCAGGCAAGCGCATTACTTTGTGTAATTAATTTCATCACCACTGCTCTCAAAACGGTGACGGAAAACATTGTGAAGAAACCGGCATATCCTAGAGCCATAAATTCGAGAACATGTGACATCTACCAACCCGCACTGGGCTCGCGTGGTGGATTATAGCCCATTCCGTCTGTAGAGAGGAGTCCGTGTGTCCCAGCGGTGGGAACATTATAAGATGATTATGCATGGTTATGCAACAGTGGCAAAATGGAGAATACCAAAAACGTTCAAGTTTAAACGAGATCACATTAAAACTAGCTAAGAAAAACTGCCTTTTTTTAAAAGACTCGTACAAAATAACTGTTTAAAAGAATTAGTCGAAGACTTAACTCTGATGTTAAAGATAGTATTTTCCTAAGATTGCCATTTTCGTGAGGTTGTCTGAGGACGCGACGCAAGACGGTCGAGTTTGGAAACTTTGACGGGGCTTATGACTTTGTTGCCGTGGACGTGGTGCGAATAGAGAATGGCGAGCTTTGATATAAGTGCCTCTAAAGCTTCGACACTTGTCTAGAACTAAAAGGTTATTGTAAACATGTATAAAATCATAAACAGGGATGTTGTAACATGGGAAGGTTACGTCATGACACAACTACCTGCCGACCTGGAGAAAGTGGCTATAACAATGATAGAAAAGTCTAAAATGTATTGGAGTGACATAATCGAGTTTGCACCGCGTCAAGAATGTTCGCCGAGTCGCAAGTAGACTGCTAGTGCTAAGTGCTCAACCCTTTTTTTTTTTTTTTTTTTTTCCGGATGGGAAATCATCAAATGACCCCCCCCACTCTGGGCGGAGCGGAAGGGAGTGTCAGACTTGTACTGACTAAAACCCATCCATGTTCCTTCTTTGCCCTTTGTGTTCCAGGGCCACGGTATCTCTTTCGAACAGTCCCGCAGCCCTGGCAGGCATCGGCCCTTGCGGACCCCTACTTATTTGCTGACATCTCTTTGAGGCGCGCGTGGAACACGAACGCGCCGTCGACACGGCCTGTCGTCATAAGACGGCCGGACGGCGAGCTGGCCCATAACTCGCCGTCCACAGGCCCGCGCCTACGGTGGCCGGGAGCCACCACGTGACCCCCGACGCCCAGGGCGTCTCCCGCGGCGACTGGGACGTGAGGCTCTTTCCCTCTCACGTCCGGCCACCTCCTTCACTAGCATGACTGCTTCGCAGAAGGAGGTGACGGCTTCCCATTCCCTCTCGCTCCGGACCATGGCTTGAACCAAGGCCGGACGCGAGAGATCGCCGCCGCCAATCGCCGCTACGAGGACACGGCGGTGCTCCGCCCAAGCGGGGCAGACCTCCACGGTGTGCTCCACCGTGTCCTCCGGACGATCCTCGCAGTGGAAACACCCGGGCGTTTCCTCCCGCCCGATTCGGTGCAGGAACCTCCCGAAACAACCGTGTCCGGTGAGGACCTGCGTCAGGCGGTAGGTGAGGGCGCCGTGGCGCCTCTCTAGCCACTCCTCAAAGAGGGGACTTATCGCCACTATGGTGGCGTGCCCTGCACGGGGTTGTGACAGTCGCTCTCTCCATGTCGCCATGAGATCACGCCGGAGGTCTGTCCGCTGAGCAGCAATTTGCCGCGGCAGCGGAGTTTCCTCCCGACGTAGTGCCTCCGCGCGCCATTCGTGCAGGCGTGCGAGGAAAGTGCTCAACCCTCGTCCGCAGGTTTCGGGCCTGCTCCAGCGCCATCCTGAGGGTATTTATTGTTCATCATAATATGAATATGTTGTTTAATAACAAAATACCTACAAGCTTATATGGAACCCTCTGTGCGCGAGAAAAACTCGCACTTGGCCGGTTTTTATACTAAATAAGCTGGTGTTTTGCCCCAGCTCGCCTGATGTGAAGCGATGGTGGGGGCTACCATTCAGCAAGTTTGCCTAGAAGAAACCGATTCACTCGAACTTTGAATAGACCCAGATCCATCAACTTACAATGAAACAATCTGCCAATCAACCAAGCCAAGACGACGCGGTTGGCGAAGTGGCTGAGCGATTCGCTGCTGCGCTGCGTGTCACGGGTTCGATTCCCGCACGGAACAAATATTTGTATGGCCTTCAGTAAGTTGTTCCGGGTCTGGCTGTTTGTGTATATGAGTTTAAATGTTTGTAAACGTACCCACGATACAGGAGAACTTCCTAGTGTGGGGCAACGTTTTTCTAAAAAAGAATCAGTGTATACAAGATATCTCCTTCTATTGATAGTCTGAAGAATTCAGAAGAATTGAAACAAATAAACTGTCCTGACCACAGGACCTATAATGTAATGTCATAGTTGTCATACCCATTCACTTTATTCACGTACCTATTCTTAGGCGATCAGAGGTTGCATTTGGGGACGGTGAACTTAAGTTAAAAATAAATTGAAAATCTCTTTTCTTAGTTCGGAATAATAGACAGCGGTACTTTTGAAGATTTTTAAAATGGCAATTTAAATAATGTGCCATTTTTAGAACTTTCTTTAGTTTCTTAAGAGGGTTCAATTTTTTAAGTTGTCGACGTTTTTTTATTATAAATTTTACTAACTTAAATTATAAAGTATCTCCCTGAACTTTCTTTGTCTATTATAGTATTGATTACTAGCTTTTGTCAGCGGTTTCACCCTCGTGGAAGTTGCAAATTATCCCATGGAAACTTACAAACGGGATAAAAACTATCCTTTGTATTAACCTCTAGTTATGGTTTACGTGTGTTTCATAAAACTTCTTTCAGATGAGTGAATGTGTAACAGACAGACTGTCAGTTACTTTCGTATTATAACTTGAGTATGGATGTGAAAAGAACAATATTATGAAATTATTGTTGTCGAATATCTATTTTTTTTGTTAGCCTGTCAGTGTCCCACTGCTGGGCAAAGGCCCCCCCTTTCTGCCTGAGCGGAAGGGAGTGTCAGACTTGTGCTGACTAAAACCCATCCATGTTCCTTCTTTGCCCTTTGTGTTCCAGGGCCACGGTAACTCTTTCGAACAGTCACACAGCCCTGGCAGGCATCGGCCCTTGCGGACCCCTACTTATTTGCTGACATCTCTTTGAGGCGCACGTGGAACACGAACGCGCCGTCGACACGGTCTGTCGTCATAAGACGGCCGTACGGCGAGCTGGCCCATAACTCGCCGTTCACAGGCCCGCGCCTACGGTGGCCGGGAGCCACCACGTGACCCCCGACGCCCAGGGCGTCTCCCGCGGCGACTGGGACGTGAGGTTCTTTCCCTCTCACGTCCCGCCACCTCCTTCACTAGCATGACTGCTTCGCAGAAGGAGGTGACGGCTTCCCATTCCCTCTCGCTCCGGACCATGGCTTGAACCAAGGCCGGACGCGAGAGATCGCCGCCGCCAATTGCCGCTACGAGGACACGGCGGTGCTCCGCCCAAGCAGGGCAGACCTCTACGGTGTGCTCCACCGTGTCATTCGGACGATCCTCGCAGTGGAAACACCCGGGCGTTTTCTCCCGCCCGATTCGGTGCAGGAACCTCCCGAAACACGCAGTTGTACGACCTTATAATTTCATTCAAAATTCTGAAACCTTAAAATTGACAACACTAAACGCAATCCGTGACGATCTTCAGCAAAATACCAAAAAAAGGCAGAATTCGCGGCAAGTAGCGATTTCTATTGGTATAAGTAATCCTTTGTGGGATTTACATGCATACTAAAGAAACAAATGGGGCCTATAATAATAAATCAGCGGCGTAACGACATGGGGTACAAACGGACCGTGTTTTGAAGAAATTGCTTAGATAGGGAACGTTTCACTGAGCTACAGTTCGGTTTTTTGTTTGGGTGTCAGAAGATACTACGGTTTGTAGTATATTGAGGGATATGCAATAAGAAAGTACAGATAAAAAAAAATAAAAAAAACATGCTTCGCTCCAGTGAACTTCCGAACTGGCGTACATCGAGATCCTGTACTTTAGAACTAACATACGTCGACAATTCAAATTTCGACATTCAGTAGCGGAGTCCATGTAACATCATGCCTGTAATCCCCGAAGGGTTAGGCAGAGGTGAACCAAATAGTACACCCATATTTCACCAGTTGCATTTGAATCCCATGCAATAGGGAGCCTATTGCGATCAAACGGGCATAAATCCAGATCCAGACCGTGGTTGCTATTCACTTTGCCCGATCCGGGAATCGAACCCAGGACCTCATGCTCAGCAGTCGCGCTTGCGACCATTACACCTAATAAATACTCCTTCATCTTCATTTCACCTGTAATACTCTACTCCTGGATATAGGCCTCCTCCAAACTTCGCCATCATTATTAGTCCTGCGCTTCTCGTACTCAAAATCAAAATATTTTATTTCACATAGGCCTAGATGGGCACTTATAGAACGGCGACAAAAACGTGCACGGTTCGGGTTGGTCGTTTCCTATGGAGAAGAACCGGCAAGAAACACCATGGTTACTCTTTTCAAATCATTTGGTTACAATAACAATATTATCATGGTTACAGCATTTGTACTTAAGTATGGGGGACAGCGTAGGCCCGACAATAAGTCGTTGCTTACTACACAAAAAAATTAAAACAAGATAAAAAGTTCACAAGCAGCTGGGAATCTACAAAGCCTACAATGTTCACACATTCACAAACAATCGGTAAAAAAGAATCTATACATTCATTACCCTTTGACTCATTCTCCTAGTGTTATGGTTTTTTCATCGCCTTTTATTTTGTGAACTGGGCCCGAACAACAACGTCGTCTATAAGAAGAACAATTTGGTATCGTTCAAGTACCTATGTCAAAAGTGTCACTACTGCTAAAGACAGTGTTCACCTAAAAGTTCAACTCAAAGGCCCCATTTACAAATGGGGCGTCTTAAATCAAACTATTATTGAATCAGTGAGTTCAGTCGGCAAAGTTAAACGATGGCTTGATATCCCGCGATCGAGTTGCTTAACTTGTTCAGTATATTTACAGTAGTCATTATGACAAGAACTTGTGCTAAGCACCTTACTAGACAACTCGTTTTTGTGCGTTTTTACTGCGATTTTATGTCAATCACCAGAACTCTACATAGCTGTGATAGCCTCTTCTCTTCGTCTTGTAGGGAAAAAATAGACTAAGCACCAAACGCCATTCCAACCTGACGAGTTAAAGACATTTTTGTATTATGTTAGTAGATACACGGGAGCTGTGGTACCCATATTCTTGATATAATTTTATTTATTCCTTTGTTTAATGGTAAGAACGTGAAATTCGCATAAAAATCTTTCGTTGTTGTCAAACGGGAATCGAACCCGAGAACTCGAATCACTTTGCCGATATTCTATAATAGAAAAGGGTTAAAAATAACTTTTTTACATTTCAGTTTTCTCCATTATTGTATCATTTCCAACGAAAAAATATTCATAGAAAACTTCTTCTATCACTTAAACTAAAATCACTACAAAAAATAACATCGCTTTTCCACTCTTCGCAAAATTATGTTTAACGCCATCTAACGATCGCAGCGTGAACTAATCGGGCCGGGCTTCTGAATAATGAAGTTTTGCCGCACGACTGGGCTCATGTAGATCGTAGCGCGCTTCACGAACCTCGGAATAAACTTCCCGCGCTTTTCTCACTTTTATAGTTTTTATTGCAAACGATTTATGTTGGTATAGAACTTTGGCGCAGTCAAAACTCGACGCTGTTTGTGTTTTATTTTAAAACAGAATCGTGAGAATATTTTAAACAGTTATGGCTTCGTAGCTTACAAAAGTATTTGTTAAGTTTCAGTGTGATTTAAAAGTTGTTTGTGTGAAAATCTGAACACGTGTGAGCTCCCCAGTATTATTTCGGTGCATTATTTTTTCTTTATTATACTCAGGCACGTGGCTTTTCTGCTTTGTGTTTTTATAATTTTTCGAGTGATTGCTTTTTATGAGAGTTTACTCAGTGCCTTTGTTTGCCGTATTTGTGCCTTTTTACAGAATAAATAACAGGTTTCCGTATAGGTTCTTCCTACAGTTCTGCATTTTTTATTAATTTGGCGCTTGGATGGCATTGACCGAAGGGCGCTGTTAGTAAACATAAGTGGAAATTGTCTGTGAAAATTGTATAAAAATCAAGATGGCGGCGTTAACTCCGTCGGCGTTAGATCCATTCAGGTACAACTACACCTTCTTAGTCGCAATCAGCATATAATGTTCGCACTGCTGGGACACAGGCCTCCTCTCTATGAGAGGGAATGGGCTATAATCCACCACACGGGTCCAGTGCGGGTTGGTAGATGTCACGTGTCTTCGAACTTTGGTTCTAGGACATGCCTGTTTTTTCGCAATGTTTTCCTTCACCGATTTGAGAGCAGTGGTGATGAAATAAATTACACAAAGTTATGCGCCTGCCGGGGTTGTAACCCACGACTTACTGCTCGTAAGTCGAGGCCGCCACCACTGGGCCATCACTGCTCTCCTACTCACCTTCAACTACACCTTCTTAGCGTTATTTTAACTCACGTCACCCATATCAGAACCACAATAACCAATTAACTGAACCCATCGTACCTAATTAACAGATAAATCATAAAGTTCAGTTCAATATCCCACCTTCTGGTCCGTAGCATAATCAATGAGAATTATTGAACAGATTACGAGAGAAACTAACTCTTAACTATTGATACGGCACCAAAGTTGTACGCCTTTGGATTACAGTTGTAGAATTATGTAGATTCCTCTTCAGAATTCAAGAGAAGAGCAAGTGAGCCGTTTTCTTGCTTCAATAAATTTTTTTATCGCCCTTGGTACTTGTAATGAAGTTTCACAATCAATATTGCTTGGGTATTGAATTTTATACGTTTTGTAATACGTTTATCTGACTGGTTTAGTTTTAAATAAGTTTCTTAGCTCAGTGATTTTGTAACTATTCGTTTTTTTTATAAATTGGTAGTGATCAGAACATTTTAATCTTATCTTACCTATATTTTTTATCAACGTTATGCAATTTATGAAAAACCAGGTTGTTACAAATAAACTACATAACATAACATCACACCTGTAATCCCCGAAGGCTTAGGCAGAGGTACCTAATAGTACACCCACATTTCGCCAGTTATGTTTAAGTCCCATGTAAAAGGGGGTGAGCCTTTTGCCATCAATGGGCGCAAATCCAGACACGTAAACTACAATTCTAATAAAAATGTATGTATGTATAATTATACTCCGTGATTGCAAAATCAGAATTTGTCATCATAAATTGCATTTTGCTTCAAAATTGTATGTGCGTGATGTTAACGGCATGTCAATTTTCATAATCTATTGCTGTTATTTTTCATATGCATAACTTCGTTGTTACCCGACCTTCCATTATCCTTCTCCCCTATTTAGCTTCTTGAGTGATAGCCACCGGGATCTCCCCTTAATTTCCATGAATAATGACATCAGCCACGCGACCATTATATCGCATTTTAACAAGAAAAAATATCGCATAACTGTGCTTAATGACTCACCCATTATTTTTGTTGTACATCTTTCTGCCACTGCCGTCAAATGAAACACAGATTTTCCGCATTTTTATTTAAAAATTATATAAAAGGATTTACATTTCTCTACATGTATAGGGCGAAAATGTTATAAATGAAGCTTCAGTTTCTATACAAATAATCGTTTCTATATTTAAACTTGTAGAGGATAATATAATTAACCATCACAGATGGGATTGTAGTAATAGTTTGAAATACAAAAGTGCTGAGTTGACGATATGCAAAAGTAGATACATAGGTGCATCTCTAATGAGCGTGACAGATTGAATAATGAGTAGGAGAATTTACAGAACAATCAAGATTCTTAAACTAATATGATGTAACAATTAAAAATCTCACAAACAAATCCATAGTCTGTAACAGTTCCATATTTTAACCAACACTTCTACACAATCCTTTGCTTTAAAAGCCTTCTGTTTTTTTGTGCACTTGTACGAGATCACTCTAAAAGCAATATGTCCGAGAGGCATCTTGTCTGCCCCCGTCGTCGTGACGTCAGCCGTAGTAAAAATTACTAGAATGCGCACCTAAACTCCTAGGGCTAGTCATAACATTAGGTTCCATTTCTTCTTCATTGCTTCTGCTTCTAGTAAATCTAGGCGCTATTTCTCTCGTATGTGAAGGCACATAGTCTACGTTACCATACATATTTGCTTCTGCATTCGAAGGGTAAATTGTACATAAAGGTTTCATTGCTCGAAGGGTTCCTCTGCTACCAGGAACGTTCTTGTACAGAATCATGTCTGGATGCACGGGGTCATGGAATGTTCCCGAAATGTGACTGATATCTGCGTCATTGTCAATATCAGAAAATGCATCATTGAAGACGTTAGGAGCTTCAGTGGTATACATATCTCCGTTTTTCGAATGGTCTTTCTTCCGATTCATATAACATCTGACAGCAATGCATGCTCCAATTATGACTATGAACATTAACAGTCCTATGCTAACAGATAACAGTAATATCGAGTTACTGTGTTGTGGCTCTGAAACAAACAAATATTTTCTAATACCAGCGACGAATATTTGTACGAAATTAACTAATGCGTTCTAGTTTAGGCTCGTCCCAAATACATTGATGTATTATGTTTGTTGGAGTTTAATTGGTGTACTCGAAATTCATGGATCGCGTTTGAGCATGAAATATGAAGGTAGTAGAAAGTTAATTTGGGATCCGTTTATATTTTATGGATTCGATTTTTATATGAACTTTGACATTACGGTCGAATACTTGAATTTGGCTCAATTGGTGCTTTAATTTGGTCGTTATTTAATGTAACTGAAAAAGTACCAAATCTCAAATGACTTGACTTCATGTATCTCGAAAAATATTACCTGGTTTACCTTCATTCCTGTCTAAGTTCTTTTTAGTTTGAAGAACAGTTGTTATTTCACCTTCTGGCCGAGTTGGTGGGACACTGTATTCAGTCATTGATGGCAGCAGAGCACGGCCAGCATTTGATTCCCCCCACTTTTCACCGGCTTCTTCTAACAAAATAAAATATTAATTAGAAATTATCTATTCATCTTTTGTAAGTTGCTGATACTGATCATCATCTGACAGTTCCCCATCAAATTGAAGTCGGCTTTCGACCTAACCGGATACAGCTGAACTTAACTTGGAGTGACTGCCTACCTTTTCGTGGTCACATAGGTGATAAGTTGCTATAATTCTATTTATATGTTCACAATATTCACCTGATTCATCAAAAAGTGCTTTGCTATGGTCAAAACTGGTAGAATCTTCATCTCTCTCAGGCGTACTCTCATATTTTTCGGAGAGGACACCTAAAGGTACTGTAAAAAAAAGTTTGAGTTAGTTTATGCTATAACTTGATTATTAATTTACTTAAAACAGATTCGTTATTTTCAGAATGAATATTATTGAAGAATTTAACAACATAGAGATCATAGAGGTCATCACAATATTTTACAATCCCTTATCACAAACACCTCATTTTTATAAACAATAAGGCGAAACAAATTCAGTTAGAAAGAACAGAAAAGACAACAATGACACTGTAACCATAGATTCCTGTGCATAATACCGAACAATGGAGTAAAGAGCAAAGTTGCAAGGTAAAATAGAGATTTGTATTGTGAAAACTTACAAGATGCACCAGAATACGGGAGTTCAGGAGTTGAACAAGTTGTGCAATTACGGACTGGAGCGTTTCTGGAGTAGTTCGAGGTTACAAGAGATTGAGGTGATGTTGGAATAAAGCAATCTACTGATTAGTGTACAACTTAACTGAGTTTAAAGTTAATCAATTTGACGAAGGTCCTTCAGACCATAGTGACACAAAAGTGTATTGAGGAAAGGCAACGGATAAAGTTGGGACTAATAACAATTACTTCGAGATTTCCATGTTAACATTGTAAATGTGGATGAACAGTGCTGAAAACAAGAATATATGCGAAAATAAATTGAAAGCAGCAAAAATATTTTGGCAAAAGTAGCGCAAAGAGGAATTTTTAAAATAAAAACCGTGTAACTATGTAGCCGAAATAATATTTCCTTTTATTTACTTTGACTGAGTAACCGTAGCAAAGAGATTATTTAACACACTTCCTTTCAGCCCGTTTTCGAAATTTTTTAAATTTTATACACCTGTTTAAACCGACTTGGAATGGAAACGTTTCGTTTGTGCCTACAAACTATCTAAGACCTTATAATTGAGGAGTGTCTGATTTTGAGCTGAATAGTAAGCAGAAAAAACAGATTGTAGAAAAACCATTTGGTGCATTTAAAAAAAAAAAACCGTTTTCTTCGGAACACGCTTTTTCAAGACTGGGTTCTGGCCGTTTTTGTATAAGTCTATGGTGTACAAATTATTTATTTTAGCATTAGTAAGAAGACCTCATATTTAATTTTTAAAAAAATATATATATATGGAGAACCCTTTTGACCAGCCACTGCTCAATTATGATGTTTTTAAAATGTATCGACTATATTTTGAAGTCTTACCGCAAGCATAGACGACTTTGAGGTACGGCCTCGATAGAAAGTTGCAGGATGTGTTGAAGGTCCTGTTGTTGGCCGCAATCTGACAGCGCCGCTTTCCGAGGCACAGCTGGATGACTGTCTTCACTGCATGAGGAGTCACGCATGCTGTTGACAAAGCTATAGATTACAAAATATTAATAAATCCACCAATCTGTGCATCAGTTGAACTTAAGGCTATCTAATACAAGGGCTAACCTTATTAAAATGTTAAACTGTTCCGTAATCGTTCTGACAAGGGCCTTGAGAGTATGGCAAGAAAATAATACCTATGTTAAAAGGTAGCTAGATAGCTGTTACCTATTAGTGAATTGCATTTTTTCTATAGAAAACATTTTTTTGTAATTTATACTAAGTGTCTAATCTGTTTAAATAATTGCTACATACTAATCAACATTTGTCATTAGTTTAGTACTGCTATTAGATAATAGATGGCGTTGTGCAGTGACGTCACTTTTGTAGATCGCGGTTTTAAGATTTTCCTACAAAGCATGACCTCCGCGATACTTTTATAAAAAAATTGTCTTACTCTGCACATCGTTGTTTTATTGCAGGCAAGACGTTTTTGGGACGTTGTACACTAAGATATAGGGTCTCTTAACCCATCTTAAGATCATAGTGTATTTTACTATAAAATAAATAATAGTAGTCTTTGTGAATACGTCCTTGAGTACGAAACGTGGCACTAATTATATTAGCGAGGCTAAGAACAAGAATAAAAATGTCTGAAGTGCCTGCGTACCTTGTAAGTACGCGGAGTAATTAATTAGCTTCATACATTCCCAACCCACTTTTCGTAAGTGAATTATTAAGGCTCTGAAAGTATTTCGTACAATATTCGTATACTATTTTTCGCCGCATATTAGCCTGATTTTTTATATCCCCGTGTCACATTATGTACGCCAAAAATGCCATGTTCATTTGACATTTCTTTTATTTTTCGTGGACATCATAATTACACTAATTTCGAGTCTGTCAAAACAAATAACGAATGCTAGCGTTACACACTATGTAATGTAGGACACTGCCGCACCCATCCGCCATTAGGGATGACAAATGAAATTAACACATTTTTGGAACATATCGCGCGTTTTCCACGAATATGGTTTCATTTCTTCGAACTATTATTTTTGTCAGCATTTTAATTGGTTACGTATACTTTTATTTTATTTTCATTAGTGGCGTATTGAAATCAAAATAAATACAGTTCTAAAAATAGTCCTAATATTTGTCACATCTCCAACATTAAGAGCTATTCAGAAAAATAAGAAGCTCTTCTTAATAAGGTCAAGGGTAACAATAAAAACTAATTTAATTACTCGTCAGTTTGTGAGTCTACTTCATCAAAAAAGCCTCGTTTAGTTTTTGTCTCCAGAATCGTTAAGAACTTGGGAGACTTTCCTTTGCCTTATTTTCTTCAAATGATTATGTTCTTTGTGAGCCTCAAAACAGTTTAATTTTCCCGTTTCTAGAAAGTAGTTAACGGCCATTTTCTACAAGACTTTTGAAAACTAAATTTGGTACTGGAAATTGAAAATTGAGTAGGTATTTAGGGACTAATTTTGGATGGCAGAAATTAGGTACGCAGTTACTCAAGTAAAGTTAATTGCAATAACGTAACTATTAGAGGCGATACTAAAAGTTATATTAACGTACGGTCTACAATATTATCAGAAATTATGTTTTATTTTTTCACGAAGGGGTCGCAAAATTAATCTTCGATCTATTAGAGTAAGCAGCTCTTCATATTATTATACTTACTAAGAGTTTATGTCAACAAATTATACGTACCTACCTACCTAACTTTCTTGTAGTTACTCGTACATCCTTGATAAGGCAATGAAATATACTGCCTTTTTATCCTACATTGATGAAATCATAACTTTTCTTGTGTTATGACTACGTAGTCAAGAAAAGTGCCATCATAAAGAATTTGCTATCACTTTCAGACATACTTAAGTAAGTAAAAATTTAGACAAGCTGTGGCCTATTTAATAAAATTGACAATGAGACATATTAGTCAAAATAATACGAAAAATTTCTCATATTTGTGATAGGTCCTAAGTACGCCATGAAACAGTACTACTGTGAAAAAAGTTTAGGGCCTAGATAAGCCACAATCGCTTCCGAAGCGTTTCGTATTTCAACAGGACTGACATGAACTTTTCGATAGCTTATGTCAATCCAATCCATTGTTGACTTTTCCATATTCCGGCCTGTCCAACATACGGCCCCCGGGTCCACATAGGTCTTTCATCCGACCCGTGAGCTATTTAAAACTTTATAAGAGATCTATAAATATAGCGTGCACATTGTTTAAAAAATTACGCTATGTTTTTTTTTGCTATTTCATAAACTCAAGTCGTTCCATGGTGCAAGACCCCAAACGAGTTGTGGCTTGTATTATGTTACACCTTGTATACGGGATGTAACGGACCCTTCACGAAGCCGTTGACCAAGCATTATGTACGAGTACGTCAAACTAAGTAACTTTACGCAAAAATTATTGCTGGGAAACGACGTTTTTTTTTTGGTGAAAAATCACGTTTTATGGTAGGACTCAGTGTAACGCACTCAACACATTGTGCTGATGGATGGATTCATAGTACGGAGGTCGTGGAGGTGTTTGATGCAAAAATCTTACATTAAAAACATGTAAGTATTTAAAAAAAAAACTTGTGAAAACGTCGGAACTTTGACCCCCAATATCTCCGTAACTAGAAGGTTCCCAAGTATGGTCTAGAACAAAAAAATGATCGCAATGACGGGGAGAACAAGTGCTTTTCAGCTTTGTTAAGGGTCTTGTTACAGCCTTTATAAAAAATATTTTTGTCATTAAATTAATGTTGATCCAATTTTATACTTACTTTCATCCGGCACACCCTGCGTCTGTGGACAGTTAATGGCTTCGAAGGCTACCCTGCCGTACTGAGCATCAAAGATGGCGATCCGGGAGTGAGGATTGCAGCTCAGCTTGATGACATCGCCCTCGCAGCCGGTCCGACTTCGGAACTCATCTGTACGAATATTAGCTATTGTTAGGCTTAGGGAATTTAAATAATTGAGCATCGTTAGTGAGTCAATAATGAAGCGGATGTCTAGAAAAGACTGACATGACTGAAAGATGGATGTTGCGTGCTGTCTTACAATGGGGGTTATCGCGTATAAATTCGCCGCTAGAGGCGTTCGTGTAGAGTAAGGTCTTCAGAAATGTCAGATGCCATCAAATGTTCGCGTATTGCGCGTTTTTTTATCATGTATTTTAATAAATATTCACTATTGTGGTCAAGATAGAGTCATTCCTGATTAATTATGACTTGAAAATTTCAAGTAGCAAGTTAGGATCTAATTTCTTAGTACTTGGAGGAACAATGATTTTTAAATGTTTCGTGCTTGCTAATTTTAGGGACAATATTCTAAATATATGTCTCAAGTTTACATTATGTTGTTGTATGTAAGAAAATAAACTTTTTTATGAAGTTATTGGTACTTTAATGTTTAAAATAGAATTAATGACAGGACCTTACTCGCCAGCTGGCATCTGGTGAGCTCAAAAAAAGATAGCTCTCATTGTCAAACATTCAAACTCTATTATCGAGAAAAACTCAGGACCATCCCTGGTAGTTATAGTTCAACCGGGTGTAGGGATATCGACGAGCAAACTGGTAACATTCAGAAGGAATAGACGCCAGCACATCGAACTACTACAATCTGTCAAATTTCTTTAATAGATTTTCAACTTTATCGCTAAAGTATTAGGGTCAAGATTGATTGGAAAAATTTAACAGTTTCGGGTAACTTGATGTGCTGGCATAATTGGCCCACAACCATAGTTTTTTTTGTCGGTTATTAAGCAAATCTCTGTTATATTACAAATCTACCTAAATGCCAATATATCAAATAAATATGGTAAAACCTACCAATACCTACACCGACTGCCTCGTCGGTCTAGCGATCGCAAGCGCGACTGCTGAGAATGAGGTCCTGGGTTCAATTCCCGTGTCGGGCAGAGTGTTATTGGGTTTTTCCTTCTCAGTAGCAGCCACAGAGTCTAGATTTGTACCCAATTGATGGCAATAGGTTCGCCCCCTATTACATGGTACTTAAACATAACTAGCAAAATGTGGGTGTACTATTAGGTACAGTTCTGTTTATCCCTTCGGGGATTACAGCCGTAATGTTATGTTACCGACACTGTCAAAATGGAACAGCTGATTCTTGTTGAAACTATTTCTTTTATTTGTTTTCAATCACGAGCTGTATTCGTGGTAACATTTTGCGCGTCGATGCTAAAAACTAAAACAGTCACAAACTAAATCATAACAAAAATAAATAACACCAACTGATATTACCCAACTCTAAACATCACGAAATTGAAAATCAACAAATCCGAACATAATAATTTCAAACGTTTACATCATCAGCAAATTCCACTTTAAAATACAAATATTAATCCCACCCAACTAAATTCGGAAGAGCGTTCGACTCAATACAGAATTAATTATGATAATTGAGCATCACTTTCGCCACTAATTAGTGATGGTAACACTATATAGACTATTTTTCTATCGATATCGGCATACTTAACTACCCTTTGTTTCAGTTTCAACCCTTTCGCATCCATTAGTTTGTAATATAAAACCGCCAATACGATAAAAGCTTCGGTAAGTGTTCGTGTATCAATTAGTGGAGTGTCCGAGTGTTTTACGCTTAGGTAAGAAGCTATAACTAATATTAATGACGTCGCCAGACGGGCGGGTGAAACGTCACTTCCTTCTTAGGCTTGGCGTCCACCCGTGGGTGTAACAGGAGTTTTAGGTGTCGGTCGGATTTATACTACATTTTTCGCGTGGTTGATAATCGACAAACAGAGGTATTACAGGCGCCTGGTTCACATATGCATTAACCACTATCTTATACAACATTAGTTTTAGTATATGCGAAACCTGAAACACGTGTCTAGGATTTTTGTGTAAAGAATCTATATACAAAATTTCAAAACTGTATCATGAAAAATCACAAAGTTATAAGCTTGTTCTATTACCTGGTTGTCCGCACAAAAACGTGGTCACCACGCAGAGCGCCCGCGCACGCGCCTCCAGCATTGTCTTGAGCTCATTGATAATAATAATTTGGCAGTAGGTACCTAAATGATTGCGATAGGTACTTAATGTCGCTCGGTGCCCAACTTGTTATTTTTTTTAATATTTTTGAGACACATTATAAAATGGTTTATAAATTATTGGAATCGATAAGGTTACTTATGCTGAACAAACTATATTCAGGTTTCGCATATACTATAAATAATGTTGTATAAAGGTGTCTGCAGCAGGAAGGTCCTGAGTTACAGATCACCTCTCCAGCTTAGATATAGCATTTAATTTATAACAAAAGGGTATAGCACGAGCGTCGGATGTAAACGTAACGTAAATACGTCGATTTTAAAATTAAAAAGATCCGTTTCAAATTTAATATTTTCATAATTTAAAAAAAAAATAATCTATGGAAGATATTGATTCTGCTTGTTGCAAACAATTTAACTAAAATATTATGGGTTAATTTTATATTCCATTAAAAAAGACTTATTTTATTAGAGATTACATTTAATAAACCTATGTTATTCTAATCCAAGAGGAGAACCATAAAACATCTGTAATACTTTTAATGAATCTTAGATAATAATATGTGATTCGTCACCTAAAAAACCCTTGTCGTTCTGTGGGCGAAGGATCTAAGGGGCCGTAACCGATTTAAATGCAACGTCATGATACCAAATTATGCTAAAACGATAGTAACCTCATACGAAGGGCACGGAATGGCCTCGTAAAAAAATAAAGGAGAAACATTGTTCGCGATTTAAATAAGGGTTTGTGCTATGAATTTTAAGTTGTAAATTTGTTAAATTTTGTTTTGAATTTTTTATTCTGGATTTGTATTATAGCTCGAGAATACTGTTCTCATAAAATAGCGATCTAGTGTATACACGGTCTCAAATAAAAATTTAGTTTTGATCATCATCATTATCTGCCAAGCCTTATCCCAACTATGTTGAGGTCGGCTTTCAGTCTAATCGGATGCAGCTGAAGAGTATTTTACATGGAGCAACTGTTTATTAAAACAAAAGAATCAAATCATAGTTATCTCAAAATTTATTCATTGTTCACTGTGAAGTATACCTCTGCCTAACCACCCAGGAATTACACACATGATGTTACGTTATGTAATGTAATGGTTTTAAAAGTAAATTAATAAAATACAAATTGTGCCTATCTAGGGTTAGTTTAAAAATAAAACTTTCAACCTTTGTCTAGATCAAAGTATTTTCCAAAAATAATTCTTAGTAATTAATCAAGCAAAGCTTTGTTCTCATCTTTCATTGTAATTATTTTGCTGTTCTATTAAAAGTTTTTTTTGTTTTGGCTAAAACTGAAGAATGATTTGCAAGACTGTACTGAAATTGAAATTTGATTTTACTTTCATTAAGTTTGTTCTATAAATTCTTTTATAATTGCTTTTTCGGCTTTATTTCGGTTTTAACAACCTACTACGTATTGATAAAAATGTAAATATTTTTAAAAGAAAACCTAGGTGGTTCAAAATGGCAGGGCTTAACGCAGGCAGGGCTGTGGGACTGTTCGAAAGAGATCCCGTGGCCTTGGAACATAAAGGGCAAAAAAGGAACATGAATAGGTTTTAGTCAGTAGAAGTCTGACACTCCCTTCCGCCCAGAGCGGGGGGGGGGGAGGGGTCATTTGATGATTTCCCATCCGAAAAAAAAAAGATGGTTCACAAAAGCTATTCATATAAAATAACAGCTATGTATAAAACACAGGACATAATAACGTCTACATACGTTCTGCAGATAACAGCCGCTCGGGTCGATCTTAAGGTTAAGCCGCGCTTGCCTAGGTTGGTCCGTGGATGGGTGACCATCCATTACATAACGAGTTTCCTCCGTGCCTCGGAAAGAACGTTAAGCCGTTGGTCCCGGCTGTCATTTGTAGATCTTTGACAGTCGTTACAGATAGTCAGTTTCCCGAAAGTCTGACAACCGGTCTTACCAAGGCGTATTGTATTACCCAGTACTAACTGGGTTGCGGAGGTTAGATATACAGTCGCTCCATGTAAAATACAGGTATTCAGCTGCATCCGGTTAGACTGGAAGCCGACCCTAACTTAGCTGGGAAAAGGCTAGGCAGATGATGACGTTCTACAGTTTCTGCCAACCTCTATGGGAAAAGTCGCACATTCATCATAATCATAATCATCACGTCTTTAGGAATTTACATACTTTTTATTCACAGTTCATGCTGTAAACAGTGATGTAATATAAATATTTCTCAAATTAAATCAACAATAATTTTCTCATCAAAACTCGGTTTAAATCAGCCAGCAGTACAGAATCATAACTAATTACGTTTAATTATTTAATCAGAGGTGGAACAAGAGTATTTTTCGTAACAAGATCGCTACAAAGCGTCCTCAAGTTTCTATAAAAATAACAGGGTAACGAGGTATAACTAATGATGTCATTGAATCCCGCCAGCACTTCTTTTTCACTTTGAATAATAGTATTACAAATAGGTACTTATATTTTTCTTTCTTAAAAGTTCCTTGCACAACTGTAAATAAAACAGTCGTGTTATTTTGTTGACTGTGTACAAACAGTAGTGTTGTATTACTTGAAAAAATTGTATCGAGAAAAAGCGTGTTTGGTGAGCTTATAAAGATTTGCTGACGAATTTCGTGAGTACTTCTTATGATCTGATTTCAAATAACGATATTTTTTTTGAAAAAAAATTATCCAAAAATTCAGCATAATTGAATTAATAAAAAACCCCATTACCCCGTTTTGTTATTCAATATACAAGGATAATATTTTTGTAACAATATTGTCTTTTTGTTTTACTACTGATTTTCTAGGCAAACTTATAAATCAATCTAAACGTTAAATGAATATGTTATTTTCACATCTAAATACCATTAACCAAATCAAGAAAAAAAAACGCAACACCATAAATTGAAACTACAAACACAACACCGAGCGTTTGGAACGCCCGTCTACACCGTTTAATGTGCATGAGGCACACCTATGGCGGCACTCCTGTACACGCCCTTACCTCCGGCCGTTCACCCCATCCAGGAATTTATTAACTGGGCATAAATCACTTCAATACACTTCCAGGAGTAAAAACCTTACGTCACGCGATCGGTGATTCTACTACCCTCTTTTTTGTTTTAGAGGGTCATGTTATCAGTGGGATGCCCCATGTCTCCTTTTTTTTTGTGGGCGAACCAATTTTGGTAATGGATAGATTCATTTGTGGTTATTTTTAGGAAACTATCTATTCTTTTGTTTTTTTTTTCCAAAGTAGAACTCAACTATAAATGTCGTAGGCGTTGTTGAAAAAGTAAAATTCCTATGTATTTTATTATTATTTGACAAGATGGATTTCCATCGGCATAAATTACGAACTTGTAAACAGAACCTTCATGATGCCGTTAACCACGTATTCTATACATTAAACCCAAAGACGACCCAATAACCAATCTAAGTCATCATCTGCCTAGCCTTTTCCCAACTATATTGGGGTCGGCTTCCAGTCTAACCGGATGCAGCTGAATACCAGTATTTTACATGGAGCGACTGCCTATCTGACCTCCACAACCCAGTTAGTACTGGGTAATACGATAACCCTTGGTAAGACTGGTTGTCAGACTTTTTGGGCCACTGACTACCTAACGACTGTCAAAGATCTATAAATGACACCCGGGACCAACGGCTTAACGTGCTTTCTGAGGCACGGAGGACTCGGTATGTAATGGGTGGTCACCCATCCACAGACCAACCTAGGCAAGCACGGCTTAACCTAAAGATCGATCCGAGCGGCTGTTATTATTTAGCCACGAGCTCCTCCCTCACTAACCAATCTAAGTAACAACGCGAAAAAACAAATGCTGGGAAATGAATATTTTTTTGGAGTGAAAAATCACGGTTTACGATAGCGCTCAATATAACGCAAACATACCATATTGTGCTGATGGATGCATTAAATAGTACAGGGGTCATGGATATATTTAAAGTAAAGTTACATGATACCCTATTAGGCGATGAATTATCAAAATTCTTCTAGATTCTTCTCCTTATTTGCTGTCTTTCGGTGAGTAGTTTAAGATTTTTATTACGTTGATACCAAAATGTAATTGTTAATTTTTTTACATTTCTATTTCAACACCAATCCATCAAAATCGATAGCTCTGGTAAACCGATTAATTTTTTACTTGACCAAAAGGAAAAACCAGCTCCGTCAGTAAAGCAAACTCATTAATTTTAGAAGTGCTCGTTAGAATACGTCGCGGTCTTTACTGAATAATTACGACCCTGATGGAGAGGAAATGGAAAAATCGAAGGAAATTCAAGACTCAGTCAGCCAATCCCTACTTCCGTACTAATATTATAAATGTTTAAGTAACACTGTCTATCTGTCTGTTACTTTCAAGCTACTTCTTCTTGCTAGTAACATTACGCCTGTAATCCCCGAAGTCTTAGGCAGAGGTGTACCTAATAATACACCCACATTTCGCCAGTTATGTTTAAGTTCGATTTAAAAGGGCGCGATCCTATTGCCATGAACTGGGCATAAATCCAGACTCCGTGGCTGCTGCTGAGATATTCCTGGTGGAAAACCCAATAACACTTTGCCCGACCCAGGATCTCATGCTCAGCAGTCGCACTTGCGACCACTCGGCCAACAAGGCAGTCTTTCTAGTAGTCGGTTACTATTAATTTTGACACGTTAACGGCTGAGCGAATTTTAATGAAATGGGCATAGGGGTAGAGCATGACCATGGATTAGGAGGATATATTATACTTTTTTATCTCGGTAGTACTTATGTTAAATAGGGATAATTTCTGTCTACCACCCAGGCAAAGTCATGGTCAAAAATTAGAAGCTAGGTTGTCAGTCACGTCGTTGTAATAAAAAAACTTGTACCTTTATTACTAGATATTGTAGAGAATACTAGAATAAGAAGAGAATTTAAATGCTGCACTGTTTAAACTATTCCAGTGAATTTTTCATTTTATTTTTTAAACGGCTTTTGTTATCCTTTACACTAGAAACTGGTTTTTCGTTGTTTTTTTTTTTAAATAGGTAGGTACTGCATTCGCTGTTGTAGTTGTTTATGAAAGATTTAAATTATCTGTATTCTTCTTTTTTCTAAAAAGTAA
Organism: Noctua janthina; assembly: GCA_963576755.1. Taxonomy (NCBI): domain Eukaryota; kingdom Metazoa; phylum Arthropoda; class Insecta; order Lepidoptera; family Noctuidae; genus Noctua; species Noctua janthina. The sequence goes on from OY755055.1 coordinate 6,446,677, forward strand.
ATTGTTTTTCAAAATATTAGATCATCATCTGTCTAGCCTTTTCCCAACTATGTTGGGGTCGGCTTCCTGTCTAACCGGATGCAGCTGAATACCGGTATTTTACACGGAGCGACTGCCTATCTGACCTCCAAAACCAGTTAGTACTGGGTAATACGAGACCCCTTGGTAAGACTGGTTGTCAGACTTTTTAGGCCACTGACTACCTGGAACCAACGGCTTAACGTGCTTTCCGAGGCACGGAGGAAACTCGGTATGTAATGGGCGGTCACCCATCCACAGACCAACCTAGGTAAACACGGCTTAACCTAAAGATCGACCCGAGCGGCTGTTATTATTTAACCACGAGCTCCGCCTCCTTTGCAAAATATTAGATACAGAATTAATATTATCCAAGTAAGTGTACTAGTTTTAACTACACAGTCGTAAGATATTATTTTTGAAACTAAATCGTAATTTTTCTGTCAACATCTACGGAATGATTAGCTCAGTTTAAACTTTAATTCATTAAGCGTTTAACGAACACCAGAACTCGATTAATAATTTCAAAACTTGGTCAATTCTGTTTCAACGAACATAACTTTATTTTAAGGGAAGAAGTTATCTGCAACAAAATATTTGGAGAGAAATAGAAATTGATTCGAATGTAGAAAAATAAACTGACTTATGATATTTATTTTTATATATTTATTTATTTATATATTTATATTTATATGACCTGTCAATGTGGCGACACTTGGGGGAGGTCTATGTCCAGCAGTGGACTTCTTTCGGCTGAAATGATGATGATGATGATGATATTTCGGCCCACTAGCTTCACAAAGCATTCATCATTTTACATTTTATTTGACACAGAAAAGTATTGTATTCATTTATTTTTTATAGATAATTTTGATGTTAAATTTAGATGTAATAGTATTGTGTGGTGGGATTTGTCTTTGATTATTTAATTACTAACATTATGTTTAAGTGTACCTAGTAACAAAATTATAAGTCGTAGTGTCTGAATTAAATTGAATTGAAATCATTAGATGCGATTTTATACATTATTTTGTGTCCGTCATTTACAAAGGATTAATAGAACCAATATTCTAAATAATGTTCAGTGTTAAATGAATTCATTAATTTGTGGTGCAAGCGGGCATTAGTCCTAAGAACTAGGGCATGTCTAGGAATTTAGAAAATAGTAATTCAACCAAAGAGATTTAAAAGACTTATAAAGCGGCCATTGGGAATATTTTCATACAAACGTTTTTATCCTGAACATTTTCAATTTTGACACACGAATGCTACCTGACAAGCGTGCGTATGACACTAGACAGACCGACTCGTTACTGAAGTAGTAACAAGAATTGGATTACGGTTTTCTTCGTCTTGTCCCGTCTATCGCTCGTAAATATTTAAATATCTTTGAGCTCAACTCTCCGGATAGTAATTTTCCCATAAAAATACCCATGTTGAACTGAATATTTTTCAGTTTCTATTAACCCCTACTTCTGACAGATTCCCATCAATATGACACTCATTCTTGGATCCAAGTTTAATCCACAACTGTAAAAGCATACGGTAAACAGGCAATCTTTATTGGTATTTAATGACTTCTCAAATTTCAATTTTTGTCACTGCAGGGCACTTTGCACACATTATTCAATTCATATTTCAACTGCCCATACAACCATTTCAGTCCCGACTGATTACCGAATTTGAAACGGTAATAGCCAAGCACCTGAGGAAGTAGGACTGACATGCGACGAGGTCGTGAGTTCAAACGCATTCATTACTCAATTGACGCGGTCCCCACTTTTAGTAAATTGACCCCTACAACTGAGATACATTTTAAAAGGACCATGGGCAATTTCTTATGAAAGCTGGGCGTAGGACCAACAGAATTAAAGTATATCTCAAATAGTATCTAGCTAATAATTATTACTTCAGTTCATACTAAAACAACAAGTAACAGGACCTAAGTCACCGGAGAACATAAATAGAGGCATCTGAAATATGTTGCCTTTTTATGTATTTTGGCAAATATTTGACATAATATACAAACTTATAATAAACCCAATTTAACAAGGTGGTTACGGTATTCCGAGTTCAGACCTGCATCGATGTCCTTTTCACCCTAAATAATTTAGCCGTGTCTGACCAGTTTTGTTCAAGATAGCGGTGGGTCATGCAACAAGTCCCTAAGACTGATTTTTAGGCTTTGGGCCACTTATTACCTTAGATAAAGTGAATATGAAGGCGAGATTTCTCATGCTTCACTTAGATAAAAATGTTATACTCACACGGCCGGCACTTATACGCAACCTCGACGTACTTGCTCTGCGTCGGACAGGGGTCCACGAGCCCTGGCATTGGCAGGGTACTGAACTTGCACTGAGGCTTCTTTTGGCAAGCTTCCACCACCGTCTGCAGTAATGAGTACTAGAAGAAAGAGATTTTAGTTAATTAATTTGAATTATTTAAATGTGTTCTAGATTTTGCTCACGTAGTAGTTTTGCCGCAGTATATGATTGGCATTGAGTCGGTTATTGGTTCAAAATGAAATAATCGCTTAGAAAAAGAAACGACTGCTGACAAAATTGATACAACTTTTGCTTAGACGTTCTTTATTATATTGCTGCGAGGATATTTTTTTCCCTGGAATGATGTTGGCGGAGAAATTTGTGCCAAGTAATTTTTGAAATGAATTAAAAATGCATGATGGCAGTATTCATTACGTTTTTGGCCACGCATCAGAAGTTCCTTGTACAGGTACCGACGCTAAAACGGTTACCACATATTCAATAAATCATTCTGAACACCCTCTTCCATACATTTTGACCATGTGGGTATTCCAGTTTAGTAGGAAACGTCTGTTTTTTTTAATAACCGATGACCTGACTGTTGACAATATAAAGGGTGTAAATAGACCCTTAACATAACCGAAGGGCACTTGTTCTCCCCATCTTTGCGATCATTTTTTTGTTCTAGACCATACCTGGGAACCTTCTAGTTAGGGAGATATTGGGGGTCAAAGTTCCAACTTTTTCACAAGTATTTTTTTTAAAATACATGTTTTTAATATAAGATTTTTACTTTACACACCTCCACGACCCCCTTACTATTCAATCCATCTATCAGCACAATGCTTTGAGTGCTTTCCATCGAGTCCTACCTTAAAATGTGATTTTTCACCCCAAAAAAATAGTCGATTCCCAGCAATAATTTTTGCGTAAAGTTACTTAGTTTGATGTACAGAATGCTTTGTTGACGGCTATGTGAAGGGTCTGTTTACACCCTGTGTAACTTATAATGTTGAAACAAACAATAAATCTCAAAGAAAATATTCAAACTCAATAAATTATCCTTTCCCTTACGAAACGACATAGATCATCAACTTTAGGAAGTATCCCTAAGAAAATATCGCTTTAAGTGCCAAAGAGGATCTAATGTTTCCTATTAAAGTCATCTTTCTTTTTTTATGTCATAGTATGACAAACGGCCCATTGGCCCACCTGATGTTAAGTGCTTGTAGACATCCGCAATTTCGGCACCTTTTGCAAATAAGGTTTTATGAGTAGACTCTCCCCGAATTTTTAAGACACTTTTATGGAAGTCTAGGGTCGAGTACATTAACTTTATTAGCAGTATTAATATTTTTAGCTATCTAGCCTATCTAAAGGTGAGTTATTAACGCCTAACCATCTTCTTATTTTTTGTCAATTTGCTTAGGTAATAATGCACTACCAGTAGCGAAGGGTCAATTTTTGGAAGAGGTAATCCAGAGTACATATCTGTAATGTGATTATATTTTTTGTCTATAGAATACTGACTGTGCCATTTTTCAAAGGTAATCGTGTTGTATGGAACCTTCGCCACTGTGCGCTACTCCTGGTTGAGAGTTGCAATGCTAAACCCATCGTTTCTTAAAGATACACACGTGTAAACACAAACACACATACGTAAACTGTCGTCTTTTTCTCATAGAGGTATGCCTGTAACTTCAGAATTCCACCTGTTAATACTGCGATACCTACATACTCCTTTCGCTCTATCTACGTTCATACATCTGGGAGCCTAAAGTGGCTGCTTTATCAGAATCATAATAGGATGACAATATGGACGTATATACTCGTAATATTATCAACTGTCACTTTTTAACCATTTTACTCAAACTCAAAACTCAAAGCATCATCATCATCATCTGCCTAGCCTTTTTCCAACTATGTTGGGGTCGGCTTCTACTCTAACCGGATGCAGCTGAATACCAGTATTTTACATGGAGCGACTGCCTATCTGACCTCCACAACCCAGTTAGTACTTTGTAATACGATACCCCTTGGTAAGACTGGATGTCAGACTTTTTGGACAACTGACTACCTATAACGACTGTCAAAGATCTACAAATGACACCCGGGACCAACGGCTTAACGTGCTTTCCGAGGCACGGAGGAAACTCGGTATGTAATGGGTGGTCACCCATCCACAGACCAACCTAGACAAGCGCGGCTTAACCTAAAGATCGATCCGGGCGGCTGTTATTACTTAGCCACGAGCTCCTCAAAACTCAAAACTCAAAGCATTTATTTCAATTAAACCATTATAGCCACTTTAGAATGTCAGAAAAACAAAGAAAGCGAAAGCTACAGTCACAGACACAAGGCATAATCACTTGTGAAAGTACTGTAGTTGCACATTCCAAGGCATAGATCTCTATAGAGGAAAATGGGCAAGAAACTTCATGGACACTCTTTTCATTAAAAATATTGTTACAAAATCTTGGTTACATCATTCATATGGAGACACATTTATGTGAGAACGATGTATAAAGAAATGCAAGTCAAGAGCGTCCAGAGTAAAAAGATATAATCAACAGTTCAAAAATAAACGTGGCAGCTAAGAGATGACCAGTCCCTTACGAGTCTTACGAATTGTAACGTAATACTCAATACTCAAATTTTTATTGTATTCCATAAGTATTACATAGATGGTGTAACAAGGTAAAAGATCAATATGGACCCTGTCCGTCCTATTATTCTGCTAAAGCCAAATTTTAGGACCCTTGGCCATTCATACACAGACGCTCGGAAGCGAGTACTATACATCTGATCTTTCTAAAATATTGATAATTTTTAATTGAAAGATTACTTAAGTAAACATCCCGGTATCGGATGGTTACCTAAGTAATCTTTTGTTTACCTAAGTTATCTGTGTTGTTTTGATAATATCAATTCCTGTTGCTTGTAATTGTGAGTTTTGAAAATACAAAATTCTTTTCCTTCGCTTTCAAAACTTTAAATACAATTAAATATAAAGGGGACGACACATTAGTTAGCTGTCCGCATACACACCGCATGCAAGCTGACACTGTACATTACCTAATTAGAATTCAGGCTACACCAGCCAATCAGAATGCGTTATATGACCGAGCCAATGTATTGTTGGCCAGCTACAATGCGAACGGAGAGTGTAATCGAATCCTAATGTTTCAATAAGGGGTTTGTACTTGATAAGTGAATGGAATTACTGAATAGCTCTGTCGAATAACTTGTACATTATTTGGATACCATTATAAGCTTTATTTACTCTAATAATTCTAATAATTTATACTTTTAACTACCTAACTATGAACAAGAAATAACCTAAACTAAAAAGAACCTTAAATATGACGTCAAAACAATCCTCCTCAGGAATTTTTCTAACGCAGCAGCAATGTGGAATATCTTTCCAAATGCTTCTGATTGTGATCAATAGTGTGTAAAGCAATAGGTGCGCTAATTACCAAAAACAAATAATACAATAATAATACAGTTTTAAAACCTAAGATGTTGAACCATAATTATACAGGCATTTTAAGACGTCACATAATACTATTGATGCGTTACCAACCTGCATAGCATTAGGCCTTTTACAATTCTTGCTTGCTTCTACTTCTTCATTGCTCAAGGCAGGACATCCCTGTTCTTCCCCAGCCTTCCCGTACTGGGCCACCTGTATGCTGATGGTGGTGCCTCTAGGACAGGCTAGGGCTACTGTCTCGTCGTTGCAGACTGACCGCTGTATAACCTTAAGAGTGTCCAGGAGGAGTGCTGTAACAAATGGAAAAGGAGGCTTGTTATAAAGAGTTCCAAGGCCTAGTCAAAGACATGGATTATTATTTGTTCTTGCATAGATTTTGGTGTATATTTTCATTATGACAATTTGGGAGCATATCACAAATAAATTAAACTGCCTGTTGGCAAAATTCTTCAACTGCTTTAACACCAAAACAACAAAAAGTAAGGAAAACGTTTTGTTTCTCTTCCAGTGATTTAATTAGATACAATATGACATTACAGAACCGAGGTAGCTGATAATCTTTCTATGGCAACAATATTCAAAATTCGGAATACGAAAGTGTATTAATAGAAATTTGCGTGGGATGACTCTGAACGTTACATACCGGAATTACCTGGAAAGCAAAAAAATCCAACAACTGTAATTGTAACTGGCAAGCGACAATCCTAGAACCAATTCTCACAAATCTCATATAGTTCAGGTGTACACTCAATAAACTAGGCAATACAAAACTGGGAATAATCCAGAAATCCAGACTTATCCAATATATATGTCAGCACAAATTAGGGCAGCACAACACGGCCTTGAAGAGCAGGCTCGGCGTGTGACTATAGATATGTCACAGAATAAATGTAAGCATGTAATATTTACGAAAACCTTATATTGTTTTGCAGTATTTGCGGATTTTTGGACCCTAAGAAAGATTTTCTTTATATCCCTGTCATTATCATTATCAGGATTTTTACAAACAACCATCTATTCCTAGGTTAATTGCGAATAAGAATGATAAAGTTTGAATGCTCGCTATATATACAATACGCTAATTGGTTAACAGCTATAATTCGAGCCATCAGTCTGTAATCAGAACATAAACTGGTTAATACTGTACTGTACTGGTTAGATTTTTTGAGTTTATCGATTAAGTTGTTCAGTTTGATGGTCTGCAGCATATCCATTCATATGACTATACCCTTTCTGTTACACCCTGTATATGAGATTATCCTTATGGTGTGAAATCTGCTACTGAAAACTGTGTAGGAGTGGGGTAACCGGGCCGCAGTTCAAATCGTCCTTAACTGCCTGGTTTTTTTTTAAAACTCTGATCGCTCGTACTGTCACGACCATTCTTACCTTCCAATAAACCGGTCTCTCACAAAAATCCTAGTCCTTTCGGAAAAAAACGGTCCTTCAAATAATCCTGCGACAGGAACACGTGGAAAAATAGACACGTGATTCAGAAATAACAGTAATAACCATCGTCTTTGTAAACAAGAGACAACAAATAAGAACATTCGAGAAGCTGATTGCGTCACACTTGCGAAGAGAAGACGTTGATACCCTAATGACATATGTTTTGTTCCGATTAACTTCGGAACTTTCACTGTTGAAGTTTTGATGCTTATAAGTTGCTCGGTTATTGTCGCGTACGTTTTATTATTCGGGAAAGCAATTTCGGAGGAGAATCAAATGTGAAGGTTAATGTTTTTACCCTTTGACTATCTTTCGTATATACATGCTTACGAAACCACAACTTTAAAGGTCTACGACAAAAGTATTTTGTAACTTCAGTTTTCGATAAGCATAGCATTTCACATGAATAATTACTTTGTTTAGTATTTTATTTCATTAATGTGAATAGCTATAGAAGCGTTTGCCAAAGTTTATGGATAACGTGAAGAACACGGTGTATAATGATTTTTATGAACATTTATTTTGTTAATTATTACTAAGTTTATTTGTTAATTGTAAATGTGAGGCCCATTTTTGTTCGTTTTCTACCTTTGGATTTAACGATTGTCTGGCAGTTTGAAAACTATAAGTGACCTATACAATATCCTTTCTTTGGTATTTTTCGTCTTGTCGTTGAGCTCCTTGAGTTAGAGATAACTGACAAATGCTTGCACTGGCTGGACAAGTCTACTCAAATCTAAGTGGTTGTTTCTTCAAAAAGACCATCTCAGACACTTATCTGCAAAGCCTTCATGTGAGTTAAGCATGATTATGTCTGGATCTTAAAGGAAAGTATGACCACTGTGTTTGTTTTCTCAGAGTAGTCAATACACCGTTTTTAAAAAAGGACGATGTGTAAAAGTGTTTGTAAAAACCCATTTTCACAATAAACATAATTTATCACAATCAGGCTTTAAAGTTCCCACTGCTGGGACACAGGCCTCCTCTCTATGAGAATCAATTCGATAAAAGCTCATTAAGGTATTCAAAATTAAATTCTACAACCCTCTGTTTCAAATTTTCGTCTAATAGTGGACAGTAAACCCGAAATATCATGGCTTAGTCGCATTGAATTTTATCCTGAATCTGCATATAATGTTTAGTTTTAAATCTCGATTTCAAAACTAGACTCCAATCAAGTTTTTCTCTAGATTCATGACTGAGTCTTGTTTTAGAGCAGGTAGGTACGGGCCTGACTCTTTGACCTATATTCTTAGCACTTTCCACAAACCTTCCCTTTACCAAGGTTCAACGAAAAAAACTAATTAGGTTAACATTTAATTAGGTTCGCTTTCCATGATGACATTTTTCATGTTAAAAGGTTGCGTGTTTACGTGAAATAATAGCAAATGAAATACGCAACACACCCTCGTTTTTTTATGTCAACATATTCGATGCCACAAAGTTCGTTAGTAGTTCATTTATATCCGGTACTTTCATCTATGTACAAAAACGTATCCATATTTCGTACCTAAAAACTGATTTAAGCGAACTGCCAATATATTACTAATTTAGATTTAGGTACGTTCTTGAAATCTGAAAGCTTTGAAGGTTTCTATGTTAGCCCATTTTAAGAAAATTACTAATCTAAATTTAAAGTAAAGAGTATTAATTCTCATTTAAGAAAATATAAAAGAACACTCATTGTTTTTGTCTAGGGGAACTACAATTTCATGGAAAAATATTCCGTTTATTATTAAGTAAAAAGTTTCCAATAAAATTGATAGTAGCACGTGACAGAATGTTTTCACAAAATGGTTGCCAAAATAAAAGCACGTAACATCGGAAAAAGTAAATTCTGGCAATAGAATAATACTGAAACCTACCAGACAGTACCCAATACATAGTTAATGTATTGCCAACATTTATTTGGTAGACTGAACCCCTAAAGTAAATTCCTTAGGTGTGAAAAGTGTAATGCTTTATTTACGCACAATTTATTGGCTACTAGAAGGCGTATTTGTTTTATTTGGCCAAAGAGAAGGTTTATTTTAGACGTTACATCTGTATTTTATCAAAGTTTAAATCGAATTTCATTAATAAAAATTATTTAAAATTATTTTCTACTACTGGACCAAAAATACTAAAAGTAAACGGCTCATTTATTAAACAGTCTAAAAAATATTCAGTCGTTGACTTTAATGGCAAAAGGCTTGCCCCCATTGCTGGCCACCACCATGTGTATCACTTCCTCGTTGGACGAGTGGTTGCAAGCGCAACTGTTGAGCATGAGGGCCTGGTACGATTCCCGGGTCGGGCAAAGTGTTATTAAGATTTTCAGTATCAGCCACGATGTCTGGATTCGTGCCCGGTTGATGGCAATAGAATCACTCCCTATTACGAAATGTGGGTGTAATTTTAGGTACACCTCTGCACAACCCTACGAGGATTACAGTCCTGATGTTATGTTTGTATAGGTATTATATTATACTCTTCTTCTTAGCGTGTCGATGGCAATCTAAATTGAGTCAGCCCAGAACTGAGCTACTAGTTTGGCGCTTTCGGTAGCGTCCATCAGTTCCTGAAGTGTACAAACAACAGGACACGCAGGACACGATATTAAGTGCCCCATCGTTTGTGGAACAGCACCACATTTACACTATATTATACTGACCAATTAACATACACAATTTACAAAGTAGTTACCTACTTTACCAACCCACCTCTTTTTGGAAAACAGAAGTAAAGCTAGAAAGATGAATAATATTTCTCTTTCTTCGTTTTAATACTTTTAGTATTACACACACGCGCTAATACACGCACATACACACCCACACACACACACACACACACACACACACACACACAACACACCTAAATACGTGTAACGGATATTCTTTTGACACAACACGACACAGTAGTGTGTTTCTACCATAACGTTTGCATTTACCATAGATGCAGCTAATTGCGTCTACGTGGCCGTGCTTATATGACGAGTATAGCAGGCTACACATCAGAGTCTCTCATCCGAGTCTGATTAGTGTCAGCAGCTTAAGTGCCAAGAGCATTATCAGCTTAAATATCCCACCACACTTGCATTGCTGACGCTACGTCGTCGGGAGTACTGTCTCTAATCACTGAGTATCGCAATTGGTAGGGTTTGACAAATGCCGTTAAATTACTGTTTACCATTATTTGACAGCCAGAGGAAGGTCTTCTATACTAATATTATAAAGATCTCTACCGATTTTAAAAAAATCTCTCACGAAGGTACACTATTCCATACCACGCAGGCGAAGTCGACTGTAGAAGATGAATAAAATTCGAAAAAAAAAACATGATTTCTTAACATTTCACATAAGGACAAACGAAATAGTACAACTCGAGTTAGGAAGTCCAAAAACAGGGTTCTGGATCATTGGTATAAAAACTGGTACGACAGGCGACATTCGTTTTTTTTTTTTTTTTTTTCGCATAGGTAGTCATCAAAAAAAAAAAGGCGATATTCGTTCGCTCCATTTAAAATTAATAAAACTACTGTTAAAATACTGTTAACAAATTAACGCAATTCAAATTATACAGACGCTTTTGAATGATCAGTATACAGGGTGTAACAAGACCCTTAACGAAGCCGCCAACCAAGCATGATGTACATCATACTAAGTAACTTTGCGCAAAAAATATTACTGGGATTAACGAATTTTTTTTTGGGGTGAAAAATCACATTTTACGGTAGGACTCAATGTAACGTACTCAAAACGTTGTGCTGATGAATGGATTGAATAGTACAGGGGTCGAGGAGGTGTTTAAAGTAAAAGTATTACATTAAAAACATCTCTAAAAAAACTTATGAATAAGTTGGAGATTTAAAAAAAAATTACGCTACGTTTTTTTTTGCTATTTCAAAAACTCAAGTCGTTCAGTCCAAGACCCCAAACGAGTTGTCCCTTTATTATGTTACACCTTGTATACGGGATGTAACGGACCTTTCACGAAGCCGTTGACCAAGCATTATGTACGGGTACGTCAAACTAAGTAACTTTACGCAAAAATTATTGCTGGGAAACGACGTTTTTTTTGGTGAAAAATCACGTTTTATGGTAGGACTCAGTGTAACGCACTCAACACATTGTGCTGATGGATTCATAGTACGGAGGTCGTGGAGGTGTTTGATGCAAAAATCTTACATTAAAAACATGTAAGTATTTAAAAAAAACTTGTGAAAACGTCGGAACTTTGAGCCCCAATATCTCCGTAACTAGGCTTCCCAGATATGGTCAACAAAAATGATAGCAATGACGGGGAGAACAATTGCCTTTCGACTTGGTTAAGGGTCTTGATACACCCTTTAGGTATTACGAATGATCAACCGATCAGTGTGTTTGTAAGAATACATGAACGGATCATTTTTGAACAATCTTACGTATTAGTTATCCTATGTAAAATGGTCGTTGTTACATTACATGCACCAGCTGTTTAATCGAGTGTCGAGACCTCGATGTATCGACGTTACCGGTAGTTTATGTACCTCGTGACAGGGAGCGCCCCTATCGGCGATCTTAGGTACTTCCATGCGCTTTAGAAGCTATTATTATCGCGTGGCTTTCGATAAAATGTTTTTTCTGTACAATTTAAAGGTTGTTCTAAATTTGGTTTAAGAGGATGCTAAAAATAACGACCTCTTTATTTTCGTTTTTCTCTATTGTATTAAGTCGTCACGCGTATTGTGTAGGTGTACCTACAAAGGTGAGCTTAATCTCGAATGTCAAAATTAGACAGTTAGGTTTAAATATAGAATGGAGTGGCTTTCTTCATTTTTAGGCGAGAACTTCAAAAATGTTATTTCATTTTATATCACTATAATTGAAAGGTCAAAAAAAAGTAATTTTACAGCCGTTAAGTTTTATTTTTTGATACCCATTATCCAATCTTTATTTAAAAAATAAACACTAGAAGAATAAGGCTTGAGAACTCTGAAGAACTGTGCTATAAATATCAAAAAATAAAAACCTAAAAGTGTACTAGAACCGTCTGGGACTTGAGACTTGAAAATTCTAGAAACTTCAAATAAGAAACTAAAACTTTAAGCCTAAGAGAACTTTGTGAACCTACTCAAAACTTTAACACTCTCTGAATCATAATTAACAATGAACGATGCTTCTTTACATATGATTAATTTTTATAACTTTATTTTTCAAGTTTGGTTAAAGTTTTAATAGGCATTTCGACTTGATTATGAAGATAATGTTCGAAACGATTTTAGTTTTAAACATGTAATCACGTCTGTAATTCTGGAAGGGTTAGGCAGAGGTGTACTTAATAGTTCATCCACTTTTCGCCAGTAATGTTTAAGGCCGTGCTTGCCTAGGTTGGTCTGTGGATGGGTGACCACACATTACATACCGAGTTTCCTCCGTGCCTCGGAAAGCACGTTAAGCCGTTGGTCCCGGGTGTCATTTGTAGATCTTTGACAGTCGTTAGGTAGTCAGTGGCTCAAAAAGTCTGAATACCAGTCTTACCAAGGGGTATCGTATTACCCAGTACTAACTGGGTTGTGGAGGTCAGATAGGCAGTCGCTCCATGTAAAATACCGGTATTCAGCTGCATCCGGTTAGACTGGAAGCCTACCCCAACATGGTTGGGAAAAGGCTAGGCAGATGATGATGTAATAGGGGGCGAGGCTATCGCCATCATCAACCACTTGCCTTTATCCCAATTTATTTGGGGTCGGAGCAGCATGGTCTTCTTCCATACTTCGCGATTTCTCGTCATCTCTTTTCTACCTATTGCCATCTCATCGAATACAACTCCGTGCTAGATACAGATAAATGATGAATGTTATTTCTAAAACTCATTTTTAAATGTAGGATTGTCGATTACAGACCTTCAGTCGTTCACGAAATGTGTGAATTTCAAGCACATTTATGGCAGATCTAATATGACCGTGCACACCGACCATAAGCCAGTAGAAGCCTTATTTAGCAAGCCGTTAATTTCGGTTCCAGTCCAGTTACAACGAATGATGATGAGATTGCAAGGCTCCTCTGAATGAAATGATGCATAACCAAGTATTTGCAGAAGTTGAAGAGCAAACTTGCTTTATGTTAGAGATTGTACCTACCATTAACCCTAACAAATACTGGGTGGAAAGGACATCGAAGCGAAAACGGTTACCACGTATGCAGTACATCATTCTGAGCCCAAAAAAAAACAGCTGTTCCATACATTTCGACCGTATAGGTATTGCTCTTTTGTAGGAAACAGTTGCTTTATTTGAATAACCCCTTGAAAAATGTCTATGTAGAAGGGCTCACAGTGACGTACTGAATACGTGGTAACCGTTTTCGCGTGGGTGTCCCTTCCATGCATAATCAGCCTATTAATGTTCCCACTGCTGGGACGCAGGCCTCATCTTTATGAGAGGGAATGGGCTATAATCCACCACGCGGGCCCAGTGCGGGTTGGTAGATGTCACATGTATTCGAATTTTTAGTTCTAGGACATGCCGGTTTCCTCACGATGTTTTCCTTCACCGTTTTTGAGAGCAGTGGTGATGAAATAACTTACACAAAGTAATGCACCTGGCTGGGTTCGAACCCACGACTTACTGCTCGTAAGTCGGGGTCTGCACCACTGGGCCACCACTGCTCTCCCACCCAGTATAAAAGCCATGAAAAAATAAACAAGGTGAGATAGTGACATCAGATAGTTAATTAGGTCTTAACCTAATCTACCATCGTATTCAGTAGATGGTGCCTTCTCAATTCATAGGCAATTCATAGGATGCCTAGAAATAAACGTGATGTGTACGAGAAAAAATACACGGCTTTCCCATATAAATCTTTTAGTGGGTACGTCCCGTTTGATAACTTTCCTGTTTCGCCAACTTTTCAAAATACCATCGTGAAAGTACCGTTTCGTAACTATTTTGATCTCCATACAATGAGTCTCGTTTCGTCAACCTTTGAGTATACGTATATTCATTCCTACGTCTTTTTGTTTTTTTTTTAATTTGACAGTACTTTTCTTGTCTTTTTTTTTTTTTTTTTTCGAATGGGAAATCATCAAATGACCCCCCCCCCCACTCTGGGCGGAGCGGAAGGGAGTGTCAGACTTGTACTGACTAAAACCCATCCATGTTCCTTCTTTGCCCTTTGTGTTTCAGGGCCACGGTGTCTCTTTCGAACAGTCCAGCAGCTCTGGCAGGCATCGGCCCATGCGGACCCCTACTCGGTTGCTGTCATCTCTTTGAGGCGTGCGTGGAACACGAACGCGCCGTCGACACGGCCTGTCGTCATAAGACGGCCGGACGGCGAGCTAGCCCATAACTCGCCGTCCACAGGCCCGCGCCTACGGTGGCCCAGACGCCCAGGGCGTCTGGGCTGACGTCTGACTGCTTCACAGAAGGTGGTGACGGCTTCCCATTCCCTCTCGCTCCGGACCATGGCTTGAACCAGGGCCGGACGCGAGAGATCACCGCCGCCAATCGCCGCTACAAGGACACGGCGGTGCTCCGCCCAAGCGGGGCAGACCTCTACGGTGTGCTCCACCGTGTCCTCCGGACGATCCTCGCAGTGGAAACACCCGGGCGTTTCCTCCCGCCCGATTCGGTGCAGGAACCTCCCGAAACAACCGTGTCCGGTGAGGATCTGCGTCAGGCGGTAGGTGAGGGTGCCGTGGCGCCTCTCTAGCCATTCCTCAAAGAGGGGACTTATCGCCACTATGGTAGCGTGCCCTGCACGGGGTTGCAACAGTCGCTCTCTCCATATCACCATGAGATCACGCCGGAGGTCTGTC
Organism: Noctua janthina; assembly: GCA_963576755.1. Lineage (NCBI taxonomy): Eukaryota > Metazoa > Arthropoda > Insecta > Lepidoptera > Noctuidae > Noctua > Noctua janthina. The sequence continues at coordinate 6,461,683 of OY755055.1, forward strand.
CGCTGAGCGGCAATTTGCCGCGGCAGTGGAGTTTCCCCCCGACGTAGTGCCTCCGCGCGCCATTCATGCAGGCACGCGAGGACTATTGCCTCCAGATCCCATGGCGGCAATCCGGCAAGGAGGCTAGCCGCCTCGCCGGAGATCGTGCGGTACCCCCGGATTAGCCTTATGGCTATCACCTTTTGGGGCGCGTTCAGGTAGTGGGCGGCTTGCCGCCTCAAAGAACGCGCCCACACCGGGGCCCCGTAAAGGGCCATGGACCGCACGACCCCCGCGTAGAGCCTCCGGCAGGAGGCGTTTGGACCCCTCAGGTTGGGCAAGAGCCGCTTGAAGGCAGCCCCTGTTCGTTCCAGTTTGGGAGCCAAACGTCGGAAGTGCTCCACGAAGTTCCACCGGCTGTCGAGGACGAGTCCTAGGTACTTCAACGTCGACCCGACGCCGATGGAAACCCCTCCTGACTTTTCTTGTCTTCAGTAGTCAGACAATTTCTTATAGGTACCTAATTCCACGACTAATCTTATACTTACCATGTAACAAGATGAAGATCATTGTAAGTTAAACCTACGTTCAGGCCACATTTGCTTCGTCTAGTATTCCACGTACGACACGTCTGCAAAACTTACATTACCTGTTCACTTTGAGGGAACCTCAAGATGCATGCTAATGTCACTCACTATAATCAACTATGATCGTAGATAGAACATGTTAAAGTTTAGTCAAGAAAATACTAGTAATAATTCTCCTCAGGAGAGCAAATTGCGCGGCTGGGTCAAATGCTTGAATCAGAAAGTAGTAGTACTGAACATGGCAGTCATTGTGAGGAGGTTCCTCTCTGTAGAGCCCTCACCTCCGGCAGCCTGTACTTTGTTCCTGATGCCGATGGCCCTTAATTTTTTATGTTATGTTAAATAATGTTGTTATAAGTAGGTACGTAGGCGATAAAAACATGAATGACGGAAATAAGAATAATACCAGCCTGAAACTGTCCCACTGCTGGGCAAAGCCTCTATTCAAACAGAGAAGGCACAAGCATAAATCATATATAAAATTAAATATATTTTTTTACTTTTTTTTTATTTATATATTTTGTGTATTTTTATATATGGGCCCCAGTTGCCTGACAATAAAATGATTGATTGATTGATAAATCAACACTCTTGCTCAGGATAGATCAAAACGATTTCAGAATTTTATTGACTACTAGATTAAGACAAAAACTACGCCGGCGTGAAGTCTGGGAATAATCACGCTGGGATGTACTACCAAGATAATTTATAAGAAGATAAAAAGATATCTGAATTACGAACGTCTCATTGGTACCTGCCCGAAACGTCCAATGTCCTTTATGATCAAGTATCGAGCATAATCGTGATATTGTATATATTTCGTATTTGATTTATATGATCGGGGTGTCACGCACCCCACGTTACCGTTTACGTAACTTTTTAGGCGCGACCAACAAAAAAACTGAGTTAATTGAAAGCAATATCAAGGTATGGTAATGGAGCAGCCTGTGAAACATCTAAGTAATGGATACCCGAAATCCAAGTAAAAAAAAAGAAAAGTCTTTGCCGAGAACTATTCAAAACTACTTTCGGTTGCCCCTTTGGGAAATTAAGCCTATGCCCTTTTGACGATGCCTATCTTAACATACATCTGGTTAAATTCTATCCAATAAGCGTGATATATTCTGGCTCTAAAAGAACGAAATACTCAGTGTTATATATTCTTTGAAGTTTTTTTATATCGAAATAAACAAACACATCTAAACTAAAACTCGTATACACAGTCAAAGAATAAGCCAGATGAAAACTTTTTATATAAACACCTCATTATTCAAATTTTATGACACCCAGTAGGTACCTAAATAAGAAAATACATAAAAATGAAAAACATTGAAACTATTAAAATAAAACGCTTGTATTCCCTAATTGTTTAGAAGGTCGTAGACAATTCAAAGGTTGCAAATTTTGCTACGTTAACAAATTACCTACTGAGCAAAATTGGCCTTCCACCATTTGCTTTTCCTGAAAATGATTTTCCTTTTAGTTAAACATAAAACCGCAATTAGACGAAATCAAATCGAAGACAAACTGTAGTCACTGAAACCCACAAGATAGCGTTCTATTGTAGGTTTCAGTGAAGATTCAGTTGTTAACTATAATACAGATGACGTAAGTGGTCTTCTTCTCGAATCGATGACTCAGATTTTGTCCGACCAGTACGATGTGCACGATGGGCAGGGGCATCGTGCACAACTAATTGCACCCAATTGGACTTGGATGAGGCATACGACAGAGCTGTCCAGGTTGCTACGTACCCACAAGAGAGCGTTCTATTGTGGGTTTCAGTGAAGATTCAGTTATTAACTATAATACAGATGACATAAGTGGTCTTCTTCTCGAATCAATGACTCAGATTTTGTCCGCCCATTACGTAGCAACCTGGACAGCTCTGTCGTATGCCTCATCCAAGTCCAATTGGGTGCAATTAGTTGTGCACGATACGCAGGAGAGAAGGTGTGGCATATCCTGTGTTGGGGCTCCACACTCGCATTGTGTCCGAGATAGGTCGGTTATACCCCATCTAGCCAAATTAGATCGGCAGCGGTCAACTTGAGCACGCAGTCTGTTTAAAGATTTCTATATCGGCCACTGTAGGTCGTGACTAGGGGCTAGTTTTTATACTGGTGCGATGGAGTGTTAGTGGTATGTTTGTTTCTCCACAGTGTACTTCGTTCGTCTACCGCGCTGTCTTCCGAAGTGATGGTGTGTCTGAGAAAGCTTTTTCGGCTTTTGAAGAGCCGAGTTCTTGGTAGTTGGTGTTCAAACAAGGGGTATTAGCTGTCGGTTTCCTGTTTACCCTTCTCACAAGTAGCTATTTCCCGGCGCACGACTGGAGGAGCTATGTCCACCAATGGGTACGTAAGTGGTGGAAGTGCCAAACTGTAAATGTTCGCACGCAACCACATTTTTGTAACTGCGAAAGTATAGGCTCTGAAACTCATACCATGAGGCGTGTAGTTGACTTTACTAAATAACTTTCCTTATGCCACTTCCTTTCTGAGTGATCTAAGGTAAGCATCACGATCTACCTGTAGACAAGTGGTAAAGACTTTCAAAGAGTTTCATATGCCTACAATGGTTTTTTTTTGTGGAAGCTGTTGTATTTTTCCATCAAGAACTTCTCAGTAGCAGCCACGGAGTTTGGATTTGTGCCCGGTAAATGGCAATAGGCTCGCCTCCAATAGGGGGCGAGCCTATTGCCCTGGTTGCCCTGGTTTGCCATGTAATATACATGGAACTTAAAAATAATTGGCGAAATGTGGGTGTACCATTCGGTAAACCTCTGCCTTACCCGCCGGGGATTACAGGCGTGATGTTATGTGAAATAATCTTTTTGATAACTTATGCATTTTCATACATTTTTGACTTTTTCATCATCGTTGACGCTGATAGATTGTCACTTTGCTTAGACCCTTTGGACTTTAGTCTCAAATGCCTAAAAAGTCAAGAGTGATTAATGCTCGTTTTTCCTCTTTATGACAAGGGATTTTCGCCCTTAAGTGTACCAGTTACAATGATTATTATTTAACACACTCCGTCACTGGAATATTATAAAACGAGTAAGTCTATTAAGGTCATATCCGTATCCCGAAAAAGGGCTCCCAAAAGTAATTTTCCTGTAATCAGTACTTTGTTCAATGTACTGTTTGAATACCCTTATCTACAGAAGTAGGAGGTAAACTGTGGAATCACTACACCCTCTAAATGTTTGTGACTTAATCGAGACTAAAAGGATCATACTTTTTTCACTTTCGGTACCAAACAGCCTTTTTGGGTCGCGTGATTTCCAATTATATAAAAGAACAAGGAGTAAATGATCCCGTGACGTCTGACAGAAAAGAATGGAAGAAAAAACGTGTTGCGCCGACCTAAAGTAGAATAGAATAAGAGCTGATGAATGAAGAAAGAATGATTCCAGCGTCTAGTTGTGTAGGTATTCATTTTGGGGTTGGGTCTACTTCTTCTTTGAGTTTTAAATCATCTTAAGTGTATTAGTGTGTGTATCTTTGCAAAAAAGTTTCGTTGTAATAGTTGTTAAAAAACCATTGAAAAAGTGTTTTATCACACGAAAAAACCTTTCTACGACAGACAAGACTATTGCTGAACGGATATTTTTAAGCCAAATCGAAAATAATGTCGCCATCTTGTTTTTTCTGTCATTGTCATTCAAGCGCCAAAAAGCTTATACAACTTCAACTAACTTATCTGCGCAGGCAGAAACACACCGAACTAAAATAAAGGTAACAATTTTCACATATCGATGCAAATTTTCATGAAAAACAACGCCACCTTGATCTGCACACTCAAAGTGGTCATACTATAGCTCTTTATTAAACTCTGTAAAAATCGCAGTCAAACCACTATTAGAACCAAAGGTTGACTGGTAGAAAATGCCTTGTGATGCCACAAGGCATTCTCTACCAGCACTCTACCTTTGGTCCTACTAAGTACCACTCATGTACATGAAGTTTAAATAAATAAAAACACCACCGTATTTCTGTCACTCGATCGCAACTTCAAACGCTTCCAACAGAGCCCTTAATTTAACTTAACTCGAGTAGCGAGAGTGAGTGCGCCGACGCTCAATCGAGCACTAAAGTCGAATCGCTCAATAACAATTAGGAAAATGAGTAGGCTCAGAAGTACAAACCGCAGGGTTCTCTCTAACGTCATTAGGACGTGTGGCATTGGACATTAGGCCGTGATAGACGTTACGGCCAACCCTATTAATTGGGACATAGGACATGCCGACATCAATTTGTCTTCATGAGCTGTACTGGGAGATGTATTAAAATTTCGGAGCCAGAGAAGACTTTTATCATCATTTATGGTTTAGTATTTTCGTTACAAAATTTTCGTTTTCATATTCCATAAAAACTTCCGTAGAAACCACAGATTTCGTTCGTTCAAGAATTTGTAGAAAGAGTAGTAAATATTATTTAGGTACCAGTCTCATTTATTTGCCGTGTTTCTTTTAAATGGGTGCGTCATAAACAATTTTTTCTTTCATATTTAGATTTTATTGATATCTAACATCAGATCAGCGTTCCTGCTTTGTTTTTAACTCATTCTGACCATGATTTACTCTCACGTCTTAACCTTATAAAACCCTTATTTACGCAAGCTATAAAATATACATACAGCCTTCAGAAAAATACCAACACAAAATGTAACAGGTGTTGACTAAAACAGAAAAAAAAATAACATAAATAAGAACGATAACATCTACATTTGAATCCCGAATGGTCTTTTGGCTCTGTTTTTAGACCAACCAAGTATTACCAGTTGGGAGTAAGTATTTTTTCCAAGTAAACGCCAACGTACATGAAGATTTTGTACCGGTCGCGGTCGGTGAAAAGAAATTAAGAATAAATCATACGCTTTGCTACAGATCATCATCATCATCTGCCTAGCCTTTTCGCTGAATACCAGTATTTTACATGGAGCGACTGCCTATCTGACCTCCACAACCCAGTTTATACTAAGTAATACTATCGTATTGGTAAGACTGTTTGTCAGACTTTTTGAGCCACTAACTACCAGTAACAACTGTCAAAGATCTACAGATGACAGCCGAGACCAACGGTTTAACGAGCTTTCCGAGGCACGGAGGAAACTCGGTATGTGATCGGCGGTCACCCATCCACAGATCAACCTAGGTAAGCACGGCTTAACCTAAAGATCGACACGAGTGGCTGTTACTATATAGCCACGAGATTCTCTACCAGAGGTCGAGTGGCTTCGAGCTTTGCTACAGATTCATTATGGAATAAAAATGCGTTTTTCTCTACAGTAATGCAACAATCACTTTATGGAACTTTCGCCACTAAAGACTCTTTGACAACCCAGAACCACGTGAGGTAGCCTTAAACACGAAACACACTTTTCCATTTAAAACTACCAAAACGCCCATTAAGTGTGAAAGAGACAAAAGACTGCCCGTCACACTCACACGTCATGTCTAGTGCGAAATTGTGCTAAACAATAGTCGGACAAATGTTACGAATAACACGCATAAAAGGTGTTTGCGAATCTCAAAGGATAAGAATAAAGGCACTACATGGTTTTTCGCTTCACGATTTTTGTACCACATCCTATCATTATGTGAAAGTCTGTACGTTTGTCAATTCGAATGTTTGGTAATCATAACATAACATCACGCCTGTAATCCCCGAAGAGTTAGGCAGAGGTGTAACTAATTGTGCACCTACATTTCGGCAGTTATGTTTAAGCCCCATATAATAGGGGGCGAGCCTATTGCCATCAACCGGGCGCAAATCCAGACTCCGTGGCTGTTACTGAGAAATTTCTGATGGAAAAACCCAATAACACTTTGCCCGACCTGGGAATCGAACCCAGGACCTCATGCTCAGGCCAACGAGGCACTCAATCATGTCATCAGATTGGTAATCAGTCATGTCTTAACAGCTGATTAGATTCGGGTGCAAGTGGCACCTAAAATTACAATGACTAAAATGACTTTTTACCCGATGCCAGAAGATGAACGCCGTAGCCACCGAGGCCGGCCTACAAAGAGCTGTCGACCTGGACGCAAACCGCGAGGGCTAGTTCCAGGTGGTGATGGATTAAAACTCCTGAAAAGTCTTGGGACGTCTTTGCCCAGCAGTGAGACAGTGTAGACTATTTAAAAAAACCCGGTGGATCTTTCAGCTGGGTATATTTCAACTTCTACACGGGGAAAGCCGCTAGTAAATGCTAGTTATAACATTAACAAAAGAAATTATGTGAGAATCACGAAGTAATGACCGTAGACTCGTATAACAAAAGGAATTGATAAGGTTCGCAGTGTTTTTTCTTAATCAGAGTCAGAATGAAGTGAAGACGTGAATTTATGTATGTGCTAGCATATGCCCGCGGCTTCACCTGCGTGGAGTTCGGTAACTGTCCCATGGTATCGTAATACCGGGATATTAAATTCAATTTATTCACAAACAATTTACATTGTGTTTGAAATAACAAAAAACGTAGTATAAAAGTAAAAAAAAAAGAAACATTCGTAATTAAATTAACACCATTAAAAAATTAGCAACATAATTATTATCTCACATCAAAATCCAAACCAATATTAATATCACGATCAAAAAACAATAATAATATATTACAATAAATAAATTGAAAAAATGTCCTATGTTTTAATTCGGGTTATAAACTATGTCTGTGCCAAATTTAATCCAGATCCGTTCGGCCATTCTGGCGTGATTGAGTAACAAATAATATTCATCCATCCAAACTTTCGCATTTATAGCAGTAGTAATATGTATGTATCACATAAACTCCCATTTCCCAAGGGGTAGGCAGACACTACAGAGAGTCACCTGCTACGACAATTACATACAATAGAATACGTCCACGTTCATAGATCAACTAATACGCGCATACGCACGTATCGACTATAAAATATACTTTTGAATGAAGGATCTGGGTATCAAAATCAAAGCATTTATTTCAAGTACGCCAGTTACAGACACTTTTGAATTGAACAGAACAGACAATATTGTGTTGACATGTATTTACATAAGGAACTTTATCTCCTTAGTAAAGGAGGTATATAATGTTTTTTTTTTTTTTAAATTTGAACCTTATATAGTTAAGATTTGAAATTATAAGTGGAAACTAGAATAAAAATCTGAAAATATAATACTTAAAGCTTTCTGCCCTTGAAATTAGCAAGGATAAAAAAAAACTCCAAGGTCAAAGTCGTTTTAAGCTAAAGAAATAGCACTGTCCCTAAAATTACTTAGGGTTCCATTTTAAACAACAAAAAAAAACTTTAATACTTCAGTCAGTAGGCTTATTTTTGAAATATCAAATTAAAAAACCCGTTGAATGATCTTCGTTTTAAACTTTCAATTAAGAGAAGAAACACTTTACTTTTCTTTTGATATTAAAAACTGAGAGTTGTAGTTTTGTATATTAATTCATTAATATTCTCAGGTATGATTTAAACTAATTTTTGTAAACATTTCAATGCTTAATTATGCTTAAATTGTTTCCTATTATCCATCATGAATTTCTCATATCCATTACTAGCTTATGCCCGCGGCTCCGCCCGCGTAAAGTTCGGTAACTGCCCCACGGGATAGCACTAACGGAATATATATCCTATATGTTAATCCAGGTTACAAACTATCTGTATGCCAAATTTCATCCAATTCCGTTAAGTAGTTTTCACGTGGAAGAGTAAAAAACATCCATCCATCAATCCTCACAAACTTTCGCAATTATAATATTAGTTAAATACGATAAATATCCATTACACGATAAATAAAAAAGTTTAGGTTTGTCTCTGAACCAACCTATCCATCTTTACGGTAAAATTTTCCATATTAACAAAATCACGTAAAACGAAAACCTCCACCATCAAATAACCGACCGTTTAATAATCAAAGATTAACATCGGCCACGAGTCCACGACACAACGCCCTGGGGCATCGCAGGTTCATTAATAATTATCTAACGAGGTTCCAAGTCCAGGCCTCGATTAACGGCGACATCGGCGGGTTAAATGTCCGTAATCGACGAACGGTTGGCCGATCAACTTACCACACATCCGTGTCATTTATACCCTGTGTAGCACAGCCTGGCCTGCATAATTAAGTTACGTTTTAGGCCTGGTTGAAACCCAATGAAATCGGTATAAGATTGGCGGTAAGTTCGCCTGGTTTACACACTCTATTGATGGATACTGACAGACAGATAACACTTCTTCTTCGGCTAAAACACTATAAGCTGGTGGGCAAAAAGACGGGCCTTTTGGGAGATTGTCCTATGTAGTTTAGACGATCAAAAAGTACTTTGATTAAATGACTTTTAATTTTATACTTGTAACCATGAGACTACATTTAAAAATAGAGATTTTTTTCGCATAGTCTTAGTCTTAGTCTAATATGTGGAAGGTTAATAACTTTTGTTAGATTATTTTACTAAATGTTAGCTCACCATATTGATGCCAAAATACCTACTGCGGTTTCAAAACCATACTAGAAATAGTATGGTTTTGGCAATGATTGGAAATGACATAACTAGTCACTAATTATAATGGCAAAAACCTATGTTTTGAACAGCTTTAAAACTTAACTACAGCCTTTACAATTTCATAGAAAACTTTTAAAACGAACTGCAACTCGGGTAAATAATATCACTATCATCATCATCACTACATATTATAAATTAAAGCCTCCCGCCGGGGGACGCGGTGTCCCGGGGCGGGGTCGTCTTGGCGGTGTCTCTTGACATCGCCAACGCCTTCAACTCCATGCCCTGGAGCTGCATTAGGGAGGCACTCCGGTATCACCGGGTGCCAACCTACCTTCGTCGTGTGGTCGGGGACTACTTGACGGATAGGGCCGTCATCTACCCCGGTCAGGGCGGAGAATGGAACCGGCGAGAGATGTCGTGCGGTGTTCCACAGGGATCGGTTCTAGGACCGGCCCTGTGGAACATCGGTTACGACTGGGTGCTGCGCGCCGACCTCCCTACCGGCGTCAGCGTAGTTTGCTACGCTGACGACACGCTGGTACTGGCACAAAGGAGGTCGCACGAGGCGGCGGCCGAAAACATGACACGCGGGGTTGCGATAGTCGTGGATAGGATCCGGCAATTGGGTCTCGAGGTGGCATTGCACAAGTCCGAGGCCATGTGTTTTCATGGGCCTCGGAATGCGCCACCGTCGGGATCCCTACTGACGGCGGGAGGGGTTTCCATCGGCGTCGGGTCGACGTTGAAGTACCTAGGACTCGTCCTCGACAGCCGGTGGAACTTCGTGGAGCACTTCCGACGTTTGGCTCCCAAACTGGAACGGACAGGGGCTGCCTTCAAGCTGCTCTTGCCCAACCTGAGGGGTCCAAACGCCTCCTGCCGGAGGCTATACGCGGGGGTCGTGCGGTCCATGGCCCTTTACGGGGCCCCGGTGTGGGCGCGTTCTTTAAGGCGGCAAGCCGCCCACTACCTGAACGCGCCCCAAAAGGTGATAGCCATAAGGCTAATCCGGGGGTACCGCACGATCTCCGGCGAGGCGGCTAGCCTCCTTGCCGGATTGCCGCCATGGGATCTGGAGGCGATAGTCCTCGCACGCCTGCACGAATGGCGCGCGGAGGCACTACGTCGGGAGGAAACTCCGCTGCCGCGGCAAATTGCCGCTCAGCGGACAGACCTCTGGAGTGATCTCATGGCGACATGGAGAGAGCGACTGTCGCAACCCCGTGCAGGGCACGCCACCATAGTGGCGATAAGTCCCCTCTTTGAGGAGTGGCTAGAGAGGCGCCACGGCGCCCTCACCTACCGCCTGACGCAGGTCCTCACCGGACACGGTTGTTTCGGGAGGTTCCTGCACCGAATCGGGCGGGAGGAAACGCCCGGGTGTTTCCACTGCGAGGATCGTCCGGAGGACACGGTGGAGCACACCGTGGAGGTCTGCCCCGCTTGGGCGCAGCACCGCCGTGTCCTTGTAGCGGCGATTGGCGGCGGCGATTTCTCGCGTCCGGCCCTGGTTCAAGCCATGGTCCGGAGCGAGAGGGAATGGGAAGCCGTCACATCCTTCTGTGAAGCAGTCATGCTAGTGAAGGAGGTGGCGGGACGTGAGAGGGAAAGAACCTCACGTCCCAGCCGCCGCGGGAGACGCCCTGGGCGTCGGGGGTCACGTGGTGGCTCCCGGCCACCGTAGGCGCGGGCCTGTGGACGGCGAGTTATGGGCTAGCTCGCCGTCCGGCCGTCTTATGACGACAGGCCGTGTCGACGGCGCGTTCGTGTTCCACGCGCGCCTCAAAGAGATGTCAGCAACCGAGTAGGGGTCCGCATGGGCCGATGCCTGCCAGAGCTGCGGGACTGTTCGAAAGAGACACCGTGGCCCTGGAACACAAAGGGCAAAGAAGGAACATGGATGGGTTTTAGTCAGTACAAGTCTGACACTCCCTTCCGCTCCGCCCAGAGTGGGGGGGGTCATTTGATGATTTCCCATCCAAAAAAAAAAAAAAAGCCTACCGCCGGGCAGAGGGTCTGTTTTTTGTTCGGTGTAATCTCAGGAACTTCTGAACAGATATTGATACGGTTTTCACTAATAGAAAGAGGGATTAGCTGAAAAGGTTATAGGATATAATTAAAAACATTTTGCAAAAGAAAGCTGCCTGAATGACGATATTTTTAAATAAGATGGAAAAAATCGTGCTTTGGGGGGTTTTCTGCTTACATAGTACAAGCTACACGAAAATAACGTACGAGGGCTTTTATTATTATTAGTGCTAACCGTGTGAAGCCGGGGCGGGACGCTAGTGTGTTATAATTACAAAATCTCTAATATGTACATAAAACCTATTTAGTCTAATATGATAAAAACGCCTAGTTGAAAACAAAAAGCAAAGCAAATGATTTACTAACAATAGAGGGGAACTCTATTCGAATAGTGTTATAAGATGTGATGTATAAAAATGTAAGATATTTTCTATCGCTTTGATATTCGCTTTTTAATTTCGCTCAGTGAAAATTCTCAGCTATTTTTTTATATGAATTAATATTATTTAATATTATAGTCTAGTTAGTAACCAGTCAATAGAAGAACGATCTTATTAATTATAATAATATCTGAGACTTTTCGTCTCACTTAAACGTTCTTTTTCACAGCTTCTCTTTGATCCTTTTTTTCGCTATTCAAGCCTTGTAATAGGAGAACTGTAATTAAAATAATTAATTTGTAAAGCTAGCTTACAGATTTAAAAATAGATGAAAACGGCACGTTTTTTCACTTTTAATTACTGAACGGTTTAAGGCTTCCAATCATATTTTTTTACAGATAAATTGTGGTACCTACTATTTAAAGTTGGCGTATGGTCGATGGTATAAGATAACATCACCCCTATTAATCTCGGAAGGATGTCCGTACTAACATTTCACCAGTTATGTTTAAGTCCCATGGAATGATTGGATTTTTTGGCGATTTTGAGATACCACTGCTTGTCTCTGCATCACCCAAAGGTTGACTGGTAGAAAATGCCTATGGCATCAAGTCCGCCTCTGTACTTTGTGCTTGAAGTGTTAAACAAATAAATAAATAAATAATAAGCAGTGATAGTGTGACTGTTCGTAATTTACCCTAGGCTGATAAAATTTTCGTTTTTCCTAAATCATGCACATATTAGTATTAATGTCGGCTCCCCCCGAAGGAGGAGAGGCCGTGCCCCTCCGTCCGCACGGCCTTGTAAGACTCGACACCAAACTGGTCATCTTTCCACCGACTACTAAATTGAACTCCAGCCCTGTCCCGACTTTAGAAGCTAAGGGAAAGGGAGGGGTACAAGGTGTAGTTTAATATTGGGAGGTCACAGTTAAGACATATACATGAATAATATCAAATCCTATAAAACTAAATCAGTAATAAAGTATGAAGCTAATAAGGCAAGAGGGCGCAAAGATATATATATATGATGAAAAGTTGGTGAAAGGAAACGGTACGCTTGCGCTTAAGAAATTCATTATTTTACAGTTACGTTAATTTAATGATTCCAAAATACTAATTGCCGATTTGCAAACGCAAACGATTCCATGTTACAACATGGAACCGTTTTACAACGTTTGCTCGACGTACGTGTACTGTTAGACCTAAGTGCATAGTCCTACTGAGAACATTGCTATGAACTCTAACAGGCCACGTTCCCTAGGCTCCATCTACATATCTTTCCCAATCCTAAGGCAGTGGGTTGTGAGGTCACTGCCATTGAGGAAGACAGGTTTCTAGCATTTCTACTTATACGCGTAGTCACATTAATAACACCCTTACGGCAGATTACCCCAATTACTATATTGTAACACAATTGTCGGACTGCCAAGTCATAGGTCTTGAATTCGAACCAAAGTCACACACCTCTGATTTTTTGGATTCATCTGCGTATAGTATAATTATCACTTGCTTTTCGGTGAAGGTAAACATCGTGAGGAAACCAGCATGCCTGAGAGATATTTCTTGACGGCATGTAAAGCCAAGTCAGCGGCCCATGGGCGGCATAAAAACTCTGACACCAGGTTAGGAACTAAACACACGATAAAGAAAGAATAAATAATATGGTCGATGGTATATGTAAAAATGAAAAATATTATCATAAAGGACTGCGCAATATTATTTTATCGTACTCATGACGTATGTTTGGCGCTCAGTTTTAGACAGATGAATATTATCAACAAAACATATCGTATTTATCTCGAATTTTGAGACAGATAGCCACACATTCATCACAAAAACAACCTTCATAATTCCCAAATGTTTTCTAAATAACTTTAAACATACTAACATAAATACTACACAACAGTCACAGTAATTAGCACCCAAAATAATTTCCACAACAAAATATAGGGCAATGATACAGCTTAAATTAACACGACTCCGCCATTTTAATGCATCGCGAATAAACGGCATGGAAATAATTACGGGTAGCATGTTTACGGAAATTACTGTTATAAACTTGCATGTAGAGACGCCATTTTGTTAATTTATTAGACTTAACTGTGTTAGGGTTATGAGGTTAGGTTTTGTCGACTTGTTTATTATTTAATTAAATAGATAAATATGAATTAGGTTATTTCTAACCAGAAAATTCCCATTTATATTTACGGTAACCACGACTACCTAGTCACACTTAGAAATCGCAAGATTCGGAAAAATAAATTAGATAGGCATTTCTCTAGCAGAAGATAGGTGGCAATAATAAAAGAAAAAAAAAACATCTAGTATTTTCCTTAATTCCCTTTTTTTCTTGTTTAAAGACTTGGTTAAAGCCTCATAAATGTTGATTGTGCTTTAGTAAGCCGCCCTAAGATTTCATTGACATCAAACAGGTAAGGCAAGGACAGATTTTGTTTTAAAAGATAGGTTCATCATCATCTCCTTAACCTTTGAAGGTATATAATATGAAAGTATACTTCAAGTAAGTTTCAGTCTAACCGTAAGCAACTGAATACCAGAATTTTACTTGGAAACTGCCTATCTGACCTCCACAACCTAGTTTACTGGGTAACATGTTACCCCTTAGCAAGACTGGTTGACAAACATTCAGGCTTCTATCAACCATTATTATAAAATAGTATAAGGAAAAATTCTACTCAATTTAGGGTAAATATTTACTAAGCACCGCCTCGTAGTTCGAGTGATCACAAGCACAACTGCTGAGCATGAGGTCCTGGGTTCGATTCCCGGGTCGGGCAAAGTGTTATTAGGTTTTTCCATCAAGAATTTCTCAGTAAAAACCACGGAGTCTGGATTTACGCCCGGTTGATGACAATAAGGTCGTATATTACATGTGACCTATAACATAACTGGCGAAACAGGGGTGTTCTGTTAGGTACACCTCTGCTTAACTTCTTTAGGAATACAGGCGTGATGTTACGTTACTAAGCGCCCTCTGACTAATTTTGTCGGTTAAGACAATACAGTCCGTCCAAAGCCATATTCACTTGCGGGCCTGTGGACGGCGAGTTATGGGCCAGCTCGCCGTCCGGCCGTCTTATGACGACAGGCCGTGTCGACGGCGCGTTCGTGTTCCACGTGCGCCTCAAAGAGATGTCAGCAAACAAGTAGGGGTCCGCAAGGGCCGATGCCTGCCAGGGCTGCGGGACTGTTCGAAAGAGATACCGTGGCCCTGGAACACAAAGGGCAAAGAAGTAACATGGATGGATTTTAGTCAGTACAAGTCTGACACTCCCTTCCGCTCCGCCCAGAGTGGGGGGGTCATTTGATGATTTCCCAAACAAAAAAAAAAAAAAAAAGCCTTGTTCACTCAAATGGAACAGTATTGAACAGTAGTAGGTATCCTGGCTCCGCAATCTAGCCAAACAAGAGATGATTGCAATATGGCGTATATGCACTGCCTGCACAGCCGTTCATTTCAATTAGCTACCCCGAGTTCATCAGCGGACGTCTACGGGCTGTTAACGTGGCTATAAAACATTTCGGACGTTATTTCGGCTGGATATTAAGTAGCGCCGTGTTAGGTAGCGCCGGCGGGAAATCAGACGTAATAAGTTTAAGAAAGAGAAAGAAACCGGGATGAGTGACAGTAATGACGACGCTCAATACATATCAACTTCTTTTAAAACTCAATGTGTTATTTATAAAGTACTGATGCTTGTTTTTACTTACACCAAATGAGCACCGGACTCTTCTTAAGTGGTTGCCCATATGTCAGCGTAGTACTTTTCTTGTTTCTTCCACTTCCCCTAGTTACCTTGTTCCCCACTTTCAGTATATTTGTGCCAACCATAATAGGAGCCTGCGATCATCGCAAAACCGTATGCTTCAATGTCCTTCTCACCGCACTGACTTCATTCATCGATCATTCTTTGTCCAGTCTATTTCTCTGTGGAATGCGCTTCCCCAGGAAATCAGAATGGCAACCAATCGCTTATCTTTTAAAAATTAAAGTTCGTGAGTACATTCGGAAGAAGCTGGCAGTTTCGTCACAACGGTAATGTTTTCCCCATGGTTTGTTTTTTTATTTTAGTATATCCGTGTAAATATCTATTTACATTAATCTAAATTTTGATATATATTTATAGTATTTGATATATATTTATTGTATTTTATATATCCTTGTAGTTAATCTTAGTATTACTTAAAATTATTTTCAGATATACACCTACCATTGCTTGTCTTTGCATCACCCAAAGGTTGACTGGTAGAAAATGCCTATGGCATTAAGTCCGCCTCTGTACTTTTGTGCTTGAAGTGTTAAATAAATAAATAAATGACGTCTAGTTGAACATCTAAATGCGCATTTGTTCAGTGCGGGGTTCGAACCCGCGAAACGTAGCGCAGCAGCCTATCGTTCAGCCGCAGCGCCAACCGTGACGTCAAAATTCTAGAAACATTTATTTTTATCTCCACATAATGCGCCTTCAAAGAAAAGAAAAATAAAAAATAAGACGACGTGAAATAATATAATGTCGCACATAACCTACATATAATAAAGACTCAGTACAGCCCGTAATAGGATTATTAAATGTTACAACAAGCTAGTCTCCTAACCTACAAAAAGTCGAGCTAGATAGAAAATAATGTCTATGCCAGCTAACTAAAAATAGAATATTAACCTGTAACTGTAACATTACAGTAAGTACTATAATAAATAACAAATATAAACCTTTCAGTTATTTAAAACTATATCAGAAGCTTCAGTTTCTGTTCAGTTTTGCCTTTTATTCGGTATCTTTCACTCGAAGTGAAACGTCTGAACACAACTGCATCAAAAGTAAAAAATAATTCAACACAGAACTTTCGCACTTGTACCGCAGTTTACAGTCTTTAATTTTTTTTTATGGTTTTTCATGTTTAGTCTTATCTGCTGCAGGTCATGACATCAATATCTACTTATATTTTGAGCTAACCAAGTTTACAAAATATACAAAAATAAAAAGAACACTGCTCGACGTATCTCTAATGTCAAATTAAATAATCTCACAAAGAGAATAACGCACATTTAAATTCATAGGCATAATTTGAGGCTTAGTACTCAAACAAAGTTCCTATTTTATTTTACTTAGGTGTATAAAATAACAAAGTCGTTTTTACGAGAACGTTGAGCCTGAAAAGTAATACTCCATTAGATTTGAGATGGGATAGATTGCAATCGTTAATAAGTATTCGTCAAAGAAAAACCGTCTTAAAACTCATAAAATAATGTATGACACAGTCTTAGATAAACATTCTATAACAATAAATTGACTCTAAATTGACGGTATATTATTCTTTCTTGTTTATCGTGTGGTTAGTTCCTAACCTGGTGTCAGAGTTTATATGCCGCCCATGGGCCTCTGACTTGGCTTAACATGCCGTCAAGAAATATCTCTCAGGCATCCTGGTTTCCTCACGATGTTTTCCCTCACCGAAGCAAGTGATGATTATACAATACGCACATGAATCAGAAAAATCAGAGGTGCGTGCCTTGGGTTCGAACTCGAGACCTATGACTTGGCAGTCCGACGGTCACACCACTAGGCTGTCACTGCTTGCTTGGTATATTATTAATCAGCTGAATCAGCCTCATATGATACATTCAAAACGTGTGCTAACAAGAGTATTAAAACCAATCAGCGATAACAATCCGAAATCGTTACAATTACCTCTCAAGATGGAAGACATTTGAATGTTGCTTGGTACATTTGGCAGATTAAGCTCAAGTGTGATAAAAGAGTTCCATTTTCTATCTCCAAAACCAGCCTCCATCTATTTTGAAGTCGGTTAAAAGTACAAGGGCCGTTATTTATTTGTGTGTTCATCTCTTTACAAGCCACTGTTTTGTTTGGGGCTTGTTTCCCGACCCCGTTCAGTTTAATATACTGGAATATCTATGCTTCGTTTCCATGCCGAGGCATGAGGCATTTTGTCTACGTGGCATATTGAGATCTATGCGCACTGGCTGCTTGAAACCCGCAAATAAAATTATGGCTTGTTGATTCGATGTGCAAGTTAATTTGAAATCATTTCCTGAATGGATACCGTATTTTGGTACAAAATGAAAATGAAATGCGTGTTGTGAAAGAAACCATAGTAAACAAAATTACATCACTAGTGCTGTAATAAAGTTAACTTTAAAAATGGTGCGGAAGTTCCGTTCTTAGTTTGGATGACACATTATAACATTATTATCACATTTACAAATAATATTCAGTAAAAAAGGATTTTGATACCAGCGGTGCATCGTATTCTCCCGTGTAGTCTGACAAAAGCTTTATATTAAACAAAATTTTAACGTCATCATGTTACTTACTACTCATCAATTAGATTAAAAACAACTATTAATAATTCACAAAAAACCAATAAATTAAATAATTTAAAACTTGAACTTAAAATATCGGTTTGTTTATCTAAGTAAGTTGCATTCCCAATTTTCCTGACCCCTTCTAATGAAAATTAACTGAAGCGAACAAATTGCTACGGTTTGCGCTAACATCCAACATTAGTATTCCTGTATCTTAGGCGCCATTACCCTGAGATCAGATGCGCAGACATCCATGCGGAAGCGTCGCAGACATTTAGGTCGGCTGATATGAGTAGCGAGCATTACATGTAGGTACTATACCTAAAGCTAAACGGACTTCGGAAACAGGTTTCCAAGCAGAACATAACGCCACGTCTGTTTTCGCCGAAGGCTAAGGCAAAGACATGTTATTTATAGTAGGGACACACAGTTTTTGAGCTCGTGGCTAAATACGAATAAAAACAGCCGCTCGGATCGGTCTTTAGGTTAAGCCGTGCTTGCCTAGATTGGTCTGTGGATGGGTGACCACCCAGTACATACCGAGTTTCCTTCGTGCCTCGGAAAACACGTTAAGCCATTGGTCCCGGCTGTCATTTATAGATCTTTGACAGTGGTTGCAGGTAGTCAGTGGCTCAAAAAGTCTAGACTTAAGTCTCTTTAGACTGGAAGGCGAAGGTAGATGATGATGGCTGACATTTTTTAAATGTAGGCAGTATAGTAGCGATAGTAATATACCTACTAATAAAATGCGTGATGCCGAAAGACCATTGAGCTCAGGCACCTACAGCATAGTCCGGTTAAGCTACCTACAAGTTCCTGCGAGATTCCATACACCCCTCCAGAGCACAGCTTCTGTCACAGACCGCACTGACAGCTGTCAATTTCTATACGTCATTTACACAGACCATTTACTAAAACAGCCCTCTTAATGATTTCATCAAACAAAAATAGTCATGCAGGACTGTGCTCTAAAGGAACGCTCTAAAGGAAAAAACCTTTATTCGGTATTCAAGCTATCTTTCGATTTTTGACCAAACGCAATAGAATCGCAGTGGCGGCCATTTTGAGAAAAGCACCACATGAGCCATAATGACTTACCATCATAAAAAATAAAACTAAACCCATAAAATACTATCGAAACATTAAACGACTTGAATCAAACAGTTTTCGAAATCCACATCGCTCCATGCCCATTTGAATGGGTTTTTATGAAAATTTATGATCGAAATAAACGCAATAACACTACACAAAACGAAATGGATATTTAACACCTATTGTGTTGTTTATTAAATACCTATTGCCGATATAATAGGCAGGATATGAGAGTTTTCGATTCAATGGGACTCCATTTTATTTGCGAAGAACTTTTTATGATATTGAATTGGTTCTGTAAATATTTATTAGATTTTATTGCGTTTGGATTCTGGGTCAATTGCAAAGTGAGGATCGTTGATTTTTACAAGATATCTATTATATGAAATTCGAATGCGTATAACGAAATTTTATGTGGGTTTACGTTAGTGCGCAAACTATATGCAAATATTATGCACGTCTCCAATTTGAAATATACAAATTGGTAGTTACGTAGTAGAATAACGAGAAAATATCTTAAATAACTGTACACAATTCCAACCTACATAATCAAATCATTATAGATTATCGTCGTCGAATCAATACATATTTTCTTTACAGCATCTGCCTAGCCTTTTCCCAACTATGTTGGGGTCGGCTTCCAGACTAACCGGACGCATCGGAATACCAGTATTTTACAACTATTTTTTCTCTTTTTTTTGTATTTTACATGGAGCGCCTGCCTATCTGACCTCCACAACCGATTTTAGTACTGAGTAATACCATATCCCTTGGTAAGACTAGTTATTAGACTTTTGGGCCACTGACTACCTGTAACGACTATCAAAGATCTACAAATGACAGCCGGAACCAACGGCTTAACGTGCTTTCCGAGGCACGGAGGAAACTCGGTATGTAATCTTTTCTATACAGCGTTTTTCAGAATGGTGTGGTGATATTGAAGGCGGTTATCACACAACACGTGTCGTGTGAGAATTTTTTTTTTTTTTTAGAAAAATTTTGCTCCACACTAGGAATTACTCCTGTAGCGTGGGTGCGTTTACAAACATTTAAATTCACATACACAAACAGCCAGAACCGGAACAACTACCTGTAGGCCATACACATATTTGTTCCGTGCGGGAATCGAACCCGCGACACGAAGCGCAGCAGTCAATCGCTCTGCCAATGCGCCAACCGTGCCGTCAAAATCGAGAATCAAGAATTGCCATAGGGTGTGAAAAAATTCAGTTATCCCATACATTATCGATGAATAGTATTGAAATTTTGAATAGGACAGCAGTTGTTCATATGACCACACTTTTCTGATGCAGCCGTATATCTATTCTGTTTCTTTAAATAGAAATAGAAAAGTCTCTCTCACTGGCTGACTCATCAACGACCAGCCCTTGTTGGTGAAGACAGGAATAAGGCTGGATTATTCGAAATTCCCAATGAATAGAGACATACTGAGAAACTGACACGTATCGTACTAAAAGATAGAAATCGAGTAGGTACCAACACAGATAAAGGGTGTAACAGACCCATAACGAAACCAAAAGGCACTTGTTCTCCCCGTCATTGCGATCATTTTTTTGTTCTAGTGGTCTACTGGGATCGTAGATACGGAGATATTGGGAGTCAAAGTTTGACTCCCAACTTTTTCATAACTTTTTTTTTAAATACATGTTTTTAATGTATTTTTTTTACTTTAAACACCTCCATGACCCCCGTACTATTCAATCCAACCATCAGAACAATGTTTTGAGTGCGTTGCATTGACTCCTACCGTAAAACGTGATTTTTCACCCCAAAAGTCGTATCCCAGCAGTAATTTTTACGTAAAGTTACTGTTTACTGAATTCTTGGTTAACGGCTTCGTGAAGGGTCAGTTTACAGAATTGAAATCATCAATATTTTTTCAAAACCCTCAAAAACCAAGTTCAATTCGGATACGAACTGTTTCAAACAACCAAATAACGTGCTATTTGATTTCCGACCCGTGCGTGATTGACGGGAACTGACTGCCGGATTTTAGACCCCTGTCTCGAGTGGAAATACCTGAAAAGGTCAACAGCTATAGGTAAACCGTGTTCAGGAAGTAAACTTTCCTTTTTGGAACGTGTAAACGGAGATTTAAAATGTACTAGTATGTATGTTCAAAGTTTTGAAGGAAGAAAGTCGTGAAAAAAGCTAGTGCTATTAAGAAAATATTTACGATAATGGCCGTCAATAATTCTAAAGCTAGACAAAAATAATGATTATTTTGTTTGTAGTAAGATAATAATATTCCCTTTTCAATGTCCTCATTAAATCCTACAACCGGAGCGGAACAATAAACAGGTGATAAACAATGTTTTCTTTTCTCCAATTCCAAGGCTCCCGAACAAACAAAGATACTTAACAAATTGACACAACAAAAGGGACTTTAACTAACATAAAATTGTTTAGTTAGGACACCTAAAACTGTCACAATAAGCATGATATACCTACAATTTACTTTAACAAATCCTTCCGTAGCTTGTTTACTCTATACATTATAGTTCCTTTTCGTTTACACGAGAAGGCTTCTAAAACTTTGAAGGTCAAAAAATATAAATAAAATTAGGATTTCGCCGCCAACTAACAGTTTTTAGGGGTTAATTGGAGTGGAATTGGGGTAAGGGACTCGGAATTCCAAGTTTAAAGGACACTTCCACAACTGTATATTTGGGTCTGTTTTTCCCTTATCAGAATGTTTGTTATTCGTGGTATGTTGGCTGGTTTTCCTAGTGTTAATAGGGTCTAGGTTGTAAGAAGGCAAATATATGTTAGGGAAAGGTATTAGGTGGCAGGTTTATTTGGGTTTTGTGCACAGGTAAATGTTTGTACCTCTGGCTTATGTCAACGAAGCTCGGGTCATAGACTGTTGGTGTGAATGAAAAGGTTTTATACCCAGCATTGTTATTTTACATGCTGTGAATAAACCTGTGTGTTTTCCAGCTAGCATTGTAATGGGATCCTAAAGCCTTTTAATGGTTTACAAAACCCTTGATTATTATTCGACAGGGCCTCGTTAGTCTACTTAATTTATCGTTTTTGAATAGCCATCAATTTTCTGGGTCTGAGTTTTATTCATCATCGATTTAAAAGTCGGCCGAAAGTTCTGGAGTGGCAACCGCGAACTGGAAGACGTTGCGTTGGAAGGCCTCCCACTAGGTGGACCGATTACCTAGTAAAGGTTGCAGGGATCCGCTGGATGCGAGACGCACGGGACCGGTCAATGTTGCGACACTTTGGGGAGGCCTATGTCCAGCAGTGGACGTCTTTCGGCTGAAATGATGATTTAAAATGGAATTTGTAGCCAATGCGTGTCGTATTGAATTTTACTACAAATATCAAACCTTATCGTAAATATACTCATTTTCATCGTAGTGATCGTAAAATATACGTAAAGTATTTTATCTGCACTCGATGAAAAGTTGATAAGGTAGTTACTTGTAACGAGTGTCCTGATATCCTTGTATGGTACGCAAATTCTGTTGGACTTGTTTACAATTTTAGGTAAATTTGTGGTCAATAAATTTAATTAAAAGAATGGATTCCTTACTTGAGATTTGACTTAGATCGGTTAAAAATGTGCATTCATCAAGTTAAACTTAATTTCACTAAAAGACAAAGGCATTGAGATTATTTTTTATTCAAATAAATGAAGAAAAAGTTCTAAACATATTTAAAACATCTGTTTAAGTCATCGTCAACGACAGACAAAAAAAAGCACGATTTTTTTATAAAAAAAGCAAAATGCATTTGATAGTGAGTTATAGACTGTGATACAAATAAACCTAAGTGAGATGTGTCACTATGTCTAGGAGAACCCAAAGACTCCCTAAAAAGAACATCCCACCAATAAATAACACAAAAAAAATACCTCCCAAAAAACTATAGCTACGAGTAGATGACATTTCGTTTACCTTGCCGACCACTAAAGTTTCGCGAAGCCAGTCCGTAACGGAATCATCCTTGTTATATAATAACAGTGCCTGACATTATCCTCACGTATTATCCCATGGGATACAAAGGTGCTCCAGAATGTTAACATACCGACCGAACAGAATACCTATTTACTTTTAGCCGGGTTTTATTGTCCCAGAGGGAATCGTAGGATCAGAGGGCACATTTCAAACGTATCGCGAAATTTTCTTTTAAAATGCTCTAAATATACATGTATGTGAGTGTATCTGTACCTCTGTACATCTACTTAATTTTCTTAGGTACATTTGTGTGTTTTTCGACAAGGAAAATCCCACCAGTTTTGTTTTCCTTTTGATTCCCTCGGGTGTCATTCAAGAGTGTATGGGATAAACGAAATGAATTAGCAGTAACATGCTCTACTGTAATCAACATTACGTTTGCTATACTCTGTTCATATTGTGATTACTCATAAAGAACAATTTATGTTTTTTTTTTTGTTACATATAAGGTGGACACCGAAAAAAACTGATCTGTTACTTAAAATATAAGATCAAGTTAAATTAGCCAGCGACACTTCTCAGACTTTACAGGTCGTTATTTTTTTTTTATCATGTTTAGACATCGATATCCATCATGTTTGTGGAGTTTCGCTAACTAATTTAATTTGAATCTTTTACTTACAAAACCAGCTTCTGATTTAAATGCCCAGAGATGACTAGAGTTTTTAAACACGTATTTAACATGGAGCCATTGTTGTCTCAATATAAAGCGAAAAATGTTTCTATCATAATCGATTATGGAGAACGGTCATTGCAGTTCAAAGCTCGACTGAACCCCTCTTCTACACTAGCTAACCCCCTATGTATAATTATAAAAGTATATAGGTCACACAGTTATTTATTAATAGTTTCTATTTAACAAGCCACTCGGCGCAATGTAGGTCGGTCAATATTGTGTGTTTAAACCACGGACGTCATGTTTTATGCACATATATTCAGGGGTAAACAAAGAAAATATTTCTGACATAACTTCAAAAATACATAGCTGTGTTTGTACAAGATGGTGCAGTTTTGCTGGATTTTAAGCGACATGCGACAGTTCAGTGGTTGTGTCACTTCTAGTGTCATGATTCTTTTTATTCGAACTCGTTTGAAGGTAGCGTTAGTCATTTCAATGTTTTGAATTTTTTTTTTAATGTTTAGATTTTGTAAATCTTTGTTTATTATGCTCAACGCTAAAGACCGAACTTAGAGTTTATTTCAGTTGAAATTCGAATCACCTAAGCTTTTGTGGTATCCACAAAAAAAAATGGTGTAATTGAGAATATTGGTATGGTTTTATGTATTTAAAAGACATATTTTTAAACCAACTATTTTCGAAACAAACTGTAAAGTGCAGAAAGCTTTGATGTCTTTTCTAAGTCGAAGTTTTCTTCAATGCTAGTCTTTGAATTATCCCACTTCTGATGCATTTTCGCCATTAACACCGCGCTTAGTCAGTGGATTGGTGGTCGTATTATAATCCCAAGACCGCAGTCCCGACCTTTATAAGCTTATGTATGGTGTTTTCTGATTTTTAACTCTGTTCAGTACGGAATAGAGTCTAATAATGAAAGGCAAAGCTCTAGTTTATTATGCGAACAAGCGTCAATGGACGGCAAGGAATGGCCGGAGTTTCCCGCTCAGTAGGTGTTGGTTTTTACCTGTATTTTTTGTTATATTTTCTTTTTGTGTTTACCAATATATCAGACTAGGATATAATAAATTTTATCAGGGAGCAGCAAGTGAAATAATGGTCTAAAAAATGACAATATTTGGGTAATCCTTTTATTCTATTCCGTGGACAACTCTAACTCGTTTTAAATACTAATAATTGCTCATTAATTATGTATATTTTAAAGGAAATGAACTACTTGTACACTAGCTCAAAATAAAAATACATAATATATAGGGCGCGGCAAGAGCCGTAGGGTGTGCCACGTTAGTAAATGAAACACACTATTTTCAACATTGTATAGGGTGAAAACTTACATACATACTCAGGTAAGAATAATACCAACCTGTTCATTAGTGTTTACAACATCATAATTTTTAACTACTCACCTTCGTTACAAACTTCTTCCATTTATTTTAGTCATAAAAGTTAGAAAGTTATGGCCATACTTTTAATGTACTCACATTAGTTGAGGTACTTTTAATCTAATTTAAAGTATAAAGACTTCAAGTCATTAAATCAGGACTAGACGTCCCACCAAATAAATAAGACGAAATATAATTTCATAAATACATAAAATTTTGAATGACAAAAACTTGAAAACAGCAAAAATATTTTTACTAATAACGTAGAAACGACGTGCGACATAAAAGTTTTGGCAAACACACGAGAATATTTCTAAGATTTGACGAGCATCGTGTTCAGACATCTCGTCTGAAGTAAAATAAAAAATAAATATGTTTTTGTAACATCTCACCCTGTGTAATGCGAGCTAATGTTAGCGCAATATTCGTAATCAAATTGTCACGTTTCTCATACATAAGTGTTTGTTTTTTCTCACGTCGTATTTCGCTCTTTCACCAAATTATATTTTCTCCGCCTGTATCGTATTTAAAGTAGAATGTCAAGAAATGAGCTTGTGATAAATTTTGTTTTATTTAACGTTAATGGCCGAGCACCGTTATCTCTTATAGATGAGACTTATGCTAATTTATCTTAAGTTTAAATTATTTATGCGTGATATTTCGTTTGATTCTCGCTCTGTCCATTACGGAACCATCTTTATGGAACGAGATTTATCGCAGTTTTTGCTTCGGGTCGTTTTCTCGAATCTGTTTAGTCATGAAAGGAAAATGCGATAGTGATAGGTACGTGTTTTTTTGGTAAAAACGAAACGTTTTGTGCGTTTTTTAGACGTGTTGTTTTTTAATGCTGAGAACGAAAAGTTTTGATATTGTTTGAATAGTTATTGAGCCCCTTGTTTGTAGAAGATCAAAGATCTACAGACAGGTGATGCTACCTATATGCTCCCTAACAAAAGCTTTAATCGAATGTCGATCACCGGGCACAATGCTTGACCTCGACATACAGGTGAAGGTAGGCTATATTGAAATTGTGTGCTCCGAAATTGTCCAAAACAAACATTCAGATATTGGATTAAACCAAATACAAATAGCACGCATCTGTATAATTAAGATAGGTATCTCTATGAATATGCAATGAAACCATTCACCTCACTGTTTTTGCGCGTTTAATCGAAATCGAATTAAGTGTCACCGAAAATGGTGAAAAAAATCCTACGTCAAGCTCTGGCCACATTGAGACGAATACCATGAGGGACACATCTACAAGCGTATTTTGTTTGAATGTAACAGAAGTCATGCGGCTAGTCCTGCCAGTTTGAACACCTTAGAATTTCTTTACCTTTCTTTCCTTTTCTTAACTAGTTACGATATTAGGTGTCCAATTTATTAGATCTTCAATTAAACATTTAAACTTCAGCGTTTTTGAGCGCATGGTCGAAAACATGACACTAGGATCATAAAAACAAACAAACAAAACACTGTTTTAAGCTTTCACGGTTAACAACTAAACTTATACTGACTGACTACTACTACCGACCGACCGACCGACCGACCGACCGACCATATTTGCAACACAAAGAACATTAAAAATTCCACCTTTGACACATCGAACATGATTAACATTAAAATCGCGCAAAACTTTGCCCTCTGAACATAACCGCCATTGTTTCGTTACTCCACTCCGTCACGGCATGAAAAGGGCTAAATTTGCGGTTGTCACGTTTTTAATTAATTTACGAGTGGGTGAGGCTTTGGTATCACGCATAACCTTAGTCCGCTTATGTGAAATTCATCAATTAACGTGGCTTTAGTGCTCCGGGCACTTACATTTACATTTTCATCATTGTAAACTGAAATTAGCTGTACAAATAGTGTTATGGCGTTATTAGTTTGATCTAGTTTTGGGTGAGAATAATCGGTAGGGTCGGTAGTTCGAATTTTAAAATTGAGGTGAAACTATTAGGTATTGGCTTACTTGCGCTGGTAAGTAACTTGTGGCTTAATAATTACAGTCGCTCGGATCGATCTTTTGGGTTAAGCCGTACTTGCCCAGGTTGGTCTGTGGATGCGTGACCACCCATTAAATACCAAGTTTCCTCCATGCCTCGGAAAGCATGTTAAGCCGTTGGTCCCGGCTGTCATTTGTAGATCTTTGACAGTCGTTACAGGTAGTCAGTGGCCCAAAAAGTCTGACATCCAGTCTTACCAAGGGGTATCGCATTACCTAGTACTAACTGGGTTGTGGAGGTCAGATAGGCAGTCGCTCCATATAAAATACTGGTATTCAGCTCCATCCGGTCAGTCTGGAAGCCGACCCTAACATAGTTGGGAAAAGGCTAGGCAGATGATGCCTTGCGCTGGTAAGATTTTATTATTATTTGTTGATTTACTAGCTGATATTCTGTATGGTCTGCGAGGACGTCTTGGCGCATGACTTAATTCAGCTCTACCGATGCCATCTTGTTTTTTGTACTACATTTCACAAATAACAGATTTTTACTAAACCCTGTCAATTTTTTACGGGCGATAACAATCTTAGAACCTATAGTAAAGAAACAAGACAAAGACTACAATATTATGGAAAATTCCATTAAAAATAAGGTATGTTAAGAAAAAAAACTTTTCTGTAAAATGCAAAGATATGTTACTGGCCACTTGGGGTTACGTCTGCAGTTAACAGAAACTTGGAATGAGAGGAAAATCTAAGTGTATTTTCTCGCTAAAGTTTTAAAAGCCAAAAGAAACTTTAGAGCTTCTAAACAATGAACTTACAACGTCAGTTATACTTACATATTGCAATTTTAACTTTAATACAGTACAGTAACTGAGTTGTGGAGGTCAGATAGGCAGTCGCTCCATGTAAAATACTGGTATTCAGACGCATCCGGTTAGACTGGAAGTCGACCCCATCATAGTTGGGAAAAAAAAATTAAAGCGGTTCACAGAATACATCTACCTACCAAGTTTCAACTGTGTAGTTTTAACAGTTTCGGAATAAAGTGGCTGTGACATACAGACAGACACGACGAATTTATAAGGGCTCCGTTTTTTGCTATTCGACTACGGAACCCTAAAAAGGCAAAATATGTATGACATTACCTAAATTCAAAAGGATTTTAATTTTCTCATGGAATGACGATTGCAGGTTTGTGTTAAAAACCTATATCATAATAATTTGGGTT
Source organism: Noctua janthina (assembly GCA_963576755.1). Lineage (NCBI taxonomy): Eukaryota > Metazoa > Arthropoda > Insecta > Lepidoptera > Noctuidae > Noctua > Noctua janthina. The sequence goes on from OY755055.1 coordinate 6,489,792, forward strand.
CTACCAAAATACTATGTTCATACATGAAATTGTAATCAATACAGTAAAAGAAAACCACTTACAAAGTTGCTCGTGACTGTACCTCGTTACGCCTACAAGTAGAATCAAGCGATAGCTCGAGTAGCGCAGTGACTAAGTGATAAGCTTACTGCGTTTTGGGTCGCGGGTCAATACCCGCACGGGGTATTCAAGATTTTTTCCTGTAAATATGTCCACCAACAATCATAAATTGAAAAAAAAACATGGTAAATTTTAATTAAATGTTAGTAATTTTATAATTTATAAAAAGTAGTGTTAGTAATGGTAAATGAGCAAGCCAACGCAGTGTTTCCGTGAACGTAGGTACGCCCAGTAATAGACTAGCTGGGCTGAATAAACAATAACATCAGGATATTAACGGAAATTAAACAATACAAATAGCTTTCAAGAGCTAACCAGTACCCTTCAACAGAAACAACCAAAAAGCAATTTAAATTAGCGTTCACCTCAAGAGCAACACACAATAGGAACAACAAAACATAATTCAATAAATTTCTATCAAAATTTTCAATGTTTTTAGCAACAATTGATTCCAACACTTAAGTTAACCAACAAAACAATTGTTTCGTTAACAAAAGAACGGCTCCTAGCGTTAATTGGCTATTCATGAGTATTCACAACTACCGTACATGTTGATTTTGTCGGCAACATCAAAGCTTTGTTTACCACAGCCTACACTAGCCGCTAGCTTGCCCGCAACTTTATAGAACCTATCAATTTCAAAGGAAACACCGCTTTCATCAGTTGCGTTAACTGTAGTGGAATCTTGTTAAAATTAATGTATTTAATAATAGTGATGATGTCAATTATATCAATATTAATAATATGCAGAACCAATCTAATCGATGTATGCACGTAGATAAAGCGAAGCGGTTGAAAATAGAAGAAAGATACGTAAGAATCGTAACAGGTGTCGTTCTGTGATGCCTGCCTACCCCCGTGGGAATAAGGCGTGTGTTATGTATGTATGTGTAGACCCCACCTCACGGCAGGGTAACACTAAAACTGTAAAAATCCACCTTACTGCTACGACATAAAGGCGCTGTCAATGTCAAATTGTGATCATTGACATGCGAAGGTGCGGTTGAATATCCGTAAAAAAGATGTATACCTATCAAAATACAGTGAATATGATCAAAAATCACGGAAATGTTGGTCCTGATAATTTAATAAAATTATTCATTTAATTTTGAATACGATTGTTTCCATAATAATAAAACCAGATTCAATTCCATTCTCTTTTATGTATATGTTACGGCTAAAGATGGGTGTGAACATAAACTTAAGATTAGCCGGCTAAACTTAACATAACCTAACCTAAGTTTAGCCGGCTAATCTTAAGTTTATGTACATCTTTAGCCGTAACATATACATTACAACAAGACATTACTTCACTTAAAGAAATCAGACACCTACCTATCGATGATTATTACCCACTTCCTTTCCAAAAAGAATAATAATATCGTTCTTAGTCAAAGAACCCAATTGATCATTCAATTAATTTTAATATAATCACGTCAAAGAAAGATTGATTCAAAAAAGGAATGTTTCCCGAGACGATTTTTAAATCGCAAAGGTACCTATTCTCTTATTATTCCACTGCTCATAAAAATGCAACATATTTCTTACAATTAGCATTGGAAGAAAATAAAACGTCTTATCTTATAATTTATTAACTTTGAAGAGCGAACTGGCCACTTTTTTTGTATGCGTGCTTCATTAACATAATAGAAGAAAAGTTTAATTGAGTTCCAAACTTGAACTCCACTTGAGTTAATGGAACTTGAGTATTATGCAAGATCGTAACTCGCATGCCGCCCAATTGAACGCTACGGCGTAGTAAAGATTCGTAGCCTCGTAGCGCTACACTCGTAGCGACTGATGTTGTGATTATCCAAAGGCTTTGCTGCGAATTACTGGCAAACGTTTTAATTCCGCGAGTGAGGCTGTTTGCGTAATTTCTGTTGCCAAAACACGTTGTTAACTGAGCTAAATAGTGGAGCATATGTTAGCCTAGGGTTGCTAGAATTATGGACGCTGTTTTAATTAAAACACATATTTGTTTAATTTAGAATGTGGGTGTAGTCTCGCTTTTTATCTACCATGATAAACTGTATACGGGTCTACAAAATATTATCCCTCAAATAAAAGTAGTTCTTTCAAATACAAGTTTATGATACTGAAATGTAAACATTTCTACGTCTACAGTTAATGAATATCTGAAACATTCACAAATTAAACTTTAATTATTCAGCAGTTACGATGTTGAAGCAGAAATTGAAGAAAGAAAAGCAATTTAATCGGCTTCAGATCTTAACAATAATATTAACTAGGTCATTAAAGTAAATAGTATTTTATATAAGAACTAACATTGCCTAACACTAGTATTTAGTCCCCTATAATGGACACTGTATAACAACATTAACACAACATATTTTGTTTATGTCATAAACTAAAACTTTAAAAGATCCAATTAAACAAGCAATTATAACTTTTATTGTTAAGAACATAAAACCTATAAATACACAAAATTATACTAATGATCTACCATGTAATAAGATATTAGTGGTAATTAAACACAATACATATTTATTGAACTAATAAAGCGTTGTAATTGCGTAAATATTTAAAACTGATTGCATGCTATTACTTTAAAATTAATTTAAAACAAACACATTTAACTAATAAAAACATAACTACTAATAATAAGCTCGCTCAATGAGGCAATTAACAGAACATGATAACACTAATAGTGGTAACAAATATTACATATCTAAAAGCATTAAAACGCTGTCAACGAGTGGTATTAAGCAAAGCGCCATTACCCACAAGCTGCGGATATACCGGTAATTATGTTAGTAATAAATCTAACACCAACCTAAATTATCTGAGTTACTGCAGGAAGGACCCGGGAGAGCCAGGAAGCAGAGAATGAGGTACCAAATACCACACATGTTGTCCATGACTCAAAAAGTACAAACAAATTTCAAAACTATCACTATTTTTCTCATGACAAAAATTCGCATCACTATTTTCACTTTGACAGATTAAAAATTCGCGCCAAACTTTGAAAGATCAAAAAAAAAACTCGAAGCAAGAAGGCCAGATACGCGTTCGATTTTTTTGATTTCAAAAGTTGTTGTGTCACGTGCGGTGTCCACGTGGTGACCGCGTGACAGGACGTGTCCACAGTAAACAAGCGTGTGGCCACACTGACTCCGGACGTTCGACTGACGCGACCCAACGATACAAACGCCCCACGACTATTGGTCACGGCACACGGCGAGCCCATCAATTTTGCTTGACGTTTCAATGAAAACCCTTCCTACTTTTCCCTCGAGTAAAATTAGGGAGTCTTGTTATAATTAAAAATGTTTATCGATGAGATCGGCCATATTGAACTTTAGGGATGGAATTTAAATGGCGGCAAAATAATTAAAGTGTCAAATCTACTCCTTAACAACTTGTAAAGTTGGCATAATAACGTTGTGATCGAAATACCTCATTAAACTACCCATTATCAATTAAAAATGAAATTAGTTTACATAAAGTTATAAAATTTTGACAAACAGGTATTTATAGCTTTATTATCACCTCTATATACCTAAATAATATTATGATAAATGTGTCGTCCGGAAAATTATTACAACAGCACATTATTATTCCTTACACGCGAGCAGGCGCCGTAAATAATAATATCACATCGAGTGGAAATGTTGGGGCATTCGTATAAAAGGAAATGGACTTTGAGTTTGTTTTTACATACATTCGTGTACACAATATTTGTTTAAAATTCATGAAATGGACTAATTAGAACAACAGTCCATTCTTCTTTTAAAAATCCAATAAAACCTCTGCGAAGAATGTTATTTTGAAAAACGAACATAGACAATCAATTGAGGCTACTGACGACCATTGTGTGTAGACTCTGTTTGATATTTCAAGTAGTTGGTTACGAATTCGGGTGGATGGTTCAACACAAATAGATAGCTAACTATTGCTATTGACATCTTGTATACCAATGGACATGGTAGATTGGATCCAGTCTCTGTTACATATGTACTAGATACGGAGAAATGAACATGACATAATTGCCGAACCCATATAATATCTTAAAAGGGACAGAGGCATTCTCATCGTACTATCGAATAACCACAATTCATTTACCGGGTCGACCTCCTTATTCAGAAACTTTCCTATAACGAACCGTACCGGTACGGTGTACACGCGAATCGAAGGACAAATTAATGAGTTATAATCTTACTTCCCTAGGGGCCGAACGGAGCGTATAAATTCGAATTAAAATAAAATCAAAAAGCACTCTGCTTAAAACCATAATCTTGTAAAAACAATAACATCTTTAAACCAACCCTAAAGAGATAATCATATATGTAGGTAGGTTGGGTACCTATCCAAACCCTTTCTGAGCAAAAAGTACACACAAATTCTCGTATTATTTTACCAAATCCATTACGTTGCGTACTTTGGGGAGTTCTTAAGGCACAGCCCGGGTTCGATTGATAGAGAAGGCATATAAAATGGAAACAAAATAGGTTGGTAAGTAAATAGAGATTGAGAGCAAGTAAATTGAAATAAATTATTTGTATTACACTGGTAGTCGTAATATTCAAAAGGATTATATTTAAATTCTTTTTGAAAAATGGTTTTCAGTTTGTTCATGGAACTATAGGCTAATGCGTTGTAAAAATAATAGTTAAAAAACTTAGAAAGGAGGTAGGTATTAACAGAGAAATAAAAGCTAAAACTACAGCATTAAAAAAATATATAAACCTTATATGTTTTCTGTACCTAACTTAATTTATTTTTATTCAGGAAGCAAGCTGAGCTTCTTATCTTTTTGGGAAAGATGTAAGATTTTATAGGGATTATTGATATGCTAGTCTGATAGCCAACCCGGCACGACGATAGTCATTTTATTCACTTTTCTTTCTTTCGATCAAAGACACGGAAATAGAAGTGAAACCAAGCAAAAAAAGATAGATTCAATAAAACAAAACTTTATGTTTATCTTTTACAACGTACAACATAGTCAGTATTATTTAAGTAAGCTAGTTTTTTTTTCTAGCTTACTCTTTCAAACTTGGTCCCTGACCGAGTCGTAAAAGTTCAAACCCAAGGTTTAAACTCATGTCCGCATGGGCCGATGCCTGCCAGGGCTGCGGGACTTCGAAAGAGATACCGTGGCCCTGGAACACAAAGGGCAAAGAAGGAACATGGATGGGTTTTAGTTTTAGTCAGTACAAGTCTGACACTACCCTCCGCTCCGCCCAGAGTGGGGGGGTCATTTGATGATTTCCCATCCGAAAAAAAAAAGAAAAAGGTTTAAACTCAAGGCAAAGGGCGACAATACGCTCAAAAACTGGAATCGCCGAAGTTGGGCAATAAGACTGCTGGGTTGAAGTGGGATTGGGGGGGGGCATATCATGTCTGTAGAATGCATCAGGACCGATGGGCCAGAGTCGTCAGTGGGTGCCAGAAGACAGTCGTCGTTGCCGAGTGAGGCCTAACCTGGCGTGACGACTTAGAGGCGTTTGTGAGAGAGAAGAGTGATAGTCGAGGAGGCCTTTGCCCAAGTGGGACCATATAGGCTAAGGAAAAAAAAAACTCTGTCGCACTCCTGAGGCGTTACCATAATCTCTTTCAGCAGTATTGTTTTAATGTCACTTCAATGTGGAAAAGAGACGAAGCTATACAGGACGTCTAGCTCTATCTCTGTTCAACACTAAAGAAATATTAAAACAATACTGCTTTAGCATATCATGGTAGGCAAATAGGGCAACGGTCTTCCTCCACTTCTTCAATTAAACCTATTGCCTTTCCACAAATATTTAGCAGGAGTTTCTAAATTTTATGTTCTAGCTCCTCTTACGTATAGAGGCGTAAATAAAGCCACAGGTGACACCTAATGTCCAAAGTTGCCACCTAAAGACCTGAGTAGTACAAACTTGTACGATTTACAGGGTACAATTGAAAATATAGAAGTTCTGCACTTAAGGAGCGCCTCACCAGGGTCGAACTTTGTGATCACTTTAACAGATACACAATAGCTACACACCAAATGCTGCAATAAATAATTGAACAATGATATACATATATCAAACTTTTCGGTGCGAAAATTATTGATGGATATTTTCCGGGTATGCCTGACTAGTTTTGGACTCGACCCTTATTCATGATACTTCACTAAAAGCTGGAAAAAACACCATACATAAATATATAAACTTACGGCCTTCTCCCACACCACGACCTGCTGCACAAATTTTTAGATTCATTCACGTTCTAGTCAGTTCCATCTAGTTACGGAAGTATTAGGGGTTCAAGTTCCAACTTTTATTTTTATATTCAAGTTTTTAATGTTGTAAATTTACTTTAAATATCTCCACGACGCGTGTACTATACAATGCAATGCACATTGAGTCCTACCGTAAAACAGGATTTTTCACCACAAAAAAAAGTCGTCTCCCAGCAATAATTTTTACACAGAGTTACTTAATTTGATGTATAGGATGCTTGGTGAAGGGCCCGTTTAGACCTTGTATAACCTGGCTATGCATAGGATACGTTTTATTTCGGCAGTACGATCCCGTGGTACAATTACTAAACTCCACACGGTCAAAGCCACAAGCATAAGCCAGTTTAAAATACGAACGACCTACCTAAATGATTTCATTCGATGAAAAAAATTGCCAGGTAATAAAACAACGTCCACATCGCACGTATAAGCAATTTTTCCAGTTCGCCAAAGGGTAATCGATTCTGCTACATATGAACCTGACTTGTTATACAGCTCATTAATCATCCTTTCTAACTTTGTACGGGGCTAGCGATAAACCCCGGATTTACTTGACTAAAATCAAAATATATTTTTCATATACACACCTACATTTTTCACAGCTAAAGCAGGAATTTCGGTAAACACCGTATTGTGTTATAAGTTAGGAATGTAAAAAATACAGTTTTGTTTATTATTGTGTTGTATATTTTGGGTTGACATAAATGTGGATATTACGGCTTATGTTGAACCTTCATGGGACAATAAATATCGAATAGTGTCGCCATTTCCGTGGATCGTATAATAAATCTAAGCTGGGTATATGATCAATACCAAACAGATGGTGGGCAAAGGTGTATGGCCCAACTACATTTTGGTGGGCATGTAAGTTTCGTGTTATAAGGGGTGAGATTTTCAATAGCACAATGTAGGTAATTAAATAAAGCAAAATTAAAGGTATGGTATCATCATCTACCTAGCCATTTCCCAACTATGTTGGGGTCGGCTTCCAGTCTAACCGGATGTAGCTGAATACCAGTATTTTACATGGAGCGACTGCCTATCTGACCTCCACAACTCAGTTCGTACTGGGTAATACGCTACCCCTTGGTAAGACTGTTTGCCAGACTTTCGGGCCACTGACTACCTGTAACGACTGTCAAAGATCTACAAATGACAGCCGGGACCAACGGCTTAACGTGCTTTCCGAGGCACGGAGGAAACTCGGTATGTAATGGGCGGTCACCCATCCACGGTATATTATGTACTTATGTGGATTCAGATTACGAAAGAGAAATACAGTTAAGACAACTAACGTAAAAAAATTCACACAAAAAAATACAATTTAGAGCAAGCTTAACTTCAAATTGCCACGAAAAATATGGAAGATATTTTTAACCATTACAAAAAAACTTTTCACAATACTCGCTAGATTGGAATAACTAAAACTGTTCTTTTCAGGGCAAGAAAGTTGAGTCGATCGTTAGCTGGCTTTAAATGTTTGTCATTTACAAGTTTTCAAACTAGATCCCCAGAAAATGGACAGCAATCACTTCCAACGATCTTCCTTTAAGAGAGTTATGGACTTTTCCATCAAGTACTAATGAACTAATGAAGACAGTACACAAAATTCTGACTTGTTATATAGTTAGTCTAGTCGCAAGCGCAGCTAATATGCATGAAATCTTTTTTTTAACGGGCTCCCGAATTTTTTTTCTTGTGTGTATGTTCAGGGATATCCTGGCCAATTGTGAACCGATTTGGAAGATTCTTAAAAAATATTATTTTGCGGTGGTGCCGTTTAAATTTGGTGAAATTCTGATGCTGATCTTCGGAGATATATAATGGAACTCTTCAATAATAGACAGCAAGTCTGTCGTAATTGCTGTAATCGCTTGGATATGTATTATTTACACAATTCCATATAACAACATTACGCCTGAATGTTTTAAAGGGGTATAATAGCCCCAAACGCCAGTTATGCTTCAGCTCCATTTTATTGGGGATAAGCTTAAATTACTATGACATGTTTTTTATATGTAAAATTAATGCACAGGAAAAAATTGTAAAGAATATTACAACTAAAAATGGAAACATAAAAAAACTTTTTTCCAAAAAATAAAACCACTTCAAAAAAAAAACACCAAAAAGACTTTTGTTTGTTTGATTCAGTTTTTTTGATGCTTACTGACTTCTGAAGCTAGAGTTATTTTCCATTTATATTTGTAGTATCCAAACAATTTTTTCCTGTGCATTAATTTTCATAGTAATAAGCTTATTCCTAATAAAATGGAACTTAAATATAAAGTATTTTTCAATCCCCGAGTATGGCTAATTTTATGAGGTCTTGAGTTGACAACAGACCTGCTACAAGGAATCCATACCATGACTAATGAAATGTGGTCATACCAAACACTTCTATTCTCTTTGGAAATGCAAACATGATATTACATTACTCCATTCAAAATTCCCATTCCTATTTATCAGAAATAGCGAACCTTTGATCCCATCAATGGAATACACGCTTAGCGAGTGGTGCAGCTACCAATCACGTTGAATCAAGCCAAACAGTAAGGAGTTCCAACTATGGCTTATGATGTGAAATCAATTGGTGTTTGCAAAGGGAGAAACGCGAAAATGGGATGCTGGCATTGAGAGTCCACAGCCCCACATGTATGATTTGTGGCCGCAGGCGAAGCTTCCTTTTGTCTGATATGAAAATCTTTATTTGCATTGTAAATGTAAATAACGCTAATGAATAAAGCATACGCTTGCGGCTTTAATTTTATTGAACGCGAAATTTTATAAAGAGCAACTGTGTATTTTTATCTTCTTTGAATACTTCATTTTATTCACATAAACATAGTAATGATTATGTGTCTCTATTTTATAATGAGGTGAGTATACCTAAATCTTATGACAAGGCCTATAATTATTATACTTGACATTAATTTTCATTTTTTTAAATAACTAAAAAAAATTTTCACATTTCCAAAAAAAAGGCCACAAATAATAAAACTACTCAATTTTTAGTAGGCCTCAAGTAACCTCCACCTTTACCTTATCGAGACCCGTTAAGCAGATAGGCATCATATACAGAGGGTTGAATACTCCTCAAGTCAACGCTCGACTCTTTCCGGTGCTCCAGCGAAGCCCTAACGACTCAAGCCACCCTAAACATACGTAATATGACGTAATCTTTTGTGCGAGAGGGTGGAGGGCTTAGAGGGAACAATCGTACGTATGGGGAACTGTGTACCTGTAGACACCGTTCATGATTTTATTTGTTGCGGTAAAAGAGGTTTTTACACGGTTCTTAGTTCTGTATCCTTGTGCTTGTAGGTAGGATTGAACGAATATTTGCACGAAAAGTGGCTTTATTGCACTGCTTTTAGGTTAAAAATGTAGTACCTATATTTTCACGCACTTTTCACAAATATTTGTTACACAATACCCACTTATTTTTTTGTTGAAATAGTTAAGTATTGAAAAACGTCATTAAACTTTGATACCCGCGAAAAAGTTGCATCAAAATGTACTCGTCTGAACGATGTAAATTAAAGTAACTACTTAGTTCTGTTTATCTAATTTCTATTTTAATCACATTAATTTCTTCAATAACAGCTCCATATCAGACCCTTATCAACTAAGTTTGAGGTTACTGTCAAAAGTCACTTAGATAACTTGGTTACGCACTGGGTAAAACACTAGTTGTTGATACGTCTAATCGCAACAAATGTAGTCTTAGTACTTGCTATCGCTTATACATCGTGGAAACATCCAGCAGGGCAGTAAGAGGAACCTTAACCGTTGTATCTACACAAAAATAGTTTTAAGAGACTATCTACTATAGTTGTTCGTGAAATTTTGATCCCCAGTCACAGGTTTTCAAAAAAAAAATACAGTTAGCAAGAAAATGGACACATTATTTTTAATGATGCGAATCTTTCATGGGATCTGCAATGATTTCCTACGAAATGTATGAGTTTTTTTTTGCAATTTCTGACTTTTTTAGCACTCAAACGATGGTTAGTTTAATAGAAGTTTTTTATCAGTATTGCAAACAGGATCGATAGGCATCAATAAAAAAAATGCGATTTTCTTGCTAACTGTGCATACTTTTGAAAATCTGTTAATGAGGATCAAAATTTCCCAAAAAAAAGTTATGGATCGTCTTCTAAGACCATTTTCGTGTAGCTGCAACAGTTAAGGTAATTCCCCTTACGGCCCTGAAGAAGGTTTCCACCCTGTATAACACTAAAAATATATAACACAAAATAACTGCCACACAAAGGCCCATCCTTTGAATTCAGTTAGCAGACAATACCAGTAAACAATGTTAGACCGATTCTCAGATTTTCGAACGTAGATTGTTGTCGGTATGACCCATTCAGGATTTCCTTTTTAACTTTCTCTCTTTCGACTTTTAAGGACTGATCGTGACTATCGCAGGTTAGACTTCAAAATATCTTTGTTTTTTTTTGTCATATTAAGTTTTTCTGATTTGCTGAAACTTCGTTCTAAAAATGGTATGTACTAGCTTTTGTTCGCGACCTTTGTTCGCGTGAAATTATTATAAAAATATTTATTACACACTTCTATTTTTAAATCGGATTTTGTTAATAATTTCAAGGGGTTTTTTTTTACACGGATCCTAATTATTTTTCTACAATAACAGTACCCTAAGTTAGATCTTATAACATCAGCTATCTGCTATTAAAATCAGTCCAGCCGTTTTGGAGATTAGCCGGAACAACCAGACAGACAGACAGACCGACAGACATGCAAACAAAAATTGAAAAAAATGTTTTTTTGTTTTATGTGCCGTATATATTTTCATATGCATTCAGTTAAAAGCTGTTATTTTGATACTACAAACAGACACTTCAATTTTATTTATGTGTGTAGATGTCAAAGTCAAAACTTTTTGTCGCTCAGGATGTCACGAAAATATATTCTTTTCATGCAGGTATTCCCTTAAGAACAAAGAAAAAATAATAATGTATGATTAAATACACAAAAAGGGAGGCCAATATTTTTCTTGTACTAACACGTTTTATCTCCTTAGGGATGACTATGTAATTGAATTTAGAAAGACTATTCCGTACATCTACATATTCTGCTGAAATAATAATATATAAATTTTCAAGACAAGCATTCTTACATAATTGTATTACTTTTTATTTTATTGACATAGATATGGGTAAATGAATTTTGGCGGGATTTTTCCGGGCTCGTTGGTTTAATGGACGCAAGCGCTGCTGAGCGTGAGCTCCTAAGTTCGATTCCCTGGTAAGACAAAGTGTAATTGGGTTTTCCCGTCACCAATTTTTCAGTGGTATCCAGTAGTCTGGATTTGGATTATAACAATGGGCTCGCCCTCTTTGACTTAGGACTGACACATAACTGACGAAATTTGGGTATACTATTTGAAAGATACATTTCTGTCCAACTCTTAAATCAAAACAGACATTCAGTTTTAAGGGTAAAGTCTTACCCTAAACTCATTTACATTTCAACATTTTTAGATTTTTTAAGTACTCAGTATTTTTCACTAAACTCAATTTCAGTTTCCAAAAAGTTTGCAAATAAATCCGATCGTACTCAGTGACTTTTAAATTACCTGTGCAGCCTTACAAGTAGTAACTATATTATTTAAAAAATTGGCTTACTTGGGTCATGAACTCAGGGCATAGAATCTTCATACAAAAAATCTGATATTTGTTAAAAACACGGTGTACCGTGTAAGGAATAACATGACAGAGACTTTTATTATGGAGTATTTGATTCTAAAAGGCAACGATTATTTTTTTGGGTATGTCCTAAAAATCTGCTGTTTTATAAAAAAATCCACGCCGAGTTTAGTATCACAAACTGAATAATTTGTAAGCAAATATGTCACGATTTCCCTTCATCATCTGCCTATTCTTTTCTCAACTATGTTGGGGTCGGCTTCCAGTCTAACCAGATACAGCAGAATACCAGTATTTTACATGGAAAGACTGTCTGTCTGGCCTCCACAACCCAGTTAGTATTAGTATGATACTCCTTGGTAAGACTGGTTGTCAGACTCTCGGGCCACTGACTACCTGATATATGTCACGATCTGTTACACTCTGAAACCTAAAATACTCAACATCCAAACAAATTCTGCAAAAACAATTTCCGTGTCAAAAAGCATGCGAACCATTACAAAAACAAAACCACTATTTAAAAATTTAGATAAAACGAAAATGAAACCCGGCCATGCTGACTAGGTAATACAAAAATATTAAGCGTCCATCAACTGGAAATAGGTTACACGGTGCTGGCAACGTTCGCAACAAACTGTTAGTGCTGCGCATTACTGCAATCTGTGGGCATTCCCCTTTATGTGGGGCGACTTCATCAAATTAATATTAACGGGGTTCTGGTGTTGGTATTACTTTCACTAATAGGTAGTGTGTCTTTTGTCTTTTATGGAGGGAGGCCTTTGCCCAAGAGTGGGATAGAACAGGATTGGAAAACAAAGGTATGTCTTTTGGGGAAATAACAATTTTTCGTGAGAAAAAAATGCTCAGTTCGGACGAGTTATACAAAAAATACGTTTAAAAAATCCTGTCCGATCTGTGAGGGTATTATTAGGTATCGATATGATTCTATTTATGTACTTAATCCTTTTTGGAGAACAAGTAAAATCCCCATGAAAATTTAATAAAAAACCAAAATGAGGAAACTTATATGGCAACACACGGGTGCGAGCGGTCGTCACTTCTAGGGTAGTGACGTCATAAAAAAAAACAATTGACAATCGAATACTTATGCAGAAGACGGTGTTGCGTTTTAAAAGTAAGTTGGAATTTAGGGAAACGGTGGTAACTTGGGACAAAAATCATGCACTTTAAAATACATTAATAATATTAATACTATTTTTTTTTTTTTTTTTTTTACTTTTATTTTATTTGGCAATGTCATTGGTGATGGTGTATCTATATTCCCCTTTCGAATCGGACAGGATTTTTTTTAACATAGTGTATAAAAACTTCTTGAATGCCTAACAAATTCACTAACGTGCCACGAGTCGCGCACCGCTGCGGCTTGCAGTTTCGTATCGTTCCAAGTGGTGTCACTCTTTTAATCACATGCGATTAGTCCGATTATGGTTAATTTATCTACCTAATATTTTGATATTTTTTAAACATAATCATTTAATCATGCACACGCTAGCAGCTCATTAGTTGAAAGCCTTACAACTGTCTGGTAGATAAACTCCCACCCATTCAAGTGAATGTATTCTGAACTAAGTCCAGAGTATAACTAAAGCAAGCAATTCAGCAGAGAAATGTATTTAGTTATCTAATCGGTCAACTTCGATAGTTACGCTCTGGCAGGCGAAGCAGAGACAGATAGACACGGGTTGTATAGTTCTTGCTAAGAGCAAAAGTTAATCAATTCATATATAAAATGTACGTAATCTTGAAAAGTTATTTACTAAGTATACCGTACTCTCATCATCATCATCATCTGCCTAGCCTTTTCTCAACTATATTATTATTACCTTACTATATTTAAAAAAAAAACTTTTGTATCTTTCTTACCTCATCATCTGGCTAGCCTTTTCCCAATCTGAATGGGGTCGGTTTCCAGTCTGACCGGATGCTGCCGAAAGGAGATAAGACTGGTTGTCGGACTTTCAGGGCACTGACTACCTGTAGCGAATGTCAAAGATCTACAAATGACAGCCGGGACCAATGGCTTGGCGTACTTTCCGAGGCACTGAGGAAACTCGGTAAGTAATGGATGGTCACCCATCCTCAGACCGACCAATACTCGTATAAAGATATTCATCAGCTGCATTTTTTGCAAACATCGTGAGAAAACCGGCACGTACTAAAACCAAAAATTCGAAGACATGTGACATCTACCAACCCGCACTGAGCCCGCGTGGTTGATTATAGCCCATTCCCTCTCACAGAGAGGAGGCCGTGTGTCCCAGCAGTGGGAACATTATAGGCTGATTATGCTTATGTTTATGCATTTTCAAATACGCTCAAAAACTAACAAGACATCTACACACATAAGCCAGTCGAAAGTACACGTTCATTTGAATTCTAACCTTAAAAAGGTACAAAAGCCACACAGTTTCTCTTTGGCATTAAAGCGGTTAACAATGCAAGCGAAGTAAGGCCAAACAAAAAGTCGAGACTTTGAGTAGTTCACGCCTTTCTATTCAAAGGCAAAACTCACTACTGAACGTGTTCAAATTGTATGTGTGGTCGAATGTACGAGGGTTTAAATGTAGATGGTGGTAGGAACTTTTGTCGTTTGGAGTTACTTTTTTTTTTTGGGGGCTTGTTTTCTTTGGAGGAGCTCGTGGTTAAATAATAACAGCCGGTCGGGTCGATATTTAGGTTAAGCTGCACTTACCTAGGTTAGTCCGTAGATGGGTCACTTCCTACATACCGAGTTTCCTCCGTGCCTCAGAGAGCACGTTAAGCCGTTGGTCTCTATTACCATCAGTAGATCTTTGACAGTCGTTAGTCGTAGTGGGCTGAAAGTCTGACAACCAGTCTAACCAAAGGGTAAAACTTGGTAGGTAGATGTATTCTGTAAACCGCTTTACGTTTCCAGAATACAGCTACCTACCAAGTTTCAACTGTGTAGTTCTAATAGTTTCGGAATAAAGTGGCTATGATATACAGACGGACAGACAGACATGAAGGGTTCCGTTTTTTGCCATTCGGCTACGGAACCCTAAAAACCGAAGAGAAGAAAAAATAGAAGAGAAAAGAGGAGAGCAAAGAGAAAAACGGATACATACAGAGAGACAGAATGAAGAAGATCGGAGGAAGTGTTTGACGACTGACAAACGGACATAAGAACCAGTAACAAAACGTGTGCACCCAAAAAATGTCAACACGATGTTATATGTTATATGAAAGCTTAAAAGCTAATAAATAATATAAAAGTGGGTAGAGACATTTCGAGAAAATATTCATCATCATCATCTGCCTAGCCTTTTCCCAACTATGTTGGGGTCGGCTTCCAGTCTAACCGGATGCAGCTGAATACCAGTATTTTACATGGAGCGACTGCCTATCTGACCTCCACAACCCAGTTAGTACTGGGTAATACGATACCCCTTGGTAAGACTGGTTGTCAGACTTTTTGGGCCACTGACTACCTATAACGACTGTCAAAGATCTACAAATGACACCCGGGACCAACGGCTTAACGTGCTTTCCGAGGCACGGAGGAAACTCGGTATGTAATGGGCGGTCACCCATCCACAGACCAACCTAGGCAAGCACGGCTTAACCTAAAGATCGACCCGAGCGGCTGTTGTTATTTAGCCACGAGCTCCTCAACAACGAGAAAATATTGACTTCTCAAAATGGATCATTTAAATCACAAGACCTACGAGAATTAAGCACTCGTTACATTTGTAGTCTCCCAATCAGATGCACAGATGAGTGGGTTGTGCAGTGATTGAATTCTGCGTGGTTTCCGAGAAAGAATAAGTATCCTGTAGAGTGTGTTTTTTTGCCCAAATAGGAACGGGATCAAGGAATGTCGTAACTCGTAAAGTCGGGTCTATTTAAAAAAATGTATTGTTATAAAAGGTACAATACCTTTGTAACTCCCGACGTTTCAAATATGTATCAAATGGTATTTTTATCAAAAGTATAGGTAGTGGCTTCCTTGCGTTTTAAACCATAATCTGCCTCCGCGAAAGTATCTGCTAAGCTTGGTATGTTCAAGCTGATTAAAATCAGTGCTGTACCAATACCAGTACTAAAAATGGAGCGACTGCCTGTCTGAATACTACGTCTTTACGATACCCTTGGTAATATACTATTCGATTGGTCTAAACGAGATTTCCGAGGCACAAACGGGTTTGTTTAAAATTAATAATAAACGTTACAGATTAATTACCTATGTGGCTGATTATTTAGCCACGAGCTCCTCCCCACGCAATTGGTAAAGATTATAGATTAAACCCTTATCCACAACAACCACCTCAAATAGTTCAAAATTAGATGATATTCATTATAAACGAGCAAGTGAAACCCGCTACTCATTATCCCGCGGTAATCCCCTGATGATCGTTGGAACTCGCAAGTAAAATATTAAAGTTCCCACATTTATTACCGGGAACATTTTACGCAATAATTAAAGTTATAAACTTACTTACAACTATTATTTCACGGCTCTTAAATAGCAACTAGGTCTTCAATTTTATGTGCTTTTGTTGTTAATTCGAAGTCTCTGTTGGTTGTGATTAGAATATCAATTTATTTTGTATGTTTTGGTTGGCAATCAAGCAGGCGACCGATCGACAGCATTTTGGGGATTAGCCTTCGATGCAGGAGATATATTGTTACGAGCTGGGTATGGGATAAATTAAATAGTACCGATTAAACCACAAATAAATTTAATAATCACAAAACAATTAGAACTTAATCACAAATACAGTACTGATCACTATTCACTTAGATATCGCACTTCTATTTCGCTTCAATTCGCTTCGTTGTGTAGCCAAAATCAGACTGACCGTTCCCGCAAACACGACGGCTATTTATATGCCGACCGAACCTTCGAGAAAGTTCCACAACTTTCTCTAATCTTCTAGAAAGATCCATATTGTTCTTCGAGAAAGTTCTACAACTTTCTTGAATCTTCTAGACAGTTCTATCCTGAAACATTCTAGACTCTAATCTTCTGGACAGTTCTATACTAGAACATTCTAGACTGTAATCTTCTAGACAGGTCCTTACAGGAACATTCGAGACTCGCACGTAATCTAGAATGTTCTCGTAAAACAACCGACGTAACAATATTACAGTAAACAACTGTGTTCGCACACACAGGTTACACTCTCGTTTCCCTTACTCCTCATAGTCCAATGGGACGGCAATCCGACACGACCGGAGAGATCCAGCGCAGGACCAACGGCTTATGAGCGTTAACGGCTTACGGCATTTCATACAAACTTTCAAGTCCTTTTTTTAATGAAAAATCCTACGCAAAGCAGAATACATAAGTTTAAAAAGTTGACAGAGAACTTTTAGAAATGTATTTAAAAAAATAAAAGATAATTGGAAATTTCTGTTTCTATGGAAAATCTAAAATCGGTCAAATTTAGCTGTAACACTATTTTTCGAAAATGTTCTCCGTTAACTTTTTAGACCTATGTATCCTGCTTAGGCCCATAATGTTTAATTAAAATCGGTTCAGTCATTTCGAAAAAAAGAACTTGAAAGTTTGTATGAAATGCCGTAAGTCGTAAACGCTCTTAACGTGCTTTCCAAAGCACGTGGATATCATAACTGCTACTTAGAAAATTCATAATAGAAAAACCCAATTACAGTTTGGGCCAGGATCTCACGCTCTACACCCCACCACCACCACCGACCACCACCACCTCTCTCCACTCTCTACTTGCGACCACGAAACCAACGGTACGGTAATTTGCAGGTGCAATGTCATCGCAGACACCGCTAGAATGTGTCTAAAATCACATCGACACCTATTGGTAATCGAACAGACTTGGAACCAAGTCGGCTGGCGCAAATACAATCTCCACAAATGGGTGTTCATGGACGGCTCAGATCAAGTGCGTATGACGCGCCTCCCCAAAGACAAATGCTCTGTCTCTTGCGCACTTGATGAACTTTGGGCTGAACATAGTATTTAAACTTTTTGCCATCGACACGCTAAGAAGAAGACCTGTGACTTTTGAATAAGGTCATAGAAACGATGCTTTCGTTGCAGAGGCGGCAAAAAAAAAAAAAAAGATTTTTCTCCTTTTAGGGTCCTTCGTAGTAGGGTAAAAATAATTCTTAAACTTTTATGATCATAACATCACCAGCCCTTGTTCCAATCGAACGTTCCGACTACAAAGCTGTCTGCAATTTAACTCTACACACAGATTTACATAATAAAAGGCGAAATCTGTTGTTTCAGCATCTACAAAATATTTACTGAAGCCCTTTTTACAATTTCCGCTGAGACAAACAAGAGAAAAATCAAGATATTGTAGTCACAGTCTGGGGTGCTTCAATAAGACGTAGAAAATTCGCGATTTGGAAAGGCGCATTTTTTATTGAAAGCTTATAAGCACAAACTAGTTCTTATTTTTTATGTTGTGAAAAACGTTGGGTGATTTTTTTATTGATAGAACACTGAATTAACCAATTCTTTGACGGCATGGTATGCGCAGTGGTTGAGCGATTGACTGCTGCGCATCGTGTCGCGGGTTCGATTCCCGCATAGAACAAATATTTGTATGGCCTACAGGTAGTTGTTCCGGGTCTGGCTGTTTTGTGTATGTGAGTTTAAATGTTTGTAAACGCACCCACGATACAGGAGAAATTCCTAGTGTGGGGCAACGTTTTTATTTAAAAAAAAAAAAAAAATCTGATACCACAAATGCGACTCGATGGAAGCCTTATAAGGAAAGAAACGTACAAGTCGTAAGTCTTATCAATGGTTTGATGCTACTAAGATGAATTCCGTGCTATGAGGCCCTTGGTGCACGTTAAAGGGATATCGACAACGAGTGTCCAGACTGTCCACTGCGTTACAAAATTGTGTTTATGGCATCATGCCGTTCATTTGAAAGGAACACTGAAATCAGTCGAAACTATAATATTCAAGAAGGAGTAATCAGTTTCAGGAATCAGTTTTTTAGTCCACAACATACCTGAAAGTATGTTGTGGACTAAAATACTGATTCTAAACACAAACCAACAAAGAACACCCCTGGTACAGGTTGCGGTGATCCCCTGGATGCGAGGGGTATACTTGGGGGAGCGGGTCCAGCAGTGGACGTCTTTCGGCTGAAATGGTGATGACGAAACAAAGAACTGCGCTTTTTATCTACGCTACGCGCAAGTTACGGCGTAGCTCGCACTAAGCTACGCGGGCGGCTGGTGCTGGCCTCGACGCTTTCGGCACGTATTTGAAAGCTTTATTTATGTTATAAATACAATCTGATCAATTCGTTTTCATTACTTTTGGCCCATATATAAACCCCAATTTTTCATTGTGCTAAATCTTCCAATGTCTTGAAGGAACATTTTGTATTTATGAATGGCTCCAAATATAAGATAGAAATATAGGTAGGAAAACCAAACATTCTGTAGTACGAAAATAAAAGGTAAGAGGATTATTATACTAATATTTTATGTTCTCACACCACTCGTGTATGCGGAGGACGAGTGTTTATGACGGCCTACACACATTGTTGGACCAACTTACCTACAAAATACATAGCGCAGTCGGCTTATCTAGACTGAAAGAAATAATATTGTATACAGGTAATAAGGAGTGTGTTTACTAATGAATAGTGATTTTTATTGTGAATGTCAGATATCGTCAATGTTATTTACATTTCATCGTAATCAAAATTTTGTGACTGGCAGGTGTGACTTGAATAAATACTCTTTCTGTATTTTAAGTGTTTTCGCTTCGAGATAGTCAAAATAAGGGTGTGTCAGCCATGAAAATTGAACTTGAGATCTAAAGGCTTAATTAAGATCAGGCGGCCTACTATGAAGTTTTAAAGCAGGAGTAATTCCAGTGAGGGAAAGAGATGGCGCTAGACGACCTGTATATCTCTGTCTCTTTCCCACACTGGAATTACTCCTGTTTTATGACGTCATAGTACCTAAATGTTTCGACTTCCAAAATACTATGTCCGTGAAATCACTTTTCAAAGTTGTTTCGTGTATAAATACATATTAATGCTCGGGATAGTACACGGCTTAGGATAAGCGCTCGATGGTTTTAATTACGATCACAAAACCAACACAGTGAAAGCTATTTTGATTCACATTTGCAATTTTTACGGTATTTCATTTTGATACCAAAACCTCAGTCCCTGCATACCCTTTCAAGCTTTGTAATTTAATTTCAATATACGTCGGACACAAAGGAGCGACGGTTTTGTTATAACACATACTGTAGATTTTTCACTACGTTATTGGAAATCAAAAAAAAATTAAAAAAAATTATGACAACCAAAGTTTTCCAACGACTGTTGTATTATGGCCACGTGATTTAGAAAGCTGAGTTTTTTAGTCTAGGGATGATATGAAAGAAACAGGAATAAAAATGATAGCGTGATGGTTTTCAGAGGTGAATGGAAAAAACGTGTTCCACCAACTCCAAGTACATGGGACGAAGGCAGGAAGATGATATTCTATATTATGTCCAGCCCCCGTAGACAAGGATTTCTTTGACGGAAGAATCGACAAAATGACAGATAGTGCAAAGAAACCTGTCATTGTGTCGACACAGGGCAGGTGATATAGAAAGCAGACTTTTTCCAGTTCTATGCCGATTGTACATCTTACTTTTTTTTTTGTTTAGGTACCATATTTCAGCAAATACGGGGTGGAAGGGAGGGGCACCGACGCGAAAACGGTTACCACGTATTCTGTACATCATTCTGAGCCCCCCCACAGAAATCTTACATCGGTTATTAAAAAAAAATCTGCTATTTCCTACAAACATGCAAAATCTAAACGGCGAAAATGTATGCAACAGCTGATTTTTTAAAATAACCGATGAAAAATTTCTATATAGTGGGGCTCAGAATGATATAGTGTATACGTGGTAACCGTTTTCGCGTCAGTGGGAACCACCTCGTATAACATTACTAACTTATACACTAACGTTAGCAAAATAACATGATAAATTTTAGTATGCAAATTAAATTATATTCAAGCTTTACGGTCAGCAAATTACAGTCCTGTTACGTCGGTCGTTGTCAATAGTATTCGTGGCTGTCACTCTCAGGACACTTCACACGAATTAGCGGTTTGCCCGGTCCGGGCTGAATTATCACGAGCTGAATCAATCATGATTTAAATCATAATTAAGAGGAATAAATAGGAACATTCGAATTTTAAATACGAATTAAAAAAAAACGAACAACTGTTAAAAAGTTAAAACAAGATATTTTTTCAGGTAGTCGTATGCAGTTGGTACCGGTACCATTCAAGTTGATTCGTAGATTTGAAACCACAAACGTTGGAGTAGTTTATTTTTTTTTATTACTTTTTTATTTCCCATCATTTTCTTCTGAATTTGTATAAGTAGGTTTTTGGAACCGTCTCCTCAAGTCTTTCCCTTTATTTTGATACTCCACATAGTCAGAATACCCCTTTTCCCAGTCATTACGCAAGACAGCTAAAATTCACCATGTATCTACATAAAAAAAAAAATGGTACCATGACTACGCAAAATGAACACAGATTCAACCTTATCTTTAGAAATTTCAGCAAAAACAATGCATTTTCATATTCTGGTTTCAACGAAAACATATCAAACTGCTAAAGGTCTTCCCGTCCGAATTATTCTCCGAATTATGTACAATAAAACGCAAGGTAGCGTCCCCAATTTCGACTTTATAAATATAGCAAAAAATTGGAATTTCGCTCCGCGTTAACTTGGGACACATTTCATGTGACTGTCCGCCCTAATTTGAGCATATCGTGTGCGTAAACACGGCAAGTAAAGGTTTAGCCACACAATCGATTCTTGGTCGCAGTGTTTTGCCATCGAAATGTGGCCATACCGTAATAACGGTATGATTAGGTCTGCGTATTTTATGGTTACGTGTAAAAATAGTATAGAAATTTTACATGCTGAAATGATTAACAAGTACGTACGTAGTTTTTGTGTACATTTAAGTATTGTTTAGTGTGTGTTGCAAATAAAATATACGGTGTACCTAATAGAAAATGGATCATCATCACAATTATTGAAAAACTTTTACTATGGGACCTAAATTGCAATAAAAACTCTGCTGCTTCACACGTTTTTGTTCGTTATCTAGTAAAAGTTGTTCATACAGTCGGCTTCCAGTTATTTCACTAAACTATAAAAACAAACTAGAATATTTTCCACAAACAAAATACTATTTTTAAACTCCACGTTTAGATTTAGAGCTATCGCAAAGCATTTCTGACGTGTGAAGCCAAAGCTTTCTGTCAGAGTATTCCGTGACAATGCGTCTCGGTAGCAACACGTTCTTTTATTTAATATAATTGAAGGGAGCAGCACATACATAGATATAGATAGGTACCTATCGTTGTCTTCCTCAATCCTCGTTATGTACCGTGACCTCCTCCGGCGTGCCCTCCTAAATGCGATTACGCGTAAATATTGCTTTTTACGTATTGTTTGTTTCATAAGCCTCTTATTGTATTTATTTTGTGCGTAATAACGACGTTTTTGCCTTTCTTCGGAGGTAATAGATGATGTTAACAATATTATTTATTTAGTTATTAATAAAATAGGTACTTCGGCAACCGATTTCTGATCAGGTGAAAATAGAGAAAACGAATCAGCTAGCTAGATTGATATTGCAACTTTCATCAAAATCGTTAGAGCCGTTTTCGAGAACGTCGTCGTCGTCTGCCTAGCCTTTTCCCAACTATGTTGGGGTCGGCTTCCAGTCTAACCGGGTGCAGCTGAATACCAGTATTTTACATGGAGCGACTGCCTATCTGACCTCCACAACCCAGTTAGCCGTTTTCGAGAACGTGATTACAAATATACAATTTATTTATTTTTTTTTCTTTTTTTTTGCTTTCTATGTCAAAACAGCTAAATATACAAATATTGCTCATTTATAGTAAGGATAAAGGATTCGTTTCACTGAGAAAGTGCCAGGTTATTAGTGACATAGATACTACATTCCTGCCTAACCTGCCTCCCCGTAAGGGAAATATGTTGTGCATCATCATCATCTCATTTGTACTCTCAATTTATTAGGGTACGGCGCAGCATGTCTTCTTCTTTCATACATCGGTATTACTCGTCATTTCATTAGTCACCTCTTCTTCCATACTTTTTTATTAGCTATCATCACAACAGCCTGTTCCAGTTCTTCAAAATTATATTTACACTGAACTTTCCACAGATTTCGCAATCTCCTAAACTTTTAATGTCTAAATTCACACGGTTCAGCGAATTCATATCATCTTCATACTCAAAACTTTCTTCACGACATTTTCCTGTCATCATCAGCAGCCCTTTCCTAATCTGAGGACACGGGTGACGCAGTGGCTGAGCGATTATTTCCATTGGTTGTTAGTGCAACAATGCAAACAGTTAAAGAACTATTCAATGAATTCAAGACCGTTACAAACATATTCAAATAAACAGAGAATAAGTAACACTTAAATGTGTAGTTGTGTTGTGTGTCGTCGTAGCGTGTCGACTGTCGTGCCAATTTCTTGCATTTCTAGTTAGAATATTGTAGCTACTCTCTGGGCAACAGACAGACATATTTAGCTTACATTTATTTCAAAGTAACAGTTGCTGGCGCATTCGCTCGCTTTATTTAGGAAACCTCGTAAAAATATAGCCTATGCATTTGGGGATAACGTAGCTTGGAAGCTACTTAAAAGGTAAAGTTTTTATGTTTCGATATAGGGGGTAATCTATTGAACCACTGATCCGATTCCTTAAATACTTTCACTTATTGGAATTAGTGAAAGAATTTGATATAGGGGAATCTACTGAACCACTGATCTGAAGTGAAAGAATTTTAGAGGTAAAGTTTGTAAGTTTCATAAGGGACATCGAAACTTAAAAACTTTACCTCTTTATAATATTCAGATAATTAGATTATGATCCGTCTTGTTTTAAAAAATAATATGTTCTCATTTCTGTATGATTTGAAAAGCACACAAACAAAAATTTAAAAAAAAAATTGCTAACAATTCTTTTTTAATCATTTATTTTAACTTCAAACAATTTATTTGTTTCTAGGTAAATCCGCATATAGCAGCTATAACACACACTCATCGTTCCAGTTTCATACACGGAAATAAAAAGTCTAATATACTGACACCATAAAACACCAAGTACGTGAATTTATTAACAATTTGACTTCGCTTTTGCGTGTTAAAAACTAGTTACTAGTCCTGTTAGTACTTTACACACACGGTTTCATTTGAAGGTAGGACAGTACTAACAAGGAAGGGAGTAGTAAAAAGTGAATTATGCAAATAGTTTTATATTTACTTGCCTACTTGAAAGAATGAATACTATTAACCTACTAATGACTGTACCTATTGTAATCCATACATCCATACAAATAAATAAAATTGAAGTGTCTGTTTGTAATTTCAAAATAACAGCTTTTTACTGAATGCATATGAAAGTATATAGGGTCTAACTATTCATACACAAAATATTTTCAGGGAATCATCTAACTTGAAACGGCTATAACAAAGCCATTTCAAGGGATTTTTTTTTTATCTGAGTATATTTTTTATAAAAAATAAATAATTTAAAATTACTTGACCCACAAAATAAATACTGGCTCCTTATTTTTAAGCATTCATTACGGTAGTTTACTACGACGTATTTACCTACTGTCATTGTTAGACTATGGGAGTAAAGGTTTTTTGCAAAAAGTCTCAAAAAATTTAGAATTATAATAATTATGTAAAAAAAAACACTCAGATAATTTTTTTTTCGTTGCTATGGCGACTTTACGACTTAAAGAAGTTACTCTTAAAATATTTCGTGTATGAAAAGATAGACCTTATGTGCGCTACTTAGCATATTATTTTTTTTATCTTTCTCTCTGTCTGTTTGTTCCGGCTATTCTCCGAAACGGGACCGATTTGGACGGGATTTTTACTGGCAGATAGCTGATGTTATAAGGAGTAACATAGGGTACTTTTATTTTAGATTAAGAATTAGGGTTCCTAAAGTAATAAGAAGGGATGGTTAATAAATACAACGAACGAAAACGCACGCAAACATATAGACACGCTTCACGAACAGCGAATGCAAGCGCACTCGTGAATGTCATTCGTTTAAGATCGCCGTACGTACGCACCGTGCTTAGGACCGTACACGACCGTGCGTGCGCATTTTTTCTAAGTACTGCACGCACCACCAATATAGTGTTTCTACGAATAGCTTTGAGCTATGACAGTTTACTGATACCGGTAATAATTAATCATGCTATTGACTAATATTATGATTAATACGCCCATTGATTAATGGTGTTTATAGGGTTTATCGAGGGGATTTAGTAAACTACCTTACATGTACTCTATACAGGGTGGAAGAGACACCGATGTACAAACGGTTGCCATGAATTCAGCTCATGAATCTAGAAACCCTATTTTCGTCGGTTTAAAAAAAAAACAGCAAATGCAAACACTGTTTGAAGCTTTCACGGGTTATAACTAAAGAGAAATATTAGGAGCTCAAAATAATTGATAATTACGGAAGATATTCTGTAAGTTTAAACAGCAAATGCAGTAAAAATGTATGAAACAGTTTTTTTTAAGAACCGACGAAAGTTTTTGACGCTGTGTCTAGATTCATTTAAAGGGTGTAAAAAGACCCTTAACGAAGCCGAAAGGCACTTGTTCTCCCCGTCATTGCGATATTTTTTTTGTTCTAGACCATACCTGGGAACCTTCTAGTTACGGATATATTGGGGGTCAAAGTTCCAACCTTTTCACAAGTTTTCTTTTTTTAACATATGTTTTTAATGTAACATTTTATACTTTAAACACTTCTAATCCCCGTACTATTCAATCCATCCATCAGCACAATGCTTTGAGTGCTTTCCATCGAGTCTTACCGTAAAACGTGATTTTTCACCCCAAAAAAAAGCCGTTTCCCAGCAATAATTTTTGTGTAAAGTTACTTAGTTTGATGTACAGAACGCTTGGCTTCGTGAAGGGTCTGTTTACACCCTGTATTATGCTGAATTCTTGATAACCGTTTGAGAGTCGATGTCCATTTTTTACCGTCCACCATACTGTGTTTTGTCGATTTAAAGTACCTTATGACCCCGAGTCCTCACCCAGTGTCCAGTAGCGCGAATACACAATTGTCGCGCTAATATGTCACTCATTAGTTCGGTTCATTGGAAAGCGCCCTCTGTTGGTGCGAACATGCGTCCGGATTCGCCAAAACAAAAAGAACGCGACGATCGCGTGTTCGCGAGATGCTCGCTTTGGTTAGGACATGGCATGGCTATTGACAGTCATATTTCCACAAAAAGTGTTTCATCATCTTCCTACTTTAGTCCAATGTTATTTGGGGTCGGAGCAACACGTCTTTTCTTCCATTCTCCCCTGTCAATCGTCACGCTATCATTTACTCATTTTTCCTTCATATCATTCCTCACACAATCCGTCCATCTTTTTTTTGGTCTTCGTCTCACTCTCGATCCATCCTCACTTATATGCATTACTATTTTAGTCACAAAAAGTGTTTGCAGATGGAAATATTCTACCAGCGAAATAATACTTTGTTGTTCTGAGTACAAAGAGTCAAAACACTAGTTCGTTATAACTGAATGCGACCAAGGAATGTTTAATCTATTTGAACCGCATCGTCGAGGAGGTTTCTGAACAAGACTGCGCTACGACAATAAGTAGTTTGGATTGAAATTTAGTCACAAGTGTAAGACAGTGAAGTTAGACGCGCTTTGAGAATATAAGGGTAGGTTCAGATGACAAGCGCTCAGCGCGCGTTGAACGCGCGTTGAATTTTTGTATAGTGTTCACATGGTGCGCGCTTGTCAGGCGTTAAACGCGCGTTGTTGCGGCCAGTTTGAGTTCTACATTTGTCGAAGATGGACGTAGAAACAGTTTTATCGGTGATTTTATACAGACGGCAGAAACGACACAACAGAAGACGGAGATATATTCACCCAATTTTGTCAACCAGGCTGACTGAAAGTCAGTACATTATTTTATATCCTAAGTTAAGGCAATTTGAGCCCAAATTCTTTAACTACTTCAGAATGTCCATCAAGTCATTTGATGACTTACTGACTCTCATAAACGATGAACTCGTAGCAGATAAAAACGCTGTGCGATATAGCATTTCACCGGAAGAAAAACTCATAATTACATTGAGGTAAGTTTTTTAATAATCAACATAATCTATAAATCAAATAAATCAAATCAACTTGTTTAGGAACAATTTTTTTAAAGAAAAAATAACATTTTGTTACTCGCAGAATAACTCTAACTCTGATTCATTGCTGACATTAGTTGGTGCTGGCGATGGAGACCCCATTGCTGTAGTATAACCATAATGTGCAAAATTATTTGACACACTAGACTGCTGTGATCTATAATCATGATAACGAAAGCCTTCAACAGAAGCTGATGACTGATGACGCTGCTCTTGTGATGAATAATTTCTTCGTTGTGATACCGGGTAATTTTGATTTTCATGTGTCTGTTGTTGTGGTCCTTGAAATTCATTTTGGTTTTGCAAAATTAAATTATAAATGGCAATTTTAGTTTGAAGTCGCCTATATTCCGGAATTTTTTTAATCTCTTTACCGAGTGACAAACAAAACAGCTTGTCTTCATCGTCATCTTCTTTTGGATGAGACACATTTTTCTGTGCTAAACTCTGCTCTAATATGTTTGCAAATCTTTCATCAGCAGGATTTAATTTTTGTTTTTTTCTTGAAGTAGATTTAGGACTCTTAAAGCCAGAACTTATTTCTACTTCAGCAACCTCTGACGAAGTTGATGCATTATCTGCATCGAAACTACTTTCTGTATCTTTGTTGGCAATTGATGCCTGTAGAAATCGTAGTCTATTATAATGAATATATGTCGAAGTTTTGGAAGCTCCTGATCCAGATTTGACAGTCTTTATTTTCTTCACCTCTCTCATATAATTATCCCGTAAACTCTTCCACTTTTTTTGCAGGGATGACGCTGAAAAAAAAAACAGTATTTAGTAATAGTTTATGTTTGTTTCCAGATATTTGGCCATTGGATGTTCATTTGGGACATTAAGCTACGACTATAGAATTGGCAAATCTACTGTGGCTACTATAATACCACATGTATGTGAAACTATTTGGAAAAAATTAAGGCCCGTTGTTATGAGTGAACCAACGAAAGAAAAGTGGTGTGAAATATCCACGATATTTGAAAAGAACTCAAAGTTTCCCAATTGTTTGGGAGCCTTGGACGGGAAACATATACGGTTAATCCAGCCTGAACACACGGGTTCTATGTATTATAACTATAAAAATTATTTTTCGCTAGTTTTATTGGCGCTAGCGGATGCAAACTATTGTTTTGTGTGGGTTGACATAGGTGCCTACGGTAAAAACAGTGACTCAGGTATATTCAAGAATTCTTCATTGTACAAAAAGCTGACAGAAAGGTCATTAGATCTACCTGAGCCAAAGGCATTGTTAATACAAAATAGACCGACAACGTTGCCATATGTGATAGTGGCTGATGAAGCTTTTGGCATGATGGAGAATTTAATGCGTCCATATGGGGGAAGGTCACTAACTTATGCTAAAAAAATATTTAATTACCGTTTGACATTAGCACGCCGGTATGTTGAATGTACTTTTGGCATAATGTGCAATAAATGGCGCATTTTACACAGGCCGTTAGATGTTAACATCGGTTTTGCAGAAAAGATCGTAAAAGCGATATGTACACTAAATAATTATGTCAGAATCAGGGATGGCTACAATTTTGAAGACACACTTTATACGCCACCCCTGGAAAATCTAGCCTCACATTATACCGGACGTGCTGTGCGACAGGCGGATAATGTTCGAGTACATTTAACAAACTATTTCATTAATGAAGGAAAAGTAGATTGGCAGGATCGTTATATTTAACTTGTAACACAAACCGATTGTAAATGTAAATAAATATATATACTCACATAATATTTTCTTCTTTTCTTCATTGTCATGTCCTTCACAAAATATAAGGACGAGTTCTTCCCAAGCCCGTCTTCTCAAATTCTTATCTGAATAATCGCTACTTGTCATGTCCCATATCGCAGGACGTTTCTCTATTTCATCAATTAATAATTCCGTATTAAAAGCTTCGGTTTCCATTTCGGACGATTTTCGGACGAACTTGACGAACCCTAAAATACGTCTATCCGCGTCAAAAGCGCGCGCTCAACTGAACGGAAACATAGAAAACCAATGATCTCAAAGCGGCGTTGACGCGCGCTGACAACAGTCGAGCGCTAGCGCAGCGTTGAACGCGCGCGTTACTAAAACGCGCGTTAGCATGTGTACGGCCTGAATAAAATGTATGTAGTTGTAAACGCGCGTTATCAAAACGCGCGTTGAGCGCTTGTCATCTGAACCTACCCTTAGAGGCGTTATAAAATAACGGTACCTAAAGGCATTTTCTTTATTTAGACCCTACTAACTTTTTCCGCGATTTCACCTGTGTGTTTTTTCAAAAATTAATCATATGTCCTAATACTGGTCTATCCGTGTGTTAATTTCACACAAATCCGTTAAGCCATTGAAAGCCAGTGAAAGCTAACAGACAGACAACTTTTGCATATTATAATATTAGTATTGATGCATTTATGACTTATTTTAAAGGAGATACTTTCAGTGTTGTATCGCACGAGCTCGCATCAATCATTGCAGTTTATATCTGTGACATAGAAGTTAATCGATCACATTCGAAACTTGCAATGAATATAACTAAAGGTCTAAAACATGATTAGCTTCAGCACTCCACGAACACGAACGTGTGGTTCAGTTTTCAGAACATATGAGTCAAATACGAACGCAACGATGGCAA
Organism: Noctua janthina; assembly: GCA_963576755.1. Lineage (NCBI taxonomy): Eukaryota > Metazoa > Arthropoda > Insecta > Lepidoptera > Noctuidae > Noctua > Noctua janthina. Next base: position 6,519,711 of record OY755055.1, read on the forward strand.
GTTCGCACGACCCATCGCTTTGGTGTGGGTGCAGGGTCAGAGAGCTTCAAATTTTCGCGAAATTACGGTACACTACCAATGTACATAATAAATATACGCTCGTTTTCGACTGAGGCGATTTTGCCATTGCACCGAGCTCCGTCGCGTAGCGCGGGGTCGCAGATTTTAACATTGTAAGAAAGTATCTAAATTTGTATAGAAAACACGCCTAGGACACCACACTGACAACGCGTCGGCGTATAGTTGTAAAATTTGGGGCCCCGCGGTACGCAACCGAGCGCGGTGCATGGAAAATCGCCTTAGGAAAAGGTGACCTTATAGTACCTACACCCACATATTAGCAGTTATGTTTAAATACCATAATATTACGGACAAATTATTGTCATCAACCGGGCACAAATCCAGACCCCAGGCTCATCATCTGCCTAGCCTTTTCCCAACTATATTGGGGTCGGCTTCCAGTCTAACCGGATACAGCTGAATACCAGTATTTTACATGGAGCGACTGCCTATCTGACCTCCACAACCCAGTCAGTACTGGGTAATACGATACCCCTTGGTAAGACTGGTTGTCAGACTTTTTGGGCCACTGACTGCCTAATGACTGTCAAAGATCTACAAATGACAACCGGGACCAACGGCTTAACGTGCTTTCCGAGGCACGGAGGAAACTCGGTATTTAATGGGCGGTCACCCATCCACAGACCAACCCAGGCAAGCACGGCTTAACCTAAAGATCGACCCGAGCGGCTGTTATTATTTAGCCACGAGCTCCTCAATCCAGACCCCGGGCTGTCATTGAGAATTACTTGATGCAAAAAACAAAATAAAGGCGGAAACATACTTACGTGTCGTGGCGTAAACGCTATAAAGAATCGATATGTACTGTGCAGAAATAACACCAGAGCACGCCACGACATGACATGACATGTGCATACTCACTGTTACGACAGTAAGCACCACGAAACGCCACTACAGGTAAGTATGTTTTCGCCCTAACACTCCACACTCTCAACCTCACAGGTAATGAGGCCGATTTATGCGATTGTTCTTTGAGTGAGTTCACAAGAAATGCATTGTTTGTAATTAGTTGAAAAACTTAATATTATTATTGTGTACACTATCGCATTAGGTAACCCTGTAATGATAGTCGTAAGATGGACAAAATAAATAAAACACTTCTACGGATCTGGAAAACTTGACAAACGAGGCAGTCCTATTTCACCACCTAAGTTATAAACATTATCACCCATGAGATTAACCCCCGATCGATGCCATTAGTTTTTCATTTTACCTCGGTTACGTGTTAGGGATTAAGCGTCCGTCGTTACAAAGGAGCTTATTTCGTTCGCAACTGATGGCATGTCAGAACTATCCGATTTATCGTGTGACGTGGGTATCCCGCTCTTGCGTGAGCTTTTGAAGGGTTAAGAAGTAAATAATGAAGGTTCATATTGGATGGTGGTGTTTTTAAATAATTTTGTAACGTGACATCTTTCTACCTATATCCTAATATACAGTGTGGCTCCGACAATCTATATATATTTTGGATAATAATATGTCAGGAATTTTTGCGTAAGGCCCGTACATCATGTGGGCAGACGATGGGTTTCGTGCTATGAAAACACACTGGGCGCGCTACACTACACACTGTTTCTAGAAAACTAAAAAAAATCTTGAGATTACAACTTACCACAATAACACGGGGCACCATGAATTGGGTACAGTTCCAAGACGTCTCAACACCGTCGCGATCAGACATTGACTGTCGCCCTCCCCTCGAGTTGAACATCAGGGCTCTGTAAAAGCACTTTGTGATGTGGGTAGACTTGTATGTAGGTTGCGTGACGTAACCACCAGCGCACTTGCGATTCATTTTATGTCCATACTAACGACCGAAACCGATATATATAAAGAAAGAAACTGACTGGCTGACTGATTAACTGACTGATCGATCAACGCACAGCTGAAACCGCTGAGTTTAGAAGCATGAAATTTTACGGCTCGGATTCCTTAAGTAACATAAGTGTGCACTAAGAAACGATTTTTGGAAATTCATCCTTTAAGGAGTTAAAACGAGGGTTGAAAGTTTGTAGGAAAATTGGTCCATTTTGCGAACGAAGTCCTGGACAACAGCAAGTACGAATATAAATTAAACTGCGTATACCTCATGATGTTATCAGTCTGTAGTTTAGTCACAGGTCACTTTAATTTTCAGCATTTTCTACATGATGTAGATTAATATTGGCTAGCACCTACAGGTTAACTACCTCCGTATCGGTATAAACATTGAACACATATTGCCAACTCGCTACTTCAAAAACCTTTGCTAAATTCATTCCTCCAGATGCAAATTATACCTATAGTTAGTAAATCAATAATTATAAATGGTGTTCTATTTTGTTAACAGTTTTATTCTATATAGACATTTTTATTAATTTCTATGTTAGGATTTATTTGATAGTTTAAAAATATTCCTATGAACTAGTATTACCAGTGTTTTCATTTATTTGTCGTATTGTCGGCGCCACCTTGTATATTGTTCCTGTATAACCCATGTTTTTGAAAAGCCTTCTGGATGTTTTCGTTCCGTCGTACACCACACGCATCGCTTTTCACATGGCGAGATCAAGTTCAAGAATTGTATAATCCCTCAATATTATTGTAAACTCGAAGGTTTACGATATTTTACGCCTTAACGGCTGAATAGGTTTTGAGGAAACAGATATACCATTATCTACGTTAGTAATTTGATACTCTTATCACAGTAATACGATCCTGTGGAATAATTTACAATCTACACGCTGGCTAAGACGTAAGTGACCTATTAAAAATTATTGAAAATATTCTGAAATACATTCTGAAAGTATATAATTTTAAGTATTATTTTTAGTATTTTTTTTTTTTTTTTTCTGAGGGTATATAATTTTAAGGAACAGACTTATATTTTAATAGTCTTCGGTCAGGCTATCAACTCACTACCGCATCAAGAAACAAAATAAAACAATTCATCAAAGTTCCTGCTACTCTAAAACAATAAATTGACTTGCTTCAACAACAATAATCCGAAAACGTAGTTAGCAGATAACATTGTAAGCAAGTTGTTATAGTGGAGATATTCTCAGCTGGCGGAGGTAATTATATTAAAAACACCATATTGTTTTATGTCCAATAACAAAACAAAATTACGGAATAAACGCTGACTCAGACAAAGGCTTTTGGTTGTGGTGCAAGTAGGAAGAATACTAGTGGCTTTTATTATTACTACTTTTTTTCTATCAATTGTTGAGATTCAGCTATGCTTTCGGCAGTCGTGTTCGCGATGGGCAAATATTGTTACAGATCAAATCTTCCTCTATTCGTACTAAGAAAGAGAAAATCTTAAATTTCGGGAAACTGTCTTTTAAACTATAACAATTCTAGATGTCGCACAGGGTTTGACCCTTGCTTTATGATAGCCAATTGCAATGTTAGAATTGACAGAAGCATATTTTAGGCTAGAACTGTAGAAAACACAAAAAAATCAAATGAATGAGTGCTGAAAATGTCAAAGCTAGCTAATATTCCCACTCTAACGACCAGACAAAGACCAGTGCAATTCCGCAACCTCATTCCAAATTCAAATTCCATAATTAAGCACTGGCCACAGTCACTTTTAGGCCAGTTACATACAGCATGTTTCAATTTCGCTCCAAGTAAATGTATTAGGCGCCACGACTTTGTAAAGGTGGGTATATAAGAGCGGGCAACTAACGAGGGGCCATCTGCATATCGAGCGGGGAACCCAAACCCAATTGACGTCTCCGTCCGCTCGGTCGATTACATGCAGGGTTGGCGAAATATATTACTATTGTGGCGGCTGTATTTCTATTGTTGTTTGGTGAAGGTATTGGAGGATTTTATTAGTCATCCTTTAGCATATTGAATCAAAACAGCAACTAGAATCAATTCTATATTTTCCTTGTAAAAATGGCCTAATTGAAATAAATAATTTCACGTTGACTTTGCATTATGAGAAAAGCTGTGTTGTTAGTGATTTGGGTCGTCTACTGTTGGTCGTTTGTTCGTCTAATTTTGTTCTTTAGCTTTTGAAACCGAACCTATAGCCCTTGAGTATATGGTGAGTGGGTGGGAAGTAATTTATTCAATGTTAAGGACAACACATGTCAATCCTTATCCAAATCCATTCAGCTGTTTCCGGGTCTCCCCAGTTAATAATTCTGCCACGCATGTCTCCGAAGTTTCCATATTCATAAGACGGAATTATTACAACCATCTGGACCGTCAAATGGCATAATATTCAGCCAATTACAAAAGCTGGTCAACCCTGTCATCCACATATCGTCTGTGTGCGCACATTAGGTTACTTTAAAACGTTGGTCCGGACAACTGCTGAGCATATGACAATTGAATTAACCGCAACAGTGATTTCTATCAGATTGCGTAATTTTCATATGAAAAGAGTGAACTTCAGAGGTTACTTTGAAATGTAAAAATGTTGAAGAGGTTGGAAAATCTGATGTTCAATTTAACTTGAGAATATTTTTTTGTCCTGGTAATATCCATCTGCAGAGTTTGGCGTCTTCGTCTTTCTACAACGCCTTTGACACCATCGTCCATTACACTTTAAGTGCAGGTTTTCGTTTCCAAACCATTTATTATGTATGCTTTTGTTTTTTTTCTCTTCTGTTGTAGTTATTATAATGTGTCATCCACGTATCGTCACCGGAGTCTACTTGACGGTACAAAACATCTTTCCGGATTAAAAAGGATGGAATTGTAAAGGGATATTGAACGGTGTTCCACAGGGACCATTCTTAGGACCGCTCTCCATCACGTGTTTCTTTTGTTCACTACCTGATGTTTGTGCGTTCTGGTTTAATATTTTATTCAATGTAATAATTAGGTACTAGTCTCGAGAGCTTGTTACTTGCGTTTCATACAGCTTCAATGGATGACTGAAAAAAAAATTAAAATTGAATCAATACAATCTGCTGCACATTTTGTTTGTGTAACATTTGGACGTAGTAAGGTGTTGTTCAAGTAATAATGTGATAGTTGTTCTAAGTTGTAGTTTAGACTACGATCTGCTTCTTACGGTTTCTCTAAATCCCTTTTTTTTAATAGACTTTACCTTTACCTTATTATGACGATTAATAAGATTCCGAGATTCATCTGATGTACTTATAGATATTATGTATTTTAGTTACATGCCTTTATTATAAGTGAAACATATATTTTAAGTTGAATCCGCATTTCCTAAATTCATTACAATTTTTATACAAATTGGTCGAATCAAAATGGTAATAATTTTACATTCCTTCCATAAAGATAGATCCGGATTTATTCTTGTTATTTATTTTACCTCAAATCCCACGTATTTCAGGCGGCAGTTCAAGGCAACGCGAGACAATCCAGATAATTAGGTACATTACATTTTACTCGCATGAATTAATTGGCACTCACGGTTATGTATGGGCGTTTCACCATTCTCTTTTCATTCTGGTCGCAGAGAGGGAATGATATGCGAATTGTTCGTTTAAATCTCGTTACAGTTGAACATAAATAACAGGGTGATAAAGAGCTATTTTGGTATTTTTAAAGGTTTTTACGTTACGCAGCTCATCGAATGTTTTGTATTTCAGCATAATAGTATAGGTTTCACTTTACTTTGATAGTCTATACAAGTATACATATAATAGTTGGAATATCAATACTGCTACTAATCTGAAATCTTTTCGAGAAAATCCACGACAATTCAATTCACATTTGTATTGTGTGCAGTCACATGAATGAGGTCCAAAGTGAACGGAAAAGCACTACAGTTGAGATCCCTCTAAGTATTCTACATTATTTCGAAGAGCATTCATCGTTCAAGTTCACGTTACTGATCTAGTACTCGTAGTAGATGCGCCTTTTCAAACTTTTATTTATATTGCAAACAAAGGCATCAACAATAAAATTAAGCAAAGAAAACAACATAAAGCAACACTCCACCAAAATCAGCATCCAACAAACTTAATTACAGTCTCCAAAGTACCGATCACATCAAGTTCATTCCATACCTATACAACGATACAACGCACCGTCTTGATCCTTAAGTAGCGAATACTGTAGATTAGTGAGACATAAGATAGGTGAACTTAGTCGTAATTAGTCGCTCACAATGATAGCGGTGGATTGTGCTTTGTATCTGAAGTTTCAGTTTAGTTACAGAGCGTCTAGTCGTAATGGAATTTGGATACGGTCGAATAATGTCTGAGTAGTTTGAGACAGATTTGAGAACTTATAGGACTTGCACTGCTGTTTTAGTGTGTCTGTAGGTACTAAAACAGATAGTTAAGGATAATGAAGATGTTACTCTAACATAAAGACTAATTACACATCTCACCAATGTAATTAAACGAGTAAAACACATTGAAACGACGTCATCGTCTAGCTTAGATTTAAGTGGTAGCGATTAAATCAGTCTAAAATAGTTTGCATGAAATGAGAACATTATTTTCTATAGGTCTCTAACGAGCCAGTACCTAAGAAGTTGCACTCGTATTGTTCATAAAATGAAACAACACAATATTGCGCTATTGAAACAACAGAAGAGCTTACTCGATCGTCTGCACCAGTCTTAAGAAATAACAATTTGTTACCTCGCAAACAACACGGCTTTAAAACGAAACATCGCATCCGGGTGACATAGAAATCTCTTCGGAATATAATTACGTTCACCGACACAGCCAACACGACCGACTTGTTTAGAACCGACCGCTGCTGTAAAGGAAGAGAATAATGAGAGACGAAAATTAATAAATGGGATTACAAAAGATCTTATTACGCCCATTTCCCGCAGTACCGCCTCTGTGGAGCAATAATTAGTAAAAGAAATGGCGGGGAAGAACTAAGGAACTTAAGGCATCGGCGCCGAGGAATTTATCTAACAATGCAAAACGGCCGCGGAGCGCCTCGTTCGCTCGGAAATCTATTTGAACTTTTTTGTGGAAATTTCACAATGGACTTCGGACAATTAAAATTATCTGATAGTTGTATTTTTACGGTGGAGAAAACAGAGAGTTTCCTTGGTCGTTTTCATAAAAGGAAATGTAGTCGTTTAGTTTTTATTTGTTGATGTAATTTTTATATCACTTTATTTTAAACTAGCTGTTGCCCGCGACATCGTTCGCGTGGAAATTTAGTTGTGTATGCGTGTTCGATTCCCAGGTTGGGCAAAGTGTTATTTGGTTATTCACACACCTGTGCCTAACCCTTTGGGTCATCAGAATTTATTATATTATACATAAAAAAGAGAAAAAAATAATAATCTCTATAAAAAAAAGTACAACCAATTACAAAAAGTATAATTTTACTGGGGATCGAACTTGCGCCGTGATGCCCGTGAAGCGGTCATGAAACCGTTGCTCTGTTTGTTTCGAATCATGAAATTTGGCAAGAAGTAATTTCTAACAGCACATGTAAAGGAAAAAATCTAAAAACCGTAAATATGTAATTTAATAAAACAACACCTACAAGATTACACAGAACCATCAATGCGCGAGTCCAACTCGCACTTGGCCGGTTTTTTTTAGTTAGTTTAGAAACTCTGTGTTATCGTCAATTAGATAAAGTCCATGCAAGTTTGCATGAAAAACTTATACGTGAATTGATAGGTCTTTGTTATAATTGGTCTTGAATTTCATAATGAAAGTGTAACGTTTAAGCAGGGCTTCATGCTCCCATAAACCAAAGTGGGGGTCCGTTAATGGATTACTAATTACCGTAATGGACCCCAAGTATCCGGATGGAAAGACACACGTCAAATTATATAATGTTGAACCACATCTCCACTACGGGAAAATTCATGTCACTTTGATCATAGTTCTTGTCGTTACGTCGAATTTGTATCTTATTTGTTCTTTACTGTTTGTTGCTGTGTTATCAACAGCGCTTATTTTCTCAGTTGTCATGTAGTTAACTAATTATTTATAAAAATGTATAGAATAGAATATTCTTTATTATATTCACCATACAAGTAACATTTATGAAAGAAAACATTTCACACAAGGTGACACAATGGGCGGTCTGTGGTGTACTAATTAAATAATAATATACATACATACATTTATTTATTTAGGTTAACCAACAATTGTTTACACAAAACATTTAACATTAAAGTTTCTTAATAGTACGTTTATAAGTACAACAATTATTTACAGGCTAACACAACATGCACCAATTATGGTTATCAATAATATAAAGTAGAAGTGCAATATTACAAAGCCAAAAAGTTATATACAATTTAAAGCTTTTCAAAAACTTTTGGTAATTTATATTAATAACAACAAAAAAAATTAAGAACATTACAATAAATTAATAAACAGATTTATAATATTAACAAATTATAAAATTAAATCAAAATTGAAATTACATAAAGCTTATACAAATCTATATAAATATTTATACATATAATGAAATTGTAACTGGCTGATGTCCGTACATTGAAGATCTTGAAGATTGTCTTTATTAAAGCAACAGAAGCCAAAACAACAGTTTTTTAAATTTTTGTCTGTCTTTCTGTCTGTATGTTTGTACGCGCATCACGCAAAAACTACTACATGGATTTGAACGCAGTTTTCACCGCTCTAGTGCTTTTTTTTTTTTTTTTCCGGATGGGAAATCATCAAATGACCCCCCCCAGTCTGGGCGGAGCGGAGGGGAGTGTCAGACTTGTACTGACTAAAACCCATCCATGTTCCTTCTTTGCCCGTTATGTTCCAGGGCCACGGTATCTCTTTCGAACAGTCCCGCAGCCCCGGCAGGCGTCGGCCCATGCGGACCCCTACTTGATTGCTGACATCTCCTTGAGGCGCGCGTGGAACACGAACGCGCCGTCGACACGGCCCGTCGTCATAAGACGGCCGGACGGCGAGCTAGCCCATAACTCGCCGTCCACAGGCCAGCGCCTACGGTGGTCGGAAGCCACCACGTGACCCCCGACGCCCAGGGCGTCTCCCGCGGCGGCTGGGACGTGAGGTTCTTTCCCTCTCACGTCCTGCCACCTCCTTCACTAGCATGACTGCTTCGCAGAAGGAGGTGACGGCTTCCCATTCCCTCTCGCTCCGGACCATGGCTTGAACCAAGGCCGGACGCGAGAGATCGCCGCCGCCAATCGCCGCTGTGAGGACACGGCGGTGCTCCGCCCAAGTGGGGCAGAACTCCACCGTGTGTTCCACCGTGTCCTCCGGACGATCCTCGCAGTGGAAACACCCGGGCGTTTCCTCCCGCCCGATTCGATGCAGGAACCTCCCGAAACAACCGTGTCCGGTGAGGACCTGCGTCAGGCGGTAGGTGAGGGCGCCGTGGCGCCTCTCTAGCCACTCCTCAAAGAGGGGACTTATCGCCACTATGGTGGCGTGCCCTGCACGGGGTTGCGACAGTCGCTCTCTCCATGTCGCCATGAGATCACGCCGGAGGTCTGTCCGCTGAGCGGCAATTTGTCGCGGCAGCGGAGTTTCTCCCCGACATAGTGCTTCCGTGCGCCATTCATGCAGGCGCGCGAGGACTATCGCCTCCAGATCCCATGGCGGCAATCCGGCAAGGAGGCTAGGAGCCTCGCCGGAGATCGTGCGGTACCCCCGGATTAGCCTTATGGCTATCACCTTTTGGGGCGCGTTCAGGTAGTGGGCGGCTTGCCGCCTCAAAGAACGCGCCCACACCGGGGCCCCGTAGAGGGCCATGGACCGCACGACCCCCGCGTATAGCTTCCGGCAGGAGGCGTTTGGACCCCTCAGGTTGGGCAAGAGCCGCTTGAAGGCAGCCCCTGTCCGTTCCAGTTTGGGAGCCAAACGTCGGAAGTGCTCCACGAAGTTCCACCGGCTGTCGAGGACGAGTCCTAGGTACTTCAACGTCGACCCGACGCCGATGGAAACCCCTCCGCCGCTCTAGTGCTTCATGCTTAATTTAAAATATAGGCTACATTAGATATGGTTTTGGACCCGATAGACGGCGCTGTGCGAAGCAAGGGCGGGTCGCTAGTTAAACAATAATCATATAACAAGAGCAGAGAACCATGTATAGTGATGTTTAAGGAGAGAGGTCACTACCTCACTATAGTTGTAAACCACTGTTTACTCCCATATTTTTGAAAGTGGGCAAGTATTACATAATGTATGATTTAACTTTCAAACTTGACATTGTAATATTACTTTTCAAGAGGGAGGCTCAACAATGACAGCCGCTCAGTTCGATCGAAAGCTAAGCTGAGTTTGTCGTGATCGTGTAATGTAGTAACTAGGCTCCGAGCTGCGGAGGCAATCACTTCATGTAAAAGACTAGTTAGACTGGAAGCCGACCTCAGCATAGTTGGGAAACGGCTAAACAGATGCTGAATTACAAATCTTACTCTAATCTTGACTAATTCATAATCGTCAATCCTTTTTCCTCCTTAAATCAAGCGTCAATGCAGTACACTGGTATGCCGCCGATCAGGCTAACAGGAACCGTAATAACATCTCATTTGGTAGAACAGCAGACGTAAATTAGTTGCTCGCTGCCTGCAAAAATTACGACCGCTGTCATAATAAATCCCTCTGCTTTGAATTTTTCGCGGTTGATGTTAATTTGAAATTTTTAAAGGTGTTTTAGGGCAAATTCCACCAACGAAAGTGTCCCTTTTGAAAAGCCTTTAATGGAGTATACTAAATTTAACTGATAATATCAGGCATGCATGTTTATTCTTTTTCGATCAAGTTTCGGACCTGGCACAACAAGGTGATATAAAGTGTGTTAAATACCCTTAGTGAAGCCGAAAGGCACTTGCTTTGCCAGTCATTTATTGTTTTTCAAAAAAAAACTAAATATTTTTTTTCACATAGGCCTAGATGGGCACTTATAAAACGTCGACAAAAAGGTGCACGGTTCGGGTTGGTCGTTTCCTATGGAGAAGAACCGCCAAGAAACTCCATGGTTACTCTTTTCAAATTATTTGGTATTACAATTATCATGGATACAGCATTTGTACTTAAGTATGGGGGAACAGCGTAGGCCCGACACAAATATTGTTATCAGTGCTGTGTATTCTGAGCAAAAGACGTATAAATGATTTGATAACTATTGTAAAAATCTGATTCGAAAGCAGAGAAAAAATGAGATTGAGAATAGTTAGAGACATCCACATATTTGTTCCGTTCATGAGCTACCAGGGAAGCCGCATGCGTAGAAGGAACTAAAGCCAGACTTCTTTATCTTCTTCTTTTTCTTTATAGGTTTTAGACCATACCTTCTAGTTACGGAGATGTTGAAGGTCAACGTTCCAACTTTTCCACACGCTTTTTTTTAAATACAAGCTTTAAATATTATAACTTTACTTTGAACACCTCCATGACTAGTGTACTATTCAATGCATCCACCAGCACCATGTTTTGAGTGCGTTACATTGAGCGCTAACGTAAACCATAATTTTTAAGACCAAAAAAAAAAGTCGTTTCCCAGCAATAATTTTGGCGTTAAAATACTTAGTTTGATGTACAGAATGCTTGATTGACGGCTTCGTGAAGGGTCCGTTTACACCTTGTATATTATGTACAGTACGTCGCATGATAACGGCAACAAAACCTCTTTATCTACTGAAACTCTAGACAACGCTAGGTCAGCTCAAGGTTAGTGTATCCGACGTGTGGTCGTCTGTACAATTAATAATTTATGCTATCTAAAGGACTTAACTGTTCTTGTTAGCGCGTCAGTCACTTTGCAGTCGCGAGTCGCCTAGAACTTAGCAATGATTTCGGCGCTATCGCTAGCGTTCATCAATTCCTCTGATATTAATATGGAATAGGAATATTTCTAAAGTACGATGAAAATATAACAATAAAAATCACAGTATACACACAAATTGTTATGTTGCTTGAAAGTGGTCAGTGAAACCTACGGTCGGTTGCTCGTACGGCAAAGCTGAACGAACGTCAGACTGGAAAGATACGCAACTGAACACTGGACACTGCTGCAAGTAATGAAAGATTTACACTGACAGCTTGGTATAGCGGTTCGAAAGTAATATAAAAGTGTTGAAGAACAACAACAGAAGTTTAAAACAATATTCTGGAAAAACAAGGTATACCTTGTAAGTAAAACCTTGCGAAGAATGTGTTGTGTAACTCTGAATGATAAATTGAGGAATGAGGTTATACGAGAACGTAGTGGTTTTAAAGAAGGTCATTATCATCATCCTAGTCTTTTCCCAACTATGTTAGGGTCGGCTTCCAGTCTAACCGGATGCAGCTGAATACCCGTATTTTACATGAAGCGACTGCCTATCTGACCTCCAGGTGTAGTGGCGAAAATTGAAAAGAGTATGCTTAGATGCTTTGGTCATGTACATTGGCATGGCATTTTAGGCAATACAATACGGATATAATTATCACTTTATGGAATCACACTGACGGACGTCTAGCTCCATCCTAAAGTTTTTCTATTATAATTTCAAAATTAGTGTATGTCTACATTCCAGTCATAGATAACCATAGAGATTTACGTGTCTGCAGTACCGACAACCGTGGTCCAACGCATATTTCCACCTTAGATAGAAGTAACTGTTATACAGAATAGGAGCACAACCAAACGTGTCACCAGCCCATATTGTATAGTCGTAAAGTGTAGAATCCGTGAACTACCGTCCAACTGGACGTCGTCCAGGGCCGTATATTAGACTAACGGTACATTCCTGGTATCCAGACAACGTATACGGTAGCATACCGAAGAGGGAAGCAGACTTGTAAGTAATTAGCTATCCGCCTCTGTTTCACATAGGTTTTACGACTTAACAAAACATCACAGAGCCAAGTAAGTTTAATATAAATACATTATGCACATAAACCTGCCGGAATAAATTTTGTAAACGGTGGTGAAAACTGCATCTTTGCAAAGTTAAGGAAAAACAACACGGTGAGACAGAAAAACACGAAGAGACAAGCGTTAATTTTATCATACGTACCTATAAATGCATAATATATATATGTCGGATATGTCATGATTCTTTCCGTTAATCTCGTACATCATGTGGACAGACGATAGGTTTCGTGCTATGAAAACACACTGGGTGCGATACACTGTTTCTAGCAAACTAACGAATTACTTGAGATTACAACTTAACACAATAACACGGGGCACAATGAATCGACTACAGTTCCAAGACGTATCAACTCCACCGTGATCAGACATTGACTGTCGCCCTTGCCTCGAGTTGGACATCAGGGCTCTGTAGAAGCACGCTGTGTTGTGACTGGTAAGTAGGTCGCGTGATGTCACCCCTGCACACAGGCGCGCTTTTCAATTCATTTTATGTCCATACTAACGACCGGATCCGACATATACAAGGTGGAATGGACACTGACGCCGACGCTAAAACGGTTACCACACATAGAAGTTTTTCGTCGGATTTTTTTTAGATCTGCTCTTCCATCCATTTGTATGTATTGCAGTTTTGTAAGAAACCGTTGTTTTTTTTTAATAACCGGCCAAAAATTTATATGTGGGGTGGTTCAGAATGATGTACTGAATACGTTTTAACCATTTTAGTGTCGGTGTCCCTTCCACCGTGTATATTACGGTGTATAGGAACGCACCCATTACATTACATCACATAACTTAAACATAACTGGCAAAATATGGGTGGACTTCTTAGGTACACCTCTGCATAACCCTTCGGGGATTACAGGGCGTGTTGTTATGTTTATATCAACGTCTAGCCTGTAAAGTTATAAATAAAATGTAATATTGGGGGTAAACCTCTTTTCATTTCACGGGCACAAATTCAGAGATTTAGATTATAGAAGGTAAATTTTCTTACAAAGAGCAATCAGTTATTTAAACCTCATTCACACAGGTAAAAAAAACCAGGATAAGTATTTACTGAAGGGCAAAACAATGTTGTCTTAAATATTTCATTCTATTTAGGTGCCATACTTATTACCAAATTAAATTAATTAGCATGTTTTCATAAAAGTATGTACAGGTTAAGTACTGTTTTTATTAGATTTCAGGTCGTTTTTCTTACTCATTACTTTAATTATTGAATACACGAAAATTACCTACGTCCCTATTTTGTTATCATAATAAGACGAGCCTAAGTAAACATTTTGCTTTTGATTCAACACTCGAGGGCCCTCCACTAAATATTGCTTAGCGTTTCTATTAAATGAGTTCCGTTAATTATTCTCCAAGATTTACCGCCAGCTCATGAGAGCTTTGTACTAAATGTAATTAGTTGGAATATCAAGATGCCTAGTTGGTTTAGTGTTCGTAAGCACGACTACTGTGCTTGAGGTCCTGGGTTCGATTCCCGGCTCGGGCAAAGTGTCATTGGATTTTTCTATCGGGAATTTCTCAGTAGCGGCCACGGAGTCTGAATTTGCGCCCGGTTGATGGTAATAGGCTCGCCCCCTATTACATAACTGGTGAAATGTGGGTGTACTACTAAGTACACCTCTGCCTGACCCTTCGGAGATTACAGGCTTGATGTTATGTTATGTTATCAAGATTGTGCAATCGGGGGTATAATTTCAGGTTCTTCTAAACTAACAGGCAGTTGTGTTGTTGGAGTCTGTTCTGCAACATCTTCTCACCAACTATAAAACTAGGAAGTGGAAAGTGGACGTCATGGAGGACTGTCTTTTGTAGTTCTGACCGGACCCTGGACTTGCTGTGGATACCTGTATTTGACAGATATTTCAGTACATTATCTATCGTATTGCCTAGCACAAGCGCGCGGTGTAGACGTAACGTAAATACGGCGATTTTAACATTAAAAATTCTCGTTTCACATTTATTATTTTCATGATTTTAAAAATGTATTCATATTCTATGAATGTTACTGATTATGTTTCTTGCATACATTTTAACAAAAATACTATAGGATAATTGTATTTTCGATTTAAAAAATCGACATATTTACTTTATGTTTACCTCTCGTACTCGCCTCGGATGGGAAGTGCTGGTATGACTTCTGATTGTGGCCAACAATCAAAAGTCATTCCAGCACTAGGTAGCAAAATGTCAAAACAGAAAATAGGCGTCCTGATGAACACAAAAGTACTCTCACACAACAAGCTTTCACACATCTCGATGTCGTGTCGAGGTTCATAATACAAATTAGCAAGAGTCTATTTTTTACCAAGCACGTATTTAAACACGATGACTCCTTCAAAACCTATTGCTTGATCATAAAATAAGTCATTAAACGTCAAGCATAAATTTAACGTTTTATGAGAAAAAAAAAAATCAACAACCATCATTATAAAGACGACCATCGCTCCTTTACTATATTTCGCAGTATCTACGAAACAGGCGACAAGACATTAGTGTTTTATAGGGCCAATGAAACTGCGTAATCTTCTTAAATAACTTGTTTCACGCCAAAAGGAAAGACCTCTATATTTCTTCAAAATTACTACTTCATTAAGGTCAAGTTACACTGGTATTGTTAGGTCGCAGCTTCGGGGCCAGATAGGCAGCCCATTAAATTCTTATCTCATTATTATGATTAGCTGTCGCCAAAGACTGGTCCTTCGAGCCGAGTTTCGTTGCGGAACGAAATTGCTTTTTAATTTTTGAAGTCTTTAACTGTACTGGGAATATAGTTTTCGTGATTGGTTAATATTGGTTAAATGAAACTCGATCGTGATTCAAAGTGTTTAGTTTAGTTTTGTAACAGTCTTTCACGGAGTATGCCAATTCCAACATTATTCTTACACTTGTATCTATAGTCAAGTTTAAATAATTACTTATGCAACTATGTTTATGCAATACACAAGAATAAGATAGAAATACCGTCTAAAAAAACAAAGCCAAGAATCCCAACTTTTAAGAGTTCTAACTTCAAGAAATGACTAAATTACAGAATAAAAATCGTATCTTAAGTAATGACATTTACTCAAGTAATCACTTTGACTTGGAGATACGGATTTAGGTACTATATGTAAACCTTTTATACTTTAAGAAGACAGCACACAGTCAGTGCATTCTGCATGCAGCGTACCTATTTGCGTTTTGATTGCAATACTGCACACTTGCATAGCACATAGACCAAGATTAAAAACGCTACGCAAGTGCTACGCACGTAGTGCATACCTATTGCTACGGAAACTAGCTACGGCGTAGCTCGAGCTTTGGCTACGTCTAGGACCTACGACTACGATAGCTTACATCGTTCACTTATAAACTTCATAAAATAATATGGTGTTATCGAAATAGATAGATATTTTGATACAGTTTTTATCTTTTCTGCTCCTACTCGTAAATCTAAACAGCCAAGCTAAGGTGAGTTGGCCACGTCGCACGGATGCACCCGGAGAGGTGGGCAAAGATCGTCACCGCCTGAGGGTGGACATTGCCGTCGAGGTCGGCCACGGCCAGAAATTGCACAAAACAGAAAGGTTTGGAAGAAGAAAGGGGAGGCCTTTGCCCAGCAGTGGGACACACTATACAATATGGAAAAAAAAACTCGTATAACTTCTAATCTTAAAAACCTAATAACACAGATGACAAGCACTCACCCAACAGACGATTACTTCTGTGACTCATCATCTGCCTAGCCTTTTCCCAACTATGTTGGGGTCGGCTTCTACTCTAACCGGATGCAGCTGAATACCAGTATTTTACATGGAGCGACTGCCTATCTGACCTCCACAACCCAGTTAGTACTGGGTAATACGATACTCCTTTATAAGACTGGTTGTCAGACTTTTGGGGCCACTGACTACCTAACGACTTTCAAAGATCTACAACGGGACCAATGTAATGGGTGGTCACACCCATCCACAGACCAACCTAGGCAAGCATGGCTTAACCTAAAGATCGACCCGCGCGGCTGATATTATTTAGCCACGAGCTCCTCTATTACTTCTGTGACTAGCCTAACATATTTGACAACACATGGCCATCAAAGCAATTCTAGTCTAATGAGTGAGTGTAGTGTTCGGACCAGTGCAGTGTCGAGGACGCTTAGCGCAGTCAAGTGCACAGTTAGGGTTGAACCTCATCTAGGAGCACGTAATCACACTTTTCCCCTGGCCCTATCTTTTGCTGTCGCTGAGAACCGTCATTTGCTAGAGCGACAAATAGAGGTGGAATGCTATGATGGTGAGCACAGCAGCACGTTATTTTCTATAGGATAGGACTATGTACATGTAGCTATCTCGTACGTTAAGGTACGAGTATCACATGTACATGTTAATAGTTCATTGTACTCAATAGTTTATGAATATAGAGATGTAGACTTTACACACGATGTTAATTAATGTCTTAGATTATTAATTATTCGAATATTACTTGTATATTGTGGTTAGGATGACTGATGAGGTCTTCAACTAACATAACATTATAAAAGTCACGAGGCATGTAAAATGCTACATTACTGTTCCAAGTTGTGTAATTAGTTTAGTGGCCTTGAGAACATGGCTATGGACAGATCATCAAATATGACCTAACATATACAATGTTACTTTCTGCGTTTTATAAGTATCTGTTAAACTGGTCAACAACCCGCCAACCGATACACACTTCAACCACAAAAAACCACAACATCGCATAAACCCAAAACTAAAACCTCAGTTTCCACGTCAACCGCCTTAAAAAGAGAAACGCACAAGAAAAACCTTCAAGGCCAAGTTTACCATAAAGACCAGACATTTACGGTAGTCCCCGATTACGTGACAGCAATATAACATACGTCTAAACTGCCTTTTAAAAGAATAGCAGGTCAGTTTTGCGACAGTAGGCATGCATGAATAAGTCATCGCGCGGCTGAACCCTACTTAAGGTAGCTTACTCGACGAACAACCCTTAAGCACTGGCATTTCTAACCTTCATTTCTAAGGTGTGCTACCGTGATTCAAGATTTTTTTGGCATTCGAATGACGTTTACAATTCGGCTCTGTTGGGGAACATTTAATTTTGTTTTTTTTTTTTTATTTTTTTTTTATTTAAGGACAACCAACACAGCATACACCAAAAATACATGTTATAGTACTCATATTATTTTTACATTTTATAGTGTAGCCTTAATTAAAGGCTGTTACGGCATGCATTAAACATGGGAGTAGGAAATGCAGTTACGTAACAGATTTTACTTATTTAGGTATATAAATACAGTTTTTGTAACACAACATCACGCCTTGTAATCCCCGAAAGGTTAGGCAGAGGTGTACTGAACAAGTACACTCACATTTCGCCGGTTATGTTTAATTCCCTAGTTGAGGTAAGCTTATTGAAATCTGCTGTTCACAAATTCAGATTCAGAGCTGCCAATGAAAAATTCCTGGTAGAAAAATCATAAATCATATTTCATTACTGATGTAATGTTTGGGAAATAATTAAACAAAACTGGCGAAATGTGAGTGTTCTTGTTCGGTACACCTCTGCCTAACCTTTCGGGGATTACATGGCATGATGTTATGTCATAAAAACTGTATTTATGTACCTAAATAAGTAAAATCTGTTACGTAACTGCATTTCCTACTCCCATGTTTAATGCATGCCGTAACAGCCTTTAATTAAGGCTACACTATAAAATGTAAAAATAATATGAGTACTATAACATGTATTTTTGGTGTATGCTGTGTTGGTTGTCATCAGATACTGTGATGTTATGTAAATAAACAGGGGTCTGTTTATTGTTTCAGCAAGCAGATACGCAATTAATCAGATCGTCTTAATAATCGATTTATTATAGAGCGAGCTTCTAATTGTTGCTTCAAGCTGACTTCGCAATGTTAGATAATTATTTTGATCATTATATCGTGTATTGGTTTGTGGCGCTATCAACACATTAGGCTACTGACATTGAATTGTATTGGGATTCGATTATTGCTTACTGAATAATCTAATTCTATATGCAATTATATCGGTGGGCACATTACAAAATTTATGTACTCTGGAACGTAAAGATTAAGAGTTAAGATATATATTTTTTTGGGACACTAAACGCGCAATTAAATACATTATATTAAATAGAACCAATCTCATTTTTTAAATCGGTCGTACTATTTATCAACCCTTGAATAGTATGTAGGTCTTACCGTAGCTACGTGTGAACTACGTTTCTTTAAAAAACAACCAAATAAATAAAGAAAAAGTATTTATTTATCTTGCACAGGACAAAACAAAAATGGTTAATTTAACAATAAAACAAAATTATATAAAAATGTAAACAATTAAGAAAAACATAAAAATAAAACAAACAAAACTGATCCTGTACATACGAAGCCAAAAGGCTATCTCAGCATAGTGCATTATTAACATTTAAAAAAATATTCACAACTCTGTTATTCTATTGTTGCGCTCATGTGATGTTGGGTGGAGAGGGTTCGCTGGCGGGATGTCGACTGGAGAGAGTGCGGTGGTGGAGTAATAATAACACTAGTCTTCAGAACTTCTTATTTATTCTTATTGCTTCTTCAAGTTCTTCATAATACTGCTGGATTCGGAATGCCTGATCACTTTTTTTTTTTTTTTTCTAAATGGCATCTTGCAGGTCAACCTCTGAGGCTGGCTTCTGCGTAACCGGGCAATTCCTGTGGATGCCTTATGAGTAAGGCCTCCAGCCAGGGCTTATAGCTACTTAAAAGTTAAGCGACCACACGCTAAGGGCACCCCCTGTGGGGTACGAGCCTCGGCTTAGGGCGTCGCTGGGAGAGGGCAGCAAGGGACAGGCTGGATCTGAGTAACATTATTTAGGGTCTGGTTTAAAACTACTGGCTCAGCATCGCGGGCTGGCTCGAGCAAGGGTCGGGGGGGGATTGAACGGGGTCGTCGCGACGGGCCTCGACGGCGAGGTCGGAATGACGGCGGTCTGTATCTGTTTTTTCTGAATGTGCTGGTTTCCCTACTGCTCTCCTGCAAGAGGGTTATAGCGTCATCGGGAGTGACTAAAGTATGCCGTGGACGGCGAATTTTGCTGATTCTAGAGGGCTCGTATCGGGCGGCCGATGCGATCAGGAGGTTGCGGTGCTTTACAGCAGAATCAAAGAAGTGCTTGGAAAGGCGCTTCATGAATTGGAGAATGGTGGGCATTTTTAGGTCAACGTGAAGACGATCGTTACGAACGTACCAAGGGGCTCCCGTGATTTTACGTAGGAACCGGTTCTGGAGTACTTGCATCCTATGGATGTACCGGGGCTTGGTATTTGCGAACACAACACAAGCGTAGGTCATTATGGGACGGATCACTGCGGTATAGAGGCGCAACTTGCACCTGAGCGATAGCTTGCTCTTTGCCGTAAGCAAGTAATGGAGCCTACCCATAGCAAAGGCAGCTCGATCACGAGCTGCTTTGATATGTGGCCCGAAGGACAGGTGGTAGTCGAGTAAGACTCCTAGGTATTTGGCTTGCATCTCCCAAGGGATAGGCTTGCCATACATAGTGATCGGGGTGGGGAAGGTGGGCTTTATACGCGGTTTCGAGAAAAGAACCGCCTGACTCTTATCGGGGTTAACCTCGATTCTCCACTTCCTGAACCAGGCGCCAAGGACGTCGGCTGAGGTTTGGAGGGTTTTGGCGATAGCGTTCTTACAACGGCCAGTGTAGTAGATGGCCGTGTCGTCCGCAAACAGGGCTAACTGAGCCTTTCTGCTCTTTGGAATATCGCTAGTGAACAGCGTAAAAATGAGCGGGGAGATGACCGAGCCCTGAGGGACTCCGGCTCGGATAGGGTGGGGGGAGGAGAGAGCGTCCCCGATGCGATAGCGGAAGGTGCGATTCGACAGAAAGTCTCGTAAGATGAGCACGAGACGATCAGGCACTCTCATTCTGTACAGCTTGTATAATAAGCCGTTGTGCCAGACTTTGTCGAACGCTTTCGCTATGTCGAAGAACAACACGCCCGTCATCGCTCCACGCTGGAAGCCAGCGCTCAAATGTTCAACGATGCGGTGGACCTGTTGGACGCACGAGTGTTCGGCCCTGAAGCCGAATTGCTCGTTAGGGATGAGGCTCTTAGCTTCGGCATAGTCTTTGAGTCGCTTATAAATAAGCCTCTCATAGACCTTGCCGAGCGCGTTCAGGAGACTGATAGGACGGTAGCTCGAGGGCTCCGCCTTGGGTTTACCGGGCTTGGGAATGCCGATAACAGTGGCCTCTTTCCAAACTTGGGGGAAGAAGTTGTTGCTCAAGGCGCCATTGAAGATGGCTGCCATTAAAACTATTAACTGGGCGGGGAGAAGTTTAAGCACCTTATTGGTGATTCCGTCAGAGCCAGGTGCTTTCCGTGGTTGAAGCCTATTTATGATGTCTAGCACCTCGTCTGGTGTGACTTCAGGCAGAGGATCATCAGGGTCTTCGAAGGGAGGGAGGGCGGCTCTACGTTCGACTTCAGCGTTCACCATGTCGAGATGACGCTTGTCTACTGGTTGTGAGCTGGGAGAGCACTGAGACTCCAGGCTGTCGGCTAGGCATTCAGCCTTATCAGAGTCGTCAAAGGCGACGCTCTTGTCGGGGCGGATGAGGGGAGGCGTCGAAACCTCCTCGGTGGCGCGCATCTTTCTTTGCAGCTGCCAGAAAGCTTGGTGGGTAGGCTCGAGTTCGCTGAGTTCCTTGTCCCATTGAGCGGAACGATGCTCACTAGTGCGCTTCTTTACAGCACGCTGTAAATGGCGCATGTGAGCCTTGTTCGCGTCGCAAGGAAAGTTACTGTAAGCACGGATGGCCGCGTTCTTCTCGGTTATCAGATCACGTACGTCAGCGGGTAGCCTCCAGCGATGATCACTCATAGCTGGGACTTCCCGTGAACACTCCTTCAGTACGGATTGAACGTGCTCTGTAAACGAGTTGATGGCGGCCGTCGTGTCTGCGACTGAGACAATGTGGTCGGGAATGGTGTCCAGGTGAGGGGACGTGGTGGACTTCAGCTTAGCGCTGACTTTCAACCAGTCGATTATCACTTGGGGAGGCGGGTGATGGCTGGGGTCAGAGGGACCGGAGCGGGGAAGTAGGTGCATGACCACTGGACGGTGGTCAGAGTCGAGCTCGTGTAGCGTCTCGATAGAATGCAACTTAAGGTTGATATTCTTGAGCAGCGCTATGTCGAGTACGTCAGAACGAAGATCTGGGTCGTGGGGATAGTGAGTATGCTCCATGGGAGCGATGGGATCGAAATTAAGGGACACCGCTAGGTTGAACACAAATTTCCCTCTGGGAGAGGTCAACGTGCTGTTCCAGGCGGGATGTTTGGCATTGAGGTCGCCCGCTATGATAACGGAGTCACTCAGGCCAAAGAGAACGGTGAGGTCCTTAGTGAGTAGCGTGTGCTCCTCGGACGAACCGCCGGGAGGAATATAAGCCGAGACGATGGTGATCGGCGAGTGACCAGTCATGCCAAGCCGACAGATGGAAGTCTCAAGCAGAGACTCTAACGGAGGGGGGTCTATAGGGATGCAGTACAGTTCCTTTTTGTAATAAATCAAAGTACCACCCTTATGACAGCGCGAACGATCGTTGCGAACTAAGCGATAGTTGGCAATCTTCGGGTCACGGTGACAGGGCTTGAGGAATGTCTCCTGGATGAGGAGGACATCAATTTGATGGTCGCGGAGGAAGGTGGCGATCTCATCACGTTGGCCTCTAAGGCCATTAGCGTTAAAGAATCCTAATTTAAGGGACCGGGGTTGGATTCTCGCTATTCTATTCGTAATATCCATAATAAGATTTACTTGGAAAGAGCGCGGAGGGCTGACTCGATTTTCGGGTAAGCCTTGAAAATCCTACGGATTTCATTAATGTCGGTGGCAGACCTTAGTTCTGCCGCCATGCGATCAGCTTCGGGGGTGACAAACACCTGAAACCTTGCAATAGTGTCGAATGAGGATTCGACTTCTACCTCGCGACTGGGAGGAGCGGGACGAGGGAGCGCTCGTGGCATAGTTGGAGCGGCCCGAGAAGAGGGCGCGGGGGCTGCCCTTGAAGAGGGCGCGGGGGCGGCCCGTGAAGCGGGCGCGGGGGTGGCCCGAGAAGAGGGCGCTGGAGCGGCCACGCGGGACGCCGGGGGAGGAATAGGGGCGTCTAATAGCCCGGGGATGGGGTTGGCCTTAACCTTACCGAGAGCTGGAAAAGCTCTCTGGTGGTTAAGTTGGGTCCAGGGAGAAGGCCTCTGGGGACTAAGCCTCTCGGGCAGTTGACTTGAGGGGACCCTAACAGACGGGCTCTCTCTTTGCTGGCGGGCGTGAGCACGCTGCACCAGCTTGGAGGAGGAAGTCTTGGGGGCTTTAGGGCAACCGCGGTAATTGGCCGGGTGACCCGATTGCCCACAGAGGACGCAACTAGGCGGCTCTGTGCACAAAGTTTTGTCCTTAGGACGGGGACAGTCGAACGTGGCGTGTTCGCCCAAACACTTTACGCACCTGTGCGGCGCGAAACAATGTTTTTGGCTGTGACCGTAGAGCTGGCAACGATGACATTGCCCAACTTTATTAGCACGGAATGGCTTCTCTATCGAGATGCCAGAAAGGGAGCACACCGATTTCAGCCTGAAAATCGGGTGAGGCCCCTCAACGGGGTCGCATACGACCAGTACCATGTCGTACTGCTCGCCCCCACGCGCCTTGTGAAGGCGGTGGACAACTGTGGCTGGAATAGCCTGTCTTTTGAGGTCAATAAGGATGTCCTCAGCGGGAATTTCCTTGGGGATACGCCGAATCACCACGCGGGTGGGCGTCTCCTCAGGTAGAGAATAAGTGTGGAAGGCGATGTTCCTTCCACGCAGGTGGCGGGATAGCTCCCTATAGTCATTGGCTGTGGGGACTGAGACCTTTATGCCATGCTGGGTGTTTCGGGCGCTCGTGTACTGGATATTCCTATCCATGCACATCTTGGATACTGCAGTCCACTGCGCCTTATCTTGAATGAACAGCGGGGGAGGCGGCCTTAGCTTCTTAGTCGAAGCGACCGGCGGGATAACCTTCTTTGGGCTAGCTGGCCTACTGGGAGGGATAGGGGCCGCTACCACGGGGGAAGAGGGACGCGATGCCACGGGGGTGGGGACATTTGCTACGGCCTTTTTGGCCGAACTAGATTGAGCGCTCTTGCTCTTCTTCCGCTTCCCCTTACCGACGATCTGATAGTCGTCCTCTGAGGATGAGGTGGATGATGTTTCCGAGAACTCTGGCTCGGAAACTGGGATGGTCGTGTCCATCAACTCGGACTTAGGGGAGGGGCGAACCATTTCTAAATTGGCTAAAGACGCCGGCGTTAACTGAACGCCTTTGTCGGCGGGCGGGGGCGACAACGGGCTATCTAGCGCGTCTGTGAAGTCGTTTAAAACGGCATTTTCCAATGCCGCGAACTTATCCCCGTACTTCTTGCTGAAGAGGGGGTCCTCTAAGAGGATATGCCTGACAAACTCCCAAAGGAGTTTGTCAGCCATTTCTAAACTTGTCAGCAGCTATTCCGCTGACATAAAAAACCTAAACTCCTACTCCTAACAATCCTAGCTCCCCGGGTGGGTGAGCCCGGGGATGTGTACCCTCCCTGTTGGGTTAAACAGGGAGGTGAGTTCCTAGGGTGAGCCCTAAGCTTGAAAACCTGTCGCCAATCTTATTGTGCGACAGGGCCCTATGGGTAATGCCTGATCACGGAAAAATGCTCCTTTTTATAGGCAGCTCTGACCAATCACAGTCTCCCAATTTTGCACACGGCACTAATCTCCGCCCTTCGACCAATCAGAGCGCAGGTGGCTTTTCTATAGAAATCTTGAACTATGTTGTTTCTCGTGATCAGACATCCCTTACAATATTCCCTTACTTTCCTGACCTCAGGATGAGTTTAATTTCCTTAAATTAATAAAAAACAATACAATATTCTCTTATTTAACACCTTAAAATAACAAAAATGTGAAACGGCTCTCGTTACGGTAAAGTTTTCAGGTACTTAAGCCTTTTAATACAAGTAGCGCCGCCAGGTGGCAGGAATGCGCAACACTTAAACTACTAATTAGAAAAAATCAACACTTATCATCCTACTGGACTAACGTCTTATTAGATTAATATCACAATAAAATAGGAACTAATTAGAGATCACGTTATTTACTCGTATCGTCGCTAACATTCTCCCCCACGGTGCGCAGCACTTCATCCTCTGGAGGCGACGATGCGGCAGGAACAAGCACGACGATCCGTCGAGTTGGGCGGCGAAGTACTCCTCCCGATGTCCGCACGTCCAGCACTCTGGTTCTTCCGTCTGGCCCAGGATACGTCTTGATGACTTCTCCGCGAGGCCACGAATTTCGTGGTAATGTGGCGTCCACTATTAGCACGATATCTCCCTCTTTAGGGTCTTTGGTTTCTTTCCCTTCGAGCTTCCTCGGCATTAGGAGGGGAAGGTACTCTTTGATCCATCTTTTCCAGAAATGATCTGCAAGTCTTTGGGTGGTTCTCCAGTTTGCTTTCCCAATTAACTCTGTGTCGTCGAATTCTCCCGGTGCCATAGCTCCGCAGGATCTCCCCAGTAGGAAGTGGTTCGGGGTCAGACCCTCTTCGTCTTTGGGGTCCATGCTAACTGAGGTAAGAGGTCTAGAATTGACAATGTGTTCGACCTCGGTCATTAACGTGTGGAGTACTTCTTCGGGTGGGTTTCTTTCGTTGAGAACCACTGATAGTGCGGTCTTGACTGTTCGCACAAGTCTTTCCCAGGCGCCTCCCATATTCGGAGCTCCCGGGGGAATAAACTTCCACTTGATGCCCTTCTCTTGCGCTGCCTCTTCCAATTCCCTTTTGGCCCCGATGAAGTTGGTCCCGTTATCGCTGAATATGGTTTTCGGGGTTCCTCTTCTGGCTGCCATTCGTCGAAGTGCCATAATCATCGAGCTCGTGCTAAGTGAGGGCACTAACTCTAGATGTACGGCTCTTGTGGTGAGGCAAGTAAACAATGCCCCCCAGCGCTTCTCGGTTCTTCTCCCAATAGTGACTTGCATTGGCCCAAAGTAATCTACGGCCGTGCAAGAGAACGGGAACTGATGATGCTGTAGTCTCTCGCTCGGTAGGTCCCCCGTCGGGGGTATTTCTGGTAAACTCTTCCTTGTCTTGCACCATTGACAGCTGTGTGACCGCCTTTAAAGTCGCTCTTAAACTCAGGATCCAATACTTTTGTCGAATCTCGTTCATTACTGTAGCTGTATTTCCGTGAAGAAACTTCTTGTGGTAATGTTGTATGAGAAGACGCGTTATCTTCTGTTTTCCATCTAGTATGATGGGGTTCATTCTTCTTTCATTGTTATCGTGGAACTTTGACGTCCTACTTCTTAACTTGATGATTCCGTCGTCTCCTATATAAACGTCGATCTTTTTGAGCCGACTTGAGGTTTCTAAGGATTTTTCCGCTTTCAAACTCTTCATTTCTGTTGCGAAACTATCGTTCTGGCTCATCTTCATTAATAACTCTTCGGCCTTCTTTAAGTGGTCTTCTTCCAGGGGTAGGTACAGCCGCTTGTTTTCATTTTTGTTGGCGGATCGATGTAAGGTTCTCGTGTCTTTCTTCTGGGTTTTTCTTTGAGGTTTCCAGGGTTCTTCCTTCTGGCGCACAGCGGTGGCGGTTGCTTTGCGGGTCTTCTTCAATTAGTGGTGTGCGAAGGTAACCACTCTGGCCGTTGTGCGCAGTAGTCGCTCCCAGTTTGACAACCTCTCTAGGTCCAGAAGCGTGTCTTCAGCAGCCTTAATCGCCATCACCTTTTGCTTGTTCTTTTCTTCTTGCATGATACCCTCTGGTTTGAAGTCGTGAAACGGCCACTCTTCTTCTGGATGACGGAGAAATGACGGACATTTGAACCATCTAGCGTTGTGGTCAAACTCGATTGGAGTTCCCCTCGTGGCGTCGTCTGCTGGATTTTCTTTAGTTGGTACCCATCTCCAGTCTTCTGGCTTAGACTTTTCTTCAATTTCTGCTAGTCGATTGGCCACGAAAGTTTTAAACTTCCTTGGTTCCGCCTTTATCCACTGCAGTACTGTGCTAGAGTCTGTCCAGTAGGTCTTCTTTGATATTTCGAGCTCAGACTCTTCTTCGATCGTGGCTGCTAGTCTGCTGCCGAGTAACGCCGCTTGTAGCTCCAACCTCGGAATCGAAACTGGTTTCGTTGGCGTTACTCTTGCTTTGCCGGCGATCATGGAGACGTGGACTTTTCCTCCGGGCTCGACTGTCCTCCAGTAGACTACTGCTGCGTAGGCTTCTTCACTCGCGTCGGTGAACGTGTGCAGTTGTCCTTTTCTGCCGCGGGGTGAGACGCACCTTGGAATCTTCAGTTTTGCTAACGCCGATACTTCTTCTAGGTAGTTCATCCAGGCTTCTTTTTGTGGTTCGTTGATTAGTTCGTCCCAGTCTATCTTCGTTCGCCAAATGTCTTGAATTAATTTCTTCCCTTGTATCAAGACTGGTGTTGCGAAACCCATCGGATCAAAGGTAGACATCACTGCGCTCGTGACTTCTCTCTTCGTTGGAGTTCTTCTACCTTTTTGCAGGTCCTTTGACGTGTTACGCAGTCCAACATTGAAGCCTAGTGTATCTTCTTTTACCAGCCATCTTAACCCCAGAATCTTCTCTTCTTTCGTTAGTTGCAAAGAATCTTCTTTATTGGTGTCTTCTACTTCCGATAGTACCCCCGAAATGTTACTGGCCCACCCCTTCAGATGAAAGTTTGCTCTTGCGTGAATATCTTTTACTTCTTTTGATATCTTCTTTGCTTCAGCTGCAGACGCGAAGCTCTGTAGATAGTCGTCCATGTAATGGTTTCTGTTTATTGCTTTTACTGCTTCAGGATGAGTGTTCTTGAATTCCTCTGCGTTCTTGTTCATCACATAAATAGCTGTTGCTGGTGATGACGCTGCTCCAAGATGATTGACGACATTCTATACTCTTCGGGCTTGCCAGTTCTTCGGTTTCCGCGCCACAGGAACCTGAGGCTGTCTCGGTCATCTTCTCTTACTTTGACCCGAAGGAACATATCTTGGATGTCGGCCATGACAGCCACTGGTCCTTCCCTGAAGCGTAGCAGTACGCCAAATAGTGACTGCAATAGGTCTGGGCCCGTGAGCAAGGCGTCGTTGAGGCTCTTCCCTTCAAACTTGGCAGCTGCGTCGAACACTATCCTCAGCTTCTTCTTAACTGGATGTACAACGGCGAAGTGGGGTAAGTAGAATATTCTTCCTTTGCTTGAGGTTTTTGGAGCTTTTTCTGCGTATTCTTTTTCAATTAGATTCTGGATCTGCCTTTCGTAGTGCTCTTTAGCTTCTTGGTTTTGATCCAACTTCTTTTCAATGTTGACCAGGCGTCGGATGGCTTGACTGTAATTGTTGGGTAGAATTTCGTCTTCTTTCTTCCACAGGAGTCCTGTTTCGTATTGACCGCTTGACAGTTTCTTTGTAGTCTTCTCGAGGGTTTCTAGTGCTCTTCTATCGCTGTCATTGGTTGGCGACCGATTCTGAATCCCGAGAGATTCCAACTGAAAGTGTTCTCGGACGATTTCTTCTATGCTTTCTTCGTCAGTGGACGATCTGCCGTAGTGGGTGAAGTTTACTAAGGCAGTCGCCCCTGTTTCGCATCCGTGTAACACCCACCCTAGGTTGGTGAGGGAGGCTACAGGATCGGATGGTTTGCCCTTCTTCAGTCTTCTTGTTACTATCAGACCCCAATTGTCTTGACCTATCAGCAGCTTGGGCCTTTCGGTGACGTAGAGGAGTTGACTTTCAATTGCCCTTAGATGCTGGCAGTTTCTCACGGTGTCCTTGTTGATGCATTGCTTGGACAGCTTCAGGTCGTCGATGGTTCTTGCAATGATAGTTCTCTTTTCCCTTTTATGAGCCCCTTTTATCTTGAACTCGATCTTCTGTGAACTATCTTTTCTTAGCACCTTCCCGCCGACTGTTTCAATTATGAGTTTTTCTTGCTTCCCTTCGACTCCAATCTTCTCAGCAACTGATGCGTCTAGGAGTGTGACTGTTGACCCTTCGTCCAACAATGCTAGCACGCGGACTTGGCCTTTTGGACCATAAAGGTCCACTGGGATGATCTTCAGGTATGCCTTCTCTTCTCCTTTTGCGTTGTGGATTGAGGCGACCTTTTCTTCTGACGTGCTTCCTGTGTCTTCTTTTTTCGCTTCTTTTTCTACTGGTACTGGTGGCTTGTCAGAATGCAGGATGGTATGATGCCATCTTTTACACTGCTTGCAGACTGGAGCTTTACAGTTGATTCTTGAGTGCTTGAAACGAAGGCACTTGAAGCATATTTTTGCCTTCTTAATCATATCGCATTTTTCATTTAGGTTAGCTTCTTTAAACTTCTTGCATTCTATTGCGAAATGCTCTTCTTCACAGAATGGACATGACTTCTTGTATTTCTCTTGCGACGCTTCTTGTACCATATTATGTACAGGTCTTCTTATTTGCTTCTTTTGCTCCGATGGCACTTCAGGTGGAGCAAAGTCCCCACACATGTCGGCTTCTGTTTCTAAAAACGCTTCGACGAGTAATAGTTCTTGGATTTCTTCATCTCTTCTGCTTCGGTGGTAGGCGAACCAGCGAAACTTCATGGATGTTGGCATCTTGTCTACTATAATTCTCAGTGTTTCAGGAGAACTGAGGTACTGTGGTTTCTTCAAGGCTTTGATTGTCTCAACGGCGTTCTTCACTTTGCTTGCAAATACGCATATGTCGCTTGGGTTCTCGCCGACTTTTGACAGGTTCTTCATTTTAGGTTCTGATTGTTACTGAAGGAAGCGGCCATATCTTCGTATGATCTCTTGAACGCCAACCATTCTTCACAGGTTCCGTTGAAGTGAGGGAGTTCGATGTGCTTCGATGAAACGGGGTCACGTGACTTCTCGGATAACTTGAGTATGACTGAAGCCAATTCCTGGATGTCGCTCTTTTTTTCTTCTGTCTCGATTGGCCTCTGACCCTTGTTAGGCCTGTCCCCGGTCGTTATGAACCACTGCTCGACCTCTTGAGTTCGTTCGTACAGCTCTTCTCCGGCACCATCTTCTTCTTCTGACTCTGCTGCTAGGAGTTCCAGTTCAGCTTGAGCCACTTTCGATCGTGCTTCTGCCAGTTCTAATTCCCTTAGTGCTACTGTCATTTTTGCTTGCGCTTCTGCTCTCTTCCTATGCGACGAGCGAACAGAATGTGTGTCTGGATCGCGGGTCGTCTTCTTAGGGTGAGGCCGCTGCAGACTCTCTTCTCTGGACGTTGGTGTGCTTCCATCGTTCAGACGCGTTTTCACTGCGACACTTCTTTCTTGAATCTGCGGCGTTGGATGACTCTCTTCTTGGCGGACGGGAATCGACGTTTCGACGGTGCGGGTCGGGGGGATGGTACGAGTCACTTCCCCCGGTGTTGATTCTTCTCCAGTAGTATTTTTGGGATGATGTACGGGTTGCTGACGTTCTTGTACGCTGCCCGGCGGCGATCTTCTTGTAAGTGTCGATCGGTTTGAAATCGACGTGTTCGTAGTCGTCGCGCTTGTAGGTTCACTCGGCGTATTCATACTCCAATCCGTCGTACCGGTACCCGTAGTCCCCGTAGTAGCGTTACTTTCACTCGTAGTTATAGTCTTCGACTGCACTGATCTTGATCTCGTATTCGCAGGCATCTTCCTAGTTTCTTGAACCCAATCCGGCTCGAAGGACCAAATGTTGCGCTCATGTGATGTTGGGTGGAGAGGGTTCGCTGGCGGGATGTCGACTGGAGAGAGTGCGGTGGTGGAGTAATAATAACACTAGTCTTCAGAACTTCTTATTTATTCTTGTTGCTTCTTCAAGTTCTTCATAATACTGCTGGATTCGGAATGCCTGATCACGGAAAAATGCTCCTTTTTATAGGCAGCTCTGACCAATCACAGTCTCCCAATTTTGCACACGGCACTAATCTCCGCCCTTCGACCAATCAGAGCGCAGGTGGCTTTTCTATAGAAATCTTGAACTATGTTGTTTCTCGTGATCAGACATCCCTTACAATATTCCCTTACTTTCCTGACCTCAGGATGAGTTTAATTTCCTTAAATTAATAAAAAACAATACAATATTCTCTTATTTAACACCTTAAAATAACAAAAATGTGAAACGGCTCTCGTTACGGTAAAGTTTTCAGGTACTTAAGCCTTTTAATACAAGTAGCGCCGCCAGGTGGCAGGAATGCGCAACACTTAAACTACTAATTAGAAAAAATCAACACTTATCATCCTACTGGACTAACGTCTTATTAGATTAATATCACAATAAAATAGGAACTAATTAGAGATCACGTTATTTACTCGTATCGTCGCTAACATCTATGCTTCTAAACCTATTTTTATACGTACATTTTCACCTACTGGAGACAAAACTGACACTAACACAGTCCAATGCCCCTATTGTAGTGACACTACCCAAACAAACACTATATTACCAGACACACATAATAAGCCTATTATGCTAACGCCCCATAAAACACTTCAACCTCCTTTGTTTAGAAAATTCTTCTTAATAAATTATTCAGACGCATCCGGGTGTAGAAAAGGCCTTTTTGTGTTCGGTTATTTTTCTTTTCAAGCATAAAGAGGGACCGGTAACTATTCACCACTGAATAGGTTGATACAGTAGGTCAACTCCTTACAAAGAGTGAAAACAGGGGTACACACAAATACCACCCGTAAATAATAAAGTAACTGCTAACATGAGGTTTGTGTAAAAAAAAGTTGTACTGGGAATCGTTCAAACGTCCAATCTTTCAGGTCAGTCAACATAATTAAAATAAAAATTTTATTTCAGAAAAAATACCAAGTTACAACAATAAATAATAATATATGCAGGACTGTAGACACGTATGAATCTCTAACACATTCTAGTCGCGAGTGCGCTTGTACTCGCTGTACGTAAAACGTGTCTATAGGGTCACTGTAAATTAGCTAGCAAAACTCCAATCCGCCGACGGGAAGAGTACCAAAAAGTAAGCTTCTAACCCGAAATTAAAAAAGAAATTGTCAGCTGAGTTTCACTGATTTAATGGGAGCATGTATGTGTGCGTGTGTTTCCGCTCGTTGCATGGACAGCCTTCTGTACCTACCTATTGTGTGTATTCATTGTGGTACAACGAAACATAAAGGGTTTAGTACGGACCTAAGTGTGTATTGGACCTTGACAGATGATGCTGCCCCTCCCCTCCCCTCCCCCTACCAAAGTATTTTGTTTGCGAACTAAGTTGGACCGCGAAAATGTGAAAATGAGTGAGAAAAATGGCGGCAGGTTTTTACCGTTTTCTAGTCTCGTTGAGAATACGAATGTTTCTTTTTTCCAAATGGCAGGTGTCAAGCTGTGAATGTGTGCCTTTTTTGTGACTTTAGAATTTTGGGAAAGGTAGGTGTTTTATTGAATATAATAAATAAGTTATTACAGAAATTTTCTTTTCGTATACTATATCGAAACTTCTAATGCTTAATGCAATCATAAGGAAGTTTATGAGGTAAGGTTTTATTAATAAACATAAACTTTTTCGAATCTGTTTTTTTCGTCTTGTTTCTTTTGCTCCACACGGGTTTAAACACACAAAATTGATTTATTTTACATCACCAATCACCATAAACATACCCCAATAAATTTTCACGAAGAAAATCACGTCTAATGAAAAATAAAATAAGGCAGAATAAAACGTTTCCCTTGCCTTGTACAGAGCAATCGATCTTTCTTTCCTTTACGCTCGTCGATGTAAGCATATGTTTACTTACATCGACCAATCTTACTTGACACGCGGGAAAAAACGGAACTTAGTTCAAAATGTATGGAATTTGACATTTCATTGACAGTTTTCTGTACAAGCAGCGCCATCATAAGCTGCCAAGAATCATTGGCCAGTGCGTAAATGTATATTTACGTATTTATCGTATATGTATGGTGGTATATTTGTATGTGGGTGCCGTAATAAATCGTCAGATGTGTCTGTAAAACACGGAGTAATTTATCAGTGTCTTTTCGTGAATACTTTACAATTTTTTGCCGAGGAAACGCTCCCCGTTCCGACGTTGTAGCCTGACCGAAATAAGATACCGTCGTTTGTTTTCGCTAGTAATTTTTATGGACAAAAGATTATATTACGGAGTTTTTGTTTTGAGAAGTTCTTTTGTATTTAATTGGTCCGTTGGTGCCTGTTAAAATTCCTAAAAAGTAGTCAGTTCTTAGTTTGATTTCAAATTAATTCAAATATGAAGCGTGTACCTACTGTCGGACAACATTTTATTCGTTTACCATTAGGATTAATGTTTTATTATTGTTTTAGTTTTAATTTTGTTTGTTATTTTCTACACATAATTGAAAAATGCTGAAATGTGCAGCTGTCAAGTAAGGTAAAATTTTTAAAATCATTAAATAAAGAAATGTGTAATGTAACTCGAAAAGTATCTATAAAATACGTTTTTAAAATATGAAGTTTCAATTAAAATAGGGCTTATAATATTATAACAACTTCAAACAGGCAGAAAGCTTCCAGCAGTATAGTAAAATTAAATTCAAATAAAGACTAAAATGTTTGTCATTTTGGTCTTTATTTGTATTTAATTTTCAACTGAACACATCAAAACAGTAGAACGAACTAATTCAATTAACAATATGCTCAATTTCATTGCACACCGTTTGATTTGGTTTATGTAGCTGTTGCAATCACTGCTGTGTGGTTGTGGGCTAATAAATAACTTGGTATCGAAGCTTATGTGTGATTGATTAAACATTATATTAATTACTAGAATGGCAAGCCTGAACAATGGGGTGTGAAACTATTTCGATACTACAGCACGCAGAAATCCGTACTTAAACGAAAACGCATTAATTTCAAATAGATCAGTTACAGGCACTTTTACATTTTCAAAACAATTAGCTGTTTAGACCCTAACGGCTCATCGAATTTCGATTAAATTTAGCACACAAGTAGATCATGACTTGTGTTAGGACTTTGACTTATGCTTTTTATATCGGTAATACGGGTTAGTGAGATAATTTTTAAACAAATCAGAACCCTAGTAGGACGCCAAAATTTTGAAAAAACTGATGAAATAACTTCTCTGACTTCTTTGTGTATAGAAATAAAAAGCTCACAAAAGACATCACTCGTATTTTTTTTTAAATTTATTAAAACCTCGTCAACGTTTCATCAAATACTGCCGATCGAAATTCCCTTACAACTCTTGTAATAAACTTTTAACCACCATTCACCTGACCCAGTGACATAAATAATTGAAAAAGCATGTAGTCCATTAACACGCACGTACCAAACTCAATCTTTTAACTGTCCCCAACCCAACATAAGGCCTACCCACATAATACTCAAACAAAATATAAAATATTAATTTCACTTCATCCTTCATCCCTCTATATATTATTTAAGGGCTTTCAAAAGGTTCGTCTATAACTTCGATAAATTATAAAATCTCGCTCAAGCGTTTTATGTTGATGAAATGCAAATCAACTGACACTTAACACTTGTTATCTTTTTGGAATACTTGTTAATGTATTCATGGAAATATTGGATCGTTTGAGCTCAGGTTTTGGTTTTTGTTTTGATTTTTTGCTCGGACAAGTGGTCTGCCTGATGGGATTTAAATTTGAGACTTCCATAAAAACTTTTATACCTTCTTTAGCCAATTTTGGGAGTCACTTTTCAAAACTCTTTTTTTTTGCGCTCACCTTCGTTATACTAGATGTAAACAGACCCTTCACGTATCCGTCAACCAAGCATTCTGCACATCAAATTAAGTAACTCTACGCAAAAATTATTGCAAGGAAACGACTTTTTTTTTGTGGTGAAAAATCACGCTTTACGGTACACTGTGCCGATGGAAGCATTGAATAGTACCCGGTTCGTGGAGGTATTTTAAGTAAAATTTTAACTAAAACCTGTATTAAAAGAAATTGTGAAAAAGCTGGAATTTTGACCGCCAATATCTCTATAACTAGAAGGTTAATAAAAGTATTGAGTATTGGTTGCCAGGTATGGTCTAGAGCAAAAATAATATCGTAAGTGCGGGGAGATCAAGTACCTTTCGGCTTAGTTTAGGTATTTTTACATCCGTTATTTAAATAAGATGGTCTTGTTAAATGCTTTTAGAGCCAGCGTTTCAGACTACGTTGTCTGTGAGGTAGTGAATTAATGAATTTTTAAATATTGACAGCGTCATAAGGTCACAGCATACAAATCAACTCGGCGTCAACAAGTCACACAGGAGTCAACCTAACTTAAGCAGGCGGATCAGCAGCTCTGAAATGTCGACTCGGCTACGGCTAGCCGTCGCCGCGCTTACGACAGGAAGTTGTCTTGTGAATGACAGCACGTTTGGCAACAGTAGTGTGCGTAAGGGTGGACGAAGAGACGTAAGCTCCGGTACGGAGAGACGTAAGCTCCGGTACGGAGAGACGTAAGCGTGGGGACGACGAGCCGTAAGCGAGTTGACCACGCACCGCACCGCGGTTAGTAAGCTTGTCCCGAGGCGAGGTGATTACGTTACGATTCCGATTAGTGTGCGTTGTAGTAGGGAGTTTCATACAAAGAATACTTAACAGCTCGAGTTAATACGGTGCCGATCCTTTTCCGAGTTGGTATGTGTGCTGTGACCTTTGGCGGATTTTTAGACGATTTAGTTGGTATGTGCATATGCGAAGAAAATAATAAGCGACTTCACTAGAGATATGACCGCAAATAATAAATACTAAATGAATTTAGAGTAGTTAATGCAACTGAAAGTTAGCACATCACGTATAAAGATTATCCGAAAATAATACTAAGTCAGTAAATATTTCTTAGGAAAATGAAGTTTTTTTATGTGAGCTGTAAACATAAGAAAATTATAATTTTCAGGTCAAAATACGATCAACAAACTTAAATAAAAAAGCCCTTCATCGGTGAACTTTGCAAGCTAACAAAGCAAGTTAAACAAAATCTTACCGAATTTGCATCATCCATTCTCTATATCTTAACACAA
The DNA here is from genome assembly GCA_963576755.1 of Noctua janthina. Classification (NCBI taxonomy): domain Eukaryota; kingdom Metazoa; phylum Arthropoda; class Insecta; order Lepidoptera; family Noctuidae; genus Noctua; species Noctua janthina. Next base: position 6,555,664 of record OY755055.1, read on the forward strand.
CTGAAATATAATAGTGTTACTTATTCGTATTGTTTACACTGTATTAGTTGGATTTGTTTAGTTTAGGCTAAATATTAACGCATTAGTTAGTTCAATGATAGCAGAGTCAACGTAGGCACCAACCTCTTAGATTTAATGTATGTTGCCATGTGTGTTTTTAATGTTAGAACTTTACTTTAAACACTTCCACGACCCCAATACTATTCAATCCATCCATTAGCACAATGTTTTGAGTGTGTTACATTGAGTCCTACCGTAAAACGTGATTTTTCACCCAGAAAAAAATAAGTCGTTTCAAGTTCAGCATTAATTTTTGCGTAAAGTCACTTAGTTTGATGTACATAATGCTTGGTTGACGGCTTCGTGAAGGGTCTTATTAAAATAAAATAAATTGTGTTTTAATTCAGGCATAATATCCACATACAATAAAAAATAATAATAAATTGAGATTGAATAAAAACAGTAAAGTAGAAAATCATACAAAAATATCATTAAAATCATTACATTACAAAAATCAATAAAAGTCATTCAATAAAAATAACAATAAAATTACTCAAAAATAAAAACATGCGAGGTACGAGTATGTATAGGTACCCAACAAAATAACAACAAAGGTCCATTCTTTCGTCATTTTTTATTCCCGTTAAGGTGAACAGAAATCCAGTGCACAAATATAGGGCTTGCTAGGTTGCACGAGACAACCCTCAAAATGCTGTTACTGGAGCGTCTCAAACTTTGCCAGAAGGACACAGCCCTCGACCTCATGATGGCGTAAAAATCCGGAACCCTCGCTTCTGCAAACATGCTCGAAGCACTGCAGTACCTTGGCAGTTTCATTAGGGTTCTGTACGCGTGAAAAAGATGTACAGCTCATTAAGGGTTCAGTACAACTGAACCCTTAATGAGCTGTACATCTTTTTTGTGAAGTTGTACCATAGTTGGCAGGTGTACATTGACAGACAGTAAGCTCTGAATAGAGTGTTATTTACGTCTTTGGTGCACTTCACAAATTTGCGTGCGAGCATGTTACTCCTCACTGAGAGGGCCCTACGCTCTCTTTCTATGTCGCAGTCGTCCTGGAGTCTGTCTGTCAAAATGTGTCCCAAGTATTTAAACTGTTTTACTACCTTTATTGTCGCACCATTTAAAAACAAACTGGGTATGTTCCCCGGACCAGCCCCAGACCTGAATACCATGGATTCGGTTTTTAGAACATTATACTTTAGTTCATGAGCATCAACATAATGCTCACAGACAGACAACAGTTTTCTCATCCCTTTGATCGAGGGACTCAAAAGAACCATGTCATCAGCATAGCTCAAGCTGTTCACACAGACATTGCCTAGGTGACAGCCAACTTTGGTTCTGATGAGTTCCCCGATCAGACCATTGATATACAGATTAAAGAGGTCCGGAGAAGTCAACCCACCTTGGCGCATACCGCAATCTAACTTATAACTGCTGGATAGAGTGTCACCTCATTTGACTTGATTAGTTTGGCCCCCGTACCAGAAACTCAACAGATCTACGATTTGGTGAGGTACGTGTGACTTTTTTAGTTTGTCCCAGAGAATTTCATAATTTACCAGTTCAAAAGCTTTGCTCAGGTCTAAGAAGCAAGCATACACTGAGGTTTTCTGGTGGGTGTAGTACGCTACCGTACTCTTAAGACTAATAATCGCAGAGTCCGTTGAGAGTCCGGGTCGGAAACCAAACTGGGCATCGTCAATTTTTATATTATTTTGTAGTTCAGGCTGTATGAGACGCTCCAGCACCTTGCCAATTATCGTACCGAGTTAGATAGGTCGGTAGTTACCAGATTATTACACCCTATATATCTGAACACAACTGAAATATAATAATGTTACTTGTTCGTATTGTTTGTTGAATTAGTTAGCTAGCCATATTATCTTTCAAATTGTCCATTAGTTTTAAGTAGGTAGGTAGTAGTTTAGGTATTGTATTAAAAGTAGTATCAAGCAGAAAACAAAAAAATCCACTTACACACTTACAAAACACGGCATTATTATGGAATACTGCAATATTCCATCATGAATAATTATTACACTAAACAAAGTTTCAAGTACGGCCCTGGGAGCGAAATTTAATTCAATTTCAGTGCAATTCTGAAGTTTACTAAAAATATATTTCTAAGTATTTCTGCTGTAATTGATTAAATATTTCCATGTAAAAAGTTAGCAGATAAAAGTTCAGTAAGGAGTACTGAACTTCTGCTTTATGTGGTTTTATTGACGAAAACAAATTGTCAAAATAGTTCATAGGATCTAGTTGCGCTAGATGTGTTTAATCAAGCTAATGGGTGTAGAAAGAACCTTAATGAAGCCGAAACGCACTTGTTCTCACCGTCATTGCGATATTTTTTTTGTTCTGGTCCTGGGAACCTTCTACTCAGGAAGATATTGGAGGTCAAAGTTCCAACTTTTTATATTTCATACCTTCATGTGTTCATACTATTCAATGCATCCATCAGTACAATGCTTTGAGTGCGTTACATTGAGTTCTACCGTAAGCCGTGATTTTTCACACCAAAAAAACAATTTAAAAAAAATCCCAGCAATAATTTTTGCTTAGAGTTACTTAGTTTTATGTACAGAATCCTTGATTGACGGCTTCGTGAAGGGTCCTTTTACACCTTGTATTTGAATTAAGTAAAGAACTCTTATCATAATTACAGCTTTCGTCACCTATTATGCAGATTCTTGGGTACTTTTGCATTTTATACAAAACATGCAGCAATTCACAACATGCACGGGCGACTGCAACTCAGTAAAACGCAACCACAGATGGCGACACTACCGCTTGTGTCGATTTAATAGAATGACATAGACACCAGTTGTGTCGTTGCAGTCAACTGTTGCGACTGGGCAGTTCTGCCGGTTTGCGGGTACTGTCGCCTTCGGAATTGTACCTTAATTGTTATGTCAGCAAGGTCTACAGTTGCTCAAATCTTTCTTTATGTTATTTTTACCTACAACTCTCAGAATCTCAGCTATTCCAGTGTCAGTATTTCCATGTAAAACTATTCCCGCAGTTGGCCGCGTAGTTTTCAATGTTTAATTAAATTGAAAGAGAGTTGTACCGCAGTAACCACCGAAGGATTAGGGATAAAATGCCGTAAGTGGCAATTTGTTTTTGGGAGCTGTCACAGCCTTGTGGTTAGGAGTTTCGTATAGCCTACATAATTAATTTATGCAAAGTCGATTATAAAACAAAAAAAAAAAATGAGAATTTTTAGGAAAACTAGAACGTATGTTGTTTCAACATTATGTAAATGAAACAGAGGAAGAAGTTTGTGATATTCTGTAATTAATTCTTCTCTTAACGAAGAAGTTGAAAAAAATTGCGCGTCAATATTCGTCAGATCGATTATATTTTAAAAAATATTTTGCTATACCTAGCTACAGAAAAATTACTCTTATGACCACTATGACCTACTTAAAGAAGATTAAAAAAATAAAAGCAGAACACGCTGTTGGTTGTGAAAATGTAACACTCTGTATAACGAAGGAACTTGTATAAGTTATGATGTCAAAGTTCCTGACCGCGTGTGTTTGTACGGTTGGTTTAATCTTGAAAACTATGCGGCAGATGGAATCTCCGGTGGCTTGACGTAAAGCCTTGCTTTCACGAATATTATTACAGTAGGTAGAAGAGACAAGACAAGATAATGTTTATGGACAAAAAAACGACTCCTTGTTTTGTAATGAAGTTGAAAAAACGTTAGCAGTTAAATTTTACATGAAAAGTAGTACTCTACTTTTCATGTAAAATTTAACTGCTAACGTTTTAACTAAAAATGTTATTAATTAAAAACTATTAAATAACCTAAAATAAATAAACTAACAACAAAGTAAAAAAGGGCATCAAAAAAACTCCTCGTCAGCGCTGTCAGCTGGTAATGTGCCCAAGAGACTGGCGGTGTTGCCACGTTGTATGGCAAAACAGTTAAAGTAGTAAAAATAATAGTTGGTCACAAAACGAAAATTAAACATTCATAAACGCTGCTTAAAGCTAAGTGATGATTTACGACTGCGTAATCATAATTTTTTAACGTTTAAACGTCTCTCAATTTTAACCAGCTCATTTTATGAATATGAGTCTAAGTAGTACGGCCAAAAGTCTTTTAATTTAATTAAAAAGTATTTAAGTCAATTTCTCTTCCAGTACATTGACTCTTAAAACCCTTGCAGTAAGGTTTCCATTTGTAAGATTCGATTTTTTTAATTAATCAAGAAGAAAAACCTGAAAAACAGCTTGAACACAAAGTCCCCCTACACATTATAATATTTCGCATGAGCATATTACGTGAAAACAGTTTAATTAAACTGTCACGCTGTTACAAAGTTTAATTTCCGCTGTGTATAGTCTGGGGACATTTATTTCAGTGGTTACGCACTCTGTTTGTTGTTATGACTTCTGTTAATAATTAAAAACTTGGCAAACTGGATGAAACACAAAGAAAAATAAAAATGGATACTGCATGGATACGTGTTACGATAATTTGGGTTAACTGGGTTGTGAAAACCGAATATGAAATAAAAAGGTATCTTAATTGAATAAAAAACTCTTTTGAATATTTTTGGCAATAAAGATTTATTATAAATATTTGTATCGTTCCAATTCACACTTCATGCAATTTTTTAAGGCTCAACATGTTCGTTTACAGGGTGAATTTTCCAATGGATGATGATGATGTTGAGTTTTCATCAAAATCGAGACTCCTTCGAGGCCGTCGAGATTTTTCGCTCTTCCTTATAGTTTCGGATTAGGCCATCCACGGCCACTTGAAAAATTCACCCTGTATAGAACTGACGCACAAGAAAACGTTGCGGTGTCGTATCACAACAATCGGCGTCATGACCCAAACAGTTATTTACGGTGATGCCTGAAGACATAAGATAAACGCTTTAAAACTAAACAAAAACTGCCCCGCATTTTGAACTGTTCCTGCATCGTGGATGGTTTTACAAATATTTTTAAAACTCACATACACAGCCAGACCCGAAAACAACTATCTGTAGGCCATACAAATATTTGTTCCTTGCGGTCATCGAAACCACAACTCGCAGCACAGCAGTCAATCGCTCAGCCACGGCGCCAACCGTGCCGTTAAACACCGGTTTTATGTGTTTTGGAATTAAGACTATGATGTTATATTATGATAAGGTTGGTAAAGCTCCGCCGTTTAATATTTAATAAACTATAAGTCGCTGGAGCCTTAGTAGTAAGTAGAAAAATGAATGTAATAATTATCTACTCTATTTTTAATATTGTTTGTTTTTACACCAAACGATTGCGGTACAGCCCATGTCAAATGCTTTACAAAGTTTTCCTCGTAACGACTAGACAAAATCAAATCTACTTCGCCACATGGTCGACCACAAAATACCGATACGGACGTTGCGCGAATTGGACACTCGTGCGAATTGGGCATTCCGCGGATTGGCCGCTTTGCGACCGCTGGACGTTTTGCGGCCGAATGAAACTACGAAAAAGAGAAAAAAAAACGAAACAATCCAAAATGTTTGTCAATATGGGATTCCGCAGCTTACGTTGGTACACGGGTGCAGCGGTGTACCAACTAACCAACAAATACTTCGTGACACAAACTTTGTAGCCGAGTGCAATTAGACAAAAAAAATGCAACGATGTTTATAATGGTTGTATGTTCATGAAACTCTTTTGTTGAGTTTCTTCAGGTATGGTGCTGAAAATTAAAGAAAAAAATTCAACGCAACCATGGACTAAACCCATAGTTTTCAGTTACAACCTGTAATGATTACTAGGTGCATTAATATTTTTATTTATTTAACACTTCAAGCACAAAGTACAGAGGGGGACTAAATGCCATTGACATTTTCTACCAGTCAACCTATGGGTGATGCAGAGACAAACAGTGGTAGGTGTATATGTGAAAATAATATTAATTTAATACTAGATACTACTAGGATACGGTGGCGAAGGGTCAATTTTTGTAAGAGGTAAGCCGGAGTACGTATCTTTAATGTGATTATATTATTTGTCTATAGAATACGGACTGTGCCCTTTTTCAAAGGGAAGCCAGTAGGAATCGAGTTGTATGGAACCTTCGCCAATGCTAGGATATATAAAATACTATAAATATATATCAAAATATATCCAAAAATAATAAGAAGGAAAAAGGAATATTCTTTACCCCCAAGAATATTTCTTTTTCTTCCTTATTATTTTTCCCTTGTTTGTAACTATACACTAGGTGCTGGAATAACAAAATCATTAAATACTCCTTTTACTTCGTACACTTTGCACACCGCCCATACATCTTTTTTTTTTTTTTTTCGGATGGTAAATCATCAAATGACCCCCCCACTCTGGGCGGAGCGGAAGGAAGTGTCAGACTTGTACTGACTAAAACCCATCCATGTTCCTTCTTTGCCCTTTGTGTTCCAGGGCCACGGTATCTCTTTCGAACAGTCCCGCAGCCCTGCCATACATCTTACTGGTTGATTTTAAGTAGGTAGGTCTTCTAGGAACTCACCGTATTTGCGGAAATGAAGAATTGAAAAGTATATTCGATGTTCAGATAAAATAGTTATTTCTTTAAAACTTACTTTTTTACATCCAGACGGGGACTGTCGGCTAACCCATCTAACTGATCCCATATTTCATCAGTTATGTTAAAGTGTCATGTAATAGGGGGCGAGCCTATTGCCATGCGCCGGGTACAACTCTAGACTCCGTGACTTCTACTGAGAAATTCATGATGGAAACCCCCAATAACGCTTTATATTTACAGCGGCCAACCTGGGCTTGCAATCGGTTAAGGGATTTCCAGATTGGCCACTGCAGTTCGGATCAGGGCGGCAGGTGTTCTTCCGGGTTGATGAAATGTGGAGGGGTAGGACCACAGGCTACTGATAAAATACTCGAGGAGGTTCATTTACATGGCCATTCAAACAGATCCTCTTCAGTTTCACAAATTTACCCTTTCGATTCCATAACAACCATGTCCATCTAGCTAGGAGCATTGCCCCAACATTTTCAATGTTCCATTAATATCCAACGTTTAAAGGGGAATGTCCCACGGCGCATATTTATTCGGTTATCCACACAATGTGTGTCAATTTCAGGTTGCAATGTATAGCTGAGCACACCAATACGCGCCACCTCGCCTTAATTAAATCGAACAGGCTTTCATGCACCAATCTAATACTATAAATATTGTTTTATAGAATGTTAGGGGGCTGAAAGTGTCAGTGACTGCGTCGTTGGTCTGCCTACATTTCGCCAGTTATGATTTAAGTTTCATGTAATAGGGGGCGTCCTTTTTGCCATCAACCGGGCACAAATCCAGACTCCGTGGCTGCCACTGAGAAATTCCTGATGGAAAAACCCAATAACACTTTGCCCGAACCAGGATTCGAATCCAGGACCCCATGCTCAGCAGTCGCGCCTGCGGCCACCCTACCAAAGAGGCAGTCCGGTGAAGGTAAACATTGAGAAAAGATCTTTATGTCCTAGAAGCCACAATTCGAAGCCATAAAATAATGTCACAGCCACCAGCCCAAGGCCCGCGTGGTGGATGATGGCGCCCTCCTTATAAAAAAGGGCCTGTGAAGCTGTAACCCAGCAGTGCAACATGTTTTAGGTCTGCGCAGCATGTCTTCTTCTTCCATACTTCCCTATTACTCGTCATCTCATCAGACATCTCTTTTCTTGCCATATCATCCTTTACACAGTCCATCCATCGTTTCTTTCGTTTTCTTCTCCATATAGCCATCCACATTCATTCTCAAAATCGTGAATCTGACTTTGAACAGAAATTACCCCATTTGCCTTTATGCTTTTATAATACGGGTTTGTTTCATACATTCAGTTTCAGTCAACCATTATATATTCTGATTTACAACACAGTAACTATTCAAGTATTAACCTGAGCTCCGACCACAATACTAGCGTATTCAGGGTTCACACAAACGAGTTACTCCACGCACATAAACCACGAATGGCTCAATAAAGTAAATGAACGCACCCTAGATTTATTACATTTCCGCTACGTACGAATATTTTTGACAGAACCCTAACTCAGGGGTTGCGAAACTATGGTACGAGTATACTGTGGCACGCGAAAACTAGGCATGTCCAAATTAAAAGTCACATAGGTAATATTGTTTTTATAACCCTTTTTTACATACGATACTGCGTTCCATTCGTGAACTATCTATACTTGATAAAGAGGAAAAAAAAATCAAGTTTGTGTGTAGGGGTAATCTCCGGAACTAATCATCCAATACTAAGAAATCTTTTACTGGCAGAAAGCTATTCGTTGGTGCTATAGGAGCGAAGAAAATAAGAAAGAAGTGCTAGTCCTTAGTAAAAGTAGCAACTTCTAACGTTTTGCCGACATTGGTGACACGTCACAGACACTTTATTGTTATTAATTATTTACCCGTCCGACTCACATTGCGACATGACCCATTTACTGGAATGTCAAGTGTCCGTACAACTGCACGTTTGAGGACCTATGATGCTGCTATTGCTTGTGATCACCTACTGGGCTGAACTGATCTGAAGAGTACCATCGACTCGAAAAAAAGAAGATTTGTTTTCAGCCTACTGCAGAGCAAAGGAGTCCCTTCCTTTTCTGCATTTTTCGCTAACTTATTATTATTTACAATAACATTATTTTGATTAAAATGTCAACCAGACATAAAAAGGTTAGTCACCCCTGCCAAAACTTATACTAAAAGGGGAATCCAATAAAATGAATAGGAATTCAGCTATTGCTGAGCTGTCAAAAAAGTTTGAAGACGCGTTGATATATCACTGCTAGAACGGCGTGGATGCGAACTTTTTCAATATAACTGGACTTTCTGACAACTCTCAGATGCTGACGAAAGCTGACAATGGTCTTGAATAGATGAGGTTTCGGGTTTTGAAAAGTTTTCTGACTTTTCACGAAAAGATTTCGTTGATAGGTGATTTGGGAATAAATAATAACATCGACTACTTTTAATCTCAGAATAATCTTAAAATAGTTATAATAAGCGTTCTCTAATTACCGTCTTCAGTCAATCATTAATATCCCGGGAATATTAAAGTATTTATGAATGGAAATCTCAGAACACTCTGCCATAAATTGGTAGGTAACCGAATTAGTACCAATTATAAAATAAGGAGCTCTAATTTCAATATAAACATCATTAAACCGTAAATTTCAAAATACTTTTATGTATTCACAATAATTGCCCCAGTAATCTTCATTTTCGCAGAAATTTAAGCTTATATTTAGATTGTCAAACACCACTGCGGTCAAAATTGGTACAATAATAAAACGATGTTTTCCTATGTTTGCAATAAAATTCTGCCAGCAAAACTTTTTACTAAAGAAAATTACCCAAAAATATTTCGAGATAAATTGCTAATTATCTATTGTAAAAACTTTCTGGCGTTACATTCGGGTCGGGGGCGTTAAATCACATTTATTTCCTTAATCTTTTGTACTCATCTGTATCCTGGGTTGATCCGTTTTTTTTCCGTTTTCTCTCTCATACTCTCGTTAGCAAGTCGTTAGACATGCTTTACGATCCGTTTCCGAAAAACTAAAAAGGTGTTTGTGCTAAAATAAGGCTAAAATATGCCTTTAGAAACGATTTAGTACATTGTTGTTACCTAGGCTTTGAAGATATTTTAAATAGGTATTCTTGGAAAAAGAAAAAAGTAACTTTTGACCTTGAAACATAAGAGGCCATCCAAATCACTACTAGACGGCGTGCTTAAAACAAATAAGAGAAACTAGAAGAATTATAGTCGCTTGAAATTCTACATAAATGACTGTTGGTCCAAGATGAACATAACTCAAGTCATGTCGAAGAAATTAAAAAAAAAATATTGTCCTGAATATCATCTACATCCACAATTAAAGAAAATGTTTAAATAGCATTTCTTTATTAACCCGTCAACCGATTGCCTACAATCCGCCATCTGCTCGTATGAGCTCGGGGTTTTAACGATTAGATATATTTTTTGTCGTTTCGAGTACATCTTACTTATGTACTGTCGTCGTTTCATGCGACATTTGCTGGGTTAATAAAGTAATCTAAACAAATAAATAAAATAAAAGTGTTTGTTTGTAATTTTATAAAAAGAACTGAATGCACTTCATAAAAAAATATTGTTTTTTAAATTTTTGTGTCAGTTTGTTTCGGCTAACCTCTGAAAAGGCTGGACCGATTTTAACTTACTGGCAGATAGCTGATGTTATAAGGAATAAAAAAAAAACCCAAAAAAAACCCTTGAAATTATTAACAAAATTCGATTCAAATAGTGAAATATTTTTATAATATTTTACGCGGACGAAGACCCACAGTTAGTTAAACATATAGCATACAACATAACCATCCAAGTAAAACTACTGTAACATCCTATATTACAAACAATATCATCAAGAAATCTCCAAAATATTACCTAGCTCGTTACAAACTACAAACTTGGTACATATTTCGCAGTAGTTTCCTCAAGTGAAATTTATTGTTGGACCCAAGCTTGCCGGCTGCTCCAAAGTCTTCCCTTCTAAGATAGCAGGCTCATTATTTATTGCAATAATGCAATCTCACGGTGTCATCTAATGTTGCTCTTATCTTATGCTAAATATACCGCGTGGTTGATTTATTTTAGCAATTTCGCTGGCGAAAGTCATTACCGTGGTTGTGGTGGATTTGTATGGTTTTTGAAGGGAGGGGGACTTTTTGCTATGAAAAGAATATGTTTTCTTGTTGCTCCAGTAGTCGCAGGCTCAACTGCTGAGCATGAGGTCCTGGGCTCGATTGAGGTTCTGGTTTTTCCGACAGAAATTTTTCAGTTGCAACTACGGAGTCTGATTTTGTTCGTTGAACATGGAACTTAAATATAACTAGCGAAATGTCGATATTATATTAAGTACACCTCTGATGTATCACACCACCTCGAGGATATATGTTTAGAATGTTTTCTAAGGTTTTTTGATGAAAACCTTATATAGATATGGGCTAGTAAATAATGCTTACGAAAAACACCCTAAAAGAAAGAATAGCCTATTGTGACAGAAACGCCATCTATCGGGCAAGTAATTGGGAAAATAATACAGTAAGACGTAAGCCCTTATTCATTAACACTAAGCAATTCCTAAATTAAAGCGCTCTGTTGGATTCCCAAAGCTCGATTCCAGTATTGCAATAATATTTAGGGATTAATTTGGGTGATGCTTAATGTTAATGAAAACGGGCATAAAATTAAATTAAATTACGAGATTGAACAAACCGTTGGACTTGTTTAATGTAAGTAGCAATAAAAGTTTGCCTGATAAATACCAACCATTGTAACAAGAATCAGGCCGCGTCCATAGTAGGGACAAAATAAAACCGAGACTTGTTAATTGCGGCGCTGTTTGACGTAGTGTGTTGATTAAAATTTAATTTGCGGGTATTATGATAAAATAATTGCGAAATTGTAGCCATTTAAAACATCAACAAAGACCTTGAAATTATAATTTCGATGTTTAAAGTACGAAGATTTCCAGGAAATGCTTAAAATTTCAACCTATATCATCATCATTTTCTTGCCCTTGTCCCAATTCATTTGGGGTCGGCGCAGCATGTCTTCTTCTTCCATACTTCTCTATTACTCGTCATATCATCAGACAATCTCTACCTAGATATTCCCACAAAATAGTCCTATTTCCAGTTAATACATTTTCGTGAGATTTATTGATTTTCTAATTGAATCACGCTTTTGAATTTAAGAAACGAGAAAAAAAGTACATTTCTCTTACAATACGACTTCGCAAAGCCTGAACATCTTCTAGACAAGATGAAATTTTAATACGAAGGCAAACTCGTAAACTAAACGGTTTTATGTCCAACAACGCACATCACTCAGGATTTGGGACGTTTAATAACGAAATAAGCCTAGTGTAAAAAGAGAATTTAAACGCAGATTTAATTTAATGCAAAAATAGACGCAAAGCTTTTAATAAGGACTTTTTTTACGGTGAATAAAGCAGGGCTGAACTCCATATAAAAGTTGACAGTTGATAGTGTATGACAGTTGAGATTAGTTTAATAAGAGAAGAGTAAGTGTTTAAGAGTGTCTTTTCTATTGTTTTCTGGGGACCTACAGTGGTTTCACAGTTATTCTGGAATGTAACTTCATCTTTTAGTTTTGACTATTCAAAAGTGCCTATAACTGGTCCATTTGAAATGAAAGCCTTTGTCCTGCAGAAGGCTAACAAAAAAATATGAGTCATAATTATCATAGCCTATTTGCGAAGCGTATTCATTGGTGATTAATAATCTGAGTCGAAGCCTCGAAGGTCGTCCGCTATTTCATTAATCCTCATTTTTTTCTTTTTTAACCTATGTTGTCCCACTGCTGAGCAAAAGTTGCCCAATAACCAAGAACTCTTTAATCTTTGCTTTTTTTTCCGGCCAATCTTTCATAAACACGTCTAAGTTGTCATCCTCATTATCAAGGTTTAAAAAAAGGTATCTTAATATCTTTTACGAAGTATACGCCAAAGTGACATCTTGCGCACTTATGACTCGAAACTATAACTCCCGTAAAATAAACTCGATACTAAACACTCATACAAGCCAACAAATAAGCAAACGGGCAACAACAACAATAATTGTTGTTCTGAGAAGACACTGCAACACTTGAATACACACATGTGTAGTACACAGCAATAATACACAGAAGTACACAGCCATACCCAGCAATTACGACACAGTACACGAGTATACGTAGATTCGAATTAGAGCAGCTTGTAGTCGACACAAACATGCCCACGATGCCGACGAATGCAAGACGAATGCATTAGCAACAAAGGTTTTAGTAAATGCATCTTGTCTTTGTTAAAGGAAGAGATGCAAGTAGTTGGGTAGCGTTTTCCGTGTAGAAGATTTTCTTTTGTTGAAAAGACTAGTTTTATTGAAATTCTACTTTGCAATGGATTACTATTTCTAATAATAGACAGATTGATCGATGAACTCTGGATAGCTTTAGGCACATTTGTGTTACAACAAATATTTGGCACTAAATTTGTTTTGCCGATAAATACAAATGGAACAAACATCCTGAGTTTGCCTTAGCAGTAAGAATTGTATGGTGGCGTCCTGTACTTTTTTCCTACCTGGACGGTAATAAGGCATGAGTTTATGTATGTACAGGCACCAGCGCATCTAGTTACCATAAACTGTCAAATTTTCACATTCGATTTTGAACTTAACTTTTAACATTTTTTGGTTTGAAATAATTTGGAGTTTGTCAGCCTGTGGTAAGTTGATGTGCTGGCAACTGTAAATAATGTGCATGAGTCTTTAAAAGAACTTACTATTAACACGTATATTGTTTGTAAAACTCACTATTAACCACTTTTTGATTGAAACCTCCATCTACTATTACGAATTACGATAGATTTCGGTATGATAAATAAAAAGTTGACGGTCGGATTGGCGATCGTATATTACGGTTATCGTATGTTCGAACTGGAGAACGCATCTACCCGTCCTCTCGATTCAAATTTATCGATCCCACATTCAACAAATTTGAAATATACGTCGAGTAGCCGTTTTGGAGGCCATCCAATATAATTTATTAGCAATCTGGCAGAGGCTTGCATCTCCAAACTTTCCAGTTTCGTATGCTATTTCAAATTATGGCTTTACAAACAAAGTTACTGTGTAAGTATTTGATCTTTCTGCTGTGGTGTTTCTTGTCCTTAACAATAAATCTTGGCGATTTGAATGGAATTTTGCAATTAAGTATTTGCTTTTTTCACGACTAACTTTTAGCCGCGGCTTAGCTCGCGTTTGCTCGTAAATTTTCCCATAGGAACGTTTTAAATAATTGCACTCGTCAATCAACACTCGGGGATAATGTAGTCATAAGTGAAAGTATTTTCGGAATGGAATCAGTAGTTCAGAAGATTACCCCCTAAAAATCAATCAATCAATCAATCATTTATTTATTTGTTAACATAGGCACAGAATAAATATAGATCTTAAGTTAGTTAAACTGCAGGGCGCTATGTGATGCCAAGAGGCGTACAAAATTGCAATTTTAAATAATGGTAGTTCTAAATTAATTCTTCATTTAAGTATCCAAACTTACAAACATATAAACTTGACCTCTTTATAATTAGTATAGTTATATTAGTGTAGATAAAATCTTGTTTAACCACATAACCTTGTAAAGGTGGTTGCGACATTGCAAATCTGGAGGTTAAGAGTTCGAGTCTGTCGTGTTTAGATTTTTAAGTTTAATTAATAGTACTTTTCGTCAAATTTCATCGACTTCGAGCTTTATAATTATAAAGATTATTAAATTCTTAGACGTTTAATAATCCAACATGACCTTATTTTTATTAAGATCTCCTTTCGCAATTTTATTTCAAGTACTTTTAAGTAACTTTGGGCTGTGGCTATTTTTGGTCCTTCCATACGAACCCAAAAACTGTAAGCTGTTTAACTAATATTTAGTATCCCTTAGCACAAATTAGCAACATATTTTCCACAGAACCACTTCTTTAACCCGACTATCAACACACACAACCCGAAAAGCCGCTGAAACGAAATCACAGAAGAATTCCCCCTCAACTCGATCCGTAAACAACTACAAAAAGCCCAGTATCTGCTTATAAGCGCAGAAAAATGTCTTCTGAATTGCGGGAGGCTCACAAAAGCCACGTAACTCAGGCACTGACGGCCGCTTGTTTTGAATAGGCCGACAATTTGTCACAACAAATTATTCAGCCATGCCGCATGAAAAGGGTGACTTTTTTATGCCATTTTATTTGTACAACGCGAAATGATTCCGTAATTGGGACGCCGATGAAATTGACCTTATTAAGCGATGTAGTCGAGTGAACCATGTGAATTTATTAGATATGTTAGGTTGGGATTATGTGATGTTCGGTTTATGCGCACTCGAGTGTAACTTTTTTGGTTTTAAAAGGGTTTGGTAATGTTGTAGGTTTTTACTGAACATGGGGCATTTATTATCGGATTAAGCAAGGCAGTGAGTTTGACAGATTGAAATTTTAAGTGTTACTACCGACATGTTGATGACCGTACTAGGCGAGACTTGAAAACCAACTTCGTTTGCATAGATAAAGGCAATTCCTGGGTTCAGTAGATTCTTCTTTTATCTTTTTTTCGGGAGCTCAAAATAATATACAATCACGGAAGATATCCCGTAAGTGACAGTATAAGTTTAATTGCCGTGAAAGCTTAAAACAGTGTTTGAAGCTAGACAGACAATATATGCGTAAGTAAACATACTAAAATATTGAAACATACTTGCCAATTTGGTACAAAAACAACATAATAGCAAAGCTGTCAGGCATTTCGCTCATATTTTTTGTCCAACTATTCATAAATAATGACGTGCGGCCGTAAGAAACTTTGGGACCCCTTTCGCAACTTTAAGAGTGTTCCAAAACATTGTATAAACTTATAATAGGGTTTTTTTTTCGCTCATATAAATACGGTAAAGTCCCATCTGCTGGGGATTTGCTGAATCGATTGTATACTTTTAGTTTAGAAAAGAATAATATTTTTCGAGGATACAACGTACTCGTAGGTGCGAGTGCTTGGAAAGGCCGTTGGGTTTCAGCGTAAAGTTTTTAGATAACTTTTCTTTTAACCAGCACAAGGATATAAGCGTTAAATAACTAAATAAAACACAGAGGTAACCAACCAAGAAATTTGTTCATTTTTATTGTTTGACAATTTCATCTTTGTTATATTTTAACATTATTATAGGCGTTTACAGCAAAAATCTCATAGACCTTTCAAAATTATCAAAGACAAAATACTACCTCATTACAACATTTTAACAAATCCATCTATATTTTCCCTAAATTTAATAAGACCCACCTCAAACCTGGGACGGATATTAGTTCAAAAAATCCAATTATAACATGGAAGACCGATGTCCTCATAGTAATTACAAGTAGCATACTGCCGTGGCCGCTCCAGGCTTAAAAAAATATTACACACATGTAATTTGGACGTGCGTCATATTTCAGGCTTTCAGGGTGGAATATTTTTTCACAAACTAATGGGAAACTAGATGTTTCATGTTCAGTGGGCTGAGAGATATCAGTGTGACTGACTTCAGCAGCTGGTCTAGAAATTAAACTTAATATGCTATTTGCTTGCGACTTCGTCCATGTGGTTTTTGAATTTTGAACACGGTACAGATTTACACCTGTGTCTGTGGCTTTTCTGAAAACCATTTCCTCAGTACACCTTATCATCATTTACCCAGCCTTTTCCCAACTTTATTGTGGTCGGCTTCCAGTCTTACCGGATGCAGCTGAATACCAGTATTTTACATTGAGCGACTGCTAGTGCACCTCTAGATTTAAATCTTAAATCTTTCCATGATTCTATAAAACCACGTGTGTTAATTGCCGAACGGTTAAGCAGAGGTATACCAATAGTACACCCACATTTCGCCAGTTGCATTTAAATCATGGTACAGCCACGCTGCGGCACTGTTCGAAAGAGATACCGCGGCCCAGGAACACAAAGGGCAAAGAAGGAACATGGATGGGTTTTAGTCAGTACAAGTCTGACACTCCCTTCCGCTCCGCCCAGAATAGGGGGGTCATTTGATGATATCCCACAAGAAAAAAAAAAAAAAATTACATAGCCATGTGACGGGATGTGAAGATAGACACGTAGACCACATGTCTATCTTCAGTGCATTAGGCTGTGATCTGCCTAGCTTTTCCCAATTATGTTGAAGTCACCTTCCAGTCTTACCGGATGCAGCTGAATACCAGTATACTTCATGAAGCGACTGCCTATCTGACCTACACAACGCAGTTAGTACTGGGTAATACGATACCCCTTGGTAAAGCTGGTTGTCAGACTTTCGGGTCACTGACTATATAACGACTGTCGAAAATCTACAACTGACAGCCTGCCTGCGGATGGTATATTACAAAATTTATAACGAGAGATACAGATTCCGTGAAAAGTTCAACTTTCTAGCCAAGCGTCCTAAGGTAATAAAGCTTATAAAATAATCCTACCCTCCTTTTCATAAAAAAATGACATTTTATAAAAGCTATAAAATAGTAACTGCCTTTGTCTTTTCCATGTCAATTAAGTAAAATGGGACAATTCCCGAAAGACGAGGAATAAGGCATTTTATTTCTTGTTAACTTCATGTGACTAAATGATATATCCATCTTTTATAAAACTTTAGTGTCAATACTGAATGGCAATGAAATCGCACAGTTTAATTTTGAGAGGCCTGTTTTTAGAAGGTATGAAAGGACTTGTGACATTAAGCTATTGCATGAGGCTTAAACATAACTGGTCAAATGTTGGTGTGTAGGCACACCTAATTTTTCAAGGAATTAGGTAAAATCATGCGTTATGTAAAAGTTCTGGAGTGGCGACCGCGAACCGGACGACGTTGCGTTGGAAGGCCTCCCACTAGGTGGACCGATGCCCTGGTGAAGGTTGCAGGGATCTACTTAATGCGAGTCGCACGGGACCGGTCAATGTGGCGACACTTGGGGGAGGCCTATGTCCAGCAGTAGACGTCTTTCGTCTTGCGTTATGTTATGTTATACGAAAGGACCCAAATATAAAGTGTATTTTAGCGACCTAAATAATATGTCTCTAAATAATTTCACCTTAAAAAAGACTAAAAATAATAATGTTTTAACTACCCAGCAAGTTATATCGTCATAAGCCGACACGAGCTGTGTTAACACGCCGGCTCTCCGAAATCCCTGAGCAAAAAGTTGCGCTCTAGAAACGACGGTGACAAATCGCTTTTTACGCTTACCGTGCTTTATACTTAGATGCCTTACTTCTCTTGAATAAAATAACGTATTGGTTCAGGGTAGGGTAATAAATGTGGATGTGTTTATTCAGTTTTGGGTCAACGTAAAGGTGTTGCTGGTTTGTTAATATCAAAAAGTTTTTTTTATATACATATAATGATATTATACTTTATAATGAAATAAAGGCTTAATTGCGTTTCTCTGTAAAAAACGAAAGATTTATTTATACAAAGGTACTTACAATATTTAACTGACTACATTACCAAAACATATTTACATTAACAAAAGATTCACTCACCTGTAAAAACTAAAGAAACATCATTTAATGCCTTTATTTCAGGTTTTTTATATCTAAACAAATAAAGAAACTTCGAACTATAATTGTCATCCAAAATCTTCTCAATGTCAGTTTTGACACATATACATCTATGGCTATTACAAACTTATTAGTGACAAGTAATAAAGAGGTTTTCTTTATTAGTTGTCATACACATCATATATTATACATGCCTACTCCTGACCTCAATCTTGTTCTGAGGACAGAAATAAGGTCGAAGATGGAACCAACCCAAAAGAAGCCTATTAACTCGCGACTTAAATAGGTTGGGGTCCAAAGAACCCGGTAACACCGACGCAGGAAGAGAATTCCACTCCTTGGCTGTGCGCATAATAAAAGATGCAGTAAACCGCTTTGTGTCCTTTGTGGAACATCGACAAGATATGGGTTATCACCCATATACATCCATCTACACCCATATACACCTAGGGAGATAGTGGAATGAGCTCGTGGAGCTCTTGGGCACACTCGCCGAAGTACAAGAGTTAAACAGAAGAGCTGCCACAGAAAATATGTGATTACTTGTCTGAGTGATATGGCTTCGTCACAATCGCCGAGTTTGGCACGTTACTCTTGTACCAACAGAAACCAGTTAGTTATTGCAAATAGATTGCCTACAGGTATTCAGTGGACTGAAAGTCTGACAGCCAGTCTTACCAAAAGGTATCGTATTACTAACTGGATTATGGAGGCCAGATAGGCAGTAGCTCCATGTAAAATAGGGGTATTCAGCTGTATACGGTTAGACTGGAAGCCGACCCCAATATAGTTGGGAAAGAGCGAAGTAGATGATGATTGAAAGTATATTAAAATGTTGTTTTCTTTTTTTCATCAACGGTATGTGTGTTTAAACGTCTTTGTTTTTAACAAAATATGAGTTGCTATACCGAAAATCCCTAATAACCATGGTCAAAGTAATCATGTCTCATTTACACAATTTTTTTAAAGCTTTCTTGCACTCAGCTAAGAAAAATAATAAAATCCGGATAATTTAGTTTTATCCTCATAGTGGAGCTATAAATTAATAGCGTCCTAGCTTCCTGCACTTTCATTCATATTTATTTAGGGTTCTTGAACATTAGGGTTCAGTGCGCCACAGAATATTGTTTTTTACAAGAAATTTTTTTATGAATACGAAATAGATTTGCCACTAGCACTTTTTAAAACATCAATCAAGTTCCTCAATCTTTAGGGAAAAAAATCTGAATCAATGAACCGAAACAGAACAGCTGACTATTAAAATTGATAATACATGAAGGGCTTGGCTAATTAATTCGTTACGCTGATAGTTTGACAAACAGTCTTACCAAGGAGTCTCGTGTTGAAAACGAAGTTGTAGGGGTCAGATGGGCAATCGTTACATGTAAAATACTGGTGTTCAGCTGCCTCTGGTTACCAAAAGTACTGCGCAACGATGACGATGAATAAACATTTAATCCTATTACTCTCATTTTTTTTTGGCATAGTTCCTTATTTCAGATATCCGTGCAAAAGTGTTCAACATCAAGATAATAAAACACCACGACTGTCTTAAACATTACTAGAACATCATCCCTTCCGATATTTTAAGAACAAAGATCTAAATGCGAATACGGAACTCTCTTTAAACATTTCGCTGAATCTTTTTAGCGCTAGGAATATCTCGATATAAAACGAGAGCCTTTGGGACCCGCTCGTAAACGGAGCTACAACTAGTTAAAAGTTAACACCCTGTGCTTGTACACTGGCTACTTTTAAAATAAATGTTACGTACTCAATCTTTCTCTAAGATTGTAAAACACTGTTGTTACTAACAAGTTTATGTTTATTTCTTGTAGCCCAGATTTTGAAGTTTCTTATTTAGTCTAGGAAGCCATCGAGAAACAGAGTTAAACATGAATATGTCGGATATGTCAGGATTTACTCCGTTAGGCTTGTACATCATGTGGACTGCAGAAGGGTTTCGTGAAATGAAAACACACTGGGTGCGATACACCGTTTCTAGCAAGCTAACAAATTACTTGAAATTACAACTTAACACAATTACACGGGGCACAATGAATCGTATACAGTTTCGGGACGTCTCAACTCTCTCGTCCTCGTTGCGTGCTCGCCCGACTCTGTATAAGCACGCTGTGTTGTGAGAAGACTGGTAAGTAGGTCGCGTGATATCACCACTGCACACTGGCGTACTTGCGATTCATTTTATGTCCGTACTAACTACCGGATAGGACAAATATTTGTTTAAAAGTTTTGGGTAGTACAGGTATGCAGATGGATACTTAGGTTTCACGAATTTTCAATGATTTATGTCGATGCACGCCTTTCGGCTTACATACCTACATAAACTACGCCTTCTGCCATGGTAGCAGACAAAAACTACAGAACTACTACCTGCTACTTTAGGGTTATGAAGAACAGGGTGTAAAGTTCTTCAACCCCCATAGAAAAGTAGGATCTTCCGACCAGAAACGTGTTGTATCTGGTGGGATACTGCTCGACAGTTGTGGTCGGGATTTTCCATACATTATAGTCTTAAGTCGTGGATAACTTTAACTGCACGGTTTAGGAATTTGCTGTTAGTTCTTCATTTGTGGCACAGATGTCGCTGTAGCCCAAAAAGTCTTACCAAGGGGTATCGTATTACCCACTACTGACTGGGTTGTGGAGGTCAGATAGGCAGTCGCTCCATGTAAAATACTGGTAATCAGCTGTATCCGGTTAGACTGGAAGCCGACCCCAATATAGTTGGGGAAAGGCTAGGCAGATGATGATGTCGCTGTAGTACTTTTTATACTATGTTACTGTAGTACTTTTTGTAGAGCCGCTACACTATGATACTTTCATACTTCTTTCGCCTCGTCCACGTTCATACATCTGCCCATACACGTACGGCGATTGCAATTATTACGCCACTGACCTTTCTGAAGACCATCACCAATAAGATCTGTGTGTGTCCTTCTAGGGTATCCCCTCCAGGCGTTGCCATTCGCACCTGCCTAAATATATTTGCAAGGTAGATGGTATTTAAAGAGGCCTTTGATAAGTCACCTTTCACTCATCCTCTCAGCATGAAAAAAGATATTTGAACAAATATTATATCTTTATTAGCAGAGTCCATAAAAAAGCATTGTCCTGTAGCGAACATCAGCTGTATCTGACATACGTGCACTAGACTATAAATTCAACAGAGGATTAACTTCAAAGGTATGTCTATGTGTTAAGTTTACCCATATAACATTGCCTACGCTAGCAGACTAGAAACTAATTAAATAGGTCCCAGTCATGCCTCGCGATACGCTCAGGGCAACGAACTCGAATGTGACACCTAAGTCACATGTGGCGTTACAAAATATTATTAAAATAAATTGTTAGTTGTTATATTATGTACAGTCACGACCATTGATATTTGCAACTTAGCCATTCTTGCAAATGCGATTTATGTTTTTACTTGTTACGAACAGATTATTTTGGAACTCATAACTATTATGATTGCTTCGTTAGTTAGTCTAGTGATCGCAAGCGCGACTGTCGAGTATGAGGTCCTGGGTTCGATTCCCAGGTTCCCAGGGCAGTGTGGTTTTACATGCAACTTAAAAACGAAACTGGCGAAATGTGGGTGTATTATTAGATATCGATTACCGATTCTGCCGAACCCTGAACTGGAACCGATCCCGACCCCCCCCCCCCTCCCTCCCGCCTCCTCCTGCAGCTTGCTAATTCAAGTTTATTTGCTAAAGCAGCAGCTGATGGCGTGTATTGTATCACATACATTATATTTAGTACTAATAAATGTTTTTCTTACTTCTTTTAATAAGGTAATGTTCGTGACTGTACTACAAGGTGGACAGTTCACTGCCCGTCTTTTAGCTCAACATTAACTTAATTGTTCTTTGGTCAACTTTATGAAGTTCTGCGGTAAAATAGTGCTATGAATAACATTATTTGAATAATTAATATAACCTTTTCTCTTAATTTGTATTCCGCTCGCTTATTTATCTGTCTCGGTCTGCCAAAAGTCAAAACAATGAGCTTGAACCGTCTTTTGAAGTCATACTATGATGGTTTGTCAAGTTCAACATAGTCTCGCTTGGTGGTACCAAAAAGGTGGTAACAGGTAAACACAGGACCACTTGACTTATCTATACGTCGAGTCATCAAAGCCAAGAGGCACTCCTTTGCAAGTAAAGACACACAGCGGCCTTCTCTTGCTTTGATCAATTTAGAAAACAAACTACGATCGCCAATTTCTAAATCGAATAAGAAAGTTAATCTATCAAGGTAATTTAATTACGTTAAAATTAAATTGAATCGATGTTTAAATGACAAAATATTAATTTATTTAAATGTTGATCATTCCAGTGTAAAATATTCAATATAATTATGATAAATTCAGGTTCGTTCCCAGAGGAGAAGCGGGATAAAATTAACACGCGCTTGCATCCCTGGGGTGCAAGGTGATTATAAATTGTGCCGTGTTTTATGCGTCCATCTCGTAAACTACCATTTATATGGGGTATTTAATAAGCTATGAATTGAAATGAAACACTGAATTCATTTTGTTGCTGTGTTATTTAGTTTTATGTGTTGGTGAAATGGACGTGACATTATTATGATGAAAATGAATCCAGATGAACCCCCTTCCATATTATTCTTGAATGGGTGGCATAGACGTCTCCGTTTAATAGTAATACAAACATAATGATGATTAATCGAATATAAGGATTAGTAACTTGACCATAAAAAACCATTATTATATATTTTTTAAGCCTACATAAAATAGGTCGGGTAATACCTAGGGATACTTGAATATAGTTTTAACACACAACAAAATATAATAAAAACTCATTTTCAAAATTATTTAAATTCTATTTGTTAAGCGATTTTTTAAGTGGATACGTCAAATCAAGTTTGTCAAAATCAAATACCATGTGTCAGACGCAATTTCACTCGCTCTACGCTTGGTACTATGCAGAAAAATATCCTACACTTCCTTACACAATGATAAAATTAGCTATTTTAAAACTTTCAAACTTCTCGAGTGCTAATGAGTAAGCTTACAAACACCAACGACGTGGGTTTTCTTCACGGACAAGTTTAACTCTAACTACTGGTATCTTTTGAATTCTTTTCACTTTGGTTTGAAAGCTGCCATTTGAACTAAAAGTCAAGCAGTTCGCAAAGGTGTTTCAAATAGCGGTGGAGTAACATAAAGTTCGTTACAACTTAGCCCAACTTCCCCATCGCTTAGCTAGAACATGAATATGTATTTACAAGTTTTGGGTACCTAGGTTTGCAGGTAGATACTTAGGCTTCAAAAATGGTCTATGATTTATGTCGATTAACATTCTACTTTTTTAGATCGAGTTATCTCTCCCACGCCGACAAGGTAAAATGCCTAAGCACAACCAATCTGTTGGATCCGGTCATTGGTACGGACATAAAATGAAGTTATAGCTCCAGGCGAGGGCAACATTCAAGGTCTGATCGCAGCGGAGTTGAGACGTTTTGGAACTATACCCGATTCATTGTGCCCCGTGTTATTGTGTTAAATTGTAATTTCAAGTAATGTGTTAGTTTAATAGAAACAGTGTATGTGATACACTGTTATTTACCAGTGTATTTTCATAGCACGAAACCCATCGTATGATGTACGAGCCTAACGGAATAAATTCTGACAATCCGACAAATCTATAATGTTCCCACTGCTGGGATACGGGCCTCAACTTTGTGAGAGGGTGAGGGCCGTTATCTATCACGAGGTTCCACGTAATCCACCAATGATGATGGATGAATAAGAGGAGCTCGTGGTTAAATAATAACAGCCACTCGAATCTATCTTCAGGTTAAGCCGCGCTTACCTAGGTTGTTCTGTGGATGGGTGACCACCCATTACATACTGAGTTTCCTCCTTGCCTCGAAAAGCACGTTAAGCTGTCCCGGCTGTCATTTGTAGATCTTTGACAGTTGTTACAAGTAGTCAGTGGCCTGAAAGTCTGACAGCCAGTCTTACCAAGTGGTATCGTATTACCTAGTACTAGCGGAGTTGTAAAAGTCAGATATATAGTCGCTTCATGTAAAATACTGGTATTCAGCTGCATCCGGTTAAACCGGAAGCCGACTCCAACATACTTGGGAAAAGGCTAGGCAGATGATGATAGATGAATGAATACTCGTTTTGAAAATCAAATAACGCGTCTTCAAACAAGTGAGGTCTCGATAATTCAAATCTAAACAATAAAGGTGCCCTTTTATTATAATTGTAAAAGCTAAGTAAATCCTTTTTGTGAAAAATCTCGTTTAAAATAATTTGCTCCGAGAAAACCGACAGTGTAGAAATATAAATCCTAGTTTGTTTCGCTAAAATTTTTCTCCGCGCGGTCGCTAGAATATCTGTTAGTGACACTTCAGACTTAGCTATCTTTTTTATCTATTCTGAGGACCTTATTAACTGCACTGCGGTAAATGTCGCAAACATTGAAAATAGAAAATCTTCGCATCGTATTGTAGCTATTTTGGGTATAAAGATAAATTGACACAAAAAAGCTGTATTTCATATTTTACTATTTAATGCATTTCGCCTGAAAGAATAGTGCATTTCATGCAAAAACATCCCGACTAGAAAGAAAGAACTATAGTACTATTATATTACTTCTTTTTATTGTACTATTTACAGTATTTTACATATCCTTGTAGTTAATCTTAGTATTATTTAAAATTATTTTCAGATATACACCTACCACTGTTTGTCTCTGCATCACCCAAAGGTTGACTGGTAGAAAATGCCTATGGCATTAAGTCCGCCTTTGTACTTTTGTGCTTGAAGTGTTAAATAAATAAATAACTATCTGTAGGATGACCTATAAAACAAATATATTTGTAAGTTCGTAAGATCATGAATCAATCCTGACTCAAATCACACAAAAGGCTAATGGCCTCACTAACTCTGAGCGATCGCCAACACCCAAGAGTTAACGATAACAATAGGCGTCTATATGATTCAGCTGTGTCGTGTATCACGTCATTGTTTATGTTTCAAACTTTCAAGTGCCCGAGTATGATAGACTTTGGAATAACACAGGTAGATATGTAAGAAATAACTAATAATTTTTGTACCTTTCTATGAATTCCAATAAAGCTGCAAACTTCCTCGAGATCTAGATTCCATCCTATACAAGTTATCACTTCACTTATGGTATCTTTCGTTTAAATGCAGGATCACATCATATCATGTCGAGTCACAGTAATGTTTAAAATTACATTCCGCACTGTGATATTATAATAAACCAATTATAAGAAGAACTTGTTCCTTATTTCGCTTACTTTTTATCTCTCAAAATAATTATTCCTTTCTTAACAATTGAAAACAAAAGTTCAGCCCGCGCACAAAGTAAACAACTGTGACTTTGACATTAGTTAGACGTGGGTAGGAACGCTCACCATAGACTAAAGTATGGGTTTTTTCTACAAACATTGGAGAACGAGCGATCGACTGAGTCGTGTCAAGTTGGCTACCAACTTAGCGTTTTCTCAAATCGCTTGCGCCGAGGCGTCAACGATTGTAGAAAGAGATTCGATAAGAAACGTTTGTAACTTGGCTAGGCCTGCTGGAATCAGGATCGAACCACTGGATTGAGTTACACAACCCTCAGGTCATCTCGACAGAACGCCACTATATCCCTAGACTCGTTAGAGAAGCTATTGAGATCACCAAATATAAGAACTTCAATCGGGAGGATGGGTTTCAACTGTCGAAAGCCTGGAAACCAGTGGTCCAGCTGTGTAAAAAGCGAAATAGTGCCGAAAAAAGTTCGCGAGCAGACACAGTGAGTTTCGTGTGTCGGGAACAGAATTGAGTTGTGAGTGACAGTGGTAGCGGTACTGAGTGCAAAAAAACGAACAAGAAAGAGGGTAGACCGATTTGTCTGCTCATAAACACCCACCCGCAATAACTTCTGTTTATCCGTGCTTGCAACAGCGCCGAAATATCGGGAACTCAAAGAAAACAATAAACATGGTAAATATCCCGTCTTCTAGTTATAATAATTTTCTCAACTATGTTGGGGTCTTCTAACCGGATGCAGCTAAATACTAGTATTTTACATGGAACGATTACCTATCTGACCTCCACAACCCAGTTAGTACTGTGCAATACGCTACCCCTTGGTAAGACTGGTTGTCAGACTTTCGGAGCACTGACTATATGTAAAGACTGTCAAAGATCTACAACTGACAGCCGGAACCAACGGCTTAATGTACTCCCCGAGGCACGGAGGAAACTCGGTGCAATGCAATGGCTGGTCACCCATCCACAGACCAACCTAGGCAAGCGCAGCTTAACCTGAAGATTAATCCGAGCGGCTGATATTATTTAGCCACGAGCTTTTCACATTTCACACCATTATTTAGGCAGTCATAGATGGTTTTTTAATTCTACATCAATCGGAATCTTGCACCCTCAACTTTTCACAGACAATCTCACAAAACGACAGTTCCAGGCGTCACTATCATTCCGCAGTGCTACAGTAACACTGAAATCAATAGCCCCGAATAGAAACCACCTTACAGATAAACAAACTAAGTTTCAAGCTTTCAGGTGAACTCGGCATCAACTGCACTGCAGTGAAACGTAGTCAGTTGGTCCCGTTGACCCCAAGAATTTTGGAGCAAGATTCATAGTAGTCACGTCCAAGTTTTGCCGCACTTTACGTTTTGAATTTGTGTGTTTTAGAACATGTTTTGTCTTAAAGTTCAGTGTGGTTATATCATGGGTCAGTGTTAAATGATGTTACTGAATTACATGCAAATTGGTGAGAAAGCCTTGAGAAAAAAGTTGTTTATTTTCAAAAGTTCACCAAATTGTCGTTTAAGGCGGCGTTTCAATGTAAAGGTAACCCCTGTTCATTGGTTTACCTTCAGTTTGCTTTGCTTGGCTGTATAACGTGAAAAAAAAATATTTTATCCGATTTTGTTTTGTTTTCAAGATCTATTCACAACTACGAAATAAACGACGATCAAACAAAACTGTTGACGAAATTGAAAAATAAAGTCTGAGAACCAGTCTTACCAAGGGGTATCGTAATACCCAGTACAAGCTGGGTTGTGGAGGTCATATAAGCAGTTGCTCCATGTAAAATACTGGTATTCAGCTGCATCCAGTTAGACTGGAAGCCAACCCCAACATAGTTGGGAAAAGGTTATCAGTTGAGGTTATGAAAGTATATTTTAGGCTATCAGATCTACAGCTTCCAAAGTAGAGTAATGCTCATGTAAACGAACAAAAGGTGTTATCTAAATAAATTCGTAAATAAAACCGCGCTATTCGTTTTCTTTTTTAAGGAGTATAAAAAAAATGGATTATCAACTTTCAATTCTAATATGAGCATTGAAAACCCAGTAGAGCTTTTAAATATATATATTGCATAACAAAACACTATTATCACATTGCATTAATTAATATTTACGGGTTTACTTTAGTCCCTAAACTAGCCTAACTAAGTCTAGACTAAAAACAATCTTCAATGTTTGAAAATAAACATACTTACCTAAGTTCAGCATATTTTGGACTTGGTAAACAACTCAAAATGTCAAGTTTATCGTTAGCTCACCCTTAAAGGTGTAAATGGCACCTAAGCCCTAAGGTTATAAGGCATAAACTTGAAACAAGAAAAGTTGAAGACTGTCGTAGGCACGAATTTCTCACGGTCTCGAGTTATCGTGTCAACTTAATTTGGCTTTTGTTCTAAAGCTTTTTGGGTGTGTTTTAATAAAAGCTATTCATATCAAAATAAGAAAATCATCATCATTCTACTGCCCTTATCTAAATTGATTTGGGGTCGGTGCAGCTCGTCATCTTAGCAGTCGCCTCCTTTTTAGCAATATTAGCCTTCACACAGTCCATCCATCGTTTCTTTGGTCTTCCTCCACTCTTATAGCCATCCACATCCATACTTCAAAACTTCACGACATTTTCTTCATTTCCCGGCATCATATGTCCATACCACGATAACCGAATACCAAACAACTTTTCAGTCACCAGCGCCACTTTCAGACTTCTAATAATTAAAATATTAAAGTAAAAATCTAAAAATATATCTACATTTACAAGCAGACACCTACGGCAAAGGATAGGCATGTACTTCATCCAAATGCGAAACATGTGAATATCAGGTAAGTATTCAATTACCTAATGGTTGCCGTGCGGAACACACCTCTTGCTGCGATGCGACGCGAACGGTTGGAATCGTGAAAGTAGTCTAGGAGATCGTGTACTTTTATTAAACTGCTAATATAAATCATCATACAAGGTGTAAACAGACCCATCACGAAGCCGTCATCCAAGCATTCTGTACATCAAAATAAGTAGCTTTACACAAAAATTATTGCTGGGAATGACTTTTTTTTTTTGAGGGTTAAAATCACGTTTTACGGTAGGACTCGATGGAACGCACTCAAAGCATTGTGCTGATGGATGGATTAATAGTACGGGGGTCGTGGAGGTGTTTAAAGTAAAAATCTTACTTTAAAAACATGTATTTAAAAAAAAAAACTTGTGAAAAAGTTCGAACTTTGACCCCCAATAACTCCGTAACTAGAAGGTTCCCAGGTATGGTCTAGAAAAAAAAATATTGCAAAGACGGGAAGAACATGTCCCTTTCGGCTTCTTTAAGGGTCTATTTTATTTTTTTATATTATTATTATTTGGGACTTTTTTGTAATGTTTGTAACAGGTCCAAATCATATTTTAATAAACATACAACGAGACACTGACCTGCAAATTGCAAAAAAAAAATGAAATTTGCGTACCCTGATGCATCCACCTTAAATGGTAGAACACAAGTATGGTGAATAAGAAATTACAAAGTTCAATGATTGTTTTTACACAGGCGCCATAAAAGCCTTGGAATCATTTAAATACATCTTCTAGAAATATGCATATCTGTAAACAAATCAGAGTTCAAACAGTTCGTTGCGTACTTAAAATAAATTAATAAAATAATGTCATAAGAGTATTTATATTTTCACAACTGGTGAATAATGGCCAACCTATATTTGGCTTTTCTTTGTGCGTCAATCTTTTTTTATTTTAATATTGAGTTTATTTAGCCAACATAATTATTTCTTGTGCTACCACTCTTTCATACGAATTAATTATCACTTATTCTTACTTACTGCAAGACGTAAACAAGACATCCTCGAAATCGAGATAGAAAGTCTGAATTTAAAAATAAATTCATTTTTAGTTATGATTAAAAATCTTAAAAAAAAGATTTTATACTTTCATGATCACTAACATTATTATAGAAGATGGGATATTTACCATGTTTATTGTTTTCTTGGAGTTCCCGATAAACACACACATGGCAAACAAACAACAACAACATAACAACAACAACAACACACACAACAACATGGTAAACACAACAACAACACAACACAACATGGTAAATATCCCGTCTTCTAGTTATAATAATCTTTAAAAAAAAGTTTTTCACGTACTACTGTCTGTCTCTCTGCCTATAACGCTGCCACACCTTAACTTGTTTTCATGAAATAGACTGTTTACGTTGCCTGAGTAAAGTCTGAGCTAAAACATAGATTTTAACAACGTTTAGACACGGAATGAGCCCCGCCTATGAATATAGTACTTTGTTGACTAACGCTAAATGGCGAACGAAGCGACCTAGCTCGAAAACTACGAGCAAGGGGTGTTTTTGAAATGGCAACACCTTTGAGAGGAACATGTTTTACCGTGATGATTTTCTTTTTGAAGTTTAAAAAAGATTCTTTTTTTGTGTCGCTTGCTAATCTGGTGGAAAAGTCATAGAGTTGAATGAGAGTTTTTTTGCATGTTTACGTAATGGTGGCATTATGCACACTTGGCAGATCTGGGCAAATATTCGCTTTCTACCATTAAGACAAAGTGAACTTTATCTCAATAAACATAAAGAACAATTTGTTTCGATTCAATATCGCGAAAAATTTGACAAATACGTCATGCTTATTTTACAAATGACTAGCTGTTGCCTGCGACCTTCGTCCACCTGAAATTATTATAAAAAGATATTAACTTGCCTATTTGAATCGGATTTTGTTAACAATTTCAAGGGTTTCTTTTTTTACACAGAACCCTAATCCTATAAAATAAAAGGTAGAAGCTTAAGGAACTCCTTATAACATCAGCTATCTGCCAGTAAAAGTCCCGTCATAATCGGTTCAGCCGTTTCGAAGATTAGCCGGAACAAACAACCGGACAGACAGTTAGACAAAATTTATTTATTTACTTTTTTAGACTTTGCCCTACACTAGGAAGTTCTCCTATAGCGTGGGTGCTTTTACAAACATTTATACTCATATACAAAAACAGCCAGACCCGGAAAAACTATCTGTACACAAAATTTGTTCCGTGCAGGGATCGAACCCGTGACACGCAACGCCGCAGTCAATCGCTCGCCACTGCGCCGACCGTGCCGTCAAATGTAAATAAGTTTCATATGCAATCAGATAAAAGATGTAATTTTGAAAAATAATTACGAACAGACACTTCAATTTTATTTATTTGTATAGAAGTCTTTCTCTATACTTTCTGCCTGCAATGCATGGTCAACTTGGCCCAATTACATTAGAACTCTTTACAAATTGAAATTCTCAATTTTTCTACTTTTCAGTTTACATGTTATATGAAGAACTAACTTTTTGTGCAGACTAGATTATCAAGACGGTAAGTTTTATGTTTTATGTTTTACGACAAAGTATAGCTAATAGTTTACCCCACTTTAAGAATATCCTGGTATACATGGGCGCCGGCAGCAGGGTGCCCTTACCCTGTCAGGAAAGAAAATTTATTGAAACGATTTAGATGAAGTGTCCTCCACTACTCCTTTCCTGTGAACACAGCATGCACAGGCCGCTTTCGCCTCGTGTCTACCATCGGCAGGACCATGTCCACGGGTAGGGTGCGAAATATCAGGCAACTATAGAGAAACCAATCAATCCGAGGCAGAAAGCAAAAAAAAATCGAGTTGTTTTCATGGAACTGAAGATGGAACCCTCTAATCCTGCCAGCGCCCATGCTGGAATATAAATATTCTTACCTTATCAAAACTTTTAGCAATCGTTACCACAAAACCGGTTAAAATTAACCGGTAGGCCCGAATACATAAAATTCATATTACACGTAGGTTCCTTTATATGTTACTTAGTTAAACCATACCCCCATAAAGTGATAGCACTGTACAATTATGAATGAAATTAATAATTACCAACACCTTCGTACCTTTGGTAGTAGGCGGTCATTATTTATCAGTTGGAAACATGGAGCAGGAATAGATGGAGTGCCCCATTTTTGGTAAAATATTATTCTATAGCATTTTTTTATTATTATGAAAATTGTACTGGTTTCGACTATTCTGCCAATGTCTGATTTGATAAAGTGTTCCATTTTAGGCTTGATTAGTATAGAATTTGGGAGGCTTTGTACGTAAATATTTACGAAAATGTTTTAGGAAATTGTTTTGAAGAGAAAATGGCGGATTTAGAGCCAATTTTTACTACTCGGTAAAAGATCCATGTACTGCAATTAATCTAATGAAATGTATTTCAAGTTTTTATCGACCAACTAATTATTACTAACCAAACCATTCACAAATTGTGGTTACAATGACAATTACCTACTCTTTCAGGGACAGGTTTCATGAGTCGTTGTAAAAAAAAGTGTGAGCACTCCATGTCGTCACACTCCGTGGTGCAAAGGTAGGCTGGGCTTGCATAATCATATTTACAGCTAGCCTACGTCGCCTTTGTCTCGTTCATTATTTAGCCTTTTGTCTTTTCCGTAATAACTTTTAACCCCTTTATTATCTTCGCTTTACGAACAAAACAGTTTTTCTTCACGGATTTTCGAGGGAAGAATTGATTGATGTTCAGGAAATGTGAGTAAGAATATTTCCTAGAAATATAATTATTGTATTGTATTGTATAACGGGCTGGTGTCCGCAACTCCACGTTAAAGCGCGTATTTTGCGTGCGGAAAAAAAAAATATATGAAAATATAATTATATTAGTATGTTACTTATATTTTCTTTCAAAGACATTTTCCTGTTAAAAGGGGAACCAATTAATTAATGTTGCCATTTATTGCTTTGTTTGCTTTGTAAGTCGAGTTCTTTCAGTGAGTTTTATTCATCGCAGTTTACTGAGTGCTATTTTGGGGGTTTCTCTTAGCCAGGTTGTAATGGTGGCATACAAATGTTAGGAAAATATTTCTACATAATCGACCGTCATTTATAAACTATTCGCTACTAGTTTGATGGAAGTTTCTCCACAGTTTCAGTTATTCTCCTTAGAATAGAATAGAAAAAAAATATTTCAGACCGGAGTCCATAGGGTTAGTAACAATTTTACTTACTTTCTAGTGTTAGTAGGTTACTTATAAAGGATTAGCAGTTTCAGTTATTCTTCTTATACAAGACTAGCTTTTGCGCGATGGTTTCGCACGCGTTATGGACGGAAATTATTCCACGGAACGTTTTATAGCCAATGACACTCGCGGATAATGAAGTTTCCTATTAGTGAAAGAATTTTCGGAATCGAATCACTAGTTCCGAAGATTATCACCTACATCCAAACTTACAAACATACGAACTTTACCTCTTTATAAAATTATTAGTATAGAACTGCCTCTTAGGTCTAGTGGTGGAGATATACATTTTGACCGTTGAGGTATTTTACTTTTGTACACAACATCAGATTTTTGTAACAACCATCGTTTTTTTTTTGTCATGTACTAAATTCATTGTAACAGGTTGCGAGTGAATGTTCCTTACACCGAATGTACCTATTTCAAATCGAACCAATACAAAATAAAATACGAAATTCTGTTTTTTATTTTATAAAATCATAAATGTATGACTGTACCACTGCCGATCAAGTTTATTTACACACCTGCCACTTCTATAAGTGTTTTTGCAATTATAACATTGTTTGACATTTACCTGCTTACATATTAATATGATTAATATATGTAACCTGTTACTCGATATTTATTTAAGTTTTGTACTCACTATAAGATTTTACTATTCTAGAAGTTTTGAAGTCTATAGTTATGTGACTTAAGTTGGCTTCCATGCTTGCTATGCAGTTAGTTTTTTCTTTCAGTTAAAAAGTAAGCCAGTGAATTAAAAGGTGGTGAGGAGCTCGTGGCTAAATAATAACAGCCGCTCGGGTCGATTATTAGGTTAAGCCGTGCTTGCCTAGGTTGGTCTGTGGATGGGTGACCGCCCGTTACATACCGAGTTTCCTCCGTGCCTCGGAAAGCACGTTAAGCCGTTGGTCCCGGCTGTCATTTGTAGATCTTTGACAGTCGTTAGGCAGTCA
The DNA here is from genome assembly GCA_963576755.1 of Noctua janthina. NCBI lineage: Eukaryota > Metazoa > Arthropoda > Insecta > Lepidoptera > Noctuidae > Noctua > Noctua janthina. The sequence continues at coordinate 6,589,200 of OY755055.1, forward strand.
GTGGCCCAAAAAACCTGACAACCAGTCTTACCAAGGGGTATCGTATTACCCAGTACTAACTGGGTTGTGGAGGTCAGATAGGCAGTCGCTCCATGTAAAATACTGGTATTCAGCTGCATCCGGTTAGACTGGAAGCCGACCCCAATATAGTTGGGAAAAGGCTAGGCAGATGATGAGTGAATTAAAAGGTGCGGTGCAAAAAAAGAAATAAGTGTGTAATGTTTTATTTTTCTTGAATCTTTTGTCTTCTATGACCCTTTTATCTTTCTTGTCTTTTCTGTTGACACCTTATCGTTATCACCGTACTTCAATAGAAGTGCAATAAATACACATGGCGAGACATGAAGCTGTACATCTCCAGTATAACTTGGCCACGCTTTGTATAGATTTCTCAATGAGAGACCCGCATAAACTAGTTTTGTATAGCTTGATTGGCCGTCGTGCGTACGGCCAGACGGCTGATCACAGACCAACAGGCAGCAGTGACGAAAACCAATTTCAGAGATTTGGTTGATGACATTGAATAATAAACTTTGTTTTCCGTTTTAGAGCGCAAAATTGAACTTTAAACATTGAAGTAGACGTCGAACGACTCTTCATGCGTCTTAATAGTAAAGTTTTGAAACAAAATCATCTAACAGGCAAGTCAGACACGCAGTCGCTCCATGTTAAAATACTGGTTTTCAGCTGCATCCGTTTAGACTGGAAGCCAACTTCAACATAGGGAAAAGTCTAGACACTAGACAGATGATGATGATGAAGTCAACGTCATCAAAAAAACCTCTGCCCTGCTCCAAGCCTTAGGATTTGATGAACGCCGGGCTCCGTATTACATTTAAAATTTGTCAAACAATTCGGGTTGTACTCTGCTTGTAATAACATAATTCAATTATGATTCGCAAGACACGTGGCGCCATCTATTATCATAAGAAAGTTATTGTTGTTTTCCTCGGGAACAGTACATTTTTTCGGGATGAAAGGTACCTTATGTCCGTTTCTGTATATTTGACAACGTATATGCAAAATTTCGGGATGATCGGTTCAGTGTGGTTTATTCGTGAAAAGGTAACAAACAAACAAACTCACTTTCGCATTTATAATATTAGTATGGAAGTATAGTATGGATAACATTAAAACTCGTTTAGTAACGAAGGTCGGACAGTCACTTTGAATAAAACAACAACAATAATAATCCTTTTGCATTGGCGAAACACCAGTTTTGTATTTCCAAACTACTGCACCGATACATACATGCAGTTTTAAATTGATTTAAAAAAAAAACAAATACATATTTGATATTTTTTTTAAATGTAAGTGTTGCGCAGCGCTATTATTATTAAAATCGCACATGTGTGCCATCTTTTACAATATTTATATTTAAAGAATGTTTATTATAAAAGTAAGGCATTTCTTTTAAGTTCACAATCAATTCATCGCGTTGCATTCGCTGCTCGTGCATCCTTCAAGTCTGGTTGTTGCTGTCGAGAACATTTGTAAAAATGTTTTGGTAAGTAACTTTATTGGTTATTTTTCCATTCTTCGTCTTTTTCTCGAACTGATGACTCAGATTTTATCCGACCAGTACGTAGCAACCTGGACAGCTCTGTTGTTTTCCTCATTCAAGTACATTAGTTGTGCACGACGGGCAGCACTGCTGAGCAGGTTCGATTCCCGGGTCGGGCAAATTGTTATTAAGTTTTTCCATCAGAAATTTCTCAGTAGCAGCCGCGGAGTTTGGATTTGTGCCAGATTGATTGTAATAGGCTTGTCCCCTATAACATGAGACTTAAACATAACTGGCGAAATGTGGGTGTACTACTTCTGCCTAACCCTTCGGGGATAACAGGCCTGATGTTATGTTATTTATTCGTAAATGTTTTATCAATTTATCGTTAGAAGCCTGAGTATTTTTATTGGCCATTAATCCATCGTTTGCATCATGATGCATTAATAATATGCATCGCAATGGCGCGCATTAAATCAGCATCAGGGTTTTATCTTGATTTCAATAAAAAGGTAACCTGTTCAAAAAGGTGGTTTTATCATAATGCAAAACCGCTCAAAATCTTGATAGTAGTTTTTTTAACGATTGAGTGGCTCTCGTTTGGCCATTATCTCACTTGCGGTCAAGAATATGATGTGGTCGACGACCAAACTTAACTAGCTCTGCCCTCGGCTTCGTCCGACTACAGTGGTTTTTAAATTTAATTTGTCTGTTTGTGTTCTTTAGTCTAAACAACGCATCATGTCTGATGCCCACGACGGGAGCAGGTCCTCAGATGTTCGCAGCCACGCTGCAGTACTTTGCAGCAGCACAATGCCTTCTCAACCATGGGACCGTACCGGAATCTAATGTTCTAAGTGAGTATTGCTTCTGAGTAAGCCACACAAATCTTAAGCGCAGGCGGTCGAAGCCAGGCGAGGCGATTGGCGGCGGCGATCTCTCGCGTCCGGCCCTGGTCCAAGCCATGGTCCGGAGCGAGAGGGAATGGGAATGGGAAGCCGTCACCTCCTTCTGTGAAGCAGTCATGCTACTGAAGGAGGTGGTGGAACGTGAGAGGGATAGAACCTCACGTCCCAGCCGCCGCGGGAGGCGCCCTGGGCGTCGGGTGTCACGTGGTGACTCCCGGCCACCGTAGGCGTGGGCCTGTGCGGCTGTCTTATGACGACAGGCCGTGTCGATGGCGCGTTCGTGTTCCACGCGCACCTCAAAGAGATGTCAGCGACCACGGGCCGATGCCTGCCAGGGCTGCGGGACTGTTCGAAAGAGATACCGTGGCCCTAGAACACAAAGAGCAAAGAAGGAACATGGATGGGTTTTAGGCAGTACAAGTCTGACACTCCCTTCCGGTGGTCATTTGATGATTACCCATCCGAAAAAAAAAATGGCGAGGGAAACTATATAAACAAATAAACATAACAAATAAATAAATAATAATAATAATAAACTAACCGAAGCCTTGGCGAGCTAAACTATGTAGGTTCACACCGAAAACTTCGGACGAACGGGCGAGTGAGCATCGTTTCACCTCTTTTCATACTTCGGTTCACACCGCAAACTAAAGAGCTAAACTATGCTAACCAGGTGAACGAGTAGCATCGCTGGCATCGCCGGATATTTCGTTCGCAATGTTTGTATCACTGACGTAGCTTATCTCTGTAATTCACGGTCTGAAAGTATGAAAAGAGGTGAAATGATGCTCGTCCGGCTCGCTCGCTCACTACCTGGCGGTGTGGACTGCGCTTTATGGTTACAGAATTCAAACGAGGAGTTATCGTAATCATAACACAGTTTCTGCTACTAAAACCCCGTGCCTACATCGAAAATATAATACAACACTATAATGACGCAGCTGAAGCAATGTAGCTGGTCGCTTAAAGTCTTGTTGGCCACGTGAAATGTTGCAGTGTTGCCTGCAACATGCTAATTTTCCTATTCATCGTAAACAAATGAACATCTATCAATATAACAATTCGCTCTTGGCGACATTGTTTTCGCTGCTTTTGTGAATTTAGTAGCATTGCTCTAAGTATGGTCGCCGTTGACATTATACCGACTTTCATCTTTCATTTATAAGGTTGACAAAACATCGACAACGCACTAGCCGGGACTTTTAGATTGTGGTTTTAAGTCTTTAAAAGTCTTAAATCCTGTTTGAGAACACTTATCAATGCCAAATTCATTGTAAAAGCATTACTGTATCTGCACTTTTATATAAGTTTATAAATTGGCAGTAACTTGCTAGATAAACATTTTATTCAAAAAAACATTGTGTTTTTCAGATTTCCAAAGTTTCGACTTCATAATAATCGGCGGTGGAACAGCAGGGAGTGTGGTCGCGAAACGACTTAGTGAAGTTAAAGGGTGGAAAATATTGCTCATAGAGGCTGGAGGCGACTCGCCTGTTGAATCTCATGTAAGTACCTAAGAGGTCGGAAGACACGGGCCTTCATAAAATGTTGGAGTAAAATTTCAAATGTCATAATACATTAAAGAACATTTTATTTGTTTGGCTGTTCATCAATTTTATTTATGTTGGAGTCTCAAATTTTATTTCAAGAAAGTACTGCTAATGAGTAGTTTAAATAAATCAAATGCAATTTAACCTTGCTGTTAAATACTTATCACATGACAGATTCTGAATCTTAAAATACCGATTTGTGATCAAAGTATAATTATTATGATATAATTTTTCTTTTAAACCATATTTTAACACGTGTATTATTCCTCTTATATTTTCAGATACCAGGCTTAGACAACACTATGTCTGAAAGTGAATTCAACTGGAAATATGTATCAACGAACAATGGAGTCATAGATCAAGCGGTTGTTAACGGCTCCATAAAGCTGTCGAGAGGCAAAATGTTCGGAGGAAGCAGCAACCTCAATGAAATGCACTATATCCGGGGACACGACAACGATTTCCAAAAGTGGTTCGATGCTGGCAACGTAGACTGGACCTTAGATGACGTACACCGCTGCTTTAAGAAAGCAGAAAGCCTACAAAACAAGAAATTATTAAAAGATCCTGTAATCAACAAGTTTTATGGAAAAGAAGGTCCAATAGTTATTAATAGATTTAACAGCACAAACAGAGATTCAACTAACGGAGTCTTAAAGGCGTGGCATGAAATTGGAATCAAGTATGTTCCTGACTTGAACGTCGCTGGTCTTATGGGTTCTGGTATAGTAACAGCTACAGCTGCCGATGGAGTAAGACAAAGTACTAATACAGGATATTTAGAGCCTATCATAAACAAATGGAACATGCAAATACTTAAAAACGCTTTCGTGAGAAAGATATTGATAACGCAAGATTCAAAACTAGCTTTTGGAGTTAAAGTAGAAAAAGATGGTAGAACTCTGACTTTTTACTCAACGCATGAAGTAATCCTGAGTGCTGGAGCGGTAAATACTCCACAAGTCCTGATGTTGTCAGGCATTGGTCCCGAAGAACATCTTCGTTCGAAGAATATAACATGTTTAGTTGATTCTCCAATGGTAGGACAGAACTTACAAGACCACCTCTTTGTCCCAATAACTGTATATGGTGATGAACCAGAGAAAAAAACCGAGAAGGAATACCATCGTGATGTCGTGAACTATATCCTAGACCGTATGGGAAGCTTAGCCGAAAGCAGTCTTTTTACGGACATAACAGCATTTTTTTCCATTCAGAATGCTCCTCATCCAGAATTTCAACTGTATCTCTCATTAATACCGAAGAACACATTTGACGTAAAACACTTCCTGAAGTCACAGTATAGATACAAAGACTCAATTGTAGACTCCATTGCACAGTTAAACAAAAACCATTCACTGTATTTCTTCGGCATCAGCCTTTTGCACCCATATTCAACAGGCAATGTCTCCTTAAGCACAAATAACCCTAAAGATACTCCTCTTATATTCACAAACTACTTCAACGACCCAAGAGATCTGGAAGTAGCAATTCAAGGTATCAAGGTAGCATCGAAAGTAGCTAAAACTTCATTTTTCAAAAATATTGGTGGATTTTTGGGAAGAATGAGCTGGTCTGCTTGTGATAATTTTGAGCTAGATAGTGACGAATATTGGGAATGTGTTAGTATTAATATGGTTACTTCAATGAGTCACCTGATCGGCACTTGTAGGATGGGACCTGACCCAAAGACATCAGTTGTCGATAGCAAATTGAAGGTTCATGGAGTGACGCACCTAAGAGTGGTCGATGCAAGTGTAATGCCCGATATAACTAGTGGAAATATAAATGCACCATGTATCATGATAGCTGAGAGAGCGGCAGAGTTTATAAAAGAAGAATTCAACAATTTTTGAAAGTATTTTTAAGAGGTACCCTTTTTTGAACAAAAGGATATTCTGTAACGGTAATTTGGAAGATTTCGATTTATACTTGATGTTTAAAGTTCTAACGTGCAGTGTCCAATGTGTCCATGAACAGAATAATTTTAAGACTTTATCTTTTAATGTATGATAAGAAAAATGCAAGATTCATCGTCACGAAAACATTGTAATAAATTGCGTTAATGTTTTACAAGATTTTGCAAAACAGGGCTAACTACAAAATTATAATTATACGGTAGGTATGTACTTAGCTAAGAAGAGGAAAACATTTAAGATACAAAAATAAATGTTGTTAAGATTATTTAAAAAGTTTTTTTCTCTGAATTCCTGTAACATTGTTTGTTACGATATTGAAATGCCTACAATGAATAATTTTGAACTTTCACCTTCTGAACGAAAGGCTAAAAATTACTTTTGTTCAGTTGTATTATTGTTTGGGTTTTAATTTTTCCTAACAAAAGCATGAAGTACGTACTACAAGTCTTTGTTCGAGGAACCCTTAAAATAACGTTTTATTTTGGGAATTATGAAGAAAGGTAACCTACCTTTCTTTACGTACCTACGTAGGTAATTCATACTTTTCAGGACTGTTCCGTAACAAACGTTTTTACAACTTCTTGTTTTGGCCAATTTTTTTTATTATTAAGAAATATTTTCATATCATAACATCTAGCTGTTGCCCGCGACCTTCGTCCGAAAAAAAAACACTATTTTCCCCGTTTTTGCAAAATACGATTACTGCCACTGACTACCTGTAACGACTGTCAAAGATCTACAAATGACAGCCGGGAAAAACGGCTGAACGTGTTTTCCGAGGCACGGAGGACCCTCGGCATGTTAGTTATTTATTTATTTGCTATCACACATTTTGCAATTTTATTGTCGGTTTTTGTACATGAACCCTGTCAGGACATTGTAAAGCACAATGCTGGTTTGCTGTTGAGTTTATGAACAGTAAATTAATACAATAAATTGAGTCAAAACTTATCAAAGTACACTAAAATACATTTCAGAAAAAAATAAGTACGTCTAGAAGTCGTAATGATGTCAAGTTAACAGTATTAAACATTATACAATAACACACATAAAGTGATATTTTCATTGTCATTTTGTAATGGGTGGTCACCCATCCACGGACCAACCTAGGCAAGCGCGGCTTAACCTGAAGATTGATCCGTGCGGCTGTTATTATTTAGCCACGAGCTCCAGCTGCCACTGAACCCTATGAAAGCATAATCGCAAATCTCACTAGAAATTCACTGTTGTTGTTGTTTTGTGCTAGTTTATTCATAGACCAATAAAGATATAACTTTAAGTCACGTACACACACTATGCGATTACGGTCCGGCAGTTTATGTTTCTCGATTCTGTTTTGGACAACTATTTTCGAATTATAAAGCCAATTTGAGAGCATAAAAGTTTTCAGATTTTGGTTATTGGGTTAAATTGCAAATTGTTATCGGTAGCTTTAAAAAAACATAAACATACACAGACAATAAAATCCCTTCCCAAAATCCACTCCCTTAAAAAAGTTATCACAATGACTAGAAAAACATACATTCATGGCCCCTGTACTATTCAATGCATCCATCTGTTTTAAGTGGGAACACCCAAATACTCCGAAATATTTTATTCTAAATTTCGACGTTTCGATTTTCAAAAGTCCGAACTTCATAATACCTAAGAATTATAATGTCTATTATTAAAAATCACGAAATTTATTTTACCGAGTGTCGTAAATCCGATTTGTTTGTTTTCCGATTTTCAAGAGTCCGAAGAATGAAATGCTCGGTGGGATGTCAGTCCGAAAAACAACATTCCGATTTTCAATACTTCGAATAAACTGCTAAAATTAGGATTCTGATTGTGATTCAATTGGTACTTCCTTTCTTTTTCTAAAATTGTTAGTCCTAAAACATTTGTTAAAAATTAGGTTTTAGTGACAGAAACGAATCGCTGTAAATCCGACTCCACGCAGTCTTATCTGCCTCTGCGAGTATAATTTAAGCCCGCGTAGGCGCGGAGGGGCGAGGCGGCCCGCGACCTGAGGAGCAAAGGTCTTAACGCTCGCCGCCGCGGGCGCCGGCCAGCAAGCCGAAGCTGCGGTGGCGGTGTACGGTCACCTGCCAGCGAGCGTAAAATGCATCTGCAACGATAAGTTCGCGTGGGATCGCCGGAGCCCCGCAGTGCCAGAGCCGTGACAGAAACCATGACTGCATTCTGCTGCTGCATTCTCTCTGACGAGCAATTATGTGTTGATTTGCCTTAATATTTAGTTTTACAAGCCGTTTTTATTTCGGAATTCTAATTAATCGGTATTTTAAAAACGGAATTCGTATTTTTGATGTTTTGTATTATCATTAAGTCGGACTTTTTGTTATTCGATCTATTGAAACTTGGTATTTTGAGAATAGTAATTATAAACGTTAGTAATATTGAAATTGCGGAATTTTAAAAATAGGATAAATGATAAATCGAAGTTGTTATATTCGGAATTTTGAACCATTCGGAATTATGAAAATCGGTATTTTGAAATTAGGTTTTGTGACTTTCGGAATAAAGTTTTTTTTTGTATTTATGTAGTGTACTCGTTTTAAGTACATGATATTGAGCGTAAATCGTGATTTTTCTCACCATAAAAAATCGTCTCCCAGCTATATTAAATTATGTTTTACTTAGTTTGATGTACAGAATGCTTGACTGTCGGCTTCGTGAAAGATCCGTTTACACCCTGTATTGATTCAATACAACAAGACATCACAATACTGTTATTATGACTTCTTGTTGGATTGGATCAAGCGTAAAGTATATATTTTTTCCATTTGACCTGACAAGCAGGAATATTTACCTGCCGTCCAAAGCTCTAAGAAAAATCATTCGTGTTTTTTCCGCTTTGACATCGATCATCGCACTAGGGGTAAAAGACAAATGATCTGAAAATTTTTCAAGTTTGCTCGGTGCCTTTCTTTTACTATTTTTTCGTTTCCCCATTTTTTCTTTTTCCCTCTATTTTTATTTGCTTCCCCTATGTGGTTTATTATGGTAATGATGAGTAATGTCGTTCTATTATTTTTATGAATGACTTTATTGTTGACTGACCGTTTTTTACGTGATAAAGGGTTATGGATTTGTTATTGGGTAGAATCGGTTATTAAAGTAGTTGGCTGACTTATTCATAAATTCTTTACAAGGATGTAAACTGTCTTCTTAAGGTAGACACTTGCTGTATCTACGCTTAGAAGAAAAAAAAAAGTGTTTTTTTTTTGCCGTATGGTTAGTTGCCTAACCTGGTGTGAGAGTTTTTATACCGTCCACGGGCCTCTGACTGGGCTTTACTTGCTTTCGAGAAATATCTCTCAGGCATGCTGATTTCTTTACGAAGCAAGTGATAATTATACAATACGTACATGAATCCGAAAAATCAGAGTTGCGTGCCTGGGGTTCGAACTCGAGACCTATGACTTGGCATCCCTAAAAGTGAAATGAAACTACTACTATTAGCAAACATGGCCAAATGCTGAAAAAAGGAAAGCATTTGCGTGGATAAGATGTATATTTTCCCCTTACTAACTCTTGTTGTGCTTTTTTATGTTATGCGTGACGTTGTATCGCAAGATAATGTTTTTATTTCTTCTTTCTATCACAGGCGCATCCTTGAGCAGAAAATTCGAAGGCATTTTATATCCACACAAAAGCACATTGGGCTCGCGTGGTGGACGACCTGCTGCCTCTCACATAGTGGAAAACATGACCCTCTCGTCTGGAATAAAGATTATTACTTTGATATCTTCTATCTGTTTCAACAGTTTCATTATGCTAAACATAATTCATGCGGCGCTCGACTGAATTCACCGAGACAGACCTGAGTCAATATCGTAGCAAACGTGGCGGGAATTCAAAACAGAAGAGATCTTAGACGTCTTGATAAAGTACACCAATAAATAAATTGGTCATTGACACTTCTTCGTCTTTCATGATACAATAATTTATATTTTATTTGTTATTGATTTTTTATGTTTTTAATGAAGGTCGGCGCAAGAATTCTAGATTATAATGTATTCATTGAGATTACTACATTTTTCACATTGGAATAAATTTTAAACATTTTCACCTTCATAAAAAAACGTTAGAATTGTATTGATCTATTTTTCAACATAAACCAAACTACTTCGAAGATTTCTCGCCCCTACATTACATAATTGACCTGTTGCCTTGACTTGACGTATAATATTAATTTTGTTGAAATTGGGAAAGCACAGAATTCTCCAATGTTGGCATAACATAGGTACCTCTGCCTAACCTTTCGGGGATTACAGGTATGTTATTATGTGAGAACGTTAACACATCGCGTACAGTACACACGGCAGCACATCAAGCTATTCATATCCAGCATAACCTGACTTCGCTTTGTATAAGCTTACCGTACGATGAGAGATCGGCTTAATTTGGTTTTGCATAGCTTGATAGGCCGCCGTGCGTACCCGGGTCAAAAATGTGTATTGCGCTAACAACAACCCGGGAACTGTTTGCTTACTTCAGGCGCATTGTAAAAAGTTACAAAAAAGAACAGCCCGTATCCAAGCTTTAAATAACTAACGTGGTGTGGCCACCTGGGAAACAAGCTATGTGTATTCTCACCGCGATACTAACAACAAGTTCCCTGCATTCTTAAGAGATCGAGGTCTACCGAAGATTAATCGAGATTAGATAAACGAGGACACACGAACGTTGTCCCGGAATCAAGTTGAACAGTATTGAAAGTTGTGTGCTGATCCTTTTTGGGGAACACGTGACCGCTCATAAATTGTTTTGTTTATGTTGTGAGGTTCTGAAAAAAACTCTCTAGGGAAGGTTAAAATCGCCTTATAGTTTGTTAAGAGACGCGTTGTGTGAATCAGCCTCTTCATTATTTTGCTCTAACAGCAAAACGGTTTTCAATTCCTGATTTTCTTACGTAATTTTAGCCAAGTCGGGACCAACATAGCTAGTTTTTCGCTTCACCAGTCGTAGTTCTGATGACCTAGCAACCCGCGGCTTCGCTCACGTTAATTTAGAATTTGACAATCAATTCGGGTTGTTCTCTCCTTGTAATAATTCAAACAACAAGTAGACAAGCATAATTTAGCATTTATAATCAAACAGTAACACTATCTAATACTTAATAATATACCAAAACTAGCACAGAGGTTACTGACTTTATATCGGTCCAAAGCTGCCGAGATTTGCGGTATCCCGCAAAGGTGACCCAAAGTCGTGTGATAGCCACCGTGTATCGCTTACGTTGGATGTAGTCCCGAATGACCCCGGTAGTTGTCATAACTTTGACCCCTGTGTGGCCATGAAGATTATTCTTTTGTATTTGCTTTTAAATACAGTAGGACTGCCTCGTCGACTACCGAGCATGAGGTCCTGGGTACGATTCCCTGGTTTGAGCCCGGTTGGTGGCAATAGACTTGCCCCCTACTACATGGGACTTGAACATAACTGGCGAAATGTGGTTGTATTATTAGGTACACCTCTGTTTAACCCTTCGGGGATTACAGGCGTGATGTTGTGTTATGTATGTAAATACAGTACTTAGTGCTTTATTTTTGCGATATAGGCCACGTGCTCTTCTTTTACTCTATTATATGTTAGAATTCGTAGGTGTGAATACTGAAAATAATTTTGGTACAAAACCATTTTGTAAGAAAACTAGAATTTTAGCCTCAATTTCATAATCATATCTTTATTTTCGAGACCTAGGAAACACTAGAGTTCTCAACCCACAATTTGTTCATCATATAGGCAAACATCTATTACAAAAAAAACAATCTGCAACTTGTAAAGTTGAAACTAAAAACATATTTAATATAATATTCGCACGAGTGGATGTAAGCTTCAGAGATTTGCGGCGTACCACAAGGGTTAACCAACCACGTATCGCTTACGTTACGTGTGGTCGCAACTGACCGCGTCCGTGGTCTAAACTTTATTCGGCATATTCTAAGGGTCATGTTTTGTTGTAAATTACTTCGTTCGGAAGTTTGTCGAGTAGGGTGGTATGTTCTACCTGACAGGTATCGACTGGGATTGAAGGACGTGCTTATTTATGTCTTGGAAAGAGTCATCAAGGTCTTTCGGCTAACTCTTTTCTCTTCCTACTAACTGCCATGTAGACCTTTATTTGGTATTGGTCGAGCAACGAAGAATATAGCATTGAATTAAAGATGAACAAAACGCTTTTTGCTGCTATTCCATCCGCCAACTCTCAACTGTATTACCCATAGTTCCTTTTAACCTACGGCTGCTGGCACATAGTTTTCAATTTCCATCTAGTTAATGATAAAGCAGTAGCTAACTTACTAAAACAACACCACAAAACACACACTGCTCTATTAAATCCTAATTTATTATGCTTACCTGTTGCCAAAACAAAGCTACGTCAACAACTAGCCCCGTAATAGATAATAAGAGCTGTATTAAATCTGCGGACCACATCGCAGAACAAACGAACCAAAAATTAACTTTTGCGCCAAACAAACGTTTGTCATTCAATGTTTGCAGGGATTAGGCAACGTGGGCGCGATACCCTATTGTTAAAATATTTACTGCTAACCAACCCGTTTACTTAGGACCAGTAGTTCCTGACTCAGCTATGGGTCCCGAAACATCGCCGTACATAATCTTCGGTGCTGTAATCATGTGAAAATAGACGAAGGTACCGCGGAATTTGGGTCAGAGCTCTTGCGGGACCGATTAGAGCGGATTTACAACCAAACCGGACTGTTTTTGCATTATTTATATGTAATTCTCTGGATATTTTGTTTCGTGTCGGTAATTTGGAGATAAATTGGTTTGTTTTGTAGCTTCAGGTCGTTCAGTGGAGCTTTGCTGCAAAATAAAAAGATATTGTTTGTTGGTAAGTACTAACTTACCAACAATTCATACAACATATTTCATGATAATTTCGTTATGCTATATAATCTCTGTTTTCCTATTAAGAAAGTCAAGATACATAACAGATCTAGACCGAAATGGATTTCACGTGGATTAAAAATATGTAGCAAACGTAAATGTCAACTATTGTGGCAATATAGGATTAATCCAAATCAAACCACTAAAACTGCTTTTAAAGCATATGCAAAGAGGTATAAAACTATAATTAGACTGACTAAAAAATCTCAAAACGATTACTTTATTAAATCTGCAATAAATAAGAACAAAGCTACTTGGAAAGTAATAAATGACATCAAATGTAAGTTTCCAAATGAGGGTGTGGCTCAATTAATTACAAATGGCGTAACCATAAATAATCCTCAAGACATTGCTAATTCGTTTAATGACTTTTTTCTTGACATCAGCAATAACAATACTAGTGTACCCCAGGAATCATTCAATAAATTGACATATAATCCTAATTCAATCTTTATGACACCGACGATTCCTGATGACATTAATAAAATAATAATTGCTCTAAAAAATAAAAACAGTGCCGGTTATGATAACATTATGACAAATATTGTTAAAGATGTAGCCCATATTATATCAAAACCACTTAGCTTCATTGTCAATTTATCTATAGAAGAAGGCACTTTCCCAGAAAAACTAAAAATATCGGTTATAAAGCCAGTGTTTAAAAAAGGAGACAAAACCAACATGAGTAATTACAGGCCCATTGCATTAATACCTATTTTTGGGAAAATCTTTGAAAAGGTGATCTTTAACTGTCTTTATAATTTCTTTGAGGCAAAAAACATCCTAACGCCCAATCAATATGGTTTCAGAAAAAACAAATCCATAAACGTAGCAGTCTATAACTTCTTACATAAGGTAATGATTAACTTGGATAAAGGGTTGTCAGCTGTCGCATTATACATGGACATGTCGAAAGCTTTCGATCGTGTCGATCACAAAATCCTCTTAAGAAAGTTGGATGCATATGGTGTAAGAGGAAATGTGTACAAACTCATAGAATCGTACCTTAACAACAGGCAACAATTCACAGCAGTAAGGAGGATAAATTTTAGTACTAAAACAGAAGAACTATATGTATCTGAATATAGAACAGTTAGATTCGGCGTTCCTCAAGGGAGTATTATCGGCCCTCTATTCTTTCTGATCTATATAAATGACATGCCTTCGGTAACTATTCATGACGTTACACTGTTTGCTGATGATAGCACCGTTTTATTTGCTAATGATAATTCAATTAATTTAGAATCTGACATTAACCAATCAATACTATTGATTATAGATTGGCTTAAAATGAATAATTTAATGATTAATATTGATAAAACTAAAATAATGAATTTTAAAATAAGAACTCGTCGTACAGGTGCTTTAAAAATTCATTACCTAGATAGTGACATTGAGGAAACGGAAGTAACGAAATTTCTAGGGCTACATATTGACCACAAACTTAATTGGAAATTTCATATTGAGCATGTTTGCAAAAAGCTGGGACAATTTTCATATGCACTATATAGATTAGGGAAAATAGCGAATCAGAGTACTTTGCTAACAGCTTACCATGGTTACGTCGGCTCTATTCTCAGATACGGTGTAATATTTTGGGGCAACAGTACGGAAAAAGAGCGCGCTTTCATTGCTCAAAAACGCTGCATCAGGGCTATATTTAATTTATGCGGAACTGACTCCTGTAAGCCATTTTTTAATAACAATAAATTATTAACACTGCCATGTATCTATATACTGGAGGCTGCAGTATTTGTTAAAAACAATATCCACATGTTTAGCTATTACACGCGTATACGGCGTAAGGACAAATTACGTACAGTAGCCAGTAAAACTCATCTAATGCATGAGAGCATCTTTTGTTCAGCTTCTCGCATCTTTAATAATATACCGGGGCCTATTAGAACAATTATGAAAAAGGAAAATTTTAAAAGGACTCTCCATGATCTGTTAGTAGACAAAAGTTACTACTCTGTAAAAGAATTTCTGTCCGACAAGTCTTTGCTTAAATATAGTCTCACCCAGTCATGATGTGTTCGATGACTTTAATTAATTTTGTTCTCTTCAGTATAATCAATTTTTTGAATTTTATGTATGATTTTTACAATTTGACATTTTAATTTGTTATGAATAATTTAATTTTTTTTTTTTTAATTTTTTGTGTATAATTTGACATGTTCCTATCTTAATTTGTTATGTTTGACTTTATCTTTTTATCTTTTGAGTGTTAAATGTAATTTTATTTTCTATATAATTTGAATTTGACATTTCTCTAAATTTGTGCCCTTTTGGTTTTTTTATTTTTTATTTATTGTGCTAGAGGGAAAATAATAATAATTAGTAATAATGTTAATTCTATCGAACAGTAAATTTCTGTGTGATTATTGTATGCCCTACGGGCGGGACATAGCTGATCAAAATTTTCAACTATTTAAGAACTGTACCTACCTATGATCCACAATAAAATATTATGAATATGAATATGAATATGAATATGGTGAAAGCAAATGTGAAGGAAAATTTTAATGCCTGCTCGTCCATTTTACTAACTGACTGCAGTGGCTTACTTTTTCCAAGATTAAACTAGGTTTAACTGCACTTTGAACTGCTGTTAGACTTCTGAATTGGTCCATAATTCTTAGTGTACATAAGACTGAAAGTTACTCAGATGATATTGTGTGTCTTGTGGGAAATAGCGGAAAGCATGTATTATTCAAGTAAATAAATTGTCGTTTGAATTATTTTGACAATAAACATTTGAAACGGTCCAACAGATTGGTCGATTATTCCTTAAACGGCCTTTGCTTTTTCTCTTAAATGGCAGAAATGACATTCCGGCAGGATTCAAAAATCTACAAATGTTTAAACTACATTGAAAATTTCCAGATAAATCTTTTCTTGCAAAAATGTCTTGAAAATATTATAACAAAACATATTGCCACAATATTTTGTTTAAATTATTAAAACTAAATCACCTGCAGATTTGGTTTATTTTAAAAGTTACTAATATTTTAAATCCATTATTCCATAATCTTCTTTAATCAGGTCCGACCCTCGTTCTCCGATCATGATGGTTGGTGCATTATTGTTACCACTGGTAGTGTTAGGCATAACGCTAGCATCAACTACTCGTAGATTGGTCACTCCATGGACTCTTAGCCGACTATCCACTACGGACGTACTTATGCTAGCTCCCATTTTACAAGTACCAATAGGATGATAACCCGTCGTTACAAAGTTAATGCAAATACACTTCCAATACTCTTCACTATCTAATTCAAAACCATCACATGCAGGAAGGCTGATTCTACCGAGAAAACCGTTGATAGATTTGAAAAAAGTGGTATTCACAATTTTTGTATCCATTTTAATTCCTTTAACAGCTGTATCTAAATCTCTTGAATCTTGAAAATAGTTTGCATACATTAAAGGCGCATCATTCGGATTATTTGAACTCAGAGAAATATTTCCCGTAGAATAAGGGTGTAGAACAGAGAAAAAGATAAAATAAAGTGTATGGTTTTTGTTAAGTTCCATTATAGAATCACGTGCTATTTCATTGTATCGGAATATCGAGACTAAAGAATCATTCAGAGTGGAGAAGTTTTTTGGGATAATTGAAAGCTGATTCTCAAAATTCGGAAACGTAGCATTATCATCCGTAGAGAAAAATGACATGGCACCTGATGAAATAGCGTTTTCTGTTAAATAGCCTTTACGATTTGCGAGGTAGTCTATAGTACCAAAATATTGGTCAACAGGTGATTGTTGTTCAGGGACGTCACCACATATTGGTATAGGCACTATCGTATGCTCTTGAAGGTTTTGCCCTACGAGTGGGGAATCAACAATACATGTAACATTTCTCGATAAAAGATGTTCTTTAGGACCGACACCCGACAGCATCAGTAGTTGTGGAGAACTAATCGTTCCAGCACTTAATATGACTTCTTTAGATACATAAAATGTCAAATTTTGTCCATCTTTTTCAATTTCAACGCCATAAGCTGTTGAATTTTCATTTATCAGAATCTTTGTTGCGAATGCTCTCTTTAGAATTTTTAAATTCTTTCGCATTGCGATGGGCAGTAAGTATGCTTTGTTTGTACTTTGTCTAGTACCATCTGCAGCTGTCGCTGTTATGAATCCAGAGCCCATGGAATTGGCCACGTTTAAGTCAGGAACCTTTTTAAAGCCGATCTCATCCCACGACTCGATTACTTTCTGATATAAAGTGTTGTATGTTTGGTTAAATTTATTTATAACAAGTGGACCGTTTTTACCATAATGTGCACTGATCGTAGGATCATTCACCATTTCTTGATTTTGAAGACTTTAAGCTTTCCTAAAGCATCGTCTTACGTCAGCTACACTCCATTCTTTATTGCCAGCATCGTACCAGTTCTGGAAGTCTTCGTCATTCCCTTGCACGTACAGCATAACGTTAATACTACTGCTACCGCCAAAAACTTTTCCTCTAGGCCAACTTGCAGAGCCATTTATTAAGCCTTGATCTGTTACTCCATCATTAACTGTTAAATATTGCCAGTCATATTTAGTGTTATATAAAGATCCCACCAATCCGGGAATCTGAAATTGTTTAAAAACTTTTATTCACAAATGCTTCATGCGAGAAAATATTGGTGAATCTTTTAGAAATTGTTGATAAATGTTATAAAGAGATCACGTTTAGAAAGATGAGACACTTATAATGAGGCTCTCTTTAGATGTCTAGGTATCACTTATTTGGTACTCACATAGGACTCCACAGGCGGGTCATCTCCTGCGTCTATGAGCAGCACGTCACAATCTTCAACTTCAGTCAGCCGGTTAGCAACTACGCTTCCTGCTGACCCCGCACCAATTATTATGAAGTCGAATACCGCAAAATCTGAAAATGATTAATTAAGTCCATTAATTTATTCAATGACGAGTCTTTTGTTACCTGGTTCATGAACACAGGTGCCAAACAAATCAGCGAAATAGTCACAAGATTTAGGTATTTTATGAAAGTCGATTACTTTTCATAAAATTTACAGAATCCCGTTGTTTCTATCGGTATTTATAGTAGTCAATTGGCAGTATAGTTGTACATGGATCTTTTAAGCTTCATTGTAACTAACACCGCCATATTATTTTTGAAAATAAATTCTACAACGTGCACCAGAAAGGTGTGGTCATATTTCAGGTTATGATTCACACCATCAGCCTGAACAACTTTCTCCATGTGACCAGCATGCAAATCGCGAAAAAAAATCGGCTGTCCAGTACGAAATTTCAATAGTTACTTGACCCAAGAGTGTATGGGACAGCTAATTTTTTTCGCGATTTGCATACTGAATATGATGGTCTGAATATGATCACACCTTTCTAGTACACGCTGTATTGATAATTTCCAAAGTTTACCTAAAAATATGCTCTTGAAAATGTCATTACAGCAGCTTAAAGGAAAAAAGGGACTTTCTGTACCACTGTTACTTCATATATAATACTGATTGGCAGCTACAACTGCATACATTGAAATCCAATGCCAACCTACTTGGATAAAGGGCATGATCTGGTATACATACTTGGCACATCAGCTTCTGGTAGTGTATCATGGTTTAGGAGGCATTGGGATGCTGCAAAGAACTGTACTGCTGCTGAGAATGTTTGGGGAGAAGCCCCTGTCGATGGAGTCAGGCATGACGAAGCAGCGTTACTAGATTTGAAAAATAATTATCATTGCAGCAGTTCACTAAATCGCACGCCAATCATCTTGATGCTCGGCAAGTCTACGAAAATCGTCACTCTACAAAGCCTGACGGTGTTCCTCCTTTCCTTAATCATTCATGGTATGGGAATATTCGACCGCAGTTTCATTCCTATTAACAACAAGTTATTGATGTCAATCAAAACTTTATTTTTTTAATGAAATCATGACTAGATTTGTTAAGCTTCATGTGTGAAAAGGAAAGCAGTGAAATAATGCTGAACATGAAAAGACCAGAAGGATAGAGAATCCGAAGTACCGGGTACTGCGTGTTACATCAGTAGGTACGGAATTAAAACAATCAAATGATTTTATAAAATCTGCATGACTTTGGTTTTAGCTATTTTAAAGAGGTTCTTATATTCAGATATTGCAGAAGGAAAACTTACCGTCAAATCAGGTCTATTGCATGAGATAAACTAAAAGAACTTACCACGACATTGTCTAAAGAACACAAAACCACTACTTCGTAGTGTCTGAAATTTATTTAGTCAGTTTGCATGAATAATTTCATTTAATCATTATTATTTGCACAATCGGTATTAAACATACGACCACTGTTAAGAAAACGTGATACCCATTTTGACATTTTCCTGTTCGTTTTTGAAACAATAAAGCTAGCAAGAAAGGTTTCCAAGTTAATTTCCTTAGCTATACCCGAATGCAGGCTGATGCAGGAGGAGCTCGTGGCTAAATAATAACAGCCGCTCGGGTCGATCTTTAGGTTAAGCCGTGCTTGCCTAGGTTGGTCTGTGGATGGGTGACCGCCCATTACATACCGAGTTTCCTCCGTGCCTCGGAAATCACGTTAAGCCGTTGGTCCCGGCTGTCATTTGTAGATCTTTGACAGTCGTTAGGCAGTCAGTGGCCCAAAAAGTCTGACAACCAGTCTTACCAAGGGGTATCGTATTACCCAGTATAGACTGGGTTGTGGAGGTCAGATA
This sequence comes from Noctua janthina, assembly GCA_963576755.1. NCBI lineage: Eukaryota > Metazoa > Arthropoda > Insecta > Lepidoptera > Noctuidae > Noctua > Noctua janthina. The sequence continues at coordinate 6,608,698 of OY755055.1, forward strand.
GGCAGTCGCTCCATGTAAAATACTGGTATTCAGCTGCATCCGGTTAGACTGGAAGCCGACCCCAATATAGTTGGGAAAAGGCTAGGCAGATGATGATACCCGAATGCAGGCATTTCATAGAAAGGATTGAACTTTATGTCGTACAGGTTCACGGAAATAAGTATTTGAAAATCGAATTAGCTTATTATTATAACTAGAAGACGGGATATTTACCATGTTTATTGTTTTCTTTGAGTTCCCGATATTTCGGCGCTGTTGCAAGCACCATGATCAAGGAAAAACTGAATTAGCTTATGTTGTCCTAATTTACTTGCATACAAACAAAAATAGTGTTAGCTGTCTGCATACTATCAGGAAACATGTACAACACGCATGAGTTTAAAATTTTAATTTAAAAGCATATTTGCCTTCTTTTACTTGAATTGTCGTTTCACATGACTCATCGTATCTGTTTTACACGAGGTCACTGGTGCCATGTGCCTTTCAATTATAATTATATCTTAAGCCTGTAATTTTATTAAGAATCGTTGTTTTACTGGCTCAGATGTATTGGGAGTACAGATTTGAAAAAAAAATCGCAATAGTCATGATCACTCAACGAGTAAAAAAAAAGAAAAAAAAAGGATACAACAAATCATAAAAGAACGTCTCAAATATGTTTTTATTTCTTCTAAATAATAAATACGAAAATCAAAAAGTAACAAGAAATTGACAGGTCCTTCTAAATCAATTGATCTCCTAACAAAAGTTCTACTTAATATACTTCGAAACAATCTTCTTTCACTAGTTCGGATCCCCTTTCTCCAATCATAGAGGGACCATTTGTGTTACCACTGATGGTCCCGGGCATAACACCAGAAGTTGTGGAGAACCAATTGGACCCGCACTTAAAATTACTTCCCGAGACGCATAAAATATCTTCTTCACACCATCTTTTTCAACTTCTACTCCATACGCTGTTAAATTCTCGTCTATCAAACCTTTTGTTACTAAAGTACTTTTCAATATTTTTAGATTCGGTCTGCTACTGGCATTAAATATGCTCTGTCTGTACTTTGCCTTATTCCGTTAGCTCCTGTTACAGGAATATATCCGCAAGTCATGACATTTTCTGTGTTTAAATCTAGAACCTTTTTGAAACCGATTTCATCCCATGAATCTATTACTTTGTCCAAATAGCTTTTGAATGTGTTGTTGAATTTTTTCATAAACTAGCTGTTGCCCGCGACTTCGTTCGCGTGGAAAATTTGTTGTGTATGCGTGTTCGATTCCCGGGTTGGGCAAAGTGTTATTTGGTTATTCCATCAGAAATTTCTCAGTAGCAGCTACGGAGTCTGAATCTGTGCCCGATTGATGGCAATAGGCTCGCCCACTATTACATGGGACTTCAACATAACTGGTGAAATGTGGGTGTACGATTAGGTACACACCTGTACCTAACTCTTCGGGGATTACAGGCAGGATGTCATGTGTGAGAACTGAAGGCCTGATCAAAATGTGATAATGTGGGTGATGACTACAAAAGGCGTCTTTTTGGGCGCTTTAATTCTGGGTGGCAGAGGTCTGAAACAAAACAAATGGCGAAGAGGCGACGATAAGGTTTAAAAACCGGAACACTATGGTGCCATACGACTTTTTTTTCAAAGTGAACAATCAAACGTTTTGTATACAACATTAAATGATTTGTATAATGACCGTGTGAGAAGCATGAAGTGCCCAAATGAATGCCTGCCACTTTTAAAGTTTTTCTTGGAATTTGTTGACCGTTATTGTAAAAGCCAATTTTAAGGGAAATTGCTACTTCTTAAAATGAAATGGCAAGTTATTTGGAATAATTGGTATGCGGGGAATTAAACCACTCTCTCCTTTAGCCACTCCTGTAATAATGGTGGCTATTATAATATTCCAGCCCAGCTCTGTGATACGAAGCCTGGTTCCATTACACAGTCTGGGTGCATCAAAGTTTCGCATCAGCATAACTGGAACGCCAACGTTTAGCTCCAGCTTATGGGACGGTACGCCGTTAACCATAGGCAGTTGAGAAATTCAATGGGATAGTGCAGTGTTTGTACTCGTAAGCGCCCGCGCCCCGCGCGCCCGCACTCCACCCCACCGTTCTAAGAGCGACGCTTACGTTTAAGTAATAAACCAGTGGTCACGATACACGGTCGTTTCATTGCTAGCCAAGTACCTACGCTATATACCTACATAGTTACATACTTATCAACTGGCGACGAACTACCTGCGCGTGTAATAAAATGTCTCAACTCATCGGGAGTGTTAACGAATTCGATTATAAAAGTCAGGATTGGCAAATATTCTACAAGAAATTGACTAACTTCCTAAAATTAAACAACATTGATAGGGAGAACTGGAATTCAGTATTAATCGCGCATCTATCCGATGAGTCGTACCGGCTAGTGGGAAACCTCGTGCATCCAAAGGAGGTAGAAACGGTACCGTGGACCGAGTTAGTTCAAGTACTAAATGGACATTTTCAGCCGAAAAGATCGACTTTTGCCGATAGGGCAAAATTTTATGATGCGATCAGAATGGACGGTGAAAAAGTCGAAGATTGGGCGGCACGATTGAGAGGACTCGCCGTGCACTGTGGTTTCGGTACGGAGTTGGATACGTTGCTACGCGACCGTTTTATCCTAGGTCTAAAGGTAGGCCCGGAAAGAGATCGATTGTTCGAACAGGACTTGAAGACCTTGACGCTATCTAGGGCTATAGAAATAGCTCAGGAAGCAGCATGTGCTCGGGCAGCGAGAGCTTGTGTCGGCGAAGGCGGTGAGCAACTTATCAAGCAGGAGATGGTGTATCGAGTTGGTGAGCGTCGCGGCGGGCAGGGCGAGGCCCGCCCGGGTCCGGCGCAGGCGGCGGCCCCCGCGGCCGCGCGATGCACAGTGTGTGGGCTTAAGGGTCATTGCGTTGAAAAGTGCCGTTTCAAAGGTTATAAGTGCATGATTTGTGGTGAAAAAAGTCATCTTAAAAAAGTGTGCAGTGTTAAAAAGGTCGGGAAAGTTTCGTTGCATAATTTGGATGCGGGCGACGGCGACGGACACGAGTGCAAGGAATGTAATTTGTATAATCTGAGGTACGTCCACTATGATCCAATTAAAGTGAATATCTCTATTGATAATAAGTTATATTCTATGGAACTAGATTGTGGAGCTGGACGCAGTGTAATCTCAGAAAGTTTTTATAAAGAAAATTTTCAATCATACAGGTTATTGAAATCAGATGTAATTTTTTGCCTTTATACTAAACATAAAGTAACGCCCATTGGTTATATTGATTGTGAAGTGTGTTACAATGGTATTAGGAAACAAATTTCTTTTTATGTAATTACTCAAGGTGGTCCACCATTGTTGGGTCGCGATTTCATGGCACAGTACAACATGAGTTTAGTTTCTATGACGAGTAACAACAACTTAACAGTTAAAACGACATGTCAAGAGGTGCAGCAAATTTTGAATGAATTTCCAGATATTTGGCGCGATGAATTGGGTCGTTTTAATAAATTTGAAGTCCATCTACATTTAAAAGAAAACGCAGTGCCAAAATTTTTTAAACCGCGTCAGATACCGTTTGCTCTTAAAGACAAAGTCGTGGAAGAGTTAGATAGGCTCGTTAGGGTAGGTATATTGATACCAGTACAGTTCTCAGACTTTGCCACGCCCATTGTACCAGTTCTGAAAGAGAATGGTAAAGTTAAAATAGCTGGAGATTTTTCTTGCACCTTAAATAAGGTTTTAAAAATCGATAAATACCCATTGCCTCATATCGATGAAGTTTTTGCTAAGCTAGGGGGCGGCGAACATTATTCCAAGCTAGATTTAAGCAACGCTTACAATCAATTATGTTTATCTGAATCGTCACAAGACCTGACAACCATAAATACACCGAAAGGTCTTTTCAAATATACGCGCCTAGTGTACGGTCTCGCTAATGCCCCAGCTATTTTTCAACGTACCATAGAATCTCTAGTTGCCGGTATTGAAGGCGTGTCGTGTTGGTACGATGACATTTGTCTCACGGCCCCCAACAGAGCTCTTCATTTAGAAAGACTTCGTATTTTATTAAGTAGAATACAAGACGCCGGTTTAAGGCTACAAAAAGAAAAATGCTCATTTTTCCAAGACAGCGTCACATATTTAGGTTTTAAAATAAATAAAAATGGCCTTAAAACGTGCCCGAGTAAGGTAGAAGCGATTTTAAGAGCCCCCGTCCCTACAAACGTTCTAGAATTAAAACGATTTCTGGGCGTAATCAATTACTATAGGAATTTCATTCCAAATGCGTCTTCAATGTTAAGCCCGCTAAATGAACTGTTAAAAGACAATGTTGAATGGCACTGGGACAAGAAACAGCAGTCTGCGTTCGATTCCGTGCGTCGCGAACTAGCTTCAGACCGCGTGTTGGCTCATTTCGATCCGCGAGCGCGGCTAGTGTTGACCGTGGACGCAGGTCCCACGGGTCTCGGCGCGGTACTTGCACATTTGTTCAACGACGGTACGGAGAGGCCGATCGCGTTTAGTTCGCGTTCCTTGTCACCAGCAGAAAAGAATTACAGTCAAATTATGAAAGAAGCGTGCGCCTTGGTGTTCGGCATTAAGCGTTTTCACCAGTACTTGTATGGTTGTCAAGAACCTTTCGTATTGAGAACAGATCACAGACCGCTTCTCTCAATCTTTGGTAAAAAGGACGGCATTGCCGTGACCACCGCCCTTCGACTGCAAAGGTATGCAATTATGCTATCCGCTTACAACTACGAAGTACAGTATATTAGTAATAAAAATAATATTGTGGCAGATTATTTTTCTCGCGCGCCGTTATCTTTAGAATCGAGCGGATCAGCTGATCGAAAGGAGCGCGATGTCCTCCCAATCGCTCTGTTGTTCATGAATGCTATTCAAGAGCCGGTCTCGTTCGAACGAATACAACGCGCTACGGCCGATGATAAAATTATTAAAACCGTAATGAATTATATGCAGCAGGGTTGGCCGCGCAAGATTAGTTGCAGGCAAATACTACCATTTTTTATGTGTAAAACGGATTTGCAGATTATCGGGGGTTGCGTATTCCGTGGCCATAGAATCGTAATTCCTTTAATATTTCGCGAGCGTATGTTGGAAGAATTACATAGTGCGCATTTCGGTATTGTTAAAACGAAGAGTGCGGCGCGAAGTCGAATGTGGTGGCCGGGCATCGACGGCGACATTGAGCGGATGGTGGGGGGCTGCGGCGTGTGCGCGGCCCAGCGCAGCGCGCCGCCCCGCGCGCCCCCCTCACCCTGGCCGCGCCCGCCCGCTCCCTGGCACCGTATTCATATAGATTACATGTCTATAGAGCAAACGGTATACCTAATTGTTATTGATGCATTTAGTAAATGGCTAGAATGCATTCATATGAATTGCGGCACCTCCACTAGTGCGTTAATATTAAAATTAAAAGAATTATTTTCTGTTTTCGGTATCCCGAACGAAATTGTGTCTGACAATGATATTAAGATATGTTCCTCAGAATTCCAACAGTTTTGTAAAAATAACGGGATAAATTACTTAAATTCACCAATTTATCACCCGGCTAGTAACGGCCAAGCCGAAAATTCAGTCCGCACTTGCAAGAAAATGTTGAAATGTATCATCAAACAAAACAATAGTAAAAATAGCTTTAGCCCTCGCTTAGTTCAAGATAAATTATTTAAATATTTGTTCGAATACCGGAATACTATTCATTGTACTACCGGCGCAACGCCGTCAAGCTTAATGTTCGGACGTAATGTTAGAACCAGATTAGACATAGTTCTACCCACGAGTCACGTTAGTAGTAGTTTAGAAACAGAAAATAAGGAACTCTGTAAATCTAGGAAATTCAAGTTAGGTGAAGTAGTGTGGGCTAGATGGTTCACTGCTAAAAAGGCAAGTTGGATGAAAGGAACTATAACGAATATTATTGGTAACAGAATGTTTCATATTAAATTTAAAAATTGTAGTTCTTCATGTATAAGACATTTAGACCAGATTATTAAGTGCACAGACACTACTAGCTCTGATGAAATTGTGAGTGATGTTGGTTTTGCTGGAGGTGCATCCTCGTCGGTCCCGAATCAGCTCGCGACAACAGCACAATCAGCATCGCAGCCGGACTCCGAGTCATTACCGTCGTCACCCGCGCACTCGGCTGCAAGGCCGGCGCCGACGCCGTCGCCCACCGATTCGTCGCTATCACCGTTATCAGATAATGACCGGGGGAAGGGAGAGGATGATGATGAATGGGAGGAGGCTAGTCAGGAGATAACTGCTGTACCGGCCGGACAGCCGACCGAGTGTAACAGTCCATATGCTGTTACAAATGACACTAACGATCGGCGATATGGTCGATCAGTGCGCCCAAGAAAAGTCATAAATTATAAGAAATATTTTTAGTAATAGTATCTTAACTAATAAGTTATTTGTTTGTATAACAGGGTTTCAAATTAAGGTGGGAGGAGTGCAGTGTTTGTACTCGTAAGCGCCCGCGCCCCGCGCGCCCGCACTCCACCCCACCGTTCTAAGAGCGACGCTTACGTTTAAGTAATAAACCAGTGGTCACGATACACGGTCGTTTCATTGCTAGCCAAGTACCTACGCTATATACCTACATAGTTACATACTTATCAGATAGGCAGTACTATCATCATTCTCCATCACCTGTTCTATTCATGTCGACGCCGACGATCGTACCATTTTTTTTTATTTGATTGGCCCACTCGTTCTTTGGCGACAGCACTACTCGTCACACAACCACCCTTAAGTTTTTATATTAACCTCCAAATTGGGAAAAACGTGCCTGATTGTAATGATGTGGACGTGCGTGCATTCTCTGTAGCCACTGGATGGGAAAATTCTTCGGAAAATAGAATTTTACCATCTGCGCCCAATTCCCGAAGACCCACTCCCATTTGCAGACGCATATTCGCAGACACTTGGTCGTTGTACAGTTGGACGCGCATGTTGCAGGTAAGTGGAACTTTTCGATCCTAGACCACAGTGGTGACGCCTTGAGACATGCGTTTATTACTTCTGCCGGTGTGCCCGGCTTCTCAATAACTTGTAGTATCTGTCTAACGTCGCCTACGACCAAAACGACAACACCACCCATCAGCGCCCGGTTTCCGCGGATGTCCTGCAAGCTGTGGTTCAACGCCTCTAATGCACTTTAAACTTACACTGCTGCAAAATGACTCCCCGGCCGCTGTTTTTGGGGATGTTGCATGTTGAAGTATCTTCTGTTGCATGAATCAGCGGCAATGTGAAAACGGAATGTGCAGTCCGGCCACCGTTAAGTAAAGTTGCAGCAATGTCCGAGGGAGCCACAGCCACAGCTAAGTGACGGCACGGTTGGCGCAGTGGCTAAGCGAATGGTTGCTGCGCTGCGAGTATCGGATTCGATTCCCGCACGGAATACATTTTTGTATGGCCTACAGGTAGTTGTTCCGAGTCTGGCTGGTTGTGAGTTTAAATGTCTGTAAACACACACACACTTGGAATTTCTCCTGTATGGAGAAATTCCAAGTGTGGGGCTGGACTGGGGCAAGGTTAAAAAAAAAAACTTTAAAGCTGTTTATAGCGGTTCTTGTGGAGTTGGGCCAGCAGAACATCCAGCACAAATGCAATGTGACGGCACAGTTGGCGCAGTGGCTGAGTGATTGACTGCGGCGCTGCGTGTCGCGGGTTCGATTCTCGCACGGAACAAATTGACAACGTCGTTGGTTTTTATCTAATTTTAATTTTTGTTTTTATTTTAAAGTTTTTAGATATTTCTTTTCGGCCAGTGAAAATTGGTCAATTATTATTTGTTAATTTATGATTCCCCAACTGTCTTTTGAATAGTTAAAAAAACCAAAAGCATACTAATCTAAGTACTTTATAATGATTTTAAAATCATAAAGCATTAGAATAAAACAAAATATCTGGTTTCAAAAACTTAAAACCTTAAAGCAAGTAGCAAATCTTAAAGCATAAAAAAATCACAAATAGTGGAAACTGGCTGCGACTCAAATTGCGAACTCTGATTAACAGGGAGGTCTGTGAACCGTCAGTCTACCTCGCTTCGCTTCTATGACAAATGCGCTAAAATAGCCGTTATACTCCAATGCATGTTATGACAGTTGTCAGTTGTAAAACAAAAAAAACAACAAGGTTAAGGTTGACTGGTAGAGAATGCCTGTCCGCCTATGTATCACTATTGTACATGAAGTTTAAATAAATAAATAAATAAAACAGTTGCAGAATATGGACATAATGCAATACTGCACATCCACCTAAGTTATACGATAATATATCTCTGTACCAAATTTCATCTACATCCGTTCAGCCGTTCTGGCATGATTGAGTAACAAACATCCATCCAAACTTTCGCATTTATAATAGTAGTAAGATACAAAAAATAGATATTATGATAAAGATACCTAAATATATTTTTTAAGTAACGAATTACGTGCTTTTTTATCAAACAAGAAGCATCAGAAATCATACATTACAATCATCAACCCTCCGACAAAGACAACCAAGACGAATTTATTTTTGGGACCCAACAATGCAGAGAAACAACCTGAATCCATTATAGTTGTGCAAAACTAAGAACAGCGACACAACAAAATAGTTTCAAATTAATTTCAATAACTGCTATTATTTTTATTGGGAGCGACAGGTGAAATTTAAAACATCGAGTCTGACAGCACCTGTGGACAGCACACAACGACGTTGTTAGTACAGAACACCATCGAACGGCCAGATTCAAACATGAGGAAAGTTATTTTACCAATGATATAACTTTATTCATTAGAATTTATTATAGCACGACCGACCCACCTTCACACTGATCTAGTTATGGAGATATTGAGGGTCAAAGTTTCAACTTTTTCACAATTTTTTTTTAAATAAAAGTTTGTAATGTTACAACTTTACTTTAAATACCTCCACGACCCCCGAACTATTCAATGCTTCCACCAGCACACTGTTTCGATATAAAACGAAATTTCTCACCCCCAAAAAAAGTCGATTCCCAGCAATAATGTTCGTGTAGAGTTACTTAGTTTGATGTACAGAATGCTTAGTTGACGGCTTCGTGAAGGGTCCGTTTACACCTTGTATATCATATGCCTGGAATTACAACAGCACTCTTCAAACTGGACTCGGCAAATGCTGCTCCTTGGCAGTATGTTCAGATCAATCTGTCTATGTATAACGTAACTTTGTCTGCTGGCCCCATGTGCAGACACTGAAACGGTGAAGACTGTTAGCTTGTTGAGTGCACACATACCCTTCGTCATTCAATTGTTTAAACTCATTATCTACCTAGCCTTTTTGCAATCATGTTTTGATCGGCTTCCAGTTTAACCGAATGCAGCTAAATACCAGTATTTAACATGAAGCGACGGCTTGTCTGACCTCCACATCCCAGTTAGTACTGGGTAATACGATACCCCTTCGTAAGACTGGTTGTAAGAGTTTCGGGCCACAGACTAACTATATCGACTGTCAAATATCTTAAAATGACAGCCGGGACCAACGACTTAACGTACTTTCTAAGGCACGGAGGAAATTCGGTATGTAATGAATGACAAGACTATGTATTATATATCATCACTAGCTTTTGCCCATGGTTTCGCCCGCGTGGATGTCGAATACATAAACATAGTTACTTATCTTCATCCCCTTTTTAATAATTCTACCCCCGCTGGGTTAACTCTTCGAGGTTTAATAGTACAATTTTCAAAAACGCTGAGACACGTATAAATTAATTTTCAATCGTCAGCCTAAACACAAAATTCGAAGATCCTAACTTCAATTCTGACGGACTTTCATATAAATTTCCATCCCCTATTTTATCCCTTTAGGGCTGGAGTTCCCAGAAATCGTTTCTTAGTGGATACTTACTCTTCACAAAGAACACCCCCTCCAAGTTTCATGTCTCTAGGACCAGCTGTTTGGGCTATGTGTTGTTATATCACCCAGTCAGTCAGTCAGTCAGTTTACCATTTTATATATATAGATTATTCATCATTCTCTTGCCCTTATCCCAATTCATTTGGGGTAGGCGCAGCATATCTTCTTATTCTTATTCTTCTATTACTCGTCAACTCATCAGACACCGCAAGAATAGTCGTGAAAAAGCTGTCGATCCTACTACCAATTTGCAATTCCGTAGCTACAACGGCCATGGTTCATGTGATAAAGTGCTTTATTCTTAGGTGCTGGGACCGTACGACAAATAATAATTAAACTATAATTAACTTAACCACAATTTAGCAGGGAGTTTCTGTAATAGAGGACTATTAGGGTATCCTGCTGAATTTGTAACTTTTATAATGGTTTATGCCTTTGATGGTTCAAGGCTAGTTTGACTAGAATATTATCAGTCTTCTTCTTGTTGCTGGCAAGACAGTATTTCTTCTGGTGGCCCACTTTGCCACTATCATGGTGTCGTCTTTTGGAGCACAGGTAGCAGAACGGGGGGTGGTACATAGTTTCACACATTGTCATTGTTTGGGTGTTCATTATTCATCATCATCATCATCATTTCAGCCGAAATACGTCCACTGCTGGACATAGGCCTCTCCCAAATGTCGCCACATTGACCGGTCCCGTATTTGGTACATTATTCGGTCGAGAATAATTCTTTAGTTTGACCTTAAACAAATGAATGCTTTAAGTTAATTTTATTATTTTCATTACCTAGTGTTCCAAAAACATACTACCTACATATTTTCTTCTGAAATTAGTCACGTTTTTTTTTTGGAACTTACGGATGCCCGGATGGCGAGAAGCATGTTAATTCACAACTGTGCAAAGTTGCAGATGAAATTAATTAAATGACTAGGCACTTTTACAATAATTATATTCGGGCAAATATGAGGATCTGGGACATCTGCGCGAAAGATATATGCGCGAAGGACACTTCCGCGAACCCACTTGCGCGAAAAGACATATGCGCGCATGGACTTTTGGGCGATTAGACTTTTGCGCGAATGAACTTTTGCGCCCATAGACACTTACGCGCATATACACATGCGCGCAGAGACACTTGCGCGAATGGACACTTGCGCGAATGAACTTTTGCGCAAAAGGACACTTCCGCGACTAGATTTACTCGCGACTGGCTACGGTTAATCTGTAGAGTAAACAGAACATCATATTATTTCTTATTTTCAATGAGAGAGAGCGAGAGAAGTGGCAACACTGCCCGAGAGACATGTCAAATTATTTTTTCGTATCTACCATGAATACTGTTGCCAGATATAATTATTGTTTAATCGATTTTGAACAAAATAATTTTACTCTCTGTTCAAGCTTTTGGGTTTCATTAATGTCGATTTTTAAGGTCATTCAGTTGTTTTAATGTCTATTATAACAAATGTATATTGATGTATAGATCATTTTTGTTACTTTGTACAAAAAAGATTAATCAATCGATTCCGATTTAGAAGAACCTCAGTGTTATGTTTACTCTACAGCTAACCTAACCTAACCATTCGCGCATAAGTCCTTTCGCGCATGTGTCTTTGTGCGTAAATGTCCGTTCGCGCATAAGTCCATTCGCTCAAGTGTTTATGTGCGCAACTGTCTATGCGCCCAAAGGCCCATTCGCGTAAAAGTCCATGCGCGCATATGTCTTTTCGCGCATGTGGATTCGCGCAAGTGTCCTTCGCGCAAATGTCTTTCACGCTAGTGTCCTGATACCCAAATATGATATACTCGCATAATAGATTCACGTGTCTGTAGTGACATAATGAATAGTTAACTACAGCACGAGTTGTGTGAGTGACTCCAATACTTCATAGGGATGTAAATACAATAATATATACATAAATATTTCATATAAATTGTGTTTATGAACAGAATATCAGAAATAAATATTGTTATTTGTAAAATAATTTGCTTTGATTTATCAACAAATTAAAATTTATTTTTGTGTCCTCCTTTTAAAAATATTTGTTTTATTTTTATTGTTAGGCTGTTTTGAAGCGTCATACTTTTGCTTCTTCTTCAAGGCAAAATGCGGGGAAAAAGAGAAATGAAATCATAGTTTCATAAAAAAATTATGAATGACAAAAATACTTTTCGTTCTATTATTTTATTTCTTCGAAAGTGTATTGAAAAATGTCGTTTCATACACTTGGGCGTTTGTTACTGAATTTCTCGGTACCATAAAAACCTCGCCTGCGGCTCGGGTGTGAATTCCGCCTTGAATGCAATAACAAAGTTTCCCCACTTATATCAAAATGTACTATTATCGACACTTTCAGGTGTCGATAAAAAATCGAAACCTATCGAAGACTGCAAATAAATGAAATGGCATAATGCAAATTAAACTAAATAGCATCATGGATGTGAAATTGAATAGGTAGTTCGAGTACCTATATAACCGGAGAATATTATATACTTATTTAATTGGGTGGTCAACAATGTCTTCGAGGTGAGTTTTCAGCTTTTTTTTTAATGTCTTATAATTAACTTTTTCCCAGCAGTGGGACAGAATAGGCTAATTTAAAAAAAAAACACCTTATTCATCTTTTTGTTTCCTCGACAAATTGTAACTAGGTAAAAAATATTGTTTTGCATGAGGCTAACTGTACATTTTTTTTAAATCTGTGAACGGGGATTAAAATTACACAAAAAAATTATGGATAGTCTTCTATGACCATTTTCGTGTAGCTGCAATAGTTAAATATTGCAGCAGATGATGAGCAGATGATGAGTAAGAGGTACTACCTTAAGGTAGTACCTCTTACTCATCATCATTCTCTTGCCCTTATTCCAATTCATTTGGGGTCGGCGCAGCATGTCTTCTTCTTCCATACTTCTCTAATACTCGTTATCTTATCAGACACCTCCTTTCTTGCCATATGTTTTTTTACTCAGTCCATCCATCGTTTCTTTGGTCTTCCTCTACTCATATACCCATCCACATTCATACTCAAAACTTTCCTCACGACATTTTCCTCATTCCTCCGCATCACATGCCCATATCACGACAACCGATTACCACACTTTTCAGTCACCGGCGCACTGTTAGACTTCCTCTTATATACTCCTTTCTTATTTTATCCATTCGCGTAACACCACATATCCCCCTTAGCATTTTATCAATGTATGAATGCCGAAAGTGTCTTACTGGGCTAGCTGGATTGATGGACTCGTGGCTAAACGGGACGTCACTTTGACGCGGTTGATATAAACAACAGTTCCGTAATTTAAAATCTTTAATAAATTAATAAGTAATAATTAAGTGATAAAACAAAGACTATTGGTGAAAGGACACTCCTATACATATGCGAGAATGTTATTAAGGAAGAGGATTTACAATAAATGAAGTTATAAACAATATATACGATATATGCTGTAAAATTCTAATAATTATCAATAAATAACTAACTTTATATGACATAAACTGTGAATGTTGTGAAAATATAAACTATTACAAGTGATATACTATGTGATATGAGTAACTCATGGAAAAACAGTGATTGGAAACAAGAAAGAAAAAACAATAATTAAAATCTTAAACGTTCGAAACATACGTTCTTCTAACAAAGACTTTGGACCTGCTCGACGCGTGACGTAAAACGTTATTAGAACAAGAGGTATCCACTCACCTAATTCAACACGCCCACGTAATGAGTGTTTGGCGCAGCGGCTTAGCGTTGGGTCTCAGCGTGCGACTACACGGATTGCATCGAGTTTGAATCCTACTTAAGAATTATTTTTTTTACCCGGCGGCATGTATGGTTTTGGTCATAGGATGTATCGATAATTATGTATCTGACATGTCTACTTTGTTTTGGTCCTTGGGTGTATCGATAATAATGTATCTTGCCTTTATAGAAGGTGACGTGACTATTTTGTTTTGGCGAAATACATTGTATGCTTAGTTTTGTACCTATACCTTGGATGCAATGTTACGGAGCAATGGTTGTTAACATTAAAATGGCGCCTTGTCCGAGTTTACATATTTTTGAGGCCTGTAATAACTGCAATAGCTTCGATAATAGGGTATGAAACTGCACATCAGTAGGTATTAGTTATCTATAAACCATTGATCCGGAGATCGAATTTGTTTTAAATAGTTTGTAGTAAGTGCGAAAAGTACAGTATGCTTCTGGGGGATAAAGTCTTCGTATCGGGCAAGTTTGAATCCCTCGCTGCACTCAGGATTCTAGCCTAAACTCCCTCGCTTCGCTCAGGCGTTAAGTCAGAGCTTATTCGCTGCGCTGGTGTGTCCCAAAAATGTTTTGTTACGTTCAGGATTAAAAATAGCGCCCTTGACATCAGATACAGCTTTATCCCTTCGGAACATAATGTCATAAAGGAATTACAGAAATAGACATTTATCAACAACATACATAGTTGAGAAGACGTTGATGACGAAACACACAGTTCTGAATTTCGTTCAAAGCTCAATTCACATATATTATGGATAAATAGATCATATCTGAGGTCATCGAAAAGACCCTCTGTTTCTTCTTTTAATAATAGCAGACGAAGTAGATAAAAAGCAAAATTAAGTAAAAACCACTCATTATTTCGTATGGGTCAACCCCGAGTGGGCCGTAGTAAAGGATTGTCGCTGAACAAACCTAAAGGAAAAAAGATTTCGAAGTATAGATAGACGAATAAATTGACATATTCTGCAAGAATCTTAGGAGATTCGTGTATTTTATTGAAGAGAATGGAAATCTTCAATTCCCTATGAAATCCGGGGTAAGACCATCAGAATTGAAATATTTCTTAAATAGTAGCTTTTAATTCACTTCAAAGTATCACAGCAAATATATAAAGTTAATATTTATGTTGCCTTAAAAAGCACAGCATCTCACTCGATTCCAAAGAAAACAATATCAAAATCAGTTAACGTTTTCCGAAGATATCGGTGACATTCAGTCGAATTAATAACCGTCTTTTTGAAATCGGTTTGTTAAATAAAATCAGTGCCAGTATCGACATTTCGATACGAAAAGTTGATATCGACTCGTACGGACATCATATAGGTTTACCCAAAAGTAGCTACCTAATTAAACTATTTGAAAAAAAAAAAAGGTATATAAACTGCCGAGAAACATATTTATGTTACTTGATTATAGATTAGGCGTGTTGAGGGTTTGTGTTAACAATGTCGTTGTGGTAAGTTTACTTTTTTATATTTTGTTTAATATTTCTAGCTTCGCCACTTCACCATGCCTGTCTCTTTTGACTGGTGCTGCAGTAACTTCTCCAAATACTTTAGCAGCGGTGTTTCAATGTTTCGCGGCAGCCCAGCTTCTCAAACAAGTAATTTTACCGGATGCTGGGAATCACGGTAAGAACAATATTTTTTTTTTCGGATGGGAAAGCTATAGTAAACATGTATACAACGCAACAGTATGAATTATCTTACATGGTCTAATACTTTTAATTTCAAATTTGACAAAATTACTTCTTTTCACTACACACAAACCATTTGCAAACCATTCTATTTTATTCGGAATCTGGAATCTTTCATAACACAGCATGAATTAAGTTTAATTCAACTATTAAAGCTTAATTCTTTACACACTCCATCAAAACATTTTTTTTTGTTTTTAATATTGCAGTTTTGATTTTTAGATTCTGAAGAATTTGACTTCATAATAATCGGCGCGGGGTCGGCAGGAAGCGTAGTTGCAAACCGATTGAGCGAAGTTACAGACTGGAACATTCTGCTCCTGGAGGCTGGAACTGATCCACCGATTACATCGGATGTAGGTATCTTTATATTTAAATCTTGCCAAGAGCAACAAGATTTATGAGACATTTTACTAATTGTGAAGCATTCATGCAACGATTTAATTTTACCAATTAATTTGGTAACATTAATTTATAACAAGGTGTGATATAAATTCATGCCGAGGACTCTTGACTCAGTACTCAGCCGACGCCGCACGGTTACCGAAGCCGATCCGAGGTGGGGTTCAAACATTACCTACAGAGACCCCTTCGTGACCCGCTAAGCACGTTAAACCGTTGTGGTTTGTGACTGTCATTGGTAGGTCTTTGATAGTCCTTATAGGTATTCAGAAGCCCTGTGTCATTTCTAGGATTTACAAGCTTTTCGCTAAAATCGTTATAACTCGGCTTCGCCGAGACCTTGACAAAGTCCAGCCTATGGAGCAGGCCGGTTTCCGCAGCTAATATTCCACCATCGACCGGTAAAGCAGCTGATGGAGAAGTGCCAAGGCAAAGCTGACCCCTGTGCAGTGTGCATGACTTTCCTCCATAGCGAGAAGGCTTTCGACAGTGTCGAGCATTGGCTGTGTTCCATGCTCTCCATCGCTGCCATATCGATTCCCTTTACGTGGATGTGCTGCGTGAGGTATACAAAATGGCCACTCTGCAGGTTCGCATGCATACCTTATCCAAACCCGTACCAATCAAGCGGGGAGTGAGACACGGCGACACCATTTCACCGTAACTCTTCACAGCAGTCCTTGAAGACATCATTAAAACCTTAGATTCGGAATATTGCGGTGTTAACATCAATGGTGCTTACCTGTCCCTTACCATTTACACATCAACCAAGAGCTATAAAATACGGTGTGCCTCAAGGTAGCGTGCTAGGGCCGGTACTTTTTTTTAATATACATAAATGATCTCCCAATATACATTCCTCAGAATATGGTTATTTTTGCCGATGACAGTACAGCTGTTGTAAAATGTAATAATCATGTCGATTACGAGAATGATATAAATGATTGCCTCAATAAAATAATTAACTGGCTGAATAGCAATAACCTTGTGATTAATTTAAGGCGAGGTTATCCAGATAAACGTCGTTTAGTATTGTGTTTTATTCCTATATGGCACGGATTAAAATTCTGAAAAAAACATATTACATATTTCACACTTCGATTTAGATATTCCGGCAAAGCGATACACGATTACTTGCACTTTGTTGCATCCAATTAAATCGCAAAGACAAGTCTAAATGATGGTTTTTAATATTATATCATTTGAGTTATATTAGGTTTTTAACAATAAAACTTATACCATTATAAAGGTCGTAAAAAATGTGACAGTACACGGCAATCATAATTTTAAATATTTAAAAAAACCTAAACAACCATTTCCAAAATTTGCTGTTTTCATCATTTCTTACTCGCATCGCGTCCTTCAGTCCCGAGCGGAACGCGTTGGAGTTCGGACGTGTGCCAATTTTTCGAACCTTCCACCCCACCCCCGCTAAGTTCTGTTACGAGCTGAGCCAAAAATAGTTTGTAAAAAATAATACTTAGTAAACACCGAGCCTAGGTTTATTTGAAATGTCATTTGTTCACAAAAGTACATTAGGTACCTAATAGGGAACGTAGTCAGAAGGTAGAAGATAAGAGTTACGCAATAGAAAGAGAGGCAGCTTCTAGGAGAATATAACTGTAGGTAATTAGCGCTGCGCGGCCTGAATTGAACTTTATTGTGTCGTAGCAAAAGTCGCTATTTATGATTTCGCAACATTATTTATAAATTTCGGTAACTTTGGAATGGGCAACTACAGTACTTTCACAGTTATTATGCCTTTTGAATGGGACTGTAGCTTCATTTTATTATCTTTTTTTCGACAATTCAAAAACTGCCTGTAACTGGCCTATTAAAATCAAAACATTTATTCCACTAATTTATTTTTGTAAGGAGTTCTAAAAAAGTTTTGTAGGGAGCCCGGTAAGCCGAAGATTATCGAGTTCGACATGGGCAGAAAAAGAAAGTATGTAGGGGAGAACGAGACAGAATGAGTAATGGTCGTGGTCGATATCGTATTTTGTACGCACGACGGCCGATCAAGCTGTACAAAACCAGTTTATGCGGATCTCTCATTGTATAGGAAATCTATACAAAGCGAGGGCAATTTATACTGGAAATGACAGCGTCATGTGCCGCCGTGTGTACCTACTAGTTTTTGTTATTTAGTTGACTTATTTACATATTTAAGATAAAATCATTTTAATTTTTTTTATTTTACTTCCTCTGCATTTTATGCTTTACTTTTTTTCGGTTTTTTCGTCATGGGTGTCATTTTCGTGCTTTTCGGGGTCGCTGATAACAAAAATGATGTCAAAATGAAAATCTCAGATGGCGCCGACGAAAATTGTCAGTATTTTCGTCATGGGTGTCATTTTCATGGTTTTCGGGGTCGCTGATATCGAAACTTAGGTCAAAATGAAAATTCAAGATGGCGCTGACGAAAATTTTTGGTTTTTTCGTCATGGGTGTTATTTTCATGGTTTTTGGGGTCGCTGATATCGAAACTTAGGTCAAAATGAAAATCCAAGATGGCGCTGACGAAAATTTTCGGTTTTTTCATCATGGGTGTTATTTTCATGGTTTTTGGGGTCGCTGACAAAAAAAATTTTGCAAAAAAAGTCGCAGCATACCTTTGGCTACGATCGCGTGTCGCAGCATACCTTCGGCTACGATCGCGTGTCGCAGCATACCTTCGGCTACGATCGCGTGTCGCCGCATACCTTCGGCTACGATCGCGTGTCGCAGCATACCTTCGGCTACGATCGCGTGTCGCAGCATACCTTCGGCTACGATCGCGTGTCGCAGCATACCTTCGGCTACGATCGCGTGTCGCAGCATACCTTCGGCTACGATCGCGTGTCGCAGCATTACCTTCGGCTACGATCGCGTGTCGCAGCATACCTTCGGCTACGATCGCGTGTCGCAGCATACCTTCGGCTAAGATCGCGTGTCGCAGCATACCTTCGGCTACGATCGCGTGTCGCAGCATACCTTCGGCTACGATCGCGTGTCGCAGCATACCTTCGGCTACGATCGCGTGTCGCAGCATACCTTCGGCTACGATCGCGTGTCGCAGCATACCTTCGGCTACGATCGCGTGTCGCAGCATACCTTCGGCTACGATCGCGTGTCGCAGCATACCTTCGGCTACGATCGCGTGTCGCAGCATACCTTCGGCTACGATCGCGTGTCGCAGCATACCTTCGGCTACGATCGCGTGTCGCAGCATACCTTCGGCTACGATCGCGTGTCGCAGCATACCTTCGGCTACGATCGCGTGTCGCAGCATACCTTCGGCTACGATCGCGTGTCGCAGCATACCTTCGGCTACGATCGCGTGTCGCAGCATACCTTCGGCTACGATCGCGTGTCGCAGCATACCTTCGGCTACGATCGCGTGTCGCAGCATACCTTCGGCTACGATCGCGTGTCGCAGCATACCTTCGGCTACGATCGCGTGTCGCAGCATACCTTCGGCTACGATCGCGTGTCGCAGCATACCTTCGGCTACGATCGCGTGTCGCAGCATACCTTCGGCTAAGATCGCGTGTCGCAGCATACCTTCGGCTACGATCGCGTGTCGCAGCATACCTTCGGCTACGATCGCGTGTCGCAGCATACCTTCGGCTACGATCGCGTGTCGCAGCATACCTTCGGCTACGATCGCGTGTCGCAGCATACCTTCGGCTACGATCGCGTGTCGCAGCATACCTTCGGCTACGATCGCGTGTCGCAGCATACCTTCGGCTACGATCGCGTGTCGCAGCATACCTTCGGCTACGATCGCATGTCGCAGCATACCTATGGCTACTTTTTTTTTGGCGTGTAATTTTGAATCATACCCGTATTCATGATCTCGTGTCAGTCAGATTTTAAATTCACCTTATTCACAAAAATAAATAAGTATACCTTCTTATTTTTAATTTTATCTACTTATTTTAATTGTTAGTAATTAGGTTCACGTTCATAGAATACGTAGGTTACTAATCTATCTATAACCAATACTTTCTAGAAAAAAAAAACAAAGTGAACTTATACATATCAATTCAAGTTGTTTTACTGCATCGCTCTACCCTGTAACGCAACTTAGTACCTATCCGAGTTCGTGAACTCATGACCAGTGCGCTAAGCGCGCGCGTTTTCACGCTGCGTAATTTGTTACTATCGTCTCTCCGTGCGGGGGCTGGGGTAAGCGATTGATGCATACGGCGCTCGGGGTAACCTCGCCTTAAATAAATCAAAAGTAATGCACTTTCATCAAAGGTGTAAAAAACCTCCAGTTCATGTTACTTATGAAAAGTGCCAAATAGAAGATACAAACAAAGCAAAAGTTTTAGGTATAATGCTTGATAGTAAACTAACATGGAAACCTCATATCGAAGATATTTGTCTGAAAACAAATTTCGACAGCTGAAACAATTTTCAGCTGTCGAAAAAAGTTAATACACAAACACTTTTAATAGCGTATCACGGATTGGTTGCATCAGTTCTGAGGTATGGTATTCTTTTTTGGGGGCAATCTGTAGATTGCAATCAATCAATCAATCAATTTCTCGATCTGTAGATCGAGAAATTGTTTTTAAAGCGCAAAAACGATGTATTCGGTCCATGTGTGGCTTAAAAACTATCGAAACTTGTGAACCTTATTTAAAATCATTAAAATTACTGACTATGCCAGCTATGTACATTTACGAGACTGCTTTATTTGTTTAAGCCAATTTACACCTATTTAAAAAATTATCCGAAGTAAAAAAGACTTCAATGTCTCAATATGTGAATAAACTATGCGACAATAAATGCAGAACCGCTTTACTTAAGGCGAGGTTATCCAGATAAACGTCGTTTTGTATTGTGTTTTATTCCTATATCTCACGGATTTAAATTCTGAAAAAAACATATTACATATTTCACACTTCGATCTAGATATTCCGGCAAAGCGATACACGATTACTTGCACTTTGTTGCATCCAATTAAATCGCAAAGACAAGTCTAAATGATGGTTTTTAATATTATATCATTTGAGTTATATTAGGTTTTTAACAATAAAACTTATACCATTATAAAGGTCGTAAAAAATGTGGCAGTAAACGGCAATCATAATTTGAAATATTTAAAAAAACCTAAACAACCATTTCCAAAATTTGCTGTTTTCATCAAGATTCAAGATTCAAGATTCTTTATTTTGCATAAAATATGGTACATGATGGTCTTATAAAATAAAAGGTTTCACACATTTCGCTGACTTCCTTCAGCATGTAAACTTAAAATTAAAATACCTAACAATGTACTCTTGGTTTAGGTACCTAGTACTAGTTAAAAATTTAACAAAATGTAATAAAATTAGAAAAAAAAATAAATAACAAATCAAAAAATAAAATAAAAATAGGAACAAAAGCTACTTAACCATTACAAATGGGTTTATATGTCAAAAAGTCATTAATTGTATAAAACACGTTATTAAAGAGCCATTTCTTAAGTTTTATTTTGAAGTAATTAATTGGAAGTTCTCTGATCTGTTTCGGTATTTTATTGAAGATTTTGACCGACATCATTTCTTACTCGCATCGCGTGCTTCAGTCCCGAGCGGAACGCGTTAGAGGTCGGACCTGTGCCAATTTTTCGAACCCGCCACCCCACCCCCGCTAAGTTCTGTTACGAGCTGAGCCAAAAATAGTTTGTAAAAAATAATACTTAGTAAACACCGAGCCTAGGTTTATTTGAAATGTCATTTTTTCACATAAGTACAGTAGGTACCTAATAGAGAACGTAGTCATAAGGTAGAAGATAAGAGTTACGCAATAGAAAGAGAGGCAGCTTCTAGGAGAATATAACTGTAGGTAATTAGCGCTGCGCGGCCTGAATTGAACATTATTGTGTCGTAGCAAAAGTCGCTATTTATGATTTCGCAATATTATTTATAAATTTTGGTAACTTTGGAATGGGCAACTACAGTACTTTCACAGTTATTATGCCTTTTGAATGGGACTGTAGCTTCATTTAATTATCTTTTTTTCGACAATTCAAAACTGCCTGTAACTGGCCTACTAAAATCAAAACACTTATTCCACAATTTTTTTTTTGTAAGGAGTTCTAAAAAAGTTTTGTAGGGAGCCCGGTAAGCCGAAGATTATCAAGTTCGACATGGGCAGAAAAAGAAAGTATGTAGGGAAGAACGAGATAGAATGAGTAATGGTTGTGGTCGATATCGTATTTTGTACGCACGACGGCCGATCTAGCTGTACAAAACCAGTTTATGCGGATCTCTCATTGTATAGGAAATCTATACAAAGCGAGGGCAATTTATACTGGAAATGACAGCTTCATGTGCCGCCGTGTGTACCTACTAGTTTTTTTTATTTAGTTGACTTATTTACATATTTAAGATAAAATCACTTCAATTTTTTTTTACTTTACTTCCTCTGCATTTTATGCTTTACTTTTTTTTCGGTTTTTTCGTAATGGGTGTCATTTTCATGGTTTTCGGGGTCACTGATAACGAAAATGAGGTCAAAATAAAAATCCAAGATGGCGCCGACAAAAATTTTTGGTTTTTTCGTCATGGGTGTCATTTTCATGGTTTTCGGGGTCGTTAATAATGAAAATGAGCTCAAAATGAAAATCAAAGATGGCGCCAACAAAAATTTTTGGTTTATTCGTCATGGGTGTCATGTTCATGGTTTTCGGGGTCGCTGATATCGAAACTTAGGTCAAAATGAAAATCCAAGATGGCGCCGACGAAAATTTTTGGTTTTTTTGTTATGGGTGTCATTTTCGTGCTTTTCGGGGTCGCTGATAAAAAAATGAGGTCAAAATGAAAATCCAACATGGCGCCGACGAAACTTTTCGGTTTTTTTCGTCATGGGTGTCGGTTTCGTTGTTTTTAGGGTCGCTGATAACGACAATGAGGTTAAAATGAAAATCCAAGATGGCGCCAATTAAAATTTTCAGCTTTATCGTCATGGGTGTCATTTTCATGGTTTTCGGGGTCGCTGATAATGAAATTGAGGTCAAAATTAAAATTCAAGATGGCGCCAATTAAAATTTTCAGCTTTGTCGTCATGGGTGTCATTTTCATGGTTTTCGGGGTCGTTAATAACGAAAATGAGGTCAAAATGAAAATCCAAGATGGCGCCGACAAAAATTTTTAGTTTTGTCGTCATGGGTGTCATTTTCGTGCTTTTCGGGGTCGTTAATAACGAAAATAAGGTTAAAATGAAAATCCAAGATGGCTCCGACAAAAATTTTTGGTTTTTTCGTCATGGGTGCCATTTTCATGGTTTTTGGGGTCGCTGATATCAAAACTTAGGTCAAAATGAAAATACAACATGGCGCCGACAAAAAATTTTTGGTTTTTTCGTCATGGGTGTAATTTTCATGGTTTTCGGGGTCGCTGATAACAAAATTGAGGTCAAAATTAAAATTCAAGATGGCGCCAATTCAAATTTTCCGCTTTGTCGTCATGGGTGTCATTTTCATGGTTTTCGGGGTCGTTAATAACGAAAATGAGGTCAAAATGAAAATCCAAGATGGCGCCTACAAAAATTTTTGGTTTTGTCGTCATGGGTGTCATTTTCGTGCTTTTCGGGGTCGTTAATAACGAAAATAAGGTTAAAATGAAAATCCAAGATGGCGCCGACCAAAATTTTTGGTTTTTTCGTCATGGGTGTCATTTTCATGGTTTTCGGGGTCGCTGATATCGAAACTTAGGTCAAAATGAAAATCCAAGATGGCACCGACGAAAATTTTTGGTTTTTTTGTTATGGGTGTCATTTTCGTGCTTTTCGGGGTCGCTGATAAAAAAATGAGGTCAAAATGAAAATCCAACATGGCGCCGACGAAACTTTTCGGTTTTTTTCGTCATGGGTGTCGGTTTCGTTGTTTTTAGGGTCGCTGATAACGACAATGAGGTTAAAATGAAAATCCAAGATGGCGCCAATTAAAATTTTCAGCTTTATCGTCATGGGTGTCATTTTCATGGTTTTCGGGGTCGCTGATAATGAAATTGAGGTCAAAATTAAAATTCAAGATGGCGCCAATTAAAATTTTCAGCTTTGTCGTCATGGGTGTCATTTTCATGGTTTTCGGGGTCGTTAATAACGAAAATGAGGTCAAAATGAAAATCCAAGATGGCGCCGACAAAAATTTTTAGTTTTGTCGTCATGGGTGTCATTTTCGTGCTTTTCGGGGTCGTTAATAACGAAAATAAGGTTAAAATGAAAATCCAAGATGGCTCCGACAAAAATTTTTGGTTTTTTCGTCATGGGTGCCATTTTCATGGTTTTTGGGGTCGCTGATATCAAAACTTAGGTCAAAATGAAAATACAACATGGCGCCGACAAAAAATTTTTGGTTTTTTCGTCATGGGTGTAATTTTCATGGTTTTCGGGGTCGCTGATAACAAAATTGAGGTCAAAATTAAAATTCAAGATGGCGCCAATTCAAATTTTCCGCTTTGTCGTCATGGGTGTCATTTTCATGGTTTTCGGGGTCGTTAATAACGAAAATGAGGTCAAAATGAAAATCCAAGATGGCGCCTACAAAAATTTTTGGTTTTGTCGTCATGGGTGTCATTTTCGTGCTTTTCGGGGTCGTTAATAACGAAAATAAGGTTAAAATGAAAATCCAAGATGGCGCCGACCAAAATTTTTGGTTTTTTCGTCATGGGTGTCATTTTCATGGTTTTCGGGGTCGCTGATATCGAAACTTAGGTCAAAATGAAAATCCAAGATGGCACCGACGAAAATTTTTGGTTTTTTTGTCATGGGTGTCGGTTTCGTTGTTTTTAGGGTCGCTGATAACGAAAATGAGGTTAAAATGAAAATCCAAGATGGCGACGACAAAAATTTTTTGGTTTTTTCGTAATGGGTGTCATTTTCATGGTTTTCGCGGTCGCTGATAATGAAATTGAGGTCAAAATTAAAAGTCATGATGGCGCCAATTAAAATTTTCATCTTTATCGTCATGGGTGTCATTTTCATGGTTTTTGGGGTCGCTGATAATGAAATAGAGGTCAAAATTAAAATTCAAGATGGCGCCAATTAAAATTTTCAGCTTTGTCGTCATGGGTGTATTTTCATGGTTTTCGGGGTCGTTAATAACGAAAACGAGGTCAAAATGAAAATCCAAGATGGCGCCGACAAAAATTTTTGGTTTTGTCGTAATGGGTTTCATTTTGGTACTTTTCGGAGTCGCTGATAACAAAAATGATGTCAAAATGAAAATCCAAGATGGTGCCGACGAAAACTTTCGGTTTTTTCGTCATGGGTGTCATTTTCATGGTTTTCGGGGTCGCTGATAACGAAAATTAGGTCAAAATGAAAATCCAAGATGGCACCGACGAAAATTTTTGGTTTTTTCGTCATGGGTGTCTTTTTCATGGTTTTTGGGGTCCTAATTTTAGTTATCAGCGACCCCAAAAACCACGAAAACGAAACCCATGACAACAAAACCGAAAAAAAAGTAAAGCATATTTTTTTTTAAAACCATACCCGTATGATTTAAAACTACACGCATGATCTTAGTGTCAGTCAGATTTTAAATTCACCTTATTCACAAAAATAAATAAGTATACCTTATATATTTTTAATTATATCTACTTATTTTAATTGTTAGTAATTAGGTTCACGTTCATAGAATACGTAGGTTACTAATCTATCTATAACCAATACTTTCTAGAAAAATAAAACAAAGTGAACTTATACATATCAATTCAAGTTGTTTTACTGCATCGCTCTACCCTGTAACGCAACTTGGTACCAATCCGAGTTCGTGAACTCATGACCAGTGCGCTAAGCGCGCGCGTTTTTGCTCCGCGTAATTTGTTACGCATCACCTCTCCGTGCGGAGGCTGGGGTAAGCGATTGATGCATACGGCGCTCGGGTTAACCTCGCCTTAAAAAGAGTTTTTTTGGCATGGCTCCGAAAATTTATAATAAAATACCCAATAACATAAAAAATTTTCCACTATTAAAGTTTAAGAAAAATATAAACTCGGTGTTAATAGAAAAATGTTGTACTGTAGAAGATTTTCTCAATGATAATTTTTAACATTTTGTGTGCAATAAACGTTTGATGTAATTTTTCAATATTTTTAAAACTGTTTCTCTTTTTAGGTTAAATTTAAAATAGTTTTTATTTTTTGTTTATTTTCTTGTAAGTGTTTAATTTTGTTTATTTTGCCGTTTCTGTTAGTTTTTTTTGTGTTTTGTTTTACTGTATGCTTTTATTTTCAATAATATTTGTACGCCTTCACGGCAAAACATAGCGCCCATTTAATTAACCTAAGACCTTTATCTAACCTTTAGTCCGCCTCTGTACTTCTGTGCTTGAAGTGTTAAATAAATTAATAAATAAATAATACCTATGTTTCACAAATAAATATTCTGATTCTGATTCTGTCTCACTTAAGATTTGCAGATGACCTCGTGCTTTTTGCTGAAAACTTCGAAGATATCCAGAAGATGCTTCAAAATCTTTATGATGATTCTTTCAAAGTAGGACTTAGGATGAATATGGCCAAGACGAAGATTATGGCAAATGTCTCCAGCAATTCAAATAGTTCTGTCAAAGTCGGAAATGAAAGGTTGGAGAAGGTTGACCGTTATTTCTATCTTGGCCATATTCTTTTCTTTGGATAGGAGCATCAAACAATGGAGATATTATCGAGAAGTTAGTATCCACTAGGCTGGTCTGCATTCTGCAAATTGGACGACATTCTGAAATCAGGCAAATTTCCACACTGCCTGACGACCCGTCTCTATAATCAGTATGTTCTGCCCACCATGACGTACGGTGCTGAGACGTTGATGCTGACACAAGAGGCTGTGTATAGACTCAGAGTAGTACAGCGTTCCGTGCTCGGAATAAAACTACTAGACCGAGTTCCAAACATCGAAATCCGGAGAAGTACAAAGGTCTTCGATATTGGAAAAAGCGTTATGGAACTCAAATGGAGTTGGGCAGGACACCTAGCAGGCCGCGGTGTAAAGCTGTGACCTAGTGGCGTCGAAGGAATAGAAAGAGAAGCGTTCGTAGTCAGTGCGGGAATATCTTGGATGAGGCTGGCACAAGAGTGTGGAGCTTGGCACAAGAAAAGAGAGGCCTATCCCAGCAGTGGGCGAATTCGGGCTGTGGATGCTGATGACACAAACGGTCTTGAAACGAAAAAAAATCCAAAAGAAATAATTGTTAATAATTCCTGTTTTAAAATGTATTTTAACTTATTTCAGATCCCAGCACTACAAACAACTCTTTACGGATCTAAACATGACTGGCAATATTTAACTGTTAACAACGGAGTTACAAGTCAAGGTCTTAAAGATGGTTCTGTAGGCTGGACCAAAGGAAAGATGCTTGGAGGTAGCAGTAGTATTAATGCTTTGGCTTATGTAACAGGAAATGACCAAGACTACCAGAATTGGTACGATGCAGGTAACAAAGAGTGGAGTGTAGAACATGTGCGAAGATGTTTCAAGAAAGCCGAGAGTCTTCAGAATGCGGCAATGTTAGATGATTCACAAGTCAGCGAAAATTATGGCCGTGACGGTCCTCAAATAATTAATACATTTAATAATACTTACCGCGCTTACACAGATAAAATTATAGAATCGTGGGATACAATGGGATTTAAGGAAGTACCAGACTTAAAAGGAGCTGGTTTTATGGGTTCCGGCTTATTATTGGCAACGGCTACTAATGGAGTAAGGCAAAGTACAAACAAAGCGTATTTACAAACAATTATGAATCGACAAAACTTAAAAATAATGAAAAATACATTAGTTACAAAGATTTTGATAAACGAAAGCTCAGTAGCCTATGGTGTTGAAGTGGAAAAAGGCGGCAAGAAAATGACTTTTTATTCAACTACAGAAGTAATTTTAAGTGCTGGTTCCGTCAGCTCCCCACAACTGCTGATGTTATCCGGTGTCGGTCCTAAAGAACATCTTCAGTCAAAAGACATCCCATGCAAAGTTGATTCCCCTATGGTTGGACAAAATCTTCAAGATCATGCCTTAGTACCAATAACAATTTATGGAGATAGTCCTGCACAACTGTCAATAGGTGAAATATTAGTTAATGTCAAAGATTATCTTTTCAAACGTGAAGGCATTTTGGCACAAAGTAGTTTGATAACAGACGCTGCAGCATTCTTCTCTACAGTTGATAATGCCAGCTATCCGAACATTCAAAATCATGTCACAGTCGTAAATAAGAATAATATCTTGCTTAAAAGTAATTTAGGTATAACATTCCGATACAATGACACAGTACTTGACTCGATAGTCGATCTCAACAAAGACCATGCAGCATACGTTTTCGAAACCATTCTTTTGCATCCTTATTCGAGAGGAAATATAACTTTGAGTTCAAACAATCCTAAGGATCATCCTCTTATACATGCAAACTACTTCGAGGATCCCCGAGATTTGGATATACTAGTGGCGGGAATTAAAATGGCTTCAAAAATCGTGAACACCCCATATTTTGAATCAATTAATGGCTTCTTAGGGCGAATGGATGTGCCTGAGTGTAACCAATACGAATTAGATAGTGACGATTACTGGAAATGCGTTTGTACAAACTTAGTAAGCTCAATATTTCACCATGTAGGGACAAGTCACATGGGATCTGAAATAAGGACATCAGTAGTGAATAGCAGGTTGAAAGTCCACGGGGTCGAACAGTTACGGGTATTAGATGCTGGAGTGATGCCATCAACAATTAGTGGTAATATCAACGCGCCTTGCATCATGATTGGAGAAAGAGGATCGGAACTTATAAAAGAAGATTATAATCAAGTGTAAAACAAACACAATGATGTGTTTTACCTACTACACTGGTCCGACAGATCACTCTTTCTCTATTCTGTATTCGAGATTATATCTGAATGATCTTGCTTGTTTAAAATCATTATTAAAAAATTAAAGCATTGCTTTTGTATATTTATTTGTAACACTTACACGACTTTTATAACGTTTAACCAAGTCAAACTAAAAGAACGAACGAACTTTAGATTAGCCGGCTAAACTTAGGTGTAGCCGCAACTACTAGGCAAAAAATATAGAATGTTCATGACGTCTGGAAAATACGATTGACCAACTTGGATGTAGCGTTCGCTTAGTACTGCGACCACTTGGGCTGGTTTGTTGGTTACGGTTCTAACCTAGGAACATATACACATATACACCTGGTATTTAACTCCAAAGATGGGTGTTAAATACCGTAACATATACTTAAGCATTACTTTTATACCTCTTGATTAAATACAGATTACTCTTTGTTTCAAGGACACCTGCGAACATTTTTTTAGGGTTCCGTACCTCAGTCGGCAAAAACGGAACCTTGATAGGATCACTTTGTAGTCCGTCTGTCAATTCTCTTTTTCTCAGGAACGCGTGGAGGTATCGAGCTGAAATTAATATCAAATACTCAAGTCTGCTATACCTTGGAGCAACAATCAAACTTGTAAGTCAACGCGATCAAAAAAACGACCGTTTATATCGTATATTTAGCGATTTCACAAGGGAATCAAAACCTGAAGGGTGCTTCCCGTCGACCTAGAATCATGAAATTCGGCAAGAAGCAATGACTTAGCACATTGTGACTGTCTGTCACGTACTCCTAATGATTAAGTAAATATTTTAGTCTTGATTGTTATTTCTAATCATCACTTACAAACACATTAAACTTCTATTTTATGGTTTGACAGGCTGACAAGTTACCGTAATTAATAACGAAGTGTCCTTTCTTTCTTTGAATATTGCATCACTTGGAAACGCATAAATTCTTTATTTAATTTTAGGTCAGGTCAAATGTTTCAGCAAATACTTAAGAAACTAATGCCACATCTGCTTATCATGTTTTGGGTTTCGCACGGCCCGGGACTCTTTAAAACAATTGTGACGTTTGCACAAAAAAAAGGACGATAAATGAATTCTGAAAAACAGGTGACCCAAGCGTGGTGGTTTTTAGATGCTGGGGCTGGGGAAAGCTTGGTGGATTCGGGGTAGTTGCTTTGAAATCGCGGAAGGGTCCACACGTGGAGTCGAGCTAAGTCAGGGAGTCGGTCTAAAAACGGTTAAAGAGCTAGGATGTCCTCGGTTAGGTTCGTAAGGCTAGTGTAATCTTGGTACCAAGACGGACATGTCCCAGAGGACTTCCGTAAGAGAGCGCTTAGTATTTTATAAGTTAAATATAAGTAGTAGTACTAAGCCTAGTTAAAGTGAGTGACGAGATCCGGAAGGAGAGCATCTCCTTCCGGATCTCGTCACTCACTTTAGTTAGTTTTGTAACGGAGGCGAGACTGGGAATGTGTGCAGTACTCTGTAAGTAGCAGGTGACTAATCCTCCTCAATGAACAATGAACACGTGGTAAGTGTTAACTATAATTAACTCCTAGCTTAAGTAGCTGTTTAGTGGAAACGCAGCGATGTTAATAATCATTTATTCCAGCATGACGGCACAGCCGCTTTATCATCACAATGTATATTATTATCTCATGTGTTATGTGTCCTAATAACTCCTAACCTTGGCACATATTCTTCATCTATGTTTGGTTATAGGGAACGGAGACCGCCTTTCTCTACACTATACAGACATTTCATGCATACGACATGTACACTATACACCAACACAGCCGACTATGGACGAATATTGACTTTTATCTGACTCACCACAAATGAAAGGCAGAACCGTAATATTCGCATTCCAATTGGGATAAAATATATTGTTCAGTGGTGAAGGCAACACCGTAATATTCACGGATTGATTAAAACAAATTATATTGCTCAGTGATATAATGCCGACTTGTACTTGTGGTACAAATCAACCAAACGCTGCTGATGAATACTGCTTCCTGTAAAGGTCTAGCTCAGAAACATTGCGTAGAGATTGTTGGCGCACATTTCAGGGAGCGGGGGTAGGTTTCACTAAGTATCCTAAACTGAATCGATAGCTACGTTCTTAGGAACGCTAGGGACTGTATCTCGTTAAAACATACCCCGGCTGCCACAGGCCTATTACTGAATCGACATTATTTAGCGAGACACGCAACCACGACATGGGGCAGAGTAAAGAAATGTGAAGTGACGATGGAATAATCACTTCGGCGTCCACCAATAACAATCGCAATATGTTCTGCTACAGACTGAGTCTACGGTACGCTTGTGCAAATTGTGTTACAATATAGTAATTGGGGTAATCTGCCGTAAGGGGTGTTATAAATTATTCACTTTTTATAAAAATATACTTAGTTTTTTTTTTTGCCCTTGATATGGCTTCGTTATAGCCTTTAGATGATTCTCTGAAAATATTTCGTTTATGAATAGTTAGACCTTATATAAAAATAAAGAAATTAAAATTACTTGACCCACAAAATAAATATTTATTTATTTATTTATTTAACACTTCAAGCACAAAAGTACAGAGGCGGACTTAATGCCATAGGCATTTTCTACCAGTCAACCTTTGGGTGATGCAAAGACAAGCAGTGGTAGGTGTAAATCTGAAAATAATTTTAAATAATAATAAGATTAACTACAAGGATACATAAAATACTATAAATATATATCAAATACTATAAATATATATCAAAATTAAATTAATGTAAATAAACATTTTAAATACTGGTTCCTTATTTTGCAACATCCATTACGCTAGTTTACTACATCGTATTTACCTACTATCATTGATGGGGGCGGCGCGCGGCGTCAAAGGAGCGCGCGCGGCGCGAATAAGTCAAAGAAGCGCGCTCGGCGCGGTTAGAGCAAAGTCGCGTGCGCGGCTTACCGCGCTCCCCCCCCCCCGCGCCTCTTTCCCGGTCGGTACGTGTGATGCGCCGCACGCGCCATATGCTAGCAAACGATCGGTCGCGAAATAATTTTAACAATGCCAAACTAAAGGTATACGAACCAGGAGTACCAGAACATGGTGATGTGCTACAGGGAATGTGGAAATGTTTTTCTCAGAGCACATGCCCTCTTCCTGGAGCGTTATAGGAGAAAACCATCTCTGCAGACTATCCTAAGTGCTGTACAGCGGCACCAGGAGTTAGGACTATGGAGTCTACATGCCACCAGCTGCAGACGGAGGCAGGCAACGAGAGTCAGCAAGAATTTAGAATGACATCGTCGATTCAACATCATTCAACTACGGATCCATTAACAGTGTTATGTGTTGTGTTTGTTGTATTGTGTTTGTTGTGTTGTGTTGTGTTATCGGGAGCTCAAAATAATGAACAATCACGGAAGATATCCCGCGAGTGACAGTATAAGGTAAGTGTTATTTACCTACAAAAAGACTAGTTTTCTGTAGGTAAGGAAATTCTCAGAAACAGCGTGTATCTGAAACAGTTAAGTAGGTAGGTATGCCACGTCTGCCTAGCTCTAGTACGATTGTTCTAATCAAGCCGCACTACGCACTGATAGTTTACATCTGTAGTACGAGTAGGTACAACCAAAAAACAGATGACGGATATTCGAATTTCGATGTTACATAATTTTTCGAGTATTCTACAAACATTTTCAAATTCGGGTTGCACACATCAGCTGTTATTAGTTTACAGATGTGTAGGTAGGTAGATTACCATTCTTGCGCGGTCGCACGGTGTCATGACGTGCGAACACGACCTCTCACGCTGCCCAGCATAGAATAAACAAGATGCATGCTGCCCGTCGCCGCGTCGTCGGTGCGGCGCGAGTGCGGGGCGCTTCTCATTCATAGAATAGGTTTATGCAAAATGTCTCAAGAAATATTAGAATTATAATAATTTCGTAAAAACAAAAACATTCAGATAAATGATTTTTTTTCGTTGGGATGACCTCTTTACTACTTATAGAAGCTACTATTAAAATATTTCGTGTATGAAAAGATAGATCTTACCTTTGCGCTCTCTTGTCTTATTAGCTTCATACATTATTATTGATTTAGTTTTATAAGATTTGATATTATTCATGTATATATCTTAACTGTGAATCCCCAATATTAAGCGGTCTACACACCAAAGCCGCTGACCCGGCGGCACGGATCGCCGGCCCAACCCGCCGGCCTTATTTTGTACAATCATGCCGCCGGCTTGCGCCCGCGCGTGCAAGCCGGCGGGGCAGCATGCCGATGCCGACGGCATCCCTCTCCACTCACTCAGTCAGTTGCCCGCCGGCTTTCATAGAGTAGTGACGTATCACTTATTCATTCTCTGTTGTTGTGAAGTGTCGGCACTTTTATTTTTTATCAACTAACCAATATGGAGTGGGACGATGCAACAGTTATAAAACTAATAGACCTCTATCATTTAAAAGAAATATTATGGAACCCAAAAAACCGTGACTACAAAAGCCGGCCAAAGCGTTACGACGCATTTAATGAAATTGCCAGTGAATTTGCTACTGATGTTCCGGAAATCGAGAGAAAGATAAAAAATTTAACTAGTCATTATTACCGAGAGAAAAAAAAGAAGATAATTCAAATAAGTCTGGTGCGGGTACTGATGATATGTATCATAGTAAATGGTTTGCCTACAAATCACTAAATTTTCTGCAGAACAAAAATGTGCCTACTGGAACCACCGATACTGTAAGTAAAGATTTAATTTTTTTTTATTTATAATCAGGCAACTAGGGCCCCATAGACATATAATTATATTAGTTTATTTATTAGTGTATCTTTGTATTTACATTTTAACCCTTTCCCGGGCATTGGCAAAATAGTTGCCACTCAGATAAAAAAAAATGTGTTTGAAAAAAAAATAATTGAAATGTTGAAGACTTATTCAGTGCCTTTAATAAAATCCATAATAAAAAAATACACAATAAATGTTGATTTTGACTAGATATACTTATTTATTTTTTATTAAATAAAAGTAAAACGGCTAAACGGGCAGTCTTTTTCGTCTTTTTTCGCAGGACACACCGTCGACGAGCCACGATTCACAACGAGATTCACAATCAAATCAAAATGATTTACCACAGATGTCGCCAGAAAATACAACTTGGCAACGAAATAAACGTCCTAAAATCAACCCTAATAAAGAGTTGATATCCGAAGCATTGAATATTATGAAGAATGTCTCCCAACGACCAAATGTGACAAAAGATGAGGATGGTTTATTTGGAGATTATATTGCGGGTCAGTTAAGACAAATGGATCGACAAATGAAAGCTATTGTGAGACATCGGATCAACAATATAATATTTGAAGCCGAAACTGGATATAGATCCGATACATTTACGGATTTTGCAAGACCAAGTAGTGTTTCTAGTTCACACAGTCATCCAGGATACTATACAGCATCTTCACTTCAACAGACGGTTGTAAGCCCTTCTACAAATAACTTAACTTCTTCTGAATACTCTGCCCAAACAAACC
Organism: Noctua janthina; assembly: GCA_963576755.1. Classification (NCBI taxonomy): domain Eukaryota; kingdom Metazoa; phylum Arthropoda; class Insecta; order Lepidoptera; family Noctuidae; genus Noctua; species Noctua janthina. Next base: position 6,642,859 of record OY755055.1, read on the forward strand.
CAGATCCACAAACAATTCAACCTTCGTCACTAGAAACATTTGCTGAAGAATACCTAGCTCTAAATCCTTCTGATAGTGTTATAAAACTTATAAAGTAATCTTCAAAATATGTTATAAATATTTAATTTTCTTTTTGGTATAATAAAGGTAGCTATAGGTAGCCCCATTAAAGTTAAATTTAAAATTAGTGTTGACTATTCCCTTCACACGAGTAGAGCTTGACATATGTGCGAAAGGAATAGCAAGGTTTTAATTTTAGTTTAGTGACACTTCTACTGTTACCAATTATAGTTAATAGAAGCGTTTTTCCTGAAATAAAACGCATATTAAATACTTACCTTATTTGAAGCTTACTGTTTGAGATAGGCCCTATCTGTTTTCCGGTTATCTATGTCCTTCTTCTTCACTCCTATATATCTATCTCGCTCGCACACTCCCCACCAGGCAGGCCCGAGCGCAGTTGGGAGGCTCGAGGCGTTCACGAATCATTGAGTCAAAAATACCAGGCAGAAATTAATTGTAAGCTTCAAATAAGGTAAGTATTTAATATGCGTTTTATTTCAGGAAAAACGCTTCTATTAAATCCATGACCGTTATTTGAAGCTTACTGTTTGAGACGTGTTTGTTATCGCCTGGTGGTGGGGACGCCAATGTGAAGTAAGTTTGATTGACTTCAGGAAAATAATCTATACCTATGAATTAAGCGATAGATATTCATTATTTGGAAGATAATATAATATTAAATTAAACAGCTTTGGAGTGTGCAAGAAATAAATTTATACAACAAAAACCAATCAGTAACAATTCGTAATAACAACAGTAACAATATTAGTATAATCTGTGTTCCAGAAGATTAATACAGAAAATAAAAATTTAATCAGCTGGGTTGAACATTCTAGTAATGCTGTTGCTAGCAGAGGCTGGCAGTATCTCTCGTCTGTAGAAGCGTGTAAAAGTCTCTTTGGACTTCCAATTTCCTCTGGACAAAATTTCATCCAGAGGTAAGTTATCAGACCAATTTTTTGAAGATACTGCTGATCGTAGACTTCCAGGTGTAGCTGGTATACCAGCCTCTGTTAGTACAGTTTTAACCCATCCCGCAATCACAGTGCGAGAGGCCGCCTTTGCTTGTCCTCTGATATTTATAAATAAGTTTGGACAATTACCCGAATCTCTTTTATCTTTAAGAAGATCAATTAATTTTCTGACCCAAAACACAGGATCCAGATTTTTATTACTCGTATTAGGCAGCAACTTCCATCCCGATTGCCTATGAGTGTCACTATCGGTTTTAGAGCCAAATACTGGCTTTAAAATAATGTTACAGCCATCATCGATGCAATGCTCCGAGTCCACTAGCAGCAATGTCAGATCGTGGACTCGTCTGCCTGAGCACAGGAGGAGGAGTGTTGCTATATGTCGAGAAGTGGCAAAAGGGTTATTTTCATCTACAGTGTTTGAACTTAAAAAGGAGGTCAGGGCATCTATATTCCATACGGGAGGCTTATGGGCGACAGGCTTCTTTAAAGCAATAGACTTTAGTACGTGTTTTACTAATGTATGCGAACTTATTCGTCCAGCATCTTCGGCATTGCATAGAGTAGCCACTACCGATTTGTGAAGCAAAATAGTGTTATAAGAAAACTTGTCGACTAAATGTAGGTCCGCTAGATATCTAGCAACGATGGGCCCTGTTGGGTTAAAAGGATCCAAATTATATTTTTTAGACCAAGATACCCATCGATCCCACGCGACCTTATAGGTTTTAAGAGTCGAAGTACGCCACGAGGATTTAAGTAACTGTATTTGATCTTCATTCCAACCCGTCAAGCTCTTCGACCACCCCCACACTTCCAGACTTCGAGCGCCATCTCTTGAACCTTGGGGGGTGGCAGACCGGTCGTGGTGTCTATTAGATTCTTCCTGAGATTGGTGATCGACCACGGAGCTGCTACTGCTCGAGCTTTGAGATCGGCCCGCCAGAATACCCGACTCCACCGGGGGACAATTAAAAGGTACAGCCCGGTCGCCGAGTTGAGGTGGGCCAGCACCTTGGGTATTAGGTACGGTGGTGGGAATACCCACGCAAGGTGGTAGTTCCACTGCCGGGAAAAGGCATTGTGGAATAACGCATGGGTATCTGTTAAATCCAGAGACACATAGTTGGCTACCACGTTTGCTCGACTGGACGCAAATAGATCTACTACCGGAGTGCCAAACTTGTGAAATACCTTCTCCGTGCAAGCGGGCAGAAGATGCCATTCTGGCATTAGCTTGTGCCTGGAGAGGTGATCCGCATGTCCGTTGTAAATGCCGGGTATATAATTGACTGTCAGATTTATTTGATGACAATCTAGTAAGCGGAACACTCTGTACGTTACTTCCATCAGAGGTGGCGATCTCGTGCCGCCCTCGTTTCGCAAGTGGGCCACAACTGTTCGATTGTCGCACTGGAACAGAGCAGTGGACTTGCACAGTAGAGGACCGTGGGTTTCGAGCACTTTTAAGATTGCCAGCATCTCTTTTAGGTTGCAATGTAGATGTTGTTCTTGAGCAGTCCACACACCTGACACTGCGTAACCGTCCACCTGAGCTCCCCAAGCCAGATCGGAGGCGTCTGTGGTCACAAAGTGAGTTGGTGATGGCAGATGGATTGCAGATGTTTGGTGGCAGTTGTGAAACCACCACTGAAGATCTCCTAGGACTTCGTCTGGTAAGTGGATCTCCTTTCTGACTGGCATATTTAGAGATGCATTTAGGAAACTGAGCAGAGACCGGTGATGTAGTCTGCCCTGTGGCACCACAAAACTTGCAAAGTTTAGAAGGCTCACTAGGCTTTGCAATTCTTGCAGGCAAGCCTTGCCCAAGTTCAGCCTTGCAGAGACCTTGTGGATAAGATTTCTGACCTTGTCTTGCGGCAGAGATTTTTTGTTGGCCCAAGGATCCCACTGAACTCCCAGATACACAAGACTCTTTTGTGGGGATAAAACGGATTTCTTTAGATTTACTTGCCACCCTAGATATTCTAGACGGTTCAGGAGAGTACGAACATGAGTTTGCAGAGTGTCCCTGTCCTGGTGAACTACTAGGAAGTCGTCTAGGTAGACAATTATGCGCAGATTCTGTTCTCGCAATGTTTGAGCGACCCAGTTGCTCAGAGAGGCAAACACCTTCGGTGCTGTACTGAGGCCGAAAGGTAAGCAGGTCATTTCTAATAGCTCCCCTTGGTAAATGAGGCGCAAAAATCTTCTGTGTGCCGGAGATATTGGTAAGTGAAAGTAAGCTTGCGAAAGGTCTACTTTGCAAAGCCAGTCGCCTGGCTGGAGGAACTCCGGTATACGAAACACATTTATCAGGCTGAAGGGTTTCGTGATTACATAGTCGTTTAAAGCTCTTAAGTTGAATATTGGGCGGTCGGAGCCATCGCTCTTTGGCACAAGAAACAATGTTGACAGGAAGCTCGGGGAAGGTCGCACTGCTTCTAATACACCTTGGTCTTTCATCTGACTGATGAGTGCCGACATCGATTCGGACTCCTGTGTGATGTAGGGCCCTTTCCTCAAATGTGGCAACATTAGAGGTGGTTTTAGAAGAAAGGGTATGCGATACCCTGTTATTATGCGCAACAGAAAGTTTGGAGCTCCCATTTCCTTCCATCGATTGTAAAATAGTGCTAGTTGACCCGCCCTGAATTCGGTCGAGTCAGTACTTACGGTTTTTGTTCCCAGAGTTGTAGTCTGAGGAGACTCCGGGGCGTTTACGGTTTCCTTTGCCCTGACTCTGAGGCTTGTAGCTTTGGCGGCCACCCCGCGAGCGAAATGAACCTCTGTTGTTGCTTGTAGGCGCCGTGCGACGGTCACTTTGGTTGCTCTGTCGCTGAGGACGTTCATGATAGCAGTCCTGTGTGGACTGGCGGTATTGATAATGTGGATGAGGCACAGAGGCGCAGCATCCATGGCTGGTACCCTGCGAGGGTCCATGATAGTGAGCCGACCCCTGCGGGGGGTGACGTGCAGCCTTGCTTGGTCCTGCTTGCGAAGCAGAGCCACTTGTAGGTTTAAGTAAGGGCATGAATGTCTTCTTAACCCCACCCCTTTTTTCAAGGGCAGCGGTAAACGATTCGCTTTCGAATAAATGGCGGTCGGATGGTGGGATCTTGCGTAGCGTTGCCTTTATGAAAGGATCACGAACGTGATTAGTTATTCCATCTCGGCGCATTTGTATAACTTCAGCCCTGTGTCCACAGATAAGCTGCAACAAATCTGAAGACGCTTTGTGGAAATCACCTTTAGAAAAAAACCTCCGTGATCTTATCCTGAAGGCTATTAAAATTTAAACCCTGTTCTGCATGAGCCCAGGATAGTAGTTCTGACAAAGTAGATGATAACGCCTGCCTTTGTTCCAGCGCACAAAATGTAAGAGCGGCGTAAGCCTTGTCAGCATAAGCCAAATGGCGCAACTGATCATACGCACGAATCTCCTCATTGGCTTCTAGGTCAATAAAACCAGGCGTATGGCAATATGATTTCTGTACTTCAGAGTACCTGACCTCACTCCATTCACTTTTATTAAAATATTGTATATCCTGAAGGGCTTTCAATAAATTATCGGGTGCTTTAGGGACCGCAGGCTCCTTCAGTTTTGTTTCAATATCGAAACTGAACGGCAGTTGAACCTGAGTAGGTTCACTCGCGCACGCGTCACTACCATCATTGTACAAGATGCCACTAACACTGTCATCAATCAACAAGTCGTTGTCTATAACTGACGCGGGCTCCACACCGCCACATGGCACTGATGATGACAAAGCAATTTGATTACGTAATGCACTCACCTCTCGGAATAACTTGTGCATCTGCCGACTGTCTTTCCGTGATTTGCGACTATATTTGCCCCCCCTTCTTTTGTGGTGATGGCCACGTTTTTTCTTTCGGTCGGAAGAGCTCGCGGAATCCGTGGAATCACTTGACGAAGAAGGGCTGCTACTAGATGATGAACTCCTAGCTGAGCGTGCACGTTTCCGAGAACTGGACTGAGCCGGCTTTGGCACCCGATCCCGCGATAAATCATATCGCGGCTCCTCAACACTAGCGTTCACACATGTATTATTTTTATCTAAATCATCCATCCTAAAAGTAAAACACTTTTTAAAAGGTAGGTATCTGTAAAACACAAAAGTTCACAACTAGGACACAGTATGATTATGACACTTTATACTGAGGAAGGACAATAGGTAAATGTTTCTAGAAACAAAAAGAAACCAAGAAAAATAACGCTAAAAATACGTTACATACCTGCGTAATCAATTTGAATTATGAACGTTAATATCAAATCGACTTGAAAAACGAACGGTAACACCGTTTAAATATGAAATTAACTCACGCGCAGGTGCTATTTCTATTTACGGTGTAGTGAAGGTGAAGACAACCGTACTCGCCGGAAAACAAGACGCCAATGATTCGTGAACGCCTCGAGCCTCCCAACTGCGCTCGGGCCTGCCTGGTGGGGAGTGTGCGAGCGAGATAGATATATAGGAGTGAAGAAGAAGGACATAGATAACCGGAAAACAGATAGGGCCTATCTCAAACAGTAAGCTTCAAATAACGGTCATGGATTTAATATCATGTTATTGGTTTACAAAAACACATTTCTTATTTTGTTTAAAACTTTATTATACGAATCACAATAAAAGTGTATCTCACTATGTGTAATTTACGATTTTAGATTTAATGGATAATACATGGAACTACTTAATGATTAAAAATAATATTGATTATATGAGTTTTAATTTTATTCGACTAATGGGCGTTTATTGGTTATATTGCCATTCTAATCCTCCGACACTAGAAAGAAAATAATGAGTCAACTCCACTCTTGTATCCTCAGCGGTCACTGTAGTATCCGAGGTTTGATTGTCTTCTCCTGACATATTATCTAAGCAACTGTCGTTTTCAAGATGTCTACGCCATTCACCGGGAAAGACTTCTCCTTGATTATTTTCAGTATCGTATTCGTTTTGCTGAGTTGCAGCGGTTCGTTTGATATAATTAAATAAATGTATACACGCCAAAGTTACAGTAGTAGCTTTTTCTGGGATTAGCTGAATAGGTCTATGAAAAATCTTAAATTTGTGTGTTAACTGCCCAAACACGTTTTCAACTACTCTTCGCCCTCGACATACGCGATAGTTAAAAACCCTCTTAGATGATCCCATTGTGTGATTACCATCATAAGCCTTTATATATGGGGTTGCAGGGGAAACGCGTCATCACCCAAAAAAAAATACGGTACTGGTAGATTCCTTCCGGGTAAAGGGGTTTTATGTGGTATATTCAATTCATTATCATTTAACAATCGACATAATGCTGAATTATTAAAAACCCCACCATCTGAAATCCGACCCTGACATCCCACATTAGCGTACAAAAAGTTGTAATCAGCATCTACTAAAGCAAAGAGCACAATACTGAAATATTTTTTATAGTTTATATAATCACTTCCACTTTTTGGGGGACATTGAAGTTTTATGTGTTTCCCATCCATTGACCCAAGACAATTGGGTATTTGCCATCTTTTTAAATATTCATCTGCAATTTCTCTCCATCCTTCCTGACTCCTTGGAATTTTCACATAATCTGAAAGTCCTTCAACTAAAGCATCACATACTTCAGGAATAATGCTTGAAATTAGTTGAGGAGATACTTTAAAGACGTCGCACAGGCTACTAAAAGAATTTCCTGAGCTTAGGTATTTTAACGTTATTGACAATCTTTCCACTGGTGAAACTGCTTTTCTGTAATTTGTGTCTTGTTTAGCTATTTTGTGTCCAACAATATTCAAAGTCGGTACTGGTTAATGACAGGAAAGTCTTAAAAGAAATGGGTTTGTATAGAACCAAGTCGTCTTCCTTTAAATCACTTAATCTTTGACAAGTACTGTATTTATTGCGACTCATTAAACTTGGCCTAACCCAACACTTTCGTGTGTTGAGGGATCCACCGATAATAACTCCACAAACTGCTATTATTAAATCACTGTTATCGTCCTCCTCCATGTCAATTAAGTACTGAAAATACTACTTCTGAATTATTCGAAACACACACGTCCAATCTCTACGACTATTTGGCAATTACTAGAACACCACATGCCGCGGCTGTCGTGCCGCCGGCATTGCCGCCGGCAAAGTGGTTCGGCTTGGACATTCTGAAGCCGCCGGGTTAACCCGCCGGCACTAAGCCGCCGGGCTATGCCGCCGGGTCAGCGGCTTTGGTGTGTAGACCGCTTTAACTACACCTTGTACCCCTCCCTGTCCCCTAGCTTCTAAAGTCGGGACAGGGCTGGAGTTCAGTTAGTAGTCGGTAGGAAGACTACCAGTTTGGGACGAGTCTTATAAGGCCGTGCGGATGGCGGACCGCGGCCTCTCCCCTTTCGGGGGGAGCCGACATTAATACTAATATGTACATGAATTAGGAAAAACAAAAATTTTATCAGTCTAGGGTAATTTACGAACAGTCACAACATGTAAAGGATGAAATCTGAAAACCGTAAATATGTAGTTTAATAACAAAATACCTACAAGTTTATACAGAACCCTCTCAGTGCGCGAGTTAAACTCGCACTTGACCGGTTTTTCCTGAATAAAGTAACTACATAAATCACGTTTTTTGACAGTGTTCAGTGATCTTTTGATAACCACAGTGCAAATAAAAAAATATTTTAGTTATTCATAATTAAACATTACTGACTGAACATATATATTCGTCAGACAATGCATTTATAGGTTTGTAAAGGACATTGCTCGGCGTCCATACATCGTTGGCCTAAGTACCAACAGGGAGGTGAATTTACTTTTTGTGTTTCAAATAATGTTTATATTCGATTGAAACTAAATTAAAATACAGACACTTCTGAGAATTCAAAAAAAAATCAAAATTACTCCGGATTTTGAGGTTATGATTAGACCAAAAAAACTTACGCTGAGTAATAATAACTTAGCTTTTATTAGTGAATTTAAGTACCTACTTACATTGGATAATATTATCTTGTAAACGTTTCATTACACACACTACTAAGTAGTAAAACAAAAATGTTTTGCTTCAGAAAATGTTTTTTTAATACGGACATTACATCATCTGATCACATCAAGAGAATCGTCTATATTTTTTTTTTTATATCATCCAAAAACTGTGCAGGGGGGTCGACGATAGAGTTTTGATGTCTTGCCCAGCTCAAGTACCATATTATTGTCATTACATGAGCGCAGCAACCAATAGTTCTGCGCCCAACAATACAGTTGCAACAGTACTGTTTAATGGCATCTCTGCCAATTTGGGTGCCGTCTATTAGAATATAAACAAAATATGTTTTTTGGCAAACGAATATACGTGCGTGTAAGCAACGCAAACGCAGATCGATCAAAGGTGACAGGACACGCGCGCCGTCCGAGTGACATTTCAAATGTCAAATGTTGTCATCTGTCAATTGAATTGACAGATGTCAAATGTTGTCATCTGTCAATTGAATTCACAAGTAAATTGAAATTAAGAAGTATCCGTTCTATTATAATAATTGTAATGTAAATTACAAAAAAAAAACTAGTAATTATTGTTAAGGTTTCATGCATGTTGATTCATAGGCCATTTTTTACTATGTCCTTTTATCCGATAACATAAATTAAACTAGTTTTGCTCCTTGGGTGTGTGAAAACCATAAAAGTAAAAAAACAGTCACAGTTTCGAGTCAATATTTAGGGTACATCCGAGGTTTCTACGTTAGCTGAAGTGACGAAGCAGACAGTATTTATCTCTGAAATAAACTTTTTTGCTCACTGTCAAGAATCATTATCATTTATTAATTCAAGAACAGAGTCTCGCTATATACAGGATGGAAACTTTCAACGGGGCAGTAAGGGGTACCTACTATTTTAACCGTTGCAGTTACACGACAATGGCGTTAGGAGACTAACCATAATTTTTCGTACTCCAACGATGGTTGGTCCAATAGAAGTTTTTGATCAGTATTAGAAACAGGATCGATTAACTTAAAAAAAAAACATTTTTTGGTTATGATTTTCAAACAAAATGTATGGGATTTTTTTTTTTGTAATTTCATACTTTTTTAGTACATCAACCTGGGTTGGTCCCTTATAATTTTTTGATCAATATTAGAAACAGGATCGATTGGCATCAAAAAAAGTTTTGTGTAAAATGGCCATTTTCTTGCTAACTGTACATTTATTTTTAAATCTGTGAACGAGGATTAAAATTACACAAAAAAATTATGGATAGACTTCTAAGACCATTTTCGGGTAGCTGCAATAGTACCTCTTACTCATCATCATTCTCTTGCCCTCATTCCAATTCATTTGGGGTCGGCGCAGCATGTCTTCTTCTTGCATACTTCTCTATTACTCGTGATCTCATCAGACACCTCCATTCATCGTTTCTTTAGTCTTTCTCTCTCTTAGTACCAATTACAGCCCCGTTGAAAGTTTCCACCCTGTATTTGAAATAGAATGACTCCTGCCAATAAGTAAATTAGCAGCTGGAGTAGGTATATAAATTGCCGAAAGTTTTTCAGATCATTAAACAGTTGACATCTGCTAGCAATGTCATCGAGGTGAGTTTCAATAATTAATTTATTTTATAATAATTGATAACAGTAACACGTATGACATGTCCCATTTAATGACTATTTCATGAAAAACGCATTCGATGGTGTTAAATGAACTAAGAGGGTTGTACTGATGATTTTAATGATTAAAACGCAATTAAGTCATATTTGTTACCCTGCGCTACCCTGCTACCCTGGCGCTTTCACCTTAAGCATGTATTAAGCTTTCGTGAAATCTTGATATTCGAGAACAATTCTTAATAAGCGAGTATAAAATCTAATTTGAAAAATATGTATTTTTGACTTTACACATCCTACTAGGCGCACGGATTGTACCTAAATAAAATGCAAAAAGAATTATAGTAATTAGTTACAGTAGGTTGTTTTGTTTTTTATTTCAGCGCAGAAGCATGCTTATCTCCCAGTTTGGGTGCAGTTCCACAGACATTTGCCGCAGCTCTGCAGTACTTTGCAGCAGCTCAGTGTCTTCTCACACGCCCTTTACTGCCGGAAGCTGATGTTCTCGGTAAGTCAAAATAACTACGTACCCAATATTTATCTCTTCAATACCTTTAGTTACTTTTTTAATGATCTACGGGAGTCAAATGTAATTTAAAAATCCAGCGGATCAGCGGATTCCGACTATACTGACAGTTGTCTTCTGACACGGTCACCAAGTATGTAATCCATTTTTAATGATTTCCATTGTTGTTTCAGATTGCGAAACATTTGACTTCATAGTTGTCGGAGCAGGTTCTTCAGGGAGTGTTGTTGCTAATCGGCTAAGCGAAGTTGAGGATTGGAACGTATTGCTCATAGAAGCTGGCCCTGATGCACCACTAGAAGCTGATGTAGGTTTTTGTTTTATTATGATAGTGTTAAAGTATTTCGCCAAGCTATCAGACTCAAGAAAATCTAATGTAAACTAATACTTTTATTCAGATTCCCGGTACCGAAGGCGCTTTAATAAACACTGCTTATGACTGGCAATATTTAACAGTGAACAACAGAAAAACTGACCAAGGTCTTATAAATGGGTCCGTAGGATGGCACAGAGGTAAAATGTTTGGAGGCAGCAGTAGCATTAACGGGATGATCTACGTTAAAGGAAATGATCAAGACTACCAGAAATGGTACGATGCGGGCAATGAGGAATGGAGTGTTGAAGAGGTACGGAGATGTTTCAAAAAAGCTGAAAGTCTTCAAAACAGGGACATGTTGAAAAATTCTACAACGAGTGAAAATTACGGCCACGATGGACTGTTATTTATAAATAAATTCAACAACACATTCAAAAGCTATTTGGACAAAGTAATAGATTCATGGGATGAAATCGGTTTCAAAAAGGTTCTAGATTTAAACACAGAAAATGTCATGACGTGCGGATATATTCCTGTAACAGCAGCTAACGGAATAAGGCAAAGTACAGACAGAGCATATTTAATGCCAGTAGCAGGCAGACCGAATCTAAAAATATTGAAAAGTACTTTAGTAACAAAAGCTTTGATAGACGAGGATTTAACAGCGTATGGAGTAGAAGTTGAAAAAGATGGTGTGAAAAAGATATTTTATGCGTCTCGGGAAGTAATTTTAAGTGCGGGTCCAATTGGTTCTCCACAACTTCTGATGTTGTCTGGTGTTGGTCCTGAAAAACATCTTGAAGAACACGGCATTCCGTGTGTTCTAGATTCGCCAATGGTGGGGCAAAACCTTCAGGATCATAGTTTCGTACCAATATTTATGTTTGCTGATGTACCGGAGCAACCGAGAGAGGTTGACACATATCTTAGCGTTATAAACTATCTTGCTGACCGTCAAGGATCATTGTCATTTAGTAATCTGTTAACAGATGCTATAGCATTATATTCCACAAAGAGTAATCCTACTTATGCCAATTGTCAAAATCATATGTCAATAATACCGAAAAATACCACGACACTTAAACAAAGTTTCATGGCAGCATTCCGATATAATGAGACCATCATGGACTCCATAGCTGAACTGAACAAACACCATGGCATCTTCTTTTTTCATTTTAATCTTTTACATCCTTTTTCAAAAGGTAATATATCTTTGAGTTCTAACAATCCTAAAGATGCTCCTCTCGTCTATCCAAACTATTTTGAGGATCCAAGAGATTTAGAAACTGCTGCAACAGGAATCAAAATGGCTACAAAAATTCTAACCACTAAATATTTCAAATCTATTAATGCTTTTTTGGGAAGAATGAACATACCTGCATGTGATGGTTTCAAATTAGGTAGCACAGACTACTGGAAATGTGTTGCTGTTAATTTGGTCACTACAATATTTCATCCTGTAAGCACTTGTCAGATGGGAAGTGACATCAGCATGTCGGTGGTAGACAGCAGATTGAGAGTCCACGGAGTGAAGAACTTGCGAGTGATTGACTCTGGTGTTATGCCCGGGACCATCAGTGGTAACACAAATGGTCCCTCCATTATGATTGGAGAAAGGGGATCCGAACTAGTGAAAGAAGATTGTTTCGAAGTATATTAAGTAGAACTTTTGTTAGGAGATCAATTGATTTAGAAGGACGTGTCAATTTCTTGTTACTTTTTGATTTTCTTATTTATCATTTAGAAGAAATAAAAACATATTTGAGACGTTCTTTTATGACTTTTTGTTTCCTTTTTTTTTCTTAATTTTTTACTCGTTGTGCGATCATGACTATTGCGATTTTTTTTTCAAATCTGTACTCCCAATACATCTGAGCCAGTAAAACAACGATTCTTAATAAAAATACAGGCTTAAAATATAATTATAATTGAAAGGCACATGGCACCAGTGACCTCGTGTAAAACAGATACGATGAGTCATGTGAAACGACAATTCAAGTAAAAGAAGGCAAATATGCTTATAATTTAACATTTTAAACTCATGCGTGTCGAACATGTTTCCTGATAGTATGCAGACAGCTAACACAACGAAAAAAAAGTTGTATAGCGCCAATATAAAACGGTTTTTAAAGCCATATCGTCGCCTTAACGACATTTAATTTTGTTTCAGACCTCTACCGCCCAGAATTACAGCACCCGAAATGACGCCTTTTGTAGTCATCAGTATATTATCACATTTTGATCTGGCAGTCAGTTCTCACATACAACATAACATGACGCCTTTAATCCCCGAAGGATTGGGCAGAGGTGTACCTAATCGTACACACACATTTTGCAAGTAATGTTGAAGTCCCATGTAATAGGGGGTGAGCCTATTGCACACAAATCCAGATTCCGCGGCTGCTACTGAGAAATTCCTGATGGAATAACCCAATAACACTATTATTTATACTGTTAAGTGGAAGTGCGGAGTCACCTAAGGGGGCGTCCATTCATTTCGTGAGGCGTTTGAGGGGGGGGGGGAGCGGGGGTCATCGAGCCAAATCTCACCCGATCTTACGAGGGAGAGAGGACATCTCACCAAGGGGTTCCCTCCCTCACGTAATTAATGGACGTAATACTATTTCAATGAGCTTGGTTTTTTTTAAAAAAAAAAACGTCTTGCGGATACTGTCACACTGTAAATGCTCTATGTCTCATAATTTATGCCAAGACACCTACAATTAATGTAGCTACTTAAATAGCAAATAAAAACCCAACTGTTAAATAATCTAATTGCACAAAATTCAGTGATTAACACTCTTATTAAGTAAACACTAATAACGACCAAAATAAACACCTAATTACTACTCCACTTTGCAAATATGTAACGTAAAAACATGAGCAAAAGATTTCAAATGGCTTACTTTAAGAAAATCTCTCGCGTAAATCATATAATGTAATGCTAAAAGGGAATTCCATATTTACTTAGTGAGTGTTCATAGCGTTTTATTAACTTAAAATGGGATGTTACAAATTTTTATAGACTTATGTTCATATGAGTTTTAAGGTTTCTTTTTTTTTCGTGTGGTTAGTGCCTGGGGCTGACCCCAGTTTGGTTTTCTCACAATGTTTTCCCCCACCGAAGCAATTGATAATTATATAATACGCACATCAATCCGAAAAATCAGAGGTCCGTGTCTTGGGTCGAACTCGAGACCATCACGCCAGGTAATCCCCGAAAGGTTAGGCAGAGGTGTACCTAATAGTATATCCACATTTCGCCATTTATGTTTAAGTATCATGTAATAAGGGGTGAGCCTACTGCCATCAATCAGGCATAAATCCAGACTCCGTAGCTGCTACTGAGAAATTCCTGATGGAAAAACTCAATAACATTTTGCCTGACTCGTGAATCGAACCCAGGACCTCATCCTCAGTCCCGCTTGCGACCTCTAGACCAATGAGGCAGACTATGTTTTTTTTAATTTTAGAATATTCCGGTTTCGTCACCATGTCGATGTCCTTTGCGAAAGCAGTGGTGACATGGTAATGACCTTCAACATACATACAGTCAGTCGATTAAGACGGAGCCGATACTATCTACAGGGGTATCACTATTCCATGTATGAGATTTTCTAAAATATTATTACATTTTTGTCAGCTTGTATTGGGGAACAAAATTAATATTATTATTATATCATTTACTCAACATAACATGCCTGTAGTCTACGAAGTTGACAGAAGTCTATCTATTAATGACGGCACCTACATTACTCCAGTTTGACCAACGCATCGCTCAGTTTCATGACCAACGGTCCAGAACAAGGAAGAGAAATTGTTGCCATTATTATATCATGTATGTATTCCATGCTCGTTCAGAAACCTCACACAGACTTTGTTTATGTAAAGCTTTTCTTGCAGTTCCACTTGATTTAAAGTTACATCTTTAACTTCATTCGGCAATAACCTTAGTCCTTTAAGTACTATACAGCTAGTCGTAGTCGGAATTAAACCACGCTGTGTGAGTGTTTACAATGCATTCGTTACTAGAATGTATACATTTCTATCCCATAAAATATTGAAGGTGACGTAGCACGCCGCTAAAATTTTACTCAAAAGCTGCAATGTCGTCTAATTTCTACAAAAACCGAGCCACATAATTTTCCAGTACGCATAAACCAAACAAAGCTAAACCAGTTTAAACGAAACGAGTATCAGCGTTCAATATTAATAAATTGTAACCACCAATGGACCAGGGTTTCATGAATACCAAGCGGCGCCATTACATCGGGGACGGTCCTAAGCAAACATGTACCGCCCAATAATGCACACACTATTGGTTTAATGACAATTCGCTTGTTAATTCAATAGAAAAGCGACCCTTTTTTATGTTGTTGGTAAAGCATTAATTGATTCTCAACGTTATGCGGGGTAATGCCCCTTTTGGGAACGACACTTTTGAACAATGAGTGGACCAATGTTTTAAGTTTAATTACAATGTGACCTTACATTTTGTTTTGTGTTTTGAATACTGATCAACTAAAACGCGAAGTTCAGGAATCAGATTAAACAGGAGGTTAGCAGTACAGTGCAAATGTTTCAATAAGTATTGTCACGTGTACAACTAGAATTACACACATACTGCGTCGGTGTTGTTAATCAAGATCATACACAGATGTCGTTGGCTTTTGAGATCGCCTAAAAGGGTAACTTCATAAATGTATGCAAGCTACACAAATTTACCCACCGCTTACGAACATCTGCAACCCCAGAGGTATTAAGATTGGGCGTCGTCGTCCGCCCAAAACTTAAAGTTGGAATAATGGTTGTAAAAGAGACGTTGTTACGCATATCATGACTGAAACGGAAAACAATTGAATAATACGGACATAATGCAATATTGCTCACCCCCTTAAGCAAGTAGCGTAATAATATATAGCCTAACATTTGAAGAAGCCTGTTACGAATATTTGTGCAAAATTAAGAATTGAAGATAGATAGATATAAGATATAGGTCCATCGTGCCCGTAATTTTCACTCGTTGTAGAATTTTTCAACATATCCCTGTTTTGAAGACTTTCAGCTTTTCTGAAACACCTCCGTACCTCTTCAACACTCCATTCCTCATTGCCCGCATCTTACCATTTCTGGTAGTCTTGATCATTTCTTTAAATGTAGATCATCCCGTTAATGCTACTGCTGCCTCCAAACATTTTACCTCTGTGCCATCCTACGGACCCATTTACAAGACCTTGGTCAGTTTTTCTGTTGTTCATTGTTAAATATTGCCAGTCATAAGCAGTGTTTATTAAAGCGCCTTCGGTACCGGGAATCTGAATAAAAGTATTAGTTTACATTAGATTTTCTTGAGTTTGAACGCTTGGCGAAATACTTTAACACTATCATAATAAAACAAAAACCTACATCAGCTTCTAGTGGTGCATCAGGGCCAGCTTCTATGAGCAATACGTTCCAATCCTCAACTTCGCTTAGCCGATTAGCAACAACACTCCCTAAAGAACCTGCTCCGACAACTATGAATTCAAATGTTTCGCAATCTGAAACAACAATGGAAATCATTAAAAATGGATTAAATACTTGGTGACCGTGTCAGAAGACAACTGTCAGTATAGTCGGAATCCGCTGATCCGCTGGATTTTTAAATTACATTTGACTCCCGTAGATCATTAAAAAAGTAACTAAAGGTATTGAAGAGATAAATATTGGGTACGTAGTTATTTTGACTTACCGAGGACATCAGCTTCCGGCAGTAAAGGGCGTGTGAGAAGACACTGAGCTGCTGCAAAGTACTGCAGAGCTGCGGCAAATGTCTGTGGAACTGCACCCAAACTGGGAGACAAGCATGCTTCTGCGCTGAAATAAAAACAAAACAACCTTCTGTAACTAATTACTATAATTCTTTTCGCATTTTATTTAGGTACAATCCGTGCGCCTGGTAGGATGTGTAAAGTCAAAAATACATATTTTTCAAATTAGATTTTATACTCGCTTATTAAGAATTGTTCTCGAATATCAAGATTTCACGAAAGCTTAATACATGCTTAAGGTGAAAGCGCCAGGGTAGCAGGGTAGCGCAGGGTAACAAATATGACTTAATTGCGTTTTAATCATTAAAATCAGTACAACCCTCGTAGTTCATTGAACACCATCCAATGCGTTTTTCATGAAATAGTCATTAAATGGGACATGTCATACCTACGTGTTACTGTTATCAATTATTATAAAATAAATTAACAATTGAAACTCACCTCGATGACATTGCTAGCAGATGTCAAATGTTTAATGATCTGAAAAACTTTCGGCAATTTATATACTTACTCCAGCTGCTAATTTACTTATTGGCAGGAGTCATTCTCTTTCAAATACAGGCTGGAAACTTTGAACGGGGCTGTAATTGGTACTAAGACCAAAGAAACGATGAATGGACTGTATAGTGAATAATATGGCAAGAAAGGAGGTGTCTGATGAGATCACGAGTAATAAAGAAGTATGCAAGGAGAAGACATGCTGCGCCGACCCCAAATGAATTGGAATGAGGGCAAGAGAATGATGATGAGTAAGGGGTACTATCTTTACTATTGCAGCTACACGAAAATGGTCTTAGAAGTCTATCCATAATTTTTTTGTGTAATTTTAATCCTCGTTCACAGATTTAAAAATAAATGTACAGTTAGCAAGAAAATGGCCATTTTACACAAAACTTTTTTGATGCCAATCGATCCTGTTTCTAATATTGATCAAAAACTTCTATGGGACCAACCCAGGTTGATGTACTAAAAAAGTATGAAATTACAAAAAAAAAAACCCATACATTTTGTTTGAAAATCATAACCAAAAAATGTTTTTTTTTAAGTTAATCGATCCTGTTTCTAATACTGATCAAAAACTTCTATTGGACCAACCATCGTTGGAGTAAGAAAAATTATGGTTAGTCTCCTAAGGCCATTGTCGTGTAACTGCAACGGTTAAAATAGTAGGTACCCCTTACTGCCCGGTTGAAAGTTTCCACCCTGTATATAAGGTCTATCTTTTCATACACGAAATATTTTAAGAGTAACTTCTATAAGTCGTAAAGTCGCCATAGCAACGAAAAAAAAAATTATTTGAGTGTTTTTTTCTTACAAAATTATTATAATTCTAAAATTTTTGAGACTTTTTGCAAAAACCTTTACTCCCATATTCTAACAATGACAGTAGGTAAATACGACGTAGTAACTACTGTCTGGTTCGTCACTTCAGCTAACGTAGAAACCTCGGATGTACCCTAAATATTGACTCGAAACTGTGATTGTTTTTTTTATTTTTATGGTTTTCACAAACCCAAGGAACAAAACTAGTTAATTTATGTTATCGGATAAAATTTACAAACCTATAAATGCAGTGTCTGACGAATACATATGTTCAGTCAGTAATGTTTAATTAAGAATAACTAAAATAAATTTTTATTTGCACAGTAGTTATTAAAAGATTACTGAACACTGTCAAAAAACGGGATATGTAGTTACTTTATTCAGGAAAAACCGGTCAAGTGCGAGTTGAACTCGCGCACTGAGAGGGTTCCGTATAAACTTGTAGGTATTTTGTTATTAAACTAAATATTTACGGTTTTCAGATTTCATCCTTTACATGTAATGTAAGTCATTGCTTCTTGCCAAATTTCATGATTCTAGGTCAACGGGAAGCACCTTACAGGTTTTGATTCCCTTGTGAAATCGCTAAATATACGATTTAAACGGTCGTTTTTTTATCGCGTTGACATATAAGTTTGATTTTTGCTCCAAGGTATAGTAGACCTGAGTATTTGATATTAATTTCAGGTCGATACCTCCACGCGTTCCTGAGAAAAAGGGAATTGACAGACGGACTACACAGTGATCCTATCAAGGTTCCATTTTTGCCAACTGAGGTACGGAACCCTCCTGTGTCCTTGAAACAGAGAGTAATCTGTATTTCATCAAGAGGTATAAAAGTAATGCTTAAGTATATGTTACGGTATTTAACACCCATCTTTGGGGTTAAATACCAGGTGTATATGTGTATATGTTCCTAGGTTAGAACCGTAACCAACAAACCAGCCCAAGTGGTCGCAGTACTAAGCGAACGCTACATCCAAGTTGGTCAATCGTATTTTCCAGACGTCATGAACATTCTATATTTTTTGCCTAGTAGTTGCGGCTACACCTAAGTTTAGCCGGCTAATCTAAAGTTCGTTCGTTCTTTTAGTTTGACTTGGTTAAACGTTATAAAAGTCGTGTAAGTGTTACAAATAAATATACAAAAGCAATGGTTTAATTTTTTAATAATGATTTTAAACAAGCAAGATCATTCAGATATAATCTCGAATATAGAATAGAGAAAGAGTGATCTGTCGGACCAGTGTAGTAGGTAAAACACATCATTGTGTTTGTTTTACACTTGATTATAATCTTCTTTTATAAGTTCCGATCCTCTTTCTCCAATCATGATGCAAGGCGCGTTGATATTACCACTAATTGTTGATGGCATCACTCCAGCATCTAATACCCGTAACTGTTCGACCCCGTGGACTTTCAACCTGCTATTCACTACTGATTTCCTTATTTCAGATCCCATGTGACTTGTCCCTACAGGGTGAAATATTGAGCTTACTAAGTTTGTACAAACGCATTTCCAGTAATCGTCACTATCTAATTCGTATTGGTTACACTCAGGCACATCCATTCGCCCTAAGAAGCCATTAATTGATTCAAAATATGGGGTGTTCACGATTTTTGAAGCCATTTTAATTCCCGCCACTAGTATATCCAAATCTCGGGGATCCTCGAAGTAGTTTGCATGTATAAGAGGATGATCCTTAGGATTGTTTGAACTCAAAGTTATATTTCCTCTCGAATAAGGATGCAAAAGAATGGTTTCGAAAACGTATGCTGCATGGTCTTTGTTGAGATCGACTATCGAGTCAAGTACTGTGTCATTGTATCGGAATGTTATACCTAAATTACTTTTAAGCAAGATATTATTCTTATTTACGACTGTAACATGATTTTGAATGTTCGGATAGCTGGCATTATCAACTGTGGAGAAGAATGCTGCAGCGTCTGTTATCAAACTACTTTGCGCCAAAATGCCTTCACGTTTGAAAAGATAATCTTTGACATTAACTAATATTTCACGTATTGACAGTTGTGCAGGACTATCTCCATAAATTGTTATTGGTACTAAGGCATGATCTTGAAGATTTTGTCCAACCATAGGGGAATCAACTTTGCATGGGATGTCTTTTGACTGAAGATGTTCTTTAGGACCAACACCGGATAACATCAGCAGTTGTGGGGAGCTGACGGAACCAGCACTTAAAATTACTTCTTTAGTTGAATAAAAAGTCATTTTCTTGTCGCCTTTTTCCACTTCAACACCATAGGCTACTGAATTTTCGTTTATCAAAATCCTTGTAACTAATGTATTTTTCATTATTTTTAAGTTTTGTCGATTCCTAATTGTTTGTAAATACGCTTTGTTTGTACTTTGTCTTACTCCATTAGTAGCCGTTGCCAGTAATAAGCCAGAACCCACAAAACCAGCTCCTTTTAAGTCTGATACTTTCTTAAATCCCATTGTATCCCACGATTCTATAATTTTATCTGTGTAAGCGCGGTAAGTATTATTAAATGTATTAATTATTTGAGGACCGTCACGGCCATAATTTTCGCTGACTTGTGAATCATCTAACATTGCCGCATTCTGAAGACTCTCGGCTTTCTTGAAACATCTTCGCACATGTTCTACACTCCACTCTTTGTTACCTGCATCGTACCAATTCTGGTAGTCTTGGTCATTTCCTGTTACATAAGCCAAAGCATTAATACTACTGCTACCTCCAAGCATCTTTCCTTTGGTCCAGCCTACACAACCATCTTTAAGACCTTGACTTGTAACTCCGTTGTTAACTGTTAAATATTGCCAGTCATGTTTAGATCCGTAAAGAGTTGTTTGTAGTGCTGGGATCTGAAATAAGTTAAAATACATTTTAAAACAGGAATTATTCATAATTATTACTTTTGAATTTTTTTCGTTTCAAGACCGTTTGTGTCATCAGCATCCACAGCCCGAATTCGCCCACTGTTGCGATAGGCCTCTCTTTGCTTGTGCCAATCTCCACGCTCTTGTGCCAGCCTCATCCAAGATATTCCCGCACTGGCGACGAACACTTCTATTTCCATTCCTTCGACGCCACTAGGTCACAGCTTTACACCGCGGCCTGCTAGGTGTCCTGCCCAACTCCATTTGAGTTCTATAACGCTATTTCCAATAAAGAAGACCTTTGTACTTCTCCGTATTTCGACGTTTGGAACTCGGTCTAGTAGTTTTATTTCGAGCACGGAACGCTGTGCTACTCTGAGTCTATACACAGCCTCCTGTGTCAGCATCAACGTCTCAGCACCGTACGTCATGATGGGCAGAACATACTGATTATAGAGACGGGTGGTCGGGCAGTGTGGAATTTTGCCTGATTTCAGAATGTCGTCCAATTTGCTGAATGCAGCCCACCCTAGTGGATACTAACTTTTCAATAATATCTCCATTGTTTGATGCTCCGATCCAAAGAAAAGAATATGGCCAAGATAGACATAACGGTCAACCTTCTTCAACCTTTCATTTCCAACCTTGACAGAAGGATTTGAATTGCTGGAGACATTTGCCATAATCTTCGTCTTGGCCATATTCATCCTATGTCCTACTTTGAAATAATCATCATGAAGATTTTGAAGCATCTTCTGGATATCTTCGAAGTTTTCAACATAAAGCACGAGATCATCTGCAAATCTTAAGTGAAACAGGTAAGCACCATTGATGATAACACCGCAATAGTCCGAATCTAAGGTTTTAAAGATGTCTTCAAGGACTGCTGTGAAGAGTTACGGTGTAATGGTGTCACCGTGTCTCACTCCCCGCTTGATTGGTACGGGTTTGAATAAGGTGCAAGCGAACCTGCAGAGTGGCCATTTTGTATACCTTCCGCAGCACATCCACGTAAAGGGAATCGATATGGCAGCGATGGAGAGTATGGAACACAGCCAATGCTCGACACTGTCGAAAGCCTTCTCGCTATGGAGGAAAGCCATGCACACTGCACAGGGGTCAGCTTTGCCTTGGCACTTCTCCATCAGCTGCTTTACCGGTCGATGGTGGAATATTAGCTGCGGAAATCGGCATGGTCCATAGGCTGGACTCCGTCAAGCTCTCGGCGAAGCTGTGTTATAACGATTTTAGCGAAAAGCTTGTAAACCCTAGAAATAACACAGGGCTTCTGAATACCTATAAGGACTATCAAAGACCTACCTATGACAGTCACGAGCCGCAACGGTTTAACGTGCTTAACGGGGCACGAAGGGGTCTCCGTAGGTAATGTTTGCACCCCACCTCGGATCGGCTTCGGTAAACCATGCGGCGTCGGCTGAGTACTGAGTCAAGAGTCCTCGGCATGAATTTATATTACACGTTGTTATAAATTAATGTTACCAAATTATTGGTAAAATTAAATTGTTGCATGAATGCTTCACAATTAGTAAAATGTCTCGTAAATGCTGTTGCTTTTGGCAAGATTTAAATATAAAGATACCTACATCCGATGTAATCGGTGGATCAGTTCCAGCCTCCAGGAGCAGAATGTTCCAGTCTTTAACTTCGCTCAATCGGTTTGCAACTACGCTTCCTGCTGACCCCGCGCCGATTATTATGAAGTCAAATTTTTCAGAATCTAAAAATTTAAAACACTATGCAATATTAAAAAAAAAGAACAAAAAAAAATGTTTTGATGGAGTGTGTAAGGAATTAAGCTTTAATAATTTAATTAAACTTCATTCATGCTGTGTTATGCAAGATTCCAGATTCTGAATAAAATAGAATGGTTTGCAAATGGTTTGTGTGTAGTGAATTTCTAAAATTTGAAATTAAAAGTATTAGACCACGTAGGATATTTCATAAGTATCAGGTTTATTTTAGAACAAGAGCAATCTAAAGAAGATTGTGTTTTCTATAGCTTTTTTTTCCGATGGGAAATCATCAAATGCGGGACCCAGGGAGTGTCAGACTTCTACTGACTAAAACCCATCCATGTTCCTTCTTTGCCCTTTGTGTTCCAGGGCCACGGTATCTCTTACGAACAGTCCCGCAGCCCTGGCAGTGTTTTCTATAGATTAACCTAACCATTCAAAATTATTGTTCGTACCGTGATTCCCAGCATCCGGTAAAATTACTTGTTTGAGAAGACATTGTGCTGCCGCGAAACATTGAAACACCGCTGCCAAAGTATTCGGAGAAGTTACTGCAGCACCAGTCAAAAGAGACAGGCATGGCGAAGTGGCGAAGCTAGAAATATTTGAAATATTAAATAAAAAATGTAATAAATGTTCACACAATCAATAAAAATAAAAAGTAAACTTACCACAATGACATTGTTAACAAAAACCCTCAACACGCCTAAGCTACAATCAAGTAACATAATTATGTTTCTCGGCAGTTTATATATCTTCAAATATTTTAATTAGGTAGATACTTTTGGGTGAACCTATATGATGTCCGCACGAGTCGATATCAACTTCACGTATCGAAATATCGATAATGGCACTGATGTTATTTAACGGACCGATTTCAAAAAGACGGTTATTATTTCGACTGAATGTCACCGATATCTTCGGAAAACGTTAACTGATTTTGATCATTCTTTTCTTTGTAATCGATTGATGTGCTTTCTTTTCAAAGCAAAATAAATATTGACTTTATATACTTGCTGTGATACTTTGAAGTGAAGTGCTAATTATAAGTTACTATTTGAGAACAATTCTGATTTCATAAAGAATTGAAGATTTCCATTCTCTTCAATAAAATACACGAATCTCCTACGATTCTTGCAATCTATGTCAATTTATTCGTGTATCTATGCTTCGGAATCTTTTTGTTCTGTAGTTTTGTACAGCGACAATTCTTTACTATGGCCCACTCGGGGTTGACCCATAAGAAATAATAAGAAAGAAAGAAAGAAAGAAAGAAAAAATATTTATTTGTCGCAGGGACATGACATGCATCATACAAAATTACAAAACATAATAAAAGAAAAAAAAAAGAAAAAAAATAAATAAAAAAAAGAAAGAAAGAAAAATAAGTAGTTTTTACTTAATTTCGCTTTTTATCTACTTCGTCTGCTATTAATAGAAGAAGAAACAGAGGGTATTTTCGATGACCTCAGATATGATCTATTTATCCATAATATGTGAATTGAGCTTTGAACGAAATTCAGAACTGTGTGTTTCGTCATCAACGTCTTCTCAACTATGTATGTTGTTGATAAATGTCTATTTCTGTAATTCCTTTAGAACATTATGTACCGTATTTTTAATCCTGAACGTAACAAAACATTTTTGAGGCACACCAGCGCAGCGAATAAGCTCTAACTTAACGCCTGAGCGAAGCGAGGGAGTTTAGGCTAGAATCCTGAGCGCTGCGAGGGATTCAAACCCGCCCGATACGAAGACTTTATCCCCCAGAAGCATACTGTATTTTTCGCACTTACTACAAAGTAATTAAAGCAAATTCGATCTCCGGATCAATGGTTTATAGATCTGTTAGATAACTAATGCCTACTGATGTGCAGTTTCATACCCTATTATCGAAGCTATTGCAGTTATTACAGGCCTCAAAAAGATGTAAACCCGGACAAGGCGCAATTTTAATGTTAACAATCTTTGCTCCGTAACATTGCATCTAAGGTATAGGTACAAAACTAAGGATACGATGTATTTCGCCAAAACAAAATAGTCACGTGTACCAAAACCTTCTATAGAGGCAAGATACATTATTATCGATACACCCAAGGATCAAAACAAAGTAGACATGTCAGATACATAATTATCGATACATCCTATGACCAAAACCAGGTAAACATGTCAGGTACATAATTATCGATACATCCTATGACCAAAACAAGGTAAACATGCCATTTACATAATGTTTTGCCACAGTTAATTTATGACTGCCTCGTTGGTCTAGTGGACGCAAGCGCGACTGCTGAGCATGAGGTCCTGGGTTCGATGCCCAGGTCGGGCAAAGCGTTATTGGGTTTTTCCAACAGGAATTTCTCCGTAGCAGCCACGGAGTCTGGATTTGCGCCCGGTTGATGGCAAAAGGCTCTCCCGCTATTACGTGGGATTTAACATAACTGGCGAAATGTGGGTGTACTATTAAGCACACCTCTGCCTAACCCTTCGAGGATTACAGGCATGTTATGTAATTTACGCTCAATAAAGAATGAATGGATTTTTATGTAGACTAATTGACTGATATATGATTTACAACACCGAAAGTGTCAAATGTCATGCAAAACCCTCATGCAAACTTCATTTATAAGGGAAGTCACATAGACACAAGGAAATAAGGGTTTGACAACCAGAACAGTAATTTTTACTTTAACACCTCCACGTCCCCCGTACTATTCAATCCGTCCATCAGCACAATGGTTTAATCGAGTCCTACCGTAAAACATGATTTGTCACCCCATAAAACAAGTCGTTACCCAGCAATATTTTTTGCGTAGAGTTACTTAGTTTGATGTACAGAATGCTTGGTTGACGGCTTTGTTAAGGGTCTATTTACACCCTTTATTTATGTTGCACTACCCTTTCAAACATCAAGTCATCAATGTGTTGTGACAGGTCTAATTTCAGTTTTATGTTTTGGAAGTTTCATAATATCGCTAGAATTACGCTACTGTACACAAGTCCTCACAATAGATTAATCAAAATATTACGAATAAACAAGTTTTTTTGTGTTATTATATCAAGTTAAGCTAAACAGACGTTTTATGCATAAAAATATGGCTAGTGATCAAAGAAGATATTGTAAATCCACCAAATAAATTTTTGTTACGTGTGCGGATGTTATGTAGTGACAAATCTAAAAAAAAAATACGGAAGAGATAAAAGCAGCTTACTGCTCCTATTTTGGATTTTAGACTGGAGATCTTGAAAAGTTACAACACAAACAGTAGTATCGATAATCATTTACCCCATCCCTACATTCATATTATAAGTTATACATATATCAAGAATGTTAATTACTGGTAGATACCTATTCTTTAGGGTTCTTTAAAACTTTGCTAAGTAATACTGTCTTGTACGTAAGTAAGTTGCACCTGCAGCAGCCTTCGTGACTTCGCAGTCGATTTAGAGTATTCTAGATGGATCACGGCTAGGGAAACCAATAAAACCTTTTATGCGGGATCTGAAATGCGGGATTACTCATGCTAGATCCCGCACGTTTGCGGGATTTAAAAGAAATATTATATATAAGAGCTCAGACGACGTTCTGATTATTTTTAAGACCCAGTACAGCCTAATTATAAGTGATTTAACAACTATCCCATGGAACTCGTGCGTGACTTTTCTATAGCATTTGTATAGAAAATACTTTAGTTTTCAGTTTTTAACTTACAACTAAAAAAATTGAATTTTAATTTTATGTTGTGTGAATCCTGTTTCGGAACGGAACGCAATCAATGTCAAAATTCAAATACTCTATGACTAGGGATTCCCCCACTTCAGCGGCACGGGGATTTACCTTCGCGCGTGGTAATTGTCAAAGAAAGTTATTGCGTCATTTGCCTCTTAATTGTGATGTGAAAAGGTACGATACAACGATACAATTATTTTTTGTTATAAAAGTTTTCATAGCAAGTTCAACGAGTGAAATTACTTGTGTTCTGACTAAGTTTTTACCTCTAAAGCATCATTTAATTCGATTGTTGATTAGTAATAAGTCATAACTATACTCAATAGGTATTAATAATGGTAATAAAAATTTAAATTTACTTGTCTTTATTAATTTTTTTTTAAACTATCTACTCAAAATAAAAGAATATTTAAAAATATCTCAATCCGCGGATCTGGTCTGCGGGACTGGTGAACTCAATCCTGAAGGCGGAAAAAAAATCTCAATCCCGCTAGATCTGCGGGATCGCGGTTTTGATGCGGGATTGAATTCTCTAGTCACGGCAGTTTGTGAACCGTTGGGAGCTCTTCTGCAGGCTCAATATTATATTAATTAGTGACCCTGAGGGGGATATCTGAGAAGCCGCAATTTTTTGGAGCTTATCAAACCCTATTGTTATCGACTAATGAATTGTTCGACCTAAGGAACCTGTTCTGTATCTTCAGTCTGCCTCTTGGTGCCTCCACGTTGTTTAGAGGGTGACGTTTGTCTGTCTCTTGTTAATGTTCTTCGAACGTATATAATGCAACCAGTGATTATTCTGCAATGATATTATAAACGGTACGCTACGTTCATACTGAGCGGCGTTCAAATATCGTTGCGTTGTTACGACTGCAATAGATAATACAGAAAACACAGAAAGAAAAAGATAATACAAAAAGAGATAGCTATTGTGCTTGAAGTACTTAAATTACGACAATTGTCTGAATTTGCCTGAAACAATTTGCGCGCGCTAGTGCGATATCTACCTCTTTTTATTTATAATATCATTGTTATTCTGCATGTTTCATTAAGATGTAGCCCACAACTACCTCTCAGGCATGTCCGGCTCGATGCCACGCTGGGCATACCAATTCGTCAGCGGAGAAGCAAATAGCCAATGAATAACATGTCATTGTGGGGTCTATTATGAAAAATAAAATACTAAACCTTTGTAATCCTGTTTTGACATGGAAAGAAAAAAAAAAAAAAAAAAAAATAATAATAAAATCTGTGGCCCGAGTGTCAAATTGACAGCACGAATTTTTACGATACTGAATTTTAATTTAATGTTTTTATCGATTTAACCTATATTTAAACAATAATATATTAATTACATCAATAACAATGATAAGAAAAAAAAAACAGAAAACTTATTTTACAGAAAACCTATTTTACAAAACCGGACCCAAAATTTTTGGAATATACTTGAAAATATGCATGAATGCTGACAAGAAGCCGGGCAAAACATCAGGCACACCCACCATCTCCGGACTCGTCGCTCAGCTCCGCCTCGCAGCCGCCGGGACGCGCCTCAATCGTGAGTGCTGTGTCTCCGATCGCTGCAGTTGCGTCGAGCTCGAGTGACGAGTTTTTCTCCCTGCCGTCGACCCCATCACCACCACGACGACGAGCAAGAGGACGACCACCAGCGGGCTTGGGACCTCGAGGCCAACAGGCCCCGAACAGGGTCCCCGCTGCCGGTGGAAATGTGTCACGCATGCGATGGACTCAGTCCATTAATGAGAACGTCATGCGCGCATATTATGGGGCTACTGAGGGGGAAAGCAACTTGACTGCGTACCGTGGTCGGATGCTCTCTCTGTTTCAGGTGCTTGAGCCAGGTGTCAGCGTGTCGGCGCAACGGCTGTCGGATCAAGTGCGGGTCATCCAGCGTAACCACATGTTGGATGACACCGTACTTGAGCGACTACGCTTCGATTCACGGAGTAACCTAATTATACCTGCTTCGCCAATGATTGCGTTACAGCTACAAAATGTATCCAGTGCTCCACCGCGATCCGAACACGATAGCGAAGTTATATCCGTGAGTACCCAGTGCAACGCACAATTGAGGAGCGCTTTGGAGGGTGCATTCCGGGAGTACCGATCCACACCGCCTGAACTTAGGCCACGTCTACCTCGTTTACCTATGCACAAGAAAAACAAGGCGCTGGTGTGTGCTCTAGATTCGCAGCTGTCAAACTGCTTCGACAGCAGCAAAGACCTTACCGATACCCACTCAATATTGTACTGTGGAGCTGTAGCGGCATGTCGTGTAGCTCACGTCAAATTTCACAACAACGACAGAGCTACACGACCAAAATTTGATGTTCCAGCTTGGCAGTGCAGGATTGAACGGCGTATCGGTGAGGCTAGAGCACTCATCGGCAAGTTAATCTGCTTCAGGGAGGGCAATACTCGACCTAGAGTGATGCGCTTTGTGAAGCGGGCGTTCTCGGGAACTGATGTTAGTTTTCGAGACTACTTGGCCCGCGTCACAGAGCGTATCGACTTCCTGAAGCAGAAGATCTGTGCGTTGGCAAGCCGTATTCGTCGGTACAAGCGCCGAGTGGAGCGTTACACTCAGAATCGCACATTCCGAAGTGATGAAAGGTGGGTATATAGGGCTTGGGAACGACCGGACCAAGGTGTGACTGATACGCGTCTACCGGATGATGACGCCATGTGTTCGTTCTGGCGCAACATCTGGTCGGTGTCTGTAAGTCACACTGAGGGTGATTGGACCCGGGAGGTTGAACGAGCGTGTGATCCGATACCTGAAATGGGGGCAATCATCATCAGCCCCCAAGATGTAGCTCGTGCAGTCCGTCCGTTGCCTAACTGGAAATCTCCAGGGCCGGATGGACTGCACAATTTCTGGATTAAATGGTTCCAGAGATCACACTTTCGCTTGGCATCCCAGTTTCAGTCAGCCTTAGAGTCAGGGTCGCTGCCCCAGTTCTTGACGACAGGAATTACCCACCTGCTCCATAAATCAGGTAGTACTGCGAAGCCCAAAAATGATAGACCAATCACTTGTTTACCAACGGTCTATAAAGTTTTTACATCCATTTTGAGAGCTAAAATCAACCATCATATTGATAGTAATTCTATCATGTCTGCCTCTCAGAATGGATGTAGGAATGGGTCCCGCGGTACTAAGGAGCTGCTCCTTATTGATATGGCCATTAGCCAACAGGTTCGCCGCTCCCGAAGGGATCTGTCTACATGTTGGATAGATTACAAGAAGGCCTATGATTCTGTGCCTCATACATGGCTCATGAAGGTGCTGGAGTTGTATAAAGTTGATGCAACTCTGCGTACTTTCCTGATGTCATGTATGCGGCACTGGAGAACGGTCCTTCGCTATCCAGGATGTCGACAGATCCAGGGGAACAGCGAACCGATAAAGATTGAGCGCGGTATATTCCAGGGTGATAGTCTGAGTCCATTGTGGTTTTGTTTAGCCTTGAACCCTCTCAGCACACTGTTGGAGGGTTCAGGTCTAGGCTATCGGTTGAGGAGAGGTGGTCAGATCATATCTCACCTTCTTTACATGGATGATCTGAAACTCTTTGCCCCCAACAACTTGCAACTGATGAAGCTACTGAAGGTAACGGAAACTTTCAGTAGCGCCATCAGGATGAAATTTGGTGTGGACAAATGTGCAGTCATGCATGTGAAGCGAGGGGAGATTATGAAATCCGTGGGAACTCAACTCTCGGATTCCATACACCTTAGATCCCTCTCCTCAACAGAAACGTACTAGTATTTGGGTATGTCGGAAGCATTAGGTATCAATACTGCCGACATGAAACAATCATTGAGGGACCGCTTCTTTGGCCGCCTGAACAAAGTACTAAGCAGTCTTTTGTCAGGTGGAAACAAGGTGCGCGCCTTCAATGGTTGGGTCATGCCGGTTTTGATGTATTCTTTCGGCATACTCAAATGGACTCAGACGGAACTTGATGCCCTGGATAAGAGGGTCCGCGCACTGCTGACCGCAAATCGAATGCATCACCCGCGGTCGTCGGTGATGAGACTGTATATCCCACGGAAGTGCGGGGGTCGTGGCTTCTTAAATGCTAAGACCCTGCACAACCGTGAGGTATGCAGCCTCAGGGAATACTTCCTAGAAGTCGACGAGGGGATGCACCGAGATGTGATCTCAGTGGACAAGGGCCTCACCCCGCTCTCTCTGGCTAACGAGAACTGGCGCAAACCTAGAGTATTAGACACTAATGATCGCAAGGAGGTATGGCAGGGCAAGGAGCTTCACGGACGCTTTTACCGGGCCCTACATGGACCCGATGTAGACTTCTTAGCGTCCGTATCTTGGCTGCGCTTCGGTGACCTATTCGGGGAAACCGAAGGTTTTGTCTGTGCAATAATGGACGAAGTTATGATTACGAATAACTACCGGAAATACATTGTGAAGGATGGCACGGTTGACATATGTCGGGCATGCCACCATCCGGGAGAATCGATCCGACACATTATTTCTGGGTGTTCTCGTCTGGCTAACGGAGAATACTTGCATAGACACAACCTCGTTGCCAGGATTATCCACCAGCAACTTGCTTTGAAGTACAACCTTGTGGAATCAGAAGTACCATACTATAAGTATGCGCCCGACCCAGTTCTCGATAATGGTAATATCACGTTGTATTGGGATCGATCTATCATCACTGACAGGACTATTGTTGCCAATAAACCTGACATTGTGGTGATAGATCGATTGGAGCGTCGCGCAATGATTGTTGATATAACGGTTCCGCATGACGAGAACCTCGTGAAAGCAGAGAAAGATAAACAATTCAAATATCTAGATCTGGCTCGCGAGGTTGTCGACATGTGGGACGTGAGTACAGCAGTCATTGTGCCGATAGTCCTATCAGCCAATGGCTTAATAGCCAATAGCCTCGACAAACATCTGAGGAGGCTCTCGCTTGGCAGCTGGATCAAGGGCTTGATTCAGAAAGCAGTACTTCTGGACACGGCGCGTATCGTTAGGAGGTTCCTCTCTCAAGAGCCCTGACCACCGGTATTTCGGACCCTGTTCCCGATACCAGTGGGCTACTATTTTTTATATTTTTAAATGTTTTTTTTTTATATTACTTTGTATAGAAATATTTAAAAATGTAAATTATATGTATAAAAATAAATAAAGGACATAATAATAAAAAAAATATTATTTATTAATTAATTTTTTTCTTTCCATGTCAAAACAGCTGTAGTTCCCTACGCAGGGTTTGCGTATAAAAATATTAAAACTTTGTAATCCTGTTAATACGGAACTTAAATTACTAATATCTTGGACAAAAACCGAGTGGCTAATTATCCGTAACGACAAAACAATGTAAACAGCAAAAACAATTATTCGCAGTTGTACAAATTAATACAAAGAACAACTCATATCTTTTCAAGCCATGACTTATTTATCAGACTTGTGCCAATACATGTTCTCATATTTTGTCTCCAAATAATAAAAAAAAAGTATTTGAAAAGCTGTTAAGTACTGACGACTGAAATGTACCTACAGCAATCATCATCATCATCATTTCAGCTAAAAGACGTCCACTGCTGGACATAGGCCTCCTCCAAATGTCGCCACATTGACCGATCCCGTGCGACTCGCATCCAGCGGCTCCCTGCAACCTTCACCAGGTCATCGGTCCACCTAGTAGGAGGCCTTCCAACGCAGCGTCTTCCGGTTCGCGGTCGCCACTTCAGAACTTTTCGGCTCCATCGGCCATCCGTTCTGCGAGCAATGTGCACTGCCCACTGCCACTTAAGTTTAGCTATTCTTCGGGATACGTCGGTAACCTTGGTTCTCTTGCGGATGTCCTCATTTCTGATTTGATCACGCAAGGAAACTCCGAGCATAGCCCTCTCCATTGCCCTTTGGGTGACTTTAAGCCTTCTGATGAGGCCCATTGTGAGCGACCACGTTTCGGCCCCGGAAGTAATCACTGGCAACACACAGTGGTCATAGACATTCGTCTTGAGACACTGCGGTAAGTTGGACGAGAAGATACCACGCAACTTCCCGAACGCTGCCCAGCCGAGTCGGATTCGACGATTGACCTCTTTCTCGAAGTTAGACCGACCTAACTGGAGCGTTTGTCTTAGGTAGACATAATCGTCTACAACTTCGTGTGTAGAGTCTCCGATCTTGATAGGAGTGGGTATTACATGGTCATTCAACATGACTTTGGTTTTGTCCATGTTCATTTTAAGACCCACTCTTTCGGAAGCTCTATTGAGGTCATCGAGCATTGTAATGAGATCCTCCATGGTGTCAGTCTCCAGTCCAGAACCTTGAAGACAGTCTTCCAGTGCAGCGGTGAACAGTTTCGGCGATATGACGTCTCCCTGTCTCACACCTCGCTGCAGAAGGATAAGTTCCGAGGTCCGGTACTAAAGTCGGACTGACATGGTGGCGTTTTTGTACAAACACTTCAACACCTCGATGGATATAGTGGATTTGGCACCGTTGGAGAGACTGCAGTACAACCTAAGTCTCGATCGAATCAAAGGCTTTCTCGTAGTCCACAAACACTAAGCTGAGAGGCAGGTTATACTATTCGGTCTTCTGTATAACCTGCCGCAGCGTATGTATGTAGTTTACGGTGCTAAAGCCTTTTCGGAATACGGGTTGTTCGGGAGGTCGAAAATCGTCAAACCTGCGCGCGAGACGATTCGTGATGACTCTTGAAAACAACTTGTAGACATGGCTTAGAAGTGACGTGGACCTATAGTTCTTCAGCCGGGCATTGTCGCCCTTTTTGAAAAAGAATACCACCACACCCCTGCACCATGCCTGCGGCGTTTTTCCCTCGAGTATGACGGAATCAAACAGCTTCTGAAGGGCCTTAAGTACCTGATTTCCAATTGCCTTCAGGAGTTCGGCCGTAATTCCGTCTGCGTCAGGATGGCTGGTTGCCTGTATCGGTTCGCGTCAGGCTGGTGACCATAAATTGCTACCTATTTGCTATCTTTTACTACCTATAGTCAATTAATTGCTACCTAACTTGGAAACAAAATAATGGGACTTCAAAATGACCAGCCATTCTGATATCAGGATGGCTGGTCAACCCTCCGTTTGTGTGAACTATTCAAATTCGTGTTATTATTTTTACTTCAATAATTGCTACCTAATTGCTACCCTCACGTATTTCAATGTCCACCTTGTAACTTTAACGAGTAAAAAGTTGTGACCATTTGATTTTTTTACAGGGAATGGATTATAGTAGGAGAGCCGACTGCAAAATTTCCAACCTACTTGATACCACGATAAAATGCACAATGGGTTCTCATAAAAGTGATGCTAAGTCCGAATTTGATAGTCTGCCACGGCGGAACTTGCCGAAAGTAAAAAAAAAAAAACGTTTTCGGTGCTAAAAAGGGGGCGTTACTTTACCCATCTGATAATGAAATAATAGTTATGGCATCAGTTAGTTTACTGGTAGATACAGAAAAGCGAAATCTGTCAGTATTTTTTTTGCCGGAAGTGCTTGGCAGACGCTCTCAATGGTGACCCCATCGGGACCCCTAAATATACCCATCTGATACCAGCATGAAACCAATTCCAGTCGGTAGGTATGAATCCTCATTTCTGGAATATATAAGTCTGCCAACGCTTTTTCTGCCGAAACACCTTGACAGACGAGATTATATAAACAACATACGTAGAACCCGTATTTTGGAATTGTACAGATTACGGACATTTTAATTACTGAAGGCTTATTGTATTGCATGTATAATCATTATGAAGGTCTGTCTTTGTGACTGTCTGTCACGTACTCCTAATTATTAAGTAGATATTTTAGTATTGATTTTTATTTAAAATCATCACACGGTATGGGCCACTTACAAACACATTAAACTTCTATTTTATGGCTTGACAGGCTGGCAAGTGACCGTAATTAATAAAGATTTAGTGAGCTTTCTTCCTTGAATTGTAAAAAATATTGCATCACTTGGAAACGCATAAATTCTTTATTTAATGGGAAAGGGACTAGAGAAATCTTAAGAAGAGATAAAAAAATTACTGATTTCTAAAGGATACTAACGCGACATCTGCTAAAAATGTCTTGGGTATCGCACGACCCGGGACCCTTTAAAACAATTGAGACGGTTGCACAAAAAAGAGGCGATTTAAAAAGTATGGGAACATGCCAAGCGTGGGGCTTTTGGAGGCTGGGCCGGAGAAAGCTGGGTGGATTCGTGGCAGTTGATTTGAAATCGCGGAAGAGTCCACACGTGGAGGCTAGTCGAGCTAAGTCAGGGAGTCGGTCTGAAAACGGTTAAAGAGCTAGGACGTTCTAGGTTAGGTTCGTGTAGTTAGCGTAATCTTGGTACCAAGATGGACATGTCCCAGAGGACTGTCGTAAGAGAGCGATTAGTATTTTATAAGTTAAATATAAGTAGTAGCTATATGCCTAATTAAAGTGAGTGACGACATCCTGAAGGAGACGCTGTAGCGGAGGTGAGACTGGTAATGTGTGCAGTACTATGTAAGTAGCTGGTGACTAGTCCTCCTCAATGAACAATGAACACGTGGTAAGTGTTAACTATAATTACCTCCTAGCTTAAGTAGCAGTTTGGCGGAAACGCAGCGATGTTAATAATTATTTATTTCAGCATGACGGCAGAGCCGCTTTATCATCACAATGTATATTATTATGTCCTGTGTTATGTGTCCTAATAACTCCTAACCTTGGCACATATTCTTCATCTGCGTTTGGTTATAGGGACGGAGACCGCCTTTCGCTACACTATACACACATTTCATACAAACGACATGCACAATATACACCAACACACCCGACTATTGACGAATGTTGACTTTTACCTGACAAATGAAAGGCAGAACCGTAATATTCACATTCCAATTAAGATAAAATATATTGTTCAGTGGTGAAGGCAACACCGTAATATTCACGGATTTATTAAGACAAATTATACTGCTCAGTGATATAATGCCGACTTGTACTTGTGGTACAAATCAACCAAACGTTGCTGATGAATACTGCTTCCTGTAAAGGTCTAGCTCAGAAACATTGCGTAGAGATTGTTGGCGCACATTTCAGGAAGCGGGGGTAGGCTTCACCAAGTAACCTAAACTGATTGGATAGCTACGTTCTTAGGAACGCTAGGGACTGTGTCTCGTTAAAACTAACCCCGGCTGCCACAGGCCTATTACTGAATTGACACTATTTAGCGAGACACGCAACCACGACATGGGGCAGAGTAAAGAAATGTAAAGTGACGATAGAATAACCACTTCGGCGTCCACCAATAACAATCGCAATATGTTCTGCTACAGACTGAACCTACGGTACGCTTGTGCAAATGTGTTACAATATAGTAATTGGGGTAATCTGCCGTAAGGGTGTTATTAACGTGAGTACGCGTATAAGTAGAAATACTAGAAACCTGTCTTCCT
This sequence comes from Noctua janthina, assembly GCA_963576755.1. NCBI lineage: Eukaryota > Metazoa > Arthropoda > Insecta > Lepidoptera > Noctuidae > Noctua > Noctua janthina. The sequence goes on from OY755055.1 coordinate 6,678,289, forward strand.
CAATGGCAGTGGCCTCACAACCCACTGCCTTAGGATTGGGCAAGACATGTAAATAGAGCCTAGGGAACGTGGTCTGTTAGAGTTCATAGCAATGTTCTCAGTAGGACTATGCACTTAGGTCTAACAGTACACGTACGCCGAGCAAACGTTGTAAAACGGTTCCATGTTGTAACATGGAATCGTTTGCGTTTGCAAATCGGCAACTAGTATTTTGGAATCATTAAATTAACGTAATTGTAAATAATGAATCTCTTAAGCGCAAGCGTAACGTTACCTTTACCAAACTTTCATCATATATATATATCTTTGCGCCCTCTTGTCTTATTAGCTTCATACTTTACTACTGATTTAGTTTTATAGGATTTGATATTATTCATGTATTTGTCTTAACTGTGACCTCCCAATATTAACTACACCTTGTACGCCTCCCTGTATTAGGTACGCAGTCGATTCAGAGCTTTCCAAATAGGCCACTGTAGTTCACTGCCGGGAGCCAGGTGTTCTTGGAGCTTTAAGAAGTCGTGGGGTGGTGGACACTTCTCTTGCCATAACTTACCGCGTACTTTGGGTGGCCTGTTTTGGATTGCCTGAGTGGAGCGTAAGAAGATTTTACAGCTTTTTAGTCTTTCCGGGTTAGGTGTGTGGTCGTAGAGAGGATGTCGGGAATAATATTCTTGGTTCTTTTTTTCCAGCGCGCATGCGACATCCCTTCGTACAGCAGGTGGTGCGATACCTACTTGTGAGTACAGCTTATTGAGAGGAGGCGGTTTTAGGCAGCCCGATATTATCCGACACGTCTCGTTTAGAACAGTATCTACTTGTTTTACGTGAACGGATCGATACCACACTGGGCACGCAAATTCGCTAGCAGAAAAACATAGGGACATGCCGGTTATTCTAAGAACTTCGGGTGCTGCTCTCTAGCTCGTGGAAACTAAGCGACGTAACAAGTTGTTTCGGGTCGCGACTTTCTGTTTTGTACTATGACAATGTGACTTATACGTTAAGGCTCTGTCCAACGTGACACCTAGGTACTTTGGAAGGTATATGTTAGGTAGTAAGTGATAAAAATATCTACAGGTGAGTTTTTTTTTCACTAGCTGTTTTTAATATTAGCAATTCTGGTTTAGCAACTAGTTTGGTATATCCTCTTTATCGCATTCGCGTAAGTTTTGATAGTAATTATATCGAAATGACAATTTTTTATTTTATTTTTTTCGCTTAGGAAGTCATCGAATGACCCGCTTCTCTGGGCGGAGCGGAAGGGAGTGTCAGACTTCTGCTGAATAAAACCCATCCATGTTCCTTCTTTGCCCTTTGTGTTTCAGGGCCGCGGTATCTCTTTCGAACAGTCCCGCAGCCCTGGCAGGCATTTGCCCTTGCGGACCCCTACATTGTTGCTGACATCTCTTTGAGGCGCGCGTGGAACACGAACGCGCTTGCGACACGGCCTGTCCTCATAAGACGGCCGGACGGCGAGCTAGTCCATTACTCGCCGTCCACAGGCCCGCGCCTACGGTGACCGGGAGCCACCACGTGACCCCTGACGGCCTGCCGGGGCGTCACCCGCGGCGGCTGGGTCGTAAGGCTGTTTCCCTGTCACGTCCCGCCACCTCATTCACTAGCATGACTGCTTCACAGAAGGAGGTGACAGCTTCCCATTCTCTCTCGGCCGGACCATGGCTTAAACCAGGGCCGGACGCGAGAGATCGCCGCCGCCAATCGCCGCTACGAGGACACGGCGGTGCTCCGCCCAAGCGGGGCAGACCTCCACAGTATGCTCCACCGTGTCCGGCCCGAAACAGCCGTGTCCGGTGAAGACCTCAGAGCGTCAGGCGGAAGGTGAGGGCGCCGTGGCGCCTCTCTAGCCACTCCTCAAATAGGGGACTTATAGCCACTATAGTGCCATGCCCTGCATTGGGTTGCGACAGTTGCTCTCTCCATGTCGCCATGAAATCGCGCCGGAGGTCTGTCCGCAGAGCGACGATTTGCCGCGGCAGCGGAGTTTCCCCCCGACTTAGTACCTCCGCGCGCCATTCGTGCAGGCGCGCGGGTACTATCGCCTCCAGAGCCCATGGCGACAATCCGGCAAGGAGGCTCGCCGCCTCGCCGGAGATCGTGCGATACCCCCGGACTAGCCTAACGGCTACCACCTTTTGGGGCGCGTTCAGGTAGTGGGCGGCTCGCCGCCTCAAAGAACACACCGGGGCTCCGTAAAGGGTCATGAACCGAACGACCCCCGCGTAGAGCCTCCGGCAGGAGGCCTTTGGACACCTCAGGTTGGCCAAGAGCCGCGTAAAGGCAGAAAATACTCGCATCCCGAGGCCCATGAAAGCACATGGACTCGGACTTGTGCAATGCCACCTCGAGACCCAATTGCCGGATCCTCTCCACGATTATCGCAACCCCGCGTGTCATATATTTGGCCGCCGCCTCGTGCGACCTCCGTTGTGCCAGCACCAGCGTGTCGTCAGCGTAGCAAACCACGCTGACGGCACTAGGGAGGTCGGTTCGCAGCACCCAGACATTCCAAACAACCAAACATTCTGTCATTGTAACAAAACTGTTCCCAGTACCAAGTCAAGCGGCAATGCAAATGGCTGGCGGTGGCGTTAACCGTCTGTTTTTTTTTATGGCTATACCTAAAGATTAAGCCAGGTATCATGTCGATATAATTACAATCAAAACTTTGCGGGAACGCGTTAAAGAGGATATACTAAACTAGCTGCTAAACCAGAATTGCTAATATTCTCCAAACCTACTACTACTGAAAAAAACTCACCTGTAGATATTTTTATAACCTAACCTAACCTAACCTAACACAGACCTTCATAATGATTATACATGCAATACAATAAGCCTTCAGTAATTAAAATGTCCGTAATCTGTACAATTCCAAAATACGGGTTCTACGGATGTTGCTTACATAATCTCGTCTGTCAAGGTGTTTCGGCAGAAAAAGCGTTGGCAGACTTATATATTCCAGAAATGAGGATTCATACCTACCGACTGGAATTGGTTTCATGCTGGTATCAGATGGGTATATTTAGGGGTCCCGATGGGGTCACCATTGAGAGCGTCTGCCAAGCACTTCCGGCAAAAAAAATACTGACAGATTTCGCTTTTCTGTATCTACCAGTAAATTTCTAACTGATGCCATAACTATTATTTCAGTAGCAGATGGGTAAAGTAACGCCCTCTTTTTCGTACCGAAAAGGTTTTTTTTTTTTTACTTTCGGCAAGTTCCGCCGTGGCAGACTATCAAATTCGGACTTAGCATCACTTTTATGAGAACCCATTGTGCATTTTATCGCGGTATCAAGTAGGTTGGAAATTTTGCAGTCGGCTCTCCTACTATAATCCATTCCCTGTAAAAAAATCAAATGGTCACAACTTTTTACTCGTTAAAGTTACAAGGTGGATATTGAAATACGTGAGGGTAGCAATTAGGTAGCAATTATTCAAGTAAAAATAATAACACGAATTTGAATAGTTCACACAAACGGAGGGTTGACCAGCCATCCTGATATCAGAATGGCTGGTCATTTTGAAGTCCCATTATTTTGTTTCCAAGTTAGGTAGCAATTAATTGACTATAGGTAGTAAAAGGTAGCAAATAGGTAGCAATTTTTGGTCACCAGCCTGACGCGAACCGATACAGGCAACCAGCCATCCTGACGCAGACGTAATTCCGTCATCACCCGGTGCCTTGTTGTAATTAAGCTGTTTCAGAGCCATCCAAATCTCGTACAGGCTGACATCCGGAATGTCTTCGGAATAGTGTCGGGTCACCTACAGCAATGAAATGAAATTTTAAAAAAAGATACGCTAGGTTCATACTGAGCGGCGTTCAAATATCGCTGCGTTGTTTCGACTGCGATAGATACGTTCCGTATGATACAAAAAGAGATAGCTATTGCGCTTGAAGTACTTAAAATACGACAATTGTCTGAATTTGTCTGCCACAATTTGCGCGCTAGTGCGATAACTACCTCTTTTTATTTATAATATCTTTGACCTACAGGAATAACTCAACATAAGATACAAACATTTTATAACCAATCAAGTGATTTCTATTGAAACGGCGTCAGATGAAAAAAAAAATGTGCTGCACCGTCTTCCCAATTTCGCACAAGCCTTTGATAAAATTTGGAATGGTAGCCATATCCACATACATCAAAGAATTTTACCTGCATGGTTCGCTGTTCTCTTGAAAACTCAAATTGTATCCAACAGAGCACTCCAGACACTATAAAAATGTGCTTTTTGAAAAATAAGGCCCGTAAAACATGAGTACTTCTGGGTTTTGTTTGAGGTCCGGTCCTATATATCTATTAAACACCCGCAGTAAGCCCGACAATTGTTGTATCCCCTCTTTTACTGGAGATAAAGTTGTAATCGCAATTAGAAATACCTGTAGAAAACGTTTATGTTGCGATCAATAAAATGATAGATGTTAGATTTTGTAAATCTGATTTAAAAAAAGGACTACTTTACCCATTACATTATTGTTATCAATATTTCTAAATAACCTTTTGATTCTCAAAGATTTCCTGTCATTCATAAGGAAACGTTTATTTTGTTTTGCGATATTATTATGTTTTTAACAAACTATGAAGGTGTAAGTCTTCAATGTAATGACTTAGCGTTAATTTTCTGAGGTGATTGCAGCGGTACCTAACGTATTTTGTTTATATTTACGAACGATGAGTATGTTTACTAAGTGTAAGAACGGTATCCTGTGCCCAAAGCGAAGATACCGCTGCTGTTCAACTTAGTAATCATCAAGAAATGCTCAGCAATTTTGCTTGTATATTTCCAAACTCTCTTAGGTTCGCTTTCGACCAGAACTGTGCGAGGAAGCGGAGAAGTCAGCGAGAAATATACACCAGTAATCATAGGTTATGGTTTCAGATGTATTATTATTTTTGTATATTTTTAACTTTTTAATAAAGATACTTATGATATAAAACAAGAGTATAAAAAAATGGGATTACCGGATTTTAGCCTATCGGGGTAGTATTGTTTTTTAAGGGCGTTAAATTTATTATATTTGGTTTATAGTGAAAATAGTCGCCCAACAGCTTTTTTAGATGATTTAAGGAGATGATTTTAATTTTAGGTTGCTTATAAATTGAAAATCGCTCTTTTGCTCAAAAGTCTGTTACAATGTTTTGTACATCAACTAAAGCAGGGTTGCCCTTTATCTGTGGTGACCATCTGAAGCCCAAAGAACTATAATGATAAATATAAATGGCAAACAGATCGGTTCACTTATCATATCCCATCGATTTGTTACTTACAATAATCGGTGTGTTACGGTTGGAGACGACTACGTTTAGTCGCGTGACTAGCGTGTTCCTGGTCGTCGTTCTAGTGTCCATGTGCGTAAATCATGCTTCTTTGTTTTTCGTCCGTTTTTTCGCTTGCTAAAATTGTCACCTCAGTCCATTTGGAGCTTCTGACAAGTCTTAAGAGCGCGGTGAGAAATTAGATTTTTTCTCGCAACCGTTTCTGAAACCGACGCGATCGTCGAGGGCGCTAGTCAACAATATTCCACTTACTCTTGGTCGCCGCTTATGAAGATAATTCTCTTGATTCCTTGTTATGGAAAAAAATCAAGATTTACAAGGTTAATTGGGAATGACAGCCTCCTAACACTGAGACCGCCTGTTGAAGGTTATAAAACTGGCCTGAGTGGCCTACGTAGTGCAATTTAGCATCTTCGATTTTATTTTAAGATCAGAACAACCTGTACCGAAAGTTTATCAACCTGAAAATCAAAAGTTATGTTTGACTTGTTGACCTAGGGAATTTTAAAAACAACTCTTGCATATATTTTTGCAAAATTTTAATTTAAAGTAACCCGAAATTAAAATGATTCACTTAAATCAACAGACTTCTACTTTTTTCCGCAGGGAGAGAGCAGAACAGAAACATTTATAATTATGCCATCAACTGCATCCGCCTGATCAAATAGCGGTATTCTTGTTTGAAACTTTTTTTTTTGGCAGTCGGTATTTTTTAATATTTGTAGTACATTCACTACAATGAAATTTCAAATGGTTTATTAAAAAAAAAACATCATTTTATTTTTTATGTATTTTAAAACGGTATCATAAATCATATTAATAGTCGATGCGAAAACTTCTTAAATATTTTTTTTTATTACTTTAAACAACTTAAAATTCATAAAAGTTTGAAAAGAAACACGTGACTACAAACGCGCCTCGATTCGCCTTGTTGGTGACGTCATAATGTTAAGGGAATTGCACGACAATACAGTGTCAACGGCTTCTACGTGTAAATTGACTGTAAATATCCGAAATTTTGTGCAAAAGAAAAATATAATAGCTACTTTTATTTAGTCATGAAGGATTTACAAAAGCTACTTCCGATAATGTACCTGGATGTGGAACATTTATGATAAAAATTATATTCAGTTAAATTCAATTGATGTTACATTTAAAGATAGATGGCGCTGTCGCCCACAGTACGGTGTTGACCTTCTAGGACATATTTATAGTGCATGGGAAGATAAATGTGATGCGGGCATTTTTTGCGATTTGTCTAAGGCATAATTGCGTTCTTCATGAAACGTTAATCAGGAAACTCCGCCACTACGGAATCCGGAACAGCGCTCTGGATCTTCTTACGTCATACCTGAGTAATAGGATCCAGAGAGTTGACGTCAACGGAAAAACATCTCCCGGATCTATAGTAACTATGGGAGTTCCACAGGGCTCAATTCTTGGTCCTTTCTTATTTTTTATTTATATTAATGACTTACCTTACCTCGTAAAGGATAACCACGATATAGTGTTGTTTGCAGATGACACTTCACTTTTGTTTAAACTTAAACGTCAGCAGCTAGTCACTGACGATGTAAATATCGCGATTTCAAAAGTAGTGCATTGGTTTAACACTAATAATTTACTTCTAAATGAAAAAAAAACCAAATGCATTAAGTTTGCACTACCTCACGTTAGGCAGGTGAAAACTAGTGTATTGGTGAAGGGTGAAGAGTTGACTTTAGTCGCTAAGCTTCAGGGCCCACACATAGATAAATTGTCGAAGAAACTGAGCTCCGCAGCATACGCAGTTAGAAAAATTCGTAATTTAACCGATGTAGAGACAGCTCGATTAGTTTACTTCAGCTATTTTCATAGCGTAATGTCGTACGGCATTCTGTTGTGGGGGAATGCCGCCGATATTCAGACCATCTTTGTTTTACAGAAAAGGGCTGTTCGATCAATTTATAAGTTGAGTCCGAGACACTCTCTCAGAGAAAAGTTTGAGGAGATTAATGTAATGACTGTTCCTTCTCAATATATTGTTGAAAACCTTTTGTATGCTCACAAAAATATAAAGCTATTTAAGAAATATTGTAATATTTTTTTTTGTTTATTACTGTGAATATGAGGACTAATTACGTTAGCTGCAACCGGATGATTGAAAAAAAACCAAAATGATTTTAACTTAGGTTTATTTTAAATAAGAACTCTTACAATGAATTACAACTAATTAGCCTAAGTGCCTATTCGAAGTAAGAATATGGAATGCATCTGTATAAAATTAGTCTAATTAAGAAAACACAGATCGGACGTCATAAGGTGTAATCTAGGCCATCATTTACATCGCGCGATGTCTGTTGCAATATTTCGTCAATATGTGCAATTGCTGCGTCGGCGATGCCCTTTGGATGGCAACGCGTAACATCTCCACCCGTAGATCAGCAACTATTTTAGAATTTTAAGAGAAAATGTTGCTGGGACTTGTCCTCCGGGCGCCTGTTCCTCTTCGGCTTTCTCAGGTTCGGCATAGATATGTCGGTCGGCGTTAGTCTGCGTAGGCGACTTACAGAACCATTTATATCTATAGCTTAGTACAGCTACAGTGAGTGCTCCTGCACTTAATAGTACAGTGTAGAAGGGTATCGTAGTGTGATACAAAATGTCGGATTGATTCTGGCTAAGTTGTATGGGTTGGGTCATCGTAATCTGATTCTGAACGCTGTGTAGTCCTGTCAAGTCGATGGAGTTGAGGTGAATAGAAGGTGACTCGTCATCTTGCTTCTCTTCATCATATGCGATGTTCATAAGTGTCAACGGTTGGCCGCGTATTTCATCATTTTCATTGATAAGGGTCAATTCATCTGTACGCAGGTAGCAGTTTACAGGGATTGTAGCGAGGTAGCTGCCTTGTAGCGTGTTGAAGCTTTCTCCGCCACAGGATAGTTGAACCTTCGTTGGCTGAGGGAACGTCAAGACGTAGTGTTGGTCGTCAAGTTTCTCCATAGCTTCTTTCGTCAGAAATACTTTAGTGAACTGGCAGGTATTCTTAAGGGCTTGATTGACGACAAGTTCTTGGATGCAGTCGAATTTTGTACGTATTTGATGCGATACTTCTTTTTCACAGAGATACCAGTTTGTGAACTTCGAGCATTCTGCTTCTATGTACACGAATGAGTCTTGATTGGTTGCTATGAAAGGATAGGTGGGGATAAGGGCTTGACCGTACCTATTGGGTACTATAGATAATCTGTATAAATTATAAATGCTTTTAGAAACTATAGGAAACCTGAAAACTAAAACTATTTGATTTTCATTAAAATATGATCCTGGGCTTATAACTTTATAATATTCTCTTAGTTCTAACTGTAATAGCTGATCTTTACTATATATTTTTTCTAACCTATTTATCATAGACTTAAGAGTATCTATATCTATCATAGAATGGTGAGTGCTTGACGCACGAATAAATGCTAATATGTTTTCTATTCTAATTAATTCTAACCTCAAATCTTCTACATTTTCACCAACGATAGTTAGAAGTTGACCAAACTTGGCGTAATTAATCAAATCAGCTGTTTGGTGTGTAACATTTAAAAGAAATGCTAAGGAGCTATTAATTTTATTCTGATTTTCAATTAGTTGTAATAATACATTATTGTGTTTGCTCATCCATTCTTTACTGAGACTAATATGACTATTAAACTCATTCGCTAATTTATCTTGATTATTTTGCAAAACCTGAATAGCGCTATTGTATTTTAACGCGTCTGAATAATCTAAATTTCCCGTTATACTTTTAATTACTGACCCAAGGCTGTCTACTAGACCTCTTTTAACTCGATCAGGTTCTAGAGATCTTAACTGATGTGCTAATTTGCCAATTTTTCCAGTAAGATAATTGATCTGAAGCTCAAACAATGCATATACATCTTTACTAACTCGATTTTGATAATTTGAAATTTGACTTTGTAAAGCTGTGACTTGATACTCTACGTCCTTTAAATTAATATACTGAAGGAAAGTATGATGGTGGGTGGTCATTCTTGTTGGTCCGAGTTTGTAGGGTAGTAAGCCTGGTCCGTCAGCCAAACTTTCAAGTTTTATCTCCATTGGCCGCGTCTCGTGGACAGTCAGTAATAGTAGAATCCTGTAACAAGTTAGGGTTTTTAGGGCCCCTCTTCAATCTAGCTTTAGCCACAGGCCCACGTTTTTTAGACGTGTAGATGTGAATAGGCAAGTCCGCTAGAACAGTATCTTAGGTATACCGTGGTGCTGTTTTTTGTCTGGATGCTAAGGGATTCTTTATAAATACCTGCTGTTGAGGAACGTACTCTATTTCAGGCTCACGATCTTTATTTCTATTTTCTATTAATGCGGTTCGGTTAGCTAGGGAGGATTCGCTAATGATTTGATAAACCTGTTTCATTCGATCTCTATGATTCTGTATATATTGTTGTAGTAGCTGCTGGGTGAAATCTAAGTCGGAAATATCTCTAGGATCAAAGTGACCAGTTAATAAGTCAAATGGTCTACATTTAGTGAAACTATGTATTGAACTGTTATAACCAATAATAGCGTATGGCATAAGATTGACTGTAGGTTCGTCTTTGTGCTGTAGCTTTAAAATTCTTATGTGCTCGAGGATGGTTGAATGGAGACGTTCAATGTTACCGTTGTCGCTTGGAGAATGCGGTAAAACTTTGTGGTGATTTATCTTATGGAGACGTGTAAATTCAGAGAAGAGCTGATTAGTGAATTCTGTGCCATTGTCGGTTACTAATGTTATGGGTACTCCGTGGTGAGTACAGAATTTTAAAAGGGACTGGAGTATGCTTATTCCCGTGCTATCTCTGAGATGATATGCCTGGCCGTATTTGGTGAATACATCTACAAAGGTAATATATTTTTCATTGTTAACCGTAAATAAATCCATATGAACTATCTCGAATGGTTTTGTGGCAGGAGGTATATTAAACTGGGGTCTAATAGGCCTTCTGTCATATTTAGCCTGGCCGCATATAATACACTCACTAATGAATTTTGTTATATGGTCTTTCATTTTTGGCCAATAGTACTTCCTAGATAAAGCCAAATAACATTCAGTGATGCCGCGGTGATTGGTTTTGCCATCATGGTAGTGTTGAATTATTTTCTGTTGGCGAAGATATTCTTTTACATTTTCGAGTTCAACTTTGGTTAATACAAGGTTCATGGAAGAACTTTTAAAATTGTCCTGTATAACCGGTATAATTGAGTACATAGCGAGAGGGGGATTTATTATAATTGCGGTCTTAACTTTTGGATTCACGTATTCTTTAATGGCATTAATTACTTCGTTTTTCAAATTTGAAGTTGAGATCTGAATAGCTATTCTTGTGTGAGTTTCGAACGGCTTGGATGCAACTGGCTTACGTTTGATATCATCTACTACTGTGAAACATATCTGGCGGTGGAACTTGTTAAGGGGCTCATCGGTGATGGGTACTTCTAATATAGGGTGTTCTAAACTAGTGTGTACTGTTGCAGTGGAAGAATGTGCAGAGGGCAGATTTTCGGTTGGGCTAGGCATTATGGAAAATATTTCGTCTATAAGGGAGTTAGTGTCCTCGTTGTGAATCTCCACCCGGGAGAGGGCATCCGCATTAGTGTTGTTTTTACCCTTCTTGTAAATGACACTAAAATCGTACTCACTAAGTTTCAATCGCCATCTCGTTAATCGCGAATTCGGCTCTTTAATCTTCATCATCCACTGTAACGGTCTATGGTCGGTCAGCACCTTGAATTTCCGACCAAACAAATACGGTCTAAAATATTTGGTGGCCCACACTACCGCGAGAAGCTCCTTTTCAATCGTACTGTAGTTAAGCTCGCTATCATTAAGAGTTCGTGACGCATAACATATAGGCTTATCAGATCAAATTGATCCTTGGGATAAAATCGCGCCGATAGCTACATTTGAAGCATCAGTCGTCAGAATGAATTCTTTGGAAAAATCGGGGTACTGTAATATGGGGTCATTTGTTAGTAATGTTTTACATTTCTCGAAGCTATTAACATATTCTGGATCTAGAACTATCTTTCTACCCTTATTTAAGCATTGAGTGAGTGGTTTAGTTATTTTGGCAAAGTCTGGGATGAATTTACGATAGTACCCGACAAGTCCTAGGAATTGTTTTATCTCCTTGGGAGTTTTAGGGATAGGATATTTTTCTATGGCACTTATTTTATCTGGGTTCGGTTTTATACCTTCTCTTGTAATAATATGACCGAGATAAGCGGTTTCGAGCTTTAGAAACTCAGACTTGTCCATTTGGATTTTAAAGTTGGACTCTCGAAGCCTTTGAAATACCTTTTCGAGGTTGATCATGTGTTCCGCTAAAGACGTTGAAAAAATGCAGACGTCATCTAAATAAACGAGACATATCTCGTTTTGGAGGCCCCTAAAGACATTGTCCATCACTCGTTGAAAGGTTGAGGGTGAGTTCTTAAGACCCATTGGCATTCGAAGGAACTCAAAATGCCCATGTTCGACATTGAATGCTGTTTTGTGAACGTCCTGAGGGTCCATTTCCACTTGGTAGAATCCGCTAGCAAGGTCTAGGGTTGTGAAATACTGGCACCGGCCTAATTTATCAAGGATATCATTTATATTAGGGATAGGGTATTTATCGTCAATGGTTTTCTCATTAATTTTCCTAAAGTCGACTACTAGTCGCCATTTCTGTTTACCCGATGCGTCCATCTTCTTAGGAACTACCCAAATAGGTGAGCTCCAAGCGGAATCTGACGGTCTTATAATTCCCTGCTCTAACATCTTAGTTATTTGATCTTGAACTTCTTGGCGATGAACGAACGGATATCGGTAGCTTTTTGTGTAGACGGGCATTTCATCAGTGGTTTTAATTCGGTGTTTGATTTGATTCGTGAACGTTAATGCCTCGCCTTCAAGGTAAAAAACGTCACTATATTTAGAACAAAGGGCTATAAGGTTAGCTTTCTCTTCTTCATTTAAATGATCCGTACGTAAACGTGAAATAACGTCCTTAACCCTATTGCTATTGCGTTGCTCCAAAAAATCCGTCTCAATGTTAAATAAACTAGCTTGTACAGGTCGGTCAAGTGATATTATAATGTCATTACAACTCGGATTCTCTATCTCTAAATAGCCGCGATTATTCTTGATAGTAGTAACGCACTCGCGTACGACACAATTACATATAGTCTGTTCATTAATATAGGCTGCGCCGTCAGGGGCATTAATTGGTATTCTAACTAATTTTTTCGACCGTGCCGGTATAATATCTTCGTAAAGATTCACGTTCCATGAATTATACATACGGATTGGATTGGATGAAAATCGCGTTATTAATCTCTGATCCTTCAAATCTATCCTTGATTCAAACTTGGTCAATAAATCTAAACCTATTAAGCCATCGAAATAATCATGAAAGCGATATATGAACAATTTAATATTATCTGAATCCTTAAATTCCTGAAAACATGGTATAGTTATTGAATAATTGTTTCTACTAACTGCATGAACATTCGTGACCTCGAAGGGGTCATAATTAAGAGGAAAATTAGGGAAATATTTTTCCACAGCTTCTGGGCTGATAAATGATTGATTCGCGCCAGTGTCTATTAACAGTTTTAAGGGAGGGTTCGATGTCAATATATAAGGTAACTGACGCTGTGTCTGAAGGTTTAATTCTATGTTGGCCTTTGCATGGGATTCCTTTTGAAAATCCTGGCTAGATGACGGAGAAGAGTGGCTTGGACCGGGTTGCGGTTCATTTTTGCACTCAACATCATTATCCGTAATGCTGTGATTATATATCGGTTCATAGTTGCACTCTAATGCAGCGTATGAATCATAGTTACTATAATTAAAATCATTACTATAATACTCGGGCTCGTAACAATACTCCGCTGGGTAATATGACTCGTCATATGACGCGCACTCGTTCATATTCATTTCACGAGTTTTAAAATAGCTATTAGGTGGCGGGTTTCCCGATTTATGCCAATCATGCCCAGATAACATAGGCCTAGGGGTAAAATGTTGTACACCACTCATAGGTTTCGGGCCTGGATTTTGTGGTGGAATGTTTCTAGGTGGCAAACGGAAAACATTACTTTGTGCGTTATAAGACTGTGGTATAGTGCGGAACATTTGCTGAGTACGCATAGGCATACGATATTGTGGTTGCTGATTCACATTTGGGTTAAATTTAAATGGTTGGGGAGGTGTTTGATTAGGTTTCAGTCCTACAGGACTTGGCCAGTTCGGAATAGGTCCTGGCAGGTTTGGAAATCGTGGCGGCATTAAAGTGACGGGTTGTGACGAGTGATTAACGGGTTTATTACTACTGGATGGTTTCTGAAAGTCACTACGTTCCTGCAGATAAATCACATTAAGTTCCTCTTGAACATATTCAAGGGCCTTTTCTATAGTGTCGGGTCGCATACACCTAATACGGGACCCTAATGGCTCCTTCAAGCCTTTTACGAAAGCCTGCATAGTTACTTTTTTATATAATGCTCGTTTGGCCTCAATAGTAGTTGGAATTGATTCATGCAATGTAACATAAGTCATTATCGTACTGAATAAAGTTTGGCAATGCTCGTAAAATTCCTGAGGGGTCTTGTTACCCTGCGTAGCTAAAGAGAGGTCTCTGTACAGCACTGTTTCGTCTCTTTGATCGGAGAAATTGTTAATTAATGCTGTCCTAATACCCTGCCAATTATCTGGTATGCCATTTGAATTAATAGTGCAAGCGGCTGAACCCGAAATTTTATTTAATATACCATTAATTAAACAAGCGTTTGTTAACTCACTACCTGGGGCGGTGCTTATATACGTTTTAACTATCTGGTCACAAATTGAAATAAATCTAGTCAATATATTCGGGTTTCCATCGAACTCCGGCACCATGCGGAGAGTTTTGTAAATGGTGTCCGCATCCGGAGCCATCGTAGAATTAGTATTCATTGAACGATCGTTATCTAAATCTCTCCCTGTATCTATAGTACTCCAGCGAGCCGTACGTGATGTAGGCTCCCCGGTCTTAGAGTTTTTCGGATGAAAAATCTTGGAAAAAGGGGACACACACTTAGGAAATAAAGGGAAGCAACACTAGACAAATTCAAGTGTACTTACATATACATCATATCTGGTTCTCTCGTGAATCGATGTCTAGATTCCTCTTCCGGAACTGCAGCTGGACCGTAGATTCGGATATTCAGCGTCGGGGCTTGATAGCCGCCCGGGCGACTCGCGTACGCGGATATCGATGTTAGAGATCCCTAAGCTCGCGAATCGGCCCGCGAATATCCTACCGACTGCGCCAATTACGTTAGCTGCAACCGGATGATTGAAAAAAAACCAAAATGATTTTAACTTAGGTTTATTTTAAATAAGAACTCTTACAATGAATTACAACTAATTAGCCTAAGTGCCTATTCGAAGTAAGAATATGGAATGCATCTGTATAAAATTAGTCTAATTAAGAAAACACAGATCGGACGTCATAAGGTGTAATCTAGGCCATCATTTACATCGCGCGATGTCTGTTGCAATATTTCGTCAATATGTGCAATTGCTGCGTCGGCGATGCCCTTTGGATGGCAACGCGTAACAGACTACGTGGGTCATACTATTATTATTATTTTTTAGTTTAGTTAGTTTCACGATTGTCTGACAGTTTGAGTACTATATGCGGCCTACCCAAATGTCCTTTCTTTGGTATTGTTCGTCGTGTCGTTGAGCTCCTTGGATTATGAGTCGAGCTACACGATCACTGACAAATGCTTGCACTGTCTGGACAGGTCCATTCAAATCTGTGTGGTTATTTATTCAAAAGACCATCTTAGACATTAATCTACATGGTCCTCATATGACTTGAGCAATGTCTGGACTTTAAAAGAGACGATGACCTCTGAGTTTGTTTCGGATGTTTCTTCTCAGAGTAGTCAGGTACGAAACACCGGCCCCATCTAGTTTTAATACATAACAGGTTGACATGTAAAAGAGTTTTGTAAACCAATTTACAGAAATAAATATGATTTATGTACGGACCAGCTCCGTAGTATTTTATCTTTAAAAATAGTTTTCGTGCAAATATACAGTAATAAATAAGTTAATTAGTGAAAGTGACCCACTATAAACTTGTGACATTGTTATCCAGTGTTTGTGTTCATTGACTAAAAAGTTATAAACGTTTAAAAGCACAAGTGTAATATCACCTTCAAAAAGAACCAAATCAGTGCAATTACAGTGTTTAAGTGAACTACTGTGGCTAAAATATAAATAATACTCATTCTATGATATTGCTGTAGCATAACATGCATTCAAAACACAAAAAAAAACAGTGTTAAACAAAAATCGGAATTCCAAACAACAATTTTAAACCAACCGTCAATTCAAAAATATCAAACGCGTATCTGTTTTCGAGGCAAGATTTTCGAAACGATTTCGAAAATTTAATTTCCAATTTCGCAACACATACTTAATGAATGGTTGGTCAAGTAGCTTACTAGTGCACCTTTATCTTGACAGTACTCACCAAAGTCGTGAGTTCGAGCCCAGCGACGGGAAATTCTTTTTCCAAATTTAAAAATTTATTTATTAGTATTCCAAAATGAATTTCTTCGAACATACAACTTTAAGGAAGCCCCGTAAACAATCGGTGAAAGAGTCATCGGTTAACGAAGTAAGTTCTGACAGTTAAACGCTAGATGGCAGCACAATGTCCAGATTGTCGCCGCCCGCGGTCCTGTGTTGCCATGTAAGTTTTTTATTTTAGAACATTTTATTTAATTTTTATTGGGGTAATTTTTTTCTTACTTGTTTTCCAAAAAGGATTACATTAATAGAATCTAAATCGATACCTAATAATACCCTCACGGATCAGACAGGGTTTTTTTAACATATACAGGGTATTAGTGTAAACACCGTTATCCTTAAAACCAGTGATTTGGTTTCACTTATAGAACGTAAAATCAATGAAAAAAGTAACCTTTTTTTTTTAAGAAAATCTACCATTTCCCATAAGATCATTTCACTCTAATGCGCGCCGCCCGATCAGCAGGATCGGGCGGCGGCGGCTGTCACACGCGGTCATACGCTACGCGCGTGCAACGAACGATGACACATGACCTCAGTCAGTCAGCTGTCACGCTAGCGAGCGCACGTAACTCGTCATAGGGTCGTGCGCCGCTCCGCTTGTTTCTCGCGCGTAAATTGTTTGTACTTAGATCTGTCTTACACAATTGAACAGTGGACCAAAGTGGTACGGCTTTACGCCATCGCGGGTGATAACCAGAACGACGCTCGTAGGATGTCTGCAGAAGTTAGATTATCTAGTGCGAATCAACTTACGAAAACGAGCGGAGGAATGTGTGGCCGTAAATGGATCCCATTTTGAACAGTTGTTGAGATTAATTTAGGCAAGTAGAGATATTCAATCAGCGTAAAAATCGGTGATTTTTAACTGTACATAAAATTGTCTTGAACTTTTTAAATGCGCCAAAAATACCTACCCAAAGGTTTCATGCATGGTAGTCATGCCAGTGAAGGAGGTGGCGGGACGTGAGAGGGAAAGAACCTCACGTCCCAGCCGCGGCGGGAGACGCCCTGGGCGTCGGGAGTCACGTGGTGGCTCCCGGCCACCGTAGGCGCGGGCCTGTGGACGGCGAGTTATGGGCTAGCTCGCCGTCCGGCCGTCTTATGACGACAGGCCGTGTCGACGGCGCGTTCGTATTCCACGTGCGCCTCAAAAAGATGTCAGCAAATAAGTAGGGGTCCGCAAGGGCCGATGCCTGCCAGGGCTGCGGAACTGTTCGAAAGAGCTACCGTGGCCCTGCAACAGAAAGGGAAAAGAAGGAACATGGATGGGTTTTAGTCAGTACAAGTCTGACAGTCTACCTATTAGATGTAGACACAAAATAGCTCGGCTATTAGCTTTTAATATTCACTCAGACATAAGTAGTATGTTGAAGTTTAGTTATATTATTAACACTGCGACCTTAAATAAATATAGCATTAGTGCTATAAATGTTTACAAAAATTATACTGAGGAGGATCCATGTGTCACCATGGAAAATTCTCAATTAGGGTATATTAGTAATAGGATTTTATTGTCTGGTGATGGCACGGGAGTCTCGGGGCTCACTCCAGATATTAATATTAATTTAAACTAGAAAGTGAGACAACAGAAGGTACCATTAACAATTTTGTTAAACCTACCAACATCAAGGTACCTTCTTGCACTCATTTAAATATTAAAAAAGGGCCTCAGCAGAACACCTTAAAATTATTCCACCAAAATATCCAAGGCATTTCTTCCAAATTATTAGAAATTGAATTATTTTTAGAAAGAAGTATGTTTGATATTACTTGTTTTACTGAACATTGGCTAAAGGATTACCAAATGCTTATTAATTATGAGAACTATGCGGTGGGTAGCTGTTTTAACCGTAAATCTATGCTGCGTGGAGGTTACCTAATATTATTGAAAAATTGTGTTAAATATAAGCAACGTAATGACATTGTAGGTTTCTCGGCGGAACATTGCGTCGAACTGTCTTGTGTTGAGCTAGATAAGCATGTAATTGTGTGTGTGTACAGACCCCCAAACTATCAAAACTTTTCCTTATTTGAATCAATAATGGAAGATGTCCTGGCAAAACTTGCAGCCAGTGATAAACCTATTTGTGGTGATTTCAATATCAATATTTTAGAGGAAAATTCTAATAGCAGTCGATTATTAAATCTTTTCAAGTCATTTGACTTGACCAACATTTTTATTGAACCTACGAGAGTCACTTCATCTTCTGCTACTTGTATAGATAATGTTTTCTGCAATTGTGATTACTTAGATAAAGTTATAGTAAATTGTTTGCCGTCTGACCATAGCGGACAAACTGTAAGTTTTAGGTGTAACATACCATTGCAAAAAGTTCAGATTCAATTTAGACCTATAACTACTAATAATTTAAAGAGGTATAATATTTCCCTACAGAACAAGTTAAGTGTTATGAGCCATCATATAGACGATATTAATATAAATCAATTGTATGATAATTTCTTTCCAATGGTTCACACTGAGTTTAAGAAAACTTTTGAAAAGAAGACAAAATGTATTTGCCCTAAATTTATATTTAGTGATTGGGCAACTAGAGGTATCAGAAAAAGTAGGGAAAGACTATTTGAGCTTTATGGCCTTAACCCTTATATAAACTCTGAAACTTTTAACAAGTATGTTGCTAAGTATTCAAACATTTTTAGAAATACATGCAAGGTTGCCAAAGCCTTGCACATTAGCAACAAGATCAACAGAAAACAAAATTAAGACAGGTTGGAAAGTCATAAATAACGAGACTAACAGGAAGAAAATACGTAACACTAGCTACACATTAGATACAGCATGTGGTCCTAAAAGCTCTAATCAGGAAGTAGCTCATGAGTTTGTAAATTTCTTTACCGATATACCGTTAAAAACTACGGAGGCTCTTAATTCCTCTCCTGAAGTCTCAATTGGTTTATTAAAGGCGAATGTGTCTGACTGCCCGGCTAAATTTAAATTTAAACACATAAACCCTATGATAGTTATTAAAGCTTTCCGGCAAATAAAAGTCAAACTGACCGAAGATCTTTGGGGAATGTCTATCAAAGTTTGTACATCCATAGTTGAGACTATAGCACCATACTTAGCTTTAATTTTTAATTTGTGTGTAGATCAAGGAGTTTTCCCGGACTTAATGAAATACAGTAAAGTCATACCTCTGTTTAAATCCGGAGATAGTAAAGATACAAATAATTATAGACCTGTATCCGTGTTGCCAGTTTTTAGCAAGGTGTTTGAAAAGGTAATGCTAAATCAAATGCTCAATCATTTTAACACCACCAGAATCTTACACGATCAACAGTATGGTTTCACCAAGGGACGTTGTACAACTGACGCCGGTGTAACCTTATTAAAGCACATATTTACTACGTGGGAAGAGTCCCAAGACGCCATTGGAATATTTTGTGACCTCTCCAAAGCATTTGATTGCGTAAATCACGACACATTACTTTTGAAACTTGAGCATTACGGACTAGGGAAAGTTGCACTTAATTTGGTAAAATCTTATTTGAGTGATATACAACAACATGTGCAAATAAATGGTGTTAATTCACAGGGTTTAAAAGTAAAAATGGGGGTACCGCAAGGCTCAATATTGGGTCCTTTCCTCTTTCTAGTATATATAAATGATCTCTCCTATTTATTGAAAAACCAACCTCAAAATATGGTGTTATTCGCTGATGACACTTCCCTAATTTTTAAGATAAATACGGGCCCAAAATCTAGATGACGTGAATAATGCCCTACTTCAGGTCCATAATTGGTTCACAGCAAACAATTTAGTGTTAAATGGAAAAAAATGAATAACGAAATGCGTAAGATTTGCTTTACCGAATGTTAAAAGTAGCGATTGTGATATAGTATTGAATAAAGAGAAACTTGAATTTGTAGATAAAACAGTTTTCCTGGGGATTACGCTTGATTCAAGGCTACAATGGGGTTCTCATTTAACATCTCTTGCGGGGCGGCTAAGTTCAGCAGCGTATGCTATAAGAAAAATTCGTCAATATACTGATGTAGATACCGCTAGACTGGTCTATTTTAGTTACTTTCATAGTATTATGTGTTATGGCATTTTAATATGAGGACGGGCTGCAGACATTGAGTCTATATTTATTCTGCAAAAAAGAGCCATCAGAGCCATATATAATCTGCGTAGGCGCGATTCTCTAAGGGAACTGTTTAAGGAAATTAACATCATGACGGTACATTGTCAATACACCTACGAAAACATAATGTATGTAAGAAAAAATCTACATCTTTTTAATAAAAGAGGTGACAGACACAATTACAGTACTAGAAATAGAGACCAATTAGTTCAGCCAGGCTTCAGACCCTCTAAAGTAGACTCATCTTTCATGGGGTACTGTTTGAGATGCTGTAATAAAATTCCACAAAGTATTCTTGAACTGAATGAAACGAAATTTAGAACATGCATTAAACGCACACTATGTAAGAAAGCATATTACAAGTTGGACGATTATATCACTGATAAAAATGCTTGGCTCAATGCCGGTCCTGCTCCACAAGAACAGGGGCGCCTAAATTGATAGCATTAAATAGTATTGTTGGAGCTGCTGAAGATTGTATAACTATCTTTGCATTGTATAGATTCAATCTCTTTTGTATTATATAGCCGCCTAGCCCATATTGTGTGAGTACTATGTACTAGAAAGCTGTCATTCGCTGGAAACCTGCGTCTTTTCTTGACTTGAATGTGCCCTGGCGGTTATGAGTATGTCATGCTCACTCAAATGTCTCACTGATGGTGGCACGTGTGTCGGATCCTTTAGTTCCCTTCAAAATGATTGAGTTGAATGGTGCTGATACATGCGTCATCTTCGTGAACGGGCGCTGTCAGTTGTGACTGGTCATCTCTTATTTGCCACGGCTTATTTGAATTAATTATTTTATTTTTGAATTGTTTTTACTATGGACACTTTTAACGTACACATCTTGCTGCATCGTTCTCACATAATGTACCATCTCAAAATGAATGATGTAACCAAGGTTTTGTTAAAGTATTCTGATTTAAAAGAGTGTTCATGGAGTTTCTTGCCCGTTCTTCTCCATAGAGATCTACGTTAGGGAATGGGCAACTACAGTACTTTCACAGTTTTTGTGCCTTGTGACTGGGACTGTAGCTATTTTTTACTGTTGTCTTTGTTTCGACAATTCAAAAGTGCCTGTAACTGGCCTACTTGAAATAAATGCTTTGATTTTGATTTTTGACTCCCTTCCGCTCCGCCCAGAGTGGGGCATTTGATGATTCCCCATCCGAAAAAAATAAAATTAAAAAAAAATGGTTTGGATTACTTTTTCATTTTTTTTGTTGTCGAATCAAATTTACATTTAGACTCGTCTTGCAACACCAAAGGTAGGTATTTTTTCCTGTCCCAAGCCAGGAAAAGTATGAAGGAAAAGTTGCATCACAGGAACTTATGTTACGAGTATTGGTAGGTAGTTAGGACGGGCAGCGATTACGTCACTCGGGCGCATACCATGAATTCGCGGACGGTGTGGGATAATTTATTGTTATTTATTTTTAAAGTAAATTACTTATTCTGTTGTTTTTAACTCGGTCCTATATTTTTTTATTTATTCAACTACCCGTGGTTTGAGTGACAATTGCGTTTACCCTTACACCCTGTATTGTATATACCTTGAAAGATACCTAGATGGTGTTTATGGTTTTGTAGTAATCGAAGAGGATCATCTTACCCCAAAGGACCATCTGGTACATGTTGTAGGATCGGGAGAAGACTTGGCAGATGATGATGACTAATCTTGAAAACTAAATTATCAATAGTATTGATGTGAATAATTGCATTCACAATTTTAGTAGGGAACCTGTATTTTTTAAAACTGTATTTTTTCATCATCTCTTTTATTTTGTCACCGGTTGGTTCCTGTTGTTGGATATAAATATCACAGTAATTTTTGGAGAGCGGAGAGAGGTTTCCATACTTAAAAGATGCAAAGGATACTTATTTGACAGTTTTATTTTTTCTCATTTTGATTAATTAATGATGCCGTATGCTGTACTCATAAAACGGAAAATATTGAGTTTGTTTTCCATCTTTATCTGTAACATACGCCTTACACACACATTGTATGTGTGTGTAAGACAACTCACGCCTTTTTCCTAAGAGGGTAGGCAGAAACTATATGATC
Organism: Noctua janthina; assembly: GCA_963576755.1. Classification (NCBI taxonomy): domain Eukaryota; kingdom Metazoa; phylum Arthropoda; class Insecta; order Lepidoptera; family Noctuidae; genus Noctua; species Noctua janthina. The sequence goes on from OY755055.1 coordinate 6,700,385, forward strand.
AAAAGTAATTTAAATAATCAGGTGGAAAATCAACACTTTCTTATCGTTAAAATTTAGTAAGGTCTAAACCGAAATATAAGGATTTTGGGTAACTGACCACCTCGCCTTAAGGTGAGAAACGTGTCTAGTGTTTTAGCTCATTATTATTTATTTACATAATTATATGTATGTGAAGAGGCCGTTGCGAATATGTACGTATTTATGTAAATCGAATCGACCACACTCCCAAACTCATTGCCAGAATAATTCTTGAAACTCTTCAATGAGATTATTATTGGAAAAATTAAAGAAAACGTTTGAAAAAGATTAAACGGCCTATCCAGACAGCAAACAGCAGCCATACTTAACACCATTGAGGAAGAGGAGAAATATGAATTCAATATAACTATTGCGCAAAATATTATATTTAATTCACATACAATTTGACATTTTTTAACAAGTAGGTATTTATTAAAAAAGACTGGGAATAAAAAATATCGCAAAACATTATTTTGTTGCAGCATCTTCTTTGACCATCTCAGATCCTCTTTCCCCAATCATAATGGTTGCAGCATTCGTGTTGCCGCTGATGGATCCGGCCATAATACTAGAGTCAATCACTCGTAATTTCTTCACGTTGTGGACTAGCAACCGGCTGTCTACCACAGACATATCGATATCTCTTCCCATCTGACAAGTGCCTATAGGGTGGTATACTGTAGTTACTAAATGAATAAGACAACATATCCAGTACTCTTCGCAATCTACTTCAAACTTATCACATGCAGGCACGTTCATTCTTGGTATGAAAGCATTAATTGATTTGAAGTAGGGGGTGTTGAGAATTCTTGTGGCCATTTTGACTCCTACCGCAGCATTTTTTAAATCTCTTAGATCATCGAAGTAGTTGTAGTTTATGAGAGGAAGATCGTTGGGATTGTTAGACCTCAAAGATATATTTCCTTTTGATAAATGATGTAGGTAATGAAAATGAAAAGCGAATAATCCATGATATTTGTTCTGTTCGACAATAGGATCTAAAATGCTCTCGTTATGCCGGAATATTTTCATGATATTTTCCTTCAGAACCGTTGTATTTTTCGGCATTACTGTAACATGAAGTTGACAATTGGCATAAGTAGGGTTGCTCTCCGTGGAATATAATGCCACAGCGTCAGATATAAAATCACTGTACGATAAGGAGCCTTGACGTTTGCCAAGATAGTTCATATAATTGAGATATGAGTCAGCTTCGTCAGGCTGCTCCTCCGGCACATCAGCCATAACAAATATTGTGAAACAACTATGATCGTTAAGGTTTTGTCCTACCATTGGTGAATCTACTATACATGGAATACCATGTTCTTTAAGATGTTCTGCGGGACCAACACCAGACAACATCAGAATTTGTGGAGAACTAATTGGACCTGCACTTAAAATAACTTCTCGAGACGCCATAATTCTCTTTTTCTCGCCATTTTTTTCAACTTCAACTCCATGTGCTGTTGCATTCTCGTCTATCAAAACTTTTGTTACAAATGCACTTTTCAATATTTTCAAATTCGGTCTGCCTGCTACTGGCATTAAATATGCTCTGTCTGTACTTTGCCTAATGCCTTCAACTGCTGTTGCAGTAATACGTCCGGAAGTCATCACATTCTCTGTGTTTAAATCTAGAACCTTTCTAAAACCTATTTTATCCCACGATTCTATTATCTTCTCCAAATGACTTATGTACGTATTGTTGAATTTATTTATAAATAAAGGTCCATCATGGCCGTAATTTTCACTTATTGTGGAATTTTTCAACATGTCCATGTTTTGAAGACTTTCAGCTTTTTTGAAACATCTCCATACCTCATCAACACTCCATTCCTTATTACCTGCGTCGTACCAAGTCTGATAATCTTGGGCATTTCCTTTAACGTAGATCATAGCATTAATGCTACTACAGCCGCCAAACATCTTGCCTCTGATCCAGTTCACGGAGCCGTTAATGAGTCCTTGACTAGTTATTCCGTTGTTTACTGCTGCATATTTCCAGTCATAAACTGTATTTATTAAAGAGGTTTCTCTACCGGGAATCTGAAAGAAGCAATAAAATAATTAAGTTATTATTCCCTATATAATAAAAACATTTAATTCACTGACCGACAACGCACATAACTCACTAAACGATGACTCTAGAAGCACGAAATCTTGCAGAAGAATTTTTTATAACAAAGGTAATCCTTTGAAATTGTATGTCCTTTCGGATGGGAAATCATCAAATGACCCCCCCCCACTCTGGGCGCAGCGGAAGGGAGAGTCAGACTTGTACTGACTAAAACCCATCCATGTTCCTTCTTTGCCCTTTATGTTCCAGGGCCACGGTATCTCTTTCGAACAGTCCCGCAGCCCTGGCAGGCATCGGTCCATGCGGACCCCTACGTGGTTGCTGACATCTCTTTGAGGCGCGCGTGGAACACGAACGCGCCGTCGACACGGCCTGTCGTCATAAGACGTGAGCTAGCCCATAGCTCGCCGACCACAGGCCCGCGCCTACGGTGGCCGGGAGCCACCACGTGACCCCCGACGACCAGGGCGTCTCCCGCGGCGGCAGGGACGTGAGGTTCTTTGACTCTCACGTCCCGCCACCTCCTTCACTAGCATGACTGCTTCGCAGAAGGTGGTAACGGCTTCCCATTCCCTCTCGCTCCGGACCATGGCTTGAACCAGGGCCCAACGCGAGAGATCGCCGCCGCCAATCGCCGCTACAAGGACACGGCGGTGCTCCGCCCAAGCGGGGCAGACCTCTACGGTGTGCTCCACCGTGTCCTCCGGACGATCTTCGCAGTGGAAACACCCGGGTATTTCCTCCCGCCCTATTCGGTGCAGGAACCTCCCGAAACAAATTGTATGTCCTTAAGGGGTTAAATAGGAGATGACAATCTGAATGGAAGTTTGTTATTATGTGAAATCCAAAAAACACACGGCTAGTTTTGTAGTAAAAGTCGCTATTCTGCTTCTTTTGAAACACTAATAAACTGTCGTAATGGAATATACAAAACCTACATCAGCTTCTATTGGTGCATCAGGGCCGGCTTCTATAAGCAATACGTTCCAATCTTCATTTTCGCTTAGCCGGCTAGCTACAACACTCCCTGCTGAACCCGCTCCAACCACTATGTAGTCAAAACTATCAAGATCTGAAAAAACAAAGGAAATTATAGCTCCTTGATACAGCATCGCTCCTGTTAACCATGAAGGATTAGGAGGTGTGTATATGGTGTCTTATGTTGTTCATTACCACCAAATGTCTATACAAAGAAGGGTACAATGACCAACGTAAGTTGATGATGGTGTTTCAAGCGGGCTATAACGGAGTAATAAAACTCTTGTGGAACCTGATGACTGGATTTTACCATGCCTGAAATAAATCTGTTTTTGGGGACATCAATAATCAAAGTTCCAATTTTTATTACGAAAGATAGTTTTAAACATTATGTCTATTAACGTGAACAACGTTTTCGTACTGATCTCTTATTATTATTATGATCTAACACGTGTGCCGTGTGCCGTCGTGCGTCGATGTGCCGTCTACCAACCCGCACTGTGGATCCGACCTGCTCCATCTCACAGATTGGAGGCTCAAATTATGTGGGTTATGGATGATGTAAGTATATGGTTGTTAATGAGTTGCTGTTTGGTTAAAATACTGTGAAACGACTGTAGACATTTACACTCACCGTGTACATCAGCTTCTGGCAGTAAAGGGCGAGAGAGGAGACACTGTGCCGCTGCGAAGTACTGCACAGCTGCTGCGAAGCTCTCGGCAGTACCCAAACTTGAACTTAAGCATGCTTCTAAGCTAAAATTATGAACAAAACAACCCAATTTAATTGTGATTGGCAATAACCATCACCTACGGTGATTACTGATGACTTATATTGAAAAATGATTGTAATTTTATTTTGTGTACTACTTAGTTATAAACATTATTGTGTGGTGTGTATTTGTCTTTGATTATGTAATCTAAAACTAACATTATTTTTAAGTGTACTTACTAACTAAATTATGGATCGTTGTGTCTGATGCAAATAAATAAATAAATAAATTATATGCTAATATCGTTTAAGTACTGAGGGGTTCGTGGCTGAATAATAACAGCCACACGGGTTGATCTTCAAGGTCAAGAAAGGCTTGCCGAGGTCAGTCGGTGGATGAATGGCCAACCATTATACCGAGTTCCGTCTATGCCTTAGAAAGCACGTTAAGCCGTTGGTCCTGGTTGTCATACGGAGATCTTTGACAGTCTACGAGTGGTCAAAATCCTGAAAATCCAACTTCTAATCTGAGTGATCCAACTTCTACTCCCATAATCCGAGCGCACTCCATCCGAGGTTGGTATGGGTTGCCACAATACGAGTTGCGTCCGAGTAAGTATCCGAGTCCACTTGGTCCGAGCATACTCTGATCGTGTCTTCGCGGCTTAACTTGCTTGAAGAGAACAGAAGGACAGTTGCGAGATAGATATTCTGCTGCATCTGATTAGATTACAAGCTGAATGCAACATATTTGAGTAATACGTGGCAGTATTCTTGCTCCCGGACTTGCAAACCCTAGCCGTGCTTCGGGTGACAGACCTCGTCGATAAGCGTAAGTCTAAGAATGTGACCTGCTTGTGAGTTAAATCCCGTGTATCTTTCGGACGCAAACAACAGTAAGTGTTGCAAAAGACATCGGAAATAAGACGTTTATCTTAAATTGATTGGCAGACCAATAGGCATTTAGTCTAGTTTTAGACTATCCATCTTCGATTTACGCTTTCTCAACTATGTTGGGGTCGGTTTCCTGTCCATCCAGATTCAGCCGAATATGAGTATTGTACATGACGCGACTGCCTATCTGACCTCCAAAACCTAGTAACTGAGTAATACGCTACGCCTTGATTAGATCTGCACATGGCAGCCGGGTTCAAGAGCTTAAAGTGCTTTCCGAGCTTGGTTTGTAATGATGGTCACTCAACCACGGACCGACCTCGGCAAACACTGCTTAACCTCGGAGATCGACCCGTACGGCTGTTACAATTTAGCCACGAATATGGATTCGTGGCTAAATTGTAACAGCCGAAAATGTCTTGCTGAGCTAGCCGGATGGATGGCCATCCGGCTAGCTCAGCAAGACATTTTCGGCATTCATGCATTGATAAAATGCTAAGGGGGATATGTGGTGTTACGCGAATGGATAAAATAAAAAATGAGTAAGAGGAAGTTTTAAAGTGCGCCGGTGACTTAAAAAAATTAATCGGTTGTCGTGGTATGGGCATGTGATGAGGAGGAATGAGGAAAATGTCGTGAGGAAAGTTTTGAGTATGAATGTGGATGGGTATATGAGTAGAGGAAGACCAAAGAAACGATGGATGGACTGAGTAAAGAAAGATATTTCAAGAAAGGAGGTGTCTGATAAGATAACGAGTATTAGAGAAGTATGGAAGAAGAAGACATGCTGCGCCGACCCCAAATTAATTGGGATAAGGACAAGAGAATGATAACGATGATGATGTATTAAATAATGCCTCAGGCAAAAAAATATTTTTTACCTAGTTACAATTTATCGAGGAAACAAAAAGATGAAGAAGTTGTTTTTTTTTTAATTAGCCTATTCTTTCCCACTACTGGGCAAAGGTTAATTATAAGACGTAAAAAAAAGCTGAAAACTCACCTCGAAGACATTGTTGATCACCCAATTAAATAAGTATATAATATTCTCCGGTTATATAGGTGCTCGAACTACCTATTCAATTTCACATGCATGATGCTATTTAGTTTAATTTGCATTATGCCGTTTCATTTATTTGCAGTCTTCGATAGGTTTCGATTTTTTATCGACACTTGAAAGTGTCGATAATAGTACATTTTGATATAAGTGGGGAAACTTTGTTATTGCATTCGAGGCGGAATTCACACCCGAGCCGCAGGCGAGGTTTTTATAGAGCCGTGTATGAAACGACATTTTTCAATACACTTTCGAAGAAATAAAATAATAGAACGAAGTATTTTTATTTATTTATTTATTTGCATCAGACACAACGATCCATAATTTAGTTAGTAAGTACACTTAAAAATGATGTTAGTTTTAGAACAAATAATCAGAGACAAATACACACCACACAATAATATTATAACTAAGTAACACAACAAACAAACACAAACTAAAATTACAATCATTTTTTTGTCATTCATAATTTTTTTATGAAACTATGATTTATTTTCTCTTTTTCCCCTCATTTTGCCTTCGTAGGTTGAAGAAGAAGCAAAAGTATGACGCTTCAAAACTACCTAACAATAAAAATAAAACAAATATTTTTGAAAGGAGGACACAATAATAAATTTGAATTTGTTGATAAATCAAAGCAAATTATTTTACAAATAACAATATTTATTTCTGATATTCTGTTCATAAACACAATTTATATAAAATATTTATGTTTATATTATTGTATTCACATCCCTATGAAGTATTGGTAGTAACTCGTACTGTAGTTATACGAACTATTATGGGAGGATATCATATTTGCCTGAATATAATTATTGTAAAAGTGCCTAGTCATTTAATTAATTTCATCTGCAACTTTGCACAGTTGTGAATTAACATGCTTCTCGCCATCCGGGCATCCGTAAGTTCCAAAAAAACGTGACTAATTTCAGATGAAAATATGTAGGTAGTAGGTATGTTTTTGGAACACTTAGGAAATGAAAATAATAAAATTAACTTAAAGCATTCATTTGTTTCATGTCAAACTAAAGAATTATTCGCGACCGAATAATGTACTAAATTCGGGACCGGTCAATGTAGCGATACTTGGGGGAGGCCTATGTCCAGCAGTGGACGTCTTTCGGCTGAAATGATGATGATGATAATGATGATGAATAATGAACACCCAAAACAATGACAATGTGAGAAACTATGTACCACCCCCCGTTCTGTTACCTGTGCTCCAAAAGACGACGCCATGGTAGTGGCAAAGTGGGCCACCAGAAGAAATGCTGTCTTGCCAGCAACACGAAGAAGACTGATAATATTCTAGTCAAACTAGCCTTGAACCATCAAAGACATAAACCATTACAAAAGTTACAAATTCAACAGGATACCTTAATAGTCCTCTATTACAGAAACTCGCTACTAAATTGGGGTTAAGTTAATTATAGTTTAATTGTTATTTGTCGTACGGTCCCAGCACCTAAGAATAAAGCACTTTATCACCTGACGTGGGCGTTGTAGCTACGGAATTGCAAATTGGTAGTAGGCTCGATAGCTTTTTCACGACTATTCTTGAGGTGTCTGATGAGTTGACGAGTAATAGAAAAGTATGGAAGAACAAGATATGCTGCGCCTACCCCTAATGAATTGGGATTAGGGCAAGAGAATGATGAATAATCTATATATATATAAAATGGTAAACTGACTGACTGACTGACTGGGTGATATATCAACACACAGCCCAAACCGCTGGTCTTAGAGACATGAAACTTGAAGGGTGTGTTATTTTATTTTATTTTATTTATTTGGCTCACCAACAATTGAATACACTGCTTCAAACATATGAGATACATTCAATAGAGTCACATACAAGTGTATCAACCTCTTACAGGTAAGCACATCATGCACTACTTATTTGTCGTTGAGTGCCTACTTAAAATCAGATGAGTACCTAACTACTCACCGCACACAACTATGGTTTTTAAATACATAATTTAAATTAAATTAAAATCAAATAAAATGAAAATGAAAATCACAGTCAGTATCAGAATTAAACTCAAAATTAAAGTCAAAATCAAAATTAAAAATTAGAATCAAAATCAAAATCAAAATTAAAAATTAAAACAAAATTTAAATTAAAATTATAAAATCCAAATTAAAATCAAGAATCAAAAAATTTAAATTAAATTGATTGATTGTGAAGAGTAAGTATCCACTAAGAAAGGATTTTTGGGAACTCCACCCCTAAAGGGATAAAATAGTGAATGGAAATTTATATGAAAGTCCGTCAGTATTGAAGTTAGGATCTTCAAATTTTATGTTTAGGCTGACGATTGAAAATTAATTTATACGTGTCTCAGCGTTTTTGAAAATTCTACTACTAAACCTCGAAGGGTTAACCCAGCGGGGGTAGAATTATCAGAAGGGGAATGAAGATAAGTAACTATGTTTATGTATTCGACATCCACGCGGGTGAAACCATGGGCAAAAGCTAGTGATGATATATAATACATAGTCTTGTCATTCATTACATACCGAATTTCCTCCGTGCCTTAGAAAGTACGTTAAGTCGTTGGTCCCGGCTGTCATTTTAAGATATTTGACAGTCGATATAGTTAGTCTGTGGCCCGAAACTCTTACAACCAGTCTTACGAAGGGGTATCGTATTACCCAGTACTAACTGGGATGTGGAGGTCAGACAAGCCGTCGCTTCATGTTAAATACTGGTATTTGGCTGCATTCGGTTAAACTGCAAGCCGACCAAAACATGATTGGGAAAAGGCTAGGTAGATAATGAGTTTAAACAATTGAATAACGAAGGGTATGTGTGCACCCAACAAGCTAACAGTCTTCACCGTTTCAGTGTCTGCTTATGGGGCCAGCAGACAAAGTTACGTTATACATAGACAGATCGATCTGAACACACTGCCAAGGAGCAGCATATGCTGAGTCCAATTTGAAGAGTACTGTTGTATTTCAAGGCATATGATATACAAGATGTAAACAGACCCTTCACCAGCATCGAAGCCGTCAACCAAGCATTCTGTACATCAAACTAAGTAACTCTACGCAAACATTATTGCCGGGAAACAACTTTTTTTTGGGGTGAGTAATTTCGTTTTGCGGTACGACTCAATGTACTGTGATCAAAACTTTGTGCTGGTGGATGCATTGAATTGTTCGGGGGTCGTGGAGGTATTTAAAGTAAAGTTGTAACATTAAAAACTTGTGAAAAAGTTGAAACTTTGGCCCCTAATATCGCCATAACTAGAAAGCAGGTATGGTCTAGCACAAAAAATGATCTCAGTGACGGGGAAAACAAATGCCTTTCGGTTTCGTTAAGACTACTTTTACAACCGTTGTTCCAACTTTAAATTTTGGGCGGACGACGACGCACATTCTGAATACCTCTGGGGTTGCAGATGTTTGAAAGCGGTGGCGATGGCCAATTTTCATTAACGAGGCCGCCTATCTGTTTGCTAACTTCAATAAAAAATGCAATAAATTTGTGTAGCTTGCATTTATGAAGTTACCCTTTTAGGCGATCTCAAAAGCCAACGACATCTGTGTATGATCTTGATCAACAACCGACGCAGTATGTGTGTAATTCTAGTTGTACACGTGACAATACCTATTGAAACATTTGCACTGTACTGCTAACCTCCTGTTTAATCTGATTCCTGAACTTCGCGTTTTAGTTGATCAGTATTCAAAACACAAAACAAAATGTAAGGTCACATTGTAATTAAACTTAAAACATTGGTCCACTCATTGTTCAAAAGTGTCGTTCCCAAAAGGGGCATTACCCCGCATAACGTTGAGAATCAATTAATGCTTTACCAACAACATAAAAAAGGGTCGCTTTTCTATTGAATTAACAAGCGAATTGTCATTAAACCAATAGTGTGTGCATTATTGGGCGGTACATGTTTGCTTAGGACCGTCCCCGATGTAATGGCGCCGCTTGGTATTCATGAAACCCTGGTCCATTGGTGGTTACAATTTATTAATATTGAACGCTGATACTCGTTTCGTTTAAACTGGTTTAGCTTTGTTTGGTTTATGTGTACTGGAAAATTATGTGGCTCGGTTTTTGTAGAAATTAGACGACGTTGCAGCTTTTGAGTAAAATTTTAGCGGCATGCTACGTCACCTTCATTATTTTTGGGAAATTATTAATCGGGCGAATAAAAATTTAATTGGCGACCAATATACTAAATGGGCGACTATTGTACCAAAGTAAGTAACTATTTATCTGGTCATTGCGGCAAGGAGAATTAAGGAAGCAAGAGCGAGCGAATGCTGAGAGAGACTTGTGGCACCCCGACTCGGACAGGTTAGGTTCGAAGGGGATGGCGGGGTCTAGTGAGCGAGCGAAGTGAGCGAACTAAGACCCCGCCATCCCCTTCGTGTTAGGTTACTTTAAACTCTGTAAACAGAAATAGGAGCCCCGCTTAGCGGGGGTTCGTCGACTACGCCTTATCTACAATCTAGTGATTAATAACCTTGTTTTAAGTTTTTTACAGGAGTCCTTGAATTATCACATAATCGTACTGAACAACTAGTAACTCAAATTTCTATTTTCAAGTCGCTGTTTTAAACATTAGTATTAGCCCACTGTTTGTCGCTCACTTAGTATTTCAGTAGCCCATTTTCAATATTTTTGACACCTTTAATTTGAATTTATGTTCGCTCGTTTAAATACTACCCATTATTTTATAGGATAGAAAACATTCTAGTAACGAATGCATTGTAAACACTCACACAGCGTGGTTTTATTCCGACTACGACTAGATGTTCTTAAAGGACTAAGGTTATTGCCGAATGAAGTCAAAATTGTAACTTTAAATCAAGTGGAACTGCAAGAAAAGCTTTACATAAACAAAGTCTGCGTGAGGTTTCTGAACGAGCATGGAATACATACATGATATAATAATGGCAACAATTTCTCTTCCTTGTTCTGGACCGTTGGTCATGAAATTGAGCGATGCGTTGGTCAAACTGGAGTAATGTAGGTGCCGTCATTAATAGATAGACTTCTGTCAACTTCGTAGACTACAGGCATGATGTTATGTTGAGTTCATGATATAATATTTTTTTCTTTTCTTTTTTAAATGTTTTTTTATATTGTTTTTAGTTTAAGAAATATTTATAAATGTATAAGATTTGTATGAAAATAAATAAAGGGAAAAAAATATTAATTTTGTTCCCCAATACAAGCTGACAAAAATATAATAATATTTTAGAAAATCTCATACATGGAATAGTGATACCCCTGTAGATAGTATCGGCTCCGTCATAATCGACTGACTGTATGTATGTCGAAGGTCATTACCATGTCACCACTGCTTTCGCAAAGGGCGACATCATGACGAAACCGGAATATTCTAAAATTCAAAAAATCATTGGTCTAGTGGTCGCAAGCGCGACTGAGGATGATGCTAGTTTCCACAGCATCTATTTTACCAAGAATAGACAGTTCGACTCCGCCCAACTTCAACAAACAGATAAAAGCTAGAATTCCAGTTGGTTGAACAGCTTTCCTGAGCTAAATTCCTCACGTCTTATCGTGCTGGAGTTTGAGAGTTATATCTGATACAGTAATACACATCCAATGCTGAAATGGAAGACGAGGAAACTGAATTTTGTACTAATCAGCGATAAGCAGATTTATGATTATATATTTATATTATAAGAAACAGGAGGAGCGATATTGCCCATGTTTTCGTGTGATTTCAGCGGCCATCAACGTAAACTAAAGAAAAACTCATCGATGAATTATGGCCACCTTAGTATTAAAACGACGTTGACGGTACGATTGGCGCAGTGGCTGACTGATTGACTGCTGAGCTGCATTTCGCGGGTTCGATTCCCGCATGGAACAAATATTTATATGGCCTACAGAGTTGTTCCGGGTCTGGCTGTTTGTGTATGTGAGTTTAAATGTTTGTGAACGTATCCACGATAAAGGAGAAATCCCTAGAGAGCGGCAACGTTTTTTTTTTTTGAAAAAAAATCCAAACTCATCGAAATAGTATATTAATAATCAACTTTGCATTGTGCATTTTCTCCCGTAATTACAATCCAATTAGATACTAGCTGACTAAAATATGGCTCTACAGGTAGGTACAATAAAACAATATCCGCTATCTCCTGTATATTCCTATGAATTAACCAACGTATATCAAACTTCGTCTCCGCAACAAAGCAAATTGGCATGGTCGGGTTGCACCAATCAATGTTTCAAACTCCACCACCTAGTTAACACCTAAACACATACGCTAACTACGACAAGGTAACCGTCTCTTTGTCTCCAGTTTAACTACTGTTAAACAGAACAGACTGGCGTCATGATATTCATAGTTGACTGAGTACGAGTAACTTCCTTTGTGAAGTTTAGCCGCTTTAGGTTAACATTAGTAGTGACGTCCGTTTGTGAAACGTTAAACTTCGTTTAGAGTGTAAACGAGCTGCGTCTATTAAATTGCTTTAAACTGAGCTAGTCGAGTTCGAAGTATAGAGGTTATTTGCATTTTTTTTTGTCATCCAACTCCTGGACAAATTCCTCCCCCCATTCCTTCCACTTTTTCGATGTTACGCGTCTTCTCGCCAATTAACGAGAAAGCCATCCAAGGCGTCCCGCCATCTTTTCCTCGGTCTGCCGCGACCCTGTCTCCGGGCTCCAGTTTTGTGATATGCGGGCCCACAGCTTTGCCGGTATCCAGCAGTCATGGCCTGCACAGTCCCATTTCAGTTTAGCAGCTTTTTGAGCCACGTCAGCAAAATTTGAGCTCTGGAGCGCAGTGTTCCTTATTCGATCGGTAAGTATAACGTTAAGTAGGCTGCGCTCCGTTGCCCATTGGCAAATCTTGAGTTTGGACTTCTGGATGTTAGTTAAAGACCAAGTCTGTGCACCATATGTCAGTATGAATAGAATACACATACAATTTACATTACATCGAGGTTAAAATCGTTAAAGCTACAAAAAACAAAATAAGTAACACATTGGACGCGTTTTTCGGTAAATTATAAAAACAGATCAAGAACGAAAAAACCTGATAAAACAAGAACCGGAAAAAAATACCGAAGTCGAAAAATAGCGCGAACATCGCAATAACGATAAATAAAAAGAAACATTGCCATTCTCCCAAATTATCGTCACTCGCCAAAACATGGCTAAAGTTCTTTGAATTTCACCTAATTTAATTAACGATTGTTCGAACTAAGTTCGTAAAGAATCATTTGAATTGCAAACGAACTTAATGATTTTCGTTTTGATTCGTTACTTTATACGAACAATGAAGGAAGTAATTATGGATTAATTATACGGGTATAAATTGAGTGGTACTTGTGTTCATGTCTTTGCTCACTTGTTTAGTGTTGAAGTCGTCCTTGCCTGAACCTGGAAGCTTAGTGCGATATGTATAAACATTACCTAGCACTGATCTTTGACTAGGCGTTAATACTATCACTATAGTACAACAGGACTGCCTCGTTGGTCGTTGGCAAACTAACAGTTTGCCCGACCTGAGAATCAAGCCCAGGACCTCATCACGGCAGTCGCGCTTGCGAAAAAATTGAGTCGCGCTTACATCACGCCTGTAATCCCCGAAGCTTACATTTCGCCTGTTATGTTTAAGTCCCATGTAATTGGGGGCGAGCCTATTGCCATCAACCGGGCACAAATCCAGACCCCGTGGCTGCTAATGAGAAATTCTTGATCTTCTTAGCGTGTCGATGGCAAATTTTTATTATATATGTTTGGCCCAAAATTCAGCTACGCAAATTCCGCTCGCTGATGCAGTCATAAGATCGTCAAGTGTGCAAGTGTTAGGGCATGTAGCGCAAGATAGAAGATGGCCCATTGTCTGTGGAGACACGCCGCATACACATTTGAGATCTGAGCCGACCATGAATCCCCATCTAGAGAGATTATTAATTTATTAATTCTTGATGGGAAAACTCAATAACAATTTGCCCGACCCGGGAATCGAACCCAGGACCTCATGCTCAGTAGTCGCACATGTAACTACAAGAGCACCGAGGCAGTCGAGGCAGCATAATATTATGTCAATCTAACACATTTTTTACTGTTCCATCATTGTTTTCGCTAATCAAATACCGTTCGACCGTAAGCATAATTTAGTAACGATAACTTAAACTAGTGTTAGATGATAAAACAAGATCTCAAAAACGAAAGACTGCTCATCTTCGTAATAAATATTTGAAAGAGAAGCGTAATTAGGCAGGGCCGGCTTCTTAGTGAATTTTCGCTAATCCAATGAGCTCAGGTCCCAAGCTGCAGGATTAAATTGGGGATGTAGTCACTAACTCGGGCAAGAACGGCCATCTACATTAATCAGGTGACTTATGCGCGGCCAAAAACCGGCGGATTTTGCCTAAAGTTATAATTTAAGGCCCATAATAATGCTATAGTTAGTTAATTTCTGGTTAGCTTATTTTTACAGTTAATAACTTAGGCAAATACCTATTTTTTTTTCCTTGTCTTGAACACTAGGATTAGCTTTAATTTCATGCAATTTTTTTCGACGCTTTTGCAGAACTCAAATAAAAAGGTAATTCTAAATCATTACCGAGTTGATTCTTTGTGTGCGATCGTACAAGTCGTCACTGTTATTCGTCCTTAATAATACTATCTATAGTTTTCAGTTTACTAACTACAGTACTTTCACAGTTTTTATGCCTTGTGACTGGGACTGTAGCTACTTTTCATTGTTGTCTTTGTTTCGACAATTTAAAAGTGCCTGTAACTGGCCTACTTGAAATAAATGCTTTGATTCTGATTATGATTATTTGTTTCAATACATTATTTTTTCACAATTCAAAAACCAAAAATTCATACAGCAAATAAAAATATCCCATACACATCCAAAATCACTCACAGCCATATCATAGATACATTCATATAATTAAAAGTCAAAACTGAACTACCTATTTCCTCTACCAACTACTTACTACACTTCGTCGTCTCTTCGACTGCAGATGTCAAAGAGCGTGCGGTGTCAAATTGTCAAAACCGCGGCGCCGACGCGTATGCTAGTAACTGGAGCATTAGAATTAATTTCCTGCTGTCAAGGCAGTAGTGCGTCGCTTCCGAGCTCTCATGGAGTCTACACGTCATTTATATTTTTCGTTGGTAAAAGAATTCGAGTTCTAAACGTAGTATTGCGTGGTCTAAATATCAAACTAGAATGATAGATGCTTACTCTTATTTATACAAATATCAAACTAGAATGATAGATGCTTACTCTTGTTTATACAAGTAGAAAGAGGTTTGGGGAAATCACCGTCGAGGTAGACGTGTAACGATCTGATCTTGGGCTACCATGGCCAGATATCGCACAGGACAGAGAGGTTTGGAAGGAGAAAGGGGAGGCATTTGCCCAGCAGTGGGACACTCAAAGAGGCTAACAGAAAAAAAAATACAGATGTTCATGAAGTTTATTAAGTTTTCAGTGACGTTATTCCAGTTATACTTAATGTGATTACCAACGAGTCTTACCAAGGGGTATCGTATTATCCAGTACTGGGTTGTGGAGGTCAGATAGGCAGTCGCTCCATGTAAAATACTGGTATTCAGCTGCATCCGGTTAGACTGGAAGCCGACCCCAACTTAGTTGGGAAAAGGCTAGGCAGATGATGACTTAATGTGATTAAAACATTAAGAAAAGGAATTTTGTGTTCAGTTTTAACTCAAACCAAAAAATCTTTTTATTCTAACAATCGAAACATTATTTCTGGTATCGGAACGGCTGCTTGTCAGACTTCCACAACCTAGTTATCCGGTAGTACGATGAAAAACCTGACACCTCACCATTTACACAAACTGCACCGTTTGCTAAATTTTCCCAAACACACAATTTCCTTCATTGTGAGCACAATAACAAAACACGGCTTGTTGTCGTTGCTGGCGGCATTTTCTCACTTATGCACACTTGATTGTTAGTTTAGGACGTATATTACCCCCACACGATGGACGAAATGTTACTTAAACAAACGGTAACTTGAACAAGACTCCACGACTCCACATATATATTGTACGGTCCTATGTACACGGTATTCGGAATCAGAATGCTTCCCTTTGCTTTCATTAGCTGGCAGAACTAGGAATTGCTTAACAAGCTGGATGTCAGGTGTGGTTTATGTGTAGGTGTTTAATTATGACCCTTCTTCTGATCCTTTGAGGATTAAAGGTCAATATCCTGTGACAGTTTTAGGTCTAGTGGCTAAAACAGCGGTAGCTAACGTTACGTTCTAATCTATAGTCAAGTTAAACTAATAACTTGAGTTCAAGTGATTACTTACGCAACCATTTTTATGCAATGGACAAGATTTTAAACAAAGTAAGAACCTTCAAAGAAAGCAAGCAGTTCTGACTTCAAGCAATTACTAAACTACAGGATAAAAATCGTATCACAAATAATGACTTTTACTCAAGTAATCAGTTTAACTTGTTTAAACATACGGGTGTTACTACTAGCTAATTAATTAAATCAGATTTTTATTAGAATGAAGTGTACCTGTACACCTGTCACCTTGCATTTACCTTAAGCATACAGCGACATCTGTATGACCACATACGAACTAAATTGTCTTATCTTACTTTGCTATATCGGAGTTCTCCGCGCAATAAACAGAAATCCTGCAACAACCATTGGGTAGTAGTCCACCGTCCGCCATCATCATTCTCCTTTTACTATAGCGAATGCGGAATGAGGAATCTGTCGCCTTCTTACTTCTAAACATAAAATATAGGTTTTAAACCTACTTGGAGCCTTTGAAATTACAATTCCACTTGAACAAATATCGGTACCTTCAATTAGTTCCACGATCATCATCATCATCTGCCTAGCCTTTTCCCAACTATGTTGGGGTCGGCTTCCTGTCTATCCGGATGCAGCAGCTGAATACCAGTATTTTACATGGAGCGACTGCCTATCTGACCTCCACAACCCAGTTAGTACTGGGTAATACGGTACCCCTTGGTAAGACTGGTTGTCAGACTTTTTAGGCTACTGACTACCTGTAACGACTGTCAATTAGTTCCACGATACATAAACCAAGTTTCTTAACCACTAATCAGCTCCTGCAAGATCCTGTAAAATAAAACGTATTTTCTAAGAACATAACAGTTCAATAACTGTTATTATAAGCCGTAACCATTATTATTCCCAACAACACCACAGAAACTAACCCTTCTTACTATTAATAATAATCCATACGGGATTACAGAAACATCCTCATTTGAATTGAAAATTACCCCCTAACCACGGGAATGTGCGCAACAAAGCGATAACTGGGTAAACAAGCATATTATATTGCTGTGTTAATCACAGCTTTGAAGACCGTAATCTTCCAGTTTAGAGGAAATCGATAATTGAGTGGGATTTGACATTTAAGACCCACATTGATTAGTTTTCTATATGTTTATGTTGGCTTGAAGGTGGGATTACCTTGCGGGACTGTTCGAAAGAGATACCGTGGCCCTGGAACACAAAGGGCAAAGAAGGAACATGGATGGGTTTTAGTCAGTACAAGTCTGACACTCCCTTCCGCTCCGCCCAGAGGGGGGGTCATTTGATGATTTCCCATCCGGAAAAAAAAAAAAAAAAAAAGGTGGGATTACCACGGGTCCGTATTTGTGAGGACATTTTAGCCCTTGTCGAAGATAAAAAAGTTAAATAATTCCAGAACTGTTCGCAGAGTGCTTTACTACTGGATTTCTCTCAGGACTTTCCACATTTAGAAATGCTACTTGGAAGACGCCTGTGTCCAGCAGTCAAAGTGCAAGAGACACTGACGCTAAAACCGTTACCACATATTCAGTAAGTACATCAATCGGAACCCCACAATAGAGAAAAGCCACATAGAAATTAATCTTCGATAATTTAAAAAAAAACTGCTGTTCCTTATATTTTGACCGTGTATGTATTGCAGTTTTGTAGGAAACAGCTGTTTTTTTTTGGGGTTGAAAATGATGTACTGAATACGTGGAAACTGTTTTAGAGCCGGTGTTCCTTCCACCCTGTTTAGTTTCATTTTTCCTTTGGAAACGGAACCATAAAATATTACAATCTTCAAACTTAAACTCACTCATCTAAATCCACTTAAATAGAGTGAGAGCACCAATAGCTAGCAGAGATATAAAAAATGCCCACTCATTACCCTTTGGACTGACGTAAGCGTCGAGCTGTCAGATAAAGAGTGCGCTTCGACGCGAACGTCGAGCACACTCCATTTGTTTGGACGCGATCGAGTATCTCTCGTCATGGACGTCAACTGGAATCATTACCTACATTTTGAATCGTTTGTCTAATGTGGAAAAGTAAATGTATGTGTAAAGCTCTATTTGCAATGTGAATTTACTTATTACTATAAATACTCGGT
The DNA here is from genome assembly GCA_963576755.1 of Noctua janthina. Lineage (NCBI taxonomy): Eukaryota > Metazoa > Arthropoda > Insecta > Lepidoptera > Noctuidae > Noctua > Noctua janthina. The sequence goes on from OY755055.1 coordinate 6,718,514, forward strand.
CATTAAACTGACACTGACATATTTTCGACAATATTAGAGCGTTATTTATACTTATATTGTTTATAATTGTAAACAGGATTGGAAAGCCATGGGGGAGGCCTTTGCCCAGCAGTGGGACATAGCAGGCTGATACAAAAAAAAATGATATTGTTATAATGAGGCTGTTATCATCACGCCCGTAATGCCCGATGGGTAATGCAGAGGTATACCTGACACGAAATGCTCGTATATCTGTAAGGGGTCACAGTAGGTAATGCATTAAATTGGGCCACCAAATGTTCTACCGAACTTCTGTAATATTTGAGTAAGTTTTATTTTTAGTTTTTTTATGAAAAATTCCAGATTAAATCATTTGAAGCCAATTTAAAAATGATTTACGGCGTGACTGTACTGAAATTGTAGGTATTATCATAATTGAAGTCGTAGCAGACCTTTGTTAATTTTTTAAAAGGTCAAAATCAATGTAAAATCTACTTGTCATTTGTGTCAAGACAAAATATAACAATTACACAAATGGGTTGCCATTTGTGTAATACACATAAATTCACTTTATACTTATCACGTTGTGTACAGTCAAAAAACTTTTTCAGTAAACTAGTATAAAACTTAAAAGTATTAAGCATATATTCTCTGCTAATACTCTAAGGAATATCCTGGCAATATAGCACGACCACTATTCCTACTTTATTCCCTACTATCTGTGCCCGGAACACATAACTTAGACTTGTAACTTTTAACTTGAGACAATATTTAATATCCAGCCTCTAATATATGACGGTAATATTACTATCAACTTTCTCCGTAAGTATTAGATTAGAAAAGAAGTGTTCTTGTTCGAAATTTGTAGGATAATTATCTACGTATTCTGTAGAATGTCATTATACTTTGTTATGTAATAAATTGCAGGTTCGTAAGTTGATCTTAAAGACAAGTTTACAATTTTATAAGTGTAGAGTCCTTGAAATTTAGAGATCCGAAAAATTATACACCGTGATTTTTTTGTCGTTTTACAACGCTACAGTTTGACACGTAAACATTATTAACAGGTGTTTCATAATTCTAATGTATGATTTTTTACATTATCTTAATTAATGGTAAAAAAAAAATCGCCCCTAGAGGTATTTTATGTCGGATACATTGAGTGGACCACCTTTGTAAGGCGACTAAAAAGTCACGGTGTATAGCTAACTGACTTATGATGGTGTGGCAAATCAGCAGACTACAACATATGCCACGGACCAGATGGTAGATGATGTAATAAGGTGTTGCTCCGGAAACCCTGAACTGGCCAAAGAAAACGAGCCACGAGTTAATTGAACCAATGACGTCCATTTCGGGGTCAACATAAAGGGTTATTCAGAACAGAGTGTAAAGTTCTTTATCCCCCATAGAAAAGGGACGATCCTCCGACCAGACGGGTGTTGTTTGGTGGGCTACTGCCTTACAGTCTGTTGTTGACGGCTTTTTTTATATGGTCTTAAGTAGAAGAGAACTTTAATGCCGCCATTTAGGAATTTTATGTTAGTTCTTCATTTGTAGCATAGATGGCGCTGTGAGCTATGTTGCTGTAGTGCTTTTTATGGCGCCGCTACAACCAGTTCAGTGTAGTATGTAAGAGTTGGATGTGGGAGGCCCAATACTGATTAAAGTAGCGGGCAATCGAGGTGACCCATACTCAGCATTGTGCATTGGGTGGACACGGGTTGAAGAAGAGAGAGAAAGACAAAAGATTTTCACGAAATACAAGCAGTTAATAATATCATTTGTTCCCAACAAGTCACACTGTGACATGTTACAGTGTGACTCGTTGGGAACAAACGATAAAAAGTTGTCTTAAGTAGGTAACAGTGCAGTGTGCCTGGTTGGGATTTTTATTTACAATTTTTCCCAACGAGTCACACTGTAACATGTCACAGTGTGACTCGTTGGGAAAAATTGTAAAAATTGTTGTGAACAATCCAATAATATAGATAGCACAGACTACAGTCAGTAGCGTTCAACCAATTCGTTAAAACAAAAAATAGAATTCATTATTTAGCAGCCGCTTGTCCGGAAAAAAATATTGATAATGTTTTTAAACAAACAAAATCGTTGCCCAACCCTATCGTATCGGCCAGAATAGGAGTGTAGAGCTTAAAGTGTCACCCCCCGTTAGCGCTTACACAGGAATGGCTCATGATAACAACTGCGACTCAAAGTCGACGTGTAATTGTCAACTGCACTGCTCACTTACTAAACTTGTCAGGAAAAGTAACTTTTCGCTTTATCTGGGAATTATTTATGTTGATCTTTTTTATACTAAATTAGCTGTACTAAATTAGCGTTGCAATGCACCTTTTTCCTACTACCTACCTACCACCTACCTACCACCTACCTACCACCTACCTACCACCTACCTACCACCTACCTACCACCTACCTACCACCTACCTACCACCTACCTACCACCTACCTACCACCTACCTACCACCTCCCTACCACCTGCCTACCACCTGCCTACCACCTGCCTACCACCTACCTACCACCTACCTACCACCTCCCTACCACCTGCCTACCACCTGCCTACCACCTGCCTACCACCTGCCTACCACCTGCCTACCACCTGCCTACCACCTGCCTACCACCTGCCTACCACCTGCCTACCACCTGCCTACCCCTTGCCTACCACCTGCCTACCACCTGCCTACCACCTGCCTACCACCTGCCTACCACCTGCCTACCACCTGCCTACCACCTGCCTACCACCTACCTAGATAGGCTTGCGTTTTGCCGCAACTCGCCTATGATGCGGCCTAGGGTGGAGCACGCTTGCCTAGTAGAAACCGATTCACTCGAACTTTGAATATATTCAGATTGTAATGATCAGGGAACAGAGAAGTCATCGGTGAATTCCACAGACTGGCGGTTCATAGAATAAATGTGGAAGCATAGCGCAAGTGTAATGTAATGTAGCTCTATAACATTTTTATAACATCCTGTATATTCTACATTTTATGCAAATAAAAATACGAGTACTTACTCAAATTGCTCAAAAGGACCCGTCCACGGCCTCGAGGGACGCGAATTGCAAAGAGACTTGCGTCAAACGCCAGGCGCGCTCGTCACTGGTTTCCTTCGTGAGAACCGTCGCTCCGCTTGTCGTTTCGTGGTCACTGGTTGCATGTTCTAAAGCAAAAGCTTATTTCATTTTCCGCAGCTGAAAAGCGATAAAAGATATCGCTTAGATAAGCGATATCTTAACACAGAAACTTTAATAAGATTTTTGTTTATATAAACATAAATCTTATTAAAGTTTCTATTTCAAAATAACAGCTTGATACTGAATGCATTATGAAAGTATATACGGTACTAGAATATAAAAAAAAAAAACATTTTTTTTTCAAATTTTGGTCTGGCTATCTGTTTGTTCCGGCTAATCTTCGAAACAGCTGGACCCATTTTGACGGAACTTTCACTGGCAGATAGCTTATGTTACAATGAGTAACTAAATTGAAACCCTTGTAATTGTCATCAAAATCCGATTAAAATTTGGAAGTACCAAATTTTTTTTAAATAACGCCACGCGAACGAAGGTCGCGGGCTACTAGAACATATTATTTGAAATAACGTATTCTTGGAACTGTGTTATGGCCAGCCCTGGTCGCATGACCTGATCCACAGCCCATGAAATAGATGCAACTAACTTGACAATCCGATTGTGTCACAGGTGCGCTGAACAAATAATATCGCCGTACATCTACCTCGGATTACAGGGCGAGCCGTCATGTTTGAAAGTTACCGTCCCATTTTGAATTGTGTGTGCTAACTTTGATGTATGTCGTGTGTGTTTCGCAGTTAGGTTGTTCTTGTTAGGTTTATAATATGTCATCAATAAGCATTATTAAAAACACACGTTTGTCTGTCGGTGTTTGCATATAAAATGGCATTAGTAAGTTGAGTAAAACTATTTCGTTGGTTTATTGGTTTCAACGGCTGCTAAGCATGAGGCTTTGGGTTCGATTCAAAGATCGGGAAAGTGATACTGGGTTTTTCACCGGGAATTTCTAAGTAGCAGCCTTCTAATACATAAACTAAACGACGGTCTTAATAAGGTAAGTACACCTCTGCTAAATCTTTGAGGATAACAGGCGTTATGTTATGTTAACATGACTGGGGTCGCAGGTACAGATAGCTAGTTTCCATAATGAGTTGACCCATTTAATAGTATGTTGTTTCAATTTTAAACAGGAAAAAAAGCTCTGAATTTTTTACAAGAGTTTAAAACCTACACAAAATTACTCTTCCAAACCATTCTCAAAAACAACGTATTCGCTATAATGTAGGAAACGAGGCCACACAAAACTAAAGGCCGTTTACACACAGGCGCAAAATTTATACCCCGTTTGACGTCCGCTGCTTGCTTATAATAAAATATTAAATTCGCCTCAGGTGATTTAGAGATGAAGCATAGAGGTACTGGGTTGCCAGACTAGAAATTTTCCAATAGTGAATGGTAGGTTTTTAAATTTTTACTGTCTTTCGTATAAGTATGAAAATGTAAGGTAGTTTTTCATGCAACACAGTTAATAGGAAGCAATAAAGAATTATTATTAAAAGTTTTGGCAAAGATAACCTTTTTATTTCAACGATATTTCACCAAAGAGGTACAGTCACGAGCACCAATATGTAAACACTTAACAACATTTTGTAGTGTTTTCTATTACTGTTCTGATTAAAATTTCATTTTGTTACGAACATAGTATTCTGGAAGTCATATTTTATGAAAAAGATCCTACTCCAAGTTACTATCGTTATTTCTCTCGAAAATTGCTTTTAAATTTAGGAAAGTGATATATATTGGTGCTCGTCACAGTACACTTAAAGGCGCTGCCTCACCAGAGCATTCGCCTGCAATGTAACAAAATCAAATCTTGAACTGAAATTTCAAAGAAATATAAATCTCGGTTCATTAAACAAAGATGGTGTAATAGAAGGAGAAAAATCAAACGACAAATAGAACGAGCGAAAAACAAAAGAAATATCGGAAAAATAAACAAAGTGTGGATATTTGATTACAGAACTGGCAACCCGCTTCATTGTGACCTCGGGACAAAGTGTGCCTCGATTGCAACGATTTTGTTTACAAAAAGTTTTTGTTTATTATCCTTGAACTCATTTATTTTTGACAAAATATAACATAACAAATAAAATTGAAGTGTCGGTTTTTAATTTCAGAATAACAGCTATTTACTGAATGCATAGGTACTTATAACAAAACAATTTATTTTTTTTGTCTTGCCAGATAGCTGATGTTATAAAGAGTAACCTCGGCTACTTTTAGTTTAGAAAAATAATTAGAGTACCGTGCAAAAAAATTAAAACCCTTGAAATTGTTATATAATCCGAATCTTATAGGGAAGTAATATTTTTACAATAATTGCACGTGGACGAAAGTCTAGCAACAGTTAGTATAACATAAAGTAGTGTAGGTATGTCAATAAACATGTTTTTTTGTTCTAAACAGTCATTGATCCTTAATAAAGATTTATTGTTGGAATCGCCAGGTTGGGCAAATTTGGGAACAAAACACAGTCCTGAATTTTAAATGCACTGAAAAAGAAATTTCAAAGATGTCAGTTTATAGAATTAAGAAGACGACTAAAATTTTAGTGTATGTCTGTTTATGTGGGTTGCACAAACTATTCCCACTACCCAGCAATGTTACCTCTTCATCATCCATGGATCAAGCTTTACTCGTCAAAACCCTACTAGACCGAGTGCGACGTCGAGCACAGGGCGATACGTCTAAAGTAAAATGGGGCATGACATCTGGCTAGACGCGGAGATGGCCAATCGAGTACGGTTTGGACCGAATGGTAGGCAAGGTTGGGCCTTAGAAACTAGGGCCGACCAAAAGCGGGTTGACGAGGTCGTGAAAGTCGCGGGAAACGGATGGATAAGGGACACACAGAACTGAGAAGAATAGCAGAAGAAAGGGGAGGCCTATACCCAACAATGGGTGATTATTGGCTGAACTGATGATGATGGTGATCCATGGTTAACAAAACTAGAGTGTCAGTCTAAGGCCTATGTTTCTGTGCAATCAGTTTATTTATAACAATACAGTTCTAGTATTCAATGAGTATACAACATTATTTTTAGTATATGCGAAACCTGAATATAGTTTGTACAGAATAAGTAACTGAATCGATTCCAATCATTTTTAAATCTTTTTTTTTACTCGTTTGTGGTGCGAGTTCCGACTCATCATATTGAGACCTTCCTCAAGGAAGAGTTTTGGCCGAAGGGTGTCATATATCGGCGTTTCCGCGGAAGGCTACGCGACACCACGCAGCGCAACACGACGTCGTCGCTTCGTGTACAATAGTTTATATTTTCTTATTTTTATAAAATATGAATGATAGTCTATAAGGTATATATGTTATGGGTCTTTGTTACCTGAAATAAATGATATATTATTATTATTATTATTATTTAAACCATGTTAAATTTTTTCCCAAAAATATTTAAAATATTTTAAAGTTGAACACCGAGCTAATTTAAGTACCTATCGCAATAATTTAGGTACCTACTGCCAAATTATTATTATCTATGAGCTCAAGACGACGCTGGAGGCGCGCGCTGCGTGGTGACCACGTTTTTGCGCGGCCAACCAGGTAACAGAACAAGTTTATAACTTTGTGATTGAATTTTGTTCATAGATTCTTTACATAAAAATACTAGACACGTGTTTCAGGTTTCGCATATACTAAAACTAATGTTGTATATAACACATTTGATTAGATAATAACCTATTAGGTAGGTGTCTAAATTCAATACGATAAGCTGTAATATCAACAGTAGGTAATCATATTATAATTCGATTACTGCTGGCTCCATAATATCCAATTGATCGTCAACTGTTTACAAAGCAATCATAACGCTCCGTATTTAATGTATTGGCGTTCATCAACAACTGTAATTTATTGACCATTGTCAGTTGGTAACAGTTCTATTACGTGTTTTTGTACAATAGAAAACTAAATAAATCTTACAATAATTTTCTGTTGGCCAGATCATTATATCTGTATTATAGTATGGATATCTAGTCTTGTAAAAATAAATCAATTCTGTATGTAAACGAAACGACATACACTACCAGTGTTTTCTTCATTTCATATTTAAAACCATAGCCCAGCATAATCAGCCTATTAATGTTCCCACTGCTGGGACGCAGGTCTCCTCTCTATGAGAGGGAATGGGCTATAATCCACCACGCGGGCCCAATGCGGGTTGGTAGATGTTACCATGTCTTCGAGTTTTTGGTTCTAGGACATGCCGTTTTGCTTACGATGTTTTCCTGCACTGTTTTTGAGAGCAGTGGTGATGAAATAAATTACACAAGGTAATACGCCAGCCAGGGTTCGATCCCACGACTTACTACTCGTAATTCGGGGCTGCCACTGGGACATTCTACAAAAATAAATACCAATTAATGAAACAATTGTTGTAAATGTAAAATTCAGTCGGTGGTGCTAACATCTTCTGATTTAAATCAAATAATGAGAATGGTTTATTCCAACACATTTAATATTAACAAAATCACAGAACAAAGCACAATAATGTTATGTAAACACAATTTATTTTCCTACAATGGAATTTCCCAACACTAATTATTTTTGTTGAAGTGTGACGTAACACATTAAATTCGTACCACGAATACCTCCGTTTCACATTTCGTTATTCAATTCAGAATTATTAAAAAAATAAACAACTTTTTGGTCGGAAAGAGCCAAATAACATAAACATAACATCACGCCTGAAACCAAAGGAACCTGAAAGAAGAGGTGTCAATTATGTTAAAAGTTTATAATAAAATATAGTTAATTAATATTAAGCACATGTTTTAAAATTGTAAATTGAGTCAGTATTATTCTTATAAAATTTTATACTTTTAGCTGTGCCCTACAGGATCCGTAATTGCACCTTAGCTTTAAGCCCATTGTAAGATCTTCACACATTATGGAATGCAATTAAAGATATGAATATGAATATACACACATTTCGCCATTTGTATTTATGTAAGTGCCATGTTATATGGGACGTGCCTATTGCTACCACATGGGCAGAAATCCAAGCTTCGGGAAACAGAGAAATTCCGTTAAAAAGAAACTTTGCCTGACTCAGGAATCTTCCCCAGGACCTAACGCTCAGCAGAAGCGCTCGCGATCACTAGACCAACGCGACAGCAACATTCTTATTAAATAAAAAGCTTAAGAGAATAATAACATAAAAGCGAAGATTTCCGGGGACATGCTAGGAGAAGGCATTCAGCATCTGCATTGAGAATTAAACACGAAGATAACAATAATATTTATTTGTAAAGTATTCAAATGAGGCTAGGACGTGGCTTCTCTGAAACATCCCTTAGGTACTACTTAACTTTTATCTGCTCTACAAAAATTTGTCCTATTTTTAGGTGTTAAACCTAAACCTGTGTAACCACCACCAGTGGTGGTGGATGCGACAAATAGTTGCATCTAGCACCAGTAGGGCAGACTGGTGGGGGCCGACGAGAATAAACCAATATTTTAAAGGTAGGATATACTTACATATTCTTTATAACTTTCTTGTGTCCCAATAGCAATCAGTAAATAGTAAAAAACTATAAAAATCTGTGTTTTAAACACAGACAAGAAGCTTTCTTTACATTTCGTATCAATCTGGTACCTTTACCTTATCAGCAAGGATGCTAATTTCATTAAATATCGTTTAAAAACTTAAGCTAACAGACGTTTGAAGCGTGACCATAGATAAGATTAATTTTCAGATGACATAGTAAAGTAAAAGCTTGAAGGTACCAATATAATAGATATAACATAGGATAGGTATCGTATACCGACGATTCCGAGGACGGTTACGCGACAACACGCAACAAAACACGAAGCTGACAAACTATACGTGTCTGGTTATAGTGAAATAAGGATTTTTATATGTATTAGTTTATTATTGAATGAGAAAATAAGATTATTCTGTGTATTTTATCTATGGGCCTTAGTTGCCTGATAATAAAACGATTATTATTTATAACGTATGATGAATTATCTGTGCTCACCATCCCTTCAAATGACCTTCTTTGTGTCTCCAAAGTTCCTTGCGTCCCTCATCCAGGTGTTTCCCATCTCTATTGTATTGGGTTAATTCTCGCTCATGCCGCATACATAACACGCGGACCAATGCCGCACACCTTAGCATAAATCATCCCTAGGTTGACCTTCTATGTGAATATCAAGTCTTATACAACGTGTATTAGAAATCCACCATGGATTTCTATTGTGTAAAAATACCCATAACGAAGCCGAAAGGTATTTTTCTCCCCGTCTTTGCGATATTTCTATTTGTTCTAGAGTCTAGACCATACCTGGGAACCTTCTAGTTACGGAGAATTGGGGGTCAGAGTTCCAACTTTTTCTACAAGTTTTTGTTAAATACAAGTTCTTAATATTATAGTTTTACTTTAAATACGTTCACGACCCCCACCTGTTCAATGCATACATCAGCACAGTGTATTGAGTGCGTTACAATGAGTCCTACCGTAAAGCGTGATTTAACACCCAAAAAAAAAAAGTCGTTTCCCAGCAATATTTTTGAATGTACTTCTAGAATGCTTGGTGGCTGGCTTCGTGAAGGGTACTTTTACACGTTGTATAGAATAAAATGTGTGACATAGACCATCAGACTGCCTAACTTTCTCCATGGGATTCGTCTCGGAAAAATTATCTTCTGTACCATACAAAACTTCAACACTTACTCGACCCAAACGAATGGTACAGTTGATATAGTTAAACACAAGTATTACCACACGTTTCTGAAACACGCTGTAGTAATGTCCTGTGTATCTGAGACATGTGGACACTTGGACAGTGGTACAATCGGTATAAATTAATTAATGTGTGGTCATGACAACGCACTAATTGGACGTCAAACGTGACTAATGGGAAGAGTTCGCCGAATTATATTGTGGAATAAGCCAGTACGGAGAAAAAGTCGGATAACATAGCATTACGCTTGTAAGCCTGAAGGGACATGCAGACGTGTATAAAATAAGATACTTATATTCGAATAATCTATACGATGTTTTATGTGTGCCTACAATCGCGAGCACCAATATGTAAACACTTAAATTTTAAAAGTGTTTCTATCCTACCGTTCTGATTAAAATTTCATGTTGTTACGAACATAGTATTCTGGAACTCATATTTTCATGAAAAAGTTACAATCGTTATTTCTAGCGAAAATTGCTTTTTTAGGAAAGTTTATTCATATTGGTGCTCGTGACTGTACATCATCCCCCAATCACTTCCTTCTTCCTTCCTTCATATCATACTATTTTATTACTTACCATAAAATCAACCCCTCACAATTAATATCAATAAACCTATGAATGAAAAAAAAATTACTACTATCAGGGTCATACACACATGACGGCACGGTTGGCGCAGTGGCTGAGCGATTGGCTGCTCCGGTACGTGGCGCGGGTTCGATCCCCGCAGGAACAAATATTTGTACGGCCTACTAGTAGTTGTTCCGGGTCTGGCTGTTTGTGTATGTGAGTTTAAATGTTTGCAAACGCACCCACGATACAGCAAAAATCCTAGTGTGTGTGTGCAAGGCATTAAAAAAAAAACCATCAATCATTTTATTGTCAGGCAACTGGGGCCCATAGGTAAAAATACACATTATAATCTTTTAAAATAATAAACTGATACATGTAAAAAACCTTAATAAACTAAAACTAGACACGAATCGTTGACGGCGTCGTGCTTTGCTGCGTGGTGTCGCGTAACCGTCCTCGGAATCGTCGGTACACGACACCTTTCGCCCAAAAATCCTCTTTCAAGAAGGTCTGCAGATGGTGAGTTGGAGCTCGAACCACGAACGGCTTAAAGTTGATATTGTGGCGCGATTCCAACCTAAAATACACCACTCGAAATATTTAGAACAAGCAGACCTGAAACATACAAAGAAAATACCCATTAAGTACGATTCCACCGAGACCTCGCACGATAAACCATAATGACCCACCTCGGCGGTACCAAAAGAATTCAAATACCACTATTTTACTTTCAAAGACAGATAGGTATTGATAAAAATTCGGCCTCAGCGGAATTTTTCAGACATTCCCACAAGATCGTCCGCAATTACTGGCTTATCTTCAATGCGAATTTTCTGAGCGACTTTAAATAGCCATCATTTTCCCTTGTGGCTTGGCTTAATTCTCAAAAACGTTAAGGCTTCGCCACACGATGTGTTGCGGTGTCGCGCCGTATTAATTTCACGGTATTGGATGCCACACGATTGGTGCGACAGGGCGTGGTAATTTTATTACACTTAATTAAATTCTATTTTGCTGTTTTACAATATCTTTATGAAAATATTGGAAATGTTTCTGATTTGATGAAGTTGCCATACTGCGTACACTAGACTAGAACTAGATGTCACCACCGCTGCTCCAAGAAACAATGACATATTAGCGTCTCAACTTATAAAAGCATAATACCTGTTCTCACTAGATAGTACTAGCTCTCTTATACTGATGAATTTTCAATGCTGGCCCTAAGCCGAAGTGAAGCCAAGAGTTCTTCTTCTAAGCGTGTCGATGGCAAAAAGTTCAAATCTGTTTAGCCCAAAACTCAGCCACGTGAATCCCGCTCACTGATGCAGTAAGTAGGTCATCAGGTGCGCAGGTGATGGGCATGCAAAATGAAAAGGCCATTGTCTCTGGGGAGAAGCCGCATACGCACTTGAAGTTAACGACCCCCTGCTACGTCCGCCGCACCCTGGACAATCGACTGTAGTCTTTTGGCTTTCACCATGATGGCAAATACAAATATAAATAAACCAAGAGTTGAAAATTCAACAATGCGTTTTTATATTCAGGCATTACATCAATGTTTGTAAAAACGGGTGTTAGGCAAAAACATACAAACGCGCGCAGCGTTGTCCGTGTGGGCCGGCTCTTATAGTTACGGAACGCTTAACATTTCTGTATGTGTGTTTGGATATTGTTACATACATACCGTTACCTTCGCTCGCGGAGTACCTATCCTGCAATGAAAGTGTACTGTTTATACATACTGTTCGTGTTAACGTCTGCCCCGAAGGCTGCTGATATTAAAAATTATATGTAAATGAGAAAAAAAGCGTAAGTAGGTAAGGAGTTTTGTTGTGTGTGGTGGAAAATGGGTCACCTTTATTTCCTGCGCGTCAAAGACGGTTATTCTCGTCACTTGTTACATAGGAATTAAACATTATTGGCGAAATATGGGTGTACTTTGGGTACACGTCTGCCTTACCCTTCGGTGAACGCTGGCGTAACGTTAGTTGTTAGAGATATTGCTATTAAGTTAGGGATTTGTATAAATTGTCAACATCTTCCTAGCCGTGGGAAAAGGCTAGGCAGATGATGATGATGATGATGATGATGATGATGATGATGATTTGTATAATTTTATTGTCATTTTATCATGAAATAAAACGTCCATGTATGATATACGGTATGTTATGCAATCGGTAATGAGATCCATGATAGCTTTTCACAAAAAATGTTTTAAAGGAAATTCAGCGAAAAAGATAGTAGTATATACATAGCTCTGACTAAATAAGTGCTGTGCACACCTGTAAGTGACATATTCACCCTAGATTTTAAGTTTCATTGCTACATTACCCTAAAATTGTATTAGTGAATAAGTCGTTGGAGTGCCATAAACAAATAAATAAATAAATAAATAAGGAAACGTAATTATTTCTACAACTTACACAACATAGCTACAGCTCTCTTTCAGGATTAGCAGGTTTTTCCTTCTACCCGCTTTCCTCTGAAATATTTAAATTCTCATTAGTGGCGCCCCCTAGACGTTAACAAGATACAACTTGATATAAAATTCCGTTTACTTTATTATTTTTGTATCATGGTACGAAGAAATTAAAGAGACTTCTTCACTAAGAAGTATTCTTATTATTATAGTGTGTCTTGAAGTTTCTTTAGAGGTAAATGTAACGAGGTGGACCATCATCATCTACCTAGCCTTTTCCCAACTGTGTTAGGGTCGGCTTCCACTCTAACCGGATGCAGCTGAATACCAGTATTTTACATGGAGTGACTGCCTATCTGACCTCCACAATCCAGTTAGTACTAGGTAATACGATACCCCTTGGTAAGACTGGTTGTCAGACTTTTTAGGCCACTGACTACCTGTAACGATTGTCAAAGATCTACAAATGACAGCCGGGACCAACGGCTGCTTAACGTGCTTTCCGAGGTACGGAACAAACTCAGTATGTAATGGGTGGTCACCCATCCACAAACCAACCCTAAAAATGTTAACTGGGTAAGACTAGATGTGTATTCATTATATTTTAAGGCAGAAGACCGAGTGTTATAGTAGGAGCTCGTGGCTAAAGAATAACAGCCGCACGGGTCGATATTCAAAGTCAAGCCGTCCTTGCCTAGGTCGGTCTATGGATCGGGTGACCATCTATTTCATGCCGTATTTCCTCCATGCCCCGGAAAGCACGTTAAGCTGTTGGTCCCGGCTATCATCTGTGGATCTTTGACAGTCGTTACAAGTAGTCAGTCGCCCGAGAGTCTGACAACCAGTCTAAACAGTGAGTACCGTATTACCCAGTGCTAACTCGGTTGTGGTTGGATAGGCAGTCGCTACATGTAAAATACTGGTATTCAGTTGTATGCGTTTAGACTGGAAGGCGACGTCAACTTAGTTGGAAAAAACTAGGCAGACGATGTAAACCGAGTGTTTTTGCGCAGTTCGGCAGGCTATGTCCAGCAGTGGGTTTTGATAGACTGATTTGAGGACTGATGTACCTATAAAGCCTATCCTTTTCATTATAGAAAGAAAAGACTACCACAAATAATAATACCCATATGAAGGTAGACTTCCTGCTCATTAGACCTTTCAGGCTGTTGGACATTTAGCTACTTAGACCCTCTGATCAGGAGGGCAGCTAAGTACCAGTATTATACATGTTGACTGCCTATCTGACCTCTACTACCTAGTTACTGTTCCTTACTAAAACAGTAACTGAAAAACCACATCCAGTCACATCAAAAGTTCTAATGGCATCGTAATAAATGTGGTACCTGATGTACTCGGAAACCAGGTGACTTCCTAAAGTTAGTACAGTAACTGCTTCTTAAATGTCGTAGCGGTTTTTAGAGAAAGTTTCGCAACGCGAGCGTCTTTTGTTCCAAACTTATGTATAAGCAGGAAGATGCTTAAATCTTACTTATGTTAGTGCTCGTTTTATAGAACGGATGTGCTTTTCGAGTAGCTTTTGATTGTCATTTGTAAGTGGAACTGAAAAACAGCGTATTAGCAGACGTTTTAGTCATTAGTCATTTATTCATGAACAATAAATTTTATCTGAAGTCACATAGAAAATTTAAATTAATGCATAAATACCACAACTTAATACAACATATTATCTTCAACAGCATAAAGACAGTTATTCAACAGGAAACGAAACTTTTTAGTTGCTTTTTAAAAGAGCTTGAGTAGATAGCGCTTTTTTATATGTAGAGGCAACTTAAAATAATATAACCAATTGAGATCTGGAACTGTGCCTCACAATATTTAAATTAACCTGTACCTAGCAGTGGCGAAGGTTCCAAACAACTCGATTCCTACCGGCTTCCCTTTGAAAAATGGCACAACCAGTATTTTATAGACAAATAATAAAATCGCATTTAAGATATGTACTCCGGCTTACCTCTTACAAAAACTGACCCTTCGCTACTGGTACCTAGTAACGTATAACGTCTTGTCTCCGTGTGCCTTCTCTAATCTGTCGTTCTTCTGTTGTCTCATATTCATACAAATATTTGGCCATGTTACTTAGAAGTACAAATACATAAATGCACGGCACTGTAATAATACTGTAATAATTCAGATTTATAAAATGTTCACGGCATCTCTCTGTTGTTGTTGTTGTTGGGAGTTTATTGCGCCATTCCTTCTACCAGCTCGAAGAGTGAATTGGTGAAGCTCGTACTCGTTTAGAGAATGATCTGGAGAAGCAAGGCGAAGAATTCATTAATATTCAACACGGGGTTGACATCAATGTAGCGGGGAGGGTTTGAACCACTAATTAAACTCAATACCTTTGGTTCCCCAGCTCAAACCACACATCCTAACCAAAGAAATCGGTCGTGTGAAAACGTGATTATTGCGTTCATGTTATGTCACTACTTTGTTCGGAAAACAAAAACGGTCTGCCGACTTGGCGTCGGAGTTGCGAAACTCTTTAATGAGTAAGTCTGGTTAGGACGTGGCCTTAATGTTTGGTTCTTTACCTACCACTTTTTAAGGGTACCGTATTACCCAGGTTGTGGAGGTCACATATACAGTCACTCCATATTATATGGATTATTTTTTTATTACTATTCTGGTATTCAGCTGCATCCAATAAGACTGGAAACCGACCCCAATCAAATTGGAAAAAGGCAGGTAGATGATGATAATTTGCCTACCACCTTTATTTATTTATTTAACAATTTATGTACATACTAAATACAGGAAAGAAGAAAGAAACAGAAAATAGTACAAATGCTTATTTCTAAAGAAATCTCTTCCAGCAAACCTGCGAAAGGAGATACTAAAAAAGAGATGTAGACATAGTGACACTTTTCCAAATGTCTTCACATTCTTCAACAATAAAAACCCCTAACCTGGTTTTATTAAATGTCTGAGTAACCCTAAATAAGATTTAGACCTAAATCCGCTAGCACGTCCATCCCAGCCAGACATGTCAATCTCCTAGGATAAATGTAACGTACCTAATAAACAAGTTTATGCCTCATAAATCTAGAGCTCTCTATTTATAAATAAACCTTATATATAACATATATTAAATGTATGTAACCGAGCGGAAGATAAAATTGGTTCTTATGTATAAAAAAGGGTGTGGTTTTATTCTGACCTACACAGATTGTACCAGCCTATGTTCATTAATTAATTCGAACCTGTAAATACGGCATAACCGTTATCCAACCGTTAGCCGGTATCTATAACATTCAAATAATGGAAGACAGAACTTGAGCATAACAATAATCATAACACAGATCTTTAGAACACGGTACGAATTATGTCAATCTTGCTTTGTTATAAAGTTTACACATAGGTAAGAAAGAAGTGATGGTAGTATAGTAAGGATGATCTTGATGGAATAGTTACCAAAATCAATAACATGAAAGCCTAGAAAAGTGGCAAGCTTCCAAGCTTTTCGTACTTTACAACGACTTTCAATGTGATTAACAAAAGCTTTTCGATAACTTATGGCGGTTCCACAGATTTTTGAGGTTTCCATCATCATTGTCGTTAACAGAATGTCATTGTGTCACCCGTAATAAGTACATCTTTTTAGGACCAGACAACTGTCGCAGGAAACAATAAAAACAAAAGAAAATCACATAAGATTACTTCCAAATAAACGCGCAGCCTGTATATCAATTTCTCTCAGCCTACGTCACGAATATTATTATTATATCCATCTATTATTTACACATTCGTCATGGTACATCTGGCACATCAACTGGATTGAATACATTTCGATATCCTGGAACTAATACAGACATTTCTAGGGAAACTCCCGTAACATTAGTCGCAGGGACCTGTGAGCTGTGACTGTTAATTATAAATAACAATTGGTATTTTGTTAAGAGCAGATAGCTTCTAGAATAAATAAAATTATTGTCTTAGATAGAGAAATTATTTTGTGGTAGCAATCGAGTTTAATGACCTCTTGAACCCAGTAGTCGTCACTATTGATTTTCAGCTTTCTCTTATTTTCGTACGTCAATCCAATTGAAAGGTAAAAATCATCATTAAAGTATCAATAACAGGGAAGGTAAAGAATTGGTAAATGTGTTGTGACCCCGACTGGGAGGGGTATATGCCGTATATTTCCAGCAACGGACGACAATAGACTCAATTTATTGACTGAAAAAAACTTTCTACAATCATCGTTATGGAGAACTAGCTTATGCCAGCGGCTTCGCCCGCGTGGAGTTCGGTAATTGTCCAACGGGATCGAACTACCGGGATAAAAATTATTCATACAAATTTATTCAGTAGTTTTTGCGTGAAAAATAAACAAAAATCGCTCACAAATTTTCGCATTTATAATAGCAGTAAGATTAGATGCGTTATAACAATGTAACCGTTTGCAGGCCCAGGTTGGCCGCTGTAGAAATAATCAGACCAAATGGGGTATCATCGAACCATCCCAAATCCAATGCCAGCGTGGAGCCCTTTCTGCAGGATATGCCCTACCTCCTTTCTTGATCATCTTGCACCGCCTGCTCCTTCGAGGATTTAAACAAAGTCAACGAAAGAGCTGTGCAAGTGACCATATATAAAAAAATAAAAATAAAAAAATATACTGGTCGGGTATTTTTGAGTCCAGTGACACGCACAGAAGAAGAAGAATATATTATAATGGCAGACCTAACGGCCAGTTCTTACATAAGCATAATCAGCCTATTAATGTTCCCACTGCTGGGATGCAGGCCTCCTCTCTATGAGAGGTTATGGGCTAAGAGCAGCGGTGGCCCAGTGGTGGAGACCCCGACTTACGAGCAGTAAGTCGTGGGTTCGAACCCAGCCAGGCGCATTACTTTGTGTAAGTTATTTCATCACCACTGCTCTCAAAACGGTGAAGGAAAACATCGTGAGGAAACCGGCATGTCCTAGAACCAAAAATTCGAAGACATGCAACATCTACTAACCCGCACTGGGCCCGCGTGGTGGATTATAGTTCTTACATAATAGTATTTAATTATCCGCTTGGCCTCTTATCCAAGAAAATCTCCGTCCTTTCCATTCAAACCTCCTTTGTTTAACCAAAATCTCCTCATTAAGGTCGCCTCACTAATTAAGATAAATCCCATAATTTCCTCCTCAATATGTAGATAATTACATACTGTACCTATGTACACTGCCTTTAATTGACATCGGAACTAATTGAAGATTAACCACGTTCATCGGACAATGTTCTAGCTTAGCTATAGTGATTATTGAATGCCTGGATTAGCGCTGTGTGTTAAATGATGTGAGCATATTGACCTGATTGAAGTAGAATGGTAACGGGAATAGGAAACCTATTTTTTTTCTTTTTGCATCCTTCGTATTTTGGCCTATGGATCCCAGGCTTGATCTTTGACATTGTTAACATTCAAAAGTCCAAGCTCAGGGTTTGCCAACGTGCGATAGAGCGCAGTATTCAGGGCGTCAAACTAACCGGCCATAAACACAACACCACACTGCGCTCCGAAACACAAATTACTGTCATTGCTCAAAAAGCCACTAAGCTGAAGTGAGACTTGAGCTGGTCATGTCTGCCGTATGTCCGACGAGCTGTGGGCCAAAACAACCCTTTTGCAGAGCCTTGACACAGCCAGAAAGCGACGCGGTAGACCTCGCAGGAGATGGCGGGATGAGCGTTACAGAATCAACGACCAGTGGTCCACATTGGCCCTGGATCAAAAGATTTGGAGGTAGTGGGGGCCTCCCCCCACGACCTCCAAATCTTTCGTGCTTTTCTGCCTTTGCCAGGCAGTGGGATGACACAGGCTGACAGTAACAGTATCTTTGATCAGTTTTAGCTATAAACAGGTATGGCAGCGGCGTGCCGAGGCCAACAATACGGTAAGCCCATAAGGCCAGCAGACTATTCAGAGACCCTAACATCATGAAGCGAAGGCTAGTTTGAAAGAGCCGCTACTAGGTAGTGTTGTACGTTGTGGCAGTTCGAGTATGTCCTCCAGTGACGTCATCTCTCATCAGCAGATCCTAGATTAGATGATATGATATTAATATGATGATAGATTATATGGTCAATATGTCTTTCCGCTTTACCCGTTTTTCTAGCTGAATAGGAAACTGGATGTATTATTTTGAGGTTAGTGTTTAGGACGTCAGCCTATAACATGGCCATGGACGTGGAAATCGGTAATTGTCTCACGGGATCATACGACCAGGATATTTTTTTGTATTAGTTCTGATTACAAACTAACTGGGTGCCATAATTGATCCAAATTCGTTCAATAAGTTTTGCGTGAAAGAGTAACAAATATACATCATTATGATAGTAGAAGAAAATAAGATAGTTACGAGTAGAAAAGGTTTGAGGATGTCGTTTTTCTGTTGTTGTTTTTTTTTTTCAAAAGTTTCGCGTCATGGTAGCTATGATTATCAGTGAAATACCCCTTAAATAAGTAATGTCAACTGACATTACTTATTAAAGCTATTGCTTTAGCATTATTCTATTCCTATGAAATCTTCGATCAAGTATTTCCGTTTAATAAACGTTATGCTTATTGAAATATGTTTGTAAGCAGGAATTCAAGCAGACAAATAGATATCCGAATATTTAGTATGGTATCGTATTACCCAGTACTAACTGTGTTGTGGAGGTCAGATAGGCAGTAGCTCCATGTAAAATGAAAAGGCTAGGCAGTTATGTAGGCAGATGATGAGGTAAAGTGATGAGAAAGTAAAACATGCAATAACAAAAGTATACTGTCGCTTACTCCCGATATTTCGACGCTATTGCAAGCGCCATGATCGCGGGATGACTCCCGCCTTCATCCATCATCATTGCAACAGCGTCAAAATATCGGGAGCTCATAATAATGGATAAGCACGGAAGATATCCCGTAAGTGACAGTATAAGTTTAGTTATAAACCGTGAAAGCTTAAAACAGTGTTTAACAAAAGTGTATTTAAGTCTGATTAATTTATTAGATGCGTTTTCAAGTCATAATCGTCTAAACGAGTCCTTTTATCATAACCCCGCCAAATTATATCTCCCACTGACAAAATAAACTATAGACAATATATAACTATAGGTTGTTTTAAGTTCCAATTTCAATTTTCCTGTTTTGTTTTTTCTACACACTGTGTCTACATTTCTAATCCTACTTTCCTCTCGCAGGTCTGCTGGAAGAGATTTCGCATGAAATAAGCAGTACCTTTGTGCTCTTCTATCTTAATGTTATGTCTTGTTGAGTATTTTGTGTGTACATAAATAAATAAATAAATAAGAAATCCAATCGAATACCACAGATTACAAATATTTATTCATAAAATAGGCACGTATACATTTGATCACGGCATTGATTAGTTCGGAGGCTCAATAAGGAAAAAATCAAGTCTGCTTCTCTATGTATATTCGGGAAATCGTCTGTTTGCCTGTTTGTTTATTCTAAACGAACGCCCCCGGAAATAAGTCTGGATAGAGTTCAATTCGCTTTGATGGGAATGACGAGATAGATGTGATATTTGTCTGCGGACATGTTTTGTGCCTACAACCAACTAGTACGTACTGGAGTTCTAGATTTTGTTTGACTGTAATTGGGTGAGTAAGTTTGTAGGCTCGACGTGGTTTCCGAAATTCGTGTCGTAACATCGTGTTGGGGTTGTGTAATCTTGGATCAAACGTTACTCTTGAAAGATGTCACATAGGTATGATTGATGGAGATAATACACTTAAAAACCGAACTTTTTGGAGGGCTACACGTTTCAGCCCAAATACGCTTGAAACACAGATAAGATTCTTTTAAATCATTAATCATCTAATAACAAACCTTATTTTAAGGAGTTGTACCTAACTGACCTATAACTGCATACAAGAAAAAATCGTTCCATCGCGTCGCGTCATATTTCTTTAACGACTTTCAACAAGATGACATACATTTTTCGATACGTTTGTCAATCCAATAAAATTTTTGACCTTATTATCATGGTTATCGTTGAGTTATGTCACTGAGTCTATTAAAAGGGGGGCTCCTGTTTAATATCAACAACATTATCAAAAATATTTCAACACTTCCCCATCAGTCAGACAAATTAATCCGAACATAAACATCAAATAGGCACAAACCTTGTCCCCAATCACTCTGTACCAATAAACTCTTTGACCCAAAGAACGACGGCAAAGATTACTGTTTACCAAGCTTCGCAAGCCCAAGATTAAGTCGAGAGACGTCAGTTAGGTACATTAACTGAGCCAACCAATCTAATTTTTAATGTTGCCGACCGATTTACTTCAAATATAAAATGTTTTCATGGAAATAGCGTAAATATTTTCTTGATGAGATCTTTCTGTTTGCTTGTTTTTTGGGATTCATTCGATATTGTTGTCTGTGGAGTTCTTGAGGGTTATCTGGAGGATAAGCTCTTAGGCTCTATAAGTTCTCAGATCCTCGACGTAATCGGACATGCCATTTTACAATGTGCCCGCACATTTACGTTTTTTTCAATCTGTTTTATTCCAAACGGAACCTTACACTTTTCCCACACATCAGTTCTTCCTCACCTTGTCAATTGCATTATCACTTACCTTCAGGTGCCAGTGATCAAAGACCTGCATTTCAAAATGAAACAAAAACACTTTTCCTAACTTTTAAACTACATACGCTACACTATTTATTGTCAGTTACTCTGTTAAAAGAGCTGAAGGAGGAAGGAGCTTATGGCTAAATAATAACAGCTGCTCCGATCGATCTTTAGGTTAAGCCGTGCTTACCTAGGTTGATCTGTGGATGGGTGATCACCCATTACATACAGAGTTTCCTCCGTGCCTCAGAGTGCACGTTAAGCCGTTGGTCCCGGCTGTCATTTGTAGATCTTTGACAGTCGTTACAGGTAGGCAGTGGCCTAAAAAGTCTGACAACCAGTCTTACCAAGGGGTATCGTATTACCCAGCACTGGGTTGTGGAGGTCAGATAGACAGTCGCTCCATGTAAAATACTGGTATTCAGCTGCATCCGGTTAGACTGGAAGCCGACCGAAAAGGCTAGGCAGATGATGACTCGGTTAAAAGAGCTATACCATGGCTATACCCAAAGTAAAATCAATGTTTTGTAAAGATTATGTAATACTAAGATAGCCTTGTGGACGTTATTGTAGCAAAAAAGGATCTCTCTCTCTTATTTATCAGTTATTTCAGCTAATATTTCTAGTATTAAAGAATATTTTCCAGACTAAAGTTAAATACATTAGCACTTCGTTATCTGTCTTACGTATGTAAGTATATTACACAGCCACGTTAATCAAATCAAAATCGCTAACTCAGATGGTGGCGGCAAAATGATGGAAAATAGTCCCTATATTCTTGAAAGCTACGGTCTAATTTTGCAACGAAGCCTTAGGTTTTCAGTACATTAGTCTCTGGATGGACGGTACGAATGCATGTATAGTCACAGGGGAATTTTTCGCGGGAAAGCCAATCTCAAATGTAAAAGGAATACAGTTATACGGCTATACCGTTATTCAAAAAGAAATTGACAGAACTATTAATTAATAAATGTTATTACACATTTGACGATTTTTTGACTGATAAGAATTTAAATTGATAATATGACATCTCTGTATTCCTGACTGAAATGATAAATGTAATTAATTTAATTTTTGACGTCATAATGTAATGTATTTAAGGTGTCGTTTGTTTTAATTATTGACATTCCAAATTTATTAAATTTTAATTATAATATGTACTTGTTCTGCACACCTGTTAGGGTAGGATATGGTCCTGAGCTATATTTTTTGTGTTTTATCCTTATGTGTACCAATATTCAAACAAAATAAATGATTTGATTTCGGTCTATCAATCTGACATGTTTACTATTGTTTTGACACCTCCTCGACTACTAAGCAATAGTGTATGTTTGCTTACCGTTAAGACGCCTAATCAGCTAGAGAGCCTACATAGCCAACATTCTTTATATTTGTTGCCATAATACGGTAAAAACTTCAATATCACATTCAGTATAGATTAAATTGACCTACAAATACATAATAATTATGCAACCTTTATAAATACAAATGTTTTACATACTTTTATTAAAAATGTAAATTATAAGAGTAAAAATCAATAAAGGATTAATGCTACCTTTCACTACCTTAGATTGGATATTATCCAAAACATTGGTCAAATGTTTGGCGAAGTAGATAAGTACAGTCAGTGGTGTAAACTAGTCGGACAGTAGCGAGTAAACAGTCACTGTCTAGGTGCTCGGTAATCACCACTGTCTTTGATGGGGTATCATCGTCTCGTCCCAAATATAATACCACTGTGGAGCCCCTCTGCAGGATCCTGCACAGCTACCTTCCAGGATTTAAACGAAGCCAACGAAAGAGCCGTGCCGGTACCTATATACTGGTCGGTTATTATTTGAGTTCATCTACACGCAAAGAAGAAGAAAGAAAGAAAGAATCATTTATTTGCCATGAATGTGGGTAAAACAAAATAAGGTTTTAGCATTGTTAAATCTGTTCCAACCCACTCTACCATACGGCATGCGAAATTAAAAATATATTTACATCTACTTAATTTTACAAACAAACAAAGAAAGAAAAGAAAAAAAAGAAAAAGAACAGTTATTTGAATCTACAGCCTTCTTTACATAAATTAAACATCAAAAATAATAATCTTCGAATACAAAGTTTCTATGGAAATTCATTTTCCCAACAAGCTAATGGTCTATACTCAAAAATATTTGCCTCAATTTCCCAATCGATACACTTTAAAAATGAGGTCTAATGTTCTGCCAAAACAATCCTCTTTGGTGTTACATAAATGCATAGTATTTTATTGCCTTTGCCTCACGATCGTCTTTTCTTTGCGACTCGAAATGCAGCGAACATCACTCACTTTTGGCCGCAGACTTATTCTGAGTGACATGACGGATTGGAACTCGAAGACAGTGGCGTATTACGTATTCTAAGTTGGGAGGCACTTTCGTAGTTTGATGGAAATGTGAGTGATTGCGTAGTTTTTTCTTGTGTTGTTATCTAAATGGAATTGTGAAGCGCTTTTGCGCTGTTTTGACCACTTTTGTTGTAGCAATTTGTTGTTGATTGATGTTATGTTGCTATCTGATGAAGTCTTTACAACAAAAGTTTTAAATGACAACTCCAAGAGAGGATTGTGTTGCTCGTGACGCTGTTGTCGTTAAAGAATTGATATGGCCATGCAGTTCTAACAAGATGTGCATATTCTCAGAATATCAGAATATAATGTAGGTACTTTTGCAAAAATATAAAGTTACATACATTTTAATCATCAAGCAGTTCAGAAAGCAGAAAAATGACCATTGTGGTTTTTCTTGTTGTTAAAAGACTAATGAATTCCGCTTCTAAAAAAAAAACATGAAATAGATCACCTTTTGGTATGGGTCAATGTCAATATAATAATCTAAATAATAAAGGAACTCAAGTTTATAAAGGTTAGAGAGATGAATACAAAAATACTGACCTAAAACACAGGGGACGACAAAAAAAAATATTTGAAAAACACATTTCCACCTCCTCTTGAACGCTGTTCCAAATACAAAACTCGTTCACTCATAAGTATAACAGTGATAGCCAAAAGGTCAACATTCAAAAATAGAACATCGAATAAAAATGTAAAAAATTCAAAAAGACGACCTCGGAGTAGCTCTGTTATTTACTCAGTATAACATCGCATGTACTAAAAGTATCGCATATGACTGAATTCCCTTTGAGCTCGCTACGACTCAAGTAATGCTATTTTCCCAATCACTCTGTGAAAGGCATCGTTATTACATTCGTTCGTTCGTGTACAGCTTAACTGCGTTTTTTGCAACAAATATAGCGCTTGTTTTTCAGTGACTTCAAGCGCTTTTTATGCGGGTGGCTTTTTACAGCGCTAGTGGTTATCTGTGAGGTATGGTTGACTGTTGTTTGGGATTTTACACATAAAGTTACAACCTGCTTTAAATATGTCTTTTATGTTCTACTACACCAAATAGCGAAGACTCAAAATATATTAATGGAAACCTAAAACAAAGATCGTGCACCTAAAGAATGAAAAACATGTACAGACGCCAGCACATCAAGCTACTACAATCTGTCAAATTGCTTTAATAGATTTTCAACTTTATCGCTGAAACATTAGGTTCAAGGTTGATTGGAAAAGTTTGTCAGTTTTAGGTAGCTTGATGTGCATACTTGCAGGGAACTTGATTGTTGAACAATATTTATGCCATTCATCATCAATCTTAAAAAACAGTGTCCTACTTACGTTGTCGAGCATGCCCTGTAAAATTCCTCTACTGCAACGGAAAAAAACTTGAAATAATTGACAGCACACCTGTAATCCTGTAATACCCGAAAGGTTAAGCAAAGGTTTCGACAGTTATGATAAGTCCCATGTAACAGGGGGCGAGTTTATTGCATCCACCGGGCACAGATCCGGACTCCGTAGCTGCTATTGAGAAATTCCTGATGGAAAAACTAAATGACACTTTGCCCGACCTTGGAATCAAACCCAGAATTGCATGCTCAGCAGTTGCCCTTACGACCTTTCGCCCAACGAGGAATAGAAAGAATAATTAGGTGTTCTCGTCTGGCTAACGGAGAGTGCTTGCATAGACACAAACTTGTAGCCAGGATTATCTATAAGCAATTTGCTCTAAAATACTCCTTGTGGAATCGGAAGTGCCGCACTATAGGTATGTGCCCGACTCAGTTCTCGAAAATGGCAGTATCACATTGTACTGGGATCAATCCAACATCACTCACATCAGCAGGACTATTGTAGCCAATAAGCCTAATATAGTGGTGGTGGATCGATCAGAGCAGCGTGCAATGATTGTTGACATAACGGCCCCGCACGACGAGAACCTCTTGAAAGCCGAGAAAGATAAGCAAAACAAGTATCTTGACTTGGTTCACGAGGTTGTCGACATGTGGGATGTGGACTCAGCGATCATTGTGCCGATAGTTGTATCAGCCCATATATGGCTTAATTGCCAAGAGCCTCAATCAATACCTGAGTAGGCTCTCGTTAGGCAGCTGGATCAAGGGCTTGATTCAGAAAGCGGTACTCCTGGACACGGCTCGTATTGTTAGAAGGTTTCTCTCTCTCTGGAGCCCTGACCGCCGTTAGTTTGGACCCTGTTCCCGATACCGGTAAAAGAACATTTAAAAATATAAAAAAATGTAGCCCACATTTTTTTATATTTTTAAATGTTCTTTATTTAGCTCGCGGCTAAATAATAACAGCCGCTCGGATCGATCTTTAGGTTAAGCCGTGCTTGCCTAGGTTGGTCTGTGGATGGGTGACCACCCATTACATACCGAGTTTCCTCCGTGCCTCGGAAAGCACGTTAAGCCGTTGGTCCCGGGTGTCATTTGTAGATCTTTGACAGTCGTTAGGTAGTCAGTGGCCCAAGAAGTCTGACAACCAGTCTTGCCAAGGGGTATCGTAGTACCCTGTACTAACTGGGTTGTGGAGGTCAGATAGGCAGTCGCTCCATGTAAAATACTGGTATTCAGCTGCATCCGGTTAGACTGGAAGCCGATCCCAACATAGTTGGGAAAAGCTAGGCAGATGATGAAATGCTCTTTATATTTTTATGTAAATTAATATTTAAAAATGTAATGATGAATAAAGGAAATAATAATTAAAACATAGAAATTAACTCTTATTATAACAGCTTCAATATTTTATACACTACTCGCAGTCTCTGTATCAAGCAATTAATCAGCGCATTCACGAGATGGTGCGCATCTTTTGTGGGAGAAATGAATGACATTAAAGCGAGACCATTTCACCGCCGAGTGGGGATTGTTATTATGACATTAATAAATAGATGAAAACTTCGCTCCTCTACGCGGGAAGTGCATTTGCGAGGCAATTAATTCATTTTCTCTACTCGAACATAAATGCTGCAGATGTTGTACGTGAAACTACGTCTTGATAGCTAAAGTTATTTTCGGGCGTAAATTATGTTTCGAAATTAGTTTCTGAGTCAGGAATATTTTAAGTATGTCAGTGTCTTCTTCAGTCGTTAGGTAGTCAGTGGCCTAAAAGTCTGACAACCAGTCTTACCAAGGGGTATCGTATTACCCAGTACAAACTGGGTTGTGGAGGTCAGATAGGCAGTCGCTCCATGTAAAATACTGGTATTCAGCTGCATCCGGTTAGACTGGAAGCGACCCTAATATAGTTGGGAAAAGGCTAGTCAGATGATGAGTATCTTCTGAAATAACACAACATAACACCACGCCTGTAATAGAAGCCAGAGGTGTATCAAATAGTGCACTTTCGTCAGTTATGTTTAAGTCCCATGTAATAGGGGGCGAGCCTATTGCCACCAGACGGGCACAAATCCAGACTCCGTGGCTGCTACTGAGTAATTCCTGAATGAAAATCCCAATAACACTTTTCCCGACCCGGGAATAGAACCCACGACCTCATGCTCAGCAGTCATGCTTACGACCACTAGACCAACGAAGTAGTTTTTCTCATATTGTTTTGAACAACAAACAATGAACCTAATTTTAAAGTCCAAGTCAAAGTCAAAACGTTTATTGCGAACTAAGTGTACAATGTTGTGTTATGATATTTTAGTACTACGCACATACACTCTACACACACACTACACACTGTATTTCTTACACAAGTTCATTTTTATGACAATATAAAATGTACTAGGACTGATCATGGCATGATATACATAGTTTGTCAATATACGACTTCTAAAGGAGAAGATGTACATTCACAGCCTGAGCTTTAAACCCAGTACACCCTTCTTTGGCTATGCCGTAGTCGCATAACAACGAAGTAATTTAATTTAAAAACTCTAAAAACAAAGCAAATGATAATAAAAATTACACCAGACATCGCACAGTTTTCGCAATCCGTTAAACTTCAGATGTCTAAATCCCGTCTGTGTCCCAGCTTCCCAGAACTCCATACGAACACAATAAAACCAAAATAAGTTCGCACATAGAACAAGTTTCTGAATGCTTGAATAGGCAATTGCACAATCCTAGCTTCCGAGCTTTGCCTGACTGTACTTCACTTTCCGCTTTAGTTGACTTTTTATTATAAATCCGCTGTATTTTGTTGTCCTCTTCGTTGTTTGTTCTTTACCTGAATTACCTGGTACATATTCTGTTCACAATCTTCTTTGAGGCGTGATTATATGTAACTATGTAATAACCTACAGCTATGGAATTACCTATGCTTGTCTAGGTTGGTCTGTGGATGAGTGACCACCCATTACATACCGAGTTTCCTCCGTGCCTCGGAAAGCACGTTAAGCCGTTGGTCCCGGCTATCATTTGTAGATCTTTGTCAGCCGTTACAAGTAGTCAGTGGCCCAAAAAGTCTGACAACCAGTCTTACCAAGGGATATCGTATTACCTAGTACTAACTGGGTTGTGGAGGTCAGACAGGCAGTCGCTCACGTTAAAACTGGTAGTCAGACTTTCTACTTTTGTTCAGACGACTGACAAAAAACAAACTAAGAATAGTTTATTTTTATACGTCGACGTCCCCGTGATTAATGTCTAGAGGACAAGTAGTACTTAATAAAAAACGAAAGTGAAACCAATCATTGAATTAGAACCATATTTTAATAAGACTGTAATATCATCACTTTTCTTATTAATTACTCCCTCTAGGTACTACGTAATTAAATAAGAACATTCATAAATTTATTAGCCGTTCATATTTCACAATATTTTTTCGGTAACTACAAAAAATTCACCGTAGGTAAATCGGGTCTTACTGAATTTTCCTTAAAGAAATTACCCAATTATTTTGTAGCAAAATAGCCTAAATATTTCAGACTTCATTAACACCTTATTTCGAAAGAATGTCTGGTATGCTTTGATACTGAGATAAGATTTTTCGCTTCGAAAATTGCGATGAGAAACGGAAGACCTTTCTCAAAGGATCCGATTTACGCAGACTCATTACGGACAGAGTTTAAAAACTTCTCGGATTTATTATCATTTGCAACATTGTGTAATTGAGAGAACAGCCTGTAGAAGTGACTGAAAACAGTGAAAACATTTTCTGTTCAATTCTTTATTTTATCGTGTTTCTTTTTTTTTTATTGTCTGCGAAAACGCTGCAAATGGAATGTGTTCATCTTTTGTTTCCTTTATTTTGCTTCGTACTTTCGTTCTTGTAGTCACATAACATAGATTTAAATCAACGAGATTTATGATACTACATACAGAGTGTAAGGGACAACCCTCTACATATAGGAATATGATTCAAAATAAAGAGCTGAATGCACCCTGTCAGTTTGTGGAGGACTGTCCCTTACAGCCTGTATATATAACTTCTGTTACTTATTTTTACATTTAGTACAGCATTATCCATGAATACTAAGAGGAGCTCGTGGCTAAGTAATAACAGCCGCCCGGATCAATCTTTAGGTTAAGCCGCGCTTGCCTAGGTTGGTCTGTGGATGGGTGACCACCCATTACGTACCGAGTTTCCTTCGTGCCTCGGAAAGCACGTTAAGCCGTTGGTCCCGGGTGTCATATGTAGATCTTTGACAGTCGTTATAGGTAGTCAGTCAGTGGCCCATAAAGTCTGACAACCAGTCTTACCAAGGGGTATCGTATTACCCATTACTAACTGGGTTGTGGAGGTCAGATAGGCAGTCGCTCCATGTAAAATACTGGTATTCAGCTGCATCCGGTTAGACTGGAAGCCGACCCCAACATAGTTGGGAAAAGGCTAGGCAGATGATGAATCCATGAATACTAAATTAAGTAATCCTGTTACTCAGTCTCCTATAGAACCACAATAATTCTAACATTATCGTCTTTCATTCATCAGCAAACAATTCCAATCCGGGGTTGGTGTCCACTAGCGCGTTGAACATTGTAAGCATGCACGGTAGGGGAGGTGGATCAAGCAAGTGCTTCTGATTGTTCATTACTGTCAAATTTACAGTGATCTTTATTTTCATAAATGTAAGGTTTCTGTTTGTTTGCTGCCACTGACAAGTCTGTCAAATAAAGTCATCTTTATCGTCATTTAAATAAGGTTGTTATATGCTGCAGTCGGAAGTAAACTAAGAGAGAAAGGACTATTCGTTATTACTAGAAGCACACAGCTGGCTCTCGTAAGTAGATTGCGACTTGGGTAGCATAATCTCACCTATAGTAACTCGTAAGTTGTATTTAAATGTGTTCTTGTCGTAGCAACGAAAAATATTCCTTTTCTAATTTGAAGAGAAAAGCCCTAAGTTCGAATTTTGATCATTATAACAGCCAATTTCTACGTAAATTGGAAGGTAATCGAATTATTTTGACAGTCCCAGCGCGGCGCGGATTGAATTCAATTAGGCAAGATATTGTGTTGACTTAGTCTCAGCCGACGTTGAATCTACATACTACAACCAATATGGGAAAATTTTAGGCTAATTAGATTTTTTGTCCCAAAAGCTAAGATCTGTAAGATCTAAAATGGAATAATGATCATGCTACCTACTGATATTACATTTTATTCAAATTACAACTTTTTTTTTCGTTTATCATTATCATCAGTACCTTAAGCAAATAATTTTACTGGAAAGATGAAGATAACAAAGTCTTAGCTTTATCTTTCGTACCAAATGTACAGCGATCAAACTGCTTGGTATATCGAGCGGTCCTCTCTGATCTGACCTGTAGGTAGGTCATGGGTTCGACCCCCAGCTGTGGCACAGTTAACTGACCTTCTTCTAGCACATTTCGTCTTGATACTGGAGATAGCAGCCATTCTAGCAAAAAATATATTGCGAGAAGCCTTGGACCCTTAAAAAACAAATCAATCGAATTACTGCCTTCTCTAAGCCTTAGAGAAGGCAGTAATTCGATTGATTTGTTGGTAGCTGTGTTCCTTAGAGTCTAAGGAACACAGCTACCAACGACCTTAACCATTATTTATTTCCTCGGGTTTGCTCGCACACTCCTAAGGCGACTAGGCACCAAAATAAATGTCAAGTCACGATAATAATTGGAATTGCAACAAGTAATATGGAAGAATAAAAAACTATTTGCAAAAAAATAAGACTTCAAAAAAATACCAATCGGTGAAAACTAACTTACTTTCAAGTAAAAAAACTGATATTTTCGAATACATTTTTAGTCACTACTATGTTATACTGTGAATGTGGTTTTATTGAACATTTTTATGTCTAGTTATCTATGAAAAAGTATCAGTTACCAATGACAAAAAGCATTTTTGTCTTTAAACTCGATATTTTAGAAATAATTGAAAATGGGAAATTTTCAAAAAAAAACTTAAAACATGCATTTCATCGACAACAATTAACAAATAAACAGACCAAATTGATGTTTAATAAAGTCACACAGGTCACACTGTCACAATATAAATTCATCAATTATTAAGATTTTCGTAAATTAAAAAAAAAACACCTTTAGGAACTCAATAAAAAGTCAAAGCCACTATACACTTCGTTCCACCTTTTGAGTATTTTTTGACTTATTGCACTCGGCTAAATGGCCAGTTACTTTCGTATTTATGAGATTGTTTCTAGCACATGTTCAATATTGTTAAGTGGAAACGGGAATTTAATGGTTTATAGCCATTGAGGTCATCTTACAGGTCTATGTCCATCAATTAACTTTTTTCTGCAGAAATCAATCCGGATTTACCAACTAAGAACACGTTCAATGATTGCATGGGGCAATCATCTAATTTGATTTATAATAGAACTGACGATTAACTTACAAATTAATATTATAACTCGCAAATTCAAGTGAAAAAAACTGGAATGTATGCCAGTGCAAAAACTGGAATTTATCTAAGCTTTAACCGACTTAAAAAGAAGTAGGCGGTTCTCAATTTGGTTGATTTTTAACCGACTTTTAAAAGGAGGAGGTTATGTATGGCACTAGCAATATTTTTTTTTTAATGTTTTTCACCTCAGAACTCCCGTCATTTATAAACCGGATATTTGGAATATTACTTTACTTTCGTAAGCCGGTGGCAAAATGCGTGATTCAAATAAAAGTAACCGACTTACGAAAGTAAAGTTATTTTCCATTTGTTGGTGTTTTTTTTAAGGCGGTTGTTTTTTTTGCAAAAAAAGTTTTATTTATCTCGACCTAGGTTTAATCTCTTGATGATATTAGAGCTTAAAACGAATATACAGACTTAGTTAATTGGATTGTAATACAACTATAATTTGATGAACTCTTACACGATACAATATTAATTAAAAAACAACTAGGTACCTTCTACGTACTACCGCGTTCACCGGTCGACCACTTTTCAACCTTATAACTCAGGGTATAAGGGTGAAAAGTGGTCTACCGTCAGTGAGCGCGTTAGTAACTACTTACTTCTACTTCGAACGTCAAATCTCACTCCGATGGTGTTGGATTGTAGTCACATCGGACTATGAGAGTGAAGGCAGAGAGAGTGTAGCTGTGTCTGTACTCACCTTTGCTCACTATAATATCTCCCACGTCGAAGGCTAGTCTCCGCTGAGCTCGACCACGATGACCGCAATTCGGTCAGGACGACTAATATCATCACACGAGGTATCCTCTAAACTAAGTAGGCCTTGTTGGTCGAGCGACCATGCAAGCGCGACTGCTGAGCATAAGGTCATGGGTTCGATTACCGGTGAGGGTAAAGTGTTATTGCGTTTTTCCATCCGGATTTTTTCAGTAGCAGCCACGGAGTCTGGATTTGTGCCCGGTTGATGGCAACACGCTCACCCCCCTATTACATAGGACTTAAAACATAACTAGAGAAATTTGGGTGTATTACATATTAGGTATACCTCATATATAAGTAGGGCTCCATAATGTAGTAAATGGTTTCGATGATTACATACACACGTTTTCCGTTGCCGTCGGCAACAGTGTGATTTGTCAAAGCGTCTTATCTGGATACCTATCGAGCATTTATTCTCAAAACAACTGAGGGAAAAATATATTCTCCATCGTTGCGAAAAAACAGATGAGCGGGCACGAGGGAAATAACGAAGGGGAAGGTGTCCATCTTCGTTCGTTTTATCTTGAATTGCTAGATGTTTTTGATATGGTTCTTGTATTTTTGATAGCTTTTTTGTCCCAATTAGGTTAATGTTTTTGAAACGAAGAATGAGGAAAATGTACTTGCCTTATGAGAAGACCAATAAAAACGATGGATGGACACGTGAAAGTTGTTTTTTTTTCGGATAGGAAATCATCAAATGACCCCCCCCCCCCCCCGCCCTCTCTGGGCGGAGCGGAAGGGAGTGTCAGACTTGTACTGACTAAAACCCATCTATGTTCCTTCTTCCTTTGTGTTCCAGGGCCACGGTATCTCTTTCGAACAGTTCCGCAGCCCTGGCCGGCATCGGCCCATGCAAACCCCTACTTGGTTGCTGACATCTCTTTGAGACGCGCGTGGAACACGAACGCGCCGTCGCCACGGCCTGTCGTCATAAGACGGCCGGACGGCCAGCCCATAACTCACCGGCCACAGGCCCGATGTGAAAGTTGCTTTGGCTAGAAACCGGTGACTACTGGAATGATGACTGGAGAGAAGTATGGAAGGATTTGGATGCGAAGACAGCATGCAATGACGTATTATACCCTGATCTTCTAAAACCTTTCTTTCTTTTTTTTAAAAACCCTGATCTGTCCCACTGCTGGGCACAGTCGGGGAGGCCTTTATCCAGAAGTGGAACTGAACTGAATGAACCAGTAGCTTCTCCAGGCATTTTCGACGCGACCGTCGAACTCTTTGTCTATCCTTCTGATTAAAAATCATTTTACAACAACTTCTAAAACTGTGTATATATCCACCAGAAATCTATTTAATAGTTCTATTATTCTTCCTCATTACACAATACTAGGTCCAGTAGCATTGTTTCCTACAATATAGCATTCCCGATGCGACGGGACGTGACAGCAATGTTAAGCGGTGCACGTCCGTGGTCAAACTATCGATAAATATTTGTGGGACACGGAACACCACTAGTGCTTCGAGGTCAGGCAGCTGGCATTATTTCTGTGTAGGAGGGAGGGTGTTTAACTGGTTGAAGTGATGGGGTAAATAGAAATTAACTACTTGTAACATTTTATATGCACCGTCTCAGCTTGGTGGACACTAGCACCAAAAGCGCAACGAGTGAACAAAACGTTAATTCAAACAATTAATAAATTTAAAATACTGGTTTCGCACATAATAAGTTTTTAAAATTCTATTCATATCTTTGCGTTTTTGGGGTTTTTGCAAAAATATTAACTAAAATACATTTGAAACAAATAATATTTGGTTATTCATCCAAATTCTAACGATCGCGATGTTTCTCGATGTTGATCGATGCTAATCAATCGAGAGACTATTCATGTAAAAAAATGCAATAAATTCAGATCATGTAGAACTTGATCTGAATTTATTGCATTTTTTTACTTCACTTCACTCTAGTCGAAACTCACGTGGTTTCACAAATCATAAGTTAAAAAACTGCATGTGTTTTTTTTTTAATTTATTCATTATAATAACAGTGATAATAATTGACCATAATCTCGTCTGGCAATAAAGTGTTATTTTAATTAAAAACCACAAACATTTTAGCTGAAATTGTTTATGACTGTAATTATACCTTGTTTAGTTTTTAGCAAACAGGTTTCCAGTTAATATGATTATGGCCTAGCGCGCACTGCCCTGCGTTTTTTTAACGCATATCTTGTGAAGTATGGAGTGTCATAGAAGTGCGCGCACTGCGGTGAAATAAACACATGCGGTGTAAAGTCACCGTAGGCCTCCCGCTGCAAATTTGTAGATCGTTATATCTCACGAAAAAGGAGCCCTTCATAGGCCTTAAGGCCATCAAGGGATGTACCCAATACCGTTTGTGTACCCTTTTTTACGCAATACTAAATATACGCAGATAGTGACTCTAGTCCATAACGATAACGTGTTTGTATTAGGTACATCTCTGCTTAACCCTTCAGGAATTACAGGCGTGATGTTATGTAATATTATAAAGATGTAAAGTTTGGATGTAGGAGGTAATCTCTGAAACTGCTTAACCAATTTCAGAAACTCTTTCAGTGTACTGTTTCTTAGCTACACTGTTGCCGAGTGAAGTCGTGGGTAGAACCTAGACGAATTTTTCATCCCAAAACACAAGATTCAAAACACATCCTTAATTACGAGTCAACCTCAAGAGCAAACACGAACGGCTCGTTAATCTCTTCACTCACCAAATAAATGGACATAAGCCGTAACACATCGGTGTTTACACATTCAAAATAGCAATTAACGGACTGTCGATCAAGTGTGGAAGACTGTCAACCCACTCTTGCCTCATCATCAATATCCTTTACATCAAACTCGATCTCGTACGCATTAATCGAATATGTCTCCCAACAACGCCTAATCGAATAAATGGGTTCGTAAAAATTACTCGCCGTACAATTTATAAACGGGACCGTAATCTAGTTATTCGGTACGGTAATTAGGTCATCAACTCTGGACGTAGGAGGGTTGTGCACTTGTGGTGTAATTCATTTTGGTTGGGATCAATCAAAGGGACGTGGAATGGTAAGTGTTGATCAGATCTATTATTTTTTAATGTTGTGCCGGGAGTATAAGTACATAACATCACGCCTGTAATCCCCCGAAGGGTTCGGCAGTGACGTTCCTAATATTATACCCTTATTCGCCAATTATGGCTAGGTCCCATGTAATAGGGGGCGAGCCTATTGCCATCCACCGGGCACAAATCCAGACTCCGTGGCTGGTACTGAGAAATTATTGATGGAAAACTCAATAAAACTTTGCCCGACACGAACCCAGGTCCTCATGCTCAGCAGTCGCGGTTGTGACCGCTAGACCAATGAAGCAGTCACACACACAACACAACAACAATATTATTTTTTTCAATACTTAGCCCTACTTCAGAAATTTCTCCTGTATCGTGGGTGCGTTTCCATATATTTAAACTCACATACACAAACAGCCAGACCCGGAACTACTACCTGTAGGTTATACAAATATTTTTTCCGTGCGGGGATCGAACCCTCAACGTGCAGCGCGACAGCCAATCACTCAGCCACTGCGCCAACCGTACCGTCGAATTTGTCAAACCTGTCCAATCTACCAGAAGGACATTCTGCGAATCATACCACTTACAAACAGGACGTTGTATGAGTAAGAGATTTAGCGCCATACATAGTTCTGCGAATCGGGTATGCCACAGTTGCTAGATTTTGTGTGCTTCTAAACCAGAATTCACAAGGTTCTCTAACCAAAGGTCGCTGAACTTTTAGTTTTGTTTGTGAGACGAAAAACTTCAGTGATTCGTCGCTTCCGATTCGTCGCTTACCAAAAATAATACAAAGTATTTAGTGTTTCAGTTTATAATTTAAATAAATAGAGCTTCCGTCTTAGTTTGCTTTTGTGATCTACACCTTGTGTATTTAAGATCCTGCTTTCACAACCTTCCGTAAAAACTATTTAAGTACGTACTTCTAAGTTAACATGGTCCTAAGTATTGTAAAATACCCAACTGCTTTAGGTTTCTATAATAAATCACTTAGATTTCATTTACCAGCTTCCTTCGTATCAACGACCGTTGTCTGAGAGCTCAAGTACCCACGTTTCAGCTCATTCAGCTCAGTTAGTTCAGGATCTTCATCCACGATCACAGTCTTCAATTTCTCAACAGTTTCGTCATACAAAGCGCCTTGCAACTCAACCTGGATCTCTCTTAAGCTTTTCCCCTTTGTTTCTGGCACCATCAGGTACGAGAAAATAGCACCGATGATAGATGCACCGGCGTAGAACCAGAACACTCCAGCCAGACCAGCTACATCCTTCATTTCTTGATACCCTTTGACTGCCAAGAAGTTTAGGAACCCTCCCAGAATATTTTGGAGAGTCATGGCCACTGATTTGACGTTCAGAGGGAATATTTCTGCAATGAGAACGAAGACTAGCGACTCGTAGCCTAAAATGGATAACATGCTAGTGAAGATGATGCCAACGAAAGGGATGTAACTATAGTACGAGGAAGAAGTGGGCTGTATGAAGAAGTATGCTCCAACAACGATGAGGGTTATGCCAGCGCTGAGGTAGGAGAAGATGAACAGGGGACGACGTCCAACCTTATCCACTATGGCTGATGAAAATATACCTGCAGAAAAATTTGGAGTTTTAGTAGTGCAAGATGCTATATTATTATTTTAAATTATATTCAAAGATTCTATTAAATATAACTAATCTTATCATATTCAAACTCATACTCTACGCAATATCGACAATAACTTATAAATTTCTTACCAACAAAGAATTTGACTGCTCCAAATATTATTAGTACAGTTGAAATATTAACGTTCGTCTCGCTCTCTTGAACAATTCGGCCAATGTATTGTTGGATGGCAATCGTTCCCGACATAATTTGAGTAATTTTCAAACCTGTTGAATAATGTTATATACATAAGCATAGCATAAGCATAATCAGCCTATTAATGTTCCCACTGCTTTGACGCAGGCCTCCTCTCTATGAGAGGTAATGGGGTATAATCCACCACGCGGGCCCAGTGCGGGTTGGTAGATGTCACATGTCTTCGATTTTTGGTTCTAGGACATGCCGGTTTCCTCACGAAGTTTTCCTTCACCGTTTTGAGAGCAGTGGTGATGAAATAACTTACACAAAGTAATGCGCCTGGCTGGGTTCAAACCCACGACTTACTGCTCGTAAGTCGGGGTCTCCACCACCGGGCCGCTGCTCCTTATATCCATGTTAGGCAATTATCACATGAAACCGTTCGTCCGCAGTCGGGTGGTGAAGCAGATCTCACGTCGCATTGGCTTGTAAGGAACCTGTTGATGCCTAACATACGTACGCCGATCGGTGACGTGTGAGAATTGCCTAAGATACACGAAATGTTATAATTAATGTTAGCTATTACTATGCATCCATCATCTTGAGCCCTCGTTTCTCATGCACGAGGTTAGGTTTAGTGTTCAAAATCAGGTAAGTGACGTATCCAATTTATACAAGGAACACCACTGGGAGGAAACCAGGATTTATAATAATTCACATCCATAAGTCTGCAACCGCCAACCTGACTTCAGCAACCGTTATGATGTGGTTTCGCGGGGTAAGTCCCGATTGGTAACTTTCCCGTTTCGCCAACTAAACAAAATACCATCACAAAAGTGCCGTTTCGTATCTATTTTACTTCATAATTCACTTTCTTCATAAGTTACGAAAGGGGACTTTTTTCACTTTTTTTGCACGTCTTTTATTTACCCATAAGGGTACGTCCCGTTTAGTAACTTTCCCGTTTCGCCAACTAAACAAAATACCATCATTGGGAACAGGCCATTGCCCTGCAGTGGAACAAATAGGTTGGTATCGTTATTGTTATTACTCATCTGTAGATACTAACCTATACAAATAATGAGAGCTTTGCGGTATTGCTTCCCTGTAAACAGCTCTTTGATAGACCCTGAGCGAAGCGTCTCCTTCTTAACATCCACCATCATTGATGTGAGTCGGTCCTCTATTACCTGTAAAAATTATATTTGTGAAATCAGTATTAGTGGGAGACTAGCTTTTGGCGCAGGATCTGGGTAGACCATTTCTTTAAATATTTTATGTACCACTTGTCAAGTGGAAATATCCAACTGGTCAGCGATATAAAGGGTGTAAATAGACCCTTAACGAAACCGAAAGGCTAGTTCTCCTCGTCTTTGCGACCATTTTTTTGATCTAGACCATACCTGGGAACCTTCTAGTTATGGAGATATTGGGGGTCAAAGTTCCAACTTTTTCACAAGTTTTTTTTTTAATACATGATTTTAATGTAAGATGTTTACTTTAAACACCTTCACGACCCCTGTACTATTCAATCCATATATCAGCGCAAAGTGCGTTCCATCGAGTCCTACCGTAAAACGTAATTTTTCACCCCAAAAAAAAGTCGTTTCCCAGCAATAATTTAGCGGAAAGAAGAAAGCATTTCATAATTCTACTAAGAATCCGATATTCTCTCACCTTTTCATCCTTATTCGCGCTTAACTTGATCAGGGAAGCTCTCGCTCCTTTTACCTTTCCTTCTTTCAAGAGATAATACGGACTCTCGGGTATGAAGCAGCAGGCGATGAAGTAACATATCGGCAGAACCAGCAGCATGTAGCTGATGGCGTGGTACGAGACGAAGGGGCCGACAGTCATGATGAGGAAACCACCAAAATTTTGCATGTAGCGAAGGGACGATGTGAGTTTACCTCTGATCTCTTTATCTGATATCTCTGCTAAGTATATGGCTGATACCTGTAAGGAGAAGTCATTGATAGGCGTGAAGAAGAATGGCACACGCCTTTGGTCCAAACTAAAGCGGAACACGTACTTTTTAACGTAAGTTCGAGTTAGTTATATACTGATTCATCAGTGAACTTTTTAAGGGATAACAATATTGATATTACTAGTCTATTATTAGTCTGGACTTGCGCCAGGTTAATGGCAATAGGTTCGCCTCCTATTACATGAGACTCAAACATAACTGGTGAAATTTAGGTATACTATTACACACACACCTCTGCCCTTCGGTATTACAAGCGTGATGTTATGTAATATTGAGAATTTTGACCATGTTGAATATATGCATCTTCTACTGATAATTTACTTACGGTTGCTATCATGCCAGAGCAAGCGCCCCATAGGAAACGTGTTATGTAAAGCCCCCATGCTGTCGCAGTGCTTAAAACAATGACCTGAAAATAATAAAATTCATTTAGATACAAGAAACAGACATTCTCAAAAAGTGACTCAATATCAAGTGGAATAAAAAAAGGCAATAAAACTAGGATGAAATCACACTAGGTAAGGTTAAACGTTCCTGATAAATATGATTAATGATATAAAGTACCAATACTTTTACACGTCATTTGTTTACAAAACTAGCTCGGGTCAGTGTTTTCTATATAATATAACTATTCAGGCTGATATCTATACTTTGAACTTTGACTTAACTCGAGCTAAGTGCCGTAACGTTTCACAGAAAAATGAGCCACAACTCAATTAAGTTGACGTTCATATTCGTATAATACGCTTGGTGACAGTCACTTGTTAGTCACTTGGAATATGCACATTAAAATAATATAAACAAGGTTTATTTTTGGACCATGCGTCTGATTTAAATATTTTAAAATTTATGTACCATCTCAACATACATGATGAGGGCCACCAAGGCCAATGGACTGAATGGATGATTCAGAATATTGGTACCTTTGTAACAATATTCTGATTTAAGAGAGTGTCCAAGGAGTTTCTTACCCGTTCTTCTCGATAGAGATCTACGCTTTGGAATGGGCAACTCCAGTACTTTCACAGTTTTCATGCCTTTTGACTGGGACTGTAGCTACATTTCATTGTTGTTTTAGTTTCGACAGTTCAAAAGTGCCTGTAACTGGTGTACTTGAAATGAATCCTTTAATTTTGATTGATTTTGATTTTCCATTTGTTTTACTCACCGTTCCAATAACGACAGGCAAAGCACTGCTCAAAAGCACCGCTCGTCTCCCGAACCCATCGGAAATGAACCTCGCCACCAGGCTGCCTGTCATGAAGCCAGGGGATGATAGAGCAGCCACCCACGATATCTCTTTCTGTGAATGATGTCGATAGCTATTATAATGTAATTGGCCACACGCGAGCGCTTATGCGAGCTGAATTGCACTTTGTTGCTTAGTAGCAAGAGTCGCTATTTCTATTAATTGTTGCGCGAAGTGCCTCTTCTGTACTTGTACTATTTATTCTGTGACCAGAGTGTAGTAAAGCAAATACATTTCTTCAGAAAATAAATATGCATGTTCTATGTTAGGATTGACAAGGGAGAATGGAACAAAAAACGTGTTGCGCTGACCCCAATTAACATGGGACAAGGTTAGGAAGATGTTGATGGTCAAGGATGAAATAAGATAGTACTTCTAAATAACCATACATCTGTAATATCGATGCCGGTCTCATTGTTGTGGAACTTCGGTATTACAGGGGTGCTCCACGCAAGTGAGAATCCTGACACCATAGCAGCCAGTGACACTGAAACAATAGGAACAGTATCAGCGGCATCACCATCGACATGTCATTGGAATACCTTCACTGTTATACATACTGTGTTCCTATGAACACAGAAGGTACACAGGGACACCCTATGGTGTATGGAGACATGATTCTAGACCCATTAGGGTTGAAATTCATGTCTAAACGGTTTGACCGTAGAGGTATCGCACGCATTTTTTTTCTAGCATTGCCACAACCACGCGCGTTAGAGCGCTACCAGCATCCAATGGGTTCCCGTGACCTCGACTTTGGTCCGTACATCTTGCAAGGCCTACCCACTCTGCCACGTTGAAAAAAACCCTTGAATATTTATCGACCATAACGCGATCTGACGATAAGTAATTATTCACAAAAGACGTGTAAGAAAAAAACATTAACAAAAAAAAAATATACATACACAAGAAGTCAAGCTTTTTTTGCATTTTTGCTAATTAGGCGTTCGAATCTAATCAAGGCGATGGGATTCCCCATTCGCAAAAATTACGGGCTTCCATACAAACTTTCATGCTCTATTTAACCACTGTAAGGAATGAATTTTCTATTATTGTTCCTTTGTGCTTCTTCTTCTCCTTTCGTATCTATGGTAGGACACATTGGGCCCAGTAGGCCACGTTAATCGCCGCTTCTGTAGCACATTTGAAGTCCTCTAAAGTGCAGGTGTATGGACACATTGTACTATTTCCATGTCTGGTCGGGAGCATGGCATTCACACTAGCGTCGGTAGGATCTTTAATTTTGGCAAAGCTTGTTTGCGGCCTACTTGAGTGTGGCATCGAATGAGTGTCTTCCATATATATAGATTACCGCAAATAATGTCCGGGAGGTCAAGGTGCCCTGGATTTGACGGAGGCGGGAACAGGTAGGTACTTTCTCTTTCCACATTTTACTTCTGACATTTCGACTGTTCTAAGGTAACTTAGTCATAATGAATAAATCTGTATCAAAAATATTTCGAACTCATGTAGGGATCCCGTGAACGTCATGATAGTCATTAATAACAGTTATCGTCAATCAAATCGTTGCTGCGTGAATGAAGTACTTATTTATCACTTTCGACAGTTTACCTAGGGACAGTCGATGGCCTGTGTAGAGAATAAGAAGCTATCACGACTTTTAAGCCTACCCGAGGTCGTTGTGTAGTCGTAAAGGGAATATTGGGAGTCTTCTGTCGGCGTGTTCTATTTTCCAGTGAGCGACATTCCTTCGTACGCCATGCAATGCTACTCCTACTACGGGGACGGCTCATTTAGGGAAGTCGGTTTTAAACACCCCGATGTTATCACACACGTCTCATTTAGGGCAAAGTCTACTTGCTTGGCGTGAGTGGACCGGTGCCACACTGGACACGCAGATTGATTTGTGCTCACTTTTGTTATTTATGGAACTCATTTCATTCTTTCACACCAAGCGAATGAGGCTATCTATTCGCACGGCGCTGTCCTGCAATATATTTTACATTAAAAAGTTCGAATCACACTGCAATAACCAAATGTTCTATACAGTTATAAACAAATACAGTATTAAACTGCCATGTCGTACCAAAATTTGACAGCAAAATATCGTACAGAATAATACAATAACGCCGCCATGTTAACGGGGTCTGACAGTGAATTAGTGAAGTACAAAAACAGTGATATTATACAAAATAATGGAACTCACCAGCGGCTGCCACTAAATATTGAGCATGTCTCCTTTCCGCCATCTCACAATTTTACGTGCACTCAAATTATTAAAAAAAAAACTTCTAAAAAAAGTTTATTTAGACCCGGCTTAATCAACATGAACCAGACATTATAACATAATGCAGTGCATTTGTATTAATATTTAAAAAAATCTATTTTTTCACCAAATTCACGACACACTTTATATTTTAGAAAAATAGTTCGAAAAATCACACTCAAGAGGATACTGCCTCTTCCGCGTTTCGTATGCTAGTGAATCATGTTATCAAAACATTTACGAGATAAAAAAGGTGAACGTATGCTGTCGAAAATATTGCTATCATCATAAAAAAATAATTCTCAGTTAAAAACATAAATCATCCGTCATCATTTGTCTGTCGGAAATCAACAATATAGGTAGGTAAATGCTTGGCAGAGGTTTGTAATCGTTTTTACAAAAACTAGGCCGGCAGAGCCAAGGTAAGAAGGTGAAAATCTATAAAGGGTGTATAAAGACCTTTACCAAAGCCACCTTGGCTGGAGGCCTTACACTCAAGGCACCCACAGGATAGTCCGGTTGAGCAGACGACAACCTCCTAGGTTGACCTGTGAGATGCCATTTAAAAAAAAAAAGAAACTTACCGAAGCCGAAAGGTACTTGTTATCCCCGTCATTGTGTTAATTTTTGTTCTAGACCACACCTGGGAAGCTTCAAGTTACG
This sequence comes from Noctua janthina, assembly GCA_963576755.1. Lineage (NCBI taxonomy): Eukaryota > Metazoa > Arthropoda > Insecta > Lepidoptera > Noctuidae > Noctua > Noctua janthina. The sequence continues at coordinate 6,761,816 of OY755055.1, forward strand.
GAGATATTGGGGGTCGAAGTTCCAAATTTTACATGAGTTTTTTTTTTAATACATGTTTTTATTGTAAGAACGTTACTTTAAACACCTCCACGACCCCCATACTATTCAATCGATCCACCAGCATAATGTTTTGAGTGCGTTACATTGACTCCTACCGTAAAACGTGATTTTTAGCCTCAAAACAAAAGTTGTTTCGCAGCATTAATTTTTGCGTAGGGACTTAGTTTGATATACAGAATGCCTGGTTGACGGCTTCGTGAAGGGTCTATTTACACCGTGTATATCTTAAGGGGGCTACATAGCGGATGAAAGAAATAAAATTAATTCTCCTAAAGTAGATTTTAATTATGTAACAATATTATATACATTTATAAATTAAAGTAACCTAAACTAACTAACTTAACAATAAACTTAAAAGTGGCGTCAAAAAACTCCTCAATGCTGTCAACTGGTAATGTCCCCAAGAAATAAATGTTTAAAACTTCGTCATTTTTACAAATTCTTGTGCTTGGCTTGTTGGTATTCATAAATCTGTAAATCTGTGTAGCATTATGAACAAATTGCTTTAATAGGAAGGTCATTCCTTAAAAGATAAAACTTTAGGATGGAGAAGTGAGATAAGATAATAAATATAAATAAAAATGTAGATCATTTAACTACTTCAATGTGTGTGAACATTAGTTGACTTATTTCCTTGCTTCGTCCATTATTTATTTTACTATGAAACCATACTGACGTTGTATTTTTGATTTAGACTCAGAAGGCCTAATTCTCAAAATGGCAACAGAGTAGCAAAAGTACTAGTTTCATTAATTCTCTGAATGGCCGTTTCTCTGAAACACTAATTCTCTGAATGGTCAATTCTCTAAAAGCCTAATTCTCTAAATGGCCAATTCTCTAAAAGCCTAATTCTCTGAATGGCCAATTCTCTAAAAGCCTAATTCTCTAAATGGCCAATTCTCTAAAAGCCTAATTCTCTGAATGGCCAATTCTCTAAAAGCCTAATTCTCTAAATGGCCAATCTCTAAAAGCCTAATTCTCTGAATGGCCAATTCTCTAAAAGCCTAATTCTCTAAATGGCCAATTCTCTAAAAGCCTAATTCTCTGAATGGCCAATTCTCTAAAAGCCTAATTCTCTAAATGGCCAATCTCTAAAAGCCTAATTCTCTGAATGGCCAATTCTCTAAAAGCCTAATTCTCTGAATGGCCAATTCTCTACTGAGATAACTAAATGCATCAGTAATTTTGTCCATGTATATTAAATAACCAAAATTAAACAATTAATTATTAACTAACCATATTCATCATTAATACGCATCACACATAGCCTTTATTGTTTATCCAGGCAAAAAATAAAAAAATTGGTTGTGACAAAAATGCGATGAGACCTGGTGTCCACCAGAGGCAGACAGTGATATAACTTTTTTTTAATATTCAATTTAAGACTCAATTTGAAGCATGAGTTTGTACTGTTTATTTTATTTTCATATTGATGTAAAAAATATTTATGCTGTCTTGGCTTCCTTACGTTTTGTCATGGGTGGCCACTGAAAACCAGCGCTGTGTTGTGGGCCTCCCATAGCACAGCATCATGCTGAGTGGTAACCTGCTAGTTGTAGTCACGACGTGCAAGCTGTTAACTTTTTTCTTTTTTGTTCAGTCCTGTTGAATTTATAGTTAATTTTTTTATTTTTTTGTAATTTTGTTTGATGCACGTAATGTCCCTGCGACAAATAAATATTTTTTCTTTCTTTCTTTCTTTCTTTCTTTCTTTCTTTCTTTCTTTCTTTCTTTCTTTCTTTCTTATTGCATGCTGTATGATGATCGAAATATATTATGTATATAGATTTGATTGTGTGATTCCTATTAATAATACATAATTCCTCATTCATGATTCTGGCCGCCTGGTTGTGTCTACGTGTCCTCGCCAATTGCCTACTACGTAATCTTCGAGTTTAAACTCGCACAGTTACCTGAGGCATAGACTACTAGCAAATCCAAATAAATTCATATTAGTGCAAGTTTTGCACAGTGTGAATGAATCAACTACGCCAAAACGTAGTACTAGTGAAACAGAAACCCCATGGTACATAAATGTTGTCGATTTTTTAGGATTCCCTAGCCAAATAGCTATATTGGAACCTTTATAATTGCGTCATCTGTCCATTTGTCCGTCAGTACGGATTTGTGTTCAATGGGTATAGTTATTTTGCTCAGTGACTATTGGCATTGTTTAGATGAAAATTTGACGGAAGGTGAACCGCTAAGAAATGGTTACCACGTATTCAGTACATGATTCTGAGCTCCCCACATAGAATTTTTTCATCGGTTTTTATACACCGTGAATTGTTAGTCGTCTTACAAAGGTCGACCACTCAATGTACGCGACATAAAATAGCTGTAGGCGCAATTTTTTTTTATCTTCTATAATAGGTACAAAGAAAAATAATAAAAAATTAGAATAAAATTATGAAACATCCTGTTAATGATGTTTACGTGTCAAACGGGAGAACAATACCTACCCAGCACTCCAGTCCAGTAGATCATCCCTCTCAACAGGGTGTTTTAACTACGTCATGCGTCATAATACTGAATAATATTTTTATTTTTAAATTATTAAAATCTCATAAATACCTATTTTTTTATGAATGTTTAGTATTCATTGGATTCATGAAGTGGGCTGCCGTTGTAAGACGACTAAAAACTCACGGTGTATATAAATATATAGGGTCTAACTATTCATATACGAAATATTTTCAGGGAATCATCAAACGGCTAGAACAAAGCCATTTCAAGGGATTTTTTTTATATTTTTTTTATAAAAAATAAATAATTTAAAATTACTTGACCCACAAAATAAATAATGCTATTACGCTAGTTTACTACGTCGTATTTACCTACTGTCATTGTATGAATATGGGAGTGATTCATTCTGTGCATCAAACTAAGTAACTTTACGCAAAAATTATTGCTGGGAATCGACTTTTTTTTTTGGGTGAAAAATCACGTTTTACGGTAGGACTCGATGGAAAGCACTCATAGCATTGTGCTGATGAATGGATTAAATAGCACGAGGGTCGCGGAGGTGTGTAAAGTAAAAATCTTACATTAAAAACATGTATTTAAAAAAAAACTTGTGAAAAAGTTGGAATTTTGACCCCCAATATCTCCGTAACTAGAAGGTTCCCAGGTATGGTCTACAACAAAAAAAATATCGCAGTGACGGGGAGAACAAGTGCCTTTCGTTTATGTTAAGGGTCTATTTACACCCTTTATACTCGTAATTAGTGACCGACACTTAAACACGTGATTATACTAATGATAACAAACAATTTTCCCAAAGATATAGGTACCTACTCGTTTACTTTTATCCCAATAAAACAATCAGCTGTTAGCCACGTGACGCTGTTCTGTCTCCCACTGTGCTCTGCCTACCCACTGTTACAAGGTACGACAGTAATGAGATAGAACGGCGTCACGCGGCTAACAGTAGATAAGGTCACAGGTGCGCGCGCGCGAATTTCATACGGCTGTTGTGTTATAGGTATAAAAGTGAACGAGTAGGTATAAAAAAAAATGTTTCTTTGGGAAAGTTGTTTGTTATCATGAGTATCACGTGTTTAAGTATCGGTCACTAATTACCAGTGACCCTATGTATAAAATTTCTATGCGGGGGCTCACAATGATGTACTGAATACGTGGTAACCGTTTTTCGCGTGGGTCCCTTTTTTTTTTTTTTTTTCCGGATGGGAAATCATCAAATGAGGGGGTCATTTGATGATTTCCCATCCCACTCTGGGCGGAGCGGAAGGGAGTGTCAGACTTGTACTGACTAAAACCCATCCATGTTCCTTCTTTGCCCTTTGTGTTCCAGGGCCACGGTATCTCTTTCGAACAGTCCCGCAGCTCGCGTGGGTCCCTTAGACCCTGTATTATTAAATTCGTCCCAATAACGAAACTCCTTTACTTGCGTGGCCCAACACGCAGTTGACCGGTTTATTTTTATAATTGGTAAAAACTGCGAGTCGCTCGGTACGTTTTTTGTGTGCTATCACACACAATTAGCGTGTGTAATTGTGCAAATGAAAAGAGCATGATTATTTTACGCATTCGTAGAGCATGATATATAAATACTCACTAGCCCAAAATAAGGGTTTTAATGGCATATAATGGGTCAGATTGTCGCCTTAGGGGTGGTTTGCTGGAGTTGGAGTATACGCTTAGGGGCTCTATGAGCAATCAAAACAAGTTATAAAAAAAATTAAACGGTTAATTTTTTATGGAAATCTACCAATTTTATTGTAGCACGGGATTAACCTTGGTGATGGAAACCGTTTATCCTCTAACGTGACCTCACGACGCACAGTTTCCGAGTAATAGGCATTCGAAATGGTTTTTTAAATCATGGTTCTCGACTAGAGTGACTATTTATAGTTTTGAATTTACTTGACATAAATTATGAATTTTTTATTGTAAATGTGATGAATGTGTGGTTTCATTAGAATTATATTACACAGGGTGATTGGTAATTGGGTTCTTTCCTTGAAATGGGTGATACTAGACTTAATTTGCAAAGATTTTGACCCTGTTAACTTGGGGTCCAAACTGGGTTCATCATCATCATCTGCCTAGCCTTTTCCCAACTATAATGGGGTCGGCTTCCACTCTAACCGGATGCAGCTGAATACCAGTATTTTACATGGAGCGACTGCCTATCTGACCTCCACAACCCAGTTAGTACTGGGTAATACGATACCCCTTGGTAAGACTGGTTGTCAGACTTTTTGGGTCACTGAAAAATAAAAACTAAAATAAATAAAATAAAAAAAACCCGGGTTCAAACTGGGTTATTTTGGAGAAATCGAACCTTTCAACTCTTCGCCATAAACTGCTGATTGTGAGAAATCTACGGCGTTCAGGATTTTCAACTGATACTTTTCTGATAGCGCATGAACAAATGCATCCTTCACAGATCCAAGGTAAGGGTACTTTTTAAACAAATTGGTTTTTAAAAGGATTCATTCGTTCATGAACCTTACGATATTCATTAGGCAATAATTATGAAACCCGCATTGCTAGGGGTGCCTACTGAAAATGACCAAGATCCCGTGACTGCCAGACCTACGTCATGTTTACACAGTTTATAACACCGCTGTTTGTACGCTTAAATCTTTTAAACTACGCAACGGATTTTAATGCAGTTTTCAGCAATAGATAGAGTGATTCAAGAGGAAGGTTTATAGTTATTTATATATTGCACCTGTGCGTAGCCGGGGCGGGTCGCTAGTTTTATATAAACTGAAACGTTTTCTGCGGAAGTACCGTACTAGTTAAACGATAAGAAATTTCTCTGCGATTTTCGTCGCTAGTCTAGTGGTCGCAAGAATTACTGCTGAGCATGAGGTCTTGGGTTACCAAATCGGGTAGTGTTATTGGATTTTTCCATTAGTAATTTCTCAGTAGTAGCCCGGAGCTTGGATGTGTCCGGTTGATGGTAATAGGCTCAGCTCTTATTACATGGGACTTAACATTACTAGCAAAATGTGGGTGTACTATTACTAGTATACCTCTGCCTAACCCTTCTGAGAAATACAGGCGAAATGTTATGTTATACAGTAACGTAATATGATTGTGCTGTTCGTCATATTGCAGCTTCATATAGCGTAGTGTCCCATTGAGAGTCATGTTTCATTGGACCTTCGTCATCGACATTAGGGTTGATGAGGAAGTGGTTATGAGGAAGACGATGCGAATGAGGAACTATTAGAAATACGTTTTGAGGATGAGGAAGAGGATGCGGAAGAGGAATATAGAACCTGCGATTTGGAATTGAAATTTTAAATAAAAGAAAGATTGGGAATGGGCCCTTTAATATTTAGAAAGAAAAAAAGACAATTTAATAGTCAAAATTCACAATAGGGAGGTTGAATTTAACGAAAATAACTTTGAAGCTGTTTCATCAGATAGACGGTTTCGTAATTCGTCGTAAACTAATCCAGCGCCACTGAAAAGGCGGTCACTGGGGACACTTGGCACTTGGGGCTGAAAGATACTGGCGCACAGCTCGGTAAAGTTCAAAATATTTGGGGTTCATTTTCCACCACAAAAGACTGTCTTCTTGAAGACCTATTCTCTTCTCTTTAATATAATTAATTATTAGTGACTTCAGGATAACAAATCTGTCGATGGGTGCGATTGGACTTTCTTCATCGTCACTATTAAGAGCTGAGGCCAGCATCTCAGATAACATTGATTGTAAAAATCTGCCTGTAGAAAAGTTAGCTCCAGAACTCGTTGATGGTAGGCTCTCGGTATCGGTGTGATGAAAGTGTTGATTGTGTTGAATAACATCATGTTCGAATGACTGTATTTGTGGTTGTGCTTGTGCGCCATGGCCTTCTTGACATAAAGAAATCAGTTCGGACTCAATACTTTCTTTAGTGATTTCATTAAAAAACTTAGTTTTATATTTTGGATCTAAATAAGTAGCGATTGTGTAGATCTTATTATTATGAAGTTCACCAAAGTGATTGGTATTTTCTTCTACCAATTTTTGAATAATATTCCCGCAAGTTTGGTCAGTATTATTTATATTCTGTCTCAATAGATTCTGCAATGTGCAGGTCAAGACATGGATTAGAGGGATCACGGATGAAATACAGGCCTCGGAACTACTCACGGTCTTGGTGGCCTCTTCAAATGGCTTAAGGATTGTTGCACAGCTCTCAAGTTGTAGCCAATCGTTTGGAGTAAACTGCAGCAAATTTGTATGTTGTGAGGTATAAAGTACTATGGCATCCTTTATTTCAATTAGACGTTGAATCATATTAAACATACTATTCCATCTTGTAGGACACTCTTGAATAACTGAAAGCAGAGGCAGACCCAGACGTTCTTGAAAACCTTTTAATTCGCTTTGGGCAATTATTGAGTGGTTAAAATGTGTCGCGATTTGCTTACATTTTGCCAACAAGGACGAAATATATTCATCAATCGCCAAGGCCGCACGTATGCACAATTGCAATTGATGGATATTGCAATCAATGTCGTTAATCTGTGACACGCGGGCTGCTCTCTTCATGTTAGAACCACCATCGCGAACCATGATATGTAGTTTATGACAGGGAATCTCCCATTCCTCTCGTATTTCGTCCAACTTTTGTACTATAAGATTTTAAACTTTCATGGTCACTAAAATTATTATAACTAGAAGACGGGATACATGGAGATGGACGGGATGGACGGGATACTTTTATGGGGGATTTCATGGTGCTTGCAACAGCGCCGAAATATCGGGAACTCAAAGAAAACAATAAACATGGTAAATATCCCGTCTTCTAGTTATAATAACTTTTGTGCTATCACATCGCCCGTATGTCGTTCCTCGAGTGGGACACATTTAAAAAATAAAGATACTCTTTGAAAGTCATTGTTGATACCATGAATTGTAAAACTCAGCAACGAAACTCCTGCTCCTGGTTCAGTCCATATATCAGTGGTGAAAGATAAGTATTGCAAATCTTTAATTAAGTTCTTTACCTTCCGCCGCGGGAGACGCCCTGGGCGTCGGGGGTCACGTGGTGGCTCCCGGCCACCGTAGGCGCGGGCCTGTGGACGGCGAGTTATGGGCTAGCTCGCCGTCCGGCCGTCTTATGACGACAGGCCGTGTCGACGGCGCGTTCGTGTTCCACGCGCGCCTCAAAGAGATGTCAGCAACCGAGTAGGGGTCCGCATGGGCCGATGCCTGCCAGAGCTGCGGGACTGTTCGAAAGAGACACCGTGGCCCTGGAACACAAAGGGCAAAGAAGGAACATGGATGGGTTTTAGTCAGTACAAGTCTGACACTCCCTTCCGCTCCGCCCAGAGTGGGGGGGGTCATTTGATGATTTCCCATCCAAAAAAAAAAAAAAAAAAAAAGTTCTTTACCTTGTTCCTTAATTTAGGATAAATATAATTACACAAATGATATGTGTAACTTTGACGTCCTCTTAAATTATATTTTGGCTGAACAGCATGAATCAACCGCCTAAAGCCAATTCCTTCAACAAAATTAAATGGTAAATCTTGAAGATCTAACATTTCGCAAATTAAATTATCCAGCTCGCAGCTTTTTTCTACTGCTACTACTCAATACTGATGTCTTTGTAATGCCTCCTGTAAAGTTACTTGTCTCTTAGCCTGTTGAAGAGGAGTCTCTTCCGACAATCAATGCCCATCAATTCCGTCAATGTGTTTATCAACCGCGGCTTTTTTTAATGCTGTATCCTTTGTTCATACTCGGCATATTTTACTTCATGGCGTGACTTGAGATGACTTTTTAACCCCGAAGTCCCGCGCCCTTTCCTTGAATATGTTTGGTCACATATTTTACATCTAACAGTATCAGCGTCCACTTCACTAAAAACGTCTATATAGCACTACATTTTGGCTTCATCTCATAAACTTTTTAACTTAACAATAAACCTAATTACGACTTACGTAGTTCTAGTTACGTACGACCACTCAAAAACAAAACAAATTTAAGACTGGCTAAGTGGCTACATTGGGATGGGTACGTACACTACAGTACTACACACACGCAATAGCGTGCTGTGTTATATTTCTAAAACACGTTCAAGCCTGATCGTGAAAGTACCTAATGCAGCGAGCAAAAGACGGAGATTACTCTTATTTACATTGAATACATCAACAACACTTCCTCATAAATTCCTCTTAATTAATGAGGATGTGGAAGAGTTAGAGGAATATTTTATGCCTGATTTTGAGGATGTGGAAAAGGATGAAGAATCGCTAAAAAATGAGGAACTTTCGCATTATGAGGACGAGAAAGAAGAATCCTCATCAACCCTAATCGACATGATATCATTTCGTTGCGCGATTTATTTCTATTCTATGATATTTCCTAAGATATTCATCTAAAGGAAATGGTCTAACGGTCAATTTTGGTCACAATTAAACGCTAAAGATGACTAACATAATTATTTTGATAAGGATTAATATTATGCCGATAAAAACACCTTCCCAAATAAAGCATAATTTTCACCAAATTTTAAAATCATAAAAATGGTTATTGTGGTTCAACCTTAAAAGATAGGCAAATGCTGTCCTGGACTTTTATTTGTTCCTTTTTAAGAGGAATAATTCCCTCATACATTATTTTCGTATAACTTGTACTATTTAAGCAGCGCACGCCACAAAAGGACGAATTTTTCCGTCTTAATTAAAAATATTATCATTCGAGTAGTTTTCTTTCGCAAAATGTTTTTAAATTATAGCCTTTAACCTTTTCAGCTAATCTCTCTTTCTATTGGTGAAAACTATATCAAAATCTGTTCAGCAATTCCTGAGATCACACCGAACAAACAGACCCTCCAGCGGGGGACTTCAATTTATAATATGTAATGATGATGAATAGTGAATGAATGAATGAATGAATGAATGAATGAATGATGATGATGATGGAAAACTATTCTAGGAAAAGGAAACAGTCGCGTTGTGATTGATAAATAAAGATAACGTGTTTAGAGTTAACTAAAAATATTCACGATAAAAAATGATTAGAACAAAAAAGATTTGAGTGTAATCAAGAATGTTTTTCTACGATTGAAGTGTTGATATTAAAATTGTTAATAAATATTTGTGTGTCGTTTTTTACCAAAAGTGTACTGTAAAGAAGTGTAGTGTAGTTGTAAGTGTAGTAGTTTTTACATGTCAGTGTAAAAAATGGGCCAGAATAATAGAATGCAGTATTTAGCGGCATTTGCCGGTAAGTTATAGTTTGGTTACTCTTACTTATTAAATTGAAGATCTAAAACTTAACCGAGAAACTACATAATGAATATCAAAGGAGGGAACATACTACATAGTACACTTATCTGATAAGTACATTGAGAGAACACTCGAGATAAACCAGAGATAGTCAGAACTTGACCTTAAAGATCATTTGCAATATCACTGTGAATTAAGAAAAATGAAAACAAAATGCCCCATATGCTTTTCACTTCCTTTTTCAGTAGATAGACTTTCTTTGATTAACCGCCCCGTTGTGGTCTCGTGGTTACAAGCGCTATTGCTGAGCGCAGGGTCCTGGATTCGCTTCCCGGGTCGGGCAAAAGTGCTATTATTGTGTTATTATGATAGAAATTTCTCAACAGCCAGGAGTTTGGAAGTTGGCGATATGATACCTCCGCGCCGCGGAAAGCACGTTAAGGTGGAAGCGTCAGAGTAGCCCGCGAAATTTAAAATTTTCTTACGTTTTTTGCTATTTGCTCTAAGTTCATTCCATCATTTCAGCCGAAAGACGTCCACTGCTGGACATAGGCCTCCCCCAAGTGGTCCCGTGCGTCTCGCATCCAGCGGATCCCTAAGTTCATTTAACCCCATTCAATAACTATTTCATGAAAAAGTCATTCAATGGGGTTAGATGAACTAAGAGGGTTGTATTAATGATTTTAATCGTTACAATTCTGTAACATACAAATCTGTACATACTTGTTACTTGCGCGGCTCATTTTTCATCAAAATACAACCTGACGGTGACCTGAAAATTGCAAAAAACGTAAGAAAATTTGAATTTCGCGGGCTACCTGGCGCTTCGTTGGTCCTGCGCCTGATCTATCTCCAGTCGTGTCGGATTGCCGTCCCATCGGACCATGAGTGAAAAGAAACAGAGAGTGCACCTGTGCCTGCGCACACACTTGTGCACTAAAATATCTCCCGTGCGGATGGCTAATATTCGCCGTGACGGTCAGGAGGTCAATTTATAAGTATGTGTACTGGAATTGTGAGAACTTAGAGGTACCCAACATTCTAAAATATGAGAAAGCATATTCACTTATAATGAAAAATGGTACATTTAACGTCAATAATAACACTAATAGCTTGCTACTAGTTACACATACCTGAAGTAGAGTTTAAGAAGAACTCTTATTCGTCTAACCAGCCAGCCAGCCAATACTGGTCGCCAGCCATAAAAAAAGTTTGCCAGCAATAACGTTATTTAATTATAATTTAATTTAACCAAATCTTGTGTAGGTCGGGGATTTTGGACCTTTTGAAGGTTAACTTATTGATGTCAGTTTGATTGAAGTACTAAGATTATTTTAGGTATAAGTACTAAACAATAAATTGAAAAGGCTTCCGTCTAGGTTGATTTCATCACTACTGCTCTCAAAATGGTAAAGGCTACATGAGAAAACGGCATGTGTTAGAACTAATATGACGAAGACATTTGACATCTACCAACCCGCACTGGGCTGACTAACCCACTCCCTCTCAGAGGGAGGTGGCCTGCGCCCCAGCAGTGGGAACATTACTAGCTTTTTTTTGTGTCAATTTTTATAGCGCCCATGGGCCTCTGACTGGGCTTTACATGCCGTCTAGAAATATCTCTCAGGCATGATGGTTTCCTTCACCGAAGCAAGTGATAATTATACAATACGCACATGAATCCGAAAAATCAGAGGTGTTGGGTTCGAACTCGAGACCTATGACTTTGCATTCCGACGGTCACACCACTAGGCTATTGCTGCTGCTATATAGGGTGTAAATAGACTATTAACATATCCGAAAGGCACTTGTTCTCCCCGTCTTTGCGATCATTTTTTTTGTTCTAGACCATACCTGGGAACCTTCTAGTTACGGAGATATTGGGGTCAAAGTTCCAACTTTTTCAAAAGTTTTTTTTTTAAGTACTTGTTTTTAATGTAATATTTTTACTTTACACACCTCCACGACACCCGTACTATTCAATCCTTCCGTCAGCACACTGATTTAAATGCTTTCTATCGAGTCCTACCGTAAAACGTGATTTTTCACGCCAAAAAAAAAGTCGATTCCCAGCAATAATTTTTGTGTAAAGTTACTTAGTTTGATGTACAGAATACTTGGTTGACGGCTATGTGAAGTGTCCGTTTACACCCCGTATAGCAAGCATTTTCTTATATTTCAGTGTCCTTAGCAACCATGACAACAAGCGCATCCTTCTTCTGGACGACTCCGATCTTGCCAAAGTTTCATAACAACGAGACCAGCTTCACTATTTCAAGTGTAAGTAGACAAGATGAAATTATATGAGGATTTCTTTGGATGGTAACAAGCCTGGGATTGACCAGTGGGTACCCTACGCACATTTATTTAAGCATTGATTTAGGTGTCGCCGAGTGTTCGAGAGCAGCGGTGGCCCAGTGGTGGTGGCTCCGACTTACGAACAGTAAGTCGTGGGTTCGAACCCAGGCAGGCGCATTACTTTGTGTAATTTATGTCATCATCACTGCTCTCTAAAACGGTGAAGGAAAACATCGTGAGGAATCCGACATGTCCTAGAACCAAATATTCGAAGACATGTGACATCTGCCAACCCGCACCGGGCCCGCGTGGTGGATTGTATCTAGGGATTGCAATTGCTGGATCCAGCATACAGCAATCCAGCTGGATCCAGCGCCTTTTTAAACATGCTGGATCCAGCATACATCTTGATCCAGCGATGCGGATCCGCAAACGTATCAATTTCTATTGTTTAGTTTTGAGTTGCCGCCATTTTCGAATCGGCGCGGCAACGTTGCCGTTCTGTCACCATAGCACGTGCCGCATGAAAGGCAACGCCGCCCGCCCCCTTTCCCCCTTACCAACTGTACCGCTTATGTTTGTTTATTTTATAAATCAAAGACAGTTGATGAGTTGAATAACTGCTCTCGTCTCGATAGAAAGTGTCTTTGTGTCACTAAAGTGCATATGAAGTGCGTGTTGTAAAAGAGAAAGGAAGAAAGTACGCAAAGTTGTAAAAATTTTCAAAAAATCACCCACCAAAGATGATTTATTTTTGCAAAAATATGTTAAGGAAGATAAAGGTAAAGAACTAAGTCTGATTCTTGATTGCCGCACGAGATGGAACAGTTTGCTCAGTATGCTGGAACGTTTCTACAACCTAAAAGTTTGCATCGATAAAGCATTGATAGACGTCGGTTCTGAAATAAAATTTTCCGGCGATGAATGGTCAATAATCAATGAGTTGATTGTCAGTCTACAACCGTTGAAACTGGCTGTAGAAGCTCTTTGCAGAAGAGAGTCCACATTGATAACTGCCGACACAACCCTGAAATTTGTCTTAGACAAGCTAAATAACCAGGGCACTTCCCTAAGCGCCGAGCTAGCTGAAGCACTACGCAACAGAATCGCAGAACGACGCCTCTCCGAAGTTACTGGTACGTTAGTGTACTTGAAAAATCCAAAAAAGTATGAAGAAGCAGTAAAAAAACCTGGCTATTTTCCATTGCCAAAAAAGAATGCGATGCGGCAGGAGATAAAAACATTGTTAAAACGAGTAAATAAACAATATATTGTAGAGCCGGTGCAAGAAGATACCATGGAGATAGAAGAAGATCGTGTAGATGATGACGCAGAACCCGTTAAAATGACTTTAGAGCTAGAGCTTGAGATAGAACTTAAAAGAGAGAAGGAGAACTTTAATAAACAAAAGCCAAGTGGTCAATTAGATTACGAAAAGATCCTGAAAAAAGAAATGAGCGTTTATGAGAGCGAAGGAGTGCGAGGTGAACATTTATCAATGGTTTATGAGTATTTAATGACCTTAAAACCGACCAGTGTAGAGGCCGAAAGGGCATTCTCAGCAGCCGGCTACATATGCAGTTCTGTGCGAAGCAGGTTGGGAGATAAGACTATAGATAAAATTTGTTTTCTAAGGTCTTACTTTCAGAAAATTCAAAAAAAGAAGTAGTCTCTTATCGTCAGACTTTAAACTGCTTAATTATTAAGGATTAACGAGCGGAGAGAAGATTATTTCAAAGCTTTTTTTGTTTGATACAAAAATACTATTGAAAATTAAAATAGTGTTATTGTTACGGTCCTTTTTTAAAAGAATGTTAATTAAGTTAATTTTAAAAGAATTTGTGAGACTGATTGCTACTGATTAGCCGTCCTATCATTAAACATAAGCGTAATTGATAAGATAGTGCTTACTTAGAAACATTATCTTAAATGTTATATGAATATAAGGTTATATGTTTGTTATTTAATTTTATGTTGATTATTTTGATCTCAAATTATTAAAAAACCAAAGCAAATTAATATAAGATATTACCAAATGAGTGGAAGATTTCAAAGATTATCGTAAGAAGTACAAATTAATAAAAAAAGTCTTAAAAATGTCGTCTTTTTATTTTCGTTCCACGTTTTGCTGGATCCGCGCTGGATCCAGCTGGATTCAGGTCAATCCAGCAAAAATTCCGCTGGATTGAAAACGCCGCTGGATTGCAATCCCTAATTGTATCCCATTCCCTCTCATAGAGAGGAGGCCGTGTGTCCTAGCAGTGAAAACATTAGAGGCTGATTATGCTGTGAGTGTTCGAGACAGTTTGTGCCCGTTTAAGTGTAGCCCAGAACTTATATATTTTTCTGTTAACAGAGTGAAATCTCGTGGGTAGTGGCGATAATGTCACCAGGCATGGTTGTTGGCAGCCTGGTTGCTAGCTTCGTCTCTGACAAATTCGGCAGGCGAGTCACCATCTTAGCAAGTGCTGTTCCTTTCATTGTTGGTACGGTAAGTACTGAGAACTATTTTCCCAGGATATTGTTTAAGAAATTGTATTTTCATTCAAGTAAGGGTAATTGCGTATAACACTCGCATTCCCAATACTATTTAATTTGACAATTCAACACCATACATTGGGTTATTTACGGTGTGTCGAGCAGACGATTTTTTCAAGCATATGAAGCAATGGATTACGATTTTCCTTCAAAATTCTCAGAATTTAAATTTATGAAAAACTATCAATCGGGGTGCAGAATAAATCTACGGAAGTACTAATAATAAAAAAAAGTACTTATAATAAACTTACACTGTCACTTACGGGATATCTTCCGTGATTTTCAATTATTTTGAGCTCCCGATATTTCGACCCTGTTTGAAGCACCATGATCGCCGGATGACTGGAGAATGCGGATGGATGGTAAATAAATAAATAAACGTATACTGTCACTTACGGGATATCTTCCGTGATTGTTCATTATTTTGAGCTCCCGAGATATTTCGGCGCTGATGCAAGCGTCATGATCGTGGGTTGACACATCACATCTCAATCACGGAAGATATCCCGTAAGTGACAGTATAAGTTTAGCTGTAAACCGTGAAAGTTTAAAACAGTGAATAAATAACTAGGTGCAGACAAACCAGTCTACCCTTTCTTAGTCTTTTGCTACTCGCACTAATGGAACTCGATATAATGTCATCGCAAAACATATTATTCTAGTTTCTTGGTGGAAGTATTAGGTCTTCACCTATGAAATTGGAGATGATGTATGAAAATTTTAAAACAAAAATTTTTGGTTTATTTTTGCTTATCTAGCTTTTTTATCTTTCCGATTTGACGCAAGTGCTTCAATATCATTTTGAAACTAACTCCAAGGCCCGCAGCAAGCTCAGCCGTAAAATGAGTTGGATCCGTTTCCACTACCGCCTTCGATTCGCCGTTGTCGACAATAGTTACCGTCCGACCGCGAGGCTCATTCTTCAACTCAAAATTTCCAGATTTAAAATGATTGAACCAATAATGGACCGTGTTTATGCAAGCAGTCTTAGTTTCGTACACGTCGTTAATGTTTCGAGTTGTTTGCGCAGCGGTATGTCCACGTAGGAACTCATATTCGAAAATTGTACGAATTTTCAGTTTATCCATGGCGCCAAAACTACCACAATTTCACAAAAACAAAAAACTATCTAAAAACAAATGACTGAATTTGAAATTAAAAGAACACGGCATCGAATAAAATTTATTTGAATTTCGAATTGCGCGCCAATCCACAGATAATTAAATCTGAATATGCTGGTTATTAAATCTCCAATTACATAGGTAAAGACCTATTATTATTTTTGTTGCGATTACTTTTTTGCCTTAAGCGCCATGCTAGTCTAAAACGTATGTCTCTATGAATATTCTATAATTCTGCTAAAGCACTTTAAAATAGAAGACAAAGAAATGTGATTAAGTAGCATTAGATCGTCGACCGATCGATAAACGATAATCCTCTTCTCACGAAGCCACTAATCCTGAAAAATATTACTTTCAGGTGTTCGTGCTATGTGCAACAAAAGCGTGGTTGCTATACATAGGCAGGTTCTTATGGGGCGTTGGATCTGGCATTATAACAACGGTTGGTACCTATATATTGACGGTAGTAAAAAGGCATAAGGGACATTGAGCCTGCCGAGGTATTTTCGGCTTATTCATCAACTGGCGACTGTGAAACTCGCGAGTGCACGCGAGTTGGCATCTTCTGATTTTACCTATTTTTTTTTTAGTCAACTCGCTCGCCCTTGAAAATTTGATGTTAAATACGTCAGATGTACAGTCAGCTATAAAAAATGGCTTTAAAGTGGGTACCTATATAATATAGGTACCCACTTTAAAGCCAGTTTACAGCCATCAACTGGCTACTGTGAAACTCGCGAGTGCACGCGAGTTGGCATCTTCCGATTTAACCAATTTTTTTTTAGTCAACTAAAAAAAAAATAAAAATAAATAAAAAAATTAAAAAATACGTCAGATGTACAGTCAGCTATAAAAACTGGCTTTAAAGTGGGTACCTATATTATATAGGTACCCACTTTAAAGCCAGTTATAGCTAGCCAGCAATAGCTAGTTTCAATTCGTTTTTATTTGACTGTACTTTATAATGTGTGAGCGAGTTGACGACAAAAAAAATAGGTAAAATTGGAAGGTGCCAACTCGCGTTTACTCGCGAGTTTCACACTCGCCAGTTGATGAATAATCCACATTTTCAACATTCGGAGCAAATTCAACAGCACACTAGATAGGATAAGATAAGATATATTTATTTGCTCAAACATGTGTACACATACAGTAATAGAAAGTGCAGGTAGGATAACGTAAGCACACTCAATGATCGTTACAGCATTTCGTTCCAACGTGAAAATTTTACAATTCACAATTACTTTAGTTTAAATCTCTCGAATTTGTACCATTACAGACCTACATTGTGTTATAAGTTTTTAAATTATCATGGTCACTAACATTTTAAATAACTCTAGAAACGGGTTTACCACGTTTACTAATATTTTGACTCCTCGATATTTCGACGTTGTTGCAAGCACCATGATCACGGATAAACTGAAGTTATTGCGGGTGGGTGTTTATGAGCAGACAAATCGGTCTACCCTCTTTCTTGTTCGTTTTTTTTTTTGTACTCAGTACCGCTACCACTGTCATTCGCAACTCGATTCTGTTCCTGACACACGAAACTCCCTATGTCCGCTCACGAACTTTTTTCGGCACTTTTCCGGTTTGACACATACAACATGTCTACATTGTGTTATTCGAACTTAAGTGCAGTCGACTCTAAGTTAAGTTCTTTGCACTGGTGTTTTCGCATTTAAAAGCGTTATTAGATCTTTTGAAATCCAGTGTGTAATGACTGCAAACTTATTCACTTTCAAGATACCTGCTATCCCTCCTGCCTGATTCCCTTAATCGTAACTGACCCGATATGATAAGTTCTAGAATGACCAATTTTTTTATATTCATTTAGCGTGAATATTATAACATCACGCCTGTAACCCCCGAAGGGTTAGGCAAAGGTGTACCAACCAAATAGTACACCCACATTTCGTCAGTTGTGTTTTTAAGTCCCATGTAATAGGAGGCGAGCCTATTGCCATCAACGAGACACAAATCCAGACTACTGGCTACCACTGAAAAATTGGTGACGGGAAAACCCAATAACACTTTGCCCGACTCGGGTACCGTACCCAGGATCTCAGCAGTCGCGTTTGCGACCACTCGACCAACGCGGCAGTCGTTAACGAATATTGATTTATTGTATTCATACGCGAATATTCATTTGTATTTTTTTATCATTTCAGGTTTCAAGCGTGTATTTGTCCGAAATAGCTGATAAAGAAATCAGAGGTTCCTTGACGGCTGGTACTAGATTCATGTTTAGCTTTGGAGTTCTCCTAGTGCTGGCCATAGGACCCTTCGTCACTTACCAAGTGCTGAGCTGTTTGTTGATAATGCTACCTACATGCTACTTTTTGGCCTGCTGGAGAATCCCCGAAACTCCTTACTATTTGCTCAAAGAAGGGAAGGTGGACGCCGCTAGAAATGTGCTGTTGAGTCTTTTTGGAATAAAGAATGAAAAGGTGTGTCGCGTTTTAAGTAAATAAAAATAGCAACACGCATTCCCCGAAGAATATGGCAGAAGTGTTTCCCTTTAGTATACCGGCATCGATAATGACAAAATAATCCCATTCAATAGTGGGCAAGCCTATTGCCATCAATTGGGCACTGATTCTGACTCCTGACTGCGAATTGAACCCAAGACTTGATGCTTGTGATCAACAGACCAAAGATGCAGTTGTTTTATACGTCTTCATTTAAATTTCTAATTGACGCTTCCCGTGACCCAAGGGCTGGCTTTTACTTTGGCCAGAGGCTGTGTTGCCATACAACGTGGCAACGCCGCCAGTCTCTTGGGCACATTACCAGCTGACAGCGTTGAGGAGAAGTTTTTTGATGCCCTTTTGTAGTTTGTTGTTAGTTAATTTTTTTTAGGTTATTTAATAGTTTTTAATAATGTATAATAATATTATGTGTAATAATGTATTTAGTTAGTTTATTCAAATTAATAAAAGCTTTTATAATTTTATGAATAAATAGATTGATATTATTTTCTAATTTATATTTTGCAGATGGTCGAAGAGAAGCTATCATTAATGAGGTCTGATGTGAGGAAGGAAATGCTCCGATCTAGTTCAATCAAAGAGTTGTTGACTGGCAAACAGTATAGGAAAGCAGTTATAATAACTACTGGTAGGTTCTGTTTAGAAAAGATTTAAAACTCACTTATCATCATCATCATCATTTCAGCCGAAAGACGTCCACTGCTGGACATAAGTGTCGCCGTGCGACTCGCATCCAGCAGATCCCTGCAACCTTCACCAGGTCCTCGGTCCACCTAGTGGACTCAAGTTGGAACAAAAATAATTCAAAGCCTAGAAAAAAGTATACAAACTAGTAATTCAGATGTCGAACGTTCACGACTTACGGCATTTCATACAAACTTTTAAGTCCTTTTTTTTCGAAATGGCTGAAACTTCATACGCATAAGCAGGATACATAGGTCTAAAAAGTTACCAAAGAACATTTTCGAAAAAAGTGTTACAGCTAGACCGATTTTAGATTTTCCATAGAAACAGAAATTTCTAATTATCTTTTTTTTAATAAGACTTTTAATGTTCTCTGATAACTTTTTAGACCTATATATCCTGCTTATGCGCAAGTCGTAAACGCATGTAATGTGAATTCGGCATTTCATTTTCAGGACTACGGATAACTCAGATATTTGCAGGCAGTATACCTATCCAGCAATACTTGGGTCGTATCGTCCAACAGAGCAACTGCGGTCTGCACGTTTCCACAGCTCTCATTATTTTTGGAGCAGTACGATTTATCGTTGGTAAGTACAGACTTTCTGTGAAGTGCACAAGACCTACACCCAACTACAGCTTACTGGAACTACGAAACTATTCCTTACTCCTTGAGTTGCCAACTCATTTTGTTAATCGTCACTAGGAATTTCTCCTGTGTCGTGTGTTCGTTTACAAACATTCAACCTCACATACACAAACAGCCAAACCCGAAACAACTCCTTGTAGGCCATACAAATATTTGTTACTTGCGGGAATCGAACAACAACCACGCCGTCGATGTTAAACACATACATTTTTTACATTAATTACATGAATGCAAATGAGATTACGATAGCTTTGGATTAGAGCTTAAACCAAAGTTTTCATTAATTAATGCTGAATTTATTTCCAGGCTTGGTAATACCGGTTATTGTGGACAGGGTGGGCCGCCGTCCATTACTCATCTACTCCTACTTAGGCTCCAGTACGATGCTGGCCACTGTCGGAACCTATTTCTTTCTCCAAAAGGTTATTGGAATCGACGAAGAATCCTCAAATCCTTTTCGTTTCGTTGTATTCATAGGAATTATTTGCTCTATAGTCATATCTAGCATAGGATACGATACATTAATCTTTATAATACCATCTGAAATTTTCCCTTTGAATGTCAGATCGGTGTCCATGACTGTGCTAAATATTTTCACAGCATTCATAACTTTTACAGTAGTGAAGGGATATCAGGTAATGGAGGATTGGACGGGATTGTACGGAGTGTTCTGGTTTTATGCCAGTATGGCTTTTAGCGGAGCAGTTTTTACATACTTTGTTGTGCCCGAAACTAAAGGGAAAAGTTTGAGAGAAATCCAAATTGAATTGCAAGGTAATATTTACGATGACGCAGATGATAAATTGAAGGAAGATGTAACTGTTGATCATGTTAAGGAAAGTACAGAACTAAAAGAATTAAAAGTATGAAACACATTGAACCCATTACAAAATATGTGTTGAAATATATATGTTTCTTTTAATACTATTATTATATAGAGGAAAGATTTGTATTTTTGTATGTTTGTAACGTATAAACTCCGTAACTGCTGGACGGATTTTAACCATTTTTCACCAATAAAAAGGGGAATTCTCAGGAAGTAATATAGGCTATAAATTATATTTATATCATGAAAATTAGCCGAGCTATCAGAATTTTTGTGGGCAAAGTCCCGGGTGAAGTGCTAGTTATGTATTTTTTTAATTGTGAAAGTTCCTAATGATCTACGTGATATTAGATAGTAGATAATCACTGCAATATTATTACTTTTAAGTTTTAATCTTGATACGCCCTAACAGGGTCATTTACAGTCACGAGCACCAAAATGCACTTGCAAAATGCTCTTGCTTGCGTGCAAATGCACTTTCCTGAATTTGAAAGCAATTTGCACGAGAAATAACGATTGTAACTTAGTGATAGGATCTTTTTCATAAAGTTATGAGTTCCGAAATACTATGTTCGTGACAACATGAAATAATCAGAACAGAAGGAGAAAAACACTTTTTAAAGTTGTCAAGTGTTTACATATCGGTACTCGTGACTGTACTCACTAGTTTTAAGCCTAGCGTGTAAAATTGGTTGTGTAAATGGTGCATTAAATTCATAAATACTCGTATAATAAATAAAAACCAACCATTTGTAGATAGCCAGTAGTTTGTGTGCATTGAATCCTTTCCCTTAAGCGACGTTCTAGTGTTAAAAAAATATATATTATTCTACCAAACCTGTTGTGTTTTTATTTTTAAATACTGGTATTTAAAAATAAACATCCGCATCTGCATCCACTTAGATTGGAAGCCGACTCCAATGTAGTTTTGAAGGCTAGGCAGTTGTTGACAGTAACGCCTACTATGACGTCTTAAAGCAGGAGTAATTCAAGTGTGGCAAGGAGACAGAGCCATACAAGTGTTCTAGCGCCATCACTTTCCCACACGGGAATTACTCCTGCGTGAAGACGTCATGGTAGGCCACCTGGCGAGTTACTATGACGTTTTAAAGCAGGAGTAATTCCAGTGTGACAAAGAGACAGAGCTATACAGGTCTTCTACCGCCATCAGTTTTCCACACTGAAATTACTCCTGCGTTAAGACGTCATGGTAGGCCACCTGAGGGGTTACTATGACGTCTTAAAGCAGGAGTAATTCCAGTGTGGCAAAGAGACAGAGCTATACAAGTCTTCTAGCGCCATCACTTTCCCACACTGGAACTACTCCTGCGTTAAGACGTCATGGTAGGCCACCTGAGAGGTTACTATGACGTCTTAAAGCAGGAGTAATTCCAGTGTGGGAAAGAGACAGAGATATACAGGTCGTGTAGCGCCGTCTCTTTCCCTCATTGGAATTACTCCTGCTTTAAGACGTCATGGTAGACCACCTGTTTTATTTTTAATGCCCGATGAAAAAAATCTGGAGGTTCTCAAGCCGACACTTTTATTTTCCTTTTTACTGAAACTGAACAATCTGGGTATGTTTATTACCTCTCAGGCAGGTAGGCACTTTTCTAAACGTAGGAAAGAAAGATGAGACGGCGATCGTGACTGCTGAGCAGGAGGTCCTGGGTTCGACTCCCTGGTCGAGCAACGTGTTATAGGATTTTTCCATCAGGAATCTCTCAGCCTATCTCTCTTATTGCCATCTATCGGGTACTAATCCGGACTCCGTGGCTGCGAAGCAAAGGAGTCTGGACTTGTGGCCAGTTGATGGCAATAGGCTAGCCCTCTATTACATAGGACTTAATATAACTGGTGAAATGTGGGTGTACTATTAAGTACGCCTCTGCCTAACCCTTCGGGTATAATAGAAAGAAGAAATTCCACATGAAATCATTGCAGCGAAGACAAGGTTATTTAAGGTCATATTTTTCGCCTGATGTTGATGCTATAGTCAGGATAGAGAGGTAGGTGATATGCTGGAGTGCAATAACTATAGAGGAATAAAGCTGATGGCGCATAGTATGAAAGTTTGAGAGAAAGTTATTGAAAGACGACTGAGAGAAGAGAGTGAAATTTCACGAAATCAATTCGGTTTTATGCCTGGTCGGGGAACGATGGATGCCATTTTTGCCATCCGCCAGCTGTGCGAGAAATACAGAAGTGCGCACAAAAACTTGCACATGGTGTTCATCGACCTCGAAGAGGCATACGACCGGGTACCTCGTGAAGTTTAGTGGTGGGCCCTGAAAGAGAAAGGTATGCTTGGGAAGTATGTGCAGTTGATCCGAGCGATGTACAGTCGATGTAGTACCCAAGTTCGGTCTACAGCGGGCACTACCGGCAATTTTAATGTGGCGGTCGGCTTGCACCAAGGGTCGGTTCTAAGCCCTTACCTCTTTCTGGTGATAATGGACGCACTTACGTCGGACATCCAGGAAGAGGCTCCTTGGTGTATGCTGTTTGCCGACGACATTGTGTTGATTGCCGAGAGTGGCCTAGAGGTCCAGAACAGATTGGAGGTGTGGTGGCAAAGACTGGAGAATGTTGGCCTGAAAGTCAGTAGGACCAAAACAGAATACTTGTTCTGTGATTTCGGCAGTCTCTCCAGTCCTGTGCCCATAACTCTTGACGGAACGCCCATACCGATCTGTTCCGATTTTGGTACCTCGGGTCATTTGTCCAAGGGGATGGCAAAGTAGACCGAGACGTAACGCACTGCATCAACTCAGGATGGATGAAATGGCGACAGGTCACTGGAACAACTTGCGACCCACGGATGCCCCTCAAATAAAAGGGGAAAATATACAAATCCGTGATTAGACCTGTCGTACTGTATGGATCGGAATGCTGGGCTGTGAAGAAGATGGATGAAAGACGATTGCATGTAGCGGAGATGAGAATGTTGAGGTGGATGTGTGGTGTGACAAGAATGGATAAGGTAAGGAACGAGTATATTAGAGGAAGCTTAAAAATTGCGCCAGTTACAGAAAAGCTAAAAGGGAATCGACTGTCTTGGTATGGGCATGTGATGAGGAGGCACGAATCGCATGTGACTAAAAGAGTGATAAATATAAACGTTGATGGATGGAGAGGGAGAGGAAGACCAAAGAAACGATGGATGGATTGCGTGAGGAATGATATGAAAGTTAAAGGAGTAAATGATAGCTTGACGGTTGACAGAGGAGATTGGAAGAAAAAAACGTGTTGTACAAGGGCAGGAAGATGATGAGATGATGATGATGATGCTATAGTCACAGAAGTGATTTGGATAAGTGAAACAACACCGCTTAGACGTGTTCAAAGGTGCGTGTATCTGTATAATGTGATTTACGCCCAATGTATACAAGTGCTAAAATATTTAAACAGTTCCGAATGTTTCACAAAATGGCAAGTCCTTTCAGGTTATGTTAGCAAGACATTTGAGATGGCGAAAGGGAGACAAACTCAATATTCAGTTGCAGCCGCTGGTGAGTATATTTTCGTACTTTTTTTTTAAAGATGGTGGAATCTTCACACTTTATGATTTTTATTTTTTTCAACATGTTTTTTCCTTTCCATCGCTAATGTATTATCGGTTACTATATCGTGGAAAGGAAACGATAAATATTCGGTAGCTAGTGTCTGTTCCGCGTCGGAACGGGTCTATGTAAGTACGGGTAAAAAGTAAGGTCTCAGGTAGCCGATGACCTAATAGAAGGCACTGAGATCAACAATATGCCAGCACTGGACCGTTCGTTGTGGTGTTGCTTGGGCAGTGGACGATTTTCAACTTGTACCTTTGTTGTGATGGTTTATCTTCTGCTTCGTTGGTCAAGAGGTCGTAACCGCTACTGCTGAGCCTGAGGTTCTGGGTTCGATTCACAATTTAACACATCTGAGCTGTGGTATACAATAAATAATATCTAGCTATCAGTCCACTATTTCGATATCGAGACATAGCGCTCTAGTTCTCTAAAATAGCTGTTTTACTGGAAAGCGATATCACAAGGCACTCATCATTTGTGTAGGTTAGTATCTAGTCAGGGAAAACTTTAGCATATAATTCATGCTTAAAAACGGCGGCGAAGGAAAACATCGTAAGGAAACCGGCTTGTCCTATAAGAAGCAAAAATCCGATAACTTGTGACATCTACCAACCCGCACTGGGCCAGCGTGGTGGATTATAAGCCCATTCGCTCTCATTGAGAGCATGCCTTTTGCACTAGCAGTGGGAACATTATTGGATTATGCTATCATCATCATTTCAGCCGAAAGACATCTACTGCTGGACATAGGTCTCCCCCAAGTGTCGTCACATTGACCGGTCACGCATCCAGCAGATCCCTGCAACCCTCACCAAGTCATCGGTCCACCTAGTGGGAGGCTTATGCTATATTTTCATACATATCCTTAAAGACTAACAATTCTTCAACAGGTTTGAGAGTTACTCTAATATTGTCTGGATCAATACCCATACATACTGCAACGGCTGCTACCCATACATATTTCGGCTCAATTGTTCAAGAGAGCAAGACGAACGTCAATATTTTCACTATGTTAATAACATTTGGAGCAGTCAAATTCGTTGTTGGTAAGAAAATGTCTATCGTAAAAAGTTATTTGTTTCGAAATACGAAATTCCTTAGACGTAATGAACAATCTTTGAAAAATGATAGCACGTTATAGCCATTAATATTAAAATTTCATTTGCAGGTATATATTCATCAGCAATAATGGACAAGGTTGGACGTCGTCACCTGCTCGTCTTCTCCTACCTCAGCTCTGGTATAACCCTCATCGTAGTTGCCGCCTATTTCATGATAACTTCAGTTGTTTATAACTTCAGTTTATCCGTGATCATGGTGCTTGCAACAGCGCCGAAATATCGGGAACTCAAAGAAAACAATAAACTTGGTAAAAATCCCGTCTTCTAGTTATAATAATTTCATGATACAACCCACCTCTTCTCAATACTACACCTATATCCCCTTCGTTGGCATCATCCTCTCTAGCATGCTTTCTATCCTAGGCTACGGGTCGCTAGTCTTTGTTATCATTGCAGAAATATTCCCCCTTAACGTCAAATCAGTGGCCATGACTCTCCAAAATATTTTGGGAGGATTCCTAAAATTGTTGTCAGTCAAATTTTATCAAGCGATTAAGGATGCAGCTGGTCTGGCTGGAGTGTTCTGGTTCTACGCCGTTGCATCTGTCATCGGTGCTGTTTTCTCCTACTTTATAGTTCCGGAAACAAAAGGCAAAAGTTTAAGAGAGATCCAGGTTGACTTGCAAGGCGCATTGTATGATGAACCTGTTGAGAAGTTGAAGACTTCAAAAGGGAATGGAAATGTGAAGCTTGAAGAGTTGAAAAGTGAATATACCTCATTATAATCCCAAATAAAGATCGATATTGTGAAGGAATCTGGTAAATGAAATGAAATTGGTGAAGCGTACTCCGGAGCTACAGTCATCGACGTATCACATGTAGACAGAGCAGAACTAGAATCAGACTGAGATAACGCCTTTCGAAGTAGTTTTTCCACTACGATAAGTCACCATTGTTAAGACCTGATCCTTGTAAATAATTTATTTTTTACAATACCTTTTAAAATTAAGTATAATGTTTTTTAGTCCGCTGCCTAAACATTTGTAGTTAAAGATTTCGGACATCTTCGGGGCATTTTAAAGACTTTAAGAATGTTGAATTTTTTTAAGAGACCTCTTTCCACACAAATTCTAGTTACATTGTGCGCCAGAACATACAAATGTCAAAATGCCTCTCAGTCTGTCTAACTATGCTAGAGGTTCTAAGCGAATCATTAGCATAGCTGTCTTTGCTGAAACAGGGATCTAAAATGATGTATGTTTAAGAACAAATAAGTATTTTTAACCTGTAACTATCTAGTCATAGACCATATTGTGCTGGTAAATAAAAACATAGTCGTAACTCTACAATCCAGTCGGAAAAAGAAAAACGCAATATAAGATATAGATTTTCTTTATTTTAATCATTAAACAGTTACAAAAATAGTAGGTATACAAGTTATTATAACATTTCGGGGGGCGATTCGAGAAGTTTTAACTTTATCATTAGTTTTAGCTAGGAATAATGAAAAAAATAAGATTATAATTCTATCTTTGCATAAAACCGTTTTAGTGTGCCTCATTGCTTCATTTTTTCTTTTAAATACACAACTGGCCTTAAATCCAGTTGTTAGGCCGATTATAATAAAGGCATACACAGTCTTAACATGGTTTCAATATGATCACACACTTACAACTAAAAGTACAAAAGTTCCTTATTAAATTCTTGAGATAATTAAGTACCTACCTACCACGAAAAGTGCCCATTTGGCAACTTTAGCATCTCTTAACATGACAGAAGATTTATAAAAAAACTTTTAATAATAACCTAACCTTCTTCTTAGCGTGTCGATGGCTATCTAAATTAAGTCGGCAAACTGAGCCACTAGTTTGGCGCCTTCAGTAGTGTCCATCAGTTCCTGTAATGAACAAACAACAGGACACGCAGGACAAAAATATTAAGTGCCCCATCGTTTGTGGAACAGCACCACATTTACACTCCAGGGCAGAGTCTTACATTATAACCTCTTGTATTATTATAAAATGTGTAGGTAATGTGTGACAAGAATATCATCAGTTTTCCTAATTGGGTATACCATAAACAATTTTTTTTTTCAAATATAGGTATAGCGTTGCTCAATTATGTAGAAGGTAAGCATAACATCTATCAAACAAATAAAACCGACCGTTTATCAGCCCGATGTATCTCTCCATGTTAGTTACACTGTGTTCTATCACCCTCTCTGAAGGGGTGGGGTCTCTCTGGTGTATGACAGAAGCAAAGAACCCACCTTCTACTGGCTTGAAGAGCCGGACAACTGCTCTGAAAATGAGGGGTCAGGGTTACATTAAATATAACCACCTTCAATCTGAATCCGTACAAGGTTAGGGGGCGGACGGTTTACTTAAGCGAGTTGACTTTCACATCCCACTTCTTCTTTTGGGGCTCTTACAGCTCTACTCATAGCATCCGGGCGGTTAAGATCGAGCTGGATGATGTCTCTCACCCGGGATGTCCACCTGACTATACACAGTACACAGAGCAAGATGATCTGTCGAAGATGGGCCTAGCCCCATGAGGACACAACAGTCACCAAGGTTTGTCTCGTCACCACTGGTACTCTAGACTATAGCTCCAGTGGTTATTTCGTGGATTGAGTTAAGGCAACATGCAAAGCGTACACCTGCCAAACAGACACTGGTGCATACTTTGTGCACACGACTCCTCTTTCCGCCATCTCCCTGAAGACCGCAGCATCCACGATTCTAGAGGACGCTTTGTGTACTCCTCAATACTGCATAGACCCTAGAGCCATGACTCTATACAAGGCCTCTCGACTCATAGCACCAGAACAGGGATGGGATGTAGGGTTTGAGAGCACAACAGGAGAAATAGTAATGTATAAGTTCACAAGCAACCTAACATCTACTCTGCGAAGGATTAAACGCGACACACCGCTGGACATCCAGAAAATACTGTATCTAGAGGAGAAAGCCCAGCGAACCGCACACAAAACAATGATGCTATGTCAAATAATCAAGCAACTACGAACTCTACTCTGGATGACAGCTGGAACCGCTCCGACCAACCTTGCTCGTCAGGTCCTGGCAAAAGATAACATAGTGGCCGAGTCTGAGGGAGCCGTGTTAATGGTATGGGGGTGCAATACTGTGCTCTCGTGGGCTCCCGTACCCTCAACCTTATGTTTCCGCTACCCCAAGGTGGTGTACACGACATCCGAGACTCCCGACCTCAACCGAACAGGTCACTATAACTACGAATCAGGTGAGATCCTTAGGCACAGCGAGCGGGCCCCATGCCGCACCATCTACGTCAGCTATGGAGGATCTCTAGTTGCACTCAACAATCGAAGCATGATCCAGATGAACTCGTCGTTCCCCCGTCTCAGCATCTCCCCGTCCACCGGAAACTGGTCATTCAATCCGCCCTCATGGAGCAGACCTACAGCAGAGGCGTCCAACCAACAGACGACACCCCTCACCTACGACGACCTAGGAGGATATACACCCGAAGAGGAGACACTAGGCGCAATGATACACCATCTGCACAACAGAGACACGCTGCTCATCCTCGTAGGTGGGATTTGTGTTGTGGTCTGGTTTGCGGTTCTTGCCCCTCTTTGGAAACTCAAAAGACAGATCCGAGATCTGAAGGCCAGGCAAGACGGCATTCTATATGCCATGAAATAAGCCGGAATAGGAACCCCACACTCTTATCCTTAGAAACAAGCGGCTAAAAAACCACACTATTAATTACAACGCCATCTATCGTTTGGCGTAGCAAATGCCTATGTTAGCTTATAGCTGGTCCAGTACTAAATTTTCTTCATAATATAAAAACCTAAGTAATCCTTTGGGAACAAAATGGCAGCTGAGAAAGATTGATCAACATTTTTATATCATCATCATCATCATTCTACCTAGCCTTTTCCCAACTATGTTCGGGTTGGCTTCCAGAACATTTTTTTATATTTTAGCACCATAAGCACGTAGATATCACAACTTACAATCAAAACTCTACAATAAACTCTCGTTTATTTATTTCATGTGTTTGTGTATATCCTTTGTTAGAGATCCTAAATAAATAAATAAATAAATAAAACTCAAATAGATGGAAAGCCAAAACCGGTCAAACGCGAAATAATATTTGTTCAAGTATCATAAACAAAAAAAAAACCTAATCTAAAAACACTTCCTCGTTTACGTTCTTTCATTTACAACAATAACAACACAATATAAAAGTAATAAAACTGTACTATGATACTTTAAGTTTATCGACATTTGGTATGATTACAGTAAAATATAATCTACTTACCTATGTTTAAGTAAAATTATGTACGATTTCAGAATGTTTGAAGCTTTCTTCCGACAATGACCTTTACTTTTATACCCACAGAGTTAAAATTATAGACGAAAAGAGACAGACGGAATATTATTAGTAAAAACTCATTTCTGCAAATATATTATCAGTCAGCACCGAAGCAGGAACACAATATAAAATCATTGATTCATGTTTCAGGTAATCCAATTGAACACAAAAGTTTCATGTGGTACATACTATTAAATGCACAACGAGATTTCTTGTATTGAAATTGGTATCTGGATTAACCTATGACAGTCTTTATTGTATACTTTTCTACACAAAGCAATCTTGAGAAATTCTTCCGGAGAAATTCTTCATCTTACTGAGATGGCATAAAAATCAACTAACACTTAAGTATTTCAAGTACTACTAACTTACGGAGATTTCAGTAAATCTACTCAGAGATTTAAGATTTCATATGAGATATCAAATAATAATATTTTTCCTAAACAATCTCTTTCTTTTCCAGTTCCTCCATTTCAGTGCCTTCTTTAGCTTCATCGTTACTTGTAGCAAATTTGTCTAACTTCTTCGTCACTAGCATAAGATCATTAGCACCAGCGTCATGGTCAACACCTTGTAATTGTTTCTGAATGTCGCTCAGACATTTTCCTTTCGTTTCTATGACGAAGAAATAAGAAAATGCACTACCGATAAATGAAAAACTAGCAAAAATCCAAAAAACAGTAGTCAAACCACATGAATCTTTGACTCTTTGGTACAAAAAGGATATAAGAGAAGCTAAAGCAGAACCAAACAGACTAAGACAAGTAATAGCAATCGCTTTCACGTTAATAGGAAATATTTCTGTAGGGATGATGAAAAGGAGAGAACTGAAACCCAATGTGGAGATGACGCTGGCAAGAATAATGCCGACATATGGTATGAAGCTGATGGTGGTTAAGGTGGCAGAGCTAACGTTGGTGGCCTCTTGGATGAAGAAGTAGACACCGACAGCAAAGAGCGAGGCGCCTGTACCGATATACGAATACACGAGGAGAGGCCGGCGACCCACTCTGTCTACTACCTGCGAAGTCAGCAGACCTGCAAATCAAATATTGATATTTTAAATAATCTATTATAATGTTATAAAGTTGAAGAGTTTTTTTGTTTGTTTGGTTGAACGCGCTAATCTCAGGAACTCCTCGTTCGATTTTTATTTTAATATTAAATGGGCCTACTCTTGACCTCAATCTAGTCCTGAGGACAGAGATGAGGTAGGCGATGGAATGAGCAAACCTAAAAGAAGCCTATTAACTCGCGACTTAAATAGAATGGAATTTTAAAAACAAAATAGAGTTGGACAGCTCATTTATCGAGAAAGGCTGTTGGCAACATCACGGTACAACCAACAGCAGCGGAGGATCAATGAAAAATGTTGCAAAAACGGGGAAAATGTATTTCTTTTGAGAGCTTCCGTTGCGTGCGCTGCATAAACGGTTCAAGTTAGGCACGCAATAATTATGTATGACGGAATTCTTCCTCTTAAAAAGTTTTAAATAAAGCCTGCTAGCATTTGTCTATTTTTTATGGTTGACTCACTATAACCTTTTTTATGGTAATCTTTGTTCTAAAATTATGCATTATTTGCGAAGGTGTTTTTATAAGCATGGTATTAATCCTTATCCCAACAAATACGTTTTTCATCACAAGTATTTAATTTTGAACAAAATTGCCCTTGCATCACTTGATTTCAATAAATAATTTAGGAAATATCACAGTTTTAAAAATAATTTCGCACCAAAATAATGATCCAGTACCGCGCCCCCATTTTTACTATGTGGATGTGTGAATGATATGCGAGGCGGTAAATAACTCATTATAGGGAGTAATAGGCTTTAATTTTAGAAAAAGGATTAGGGTTCCATGGAAATTAAAACCGTTGAAATTTAAATTGTTAACAAACTCCGATTCAAAGAGGGAAGTAATCTACATATATAAAATGTATCGGGTACTAATCCGGACTCCGTGGCTGCGAAGCAAAGGAGTCTGGACTTGTGGCCAGTTGATGGCAATAGGCTAGCCCTCTATTACATAGGACTTAATATAACTGGTGAAATGTGGGTGTACTATTAAGTACGCCTCTGCCTAACCCTTCGGGTATAATAGAAAGAAGAAATTCCACATGAAATCATTGCAGCGAAGACAAGGTTATTTAAGGTCATATTTTTCGCCTGATGTTGATGCTATAGTCAGGATAGAGAGGTAGGTGATATGCTGGAGTGCAATAACTATAGAGGAATAAAGCTGATGGCGCATAGTATGAAAGTTTGAGAGAAAGTTATTGAAAGACGACTGAGAGAAGAGAGTGAAATTTCACGAAATCAATTCGGTTTTATGCCTGGTCGGGGAACGATGGATGCCATTTTTGCCATCCGCCAGCTGTGCGAGAAATACAGAAGTGCGCACAAAAACTTGCACATGGTGTTCATCGACCTCGAAGAGGCATACGACCGGGTACCTCGTGAAGTTTAGTGGTGGGCCCTGAAAGAGAAAGGTATGCTTGGGAAGTATGTGCAGTTGATCCGAGCGATGTACAGTCGATGTAGTACCCAAGTTCGGTCTACAGCGGGCACTACCGGCAATTTTAATGTGGCGGTCGGCTTGCACCAAGGGTCGGTTCTAAGCCCTTACCTCTTTCTGGTGATAATGGACGCACTTACGTCGGACATCCAGGAAGAGGCTCCTTGGTGTATGCTGTTTGCCGACGACATTGTGTTGATTGCCGAGAGTGGCCTAGAGGTCCAGAACAGATTGGAGGTGTGGTGGCAAAGACTGGAGAATGTTGGCCTGAAAGTCAGTAGGACCAAAACAGAATACTTGTTCTGTGATTTCGGCAGTCTCTCCAGTCCTGTGCCCATAACTCTTGACGGAACGCCCATACCGATCTGTTCCGATTTTGGTACCTCGGGTCATTTGTCCAAGGGGATGGCAAAGTAGACCGAGACGTAACGCACTGCATCAACTCAGGATGGATGAAATGGCGACAGGTCACTGGAACAACTTGCGACCCACGGATGCCCCTCAAATAAAAGGGGAAAATATACAAATCCGTGATTAGACCTGTCGTACTGTATGGATCGGAATGCTGGGCTGTGAAGAAGATGGATGAAAGACGATTGCATGTAGCGGAGATGAGAATGTTGAGGTGGATGTGTGGTGTGACAAGAATGGATAAGGTAAGGAACGAGTATATTAGAGGAAGCTTAAAAATTGCGCCAGTTACAGAAAAGCTAAAAGGGAATCGACTGTCTTGGTATGGGCATGTGATGAGGAGGCACGAATCGCATGTGACTAAAAGAGTGATAAATATAAACGTTGATGGATGGAGAGGGAGAGGAAGACCAAAGAAACGATGGATGGATTGCGTGAGGAATGATATGAAAGTTAAAGGAGTAAATGATAGCTTGACGGTTGACAGAGGAGATTGGAAGAAAAAAACGTGTTGTACAAGGGCAGGAAGATGATGAGATGATGATGATGATGCTATAGTCACAGAAGTGATTTGGATAAGTGAAACAACACCGCTTAGACGTGTTCAAAGGTGCGTGTATCTGTATAATGTGATTTACGCCCAATGTATACAAGTGCTAAAATATTTAAACAGTTCCGAATGTTTCACAAAATGGCAAGTCCTTTCAGGTTATGTTAGCAAGACATTTGAGATGGCGAAAGGGAGACAAACTCAATATTCAGTTGCAGCCGCTGGTGAGTATATTTTCGTACTTTTTTTTTAAAGATGGTGGAATCTTCACACTTTATGATTTTTATTTTTTTCAACATGTTTTTTCCTTTCCATCGCTAATGTATTATCGGTTACTATATCGTGGAAAGGAAACGATAAATATTCGGTAGCTAGTGTCTGTTCCGCGTCGGAACGGGTCTATGTAAGTACGGGTAAAAAGTAAGGTCTCAGGTAGCCGATGACCTAATAGAAGGCACTGAGATCAACAATATGCCAGCACTGGACCGTTCGTTGTGGTGTTGCTTGGGCAGTGGACGATTTTCAACTTGTACCTTTGTTGTGATGGTTTATCTTCTGCTTCGTTGGTCAAGAGGTCGTAACCGCTACTGCTGAGCCTGAGGTTCTGGGTTCGATTCACAATTTAACACATCTGAGCTGTGGTATACAATAAATAATATCTAGCTATCAGTCCACTATTTCGATATCGAGACATAGCGCTCTAGTTCTCTAAAATAGCTGTTTTACTGGAAAGCGATATCACAAGGCACTCATCATTTGTGTAGGTTAGTATCTAGTCAGGGAAAACTTTAGCATATAATTCATGCTTAAAAACGGCGGCGAAGGAAAACATCGTAAGGAAACCGGCTTGTCCTATAAGAAGCAAAAATCCGATAACTTGTGACATCTACCAACCCGCACTGGGCCAGCGTGGTGGATTATAAGCCCATTCGCTCTCATTGAGAGCATGCCTTTTGCACTAGCAGTGGGAACATTATTGGATTATGCTATCATCATCATTTCAGCCGAAAGACATCTACTGCTGGACATAGGTCTCCCCCAAGTGTCGTCACATTGACCGGTCACGCATCCAGCAGATCCCTGCAACCCTCACCAAGTCATCGGTCCACCTAGTGGGAGGCTTATGCTATATTTTCATACATATCCTTAAAGACTAACAATTCTTCAACAGGTTTGAGAGTTACTCTAATATTGTCTGGATCAATACCCATACATACTGCAACGGCTGCTACCCATACATATTTCGGCTCAATTGTTCAAGAGAGCAAGACGAACGTCAATATTTTCACTATGTTAATAACATTTGGAGCAGTCAAATTCGTTGTTGGTAAGAAAATGTCTATCGTAAAAAGTTATTTGTTTCGAAATACGAAATTCCTTAGACGTAATGAACAATCTTTGAAAAATGATAGCACGTTATAGCCATTAATATTAAAATTTCATTTGCAGGTATATATTCATCAGCAATAATGGACAAGGTTGGACGTCGTCACCTGCTCGTCTTCTCCTACCTCAGCTCTGGTATAACCCTCATCGTAGTTGCCGCCTATTTCATGATAACTTCAGTTGTTTATAACTTCAGTTTATCCGTGATCATGGTGCTTGCAACAGCGCCGAAATATCGGGAACTCAAAGAAAACAATAAACTTGGTAAAAATCCCGTCTTCTAGTTATAATAATTTCATGATACAACCCACCTCTTCTCAATACTACACCTATATCCCCTTCGTTGGCATCATCCTCTCTAGCATGCTTTCTATCCTAGGCTACGGGTCGCTAGTCTTTGTTATCATTGCAGAAATATTCCCCCTTAACGTCAAATCAGTGGCCATGACTCTCCAAAATATTTTGGGAGGATTCCTAAAATTGTTGTCAGTCAAATTTTATCAAGCGATTAAGGATGCAGCTGGTCTGGCTGGAGTGTTCTGGTTCTACGCCGTTGCATCTGTCATCGGTGCTGTTTTCTCCTACTTTATAGTTCCGGAAACAAAAGGCAAAAGTTTAAGAGAGATCCAGGTTGACTTGCAAGGCGCATTGTATGATGAACCTGTTGAGAAGTTGAAGACTTCAAAAGGGAATGGAAATGTGAAGCTTGAAGAGTTGAAAAGTGAATATACCTCATTATAATCCCAAATAAAGATCGATATTGTGAAGGAATCTGGTAAATGAAATGAAATTGGTGAAGCGTACTCCGGAGCTACAGTCATCGACGTATCACATGTAGACAGAGCAGAACTAGAATCAGACTGAGATAACGCCTTTCGAAGTAGTTTTTCCACTACGATAAGTCACCATTGTTAAGACCTGATCCTTGTAAATAATTTATTTTTTACAATACCTTTTAAAATTAAGTATAATGTTTTTTAGTCCGCTGCCTAAACATTTGTAGTTAAAGATTTCGGACATCTTCGGGGCATTTTAAAGACTTTAAGAATGTTGAATTTTTTTAAGAGACCTCTTTCCACACAAATTCTAGTTACATTGTGCGCCAGAACATACAAATGTCAAAATGCCTCTCAGTCTGTCTAACTATGCTAGAGGTTCTAAGCGAATCATTAGCATAGCTGTCTTTGCTGAAACAGGGATCTAAAATGATGTATGTTTAAGAACAAATAAGTATTTTTAACCTGTAACTATCTAGTCATAGACCATATTGTGCTGGTAAATAAAAACATAGTCGTAACTCTACAATCCAGTCGGAAAAAGAAAAACGCAATATAAGATATAGATTTTCTTTATTTTAATCATTAAACAGTTACAAAAATAGTAGGTATACAAGTTATTATAACATTTCGGGGGGCGATTCGAGAAGTTTTAACTTTATCATTAGTTTTAGCTAGGAATAATGAAAAAAATAAGATTATAATTCTATCTTTGCATAAAACCGTTTTAGTGTGCCTCATTGCTTCATTTTTTCTTTTAAATACACAACTGGCCTTAAATCCAGTTGTTAGGCCGATTATAATAAAGGCATACACAGTCTTAACATGGTTTCAATATGATCACACACTTACAACTAAAAGTACAAAAGTTCCTTATTAAATTCTTGAGATAATTAAGTACCTACCTACCACGAAAAGTGCCCATTTGGCAACTTTAGCATCTCTTAACATGACAGAAGATTTATAAAAAAACTTTTAATAATAACCTAACCTTCTTCTTAGCGTGTCGATGGCTATCTAAATTAAGTCGGCAAACTGAGCCACTAGTTTGGCGCCTTCAGTAGTGTCCATCAGTTCCTGTAATGAACAAACAACAGGACACGCAGGACAAAAATATTAAGTGCCCCATCGTTTGTGGAACAGCACCACATTTACACTCCAGGGCAGAGTCTTACATTATAACCTCTTGTATTATTATAAAATGTGTAGGTAATGTGTGACAAGAATATCATCAGTTTTCCTAATTGGGTATACCATAAACAATTTTTTTTTTCAAATATAGGTATAGCGTTGCTCAATTATGTAGAAGGTAAGCATAACATCTATCAAACAAATAAAACCGACCGTTTATCAGCCCGATGTATCTCTCCATGTTAGTTACACTGTGTTCTATCACCCTCTCTGAAGGGGTGGGGTCTCTCTGGTGTATGACAGAAGCAAAGAACCCACCTTCTACTGGCTTGAAGAGCCGGACAACTGCTCTGAAAATGAGGGGTCAGGGTTACATTAAATATAACCACCTTCAATCTGAATCCGTACAAGGTTAGGGGGCGGACGGTTTACTTAAGCGAGTTGACTTTCACATCCCACTTCTTCTTTTGGGGCTCTTACAGCTCTACTCATAGCATCCGGGCGGTTAAGATCGAGCTGGATGATGTCTCTCACCCGGGATGTCCACCTGACTATACACAGTACACAGAGCAAGATGATCTGTCGAAGATGGGCCTAGCCCCATGAGGACACAACAGTCACCAAGGTTTGTCTCGTCACCACTGGTACTCTAGACTATAGCTCCAGTGGTTATTTCGTGGATTGAGTTAAGGCAACATGCAAAGCGTACACCTGCCAAACAGACACTGGTGCATACTTTGTGCACACGACTCCTCTTTCCGCCATCTCCCTGAAGACCGCAGCATCCACGATTCTAGAGGACGCTTTGTGTACTCCTCAATACTGCATAGACCCTAGAGCCATGACTCTATACAAGGCCTCTCGACTCATAGCACCAGAACAGGGATGGGATGTAGGGTTTGAGAGCACAACAGGAGAAATAGTAATGTATAAGTTCACAAGCAACCTAACATCTACTCTGCGAAGGATTAAACGCGACACACCGCTGGACATCCAGAAAATACTGTATCTAGAGGAGAAAGCCCAGCGAACCGCACACAAAACAATGATGCTATGTCAAATAATCAAGCAACTACGAACTCTACTCTGGATGACAGCTGGAACCGCTCCGACCAACCTTGCTCGTCAGGTCCTGGCAAAAGATAACATAGTGGCCGAGTCTGAGGGAGCCGTGTTAATGGTATGGGGGTGCAATACTGTGCTCTCGTGGGCTCCCGTACCCTCAACCTTATGTTTCCGCTACCCCAAGGTGGTGTACACGACATCCGAGACTCCCGACCTCAACCGAACAGGTCACTATAACTACGAATCAGGTGAGATCCTTAGGCACAGCGAGCGGGCCCCATGCCGCACCATCTACGTCAGCTATGGAGGATCTCTAGTTGCACTCAACAATCGAAGCATGATCCAGATGAACTCGTCGTTCCCCCGTCTCAGCATCTCCCCGTCCACCGGAAACTGGTCATTCAATCCGCCCTCATGGAGCAGACCTACAGCAGAGGCGTCCAACCAACAGACGACACCCCTCACCTACGACGACCTAGGAGGATATACACCCGAAGAGGAGACACTAGGCGCAATGATACACCATCTGCACAACAGAGACACGCTGCTCATCCTCGTAGGTGGGATTTGTGTTGTGGTCTGGTTTGCGGTTCTTGCCCCTCTTTGGAAACTCAAAAGACAGATCCGAGATCTGAAGGCCAGGCAAGACGGCATTCTATATGCCATGAAATAAGCCGGAATAGGAACCCCACACTCTTATCCTTAGAAACAAGCGGCTAAAAAACCACACTATTAATTACAACGCCATCTATCGTTTGGCGTAGCAAATGCCTATGTTAGCTTATAGCTGGTCCAGTACTAAATTTTCTTCATAATATAAAAACCTAAGTAATCCTTTGGGAACAAAATGGCAGCTGAGAAAGATTGATCAACATTTTTATATCATCATCATCATCATTCTACCTAGCCTTTTCCCAACTATGTTCGGGTTGGCTTCCAGAACATTTTTTTATATTTTAGCACCATAAGCACGTAGATATCACAACTTACAATCAAAACTCTACAATAAACTCTCGTTTATTTATTTCATGTGTTTGTGTATATCCTTTGTTAGAGATCCTAAATAAATAAATAAATAAATAAAACTCAAATAGATGGAAAGCCAAAACCGGTCAAACGCGAAATAATATTTGTTCAAGTATCATAAACAAAAAAAAAACCTAATCTAAAAACACTTCCTCGTTTACGTTCTTTCATTTACAACAATAACAACACAATATAAAAGTAATAAAACTGTACTATGATACTTTAAGTTTATCGACATTTGGTATGATTACAGTAAAATATAATCTACTTACCTATGTTTAAGTAAAATTATGTACGATTTCAGAATGTTTGAAGCTTTCTTCCGACAATGACCTTTACTTTTATACCCACAGAGTTAAAATTATAGACGAAAAGAGACAGACGGAATATTATTAGTAAAAACTCATTTCTGCAAATATATTATCAGTCAGCACCGAAGCAGGAACACAATATAAAATCATTGATTCATGTTTCAGGTAATCCAATTGAACACAAAAGTTTCATGTGGTACATACTATTAAATGCACAACGAGATTTCTTGTATTGAAATTGGTATCTGGATTAACCTATGACAGTCTTTATTGTATACTTTTCTACACAAAGCAATCTTGAGAAATTCTTCCGGAGAAATTCTTCATCTTACTGAGATGGCATAAAAATCAACTAACACTTAAGTATTTCAAGTACTACTAACTTACGGAGATTTCAGTAAATCTACTCAGAGATTTAAGATTTCATATGAGATATCAAATAATAATATTTTTCCTAAACAATCTCTTTCTTTTCCAGTTCCTCCATTTCAGTGCCTTCTTTAGCTTCATCGTTACTTGTAGCAAATTTGTCTAACTTCTTCGTCACTAGCATAAGATCATTAGCACCAGCGTCATGGTCAACACCTTGTAATTGTTTCTGAATGTCGCTCAGACATTTTCCTTTCGTTTCTATGACGAAGAAATAAGAAAATGCACTACCGATAAATGAAAAACTAGCAAAAATCCAAAAAACAGTAGTCAAACCACATGAATCTTTGACTCTTTGGTACAAAAAGGATATAAGAGAAGCTAAAGCAGAACCAAACAGACTAAGACAAGTAATAGCAATCGCTTTCACGTTAATAGGAAATATTTCTGTAGGGATGATGAAAAGGAGAGAACTGAAACCCAATGTGGAGATGACGCTGGCAAGAATAATGCCGACATATGGTATGAAGCTGATGGTGGTTAAGGTGGCAGAGCTAACGTTGGTGGCCTCTTGGATGAAGAAGTAGACACCGACAGCAAAGAGCGAGGCGCCTGTACCGATATACGAATACACGAGGAGAGGCCGGCGACCCACTCTGTCTACTACCTGCGAAGTCAGCAGACCTGCAAATCAAATATTGATATTTTAAATAATCTATTATAATGTTATAAAGTTGAAGAGTTTTTTTGTTTGTTTGGTTGAACGCGCTAATCTCAGGAACTCCTCGTTCGATTTTTATTTTAATATTAAATGGGCCTACTCTTGACCTCAATCTAGTCCTGAGGACAGAGATGAGGTAGGCGATGGAATGAGCAAACCTAAAAGAAGCCTATTAACTCGCGACTTAAATAGAATGGAATTTTAAAAACAAAATAGAGTTGGACAGCTCATTTATCGAGAAAGGCTGTTGGCAACATCACGGTACAACCAACAGCAGCGGAGGATCAATGAAAAATGTTGCAAAAACGGGGAAAATGTATTTCTTTTGAGAGCTTCCGTTGCGTGCGCTGCATAAACGGTTCAAGTTAGGCACGCAATAATTATGTATGACGGAATTCTTCCTCTTAAAAAGTTTTAAATAAAGCCTGCTAGCATTTGTCTATTTTTTATGGTTGACTCACTATAACCTTTTTTATGGTAATCTTTGTTCTAAAATTATGCATTATTTGCGAAGGTGTTTTTATAAGCATGGTATTAATCCTTATCCCAACAAATACGTTTTTCATCACAAGTATTTAATTTTGAACAAAATTGCCCTTGCATCACTTGATTTCAATAAATAATTTAGGAAATATCACAGTTTTAAAAATAATTTCGCACCAAAATAATGATCCAGTACCGCGCCCCCATTTTTACTATGTGGATGTGTGAATGATATGCGAGGCGGTAAATAACTCATTATAGGGAGTAATAGGCTTTAATTTTAGAAAAAGGATTAGGGTTCCATGGAAATTAAAACCGTTGAAATTTAAATTGTTAACAAACTCCGATTCAAAGAGGGAAGTAATCTACATATATAAAATGGTAAACTGACTGACTGACTGATTGGGTGATATATCAACACACAGCCCAAACCGCTGGTCCTAGAGACATGAAACTTGGAGGGTGTGTTCTTTGTGAAGAGTAAATATCCATTAAGAAAGGATTTTTGGGAATTCCACCCCTAAAGGGGTAAAATAAGGGATGGAAGTTTATATGAAAGTGCGTCAGTTTTGAAGTTAGGATATTCAAATTTTGAGTTTCATTGTTGTGAGTTAAGCTGACGATTGAAAATTAATTTATACGTGTCTCAGCGTTTTGGATAATTCTACCCCCGAAGGGTTAAAAAGGGGGCTGAGGGTGGAATCTTGCAACCCAATTTTGAACAACCGATTAGGCTAAAATTTTGCACACACCTTTGCTTCTGGTGACAATACATTTTTATGACAGACATTCCTTAATCCTGTAGCTAGGATCGTCTCCTCAAGACAGAACTCTTAAACGGATAATAGTACGGACACGAAACTTTGCGTTCAAATTTGATAGATATAGATGATTTTTATCATGACCTCATCTTGCAGCCAGGATCGTCTTCTCACGAAGGAACTGCTCAACGGTTACTAGCGTTTTTAAAAAGGTATTTTTAAGTTAAAGTCACTAATATTTCGGCTTATGGTTGGAAACTAACACAACGCAAAACATTGTTTTTTTTTTTTATTTCAACCCACAAGGGGGTGAAAAGTGGGATGAAGTTTGGTAATGAAGTTTTTTTTTTTTTTTAAAAACTTTGCCCCACACTAGGAATTTCTCCTGTATCGTGGGTGCGTTTACAAACATTTAAACTCACATACACAAACAGCCAGACCCGGAACAACTACCTGTAGGCCATACAAATATTTGTTCCGTGCGGGAATCGAACCCGCGACACGAAGCGCAGCAGTCAATCGCTTAGCCACTGCGCCAACCGTGCCGTCAAAGTTGTTCGTTCGCTGAATTTCGTATTCAAATAAAAATAATATAAGTACACGTGTACCGTTTCTAACTTTTCTTAGAACGAAGCGATTGCGATGAAACAAAAACTTTTTAATCCCGATAGTACGGGGACGCCGTCGGACAATTTTCGACATCCACGTGGGTGAACCCGCGGGCAAAAGCTAGTATTTTTATAATACGACAAAGGACTGAACTTGACGAAGGTCGCGGGTAACAGCTAGTTATATTAATAACTAGCTGTTACCCGCGACCTTCGTAAACACCACCACATAAATAAAAAAAAAAAAAATAACTCTCTCTTCATAAATATTCTAGTTTATTAAAACTAGAATATTCATATATTATTTATTAATATTATATATTATTAAGTTTACAGATGGTGTGATCACAGTCATGTAATAAAATACAAGTGTGGAGATGACTATGATACACTCACCACGAACACCACGATTACCGCTTTAACTCAAGGTCAACATCAACACTGGGTTACTTACTTGCAACGAATGTAATTGATCCATATATGATGGCCACTAGGGATTCTCTAATTTCCAACTTGGTCTCTTTTATGATTAACAAAAGATACTGCTTTGTCACCGTCGCACCAGTCATCATCACAGTTAGTTTCAGTCCTGGAATCACGAAGGATTGTCTCATTATAGTTACTGTTCTATGAGTCGCACTTTCATCCAGATATTTTTTAAACATAGTAATGTACACAGTAACAATGCAAACTAAAACAATTAGGTTTTCATTTTTAAAGTCGGACATGCATGACAGCCCCGCAAAAGACGACTACGGCTATCTGATACAACCGTATATGGAGAACCCATCTCCTACATGAAGCTTCATCACGATTAAGTGAAGATCGACTTACCAGTAGATATTATAATGGCTTTCCTGTACTGCACTCCGACGAACAATTCCTTCACTGAGCTGGAGTGTTTCATTTCGTTTTTGACATTCGCCTGCAAGGTCAGTAGTTCATCCTCTAAAACCTGTAGCAGAAAGGCCTGGGGTTTATTCGGGTGGCCGGGAATGCAGATATGCTATCTTACGTTTCGAGGCAAATCCAAACAAATTTGGGGAATGTGATTTGTTTATTTGAGCTTATTTCAGAAGAAGAGCTTACTGTCTGGCTTTGTAATTATTAATTTTGATTTATGGTTTACCAAAGACGAAGAACAGATGTTGCGTTTAAGCTATTGTATCACTCGGCAAAGGCAAGTAGTTCCACCTTAGAGCACAAAAATACCTTCTCATCCTTATATCCTCTCAATTTCCGAAGTGATTTTCTAGCCCCTTCCAGATTGTTATTCCTCAGGCAAAAATATGGTGTCTCTGGAATCCACCAGCAGGTGGCGAAGTACAGCAACGGTAGTGCGAACATGATATAGTTCAGAGTCTCGTAAGACAGGAAGGGTCCCACAGTCATGGCGAATAGCATCCCGAGTTTGAACATAAGTCCGATGATGATTGACAGTTGTCCTCTCACATCTTTGTCTGCTATTTCTGTCATATAGTAGTTGATGACCTGAGAAACAAACAAAGTTAAAGAAAAGATGCATTTTTGTAAATTGAATTCTGACAGATTAGAAACTATTATTGTATTTTATTTGGGGGGTGAAAAATCACATTTTACGGTAGGACTCAATGTAACGCACTCAAAACATGGTGTTGATGAATACATTGAATAGTACAGGGGCCGTGGAGGTATTTAAAATTAAGTTATAGCATTCAAATATTGTATTAAAAAAAAGTGAAAATGTAGGAACTTTGACCCCCGTTATCTCGGTAACTAGAAGGTTCCCAGGTATGGACTAGAACAAAAAAAATATCGCAATCACGGGGAGAACAAGTGCCTTTCGGCTTCGTTAAGGGTACTGTTACACGCTTTATATAATGCATAAAAAAAAAATTTAAAAAAAATTTGAGATCCACGTGGAATACTTCTTCCAACATCACGCTATCATCAGCTATCAGTATTCACTTCCTTCCTAGCTACATCCTTTGATCTTCTCCTACTCTTAAATCCACTTATTTAAATGCAAAAA
Organism: Noctua janthina; assembly: GCA_963576755.1. Lineage (NCBI taxonomy): Eukaryota > Metazoa > Arthropoda > Insecta > Lepidoptera > Noctuidae > Noctua > Noctua janthina. The sequence continues at coordinate 6,805,316 of OY755055.1, forward strand.
TCTCCGAATCTGAGAATGAAATTGATAGGATCAGTCTCTAAGATGATGAAGATGAGATCCTTATTTACTAAGTCATACTGTCCCATGTGTTTCGTAAAGGCCTCCCCCAAGTCTTTTCAAAAGCTCTTGTCCCGCACCAACTCGAATTAGCCCTCGTTGTATGCGTCCAGGTGGTCTCGGCACCTCTTTCTGACCTATTTAGATCAATAATTCAATTAACACGCACCGTACTGATCATGCCTGATCCGCAATTCCATAGAAATGACGTGACGCACACTTGCCATGCTTCTACAGCAAACACTATACATATCTGAAAAAGATACAAAATAAGTAAAATAATAACATATACATTAATTAGCCTCCTTTGCGTTGCGCAGCCGGAAAAAAGGAGTACTGCAATCAGCGGCCATTTACAAAGAAATAGATACTCTGTACCACTTCATGATCAATAAAAATAGTAAACAAAATAAAGTCAAACCGTAGTTTATCTAAACTGCTCAATGCATTTCTTGATGCAGGTTTCAACATCATTTGCAGAATTTATTCCGGAACAATGAATAAAAAAACGACGATCTCAATCTCAAATCCTTTTATGTAAATAAGTCAGTAAGTTGTACCCGTGCGAAGCATTGTCGGGTCGCTAGTAGATAAATTATAATTTTGTTCACGGATTGTATTGATTAACGTTTTACGATTTGTCGAACATAGCATTTTAGAAGCCATACTTTATCAACTGTGTGTGCTGTTATCTTGAGAAATTTTGCTAAGTGTATACATTCCATTGCTCGGTAATGCGATGGTGTGTTTTTCCGCAAGCAAAATACGCGCTTTGACGTGGAGTTGCGGACACCAGCCCGTTATACAATACAATACAATGCGATGGTGTGAAGCTCCATAATGGTAGAAAAGTTCACGTTAATTTTTGGCATTATAGCATATTTGCTGCCACCGCTCATTCCTATTGTATTGGCCATTGTGTCAATTGGTAAACATGGCAGACAATTGACGGTGTTAGTGATTCAACAAACCGATAAGTTATATAAATAGATCCAAGTAACCTTTACCGTAGTACATAGGAGGTACTAAGACTTTAAACCTCTGTACGCGACACGCGTAGCATCACCAATTACTATCTCTTATTAGAAGAAGAGATGTTATATCTATACTTACTAATATTATAAAGAGGTATTTGTTTGTTTTGTAAGCAGGGTTAGGTAATCTCCGGAACTATTGATCCGATTCCGAAAATTCTTGCACTAGTGGAAAGCTTACAGTATCCCTGAGTGTCATAAGTTATATTAAAAGCGTTCCTATGGAATAATTTCGGACCATAACGCAAGCGAATCTACAGGCAAAAGCTAGTCTTTTTGTTAAGCCTTCGTCTTCGGCTTTTGCCGACTAATCGGCTTCGGCCAGAAATCGACCTTCGTTCGAACAGAAGATACATAGGTAGATAGAAGATATGTATCTTAGCCCTACTTACCGATCCCGCTGTGATAGGCAGTGCGCTCGCCAGTATAGTGACTCGCCTCCCTAACTTGTCTGCTATGTAGCCGCAAACGACCGAGCCTACTGCGAACCCGATCGGTATCAGAAGAAGCATCGTCGATGTCTCCAACTGAAAAATAAATGAAAACAGTTTTTTAGTTGTATGATCTTCATCTTTAGTGAATTTGATGGTCTAGGGTTCTAGACAAATGACAATCGTTTATAAAGTGTTTCGTTTCTGCAGCGCACGACTTTTTGACCTTTCCATTTTATCTTTGAGGCGTTGCGTTGATAGAATGTTACTTTGTCCCTTAGTGACATAAGGTGCTTGTGATATTCAAGGCGCCAGTCGTCTGAATTGATTCCTCTTTTTAAGGAAAAAAACGGGCCAAGTGCGATTCGGACCCGCATGTAGGGTTCCGTACCGTCGTAGTATTCGAGCCCCCTTTAATTTTTAATTTATTTTTATTATTTATTGTTATAGCTTTGTTATAGGTTTTCCTGTAATCTATAAGCAAAGAATTTTTTTTTTTTCAAAATTTTCTTTTCTGTAGTGTAGAATAGAGTTAAGGGGAGAAATGGTAAATTTTCGCCTATTTTCTTAGATGACATTAAAACTGTTTATCTTAAAATCATAAAAAAAAATATTTGAGATGCTGTCTTTCATTTGATATGTAACACGATATAGTTTGCAATTATTTAAGTTAGTTGGAGTAAATTGGCTGTGACAGACGGACAGACAGACACGCGAGTATAAGGGTTCCGTTTTGCCTTTAGAGGTAAGGAACCCTAAAAAGGAATATTTAGGAACCTTTAAAGACTGTGACGCGACCTTTCTTATTTTCCCATTGCCTATTATACTTATACAAGGTGAAACTGTAACATAATAAACGCACAAGAACTATGCAAGCACGGCCACCCATCTGAGCCTCACACGAAGCGTCTCATGCACTTAGCTTTTATGCTAATATGCGCACAATTTGGATGGTGGTGCTTCCATAACTAGTTTGTTCATTTGACGCTACTTTAGCATCGATGACAAATCAGTACTATGAAAACAAAAATATTTGAAACAGTTGTGAAAAATGATCTTGCCACTTTGGTTTTAAAAATATGTCGGGGTCCTACCGTCGCCATCTCCTCAGTTTTTAAGCCGAGAAGAAAGAAAGAGGCCAAAAGGAACGCTGTGCGAGCTTTAACCGGGGCTTTCGATCTCCCTGAAAACGAGCTCCTCGAAAATTATAAGATTAGTAAAGAGATGGTGCAATATTTGTGTAGGGAGCTGAGACAGGATCTGTCTCCTAGCACATCACATTATCTGCCTGTTCTCGTTAAAGTAAGTTCAATTCAGGTTATGTACGCCTTCCAACTACCTTATAAAAATAAGGGAAATTATTAATCGGGCGAATAAAAATTTAATTGGCGACCAATATACTAAATGGGCGACTGTTGTACCAAGTAAGCAACTATTTATCCGGTCATTGCAGCAAGGAGAATATAGGAAGCAAGAGCGAGCGAATGCTGAGAGAGACTTGTGGCACCCCGACTCGGACAGGTTAGGTTCGAAGGGGATGCCGGGGTCTAGTGAGCGAGCGAAGTGAGCGAACTAAGACCCCGGAATCCCCTTCGTGTTAGGTTACTTTAAACTCTGCAAACAGATATAGGAGCCCCACTCAGCGGGGGTTCGTCGACTACGCCTTATCTACAATCTAGTGATTAATAACCTTGTTTTAAGTTTTTTACAGGAGTCCTTAAATTATCACATAATCGTACTGAACAACTAGTAACTCAAATTTCTATGTTCAAGTCGCTGTTTTAAACATTTGTATTCGCCCACTGTTTGTCGCTCACTTAGTATTTCAGTAGCCCATTTTCAATATTTTTGACACCTTTAATTTGAATTTATGTTCGCTCGTTTAAATACTACCCTAAAAATAATAAGCAACCTTATTAGTGGATCAAACATTATCATTCTCTTGCCCTTATCCCAATTCATTTAGGGTCAGTGCAGCATGTCTTCTTTTTCCATACATCTCTATTACTCGTCATCTCATCAGACACCTCCTTTTCTTGCCATATCATTCTTTCGACAGTCCATCCATCTTTTCTTTGGTCTTCCTCTACTCATATACCCATCCACATTCATACTCAAACGACACTTTCCTCATTCCTCCGCATCACATGCCTATACCACGACAACCGCTTACCACACAACTTTTCAGTCACCGGTGCCACTTTCAGGCTTCCTCTTATATACTCATTTCTTATTTTATCCATTCGCGTAACACCACACATCCCCCTTAGCATTCTCATCTCCGCCACATGCAAATGCCTTTCATTCATCCCTTTTGTCGGCCAACATTCTGATCCATACAAGACAGCAGGTCTAACCACTGTTTTATAAACCTTCCCCTAATTTTAAGGGGAATGTGGGAGTCGCAAATTGTTCCCGTGACCTGCCACCATTTCATCCATCCCGTGTTAATTCTGTGCTTTACACTACGATCTATTTCGCCATTGCTTTGCACAAGTGAACCGAGATACCGAAACTCGGAGCAGACAGGAAGAAACACGTCATCTAGCGCTATGGCTCCAGAACTGGAGAAACCACCGAAATCGCAGAACATGTATTAAGTTTTAGTTCTGTTGATTTTCAAGCCAACATTCTCCAGCTTCTGTTGCCATTTTTCCAATCTGCTCTGGATCTCAGGTCCATCTTATTATAAATATATTTATTATCCATTGCTAAGGAAAGAATTTCTATGTCTTTGTCTTCGTGAAAACTCGAGTCTACGGCTCGCCGCATGCTCGGGCAGAAGACATGTCGAGTTGTATAGAAAGAGCTTTGTCGATTCTTGAAGAATAGAGATAGATAAACGCCATGCTAAGGGGGCTGGACAGCTTTTGTTCTTATGACTTTTGGAAATTCATAACTGTTTTTTTAGTTTTACAATACTCGCACCTCCGGTGCTACACTGTCACTTATGCAAAATAATGTAATTTTACATTTTTAAACTTTCAAATTTTTTAAATGGTAATAAGTAAGATGTTTTCTTTTACTTTAAAATATAGCTTAAAGATGTAGTTTAAATATTATCATTCTACTTCTTTAGTCAACAAGTTCTATATGCTGTAATAGGAAGTAGAAATTTCAAATGGTTCTCCTGTAAAATTACATTATTTGCATAAGTGACAGTGTAGCACCGGAGGTGCGAATGTTGATCATCAACTGATCGCGTTAATTCCTGTAGAAGATCCAATAATTTTTCATAGTGCAAGACACGCACACAAAAGGTTTTGCGTTTATTAGGTTACACCTTGTATAAATAATGGCATTATAGGGAGTGTTTTCCAGGATCTAGGCTGATTCATCGGTTACAGATAAGTAGTGATAATGGCAACCACTATGTTTTCTATTATAGATTATTTGCACCGCCGTCACGTATTACTGTCATCCGTCAACAAGTAAATATTGCTTCTAGTCTTTATGACCTACGAATTGATATGCATTTGAGGCCCTTTTTGCGTCATAGAAAACGGCTGTAGCATAAAAACTTCAAAATAAATTATTTACGTCTAATTTTTTATTCAGCACAGGATGGGTCTTTTGGGAAACTGTCGACGTTCACCAGAGGATTTTTTTCGTCTAAATTAGATAGGCACCCGTCCTACGAGTAAGCAACTAGCTATAGTTCGGTTCACACTTTATGACGGCTCGGAAGTTAGATGCGAGTTATACTGTCAAGACGATGCGTCCTCTGAGCCCCGCTTTAGGTTACATGTTCCGAGCCCCAATAAAGTTTGAACCGTTATACCTGCCCAGACCGTCACTGGCAGCTAACTTCCGAACTGCCATAAAGTTTGGACGGAACATGAACTATTTTCATCATCGCAGGTCGATTCATTTCATTTCCACATCAAAGCAGCCAGGGGGTTAATTTTATTTTATTTATTTATATATCTTTAATTGAGGTAGAACACCCATTTTGTTAGAATTCCTTATTCTATGTTAGTGTAATTGACTAAAACACATTAATTAAAACAATAAACTTTTATTATGAATACTTCATTACGCCACCACCTGGAGACACCAGGCAACAGTACAAGCACTGCACACATGGTGCTCCATTAGGTGACCGCAGTCTTACTAGCAGCAACGCTCATTGCTCAAAAGACTGGTGTCAATATAATTGCAGACCTATATTGTCGTAGCTAAAAATGTTCAGAATAATATTTTCAAAATATTATGCTTAAAACATAAATTTTAAACAAAACTGTTTTTTTTTTGTATTTTCTACCTTAAATCACAGCGGAGCGGTTAACTGTAGACTCTCATTATCACCATCATCATCTGCCTAGCCTTTTCCCAACTATGTTGGGGTCGGCTTCCAGTCAAACCGGATGTAGCTGAATACCAGTATTTAACATGGAGCGACTGCCTATCTGACCTCCACAACCCAGTTAGTACTGGGTAATACGATACCTCTTGGTAAGACTGGTTGTCAGACTTTTTGGGCCACTGACTTCCTAACAATTGTCAAAGATCTACGAATGACAGCCGGGACCAACGGCTTAACGTGCTTTCCGAGACACGGAGGAAACTCTGTATGCAATGGGTAGTCACCCATCCACAGGCCAACCTAGGCAAGCACCGCTTAACCTAAAGATCGACCCGAGCGGCTGTTATTATATAGCCACGAGCTCCTCCTCATATATTCAGAGACTCTCATTATAATAGTTAAAAAAATGGAAGGTGTTGATAGGTCCCGTAAGTAAACCGTATATTTTTCGCCTGGCTGGTTTAAACTTTTGGGTACAAAATTTTCGAAACCTGATCGATGCCCTTGTGCCTATTCGGCCATGGCCATCCCCATCAGACAGGGTAATCATTCACTTAAAATAGCAACGCTCATTGCTCAAAAGACTGGTGTCAATATAATTGCAGACCTATATTGTCGTAGCTAAAAATGTTCAGAATAATATTTTCAAAATGTAAATTTAAAACATAAATTTTAAACAAAACTGTTTTTTTTTGTATATTCTAACTTAAATCACAGCGGAGCGGTTAACTGTAGTCTCTCATTATAATAGTTAAAAAAATGGAAGGTCCCAATTTCCCGTAAGTAAACCGTATATTTTTCGCCTGGCTGGTTTAAACTTTTGGGTACAAAATTTTCGAAACCTGATCGATGCCCTTGTGCCTATGCGGCCATGGCCATCCCCATCAGACAGGGTAATAAAATTCACTTGAAATAGTAATACGCAAGTATTTTGACTAATTGTCACCTTAGTATTTTGTTCTGGGCGCAAATTATTATTTTAATTGCATGATATCATTACATACCACGTATATTAATAGTACTATACAATAATAATTTATGAAAATATGGGAACGATATAAGTAAGCTGTATGATTCACATCCGGTGTTATCCATAATACAGTAAACTCTCACAACTCGAGTTAGTACCTACTTATAAATTATAATACAAAAACAAAACCCCATAAGTTAAGTTTAATCAGTTTTTTCAATATTAATTTCACAGTATGTTGTTTTTTGGTTTATTATTACTGGTAGGTACAATTTATATACAATAGTTTTATCTTAGTATGACCTATATATAACCTATGGTGCATAGACTTGGTCTTAGACTAACATACAGAAGTCCAAACTCAAGGTTTGCCAACGAGCAATGGAGCGCAGTATACTAGGTGTTAAATAAATGGATCGTGTTTGAAACACAATACTGCGCTCCAAAACAAGTATAGCTGACGTGGCTCAAAAGGCTGCCCAACTCAAATGGGACTGGGCAGGTCATGTCTAGGCTAGGCAGATGATGATGATATGAAGAAACCATTGACCATTTGAAAGCTTTTGCTATTCACCTAGTGTTGCAAAGAAATCATCATCATCAGCCTAGCCTTTTCCCAACTATATTGGGGTCGGCTTCCAGTCTAACCGGATGCAGCTGAATACCAGTATTTTACATGAAGCGACTGCCTATCTACCTCCACAACCCAGGTAGTACTGGGTAATACGATACCCCTTGGTAAGACTGGTTGTCAGACTTTTTGGGCCACTGACTACCTAACGACTGTCAAAGATCTACAAATGACAGCCGGGACCAACGGCTTAACGTGCTTTCCGAGGCACGGAGGAAACTCGGTATGTAATGGGCGGTCACCCATCCACAGACCAACCTTAGGCAAGCACGGCTTAACCTAAAGATCGACCCGAGCGGCTGTTATTATTTAGCCACGAGCTCCTCAGTGTTGCAAAGAAATTTGAACGTGTTAAAGAAGTAGGAATATCGTAAGTACCTACTAATGGTAGTAGAAGTACTAGTAGTCCTACTGACCGTTTTCGGTCTCGGAGACCAATCTCAGCGGAGATTAGCCATCGGCGCGGGAGATATTATAGTGCACAAGTATATGCGCAGGCACAGGTGCACTCTCTGTTCCTTTTTTCTCTCATCGTCCGATGGGAAGGCAATCAGCCACGACCGAAAAGAGATCCGGCGCAGGATCAGCAGGGTGCTTTCCGAGGCACGGCCAACTTTCATACTTCAGGCTACTACCGCTATGAAGGCGCCTAAGAGCGCCACATATTTGTTTAAATCTTAGAATGGATATTAATTTAATTAACGACATAGATAACTCATTTTTAACCGAATCAAAGTCATGTGAGGTTGAGGACTGCAATCAATATCTTTCCCAGTATCAAAGTCACTAACCACAGTAACCCAAAACATACGAAGTACCTATAAGAACATAGATAGCTTTAACATTTTTCTTCATAGACTTAACTTTATTTGTGATATTATGGTTCTAACAGAATGCTGGCTTTCAAAGCGCCATGATAATCTCCCGGTAATACCTGGATACAACTTATTGTACATTAAAATTACCCACAATTAAAACGACGGTGTCGTTGTCTTTGCTAAGGAATCATTAAAGGTCAAAGTCGAAGAACCTGATCTACAAGATTGTATTAGTATCTGCCTTATCATCAAAATTAGTACAACCACAGCGATAATTGCTTTGTATAGATCCCCTTCCGCAAGAAACTTAACCTCTTTCCATAGTTCCCTAAACCAGATATTTCAAGCACTTAACCCATTTAAGAATGTAATACTTACAGATGATATTAACATTAACATTGGCTCTGAAAACTGCGACGCAGGGACTCAAGATTACCTTAACATATGCTCATACCATGGTTTTCTGCCTGCTCACACATTGCCTACTCATCAGAGCGGTTCTTGCATCGATCATATGATGATCAAAACCACTTATTCATTTATTACGCTTGTTACTAACTCAACAATAACTGACCACCATTCTGTCTTACTATCCGTAAATTTAACGCTGCCTAAGCATAATCGCCCCCAGACAGAGACTAAATTAAACATAAACAAACTGGAATATGATTTACGCAACACTGATTATTGCCTAGTTTACAATACTGCTGACGCTAATTCGGCTTTACCGTACTTAATAAAACATGTCCAACAAGCAATATTGCGTGGTACGACAGTTGTGACAGTAAATAATCGTCTTCATAATATTAAACCTTGGCTTAGTCGCCGAATTAGTTCAGGAGGGACTAATTCGGTGTATAAGGCACAGAGATAAACTTCACCAGAGAGCTAAGAAATACCCTGAAAACCCCTGACACCCTTATTTTTTTAATTTATGATAACTTGTGTTTAATGCTCTTTTTAATGTATAATGACTTGTTTTGTTTTTTTTTTATGTATTATGATTTGTGTTTTTACTTTTTTCAAAATATGACCTGTAATTTTTGATTATTATTAATAAATAAACTAAACTAAACTAAACTGATAATTTAATAATTCTAAACACCTATAAAAGATACAGGAATTTCTGCAACAATCTCTTAAAGAAGCTTAAAAACAATTACGATAAAAATGAATTAAATAAAGCCGGCAACAGTAGCAAGCAAATTTGGAAGCATATTAAAAACGTCACCTACTTGACTAAAAAACGTGAATCAAATTCGAGGTTGCTGCTTACTAATCCTTCACCTCTCCTATCCGCTAACAAAGTAAATAACTTTTTGTTAATGTTGGGAAAACTTTGTCCGAACAGTTTCCGAAATATTGCGTCCAACCACCTTTCCAAAAATTGAACAAGAGCTATAACCTGAAATCATTTGCTATGCTGAATACTGACGAAAACGAAATATCCCGAATAATTTCTGGCCTTAAAGATGAATATGCAGTTGGATGGGATAATATAAGCAACAAGATCCTTAAACTCTTTAAGCATGTATTGGCACCTCCCTTAACGCATATATTTCGAATCTGTCTTTTCAAAGAATTTTGCCTAACTGTCTAAAAAAGGCTGTTGTTATCCCTATCTATAAATCTGGAGACAGGGACTTTGTTACTAACTATAGGCCGATATCAATCTCAAAAATACTTGAGAAAGTTATAAATAACAGACTAGTTAACTACCTAGAAAAAAACAACATCTTGTCACCTGCGCAATTTGGCTTCAGAGCCTGACCGACTATGTCTCAGAACAGCTAGACAAAGGGAACCAGGTCCTGGGAGTCTTCCTTGATTTAGCGAAAGCCTTTGACACTGTCTCTGTTTCTGTGCTTCTAAGAAAATTAGAGGCAATAGGAATAAGGGGAACTCCACTGACATTACTTGCTGACTACTTAGACGACCGATACCAATGTGTTAGTATTGACAACTTTACGAGGGATGAGCAGAGAAATACTGGATTTGGTGTTCCCCAGGCGGGCTACCCTGGCGCTGCCCTCTAATGTGAAATATCCTCTATGTTTATCCAGGTCTGTTAAAGACCATAGATCTATAGATTAGAGATCCCTTATAACAGAGAGCCTTTATAACAGAAAGGACACTTTTTATCTTGATAAATTACGTTCCTGAAAGAGTCTTCTTTTATAGCAGGAGAAATCTAGTATTATTAATTAGGTAGATTGTTTAATTTGTTCTCAGATAAAAAAGAAAGTAAATTGACTTACCTCATCAATATCGACGGAGGTCTGATTGTGGCGGAACCTTGGCAACACCAAGGTGGGCCAGCCAGATGTCAGACCCATCGTCACCATTGCCAACGACACTGTAACCAAGAGAAGAATACCAAGATTATGTCTGGACTTTAAAAGCGACAGTGACCTCCGAGTTTATTTCGGCTGTTTCTACTCAGAGTGACTCCTCTCATCCTCTGAGAATTGGTAGTACCTAGATAGGTACGCAATACCGATCCCATCTAGCTTTAAAATAATAACCTAATGTGGCGTGTAATAGTTTTTATATATATTTTAAGCTTTTGTTTTGTAGCGGAATATCACCCTCACAGTAACATTTTAGTATGTAGGGTACATCGACAATATTGTGCCCGAACTAAGTTGTCGATGTACCCACTATGCATTGATTTTTTGATGACAAACTTTGTATAAAAGGGACCGCCTTTTTCTAAATACATTCATTTCAATAAGCTTCAGCAGTTGCAACTTAAATATACTACGTCGTCATCATCTGGAGTATAATTCACACCACCTAAGCGCTACATTGGTGACCCCGACGTGATTATTAAGAAGATACCTCCAGATCAAGATTTCATCATGGCACAAGACGGTGAACAAGAACTCTCTGGTGTGTCAACGTCGCTGCGCATTCCACCCTTTTGGCGCGACAGAATTCGTCTGTGGTTCGCGCAGTTCGAAGCCATCATGTCTGTGCAGAAGAAAGGCGATCAAGTCATGTTCGAGATCGTCATCGGACAACTAGAGCGGCAAGATCTCGACGAAATCTCCGACATAATTCTCCGTCCACCTGAGAAAAACCGATACGAAGCATTGAAGAGTCGGTTGTTCCAAGTTTACGAAGAATCCGAGCAACGGCAAGTACAAAGGTTGCTATCTGAAATGGAACTCGGCGACATGAAGCCTTCACAGCTACTACGCCGCATGAAAAACCTCGCCGCCGACAATATCTCTGACTCAGCACTGCGGATTATGTGGACCAACCATCTACCACAATCTGTTCGAGCAGTCCTCGCCGTCAGTGAAAACATCGCGAAACACTCCGATATCCACGAGCTGGCAACGATGGCAGATAAAATCCTCGAGCAGACACAACCACTCGGCGCAGTCGCTGCAGTTTCCTCCGTTCCCACTACCCCACGTGCATCTACGTCAATTGAAGAGGAAATTGACGCGCTCACCAAAGAAATCGCAGAGCTGAAAGCATACCGATCGCATCAAAATCGACGTAGATCGTTCGACAGACGACGCTCAAGATCGCGTTCATCGAGCAGAGCCAATCACAATCGCGCCCGAAACGACCAATCAGCGACCTGCTTTTATCATCGCAAGTTCGGCAAAGAGGCGCGAAAGTGTACGCGTCCGTGTAACTACGAAGACAGCAGCGCCCCCTCGGGAAACTAACGCCTGCGTTGGCTGAGGCGGGAACCGGCGCAAACCACACTTCTTACCGCCTATTTATAACAGACAAAAACTCACGTCTGTCATTTCTAATTGATACTGGCGCCAACGTCTCCGTAATACCAAGAAGAAAAGGCGGGAAAGCTACGCCAACAGACTTTTGCTTGTATGCAGCGAACAACACGGTAATCCCAACGTACGGAGAGAAAACACTACAACTGGATCTCAACCTACGAAGACCATACACCTGGAAGTTCATCATCGCTGCAGTCAGCAGACCCATCATCGGTGCCGACTTCTTGAAAAAACATCAACTTCTTGTCGACATAGCCGGCCGATGTCTAGTCGACAAAGTTACCAACCTCGTAGTCAAGGCACCAGTCACCTACTCCGCTGAGCCTACCGTAAGAAGTATCGACGTTGATCAACCATATCACCAGCTACTCAGCAAGTTTCCTGACATCCTACGACCATCATGCATGAAGGATGCTCCCAAACACCGTGTAGAACATCACATTGAAACTACCGGTCCACCAGTACACAGCAAGAGCAGACCACTACCACCACATCGGTACATGTCCGTGAAGAAGGAATTCGAGTCGATGATGCAGCAAGGAATCTGCCGTCCAAGCAAAAGTCCTTGGTCCAGCCCGCTCCACGTCGTACCAAAGAAAAACGGCGACCTTCGTGTTTGTGGCGACTACCGCAGACTCAATGACGTCACGAAACCAGACCGCTATCCAGTGCCACGTCTCAAAGATTTCACCTACCTACTTCACGGCAAGAAGATCTTCACAACACTCGACCTAAATCGTGCTTACCAACAACTGCCTGTATACGAACCGGACATCGAGAAGACAGCCATCACAACACCCTTCGGCTTGTTCGAATTTCCTCGAATGTGTCCTGGTCTCAAAAATGCTGGACAGACATTCCAACGATTCATTCATCAAGTACTCATCGGGTTAGACTACGCATTTCCATTCATTGATGACGTCATCGTCGCATCAGATAATGAAACCAGTCACTTAGAAGATCTACAGGAGGTGTTACGCAGATTAGACGAGTATGGCATCACTGTAAGTCCATCAAAATGCGTCTTCGGTAAAGAAAATGTCAAGTTCCTGGGTTATCAAGTGTCGAGCAACGGACTCAAGCCACCACAAGATAAAGTCACTGCTATCACTGCTTACCCCAAACCCGAGACAATTGAAGACTTACGTCGATTTATTGGCATGGTAAACTTCTATCGTGACAGCATACCGAACGCAGCCCACATACAAGCACCTCTCAACGCGTTCCTGCACAATTCGAAGAAACGCGACAAGACAAAAATCGACTGGAACACAGAAGCGTCACAAGCATTCGAGTTGTGTAAAGTTAGCATCCAAAACGCAGCTTTACTCGCTCATCCATCTCCATCACCAACCGACGCCATCTCCCTTATGTCCGACGCATCAAATACCTGCGCAGGAGCTGTACTTCAACAACTTGTAAACAAGAAATGGATACCGCTCGGATACTTCTCAAAGAAATTCTCCGAAACACAACAGCGATATAGTACATTCGACAGAGAATTATTATCAATCTACATGGCAATCAAACACTTCAGAAAAATGTTCGAAGGAAGAGAACTTATTGTTTACACCGACCACAAACCGCTGACTTACGCTATACGCAAGCCTCCGTCCGATAACGATACGCAACGGCGCACGCGTCAGCTGTTATTTATCAGCGAGTTCACGACGGACATTCGACACGTCAGCGGAGTAAACCACGTTGTCGCCGACGCACTCTCTCGTATCGAAACCATCGAATTACCATCACCAATCAACTACGAAGAACTATCACAAGAGCAAGAAAAAGACAGGAATATACCAATCTTATCACAACAAACAAATATTCAACTCAAGAAAATCGTCATACCCGGCACTAACAAGCCAATATTCTGCGAAACGTCTACGTCACACATTCGTCCATACCTACCAGCTGACTTTCGCCGCATCGCATTCAACGCCGTGCACAATGTAAGTCACCCTGGAATACGAACTACGCGCAAACTTATGCAAGATCGTTACTTTTGGCCAGCAATGAATACAGACATTGGCGAGTGGACGAAAGCATGCACTTCGTGTCAGCAGTCCAAAGTTCAACGACACAACAACAGTGACGTCACAGCATTCCCACCGAGCGAACGATTTCAACACATCCACGTTGATATTGTTGGACCACTACCTACATCTTCGTGTGGACATCGATACCTACTCACGATGATCGACCGCTGTACACGTTGGCCCGAAGCAGTACCCCTTCATGAGTTAACCGCCGAAATCGTCGCAAGAAAGCTGTACGAAACATGGATATCTCGTTTCGGTTGTCCTACAAAAATAACGACTGATCAAGGACGACAGTTTGAAAGTCGACTATTTCAAGACCTCGCACAACTACTTGGAGTAGAAAGAACCCGTACTACTGCCTACCACCCGCAGAGTAACGGCATCGTCGAACGCTGGCACCGAACACTGAAGGCCGCACTCATGACACGACTAGCAAACAGCAACAAATGGATCAACGAGTTACCTATTGTTTTGATGGGGCTACGAGCCGCCACGCGCACCGATACTAACACAAGTGCCGCGCAGCTCACCTACGGCCAAGCAATACGGCTACCCGGCGATTTTATATCACCATCACCAGCCGCAACGAAGATTGACCACACCTACGTCGATCAGTTACACGACGTGATTACGAAGCTGACACCTACATACAAGCCGCATTCAAATAAGCGATGTATGTTCGTGCACAACGACCTACCAACATGCAGCCACGTGTTTGTACGCGATGACACCGTCCGAAAACCACTGCAGCATCCATACAAAGGTCCATACAAGGTCATCGAACGCAACGAGAAGTATTTCACGATACAGCTACCAGGCAGATCGAGCAACATATCGATCGACCGTCTCAAGCCGGCATACACTATCAACATCGAAGATAATCACGAATACACGAGTACTGAGACACGCCAACCAGCTGCAGCTACCACTGAAGATCACTCCAGCCTGCTTCCAGCCTCGAACACCATCGACCAACGTACAACGTACGTACAAATAATATTTAAAAAAAAAATCTTAGTTTTTATTCTAGGCAACCTACCCACTAATGAAAAAGTAAAATAAAATCTTATTAAACCAGTTAAATTGAATATAAAGCTAGATAATATCAATATTTTCAAATTAATATATCAGCCTACCTCATTTCTTTGAGTAAAGCTAAAGTTTTTTCCCTGTTTTTTCTCTCTTTCATCTCTAAATTTTCTTCATTTGTCTATCCTGTCAGTTCTCACCGTTCCCTTATTTCGAATTTTCAGTAACTAATCCGGAAACCATGCCTGTGATGACCCGTAAGGCTACTGCTCAGGATATGGAGCTTAAATTGAGAACGGCCCTCCAAGAACTTAAGGACTCAAAACTCCAATGCCAACAACTATTACAGGAGATAGAAGACAGTGAGGAGGAGGTCAATAACATTAACAACAAAAACTCCAGCTTAAAACGGGAGCTAGTAGATCTTCATCAGCAATATTTAAATGTTGTCAATGAACGGGATCAACTACAAGTGGTCACGGATGGGTTCAGCAACTGTTGTAACTTGTATGAGGAGGCTTTAAGTAAAATTAGGGACCTAGAGGATGAATTAATCCATGCTAACGTTAAACTTTTAAATGTAAAAAAAGAAAAGGATCACACTCAGGCTATAGAAACTGAGCATTTGTACAATGAATTAGTAAATACAAATTGTAACCCTCATTCTATTATAACAATAGACCTTACAGAGGACTCCATAGTTAACCATAACTACAGCCATAAAATTAGTAAAAATAAAATTAAGAAATATGCAAGATTGAATAAATTTATTAAAAAATGTAACTACAAGAAACAACAAAAGCACTATTCCAAAAATATTCAATTAAGGAAAGAACGTGTTTCTCTTATTAATAGATTAAATAACTATCAGATTAAATTGGAAGATAGTATAAATATTTATGAAATAGACACTCAGCGCTTGCAATCTGAAATTCAGGCTCTGAATATGTCACTAAAGTCTTTGTATAATAAGTATGATAGTTCTAAAAGCAAATTAAGGAGCATATTCTTGCCACAAACGAGTTGATAGACACTTGTACTTGTCGGAGTGAACCCAGTTTTGATGCTCTCCAGCCTGAGGCAACGGAGGACCCGTCCCAGGCTGTGAGTGCTCAGGATGGTATCATCATCAACCAAGATATAATACCTGACATTACACTTCATGTTTCACAAGTAGTACAACCTGAGATTGGTAATTTTGTCTCACCTAATAGTCATGATTGTAATTATTCAGTCATGTTCTCTGACAGTATAGGTAGAGGGCTAGGTAAATTAATTAGTAATAACCTGAGTTATTGTACCCAAAACAATTGTATGCCAGGGTCAACCTACAAACAAATTATGGCATCAGTAACTAAAACTGTTTGTGATCCTAATACCACCATTACTATATGTGTTGGTAATAGTTCTAAGATTAAAAAGGAAGACATCACTGACTGGGTATCAGAGTTGTTAAAGTTAAATTGTAATAAAATCATATTGTGTGCTTTTCCATACTTTGAAAATGTTTCTAATAGAAAAATCAATTACATACACATGTTAAATAAACATGTACATTTTTTAGTAGGTCACTATAGTGATAAACTTATATATCTTGATATCAACACTTTTGTTGATAAACTTCAGTCGACTCGGGGTAAAGTGTATCTACCTATTAGATGTAGACACAAAATAGCTCGGCTATTAGCTTTTAATATTCACTCAGACATAAGTAGTATGTAGAAGTTTAGTTATATTGTTAACACTGCGACCTTAAATAAATATAGCATTAGTGCTATAAATGTTTACAAAAATTGTACTGAGGAGGATCCATGTGTCACCATGGAAAATTCTCAATTAGGGTATATTAGTAATAGGATTTTATTGTCTGGTGATGGCACGGGAGTCTCGGGGCTCACTCCAGATATTAATATTAATTTAAACTAGGAAGTGAGACAACAGAAGGTACCATTAACAATTTTGTTAAACCTTCCAACATCAAGGTACCTTCTTGCACTCATTTAAATATTAAAAAAGGGCCTCAACAGAACACCTTAAAATTATTCCACCAAAATATCCAAGGCATTTCTTCCAAATTATTAGAAATTGAATTATTTTTAGAAAGAAGTATGTTTGATATTATTTGTTTTACTGAACATTGGCTAAAGGATTACCAAATGCTTATTAATTATGTGAACTATGCGGTGGGTAGCTGTTTTAACCGTAAATCTATGCTGCGTGGAGGTTCCCTAATATTCTTGAAAAATTGTGTTAAATATAAGCAACGTAATGACATAGTAGGTCTCTCGGCGGAACATTGCGTCGAACTGTCTTGTGTTGAGCTAGATAAGCATGTAATTGTGTGTGTGTACAGACCCCCAAACTATCAAAACTTTTCCTTATTTGAATCAATAATGGAAGATGTCCTGGCAAAACTTGCAGCCAGTGATAAACCTATAATTATTTGTGGTGATTTCAATATCAATATTTTAGAAGAAAATTCTAATAGCAGTCGATTATTAAATCTTTTCAAGTCATTTGACTTGACTAACATTTTTATTGAACCTACGAGAGTCACTTCATCTTCTGCTACTTGTATAGATAATGTTTTCTGCAATTGTGATTACTTAGATAAAACCATAGTAAATTCTTTGCCGTCTGACCATAGCGGACAAACTGTAACTTTTAGGTGTAACATACCATTGCAAAAAGTTCAGATTCAATTTAGACCTATAACTACTAATAATTTAAAGAGGTATAATATTTCCCTACAGAACAAGTTAAGTGTTATGAGCCATCATATGGACGATATTAATATAAATCAATTGTATTATAATTTCTTTTCAATAGTTCACACTGAATTTAACAAAACTTTTGAAAAGAAGACAAAATGTATTTGCCCTAAATTAATATTTAGTGATTGGGCAACTAGAGGTATCAGAAAAAGTAGGGAAAGACTATTTGAGCTTTATGGCCTTAAGCCTTATATAAACTCTGAAACTTTTAACAAGTATGTTGCTAAGTATTCAAAAATGTTTAGAAATACATGCAAGGTTGCCAAAGCCTTGCACATTAGCAACAAGATCAAAACAGCAGAAAACAAAATTAAGACAGTTTGGAAAGTCATAAATAACGAGACTAACAGGAAGAAAATACGTAACACTAGCTACACATTAGATACAGCATGTGGTCCTAAAAGCTCTAATCAGGAAGTAGCTCATGAGTTTGTAAATTTCTTTACCGATATACCGTTAAAAACTACGGAGGCTCTTAATTCCTCTCCTGAAGTCTCAATTGGTTTATTAAAGGCGAATGTGTCTGACTGCCCGGCTGAATTTAAATTTAAACACATAAACCCTATGATAGTTATTAAAGCTTTCCGGCAAATAAAAGTCAAACTGACCGAAGATCTTTGGGGAATGTCTATCAAAGTTTGTACATCCATAATTGAGACTATAGCACCATACTTAGCTTTAATTTTTAATTTGTGTGTAGATCAAGGAGTTTTCCCGGACTTAATGAAATACAGTAAAGTCATACCTCTGTTTAAATCCGGAGATAGTAAAGATACAAATAATTATAGACCTGTATCCGTGTTGCCAGTTTTTAGCAAAGTGTTTGAAAAGGTAATGCTAAATCAAATGCTCAATCATTTTAACACCAACAGAATCTTACACGATCAACAGTATGGTTTCACCAAGGGACGTTGTACAACTGACGCCGGTGTAACCTTATTAAAGCACATATTTACTGCGTGGGAAGAGTCCCAAGACGCCATTGGAATATTTTGTGACCTCTCCAAAGCATTTGATTGCGTAAATCACGACACATTACTTTTGAAACTTGAGCATTACGGACTAGGGAAACTTGCACTTAGTTTGGTAAAATCTTATTTGAGTGATAGGCAACAACATGTGCAAATAAATGGTGTTAATTCACAGGGTTTAAAAGTAAAAATGGGGGTACCGCAAGGCTCAATATTGGGTCCTTTCCTCTTTCTAGTATATATAAATGATCTCCCCTATTTATTGAAAAACCAACCTCAAAATATGGTGTTATTCGCTGATGACACTTCCCTAATTTTTAAGATAAATAGACGGGCCCAAAATCTAGATGACGTGAATAATGCCCTACTTCAGGTCCATAATTGGTTCACAGCAAACAATTTAGTGTTAAATGAAAAAAAAACGAAATGCGTAAGATTTGCTTTACCGAATGTTAAAAGTAGCAATTGTGATATAGTATTGAATAAAGAGAAACTTGAATTTGTAGATAAAACGGTTTTCCTGGGGATTACGCTTGATTCAAGGCTACAATGGGGTTCTCATTTAAAGTCTCTTGCGGGGCGGCTAAGTTCAGCAGCGTATGCTATAAGAAAAATCCGTCAATGTACTGATGTAGATACCGCTAGACTGGTCTATTTTAGTTACTTTCATAGTATTATGTCTTATGGCATTTTAATGTGGGGACGGGCTGCAGACATTGAGTCTATATTTATTCTGCAAAAAAGAGCCATCAGAGCCATATATAATCTTCGTAGGCGCGATTCTCTAAGGGAACTGTTTAAGGAAATTAACATCATGACGGTACATTGTCAATACATCTACGAAAACATAATGTATGTAAGAAAAAATCTACATCTTTTTAATAAAAGAGGTGACAGACACAGTTACAGTACTAGAAATAGAGACCAATTAGTTCAGCCGGGCTTCAGACTCGCTAAAGTAGACTCATCTTTCATGGGGTACTGTTTGAGATGCTATAATAAAATTCCACAAAGTATTCTTGAACTGAATGAAACGAAATTTAAAACATGCATTAAACGCACACTATGTAAGAAAGCATATTACAAGTTGGACGATTATATCACTGATAAAAATGCTTGGCTCAATGCCGGTCCTGCTCCACAAGAACAGGGTCGCCTAAATTGATAGCATTAAATAGTATTGTTGGAGCTGCTGAAGATTGTATAACTATCTTTGCATTGTATAGATTCAATCTCTTTTGTATTATATAGTCGCCTAGCCCATATTGTGTGAGTACTATGTACTAGAAAGCTGTCATTCGCTGGAAACCTGCGTCTTTTCTTGACTTGAATGTGCCCTGGCGGTTAGGAGTATGTCATGCTCACTCAAATGTCTCGCTGATGGTGGCACGTGTGTCGGATCATTTAGTTCCCTTCAAAATGGTTGAGTTTAATGGTGCTGATACATGCGTCATGTTCGTGAACGGGCGCTGTCAGTTGTGACTGGTCATCTCTTATTTGCCACGGCTTATTTGAATTAATTATTTTATTTTTGAATTGTTTTTACTATGGACACTTTTAACGTACACATCTTGCTGCATCGTTCTCACATAATGTACCATCTCAAAATGAATGATGTAACCAAGGTTTTGTTAAAGTATTCTGATTTAAAAGAGTGTCCATGGAGTTTCTTGCCCGTTCTTCTCCATAGAGATCTACGTTAGGGAATGGGCAACTACAGTACTTTCACAGTTTTTGTGCCTTGTGACTGGGACTGTAGCTTTATTTTACTGTTGCCTTTGTTTCGACAATTCAAAAGTGCCTGTAACTGGCCTACTTGAAATAAATGCTTTGATTTTGATTGATTTTGATTTTGATTGTACAAGATCAGGCAGGATCGTCAAGATGCCCGTACGCTTCGCTAAGGGGGGAGTACTGTAGCGGAATATCACCCTCACAGTAACATTTTAGTATGTAGGGTACATCGACAATATTGTGCCCGAACTAAGTTGTCGATGTACCCACTATGCATTGATTTTTTGATGACAAACTTTGTATAAAAGGGACCGCCTTTTTCTAAATACATTCATTCCAATAAGCTTCAGCACTTGCAACTTAAATATACTACGTCGTCATCATCTGGAGTATAATTCACACCACCTAAGCGCTACAGTTTAACTTGCCTTATTTGTTAGTTAGTTAATATGTATTGGTTAAATCTTGCAACTGAATTTAAAACCAGTTCCTGTTTGCTTTGAAATTTTGCACACCTTTGATTCTGGTGACAATAAATTTTGAATGACAGACATGACTTGATCCTGCAGCCAGGATCGCCTCCTCACGAAAGAACTCCTCAACGGTTAATAACACGGACACGAAACTTTGTATACGCGTTCAATGTTGATAGATAAACCTAACAAATTGTCTTCTTTTAATTTTAATATTCATTTTAAGCTTGTTTATTTTTCTTTTTTAAAAACCAACTTACAGAAATAAACTAGCTGCTGCTAAACTTCAAAATAAATAAAATTTAAGTGTCTGTTGGTAATTTCTAGATAACAGTTTCTTCTGAACAATATACTATGAAATTACTTAAACAACAAAAATACATTATTTTAATTTTTATCTGTCTGTCAGTTCTGTTTGTTCCGGCTAATCTCCAGAACGGCTAGACCGGGACTTTGCTAGTTTAATTTTAGAAAAAGGATTAGGGTTGCGTGCTAAAAAATGTAAAACCATGAAATTTTTAACAAAATCCGATTCAAATAGGGAAGTAATAATTTCATGCGGACGAAGATGGCGGTACGAAGATGGCGGACGCTAGTAACAATTATAATTGAACAATAAATTATAAACAATGTCAGTCTTATCAATCGCCCCAAACTCTATCTGCCGCGGCGTCACAAGAAGAACGACCCATGCCAAAAAAAATCGGGTAAAACCCGCACCCATTAATTCTCCCTAATGGATGCTTTGAACAGTAAACGGGTCATTGAGATAATTAAGGTTAGGTTAAAATCAAGTATTTTTTTATTTTTTTTTATTTGGTACTTTGACCTCCAATATCTTCGTAACTAGAAAGTTCCCAGGTATGGTCCAGAACAAAAAAAATATCGCAATGACGGGGAGAACAAGTGCCTTTCGGCTTCGGAGGGGCGAGCCTATTGCCATCAACTGGGCAGAAATTCGTGCATCGGACTCCTTCCAAAAAAAAAACTGGAAAAAGCCGATTACAGTTGGCCCGATCTGGGAAACGAAACCTGAAACTCCGACCACTAAGCCAGTTGTAAGCTAGTTGTAAAAAATACTTGTATAATAATACTTAACCCAATTTTTTTTTCTAAAACTAGACGGGGTCGGTCATAAAAGTGATCATGAAATATAAAAGTAACACTTACGAGATAACGTCACCAAATAAAGATTTCTTCTGTTTCCGTTCTCCATTGTCTGAAAAAAAACAAAAATACTTATAAATAGAGGGCTATTATGTACCTAAAAGTTTTCGCAGTTTAATTAAAAATGTAACTTTTAGTTAACTAACCAACACAACGTTATAGCTAACAGTTTTGTACGTTTGTTAATTAAAGAATTAATACGGTGAGCATATATGTATAATAAGGATAAATGCGGCTTCTCGGAATCCCTAAAATAATTGGGCACGGTGATAAGAGCTCCTACACTACATGCCGTTTTTGAATCCTCGCGCTCAATACGCATCTGGCTAGAAGTCTAGCCTCGCTCGGTACTGGAACGCGCTGTTCTTTGTTTTGTCCGTATTTCACACCAAAAACATCTAGCTTACAAAATAACACATAAAAGTAATGCTCTGTCTATCACATAAATCATTTTTAATGATTGTAATTACAGCTTAGTATAGATCATCATATTATTTTGGCATAATGACGAAATGACTCCAATAAAAGGGATGGAACGC
The DNA here is from genome assembly GCA_963576755.1 of Noctua janthina. Classification (NCBI taxonomy): domain Eukaryota; kingdom Metazoa; phylum Arthropoda; class Insecta; order Lepidoptera; family Noctuidae; genus Noctua; species Noctua janthina. Next base: position 6,828,050 of record OY755055.1, read on the forward strand.
GAAAGTATTATGTTGTTTTGGTTGGACTCGGCCTTCTATGCTAGTAGTGCGGAGTACCCAAGGTTGATTCTGAATTGTTTTTGGGACAGAAAATTAATTCCATCTTGCTGTGAATATATTTGCTTTAGATAGTGTATTGTTTATCAGTTCTAGCAGTCGCCAGTCTGTGACAATTTAGCGTAGGAATGTAGAGCTCAAAATATGTTAGGTTATGTTTGGAATTGAAAGTTTGACCAGCTTGTTAAATACATTATTTATTATTATTTAATTCGGTTAAATTGTTGTCATTAGTTATTTTATATTTCGTTGTTAATTTGTTAATTTTCCTGTTAGTTAGAGCTTTTATCTTGCTGATATTATTGTTAGCGCTTTATTAATAATGACAATAAGTCACCACTTACGTTTGCCCTTATCAATGAACTTGTCAAAATAAGCTCGATTGTTACGTTTTTTATTATCACACACTGTTACGTTTTTTATTATCAACTAAGTATCACAGGCACTTAGTTAATCACCATATTTTTTAACTAGATAATAACTGAAATAACTGTTTGTTTGTGGAATGAATTATTAATTCACGGATGAATCAAGCGTATATTCGTAAAATCATGTTGCTAAATAACTTTGCACGACCGTACACCCCAGTTGTGTATTTGCTACTGAGTTCAAGTTGGTGACAGAATCGCACTGTGTGAACAGAATCTAGACTGATTTCCAAGCTAGCAGGCAAATAATGGGAAACAAATAGCCTTGCTCAGACGGGGCGGCTTAGCCGGCAATAAAATGTTTATTTTTTCCACTCATTCATAGGTATTTAGTAGATAGGAACTTAAAACATTTAGGAGAGCATTCCACCGTTCTTACACACTTAACATGTTAGTAACTCGACTCTCAGGCCAGAAAACAATTATTATTTATTGGTCTCAGATTCCCATTTCCCATTGACGCGACGCCCTTGGTCACGTCGTCTTTTGTTTATGTTTTTGTTATTTTTTTCGGGAAGTTGTTATCGCGCCAATCAACGCAGACCAAGCACTTGGTCGCCATGTGTCAGCTTCTATTGTTCTTGGCGCGTCTTTAGGATAACTTTTCTATACTAATAATATCACATAGGCGCGAATTACAGAGAAACGGCGTAAGGCGACGGTGCGGTGCAGGCGCAGCGCTGGAGTGGAATTTAAAAAAAATGTGGGGAATGCAGTCAAAGAGGTAATTTTCAGAACTACAGATTTGATTCAGAAAATCATTTCACTACATTATCCCCGAGTGTCAAAGGCTATATTAAAAAAAACAGCACGTTTCCGTGGGATAGTTTCCGACCATACCACGAGCGAAGCCGCGGGAAAATGCATATTTTAGACACATGACTTCGAAAGTCTAGACTAAGAAGTTAAAATTTTTACTAGCTTAACATCAAGAGTCAAGAAGTAGCCAGAGTCAAGGCGTTGGAGGCGCTTGAAAAACGCCGAGTCGGAACGTTATTTTATTTCAGTTTCCGTAAAACTTACATTGCATTGATATTTTAAACATAGGTTTAGGTAACTATAAGATAATATTAATTTTATCTAGGGACCTGTGTAAGAAACTATTTTCATAATTGGTTCTTTGTTATTTTACCTAAACACGTACTTTACATTCGGATCTAGCTTATCTTTGGTGTAGCTGACACAGGTAGCCTACCTGCTTACCTAACTAGGTACGGTAAGCAGCTCTATATCAATTCTTTGTCTACCATAAATTATACTTAATATTTGTGTTCTACTTGCTAAAACTTTGGCTACTCGTATCTCTAGGGTCCATAAACTACAAACATCGAATCTTACAAAAAAAACCGGATGCTCCAACACAGCACCAAACCTGCTACCTTTACACAGAAAGCGCACACACCACCACTGCGCCACTTGAGGGCCGATACACTGGACTCTTTTAACGTACACATCTTGCTGCATCGTTCTCACATAATGTACCATCTCAAAATGAATGATGTAACCAAGGTTTTGTTAAAGTATTCTGATTTAAAAGAGTGTCCATGGAGTTTCTTGCCCGTTCTTCTCCATAGAGATCTACGTTACGGAATGGGCAATGGACTACAGTACTTTCACAGTTTTTGTGCCTTGTGACTGGGACTGTAGCTATATTTTACTGTTGTCGTTGTTTCGACAATTCAAAAGTGTCTGTAACTGGCCTACTTGAAATAAATGCTTTGATTTTGATTTTGATAACATTGACTTTAACACAAAACTGATAAGAAGTGTTATCGCTTAAAATTCCACGCACAAATCACGATTTAAAATTAAAAAAAGAAACTGGTACCTAAATCGAGTTCCTCCTCAGTTCTTCCGAATCCGTGTTAGCTATCCAACGGGCCACAGTCAACTAATTCGATATTCAATTTGAGTTCAGTCTTATACGTGGCCAAAAGAGGCGGCGGTGTATGGCGGGACTTTTTATGTTATGGTAGAGTAAGACCCTTCAAAAGTCCCTAGCTGCAAAGTGTGACAGTTGCGGGGATCACCGCTGTCTTGTGTACCAATGACCCCATAAGTAATGTACATTGTGCAATCTTAACTTGCCTATAACTGTGTTGCTATTAGCTTGCGTCATGTCAAATGCCTCTCCCCAAGACTACCACTTTTATCAATTCAGGGGCTGCAGTCTCGACATAGATAGCGACAAAAATCGGTCGTTAAGTCATAACGATGTCAAATTTTTTTAATAGATTTTCAACCTTAAAGTTCCGAAATAAAGTTGAAAATCTATTAAAGAAATTTGACATCGTTATGACTTAACGACCGATTTTTGTCGCTATCTATGTCGAGACTGCAGGCCCAGGGCTAATGTAGGCCTCGGTCGTCCACTGTGTGGACAAAACAATAATCATCTAGCCACCTCCTAAATAAAATACCAACTAGGTACTTGTTTATCAAATAGAAATAATGCCATAAGTAATGTTTTCCTTTAAAAAAATTGATCTGGCTATTTCGAGAGATTAGAAGTTCTACATAGATAGCTAATTCGTGATAAGTACTTGTTATATGACAAGCCATATGCTATAGTCTGTTTTTATTTATTACTTGGCTAAATAATAACAGCTGCTCGGGTCGATCTTTAGGTTAAGACGGGCTTGCCTAAGTTGGTCCGTGGATGGCTCACTGCCCAGTACATACCGAGTTTCCTCTGTGCCTAGGAAAGCAAATTAAGCCGTTGGTCCCGGCATTTCTACACATCTTTGGCAGTCGTTACAGGTAGTCACTGGTCCGAAACTCTGACAACCAGTCATACCAAGGGTTATCGTATTACCCAGTACTAGCGTCCAACCGAAAGTTCGGTTTCGGTCGAGTTTCGGCAAAAAAAACGGGTTTCGGTTTAGTTTCGGTTTCGGCGGCAAACCTGCCGAAACTACGACAGAAACCGAAACTGCATTCAGGAGTTCTCGCGCTGTGATCGGTTATGTTCGGCGGCCGGCGCGTTGAATTCCATCCAAGCGACGAAGACATTTTGCCGCGTCCACGTGCCTAATCATGTCGTAACTGGCTTATTTGCAATTCGTTTTGTTTCTTGTGGGTTTTTGTGTGATTTATTTTGAAGTCGGTAAGTTTTATCACGTGATATAGCATACGAGTAGGTAGTAAACATCTAAAAATAAATCAATATTACAAATTAATACATAGATTATAGTAGAATCAAGTTTAACCTAACTAACTAAATATTTCTTTCGTTAATTTAACTCTCGCTAATGCTATACCTAAACAAATATTAGTTAGGTACTTGGTACTTACTATAATGCATTAGCGGTCATTTTAATATTTATTACTAAGGTATCCAAGTAGCAAGTACAGTTTTAAGGCGCAATTAATATTTTTTTCTTAAATGAGGGGTTGTTATGTTGATTATCAAAAATGTCGATGAATGCATAGCTATGTGATTTAAAAAAAATAAAGACTGACTGATTATAATAACGTTTTCTTTATTTTTCCCTCAAAACATGATGTGTAAGGAAGTTTCGGTTTCGGTTTCGCCGAAACTGAGACCGTTGCCGAAATTCGGTTTCGGTCGTAAAAACCAAATTCGGTCGGACACTACAGTACTAACTGGATTGTGGAGGTCAGATAGGCAGTCGCTCCATGTAAATACTGGCATTTGGCTGAATGCGGTTAGACTGGAAGCCGACCCCAACATAGTCGGGAAAAGGCTAGGCAGATGATGACTTACTTTTACAGGTCATCCAAGATAAAGATGGACTACGCTACACCTGTAAATGTATTCCCCAGCCATTGCCAGAGGCAAAACGTCTAGAAAAATGTTTCAGTTACCGAAAGTTCCTTTGTTCTTTATACTTTTAATAGGTTCCTTAATTAATAACACAATGAATGACACTGTACTTAACTAAATTGAAGAGTGGCCGTTCCTAGAATAATGTACCTACCTACGGACTGTGTAGGTGGTTCAATGCGATAGCAGATATAGAGAGCGTTGTGTTAATCAAATTCATGTTAACTATTAGGTACGGCACCTTAGATCCCATAGTAGGTGGGTACTAGGTACATACCTATGAGTAAACAAACAATGGTACTGTGTAGTTTATGCATTATAAATATATATGTAGGTACTCATAAAATATAGACAAAGTACAATGTTGCTTAGTTTTCGAGATCAAAAAATCTATGGTTATTCTAAAGTTTGTAAGTAAGTTTATTTAATTGCATAATATGTGGTATAATAATAATAAACGTTTATTTCAGGCATTGGCACCCATAAAATTACACGTTATGCACAAGTTACATGCTAATGAATTTTAATACAGGATGTTTTAAAAATGTTTTAGAGTAGGACACTTTCCGCAATAATAAAGCGCGGGCCACACCGCCAGCTGGGGAGCGAGCGAGCGAGCCGAACGAGGTATCGTGTCACCTCTTTTCATATTTTGGTTCACACCGCGAACTGCTGAAAGAGCCGAACCATGGGGTCCCATCTCGAACACATTTTAATTAGTCTTGAAAAAATATCATAGATGGCAGCATAGGTAACAGTTATGAAATTAACAACCACTAAAATGAGTTAAACGGCAGATTTTGGCTGAAGTAAGATTAGTAAAAATCAAAACTTCCTTGTTTAATGCTGATTTATCTATTTATACTCACAAATCACGTAATTTCGACAAAAAAAATAACTGAAGACTTTTCTAATTCATTCGAATCCATAGAATGATAAAGTTAGTTAAAGGAGCTATCTGTTATCCATTTTGTCTATAGCTCTTTGCAATAGATGGCGTTTTACTGAAAGCGTCACATACAATGTAACCACAATCGTTGCTAAATACGTTTAGTTAATTCATTTAAAGGAAATTCGGTATTTTTTAAAAAATCTATTACTGTTCACAGAAATGTAAGAAATATTTCTAACATGTTTATGGTAAATAATTATATATTTTTTCATGTAACTAAAACCGGAACTAGCATTGCACGAAACGTTTTCAAAGTAGGTAGTTACTCTGTCTGTCAATGTCAATGTCAATTCTGTTTTGGTCATGTCTGACTCCCAGTACCCAGCTTTGAATCCGTTTTTTGTTTTCTTCTAACCGACCTCGGTTCGAACTATGGATTTTAGAAAAGACACCTCCCTATGTCTTGACCTGGACCCTGGATACTGTACAACAACGAATCTTGCACATACGACGCCTTATGTTAGTAAAAACTTTGGATTTTGATTTTAGAAAGTACACTCAATATGGCTCCTATCAAGTGCTCATATTTAAGCGAACAGTCATCGAAAGATTTCTCAATGTGTCGGATTCCAACTGGACATGCAAGTCGTTTGGCAGTTTGGTTGAGCAATAGTGGTAAGTGTATTTACGGCTAAAATATTATGTAGTCACTTTTGAGATACTAAAAATAAAAATCAAATTAATGACGAAATACATCAAATTTAACTTGTGTTAAACGTCTCCTGAACTCGCACATACACTGATTTTCAGTTTTAACTACTCATTACAGAAACTAATTAATTTAGGAGTACATAGTATGATCAAATAATTATAATGTAACATTGATAAGTATTGTGTGATAAAGACTCTATAAAATAAAATATGTACTTACTACTAACGTCTATAGCCAATGGTTACTCCAAATTGTTTTTATAAATGTTGAGAACTAACTGAAAACTAATAGCTCAACAATATACATCTAAAATGTGGCCATATATTAGTCAATAACATATTGTTTGTGATTTTAGGAAACATGACGGTAGCTCACCTTAATCATCAGGAACTGCGATGATAAGTTCATTCAGACTAAAACTGGCAAAAGGAAAAAATTATCAAAAATGGCAGTGCCTCAAAACCACAACGATGTGCAATGCTCGGTCATGACACTGCATTCACCATGTCCATCAACATCACAAGGCATTTTTTTAAATAATCACAATTTTATTGTACCCTCATTTATGGGAATTCTGTGTGTAAGTTTTTAAGAATGACAAGAACTGTTCTTACAGGTCGTCAATAGTTTGTAACATAGAGCTTACGTTACCTTTATATCTGTTTTTTTAGCTCAAGAAACTTCACCTGTACTGAAAATTTTGACTCGCAACCAAAGTGTATAAGACACAACTGACTTGTAACAGTCCAAATGTTGAAGAACCAACTGCATCTAGTGCACTTTTATGTTTTGACACATAAAAGAAAAGGAAATCAACGAACACTCCAAAGTGCAAGAAATTAAAAATGACCCTTCAAATGTCTTCCAGGTTGATCAAAAAAGAAAAAATCAAATATAACAAACTGTAAAAAAACCTAACCTGTAGTAAAACTAATTACTACATAATTTTTAATATTTTATACGCAAACCCTGCGTAGGGAACATAGCTGTTTTTGACATGGAAAGAAAAATTCCAGTGCGAGCAGGGTTTGAACCTGCGACCTTCCGATTCGAATCGGAAGGTCGCAGGTTCAAACCCTGCTCGCACTGGAATTTTTCTTTCCATGTCAAAAACAGCTAATTACTACATAGTATAAAACAAAGTCACTTCCCGCTGTCTGTCTGTCAGCGTATGTTAGATCTGTGTATGCTTAGATCTTTAAAACTACGCAACGGATTTTGATGTGGTTTTCATTAATAGATAGAGTGATTCAAGTGGAAGGTTTATATATACATATATACTGCACCCGTGCGAAGCCGGGGCGGGTCGCTAGTAACATAATAAATTTAGGAAAACATCACTTCAAAAGTAATGCTTCAAAAATTTTTAGTTATTTATTTATTTAAAATAGATACACCTACAGTACATACATTTTACATTTAACAATAGAAATATACAGGTTAGGGTTCTTATGTAGGTACCAATTACAGGTGTACACAACATTCTCTTAAGTACAATATACCTATTTTATTGTAAAGTTAAAGAAATAAAATGTAACATAAAATAGAAAACAAAACATCTTTGCCTTAAACTAAAGAAGAGATCAAAAAACTGACTTACACTAATAAACAAAACAAAATAAAAAAAAATCCAAATAAAACTGATAAGAAATGTAGGGACTAGACTAGACTTCGCGTTTCTTTTGTTAAAACCTAACAGTTATGCAATTAAAACAAACTAAAAGACAAAAATTAGACTACAAAAGCAGTTAGGTACCTATTTGATTGAAGTATTAAAATATTTTTATAAAATTATTCCGTTTGTTTTTTGTTATTTATGTAAGTTGGTACTTAGTACCTACCTACTTCCATCTTTCATCCTCCTACTCCTAATACCTACCTTTTCATATCATTTCCTTGCCGCAGTAACTACATTAAATTAAAAGCAATTGTATACCTAGATTTGATTGATTTGAGTACCTATAATGAGCTGCAAGTGATGATCTGCAAACTTTATGGCGGTTCGGAGCATCTAACGTAAGTAAATTTTCTTACGTTTTTTGCAATTTGCAGGTCGGTGTCAGGTTGTATGTTGATTAAAATATGATTCGCGGCTGTAACATGTATGTAGTTACAGAATTGTAATAATTAAAATCATCAATACAACCCTCTAAGTTCATTTAATACCATTGAAAGACTTTCATGAAATAGTTATTCAATGGGATTGTATTGACGATTTTAATTATTATAATACTGTAAATACATACGTGTTACGGTCGCACTTCATATTTTGTTCAACATCCAGCCTGACACTGACCTGCACATTGCAAAATGGTAAAAAAAAAAACCAAGCCAAACCACAGGGCGCGGTGCAGCTCCGGCGCGGCGCCCGAGCGTTGCCGCTCCGGTTTTCTACATACAACAATGTGTTGTAGCCACACGGCGCTGTGCGGTGCTCACCGGCACCGCACCGCGCGCGTGCCTGAATCGAGACGAGGCGGGAATGGATAAACAGAGCGGCGCCGGCGTGGCACCGCACAGTTGTTTGCGATCCATTGTTATTACAGACTGTAGTACGTAGGGCAAGCCAATAGTTTTTTCATCGCCGCTGCGATGTCGCACTTCCCGTGTGTTTGTCAGTGCGGCGAAATGGCTTGCGGTACGGCGCCGCACCGTGCCGTGTGGTTTGGCTCTAAGAACGTTTACGACTTACGGCATTTCATACTTTCAAGTCCTTTTTTTTTTAAATTTCTGAACCGATATAAATGAAACTTCATACGCATAAGCAGGATACTTAAGTCGAAAAAGTTCTCAGAGAACATTTTCGAAATGTCATTTTAAAAAAAGAGATAGGTAATTGGAAATTTCTGTTTCTATGAATCTAAAATCGTCCTAATTTAGCTGTAATACTATTTTTCGAAAATGTTCTCTGATATTTTTTTAGAACTATGTATATTGCTTAAGTGTATAAAGTTTCATTAAAATCGGTTCAGTCATTTCGAAAATAAAGAACTTAAAAGTTTATACGAAATGCCGTAAGTAGTAAACGCTCTAAAAGTATTGAAATATTCAACAAAAACAAATGAAGACTACGCATTCGCCGCAAAGAGATATTTGTTAGCTCACTCACACAAATGAAACCGTTTCGCCAACTAGAGATATTTTTTGTTGTATTGTTATTATCTATTTGTCCTTGAACGCACGGTGCGATGTAGAGAATCTATGCGCCATCTAGTAGTATCGATGCCACCTAGAAACTAGGCCTACTCCTAGATGGCGTTGTAAAACTACTGCCTTTGGTAATCAGTGAGACGTTAGTGCTACCATCTGTTGAAAAAATAGCCGGTCCGATTGCCAGTTTTAGGGAGGTATCATTTCTTTGTATGGGATTGGATATCTGTACGTAGTATTATATTATCTGTGGCCGAACGAAGAACGTCGCCCGCCTCGCGCGCTCGCTCGCCATCTGGCGGTGTGGTCTGCGCTTTAGAACATGCAAATAATAAATACTACATAACATAACATCACCCCTGTTATCCCCGAAAGGTTAGGCAGTAGTGTTACTAATAGTACAACCACATTTCGCCAGTTATGTTTAGGTAAGTCAAACGTAATATGGGGCGAACCTATTGTCATAAACCAGCCACAAATTCAAACTCCGTGGCTGCTAGAAATTCCTAATGAAATAACCCAATAAGAAATTGCCCGACCTCATGCTCAGCAGTCGCGCTTGCGACCACTCGAAGAATGTTTCTAATTATTAATAATTAAAACCTAAAACCAAGGCCTATCCTTATTTTGGGCTCAAATGGTGTCCCTATTACATCAATACAAAAAAGAAGTAGTAAAAGAATGGTCTACAACAATCGATCCACACTGCTATAAGTAGGTATGACCTAGCTTAAGTGGCGTTGCTTGCCAAGACTTGCATCGATATGTCAAACTTCTCGTGGCTAAATAATAACAGCCGCTCGGGTTAAGCCGTGCTTACCGAGGTTGGTCTGTGGATAGGAGACCACCCGAGTTTCCTCCGTGCCTCGGAAAGCACGCTAAGCCGTTGGTCCCGGCTATCACTTGTAGATCTTTGACAGCCGTTACTGGTAGTCAGTGGCCTGAAAGTCTCACTACCAGTCTTACCAAAAGGTATCGTATTACCCAGTACTAACTGGGTTGTAGAGTTCAGATAGGCAGCCGCTCTATGTAAAATACTTTTACTCAGCTACCTTTGGTAAGACTTGAAGCCGACCCTAACATAGTTGGGGAACAGGCTAGCAAGATGTCAAACTTGGTACAGTCGACAGCACATCAAGCTACCCGAAACTGTCAAATTTTCCCAATTAACCTTGAACCTAAAGCTTTAGCGATAAAATTGAAAATCTATTCTAGTTCTGTGTTTCCCCGCCTGCACAGATAAGTTGGTTGAAGTGTACTTTTACACATTATTCTACAAAAAGCTTCAATATAAAAAAAATTTCAGCATTTCATTGAACTGTTATGGTTTATTCTATTCTATTAAGATTTACTTCCGTTCCGGTTTTAATTAAGTATCTGCTCAGTAATTGAGATTTATGAAAACAGGGCTGTCAGAAGTGTGAATAGACATTTGTTGCTTACTGTACAATAATAAAAGTCTTTATACCGGCTAAAAATCATATTAGATAATCTGCGCGTCAGCTGCTCCGGAAGTGAGAGAACCCAAAGTTATAGCAAGTCAAAGTTGTAAAAAAATGATATAAAAAGTAATATCACACCGCGTCGAAACCTTATAGGAGGATTTTTAGGGTTCCGTAGCCGAATGGCAAAAAACCTTATTATTATTAACAGAGATTCGTCATGTCTGTCTGTCTCTGTCTGTCCGTCTGTATGTCACAGCCATTTTATTCTGAAACTATTAGGATTAGGACTACACAGTTGAAACTTGGTAGGTAAATGTATTCTGTAAACCGCTTTACGATTTTTATACAAAAATAAAAAATAAAAGATTAAGGCTCCCGATACATAGAACTGAAACTAAAAAAAAATCATCAAACCTATACGTGCGCTGTGTCTATAGATAGGTCTATAAAAATGACATAGAATTTCCTAAAACCATTTTTTCTCAAAGTGAATTGTTTGAAAGATAGACACTTCCAAAGTGGTAAAATGTGTCCCCCCACCCTCTAATTTCTAAAGTAATAGGAGGAAAATTCAGAAAAAATGTATGATTGTAGAACGTAAAAAAACTTTTAACGAAAATTGGTTTGAATATGATTTGATTTTTAGTTTTTGAGATATGGGACTTTTTCATCAAACTGCAGCAGCAACTTTGTTTTTATTAACATACTATGAAAAACAAATTAAGTTTTGCTGTTGAATGTAACACAATACAACATTATAGATAAGCCAACAAAATATTTTTATTATATTGTTTACTGCTACGAAACCCTGTGTGTGTATGAGTACGACTCGCACTCGGCCGGTTTTTAGCATTTCCTTCTACCTAAAAAAATGGTCAGTTATATGTAACACGTATAGCCCCCCAATATACGTCAGCGGTGTAACTGAACTTAAAATTTTCGTTAGCATATTATTATTTGGCTAAATTCGAAACTGTAAGTATTATGACAAAGGGATAGAGGAAACCCTTGGATTGGATTTCCCCATTGGTGCGGCAGCTGACTTTCATCTGGATGATCAGCTGACTTACATTTGAGCGCATATTCAAAATCAAAATCCAATGAATACAATTTTCTTATATGTATATTTACACCAAACATCACTTACGTTTTCGTTAGCTGATTATAAAATTCATCCAGCGAATAAGCTGAATCACGAAACGAATCAAATCAAAATCGAATCAAAGCACAATTTTTGAAATAGTAACATTATGATTCAAGAGACCTAAAAGACTCGTATCTAATTTTGCGTCATTTAAATTGTCATAAATCTCAATTAAAAAAAAAAGTCGTTTCGAAAGTGTCGTCGTGTGGCATTGGTGTATCTTCATGTTGAATTATCGCTAAAATAAAGAATTCTGTTGAATAGTTACAATGTCGGAGCATGTGCTACCGGCCGAAGAGCCGATACGTTTTGTAGCTCCAATTATTCAGGATAATCCAACAGGATGGGGCCCAGCCGAAATGCCGGAGCAGTTTCGAGACATGCCTTACCAACCTTTCAGTAAAGGCGATCGTTTGGGGAAAATTAGTGATTGGACCGTCGTACAGGACAAGAAATATCAAAGTAACTTTATTCCTTTATTCTTCTTTATTTATTAGTCAGAATGTCTTCTCTCAGCATTACGATTCTTTGAGGTTATGATGACGTTTTTTGCTCTAGCATATTTCCCAATGTTGCACTGTACCATAGTGCATAGAAGGGTACTACGAATTTACTGGAACTGATATTTCAATTTATTGAATTCTAAAGACCCAAAACAAACGCCATAATCGTTGTTTCATTAGACTTTTGACTAGTGTTATTATGTTTCTGCCAAAAAACATAGAAACTTTTCTAAACTAACTTGTCCTCTTTTTCAGACAAGTATGCGTCTCAGTTCGGCGCTGGTTCGTCGTACGCGTACTTCCATGACGAGGACGAGAGTACTTTCCACCTGGTGGATACTACGAGGGTGCAGAAGCCCCCGTACCAGCGCGGCCGTGCCCGCGGACAGAGAGGCCGCGGCGCTCGAGGCGCTCGCACGCCTGGTGGCATGACGACCCTCAATAAGGGCAACAACTACATGAGAAATGTAACTTATTTTATTTATTATAAAACTTATGCACAACTAAGAATAATTTGTACATAGACTGAGTCTTTAACATCAAGTTCTTAAATCTGCAAACGGCTCTCTCATTTTGTTCAAATACTTGCAAAAGCTTACATTTGTTATTGCTATAATTATACACCTCGTCTTATTTTATCAAAATCACAATCAAAATGTTTTTCTCGTAGTAATTTAACCATCTGTTACTCCTTTTCAGCAACGTGATCGTAAACTTGGCAAGAGATGGGGCCAGAGAGGTGCTCCAATGAAAATCCGTGATGCATCCGTCACTGTCAGGCCCACTTGGGTCACTATCGAGGACATGGACTTCCCTCGTCTTGCTAAGTTGTCTCTGCCTGGTATTAAAGAAGGTGTGTATGGGGTCTTACTCCTTTCATAAAGTTTGAAAATAAACTACAGACAATGGCAATAAAATTCAAAAGTTACAGAAATCTGACAGTCTTTTGGTCACATTGTGAATGCACTATAGCATTATAAATTTTGTAGTTTTGGTATCTACTTTGGAATAACCAGTCACTGGGTATACACCATGTAAAGGACATCAAATTTTTGATGCTGGGGGGTCTAGAATCATATGTTGAATGCATGGTACCATAAAACGGGGTGAATAGGACCGCAGGGGTGAATAGAGACAAATTTTGAAAGGGATTTTAACATTAAATTAATATGTTATGTTGCTAACAAGGTCTCTAAATAATTAAGTATAACTAAGTAAATAAAACAGAGTACTTTTTGATAACATAATCAAATTAATTCAACGTTAAAATCCCTTTCAAAATTTGTCTCTATTCACCCCTGCGGTCCTATTCACCCCGTTTTACCGGTAATCGTTATTTTATATAAAAAATCTTGCCCCTCACTAGGAATTTGTCCTGTATTGTGGGTTTGTGTAAACACAACTACCTGGGCCATACAGATATTTGTTTCGTGTGGGACACGCAGTTTGCACGTCCATGGCCCTTAACCCTGTATAACATGCTATTTTCTAATACTGTTGTTGGTCTTACATATTATTTCTATCACCATAGAAATACATTGACAATCACCATAGAAATACATTGTACTGTATTGTATTTTGTACTAGTGGCAGCAACTCCATTCCATTTTATTGGAAAATGCTTGTAAAAAGACTTCATGATGCCAAAAGGTTCTCCCTGTCATTGCAATATTTTTTTGTTCTGGACAATACCTGGGAACCTTCTGTTATGAAGATATTAGTGATCAGGGTTGGCATGATTAAAACACATGTTTCAAAACAACCTTTTGAACCTTTTTTACTTTTGATTTTAAACCGTGTTTTTTATCACATGTTTAAAAACACAGATTAAAACAAGTTTCAAGCATTGTATAAAACAATACGAAAAAAACAAGCTTTAAAACTACTTTTCATGGTGAATGAATGGATATTAAATGAAAATAAATTAAAGTTTAGGAGTCTAAATATCTTGACATAAAAACCAGTTGAGTATGCTCTTGCTATGTTATATTTTTGAACTTTTATTGACATTGTAATTAAATAAAACATTATTTTTGTGATAAGTAATTTATTCAATCCAATCCAGGATTTATACGGGACAAGATAACACCTATTTTTGAAACATGCATTAGAATATTCAAAATTTCAATTTATTTGAAATTTAAATTTTCAAAATCAATCAAAATTATAACAATTTTGATTGATTATTATTTTTTTTATTCATAGGCTTACCCCTTATTATATGGGACTGAAGCATATCTGGGTAAATGTTTGTGCACTATTAGGTATACCTTAGCCTAACCCTTCGAGGATTACAGGCATGATGTTATGTAATTTTTATTTTAAAATGTTGATATGATATAAAAGAAATGAAGCATTATAGGTCGAATTAATTTGAAATAATGCCCTAAACTAAAAAGAACAAAAAAAAGACTTGTTTAAAACAATTTGAACTGTTTATTTAATCAAATTAAAAAAAAAACTTCTTTTTCCAACCCTGAGTGATCAATGTTTCAAGTTTGCAAGTTTTTCATGTGATAACTTTCAATTCAAATACCTCCATGAGTCAATGATTCAATGTATCTATTAATGCAATGTTTTGAGTGCATTACATTGAGTACTACCTGTAATTTAATACCCCATAAAAAAGTTGTTTCCCAGCAATAATTTTTGCGTAGCCTCATTTAGTTTGATGTACAGAATACTTGGTTGATGGCTTCGTAAGCAGTGACAGCCTAGTGGTGTGACCATCGGACTGCCAAGTCATAGGTCTCGAGTTCGAACCCAAGGCACGCACCTCGTGATTTTTCGGATTCATGTGCGTATTGTATAATCACTTGCTTCGGTGAGGGAAAACATCGTGAGGAAACCAGGATGCCTGAGAGATATTTCTTGACGGCATGTTAAGCCAAGTCAGAGGCCCATGGGCGGCATAAAAACTCTGACACCAGGTTAGGAACTAACCACACGATAAAGAAAGAATGGCTTCGTAAAGGGTCCATTTACTCCTTGTATAAATCTGTAATTGTAGTTTCTGCCTATAAAAAAGCCCTAAGTTTTTGTATATAAACCAGTTTTGTTTCAACAGGCGAAGACATTGTGTGCTGTGGTACACTGGAGTACTATGACAAAGGCTATGACCGTGTCAATGTGAAACATGAGAAGGCACTGCAACGTATCGACCGTATCTTCCATACGGTAAGCTATTTTACTTTCAATCTTATGCTTGAGGATTTAAGATGTGTACCATTACCCACGATTTTTGTAGCGATGTTTTCAATATGTATTTATGATCATTTTCAGTTACTACTTTGTAAACCGCCTACAATAAGATCTAAAATTCTAATGCAAGGTCTCTTCTAACCTTAAATCTTAATCTTTAACTCTGCGGGACTATTCAAAAGAGTTACTGTGGCCCTGGAACACAAAGGGCAAAGAAGGAACATGGATGGGTTTTAGTCAGTACAAGTCTGACACTCCCTTCCGCTCCGCCCAGGGGTATCAGGGGTCATTTGATGATTTCCCATCCGCAAAAAAAAAAAAAAGGTATCTTTAACTTGAACTGACTGCGTGTGTAAATTGTGACGTGAAGTCACAATTTACACACGCAGTCAGTCCAAAGGCATTCTTATTGGGTAAATATGTTGCTCCTATGCACCTTATTGCAAGCCAGATGCCTATCATACCTGTAAGGGGTCGTCCATTAATCACGTGAGGCTGGAAAGGGGGGAGGGGGGTTCGGAAAAAATCACGAAATATCACTAGGGGGAGGGGCAGGTGTAGTGAGATATCACGTGTATTTATTTTTTCTTTGAACCCGCGATTTCTAAACCGAAAAGCGGTGCGTGACCTTGACATTTTTATCACGATGCTTATTTTTCCAGAATTAAATTAGATTATACCTGTTAACCTGTATTTAAAGATAATATTCTGATTTTTTTTAAGAGACTTTGTTCCAAAAAAAATACACGTGATTTTGGGTGGGAGGAGGGAGGGGTAGTCTAAAACTTCACCACGAATCACCATGGGGGACGTGGGGGTTAAAAATTTACTAAAAAACATCACGTGATTAATGGACGACCCCTAAGGGTTATAATTTTGCTACATCAATACTTATTTCATTTACATTTTTCAGGTAACAACCACTGACGACCCAGTGATCCGCCGGCTCAGTAAGACTGTCGGCACGGTGTATGCCACCGACGCTATTCTGGCAACTATCATGTGCTGCACCCGCTCCAACTATTCCTGGGATATTGTTATTGAGAAAATTGGTATGCATAATTTATTTTTGTTTATGTATCTATCCACTTTAATGGAACATATCCCACACACATCAGATGTGGGTACAGTTTACCATTATCAATCTTGAAAAGGGGAAAGTTTGGAATGGAGTTAACATTCCCATAACTGCTTAGGCCCTAGCGGCCGTACATAATATCTGATGTACCTGGCAGGCACCTCAACAGATTCTCTAACAAGAAGTAGAAAAATATCTAAGACTCCTACTTATTCGTAAAGGTGACAAGCTGTTCTTCGACAAGCGCGACAATACGGAGTTCGATTTGCTGACTGTGAACGAGACGTCTGTGGAGCCTCCCACTGACGACGGGAACTCCATTAACTCGCCGCGCAACCTTGCGCTCGAAGCCACCTTCATCAACCACAACTTTAGCCAGCAGGTTAGCTCGCTCATATAGTTTATCCTTGCTGACTGAACGAGACGTCTGTGGAGCCGCCGACGATGGCAACTCTCTACCTCCCGGTTCATTAACCACAACTTTAATTACAGGTAAACTCACACATAATTATGTATACTATGCGGCGAGTTCAACCCTATATCTATCGCAACTGAAAATAGACAAACTGTCGCGCGAATTGAATTAGATACTATTGGATTTTACGCAACCACAAAGAAGTACTGCTTTGTTTCAATCATGCTCATTCCAAACTTGGTTGCTTTATGTTCCAAGAATCTGTCAAATTCCCTTAATAGATTTTTAGGTTCAAGTTTGATTGGGAAAATTTGACAGTTTCGTGGAGCTTTAATGTGCTGGCATCTGTAACTAAGATCACAAGTATATGGCAAAGTTTTTCAGAATGCAAAAAATAAAAAATTATCTTGCCTAAAAATTATGCTCTTTTACTTTTTTTTTATGTTGAAGTATCCAACACAATATTCTCAATACAGGTATTGAAGAACGGCGCCAACGAAACCAAGTACAAGTTCTCTGAAGCGAATCCGTTTGTGTCTGAAGAGGAGGAGGGTGAAGTCGCCTCCGTGGGGTACCGCTACCGCAAGTGGAACCTCAATAATGGTGTGGTGAGTTACATTTTATCTTTATTCACTATTTTATAATCGCCATCTGTAACATCTTTGGGGACTACAGGCGTGATGTTATGTTTGTAACGTCATCAGACCCTTGTCTAGTCTCATGAAAACTGTACATGGAATTACTTCCACCATAGATGGATAGCAGCAATATGACGTAATTGGAGTAATTGCTATATGGCATTCCAGTGCAAGTATAAATTAACTATGCTATTTCTGCTACCAGCCAGTGTTAATGCTTTCCACTTTCAAGGATGTTTGCCGGTTATTTACCTACACTTGCTAGATAAAAGGCAGACTTTTTTAAACCAAAACAAACTGTGAACCAAGTTATTTATCCATCATTCTTGGAAGATGTCTTAATAAAAAACAATGCTTCATAATAAAGTACTTTGCTAGAGAGAAAATTCTAGAATCCTGGACCCAATAAACCTTTTATTCCAGACGCTAGTCGCCCGATGCGAGCACGACGCCGTAATGCAAGGCCCTCAGAATGAGACCCAGTTCCTGAGCATCAAGGCCCTGAACGAGTGGGACTCGAAGCTGGCGAATGGAGTCGAGTGGCGTCAGAAACTGGACACCCAGCGCGGTGCTGTACTCGCTAATGAACTAAGGAACAACTCCTGCAAACTTGCTAAGTGGACTGTGCAGGTAGGATTTGAAGCCTTTTCTTTTATCTGTATGACAGGCTTTAGAAAAAATTAAAGATAGAAGTATCTGTGGCTGTTTTCATCTTAAACACCTAAAGACACGTTAATAAATGCCTAAATATTAAAATATGTGAAAATTTTCTACCCTCGGCTCTGCCGAAGTTTCAAAATCCAACGGAGGGCTTTAATTTACGGATTAATTCAAGTGTCGCTCATTGTTTATCGGTTTTTAAGTTAGTTATAACGATTGAAATACAATTTACGATAACCAGTGCTGAACTAATTTTAATTGTTTCCAAAAACCGATTAATATCACACAGATAGAGGTATGATGGCCTACTGGCTAGTACTTCTATCTGCAGACTACTACTACCTAGCAAAACACTATAACCACCGTTTCTCTCCCCAGGCCCTGCTCGCCGGTTCCGACCAGATCAAGTTCGGCTACGTGTCCCGTTCCCAAGTGCGCGACAACTCGCGTCACGTCATCCTGGGCACGCAACAGTTCAAGCCGCACGAGTTTGCCGCGCAAATCAACCTGTCCATGGACAATGCGTGGGGTATCCTACGGTGCATCATCGATATCTGCATGAAGCAGAAGGATGGTGAGTACTCAATCTTCTGCTTAGCCTATTGATGGTAAATTAAATAGAGTTGGCCCAGAACTTGATGGTCATTAGTTCCTGTAATAGTCAAACAACAGGTCACAATTAAGTGCCCCATTGTTTGTAGAACAGCACCACGGCATTCAAACATTATTTCAACCAATGTTGTCATTTTCCAGGTAAATACCTAATCATGAAGGACCCCAACAAGCCGCTGATCCGCCTATACGACATCCCCGACAACACGTTCGAATCGGACGCGTCAGAGGAAAGCGGCGACGAACAAGCCGACACCCCATTCGCTCCACTGTACTCCTACGGGAACACCAAGAGGATTTAAAACAAATACAACATAAACGTTGTATTTTAAAGACATTACTTGTACTTCAAGGTTACCTCTTGTACTTCAAGGTCATCTCTGTACTCTAAGGTCATCTCTTGCACTCCCAAGGTCATACTTTTTATTGTATAGCTGGTATTCTGCAGTAGCCTCTTACATCATCCGATTGCGTGGCAATCTGTATAAGGTTGCCATAATAATACAAGGTTTCAGGTAATCAGTATGTATTTCATATTTTTATTCAGCCGAATACAATTTTATAGTCAAATTTTTGTTTTTGTTTTGGCCTTATTTCTTTGGTAACAGTCTTTTTGAAATCAAATAGTTTAAACAAAGCTTGCCTCACCATAAGATTGGAAGACTTTATAAATAATCTAAACACTAGTATAAACACTTGTTTCAACATTAAATATCTCTTTGTTACGTAAAAAATTGTACTATCAGCTTAGTCATAACTAATACCAACATGTTAAATATTACAATAATATTCTTATAAAATAAATCCTTACAATATACAAAAATGAAAAATATTACAAAATGCCACTTGGAGTGTAAAACTTTTCGAAATAATGCTTATTTAATTATTCTGGGCTTTTTCTACTTTTCCTGTATTGAGCTCTTCTGCCTCAGGCTGTTGTTCTTGAATATTATTCTGTACCTCTTCTAAAGTTTTGCCTTTCGTTTCTGGGACAAAGAAGTATATGAAGAACAGTCCCACATAACCAACAGCTGCGAACGACCAGAACACCATGTAATGGCCGCAAGCGTCCTTCACTTGTTGGTAACATTTTGTGACTAAGAAACTTAAGACACAAGCCAGCATAGTGGCTGTACTCGAAGCTACTCCTTTCACATTTACCGGGAACAATTCCGCTTGCAGTACATAAGGTAAATTCCCTACACCAACAGCATACATCACGTTAAAACCCAAAATACCAAATAGAGGCATCCATGAAATTGCTTGCGAAACCTCGGCGCTGACTTGGATAGTGTCTTGTAAAAAGAAATACAGGCCAACCAGGGTCATAGCCAGCGATACTCCGAGACAGGATATAAACAGGAGAATTCTTCGGCCGAACCATCTGGATAGGAATGTTGCACCAATTCCTGGAAATAACATAATATTGTTTTTATAAGTGCTCAAAATGTTTAATGAATATTTGGACGCAGCACTGACAAAACGAAAGCAAAGGCATGCTTTGTTTATTTACTTTCAGCTATATTCCAATGTACGC
This sequence comes from Noctua janthina, assembly GCA_963576755.1. Taxonomy (NCBI): domain Eukaryota; kingdom Metazoa; phylum Arthropoda; class Insecta; order Lepidoptera; family Noctuidae; genus Noctua; species Noctua janthina. The sequence continues at coordinate 6,848,309 of OY755055.1, forward strand.
AATGTTGATATTTGTTTGCCATTAAAAGCAACTCTTCGGCAGGTGTGCCTTTACCTTAACTGTAATAATTTGTCTAGAAATACCTGCTGCTAACTGCACAAATCCATACACTATACTAGCGATCGGTCCCGATACAAAGTTACTGTGTCTGAAGATCGGCTCCAAGTACGACTGGATGACAAGAATGCCAGTCATGTATTGCAATAGTTTCAACCCTAGAAACAAAATAATTTGTAAGATGAAAATATTAAAAAAAACGCATAATATGTATTTCGTCTGCTTTTCAAGTGTATTTTTGCAATTTGATCATTGCGTGCTAATACTGGCCGCAAATTAACATGTGACCATCCTGGACACGTGAAAGGATAAGGAGTTGAACTGGTACATAGCACTTTCACATCATGATAACAGTATCTATCAGTTTTTGTAAGTAGACTTTGTCTTCATTTTTAGATATAAAACTGATAAATTTCATATCTCGAAACTGACAACGTATTTCTATCGTTGTCTGTAACCGAAACTGCGCCTGAGTCAACATAGATAAGTTGCTAAATATAAAGACAAGGTTGGGAGTTTGCATTGACAATGTGTACATTATTTAATTAGCAGAGACATACATGGGTAATTAATTACACAACGCATACCCACAGAGAGGAGCTCGTGGCTAAATAATAACAGCCGCTCGGATCGATCTTTAGGTTAAGCCGTTCTTGCCTAGGTTGGTCTGTGGATGGGTGACCACCCATTACATACCGAGTTTCCTCCGTGCCTCGGAAAGCACGTTAAGCCGTTAGTCCCGGGTGTCATTTGTAGATCTTTCACAGTCGTTAGGTAGTCAGTGGCCCAAGAAGTCTGACAACCAGTCTTACCAAAGGGTATTATATTACCCAGTACTAACTGGGTTGTGGAGGTCAGATAGGCAGTCGCTTAATACTGGTATCCAGCTGCATCCGGATAGACTGGAAGCCGACCCCAATATAGTTGGGAAAAGGCTAGGCAGATGATGATACCCACAACGTAATTTATTATAGCCATATGCTTTTCCTCTCTAAGACGTTCATAATGTACTCGAATGAAATCTATAGGTACTTAAAAATAGTTTGTCCTGACTGAAAAATTCCACGCTGTATAGCGTGGAATTTTTCAACCTCACCTCGAGAGAAAGTACTCTAATTACTGGAGATAGCAAATTTCACTTAATTTTTTCAAAAGAAACAAATCTGCATTCAAAAATTTTCGAAAATTCTTTTGCCACACTCGGGAAACGAACCGACTAAAATTCGAAAAAATAACATCCTGTTCTTTTATGACATCAATTGATAGGATAATGCTATCAAAGTACAGGATGTTATTTTTCTGTTTACTTGTGTATCAACGCATAGCTGAAATTACTGGACGGATCAGACTAAAATTTGGCATATAGATAGATAGCTATTATGACGTAGATATTCGCTAAGAAGGGAGCTTGGAAAATTAAACCCCTAAACGCGTGAAATAGGGGTTGAAACTTTGTATGAAAGTACAAATTTTCAACTTCGAGGGAAGCTGGGGCGGGTCGGCTAGTAAGCAATAATTCGTCTGTATGAAAAAGTATGTCACTAAGCCGGCTCAAGCTGCAGAAGACCGCACAACTTAGAGAGGCATTATAAGTGGCCGCTCGCGCTATTCTCAGCAATGTATCCCCAGCTGCTTGCTAACTTGTTATCTTGTCTTACATCTTTTGTGTAGTTAGTAACGACTTATTGTCGGGCCTACGCTGTCCCCCCATACTTAATTAAGTACAAATGGTCTAACCATGATAATATTGTAATACCAAATGATTTGAAAATAGTAACCATGGAGTTTCTGGACTGGTCTTTTTGTCGACGTTTAAGTGCCCATCTAGGCCTATGTGAAATAAAATATTCTGATTTGGATCATTCAAAAAAAGATGAACAAAAAGAACCTACGGTAAAATTTGGAACCTAGTCGATTATAAATTAAATAATTGTGCGAAATTCTATACCTAAATAAAAGAAGCAGATACCCCTTAAGGGTTAGGTACTGATCTTGCATGCCTCTAACGAAAAGACCCTTAACGAAGCCGAAAGGCACTTGTTCTCCCCGTCATTGCGATCATTTTTTTTTTGTTCTAAACCATACCTGGGAACCTTCTAGTTACGGAGATATTAGGGGTCAAACTTCCAACTTTTTCACAAGTTTTTGTTAAATACATTTTTTAATGTATTTTTTTTACTTTAAACGCCTTCATCCCGTACAATCCATCCATCAGCGCAATGTTTTGAATACCTTACATTGAGTCCTACCGTAAAACGTGATTTTTCACCCCAAAAAAAGTTCGTTTCCCAGCACTAATTTTTGCGTAAAGGTACTTAGTTTGATGTACATAATGCTTGGCGTCGTGAAGGATCCGTTTACACCCTATATATAACACTATCTAAAAATTCAATATTATGAACTCCTTTATTGACGCTGATCTCATCTGCACCTACCTATCGGACAGCTGATCGGGTTATCGCTCTGTGCAAGACAAAGGTCGGGTCAGAGAAAAGGTTAATTGTTTAATAGGCCTACGCTGGCAACCTGACTCACCTATTGAATTTATAGTGTTAAGGCTATGATAAAAGTACTTGTTTACGTTATCGGACCAGCTTCATTTAAATGATTACATGGACCATACGATGATACCAATAACTCGATCATACGATGTTTGTAACACGTTCCTAGACGAGTGACCTTAATTATGTATTTGATAAAATTCGACGCACGTTTGTACTACGCCAGACATACTACCTACTTCCTATTTATCTCCATTTACTACAGCCAAACTTGGTACAAAGCCTTACGCTTAAAACCTATCAAAACAAACGTACTCCTTCACCTGTGTAAAAACCGAAAAAAAATTCGAGTGGACACAGTGAGTTTCGATTTGCGAGTGACAGTGGTACCGAGTGCAAAAAAAACGAAAAAGAAAGAGGGTAGACCGATTTGCCTGCTCATAAACACCCACCCGCAATAACTTCAGTTTATCGACGATCATGGTGCTTGCGTTCAAAAAGACGCGCAAAAAGTGTCATAAAAGGACATATTCTCCGTCTTAAAATGTCTGTATTAAAAATCTGTCAGAAAATTGAACTCCAGGAACTAAATGTTTAATTAATAGGAATTCATAGTAACCTATCTAAGATCACCATGTCCCACAGCAAGAAGTTTGTCCCTCAAAATAAACGCGAGGCGGTTGAAAATAAAGAGTGAATGTAGTGTTATTAGGTACTTACATATTTACCTGTCACTATGTATACAGCTTTCCTGTATCTCATGTTAGTTAGCAGTTCCTTGAGAGTCGTCTTGTTTTCCATACTTTCTCTTACATGAGCTCGCATTACCCTCATCTGGTCTTCTATCACCTGAAACACAGTCAAGAATGACAGAAATATTACAATTTGCGTGAGTTTTCCATTTTGGCATACAATACATATTAAGCTCTGTGTATCCATGAAACAGAACATGAAATTATTCTTTAGCCTTGTGGGTAAACGCCATGTTTCACTTTTAACAGCTGTTGATTCCAGGTAATCTCTCATACAGATAGTACAAGATTAGGAAAACTGAATGATCATGCAATAATATTAAAAAGATAATCCATATGAATTGTTTAATAATCCTAATTTTCACCAGATTAGGATGACGAAAAATGGCAATTCACTTTATCACTTAAGTTGACTTTACGAAACTTTGATCTTATGCAATGAGCAGTTAACAAATGCAGATATTTACCAGTATGACTATTATTTGGTAAGTTCTGTCCATGGTCCCGAAATAAGTGTTAGAAGGATGGGCTAGAGACATTATGCAATACTCACTCTTTCATCCTGATTGCCCTTAAGTCTCATGAACTCTTTCTTCGCAGCCTCGACTCTCCCATCCTTCAGATGATAATAAGGAGACTCCGGTATCCACAAACACAGCAAGACGTAACATATAGGTATCATCATAATAATGCAGTTCAGAGTTGTGTAAGAGACGAAAGGCCCGATGCTGTAGACCGTCAGACTGCCTAAGTTGTTCATGACTTGGACTGTCATCCCTAACGCGCCTCGGATCTCCTTATCAGCTATTTCTGTTACGTATATCATTGTTACCTGAAAGAAGATATGTAACCAAAACCTGCAGACTTTGCAAGGTACCTACAGTTAGGTAACATTTACAAAGAATCGTGTTCTAAAGGTTATCGCTTTATACGTGCAGTTAATTTTTGATTGTATTGAATTCATCACGAATCTGATGTCACGACCGATTGCAAAACAATTTAAAATGGCTCAGGACAGGTAGCAAAGAAGACGGATTGGACAAAAATAAATAGCTTAGTACACAATCATCTCACCACAGCAATGATACCAGTCGCTAGTCCCATCAGAAATCTGGCCACATACATCAGCACAGGTAAGCTCGTATTCAGAAGGATAACCTGGAAAATATGACCATGTCCATGATAAAACACCAACATAAATATGATGGTTATAACTGACATGGTTGTTACTGTCTGAAGATGTTGAAAGTAACTACTTAACTAATTGTAAAGGAACTAAAACTTGTAGCTGAGTACAAACATTACAAGAGGTCAACAACTGAATTAATACAAAACTAGCTGTGCCCCGCGGTTTCATCCGCCGCAAGGCAAGAATTGGGCTATCAAACGCAAAAAGATTCTTTCAAATAGTGCAGTAGTTCCAGAGATTATTGCGCTCTAACAAACAAACATTATTACATAGTAACGAAGGGTACCCACTTGAATTAATTATATGAAATGTGGGTAGTTAAGTAACCTAGGATTATCCTAGTCCTTTGGATAAAAGGGCGCCAACAAATATCATCATTTTCTTGCCCTTGTCAAAATTAATTTGTGGTCGGCACAGCATGTCTTCTTCTTCCATACTTCACTATTACTCGTCATCTGATCAGACACCTCCTTTCGTGCCATATCATTCTTCACACAGTCCATCCATCGTTTCTTTGGTCTTCCTGTTCTCTTATACCCATCCACAGTCATACTCTAAACTTTCCTCACGACATTTTCCTCATTCCTCCGCATCACATGCCCGTACTACGACAACCGATTACCACTCAACTTTTCAGTCACCGGTGCAACTTTCATATGTACCACCTCTTATGTACTCATTTCTTATTTTATTCATTCGCGTAACACCACACATCCCCCTTTGTATTCTCATCTCAGCCACATGCAAATACCTTTCATTCATCCCTTTGTGGCCCAACATTCTGATCCATACAAGATAGCAGGTCTAACTGCATTGTTTTATAAATCTTCCTCTTAAATTTATTAAGGGGAATGCGGGAGATTGTTCCCGTCACCTGCCGCCATTTTATCGATCCCGTGTTAATTCTGTGCTTTACACAACGATATATTTCGCCATCGCTTTGCACGAGTGAACCGAGATACCGAAAGTCGGAGCAGACAGGAAGAAACGCACCATCTAGGGCTATGACTCCAGGACTGGAGAGACCGCCGAAATCGCAGAACATTTATTCGGTTTTAGTTCTGCTAATTTTCAAGCCAACATTCTCCAGCTTCTGTTGCTATTTCTCCAATCTGCACTGGATCTCACGCCCATCTTCACCGACAGGAACAATATCGTCGGCTAACAGCATGCACCAGGGTGCCTCTTCCTGAATGTCCGACGTCAAAGCATCCCTAATCAACAGGAAGAGGTAAAGACTCAAAGCCGACCCTTGATGCAAGCCTACAGCCACACTGAACTCGTCGGTGTTGCCAGCAGCTGACGGGATGTAGGTAGTTGATTGACTGTACATAGCACGAACTAACTCTACATACTTCCCAGGTATACCTTTCTCTATCAAGCCCTTCCACAACACATCCCGAGGTACCCTATTACGCTTTCTCTAGATCAATGAACACCATGTGCAAGTTCTTGTGTGCACGTCTGTACTTCTCACTCAATCGGCGGAGTGCAAAAGTGGCTTCCATTGTTCCTCGACATGGCATAAACCCAAAGTGATTTTGGGTAATCTCACTCTCCTCTTGTAACTTTTCTCTATTACTTACTCCCATACTTTCATACTATGTGACATGAGCTTTATCCCTCGACAGTTGTTACAGTCCTGCACATCACCTTTCTTCTTGAAGATGGGCACTAGAGAACTATTGCACCATTCTTGTAGGATCGCTTCTTCACTCAACAACTTATTGAAGAATAAAGTCAGCCACATGCATCCATCTTTTATAAAAAAACTTCCATACTTCTACTGGTATATCATCAGGGCCCATGGCCTTTCCATTTTTCATACTTTGAACTGCCTTCCTCACTTCATCCATGCTAATTTCCTTCACCAAACCCATTTTTACTTGTACCTCTCCATTCATTTTCTTCATATTTCATCATCTTTTGACAGAACCTTGCCAGCGCCATCTTTTATACAGTTTATATGATTTTTATCTCTCGTTCTCCTTTCTCTTGCCTTTGTAATCCGGTAGAGCTCCTTCTGGCCTCTAAGACTGTCCAGACAACAAATATCAATGGTAGTCAATTAGTTTCTTAGTCATAATGATAGAACGTACCGCACCTATGAGCGCCGGCACGGCTGACCCGAAGAACGTGCGCCGACGTCCAGCCTTCTCGTTCAACACCTGCCCGAAGTAACAGCCAAGGAGCGCCCCTGCCGAGTGCAGGGACACCACCCATGATGTTTGCGTCTGTTCATAACAGTGAACTTCAGTTTGTATGGTAAACAAAAGTTTCGCAACAAATTCATTGAAAATAAAATGTTGTACAGCTTTTGTTTGCCATTACGGGGTTTTCGTAGCTACAGTCAAGCTCCTCTGGCGAAGATAACCTTGATTGCGAGATAATCTCCTAAGATCATCCATGGGATACCTACATACTAGCACACTTCCTTGTTGGATTAGACTGCACGAGTTGACAGAAACACCAAGGGCTACATGGTAAGCACCTAATTCCTACTACTGACCCTACAGCAGTCACCTACAGTCCTACACGGATCTGCAAAACTTATAATTAAATATCTCAATTCAACTTCGCTAACACATTAGTACCTACATAAGTTATATCAGTGTCGTGTATTATGTTATTGAGTAGGCACAATAGCCTTTACCAAGTATAAATATTTAATTTCATTCAGTGTTTACCAAATCATCGAATTGAATGGCTGTCGACGAGGGGTATACCTACCTAAGCAATCTCTTTTGTATCGACTAAATTGATTGATATTCAACTGTTGCTGAGGGTTTATCATATGTTTTCATTTCTACGAAGTCTATTATCAATAACAACGGAAAACTTTTTAATACCGTACTACTTTCTAATCATTGTTCATTTTGTTAGCTGCTACACGCCGCGCCGACTTGGCTTAGAAGCACTACGCTAAATTATTACTATGCAGCAGGCTGTTTATCTGCTATTTATCCGATCGATTGCTAATTACTTAAATTACTTACATCAGTGATAACAATATTCGCTTCACCACTTGTGAACTTTGGAATTGCCGGCGACGACCACGCCAGTGTTGCTCCAGTGAATGTAAACGCGAAAGCAGCTGTATTATAAAATTTAATTTAAGAACACTTCAAACTTGCTTTATTTCAAATTTTCGCGCTATAAATATTGTTTACTCACCGCTTATGCCCGCCAAATATTGCACTTTTCTGTCTGGTTTTTCGGTCATTTCGTATATTTTTATAAATTTGGAAATAATAATTAATAAAACTAGTTTATTTATAAATGCCGCTATTACGAAACTAGTAGGTAAGATTATTTCTTATCTGAATAATTAAATACGAAGCACTACAACGGCCACCTATCTCAACAATCAACTGTCAGGGTTGCGCCGACGGCGACGAGCGGCACGGTAGTAAATATGACATAAGTGTGCGAGTAGGCGGGAATGCTGTTCAACCGAGACTGAAATACTGAATCACAAACAAAGCAGAATATCTAGACGCGCTCGATCTAGCAATGTTAAGTTTAGACACTCATTTTCTTATCACATTAATTATTGAGAGAGGAAAGCAGAATACTTAGATACTCCATCGCCACTAAATCGGCATTGGGTTTTTAGGTATACGGAATGTAACTGACCTCTTTTTATTGTATTATGGTCTACCCTCATTTTCTTGTAAAAAGTTATTATGATTTTTGCTGACGCAAAATAGGCGCGAAGCCGGCGGCGGTACGCGAATTAAAGAATTTATAAATTTTACAAAATACTAGTTAAACTAAGAAGCAAAACTAGCCCATATTTGGTACGTAATATTTTTTTTTAATCTTACTCACGCAGCGGTACAATTTTATAAGGGGTAGTATTTAAACGAGCGAAAATAAATTCAAATTAAAGGTGTCACAAATATTGAAAATGGGCTACCTACTGAAATACTAGTGAGCGACAAACTGGGCGAATACAAATTTTTAAAACAGCGACTTGAAAATATAAATTTGAGTTATCATAATTCAAGGTCTCTGAAAAAAAACCTAAAACAAGGTTATTAACCACTAGATTGCAGGAACCAAGAGAATGCGGGGTTTAAAGTAACCTAATACGAAGGGGATTACGGAGTTCGCTCACTTCGCTCGCTCACTAGACCCCGCCATCCCCTTCGAACCTAACCTGTCCGAGTCGAGGTGCCACAAGTCTCTCTCAGCCTTCGCTAGCTCTTGCTTCCTATATTCGGCTTGCCCCAATGACCGGATAAATAGTTATTTACTTGGTACAATAGTCGCCCATTCAGTATATTGGTCGCCAATTAAATTTTTATTCGCCCGATTAATAATTTCCCTTTTATAAGTCAGGCCCATAGCCTGGTAACACAGTTGAGGACAGAATCTGATTAAAGTTCGAACTTAAATTTTTCGTTAGTCCCTCAGTCAACACCGACTCACCGAGGACCGTGACTATAAGACGCATTAAGAGCGTTTACGACTTACGCATTTCATACAAACTTTAAAGTCCTTCTTTTTCGAAATGACTGAATTGATTTTAATGAAACTTCATACGCATAAGCAGGATACATAGGTCTAAAAAGTTATCAGAGAACATTTTCGAAAGATAGTGTTACAGCTAAATTAGACCGATTTTCCGTAGAAACAGATATTTCCAATTATCTTTTTTATTAAAGACAGAAAATGTCCTCTGATAACATTTTGAGACTTATTACTTAATTATTATCCTGCTTATATGCGTATGAAGTTTGATTAAAATCGGTTCAGTCATTTCGAAAAAAATCGTAAACGCTTTTATAAGCTGTTTAAATTCAATTACTTGAATAAAACTAATTAGTTTTAATAATGATTACTTGAGCCTTGAGTGAGGTTTTGTAATACGGGCCTTTTTTTTCGATTGGGAAATCATCATTGACAAAACCCATCCATGTTCCTTCTTTGCCCTTTGTGTTCCAGGGCCGCGGTATCTCTTTCGAACAGGTCCCGCAGCCCCGGCAGGCATCGGCTCTTGCAGGCAGGAAGGAGTCACTTCCTGTGTGCTGACATCTCTTTGAGGCGCGCGTGGAACACTAATGCGCCGTCAACACGGTCTGTCCTCATAAGACGGACGGACGGCGAGCTAGCCCATTACTCGCCGTCCACAGGCCCACGCCTAGGGAGGCCGGGAGCCACCACGTGGCTCCCGACACATGGAGCGTCTCCCGCGGCGGCTGGTACGTGAGGCTCTTTCCCTCTCACGTCCCGCCACCTAATACGGAATAGAAAAATCAGATTATTATTATGGATCAACTTAAAAAAGGAGATGGAGATTATGCATATTTTATGTATTTCAAATATTATTTGGTGGAGCTTGACTTTAGTATTGTATGGCATATGGTACACTTAATTTTTTGTCTCAGTTGATTAATTCAAAGTCAATGATTCAAAAAGCACAATAAAACAAAAATATAAGCTTAAACGCTATAATTACAACAAAGCTAATGCAATCATTTTGGTTCAAAATCTTCTGGCATTTTTTCTATAACATTTCTTATTTGCATAGCAACTATAGGGTTATCTGTACTTATATCTGTAATTGTATATGGCTGCAATAGAGTTACATTTCCGATTACTATTTTGTCTTCCAAATCTATTACTGGAAGCAAGTTCATTTTGAACCATGATAAAAGTTTTGTTTTTCTATTGACAATGTCTTGTTTTGGCTCTGCTTGAGTTTCCTTTTTCTGCGGTGGTATGATATTGGGAGGTCTTTCTTCAAACGAAATGTCCACTACTGCGTGACCAGGGATTACGACTGTTTTGTAACCATCTTCTTGAGGTACTGACAAAATAACGCTGTAACAGAGAGCATTCAATAAATAATTGTATAGAAACTTAAAATATGAAATACATTAGAAAAGGAAACTACCACATTATCTTTGTAGATAACATAACTTAAATATTTTGTTTCTCCTTTTTCCCTTGATAGTACATTTTATTAAGTTTATATTTTGTAACAAAGATTGTAAGTAGGTTGGTAAGACAAAAATAAATCTTTCTACTGTATGTAGGTTGTGTGAATTATTTTCAAAGCTAAGTACAGAACTGATTTTGATGCAATTAAGCAGTTTTGGCAGGTAGCTTCATATCTACAGCAGGACATGTACCGTCGCCCTGGAAATCTATACAATGTTTTTGTATAGCCTTGAGCACATCATAATATTGAAGCAGGAAAACCTGATTTACCTGAAAGTAACAGGGTCAACTGAATGAATAAATCCAACATAGGAACAATTCTTAATAAGGTCAACTTTCACATATTTGTGTTGATTAATATTATCTAAAAAGGTTCCCAAGTTGTTTTTCATGTGTGCGAGAGTAAATTTATTATTTTCGGCCTCTTCTTTAGCTTCACTCATTTTTAAGTTTTTTAAAGAGCAATATGAATCTCGGCTTCCAATTATAAAATTTCAATAACGTCTGGTTCGTTACAGTTTCCAATACAAAAACAAACTTCTGCTAAACAGCATGTGGAAAATTGTACTTGATGAAATAGAACCTGAACCTGAACTAAACTACTTAAACTAGTAAAGTTAAAAACAGACATCTAGTAGGACTGTCACGTGTATAAATCTGTCATTGTCATGTAACGGGCTGTCGGGCTGACATTTTGCTAAAATTATGTTGCCAGTAAAAAATTTTTTCAGCGCTAAAAAAAGTACCCTTGTCTGGGCACCACATGCGACTGTTTGTACATACCCTAGGGGCCTAGGCCAATAACATTTTAGGTTTTCCTAAATTGTTATTCGGCTCGTCATGCAGCCGAAGTGCGAGCCGTTTTACGGCGCTGGTGGCGCACGCGAACATAAATGACACTATCCGACGAGCTCTTGTCACCGTCGGCATTCCAGCTGTTTTAGGACCCAATGGCTTGGCACGCGACGATGTCCATGGCAAAAGACACGACATTATTAAGGTAATTTCTAAACGCCTAGTTGACACTTCCCGTGACCCAAGGGCTGACTTTTACCTTGGCCAGAGGCTAAAGTGTTGCCAAACAACGCAGCAACTCGAGCTAGTGTCTTGCGCACCTTACCAGACAGAAGTGAGGAGGAATTTTTGATGCCTTTTTATAATTTGATATTATAGTTTATTTAATCTATAGTAAATGTATAGTTAGTTTTTAATAAATCACCTCTTAATATTAGTATTAAGGTCGGTTCCTAGGCTGGCAACTAACAGAATAGTTGTACAGGGAGCTTTTGGCGCGTTGCCATAATCGAACGAACGCCACCATCTTGTTTTGTGTTCAATGCAATTTCCAAAGACAATTAATTAGGTATGTGTATGTAGCGGCTGTAGTTTGGAGGGCCCCACAGACATATAAATAGTAGGGGAGGCCCGTGTGATTGATTTGGCGGTAGTTACGTCATAGTCATTTTAACGCAACACCAAAAATAGTTTGTATTATTTTTTTTAAATAACTACAAATTATCAATTTTTAGACTTATTTTTAGTTGTGCTGTAAGACCTTAGTTCTTGCCAAATTTCATAATTTTAAGTTAACGTGAAGTACAATAAAAGTTTCGGTATATTTTGACTGGGCCAAACAATAATGCGAAATAAAACATGAAATTTGAAACGGCATAGTTAAGTTTATTTATGGAGGAGTGCATAAATAAAATTAATGAAAAAAGAATAAACTAACACCCCTCTTTTTTGATCGGGGGTTAAAAAGCAGAATTACGGTCGAATTTCGACCATTCGATGACCACCACTAGTATTTTATTTGTGTTGAACAAGGAACTTATATACTGACTGGAATGAGTACGAACAAAATGTTGATATCAAAAACCGTTTGAAAATGAACTTTATCTCAAACCAATAGAGTACTTATTACTTTAATTTATTCAAAGGGGGAAGAATACTTCAGAGCGAGAACGCGATCAAGAGTGGATTGTGTTCTTGTCTAACAATTGCCAGTACACAATTTTTTTTTTTTTTTATTATATTATTTGGAAATCACGTTGATAGCTAAACTAGCACATAAATCGTATCGGGATTAATTTAATATTCAAATAATAAAATAATAATATCTTGCGAAATACAGTAAGCTTAAATAAATTAAATTATTTATGAATTATGTTTTTTCTGAATGGCAACATAGATGACACTCATATAAACAAACAATATGGCCGATACAATTTCGCGCTGAAGTCATATTTTTGCGTTATCAAGTTCTTATTACATTTATACGTGTATTAAGTGCAATCTTTCTCTTTAAATGTCGTGAAATCGAGTTGTGTGAAGGGGTGCAACAGTGAAGGGTTTACTGGATGTGGAATTTATTTTTTCAGGTAAGTTTGTATAACTTTGTTTACAAATTACGACTAGGGTGACAATGTTCTAGATATGTAAACAGGGATCAAGAAAATATTTTAAAGAATACGCCTTTTCTATTATCCATATCGGTATTTATAGTCTTGTGAAAATGCGTTCAAAATACATCATTTATAATGCAGTAGCAAAACTTAATCAATTACTCCATTTTAATAATAACAAAAATAACTTCTTGAAAATAAACGAATTCTATCTTTACTTTTTAAATACTGTTTATTGTTTGTGTAATAATAATACTGTTTTGTTTCCATGCAGACTCCCTAACAATGAGAATCTTCAGCAACGGGCTTGAAGTTGTCCATTTAAAGAAGAAGTATTCAACCTATTGCCTAGTTTGCAACTGTCTTCCATCATCAGCATCTTCGCACTTAAATTTAAGATGACTCGCACTGACTCATACTAAAACCAACAATAACATAAAACCATAAGTTTTATAATGTATAGTGTGATTAATAAATTTATAAAATACTACATATTATGTTGTTTGAAAATGCTACATGCTCATGCTTCATCTATGTGAATGTTGCAGCCCTGTAAGCTTTAAATCTCTTTACAAATGAAGGATGTAACCTACAGTCCGTCAAGAAAGTCATGAAAAGAATGTTTTGGGAACTACTGCTTTTCCTAATACTGGCAACACTGAATAATTGTCAAACTGAGTACCTCAAGTGTCACATCGTTGCTTTGTGGTTGATGTTATCTATTATTTTTGTTCTATTTCGAGTTTTTTTTATCGTGTGACCGTTGCGAGACAAAAAATGAATCGGAATGTTTATAAGAGCAGTGCGAGACAAATTATATTTAAAGTTTTTCAAGAGTGTATGGCCGAATTTCAAGCTGGGACGAGTAAAGACGATGTTTACGGTCGAACAGCAAAGTTAACCGGTACGTAAATATATTTTAATGTTAAACACAGTAAAGGAAATATAATCTCTTGACAATCTTCTGTTTTTAAGTATAGTTTATCTATTTTTATCATTGTTTATATTACGTTTAGGTTATGAAATTTACCTACGATTTATTATACTACCACTCAACGGTTTTGATCTTTTTGTGTTATTTTTTTTAGAGAGAAGAGTGGAAGAGTGGAGTGAAGAGAGTCAGAAGTGGACCAATTTAATTATGCAGGAGTTTCAGGCGACATTTCGGGAGTCGAATACCTCGACTCTGATTATTTGGATTCTGATTAATAAAAAAATATCTAATAAATTGTTAACAATTTTTTTTTTTGCTATTAAGCTGATATCCATATTTCACCAGCGTCATGTTGAGACGACAGCACAGAGAGTCGAACCATCGAACTTTGCACTCTGTGGTAGATAAATGTTAGTAGCTGAAAGGACGAAAACAAGGGTTGGACAAAACAAAAATTCTTATAACACACACATATATTCTAATTTGCAAATTTATATAAAATCAGGTACAAACAAACTACAGAGTACGTAACTAATAAGCACCAGTTAGAATTTAATGTCATTTGAATGAAATTAGAAGAGAAATGTTGTTCAGTACTACCAATGAAAGTCAAAACTTTTTTTTTAGCACCCTGAGTGTCAGATAGTTCGATAGATGAGTTTCAAATAGATAGCTGTCAGATAATCCACATGACAGTAAAGGGCGCATAATAATAATAATCAGTAATTACTGTTTAGTATTTTATAAATAAAGTATCAAAACTTTTCAGTCGAAATTTATTGGGATACCATATAAATGATGGTGGCGCCCTCCCTTTTTTTCATGACTTTCTTGACAGACTGTAAGTGTCCCATATTCTTCACTTCATAGACCTATCCCATTACAGAGTTTTACAGTATGCTTAGGCTTCGGCTTCGCCCTGTTTTTGATTATAAAAGAATCCCAAAAGTAAGTACAAATATTGGATTAGAATGGGATGACATCTACTTTCGAAATTTTCTCGCTCGGAACGGCTTTCCGCTGCACGTCCTCATTCCAGTTAGTATATAAGTTCTTTGTTAACTGGTCTATTTGTGTCTCGAAAACATCACTAATAAAACCATAGACGCACATTGGTCTATGGTAAATTGGTCACCTGCTGCTATGATTTCTTTAGATGGCAACACGGAATATCCATTTTCAGGATTACCCGACATTTTCAGCTTGTATTAGTAAGAATCATCCTTATTGTGTTCACAGTAAGGTCCAAAGTTTTAAACATAATTAAATTGAATGAATGATATGTGCAGACGGAATGTGACTCCACGTCACCGAGTGCACTTATATTTATATAAGGCGCCCGGCGCGGCGGTCGAGTGAGACAGACGCTCATTGAGTGTTGAGATCGGCCATTGCATCGTGCACAACCGCGCTTCTCTTCAAATTCCAGCTATCTTCTCAAATCCTTATAAGGTAAGGCTTTTATTTTATTATTGTTTATTTACTTGTGAAGCATAATAACTTTGGATAGAGAAAACGCTTGCATATTTGCATTACATTTTGACAAAATGGCGCGCCGGTCTGATCTTTAATCGTTGTTGTTATACATGTCCTTCAAAAATGTATTGTCTGATACAACGTATAACTTGCGCATACACGACATCCATGCGTTTTTATCGACAAATGACGAACCGAAATCGCATTGGGTGTCAAGATAAAATAATAATTTAGGTATTTGGTACGGATTGGAACCTACTTTTACTGCCATTTAATCCTGCTTATGTTGAACTTCTTACTCTGTGAATTTACGTCAGATTCTTATAGTGTATTATTAATATCTCCACCGATAACTAATTCCAATAGTTATCAGTTATGCCTTGAAACCAAACTCGACATAATATTTGTTAAAAAGATAACAATACAAAATGGCGATCAATAGCGATACGGAAATCCAACCCACTTCAATAGTTGAATATAAAAATAGAGCCCAATGCTACTTACGGTGTTACGGCATATATTTCCTACCTAGAATTACTTAGACTGCACGGTTCTCTCGATTTATCTGAACAAATCTAATAATTTAGAAATCAATATTTTAATTAATTCAGTATTATTTACCTGTGCCTAGTTTTTCTGGGACTCGGTACAAACTGCTTGAAACAAGTAAGTGCTGGAAAATTGGATAAAGGAATGAAGTAGGTATGATGTGTTTTTCAAAATGATGCCGTCTGAACTGAACTCTTCTTTGTGGTTTTCCTTCTTCCAGTACATTTATTGTACACCTAAAAGACTGGACTGGACAAAATACCTGGGTACCCGAGTTTCAAACTATATTTCTGGGATTAGAAGGCTTTTTGTAGTGTAGGAATTTTGTTCAGGTAACTACTTCATAGTATATGTATATAAACGTTACAGCACAGTCGCCGACAGTCTGTATAATGTGATCCGTTCGGTAAATAGCTCGGCAACTACACGTATACATACTACACAGTACACCATACGATATTGTTCTGAGAAGCAGACTGAATGTTTACAAACAATTAAAATAGAATACCTACCTAGTACCTATTCACTTACAGTTATCGTATTGAAGGAAGGTATGTACCTACTATCGCGCTGACTAATGGCCGACAACTTTTGAACCTTTTAACTCGGGCCATAAGGTTGAAAAGTGGTCGACCGTTAGTGAGCGCGGTAGCATCTTTTTTTTTTTCACGGCGGAAACCTTCTAAAAGGCAACCAGTCTTTGGGAATAAGACCGGGGACTGTGTGATTGCACATACCACAGACCTCAGTAGGTCTCCTCAAGAGTTTTTTTTAAAGTACCGGTAGGTAGTATTTCCAATAGAACATGGCCTTGGGTCTTTACGCAGAACGTCACTTTCGCATGCCATTGTGAAAAATTTAGTCACTTGTAAAACGTCATTTTCGCACAATGTTACTTTCGCAAAACGTCATTTTCGCACAATGTTCCTTTCACAAAACGTCATTTTCGCACAATGTCACTTTCGCAAAACGTCATTTTCGCACAATGTCACTTTCGCAAAACGTCATTTTCGCACAATGTCCCTTTCGCAAAACGTCGTTCTCGCAGAATTTCATTTTTTTTGGCTTGAATGGGTATTGAAATTTAGTATGGGACAGCTGATATTTTTTTCGCATTTACGATATTGGACCCAAGGTGAAAGTTGTTCAGTTTGATGGTCTGCAGCATATCCTTTCATATGACTATACCCTCTGTGACACCTGTATAGATTTCCTGTAAAATGAGAGATCCGCATAAACTGGTTTTGTATAGCTGGATTGGCCGTCTTGCATACTTTGAAAGGTACCTACAACACAACTAGGACATAAGTACCAAGTACCTACCTAGGTATTAATACTATCTTAGGTATTTGGTTTATTTTACTATTCATTCATTTTTTTTCTTTGTAAAATCGTCAACAAAACTGCAGTTTGTTGACACGATCAGTATGTAGGTATTTAGATAAACGATGTGTTGTATGTAACCCTACCTAGGTACTACTATTGTATTTTATGATTTAATTGTACCGACATGTCGGTCAGACTTACTCCGAGCAATTAATTGCGAGATGACGATAGTGGGAAAAATGGATGGGGATTTTTCAAACTGCCATAATTAAATCACTATCTAGACATAATGTTAGGTATTGACGAATCGTATCCTGTCTATGTTGATAAAATGAAACAGCTTGTATACCCTATACCACGAACCTATACTTTCATAGTAAGTAGGTACTCATAGGTACTGTTAGTATAACTATTTGTTCGCACTGGTGAAACATTCGCATAACTTTTTGAAATCTGTATTTCTCTCTTCTCTAGTCAGTTGGTATCCTTAACAGACAGACTGTCTGATGAGTTTGAACATTTGTTTGTTAGGGTGGGTGGCCTAACAAACAAACGTTCATTCATTACCTTTACTGCTGGTTCACACCAGACTACCGCCGATTGTTACCGCATGAATGGACTGAATGGAATTATTTTTTTCATACATTTTTCGGGTTTAGACGCTAAGTCAGCGATCATTTCGGTGTAAATGCGGCCTTATTTGTGGAGATAACAGGGCCATTACATTACGACACCATTGAGGTATTTGCCTTTGGCCGGAGTATGAATATGTGACTGAATGTAGTACACACTACATAAACATTAATGATTGTAGGTACTACTAACAAAGACTCTGTTATGAAGCCTCATAATTCTTTTTATAAGCAAAGTTGTACTTACAAAACAAAGAAAAGCATTTTGTAAATATCGTTGTATTATCATAACTAGAGTTAAAAAAAGTCCAATTACTTAATTCAAGTCATTAGTGACATCAATTAAGTAATTGGAAGATAACTAACGATGATCGACTGGTATATAAATAAGTACCAACTATGTATGAGTTCAGTTACAAGTTGAAGCTTCTATTAGACTATCCCCTATTATACTACGACACGCGACGCCAAAGTGATAACATTGCTTTAAATTTTGCTCAGTTGAAATAATCAGAAAAGTGGTCAATAGTTTCCATAATAAGTGGTGCTATATATGTGAAGCTGTGTTTACGGACTATCCAGTGGTGCATAGTAAGCGTGAGTAATAAGCAAATGACTTTTAAAAATTTATGTAACTACTGCGTTTTTGTTACGTCCCTGACCTAAGGCAACCCGCGGATCGCTCGCTTTTACTTCTTCTTAGACCGCTTTCACATTTAGGCGACTTTAGCAGCGCGACAGTCGCGCGTCTACCGTCCAAACTGTATAAATCTTTTTTTTTTTCTTAGTTTTTGTCTTCGACTGTGCTTCTGCTGCGTTACTGTCGCGCTGCTAACGTCTTAATGTGAAAGCAGCTTAACTATGCTGACTGAGGAGTTCCTCAGGGTTCTCACCTTGCACTAGTTCTGTTTTCGCTCTTCATTAATGACATTAGAAATCAAATCCGACACTGTTAATACCTAAAATGTTTGCTGATGATCTAAAAATTTACAAAATTATCACCTCAGATGACTTGCTTCCATTCAAGAGGATTTAGACAGAATTGAGCATTGGTTCAATGTGAATCACATGCAGCTTAACGTACAAAAATGTAGCCACATAGGTGCGATTTTCTAGGAAAAAGCAATCCAATACTGTCTCATACAAACAACATAAAAGGAGCAGTATTAGAAACTGTTAATGAGGTCCGCGATCTTGGCGTCATCATGGACAGTAAACTTAACTTCAAAAGCCATATCGATAACATCGTTACGAAATCTACACGGTTGCTAGGAGAAGTACTAAAAGGTTTAAGCTGATAAGAACAAAAACTGTACATAACGTAAGGCGTTATAAAGTACAGTTTTTGGTCGCAGACACCTAGAATTTGAGTGAACAAAGAGAAATAAAATAAATAGTCGCATCAGTGTTATTTACGAACACAGAACATTTATGTAGCTACTTACTTTATTCCTACATAATACCTGATAGTTAACAATGTATGTTTTGTTTCTTTGCAGTAAAACACCAGCAACCAAGAATGGCGAATAAAAAGTGAGTTCTTACTTATTTGTAATTCACCGAAATAGATGTTTGTGTAAATCCCCGGCAACTGCGCAGGAGCATCGAGTATAGCTTTATGTGAATATTTATCGCGGGGAATCCCATTACTGTCTTTTTTTAATGTAGTTTCTCTAACTTGGCTTCGCACGCGTAGAGGTCGGTAAAGTCCTGTCTTAACTCACATCATACTTTAATGGTGCAATCAGCCGTCATGCCGTGAAGTTAAACATTAATAATAATATGAATTATTTATGCCAAAGACCAATGGAGCCCAGCATTCTGGGTGTAAACACATCGGACAGAAAACGAAACACCAAAACAGGAATGATTGACGTAGGCAAAAAGGATGCTGTGACACATGCACAACGACCGCTGGGCAAAAGTCTCCACGCAATGGATGCCTAAGTTAGGATGAACGTCGTCCTCGTCGCCGAGGCCGGCCTAGAAAGAGGTAGCGAGATGATCTGGACGCGCACTGCAAGGGCTGGTTCGAGGTGGCGCACGAAACTAGTACCTGGAAAGATATGCGGGAGGCTTGTGCCCAGAAATAGGACGTATATTAAAAAAAAAATGTTAGGATTTTAACGAGAAATTGTAACATTTTTCAACAGGGCCGGAGCAGTGTCAATTGATCTGCCAGAATGTCCAGTCTGTATGGAGACCATGACTGCACCGATATTCCAGTGCCAGTCAGGGCACAGCCTGTGCAACTCCTGCACACAGAACCTGCTGCCGCCGATATGCCCGATCTGCCGCCAGAACCTCACGCAAATGAGGAACTGGCAGTTGGAAGAAATTGTTGCTAAGGTAATTTTGACCCTCTAAAAGGACAGTTGCTACCGTGCAGCTTTATGCTACCGTGCAGCTTTATAGTCGTTAATTAGGAGTTGTTGAGCCACTTCTTTGCCCTAACTAAACTTATGACTAGCAGCTCGGCAGCATTTTGGGTGACAGCTTTGTTTAAATCTAACGAAAAGTGCTGATTATCAGCCTTGATAAGAGATGAATTTGAACAAGTGACTTTTTATATCCTGTGGCCAGGGGCTGCAGTCTCGACATAGATAGCGACAAAAATCGATCGTTAAGTCATAACGATGTCAAATTTCTTTAATAGATTTTCAACCTGAAGGGCTTTGAAATAAAGTTGAAAATCTATTAAAGAAATTTGACATCGTTATGACTTAACGACCGATTTTTGTCGCTATCTATTTCGAGACTGCAGCCCCAGGGGCTCAACAGATACATGGGACTTTAAATTCATCTGGCGGTATACGGGTGTAGGCACAGACTTACTTTTTAGAGGAATAGTTGGTTTAAGAGTAGCCTTGGTGCCTTTTCCTTCCGCAATTTTGGACCTTGTGAAGGACGGAAGCGTTTCATTTATCAAGTACATAATTATTTATACATAGAAGTAAAATGTATTGCGAATAGCCATTAAAACATGTAGGTATTATTTCAACTTGGTGATGAAAGGTATTGCGAATAGCCTTTGAAACATGTAGGTATTATTTCAACTTGGTGATGAAAATGAGTCATAGTTGTGGGTACAATGTACCTACTTTTAATAAGCAGATAACTACATAGTCGAGCTTGAGAGTAATATAACTATAAGTACCTTCTCAACTACTTGATTGGTAGTAACTTTACACCTTGAAAATTAATACCTACTTTGTAAATATTACGGAGAAAACTTAAGTGGTGCGAAAAAGATACCGATTTAACTGATTGCTACATACATAATACATACCACAGACCTATACGTTAGTAACTTTACTATGTACAGTAATTTTTGAAGGCAGCTTCTATGAATGACCTGACTCTTTATTCCGTTGCAAATATTTGCTAAAGTGGAACAAGTAGCGAGTCTGTCAGATGCCTTATTCAATTTTATTACCACAACTCCTCGCCCCTTTTGTTCGTAGCTTTCATGGCACAATATTTTTCAGGCAAAAGTGGGGTGTCCCAATAAGTCTTCGGGATGTGTGTTCACCATGGTGTCAGTCGACTTGGAGGAACATCTCAAGGAATGCATCTTCCGAGTAATGGACTGCCCGCTCGGTGCTGTGTTCGGAAAATGTTCCTGGACAGGTAAACAATTTTTTTTTGTCGTGTACTTATTTTCTAACCTTGTGTCAGAGTTTTTGTACCGCCCATGGGCCTCTGACTTGACTTTACATGCCGTCGAGATATATCTCTCAAGCATGCTGGTATGGTTTCCTCACGATTCCTTCACCGAAGCAAGTGATAATTATACAGTATGGTCGCACATACATCCGAAAAATCCGAGTGTGTCTTGGGTTCGAACTCGAGACCTACGACTTGGCAGTCTGACGGTCACACCGCTACGCTGCTACCGGTAATAGTAATAACAACAATCTGGGGAATTGCATCATAAGAATTATAGATGATCCACAGTATTCCATAGTTCATAATGGAAGGAGTATCAAAATTATTGGGACTTCACTCACATATTTGTATTCTGTTTACAGGCAAACTTAAGGACATGATGGAACACTTCAAGGATCGTCATGCCTCTCACTGCAACGTCGCCACTGACGAAGAAGTGGAACTCACCAACGTTGACATCAAAAATGATGACCGTCACTTTTACTTGGTGGCCCAAAGCAAGTTCCTGTTCATCCTAACTGTGAAAATCGACACTCTTCAAAATATGGTGTACTGGACTATTCAGCACATCGGCAACAAAAAAACAGCACATGATCACATTTATGAGATACACGTCGTGAGCAAACAGAATCCTAGAAGGAAAGTCGTGTTCACGGAACATTGCTTCAATGATGCCATTAAGCCTGAAGAGATCTTCCGTCAAGGGAAATGTGCTGTTCTGCCTTTGGAAGTGTTGAAGCACTACATCAAGGACAAGAAATTGTCGTTCAGATTCTTTATCAAGAGGATCCCGCCACCACCGGGCAAGAATAAGAATGACAAGGGTGATGGCAAAAATGATAACAAGCCTAACCCAGGACCGGCCCCTAAAGGCCCTGGGCCTAAAGGACCTAAAAATGCGGAAGGTAAAAATAAGCAGAATGGGGCTGGGCCCCAACCAAAGGGCAAAAAGGCACAGGCACAATCGTAATTTCTTGGAATTGCGCCACTATCCCATTCATTCGCATAAAGTCGTCGAAAAATGGTTTTTTTTTTACTACATTTCCTATATTTTATGTAACTAGATTGACTTGTTATTATGAGGAGGTCAATATTGGAGTTCAATTCTCGTGATTACGTGCATCACATTAGGGCTTCATAATGATGCTACATTATTTCAAGTACGTAATTTGTGTATTAAATAATGCGGCCATGTCTTTTCTTCAAAAGATTAGGTTACAAGAGTAGGTTGCCGCGAGGGGTGTGTGTGCAACCACACACGGCCTCGCGTACCTAGGCCTTAATGCTTGGCTGTGCTTGTCATTAAATATTCAACACTGTTGTAATCAATCAATGGACAAGCAATAGATACCTACGTTCCGCAGTGATTCTTTAGTGTAACTGTAAAAACGAACCAAAAGCAACATAGCATCAGATCGTGAAGAAATTGTACAACTGCCATTTTAAACAACACCATAAAGTTGTCCAACATTTCGTGTACACTGCATAATAAGGCCATTTCAAAGCTAATTGTCCGATTGTTTCTGAGTCCGCAAGCGACATGATCCTAAAGTATCATGTGGACGCTAAGGTACTCTGAATATTTTAAAAAGCCAGTCAATCGTTTCTGAGAAAGACTCTAAGCAGCCTGTGATTACGTTGGGCATAAAATATAGAGGACCTATAATTTATGTGCGAACGTGACATCCGATGAGTATTTTAGTCAAATGACAATATCCTCACATGTACACAAGTACACGAATTTGACGAATGTAACTATACTTATGAAGGCCCTTTGTGGTGCGCGAAAAATAAGTTTTGGACTCTTATCAAGACCCAATCACTAATGATCATTGTAGTTACTTAAAAATGTTTTCGTTTTGTATTTTTTTTAGTCTGTAGGTACCTTTTATACGTAGATCATTTAGCAGTTTAGGCATATTATAAGAATATAAGTTAATATTTGTAATTTGGTGTTATGCCTATGTTATTGGATCTCATAGCGAACACCAAGTCTAAACTACAAATGATTTTTGGGGTATTTGAATATGATTCTTAATTGAATAATATTTATGGACACCAAAATTGGTGATCCTGAAGCTAAAATTCTATATCACCTTATCTGTGTACTACATAATTTGTATGCTTCAGATAGTTTATACTTCAGTGTATGTGTATGAAAAGCTTTTTTGGAAATCCTATATGATTTTTGGGCTGTTTCATGCAAATAATACAAGTAGTGAAGACTGGTGTTGATTGGTGGAAACCAAAAACTGATTATGTTTAATAAATGTATAAAAAAATATGTAGAGGATTTAGTTTTTAGCACATTTATTTTGTTTCATTTGAATTATTATTACTACTTTTTATGTATGATGATATAACTCAGCATATAAATAAAAATTGAACGTAAAATAACCTGTTTTCTTTTTGCCCTCTGTCAGGACAGGATGGATGAAAGGATATTCCTACTCTTCATGGATTAAATCATACTCTAATCAAAGCTCATCTGTAATGTATTAATCAACTTACCTTACTTACAATTTTACCTGGGTGGTTACTATGACGTCTTAAAGCAGGAGTAATTCAAGTGTGGGAAAGAGACGTGTACGTTATCCTAGCAGGAAAGTGGCCCCTAGAGTGATATGAGTGGAACGTATAATACGCTGTGAATGTGCACCACATAAAAAATTGGTGCTCTTTGTCGATTCCTGCTAGGGTACGAATATTCAATCGGAGAGAGAAATATTATGCGCATGACCAGAGAGCTGGTACAAAAAAGTGCACCGAAAAAATAGTGAGTGTTCAGGTTTTTGAGATATTGCATTTCCTGCTAGGGTAACGTTTTGCAGAATCGTGTACCACTAAAACCATTGTATGTGCGCCTGTAGAATAAACATACACGAGTAGCTCTTTATTTGTGCGTATTTGTGACAGAATTATATTTAAGTAAATATTTATAATTTTAAAGTACTCACATTTTTTTTGAAACCCGGAAAAAAAAATATCGCAGCGAGTTAACTCATCGTAACACGCGTTTACGCTGAGCCTGCAGCCACCGTCTGCATGCGTCATATTGCAACTATGCATTTACTGGAAATTCAATAGAATTATTTTTCTTTGCATTGTATTCAGTCTTGCATCAGCCATCAGCTTAATATCCTGTATTTTTTATAATTAAATAATATTGTAATAAATAAATATTTTTTTAACTAAATTCCCGACCGCCGAAACATAACTGGCGCAGTCGGTAGGATCGCGACGTTCTAAGATCGAATCCAACTCTTCATCTTAAGAGCGACGGTTCTCAAATCGTTCTTTCGTGATCTACAAAGAACCTATCGCGCGGTCGGACACCTCTACGGTCATCGGGATAAATCTCCGGAGAATTGGAGGAAGCTGCGCTGGCCGGGACTCGACTCGACAGGAGATACAGTGGCTGCTTTGGTGAGTGGTCTTATTTACCAAGTGTCCTTGCTCTATTTCCTGCCTTATTTTAATTTGTGTATTTTATGTTAATCTATGTGTGTCTGTCTATAAGCTAAAATCACAGTAGGCAACCACGAAATTATAATAGGTAGCGTTAAGTATCCCACGAGTAAATTCCAAGTGTTTAATTTGACACCTCTATTGTTTTACGTCAAGCGCCACTAGGCAGGCAAGCTACAGAAAAACAATGTCGCTCAGGGATTATGATGCCAACTATAAACCGTACAAACTAATCGCAGATTTAATGCCAAGATATGATGGTAATCCTAAATTACTCAATTATTATATTAGGGAAGTAAAAAACTTATTACAGTTAACTTCTGAGTCAGATCGCTCGCACCCAGCATTCATCTGCTTAATTAAAAGTAGGCTCAGTGGTCCAGCCATAGACGCAATAGCGTACGAAGGCTACTTAAACTCGTGGCTATCAATTAAGAACGCGTTAATTACCGGCGCCTCGGCGAACCACGAAACGAAATACAAGTAATGCAGGAGCTAACGCGAGTGCGTAAGTCTAAGACAGAAGACGCTGAAAGCTTCGGCAAACGCCTCCGTGAGCTGTTGAATACTCTGTATTCCGTAGGGGAGCATGGTAATAAATCGTATTACGAAAAGATGGTTATTGAACAGTATATAAACCAGTTAGACTTCCACGTCTCGTTAGGCGTTCGAATCGCAAAACCGGACACCTTCGAAGCAGCCATCATATCGGCTAGACAGGAAGAAGCTAGGCTTTCATATAATAGAGCCAATTACATTAATAATAACCCCTCAACGTCACAAGCAAAGCCAAAGGAGTTATCTAAACAACCAAACAATAATAATCCCATCCGTAATACAGTAAACCCACTTGTACCTGGCTTTATGATCCCCGCACAAAACTTTGTACCTCAACAAAATAATATGACCCCCGAACAGCGTCAACAATGGGTACAATCCGTATTGCCCTGGAAGGCCAGACCAGCATCAGGTAATTCTAGACCAAATGGTTCTAATAACTTTAGGAATCAACCTAACATTCCAAAACCACCGGTTCTAACGCCAGTATCATCGGACGTCACAATGCGTATGGCAGGTAAGCCAGAAAAACCACAGTTCGCTCAGCAGTTGTACTACATTCCGTTTCAGATGGCCACACAAAATCAACCAGGACCCAGTGACATGGAGCTCTATAACGATGTCACAGACGGTAACGGCATTTCGGTCAGGCCGAATGCAACCATGGACGAACAACAGTTATGTGGTGATCAGGATTTTCCCTCGGACACCAACCGAGACAACCAGACCTAGTTTCAATAAATTTCCAAACCAAGAAATATTTACCGTACATAATACTACCAGAGTTTGACGGTAAGTTTCTATTAGATACGGGGGCCAGTCATTCAACTATAGCAACTGATGTAGTTGGAGGCACCATATTCGAGTACTGCGTAGAAACAGAACCCTTTCATATTAATACGGCACACAGTTCATCAGTTCACGACAAGGTAGTTTACCTTCCCTTACCTCCCGCGTTTAATAGCGATATAACACACAAATTTTTAATATTCGACTTCGACCCTAAATATAAAGGTCTTATCGGAATTGACCTTCTGCAAAAACTAAAGAGTAACATTGATTTAAATAATAATGTTTTACGTACATCTACAGCGGAAATACCAATACACTTTAGCTCTCCACCCCAAAAGATAAGTATCGAACCTAGATGTGAAAAGATAGTCAAAGTAAAAACCAACTACTTAGATGGACAATACCTCCACGACGATGTAATCTGGTCAGATGGATTAATGTCACCAGCAGCTATAATTAACGTTACAAACGGTTCTTTTAAAACATCGGTAATTAATCATAGTGATCAAAAGAAGTATATCCCATTTAACCCGTCGATTGAATTAGAGAAATTTTCCAAGGTCAACAAAAATGATAATCACGATATTAATACCATACGGGTTCAAACTAACATTGACCAAGTATTAAACGAAAACCTTCAGAAAATCCGTACAGATCATATGAACGAAGAAGAAAGACGCGAAATAATCCGGTTATGTTATCAGTATAGGAACTTGTTCTATGCAGAAGATATACCACTCACCTTTACACACGCTGTTAAACACGAGCTCAGATTAAGCGATAATACACCAGTTTTCGTACGTAGTTACAGACAAGCCCCTCAACAACGCGAAGAAATTCGTAAACAAGTAGATAAGCTCCTCCAACAAGGTATCGTGCGAGAGAGCATATCCCCTTGGTCATGTCCCGTGCATATCGTACCCAAAAAGCCCGATTCCTCAGGCAACGTCAAATAGAGACTTGTAATTGATTACAGACGACTCAACGATCGTATCATTGAAGATAAATACCCCTTACCAAATATACATGACATACTAGATAGATTAGGACGAGCGCAATACTTCACAACCCTAGACCTTGCTAGCGGTTTTCACCAAGTGGAAATGCACCCTAATGATATTTAAAAAACCGCATTTACCACTGAACGAGGACACTATGAGTTTCTTAGAATGCCCTTTGGACTCAAAAATGCACCAAGTACGTTTCAAAGACTAATGGATCATATATTAAGAGGCATAGATAATGTTTACACCTACTTAGACGACGTAATAATAATATCTACGTCATTGCAGCAACACCTAGAAAAATTAAAGCAAGTATTCGATAGATTCAAAACACATAATCTAAAGATTCAGTTAGATGACGTTTGGCTCCCAAACTGGAACGGACAGGGGCTGCCTTCAAGCGGCTCTTGCCCAACCTGAGGGGTCCAAACGCCTCCTGCCGGAGGGTATACGCGGGGGTCGTGCGGTCCATGGCCCTTTACGGGGCCCCGGTGTGGGCGCGTTCTTTAAGGCGGCAAGCCGCCCACTACCTGAACGCGCCCCAAAAGGTGATAGCCATAAGGCTAATCCGGGGGTACCGCACGATCTCCGGCGAGGCGGCTAGCCTCCTTGCCGGATTGCCGCCATGGGATCTGGAGGCGATAGTCCTCGCGCGCCTGCATGAATGGCGCGCGGAGGCACTACGTCGGGGGGAAACTCCGCTGCCGCGGCAAATTGCCGCTCAGCGGACAGACCTCCGGCGTGATATCATGGCGACATGGAGAGAGCGACTGTTGCAACCCCGTGCGGGGCACGCTACCATAGTGGCGATAAGTCCCCTCTTTGAGGAGTGGCTAGAGAGGCGCCACGGCGCCCTCACCTACCGCCTGACGCAGATCCTCACCGGACACGGTTGTTTCGGGAGGTTCTTGCACCGAATCGGGCGGGAGGAAACGCCCGGGTGTTTCCACTGCGAGGATCGTCCGGAGGACACGGTGAAGCACACCGTAGAGGTCTGCCCCGCTTGGGCGGAGCACCGCCGTGTCCTTGTAGCGGCGATTGGCGGCGGCGATCTCTCGCGTCCGGCCCTGGTTCAAGCCATGGTCCGGAGCGAGAGGGAATGGGAAGCCGTCACCACCTTCTGTGAAGCAGTCATGCTAGTGAAGGAGGTGGCGGGACGTGAGAGGGAAAGAACCTCACGTCCCAGCCGCCGCGGGAGACGCCCTGGGCGTCGGGGGTCACGTGGTGGCTCCCGGCCACCGTAGGCGCGGGCCTGTGGACGGCGAGTTATGGGCTAGCTCGCCGTCCGGCCGTCTTATGACGACAGGCCGTGTCGACGGCGCGTTCGTGTTCCACGCGCGCCTCAAAGAGATGTCAGCAACCGAGTAGGGGTCCGCATGGGCCGATGCCTGCCAGAGCTGCGGGACTGTTCGAAAGAGACACCGTGGCCCTGGAACACAAAGGGCAAAGAAGGAACATGGATGGGTTTTAGTCAGTACAAGTCTGACACTCCCTTCCGCTCCGCCCAGAGTGGGGGGGGTCATTTGATGATTTCCCATCCAAAAAAAAAAAAAAAAAAGATTCAGTTAGATAAATCACAGTTCCTACAAAAACAGGTTAACTTCTTAGGACATGAACTAACAGATGAAGGTTTAAAACCAAACAAAGACAAGATAAAAGCCGTACTTAACTTCCCCCTACCTAAGTCTCAGAAGGAAATAAAAGCATTCCTAGGACTAGTCGGATATTACAGAAAATTCATAAAAGACTTCGCCAGACTTACGAAACCAATGACCCTTTGCCTTAAGAAAAATAGTAGAGTCATACACTCCCCGGATTTCTTAGAAGCTTTCAATAAGTGCAAACAAATTTTAACTAACGCCCCAATACTACAGTACCCGAATTTTGATGAGCCTTTCATCCTCACCACCGATGCTTCAGATGTAGCATTAGGTGCAGTGTTATCCCAAGGAATAGTAGGATCTGACAAACCAGTAGCATTTGCATCCCGGACACTATCAGATACCGAATCTCGTTACTCTACAATAGAAAAGGAGCTACTCGCCATAGTATGGGCAATTAAATACTTCAGACCCTATCTTTATGGTAGAAAGTTTGTCATCTACACAGACCACAGGCCTCTCACCTGGCTAATGTAATTAAAAGATCCTAACTCTAAATTGACTAGATGGCGTTTAAAACTCTCGGAATACGATTACAAGGTTGTATACAAGCAGGGTCGTCAAAATACTAACGCAGACGCACTATCACGTGTTAAAATCTTCCATGGCAGTGTCGACTCTCTAGCTGTTAATCTAGATGATAACGAAGATGATGAGATAATTAATAGAATATTCGAAAATGCGCGTAGGGAAGCTGAAAATCAAATAGACACAGTAGCACCCAACGAAAATATACAATCACAAAACCCAAGCATTCCCGAATCTCATATAGGTACAGATAGTATGAGTATAGTATCAGCCGAATCCGAATTAGTGTCTACAAGACATACACAGCCTGACAATGAAGCTAGAGGCATACCCATCATTACAGACGCTATTGATAGGCAGTTGAAACAGTTCCACGTTAGGTCTACGCCCGGATCTACGTATAGAGTAGATAACAGATCCACTAACTCAAAAATAATAATAAAAGATGTCTTTATCCCAGTAAATAATACAGAGCCTGAAATAATTAGATTCCTTAAAGAACACACCATCGCTGACCGTGTATTCCATTGTTACTTTTATAATGAAGAATTGTACCATGCCTTTTCTAGAGTCTATACAACAATATTTAACGACAGAGGTCCTGAGCTACTTAAATGCACAACACGCGTAACTCTAGTAGAAAACAAACCTGAACAGCAAGAGTTGATTAAGAAATATCACGAAGGCAAGACTGTTCACCGTGGTATTCAGGAGACTTACAAGCAGTTGCATAGAAATTATCATTGGCCAAACATGCTCCTTACCATTCAAAGCTTCGTTAATCAATGTGACACATGTTTAAAATCTAAATACGAACGCAACCCTCTTAAACCACCAAACCACCTTTAGCTATAACCGATACACCTCGCAAACCGATGGAACACATATTTATGGATCTATATTCAACTGGAGGCGCAACGTTCCTTACAGTCATTGATAACTTCTCTAAATACGCCCAGGCAGTCCAACTAACAGCCTGCAGTAGTGTTCACATAGCTGAAGCATTACTAAACGTTTTCTCAGTGTTAGGTTTACCGAATAAAATAACCACAGATTCAGATACTAAATTTGATAACGATGTTATTAAAGAAATTTGCGCACTACATAACATCCTCATTCACTTTACAACGCCCTATAACCCTAATTCTAACTATTGAACGCTTGCACTCTACCATAGCTGAAATGATTAGGATACAAAGAATGACTAACAAAGACGACCCTATACAGCTAATCATGAAGTACTCTATAATAGCATACAACAACGCTATTCATTCGGCAACAGATTATACACCTCATGAGTTGTTATTCGGACACACAGCATCTAGAAACCCATTGGAGTTATACTATCCAAAAGAATTTTACCCGGATTATGTTATTAAGCATCGTTCCAATGCAGAGGCAGTTCAAGAGTGCATCGCTGCACACATGTCCAAAAACAAGGAGCAGGTAATTGCTAAACGTAACCAAGAAGCAGAAGAAATTAAATTCAAGGTAGGTGAAACTGTCTATAAACAGGTAGCTAAGTCAGCACGCAGTGACAAAACGAAGCCAGTCTTCAAAGGACCCTACAAGATCATACACCTTCACCCAAATAACGTGGCAGAAATAATAGGTAACTATCCAAATTCTAAGTCCATTAGGGTTCACTTCAAGCTACTACGGAGGCCTCATCTTGTTACAGGACCTTCGTCGCAGGAGCCGTCGTGCTCAACACAACAGCAACCGTAACCATTACCCATGTAGATAATGACAATGGGATCCTCCTCCTAAAACAAGGCCAACTCCTTAAACAAGACAACTACTTTAGCCTTGCTTGCGTTTACAACATTACCAATCTGCACTTTACTTCTATCCAATTGATGTCCCTATATGCAATCACGAAAAACGCTGAAAATACAGCATCTGGAGATTTACATAAAACGTATAGGAATCAAATAGAATATAGCCTTAATATAATAGGTAATAAGATCAAGTTTTTAACGCCGCAAGTTAGAAAGCGTCGCGGTCTTATAGATGGATTAGGTACTGTCGTTAAATCGATCACAGGTAACCTCGACCATCAAGATGCAGCTAAGTTCGAAGAAGAAATCTTAAACATTAAAAACGAGTTAAAAACGTTCAGGATTCACAAAGGAAATCCTTAGTATTGGCACATAATACAATAGATGAGTTCAGTAAACAGTTAACAAAATTGAACAATAATCAGAAACATTTGGCTAGTTTGTTACAAAATATTACTAATAATTCCAACGACTTATCTAACCATTTACATTATTTTCTTAGATATTTACGTACAGATAGATTTTATTTTACAGATAATTTTAGATAGGTTAATGTTATTAGAAGATGCTATGACTTTTGCTCAGATGGGCACCATGCATCCTAGTATTATAAGCCCTCAGAATCTAATAGAAGAGCTAAGAAACTTAGAAAACATGTTTTCATTTAAACCAGTAGCTAGTATTAGTATTAGCAACATATACAGGATAGAGAAGTCTATTAAAGTTAAAGCTTACAGCACAGATCACTCGGTTAATTTTATTCTCGAAATCCCCTCAATTACCCCACAAACATATGACCTTATCCACCTATATTCAATCCCAAATAAAAATAACCTTACCATCATCCCTAAATCCATACTACCTAGCACTTGGTAACGATGAGTACGCTTACCTGGAAGAAGACTGTCAGCCACTGACCGACAACACCCAGCTCTGTAAGCTCCTCGACACCAGAAGAGTCGAAGACACAGATGACTGCATACTATCACTCATTCAGCATCGCCCAGCAAAATTGCACCCATGCTAAGATGAACTTAAGAAGAGGAAAAGTTCAGAAGATTGGAGACAACAACTGGTTACTAGTCCTCAGAGAAGATGAAGTCACCAAAACACAATGCAACACCAAGACAGATTACAAGAAGCTATCCGGATTCATCTCGTTACACTAACAGAAGACTGCCAGATGAACGTCATGAACAAGACACTGCGATCTCACACTGACACGGTCGTCATCAACGAGGTCATACCGTTACCTGAGCAGCATCAAGCCTTCGAACAATCAATACAATACGAACTCCAGTTAGAAGACATCTCACTAGACAGCATCCATGAACTGATCAATAGAGCAGGCGACATATCCGTGCCAGAAGAAGATAATTGGCCAATCATAGCAGCTACACCTAGCTGGAACACAATCATTCTATATATCCTACTGGTCGCTGCAGCATCCTGGAAGCTGTATCAGTGGAAAACTAAGAACATCCCGGAGGACACCAATGGCAGCGCGGACGCCGCCAGAAGCAAGAGTTGCTTCTATCTTATGGAGGAAGGAGTTAACTCATCGTAACACGCGTTTACGCTGAGCCTGCAGCCACCGTCTGCATGCGTCATATTGCAACTATGCATTTACTGGAAATTCAATAGAATTATTTTTCTTTGCATTGTATTCAGTCTTGCATCAGCCATCAGCTTAATATCCTGTATTTTTTATAATTAAATAATATTGTAATAAATAAATATTTTTTTAACTAAATTCCCGACCGCCGAAACATAACTAGCGCCTAAATTAGAAAATGTATAAGCTGGCTGAAACCGTATTCGGACCTTCTTGACGCTTATTATAACCATAAAAAGAGTTTCAAAAGTGTACATGTATGCGTTATTAAATAATATTGCTAAAAGTCAAAACAACGGTGTCATAACTTAGACGGCAAAATACATGAAAGCGGCTCAACCCAAAGTGCCCAAGATGTGTAGGAACATGAGTAGATCTACTCATGTGGTGTAGATGTAAACCAAAGAATAGTGTGTTTAGTCAAAAATATATAGTGAAAATATTCAGCTTGGAATGTTTCGCATTAAGTAAATATGTATAGTCCCACCCTGTGGCACAATCATTTTTTAGGTTGTTAATGACTGCCTCTACTGCAGACTCGTCCGGAGGAAGTAGAACCATAGAATTTCGCGCAGGGGGTGTTTCAATGACGTATGGGGCCTGTGAGGGATTTTGGTTTTTTATAATATTGTCTGTCAATAGCTTACCGATGTTCGAAAAATAAAGGTTTATTTGCTCAATGGCGGTAGGCGCGTCCGCAATTTCAGGCAAAGTCAAAGTAAAAGCCAAAATTATTTATTTGCTGTAAATGTGGTGGTAAAAATGACATGAACTGCATTGACACATTTCGCCATAAAAATAGCATGCAAATATTATTAAACACAAACATTAAATTAGGTAGGTAACTAAATAAAGTATTTATTTATTTATAACAGCTTAGACTATTACTAAGTTTAATTAACTAAAATAAAACAAAGTTTTCATTTTAAATACAAAAAACGAATAATGTTAACATATTAAAGTATTTTTAACATACAACATATTCTTAGCGTAATAAAATTGTTTAAGTATACAAACACATAAGAGATAGATCTACTCATGTTCCTACACATCTTGGGCACTTTGGGTTGAGCCGCTTTCATGTATTTTGCCGTCTAAGTTATGACACCGTTGTTTTGACTTTTAGCAATATTATTTATACATACACACATCATACAGTGTTGGTAATTCTTTACAATGCAATTCGGTAGTGATATGAGTGGGGCTGCTTTGTCAGAATTCCTCCTCGTGTGCTTGATGGCTGCCGGTCCCTCTCGATACGTCTGGAGGGAATAGCAGCTGCTGGGCCGGTGCACCCTGGGCGTGGGCAGTATCCTTCCCCGAGGAATGGGAAGAGATTCTTATTTCTCGGGGAATGTTACTGTCCATGGCTAATATTCTGACATGGGAGGTGTCCATCTTGGACCTAGGGGGCGTTGCTCCGTGTGACCCTCTGAAAAGCAGAGGGCACAGCGGAGGAGCAAGGGCGGGCTCGGTGTGCACTTACCCTGCCTCCGAGCAGACAGTGAAGGACACAGTCCTTCACTGTCCACCGATCCCACCGTCGAAGTGTCGTGGAACACGTCTCGCGGCTTCGATTGGGACCGAGGGTCTTGGCTTAACCACCCGGACCGCGAGGTAGAAAACCTCTATAAAAAGTTACCCCGAATCTCAAGCGGCGGCGCACCGCGAGGAGATGTATGGCTGACGGGTTCCTATGGAAAATCAGTCGCTAGTGCGAACCACTGCCGGGCCTGGCTATGGCTTATCTGGGTACAGGGGGCACTGCTCAGATGGACTTTTTATTTCCCCCATACTCGTGGGAACAGAATGGATGATTACCCAACAAAAAAAACGGCCGATAACGGCGAAGGAAGGGAGGAGAGGGATGTGGGGTCGGAGTCCGGCGCCGCATCCAGCGATGTGAGCGCGGGGGGCTCAAAAGGGCTCCACCAGGCAAAGGGCTATACCCTCAGCGGTCGCCTCTATCATGGCGGCAGCGGAGGCTAGATGTGCGGGGCCCCCGCCAGACGGCATGGCCAAACTGCGAGTGGAGGTCGCTCGACTGACGGCCGCCATGGAGCTTCTCCTCTTCTCAAGAGGAGAACAGGAAGCTCCGAGCAGACTTGGCCAGCCTACGTGAGTCCGGCTCTCGCGAGGCGCCCCAAAATGGCCAGCAGCGACCAAGCCAGGCCGTGCCGGCGGAGAACCAAGTCCTGAACCTGGTTCGGCAGGAGCTGGCTGCCTTTCAGGCGCGGTTCTCCGTCCTGGAGGGCATTGTTCTGCGCCCCCCCTTGGCGGCAAACAAAGCGCCCTCGGGCCCGAGGGCGGCCACATATGCGGCTGCTGCGGCTTCCGCACCGGGGCCGTCCAGCCAGCCCTCCGGCAGGGTTACGTCCTCCCCCGGAAAGCCGGCTCCGGCGAAATCGGCCCCGGTTGGGGGGGCGGCGGCCCTGAGGCAGGGCAAGGCGGCGGCCCACAAGAAGGACAAGGCGGCGAATGTGCCAGCGCCAGCCGCGAGGCAGCCGCCACCGCCGCCGCCTCCGTCCTCTAAGCCATCCGTGACCGAGACCGGGTGGCAGGTGGCCGGAGAGAGAGCGAGGGAGCGAAGGGCGGCCAAAAAGGACAGAAAGCGGGAGCGGAAGCGTCAAAAAAAGAAGCGGAGCGGCGCTGCTAGGCTCAGCGCCCCGAAGACCGCAGCTGTAGTAATAACACTACAGCCGGAGGCGGAAAAGAGGGGCGTGACCTATCGCGACGTGCTCGCTAAGGCGAAGACGATGGTGGATCTCGGGGAGCTCGGGATCGCCGGGGGCCTCCGGCTTAGAGTCACCGCAACAGGGGCTCGAGTGCTGGAGATCCCCGGCGAAACCCGTGGCTCGTCCGCTGACGCTCTGGCTGAAAAGCTTAGAGCGTCCCTAAATGCGGACGAGGCCCGAGTGTCCAGGCCCGTCAAATGCGCAGACCTGCGCATCCTGGGTCTGGACGACTCGGTTACCGAGGAGGAGGTGGTGGCCGCCGTCGCCAGAACCGGTGGGTGCCCTGCCGAGCAGGTCAAGGCAGGCACCTTACGTCCGGATCTGTCGGGCATGCGAACCGTAATGGTAAGCGGCCCTGTGACGGCGGCGAAAGCCATTGTGGAGGGCCGAAGGCTCTTGGTGGGCTGGGTCTCGGCGCTGGTGAAGCTGCTGGAACCCAGACCTCTGAGGTGCTTCCGCTGCCATGTGGGACACCACGTGTCGGTCCGGTGCACCTCGGAGGTGGACCGCAGTAGCCTATGCTTCCGCTGCGGCCAGCCCGGTCACATGACCGCGGCTTGCTCCGCCGCGCCGCACTGCACCGCATGTGCGGCAGCTGGCAAGCCGGCCGATCACCGGGCAGGGAGCAAGGCCTGCGGTACTCCCGCCAAGGCCAGGGGCAAGGGAAGGCCCTCCGCCACCACCGTCAAAACCCCCACCGTCGCCACCACCGCAGCCGCCGCCACTGTCGCCGCCGCCGCCGCTGCCGCTACTGCTGCAACTTCCGCAGCTGGGCCCTCGCAGGGGGCTCGGGAGGGGGCTGAAATGGAGTGCCAGTAACGGCCCCATTACGCCTTCTCCAGGCGAATATCAACCACTGCGCCTGCGCTCAGGATCTGTTGATCCAGAGCATGGCGCAGTGGTCGATTAACATCGCCGTGGTCGCTGAGCCGTACTTTGTCCCGCCCAGGGATGACTGGGTGGAGGACCTTAGCGGCTCGGTGACCATAATTGCGTCGGCCGCCGCCGGTACCCCGACCCTTGAGAGTGTCAGGAAGGGTCAAGGGTGCGTAGCAGCACGGTTCGGGGAGATCGTTGTAGTGGGAGTTTACTTCTCCCCGAGCCGAACTCTCGCCGAGTTCCACAACTCCCTCAAGGAGTTGAGTGTCGTCATCGGAAGCCATTCCCTCCCCGTGCTTGTGCTCGGGGACTTCAATGCCAAGAACTTGGCTTGGGGTTCTCGTTACACGGACGTGCGGGGTAGGATGGTGGAGGACTGGGCTCTGGAGACAGGCCTGGTCGTCCTAAATCGGGGTTCTGTCCCCACGTGCTTGCGGATGCGGGGCGAGTCGGTGGTGGACATCTCGTTCGCCAGTCCCGCTCTGTCACCGCGTGTCGTTGACTGGCGCGTCATGGAGGGGCTGGAGACCTATTCCGACCACCGGTACATCCGGTTCGACATCTCCACCCAGACCTCAAGCGCGCCGGTCCTACAGGCCCCGAGTGGTCCGCGATGGGCGCTGAAGCAGCTGGACCGGGAGCTCCTCCTGGAAGCCTCGATCGTGCAGGCCTGGGTGTCATCACCAGTCAGGCCTGCCGACATTAACAACGAGGCGGGTTGGTTCCAGGAGGCCATGTCCGAGATTTGCGACGTGGCAATGCCCCGAGTTCGGCCAGGAAGCGCCCGGCGTCAGGTGAACTGGTGGTCGCGAGAGCTGACGTCTCTGCGCGAGGCGTGTGTTGCCGCGCGGCACCTGTACGCCAGGCATCGCAGGCTCCGCATCCGCCCTCCGGATGCGGCAGCCATTGAGGCGGAGCTGTACGAGGGGTACAGAGCGGCGAAGACCGCCCTCCAAGAGGCTGTCCGGCGGGCCAAGAATCTGGCCCGCGAGGAGATGCTGGAGTCTCTGAACGGAGATCCGTGGGGGCGGCCTTACAAGATGGTGCGGGACAAACTCCGCACTCGGGCCCCCCCGCTGACGCAGAGTCTCCGGCCTGAGCTCGTGGAGGACGTGGTGAGCGCTCTGTTCCCTTCGCGAGGGGAGCATCCTCCCCCGCCTATGGCCCCGCCCCCGCGTGCGGTGCCGGAAGCGGACTACACCGATGACGATGACGACGTTCCGGAGGTGACTGGGGTAGACCTGAGAGTGGCGGTACGCAGGCTGAAAACCAGAAACACCGCCCCGGGACCCGATGGCTTGCCTGGCAAAGCCTGGCTCCTGGCCTCTGAGGCTCTCGGGCCCCGACTGGAAGGGCTCCTAAGCGCATGCTTGGAGAGAGGCCAGTTTCCGCTTCGTTGGAAGACGGGGAAGCTGGTCCTCATCCGGAAACCAGGGCACCCTGCGGACTCTCCGTCCGCATACCGGCCCATCGTGTTGCTCGACGAGGTGGGCAAGCTCTTCGAAAGAGTCATTGCCAACCGCCTCGCCGGGCACCTTGAGGGGATGGGGCCGGATCTTGCGGAACACCAGTTTGGTTTCCGCAAGGGGCGCTCCACGGTGGACGCGGTGTCCCGGGGTGGGGTCGTCTTGGCGGTGTCTCTTGACATCGCCAACTCCTTCAACTCCATGCCCTGGAGCTGCATTGGGGGGGGGCACTCCGGTATCACCGACATTATTTACCCCGGTCGGAGCGGAGAATGGAACCGGCGAGAGATGTCGTGCGGTGTTCCACAGGGATCGGTTCTGGGGCCGGCCCTGTGGAACATCAGTTACGACTGGGTGCTGCGCGCCGACCTCCCTACCGGCGTCAGCGTAGTTTGCTACGCTGACGACACGCTGGTACTGGCACAAGGGAGGTCGCACGAGGCGGCGGCCGAAAACATGACACGCGGGGTTGCGATAGTCGTGGAGAGGATCCGGCAATTGGGTCTCGAGGTGGCATTGCACAAGTCCGAGGCCATGTGTTTTCATGGGCCTCGGAATGCGCCACCGTCGGGATCCCTACTGACGGCGGGAGGGGTTTCCATCGGCGTCGGGTCGACGTTGAAGTACTTAGGACTCGTCCGGTGGAACTTCGTGGAGCACTTCCGACGTTTGGCTCCCAAACTGGAACGGACAGGGGCTGCCTTCAAGAGGCTCTTGCCCAACCTGAGGGGTCTCCTGCCGGAGGCTCTACGCAGGGGTCGTGCGGTCCATTGCCCTTTACGGGGCCCCGGTGTGGGCGCGTTCTTTGAGGCGGTAAGCCGCTCACTACCTGAACGCGCCCCAAAAGGTGATAGCCATAAGGCTAATCCGGGGGTACCGCACGATCTCCGGCGAGGCGGCTAGCCTCCTTGCCGGATTGCCGCCATGGGATCTGGAGGCGATAGTCCTCGCGCGCCTGCATGAATGGCGCGCGGAAGCACTATGTCGGGGGGAAGCTCCGCTGCCGCGACAAATTGCCGCTCAGCGGACAGACCTCCGGCGTGATCTCATGGCGACATGGAGAGAGCGACTGTCGCAACCCCGTGCAGGGCACGCCACCATAGTGGCGATAAGTCCCCTCTTTGAGGAGTGGCTAGAGAGGCGCCACGGCGCCCTCACCTACCGCCTGACGCAGGTCCTCACCGGACACGGTTGTTTCGGAAGGTTCCTGCACCGAATCGGGCGGGAAGAAACGCCCGGGTGTTTCCACTGCAAGGATCGTCCGGAGGACACGGTGGAGCACACCGTAGAGGTCTGCCCCGCTTGGGCGGAGCACCGCCGTGTCCTTGTAGCGGCGATTGGCGGCGGCGATCTCTCGCGTCAGGCCCTGGTTCAAGCCATGGTCCGGAGCGAGAGGGAATGTGAAGCCGTCACCACCTTCTGCGAAGCAGTCATGCTAGTGAAGGAGGTGGCGGGACATGAGAGGGAAAGAACCTCACGTCCCAGCCGCCGCGGGAGACGCCCTGGGCGTCGGGGGTCACGTGGTGGCTCCCGGCAACCGTAGGCGCGGGCCTGTGGTCGGCGAGTTATGGGCTAGCTCGCCGTCCGGCCGTCTTATGACGACAGGCCGTGTCGACGGCGCGTTCGTGTTATACGCGCGCCTCAAAGAGATGTCAGCAACCACGTAGGGGTCCGCATGGGCCGATGCCTGCCAGGGCTGCGGGACTGTTCGAAAGAGATACCGTGGCCCTGGAACACAAAGGGCAAAGAAGGAACATGGATGGGTTTTAGTCAGTACAAGTCTGACACTCCCTTACGCTCTGCCCAGAGTGGGGGGGGTCATTTGATGATTTCCCATCAAAAAAAAAAAAAAAAAAGTGATATGAGTGACACTTAGATTTTTTGTGAAATTCCGCTATGGAATAAAAGCTATGTGAAATAAGCCATTTTTTTAGAACTTTGCAGAATTTTCTGTACGGAAGATCAGTGATAAAGTTTGGTAGAGAGTTAAAGATAAGTGGAGTTATATACACAATTACGTCTGTATAATTCAATTCTAGGTACAGTGGCAGGTAGAAGTTCGGCAGCTGATTTTTATTTCCCGGTTTGATTGGTAATAGATTTTATAATATTCCATGTTTCTTTGCAGATTTTAAAGCGGAGCTTTCGTGGGCATTTCTTAGTTTCCTGAGTAATAGATTACAGTGATTTCAATATCTTTTGTATGATAACTCGACAATCTTTTTGGTTCTGCCAGGAATTTTCGATGGAGGTTATCCCTAACGTAGGTATGTCGGTATGTCGAACACACCGTAAGAGGCCAGGTGTTATCCAGGGCTCAAGGACTACTTTACGGTTAGGAACTTTCGCTAGTGTTGAGTGTTGGGATACGGTGGACATAAGACATTCGAGAAACCGGCTTCGTTTGCATCGCAATTTTGTGTATTTAATGTTAAATCTGTAGTTTTTAATTGTTTGACAGCGCTCTCATAGTTTACTTTTGTAATTTTTTTATGATTGTTGTTTTTTGAGGGAGCGCTACCTAGACATAACATTACTGAGGCGTGGTCACTGACGCGCACTACTGGAAGTTCTGGAGTTTTGAGTAAGCTCAAAAGTAGCAGCTGGCTTCCTAATAAGGACTCCACAAAACCTAGTAATACTGTGAGTGTGTTTTGCCGTGACTAGTGTCGAGTTCCAGTAGTGTGCGTAGCAAAAGACAACCCCTGCGTCAGGCGGTAGGTGAGGGCGCCGTGGCGCCTCTCTAGCCACTCCTCAAAGAGGGGACTTATCGCCACCATGGTGGCGTGCCCTACACGGGGTTGCGACAGTCGCTCTCTCCATGTCGCCATGAGATCACGCCGGAGGTCTGACCGCTGAGCGGCAATTGGCGGCGGCGATCTCTCGCGTCCGGCCTTGGTTCAAGCCATGGCCCGGAGCGAGAGGGAATGGGAAGCCGTCACCTCCTTCTGCGAAGCAGTCATGCTAGTGAAGGAGGTGGCGGGACGTGAGAGGGAAAGAACCTCACGTCCCAGTCGCCGCGGAAGACGCCCTGGGCGTCGGGGGTCACGTGGTGGCTCCCGGCCACCGTAGGCGCGGGCCTGTGGACGGCGAGTTACGGGCCAGCTCGCCGTCCGGCCGTCTTATGACGACAGGCCGTGTCGACGGCGCGTTCGTGTTCCACGTGCGCCTCAAAGAGATGTCAGCAAATAAGTAGCGGTCCGCAAGGGCCGATGCCTGCCAGGGCTGCGGGACTGGTCGAAAGAGATACCGTGGCCCTGGAACACAAAGGGCAAAGAAGGAACATGGATGGGTTTTAGTCAGTACAAGTCTGACACTCCCTTCCGCTCCGCCCAGAGTGGGGGGGTCATTTGATGATTTCCCATCCGAAAAAAAAAAAAAAGCGCTTCCCGTGAAAAAAAAAGTTGTAAAAATAAGTCTGAAAATTGTTTATAAAACCTTAGTTCTTGCCAAATTTCATAATTCTAGGTCAACCTGAAGTACCCTAAAAGTTTTGATTTAATTTGACTGGGCCAAACAATAATATGCGACATAAAATATGAGATTTAATCGGCATAGTTAAGTTTATTTAAGGAGGAGTGCATATATAAAATTAATGAAAAATGAATAAACTAACACCCCTCTTTTTTATCGTGGGTTAAAAGAATTACGGTCGAATTTCAACCATTCGATGACCACTAGTATTTTATTTGTGTTGATTAAGGAGTTTTTTTTTTGACAGCTCGCAACCGTTTACGTATCTGATATTATTATAACTTGATACCTTCGCGCGATTCTGAGAAAAAGGATTTTGGCGGATGGACAGACGGACAACTCAGTTATTGTACTTTCCAGGATCTGTTTCTCCATTTGAGGTACAGAACCTGAAAACGAAGAACAAGGCGGCTTTAGTGCCGATTATGACCACGGGTCAAAATAAGGGCCGCGTGTCGCGCTAGCAACGCAAATTCA
Organism: Noctua janthina; assembly: GCA_963576755.1. Taxonomy (NCBI): domain Eukaryota; kingdom Metazoa; phylum Arthropoda; class Insecta; order Lepidoptera; family Noctuidae; genus Noctua; species Noctua janthina. Next base: position 6,890,186 of record OY755055.1, read on the forward strand.
TTATTCGTAGAATAACAATTACTGAAGTTCAGGAAATTAAAATATTCTTACATTTTTTTCCTGTGGTCTGTATCAGGTTGTATGTTAATCAGCATTTGTTTTGTTTCTATTGATTAATAAACTTATTTGGATTTATAACTTGTGACCGTAAAAAAAACACGTAAGTACAGAATTATAATCATTAATATTGGTCTTAATAAATATTTTTACTCATATTTATTTATCTATGGCAACACAGGATACCAATTTTCAGGATTACCCAACATTTTCATCTTGTATTAGTGAGAATCATCCTTATTGCCTTCACAGTAAGGTCTAAAGTCTTAAACATAAATTTTAATGAACGATACGTGCAGACGGAGCTTGAGTGTGACTCCACGTCATCGAGTGCATTTATTTATATTTTATACGGCGCGCGGCGGTCGAGTGAGACAGACGTTTATGAAGGATTGAGATCAGCCATTGCATCGTGCACAACCGCGTTTCTCTTTAGATTCCAGCTATCTTGTCAAATCCTTATAAGCTAAGGCTTTTATTTTATCATTGTTTATTTACTTGTAAAGAAATTAACTTTGGACAGAGAAAGCGCTTACATATTTGCATTTCATTTTGACAAAAAGGCGAGCCCGTCTGATCTTTAATTAATTGTTGTTGTTGTATGTCCTTCAAAAATAATTTGTCCGATACAATGTATAAGTTGCGCATTATGCGCTACATCCATTAGTTTTTATCAACAAATGACTAACCGACATCGCATTGGGTGTCAAGATAACATAATAATTAGGTATTTGGTACGGATGGGAACCTGTTTTTTGCTGCCATTTAATCCTGCTTATGTTGAACTTCTTAAGCCGCGTTGACACTCGTTTGGACTCGGATACCTACTCGGACGCAATTCGTATTGTAACAACCAATAATCCGAGCGCTCTCGGATGACGGCGTCCGAGCTAGCTCGGATACGATTAGGCTCCGACTAGGTGAAAAAAATGGCGGATAATAAAAACAAACAAGCTTCTAAAAAAGTGGTCAGAGCGAGAAACAGCCAGATTTGTAGAACTGTAAGAAGCAGAAGAGGTCTGATACGAAGTTTTGATTTTGATATCACTATCGACGATGTACGAGTTAAGATCACATATTTTTAGATATTGTTTGTGAAAAATAATTTTTCATTGAAGATAATAATCCGAGTGAACTATGACAATATCAACTGCTATCCAAGTAGGGTAAACGTACCGGTTTGCCGGCCACTACCTCTTTTTATTTTGAATAATAGGCAGCGTTATAGACCGCTTCTTTCTAATTTAGCACCATTCGATCCGGACGAACATCACGGTGCATAATCCAATGGCATGGCCTTAAAATTTGCGAACTGAGCCGGTGAAGTTTTTAAGTGTTACTGTTGGTTTATTGGTGATTGATTTGGTTTATGTGTATTTAGCATGTTTAATTTCAATATTCAAGTGCCCAAACGCATGAAACTTTTCAAAATTTTGCAGGGATCCGCTAGATGTGAGACGCACGGGACCTGTCAACACACTTGGGGGAGGCCTATGTCCAGCAGTAGACGTATTTCGGCTGAAATGATGATGATGATGATGATGATGAAGAGATTTTTACTGATGCTAATGCCAATAGTAGCTATTTGTTTGAATCATGATCTCCTGTTTCTTAATTGTATTTTTAAGTCGTAGAAGAGGACGTAGTATTATATTATCTGTGGAAGAGGGTAAAAATATACTGCTTTTTGTGAATTTATTAATTGTTTTACTTACATACTATTATAAACGCTATTAGCTATTGAATAAGAGTTTCTACCATGAATTAGGTGTACGATAACTAAGTGAAAAGACCGATAACCGGTGTATTCGCTATTTTTACGAGTATATATATTTTTAATTGTGTGTCACTGATACGTCTTTATAGCTTTTATGAAACTAGACTATTGTAGGATGAAACAATTTTTTTTAAAAGTCTGAGTACCTACAGCGTATTATATTATCTGTGGTACAGCATTGTGATAGAAATCCACTCTGAAGTCAACAAGCCGCTTAAACGGCCGATAACCAGTATGTTTACTCTACACTCGTATGAAGCATACTCGGACCGTGTCAACGCGGCTTTACTGTGAATTTACGTCAGATTCTCAAAATGTACTATTAATATCTCCATCGATGACTAATTCCAATAATTATCAGATATGGCTTGAAACCAAAGTCGACTTACTGTTGGTTGAAAAAGATAACAAACAATATAAAATGGCAATCAACTGCGATACGGAATTCCGACCCACTTGAATAATTGAATGTAAAAAAAGAAAGCCCAATGCTACTTACGGTGTTCGGCATAATAAATTTCGTATAACACGTGTGTGTACCTAGAATTGCTTGTACTGCACGCTTGTCTCGAGTTCTCTGCTCAAATCTAGTAATTAAAAATCGATGATTCAGTATTATTTACCTGTGCCTATTTTCTTGTGAACGATAGGATATCTGTAACCGTTTTAAGAGATTATGCAACACGACGTTAATTAGATCCCTACTTAATTAACAGTCGCCAGTTAGTCAGTAGGTACCTTTTTAGATTTGTTCAAAATACACATTTTTCAGGGACTCGGTACAAACTACATGAAACAATTAACTGCCTACCTGGAAAATTGAAAAAAAGAATGTAGTATGATGTGTTTCTCAGAATGATGCCGTCTGAACTATTCTTTGTGGTTTTCCTTCTTCCAGTACAACATTGTATCACACTGTACTGTACACATCACTGTAAAATCTGATGACCAGTTGTATTGTCAGTTGCAGATCAAACTTCACACCATTTTCAAATGAAAAAAAAAATGGGAAGTTAGATTGTCATTAAAATTACTAATCTTATTATTTGCCAATATTCAGATTAGTAATTTCACAGTATTGGATTGCTATTTTCTTCCTTGCTTTCATTGCTATGAAAGCAAGGAAGAAAATAGTCAAGAAGTAATAATGCCTGAGAAGATGAAATTCACTTGGCTTTAAAAAAGACTTCAATAATTATACAAGTAAAATGGGACTTGCCTAGTCTTTCTCTCCTACTATTTATTTACAATCAGTCCCAAGAGATACACAGTTCTTTAATATTCCCCTCATTGAAAACCAAATTATTGTAGAAGAGAGATAGAATCACATTTGAATCTCAAAGTATCTGTCAGGGGTCTGATAAACGGAGATTGGGTTCTAATTCATCAGATAATACTAGTATCACGAATTCGCGTGTATAAGTAATGTGTGAATATTTACGATTTAGGTAGGCCATTCGAATGGTATAGGAGTTAGTATGAGATATGTTCTCCTGTTAATAACACCTACGTCGACTAGTCGTATCGTATATGACGGTTAAAATCGACACGAAAGATAGTATCGCACATTCGCGCTGTAATAGACCATCTGTCTCTTGATATGTCTTTATGACTCTCCAACTACCTACCTTTCTTGATAGCTCATAAATTTGACGTCTTTCTTTTTGATCTCGTGGCTGAAATTCAGAAAAAGCAAAGAGAAAGTATGTTATTAAATTCACTTTCAAAATATGAATCAACATAAGTTCAAAATCAGACATTATTCATGAATTTAAGAATAGCATTTAGCAAGACGTTTACCTCCACAGATGGCTTGTCTCGGTACCGATATGGACGACGACGAGGCGCGGTCAGAAACAACATTCCGTTTCACGGTACAGAACTTTAGGAATCTGAAAGATGCTGTGTTGTCCCCGGCGTGCTTCGTCCGGAACCTTCCATGGAAGATCAAGGTCATGCCACGGCAAGCGCCGACCCCGAATCGCCAACAACAGAAGTCGTTAGGGTTCTTCCTCCAGTGCAATGGAGACAGCGAGTCTTCCAGTTGGTCATGCTGTGCAATGGCAGAATTAAGACTGATCTCCCACAAGCCAGAAACTGAACCTTTCTTCAGGAAGATCCAACATTTGTTTTGTAGGTTTGTATATTGTTTTCAGACAAACTATGAACTTACACCCGGGCGTAAATAAGACACATGGACCTTCTTTTGCTGTCACACAAGTATTAGTGCACCGCTCGTCAAAGCTGAACTTAAGCTGAAGCTCGATTTGACATTTACAGTCCCGCAGGCTGCATAAATGATAGTTGATTTTTTACAATGTTCAAAAGTGAAAGGACCTTTCCTCAGCAATCTAATTTAGGGAAATTTTAGTAATCTCGTAAACGCCGACTCAGACCAGGCTCATCTCGAATGCGGTGTGGTTTTACGGCAAAAATAAATAACCATAATCGTCCACGTCAACTAACAACACGCGGTTAGGGATTATTTATTTTCGACATTATTGCGGTATACTTATAGTCTTATTTTTATCATTAGTTTAGTTCTATTTGTACCCTTATAGTTTGATAATTAAAGGCATTGAAAACCGTCATTTTCTTCATTTTGCCAAGTCTGCGGCGAATTCTGTTCGCAACACGTTGTAACGATAACAAAACTTATTGTTTTGCCTTCCTTAAAAGGAACGTTACACATAATTATTTAACCAGTCGTAAATGTTTATTTGATACATGTATAATTATTCAATTGTCTATAAATAAATTTCCTTGTAATATCTACAGCAAAGAGAACGACTGGGGTTTCGCCCACTTCATGGCATGGAACGATGTTTTGGACCCCGAAAAAGGTTATATAAAGGACGACGCAATCACGTTGGAGGTCCACGTGACGGCTGAGGCGCCTCACGGCGTCCCCTTGGATTCGAAGAAACATACCAGCGATGTTGGTAAGTTCTATGTAATAAGTAACACAACACTTTAAATTTTGTTCAGAACTTTTCGACTTTCGTTCACACGGCGGCACATCCAGCTGTACATGACCAGTATAACTTGACTTTGCTTTGTATAAGCTTACCGTATGATGAGAAATCAGCTTAACTTGGTTTTGCATAGCTTGATTAGCCGTCGTGCGTACGGCTTTACATTGCGTACGCATCTCCATACGAAATCGTTGTTTTCTATGGACAAGAACTGAACAGAGCTGAATAAGTGTGGTTAGTCCCTTACCCGTACTTTCCTTACTTAGGAGTCCCTCAGGGTTCTCACCTTGCACCATTTCTGTTTTCACTCTCCATGAACAAGAAAAAATCTTCCTAATTCAGGAGGATTTAGACAGAATTGAGCATTGGTTCAATCCGAATAACGTACAAAAAAAAAATTAAGTCGTCTTGATAACCTCCTCTTTTTGGAAGTCTGTTAAAAATGTAGCCACATACGAAATTTATCATATTTTTTTTATGTATTTTTATAGGAAAAAGCAATCAAATACTGTCTCACATACAACATAAAAGTATTTATTTTACTACTTCTTACTTTGTTTTGTATTGATCGTAATGATCGCGGTTTTGATCTCATTTGTACTAATTATTTTTATATTTTGTCTTTTTTTAAATTTTATGTCTTTGTTTTATATCTTTTAATGTTATTACTTGAGATGTGAATGCTACTTAGGATATGTTGTACTCAGAAGCTGTTGATAACCCTTTATTAATAAATAAATTATAGGTCCTAAGCACAATTAAAATTACTGAACTGATTTTGATGAAATTTGTTCAAAAGTTTCTCAAAAAAAAAATGTGTGCAAGTCGGACTCGTTCTGCAACGAAACACTAAAAAAGGATTCTTAGGAACGGTTGAATTTTGACCATTGGAATTTGGACGACTACTAGTATTTTGTTATTGCCTTGAAAAAAGCTGGAATTTTTTAAGGCAAGACACAGACCGACAGACGGACAAGACGAATCTTTTTATTTTTGCCATTTGACAACGGAACCTTAAAAAGGCATTGCAACGCATAAACAAAACTCAACAAAGCTTTTTGAAGACAACTGATAGTCCGGTTAAGCGGAAGCCAGCCTCATAGGTTAACCAGCGAGATGCCATTCACAAAAAAAATATAAATCACCTTCATTAAAACATTGCAAATACTTGGTATTTACGTGGCAATAACATCGATTCTCGATTTATTTACCAAACATCGTTAGGTACATTGATTCAGTGAACAAAGAGAAATAAAAATAAATAGTCGCATCAGTGTTATTTACGAACACAGAACATTTATGTAGCTACTTACTTTATTCTTACATAATACCTGATAGTTAACAATGTATGTTTCTTTGTTTGCAGTAAAACACCAGCAACCAAGAATGACGAATAAAAAGTGAGTTCTTACTTATTTGTAATTCACCGAAATAGATGTTTGTGTAAATCCCAGGCAACTGCGCAGGAGCATCGAGTATAGCTTTATGCGAATATTTATCGCGGGGAATCCCATTACTGTGTATCATCTTTTACTGATTAGCTTTTGCCCGTGGCTTCGCACGCGTAGAGGTCGGTAAAGTCCTGTGTTCTAACTCACGTCATAGTTTAATGGTGCAATCAGATGTCAGTGTAAAATAATCATTAATAATAATATGAATTATTTATGCCAAAGACCAATGGAGCCCAGCATTCTGGGTGTAAACACATCAGACAGAAAACGAAACACCAAAACAGGAATGATTGACGTAGGCAAAAAGGATGCTGTGACACATGCACAACGACCACTGGGCAAAAGTCTCCACGCAATGGGTGCCTAAGTGAGGATGGACGTCGTCCTCGTCGCCGAGGCCGGCCTAGAAAGAGGTAGCGAGACGATCTGGACGCGCACTGCAAGGGCTGGTTCGAGGTGGCGCACGAAAAGAGTACCTGGAAATATATGCGGGAGGCTTGTGCCCAGAAATGGGTTGTATATTAAAGAAAAAAAATGTTATGATTTTGACGAGAAATTAAAATTTTTCAACAGGGCCGGAGCAGTGTTAATTGATCTGCCAGAATGTCCAGTCTGCATGGAGATCATGACCGCACCGATATTCCAGTGCCAGTCAGGGCACAGCCTGTGCAACTCCTGCACACAGAACCTGCTCCCGCCGATATGCCCGATCTGCCGCCAGAACCTCACGCAAATGAGGAACTGGCAGTTGGAAGAAATAGTTGCTAAGGTAATTTTGACCCTTTAAAAGGGCAGTTGCTACCGTGCAGCTTTATAGTCGTTACTTGGGAGTTGTTGAGCCACTTCTTTGCCCCAACTAAACTTACGACTAGCAGCTCGGCAGCATTTTGGGTGACAGCTTTGTTGAAATCTAACGAAAAGTGCTGATTATCAGCCTTGATAAGAGATGAATTTGAATAAGTGACATTTTACTTCCTGCGGCCAGGGGCTCGATAGATACATGGGACTTTAAATTCATCTGCCGATATACGGGTGTAGGCACAGACTTACTTTTTAGAGGAATAGTTGGTTTAAGACTAGCCTTTATGCCTTTTCCTTCCGCAATTTTGGACCTTGTGAAGGACGGAAGCGTTTCATTTATCAAGTACATAATTATAATAATAGCGAATAGCCGTTGAAATATGTATTATTTCAACTTGGTGATAAAAATTAATCATAATTATAGTAGTGGGTACAATGTAGGAGTACCTACTTTTAATAAGCAGATAACTACATAGGTGAGCTTGAGAGTAATTTAAGTACCTTCTCAACTATGTACTTGGTTGGTAGTAACTTTACACTTTGAAGAGTTCTACCTACCTTTGTAAATATTACTCGGAGAAAACTTAAGTGGTGCGAAAAAGATTGGTACCGATTTAACTGATTGCTACGGTCATACATAATACATACCACATACCTATACGTTAGTAACTTTACTATGTACAGTAATTTTTGAAGGCGGCTGCTATGAATGACCTGACTCTTTATTCCGTTGCAAATATTTGCTAGCGTGGAACAAGTAGCGAGTCTGTCAGATGCCTTAATCATTCAATTCTATTACCACAACTCCTCGCCCCTTTATTTTGTAGCTTTCATGGCATAAATATTTTTTAGGCAAAAGTGGAGTGTCCCAATAAGTCTTCGGGATGTGTGTTCACCATGGTGTCAGCAGACTTGGAGGAACATCTCAAGGAATGCATCTTCCGAGAAATGGACTGCCCGCTCGGTGCTGTGTTCGAAAAATGTTCCTGGACAGGTAAAAATTTTTTTTTGTGTGGTTGCTGCCTACCCAGGCGCGGTCACAGCCTAAATCTTTGGGGGGGTCACAAGGGGCCATAGCCAGGAATTTGGTTGGGGAGCTATTGGGGGGGAGGGGGGTGTTAAACTATTATCAACAACTTTTGAAAAACTAAATCATATCAAACATCTCTGGATTTAAATAAACAAAGCAATCAAGGGCGCCTAAGATTTATTTCCGGGGGGTGCATCTTTACCTTTGAAAAATTGTGTCAGTTTATAAAGATATAATAAAAAGAACAAGATATACTGAAAAGAACGCAGAATGACAGAGCGAGCGAAGCGAGCTCGAAAATTTTTACTCCCTTTCTCGGATAAATTAAATTCTTTTTGTTCATTCATACAGGAATGAGTATAGGAGAAACTCTGTCAACTTGTGCAGAATTCAAAAGTATAGGATATTTTGGCGAGCAAAGCGAGCGAGAAAATTTTTGCAATCCGCCTCGGATAGGTTGATTTCTTAATAGTTGTCGGAGATTTCGGGGGGTTGAACCATCGCGCCCCCCTGCCTACGGCCCTGCCCCAGAGATAATAAGATTTTCAAGTTTTAAGATGAAGAGAACGCAAGAGCGAGCGAAGCGAGCCGGACCTCTTCTGTCGGACCCCCCCTCCCGGATCCACTTTTGATACTAATATAATGCAAGAGCGAGAGAAGGCTCAAAATTGAACCAGCCCGCCTCCGCCTAGTGTATTAGGTTCTATTTGTTCATACATAGAGAGATGAGAATAAAAGTAACTCAGATTAATTAGCGAGCGAAGCTAGCTCGAAAATTTTAGAATTCTGACTCGCAAAAGGTTAGTTTCTCTTGTTGAACAATTAAGCAGGAAATTAGGTAATAATTTATATCCGAAAAAGCTATTTTAAGAATGTTTATCAATTTGGCGTGTATGATTTGGGGAGGGGGCGGGGTCATGACCCCTGTGACCTCCCCCCCTGGGACCGCGCCTGTGCCAAACCTCGTGTCAGAGTTTTTGTACCGCCCATGCCCTCTGACTTGACTTTACATGCCGACGAGAAATATCTCTCAAGCATGCTGGTTTGGTTTCCTCACAATTCCTTCACCGAAGCAAGTGATAATTATACAGTAAGTACAGTCGCACATACATCCGAAAAATCAGACACAACAGTCTTGGGAATTGCATGATAAGAATTATAGATGATTCACAGTATTCCACAGTTCATAATGGAAGGAGTATCAAAGCAAAATTATTGGGACTTCACTCACATATTTGTATTCTGTTTACAGGCAAACTTAAGGACATGATGGAACACTTCAAGGATCGTCATGCCTCTCACTGCAACGTCGCCACTGACGAAGAAGTGGAACTCACCAACGTTGACATCAAAAATGATGACCGTCACTTTTACTTGGTGGCCCAAAGCAAGTTCCTGTTCATCCTAACTGTGAAAATCGACACTCTTCAAAATATGGTGTACTGGACTATTCAGCACATCGGCAACAAAAAAACAGCACATGATCACATTTATGAGATACACGTCGTGAGCAAACAGAATCCTAGAAGGAAAGCCGTGTTCACGGAACATTGCTTCAATGATACCATTAAGCCTGAAGAGATCTTCCGTCAAAGGAAATGTGCTGTTCTTCCTTTGGAAGTGTTGGTGCACTACATCAAGGACAAGAAATTTTCGTTCAGATTCTTTATTAAGAGGATTCCGCCACCACCGGGCAAGAATAAGAATGACAAGGGTGATGGCAAAAATGATAACAACCCTAACCCAGAACCGGGCTCTAAAGGCCCCGGGCCTAAGGGACCTAAGAATGCGGAATTTAAAAATAAGCAAAATGGGGCTGGGCCCCAACCAAAGGGCAAAATGGCACAGGCACAATCGTAATTTCTTGGAATTGCGCCACTATCCCATTCATTCGCATTAAGTCGTCGAAAAATGGGTTTTTTTTTTACTTCATTTCCTATATTTTATGTAACTAGATTGACTTGTTATTATGAGGAGGTCAATATTGGAGTTCAATTCTCGTGATTACGTGCATCACATTAGGGCTTCATAATGATGCTACATTGTTTCAAGTACGTAATTTGTGTATTAAATAATGCGGCCATGTCTTTTCTTCAAAAGATTAAGTTACAAGAGTAGGTTGCCGCGAGGGGTGTGTGTGCAACCACACACGGCCTCGCGTACCTAGGCCTTAATGCTTGGCTGGGCTTGTCATTAAATATTCAACACTGTTGTAATCAATCAATGGACAAGCAATAGATACCTACGTTCCGCAGTGATTCTTTAGTGTAACTGTAAAAACGAACCAAAAGCAACATAGCATCAGATTGTGAAGAAATAGTACAACAGCCATTGTAAACAACACCATAAAGTTGTCCAACATTTCGTGTACACTGCATAATAAGGCCATTTCAAAGCTAATTGTCCGATTGTTTCTGAGTCCGCAAGCGACATGATCCTAAAGTATCATGTGGACGCTAAGGTACTCTGAATATTTTAAAAAGCCAGTCAATCGTTTCTGAGAAAGACTAAGCAGCCTGTGATTACGTTGGGCAAAAAATATAGAGGACCTATAATTTATGTGCGAACGTGACATCCGATGAGTATTTGTGTCAAATGAGAATATACTCATATGTACACACATACACGAATTTGACAAATGTAACTATACTTATGAAGGCCCTTTGTGGTGCGCGAAAAATAAGTTTTGGACTCTTATCAAGACCCAATGACTAACGATCATTGTAGTTACTTAAAAATGTTTTCGTTTTGTATTTTTTTTAGTCTGTAGGTACCTTTTATACGTAGGTCATTTAGCAGTTTAGGCATATTATAAGAATATAAGTAATTATTTGTAATTTGGTGTTATGCCTATGTTATTGGATCTCATAGCGAACACAAAGTCTAAACTACAAATGATTTCTGCGGTATTTGAGTATGATTCGTAATTGGATAATATTTATGGACACCAAAATTGGTGATCCTGAAGCTAAAATCCTATATCACCTTATCTGTGTACTACACAATTTGTACGCTTCAGATAGTTTATACTTCAGTGTATGTGTATGAAAAGCTTTTTTGGAAATCCTATATGATTTTTGGGCTGTTTCATGCAAATAATACAAGTAGTGAAGACTGGTGTTGATTGGTGGAAACCAAAAACTGATTATGTTTAATAAATGTATAAAAAAATTTGTAGAGGAGTTTTTAGCACATTTATTTTGTTTCATTTGAATTATTATTACTACTTTTTATGTATGATGATATAACTCAGCATATAAATAAAAATTGAAAGTGAAATAAACTGTTTTCTTTTTGCCCTCTGTCAGGACAGGATGGATGAAAGGATATTCCTACTCTTCATGGATTAAATCATACTCTAATCAAAGCTCATCTGTAACTTACCTTACTTACAATTTTACCTAGGGGGTTACTATGACGTGTTAAAGCAAGAGTAATTCCTGTGTGGGAAAGAGACGTGTACGTTACCCTAGCAGGAAAGTGGCTTCTAGACCGATATGAATGGAACGTATAATTAGTGTATAATATTATGTGAATGTGCACCACATAAAAAATGCTTTATAGTTTTGGAAAAAAACGGAAAAAACGATTCCTGCTACGTCATGCATTTGACTCTGGTTTGACCAGCCTTCGCCCAATTTCCATGAGTAGTAAAACCTCGATAAACTTATGTAATAAAAACGATACAACGAGAAAACAATAAAATATTATTTAGAAGCTCATTATAAAAACAATTTCAAGACTTAGTAACTGGCCGCCGGTTTGCGTTTGCGCATTTTCTGCGTCTTGCTTGTTTTTACCTGTTTTTCTAGATTTTAACCGTCCTAAAGTGCTTTTTCCACCTAAGTCCGTTGAGTCGAGCCTCGTTTCCTCCGACCGTGTTGATTTTGTGCTTGTGTTGATTGTTAAAATCAAGTTTTGAGACAGGACTCAGACGAACCGTTTGGTGCTGCAACTTTTGTGTTTGTGACATTGATATCTTCCCATTATCATGTCTAACAGACAGTGTTGCGTCCCCTGGATGCTTGAACAGCTTAGGTAAGGGTTTCATATAATGCCGCTGGGCAAAAGCTTCGTATTTTGTTGACTGATATTTATTGCAGTTCAGCCTCCGTATTCACAACAGCTCGATCCGAGATTTCGATTTGGAAATTCTATCTCTCTGTCGCTCGCTTTCGTTATGCAAAAAAAAATATAGACAGAATTTCCGAATCGAAATCTCGGACCGTGCGTTTGTGAATAAGGGGCTGATCCATAAGACAGCCCTTTGGGCAGAGTCCGCTACCTGTAAATTTCAGGTTTTGACGTTCAACTCCACTGATTACTTACTCGATTATTTCAGATACCAATGCGAATTTGCATAAATTCCCTAACCCAGACAAGGATAAGGAGTTATTTAATATGTGGGTCTATTCCGTTGGTGGTGACATATTGCAACTTGGAAATGAACATATTTTCAAATACCGTCGTGTATGTCAAGTACACTTCGAACAAAAATATTGCTGCCAGAATAATCGACTCAGCAAAGATGCTGTACCAACAAGAAACATGCCAGGTTAGATATCATAAGTTCTTATAAACACAAAGAACACAGACTTAGGATAGTAGGTTTATTATTACTTATGAAAGTCTAAAACAGCCATTATCGTTTATCACAATTATGGATACTAATAGATTTATATCCTCTTTAAATCGAGTTTCATCTGTGTAAAGTAACCCCAATGCTTATGTGGAGACACAGAAGTCCAACACTCAAAGGCCCTTTAGGGACTTTAATCTAAGATGGGGTGGGATGGGACACAAACCAGAACCTCCATATGGTTGTACTATAGAAATACAGTTATGGTTTGATCCCGGAGTAGGACCAAATTGCAAAATATGGAAACTAAAATACCTGGTTCTATGGGGTATCTTTAATGGATTGGTAAATAACTTCTTTTGGGAAGAAAATGGTGTCTGCCTTTCAAACAGTGATATTATATCTTTATTATCTAAACTTAATCTACACTATCTACACTAATATTATAAAGAGGAAAAATTTGTATTTTTGTGTGTGTGTATGTTTGTAAAGAATAAACTTAAAAACTACTGGACCAATTTGAAAAAATCTTTCAGCAATGGATAGCTACATTATCAGCGAGTAACGTAGGCTTTATTTTATCCCCATACTCCCACAAGAACGGGAACTACGCGGGTGAAACCGCGTGACGTCCGCTAGTAATATTATAAAGAGCAAAGATTTAATTTTTTATTATGTTTGTTACGATTTAACTCTAAAACTATTGAACCGATTTTAAAATTTCTTTCACCATTAGAAAGCCACATCTTTACTGAGTAACATATGCTATATTTCTAAACCCGTACTCTCACGGGAACGGGTACTACGCGGGTGAAACCGGGTAACATCCGCTAGTAAATTATAAATGCCAAAGTATATTTATTGGTTTGTCCTTCTTTCGCACAGCAACAGATCAACATTAGTTTTTGCTTAGAGATACGAAGCTGAAAGTGACATTGGCTACCCCATTCCTAAGAAAATTAAATTAATTTTAAATATATTTACCTTTTTATAATTTATTTTTATTTTTATTACAGGATTATCTATTTTAAAATCCACTCAGTTAGTGGAGTGTTGAGACCTCTTCAGATGTCAGAAGCATCTACATCAAAAGGTAAATAATTTTTTTTTTTATCATGACGTTAAATCTCCTATCATGAGCTCCTAATTATGCCTCCTCTGCTGGACACGGGTATCTTAACTGGTATACTATAATTTTTGGTGAAATTCTCAATAACAAATTGCCCCAAGTTTAGAATCAAACCTAATACCACAAACCCAGTGGTTGCTTCTGCAACTGATTATATACCAATGCAGCTTCACATAATATGATGACAATTCACACTTAACCTGACAAGCGGTGCTAATGAGACACAATTGACATCTATCGTGTCTAGTCCTCCAAGGGCTATCGCCGTATAATAGATTAATTTGTCATTCCAGAACCTGTTACTTCACATTTGGATATGCAGCCACGCTCTCAAAGAGCTGTGGAAGATATACAAATAAAGGAAAATCTTGGTAAGAGATGATGTAATCATAACAGCAGTATTTAATATAATGATAAAAGTCAAAAAGGCAGAAGCTAATATAATGATAAAAGTTAACTATGTAGTGGAAATGTATTTATTTTATACATGAAATAAGACTTATATTGCATTAAACACTGTTTTAAGCTTTCACGGTTTAACGGCTGCGGGACTGTTCGAAAAAAATACCGTGGCACTGGAACACAAAGGGCAAAGAAGGAACATGGATGGGTTTTAGTCAGTAGAAGTCTGACTCTCCTTTCCGCTCCGCCCAGAGCGAGGGGGGGGGGGAGTTTAAAAAAGGACAGGACCTTAAAAGTACGTCAAAAAAAAACCATGTATAAAAATAATATCATCAAAATAAATTAGGAACCCCAGGGTAGATTCTAAATATATTACGTATAAAGACATTATATTAGTGTCAGGAACCCAGCGCAGGTACTCCCGTTCCTGGGCAGCATTTGGACCAATTCTCATATAAAGATGAGCAATCTCCTTTGTTTATAAAACCTTAGTTCTTGCCAAATTTCATAATTCTAGGTCAACCTGAAGTACCCTAAAAGTTTTGATTTAATTTGACTGGGCCAAACAATAATATGCGACATAAAATATGAGATTTGATCGGCATAGTTAAGTTTATTTAAGGAGGAGTGCATAAATAAAATTAATGAAAAATTAATAAACTAACACCCCTCTTTTTATCGTGGGTTAATAAGACTGAGAGCCTGGAAGAGTATCGATAAATGATGTGTCCCACAATAAAGGCGTAACATTATGTACAAAAGTGAAATTAGTGTAAAAGCATTACGAGCTATTTATAAAACTTCCGATCTTTATTAAATCAAGCGTTTTCATTTGTAACTGTACAAGGATGTTTGGCGCGTGGCTAAAATCAGAACTACCGATACCATTCCATAACTTCAGATTTTATTCACATAAAATAATATATTTATTTAATTATAAAATAAATTTATATTAATAAAAGAAAATAAACATTTAAGAACATCACAATCTATATAAACAATAGAATAAACTTATACTGTCACTTACGAGATATCTTCCGTGATTATTCATTATTTTGAGCTCCCGATATTTCGACGCTGTTGCAAGCGCCATGATCGGGATTGACTGGAGAATGTGGGTAGATGGAAAATATATTGTTAAGAGCAGACAAATCTATCTACCCTCTTTCTTTGTCTTTTGCTACGCACACTACTGGAACTCGACACTAGTCACGGCAAAACACACTCACAGTATTACTAGGTTTTGTGGAGTCCTTATAAGGATGCCAGCTGCTACTTTTGAGCTTACTCAAAACTCCAGAATTTCAAGTAGTGCGCGTCAGTGACCACGCCTCAGTAATGTTATGTCTAGGTAGCGCTCCCTCAAAAAACAACAATCATAAAAAAATTACAAAAGTAAACTATGAGAGCGCTGTCGAACAACTAAAAACTACAGATTTAACTTTAAATACACAAAATTGCGATGCAAACGAAGCCGGTTTCTCGAATGTCTTATGTCCACCGTATCCCAACACTCAACACTAGCGAAAGTTCCTAACCGTAAAGTAGTCCTTGAGCCCTGGATAACACCTGGCCTCTTACGGTGTGTTTTATAATGTGCATATACCGAAATGAGAGAATCTATGCTTAATTTTATCGATGGAAAAAATATTTAAAAAAATCTAAATATTTTTTTTATATTTTTTATAGAATTTTTAAAAAATTTGTCCACTACTGTGACCCCAGTGTAAACAAAACGGTGTAACTTTTAAACTGAATTATCTATCGCGATGAAACAAACTCCATAATGATTGGAAGTAATTAAGCTTCCTAATAAAATTCTGGAAAAAAAACTACCCTCAATTGAAAATAAACATCTTTTTTTGGCAAAAATCTGTTTTTTTGTCATCAATTTTTACAATAATTGTAAAATTTCTCAATAAGACGCCCGCATTACCTACCTTTTTTATTACTTTAACGTATTTTTCATCGTATTAGCTACCCAATAGTAAAAATGGCATGGTTACTCAAACATAACATTTTATATCAAATGTTAAAAGATGGCACTCCGAACGCGCCATTTATTGTTCTCTTAAGGATGGTTTATTTGGGGTGATAATTAATACAAAAGAGTTCAATTAAAAACCATTTATTATTTGACACATAATTTAATGCATCAGGTTTTTAAAATGTCCACCTCGTTGTTGTAGGCACAAAGCCGCGCGTATTAAAATTTGTTGTGTCGCTCTCCTTATCATTTCGGGATCATTGCGAATATCATTCGCACAGTTAATTATGCGGTCACGCAAATCGGCCTCACTGTTGATGGGGGTACTGTAGACGCGTTGTTTCATGGTCCCCCATAGAAAGTAATCAAGGGGCGTCAAATCGGGTGAACGCGGAGGCCACCCTACAGGTCCTTGCCGGCCGATCCATTTATCACGATAATTATCGTTTAAAAATGATCTAACATTTGCAGCATAATGAGCTGGGCATCCGTCCATCTGCAAAAACATCCTTCGACGCAAAGCCAGTGGTACATCCTACAATAATTCAGGTAGATCATTAGTCAATAGACTTAAAAATCTTGCACCGGTCAACGTTCTCGGCAATATGACTGGTCCAATCAACATATCATCGATAAGACCAGCCCAAACATTTACTCAAAATCTTACTTGAAAAGTTGACGAACGTTTCAATCTCGGGTTTTCACGTGCACGGCACCATCTGTGTAAATTTCGACAGTAATACCGTCTCTAGTGAATGTCGCTTCGTCAATCCATAGTATGGTTTTTGGAAAGTTTGGGTTTGCTCTAGTTTTTCTTTGTATCCAAGTGGACATTACACAACTTGGACGGCAGTCTACGTCTTCATGTACATGTTGCACCCTTTGGTAGTGATAAGGATGCAATCCTTCTTTCTTTAAAATGCGCCACGCTGATTTTTGGCTTATTCCGTGACGAAGAGCCAGTCGTCTAGTACTTATGGATGGATCAGCAAACAAATCACTCAGAACTGCTTGTTCAGTAGATACATCGATAATTACTGGAGGCGGCTCGCGACGATCTCTGCTTGATCCAAGTCCAGTGATCGACAACCATCTGTGAACTTCCTGAAAGTTGCGGGCAGATGGCACTGGTTGCCAGTTAGGAAACGCAGCTATGTAAGCTGCGCGCGCAGCTATGTAAGCTGCGCGCGCAGCTCTGGCGCTTCCTCGTCCCACTCCATAATAAAAATGAATGTCGGCAATGTGTGCCGGGGAAAATTCACTTAAACGCGGCATCATGTAAAAGCGAACGAAAGTTACGAAACTCAGGTAGCAGCGAACGAATAATTCGGAGCGACGGCCTGTCTGTCATAATTGAAGGTCCCTTCGGCTAGCCCTACCTCCCCGCACCCCGACCCGCGCACATTAATAATAAAATTCACAGAAAATGCTGTCTACCTGCTAAACAATAGTGCGTAGCCGTGCGCTGGGCCTTTCTTTAACAGTTGATAAGAAATGTTGGGATTAAGTTAAAAACATGCAATTTTTACCATTACGTGGCTAATACGATGAAGAATAACGTAAAGTAATAAAAAAGGTAGGTAATGGGGGCGTCTTATTGAGAAATTTTACGATTATTGTAAAAATTGATGAAGAAAAAACAGATTATTGCTAAAAAAAGATGTTTATTTTCAATTGAGGGTAGTTTTTTTCCCACAATTTTCATTTTATGAGGACGCCTAATTACTTCCAATCATTATGCAGTTTGTTTCATCGCGATAGATAATTCGGTTTAAAAGTTACACCGTTTTGTTTACACTGGGGTCACAGTAGCAGACAAAATATTTAAAAATTCCATAAAAAATATTAAAAAAATGTTTAGATTTTTTTAAATATTTTTTCCGTCGATAAAATTAAGCTTAGATTCCCTCATTTCGATATGTGCACATTATAAAGACTCACACTGTATATCTTCCTATAAGTACAGTAGACCTCAAAAGTGCAGTACCATGCTAAAGATTACATTGCTATGAACTGTGCGAGCGCGATACAGCAGTGTGTGTCCGTGTGCGTGTATGAGTGATGTCTCAACATTCTACACATAACACACACTAATGAACTGTCGTCACACTACGCGAAATATCATTATATTTCTGTTGCATTTAGAATACACATCATAGTGATGACCTGTTCTTACCATTGCATTGTTAAAATTCGCGTAGTATTAACATGGGTTGGTAGCTGTTTGGGCTGAGCATGGGTTCACGATCAATGAAGTCCAAGTTCGAATCCATGTTATTACAATGTGTGGCTGTTTTTTGTTTCTTTGAAACCTTAATTATATTTGTATTTTAAGCAGAAAGTCGTTAGGTATTTATGTTTATTTATAATATAGTCATGCTTATTATTTATTTTTTATAAGAAGTTAAATATTAGATAGTTATTGTATTATTATTTAACCTCATTAATTGATTTTAATTTTATGTTTTCGGTGTTGGAAGGTGGAAATAAAAAAATCATGCTGAATGATAACAAAAATGTTTATTCGTTTTATTTATTTATAAAATTAACAAACTTTTATGAGAATGTGACGTCACATTCCTATCTAGGCAAAAAAAAGTTCTCTTATCACCGTTCATAAGATTTTTTGTTGTATACCCACTTAGTCAATTCATAATAAGAATAACATAACACGGAAAGGATATTCTAATAACACAAATATAATTGTTGATACCCGCTTATTATAGGTATCAGTATTCAGCAGAGTTAATTGAATACTAATATATGAGTTAGACTTTATGAACGTGTTTTTTTAATGTAACGTCACATTGAATGTATTGAGGTTATAGCTTAAGTGTTCATTTTCTTGACGAAAAGAATATTGAAACTAAACCCCAATTTAAGATCATTAAATTTAAAATTTATTTCTTAATTTTTTTTATTTTTATTTACGGTTATGTTAATATTACTAAATATTTAGTTACCCGGTCTACTTATTAAATTAAGTATTATTATTTTTTCGCCATAAATTAAGTCTTCCTTTTGGCAAGACTTGAAAGTCTTCTCGTCAGAAAATACAGTCACCTCCCAGTTAAAATGTAAATAATCTCGAGCAAAACGTAGTCTTTCCTCCCTGTGTTTTTGTGTCAAAAATTATTTTTAGCTGGCTTCCGATGATGTAAACCTTCAGCATGGAATGCATGGCGAACAGTCTGTAATGTAGTATCCAATTGCTCTGCAAACATTATAGTTGAAATGAAACCATTTGTTTCATATTCTTCCACCATAAAACGTCGCTGAGTCGGGTTAATAAGCGGCGGCCTTTCACTTCTTAGACGACTCTTCAGACTACCTTCTTCCTCAAACCTCTTTACCCAACGGCTAACAGAATTTCTAAAAAAAAACAAAATATGATTACACGCTTGCAACTAGCAATTTATTTAATAATAAGAAAATCACACACCACAACTATCATCATAATAATTATAATTTTTAAAAATAACTTACACATTTTAAGCCAGTTTCAGTTGAAATTTGAGAAATATTAAGCCCATTTTTACGCGAAGTGACAATATTTGCCCTGTCATCAATACTAATATTAGCTTGCATCTTGAATAAAGACAATCAAACAATACGCTAATCGTAATAATAACACAAACGCTCGAAACAAAGTTCACCAACTAACAACATCATAACTAACTACTTTGTTCAATCCAGAAGTTTATTTTGTTTCACATTCACCCTCATCTTTTTTGTTAATAATAAGTTCCAACTAATATTTAGAAAAACATATCTCATCGGGTCTAACGTATCATTTATAATTAAAACACAAAAAGTGTAATGTCACTTGGGTTCGAACCCAGACTATACTGTGCGAGACATTTTATCTATAGCGTTAACCGCTAAGCCAGATAGACACATAATTGTTTGTTTGAAATTAAATATCACTAACTTAAAACTCCGTCGCGACATGACAGGCTTGTCACTAAGGCAAATGATCATTATATCGCACTCTTTCTGACTAGATAATTATGAAAGAGAGCGATATACGAGATCGTGTATGTGTGCAAAATGTTTGTTATGGAAAAAGGTCGTAAGTGCGACTTGTTTTGATGCGATCGTTTTGTGAAACTGCTACTGCACTTATGGTCTCTACTGTACATTAAATATGGCGTAGCACAGGGCAGTGTTCTCGGGCCGTTACTTTCCTTACTCTATATAAACGATCTGCCACGTCAAATTTCTAATCCAATGCTGATGACAGCACAGCAATAATAAATTGTATAAATAAAGAGCAATACGAAATAGATATTAATAATGTTTTAAAAACAACAATCAACTGGCTAAATCATAATAATTTGTTAATAAATGTAGAGAAAACTAAAGTTATGCATTTTTACCAACGTAAACACCCCGAAGACTTAAATTTAAACTACAATGGTCAAACAGTCGACAAAGCAAGTATAGGCAAATTTTTAGGAATTTTAATTGACAGCCAACTTACATGGAAACCACAAGCTGAAGCTATTTGCAAAAAATTAGGGTAATCAGCGTACGTTCTTTATAACCTTTCCAAAAGGGTAAACATCAACACTATACTGGTTGCTTACCATGGCTTAGTGGTGTCGAATTTAAGGTTTGGCGTCATAAATTGTTGTGAACGAGAAAATATATTTAAAGGCCAAAAACGCTGCCTAAGCAATGTTTAAATAAAAAGTTACGGACAGCTGTAAAACTTTTTTCATTGATAATAAACTACATACTTTTCCCTGTCTTTACATATTAGAGCTTTCCATTTTTGTTAAAAGTAATAGTAACTTATTCCCTGCTGTAAGGGACAGAACAAACCGAAATACAACAATCAGGTCTCAGTATAAATATAAGTTATGTACCAGTGCTCACAATACATCTTTATTCAAAAAAAGTGTTTTAGGTATGGCGCCTATAATCTATAATAAGGTTCCAAATAGCATCAAGGAGCAGCCTTTGACAATTTTTAAAAAACAGCTTTCATCTTTTTAATTAAAAAATGTTATTATTCTGTATCGGATTTCCTAACAGATAAAATATAGCTGTATTATTATTATTATTATTACTTAATTTTGATTTTGATTTTTTGTTGAAAGCAGAATTGAAGTTGTATAATTGTTTATAAGTATACATTTTTGCATACCATATGGTAGAATGTACCAGGAACAAATAACTACAATTGTAACAACTCATGTATGTACCTACATTCAAATAAATTATTTCTATTTCTATTTCAAAAAAGCTTTTCATACACATACACTGAAGTATAAACTATCTGAAGCGTACAAATTGTGTAGTACACAGATAAAGTGATATAGAATTTTAGCTTCAGGATCACCAATTTGGGTGTCCATAAATGTTATCCAATTAAGAATCATATTCAAATACCGCAAAAATCATTTGTAGTTTAGACTTGGTGTTCGCTATGAGATCCAATAACATAGGCATAACACCAAATTACAAATATTAACTTATATTCTTATAATATGCCTAAACTGCTAAATGACCTACGTATAAAAGGTACCTACAGACTAAAAAAAATACAAATCGAAAACATTTTTAAGTAACTACAATGATCGTTAGTGATTGGGTCTTGATAAGAGTCCAAAACTTATTTTTCGCGCACCACAAAGGACCTTCATAAGTATAGTTACATTCGTCAAATTCGTGTACGTGTGTACACATGAGCATATTATTCTCATTTGACATAAATACTCATCGGATGTCACGTTCGCACATAAATTATAGGTCCTCTATATTTTATGCCCAACGTAATCACAGGCTTTTTAAAATGTTCAGAGCACCTTAGCGTGCCACATGATACTTTAGGATCATGTTGCTTGCCGACTCAGAAACAATCGGACAAATTAGCTTTGAAATGGCCTTATTATGCAGTGTACACGAAATGTTGGATACCTTTTTGGTGTTGTTTACAATGGGTGTTGTACTATTTCTTCACGATCTGATGCTATGTTGCTTTTGGTTCGTTTTCACAGTTACACTAAAGAATCACTGCGGAACGTAGGTACCTATTGCTTGTCCATTGATTGATTACAACAGTGCTGAATATTTAATGATAAGCCCAGCCAAGCATTAAGGCCTAGGTACGCGAGGCCGTGTGTGGTTGCACACACAACCCTCGCGGCTACCTACTCCTGTAACTCAATCTTTTGAAGAAAAGACATGGCCGCCTTATTTAATACACACATTACGTACTTGAAATAATGTCATGCATCATTATGAAGCCCTAATGTGATGCACGTAATCACGAGAATTGAACTCCAATTTTGACCTCCTCATAATAACAAGTCAATCTAGTTACATAAAATATAGGAAACAAAGTAAAAAAAAAACCCATTTTTCAACGACTTAATGCTGTTGAATGGGATAGTGGCGCAATTCCAAGAAATTACGATTGTGCCTGAGCCTTTTTGCCCTTTGGTTGAGGCCCAGCCCCGTTCTGCTTATTTTTACCTTCCGCATTTTTAGGTCCTTTAGGCCCAGGGCCTTTAGGGGCCGGTCCTGGGTTAGGCTTGTTATAATTTTTGCCATCACCCTTGTCATTCTTATTCTTGCCCGGTGGTGGCGGAATCCTCTTGATAAAGAATCTGAACGACAATTTCTTGTCCTTGATGTAGTGCTTCAACACTTCCAAAGGCAGAACAGCACATTTCCCTTGACGGAAGATCTTTTCAGGCTTAATGGCATCATTGAAGCAATGTTCCGTGAACACGACTTTCCTTCTAGGATTCTGTTTGCTCACGACGTGTATCTCATAAATGTGATCATGTGCTGTTTTTTTGTTGCCGATGTGCTGAATAGTCCAGTACACCATATTTTGAAGAGTGTCGATTTTCACAGTTAGGATGAACAGGAACTTGCTTTGGGCCACCAAGTAAAAGTGACGGTCATCATTTTTGATGTCAACGTTGGTGAGTTCCACTTCTTCGTCAGTGGCGACGTTGCAGTGAGAGGCATGACGATCCTTGAAGTGTTCCATCATGTCCTTAAGTTTGCCTGTAAACAGAATACAAATATGTGAGTGAAGTCCCAATAATTTTGCTTTGATACTCCTTCTATTATGAACTATGGAATACTGTGGATCATCTATAATTCTTATGATGCGATTCCCCAGATTGTTGTTATTACTATTACCGGTAGCAGCGTAGCGGTGTGACCGTCAGACTGCCAAGTCGTAGGTCTCGAGTTCGAACCCAAGACACACCCTCTGATTTTTCGGATGTATGTGCGACCGTATTGTATAATTATCACTTGCTTCGGTGAAGGAATCGTGAGGAAACCAAACCAGCATGCTTGAGAGATATTTCTCGACGGCATGTAAAGTCAAGTCAGAGGCCCATGGGCGGTACAAAAACTCTGACACAAGGTTAGGCAATAAGAACACGAAAAATAAAATTGTTTACCTGTCCAGGAACATTTTCCGAACACAGCACCGAGCGGGCAGTCCATTACTCGGAAGATGCATTCCTTGAGATGTTCCTCCAAGTCGACTGACACCATGGTGAACACACATCCCGAAGACTTATTGGGACACCCCACTTTTGCCTGAAAAATATTGTGCCATGAAAGCTACGAAATAAAGGGGCGAGGAGTTGTGGTAATAGAATTGAATGATTGAGGCATCTAACAGACTCGCTACTTGTTCCACGCTAGCAAATATTTGCAACGGAATAAAGAGTCAGGTCATTCATAGAAGCCGCCTTCAAAAATTACTGTACATAGTAAAGTTACTAACGTATAGGTATGTGGTATGTATTATGTATGACCGTAGCAATCAGTTAAATCCACGTTATATTACCATCAAGATCAACTATGTATTTATCTGCTTATTAAAAGTAGGTACTCGTACATTGTACCCACTACTATAATTATGATTCATTTTATTACCAAGTTGAAATAATACATATTTCAATGGCTATTCGCAATACATTTCACTTCTATGTATAAATAATTATGTACTTGATAAATCGCTTTCGTCCTTCGCAAGGTCCCCAATTGCGGAAGGAAAAGGAACAAAGGCTAGTCTTAAACCAACTATTCCTATAAAAAGTAAGTATGTGCCTACACCCGTATACCGTCAGATAAATTTAAAATCCCATGTAACTGTCGAGCTTCGGGCCGCAGGAAATAAAAAGTCACTTATACAAATTCATCTCTTATCAAGGCTGATAATCAGCACTTTTCGTTAGATTTAAACAAAGCTGTCACCCAAAATGTTGCCGAGCTGCTAGTCGTAAGTTTAGTTAGGGCAAAGAAGTGGCTCAACAATTCCCAAGTAACGAGTATAGCTGCATGGTAGCAACTGTCCTTTTAAAGGGTCAATTACCTTAGCAACAATTTCTTCCAACTGCCAGTTCCTCATTTGCGTGAGGGTCTGGCGGCAGATCGGGCATATCGGCGGGAGCAGGTTCTGTGTGCAGGAGTTGCACAGGCTGTGCCCTGACTGGCACTGGAATATCGGTGCAGTCATGGTCTCCATACAGACTGGACATTCTGGCAGATCAATTGACACTGCTCCGGCCCTGTTGAAAAATTTTAATTTCTCGTTAAAATCCTAACATTTTTTTTTATATACGTCCCATTTCTGGGCACAAGCCTCCCGCATATCTTTTCAGGTACTCTTTTCGTGCGCCACCTCGAACCAGCCCTTGCAGTGCGCGTCCAGATCATCTCGCTACCTCTTTTTAGGCCGGCCTCGGCGACAAGGACAACGTCCATCCCCACTTAGGCATCCATTGCGTGGAGACTTTTGCCCAGCGGTCGTTGTGCATGTGTCACAGCATCCTTTTTGCCTACGTCAATCATTCCTGTTTTGGTGTTTCGTTTTCTGTCCGATGTGTTTACACCCAGAATGCTGGGCTCCATTGGTCTTTGGCATTAATAATTCATATTATTATTAATGTTTAATTTCACGGCATGACGGCTGATTGCACCATTAAAGTATGATGTGAGTTAAGACAGGACTTTACCGACCTCTACGCGTGCGAAGCCAAGTTAGAGAAACTACATTAAAAAAAGACACAGTAATGGGATTCCCCGCGATAAATATTCACAGCTATACTCGATGCTCCTGCGCAGTTCCCGGGGATTTACACAAACATCTATTTCGGTGAATTACAAATAAGTAAGAACTCACTTTTTATTCGCCATTCTTAGTTGCTGGTGTTTTACTGCAAAGAAAGAAACATACATTGTTAACTATCAGGTGTTATGTAAGAATAAAGTAAGTAGCTACATAAATGTTCTGTGTTCGTAAATAACACTGATGCGACTATTTATTTTTATTTCTCTTTGTTCACTCAAATTCTAGGTGGCTGCGACCAAAAACTGTACTTTATAACGCCTTCCGTTATAAAGTATAGTTTTTGTTCTTATCAGCTTAAACCTTTTAGTACTTCTCCTAGCAACCGTGTAGATTTCGTAACGATGTTATCGATATGGCTTTTGAAGTTAAGTTTACTGTCCATGATGACGCCAAGATCGCGGACCTCATTAACAGTTTCTAATACTGCTCCTTTTATGTTGTTTGTATGAGACAGTATTGTATTGCTTTTTCCTAGAAAATCGCACCTATGTGGCTACATTTTTGTACGTTAAGCTGCATTTGATTCAGATTGAACCAATGCTCAATTCTGTCTAAATCCTTCTGAATGGAAGCAAGTTCATCTGAGCTGATAGGTTTGTAATTTTTTAGATAATCGGCAAACATTTTAGGTATTTACAGTGCTGAATTTGATTTGTAATTATTATAACTAGAAGACGGGATATTTACCATGTTTATTGTTTTCTTTGAGTTCCCGATATTTCGGCGCTGTTGCAAGCACCATGATCACGGATAAACACTAAATATCCCGTCTTCTAGTTATTGATTTGTAATAATAATAATAATATAATAATATAATATAATCTGTGGCCCGAGTGTCAAATTGACAGCACGTATTTTATCAAACTGAATTTTTATTTAATTTTTTTTATCGATTTTACCCATATTTAAAATATAATTAAATAATTTTATCCATAATTATGATAAAAAAAAAAAAAAAGAAAACAGATACATCAAAAAACTGGAGCCTAAAATCATATAAATATTTGAAAACGTGTATGTATGACGTACGTCTTCAAAACTGCTGACCAGACGCCGGGCCAAATTACACGAGACACACCCACCATCTCCGGGCTCATCACTCAGCTCCGCCTCGCATTCGCCGGGACGCGCCACATCCGTGAGCGCTGCGTCGCCGGTCGCTGCAGTTGCGTCGAGCTCGAGTGACGAGTTTTTCTCCCCGCCGTCGACACCACCGCCACCACGACGACGAGGAAGAGGACGGCCACCAGCGGGCTTGGGACCTCGAGGCCAACAGGCCACGAACAGGGTCCCCGCTGCCGGTGGAAATGTGTCGCGCATTCGATGGACGCAGTCCATGAACGAAAATGTGATGCGCGCATATTATGGGGCTACAGAGGGAGGAATTAACCTTACTGCGTACCGATGTCGGATGCTCTCTCTGTTTCAGGCTCTTGAACCTGCCGTCAATGTCTCTGCTCAACGATTGTCGGATCAGGTGCGCGTCATTCTAAATAATCATAGGATGGATGATGCTACACTTGATCGGCTGCGCTCGGAAATGCAGATTAGCCCAGCCAGCAACCCTCTCCCATCCCAGAACGTTACACATGTGCCTGCTGTACTACCACTGCGGGCAAATCATCATGCTGAGGAAGAGGATGACAGGACTATATCTGCAGATAACCTGTGCAATGTGGAATTAAGGAGCGCTCTGGAGGGTGCGATTCGTGAGTATCGGTTCATGTCACCTGATCTTAGACCACGATTACCACGTTTGCCGATGAATAAAAAGAATAGAGCACTGGTGTGTGCCCTGGATGCGCTGTTACCAAATTTTATTGAAAGCAGCACAAACCTTTGTGATACACACTCAATCTTGTATTGCACGGCATGTCGTGTAGCCAATGTCAAATTTCCAAACACTGACAGTCCTACACGACCAAAATCTGCCGTACCAGCCTGGCAATACAGGATTGAGCGTCGTATTAATGAGGCCAGGGCACTCATCGGGAAGCTCATCTGCTTCAGGGAGGGGAATACACGCCCAAGGGTGATGCGCTTTGTGAGGCGGGCATTCTCGGGAACTGATATCAGTCCCCGAGAATACATGTCACGAGTCACAGAGCGCATCGACTTCCTGAAGCAGAAAGTTTATGCATGGGCTAACCGTATCCGTCGGTATAGGCGAAGAGTGGATCGATACACTCAGAACCGCATGTTCCAGAGTGACGAAAGGTGGGTGTACAGAACATGGGAGCGGCCCGTTACCATTCAAGGAGTGACTGACGCGCATCTGCCGGATAACGACGCCATGAATGCTTTTTGGCGAAGTATTTGGTCGGTGCCCGTCGGCCACACTGAGGGTGATTGGATGCGTGTTGTTGAGCGAGCGTGTGACTCAATTCCGGAAATGGAGGCCATTTATATTAGTCCACTGGACGTGGCCTGTGCAGTCCGTCCGTTACCTAACTGGAAATCTCCAGGGCCGGACGGACTGCACAATTTTTGGATTAAATGGCTACAAAGGTCACACGCTTGCTTAGCCTCACAATTCCAGTCATCCTTAGAGACTGGGTCGCTACCACCATTCTTTACAACAGGAGTTACCCACCTGCTCTACAAATCGGGTAGTACTGTGGAACCTAAAAACTATAGACCAATTACGTGTTTACCGACGGTCTATAAAGTTCTAACATCCATTCTGAGAGCAAAAATTGTTCGTCATATAGATAGCAATTCAATTATGTCTGTCTCTCAGAATGGATGTAAGAATGGGTCCCGCGGTACTAAGGAGCTGCTCCTTATCGACATGGCCATAAGCCAACAGGTTCGTCGATCCCGGAGGGATCTGTCGACGTGTTGGATAGATTATAAGAAGGCCTATGACTCGGTACCACATACATGGCTCATGAGGGTGCTGGAATTGTACAAAATAGATGCAACTCTTCGCACCTTCTTGATGTCGTGTATGGGGCAGTGGAGGACGGTCCTTCTTTATCCAGGATGTCGGCAGGTTCTTGGGAACGATGAACCGATCAGGATTGAGCGAGGAATATTTCAGGGTGACAGTTTGAGTCCGCTTTGGTTTTGCTTGGCCTTGAATCCTCTGAGCACACTGCTGGAGGATTCTGGTCTAGGCTACCGGTTGAGGAGAGGTGGTCAGGTTATATCTCACCTCCTTTACATGGATGATTTGAAAATATTTGCTCCCAGCAATTTGCAACTGATGGAGCTACTAAAAGTGACTGAAACTTTTAGTAGCGCCATCAGGATGGAATTTGGCTTGGACAAATGTGCAGTCATGCATGTAAAGCGAGGGGAGATTATGGAATCCGTGGGAACTCAACTCTCGGATTCCATATTCCTTAGATCCCTCTCATCAACCGAGACCTACAAGTATTTGGGTATGTCGGAAGCATTAGGCATCAATGCTGCCGACATGAAACAATCATTAAAGGAGCGCTTCTTTGGCCGCCTGAATAAAGTGTTAAACAGTCTTTTATCAGGCGGAAACAAGGTGCGCGCCTTTAATGGTTGGGTCATGCCGGTATTGATGTATTCTTACGGCATACTCAAATGGACTCAGACGGAACTTGACGCCCTGGATAGGAAGGTCCGCACACTACTGACCGCAAATCGGATGCATCACCCAAGGTCATCGGTGATGAGACTGTATATCCCGCGGAAGTGCGGAGGTCGTGGATTCTTAAATGCTAAGACCTTGCACAACCGCGAGGTATGCAGTCTCAGGGAATACTTTCTCGAAACCGACGTGGGGATGCACCGAGATGTGGTCTCAGTGGACAAGAGCTTCACCCCGCTCTCCTTGGCTAACCAGAACTGGCGCAAACCTGTGGTATTGGATACTAATAACCGTAGGGAGGTATGGCAGAGCAAGGAGTTACACGGACGCTTTTTCCGGGCCTTACATGGGCCTGATGTAGACTTTTTGGCGTCCGTATCCTGGCTACGATTCGGTGACCTCTTTGGGGAAACTGAAGGTTTCGTCTGTGCGATTATGGATGAAGTTATCATGACGAACAACTATCGGAAATATATTATCAAGGACGGTACGGTTGACATCTGTCGGGCATGCTACCGTCCCGGTGAATCCATCCGACATATTGTTTCTGGTTGTTCTCGTCTTGCTAACGGTGAGTACTTGCACAGACACAATCTAGTAGCTAAGATTATTCACCAGCAACTTGTCTTGCAATACAACCTTGTGAGTTCTGAAGTACCATACTACAAGTATGTGCCCGACCCAGTTCTCGAGAATGGTCATGCCACATTGTATTGGGATCGATCTATCATCACAGACAGGACTATTTTAGCAAATAAACCTGATATTGTGGTGATAGATCGCCGAGAGCGCCGTGCAATGATTGTTGATAGAGTCTGTCAAGCGAGTCGAGTCCACAACCATTTTACTGATTTCTTATAATGGCAATACTATTATCTGTCAAACAGATTGTCACAATTTCTGTTCTAACCTCGAAGCATTCCGGTTTTTGTTGAATTTTTTAATGTTATAATGCCAAAACCTATTAAAAGTAGTGTCAGGAGCCTGCTGTTTACAATGATTAATAAATATAATCATGTAAAGATTGAATCTGATGACGTGTTAACAGAAAAACGACGACTTTTGGATGAAATTGTTTCAACAACAGGTAGGTTGGCTACAAAATGTTGATACTTTTAGCACAATTGTCTAATTTTGTTTATTTTACTATGATGTGATCACGATTTCGGTTTTGGTTTAGATTCAGACGTCGTATACATGACATTGAATCTCAATGGGGCACTTATAAGTGAAAAGTATTATAAGAGATTGTTGTCATCTTTTTTCAGCCACCTTGGATGATGAATTAATAAAAAGCACAATTGATAATTTAGTTAAGAAAGTCATAGCCATAGATGAGAATAAAAAAATGAAATCTGAAACAGACTATTTGACAAAAATTGCTGCTATGACAGGTTAGTACAGATTTATTTGTTTACATTGTTTGCATTTTCTACAAATATTATCATAAAATTTGTGCGTTTGATACTGAACTGACATATTGAACTTTCAGATTTAAGTGTGAAAACACTGCGAAGAATTAAAAAAGAAGGTGCTATTAACCAAGGCGAGTGGAACACACCGGGGAAAAAACGTCCACGACAGCCAACTGTAGCCAATCTGGATAATTTTGACTTATCAGCCATACGCAATAAAATTAATGAATTTTACTGTGTGAAAAAGCAAGTTCCAACTCTACGAAGTTTGCTTGCAGATTTAAGAGAGTCAATTGGATTTACTGGATGTCATGAAACATTGAGACAATTATTACTCAAAAATGGATTTGAATTAAAAAAAAATAAAAACGAGAGATCTCTTCTTATTGAAAAGTATGAACTAGCTGCATGGCGACATAGGTATCTCAGAGCTATTGATGAAAAGCGGAAACAAGGAAAATTAATAGTTTATCTTGATGAGACCTATGTCCACCAAAATTATAAAGTTAAAAAATCATGGCAAGGGCCATCAACAAGCGGTGTAATTGACAAAATATCGTCAGGCAAAAGACATATTGTTGTTCATGCTGGATCCGAAAAAGGTTTTGTTCCCAATGCATTATTGGTATTCAGTACTAAATCAAAAATGGCAGATTATCATGATGATATGAACAGAAATAATTTTATGAAATGGTTACGTGAAAAATTAATACCCAATTTAAGTCAGCCCAGTGTCATTGTTATGGACAACGCTAGCTACCATGTAACACAAATAAATAAGCCACCATCTATGAATGATTTAAAGGCTGACATTCAGAAATGGCTAACTGAAAATGGAATTCATTATGAAGAATTCTTTACAAAGGCTGAGCTTATGTGCCTTGTGAATGAACATAAAACAACTCCAATGTATGAAGCTGAAGAATTTTTGAAACAACATGGCCATGAGGTTTTGAAACTTCCGCCATATCATTGTGACCTGAACGCAATTGAACTCATATGGAGTTTGGCTAAAAGAAAAATAGCCAGCAAAAACTTAGGGATTCCAGGTAAAGAAATGGAGAACCTTATAAAAGAATGCTTTAATAGTGTCACAGCCAATGATTGGAAAAAATGCACAGATCACACTATTAGTGTCGAAAATAAGTATAAAGTAAGAGACAGGATATCCGAAACCGAGTTGGAACCCTTCATCATTTCTGTGCGTAATGATTCTACTGACAGTGATTTCTCATTTGAAGGCATTGAATTTCTTGATTCTGATTTTAGTTCTGATGAATAAATACGTACATTGAAATGCTTTTTTTTTAATTTATCCCAAGTAATTTTTTTATCTAAATTCAAGTATCAACAAGTTTTCAGCGTGCTATATCAGTGTTGACACCTGAAAGATTTTTGAATTTGCCGCCTTTTTCATGGGACTAGACTCGCTTGACAGACTCTATCACTGTCCCTCATGACGAGAATCTCGTGAAAGCTGAGAATGATAAAAAAATCAAGTATCTTGATTTAGCACACGAGGTTGTCGACATGTGGGACGTGGACTCTGCAATCATTGTACCGATAGTCGTTACGGTTAATGGACTAATAGCAGAGAGCCTCGACCAACACCTTAGGAGGCTCTCATTGCGCGGCTGGGTCAAGAGCTTGATTCAGAAAGCAGTACTCCTGGACACGGCACGCATAGTGAGGCGGTTCCTCTCTCTGGAGCCCTGACCACCGGCAACCTGGACCTTGTTCCTGATGCCGATGGGCCATCTATTTTTTATATTTTTAAATGTTTTGTTTACTTTTCTTTGTAAAAATATTTAAAAATGTATGAGATAAGAGAAAGAATGAATAAAGGAAATATATAATAATAATAATCTGTGGCCCGAGTGTCAAATTGACAGCACGTATTTTATCAAACTGAATTTTTATTAAATTTTTTTTATCGATTTTACCCATATTTAAAATATAATTAACTCATTTTATCAATAATTATGATAAGAAAAAAAAAGAAAACAGATACATCAAAAAACTGGAGCCTAAAATCATATAAATATTTGAAAACGTGTATGTATGACGTACGTCTTAAAAAATGCTGACCAGACGCCGGGCCAAATTACACGAGACACACCCACCATCTCCGGGCTCATCACTCAGCTCCGCCTCGCATTCGCCGGGACGCGCCACATCCATGAGCGCTGCGTCGCCGGTCGCTGCAGTTGCGTCGAGCTCGAGTGACGAGTTTTTCTCCCCGCCGTCGACACCACCGCCACCACGACGACGAGGAAGAGGACGGCCACCAGCGGGCTTGGGATCTCGAGGCCAACAGGCCACGAACAGGGTCCCCGCTGCCGGTGGAAATGTGTCGCGCATTCGATGGACGCAGTCCATGAACGAAAATGTGATGCGCGCATATTATGGGGCTACAGAGGGAGGAATTAACCTTACTGCGTACCGATGTCGGATGCTCTCTCTGTTTCAGGTTCTTGAACCTGCCGTCAATGTCTCTGCTCAACGATTATCGGATCAGGTGCGCGTCATTCTAAATAATCATAGGTCAGGGATCATGTTACACTTGATCGGCTGCGCTCGGAAATTCAGATTAGCCCAGCCAGCAACCCTCTCCCATCCCAGAACGTTACACATGTACCTGCTGTACTACCACTGCGGGCAAATCATCATGCTGAGGAAGAGGATGACAGGACTATATCTGCAGATAACCTGTGCAATGTGGAATTAAGGAGCGCTCTGGAGGGTGCGATTCGTGAGTATCACCATCAGTTCATGTCACCTGATCTTAGACCACGATTACCACGTTTGCCCATGAATAAAAAGAATAGAGCACTGGTGTGTGCCCTGGATGCGCTGTTACCAAATTTTATTGAAAGCAGCACAAACCTTTGTGATACACACTCAATCTTGTATTGCACGGCTGTTGCGGCATGTCATGTAGCCAATGTCAAATTTCCAAACACTGACAGTCCTACACGACCAAAATCTACCGTACCAGCCTGGCAATGCAGGATTGAGCGTCGTATTAATGAGGCCAGGGCACTCATCGGGAAGCTCATCTGCTTCAGGGAGGGCAATACACGCCCAAGGGTGATGCGCTTTGTGAGGCGGGCATTCTCGGGAACTGATATCAGTCCCCGAGAATACATGTCACGAGTCACAGAGCGCATCGACTTCCTGAAGCAGAAAGTTTATGCATGCGCTAACCGTATCCGTCGGTATAGGCGAAGAGTGGATCGATACACTCAGAACCGCATGTTCCAGAGTGACGAAAGGTGGGTGTACAGAACATGGGAGCGGCCCGTTACCATTCAAGGAGTGACTGACGCGCATCTGCCGGATAACGACGCCATGAATGCTTTTTGGCGAAGTATTTGGTCGGTGCCCGTCGGCCACACTGAGGGTGATTGGATGCGTGTTGTTGAGCGAACGTGTGACTCAATTCCGGAAATGGAGGCCATTTCTATTAGTCCACTGGACGTGGCCTGTGCAGTCCGTCCGTTACCTAACTGGAAATTTCCAGGGCCGGACGGACTGCACAATTTTTGGATTAAATGGCTACAAAGGTCACACGCTTGCTTAGCCTCACAATTCCAGTCATCCTTAGAGACTGGGTCGCTACCACCATTCTTTACAACAGGAGTTACCCACCTGCTCTACAAATCGGGTAGTACTGTGGAACCTAAAAACTATAGACCAATTACGTGTTTACCGACGGTCTATAAAGTTCTAACATCCATTCTGAGAGCAAAAATTGTTCGTCATATAGATAGCAATTCAATTATGTCTGTCTCTCAGAATGGATGTAAGAATGGGTCCCGCGGTACTAAGGAGCTGCTCCTTATCGACATGGCCATAAGCCAACAGGTTCGTCGATCCCGGAGGGATCTGTCGACGTGTTGGATAGATTATAAGAAGGCCTATGACTCGGTGCCACATACATGGCTCATGAGGGTGCTGGAATTGTACAAAATAGATGCAACTCTTCGCACCTTCTTGATGTCGTGTATGGGGCAATGGAGGACGGTCCTTCTTTATCCAGGATGTCGGCAGGTTCTTGGGAACGATGAACCGATCAGGATTGAGCGAGGAATATTTCAGGGTGACAGTTTGAGTCCGCTTTGGTTTTGCTTGGCCTTGAATCCTCTGAGCACACTGCTGGAGGATTCTGGTCTAGGCTACCGGTTGAGGAGAGGTGGTCAGGTTATATCTCACCTCCTTTACATGGATGATTTGAAAATATTTGCTCCCAGCAATTTGCAACTGATGGAGCTACTAAAAGTGACTGAAACTTTTAGTAGCGCCATCAGGATGGAATTTGGCTTGGACAAATGTGCAGTCATGCATGTAAAGCGAGGGGAGATTATGGAATCCGTGGGAACTCAACTCTCGGATTCCATATTCCTTAGATCCCTCTCATCAACCGAGACCTACAAGTATTTGGGTATGTCGGAAGCATTAGGCATCAATGCTGCCGACATGAAACAATCATTAAAGAGCGCTTCTTTGGCCGCCTGAATAAGTGTTAAACAGTCTTTTATCAGGCGGAAACAAGGTGCGCGCCTTTAATGGTTGGGTCATGCCGGTATTGATGTATTCTTACGGCATACTCAAATGGACTCAGACGGAACTTGACGCCCTGGATAGGAAGGTCCGCACACTACTGACCGCAAATCGGATGCATCACCCAAGGTCATCGGTGATGAGACTGTATATCCCGCGGAAGTGCGGAGGTCGTGGATTCTTAAATGCTAAGACCTTGCACAACCGCGAGGTATGCAGTCTCAGGGAATACTTTCTCGAAACCGACGTGGGGATGCACCGAGATGTGGTCTCAGTTGACAAGAGCTTCACCCCGCTCTCCTTGGCTAACCAGAACTGGCGCAAACCTGTGGTATTGGATACTAATAACCGTAGGGAAGTATGGCAGAGCAAGGAGTTACACGGACGCTTTTTCCGGACCTTACATGGGCCTGATGTAGACTTTTTGGCGTCCGTATCCTGGCTACGATTCGGTGACCTCTTTGGGGAAACTGAAGGTTTCGTCTGTGCGATTATGGATGAAGTTATCATGACGAACAACTATCGGAAATATATTATCAAGGACGGTACGGTTGACATCTGTCGGGCATGCCACCGTCCCGGTGAATCCATCCGACATATTGTTTCTGGTTGTTCTCGTCTTGCTAACGGTGAGTACTTGCACAGACACAATCTAGTAGCTAAGATTATTCACCAGCAACTTGCCTTGCAATACAACCTTGTGAGTTCTGAAGTACCATACTACAAGTATGTGCCCGACCCAGTTCTCGAGAATGGTCATGCCACATTGTATTGGGATCGATCTATCATCACAGACAGGACTATTTTAGCAAATAAACCTGATATTGTGGTGATAGATCGCCGAGAGCGCCGTGCAATGATTGTTGATATCACTGTCCCTCATGACGAGAATCTCGCGAAAGCTGAGAATGATAAAAAAATCAAGTATCTTGATTTAGCACACGAGGTTGTCGATATGTGGGACGTGGACTCTGCAATCATTGTACCGATAGTCGTTACGGTTAATGGACTAATAGCAGAGAGCCTCGACCAACACCTTAGGAGGCTCTCATTGCGCGGCTGGGTCAAGGGCTTGATTCAGAAAGCAGTACTCCTGGACACGGCACGCATAGTGAGGCGGTTCCTCTCTCTGGAGCCCTGACCACCGGCAACCTGGACCTTGTTCCTGATGCCGATGGGCCATCTATTTTTTATATTTTTAAATGTTTTGTTTACTTTTCTTTGTAAAAATATTTAAAAATGTATGAGATAAGAGAAAGAATGAATAAAGGAAATAATAATAATAATAAATAAATTAGCTTTAAATAAGTGGCTCAAAATAGGCAACTTATTCCCCGAAACTGAAGGATTTATAATAGCTATTCAAGATCAGATCATCAACACAAAAAACTACAGAAAATACATAATCAAAGATCCTACAGCCACAAATGATAAATGTCGCAAATGTCACAGCCAACCAGAAACCATCCAGCACATAACAGGGGCATGCACAACTCTCACGCAAACCGACTACACTCACAGGCACAATCAGGTGGCCAATGTCATTCACCAGAAACTAGCACTAAAACACACACTCATTCATAATACCAGCACTCCTTACTACAATTATAAACCAGAAGCTACCCTAGAAAATACAACACATAAACTCTATTACGATCGAGCTATACTCACAGATAAGACTATTCACTACAATAGGCCGGATATAATCCTACAGGATAAAATAAATAAAGTAACTTACCTTATAGACATTGCTGTTCCCAATACACACAATATTCAGAAGACAATCACAGAAAAAATTAGTAAGTACGCAGAGCTCAAAGACGAAGTTACTAGAATCTGGCGACAAGAAAAAGTATATGTAGTGCCTATAGTCCTCTCCACAACAGGCGTTATACCAAATCATCTTCTCCATAGTTTAAAATTACTCGACCTAAAATAATCCATCTATATCATACTGCAAAAAGCTGCGATTCTAAATACGTGCAGAATTGTTAGAAAATTCTTGCAGATAGAAGAAAACGAAATAGGACCTCATCACAACACATAAACATTACACACCACACGCTACATTTGCTTTGGTTTCGGCCCGTAAATGTAGCTGAAACCCAGTCTAAGGGCTGAGAAGAAAAACATTTTCCGAAAATAATAATAATAAAATTTATTTCAGACCATAAGTCCATAAACAAACACATATTACAATTTTAAACATACAACATCAATATATACATGAAAACACATTCTACACAAAAACTACACTATAAACAACTTATTTCAAATATTGGAATGACGCACGATGACTGGTCATCCATTGCCACATTATTGGACTATCCATCCTGTCGGCTACTATAGCCACCAAGCTGTTGGAGCTGTCGCGCACTCGCCGCATCAAGGATGCTATCCGTGTCCGCATCTGTGCGTAAAAATCTGGCACGCCATTCTCCGCGAACATCCCCGATGCACTGCAAAAGCGCGGCAGCCCCAACATAACTCTGAAGGCGTTGTTGTATTGGACTCGCAGAGCATTGTACGAGCTTTTTGTATAGCTGACCCATAGGGCACACGTGTACATAGATTGGCAATACGCTCTAAAGAGTGTAATTTTCACCTCCCTAGTACAACTTGCGAACCTACGAGCCAGCATGTTACATCGAACTGCCAATGCTCTGCGTTCCCTCTCCACGTCCACATTGTCGGACAGACTATCGGTGACCCAATGCCCCAGGTACTTGAACTTCGTGACCCTGGAAAGCTGAGCGCCCCCCAAGGTGACTGGTGGGACAGTATCATAACATTTGTTACCTGCTTTGAAAACCAGTAGCTCGCTCTTGGTCACATTGTACCTAAGGCCGTGAGCCACCGCATAGTCTTCACAGATGCGAAGAAGCCTTCTAAGTGCACTGATCGATGGGCTCAGCAATACCATATCATCAGCGTAGCTGATGTTATTGACGCAGTGCCCGTCAATGGAGCACCCGATATTGGCATTGCTGAGCTCACAGATCAGCTCGTTTACATATAGGTTGAATAGCTTGGGTGAGCTGATTCCCCCCTGCCTCACACCGCACTCCAACCCGTATGCATCCGACAGGACACCAGCCCATTTAACATAGTTGTATTGGTTTTTATACCAATACTTTAGCATCCTAATGACATCGCTTGGGAGGTTCTTAACATTTGACAGTTTCCTCCATAGGCAGTCATAAGATACGAGGTCGAAAGCCTTGGAGAGGTCCAGAAAACACGCATATACAGGTGTTTTCCTACTTGCATAGTATTGAACAGTCTGTTTCAGGCATAGTATAGCTGTTTCCGTGGATAAATGTGGCTTAAACCCAAACTGGGCGTCGTGGAGTGTTAGATGCTTATCCAGTTGCTGATCAGTCAGACTGTCCAACACTTTTGCAATGATGGTAGCCAGGGATATAGGCCTGTAGTTGTTCTTGTCACTCGCATCTCCAGTCTTATTTTTAACAATGGGCACAACAATAGTTTTAAGTAAATCAGATGGAAGATACGAGTGACTCAGGCACAAACTAAAAAACATTGCTAGCACTCGCGGTAAGTGCTTACCAGCATATAGCAAATGCTCTATACTTAGGCTGTCATGACCCGGCGACTTGCCTCTCTTTAACTTGCGTATGACAGTAGCTACCTCCCTGGCCGCAAACCTAATAGGCATGTCTTCGGATCCCCCCACCACCTCCGGCCCGCCAGACGACGTACCTAGGGGAGACCCAACCCTAAAGGCTCTGCTGAATAGGTTGGCGATATCATTAGGATCACTAAGTCCTTCAACACTCACAGGCAGACCCGACCTGGGATTCAACCTCTTTGTGGTTTTCCAAAAACTACCAAAATTCTTTGCGTCATGATGACTTGCAATTATGTTCATTTTTATTTGGTCTTTATTGTTTTGACACCATTTTAATTTACTTTTAAAAACCCTTCTACTTTCCACCATTTTTTCATACAAGTCACCATTTTTCGGCCTACTAAATAATGTCCAGGTTTGAAAATCAAACCGAGCCTTTCTGTGTGCGTCTTTCACATGCTTATTCCAGCCCGTTATGTAACGCTTTTTGTGCTGTATGCCATTCTTACAATTACTGGCGATTGCACCTTCACAGAGAATACGTATAATTTCCGCGTACATATTATCTAAAATGGTTTCATGTTCCTTAATTCTACATCTACGTTTACTACATTCAGTAAATTCTAAGGGAAAGTCTAAATTTTTCAAGAGATCATTACAATAATTGCTATATAATTCAGTCTGCTGCAAGTTTCTGTCACCCCATGTTACTTTGTTACATTTAGGTAGTCCAGGTGCAACTTTTGGCTTTAATAAATTAAGATCACACACTTTACAATTAGAGGTAAATGGTCCGACCAAGACACATCGTAGAGCACACTAGCGTCTCTAATGGTATTCCACGCCGCGTCTGTCACTACGCAGTGGTCTAACCAACTAGTAGAACCATGTGCATCACTTACGTAGGTATACGTGTCCGACTCACCACCGAGCAGGCAAACGTCAGCGCACCGCCACTGTACTTCAGCCGAAAAACTCAATAGTAATGTCATTAATGAAGAGCGAAAACAAAACTGGTGCAAGGTGAGAACCCTGAGGAACTCCTCAGTCAGCATAGTAAGGGTAAGATAGAAGAAGTAGAAGCGAGCGATCCGCGGGTTGCCTTAGGTCAGGGACGTAACAAAAACGCAGTAGTTATATAAATTTTTGAAAGTCATTTGCTTATTACTCACGCTTTTACTACCTATGCACCACTGGATAGTCCGTAAACACAACTTAACTTATACAACGTGTAACTGATTAAGCGCAATACCTCAGACACCACAATTAGAATATTAAATTATAAGTCTAAAACAACATCCGTAATTAAATAAATTTAAAAGAAACCTAGTCTTTTTTTATAAAATAGTTATCCTTACTAAACGCAAAACGTATGTACATCAACATCCCTGCACACACACTCATGCAATGTTAGCGGCCGACGCGACACGCAAACTCTAGCGCCCGCCAGCTGACCATAGCCGTAGGCATTAGATGTGCTTTAGTTCAATGAACGAATTTTACGTACCTAAACACTCACAGGCTGATATTATGAATACGTAAAACCTGCTAGCTTTGCCAACGGTTGCCGAGTTTGCCATAGCCAACTTCTGAAGGAAAAAGTGTAGTTACATCTTAATAACAGTTTTTTGTCATGTATATACGCCTTTATGGTAAAATTTATGAGTTAAATGGCAACACTGAATGAGATGTGGCAACCCAGCTTGTTTTTGAGATGTAATTTTCGGCGGTTACTTTTTTCGAATGTTGGTGGCGTAAAACTTAGTGCTCCGGAACTTTTACAAAAACAAACGGGAAAAGCATTGCCTACGTAAGTACTTTTTTGATATTATGTTAGCATAATGTTCTTTAGCTAAATAAAAGCTGATTTAGTGTGCTACAAGCTACCTGTAGTTCGTAATTGGTGTTGGTAAATTCAACAACCCCAACCGCAACGTCCGTGATGGTGACTTTGCCATGTTTTGTAGGAGGTTAGGGCTGCCACAAAATTTCTTATGATTCATATTTTAATTAAATTGTCGTTGTAAGTACCCAGATATGAAATACACAGTGCATGTGCTTAAATGAAGGTTGTTTTACAATAGGTAGACAGGGTGGTGGGTAATTTAAAAAGTATTTGTTTTTGTTTTGGGACAGTAAGAATTAAATATGTGAAGTGATTTAGTTATTTGCGCAAATACTGTATAGCGTTGCAATTTCACGATACTTTCTATTACATGTTTTTTATTTCTTTTTCCATCTAAAATGTTGTTTCCATTGGAAATAATATTTTAGATCGTGGCAATTACTTCTTTTGACTTTCACAAGTCCTGTAAATGGTCCAAAATGATTCAACAACATTGATTTTTCTAAGTACAATGTCCAATGAATAACTAGGTACCGACATAAAATGTACAGTACTAAGGTACAACAGTGTTTTATAGTTACTAGGTATTAGGTTTAAGCTTTCCTTTTTTTTAAATATTTTATATTGTTGGGTAATTCAAATTTCCTATATGAATAATTTACTAGGTCGTTGATTTGTTATAGGTAGGTAGGTACATATTTATATCTCCGACTGCTATGGGAACATTAGAGACTGATTATGCTAAGTTATGTTTGATGTTGCTTCTTCTAAATAACTAAAAAATTGAAAGACTTTGCTACGTGATAAATAGTTCATTTTTTTTTTGTTTTATTATGTAAAACACTTAACTAATTAGAAGTTAAATATGATGCTAGGCAGGTAGGTACTTAACAACCTATATTAGTAAATACCTAGTCACAACGAATAATAGTGCGTGTTGATCTCATTAAAATTGATTATGTTTTTTTTTACTTTTATTAAATTTTTCCTACTATGAAAACATTTTTATTTGACAACCCTAACCCTAACTTCTTCTTACTATGAAATATTTTGGAAAGGTTGGTGAATTTGCCACCTTCTTAGAGAGTTAAATCACCAGTGCTAAATAATATAAAGTTTTCACTTTTATTTTACGGGATATAGGAAGAGTGCAAATATATTACTTTTTAACCTCTTAAACTCCAAAAATTTCATTTTTATTTTCATATGGCAAATTTACCAGAAGTGACAGCTGACTTTGCCATATTTGTTTTTATGCTTAAAATATTTTAATTTACACTAATGAAATAGATATTTGGTAATAATATAAATTTTCATGAAATTTGCTATGTCTAGGTGTAGGTTACTCATTATGTTTTCATATAATTTTTTTTTTTTAAAGCGAATGAAAATTTTTGACACATGAAAAAGTGGCAAAGTAAGCAGGTTTCACGGTAACTATAACACCACTTATTATGGAAACTATTGACCACTTTTCTGATTATTTAACTCTAGTTATGATAATACAACGATATTTACAGAATGCTTTTCTTTGTTTTGTAAGTACAACTTTGCTTATAAAAAGAATTATGAAGCTTCATAACTGAGTCTTTGTTAGTAGTACCTACAATCATTAATGTTTATGTAGTGTGTACTACATTCAGTCACATATTCATACTCCGGCCAAAGGCAAATACCTCAATGGTGTCGTAATGTAATGGCCCTGTTATCTCCACAAATAAGGCCGCATTTACACCGAAATGATCGCTCACTTAGCGTCTAAACCCGAAAAATGTATGAAAAAAATAATTCCATTCAGTCCATTCATGCGGTAACAATCGGCGGTAGTCTGGTGTGAACCAGCAGTAAAGGTAATGAATGAACGTTTGTTTTTTAGGCCACCCACCCTAACAAACAAATGTTCAAACTTATCAGACAGCCTGTCTGATAAGGATACCAACTGACTAGAGAAAAGAGAAATACGGATTTCAAAAAGTTATGCGAATATTTCACCAGTGCGAACAAATAGTTATAAAGTGACGTTCTGCGTAAAGACCCAAGGTCATGTTCTATTGGAAATACTACCTACTTTAAAAAAACTCTTGAGGAGACCTACTGAGGTCTGTGGTATGTGCAATCACACAGTCCCCGGTCTTATTCCCAAAGACTGGTTGCCTTTTGGAAGGTTTTCCCCGTGAAAAAACAAAAGATAACCTTATGGCCCGAGTAAAAAGGTTCAAAAGTTGTCGACCATTAGTCAGCGCGATAGTACCTACATACCTTCCTTCAATACGATAACTGTAAATGAATAGGTACTAGGTAGGTATTCTATTTTAATTGTTTGTAAACATTCAGTCTGCTTCTCAGAACAATATCGTATGGTGTACTGTGTAGTATGTATACGTGTAGTTGCCGAGCTATTTAGCGAACGGATCACATTATACAGACTGTCGGCGACTGTGCTGTAACGTTTATATACATATACTATGAAGTAGTTACCTGAACAAAATTCCTACACTACAAAAAGCCTTCTAATCCCAGAAATATAGTTTGAAACTCGGGTACCCAGGTATTTTGTCCAGTCCAGTCTTTTAAGTGTACAATAAATGTACTGGAAGAAGGAAAACCACAAAGATAAATAGTACCATTGGTACCTACTTACTAACTGGCGACTGTTAATTATGTAGGTATCTAATTAACCACTTGCGTAATCTCTTTAAAACGGTTACGGATATCTATGGTTCACAAGAAAATAGGCACAGGTAAATAATACTGAATTAATGAATAATATTGATTTCTAATTATTAGATTTGATCAGATAAATCGAGAGATAGAAGCGTGCAGTCTAAGTAAGTGTTTTTCAAACGAAATATATTATGGCGTAACACCGTAAGTAGCATTGGGCTCTATTTATATATTCAAGTACCTATTCAAGTGGGTCGGAGTTCCGTATCGCAGTTGATCGCCATTTTGTATTGTTATCTTTCTAATAAATATTATGTCGAGTTTGGTTTCAAGGCATAACTGAGATAACTATTGGAATTAGTCATCGGTGGATATATTAATAATACACTATAAGAATCTGACGTAAATTCACAGAGTAAGAAGTTCAACTTAGACAGGATTAAATGGCAGCAAAAGTAGGTTCCAATCCGTACGAAATACCTAATTATTATTTTATCTTGACACCCAATGCCATTTCGGTTCGTCATTTGTCGTTAAAATGCATGGATGTCGTGTATGCGCAAGTTATACGTTGTACAATAAATTTTTGAAGGACATGTATAACAACAACAATTAAAGATCAGACCGGCTCGCCATTTTGTCAAAATGTAATGCAAATATGCAAGCGTTTTCTCTATCCAAAATTATTATGTTTTACAAGTAAATAAACAATAATAAAATAAAAGCCTTACCTTATAAGGATTTGAGAAGATAGCTGGAATCTGAAGAGAAGCGCGGTTGTGCACGATGCAATGGCCAATTTCAACACTCAACGAGCGTCTGTCTCACTCGACCGCCGGGCGCCTTATAGACGTATCAGTGACACACAATTAAGGCGAGCTTATGCAGATAAACGTCGTTTTGTATTGTGTTTTATTCCTAAATAGCATGGAT
The DNA here is from genome assembly GCA_963576755.1 of Noctua janthina. Lineage (NCBI taxonomy): Eukaryota > Metazoa > Arthropoda > Insecta > Lepidoptera > Noctuidae > Noctua > Noctua janthina. The sequence continues at coordinate 6,934,067 of OY755055.1, forward strand.
TTAAATTCTGAAAAAAACATATTACATATTTCACACTTCGATCTAGATATTCCGGCAAAGCGATACACGATTACTTGCACTTTGTTGCATCCAATTAAATCGCAAAGACAAGTCTAAATGATGGTTTTTAATATATCATTTGAGTTATATTAGGTTTTTAACAATAAAACTTATACCATTATAAAGGTCGTAAAAAATGTGACAGTAAACGGCAATCATAATTTGAAATATTTAAAAAAAACCTAAACAACCATTTCCAAAATTTGCTGTTTTCATCATTTCATACTCGCATCGCGTGCTTCAGTCCCGAACGGAACGCGTTGGAGTTCGGACGTGTGCCAATTTTTCGAACCCGCCACCCCACCCCCGCTAAGTTCGGTTACGAGCTGAGTCAAAAATAGTTTGTAAAAAATAATACTTAGTAAACACCGAGCCTAGGTTTATTTGAAATGTCATTTGTTCACAAATGTACAGTAGATACCTAATAGGGAACGTAGTCAGAAGGTAGAAGATAAGAGTTACGCAATAGAAAGAGAGGCAGCTTCTAGGAGAATATAACTGTAGGTAATTAGCGCTGCGCGGCCTGAATTGAACTTTATTGTGTCGTAGCAAAAGTCGCTATTTATGATTTCGCAATATTATTTATAAATTTCGGTAACTTTGGAATTGGCAACTACAGTACTTTCACAGTTATTATGCCTTTTGAATGGGACTGTAGCTTCATTTTATTATCTTTTTTTCGACAATTCAAAACTGCCTGTAACTGGCCTACTAAAATCAAAACATTTATTCCACAATTTTTGTTTGTAAGGAGTTCTAAAAAAGTTTTGTAGGGAGCCCGGTAAGCCGAAGATTATCGAGTTCGACATGGGCAGAAAAAAAAAGTATGTAGGGGAGAACGAGTTAGAATGAGTAATGGTCGTGGTCGATATCGTATTTTGTACGCACGACGGCCGATCAAGCTGTACAAAACCAGTTTATGCGGATCTCTCATTGTATAGGAAATCTATACAAAGCGAGGGAATTTATACTGGAAATGACAGCTTCATGTGCCGCCGTGTGTACCTACTAGTTTTTTTTATTTAGTTGACTTATATACATATTTAAGATAAAATCACTTTAATTTTTTTTTATTTTACTTCCTCTGCATTTTATTCTTTACTTTTTATTCGGTTTTTTCGTCATGGGTGTCATTTTCAAGGTTTTCGGGGTCACTGATAACGAAAATGAGGTCAAAATGAAAATCCAAGATGGCGCCGACAAAAATTTTTGGTTTTTTCGTCATGGGTGTCATTTTCATGGTTTTCGGGGTCGTTAATAACGAAAATGAGGTCAAAATGAAAATCCAAGATGGCGCCGACAAAAATTTTTGGTGTTTTCGTCATGGGTGTCATTTTCATGGTTTTCGGGGTCGCTGATATCGAAAATGAGGTCAAAATGAAAATCCAAGATGGCGCCGACAAAAATTTTTGGTGTTTTCGTCATGGGTGTCATTTTCATGGTTTTCGGGGTCGCTGATATCGAAAATTAGGTCAAAATGAAAATCCAAGATGGCGCCGACAAAAATTTTTGGTTTTTTCGTCATGGGTGTCATTTTCATGGTTTTTGGGGTCACTGATATCGACAATTAGGTCAAAATGAAAATCCAAGATGGCGCCGACAAAAATTTTTGGTTTTTTCGTCATGGGTGTCATTTTCATGGTTTTTGGGGTCACTGATATCGACAATTAGGTCAAAATGAAAATCCAAGATGGCGCCGACGAAAATTTTTGGTTTATTTGTCATGGGTGTCATTTTCGTGCTTTTCGGGGTGTCTACGAAAATGAGGTCGAAATGAAAATCCAAGATGGCGCCGACAAAAATTTTTGGTTTTTTCGTCATAGGTGTCATTTTCATGGTTTTCGGGGTCGCTGATAATGAAATTGAGGTCAAAATTAAAATTCAAGATGGCACCAATTAAAATTTTTAGCTTTGTCGTCATGGGTGTCATTTTCATGGTTTTCGGGGTCGCTGATAACGAAAATGAAAATCCAAGATGGCGCCGACAAAAATTTTTTTTTTTTTCATCATGGGTGTCATTTTCATGGTTTTCGGGGTCGCTGATAATGAAATTGAGGTCAAAATTAAAATTCAAAATGGCGCCAATTAAAATTTTCAGCTTTGTCGTCATGGGTGTCATTTTCATGGTTTTCGGGGTAATTTTGACCTCATTTTCATTATCAGCGACCCCGAAAACCATGAAAATGACACCCATGGCGAAAAACAAAAAAAAAATTTTGGTGCTATCGAATTTTCATTTTGACCTAATTTTCGTTATCAGCGACCCCGAAAACCATGAAAATGACAGCCATGACGACAAAGCTGAAAATTTTAGTCGGCAGCATCATGGATTTTCATTTTGTACTCATTTTCGATATCAGCGACCCCGAAAAGCACGAAAATGACACCTATGACGACAAAGCTAAAATTTTCATTGGCACCATCTTGAATTTTAATTTTGACCTCATTTTTGTTATCAGCGACCCCGAAAAGCACGAAAATGACACCCATGACAAAAAAACCAAAAATTTTCGTCGGCGCCATCTTGGATTTTCATTTTGACATCTTTTTTGTTATCAGCGACCCTAAAAACCACGAAAATGACACTCATGAAGAAAAAATCGAAAATTTTACGTCGCCGCCATCTTGGATTTTCATTTTGACCTAATTTTAGTTATCAGCGACCCCAAAAACCACGAAAACGAAACCCATGACAACAAAACCGAAAAAAAAGTAAAACATAATTTTTTTAAAAACCGTATTGCGCGTGGCGTGTTGTTTTGAATCATTCCCGTATTCATGATCTTAGTGTCACTCAGATTTTAAATTCACCTTATTCACAAAAATAAATAAGTATACCTTCTTATTTTTAATTATATCTACTTATTTTAATTGTTAGTAATTACGTTCACGTTCATAGAATACGTAGGTTCCTAATCTATCTATAACCAATACTTTCTAGAAAAATAAAACAAAGTGAACTTATACATATATCAATTCAAGTTGTTTTACTGCATCGCTCTACCCTGTAATGCAACTTAGTACCTATCCGAGTTCGTGAACTCATGACCAGTGCGATAAGCGCGCGCGTTCTCGCGCCGCGTAATTTTTTTACGTATTGCCTCTCCGTGCGGCTGGGGTAAGCGATTGATGCATACGGCGCTCGGGTTAACCTCGCCTTAATAACACCTACGTCGACTAGTCGTATCGTATATGACGGTTAGATTCTGATAATCGACACGAAAGATAGTATCGCACATTCGCGCTGTGATAGACCATCTGTCTCTTGATATGTCTTTATGACTTTCCAACTACCTACCTTTCTTGATAGTTCATAAATTTGACGTCTTTCTTTTTGATCTCGTGGCTGAAATTCAGAAAAAGCAAAGAGAAAGTATGTTATTAAATTCACTTTCAAAATACGAATCAACATAAGTTCAAAATCAGACATTATTCATGAATTTAAGAATAGTATTTAGCAAGATGTTTACCTCCACAGATGGCTTGTCACCGAAATGGAGGACGACGAGGCACGGTCAGAAACAACTTCAGGAATCTGAAAGATGCTGTGTTGTCCCCGGCGTGCTTCGTCCGGAACCTTCCATGGAAGATCAAGGTAATGCCAGTGCAAGCGCTGACCCCGAGTCACGAACTACAGAAGTCGTTAGGGTTCTTCCTCCAGTGCAATAGAGAGAGCGAGTCTTCCAGTTGGTCATGCTGTGCAATGGCAGAATTAAGACTGATTTCCCACAAGCTAGAAACTGAACCTTTCTTCAGGAAGATCCAACATTTTTTTTGTAGGTTTGTAGATTGTTTTCAGACAAACTATAAACTTACACCCGGGCGTAAATAAGACACATGGACCTTCTTTTGCTGTCACACAAGTATTAGTGCACCGCTCGTCAAAGCTGAACTGAAGCTGAAGCTCGATGTGACATTTACAGCCCCGCAGGCTGCATAAATGATTTGATTTGATTTTTTACAATGTTCAAAAGTAAAAGGGCCTTTCCTCAGAAATCTAATTTAGGGAAATTTTAGTAATCTCGTAAACGCCGACTCAGACCAGGGTCATCTCGAATGCGGTGTGGTTTTACGGCAAAAATAAATAACCATAATCGTCCACGTCAACTAACAGCACGCGGTTAGGGAATATTTATTTTCGACATTATTGTGATATACTTATAGTTTGATAACATTTAAAGGCATTGAAAACCGTCATGCTCTTCATTTTGCCAAGTCTGCGGCGACGTCTGTTCGCAACACCTTATAACGATAACAAAACTTATTGTTTTGCCTTCCTTAAAAGGAACGTTACACATAATTATTTAACCAGTCGTAAATGATTATTTAATAATGTATAATTATTCAATTGTCTATAAATAAATTTCCTTGTAATATCTACAGCAAAGAGAACGACTTTGGTTTTGCCCACTTCATGGAATGGAACGATGTTTTGGACCCCGAAAAGGGTTACATAAAGGACGACGCAATCACGTTGGAGGTCTACGTGACGGCTAAGGCGCCTCACGGCGTCCCCTTGGATTCGCAGAAACATACCAGCGATGTTTGTAAGTTCTATGTAATAAGTAACACAACACTTTAAATTTTGTTCAGGACTTTTCGACTTTCGTTCACACGGCGGCACATCAAGCTGTACATGACCAGTATAACTTGACTTCGCTTTGTATAAGCTTACCGTACGATGAGAAATCAGCTTAACGTGGTTTTGCATAGCTTGATTAGCCGTCGTGCGTACGGCTGTACATTGCGTACGCATCTCCATACAAAATCGTTGTTTTCTATGGACAACTGAACACAGCTGAATAAGTGTGGTTAGTCCCTTACCCGTACTTTCCTTACTCAGGAGTCCCTCAGGGTTCTCACCTTGCACCATTTCTGTTTTCACTCTCCATGAAGAAGAAAAAATCTTCCTAATTCAGGAGGATTTAGACAGAATTGAGCATTGGTTCAATCCGAATCACATGCAGCTTAACGTACAAAAAAAAATTCAGTCGACTTGATAACCTCCTCTTTTTGGAAGTCTGTTAAAAATGTAGCCACATACGAAATTTATCATATTTTTTTTAATGTATTTTTCTAGGAAAAAGCTATCAAATACTGTCTCACATACAATATAAAAGTATTTATTTTACTACTTCTTACTTTGTTTTGTATTGATCGTAATGATCTCGGTTTTGATCTCATTTGTACTAAAAAAAATTATATTTTGTCTTTTTTAAAAGCTTTATATCTTTGTTTAATTGTGTAGTTGTTTAGTTTAGTTGTATTTAATTTCTAGAGCCACTCGTTTTAATTTTATATATTTTAATGTTATCACTTGATTTGTGAATGCTGACGTGGTTTTATAGTCTTTGATGCTGACTGACCAGTGATTGGCGACTGTTTAAGGCCAAGACCTTTAGGTACTTAGGATATGTTGTACACAGAAGCTGTTGGTAACCCTTTATTTATAAATAAATTATAGGACCTAAGAACAATTGAAATTACTGAACCGATTTTGATGAAATTTGTTCTAAAGTTTCTCAAAAGAAAAGTGTGCGAGTCGGATTCGTCCTGCCATTTGGCAACGAAACACTAAAAAAGGATTCTTAGGAACGGTTGAATTTTGACCATTGGAATTTGGACGACTACTAGTATTTTGTAAAAAGCTGGAATTTTTTAAGGCAAGACACAGACCGACAGACGGACAAGACGAATCTTTTTATTTTTGCCATTTGACAATGGAACCTTAAAAAGGCATTGCATCGCATGAACAAAACTCAACATAGCTTTTTGAAGTCAACTGATAGTCCGGTTAAGCGGAAGCCAGCCTCATAGGTTAACCAGCGAGATGCCATTCACAAAAAAAATGTAAATCACCTTCATTAAAACATTGCAAATACTTGGTATTTACGTGGCAATAACATCGATCCTCGATTTATTTACCAAACATCGTTAGGTACATTGATTCAGTGAACAAAGAGAAATAAAAATAAATAGTCGCATCAGTGTTATTTACGACCACAGAACATTTATGTAGCTACTTACTTTATTCCTACATAATACCTAATAGTTAACAATGTATGTTTCTTTCTTTGCAGTAAAACACCAGCAACCAAGAATGGCGAATAAAAAGTGAGTTCTTACTTATTTGTAATTCACCGAAATAGATGTTTGTGTAAATCGCCGGCAACTGCGCAGGAGCATCGAGTATAGCTTTATGCGAATATTTATCGCGGGGAATCCCATTACTGTGTATCATCTTTTACTGATTAGCTTTTGCCCGTGGCTTCGCACGCGCAGAGGTCGGTAAAGTCCTGTGTTCTAACTCACGTCATAGTTTAATGGTGCAATTAGATGTCAGTGCAAAATAATCATTAATGATAATATGAATTATTTATGCCAAAGACCAATGGAGCCCAGCATTCTGGGTGTAAACACATCAGACAGAAAACGAAACACCAAAACAGGAATGATTGACGTAGGCAAAAAGGGTGCTGTGACACATGCACAACGACCACTGGGCAAAAGTCTCCACGCAATGGGTGCCTAAGTGAGGATGGACGTCGTCCTCGTCGCCGAGGCCGGCCGGAAAGAGGTAGCGAGATGATCTGGACGCGCATTGCAAGGGCTGGCTCGAGGTGACGCACGAAAAGAGTACCTGGAAAGATATGCGGGAGGCTTGTGCCCAGAAATGGGACATATAGAAATGGTATATTAAAGAAAAAAAATGTTAGGATTTTAACGAGAAACTAAAATTTTTCAACAGTGCCGGAGCAGTGTTAATTGATCTGCCAGAAAGTCCAGTCTGTATGGAAATCATGACCGCACCGATATTCCAGTGCCAGTCGGCACAGCCTGTGCAACTCCTGCACACAGAACCTGCTGCCGACGATATGCCCGATCTGCCGCCAGAACCTCACGCAAATGAGGAACTGGCAGTTGGAAGAAATTGTTGCTAAGGTAATTTTGACCATTTAAAAGGACAGGTGCTACCGTGCAGCTTTATAGTCGTTACTTGGGATTTGTTGAGCCACTTCTTTGCTCCAACTAAATTTACGACTAGCAGCTTGGCAGCATTTTGGGTGACAGCTTTGTTTAAATCTAACGAAAAGTGCTGATTATCAGCCTTGATAAGAGATGAATTTGAATAAGTGACTTTTTATATCCTGCGGCCAGGGGCTCGATAGATACATGGGACTTTAAATTCATCTGGCGGTATACGGGTGTCGGCACAGACTTACTTTTTAGAGGAATAGTTGGTTTAAGACTAGCCTTTGTCCAGGCATCGCAGGCTCCGCATCCGCCCTCTGGATGTGGCAGCCATTGAGGCGGAGTACGAGGGGTACAGGGCGGCGAAGACCGCCCTCCAAGAGACAGTCCGGCGGGCCAAGAATCTGGCCCGCGAGGAGATGCTGGAGTCTCTGAACGGAGATCCGTGGGGGCGCCCTTACAAGATGGTGCGGGACAAACTCCGCACCCGGGCCCCCCCGCTGACGCAGAGTCTCCGGCCTGAGCTCGTGGAGGACGTGGTGAGCGCTCTGTTCCCTTCGCGAGGGGAGCATCCTCCCCCGCCTATGGCTCCGTCGCCGCGTGCGGTGCCGGAAGCGGACTACACCGATGACGATGATGACGTTCCGGAGGTGACTGGGGTAGACCTGAGAGTGGCGGTACGCAGCCTGAAAACCAGAAACACCGCCCCGGGACACGATGGCTTGCCTGGCAAAGCCTGGGTCCTGGCCTCTGAGGCTCTCGGGCCCCGACTGGAAGGGCTCCTAAGCGCATGCTTGGAGAGAGGCCAGTTTCCGCTTCGTTGGAAGACGGGGAAGCTGGTCCTCATCCGGAAACCAGGGCGCCCTGCGGACTCTCCGTCCGCATACCGGCCCATCGTGTTGCTCGACGAGATGGGCAAGCTCTTTGAAAGAGTCATTGCCAACCGCCTCGCCGGGCACCTTACGGGGATGGGGCCGGATCTTGCGGAACACCAGTTTGGTTTCCGCAAGGAGCGCTCCACGGTGGACGCCATCATGCGCGTGAGAGCCCTCACGACGGGGGACGTGGTGTCCCGGGGTGGGGTCGTCTTGGCGGTGTCTGTTGACATCGCCAACGCCTTCAACTCCATGCCCTGGAGCTGCATTAGGGAGGCACTCCGGTATCACCGGGTGCCAACCTACCTTCGTCGTGTGGTCGGGGACTACTTGACGGATAGAGCCGTCATCCACCCCGGTCGGAGCGGAGAATGGAACCGGCGAGAGATGTCGTGCGGTGTTCCACAGGGATCAGTTCTGGGACCGGCCCTGTGGAACATCGGTTACGACTGGGTGCTGCGCGCCGACCTCCCTACCGGCGTCAGCGTAGTTTGCTACGCTGACGACACGCTGGTACTGGCACAAGGGAGGTCGCACGAGGCGGCGGCCGAAAACATGACACGCGGGGTTGCGATAGTCGTGGAGAGGATCAGGCAATTGGATCTCGAGGTGGCATTGCACAAGTCCGAGGCCATGTGTTTTCATAGGCCTCGGAATGCACCACCGTCGGGATCCCTACTGACGGCAGGAGGGGTTTCCATCGGCGTCGGGTCGACGTTGAAGTACCTAGGACTCGTCCTCGACAGCCGCTGGAACTTCGTGGAGCACTTCCGACGTTTGGCTCCCAAACTGGAACGGACACGGCACCCTCACCTACCGCCTGACGCAGGTCCTCACCGGACACGGTTGTTTCGGGAGGTTCCTGCACCGAATCGGGCGGGAGGAAAAGCCCGGGTGTTTCCACTGCGAGGATCGTCCGGAGGCCACGGTGGAGCACACCGTAGAGGTCTGCCCCGCTTGGGCGGAGCACCGCCGTGTCCTTGTAGCGGCGATTGGCGGCGGCGATCTCTCGCGTCCGGCCCTGGTTCAAGCCATGGTCCGGAGCGAGAGGGAATGGGAAGCCGTCACCTCCTTCTGCGAAGCAGTCATGCTAGTGAAGGAGGTGGCAGGACGTGAGAGGGAAAGAACCTCACGTCCTAGCCGCCGCGGGAGACGCCCTGGGCGTCGGGGGTCACGTGGTAGCTCCCGGCCACTGTAGGCGCGGGCCTGTGGACGGCGAGTTATGGGCTAGCTCGCCGTCCAGCCGTCTTATGACGACAGGCCGTGTCGACGGCGCGTTCGTGTTCCACGCGCGCCTCAAAGAGATGTCGGCAACCGAGTAGGGGTCCGCATGGGCCGATGCCTGACAGAGCTGCGGGACTGTTCGAAAGAGACACCGTGGCCCTGGAACACAAAGGGCAAAGAAGGAACATGGATGGGTTTTAGTCAGTACAAGTCTGACACTCCCTTCTGCTCCGCCCAGAGTGGGGGGGGGTCATTTAATGATTTCCCATCCGAAAAAAAAAAAAAAAAAAAGAAAGACTAGCCTTTGTGCCTTTTCCTTCCGCAATTGGGGACCTTGTGAAGGACGGAAGCGTTTCATTTATCAAGTACATAATTATTTATACATAGAAGTGAAATGTATTGCGAATAGCCGTTGAAATATGTATTATTTCAACTTGATGATAAAAATTATTATTATTATTATTTCCTTTATTCATTTCTATACATATAATTTACATTTTTAAATATTTCTATACAAAGTAATATAAAAAAACATTTAAAAATATAAAAAATAGTAGCCCACTGGTATCGGGAACAGGGTCCGAAATACCGGTGGTCAGGGCTATTGAGAGAGGAACCTCCTAACAATACGCGCCGTGTCCAGAAGTACTGCTTTCTGAATCAAGCCCTTGATCCAGCTGCCAAGCGAGAGCCTCCTCAGATGTTTGTCGAGGCTATTGGCTATTAAGCCATTGGCCGACACGACTATCGGCACAATGACTGCTGTACTCACGTCCCACATGTCGACAACCTCGCGAGCCAGATCTAGATATTTGAATTGTTTATCTTTCTCTGCTTTCACGAGGTTCTCGTCATGCGGAACCGTTATATCAACAATCATTGCGCGGCGCTCCAATCGATCTATCACCACAATGTCAGGTTTATTGGCAACAATAGTCCTGTCAGTGATGATAGATCGATCCCAATACAACGTGATATTACCATTATCGAGAACTGGGTCGGGCGCATACTTATAGTATGGTACTTCTGATTCCACAAGGTTGTACTTCAAAGCAAGTTGCTGGTGGATAATCCTGGCAACGAGGTTGTGTCTATGCAAGTACTCTCCGTTAGCCAGACGAGAACACCCAGAAATAATGTGTCGGATCGATTCTCCCGGACGGTGGCATGCCCGACATATGTCAACCGTGCCATCCTTCACAATGTATTTCCGGTAGTTATTCGTCATCATAACTTCGTCCATTATTGCACAGACAAAACCTTCGGTTTCGCCGAATAGGTCACCGAAACGCAGCCAAGATACGGACGCTAAGAAGTCTACATCGGGTCCATGTAGGGCCCGGTAAAAGCGTCCGTGAAGCTCCTTGCCCTGCCATACCTCCTTGCGATCATTAGTGTCTAATACTCTAGGTTTGCGCCAGTTCTCGTTAGCCAGAGAGAGCGGGGTGAGGCCCTTGTCCACTGAGACCACATCTCGGTGCATCCCCTCGTCGACTTCTAGGAAGTATTCCCTGAGGCTGCATATCTCACGGTTGTGCAGGGTCTTAGCATTTAAGAAGCCACGACCCCCGCACTTCCGCGGGATATACAGTCTCATCACCGACGACCGCGGGTGATGCATTCGATTTGCGGTAAGCAGTGCGCGGACCCTCCTATCCAGGGCATCAAGTTCCGTCTGAGTCCATTTGAGTATGCCGAAAGAATACATCAAAACCGGCATGACCCAACCATTGAAGGCGCGCACCTTGTTTCCACCTGACAAAAGACTGCTTAGTACTTTATTCAGGCGGCCAAAGAAGCGGTCCCTCAATGATTGTTTCATGTCGGCAGTATTGATACCTAATGCTTCCGACATACCCAAATACTTGTAGGTTTCTGTTGAGGAGAGGGATCTAAGGTGTATGGAATCCGAGAGTTGAGTTCCCACGGATTCCATAATCTCCCCTCGCTTCACATGCATGACTGCACATTTGTCCACACCAAATTCCATCCTGATGGCGCTACTGAAAGTTTCCGTTACCTTCAGTAGCTTCATCAGTTGCAAGTTGTTGGGGGCAAAGAGTTTCAGATCATCCATGTAAAGAAGGTGAGATATGACCTGACCACCTCTCCTCAACCGATAGCCTAGACCTGAACCCTCCAACAGTGTGCTGAGAGGGTTCAAGGCTAAACAAAACCACAATGGACTCAGACTATCACCCTGGAATATACCGCGCTCAATCTTTATCGGTTCGCTGTTCCCCTGGATCTGTCGACATCCTGGATAGTGAAGGACCGTTCTCCAGTGCCCCATACATGACATCAGGAAGGTACGCAGAGTTGCATCAACTTTATATAACTCCAGCACCTTCATGAGCCATGTATGAGGCACAGAATCATAGGCCTTCTTGTAATCTATCCAACATGTAGACAGATCCCTTCGGGAGCGGCGAACCTGTTGGCTAATGGCCATATCAATAAGCAGCAGCTCCTTAGTACCGCGGGACCCATTCCTACATCCATTCTGAGAGGCAGACATGATAGAATTACTATCAATATGATGATTGATTTTAGCTCTCAAAATGGATGTAAGAACTTTATAGACCGTTGGTAAACAAGTGATTGGTCTATAATTTTTGGGTTCCGCAGTACTACCTGATTTATGGAGCAGGTGGGTAATTCCTGTCGTCAAGAACTGGGGCAGCGACCCTGACTCTAAGGCTGACTGAAACTGGGATGCTAAGCGAACATGTGATCTCTGGAACCATTTAATCCAGAAGTTGTGCAGTCCATCCGGTCCTGGAGATTTCCAGTTAGGCAACGGACGGACTGCACGAGCTACATCTTGGGGGCTGATGATAATTGCCCTCATTTCAGGTATCGAATCACACGCTCGTTCAACCTCCCGGGTCCAATCACCCTCAGTGTGACTGACAGGCACCGACCAGATGTTGCGCCAGAACGAACACATGGCGTCATCATCTGGTAGACGCGTATCAGTCAAACCTTGGTCCGGTCGTTCCCAAGCCCTATATACCCACCTTTCATCACTTCGGAATGTGCGATTCTGAGTGTAACGCTCCACTCGCCGCTTGTACCGACGAATACGGCTTGCCCATGCACAGATCTTCTGCTTCAAGAAGTCGATACGCTCTGTGACGCGGGCTAAGTAGTCTCGAAAACTAACATCAGTTCCCGAGAACGCCCGCTTCACAAAGCGCATCACTCTAGGTCGAGTATTGCCCTCCCTGAAGCAGATTAACTTGCCGATGAGTGCTCTAGCCTCACCGATACGCCGCTCAATCCTGCATTGCCAAGCTGGAACAGCAAATTTTGGTCGTGTAGCTCTGTCGTTGTTGGGAAATTTGACGTGAGCTACACGACATGCCGCTACAGCTCCACAGTACAATATTGAGTGGGTATCGGTGAGGTCTTTGCTGCTGTCAAAGCAGTTTGACAGCTGCGAATCTAAAGCACACACCAGCGCCTTGTTTTTCTTGTGCATAGGTAAACGAGGTAGACGTGGCCTAAGTTCAGGCGGTGTGGATCGGTACTCCCGGAATGCACCCTCCAAAGCGCTCCTCAATTGTGCGTTGCACTGGGTACTCACGGATATAACTTCGTCATCATCTTCTTCACCATCGTGTTCGGATCGCGGTGGAGCACTGGATACATTTTGTAGCTGTACCGCAATCATTGGCGAAGCAGGTATAACTAGGTTACTCCGTGAATCGAAGCGTAGTCGCTCAAGTACGGTGTCATCCAACATGTGGTTACGCTGTATGACCCGCACTTGATCCGACAGCCGTTGCGCCGACACGCTGACACCTGGCTCAAGCACCTGAAACAGAGAGAGCGTCCGACCACGGTACGCAGTCAAGTTGCTTCCCCCCTCAGTAGCCCCATAATATGCGCGCATGACGTTCTCATTAATGGACTGAGTCCATCGCATGCGCGACACATTTCCACCGGCAGCGGGGACCCTGTTCGGGGCCTGTTGGCCTCGAGGTCCCAAGCCCGCTGGTGGCCGTCCTCTTCCTCGTCGTCGTGGTGGTGATGGGGTCGACGGCGGGGAGAAAAACTCGTCACTCGAACTCGACGCAACTGCAGCGATCGGAGACACAGCACTCACGATTGAGGCGCGTCCCGGCGGCTGCGAGGCGGAGCTGAGCGACGAGTCCGGAGATGGTGGGTGTGCCTGATGTTTTGCCCGGCTTCTTGTCAGCATTCATGTATATTTTAAAGTATATTCCAAAAATTTAGGGTCCGGTTTTGTAAAATAGGTTTTCTGTTTTTTTTTTTTTTCTTATCTTATCTCATACATTTTTAAATATTTTTACAAAGAAAAGTAAACAAAACATTTAAAAATATAAAAAATAGATGGCCCATCGGCATCAGGAACAAGGTCCAGGTTGCCGGTGGTCAGGGCTCCAGAGAGAGGAACCGCCTCACTATGCGTGCCGTGTCCAGGAGTACTGCTTTCTGAATCAAGCTCTTGACCCAGCCGCGCAATGAGAGCCTCCTAAGGTGTTGGTCGAGGCTCTCTGCTATTAGTCCATTAACCGTAACGACTATCGGTACAATGATTGCAGAGTCCACGTCCCACATGTCGACAACCTCGTGTGCTAAATCAAGATACTTGATTTTTTTATCATTCTCAGCTTTCACGAGATTCTCGTCATGAGGGACAGTGATATCAACAATCATTGCACGGCGCTCTCGGCGATCTATCACCACAATATCAGGTTTATTTGCTAAAATAGTCCTGTCTGTGATGATAGATCGATCCCAATACAATGTGGCATGACCATTCTCGAGAACTGGGTCGGGCACATACTTGTAGTATGGTACTTCAGAACTCACAAGGTTGTATTGCAAGGCAAGTTGCTGGTGAATAATCTTAGCTACTAGGTTGTGTCTGTGCAAGTACTCACCGTTAGCAAGACGAGAACAACCAGAAACAATATGTCGGATGGATTCACCGGGACGGTGGCATGCCCGACAGATGTCAACCGTACCGTCCTTGATAATATATTTCCGATAGTTGTTCGTCATGATAACTTCATCCATAATCGCACAGACGAAACCTTCAGTTTCCCCAAAGAGGTCACCGAATCGTAGCCAGGATACGGACGCCAAAAAGTCTACATCAGGCCCATGTAAGGCCCGGAAAAAGCGTCCGTGTAACTCCTTGCTCTGCCATACCTCCCTACGGTTATTAGTATCCAATACCACAGGTTTGCGCCAGTTCTGGTTAGCCAAGGAGAGCGGGGTGAAGCTCTTGTCCACTGAGACCACATCTCGGTGCATCCCCACGTCGGTTTCGAGAAAGTATTCCCTGAGACTGCATACCTCGCGGTTGTGCAAGGTCTTAGCATTTAAGAATCCACGACCTCCGCACTTCCGCGGGATATACAGTCTCATCACCGATGACCTTGGGTGATGCATCCGATTTGCGGTCAGTAGTGTGCGGACCTTCCTATCCAGGGCGTCAAGTTCCGTCTGAGTCCATTTGAGTATGCCGTAAGAATCCATCAATACCGGCATGACCCAACCATTAAAGGCGCGCACCTTGTTTCCGCCTGATAAAAGACTGTTTAACACTTTATTCAGGCGGCCAAAGAAGCGCTCCTTTAATGATTGTTTCATGTCGGCAGCATTGATGCCTAATGCTTCCGACATACCCAAATACTTGTAGGTCTCGGTTGATGAGAGGGATCTAAGGAATATGGAATCCGAGAGTTGAGTTCCCACGGATTCCATAATCTCCCCTCGCTTTACATGCATGACTGCACATTTGTCCAAGCCAAATTCCATCCTGATGGCGCTACTAAAAGTTTCAGTCACTTTTAGTAGCTCCATCAGTTGCAAATTGCTGGGAGCAAATATTTTCAAATCATCCATGTAAAGGAGGTGAGATATAACCTGACCACCTCTCCTCAACCGGTAGCCTAGACCAGAATCCTCCAGTAGTGTGCTCAGAGGATTCAAGGCCAAGCAAAACCAAAGCGGACTCAAACTGTCACCCTGAAATATTCCTCGCTCAATCCTGATCGGTTCATCGTTCCCAAGAACCTGCCGACATCCTGGATAAAGAAGGACCGTCCTCCACTGCCCCATACACGACATCAAGAAGGTGCGAAGAGTTGCATCTATTTTGTACAATTCCAGCACCCTCATGAGCCATGTATGTGGTACCGAGTCATAGGCCTTCTTATAATCTATCCAACACGTCGACAGATCCCTCCGGGATCGACGAACCTGTTGGCTTATGGCCATGTCGATAAGGAGCAGCTCCTTAGTACCGCGGGACCCATTCTTACATCCATTCTGAGAGACAGACATAATTGAATTGCTATCTATATGACGAACAATTTTTGCTCTCAGAATGGATGTTAGAACTTTATAGACCGTCGGTAAACACGTAATTGGTCTATAGTTTTTAGGTTCCACAGTACTACCCGATTTGTAGAGCAGGTGGGTAACTCCTGTTGTAAAGAATGGTGGTAGCGACCCAGTCTCTAAGGATGACTGGAATTGTGAGGCTAAGCAAGCGTGTGACCTTTGTAGCCATTTAATCCAAAAATTGTGCAGTCCGTCCGGCCCTGGAGATTTCCAGTTAGGTAACGGACGGACTGCACAGGCCACGTCCAGTGGACTAATAGAAATGGCCTCCATTTCCGGAATTGAGTCACACGCTCGCTCAACAACACGCATCCAATCACCCTCAGTGTGGCCGACGGGCACCGACCAAATACTTCGCCAAAAAGCATTCATGGCGTCGTTATCCGGCAGATGCACGTCAGACACTCCTTGAATGGTAACGGGCCGCTCCCATGTTCTGTACACCCACCTTTCGTCACTCTGGAACATGCGGTTCTGAGTGTATCGATCCACTCTTCGCCTATACCGACGGATACGGTTAGCCCATGCATAAACTTTCTGCTTCAGGAAGTCGATGCGCTCTGTGACTCGTGACATGTATTCTCGGGGACTGATATCAGTTCCCGAGAATGCCCGCCTCACAAAGCGCATCACCCTTGGGCGTGTATTCCCCTCCCTGAAGCACATGAGCTTCCCGATGAGTGCCCTGGCCTCATTAATACGACGCTCAATCCTGCATTGCCAGGCTGGTACGGCAGATTTTGGTTGTGTAGGACTGTCAGTGTTTGGAAATTTGACATTGGCTACACGACATGCCGCAACAGCCGTGCAATACAAGATTGAGTGTGTATCACAAAGGTTTGTGCTGCTTTCAATAAAATTTGGTAACAGCGCATCCAGGGCACACACCAGTGCTCTATTCTTTTTATTATTATTACCTTCTCAACTATGTACCTACTTGGTTGGTATTAACTTTACACTTTGAAGACTTCCTTTGTAAATATTACTCGGAAAAAACTAAAGTGGTGCGAAAAAGATAGGTACCGATTTAACTGATTGCTACGGTCATACATTATACATACCCCATACCTATACGTTAGTAACTTTACTATGTACAGTAATTTTTAAAGGCGGCTTCTATGAATGACCTGACTCTTTATTCCGTTGCAAATATTTGCTAGCGTGGAACAAGTAGCGAGTCTGTTAGATGCCTTAATCGTTCAATTCTATTACCACAACTCCTCGCCCCTTTATTTTGTAGCTTTCATGGCACAATATTTTTCAGGCAAAAGTGGAGTGTCCCAATAAGTCTTCGGGATGTGTGTTCACCATGGTGGCAGTTCCGAAAAATTGACTGCCCGCTCGGTGCTGTGTTCGGAAAATGTTCCTGGACAGGTAAACAATTTTTTTTTTCGTGTTCTCATTGCCTAACCTTGTGTCAGAGTTTTTGTACCGCCCATGGGCCTCTGACTTGACTTTACATGCCGTCGAGATATATCTCTCAAGCATGCTGGTATGGTTTTCTCACGATTCCTTCACCGAAGCAAGTGATAATTATGCAGTACGGTCGCACATACATCAAAATCAGAGAGTGTGTCTTGGGTTCGAAATCGAGACCTACGACTTGGCAGTCTGACGGTCACACCGCTACGCTGCTACCGGTAATAATAATAACAACAATCTGGGGAATTGCATCATAAGAATTATAGATGATCCACAGTATTCCATAGTTCATAATGGAAGGAGTATCAAAGCAAAATTATTGGGACTTCACTCACATATTTGTATTCTGTTTACAGGCAAACTTAAGGACATGATGGAACACTTCAAGGATCGTCATGCCTCTCACTGCAACGTCGCCACTGACGAAGAAGTGGAACTCACCAACGTTGACATCAAAAATGATGACCGTTACTTTTAGTTGGTGACCCAAAGCAAGTTCCTGTTCATCCTAACTGTAAAAATCGACACTCTTCAAAATATGGTGTACTGCACATCGGCAACAAAAAAACAGCACATGATCACATTTCTGAGATACACGTCGTGAGCAAACAGAATCCTAGAAGGAAAGTCGTGTTCACGTAACATTGCTTCAATGATACCATTAAGCCTGAAGAGATCTTCCGTCAAGGACAAGAAATTGTCGTTCAGATTCTTTATCAAGAGGATCCCGCCACCACCGGGCAACAATTAGAATGACAAGGGTGATGGCAAAAATGATAACAAGCCTAACTCAGGACTGGGCCGGTCCTGGGTTAGGCTTGTTATCATTTTAAAGGCCCTGGCTTCTTATCAATTCTAAAGGCCCTGGGCCTAAAGGACCTAAAAATGCGGAAGGTAAAAATAAGCAGAACGGGGCTGGGCCCCAACCAAAGGGCAAAAAGGCACAGGCACAATCATAATTTCTTGGCGACACTATCCCGTTCATTCGCATTAAGTCGTAGAAAAATGGGTTTTTTCTTTACTTTATTTCCTATACTTTATGTAACTAGATTGACTTGTTATTATGAGGAGGTCAATATTGGAGTGCAATTCTCGTGATTACGTGCATCACATTAGGGCTTCATAATGATGCTACATTATTTAAAGTACGTAATGTGAGTATTAAATAAGGCGGCCATGTCTTTTCTTCAAAAGATTGAGTTACAGGAGTAGGTTGCCGCGAGGGGTGTGTGTGCAACCACACACGGCCTCGCGTACCTAGGCCTTAATGCTTGGCTGGGCTTGCCATTAAATATTCAACACTGTTGTAATCAATCAATGGACAAGCAGTAGGTACCTACGTTCCGCAGTGATTCTTTAGTGTAACTGTAAAAACGAACCAAAAGCAACATAGCATCAGATCGCGAAGAAATAGTACAACTGCCATTTTAAACAACACCATAAAGTGGTCCAACATTTCGTGTACACTGCATAATAAGGCATTTCAAAGCTAATTGTCCGATTGTTTCTGAGTCGGCAAGCAACATGATCCTAAAGTATCATGTGGACGCTAAGGTACTCTGAATATTTTAAAAAGCCAGTCAATCGTTTCTGAGAAAGACTCTAAGCAGCCTGTGATTACGTTGGGCATAAAATATAGAGGACCTATAATTTATGTGCGAACGTGACGTGAGTATTTAAGTCAAATGACAATATACTCATATGTACACACGTACACGAATTTGACGAATGTAACTATACTTATGAAGGCCCTTTGTAGTGTGCGAAAAATAAGTTTTGGACTCTTAACAAGACCCAATCACTAACGATCATTATAGTTACTTAAAAATGTTTTCTTTTTTAAATTGTTTTAGTCTGTAGGTATCTTATACATATACGTTAGGGTGTCCCGATTTTGTTTTTTTTATTTACCTATTCTCAAGACCTCTCAAAAGTTGCGTTATTAGTTGTAGATTACCGTAAAAATAATTAAAAAAATATAAAAACATATCTTATGGGTTCTACCGGCATTTTTATTAAAAAAAAAACACTTAAATAACCCTCCAGTCAAAGTTGTCTATTCTATTTTATGTACATTATTCCCATTTTATTTTTTTATTCTCTGATAGTGGAAGCCTAAGTTATGATTTGTAGGCACCGACAGGATGTTTCCAGTAAGGAATTGGTTTGGATCAAACTCGCAAAATTCATGTTTTGACTCGTTTTCTTAAATTTTCTACTTGTAACGGGAGGCAGTTCGTCTCATTTCTATTGCGGTTTTATTGCTGTAAGGTGTCGCTCTGCACTTACTTGTGATAAAATACGTGTTTTTGTTACATATAATAATGGGTTCAAGACGAAGTGAGACTACTTGTGCTATTTTGGGATCATATAAAGAACTTGACGATCGCCAGTTAACAGTGATAAGTGACGTTATCAAATTCATTTTGTTTACTAAAAATGAACTAAAATTACAGAAGAATGGGAAAGATCCTTCTAACACAGAAGTTTTTTCAATCGTTTCTGGAAAACTTGATACAATTTGGGCCAAAGCTTCGATTCCCATCGTTACCAACGTACGAATTACCCAATTGCTGAAATCATATTTCGAAAAATACCTGTCATTGATAAGATATCCCAAAAATAAAAGAAATGATAGCTACGAAAGCAAAGTGAAGGGCTTTTTGGAATCGTCAAACAAACTCTTCGATATTGCTGCTTGTAAGTGCACTTCGTTTGACATTTGTTCCTGCATAAAACCTAAGAAAGTTCCTATTTCTGAAAGAGACTTTTTACTGGACCAAAGAAGTGATAGAAAAATGGCAATAAGCGGTATAGACACAAAAGAAACGGCAAGACTTTTAAAGAAACATCAGAGACAAGAAAATTTGAAGCAGATAGAGTTAGAGCACGCATGTTTTCCAAGTACATCACAAGAAACTAATCCTGTTTCGGTGCGCGAGTTGCCTGCAACAGAGCTTTCTCCGAATAGTGACGTGCTTGTGAATAAGACTCCATTTACTTCATTGAATCGGAACACTCTGGCGCTGCCAACAGTAGCTAAGGTATGTGATCGGTATGGACTATCAACGCGATCTGCGGCTGCGGTCGCTTCAGCGGTCTTAGCTGACGTAGGATTGGTATCTTCCGAAGATCTAAGTCTAGTTATTGATAAGAATAAAATTCATAGAGCTGTTTCAAAAGCACGGACCAAGGCCAGCAAAGATATTGATGCAATTGTAGCAAAAAGTATCTACTTTGATGGACGAAAGGACAAAACAATCATAAACGATAAAATAGGCAATCGATACCACCGCAGAGAAGTCTTGCAAGAGCACATTTCAGTTCTCACAGAGCCGGGATCTATTTATTTGGGACATACAACGCCAAGTCGTGGCACTGCCAAAGGGATTGTCACTTCTATCATATCTTTGTTCGAAAATCAAGGGCTGAACTTGGAAGAGGTGATCTGTGTGGGGTGCGATGGTACTCCTACGAATACAGGTTGGAAGGGAGGTGTCATTCAATACCTTGAAAACTATTTAAAGAAACCGTTACAATGGTGTGTTTGTATGCTTCACGCGAATGATTTACCGCTTCGCCATTTGTTCATGTCTCTGGATGGTAGTACATCTGGCCCAAAGGAATATTCAGGACCTATTTGAAAACAGCTAGCTGTTTGTGAAAGTAAACCTCTAGCATCTTTTTGTGCAGTGACTGGCAATTTGCTCGAATTACCTGATGATATTGTGAAGGAACTAAGCACGGATCAAAAGTATCTCTACGAAATGTGTCATGCTGTGATGGCTGGTTCATGTTCCCCTGAGCTAGCTAGCCGCCAACCTGGAAAAATGGCGCATTCGAGATGGCTCACTACTGCCAATCGCTTACTCAGACTTTACGTAAGTACTGTTTCGCCGTCAGATAATTTGCAGATACTTGTGAACTACGTAGTCAAAGTGTACGCTCCTGTTTGGTTCCTCATCAAGCAAAACTCATCATTTAAAGATGGAGCCAAGCATATTTTTCAAATGGTTATGTACTCTCGATTTTTGCCTGATAGTCAGAGATCTATTGTAAATTCAGTGATCGAAAGAAACGCTTTTTTTGCGCACCCAGAAAACTTGCTGACTGCCATGTTATTCGACAATAGAGACCATATTCGAGAGCTTGCGCATCTCGCAAAATATTAAAGGCCAGAGAAGCAGAAAAGAGCAACTCTCGCAGGGTATTTAAAGCACCAAAGCTTAACTTCTGTGCGCAAGATTACACTGATATAATATTTTTCCAAGAGTGTGAGATATCAGCTCCACCAATTTTGCGACACGTCTCCAACGATGAACTTATAATTAAGGCTAAAGAACACAGCCTCGACATTGTTGACTTTCCCTGCTACACACAGTCAGTGGAAAGATGTGTGAAATTAGTGACGGAGGCTTCTCTAAGCGTCATGGACGCTACATCTCGGGATGGTTTCATTAGGAACAGATTAAAATCTCGCGCGGAAATGTCTAATTTTGGGCACAAAAACCAGTTCCGTTTTTAAAGAGACCATTGGTTATTTGTCTTTCAACTATTTTATACCTTGCTTTGACTTATTGTTGTATCCTTAAATTTAATAAAAACCATTTAAATGTTATTTTTGTTTGATTTATAGTTTATGCTAAGAATCCCTAAAAATGACAAATTTTAAAAATTTCAAGGACCGGTAGAGGCCTCAAGATGACAGATATCTAATAAAATTTTATAATAATCGTAATCTATGTGTCAAAACGCAACTTTTGATACCTCTTGCACAGGCGTAACTCGAAAAAAAAACCCATACATGGACGGGACACCCTATATACGTAGGTCATTTAGCAGTTCTGGGTATAATATAAGAAAATAAGTTAATATTTGTAATTCCCTAAAGGTAGGTAGTTCAAATGATTTTTGCGGTATTCTAATATAATTCTTAATTGGATAATACTTATGGACACCATAATTGGTGATCCTGAAGCTAAAATTCTATATCAGCTTACCTGTGTACTACACAATTTGTACGCTTCAGATAGTTTTATGGAAATCCAATATGATTTTTGGGCTGTTTCATTCAAATAATACAAGAAGTGAAGACTGGTGTTTATTGATGGAAACAAAAAACTGATGTTTAATAAATGTATAATTCTTTTTTTCCGCTTTCATCTGATAATAGTAATTATCCTTGACTATGATCATTTGTGTGGAAAGATGCATCACATTTTTTATAGAATCAGGACCAGTGTCCTAATTCTACTTAATCAAGCAGCACAATATCAGCTTTCTTGAATCTCTTAGTACAATTTGGCATCATTGAATGTGAAAGGGGATTTGGATGGTTGGTTAATCTATCTTTGTAATTCTCTAGATAGCGCTTCTTCTAGGATCGTTGGGATTTCCAGGTGCTCATGGATTTCTGAGTTATGTATAATAATATTTATGTAGAGGATTTAGTTTTTAGTACATTTATTTTGTTTCATTTGAATTATTAATACTTGTTATGTATGATGCTATAACTTAACTAAATGTAAAGTAACCTGTTTTCTTTTTGCTCTCTGTATCAGGAAAGGATGGATGGAAGGATGATATTCCTACTCTTAGATTAAATTATACAGTCAAATAAAAGCTCATCTATATTATATTAATAAAGTTACCTTACAATTGTTATTTTAACGCAACCTTACAGCAGACGGTGGTGTGAATTGGTGATGGATGATATCCCTCCATGATTGTCTGTCTTGGGGTGCGTTTCCACCAGAGATGTGCGACGATGCGTAACGAGGGATGTTTGTTAAGAACACAGGACTTCATTTACCTAAGTTCACAGCGCCTACTATCACAGCGTCGCTACGCATCCTCGCATCGCTCAGCGGCATAGCACATTTCTCTGGTGGAAACGCTCACACCATTCCACGGCCTCGCTTCGCATTCTCGCACCGGCCAGCTTCCTCGCACATCTGGTGGAAACACAGCCCAGCCCCGGCAGTCTCGACATAGATAGCCTTAAGGTTTCGAAATAAAGTTGAAAATCTATTAAAGAAATTTGACATCGTTATGACTTAACGACCGATTTTTGTCGCTATCTATGTCGAGACTGCAGCCCCTGTGCAGATCTCTCACTGTACAGGAAATCTATACAAAGCGAGGCTATGTTATACTGGAAATGCATAGCTTGATGAGTCGCCATGTGTACAGCTCTAATTGAAAGCCAGCTTTTTGCTTTACAGGGGTAGTGACCACACTTATTTACAGGGAATCTGATTGATTCGACCATTATCAACACATTAGTTGCAGTTCGATCGAGTTCTTTTTCCCAAACCGAAACAAGGTGATTGACAGTCTTTTTCGCTGGATGGACATACAGCTTTTACTGGATGACTGACTAAGGGCTCCCACACATAAACACGATACGACGTCGCGTCGTACAACGATGCGGCGTCGTTTCACGATCGACGTCGTGAAACGACGCCGTATCGACATCTTTGAATTTTGAATAACAACTGCGCAGGATTGCATCGTGGAAATCTACGACACGACGTCGTAACGTGTCGATGCACGATACGACGTCGTGACGTTAGAAATCACGATGCAATCCTGCGCAGTTGTTATTCAAAATTCAAAGATGACGGATGGTATTGAAGTCGATCATCTAATTACCCTAGTCGAGCAGCGTCCCGTACTATGGGACAAAACATCTGAAGAATACAAGAATAAAAATGAAAAAACAAAAGCATGGAAAGAGGTGTGCGAAAATTTATTTCCTGGTTTTCAAGAATTAAGTAATCAAGAAAAAACAAAATATGGTAAGTAATATCCTATATTTTATTTAGTTGCCAACTAAGAGCTCCCACATCAATCAAGTAGGGGTCCGCATGGACCGATGCCTACCAGGGCTGCGGGACTGTTCGAAAGAGATACCGTGGCCCTGGAACATAAAGGGCAAAGAAGGAACATGGATGGGTTTTAGTCAGTATAAGTCTGACACTCCCCTCCGCTCCGCCCAGAGTGGGGGGGTCATTTGATGATTTCCCATCCGGAAAAAAAAAAAAAAAAAGAGCTCCCACATCACTATTAAAGTAATCACAAAATTCATTTCTTATGTCGGTAGCTCTTGTTTTTGTTCTACCCTCCTGTGTGGATTGTTGTAGTTCAATATTAGAATCATCAATTATCATATCTTCAAATGTTTCGGCTCCTTCACGGTTTAGAATGAAATTATGTAAAACACAGCATGCTTTTATGATATTTGTGCAAAGATCTAAAGAAACATTTAATGGTCGATGAAATACCCTCCACCTGTTAGCCAGGATACCGAACGCACAAACACATTGAATTCGTTACGAATTCAACGTTAACGTTGTCGTTTTTTCGTTCGTTACGTGGTATTCGTTTTTGTCAGGCACTAAAAATATTGTTATACAACACTTTTGTCTATATCTTTATTGCCGTGATAGTTACAGTATTATCGTTGTAAAACAATGAGAGAAACAAACGGGAAGTAATTAATGGCCACCGTGAATTTAAATAATTTTATTTAACAAGGACACTACGACTCGGTGACCGGCCGTTCTGACATCAGAATGAACGGTCACTCTTAAAATGTTTTTTTTCTTTTAGAATACGATGGAAGCAATTGTTTGAGAATAGAAAGCAAATAGAGGCAATAGGGAAGCAATTGTTAGGCATAAATTCAATGTTAAATACGCCAAGTGACCGTTCATCCTGATGGAGACGAGGTTCTAACATAAATCAAACTACAAAATAAGTTTTTATGTTTTTATTTCCTTACAGCTAGATGTTCATTTCTTGGCCTTAGCCTCACGTGTGGCTTTTCTTTCTGCGGCGCGGGCAAGCTGCTTTGCGGGTTTAAGGTTACCTTTTTTGCAGAACCTTTGGTTCCTCAGGAACTTGGGGTCCATCTGAAAAGAGAAGATTAATTTACAATATATTAATTTAGATTTGTGTACAAATTTGTAGGACAAGGAGCAGCATATTCTAGAATTATGCTCATTTTGACTGACACTAGGCCATGCCCTTAGGCAACACCTAGATGAATGTCTGAATACAAAGGTACTGTTGGATTTATTATCAGGCTGGCAGTTGAGACAACTGATAGCTGCCTGTATACTGCTGTTCCCCACTTTATTTTCTTCTTGAAGTATAATGTAATTATTATGTTTGTCTAGTGGATTTATAAATTGGTTTAAATTTATTTATTGCTAGGCTGTGTTGCGAATTGAAATAGTACTTAAGCTTTCATATAAGCTTGTTTGTAAGAAAGGGCATTAGGGTAATTATGAAAGTCATGGGAATACTCCCATGACTTTGATGCTTCAAACTATATCAATGGGATTTTATCTTCTGGCTTCAAATTGTATTGTGGTAAGTAACTAATGATATTATCAGGTATCTGACCATCACAACAATGACATTTCATTATTAACCATCATGGTTATTTAATTACCATAGTAAGTATTTACAATGGTAAATGACGTGAAAATAGTAAGCTTATAGGAACACTGATATGTTCTTTAAATGATATCAAAACCTTTTGTCACAAAAGTCGTGATTTCACAATAACTGGTAACACCTAGTATGAGTATTCAAAACCACATTCAGGCGTACGCTAAGTTGTTTCATCTTGTTAAATCTTGTTAGAATAGGTGCTGTGTTTATTATTGTATTTACTGTAGGTAACTAATAATTTCACTTACGCCAAGGGTGGATTCGTGCCTCTGGTTCCTAGGCTTTTTGATGCCATTCCTGTGTGCTTTACGGTCTGGAATAAAAAAAAATATCGTTGTATTTACAACACGTAAACTTAACCACAAAAAACCAACAGTCTTTCTTCATCGCTTATATATTATGTATTTATGATACGGTAGGGAACACAAACAATGCCGATCTCACGGTTTGAAATTAAATGTGAGCCCCCACTAAATTTCCTGTAAAATAAAATCTAAAGGTACTCACTTTGGTTGTGATTTGTGTGATTCTTAGACTTTGCCATTGTGTCGAATTATGCGTTCTGTAAAAGAAAATAAGTAACTAATTACAACAGTTAACACTTGGTTTTCTTGCGCGACGTTCAAAACTTGACAAATTCTGTAAGATTTCTCAGATATTTAAGGGAATATTTCAAAATCTCAAAACACCAACCTAGAACAGCAAGAGAAAAAGACAAGAGGAAAACAATCTGCTTGAATGAATGTTTCGTTTTTAATTTCCTCTGTCACTTAGCATTTGATTATTGCTGTCTCTGTCACACATGGTAAAAATTAGATTTGCTTTCCTGCTGTCAGGCATTCAATGATTCAAGTCTCCTTTGACCATAGTTGAAAAAACCTGAAACGGTTCCGATACTTCGTGTTCCTTTTCACTCAGAAAGCTATCAACAAAACAAAAATTGTGCACTGTGCACAAATTCGATTTCCTGCCAAGCCTGTGTGGATTCAATTATTCACTGATGCACAAAGTGTAAAAAAAGTTCTAAACCTGCTTTGTCGTAGTCGGGTATGACTACGGCAAAGCTAAAAAGAAGGTTACGATTTTTTGTCATTGGTTTTTGAGATGAGATTGCGATTTGTATTATTTTGAACTTATTTGTACGAGAATGTTTATTGGTGACACCTAGATATTACAAATTAAAAATATCGTGTGTTGGTTTTACACTTTTACCTTATGTTCCAGATGGATCATCCGTACAAACTCAAGTCAAGAACAAAGCCTTGAAAAACTTCGTTTCAAAACCTAAAAAAAACTAAACACGATGTGAAGTGACAGTTGTCAAGTGACGACTCATTTGAACAAAATTCGTTTCAGATCCAGAAATGTTGCATTTATTTGCCTGTAATTTATTTGTCATTATTTTCTAGCACATGTATTACTTTTGCCGTTCAGTGCTTAACTCTGCAGTTTATGTTTAAAGTGTAATTTAAGCAACCCGAACTTTAAAAACATGTGTCGTGTTGTCTGGAGGTGTCTCGTCCTGTCAGTCAAGTGTTGAATAAAATTTAATCGAAAGTAGATATTACAGTAATTAATTTAGATTGAATATTTAAATACTTAGCAAGTCACAATGGTAGTGTTGGAGGGCGATTCCGGGGATGCCAAACCTATATCCGAAGAAACTGAAAAAGAAGAAGTCAAATCGCCGAGACTTTTAACTTTAGAAAGTATCCTTTGAATTTTAAATAAGAATGGTTGACTGCTAACTAAACTATTTCGAATATACATAGCCTGCTCCGATATTATTGTAATGTGACAACATAATGTTATCAACATCGTAATCCTCTTATCTTTTAAGTCATGACTTCAACTAATTCCTTTAGTTTATATATGTATCTTCTCTTGCATTATACTTCATGCAAATAATTTGTGTATGTTATAGCAAACATGCACAGTCCACGTAATGACCTATGTTATTATAAGCTGTTATGTTATAATAAGCAGTTTGGGCTCCACACCCCTTTGAGTATGCAGCCTTGTTGTGTTCAATTATTCATGCAATATGTTACTCAAATACATACTTACTACAGTAGCAGTTTCAGTAACATTTAGTCTGGATTCTTCAGAAGCAGCACAGTGGTTTTGAACTTTTTAACAATCATGTTTATTTAAACCAGAGTATAAAGCTATCCAGCTTAGAACTTCAATGTTACTTGGAACTTAAACAATATCGTCTTTCTTTGCTTTGGTCAGCCTAATAGATCTAGATATTAATATACTGTCAGAATATTGTTGGTGCGCTTGCCAAACGTGATATGTGTGTACACAACACAACATTTTCGCTTTCATACTATAAATGTAATAAGTTTTTTATTGTTAGACTAAAATAGATATTTTTTGCCATATTTTGTTTTTTTTTTTTATTTTTTCAGAAGATTACGGAAAAATAGTTTTAATAGAACATTACGAAAAAAATAGTTTTTATGTTATCCTGAAAACTTCTTTAAATGCACATATTCGGTTTGTTAAGTGCACCGATGATATGTCTGTCTGGTGTGACAGGGTAACTATTTTTAAATGCACAATGAATTTCATTGCAATTTAAACCATCATTTACAGAATTTATTTTGATAGGTTTATGTGTTATTTAACTTAGGTATGACACAAAAATCCCAATGCCATGGGTGCTATGACATCCATGCTATGTAAGGTGCATACCCTATTCAATGAATCTTTTGTCAGTAGCATTGTCACTCTATTTTTTATTTTTGGTAAATTCTGTCATACATACACCATAATATTATTTCTTAACTAGACTATCAGTCTTCCGTATCACTAAGGATGCTCAGCAGCAACATGGTCTGCGCCACGGTGACTTCCAGCGCTACCGGGGATATTGTTCAAGGCGCCTCAGGAGGCTGCGCAAAGTACTCAAGATACCGCAGGTTTGTGAACATTAATCTATAGAGATAATTTTTTGTAACGGGACTACAATGCAAAAACTGAAATGATTAAATTCGACACAACAATAAAAAAATCTCCTGGTTTATCCACTAAATCCTTCGACAATAATATGCATATGAGTAGTACCTTGCAAATAGAAGACGTCTTCCAGTTATAATGAAAGCTTATAGTAAGTCCTAGTAACCTAAAAGAATGCTGAAGAGCAGAAGCCTGAAATTCAATCTATCGCTGGACCAAAACAACGCTGCTGGACTAAAGCAACTGTGACTTTATTCAAATCCAGAACATACCTATTTCATACTGTATGCTGAGTCGAAAAGAACAGTAACACACGATTCTAACACTGGAATGAGATACTGGATAAATCATAATAAAATTTGGAAAAAAATTCTCTCTCTTTATGTATTGCTTTACCAGTTTTCACCATCACTAATGAAATACTAAATTATTGCACTGCAGAATTTCGACTGTTGATGCCGAGCCTAGCATTGAAAATCGTTTTTATTTAGGCATCATTTATATAGCAATTGAGTACGATATAATTTAGTATTCCAACAACACCCATCAACATCACAATTCTCATCTTCCAGGGCGATAGACGCCACTACCGCCGTCGCGACGTCACGACCGTCCACCTAACGGCGACGTCGGCCGAGAGCCGTCTCCTATGCGTGCCGCTACTGCAGTCCGAGAGGGCATGGGCGCACGCCATGCAGCTGCGGCAGGAGGCCAACACTGAGCCGAGGAAGAAGTTCCATCTGGTAGCGAGGCTGAAGAAGGCTTATGCTCATGCTCAGACGCTGTTGCAGTTATGTGAGGTGAATATAGATTAGATAATAATTTTATTTAACTCTGCGCTGCCACAGCGACATTACTTTGCAAACAATTAAACAGAGTCCATGCGTTATTGTTCAAATAATTTCAAATTCAAGCCGACTTAATTTGAGAGCAGCAAATGCAGCACAATATACACAGATCACACACAGATAGATCTACTGATCCATAGCACATCACTACAATACATTTAATTGTGATCCTTTTTCCTATAAAAGCAAAGCGGAGTATGTGATGCGCGCACGCAGTTAGAAGCGGGCGCGTACGCGGCGTGGCTA
The DNA here is from genome assembly GCA_963576755.1 of Noctua janthina. Lineage (NCBI taxonomy): Eukaryota > Metazoa > Arthropoda > Insecta > Lepidoptera > Noctuidae > Noctua > Noctua janthina. Next base: position 6,963,525 of record OY755055.1, read on the forward strand.
AGCGGCGCGTTGTTGGTAGAGCTGCAACAGTGGCGCCCCGCCGCGGAGGCGCTGCATCGAGCGCAAATAGTGCTCGAGAAACTGTGTGCAGCGCTGCCTGAAGAAGAGCGCATGGTTTACAAGCAGAAGGTATGTAGCAGATGTGTGGGTGTGTGTCCAACAACATTCCCAATCAGATTTTTTTTTAGAATTTTCATCCCCTATTTAACTACTTTAGGGGACGATTTTTTAAAAACCCGCCCTTAGTGCTCAACTTCGTCTTAAAAGTATGTCTTGTGCAAAATTTCAAACTTCTAGATCCAGCGGTTTCTTTAGACAGTGTTGCGTTGCGTTGTTTTTATGGTGTAGCAAGATCTTTAAACGCCCAATAATTTATCGAAAATCTGCTAAACGTTTAATAACTTTCCGTTGAATCTTCTGCCTCCTTCGTTCTCACGTGTACAATAATAACCAAATGGTGTCTGTCTGTACCCAGGCTGAGGAACTTAAGCCTAGTCTACGTTACTGCGCGTATAACATCGGCGACGAGTCGGCAGCTGGCGACCTCATGGCCATGCGCGGGCAGGGACTCATCGACAATTTGGACACGCTCATGGCGCAAGCTAAGTCAGTATTTCCACATGTATTAGAGACGCTAAGTTAATGCGGGTTCATCCGCATCAAAAATCTTATTTAATTACAAATGTATGCCTACCTCCTGGTTTAACTACGGCTAAACGGTACGTAGATTATTACCCACTTGCACCACAAATCACTAAACGCTTATCACCAAGCGAGTAACAGAAGTAATCAAGGTAAGGTCAATTGCAGGTAAGAGATTAAACAAAAAAAAAAGAAAACTATTATGCTATGAAATACAGACATATGCTGTTGAACTGTATCAAAATAGTGGCACAGAAACTACTACTACTACTAACACAGCAGAGATATAGGGTTTCCATTTCCTACACGTGCACTCATATTGTCGTATTATTTCAGAGAATCCCGCTCTGGTGTGATGCATGAAGTGGAATGGCGCGGCCGTAAAGTATCCGTGAGGCCCGAGAAAGTGCGGCTGTTCCTCATCGCACTGCAAGATCTAGAGAAGTCGGTCGCCAAAGCAGAGACCGTACAAGCCAAGATTGACATCCTCGAGAACATTCTCATGGATTGCAAGGACGCTATATCAGCGATCAAGGATGAGATCAAAACGGATCCGAAGCTCAAAACAGCTTCTGAAACGCAGTTGTCTGGCATCAACTACTTGTTGTCGTACTTGATGTATGTGCGTTTGATGCGTACTGTTGATAGGAACAACTTGCTTGTCTTGCAAGCGGAGGAGGCTCGCAAGAACAACATTCAGATTGACGGCAAGAAGGTTCGGCCTCAGGACCTGGTCAGGCTTTACGAGATCATCTTACAGAACTTCACCGAATTACAGCAACTACCCGGATTCGAAACCGACGCAGCTTACCAACAAGAAATAGAGACACTGACGAAGGCATATCGCGCGTTCCGTTGCTATTACATCGCCCAAGTGCTGACCGGGTTGCGTCGCTTCAGGGAGGCCCTGGCTATGCTAGAAAGATGCAGCAACTACTCTGCAGAGTCGCTCGGCAAAAAGCTAGACGACAAACAACTAGTGGCAAAGTTGCAATCATTAAAAAAAGATATCGAGAGCTGCAAATTCGAAGTTCATGCTGATTCTGTTCTCGAGGACGATGAAGACCAAGACGAAGACACGAAGTATATTTCTGGCAAGTATAAAGATAAGAAGCCACTGGTGGACCGCTTGGATGAGTACCGCGAGGATACTCAGGTCCTCACTAAGAACCCTAACATCTACAAAATGCCTCCGTCTATGGAAGCCATTCCTTGCAAGCCGTTATTCTTCGACTTAGCTTGCAACTTCGTCGAGTTTCCGAACTTGGACGACAAGACCGGTGCCTTGGACAATAAGAAGCAAGGTGCTGGCCTTACCGGACTGGTCAAAGGTTTCTTGGGATGGGGCAAAAGTGACAAGTAAAGCATTTTATATACACACACATTTTCATAGGTTTTATTATGTATCAGGATTTGTTTTTAAAGGTTCAAATTATATACATCTATAAATGAGTCAGTTTTTTTTATTTTCTGAAGTCTCAGTGTCCTTCATCTATAGTCATGACGTAGCTCTCTGGTTTGTATTCATGGTCGATCGTTCGCGTCTTAATGATGTGTTTGTAGATGAACGCGGATTTCCTCGGGGTGCGAGTGCGTTCGGGATCGTCGAAGTTGACTTCGTATAAGCCGAAACGTTCCCTGTAAAGACGATTCGAATTTAGGACAGGCTTTATAGTCATTTCCGTTACTTTCCTATCAACTTTCACAGAATATTTCAGCACTTACGTATATCCAGCCAGCCATTCAAAGTTGTCCATCAAACTCCACGCGAAGTATCCCTTGAGGTTGACGCCTTCGTCCATAGCATCTAAGGCGCTTTCTAACGCAGCCCTATAGTAGGCTACCCGACCGTCATCGACGATGCCTTCATGGGTAGACCAACCGTTCTCTGTGATATAGATTGGCACATCGCCATATCTTTCTTGTATGCTTTTCAGTACGATGTACATGCTGTTTGGCATTTGCTAGGGACAATAAAGTATATTATTTACTATGAAAGTTAATTGCAGGTTTAATATGGATTTGCGATTACCACGTTGATCTTATTCTGGCAAACGACATTAGTTTTGACTTATAAATATTTCGATTATGATAACAGCACTTTTAACTTGTCGATACTGCTGATATGATAAGATGAAACTAAGTATAAATAAATTTAAAACACAAGTTCTCTTTTTGTGGTCGTTATACTTCCTGAGAGGTTTCTCTTTCGCAGCCCAGATTTGGAGCGGTCGATGTCAATAGGTTCGCTTCGACTTAAATACAGGGTGGCAGGGGACAAATGATTACAACGTATTCAGTAATAATTCTGAACAGGGATTCGAAATGATGTATGTTTTGAATACACGGTATATCATTCCTAACCCCTCCAATAGAAATTTATAAATCGGTCATTTAAAAAAAATCTAATGTCCGAATATTTTACAAATCTGCCTATCCCCACGGGGAATAAATGTGTGAGGTTATCTTAACACGTGTAGTACATGTATGTACTTACTTGCAGCCAGGGAGAAGCAGATTGAGGCCAGTCATCGAGCACCATCTGTGCAACCTCTATATCATCCAGTGTCGATGGCACAGCATGCTGGGATGCATACAGCGAGAAAGATGTAAGGGCACCCGAATAATGGTTAACGCCAAAGTAATCACTCGTACCACGAATATAGGCCTTCTCTTCTTCAGTAAAGTCTGTTAGGCGAGATCTGGGGTAACCCTGCGCTGCGCTCTTTTTTGCTACGCGCTCTAAAAGATCTTTCGGAAATCCTCCGTCTTTTGAGAATATTGGATCTGTGTATATTGCCCACTGAAAAGAAAAAATACAATTGAATGTGGACTACAAAATACACACATTCATTAGACGGTAATGATGGATTTAAATACTACAAAGGCTGGGCAAATTTTATTTTTGTTTGGTAAGTTCAAACGTTTTTCTATCATAAACATTTTATTAAAGTTTCACGAGATCATACCTGGGATTGACGAAATAATTCCACAGCATAAGCATCTTCTTCAGAATCAGTGAGAGGAGCCGCAGAATCAACAGCAATAGTGTAGCCACACACTCCTCCTTGTGTAGGCCTGAACTCATCATCATAAATGTGGTAGGCTTTAGCATGCGCGAGGGCAAGGTTCTTAGCGCAGATATATTCAGCAATACCCGTGAAGTTTAACCTCGGAGCCTTTGAATCGGAACCATAACCTTCCCAGCAGATTTGTCCTCCTTCATTAAAAGTGATGAAATTCTTGACTCGGTCACCAAAACGCTCGTATACTACGCGGGCATAGTCTGCAAACCAGTCTGTGATAAGAGGGTTGAGGAATCCGCCCATATCTTGAAGCTTTTGCGGCAAGTCCCAGTGGTATAAAGTAACCATGGGTTCGATGTTGTATTTCAGAACTGAATCGATGATTTTGTTGTAGTATGCTATTCCTTCTTCGTTGACATGGTCGGCGAGACCGTTGGGTAATATCCTGGACCAGGCTATGGAGAAGCGATAGGCATCAATGCCGAGCTCTCTCATCATCTCTATGTCTCGCTCGTACTTGTAGTAGGAGTTGCATGCTACGTCACCGGTGCTTTGGTCTGCGATAGCCGCTGGATTTGTGTGAGTCAAATAATCCCAGATGTTTTCACTTTTACCTTAAATCATTCAATGAAAAATTTATCATGTGCGAATGAGAATAAAGATCGAGTTTAAGATCTATGTATAAAGGGTGTAAATAGACCCTTAACATAAACGAAAGGCACTTGTTCTCCCTGTCACTGCGATCATTTTTTTGTTCTAGACCATACCTGGGAACCTTCTAGTTACGGAGATATTGGGGGTCAAAGTTCCAAATTTTTCACAAGTTTTTTTAAATACATGTTTTTAATGTAAGATTTTTACTTTACACACCTCCACGACCCTCGTACTATTCAATCCATTCATCAGCACAATGCTATGAGTGCTTTCCACCGAGTCCTACTGTAAAACGTGATATTTCACCCCAAACAAAAAAGTAGATTCCCAGCAATAATTTTTGCGTAAAGTTACTTAGTTTGATGTACAGAATGCTTGGTTGAGGGATATGTGAAAGGTCTGTTTACACCAGGTATGTACCATCTTCATTCCACGCTCCCTCAATTTGATAAGCTGCTGTGCTGGTTCCGAAGATGAAATCGTCTGGAAACTTTCTGCTCTGCTTCACCGCGACTCCCCATGTCAGTGCTACCGCAGAACTACAAAAAGATAATATAACATAACCATACTCAGCCTATAAAGTCCCCACTGCTGGAATACAGGCCTCGCGGGAAGCTACCCTCTCAGTTTTCGAATTTTTGGTTCTAGCACATACCAGTTTCCTCACGATAGTTTCCTACACCGTTTTGCGAGCAGTAGTGATGGAATAAATGGCACAAAGTAAAATGTCTATCTGTTTTCGAACCAACGACCTACAAGAAATAAGTCCGGGTCATTACCACTGGGACTAAAGTAGGATACAATTTAATTTTGGCGGCTGTGTAATGTACTCAGCGTTCGTCGTTGATATAGTTCTCTTCAAACTTTATGGCGGCTCGGAAGTTAGCTGCGAGTGACGGTTTGCGCAGGTATAACGGATCAAACTTTATGGGAGCTCAACTAACGTAAAGCTGCGCAGAACACAATTTTAGGCCTATCAGAGGTGCGCAGAGGATGCATTGTCCTGACTAATATAATACGCAGTCCGTCACTCGCCGCTAACTTCCGAGCCGCCATAAAATTTGAAGAGAACTATACGCAGCTTACATCAATGCAAATGGTACTCACTCCGAAATTAGTTTGATTCACAGATACTATAATACTGTTGAGGTAGGTTGTGCCAACAATATACGACGGACATGATTTACGTACAATAATAAACATTACCGTTGAATCCAGTGATGAAGACGCAAATAACGTAAAAACTTACCACAAAAATAACACAAGTAACTTCATAGCGTTTTTCTACACAAATAGCGACACCTGCGACGAGAATTGAATTTATAGGATTTTCATATCGATATCTTTATCTTACATAATATCTTCTCCGTTGTAACAACAATACTTGAACCTGTCGAGATTATTGTATTACTGTGTCGTCTTTTATCAAGATTTTGGTCACCATGAACTTATCTACTTATATAGTCATGGTATTTTGTGGCTGATTTACTGTTTATCACAGTAATGTCCTCCAAAATTGATATGGGTTAGATCATTTTCACTGGGGTTCAATCAATATATATTGATGATTTAAGAAAACAGCATCATTACATCTGTTTTTTGTTAGGAAAATAACTATGGTTGTTTCAAACAAAGTATTACACTCGAATATATAATTATGTAAAAGAGTATGTACATTTATCATTATAAATTTTAATGCTTTGTATCTATACAATGTACATAAATGTATTACATACACAAATGTATTGGACATGTTACATTATCAATATACTTTAGTTATTTAGCACAAAGGGTTGCGATAAAACCACTAACAATATTCAACAAAAATATTTTACACAAAACTAAAGAAATCGTTCAGTTTTAGAAGTACAAAAATAAACTTTGAAACAATTTATTTTACATCATAACATTTACATTTTACAAAACCACATTTCAGTGTAGTAATTGTGTTACTGAGGATTTAATATGATCACATAACAATGCACAGTCAAAGGAATATTCAGGCTAGCGAAATACGTGGTCATACAGTGAACATCATCTTGTGTCTACGATCATCTACGATACGTGGTACAATATCTAAGAAATGACTATGTATTTACAAAACATAGGTACAGTAAAATCGAAATATTAATGTCAATGTTGACTCTCTAGTAAAAGATTAGTCTGTCAATATCTGTAGCTAAGAGTAATGTGAAACATTACCGAAAAATCTGTTCGCAAATCATATGACATAGGCACTGGCCGATAGTAAACAAGTCCGTATGGCATTAATATTAAAGTATTCACACTCACTGTCAGTTTGTCTGAGCTCTGAAGGCTGTCCGTCAGCTGAGTTAGCGGCGTCTATTTAAGTATGAACACAGGCAGGTCTCTTGGCGGCACGCGCGTGCACCAGCTAGCGCGGCGCCAGCGGCGGCCAGTGCTGCGTGTTGTGCGCGGCGCGGTCCTCCGGCGCCAGCAGCTGCCCGCAAGTAGCGCACATGTGGAGCTCTTCACTCCTGCCTACCATGAGCTCCTGCTGCTTCGCAATATCTGGCAACAGCGACACCAGCTCCGGAAACACAGCATCAAACTGCGAGCCCAACGCCGACCGACAGTGCTGATGGAACTCCTCCGCACTGATCGAACTGTCGCGGAACGCTCGTGATGCTACTTTAAAATCCTCAACCGCGTCAGCGCCGCCTAAAGCGACCGCAAACTGCTTGACCAAAGCTCGGTTCCTATGCTCAAAGTTTGGCGGAGGCATGTACGTGTGTAAAGGTGCGGAGAACGTCTGTCCCGCCGAGTTCGTGAACGTCATGCCGTCACACGCCAGACGCGGCTTAAACCCCGGCGGCACGCTACCGTTCGCCATCTTCTTCGTAGGTAAGCTATTGTCAAATTTAGAGTTTAGCGGAGGATAGTCTTTAGCAGCTAAACTAAAGTCTCCAGTACCACCGTTACTATTGTTCTCAGCATTAGCCGTAGTATCCACAGTCTTAACCTTTTTATCTTCTACAGTTTGGTTATTATTATTAGCATTGACGGAAGCGTACGACTCCTTCAGTAGCTTCTTATCGTTGGTCCCGTTCACGTTGTACGTGTCGAGTAAGTTTTCCTTTTTACTGTTTTGTTTTTTCTTTTCCTTTTTGCTTAGTTTTGTGTTTTCGTTGTTCTGGGGCGGTGGTGGGGCAGGTTGAGGTTGAGCTTGCTTTTTGGACTTTGACTTGGTCAAGGTGATGGGTAGAGTGGGGAAGTCTGCGGCTGCGTTGAAGGCGGGTTCTCGCGGCGTCGGGGGAGGCTCGGGCTTGCTGGGCTTCTGCTTCTCCTTGGTCTTGGCCACGTTGATCCACTGCGGCGGCGCCACCGGCGCTGAGGTTGAGGACAGAGCGGGGAACGCTTCGGAACTTAGAGAAGCCTTCTTATGGTGCGTCTGGACGTGGTTGCTCTTTAAAGCTTGCATCTCTTGACTGTTGATTAGAGAGACCTGTAAATGGCAAGAAAATGATAGTACGTTACCTTGCGAATATAAATTCGTGGTTCAGCGACAAATTGAATAAAAGAACTTGTTGAATTTATCATCCGTTTATGAATACTATTGCATCTGCAACCCGGCAGTAAATATGCCATGTCTTATTTTGATATGCTTTGTTTACCGTCGTCTGCGTCGCACAAGTGCTTTTTTAAAACGCGATGTGCCACACCAACAATCTATTTCGTTACTATAGTCAAAAATCAACTAAGTAACCTTTATAAAACCCACCTTAGGCGCCTGCACAGTTCCCGCTCCGATGCTAGGATGGTCGTCCCTCGAGATGCCGAGCGAAGGGAAGTCGTCATCGTTTGTCATGAGCGGCGGCTTCCTTTGTTGTGGCGGCACGGAGATGCGGTGACCACTGGTCTGCGTTAGCCGGAAGTTGCTAGCGCTGGCCGGCTGGCTGTGCAGTTGGATGGAGACGCTAGGCTTGGCTGGAAGTAGAAAAAGTAATAAGAGACAACTGATATCGACTTCTGCGTACCCCTCATGTCTATAAAAGCCCTGCTATAGGAATAAATGCTGGTGATAGCGCAAACCCGTAGTTAAGATAGCGTGTACAATACAAATTCCGGGACGACTTAAAAAAAAGAATATTAATAATAACATTGGAAAGGTTCTAGTCAAAGTGATGATATTCGGTAAAAATAATAATCTTGTTTGGATCAGCTCATCCGAAACGACAGTATTTGTTGTACTTCGATAGGCGTGTGCCATCGCTAAATCATCGGTGGGTTCGGCAAAATTTGAGCAACTTTTTCCTTATCATAAGCATAGCATAATCAGCCTAATAATGTTCCCACTGCTGAGACGCAGGCGTCCTCTCTATGAGAGGGAATGGGCTATAATCCACCACGCGGGCCCAGTGCGGGTTGGTAGATGTCACATGTCTTCGAATTTTTAGTTCTAGGACATGCCGGTTTCCTCACGATGTTTTCCTTCACCGTTTTGAGAGCAGTGGTGACTTTTTCCTTAGCGTATATACAATAACTACATTATTATATTACATCCAGTTGTGCCTCATGCTCGAACATGATTGTGAGTGTTGTAAAAGATTTTTCGTCTTTGCCGGTTAACGGATGTTGTGTATAGTACGTACTGTGCCTGACTATAGTAGCGGCGACGGAAGTAGGCGCGGGCGCGGCAGGGCGGGGTCCGCGGGACGGCCCGGCCGCGCCGTCCAGTGCGGGGAAGTTCTTGTCGTTGCGCAGGAGACCGGCTGTGCCTGGAGGAGAAACGGGATGTTTTATGTTTATGTTAATATTAGGGGTTAAAGTATGAAATTGCCGATTTGTATGGACGATTTCGCGAAAAGTGATATTTCCATACTAACATTTTTTTTCTTCTTGGAAAAGTCTGAACCGATTATGTATGATGCAATTGCAATAGTTAGAGTGAAAAAAGCTGCGTTTCACTGCGTATCTTGAATTCGCAAAACATAGTCTATGACTAAAATATACTTACTTGAAGTAGTGAAACCGACGGCACATTGAAACAGATGTTTTGACACACTATCCTGACAGCACATTGAAACAGGTGTTTTGACACACTACCCTATGAGGTAATATGCAACTACTAGTCCGGTTTTTAAACTCTAAAAGGTACGTAATTTAACAAATATCAATAAAAAAAAAGATAAAGAGAAAGATAAACAATTCAAATATCTAGATCTGGCTCGAGAGATTGTCGACATGTGGGACGTGAGTACAGCAGTCTTGTGCCGATAGTCGTGTCGGCCAATGACTTAATAGTCAATAACCTCGACCAACATCTGAGGAGACTCTCACTTGGCAGCTGGGTCAAGGGCTTGATTCAGAAAACAGTAAATAGTTCTAGACATGGCACGTTTCGATTCGATCGTTAGGAGGTTCCTCTCTCAAGAGCCCTGGCCACCGGTAGCCCGGACCCTGTTCGACAATGGTCGGATAAGGGCCCCGCGGGTAAGTAACAGCCGCACACAGGTTTTAAGAGATTAATTTACGTTTACCGAGGTCGGTTCGTAGACCCTTCATTCCTCACAAAGCCGAGCTGTTGGTTCCGGCCTTCGGTTTGTCTTTGCTAGCGGTTACAGGTAGTCAGAATCTCGAAATTCTTATCGAGCATCGTATTACTTAGGGGTCCGCTTCCAGTATAATTGATTGCAGCTGAATATTACTTGATAATAAGCGTGAGTACCTTTGTACGCGCGATGTGGCGCAGACATGACCAGTCCGGGCGCGGCGGGCGTGGCGGACAGTCGCGGGAACTGCTCCACGCTGCCCGTATCGATGTTGGCCTGCGTCATCGTCGGCGGCGGCGGGATGATTTCCGGCTCCTCGCGCACTTGTTCCCGGTGATTCCTATCCCTGAAATAAGGGATAATATCCTTTTTAATACAGTTTTCTCTGACAGTGTTAAAGCAGACTTAAAAATGACATCCACGGTTATTTTTTTTTCTTCTTTTTGATTGTAAGACCGTGTCTTTATTTGTTCAAGTACCAAGAATAATCATGTTGTATTCCTCACAATCCTCTTCATTTGATGAGGGCAGCTTACGTCATTGGTGTAGTGGTGCTGTCTTCAAGGTATTGGCTCAGCGATTGGACGATGGACGACAAGTCTCCATTTTGGGAGAGTTGTACTTCCCATAGTGTTCTGCGATTGGCTGTCGATGACAATTATGACGATGACGTACACCATTTGTACCGTGACGCCGCAAGTTCAGTTAAAAAGGAGAGGTTTTTAATTTAAAGGATGAGACGCCATTGTCATCCCCCGACGAAAACTGACGGGTGTTTTAATTAATGACATGCATATATTTTACTGAATATTTACCCATATTTGTTATTTTGCATTGAAATAACCAATTGAAGGAACACCTCTCAAAACATCTTATGCAATACACGGGCAACATAAATAAGTTTGTCTGCACACTATTGCAACAGGTTATCTGCTACTTTGTTAGCCACAATACCTGGGCGTCCTCTGCGCGACGGGATGCGGCGTGATGTTGAACTGCAGCTCGAGCGTACGCGCCTGCCGAGCCGCGCCGCGGTTCATGCCGCGACCGTGCACCGTCGCCTTGTGCGCTGGCGATGGCGGTTTAGAATAATTAGTTAATTTTTTCGCCCCGAGTAAGTAATCAAAAGTTAGTTATGTCTAACATCTTGATAAAATTGGCAGTTCAACACCATCTCTTTGACTTCTGTATAGCCCGCACGGACTCAAGGCTGAAGGAGAACCGGTCCTTGTAGTGTTATAGATGGAAGTTGATTACAAACGGTAACCAGTGGATTACATTTGTGATGGGAACTGTGGTTCCACAGCCCTAATGAATCTGAATGACAGATTTTGTTTTTTTTTTATCTAGAACCGAATTTGATATAAATAAATGAAGTTATAAAGTTGATTCATAACAACTTAAAACAACAAATCCTACCCACCTTTAAGATCAATCTCACTCCTAAACACAGCAGTCAAGTGCTGTCCAGCGCATTCCCCCTCCTCGCACAGATAGTGGTCGGTGCGGAAGTGATGCGCGAGCGCCGAGTGCGACGCGTAGTACAAGTTGCGTCCGTCGGCGTCGCACAGGTGGCAGTAGAGGTGCTCCTTGCGCAAGTGCCGGTACAGCTCGTCTGCATCCATGAAACGATCCTCGCAGAATTCACAGAGAGGATGGCCCCTGGAAAAATAAAAACAAAATCAAGTCATTTATTCAAATTAGGCTGTGACTCTCAACACTTTTTTAAACGTCAAAATTGACATAAGACTGTCCTCCGAAACGTCCTCCCCTCCCTTAACCACTAGCTAGCGTTTTAGCTGGGAAGACATGACAGGACAAACTCCTCAGCATTTTGATGCGGTATTGTGTATTGCGGCTCTTTTCCCAAAAAGGGAACACTTACATTTCATATGTAATAGGGGTCAGTCTTTAATGTTTTTGTATAGCATTATTTAATAAGTATATTATGGAATTTTTTACATTGCAGTCTCATATTCCACATTTAGTTATATGGAAAAAAAATGGAGACTAACTAAGTATTACTACACTTTTACGACGTTTAAAAACAACTCCTAACATAAAAGTTTTTAAACTAACATGGCATTAATACTGAAAACGGGATATTTACCATGTTTACAATTTGTTTTGAGTTCCCGATATTTCGGCGCTGTTGCAAGCACCGTGGTCACGGATAAACTGAAGTTATTGCGGGTGGGTGTTAAAGTAAGAAACGAACTGGCTGAATGATACACTGCCTGATCGATCAACGCACAGCTGAAACAACTGGGTCTATAAGCATGAAATTTTGTTCCTTATTTGACGCAAGTGTGCACTGAGTAGGGATTTTTGAAAACTCTTCCCCTAAGGGATTGAAACGAGGGTTGAAAGTTTGTATGAGACTTGGTCAATATTGCGAGCGAAAATTAAGAAGAATAGTATCGGAAGATATATTTGAGCAAAACCTACCGAGATTTGTTCTAAGGGCAGAAATCATAATTGAAAGAGGTGTGCAACTATAAACATTGTCATTTTAAATTAATATAGGTATTAATATTTTTACTGGGTGTAATTTTACTTGTTTTATATTGTTGTATTTTGTTGCTCATCGCATTGGACGAGTAATGTAATGTTGCTATAATTGGTGTAACTAAATAAATAAATCTACACCCACATTTCGCCAGTTATGCTAAGTCCCATGTAATTGGCATTTCTCCAATAATTGCTATCAAGAGGGCAAATCTGTTGCTATGTAATGTCCGACCTGGGAAATTAACCAAGGACCAATTCAGCAGTCGATCTTGTGACCACTAGACGAGACAGTAAAATTAAATAACATATTATATTATGTATCATTACTGTTACGGTCAGTGGCTCACTGGTTCATGTACGTAACAGTATTTACATAACATTTATAACCAATTAGTTACGCAAATGAAACAGATAACTAAGCCTGTAGATACAGCACTTAATAAAGCTTTTATCATTTTATTGCTATGATAAGAAGCTTGTCATGTTAGACTCAAAATACGTATTTATTTCAAAGATAATAAAAATACTCGTAAGGCGGTATTATGCGGTTACCAATAAAAAGGTGTGAATAGATTGCGAGCTGTTTTTTTTTCTTGTTGTTTCGTATCGATGGATGAAAATACGTATATTTTAAAATTACTTGGGCAGCGTCAGTGGTGTTTTTCAAGTCCTCTAAAGTGCAGTTTTAGAGAAGTTAGTAACACTTTGAACCCTCCAGCAAGTGTGTCAAGGTCTGGAGCACCACATTCACATTTATCAAAAAATTTGTATTGACGCGATCTATACTGACTGCAAAGAAAGTACTTACCCTGAATTCCTAAGTTGGCATTAAAGTTCACAATCATAATACAATTTATAAACAAATTATTCTATAAGTTACACAATAAATTATATTCGCTTTTTATTTTCTTTTTATGGCGTTTCGAGTATTTCAATAATAAATCAGTTTAATATACAGCGAAATAATGTTTAATGGAATGATTTTTATTGTTGCTACCTTTTTGGCGTAGTAGTTGCAAGCGCTACTGCTAAGCATGAGGTCCCAGGTTTGATACTTGAGTCAAGCAGTGTTGCCATTTGGTTTTGCCATTAGGAATTTCTCAGTAGTAGCCGCAGAGTGTGGTTTTGTGCTTGGTTGATAGTAATAAGCTTGCCCCTTATCATACACCGTGACTTTTTAGTCATCTTACAAAGGTGGTCCACTCAATGTACCCGAAATAAAATAGCTCTAGGCGCATCCATAATAGGTACAAAGAAAAATAAATTATTCATTAGAATAAAATTATGAAACATCCTGTTAATGACGTTTATGTGTCAAACGGGAGAATATACCTACCCAGCGCTCGAGTCGAGTAAATAATCGTTTGCAACAGGGTGTTTTAACTGCGTAATGCGTAATATTACTGAAAAATATTTTTATTTTTAAATTAATAAAATCTCATAAATACTTTTTTTTTATGAATGTTTAGTAGTCATTGGATACATGAAGTGGGCTGCAGTTGTAAGACGACTAAAAAGTCACTGTGTATGGGACTTAACCATAGCAAGTGAGATGTGGTTGTACTACATCTCTGCCTTTTGAGGATTACCGGCGTGATATTACATTATGAGTTACCTGTGTGATGTATCGTCCAAATCTCCTCTCCGTCGATGATGAGCCAGTTCTTGACGAGTATAGCACTTTCTCTCCATAGTGAAAATCTACAAATGACATAACATTATGTTAATGACCCAAGTCCAAATCATTAACAATTGTTTAGATTATACCTGATAACATTAACTATTTAGTAAATAATTATTGTTACAAAAAATTATAAACAATTTGTCAAGAACCCATTGCCTAGTTAATTAGGGTGACAAGTAATTTTTTATATAGAGTGCATGGAATCTATACTAATACTAATATTATAAAGCTGAAGAGTTTGTTTGTTTGGTTGAACACGCTAATCTCAGGAACTACTGGTTCGATTTGAAAAATTCTTTTATTGTTGGATAGCCCATTTATCGAGGAAGGTTATAGGCTATAAAATTACACGCGGACGAACGTCGCGGGCATCAGCTAGTATATAAAGTGAGTGAGTGCGTGTTGAGTGTGATTAGTGTATATAAATGTATATTAAGTCACTAAATTGCTCAAAAAGATAGGTATTATAACAACAAATACTAAAAGAGTATTGCAAGTTATGATGGCATAACCACAAATAAGTTGTTACATTCATTTCAAGCAATTATGTTTTCTAGGTAGTTTTACTACTTGAAACTTGTTTAGAATAAACTTTGTTTTACCTACTGGTACAATTATTATTCATAATGTTATAATCAACTTAAAAATAATTAATAATGCTAGGCAAACAAATTTTTTCATGTTAAGCAAGTTGTAACTTGTATAGGTATTAATAAGTCATTATTACAATTATTATATCTGCTTGTAATTATGCTAATGTATGGTGATCTTTAGTCATTTGGCTTTACTGCAATGACTTGACTGTTTTTCTACGCTGGCCAATAAATAAATGTGTAAGGATATTATATCCTTATAATTTTATTACATTAGGAAAACTAACTAAGTGCATTAACTAATGTTACTTACCTACTAGAAAAAGAAATGATTTAAATAAGAATCTGAAAACTTATTAATAAGTCTTACCCTTAAATGTTTAACGCAGAGATCACAAAAGTATCTTTCATGGACTTTCCTCATGTGATCATTCAGCATAGGAAAAGTCCGAAATGGTGGAATCTTGTCGCAGATCTTGCAGCGGTTCTCTAACAATAGCTCATAAGCCTGCTTGATCTCCTCACTGCAGAACCCGATCTTAAACTGCCGCTCAAATAGGCGATCGGTGAACGCCCTGTTGCGAAGATCCTTGTAAGGTTCGACGGTGTCCGTAAATACAACCTGTGAAATGTTGTTTTATTTAGTATTTAGACTACTTTTCAAAATTGTTTTAAAAAAGGAATTAGAATTAGGGAATCGCAGGCAAACTATACTGGTTATTCTAGCGGATGTAGTGGCATAAATGTCTAAGTTCAAATTCCACATTGACAGACTTTAATAAAATGACACTATTCTCAACTATCATTATACCCATGCTGTGTAAATGTTTTTCAATCGCCCATACAAACTGATTATTCAATGCTGCTATTACTAACAGAATGTTTGGGAAACGTTTTTTAGTGGCAGAGGACTAATCAACCATTAAATGGTTCATCCAATTCTAATCCATGTATGTTAAACTTAGCTGGGATATTTATAAAATTAGAAACTTTACACCAAATACTGTTTAAAAATATATATTTATTTTACAAAGAATAAAATATATAATAAAAAATAAAATAAGCAAAGAATTAAATAGCATGATTATTTATAACTCAGTGTCTGTATGTATTATGCTAAATTAAAATTGTATTTCTACATATTCAATAAACCTTTCAAAAATGAAGTATGTTTTAATAATCTTTGCCATTAATGTAACAAGTTATGGCTGGCTTAATCAGGTATATCAATCAAATGGAACAAGTCATTGCCCCCATTCTAATTTACTGTTCTAATATTTGCTTAGGTATTCATGTATAGACAAAGTACTGTGGGGGTATTGTTTTTCTCCCCCCTCCCATTCCATTTGCCCTGATAACATTCTGTTTAGGAATATAGGCCAAAGTGATACCATTTACCTGAACATAGGCAATAAAATTAAAATTAATATCAGGCTTTGAAAGAATGTTATTAGATGGCAAGATGCAATTGAAAAAATATGGTGTAATATTATGACTACAAAGATGACAGATTACATGTGTCAGCATAAAGTAATTCTAATTTAATTACTGGATGTAGTTACTATTCAGTTAATTATAATGAGATTTTCTAAATATACTTTGGTCAGGTTTTTAGAACTTAGTTCATATATTTTTACTTCAGTAACAGTAAAAACAATAAATCAAAACAAGGCAATCTATAAAATTATATGATCATAGAAAAAAACATACTTTCATGAATGTTACACACATTATCTCATCCTACTATGTATGAAAAGTTTATCAACATAGAATTATGCGCCAATGAAAATAAACATACAAGTGGAAACATTCGCCTATTGTGAAATAATGCAGAAGATTCGCTGAATGTGTTTATAATACACAATGTTGCACAATGATGGCCTGAGCACTGAGAAGTCGGAGGATGTAAGAAACATAACATTCAACGTTTTATACATAACTCTAACTTACCTTTGAAAGATCATGCCTGCAGATAGGACACTCATTCTGCAGGCAGAGCACCCGCATTCGGGTGGAACACTCGAAACATACGGGATGGTCACATTCGCCAACCGAATAGTATAAAACGTTCTTGAAACACACTACGCAAGTATTCTCGTTTGAATTAGAGTCAGCCATTGGTCCGAGCTGGTTTCTGGAAAATAGAGTACGGTGCTAAAATGGTAACGAGATTTGTCGTGGTTATTGCTAAAATTTTCGGATTAAATACTATGGATACCTACGTAAGATTGAGAAAAGGAAGGACGAAAATTTCGTAGTGGTGAAATGACAACTAGATTATAATGTTACCA
The DNA here is from genome assembly GCA_963576755.1 of Noctua janthina. Classification (NCBI taxonomy): domain Eukaryota; kingdom Metazoa; phylum Arthropoda; class Insecta; order Lepidoptera; family Noctuidae; genus Noctua; species Noctua janthina. The sequence continues at coordinate 6,980,439 of OY755055.1, forward strand.
TGCATAAATAATTCTGACAAATAAAGGCATCTGTCCACGACCACGACACGTTTTGATTTATGAACAACAAGGCAAAGGTTATTGCTTGTGTGAGGTGTAACAAACATAGCCAACTAGTCGAGTTGATAAACCGTAAAATTGTCTATGGAAAGTTGATAATTGGGTCGTCCTCTACCTCGGTAGAAACGGTGAACGGTTTTAAGTTTGAAAATTGTTTGAATTTCAGTTCAATCAAAGTTCGTTTTCTTTCCTAGTTTAAAAGTTTTAACTAAAATGTGTGGGTAAAGAAAGTGAAACTAGTGATTTACACAGTGAATAGTGTTACAGACTTTCCTATAATGTATTTCCAAGTGTGTATCAGTGTATTGTGTATTAGATAATTATTATCGTATTTGGTTTAAAATGGATTTTGTTACAATCCCGATAATTTTATTTAATTACATTGTTGTTTTTAGATTGAAAATACTCCTGAGCACATACGAAGGGCTCGTCGGACAGAGTCGGTCATTAAAGACTCTCCCAAAGAGGAATGTCCTCGTCTTGTATTGGCTCCGTTTTCTAGGCCTCCACAAGTGGTTTTCGATAATGTCCTCATCGGTTCATCATGTGAGAGGAACTTGGAGGTGTTCAACCCATCAAAGCAAGTGCAACAGGTAACCACTAAAGAATAGTTTCAGTAATTTTTTTTAAACGTTTGTGAGAAGAACAGCATTATTATTAGGTACTTATTGTTGAAATATTAACAGTGTCTGGTTCTCGCCCATATCGGTCAGTGGGTCGTAATCCGTGATAATGTTTTTTTTTCTTCTCTTCAGTGCCCATTTACTTCCATAATTTCTCATTTTTAATTACTATGGAAACTTAAATCTAGTCCGTAGTTGTTGGACCTGTTTTTTTGTCCCTTTTTTTTGGGAGAAAAGTTCTTATTGAATTTATATTTGGGTCATAGGCAAAAGCTGTTGATAAGCTTTTGCTCATCATTCATTCTCAAATAGAATAATATGACAAAGTTAGATTTTACATTTTTACTTCTTACTTTTCCAGATAACTCTTGGTAAATCTCTGCCCGCTGGGTTAGTAATACACTTGCCAGGAGAATGGCTAGAGGTGGAACCGGAGACTTGCTACTGTTTGACGATGATGTGGACGCCGACACAGCCCACGGGCATCAGGGAGACAATACGCTTCACAAATGAGAACAGGGGCCGATATGATGTCATTGTGGTCCTCAAGTCTGTTATGGTAATATTCTTTTTTGACTAAGTTTATTCTCAATAATATTACTAGGTGGAGTGACAATATTTCCAGTGTGGTTAGTATAGCTTCTGGGTGCTTATGACCAGGATGAAGTATAATTTATGATTCAGCTCAGTATTGTGGCCACACAATAATAGTCACCATCACCACGAGTCTTAACAGATCGGGAGAATGTATTTGGGATTGTACTATGTTGTTTGTAATTTCAATAGCAGGATAGTTTTTGTAATTATTGTGGTTAATGAACTGGAGGTTAAGCCATGCTTGCCTAGGTTGGTCTGTGGACGGGAGACCATATCGAGTTTCCTCCATGCCTCGGAAAACATGTTAAGCCATTGGTCCCAGCTGTCATTTGTAGATCTTTGACAGTTGTTACAGGTAGTCAGTGGCCCAAAATATCTGACAACCAGTCTTACCAAGGGGTCTCGTATTACCTAGTACTAACTGGGTTGTGGACGTAAGGTAGGCAGTCGCTCCATTTAAGATACTGTTATTCCGGTTAGACTGGAACCCGACCCTAACATAGTTGGGAAAAGGCTAGGCAGATGATGATGATGAACTGAAATGATGTTGAAACTGAAGTTAATAATAAGTTAACCACTGACCTTAGCAATAAATACTTATGAGTTTTACTAATAGTGAGTATTGTTCATTACCTTACATAATCATCAATTTAGCAATGTCAAGCTCTCAAAGCTTACTCTTGAAATATGTCAGTTGATTCAGGGCAAGAAAACTTTATTAGTAACACATTTCATTGGGATGGGTCAGTAAAATAACTATGCAATAAGTCACCTTGAATAATTTATTTATTTATTCATCATTCAAATGTCTAGGAAAAAATATCAATTCTGGCTGCCTCTGAGTGAAGGTTTACTGGTGTAAAAAGCAGCATACATTTCAAATTCATACAAACCATAAACTTATGGGAATAATTCAAACTTGTTTCAGAACATAAAAGGAAAAGGTGGCCAAGCAAAGTGTTTCAAAGTATCACCAGGTAAAATAAAGAAAAAACCGACCAAAAAATCTCCTGTATCTCTATACAAGAAGAAATCTGAAATCATCTACAACACTACACAAATTAAAAAGACGTACAATGTTATTCAGACCCAACAGAAGTTGACTCAAGGATACAACAAAGAAAGTATCTCCATGAATAATTATACCATGGACTCCCGTCCAGATAGATGTCCATTTGACTCACCAAGTAGTGTTGATTTTACCTTTGACACTTCTGAAATTTTCTCTAACATGCGCAAGCCTGAATTCTTACAACAAACATATGACAAGTCTTACACAAGCAACACCAGATCCAATGTACCCAACAATGTACTAAAACCTTCTAATAAGCAGCAAATTTATGACGTATCAGGCACTGAATTGTTTGATAATCTCACATTTACTCCGTTAAAAACAGCTAAAGCTGATAAACTTGACAAGGGACCTAAAATTATCCTTAGCATGAACTCTGAAAGTGACGACTTAGATGACAGTTTAGAGAATAAAGAGAACCAGACACATTCCATCATCTGTGTCACATCTTCCCAACCGCCGAATAAGTGGTTGACAGTGAATCACCACACGCAAGTCGACAACTTTGTGGAAACACCCACTGTTCCAAACAAGAAACATCCAAACACATCATCACCCAAAGAATTAACCAGTCCTAATTTCTCTATAAACACAGAATTTTCTCGCATTAGTGATCTATCGTTCTTTCCACAAAGGTTTTCGACGGAAAGGAAAACTTTTCCTAAATTAAGCAACGACACACATGATATACTTGATGAACATCTGAAACTGAGCTCCGATACTTACACTAAGGATTCGCCGAATACACCAATGGAGCCTAATTTAAACCAATTGTGTGAAATGAAACCACCTCACTTCTTCCTGAAGGACCAACCTAAGATCTGTAGGCAGGCTCTCTTCAAAGAATACCAACATCAAAAAGAAGCATATGATCAAAGAAATTTCGTTAGTACCTGTGATCATAACGCATGGCAAAATGACTTGCGAGTAGACACGCGCTCCCCCCCTCCGAGATCTATAACGCCTCCCCTACAATCTATTCCTGAAGAGAGTACACAGATCTTTGACACTCACGTTTTCGACAGAACTGATAGCCAAATGTCTACGTTCACCATTAATCGCACTTTTGACAAAGCCAATGGTAGATTTTCCTCTGTGTCTTCGGCTAGTCAAATGCAAACATGGTCTAAAAAGGCTGTTAGGGCGGAACCGGACCTTTGGAAAATACCTGTTTCTCATGTAAAGAAAACTGTGAAGAATAGAGCATCAATGAAGAGCAGAGATTCAAGTTGTAGTAAAGTGTCGAATACGACGTTTGAGACGAATAAAAGTATTGTACAGAACATGACGGTTAACCAAATCGGGAATGTGTATTCTCAATCTGCGACTGTCGATCCATTCCTATCGTCGACATACTTTTACGATGAAGAAGCTGTGGAAAGGTTTGAAACAGAATTCAAAAGATGGCTGAATTGTATCCTGACTCCGCCCGCTGATCTTGACAGTAATATCGAACAGAAAATAGATGTCGGCAAGGTGTGGATTGATAACAGAAATAAGGAAGTTCCGCTTGCGCCTACGAGGGAGCAAGTGTCGAGTGCTTACCACAATAGTCATAGACTGGAAAGTCTCCGTAGATCCGCAAGAGCTTTACTAATGAGTCCTGAAATTGCCATCGTTTTCCAGAAGTTGACTGCCCAAATTGACAAGAAGCTGATTGCTATCAGGGCCGATCGAAATCTTCACTTGGACGTAGGACTACAAAAGATTATCATGGAGATATTGTTGTCGTATAACCCACTTTGGCTTCGAATCGGCCTTGAAGCTATCTATGGCATTGTGTTACCCTTGCATTCAAATAGTGACATCGAGGGACTTACTACGTTCATTATACAAAGGATGTTTAAAAACCCTTTCCTCAAGAACAAGCACTCTAAGTCAAACGCGCCGAATATGTTACTACCGGCCTATATAGAAGCAATCAAGAAGTTCACTCTAAAGAAGTTTTTCATGCTTGTTTTCTTCTTGGATCAAGCGAAGCAAAGAAAGCTTATATCACACGATCCATGCCTTTTCTGTAGGAATGCAGTCTGTAAAGAAAGCAGGGAAGTCATTATAAGATTCACGAGGGATCTTATCGCGGGTATTGGCGACATAACGAAACATCTTCGGCCGCTTGGTTATGTCGTGAGCCACAAGCAGTCGTATTTAGATGAATATAAGTATGCTGTACACAACATAGCCTTGGACATCAGGGATGGCGTGAGATTGACAAAGGTTATGGAGATAATTTTGATGAAGGATGGCTTATTGAATCAACTTCGGACGCCCGCTATTTCTCGCCTACAAAAGATTCATAACGTGCAAGTCGCATTGAATGCTTTGAAAGAGGCAAATTACATGATAGTTGGCGAAATCACGTCCAACGACATAGCCGATGGTCACAGAGAGAAGACATTGTCACTACTATGGCAGATCATTCACGTATTCCGCGCTCCGTTGTTCGAGAAAGCTGCTAACGTTATACAAACATGGTGGAGGAAGAAGTACGAAGTTATCGTGGAGAAAAGGAAGGAAGAAGAGAAGAAACTTCAGGAACGAATTAACTCGGCGAGCGTGATCCAATGTTGGTGGCGTCGTATCCAGTACAACCGCTTAGTCGAATGGAAGATGCAACAAATAACAACGGCTACTATCATAGTACAGAAGTATTGTAGAATGTGGATACATAGGCGTCGCCTTCTAAGATGGAAAAGGAGTGTTCTGAAGATCGAAACCTGGTACAGATCTGTGAGAATGATGAGAGAAGCTAAAGCAACTCTAGAAAAACTAAGATTAGAAAGGCAGGAGCTGAGACGTAAAGCAGCTATTCATTTACAATGCCAAATCAGACGGTGGTTGTGTGTAAGACAGTACACTATACAATTAAAGAGAATTGTTACTGTACAAAGTTTAGTTCGACGATTTCTTGTGAGGAAAGAATACATTCGATACAAGCAAGCCGTCATATGCATCCAACAGAGATATAGGAATAAATTATTGATGAAAAAGGAAATCCAGGGTTTCGCTACAAAACGCAAAAGCGCTGTTCTCATACAAAGTTATTATCGTATGATTCAACAGCGAAGAATCTTCTTGAAACTCAAGAACGCTGTTAAAACAATTGAAGACCGGTATAATGCGCTGCTTCAAATGAGGACCGATCGCCAGAAACATCTAGCTCTCAAGGAAAGCGTTATCAAAATACAAGCTTTGTATAGACGCTACAAATGCCAACAGGAATACATGAGACAGAGAGAACTAATCATGTCCCTTCAAAGAAGGATCAGGGGTCACCAATTAATGAAGAAAGAAAAGAAAAGTTTCTTACGAGTCAAGAACGCGACTATTGTACTCCAAACGCATATCACGTCATATTTAATGATGAAAAAGTTAAGACAAGATTATATCAAGCTTCGCCATTCAACAATCCTGATTCAACAATACTTCCGCTCTTATTTACTCGCCAAGTTTCAGAGAATCTCATACATTCAGTTGCGCAATGCCGCAATCGTTATACAAAAGTCCTACAGAAATTTGGTTCAAATGCGTAAACAGAGATCTGAATATCAAGTACTTAGAAAATCGGCTATAGTTATCCAAAGAAGATACAGATCTCAAATTCTGATGAGGAACCAACGAGAACAATATACAAACCTTCGTCAAGCGACATTAGTTGTCCAACGTAGATACATTGCTCAAATTAAAATGCGTTTACAAAGGGCAGCATATCTAAAACTTAAATCTTCAAGTACAACTATTCAAAATGCCTATAGAGCTTTCATGTTAGGCAGAAAACAAAGGAATGAGTACCTACAGCAAAGACACGCTGCTGTAAAAATCCAGAACTGGCTCAGAAGTTGTAAGAAAGGAAAAGAAGTGCAACAACAATATCAGCACTCGAAACAAGCGTGTGTGACTATCCAGAAAATCTATAGATCATACATAATTGGTAGAAAACAAAGGCAAGAGTACATTCAGATCAGAACAGCAACTATCTGCATTCAGAAATATTACAGATCGTATATCGAAATGAAAATCGTTAGACAGCAATACATTACAATTAGAACTTCCACAATAACTATCCAGAGATACTACAAATCTCATTTAGAAACTAAGAAACAAAGGGCAACTTATTTACAAATGAAAAACGCAGCCTTACTCATCAGCGACCATTATAAGCGCTATAAAGAAACTCAGAAGATCAGACAAGATTATAACCGGCTTCGGAAAGCGACATTATGTGTTCAGAGAAGATATAGAGGTATTTGTGCTATGAGAACTGAAAGAGAAAAATATTTGAGGATCAGGCAGTTAATTATGCTTTTACAACAAAAGTACAAATCCATACTGTTGATGCGAAAAGACAGACAAGTTTATTTACGGATTCAAAATGCCGCATTGACCATCCAGAATAGATACAGAGCACAGAAACTAATGATATCAGAAAGAACAAGATATACCACGATATTAAAACAATGTATTGCAATTCAGAGGTTCTTTAGAGCTTATGTAGAAGGCAAGAAGCAAAGAAAAGCATATCTTGAATTGAAACGGTCATCTCTCGTCTTTCAGAGAAGGTACAGGGCTTTGCTGGCAATGAGAGAGGGCAGAAAATCGTATTCAAAAATGAGGTCTGCAGCTATTGCAATTCAAAGGAAATTTAGAGCACATCGTCTTATGTTGAAAGAGAGGCAAACTTACACAAATATAGTAAAGTCTTGTATCACCATACAAAAGAGATTCAGAGCGTATTCCTGTGGTAAACGCCAAAGAACCAAATACAATAGAATAAAATCAGCAGCTACCCTTATTCAAAGACGCTTCAGACTTATCACAGAGACCCGAAGAATTAAAAACGAATATCAGGCGCTGAGAAAGGCAGTTCTACTACTACAAAGTAGGTTCCGAGCGAATAAAATATCTCGCATTATAAGAGAAAATGAAGCAGCGAGCAAAATACAGAATTGGTTCATCGCTAATAAAAAACGTAAATTGTGCCGCCAAGAATTTTTGAGACTGAAGAAGAGTGTTATCCTAACACAGTCAGTAGTCAGAATGCTTATAATTCACAAGAAATATAAAGCTAGCAGAGAGGCAACATTGTGCATTCAGAGATTCTATCGCTCGTACAAGCTTACAGTAACGGAAAGGCAAAAATATATTCAGACTAGAATTTCTATAATTAAAATTCAGAGTCATGTTAGGACCTTTATTGAAAGAAGGCGTTTCTTCAGATTACGATCAGCGGTAGTAACAATACAAGATGCTTATAGGCTCAAAAAGGCGAGAGACGTTTTGAAGGCTCAAAGAATACAGGCAGCAGTATGTCTGCAGAAATATGTCAGGCGATTCCTTGTACGATCGTGGTACGTACGATATATAGAGCGAGTGAGATTTATACAAAAAATATGGAGAGGAAAATTACTTACAAGACTGATTCATTGCGAGTTTGTACAGAAAAGAAGGATTATTGTCAAAGTTCAGGCTATCATAAGAGGATACTTGGTGAGGAAACAAATACAGATAAAGAGGGAACAGATTCTAAAGACAAGGGAAGAGCAAAGGGTCTACTGGGCTGCTTCCAAAATTCAGGTAAATATGTGCTTCCTGTATTCGCTTAGATCGTTATGTCGGTGAAGTACATACAATTTGCTGTGACAAATATTATCTAGGGACTCGAAATTAATACTCCTTAATACATTTTCAGGCGCTATTCCGCGGCCACATAGCCCGCGTGAACATTGCCCACGACAAGCGTGTTGAGGCAATCAGACGCAGATGGCGAGATGGTGGCCTGAAATCGAGCCAGGAGTCCATGAAGGAACGTAATGAGGAAGCTATGGAAGTTCTCCGGAATATATGCGGTATCGAGACTGTTATTGTCGCGTTTAGGTCCCTTGGTAAGTTAGGCTCTTTTGTTGAAGACCTTTAATTATGACAAGGTAACATACCATCGCGTGACATATCGCGATGGGGTTTTTGTTACATCGCTTTTCTGGGTCGTAGTACCACGAATAGTACCCGCAAGATAGATGTTGCAGTGTCGTTTCGCGTCAAGCCTGTGTGGGTTTATCTTTACACACTTCTAAACCAAAGTCTTGCTGCATTTGTTTTTTTAATGTTTTGTCAGTAATTCAATAATATGAAAATCCTGCCCTTATACCATTTTAATAGTGGTTGGCAAATAAATAAAAAACAAAACATTTACTTTTTATATTGAGAGGTCTGGCTCTTGTGATACAGGGACTCCTTCTACACACACAGATGATTGGAAGTATAAATAAAGAAATTAATTCTATTTTTTTATTCCAGAACTACTAACTGAAGTATTCCCGATGTTGTACAACGACAATGCGTCGGCCATTGTCCACCGTGTGTACACCTACATGTCGGTGACGAACAGATCCATTTCTAGCATAGAAGTGCTGAAGTCTGCCGCCGCGGTGCTCGTTAACCTGACTCGCTATAGGATCACTGGACCGAAGATTTACTTGGTAAGATGTTTAAAACATGCAGCTTTTCAAAAAGATACCAGATCCTAGATACCTTTTTAAGGTCAGGTTAAATAAGCTCGGGAAACTTCCTAGACGGATGGGTAATTAGGAATAATCTAAACACGAAAAACAAATTGTTTGTTTTTTGTTGAAGTTAGCAGCTGCTGTTAGTGTAGTTATATTTTTGTTGTGTTTAGATATCGATAACCTATCACATATGTACAGTTTCGCTAGCTAATTTAATTTGTGGCTTGGCCCTAATTTCAACTTGGCGTATTTTTGAAAGCTGTCTAAATTGAATCTTGTACGTACGAGAAGATGGTCGTGAGCTTGTTTGTAGACGTTTAAACTATACGCGCGTGCAAATATGAACTTAAAACACCAGAAATAGGCACAATGTGTAATGGCCGCAGCCTTTTGCTTTCGATCTTGTATTGTTTTCACGTGTAATTATTCGTTTTATGTTCCTTGCAGAGAGATCGTATATCGCCTATCCTGAAATTCATGTGGAGGTTCAGCAACAGTGAAACTCAACTGTTCTGTATTATGGCAACTTATCTATGGCTGTTTTCCAAATATGAACCAGTGAAGAAGGTAAGGCTTTACCTACTTGATTCGTCGTAATACTTGTAACCTGTAGTCGTAGTACCTAAAAACAATTGATTGGTATTCTGTTTGTAAAATCGCCTCTTAAATATTTTCTTTTATTCACAGGACTTAACAGAACTTCTAAACCAGCCCGAAAACCACAGGATGCTAGTTTCAATAAAAGGAAACGTCGACAGAACGAAGCGAATGACGACGAACATTATGAAGAGCAAATTCAATACACCACAGCCATCCAAATTTGTCTCCCAAACAAACAATCAATCATTGAACATGACCTTGTGTGGCTCAGGGCACAATATTGTGTTGCCAGCTTTAGAACCTGACTACGGTATTGCCAGGGTTGATAAACCGCGGTACTTCGAAGACGCTCAACAAGCCATCAGTTGCTTATTCCTTACTTATAAGTTGTGATTATGATTCGTTTTGTTTGATTGTATTGAGTTTTAAATTAGTTAAGATCGGTGGCGTGCCTAGGGACCAACAATACGGCAGCCCAATGGCTTGGTATGTAAGTGCCGCCACTAGTTAAGATCATTTAATATATTCTAGCACTGATTTTACTACCTTTATTTATTTTTTTACACACTCATTACATTTTTAAATATTTCTTAACAAAAACCATATAATAAATAGTGGTCCGCCGGTATCAGGAGCAGAGTCCAACTAGCACTGATATTAATATGTTATTAGTATTTAGTTATTACTGACATGAAGGATGATTAACTTTAATTTTCGATTATTTGATTTATCAAGCACTCATTTTGCTATGAAATCATGTTACTACTAAAACTTACATATTAATCAACTTCAAGAATTGAAGTGATTATATACTCGTACATTCTTCACATAGGCTTTTGTGTTAGTTTTTGTTTATTACGAATTGAATTATAATTTTATCTTACGAGTTATTTTTATTATTAATTTAATACTTAATTCAAATAACAATCATGCTTCTATTTACATCATATTTAATAGTTACAAAAACGAGTGTATGACGCTGTTAATACTAGCTGTTAGACTACTATTATGACATTTTGTTTTATGTGGTTATGGACTGTTAATATTGATGTAATGTTCTTCCATGTTTAATTACTTATTTATGTAATGTTATGAATTATTTCTAATAATGGACGATTCATTCAATAAAGGACTTAAATGTTAGCGGTTGGATATCTTTTATTTACAAAATAAATACCCGGTACACACTCGTCCGCTAATAAACCTTTCCGTGTACTAATCCCATAGATCTTCATAAAGTTATCTTATTCTTGATCTTATCTATAAAAAGTTAAAATGAAATAAAAAATAAAAAATTGTATTTTTATTTAATACAATTTTTACAGACTAAAATGTCTACTCGCAACCGGTGTGCCTGTATAACCAGTATGAACGTGTTGTAGGCAAAAGGAGTATAATAAGGATCGTAGTGTGGGTGGCTTTCTTTAGTTGCTGCCAACCCCCCATGGACAAAAGGCGTGATTTTATGTTTTCATAAAATGCTTTATGGTTACAAAGTCAACGACAACTCATTCTGCTCTATTATTATTCATCTGTCATCTTGCTGTCAAACTTCATAGGTTATGTTGTCAATCCTACAATTACTACTATACAAAGCTGAAGCTTGGTAACCTATTTATTCAATAATTCACTTATTAGCGCTGTACAAAGAAACTGCAATGGATGAAATCGTCAACTATATATTGATAATATTGGTTATATTGCCAGTGATTCTGTTCTTCAACTTGTGGTCTGGTATCGGCTGGGAGTTGTTTGAAAACAACTAGCGAAGAATCAAGAAAATAAATTAATGCTAATCGGATATAATTATGGTTACAACGACGTCACCCTGAAGAAAGACTTTCAATACAGTTTCAAACTAAAGCTGTTGTTTAATATTAATTAGTTATGCTAAGGGAGTTGGTAAACTATTATAGTAAATAAATGTATTTTCTTATAAACATTTTTATTGATAACACATTAATAGTATCTTAGATCTAAAATTATCACAATAGTGTCCTAATTGATAAATCATAACAAATTTTCATAATTATTGCATCATATTCTTATGCATTTTCAAGTACAGGTCTATAATATCTCTTAACAAAAATATCACATCAATTGGTGGAAAATATATTATATGTTCATTTTATCTCTTCCATAATCATAAGAATCTTGATAATTTCTTCATTCAGTCCATTTGAATTTAATCTGAATTTGACATTCACCATAAGTATCTCCATAATCAATATTCATTTCAGTGTCTAATACTTACACTACTATTTGTCTATCTATCAAGACTACAACAATAGGCCCACTGATAAAGTAATAAACATTTAAAATTATTATGTGATAAATCAGACAAAAATACACAAACACTTTCAAAGTAAAATAAATGTTGACATTCATTAAATTACACACAAAAAAAAAACCATCTGTAACCACTTTCTCATTATTCTGAAACATATTTGGCTTCTAATACACATAAGACAGACTAATACACAAAAATAATAAATATAAAAAAAAATATCATTTGTCATTTTGATTGAATTTCACTAAAATTATTTCTAATTGAAAAGTACAAATATCGACCGACCAAGGGGAATCTTTTCGGGCGAAAACAGACTTTATTATGCTAAAACAGACCTAGGTAATACAACTCATGCCTGAAAAAAATACCTGTTTAAAGGCTAATTTAGATATTTTCCAAAATAGTACTTAGCCTTCCCATAGTCAAACTATCACTCATCTCAGTCTGCTCCCTGCACAATCTTTGGTTCTGCATACGGCTGTTTCGTAGCCTTATAAGTGCAGGCAGATGTGGCTTGAAAGGAGTCCTCACCAAAGGCGTTCCTTCGGTCGGACTTTCTATACTTTGCTAAATTTCACTAGAAAGTATTAGCTCTTCCATTCCCATATGGCCACGGTGTCGCCATACTCGGTATCTCGCAATATCTTTTCGGGTTACCATGCCAACCACCTGTAAAAGTAAAATAGTGTAAATAATATTATTTGCAGTTTTTCTGTCCATACAGGCTTCACGTTTCAAAGTTCGGTCAGACTCCAAGTTCGGACTCCGATCACCAGATTTTGATGGATCCGTCCAAGTTTCGGTTCAATAGTTGCGTTTGCAGGTCGGATGAATTGGTTATATGGTTTAAGTATGCTATATGGTTTAAGTATGAGTAAATAGACCAAAAAATCTGCTAAGCGTTTACCATATATTTAAATAAACCAAAAAAAAAAAAGTAAATAGACCAGAGCTATTACACTGCACTTATACAGATGATTTAATTATAGACGTGTTAATATAGTTACCTCATTAACATCATTGACTATAGGCAGATGTCGTAACCCAAGCGCTCGGAACAGTTTGAACAACCGCGGCAGTGACGCGCGATGCGGCAGAGTATAAGGCGAGGGGTTCATGAACGGACGTAGGTCTATTGTGCAAGTCTTCTCCCATTCTGCTAGGTCTAACTATGGACAGAAAGAAGAGTGAGGTCAAATATTGTTTCATGATTTATAAGAGAAGCACTTTAATAATAGTTTACGGTCTTAGACGCGCTACACACTTTGTTCGCATCGGCATGATTCGGCTCACCCGAGCAGCCAAACATACATTCGATTTGGCCTGTGCTGGATAGCCGACTCGAACATGTGCCCGACCAATAGAGGGCGCGTCACGTGTTGAATTGACTCAAGATACTTATGAAAAGCGACGCCATTCGAGTCCAAAATTAGATATGCAATCTCGAAACAAATGTCTGAGTAAAACCGAAAACAGTGACCATAAATACATCTTTCGTTTAGTCCAGGAATTTCCAACCTAGTTCCCTAGGTTGGAAATTCCTGGAATTATAAACTGCCTACTACAAATAATTGGATATTCCTACCCAATTATTTGTAGTGGGCGTATGATGAATATCTCTGACCTTTCAAGGAAAATGGACATACCTATATATTTTATGCATAGTCCAGGAATTCCAACTCTAGAGAACTCCCATTTATTTCAAATGGATATCTGTGATGATTATCCCTAGAGGGAAATGGGCAAAGTTAGTTGGTATTCAGGTGCATCCGGTTAGACTGGAAGCTGACCCAACATAGATGGGAACAAAAATGTTCATTATCATCATCATCTGTCTAGATGATGATGATAGTATAATTATTTGGCACAAACATCTTACCTCATCAATAGAAGGATATCTTGGGTATTCCTTTCTGAACATATTCATGTCCACATTGAAGTTAGACCACGTGGTGTTGGCGTTTTCATTGTATATCTTGTTCTGTATTAATACTATTAATTGTGAACGTAGTATCATGCCTCGTAACCGCTTATAGGTTGTCACTTCCACCTAGAATAAATAATAAAATTGAGCTATTTTCTCTTTGGATGGTGACCAGGTTGAATTCGGTAGTAGAGAGACGATACAATGCGGTGAACGGAAAAGCCATGGGGAAAAAGGGATTTCAAATAGAAAGGGCATATGTATGTATTTGTTTGCTTAACATCTGTTAATTAATTACAAATTGTTCTTTATATTATCTAAAAAGCATGGTTAGCACATGACTTAGGGTGTTATTACACGAATCGTCGTTCGATGGTAGAATGGATTATTCGACGTTTCTCGATAGTATCGCTCTTTCGACTAATCCATTCTACCATCGATCGGTGTGGTAACACCCTTAGACGTCACAAAAATTATTCAATGGATGGGTGCTTGCATAACGCAATCGTACGTCGTAGAGTAGATAGACTTGTGCTTGTTGTTGTTATACAGGCACCTGATGATGTCGTAAAGGGCTAAAGTTTGTACGATTCGATTTAGGAGATAATTTTCGAAACTACACATTCGATTTAAAGAATTCCTTCCTGATGGGAAGCTGTACTATTTTCGCGGTGGATAAAGTGGTAAAAACAATACTCACATCATCAGCCAAAGGCGGATCAACAACAGGGAATCCATTATAAGACACAAGTTTGAGCAGCTCTACAATATGGCCGACATTCTCAACGGTGCGCAATGTGAAGACTGGATGCGACATCACCTCAGACGCGTAGATGTTGTGCGTTAATGGTGGAGGCTCCCAAGGTAGCAAGGGCACTGCTGCTAACTGGATGTGGATGTCGTAGATACCCTGGGAAAGTGAGGAAAAGGTAAAGCATATCATCGACGATTGTACATAGCATTAAGCATAATGAGCCTATAATGAGCCCACAGCTGGGACAAAGACCTTATACATACATACATAGACAAGGTCTGTACCCCGCTGTAAAATCTGCTGTAATATCTCATGAGATGGTTGACCAGACAGCTAATAAAATCACTTGAGATTTTACAAAAATAATTCGTCGGTCCGGTTCGGTCGGTTGTCATATGTGAGGGGAGTACCCTCTCACATGATCTCAATCTCAGGTCGAAGCATCAGCGTGCATCGAGGAAGGTTATACGCAAATTAAAATACGGAACATGGATGTGATTCTCCTTGAGACAGCTGTATTGAAAACTAAAAATGAAGAATATTTTCTAAACATACCTCATTGAAGAAGTCTCCGGTCCACTTAGCGACGACCAGCGTGATGATGATAGGCAACGCATTGGAGATCTGTCCCGTGGTCTCTATGATGATGACCGTCAGTGATATGGTCATGCGCACTACGCCACCGAGTTGAGCTGCTGCCCCGACGAGAGCGTATTTAGCTGGGTTGATTGACTGTTAAAAAGAAAAGAGGATAAGTGTTTTTAAATATCCATTGTATGGATGAGATTCCTAGACATTAACTTGGAAAATATTATCCCAATTCCAAGTCTCTAAATAATAAAAAAAACTGCATTGGAATCGATCTTATTATTTGCGAGCAAGCAGCGTTGTAGTCCTGCTGTTGTTTTCTCAAGGATTTTTACATAAGAAGAGTGTTCCTTTAGATTGTTCTACTCTGCTTTACGAGATTGTTGATTGTGTGTGATTGTATTGTGATTGTTGATTGTTGATTACTTTCGGAAACATGACTAGCTATGTTGGGTGTAAATGTCATAACAAAACTAATCTGTCGACGCTAGCACATTAGGCAACTAAAATCTGTCAAATTTCTTTATTAGATTTTCCACTTTATCGCTAAAGCCTTAGGTTCGAGGTTGATTGGGAAAATTTGAGTTTCGGGTAGCTTGATTTCCTGGCGTCTGTACTTTACTGACCTTACAAAAAAAAATGAAAGGAAAACTTACATTCGAAGGCAGCATAAACTGTATAGCAATAGCCAGCAGTCTTCCCCAAGCGGCGCCCGTCAACAGATTCGGTATGAACAGCCCACTGCTCACTGAGAGACCGAACGTCCAAGCGGACAGCAAGAAGTAACACACGACGAACGTGCAAATCGACCACGGCTTGTAGGACCCGATGGGGTCGTGGAGGAACGAACGCACGGACGCTTCAGGAGTTTGGAACCAGATCGCCGCGAGAGCGTTGTATTCGCCGTCTGCGCAGAATAGCTGAAAAATCATGATTAAATTATAGATCATAACATAACAATTATGATATCTCGTCTGTGTTACCAAGCTGAAAGCAGAGTAGTGAGTACATAAACGTTTTGTCAGTTTTGTAATTAGTTACTTGTTCCCCGAATCGAAATTGAACTGCTACTGAGATTTATTATTGGATAAACTCAATGATTTTTTGTCTGACCAGAGGATCACACTCAGGATCTGACGCTCAGGGGTTGAGCTTACAACCAATAGAAATAACGTCGTGATGTTTCATTTTATTCTTAAAAAATCATATTATATTTAATCCAAACCTCTAGATTATTCAATCGAATTTTCGAATTACTCAAGCAAAAATCTTACCTGTAAAGGCACTTTAGTGGGGTCTTCACCGAGTGGTCGACAGTCATTCAGTAAGAACATCATAAGGAAGCCACAGGTAGCGCTCGAGGCTGCGACTAAACAAGCCTCCACCACGCGTAACCAAGGAGTTCCTATGTACCTGGTGGACAAAACTGAATTTACTCTCGGTTACAGAAAGCCTACTTTGTCTCGAAGAGCTAATGTGCTGTCAAAACTAAAGTTGTTGTACTCGTTTCGTTGGTTTAGTTATTTTGCTTCGACTTTAAATTACGTAATTAGTGATTAAAGTGATAGGACTAGCTGTTGCCCGCTCCTTTGTCCACGTGAAATTATTATAAAAATATTACTTCCCTATTTGAATCGGATGTTGTTAACAATTTCAAGGGTTTATTTTTTGCACGGAACCCTAATCTTTTTTCTAAAAGAAAAGAAGCCTAAGTTACTCCTTATAACATCAGCTATCTGTCAGTAAAAGCCCCGTCAAAATCAAGCCAGCCGTTTCGGAGAGTAGCCGAAACAAACAAACAGATAGACAAAGTTTTTTTGTTATAAGTACCGTATATACTTTCATATGCATTCAATAAAAAGCTGTTAATTTGAAATTAAAAGCAGACACTTTAATTATTTATTTGTATAGATTTATTTAGTATAGGTAAACAACACGACGTGTTATAGGACAAGGTTAGTGTTATTGACCTACCTATTATCGTAGGCAAATTGCGTCGCAGTCTATCGAGGCCCTTATCTTCATAATCGTATATTATCTACAATAATGTAATAAATGTCAACCGTCTCTATATTTGGATATTTCGTATTCAAATAACATGGCAGAAAGATAACTAAATAACGATCACATTGTAACAATATCACATCACACCTGTGATCCACAAAGCAGAGGTGTACCTAATTGTAAGCATTGTATGTTTGCATTATTATATTGTTGTGTGTGTTTCGCCAGTTAAAATTTTAACTAGAGATAAATTAAAGAAAGAAATTAAACAATATAAGACCAAAGACTTAGTAAACACCTTTTACATTTTAATGAATTAGTTGATTGCAAGACACTTTGAAAATTACTTGAGTCAATTATAGAAACACGTAGGAAATCCTCACCTTATCCTAAAAACAGCTAGTCTATAGTTGATATAGTTCCAGAGAGCGCCCAGTAATCCACCGACGACGCCGAAGAACATGAACACAGGCAGCTCATAGAATTGAAAGGGAAATGGTTCCATCTTTCCCAAGTTTAGGAGACCTAAAATAAAAGAAGTTTATTTATTCATCTTCTCAAATAGGCTTAATATTATTTCGGAATTCTATACACACTTGAAATATTGATATTGAATTATTTCGATGGACTGAAGTTACGCGCTAATAAGGTTGTGAATCGGCACTTTTTAAACGTTAATTTACATAAGACAGTCTCCCAAACTTCACCACGGTTGGAGAGGCCTTCCTCCGGCAGTAGCCTTCTACATCACACATCGAACTTTTTCATTATCACCATCAGTATCCATGTGGAAGGGACACCGACTCTAAAACGGGAACCACGTATTCATTATATCATTCAGAACCGACGAAAAATTTCTATGATGTTCAGAATGATGTACTGAATACGTGGTCACCGTTTTAGCGTCGGTGTCTCTTCAACTCTTGTATAGACTGATGGTGATGATAGTAATGAAAAAGTTGGCTTAAACAGCATCAAAATCCAGTTTTTCAACAAGTCTTATGGCCTGTAATTTTCCTTAGCATTGCTTGGCATCCGAATATAATACAATAGATTAACTTCTAGTACAATCCCGCACTTAGAAGACAATTTACCGTCTTCATAGTCGTTTGTACACATACCTGGAAAACTCAGTTCTCCTGCTCGACCGTGATAAGCAGAAAGAGCGCAGTTCAGCGTAAACGTTGACACTACAGTACCGAAGAACGTTCGCCATGTTAGCGCCTGGTTCCAGAAACTAGTGCCTTCTTCTAATGAGAATAGGACTCCACCTGAAAGACCAAGAAAAGCTAGGAAACGGCAAGAACAAGTGCCTCTATTGACAATAAAAAATTAATGAAAAAACGATTATTTGTCGTGAGATCATATTACAATAAAAATTTACTTTTGCCAAACTGTAAAGCAGTTTGTTGACAGATGTAACTCCCATTAACAATCCTATATTTTTATGTAACTACTTGCAGGTACTTTTCCATCAATAACAAGGATGGAAATGCATAGATTACCTTGTTGAATGAGGTTTTGACAAAATGTGTTTAAAAAGAAACTAACCTTTTTTATTTTTAAATTACATTTTTGGGAACTGCAAATTGTTGGGACTAAGCATTTTCTACATCTTAGTCCATAAAAGTTATTACAAGTGGGTACTACAAATCTTCTACAAAGTAAACGCATGGCAACAGATCAGCTCTGGTGGTCTTGAAATAGTCAGAGTACCTAACCATCGTAATCTCACAATTTTTACTAAACAAAAGTCCTGAATCTGTAAACTTGACTCAATTTTACTTTGCCAACTACAAATGTGCTTTACAAATGTGACATAGAAACGGTAATATGTCGAAGCCGAAGCAATATGTTTATGTTAGTAATTATGTTATACTGTTTTGTGTTTTAATGGTGTAATAATTTAATAAAGTTGTTAGTTATCTTTGTAATTTGTTTATTGTAAGTACCTATATTGTTTAGGTTATTAGTTAAGTTCTTATCTGTCGAATTAGGGTAAACCCTGTAATGATAGTCTAAGCTGTTTTAAATAAATAAATAAAATGCGTAATGTTTATAGATTTCGTCTTATGTCCGATCGACATTAGATGGTAAAGCATTAGGTTCAAGGTTGATTGGGAAAATTTGACAGGTAGCTTGATGTGCTAGCGTCTGTAAATTTTAGATTTAACAGTTTTCCTTCATCATCTGCCTAGCCTTTTCTCAACATGTTGGAGTCAGCTTAAAGTCTTACCAGATTCAGGTGAATACAGTTTTGCTTATCCTTGGGCATAAAACTGGCGAGCGAAATGACCCGAAATTCAGTATAGAATATTTAGAAACCTTGAACTACATAATCATACTCTTATCCGCACGTTTTATGACCTCGATTAGCACGAGAGTTATGGCGTTAAGAATAGTTGATGATTGTAACGAATATTTTGTATTATTTAGTCTCAATTCCTCACCAATAGGAGCGCCGAAAGCTGCGGACACACCGGCGGCCGCGCCAGCCGACACAAAGTCACGTTTCTCGTGGTCTTCGCGGAAGTACTGGAATATCTTGAAGTCCTTGTTGAACGTCGTGCTCTTGCCCTGAGATATGCCTGCCGCGACCACGGCTCCACTGTGGATCATAGGTCCTTCCTGGACGAGAAATAGTTACATGGAAGAAAAATTGTATTAAAAAACCTATTTTCAATAACCGCAAATACTTCTGTCCATTTCCACACAGGTATGGCTTAAATTTTTTTTTTAATCATTGTTCCACACTACGAATTTCCCTTGTATCGTGGGTGCGTTTACAAACATTTAAACTCACATACATAAACAGCCAGACATGGAACAACTACCTGTGGGCCATTCAATATTTGTTCTGTGGGAATCGGACCCGCGACACGCAGTGCACCCAATCGCTCAACCACTGCGTCAACCGTGAAACAAGAATATTGAAAACGCGCATACAGTTTTCTAGGTGACCCTGGGGTGTGCCCCAACAGGCGTCGACCAAAAGGAGTTCTGGAGTATTTTAAAAAGACACGACGGGTTATGTGATGGGTGGGTATTGAGGTAAGAATCTCACACTCGCTAGTCTACATTCATCTTCTTCTCCAAAACAAAAGACGGTTGCTTAATACAGTGCAGTGTAACTCTAGCCTCAGACTTATCAAGTTTTAAGTAGACCTTGAAGTAATTAACCTCAATATTAGTTTCTAAAGTCTTTAGAACAGCTCACCTTGCCTCCTGCTAGCCCTCCGACGACCGCGGTGATAACACCAATAGCCTTCACTACTAAAGTCTTGATCCTCACCACACGCGGCACTTTCACACCGTTCAGGTAACATTTCACTTGGGGAATACCACTGCCAGCTGCCACAGGCTGAAATATGTTTTTTGGAATTTGACACCTCAATCAATTTGGATAAAGTGCAGTTTCTGTTTGTACTGGGGTTGACATAAGACACATGAATTATTTTTTATACTTTGGAAATTCTATATCCTGCCTATATTTCTAAGTTATGTAAGAATGGTGTTGTGGGATAAGCAACCTTAACTCTGTTAGATAAAGTTCAGTTTCCATTAGAGCTAATATTCCCTTCTTCTTCTTCAACCTTTGGCCGCCCAATGCTGAGTTTAGGTCTCAATATTGCCTTTTGATGCTTTAATAACTTTTTCTGTGTTTTACTCAATTTTAACTAATTATGATCTATCTTATTATATTTACCTTACTTATAATATTTTAGAAATACGATCATTATAATTATCTTTAACTACATAAAGTTCAATTCCATTAAAATTGTATAACAACAACCAAGATACTAAATGCTTCAATTTCATTAATGATACCGTAAAACATGTCCAGAATTGAACTTTGAACTCATATTTGTACTATATTGAAATTGAACAGACCACAATCTGGTTAAATAAATAAATAAGTAATATTAATAATACTACTACTTTACTACTTACCTCAACATATGCAACCAGCATGGAGCCAATGAAAACTATACAAATGTTCGATAACACCCACAGCAAGTAAGGAATGTATAATTTGTCTTGTACCACATATTTGTCCACAGCTGTTAATAAATTAGTCATGGAAATCATATTATTTTGTACCTAATTGAGTGAGGCATAATGTACTTAATTGAGTGAGAGGTAATTAAACCCTAATTTATTTTAATGTTCCAGTTCGGTTTCAATTATTTTTATCTACACTAATATTATAAAGAGGAAAGATTTGTATTTTTGTTATGAATAAACTCAAAAAATACTGGACCGATTTTAAAAATTCTTGATACTGCATTATCGCTAAGTAACATAGGCTATATTTAAAAAAAATGACCACCTGTGCAAAATCCAGACGAGCCGCTAATGGATAATGTGGGGGGAACAAAATTAGTTTCATTAATGTCAAAATAGGGATAAATGAGTATGAACTATAGTTATAAAAATCTAAATAGGTTGTACTTTGCAGTTGAATTTTTTTTTAATGATTTTTGACAGTGGTAGATCAGTACTTGGAAAACATAATTGGACAACTCAATGTGTGGGCAGTTTGGTTCCAGAACACAGGAAATATGACTATGAGTATACATTATACAGATAAATTACAATTCTGTGAAAAGGATACATTTCTTAAGCTCCCTGTATTTGATTTTTGAGAACTCTTCAATGCATATGTCTATGAAAAATGCTATGAGCGCTGTTATTATTCCTATTAGCAGTATAATGAACCATCTTGCTATGTCTTTCCAGACTATGAAAGCATACCCTCTTTTCCGTTCCTCGTCAAGGAGCAGGTGGTTCTCACAAGTGTCATAGTCTAAACTCTGAAATAGAAACAGGCATTAATATTATGATTGATAATGTAATCTACAGTTTTTGGGATTTGAGATTACCAACAGAGTTTAACAGGAAACAATTCAATAAGTTGATTATTTTATATGGAATTACCAGTTACTTACATAAAACTTAAATTAGTATTGATTACCCTTACCTAGATTTTGATCAACCAGTATTCTTTAGCAAAATACTGTTTAGATAAAATTTCAAGGAGGATTGACGCAAATGAAAAAAAAAACATGTTTTCTTTATTCTGTAACTTACTTCATATTTAGCTGAGAGAACATTCATTGACCCCGGCTCAATCTTTTGTTGTGGTTGCCTCCTTCTAATTCCATGGCTGCCATGGAATTCATCATCATCTGAGTCCTGCACATAAATAATTAATTTATTGCTTTCTTTATTCCTACAAGTAACAGTATCCACAATTATCAAATTCCTGTGGTCCTCCTAAATTCACATTGTGAAATACAATCAATGTATCAGTACATTGATTGTATGTCACGTGACTGTGTTAGTTATTCTAAACCAATAATTGATTACACAAAGAGGTCATAAGCCAGTGAGTAATATCAACAAATGCTTGAAACGTAATACTTATAATAATATTATATAGCATATTGAGATAGAAACAATTTAATAGTAGACAATAGGTGTTTCCTACATAATTTTTCAAATAATTTTCTACATACCTCGAAATTCACAGATTTGTTGAGTTGTGTGTAATTAGAAGTACTAGCATCTTCATTGCCTAAAAGTTGAGCTGTGTCCGATGTAGTTTCTATATTACTTATAGAACTAACAGTTCCATCAGCAATCGAGGTTGATGAGTGGCTCTGGCGGCTCATTTTATCATAATCATGGACTACCAGTATTAAATTTTAATAAAGGAAATTGGTTTTTTGTTCCTCGTTGAATTGTAGCATAAAATTACTAATTCACGACATAGCTGTAATACAATTATATTACACTAATAAAATAAAATAACTTAGTCGTCTTGTGTTCGACCTAGGGATTTTTAGAAAATAAATAATATTATTAAATCTACAATAGGCGACAAATTACGATACGAATGAGATGGGAATTCCTGCTGTCATTCGGTGACAGTACGCATTGACACATGCATGACGTTGACGTTATGTTACACAGACTTTTTCATTCATTCAGTAGTAATCGGAATGATATTCTCGTTAAAAGAACTTATAACACTGGAAAATATTTCTTCATGAAATCTATTATTTATACTGAATATTCGTTAATTTACGATAATTTTATGACTAATTTTAACACTTTTAACTTGTTAATTTTTAACTGTTACGATTGATTCCGGTATTTTCAATTTTTCGCGTTTTCTATAATTTATATGGAGTTAATTCCATGTCTTCAAATATTTCTACCTTCGTATATAACTTATTAACTGTTCATTCATAAATTTTAATCAATAAAACTATCTTTTTGAATGATATTGACAATACAAAACATTTTGATAATGTTATCATTTTATCAGTGCGTAAACTAGAACAAACTTTCGTGGCTCACACACACGAAGCTTAGAATGCTTCGTAAACAATAGAGATTTTCAATGTGTGTGTAGCTTGTTCGTTCGTTTGGTTGACAATCGCGATGTGATGTATTCTACATCATCGCATGCTGAGTTATATTTTCAACAAAACCTTTTAATTTTTAATTAAGTTACTTGATTAATTTCTAAATGTTTTCTTTCGTTGTGAATACCTTTCTCTGTTTTAATTTCTAAATATGTGTAATTTGCCGCCGAAGTTCCATTCAGTGTGTCGCCTTTGTTTATCATTCTGTGGCGATAATTGCAGTGATGTTAAACTTCCAATTTTCGACCGTGATAAGGATAAATCACGGCTTTCCGAGATGATAATGGCAAATTTGTCAATAATGGTAATAATTTCGGATTATTTCTCGCAATGATTACCTAAAAGGAGGAGTTTTCTCGTGTGAAAGTTTAGCGTAAGCGTATGAGATTGTGGATGCTGATAAGCGCCATTAACTTTCTCGCGGGTGTTGGGTATTTTCGCATTGTGATATCATATTACGGCCCACGCGTCGATTGCTCGGCCGTATGACTAATGTCATTCGTGGAAGTGATATGCGAGCGTGTGGCAGGCGCGCTGTATCAGCGGCCGCGTCGCTGATAACAAAGGAGCGCGGCCGGAGACCACCTCGCGCTCGCCTCACCCGCCCGGCCGCCCCGCTCCTGCCTGGCCCGAGCGCCCTCGCCTCCACTCCTCCACAAATACACTACTCAAACCAATGCTCTCCTTGCAGTGCTTATCCACATTATGCTATGCCCTGCTATTTTGAGATTTCAATATTATCTAAATTTAGATTTGTATTTTAAGGCAATCAATCTGCAGGGGGACTGCATCTTCCCATTTTTGTCACAGTGTGCATCCTCCTTGGTCTGTCAAGCAACTTGTGGGTTTCTTTAATGTGTTTGTTATCAGATTGCCACCAATGACTCATCATCTATGATTACACTTGCAAAAGGTCACTGGCCACATCAACTCTCATAATGACTGGTGATGTGAAACTAACACAGGTACATGTCTAATGTTGTGTATAATATTTTTAGGTGTCCCCTGAAGACTTGCTGCCACAAGTTGTGTGTGGGGGCTGTGCACACAAACTTGATGAATTTCACACCTTCAGAGAACTATCACACAAGTCTGAACGACTTTTGGAACAGTTTGTGCAATATGCCAATTCACTATCTGGTCCAAAAGAGGTGAGTTTATATACATCCATACTTCATGTTTTTTTCTAATTACAGAAAGAAAACAGTTGAACAAGGTTTTAAAAATTTATTAATAATTTCCAAAAAAAAAACATACAGTTTCTATTTACATATTTTTGTTTCTAATGGTATGCTGTCAGTTTAAATCTATTAAAATATAATACAATGTATTTAAGTACTAAGTAAGTAGTGCTTATGCAAAACTTGTATCTGAGTTAATGTTGATATATTGAATTGGCTGGATTCTGATCTTGTTGTTGTAGCAAGACTTGATTGCATTGACCAGAAGGCCTAGGAGAATGCCTATAGTAACTACAAATGCTACTCCTAAGATGCTGTAGAGGACATGTTTTGGCTTTAAATTAGCTAGGGTGAAACCCCTGGACCTGTTGGGGGTTGATGCACTGTCCAAAGTGGGGCAGTAGGACAGTGTGATGTTTGTTATGTATGCTCCACTGAGCCTCATGGGTGCTGCACAGCTGTAAATAAACACTAATGTTAAAACACTATAAACATATTTCTTAGAAGTAGTCAGAAGTCAAGATGTGCTTGGTGTAGTAAAACTTAAAATAGTTTGTTTATGTCATCAAGATTATTAGATATCAATATATGAGGCAATACTTATTAATTCTTTAATACTAGCAGTAGTGGTATTATTAATCTTTTTATAATAAGATTGCAGAAATTTGTGCAATTGTTAATCCTAAATTGATATCTTTTATCTATATTATTTTATTTAGTCTTAAACTTATATTAGTTGACCAAATTAGCAGATTTAAGTTTAAAACTTAATTTAAAGTACAGTGTAAACTGCAACATTATCTCATTAAATAGTATGACTTCAGTAATTATTGTATGACTTGACACTTCATTAAATAAGCCAACCATCAGAGCAATAAAATTCACTGATTGAATTTGAACTTTCCCATTGACCACTCAAATGGATGGTAGTGAGGATAATCCAATAATAGCACATGGCTTCTACCCTGAGTGGGATTATGTAGACATTCTTGAAATAATGTAACATTTCACATTTTTTTTTACTGCATGTTACTATAGACTTCACTGACGGTCAACCACTTTTCAGCCTTATTATTTAGTGCATAAGGGTGAAAAATCACAGACCATCAGTGAAGTCAGTAGTACATAAAAGGCACCTCCATCAGTCATCTTTAGGGTTAAATAGAACGAAACTGTGTGAAAAAGAAGAACCATTTTTACTTTTTGTGTAAACACTTACTAAGGAACATCTCCTATCTGGAACTTGGTGCCTGCTTCCTGTTTAGTAACAATATTGGCTAGATCACAGTTGCACAACCAGTTGTTGCCGGACATTCCTAATATCTCTAATTTGTTCCATGGCATCAGGTCAGTGGAAAGTTCACTGAGGTAGTTGTCATCAAGGTACACCTGTTTGACAAACGAAAATTTTGTAGAATAAGCAACAATGTTACATGGAAATAACGTTTTTAAAACAAAACGCAAAATACTTTTAGTGATGTTCAGTATCAAGTGTCTGGGCAATTTGCCCTGAATTTGAATAATGCTACATTATTTTTATGGAGGCCTTTTATCTCTACTAAAGTAGGAAAACCACTTAAATTTTACTGATAATGTCTGTTAAATGTAAAGAGCTACTCTACATAAAAATATTTAAATACAAAAACATTAATTATGATCTTATCAGAATAACAAAACAACTCATGATTTGGGAATTCCCATAGTAGCTTATCTTTCTGCCTTCTAGAGTAGTAGGTACACATGTTGATGCTGTATCTACATCTCAAATGTCAATGTAATTAGTGTAGGATATTGAGATCGTAATAGTGACAATCAATTCCGTTCCAGTTTTAGGATAAATGTGGCAATGTACTGATTGATTGTGTATCAAAAACAACACTAAAATGATTAGTAAGCTGACCCCGATCGGCGACTGTCATGTAAGCACTCAAAAACTGGGGCAAATTGAATTGCATGCAGTCTATAATCGGAAGATTATATGCTCACCAAAATGTGTAGAATAAGTAGATTTGTTTCTGATAATCCATGTTACCATGTGCTTATAATAGAATATCAGTCACAATAATAGACGGGTGTCGTCATCCTGAGTAACATTAATCATTGTGAGAATATACTTAAAGACATGAATCCAAACTAGATTTTGTTCGTTACAAAAATATCGGAATAAATTATTTCCGCTTTGATAATAGCTTGAACGCGCCGAATTCGTATTACGCATACGAAAACTATCGTAGGGTTTTTCCGCGTAGATGCTAAGTACTATCTGAATTTTGTTGAGGCGTGTGTTACTCACTTCCTTCAAGGTCCATTTGTCTTTCAATCCGCGGAACGCATTATGGCTGATGTATCTTAGATTTCGGTTGTGACAAAGGTGAAGTACCCTCAAGTTCTTGAGAGGCGAGAACGTGCTGCGTTTCACTTCGTCCAAGTAATCGTTTTCGCCGACTTCCAATTCGATCAAGTTCGTTAAGCCTGCAAAAAAACTGATTCTATTATTATTATGTACTTCCGTATTTACGAGAACGTGTATAGTTACTATTCCACATATAGATAAACATCTAAGGCGATTTTTTGCTGCAGATTGTTTACATAAGCACCAGAGTATCTGGAATTTTAATAGAGTAAGTAGTGTGCGTAGTTTACAATAATGGAGTAAATACTTATTCTTGAAATAGATACTTTGATAGTATAAACTTTATAATATGCTCCAGATTAACAGCGTTGCCAAATATCGGGTCCAATTCGTGCTAAATTAATAGGCTAGTGTTATAAAAGCACTTGAGTGTGAGATTGGAGTGAACTCATGGCGATTGATTTGGCAGTAGTGAAGATAAACAGCGTCATAAAAGTCTTCTCTGATTTTGGAATTTCCCGTGAGATGATAACAACAACAGGTTCTGCTATACATATAATGTTATTTTGTCTTGTACCTATCTATGACTCACTTAAGTCATCTACGTTATTTCCACTCCATTTATACATATTATTTCGCAGTTTCTACACATAAAATTAAATAAATAATCTGTTACGAGGTAACGAAACGCTACGACTAAAAGTATTCTATAAATTGGTTCCGCACCGAATATTTTACAATATAAAATCTATGCATAGTACTAGAACTGTGTGTTGAACTATTTACCTACGAAGCTGTCATCATTGAGTTCCACAATGGGGTTGTTGTTGAACGTGAGATACTTCAGGGACTCGCCGACGAGACTCAGACTTTCCGGCACGGTCACGAATTTGTTGTCTGACAAATCGATCTGTTGCAACTTCGTCAACCCTTTGAACGCATCTAGTGGTATGTTGTCGATGTCGGTCTTGGCCAAGTCCAATACCTGAAATAAAAAACCACGTCTATTTATAGGTGAAGGATAACGCAGCGGGAGTCCCCCAGCTAACAAAAGAAGACGCTTCTCAAAGGGTCTATCTACTTGAAGTTACTCATATATTTTAGATCCTATATTGGAATATAATCTTAATTGGAAATGATCGTTGTGTGTTATCTCGGTCATTAATCTTTCATATATTTTAATTATTGGCGGCGAGAGGGTCTTTTATAACGTGACTAATACTCATTGTTCTAGACTTTGCAAAGTCCCTTCTAGTAATAGACTTTTTAATATTCTCATGACGTCTAAACTGAGGTTGACACAATACTTGAAGAACTTGTCCCATCGTAAATCAGAATTATATTGCTTCAATAAAAAAGGCAGAGTTTGATAACCCCGTTTTTTTATCAGGTTAGTCGCGAATTAATCAACAGACACATTCAATAATTATCAAGATCTGCTTAAGGTTTTCTACTTCCTAATGATTATTCTGCAGGTGTGGTTTACATTTAACTATAGGGTACAACTTCAAAGTCCATCTAGGTTTTTTTCGACGTCTAAACAGACAGTTTCTTTCGTGAACTTTGTTTTGTAAATAGTTGCGATCGATGTTAGTGATAGTG
Source organism: Noctua janthina (assembly GCA_963576755.1). NCBI lineage: Eukaryota > Metazoa > Arthropoda > Insecta > Lepidoptera > Noctuidae > Noctua > Noctua janthina. The sequence continues at coordinate 7,009,024 of OY755055.1, forward strand.
ATCCCTAAATAAATGTAGGTCACCCCATTTTTTGGGTTTCGTAAGAGGCGATTAAAGAATTATGCCAGTTAGATGAACAGCAGCGCATTCATCACTTTGCGCAACCTTGGTTTCCCCTGAAATTATAGTTTAGATCTCTGTGTTATGCCAGGAATTATAAAGAGGATTAGGTAGGGAGTTTCCATATTTTCGTGAATATGGAAACCCCCCTACCTAATCTAAAATAACCATACAAATATATTCTAATATCTACGATACACATTAATGAAATGAATCAGCCTCTTACCTGTAAATTAGTAGCACTAGCCAATGCAAGGATAGTCACACGATCGAGGATCTCAATAGGGTTATTGTTGAGATACAGTCTTGTCAGGTTGGGCGTGTACTGGAACAGGTATCGGTCCAGCGAGTGGATGTCATTGTGGCCCAGGTTCAGCGTCTCTAGGGCGATGTTGGCGTATATTCCGTCAATGTAACGCCCTTGGAAAATCTCGCTCCTCAACACCTCGCCTGGAAACATACATTATGTTTACTTTAGTAATAAAACTAGGACCTATTTCTGTTTTTAGAGAAGTGTTGTCTAAACGCAGTGCACTTGTAGTTTTTGCGTCAATATAGCTTCCTGCTTTGTATTCATTCTGAAGCTGCTTACGGCTTATTCCGTTCGCCCACTTTCCTAGTGATTCATAGTTTTCACTGTGCCAGAACTGTGGTTGCATTTTATTTACTATTTATTAGTTTAGATTAGTACTCCATCTCGTAAAATGAATAATGGAGAAACTTTGCCCAACAACGCACCCTTGATCAAAGTCAAGAAATACAAATAATGATTACCATACAATTTGCGCAATCTAAATATTTGTTCTTAGTTAATTGTTGTATTACTTTCATCTCTGTGGCCTTTGTTTGATTAATTATTGACTAATGAGCATTAATTGCGATACATCGTACTTCTGATAGTTTATCGTGCGCTCGTAATTGTTTGAGTTTACTTTCTAACGAGCGGCCAAATCGACAGAATATTTTCAGAGATCATCTCCGTGTACACACTTTCTTCATGATTATGTATTTATGCTGATTAGATAGATGTATTTTGCGTAAAGAGTATTTGCGACTTCTTATTGTACACATGAATGTTTAGATAAGAGATAAAATACTTTATCATTCGTGTCCTATGTATATTTCCTATACATGTATGGTTTGATAGTAGCACTATCAGAAACTTGTTTGAGTTGTCCTCTTGGGCGTGTCCTAATTTAAAATTCCTTTTGTCGGTTCAATACAAGGAAATCTTAAATTAGATAATTGTCTCACAAAACTATAATTACGGATCATTGAACCGGGCCTTTGATTGAACTGTCGCTTGCTCGGGGATTAGCTCTGTTTTCTTGTATCGCTAATGATTTTTTTGTCGTCCTTGTGTGTTCGCTGGCTAGGTATGTTCAGTTTAGACTTTGTTGTTAATTGTTTGTGGATCTGAATGCGATAGGTGTGTATAATCTAGATTCTCAACAATAGATGAGAATTTGCTTTATTGTCTTAGTAATCTAGGTATTGCTTCATTGATATCATTAAGATCCAATCTGAGTTAGTCATCGTATTTATAGTAATTATATAGAAATATTCATGTTTAAACTCAATCATTTGTAGGATCCTATTGGGGATCTTTCTAGTTAAATAGCATAAGCGGCCTGTTACTTTCCTGCAATACTCCGAATAAGACAGCTTGCCAAATACTGAAGCTCTTGTAGTCTAGTTGAGCATAATCAATCGCCAACAACTTAATATGCACTTAGGAATACAGAGAACCAAACTCCTCGATACATCCTTGTCTTAGTCAAGGCTATTGTTAGATGGTGTTTACGACATTTTTGTGAATCAAAGTGTTGCAACGTAGCGTTCTTCGGCGAAATCATATAAATAAATGTACTGCTGACGGTGACTAATATTATGAAAGATTTTGAGTGAACGCTCGCTATCTGTGTAGAACGAAAGATAATGTTTACTACATTAGCAAAATTATTGCACTAACTGATTTCATAAATATTATGCCATTATTTCGTTGCATTGTAGATATGCCAAACCATTTCAAATACGAATAGATACCTAGATCAAAAACGCTAAAAATTAAATTCATGAATGGGTTTCCAATCTAGATGTATTATGTATATCACGCCACGTTTGAAGGTACATTTAGCAGAATTCATTCACCTTTAGAATGGAAAGTTTGAAATCATAGACGTAATGGAAACTTCTACACTTCACTAATGTTGTTTATAGATTTGTAAGAATTTTTTGTTTGGGATTTAGGTAATCTTAATTTAGTGTTTGTCTAAACTTATACTGTTACTTTATACGGGATATCTTCCGTAATTGTATTGTATTTTTAACCCCTGACGCAAAAAGAGAGGTGTTATAAGTTTGACCGCAATGTGTGTGTGTGTCTGTCTCTGGCACCGTAGCTCTTAAACGAGTGAAACGATTTGGATGCAGTTATTTTTATTTGAAAGCTAGTTTCTCAGCGATGGTTCTTAGATACGTTTTATCATAATCGGTGCAGCCATTTAATTGATATGTTGGATGAAAGTGGTGATGAATAATCGAATAATTTTCAAATATACTCAAGTGGGTTATCAAATGAAAGGGCTTGATGTGTATATTAAAATGAGACATGTTTTATCAAAACCAGCTCAGCCATTTTATTGACTTTTCGAATGTTTGTTTGCTCTTCTTGTTGCGATGGGGGTTTTTTAAATTTTAAACTTATTTTTTTTATGAGCTCCCGATATTAAGAGCAAAAGAACAAGACGGTATTAAGACAAAGAAAGAAGGTAGATAGATTTGTCGGCTCTTAACAATTTATTTTCCATCCACCCGCATTCTCCAGTCAACCCGCGGTTAAGGCGCTTGCAACAGCGCCGAAATATCGGGAGCTCAAAATTATGAACAATCACGGAAGAAATCCCGTAAGTGACAGTATAAGTTTAGTTGTAAACCGTGAAAGCTTAAATAAGTGTTGAGTGTTCGTTTGTCCGAAGATATGGGCGATCTCAGTCTTATAATACTTAAGCGGACTAATGTTATCCGCAAAAGTGATCGTGATAACGAATTGCTTCTCAAAATTTTTGTGGAATATCCATAACTTTTTTTCCTCATACAGATTGACATAACAAGATAACAATTTGAATGTTTAACAAAGTAAATGTATGCTGTATGTAAAAAAAAGGTCTCTTTACAATTTGATTTCGCCAAGTTATTGAACAAAGTAAAGCAAGCGGATATGCTAAGCACTTGTCTTCAACGGGATATTAATGTCACCTGACTGATTGCAGTAATCATTGTTCCAACTAAGCATTTAAGTTGAACAGCGTATGTAGAACATCACGTCTGTTTAGTGATACCTACATGGTTGCTTTTCTTGTGAACATAAATATCTGACCCAGATAAGTCTTTTCTGATCAATAAGTCACGTATTACGTCTCTCTCGCGTCCATGCATACGTTGGCGTTGATAGCTTAACGGTTGGGGTGGTCAACTGGGCAATCTTTATAGCCAGATTAGCCAGTCATTGTTTACTTATTTGCTGACTAGAGGCCTCATGTTAATTAGTAAGAAGTCTGATAGGTAGAAAGATCCAGTAAACGATAATGACGAAAAAATTTAAATAGGTGAAAAAGTCCTATTAATAATAAAGGCGAAAGTCTTTTTTTTTTTTTTTTAATAAATCGTTGCCCCACACTAGGAATTTCTCCTGTATCGTGGGTGCGTTTACAAACATTTAAACTCACATACACAAACAGCCAGACCCGGAACAATTATGTTGTGCTGTTAGGTCAACAAAGAAGGTGATGCCTCAACCTGTTTGTGACCTGTCTGTTGACCAAACAAAGCTCTTATCTGGCTCAAATATTGTATGTGTGCCTACCTGTACATGGCTACCTGTTTCAACTCAAATGATATCAACATCATACATACCTGATATGAAATTGTTGCTCAAATCCAAGTACACCAATCCCTCGATTTTACTGAAAGCATCGTCCTCGATGTCAACGATCTCATTTGACTTGAAGCTGATGGCGACCCTCCGGCCCGGCACCACAGGCAGTTGGGACACGTTCGAAATTGTATTGTTGAAAAACGTAATCAACACATGCCCATCTGGAATGTACCAAATTAACATTAACCCACCTGCTTTCTCTCCTACATTACAACAAACAGAATTTGAAGTAACTCCAAACCTAGCTCAAATACTTTGCATATATCACGTTAATAACGGTTTATAGTCCTGTTAACACTTCATCAATATTCATAAAACTAAGTATTATCATAAAACCTAATCCATTCCTCCCACGGTAAACTTCACTGCAACCATAAACGTACGTGCGTAACATATGCACAAATCTCCGAATTTATTGTGAATAATTTATTATCATACTAAAACTTGATCAGATGATCATCAACCGATAGTTATTTTTGGGAAATGCTGAATATCAAACTTGATGGAATTGCAGCTATTTGTTTTGTTTACGTCATACTTGTGCGTGATAGTACAAGATGAATGATCTCTCTCTCCTCTCTCTGCATCGGTAATGTTACCTTTGTCTATGCTGTTTATCCTCTCGGGCCATTTTTCTGGAATCTCATCTATGTTTCGGCGCGAACAGTTTAATGTTAGATTGGATGAATCTTGTATCATAATATCACATGGAACGTTTTCCGCGTCGGCCTCTTGTGCGCGACTCGACGAAACTAGGACGCATAATATCATTAACACCTACAACAAAGAAACACCATTACTTATATAATCTTTTAGGTACACAAACAACGATCGTCTGTTTTCTATCTCGGTCACCACGGTCACTCACTTTGCATATCGTTGGGAAATACATTTTCATCGAAATTAGAAAGGGTACTGGAGAACACCTTCGGATCACAATACGTTTTATCTTATCAGTTAGGAGCCGCCTGATATCACGAGTGACATGAAATGAGCGAGCGTCTCATTGGTCGATGTTTGTTTGTGCTATCGTCCTACTAATAAGTATGAAGCGCCGCTTGATGATCTAACATTGTCATGTACTTTTAGGAAATCCTGAACATAACGGCGGCAAAATTGGAAGAAATTATCAAACCGCTAAGCGACAGCGAGTACGAGCACGAGTTGAAACACAAATATGCCGAGATCGGCTCTCCGGACTCGACTGAGGAAATGAAGAACATGGAGAGCCGGCAGGCAGCGGTCACACTACTACAGATAAAAAATTACGACCCAAGTAAATATGCAGTCAAACACGGAGCGGAAGACGAGCCTCATATAATGTTCAACAGTGTGCCGAGTTTACCGCCCTCGGACAGAGCGAGAGAGGTAATGCACTGCAATACCGTCATCGATATTATAAGCAAGGCTGTGGCGGTCGCTCAGCGGGAAAACGAAGAATCTCAGAAGTATCCACCAAACTACACGGGGGTCATAGACAGGACGCACGCGACAAGCGCGGGCGACAGCTACCCGCACGAGTACGCGGACGAGCAGTACGCCGCGTACGGCGCACCGCAGCACGAAGCCAGCCCCACCAGCAACGAAGACCATGACAACAAGGAGATGGACCTGTCACTCTACAGTTCCGTCAAAAGCGAGCCCAACGACCAGAGCGACCAGCAGGAGCACACGAACACTTACTTCCACGGCGCACTCACACACAAGACGAACTTTGTTGACGAGTACAAGCAACACGTTTTCGGGCGAACTAAAATGAAAACGTCGAAGGAAAATTCATCGGTGTATGAAGAATGTAGTAGGAGCAGTAGTGGGTCAGACCCGGACAGGCTACAGATGGATATATCTCAGATGTCGCAGGTGAGACCTTTCACAATTTAATGAGGATTAATTTCAGTAGCATGTTTCACAGAGGAAGGTCAACTAGGTATTCTGCTGGCCACAATAGAAAACGAGAGATAACGAACAAGGTTGATGACGTCATTGCATCCAGCGACATTGAGTGATATGTTTGCAACCTATGTGACCTCCAAACGTTTTACTGATATCATCAACCTGTTTGTAATTTTATGGGTTCAGTCCCTGGGTAAGATCTGTTATCTTCGATTTTTTACTGCCGTTGGTTTCAAGCGCAAATGCTGACCGTGGCGTTACTCGGTTCGATTCCCAGGTCATGCTAAGTGTTAATGTATTTTTCCATAAGAACTTCACAGCAATAGCGCATATTCTGAATTTGTGCACAGTTTGTCTCAGAAGACCCCTACCTTATTAGACGGGATTTACACATAACTGGCGAAATGTGGATATACTATACACTACTGCCCACCCCTTCCGCATACAAATTATGTTTTGCCATCATAATAATTTTTGGGGGTACCACAATAATGCTACCCCAAAAATGCTCCGAGGACTAAACTTCATAGAACTGTTAGTGTCTAACAGAATACCTCCCACCACCCTTTCGGGACAATTTGTGACGCTAATAAACGTTATTGTTTACATTACAGGACGACCCTGAAGAGACCCAGTCAGCTCGATCGACCCAGTCTTCGCCGCAGCCGCCCATGGAACACGAACAGGATAAAGAATCGCTGTGGCAAGCGTTACACAGGCAAAACGGTGAGCACATGCACACACACATACATACAGGGTGTAAACAGACCCTTCACATAGCCGTCAACCAAGCATTCTCTACATCAAACTAAGTAACTTTACGCAAAAATTATTGCTGGGAATCGACTTTTTTTTTGGGGTGAAAAATCACGTTTTAAGGTAGGACTCGATGGAAAGCACTCGAAGCATTGTCCTGATGGGTGGATTGAATAGTACGGGGGTCGTGGTCGTAAAGTAAAAATCTTACATTAAAAACAAGCATTTAAAAAAAAACTTGTGAAAAAGTACCCCCAATATCTCCTTAACTAGAAGGTTCCCAGGTATGGTCTAGAACAAAAAAAATATCGCAAAGACGGGGAGAACAAGTGCCTTTCGGTTATGTTAAGTGTCTATTTACACCCTTTATATAAACATCATCATTCTCCTGCCCTGACCCCAATTTATTTGGGTTCAGCGCAGCGTGTATTCTTCTTCTATACTTCTCTATTACTCGTCATCTCAGTAACCCACGTTCCAGCCATCTTTTTAACAGTCCATCAGTTGTTTCTTTGTTTTTTTTTTTCATGTGTTTTTCACACACACATTCAGATAATATGTACTTAGATAACGATAGCGAGTTTTTGTTATCAATTTTGTAAGTGGCGTCTCATTAAAGACAATCAAGGAAAACTTAAAATAAAAGTAATTTCCTTTGATTTTAAACATAACAATAATTTCTAGAAACTTTAGATTAACACTTTATTGCTCGCTGCAATTATACAGATGGTTTGTTGCAAAAAAGACAAAGAAATATTCCTGGCAGGACCAAAATCTTGTCTGAGGGAAGTTTAAGCTGCGCTAGCCGAGTTATGTGTTCATATCGAGACGCCCCCGTCCTGGAATAGGACGATTGATCCCGGCCAACATTCAAAAATCTTTGACAATCGTTACGGATGTTAGGAGGCCCGAACGGCAGTCAAGCATCCTCACCAAAGATTATTGAGTTACTCAGTACCTGGATTCAACTTGGTTGAAGAGGCCAGATAGGCAGTTGCTCCAGTACAATAATAATAATACTGGACGCTGACACATACACTGTAGCTAGGCAGATGATACGTACATTTCATCAAGTGTTGCAAAAATGACCATACTATATTCCATTTACACATTTTTCCCAAAACAATTAAATGCAATTTTAGTTTTTTTTCCAAAATTAGGCTCATATGTCTAATCCAAAAGATATTCGCACTGACGTTCCATCAAAAAATACACCTTGTAAATTAATCGTTTAGTTCAAATATGTCATATAAAATAGTAAACAATATTTTTTTCACTTTTACATCTCTGTCATTGACATTTGACATTGAACTTCGTTACTTTTACTTTATAATTCACACAACATCATGCAGCATATTTAATTGCCAGGTTTCGGAATAAACCGTAGAACTGACATCAAACCATGCCAACATGAACTCTATTGTAACTCATCGATTGGATCAATTTCGCCTTTATCGAATCATCGGCCTGCTAGGGAACCTGTCAATAAAGTGATTTCATCAAACTATTAATTTAAATTCTAGCAATTCATTGTATTCAGTGCATTATTTTGTTGTTTGAAATCTAACTAAAACAACATACGTTCTAGCAAAATCCCATATGCTAATATAGGTACCTACTTTGTGTGAATCTTCGAACGTTTGCGCTTTACCTAAATAATAACGATTTTGGAAAAAGTGTCTACTCTATAAATAAAGCCTTATCATTCGTAACGTGTGAATTCTATGACTGTCAACCATGTAATGAATTAATTGCATTTTAAATGCAGACCATCTGACGATGAATACATAATTAGTTTAAATAAAAAGATGCTGAAATTTTGTATTCATAATTACAAATGAGAGAAGACACCGCCGCTTTAAGAGGGTGCGTTCTGAAAGTTGGCAACGTCGCAAATAGTCAAATATTCATTCGATTTCAAAAAATCTTAGGATGTGTGTCTCGAATTCAGCTTCTGCCATCATCTGTACAGCATTTTCCCTCGTTGGCCGAAGGCTGCGCTGACGTCCAAGTTCGGAGTCACCAGTTTATGGGTATAAGGAATAGTGTGTAAAGATCCTCATGACCTCATGACTCAGACCATGCGGGTGTTGTGAGGATGTTGCATAATATCCTTAACTTCCGGATACCTCTGATAGCGCGATTCAGGATTTTAGTTCTCAATTTGCACCATAGATGTCACTAGCGTTCTTGTTTTTGTCAACTAGATTATATTCATTGCAGACCCACCTCGGTAAGAGTTACTTAAGCTTGAAGATCGACCTGGCGTCTGCTTATTAAGACTCTCAACATATTTTCTTGTTTGTCCAGGTCGCAGCGGCGAAGCAACACAGTTACTCCGGCGTCTCATCAACAGCAAGCAGCTCGGCATGACGGTGTCACCGCTGAGGACGCCTGCCTCCCCACTCTCGAGCACCATGCAGCAACCGAACAACGGAGCTGTGTCACCGGTCAGTACATGTCTTTAGTAGTTAGATTAATGGATCAATCAGCTCAGCCTATCGCAGCGCAGTCCAGTGCTGAACATAATCCTCTCAGAAGCTGCGCCACAGCGCTCTGACCTTCCACATCCGGTCCGGTCACTATGATTTTAACAGCCTTGACAGCAACTCAATAGTAACCTTATTGTAACGAGAATAAAGTTCACTGTGATCACGATTATGGTGCAAAATAACGTTAATGGGTCTGTAGCACAGTGGACCGCTGAAAGAGACAAGGCGATTAAAAAATAATCAAACAAGCTCCAGCAACGTGCAATTTGACTGGTATGAATTTGTCATTTAAGCATGGGATCTTTATAGACGGGGGAGGTCTACGTTCAGACCTGCATTGATGTAAGACACGGATAAAAAACAAACCTAGTTGAATTAATTTGTTATTCATATCTCACCAAATAAGGCAAAGCCAGGGATAGGGAGTTAGGGATAGTATGGATAATATGGCAAGAAAGGAGGTGTCTGATGAGATGACGAGTAATACAGAAGTATGGAAGAAGAAGACATGCTGCGCCGACCCCAAATGAATTGGGATAAGGGCAGCACAATGATTATGATGCATTAGGGATAGTTGATAAAACCCTTAGTGCCAAAATGATTCAGACAGGAACTCTTATGGATAAGACTCCTTTCAACTTTCAGTGTGTAGAGGTACTTAGACATCAAATGCAGATAACGGACCAACAATTATGATAGATTACTACTTATTTATATTACTCATTTCTACGAAACGTTGATATGACAGTAAAAATGAGCCGGTGAAAGATAATTATTATCCTGCGCATTTTGTATGAAGAAGACTTATATATGATAATATTTGATGGATACTCGTAAACACTCGTAAATACACGATGAACGGATAAGCATTACTTTTTAATTGATAAAGATATCTACCTCTTATATTATTTATCTCTAATTCATCCTTTATACTACGCATTACCAAATCGAAAAGGCGGAAACCACACATAATTATATTCCTGTCCTTGTTTATTTGAAAATGGCGCAACAGGTTTTTTTCTTCCATTCTCCCATGACAGACGTCACGCTGCTATTTTTTACTCCGTTTTCTTTCATATCATTCCTCTCACCTCCCCAGCTTTTCTAATATGGCAGAAACCGAACAAAATTGTAAAAACAATTATACTACCCTAATTTAGAGTTCACCTCAAAAACTTCGAAGATAGGCACTAGGCAGATAAGTCGTGTATGAGTCAATTTGTAAAAAAAATCTTGGTTATGTATTCGTTATGACCACTTACTACCTTTTACTTTCAACATTTTATGGCTGAAGACTTAATATAAAACTCAATTGTGTTAAACGAATAAGGAAATATGTTCGCTTACGTGTTCCGCATTTGAGTGTAATTTTATTATTACTAGTCATGCACGGGACGTCATGAAACAATATCTATTTCGTATCAATGCGAAGTCTTCGAATTATAATCGTGGTTAGAAATTTAATAATCGTAGATGTCAGTCATCATCTGCCCAGCCTTTTGCCAATTATGTTGGGGTCCGCTTCCAGACTAACCGGATGCGGCTGAATACCAGTATTTTACATGGAGTGACTGCCTATCTGACCTCCACAACCCATTTACTACTGGGTAATACGGTACCCCTTGGTAAGACTGGTTGTCAGACTTTCGGGCCACTGACGATACGATATGGCATTCGAGGACCGGCCCTTAGCTGGCTTGAAACTTACCTAGTGGGCAGAACGCAATGTGTTGAAATTTTAAGTATGAGTAAAAATAAAGAACTAAAGGGAATAAGATCTCTTTCAAAATGCAACAACTCAGGTGTACCACAAGGAAGCGTTTTGGGTCCCCTTTTATTTTTATTATATACTAATTACAAACATTATTTGCGGATGACATTTCCATCATTATGACATCACCATTAACAACACAATTGAATCAATAATTTATTGGTTAAACTATAATAATTTACAGTTAAATATTAGGGGTAAAAGTATGAAATTGCCGATTTGTATGGACGATTTCGTGAAAAGTGATATTTTCATACTAACATTTTTTTTTTTCTTGAGCCGCGTACAGACATCGCGAGGCGTGCGTCGCGAATGGTTCGTTACGCATGCCTCAACCTAAGGCACACGACGGTACATTTATGCATGCGTCCCGAACGACACATGCTCAAGCTGAGCAAGCAGGCGGCGTTCGCAATGATCGTATGACGCGAATCCTCACTGTGAGCACACACGTCCACACAGCCCGGTGCATGCAAGACGAACCATTTGCAACGCACGCCTCGCGATGGGTGTACGTACGCAGCTTAAGAAACATATGAACCGATTATCATGCAATTGCAATCTATAGTTAGAGTGAAAAAAGAACTTGAAGTATTAAAACCGACGGCACATTGAAACAGGTGTTTTGTCACATCAACCTATGAAGTAATATGCAACTAATAGTACGGTTTTAAACTTTAAAAGGTACGTAATTTAACAATTAATCCAATAAAAATGGAATTAGGAAAAAATATAAATATATGTCAAAGTTACAGACAGAACAAAATGAGAGAAAAAAACGGCAATTTCATAGTTAAAGACCTATTATTAATAAAACAAAAATTGTTCAATTCAGGACATATGGTCGCAAGAGAGATAAACTTGACATTATTTATAACAGACAACCTCTATTAGAGACAGAGGAAACCATATTTCTGGGAGTAGCATTGGATAACTACTTCTCCTGGAAACCGCAAGTAGAAAAAGTTTGCAACAAATTAAACAAATCCGTTTATGTGCTCTATATACTGCGAAAGACCTCCTCGCTGAGTACTATGTTGACTGCTTATCATGGCTGTGTTGTATCGATTTTACAATACGGCCTTATACGACGGGGTAACTCAACTGATGTGGATAAAGCCTTCAGGGTACAAAAACAAATGCATCCGAGCCATTTATGGCATTCCACCATGGGAATCCTGTAAACAAGTATTTATATTCTTCTTACTTTGATTAAAGTGGTGTATTTTTTGTTTTTGTGCTCACACCATAAATTTTTTATTCAAAGTCTATATGAGAGGATTTGTAATTGGCTTTCTGGTGACTATGGTTTCCTTGTTTGTTTGTTGTTATTAGCTGTAAGTCCTCCATGTGCTAAAATAAATAAATAAACCGTTGTTTCTAAAATTAAAACTTCTTACATTACCCAGTATGTATATAAGGTCTATCTTTTCAAAAACGAAATATTTAAGAGTAACTTCTATAAGTCGTAAAGTCGCCAGAGCAACGAAAAAAAAAATATCTGAGTGTTTTTTTTTTTATACCTACTAAATTATTATAAATCTAAAAAATTTTGAGACTTTTTGCATAACACCTTTACTCCCATATTCTAACAGTAGGTAAATACGACGTAGTAAACTAGCGTAATGGATGCTTAAAAATAAGGAGCCAGTATTTATTTTGTGGGTCAAGTAATTTTAAATTATTATTTTTTTATAAAAACATACTCAGATAAAAAAAAAATCCCTTGAAATGGCTTTGTTATAGCCGTTAGATGATTCCCTGACAATATTTCGTGTATGAATAGTTAGACCCTATATTTTAGAATGCGCTAAATTTGTTCGACAGCACTTTGACTTGTTTAAAAAGGCTGATGATTCTCTATATAAAAATAACCTTTTTAATATGTGTAGCTAATCTATAATAAAATACCAAAGGACTTCAAAGAGCTAAACTAATAATTTATTTATTTTAAAGCCAAAATTATGGCTGCAGGAAAAACGTTTTTATATGAATTTATAAATAATGTTAATAATTGTTATTTAATACTATTCGGTAACTTACAGCTAAAATAATCAATGTTCTTAAACAATACGAATTTGAATGCCTTTTACAAGGTTCCACATAATTATAATTATTCGTTATTCTATTGATGAATTTATAAATAATGTTAATGATTAATCTATTTGAAATTAATGTAACTATAATGAATGTTTAATGTTTTGTAATAATAATGAGTGATAGAAACCGACATTTAAATACATTAATATTTATTGCTTTCTCTAACATTAAAATATTGTAAAATTTTGCATGTCATCTATGTCTGACCATGTATTAGGAACCTCAACTTTAAGACCAAAATGTACCAATACTTATTGCAAATAAATGATTATGATTATGAACGACTGTCAAGAATCTATAATTGGCAGCCGAGACCAACGGATAAACGTGCCTTCCGAGGCACGGAGGAAGCTCTGTATGTAATTGTGGTCACCAATCCACGGACCAACCTAGGCAAGCGCGGCTTGCCTAGGTTGGTCCGTGGATGACCTGAAGATTGACCCGAGCGGCTGGTATATTTTTGCCACGAGCTCCCTATGTAATGAATTTCGTGAGCAGGCATGATACAGATAATAAAAATCATGTAATTGTCATTTGTTACTTATTCACCATGCAGGATGGAACATACACGTTTACTTGCTTGGAAAAGTAGTACATTTCGCCAGTTATGTTTTAAGGATGCTAAGTAACTTTTTTATAATCACCGAGCATGTCAAATGGATTAGTGATTATTCTTACTCATTTCCCCAAAATAATGTTAAGCTTTCAAGACAATTTTGCACTTTCCCAAATACTAAAAGATTCTTTTGTTGTTAGTCGAGAACGATAATAAGAGAACACAAAAAAATATGATAATCTAAAGTTCACTTCGATATTTGCGTTGTCTTATCTGTCCTAGCGCTTTCTTGGCCTATTGCCAACGGTCGCGCTTGAAGGAGCTATCTGGTCATGCGTATGTTATCTACAACCATATGATCAGTTTCGACGTCCACTTCATGACTAATTTCTAGTTTTAGACAGGACGACCGTTTGAATCCGACATACGCACGGTGGGCTGATATGAAATCGTACAAGACTTAGGAATCAACAAAAACTGATTGAGTTATTTAAAAAAAATAATGACGGAAATAAAATCTACTATCAAATACAACCTAATAATGTTGTGTGACTTTTACGTTTTGACCATTATTTTCAATGTTATGAATATTTAAAGATTTTTTTGTATGAAAAAAAAAAACATTACTTCATGAAAATTTCGAAACTCTCAAATTATCTCAATAAACTGTTTAGAGATTTGGATAGTACAAATTATTAGCCTATTTTAACATATAATCTGGCACTGCGATATTTGAGATATTTTTATCTTTTTAATTCAACTGCGTTTTTTAAACATAGGTATCGTCAATTGGAATAATCCACTACAAAAAACGTTTTTTACGCTTAAACGAAGGCATCATTAATTAATTATTCAGAAAAGTCAGATTCAGGTTCAATGTACAGTGATGGGTCTGAAGTTAAATATATGTTTTCCTGATCATTATCGACAACAAATGTATCCATAACAATCAATAAAGCTTTTGCCTCTTTTGAGCGGGCTTTGTGTTTTCGCAACAGTTTGTGACGTATTTTTTAAAGAAGTGGGTCAGAACTAATTAATAAATTATTCATAATATCTTTTTCTCGAATAATGTGCACGATATCTCCTGAGATCCTTATTTCGAGCTTCAGCAGCTTCTTCGTATAATTTTCCAAATATTTCCGGCCAAAAACCCAAATTCTCAATTATATCTGCTCCGTGAGCAAGAACTTTATGTACACTTGCTGGCATGTAATACCAATTATACAAATGAACATACAATTTCATGGTAACTTCGGTATAGTCTTTGAACTTAATTACATCTATAGGGTGACCTAAAGAAATTGCCTGTACTATGGTTTTAAATCGTTTTATTAAATTCTCATCGACTCCTGCGATCGAAGCTGCAATTTCGGAGTTTTCAAAAAATCTTCTAGCAGTATTTCCGTCATTGATCGTACCGTGACCGTTTTACGACATCAATTAAAAGTCCTGTTTGAGATTTAAACACTTCCTGAATATCTTTCTTTCTACTCTGCATAATAGCCTTGCTGTCACCCTTAGCAATCCACGTCTTCAAATCTAATCTATATGCTATATGAAGAATACATTCGATGAATCGAATCCAAACGTGTCACGACGATAGACCATATTTATATAAGTCGATATCGACTTTCTTTGTCAATATCAAGGGCAAGTCATTCATCTCCTTAGGAGCTGCTTTACATATGTCGCATCTTTGAGATGATGTATTGCAAAGAATAGCTGTTGCTTTACCGTCTATCATGGTTAATACTAAGTTGTATGAGATTTTCATTTTTCCAATCTCTGTCTTTACCAAATTATCCTTCTCTGTCTCGATTGAATTTTTTCCTGTAGAATACTACATTTGTTCTTTTTTACATATTGGAAAAAGAGTGGACGACACCAATGAGCTGAGTTAGGAGAATCATTTTCCCAAACAAGTCGATCACCAGAAACCAGTTTGATAGGTATACCAAATAAAAAACTAGAATCATCATAGTCAGTCTCTTCTGTGGTATCTAAATTCATTTTTTGTTTATAATTGACTTGACTAGAAGCACCGTCAAAGCCCTATTTACTAATCAGTGTCATTTCTTTATAGTTCCCATCGATTGGGATTGATTTAATCAGTCTTTTTACAGAAATGTCCAAAAGAGCTTAGAGCTGATTCTATTTTAGCTGATGTGTCTGTTAATAATCTCTAATAGTAGTTTTAGGTGGATAGCATTTTAGTTTGTAGTGCGTAGTAAGAGGGAAATATGTTAACATTGGTTACTTGTTGGGTTCTTTTCCGTAGCGTATTATATTGCCACTTCGTCATTTTAAGAGACAAAAACAAGCCTAAAGCTTCATCCGGTGCAAATTCAGTTTTTTTTTTTAACAAAAAGGCAAACTTTTACTTTCTGCACTTCTTGTGGATTCTTTAGCAAGTGCTCTAATATTTCTGCAATATTTTCGTTTTTAACTTAGAAATAAATGCATGTGATAATTCGTCTGAAGACATATTTGCCACAGTATGGTCTACACGTCTCATGCTTAGGACCTAATTTAGTAAAAGGTTTTCTAGGACTTACCTCGGTCGATGTACCAATAGATGCTTTCACTGGAGAAGAAGTTACAAACTGTGTAGATGTACTGGGAACTGATTCGTCGTATTTTTCCACCAAAGTTCGCATAAAATCTGGCCACTATATTTCTGACTCTAACCACTCACTATAATTGCTTTTGAATACTTGTTCCTTACGATGAGCACTTTCCCATTTCCTATTAATATTAAAACAATAGTTTGCACAGAACTCCTTAAGTTTTTTATCATTATCATTGCTTAAATCAGATATTTTTGACTTAATTTCACTGTACAAAATGATTTTATCTTTAATACTACCAGCTGCTTTTAATTTCACGAACAAATCAAGGTTAGTTACTAAATCACTAAACATTTTCACTAAAAAACTCGTAAATCGTAACTTCACAAAAATCAAATTATTAGGGTAGGTCGGGTAGTGCGTACGTAATCAAAGATAACAACGAAGTAAGGATATCGTTTGACGTTTCCTACCCCCTCAGTGACCATCTACCTGCAAATTTACTGCCCTCTGATTGGTGCACGTCACTAATTACTACGCGTCTACTGATAAGAAAACCGGTTTGGCCATGTTTTGAACACAAAGAAATGACGTCACGGGACTGGTGTGGGATATCTTAGTACGTGCCTACAAAAGCGTCTAATTCGACTACATTATACAATACTAGTAGTTTTTTTTTATACAATATTGAAAGCAGTATAACTCTGTAAGTAGTGGGTTGATGAAAAAAGTATCAAAACATAAAAAATATTGTATTAGTATATACATTTCAAAAATGGAGATACCAATCCTTAAGTCCCTACTTTGCATTTTCAGCCCACTGTGATACGCATCCCTTAGGAACGCTTCTCTATTATTTTTCGGATTAGACGTGTAAAACAAGCACAGGCTGATTGATACGGTTGCGAAACACAATCGTAGGGTAAAGTCGAAAGTAATTTATTTTCCAGAAACGCGGTACATAAGGTAGTCATTTAGGAATAGAACTAGTACACTATTATTGTCGCTTACTAATTCACACTCCTGTCTAACAGACTATCTAGTAAGAAAATAGACTTAAATTCAGAATCATATGTACGCGTAACAAGCCATAAGCCTGGCAACAAACCACCTGCATACCTAATGCTAAACGGCAAAAAATATGACTCAGATTATTTAGTTAGTCTTGAGACACTGATAACAATATTATGTTTGATAACCGAATTGTAGCACGTTAAGCCGTTGGTCCCGGCTGTCATTTGTAGATCTTTGACAGTCGTAAGGCAGTCAGTGGCCCAAAAATTCTGACAACCAGTCTTACCAAGGGGTATCGTATTACCCAGTACTAACTGGGTTGTGGAGGTCAGATAGGCAGTCGCTCCATGTAAAATACTGGTATTCAACTGCATCCGGTTTGACTGGAAGCCGACCCCAATATAGTTGGGAAAAGGCTAGGCATATGATGATGAACCGAATTGTATGAACAATGTTTTTTTTTAAATAAAAGACTACCTTTACTACTTGTGATTGTGATGCGGTAATAAAACATTATTAATGAGTCAATCAAATAATGGGCAATCAAAACTTATAGCAGTAATCAATATACAACAATGAACTATTGTTATTTTAAATAGGTGATGCGAATGTAGGTGAATGTTATAAAATGTAGCCCTTGGCATATAAAAAGTAACCTTATTTCCTAGTGTGTTATACATAATGGAGTTTATATTATGTGCATGCATTGTGTACAGGGCTACAGGTGTTGTGTATAGGGCTTATAGCTTTGACATCTCAACAATCGTATCTTAAGTCTTGAATCGACCATGTTCGCGGCAAAACTCAGAAATAGTCGAGTCGGGCACAATCTACCATATCATATCAAATGTTTCTTTTGTGGTAACTTCAAAATATTTTGGTAAATATGTCTACGAAACGGTAACATTGGTATAGAAACTTGTCATAGTAAGATACAATATAGGTAATATTTATTTATTGATATATTTATGATTATTCCGAAGAGCGTTTCGAGAAACGGTTTAAGGTGGAAGCGCCAGGGTTGGCCGCGAAATTCAAATTTTCTTACGTTTTTACCAATGTGCAGGTCAGTGTCAGGTTGTACGGACTTGTACATTGATGAAAAATGAGTCGCGCAAGTAACACGTATGTAGTTACAGAGTTATAATCATTAAAATCGACAATACAACCCTCTTAAGTTCATTTAATCCCATGGAATGAATTTTTCAAGAAATCATTACTGAATAAAAAAAAATTGAATTTCGCGGGTTATCCTGGCGCTTCCACCACAATTTGCGACCTTAAAATAACAAATCTTAGGATGAAATAAGCTGTGTGAAACGATAATAACGTTACTAACCTTCATGTTATCCTCTTGTGGTTGGGCAGAATTCCAACTAGTTACTACACAAATTCCAGCACTTCAAAGTTCTATGTCAAGACCACAAATGTGTTTAAATTATTATAATAATAACAACTGCCTCTGACTGACAGCAGCGTCGTTCTTATCATTGCAAACCGTCATTAATACAACTAGTTTTATGTTGCTTTTTTCTTAAGTAATTAGCTATTTAGTTTAAATACCAAAACTCAGTTCCTGTAGAACCAGTTTGTAAATGGGCAAATCAATAAGTACGTATAGTGTGACGTAGTTATTATAATTACGGAAGCTTGCTCTATTCGGATTGCCTGTAACGATGGTAAATAACTTGAAGAATTATTATTTTTGTTTTTTACTAGAAATTAGAAGCAGTTGTGGTCCCAAATCAAAACAAACCAATGACATTTATATTTTCCGCTCGACACCATAGAGATTTTAAAACGGTTTTTATATTAAAAGGTAGTTCCAACTACGAACGAGAAAAGTCTCCAGAAAAACCATCGAACTTTTTACTATTAAAATGAACAAACGCGAAACTTTTCAAATGTAACCCTGTGATAATCTAGTCACTGTCTTTAAAAATATACACTTCTTCAATATTTTATTTGCAACTTATTTGCCGGAGCTCACTTCAATACTGAAGAATATTCTACGCTAGTAATTCAAAAATAGTACCACATGACAGAATGAATTAACTTCTTTATTGTTAACTTTAATGTTATGTTAATGTTCATCCTCAATACATTTTCCTCGTCTCGGCTAAAGATATGTACTTATTGTTATCAGTGCTAACATACCTATGTAGGTACTATCGATGCTAGATCTTCGGAACTGAGATAAAATGTTCGGTTGTGAGAAATGCACTTATCTATCATGTGTTTGGCTAGAACAATGTAGCAATTACATGGTGTATTGTATTATTTGTGTGATGAATTGTTCGTTTTAACGCGTACCTAAATAGAAATTCGCCCATGTTCTCATATACGCGAATGTCTTTATTATAATATATAAGTTTATATAACAGGCACGTGACAAAAGCTATTTTATACCACGTCATCGATCTTCCTATTGCAACTGTCTATTCCGCGAACTCAACGGAATTCCATTTGAATAGATATTATCACTATTGCATGTAATCTTTACCAACAGTTAAGCGCGTGTTAACGTTCAAGTAGAGTAATTCCAGTGTGGGAAAGAGACAGAGCTATACAGGTCGTCTAGCGCCATCTCTTACAACTTGTAATAAACCTGTAATCGACTATACAGAAGCAGTAATTGGTCACAGTAACCGAAATTGGCATGGAATTTGTATTATCCATACTCCATAGTAATACCTATAATTAATGCGAAAATAACTCTGTTTGTCTATTACCTCTCCACACTTTAACGGCTGAACGGATTACGATTAAATATGGAAACACACGTAAACCATGACCTGGGAATGAAGGATATATAGAATTGTTTTTATCCTAATAGTACGTTCCTGTGGGAACATTTACGATCTTCACACGTGTGATGCCGCGGGGAAAAGTTAATAATTATTAAAAAAATGATTTTCTTAGGAATATTTAGAAATGAAAATGGTTTGTAAAGATATAAATAAAGGGAATTAAAAATAATTAATTAAATATGTTATTTTCAACAGAATGGTGAATGGCAAAGTTCGGGGCGCGGCTCGAGCGTGGCGGGCACGGCACGAAGAAAACAAAGCTTCCCTGCACGAGCACAGCCACTCATGGCCGTAGACCCGCCAGCTACCAACACGCAATGGCCGCAAACAGCGTCCGAGAATGTAAGTTATTGAACTTTTTGATGATCCGAAATAGGAAGACATCATCTGACTTACGTACAAGTTAAACTTGAATAAAAGCACTGTTGAAAATGGACATATGAGTATACTTTACAATTTTCTTTTGTGGTTATCGCCTTCTTAGATTTCTAAATAACAGCGACCCATAAACCTATAAAAAAAGACAGAAGCTTCTTTGTTATTGTCTCACACATAAATCTATTGAACTGACAGTACTGGGTCTCTAATTTGAATATGTTGAGGCGCAGCCCAATCTCACACCTAAATTACTTTTTGTAGAGCAACATTGCAACGTGATAACGTTAAGGAACTTCTCATGATCCGTTGTAGCACACTATCACTTGCAAACGTTGCTCCACAATAAGTACGTTCGATGTGGATGCACTTTAAGAGCGCGAGGTAATGAGTTGTGGAAGTGTTTTATGAATTATATCTCATTTACGTCTTAATAAGACACACTAATCCTAATATTTTACAACTCATGTATGCAGCAGGAGCCACCAGAAGCATCATCAACACCGGGCGGCGCGGGGTCCGCCCGCTCAGGGCCTCGCGTCGAGTTATCCTGTAGCAACTGCGGCACACACACCACCACAATATGGCGGCGCGACGCCCGCGGCGAGATGGTCTGCAACGCGTGCGGACTGTACTTCAAGTTGCACGGAGTTCCTCGACCTACGGCTATGCGACGCGATACTATACACACGCGTCGTCGCAGACCGAGGCATGATGGGAAGCACACTAAGAGCAGTGAGTAAAGAGCAAAATTGTGACATGATTACTAAATTCTTCTCTTTATCCTTTTTTTGATTGCATCTCGTCGCACGAATACGCAACGATCTCGTGGTCGCGTAACATATTTTTTTCGTTGGGACGAGGCATTCTTCCCCCGTGTGAAGGGGACGCTAGAGAGTTTGCGTATTACACGATTTATCGGTGACTATAATGGGTGTAAAAATAGCCTTAAGGCGAGGTTACCCCGAGCGCCGTATGCATCAATCGCTTACCCCAGCCCCCGCACAGAGAGGCGATACGTAACAAATTACGCGGCGCGAAAACGCGGGCGCTTAGCGCACTGGTCAAGAGTTCACGAACTCGGATAGGTACTAAGTTGCGTTACAGGGTAGAGCGATGCAGTAAAACAACTTGAATTGACATGAATAAGTTCACTTTGTTTCATTTTTATAGAAAGTATTGGTTATAGATAGATTAGGAACCTACGTATTCTATGAACGTGAACCTAATTACTAACAATTAAAATAAGTAGATATAATTAAAAATAAGAAGGTATACTTATTTATTTTTGTGAATAAGGTGAATTTAAAATCTGACTGACACTAAAATCATGAATACGGGTATGATTCAAAACTACACGCCAGGCGCCATTACTTTTTTTGCGCTTTACTTTTTTTTCGGTTTTGTTGTCATGGGTTTCGTTTTCGTGGTTTTTGGGGTCACTATTAACTAAAATTAGGCCAGAATGAAAATCCAAGATGGCGGCGACGAAAATTTTCAATTTTTTCTTCATGAGTGTCATTTTCGTGGTTTTTGGGGTCGCTGATAACGAAACTGAGGTCAAAATGAAAATTCAAGCTGGCGCCGACGAAAATTTTCGGTATTTTCGTCATGGGTGTCATTTTCATGGTTTTCGTGGTCGCTGATAACAAAAATTTGGTCAAAATTAAAATTCAAGATGGCGCCAATGAAAATTTTAGCTTTGTCGTCATGGGTGTCATTTTCGTGGTTTTCGTGGTCGCTGATAACGAAAATAAGTACAAAATGAAAATTCAAGATGGCGCCAACAAAAATTTTTGGTTTTTTCGTCATGGGTGTCATTTTCATGGTTTTCGGGGCCGCTGATAACGAAAATGAGGACAAAATGAAAATCCAAGATGGTGCCGACAAAAATTTTTGGTTTTGTCGTCATGGGTGTCATTTTCATGGTGTTCGGGGTCGCTGATAACGAAAATGAGGTCAAAATTAAAATTCAAGATGGCGCCAATGAAAATTTTCGGTTTTGTCGTCATGGGTGTCATTTTCATGGTTTTCGGGGCCGCTGATAACGAAAATGAGGACAAAATGAAAATCAAAGATGGCGCCGACAAAAATTTTTGGTTTTGTCGTCATGGGTGTCATTTTCAATATTTTCGGGGTCGCTGATAACGAAAATGAGGTCAAAATTAAAATTCAAGATGTCGCCAATGAAAATTTTCGGTTTTGTCGTCATGGGTGTCATTTTCATGGTTTTCGGGGCCGCTGATAACGAAAATGAGGACAAAATGAAAATCAAAGATGGCGCCGACAAAAATTTTTGGTTTTGTCGTCATGGGTGTCATTTTCATTGTTTTCGGGGTCGCTGATAACGAAAATGAGGTCAAAATTAAAATTCAAGATAGCGCCAATGAAAATTTTCGGTTTTGTCGTCATGGGTGTCATTTTCATGGTTTTCGGGGCCGCTGATAACGAAAATGAGGACAAAATGAAAATCCAAGATGGCGCCGACGAAAATTTTTGGGTTTTTCGTCATGGGTGTCATTTTCATGGTTTTCGGGGTCGCTTGTAAAGAAAATTAGGTCAAAATTAAAATTCAAGATGGCGCCAATTAAAATTTTCAGCTTTGTCGTCATGGGTGTCATTTTCATGCTTTACGGGGTCGCTGATAACGAAAATGAGGTCAAAATGAAAATTCGATAACACCAAAAATTATTTTTTTGTTTTTACGTCATGGGTATCATTTTCATGGTTTTCGGGGTCACTGATAACGCAAAATAAGTTCAAAATAAACAGAAACAAAAAAAAATTTTTTTTTTCATCGACTCCGAAAACCATGAAAATGACACCCATGACGAAAAAACCCGAAAATTTTCGTCGGCGCCATCTTGAATTTTCATTTTGTCCTCATTTTCGTTATCAGCGACCCTAAAATCAACGAAACCGACACCCATGACGAAAAAAAACAGAAAATTTTCGTCAGCGCCATGTTGGATTTCCATGTTCGCCTCTTTTTTGTTATCAGCGACCCCGAAAAGCACGAAAATAACACCCATGACGACAAAACCGAAAATTTTCATTGGCGCCGTCTTGAATTTTAATTTTGACCTCATTTTCGTTATCAGCGAGCCCGAAAACCATGAAAATGACACCCATGACGACAAAACCAAAAATTTTTGTCGGCGCCATCTTGGATTTTCATTTTGTCCTCATTTTCGTTATCAGCGAGCCCGAAAACCATGAAAATGACACCCATGACGACAAAACCGAAAATTTTTATTGGCGCCATCTTGAATTTTAATTTTGACCTCATTTTCGTTATCAGCGACGCCGAAAACCATGAAAATGACACCCATGACGACAAAACCAAACATTTTTGTCGGCGCCATCTTGGATTTTCATTTTGTCCTCATTTTCGTTATCAGCGGCCCCGAAAAACATGAAAATGAGACCCATGACGACAAAACCGAAAATTTTCATTGGCGCCATCTTGAATTTTAATTTTGACCTCATTTTCGTTATCAGCTACCCCGAACACCATAAAAATGACACCCATGACGACAAAACCAAAAATTTTTGTCGGCGCCATCTTGGATTTTCATTTTGTCCTCATTTTCGTTACCAGCGGCCCCGAAAACCATGAAAATGACACCCATGACGACAAAACCGAAAATTTTTATTGGCGCCATCTTGAATTTTAATTTTGACCTCATTTTCGTTATCAGCGACCCCAAAAACCATGAAAATGACACCCATGACGAAAAAACCGAAAATTTTCGTCGGCGCCATCTTCGATTTTCATTTTGACCTCATTTTCGTTATCAGCGAGCCCGAAAACCATGAAAATGACACCCATGACGACAAAACCAAAAATTTTTGTCGGCGCCATCTTGGATTTTCATTTTGTCCTCATTTTCGTTATCAGCGGCCCCGAAAACCATGAAAATGACACCCATGACGACAAAACCGAAAATTTTCGTCGGCGCCATCTTGGATTTTCATTTTGACCTCATTTTCGTTATCAGCGACCCCGAAAACCATGAAAATAACACCCATGACGACAAAACCAAAAATTTGTGTCGGCGCCATCTTGGATTTTCATTTTGACCTAATTTTCGTTATCAGCGACCCCGAAAACCTTGAAAATGACACCCATGACGAAAAAACCGAAAAAAAGTAAAGCATAAAATGCAGAGGAAGTAAAATAAAAAAAAAATTAAGTAATTTTATCTTTAAAATGTAAATAAGTCAACAAAATAAAAAAACTAGTAGGTACACACGGCGGCACTTGAAGCTGTCTTTTCCAGTATAAATTGGCCTCGCTTTGTATAGATTTCCTATACAATGAGAGATCGGCCTAAACTGGTTTTTGACAGCTTGATCGGTCGTCGTGCGT
Source organism: Noctua janthina (assembly GCA_963576755.1). Taxonomy (NCBI): domain Eukaryota; kingdom Metazoa; phylum Arthropoda; class Insecta; order Lepidoptera; family Noctuidae; genus Noctua; species Noctua janthina. Next base: position 7,033,730 of record OY755055.1, read on the forward strand.
ACAAAATTTAATATCGACCATTACTCATTCTATCTCGTTGTACCCTGCATACTTTCTTTTTCTGCCCATGTCGAACTAGATAATCTTCGGCTTACCGGGCTCCCTGCAAAACTTTTTTAGAACTCCTTACAAAAAAAAATTATTGGAATAAATGTTTTGATTTTAGTAGGCCAGGTACAGGCAGTTTTGAATTGTCGAAAAAAAGATAATAAAATGAAGCTACAGTCCCATTCAAAAGGCATAATAACTGTGAAAGTACTGTAGTTGCCCATTCCAAAGTTACCGAAATTTATAAATAATATTGCGAAATCATAAATAGCGACTTTTGCTACGACACAATAAAGTTCAATTCAGGCCGCGCAGCGCTAATTATCTACAGTTATATTCTCCTAGAAGCTGCCTCTCTTTCTAATGCGTAACTCTTATCTTATACCTTCTGACTACGTTCCCTATTAGGTACCTACTGTACTTTTGTGAACAAATGACATTTCAAATAAACCTAGGCTCGGTGTTTACTAAGTATTATTTTTTACAAACTATTTTTGGCTCAGTTCGTAACAGAACTTAGCGGGGGTGGGGTGGCGGGTTCGAAAAATTGGCACACGTCCAACCTCCAACGCGTTCCGCTCGGGACTGAATCACGCGATGCGAGTATGAAATGATGAAAACAGCACATTTTGGAAATGGTGGTGTAGGTTTTTTTAATATTTCAAATTATGATCGCCGTGTACTGTCACATTTTTTACGACCTTTATAATGGTATAAGTTTTATTGTTAAAAACCTAATATAACTCAAATGAAGTAATATTAAAAACCATCATTTAGACTTGTCTTTGCGATTTAATTGGATGCAACAAAGTGCAAGTAATCGTGTATCGCTGTGCCGAAATATCTAGATCGAAGTGTGAAATATGTAATATATTTTTTTCAGAATTTAAATCCGTGCCATATAGGAATAAAGCCCAATACAAAACGACGTTTATCTGGATAACCTCGCCTTAACGAAAAGGCACTTGTTCTCCCCGTTATTGCGATATTTTTGTTGTTCTGGACCTTACCCGGGAACCCCAGGTCTCTGAAACTACAAGGTACACCTTGTAGTTATTGGAGACATGGGGTTGAAAGTTACAACTTTTTTTTACAATACAATTTTTTATATTTTAACTTTACTTTAAATACCTTCATGACCACGACCTGCTTTGAGTGCGTTACTTTGAGTCCTACCGTAAAACGTCATATTTTACCTCTAAAACAAAAGTCATTTCCCAGCAGTAATTTTTGCATAGAGTTACTTAATTTGATGTACAGAATGCTTGGCTTGCTTTTTGCTTATTTGGTTTAGCTTGGGCTTCGTGAATGGTCCGTTTACGACTTGTGTTGGGGTTGACTTGTTCAGGCTGGTTGTCAAATTTTCGGGCTTCTGATCAACTGTAACTATAGTCAAAGATTTATGAATTACAGCCGGCTTAACTAGCTTTTCGTGCTTTCCGAATCACGGTCGAATAAATAGTAGGAAGAAGCAAGCCACGAAGGGAGTGTTACAGCATGGTATTCTCGTTCCAGAATCTCGGCGCAGCGCAGGCGGGTGCGGCGGGGGCGGCGCGGGCGGCGGGGGCGCGTGCTCGCCGGGCGACGGCGCCGGCAGCGGCGGGGAGGCCGCGGAGGAGGCCGTGCTGGCGGCGCTGCGGCGGCAGCTGCAGCCGCACCTGCTGGCTGCGCTACACGCGCATAATACTCGCACTGTGCGACCGCATCGCGATCAGGTACCTTATACTATTACAACTACACATAAGCATCATCATGAATGCAGCATGCTCACGTAGAAGAACGGATATAAGCTTTTTTCTATCGATGGGAGACAAAATTAAAAGTTATTTATTAAAATTAGGCTGCGATTCAGCACTTCCTAAATGTCAAAATTACAAATGACAGTCCAAAATGTCCCTTCACCACTTCCCAGTGTTTTAGCTAGTGAGAAGAAGACACAGAAAAACATTTTTTTTTTTCCAACATTGGAAAAATTACTGTAAGCAAGTCACCGTCTTTTCTTTCCATTAGCTTTATTAATAAAGGGGTCAAATGAACCCCACATTTGCTATACGTTTGGCGTTTGGCGTTTTAGCACTATACGTTTGGCGTCAATCCTGCAGCAGGTATTTTTGCACTTGTACCAGAGGAACTTCAAATCTGGCCTGAAATTAATGCTTTTTTTGTTAGGCCCTCAAGTGTCCTACTCCTGGGCAAAGGCCTCCCCTTTCTCGTTCCAAACCTTTCTTTCTTGTGCCATATCTGGTCATATTCGCCCCGCCGGTCTATCTCGACGGCGATTTCCTCCCGTCAGACGTCCAGTGAGTGACGATCTTTACCCACCTCTCCGGGTGCATTCGCGCTACGTGGCTATCCAAATATTTTGAACAATATTTTAATGTCATGGACTTCCACAAAGTAACGCCAGATTCCATAACTTATCGCAGGTGGGTCTCGACGCTCCCGAGTACGACGAGGCGCCGCTAAACCTAGTAGCAAGCCACGTCGCCGCCGCCGAAGAATCGCACTGACTGCGTCTGTGATAGCCACGCAACTCTCGCCACCACACGACGACACCGCGTATCACACCCCAACATATTACTAGGGATCCGATATTCGAATGCATGTTTACCTAAAGTGCATTTTTCCCGGTAGAGGGTTGTATGGAAGCGGCTTTTTAAAGTTTTTTTTTTCTGGTGTCGCGGGATTTCATTAATAATAAATAAAGTCTATATAAAATGTAGTACCTACATATTCATATTTAAAAGCAGACAGGAAAGTTGTGAAAAAAATAACACAAACAATTACTACAACCATTTTAATTCACATTTTGCTACTGTATATTCAACTATATATTACTACAACTACACTACAACAACTATTATTATAACTTACAACAACTATTATCATAACTTTATATTATTTATATATTTTTTATTTTCAACGTACTCCATACTAGTCAACACTCAAGCTAAATATGCATTCGAATATGCGATCCCTACACATAACATTGTTTCCTTACAGAGCATTGCGTGTATCCTGTATCGATAGCTTCTCTTCCAACCTCGGTATAACAGAGTGCTCCCACGAATGTTTCGCAAAAGGAGAACTATTACGAAACACTTTTGTAAAACAGTCGCCGCAGCACTCGGTCGAAAAGCAATATAAATTAATAGAGTTAATTATACATGCAATAACATTCTTGGTATTATATAGTACTAAATATCTATTTAGTGATAGTTCAGGCCAGTGTTTGATGACAATAGAGGGAAACATTATATTAAAATACTTCATTCCTTTCGTCCGGTCGTCATAGAATAATGAAATGTGAATTATTTTTATAGGAAATCATACATTTTTCATAAACGATTCTCACATAGCACTTTTTTGATGGCTTTGGCTTTCCAAATATCAAACGACCGGTTGAATTTCGGAATGACAGTGCGACTAGGGGTTTTACAATATACAAAAGCCGGGGCATTACGCATTATAACTTCGTTATTTGGTCGCGGGAAACAATATACATTCTTTGTATTAGTGCCTATTTAATGTATAGGAAAGAAAATGGAACCACAGAGAATGTTACGCGAAAGAAGTCTTTCCGTGTGTACATATTTTCTTAACATGTGATATGTATGATTGTTGGTCATGCATGTGCAAGTATCGTGCAATTTGTGATATGGCAGCTCGGAATGATCTAAACATGAGATTATTTCTTTCAGCCGTATGTAAACTATTCGGGTTTGTTCGTTAAAACTTCGCACAGGCGCGGATTTCGATCTGTAATTATAAATCTCAAAAAGTTAATGACACTATGATATCGGGTTTTATTATAGTAAGCCTTGCCTTAGAATGCTCTCTTTGATATTATTGAAATTATATTTACGGTTACCTATTGCAGGACGCAAGTATTCTTTTAGTTATAGGTCATATTGTAAATTTTATTGTTTACGTATTGTAGTTATAATGCTTAAATTCAGTAAATTATAAGTGTCTAATTTATTTCCCATTTCGGTCAGTATTTACAATGTAAGTATTTTTTTTATTTCTGTCGAGTATTTTTTTAGTTAAGGTAACGAAATGAGAAGAAGCAATAATGACAAGCAATTGTGATTCTGGAAATACTGGAAGTCCAGAAAACATGAATACCGGGGTTGATAAATTAAATTATAGTTACTTTTGGAATTATATAAGAAATAAATATTGGGTTTACCATGCTTTATTGCATTATCTGCTTAAAAATTAGAAAATTCCTAAACTAAAGAAACTTTCGAACATTACTCTTGTTCACAAATCTGTGACAAATAGTATACTTATCTCATTAACATTATATTTATATGATGTTGCCTTTATACATTACTAATAAAAACCTGTAACTTTGGCATTATTAAAATAGATATATTACGTACATCATAGGTAAAAGATTTATTTTAAGCATTAATTTTCCATTTATAATATTGGGCATTTTTGGTCGTTAGGCGTTAGAACAAACCATTTAACAGAAACGTTGTGGCATTATATTGAGTTTAAATCTACCGGATTCACCTCATGATGGTCAGTGTTATGTGTATATTTATAGCAGAAAGCATTTACGTTATCTGTACCTTGAACTGGGCTGTTTTGTTATTGCTTCCATTCGACTTATTTAGCTGTGAACTCTGTCACCGTCCTTTACTTGACGTCTCTACTTAATTTAGTGTTAGTTCGTTTAATTATCGAAACCCCTCGGGCCAGTAAAATACAGCAGTCTATGAGACATTGTGATAGTACTTAGCTAGACAAACCTCAGCTGTAACGAAGCTGAGACATCTGAGCGTGTGATTCTGTTGCAGCTAACCTTCAACGTTACGTCAAGCTTATCGTATTTTAAAAAGCTTTAAAAATTGAGATTATTTATTCATTCTTATTGGGATCACTGTATAGTTGTCGGTGTAATGTGTACCGTTTAGTATTTCTTACGTTTATTTCGGAGTAGCAGTCTACCTTGACAATAATGTTTCGTTAGCGTTTATAACGAAACCTTAAGTACGTAAATTCTAAAACTGTTTCGCTCTCTAATTAACTTTAGCTCTCTTTATGATGATATTAAATTGAAACTCAAAAGATTTATCCATGATCATTTTTGAACTTGATATAGTAACTAGCGTGTTTATTTTTCTAAGAGATCGAATTTTATCTCGAAATATTTTTTATTTAAATTAGAGCCAGAAGTAATGGTAAAAATTTAATAGTTTGATAATATTTTCGAATTTGATTGTAATTTTGAGTATACCATTTTGATTCATTCTTAAATAGGGGAATTTACTCAATCCTAACGTCGCTGTTGAATAACGAGTAGGTGGTTGTTGCTTCAATGCAAGCCAGTTGTTTAAGGAATACGTCGCAGTGTAGGGGATTCGTGTTATTATAATTAGCGTACGTAGGAGTATTGAAGTAATCCGCGTACATGGATCGTTATGACAGTTCTAAATCTCCACTAATATTGCTGATTGCAGTAGTGGTACAGTATTATTTTATTGAACTCTACTCTGTACATTTGTGTTAGGTTTATTATTTTTGTATTTTTATAGTTTTTATCTAGATTGACTTCCGAATTTAAATTCTTATTTGTAGTAATCGGTGGTAGTGGAATGTTTGGTTAGATATTCTCACTGGAACATCGTCGTCTCCTTGCTGCTAGAACCAACTTGTTTCGTATTTCTGTGTCTCACTCGATACATACAGCAGAATACAGCTATGATAGATCTTCCAATTTGGTTATTTATTACGTTAGGTTAATTTATGGATATATCGGTATTAAGAGTTGATGAACAATGTATATCGTCGTTTAGTTACTAACAAACCGGTTGTGTTGTGTGTGCTTACGCTCTAACAAGCATGTGTTTGTGATTTTGTTTTTATTATCACGTCTGACAGCGATGCGGACAGTACCAATACTGTTGTGTATTATTATAATTTATGCTGGAATATGGGCTTTGTATTCATATCCTAGGAATTCCATTCGACATTGTATGTAACATCATTTTTCGAAGATTAAAGACTGACAAGAACTCTCATAATGTCTTCTGTTTTTGTATTCTCTCTCACTTACTATTTCACTCGAGTTATTCGAAAAATGATAATGTAAAAGTATTTTTATTCATTGTGATATATTTTGTTGGAGAATGTAGATGTGTGTATCCGAAAAGCAATAACATTGTGATAAGTGGTGATGAACATTGTATGTTAAACTGAACCGTAAACTCTGAATAATATAGAATGAGTATTGTCAATTATATATGTATATGTGCTGGACGAGTGAGCTCAAGCTGTTGTGATATACTTCTTCGAACTAGCTTCGAATAATGTTATGATAGCAATTAATCAATTTGGACGAAAGCAATAGACCAGGATGGTCCCGTAGCCTTATAATGTAATCAAAATTAAATATAAATAGCCGTAGTTTTAATGATTAAGAAAATATGTTGTATTTGTATTAACCTAGATACCGCGGACTCGCTCGTCCAGTAGCAAACCTTTGAAACGATAAGCTCGTCTTTAATGTCAAATTTCAACTCTTCTAACTATTTAAAAGCAGATATAAAGGTAGTCTGCAAACAATTTTCTTCATAAAGACGTATTTATATAATGTAAAGCAAAAATTTCCAATATAGAAAGCTTGAAGGACCATTTGTTAATGTTGTTGTCAAATTACATAACTGTACGTATCTATAGTAAGTTTCAGCATAAATTATCCGTTTGAGATTGTTCTATATGACACGTGGCCGGAATACTCATTGTGAAACATTAGTTATTGTTGTATAGATGATAAATAATGTGACTTACGCAGGGATGGATACTTAAATTATTAAAGTTTTAACTGATATATTGGCTATGTAGTGAGTAGAATATTTTTTTACAAATAAATTATAGCAGCTATTGTTTTGTTTTACTTTTTAAATTATAACCTCTGCGATCCCACTAAGAGGCAATAGAGGCAATATACCAGTGGCGAAGGGTCAATTTTTGCAAGAGGTAAGCCGGAGTACATATTTTTAGGGTGATTATATTATTTGTCTATAGAATACTGACTGTACCATTTCTCAAAGGGAAGCCAGTAGGAATCGACTTGTATGGAACCTTCGCCACTGGGCAATACACAGACTTGTTCCAAGGGACTCAGCATAGCATAATCAGACTAATATGTGGAACACAGGCCTCTCTGTGAGCGGGGGACACTAATACAGTCATACCACATACTCAGGTTAGCGCTTTCAAACAAACAGACTATACATACAGGGTGGAAGGTAGACACCGACGCACAAACGGGTTACCGTTTATGTGTCGGTGTCCCTCCACCTTGTATACAATGTAGACGTTAAAATGCACGTTCTTCAAAGGAAAGCTAAATAATACAAAAACGTAATTATCTTAATTACGTTTATTAATTCTTAAACTTTATAATTCAGGTTTCAGTAACAATAGGTCGTTTGACTGCTTGTGCGGCGCGTCTCCGCTTGTCCCTCTTGCGGTTCTCAATGCTCGCTTCCCTGAACAAATACTCACTGTCTACCGCCTCGGTCGCGACGTAACCATTGTAGTGGCGTGCACGTTTGAGAATCGCATTCAAACAAACCGACTTCATACAATCTATTTTCGGTATCAAATGACAAATAAAACAAGGACATATATTAAATTACATTTATTATTAATTCTTATACACTAAATCCTAAGTAACAGTAACAATAGGTCGTTTGACCGCTTGTCTAGCGCGTCTCCGCTTGTCCCTCTTGCGGTTCTCAGTGAACGCTTCCCTGAACAATTGCTCGCTGTCGGCTGCCTCGGCATCGCGACGTAACCATTGTAGGGCGTGCACGTTGTAGCCTACCATGTCCTGGGAATTAATACACGGCAATTATTAAAGGTACGTATGGTTATAATAAGGAATTTATAACTGAGTTCTAAAGGATGGTCTTGAGATCGAACCCAAGACACGCCTCTGATTTTACGAATTACTGTGCGTATTGTACGAGGGCGGGTCAATAAGTCCGTGACTTTTGGAATAAAACACAGATTTTTTGATAAAAAAATAATTTTATTTTTCAACGTAGTCTCCCTTGAGCTCTATACACTTTGTCCAACGCTTCTCCAATTTTTTTATCCCTTCCAAAAAAAATGATTTGTCGAGGTCCTCAAAATAGGCCTTTGTTTGCGAGATGACTTCATCATTGGAGTCAAATCTTTTTCCACCAAGCCATTTCTTCAGGTTTGGGAACAAGAAGTAGTCGCTCGGAGCCAAATCTGGAGAATAGGGCGGATGAGGGAGCAATTCATAGCCCAATTCATGGATTTTTGCCATGGCAACTGCACATGTGTGCACCCTTGCATTGTCTTGGTGGAAAAGAACTTTTTTCTTGGCCAAATGAGGTCGGTTTTTTTTCAAATCGTCATTGAATCGGTCCAATAAGTTGGCATAATATTCCCCATTGATTGTTCTTCCCTTTTGAAGGTAGTCAATGTGGATTATCCCGCGTGCATCCCAAAAAACAGTCGCCATAACTTTATTGGCTGACAAACCCACCTTGGCCTTCTTTGGCGCCGATTCACCCTTAGAAACCCACTGTTTTGACTGTTGTTTGGTTTCTGGTGTGTTGTGATGGATCCATGTTTCGTCCACGGTTACAAAACGGCGCAAAAACTCCTCCATATTGCGATTAAACAACGCCAAAGCTTCCTGTGAAGTTGTTACACGATTGCGTTTGTGGTCGACTGTGAGCAAACGCGGCACCCATCTTGCGGAAAGCTTTCTCATGCCCAAGTGATCATTCAAAATTGAAACCACTGAGCCATGCGAGATCCCTACGGCTTCCACAATCTCTCGCACTTTCAATCTTCGGTCGGTCAACACCATATCGTGAATTTTTTCGATTGTTTCGGGTGTAGAGACCTCAACTGGGCGTCCAGGACGTTCGGCATCTTCAGTGCTTGTACGGCCACAACGAAATTCAGTAAACCACTTTTTTACCATTGAAATCGATGGTGCAGAGTCCCCATAGTATTTATCAAGCTTAGCCTTGGTCTCGGTAATGGTTTTTTTTCGCAAGAAATAATGCTTAATAAGCACACGAAATTCACTTTTTTCCATTTTCTCCTCAAATTAGTGAGTAGTCTGATAAAAATAGCTGTCAAACACAAACTAACTGACGCAGCAAGTTTAAATTTTGACAGGAGTCAACTGACAGATGCCTGTTGACAGGAGCAGTGTTGCTGTTTCAGTAAAGAGGTCAGAAATTCAAAAAGTCACGGACTTATTGACCCGCCCTCGTATCATTATAACTTGCTTCGGTGAAGGAAAACATCGTGAGAAACCAAATCAGCATGTCTGAGAGATATTATTCGACAGTTTGTAAAAGCCAATTCAGAGGCCCATGGGCGGCATAAAAAATCGGACACCAGGTTAGGTAATAACCACACGAAAACGAAAAAAAGGTCGTTCTATAAAATGGAGAAACATGATAATTTTATACGTAAACTAATAAAGCTATGCCAAAACAACCATCACTGGTTTTCACATTCACCACTAAAAACCGACCTTGGGATTTGCATTCATATGTAAGGTTAATTAGGTTATTTGGTAAGCCGAAAACCCTTATGGCAGAAGAATGGCGATATTTAGTTCCTTTCCAGGTAGTATCGGGGCATCTGTGTAATTAACAGACAAGTGCAACTGTGCAAGTAAAAAATATACAGACGACAGTCGCTTGGTTTTTGGAAGTTTCTGTGCCACAGTGGCGAAGGTTCCATACAACTCGATTCCTACCGGCTTCCCTTTGAAAAATGGCACAGTCAGTATTCTATAGACAAAAAATATAATCATATTAAAGATATGTACTCCGGCTTACCTCTTGCAAAAATTGACCCTTCGCTACTGCTGTGCCATAAACAAAGCTTGCAGAATAGACCTACTAAACCAGAGTATTTAATATATAAAAAAGTATACCAAAAAACTTTTCAAAACTCACTCGTAACTCATTGAGCCGCATACTCGCTTTAGCCTGTATCTGTATCATGTACTTCAACAGCGCCTGGTTCGCCACCAGCGGCGCGTGGTGGATCTTCAGCAGGAATATCGCGAGGCGGCAGAACAGCTCTGTGTTGTCGCCGCGGTCTAATAGCTTGGGCAGCATTTTTACTATGTCGCATGCTACGCTGAATGGGATGAGCAGGAGAGCTTCTTCTAGGTCACTGGAAAAGAGGAAGGTATGTGCTGATGTCAAAATTAGAAATTTTAAGTTCCACGGTTTTGATTTCATTTTGAAATACAAATTTTAAAGAGAAACCGTCCGACAATAATGAGGTGGTTTTTTTTTCGAAATTGGCCTAATTTAATCGTTTCAAGATCAGCAATGAAACTGAACTACACAAGATCTAAGATATGAACACCAAAATACTAAAAAGGACTGACCTATGGAGGAAATGGAATTGTTTCAAGTATTAAGGAGCTAATAATGGTGGGTGACACATACCTGGATCGTATCCTTTTCACAGTTTCTACTAGGAAGTTTTCGGGCGTGGTGCAGTTGTAGGCAGCCATTAGCAGTGGTGGCTGAACGAACTGACCGCGCGCCTCGGCCAACTCACGTTTGTATTCAGCGCCCACGGACAAACATTCCATTATGGAATCCGCCTGGAAAATAAGAACGAGATAAATGCGGGTCAAGTAACCTTTAAGCAGAAAAATATAAGGTTTAAATTACATAATTTCATAAAGCGTAAAATCGTACTTACAGCTTTTTCTGCTCCGATCGTTTTCTTTGTTGGCATAGTAAGACCAGGCAAGCCTGGGACTGGGGCCTGTGAATGAAATCAAAATGAATCAGACATCTTTATTTTTAAATATAAGTAGTACATGTATCAAATGTTTGCGCGGTACATGTTAAAACATTACGTAAGGGTCAGCGCAGACAGAGAGGAATAATCCCCGCGCGGTCTCGGGCATTTTCTTTACGGATCCCGCATATCTTCGAGGACGCGCGAGCATTTTTTGTCAGGTTCAAGCATTTATGCACTTTATTGTAATAATTTTTTAAAGTTTATTTTCAAGTGCGTTAATAAAATCCTCTCCGGTGCGCTCCGTTCTGTCTGCGCTGAGCCTAAGGGAACAGAAAATTACATTACAGACTCGCTATTAAACATGCACATGATAATTAAATCTTTTCACAACAATATAAGCTATGCTGATACACTTAATAGGTGACTTTTCAGGAAGATCACGTGTGTAGTATCTACTCGAAGCAAAAGGAGAAAGTTAGGTTCTTAGCAAGTTGTGTAGTTTCTGCCTACCTCTAATATGGGTAAAGGACGTGAGTATATGTATGTATCTCGATAGAAGTATACGTACATGGTGTTCCCCAGTAGCGAGCCCCTCGTCCTGCTCGTCGGTGTCGCCCAGCACGAGCGGCTCGTCCGTGCGCGAGTACAGGCGCACCGCGCGGTCGCCGCCGCACGACGCTGCGTGCAGGCCGCCGGCTCCAACGGCCATGTTCCAACACTCTCCTGCGTGGCCCTGTGTTATGATGATTGATGATGTTAGCTATTATCCCCTGAATGTAAGTAAAAGAGACGCAACTTCTTCGTGCATCCTTAGTTGCCAACTTTTGAAAAACAAAGAGTGCTAATGTTGAGAAACTTATCAAAACTTGTGAGTCCATTGCAGACTCATTCTTAAAAAAAAAAAACACATTGCGACACAATTCGGACGTAATTTTGGATCAAAATGGAATTGATCCTGGCTTGAAATTTCAGTTTTAGTATATACCAGATATTAATACTCAAACCATGTATACAAATGATATCACGGAAAGATCTCAAAGCGTATTTAAAGTCTAAAAGAAAATAATACTAAAATAAAATACCACAGAACATTATTGTATAGCTCAATACTCACATGTAGCGTTATAATATTATCATAACTATCAGCATCCCACTGCTTCACCTTCCCATCCTTCGACGCGGTAAAGAAGTAATGTGTAGAGGGCACAAACTGTAACGCCGTCACAGAGTCATTATGCGCAAAGATGGACTTGTGGCAGTCTCCGAAGTCCATGCCCCAGATCTTCACGTTGCGGTCTGCGGAGCCGGTGGCGATGATGTTGGAGTCGTAGCTGATGTCCAGGCAGAGGACTGGCAGCTTGTGACCGTAGAGGGATAGGTAAAACTGTGGGAAAATACTTTTGGTTTAGGGTTTACCTTGCTAGCAATGAAAATTGAGACTCATCATCATATACCTAGCCTTTTCTCAACTGTTTTGAGGTTGGTTTCTTGCCTAACCGGATGCAGCTGCGTACCAGCTATACAGTGACTGCTTATCTAACCTCCGTAACCCAACCATTGGTAAGACTGGTTGTCAGATAACCAACTACATTTAAATCGAGCGAACCTTATCAAGCGGTTCACAGCTACATGACCATTTAAAAAGTAATTGATGTTTTTTTCTAATTGTATGTTTTGAATATTATTGTTAGCACATTTAGGTTTAAAATTATTGTAACACCTACCTTAAAAGTATCAAGGAAGAATATCTTGACAGTAGAATCGAACAGAGCTACTGCAATAAACTTATTGTTTGGACTTATTTTAACTGCACACACTGATTCTTCTAGTTCCAAGGTCCTTGTATGCAAGAGTGAGAGGACCTGAAACATAACACATAAAATGTTCATTAAGCAAATACATTCTAGAGGTATGGAGAACCCAAGTCATATAGTGCCATCCCTTTTTCGCACTATAAAACGATAAGTTTAACACTTCTCTATATGACTTAGAAGTATTTATTTATTATTCATTACCTTTGCTTTGGATTCGCCCGTCTGGTCTTCGATGAGTTCAAACGACCATAACTTTACTGTTTTATCGCCGCCGCCGGAATAGCAACCTCTCTGCAAAAAAAGAACGAAAATTGTATAAACATTCTAAGACATGTGACAACCAAACCCAAGAACCTAAAATTTTAATTGACATCCACCAACACGCCCTAGATGAGGTTTGAATCTCAGGAGTAGGAACATTGTACACCCATTATGCCTCCAAAACTATTAACTTACCATATCAGGAGTGAGACCGACAGTGGAACACTCTGCGGTATGCGCAGGCACTTGCTCCAGTACTCGCCCGGCGCCTACGTCTATCAGTAGCAGGGAGCCGTCGGCACATCCCACTAGAGCGTGCCTGTCTCCCGGCGCGAAACAAATGCTGCACGGCCGACCGGACGGCACGGGTATTGTACGAAGACAGGTTTGCGTCGATCTGAATGGAAAATACTATAGTTATTTTCAAAAAACAAAACCTCATTGAAATTTTTTTTTTTTTTTGTTGCAGCTACTTACCTACTCCAAAGTTTGACAGAATCAGCAGAAGCCGAGATTACGGCTAAATTGTCTGAACTGATAGCCACGCATCGCGGCTCTTTTTGGTGGCCCGGTTGAGTTATTTGTTTCAGACATTGTACTGCAAAAACATAGAGAAGATAATTCATCAAAGAGTGAACAGATTGCAGAAGCCTGGACTAGGATTGAGATCAATCCTAGTCCAGGCTCCTGCATAGAGACCACAACAATGTTTAAGATACATCCTGGATATAAATAGTTGGGATCGAGTTAAATAGCGTACGATTGTCGAGGCTTAATTCGAGCAGTGGACTTCTATGTGATCATGTTGATAATCAGGTTCCTAAATTACCTTAGGCTAATAAAATTTTCGTTTTCAGATTCCCAAACGAATAATGTGCTAGTTTGAAAAATGTCCTACAAACCAAATAAAGGGTGTAAATAGACCCTTAACATATCCGATAGACCATTCCTGGGAACCTTCTAGTTATAGAGATATTGGGCGTCAAAGTTCCTACTTTTTCACAAGTTTTTTTTTTTTAAATACATGTTTTTAATATAAGATTTCGTTTCCCAGCAATAATTTTTGCGTAAAGTTACTTAGTTTGATGTACAGAATGCTTGGTTGACGGCTATGTGAATGGTCTGTTTACAACCTGTATTTATGTAACATTTAAAAGTTTCAAGAATTACCTTCCTGTCCCTCGGCAATTCTCAAGCTATGAAGTTCCACGGTATTATTAGCCAGTGTCACGCCAACACGCAGCTCCCCCGTGACCCCCAGCAATAGCGTGGTAGACTTCAACTTGGCCTCCAACTTGATAGATGACAGGCGCTTCACTTCGTCAGTCAAGGTTAGTAATTCGGGTACTGGCGCTGTTTCGGCGTCTGCTTCGCCGGTTTCTTTTAATTTACTGTAATAGGAACAAGTGATTGTAGATTGTTGCAATCACCTTCAGTAATTTTAAGGTGAAGTTCTCAACTTCAAATTCATATACAGAAACAGGGTTTTGAGTTGATTTTCACAGACAGTGGAGCTGCTCAGGGTCCAAATGTTTTTTTGTATGAGACTGTAGTTTCAACTTTTGCGACCCTGCTTTTGTTGAATTCTTCAAGTCTAACTTGGTAAAATCTGACATGAATAATTACATCAAGAGTGATGACTTTTAAAATCTGTGTGGCTGTGTGGAGAAATTGTAGCTCTCTACTACATGTTACTTCCCCTCAATTTTCTTGCCTAATTGTATAAGGAATGAGCGCACAAAATTAAAAATACTCACGCCAACTTCTTCCTTTGCCTCCTGATTCGTTTGTCCATCCTCATCTTGGCTTCGTCATCAGAGCAGAACAAGAACAGTTCCAACAACGCATCAGTTCCGTGACACGCCAACACACTCTGTCCAGGGTCTGTGGAGAGGCCCACCACGCGGCCTCGACCTCCTCTCACTAGGGTGCCTACTTGATGACATTGTAGTACCTACAAATATTTTAAAATATAGAAGAAGATATTAAAAGAAGGTTTCGTTCATTGATGGTTGATGTGTCTTAAGAGAAGATTATACAAAGAATTTTAATAACTGTAAAAGTCCTGCTAATAATGCCTATCTTGTGTATCATCATAGGCATTTTTACTAACACACTATTGATGGTCTGACAAACTTGCATGTTTTTGTATTAAGGAGTTACAATAATGATTTACGAATACTAAGGACAGTAGAAGGCTGCATTGAGAGAAATGAAAGTAAGACCTACCCCCAGGCCTATTGCCTGGTATGAGAGAGTTAAGGCAAATAAAATAAAAAAACAGTTAAAATATACAGTTAAGGGTGTCTTAGTTAAAAAAGTCAGTCTCCAGAATGACAAACTCAGAAATATCTTAGACAAACCTATAAAGAAAGTGTACTTACAGATGAGTCCTCCAGATTGTCAGTCTCTTCAAGCTTGACAATTTCAAGTTGCCTGGATAGTTTCTCCTCATCTTTAACATCAGCTGTCCAGTTCAGTTTCCACACTCTCAACTCTTGGTCCATGCTACCAGTCACTAAGTATCTCTCTTCTTTCAGAAGTACTGCAGACCATACCTAAGAAATATTTAGTACATTGAATATATGATTTAATAACAATTTGGCTAAAAACAACAACACAAAGAGGTATGGAAGACTCTAGGGGTGATTTTTGCCCAAATGAGTTAGCCTCTGGGGCAAAGGCTCTATTTAAGTCGCGAGTTAATAGGCTATTTTTGGGTTAGCTCATTCCATCACCGACCTCATCTCTATCCTTAGGACTAGATTGAGACCAATTATAGGCCCATTTAATATATAAAAAAAGGTTTATTTACTTTTGGTGACCCTGAATCAAAAATCAAATTGATTGGATCAACTCAAAACTATTGTGGACTGTAATTGCATTTACATATTTATTGTTAGCAAATAAAATTGGCGTGTCTACATACTTCCATTTGATGTCCTCCTAAAGTCTTGAAGCAGTGCTTTGTCTCAATGTCCCAGAACTTAACAAATGTGTCTTTTGATGAGCTGATGACACAGTTTTTGCTGTTTACAAACAGGACACTGGTTATAGCTCCCTTGTGGCCACTGAAGCGAGCTTTACCAGTTTCTGAGACAACATCCCAAAGTATTACCTCTGTATCCTGTAACAATATTAATTAAAATGTATTGCTATAGTTTTACAAAGTTTTCTGAAGATTTTATGTAGTATATCAACCTCAACAATAAAAATATATCTACGTAAATTTAACAAACAACAAAAAAACAACACAAGCTATGTAAGTAAAAATATTTGTTTAAAGTCCTATTGGATGGCTTATTTTTGAACTGAAATATTAAAATGCACATATTAGAAGGATATGTAAAACTCACCTTAGCACCTGACACCAAGCGGTGTCCCTGTTCATCATACTGTAAGCATGTGACAGCTGATTTATGCCCAGCAAACACACAAACAATTTCATTGTTTACCAACTCAAATACATTGATGTTTCCATCCACATACCCAACTGCTACGTTGTTGGCGCCGGGACTGGCTGCTATCTGTGATACTACTACGTTTTCTCCTGGAAGTACTTGAGCCTGAAAAATAAATACCATGCTATACAGTGTGATTTCAGTAGAAAATTTGGAGGTTTTAAACCTAATAGGACAACATATTGTCCATAAATTGTTGAACAATGAAAGTATAAATATACACACTATGGTTTAGAATATCTGTCTAGTCTTACCTTCTCGCCCAGCCTCATATCCCAGATCACTACATGTTCGCATGCTCCAACAGCCATGTATCTCCCGCTTACTCCATTTAATGACACATGAGCGCTATTACAGTCGGCGCTAGCAATCACATTGAATGTCCCGCTAGGCGCGTAACGTAAATACTGCTTTGTTAGACCCATTTTTCGGAATAATTCTGTTTATTAAGCTAAAATAACCTCAATTCGAAAACACTGCACACTTATTTGTTATGACATTTAAACGATGGAGTTGCCACCAATCAGACAATGCAATGTGAAGTTTGACATTTTGAATCACTTGGGGACCTCATTGAAGAAAAAATCCACTCTTCTCTCGGATGTCTGTGTTTGACCACGCACGTACAGTGAAAAAATCATAAAATTAGTATTTTTCGAAACATAATCGGAGAATTGTGGTGTATTTTATGAATCTAAAGGCAGGCGAAGTGTTTAGGAGTGTTATCAAATTCAAGGAGGTTAACAAAAGAACAAATCGACTGATATGAATAAAACGTAAACAATCAATTTATTTCGTTCTACAATTTTGACATATACTACATTCATTCAATCGTTCCATTTTTATCTGTGGTGACTTCTAATCGGTGATTCCGTATTCCGTAATTATAATTATTTTTACTCGTAGTAGCACATTAAAATATCCCCCACATATGTTTTGTCAAGTGTAATTAACGGAGCGAAGTTCTTAGTTTATTTATTTGAAGTTTTATTTTTCATTCTGCGGTAATACATACAAATCTGCCTTCAGGTTATTATGTTACTCAACAAAACCAGGTTTATTGTTTTTCTTGTTGATCCAACGTGTCGTCCCTTTCCTAAATTTAATATATTTACATGTGACGGTCAGTTTGTCGATGATTAAGAAAACGTGTATGACTTTTTTGCAGGCTGGTGGGTTTCACTAATAGATCTCGCAAGAGCAATATGGAGGGTACTAACACGTCAGACATAGTTATCATTAGCGGCAACTCGCACCCTGAACTAGCCGAATTAATCGCTCAGTAAGTTTGTGCTCCTCATCCCTCACATAAGTACTATTTCAAGGTTTCAAATATTGACCTAGTATTTGACACTTGCAGAGGTTAAGTAGTTTGACCTCATTCAAAATTTATTGTGTATATAAATTGAATTAGAGCTAGTTCACTATCATGGCTATGGTGCAATAATAAGAATGATGTTTCCTTACAGCCGTCTAGGTGTGAGAAAGGGAGGATGTTCAGTTTACCACAAAACCAACAGGGAGACAATTGTTGAGATCGCCGACTCTATTCGTGGAAAGAATATTTACATCATTCAGACTGGAACTAAGTAAGTATCACTTAATTAAAACCATATAAATGATCTAACCATATGAATGATCAATGATAACAAAACCCACAACTACTTGGAAATTATATGTACTTATATTTGAAAATATAACCATGAATATGTTATCAAAATATCAATGAATATTGATGAACTCAATATAAAAGAAGTCTCAATTACTGACTGCCAGTAGCCAGTCTGCCAGTTGAAATGTACAAGCATTAAAATGATTGGCTCATAAAATGTACATAATATCCAAAAGCTAATAAGAGTGTTGTTACATGGTCTGGTTCTCAGTAATCAGTTTGATGGAGTCCCTCATTACTTTGCTCATTGTTAACTGTCCAGTACAGTAGCATTGTTTTATTTTCATACAATGTTATTATATGAAGGAGAGTATTGTGTACTGTGTTTTGTAATAACAATGATTGTGTATTATTGTTTATACAAACAACAAATGATGCAGAAATCTGTAAAGTATTCAAAAATATTATTATAAGGTTTATTTTAGCATATTAAAATCCTTATTTTAAAGTTATAAACTAAAAATAGTAAATGTTCTCAAAAACCTGAATTTGGTGATTTATGTTTAGTGATGATGATGAATGATGAACTAGTATTTCACGCTCACTTATAGCAACAAATGAATAACTATATTATTTTTACAGAGATGTAAACAACAATATTATGGAGCTATTGATAATGGCTTATGCTTGTAAGACTTCCTCGGCAAGGTCTATTGTAGGAGTGATTCCGTATCTACCATACAGCAAGCAATGCAAAATGAGGAAGCGTGGCTGCATTGTAACAAAACTCCTTGCTAAAATGATGTGCAAGTCTGGCTTGACACATATCATCACAATGGATTTACATCAGAAAGAAATTCAGGGTTTCTACGAGTGTCCTGTTGATAATTTAAGGGCATCTCCTTTCTTATTGCAGTATATTCAAGAAAGTGTAAGTTCATTTTTGGTTTTATATTTTCCCAATTCTGAATCTCTGTAAGAAATATTCTGTAAAGAAATTTAAATTGAAGGCATTTAAGACATAAGTAGAATAAAAATTATTGTTGTATATTCAACATTCTTGGCAAAGCAAACACAGTATTTAAAATAAATTACAGTTATAACATTCAAATTTTCCACAAGAACTCCTTTTAATGTATCTCTTGGCATATGTCCAAATTCACATAGAAAAAAGGAAAGGTGTTGTTTTACATACAAGTTTAGACAGCTTAAAAAGGCACTATCCCACTTGCTACCTTCATAAGTAATTAAATAATGTCAATTTAGATTCCAGATTATCGTAACTCGGTGATAGTGGCTCGTAACCCAGGGTCTGCTAAGAAAGCCACTTCATATGCTGAGCGTTTACGATTGGCCATTGCCGTCATCCATGGAGAACAGAAAGAAGCTGAAAGTGATGAAGTTGATGGACGTTACTCTCCACCATGCTTACCAAAGTAAGTTTCTTGATTATCTTGATCCTTATAAATCATACCTAACCTGTATAAATTAATGGTTGCTATGACAGTGATAAGATAAGGAGTGCCTAGATAACAATGATCCATATTTTTAGTAGTGTTTGCACATTTTGATTTAGGTCTGATAAAACTATTTGTATTGCTTATCAGTTATCTTCTAAGTGTTGATCTAATTGTGACAGCTACCATTAACGTAATGACACTACAGACAATTATAGACACCTGGTCCACAGCGATGAGCAAGCGACTAACTATCGACTGTGTGTGTACAAAAGATTGTATGTAAATAATAATAATTGATCGCTGATTGTTCTCTACTTGCTTCTCGCCGACGCGACGGTGGCAGACGTGCCATACTAACTAAATACGCTTATTAAAATGTTGAAGTTACCTGCAATCAAAGTGGAAATGTAAATGTTACTGGTGAGGCCGATAAGCGCCGTCGCCTTAATCTGGTGACGGCCGAAAATAAATATTTTACATCTGGTGGGAACAACGGGTTTCCGAGTAGGTAGGAAAGCCGACTATCCGGCCATAATAATTGTAGTCGGCGAATAGTCGGTGGATTAGTTGGCAAAAAACCGCCAACTAGTCGGCTGTAGTGAATAATTGAACTTAAATCAAGAGAAATTAATATATCTTTTAACGGCAGGTGCGAGCGAGTGCATTTGGTGATGCTCAATGCAAGCGACTCAGCTGTACATGAAACGCCACGAACATTGCCGATGCCTCTGAACTTCACCGACAACAATGATCAACTTGGCAGATTAGTCGGCATTTTTGCAACCAACTAGTCGGCCAAAGTCACAGGCCCATCTTGAATTTGATTGTACCTTTATTATACGGTCTTGCTTGTTTTTCTAGTCGGTCACGCACCATGGATGTATCTGTGGGAGTTCCCGTTCACCCGGCAAAGGAAAAGCCGCCCATCAACGTGGTTGGTGATGTTGGGGGCAGAATAGCTATTATGGTGGTAGGTATCCAAAAATGACCCATAAATTAAAATCTTATTTGGACATATTGGGCATGGACCCTTTTTTTTAACTGAACTAGAACTTGAGGTAATACAACTTTTCATAATTTTAATCAAACCAACCAAAGTAGTTGTTAGTCCAAGCAATTTCGAGTTCAAAAGTCTGATAAAGACTTCTTAAACTGGGTACACTATAATCAATCAATTAACGTGGCCCAATTCTATGTATATCCATGGCCAATAACAAGGCACTTATCTTATTACAGGACGACATGATAGACGACGTCCAATCATTCGTCGCCGCTGCAGAGGTGCTAA
The DNA here is from genome assembly GCA_963576755.1 of Noctua janthina. Lineage (NCBI taxonomy): Eukaryota > Metazoa > Arthropoda > Insecta > Lepidoptera > Noctuidae > Noctua > Noctua janthina. The sequence continues at coordinate 7,054,465 of OY755055.1, forward strand.
AGGAATGCGGAGCTTACAAAATATACGTGCTGGCAACCCACGGACTGCTGTCATCTGATGCTCCCCGGCTTATCGAAGACTCGCCGATCGACGAGGTTGTGGTCACTAACACGGTGCCTCATGAGCTACAAAAGATGCAATGCAACAAGATCAAGACCATAGACATATCAGTCCTTCTTAGCGAGGCAATCAGACGCATTCACAACAAGGAGTCCATGTCGTATTTGTTCAAAAACGTCACCCTCGAAGATTAGTCATACTTGATGTTGCTTTCCATGTTTTAATGTTAAGTATTAATTAAATATTATGTTCCTTTTTGAGTTTTATAGTCTCTGAATTTTAATTTTTGTAGTAAATATTTACACCCCGTGTACAAAATTGTCATAGACAAAATTAGTTTTCTTTTAAATTGAATAAATATCCTGCGAAGTATTACAAACCTTTGTCAGTGATTATAAAACTCCTTTATGGAATGGTTATATAATTCCTTGTTTTGTGTATTATTTTGTGTATTTTTTTATTTCTATAAGTTGCTTGTATTATTATGTTTAATTTTAACAAAAATCAAATGTTTACTTGAGATAACTGAACAATAGATATGTATCAATATCTATAACTGCAAAGGTGCAAATTTGAAGATGTTATATTATGTTATGTGGCTAGTCTCACGTTTATCGTATTATTTTTCTTATACTGCATTTTGATTATTTTTGTTGCATTTTTAATTCTTATTTTGTGAATTAACATGGTGATCCGTACCAAAAAGAAGGTCACTTACACACAAGGGCACATATAAAAAAGAAAAGTTATAAACTGTATCATAGTTATAGGATTTTTTTTTGTTCTATGTGGAGGTAATTATTTTTAGGCGTGTTAAGTATTAAATGTATATTCATAAATGGAACCCGAAAGTGTAAACATTTTTTTAACATAATTTTTCATCTTCACCAGTATGCTAGATCTTTCTTTACAATCTGACCGATTACGTTTATAAAATAGAAACTGAAACTGCATAAATGGACATTTTCAGCATTGTATTTCAGTTAGACCTCACGCGTTCGTATTGAAACATATAATATAAATATTTTTGTAATTGAATATTTCTATCAAAACCAGTTTGTGATACGGATGCAGATAATATCCTTCACGGTAAAATAAGACTTTAATTTTGACCCGTATTAGGTCACTGCCACGATAATTTATGCGACGTCCGAAGCGTAGTTAAAATTGATATACGCGTATCACTCGTTCGAATACTGGTTTGTGCTAACAAACGACAAATCCGGATAATGCCCTTTCCAAGTTTTAAATTATAAAACATATTACCAGACAATATGCGTTGCCATCTGAAATAGACTGAGGAGTTGACCTATATTTGTTCCAAATAAAATACGAAATTTCGATATTTTCAATAACGAAATATATAATGAAATGTCAGTAAGTTGCCTAATGAGTAGTGCTTGTTGATTCTGCAATGTTTATTATATTAGAAGACTTAGGTACTTCTGATCTTTACATTTTATAGAACGAGTGATATATTATGAGTCTATATTTTTTCTTAACATGTTTGTTGATAGGTAATTATAGCTTTTTTGGATGGCTATTAGATGAATGTATGTGGCAATTTATCCAACTCGATAATGGAAGAAAAGTCGAGGTTTAATGAGCAGGCTCTGTGCTGGACAAAATGTGGATGGTTCAGTTCCAGTACTGTTGTCAAACATCTAATTAGTGCATTAAAAATACATGCACATAACGTTTCAGTCACTATGAGCTGGATGACGCTTGATGTCGCTTGATGTTTTCGCGCCCTAGTATGCATTCGTCCGGATAAATTGCTATGTCCATGATTTATCGTAAGAATTATAGTAATACATTAATTAATTGTATAGATAAGATCACCGTAAAATGTGTACTATTAAATATAGACTCTATTATAAAATTAAATAAAACTGTGGCATATTTGATTAGTTTTTTTTGCACGAGTACCTACCTATGCTTTTCCCCTCGCTTACCAATATCACTACCTCCTACAATAGACAAGTAAATTCTTGGTTCTAGAAAACGCTATACGAAACTATTTGCTCATCGAAAACTACTCGGTTTTGGTCTGTGCGCCAGACGAACTTGTACTATAGCTATTACCCACATACAAGAAGAACATAGCTATAATGCTGTGTGGTTTCTTTTTGTATGAATCATGTTTCATATAGTAAGGAAACTGAAATCTGAACCATTTCACCGCCAATCTTTAAATACCTCCCGTATTTATAGGCAGATTTACATGCGCACATCTTGTGAAATGTACACAGCTAAGACAAGCGCAACACAGCTGAGACTTTTTCGTGCACATTAATTTTAAGTCAGCTTTGTGAAGAGAGAATAAATGAAGTTTCGCGACGACTATACCTTATTAGTAAGTGTTGATGATGAAAGTGACTGATTCACTGATGTGCCTAGCAAAGTTGATTTATACTTACCAAGGAGCTTATAATAATGCATATGTACTTTCTAGAAGTTTAGATGAACCGGGAAGTTTCCTAGAAAATGCTTACATAATTTTTAACATAGCGTTCCCGTACGAAATCTGACATGTCAATACGGTTGGCGATCAAATATGAGCTTTATTTCGAGGACAGTAAGCTTTATTTTTTTCCAGCGCAGTGTTTCAATAATTTCCAAATACAAGAATACTTTAGATCCCCGACTAAATACTTAATTTTACTAAAAAAAAAAAAAAAAAACGGTGTTATGTAATGTTTGTAAGAAGCATTGCATCATTTTAGCAATAAGTTACAGTTACAAAATACACTAACAGGCCAGTTCTTGTGCATAATTGTAAGATTGAGGTTATATTCCTCAGATAGCTGTTATCCAGAAAAGTTTTAATTCCGCGCCATGAAGTTACTGAAACAAATAATGTTTGTGTCCAAGACAACTAGGCTACAATTGTACAAACGGACTTATGCCAGTGCCAGTAGAAATATTTTAAAACTTAGTGAAAGAGGGATGTATCAGGATATGTTTCCTAATACCGCTGGGTAAGTGTTATAGCACTTGCTTTATAAAGTAATGAAAAAGAAGCCCTGGGTGGCCCTGTAAGAATTAACTTATGAATCTCCCTAGATTGTGAGCAAATATCATCATTTCTTCCATTGCCCACTATCTGTAAAAAGGGATACAGTTTTTTGACAATATAGATACAGGAATGCAGGAAACACCTTAAAAATATTAATATTATAAATGTCAATATTTTGCACATTCTATTCCAGATCTGAAATACTGGACTTACTGAACAAAGCCCCACAATGTGTATATGCTGGCTTTGACCCCACAGCAAACAGTCTTCATGTTGGGAACCTGCTTGTCATAATAAACCTCTTGCATTGGCAGAGAGGGGGCCACTATGTTGTTGCTTTGGTAAACTATTATTCTATTTAAATATCTTCTGAATTAGCATGAGTAGGCATAACAAAGACAGGACAGAAAAAATATAGAAAGGAATATTAGTCCACATAGAGAAGATAGTAAGGGTGGTGTGCACTGGAAGACTCTAGTAGCTAAATATGTCATATATGCTACAGGCCTGCCCTTTATCTGAGAGTGTCTGAGCTAGTTGTGTCGTGCTGGACAGGCATGAGACCATGCCTGTCAGCGGGCAAATGACATAACCTGTTACCCTTGTGCGTAGCTACCTTAGGTACTGTATCAATTATTAAGTAGACCTAAAATTGGACGGCGAGTTACGGGCTAGCTCGCCGTCCGGCCGTCTTATGACGACGGGCCGTGTCGACGGCGCGTTCGTGTTCCACGCGCGCCTCAAAGATATGTCAGCAACCGAGTAGGGGTCCGCATGGGCCGATGCCTGCCAGGGCTGCGGGACTGTTCGAAAGATATACCATGGCCCTGGAACACATAGGGCAAAGAAGGAATATCCATGATTTTTAGTCAGTACAAGTTTGACACTCCCTTCCGCTCCGCCCAGAGTGGGGTCATTGGATGCTTTCCAATCTGGAAAAAAAAAATAGACCTAAAATAGCTGTAGATATATAGTAGTAAGAACCAAATTTTGTTGACTAGCTTAACACACAAAAAAGGCATAGTTTAGTTTGTTACTGATGCTATTTTATCATCTTTACTTGCAGTTAGGAGGAGCCACAGGGTACATTGGTGACCCAAGTGGCAGGAGCACAGATCGCATTGCATTGCAAAGCGAAATCATACAAGAGAATATTAAAAGCATCCAAAGCAACCTAGAGACAGTTTTTGAAAACCATAAGAAGTATATCTGGACGAATGATGAAAGTAAACTTAAACCTATCAAGTAATACAAATATCACTGGCATATTTTATGTTAATCATTGTTATTTAAACCTTATATTAATGACGATAAGAGTGTCCTACTGCATGCTTATGATAGATCACAATAACGCCATAATAATATCGCTATAATAGATAAAATCATTCCCTTTCAGGGTAGTGAATAATGAGACATGGTACAGAAATATAGACTCCATACAATTTGTGAGTGAAATAGGAAGAAACTTCCGTATGGGGACAATGCTATTAAAACAGAGTGTGCAAGCCAGAATAAACTCAGAAATTGGAATGAGTTTCACTGAATTTGCCTACCAGATATTCCAGTCATATGACTGGCAGTATTTACTGAAAGAATATAACTGTAGATTTCAGGTAAAACTTATTTAAAAACTACATATTGTTATTATTTATTTAACACTTCAAGCACAGAAGTACAGAGGTGGACTTAATGCCATAGGCATTTTCTACCAGTCAACCTTTGGGTGATGCAGAGACAAGCAGTGGTAGGTGTATATCTGAAAATAATTTTAAATAATAATAAGATTAACTACAAGGATATATAAAATACTATAAATATATATCAAATACAATAAATATATATCAAAATTTAAATTAATGTAAATAAACATTTCCACGAATATACCAAAATAAAAACACAAACCATGGGGAAAACATTACCGTTGTGACGAAACTGCCAGCTTCTTCCGAATGTACTCACGAACTTTAATTTTAAAAGATAAGCGTTTGGTTAATTGGTTGGTTGATTGGTTATTATGTTAGTTCACTATCGAAAATTTGTGTTGTACCTTGAATATTAACTGTTTCAGATAGGCGGAAGTGATCAAATGGGCAACATAAGTGCCGGGCATGAATTAATAAGCAGAACTTCCAAGAAAAGTGTTTATGGTTAGTCTTGATACCCTATCACATACAAACATCACACCTGTAATCCCCGAAGGGTTGGGCTGAGGTGTTCTCAATAGTCGGACACTCATATTTCGCCAGCTATGGTTTAGTACTAAGAACCGAGCCTATTGGCATCAATCGGGCACAAATCCTGATTACGTGGCTACTACTGACAAATTTCTGGTTGGATAAACCGATGCTTTGCTCAACCAGGGAATCAAACCCAGAACCTCATGCTCAGTAGTTGCGCTTGCGACCACTAGACCAAAGGTCTTACCCCCGCCTCTCGCCTCTTGTTCTTCGTTGCGTAGTTGTGGATATTTCCATCAACAATTCGAAAGGAAAAAATGCACTCTAAACCGGTTTCTGGTGAAGATTTTTGACTCTGGCAGCTTCTTGGGGTTGGGTTTAGAATCGAGTCGCCTGAATTTGAGGATTCTGTCACTGTGGGAGGTCAAAGGGGTTTACCTGAACCGGCCCCATGCGATTTTAGCTGCCGGAGCAGCGTCGAAGTCTTTAAATTTATTTAATACATATACTGAATGTATGTGAACAATATATTGAAACCCACTCTTTATTATATTTCTTTGAAAAGAGAGTAGTATTTAAATGCTACTCACCAAATGTATTTTTACTATGTTACAAAAATACTAGTGATGTGTTGTTTATTTTTCAGGTTTAACTTTACCTCTAGTTACAACCGAAGAAGGCGACAAATTCGGCAAATCAGCAGGCAACGCCGTATGGCTAGATTCAAAGAAAACCAGTCCTTACGGTCTGTACCAGTTCTTTATCAGGACGAAAGATTCGGAAGTAGAGAAACTGCTGAAATTGTTCACATTCTACAGCTTAGGAGAAATACAGGACATCATGTTCAAGCATAAAGAGCATCCAGAACAAAGATATCCACAAACCTGTTTGGCTGACCAGCTTACAACTCTGGTGCACGGAAGTAAGTTCTTCAAAATTGACTCTGGTATAGAATGATCTCCCACGAGCGTTCCGTCGTCGCTCCGCAATAATTTCGACGCACTATGTGCCATACGACATTGCGGTGTGGCAGCGAACACCACAAACTACAACGTCTTAGCATGTTGCTGTTGTTTGATAGTACATACAAAATTGCCGTGCGCTGCCAAGCCGCTTCAAAGTCGCACCACATCATCTACCTTCCTTCAAAGCTTTATTCTCCTTGACGGTTGCGCGTGAGTTGTGAACGTCAATACGCATCCTATGACTAATTGATCATGATATAATGGCGGGCGTTTCTGAAATGAAACCACATACCAATGTTTTCATTTGTAATTTCAAATGACGCCAGCACACGATTGCTTTCCTAAATCATACTCAATGCTTACTTAAATAAAACTTATTATTTACAGAGGAAGGATTAGAGCGAGCAATGAAAGCCACAGAGGCGATATACAGCAAAGACGTGAAGTCTCTTGTCGCACTCAGTAGCACAGAGTTGGAACAAATATTCGAGAACGCGACTGTGACAAACTTGTTGCTATCTCCAGGAATCACCGTATTGGAACTCGGCCTGAAAGCCAAATGTTTCCCCACTGAGAGTAAGTATTTCTTTCGAATGGTTATGATATTGAACTATACACTTAATAGGGATGTTTCCTGAGTAAATAATTATAATATTTAGTCAGTCAGTTAGATTATCGAAAAATATTAGATACGTATTTTTTGTTTTATCAAATCAATAAAAATTGACGAAGATAAAAAATATCAAAGACCATGATTGGGGGCTTGTGACGTCACACGAGTTTTCGACGCACTGTATCGTCTTCATTTTTTGTTTTCGTGAAAAAAGAAAAAATACGTGTCCAGTATTTTTTGAGAATCTATCTGACGGACTAATTAGATTTTTTTGGTCATCTACCCTATTGTCAGTGGAATTAAGTGTTGAGCAATACATTTCCTTATTCCTAGTCATTTACATACCATCATCTTGCCTCACCAGATGACGCTATGAGGATTATTCAAGCCGGCGGATTCTACATAAACCATCAGAAAATAAAGAAGATAGATGAAGTAATCACACAGTCTGCGCACATACTGCCTAACTTACTATCACTTCTAAGGGTCGGCAAACGTAACTACTACATTGTAAAATGGCAGACGTAATAAAGCGAAATTGATTGAAACATTATTTTATTTCGATTTTAGGACCGAAAAAGAATCTGCGGTCTTAGAAAATATTGGGTTTTTAATGAAGTAAAAAATCACATGTAATGTTTGGGCTATTTTATTAATACTTACAACAGAAGCTGGTATACTTGAAGTATATTATAATAAAATGCATATCACATAAGATTGTAAACACTACATAACATACTTACAGCTAAAATAATAGTCATTGAAACAGCATTGCGTAGATTACTAACTAATGCATTGACAAATCACGACGGCACACTGCCGTTGGACACATTCAGTTGGCCAACGCCGGATCTTTATAAATACAATTAATTTACTCTGAATACAAAAAATAAAGTCTATGTTTAGCAGCCAATTAGTCGAATATGCGTCTCAATGGCTAGCAAATAAAATGACTGCCGGCGCTGGCCAAATGTCTGCTGGTCAATGGCGACACACCGTCACAACATCTTTAAATATGGCTGTTCGTTACAATAACATTTGTGCATACTCCCACCTGCGTCACCCACCGGGAGTGGTGATTATATTTTTCTAATATCACAAGTATTAATTGCAACATTCACACATTGTACAAACTAGTTTACAACGTTCCATTATTTTAATAAAATTAGATTGCATAAAAAAGCTACATAGACAATCTAACCGATATGTCTTTTTGGAATAACATTCCAGGGGTCAATTATTAATCGTCAGACCTACGTATATTACGCAAAAGCTGTAATTTATATTTTGGTAATAGATAATATTATTCAAATTATCACGTGTTATCTTATTATTAATGCTACTTTTACAAAAATAAATACATAATACTCATTTGATGCAAAGAAAAACGATTCTCAAATACCTTTTTCTACGCAACCGAGACTCGGTTTAGCAGAAAATAAGAGCGAACATCAGTCTCGTTGCGACTTCATAATTCACGACAGCGGGAACTAGAATAACTGTGATAGACCACGATCGTGACACACCACTGGCGTGTCCGTCGAGGTCGACGCGGCCAGCTAGCGTCTGCGCTTCAACCTCGGCATGGGCACGGGGCTGAACGGCGCCGGCTAAAGATCCGTACTCTCCCGCAGTGGTTGCACCGCCGGGCCGGACTGCGGCCCCTGGGCTGCGGGGGCCGGCGGGGCCACCGGGGCCGGGAGAGGTACCGCGGCCTGCGTCACCACGGTCTGGGCCACGGGCGCGGGCGCCGACACGGGCGGCGGCGGCGCGGGCACTAGCGGGCGCGGCGGGCGCGCCGGCTGCGGCCGCGGCGACGGGCACTCCGTGATGTCGCCCTCCGACTGCGACAGCTGCCGGCTCGCCACGCACAGACTGCGCGGCTCCTCCAGGTCCCCGTCTCGTCCACCAGAACTGTGCGTACGCTGCACGGTCGCTCGCGGTACTTCCTCGCCCTCTTTCTCGACCGCTACCGCGCTCGCTCCCACTTGGATGACCGTGGGGTGTTGTTTGTCGACGGTGTAGATGTGAGTGCGTTCCAGAACTGTCGGCGAGCCGTCCGGGGCGTCAGTGAGAGAGGAGCGCGGCGCTCGGAAGCTCTGCGGGCGCAGCGTGGCGGGGCGCTCGGGCACGGCGGGCTTGTGGCGCAGCGTGACGTCGGCGTCGTCCGGCGGCGCGGGCACGATGGTGCGCGGCGCGGCCACGGGCCGGGGCGGCGGCTGGCCGGCCGGCTTGGGCGCGGGCTGCAGGCGCACGGGCGTCGCCTTGTCTGCTGCGTACGTCCGCTCGGCTCCCAGCGACGCGGGACCGCTGTACGCGTCGCCGACCACTTTCATCCTACTCACGATGCCCGTCTGTGCGGTCACATTTTTCACGACTAGTGTGGTCTCTTTTCCGTCGGGCGACTTCAGTATGTCGAGCTTGTCCTTGTCCAGCTCGAGACTCTGGCGGCGCGTGTCGACGAGGTTCTCGCGACTGCCACTTCGCGCCGCCTCCTCCTTCATGGCTCGGTTCTGTCTGTACGTGCTGCGGTTGATGGTTTGCACGCCGCTGATCACTTTACCGGTGTCTGCAGATATCACAGGTCTGGGAGGCTTCGCAGGTTTATCTATGTCAGCCTTTGCTGCAGTCACCTGTTCTCTCACAACTTCTGGTTGGGGCTGTGTTTGTGGTTGCGGTTGGGGCTGTGGTTGTGGTTGTGGTTGCGGTTGCGGCTGGGGCTCTACTTTCTTATTTTTATCTGGAGTAAAGTTAGGCGGCACTGGAGCAAGAGGTTTATTTTTTCGCCTCATTATTGGCTTTGGGCTTCCGTGTGGGGGACTAGATTGATCAGACAATGAGCTGTTGGATTGAGCCTTTTTGATATCGTTTTCAAGCAATATTAAACTAGTGTCGTGACTGTTGCTCCTGGAGTGACGGCCGCCATCCGTCAGTCTACTCAGACTTTGGTGATTGTAGTCGAACATGGACTTGCTCATGCTGCTGTAGTCACCATTAGCCGGCTCGTGGCTCAGAGCAGCCGTTTGGTTGTAGCCGTGGACGAAGTTAGGCGAGAACCCGTACTCGCACTGATCTGGAAGTAGATCCTCTTTGGTGAATGAAATGAAGAAGTTGACGTCGTCTTTATAGAACCAGTCGGCGTGCTTGATGAGCAGCTCCACGATGCAGTTGACGGCGGTGGTGATGTTCATGTCGAAGGTGCTGTCGTCGGCCGCCCACAGCAGGTTGGGCGCGATCACGATGGCGAGGTTCGACGGCGTCATTTTGTTTGTACTTTGGTTCTGTGTCAAAGTAGACAAAAATTTGATAAGATACCTAAGATTTTGGAAGTTAGCCTCGGGCAGTAAGTGAATGGCTTCCCAGAGAGCGTTTAGTCGAGTTTGTTCCGAGGGCTGTCGGGACGCGTTCACGAAGTTTTCGTAGAGGCGGTACGTTAGGAGGGGTTCGGGCAGTTCTCTGAGGTAGCACTTGAGGACCGAGGCTACAACATGCATGTCTCTGTAGTCTCTGGGCAACGGCACAGTGAACAGGCCCGCGTCTAGAGATAGTTTCATTCTTCGAACTTTCGATGTACCTGGAAGAGACGGACATTAGTCATTACCGGCATTGTTATGATAACATCATTGAAGCAATCCGTGTTCCAATAACAGACATCTGTTATGAGAGCATGACAGTTATTTTGCAAGCAATATTACAGAATCAATGAACCACAGCCCTGATTACGCTTGAATGGTGGAAATGTGGAATGTACGATACTGGTATTACTGGGGATTAGCATATGATATTGAGCTTTTCCTTCGATCGAAATAAACGATTGAATATGAGATTTGTGTTCTGCTATTTCCTGCGTATTTCAAATGAAATTATCGTGTATACAGGGTTATTTGTAAAACACCAACAACCTCGCAGGAGTAGATAACTAACATCATAAACAACAACATTAAATAACCCTGTATAAGTTACTACATTGATTTGCCTAACAATTTGACCTACTGTATCAAGTCATGTCAACTCTTGACATGTTGTTAAAAATAATTTATATACATATAAGTCATAAAATGAATGAGTCATCAAGTAATTCGCGAAATAGATAAGTGTACAGTCAAGTAAAAATACATGTCCATGCTAAAGCATTAGAAAAAAGTATTAAACAGACTAAGATTGTGAATTATGTATTGAGAAGTTGTAATGCATTTACAGTCACTATAAGCGAAAATTTAATCATTCCAATATATTCCTGGAATTGCAGCAGGAAAAAATCCGAGGGTCCTTCCACCAATTATTATTTTTGACACAACATAAAACCATGGGCGTCGCCAGGAAGGAGCTTCCCCTAGAGGCTCAGGATTATAAAGTTTTAACTTTTCTTGAGTGATGCCACAGAATTAGTAAGTACGTAATAGATTGTAGTGGCCAGTAGAATCACTCCCAAACTATAATATTTTTTAATGCTAAAAATGACCCTCTGAGAACTCTTACTACCACTAAGATTAAATTGCTTTTGATTTTCGCATGGTCGACCAGTATAGACAGAGGCTGAAATAAATTAGGAGCTCCTTGCCCCGAGGCCTTAATTTATTAGGCTATTATGGCATACATACACAAAAATGGAGCACGTCGACATTTTTTCGAGGCAAGATGTTAAAATTTTCGAGCTTGCTTCGCTCGCTCTTGCAGTCTGTCTCTTGGATCTTAACATTTTGTCTATTATAAGTCGCCCAAGTAACTCCAGTATGTCGAAACAATTCTAACCTGTCCAAGGTAAGGTGTCAAAAAAATTACGAGCTCGCTTTGCTCGCTCTTGGAGCCTTACTTCTTTTTGTTCTTAAAATGATCTCTCTAACTCGATAAGTTCATTTTCTTTTAGTTTCTACACTTTTCAAATAACTCTTCAAAATTAATAACTTCTATAATCCGTCATCATCCGTCGTACACACATATTTCCAAATAAAATTCGTTGCGAGTTGACATGGATCAAATAATCAAAACTTCATTTCAGTTAAAATGCTGTAGCGTTACGCTAGCTAACTTAATATGTTTCTAACTGTACCTGACAGAGTACAATTTTATTTATTTATAAGTATTTTATTTTAATTTTCCTATTACTCACCGCCAGCAATCCTGAACAGTCCCTCCTCATTTAGCGCCAGTTCGTGTAACGTGCACACACACAGCTCCATCGGGAACGCAATAGTGCGCTGCGTCACCCTCAGGTGCTCTTCTAGAGGATACCCGAACACCGGCTTCACGGAACTGTCGTCTGAAACAGAAGGGTTTGTTACGATTACTATTTTTATCGTTATAAGTGATGTTATCGGGGCGGATTGACCAGAACAGTGTTAAGATTAGGTTACTCTTGTCTTTCAGGAGTTTTAAAAGGCTACTTAGAGGGACTTCGCCCTTGTTCGGGTCAGCACATTCGATTCGACAGAACAACAAAGCCGAAGTAGTCGCTACACATATTCTGCTTTCATTCGGGTCATGCCGATCAACAAATTAGTTCAGCATTTAAGTTTGCTGTATCATGATATAGAAAACTTAGATGCTTCCGATCGCCTCGGCACTCGAGTTCGAGCGGAGCGGCTTTTGCTCGAATGAATAACAACACACGCTTTTGCCGCCCGGCTGTGTCGAATCATACCGACCCGAACCAGTGCGGAGCGCACCTTTAAGATGAGGCATGGGGGCTGAACAGAAGTATGCAGTGTCATAGCAATCCAAATTCAGGATAATTTTATTAATTTTGAAACCTCAAGGGCCTGTCCAAGTTGTATTCTGTACTGTCTGTTTGGAATTCTAATCAATGTTTTAATTTCAGTCAAGTTCGACGACAAAAGTCTTTCTACAGGCCCCGTCTATTCGGAATGATGAAGTGCTCCACCAAATTATTATGAGAAAGGGCAACAAACAAGAAATATTTGAGCTATTTATGGTATAAAACGGATTTTAAAAATATAATTTTCAGCCTTTCTAATGGAGGAAGGAAAACACGGTTCTCGGTGATAACGAAATAGTAGTTACTAGTAGTTTTTAATTGCATTTCCGAACTCCGTTTTATTATAGCTCTACTTTATGAACAATAAAATCATTACGAGCATAATTCTTTATAGGCGTCGGTAAATCTTAGTTGTTGAGTAATTGTCCGATTGGAATTATAAAATCGAATTTAATTAAAATTATTGTGTATACTTTATTTGTGTTTCATTTCTTGCCCTTTTTCACGCATCTAATGACTCTCTTCGACTCGAAATTGTCTCAAACCGGTCAGAAAGAACTAATGTCCAGACAATAAAAACGAATAGCCGGCCGGTCAGCCGACGCAGTGTCAAGGCGCGTCGGCTGAACCGAAACGAGACGAATAATGTCTTTGATCCCAGAATGTTTTTCAGCAAGTATGTTCAGCATGAAAACTTGATAGCTGAGGCCTGATGAGGGAATGCTAAAACTATTATACCACCCACTGGAGTGGGCCCACTTTTATTGTTCAATCAAACAGGGCCAAACCCTAACAACGGGCTGTTCAGCAACATGATTTTTATCTCAACATACGGGGCCTGAACCAAAACGGCTTAAACAAGCAAAAATTTTCGAAGATATTGTGTGTGGCCTTTTGCTAAATCTGTAGAACCCGACTATTCCAAAAAAAAAATGGTACGTTTTTAAAAGGATATTCTTTTTAGCAAATATATCCCTGATGACTTCTTCCAAAAGTTTTGCCTGTTTGAAAACTGAAAATGGGCCTCTGCCTGATCTGCTCTGATAAGGGCTTCTGAATATTATGCTTGCTGCAAAACCCTTTTGTGCTTTCTGACCATTTTCCCTTTGCATAAGCAAAAACTTTTTCTTACCGGCTCAAGCCGATTCCGCGTCGATAACTCCCTTAGGGTGTCATATCTATACTAATATTATAAAGCTGAAGAGTTTGTTTGTTTGATTGAACGCGCTAATCTCAGGAACTACTGGTTCGATTTGAAAAATTCTTTTAGTGTACTTAATATTATAAAGCTGAAGAGTTTGTTCGTTTGGTTGAACGCGCTAATCTCAGGAACTACTAGTTCAATTTGAAAAATTCTTTTAGTGTTGGATAGCCTATTTAAAAAAATTAAAATTTCACGCGGATTAAAGTCGCGGGCAACAGCTAGTTTATGATAAAATTAACTACTATTGCTAAAAACCGGCCAAGTAGGAGTCGGACTCGCGCATGAAGAGTTCCGTACCATTATAATAGGAGCCCTTTTATTTTTTTATTTATTTTTATATCGTTGTTATATTGTTATAGCGGCTACAGAAATACACATTCTGTAAAAATTTCAACTGTCTACCTATTACGGATCATCAGATACAGCCCGCTGACAGACAGACGGACGGACAGCGGAGGATTAGTAATAAGTTCCCGTTGGTTATCCTTCGGATACGGAACCCTAAAAAAGTGAATATAAATAGTAAAAATTTTGAAGAAACAAAAGATATAAAACAACTCCTATGAATATTAAAATCGACACAAAAATAACATCAACACCTGCATGAATAGGTACAACGCTATCGCTAAATTGGTATAGTCCAGTCCATCGACGGAAGTATTATGTCGATGTACATATATACCTACGTGTCGACGACGGATGTGTACATTACACTGATGCAAAGGAAGCATCCATAATTTATTGAATGAAGATTTGGAGACATTCAAATGCCTGGCTACTTTGAATATTTGATTTAACGTCGAGGCTTCTATTTCTTTTAATTTAACTTGATGTATCTTTGAATCTGATAGTAGCTGCATGAGAAGTTAAATGGCTTGTGATTGTAGAGGCTTATGTCTATCCTTTTATGTATGTCCTTGGATGGCATGCCATTGGTGGAAGTAATCCAGTAGTGAATCCATGAGTCCATCATGGTGATAGAATACATACAGATCATCATCAACACTTACTCAAGTGTCATTTTGAACAATCCATTAGTCGTGATTCATAAACAAAATTTTTTTTAACCCATCTGATAATTAGGTATTCTACGTATTTTTAGTTTAAACACTTAAACATCCTGTTACAGCATATTTAAATAAAATTACAATCTATTTTATGATATCAACTAACCACCAAGGCTTAACATTAGGTATCACAGGATAATTTTTAATATTTCCTTTAGGCTATGCCTAACCGAGTGCCAACGTCCGTATCATTGTATGGAAATGATTATTGAATAATTATAAGAGGATGTTGATAAAACAATTTGCGCAGACATCTAATTATAGAACTAACTGACTATCTCCTGTTCTATTAACTAACAATGTATAATCTATCATAATCACTTTTTAAATTATTACACATGTAAACAAACTGTTCTTATTATTGAAAGAAACTATTTTAGCTTTTAAGTAATTGTATTTTAAACATACATAATTAATTAAGGACACAAAAAGACAATTTAATTACTGAACAACTTAAGTTACAAATGTATTAAAATATTTATAAATGCACCAAACTATCATTATAATTTATAATCCTTGGTTATGATGATGTTCACACACACACATACGTTATTTATAACAAAGCTTCGAGAATAATGGCAACTGAGTTCAAAACAAAAATTAAGAGTGACAGTTGTGCTAATCACAATTAGACAGAAGTGCGACTATTCACCAATTCAATATACTTACTAATGAATCGCTCTAGCTCCGGGACTGTATCTTGTAGGGAATGTAGTGCGGACTCATGGTACGCTCTCTGTAGTTTAACATACTGTAGTAGAGTGTGTGCTAGTTGGGCTTCTTTCGCAACAAGGGCAAACATATCAGCAGCCAGAGCATCCCTTGCCGCTTCCACCCGTATCCCAACATCCTCCAATTCCTCTCTTGCAGCATTCAATTTTGTTGGATTCTCCTCTTTTTGACGCTCTAAATGCTATAGAAAAATAAAGTTGAGGTTTCATATGCAATCTTATCTTTTGTATCCACATTGATACAGCTTAATCCAAATGTTATATCTAATCAAAATAAATAACAGTAAATCTAAGTTTGAACCAATGTGGCATGCACAAATAGAAGTATTGAGGAAAAAAAATATAAATATTCATTTAATCACATTACATAGTGTATTAAATTAGCACCATAGATCTATGAATTAACACTTCATGAATGTCATAAGTAACAGCAGGCAGCCACCAAAACAATTCTATAACACTAGGTACCTAGTGTTATTAGCCAGGAAGTTAAGAAAAAAAATAGGGCTGTCACAATTTTAGTGTACAATAAAGTTTATTCTATCTTTATAAGCCTGGCTTCACAGTTAAACAGTAGACTGATTGAAATGTGACACAAGTTAAGCCTTAACTGCATTTATGTAATTTTGACCACGAGTTAGTTTGATGTCTAATATGGTGCTATTGGTATTTACTAGTTGAAAATAATCATTAAAAATATCAGTAGGCATAAGTTATTTTTCATATTCATCATCAGCATGAATCTATATTCTAAATGGCTAAATACACAGCTTAAGAGTTATCTTAAATAATCAGATTAGTTTGACATTGAATAGCTCTCAAATATCATAACATGGTTTAAAGGTTTTGTTTATATGACGCACATGTTTGTTAGAACCAGATAAAGGAAATTTTGTAAGAATTGGTCTCAATATTCGATGTTTAGATAACTTTTGATAAGTGAGATGGGTATAAGATTGTGACTCACATGATATCTGCTGGCCGCACTATCCTTCTCGCTCATGAGCCTGCTGAGCTGTTTTTTAGCTTTCATTATGGCCGGAAGGTCTTGATCACTTATAGTAGTTAATGGAGCACATACTAACTGCTCTACCTTCAGTTCGTGCTCCGCTATCTCATTCGCCAAAAATTTTTCAGTTTTACCTAGTTGAGAAGAAATCACATTCAATATTTATTTTATTTTATTTTATTGTGTTTGGGTGGATTACAGCTAACAATACAAAAATTAATAGCGAGGCAAACAACGACAAGCCATTTACAAGCCTCCACAGTTAGCAATAAACTATTGTTTATAACTATTGTTTGTGTGTTGTTTTTCATTTTTGTACACAACACATTTTAATTAAACACAGATTAGGTAAATTTAACACTTACCACATTCAAATAGAATATATTTTAAAATGCTATCATCATCATCAAAGTTGCTGGCTTCACACATAGACAACCCAAGGAGGTATTCAGGCAGTTTTTTAAGTCTTTTCTCTCTAGCTGCAGGGTCCTGGCCCTGCGTACTACCAGCCCCTGTTGACAGGCGTTTGCTGACCAATTGCAAGGCATTTCTGAGGTGCTCTACCTTCCTATCTGCTGTTTGTAACTCATCTGTTAATCCTTCTGCTTTTCCTGACCTGCGAATATCAATTTTAATCACCAAATGTTGATATAACTAAGACCTTTTTTAAATTATAAGATATTTTGAACAAATGTAAAACATTACTTTTTTCTCATGATACTAGCTTCTACATAGGTTCTAATGTTACTGATACAGGTAAAAAGATTACAATAACAACGAGCCAAACCCACAAAGAAGTGAATCTTATCTGATAGCTAAGATAATGTAAAGTACTTGGGTATACCTTGAAAACGTTTGGTCGGCGAGTTGCTTAACCCTATAGAACTGTTTCTTCATTGTCACTAATCAATTTCGATGAAATTATTTTTAAGTTACAAGGTCATTGGACCCAATAGCAAAATAATAAAACGATCAAGATTTCGCTAAAACGAACGTAATGTCAGAACGTCAATGAGATCATCCTCATCAAAGAATGTTGCAGTCGAGCTATACGAAACTAACAAAACTACACAAAACTTCCATTAAGGCACTACATTTCCATTATTCACTTAGAATACTTAAATTAGCTTATTTATTTGTAATTTTACGTATAAAGATTCAGCACTAAAATACACTCGATGAATCAGAAAAATAAAATAAGCACAGATAATTTATCAAAAAAGTGAATTTGTTTAAGTAATCTGTGCATGCTAACAAAACGCGATGATGTCCTTGAAATCGAACCAAACGTTACATGGCATCGGTCGGCCGAGGTCAGGTCAGTTATGGGGAGGGAGGTGAGGCAGGCTTTATGGGTCACTTGGTGGACAGTATTTTATTTATCTGACAGTGTAGTCTGAGCTTTATGTCAACAAACAATGAAACACGATCATCAGACCAACTTGTGCTAATAAATGAAATGCTATAAACTTAAAAGGTGCGTTGCAAGACAACCACTCAAACCAGTTTCTGACAGAAAATGTACGAAGTATCTGTCAGTATCCTGTTTCGCAGCCGGTTCGAAATGTATCCGTCTGTGTTGATCAAACTTTAACCGGGAGCCTATATTCTCTATTCACAGGCCTCACATTAATAAATTCTGTCAAAATTGAGAGTAATTTAATTCTTATTACAACCCTACATTAACAATTCGGGATCTTGATCTGGTTGGTATGGTTTGGGCCCTAATATATGACCCAAACCATACTTCAAGTTATAGACGCCATTGTATTTACATACTTTGCTCGTGTTAGAACAATGAAGATGGCCCGGTCACGCCAGTGGGTTTATGACACGCCGGTATTTCACCATTATCGACCCAAAGAAACAGGCACAACCGGGCGTCGTTTGCGTGGCCAACATAAATAGAAGGAAAGCCGAAAGTGTTTATGCGCCTTTGGAGAACTAAACTATCATTTTGATCGTCCATAGTCCCCCTAAAATACTGCAGAAACTTCAGACAGAGCATAGCATTATTACGTACGGACAGTATTGTGTGGGTAGGGTAAAGGCGCGTCCACACAATTGCACGAACAGTGCGGTTCGCGTTCATCTTATTAAAATAATATAAATGCCTTTGGACATGTTCGCAAGAAGTGCGTACGTGTCTTATGTGACGCATGCATAGCCATTCGAGGCGCTCAGCGTGCACGGTGTGCAGTGCAGGTGCGGACCCGCCTTTATTCAGTGCATTGATTATCGCTGATGCGCGGTTGAATACACTCCGCCCCATGTATCCATATGCCTAATGCGCTATTACATAAACATAATGGCGCTTTGGACCATGTGGAGATATGAGATCTTGTGATGTGCCTCAGTCTCCATGCAAGCTATTAACAGGGCTCGGATACCGGTATATTTTTCGAAACGGTATCGTCTTAAATACATAAGAAACGATTTGTTTTGATTACGTTCGAATGGAACGTTATAAAAGACCTTCTTGACGAACAACAACATTATCGTTCTTGGTTAATAAAACGTTTTAAACCGTTTTTTTTTTCGTTGTTTGAGTTCGTTACGAAAATTTCGTATCGAACCCAAAAAAAGGAATTTGTTACTTTCATCATTGTAAATTTAATATGAGTAAATTATATTTTTTCTTCTTCGTCCCATTTTGTGAGCAAGTATTAAGTACCACTAACTAAATAATTCCTCGCAAATCGCAATAGGACCATCGAATTCGAGCATCGAAATGATGTAATTAAATGAAAATATTACATACGGGACCCGATTCAACTAAACAAGTTCATGCTGCCGTGCGCGCCTGTGTCTTGCGGAATAAACCGGTTTTTACCCTGCGGAATAAACGTTCTCATTTCGTTTTCGTTCTGAACAAAATGATCTACAAAGAACTGTTCAAAACGTTTTAAAACGTTATTTTAAATAACGTCTCCAAGCCCTGGCTATAAAGACAAAGTCCAAGATAAAAAAAGAAAACACTTTCTGAATGAACACGACTGTCATTTGAATTTGACATTGACACTTGACAGGTAAAACAGGTTTCGTGTCGTGTATTTATTTACATGTAAGAAAACATAATTTCTCTGCTTTTATTGCTCGCTGTGGTGGAGGGAGTTCGAAGTTGCGTGTAATATCATTGAAAAACTACGTCAACAACTCAGTTCTCTTTTACATGTTGGGCTGTTGAGTCCCGTGTTGTCTCATAAACGTTCTCCTTTAGTTAGTAAATAATATAATTTTTAGTTTAGTTGCGTAGCTATAAACATCATCAAAATGAATCGAAAATTTGTAAACGTTTTAATCCTTGGATTTGGATTTATGTTCGTTTTCACTGCATTTCAAACTATGGGAAATATAGAGGTGAGTTTTTCTTTATTAAGTTTTACTTAATTACTTGCATGATTAATTTATAATCCTTTGATTACATTTACTCTTGCTTCATCATTCTCCAGCCCTCAACCCAATTTATTTGGGGTCGGCGGAGCATGTTTTCTTTTTCCATGCTTTACTATTACTCGTCATATCATCAGACACCTCCTTTCTTGTCATATCATATTTCACACAGTCCATTGATGGTTTCTTTGGTCTTCCTCTATTCTTATAGCCATCACTCACATTAAAATGATATTAGGTACTCAATTAAAATAGCATAAAGTTTTATCATACATATACTGTGCTAATAGTTCAGTATTGCTCATTGTTTCCTGGGTCATACAAAACTATGTTGTCGTAGAAGGGATCACATTCCACAGGTGGCAGCATCAATACAAAAGTCAGGCTGTGGCCTTGGAGTCACTATCAGTGAGTTACTGACCTATTATTTATCTTATTACTTAACGTGAAATTTATGAAAAACCAAAGAAAGTTTGGTTTTGAATTTTTGAACAGACAGCTTTATATTTTATTTTTAAAACGTGCCTTAGAATTGATAACTCCTTTAGATATTATAGTTATCAGCATTTTAACACATATAACAGCGTTTTTATGTACTTAAAATATTTCTCACATCCTTACATAAATTGTTCCATGTTTGATAAGAATTAAATTAATAGTGGGAGGCAACCATTATTAAAAACATTATTTTTATTATACTATACTATTATAATGTTAGGTAATGGCAGCACTGCTTTATTCTTTCAGTATTAATTTATTTAAATCTCTTTTATTTTAGTGGTGTTTAATTCTCATTATACTATTTATTAAAAATGTTCAATGATAACTTTCACCTAGATCAATTTATTTTATTATTTTACTAAAAATATCTTTGAAATTGCAATTTATTATGCTATTAATGAGCATAAAAGCCAATAGGCATCTAAATGCCTATTGGCTTTTTTGTAAACAATTAATCTAAATTAATTGTTTACAAATTGAGTACAAATTCAATTACATTTTCTTATTGCTTTCATAATATTACAAAGCAACTACTTTTCCAGTTTTGTGATTGTTCACCTAATTCTCCAAACCTTGTAAGCATCACAAGGAATCCGTTATAAATGATGGCTGTTTATTTCATTAGCATTAACATAATAGCATGAGGGTGGATTTCACACGGTCTGTCCATACTGCCACTAAAGTTAAACGGGCCGTATGTAAAAGGAAAGGCAATCGGGAAATATTAGCCTTACTAGATGCGCCTTTTTAGGGTTCTGTACCCGAAGAGTAACCAACGGCCCGTCCGTCTGTCTGTCAGCAGGCTCTATCTCATGATCCGTAATAGGTGGACAGTTGAAATTTTCACAGAATGTGTATTTCTGTTGCCCGCGCTATAACAACGATCTAAAAAAAATTTAAAGGAATCCCCCTACTACGATGGTACAGACACGCCAGCACATCAAGGTACCCGAAACTGCCAAATTTTACCAATCAACCTTGAACCTAATGCTTTAGCGATAAAGTTGAAATAAAGAAATGTGACAGAATGTAGTAGCTTGATATGCTGGCGTCTGTACGGAACCCTTCATGCGCAAGTCCGACTCGCACTTGGCCGGCTTTTTGATTAGAAAGGTTTATTTTTTTTATCGTAGCATAGTGTTCTTGTCTATTACTGGCTAGTACTTGCCAGTATTGTCACCGTAGAAGTACACAATGCCGAACCTTAGGGCTAATAGATTTGTTTATAAATGTGTATGATGAGAAGTCCCAAAACAGCACGATATTATTTTATCAAGTAATTTACCTAACCACATTATTCTGAGATAAATACATTGTTTGCATGAAAGTATCACTTCAAGCTGATATTCTAAGTACGGTCCAATGAACACAAGTAATTTTAAAAGTATGAATACGCATTATACCGGCTGTTGCGGAAATGATCGCATGAATACAGGGTGAATTTCGATAGCAAAAAATCAAATGATACAACAATAAGAACTAATACTGTATCATTAAAATTGGCTTAGAGACTCCATTGAGTATATTTCGTAATTTCTTTTATTTAGTTTCGTTTAGTATGAACGTAGACGAGACAAAAGGAGTATGTAAAAGATCGTAGCAGGTGGCGTTCTGTGATGCCTACCCCCATAGCAATAATTCGTGAGCTTATGTGTCATATGTAGTTTCGGATCAGCCTATATCAAAAAGTAAAAATAAACAAAATGTGAACACGAATCTAAGTATTCTCGTTATGATAGGTACCTAACAGCAAAAAAAAATCAAATTTAAAAAAATTGATTGGCGAGACCTACCTAATTATTATATCAATAAACAAACGACTATTGTTCTCTGCGTAAAAGCGATTCATCACCGTAGCAGAAAGAGCCGTTTACGGGACCAACAATAAAGCGCAATATTACGTATGATGGCATAAATGTAGTAATTCAATTCTACAAGCAATTGCGTATCGCAACGGTAACGCTATGAATAAGAGTGTGGTTAAACTACGCGGTGCAAAAAAATAAGGATGTACGCAATCTGACGGCTAACGTAGTGCCAGAACAACACTACGATGCATACCAATGTGCGTGGTGAACTTGACGTAGGATTCGGAGGCGTGGCGGTTGTATCGATCACCGCTTTGTGTCGATTTTGTAGCTGACTACTAATGTTTTATGTCGCCGCACTAAACATTTGTTTAGAAACCGTTATGCGGGCTCTGCCATACTCCTACGAAAAACGGTTCTTAGTATGACCCAAATTGATGTACCTCTATGAAAAAGTGCGTATCAAAATAATTGCACACAGGATTTGTTGCCCTTATTTAACAGGATTAATAAATCTAGTACCCTGCCCCATTGGATTTGTCTTTTGTAAATCTGCCATATACTTGACCCTATTTACATATAAACAAGTGCGTAAACATAATACTAAAATCAGCAATAAACACCGCAAATTGAGAATCAATAAAATCCTTAACATGCAGTCGGCCTTACATTGTAAACATAAATATGCAAACGGATGCTCTCGTGACACTACCATACATAGCTGTTATTTCATAACACATTGAGTAACAGATAAAAGCACATTATTTAATTTTATTTACGGCTCGTAGAGGCATAACATTGATATCTTTGACGTTAATAAGGAACGCCGTGACATAAACCACTTTATAAGCTTGTTCATAAGATACCTTTTATGTTTGGTTTACGCAACATTGTAAATTGAGATCATCGTCCGAGATTCGCAATGGTATTGTGCAAGTACCTACCTCTAGCGCGGATCTCCCCAATCTGCAAATGGCATAGAGGTGTTTGCTGATTAGCGCACTTGACAACCGGCACCGATGTGAATATATCGCAATGCAGGAAATACGGTCTACGTTACATTCTATTTTGTATCACATCCTGCGAATTTATTTAGTAAATAAACACATAACATCCTCAAAGAAATTCTACTGCCAAAGAGCGATATCAAACGGATACTACTACAAAATGGTGATATAACATTTAAAGTGAATAGTTATTCAATTGAATGAACCTTCCGAAATGAGAGACTAATTTTAATATCTGTTTCTCATAGTCCTCATACATATCTATCACCGAATGGTCCATCTTAACAGCAGCTTCCAGCTGTCCTACTTCTTAGAGCTAATATGACATACATTTTTGCGATAAATTGATGTTCCAAATCTTGTTTTTCTCAATAGCGTCGGCTTCTACATAGGTATTTCGTAGCATTGAGAGTGCAAGTAATCCCTGGGATCTTGAAGTCATCACCGATATCTGATAAACAGTCGATATCGATCTAAAATACTTCGGAATTTTCGAAATTGAAGAAAAAAAATGTGGGATGTATTCGTTCAAGGAATGTACGAAAATTAAAACAAAAAACACTGTAGAGATT
Organism: Noctua janthina; assembly: GCA_963576755.1. Taxonomy (NCBI): domain Eukaryota; kingdom Metazoa; phylum Arthropoda; class Insecta; order Lepidoptera; family Noctuidae; genus Noctua; species Noctua janthina. The sequence continues at coordinate 7,078,307 of OY755055.1, forward strand.
TTCGTGTTTATGGAAAGGGAATATGTTGAAAGTTAAATAAAGGATAGGCATCAATTATAGTTCACTTATCATCATCATGCCAAGTTGTTGGCGGTCCGCGCAGTAATCTTTTTTTCTCGTTTATGACTACCAGCCATCATCTCAGTATCTATTCACTATCCACATTCGTTCTTAAAACTATTCATGCCCTCTTTCAGATCAACTCGTTCATTCGAATCAAGCCAACTCAGCAGAATACCGTAGAAAGTATGCAATCTTCAAATAATTACGTAAATTTTGTTACGGATATTGCACCGTTGCACAGAGCCAATTATTTTCATGGTAACGCTTCACTGAAACTTAACCAGTGAGCTGATTAATTCGATTCAATAGTACTTGTATTTAATCAGTATGCTGAAGAGCTTGTAAAGCGGGATGTTGACCTACACTGTTATAGTTACTTATTGTTATGTCACTTGTATTTTTATCAATCAATCATGAAACTGGGTTGATGGACGATCGTCGCTTGCCCATTGCGCAGTTCTGACGCGAGAAAGGCAGTGTTGAGTGCATTTGTAGCTTATGGTGTTGTAATGTTATGATCTCTATATGTATACTTCCCTTCTTATCCATTTGCATCTGTTTCTAACGTATGAAAGCTTAAAGCTTACTTTCAATTAAATGGTTTAAACCTCAGAATAATTTAATGGTTTTTATGATATAAGACAAAAAAAAGACCTGGGGCAGAGGCTATCTCAAAATTTAGAGGTCGTCTTCTAATCAGTACCTGAATCAGATGAGGCTGTATTTACCGGCTGCGCTTTTACTTTCGTGCATGCTTGCTGTAGATCGGTTGTAAAACGTTTAGGCTACTGATGAATAGTAAAATCCCCAAAACGTGTAGTCATACTTAGATGATCTGGCACGATTTTCCGGAGGAAAATTAAACCATAATGAATAATGCCCTGGGTGTTGTGATCTCAAATAAGTTCAGGCAGTTCGAGTTACAAGGAGACGCTTGTTAAAATGATTGACGTCATACAATAATAAAAGTACCCAAACATTGACGATTGTTACGACGCAATATTTTTTGTTTTTAAGTGAATTGTTCCATTAGCTGATTGAGTGCCATAATCTACTTAAGCTTTTAAGGTTACCCTTAATCATGGCAAGCCTGTTACTGGATGCGAAGTATTTTCTACCTCTGCTTTTTTGTTATTTTGATCTTTACTGCTCCTGCTGCTGTCTCTAATTGTTCCCTGTGTACTACATTCTCTGGTCAATATCGCAGTCAGTGAACAAGTTTGAGCACAGCAGGTTAGGATGAGTAGAATACACAGGATTAATAACGGTGCTTATCAGCGACTTCATGGAGCAAAAACTTCCAGGCTTTCTCGACGCTGCAGCTGGTCCAAGTAATTGTAATCATCAACATGTGTGTATTCTTGCTTATGCAAAGTACGTACACACGACGGCTAGTCAAGCTATACAAAACCACTTTATGCGGATCTCTCATTGTACGGAACCTCTATACAAAGCAAGGCCATGTTATGCTGGAAATGTATAGCTTGATGTGCCGCCGTGTGTACATAGTGTTAATTAATAAGTCTCATTTGACTTACGAGCGGTTAATACAAGTAGATATTTATCATTGTTTTGTTTGTCAATAGCTACACTCGATAAATTCAAGGATTTGTTTGTACTCGATTTAGGTCAGATAGATTTACTGGTAAGATATTTATTTTCAAGGGTCTTTTCAATGATGTGTCGCTTTCAGATAATTGGAAGGTCGAAAGTGACGTAACGATTGTGATAGTCAGATAAATTGTGTTATTCCTTAAAATTACAGATGTTTTAGTTTTATCACAGCACTTTTTTTTTGTGATGTTTACAATGGTTTGATTGCAAGATAGCGGTTTGTTCTACAGAAAATAAGGCAAAGGAAAGTGTTGCAAAACAACCTCTTACAAGAAAATTGAAATCGTGACAAGCAAAATAGGGTAGCGCCTGTTGTGGTAACCATTCAGAAATAAGAAGTTTTAAGTTCCAATTTTAGTCAGTGGGTGTGTTGTATTTATCGCGCAATTATTTGTGTACTGTACATGGGCGGCGTTCAACGACCTCCTTACGTAAAGATAACAAGTTTTGGGGACGATAATGTAGTGTCCAAAATCAGTGTCCCACTAGGGGGATCCTGTTACACTCTGTGGCGTTTACCGTCTTACGGTTTTAAATGCTCACGACAGCTGGTGATGTTTTTTTTTATATTGATGTTGAATTCTTTTTGGACCTTCCAGTACCTAAGTATTTATAACTGTACTAGCTTATGCCTGCGGCTTCGCCCGCGTTAAGTTCGATAATTGTCTCACAGGATCGTAGTACCGGGATAAAAATATATCCTATGTGTTAATCCAGGCTATAAACTATCTGTTTGCAAAATTTTATCCAAATCCGTTCAGTAGATTTTGCGTGAAAGAGTAACAAACATCACAAACTTACGCATTTATAATATTATAGTAGGATTAGTAGGCTGATCACTTTGTTTATTCAGATTTCCAGTTATCGTTATAAAAGTAATTTGCGGTGAATTATTATTATTTTCTTCATGTTAAATCTGCAAGCAGCAAGATTCTACATTAAACTTGCTATTTTGCAATTTACGTTCATAAATATGTCCCAAAAATGTTCCATGGACTTTTCCACTCTTAATAAACTACAAGGATAAGGTTGTGTCTTCACAGGCAGTGAAATGTTTATTATTGTTTTCGAAACTTTTAACAAAATCGCTGTCGCTCCTTATAAAGCCATGTTTTGTTAATATTTATTGATATCCTTGTATCTCCAAATGCAGATGAATATTGGATTTGGTTTATTGATACTAAAATTGAAGATTTCGAAATCGAAAGTATTGTCGCCTCGATGCGTTACGACTCTTACGACATCTTAGTGCCTTATCGAATTGATATGCGCTTATAAATATTTCAATGGACTGAGACATTTTAGTGGATGGAGACATTTTTAAAGTGCACCGATTATTCGCGATAATGTTTTAGCGAACATCCCACGCTTTATGGTTTCGAAAGCTTGTCCAACTTAGGAGGCTGTAAAAATTTTGGGCACGGCAAGGCTATAAAAATAAAATTCCAAAATTATTTCCATTGCTTTGTAAAATTGAAATAAGAGAAAACACATGACTCCATATAAGATTATAAATACATACAACTGTTATCTTCCTTGTGGAAATTAAATAAATTTGTTTAAACACTCAACGACTTTATTGTAACGAAAATATGATGTTTTTATCAGCATTGTTGAATAAGCTTCTGCCATCTTGCAATGTCAAGTACCTACTGGGATCGTTCTTGATCTTTTGACTACGCGAAACTGTTTCAAGGTTCAGTCTTAGATAAATCTTCGTTATTATTTCAGTTTAGGTACTAATTAATTTCAGAACTGTCTATTCTAAATAAATTATGATAATTAGATTCGTTGAATTTAAATAATGTCTTTGATTTGGAATCGCGAGTTTGATAAAGCTAATAAAATTGGCTAGACTGCTTGAGCATAGATCAGAGAAATTTTGTAAAAGTGCATTTGATTATTTAAATAATTTTCTAAGATTTTTTTTTAAGTCAGAGGCTCATGGGAGGCATAAAAACTTTGACGCCAGGTTAGGCACCAACCACGCAAAATAGAAACAAAGAATAATTTTCTTTTACACCGACTTTCTTCAAAACGGAGGTGGTCCCTTCTCAATTCGGTTGTTTTTTATCTAATAAAATATGATAAACTCCGTCATTTCTAAACCGATTAGAAAAAATGTTTTTATGTGAAAGGATATACTTCCCGATTGGATCCATAGAAATTTCATCAAAATCGGTTCCAACGTTTGTTTTTTTTTTTTTTTTCCTCGCGGTTATTGCCACATCACCCTACTTCGCGTGAAGTGGCCTCTGTTATGCTAAGGCCGTTCACGCTGTTTCGGGAGGTTCCTGCACCGAATCGGGCGGGAGGAAACGCCCGGGTGTTTCCACTGCGAGGATCGTCCGGAGGACACGGTGGAGCACACCGTGGAGGTCTGCCCCGCTTGGGCGGAGCACCGCCGTGTCCTCGTAGCGGCGATTGGCGGCGGCGATCTTTCGCGTCCGGCCTTGGTTCAAGCCATGGTCCGGAGCGAGAGGGAATGGGAAGCCGTCACTTCCTTCTGCGAAGCAGTCATGCTAGTGAAGGAGGTGGCGGGACGTGAGAGGGAAAGAACCTCACGTCCCAGTCGCCGCGGGAGACGCCCTGGGCGTTGGGGGTCACGTGGTGGCTCCCGGCCACCGTAGGCGCGGGCCTGTGGACGGCGAGTTATGGGCCAGCTCGCCGTCCGGCCGTCTTATGACGACAGGCCGTGTCGACGGCGCGTTCGTGTTCCACGTGCGCCTCAAAGAGATGTCAGCAAATAAGTAGGGGTCCGCAAGGGCCGATGCCTGCCAGGGCTGCGGGACTGTTCGAAAGAGATACCGTGGCCCTCGAACACAAAGGGCAAAGAAGGAACATGGATGGGTTTTAGGCAGTACAAGTCTGACACTCCCTTCCGCTCCGCCCAGAGTGGGGGGGGTCATTTGATGATTTCCCATCCGGAAAAAAAAAAGGCCGTTCACGCGACGTCGCGTGATGGTGCTTTACAATTATGTGCGAGCCATAAAATAGCGGCCGCAGCGTATTGGGTTCTGGTATTTGTTTAGGCCACTAGGGAAGACATTCAATGATTTTTTTTTTTTGCTATCTATGTAAGTTCAGCATTTCGGCTTGGCAGTCAACGTGTTAAGGCGAGGTTACCCCGAGCGCCGTATGCATCAATCGCTTACCCCAGCCCCCGCACAGAGAGGCGATACGTAAGAAATTACGCGGCGCGAAAACGCGGGCGCTTAGCGCACTGGTCAAGAGTTCACGAACTCGGATAGGTACTAAGTTGCGTTACAGGGTAGAGCGATGCAGTAAAACAACTTGAATTGACATGTATAAGTTCACTTTGTTTCATTTTTATAGAAAGTATTGGTTATAGATAGATTAGGAACCTACGTATTCTATGAACGTGAACCTAATTACTAACAATTAAAATAAGTAGATATAATTAAAAATAAGAAGGTATACTTATTTATTTTTGTGAATAAGGTGAATTTAAAATCTGACTGACACTAAAATCATGAATACGGGTATGATTCAAAACTACACGCCAGGCGCCATTACTTTTTTTGCGCTTTACTTTTTTTTCGGTTTTGTTGTCATGGGTTTCGTTTTCGTGGTTTTTGGGGTCACTATTAACTAAAATTAGGCCAGAATGAAAATCCAAGATGGCGGCGACGAAAATTTTCAATTTTTTCTTCATGAGTGTCATTTTCGTGGTTTTTGGGGTCGCTGATAACGAAACTGAGGTCAAAATGAAAATTCAAGCTGGCGCCGACGAAAATTTTCGGTATTTTCGTCATGGGTGTCATTTTCATGGTTTTCGTGGTCGCTGATAACAAAAATTTGGTCAAAATTAAAATTCAAGATGGCGCCAATGAAAATTTTAGCTTTGTCGTCATGGGTGTCATTTTCGTGGTTTTCGTGGTCGCTGATAACGAAAATAAGTACAAAATGAAAATTCAAGATGGCGCCAACAAAAATTTTTGGTTTTTTCGTCATGGGTGTCATTTTCATGGTTTTCGGGGCCGCTGATAACGAAAATGAGGACAAAATGAAAATCAAAGATGGCGCCGACAAAAATTTTTGGTTTTGTCGTCATGGGTGTCATTTTCATGGTGTTCGGGGTCGCTGATAACGAAAATGAGGTCAAAATTAAAATTCAAGATGGCGCCAATGAAAATTTTCGGTTTTGTCGTCATGGGTGTCATTTTCATGGTTTTCGGGGCCGCTGATAACGAAAATGAGGACAAAATGAAAATCAAAGATGGCGCCGACAAAAATTTTTGGTTTTGTCGTCATGGGTGTCATTTTCATTGTTTTCGGGGTCGCTGATAACGAAAATGAGGTCAAAATTAAAATTCAAGATGGCGCCAATGAAAATTTTCGGTTTTGTCGTCATGGGTGTCATTTTCATGGTTTTCGGGGCCGCTGGTAACGAAAATGAGGACAAAATGAAAATCAAAGATGGCGCCGACAAAAATTTTTGGTTTTGTCGTCATGGGTGTCATTTTCATTGTTTTCGGGGTCGCTGATAACGAAAATGAGGTCAAAATTAAAATTCAAGATAGCGCCAATGAAAATTTTCGGTTTTGTCGTCATGGGTGTCATTTTCATGGTTTTCGGGGCCGCTGATAACGAAAATGAGGACGAAATGAAAATCCAAGATGGCGCCGACGAAAATTTTTGGATTTTTCGTCATGGGTGTCATTTTCATGGTTTTCGGGGTCGCTTATAAAGAAAATTAGGTCAAAATTAAAATTCAAGATGGCGCCAATTAAAATTTTCAGCTTTGTCGTCATGGGTGTCATTTTCATGCTTTACGGGGTCGCTGATAACGAAAATGAGGTCAAAATGAAAATTCGATAACACCAAAAATTATTTTTTTGTTTTTACGTCATGGGTATCATTTTCATGGCTTTCGGGGTCACTGATAACGCAAAATAAGTTCAAAATAAACAGAAACAAAAAAAAATTTTTTTTTTCATCGACTCCGAAAACCATGAAAATGACACCCATGACGAAAAAACCCGAAAATTTTCGTCGGCGCCATCTTGAATTTTCATTTTGTCCTGATTTTCGTTATCAGCGACCCTAAAAACAACGAAACCGACACCCATGACGAAAAAAAACAGAAAATTTTCGTCAGCGCCATGTTGGATTTTCATGTTCGCCTCTTTTTTGTTATCAGCGACCCCGAAAAGCACGAAAATAACACCCATGACGACAAAACCGAAAATTTTCATTGGCGCCGTCTTGATTTTTAATTTTGACCTCATTTTCGTTATCAGCGAGCCCGAAAACCATGAAAATGACACCCATGACGACAAAACCAAAAATTTTTATCGGCGCCATCTTGGATTTTCATTTTGTCCTCATTTTCGTTATCAGCGAGCCCGAAAACCATGAAAATGACACCCATGACGACAAAACCGAAAATTTGTATTGGCGCCATCTTGAATTTTAATTTTGACCTCATTTTCGTTATCAGCGACGCCGAAAACCATGAAAATGACACCCATGACGACAAAACCAAACATTTTTGTCGGCGCCATCTTGGATTTTCATTTTGTCCTCAGTTTCGTTATCAGCGGCCCAGAAAAACATGAAAATGAGACCCATGACGACAAAACCGAAAATTTTCATTGGCGCCATCTTGAATTTTAATTTTGACCTCATTTTCGTTATCAGCTACCCCGAACACCATAAAAATGACACCCATGACGACAAAACCAAAAATTTTTGTCGGCGCCATCTTGGATTTTCATTTTGTCCTCATTTTCGTTACCAGCGGCCCCGAAAACCATGAAAATGACACCCATGACGACAAAACCGAAAATTTTTATTGGCGCCATCTTGAATTTTAATTTTGACCTCATTTTCGTTATCAGCGACCCCGAACACCATGAAAATGACACCCATGACGACGAAACCAAAAATTTTTGTCGGCGCCATCTTGGATTTTCATTTTGTCCTCATTTTCGTTATCAGCGAGCCCGAAAACCATGAAAATGACACCCATGACGACAAAACCGAAAATTTGTATTGGCGCCATCTTGAATTTTAATTTTGACCTCATTTTCGTTATCAGCGACGCCGAAAACCATGAAAATGACACCCATGACGACAAAACCAAACATTTTTGTCGGCGCCATCTTGGATTTTCATTTTGTCCTCATTTTCGTTATCAGCGGCCCAGAAAAACATGAAAATGAGACCCATGACGACAAAACCGAAAATTTTCATTGGCGCCATCTTGAATTTTAATTTTGACCTCATTTTCGTTATCAGCTACCCCGAACACCATAAAAATGACACCCATGACGACTAAACCGAAAATTTTCATTGGCGCCGTCTTGAATTTTAACTTTGACCTCATTTTCGTTATCAGCGACCCCGAAAACCATGAAAATGACACCCATGACGACAAAAACCGAAAATTTTCATTGGCGCCATCTTGAATTTTAACTTTGACCTCATTTTCGTTATCAGCGACCCCGAAAACCATGAAAATGACACCCATGACGAAAAAACCGAAAATTTTCGTCGGCGCCATCTTCGATTTTCATTTTGACCTCATTTTCGTTATCAGCGGCCCAGAAAAACATGAAAATGAGACCCATGACGACAAAACCGAAAATTTTCATTGGCGCCATCTTGAATTTTAATTTTGACCTCATTTTCGTTATCAGCGACCCCGAACACCATGAAAATGACACCCATGACGACGAAACCAAAAATTTTTGTCGGCGCCATCTTGGATTTTCATTTTGTCCTCATTTTCGTTATCAGCGAGCCCGAAAACCATGAAAATGACACCCATGACGACAAAACCGAAAATTTTCATTGGCGCCGTCTTGAATTTTAACTATGACCTCATTTTCGTTATCAGCGACCCCGAAAACCATGAAAATGACACCCATGACGACAAAACCGAAAATTTTCATTGGCGCCATCTTGAATTTTAACTTTGACCTCATTTTCGTTATCAGCGACCCCGAAAACCATGAAAATGGCACCCATGACGAAAAAACCGAAAATTTTCGTCGGCGCCATCTTCGATTTTCATTTTGACCTCATTTTCGTTATCAGCGAGCCCGAAAACCATGAAAATGACACCCATGACGACTAAACCGAAAATTTTCATTGGCGCCGTCTTGAATTTTAACTTTGACCTCATTTTCGTTATCAGCGACCCCGAAAACCATGAAAATGACACCCATGACGACAAAAACCGAAAATTTTCATTGGCGCCATCTTGAATTTTAACTTTGACCTCATTTTCGTTATCAGCGACCCCGAAAACCATGAAAATGACACCCATGACGAAAAAACCGAAAATTTTCGTCGGCGCCATCTTCGATTTTCATTTTGACCTCATTTTCGTTATCAGCGAGCCCGAAAACCATGAAAATGACACCCATGACGACAAAACCAAAAATTTTTGTCGGCGCCATCTTGGATTTTCATTTTGTCCTCATTTTCGTTATCAGCGGCCCCGAAAACCATGAAAATGACACCCATGACGACAAAACCGAAAATTGTCATTGGCGCCGTCTTGAATTTTAACTTTGACCTCATTTTCGTTATCAGCGACCCCGAAAACCATGAAAATGACACCCATGACGACAAAACCGAAAATTTTCATTGGCGCCATCTTGAATTTTAACTTTGACCTCATTTTCGTTATCAGCGACCCCGAAAACCATGAAAATTACACCCATAACGAAAAAACCGAAAATTTTCGTCGGCGCCATCTTGGATTTTCATTTTAACCTCATTTTCGTTATCAGCGACCCCGAAAACCATGAAAATAACACCCATGACGACAAAACCAAAAATTTGTGTCGGCGCCATCTTGGATTTTCATTTTGACCTAATTTTCGTTATCAGCGACCCCGAAAACCTTGAAAATGACACCCATGACGAAAAAACCGAAAAAAAGTAAAGCATAAAATGCAGAGGAAGTAAAATAAAAAAAAAATTAAGTAATTTTATCTATAAAATGTAAATAAGTCAACAAAATAAAAAAACTAGTAGGTACACACGGCGGCACTTGAAGCTGTCTTTTCCAGTATAAATTGGCCTCGCTTTGTATAGATTTCCTATACAATGAGAGATCGGCCTAAACTGGTTTTCGACAGCTTGATCGGTCGTCGTGCGTACAAAATTTAATATCGACCATTACTCATTCTATCTCGTTGTCCCCTGCATACTTTCTTTTTCTGCCCATGTCGAACTAGATAATCTTCGGCTTACCGGGCTCCCTGCAAAACTTTTTTAGAACTCCTTACAAAAAAAAATTATTGGAATAAATGTTTTGATTTAATAGGCCAGGTACAGGCAGTTTTGAATTGTCGAAAAAAAGATAATAAAATGAAGCTACAGTCCCATTCAAAAGGCATAATAACTGTGAAAGTACTGTAGTTGCCCATTCCAAAGTTACCGAAATTTATAAATAATATTGCGAAATCATAAATAGCGACTTTTGCTACGACACAATAAAGTTCAATTCAGGCCGCGCAGCGCTAATTATCTACAGTTATATTCTCCTAGAAGCTGCCTCTCTTTCTAATGCGTAACTCTTATCTTATACCTTCTGACTACGTTCCCTATTAGGTACCTACTGTACTTTTGTGAACAAATGACATTTCAAATAAACCTAGGCTCGGTGTTTACTAAGTATTATTTTTTACAAATTATTTTTGGCTCAGTTCGTAACAGAACTTAGCGGGGGTGGGGTGGCGGGTTCGAAAAATTGGCACTCGTCCGACCTCCAACGCGTTCCGCTCGGGACTGAATCACGCGATGCGAGTATGAAATGATGAAAACAGCACATTTTGGAAATGGTGGTGTAGGTTTTTTTAATAATTCAAATTATGATCGCCGTGTACTGTCACATTTTTTACGACCTTTATAATGGTATAAGTTTTATTGTTAAAAACCTAATATAACTCAAATGAAGTAATATTAAAAACCATCATTTAGACTTGTCTTTGCGATTTAATTGGATGCAACAAAGTGCAAGTAATCGTGTATCGCTGTGCCGAAATATCTAGATCGAAGTGTGAAATATGTAATATATTTTTTTCAGAATTTAAATCCGTGCCATATAGGAATAAAGCCCAATACAAAACGACGTTTATCTGGATAACCTCGCCTTAATACGTATTTTTCTTCTAGGGCTATGTTGATGACATGGTGATCTCTTAATAACTTCTAGTTACATTGTAAAAATTTATTCATGACAAGAATTTGTGTGGTACACTACAACTAAAAGGGTATTTTAAAATTAAAAAAATTCCGCGAAAAAAAAACAGACTTCCAAAAACAATAAAAAGTCTGTTATTTTGGACCGTTTTAGTGTTTTTTGGAAGTCGGTTTTCTTCGCAGATAGTTTTTTAGAATTTATGTCATTATTCAGGATCAGGCTATTAGAGTTTCAAGCAAACAAACTGTATCTTTCTAGGAATAACTTTACCGTCCTATTTTAACAGGTAAAGTTCACAAATCCATATAACTGCATCAATTTGGTAACCATTCGTTACTAAATTGCTGCGGTTCGTTTTTTCCAAGGAAGGGATGACGTAATGGGTATACCTACTTTGGGGTACTATTTCCTCGTCTTTTAAAACAGCCTTCAGAAATTCATCACTGCAGAACATAGTCATCTGTCATGTTCCTCTTCATAGACTATTTCAAAAAACAGGCAATTGTTGTCATGATCAACACCTTTAATTGTTAGCAAAGATGCCTACAGCTAGACACGTTTTGAAATAATAAAGATGTCTTTATCATAACCATATCTTTTTTGTTCGCAGAAAACAGTGTTGGACAGCATATCACACGATGATCCGGAATTCACTGGCGATGGCTACACGTCACTGGCCATCATCTACGCCACGCTGGCCATTTGCAATTGGATGGCTCCGTCCATCATCACCATCACTGGCCCGAGGGGAGCCATGTTTATTGGAGGACTTACTTACTTGTGAGTATTGTCTTTCAACTTTATGATCTCCTATCAGTGGCTCATATTTTGTAGGGACGCAGCGACCTGGACAAGTGCACAGCCCGCCCTCATTTAAGTCTTGGAACTCGTCGTCGTTAGCCATGTTTTACGCAATGCATTCAGCGGCAGTTAGCAGCTAACTGCCCACGGTCTTTTTGGAGGTCTAGGAGTCTTCAGTTTAGCAAGTCTATGCTAGACTCGTCGTTGTGTAAATACTTTAAAAAGAAAAGATAATGTACTTCTAAAGCGTAAAACAAGCCATCTAAACGTTGATGTACTTGTTAGTGTTGCGTAACTGCGTAGCTGTAAATTACGGGAAATGAACTTAATTTCATAGGTATTGATTACGCCGTTAATGACTACTAACTATTAAGGGGCCGCTGTAAAACGTTTTCCAATAAAATAGCTGTAAAAAAACTGTTGGTAAAATAGAGATCTCTGCGCAAATGAATAATGTCGTATCATCATTGGGGTTTCTACGAGAAAGTTAGATAAACTACAGAGGAAAACTTTCTCCGATTTAATACCTGAGTTTCCAGCCTCCCGGAAAAGTTAGAAACAAGTAACTAGCAACTATTATGTCGGTACTTACTTAGATTAAATAATGATAACTTGATAAGGTACATAACTCCCCGTAGAGAAATACGCTACTTAGTTATCTCAGGTATTACGTAATTGACGTTATACGAATGTAACATTATACAACCTTTTTGCCAAGTGCGAAATACTAATGGTCTACTGTCCATCATCTGTCAATTTGTAGGCCATATACCCGTAGAGTATTGAGGTTTGTGGATCATAGACAACATTGTGATGTCCCCTATTATTTCGTTAATATAATAACGAATCAGTATCATTTATGAAAATGGAACTTTGTTTGTTCGTCTGTTCATTGTGTTTCAAAATCTAGTGACGATGATCATTTGAAAGTTGTTTTTGTTAGGTAGGCATAACCATTTTGGAATTTCCTTTTTTGAATTATATAATTACCGATTGCTATGATATAGGTACCTATTATTATAAACTTTGATATTTTTTTGGCATTTTTCCTGCTTTCCCTCTAGAAAGCAGGAAAAATGCCAAAAAAATATATTATATTTAAAAACGGAAACCCATACTCTTATGGGTTTCCGTTTTTAAAACAGAAGACTGACATACTGATGGGATGCGTAGTTATTTTTTTTACTAAAATTTCCACGCGGTCGAACTCGCAAGCAACAGCTAGTATTAAATAAAAGAACGGTAAACAATGCCTACTTAGATAGTTTATTAGCATTTATTTTCACTGAAGAATCTTGTGATAGCATTTTTATGCCATTCTCCTGGATCTGAGGTTAAATGGCGATAAAATATAATTAAAGTGAAATAAAGTAATTGTTATTTCAGTTGTCTGTAATAAATAAGTTACCTACATAACTGTTCTAATTAAAATCAACAACACAGCTTCACACCAGCACCAGTACCAGCTTATACAGTAATCCAAAAACATCTTCATCATCTGCCTAGCCTTTTCCCAACTATGAGGGGGTCGGCTTCCAATCTAAGCGGATGCAGCTGTGTACCAGTATTTTACATGGTGCGACTGCCTATCTGACTTCTACAACCCAGTTAGTAGGTACTGGATAATACGATACCCCTTGGTAAGCCTGGTTGTCAGACTTTCGGGCCACTGACTACCGGTAACGACTATCAAATACCTACAAATGACATCCGTGACCAACAGCTTATGTGCTTCCCGAGGCACGGAGGCAACTCGGTATGTAATAGGTGGTTCCCCATCCACGGACCAACCTAGATAAGCACGGCTTAACCTAAAGATCGACCCGAGCGGCTGTTATTATTTAACCTCGAGCTCCTCCTCCTCAATCCAAAAAGACCAACTTCCTACATTTTAATATTTTCACATTTAAAACTCAAAAATCCCATAAAAGCCAAGCCAACTTTCACTGTCCGTTTGTTTGTTGGCATCGTGTTACATCCATTATTATCACACCTGTGCGAACATCTTGCGCCTGCGCACCTAACACTCGATTTGTAATCGTTGTTTCTGTTAGTTTGTGTACTGGAAGATGTATGGCTAATAAAAGATAGTAAAACAAATTAAGATAGCAAAACAAACAAACAAATCGAAGTCAACACAAAACTAGATGGTTTTACGAATCTAGCTGGTTAATTATCTAATTTCGTCTTAACTTAGGCTAGATAAATTAAACTCCACTTTAAATCGATATATTCAGTCAGACAGTCTACTTTTGTATTTCGGCCTATCCATCAAAGTTGCTCCCCAACCCCCTGGTTCTTTGCTTTCCGATCTGGAAAGCATTCCGTCTCAGCCACCTTTTTATCATCAGCCCATCTAGCTAGACTAATGCCCCCTGTATATATGTACATTTAAATCAGAAGGGTGCTGCTTAAACCGTCATCGTCATCAGCATATTAACCGAAAGACGTCCACTGCTAAACATAGGCTTCCGCTAAGCTCTACACATCGCGTTCATTCCTTGGCGATGACAAATGCAGCAATTAAATCGAATTTCTAATAAGCAAAAGTTGTTTACTTTTCAATGGTAAAAGTAGCGCCTATTGCGTGGTTGACTCGCACCGTGGAACTAACATAACTGCTCGTAGAATGCCAGTACTATCCGTTACGTCCAAGCAGTGTTGTGCATATTAAGTAATAGCTCTTTGTTTTGCTTTGGTGCACGCGATCTAATTACCAAACCATTTTTGACACTGGTCTTAGCATTGAGACTTTTGGTAGTTAATAGATTGTGGGTGAATGTACTTCCGAGTTGTTTATGGTGTCATGTACTCATAAGTTGTTTGTACTTGAAACTGACCTGATAAAATTTTAGAAATTTCTACTGGATCTGCTTCTCTATTAAAGTATGGCGATGAATTGTTTCAGCATTAGGGTTCATCTACGTTTCTTCAACCGTCTTATTTTATAAGCATAAAACTCCTAAATCTCTTGAGTTAGAATATATCGATGGTTATTCTTTTATTTTGATTGGATTAAGGTACCTTTTTGTAAAATAATGTGAAAGCTTTCAACTTAGGCCCCTCGAGCGTTGAACATACTTGCACGTTTTAAATTTATGATGTGATTCAAATAGTAAAGAAGACATTGGTAAGGGAATCGCACGTCAATAATAAATTTCAAACGTGTGTGTGATGCGCTGATGCCTTGAAGATAAAGCAGAATAGTATCTGTCACGGGGCCAATAAACTATCGAGTACAAAATAATGCTTTGTTTTTTTCTTTGTCAACATAATAACATTATGTTTGGCATCTATCGCATTGTATAGAGTTTGATAAACTATGACTGTGCCCTGCAAGTATCTACGATAATCACGCATTGCGCAGTACTGAAGTAGGTGTATAAACAATGATTACACACTCGCCAGTGTGTGCGGGACTTTCGTTCTAAAGAAGGCACGACCTTTCTTGAACAATGTCCCCGTGGAAAAGGAATTATCTTAAATTCTTGATCGATATTAAAACAGCTTTGTGTTGGATAAGGGAGTTACCCTCCGTCATTCCATTTCTTACATTGTCTACTATCGGGCCTGGTGATATGTTTGTTTCTAAGAACAAGTTAAAGAACTAGGCCTTCACTTACATAGAATCATCGGCATTTTTGTCGTCAAGCGGTCAAGTCTCTTGTAACCAGAGCTTAATTTTTCATTTGAAATTAGACCTAGAAATCATCTGATCAAGAGCCGAGCACTTAAGAGTTTATTAGGACTAAGGGCGATTTCGTGCTTGTCCATTTATATGCGGTTAAATGTAAATTTCTGTTCATTTAACGACATAGTGTTTTCTATCAAGCTAACAGGTGGTATCCAATCATTTACGGCACTCGCCCTCACAAACATTCCTCAGCTGGTATATCAAAATATTTTCGCTCACAAACCTTCACTAGACTAGATCACGCCCCCTCAAGGTTGCCCGCCGGCTTTGTTGCATATTTCCTTTCATTTATTTTAACAATAAATTATTTATAGTGTAATGCAACGCTAGACGATAATATACATTTTTTAAACTATTGTGAGTCACGTCATGACTGAATATACGTTCTTCCTAACAATTTGTAATTGTTTTTTTTTTAAAGCATTTAACGGTTTGTTTCTCTTCTTCGTTTTCAGGCTTGTTAGCCTTGTTAAACATAATGAAGAAAAATCTTAGTTCAATTAACATTTTTAACTAAAAACCTGAACGTTTTAACAAGCACTTAAACTGGAAACTAGATCAGAATGTTTTGTTGCGGAGCTGTCAACGAAAGTAGGCGTGTAATGAGATTATTTAACAACATGTTTGAAAATACTGTAGTGGCTATTTATAATTGCGTCACTACATACCGTACCAGAAAGTGACCTTGTCTTCATTTGAAGGCACACTGGACTAATTACAAAATGGTTCTGTCTAAAGTAGCTTAGTTTTGTAAACTTGTGAAATACTAGATGCTATTTTCCTGTTGTCCAATTCTCACTTCTGCCTTGTAGAAATCCCAATTTGGGCCTTAGTGATGACGTGAAGAGAAACGAAGTGGACCTTGGTCAGAGAGTCCCAATTTGCATGCTAGATAAGATAGATGCATTCTAAGATGTCACTGTACTAGAGTACTCTGGTTAGTGATATGAAGCTAATTTATAAAAACCCGTAGAAAATGTTTGCCCACATAATTACTTAGGTTACATAATCTAACTATTATTTACATACGTGGAAAATTGCGACATTATCAGCCATACCAATTTAATTTTACAGGCTATGACAAAAGTGTAGGTATGATATAGACGTGTAACAATAACACCCAAGTGGCTTTTCTATTATTTCTATGTTACATACCTACTTTGTTTGTTGTAATGTTATTTACGCAAGTCGATGACTATCTTGTCATACAATGAGCAGAAGTTTTCAGACTGTAAGTATACATGTAACGCATGTAGGTACATGAGAATGTTATTGTAATTTTATGCACACTTGAACAACTAGATAAACGAGGGTAATTTTATCTTTCATAGTGTTGGAACGAGCCATTTTAGTAACAAAATTACTAACCTTCAGTATAGCGAGCCTTTTTTTTTCAACAATTTCAACATCAAAAATTGCGTCTATCTTGTAACGTGGTGTAAATTGTCATACATTTCACGTCGCAATAGTCTTTTCATTTCCCTCAACAACTTGCGACATGCTCAAGATAAGTGTAGAACAAAAACGATTCAATAGCTACTGAAAATGGTTTTTCTGAAAAAAACAATGGAATGTTGATTATTTTCCTCTACGTTTACGAATAAAGTCTCCTTGGCCAAGTCATGAGTTAGTTCTAGGTTTGTATGCGAATCGTGTATGGCTGTAACCTTGACCAACCATCCCACTGATATTATGAATGCGAAAGTTTGGAGGTGTGTCTCAATCAGACCGTATCGGCTGAACGGATTGAATGAAATTTTTTGCGGAGGTGGAATGTAGGTAGTACTTACCCTAGAAAATGGAAATTGTAGCGAAAGATTTATACCGACGAAGTTGAACTAGTAAAAGCGCATTATTTTATGTAGTTTTGCATCAAACATCAATCTACGATTAGCTACAGCTGAAGTTCGCCATTCGTATTGTTTTACTACTTTATCTGGTTTGAAGCCTGCAAGGCTTTTCCCTGATTTATATGGTTACTTCTTAATACTTTAGTACTTTCCTAATAGTGCTCTTTACGTGTTCGTTTTCTCTCCTTATTCAGTTATGATTGATTGCTCTTTGTTGTGTTATTGGTCACCAGTCGGCGGTAAGCTCCACATTACAGATTTCTTGTCAAAATCGTAAATCCTGGAGACCCCGTTACACAGCGTTGTCCTCCGCCTCATTATCAGCTAAATTGTTTTCCTCAATAATTCTTACCAAGTAAACAGCCATTATTCAGACATTTACTTACCAAACCCGATTTATGTTAGCCCGTCTAGGTCCGAGGCTAGCATGTTAGCGGTCATCCGAACTAAGTAATTCAGCGCGTTGCATAACCGATACTTGTTTTATGCTGTAGTGAACTGTTGGACATAATGTATAGTGTTGTAACTCGTAAACACTGCCATTGCGCAACAAACAACATTGCATTTACTTGATAGTGTGTTAGTGGCCCACAGTACATCAGATTTAAAGTTCACAGTCGTAGTTGGATGGCATCGTGCCAGAGTTCAACTTTCATACCAAAATTAAAAGCCTCCGTCTCGTTACTCTTTTTTGTTCCATTATTTCGTAATACTCGTGAAATTGGATTAGCAAAGCTTACGTCTACGAACGGTGAACAATGAACTGGAGCTGTTCTCAGAATTTTGTTTTCTATTTGAATTGTTTTTCAAGATAGATTCCAGTTCGAATTACATCATTTGAAAAGTAGCTCTAGACTAGAGTCTGGGTAGATTTCTCACGGTCTAATCTTGGGGCTAATTCTTCATCCCAAGTCCTGTTTGTTGACGCTGGCGTTTCGGTTGTTCCTAAGATCATCTTTAATTGTTCAACCCCATCTACTGCTGATCTATGGCTAGACATAGACCACGATCAAACGAGTCAAGTCAAACAACGAAAGCTACCCCTAATGGTGCGGCGTAAAAGTGCGTGCGATCGATTCTTGGTACCTTCCTCCTCATTTCATGGAAAGCGAAAGTCCACGACAAATCATTAACTAGATGTACCATTGCAGGTTCTTCATCGTGACTTTCTTGTTCCCTCGCACGTGGCTGCTGTACGTGGCGAGCGTGCTGATCGGCGCGGGCGCGGCTGCGATATGGACCGGCCAGGGCAACTATCTGACGCTCAACAGCGATGCGGATACCATATCCAGGAACTCTGGAGTATTTTGGGCTATGTTGCAGTGCAGGTATGTTACTAAATCCTTGTTTTTTTATTTGAGACATTTGCTTGTAACTTTAATGTCTAACGAAAGAAATTATTGAAATTGATCTTGAAGAAGCCAAATTGAAACGGCGTTGAAATCTCTCAATCTTCAAATTATTTTGGAAAAAATTCTAGTGCAATAAGAAATCCTATTATAAAATATGAATAAAAGTCTTGTTAGCATCTAAATTGGTCAATTAACGTATAGATATTATTAAAAGTCAATGACCACCATTTTAGAATGTTTCAGCACGCCAATGTTAATTGATTGCTTTCTCTCTGCAGCATGTTTTTCGGCAATCTTTTCGTATTTATCAAGTTCCAAGGCAAGACCCAAATTGATGTGGAGACCAGAAATGTGGTGTTCGGTGCCTTGACAGGAGTTTGCGCCGTTGGATTAGTTTTCCTCATGCTTCTCCGCCCGGCTAAGCGCATGCCCAACATCGAAGATGCCAAGGTAAACCGCACTCTCTCGCGTTGAAATAATGCACGTTTTAACTAAACCACGGCCGACTAGCTCTTAAATAAGATTTTATTGATCCACCTTGGTGATGTTTTTGGTATTATCCGATACCTAACATACACAAATTATTATTAACGCAAGGAGAAATCGAGAACAGCAAGTTTCGATTCCCTTGATCGCGTTTTCTTTACTTTAGCGTAGGACTTTTATGAGGCGGTTTCATTGAGGGCAAACAGGAAGTTAAATGGCAGTTAGGGCCGATAGTCATCGCGTAAATTAGGGCTTTATACTGTTGTAAATAAGACATACATCAACATTATCAAGGTAAAGCCCTGATTTTGCTAGAACATTGCCCCCTTGCACGTGGTCATGCGGAAGGATCAGAAATACACGTTTTATTTTTTTTGTGTTTACTCTTTATTGTTGGTTCTTGGTTGACGTATTTTTGGTGTTTTCAGGGAGAAATGGTTCCGCATGACGTTCAGGAAAGCCCTATGGATGCGTTCAAAGGTGCTCTTAAGTTGTTCTGCACCCGGGATATGCTCTTACTGAGCGTCACCTTTATTTATACTGGTAAGTTAGAATGACGTCTTCAGATTTTTGTGTGCATGTCATGCTATGGGTCTAGGAACCTGTAAGGGCTATATCGAACCTAGGTATGCTCATGTCTATTCTTATTCTTAGAGTATCGATGGCAAAAAGTTCAAATCTGTTTAGAACAACAAAACTCAGCCACGCGAACCCTGCTTACTGATGCAGTAAATAGATCATCACAGGTGCAGGTGGTGCAAGATGGAAGGTAGGCCATTGTCTCTGGGGAGACGCTATTTTAATATATGTACACCCTCATACATTCAGCCAACAAAAAACGCTTAAAATAAGGCAAACAAATTGACCCAATATCATAGATTAGGGAAGACAATTTTATTAGAATTTTTTTAAGGACGAAAACTAAAGAATTACTTTCTTTATATAACTTAGGCCAACAGTGAAATGGGCTTCTTGGGTGGTTATTCCAAGAACCAGGGATCAATGACTGCCGGTTACAAGATCCCACCTGAATACTAATGATTATTCTCGAAGTCTGATGTTTATTGTTAACATTAAATAGTTTAGAGCCTGTTGAGCACTGCTGAGTGTGAGGCACGTATTAGATCTTCAGTTCTATTCCCAGGTCAGGTGTAGTATTATTCGGTTTTTCCATCAGTAATTTCTCAAATGCAGCCCGTATTCCAGATTTGCGGTTGATGGCAATAGGCTCGCCTCCTATTACATGTTGACGTGACTTAAACATAACTGGCAAAAAGTGGGTGTACTAGGTAAACGTACACCTCTGCCTAATCCCTCGGACACGTGATGATATGTATCTAGTTTAGTGAAAGAATTCAATGTCCTCACGAGTTATTAAAAATATAAAGATTAATTTTAGAAAATATTTTGGTTATATTCTATTTTAACCTTCAGAAGCACTTATCTGTTTTATAGCGCGGTCAGGTAAACAGATCAGTCCGATGTCAGTTAACCGGTTGGTCAATGAATTTGCACGTGTAAATGTCATTAGCATTGCAGTAGGTAGGTATGCATGCAGGCTCTTACGCGAAATGTGAATGTCGACATATTTCAGTTCGATAATATTGTTATTGTAACTTGGCTCTAGAATATCAATTTTAATTTAATTATTGTATAAATTCCAAAGAGATTTAAAATACTTAAAGAGCGGACATTGGGAATATTTTCATTAAAAATTTTTAATGTCGAACATAGTCGATTTTGACACGAATGCTACCTGACAACCGGGCTTATGACACTAGACAGAACTATTTGTTTAACGAGTATTGGATGATTGTTTGATTGGTGATTGGATGACTTGTAATGGTTTTTTTTATTTGTTTGATTGTATTGTAGTAGTAACAAGTATTTGATTACGATTTTCTTCGTCTCGTCCCGTCTCGCTCGTAAATATTTGAATGTCTTTGATATATTCTGAAGGAAGGATATTCCAGAGGTCAACATTCCTGATAATCTAAAGAGCTTAGGAGACTGTCAGGATCCCTAAGTACTTTCCCTGTATAGGTAGAAACTAGATTGCAATAAAGTATTGAGTATTGAGTATAGATGAAAACGGGCTAGCCTACTAATCTATCATATATAATACCTAACAATAAATTAAACAATTCACTTATTAAGTTCTTAAACAGCTAGGTAGTGTAACAGGAAAATATAACCTGCTGTCAATGTCAAGGTCACGTCAATTATCATGTACCTAAATCATCAGTTTTAAAATGCAATAAATACATTCGCATTATCAGCCAGTAATGAACGATGAATTCATGGATGGACTGTGTGAAGGATGATAGGTATGGCTAGAAAGGAGGTGACTGCTGAGATTACGAGTAATAGAGAAGTATGGTAGAAGAAGACATGCTGCGCCGACCCCAAATTAATTAGGATAAGGGCTGGAGACTGATGATGGATGTACTCTCTGCTGGGACAGATGTATCCTCTCCGTGGCTGTAGGAGGAAGTGGAGCATTTTCCACTTCGCGAGCCCATTGGATTGGTAATAATCGAGACCGAATCGCCAGGCTACCATGTTTGATACTGCTACTGTTAACCTGTATCATCACACTGCTGGGCTTATGCCTTTCTCCATGAAATACAGTTCTTTCGATCCAGAGCTAATGTGGATTGCTGGTCGTTGGTTTTGTCTATTCAATTAAATTAAAAAAAAAACATCTATTCCAGGCGTGGAGCTGTCATTCTTCAGTGGCGTATACAGTCCTAGCATTGGCTTCACATTATCCATGGGTGAAAATGCTAAACAACTAGTGGGCCTGTCTGGAGTCTTCATTGGTTTGGGAGAAGTGCTTGGTAAGTTGTCAATTTGAATTTTATAAACATTAGCATAAGGTTTAAATTACAATGACTGGTGAGTTGTGAGTTGTGAACGTCAATTTGACTTAATAAAAAACTGGCATAAGGTTTAAATTACAATGATTGGAGGTGCTTGGAGAGTTGTTAACGTCAAGTTGGCATTAAAGAATACAGTCATAACTTGTAGGTTAGGCTTTGGAGTCGTGAATATCTAGGTTATAGGTCAATTTGATACAGAATATTTGTAGAGGCCTAAAATGTATTTGCTGTTATGGAATGTGATTGTAAGTTGTTAACAAAAAGATATCAGTATCTCTAAATAAATTACGTACAATTAAAATTCCTAATCTTGCTGAATACCGCCAAAATACGAACTTGTTGTAAATCTTTACCTAATTAGTTCGAAAAGTTCTCTGTTAAGTTTTTAGACTTATCTATCCTGCTTATGCGTACGAAGTTTCATTAAAATCGGTTCAGTCATTTCGAAAAAAAACACTTGAAAGTTTGTATGAAATGCCGTAAGACGTTAACGCTGATAACAGTTGAGTAATTTGTAATTACCCAAAGTTAAGCCTAACTAAGGATACTTATAAACAGTTTAAAGTTGTATAGATTTGTTTTATTATCAGAACAATGCAATACATGATATTGTTATAGAAATCCTTTTAAAATTAATCTTGAGATAAAATTGTGTAGGTAATTAGAGCTGTTGACAAATATTTGTATTGGGCAATCAAAACCTTTAAATATCAAATACACGATACGATATCTTGACTATACCTGTCTAGTCATTAGTTCTTGCGTAATTAACTTTTAAATAAGAGCCAACGACAATGATAAATATTTACTTGACACCAAAATGCAGTATAATTTAAACTTTATGTCAAACGGTATAAGATTTATTATACCGAATTACATAATGTTTGCATAGACATGAATTATAATTTTTATGGGTTGGGAGTGCTTAATTGTTCCGGGCAAATGACAGTTTAAGTTATTATATTATTTATTCTGAAGTCTGAACCTAAACAGAATATAATTACATAAAATAATTTAGAACAAAATCTTAGTTGTCAAAAGATTACGTTGTGTTTTCCCAGTTTAAAAATATTTCATGGCCATATTCAAACATAACATAACGAATTAGAATATAATGCCACAAAACCTTTTGATTTATGGAATCAAGCATTATTTTTTCTTAAAAAGTTTGAAGCATTTTTCAAAACCTTTAAAACTGAGCACCAGTCTTACCAAGGAGTATCAAATGCCCGTTGGGAAAAGGCTAGGCAGATTTATAGATTTTTTTAAATCGTTGTCCCACACTAGGAATTTCTCCTGTATCGTGGGTGCGTTTACAAACATTAAAGCTCACATACACAAACAGCCAGACCCGGAACAACTACATGTAGGCCATACAAATATTTGTTCCGTGCGGAAACCGAACCCGCGACACGAAGCGCAGCAGTCAATCGCTAAGCCACTGCGCCAACCGTGCCGTCAGATATGATTTTCCAAAACCTTTATCAAGACAACCCATTTATTCTTCCAGGAGGTGCATTATTCGGTATCCTCGGATCGAAAACCACTCGCTGGGGCCGCGACCCGATCGTGATCATGGGCTACGTCATCCACCTGGCCAGTTTCTTCCTCATCTTCATCAACCTTCCGAGTGTGGCGCCCTTCGGAGACACCCACGAGACCTCATACATCACCCCGTCTCCTGAACTGGCGATGTTCTGCAGTTTCCTCCTTGGATTTGGAGATGCCTGCTTCAATACTCAGATATACTCAATACTTGGAGGAAACTACTCGGATAACAGTACCTCGGCGTTCGCTTTGTTTAAGTTTACTCAGGTGAGTTTATTTTGAGTTATCAGTTATATTTGCCTTGTGTTTAATTATTAAGTAGGTAGGTACTGTTTATTAATTTAGCGGTGTTAACGAAAAAAGTCGGTTCCCGTTTTACCAAAGTTTTGGCCAATACAACATTTATTTAAGAAGAAAATAAATAAAAACAGAAAGTTATCCCAATCGCATAAGGTTTCTGTTTTTCCTTTTGAGGTACGAAACCCTAAAAATGGTCGATTTAATCAGTAAACAACGACAAATAATATTAGAAGCAGATGGAAGAAAATAGGATTATTTGGCACAAATGACATCAATACATATAATAAAAAAAAAAAACTTAATAAGAAAGAATACATTTTGTGATGTTGCATTCTACAGTCTCTTCTGAGAATACATCTTGATATTATTATACGATTGACGATACAAAGGTTATTTATCGGAATAAATTATAGAAGGAAAAAATAACTTGCTTTGTTGTCGACGCATAGAGATAACCTTCTTTGTACGGCAATAAAAATGAGGATATACTCGATGTACGACCTAGGTATAAGTATATTATTTTAAATAGGTACCTATAACTAAACTGTTAGTATTCGAATCGCATAAAATGCAACCGTATCGAGAAAATTGTTCATTTAATTACCTTGATATCGATCGTTAGTTCTACGTGTCCCACGATAAGCGAGAAGAGAGTAGAGGTAACAAATAAAACTAGTTGAGTGGTTAGTGGTCGCAAGCGCTACTGCTGACCATGATCCTGGGTTTGATTACCGGTTCGGGCAGTGTTGGGGTTTTCCACCAGGAATTTTCTCAGTAGTACCCTGATATTTGCCCGATTGACAGCAATAGGCTCCCTCTATTATATAGGACTTAAACATGACTTCTGAACTGCGGACTGATGTGTGTGGTGAAATCAGCGATTAACTATAAATATTTATGTATCTATTTTACTAACACGAGATCTTTTGTACGTTTTTGAGCTAAAAAGAGTAGTCGATAGTTGTCGCTTCCTCGTCTGCGCTGGGTCAGATGCCTTAGTAGTCAAAACTAGGTTTGTAACGGAGGCCCTTACTCACTTTAGCTTTACTTCCGAATGCGGAGGTTAACGGAGGCGGAGGTGAAAGTGGAAGTGAAAAGAATAGTAATTCATGATTTATAAAGTAATAGAAAGTCAAAAACATTGTGTTACGAAGTAAATAAACCTCAGTTACAACTGCAAAAGTTGTAACTTAGTTTTTCCGGAACTTCCGCAGTAACGGACGCGGAGGCGAAGTTCTGTTACAACCCTACCCCCCCCCCCCCCTTAGTAAAACATGTGACTATAGCAGTATGCAAAACGCGGTAATGACCGTACAACTGTTTCTCACAATGTGCGACGAATTAATTAATTAAACGCATTTACTGGGACAAACCTGATTTTACGATATTAGTGCAACCATTCTTAGATACAATCGGACTTTTTATTGACTGTTGTTGTTATTGATATTATTATCTATCACTTTGTAGACATATTTCATCAGGTGGGCTGTTTTTTTAACCCCCGACGCAAAAAGAGGGGTGTTAGAAGTTTGACCGCAATGTGTGTGTGTACTGTGTTTGTCTGTCTCTGGCACCGTGGCTCTTAAACGAGTGAACCGATTTGGATGCAGTTTCTTTTTATTTGAAAGCTAGTTTCTTGGCGATAGTTCTTAGATATTTGTCATCAAAATCGGTGCAGCCGTTTACTAGATATTGGGGATGAAAGTGTGTATGAAAAATCTAATATTTTCAACCAAGTGAGGTATCAAATGAAAGTGCATGATGTGTATATTACAATTGGACATGTTTTATCAAAATTGGTGTAGCCATTTACTAGATTTGGGGGATGAAAAATCGAATATTTTCAAATATACCCAAGTGGGGTATCAAATGAAAGCGAATGATGTGTATATCACAATTATACTTGTATTATCAAAATCAGTTCAGCCATTTTAGACATGGGGGTGAAAGTGGTGATGTATAATCGAATATTTCCAAATAATATGTATACCCAAGTGGGGTATCAAATGAAAGCGCATGATGTGTATATTACAATTAGACATGTTTTATCAACACCGGCTCAGCCATATTATTGACTTTTCAAATGTTTGTTCGCTTTTCTTTGTTGTTTTATTAATTTAAAATTTAATTTTTTAATTAATTTTATTTGAAATTCCTTTACACGAATTTCGTAATGACCACTAACAAGAAAAATATCTTAGATCTGACAACTTTGACCGCAGGGTATTCGTTATGTCCTAGGATTATTCCACTTTGCCCTCTGGTTGGAGATGTCTACTGTCTGTCTTATAGTATCTGAGCACAGGGGCTAGATAATAATGTCTCTAAATAAAGTTACCATCGTGTTATGAGATATTGCTATCTTAAATTGTCGGTTTGGAGTTTGGATTTGTGCCTAGTTGATGGCAATAGGCTCGTCAATATAATTTGCGAAATGTGGGTGTAGTTACACTTCTGCCTAAACTTTCGGGGATAGGCGTGATGTTATGTATATAAATTGTTTGTAAAACCATCTTATTTCTCTTTCCAGTCACTAGCAGCAGCGGCCTGCTTCTTCTACTCATCGAAGGCCCTCCTCACGGTACAGCTGACGGTCCTCGGCATCCTTGGCACCCTGGGCACGGCGGCCTTCGTGCGCGTGGAGTGGGCGGCGCGGGCCCGCGCGCGCGAGCTGGCACTTGACGCAGACGACAAAAGCTCGCCCACCACGCATGCGCTCGCTGATAATGCGCTGCACTACGATTGAGCGGTAGGACTGGCTGAGTTTTAGTGGTTTTAGAAATATGGTTTACTCTACGAGAATGGTTAACCGCATGTCAGTATTTACACGAAATTCGTTCTTAAAAGCAAATTAGCATAAATATTCCAATGCTGGGACACAGCCACACACGCCTCCACGAGACTGCAAATTCGGTCTTATTGCAGCGAAGTAAAGCTGCTGTGATAATCAAATAGTTATCTTGGACGTGCGGTTGACTTGACTATCTTTAGGTTTTGTGACTTTTAAGTGTTTAAGAGTGCAATACGAACAAAAATTGCACAGTAGTGAACTTCTTTTTAAGTTCTCGGAGAAATAATCGATATATCTTTGAACAGAGTGAATCGTTCACGTTTCTAAAATCATTAATATTTTAGCGGGTGTTATGTGACGGCAAATTCGGGCAGCCTTAGGCAGCCAAGTAAAGAAGTGTAAATAAGATACAAGCTTATTAAATTATAAGGAATATTATTTTTAAAATAAATCTTTAACAACTCTAAATTATGATAAAGCGTAGGTAGTTGTTCGTTGTCAAAAACTATGCGCCTGCATTTTTTAATTTTTTGTCGAATATCCGGTATGTTTTAAGTATATGTATATCAAATTGTGCAAGCACAGTGACGATTTAAATGTCGTACATTCAATGCGTTTCAAATAAGAATAGGAACTTCAATGACCTCGATCAATGAACTGTCACTTGAAAAGTCCAGCAAAAAACAAAAACGCATTTTTTATGTTATCTATCTTGTTAATGTTATATTCAAATTATTATCGTTTATTCAAGAGCGTGGAAGTTTTAAATCAAACGCCATCTTAGAAACGGCTAGTTATATTCACCAAACATGAATATTTAAAATTAGTAAATATACGCATTTTTTAAAAAAATATATCGTTATTTTCTTAATGTTGTTATCTTTATATTATAACTGTTTTTTAAAAGCATAGACGTGTTGAATTTGATTCAACACTTCCATGCTCTTAAAAAACACTTATAGTACATCTCACAAACGACTTGTTTATTCATTGATCGTTTTATGTTTAAGCCACCGATTATTTTCTTTTTTATTATGTTAAACTCTTGCTCTGTATTTAATTGGTGCATAGGCTTTGCCTAATTTGAGGCCAATTTATACCCCTTTTTGTAATTGTTTGGCAATAAAAATAATCAAACACATCTTTTTGTAGGCCCTTCTTATTAGATTTGACAGCTGTGACGTCACAATATGGCGCGAGGTCAATCCTATTCCTATTTGAAACGCATTGTACATAGTATACTTCATGTAAAAAAGAATTTTAAATTAATTGATGTGTTGATATGAAGTACTCTCGAATAGTATTCTAATAAAAATTTCTTATAAAGAATTATAATATGGAAGTATTTGCCAAGTACTTCCATGTACGTTCTTATGTACTATGTTTTGTTTTAGAAAATTTAATTACTCAGGATTTAATGACTAAAGAATGCTTTTATTAGGTGTTAATTTTCTTTGTAAAACTGCTTTTGTCTAAATAATAATAAGCATGGCGATGTACTGTACTTGCATGCTGGCTGTGTCAGTTATGATATTCTCCATATTGATATTGAGTTATGACAATCTTCGCACGATAAACCCCAGCACGCACTAAGGACTTTAATTGGCCAGCTTGATTGGTCAGGTAATTAGTATATGACGCTTTGTTAGAGTGCCTGATGTTACTGATTTAAAATCAAGCTAGAATACTAAAAATAAAACCATTGGCCGATTAGATCTATAGTGCGCGCTGTAATGTTCCATCACTGATAGCCCTTGGCACATCATTAGTATAGTTTGTAAGAAAAATACAGCAAGCTTTAAGGTGAGAAATGTTAATGATTTATCCATTATTGATAAAAACTTACACATTGAATAAAACAGGGAATAATTTATTGTATTGTATCCACTTCTTCAAAAGGTCATGAAAATTATTTGATTTCATCAATTACTAAGTGATTAGAAAGTATTTTTATTGATGTATAGACGGCAAAGTGTGGTGCTCTACTCATAGTACTGTGAGTGTAAAAAGTGTAAAAATATTTTTGTATAGAAAGTAATATAATATGTAGAAGAAAAGTAAAATATTATATAAGGACTTCTAGTCACATAATTCGAGGTTTTCTGAATGAAATTTCAAAAATCAACTTATTAATATCTGAAGTGAAACATTCCTTGTATATTGTCTCCATTTTAATTTAGTTTGTAGATATAATATACTTTTATATCTATAGTATGTATGTACTTTTATATCTGTTATTTTAATTTCATGCTTTTAATTTAACATTCCTGGATGTCTGGACGCCTATTAAAAATAAATAGTATTTCATTGCTGATGTTACTATCTAGTCTTGTTTTCTTATTTAAAATAACAGTTGACTGTACTTTTAAGCAATTTATGGAATACTATTGAAAATAAAATATTTTAATAACAAATCTGTTGTTTTCATATTTTATACAATTATGAAATTACTTGAAAGATCGCCCTAGTTTTATGAAAATCTCTATTCCTTGTATAAATCATTTTCAGAGCAAAATTAAAGCTTTCTAAGTCCAAGGGCTTGGTTGTGCTGAGCGTTGAATGGACCGTGAATGAATGAGTCAAGTCAGTAGTCTGGTAATGTCTAACTGTGCCAACCAGGGTTGTCATTTCATAATCATGGTTGGTGCAATTGGCCCTAACTAATATATGAGAACTTGAACATGAAATATCATCACCTAATTCATTAGGGACTTAAGATTTTATTATAACTACTAGCTGTTTCCCAGACCTCAGTCCACGTGAAATTATTATAAAAATACTATTTTCCCCGTTTTTGCAACAGTTTTCATTGATGGTCCGCTCCTATTGGTCGTAGCGTGATTTAATATAGCCTGTAGCCTTCCTGGATAAATGAACGATCCAACAGAGGTTTTTTTAATTCGAACCCTACTGGTTCGCATTGAATCGATTCCTGAGATTAGCGCGTTCAAACAAAAAAAACTCTTCTGCTTTATATATTAGAATAGATGTGAACCCTTGTGAAGAGAGAAAACAAAGATTGTATCCTTGCTGATTAGTAGCAATATTCTTATTCTTTTCACAAAAAACCAAATTGTTACTTCAAATCTAAACTCTGCTCCAGTGACCAATACTCATGGCTCATGACAATGAGAATTATATTTTTTTCAAAATATCTCCTTTTTTCGTCACTGCCACATTTAAATGGAATCATCATCTGCCTAGTCTTTTCCCAACTATGTTGGGGTCTGCTTCCAGTCTAACCAGATTATTATTATTTTTTTTTAATTGTGCCCCACACTTGGAATTACTCCTGTATCGCGGGTGCGTTTACAAACATTTAAACTTACATACACAAACAGCCAGAACCGGAACAACTACCTGTAGGCCTTACGAATATGTGTTCCGTGCGGGAATCGAACCAGCGACACGCAGCGCAGCACTCAATCGCTCAGCCAGTGCGCCAACCGCGCCGTCAAGAGATATTATATTACGAGGTAATACAATAAGACTGACTAGAGTCTTGGTAAGACTGGTTTCACTTTCGGGCCACTGACTACCCGTAAAGAAGATCCACAATTGACAGCCGGGACCAACAGTTTAACATGCTTTCTGAGGCAAGAAGGAAACTCGGCATGTAATGGGTGGTCACGGACTAACCCAGCTAAGCACGGCTTAACCTGAAGATCAACCCGAGCGGCTGTTTTTATTTCGCCACAAGCTCCTTCACATTTTGGATGAAATAACTTCAAAAACAAGCAATGAATTTACTTTTTTTAAAGGTATAGCAAATCTTTAAAACATGTAGGATTTACAAACAAAAAAAAAATAGTAAACTTGGCAACTATTTACTTTACAGGTACTATTATAATTAATAACAAATATAAATGCTTAACACTATTTACTGGTACTGTCACTGTCTTCGCCGAGTTTGAAGTTCATAGGTTTATCATAGCCCATCATTTTGGCATAATGCAGGGGATCGGAGAAATGCCTTGCTTCTATGAAGAGTGGTGCTCCTTTAGCCTTCATAGTGGTGAAAGCACCAGGAATTTCAGGCACCTCCACATCTTCCACTTTGAAGTCATGCTGAAAAATAATGAAATTGCCAGTTTGTGATTGAATAAAATTGTATTCTATTATGAGGCTTATGTCTTTTTTGGTTAATAGTTAATAATGATGTTTTAGGTGGAACTTTGTACCTGAATAGTGGTTGACATTACCAATATAAGTATTATCATAAAATAAAGAGTGCTTTCAATGTTTGATGAATTTATTCTGATGATCAAAATGCTTTCCGAAAATGTACAAGATAACACTGTTTTTAACTTTCACAGTTTACAATTAAACTTATACTGTCACTTACGGGATATCTTCTGTGGTTGTTCATTATTTTGAGCTCCCGATATCATCAGTCAACCCGCGATCATGGCGCTTGCAATAGCGCCGAAATATCGGCTGCTCAAAATAATGAACAATCACGAAAAATATCCCGTAAGTGACAGTATAAGTTTATGTGCAATATATATTTTTATTACAGTAGTTATATTTTAGCCTCTTGTAGAAAGAGATCTCTATTTCACAACAAATCATCATCATATACCAAGTAAGCATTTTCTTAACTGGGCTTATAACAAATGGGACCATAGCAAATTAATTAACACTAGGGTGGTACCATTTGCCTATTGGTACTTTTTAACCAATATTTAAGTGAACATCCAAAGTATCTATCCTAAACAGTAAAAGTATACACACCTTTTTTTTCGCTAGGAAGAAATTGATAGTGGTAGCAGTGTATGTTGATGTTGCAGGGTCATAGTGTATTTCTGTCACATACTTCTTAGTTATAAAATGAAGTAATATTGGCGTGACGAATGTGAAGAAGCCGACTACCGAGCAAAGTGCCACGATTAGTGAAGTACTGCCTATTGTTGCTGCCTCTCTGATGATTATAGGTTGTGCCAGCAACCCGGCCATACTGGAACTCAACGAAAACACTTTCACACCCCTTATCTGCGGCGTCAGTGGACCGTAATATATACGCTCCAAGTTGTTATCGTCATCTCTCAATTTTATTGAATAATTCCTGTTAATTACATTGGTGCAGCTGCTGATTGATTTTAATTTCGAGGTTATCTGTTTCTGTGTGAGAGGTTGGATTAAAACTCGACTATGGTTGAACGTATTTTGTGCACAGAAACGCAACATTTTTTCTTCGTTTCCCTTTATTAGTTTCTAAATTAAACGAAAAATGGAGTAATCAAAGCCATTTAACTTTTAATTCCCAATCTTTGAGATTTTTGCGAAATTGTGATATGACAGTGACAGTGACAGGCCAAACAATAACAGTGCTAACATGTCAGATTGACTGTTAGTCCTTATGTTCAGAAACGAAGAGTTTTAGTGCAAATCAAATCATATAATTTATTTGCATAATATGGGTCTACATAGATGGTAAATAAATGTTACATTACACAATATAACATTTAGGATCCTCATATTAACCATTTCTGGAATACGAAACATAAAATAAAAGCTTATAATATAAAACAATACTTTTAGCAAACAGAAGCGAAGATGTTAAAAAAAGACAACGAGGTTCACAAAATAATGAATACAACCGTTTATTCTAACTTGGAACAAAATATCAATCACTAAAACTAACCTAAACTGCCACAAATCATAACAATTTTATGATCACAGAGTCCGGATCGGAGCCGCGCCATCCCTATGTTCAAAGTGTTCGGCGCATACAGGGGCTAGTGCCTAACTACACAAAATTACTTGCACAATTTAATTTAAGGGGCAGGGCTATGATAATAATTAAAGAATCAAATATGCGTGGTACGAACAATGGTCTTCAAAAAAGATTGTTGGATCTAAATCCTCGCGTTTTTTTATGTACCGTGCGCTAGCCATAGTTTAAATTTAATAGTAATTAATGACGCTGTCAACCTCAAATATCACACGACTGGATTTTAGATTTTCTTTTTTTTTTCTTTTATGAATTATTTGAAATTCGGTGAATTTATATTGAGGCATAATAGAAAGACCTGTGTGTATCCATTAAACGCCAATTTGGTCTGTTTATTTGTTCAATGTTCATATTTCAAGTTTTTTTTTTTAATATCCTATTTTCTTCAATTATTTCGAAGTTACCGAATTTAAGACTAAGATTTCTTTTGAAATACGGAACAGATACATTTATACAGATAAGTGGACAAGAAAATGTTTAAGAAAACCATATTCATGAGTTTAGTGACATAAAATTCATTCGCAAAAATCAGAAAATCGTCATGTTAATGAAGGCCTTTTTTTCGAATTTTTTGTATGTAACTCAATGTGCACATTATTCTCCAAAACCTCATTTTAGTAGCTATCTAATAAGATATTTTTTGTGAGTTTACCAGCAGCACCATTCCACCTTCGTCAGCAATAAACAACACTTATCGTTAACCTCCGAATATTTTTTTTATTTTGTGTTCTCTGTGGATAGCTGATATAATAAGGATATTTTCATTATAATATTTACGTTGACCGCCATAGAAACATTTTGAGAAAAATGGCCTTTTTTAACTTTTACATAAACGATTTCCTGATATTTGCGAATGAATTTTTAGTCACTTCACTCGTAAATATGAATTTATTGAACATTTTTACTTCCTGACAAAATAAATATTTGTGTTAAAACTCGGTATTTTAGAAATGGTAATGGAAAAAATAGGAAATTTTCATTAAAAAACCTGGAATATCGTCGATAACAATGAACAAGGAAACAGACCAAATTGGCGTTAATGGATGCACACAGGTCTACAAAAAAAAGTCGGGGGCGGCGAAATTGTTTTTTTTTTTTAACTTTCTTTTCCTCAACTCTAGGGAGTCAATAAAAAAAGTCCCATGAAAATCCGACCACTATGAACTTCGTTCCACCTTACAGTCTAATTGCACTCGACAAATTTTCAACTCATGTTGCTTTTTTTGCAAAATATAAAAAAAAAAAACACCAAAAAAAGAGCCGCTGCATAGGTCCGGATTGGGGCTATCTACGGAACACACAAAATTTATCACAATTTTAATGATAATTTGCTGTGTGATGCACTTTATCCAGTGGTGGTGAAACAGTTCATCAGAAAGTTAGTAACTTTAAAGTCTAAGTATCTTTACTTAAATGTCTACTTCTGTCCACTTCCACATTGTTAGGTCACGCTGTACTGTTTCACTGAATAGCATGTACTGTCGGGCAGTTGTCGACATCATAGCAAATACCGGTGACCGTGTCCAGCACCAAATAATCAGGACAGTCACACCTCGAGAATCCACAGACAGTGCCAACTAGCATCTCCTCAGGATGTTCGCAAGTTCTTTGAGCTGACCAGTATGATTGGGAGCAGTTGCTTTTTCTTTGAATCATCCCTTCTGGACATCTATCCACACCTAGTAAACATTAATAATATTATCAGATAATTTGAAACAACCTAAATAGAATTCAAATTTTATATACATATATTGTATATTGGTTTTTCCTATAAAGGTAAAAACTCCAATGGAGGCAAAGGCAACCAGTAGGAAAGACCTTTAAAAGTCATCCTACAAAATCAATAAGGTTCGTATTCCTTATTGATAGGAACAATTTAAGAGCCCTTTTTATTACAATAATGATGATGAAAGAAACAAACCGACAGCCACGAAAAAAAATGTTCCAACGCGAGAGTATTCTAATGATCGTCTAACGCTAATCGTTCGACGAAGCATTTATCTTACAGACATGGACAAATACGGTGGTTACTGAAAGTACTGTTTAATTTGTTCAATCTATTAATACTGGGGTAGGGTAGGTCAATTGACCTGTAATAGCTTAATTTTAAAGAGTTGTCATAGAATAATATGAATTTTCTACTTTTGGAAATAAATTTATTATAAAAATTAGCAATTAGTTTTAAAGTTATGGCGAACTAATCAACCCCTTGGCAATTCAAAAGTAGTGTGTGTGAGTTTGATAGATACTCACATGTGTCGTTGTGCCACAGGCAATATGTACTCGATGACGGAGTATAAGACGAAACGACACTTAAGCCAAGCATAAAGAAAGTCCACTTGATCATTATGACCTGACCTGTTAACTGAACTAGGTGCACCGATGTACTAATTTCTTTGAAATAACTAAAGCCGTTGTTAACATTACCTCTGACACCCCTGTTTTTATAACACTGACAAATCGAACAATGCTATTCGATCTTTCTACAATAGCTCTTTGTCCATTTAGGTTTTTTATACAATGGATCGATTTCAACAGAATGGTAAAATAATATTTTAAATATTGCATTCCGAACGAAGAAGCTGGAGAATGTTGGCTTGAAAATCAGCAGAACTAAAACGGAATACATATTCGGCGATTTCGGCGATCTCTCCAGTTCTGGAGCCATAGCGCTAGATGGCGCGTTTCTTCCTTTTTACTCCGACTTTCGGTATCTCGGTTCACTCGTGCAAAGCGATGGCGAAATAGATCGTAGTGTAAAGCACAGAATTAACACGGGATGGATGAAATAGCGGCAGGTCACGGGAACAATCTGCGACTCCCGCATTCTCCTTAAACTTAATGGGCAGATTTATAAAACAATGGTTAGACCTGCTGTCTTGTATGGATCAGAATGTTGGGCCACAAAAGGGATGAACGAAAGGCATTTGCATGTGGCGGAGATGAGAATGCTAAGGGGGATATGTGGTGTTACGCGAATGTCTTAAATAAGAAATAAGTATATAAGAGGAAGTCTGAAAATGGCACCGGTGACTGAAAAGTTGTGTGGTAATCGGTTGACGTGGTATAGGCATGTGATGCGGAGGAATGAGGAAAATGTTGTGAGGAAAGTTTTGAGTATGAATGTGGATGGGTATATGAGTAGAGGAAGACCAAAGAAACGATGGATGGACTGTGTAAAGAATGTTATGGCAAGAAACGAGGTGTCTGGCGAGATGACGAGTAATAGAGAAGTATGGAAGAAGAAGACATGCTGCGCCGACCCCAAATGAATTGGGATAAGGGGAAGAGAATGATGATGCATTCCGAACGTTAGGAAGGATTCTAGAGCTTCCCTAGCGCATGCTATTATTTTATACTCTGCTGTGCCCGCGGCTTCGCTGTCGTGACCGCGTATTATTTTGACATTGTCAAAGTTTATGAATGAAAGCAAAATATAGATACAATCAATCATGATTTATTCTGAGTCCCAACGGTTACGTTTATATCTTTAAATTTTTTAAAAAATCTTTTTACTCTAAGAGCTTAATCAGCCAATGGGTTATAAGTGAGAATATGCAGAAAAAAACGTTACTGAAAAATACTGAGTTTAATGTATTTAGAAATAGAACCAGAAAGACGCTTCGATAATCTGCAAGTGTCCCTACACCTGCGTTCTAGAGGACTTACTGTCAAAAACGCTTCTGAAAACCGCGATTTACATAGCCACCGGGGTGTTTATAATTTGATAAGACGTACCATCGATACAAAAGAAGAAGAAAAACAGTAGCCACAATTGTAAATAAAGCCAGTCCAGTGTATCGAAAAAACAGGTCAAGTGCGAATCGTACCTACTCACACGCAGCACGGTTTCGTAGCACCAAACAATATAATAAAAATATTTTGAAGGCTCATTCATAATATTTATGTTGTATAGTATTACATTAAACAGCAAAACTAAATTTGTTTTTCATAGTATGTTAATGAAACACAAAGGTACTGCTGCAGTTTGATGTAAAAATCCAATATCTCGAAAACTAAGCATCAAATCTTATTCAAACCTGTCCCATCCAATATAAATTCAGGAACTCTCTCTATGCCATATTTAAATCGAAACTGCGTATGGATTATTGATAATTTGCAAATAGAGATTGAAAAAGACTTCTAGTACAGTAAGAACATAATTATGAACTTAGATCACTCTAATCAGATTTCTGTTCTCTACTGCTTTTTGAAGGAATCATTCTCCTGCCCACTGCATTCTTCCATACTACTCTGTTACTTTTTGAAGAAATATAAAAAAAGAAATGAGAAAAATAGAAATGCGACCCCGTAGTTTACAGAGCGGTCATGAAGCCGCTAGGCGGTTTACTCCGTTGAAATGTTTTAAATAGCCGTTCTCATGCAAGTCATCGCCAAACAATTGACGAATACGGACATAATACTATATTGCTTATCCCCTATGCAAGAAGCGTGATAATATATAGCCTAACATTTGAAGAAGCCTGTTAGGGGTCCTTGTGCATTTGAATAGAATCGGTGCAGTAGTTTTTGCGCCATTTCGGAAGATCGATTTGGATTTTTAGATTTTTATTTTATGTCTAGATCTTCGTAAGCGTCAGGTCGCTTGTCCAAGGAGGTGGACCGAAGTAGACCAAGACGTAACGCACCGGATCAACTCAGGATTGATGAAATGGCGACAGGAGGGTTATTATGACGTCTTAAAGCAGGAGTAGTTCCAGTGTGGGAAAGAGACAGAGCTATTCAGGTCGTATAGCGCCATGTCTTTCCCACACTGGAATTACTCCTGCTTTAAGACGTCATTGTAACCCCACTGGGAACAACTTGCGACCCACAGATGCCCCTTTTTTTAGTATGGTACATCAACAAATGACCCCTCCCGCTCTGGACGGAGCGGAAGGGAGTGTCAGACTTGTACTGATTAAAACCCATCCATGTTCCTTCGTTGCCCTTTGTGTTCCAGGGCCGCGGTATCTCTTTCGAACAGTCCTGCAGCCCTGGTGGCCCTTGCGCACCTCTTCCTGTTTGCTGACATCTGCGTGGAACACGAACGCGTCGTTGATACGGCCTGTCGTCATACGACGGACGGACGGCGAGCTACCCCATTACTCACCGTCCACAGGCCCGCGCCTACGGTGGCTGGGGTGTCTTCCGCGGCGGCTGAGACGTGAGGTTCTCTACTTCTTACGCCACCTCCTTCGCTATCATGACTGCTTCGCAGAAGGAGGTAACGGCTTCCCATACCCTCTCGCTCCGGACCATGGATTGAACCAGGGCCTGACGCGAGAAGTCGCCGCCGCTAATCGCCGACAGATGCCCCTCAAGTTAAAGGGGTATGGATCGGAATGCTGGGCTGTAAAGAAGATGGATGAAAAAGATTGCATGTAGCGGAGATGAGAATTTTGAGGTTTTAATTTTGCTTCTCCTTACACAATTGTTCCATTTTATTGAAATTTATTGAAAAAAAATGGAGCTAATTTCCAAAAACTGTAAATTTTTCATTATTTCTGGGTACAAAGCGAAACTAAAACCACACTCGTATCTAACAAAGAGCTACAAAACGCTATTACGTATAGTGGTATAGTGTAGGTAATATTTCATATTAATGTTTGTTGTTACTGACCGCGCCTTATTGCCGGTTTATTACTCATTTTTGCGTCAAAGAAAGATAAGGGGTCGATTCATCGGCCTAAACAAGCACCAGTCAATGGCGACAATGCGGCTATCTACCAGTAGAACAAACATCGCCTATTGATTTAGTTTATCTGTTCGCAAACAACGCACGCGCGCCCTCAGGCACGGACGGGACGACGTGCCATCAACCAGATATACCATAAAGACTATAAAAGAGACCGTATGACTAAAGCCGAAGATAAATCTGTCACTTTCTTGAAAATCATATTCCACGCTTATCTTCCGCCAAACATCCGCAAAAAGCGAGATTCTGGGTACCGATAAGGATCTGCGTATAATAACTTTATTTTATTTGTGTTCATCGAAAAAATTAAACGCATCTAAAATAGAGACTAGAAAATTAGTATTAGTAGCAAAAACTACCATTATTTAGCCATTAATTGCTGGTATGTCGTTGTGCGGATTTTACGCCGGTTTTTTTTAAGGGAGTTACAAAAAATGGGAGAATGAGTCGGCATATCCTCTAGTTTTTGAACGGGTCTAAGATTTCGGTGTAAAGTCTGCACAAAAGGGCAGGTAATTATAACTTTCAAAATATGATCTATATCTTTTAATGTATGTTAACTTAAAGCCTTAAAGGTTTTTAAATGAATGGTTAACTTTCTACAATAATTATGGAACTACCTGTGATGATAAGGTAGAAAATTGAAGTTTGCAGTTTATGATTAATGGTACATAATTAGGTACCTACCTACGACTAAACCATTTTTTTCATCGTCCAGTGCTAAGTTGGTAAGTATTCAAATCTCGCAACTAGCAAGTTTTATTAATTTGATTATTTTATTTCAAGGAATTAAAATCTTACTGTGCAAATAAAACCCTGGCGACTTTTAAAATTCAAAGTTACACGGTTACTCCAAAAGTTAACCTCGTAATACGGTAAACCTTTCCCGCCAATTCAAAAAGCCCTGTGTAAGCGTATAAACATTTTCGATACAGATTTCTACCTTACAAACTATGACATAAAGTTGAAATTCGAGTAATGTTTAATGCAAAATCAGACAAGGAGATGACATATTTCTGCCTCACTCTTCTAAAGTGTTATTATAGCCATCCCTTTTACTCGCTGCAGTAAACAAGCGTCAAAAAGTTTTGTCTCTGTCGGTAGTTTAGTCGAGTTTCTGAGTTGGTAAAGTACTGTCGTTTGTTGCAATCGCGGCGCAAGTTTGTTTACTTTTGTAAAATAATCGAATAACTATGGAACTGACATGAAAGGATTGTTTTAAAGTGATGTGATTGGAGCAGTGTTACTTTTTGCTGTTATTGTAATATATTTTTCGTTGAAATGGAGATGAGAAGATTACTTTGGACTGTATTTTTGGGAGTTTTATGCAGAGCGGAGGCGGGAATGATGGGTGATCAGTGCGACTGGACTGGCAGGTATGCTGATGTCGAAACCTCTATTGTTTGGCATACTTTTTATTCACCAATTTGAATATGGAATCAATCTAGTAATTGGACGTAATTGCTTCTATTGTTGTTTTTTGAATTTTGCTTGTATCATAGGTAATTTGAAGCGTGGTAATTTATTTGCCTTCTTGATTGATTTAGAAATATTTTACTGTTTTTGTTTAGGTATCCTATTGTTAGTACCTAAACTGTGTAAATAACTAGATACCTACTTATTTGCCTACTTATACTGCAGTTATCTAAACTAGGTATTTTATGTACTGTGGTTGCTAGTTAGTAACTAAATACATATAATTATAAGCACTAATTTATCTAATTCCATACCTAAGAATCTACTTATATACACAATAGCCACGCATCACAAGTTCACAACTGCCTACTTACAACTTTATTGCAGGTATGCCAACCTAAATGATTATAATGCTTGCGCGCCATCGAACAATGTATAGTTATTACTAACAACTAGGTACCTACCTACCTAGCCTACCTAGTCAGTACCTCATTGTGTCCTAACATTGTGACAGCCTACCGCAATGCACTGGTCAAACAACCTCTAAGGCTCACCAACTTTACCTATCTTATACTATGACGTGCTACCAAGCTATTTCTCACCTCTTTTGTGTTAAAACTTGTTACCTGTAAGTCAATAAATAAATTATATACCTCCAAAACCTAAGCTGATTATATTTAAATCACAAAAAAATATAAATATTCAGTAAGTATGGCGAATTCATTCGCGCGGAATCCATTCCAATCAGAATATTAACAATCCTGACCCGAGGCAAAACATCTTGTCTGGGGGTAATTTGCTTAATAAAGCCAAATTTATTTCCATATCATTTGCGATTGCGTGTCCTATGTTATTAACAGTCTCTTCTTGATGTTATTCAAATGAATCATTCAACGAATACCACGAGAGCACGACATTTTTATCATAACTACCCACATTATTGGTGCCGCCTCGAGATACTGCTTCTTATAATTTCACCGTATATTTTGATGTTATCTCTAAACACAATATTTTATGAAGCTGCTGTAGGGGACTGATATTGACAATTAGTCATAAAAGTAATTATGAAGTAGAAGACTTCGAATGTTAATATATTAGCCACAGGTTCATTTACTGTCTCAACTTGCAGATAATCTTTTGAGCAGCCTCATTTGCATAGCTTAAATCGGTTTCTAGGTATGGCCATTGTATCTTGTTAAGACACTCGTACAGGTACCTACATACTTTGTAATAACCATAATTAGAATACACTATTATAAGGAGATAAAGATAAAAGTTCGTCTTGCTTCTTCGAGCAATGATTGATCACGAAACAATCCAGTGAGCAGCACGAGCTCATTAAGTCTCCCCACTCAAAGTACACTCATAATCGATGTTCCGATGTCAACACGTTACAATATTAAAATAAAATAATTGTTATTGTTAATGGGGCCCGGAAACGATGTCAAATGAGGACATTGGGGGCTCGATTACGGAACAAAAATCAACAAGTGGGGTTTCCCTGTAGGGGCGGCGTGGGAAACCGAAGTGGAAACTGTTCTCGTCAACCCTAACTTGTATTGTACTACACGACCCTTCCGGCTAAAAGGGTGGCTCGCCCTTGTCGTATAATTGTACTTTATTGATTTAGAGATATGGATAGAATTTCCGATAAATGTAATTGCTAGTGTTGTGCAATTGGACAAATTATAAAAGAAGAATATAATTTTTAAAATCAACATTTTTTACTGAACGCCTCCGTGAGCCCGTAACACTGGACCGAGAATGGTCACAAAATTAGACGGTGATCAATCAATATCACACAATGTTTTACATTGATGCTTAGTAGAGAAACTACGTACACCATGTAACACATAAATATTTTGTTAAAAGTTTGTTATTATGAGAAAGTTTCACCATAACCACGTAAGTAGGTGAAGTTCCCATCAGATAAGTGTTTATTTTTCTAATAAACAAACGATCAGCTAACGATACTTTACCCCAGATGAATGAATCTCCATCGCTTTGGGAACATGTCGCTATAAATATTTACATTACTATTAATACTGTACTTTTACGACACGATGACGAAGCGTTAACTTAGATGTCAATAAAAATAATAAAAAGAGAAAATACGCGATAATATCTACGTGCGAGAAAGTAAGCACAAAGATTAGCCGCGGAGAAGCAATCAATGCAGAGACTGCAAAAAGCAAATTGAGTGTCAATGTACCAGCATCATTGTGAACATTGAGGAGCATTCAAGTTCATACATTAATATTTATTAGGGAGGGAGGAGTGAACGGAGGGGCCCGGGATCTGTTTATTATAATATCCTCCTATTATAACGCGTTCGCACGATATGCTCCAATCCGACTGATTGGTAAATGCTCAACGCCGCCGTCCGATTGTACAAACCCTCTGCATCAATCTGTATGGGTGTATGGACTATTTATATCTATTGAAATTAAAGTTTGACAATGGGGTTGAATATTGAATTTCCTGTAGCTAACGCTATCCGGTTTTCGGAGTTCAAAATTGAAAAAATACTGAAGATAATCGCGGCCGCATTAATCAGAACAAACCTTTGAATGGATCAGAAC
The DNA here is from genome assembly GCA_963576755.1 of Noctua janthina. Classification (NCBI taxonomy): domain Eukaryota; kingdom Metazoa; phylum Arthropoda; class Insecta; order Lepidoptera; family Noctuidae; genus Noctua; species Noctua janthina. The sequence continues at coordinate 7,120,302 of OY755055.1, forward strand.
TTTAACTGGATGTAAACGGATTGACCCTCGTACTGACGTCAAAATGTGCATTGAATTATAATTGGTTAATTAAATTGCCCCACGCAAGTGCATCTTAACAACGGATGCGCGTAATGACTGTGACAACTGAATGTCACGAAAAACAAAACTTGGTATGTAGTAACATGCGCAAAACGTACACTTCAACACCAATGTTTCACCATTTGTCAAAGTCATGCCTATATAATGAGAAATTCAAAACTAGCTGCCGGGTGTAGGTACTCTTTATAAAATTCCATGGGTAACCAAAGTGTTTCAAACATATTTACAAAACACTCTTATCAGGTCTTCCAAGGAAAGAAAAAACTTCAACAATAAGACGTAGATAAGGCTAAAATGGGCATAAGTAGTTTTTATCTGGCTGGCGCCTTTCAACACAATACCTCACTGACTTTAGACTTCCAACAATGGTCATAGCCACTAAATAGTTAAGTGCCCAAGACAAAAAAATGGCATACAAATATTCGTATTATCTGTTATTATCCTCATAGCCACTCAACTGTTTCTCGTCAATATAACTTTAAAGCGTTTAGGATCTATTAAATGGCATATTTAAGAACGAAGATTGAATATAATTTAGCGACGAATTAGAATAAAAACTATTCTTAGACACAACTGAATTTTGAAGCTAGAGACCTAGCCTGCAAATGTGCTATGAAGTGTGAGAACGTGACATAGGGAAAAACCAGATAGTAATAATAATCTTGAGGATTTTTTTGGGGATACATCAAGAGTTCATTAAGGACATGTATCTTCTAAAGAGTTTGATACGAATGTTTAGACAATTGGTACAGTACAGCTCAATGATAAATCAGCTCAGTGTGCTTTACCGGGAGCAAAGGAAGTTTCTGTTTAAAATATCATTAGGTACATTAAAAATAATAAGATATCAAAATACCATTACAGTTATAGACAACAGTCCTTTCGGTATCAGTTACAAAAATATACATTGTTATTTATGGGAAAATTATGTTTGCGGTTTTACTTCCTGAATTTGACCCATTTATTGAACGTAGCTAACCGCTACGGATGTCACTATCTCAATATTTGCGTAATGGTCAGCCACGATAAAAACATCAGATGGTGTATGGTGGATTGCGAAGCCGCGGGCTCTCACGCTCTCCATATGGTGAGGCGCGTACGCGTTACGCTGTTTTACGATTCCGTCTGTTCCTGGAAGAAGTTCCCGTTCCATATCTCACAGAGGTTCATTATCATTAGTGATTCACAGACCGGTGCCACGGCTGGGACCGCCCAACCAGGACATTTCACATGGCACGGCCATGGGAACTTGTAGGAATATGTTCGTTACACCGAAAGAAAACAAGCATCACATGTTGCTGGATGAAATCACGGTTATTTTTAAGCGACGATTGTTTTTATTCGCTCGCCAATTGAGGGCAATCAACGACACGTGTTCCGTTCGAGACGCTCGCCTTAGGCATCTATTGAGCTCGTTGATACTGCGTCTAGTCAAATAAATGATCGTAAAACTAGCTCAGAGTACCTATTTTTATTGGGAGCACCAAATTATTCTTAATCAGAATGTTGCACCTAAACAAAAATATCCGGAGTAAAAAGTTTTGACTGTCCTTTTAGAGGACTATGACCTAAGGATACTCGATATTCTAATTCGTTCCCAGATACTTGAACGACTCCCATTACTACTATCATCTTTAGCCTCATAACATATCTGCATGTAACTCTACTTACAGAGAATTTTTATTACGCTCTCAAGCTCCAATCACAGAGATAATGGGTGCACGTTAGCTGGTCGCTGAAGGGTAATCCAATGCTTGTACCATGTGCCCACTTATCTTTTTGTCGTAAAGTTCGAGAACATTCTAAGAATTGAATAATATCTGACATTCACAAGTTTTTTGGCGTTGATTGTTGTAATGATTGTGACCTACTTCGATTGGTCTGAGTCACGCTAAACTAGGTACTTGACTACTCGATTTGAAAGTGTAAACTTGTCTGTATTTTCCTTTATCGAGAAGCGTCTCTATCAAATAAGAACGTTCGCCGTATCTAATAAGATGGTAATTCCCCAGTATAAAAGCTAATTGTTTCGTTTCCATCGAACACGGCTTCTTTGAAACAGAACTAATTAACAGAGAATTGTAGGTCGGCATTGTGTCGATGGGTCAATGAAGACTCTCTTTGTGTCGCTACTGTTTACTCTTTCAATTCGTTCCTGGATATGTTCTGTTTCTACGATAATTGTAATGTAAGCGGAGATATGTATCGCGGTAGCGTTTGATCAATATCTATTTTATGACCCTTAGGCCCCAGCTAATACACACCTACGTGCCGCTTAGCACATGAATACGATTTATACAATAGTAAAACCATATTTCGAGATAACGTATATCACATTTTCACGATATATTAGAAAATAAAACAGGTTCCTAATCAATAAATCCGAAAAAAAAACTAAACAGTGTCGTAAAGTGAAAAAGAAGTCGAAGCGATAATTTTGGTCCAAATGGCACCTTCAAAGAACTATCAAAGCAATAACACGTTAGATTTGCTAAAAATATTCGAATTCGGGATCACCAGGACCTTTTGAATAATGCATTAGACGCGTCTGGTCCATTATTAGTGACGGTGCGCGGGCGCAGGCCCTTGCCGCACGAGCTGCATATTAATGCGCTACAATTTCGTCGGCCGACGTCAAATTACAATATTTCATTTGAATGTATTTCCGAAAGCTATTCCTATGATATATGCCTTGTCACATAAAAATCACGCTTAGAATAAATTATGTTTGTTCACCTCTACCTACCATTTTTCATGATTATGATTCTTAAATACCTCCGCATAAAATGTACATAATATGTTAGAGAACAATGTTTAAATCTGATGCTTTTGGTGAAGCTAATGTAGGCAAAATAATTGACGTTAATGACGGCACGGGCCGGTTTGGACGTAATTCGAGTCTGATCATGCGAAAAGAAGGGTCCAGTCAAGCAAGCTCTGGACGAGACTTGAGAGTCCTGTCATCTGTCCCTTCACAATACATGTGTCGCACACGGACAACGTAGGACATACCACCCACAGGAAGGAAGCTAACACCAGTGATGCGTTACGAAAATGTTTCTTGACCGGCAAAAATGCACTTTTTCCTTCAGACAACAGACCGTCAGATTTTGGCGTCGAATAATATCATGTTTACTTCATTTTTGCATCCACAGCCATTTAGGTCCATCATCGGTTCTGAGCAAAAAACAAGTGAGCGGGGACCAACCGATTATAATGTAAAAAGAGGTTCGCGGTCGTTCCATAACCGATTGCAAATGGCAACTGCCGCAGGGCCTGCTGCGCCATTTATAGCTCTTCGCAATCTCGACTCCTAAAAAAACCATGCAACAATTTTCTTCGGTGGATCGCTCCCTATCTATCGACCGTTCCGAGCTTATAATTAAATGAGATAAGTTGCCGAAAGACAATGAAAATTCGGTGTCACAAAAACTGCCAAACGCCGCGGTCCCTCTTCAGAATGCCTCTGCGTATCATGCGATTGTGTCTCCTGTTTTTACTTTATCTTTTGTATGGTGGACCTTTCCACCCTTTTATTATATGGATCGGTCGGGTATTCAAAATGTATGCAGACGTTTTACTATCACAACTGTTGTTTTATTACAGTTCCGAGGGCATAAAGAAGAGCATTGAAGAGTTAAGAGCTGGCATACGAAGCCTCGTTTTAAATTGAGACTGGAATGCCATAAAGTGAGGCTCAACTCTCATATAATAACTCGTTTTGTTTACACAACGACTTGAAGCCCATAGCCAGGCGACACAACAATGGCCGACCACTGAGCTTATGCCGACGTCCGTTGAGATTTCGTCCGATAATGGACTAAATTGGCTTTAGTTCGCTTAATAAGGTGTATTAACTTTGTATCGGTGACAATCGTGTTTCGCGTTTGCGGCGTCATGAAAAGATTTTCTCGATATATTCTTACATTCAAGTTAGCGTTGTATGGGCTATTCGAACCGTTTTATTAGCTCTTGCATCCGCAGAGATGCCTTCACTTCCTTTTATGATTTTATGTTAACTCACTTAATTCCAGCCGAATGCGCTTAGGCCACGCTTGAAAAGTAGGTGTAACTTAATACCAGAACACGCGAAACGACACACGATACTATGAACGGGACGGAGCGATGCGGCGGATTTTGACACGTTTTTTTCTAAAAGTGTTATGTAAAATGCAGTATTCATAAACTGGAGAGAAATAACTATAGCACACGTCGTTGTCTGCGCATTTTATGACTAGTAATGCGCATACATAACCATGTGCATTGAAATGCGCTTAGTCAGATATTATTGTATGAATGCAACGACATTGGCTTAGGCGCTTATCAAATCGAGCACGACAGCGGCGAGTACACGGGTACCTCAGTACCTACCAGTAAGATTGTATAGTCAGGGACAAGCGCTTGGATTTATGGGACTGGTCCGGTAAGCGGCTTAGCAGCTACCACAATAAGAACGCCACGATCACCGGGGCTTTTCACACCTCCTTGTTTGGGCCGCGCGTTAGCGTTCACGCCTTGTGTGTATCTACCCCTAAAGTTCGCGCCTTACCTTTACATATCATGTGTTCATTATGTAAAAGCATTTTTTATTTTTATTTGAGGTGGTCATCGCTGCGCTTTTACACCTTTTTGAATCCTGCGGCGGCATAATTTTGTAGGCACTGTAAAATATTCGGGAGAGTTCTTGGAAGGGAATTTTGACGAGTGTGGTGTGTTATGTCTCGCTAATGTTACTGCGTCGTTCATAGAAGCGGCGAAAGTAGACTCACATGACCTTAAACAGGAGCCAATTAATTAACTTTTACTGAGCATCGTTGGACTATTCGACATTCTGCTACTTAAATAAGTTTTTTTTTAAATAGCCATTAGTATAGTGGACTCTGGTTTAGTCGAGCACCAGCAGGCACAGGTTGGCAAAGACTGCCGTATTTTGTGTGCAGACTGGTGACAACAATCAAACGACTCCAAAATTAAAACGATGCGTTTTTATGCTGCGCAACGCAACTAATAATGCAAATGTAGGTTAATTAGTGAGATCGATCTCTCTTATGGTGAGACTGACCTTTCATCAAGACATCAGTCAGTTGCTGTGTACGAAAGTAGGTACCCGCGATTATGGACTATTAACAATTGAGAGTTTAGAACGTTTTTGTTTTCCAAATGTACCTAATGACGATACAGCGCACACATGAACCTTCTCCAAATCTCCACTTAACAATATGTGGATGTTAAATAGAGAGATCGATGTGTACGATAGTGACCTTTCAACGAGTCATCAATCAGATGCTGGATCACAAAGAGTGTCGATGCTGGTCCTGCGTGACTCCGGGTCGTGATAATCGTGAGCGGTCGCTATTGTTCAAGTGAAAGTTTACGTTGCGCTTGCGACGACGACCGACGTTACGAGCCTTTTGCGTGTTACCAAAACATCATTATACGAGATGACAATAATTTGTACATTTCCATTCGAATTAGCGGCTCACAGTCAAATAATGCTGTGTATAAAACATGAGTCATACTTTGTAATCAATTTTGCTGCGGTTATAGCTGACTTGGTCAGTATTTTGAAATACATAAAAGCAGATTAACAGAATATTGAGAACAAACGCAGAATAAGTGCACAAAGCTCGTTATTTTCGTAGTGGTAATGACTCTTTATAATATCAGCGACAAGTAATGTCTCCATCATCGTGGATGTAATTGCCAGAGGTTTTGTTGTCAAGTTAATCAAAATTGCATTACGTGTCGTTTCGTCACGGGCCGTCGCCGACAATCGGCGACAAAAAAGTGGCATTCATTTGACACACCCGAGTATCGCTATTGCAATTCTTGATGATTGATGGGACAATTTATCGAGACTGAAGGGATGATGAGGTGCACGTATACGCTTTCTTGTCGCCTGTCGTACTTAATGCGAACAAGCGTGCAGTTGTCTGCTGCTAAATAAAAGACAGACAAAAGTAGTTAATCGAAATCTGTCTAGTCGGAAATGAGCCGCTTTTGTATGCTCGAACACGTCTCAGCACAGATCACTGATAATTTTCTTGTAGAACAATAAAATTAAGACCTTGCAAGCTGGTATGTACAAGTAAGACGTCGAAGCTCTACTATCATTATTATAATGATGGCAGCGCGATAGTGCACCTGCGTGACATCACAATAGAACATTATCGAGTGTTTACAGTTAATATTTATATATATCCAATAGCTGGCCGGGCGTGGGCGGTTCGGCTGGCGTCTAACGAGTTATGTAAACACGCCGCGAGAGGTGACCACTGAGCCACATAGCTCATGGCTCATGTGGCTATATGAGCAGCGAGCACGCGCACAAGCCGACCAAACTACTCCAAGTAGCCATGTACCGCTGTCAAGGGTGAGGTGTCATTTCCAAGATGTTTAGAAAGCGAACACATTGTCTGTCGCTATGTACTAAACATTGTTGGAATTATCGGGTGAACATCCTGTTCAATATTGGAAATATCCACAAGATGGGGAAGATGCAGTGGAAATTTAACTGACATCGCAATATTATCATCCCGAGAGTTCTAAGGACAACCAAGAAGTTGAAATATAGTGACACTATTTGGACAAAAATAACAATATTTTTGGACAATAGATAAGCAAATAAAGCAGTGAAGGAATGTTTGCGTAGGATGTGGACGAGCGAGGTGGCGCGCGGTCAAAATATTTTATTTGCTCGAGCACCCCGGACAAAGGCCTGTTTGTGGTTCACCATTGTGTTGGGGTTTAGTGGCTTCTAAACAACTCCACGTACGTGCCAACTCGCAGAACATTATGTCACACCACACAAGAACTATGCAGCCAATACCATTCGTTTAGCCAAGAATATCTCTTCATAATTATTATTGGAAACTTCTAAATTATAATAATTAAATTATACAATTTCTACAGCTATTAAATAAATAACTAGTAAATACCGCTAGCAATTTAGATATAATCTAAGTTATAGAGCGAGATAAAATCATTATTTCTGATCGAATCATCGGCAGTTTCTAATTTGATTCGCGGTGCAATATTCAATTTTTATCTTCTAAATAGTGATCTAGTAAAACGTTTTATTATTGGAGTTCATTAAACTTGACTCGAGGCATTGTTGAATCAATACTGCATGAAATAAGATATTGTTTGCAGAACACTCTGGGGCCACTGCTACTCGGTACTCCGGCGCTATGTCTGAATTATAATATTTTCCTTTCCGAGCCAATTCCAATAAAATAACCATTGGAATTGTACCATCTGAGGAGTTCGGACAAGGTACCGTATTTTATGACAAGTATATAAAGCCATACGCGCGAGCTTCGATGCTCTTATAAAAATAAATTCGTTTGTATTTCAAAAGGGATCAAAGAAATGTAAGCTCTTATTGAGACGCAGATAAAATCAATAAGAATGATACAGGTTCGGGTGACTGTATATAAATAAGGTCTTATTAGATTACAGAAGTTTTAAACCAATAGGACGCAGACATTTCTGGCATACTTCGTATCATCAAATCAGAACCGCCTGGGGACATAAATCACAATTAATAAGACATTGTGTAGTTACAAGAAAAGGATGCGAATATCTGTGTTGGCAGCCGAGCGACCGCGCCGTCATCTTGCTTAATTTACGAAGTCGGCCTTTGGTACGGCACTAATTGGGTCCTAGTTCTGACTAAACGGACACTCAGTTTCAAAGTAACACATTTGCATACCGCCAGCTATACATACCGGCCTAGAACAATCCTCATATATTCATATTTATATTATCCAAAAGCTTTAAATGCCACAGACGAACGTTTTTCGGCTAATCAACCTTTTATAGCTTTATAACCGTTTAGTGTTACCTGCGCTTTGGGTTTATTGGACGTGAACTTTTAGGTTCGTTTCTAAGCATTTGTTAAACAAATTAACAAAATGAAAATGTTTCTGAAATATATTGGGATAGATGTCCAAATTATCTCCATATTTATAGCTATCAATTAACTCTGAGTGAGGCAGCGGCCAGCGGTCATTAGTGATAATTACATAGGCAAATAAGAGAAATATGACACTAAACGAACCTCTACATCTTACTAAGTACTTCTTAGATTGTGCGCCAGTAAGTAATTTATGATCTCTGTTTCTAGACGTTGTAAAACTTTGTACTGTAGCCGTTGCGACAATACCGTGAATTTAAATAAACGGTCCAATCTATTCAGGTTACGACATTGTTCCTTTCCCTTCTCCTTGTTCCGACTGGCTGTCGATATAATCTAAAGTCTGATTTCGTAGATACCGGATACCTTATAAAGTGGCGTGGGTAGTTAGAATAGTTAGAAATGTAGACGTATTTTAATGAGATCGGTAAATCAAATGGAATAATACGAGTGGCGAAGCGGCGCGTGCCACAAGGCCGGTCAAGTGAAGGAGTCAGATATCCTGGCGGGCCAGCGGTCTCCCTCGCGCACGCGCAGCGCCGACGCGCGCTCTATAAGGCCTGCCAAGTATTATGATTACTCTTTAATGGAGATTTGACCTGTTTGGCAAGCTGTACGCGTTCGTCATTGCTGTCGTTACACCATATCCAAGCACGTGGCTCTGTAAGGCAGTGCATACGACACCGGACACCGCTATCACTTTATTCAAATCACCGCCAGATAAAAAATATCCGCGCCATATAAAGATAGATGGCGGCGCAATTTGAATGACGTATTTGGTGAGATGTCAAAATTTGGCGATCATTTACGTACATATAAAGTACTACACATCTTGATGTTATTTGGGGCAATTAAAATGTAGCAATCTGTATGCAGGGATCCGTAATTGCAGACGTCCTTTTTAATTGGATTTTGTTGAAATACGTGGGTGCATAAGGCAGTTGTTGGCGGTTAGCTGTACAAAAGCGTGCCGCATTCGTATTCTTAGTCATAAAATAATACTTACAAGTTTAGCAGGATCGCATTGGCAATAGCCGGGGGCGTTCTGTCTTGGCTCGGGTCCACCGTTAAATAATAACAAGCATGTACGTAGTTCCACTGGCTATAAATTGCTGGCTGCCTCCGGGCACTGGGCACGCAATGCCAATGCGGAAAATATTATGGTGTTCTGTATAGCTAGAGCGGGTACGGGTTTGCCAGCGGCTATGTGAAGCCTACTATTGTTGGTGCTCTGTAGTTGTCAAGCCAGTCGCTTGGACGGTTACGTAGTGGAATACTTAGCTTTAGCCCAGCTATTGTGCCTTTGTTTATGTGCTGGACTTGTTCTGCGCAATTGTTCTTTGTATTTTGTTAGTCTATCAGTATTATAGGATATGATTTTCTCGTAAATGAAACAACTTTTCCGACTATAATCATATGCGTTCTTCAATCGCCTTGATTTTTTTTATCTCAATTGAAACCCCTCCCTTTACAGTCTTCATAATCGAGGGTTGATAACAAAAAAGGTGGATTAAATGTAGAAAAAGCGATACATAAATGAAGCCGGAGCGTGCGGCTTCCCTTCCAGGCGGTCGAACATTCTGTCTCGGCACATTCCGTCGCATTGTGACCACACCGCTCCACCGCATTACATAGCACTTATTGAAAACGAAACACTTTGGACACGGGACAACGTTTTTGTTCCCGACCACAAACTTGGTGAAGCTGGTGATCTATGAAACAAGTTCAATCGTTAATCAAGTAACTGGGAAGTGTCCACTTTTCTTTTTATTACTTGTAATGTAAGTCTCGTTGGTTGCGTGTCTTCGAACCGCGGCGAGTTTTTGTCTCGACCTAAGTTTAAACTTTCCTTACGCACGTGATCTCTAGTTTTTCTATCACCAATTAAGGTAGATAAAACAGTTATTTTATTATGATTTCTTACACGACAGTATATTAGTATATTATTCGACATAATGTGTGGTTTCCCGCATTTAAATCGTACTTTTAAAGTTGAGTCGTTGATGTCTTTTGTATGGGCTGAAAGTTTTCTTTACAAACATATGACAATAAACTTTCTTTTGAAAAGTTACTGTTACTGTTAGGCTGTGTCGTCCCACTGCTGGGCAAAGGCCTCTCCCCATGACTTCCAAATTCTTCGACCCTTTTGAAAAGTATCATTAATGAATTAAAAGCTCTTCTGTTTCCTAGCTAGAATGACTGTGAATGCGTAATTAAACACGATGCGTCTGCGCAAATTAACCTTGCGAAACTTACTGTGAAAGCATAAAATAAAGTTGTATTACGCAAATCCTTAGATCCTAAACTCAAACGTCTAATTGAATGTTAAAAAGATAGAAAGTGCAACAAACGAAATAAATAGGGCAATGAAATTGTAAGTGAGTGTTGGTACTTTAGTATTCAGTTGGCAAACCGCACGAGTGTCCCACACGAGTTCACACGACTCCTTGCGTATTCCACTGGCGTGCGCGCGTGAGAATCTTGCCCCAAAACATGCGGGTTTGTGGACTCCCTAATCTATTAAAATATTATCGCGAGTACGCGCTTTTATATAGATATGACGAAAAAGATGATAATCTCCGATGGGAAAGCAATTCATTTCAATTGTAGATTGTCGATTGTTTTTTGGTGATCCTGATGAAAAGGTTAGTTTTTTTTTATAAAACTTCCAAAAAGAGGAGGTTATCAAGTCGACTGAATTTTATTTTTTTTGGTGTGTGTTCAGCGATATTTTCGTCAATTGTGAACCGATTTTTATGAGTTATGTTTGGTTGTTTATTTATATAATATATCGAATATTATAGTTTAGTTTATTTTATTAACGAATAATTATCAAAAATTACAGTTCTAATTTAAAAAAGTAAAATTAAACCACTAGACATTAAATAGACAAATCATTATACATTAAAAAGAGCATCGAACAAAAATTTAAAAAAATATAATTAATAACACATCGACCCATATCGACACATATCGACCATTGCTTGTGTATTCTTTACGTTACCGTTGTAATCTTACTTAACCGAATCTATGGGAATTATTTTAATTTGATCTAGTTTCCCAATCCCCCTCCAGTTTTAAAGTGGCGAATACATTTCATAGCACTGTAATTTCTACTTTAATTAAATCATTTTAATTACATTTTAACTTGCTTGTTAATAAGAACAGTCTCATAATAATTTCAAGTTCCTATTAAGGGTAAATACATAAGATAAAACCACTACTTTATAGGTCCACAATCAGAACCATTAGCAGTTTCTAGATTTGCAACGATATGCAATAAATGAACTAGTTTCAAGTGTTCGCCCATAAATATGGAGCTTTCCAACATTTACATAAGAACGAGTCTACAATCAATTCGAATTATTTCGTAACTAGATTTCCGTTCCTATACATATTTCATTACTCGACTATGTTTTGCTCGGGGCTATGCTTGCGTTTAATCCCATCTTTTGTGCATTACACTGAAACATAAAGTAGCCAATGCGTAATCTGTGTACTAGATTTCGTCAAAATTCGTCTAGCCGTTTCAGCGCCAAGGTGTTACAAACATATACAAACACAAATACAAACTTTTGCATTTATAATAGTAGTGTTAACTCTCGATATATTAACACCAGTCGATACATCGAAAGTTGTTTTTTAAAATTGTACAAGTTATCTCCATAGTTATTACTGTGATGTAAGTAATTACAGGTAATATATTAATCTATTAGAAGTTTTACTGTCTTGTATATCAATTGGTATATTTAAATGTAAATGGTCAAGGGCGGCAGAACAGGCTTGCGAAGTAATAACAACTTTTAGTTTATAGTGATACCTATTATAATAATCAAGTATTGATTGATTGATTATTCTAATTCATGTTTTATTAAAAAATCGGTGCCTACATTTTATTATTACGAAAAATATAAACGAACATAAAAATAGTCTATGATCTGGCTTTAACAATAAAGTTTTATGTTCAGATACTTCAAGAAGTACCTACAATATAAAGGATTCATAAACCACTATTGGTTGGTATAGCCACGTTACGTTACTTAAGAAGTATTAAAATTAAAACTACGATGTTTATTTATAGGCGCGTAAAAAACACATTATAATCCTGGCCGTAACGTAATACATAACACTATGAGTTATGGCCGCTTAGCTCCAAGTAATCGGATGAGACAAACATGTGGACAACATACACGAAAGCTTTGTTGTACACTGTACCCTTTACTTTGAACCTGCAATAAATCACTGCCCAAATTTTAAATTCTTGTAATAAACAACCGCAAGATTTATGTTACTTTGGCAATGCCACATTTGTACCTTTATTGTAGTTTTGTCGCCAAGCCTGTAATCCTCGAAGTGACTTATACTTTTGTTGCTACGGGCAATCATCTTTGTCTGTCTCATCCAGTAGTTTGGGTAAAGTGATAGATATAGATTAATTAATCTAATATATATATATATTAGATTTTTTTACATGAAGGGACTGAAATTCGACCTCATCCAAAGTACCGAAGGTTTCTAAAGCCCTACAAATATTTCGAATCATTGTATTGTATAACGGGCTGGTGTCCGCAACTCCACGTCAAAGCGCGTATTTTGCGTGCGGTATTTCGAATCATATTTTTGTTATGTTGTTAATATGATCACTTTTAAACAAAAAAAATCCTCATACTCAATGTACGCACGACGGCCAATCAAACTATAAGAAACCAGTTTATGCGGATCTCTCATTGTATAGGAAATCTATACAAAGCGAGGCCAAGTTATATTGGAAATGTACAGCTTTATGTGCTGCCGTGTGTACATATTTGTAATATCGGGAACCTTATTTCTGAATCATATTTTTTATCCATGACCCAAATTTCATGTGATAAATATTCTTGAGAGGATGCTTTCCCCGTGTCGTGGTGTATGGCGTCGTATAATTGACAGACTGACAGCCAGACGTGTTGACTGACCATCCGAAACGTCACGCTGACAAGTGTGACAACTGTCCCAGCTGTCAGTCGTCAGATAAAGTCGTGTGAACTGAGCTTATCTGCGCAGGCGGCTGATCACGCGCGAGATAGAAATTGATAGAATCCCACCTTGTGGGAACTATTTGATGTCAGGTGATTTTGAAATTACGATACATCCCAATACCCATCTTTAGAAAATGTCATATTAATGTGAGCTATAAAGCCAATATGGGATAGAAATTGGGCTAATTACGGCACTTCCCCTCCGTGACCGTTACCTACCACACTAAATTCATTACTCTACCAAGAGATTTCTGTAAGCTTCTAACTTAAAAAATATTTAAAAACAATTGGCTACTTAGAATATGGTTCAATTTTATCCCAAGTCCTAACCACCACCAATTCGGCTATCGAACGATACGTGTGTGATCCCAGCACTATTTACAATTCACAGGTAATCAATCCTTATCAGGACTTTTATGACGAGGTAGCCATAATGTCGGGATAGTTTATTTTATATAGATCATCGCTAATCAATTCCCACGATTCGCACGCTCATGTGAAAGTATCGTGTCGAAAATCCCTATCTTTTATCGATATATTTTCCCATGCCAACTATTCATGCAAAAACCTTTTTTGACGTATATTTGCATACAATGTTATCGGTCTAGCGTTTAATCTTGTGTTATATTTCTGTTGGTATATTTGGAGCAGTTTGAAGACTGTAGACAACGTAACAGGTGTATTTTATGAATTAAAATATTTTAATTACTTAATCAAAGTTTCCAGTTTATTCGGTAAATATTAAAATTACCTAGTTAAATATTTCTCTTAGCTGTTTACTGCATAATTTTGTATTTAATAAGCGATGCGTCAATAAAGTTTGAAAGTGTCTCATCAATTACAAAATTCCACTAAAACATCAAAACAGCGATAGTCGTTGCTACACGATCTTTATTTCAAATCAATTCCTGATGCTAAAAAATATTCATGAATCTGTAAATGCAGATACAATGGTGGCCAATCAAATATGATAAAGTGCCCCGTCGTCGTGTCGAAACACTGAATATTTAATATTATATTATTTAAATGAGCTAGGACTGCATCTAGAGACACGCACAAGGAATGAAAAATGTCGACCCTCAGGGTCCGCATAATTGCGTGCTTTCCAAATTACATGTAATTGGAGCTGTGTTTTACTGAGCTCGCGTGTTTTTGTCTCTTAAATTACATTTTTGTTCCTTTTATTTGCCTAGTTATAAAATTGCAGCATTTTATAATAATTAATGTTGAGTAAGGACATTTATCACGAAGGCATTTGCGATTTAATTTCATGTTTAGAACTTTAGACCAGCAGATATGTCGAGTAGGTAACTAGGTATCTACATGTTCATGAATGGTAACGAGTATTTATGTTGAGCAGAGCAGAGGTCAGCATGTTTTGAATAAAACAGATTATTTACAATGTTTGTCAGCATGTGTTCACATGTGCTGCGCGGGCGCCGGGCGATGGCGACGGTGACGTCGATGGCGCCGCCCGCACATGCGCACTCAGCCTAATTCATGGCCAAACCTCAACTGACACTCAAGTATTATAGACAAAAAATGATTTCATGCCACCCTACACGATTTATTGGTGACACTTGTCCTAATAAAACTAATTTGGAGCGGACACGCCATATTATTAATTGGCAAGTTTCTTGCAAATGTTTCTAAATCTGAGTGTAATATAAAAATTCAAATTAATTATACCTCCATAGATGTCAAGCAATTTAATCGTAAGCAGTTTTTGTGCCATACTGGTTTTCAACATCTAAACTTTTTTCCGCAGGTTTTCGGAGTTTTCTTAACTTTAGGTTATTCGCAAGGTTATGTGTTTCTTGCAACTTCGCAATACATTTCAGGAAATGAAATTGGTTACTGACAGCAAAACAGTTGCCCAACAAAAATGTTTGTTTATATACCTATCAACTACCGTTCAGTAGCAAAATATGCATATCATCAAAAATGCACGACGCCAAACATTTTATGATGATGCTAACTGTGCATAATTTGTGCTTGTTCGTGCTTATGTCACAAATAACATCGTACATAACACCAGTCGCTAGTTCAAGTCGTAGCGCAGTAATATGTGGTCACGCTTCAATGTAACACCATGTACTTGCTATTTACTCTGTGTGGAGCACGCTGTATGTCGTGTCGTGCTGTTTATAGAGCCAGTTAGAGCCGCTGATTGGACGAGATGACTGGACACCTAGTATGGCGGTAGAATGTTTGCTAATCGTATGTAATGACGTGTAGGTAAATGTGGCGGGTAGTTAGCGGTAGCTAAGTTACATAATTTGGTGGTAAAGTTGTTATGAGGTGCGTTTTTGTGGCGTTTCGTTTACATGTCCTTGTGCTAAGAAACAAGTGTTTCTCAAGTGGGTAATGGGTTAAGAGAAATCTAAACCTTTCAGACACTGTCAATGACACTATTCGTACATTGTAATTCAAAGAGTTGTTTATCGCCATCAATTGATTTACAAGGTGCAGAATAGCAATTACCTCAGTATTTCTTAGCAGCTGACAGAGGGGCGCCCACGCGCCCCGCACGAGTTCAGCTCTATTATACAATCAGGACGAATCAGCACATGTGACACACGGGCACTCGGACACTCACCACGCACACCACGGAGGTCAGCTTACTCACCCATCCAAGGCTAGCTCAATACCAACCTAATGATCCCATTATTATACTCAACCAACAATCTAAAGAGTACAAATCTTTTTGATCAACGTCTAATGCTCGCAGATTCGACATTGCGCATCAGACAATTTCCTAGGTCTGCCCACGTCAATTACACTATTTTACACTAGATCGTGGCTGGCACGTCATTATTCTGATTGTTTCCTGGCAATTCTCGTTGTAAGAGTCTATAGATGCAAGCAGTAATTTAGTAAATAGCAATTGAAAAAATTGCCGCGCAAAAGTTTCACGTACGAAATAACGACGGCTTATAATAAAATTTTGAAATTGATTCGATGAGATTGTAAGCGATTGTCGCGGCCATACAAAAATGTTGCGTTCTCATTTTAATCGTGCGTAGCCGAAGGCGAGGCGAGTTTCTCTCGATGATCAATAGAGCTGGTCGCGGGCATTGTATCGAATGTATCGCTCGTACGTATCGTATATGAATACAATAGCACGCACGTGCTGTCGCCTACGGCGTCCGCCCCTACCATTGTCCAGCCAGCCATTGTTTCACGGAAATCCTCCGTACATGTCTTGACACTCCAGTAATATCCTATTTTGATAATATTACCTTGTGTGATTAGTCATCGCAGGTAATAAAATACAGTGGCACAGGATAATGTTGAAGAGGAAATGACTATAAAATTTATTGTCTCAACAGGTGGACATCGTGACAAAGATGTTATAGTAATACGAGATTCCGATCATAAACACATTCTTGTCGATGATCAATATTATAAATGTCAGTTAACAATGCAAGGGCTTTTGTTCTTCATAATTTAACTTCTACTTCTTTTTCATTAGCAAGCAAAAGCTCTTCAAAACGCTAGAAATTGTCATACGTACATACAAGATTGATTAGTCAGAATTTTTCTTGGTTTGTCCAATCTAAGTTGCCTCAAACAATACCAAGTACATTTGAATACATTAACGAGGTAACACACTCACTATCTATTAGGCAAGTCACAATGTGGTTAGACAACTAGATCACGGAACTGCCTTGCTTGCTTAGCTGTTCCTACACTCGCCGTACTCTCGACTATGACCTACAAACTAAAAAACCTCTGACTATCACCTCCTGCTGCCTTTGTGCGCGAGCGCATTCAATTCTTATAAGATTTTGTACGTGCATGTGCGGGTGAGCTTAAAAGCTTATAAATCTTTGTCTGAGTGTATGTGTGAGGGTGGACTTGACAAGAGCAACTCGATAGCGACACAATGCCTGGCGTATTACCATATTGTAAGAGCCGGCAGTAAAACTTGTTTTATGTTAGTGCAACGAATGTAGAGCTTTAGATATAGCTTTTATAATGTCGCAGTAATTTGGTGCAAATATTTTTATGGCTAGCTAAAAAATGAATCGACGTTTTCATCTATTGCAGCCTTTCAATTTTCTATTTCATTTGAATTGCGGTGCACCGCAGTACTTTTATAATGAGATATTAAGGTGCGAATAGTACAATAACGGAATTTACGTCGGTTTCGTATACAATTTGTATCTATACGGCAACAATAGTCGGCGCGTGGGCCGCGAGGCTGAGCGGGCGCGATCCGCAGGGCTGCTAGAACTAACTGTAACACTTTCATATTATCTACTTACAATAAATAATTGCCATGTTTTACAGTTACTGTTAAGATATGAACAAATAGTGAGAACTTGGTTTTATCTTGCAGTCAAATAGTACAAGTTGAATACAGCCTTAAATTTTTTTGGAAGGACCGCTGGGTCCGAGTCTTACAACTTTGGTTCTTTTGTCTAAACCAAATGACATTAATTAAAAAAAAAAACTATAATACCTTTCCTATGTGAAACTTTTCCACATACCGAAAGCTCAAAGCCGTCTCAGCACAGCCAGCCAGCCCTACAAAGAAACGGAGGTTGAACGCACGCGACATTGTTATCTCTCGCCAGGTTTGGGCGAGAATAAATAAAACTCTTCGTAGAAAACACACATTTATTTTATTATTCTGTCGAGGCTCTTGTAATGTCGCGATAACGCTTTATGGGACCTGTTATCGTGCACTAACGAACTTTCACAAACACATAAGACTTACTACCAAAGTTATAGGACTATAAAAATTGAATAGAAAACTTAAATTGGACCTCGCACCGTTACAAAATTAACTGCCAATTTTTATGATATTTGGAAAAAGACAATATGTTTAGATATTTTATATACCTAGCCATAAACTCTCGATTTACATAACCAGTCTGATTGTTAGGTTTTTTCATCTAATCGTGAAACCTAATGGAATGGTAATTCCTAACGTATTTCTGCTTGATTTGCCATATTAACACGAATGCGTTAAAATTTGAAATTTATTACTTGGTAATAATCTTTTATGTAGAATTATAAAAAGCTTTTGAACATAACTTTTATTAAAAGCTGTAAAACATTGCTAATATAGCAACTACAGAAAGCCTCTTCGTATGCCGAAAATAGGAGACATAAAATACGGGATACCGGTTCTCCGTCGATCAAATTACTATGTATCTATCTATAGTAATTCTACGTACATAAATATCAATAATTTTAATTGATATACAAATCAAAGTTAATTGATCTCGAATCATTTCAACTGTTTCTAAAATTGATTAAATTTTCATATGGCAATGCCACACATCACTCGGGTCTTGTGCCAGAGAATAAAATAACATAAACACTAATTGGACTGCGCGCGTGACTCCATTTTAGCCGCAATTCTTTAGACTTTTTATGAATGAGATAGATAGATATAAAAGTATATTGTGTGACAGAGAGGGGTGTAGTAGGTAGGGTGACGTTAAGGTACATTAGCAGCTTTTAGGCCGGTATCGGCGCCCGCGTCATTTGCCTGGTAATGGACCGGGATTGCCTCAATTTGAATCTGCCGACCGTCATCTTTTTGTACACTTTGCTGGTTAATGGATCACGGTTACTGTACCGTCTTTGTTGTTGTTTTGTGCACTCGTAATAAAAATACTGCCCTTTATGAATATGAATCGTGTTTGAATATTGATTTACGGTATGGAATTGAATATAACATAAATATCTAACTTGTCGTTTTTTATCAATTTTATGTTCACAGCATTCTACATCAAAGTAGGTTTGTTTATTCATTTCAACTATTCGTGTCATAATAAACATTTGATTATGTTCCAATAGTTTTAAAAGTAAAACCTGCCGCGGTCCGCTCTTGTTGCAGTTAACACCCCTCGGCACAGATTTTTTGTGTTTCTGTTTGGAAACAGGAAAAAAATCTATGCGGTTTTTATATAAGGATTGTTTTTGTGTGTTTGTCTTAGCGCGCGCCGATAACGTAGGCGACAGGACTCCAACACTCGGTAGTTTTTAGTTTTACATTATTTAACAAGCTTTTAGCCTGGGCAATTTACTAGAGCAATGACCCCCCCCCCCCCCCCTTATAATGTACGATTAGAACTGAAACTATTCCGTGGGTAAAGTAGGCAACTATAAAACACCCAAATGTCTGCATAAATCACTGCCAGGGCGACATTGACTGTAATTTCTAAGCAAAATAACGTTCAATTAAAATACAGCTATAAATACACCTACATAGCTTAATGATTCGGTTTTTAATTACAGTTGGCTATTCAAATCTATTTACACAAATTGCTTGGCAGATCAAATAATATTAATCAAGCAAGACGACGTAACTACATCAAAGCTTGAAGTTTAAAGATCAGGTAGTAAACCCTTCTTGTGTTAAAAGGTTGTTAACCCCCGTAGACAGGGGTGCACTACCTTCACATGTTCGTTCCGACGGGCAGGGGTGGCCACATGATCCTACAGTCCCACTTGTTACTATTAGTTAGTAATTTACAACACATATTTTTCAACATTGGCCCATTAGCGGGGATTAGGGAAGTCTCCTGATGACGTGAAAGTAGGATGTGACGCGACAGAATTCCCCATTGCCGTCACTCCGTGATCCGTGGGTAATAAAAGAAAATCGATGCGTTGTCAGACGAGATCGAGCGCCGCCTGATTAATGTACGTTGGGACACACTGCACACGGGATACATTTATATTGTGCGTAGGAGTGAGATGTATGCTGAGCAATGACCCTTTTACATGGCAGTTTTAGCGTTGAAAAGGTTGTTGTTTAAATGGTGTTCCACAAAATAAATAATCCTGAGGCGGATTCGATAATTCGAACTTGGTAAGCTCCAAGCAATAGCCGCTCCAGTGCCAGTGCAAGTGCCAATCGTTATTAGTCTTCTAAGTAACTAAAACACCTATAAGAAGAGTAGGTATCTCATCCGACAGGACTTTCCATGGTCATCTCATAAGAGAACTGATTGCAAATGAGAACCTATTCATTCTGGATGAGACAAGTCTCGTAAGTGTCGACAAGTAGACAGACGGACAACAGAACACCGGCCACACAGACAATGCACTCTAACATAAAAGCGACGCCATGCTTTTAATGGTCGGCCATGTAAAATCTTTACGTGGCATCGTTTTATAGTGCGGTGTGTCGTATAACTCGTATATTTTAGCTTTATGGCGTGTGGCTGAGGCTGAGTCGCGCCGTGGGCCGGCGGCGTGGGCGCTACTCCAGAATCGAGCCCACGTGCCCGATCGCAGATACCATTGTCCGCTCCGGGCTTGTTTATGGGAGCACTCCGAGATACCGACGAGAAATGACACCTTGATCGCGTGCCTTAATCTACCACTCCCTGCTAAGAACTTTCATCTAGATTTCGCGTTGATCTAATTTAATAGAACTAAAGACCGGTTTATGGTGGTGCAGTTAAGAAGAACAAGTTCGAGGGCAATCTTTCACCACTTTTAAAACACACACCAGATATTTATATACACGTTCCACAATCGCATAAACTTGAGTGAATTCGAGTAATAACCGAGATGAGAAGAAGATTTGGTCGATGACACTATAAATGACTGTTATAACTTGTAAGTTGCGTGTAGCGTGTAATCTTGGAACAATAACAACCAATGGTTGATACAGAATTGGCTCGTAAAAGCGTAGTGGCTCGAAGCGGTAGCAATTTGAGTGTTTTTAATAATTTTTATATGCGGGAATAAATGGAGCCGGTCGGCAGTGTCGCGTTGGACACGGAATACGTAATGAGCTCTCTGTAAAATTAATGACTACGGTAGCCGCGTTCCAATCAAATCGACCAAATATGATTAAGACAACTTTCAGACTGTGCTATAAATAAATGTGCTAGACTGCTAATTATGCAGCTCCTGTTTGCGCTGATTGGTCTAATATGACTCCACAACATTTTTGATATTTAACAATTATACTGGGTACAAGCATTACAAATAAAAGAGGATGAAGAACGACTACTGATGGTACTCTACTCTCCCGTAACTCTCACCTAAGAAAGTCTGTAAGCTAAACTCACCTTTCTTTTGTTTCCAGTGGCCTGACATCAACTACCGAACGAGGTGTGACTCCGGTCTACCTTCGTTGTCGGGAAGGGACCATCTCCTGGGTGTACCCTCGGGGAGCACTGCGGCTTCTGTTCCGACCACCCCTGCCTGCTGATGAGAGGGACTTCAAGGTCTGCGTGAGGGTCATACGGAGACCGGACCCACCTGATCTATTTCATACCCTGCGATTTAATGATACAGGTATTTTTTAGTAAATATATATATTGCTTTTATTATCTGGTGATCTGTGAACAGAATTCCATTGAAATTACGCAAAAAATACTTATGAAATATACTGTTTCTTCAGACAGTAATAACATCACAAACAAAAAGACTAAAAACTAAGCAAATAAATAAAATTAAATAAAAATGTACACATAATTAATGGAGTTAGGGATGATCACAGATGGCAAGCGCTCTGCGTAAATTGTTGGTTGTGTGGACCCTTTTTGAATACCAGAGTAAAACTCCATCAACATAATGATTTAATTGTGGTCGCCTACTAAGTAATGCATTCTTTGTAGAAGTCGCCGAGCGGTTTCCAGCGCGGCTCTTTGTGGAGGGCGCTCGACGCCTAGTTCCTCTTTACGCGCCCAATGACGGTGACCCAAGGGAACTACGATGCTTCCGCAGCCGGCACGGTCGTGCTGCGCTTTACGTCGAAGCTGAACCAGAAGACGGCCCTCAGAAGAGAAAAGCTACCTTCAAATACGAAGCAAGACCCCTCGTCCGGAGACACTACGATCCGGCCACCGCAGACTGCAGACCCTGCACCGAGTCGGAACTAGAGCTGGCCTTCTGCACCAGCGACCTCGGTAAGACCTCACACGTAATCTCATTACTCCTCTAGCTGTTCCATCACCGCAACAATGAGTAATCACAAACCCTTCGCCTTCGCCCGCTGAATGTTAATAAACCCGCGACGACGACCGCACAGTAATTTGTCGCCATCACCGGGATTCCTCGCGCCTCAAATTATATTAAACGTTGTTATACTTGAAAATAATTTTATCATTTTTCCTCGCTTAACTACCACGAAGTATTTGCACAGCGAGACCATTTATCTAAAGGACTCGTTATTTTTAAATTTTAAACAATGTTGAATTTTTACGCAAATGGATGCAACCGAAAAAGGTTTGCGCATTGTTTGTCGAGCCTTTTGTATAGCCGCTAAGTGATAGTCGGATCTCTATTAGGATTAGATTGCATTTCATACCGGTCATGACTCACGGAAGCTTTTGCATGTAGTGAGCGAGCCGGGATGAGCTGCTTAGATTCAATTTACGTCCGTAACGACGGTGCTTGACAAGTGTATACCGGATCGACTAGTATGGGCGTACGGCACGCGACGCGGCAGGGAGTTCATGTTAATAGTTTTTTCTGGTTTGATAAATTATAATAGTTGAGGAGTTATGTCATTGCAGCGCATGCATCCCGCCGCGTCGCCCGCGCACCCACGTTATTAGCCGCCTCCAACACGTATCATTGATTTTTTGTTTGTCATTCCACACAAAAAAGGTAGATATTTTTGGATCAAGGCAGCGTACGTGTTAAGGTTCTTTGTCAAATAACAATGACAAGCTATTGTTAAACTGTCAAGAAATGGAAAATTATTATCCAATTATTTCTGTTTGTATTAGAATAAATAACTTATGAATCATTAGTTATCAGAGAATTGTTTAGGGAGAAACAGGAAATTAATGGTCCCAACACACGAAGTTCGGAACATAACTAACTTCAACTGCATATTTCGGATATTAACACTAGCTTACAATTAAATAAACAGTTGTCTTGATAACATACGGCGGTACTGAGATAGTCGTGATGGCTCGTTAGGGAACCTTCTATATAATTATCGGATGTCGGGGCCGGGTTGATGACCGTTTACCAAAGACTTGGACTATTCACTTATCTTGCTCAAACAAAAGCTGAGCATAGAAAAAATCCGGCTACATTTTGCGCTTACTCACGGCGCGGACAAAAAACACGGACAATGGGGACAGTGATTAATATCTGGACAATAAATCTGGTGTCGCGACGGTACCTAGTCGTTGAGCGAGCTACATTGTGCTACAGTTTTAACACTGCTCTTACCTCATCGAGATAAGTGGGGGACATTATAGGCTTTTGTTTCCAACCAAGTTTGTCACAAGGAGGAAGCTATGAAAAGTTGCCATGCGTTTTTAATGAAGTATGCTATTTTACTGAAGCGAAATGTTACATTAGTTTATGCTATTCGCAAAAAGTGCTTTGGAAGTGGAGTTGCGGACTCCACCCTAAGATAGAATACAATAGAATTCCTATGTTATCTAAAGGACACAAAATAGTAAAAGAATGAAATGCTTAAATTAACTTGATAACACAATAAAATTATATGGTATAACAAAACGTGAAAGAATGGCGCCGTGAGCCGTGAGCCCGTGACAACAGTGGAACATTTAAAGCCGCGCTTCAGTTAAAAGGAAAACTCGTCGCTGACTCAATTGTGTGCTCGAAACACGCTCTAGAGATAGCTCAGTCATTAAACTTTATAACTTCTAATTTGTTTGCGCCGTAGCAATTACTATAATTAACAAAAACTCAGCTTTCAAACAAAACAATCTATGTAAAACGCAGAGCTTGATAATAATTTGTTTTTAGATAAAAGGAATGCACATTTACATATTTTATTAATATGTAATGACGCAAAATATTATAAGTGTGGGATATTTCCTCGAAGAGCTTTATTTCCAACGTTTATTAGGATCAAACCAGTATTTCCTTTGAATTAAATAGGTATCCTAACGAATTTTAGCATAAAACACAATAAAATAGTAGCCTTGATTTCTTGCGGTTTAAATTTATAACACATAATACTAGAAATATTTAAATAACTAGCTGGGTAGTGGAATATTATGCAATTGACAAGAGATAAATCAATGGTAGAACTCGTCCCATGTTTATTATGTATAATTTCCTCCTTTTTTTTAATTTAGTTGCAAATTAATCCAAATATTTTAAAATGTTTTTACACGTGGCTTTACCGTTAATATCTGTCTTTACATAGTCAGTGCCCAGCATAACCTGACCTCTCTATCCCCTTCTTTTTTATAGGAGGGGCAGGTCAGGTAACGCAGGTCCAAAAATGTTTAATTCACTTTGAGTAAAGTACAAAAGTATAACTCACTATCTCTCTTCCAGTATCACGAGGCGTGATCATGATGAGCGAGGCTCGCGAGGACCTGGACACGACGCAACTGACGCTGCGACTGACCAAGCTCATCCGAGCTACGTCAGGAGACTCATCAGAACCCAAGGACAAATCTAATGACCTGGCTGAAGATGACGATTATTATAGGTAAGGACTGACTGTTAATTTGCAAATGATTTTCGTTTTTTCCGGTAAAAGGTAACATCACGCCTGTAATCCTCGAACGGTTAGGCAGAGATGTACATGACTGGTCACCCACATATCGCCAGTTATATTTAAGTCCCGTATAATAGGAGGCGTGCTTATAACTATAAACCTGGTATAAATCCGACTTCGGGCTGCTAAAGTTGAAAAAATCCTGATGGAAAAACTCAATAACACTTTGCCCAACCTGGGAATCGAACCCAGGATCTCATGTTTAGCAATAGCGTTTGCGACGACTATACTAACGAGGCAGTAATAGGAGCCTCGGTTGGTCTAGTGGTCTCAAACGGACTTGAAGCACTAAAAAGGGATTGCCAGGGCTGCGGGACTGTTCGAAAGAGATACCGTGGCCCTGGAACACAAAGGGCAAAGAAGGAACATGGATGGGTTTTAATCAGTACAAGTCTGACACTCCCCTCCGCTCCGATGATTTCCCATCCGGAAAAAAAAAAGCACTAAAAAGGGATATTGTCAAAAGTGTTTCAAAAGTTCTTTGAAAGTTTTTCAAAAGCTTCAAGTAAAATCGACGGATCCTGTTCTTAAACCTACCTAATCAATTTGGCTAATCTGCTTACCCTAGGATACTCCAGCCATTTAGACAAAGTTCATACACGTCACATCGTTATGAGCGCAGCATTTAAAAAGTAGATAGCATGTAATTGCAGTCCCCCGCGTAGATAATTGCGAATGACCGCTTACATAATCCTTTAGGTAGTGATTACGAAATCGTGTATGATCAACGTTTTAGAAGTTAGAACTGCGAGTCAAGATAT
Organism: Noctua janthina; assembly: GCA_963576755.1. NCBI lineage: Eukaryota > Metazoa > Arthropoda > Insecta > Lepidoptera > Noctuidae > Noctua > Noctua janthina. The sequence goes on from OY755055.1 coordinate 7,145,562, forward strand.
CTTTATTATACTATACTAATATTATTAAGAGGTAAAATTTGTCTGTAAGTTTGTATGTAGGGGATAATATTCGGAACTACTGATCCGATTCCGAAAATTCTTTCACTAATGGGAAGCTACATAAGCCCCAAGTGTCACAGGCTTCATTTAAAACGTTCCCGTGGGTTAATTTCCGTACATAACGGGAGTCAAGCCGCGAGCAAAAGCTAATAAGACAATATAATCGGGACTTGAAGTTGGCAGAATTGGGAACGTCTGGCTCTTGTATTAACTTCAGAACATTCTCGGAATTGAGTCTTTTATACGTATCCACTGTTTAGGTCTTCCCCTATTACATGGTACTCGAACAGAACTGGGGAAATGTATCTGTACTATAGATACCGTAGATCCGCATCCCTTTTTTTTTTTGGATGGAAAATCATCAAATGACTGACTAAAACCCATCCATGTTCCTTCTTTGCCCTTTGTGTTCCAGGGCCACGGTTTCCGCACCCCTCTGCCTAACACTTCGGGGATCACAGTCGTGATGTTATGTTACGTTGTTACTTCTTAGGTCGACACACCCAAATTGATCAGATAGTACAAAGTTTTAGGAAATTCAAGTGAAACGTTGCTGTTTGATAACATCTAGAACCTGTTGTCCACCTACATCCTACACTCATGCTCATAAACTGCTGGCTGCAGTAAAAAGTTATTATAAGGTATATCTTTGTTGCATCTCTTCAACATGTAAATTGGGGTCCGAGATGTAAGGAGGTACCTATCTAGTGCTGTAAAGAGGATCTCTACAATTGTATAATGACGTAGGAGTACAGTCACGAGCATAATGTAAACACTTAACAACTTTGAAAAGTGTTTTTCTCCTACTGTTCCTGATTAAAATTTCATGTTGTTACGAACAAAGTATTCTGGAACTCATATTTTTATGAAAAAGATCCTAACTTACAACTTAGATCAAGTTACAATCGTCATATCTCGCGAAAATTGTTTTTAAATTTAGGAAAGTGTATAAATATTAATGCTCGTGACTGTACCTTTCTGTACTTTCAAACAAAAGTTTTTAAGTGTAACTTTGCAGCAGCCCAAAAATTCAAGAGTTGGTTCAAGGGTTCTGAAAAATCTTGCCAGGACTTGTGGCATTATAAAAACATAAGTAGTTGACTGTCTCGTTGGTTTTAGTGTTAGCAAGCGCGACTGTTGAGCAAGTAGTCCTGAGTGCGATTCCCGGGATAGGCAAAGTATTATTGGTTCTTTCCATCAGGAATTTCTTGGCAGAGTCTGAATCTGTCTGTGCCTGGTTGATGGCAATGTGATCGCCTCTATTTCATGGGACTTTAAGATAGCTGGCGAAATGTGAGTGTACTATTACGTACACCTCTGCCTAACCATTCTGGGATTACAGGCGTGTTGTTGTGTTAAGTAGTTAAGGCTTTTAGGATTCAGTAGGTAATCCTTGGATGAACGGCCTGATAATTTTTCATGTTCACCACTCTAACAAATCTTTATCGTTCCAGGTATGACGTCGACAACACACTAGAGCGCACTACACACCGCAACCACAAGCGGCGGAAAACGCGCAGCCTTCACGCGCACGTGCACGTATCTTCGGTGTGCGGGGCGTCTGCGGGCGCGGGAGAGTTCCTTGTCATGGCTCGGAGACGCCTGGGAAGATATTCCTTGGTCTGTGCGCCCAGGATAGACGACTGGACCGAACTGGTGAAGAGACGGAACGCTGATGGTACGGCCCATTGCTTGCTGCAGCATTAGAATGAAGACCCAGAAGCTGGGGTGGAGATTTAAGTTGCTGTGATTGGTTAAAATCGGTGAAAGACGCTTTTCATGAGTTGGATGATGATGATAGACTCTTAGTGTGCAGAAGACCTGTGAATTTGTGTAGTTGGTTATTCCATAGAGATATTTTAAATTCAACAGTGAAACATTGTTGCTTCAGATCCTATTTCAAGAGTTTTATCTATAAGTTATGTTACTGCTTGCTTGCCATAAAATCAGCTTGCGTATCAATGTAATGTTGTACAAAAGTTCGAATCTTTATTTATGTATCAAATGTTTTATATTTACTGTAAATGATATATTTGTAGATTTTTAAAGAAAATGTGGTCCAGAGTGCCAAAATATGTAAGATCTTCATTTAGACGTAAGGTTGATCTCAGCTCTGTACATATTACATTTAAGTGGGATAAAGAAAGCCATATTAGTTAAGCACCATAATTAGATATAACGTAATATATTGCAGTTTAAGTGTGATTTAGAACAGATTATTTTTATTTTATATAATATGCCTACTTGGTGCCACTGGTATAGGAAACCTTATATTGTTTTTTACTACAGAAATGTCACACAGAAAATGTTGAATATAGTTGGCTCTATTAGAACAAATATTTATTAAAATTTGAATAAACTAACTAAATACATTATTAATTAAAAACTATTAAATAACCTATAATAAATAAACTAACAACAAACTACAAAAGCGCATCAAAAAACTCCTCCTCAACGCTGTCAGCTGGTAATGTGACCAAGAGACTGGCGGCGTTGCCACGTTGTATGGCAACACTTAGTTGGCTCTTAGATATACATAAATTGATGTAACAAGCTGGAATTGTTTATTAATTTTAAATTAAATAAACCTAGGTTTTCTAAATCCATTTTCGATGTCGAACCTCAAGTTTTAAATTGTCTGTTCTGATAATATTCTTTGGAAACAAAGTAAGGTGACCTATACATTATAGATATTATGGTGCTGCCATAGACAATGTCTTTTTTAGCGCTTCCATAAACAGATTCTTTATTTTTTTATAATATAATTTCTATATTATCGCCTGAACTTACCATTCAGTCCGTGTGAATACTTTAGTAATATATTTTGTACAAAATTCTTAGTATAGTTGTCGATATGTGATATAGTTTACAACGAGTGTGTTATAAAGTGCCTAATGTATATACGAGAATATACCTATTGACAATACATAGTGTTTATAAATATACACATTATTATGTAAAAAGAAAAACTGTTGAATAAAATAGTTTAAAATATTAATTTGGATTCTTTTTTTTTGTACCCACTTTAGTCACCTGATATCTATATTAATATTATAAAGAGGAACGATTTTTTTGTTTGTTTGTACCGAATAGGCTCCGAAACTACTGGACCGATTTGAACCATTTTTTTACCAATAGAAAGCTAAATTATCAGGAAGTAACATAGGCTATAATTTATTTTCAAACAAATTAGAGATCCTTAAGAAAATTGCAATAATGTAACCCAAAGTAGCAAAATTTTGCCTATAAAATTCATTATTTGGCGTGCGCTGAGAAAACTATTGATGATACTTAAAAATTATGTACTACATGATTAAAGTACTTATTATTACCTACAAAAAAGTCCGCATGAGCATATATCTAACTAGCATAGTTAAGTCACAATAGCAGCTTTTGTGTTCTAAAATTTCAATAGATGGCCCCGGTAGAAAAAGTTGGTTACATCCGTATCGTAGTATTAATTCTTATTCAAATAAATAGTTTTATTATCGAGGGTATTTATGTAGCAGTAATATACTTAGTGTTTAAGAAGAACTTATCATCAATATGTAAGATACATGCAGCGACATCTATTGAACCAAAATGGTAGTAATAAATAAAAATGTGCTCACAAGATAACTTTAAAATTGACTGACCGGCTTTGTTAAAAAGTTATGATAGCGTACTTTAGATTAGTCTACATGACACTGCTTTGAAAATCTACATAGCCTATACCCTGTAGAGTGTGTGTTCGATCGCTTTGCATACGGAAGGCAGTTGCAAGTGGTCCGCTAGAGTTTACAGCAGCTATATCGTGTTTGGGCTCATTTCATGCACCTTGATGAGAACATTAAACCTAACTACAGTATGACTTTCATCGGCGTTCTAACGATGGAGGCGGAAGGCAGTTGCAAGAGGTCCTCAACAGTTTACAGCGGCTCATTTTATGCTCCTTGATGAGAACTTTAGATCTAGCTGGAGTATGACTGTCATCGACGGTCTACCGATGGAAACTGAAGGCAGTTGCAAGAGGTCCTCAACAGATTACAGCAGCTATATTGTTATTGGGCTCATTTCATACGCCTTGGTGAGAACTTTAAACCTGCCTGGAGTATGATTATCATCGAAGGACTGACGATGGAGTCGGCAGACAGTGGCAAGAGGTCCGCAACAGTTTACAGCAGCTTTATCGTGTCTCGGCTCATTTCATGCACCTTGATGAGAACTTTTGACCTAGCTGGAGTATGACTGTCATCGAGTGTCTAAGGATGAAGACTTAAGGCTGTCGAGGGAAGCCCTTATTTGGAAAAACATAAGTCGAATATTTTAGCGATTAATGCAAATATTTTCGAGAAATTAAATTGTTACATACTTGAATCTTTACCAATATTATAAAGATGAAGAGTTTGTTTGTTTGATTGACTGAACGAGCTAATTTCAGGAACATAAAATAATTTGTTTGATAGTGTTGGATTGCCCATTTATCGAGGAAGGCTTATAGGTTCTATAAGATCACTCTACAACCAATAGGAGCATCAATGAAAAATATTGCAAAACAGGGAAAATTTATTCCTTTAAAGAGCTTCCGTTGCGTGCACTGTGTAAACGGTTAAAGTTACGCAACAATCATGAGTCCGCGATAGCATATGTTTATCTTTTAAGGTTGCCTCACACTCTCTCTGATGTGGCGCAGACGAAGTTGGCGGGTGAGCTAGTTATATTATAATATTATATTCAGCATAGTGTATTTTTTTTCTACAAAAGTTAAACGATTTAAGGAAGTTTCGGTGATGGCTGATGCATTCAAAGATGGATATATTCAAGTCGTAGGCGCTAACGAGTCACGTATGAGGAATATTAAACCCAGTCGTAGGTATTAAGAAAAATAAACATGAAATATAGCAATTCGTTTATTGAAAAAATCACAACTGATACCACATAGAAAAACTACTCGGCACGGTTTAACTCTTAACTATATATAATATCACATAAACACTTTATAATTTGATAGACTATATACATAGACATCTATTAGTATTTGGTACACTTTGTGAAAATACCAACCACTAGGTGATCGCAGCTTTAAATAAAACAAAATAAAATAATTCCTTTACATTCGAGTTTTAAATAAAATTGATAACTAGAAAAGAAACAACGAAATAATATACATATTGAAATAAATAAAAAATTAAATATGGATCGGATCGACAATGTATAACAAATTAAGTATAATAAATAGTATTTTACAGTCACCGAGTCGAACCGGTTTAATATTTGCGGTATATTCCAATTGACCCCACTGCCATTAAACCGTCGTTTCGCTGGCCCACTACCTTGACGTCAGTGGGAATCAATAGACATTCCGATCCATCAAGTACGACACCTCTCATCACGGTCTTTTATATTTTCCCTGGCGACAAACGGGAAAAAAAATCCCGTTTGTTGCCAGTGAGGCATATAATATGAAACATATGTTCCCAATAAGTACCCGCCTGGCATGAGCTCAAGGTGGTATGCATTTTAATAATTCTGGGTATAGGTACGGTCTTCTAGTAATAAATACCTTCTTGATTTCATGCCCGCCTAGTACTGTTCGTAGGGTTACTGTCCATAACTAGCACAAACGTACTAACACTATTCGATCCCATGCAATGTTTTCGAGTAATATTTTATTACTCAAAAATACGGTGGGGAGAACGGGAACAGATTTTAATTATTCTGGCCCCACCAGTGGGGCTACGGGCAGTGGGGACAACGGGAATACACCGTATTTGCATACAAGTTCTTTGTATTCAGTAAATATGAACACATCGGTTTGTACAAACCGCCTTACACAAGCATATCCGAAGACCGGAGTGAACCACCACCTCGGAAAGTATCAACGACCCAAAATGTAATAATTAATTTAGTTGAAGATTTTTTACACTACAACCCGTTTGCCGTAACTACTGAATACTATTTCCATGTGAATCTAATTGTAAGTAACTTTCCACTGCTTACAAAACGGAAATCACAACAGGTACGTAATTTACAAAATGTGATAACTGATATGTATTCAATGTCTTTTCAAAATATACCTTTTTCGTGTACTACTTGGAGAATGAGTATCAACAAGTTGTGTTAGATAACTTAAACTTACGCCAACATTTAACATAACTATGTGTTAGAACATCAATATAGTACAAGTTTAGAATTTTTACCACTAAAACAGTCCAACAGTGTATGTAGGCAACAATATTGATCCAAACATTCATAAGATTTTTACATTTTTTACGTAATACATAATGTATGCAAAAGAAGTCGTAGAAAACAACAAGTGTCTATATTACAACAACTCGTTTGGCATTTAATGTGAAAATATTCATAATAGTAGCAATATAAAAGTGAATTAATGCTAAGCAGTACTAAATTCTATGGATTAAATTACGGAGTAATACGATATCGTAGGCAATGCGTATTTTTAATAATAGGTATTTCAGTAATTTATCATATAAGTACTCAGTAATTTGACCCAGAAGCTCACTCGTCCATCCACGTCTTTACTAAATTCGTTCAAGTTAGCACACAGACCACCGTTTCCATTCGCCACGACCATGAGCAAAGTACTATCAGCCTTCTTAGTTCGGAACCATCTCTCTATGTATTGCGCACTCCTCTATACTAACCATCACCAACACCATCATCATCATCGTTCTCTTGCCCTTATAACCACATTCATTAAATACGAGTAATTAAATATTATTGATGCCTGCCCACCAAAGATATGAAGAAGAACACGGAAAATAGAGTTAATTCTTAAAAGATATTATGTCTCTTTCTTTCAATTTTAGTGGACAGATATCCCTAAGCAGGAACAACAAACTTTCAAAGAAGTGAAAATGCAATTTATTCGCTCATTAATACAGATAGATAAAATAAAAGATTATACGATGTGCAAGCCAATTAAAAATTTAGTTGTGCGCACAATTTAGAAAAAATGTTGACAGAATGTCATCGAGATGTAGATTATGATAACGTTTCAAGATAAAGCCGAGAAAACACATTAGAAAGTCTGTTAACTACTAGAAAAATATTAATGATCCATAACAACTACAATATACCGTTTAGGTCAATATTCTTCAAAATATTAATTTAATTTTCATAGATTTACAATTCTTTATAATTTTTCATAGTTATTCATAAAATTAGATATTTTGATTATTCGAATAACAGGTTAAGACGGAATTATTGTCGAAAACATTTATTTGTAACGCGAGGAATCTCGTCCTAGTGATGTTAATGGAATATTCGTACGAAATAACATATTTAGTTCAAGTAGCGTGCGATAAAAAATAACTAGGTTTATAATTGATGAAAAAAAACAAAATTATAAGACAAGCCCAGTCTAACTAAAGGTTACATCACAGTTAATAAATAAATAATACAAGTAAATACAAACGTGATGAACATAAACATTTAAACCAACATAATATACATAAATATTCTTAAACATAAAGCATAATCCTTGTATTTGATGTGACATAGTAGCAATAACAGAAATTACCGTAGTGGCAAGACGATTATATAGGGTGACTGGAAATAGTGACCGATACTGTAAACACGTGATTATACTCATAATAAAAAAACAACTTTCCCAAAGAAACATTTTTTTAATACCTACTCGTTCACTTGCACGCCTGTGACCTATCAGCTGTTAGCCGCGTGACGCAGTTTGTCTCTCACTGTGCTCTGCTTACCCACTGTTGCACAGTACGATAGTAATGAGACAGAACGCCGTCTCGCGGCTAACAGCTGCGGGAGTTCATACGGCTGTTGTGTTATTGAGATAAAAGTGAACAACTATAAAAAAAAGTTTCTTTAGGAAAGTTGTTTGTTATCATGAGTACAATCACGTGTTAAAGTATCGGTCAGTAATTACCAGGCACCCTATATGCATTGAAATCATTGCCAATGAACTTGACTAACGAATGATAATTTTACTATGCAATTTATTTTCCAGAATTATAATCATTACTACCAGTGACCTAGTAGGACTGCATGCTAAAGAAGAGGATATCATGCACAAAAAATCTCAATTTTAGGCAATTTTATATAATATTTTTTAAACTTTTAACGTGTATACAATATCTGAAATGAAAATAGTTTACATAATAAATCTATATTATTAAATGCTAACTCTAATTTAGTGTTTTACAACTTACATTTAATAGTGTTATTTTAAATTACATTTTTTTTACATGTCTAATCATTGCATAGGCGTAATTGCTATAAATTTTGAACATGTTCTAGCCCTTCTTATGTTCTTCGATTTGACTTCGTAAATAATTTCAAGTGCTCAACAATTTAATCGGTGCTGTCAGTTTTGCTCGAAACCATATCATTTTTTTTTTTTGTTTGTCTCAAGAATTGTTATTCACATTTATGCTTTAGCGTTTATTATGACTTTCATAAATCCTATTACGTTAAACGGTTATTGTTTTGTTCATTTGGATAGTTCATTCAAACATCGGATCGATTCGATTATCGGTTGATTAAAATTAAATTAAACTCCCCAAAATAACCCAAATGTCACTTTCCAAAGCGACTTTTAATCTGACTACTATGGAATACTGAAGATGATACAAAATAAAATGCTATTTGACCATAGGTATCTACAGATTAGGACTATTAACTAAACACACATTCAATTAGCTCAAAGGGTCGAAGGGTCTAAAGTCGAAGTTTTTTCTGTACTTTTATGAAATGGAATTAAAATGGCGATTTAAATTAGTGTTTCCTTTAAGCTAACGTAATACTTTTGCAATGTTAGACCGCATTAACAACAATATAAGTAGTCTACATAGCATTATACTGGAGTAAAAATATAAACTCTAAATAAATAAATAAATAGGTAATACGCATAAGAACTGTATTTGGGGCGTCATGATAGTTAACAATGTTTTCATATCCCTTTAGCCTAAACACTCTTGGCAAAACTATCAAACAATTTATCCACATTAACATTCTTTTTCTTAACTTTTCTGGTAAACCACAATACCATAGAGACATTAAATATTTGAACAGTTTATTGCAATTACTGAATATAATTTAGAATCACATTCAGCAGCTACATAAACAAAACAGTCGTGCAAAATGCAATCCACAGTGTCATCTCAAAAACACACATTAAACCTCAGACATAAGACTCAAATTTGTACGTACAATTTCACGGGAACTGTACCGGGGTAGGCGTCATGATGTCTATGATGAAGTCCTCCATGTTGGGTAGAACTAGAATCTTCTCGAACTCTTTGCTGAGCTTCTGTTCGATCCAGTTGGTGATGTGCGCGAAACGAAGCGTGCGCGCTCCCACCGCCGGCCGGGCTTTTAATACTAGTTGTGGATTCGTACGGAACCTGAGAAAAGGAAATTATAAAATAAGCTTGCGTGGACTATCTTGTACTTTAACGGACTGAAAATAAAGTTTATTATCCAATGTCGCAAAAATCGAAGGGAGGGACTTTCCGCTCCTTTCGTTCAACATTGACCCTTACACAGATATCAAATATTGAATGGATCATGTCTTACCCGAGCCATATCCTGTCGTGCGGTGGTGGTGGCATGTTAATCGCTAATCTTCCTTCTAGAGCTTGCACTTCTAGATGCAGCTTTATATCAGTGTTCGATAGACCTTCCATAGCACGTTTCACGTACTTGTAGTCAGTCACCTATAGAAAATAAAACGAAGAAAGGTAAACTATATAACAAGGTAAATATTCAGTTTCAAATATCATTATAACACACTGTAATTTTGACAGATGTGTCAGTGGCACGGGCAGCATCTCAAAAGCAACCTTATTGTAACTACAATAAAAATCATTGTGATCCTGACATTGATCTATACATATAATAACCAATTATAGGCCGATGTCTCTACATTGAAGAAATTGAAAAAAATGTATATGTTATGTTTATTAGAGCAACAGAAGCCAAAACAACAGTTTTTAGAATTTTTGTCTGTCTGTCTTTATGTCTGTATGTTTGTACGGGCATCACGCATAAACTACTGCATGGATTTGAACACAGTTTTCACCGCTCTACTGTTAGATGCTTAACTTAAAAATATAGGCTACATTAAATATAGTTTTGGACCCGATAGGTGGCGCTGTGCGAAGCAAGGGCGGGTCGCTAGTGCGTGCGTATTGAGTTTTGAGCTATAGTACCAAGGAAAACTACATTTGTTATGTTAATTTCTGCTACATGTATAACGTTACGTTAGTGGCCGCCGAAAAATTTTGTACCATCGTAGTAGTATTAAAAAAAAATTAAAGGGGTCCCCTTTATTTTTTATTATTTGTTGTTATAGCGGCAACAAAAATGCAAATTCTGTGAAAATTTCAACTGACTACCTATTACGGATCATCAGATACAGCCCGCTGACAGACAGACAGATGGACGGATAGTGGAGGTTTAGGGTTTTATTTACCACACCAATCGAAAGATCGACATCGGTCGGCGGTCAAATGGTGTAGTAGTAACTATCGATCGACGTAGTAATTTATTCTATTATCGATCGATGGCATCGATCGACGATCGATCGATTGGTGTGGTAGCACCCTTAGATCTGAGCAGAGTGTGTTGCTGATGAGCTCATTAACGCTGCGAAGGGCTCATCAAACTCTTATGCCATCAAGAAGAAGGATGAGTTGGAGCGTGTTGCTAAAACCGGTTGGATTTAGCAACACGCTCCACCATAAAACTTATATTTTAAGATCGTTGGTTACCCTTCGGGTACGGAGTCCTAAAAAGGCACCATTACATTGCTCCACACATTTTGAATAAGTATTCAATTGATAATAAAAATATGCATACTCACTTGTTGGAAGTATTTGTTAGTGGCTATCTTGTCGACCATACGGAGGAACTTTTTCTTAGATGAAACAGATTCGGCCGGTATTACTGTATTTCTGGAATGAATAGTCAATTTAAATCAGTGAAACTGGTATGGTATAGAATAGTCAATAGATAATATATAATTACATACAGGGTATAAGGGACAGCCCTCCAAACTCAAACTGATGGAATGAATTCAGTATATCATTCTAAGATGACCGGCACATTAAATTATTTCAGTAACGTTATGGGAATCCAATAAAATAGATTTGTTTTATTTCCTCATAAGAAATGTATCGTTACCGTGGCAAAACGCACGTAGCGAACAGCAAGCGCAACGACGAGTTCGATGAACTCTGTAACTAGGCAGGAAGTGAACAGCTGATTTCACGCGTCGTTCGTTAGAGTATTTCAACATCCATTGTTGGATTTTTGATTTTAGCTGTATTATTTACATAAATGGAGTGTTACTTACAGGGAATGTAATTTTACACTGAAATAAAGGAAAAGTAACTGCAAAAAAAAATATAAAAATTAAATTTTCTGGAGAAAAATTCCAGTGGAATATGATTCAAAATATGGAGCTGAATGCACCCTGTCAGTTTGAGGAGGGCTGTCCCTTACACCCTGTATATTATTAAACTGTTTCGTTGGTCCAGTGGTCACAAGCGCAACTGCTGAGCATGAAGTGCTGGGTTCGATTTCCAGGACAGGTGAAGCGTTATTGGATGTTTCCATCAAGACTTTCTCAGGAGCAGCCACGGAGTTTGGATAAGTCCTCGATTGATGGTAATAGGCCGCCCCTATTACATGGGACTTAAACGCAACTGGCGAAATGTGCGAGGATTACAGGCATGATGTTGTTTATGAAACTTACCCTGATTCACTACCGATCGTCTCGCTGCTGTCCACGGGCTGCACCGGCGGCGGATTCTCGTCGTCCTCGCTGGACTCGGCTGAATCTTCCACGTCCGAGTGGTAGATCGCCAACCTTCTCGCCTTCAATAAAAAAAAAGTAAAGTAAAAATGTTTATTTGTCCCAAAAGTAGTTACATAGATTATAAATGGGACATCCCCAGTAAGTAATTGATAATACTTGTGTTGGGGATATCTCGCTCTTTCCCTTAGTTATTAACAATATTGAGACTATTGCACAAATTATTACAAAAGGTGACCAAATAATAAAATTAAGACGAAAAATTAATAGTTTATTTATGACTTATAAACTAATTAGCAGCTCTTTGTGTAACTGTAGTTGTATGCTTTTGTGAAACTGTGTATGCGTCTTGTTTTTAAAAAGTGTTTGAATTGTTGTGTGTGGGTGTGTGTATGTGTTTGTGAATGTGCATGTGTATTGTAAATAAGGAATTACATTTTTGCGTACATTCGCAGCAGGGCTTGGAAACGTTATTTAAAATAACGTTTTTAAAACGTTTTGAACAGTTCTTTGTAGATCATTTTGTTCGGAACAAAAACGAAATGAGAACGTTTATTCCGCAGGGTAAAAACCGGTTTATTCCGCAAAACGTAGCTGCGGACGGCGGCGTGCGACAAGTATCAACTTTTTTATTTGAATCGGGTACCGTGTGTATGGAATGGAATGGAAAAAAACGGTTAAAAACGTTTTATTAACCAAGAACGATTTAAATGTTGTTGTTCGTCAAAAAAGTTTTTTATAACGTTCCGTTCGAACGTAACCGTAACAAATCGTTTCTTAGGTATTTAAGACGATACCGTTTTGAAAAATATACCGGTATCCGAGCCCTGATTCGCAGTACACATACAGCGTGTTTCAGAATAATGGTATGGGTATAGACAGACGCAAACTGAACAACTTTCTCAATAGAACCAACAGAGTAATCACGAAAAAATAATTAATTGTCATTTTGGGTCGTGTAAGTGTGCCAGGAGCTCGGATGGTTGGGTGAACACCCATTGCATACCGAGTTTACTCCTTGCCTCGAAAAGCAAGTTAAACTGCTGGTCCCGGCTGTCATTTGTAAATCTTTGGCAGTCGTTACAGGTAGTCAGTCGCCAGTGGCCCGAAAATCTGACAACCAGTCTTACCAAGGGGTACCGTATTACTCAGTACTAACTGGGTTGTGGAGGTCAGATAGGCAGTCGCTCCATTAGAAATATTGGTATTCAGCTGCATCCGGTTAGACTGGAAGCCGCCCCAACATAGTTGGGAAAAGGCTAGGCAGACGATTTGGGTCGAGAAGGTTTTGAAATGTTGTATGGGACAGCTGACTATTACCGTGTCGGTCCCATTGAGAAAGTTTTTCAGTTCGAAGGTCTATACCACACCCTGTAATATGTATGATCACACCTGTCAGATACATGCTGTATAAACTCGGATATAAATATACCTAGATAAAGCAAGATCACGACCCATATGGAGAACAAGCGTGCCATTTTTTGGCTACCTACTATGACGTCATAAGCACTATTTAGTTACTACGCAAACAAGTTACTTTACAAAATAGACTGCGTCTTTGTCATTTAAATAGCTAGAATTAAGTTCTTGAGCTGTAACGTCGGTGTTTGAAACAAATTACCTTGCTGCGACGGTAGCCATGCTAAGCTTGAAATGAGCTGAGCACGCGAAGTAGGTGCTCTTACGTTATATAGGTATATCTATATAATAACTGTGTATATAAGTATTGACTTACAGTATTTCAAAAACGTTTACAACCATGTTTAATGTAACAGGTTACTAGTGACTAAGTCGGGGCTGAAAGGGGTCGGGGGTCGGAGGTCGGGGTTGGAATCGCGCCACAATATCAACTTTAAGTCTGGTACGAGTTCCAACCCAACATCGACAGACCTGCCTGAAAGAGGACTTTTGGCCGGAAGGTGTCGTATATCGACGTTTCCGAGGACGGTTACGCGACGCCACGTAGCGACACACGACGCCGACAACGTATAGTCATAGTTTTAAGGTTTTTAATATGTATTAGTGTATTATTGTATAATAAAATGATTATTTTTATTATATCGAGATCGAGACAAAAGGTTTTGTGAGTGTAATGCAACATATCTAGAAGTTTACTTGACAACCCCAACAGCCACGATTGATTTTACAAAAAAAGACCTAGTTGATTTACTGGTTATCTTTACACTGTGGTACAGTGCAACAATTTCCAGAGGTATCACTGAGTTTTAGAATTCTAGCCCTTTGACAAAGACATAAGGTTCGTTTCTGTTTGCTGCAGTAAACCTGGCAATATTCAGCTGTCTGGCAATGTTATGTCATTCTTGTATGAAGTACCGTTGTATAATATTCTTGGGTAAAGTTTAGTAAGTTATATTTAAGTGACTTTTTTTTTAGATTTTCGGTAACGATGTATCAAAGGTCGCGTATTAAATACACTGAATTGTGAACCTAAAAGCGGAGTAATAAGAGCTTTGCGAACAACAGTGTTGAAAAGGAAAGTGAATGTTACCCGCGATTGATCCATGTCGTATGAAGTCGACGTAGTTTGTATGTTCACGTCCTGCCTGTGATGGTCGGTCGTCAGCATATGTTCCTCTAGCGTCATGTCTGGAAATATTATGCGTTTATAAGAATTACTCTCATCAAACTTTTAAATAATGAATGATAATTGACAATTGTGGTGAAGAGAGAGTAATAAACTGTTTAAGGTGTAAAAGAACCCTTTACGAAGTCGACCAAGCATTCTGTACATCAAACTGACTCTACGCAAAAAATATTGCTGGGAAACGACTTTTTTTTTGGGGGTGAAACATCACCTTTTATAGTAGGTCTCAATTTAACGCTCTCAAAACATTGTGCTGATGGATGCAGTGTATAGTACAGGGGTCATGGTCAATGGCAGTATTTAATGTGAAGTTATAACATTTAAAACTTGTATTAAAAAAACTTATGAAACAGCTGGAACTTTTACCTCCGAGATTTCCGTAACTAGAAGGTTCTCATGTACGAAATACTACTCACTCTTCTCCTTCAGCTTCATAAGGTTGATCTGTGTGAGAATAGTGATGTAGGCGCCGCCCTCGTACCGCATGTCGGCGTCCAGCCACACGCCCCGCGCGTCCCACGTGGGCACCTGCACGCGCTCTACCAGCGGACACGCGCCCGCCAGGGACAGCTCCGTCACTATCAGAGGTGACATGAAGGCTGGAAGCTGGAGGAAAGAGACAAGTTATGATTGAAAGGGACACATTCTTCGATTATTGTTGGTCGACTGTCACATTTCAGGGCCAAAACAGCTCAGTTATACATATCCTACAACTGTTTCCATGCACCGACTTTTTGCATTCGATTACTGTATTTGAAATCGCGCGAATGTAGTGGTCAGTTGCTGCATCGAGTTACCAAAGTTACTCGATTGCGTTTTCTAAAAGTGACTGGCGTCAGGTGTGCTCTCTAAGCACGAAGATACGGGCGTTTCCCAATCACCTACAGTTGGGACAGTTGGGGACAGTTGTCCCTACTCCCAACGTATTTTCAAAATTCATGAATCCGCAACCGCGGCATTAGGCATAGCTTCTGAAAAGTGACATAAGTCGCCGAATCTAAAAAAAAGAATAGCTAGATAAAAGAAAAATAGCTAGTTTGCTTTAGCCCTTATTTGTAAAGCCACTTGGCCTTTGCCGTGGCCTATAATACGTTTTTTGAGCATATTAGGGACGGCTTGGCATAGTATTGGGTAACATACTTGTTACTCATCCAATTATACACATCTAATAATTTATAATAATATTATAGAATTGCTACTTAGCCCTCTTCCTCACGTTGCAGTGCCCGACAGGGTCCATATTAATCTTTTGCTTTGTTACACCATCTAATATATGTAATACATATGGAATGCAATAAAGAATTGTGTATTGAGTACTCAATAAGGCTACATATGATAGAAAGAGAACTCAAAAGCAACCATTATAGAACCATTTCACTTTGGGTACAGGACATAAGTTTCGTCTGTATCTTGTATTCAGTGGGGTTTACGACGGACGCATTCGCACTAAAATGAGTCACACCAACACATCTTATTCTTATCGTATCGATGTCCTTTCCATATTAGACGGTTTGGGCCCAGTAGGTGACCACGTTTATTGCAGCGGCAGAGGCGCTATTTCCCTACCAACACATCAAAATATTACTATAAAAGTTTAGTAAGTAGTTACTGCATTTAATGCGCATACTCGTGGAAATAATAATAGTTTTTGTTTCATCGAAATTGGGCCAGTATTTCCAAAGTTACAACGTTGTAAAGTTTCACCGTTTTTTTAAATTTGCGTTCGCGAGTTACTGCGATGACTTCACGCCGCGAGTGTCATGTCCGATTGCGGGTGTTGCGGAGTGTTGACGTTCATAAAATTTGATTTGTAAAATGGTTCGCACTTATTATTTTAAGTGTTTGTGTTAGCGGTTACTTTAAATATTATTGTTACTAAATTAACATAGTGATGGAAGGGGGTTTTGTAAAAGGATACATAAAACAAATTTTGGGGTGTTTTTTCAGTGGAGTTGGTACACATAGGCACAATAAAATATTTCCTAACCATTTTAGTGATCCACTATGAGAACGACAGTTAAATTTATAGCGAAACGCAACGAGCCAAAGTATGTAGGTGTACTCGCAGCTCGCGGCGTGACGTCACACGTCAGCGCGGTTGCTTAGTCAGATTTTGCCGCGGAGGCCGTACATTAACGTTTAATATCTCAGTCATTTTTAAAGATATGAAAAAAAAATTTTTTTTTCTCGAGTTACCTATTTTTTAAACACGCTGATAACAAAAAACATTGGTGTGACTCATTGCCATAAATAAGTACCACCATACAGCAATGTGAAATCAACTTCGTAGAAATCACAATATGAGTAAGTTTACCTTGAGCGTATTGAGTTTCCTCTGTATCCTATCCTGCAGCCGGCTGGTCATGACTGAGTCCCTCATCAGGTCGAACATCATTCGCGCTAGCACTGTGTTCACCCACGTCACTTCCGACGGAAGTAGTCGGCAAGTACAATCCGGCGGGGGATTTTTGTTCTGTAGAGTAAAATAGATAAATCAATTATTAAGTTAAAAGAATGTCTGAAATATCTAAAAATATCTGAAGTGATAAATATTAGAGGTGAAACGGATAGTAATTTGATCGGATATCCGGCAAGCTTCGAGGCCGGATATTCGGCCGTTTGTCGCGTTTCATGTTGTGACGAGTTTCATTTGAGTTAAGGCTGCCGCACAAGTGCGGTGTTTACAAAACTAAGCGGAGCCGCTTTTTACCATCAAATGCTGAAAATTTAGTATTAATATGCACCATAATTTTCCACTTGTTAATTTTGAGTACCAAATTATTATCAATAATAATTTTTTTGGCAAGTAATAATAGTGAATAATAAAATTTTGCATTTTTAATTATAAATACATGGTGTTTATAAGCTGTGTCTGTACTGGCTATCTTGTGTTGATGAGAAATTATTGATTTCTTTCATGTTAGGTATCCGGCCGAATAGGCCGGATAGAGGGATAGTTACCGGATATCCGTTTCATCTCTAATAGATATACAAAATAATGACATTAGGAATCGCCAATAAAGTCTGGTCGGACTAGGTAGTAAATTCATCTATTACTAACTAGATTCATATACCTACTAAAAGGATTTGTATTAGCCAAAAAATAAATAAATAAAATAAAAACAAAAATACAGCTCTTACTTTGCTATTACTATATTCTATCAACTTACTAATCAATGAAGTGTGTACGCAAATATATTCGTAGTAAATAATAAAACAAAGATCTTAACTTTCTATGTTCAAAAGTTCAGTACGCCAACCTTTATTACAAAGCAGTAGAGCGGTTTTCGAAGTTCAAGTGTTGCAACTGACGTACTGTTAACCATAACTATACCAACAACTAAAAACAAACCATAAAAAAAAAGAAATAAAAAACACACTTCTTTCTCTTTTCTCTTCTTTTTGCTCCGCGCTCGCTCGCGTGGCGACGGTTCTAATTGACACAACGATCCTTTTTCGCAAGTCGCATTAGACGTCATATCGTGATTCTGTTGTACGTATTTTAAGATTAACCTACATTCCTTGCACAGTTAGTTTACGTCTGACAGTAGCAACCCAAACCCAAGAACAACCTTAACGTAATGCGAATAAAGATCATTGCAAGTTATTTGACAGGCCTGTCAAAGAAAGCAACCGAACAGGAACTATAAAGATGACTGTCATTTAGACAATCATGCCCAATGAAAAGTAAAGACTGTAAAAGAACAGTAATTTGGAAGTGTCTGGCCTCGAGGAAAAGAGAAGTTGCACACGTGGAATGCGGGAGCGAGACATCACCCATAAGACAACATCACATCACCCTGTATTACCTCGAAGGAGAATCTTACCTTAAGACCATTTGTTAAAGGGGTGGGGTACAGTTCCAAACTCTAGGCTTGGCTTTAAAAGATTCTTTATTTATTCTAAAAGAACTTACATTGTTCACTTATCGAATAAATACATAACTAAGGTAAAGTGCAGTCCAGTAGTTTACAGTTTTGTTTTCTTAATGTAGGTAGGTACGATGTCGACATATTATTGTGTGAAGGATTAGCTTATATCGTTAACTTAATAGTTTTCAACTTAGAAAAACCAAAAAAAATTTGGAACATCCAAATAACACTTTGCGCCTGACCTGGGAATCGAAGTCATGACCTCATGCTCAGTTTTGAGGCCGGCTGACAGTAAAACCATTCAAGAAAATGATAAAAACAAGACAAATAATACTTTAATGACATGCAGCTTAACATAGCCATGTAAACTTACACATAACAACAAAGAATAAAGTTCAATATCACCTGTAAGATTTTGAGAAGGTATGGCCAGAAGACTTTCTCGTAATCTAGGTCTGCCGGTACGGGATGCGATATCGATGAAAACGTGATTCCGCCGCCATCGGATACCGAGTCTACTGTTTTGTTCTGAAAAGAAAAAAACTATTCATTCTAATGGGTTTTTTTTTTTAATATCAATGATTCTAATCAATGCTTTTGTAAACAAATCTTGTTGGGGGGCTTTGCATTACACTCACCGGTAGAGTAGCTCGTAAGGCGGTTACAGATTAGCATGTTTTCGGCGTGAAGGTGCACTTTTTGCCACACTCGCAACTCATCCGAGCGTTGACGCGCTTATACGCTCGTATTAGCCTAGGTGTGCCTCCTCGCGCACCTTTCACACCTCAAAACGCCGGAATAAGCACGTGTACGCGCATTCAGTTTTTTGAAGTGCAAAATGTGGCGCGCGTAAGCCGATACGAGCTCATGCACGCAAAAAATAAGCTAGCCGAAAACCGCTCTAAGGATCATTCATTCATTATCCTCATTTCAGCCGAAAGACGTCCACTGCTGACATAGGCCTCCCCCAAGTGTCGCCACATTGACCGGTCCCGTGCGAGTCGCATCCCGCGGATCCTCCACCTAGTGGGAGGCCTTCCAACGCAAAGTATTCAGAATGAAAGTAACACACACACACAACATGCGGAACTTATTTTACAGTTTTCATCTCTATTTCTGACTTTCCCGGGAACTAACCCGCTGGAAAAGTAGAAGTGCTGTTATAAATGCGAAAGTATTAAATGCGTGTGTTTTTAGTCCTTCACACTGAAACGGCTCGACGGATTTGGATTAAATTTAGTACACAGATAGACTATGACCTGCAAAAACACATACTTAGGCTAAAAAAAATCAAAATCAAATTAAACGCGAGCGAAGTCGCTCGTAAACAATAGATAAAACTCACAGATGTCTTATTGAAGGCGACAGTTTCCTTCTCAGCCACCTTAAAATAAGCCAATTCGATGTTATCCTTAGACTCCGTGGTGGTCTCGCTGCCTGTCTTATCTTCCGCCGCTGAGTTCTCCACCGAGGCCGCATTAGCGTCTGTTATCGCTATTACTAGACGACGATACCTATAAACAAAAAAAAACATAATTGTGGTTTGAGAGTTCATTTTTGTAGTCAGTTCAGTTTTGTAGATTCATTTATCGAAACTATTGTGTCAAACGACGTATATACATGGTGTTCCAATAACTTGTTACAAATATTTCGCGAGAGGTTCTAGAATCATGTGCTGAATTATAGTAACAGATTGTATGCCGATGTCCTCTACACCTATAATATAAAAATGAATCCCTGAATTTGTTGCTAAACGCAAATCTCGAGAGCAGCTGAACCGATTTCACTAATTTTCTTTTTTGTTGTGTTTGTTATTGTCAGGAGAAGGTCCTTAGGTGGGTAGTAGGTGGATAGTAGGTAGGTAGTAGGTCGGTAGTGGGTAGGTAGTGGGTAGCCAGTGGGTAGGTAGTGGGTAGGTAGTCGGTAGGTAGGTAGCAGGTAGGTAGTAGGTAGGAAGTAGGTATGTAGTAGGAAAAGGTGTATTGCAACGCATGCCGGGAACAGCTAGTATTATAATAGTAACCGATCGCAGTTCTCTATGGTAGTATAATGACTACTTGGCTAAAGGGTCGCGCGTAATGTTCTCTGGTGCACTTGGATGGGAAGCTACATTTGCAACCAAGAATCTATTCTTAAAGTGTTTTTTTTTTAATGTTTTCCATAATAAAAAAACTGGACTCATTCTTAACGGATTGGTCGGAGAAGGCAAATTGTAAACAACATTGGAAAGTCATGGAGGAGGCCTGTGCCCAGCAGTGGGACAGAGTAGGCTGATATACTCTACTACAACTTTTAGTAAAAACATACTGAAAATTAAAAAATAATATTTCGTTATGAGGCAGCTTTCGCCATATAATATTTTCAATTCTGTATTGTTTGTTTGTGTGTCATAACATCATAAACCCAATACAAAGACTCATAATTCAGTTATAAAGTATATGAGGTAAAGTGGCGCAATAAACAATTAAATGATGAATCAACTATTGTTACACGTAATCTAATTAATTATATCAACTCATAATAAATGTAAAAGATATTAGTTTATAAACTAATATCTTTGATTGAGTTTTCGAAGGAATATGTTTCGTTCTACGGTATACCGTAGAACGAAACATATTCCTTCGAAAACTCAATTCGCTTGCCGATTAAGTGATACGGGGTATCTCTAGTATAATCATCATCATCATCATCATTTCAGCCGAAAGACGTCCACTGCTGGACATACACTCTAGTATAATCGGTACTTTAAATTTATAATGTTTCGAAACAAACAAGGAAAACTTCGAATCGATATTATAGGGAGTGAAAAGACGAAAATGTGTCGAGATGATGGTAAATACACAGGATTTGGATAAAGTTACGTTATAACAGAGTATTATCCCCAACAATTATTTCGTTAGATTTATCCTCACAGTACTTAGGTCGCGCGTAAAACTGTCCACATTGACAAGAGTGCGCTCACAAATCCAACATTGGACGATAGGCACGTTTTCGATATAAGTGAGTAACGAAATAAAAACGTTACTTTAATGGGTGTAGAAATACCCTTGACGAAGCCGAAAGGTACTTGTTCTACCCGTCATTGCGATAATTTTTTCTTTCTAGTAGATCATACCTGGGAACCTTCTAGTTACGGAGATATTGGGGGTCAAAGTTTCAACTTTTTCACAAGTACACAAATAAAATAAAAAATTGAATAAGCAAGCTGAAAGCAGCTCAGGCTAGGTGCAACTGCGATCTTCACAGACTGGTAGCAGCTGGAGAAGACTTGCCGATAATCCAGTTGAATGGCTGCGATTGGAGAGGTCTATGTGCAGCAGTGGACTGCGGTATGCTGATGAAGATGTAAAAGGCATTCTTGCTGATGGAAAACGAAGATGGAAAGAAGGTAAATGAATATGAAACGAAGGTATGTTCTTAATAATCCATTTATATGTACACCAACGTTTGACATTCACTAGTGCGTAAGCGGCGTTCTTTAACAAGGGTGGTTTTAACATCAGCTTTCATGAATTTAAAACCCGAACAAGTGAATTTGTGTCTAAAAAAACTCGTTTTTTTTATTGAAACAGATTCTAATCAGTGATAATTTCAACAAAAAAGTAAACGTCATCGTTTACTTTTTTATTGAAATTATCACTGAGTTTGGAGGAGGGGTAAGGAGGGGGAGTGGGGAGGAGGGGTAAAATAAAACCTCGCGACGTATCACTAAAGGGTAGGGGGCGGGAGCTCGCAAAATTGTGACCTAAAACTCTCACGTGACTAAAGGATGGCCCCTAAATAAAATAAACATTTATATTACCATTCATGTTTGTCTCTCCCAGTTCGCCCGAACAGGAACAGGTTTGAGTGCTTGTCTTTGGAGTACATCACGTGCACGCTCCACTCCCCCTCGCTCGTACCGTCCGCGGCTATCTCTCTTTCCTAAAACAGTTGAACACAGAATTTTATGGTGAGTGAAGTGTTCCACGCGCGCCTCAAAGAGATGTCAGCAACCATGTAGGGGTCCGCATGGGCCGATGCCTGCCAGCGCTGTGGGACTGTTCGAAAGAGATACCGTGGCCCTGGAACACAAAGGGCAAAGAAGGAACATGGATGGGTTTTAGTCAGTACAAGTCTGACACTTCCTTCCGCTCCGCCCAGAGTGAGGGGGGGTCACTTGATGATTTCCCAGCCGAAAAAAAAAGTGTTAAGACGACTTGAGAAGTCTGTCAACGAACCGTACTAAGGGGAATCAGTATCATTTATCTACGATCCTAGATCTATATGGGTCACAGATATATGATCTTAAATATAATATCTCATAATGAGGCTCCAAGTATCGCGTTAACTAGAAGTTTCGTTCGTGGAGGTCTGATATTTCGGTATCCCATCCACCCTGTATTCATTCATAAAGCATATACAAAAATACATCTATAAAATAAATAAAGACCATGTAACAAGAGCAGAGAACTATACACTATAGTGATGTTTATGCAGAGGTAGTGGTTTTTGACCATATTTTTTAAAGTGGACAACGTTTGGGCGGGCTTTATTGGGACCTAACCTGTAGTGTTCGTTGCTTAATTATTACTAAACACTTTTTCTGCGACGATTATGAATTTCAAACATCCCTAGGACGAGGTTTATTTTAATTGGTATTTTTAAAACACCAGTATAAAAATACCACTAGTTAATCTTCCGATTAGCTTAGCCACCTATTGTTTATTATTATCGCATTCATTATTTTAGGTATAACCGTTCTGATAGGAGTCAAGGTTACGCAATAACGACGCTTCAAAGGAAAATACGAGTACATGAGGAAGTGGCGAATAAAAGATAGAATTACATAGAACTGTGTTTTTTTGCTGCCCGTTGGTGTAAAAACCAAAGGCATAGAATACAAGCAAGTTTTTTTACGTGTGAACGAAATAATCTAAGTACAAAGTTCATCGATTTTTTTTTCGTTTTGTATGTTTTCTTACTATTTACTAAGATTAAGATAGTTAATTTATTTATTTATTTGCATCAGACACAACGATCCATAATTTAGTTAGTAAGTAGGTACACTTAAACATAATGTTAGTTTTAGATCAAACTAGCTAAACCCGGCAAACGTTGTTTTGCTATATATATATAAAAAAAAAAAAAATAGATGTTGGCCGATTCTCAGACCTACTCAATATGCTCACAAAATTTCATGAGAATCGGTCAAGCCGTTTCGGAGGAGTACGGGAACGAACATTGTGACACGAGAATTTTATATATAAGATAATCAAAGACAAATACACACCACACAATAATGTTTATAACTAAGTAGTACACAAAATAAAATTACAATCATTTTTCGTCAAATAACAATATACAATGTAAAAAGTCCGTAAACAAATTTAAAAATAAAATAAGTTAATGTCATTACCCAATCTAACCATTGTTAAGCTATTATATAGTCTCGTTATGATTTACCATGATTTAGAGGCTATTGTCGTACTATAGATCGACCGCTTTAATGAGTCCTCCGCCTTGCCCCTTCAAAGGCACATTAAGCGTCCACAAAATCCTAACAATATCCCACAGGTTATTTGCTATAAAATATCCATAATCCACGTAGGTATTACGATACTAATTAGACGATAACAATACGTAAACAACCTTAAGAATATTCCATTTAAATTGATACCTTTGCGAGGACTCGTTAAAGCGGTCGGTCATCTTGATCTACGACATATGTATTTAACAAATATAATCGAAGAACCTGTGTATTATTATCATTTACGGTCATTTATATTTTCAGTACATTCGCGTAATACGGAGTTTCGATAGAGTAAGGTAAGGGTGCTTATATAAACAAATAGGTTCCCGGTACCGATCGGTGCAGTTATTAATTTCTATGTTATCTTATGCGCTCACTTATAAAGAAACAGGTTTTTTATATTATGCAAGTTAACCCTGCACCGATCGATATCAACCCTCACAGATTTGTCTGTACCGGAAACCTGCTTTTTTACGTAAGCACCCTAAGACGCCTGATTAGGCTGCGTTACCACCAGTAATGAGCGGCCATGCATAGCTTGTGCGTTAAACTAACCAATGACATGTCTTGCTAAGAAAATGAAGCAATATTATTGGTTCTTTAGTTACCCCCCCCCCCCTCATTCTTGTGGAAACGCATCCTGAGGGTGAAATCAGACTTACACGCACAGATCAGTATTTTCATGCATCTTTTCCCTTTCTGTCAGTTAGAATTGCAACTCTCTAAAGTGAGAGGTCCAATCGCTCGTGAAACTGCTCGCGAAGCGCATGAATGCGAATGCTTGCGACCGGACTTCTCGCTCTACCAAATGACGTCTTTACGTGACTGAATGGGATAGAGATACTCGTAAACGCTGATCCGTGCATGCAAGTGTGATTTTACCCTTATGCTGTTTTTGTTACTTACTGTTTCCTCCAACAGGTCCTTAATTTTGGTGAGTTCATTTTCATCGAATTCGTCATCGTCATCCTTAGTGCTGGTGGCCGACTTAGAAGTCAGTTCTATCTCTTGTTCATAGAAGGACTCGTCCGCCGCCTGCGATTTGTCAGACCGCACTGCATTCGCGGTCTGAGGCTCCACTGGTTCCGTTGCTGTGGACACGGTGTCTGTCTTCTTGTCTGAAGAAGAGGAGAGGTAGTATTATAGCTTGCCTCGGAGCTAGTGAGTTTATACCGCTACTTTTTTTCTCCAGCTAAAATACTAGAAAGTGGATTATTTTAAAACGTGAAAGTTCAAAAAGTGCTAATAAAATTATGGTAATGAAATAATAGGTGTAAAAAGGACCTTAACGAAGCCGAAAGCTACTTGTTCTCCCCGTCATTGTGATACAGAACAAAAAAATTATTGCAATAACGAGGAGAACAAGTGCCTTTCGGCTTCGATAAGGATCTATTTACACCCTTTAATATTAAAAAACAAAAACATCTTTTACAAAGGACGAATTTTGAATTCACGAAAAAAACATGTGATTTTTTATTTATTTGATTCTTTCAATGATAACAGTTATTCCTAATGATGAGTACAAATGAGCGCTAATGACCCGTTAAGAGGTATAAGGTAAACCAAAAACTAACGTTGTATAAATGAGAGATAACTGTTTTGTTTACCTGTGTTGCTACCATCAGCTGGATTGTACGCATGAACACAAAAAATACATTAATATAATAAATGTTTAACTCGTTCCGGTACACTGAACACATGAAGAGATGATAACAATAAAACTACAATCATCTTTCGAGGCTCTCACTAGGCGGTTGGATCAAGGGCCTGATTCAAAAGGCAGTACTCCTCGATACGACTCGCATTGTGAGGAGGTTCCTGCCGCTGCGGCCCTAACCACCGGTAGTGTAGACCCTGATACCGACACCAGCGGACCACTACATTTTTTTTAAAGAAATATTCAAATATATGTATACAAAATAAATAAAGGAAATAATAAAACTACTGTTATATTAACTCTTCGTATTTCTCGCGAAATGATATTTATACTAATATTAAAAAGAGGTCAAATTTATTTTAGGTTTGTACGTAGGGGGTAATCTTCAGAACTACTGATCTAATTCCGAAAATTCTTTGACTAACGGGAAGCTACAAATTATCCGCAAACAATGATATTATAAATAAAAAGAGGTAGATGTCGCACTAGCGCGCGCAAATTGTTGACAAATTCAGACAATTGTCGTAACTTAAGTACTTCAAGCGCAATAGCTATCTCTGTCTGTATCATACGTTCCGTATTATCGACATAACAACGCAACGATATTTCAACGCCGCTCATTATGAACGTAGCGTATCTTCATTATAATATCATTGTCCCCGAGTGTCATAGGCTACATTTAAACTATTTTTTTTTTAAATATTTTAGTTAGTAGGGAATTACAGCTGTTTGATATGGAAAGAAAAATTCGAGTGCGAGTAGGGTTTAAACCTGCGACCTTCCGATTACCAACCGCCGGACGTCTTACTAATTAGACCATCGCACCCTGCTCGCATTCGAATTTTTCTTTCCATATCAAACAGCTACATTTAAAATTTTCCGTGGGTTAATTTCCGTGGATGGTAACGGAAGCGAACCCGCGAGCAAAAATTATTTATACTGTGCTATCAAAAGTAATACATCATGTGCCTTAATATGCACCTGTATAAATGACCGTTTATAAGCCAGATGTATGAAGGTTGTATGAAGGTAGACGAAGCTAAAAGCGTTTTTATGGCGATGTTTCTAAGCACATCGTGGGCAAAACGCGTGAGTTTACAAACCTACATACGCAGTATATAACTATAAATGCTTCCTGGTATAACAAAAACCAACGTGTGTATGAATATGATTCACAGTTCAAATATTAACTCGATTGCACAAGATAAAGTAAACAGCTGACGTAATTTTATGAAAATATTAATAGGTACTCACCTCTATGCATTTTCCTAACGATTCTATGCCTAAGACCTTCCTTCCCTGTTTCCCCGTCAGAATGCGAAGTACTGAAATCGATAGTAATAAAAACAAACCATTAATTAAATATACGATAATTTATCAGATTAAATCATTGAAAAAAAAATTAAATTCGCACTTTATTTTTTCACGAGATAGAGAGAAGAGTTTAAAAATGGAAAAATAAATTGTGGTAGTATTTTATCTCAACTTTTTTTTAAACGTTTTGTCTTTTTGAACCAACCTCTTTTCCCTTCTTCTCCACACAAATTTTCTTCTCTTCTCCGGACTGGCATTGGTCTCGGTCTCCATCTCATGTAGTTCCTTCTTCTTTTCAGAAGTAGTTTCGGTTGCCTTCTTATCTGTTGGCAAATTTTCTTTCTCCAACACTTGAATCTTTTCATTGTCATTCAGTACTATGCATATCGGGTACTTCTTGCTCCATTGTCTACAAATAACGAAATAATAACATATAATTGAGATGTATGCCGCAAGTTACGTATTTTGGCTAGGTATAAAATGTAGAACCCTACTACTACTTAGAAATTCCAAATGCAAAAACTCAGTAAAAATGCCTTATCCGGGGATCGAAGCCATGACCCCACACACCCAGTAATCGCATTTACGACCACTAGACCGCGATTTATAACTCGTTTTAAGGTCAATTTTATTTCAGAATGAACATCTCGAAATGTTCACTAATTCTTTCGATATCTTTAGTCATCGGAGCATGAAAATGAATAATAATTATATTAAATGGTTATGATTACGTTAAATGAATATGACAAACTCCCCCTTTGGGGGAAGGCCTAAGCCAAGCAGTGGACGTCTTTCGCTGAAATGATGATGATGATGAAAAAGGTCTTTGCTGAGAAGCATTCGCGATTCGACCGGTATCACGAGTGCTGCTGAGTCATCACTCGCAAAAGACATGGAGAAATATTCCGAGTTGATGCTAACCCGGTAATTGGAGAGGCTCCAGAAGAAGATGAATAATAACATAATGCTATATGTGGAATGCATACTCAATGCACGAACTAACGCACTGGACGCACTCTATTAGTCAAGACCTTGATCGTAGTCGTATCAAGGCTGGCTGTAAGTTTGAAACAGATACATACATTCCTACATCTATTATCTAATTTCCATACCGGTTGTTAGAGTGCTGTAGTAGGTAGTTACAATAGTGAGCGTATCATATGGTTATAGTCAATATTAGATTACTGCGATTCTTATCACAATGTTAAAATCATTAGATACGAAATCTAGTTTGTATAAGTTTTTTTTTTTGTAATGGCATACTTTCACAGTAAGAGAAAATTTATTATATGGTAAAGGCATATGAATAGAAATACGCTTCTGAATATAAATTTAACCATTGTGTACTTTAAAGTAAAGTGCAACTTTACATTGGAAAAAGTCTTAGATGTCAAATTGTAATTTGAGGGAAAAGTTGTGTAGTTTCATGAGTTTGTGAATGAAACACGACAATTTGGTTTGATATGAAAACAGATATGTTGGCCGCGGTACATCCCCTAGCATGTTTACAGATTTCGACTACAAGCTTTTATTCATACCGGAGTAAGTACCCGTTTTATCGTAGTTCTCTATCACATAACGTGATTGTGTTCCCCGAAGGATAAGCCAAAGTTGGTAGTATAACTTTATGAAGTAGGTACCTATTACTGAGAATTTATGTACTAGTCTCACACTTTAAATGTGTGAAGCGTATGCCTATTGTTTTACGATTGTAATTACAAAGGTGATCTTTGATATTATATACTCTGACTCAGTACTAAACGGTCTGTTCCGCTCGGGGATTTTTTGATGAAGCATCGAGCGCCAGATGTCAATTCTTTGGGTCACGGGAACGCTGTTTCGAAGAAAACTGATATTTTTAGACTTTTATCTAATGCGATAAGAGTATGTTATGATTGCGTGTTCCTGGAACTTTTCCGTGAATAATGTGTCACTGCGGTCTTCGATATTTTTTGCTTTTAATTGTCCAAGGGCCTGACGATGACTTCAATCTCAGTGGAAAGCGATAGATGAGATTCTCGTTGGAAAGCGATAGATGAGATTCTCGGTGGATAGAGACTGCTCGTAAGGTAAGTACCTACCACAGAAGGTTCACGTTTGTTTTGAAGGTTGAAGTGTAATAATGAATATACCTACCTGTAATTTGCCTACTGATTGAGGAAAAGAATTTTACGAATAAGCAATAGCTTACCATTAGCAGTTTTTTTTTGGCGGATCTTTATTTGAAAAAAAAAAACATTTTTAAATGACAACGTGCGTATTTGAATCGATTTTGTTTTATCGACAACGCATTGTTATAGATTTAGTAAGCTTGGAGGATGGTACAGGGACGTGGAGATTGGCAGCAACGGGTGAATTCAGGCTGTCGATGATCATAATAAGGCTTATAAGTGGAAAATATGAAAAAGTGTACAAAAAACGCAATAATCCTACCGCCAACATGCCAGTGTGTAATTTGGTTTTTATCTAATCTGTTACACAATACTGCTTAACAACGGGAACTTGTGCCCGATATTTTTATTAATTAGCTTTATCACAAAGGAGGAAATCCGCACGTACAGTGCAGTACCTACCTACTGCAAGATTGAGCGACTGCATACATATAAATATTTGAGTACGTTCGTAAGTAAGTATGTACCTAATCTTTGTTTTGAGACAATTGAAGCTTGGTTCACTTTCTTAATTATACGGATGGTTTAATTATGAAAATTGTGTATAAATCGGCATAAATAGTCCATTCTTTTTTTTACAATCTATTTAATAAGCGAGTCAACCATACTTATTCTCATGACAGTTTTAACATTTTAACAACAATTTGCATACTACCATTACTAGTGCAGAATCCCGAATTAGCACGAAGCTTTGTTGATATTTAATTTATACTTAAAATTCCGGTTTTTTTGATGATTGTGAGATATAACCTTGGCAACAGACGACAGTTTTGTGCTCGTGTCTATTTAATAATAAGTACCACAGATGGCAATAAAAGGATCGAGAATATCTATAGTAGCGTCTATCTAGAGTTGATATTAGATCATAAATACCTAGGTAGCTATATGATACCTAATTAATATATTAAGTAAACGTCACAATATTATTGTTTTTAGAGACACTTAAGCTTATTTACATTACTGACGGAATAACATCAGCTTCTCTAAGTAAACCTGGGTAATTGGAATTGCGTAGAAAATGGAGCATTAGACCTTAAATAAGTAGGTATGGGTGGCGTAAAGTAAGTGCACCCTCATTTCTGCAGATTATGTATAGATTAATCCCATGTGATAACGAGCGAACCTATTATCCTTAAAGCGGAAGCACCAAGGAAGTCCGCGAAATTCAAATTTTCTTAGTTTTTTTTTTGCAATTTGCAGGTTAGTTTCAGGCTGTATGCTGCCAGTCATTCAATGACCAGTCAATAAATGAACTTAGAGGGTTGTATTGACGTTATTGTATTTGTTTTGGTCGCGAATCATATTTTAATCAACATACAACCCGACACTGACCTGCATATTGCAAGAAACGTAAGAAAATTTGAATTTCGTGGGTTACCAGCACCTTAACCAGGTACAGATCCTTACAGATCCAAACTCCAGGTTGTAACGGAGACATTCCAATTTAACTTTACGCGGGCCAAATATACGTCTCGACAAGTATATATTTGATCATGTAACTACAGACCTTTGATCTAAATATAATATGAATATGAACAGCGCACGCGGCACGCTGCGCGTTCATTAACCCAATTGTTGGTAAATTGCACTCGTGCGCATGTCGAAGGCCCTTCTATGTCAACCGCTTATCAGCGCTTAGTTATTGACCTTTATAGACGTAAATTACTTCATAATATATTAGAATACGTCACTATATCTAGATCCATACATAAATAACATAAATTGAAGTTGCTTTTTGTGTTTGTATGTGTGATCTGTTGTTAGGAGCTCGTGACTAAATAATAACAACCGTGCATGTCGATTTTTAGTTTAAGCCGTGCTTGACTAGGTTGGTCCGTGGATGGGTCCATTACATACCGATAATCCTCCATGCCTCGGAAAGCACATTAAGCCGTTGGTCCCGGCTGTCAATTGTATTTTCAATTTGACAGTCGTTATAGGTAGTTAAGTCAGTGGCCCGAAAGTCTGACAACCAGTCTTACCAAAGGGTATCGTATTACCCAGTACTATCTGGGTTGTGGAGGTCAGATAGGCAGTCGCTCCATATAAAATACTGGTATTCAGCTGCATCGGGTAAGACTGGAAACCGACACCACCATGGTTGGGAAAATGCTATATTTTTCATCTAAACAGCAACAAATTTTGTTGCGTTGTTTGATTAATGCATTCATATTTAATACACACATATTTAAGAAACCTCCATATTTTGTCAAATCGTAAAAGCGAAACAGGGGCGCACGCTACTTGTTTACTCGTTTATATTATAACCTATGAATAGTAAATAGAACAAGTTCATGCAGGACTGTGCAAGTGACTGTTAAGTCTTTATTCTATTAAGGCTATCGTAGCTCACTGATTGGCTGATCATTAAAAATTGGTCTATCTAAGATTGGGGACTAGAAAAAGGTAAGTAAGTAGCTTCTAGTTATATGTAAACTTTTTTTTTAAAAAAAAAACGTTGCTCCCCACTAGGAATTTCTCCTGTATCGTGGGTGCGTTTTACAAACACTTAAACTCACATACACAAACAGCCAGACATGGAACAACTACCTGTAGGCCATAAAAATATTTGTTCCGTGTGGGAATCGAACCCGCGACACGCAGCGCAGCCGGCAATCGCTGAGCCACTGCGCTAACCGTGCCGTAAATCTACGAGTGTTACGCGGTAGGCTTAGAAGGAGATGGAGAGACGACTCACCACCGTATCTATAAACAAGTCAAAGTGATGACTTGAGTCAAAGTAATTATTTGAGATACGATTTTTATTATGTAGGTACTCGTAGTTTGGTAATTGCTTGAAGTTGGAACCGTCAAAAGTTGTAATTCTTAGCTTTGCTTTCTTTGACGGTTCTTACTTCGTTTAAATTCTATTCTATTGCGTAAAAATGTTTGCTTATGTAATTACCTAACCTTGACTATATAAATTATAATTTGAGTGTTAAACCTGAATTTTTCGCTAAATGGAAGGATATAAGAGAAGCCAACAGATATTGTTATCAAGAGGGTCTTGCAGATGCAAGTAGCGGTATCGTTATCTATTACGTGGAAAAACGACTTTTTTGATGATTTTTTTTATTAAATAAAAACTAGCTTTTGCCTGCGACCTTCGCCTACGTGAAATTATTATAAAATATTCCTACCCTATAAGAATCGGATTTTTTTTTGCACGGATCCTTCATCTTATTTCTAAACTAAAAGTAGTTACTCTTTTTAACATCAGCTATCTGCCAGTAAAAGTTTCGTCAAAAACGGTACTCAATACTCAAATTTTTATTGCATTCCATAAGTATTACATAGATGGTGTAACAAGGTAAAAGATCAATATGGACCCAGCCGTTTCGGAGATTAGCCGGAATAGACAGACAAAAATATATATTTTTTTATATATACCATATGGATTCAGTAAAAAGCTGTTATTTTGAAATTAAAATCCGACACTTCCATTTTATTTATTTGTATATATAATGTATAGAAAACGTGCTGGGCAAAAGTTCTGACACACACTAAATAGAATGGCATTCTATTATTAAAATGTTTGTTCATTTAAGAGGAACTAACATGATTAGCATATTTCCTGCGGCACTATTACAACGGCTGATCGAGTGTGACGTTTATTATAATGAAGTTATTCGATATTAAAGCACAAGGCGACTCGATGGCGGAATATTATTATCCTTAAATAACACTTTTACTGATAAAATGGAAATTTCTATAAATAAATAATTATGTAAGTGTGTCTGTGAAGTGTTTATGCTTTTTATTCGAAGATAAAAAAACGTTACGCACTGTAGACGATCGTCCGAAGCGATTAAAAAAACGTAATTATTCTTAGCGAAAAAATGCGTAGACAAATATTATGTCATTAGACCAATACTTGTCAAGAAAAAAAATATGAACAGTGACGTTTTTTAGGCTTTTATTTTATTACCTTCACCTGTGTAAAGTTCTACGTAAAAAAATCTTAGAAGTTAAGTTTGACCCACTTTGAGGTTATCGATTGAGCTGAAATTTTGCGTAGATGTTTAGTTTGTATGACAATGCTTGGTTAGCTAAGTGACGTAATTCTAAATTCAATATGGCAGACTCCTAAAGATGACGGACTAGTTATTTTTTATGCATTCCCATGATATGGGTATCAAATTAAAAGGTTCGCGGAGAAGAATACGAGAAATAAAAAGACGTCAATCAAAAGCGTGTTTTTTTTTAAATTCTATTTAATATTTTATTTAATATCAGATCCGTTTTCGTTATCCTTGACTCTACATGTGTCATTTAGATTTATAATTTATGAACTAACGCAGATTTATTTATTAAACACAATACGACAGACCAGCGACTAATTAAGACACTGCTTAGTGAATTTTCGTTCGGAACCCTAAATGTGTAAGCCCAACTCTCTCCTGGCCGATTTTTTTTATAAATAGTCGTGTTACTTACCTCCTTTTAACTAATCCAAGAGGCATCAACATAACCTTGGCTCCAGTCAAATTGTACAGCCTGTGTTGGTAGAACGCCACCTTATCTATTTTTTCGTCCCATAGCGCCCTCTTTGGTATCTTGGTCGAAGTATACGATATCCTTAGATTGCACCCTACAAAACAAAACATCATTACTATGCATAACATCACGCCTGTAATCCCCGACGGGTTAGGCAAAGGTTTAATAGTACACCCACAATTGGCCTGACCTGGGAATCGAAACCAGGACCTCATGCTCAGCGGTACCGCTTGCGAACCCTAGACCAACGAAGCAGCTATAAATACTATGATATGAAAATAATCCGATAATTAGTGAAAGATAACAGGATTAGTAACTTCCAAATCATGTACAAACATTCTGTACGAAGACTACTTGTTTGTGAATGTTTACCCAAAAAGATTTATTGCAATTTGTGAAGAACTATCAAAGTGAAAGTGTACGAGTGTGACTCACCTTCAAGCTTCATAAATGCAGTCGTTGTCTTGTTGATGTGGTACGTGTGTGGATTGTAATCCGGAGCTCTGAAGTGGTTTATCCAACCCTAAAATTATAAAAAAAGTTTATAACTCTGCATCGAAAAAACTAAGGACCAGTGAAGGCCTTTGCCCAGCAGTGGGATGAAGTAGGATAACAGTAATTCTACATTTGCATCAAGATAAAATTAGCAGACTGAAGTGTTACTTACCTCGAATTTTTTTATAGGCGTATGTTCCTTCACAGACGGTATTGTATAAGAAGGCGGCATAGCGCTACTTCGATTTAGTTTGATCATGTTCGGACTGTCCGGCTCATAATCACTAAAGAAAGTGTCTAGCAGCCAGCTCTTCAAACAGCTGGTGAAATAAAAGACCCATAGGCCGAGCACGAAACCGATAAAAATATTAGCTTTCGGGTAAATCATATAGCTTATAAAAATGAGGAATGTGAGAAAATACATGGAGAAACTGCAGAAATGGTTAGGTCTGCTTTCCAATTTATTGCCTTTCATATTGTTTTGGCTTGGAGACAAGCCGAAGGCCACACGGTTCACTGGTTTTAATTCAGGACATGGGTCTGAAGAGTTTCCAGTAGCTAAAGGAAGGTGCGTCTCGTTGGTATAGCTAAAACCGTCTAGGTTATCTTCTAAGGCTTCGACCCCTGATTCTACCTCCATCTGGGTGTCGTTGAGTAGCTCTTTTCTCACTTCATCCACCTCATTGTAGATCGCTGAAAACAGGTTGACGTTAAAAACACATGATAAGAAAAGAATAACCTAAGTTTCAGTAAAATGTAGAATAATAACACCAAGTTTTTGCAAAGCCTCTAATGTTTTCCGACAAAAACTGTGAATATGCTTGTAGTTATGCTTGAAGTTCAGATTTTATGTAAATTAAGGACTCCCATCTTTTTTAACCGATTTCTAAAAAAAGAGGTAATGTATTCCAAAAGCATCTTTTTTAAATGTAAGGTCGATTTATGGGATTCTTTATTGTAGAGGAAGTTCGCGCGGTGTCCCATATTTTTTTTTTAAGAATTTTGCTTGGCTAGTTTAGGAGTTTTTCTATAATGCATTTTTTTTTTCGTTTATGTTGATGATCTCCTAATATCTTCTAATTACAATGTAAAATGAATACTTGACAAGGATTTGTGTGAAATACTGCAACTACTAACTAAAAAAAGAGTAAAATACTTGAAACAAAAAGTTTTTGCTCTATAAGTTTCACTACGTCGAAGTCGTAGAATAATGGCTTAAGTGCTTAGTAACAAGCCAAATTCTTACTCACCTAAATTCTTGTGTGTATCATCACTGGAATCCGAGTTCTTGTTATCAACAGGAACACTCGGGTCGCGCTCAGTTGCCTTAGCCGTGAGGGGTTGCGTCATTTCCGATAAATTCTGTATACTGCTCTCTAGGGAAGATACCTAGTAGAGAAAACACGACTTAAAAACAAATAAACACGTCAAATAATTGCTGCGTTCCACGACTTTCAATTGTCTCTTTTATAGCTTTAGATTAAGGTGCAAATTACAATGAAAGACAATCGTGAAATGCAACATTTCGTTACGTAGGCAATGCTAGAAGTTCTGAAGTTTAGCCATACTGAGACAAACAGTGCGCAAGACGAGTTTATGTAAAGAGTATAGGTTGCAAGTGTTAGCTTTGTTATTAGATAATTCTGAGCAATAAGGGGCAAAGCGAGGCCGACGTTTTATAGTAAAGTGAGTGCAATTTATAGATATACCAGTTGTAACATAATAAACGCAAGACCTCCCTACTGTGGTCTCTCGGACCATAAATGAAACTGAACAACTTTATTCTACGAGACTTTACAACTCGCAAAAAAAAATTGGACTTTGTATAGAAACGGACGCGATCAACTGATCAACACGTTTGGTAATACTAATAAAAAAGTTCAAAATTTCCAAGTAATAGAACAAAAGTTGTTCAGTTTCATTTTCTGAGACAACTGAGACACCACACGAGAGCTCTTGCTTTTATTATGTACCCTGTATATTATAAGGTTCTTTTTTTATAAAATGAATTAGTCATATCATCACACAAAAATACCATATTATAAGTTAACCATTGAGGCTTTATTCCATAAGCACCACATGATAAGCCAGTCATAGGCCATAACCGGAGAAACTTAGCGTAAATATTATTAGCAATAGCATTAATAGGTACTAGGTATATGAGATTAAATGCGCTGGATGCAGTGCACACTTAGAGCCGGCACAAAGGCCTGGCGAAGCGCTGTAACACGCGGTTTGCATTGGAAAACAAATATCAACCTTGCATTTCTTAAAATAAAGTTGGAAATCCATATCCTAAATCGCCTACCCAAAGGCAGATCTAACGATAATTAAGAGGTCGAGAAAAACTTTACACCTACACTCAGAAGAGTGAGCTCGCATATCTTGCATGGAAAGATATATGAAAACGAATTTCAGTTAGATTGAGCTACACCATCGACTTGCTGTTTTGTCTCATGTTACTTGGGGTCGGCGCAACAGATTTTTTTCTTCCATTCTCCCCTGTCAACCGTCACGCAATCTTTTACTCGTTTTTTTTCTTTCATATCATTCCTCAAACAATCCATCCATATTTTCCTTGGTCTTCACTTGTCCCTCACCATCCATAGAGTGAGCGACGACTGGTTCTATTTCGTTGACTTTTCAAATGTCAACGAACAAAAAGCATGACCATTTTTTGACGTGGTAGGCCGAATCAAACGATCTAAATCATAGTCTATTGAAAGTTTATTTATTTTATCTTTTTTTCAACCAGCGCAAGATTGATATTTGTTTGTCAGTAGAAACTACGCAGTGCTTCGCTAGATAAAGGCGGCAGCCGACTCTTAGGGAAAATTTAAATTTTTCATTTTAGATACCTAAACAAATATAGACACTGACAAATGCTTGTATGTAGGAACTTCTGTTTAACACTTACATGGTCTTCAGCTTCGATCGAGGTAGGCTATGGCAGTGTCATGAATACAATACTTTAGATACTTAGTAGGTACTTGTCAAGGTGTAATGAATGTGGATGTATCTTCTTGATTATTTTGTACACAAATATGGCTTATTGCAATTTAAATTTTGAGAAAATATTTGTGTGTAAATGACTGGTTAAAACTGTGAAAAGCACCATTCCGAAAGCGATAACAGACCGCAGCTACACGACTACGTTTCTATGTAACTATTCCGTAGATTCTAACATTGCCGCCGTTTGCCATTTTCAATGTTACACAGAATTCACAGAAACTAGTTTTGTTGTTGTGGTCTGTCATGAAAATCGCCTACGAAATCACAATCTTCCAAATAAAACAAGTAAGAAAGAATACACTGAAGTAGATAGATAGGTCTTAACACATCGGTCGGCTAACTGTTACGAATACAGCAAGCGTATGGTAGGCCCTTTGTATTCTAGTTAAGGACAAATGTGTTTCCGTAGAAGTTGGACAATGTTGGCCGTCCAATGTGTACAGGGTGTTTGGTCAACTTACCTGGTTGTCTGTATCTCCTACACTCTGCTGATCCAAGTCCTTGATCACTGAATTCTCTTCTGAATCTGACATTGAGTTTTCTCTTGGTATTGATTTCTCTTTTGTATCTGATGTATGGAAGGAAATATTACTAATAAGTATTTTATTATTGAACGGTTTTGTTGGGTAGTAACATTTTTTTTAGGTTTCGAATGAGTTGAGACGAAAACAGCAACTATGTAACTCATCATTGGTGTATCAAAAAAACAATAAGTACCTCTTTAAGTTTTTTCGAATGATCAAGTTTCTTTTTTTTTTAAAGTGGAGAAGGTTATTTTATAATAATAACCTTTTTTATCACATGGAAATTAATTAATGATGGTCTTGTCTAGATAAATACAAAATTCATTAACAATTACCTACATACATAGTCCAGTACACAATGAGTATGTATTGTGGACTGCAGATAGTGCATGTGTATGTAACCTACTTTGTGAAACAGAAAAAGGTACTTACTCTATTATAACCTTGTACTTTAATAGAACGGATTGTTATAAAATACCTAATATTATAGCTGCTTTAAATACAGTATGTTTGCTTTAGAATTAGGTACTGTAAGTATATACAGAGCGTCCCACAGATATACCACACGGAAGGAAAGTACCTTAAATATTCTATTTAGGTAATTTTATAGAACAAAGACTTACTTTTGATTTTTAATTTAAAAGTTTGAGAATTTTTATACTACAGAATGGATAAAATTTTGAGCATTTGATAAATTAAATTGATTATAAATTGCAGTTCAACATAATTTAAAAATAAAATGTTAAATTTTATGGTCTTCCTTTTATTTACGATGTTTTGTTATTTAGGCAAAATAATCCTTATGATTAACTTTTTCAACCGTTATCATGTAATACGTTTGATTCTAGGTTCATGCAGGCGATAGTATAAAAATCTTTAAACGCATTTCAAATTATTTAAAACATTAAAATGAAGTCTTCTTTGATTAAAATTTCCAGTATATTTAAAGTATTTTCCTTAAGTGTAGCACAACCGTGGGACACCCTGTATAGTAGAGATCAAATTCCATTCTTACAAAAATGTATTTATATTTTTTTTTCTTTTAAATTTTCTTTGCATTGTTATCTGCATAAGGTGCAACTATACCCACAATAAATGGGCTATATTATAAGCAATAATTTGTCTCATTTATTAATTAAACAATAGATCAGATATCAATTACAATGCTTGATGGTGATTAAGTGTTGTCAAGACAGCAATAATAAAAAACTCTTTTACTATCAGATTAATGTAGTAAGTAATAAGTGGCATGTTTATCATTAATAGTTGATGCAAGTATTTGGTGTCTATTATGAATCTTGATTTGTTTGTGTCTGTAAGTGTATTTAGCTAACTCTTAATTACTAGCTTACGCCAGCTTACTGGCTTTGCCCGCATGGAGTTCAGTAATTGTCTCACGGGATTTTAATACCAGAATAAGTAAGGTGGTTCATTGTTATGTAAAAGAGCGCCTCTCGCCATCAAACGTAAAAGTTTGGCGAGTTTAGAATTAAGCAACACCTCTGTACTATAATAACATTAAATAAATAACCATGTACCAAGCGGTAATCTAGGTTATACCACCCAAATCTGTTCAGTCATTTGTGCATGAAAGAGTAACAAACATCCGTCAATCCATACACACAAACTTTCTTATTTATAAAAGTAGTAAGATAAGATTAATATTTACAAACTAGCTGTTGCCCACGACCTATGTTCGCGTGAAATTATTATCAAAAAGTATTACTTCCCTTTTTGAATCAGATTTTGTTTACAATAATATAATATAAGGGTGTTTTTTTTTTGCACGGATCCCTAAATATTTTTCTAAAATATAAGTAGCCTTAGTTAGATCTTATACCATCAGCTATCTGCCAGTAAAATTCCGTCAAAATCAGTTCAGCCGTTTCGGAGATTAGCCGGAACAAACAGACAGAATAAATTAAAAAAAATGTGTTTTTGTTAAAAATGCCATATATCTTTTCACATGCATTCATTAAAAAGTTGTATTTTTGATATTACAAACAGACACTTAAATTTTATTTACATATTTGGATCTAGATAAACTGATAAATATTCAATGGAAAAGATCAGCATAAAATAAAAGAATACTTTCACTTGGAAGTATTCTCATAAAAATAAATGGTGGTGGTTATAATGGTTTGCATAATAGAGATCATTCTATGTGTATATAAACAGGTGAATAATATATTATCTATGTGTAAATGAACTGCTCTAGTCTGTGAGGAATTTTGCAATAAGAGAACAATGAGTAATGCATTAACAGCTGTTCACAACTATTACACTTTATTATGTAATCCCTTACAAAATGGTTGTTAATTATTTAATTGCAACACTTGGCATTTTCAAAAGTAGTGCATCAAAAAGATTGTATCCGCAACTCCACATCAAAGCACAATCAAAAAGTGACAATAATAAATTGCTTCTTACCTTCAACGGAACGAGTTTTCATATCTTCAACTGCTTGAGCTATTTTAAACTTGAAATCATGGAATATCTTCCATGTTTCATTGCTGCCCTCCTTTACATCAGGACTCACATCAGGCGTACTCCGCTTACCCAAGCGGTTTAAGTACTCCTTCATTGGAGATGATGTCACTTCCTTAGGCATAGCAGCCTTCACTTCCTCTTGTTTAGGTTCATTAGGTTTGGCATCATCAAGCTTTTCCAAAATCTTTTCGGAACGCATTGATTTAAAATATTTGTCTATAATGGATGAAGACCTCTCTCCTCTCTTAGGGCTGGCATTCTCAACAGGTGTGCCAGGAGGAGGGTCACACTGTGGGGTTGGAGGGTCATCATCACACACATGATACAACTCCTCTAACTCCTCATTATTAGCATTATACCTAAAGGATAATGATGAATTTGGTGATTTACCTGAAAGTACAAACACTGTTATACCACTGGCATTTTACAAAACATCACATACTTATTATATTCGTTTACCCATTCTATATTCAGCCTAACTAAATTAACATTGTTTAAAACAAACTCTAAAAATAAAACACAAAGACAAGAACGCAGAAAGCTAAGAATTATAACGAAACACGATTGGTGCGGCAAAGTGGCGATCAATTTGTGGCTGATTGTTTGTGTTATCGTCTTTGTTGTCAGAGGAACAACATCCAATACCGAAACTTGCACATTTGTAATCTCTAGGCTGATAAACAACCAGCCCTCACGGACAATGACGTATACTGTTGATTTAAGTAAACAAGTTTCTTATTCCGCGAATACACCCGTATGCTAAATTTATTTAATTAAAGCTGTTGTCAAATAAATTCGACACATACCCA
Organism: Noctua janthina; assembly: GCA_963576755.1. Taxonomy (NCBI): domain Eukaryota; kingdom Metazoa; phylum Arthropoda; class Insecta; order Lepidoptera; family Noctuidae; genus Noctua; species Noctua janthina. Next base: position 7,186,368 of record OY755055.1, read on the forward strand.
CTCCAGGGATCTCCATTTTATCAAATTAATGATAACAATTATTTATTTAGAACCATTGTTTTATTCACATTAATCACAACAAACTCCTATTATAAATATCATAAATTATCTTCTAGAGTCTATTTCCCATTAATTTTAATAAAAACTTCCTCCACTCGGTGAATCAAAAATAAGATTTTCTTGTCAGTCAACAACTGTCAACCAGTCAACTCCTCAACTCACGTCAAGTTGTCAAATGTTAAATGTCATTCCTTTCATAATCGTTGCATGTTTAGGCGATTAAATCGCCTCTTTAAATATTAAAACTTAAGTCTGACAAACCTACAATTGGAGACAATCTAAAGTACAGATAGCCAACACTTTTCATAGATTTTCAACAGGTTGATTAGGAAAGTTTGACAACTTCAGGTGTATCGACGCCAACGCACAAATTCATAAAATCATTACTAAAAACTCGTAGTTTTTTGGACATAAATTAACTTGTCATCGCTAAGAAGCCAAAAAACTAAAATGTTTTGAGACTTTTTGCATAAAACCTTTACTCCCATATTCTAACAATTACAGTAGGTAAATACGACGTAGTAAACTACCGTAATGGATGCTTAAAAATAAGGAGCCAGTATTTATTTTGTGAGTCAAATAATTTTAAATTATTTATTTTTATAAAAAAATATACTCAGATAAAAAAAACCTTGAAATGGCTTTGTTATAGCCGTTAGATGATTCCCTGAAAACATTTCGTGTATGAATAGTTAGACCCTATATAAGGTCCCAAAAAAATTAGAATTATAATAATTTTGTAAAAAAAACACTCAGATATTTTTTTTTTCGTTACTATGGTGACTTTACGTCTTATAGAAGTTACTCTTAAAATATTTCGTGTATGAAAACATAGACTTTAAATATTAGTTTAAGGAATATAAGAAAACGTTTGAAATAGATTTAACTATTAATAATGGCTGTTAGAGCTCGCACTGACGGTTCACACGAAACATTATGTTGAAATATCTATTTCCGTCAGTATCTCTTGGCTTATTTAAAATCTTTGTTTCTAGTAACATATTTTTTTAAAAGTAAGTGTATCACCAGGGCGAGCGCAAAGTGTCTTTAACAAACGTTATTCAATTCATTTGGTGCAGTTCTTATAGCGCTGGAAATTCATTGTCATGATTGTAACAGATTTATAAAATTGTCTGTGGAAATTGTTTTGAAATAAAAGATTATGACGGCATTCGGTTCAACTGTGGCCACGCGTCACGCTAAGAGAAGCACACAGAACTGTACAGAACGTGACGAGTGAAATTATCATCTAATGTCCCCCTATAGTTTTCCAACAACACCGAATTTCATTTATCCACACATCACTCCGTGAATGAATAATAATCGACTAAGTACAACTCTAAAGTGATTCGTTATAATCTGTGACACTGACACCAGTCGACATCCTGTCAAAAATAACATTCGCGAGGGTTCTTTTGTAGTGTTTTGGTTTATGCGTTTATTACATCAAAAATAATGGAAATTACACATATGATTAAATATAAAGTGCATTAAGTTTAGTGAGAAACATGAAGTACTTCTTTGTGATATTGTTCTTGTTTAGTTCGTACGGTGCAGGTTCTGTTGTGGACAGTGGTGGAAAGGTGAGATTGCACCGATTGCGCCGCATTTATTATTGATAGAGCTATGAATTATGTGAATACAAGGTTATGTTAGTTGTGTGTTGAGCGGTGTTATTGTTGTTGTAGGAAAGTACGGAGTTGTCTCGTGCTTTCGATGACCGGCCTCTGTTGTTTGCCACGTTAGGAGGCGGCATGGTCGCGGTGGAGCCTTTGGCGGGCAATATTATATGGAAACTAAAAGATGGTGAGCAAAACTATTATTATTTGTCATTTTAAGTTCATTTACAGCTTTTTTTTTTAAAGAAAAATAGAACACAGTGCAAGTAAAATAAAGAATTTGTAGAATTTGATTTGAATTGTTGGTCACTAATATGTGGTAGTAATGCTTTATTTCCTTCTATAAGTCCTTAAAAGTTTATGTTTGCTGTGGATGACAAAGTGGTTTTTGAATATTGCTTTAAATGTTTGGCCTCTGTCTGTTTAATTAGTATTGTTATGACAACATCCAATAATAATTCTGCTAATTAATTGCATGTTTCCATTCATTATCAGTAATGATTGCATCAGATCTTTCATTTATTAGTCTACTTTGCAGAACAGATCTCTGTGGAAATTAAATTTAAAAAATTACAATAATCTTTTAAAACGCAGTTAATTCCACATATGAATTCAATCTATGATAAAACATTACTAAGTTGATTAAAAGATAAGAAATAATACCATATCACAGTAAACAAGCGATTTTATCCTCTAATAATTCTATTTATGAAAATCAAACTTTCCGAGGCCTAGATAAAAAGATTAAGGTAATCAAAGACAAATTATTATTTAATACTTATTTATTGGACTTTCTTTTAGATTTATCCAAGAATGTTATTGTTTCCTTAGAAACAGTTAATTAGTGTAACACACTTAAATTAATTTACAATTCAATGTAAATTAATTTAAGTGTGTTACATTGTATTGTATAATTGTATAACAGGCTGGTGTCCGCAACTCCATGTCCAAAGCATGTATTTTGCGTGTATATTGAAACTGCTGTTTACTTAAAATGACATGAGCTTTTTTTATACAAATATTTTATTGTCACCACTATTGAGTTTATCAGTGAGTAATTATCAATGGGTTTTCGTATACAACTTTTAATACAGTAAGTAGATTGCTATTTGATGACATTGGGAAGCCTACTTAATCCATCATTCTATTTATAAGTACTACTAGCTGTTGCCCGCGACCTTCTTCAGTTCGAAATTATTATAAAAATATTACTTTCCTATTGGAATCTGATTTTGTTTACAATTTTAAGGGTTTTGTTTTTTTTGCACAGAAGCCTAAATTTTTTTAAAAAGAAGTAGCTTAAGTTACTTCTTATAATATCAGCTATATGTCATTAAAAGTCCTGTCAAAATCAGTCCAGTTGTTTCAGAGATTAGCTGAAACAAACAGACAAAAATTAAAAAGTGCCATATTATACTTTCATAATTATGTATTCAGTAAAAAGTTGTTATTTTTAAATTACAAGCAGACACATTCATTTAATTTATTTGTGTAGATGGCATTAGTGTATTACCAGCCAAACCTGCCCCCCGCTTCAGAAAGTCTTATTTGAAGGACCAACCCATTTACTGACATATTTTAAGTCCTGATGGCATAAATTTATTATTAACCTTTTTAAGGAATATGGCACAGTTGTAATAAATTCAAATATTTTATGGGAAATATGTCTGTTCCGCAGGCAAATTATACGCTCATTATAAGTTACCATCTGTCATACATATTCATATTTTATCTACGCTTAATGAATATTACAATTTGGATAAATATAGCAGTGAGTGTATAAAAGGTGCTTGGTTAGTGATTAAAAAGTTCGAATATGTATTAATGGGTCATAGATAAGCAATATTATCACCTTGTGTGTGCCAGACATGTGTAGATTAAACAAGTTATCAGTAAATATTTGTGGACAATAATTATTACTTTATACATGCATGCATTATGTTGGAATGCATAAACTAGTGTGAAGTATCTAGAGTCAATAGTATCTTCATTTGTTAATTTACTTAAAAACGAAATGGTGAGCTATAATCAGTAGAGTGATATATTAGCATGTTAGTACAGGTGTTAACTAATATTTGAGGATTTGATCAGTATCATCTTCCTACTCTTGTCTCAAGTTACTTAGGATCGGTGCAATATGTTTTTTTTTCTACCATAAATATCTAGTGATTAATCTACTGACCGCCATAGACGTCTATGGACATCAAATCAAAAAGTGCTCAACACGTCTGGGGATGGCATGGCATGTAAAAAATAACACTTTTTTAAAGAGCTTGTTGTAGAGAACACAGATATTCGTTATTGACATGGTGGTCAAAAGTTTAATAAATCCCAAATACATAGAGGACTCACTTTTCTCCCTCTTCCCCGTCCGCTTATAACACATACCAATACCTATACTGTAATGCTTTTTACTAAATCTATTACAATAAAAAGAAAGTTTTAATGTATTATGTCCAAGAGTTGATTACCTGTAATTATGTCCTGATTGATATACTTACTGATACTCTATACACCTACAGTTATTGACCGATTTATAATATATCTTCTTTTACTCTAATAATTGACATATTGTTATTCAAGTTGGCATAATATTATTCCATTTGACATTATTGATAATATTTTTAATTTTTAATACTTTGACCATGTTGACATTTTTAATTTTTTTTTATTGTATAAATTCCAATGACATGCCACTTATTTTAAATTTATAATTGTAAACAAACTATTTGCATACCACCTGACGGCAAAATGTGGAGAACCTCATTAAAAAGGAACATCTATGCACCTATTACCTATGTTTTGTTTTGAGTTATTTTATTAGTAAATAGCTGTGTAAAAGGGTTTCCAATGCGTTTGACCAATTTGTTTTTGCAAACAGGCCTTGTTAATGTTCCATACCATTTTATTTTGGTTTTACTTAGTGACAATTTATTAACTTAATGGGACCTTTTGTTCAGTTTTATTTACTTCCATGATTTGTCATAGCTTTGTTACTGCATTAACTTTTCTTTTTTTTTTCATAACAACGTGCCCACACTATTAATTTCTCCTATATCGTGGGTGCGTTTACAAGCATTTAAACTCACATACACAAACAGCCAGACTCGGAACAACCACCTGTAGATCATACAAATATTTGTTCCGTGCAGGGATCGAACCCGCGACGCGCAGCGCAGCACCCAATCGCTCAGCCACTGCGCCAACCGTGCCGTCAACTTACTCTTGTCCTGTTTTCTTTAGGGAATGTATTTATGACATACACTAGAAACCAGCTTTAATATGACATAATATGTTGTAACATCGATATTTTAATTGGGCACCCTTTAGACCGTTAGACTTTGTAACTGTTAGACAATCATCTTCAAAATAAAGGACATGTCTTCGAACAAGCAAGCAGTGTAAGGGACTCGTACGCACGACGGCCAATCAAGCCATGCAAAACCAGTTTAGGCTGATCTCTCATTGTATAGGAAATCCATACAAAGCGAGGCCAAGTTATACTGGTAATGTACAGCTTCATGTGCCGCCGTGTGTACGTCATTATTGCGTTATCCTAAACTGCTTAATTGTTACTTACACCTTGCTTGGTGTAAATTTCTCATTATAACCTCTAACTTGTTTACCTGACGTGGTAACTAGTCGTGATTGTCGATAACTACATAATGTGTTTTGTACTAACACAAGGTTATAAATTATCCCTCGCATGTTTAGTTTGAGTTACGACATATTTTGTGTATTTACGTTAAGCATTCAAAACACATGTTGACGACAACTCTGAATCACCTATGTGAGCTTGATTATATACTTTCTAGTCTTAAAACTTAAAGTAGGCAAAGTGACTCATCACTCTAATAGCGCAACTACGTAACCTCCTCTGTCGACCGTGAGGTCCTTGGTTCTCGGGCTTGTCTAAATGCCATTCAAGTTTTCGAATGGGAAAATATTATCAATGAAAGCGTTACCTAGGGTTGCCAAAATACTCAAAATGAAAAATAAAATTTGAGATAAAAATGAAGATGACATACTTAACTAAAACCTGATTCGCGGATGTTGCAAATGAATAAAGTACAAACGCCAGCACATCAAGCTACCCGAAACTGACAAATTTTCCCAATTAACCTTGAACATAATGCTTTTGCGATAAAGTTGAAACTCTAATAAAGAAATTTGGCAGATTGTAGCTCGATGTGCTGGTGGTGCAGTTTTTTTTTATCGAACTATGACATTACCAAATCTCGGAACTAAAATGTGGGCTATAAGTCTGCTAGGCTGAATTAGATTTGGGCGGCCAGCATGTATCGGGAAATAAGGGCCAGAGTCGTCTGGACGGAACTGGGTTATAGAAGACGTGCGTCGTCGCCGAGGGAGGCCTTGAAAACGTAAAAGCTTTTATGGGTTTAAGCTTAAGCTTTTGAGCGGTTATTGGCTAGAAGGCAATGTACAGGGAACGGTGGAAAACTATGGAGGAGACCTTATCCCTCAGGTTGATTTAAAAAAGGTCTATTGATAGGACACCTAGAACCCTAATTGATGTGTCGCTTATCATACTCTTTTCTGTTTCTCTAGAACCGGTAGTAAAAGTCCCGAACCAGCATGCAGACCTGATGCCCCAGTTTCTCCCAGACCCCCGGCATGGCACCCTCTACATGTACGGACCTCGAGAAGACCAGCAGATGCTGAAGAAGTTGCCATTCACCATACCGGAGCTAGTCGCGAACGCACCATGTCGGTCTACTGATGGTATACTTTATACTGGGAAGAAGAGTGACACGTGGTTTATGCTGGATCCTTTGACCGGGTCGAGAGAACATGTTTCAGGTATATTTTAAGTAATATCTTTTAGTTTATGGTTATTAGAACAGTGTAAGGAGTTTCACTCACGTCGAGGTAAGGCATCCTTGTCTGTTTTACAATGATGGGCGAAATCTTACACTTTGGTTTCCAAAATGTTTAGATTTGCTTAAATGTTGACGTGATTTGTGAACGTGTGTGAAAATAAATAAGTCTGTCTACTCTGATGCACGTCTTCGTTTCTGGCTAGTGCCAGACAGGTGGACTGTATACGTTGGTTCCATTTATAATCCATACAAATAAAAAAGTTTAAATGAAAAATAAACAAAGTCAGTTCCATCAAATAGACCTCGCTCGTCTATATTTTCATAAAAAAACTAACCGATATGCTACGGTTTCAACTAGAACAGGATAATTATGTATAAGCATATCGACGAACGGTAATTACGGAGCGGGTACGGACATGTGGTCCATATGAAGTGTTTCTATCATAATGTAGATAAAATTGCAGTGATTAGATATCAAATCGGAAACTGTGAAATTATGCGGGCGTGTGTTAATTATACTAAACTAGTTTTTGCTTGCGATTTTGCCCGCTTGGAGGTCCAAACTAATCCCACGGGAAAGTTCTAACTGAAAAAAATATCTTATGTCCTCACTCAGATCATGGTCTAGATATTCTGAATAACTTCATCGAAAACCGTCAAGGTGTGACAAAAAAACTCACTTTCACACTTATAAAATATTATAAGTGTGAAAGTGAAAAAATCCAACTAATAAGTTGGATTTTAATTTAGACCAGCCCCCGTAGCATAAACCAACGTAGACAAGGATTTCTTTGACGGAAGAATCGACAAAATGACAGATTGTGTCGACACAATGACAGATTTCTTTGCACTATCTGTCATTTTGTCGATTCTTCCGTCAAAGAAATCCTTGTCTTGGTGGTCATGCTACGGGGGCAGGAGGGCCTTTCAACACACATCTTTGTTCTAAACGCATTGATCCGGTAAAAAGTTGTGGCAAAAGTTACCGAAGTGTAAAATAGTAGTCATGAACAATTAACGGATGGTTCGAAATTCAAGCGTTCGAAAGTTAACAGCCAGTGACATAGTTAAAAATGGAACATGACTTTTTGCTGAAATCCGACGAGTACTTTCGAATCTTCGCTATTCGGGCGGATTTTACAAAATTAGTCAATTGAGTGCTTTATCGACGGTTTATTGTGTGTAAACGCTACTGCTGTATTTGAGATTCGGTTCCCAAGTCGGCCACTGGTTATTAGGTTTTTCTACCATGTAATTTCTATGTAGTGACCCGGAGTCCTTGTCTTCTTGACACAGCGTATCCCCATACGCTGTGGGTGGGTCCCAGTCCCACTATGGGTACACCTCTGTCTTCGGGGAAAATAGGCGTAATGTTATTGTATAAGTACCGATTTAATCGTTGAGCTTTATTCGGACAGAAATTAATTGTTTCGGGTGTGTGACGAAAGATTTCAGGCTCCGTTATGTGTTAATTTTCTTTTAGGCCGCTTAATTGTCCTATGTACTATACTAAAAGAGGATGAAGACTGATCATGATTTATTATTATTTTTTATATGACTATACAGGCTGTAAACAGACCTTTCACATAGCTGTCAACCAAGCATTTTGTACATCAAACTAAGTAACTTTACGCAAAAATTATTGCTGGGAATCGTCTTTTTTTTTTTTGGTGAAAATTCACGTTTTACGGTAGGACTCGATAGAAAACACTCAAAGCATTGTGCTGATGGATGGATTGAATAGTACGGGGGTCGTGGAGGTGTGTAAAGTAAAAGTATTACATTAAAAACATGTATCTAAAAAAAAACTTGTAAAAAAGTTGGAACCCCCAATATCTCCGTAACTAGAAGGTTCCCAGGTATGGTCTAGAACAAAAAATAATCGCAAATACGGGGAGAACAAGTGCCTTTCGGATATGTTAAGGGTCTATTTACACCCTTTATATCATCATCGTCGATTTATAATCACAGAGTTAACCATTTCACTCAATCTCGACTCGCGTCAATTGGATTTTTCAAGAGAGTCACTGCAATTTTGCCACGTAGACCATCAAATTTTGAAGTTTGCTCAGTTATAAAAAAAAATAATAATAAAAAAACATTTATTTATCTCCACAAATTACAATCGTTATTTGAGATATAGTTGACAGGTAATATAATTTACAGCAGAAAGTTGTAATTTGTGGGAGATCTGGAGTCTAAACTAAGCCTAGGCCTGTATTTTAGAACTCCAGGCTCCTCTATTACATCATAGAGTTAATTGTCAACGTGGAAAACATTGCAAATTTGGTGCCGGTGTGTGTGTGTGTGTGTGTGTGTGTGTGTGTGTGTGTGTGTGTGTGTGTGTGTGTGTGTGTGTGTGTGGTGTGTGTGGGTGTGTGTGTGTGTGTGTGTGTGTGTGTGTGTGGGTGTGTGGGTGTGTGTGTGTGTGTGTGACAATTTGTATTTTTATGAATATAAAAACGTAGGTATGGACTGCCTAGCCTACTTACATTACTTAGCTATATCAAGTAATTTTTTCTAGTTCACCGACCGATGATTCATATTTCTTATCACCTAAATATTGATACAAGGCATTTCATCAACACATAAAGTTAGATAATATGCCATTTTTGTGTGTCGATATAAATGATAATGTAATAGCGACCTTATTGCAATTAACGACGCTGCTGAATATTCAGATCACAATTTTTTTTTAATACCTAAGAGTATTTAAAAAATTGTGGTTGCTGCTGAATTTTTTGTCATCAATAAGAAATGTGAATCATCGATCGGTGAACTAAACAAAAATCTAAGTTTGATGGACTATCATACTTCGTGGCAAAATTGCAGTGACTCTCTTGAAAAAGCCAATTGACGAGAGTCGAGATTGAGTTCGAGTTTTTGTAAACTGAAATAAATTTTTCTAAAATCGTTACAACTTATCCATATACCATATAAAGTTATACCATCAGGAAAAATAATACGGCAGATTAATAAAAAACACCGGGTTTTACCTCTCATGGCTGAGATAAAACTAGGGATTCATGTATTTTTTATAATTCTATTTTTGCAATGAAAAATTGTGTTGCACGAGTATGCCAAACTTTTTAGATTTAGTGAAAATTGTGCCATCAATTTATTTTCAGATAAAATGCCTCTGTTTTTACGCTTATTTAAATCATTTTGTCAACATAACTTAAATTAATTAAACTAATTACTCGAATAATTTAGTTAACTGCATCATTGGTCTAGTGGTCGCAATTGCGACTGCTGAGCATGAGGTCCTGTGTTCGATCCCCGGGTCGGGCAAATTGTTATTGGGTTTTACACCAGGAATATCTCAGTAGCAGCCACAGAGTCTGGATTTGTGCCCGATTGATGACAATAGGCACTGGCAATATGTAGGTGTACTATTAGGTACACTTCTGCCTAACCCTTCGGGGATTACAGGCCTGAAGTTATGTTTATCCAAATAAATCCCTAATGACTGATATTTGTATGTAATTGATAGAGGGTGATTATGTCAGATAAGAGATATCCATCCTTTTTATCCATCATCAAATTGTGGGCGTATAAACAAATCATTCGTCAACAAACCTTTTCTGATAACAACTCGCAACATTCCCTAGTTATTGTACACACGGCGACATATCAAGCTATACATTTCAAGTATAATATGGCCTCGCTTTGTATAGATCTCTCCTACAATAAACTACTTTTGTATAGCTTGAATGGTCGCCGTGTGTTCCACTATCCAAAGTTTACATTTCTCACTCTGTTATAGGTTTCGACAAGTCAAAGATTTTCAAGAATTCCGATGACAATACATGTACTCCGGACAAGAAGAGAGGCATCTACGTAGCAAGAACTGAGTACAATATACTGATGCATGATTCTAAGAATCAGAACCATAAATGGAATGTTACGTTCTTTGATTATACGTCATTGGCTATGGGAAAGGAGATGCTAAATGATTACGGTAAGATTTTAATTAGGGTGTTACTACACCAATCGATCGATGGTAGAATGGATTAGTCAGACGTCAGTCAAAGCTACCACACCAATCGATCAACGTCGACCGATGACGATCGAACGATTGGTGTGGTAAAACCCTTATTTGCTCTGTTTTGGAACATCCTATATTGTTGTAAGTGTCAGTGTTGTTACAGTATTCTAACTTGCATATTAAAATGAAAGCAGGTATTACATCGTCCTGTAACAATAAATGGTAGTATCAGTGTTGATGGATGGAGAGAGAGAGGAAGACCAAGGAAACGATGGCTGGATTGAGTGAGGAAAGAATATGAAAGATAAAGGAGTAAATGATAGCTTAATTTTAAATATGTTTTTTTACGCAAACCCTGCGTAGGGTCGGAAGGTCGCAGGTTCAAACCCTGCTCGCACTAGAATTTTTCTTTTCAAAGCAAAAATGATAGCATGACGGATGACAGGGGAGAATTTAAGAAAAAACGTGTTGCGCCGACCCCAAGTAACGGGACAAGCGCAAGAAGATGACGATCTTTAATTAGACTCAAAGTTATATTTAGTCAAAGAATAGCCATTTTCAGGAATTACATCTTAAAACTTAAGACTGCGCTCGCAATTTAGTTACTAAATGATTTTTTAGACAGTTATATATGTAGTTATTCTAATTAGTGTTATTTCCACGTCAAAATCAAAATCAAATATTTTATTTCACATAGGCCTATAAAACGACGTCAAAAAGGTGCACGGTTCGGGTTGGTCGTTTCCTATGAAGAAGAAATGGCAAGAAACTCCATGGTTACTCTTTTCAAATCATTTGGTATTACAATATTATCATGGTTACAGCATTTGTACGTATGGGGGGTTTTTTTCATGGGGGGACAGCGTAGGCCCGACAATAAGTCGTCGATATAGTTCTCGACGTGGAAATATTACCTTCAATTTAATACATGAATTTGAATACAACTTACACGGCACTTACTGTTGTAATACACAAAAACAATCTTCTCATTCACGGCTTACTTTTATTTAACCGTGTATTATAATAACATCGACATTAACTATAATAACATCGACATTAACCTTACATAAATATCCGTCAAATGTTTTCCACAGACGACCTGCACACGTGCAGTATCATATCTCTTTCACCTTTTATTCCATCCAAAGGTTGTCTTTAGAAAATCGCTTTTAAGGATAAGACCGCTCATGGTGTCACCCTATTTTATCTGTCAAAGGACCCTTCACGAAGCCGTCAACCAAGCATTATGTACATCAAACTAAGTAACTTTACGAATAAATGCTGGGAAACGACTTTTTTTGGGAAGAAAAATCACGTTTTACGGCAAGGCTCAATGCAACGCACTCAAATCGTTGTGCTGATGATTCCATTGAATAGTACAGGGGTCATGGATGTACTTAAAGTAAAGTTTCAACATTAAAAGAACTTAAAAGAAAAAAAACAGTTGGAACTTTGACCTCCAATATCTCCGTAACTAGAAAGGTTCCTTGGTATGGCCCAAAACAAAAATGATAGAAATGGCGAGGAGAACAACTGGCTTTCGGCTTCGTTAAGGGTATTTTTACACCCATGTGTACACACAAAAGAGTAAGTATTCTATTCTATTCCACAGGCATTATCCACTTCACATCGACCTCTAACGGCCGAGTGATGTCCTTCGACCGCAAGACGGGAGATCTCGTATGGTCTCACAACTTCGAGACGCCAGTGGTCGCCGCCTACTTATTAGACAGAGACGGACTTATCACTGTGCCTTTCAATTCTATTGGCGATGATACGCTGGACCATATCATGGAGGATGCTACGACCTTGAGCAATGGACAGGGGATTAAGAATTCCAATATTGAGTTGTAGTAAGTATTATGGTTTACTAGCTTTTGCTCGTGGCGTCATCCGCGTGAATGCCGGAAATTATCTCACGGGATTAAAAGTGTTCACATATTATATCAAAATTTATATGTGTGACAAACGTCCAAAAAGCGTGAAAAGATAACAGATAAGCCTGGATTTTGTAGATGTCTGTTCTGGTTGATTTAGGGGAAACTGACTAAATGGGTACAACAATAAGATAGACTTAAACTTCCATATCTGTTCTATGAATCAATGTTATTCTTCATCACAAAATTTTGTCTTTTGACGAGACCTGAGAGACCTCATGATTAGGAATGATAGATTGGTTCCCTTTGGAATGTATTGTTATTCTGACTAAGGGCTTTTGCTTGATATAAATGAATATAAACACACCCTTAAGGAATACAGCTGTGATGTAAAAAAAGATCCCCGTAGTGAACTGGCAGTTTATGATCAGTATTTTTCTTACGAAACATGAGTGTCCATAGGAACTGTTTACTTCTGCCTAATCCAGCGAGGATATACAGCCGTGGTGTTACGTGTATGTGTATTTTCCGTTATCACTCGTAGGAATCTATTTGCGGATTGTAGTACTCATCATTGCGTGCTAGACAATCGACACTAATGTACGATGGTAATGATTGACACTCGTGGCTCGTATCCTATGCTCTATATCGATATAATCGAATCGATAAACCTCGTTTTGAAGCGATAAAAGTTAACGTTTCAAAGGAAGGCTCAAGTACCGATATTAGTTAGTTATCTTTTGATGGTTTGGTCATGTTGAGAGGATAAATGAAAAACTACTAACCATAGTACATGGCAGACGTGAGAGGCAACGCCGGGATGCCCTGAAAGAACATACACTGACCTTATCATTCATGGTCTTCATAAGGGTCAGGTGCGTAGTACTCGCAACTGGCGTGTGTGTATGACCAGATGTATGAAAGTGGACGAGGCAAAAGAAGTATAATGTCAGCATCGTCGCAGGTGGCGTTCTGTGCTTTCTGCCAACCCTGCACTGGAAAAAGGCGTGAGTGAGTTATGTACTCATGTATAAATTATTTTTGCTATCGATGTTTACGGTATGTATTCAATTATAATGGTTACGCGTTTACCTCAAGTACCTACATAGTACTCGTAGCCGAGAATAACGATCGCATGCAACCGAAGGACTATTATGGACTATTTATGGATAGAGGTCATCGCAGTAGGAGCGCAAATATGATATGGCATCAAACATCATTTCCTAGTCCTAAAGAAAAAATACAAACATATCATCTGGCTATCCTTTTTACAAACTTTGATGGGGTCGGCTTCCAGTCTAACCGGATGCAGCTGAATACCAGTATGTTATATGGAGCGACTGCCTATCTGTCCTCCACAATACATTTAGTACTGGCTAATGCGATACCTCTTGGTAAGACTGGTTGTCTGAATTTCGGCCGCCGGGACCAACATGCTTTCCGAGGCACGGAGGAAACTCTGTTTGTAATTGATGGTCACCCGTGCACGGACCATTTCAGGCAAGCGACCTCTTAACCTGAAGATCGACGCGAGCGGCTGATTTAATTTACCGAATTTAATTAAAAGAACGCCACCTGCTACGATTCTCACATACTTCTTTCACCTGACCATACATCTAGTCATACACACGTATGTTGTGAGTACTACGAACCTGACCTTTCTGAAGAACAGCACAACAATATTTCAGTGCCGAATAATCCAGATGAAACGCTCACTGAAGAACTGATCGTTTGACTATAGTGCATTGATTACTAAACAAGTACTTTCGTAAAACTAAACCCCATTCTCACAGCCGTGTGACAACTTGTTGTGCTATTATCAATTCTAATGTTAACTACAATAAGATTCATATTCAAATAATATTTTGTTCTCATTAAAAGCCTTCGCAACAATCTTATTGAAACTTATTTATTTATTATTTCTACGCCTCACTGACTTCGTTTACGCGTTTATAGTTTTTTTTAAGTTTCTATGAAACTTAAAAAATACTATGTATTTAAGATATGCCTGTTTACTGTTTCTACTTGAAGAAATGTATTTAGATTTTTTTAGTGATAGTTTAAATAATATAACCATGAATGGGTTAAACCAGATCTATGATTAAATTCACCTTGTTCATGTTACTCTGGTCAAAAGTTAGTGGGAAACAAAACAATACAGAGCAAATTGCAAATGTGATTTTTTCCAATTATTTTCATAATTAATGGTGCATTCAGTAGAGCGTAATTGACGTTTCATTCATTTGCATTCTCAATTATTATAATACGCTGTTTACGATTTAAACATTGCTACGTCAGGCAGGCGAATGAGTACATTATTGCTTGTGTGATAACGGCTGTATTCCTAGACCTTTCTAAAAAGTTTTTTTTTTTGCAGCCCCACATTATACGTCGGCGAGCATAACCACGGCCTGTACGCGTTATCATCGCTAGTAGACAAAAATACCATCACAATATCAACCGGCCATACAAAGCCTTTACTCCTGGAAGGCCCGTCAGAAGCCGAGGTCAAGTCAGAAACGCCCCAATACGAGCCTTTCAAAAACGTACACTACAAACTAAAAGACTTGAACATCCATGTGTCAGCACCGTACCTCTTACTCGGACATTACAAAGTGCCCGAACTGACCACGACATGGCTGCCTCAGCTACCGAATTCAAACTTCATAAACGTGCATAACTCTCAGAATAGTGCCATCAAACTGATTAATGGTCAAGTCCATTCCGAAGGCGAGAATGACGTCGAAAACGAAACCAATTTGAAGTCGAATTCGAATCCTAATTCGATTTCGGTATCGGTGCAGACTGAGGACCTGTTCGAAGGGTTTGACTTCAGACCTGACCTATGGTACAAGAGAGCGTACTTGTGGTTTCATCAGCAAGAGAATCAAGTGCTGAAAGTTGCGCTGATAATTCTAGTGGGATTGGTGATCACAATGTTCTGGTATCTTCGATATCAGGTAAGCGGTATTAGATAACTAATGTAACGTAATATCTCGAAAATAAATAAAATGCGTGGTGTTATCGCCACGTTGCCGCCTTGTCGGAACCAACACGCCGGTTCCAACGTGGTTAATATTTATGTATGTATTGCATTTATTTTTTGTTATCATACATCGCTATATGCTATTAAAATTGACTTTGAAATTTTGGTGACGGATGGAGGACAAAGTTATAATTCTAGTATATAACCGTATATTTAACTATTAGTTATAGTTGTTTGAAACTGATTGATTTAGTTTACTACTATAGTTCTGGTTAAATGCATTTACTTAATAGTATGTGGATTGTGGCATTTGCTTTGTATTTTATGATGATTAATACTGGCCATTACATTATTGAAAAATGTGAAGGTTCCGTTTTAATACTTAAAGGTCGGAACTGTAAAAGCATTGATTGATTTTAATACAAAAGACGGAGATAATTGTTTTTCCAGTATTGTTTTCTATTATAATAATAGGACTGATAAATGTTTGCAATAAGGTGAAAACGCCAGGGTAGCCCGCGAAATTCAAATTTTCTTACTTTTTTTGCAATTTGCAGGTCAGTATCAGGTAGTATGTTGATTGAAATATGATTCGCGACTGTAACAAATATGACTTTACAAGAGTTATAATTAATGATTAAAGTCATCAATACAAGCCTCTTAGTTCATTGAATCTATTTAATGACAATTTTATGAAAAAGTTATTCAAGTTCATGATCACAAATGTATTTAATAACTAACTAATTTCAAAGTTTTGTTGGTATACACCATACGGCTGCATCTAAACATTGATTTATTATGTGCTATTGCGTCTACGTAGTACACATGGACATGAAGCTGTACATTTCCCGTATAACTTGGCCTCGCTTTGTATAGATTTCCTGTACAATGAGAGATCCGCATAAATTGGCTTTGTATAGCTTGATTGGCCGTCGTGCGTACAAGTCTTGGTTTAAATTCGTATCATACCACTGCTAATGAGAAAAGGCAAATTTCCTTGGTTTGTTTGTACAATTGGAATGTGTTGACATTAACAAGAGCATGGATACGTCGTCCCCTGAACATTCAGTTTATTTACACTTAACAATTAATAAGATTGACATTACAACTGACAAATATTTAATTTTTGTTTAAAAAAAAAACCCAAGGTCAGGGTTTGGGGCCAAACTTAGTGTTTTTCCAATTACGACAATATCGTTTTTTGATAAACATTATCAAGAGTATTCGTAATCGTACTGTTTAGCAGTGGCGAAGGTTCCATACAACTCGATTCCTACCGGCTTTCCTTTGAAAAATGGCACAGTCAGTATTCTATAGACAAATAATATAATCACATTAAAGATTTGTACTCTGGCTTACCTCTTACAAAAATTGACCCTTCGCCACTGCTGTTTAGAATTGTCTAGAAAGATACAAATGATATTTTAACTTTTATAATCTTCTAGTTTGTCTGAGTCAAAATTGCATGTAATCGAAAAGAAATGATTAATTTTACGTTGATTAAAAACATTAAGAGAAACGTAAAATTCAGGTTTATCGTTCTTGTTGCTATTTTGTTGCTTCTTATCACGTTTATTGCTGGCAGTACCTTTATGTCATGAGGTTAATCATGATATAAACAGTAGGAGAAATAGCTTACGACCTTTTGTTATAAAATATCATATGAGCATTGCATATCAAATTGATATTGTTAACATTATCAGCAGGTCAGTTAATTGGCAAAATTCTAGTTTTTTTTTTGTTAGCCTATTTGAGTGTCCCACTGCTGGGCAGAGGCCTCTCCTTTCTCATTTCAAACCTGGAAAAATTAAACATTAATGGATTAGAGGTCGAGACTTACATTATTTATCTCGTCTTGTTGTTTATGTTGTGGGAAATCCCACGTTATAGTGTGACGAAATAGGTCGTGGATGATGATAAATTAGAGACAGACAGTGAGACGTTCAAAAAGTATTATGTCTTTCCATGTGAAATGCTTTTGTATAAAACTATAATACAATGTCACAAGGATCATTTGGCGCTCTGATGACGTTAACAGCTCACCCCTGTCAACGTTTGTTGGTAAACATACTTTGTTAAATTGATTTGTGAAATGTCTTTTAAAAAATAAGAGGCCGGGGTGTTAGTCCCTATTTTGGCCACGCATCAAGAAGTTCTTGTATGAACAGAGAAAATTCCTGGTTTGAGGTAACAGATTTATCTCTAGCAGATTTAGTTACTTTCTGTTGATCTGACTAACAAATACTCTTAAGACGGACATGGGCTGCGATTTCTCCATACAAATTTTGAGGAAATCGACGGTTCGAATTCCCCTTTTTTCTTCAGTCAAAAAATGTTCCATTTTAACGGCCGTGATTAGAGCACTATCAGACAAATTCTAAAAGGAACCTAGACATAGTCTTTCTTAAAATTTGACATAGTCTTTCTTAAGGTTTGACGTAGCGCGACGGCAATAGTTTCTTCAAATGCCTATTTTTCAAATTCCTCGCAGGCCCTGTCTCCTCCTAACACAACCACTCCTGCCAATTTACGACATTGAACTTATTCTACGACATCTTAGACATCAAAGAACCAAGAGCAGAAAACTCATCCCAAAATATCTTCTTTCCAGGCCCGTGAATTCCAGCAGCTATCACAAGGTGGTTCTCGTACCTCGAACGCTTCCACATCATCTAATGGTGAAGTTACCGGACAGTTGGTGGAGGTCGGCGGAGGAGAGGTCCGCATTGGGAGGATCACTTTCAATACTGATGAGGTGCTCGGGAAGGGATGTGAAGGGACCTTTGTTTACAAGTAAGTTTTAAGGTTATATGAATTCAAAAATTTAAAAATCTGTAGGCATCTATTTATATTAAAAATTAAAGTCATTTTAGCAACCGACATTTTTTTTTTTTTAAACGTTGCCCCACACTAGGAATTTCTTCTTGTATCGTGGGTGCGTTTACAAACATTTAAGCTCACATACACAAACAGCCAGACCCGGAACAACTACCTGTAGGCCATACAAATATTTGTTCCGTGCGGGAATTGATTGATGCGGTTATTACCAGTATTTAGAATAAGAGCATTTATATCCAAAAGTTTTTATGAGTAACCATCTCAATAAACATCGAGATTTCTTAAATTTGCTGGGTGCAACGGAAACCGACGCAAAAACTGTTACCACGTATTCAGTACATCCCTTCCACCCCGTATTATATTCAAGAAATCTCGATGTTTCTTCGTAAAAACATTAAGAATCAGCGTCGGGTCGCTAGTAGATAATATTTCAGGGTTGCGTACCCATACATACTTCTTCAAAGTCAAAATATGTAAAATATAAATGTATTTGCCAAAAACATTGTAGAACAACGCAGACACAAATGGTGGATAGTGACTGCTTTCTGTTAAAAACAAACCAAAATGTCTTTTAATTGCAGTTTAGTTTTGAATTAAATGGTATCTGAAAATGACTCATCTGATATTATGTCATTCACTAAGTAGTAGTTTAAGTTAAGTTTTTCCTCGTTCAACACCCTATTTATTCGGTTTTGAAACTTACAGGTGTCCTTTATTTTGTTTACAGAGGCACATTCGACAAGCGCGCTGTGGCAGTAAAGCGTTTGTTACCTGAATGCTTTACGTTCGCCGACCGCGAGGTGGCGCTACTGCGCGAGTCCGATGCGCACGCGCATGTCGTTCGATACTACTGCACTGAAAGAGATAAACAATTCCGGTACGTATTTTGTTGGACGTAGAGATCTTAATTGCGTGTAGCGCAGACAGTGAAGCGCTTGCTACCAGAATGCTTTACATTAGCCGACGGCGAGGTGGCGCTATTGGGCGAGTCCGATGCGCACGCACACGTCACACAATGATACGATACTTCTACACTGAAAGGGATAAACAATTCTGATACGTATTTTGTAAGACGTAGAGTTTTGTATCGCATGACGTGCACCTATACTTTAACCGACCAGGTTCCTACGATTAAGATAAATATGCCATACTGTGCTATGCCATTTAACTTTACATGCTAATGTCAATCAACAGGTCTTCAGTTTTATCCCCAACTCTTGCTTAATAGACGTGAATCCATTAACCATAAATAAAGAAGAAAAAAGTATCAAGCATATTTCAGATGACTTGCGGTCGATACGTTTTCAGTCGAGTCATTTAATTGTTTGTTAAGTCACTTCAGTAAACTATTAATTACTAATTAAATTTTTCTGGCTCTTTATTTCACGTTTTTTCTCCAGGTACATAGCATTAGAACTATGCTCGGCGACGTTACAAGATTACGTGGAGAAGAAACTGAATTTCGAATGCACCATAGACGCCGTAGAAGTACTGAGGCAGGCGACTTTGGGACTCTCGCACTTACATTCCATGGATATAGGTAAGGATTTTGATATTTTATATTCTTAAAAGTATGAAAAGCTGACTAATGAATATAATAAGCGTTTAGATATAATAGCGATAAATATAGCGTTTTAAAGCATAGTTGAGTTACACGAGCAGCTTGAGTTATTGCACAAGGATTTTTGAAATATCAGGGGCTAGAAGTTTGTAGGCAAAATCGTAATTTATTTATTTCGATGCAAAATTTCATCGGACGCACGGCTTGTATAATTCATAATTTCTATTCTTCTTTCTGCCTGTTTTTTATTTTGTTGTAATAATTTGTAAGATTCACTTGCACTGCATTTTCAACTCTGTTGAGAGTTTTGAAATCGAATGCCATCGAATTAAGTATTTTGTACGAAGACCAAACGTCAATAAATTGATTATAGGGCAACACTGTTATTCTATAGTGGGTAAAGTAGTCAAAAAATTAATTCTGAGATTCTGAATGCCTTATGGACAACTAAATGAATTTTAAAAATCGTTTTGTTTCTGACAATCGAAAATATTTCAAGTGACATTTTAAATACGTTTCGTTATTTGTGTTGCAAGTTGAATTAATGACTGTCATCAGTTTCCATACCAAGACCGATGATTTAAAGTAGCATCAACTCCAAAGCGCAAAGGGGTCTGCTGTCGGATGTGAACAAAATAGTTAACTATCTACAGATTGTCTGTGGTAAGCGCAGTTTGACATCACAGATCTTTTGATTGAGGCACGTCCCTCAAGTACTACAGTACGAATAGTAACTAATATTTTATGCCTTGTTTTTTTCAACAGCATACAGTATTTAGTCACTAGACTGCTTATATGAGTTCCATGGTTGGGTTTAAAGATGCACCAAGTCGGTATGTAAGATAAAATTTACGGTACCTAGAACAGGTACTGGTTTTGGCCTACACATGAATCGCATAATAAAGTGGTAATGTATACAAGGTGTTACATAATGAACGCAAGACCTCTTGTGTGGTCTCTCGGACCATGAAACTGGACAACTTTTGTTCTACGAGTTCTTGTAATTCGCAAAAAATAGTTGGATTAAAGGAACTGACACGATCAGCTGATCAACATGTATGGTAAAACTAAAAAAAAAAAGTTATGTATCTCCAAAAGTCATAAAACACTTGTTGTTAAAACCTGTTCAGTTTCATGTTTCAGACACCACACGAGAGGTCTTGCGTTTATTATGTTACATCCTGTATACGCTTTATAAAAGTGCTTAAAACATGTCTTCGTCATCTTAATTTTAAGAGCAGTGCTGATGAATTCTATTAAACAAAAAGAGGCACTTGCTTGCCACGACTTATAACTCTTAAGGCGGGTTTCCATTGCTCACTTTGTGTGTAAAGTGGTAATTCTGTAATCTTCCTAAAACTAAACTAACCCACATTTCCATCTTCCCAGTTCACAGAGACATAAAGCCTCACAACGTGCTGCTTTCAATGCCGACGGGTGCCGGAGAAGTGCGGGCGATGATCTCTGACTTCGGGTTGTCGAAGAAGCTGAACCTGGGACGAATGAGCTTCTCTAGACGGTCGGGTATCACTGGAACTGATGGGTGGATCGCGCCTGAGATGATTAATGGGGAGAGAACGGTATGTAGGAATAGAGAGGTTTGTTAGATTAGCCCTTGCCTAAAACAAACTGACAAAAGTAGCTTGAAACTATTCGTAGTGATTTGCTTCGATGATTTGATTTTGATCTAGGCATGCCTGAAATTTCGAAGAGCATGCCACACATGTTATGATACTACCGCTCTCACTAAATTTGAAATTTCACTTTTCAACCTTATTACTCAGAGTATAAGGGTGAAAAGTGAACGCGGTAGTTCATGGTATGGCTCTTTTGGAAGGCAAGAGAGCCTGACAGGATTCAGGTTTCGATGCTTCCGTTTGTTCAAATCATCTTCGTTTCATGATTTTAAAAGAAAATTTTCAGGAAAGTGTCATAAAATACACATTCCAACAATGATCCATGATGCCAATCATAATCCTTAACAGAAGAACTTAAATTATTATTTTGTGCATTTACTAAATTGAATGTTTCTTTGTTACAGACGACATCAATAGACATATTCTCACTGGGTTGCGTGTTCTACTACGTATTGTCAAAAGGACAGCATCCGTTCGGTGACATGCTAAGAAGACAGGCAAATATCCTCACTGGGGAATATAATCTAGAACTACTCGAGTAAGTTTTTTTTATTTTTATTGACCTGGTATGTCCCACTGCTGGGCAAAGGCCTCCATCATATCCTTCCAGGTACTCTTCTCCTGCGCCACCTCGAACCAGCCCTTGTGATGCCCGTCCAAATCATCTCGCCACCGTTTTCTGGGCCGGCCTCGGCGGCGCTGTCCATCTTTAGTTTTGATTTATCTTTCTTTTATGTTACTTCTTTATTTAATGCACTATATTTACAAACCCTGTATACTGAAAGCCTTTCCCGATTAGCTGTTCTGATTCGTTATTAGTTAAACAAAAGACCAGCAACCAAATCATCTAAGTTTATTAACTACTGATCAAGTCGTTGGTCAAGGAGCTAGTGGCTAAATAATAACAGCCGCTCGGATAAATCTTCAGGTTAAGCCGCGCTTGCCTAGGTTGGTCTGTGGATGGGTGACCACCCAATACATACCGAGTTTCCTCCGTGCCTCGGAAAGCACGTTAAGCCGTTGGTCCCGGCTGTCATTTGTAGATCTTTGACAGTCGTTACAGGTAATCCCGAAAGTCTGACAACCAGTCTTACCAAGGGGTATCGTATTACCCGGTAATAACTGGATTGTGGAGGTTAGATAGGCAGTCGCTCCATGTAAAATACTGGTATTCAGCTGCATCCGATTAGACTGGAAGCCAATATAGTTTGGAAAAGGCTAGGCAGATGTCGATGATCCAAGTCGTTGGTGAAGTTTATTTACGGATGAATACTGTGGAGCCGAAAATGGCTGCTTTAGCAGAATCATAAAATCGTAAAATGGTCACCAAGTGACAATTGAGAATATTAACTGCGTCTGTGACCATTTTAGAATTTTAACATGATTCATATAATTAACCTATTATGATTTTGGTAAAGCGGCCATTTTAGGCACTCAGCATAGCTATTCACAAACGCTTTGATTCGATTCGGAAAGTCGTATGTCTATCTCGCTCGCTTTCGTAATGCCAAAAAAAGATAGACATACGACTTGTCGAATTCAAATCGAATCGAAGCGTTTGTGAATGGCTATACTGGGTCTTCACATTCGAGTTTGGCAAATGGATTGCAATTAAAATAAAAAGAGGTGATCCTGGAAGACCAGTATTTTATTATGTTATGTTTTTTTCCTTTTATCCGCTTTTTAATATCGATATGTAATGACAGTATGCCAATTTTATTACCTCTTCAACCAGCTCCAGATATTAATAATGTCTGTTTTTTTCACAGTAAAGTGTTGCCCGAAGAAGAAGTACTGATAACGAAGATCCTCATCCGCGCGATGATATCAGCCCGTCCTAATGCCCGGCCTCCGTGTGAGACCGTGCTCAAGTACCCCATGTTCTGGGGCAAGCAGAGCATACTCAACTTCTTACAGGTGATACTTATGTTCATTACTTGTGTTTAAGTGGCGAAGGTTACTATTGTAATGTAATATATATTGCAGATTTTAATTTACATGAATGTGATTGTTTTTCTAGTTTTTTTAAAAGAATATGTCTAAGGGCTGGCTTTTCAAACGACATAATATATGTTCTAACCGTCGAATAGAATTTAGGTCTGATCGTTTTTTCATTTTTTATTAAAAACGGTCGGAAATTTGAAATTATTCCCTGGTAAAACAAGCTCTAAATTAGTATTATTATTCTCATGAGTCAATAACACTCACATTCGAGTAAGTCAATCCAATAGACTGACCTAATTCACGGACAAAACTCAAAAAAAAAACCAATCAAAACAGAAACTAAAAAGCGAAAAATAAGAATCCTTTTAGTCTAAATAAGGCCCTAAATTTATGTACGTAATAAATCATAAGGCGGCGCCAAACAATCTAATGAATTACGTACTTATTAGCGGTAAATGATGGTAGCTTGATCGATGTTCCTTGATTATTAGTTAAAATCGGACCTCACTGTAAAAGGTTATTCGTGGTAACACATAAAAAAAATATAATCGTCGAATTGAGAACCCCTTCGTTTTCTCATCGGTTAAAAATGAATAACTTATAAAAACCATATTTTCCTTATTTACGACTTTATATGTGTGTTACGGCTGTCACATTCCGTGATAACTATTTACGACCAATAACGACATATGTAAACGTGATGCTGTATATGTTACAATATTAATTTATAACACGGTTGAATCATGCTCACACACGATAACAAACAGCGGCTAAATATAAAACAACTGAGGACATGTGTACTCAAACCTGCGTCTACGCATAAATTATGTACATCTCGAAACTGCTATCTGCGATAAATCGGGTCAACCACATAGCAAATTAAGATCATTAATATTTAATTTTGTTTTAAACTAACCTTACAGAAGCCCGAGGACTAGGGGTGCGTTGTCAGAATTCCTCCTCGTGTGCCTGATGGCTGCCGGTCCCTCTCGATACGTCTGGAGGGAATAGCAGCTGCTGGGCCGGTGCACCCTGGGCGTGGGCAGTATCCTTCCCCGAGGAATGGGAAGAGATTCTTATTCCTCGGGAAATGTTACTGCCCATGGCTAATATTCTGACATGGGGGGGTCCCTCATGGACCAAGGGGGCGTTGCTCCGCGTGACCCTCTGAAAAGCAGAGGGCACAGCGGAGGAACAAGGGCGGGCTCGGTGTGCACTTACTCTGCCTCCGAGCAGACAGTGAAGGACGTGCGTCCTTCACTGTCTCCGTCGATATCGTAATCCCACCGTCGAAGTGTCGTGGAACACGTCTCGCGGCTTCGATTGGGACCGAGGGTCTTGGCTTAACCGCCCGGACCACGAGGTAGAAAACCTCTATAAAAAGTTACCCCGAATCTCAAGCGGCGGCGCACCGCGAGGAGATGTATGGCTGACGGGTTCCTTTGGAAAATCAGTCTCTAGTGCGAACCACTGCCGGGCCTGGCTATGGCTTATCTGGGTACAGGGGGCACTGCCCAGATGGACTATTTATTTCCCCCATACTCGTGGGAACAGTATGGAAGATTACAAAACCCAAAAAACGGCCGATAACGGCGAAGGAAGGGAGGAGAGGGATGCGGGGTCGGAGTCCGGCGCCGCATCCAGCGAGGTGAGCGCTGGTTCAGTGTGCTCCCAGCGCGGGAGGCCCGGGGCTGCTGCGGGGAACAGGGAGTTCCTACGCAAGCGGTCCAGGCCGGTAGGCGACCGAGAGTCGTCGTCAGATGGGGAGCTGGCTTCGGCTCGCAAGATCCCCACCAGCAAGCGCGGCGGGATCCGCGGCAAGGGGAGAGGCCTCTCTGCCACCGAGAGGTCGGCGCGGCTTGCCGAGGAGGGGCGCCACCCGGGGGTGGCCGCCGGTCACGAGGTGGCCCGTTCGGGCTATTCTGGCGACGAGGCGGGCGCAGATGGCGGCTCTGATGCGGAGCGTAAGGCCGGGCTCGCGAAGGAGGTGGAGGCAGTGCTGAGGGCTGTCTCCTTCAAACAAAAGCCCTCCACCAGGCAAAGGGCTATACCTGCTGCGGTCGCCTCCATTATGGCGGCAGCGGAGGCTAGATTTGCGGGGCCGCCGCCAGACGGCGTGGCCAAACTGAGGGCAGAGGTCGCTCGACTGACAGCCGCCACGGAGCTTCTCAAAGAGGAGAATAGGAAGCTCCGAGCAGACCTGGCCAGTCTGCGCGAGTCCGGCTCTCGCGAGGCGCCCCAAAATGGGGGCCAGAAGCGTCCAAGCCAGCACGTGCCGGTGGAGAACCAGGTCCTGAATCTGGTTCGGCAGGAGCTGGCTGCCTTCCAGGCGCGGTTCTCCGTCCTGGAGGGCATTGTCTTACGCCCCCCCCTGGCGGCAAACAAGGCGCCCCCGGGCCTGAGGGCGGCCTCATATGCGTCTGCTGCGGCCTCCGCACCGGGGCCGTCCAGCCAGCCCCCCGGCAGGGTTATGTCGGCCCCGACGAAACCGGCTCCGGTTAAGAAGGCGGCGGCCCTGAAACAGGGCAAGGCGGCGGCCCAAAAGAAGGGCAAGGTGGCGAATATGCCAGCGCCAGCCGCGAGACAGCCGCTATCGCCGCCCCCCCCGCCCCCTAAGCCTTCCGTGGCCGAGACCGGGTGGCAGGTGGCTGGAGAAAACGCAAGGGAGCGAAGGGCGGCCAAAAAGGCCAGGAGGCAGGAGCAGAAACGCCGGCAAAAGGAGCGGGGCGTCGCGGTTAGGCTCAGCGCCCCGAAGACCGCAGCTGTAGTGATTACACTACAGCCGGACGCGGAAAAGAGGGGCGTGACCTACCGCGACGTGCTCGCTAAGGCGAAAGCGACGGTGGATCTCGGAGAGCTCGGGATCACCGGGGGCCTCCGGCTTAGAGTCACCGCAACAGGGGCTCGAGTGCTGGAGATCCCTGGCGAAACCCGTGGCTCGTCCGCTGACGCTCTGGCTGAAAAGCTTAGAGCGTCCCTAAATGCGGACGAGGCCAGAGTGTCCAGGCCCGTCAAATGCGCAGACCTGCGCATACTGGGTCTGGACGACTCGGTGACCGAGAAGGAGGTGGTGGCCGCCGTCACCAGGACCGGTGGGTGCCCTGCCGAGCAAGTCAAGGCAGGCACCTTACGTCCGGACCTGTCGGGCATGCGAACCATAACGGTAAGCTGCCCTGTGACGGCGGCGAAAGTCATTGTGGAGGGCCGAAGGCTCTTGGTGGGCTGGGTTTCGGCGCAGGTGAAGCTGCTGGAACCCAGACCTCTGAGGTGCTTCCGCTGCCATGTGGGGCACCACGTGTCGGTCCGGTGCACTTCGGAGGTGGACCGCAGCGGCCTGTGCTTCCGCTGCGGCCAGCCTGGTCACATGGCCGCGGCTTGCTCCGCCGCGCCGCGCTGCGCCGCATGTGCGGCAGCTGGCAAGCCGGCCGATCACCGGGCAGGGA
Source organism: Noctua janthina (assembly GCA_963576755.1). Classification (NCBI taxonomy): domain Eukaryota; kingdom Metazoa; phylum Arthropoda; class Insecta; order Lepidoptera; family Noctuidae; genus Noctua; species Noctua janthina. The sequence goes on from OY755055.1 coordinate 7,213,162, forward strand.
GCAAGTCCTGCGGTACTCCCGCCAAGGCCAGGGGCAAGGGAAGGCCCTCCGCCACCACCGCCAAAACCCCCACCGTCGCCACCACCGCAGCTGCCGCCACTGTCGCCGCCGCTGCCGCTACTGCTGCAACTTCCGCAGCGGGGCCCTCGCAGGGGGCCCGGGAGGGGGCTGAAATGGAGTGCCAGTAACGGCCCCATTACGCCTTCTCCAGGCGAACATCAACCACTGCGCCTGCGCTCAGGATCTGTTGCTCCAGAGCGTGGCGCAGTGGTCGATTAACATCGCCGTGGTCGCTGAACCGTACTTTGTCCCGCCCAGGGATGACTGGGTGGAGGACCTTAGCGGCTCAGTGACCATAATTGCGTCGGTCGCCGCCGGTACCCCAACCCTTGAGAGTGTCAGGAAGGGTCAGGGGTGCGTAGCAGCACGGTTCGGGGAGATCGTTGTAGTGGGAGTCTACTTCTCCCCGAGCCGAACTCTCGCCGAGTTCCACAACTCCCTCACGGAGTTGAGTGTCGTCATCGGAAGCCATTCCCTCCCCGTGCTTGTGCTCGGGGACTTCAATGCCAAGAACTTGACTTGGGGTTCTCGTTACACGGACGTGCGGGGTAGAATGGTGGAGGACTGGGCTCTGGAGACAGGCCTGGTCGTCCTAAATCGGGGTTCTGTCCCCACGTGCGTGCGGATGCGGGGCGAGTCGGTGGTGGACATCTCGTTCGCCAGCCCCGCTCTGTCGCCGCGTGTCGTTGACTGGCGCGTCATGGAGGGGGTGGAGACCTATTCCGACCACCGGTACATCCGGTTCGACGTCTCCACCCAGTCCTCAAGCGTGCCGGTCCTACAGGCCCCGAGTGGTCCGCGATGGGCGCTGAAGCAGCTGGACCGGGAGCTCCTCCTGGAAGCCTCGATCGTGCAGGCCTGGGTGTCATCACCAGTCAGGCCTGCCGACATCAACAACGAGGCGGGTTGGTTCCAGGAGGCCATGTCCGACATTTGCGACGTGGCAATGCCCCGAGTTCGGCCAGGAAGCGCCCGACGTCAGGTGTACTGGTGGTCGCGAGAGCTGACGTCTCTGCGCAAGGCGTGCGTTGCCACGCGGCGCCTGTACGCCAGGCATCGCAGGCTCCGCATCCGCCCTCCGGATGCGGCAGCCATTGAGGCGGAGCTGTACGAGGGGTACAGAGCGGCGAAGACCGCCCTCCAAGAGGCTGTCCGGCGGGCCAAGAACTTGGCCCGCGAGGAGATGCTGGAGTCTCTGAACGGAGATCCGTGGGGGCGCCCTTACAAGATGGTGCGGGACAAACTCCGCACCCGGGCCCCCCCGTTGACGCAGAGTCTCCGGCCTGAGCTCGTGGAGGACGTGGTGAGCGCTTTGTTCCCTTCGCGAGGGGAGCATCCTCCCCCGCCTATGGCTCCGCCGCCGCGTGCGGTGCCGGAAGCGGACCACACCGATGACGATGACGACGTTCCGGAGGTGACTGGGGTAGACCTGAGAGTGGCGATACGCAGGCTGAAAACCAGAAACACCGCCCCGGGACCCGATGGCTTGCCTGGCAAAGCCTGGGTCCTGGCCTCTGAGGCTCTCGGGCCCCGACTGGAAGGGCTCCTAAGCGCATGCTTGGAGAGAGGCCAGTTTCCGCTTCGTTGGAAGACGGGGAAGCTGGTCCTCATCCGGAAACCAGGGCGCCCTGCGGACTCTCCGTCCGCATACCGGCCCATCGTGCTGCTCGACGAGGTGGGCAAGCTCTTTGAAAGAGTCATTGCCAACCGCCTCGCCGGGCACCTTGCGGGGATGGGGCCGGATCTTGCGGAACACCAGTTTGGTTTCCGCAAGGGGCGCTCGACGGTGGACGCCATCATGCGCGTGAGAGCCCTCACGACGGGGGACGCGGTGTCCCGGGGCGGGGTCGTCTTGGCGGTGTCTCTTGACATCGCCAACGCCTTCAACTCCATGCCCTGGAGCTGCATTAGGGAGGCACTCCGGTATCACCGGGTGCCGACCTACCTTCGTCGTGTGGTCGGGGACTACCTGACGGATAGAGCCGTCATCTACCCTGGTCGAAGCGGAGAATGGAACCGGCGAGAGATGTCGTGCGGTGTTCCACAGGGATCGGTTCTGGGACCGGCCCTGTGGAACATCGGTTACGACTGGGTGCTGCGCGCCGACCTCCCTACCGGCGTCAGCGTAGTTTGCTACGCTGACGACACGCTGGTACTGGCACAAGGGAGGTCGCACGAGGCGGCGGCCGAAAACATGACACGCGGGGTTGCGATAGTCGTGGAGAGGATCCGGCAATTGGGTCTCGAGGTGGCACTGCACAAGTCCGAGGCCATGTGTTTTCATGGGCTTCGGAATGCGCCACCGTCGGGATCCCTACTGACGGCAGGAGGGGTTTCCATCGGCGTCGGGTCGACGTTGAAGTACCTAGGACTCGTTCTCGACAGCCGGTGGAACTTCGTGGAGCACTTCAGACGTTTGGCTCCCAAACTGGAACGGACAGGGGCTGCCTTCAAGCGGCTCTTGCCCAACCTGAGGGGTCCAAACGCCTCCTGCCGGAGGCTATACGCGGGGGTCGTGCGGTCCATGGCCCTTTACGGGGCCCCGGTGTGGGCGCGTTCTTTGAGGCGGCAAGCCGCCCACTACCTGAACGCGCCCCAAAAAGTAATAGCCATAAGGCTAATCCGGGGGTACCGCACGATCTCCGGCGAAGCGGCTAGCCTCCTTGCCGGATTGCCGCCATGGGATCTGGAGGCGATAGTCCTCGCACGCCTGCACGAATGGCGCGCGGAGGCACTACGTCGGGAGGAAACTCCGCTGCCGCGGCAAATTGCTGCTCAGCGGACAGACCTCCGGCGTGATCTCATGGCGACATGGAGAGAGCGACTGTCACAACCCCGTGCAGGGCACGCCACCATAGTGGCGATAAGTCCCCTCTTTGAGGAGTGGCTAGAGAGGCGCCACGGCGCCCTCACCTACCGCCTGACGCAGGTCCTCACCGGACACGGTTGTTTCGGGAGGTTCCTGCACCGAATCGGGCGGGAGGAAACGCCCGGGTGTTTCCACTGCGAGGATCGTCCGGAGGACACGGTGGAGCACACCGTGGAGGTCTGCCCCGCTTGGGCGGAGCACCGCCGTGTCCTCGTAGCGGCGATTGGCGGCGGCGATCTCTCGCGTCCGGCCTTGGTTCAAGCCATGGTCCGGAGCGAGAGGGAATGGGAAGCCGTCACCTCCTTCTGCGAAGCAGTCATGCTAGTGAAGGAGGTGGCCGGACGTGAGAGGGAAAGAGCCTCACGTCCCAGTCGCCGCGGGAGACGCCCTGGGCGTCGGGGGTCACGTGGTGGCTCCCGGCCACCGTAGGCGCGGGCCTGTGGACGGCGAGTTATGGGCCAGCTCGCCGTCCGGCCGTCTTATGACGACAGGCCGTGTCGACGGCGCGTTCGTGTTCCACGCGCGCCTCAAAGAGATGTCAGCAAATAAGTAGGGGTCCGCAAGGGCCGATGCCTGCCAGGGCTGCGGGACTGTTCGAAAGAGATACCGTGGCCCTGGAACACAAAGGGCAAAGAAGGAACATGGATGGGTTTTAGTCAGTACAAGTCTGACACTCCCTTCCGCTCCGCCCAGAGTGGGGGGGGTCATTTGATGATTTCCCATCCGGAAAAAAAAAAAAAAAAAAAAAAAAAGCCCGAGGACTAACAAAGTAGAACATTACAATGGGCATGGGTAATAAGACCATAGATGGGCATTGATTTAGATTTATTACAAACTAGTAGTAGTAGTTTCTATAATTAATAATTCAATCATGATTCGAAAGACACGTGGCAACATCTATTATCACAAGAACGTTATTATTGTTTTCCTCGGAAACAGTAGGTACTTTTTTCGGGATGTAAGGAAACGGACATAGGGTACTATGTCCGTTTCTGTACACCTGACAACGTATATGCAAAATTTCAGGATGATCGGTTTAGTGGTTTAGAAGTGAAAAGGTAACAAACAAACAAACTTACTTTCGCATTTATAATATTGGTAAGGAGTACATCGGGACACCTCGTGCCTCGAAAAGGACATTAAGCAGTTGGTCCCTGTTTGTCGTTGATGAACTTGACTGTCGTTACGGGTAGCAATCTTGCTATAGGTGTTACCCTGTCAGATAGGCAATCGCTCCAGGTTAATTACTTGTGTTCAGCTCCGGTTAGACTGGAAGCCGAATCCAACATAGTTCAAAGGCTAGGCAAACGATGTACGTATGTGTAACTCTAGTTTTTTAACCATGAATGAGAGGCTAAAGAAAGTAGAACCGTGAACCACTTTATTTTGAAAAAGTGTTTTGGTAGCGGTACGTGAGCACTTAATTAATACCTACAGCTCATTAAAGGGTCGTTAACCTCCTTTATCAGTGTTACGTCGTAGTAATCGCTGCTCAATTTCATACATTATTATTATTTAACTGTTTTCCTTGTGTTGTACTATGATAAAATTTTTATTGAAGCATCAAAACCCTTACGGCCATGGAAATAGAAAATACATCCTTGCATAGCCTGTTAAATCTAAAACCTTCTTAGGTTTTGCCCTAGTCGGGTAATGAATGAATTGAATGATCTGCGGTTTTCGTAATTAAAGAAATTTATTAGAATAATTTTGTTTAAAACAACGCAATAATCACAATAGCCAAAAGTCGGTCTTGTGCCCGGTTGATGGTAATAGACTTGTCCTTTATGACATGGGACATAACGTGCGAAATGTGGGTGTACTAAAGGAAGGCATCTCTGCTTAACCTTTCGGGGATTACAGGGGTGCTGGTATGTTATGTTTCATCACAATATCTTCGACATCAGCCGTTACCAACCTTTTTTGGTTTATTTCCCAGGGCAAAAGACTCTTCTCATATAGTGATGAGCATTGCTTCCCGTTACCATACACCTCAAACTCGATCGGCACGGTTGACGCAGCAGTTGAGCGATTGGCTGCTGCGCTGCGTGTCACGGGTTCGATCCCACACGGAAAAAAAATTGTATGGCCTACAGGTAGTTGATCCGGGTCTGGCTGTTTATGTATGTGAGTTTAAATGTTTGTAAACGCACCCACGATACAAGAGAACGTGGGGCAACGTTTTTTTTAAAAAAACCCAGCTTTGAAGTCCAATTTCTTCAACAGGACGTAAGTGACCAAGTAGAAAGCGGCGGCGGTGGTTCCGAAGCTGCCCTAGAGCGGGGCGCGCGTCGCGTAGTGCGCGGCGACTGGCGCGCGCGCGTGTGTGCGGCCGTGGCCAGCGACCTGCGCGCGCGCCGCACCTACAGGGGCGACCGGGCTGCGCATCTGCTCAGGGCCATACGGAATAAGGTATGTGCTAGGAAGACGATGAATGGCGTGATGACTTGGTGCGCGTTTATGTAAGTGTAAAGTGTCAATTTGCTCGACATGTTTTTTGGTTTTTAACGTTCATATTCACTATACCCACGAAGCTGTTGCTGCAGAACCTCTATTTATTAAGTTTTAAGATTAAAACCGAAATATTCTTCCAACAGAAACATCACTATAGAGAACTAGAAGCTGAAGTCCGAGACAGCTTAGGCAAGTTACCTGACGGGTTCATAACGTACTGGCTACGGAGATTCCCGCTCCTTCTACCACACGTCTGGCTGCAAATGCAGGCATACCGTCACGAAGACATCCTCCAGGCATACTACCCTCACTCCTTCACTTTTAACCGAGAAGACGTGTCAGAACTAGACGAAGAAGGAGAAATCGAAGATGAAATACCCGTCGAAATGTGCGATCCCGGCAAGAACGTGCTCTTCGTCAAAAGTCGAGTGTTCTTCGATGAGAACCAAGAACAGCCTAAATATAGAAAAGAAGGGTCGCCGAGAAAGCGAACCGATTGGAGGAGCGACGCACAAGAAAGAATGAGACAGGATGATGTGAGATTGAGAGATAGACACCATTACAAGAAGAAGGAAAAGAAACGGGAAGAGATCCCGGTTTGGACATTGCCTCCGCAGTGAAGTGTAGTTTTAAGCTAAGTTTTTTACTTGACCAGAAGTCACAGGGAGTAGTAATCGGATTAGATAGTTTTAGTACTGTCTATATCGAACTTTATACAGTCGGTTAGCGGTAGGTAGTGACTTTGATAATTGTGCTGTGCGAGCGCGTTCTGATTTCGGATTATGGGGTGATTATACTTGGTCGTTCGCCCGAATTCGACAGCATATGGAATTCAGGCAAACGACTCAATGTAATGAACGGGTCGAGTACACCTGTCTTGCGTCGAGCTCGTCCGGCTCCATCGTTTCGGGTGCAGGTGCAGGTACTCGACTCCATTCAACTACTCGTAGTCGTTAGCTCGTATTCCATTGCGATGACTAGTGTAATAAATGCATTGGGTGCCCGAATTCAAGTAAAGTGATTCGACCGCCCGAATACGGGCTAACGACCATGCTTAATCGCTCCATTATTCTATTTGTATCATCATGAAGTCATCGGTCTGTGAAAAGGCGGTAGTGATTAGTTAGGAAAATGACATGTGTCAATTCCCAGTTGTGGAAATGTTAAAGTATTACTTAAAATAATTATGTTTTTTTTTATAATCTGACAAGTTACTATTTTATTAATTATAGGCCTGCTTCGTTATCTAGAAATCATTGAAGATTAAATCTTGATAGTTTGTTTCTGCTAAGTTTAGATAAATTTTGTTTTTCTGGTCAGGTTGTAGTGATAAGAATCTAATTTAAAACGCACAAAATTATCGGTTTTGTGATGATTATTTATTTAAATGAATTTATTAATATATATTTAAGGTTAATATTGAAATAGTTAATATATCCCACAAAATGAAATGATAGTACTTTGTAAGAGATCTCTAATGTTTTAGCTTATATTTAGCATTTTTTGTGTAATAGTTAATACTAAATAGTGCGAAAGAATATAATAAGGTTGGGACCAAAAAAAAAGATACATAACTGTACTTTTCAAATGTATTTCGATGCCACGTTTATACAAAATCATCTCATTTTGAAACAAAAATTCAAAATACTAGTTTTATATTATAGTCACTTGGAACACTTGGAAGGTCAACATGGGAACATGAGATGCTCAAAAATGTGTATACAATAAATGCACAAACGGATTTAGTTTCGAACCAATAAAGTTTACCTTTTCGACTTAGCTAGAGATCACAATTTTATTTATTTAGTTGTACCTACATGAAATTATGAAATGTTATCCCATAGGTGAAGTTCTAATTTTGCGCCTGAGCTCGGTATAAATTATTGCGTCTGTTTTTTTTTTGTAGAACAGTTTTCATATATTTACTTGTGTGTAACTCCCCTATTTATTATGTATTTTTATTAAAAACATATTTAGTACTGCAAATGTTGCTCTAATCTCTCGAGTATCATTTACTATCAAACTCGAACGTAAATGGCAGAGAATACATAATAATGATAAATAAATTATGAATGAAAGACGTTGCGTTGGAAGGCCTCCCACTAGGTGGACCGATGACCTGGTGAAGGTTGCAGGAATCCGCTGGATGCGAGTCGCACGGGACCGGTCAATGTCGCGACGCTTGTGGGAGACTTATGTCCATCTGTGGACGTCTTTCGACTGAAATGATGATGATGATGAATGAAAATCAAATATGATGCTTTTAAATATATTTAAATTATATGATAATCGAGTGCTGTGTGGTCATTCTCAATGAATGTCACATTCCTGATATACTCAGTAGGTCGCCTATACATAAGCAGATATTTTCATGATTTCGCCATGTCAAGTTCAAATAGCTCATGGGCGTGATTTGACCCTAGATTGTTGTAGATTATACATTCAATAGCTAACAGTTTTGTCGTATAGATAAATACGTCTCAAAAGATTACGTCGAAGTTAGATTTTGTGAAAAATCGTTTTATAGCAAATTTTGGTGACGCCTACTTGCAGATCTACTTACTTACTTACTTTGAATGGCGTTATCATACGCGTTTCTAGAATCAGTAAAATGTCTGTTTATGCACATAGAATTCTATATTTAGCCGACTATAAACCGGTTTAGTTATCATTATTGAACTCTGCACAAAATGTTATGAGCCAATTGGTTAGGTTAGGTTATTGATTTCCTCAAACATTTTCCGAAAGGATAGTTACCTACTTAATACATAATTCTGACATTATCTTTTTAATACTGAACAAAACATCTATATTTAAGCATTTATCTATTTTATTTTATAATTCTTGCTACATTAGTGTTGTTTATCGAACTGTCACAAATTCACAATAGAATATTAATATACCTAATATTTATTTTCGAAATGAGATTCGTTTCTGGTGCTATGATTGTTATGTAAATATGGAGTGTAATGTAAATGTGTGAAACGTGCAAATATGAATAGATAGTGGTAGACGTAAACCACAATAGAATTAGGAACCTTTTAAGTTCGTGAACGGTTCATTATGCGGCTGACAAACATTGTAAACGCAGAAAGTTATTTTCCAGTGCTCGACCGTACGTTGCTTAGCTGTAAATATGGCGCATCGAGTATCAGACAGAAAATAAAATAATTTTACCCAGAAATAGTTGGACACGATTACTGACCACGTGGGGCCCTTGGTTCAAGTTCCAGGTCGGGTTAAGTGTTACTGGGGTTTACCAAATGAAATTTCTCATTAGCAGTCCTAAGTAGCAGTACGTTTGGCTCGCCGCCTATAACATGGGAAAAAAGTGAATAAGACAGAAAATGGCTAAATGTGTATGCACGTATTATAACTGCTTGTACCTTCGGAGAATATAGGCGTGATGTTATTATGTTTTTGGTTTTGCAGAAAGTCGCCTCTGTCACTGATAGATATAGGAATAAGTAATAATCGTGTGTCAGTAGGTACTCAGTTTATTTCTAAAGCTCGGTGCGTCTTACTAGCTACTTAAAAATCAAAATTAAACGAGGAACCGGCTATCGTGATTGGTTCATTATGCAACCGACAAACAGAATTGCAGGTGTGTTATCGTGTTCGATCGTAATTCTATATTCGTGTTTGACATTCAGTGTAGGTACCTAATTATGTTTGGACATGGTCGTTAGCGAACGATTGAATTTTGTAAATATTATTGGTGTAGTATTGGGTAGTTGCCTCAAGCGCAGTTTCGATATTTTTAGTGTTGAACGACTGATAATGTTGGGAACTAGGCATTTAGGCAGATTCGTTTATTAGCACGAATCTGCACAAAACCAGAAAAGAAGCATACGGGAATCGCATCCACGACCCGCAGCGCGTTTATCTTCATTTCTTCAGGAAGCTTAATAAAGGGTGTAAATAGACCCTTAACATAAACTAAAGGTACTTGTTCTCCCCATCACTGCGATCATTTACGGAACCCTCTAGTTACGGAGATACAGGGGGTCAAAGTTCCAACTTTTTCACAAGCTTTTTTTTTAAATACATCTTTTTAATGTAAGATTTTTACTTTACACACCTCCCTTTACTATTCAATCCATTCATCAGCACAATGCTATGAGTGCTTTCCATCGAGTCCTACCGTAAAACGTGATTTTTTATCCCAAAAAAAAAAGTCGATTCCCAGCAATAATTTTTGCGTAAAGTTACTTAGTTTGATGTACAGAATGCTTTGTTGACGGATATGTGAAGGGTCTGTTTACACCAGGTATGTAGTTAATATTAAATAACATGCATAATTTAATACTTATAGTGAATTTAATCTATATAGGTACGCTTAAGCGTACGAAATCTAGCAAACCTAGTTTAAAAAAAAAATGTAACTAATAAAACCTGTTTAGGTGCTAATTGTCAAGGTCTGAGTCTGCTTAAAATGATGTGGGTGTTACCAACCAGACTTAAAAAGAAAAATTTAATATTACTTCTATGAAATTATCATGAAGTAGATTTTTATCAAAAAAAGTTTACCTGAAAATGTACAATTTGAAGTGATATGTCTCAATATGCACTCAATATTTATTATTAGTTGCGCAATATTACACATGCTCATGTAACTACCTTTTAAAGGTCATTAAACTAATGTTGGCTTGATAACCTTGAGGCACGTGTTCACAGTTTTATAAATAAGGTTAGTATGTAAATGTTATTTTCAATCGTTGATAACCAAGCCCTGACGCCTGCGCACTTGATGACCTTATTGGCTGCATCAGTGAGCACATTACGCGTAGCTGAATTTTGGGACAAAGATATTTGAACTTTTTGCCATCGATACGCTAAGAACCATTATATATTTTTTTTGGTTTTAAAATGTATGGGAATCACACCCTTATCAGCGCTATACAGTCCAGTCTATAAGGAAGGTATCAATTAATTATAAATAATAATGATTCATAATGAATCGCTCACGAATGCATGAATAATGTTCCTGTAACTTGTAAATATTAAGTTAAGTACTTAAATTAATATAATGATTTAATTAAGCGTTGATCGCAACAAATACCTAATAAGTTAATTTTTATGTGAAACTAATGACCTAATTGTATATTGAGATTGGCATTTTATACGTAGATAATACAAAGAATTTTACCCAGTGTTTTAATGTTTTTTTCAAATGTTTTTCAAAATTTATCCAGTATGTATTGATTGTTAAACAGATGCTCAAATTGTTCATATTATATTTATTAAAATATCAAATAAAGATGTACTACATACAGACATGACATAATTGTTTTATTTTATTTAACAAAATAAAAGTAAGATGTATACTTCACTATAAAGTTTATTGTCAGTCAAAACTTAAAAATAAAATAACAATGATATTTAGTAAAAACTTAAAAAATACTATTGTTAATAATCAGTCTTAGAGGAGTCCTGTAGAATGTAATTGTGGATAGATAAGAAGTTGAGTAGAAAATGGCACAGACAGTTGAGACCCTGGTGTTTGTGCAAATGGCAACACAAGAAAAAGAGTAAAACCCGCAAGAACACCGACAGGAAACTAGGAATTATAGCAAATTACATGAAAGCAAGACAATGATTTAATATTAACTTGAGTTTGAACTGCAGAGATTTTTAGCGATATTTAAAAAAAAACAAACTTGAATGGTCCTATCGGTGACTGTTGAGCACGAATTGAACATAGTAACAGGTTTTCGATAAGTAACCTTCAATATAGATCTCCAAAAAGTATGCAGCACCTGCTCTTAACCGAAATAAATATATAATTGACAGAAAACTGGTAGAGATACCGATATAAATTAGACTACACAACATTAGGAATATAAATAGGTACTAGTACTATATGTTACTTTCCCTTCAGGGCAGTAACGACACAATGCCTCATCCTATTATGTTTGTATAAGTAGTTATTATTAAATGAACACAAAATCATAATATTGTGACATACACATAATTGGAATGTATTGGAAAATGCTGGATAGTGATTCAACATAAATTGGTACAAAATTAAAGCTATAAAATACATTTTTTTTCCTTACAATTAATATTTTGGTCCTATTCTAGTTTAAAATACCTCTTATTATGTCATTACATTCCATTTGTATACTTATCTATCAAATCTATAATTGTTAGATGAACCTTTTCCTTAGCAACAGTCAGAGCAGTTTTATCTGCCCCATTTAGCATGGATAAGTCTGGGTTGTAACTGAGCAACATTTTTGCAGCCCCTATGTTGCCCATAGCACAGACATCGTGCGTAGGCGTATTCCCTGCCATATCAATAGCGTTTATATTCGCGCCACTTTCTAACAGCAACCGAATAACATGTGTCTTATTATTCAAAGCAGCTATATGCAAAGGAGTTTGATTCTTCTTATTAATGCAGTTCACATTTGCTTTGTTATGTATCAATATTTTACACAGCTCATCTGAACCATATCTAGCTGCATAATGCAAGGCAGTGAAACCATTTGTGTCTGTGAAATTAATATCAAAGTCTGATGAATATGATTCAGTATTCTTCTTACAGACTGAACATCCACACAATGGGTGGCAGGAAGTGCTCTGTTGAGAAGTTTCAGGCTTATCTTTCATGTCTACATAAGCAGAATAGTTGATGTTCATGTAGAAACAGGCCAATTTCACATCTCCATATGATATGGCTTTTAATATCCTGTCAATTAATTTGAGGTTTTCCACTGCTTTTGAGACATTATTTTTTTCATTGAGTTTAAGTTTTTGAAACTTATGAGCAACAGGACTGTCAGGTTTGCAGTTCAGAGCTTTGACCTCATTATTTGTAATGTGTATGTATTCATACAAATTGGGAGTGCAGGATTTAAGGACCTGTAATATCTTCAGATTGTGTGCATAATCAAATGCTGTTTTATTGTAGCGGTTCTGTAAAGATGGTTCAGCTCCATTTTCTATTAACAATCTAGCAATTCCTTCATAGCCCCACTTAGAGGCCAGATGTAATGGGGTGTTGCCACTCTCATTCACACAATTTATTTTAATCTTCCTTCTACTGTGTTCCGCAAAGTATATAAGTGCTTTGACACAATTCAAATGGCCATTATTCACAGCCATGTGGAGTGGTGTGTTCTTGTCAATGTTTGCTTTATTGATGTTAGCACCAGAATGTAGAAGAAGGAGTAAGGCATTTTGATGGCCTCTTGAGGATGCATAGTGCAGTGGAGTGCATTCATTGAGGTCAGTTGCATTTACCTCTGCACCCATCTCAAAAAGAGATTCTACTATGTTGGCCTTCCCATGGATACAAGCCACATGCAGTGCTGTCAGCCCATGGCTGTCTCTAGAAGTAACTGTTGGGGAAGTCTTCAAAAGATTCTTAGATATTTTGCAACAACATTTCTTGCAGTTACACAATGGATGACAGAGTTTATGATAAATTTCTGTATCGCTGTCATCATCGTCATCTGACAAATTGTTTTCCATTGTTATTTTGAGAAAATTATTTTGATTTAGATGCATAGTTTGAAGGTGTTTTTGATTTTTCTGCAATATTATTTGCACTTGTTCACAATGATTTGCTTTTATTAGCTCAAAAATATATTCCAAACTTTCTTCTTTGCTGTTGGTATCGCTAGTGGAAACGGACTCAGTCAAACTGTTCTTTCTTTCTCTACTGCCGTTCAAGTTTTCTTCTGTGAGATTACTTTCATAATAATAGGACTCAGGGTCTGGAGATCCAGTGAGTGCACCCGATTGTATGTGTTCTATAACAGCTTCTAAAGTAGTAATGAGAAATGCACTTTCATCACCATCACCCTTACCCACGCTGCTGAAGCGGAACTCTTTCATGTATGTTAGTTGACTGTACCAGTTTGGGAGCCCAGACTTAATGACAAGAAACACAAAAACTGGTAACAGGTCATCAGCAGTTAGCAGAACTATATTGTTGCTGTCATCCTTCCTGTTGATGGCATTTAAAGCCTGCTTAACACATAAAACCTTTTCTAACACTGTGTTGTAAGTGTCTATCTTAGAAAGGATTTGTTTAGCTTTAGGCACTGCATGGTATAATTCCTTTTTGATGTCCAGATCTCTAAGTTGAATGTCACACATGTTCCTTATCTTTTTATTGAGGTGTGCATCTTCGTATGCACAGCAAGTACAAATTGGCTTAAACAAGGCATCAAATAGTAAATGCTGCATGTAACACTCTACAGCTAACTTGATGTTTTCCAACACTTGTTTACAAGACTTTGATTTGTCTCTAAGTCTTCTGTTCTGTAAGGTAATTTGAAGGCATTGTGTGTACAGTTCACTCACTGTGTCTCTCAAAGGTCCCACAGCAACAGGGAGTTTAGGATGAGCCTTCAAGAATGACTGCACACTGTGTTCTATTTGATCCAGCACTTGACGTCCAGCTGCTTGAGTCCAGAGCAAGTCAATGCAGTCATTGATAGATGTGAGATATTCCTTAGATATTGTATTATCACTGAAATTGACAGTGGGTTCAAGGGGGGTTTCTATGCACCACACTTTGTATTTGATGAAGTCTTCTGTGTAGAATGTTTCTTCAAACAGGATATGGCTTTGCAGGGGCAGGCCTTTGGTGACTTCCAGTGTGATCACTTTATTGGTGACCGACACTTGTTTCTCGGTGAGCGTGCTGTAGTGTGTCTCCGGTAATTCTTCACTTGGCACAAGTAAATGAGCACAAAAGTCCTCGACGGTGAACACGCGAGTACTTAAACTCCCGATACGCGGCACACATATTACCCAAGATTGTGTGATACAATGTTGAAATAAATTAACGTATTCAGTCTTTAACTCAACGAAGAATGGGTTATCGGAGATGATCTCGTCGTAGGTACCATCCATTGTGGCGTTAATATTGAAAACTACTATAAACTTGATGTATAAACGAGCACATTAGAAGTTCTCCTAGTGTGGCTTCTCGGTTTGGCCGTGTCGGATCGAATATTTAATTAAGTTTTAAGCACAAAAACTTGCTACATGCGACCTTGCGTCGCTAACACTACTGACATAACTGACAGATGATCTTTGTTGACACCTGAACTGTCACTGTCAGTGACTTAATAAACATTACCGCAGATAAATAATAATTATTAGGAACACTGGAATGTGGGAATGAAAATGTATGTTTGTTCATGTAATTACAAAGCCAAATTACCCTTATTCGCATACCAGCTGTGCACGATTGCGCACTATTCTATTGATGATTAATTTATGTTAAAAATGTTGTTGAAAAAGTAGGGAGACTTGATTAAACAAGACAATAGTAGGTAGGTTATTATACATTTTAAATGATAATAAAAAAAGAAAGAAGACATTTTCATGATAATATATTTAAAAAAAAAAATAATCTTTAAAACTTTCAACAGTTCAATGTTATAAGCGTAGCCAAACGTGTCTACCCCCTGCCTCGACCACCGAATCCACCGAAACCTCCTCGGCCTCCGCCGAACCCTCGCCCACCGAACCCTCGCCCACCGAAGCCTCGCCCACCGAAGCCTCGCCCACCGAAGCCTCTACCGCCGAAGCCGCGGCCTCCAAAGCCACGGCCGTAGCCAAATCCACCGAAGCCACCTCCACCAATTATTATTGGCACTGGGACAGGCACTAAAATAATTATAATAAAATTATCTTAATATCACGCCTATTATCCCCCAAAGGGTAAGGCAGAGGAGCCCACTACCTAAAGTACACCGACATTTTGCCTTCAACGGGGCTTGAATCCGAGGCTGCTACTAAGAAATTCCAAATGGAAAAAAAACTAACAAAATTCCTAACACCGCCCGACCTGGGAATCAAACCCAGGGCCTCATGCCCAACAGTAGCGCTTTCGACCTCTAGACCAACGAGGAAGAATAATGAACATTTTTGAAAATTATGTATATGATAAAGGTGAATAAATTAAAAATGCTGCTGCTAAATAAATTATAGTTACACATGACTCATTGAAGATTATTACGTAATAGGTATGGAAAATTAATGCATTTATTGAATGTATTAGCCTCGTAGCCTCGTAAGCTAGGTAATATTATTAAATTAAATTTATCATTTTTTGATATTTAGGTCTATCTACCTATTACCTAATTGGAATCTCATAGTACATAATTGATCGAAATGTTGAGTTACTTGCCTGGCCTGCGGTAGTATGGATTGTAGTATGGGTCATAATAGAATTGTCGTTTCACTCTCGATGAAGTTTCCTTTGTGGGGCGTCCATTGCTGCTGACATCTCCAATTTCATTTTCGTTTAGTATTAGATTCGCTAATGGATTCGATTTTTCGTCCAACTGTTGTGTTGTTTGTCCCTCTTTTGTGGAACGAATTTCTTGTATTCCTATCAGAAATATGACGAGAATAGTGAATCCGAAATTCTGAAAGCAAATATAATAAACGGGTGATGAGCGATGAATCCATTATCCCGATGCGGCTGTGACAATCAATCTTAATTTCATGTGTTGATAGATTATTGCATAACATTGCTCATACGTTTATTTGATTTGGATTTTATTAATCGATGACGTTTTAATCAAGTTAAATTTAGCGTGTTTAATGAGGCTTTTTTATAATTAAAACGTTGAACACAATCATTTGATTGCTACCTACTACACATCAATTAATTAATTACACTACCAGAACACATTTCGTTTTACTTGACCACCAAGTTTTAAACAAACGTTGAAATGTTTAAACAACTCCGCCGCAATCACCAAATGTTTTAAAAACAAACTTAAAAAGTTAATCTCTATAATACTTACATTGATATTCATGTTATTGCTTATTGTGTCTTTCATAAACGACTGATTGAAAATGTATGGGCGTCCACATAATATAGGTACTTCGAGCAAGTCGAGTTAACATGCTAATTGATGGCTTCTTGACTCATCTAAGTCTGCAGTATAATAATAGATATGTCTTTGGAATTCCCCACATTGATATTCCTAAGCAATTTCCCGTAAAAGGTACTAAGTGCTCTAATTTGTGGTAGGTCTAAGTCGTCATTATGCACAGAAGGATTCACGGACCATTTAGGTACCTACCTATATTTTCGTTTTTTTCCTTGCTCTTTGGGACATACCTAAGTACCTACTCTATGCATGGATTTATAGGTACTACCAATCCGCACAGCATCCGCTTGGTAGAATATGATCCAGTCTCTCTCATAAAAAACAACAATGCGTATACTGTTCACTGTTCAACGTTTAATAAAGCACTGGATTGATTGTCTACACTATTCCAGTTGCCCTGGAATTGGCGCGCAGCATTGAAAAGTAGACCGCCAATCCAGTAACTGGACTGGATCGCACACTGGAAAAGGCACAGTCCAGTGTTGGTTCACATTATTTCAGTAAAATTTCAGTGCTGGGTTTGACCGCTGGACCGGAATAATATCAACCAGGTATTTGTAGGGGCGTTATAGACTTATGCTTACCTATACATATATCTATTAATAAACAGTAGGTGTCATGGGCATATCCGATCATTCTAGGGTTAAATGTCTAAGAGGTTAAAACATAATATGTAGCACTTATCGTCACTGTTGTGCTCTTGCATTCATCTTCACTTCTGTATCGTTTTGGGTCAGGCAAACACTGCAGTTCCCACTGCGTGGGCGGGTGAAATGGTCGGCTTCACTGGTACTGCTTTTAAACCACATTAAACACCATCAGATACTATGTGGCAGTCAGACAACCTTGACCAGGGAGGGAAATGGGCTCGTGGATTCATCGTCACTTCCGGCGGCAAATTCAAGTGTAGGTCTAAATATTACCTCTTTTTCATCTCGTTGCACTCAAGTATAGATATTTATGGGGTCTGTCGGTTGGTGGGTATTTGACATTTCCGTATAACATTACACAACATCATTTATATATTTCAGGCTACAATGGCCTATAGATATATACCTACCTTATAAAAAAAACTATTTAAAGTAAATACAAATCTTAACGCATAAGCGATGGTGGTTTTTGTAACTAAAACTATCTACAATGTTTTTGTATGATGCTAATTATTGCACTTACGTCAAACTTTTTTTTTACCGAACGGTCGTTGGCAGCGTGTCTTGACCTTTACATACATAATAAGGACATAAGTACCTACTTAACATCTTTATAATGGGATAATGTTGCACTTGCAATCTTGATAAGAAATAAAAGTGAATAATATCAAAGCCATCTGCACAAATAGGGTGAACGTTACCAGAAAGCCGTATGAAAATATGGATCAAATCAAGATCAAGTAAGGATAGGAGAAGAAAACTTGTTTCACGAACATTTTGCGCTCTTAATATTATTTATTTATGTACACACAAATACTTAGAGCACAAAGGCACCGCTTATTTCATTTAGAAATATCTTCCAGCGGACCTGCGACAGGATAGTAAAAAGAATAAATTAAACCTAAATTTTTATTATTTTATACGCAAACCCTGCGTAGGGAACATAGCTGTTTTTGACATGGAAAGAAAAATTCAAGTGCGAGCAGGGTTTGAACCTGCGACCTAAAATAATAAAAATTAGTTTGGTATGGCGACTTCTATACAACATTGTTTTGACTGCAATGTCAACGTGTTGGTTTAAGTTAGTTCGATACTTTCTTAAATAGATGGCGCTAACGTCACCGTAAGACGTTATTAATGGAACGAAAATTTCGGGATCTGTGAGCGGGGTGCGATGGTCTAGTTGGTTAAGACATCCGGTGTACTGAATCGGAAGGTCGCAGGTTCAAACCCTGCTCGCACTTGAATTTTTCTTTCCATGTCATAAACCTAAATTTAATTAAACAAACATAATTAAATCAGTACCTATAGAATAAACTAACTTACTAATAAAAACTTTCTTTGTGCGGTTCGGGAGAATACTAGCGGTATACCTTAGAAAGATTTTTGGAGGATATCTTGTGTTAGTGTTTTAATCTGGAAGATATTCTCGGGACTTTACTTATGTCAGAAAATAAATAATTCCATAGATGGTTTAACCAAGTTTATCGTTATGACATGACTGCATGTTGTATTATTTGTAGTAAGAAGTGGTCTAATAGACTAGTTTCATAATATTTGCTCAAACCATTTGCGATGATTCATAGTGGGCTATTGAAATTAGCGTGATTGTTCAAGTTTTGATAAAATACTGTGGAGAGAAGTGGGACTGAGTAAATAACTGAGGAAAAAACTATTTTTCCGGTAATTATTTACCTTCCTAAATAAATCGTAGATGAAATGAGGTTGTGGAAGGAAACAGTCTCAAAAGTATGTTTAAATATAAAGTACATACGAGTTTCACTAGATGACTAGACCGTCGCGTCCGTGCAAACGCGAACCCAGGCGTCGAACCAAAACAATATCAATTAGATTCGGTAAAAAGTTACGGTTTATTGTCAGACATTGCGTTGTTATTTTAATATGACGAGGTGATGTGTGTGCCGTGCGCTCGTATAAATATTTCATCGCATACAGACCAGAATATGAAGTGGTTAATTTAAATTCTGGCTCGTCTGCGCGCTGCGGTCGAACACTCCCCGGTTATGCCACTTTTTATTTTTCACTTTTCCACCTCCCCCATCCTCTCATACTTCCTTTCTGAATGCAAGTGGACCATCGTTTTTATTACTGAAGTTTGTGCGAAACACGAACGATTTTTCGGAGCAATCCATCGCAGCTCGTAAAAATGCAGAGCGCGAGTACTTCTTTCTGTAACAGTAAGTAACTTCGTGAAATAGAGGAAAATTAGCAATGATTCACGGCGAAAAAGAACAAGCCACCGCCGCCGTTATATTCATTGAAAATTGTTCGGATACGACGCAATTTTGCATTTTCAATTGGTTTTCTGATGTTGATAATGTTTATAGGTTGGCATACTACCGGTATTCGCCTGAATAGTTTCGGTGAGGGTAATTAAAGCTGCACATGCTTCTATAGTATTCTACACACGGTCGACCGCACTAAATTCTCGTTCAATACATTTGCTCCGCCAACAATTCGATCAACCGCTGGTGCAGAACTTTTTAAAACCTTTCTACTGATAACCTAAGGCTTTTGTAACTTGGCTATTGATGTAATAAATTACAAATTTATTGTACATTTGTTCTTAACCAAAAGACATACTCTCTTTATACGGCTTCAATTTTTAATCCACTTAATTTTAACCCGCATCAAAGGTTTATTCATCTTCAGCACTTTTTAATCAAGAGAAAAACTACAAGTACGAAACAAGTCTAAAAAGTGCTCACTCAGTATCAGAGGAGGTAATAATATACCTGCCTCTTTATCTAAAACCAGACTTGAAAATGTATAGCTATGAACTTCCAAAGGTTGCCGCGAACTGTAGTAAAAAGAGCCCGCCCTCCCTTTTATGTTCCCAGGAGGGTTTCGGTGAGTGCCGGGTGAAAATATTCAAGAATTCTGGTGGTTTTTTGAAGTAGTATTACCCAAATAAGTAGGCATTGTATTAAAGAAATTGTATGGAATGGAACGGAACGAGGGCAATCTTTTCCAAGTCCACGTAATGTTTTTTGCATTGGGTTCGGTTAGTTCTGAGGCACTTAGCGTGATTATGCGGTTGAGTGAATGAGCCTTATTGTTGAATTCACGTAATCTCTTTAAGGTTTATATCGGGAGCTTGTTTTTCTTTTTGTAACTATTAGTTGTAGACTAACTGTGCCATAATCGGCAACAAAAATATTTCTTAGCGCATTGCTCAAAGAAACTTGGGTCATTCTTTTTTATTAGTAAGGATGTTATGCTTTGGTTATTTCCTATCCTACCAAACCGTCGGATCAATCAATAGCTTTACATTCATACCTACATAGAATCTTGATTCTAAAGCAGACACATAATTTTCTAGCCCTGTTTTCGCGAATAGTTCCCGCGCACTTGCCAATTTCACGTAATATTTCAGGCACGAGCGAATCCAATTGTTTCAATTTGTATCTTCGTTCTGAATACATTATTATCGTAGGTTTTACTCTCTACTTTATACGTAGATGTAGATGGAGGATGTTGGCTTAGCATTGACACCTGTGTTTTGTTAGTATGAGCTTAACTGTGTGTTATTTAAGTAGGTGATTGTTAGGATAGGGTAAATCTTAAGTTGTTGGGGGGAAACGTTGACCCTGTGTTGTGTTTTCTACTAATATCAGCAGTTGCGTTTTGCGACATCTACCTGCTATTATTGTATAATGACTGTGGCCCTGGAACACAAAGGGCAAAGAAGGAACATGGATAGGTTTTAGTCAGTACAAGTCTGACACTCCCTTCCACTCCGCCCAGAGTGCGGGGAGATCATTTGATGATTTCCCAACCGAAACAAAAAAAAAAAAAGGCTGTAGTGAATACTGAGATTAAATAATTACCTTCTTATTATGTTTTTTCATTGTTAATGTCCAATACTAACACAATTTTAATTTATTTTTTACGTCATTTTGATTTAATTGTAAACTATTTAATTTTATGTAATGGCATATTGTACAAATTGATTTTTAATTTAATGTATTTTATGGATTCTAGTGTACATGATCTGAAATAAATGAATGAATAAATGAATAATAATTATGTGTGCATGTCATCGCCTTTTTCGCAGGAATGCCTTTTCAGTAGCAGTGTTCTTTAAACCCTAAACCACCAAGATACAACAAAGGTGTACAAACACACCTGACACTTTTTGACTCCCCAACATTTTCGTATCTAAAAATAAATCTATAACAACATCGCGTTTTGTTTGCATTTGCGCGTTTAGCTGACGAGTCGTTCTAAGGCTTGACACTCAGTACTCTGTGCGTAGGAACGACCCCTGGCGGCAACAATACGCGTTGCTCCCAAGTGTCACTTGTCGGTAGCTGAATAGAGGCCATTAGGCCCGCCTCAGCCGAGCAGGGCGTTTCCGCAGCGCCAGGGTACCAGGGGAAATACTCCGGAAAACACCGTCTTCAAATATGTATGGCAGGTATTTAGGTTAGTGTTTATGAGATGGGCGGTTAAGTGACGGGGAGAAGTTTTCTTGGCTTGAAAAAGGTCTTTTGGATTTTGTAAGGATCTGCCCAGACAGACACAATTTCAACGAATAGGTAGCGATTAATTTTATATAAGTAGAAAATCTAGACTTCTAAACGTCGAAATCTATGTGATTAGAAACTTTCAAGGAAATTTATTTCCCAGTAAACTAAGTCTCGCTGTGACATCTAACTTAGTTACACAAAACTTATAAAAGAATAAGCCAGTTTTACAAAAAAATATCGCCGAGGCATAGACTCCATTCCCAAAGCGACATTGAGGACAACATTTTTCTCTCACACCCAGATGAACACGAAAGTTAATTGCAAGCGAGTACGAAACATTCTTTTTTCAAACCCAAACATAATCGTGGGAATCGTACAGCGCTGCACAACGCTGCACAGCGCTGTAGAGCGCTGCAGCGCTGCAATAGCGACCCTTCACAAAATGGCCGTCGCCGTTACTGCCTTTGTCACAAAGCGCGCTGAAAACTGACGCCTGAAGAATTGCTTGCCAGTTCGCCGCAAACGAACTGCTTTGTTCCCCGTTGAATTCTTACAACCTATTCAATGGCTTTAAATATTTATTGTGCATTACTGGTACGTAAATATTGAATTACCGTGTCTACCGAGAAGCGTTGAGTGAAGATAATTTATTTAGGTACCTAGAGTTGGAATGGATTAAAACGCGTCGGTAGTAAAATTTTCTTTAGGCCATTCAAACTTTGGTATTTACCAGATATCTATAGGTACCTATGTCACATTGAGCTTGGAATAAGTAATCGATTTTAATTACGTAATGGGTGTAAAAAGATCCTTAATGAAGCCGAAAGGCACTTGTTGTCCCAGTCATTGCGATATTTTTTTTTGTTTTGGACCCAGGACCATACCTGAAACTTTCAGTTACGGAGATATTATTAGAAGAGGTTAAAGTTCCAACATATACACAAGTTAATTTTTTGCGTAGGGCTACCTAATTTGATGTACAGAATGCTTGGTTGACGGTTTTGTGAAGGGTCCGTTTACACCGTGTATATTTTGCTTACGAGTAGTTGAACGCAACTTCATCTTGGATGAAAAGAACCATGTGTTGGATGAAGTAGTATATTCTCCAGGTTTGGAGCGGAAAAGCCAACAAACACAAGACAGAGACTTTCGCATTAAAATATAGTATGGATTAGAAAACTAGCGAGTTCTCCAAAAAGTCTTTTTATCAAACAGCTAATGCCCGCGGCTTCGCCCGCGTGGAGTTCGGTTATTATCCGACGGGATCGTATTACCAGGATAAAAAAAAAATATCCTATGTATTAATCCAGGTTATGAACTATCTGTGTGCCAAATTTCATCCAAATCCGGTCAGTAGTTTTTGCGTGAAAAAGTAACAAACATCCGTCAATCCTCACAAACTTTCGCCTTTAGAATATTATACTAGGAAGTAGGATTCTCACTACAATCGACTCCTAATCACCTTCCCAACCATAGCTTTAAAACTAAAATCATCAACATTTCAAAGACCAATACTTAAACTTCTCGCTAAAAGTTTAAAAGTAAACCGTGGTATGTACAGTATTCCAGCCACATCGGATGCATTGGAGCAGCGATTGGCCCTAAAAGCGTATTCGTGTCCGTGGAGTTTCTCGTTAAAGTTTTTCAGCGTAACACTGGCCAAGAGAGGCGATACAAAGGTTTACTGTGTTTCGGGCGAGTCGAGCTTTAAGTCTCTTGATAGTCATCAAGGCTACTTACCTAGCTAGTAAATTGTGGTACAGTTTTGGTTCATAATCTTATCGAGGATTTTAGGTGAAAGGGTTTAATAGAAAAATATGGATTTTCTCACAAATTGTGCATCCCCAGGAGTCATTATTCTCCTGCCCTTATCAATTTATATGGGGTTGCCGCAGCATGGCTTGTTCTTCCATACTTCTCTGTTATTCGTCATCTCAGCAGTCACCTCCATTGATGAACATTTTTTGATGTGACTCAGGTTGGCTGGACAAATCTTCAAAATAGCTTGCATTTAACTAGGTCACAGCTGTAGAGGAACAAAAATTTGCTAGTAATCGGGGTTGTGGAGGTAAGACAAGCAGTCGCTTAATGTAAAATATTATAATATTCGGCTTCATCCGATTAGATTAGAAGCCGGCTAGACAGGATGATAATAATTGACTGTGCAAAAGGTACATCGTCATCATCATCATCATTTCAGCCGAAAGACGTCCACTGCTGGACATAGGCCTCCCCCAAGTGTCGCCACATTGACCGGATCCATGCGTCTCGCATCCAGCGGATCCCTGCAACCTTCACCAGGTTATCGATCCATCTAGTGGAGGCCTTCCAACGCAAAGTCTTCCGGTTCGCGGTCGCTACTCCAGAACTTTTCAGCCCCATCGACCATCCGTTCTGCGAGCAATGTGTCCTGCCCACTGCCACTTAAGTTTGGCTATTCTTCGGGCTACGTCGGTAACCTTGCAAAAGGTACATCATTAATTAATTAAAAAAAAAAACTATTGATCTGTCCGATTTACTTTTTAATTTCTAGATTGTAAAAGCATTGACCTGGATAAAAACCCTTATTTTAAGTTAAAACGCTCTTCTAAATAACATTTCCAACGAATTCTGCTAAATGATAAACACCTGTTATCAGTCAGTTCTTATCTATAATTGCCAGATCAACAATGTTTATTGTACTGCAATTGTTTTCCTTATCATTGGACCTAACTAGGTATAAAGGTTTACCTACAATATATATAATTTACCTAACATTGTCATAATTATTTATCATTCGTGGGGCTATTTGAAAAAAACAAGATGGCGACGTTAATTTTTTCCACGCGCCAGTAGATACTTGTACAGCCATGGTTCTTTTGCGTAAATCCCCCAAGGAAGTTTGTTTGCTGTTGGAAACCACACAATACATAACAAGTAGGTATAATAAACCAACCATTACGTAATTAAGTAGAGAGTTAATTATTAATCAGTTGATTGGCGGCGTTATCAAATATCGGTACACGATCCAGGTCAGCCTATTGTGGGGTTGCGGCCGTCGATCAAATCACGGTGATTGTTCGCTTAGCGCGGCGCACTCAAATCAATGCCTTCGGATTACTCAAATGAATTACCTCCGTAATTAATGTTCCATTAAGATTATCTCGTTCTATTCATAAATGAGGCTTACATAACAATAAGCCACAGGGTCCTTTGCGTATCCTTTCGTAGGATATAGTATCTTTT
Source organism: Noctua janthina (assembly GCA_963576755.1). Lineage (NCBI taxonomy): Eukaryota > Metazoa > Arthropoda > Insecta > Lepidoptera > Noctuidae > Noctua > Noctua janthina. The sequence goes on from OY755055.1 coordinate 7,237,784, forward strand.
CGATAGAATTTCCGCCACGATATTAACGAAGATTAGACAGTTACGCAGTTGTGCACTATAAGATCGCATGCGCAGGCTCCGCATGCGATCTTATAGTGCTCATGTGTGTGTGCAAACACAGGTGCTGGAATCTTTCGCTTTTCTTTCGCTAATATTCCGATGGGACGGCACGACTGGAGAGATATGAGGTGCAGGATGAATGGTTATACGTATTAGAAAATCCTAATGGGAAAACACAATAACTTTTTAGCCCACCCGTCCTGGGAATCGAACCGAAGTCTATAAAGGGTGTAAATAGACCCTTAACATACCCGAAAAGCACTTGTACTCCCCGTCTTTGCGATAATTTTTTTGTTCTAGACCATACCTGGAAACCTTCTAGTTACGGAGATATTCGGGGTCAAAGTTCCAACTTTTTCACAAGTTTTTTTTTTTAATACATGTTTTTTATGTAAGATTTTTACTTTACACACCTCCACCACCCCCGTACTATTCAATCCATGCATCAGCACAATGCTTTGAGTGCTTTCCATCGAATCCTACCTTAAAACGTGATTTTTCACCCCAAAAAAAAGTCGATTCCCAGCAATAATTTTTGCGTCATGTTACTTAGTTTGATGTACAGAATGCTTGGTTGACGGCTATGTGAAGGGTCTGTTTACACCCTGTATATGCTTGTGACCACGAGACTAAAGGGGCAGTTAACAGTTTCCTGGGCTACAAAGACGGTAGACTCCGAACATTTAACGTACCAACAAGAGGTTGACAAATTCAGAAATATTTTCGCAGGGAATATTTTTGACCGTTATTGGGTTTTTTCCATCAGGAATTTCTCAGTAGCAATCACGGAATCTGGATTTGTGCCCGGTTGATGGCAATAGGCTCGCCCATGGGACTTGGGCCTTGGGGCTTCGCCCGCGTGGAGTTCGATAATTGTCCCACGGGTTCATACTACTAAAAAGTATCCAGGTTATAAACTATCTGTGTGCAAAATTTCATCCAAATCCGTTCAGTAGTTAGTGCGTGAAACAGTAACAATCGTCCATCTATCCTCACAAACTTTCGCATTAATAATATTAGTGCGACTCGACAGACTTTTATACTGAAAGAAAATGTCAATAATACAAAAAGTTGGTAGGAATGTAGGTGTTTCAATTATTACACCTGAGACTGTGATACTAAAAGCATTCCCCACTCTGTCTCAATATCTGAAATTCAATGCATTTGAGAACCAAAAAAGATCCGAAAGGAATTTCCGATGCACACCATTCAGTGAGAATATACGATGTTTCATGCGCTTGGGTATTCACTATTCATCCTTCAATGATACATTACTAAAAACTGTAGTAGTGTTTTATACACTAAAGTATAGTGATGGATGATGTCGAGTGATGTTACCAAAACCTAGGAATTTTGTGATTAGTATGTCACCGTGAGATTGTGAAGTTTCCAAGGTACCTTTAAAACGGCTGAACATATTGTCGTAATAATTTGTGTGGTACACTACAACTAAAAAAATTCGACTACTGAAAAATCAAGCTCTAATTAAATTCGGGGTTTTCCAGGTACAAATGAAGCCTATGTTTCCCGGGCCATAATAACAAATCGATTGACACCTTATTCGTCAAAATCGGATGAATAGTTTAGGCGCTACGGAGGAACATACATAACAATATACATACTGACTGCTAAAATCATAACCTTTCCTTTTGGCTTCGCCGTAGTCGGGTAACAAGGAAACACAGATGTATTACTACGTTGGAAGACAGCAACTTGCCATAGGCTACACATATCATCCAATAGCACACCACACAGGATACATGGATAATTCAGAGCCAGTGGAGGGTGGCGTGACCATAGATAACGTGCCGGAAGTAGAGGAAGGTGTCGCTCGCGAGCCGGAAGTGGCGCGATCCGTTGCGTTATCGCCGCCGCGTCCGGTATGAGCTGGCAACATTACTGTGAAATATTTATATACGTTTATAGTTTATCTACAGGATGAGAGGGATGAAAGAAAAATATAGTGGGTTTAACCTTTTCAGTTTGGTCTACATGAAACAAGCGTCCGTCCGGTTTCGTCCGGATTTGTCCTAGTTTTGTCCAGGGAACGTCCGGTAGTTTTTTAAAAAGTGATTGGATAGAGCTCGTGTTTGTAGACACACTTGGAAAGCTACACAGCGCTGTTTGCATGAGGTTAGTTTGCACTTGAGCGTGGAAAAATGAGCTGTGGTTTCAATTTAAAGATTTTCTAACTCCATAGTTTTATTAGTTAAACAAGAATTTGTGTGGTATTCTACAACAAAAAAAAACCGACTACAGAAAAATCATTCTCTAATTAGAATCCTCCTATTGTTGAAGTCGGTTAAAATGTAGTAGTAGTAGTATTAGCCTATGTTACCCTGACCATAATAACGAATCGATTGACACCTTATTCATCAAAATCGGTTAAATAGTTTAGGCGCTACGGAGGAACATACGTAAATACAAACATACATACACTGGTTAAATCATAACCCTTCCTTTTGGTTTCGCCGTAGTCGGGTAAAAAGGGCAAACTTATGATTGGGCGTATCAGCGAAAGTATCGTATTGGTTTGTCTAGCGTAGGGGATCAAGCTGGTCCTAACTAACAGAAAAAAAACTGTCATATTTTCACCAATCAACATCATTGAATCTAATGCTTTAGCGATAAAGTTGAAAATCTATTAAACAAATTTGATAGATTTTAGTAGCTTGATGTGCTGGCGTCTGTACCTGAAGATATAATAAAAGGCAGTCTTAAAATCACACTAAAACAATAGGAAACTCTTTACCTTCTGCGTTTATATGAGAAGATGACGGAAATCAGTCATAATCATCATCTGCCAATAAAAAAACAACAAAATAAGTCGATCATGCTTTGGCAATTATTCAGCTATACTAAAGACATTGTGTTTTTTTATATATCTATGACCACATTGCAGTTTAAAGTAGGTGGATATATAGTTACTTTTGCATTTTATCTTACGAGTATATTTTTACACATTTAAAATGTTAATTTTAAAAACAAAAACCAGAGAAGTTTCCGGACCAATTTTAATTAATTCAACATGCATAGTAGGTAGTTAGTATGTTAATATTCGCAGTGATTTTCGGAGGTAACAATTAAAATGGCGAATGATGTTGCACGGAGTGCAAGCATGCGTACCGGCAAATTGGTGGGTCAGACGCGCTCGCGAGCTGCTGAGCTACGAAGGGTATAGAGAAGGTAAAGAAACTGCACAGAGGGAGTTCCAGAAGAGGTAACGGTTCCTTCCATGTGCTGGGTGTGGCCAACGGAGAAGTTTTAGTGAGGAAAAAATTTCTCAGTCTTTCCCCAAAGACCGGCCGTTTTTTGAAGGTTTCCCCCCGAAAACAAAAAAAAATGGTATAGCGAGTAGAGAACTGGCTGAATTTGTGTAGCTGGTGATTTTTTTCTTGTAAGTTGATCTTCTATCGAGGAAGCATCTAACAACACTATATAACTAATAACCGATGTGTGAAAAAAAAATTTGTTTTCAAACATTCATCAAAATAATCTATGTACTTATCATCTGCCAATTCCCAACTACAGCCTTTACCTTATAGTCTATCTCCTGTTGTATAGGAATTGTTTTTTTTTCAATCGTTTATGAGGTGCTCTGGGAAACTAGTTTATTATGACGGGTATGCTCGTCTTCCTCCTTAAACGATGCGGGTAAATAAATCTCCACCCAGTATTCCGAGCTAAGCATCGGCATCGTAACTATCTCGCAGCCTACAATTATTTGCAAGATACATAAGCCCATCAACTACCGTCAGGAAGTAGCCCACTAGACACAAAACATGTCTGGTCAGAGGATTCTCCCTGTTCTATGGAGGGAGGAAACTGTCCACCCTGTGTCTTAATGCCTCCGAAAGGTATTCAACTATGATTCAAGCTGTGACGAAAAGACTAGCCAGTGAGTCGGTTGGTCACGGCGGCTGGCTTTCCAAGATGCGCCATACAAGGTGTAAATAGACCCTTAACAAAACCGAAACGCACTTGTTCTCCCCGTCATTGCGATCAATGTTTTGTTCTAGACCATACCTGGGAACCTTCTAGTTACGGAGATATTGGAGGCCAAACAACAACTTTTTCCCTTGTTTTTTTATAATACTAGTTTTATGTTTATAACTTTACTTTCAATAGGTATTTCCACTGCCTCAATACCATTAAATGCATTCACCCGCACAATGTTTTGAGTGCGTTACATTCAGTCCTACCGTAAACTGTGTTTTTTCAACCTGAATAAAAATTCTTTTCCCAGGAATAATTTTTGCGTAGAGTTACTTAGTTTGATGTACAGTATGCTTAGTTGACGGCTTCGTGAAGGGTCCGTTCACACATTGTATAATCATTAACACATTTCCCAAGTTTTGATTGTAGTAAAATTTTGTTGGTGGGTAGTGTTTCAGAAAGAATTTGATAGTTTCTTCTGGTTCCTAGGAAATACTGAGTGATCAGTTAATGGCTGGATCTAAACCGGTATGTTACATAATAACGCGCTTTTGTGAATAAAAAAAAAAAATACAGATACATTAATATTATGTTGTGTTTCGTAGCTCACAGTTCCATGTCACGCCTGCCTCGCTCGCTGCATTTTCGCACCAGAATTATTGAGGTTCATTAAAATTTACCTCTTTGCTTAATATTCAGTTCCGTTTCAGATTTATATTCACATTATAGGTCCGACTCTAAATATGGGTTGAAGCAGTTTACAGAGCCTTTTAGAAGCAGATATATTAACGTTATAACTGATGCATTAATTGCACTTAGAGCCTAACTATTTGTTTGAAATAGATTACGTGAAGGCGCTAAAGAAATAGTTTCCCCAGCGATGTTCAAAAATTCAACGATTATATTCAAACGAGAGTTTTTACAGTAGGTACATTTTGAATTTCAGTTTCGAGAAAAATTCTGATCGAAAAAGTGTGCTTTTCATGAAAATGCAAAAGCCGTTGCGAGGAACGGAAGGTAAAATTTATGAAAAAAATAAGGGTAGAAAAAGCTCTAAATCAATGCGCTTGATGCAACTAGAATTTGCTAGAATTTGATTTCCACACTTTAGGAGTTATATCGAAACCACTAGAAGTAGTCGATGGATTGAATTTTAAAGCGTTTGTTTCATCTGTTTATTTTTTCTATGAAGTTCAACAACTAGCGGCGAAAATATTCATGAATAAAAATTTAAAACCATTTCCTGCGTAATTTGTCCATTGTTAAAATTTTAAACCGTGTCAAAAAATCTTTAATATCCGGTCCGATGTGATCGCAATATTTGGTTTGCGTAAATATTTAAAATTTTGGGCCGCTGAGCGCATGTAGAGAGCAGATATATTTTAAAATAAACGATTGCAATTTCCAGTGAAAAATTTAAGCAGTGCAGCTTACAATGGGCGCGGATCGCAGTGGCATGGTGGTAACAAGTGATAGTGGAGTGACCGGAAGTGCTCGTGCGGATAACGCTCCGGAACGTGTCCGATTCCGGCCGAAGCGCTGCATCGCACTCTTCCGGTTCCGGCGCTGCGCCGCTGCCAGCCAGTTTGTTTAATAACCTCCAATAATGAACAATTATTACGTTTCCCGAACGCTGCAACAAATAGACTACGCGAGGCAATTGGAGAGTAGTTGAATAAGCAGTAAGTAACCTACACAATAAGTTACCTTATTTATTTTTCTTCTTATTGTTTACATTTAAGTTTCCTTTGTTTTTATTGCGTGTATAGAATTAATACCTACATCACAGTAGTTCTCCGAATAGGAAAAGAAAGATGGTAGGTCTTATCTTATTTCTGCCTATTTGGATTTTACCTTGTTCTAATTTCTTGACGGTTTCAGGGTTTAAATGGGTAGATATGACCTGGGCTAGAATGAGGTAGACCATCGAAAATCGTTCAGCTGGTAAGGCGTGAAAAGTTAACAGACTGAGTTGCTTTCACATTTATAACATACGAGTAAGTATGTATTAGACCATGTACAGCACTCAACATTTGCAAAAACTCGCAAAGTTCATATCCCAGCAATTCTTGAAAAAGCAAAAACAGTTTACCCTTAAATCGAGACAACAAAAGTCGTATATAAAGTTGTTTAAATAATTGTCGTCGGGTTCCATTTTAGCTGATTGCTGGCGCAGTCTCTGTGACCTGCCTTTTGTAGTGCGCGCGCTTTGTGTCGACGCCTCGCCGAGGCGCCTCGTGTGTGCCTCAAATTATCATAATAACTCCTTCATGTAATATCTAGGCATGTGCGCTAATCTGAGAGTTAAAACTGTAGAGGCTTAGTGCTTAATGTTATGAGATACTTAGTCGGTAAGTTTACGCCTAGGGAGGGGTCTCTTTTGGCAAAAACGGTGATTGATTTCGCAAAATTTTCAAGTTGAGCTTGTTTTTATCGCACCATCTTTTGAGTATCTACAGTAATATGTTTCGCTTACCAAAATTTATAGTCCGATATGATTAGGTACTTACAAAATTCAGTCATAAAGATGGATCGTCCCGTCAAACTCACCCGACTCATACATATTCATCAACTCAGTCATTTTTTGTGCTCAAACTTGTAACCAAAATATTTCATAAAAAATACGGGACTACGGCTTATATCGTGTCAACCTCATTATTGTTCATACACCGTGAAAACACAGCGCACCAAAATTTTAAATTGGTTACAAAATATTTTTGCGATTTTTGCTCTTTACATTGCGCTGCGGCTGAAATGATTTGTCACAAAAATGAACGTAGCGCTCAAAGGATTTACGTTTCAGTGACAACGCAATAGTAAATAAAAAAATACGGAAAATCGAATAAAACAAAAAGAACGAGGGGAAATAAATATACATCGTGAATTTTTAAAAAGCTGAAATCGGATTATTTTATTTTAAAAGGTTCAAAAGTAGAAATTATTTACAGAAGCGGCATTTCAGAATCACAGCTGCGTACACGGTTTACATAGGTAATGATTTATTATCGGATGGACGTGTCGAAGAAACAAATTGCGGAATCGATCGGTTTCCGCGAGTGGCCATTAGTAAGACTGTTCGAGCACCCTCGTGGTCTCACGCGCCGAGCGTGCTCGTATCAAGTGCTTTGTCTCGCCCTCTCGACTACTCTCGACTACTCTCACTACATGTCACAATACTCGATTGTTAGCAGCGTATTAAATTCTGTTTAGACGCGCCCCTTGACAGCTTGTTTGGCGACAAAAGATTTCAAGTAGAAGGGACCGTGTTATAATTTTCTGTACGTATGTGCAGTTACCCCTGAGTAGGGTATTAAATGATGCACCCAGTTGGAAACTTTGGTACGTGTTCCTCCATTGATCAGGCAGACGATTTGCATCAGCTTTGTAAACAGTACGCAGATCAAAATTGTCCTTTTATAACTTGTTTAAATGGCTTTAATAATAAACTGCAAATACGAATAAGTGCTTAGTACTCTCGTAACTTATTTGATGATGGAGCAGTGAATTTTACTCAGTAGCTAAGTGCGTCATTTTCATTGTAGAGCATTTTACAGCCATTCAGCATTTCCGCGAATCTTGGAAGCTCATAACTAATGCACATAAATTACTATACAAGGGTACTTAACCGCGAAAATATGCAAAATTACGTGTAACGTGCAGCGCGAGCCACATGTGGGGAGTTATTAGGAAAAGTGGAAATTACAATAAGGGCGCTTTTAGAGCTCATACATGTTCATTCACGCGCCCGTGCCACCACGAGTGATGTACTCGCATATTGCACGCTGTTTAATATTTAAATAACTCACTATTTTGTTTTACTCCCACAGAGAAACTTCTACGGGGGAAGCCTTTGCTAGTCTTAAAGCAAGGAGTTTGTGTTCCATTTATTACCTTTCCTCAAGTAGTATCGAAGTAGTCCACGACGAGACCGCTTGCTACAGATAAGGCACGCCGCACTACACAGTAAGAGGGGAAGCACAAAGGTAGGACCGAGGGAAATGCATCCACTTCCAGTAATGGTTATTTGATTAAAACCAGAGCTGTTGCAATAAAATAGAGTGACTGATAATCCGCTCGTTAATGAAGAGCCATTATTAATGATGCTGCTCATAATCTCCACTTTCACCGAATTGGAATACAATGAATTAAACATAACGGTGTATTACAAGTTGGTCTTGAATGAAACGTTGGCAAAGTTGTATAACTACAATTACATTGAGTCTTAATTAACAGGCTTTTTTTTAGTGTTTATTTACTCATTACCGTGAATCATTAAATTATTTCCTGCCGTAATTTCAGTGACCATTTGGTGACAAAATGCGGATATAACTCCGACTACTCATTTCGCTCAGATAATTTTATTGTGCTCAGCGGTGCTTTTAAGCGAAATGCAACACATTTATTTGTAATTTAACTGTAGTGGAATAAAACAAGCATACTGACAATTGGTGGCCGCTTAATTGCCACTCGATATTACAAGAATCGTGACACAGCCACTCGAGCCAGCAGCGTGCAGCGTTCGAATGTATTGTATGCACCAATGTACCACTTCAATGCAGAGCTTTTGTGATCGTATATACCCATCTCCACGATATATTCGTCGTATAACAATGCAATCAGATATTGTTTTTAAACAACCGATGATACTGTTCGTATTCGACGTAGGATCCATTGCAGCTCATCCAATTATTTTTTTTATTCTAATAGGTTGAGTGCTGTCGATGATTTTTTGAAAGGCTTGCTCTTAATTGGACAGATAGGCATTAAAAATGCAACTGCAATGAGTACAGCTGTATATTGCCCCGACACTTATCCTTTTATTTTTCAAAGTAGCCTTCCGTGAGGTTCGTCAAAGCTAAGAACTGGAGTGAAAAATTAGTCCTTTAAGAAACAGTTCCCTTTACCGTACACCTCTGGAGAATGTGGCAAATTGCGGCGCATGTAGTACAAGGGCTGTACAAAGGGACATAAGAGCCCTCCGCGGCAGGCCTGGGTTGCCAGCGGCGAAGCGAGCCCCTACCACGATTTATGCACGCGCCGTAATCGATGTATTAATGTCTGGCAATACCGGCAATTATGCGTGACACTTTATTTATTTACTAGTGGCCGGCCCGTGGCGTAGGTCGGTCGTTTTTCATTGTGTTTACGTTTTCAGCAAAAAAAATACAGAAAAGCGTTTCTGGAAATCGGAAATATTTATAAATGTAACGTTGATACTTTTTTGCATGAATGATTTGAAATGATGAGCGAGTTCACTATGAATAGTTGGTACATTTTATATAATTGCATATTAGCGTGACGACTTTGGACTCTACCAAAATGAGTTTCCACTTCCCAGGCTTTTCTTCAATTTTTTTTTTTTTTTCTTTGTCTGTTGTTTCCTGAACAGTCGCCCTTACCTGAAAAACCCGTAATCTTCAGTCTCGAATTTTCGTCACTAAGTAAAAAAAATACACTGATTTCATACCCTTATGATAGGCAAAGATCAACCAGTAGACGGCCATACAGTCAGTGGCCAATGAGGCGATGCATTCGAATTAATCGGACAATTGAATCGATTTTTGTATCAACCTGCTTAAAATTGTATTTAATTCCGGTTCACTCATCGTTCTCCTTGATCTCACAATCTTGAAATTTACAATCTCGAATTTCTTTCGATTAGGCGAGAAACATCAAAAAATGACACTTACTTTTTTCGTTCCTTTACGGTAGTCAAAGGCAAACTAGTAAACAGCCATACAGTCAGTGTCCAACGAGCGATGCATTCCGAATCAATCGACTCGTACTTTAACCTGCTTTAAACTGTATTTTTATGGTCCACCTACACATCATTCTCCTTGGCGTCATAATTTTGACATCCAAAATCCCAAATTGCCTACCTATAAGTGCGAAAGGACACTTATTTTGTTAAAGGAACAAAATAAGTTTGGTATAAGAATTCTAATCTTTTAAAATAAGTGTCATTAACCACACACCTTGAGGTGTGTGTTAATGACCTGACACTTATTTTCTTCAAAGATATTTTTTTATCATTTCCCACCTATCGGTAGGTAAAAGCAACCCGGTAGACAGACATACAGCCACCGTCCAACGAGCGATGCATTCGAATAATTCGGACGATTGAATCGATTAATCCGGCGCGTTGTTCGCAAACAGCCTGGTTGGGCAGTCGCCATCCCGATGTAACACGCATGGCCACCTCCGATGGAGCTTTGTCACTTCCTGCATGATTTACTGTTCGTGTTGCGGGTAGCTTACCTCCTTTGGTCTTAATTCTCGGGCTGTTTACTGTATCTTAAGCGTAAAATAATGACGAGTGAGAGAATCGTGATTAAGACAGTTAGATTATTTGTGCTTTTTTATTGAGCTACTTTCCATTGCAGAAAATAGCGCAATAAAAATAAAGTTCGAGCTAATCGTGTGTCGGAAATCGAGAATTATGGCCGACAGTCTATGTATTTTAGCTGGTTTGGCTGGTCGTTGTAATGCGGTCGTGATGGATGGCGATGTAAATTCACGACTTTTTAATCAAGCTGCATGACCAAATAACTAAAAAACTTCCTGTTATCAAATTCAAGTTCTTCTCCAGTTCTTGTTTAATCTCTGTCCCAAATAATGTTTTAAAAGGTTTAGATAGTAATTACATAATAAACAAACAGACAAACTTTTTTTAAGAATTTGATTGGCGTGTCATATACACAGCTATACATTTTAAATTTCAATACACAAAGTTGCATCGTCGCATATTTTTCTTTTTATGAAACAAACAAATAAAAGAGTAAACGATAAAAAATGTGTGTGTGGGAGAGTAATGAAATTCCTCCAATGCGCAACTCACATAAGGGAGATTTATCAAGAAAATTGTTAATGTCTAGGAGCTCCGGTTGTATGCTGGCAATTACTAGCTCTAATTAGTTATCTTTTTACACAGTTTGTGTCTAGAAAGTGTTTTATGAGAAATGTTTTATAAGTTTCTTTAACAGCGATAAAACGTCAACTTTGCCCCAGCAGTGTGACATACTTAATGGTTTAACTACGTGTTACAATAACACAATTAAAATAGAAACTAAAGAAAATAACTGTCTAAAAAAAGAAAAAATAATTTATTCGAACTTTAAAATTGGATGTAACCAAACAAAACAAAGATTATAGTAATTTAAGGATTCTTGCCACTACAACGTACCATACCATGACCGTACTATGAACGTATCAGGCAAAAAAATATTATCACACCACCGTTCCGTCACCGTGGCGTGCCTTGCACGGACCGTCAATAATAATTGTCGGAGAGAATGATTTGCCGGTGCCGATACGCTACGTGCATGGTACCCGACAGTGTAGGTCGGTGACGGAGCGGTCATGTAGAATATAGGGTTCAACTGGGTATGATGACCGTTCCAAACACGTTTTAGCAGCACATCATGACCGTTCTAAACCCGGGTATGATTCGGTGTATATATAATACGTTCTAGTGGGCCTAGTAGTACGTGTCATGTTTCTTTCTGTGCCTGATACGCTCATATCACGGTCATGGTATGGTACGGTGTAGTGGCCAGACTCCTTTATTGGCAAAAATACCTATATTATCAAGTCACGACATAAATAAAGCAAAAAAAAAAAATTGCTTACTATTTTTTCTTTCAGCAGATTGTCATGTAAAACCTACCTTTGTTTGTTCTTACTTCATGAATAATATCAAAACTCAACTCACTATTATCCAACACGTGTAGGTAGGTATATGTATGTATAAGCTTCATATGCAAACAGAACTCCGTTTGCCAACCGCCATGAAAGTTTGATGAAATGTTCGCAATATTCGTAGTTAATCGCGACACTTTGCTGGTGCTACAGTCATAAGTACTGATAGTTAATTTACCAGGAATGCATGAATAGCTGAGCGTGTGATTCTGAAGCGCCTGCAGTTGGCTCAAGAGGTTCATTTGAAATTCATATAGTAGACGCCCGGGATGCAGAGAGACTGGATTGGGTTCAAGATTTTAAATTAAGCGTGGGTTGAGGTTGGTGATGTGCGTGCGTGTTTTTTGATACGTTGATGGGTGAAGAAATTAAATAAGAAGTGAATGAAGTGAGGTGAAGAAATTAAATAACTAAGTTAACAGTAGGGTTTGTGAAACAGCAGTTCCGGAACAGTTCTCACACACCTAGCTATAGTCAAAGAACTCGTATATAATTTGCGTGTGTTCCGATTTGGAGGAAAGGTACCCTTGGAGTATTTACAGGTTCGGGATTCATTTCAACTTTGTCTCTGGATTGGAAAAAAAGGAAATTGCGTTAAGCGACGATTTTGCTGGCACTTAGTTTTCTTTTCACCTGTTACACCATTATATATCTATCGCTAAGACTAACTTACAATAAGACCTCATCATACTACTATTATAAATGTGACAGTTTGTGAGGATGTATGTATGTTTCTTCCTAATTCGCGCAAAAAACGGTTGAACCACTTTGGGTGAAATTTGGCACACTGCTACTTTATAAGCTGGATTCACATATAGGATACTTTTTATCCCAGTAGTACGAGCTCGTGGGATGATTACGGACGAATCCGTGGGCATAATCTAGTAATACATAAAAAAGAACAGAAAAACATCATGAAGATCTATGTATAAATCCTGATGATGAGAAGCAGAATAATTAATGCATTAAAACTACACCACCAATTATCCCGGCCATCGAATTTTGATCGGAAGGATGTGAATTTGTATTGACCGCAGAGAAGTAATGTGGCGAATACATTGCTGCCACTTTGTTTCAATTAATTAATGGGATTTGTGGGATATTAATGGGAATATTAAAAATAAATCACACGTCTATCCATGAGCCGGGAAAATTGGAAAAGCTTGGTAACAGCCGGGATTAACGACGGTACGCAAAAAATATTAGGAGATTATGCGATTAATTTTGTATTCATAAAATATTGATGTTGTAGGCAGGCACGGTGATAGCAGGTACGATAATACCTATTATATAGAACCTGTTTTCTTTAAAAAAATGTATTATGCTTCTAAACATATAAAGAACCGCCAGAAAAACCTGCACAAGTGAACGCTAGATTGATACGATACTCCGCAAAAATATCGTCGCGGAAATACAAAATATCAATGAAATCCCACATGTCATTTTTATCCAAGACATTGTCGCTTCGTTGGAGTTTGACTCAGTGGGCCACCCATAGCGGCTTAGCGAGGATTCTTCGCTCGCTTCGACGTAAATAAACTGTTGCCAACACTATCCACTTTTTCAACATAACAGCCTGTGATAAATAATAACTGTTCAGTAAATATTCACATGACATTCGTGTTTAATATTCTACGCGCTAGCTTTTAGTCTGAAAGTTTTAATAGTCTATCGCAGTATGGACTCTGTTATTTACAGGTTGAATGTATCCTTTATAACCTTTTGAGAGATAGAACAAAGAACAATGAGATGTGGCGGTTCACGTCCAAGCTTTTAATGGAGAGTTCTCGGACCAACATTAATAAATAATTTGACTAATATTCAACTGAAAGTATCAAAATGTTCGCAACTTGCGACATTTTGGAAAACTGTTCGTGAAATCTGGTATTTAGAATACCGGTTTATTAAAACAATAGATTAACTTTAAAACAGAACTAATTTACTCTTCATGTTTATTCATAAAATTAATGAAAGCTTTAAAGTAAATATAAAGTCCGCAGTTTTCCATTCTCAATCGATAACTGAGTACTACCGATGTCTGATGTTCCGTTGAGCACTGGAAATAGCTCCATTTTTCAGCATTTTCGTTTAAACCGCCATTAGCGAGATACCCACAAACCGCTCGCCTCGAAAGCAAATAAAGATTTGGAATACCTTGAAACTTTCAACGGATTTAAAACCAATCACAAAGACATATTGGACTGAGATTTTGATTGTTTATTTAGGATTAAATCTTTGGAACGCATGATTTGTTTTTAATAATGAAATTTTGATTGGATTCATGCGATGAATATCGATCGCCGATGCGTGGCTTAAAATTTTTGCCACACTTTTTGGCTTTGGCAAATATTCGTGGCACCGTTATAGCCTGAATATAAAACCTGCAATTTTTGATGAATACGTTGGACACATTTATCGCAGCTACACGAACAATCGATAAGAGATATTAATATTGGTACTGTATCGGCTGCCTATATATGTGAAGTATCTAGGCACCGTAACGTATTGCACAATGCATAGCCCGTAACAGGCCGCAGCCGTCGGACTGGCTAATACAGCTGGATGCTAATGCCTCCCCGCCTAAATCCACCGTACTGGGAACGTACAAACGTTGTACATTTATGTACTAGCGTCTTCTAATATTTATAACAAGTGTCTACAGACAGACATACGAAAGCTTACGTATGATGCTTATTTACATTGTAAATTACGAATGCGACATTCACAGCTATCTGGAAGGCGCACAGAATCCTCAGGCTTCTTCCAGAGCAACAGAGGTGACATTTTCATTTAAAATATCGCCGCGTCACAGATCCAGCGTTACTGTATTTACATAAAACACTCGTATTCAGCAAATTATGCGGGTATTCGAATGTTTTGATCGCGGAATCCAGATGGAGCCGGTATAAATCTCGCTTTGAGCTCGGCCGGCATTCCTGGCAAGTTACCGAACAACAGTAATGAAGGTTTAATCTGCTAAATTCCTGCATAATCCGGCGGGATCTCGGAGACTCAGCTTTGCTCTCTGCCTATAATTATAACTTTAGTTGTATCTACATGTCTTTATTAATTCGTAAGCAGATGAACACAGTGAGAATTGTGCGATTAGGAACGCCTGTATTGAGAATGACGTAATAACGTTTACATGATTGTTTCCTTTGTAACACGGTCGTAATCACCAAAACGAAGAGCATTCTTCCAGAAACTGAATGGAATCCCGTCCTTATTAGACATATTTTTTCAGGTTATAAGGAAACGAAACGATATCCATAAAACATCCCATCTAAATACTTAATCGCATAAATTATTTCTATTTCACGAACAGACAATAAGTCCATAATTTCGCATCTCATTAGCGCGCCTTTTCTCAAATTCACAAAGATGTCGTAATAAATTTTAATACTTTTCGTAGCGGCCATTACAATTTGCGCAAACGACATCGCATTACACGAGGTGGCTAAAAGCACATTTTAAAAGGACGGCTGAATAATTCCGCCAGGACTTGTACCGGGGAACCGGGACTAGCGACTGTAGTTAGGACACTCCGTTCTTAATGACTACGTATTGTTTTAAGGAATTCAGAAATGTAGAATAAGGAATTAAGTTTTATGAAACAAAAAAGGTTCTTTTTGCGGTTTTTAATTCTGTTTTGTTTTCCTCGAAAACTGGACAGGAAAAATGTGTCCTTCACGCAGGAAAACTCGCTACGGAATTTTATTAATTTAGCAACATCCTGGTTTTAAAAGGCCCTTCTGAATGTAATGTATTCTTGCGCTTATCTTTATGAGTATCACGTATTACCAGAGACATTATAATCTGCGTTTTTAAATAATATTATCATGGGAACAGCGTCATAATAGCGTTTATCATGTTATTTTACCGAAGTAAACCTTTATAAAAGTGTAGTGCTTGAATTTATTGTAAACAAACCAAATTAATTGTTCGTGCCACATGAAATATTCAGAGGAATCATAAAATTAATTATTTACTTGAATGTACCTATTGTAGTTAATGTAGTTATAAATCAAACAATTCACATATATATTGAATAACATGACGTATAGTATAATTTCGTTTATTTATCATTATATCTATTTTTAATTTTTTACATATTTCTTTAAAACCATAAAAAAAATTTGAGTAAGAAGTGTTTTAGCTTTGTGTAAGTTATTTCATCACCACTGCTCTCAAAAAACGGTGAAGGAAAACATCGTGAGGAAACCGGCATGTCCTAGAACCAAAAATTCGAAGACATATGACATCTACCAACCCGCACTAGGCCCGCGTGGTGGATTATAGCCCATTCCCTCTCATAGAGAGGAGGCCTGCGTCCCAGCAGTGGGAACATTAATAGGCTGATTATGCTTATGCTTATAAAAAAAGTAGGTTTCCGCCGGCGGTGTCGGGAGCAGGGTCCAAGCTACCGGTGGTTAGGGCTCCACAGACAGGAACCTCTTCACAATGCAGGCCGTATCGAGGAGTACTGTCTTCTGAATCAGGCTCTTGATCCAGCCGATGATGATGACTCTGCCAGGTTAGTTCAACGGTGAAGAAATGGCAAGTTTTAGTCCCTGCAAAAAGCTTGCGAAAGGCACGGTTGACTGGTAGAAAATGCCTATGGCATTAAGTCCGCCTCTGTACTATTGTGCTTGAAGTGTTAAATAAATAAATAAATAAATAAAGGCAAAACCAATAGAAAAACGACAATATATAAAAAAAGAGTACGAATAAATACATCGTCGGATAATAATAACCAAAGGCAATTGTCCTCTATTTCATGGCACATCTGTGTCCTTGTCTATGTTAACACCTTTGCAGCTTTGGAGAGAGCATTTAGATAATTGCGGGATAGGCGCGGGACTTTGTTGGTCGCCGCTTTTGCAGCGCTGCGGTGCGCTGTGGTGCGCTTTGTGCTGGAAATAACTGGCGTTACATTGTTCGATGACAGCTGTGACACGCCTGTGGTCGATAGATCTGCGACTCGACGCCGACGCACGTTTGCGTTGCGAGTTCATTAAAATAATGACGCGGTCTCGCAACGTATGATGCAGATATTACGTTCTGATTGGTGCACTTGTTTGAGTTTTTGCTGTCGCGTGATTTTAATTGGTATGCGTTTTTGGAATTGCATCAATTAGTGTAACAACTTCTATTAAAAATATTTCTACCAACAATCATAGCTTCAGCAGAAATACAGAGTTTCCTAATCAGGAACAATTTTTGAAAGTTTGTTTAATTAAAAAACATAGAATTTGATGCAGTTTTGTGCGAATATGTGAGTTTTATTTATTATGTATTTTTTATGCATCTACTGTGAATGTCGCATAAAATCATGTAGCACCTAAGCTACGAGTAAACAACAACGCCAATATTAATCCAACTCGCTGAATAGCACTCAATGATATCTCTGCCGACTACACAAGGGAAATGAGCGTGATATTCTATTTTGCAGCGAACACAGCTTTATGTGGCAGTTAATCAGGCGGGAGTAACGACGGCAGACATCAAAGGTTTCATAACTTCTTCACTCCGCTCGACGCTTTCAGGATTATAAATAAATGTAGCATTCTCTTTTGTATGCAACATCAAAATAATCAATTTTAATTGCCTGTCAAATTTTTTTAATAGCTTTAAAGGTCGAAAGGTGGGCAGCACACATTTTCACCTTTAAATCTAAGTTTACAAGCTGCCTGCAGCCAGACTCTTTTGATCGAACTAGTGTTTTTCTAATGGATGAGAACACAACATTACCAGTTAATTAAGACACGATAAACAGTACCCGGATATCGGTACCTCTTAAATGGACATATAATAAACCTATTACAAGGGACTTAAACATAACAGGCGAAATGTGGGTGTGCTTGTTATGTGCACCTCTGCCTAACCCTTCGGGGATTAAAAGGCGTGATGTCTTGTTATGTTATGAACCTTTAGGTATGAGGGACAGAAAACAAAGCAGAACTGTTTCTGAAACTCTATTTGTTTATTTTTTAGCGGACGGTTCCGTACTCTGTGTTCAACTTTTCCGGCGCAGTTATAACTGTGCCACTCACACGGTGACCTCTGCACTGGCTAGCGTAACCTACGTTTGTAGTCTGTCAATAAGAGTTTTCCTACAAAGTAAAAACACATGTAGGTTCCGTATAGCAGGATTCATTTTACAAAAATAATGCGACAGCCTTGTATTTTTAGGTATAATATGTGTTCCAAGTTCGGGCTGCCTCTAAAGTTTTAATTTTCCGGTACGAAAATCTTCCTACGTATACTATGCATGTTCTACTATAGGAAAGTTACGTTTTCTGAACAACAACATAAATTCATAATTTTTTTGTTTACAGATGGAGATGCTTTCATAGCTGATGTTATATCGGTGATGAAAATGTATCGGTAAATTTACCACATAATCATATAAACCAAGTAAGTAAGAATATTTATTCGAATTAAATGTGGTATATAAAAGATGTTGTAAAAATGTTTTTGACCAGGACACATTCCGCCATAAAGTATGCAATCTTAAAAAAAACCAACCAACCATAAATATAATGCAAATCTCTGCTCACACTCATATGATGGTACTTATGTGGTTTCCTATGAATACAAGGAAAATAAGGTTCCATTCAACGCAAAGTGATCTTCTCCATGGTCACATTTACAGCCTTCAAAATACACGCGGATTAGCTGCGATGTGCTCCCACTCTCCCAGGATGCGAATCCTACTTTAATCATTCATCATCTGCCTAACCTTTTCTCAATTTTGGGGTCGCTTCCAGTCTAACCGGATGCAGCTGAATACCAGTTTTTTACATGGAGACTGCCTATCTGACCTCCACAACAAAGTTAGTACTGGATAATACGATACCCCTTAGTAAGACTGGTTGTCAGACTTTTTGGGCCACTGACTACCTGCAACGACTGTCAAAAATCTACAAAAGACAGCCTCATACTTTAATCATTAAACAATGTAATTAAACTCCGCGTAGATAAATTCAAAATGAAAATCCGTTTCATTGAAGAGATATCAACAACAGCACAGTTAACGGCTTCAGATACCAATAAACTTTAAATGGATCGTAAATATTGGAGAGCGTAAAAATTTTAATCTTCGTTGAAGAGCTATTCTGCTTTCCTACTTTTCTTCATTTGCTTGTAATGATTCAATCGGATTAGTGTTTACTGCTATTTCAGTTAGTAATAATCAGACTTAGAGAATTTCAATTAAAACATTTGTGTGGGTAAATCGTAATACAGATCAATTATTGAATCGGACACACAATTTAATTAAGCTAAATTGAACATGGCAATGGCTTCACTATACCTAAGCTTATAATTGTGTAAAGAACACTGATTATCACTGACAACCCGTCAGATATAATTAGTTTACTCGCAATCTGTCCCAAGAATTAAAGTCGTTGCAGACAGAGTCTATCTACATGCCCCGTTGGCTTCGAGGTCGCAAACGCTACTGCTGAGTCTGAGGTACTCGGTTCTATTCCCAGGTCGGGCAGTGTTTATTGGGTTTTGGTTATCAGAAATTTCAAAGTAGCAGCGACCGAATTTGTGCCCGGTTGATGGCAAAGGCTCGCCCTATATTATATGGCACTTAAAACATAACTGACATTAGCTACACCTCTGCTTAACACTTTTATGCCTGATGTAGTTGTAGTTGTGATAGGGTAAGCATATAAAACTGTCGAGCATCATCTGCCTTGCCTTTTCTCAGCTATGTTGGGGTTGGCTTCTAGTCTAACCGGATGCAGCTGAATACCAGTATTTTACATGGAGCGACTGCCTATCTGACCTCCACAACCCAGTTCGTTCTGGGTAGTACGATACAACTCGGTAAAACTGGTTGTCAGATTTCCGGGCCAGACTTCTTAACGACGGTTAACGCTCTACTAATGACTGCCGGGAACAACGGCTTAACGTGCTTTCCGAAGCACGGAGGTAACTCGGTATGTAATGGGTGATCACCCATCCACGGAACAACCTAGGCAAGCACGACTTGATCTGAAGATCGGCTCCGAGTGGCTGTTATTATTCAGCCACGAGCTCCCCAGTAAAAGCTCCTCATATAAAACAACCGAACATTTTCCCCTAAACGTTGAAACCGGTTCAGTAAGGCAGTATGCATCTGGATTTGTAAGTGTAAATAGAACAATATGTACATACCAGTACATGTTTCGGGTGATTGGGCGCGATCGATGTCGGGACACCAACTGATTTCCCTTCCATTGAGCCTGCTCGTTTCACTGTCCACATGCCGTCATAAATAAAATGTTCTCGTACAACTAGCATTATTTATGCGCTTACACATGATGTGTTGGGTTGTAACAATTGATTTGGCGAAGATATTAAATATGTGAACTCAGTGTGTCTGTGTTTTGAAACAAATCATAGTTCCATTGTTCTGGTTAAACTCTTAGAAAATCAATGCAAATAAATAAAATAAAAGTATCTGTTTGTAATAAAAAAATAACAGCTTTGCAGCTCTGCATGCATATGCAAGTATAAAACCGGTAATTTTGTTTTTTTTTTTGTTTTAATTTTGTTCGTCTGTTTGTTCCGGCTAATCTCCGAAACGGCTGGACCTATTACGACGGGACTTTTACTGGCAAATAGCTGTTGTCATAAGGAATTACTAAGGCTTTTATTTTGTTTAAGTTTTCCGTTCTGTGCAAAAAAAATAAAACCCTTGAAATTGGTTACAAAATCGCTTCTAATAGAAGCGAACGAAGGTCGCTGGCAACAGCTAGTAATATACTCGTATGAATGAAAGATAAGTTTTTGCTCACTCACACACATTGGTGGCCTCATCAACGCGGAGCCGAAACTCGTTAACTTAGAAAACTGAAATTTAGCACAGGGAACGGTTCCTATCATCGCGTAGACAAGGAATAACCTCAGAATCACAGGATCGAGAATATATAAGATGGACGAAGTCGCTTGCACAGCGCTAGAACAGAAAAGAACTATGCATGCTTATGACTTAAAAAAAAAAACAAAAAAAAAGCAAACAATAAAACAGAAACTAAAAAACAAATTAAAACTCACATTTTCAATCTTCAGCTTGCCTTTCTACCATGTTCAGGGCATTGCAGTGCAGTAAAGCTCTTAACAGTAACATATTCTAATGTTATGTATCAGCTTAAATCTTGTGCAACTTAGAAGCTACACATATATACTACATATGTAGGCATGTACATACATGTATTGCCTATCCAATATGTCCGTCAGGGGGCGCCTCGTTTGTTTAATAATAATTGGAAATCGGATTATGTCGCATGCCGCGTCGGAATGTTTGCTTTCATCAAGTGCTCACAGCCAATTCTGCTGAGCTAACAACATTTTTTTTAAATATAAACAGTGCAACAGTGTACTGGGATGCAAGCTTTGTCATTTTTTGTCTCTGACTGACCTAGTTGAATTGACAAAGCCCATAGGACACTTTTTCGAATTTCTTTCATTGACAGTCCTTCAAAAATGGTCGCTTCTACGAAATAACAGTTTGTTAAAACGCGAACGGTTCGTCAAAAACGCTATTTATTCGTCGACAGTTGCGCAAAATTACTGTTTTCCGAGAACTCGAAGCGCGTATAAAATGAAACGGGCCTATAAGTTGCATAATCCTTTCAGAAGTTATACATCCGACCAATTATTTGATGCAGAGGAATCGCAATTAATACATTGATTGGCATAAAGTTCGCAGAGGTGTGAGGAACGCGTGGCTGAATAATAACAGCCACTCGGAGTCGAATCTTCAGATTAAGTCGAGCTTGCCTAGGTTGTGCCGTGGATGGGTGTCCAGCCGTTACATACCACGTTTCCTCAGTGCCTCGGAAACCACGTTAAGCCGTTGGTCCGGCTTTCATTTATATAACTTTGACAGTCATTACAGGTAGTCAGAGGCCCGAAAGTCTTACCAAAAAGTATCATATTACTTATAACTAACTGGGCTATGGAGGTCGGATAGGCAGTCGCTCCATGTAAAATACTGGTATTTAGCTGCATCCAGTTAAACTGGAAGACGACCCCAGCATAGTTGGAAAAAATCTAGGCTAGGCAGATGATGAGTTCGCAGAATTGTAATAATAGTACTTAATAAAAAAAATTCGACACCATAAAATTCAATCTCTCCTGGATTGAATTTTATGGTGTCGAATTTTTTTCACCCGTATGTGTTTCCTCTGCTAAGCAAAGGTCTTCCCTAGAGCCTTTGACCTTCTTCCGCATCGCTTTTTCTGGCCAATCGCTCTTGATCTCTTCTTAGTCATCAAAATCAGCATTTCTTGCAATAAAAAACCGACTTCCAAAATAAAGCACTAAAAAAGGATAAAATAACTTTACTTTCGGAAGTCGGTGGCGAAAAAGTTTATGAAACAGAGAAAAACACAGGCTCGAAAGTTTTTTATTTTTGTTATTTTACCCTTTTTAGTTGTAGTATCCCACACAAGGTCTTGCCATGAATTGAAATTATTTTACATTGTTACTAGAAGGAATCGTCATGTCACCAACATAGACCAAGAAGAAAATAAAAGATAGTTATTACATAATTTAATATAGCTAACTATGGGAACACCGTGCGGGCTCTTCTACCAAATGAAAAAAACTTTCACGGAAATCGGCCCAGTAAAAAAAGATGCTGGTGGAATAAAATAACCGCTTTTGTTTTTAAAAGTCGGTTAAGAAGATAATGTCTGTACATTGACCTCCTCAACAGTAGCAGTTAGGCCATAACGTTTAATAGCTCCACTGCGAACTAACTAGTCACTTTAGCAGCTGGGAAGTACTTTGGGTGAAGAGTATACTCTCCGGTATGCGGTTTTCAACTTGGCAGCGCACAGCCGTGTACCAAGTATATTGCAGTGATAAGTTACGGGCTGTTAAATTTAAGCTACATTTATTAGCTGTAAATTAAATTATGACTTGTATAACTATCGAACTGCCAATGCTTGCGAATAATTGTTATTTAATTCAGGTGCTCGGATCACAGCTGTTTTGCCACTCAAGCACATAGGCCATATCCGATGGCCTATGTGCTTTTACCTGATGATGATGGGATAGTCAAAAGTGTATCGGATTGACTTAAGGTAACGAAATTTATGTCAATTCTGTTGAATCTTTCCGTAGAAATAAATATCAATAAATAAAATTAAAATCTTTTATTTTTAGATAGCATGGCTCCTTAATAAAGTGTTAGTGTAAATAGTACGTTAGTAGACACGATTACTATTATAATATTAAACATTATTATCTTAGGTAAGTTTATCAAGCCCTTTGCATGACCATGTAGCTTGACAGATACGAAAGGCATTAAAAATAATTATCACTTTTCAATAGACCGTTGGATAGTCGGAAGGATCGAGATAACGTGATTTTTTTAACAGAAAACTGATTCTTATCATCGTTAAATACATAAAAGCTTGAATGAACAAATTGCGGCGCAGTCACAAATGAAACACCAACTGACATGTTCATAATACATGTCCGCAATCCGTATACAACCCGTTTGCCAACAACTCATCACATCACTCGAGCTTGATGACAGTACCTACAAGAGGACACATTTTCGCACGGACCCGGCTGCTTTGCAAGTTAATAACCTATTAGGCTTCGTTCTAAAGGCTACATATTCACAATGGTGGGCGCTAGCCAAGCTAGGCGTCCATCAGGAATCGGATTTGTGTGGAGAACGGGTCATGCCGCAAGCGATAATGGAAAACGGATTACCGCGAACTCTCTAACTAAAGCTCGTGATCCGTTCATGTAGGTCGGGTGGTCGGGTGTGTCTGTCGACGGAATTTGCATTGGACCCTTTATTACTGATGTTGTACATTGTCTTCGTTGTTTTATTTTAATGTATTTTTATTTGGTTTAGAGTGGTTGTGAAGCTGATTTGTTGTTAGAGTTATTTTTAAAATGGTTTTTATCTACTTTTGAGTCGGAATTGTTTTTTTGTGGAAATACTGGAATTTTCTTGTATTTGCTATGACTTTGTGTTGCGCTCATCATTGGGGGGGTGTTGCCTTAATCGCCACGCTTGGCAGGCGGGTTGGCGATCGCAGTACGGTTGTTAAAAACACAGAGAACGCTGCTGCCCATTCTCTGGTAAGTCCCTTTCATGTTGAATGCCCATGTAACACCCACTCCTATCAAGATCGGAGACTCTACACTCGAAGTTGTAGACGATTATGTCTATCTGGGACAAACGATCCAGTTAGGTAGGTCTAACTTCGAGAAAGAGGTTAATCGTCGAATCCGACTCTGCTGGGCAGCGTTCGGAAAGTTGCGTGTATCTTCTCGTCCAACTTACCGCAGTGTCTCAAGACGAAAATCTATGACCAGTGTGTGTTGCCAGTGATTACATACGGGACCGAAACGTGGGCGCTCACAATGGGCCTCATCAGAAGGCTTAAAGTCACCCAAAGGGCAATGGAGAGGGCTATGCTCGGAGTTTCCTTGCGTGATCAAATCAGAAATGAGGAAATCCGTAAGAGAACCAAGGTTACCGACGTAGCCCGAAGAATAGCCAAACTTAAGAGGCAGTGGGCAGGGCATATTGCTCGCAGAACGGATGGCCGATGGGGCCGGAAAGTTCTGGAGTGGCGACCGCGAACTGGAAGACGTCGCGTTGGAAGGCCTCCCACTAGGTGGACCGATGACCTGGTAAAGGTTGCGGGGATCCGCTGGATGCGAGACGCACGGGATCGGTCAATGTGGCGACACTTGGGGGAGGCCTATGTCCAGCAGTGGACGTCTTTCGGCTGAAATGTTGCTATGACTTTTAAGGACTTATGTTCTCACGATTTTGGTACAAATATATAGTGTGGC
The DNA here is from genome assembly GCA_963576755.1 of Noctua janthina. Lineage (NCBI taxonomy): Eukaryota > Metazoa > Arthropoda > Insecta > Lepidoptera > Noctuidae > Noctua > Noctua janthina. The sequence goes on from OY755055.1 coordinate 7,262,306, forward strand.
TACAAAGTTAGCTTGCAGATGTGACCGGTAATACAATTATTATTTATTCAGGACAAGCTCAGCACTAAACGTAAATAAAATACCATCCCGTCTCAACTTATACGAAATTCAATAAACCAATTCATACGTATAAATGGTTGAAAAGCAATATCACTAATTCACATTTTTTGTGACTACTTCTAAAAATAATACTTTTAGGAGCTTATGGGATTTTAAATTAAAAAAAAACAACAATCAACGTTCTTACTAATTAATTCTTAATTTTAACAAAATACAACAAGCCGATTCTCACAATACAAATCACCTCACTTATAACTAATACACACATTAACAACCTAAATTAATACGAAAACCTAACTTGGAACAAATCTCGAATTTCGTTATGTAAACCGACAGAGCTTCCGCACGCGACGGTAGTTGGAAAAAGAGTGCCTCTATCTGCTTGACCCGCCGCTTTATATAGGTTCGGTGACGTCCTTATCTTGAGATTCCTAACACGGCTTCTCCTGACTACGCGTCGCCCACGGCCGCGTCTCGAACGTCTGGGAGTCCCTGTAGAGGTGCAGGCTCGCCATCTTCATGTGATGGACCTGCCTCGGCCAGGTCTTCATCAGACGGGGTTTGGTGGCTTTTGCAGACGTTATTAGTGTCCTCTTCATCATGGCTAACTGTGGGTCAAACAAACAACTTTATACACAACTTTCAATTGTATAGTCGTGCCTATCTCTTTCAGTCATCGCTCTTACAAGGCCCTGAAACATTCATCGTCACACGTGCCAAGCTAATAAGGCGTCACGGAAGAATAGGTCTACATAAATATTCCCATAGTTCCATGATCCTTAGACATCACATTCATTACCGTTCTTACATCGTTACATGCAAAATTAGCTTTCACACACACTCAAACATGTAGGGCAATACCCCGCAGTTTATTGCCAAAAAGACACCAGTCTTTTACTCTCTACATGTCATAGACACTTCGCAGTTTGCCTTACCCAAGGTGGCCCAGGGGGACACTTCGAGTCTCGATCTAGACGCTTCCACATAACATGTAGGGCAATACCCCGCAGTTTATTGCCAAAAGTTCGTCCCGCAGTCCGACTCTACATCCCATGTTTGCCTGGTAACGTCTAGATCCAACAACAATGAACGTCCCGCAGTCCGTTCAATCAGAGCGTAAGTACTTCATACTCATGCTCAAAGAATGCCGCGCAGGTCTCGGGACACCATTCCCCTTGCCAAGGCACCATATACTGAGCAGCCGCTTGTGTGGTCTTCCCATAGGAACCGCTTAGTAGCCGCAGCTCATAGCGTCCGCTCGGTAGAGCACGTATGACCCTGTAGGGGCCCCGCATGCCTGGATCCAGCTTGCCTGTGGACTGGGAGTATTTGATAACAAACACTAAGTCGTTAACATTAAAGACACGTGGCTCACGCCTGTGTCTGTTGGCATATGCATCCTGACGGGCTTGATTCTGACGTAACAGCTCCGTCGCTCGACTCCGATGTAGCTCACGCTGCGCCTCACGGTTTGGTTGAGAGCCTTCTAGAGTGATGTCACGAATGAGAGAACTGATGACTGGGGTCACGGCATCTACACCCACCAGGAGGTTTAGAGCGGAGGCCTGCGTAGTCTTCTGCTTGGTGACGTTGAGCGTTAATTGCAGGCGCCACAACACATCAGCCCACGAAGTACCTTTATGGTTGGCTTCAATGCGGACCATGTTCAGTACGGTCCGTGCGTACCGTTCAACTTGACCGTTGGCGTGATGCATTTCTGGGGTGATGTAATGCAAAGACGATCCCATTTCGTTTACAAAGTGGGACTGGCGAATCTACTAATGCCTTAATTTTCGAAGGACTCGGCTTTACCTGACCACCACTGATAACTCTGCCCAAATATTCTATCTCTGTAGTCAGAAATGAACACTTGCGCAGATTTATTGAAAAACCAGCTTCTGTCAAAGTTGTTAAAACCTCACGCAGCAAATCGATACCGTCCTGTACCGTGGAACTCAGTAAAAGGACGTCATCGATATAGACCAGTACATTCCCGGCATCGATGTGCTTGCGCAATGTTTTGTTAATGATACGCTGGTAGACGATCGGCGAATTACACAAACCATACGGCATTTTCAAAAATTCTAATTGTGATTCCGGTGTCACAAAAGCGGTTTTGTGCACTGAATCGGGATGGATCCTGATTTGATGGAAGCCAATTGCCATGTCTAGGGATGTAAATCGTGTTATGTTTTTATCTCCTAACCGGTCAATATGATCGTCGATCAACGGCAACGGATATCGATCCTTTACGGTTATCCTATTTAGAGCTCGATAATCGATGCACATTCGGTCAGACCCGTCTTTTTTCTTCACGAGAATAATTGGACTCGCGTACTCCGACTCAGACTCCCTAATAATTTGTTTTTCTAACAGATCGTCTATGATTCCGCGCACTTTAATCTTTTCCGCCAATGATAATTTGTAAGGCCGATAAGCAATTGGCGTATCACTAGTCAGATTTATATGCATCTCACCAGTGGTCACTGTAGTGGAGGCGGTACCGGATATAAAAAATTTTGAAAAGCTATTGATGATCTGCATTAAACTATCTCGCTCTACTTCAATCAAGGGTGTTCTAAGTTCTAATTCGTTAGAAACCTGAGTCGCGACTACGTTAGAGATGACGTGGAGGGCATGCGTTATGCACTGCTTATCTTTTGTACGAACGTACGTTATGCCGTCCCTATTCAGTATGTCAGTACCAATAATCACAGGAGTGGACATGTAAAATGACGGTACCACAACTAGATCAGCTTCAACCGATATTTCAATAAACTCAAGTGTAAGCGTCACGTATGACCTAGCGATAATCTCATGACTGCTTAACCCCCTTAAAACGCAATGTCTAGGTTTCAACTGGCAAGCAAAATGCTTTACTACTTCCGATGATATAAGGGAAACATTTAAAGCGCCACTGTCTATAAGGACATCTACTGGGATACCCTGTATAACCGCGGTGGTGATGTCGTTGTTGGCTGAACTAGTGGAACTACAAAGATTCACATTACGTTTCTGTGGTTGTGACCTATTCTTTGCAAAACAGTTGTCCTCCGTATGACCTTGTTTCTTACAGAAGACACAAGTAGAAGAGCTAGCTACCGGTGTCTCCGAGGGTTGAGTTGCCTTTTTCGGGCAATGGTAACTTCTGTGACCCGATTGGTTACAGCTAAAACACTTAAGGCCCGATGACGATGGTTTGTCGTGTACTCGTTTATTAGAAGCGGTTACTGGCGGCCGCGCCTTCACTGGGACTTTATCACGATTTGGCTTCTGATAAATTGATAAGAAAGAAACTAAATTCTCCGGTGAGAGATCTGCATTCGCGGCTGCAGCTCGAACTTGAGGATCGTTAACGCCACGGATAACTATCAAGGTCATTAAATCTTCGCTAAGTCCCTTAACAATGCGGAGACGTAACAAGGCACGACGCGCGTATTCGGCATACGAGGAATACTTGTCTGATGTATTATTCATAGTCTCGAATAGAATATTTGCGTAATCTAATTTTTTCGGACACAGGGGTTTAAACTCGCGTTTGAAACTAGACCACGATCTGTCGTTACATACCCATTCGTTTAGCCAAGTTTTGGCATCGCCCTTTAAGCAATTTGCAACCCGTGATAAACATTCTTTATCGTCCCAATTATTTGATACTTGAGCCCTATCTACCTCGTCACACCAGGCATCTATATCGTGCAGTGACGGGTCAAAATTCGACACATAGTAATTACGAGAACGGCTCGGAATTATGGACTGTATCGCGTCAACAATCGCTTGAGCACCCGATTGTTCTGATGTAGTAGCGGGGGTAGACGTGAAATTACTTTCTATCGTTTCCAATCTATTCATGATCGTGTCTAACGTATAGTTGAGGTTTTCACGTGTACCTACGTTCGCTTTTGTTACGTTTGGAGAACCGCGACCGGGAATCGTGACGGTTTCGGGAACCGGGGCGCGAAAAGGAACGTTCACGCGTCCGAACAGATGATCGGGAACGGTGGCGAAGACGAGGTAGCGGCCTACTCGGTGTACGGGTACGCCGTCGCGAACTACGAGTGCGAGAACGCGATTCTTTTGACCGGCGGGAACACGATTCTTCACGTCGTAATCGTTTTCGCGAACGTTCGTGGCTTCGACGCGACTGACTACGTGATTTACGTGGTTTCGGCATATTCGCGGCGGTTACAACAATTTCAAATACAAACCGAAGTGAATTTAATTTGTTGTGTGAGAATTGCACAAAATTATTTGCCGTTACTTTTTTAAATGCGGATGGCCAAAACGAGGAAGGCAGTAGGCTTGATTCTTAATCCCACTTCTGATTTTAGGAGCTTATGGGATTTTAAATTAAAAAAAAACAACAATCAACGTTCTTACTAATTAATTCTTAATTTTAACAAAATACAACAAGCCGATTCTCACAATACAAATCACCTCACTTATAACTAATACACACATTAACAACCTAAATTAATACGAAAACCTAACTTGGAACAAATCTCGAATTTCGTTATGTAAACCGACAGAGCTTCCGCACGCGACGGTAGTTGGAAAAAGAGTGCCTCTATCTGCTTGACCCGCCGCTTTATATAGGTTCGGTGACGTCCTTATCTTGAGATTCCTAACAATACATATAAAATAAATATTAGTTATAAGGCAAACTAAGATCCTTATATAATGCTTATGCTGTGAGAAGTAGGTCATATGCGGTTGAGTCCTACTTATACACGTGCTACGTACAGTCACGAGCACCAATATGTATACACTTCCCTAAATTAAAAAGAATTTTTCGCAAGAAATAACGATTGTAATTAGGAGATAGGATCTTTTTCATAAAAATATGAGTTACAGAATACTATGTTCGTCGCAACATGTATTTTTATTCAATACAGTAGGAGAAAATATCTTTTAAAAGTCGTATATTGGTGCTCGTGACTGTACAGCCAGAGAAATAAATTGTTATCATACTGAGACCCTACATCAATTTCCCGTTTTTACGTATAGATGTCAAGGAATGACGGTTGTGATTTAATATGGAACAGTTTTAGGTCGCCGGTTAATTGGCTTAACAATTAATTTCCCTGTCTTTACAACCGGGTGCACTAAGAAACATTTCATATATCGTCGGTACGCGATTTACGTCACGACACGTGTGCTTTGAAGGGTTTAAACATAGATTAGGTGTGGGACAGCAAATAGGTGTCTATTTAGCAATGTAAGTCGACGTGGGATGATACTAACTGTAATATTGTAGACTTCCGTAACGTCTAAGTTGAGTGGGTTTAATGTTTGAAAATTAAGAGCAACTGCATTTTTATAGATTTGGTTCGACTTTTGCTTTTTTTTATTTTTAACCCAGTACTAACTGGGTTGTGGTGGTCAGTTAGGCAGTCGCTCCATGTAAAATACTGGTATCCAGCTCCATCTGGATAAACTGGAAGCCGACCCCAATATAGTTCGGAAAAGCCTAGGCAGAAGGTGATGGATTAACTTTGGCTATTTGATTTTCATTGAAAAGATTTATTTACTTATCTGATCGATATCTTCCGTTTTTCTGTCTTCTTTTGACTTGAGCATGAGTGTATAGGATACCCGGGTTTTCATCTGCCTAGCCTTTTCCCAACTATATTGTGGTCAGCTTCCAGTCTAACCGGATGCAGTTGAATACCAGTATTTTACATGGAGCGACTGCCTATCTGACCTTCACAACCCAGTTAGTACTGGGTAATACGATACCCCTTGGTAAGACTGGTTGTCAGACTTTTTGGGTCACAGACTGCCTAACTACTTTCAAAGATCTATAAATGACAGCCGGGACCAACGGTTTAACGTGCTTTCCGAGGCACGCAGGAAACTCGGTTTGTAATGGGCGGTCACCCATCCACAGACCAACCGAGGCAAGCACGGCTTAACCTAAAAATCGACCCGAGCGGCCGTTATTATTTAGCCACGAGCTCTTCCTCCTCCTCAGTATAATATACCCGGGTTTTATAAAATGTTAATGGGTTGTAGTAATGCCAGCTGAAAAAGCAGATGAACAACAAAGATAATTATTGTTCGTCTAGAAGCAAAACCACTTCATAGATCCTGTTACGTTTCGAGAAGAGAGACTATAATATCGATACTCAGATTTCCATTGTTGTGAAATATGGCGGAAACCAATCTGCATTAAACATAATTTACGGGCTTTTCATTCGGTGTCTATTAAATTTAGTACAAACTGAAATGCAATACCTAAATAATAAATGGACAGTTATTATGCTTCGCAAATAACAGTTTTGCCATTAATATGTAATTCGTTACTGTGGTACAGTAAGTGGTAATAGTTCTACAAAGTATTAAAAACATAATTATTGGGAGGAAATCGTTGAGAGTGAATGAGTGTGTGCCAAGTAAATAATAATGTAATACAAAGGAAAACTATTTTCTTAGAAGAACAGCGCCGGGGTAGTCCTCGAAATTCTATCGCAATTTGCCGGTCAGTTTCAGGCTGTATGTTGAACATAATATGATTCGTGGCGGTAATATATATGTATTTACAGAATTATAATCAATCATATAACCTGACACTGACCGGCAAATTGCAAAAAACGTACCTAACCTTAAATCACCAGTCTTTTTAGCCGGATTGACTTCACATACATAACATACTGTTAAATGAATACTAGCAGATGGACAGGATCTACTTCTCTATCTTGTATCTGGGCAAACCATAGAAGAATAGCACTTCTGTTGTGCTTAAAATATTGGACAGAGAGGGCAAATTGTAAACAGGATTGGAAAGCCATGGAGGAGGGTTTTGCCCAGCAGTGGGACAGAGCAGGCAGATATATAAAAAAAAGGTAGATGGTATAGGGGATTACTGACCTGGATGCACCATATCGATTATTTGAAGGGTTACTGAAATAATGAAACTGTGCTGTTCATACGTTATCTGAAGTGGCAGGATATACTAGCTAGCAGAAGCGAAGGGTCAATTTTTGTAACAGGTAAGCCGGAGTACATATCTTTAATCTGATTATATGACTTGTCTATAAAATACTGACCGTGCCATTTTTCAAAGGGAATCCGTTAGGAATAGAGTTGTATGGAACCTTCGCACAGCTAGTTAGTGTATTTGTTTTAATATTAATATCACATGTGTCGTACCTGATAGTACACCCAAATTTCGCCAGTTATGCTCCCATGTAATAGGGGGCAAGCCTATTGCCATCAACCGGACACAAATCCAGGCTCCGTGGCTTCTACTGAGAAATTCTTGATAGAAAAACCCAATAGCACTTTGCTCGACCCGCGAATCGAACACAGGACCTCATGCTCAGCAGTCGAGCTTGCGACCACTAGTTCAACGAGGTAGTCAGTTTTACTATTAAATGAGCTGTAGGTAATCTAATATTCTACGTTATACAAGACGTGTTTAATTTTTCTAGCTAACTGTCCATTGTAGCTGGTCCTGGTCGTTATGCGAACGAGCCGACATTGTGCCGCGTAATTGTATCATATTAAATGCATTCGCCACAATGCAGTACACAGTCCACTAGACCAGGCTGCGCTTGTGCCCATTGACCACTACACAACAACACAAGGAGAATAGTAGGCTGGCTTATAATTTATGAATGAGGAACATACAACACGATGTTGGGTCGATGGTCCATTGATTTTATATGTGACTAGGCTTTGCCCGCGGCTTAGACTTTTAATTAAGAATTTATCAAACAATTCGTGTTGTACCTACTCTGCTTGTAATAATATAATTCAATCATGATTCGAAAGATACGTGGCGCGATCTGTTATCATAAGAACGTTATTGTTGTTTTCCTTGGGAACAATACCTTTTTTCGGGAAGAAAGGTACCGTATGTCCGTTTCTCTACACCTGACAACGTATATGCAAAATTTCAGGATGATCAGATCAGTGGTTTAGGCGTGAAAAGGTAACTAACATACTTACTTTCGCATTTACAATATTGGTTAGGAAGTTCTATAGCTCACGGTTGTAGGTTTTTGCCTTCCATGTCACTCCTGCAGTAGCTTTTTAGCTGTTAGGCGGCTTTTTTTTTCTTTTTTTTTTTTTTTCTGGATGGGAAATAATCAAATGACCCCCCACTCTGGGCGGAGCGGAGGGGAGTGTCAGACTTGTACTGACTAAAACCCATCCATGTTCCTTCTTTGACCTTTATGTTCCAGGGCCACGGTATCTCTTTCGAACAGTCCCGCAGCCCTGGCAGGCATCGGCCCATGCGGACCCCTACTTGATTGCTGACATCTCTTTGAGGCGCGCGTGGAACACGAACGCGCCGTCGACACGGCCCGTCGTCATAAGACGGCCGGACGGCGAGCTAGCCCATAACTCGCCGTCCACAGGCCAGCGCCTACGGTGGTCGGAAGCCACCACGTGACCCCCGACGCCCAGGGCGTCTCCCGCGGCGGCTGAGACGTGAGGTTCTTTCCCTCTCACGTCCTGCCACCTCCTTCACTAGCATGACTGCTTCGCAGAAGGAGGTGACGGCTTCCCATTCCCTCTCGCTCCGGACCATGGCTTGAACTAAGGCCGGACACGAGAGATCGCCGCCGCCAATCGCCGCTATGAGGACACGGCGGTGCTCCGCCCAAGCGGGGCAGACCTCCACGGTGTGTTTTACCGTGTCCTTCGGACGATCCTCGCAGTGGAAACACCCGGGCGTTTCCTCCCGCCCGATTCGGTGCAGGAACCTCCCGAAACAACCGTGTCCGGTGAGGACCTGCGTCAGGCGGTAGGTGAGGGTGCCGTGGCGCCTCTCTAGCCACTCCTCAAAGAGGGGACTTATCGCCACTATGGTGGCGTGCCCTGCACGGGGTTGCGACAGTCGCTCTCTCCATATCGCCATGAGATCACTCCGGAGGTCTGTCCGCTGAGCGGCAATTTGTCGCGGCAGCGGAGTTTCCCCCCGACATAGTGCTTCCGCGCGCCATTCATGCAGGCGCGCGAGGACTATCGCCTCCAGATCCCATGGCGGCAATCCGGCAAGGAGGCTAGCCGCCTCGCCGGAGATCGTGCGGTACCCCCGGATTAGCCTTATGGCTATCACCTTTTTCGGCGCGTTCAGGTAGTGGGCGGCTTGCCACCTCAAAGAACGCGCCCACACCGGGGCCCCGTAAAGGGCCATGGACCGCACGACCCCCGCGTAAAGCTTCCGGCAGGAGGCGTTTGGACCCCTCAGGTTGTGCAAGAGCCGCTTGAAGGCAGCCCCTGTCCGTTCCAGATTGGGAGCCAAACGTCGGAAGTGCTCCACGAAGTTCCACCGGCTGTCGAGGACGAGTCCTAGGTACTTCAACGTCGACCCGACGCCGATGGAAACCCCTCCTGTCATCAGTAGAGATCCCGACGGTGGCGCATTCCGAGGCCCATGAAAACACATGGCCTCGGACTTGTGCAATGCCACCTCGAGACCCAATTGCCGGATTCTCTCCACGACTATCGCAACCCCGCGTGTCATGTTTTCGGCCGCCGCCTCGTGCGACCTCCCTTGTGCCAGTACCAGCGTGTCGTCAGCGTAGCAAACTACACTGACGCCGGTAGGGAGGTCGGCGCGCAGCACCCAGTCGTAACCGATGTTCCACAAGGCCGGCCCCAGAACCAAACCCTGTGGAACACCGCACGACATCTCTCGCCGGTTCCATTCTCCGCTCCGACTGGGGTAGATGACGGCCCTTTTCGTCAGGTAGTCCCCGACCACACGACGAAGGTCGGCACCCCGTGATATCGGAGTGCCTCCGCAATGCAGCTCCAGGGCATGGAGTTGAAGGCGTTAACGGCTAAACCCGATTTTAGGCCAAACTATTTTGTCCTGGGCCAAACTTGGCACTCTGACTAAATGGGTTAGGTTAGAACTGTGACCCGCCACGCGCGAGCCGAGGGCGCATAAAAGGCCGATGAGCCCCACAGCAAAGTTGGGCGCATTGTAATTGCTTTGTTTGTGTTAGTGTATCCTGACACGATAAACACGTGAACTGGTTTGGCCTGAAATCGGGTTTGGCCGGTAACATATACACATATACAAGTATGATTGTTGTGCTATTCGTTATCCACGCTATTGCCGGGTTATTATACATATACATACCAAAACCTTGTGTTGTTTACAGGTATTGCTTTTAAAAGCTAGTTTCACTTGAAAATCCATAAATACAGGCATTCATCTTTTTTTTTTTTTTCCAGATCGGAAATCATCAAATGACCCCCCCCCCCACTCTGGGCGGAGCGGAGGGGAGTGTCAGACTTGTACTGACTAAAACCCATCCATGTTCCTTCTTTGCCCTTTATGTTCCAGGGCCACGGTATCTCTTTCGAACAGTCCCGCAGCCCTGGCAGGCATCGGTCCATGCGGACCCCTACTTGATTGCTGACATCTCTTTGAGGCGCGCGTGGAACACGAACGCGCCGTCGACACGGCCTGTAGTCATAAGACGGCCGGACGGCGAGCTAGCCCATAACTCGCCGTCCACAGGCCAGCGCCTACGGTGGTCGGAAGCCACCACGTGACCCCCGACGCCCAGGGCGTCTCCCGCGGCGGCTGGGACGTGAGGTTCTTTCCCTCTCACGTCCTGCCACCTCCTTCACTAGCATGACTGCTTCGCAGAAGGAGGTGACGGCTTCCCATTCCCTCTCGCTCCGGACCATGGCTTGAACCAAGGCCGGACGCGAGAGATCAGGCATCCATCTTGAATACTAAGTTGATCTAATGCTCGAGGCATGCAAGGCGAGTAGTTGCGCAGCGTGTTGATCACTCGCCATGCGCTATCACCGACCTCAGGAAACAATCCGATGTCTTAAATAGTTTTCTTCACTTGACCTAGTTCGATTTGTAGTACACGTATCTGTTAAAGAACTTGTTCAGGCTTAATTGATGTCGATGTAATGTACTTATATATTAGTGTTTTATATCCGCTAAATAAAAACGCAGCGAAGATTTTCTTACGCCTAACAAATTCAAAATCCATTAGTTCTATCATATTTTGGCAGGGTAAGTGTCCCTGCTGTCAGTAAGTTACGAAGATTTCAATTCAAATTCTAAACTGTAATGTGAAAACAAAAAGTTGCACATAATTATTGTACCGTCTTTGTACCATAACACATTTAAGGGTGGCAGCCATGACGCAACACCAAATGCGCCCCCAATCCTTACTTACCATTAAATGTTTCAATCGGAATACCATTTACAAGCACTTTACACTTCCTACGGAATTGCGCGAATTCAATTCAATTTTGAATTGAACGTAACGTAATTAATGACTTAGTTACGCTCTGTTGGCTCTTCGATTCATAGCGAAAAATAGAGGTAAATTCCAATTAGGTGATCGTGGAAAGAGGATTAATATGGCGTAAACATACCCTTTTTAATAAACGTTTGATTAAGGTGGAAACGCTAGGGGTGCTCGCGAAATTCAATATTTCTTAGGTTTTTTGCAATTAGCAGGTCAGTGTCAGGATTTATGTTTGTAGCGACACTACAAAGACTACTACAGCATCATAGAACAAAAAGTACTACAACGCCATCTATGATACAGACAGTGAACTAATGGCGAAATACGCCTAAATTCTACATCGCGCAACAACTGTCGGGCAGTAGCCCACCGGACATAACACCCGTCTGGTCGGAGGAGACTCCCTTTTCTATGGGGGATGAAGAACTTTACACCCTGTTCTCCAAACCTCCAAATGTTAAACAAAATACAATTCGCGACCGTAACACATATGTAGTTACAGAATTATAATCATTAAAATCATCTAAACAGATCTCTAAGGTCAATGAATATTTTATGAAAAAGTTATTCAATGGGATTAAATAAACTTAGAGGGTTATTATTAGTCATGGTATTGATGATTTTAATGATTATAACCCTGCAAAAACATATTTGTTACAGTCGTGGATCATAATTTAATCAACATGCAACCCGACACTGATCTGAAAATTACAAAAAAACGGAAGAAAAATTTTCGAATTTCGCGGGCTACCCTGGCGACCACCTTAATGTATTTATTTATTTATAACAGCTTAGACTATCATTACACGGTTTCTCCTAATACGACAGTTAAGAACTTTAACTAATAACCTAAACTATATACTTACAATAACCAAATTATAAAAATTAAAACTAACAACGTTATTAAATTATTACACAATTAAAACACAAAACATAGCATAACATAATTACTTATATAAACATAGTACAAACATAATTTATTTACATTAAAAAATACAATAAAAATTAAGTATTAAACTTATACTGTCACTTACGGGATATCTTCCGTGATTGTTCATTATTTTGATCTCCCGATATTAAAGAAAGATATCCCGTAAGTGACACTAATTTTAGTTGTAAACCGTGAAAGCTTAAAACAGTGTTTAAAAATTAAGTATTATTTTGCTTGTATAAAATATAAAATATTAAATAGTAATACCCTTGCGAATGTAGAGTATTTGCTATCTTAGTCTTAGCCTTGGTAATGAAATTATATTTGCCTCGAAGATACTAGATAATGTGTGTATGAATTAGTATTCAATATGAATAGAGTTAGAAGTAAGTAAACACAAGTTGTTGTCGCATACATATCTAAAACGTTATATTTGTATAACTTGTTTCGTTCATCGGTTTACTTAATTGTTAGTTCGTAGAACCCAATTATAAATTGGATTACTTATTCTGAGATTAAATTCTATATTTCCATTTATAAACGAGATAGGATAATCTTTCATTCCAAGCAAAATCTTTAAGTTTTTAAAGTTCTCCGAAGGACGTTATAACCGATGGAACTGTATTCATAAATTATGTTATCTTTTAACATTATCATTAACACTACAAACGGAACATTTACCATGTTTTCTGTTTGTTTTGAGTTCTCGATATTTCGGCGCTGTTACAAGCATCATGATCACGGATATACTGAAGTTATCAAGGTTTAACTTCAGTTCATTTTAGCGCCGAAATATCGGGAACTCAAAACAAACAGTAATCAGTAAACATGGTAAATATCCCGTTTCTAGTGTTAATGATAATGTTAGTGACCATAATAGTTTAGAAACTTATCTTTATGTTTTAACATTTTTTGATTATTTACCCAATAAAAGAAACACCCTTACCTCGTTCCCACTAATTCCGTAAATATAAGTAAAACGTGCCCATACATACCATCGTAATTTTTTTTATGATCATTCTATTTGCTTAGATAAGGCGAATACGCTGAGAGCTCAATTAAGTATGATTACCTCATACGCATAATATATGTCGCTTTGTCAGCTTAACTCTGCTACTTGAATATTATTATCATAAAAAAAGGTACGGGCGTCCGCACTAATAGCTGTTCCATGTGATAGACATGCGCAAACAACTTTGACCTGTAAACCAAGCGCATAAAGAAGAAAATTCTAGTTTACTTAATATGAATTTGTGTGTTTTCCTGCGGGGTACTGTACTAGATATCAAGAGTGGTCTCGCTACGCCATATTATGTCATAATTAGAAGAAATTGCGGCGGTATTATAGTGGGAGCGCTAAGAGGATTCAAAATCTCCTTCAGTATAAGGTATGTGGTTCATATAAGCTTAGGAACAAACAAAGGAAATTATAAAGCGGTGTTTAATGTTTAATTTTGGAATTTAGCTGAAAAGCTCGGGTTTACAGGTCCTTAGACGTCTTCTCCTCGTCTGTGTTTTTACGTTTGCCGCCACGGCACACACAAGTGCTGAAATAACTGCCGTTGACATTAAAATACCGCTTGAATGGCGCCTAAAGCCGTAAACTCGTAAATAGCCCGTCTCGAACTTTAGTTAATAAAATATTAATAATCCTGCTATCGACTACAACCAAAACACTCAGTAAAGTACAGTTGAAGTTCACAAAGTGCCATAAACATGCGGGGCACGATTTTTTAACGGGCATTGTATTATTTGGTGTGTGTTCTGTTGGGCGAGTACATAAATCGTGTAATGGGTGGTATAAGCAAGCAAGTTGCCAAATAATTCACACGAAAAGTGCTGTAATAGGCTGGGGGAGCGCGCATAAACAATAAAATGCTATAAAAACTCACGGGGAAAGTGATTTTACCGTTACTACGAGCAAAAGCTTTTTAGGGACCACATTATGATAATAAACGTTACTTTAATTTTGCATGGTTAGCGTTTAGAGGCCACATTAACGATGTTTGTTAACGCTAATTTTGTGACCTCCGGATGTGATATTTATATGCGATATTTTCACTTATGACGCGTGTCGTAAAATTTTAATGATGCAGTGCACCATTATCGACTGATGTTGGAAAAAGACGTAAAATGAGCTGGCTTCCACTTGTTTACATACGTGTTTACATATATATTGTAATACTTACATAAACACGAAAATTTTCATAATAATAAAATTTAAAAATTATAAACATTTATTAACGAGCTTCTACGCCAATAACTTCTTCAATTCAAACAAGAAGATCGTTCGAATTTCCACAAAAATAAAACACTATTCTTATTAGAACCCGGGGACTCTTTAACACAGCGCCGTCGACTTCTCATTGTATTGCCACGTCTTATCTATTAGCATAATTGCCACAATGGACTCCGAGGCCCAAAAAGCCTGTATTTTTAGAAATAAAATAGGTGGTCTACGGAATGCATACTAATATTATAGGTACCTGTAAATGTTAAAAGTATGTATGTCCTGTATTTTTTCACACCTTTACTGCTGAATTTATTTATATGCAACTAGCTGTGAAATTGTTGTAAAAAATATTATTTCGCTATTTGAATAGAATTTTGTTAAGAATTTCAAAGGTTTATTTTTGTTTTTGCACGGAACCCTAATTAAAAAAAAACTCTAAGTTACTCCTTATTACATCAGCTATGCCAAGTAAGGTCCTGTCAAAATCGGTCCAGCCGTTTCGGGGATTAGCTGCAAAAAACAGACAGACAAAAAAAAAGTCTTATATATATAGCGCGACTGCTGAGCCCGAGGCCCTGGGTTCGATTCCCAGATTGGGCAAAGTGTTATTGGGTTTTTCCATCAGGAATTTTCTCAGTAGCAGCCACGAAGTCTGGATTTGTGCCCGGTTAATGGCAATAGGCTCGCCCCTAATTAGGGAGGGGGGGGGGGGGTTATGTAGTAACATGGGACTTAAAAACATAACTGGTGAAATCTGGGTATATTAGTGGGCATTACTGTAGTGTTTGAATTCTGTACCGAATAATAGAGCACAAATAATTGTTAGTTATGTAATACATAATGAACCCTATTATTACTATTGTAATGGGCTAGTTAATTGCACAGAATACCACTTTATGGCGCTCTGGTATTGCAATGTATAGTTTTAGTTGCTCTTGTTGTAGTTGAATAAATTAATAAAATTATAACAAACAATATAGAATAATTTTGTGTTTTAAAATTTAGTGTTCAGCTAGACTTAAACATACTAAAAATATTGCTGAAATATACTATCAATTTACTACTGCCAAATCCTATGGGGATATTACAGGTTTGATGTTAAGATATGTATTATAACACGATTTAATATTTATATCACCATATTTATCCCTCCCTCACACACATATACATACTCTTACATATACACAGCCACACATAGGTATATAAATAGGCCACATCTTAGTTGCATTAGCTAGTTAATATAATATTGTAATTTAATGATGATATACTGTGCTCGTCTTTCGTGGCTAAATAATAACAGCCGCTCGGGTCGATCTTTAGGTTAAGCCGTGCTTGCCTAGGTTGGTCTGTGGATGGGTGACCACCCATTACATACCGGGTTTCCTCCGTGCCTCGGAACGCACGTTAAGCCGTTGGTCCCGGGTGTCATTTGTAGATCTTTGACAGTCGTTAAGTAGTCAGTGCCCCAAAAAGTCTGACAACCAGTCTTACCAAGGGGTATCGTATTACCCAGTACTAACTGGGTTGTGGTGGTCAGATAGGCAGTCGCTCCATGTAAAATACTGGTATTCAGCTGCATCCGGTTAGACTGGAAGCCGACCCCAACATAGTTGGGAAAAGTCTAGGCAGATGATGATACTGTGCTCGTCTTGCAACTAATGTTACAAGCTCAAACCATAGGCGAGGACGAGGGCACCCTAAACACAAGTTAAATCTTACATTGGGTGCCAGAGCTCACCGACAACACTCTGTTCCCTAGTTATAACGCCGCATAGTGCTTAGATAACTGTTTCTTGTACCACTATTTAGGGTAATAAAATATATTTTTTTTCTTTTTTTATATCAAGATTCTCTTAACAAAATTACCAAAACATACGTGATGACATTGTTATAATACCTAGGTACCTAAAATATAGTTTATGAAACCGAAATATTCAGCAATAACTCTCCTTTTGGGCTTCGCCGCAGTCGGGTAAAAATCTTCATTCACCTTTCAAGAGAAAAAGTATAAGTAGTGTAATAACCAGTCCTGTCCCAGATGACCTTAATAACCTGTCTGAGATGACAAACGGTGACACACGTTCACGTGGTTATTAGATTCCGCCTCGACACTCGACACGTTGCATGGATTTCAAATTGTTGCTTAAGGAGCGACAATTCGGTAAAGGAGGATTATTACAAGGAGTCTCTTATGTGTTTAAGATTTTATTAGACAGTCTCGTTGGTCTAGTGGCCGCAATCGCGACTGCTGAGCATGAGGTCCTGGGTTCGATCCCCGAGTCGAGCAAATTGTTATTGCGTTTTTCCATCAGGAAATTCTCAGTAACAGCCATGGAGTCTGGATTCGTGCCCGGTTGATGGCAATAGGCTCGCCCCCTATTATATGGGGACCTAAAAATAACTGGCGTGATGTGGGCGTACTATTAGGTACACCTCTACAGACATGATATTTTATACACTGTTTTAAGCTTTCACGGTTTACAACTAAACTTATATTGAACAAAGAACAATCGTGGAAGATATCCCGTAAGTGACAGTATAAGTTTAGTGATATTTTATGTTATTTTGATGAAGAACAGGTGAAATGACACTGTTTTGACAAAGAACCATGGGCCTTTTGGATTAAACTAAAAATTTTTGAACAGCGATGAGACATGTTGGGCTCTTTATAAAAAAAAAAAATAAGTTAAAAATAAGTTTATTGGCACAAAAACCTTTGTACACAATACCATTACATTCCACATAGGTACATTGAATTTTAGTAGAAGGCTGTACAAATAGTTAAAAACCCTGCCTCCTAAACTAGGCCCTGTGACCTAGGAGTCAGTGTTATACTGTAACTTCGTGTACAAAATAAACCTTTAAATAAAGGTTTATTTAGTGTGTTAATAAACCTACAATGACCTGGTTTAACTCTGCTTATGAATGTGTGTAAGGGCGGCTGTGTGAGTGGGATGTGATGTGCTGTGCTGTGATGTGATGTGATGTGATGTGATGTGGTGTGGTGTAGTGTGATGTGATGTGATGTGATGTGGTGTAGTAAAGGTGTGGTGTGGTGTGGGGTGGTGCGGTGTAGTGTGATGTAGTGTAGTGTGGTGTGTTTACATCATTTTACTGCGGCTAAGTCGAAATCAAGCGCGAGGAAGGAGTTTTGGCGCATTTTAGGTAGTTTATTTGTGCGACCATTTCGTAGAATAAACATTCCAACAGAATAGTGAGCTATGCCAAATGAAAATTAATACAAATAATCCTTCAAGCACTTTATTTACCTTACAGGTAAACTTTATGCCATCGGTAATTTCTTAAAAGGTCCGGAGCTGTTTTTTTTATTTCTCACAGTAATTCTTGTGATAATCCGGATTTTAAAAGCGACCTTAACCGAATATATTGTTTTAAAATGAGAGAGAGAGAGAGAATCAACTACTTCTCGTGTATGCTTTAGTAGTCTGAGTAGGTGTTAACCATCATTCTGTTTTAAAATGTATGCGTGCAAGCAAATAAATAAAACATTTTCAACAACGAAAAAAAAAATTTTTTTTTTCATTTTCTCCGATTTTCATTGCATCGTTAACCTTGAAAACTTAGAACGGTCCTTATCTTATTTAAATTAATATAATTTAAATAAGATAAGGACCAAAAAAAAAGGTGTTATAAAATGTTGCAGGTAATATTGTTAAAGCAGATTATTTATCATCCAGCTAAATCTCGGCCGGTATTCCTAAGACCAAGATTGCGCAAGAGAAAAAATTTAGATAAAGCACACAAGAGTTGGCTTTGTGTATTTGCACCGAAATGTTGACGCTCCTTGCGGATTATAAGGATTTACTGTTTTGCCACGGAAAAGTATTGCGGCGGAACAAAGGGTAGGTATATTTTAATAAAAAACTTAGTAATACCCTGTATAAATAAATGTTTTTTGGCGACAAAGTAGGGTATTAAAATGAAAAATCCCCAACATATTTTATCCGTTAAACAATAGGGAAATAATGTAAAACATATTTTAAAAAAAAATCGAGATTATAATCGCAAAAGCATTTTTTTAAACCTCTGAAAGTAATCTCATTCTCTCTTAAACCTTACAGTAAAATTGTACACCTGTACACAATAACCCAGTTTAATACATAAACAGCTTAATATGCTAGTGAGGCAGTCCAAAAATTATTCTCATTAGCTTATCTTCGCAGCGAAATTTTGAATTTAGCCTTATCTCAAACGGCAGGGCTAAACAGGCGCGCTACGACGGCTACGGCGTAGCTATCAGCTACGGCGTAGCTATTCAGCTACGAGGTTAACGGAGTACGTGCCCGTGTTGTTGAGCATGCTTCACATTGATAGCGTTTTGTACGAAAACTTTTTCGTATATTTTATCATGTTTCAATGTATAGAAGTTTAAAAAAAATATTACTAGCATATGTGATTTTTATCATGTTTACGACCATTTCAGTTTAAAAAACTTATATTACGAGCTTGTTTAACAAATTTTATACTTAGTGTTAACTACAATTGAAATAACTGTGGTAAATAACATTTATACTAACATAAGCTGAAAGCTCTATGACAAATCATTTCGGGAAACACATTATGAGATTATGAAGAGATTTGTGGCAAACGACGAATTGGTTTAGATTATAATGTTTCATGTACAAATTGATAAAGATTGCTGATTACGTCTTATAAGGTGGAAACCTTGATACAATTTCGAAATTAGGATATTTCCATAAGCTGATTTCAGTAATATGATTATTTGACGAATGTTTCAATTTACATCAAAATGTATGCGAAAGGAAGACGTAGTAGGTGTGCTCGTTAGAACATCGATGTGTGGAAGATTCACCTCATCCTTTTAGGATGTCATTTTAATTCTAAATCTATGAAAGAAAGGCATTACAATAATTTAAAGTAACTAACTTAGCAATAAACTTAAAAATCGGCGTCAAAAAATACATGTTATTGTATACAATTATTTTGAAACCTTTTATGCCTCTATGATGTAGAATATTAAATCATTAAGCTTATAATTGTTATACTGATTCTTAACTCTGCCTCTTCGGGTCTATTGGGCGCAAGCACGACTGCTGAGCGTGAGGTCCTGGGTTCTATTCCCAGGTCGGGCAAAGTGTTATTGGGTTTTTCCATCAGGAATTTCTCTCAGAGTCTGGATTAGTGCTCGGTTGATGGCAATAGGCTCGCCCTCTATTACATGGGAATTGAAAACATAACTGGTGAAATGTGGGTGTACTATTATGTACACCTCTGCCTAACCTTACGAGGATTAGCGTGATGTTATGTTATGCCAATTCTTAACATACCATCAGTATAATTTTATTATTCAGTTTTTTAGTCAAAAGATATGTTTATTGTATATTTTTTTGGTTTGTTCGACATCATATTTGTAATAACGGCTTAAGAAACAACAGCTATTTGGAGAAGCCCTTTGGCAAAATAATCTAGATCGAAAGGTCAGATTTTACTATCTGTACTTGTAGCAAATAGCTTCTACTTAGACTTGAGCGTAAACGTAGTTATAAGGGCCACCACACACTATCACTTTTGACTTATTTCTTGAAGTACTGAAAATGGATGCGTCGCGCGTCGGCCCAAATCGTTAAAACTAAAACTAGGAATTCACATGCCAGTAACTTGCACACTAATAATAGCCTACAGCAGTCCTCTACTGGATATAGGTTTCTTCAATGGCACGCCATTTAACTCGATCCTCGGCGACTTTCATGCAACTACGGCACCAACTCACTAGCAACTTGCGCAAAAGTATGCAAGTAGCTGGCATGCCATTGTCTCAAGACAACTTCTGATTTATGTTAGTCACTATCACAGGTTGCTATGAATGCTATTGTTACATAGCACATATTTACGTTTTAGTAGCTTCTTACATACTTTTATGCAATACTAGCTCATCCCCGCGGCTTCGCTCGCGTGGAGTTCCGTAATTGTACCACGTATTACCGAGATAAAAATAATCCTATGTGTTAATCCTATGAGTAATAAACATCTATCCGTCCATCCATCCTCAGATTTTTTCGCATTTATAATATTAGTAAGAAGTAAGATAAATAAGAAGTAAGATACAATGAAGAGTTCTTAAGTTAAACTGTCTTCCTCGGACATTCGCCTGCTCAGTTTGGCCGCCTCGTGTATAGGAGGCCTAACAGAGGCTGTCATTACCGACGTATCTGTTGAGTGAAGTAACTTGTAACTTACTGTAACTTGTAGAAGAACGATGGAGGCTAAGTTGCGAAGCGTAAGGGTTTATGTAGAATGTCTTCACTTTCACCGGCTCTTGACTTTTACCGGATATTATTAGGTTCTTTGGTGTAGGTACATTAAGCCTATATACAATTTGGTCTACATGGTGTGATGACTTATATAATAAGAAAACTGTAGGATTATTTTACAAAGTTGTTAATAAGCGCTTTCACACTGTAATTGACAGCGTTTTAGCTTCTTGTAAAATCAATAGAAACAATTTTCTCAAGTCTTTTGCTACGCGTCAAAAGTTATGCGATTGAATTTCTCGCGGCAATACGGACATATACTACAACAAGACAATTACCTAATTCTAGACATAGGAAAAAAGGTAAAAATAATCACCAATATCTCAACTACAGCTTGAATGTAACACACTTCATCTCATACTTAAGAAACCTTGAACTTAAACTCAACGTACCAAAAAAAATATAATACGCGCTAGATAGATCATGAACCGCTCAATCCAACCAACCTACGATCGAATTTATCACACGAGTTCGTGCGTTTACGGCTCGACGTTACGACTCTGATACAGGTTGTGGTTACCGCCACACGTACGAAATCGCACCGAACCGCACGATACAGGGAGTTGTTCAAATGTATTGTCACGTTCATTTCTTTGTGGGACGGATTATCGGGTGTCGGGAAATGCATTGTCTGAGACTTTCACGTCGGAAACTTAATCTTTTGTAATCCGTGGCGCACGACGATTTATTTCATTTGGTGTAGAGGTGTGTTTGAATGCTTTATGTCCTTATGCAGCGACATCCGACACAATAGTTGGTAAATAATAGAAACAAATCTAAAGGAAAACTTCTGTGAGGCTATGGCTGAAAATTATAAATGCAAACTAAGTTGCAAAGCCGACTTGAGAATTAAAAAGTAACATTTTTTCCTTTACAAAGCTATTTTTTTAATTAACAGAGTTACTTACTAAAGTGCACGTTACGTACGTTAACTGTAAATCTACACAGCAAAGGGTATTAGCCACTGGGTTCTTTCTAAGGCACGTTTCACTCACGTGTTTACTCGGAGTGCAAAGCTAGATTTTATCAGTGCTGCTCGCCACTTGCGCTCCACGCCCGCGCCGCGCCCCGATAAAAAACCTCTTTCACGTTCAACCGCCAGCTCAATGGGATATTCTTGTACGAGAGACTATTCTGTACATATTTTATACGTAATCTGAACATTTTGTGAAACTTTTTCCGCACAATGGAGCGGTTAAAACGTTGCCTTCATTATCCTTTATTAAGCCTCAATTTGTTGAGATTGCGTATGGTTAACGGGATTGTGCAGCTCTTATTGTCACGTTATATCGCTTTTATGGTAATGATTTTTGCATTTTATGTAGTTTTTTACAGAGCTTAATTACTATAATTAGTTTTGCCGCTGAGAAAGCCATTCAAATTTTTATGTGGTACTGTATATTACCGTAATGCTATAAGTGGTATACGCCTCCCTCGTTGGTCTAGTGGTCGCAAGCGCGACTGCTGAGCATGAGGCCCTGGGTTCGATTCCCAGGTCGGGCAAAGTGTGATTGAGTTTTTTTTTCCATCAGGAAATTCTCAGTAGCAGCCATAGAATCTGGGTTTGCATCCAGTTGATGGCAATAGGCTCGCCCCCGATTACATGGGACTTAAACATAACTGGCGATATGTGGGTGTACTATTAGGTACACATCTGACTAACCGTTCGGGGGTTACAGGCGTGATATTATATTATGTGGTATACACATCAATTACCGTAAAAGGAGGTGAATAGGACCGCAGGGGTGAATAGAGACAAATTTTGAAAGGGATTTTAACATTGAATTAATTTGTTATGTTGCTAGCAAGGTCTCTAAATAATTAAGTATAACTAAGTAAATAAAACAGAGTACTTTTTGATAACATAATCAAAATAATTCAACGTTTAAATCCCGTCAAAGTTTTGTCTCTAGTCACCCCTGCGGTCCTATTCACCCCGTTTTACCCGGTATTTAGCCTTCTAACTCCCTTGAAGGACGGACGAGTCATAAGTAAAGACAATTTCTTTTATTTCATACACATTTCAATTCCCCCTCATGATAACTAAAACAAACACAATAAAGCCAACAATCTAAATCACATTCCGCCATCAAAAACACTTTCACATCGCACTTACTTTTCCAGTATCGTAAATCTCAAGATTATATCACATCTAACCTACTTAGCGGTATTCATCGAGTGTCGGATTTTGTTTGCGGTCGGCACTGGCACTCAGCGACCGCCCGCGATAAAAGCCTCTTTGTGCCAGACTGCCAGGCTGTATGGCTGTATGGAACCACAGTATAACTCTTTCAACACAAGATTGCACCCCGGAAAACAGTCAGAGCGCGGATTTTGAATACACATCGGATCTAGGTACTAAGTAGGAGGCGGATTTAGATCTTCATTTAGGTATTTCTGTTCACTGTTTTTATTTTGGTTAAAGTCTTGTGTTTTCACCTTACTTCACGCCAACTGTATTTAGGAATTACAGCTTGGTTTAATGCTGCTGTGACAGTCCGTGGTTAGATTCCATGGAAGGCCAAACTGTTCTTGAGGTTGTCTATCAGGAAATATTCAGTTGCAATCCGGAAATTGGAACAGTATTCTGTAAATGGCAATATGCTCGCCTCTCATTCTGTGAAACCAAGTAAAGCAGGCAAAATAAAGACATGCTCGTCTAAGCCTGCGACGAAAAAGAGTTTTGCCGTGTCCTATTGACTTAAAATATTCGACTCTTTCTATCAATCAATCATTTATTTTGTTAAATATAGGTATGGTTACAGATAGTTTATTGTTTAAAATATGTGCACTATACTTTGTCAATATATGGCGTACAACATGGCAGACAAAATGAACATAAACAAGCAATTACAATGAAGGTGGCATGCCAATAGATTACATTAAGAAAAATAAAAATTCAAATTAAAATAAATATGTTTTATTCATTATATCTGGAAATTGCAATTACATGAAGCTTTACATTTAAAACAATTGAAGCTACAACAAAAACGAGACCACACAAACGTTTCAAATAAACCGTTTTCAAAGTAATTTTCAGCACTTGCACTTATTGCTCGTTTGTAAGGCGTGGCTCACAACGGCTCCCACTCCCGAGGAATCCTGTTGTTGTCCCACTAGTCAAGACTTCGACAAGGCTCCTTCGACGTGCTATATTAAATTGAAACCCTACTCGAAATGTTATTTCCGGCGAAGATATTGAAAACGGCATTTGCAGTTTCATTTGAGTGTATTCAATTCCCTTCAGTATTCCATCGAGTTGTGAATCTTAAATGGAAGGAGGTGTTCTGTTATATGAATAGAAAATTATTCATTTCGTTCGGGTTCGAAGTGCGGGGGGTTTTAGATGGTGAATGTTTCAAGGCTTAGTTAGAGCGGATTTCTTTTTATATTGACTCTTTGGAATTTATTTAAACCATGGCAGAAAGGATTTTTAGGAAGAAACGAAATTGGTTATATACTAGAGTAGGTACAAGGAAGGAGGAATTCTGTGTTAAGCTCGCCATAGTGCATAAGCCAAATTATTGCAATTTGTATGTTTATCTGTTTTTGACATGGAAAGAAAAATTCGAGTGCGAGCAGGGTTTGAACCTGCGACCTTCCGATTCAGTACACCGGATGTCTTAACCAACTAAACCATCGCACCCCGCTCACAGATCTCGAAATTTTCGTTCCATTAATAACGTCTTACGGTGACGTTAGCGCCATCTATTTAAGAAAGTATCGAACTAACTTAAACCAACACGTTGACATTGCAGTCAAATCAATGTTGTATAGAAGTCGCCATACCAAACTAATTCATTCCATTTTTCTTTCCATGTCAAAAACAGCTATGTTCCCTACGCAGGGTTTGCGTATAAAATATTAAAAATTAGTTTGGTATGGCGACTTCTATACAACATTGATTTGACTGCAATGTCAACGTGTTGGTTTAAGTTAGTTCGATACTTTCTTAAATAGATGGCGCTAACGTCACCGTAAGACGTTATTAATGGAACGAAAATTTCGAGATCTGTGAGCGGGGTGCGATGGTCTAGTTGGTTAAGACATCCGGTGTACTGAATCGGAAGGTCGCAGGTTCAAACCCTGCTCGCACTCGAATTTTTCTTTCCATGTCAAAAACAGCTATGTTCCCTACGCAGGGTTTGCGTATAAAATATTAAAAATTTGTATGTTTATGTTTTTTAATTTTGAGTGGCACGGTTGGCGCAGTGGCTGAGCGATTGACTGCTGCGCTTCGTGTCGCGCGTTCGATTCCCGCATAGAACAAATATTTGTATGGCCTACAGGTAGTTGTTCCGGGTCTGGCTGTTTGTGTATGTGAGTTTAAATGTTTGTAAACGCACCCACGATACAGGAGAAATTACAAGTGTGGAGCAACGTTTTTTTTTAAAAAAAAAACTGAAATTGTGTGCAATAAAGAATTAGGAGGTGTCTGATATTACGAATAACAGAGAAGTATGTAAGAAGAAGGAATACTGCGCTAACCCCAAATAAATTGGGATAAGGGCAAGAGAATAATGATGAAGTTCTTTCTTCTTTTATAACTACCCGGAATCGTATTTTTAATTTAAATTCTGCTTTAATAAAACTGCAACATTGTTCAAATATTGTAATGAAACTGGTATTCTTTCCTTTCATACATGAGGATACAATAAAACTGTACCTCTGCCACTAGAGGTGTAGCAACTAACACAGTGCACTCCATACTGCGGGGTTGAATTTCCAACGAATTCCATTTGAATTTCAACCCGGATGCATGGAGCGCTAAGCATTCACCACGTTGCATGACTGACACTCAAATAAAAGTGTATTTGTTAACCCCCAGAGCTGAATAAAATCCAAAATGTACGTGTATGAACTAGTTTCTCTCGCAACATATGTAGTTCAAAACATGTAATTATAGTAATGGTACAGCCTACCTCTTCTTTTGCTTTCTGTTTTTCATCCCTCATCACTTACTGTCTTTCCACGAAGTAACTCCTAGCCTTCTAGATAAACAACTGGTCATAAACTCTTAAGTAGACCAGTGTTACTTATAGTGTGGCTGTATTTATAGTTAATGTATGATAGAGTGAGCTCTTGCCAATCTGCCTATGAGAATAATATTACAATTACAATTATTATTTATTGACATTAATTTTATATCCTCGGGTAGCTGGAAAAAGCTTACAACAAATCGGTTAGATACAATACTATTGTCTCTCTTTATTTTCTCTCTTCACAAATAACATTTTCAACAAAATCTGTAATATAATTATGCTCCTTTGTAAGAGACTGGTGTCCATACTAGAATACCCTGTGTGACGGATCTCCAGGCTCTCACCTCGAATTACATTTAGTTTGATAAAGTGTTGATAAATATATAATACACTAGCTGACCCGCTCAACTTTTTCTGCGCCACATAAGAGAGAGAGAGTCAACCTTAAATGATAGACATATGCTATCGCGAACTTTTTTTTTTAATTTTTTAAGAGGAACGATTCCGTCATGCATGATTGTTACGTAACTTTAACCGTTTACACAGCGCACGCAATGGAAGCTCTCAAAAGGAATACATTTCCCCTGTTTTTGCAACATTTTTCATTTATGCTCCGCTCCTATTAGTTATAGCGTGATGTTTTATAACCTTCCTCGATAAATGGGCTATCCAACACTGAAATAATTTTTCAATTCGAACCAGCAGATCCTGAAATTAGCGCGTTCAACCAAACAAAGTTTATAATTTTAAGCTTTATAATATTATTATATGTACAGATTCAAGTAGGAAACAATTTAATTTCTCAGAAATATTTGCATTATTCATCGCTAAAATATTCTACTTATGTTTACAGTCATACTCAATCTGGGTCAAAAGTTCTAATTAAGGTGCATGAAATGCGCCGAGACACGATAAAGCTGCTGTAAACTGTTGCGGACCTCTTGCAACTTCCTTCCGTCTCCATCGTCAGATCTTCGATGAGTCATACTCCAGCTAGGTCTAAAGTTATCAGAAAGGTGCATGAAATGAGCCCAAATACGATATAGATGCTGTAAACTCTTAAAGACCTCTTGCAACTCTCTTCCATCTCCATCGTCAGACCTTCGATGACAGTCATACTACAGCTAGTTCTATAGTTCTCATCAAGGTGCATGGAATGAGCCAAAACACGATTTTTTAATTTTAAATGGCACCAACTTTGAGATATACGCTATTCACAAAAAAAGTTACGCATGGTCATACATAATACATAAAAATATATATATATATATATGTAAAGAATAGTTCGGCAGTACTATTTAAAATCAGACTAAATTGCTCACAAGCTAGATATTAGTAGTCATAGTAATTATTATGAGGTTTCTCGTATTTAGGACTATTTGTATGTATTATAATATATATTAGTTTATTTAATTTTACTGTATATATGTGTAGTGGTACGTACCTATTTATTTATATCAATCTATGTTAATCAAATGGTATTTTTCTTATTTATTTTTTTGTACTCTATCACGGGTTGACTGTTAGAGAATGCCTTGTGGCATTAAGTCCGCCTATGTACCACTCTTGTACATGAAATTTAAATAAATAAATAAATATGTGTCGAATAATAATTAATACTACGATACGAATTTAACCAACTTTTGTTTCTACCGGCGGCGACGGCGGAGGCGCGGCAACGAACTAATTAAATTTTAGAACACAAAAGCTGCTATTGTGACTAAACTATGATAGTTAGATATTTTCTTTTGCGGTTTTTTTTGTAGGTAATAATGAGTACTTTAATCATGTAGTACATAATTTTTAAGTATCATCAATAGTTTTCTCGGCGCACGCCAAATAATGAATTTTATAGGCAAAATTTTGCTAATTATTGCAATTTTCTTTAGAATCTCTCAATTTTTTAGCCTGTGTTACTTCCTAATAATTTTGCTTTCTATTGGTGCAAAAATGGTTCAAATCGGTCCAGTAGTTTCAAAGCCTATTCGGTACAAACAAACAAGCGATCCATCAGAGCCATGTTTAGACTACGGGGTGACGGACAGTTGTAAACCATTTTTCAAAAAGTATAAAATTTTAACACTACCGTCGTTATACATCTATAATCCTTGTTTGTTAAGTCGAATTCACACCTGTTTCCTAACTTGTCAGAAACTGTTAAACGTAACAGGCGGTATGATATGTTACGCGGGCGAAGGGCCAAAACAGCTTTAATGTGGAAAAGCATATTCTGCATAGCCCCGCAAGTCTTTAACAAAATCCCAAGACAAATCAACGAGTTAAATTTAAATGCGTTTAAAAAGGAATTCAAAGACTTGTTATGTAAAAAATGTTATTATAATTTAAACGACTATTTGAATGACACTAACATGCTAATTGAATTGTAATTTTATTAACTTTGACATATCGTATCTTTTTAATAGTTTGACATTAAATAATATTTTGAATATAATCCAGATAATATTTTTAACTGACATGCCACAAATTGTTATTGTTTTATTTTTATTTATTTTTTGTCTTGTAATTTATGTACCAAATATTTGCACGCCACATGTGGCAGATTGTGATGAGACCACTGATTAAAAAGACCATTTATTGTACCACATTCTAAAAAATAAATGAATTTGAATTTGAATGAATTTGAAACAAAAAAATCTTTCCTCTTTATAATATTAGTATAGATAGTTGCCACTGCATCTCACGCACTTTCATTATTCTTAAAAGCTTCTGCAGAAGATATCGAGACAACAAAATAAAAGTCATTTCACCCAAAAAAACTTACAATAAAATCCAAACCGTGTCGGACACAATTTTTTCGCAAGCTGAAACTAAAAAGGTGCTTAGTTAACCGTAATGTATGCCGCGTGTAACTCAATGATAAATGCTTGATACGCGCTGGGCCACGCTGCACGCTACACGGATCGGCTTTTAGCGCCGCTGTCCACCTGCGCCCTTACTCTGAATACCCACATCCATTTTATATTCATACCGCATTCAACAAAAGTACTAAGCTACTCATCATACCATTTTGATGTTCAACGAATTGAAAGAGGCCTTTTATTTTGATTATGCTAACTTTATTCGAGAAACGTTGCCCTCGTCAATTTATTTTGCCGCAAGATGAAGTTACAATACGATAATTGTCTCTTTTCGTATCGGTTACCCGAGTAACGAACAGAAAAGTTGTATAATGTTACTCGAGACATTAACATATTTACATGATGAGTGTTCATTTAAATATTGCGATGTCGCGTTCTTTGGTTACGAAACAAGCGAAGTTTCAGCTTCATGTAAATCTAATAACACAATATGAGACGTGGTAATACAGTACGGCGGTAATGTAGTAAAAGTTTATAACAATGACAGATTGCCACTGCGAGCTGCGTCAAGCTGAGTGTAGTTCAACATGTAGCAGTTAGAGCTGTGCCCTGTTCTTTTTTGTAGGAGAAGGTCCCATATGGACGATAATGAACCAAACTTTTTTCGACGAGGTGAAGTCGAATTAAATTGCAATTCTACCTACCTACTTGAGGCGTACAAGGTCAAACTAAATTAAGTAGCGAAACTTTACAGACGAGACGTGATGGGTATGGTTTACAAGGCATTAGCAGCATCTATCACAAATAAAAATCTATCCGTAACATTAAACTCTATAATGAGAATCACATAATAATATTATTATTTTACTTGATTAAATATACGCCATTTTCTTTGTGCTACGATCCTACATAATCCTTTTGCTTCGTCCATGTAAAATTAAAATGTATGATTAATATAATCAAAGATCGAAATAGGTAGTTTATTTGCCTAAAAGTAACAGTAAGTAACAGTAACAGTAGTATAATTTATCAGCTATATTCTGAAACTTACAAATCATTCCAGTATTTTATAGGGAGGTATCCTCATGTTACAAATACTTCCTTGAAGATTATGCTAATAAACTCTACCTATTCCAAACTCTGATTATAACCGAGAATCTAATAGCAAGAGTTAAAGTTATAATATTGAAGGCTATAACTCGACGCTAAACCTCCTAGCACCTAACGCTTCCAGCTATTTGCGAGGTTGCATTTGAATAAGCTCATAACCAGCGTTAGTCTTTATTCCGAAGTTTCTCTCTAACGTCTACGAAGAATAGAATGTGTTTCTATATCGATGTAGATAGGTAGTTTATGAGATAGACTTAGTATGAGGAACGGTAGATCTGAGGTGTACAGGCTGCGTTTTTCTAAAAAGTAAAAGTGATATGTACTAGTAGTAGACAAAGCGATAAATCCCAGATTAAATAATTTGAAGCCACGACGGCACGACTGTACTGAAATTTAAATTATTATCATGGTTAATGCCGTAGCGGACTTCAATTAATAATTAAAAGTTCGAAAATGTTTAAAACTTTTTAAATTGGCTTCAAATGATTTGATCTGGGATTTTTTTATAAAAAAAATAAAAATAACTCAAAAACTACTGAATTTCGGTAGATCATTTGGTGGCTTAAGCCTCGTGGAGGCGATCAGAGTATGCTCGGTCCGAGTGGACTCGGTTACCTACTCGAACGCAACTCGTATTCCGAGCGCACGCGGATGGGTTGGTATGGGTTGCCACAATAAGACTTGCGTCCGAGTCCACTCGGTCCGAGCATACTCTGATCGTGTCAACAGGGCTTTAATTTGTTGCATTTTACTGTGACGTCCTGCAAGGAATACGTCGAGTTACCAGTAACCCTGTACACTTTCATATGCATTTAGTAACGCGCTGTTATTTTGAAATTAAAAAACAGACACTTCAATTTTATTTATTTGTAAAGATTCTGCAAAATCTAAACAGATATTTTTGCTAAATTGTCTATAATAAATTCACACTGTATTTCAACGGTGAATCTACCTCGTATATATTCATTTGGAGAGGTGAGGAAGAAACGCACGGGTTGTATACCTTAGATATTCCATTTTCATAAATATCGGTCAGGCTTTTATATCCGTGTTGTGTTTTATGAAAGTTATGATGCGTATATGCGTTTTTATTATTTTATAGGAAGTAATGTGGTCTTGGCAATTTGTTTTTATTTTGTGCATAGGAAAATCTATTAGGGTCGTTTTATGACAATAGGAATTACCTACCGAGAACTGGTTTGTTGAGTTTAGATAGGCAGTACCTTCATGAAAATATATAGGTACCAGTACAAATTACACATCTTGTACTATACTTTGGGGAGTGCTGCATAAGTTTTCTTAGACAGGTCACCCATCTTATTCTATACCTTGAGGAGTCTTGCTTAACTTTATTAGCCGGGTTACCGATCTTTTTCTATACCTTGCGGAGTGTTGCTTAATTTTTCTTAGACATGTTACCCATCTTGCAACTCACATCATATCTCTCATCATCAACATCTACCAACCCGCACTGGGCCCGCGTGGTGGATTATAGCCCATTCCCTCTCATAGAGAGGAGGCCTGTGTCCCAGCAGTGGGAACATTAATAGGCTGATTATGCTATGCTTATGCTTATGTTACCCATCTTGATCTAAACCTTGCGGAGTGTTGCTTAACTTTTATTAGCCTGGTCACCGATCTTTTTCTATACCTTGGGAGTGTTGCTTAACTCTTTTTAGACATGCCACCCACTTGTTCTATACCTTGGGAAATGTGTTGCTTAACTTTTCTTAGACAGGTCACCCATCTTGTTCTATACCTTGAGGAGAGTTGCTTAACTTTTGTTAAACAAGTCACCCATCTTGTTCCATACAAAATCTTATGTAAAAGTAGGGGTGTAATGACGTGCGGCGAAAGTAATTCGTCCGCTGACGGGTGTCAACACCCCGCCAGCACCGAGTACCGACCTCAGGCTTCGCTTAAGTTAAACGTTAGGCCTACAGTAAAAGTAAGTGTCCCGAGCAAGATCAGTAAAACTAAAGTTCTAAGTAAAAATCCTGACCTCTAATAGTAAAAAATAACGTAGTATAAAGCTCAGTACCTTTTTCAGCCTCGTAACCTTTATGTCTAGTAGGAACGTCAGTCATTGTTGAGAGGTCTTTCCGGGAAGCCGACGAGGGGGAGTGGTGAGGAAGCTACGTGGAGTGTGACGCGAATAACAAGAACAGAACTTCGCTCTTGGTGATGTAGAATAATTAGTATGTGTAGAAACATTGAGAACGATTGATTGAGCGTACTGATCGTAACTGAGACCTGTCGTATTATACCGGATTTTAGTCCCATACAAAACCTATTGCATTTTTTAAATAAGTAATAGGTGGTATGATTTTGATATTTTTTTTGTTCTGGACCATACCTCTGAACCTTCTAGTTACGGAGATTTTAGAGGTCAAAGTTACAACTTTGCCAGACGTTTTAAAAAAATACGTTTTTAATGTTATAACTTTACTTTAAATACTTCCAGGACCTCCGTAGTATTTTATGCATCCGTCAGCACAATGTTTTATGTGCGCTACATTGCATCCTACCGAAAAACCGTGATTTTTCACCCCATGAATAACATCGTTTCCCAACAATATGTTGCGTAGAATAACATAATTTGACGTACAGAATACCTTGTATTTTGGCACTCTTAATATTCTAAGGGGTTGTAAAAGAACATTAGGGAGGTCATTGTATTCAATGTAAGCAAAAAAAAATATTTGTCACTACATGCTTCTAGCTAGGGACCTGAATAAATGACAATCGCTTTCAAATTATTTCGTACGAGTGCCTATGTCTAGGTACATCGACCTATCAACAAAGTAGATTATTTATCATCGTGTCACTTTTCTAGGCTTTCTGGTCAAGTTTCGACCATAGATTCCGATATAGTTTCAGGATATAAAACTTAAGTGTTAAACACATCTCCTCCGCACTTAGATATCTCAGCCAAATTTTCAACACACCTAAATTCTTCAAATTGATCGCTACCAGCGTGATAATTACACCCTCAACAAATAAACTACCATTGTCTTCCATTCGCAATAGCAAATAAAGCAGCCATTTTCGTCGATAAACTGTCTAGTGTCCGTGTCTGTTCTTGGACACGGATTGTTAGCAGTTGTTCAATGTTCGCTGTTCATTTGAGCGGCATACTCGCGTGACAACGACACTAGCGATCCTGTTGTCCTGTTACAACAACTGTTAACTGTATTGTTGTGAACAACAAAAAACTATTCGACGTTCTTCTTGATAGTGTTGGGATGATGACGTGTTCTGGGTTTAATGGGTGGTTACGTTTGATTTTTGTTTTTATTTTTGAAGAGTTGGTCGTGTTAGGGTTCTTTTGGGGCAACGATGTACGGGGTCAAATTAAAACATGGAACTGTAAAGACGTGTCAGAGATCTAGGAAAAACAAAAACCAAAAATGCTGATTAAAAAATTCACAACCAAAAAATAAACTTACTTTTCATTTCCTCAGTGGCTTGTGAATATTTTTTTTTGATTTTCAAGGGTAAACATTTCCTTTGTCATATTTTCCTGAAAAAAGAAGACAAAAGCCTACCAGCCTTTTACAACATGCAAAAAGCTAATAAGTATAGCCAGAATACAAAATTATGACAGGAAAAACAGAGATTAACATCACGTCCCTCGGGCCCTGGCAAAAGGACTACTCAGGAAATGAAGGTTGTCTGTAGGGCTGCGCCATTTCCGGCCGGTCCGGACGCACTCGCTAAACAGGGTGCTCTATTATCGCGGGTCTGTCATCTGCGATGCGCTCTCGCATCGCGCCTCTATTGTGAACTCGCCCTTTGTCTGTACGCCTTGAGGGTATACGCACACTAAATAGTTTTTACTTTAAATACTGATACGATTCAGGCGACATTTTTGTGCAGAGAGGGCAAATTCCCGTGAAACTGTGAAGCGATTGTGTGAAAGGTAAGGTGGGGGTTAAATACCGAATTGATGACTAATGTTGAGAAAGGTCAAACTAATTGAAATGAGGATAGGAGGTTGCCAACGCATACATTTCTGGATAGCTCAAGTGAACTTGCATTTGCACGTTTTCTTCCATCATTAACGGTGATCAAGTGATATTGTGATTGTAAACAAGCTAGAGTTGTGTAGAACTTAACGAAAATACCATCTCATATCGAAAATCGTGAAAAAGGGAAATAAAAAACACTACCCGAAAACTATCACGTGCGCGCCAGTCCTTACTAGCATGTCCCCGGTTCATGTGATGTAAACAGACATTTCCGTACTCCTTACAGTTTGATCTTTGTGGTGTGTTTGCGCCATTGAGCGGACCCACTCGACCGTGTAATTGTAGCTATGCTGGAGATTTAAACTACACGCTGTACCTACAGCAATAATGTATTGTTTATTTGGCCAAATGTGTAAGTTAAAAGGATATAAAGTGGAGCTTTAGTGGTGAGTGTTTTGTTGTGTAGTTTCGACAACACGAGTATTATAGTTTTTAGAATGAACATAAATACAAAAGTTACAGCTAAGCGCATCACTTGAATGGAGTTTAATTTTGAATCCGTGGATGACTTTCGTCCCAGAAGCTGGGTGTTATAAACTTGAATTCATGTAAAGACCTTTCCGAAAATATAAAACTGTATAACACACTTATGATTGGCTCACAAAAAGGACAACGTCTTCCTCCATTATAACTTTAAATAAGAAAAATCAAACGAGAAAACTTTCCGGTTCCTTTACCGGGAACCTCTCAATATTGTGTAGATATTTTACCATGTGACCGTTCAAAATACTTTGTCAATAAAGTAGGGAGCATTAAAGGGAATCGGTGGGTATAATCGCGCACAACAGGCTTGAGTGCCGTCGAGACGGGTACAAGTGCGGCTTATCTGTGCCGGATGTAAGCCGTGTGCCGTACCGGCCGATATTACGGCCTTACGTATCGAGCCCAGATTTACCTAATACGGGAATAATGTACAACACTTATTTTGTAAAAATGTATTCTGTTGAGTTTGATGTAAGTATTCTTGGTTGTTTCGTAGTTAAGGTTCTTTATACTAATAAGTCATTAGAGCTTTTGTTTTTTAGGCAGATTTAAAGAAATAAGAATCAATTACAGTACAGATCATCAACTGGAAGTAGACCTAATGCTGCAATTATTATTTTCCCAAATCTCAATAAATTACGTTACGGACAAGATAAAAAACCTCTACTTATGCAAAATCATAGGTACCTATAAGAGTCAAGTCCTGGTCATTGTTTAAGTATTTTCCATGGGAAAGTACCGAGGTACTCAAGCTCTGTGCTTGAGAGCAGCTAAGCGATAAACTATTGATTACAACATGCTCCAGTGCTTGGACTGATAGATGGCTACGAGCTAGATAGCATGAGACAATGTACCTTGTATCTACGCATTCAAGATCGTAAGTGATCTTGGGAATATTGCATCAGCAGTCCAAAGCATTGTCCACAAAATTCGTTTGCAGTGATTTTAGGCTCGAAAAATTGGTAACGCGTTTAGAATAGTCGTAATAACATCAAATAATCTCATCAAACAATCACAGAAAACTAGAAACTAAACACAAAACTTTTTTACAGAGTAGAAAGTCACGGAACAGAATAAAAAACCCGAAAAGGCGGATAGCAATTAATTCCAATCCAGTAATCGTCTGTTAAGTCACACTGATTCCGAATAGTATCTCGATACGTTTCCAAAGCGTGGGCGTTTAGAGATGGCCAGTGGCTCTTTGTTTTACTAAAGCCGAAAGCCGATAGATTTAGTGAGACGAAGGACGAGCCTTAAGGAATTAGTACCGGCATGAATAAAACGTTCAGTTCCAACACTTGATGGCGAACGGCTTAATAGATTTTATAAAGTAAACGCTGTATAAAATGTTGTCTGAACAAACTTCGTCTTGAATATCGAGGCGTCTCTCTATTTGTGACGGAGATTACATTTACTTACTAACATTTTTGTTAGAAAATGTGGTGTACCTGTCTGTTTACTGTTTACATACGGGTTACAGATTAACATAATCAGGGGATAAAATAAATGGTGTGACTTTACCATATAAATTATAGACGTTAATTTATTTTTTCCGCATTAAGAAGTTTTAGTACAATCTAAAACCTTCTCAAATAGTTATTTCACAGCCTAATTTAAATAATGATTTTAGATGGGATTGATTTGATTTTTTTTTTTTTTTTTCAGTCCCTCCATTTAAAAACTGTTATTCAGCTGTATCTGGTTAGACTGGAAGCCGACCCCAACATAGTTGGGAAAAGGCTAGGCAGATGATGAGATGGTAATGATTTGTTGCTTACCGTGGAAGTACAAATTATATCACCGATTGATTTTTTACTCCAATGAAGGATGCCTAGGGGCCAACAATACGGCAAGCCTATAAGGCAAGTAGACTGTTCAGAAACCCCAACATCATGAAGACTAGTAGATTATAAGGGCAATCCAAGCTTGTATGACAGTACAGCCACTATGAAGGGGTATCGTGTAATAGTGTTTCCGCAACAGATATAACTTAGAAGTAATCCTCAGCTTTGCTATACAGGAACCAATATTTATAAATGGTGTGGTATTTCGTTAAAAGTTTTATGCTATTTAGTTTGTTTTAATTTCTTTTTTCATTTCTATGTTAGAATTTATTTTATGGTTTAAAAATATTCCTATGAATTAGCAGTGTTTTCATTTATTGTCGTAGTGTCGGCGCCACCCTGTATATTAATCACAAAGTGAATGCAACAGTAATATTAAAAGGAGAGCCATTCAATTTTCACAATGTTGGGTTATTCTGGCCCATACAATGTCTGAGCATTCTAATAAACCAGATCATCTGGTACTTAATACATTTCGTACATTCTGTCAGGTGGTCTCTAGAGACGAGTTTTATCAAAGTATTTACTGAAAGAGCCTTTTATACTTGTATGAATATTAAAATAGACAGTCTTACTTCTCGGTGGCGAGAACTTTCTTATTTACCTAACTAATACATAACGTGAAGTACTTATTGCTTGAATTTATAAACATTTTAAGTTAGATAGTATTATCTAGATGATGTTACGCTTTTTGTCTTTACATTCGTGTTTAAACTCATCTAACTGATCAATCAATTATTCGGTTATTGGAGCTCTTCTTTCATTAGTTATTACAGGTAGTTAGAAAGTAGGATATAGTCATAAACAAACTTATGTTTGCTATTTTGTAATATCTTTTAATGAACGAAATAACTTTTTGTATTCTATAATTTACCTGGGATAATAAGCAGACTAGATTGTCGTTTATATCTCTAACGTAGTGAACGACTTCTATCTTTACCCTTTCAAAGTAACATAACAACACATAGTATCATTCCTGTAATCCCCGAAGGGTTAGGCAGAGGTGTACCTAATAGTACACCAACATTTCGCCAGTTAAGTCACATGTAATAGGGGGCGAGCCTATTGCCATTAACCGGGTTCAAATTGAGAAATTCCTGATGGAAAACTTAATAAAACTTTGCCCGACCTGGGAACCGAACCGAGGACCTCGTGCTCAGCAGTCGCGCTTGCAACCACTACACCAAACATGGCAGTACTTCCAAAGTAGAATAAGTATAACAATAATCGTCAAATAAGTACCTAATGCGTGATGTGCTTACCTGTAAGAAATTGGTACACTAGTCTATCAGTCTATTGGATGTATCTCATATCTTTGTATCAGTGTATATTCAATTGTTGGTGAGAAAACCAAATAAAATAATATCATACCAAGTTGGGTTCTCTTCATACATTTGTAACAATAAAACTCACAGCACAAAGAAACTATAACAACATTGACTGAACTATAGAATCTCAAATAATGTTAATATCACCAATACTCTGTTACCCAGCCTTTTAGCGCTGCCCTTTGACAACCGTAGGTAAAGTTTAGCGAGAATGTGACGTGACGATGTAAGTTGCCGACAGTTACACCAAGTTGTCGAGGAGTGCCCGTGAACTGAACTCAACTGAATTGATCTGAGTTCTGTTACCGCAACAGTCGAAGATTTAGATGTAATTTAAACCGTATCAAGTACTTTGTTTTGAATATTAGCTGTATTTTTCCAAAGGTTGAGGTTGTGGTCTTTTTGATAAACTTCGTTTGAAATAGATCAATAACCACTGTACTAAAATGTAAAAGCGTCTTTAAGTCCCGATAATTATATGTCGGATCCGGTCGTTAGTATGGACATAAAATGAATTGGAAAGCGCGGTTGTGTGCCGTGGTGACATCACGCAACCACCTTACCAGTCTACCCACAACACAGCGTGCTTCTACAGAGCCCTGATGTTCAACTCGAGGCGAGGGCGACAGTCGTCATCTGCCCACATGATGTACGAGCCTAAAGGAATAAATCCTGACATATCCGACATATATGATAAGGTTTAGCCCAAAAGACCTCTGATCAGATTTTAGTGCTTTACTTATCATCTGCTTAGCCTTTTCCCAACTATGTTGGGGTCGGTTTCCAGTCTAACTGGATGCAGCTGAATATCAAAATTTTACATGGAGTGACTGCCTTTCTGATCTCCATTACCTAGTAACTGAGTAGTACGATACCCCTTGATAAGATTGGTTGTCAGATTTTCAGGGTTACGACTGTCAAAATACTAAAAATAACTAACGTCTTAACGTACTTTAACACTTTAAACTTTTTTTTCTGTATTCGTACACGGAGGGAACTCGGTATGTAATGTATGGACACCCATCCACAAATCAACCTCGGGAAGCACTACTTAACCTTGAACATTGACACGTCCGACTGTTATTGCTTAGCCACAAGCCCCTGAGATTTATGGATCTACATGAACCTACTCGAAAATAAACGAATTTACGTGTTCTGTGCATACTGTTACTAGACACCCAATGCAGACCAGTAGAAGATTTATGCTCAGTACGACATTATTAAGTACTCAAAGTACTTAGTTGCGAGCTAAAAGCATTGCCATCGATACGGCTACTAAGTAGAGAAGTGTTTTTCCTTTAAAAGCTAAACCTTACCTTGGGAGTATTAACTTGAAACTATTCGTAATGTGTTGTATTACAAAGTTGCAAGAACTTTACATGAAACATGATTGCAGGCTGAAACTTGGTAAACTGCTTCCACATAGAAAGAACTTAGTTTTGGTAACTTAGTCGCAGCGAATTTAGTGACGACCGTTCACATTTCCGACGCGAAATATTTCGAGAAGGGAACTTTGTTGGTGTCACAATAACTTACGTGCGAGGCAGTTTTGTATGGAGGAACTAATTGATTTTAGCTTGTTATAGTTACTTTGGACAGGGGCAATATTTTTGCCGATATTCTATTAAGGAAGTGCCGATATTCTGGGACCACTGCGCTACAAAACAAGATGAAGTTGCTGGGTTAATATTAGCATTCTCCTGCCCTTACCCCAATTTATTTGGGGTCGGCGCAGCATGTCTTCTTCTTCCATACTTCTCTATTACTCGTCATCTCAGCAGTCACCTCCTTTCTAGCCATATCATCCTTTACACAGTCCATCCATCGTTTCTTTGGTCTTTCTCTACTCTTATTGCCATCTACATTTACACTCAACATTTTTTCTCATCCATGGGTAACATATCTTCAGAAAAATTTGATGTTTTCGGTGTGACGTCCGTCATCGATAAATCTGCCTGGCTCTGAATCTCCTCTATCGTTACCTCGTCATCTAATAATCTAATCACTGTTTATTGCCATGTAACACTGAATATACTGGTATAAATATCTAATAATGGTTTTTGCTTGTCTTTGCGTCGAAATAGCAAAATCTCCTGAATGAATAACTCCATGATACTTTCAGGAAAACAATGGCTACTCAAAGAGCACTAGACAATTGAATTTCCAGCAAAAATCGCAATATCATCCCACAATAAGTACTTAAGAGTCCACAACAGTTACTACGAAATTCGTATATCCCAAGTATACCTCAGTTGGAACACAAAGCAGAGAAAAGCCAATTATCGATGGTAGCCGGTCCTTACCTGCGAATTTTGGAATTCGGTACCGTAGTAAATGAAAATATACGACTTCTCGTTAGTGTTGGCTGTTCGTTCCGACTTGGATACAACGGATTTTACTGGATTTGGTTTAGATATCGACAGTGCACGATGGTACTTTGAGGTTTACTGTGTGCCAAGTTTGTATGTATTATATTCCTATTTGTTTGTTACTAGGTATACCACAGAGGTGGTAATTTGAGGGTTTTTGGGGTTCTGTACCTACCGAAAAAACGAAACCCTTATAGTATCACTCGCGTCAGACACGCGAGTGATCCTATAAGGGTTTCGTTTCCGTCTGTCACAGCCAATTTACTCCGAAACTACTCAACCGATTGAGTGAAATTTGGTACACATATGTAAGTCGACGACCCAAAGACGGACGGGTAACTTAAATTAATGAATTTTAATAATGGCGCCACTTTTGGGGGGAAATTAGAAAATGAAAATCGTGTTACATATCAAATAAAAGTGCAGGGCCGAAATTTTGAAAAAATAATAAAAAAATTGTTTTTTGCCCACAATTTACAGGAAAACCTATAAAAAATCTTTGAACGTGCGGAACCCTCTCCACGCGAGTCGAACTCGCACTTATCCGGTTTTTTTTTAAAATAATTTCATCATTATCATTTACCTATATCCTTTTTCTAATTATGTTGGGGTCGGCTTCCAGTCTATCCGGATGCAGCTGGACACCAGTATTTTACATCGAGCGACTGCCTATCTGACCTCCTATCTATCTGTTTTAAGTAATATACATATAAAGGTTAAAACATTGCCATCCTTTCGCACTTGGACGGAGTCCGGTTAAAAGATAGGTAGGTACGCCAAACAAAATACGTGTTATTATTTCCAGTAAGGGTATTTTGAGATTTTCATACCTACTTTTATATAGGTATTTATTATTTAACTCAGGTATTTAAATTTAACTTTGCTGTGCCCGACAGGGTCCATAATTGATTCAATGTTTTAACATACCAACTGTTTTATTTAACATTATGGAATGCAATAAAGTATTGAGTATTGAGTATTATTATCACTAGAAATGGGATATTTACCATGTAACCACAACAACAACACATGTTGTTTAACATGGTAAATATCCCATTTCTAGTGATAATAATGTTAGTGACCATGATAGCTATAATCATAGGTATTTATTATGTATGTAAATCTGGAAGGGTTGGCCGCGAAAGAGTTAATTTACAACAAAATCTAAAGGTCAGAGTTATGAGAAGTCTTACGAATGAGTAAAGGATGATTTCCACCAAACGGCTCGCATCGCATTGGATCGGAAAGGATACGAACGGACGCGGCAACAGCCGGTCGCGTCCGGAAGGTTGTCGACGCACATGATCGGTACCGTCGCTTGCGAACGTATCCGTTTCTACGCCTTGTCAAATAGTTTCATTCCTACCGTGTCGGACACATCGACAGGCGATCCGGTTGCGCGTCACAGCATACTTTCAGCTACGATCGCGGTCGCGGAAAACGCTCGCGTTTAAGCTGCTGTGTGTGCTGTGCTGTGCTGTGTGTGTGTGTGTGGCTATAATATAGACTTTAAATACTGTGTACACGAGGAATATCGAGGAATATGGTATACAAAAACCGTTCCGATCCGATGCGATGCGGGCCGTTTGGTGGAAATCATCCTTAATAGTACAATGGAATACAATAAAGAAAAGACAAAAAAATGCTTTATTGGCTTTTAAAAATTCCGCTGACGAAAATTACCTTTTGTTCCGGGCTGTACAATTTTTACTACTAAATAAAAAAAGAACCAAAGAGTCATAAGGTCTCCGTTTAATTAAGAATTAAATAAAAAATAAAAGGCGCCGACTTTTCTCTCAGCCAACCGCAGAGGCTATAAAAGTCGCCGGGTAGAATTGGGTCATTACGGCGCAACTAATTAGCTTGCAATCTGCAATACTTAACCGCTATTGGAGCTTTTATGTTTATTCTATATGTGTTTAAGCTTTATTTTTCATTTAAGTTCAAATACTAACGTAGATAAGTAAGTTCTGCATTTTTACTAATCCTTAGGAATTAATTTTGTGATTTTGTTTTTTTTTATTTATTTATTTACTCCAAACATACAATTACATGAATGTAACTTATATGGATTTTGTGATATCTGAATTAAATAAATTTATTTCTTTATTTATTTTTACGATTAACGAGCAGTTTAATATATATAAAAAAAAAAAAATAAGTAACTGGAGTTATGTTTCGGCGGTGGGGAATTTAGTTAAAAAAATATTTATTTATTACAATATTATTTAATTAAAAAAAATACAGGATATTAAGCTGATGGCTGATGCAAGACTGAATACAATGCAAAGAAAAATAATTCTATTGAATTTCCAGTAAATGCATAGTTGCAATATGACGCATGCAGACGGTGGCTGCAGGCTCAGCGTAAACGCGTGTTACGATGAGTTAACTCTGGTTAAGTTTTTTTTTTGAGCTTTATGCAATACTTAAACGAGCTTTCAAAGTATGAAAGTTCAAGAAAAAGACTTGTGTTTTGTTCTTTATCTATTCTGGTAGATAAAGATTTTCTTAATACTGTCCCAGTGAGTATACAAATAAATCATCATCGTTCTTCTGCACTTATCTCAATTTATTTGTGATCGGCGCAGTACTTCTTCTTCCATACTTCTCTATTACTCGCCATCTCAGCAGTCACCTTATTATGGTATACAAATAAATCAAATTTAAGTGTCTGTTTGTAATGTCAAAATAACAACTTTTTACTGAATGCGTAATTGTGAAAGTTTATATCATACATATAACAAAAAATATTTTATTTTTATTTTTGTCTTTCTTTCGTCTGTTTGTTTCGACTAATTTCCAAAATAGTTGGACCGATTTTGAGGGGACTTATACTGGCAAATAGCTGATGTTATATGGAGTAAGTTAGGCTACTTTTATTTTAGAAAAAGGATTAGTTTGCAAAAAAAAAAACATCTTGAAATTGTTAACAAAATCCGATTCAAATAGAGAATTATAATATTTGAAAGGTTGAATATGAAGGTTGTGGGCAGCAGCTAGTTAAATATAAGTTTAAAAAATATACAAAAATATGAAAACTCGATGTCCTTTGTGAAAAATTAAGATCAATATTTTATTCCGAACTTTATTTTCCGCGGGTAAGTAAATTATGTCGCTCAAGTACACGGTGGCCGCTCACAGCTGCTTACAAAGTTAAGAATAACGATACTACAGTTTTGGCGGGAAACTTTTGCATAAACCTGCACTTAGCGCCCCGACGACCAACTTCACTGTTAAATAATAAACTTTAATGGACTTTTGGTCATTCCACTTTATTGTTATTATTTTTTTTTCAAGTACATGAAAGAAGGGACGTTTGAAATTTTGATAGCATCTTTCGGAGCTGAAGTTTTAACGAGATTGAAATTTAGTAGGCTTTAAAAGAACGTCGTGAACTTGGGATTGTATTACGGATAAAAGATTTAAGAGAAGTGTTTTTTAATATCTATATCGTCAAGTTTTTGGATGAAAATTGATGGATTTGGGTGGCTTCTAGACTTTTTTCGGTTTTATATTTGAGATGAAGGATGCCCAAACCATGAGGTATAGCAATAAACTTAGCCGCTGAAGGATTATTGAGAAACTCCTATATTATAAAGAAACGGAGAATATGAAGCTAATGACAGCTATATCATTGACTCTTCAGAATTCAACAACGTATTCCTCCTTTTAACACGAAATATCCACACACCATTCATTACATGCAATCGCAATATGGCCCTCATTATGATATTCCCGGATGAATAACACTGTTCGCGTATGTTCCCATTCATTGGGCATTAACAGCATAACTGGACCGTACTGTCAGCGTGTGCCATACTAAAACGGGCGAAATGCGTTCGAATCATCACGTGCTGCTA
This sequence comes from Noctua janthina, assembly GCA_963576755.1. Lineage (NCBI taxonomy): Eukaryota > Metazoa > Arthropoda > Insecta > Lepidoptera > Noctuidae > Noctua > Noctua janthina. Next base: position 7,305,895 of record OY755055.1, read on the forward strand.
AATTACGCCTAACTAGCTAAACAGAATTGCATACGCAAATGCTGGAATCGTTTGTAATTTGTACAAACGTGTTCGTCATGTATAATCATGAATTTTGGATTTTTCGTTTGTGCATTTTTGTGTTGGTGAACTATTGCGGTATTGTTAGTGACTAATTCACTCATCAGAGTTCTCACATGAACATGATACACATTTAGCAACATAGACCTGTCTATGATTTCGTCAAAGTGAAACCGCCTCTATCATTACGCTTTTAAATCTAAATTGCTGACCTCAGTTTATTTACACACAGGAACCACGCCGACGCTGCTGCAGCCTTCTTGATATAATATTGATTGATGTAACTTAATTAGAGCAGCGGTGGCCCAGTGGTGGCGGTCCCGACTTACGAGCAGTAAGTCGTGGGTTCGAACCCAGGCAGGCGCATTACTTTGTGTAATTTATTTCATCACCACTGCTCTCAAAACGGTGAAAGAAAACAACGTGAGGAAACCTGCATGTCCTAGAACCTAAAAATTCGAAGATATGTGACATCTACCAACTCGCACTGGGCCCGCGTGGTGGATTATAACCCATTCCTTCTCATAGAGAGGAGGCCTGCGTCCCAGCAATGGGAACATTATAGGCTGCTGCTATGCTATGCTATGTAACTTAATTATTTTCATGACAACTTCCACTCTGAAAACATGGCGGACACTGACAGTAGGTACTAAGCATATTTATTCATATTTAGAAAACATAAATCCATAATTGCTCGCTCAACTGAAACAGATGGAATACTTACAGTATCAGCATTAGCATATCCCTTCTAATATTCTCGAAAAATCTATCCATCAGAACGGATAAAAATAAGTTAGTGATAAGGCGAAACAATTTTTACCACTCACGCTAAGAATGAGCATCTTTCACACCCGCATTGAAAGTAGGCGGTGAGATAGCGATCGAGCAGGCTATGTATCTAGCGAAGTTCGCTGACTCAGGCCAGAGGATACATTGTCTACGGAGGGCAGGTGATATTCCGAGAATATTGCCTCCAAATTTAACCCCCGGTAGCCCAGATCTTTTAGTCTATGGTATGTAGCCTGGAAGTGTAGTAATCGGCAAAGTGAAAAGGGTTATTGAAAGCAAATTTGTTTTGTAAGGCAAAGTTGCCGTTGTTTTCTTCAAAAGGGCGGCTGTCGTGTAAAATAAATAGGTGATTGGTAGCTTAGTGTCAATACAAATATGTGTTTGCCGGGTTTAAACTCATACAAAAAAACCGTTTGTATCACTCGATCCGACTGAATTTCATTAAAAATGTATTATGTGAAGTGGCAAACGTATATAAAGAGCCTCATGATCATATTTCCGGGAATTTCGTAACACAAGTAAATAGGTGCCCACCTATGTGTACTTATGTGTGTTGCATAACATGTGTCAGAAGTTTCACTCAGTTCAGGTGATGAACATTTCAGTATTTTTCAGTAGTTGCCGTTGTCCCCATTGCCATATCCCCATTAATGGGGACAACTGGGAAAAAAACCCCATTGATGGGTACACAGAGAAGTCTGTAATTTTATTCCCGCTGTCCCCATTGCCACCATCATCATTTCAGCCGAAAGACGTCCACTGCTGGACATAGGCCTCCCCCAAGTGTCGCCACATTGACCGGAAACGTACGTGTCACATCCAGCGGATCCCCGCATCCATTGCCATATTATTATCTATTAATGAAAGAAGAAGACTACGTAGCAGGAAATCGGGGCGTATTCCTGTTGTCCCCATTGCCATATGATTTGCCTTAGTCCACATGAGGGACCATACAAAGTGAACCTTAAACCTTCTATTACCTCTCTGCTCTTTACCAGGGAACGCATCGCCATTCACTTTGTTTGTAGTTCCCCTTCCTCCATCAACGTAGATTGACAGCTTTGATGTCTCCTGCTACCGGGATGCGTTGTTAAATGATATTGCTTCGTTTGTCATGATATTATGATTCTATTTATTAATTCTGCTTTGTTTTGAAATTGGATTTCTTCTATTCAAATATGATCTGTGATTGGCTGATTGATTGAGGGACAATGCCATTGCGATTATACGATAGGTACACATACAAATATCTTGCTAAGACCCTGTAAAGCTGCTCAAAGAATTGAGACACAAACACGAGGCAACATCTGTAGACGGTCACATGTCGCTGCGAACCATATCACTTGTATCAACATGGCATGGGGTATCTTTGCGAAACTTCACCCGTTGAAGGAGCAAACGGGCGAAGACACATTTGCGAAAGAAGTCACGGGTCAGAGTTAGCTTCCAAAATATCTAAAAATTTCAAAACAACACATGCAGCTTTTTTAATAACGTATTTACTTTGTATTCATTTACAAAACAGTTTTTCAAACATTATTCACTCATCCATTCATCATATTTTTTGTAAACATGTGTTTCGTATTTCATACAAAAACACGAAAATGAATGTTTTCAATAACTGGCGAAATGTAAATATGAAAGGAGATTCTTCACTAACATTCGGTGTTATAACAGGTGAAATGTAATATCTGTGAATACAGAAAACGCATTAGCAGAATTAATGTTCTGCTTTTCAACTTTGTTCGCGATTCTGGAGCAAATCGGGGCTCTTCCGATGGATTGAATGAGGAATCGATAATCTTGAGGGACCTCGTAATACCTACTTATTAGATGGAGCAGGGAACGGATTGATAGCGGCAGGATTTAACCCAACTGCTTTTGGGGAAGCTAAAATGATGAAAACTTTCAGAGTATTTAACGTTTCATGTGACTGTCTGAATGAGGACTTCATTTAAATATTGTTACTTACTCTTAAGAATTAAATTTGAAAAGTTGCAACCTCTGTTTAAAAAGTAATAATAGGTAATCCGAAAATCAAACCTCTTTAAAAATCAATATCATGTACTATTACTTTTTAAAAAAAGAACGTTTATTTTTTCGACATTCTTGTTGCTTGTGGCTTGTTGTCAAACGTAAATAAATTATACAAACTTATAAAAGTTAATTCCTTTAAAATAAAAGTGATTTTATTTTATTAAGCAACATGTAGTTAAGAAATACTTTTAACATAATATTGGAAAATAAAAATAAGTTTTAAAGAAATAACTAGATAATTCTAATCATGTAAATTATATTTGTCTATGGTTGCTTTTTAATCTGTGCAAGGTAAAAGTTTCGTGTTTTTTTCGCGGTTTTGCGCAAGTTTAGCGGCTAAACATAAAAGTAAACTATCGAAGATAAGTGGTATAATGTTTTACATTAGTTTTTTTTGCTATTCGTCATTATTTTAAGAAATGTTTCACTCAAAAAGTTTCGCCGTCATCAAAAATCAGGTAAGTAAGTACAATGCATAATGAATGACAAAAATAAATCGGAATATTTTTTTAAACCTCGTAACAAAGTTCTTACGGTAGAGAACTCCCATCTTTACTCCATCTCTAAAAATGCAAAGCCTTAAATGGCACGTGAATGTCAATAAAAGACTTTCTAAGCATTAAACAGGTAATCTTTCGTTTAACTTGGTCCAATAAATTAATGCACGAAGCGAAAACGGCGATCATCGTCCTCGAACACTTTTAATAGAATTAATCTATTTTAGCAAAGGCTTTACTAGATGCCGTTTATTTCGGACTCATTTGAATATTGTAATTAAATGTTTATTAAGAAAAGTTGCGGCCCTTAGTAAAGTAACCTTGGTATTTTATACTGTTGTTATAATGAAAATGTATGTTTTCTAGTCTCTTGATTCATAATGGCGGGGTTTCAATCCTTTTGGTACTGATTTTACCTTTTAGGGGAATTAATTTTTAAATTCCTTTGTGCCTATGCGCCTACAAAAAGAATTTATTGACAAAAACTTATTTTGGCTTCAGTAGGTAATCTTCTTCTTTCTTTTTCGTGTGTTTAGTGCCTAACCTGCCCCCATAGCAAATTGACAAAATGACAGATTGTGTCGACACAATGACAGATTTCTTTGCACTATTTGTCATTTTATCGATTCTTCCGTCAAAGAAATCCTTGTCTACGGTGGTCATGCTACGGGGGCTGGTGTCAGAGATTTTATGCCGCCCATTGGCCTCTGACTTGGCTTTACATGCCGTCGAGCAATATCTCAGAGGCATGCTGTTTTGTTTTCGTCACGATGTTTTCCTTCACCAAAGCAAATGATAATTATACAATACGCAACGCATATGAATCCGAAAAATTAGAGGTGCGTGTTTGTGAACTTGAGACCAATGACTTGACAGTCCGACGGTCACACCGCTAGCACCTGCCAGCGTTGTGAAGGGATTTAAAGTAGTCCTCAATAATAGGTATCAAAATGACAAATATTTAACATTCATTAATAAACCAAAATAATCAAAACCCATTAGAAACTAAAGCACGAAATCCACAATTTTCTTAAACGGTATATACACATTCCACATTTACAATCACATTGCAACCCCGAAGCGGTTTGAACCAGTAATAACCGGTATGAGCCGATTTGAATGCAACTGTGCCCGCTGCCCGTTTGCAATTAAATGTTTCCATTTCAATGGCGAACTGAAATAAGACAAACCTTGAATGGCTTTCAAAGTGGTCGTGGGGATATTTTCCTTTGTGTGGTTTAAACCACTAGAGCTATAGTAGTTGTGTCTTAGCATGGCAATAGCGGTCATTGAACCACATACATTTATTGAATCTCTTCTTTTAAAAAACCTATACAAACCTGTTAATAGTCCCTGAATTGACATTGATTGTGATCCTGAACATTAACAGAAGAAACGATAAGTACACGGTTTATGGTTTCAGTTCGTGTAAAGAGATATCAGGGAAAGGGCAATGACCGCTATTGCCATTGTAAAACACAACTACTATAGTTATAGGTACTGTTATGTCAGGACTAAATATAGCAAACCAGCTGTGAATACCAAAGGTAAATTATGGGGTATGAGATTATAATTACGAGTATGTATTAAGTAACACAATCATGTTGGCTATTATTCGCGGAAGAGTGATTACGTAGCCACAGCTGCATTACTTGTGAACTACATATTATCCAATCCAGCAATTTCTCAGTAGCAGCCACGGAGTCTGGATTTGTTCCCGGTTGATGGCAATAGGCTCGCCCCCTATTACAAGGGACTTAAACATAACTGGCGAAATGTGGGTGTACTAGAATGTACACCTCTGCCTAACCCTTCAGGGATCACAGGCGTGAAATTGTGTTTTTTTTTTATCCAATATAATTAATTAACATAGGTACTTTTTATTTTTTTATATGGCACTAATAAATACATTAGGTAGTAGACTAACCTAACCTATTTTTTTTTTAAATATTTGTTTAAAATGATTCGTTTTCATCATCTAGATGAGATTACAGGAAATTGATCTTTGTTTGTTTACTGTAATAAATAAAATAATTTTCTAAACTTAGTGCACTTAAAAGTAATCATTGTAATGTGGTCACTCTTCGATGCTGAAATTCAGCAGTAATTTGTGCTGTCCACCACTAGTAAACATGTTGATTGCGCACGCCGAATCCCCAGAGTAGTGCGATGACATCACAATTTAATTGCGATACTAGCAAAATCCACAATCAATAAATCAACGATTTTATTTATTACCTTGTTTTTCCGACTTTTATGAACCTTTCCACAGCAGAAATTATTAGTGAAATCAACTAATATTTTTGCCCTTTGTTAATTTTACGACTGTTTTGGACGGAATACTAATATTATTCGTTGAAATTAATTTTGGAAATCAAAGTAACAGCCTCAATAGAGTTGACGAGTTGTGAAACGTAAATTCATTACTAATTACGTATTCAAACTATTCGGTATAACCATTCAAAAGTTAAAGCAGATTGACCGCGAGGGCGTTCCAATTCGCACATAAAAACAAACTTAAGTCGCTACTAAGTTGAGTAGAGAAGCGTATCAGTTGGGAGCAGTCGAGTACTCGAGCTGAGGGCGGTTTCAAGTCGCTAGCGCCAGTCCGCGTGTGAACGCTGCCCGAGCAACACGTGTTCATTCTCTTACCACTTTTGGAGGGAAAACTTCGAACGACAGCCGGGAAAATGCATGATTAAAGACTGTGAAAATAATATGACTTTGGAACTGCAGTGTGCTTTGTAAGGCATGTGGATTTTTTGAGTGTGTTAAAACCATGACTTAGAAGGATAGTTTAAACAGTGGTGTTCAGTGATTGCGGAAATAATGAAAGGTTTGTTTGAACATTAATTATACTGATTGATATTTTTGGCTTAATTAATTATTTTTAATTTAATTAAGGAGGATAATAGTTAATTTAGTAATCTGTGGTAGTATTAGATCAATTAAACATTTTTAATTTTTTAAACGTCATTTCAGTGAAATAAAAATTAAGAAATATGATTTCATAATAATGTGCCAAAAACATACGTGGGTACTACTTATACTACCCACAGTTTTAACCGAAATTATTAAAAGACCTGCAAGCAAAAATCTCAGGAGTGCTAAACTAAATTTTCGCTTCTTACTTTGCAACAGTTTTACATAATTTGAAAGCTTTCAGGAATAGTGTGAATCCCTAGAGTGACTCTTTATTACATAAGTTTTTGGTTGATCGCAGAATTTTTTAGAAAGGAATTTTACTAAAACTAAAAATGGAACATGTCTTTCTTACCATATTATTTAATTTAATTGCTATCTTTCTGCACAGCGGAGTAACACAAAGCTATTTTGTGAATGATATTTATTTGCTTGTACGCTTTGTAGTTCCGGGTTCAGGTAGCTTTTAGTTAGACAGACTGAGGGAATTGACATTCATTATGGTACTGATAACCAGGGACAGATCCTAATACAAATGTGGGGATAGAGATAAAAGACCAACCACTAAGTCTGACCGTCATTGTGCTCCTAATCATAACTCTAGAATGATTTGTTAATTCTGACCAAACCAGACCAAATAAGACCTTATGTACCTTACCTATGTTTTACAATAAATAAATGAATCTGAATCTGACTGTTACAAACAAATGACTCAAAGGCAGGCGTGTTATTAGTCTTTACCATTATAATTTTAAAATCATAATTCAATGTATATTATTTAATTATTTTTTTTTGTGCTTGAAATTTTAATTTTTATATTTCAAATGTACAAACATAATAATATGACCTTTAATGAATTGAAATAAATGATTTTGAATTAGAATTTGTTACTTCGACTCCATTCTTGTCTGGATTAACCCTTAGTAAGCAAATCAAGTCGTAAATAATTTTGCAAATGGCACGGCCAGACACATAAAGTAAAAAATATCTTGGTTTGCATTTTCCCATAACACCAGCGGCGTGTAAACTAAAAATCTCAATTTAAAAGCTGAACAATGTTCTCGGCAAGTGGGTCGCACCCGGCAGTAAATAAACCGTCAGCTACGATAGACGTTCACGCGGTCTGATTTATGTTATGACCCACTATGAACGACACCGACACTAAATCTTAAAAAAAAACGTAGGAAATTAACATTATGTTTACGCCAGCATAGGTACTGCGAAGAGGAGGTGTAGTGATGCTGAACCACGTGCTCATACTATATGTACATGCCCTGACATGCATGTAAAATCAGCTAGATTTATTTTTCCATCCAGACCATTTGTTTTCAGATCTTTTACTTTCACTGGGCTATTCTAAAACATTTATTATTAAAACATCTTTCTACAACACTAGCACTTCGCCCGCAACAAAAAATGTGTTAACTTGGCTAATATACATGAAATAAATATACCTAACTTATAGCCTATAGCACCAATAAATAATGTAGCTTTCTGCTAATGAAAGAATGTTTAGAATTGGATCGTTAGTACCGGAGATTACCTCCTACATACAAACTTACAGACCCTCTTTATAATATACGATGGTTATACATTGTGCAGCTAGTACAATCAAATTATTATCCTAATTCTTAGTCACTCTGTCAATCACCCTATTGATCGATGCAATGCAATTTACTACAGTGAAAACTGCTGACTCCAAAAATTTTATACAAAGCTTTCCCTTCTAAAGTTTTAAAACGCAACTCAGCGTTCGATCCGGAGTTGATTCGTTCTGCCTCACTTTTGATGGATTATGCTCAGACCTCGAGCCACGTAGATGTAGAATGTTAAAACGCGGCAAAGGAAATTAAAACTAACTTTTTGAAACAAACATTTTCGTAACTGTTTTCGTATGACAGGCAGGTTTGTAATTATGATTTATGTATCGTTGGAAGTTAGTCAATTAATAAGAGTTAGTTATTTTAGGATTGTTTATTTCTTAGTTACTCCCTGATAAATGGGTTGAGATAAAATACTTTTAAGGACGGCAGTAGTCATTGCTTTCCCATATCAAGGTGTTATTCTCTAAACAACACTATTTCAACAACTTCAAGTTGTCGATGTATGAATCAGACATTGTTTACTCGAAAGACGAAAGTCCACTTTGGAATTAGTTGTGTGCGGTCACTAGGGTGGGATTCGAAAGTAAACATTATGGAATAGAACCGCAAAAATAATACAAAAAAAAATACTGTTGTACTTTTACATCGCTTTCCTTCAAATTCGTCCATAAATAAATGTAGGTTTTTATTTCGACGAGAATTTTATAGTACAGTAAGTACTATACGATTTTGAACTCTAGTAAAGGTTCGTTTAGCTATTAAATTTTAAATTTTATTATTCAATTATTTTGGAAATGAAATTATGACAAAAAACTTTTTAAACTGAAAAGTATACCTTAATAAACACATTTACTCTAGAAAAACTTGCACCCAAAAAGAAAAGACATCAAACCGAACAGCTTAAAAGTAATCCCACCCACGATTTAAGAATTACGCGGTTCGTAATTTGTCATTTTCACTTCGCCCGTCCCTCTTCGCCAGCTACTCTGAACTTCGTTCTAGCATTTTCTTAATTACTTTATCTTTCTCGGAACTCGATCTTACCGATATTTATCTAGCTATTTTACGAATAGTAATGTAACAGCATGTTTTTCAATTTCTTTATTCTACCAAGTCAAGACAAAGACGAAGTTTTTCAAACGTAGCTTTAAATCTTACGTTTTTCCTGTACCTAATATCCATGCTTATCCATTCACATCCATTTCACATATTGTTAAAAAAATTGACGCTTCTGTGAAATCTGTCTCAAAAGTTTTCTAACTAACAGATGTTCTAAATGGTTACACACACATGTTTACTTACCATTTTTATACTATATATAAAACCGTACCTAAAACTCAATAATATTTCCTACAGAATACACGCTGCCATGGATGCTCATCACCGTGGCAGTACTAGATGCGGTGGGCGCAAGCGACAAGCGGCCGCGGTTCGTCACAGAGCCGCCCGCGCGTGTTCTTTGGCCCGCCACGCGAGGCGCGCACGCATTGTGTCGGGCGACCGGCCATCCGCCACCGGACGTGCACTGGGTCACCGCTGAAGGACAACTTCTTACTACTATACCAGGATTGAGGTAAGATTTGACCGCTTTTACCTGCTTTAGAGAGGCCGAAGAAATTCAAGTCGTCTGATATTATGAATCCTTACTCTAAAAAATGTAGTAGTATAAAGTCAAGATGTCCAAAGTCAATGATGCAGTACATTTGCTACGATTCTCGTACCCGAGTGCTACGACTTTTGTACCCAGGTGCTACGAGTTTCGTAGCCATCAAGTACTAGAGCTTTTTCCGATTTTTTTTATTCATTCACACGAAGTCACTGTAGGTATCTTTTAATTTTTTTTAATGGATATTGATATAAATCTATCGGTATTAGTTCCGAAAAGGGCCACTCGCTAAAAAACCATGCATCGCTATACCTGTGATATTTGAAAGCACTTTACAGTAATAATAGTTTTACCGATAGATTAATATTTGATATTCTATTGCTAACCCCAACAAACAAAAGCTATAAATCAATCTCAATAAAATTGTCCTTTTTGTATTCATATTGCCAATTCGCCGATTGACCAATTCGTTGCACATTGGACTATTACATTTTTAACACGCCAAAGCATTTGGACCGTATGAAGCACGAAATGGTTTTCCATTTAAATTATTCGACCCAAATTCCTAAATAGCGCTTTGTTCGGTCTTAGATATAATCCAGGAAATACTAATGTCATTACGGGTAAATTATATTAATTGTGTAGATAGTACCGCGATATAAACATATTTATTAGTTTACTCAAAATACATTATAATTGCAATTATAATTTTCGGTTAGTTTGTGATTCAAAATAAGCCTATTGTGATACATTTTACTCATCAGCTATATCTTCTATTTACCCAGAACTTTCTGTTAGAAATTATAAGCTCATCCATGTTTAACATTTTGCTTTTCCGAAAATTGCTTGTTGCATTTTATACTAAGAGGTTGGTTTTATACGTAGGTAGTATTTGTTAGAAAATCTAATGACCTAAAAAGATATCGTAGTAAGATATACATAAAATCCTCAATACATTTCTCTAAACGCTATTTTGTATTTAGTTTTACGGCACTCTCTCTGTTCTTGGGAGTTCACGACTGATCGTCTGATCGGTCTTTAGATAGCTTCGGGATTGGGTGTTAGTGGAGTACAGCAACTACAGGCGAAAGTCGGCGACGGCTCCATTAAATAAACTAACTCTAACTTCACCTATATTTTACAAGAAAGCGATACCGGAGTGAGCAAGTTAATATTTACTGCGAGCACCCCAGGCGAATGGTTTTGCTACGCTTAGAAACACGCGTACCTACTAGTTGAATATTTGTCTTGAATTTATCTGAGATATTAATTAGGGAACTCGCTAGCTAAGCGAGCAGTTACTGGAAGTCTGGAAGATGATGCAATAAATATTTTAAGCTATTTCTGAACCGACTCCTTGGAGCTTTACGAATAACATCATGAATAAAGAATAACGGTTCGACTAAATAAGGCATATATATTCTCTGTCTTAAAAGAAATCCCAGTTTGTAGGTAAACTAATTTATATACTTTCTCAAATGGTAGCAAAAAAAAAATACTCTGCTATATTTAATTAAGAGAAAGTGAACAGCGTTGCTTCCTCGAAATAAAACATCCATCCCTAAAAGCTTATGACAAAGTTGTGTCAATTAATCTCGGTAGAAATTTCACAAGAAAAATGTATCTACATTAAGCAAGCACCGGGTGTCCCGAAGTTTTTGCTTCCACAGTATCTAATGACTAACGGCAAGCGCCTCGACGAGTTTTGTATTTTTAATAAGCCCTTGTGTAAGTGTGCCGGCGACTTCGCTAACTTTACTGAAGAGACATTTAAAAGTCTGTAGTGAAAGTTCCTTAGCATTTTGCTTAATACTTGGAAGTTATTTTGAAAGTGCATTACCGCAGCAGGGATTGTAATTGATTGGTCATTAACTATAATTGATTATTTTCTTAAGAGCAGCGGTGGCCCAGTGGTGGAGACCCCGACTTACGAGCAGTAAGTCGTGGGTTCGAACCCAGCTAGGCGCATTACTTTGTGTAAGTTATTTCATCACCACTGCTCTCAAAACGGCGAAGGAAAACATCGTGAGGAAACCGGCATGTCCTAGAACCAAAAATTCGAAGACATGTGACATCTACCAACCCGCACTGGGCCCGCGTGGTGGATTATAGCCCATTCCCTCTCATAGAGAGGAGGCCTGCGTCCCAGCACTGGGAACATTAATAGGCTGATTATGATTATTTTCTTAATGGCTCGTTATTTTTTCTTATCTTTTCAGTATATTCCTTTATATAAATCTTGCAAAACACTTACCGGGTTTTGTCTCCTCTAAAAATAATAGCCGCTGTAATTACGGTTAACGAAATCATAAACACAAAAGCTAAACGTTCGCCCATCGAAATTTATCTAACATTCATTTTATGTCTTTCTTCTTGAGTAGCACATAAAACTAATCCAATACTCAATCAATGTTTTATGTGGCGGCTACTTCATCTCACACTAACAACACAGTCACAAAATGATGTGTGGGGTAACTAATTCGTAGTTTCCCTGCGGGGTGCCAGTAATAAATTGGCTGAGTTTCCGATCAGAGTCCGTTAAGGGTAAGTTGCGCGGCGAAGACGTGTCAGAGACCTACCTATGTATTGAGTTGAAAACTTTGCCGATCTCCGATATACTTCCAAGGCGCAATTACTAAAGCCTTCAGTGTTCGTTAAATTCACGCTTTACCAAAATTCTCAACATGAGAACGTTGATGTACTTATTTGGGTTTGTTAAAATACCAGTAGTAATTGGAATAACATTACTAAACGATCTTGTAACTCTCGGAAAACACATTCATATGATTTTATTAATAGTTACGGTTCAATACAGAGTGTAAAGGGGTCCCTCCACGAAGCCAAAACACATACATCAAACTTTACGCTAAAATTATTGCTGGGAAACGATTTATTTTGTTTGGGTGAAAAATCACGTTTTACGGTGGTACTCAATTTAACTTGTCACTCAAAAAACTGTGCTGATGGATGGATTGAATAGTACGGGGGTCGTGGAGGTGTTTAAAGTAAAAATCTTACATTAAAAACATGTATTTAAAAAAAAAACTTGTGAAAATGGTGGAACTTTGACCCCCAATATCTCCGTAACTAGAAGGTTCTCAGGTATGGTCTAGAACAAAAAAAAAGATCGCAATGACGGGGAGAACAAGTGCCTTTCGGCTTCCTTAAGGGTCTTGTTACACCCTTTATACAGTCATCGCTTTAGTCATCTATCTCATCACGTGATGACTAATTACTCCGTTTGAGTTCGAAACTATAAATTAAGTTCTACAATTCTGCACTCGTATGGAAATGTGTTATCAATTCGTAAACAGAAATATATAATCTCTTTCTTCGTCAAGTAGATATCGAAGAATACGTGACTAAATATTCTATAACTTATCTTCCCCGATTTTAAACTTTCTTAGTTTTGTTAAATACAAAACTAAGAAAGTTTAAAATCGGGGAAGATTTTAGATGTTATTTTCATCGTTGTTGACGACGCATATCCAATAATTTACAAGCAAGCGGGTTCCACAGTTGTTAGGAACTGATGACGTGCTATGTGTTACATTGCGACGGCTCAGACGCAAAGAAAATTCTCCCTGCATGGAGCTCGGCGAAAGTAGCGACAAAGTATTGAATAAAACGGACTTTGCACTATGTTACAAGTTTAACCTATTGTGAGGGCGTATGCAACTTTGCCATCTCAGGGATTATGTTCTTTAATCGCAAGTTGTTTTGATGTCGGCCGATAGATATATTTTTGGATTATACGAGTACATATCACTACATAGTATAAAACAAAGTCGCTTCCCGCTGTCTGTCCCTATGTATGCTTAGATTTTTAAAACTACGCAACGGATTTTTATGCAGTTTTCAGTAATAGAGAGATTTAAGAGGAAGGTATATATATATATATATATATGTATATTGCACCCATGCGAAGCCGGGGCAGGTCGCTAGTCGTTAATAAATAAAGGATTTTAGATGGTAGTAAACTGAAATTTTATACAAGTCGAGTACGTAATTTATTCACCTCAAAAATCTGTAAATGTAATGCGAAAATATCACGTAATGTCCCTAAATCTGATTTAACTTTTAAAACAATTCCCATCTCCGCAACTAAAATACTGCGTAGGGCACTTATTCTTTAGAAGCGTAACAAGACGACTGTTCGGCGTAACGTGCAAGTAACTCTCAATTGCCATACACTCCACTCCCGGCGACGGCAAAGTGAGCATGAAACAAACGATTATGGTGACAGTTGACTTATAGCGAGCGAGCAGCGATAAATGGCCACGGCACGTTCACACGCCACCATATTTTTTCAACGATACCGAGCGCACTCGTTTCAAGTAACATTCTTATATCGTAAAAAGACCATTAGTTCAAAAGAAATCTTGGAAAATCCTCACCGTCGACTCTCACCCTGAATGAATGAACTCATTTTAAGCTCAGTTAAACATTCGCCAGGGGTTGGTTTAGTATAAAGTATCAGTTAATACTTTAGGTGCCAGTCCCGATTGTTTGAACGCTAATGGAATCTATTGTTACCGAGCTGATAGTGACTAGACAAGAGGGATCTCATTTAACGTGATTCGACATTCCATTATCGGCGTGATTATATTTGGTCCCTTGACAACAGAGGGGATATAACATTATTCACAAAGCATCAAGGTTTGTCCTCTAGCCGCATTAAAATCCCCAAGAATAATATAGCCTTTTTGATATGACACAATGTCGAGACAAAGTTTTCGCATACTGAGTGGGAGTAGCAAGTTACCGTCACCAAGTAGCGTGTAACTGAACTAAATCTTGCACAGCGCTCCACGAAGACATAAGGGTCGTTTTCTATATTCTGTTCGGCAAAATAAACGTAGTCTGGGTTAGTTACGTATCACGTCCGACTCGTGTCAGCAGTAAGTAGTAACAAGGCGTTGTTTACTCGCGTCGAAACTTTGGAAAGTTTGGACATCTCACCTGTGAACTTACTTTAAGGTTTATTCGTGGAGATAGCTCAACGTCGTGTGTTCGCGGTAACCAGACTTAAAATAACCGAACTGGTCGGTTAATAAGTATGAACAGATCATGTATTTTCGTGGTTTCCTATAATTTCTGCTTACGTTTTAAAAAACTTGTTAAGTTGGATACAAAATTACGCCACAATAAAATAGTGGGAGGCCATAGCAGTTGTAGTGTAATTTACTTTGAGATACTGAGAATTAAAAAATATAGGAATCGCGTTATGAAACATTTAACATTGAACCAATAGAGCACCATTCCCAGAAACGTTGGAAGCTAGGAAATAAGCTAATAAAACTTGATGAAGATGATGGGTTATTAAAAACATTTGAGTAATAATAAATAGTCCTTAGAATTCTTACCCTTAAAAAAATTAAGCCCAGTTAGTACGAATTATTGTTTTTATTGCAGATTATTTTAAACTCTAAATAAAAATCTAATAATCTAATCTGAGGAGCTCGTGGCTAAATAATAACAGCCGCTCGGGTCGATCTTTAGGTTAAGCCGTGCTTGCCTAGGTTGGTCTGTGGATGGGTGACCGCCCATTACATACCGAGTTTCCTCCGTGCCTCGGAAAGCACGTTAAGCTGTTGGTCCCGGCTGTCATTTGTAGATCTTTGACAGTCGTTAGGCAGTCAGTGACCCAAAAAGTCTGACAACCAGTCTTACCAAGGGGTATCGTATTACCCAGTACTAACTGGGTTGTGGAGGTCAGATAGGCAGTCGCTCCATGTAAAATACTGGTATTCAGCTGCATCCGGTTAGACTGGAAGCCGACCCCAATATAGTTGGGAAAAGGCTAGGCAGATGATGATGAAATAAAAATCTAATTTTCGCTTTTATTAGCTTATAGACTAATGTCTAATTTAGTTTGCTCCTTGAAAACCTACGATTCTTTGAACCTATCATTATTTATGACTCAATCTTTGAGTTAAATAGGTCCATAATAGATACAAAAATACCCTTAAGAGAACCTTCTAGTTACGGAGATATTGGAACGTTTACAGAAGTTTTTTTTAAATACATGTTTATTTTTAATGTCACAACTTTAAGTACCTACATGACTAAGTAGGGGTCCGCATGGGCCGATGCCTGCCAGGGCTGCGGGACTGTTCGAAAGAGATACTGTGGCCCTGGAACACAAAGGGTAAAGAAGGAACATGGATGGGTTTTAGTCAGTACAAGTCTGACACTCCCTTCCGCTCCGCCCAGAGTGGAGGGGGGGGGGGGGTCATTTGAAGATTTCCCATACGAAAAAAAAAAAAAAAGTACCTACATGACCTGTGTACTATTCAATTGATCCATCAGCACAACGTTTTGAGTCGGTTACATTGACTCTTGCCGTAAACTGTGACTTTTCACCCAAAAAAAAGGTTTCCAGCAACAATTTTTGCGTGGTGTTAGTTAGATTGCTGTACAAAATAATTGGTTGACGGCTTCGTGAAGGGTTTGTTTACACCTTGTATAGTGATAGGGTGCAATAAAAAATATTTTTTGTAAAAAAAATAACTTTCGGATGTCGGTGGCAAAAAGGTCAATGAAACAAACCAAAAGGAGGAGGTTACAGCACCTCTACTCCTAGTTATTTTTTTTTCCAAAAAGGTATTTTTTTACCCTATCACTATACAAGGTGTAAATATATATCCTTCACGAAGCCGAAGTCGGTTAAAAAATTTGGTTTTAGAAGTCGGTTAAAAAACTCTAACAATTAACGACACCACTACCATCCACTTACATAGCCCCAAGTAAGCTCAACATAATTAACTCCGCTATAAACAATCCAAGCTAACATTTTCCGCATCACAACAGTTGAGATTAACTTGAACAAAATGATTAAAAAGTAACTTCCTCCTGTCTTTCCAAATCCTCACAAAACTGAGCGAAAATAACCAAAACATTGGAGTAGAAAATTAGATTTCCATATCAATATGTAGGTAGACAAAGTTGTATAGAATGTTTCTGTCAGCGGAAAATTGGCAATGATCGAATATCGGAACGGCTGGAGATAACCTGTCACGGTGAAGACGGCATGATGACGGCAAAAGATTGAATATAATGGGACTCTTCATAGTTATGATTATGTAACCTGCGTTCCGTAACGTTTTTTATAATATGTTTGTTGGAAATATGTTTATTATATATGTTTTTTGCAAACCTTAAAGGTATTTACATATAACTCCTACTCAGAAAAGTTATATTTAAGCTAGTCGGTTAATAAGTATGAACAGATCACGTCGTATTTTCCTAGTTTCCTATAACTTCCGCTTACGTTTTGAAAAACTTGTTATACTGAATACAAAATTATGCGACAATAAAATAGAGACAGATCATTGCAATTGCAGTGTAATTAATATTGCGAAATTGAGAATTTAAAAAATGGGAATTGCGTTATGAAACATAAGGCGCGTCGCCCACTGGTCAGAAGAGGCGGAGTCGCCACAAGGGCGAGTCGTGGTATCTATGTGGAGTCGACGCGCGGGTTATGCTTCCATCCCTTTTCTATACGTTGCTACGCACGGAACGAAATAATAAAATGACGTCACACTTCCGCGCCTGCATCTCGATTCTTGATCGTGTGGGCGACGCGCCTTAAACTTCGACTCAATACAGCACCATTCTCTGAAACGTTGAAAGCTAGGATATGAGCAAATAGAAATTGACACGGCACGGCTTTAAAAACAGTCCCCAGAATCGGTTATATTTTTTAAAACTAAATAAAAACAGTCTGTATATAACACAGAAAACTATCACATTAAAATCCAGTTTATTTATATTTTCCCTGTGAAATGAAACAAGGAAAAATTAACAGCAGTGTAGAAGTGGCAATAATTTATAATGTGAAAGAATTTATCGTGTCTGGTTTTCATCTTATAAGATTGTTATATTCTGACCAACTTCACTGTAAAACCCTGGAGTTCGGAGTCGATTCATTTTGTTTGTCAATGTTTTGCAGTTGGAAGTTTTGTTTCAATAACAATTATGCAGTTGCTTATACACAAAATAACAAAAAGATAAACTAATTAGTTGATTCATTTTGTTTGTTATCAAAGCATTATTTTAGTTGTTACAATCAGTTGGCCAGAAGAACGTTTTTCTTCTGTTTTACCCGACTCCAGCGAACTTCAACAGCCCCCGTAGCATGACCACCGTAGACAAGGATTTCTTTGACGGAAGAATCGACAAAATGACAGATTGTGTCGACACAATGACAGATTTCTTTGCACTATCTATCACAGCTATGTTGTTTCCTTCTTTTCATTCTGTATCAAGGAACAAACGACAGATGAAATACTTAACTTTAATTAATATGATTGAGTCGCGACTGTGAGTCGGCAAAGTAATTTGTTCTCGAACATTACCCTCGGTTTTACGGCCTATCGTTACAACGAGTCACAAATTAAGTTACTATGAAGTTTGCAACTCCCGTAAATGAAGTTACGGTCAGACCGACTAAGAATACTGACGATCCTTGTGCGTTTAGGAATTATTTTCGACTGCTTGAGGCTGTGATGATGTTGAATTATTGTTTGTTTCATAATCATCATCATTATCAGCATCCTGCCCTTCTGCACACGTTTGCGATGTGTGTTAAAGTCAAGCTGTTTGTCGATGGTGACACCCAGGATTTTGATCTCATTGGACATGACAATGTCGATCCCCCACCTATGCTCAGGCGTGGTGTGTCGTATTTGAGTTTGCGACTAATAGCTATCGCATTTAACCGCCACTCTGTTCTCTTTGTCGAGGTTGTGAAAAACATACCTGTTCTGATTTCTCAAAGCCTTAAGGACCTCCTCGTCTGAATTAACAGAGAGAACGCTCCTGAAGATCAGCAGAGGGTCCTTGTTTTTAACCTCCTCGACATTGAGGTCCTGTCTTACCCTTACCAATTTGCTTTTTACTTGCCATGTTACTTGGGGTCGACGCAACATGTTTTTCCTCGATTCTCCTCCGTCAACCGTCACGGTAGTATTTACTCCTTTTTCTTTCATATCATTCCTCACAGAATTCATCCATCCTTTCCTTGGTTTTTCTCTTCGTCTCCATCCATCAACATTTATATTCATCACTCTTTGAGTCACTTGCGATTCGTACTTCCTGATCACATGCTTTAATTTTTTCTGTTAATGGCGGAATTTTTAACTTGTTTGTTTGTTGCCTAATAAAATACATAGCAATGTTTATTTAATTTGGTGAAAAATAAACAAGTATTCATACTAATCATTTCACATTACGTATAAGAAATCTGTGTATATTCGTCTATTACCTACCTTTTCTCAACCAAAAGGCTGAAAGTTAAAAATTTGGATAGCATTTTGGTATACCGTGACTTCGGTTATGACATCTATTCGTATGACCAAAAGTATCCTCTAGGATAATTTTTATCTCTGTAGTAGGTCCCGTGCGAAAGTCTAGGAAATTCACACGTAAGTATTATAAATGTGAAAGTTTTTAAAGATTTGTTACCTACTTTTTAGCGTTCCGTAGTCGAATGGCAAAAAACGGAACCCTTATAGATTCGTCATGTCTGTCTGTCTGTTTGTCTATCCGTATGTCACAGCCTCTTTATTCCGAAACAATTATGACTGTACAGTTAAAACTTGGTAGGTATATGTATTCTGCGAACCGCTTTACGATTACTACACAAAAAAAAAAGATTAAGGGGGTTCCCCAAACATGAAACTGAAACTATTTTTTTTTTTTTCATCAAACCTAGTGTCTAGGTTCTGAAAATCAGTTTTTCTCAAACTCAATCGTTTCAAAGATAGACACTTCCAAAGTAGTAAAATATGCCCCCCCCCTCCTCTAATTTCTACAGCGAGAGGAGAAAATTCTGGAAAAATGTAGGATTGTAGAACGTAAAAAAACTTTCAACAAAAATTGGTTTGAATTAGATTTGATGTTTAGTTTTTGAGATAATTAAACAGTAATTTTGTTTTTCATTAACATACTATGAAAAACAAATTGAGTTTTGCTGTCGAATATAATACAATGCAACATATGAATGAGCCTTCAAAATATTTTTGTTTGGTGCTACGGACCCTGTGTACGTGCGAGTACGACTCGCACTTGGCCGGTATTTTTGTTTTTCTTGTGTCGATGGTCAAACTTAAATCGTTTCTGACTAGTACCCATGCATGAAGAAAATGTCATCCATAAAGAAGAATGATGAGCGTTTTCTGGTGGAGCATAAATTGTGTCGCATATGGACTTCGTACTTAAGCTTCAATCTAATACCTACATAATGTATACAACATCGTGTTATTTATGCCTATGCCCTGATAATATGATGCAGTTCCCATAAAACGCGGGTAAAACATCGTGCCTCAGCTAGTTAAATATAAATCTTTTACCCGTGTTCCATCTTATCTAATGATAAGATGGAGAAGAATAAAGAATAATTTCTTCAAGGAAATTGTAATTTTATTCTAAATCTTTTTTTTTCTTTTGGAGCGACAGAAGTGAACAGGATTCTTAGAAGTAAATAATTTAATATTTTACTT
The DNA here is from genome assembly GCA_963576755.1 of Noctua janthina. Taxonomy (NCBI): domain Eukaryota; kingdom Metazoa; phylum Arthropoda; class Insecta; order Lepidoptera; family Noctuidae; genus Noctua; species Noctua janthina. The sequence goes on from OY755055.1 coordinate 7,325,918, forward strand.
TCTTTATTTCAAAGAAAAACTCTGGCTTATTCTTTCAACTTAAAGTTTTTCTCATCACAAAAATGGGTACCTTCCTGAAGATATTTTTTCCAGCTCACTTTGTCTTAGTTACAAAAGTACCAGGTAAAAGGTTCAAAATTAACGACAATTTCATACATGAACTGAAAAAGTTCGTACTTAACAAAATGGCTGTATCTACATCTTTACGGCAGGCGATTACCGTCATAACGTACTTTTATACGAGCCAAGTTACATCGCAGTCGGCTGTTCGGAACCGATACGGCCCCGGTTAAAGTTTTGACGTGTCGTAAACGAGGCTGTTACCTCGTGACAAATGAATGGAAATGAAATCTTATGATGACAGAAATTCGTTCAAGTTTTTTTGGTAACACGTAACTGAGATGCCTATGGCAAGGTGCTGAGGCCGCGATGTAGTAGTTTCATGTTTAGACTTAAGGTAATTTTTTTGTTATACAACATTAGTTTTAGTATATGCGAAACCTGAAACACGTGTCTAGTATTTTTATGTAAAGAATCTATGTACAAAATTTTAAAACTGTATCATGAAAAATCATAAAGTTATAAGCCTGTTCTGTAACCTGGTTGTCCGCTCAAAAACGTGGTTACCACGGAGCGCGCCTCCAGCGTCGTCTTGATAACAATAATTTGGCCGTAGGTACCTAAATGATTGCGATAGGTATTTAATGTCGCTCGGTATCCAACTTGTAACTTTTTAAAAATATTTTTGGGATAAAATATAACACGGATGATGATGATGATGATGATAAAAAATAATGATGATCTACAAATAACAGCCGTTGGTCCCGGCTGTTATTTGTAGATCTTTGACAGTCGTTAGGTAGTCAGTGGCCCGAAAAGTCTGACAACCAGTCTTGCCAAGGGGTATCTTATTACCCAGTAGTAACTGGGTTGTGGAGGTCAGATAGGCAGTCGCTCCATGTAAAATACTGGTATTCAGCTGCATCCGGTTAGACTGGAAGCCAACCCCAACATGGTTGGAAAAAGGCAAGGCAGATGATGATGATAAAATATAACATGGGTTAAAAAATTTTGGAATCGATTCAGTTACATATTTTGAACAAACTATATTCAGGTTTCGCATATACTAAAAATAATGTTGTATAGACAAGCAATTACGTGATATATTGTTACACATCTATTCTCTGATGAGTTAGGCAAAGGCATGGCAGAGGTGAACCAGTAGGTACACCCACATTTCGCCAGTTACGTTAAGCCCTATGTAATATGGAGGCGACCGCTAATTGCTATTGATTTAACACGCCATCAAAGCCATATAAAATTATGAGTATAAGTTCTTCACAATAAAGGCGCTAATTCAAGTTTAAATGTTTAAATTATAATAAAAGCCATCTTCACTCGTTAATATTTTTGTAATGCCCATCTTAAGAAAACAGATCTAGGTTTTTCTCCAAAAAGTCGGTTCTAATTATGGCTGTCGCCGGTAGGATTATGCCCGTTTACACTAACTCTAAAGGACACCTAAACGAATGCTTAAATATCATTGTATTATCGAAATTTCAACTCTTTGTATCTTATAAAAGGTTCAAATTAATATTTAGTAGAATTGTACCGTCTCTTGAGCAACTTATTCAATAACGTATTTCGAAAAATTTCCTGTCTATCTTATTTCCTTATTGGGCAGCCATAGGTATAATGGAACGTCAATCATCTTGGCAAATGTTTGAAGCTGTATATTCCAACTCAATCGTTCCATAATCATTTTATGTCGTACATTTTCGAATACATCATAGTTGATCGTGCATAATGTGGAAGACAAGATGTGTCCATAATCATAATATTAAGTATACAACATTATTTTTAGTATATGCGAAACCTGAATATAGTTTAATCAGAATAAGTAACTGAATCAATTAAATTTTTTTTAAACCAACCAAATTTTTGCCCAAAAATATTTAAAAAAGTTAAAAGTTGGACACCAAGCGACTTTAAGTACCTATCGCAATAGTTTAGGTACCTACTGCCAAATTATTATTATTAATGAGCTCAAGACGACGCTGGAGGCGCGCGCTGCGTGGTGACCATATTTTTGTGCGGACAACTAGGTAACAGAACAAGCTTATAACTTTGTGATTTTTCATGATACAGTTTTGAAGTTTTGTACATAGATTCTTTACATAAAAATACTAGACACGTGTTTCAGGTTTCACATAATACTAAAACTAATGTTGCATATATCTACTTAATTTTAACTGTTAAAAAGTTACCGTTAGACATGGCAGCAAGGCATTCTGCAATGTTTTTACTGTGTATTTGAAATAAGTTTTTTCTCTCTTCCAATGGCTTTAAATTTTTAGCCGCAACTTTATCTTTGTTTGATTTTTTTATAATAGCTTGCACTGTCCCACTGCTGGGCAAAGGCAATTCCTTCCATGTGCTCTTTTGTCGAACCAGCCCTCGCGGTAAGAACCCAGCTCGTTTGATAAATGAAAAGTAAAATTTATTTTAAAGTAATTGGTCCACTACTCAATTAATAAAGAAGTTTAAACTTAGTTATTTTAATGCAGCAGTGCAGCGACCACGACTTTTATAAGTTTATAATTAAAACCGTCTTTGAGTATCATAGTAGTCCATTTCACTCAGTCAACTCCTTGTGGGAGCAATTACATTTTCTTCCATTTTATTAATTAACAAACGTCCTCAACAGAATAACAATCTTTTGCTATCAATTTAGCTAAACGCTATTTACCGTCAGAAACGGAACTGCATTGCCACTCCAACTGGTTTGGTTCGGTGGTAATATTTAATAGGTAGTACCTAGAAAATACTGTATGGTGTCGGTCGTAAAGAATAGCACCATCCCATATCTTCCCGTGGGTGTCGTAAGAGGCGACTAAGGGACTTACCAGAGAATGGGCAGCAGCGTTCTCTGTGCTGTTTTAACAACCGTACTGCGATCGCCAACCAGCCTGCCAAGCGTGGCGATTATGGCAAAACCCTCCCTTTGGGGGAGGTCTATGTCCAGCAGTGGACGTCTTTCGGCTGAAATGATGATGATGAGTACCTATAAGCAAGATCAATACTAAAATCTACTGCATGTATTGTTAATTAAGTTTCTAAGGACCAACGCAATAACTAATTGCGTAAACCGAGGGAAAACTTAAAAAAAGATGTTGATATCTTCTCTTTTTGATATTTTGAACATGCTGCAATCACGTTGTTTTTCTAGACATTGAAAAGCTGTGGGTGTAGTTTCTGTCACTGGTAAAACCTACTCTAGGGCGTTAACGTAAACTTCAATACTGGTAATGGGGTTCATTGGATTTGGTAAGAATAATTATGTATCCCAAGTTGCAGTAGCTACAAAATGAAGGTTATGAATATATATAAAGAGCGAAAATTGACCCTTAACAAAGCCGAAAGGCACTGGTTCTCCCGTCATTGTGTTTTTTTTCTTCTGGTCTATACCTGGGAACCTTCTAGTTATGGAGATATTGGTGGTCAAAGTTCCAACTTTTTTTTTAATACTAGTTTTAAGGTTATAACTTTACTTTAAATACCCCCATGCAACCATCAGAACAATGTTTTGAGTGCGTTACATTGAGTACTATCGTAAAACGTGATTTTGCACCCAAAAAAAAAGTGGTTTCCCAGCAATAACTTTTGGGTAAAGTTACATAGTTTGATGTAAATAATGCTTGCTTGGCTTCGTGAAGGTTCCGTTTACAGCCTGTATAACTTGGATTATTCCCTCTGATCGCATTTTTATAAAAATAAATATGATATTAAAGAATAATCTTTGGTCCCACCAGACACGTGTTAAGTGATGGCAGACTGGTGGTTGGAGCCAGACGGTCGCTGATGGACGCGGGTAGCGGCGCCGGTGCGATGCTAAGGTGCCGGGCGTCCAACCGCGCAGGCACAGTACTCTCCAGACCTGTCATGTTACAACCTGGTAAGTTTTATCATCGTCATCATCATTCTATTCGAATAAGTTACTACAACTATAGACTGACCGCTTTAATGAGTCCTCGCGAAGGTCATCATCTGCCTAGCCTTTTCCCAACTATATTGGGGTCGGCTTCCAGTCTAACCGGATGCAGCTGAATACCAGTATTTTACATGGAGCGACTGCCTATCTGACCTCCACAACCCAGTCAGTACTGGGTAATACGATACCCCTTGGTAAGACTGGTTGTCAGACTTTTTTTTTGGCCACTGACTGCCTAACGACTGTCAAAGATCTACAAATGACAGCCTGGACCAACGGCTTAACGTGCTTTCCGAGGCACGGAGGAAACTCGGTATGTAATGGGCGGTCACCCATCCACAGACCAACCTAGGCAAGCACGGCTTAACCTAAAGATCGACCCGAGCGGCTGTTATTATTTAGCCATGATCATGTATTGGTTCAATTAGTATCGTAATACCTATGTGGATTATGGTTATTTTAAAGCAAACAGACCTGTGGGATATTGTTAGGACTTTGTGGACGCTTATTGTGCTTTTGATGGTGCAAGGTGCAGGACTCATTAAAGCAGTCGGTCTATAATTTGAGCTCGGCGCAGCAAGTCTTTTTCTTTCGATACTTCGTTATTGGTCTTCATCTCGGTAGCCATTCCGTTTCTAGCCATATTATCTTCCACTCAGTCCATCCATTAATTCTACCCTTACTCTTCTCTTTATCATGCTGTTTTATAATATGACCTTTATACGATAGGTTGGGAACCTACTGAGTATATTAATAATTATTATTACCTGTAGACCTACCGAGAAGATGTTCTAATAAAAGTCACCAAATTGTTTAAAACCATGTTGGAAAGTTTTCAGATTGAGCTTACAAAATCATGTAGGCATTATTAAGCTTATACACAGACGTGCTAGCCAAAACCCATTAATAAAATAAATATTTGTCCCACGTTGTAGAGATCATCCCAACTGATTACAAATATACCCAATTTGCAACTACTTGTGTTTCTTTATTACCATAATTATAAAACGAAATTAGCCGGTTTCAGTCCTAACAAAGGTTATTTATTCAAACAAAGAGATTTATTCGAGGGTTTGACCTCGTAAAGCAAAATTTGTAATGAATAAATAATTGGGAGCCCAAAATATTAATTATTTTGATTATTGCTTCCACGTGCAGGCGGGTATTTACAGTATAGCGTCTATCTCAATTACGTAGACGCTCTAATAGAAATTATAAAAATTGTAAACAACAGACTTGTGTAATAAACAGATGTACGGCAAGAGGGCAAAACAAATTACAACTTCGAGTCGAGTTGGACCAATTAACTTTCCGTTACAGCGAGGGAAATATGAAATAAAATGAAAAACAGCCCACGGCTTCCGAGTTTTTTTTACACGGTAAAACTTTTAATTAAGGGATTAAAAATGACATTAGAGTGAGTTCACAGCAACGTAACTTTCTCTTTGTTTCCGGAATATCCGCAAGGCAGGCTCAAACACAGCGCAAATTACGATTAGGTAAATAGATAAGCACAAAGAAACTGATGTTATTCTCTATTAAGTCTTGTTAAAATCTTACCTTACCGCCCTTGAGGGATAAAGAAAGAAAAATAATCTACCAACTTAGTTTTGTAACATTCATTAAGAAAACGGAATGCCGGAAAGTTGGAGGCACTTTCCAGGGACGTTAGAAACAAAAGTGGGTTATTTATCAACAAATCTAATTAAGTATTAGTAATTATCTCTTTATTTATACTTACTTTGGTCTTTATAAAATAAAGTGACGACGAAAAATGTTAATTATTTCATTTTGACCTATTTATAACTAAGCTTTTAGTGGAAACATAACTTGTAATAAATTCGTGGCCGTGTGGTTTAGTCTGGTTACGTAATAATTACTGCCTTATAAATTAATGCTAAGATACAACGTAACCACTAGATATGGTTATTACTACTGAAATCTCAACTAAGTAAGCTTTAGTTTATTTAACCAAACTATGAGAAACTTCGTGTATCTACTAAAACAACTCGATACTAGTTCACTATTCATAACATCCAATTTCTATTCCGTTACTTTTAGACCTTAATATTAGGTATTTGAAAAGATGAATATTTTTCACTCCAATTACTTTTTCCACCGAGGGACGAGGAAAGTTTTAATTAAAGATTGAGCGACATTATGTCCCTCATCTCGGAAAAATAACCTTGTTATAACGAAGCCGACGGTCTGTTATTGAATCTAGCCTTCGTACTTTATGTTGTATTGACTATAACAAGTGAAGTGTATTTAGACAATATACTTTCAAGTGGTACATAAGCTTCTGTACTCAAGGGATTGTTCTGTTGTTCTATGACTTATTATGTCTTACATTATTTTGGCACATGAACGATGTATACTCCGGAGAATAATGAACAAAATTCGATTACTTGCGCGTTTTGTTTCTCGTCATATTTTGAGGCACATTAATCAATTCAGACTGTCAGTTAAGACAACTCTGTAAGTAAACAAATGCTTGAGTGCGCTCGTTAACTCAGTGAACTTCGTTACGGAGCTCGGAGCTCCGATACAATGCGAACCCGAGTTAATATGGAACAACTAAGCCACGATAACGAGTTCCACAATCGTCTATCGTAAGTGGTTGTAAGAACATCCCTTTCAAACTCATGAACTAGCTCTCAAGTTACAGATTCTACTTACCATATTTTAATATTTTCTCCTACAATGAAGCTGACTACAAAGAGAAAATTGAAAGGCAACAAATGGGGGCGCAGTAGAAGCTTATTCTCATTCAAATGAGTTTTGAAGAAAATATTCGACACTTTGATATTGTGATATTTACTTATCTTGTTTCAGTTTTGCTATGTTTTTCATTTCAGTGATAAGTTAATCTCACAGGAGTTACCTGCTGTTGTCGACGTAGTCATGTCAAAAAATCGAGATAGTCTGAGACAAGCATTAGTTTTAAAAGTTTGAACATGCTCAACACGTTCGTGGAGACCTACCCTGGATTGAAGTTTTTGCTGATGCATGAGGATATCGTTAGAATGTTCGTGGTTCTGCCAGAAGACCGAGTAAAAGGATTACTTAACTTAATTTACTATTAATGACTTATACTGTACTAAATTACTAAATAATTATAAATGTTCTGGGAAAGGGTACAAGTCTTTTACCTATTTAATTTTGCGTATCTATTGACTTATTCAGAAGTTCAATTTATTTCTTACTTAATACAAAAAGAAGTCGTAAAATAATTATACAAAAGGCGAAACTTAAAATAGCTTGAAATTGACAGAGTCAAGCCTAAGACGGCTTCACAAACAAAGCCATGTCGGACGCAATTATTCCTTTATTTATTATTCCATCGCATTTTTGTTTCGTTATTTCTTTTGACAAGTTATGAAAGTCTCAAGTTACGCATTATTAAAATGAACGGGAACTTTTATGATGAAGCGAATAAAAAATATCCTTTTCACTTATTCCTAGATAAATAATTGCAATAGTAGAAAAAATACTGAGAGATCTGAATCAAAAAATTTTGTTCCTATTTTGTCTTACTTAAAGCATACCCCAATCTGGACATAAATAAAAGAATTTTTTTAATTTTCCATATGTAAAATTATTGTGAATGCGAGGTCTGTTTTTCTGTTCATGCCTTTACAACGTTTGTGTTACAAAGTTTCGTAGTAAATAGGTAGTCCATTACTAAGGTGTATTTTTGTTTGGATAAGTTTGCGTTTCGTAAAGAGGCACAGTTATTTTATTTTGCCAAAACAAACAAACTTTACCGCTTTGTTTAATACGCAACTGGGGATTATTGAATAAGAGATTTGTTTGTTTCTTATTTGATTACTTATTTCTGTATGAACAATGATTATCTTATATCTTATTTGTGCAGTGGAGGACAGCGTCCTGTCCCACACTGCTCGTCAGCTGATTCCTGCCAAGATCGGTGGGTCCGTGGTGCTGAGATGTGAGCTGTCACCACAAGTTGGCTTAGTGGACATCACGTGGCTGCAAGATGGACTGCCGTTGTCTTCTGGATATTTGAGTGGTGGTAAGATAAAACAGAACATTGAATAATAAAGGCGTAGGTTTAAAAAAAAACGCAAATATTGGCCATAAGAACACGAGCTTTGTTTTACATTGAAATAAGAACGCTGAAATAAAAGTAAGAAGAACCATAATAAAATGTATTTAATAATATGCCCCGTAGCTGAGTGAAGAAGTTTGTTATTTGGCTCCCGTGATGTTAAATAACCCACTTACGCCTTCTCTTAGTGAATAAATGCAATCTTCGTAAACTTATTTATTTCAACTTATGAATTAAAGTGTACAAGGTTCCTTGTTGTTTTAGAACCTCGTTGGGTGTCAGGAGCTAGTGGTCTCTTACTCGGCCTAGACCTGACCCAGGCAGACGTACATGCGGAATATTCATGCGTGGCTCTCGACACTCCGAGCCCGCCTCTGAAACTCACTACCGACGGTCAGTAATAAAGCTTTATGCATTTAGAACGTCTTGAACTTACTCTGCAGAAATTGGTACAACCGGGATTACTGGCCAAAGACGATTACGCATGGCTGAAGTAAATACGAGTTCTTGTAAAGGGATTATTTAGTAGTGAAACAAACATTTGAATATCCTTTGAAGCTTTTGCATCATATCTTGTTTGTAGCAAGTAAACTTCAGCAAATATACGATGACAATTTCAAAATGTTTTAGTACGTTTTCGTCTGTTCAATGTATCTTTTTTTTCGTGTAGACAGCAGCTGGCTGGAAAATATAGAACTTAATTCGGTGGAAGCTCGCGCTGGGGACACTGTTGTATTACCCTGTATTCTACGACATATTACAGGACATGCTGTGAGGTAAGTAATAATCTTCCATCGTTCCATTTACTTACCTGCTTTTCTGCTTATATTATCATAGTTAAAATATTAATTGCCTGTTACACTACCTAGCTTTCATTATAATTTGCTTAGACAGTGCTTATCCGTACACTGAAACAGACCTTATGAATTCTAAATACGTTTTAAAGATAAATAATATTTATTGCATATTATTGAGTAAAAGTTCTTCACTTGTAGGCTCAAAAGACTTGACTTGAGACTTTGTTGGTTTGGTTTTTATGACTGATAAATATTGTTCGACCTTCCAATTACTGACTAAGATTATATGTGGCAAAATTAAATCATCAGTTGGCAGCGGCAGGAAGCATCTGGCACCTGGGCAGCAGTCTCAGGGGAAGGGACGGTCCGCGGAGGGTCACTCGTCATCTCATCTGCGCGGGCGCATCACGCCTCACGATACGCTTGCTCGTCCAATCCGGAGTCACCGTCAAGAGTGCTTGTGAAACTGGTCGTGTATGAACCGCTGTCTGTTACTGTGGCACCGAATCCGTTGGTAAGTTATGTTGTTTTTTTTTTATAATTATGTATGTCAGTGAGCACAGTCTACAACTGGCTTGTTTTTCAATCGCATTTTTTCCAGCACATTGTAACATCATGTATCAGAAAGGACTGGTTATATTTAAGGACGTCAAAGTGAACAACTTTGTTCATCCCCATTTCTAATATTCAGCTGTCTCAATATTTCAATACCTGCTCGACCAAAATAGATGGGACATCTGATTTTTTTTCGTGATTACGATGGTGGTCCCATGGAGAAAGTGGTTCTGTTTGATGGATTTCTATACCACATCTTTCCACATTAAAACAAATTTGTGTGTTAAGGAATAATAAATAAATAAATAAGTAAATAAATAAATAAATTATCACATCATTCTAATGCACGCTGTAGAATGTGTTCTAGATGACTGTAAAAACCCTCACTTACATTAGTTGCTTGTTTTATTGAAATGCTCTCCATTTCCTCTTCACCGTATCATTCCTATTGTAGATGATAGGCACGGGAGGTTCCGGTCACCTGAACTGCTCAGTAGCGGGGGGTCGCGGTGGTGGGGTGACCCTGAGCTGGCAGCACGAGGGGCGCCCCCTGCACGCGCCGCAGCCGCGCCTGGCGCTGGGGCCGGCGCGGGCGCATCACTCGGGCCTGTACCAGTGCACTGCGCACGACCATTCTGACTCCGCTGTTGCTGGTGCCGAGTTAGTTATTGCTGGTAACAATAGAATATTGTTTAAGTTGTGGAAGGTAGCCAAGGCTATATTAGCACCAAGAACACCGGCAATTGTGGATCATTTTTAGTCTTTGTAGATTTTGAATGTTCTGCTAACAGCTTTGCGCTTTTCCTTGTTCACGAAGTCTTTATGAATTGATCTGTTATTTACCCAAATAATTATGTAGAGTAATTTGGAGAATAAGGCCAAAGAAATGGATGGATGGATTGTGTGAGGAACGACATGAAAGAAAAGAGAGAGAATGATAGCATGATGATTGACAGGGAAGAAAAGCACATTGCGCTCGCAAGTAAAATAGGACTAAGCTAGAAAGATAATCACGTGCCAGATAGAGTAATTGATTTTTAATAGCTGAACATTAGCCTTGGCTACCTGACTACTACACATCATTTTCAAACTCCTCAATCTGTGCAACTGTTTATCTTTAATCCGGTTTCCAGACAGACCGCCCCGGCTGGTGTCGACGTTCAGCGGAGCGGTGTCCAGGATCGGACAGAGCATTGTCATACGATGTGCGGCCAATGGTGTCCCGTCACCTCGTATTCTGTGGACTTTAGATGACAGACCATTGCCGGCTGCTCCTGACAAGTGAGTACTATATTATCTCTTTACCTAACCAACAATTAAATGAGATTCGGTTCCAAACATAACAGGTTTCGGCTAATTTCGGCACGTTCTATTCGTGCCGAAACAACAGTTCAAGCGAGATTTATGCTGCTAGAGTTTTGTAAGTCACCGTGCAGTTCCATGTTTGATAACCTGAAGAATGCCACTGATGGTCACTAATCAGCGTGGCTACTTCTCTCAAACAATATAAAGTAATTACTTTCGACACGGCAAGAAGAACTTAACCATTATAATGGTAAGCAGGGCTGACTACCTGGAGTGAGCTTCATCAACAGCTCCTAAGTAAGGTCTTCTTAATATGGTAATCTTTGCAGGTACAGCGTAAATACAAGGGCAGAGGCAGTACCAGGAAGCGAAGAAGGCACAATAGTGTCCACTCTAAGTGTGACTATTAGGACTGCAGACGAAGGTGGCAGATACGGCTGTAATGCCACCAATTCGCAAGGATCCCATGCACATCAAGCAAGACTGAATGTTTATGGTACATTAACTTTTTTAAGGCATCGTTTTTGGTGTTTTGTCATGGTGAAGAGTAAAGTTTAATATGTTTTGGCACAGGTCCTCCGAATATTCGATATCTACCAGCGTTACATGTAAAGACTGACACGGATGTGACGATACACTGCCCATATTCAGGATATCCCATAAAGTAAGTAAAAATCATCATGTGCCTATCCTTTTCCCAAACAATGTTAGGGTCGGCTTCCAGCCTAAGAATAAGTAAAATGCTTTAAAACACTTGAAGGGGATTAATGTTCCCTACATGCGGTATATGTATGTCACATTTTGACCCAACTCATCTAGTCCAAATGACTTAATCCTTGTTATTTTTGTAGAGAAGTAGTATGGAAGCGAGAAGACGGCTCATTAGTAGAAAGTATACTGGAATCCAATGACGAACGAGGAGTTTTAAGACTGAATTCAGTGAGGAGCGCAGCCGCAGGAACTTATACATGTGAAGTGAGGGCGGAAAGTGGGGAGCTTGCAAGAAGAACTGTTCGCCTTGACGTTCATAGTAAGGGCTTTACTTACTTATAATTGAACATGGACCTTTTGGCGCATGCCAAAAAACCAGAACTAACACCACCATCTTGTTTCTTCTATACAATGTTTAAATACGAAAATTTCAAATACGTTTACCAAAAGTTCAGTCGAGCGCCAAAAGATCCTTGTAGGACTTTATGTGAAGTATTCCAACTTTCTGGAAATGTTTAAACGTCAAGTTATTGTCAACAGAGCCTCCGAAAATAGTGTCGTTCCAATTTCCCGAAGAACTTGAAGTGGGTGGAAGTACTCAAGCGACCTGCAGTTTGGTATCAGGCGACAAACCAATACAGTTTTCTTGGCATAAGGATAATTTGCCAATTCCTTCTACGCTTAAAGTAAGTAGAAAAAAGTGGTTGCTTATCGTTAATATAATAAAAAAAAACCCTAAAATTTTTTTGAACAAAGACTTTTCTCGTGTACAAATACCGACCAGGAGGGTTACTATGACGTCTTAAAGCAGGAGTAATTCCAGTGTGGGCAGAGAGAGAACGAGCTATACAGGTCGTCTAGCGCCATCTCTTTCCCACACTGGAATTATTCTCCTGCTTTATGACGGATCTGGGACATTTGCGCGAAATACGTATGCGCGAAGGACACTTCTGCGAACCCACTTGCGCGAAAAGACATATGCGCGCATGGACTTTTGGGCGATTAGACTTTTGCGCGAATGTACTTTTGCGCCCATAGACACTTACGCGCATAGACACATGCTCGCAGAGACACATGCGCGCAGAGACACTTCCGCGAATGGACACTTGCGCGAATGAACTTTTGCGCAAAAGGACACTTCCGCGACTAGATTTACTCGCGACTGGCTACGGTTAATCTGTAGAGTAAACATAACATCATATTATTTCTTATTTTCAATGAGATAGAGCGAGAGAATTGGCAACACTGCCCGATTGACATGTCAAATTATTTTTTCGTATCTGCCATGAATAGTGTTGCCAGATATAATTATTGTTTAATCGATTTACAATATCGATTTTGAACGTATGTTTCAAAATAATTTTACTCTCTGTTCAAGCTTTTGGGTTTCATTAATGTCGATTTTTAAGGTCATTCAGTTGTTTTAATGTCTATTATGACAAATGTATATTGATGTATAGAACATTATTGTTACTTTGTACAAAAAAGATTAATCAATCGATTCCGATTTAGAAGAACCTCAGTGTTATGTTTACTCTACAGCTAACCTAACCTAACCATTCGCGCATAAGTCCTTTCGCGCATGTGTCTTTGTGCGTAAATGTCCGTTCGCGCATAAGTCCATTCGCTCAAGTGTCTATGCGCGCAACTGTCTAATCGCCCAAAAGTCCATGCGCGCATATGTCGTTTCGCGCATGTGGATTCGCGCAAGTGTCCTTCGCGCAAATGTCTTTCGCGCTAGTGTCCTGATACCCTTTATGACGTCATGGTAGGCCACCTGCAGCGAGTTAACTCCAAAAAACCAAACTTCACTGTGCAGTCTGCGGAACAGTCACTGGTCTGTCGTAATTACCGTCCTACACTTAATTAATAATGCGCCAGCTTCGAATTTAAACTATACATCTACTAGAAAGAATGAAAAAAAAGACATTAATTTGGAAAAAATATCTCCACTAAATGATTCAGCTAACTAACGATATTGTTCTCCTTATACGATTTCGATTTGTTTGCACATCTTAAATCAATGGTTCATTATGACTAGGTTGAACAGAAAAACATGGATTTTTTCTCTCTCCTGATCATTCAAGACCTAACTTCGGCTCACAGCGGCGACTACACCTGCAGAGCTACAAACGACTTCGGGACAGTTAGCCATAGCGCTTCACTGATTGTCAAAGGTATTTATTGTCTTACCTCTAAGTTCACTCTGTCTTGTAAGTTGTTACATATGTGCCCTAGTTTAAAGTTAGTTTGATAGTTCTGAAATTCTGAGGCCCTAGCACAAGCGCGCGGTGAAAACGTAACGTAAACGTCGATTTTAAAATTAAAAATGCTAGTTTCACATAAAACATTTTCGTAATTTTAAGAATGTATTCATATTTAAGGATGATACTGGTTGAGCTTGTTGCAAAAAAATTGAGTACCTAATATGCTATTGGATAATTTCTATTTTTCGATTCAAAAATCGACGTATTTACGTTTGTCGTATCGTCGCCTCTGGATTAGATTTTGGACGTATTTGGCATCGGAATAGGTCATCGATATCGTTTTAAGATTGTTTGTTTTAATAAGTAGCGTTACCTTTGCGTAGCATTTTTATATTGTGTCATTAATGTTGCTTGTCGCATTGTTGTCGCTGTCAAAAGTGGGCATTATCGCATTTTATTTGTTAAAGATAAAATTAAGTACTTATTTGTCATTTCGATACACAACTGTTGTCCTAACTGTTCATTCTCAAATAATAATGGTAACAGGCCAGAAAATATCGTTGCATTAGCCAGAAACCATTATGACTTGTTGCAACTTATCGAGACTCGTATAGAGATAGTCTGTTGTTTTTATAATTCCTAGGAATTCTCATTTTTAGTTAATAGTCAGGGGTTTTTCTTATCTTAACACAAACCATATTTAACTTTTCGGAAGTCAGATTTAAACTTAAGATAGTTTCGAATTTAATCTACAGTGTTTACGCAGTTATTTTACATCTAACAGCAACCATATAGAAACGAAAATAAAGATCATTTTACTTTGAAAGTTCGAGATAAAATAACTCTGAAAGAACTGTGCAGTTTGTTTCACTTTCTTCTTTATTCTTCTATACTGTTAAGAGGACCAGCGTAACATATAAAGCAGTCTCTCCGCACAGAATCGCCGACATGGGTGTGGCGAGCTCAGAACACGTCGGTGTCGGCGGGCGCCGCACTACTTCTACCCTGCTCGGCTAAAGGACAACCCACGCCGAGGATATCTTGGGACTATTCTACAGGTATGTGTGACTAAATTCATTGTTAAATTATTCATGTATTTTGGTCCCCATATTCTAGATTTCGACTGTACATAAAAGTGTTTAGCAAGTCATCTCATCATCTGTCTAGCCTTTTCCCAACTAAGTTGGGGTCTGCTTCCAGTCTCCTGATGTAGCCGAATATGAGTATTTTGCATTTTATGTGGGGGATTGCCTATCTGACCTCCGTAACCCAGTCACGTGGTAATACGGTACCCTCGGTAACAACTGTCAAAGACTGTTTTTGATATGGAAAGAAAAATTCGAGTGCGAGCAGGGTTTGAACCTGCGACCTTCCGATTTTCAGTACACCGGACGTCTTAACCAATTAGATCATCGCACCCTGCTCACAGTTCTCGAAATTTTCGTTCCATTAATAACGTCTCACGGTGACGTTGGCGCCATCTATTTAAGAAAGTATCGAACACAGGTCGCAGGTTCAAACCCTGCTCGCACTCGAATTTTTCTTTCCATATCAAAAACAGCTGTAGTTCCTTACGCAGGGTTTGCGTATAAAAAGTATTTAAAACTGTCAACGATCTGAAAATGACAGCCGCGAACAATGGCTACTAGTTTCCCGAGACACGAAGGGAACTGGCAAGGGGAATGGTCACCCATCAACGGACTGACCTCGGAATGTGTTGCTTAATCTTGAAAATCGGCCTGTGCGGCTGTTATTATTTACTTCTAACTTTTGAGTACCTTATTGAAAATTTTACTGATATCTGAGGGGTCAGAACAAGCATTAGTTGTAGTTTCTCTTTGACATAACTTTTATAGGGTTTGCAGTAAAGCAGAGGACCTATCTTTCTACAAGAATTTACAATTATTCAACAATCATATCGACTAAGGATATTTTCTGGTCAGGTTTAATTATTTTTTGTCGTCAGATCCAACAATGACTGTATTTCGTAACAGATAAGCTTACCGCGCTCTTATTTGTACTTTCATGAATACAGAAAACAGAATTATATAGAGTCCCGGTTATCGGATTTCTGTGGTAACGTAATTTCAGGTATTGGCATATCCAATATTGCGTTTTGATTACTTTTAATAGAAATATAATGTTAAAGGTAACCTTAGTATATTATTGTTTTATTAATTTGTAACGTGAATGGAGGACGTTTAATATTACAAAAACAAGGCTTTGTAGATAATAATGTATTTTTTCATACAATCATGTAGACGTTTATGTATGTATATGTAGAAGTGCCGATATTAAACTTTTTGAGAAACGACCTTTTGTGCTCGTACTGTACAAGCACAACACAGTTCTCATGTCAATATGTCAGCACTTTATCTACGCCGAGAGATCTTACGCAAAACACAAATAACATTCATACCTGGAGACAAAATGAGTGTGAATAACTACAGACCCATTTCAGTGCTAACAGGCCTTTCAAAAATGGCCATAGTCTGGAGACAAAATGAGTGTGAATAACTACAGACCCATTTCAGTGCTAACAGGCCTTTCAAAAATTTTAGAAAAAATCATTAACAATAGATTGATAAAATATCTGGAAGATAATAAACTACTTTCAGACAATCAGTTTGGGTTTAGGCCTAAAAAATCAACAAGCCAAGCAGTAAACAAATTGACCAACTACATTGCTACAAATCTGGATAGTGGAATGCATACAGTTGGGATCTTTCTAGACCTTGCCAAGGCCTTCGACACTATTTCTTGCACTACTCTTTTGCAGAAGCTTGAAACACTTGGAGTAAGAGGAGCACAGCTTCTACTATTGTCAGATTATCTAAGGGATCGACAGCAAACTGTAAAAATTGGCCCGCATACAAGTTCTGACCTTTCTAATACTTGTTTCGGAATTCCACAAGGCAGTATTCTAGGCCCTACATTATTTTTGATCTATATTAATGACCTTTGCTGCCTGCCACTCCAAAATGGTGTTATTATGTCTTATGCAGATGATACTGCTTTGTTGTTTGCAGCTAAAACTAGAGCTGAGACCTATGAACATGCTCAGAATGGCTTCAACATTGTGTCTAATTGGCTCCAGAATAATCTACTTACATTAAATGCTGAAAAAACAAAATACATTTTATTTACAATAAGAAATACTAACACACCGCTTACTAATCTAAACATTTACGCGCATAACTGTAGCACGTTCGCTGACACTGTATGTTCTTGCCCTACTTTAGATAAAGCTGACCACTTGAAATATCTAGGTGTCACTATTGACTCCAATCTAAATTTCCGTAAACATATCGAGTTACTGTGTACTAGAGTGCGAAAATTAATATATGTTTTTAAGAATTTACGTAATGTAGCTAACTATAATTTGATAAAACAGATTTATTTAGCGTTGTGTCAATCTATTCTAACATATTGTATAATATCCTGGGGTGGGGCGGGAAATTCAATTCTTCTCCCTCTAGAACGTGCTCAAAGAGCAGTTCTAAAAGTTGCTACCTTCCGTCCTTTTAGATTCCCTACACACCAGCTCTATAAAACATGTAATGTACTTACAGTACGGCAATTATTTATTCTTCACATAATACTGCACCAGCACTCTACACTTCCCTATCACCCAGTTCCTTCCGATAGGAGAAGGAAGGACCTAGTTTGCACAAAACCTCAAACTAGACATGCGTTTGCAAATCGTTTTTATGTGTTTTTAGGACCTTTTCTTTACAATAGACTCAACAAGATACTAAACTTCTACAGTTTAAGTTATAAAAAATGTAGTTTGGTAATGTCAGATTATTTAGCGGTACTTAATTACACAGACACAGAAAAACTTCTAGAAGTTGTGGTTTGATTATGTTATCGTATCTATTTGTACATATTTACTTAAGCTAGTTTTAGGGTTTTTCTTTTATACCAACTTGATGCATAGTTATAATTGTTAATAGATTAATTTAATTTTATAATTTTATTGTCCTTATTGAATTGTGCTAGGTAAAGTGATGGCCTGAAACACAGGTTTAAATAAACCTAGTTCGGGCAGGTCGCTGACATCTAAATTGAACTATTGAATACTTGCGACTGTAAAATATATTTTAGTTATAGATTACTTATAAGTACTTATAATTAGTATGAGAAATAATACTACTGCGCTTAAATGTACACTTTTTGTAATACTTTTTAAATAAATTATTCTTATTCTTATTCTTATTCTTATACCGCGTGGCCGTGCACCCATTTATCTTGTAATCATACTTTTATCAATCAATCAATGAGTATCAACCGACTTCAACTTGAGGTGTAAGGTACGGCCTAAAATGCGGAAAAAGCGGCTCGAAGGACCATTAAGATGTATACAACATGTAACGTAATTAACGCACACCCTCAGACACCCCAATTAGTATATTATGTTATAATCATAATACATACACTGAATTTTTAGTTAAACATATATGAGCATTGATTATTGATTGATTTAGTTATACTAATTCCGGAAGAATGTTGTGGTCACAGTACAAATCCACAAACGCAGACAGTCGCACAAGTAGGTATGAGGTTCTTGTTAGCCTAGTAGGTATTCGCTCGCGTTCGAAACGAGTTAACGAGTTTTTACTGTAATTTACGTAGTTTTAATTATTTTTGGGAAAAAAAAATACCTATAATAAAAATTATAGAAATCGATTCAGTAAACGATTCTGAACAAACTAATTTCAGGATGTGCGTTAATTATGTTACATGTTGTATATATCCTAATGGTCCTTCGAGCCGGATTTTCCTACAAACAAAACTATCTAGAGACTAGACCTAAGCGGAATACTCCTTCCTTAAAAGTTTCTATTGTGGAATGTATGTACATGGGATTTAAACATTCAGTTATTTGCTTGTACTATTTACACACACACACACACACATACTTCTGCTCAACCATACCCTTCGGGGATTACAGGCGTAATGTTGTATTTATGCACATACAGATGGTGGCAACTGGCGACAGGTACTCTGGGGCCAGTCAGAGGCGACGGACACCAGCGGTGGCTCAATACTGATAGATGGCACTGTGTGGCTAAGAGCCGCTAGTCCTGAACACGAGGGCTGGTATCGCTGCACTGCGAGAGTACAGCATTCTTTCTTGCATCACTCGTTTTATCTTGATGTTCGAGGTGAGTTTGTGTGAAGTTACAATCCAAACATATATTTAATACTCAAGATTGCATTCTACAATGTGAACTTAAGGGGTAAGTATACATAGACATGATCATTGGGACCCGATCGAGCACAGGAAAGAGAGAAGATGAATTTAGTTGCTTAAAGTTAGAACACAGTGATAATAATTCTGGCGGATACTTTTGATAGGAATTTACACAATACCTATTTGCATTTTCATGTGATAACAATTCAGTGAAAACAAGCAACAGTTCACAGTAATCTGTTTTTATTTGCATCCACGGATGTTAACGCTTAAACTGGATTAAAACAACTCTTTTTAGAATGTAACATTTTTCTGTATATTTTTAGAATGAAAAAATCGGAGTAGGTTTGCATCGCAACCCATTCGTTTTCATCCCAATTTGATAAGCTAAACCGAAAAAAACATTTTACTACTTTTGTATTTTTTCTTTTTAACCCCCGATGCAAAGAGAGGTGTGTTACAAGTTTGACCGCAATTTGTGTGTGTGTCTTTCTCTGGCACCGCCACTCTTAAACGAGTGAACCGATTTGGATGTAGTTTTTTTATTTGAAAGTTAGTTTCTTGGCGATGGTTCTGAGATACGTTTTATCAAAATCGGTGATTACTAGTTATGGGGGATGAAAGTGGGTGTGAATAATCGAATATTTTCAAATATACCCAAGTGGGGTATCAAATGAAAGTGCATGATGTGTATATTACAATTAAACATGTTTTATCAAAACCGGTGTAGCCATTTACTAGATTTGGGGGATGAAAAATCGAATATTTTCATATATACCCAAGTGGGGTATCAAATGAAAGCGAATGAATATGTTTATTAGACTAGTATTATCAAAATCAATTCAGTCATTTTAGACATGGGGGGTGAAAGTGGTGATGTATAATCGAATATTTTTACTCAAGTGGGGTATCAAATGAAAGGGCATGCTGTGTATATTACAATTAGACATGTTTTATCAAAACCGCCTCAGCCATTTTATTGACTTTTCAAATGTTTGTTCGCTTTTCTTTGTTGCGATAGGGGTTTTTTAAATTTTAAATTTAATTTTGTTCTTTGTCGGCACGGTTGGCGCAGTGGCTGAGCGATTGACTGCTGCGCTTCGTGTCGCGGGTTCGATTCCCGCACGGAACAAATATTTGTATGGCCTACAGGTAGTTGTTCTGGGTCTAGCTGTTTGTGTATGTGAGCTTAAATGTTTGTAAACGCACCCACGATACAGGAGAAATTCCTAGTGTGGGGCAACGTTTTTTTAAAAGTATTTTTTTTTTTTTTTAATATAATAATAAATATTATTACTAGTAGTATACAGGACACTAAAAATATGCATACGCACGTAAACTTCTCTTAACATTAAATAATATGTCTTATACATAGTTGCATTTTAAAACAGAACCTCCCAGACTGAGTAGAAGCGGCAGCGGTGAGACTCGGTGGGTGGTGAGAGGAACCACAGCAAGATTGTCGTGCACCATCAGAGGGGAGCCGGAGATCCACGTGCATTGGACTCATGACTCCAGGCCATTGTCGTTACAGTAAGTCAGATGAAGCTATTTTGTGCGGTTCCATGTAGAATTACCTCTTATTATATAAGAGTACTGTCTGTACTGTGTACTGCTACTGTCGTGCACCGTCAGAAGAGAGCCGGAGATAAACATATGTACACTGGTCCCACGACTCCAGACCATTGTCGTGACTGTAAGTATGATGACGCTGTTCTGGTTACTTTCATGTAGCCTTACCTCTTGATAGAGATGAACCACGAACCGGAGATCCTCGTGCACTGGACTCATGGCTATTTTGAGTATACTTTTTCACCTACACGCGTGGTGAATTCCACTCCTCACAGAGAGGAGGCGTGTGTACTAGCACGGGGAACGTTATGGGTGATCTTGCTATTCATTTCTGGCTACGATATAGCAGGGACTGTACAGAAAACCATCGAAAGAAGTTGTTTAAAGGATGCTACAAGATACTGCGTTGCGAATTAGGATGGAAACTAATGACACTAGCATAGCTGCTTCCAATCATCGTAGTTCGTTAAAAATCAGCTAATGGCATTTTATATTTAGTGAGATGCAATCTGACTCCTTCGTAGTAATAATGTTTCCCCCGTGTCAGGTAGCATTTGACTATAATGAAATTGTAGGCGTCGTGTTCTCTCGCGATTGACAGGCTTGATGATTGCGTTATCTTTTAAACATTTTCAATCAAAACTTGCAATTTATTTGTTGATTAAAGTTATGAGATTTTCACAACTTTATCGACTTGACAATTTAATTTCCTGTTTTGATATTGAATTTTGATAACGCGTTCCGATCAATTTATAAATCAGTTTCAATGCTTATCTTGGAAAATATTCAATATTTTAACGTTTATTTATAAAATGCGAAGAATATCTATTGTACGAAAAAGATTGTTAATTGTTGTTTTCATGTCGAAAGTATAATTTAACTGACTTTCTTGCTCCTGTTAGTGGTTCAGGTGGTGTTGAAAACAGGGAGACAAGTGCTGGGGCGATGACCTCAGAAGTGACAATACCGCATGCAGGACCAGAACACGCTGGCGAATACCGATGCCTGGCGCGCAACCTGTATGGAAATGATGAGCTGGTCTACCGACTGTTCGTTAAAGGTGGGTTTAGCTTACCTCATTCTCTTACAGTAATGGTTAAACCTAGTGAGAGACTACCCATACTGAAACACCATGTACCATTTTTACGCTCTGAAAACGTCATCAGTTGCTATATGAGTGCCGTGAGGGTTCAATCGACGAATCCAGACATATTTTGTGACATAAAATGTACGAGGTGACATATTTTGAGGTGAAAGGTCGACATCGATCGACCGCGGTCTGGTTGCACCATAATAAATCTGAAAACAACGAGGCCAATAGAAGACTTTAATTTGAAATCAGAATGTTTGTAAATTGTGATAATCTCTTCGTAATGAAGTTATTAACTTCATTCACTTTTGATTAAGTAAATCTACCTTGAATAAGTCTAGTACCAAAAATAGACTGATAAATTATTCACGTTGTTATTAGTTACATAACAACATAACATAACATCACGTCTGTAATCCCCACAGGTTTAGGCAGAGGTGTACCTAATAGTTCACCCACATTTTGCCAGTTATGTTTATATCCCATGTTATAGGGGGCGAGCCTATTGCCATCAACCGGGCACAAATCGTCTGGATTTACTAAGAAATTCCTGTAGCTGCTATTAAGAAATTCCTGATGAAAAAACCCAATAATACTTTGCCTGATCCGGGAATTGAACCCTCAGTACCTCGTGCTAAGGTCGCGCTTGCGACCACTAGATCATCGAGGCAGTCTATTATTAGTACTACTCAAGATAGTTATTACTGTTAGTTAAAATGAAATACGAAGTTGCAATGGTGTTGTAAAATTAAAAAAAATGGGGATAG
This sequence comes from Noctua janthina, assembly GCA_963576755.1. NCBI lineage: Eukaryota > Metazoa > Arthropoda > Insecta > Lepidoptera > Noctuidae > Noctua > Noctua janthina. The sequence goes on from OY755055.1 coordinate 7,348,182, forward strand.
AGTAGAGTTCTGGAAATGCCGCCCCTATGTAACCTACAGAACGAGTCCGGACTATTTGTTCATGAAAAAAAAAAACTAGATACCAGTATGTAGTAGCGACTGGTAAATAAGAAAAGGGAAGCATGTAGGTACGGCTGTTCATGGTTGAAAGTGAAGCGAATTTTAAAGTTAAAATGTTTTTTTTTATTGTATCTCATTATAACAGTATATATGGTTTGAATTACACGTTAATGAAGGTATACCACGAGTAAATACATAGTTTTGACCTAAGTCACATATGGCTTCTTGTTATTATTTACATGATTAACCGGGGAGGTAGGAATCGTGTTCATATACCGATCAACTTAGTAACTATGTTACATAGTTTGGATCAATAAAGTCGGTGGTGTCAAGCCAATTTCAAAATACAGCGCTGTTTCACTGAGCACAGAATGCTTAATAGTAAAGCTTAAAAAAAAAACGCAGAGGTTAAAAAAAAATAGTTTGACGTAGAATAATATAAATACTAGCAGTATTTTCCACTTGTAGCGTACTTGCGTAGTCATCAAATTGTATTTAGTGTAGCTCAATTATATAAAAAAATATAGTCAAATAAGTCAAATACATATAAGTTAAAAAAAAATATTTGTTTGACTTGGCATGGGTAAACAACGTATCTGTAACAGTAATACGAAAAACATTTATTTTTTATAATAAAAAATTTCCTGTTAATTCACGACTACCATTTCAACTGCAAATGTTTACGTTAATTTCAGTGCAAAAAATTCATGACTGTATACCATCGTTGAATTTTTACTCAAAAGAGACACGATCTCTGAGTTTGTTTCGGCTGTTTCTTCTCAGAATAGTCAGGTACGAAACTCATCTAGATTTAAAAAAAGACGTTTAAAAGTGTTTGTAAAACCTATTTCCAAAATAAACATCATTTATCATTTGTCACTATTTACATCTTAAAGTTAAACACGAAACAGACACGCTGTTCAACATTGACCACTCGAAATCGTAAACAAAGACTCAACTTAGTACGCTATTCAAAATCCTACAACTAGACATCACATTCCTCCCTATTTAACATGTAAACAACATTAAGTTAAACAATACTACCTATGTAGTGGTTGCTTCCGTGCCGTTGTTCTATGCCGCGGTACTGTGCCGTCCAGCGGTCGTCATGTACTCGCGTCGAGGGCCATAAAGCGTAATGTGTGTCCGCGATAATACTGAATACGTGGCCCCACTGTACTGTTATATTTTGAGCACGAAAATGGGCACAGAAGGAACATTTGGTTTTTAAGGTGGTCACTGTGGTACATTAAAAATAAAACGTACGAAATTAACCCATTTAAGACTACAAATTATAATAGTTGATATAAAAGGTTCTCTCTGCTCTTTTATATGTGCCTGAAATATCACTTGAAGCGGAATTCATTAACCGTGAATAACGTCGCAATAATCTTGTGGCTAAATAATAATAATAACAATAAACAGCCGCTCGGGTCGATCTTTAGGTTAAGCCTAAAGGTGCTTGCCTAGGTTGGTCTGTGGATGGGTGACCACCCATTACATACCGAGTTTCCTCCGTGCCTCGGAAAGCACGTTAAGCCGTTGGTCCCGGCTGTCATTTGTAGATCTTTGACAGTCGTTTGGTAGTCAGTGGCCTAAAAAGTCTGACAACCAGTCTTACCAAGGGGGTATCGTATTACCCAGTATTAACTGGGTTGTGGAGGTCAAATAGGCAGTCGCTTCATGTAAAATACTGGTATTCAGCTGCATCTGGTTAGAATGGAAGCCGACCCCAACATAGTTGGGAAAAGGCTAGGCATATGATGATGACGTCGCAGTAATCAGTTTACAGATTTTCGAAAAGGCATTAAGGTTCCATATTAATTTCATTCATTTACGGAAATGAATGAAATTAATTGGAACCCAAATTTCTTGACAAGAAAATTTCAGAGAACGGTCTCTGAAATTTTCTTATCAAGAAATTTGTATGACTGCTGTTATTTCCGTCAACCAATCACAACAGTTAACATGACATAACATAAACCTACACCAGTAACCGCCGACAGATTAAGCAAAGGTGTAGCCCATATTACTCGCTCATGTCGCTTGATTCGTGAGATTTTATACAAGGTTCCCTAATCGAAGACTTGGTCAGACATTCAGAAACTGAGTGTAAGAAGTTTTGCATAGTTGATCGCGCACACAACCCAGTCGTCTGTGAAATAGTACGGAATAGGGCTTCTGTCTTTATTTAACGTTGATGTCCTCTACCCTCACAAACGTGTAATTTATGACACGCGATGTTTCGGTTATGGTTATACATGACGTAAATAAAATAACAAGTTTAAAATTTTCGTTTTCCGTGCCGTAAGAGTGACCAAATAAAATATATTTAGTAGCTTTATAATTTTGGATGGTATATATTACTGCTCTGGGGTCCCAAGTCTGAGAAGTTTCAGTCATAAGTTCAACAAAGTGGGTTTCATAACTTTGTTATGTTTCCTAACACTAATACCGTTTCGGCGTTGACGTTTATACAAACTTAAAAGTAGGTACTTATACTGAAACATGGTTCTATTAATGGCATCTCACTCGTGACGAATTCGCTAACGACATTTAGCTTGAAGATGTTCACATGCTACCTGAGAGTGACAGGGACAGCAGGAAGCATAGGTACAGCGCCTTTGTGTTGCGTTTGACATTTCGTCTGTAAATGAATGTCTACGTAAGTATGATAGAAAGACTAGTATCCTTAAAAAAACCTTTTCCACACAGAGCGACCAAGCGTACCAGAAGAAGTGCGCGTCTCCGAGGTATGGTCACGTAAAGCCCGGGTCACATGGCGCGTTGCGCGGGGAGCGCTCGTGTCGCACTATTCCCTTCAGTACCGCGCCCTAACGCGCGATCTGTCGCACGCTCCGCTTGACGCCCCGCTACCCGCTCTGCTCGACAATTGGGATACACAAGACGTCCTTAACATCACATTGGCTAATTCGGATCTCCTACATGTTGCGTAAGTTTTTACTTTGTTATTTAAAAGTCTGCTTTTTATTAATGTGTCGTTACAGTAAGGATTTGCGGCGTATTTTGTTATTGTCTATTAGAAAGTGAAAAGACGTAAATAAATTAAAAATAAATTAAATACCCAAGGATACACTAGTAGAATTTTCATGTCATCTCTCTCATGAAATAATTGACCTGTTCAGATTAAAATTTCTACATTTTTGATTTCCCTGTTTTTTGAAATACTATACTGGGCAAAGATTATACATTGGTATATCTGGTTAATTGATGAATTTCAAATAAGACTGTTTTATTCATTTACTATATTAAGGAACGTACTTACTATGGACATCCGCTGTTCATTTCATGAAGTTTCCGTAGCTTCTTGCTCAGCTCTTGAAACGAACAGTTTGGTGACTTGGTACGTGAGTCAAGACACAAAGTAAAATATACTCTCAAAAGAATGGTCGTTTCGCGAATGAATTCTCGTTGCTTAAATGTTTGCAGTTCCATTACATGGTTATTAGTGTCTACTGCAGCTGTACGTACCCTTACAATTTATACCGAATTGATCGTTGTTTCAAAGTAGTTACAAGTAATATCTACAAACGGTGTAGTCTCGAATTATCTATTCAGAGACAACGTGACGGATAAGGGTAACTTTATTACCATTTGATAGCTACCTTAGTTTATAACTTAGTCTCGAACTTGGCAGACTAATTTAATTAGTAAGTTTATATCAACTGGAGTGTATTGATACATCTCCTGACTCATATATTGACGTATTCCAACTTTATACAGGTACAAAATGTAATTAAAATGCGAAGCTTTTTAAAAATGCTCATTTTGTAATTTAAAATACAAAGTTACAAAAACGTATAGCCACTTTATTGCTTTTTCCCGGAATGTAGGTTTAATTTCAGCGTCTATTGAAGTATTACCCGGGAAACTATTTCTCAAAAATCAAGTTCTTTTAAAAATAAGTACCGGTTGCGGTGTACAACAGTTGCTTTGGATTTAAAGTTTAATGGCTTTTAGGCCAACAGGGAGCACTGAAATGTTATAACCCATTGTATTACTTGGGTACTCTGGAAAAAATCAAGCTCAACCAATTAATGTTTCCGAAAATTTTGCAAAGTTAATTTCAGTTTTTAATACCGTGTTGACGTAGACTTTACAAGTACGTTGATTTAGTTTTAATATAGAATCACAAAGTGTTCAAAGTCAAACGTTAGCTTTGGATTGTAAATATAATTCCATAAAGCTAAGGTTTTTCAAAGGGCGTGCTCGTAAAGCCGGTTAATAATTTTTTTGTTAAAAAAAAAACGAACCGGTGCCGATGTGTGGATTTTGATGTACGGGGGTTGTTTGTTCAGGAGTTGAAAAAAATACCATATTTTTCCTGCTTAATTACTTGATATACACAGCTCATTAAAATTTTCCTAGAGGTTCCTTTGATGTGAGCACCTATAGATATATTTTGGCAATATTTAAATTATTTTGTTAAATGAGCAAATTAAGTATCTAAAATCCAAAAATAATGGTTTGTTTATGAATGCAGAGATGTTTGCGAATGAGCTTTTTAGGGAAAGTGGCCCAACCATGTCTTTTTCAATCGTCAATTAGCATTTCCTTATTACGATTTGACGGATGTAGGTGCAGGACCAAGTGAAAAAGGTGTAAGCTTTGATTCAAAGATGGCACTAGTATTGAAGATACGTTGATACACGATGTTGAACACTTTCAGGCAGCCTGCTTGTTCCCTAACCGAAAACATTCTCTTCTTCAAGCTTATTCAACCAATATGTTTATAGGTCTCCTCTATAGACGGACCGTCCACAAAGCCGTCAACCAGGCATTCTGTACGTAATACTTGGTAACTGTACGCAAATTTTTTGCTGGGAAACGACTTTTTTCGACTACGAAAAATCACATTCTACGGTAGGACTCAATGTAACGCACTCAAAACATTTGCTGATGGATGTATAGAATAGTACGGGGGTCGTGGAGGTATTTAAAGTAAAGTTATAACATTAAAAACTTGTATTTTAAAAAACTTTTGTAAGTGTCGGATTTTTGACCCCCAGTATCTCCGTAACTAGAAGGTTCTCTGGTATGGTCCAAAAATGAACAATTGCCTTTCGGCTTCGTTAAGGGTACTTTTATACCCTTTGTAAATAAATATTATATGTTACCTAGGTCTGAAGGACCGGGTCGTGCGGGCGCGTCGGTGGCGGGACTCTCTCCTGACATGAGATACGCGATGCGCATGGCTGCGTTCAACGATGTCGGCGTCTCGCCATACACTGCGCCGCTGCATTTCACCACAAGAGAGGAAGGTTTGTAACGTTGTTATACGAGTGTGGTTTCCTAAATATCAGCTTTACCGCATAGTAAGGCTCTTCTTATTGTTAACCTTTATTGTACACTCCTTAGACATTTACAATATGTAGCTTACGTACTCATACAAAGGCAATCTTAACACCTAATTGTATTCTGACAGTAAACCAGTGGCGAAGGTTTCATACAACTCGATTCCTACCGGCTTCCCTTTGAAAAATGGCACAGTCAGTATTCCATAGACAAATAATATAATCACATTAAAGATATGTACTCCGGCTTACCACTTACAAAAATTGACCCTTCGCTACTGCAGCAAACTAAATACTAATAAAGTTTTTTTACTTAAATATAAACTAAGAAATTATATACATACAATACAATAATGCCCCTTTTTTTTTTTTTTTTTTTTCCGGATGGGAAATCATCAAATGACCCCCCCCACTCTGGGCGGAGCGGAAGGGAGTGTCAGACTTGTACTGACTAAAACCCATCCATGTTCCTTCTTTGCCCTTTGTGTTCCAGGGCCACGGTATCTCTTTCGAACAGTCCCGCAGCCCTGGCAGGCATCGGCCCTTGCGGACCCCTACTTATTTGCTGACATCTCTTTGAGGCGCGCGTGGAACACGAACGCGCCGTCGACACGGCCTGTCGTCATAAGACGGCCGGACGGCGAGCTGGCCCATAACTCGCCGTCCACAGGCCCGCGCCTACGGTGGCCGGGAGCCACCACGTGACCCCCGACGCCCAGGGCGTCTCCCGCGGCGACTGGGACGTGAGGTTCTTTCCCTCTCACGTCCGGCCACCTCCTTCACTAGCATGACTGCTTCGCAGAAGGAGGTGACGGCTTCCCATTCCCTCTCGCTCCGGACCATGGCTTGAACCAAGGCCGGACGCGAGAGATCGCCGCCGCCAATCGCCGCTACGAGGACACGGCGGTGCTCCGCCCAAGCGGGGCAGACCTCCACGGTGTGCTCCACCGTGTCCTCCGGACGATCCTCGCAGTGGAAACACCCGGGCGTTTCCTCCCGCCCGATTCGGTGCAGGAACCTCCCGAAACAACCGTGTCCGGTGAGGACCTGCGTCAGGCGGTAGGTGAGGGCGCCGTGGCGCCTCTCTAGCCACTCCTCAAAGAGGGGACTTATCGCCACTATGGTGGCGTGCCCTGCACGGGGTTGTGACAGTCGCTCTCTCCATGTCGCCATGAGATCACGCCGGAGGTCTGTCCGCTGAGCAGCAATTTGCCGCGGCAGCGGAGTTTCCTCCCGACGTAGTGCCTCCGCGCGCCATTCGTGCAGGCGTGCGAGGACTATCGCCTCCAGATCCCATGGCGGCAATCCGGCAAGGAGGCTAGCCGCTTCGCCGGAGAACAATAATGCCCCTGACATTGTATTCAATAATTCTTGACATAATAATTAATACCCCATGACATTGTATTTGATAGTAGTTAACGTTTTTCATAATCTTGACATTGTATGGTTTATTATTAATTTTAATATTTTTGAAATATTTGTACGCTGGAAACAGCAGAATATTATGGACATAATGTTTTGTGTAACACCTAAGTAACAACAATATTCTAACAAATATTTTTTTTATTCTATTTTATTCTAATACAACCTTACCAATGATGTCCTAGGATGCGTAACGAGGGATGTGTGGAAAACTAACAAATAACATCACCACAATTCAATACTCGAGCAAAGCTACATATAGCTAATATGTTTTATGTTGAAACAAGAAAAGGCCAGCGTCTTGTCTAGAATATAACTTTATGCCAAACTTTGGATCTAAACTAGAACGTAGCAAAACTAAATACCATTCGATCATTTAGTTTAGTTGTTTTTCTAATTAGAGAGGAACTTGATTCCTTTACTATATAAAAATACAATCTAACGGCTGTACGAGTTAATTAAACATTCATACTAAAACATTAGCCCAGCCCAAGGAACGTTAAACACATTTCTCAGCGGCATTTACTCACAAAGTACACACAATGTGCGGATATACATCATTAATATATTCCTGAAGGTCGGCTCCAAGTGAGAGCAACTTGAAGCTTTCCCGTCCATTAAAAAACAGTGCTGTGCAATTTCCGCAGGAAGCTTCGTAAATGTGTGTGGATGTATGAGAATGTGCTCCTACTTTGTTCACAGAATAAAAACGTGTGGATATCTCAGACAATTCCAGACTCTATCTTCTACATCAAACAGTTGATTGTTCTTTGATAATGACAGTGAATGTGGTGGAACTTTTTTGTGGGTGTAGCTTTTAACAGTGGTTTTTTTTTGCTAGCGCCTGGAGGAGCACCTCGTGACATTACCGTGCGGGCACTTAGGGCGCGAGAACTTCATATCACTTGGCAGGTAGGTGTCTCCGCAACTTTTTTATGTATATAAATAGTATACGTTTTTATTTAAAGGTGGTGCGAAGTGTATGCTGATAGGAATCTTACGTCCTGTCTTTTCTTTTTTTATCATGAGTTGAAGATAAAATCCCGTTTGCCAAAACCAAACTGAACTCGATTAGCATATTTTTTAAACTGTGTTCAAGAGCACACAGCTGAACTGCGTTCATCATTGCTATTAAATAGTTAACATGGACATCTATTGAAAACGACGCAATTTTTTATTGGTGAAATTCGCTTTGAGAAGTTTTTCTTTGTTTTTTTCAATGTAGCTGTTGCCCGAGATTTAGTTCGCGTGGAAATTTTGATGTGTACAAAATATTACCTATATCCTTCCCCAGGATCTATATCTATCTCCTTTCCAAATAATGGTCCCACGGGATCTTTTAATCGGGATAAAAAGTATCCTATATGTTTCTCCATGCTATATCTGTGTACCAAATTTCATCAAAATCAATTCAGCAGTTTTTGCGTGAAAGAGTAACAGTAGACATCCACACATCCTCAAAACTTTCGCATTTCTAATATTAGTAGGATTATTATGGATTATGTTGAAGTTATGGAAAACTAGTTGCTACCTATTTCTATTTTACCCACTTTCTATAAACTAAGTTCCGAGTTCGCAAATGAAGGCTTATTTGTATCGGATACTGCGGTTGCTCTCAGATCGGAAACAGGAAGTTTCATTACTAGAGATAATGGTAGGTTACTTACATGGCTGCATATTACTTTGGTTATTGTAGTAAAAATATCTAAACAAGCTTAATTTTTGGATAACGTAAATCTGATAAGGGGTCATTGTACTCATCATTATGCACACCTATGAGAGACGCCCTGAAATCGCTAAAAAACAACTGTCCCAAATATTTTGTTGATTTAGATACGTACTAAACTTTGTGAGCGGCTATTCCCGCGTGGAGGTCGAAAATAATCCCACAGAGAGAGTAACTTTAGTCACACTTATAATCATCATCATTCTCTTGCCCTTATCCTAATACTTTTGGGGTCGGCGCAGCATGTCTTCTTCTTCCATACCTCTCTATTACTCGTCATCTCATCAGACAACTCCTTTCTTGCCATATCATTCTTTACACAGTGCATCCATCGTTTCTTTGGTCTTCCTCATATACCCATCCACATTCATACTCAAAACTTTCCTCGCGACATTTTCCTCATTCCTCCGCATCACATGCCCATACCACGACAACCGATTACCACACAACTTTTCAGTCACCGGCGCCACTTTCAGACTTCCTCTTATAAACTCATTTCTTATTTTATCCATTTGCGTAACACCACATATCTCCCTTAGCATTCTCATCTCCGCCACATGCAAATGCCTTTCATTCATCCCTTTTGTGGCCCAACATTCTGATCCATACAAGACAGCAGGTCTAACCATTGTTTTATAAATCTTCCCCTTAAGTTTAAGGGGAATGCGGGAGTCGCAGATTGTTCCCGTGACCTGCCGCCATTTCATCCATCCCGTGTTAGTCACACTTATAATATCAGTATGAATATGGACACAAGTATTCGAAATTGTAGATTATGTTAATACATTTACCATCCCTTTTAGCCACCGCCACGAGAAACATGGCATGGAACCCTACTTGGCTACACCATTCGTTGGTGGGAGGTCTCTGAAGAAGGCAAGGGAACATTAAGCGACGCTCCCGGCTCTGAGAGCGGGGCCAGTGCTGACGCTACCAGTACTACACTCAGAGGATTGAAGGCCGCTACACGATATGGAATTACCGTGAGAGCGTATAATGCCGCTGGGACTGGACCACTGTCGCCACCGCATTATCGGCATACCCTCGAATCGCGTAAGTTTCGTTTTCACTACATAAATCGTTGGTTTAGTGGTCGCAAGCTAAGCATAGTCCTGGGTTCGATTCCAAGTTTGGGAAAATTGCTATCTGGTTTTTCCATCTGGAATTTTCAGTAGAAGCCCGAAGTCAGGGTTTGTACTCGGTTGATTGCAAACCCCGGTAGACCCCCTCGTCTGGAACTTAAAAGTAATTTGTGAAATTTGGTGTACTATAAGTACACCTTTGCGTTGGCGTTGGTTTAGCTTTGTTATGTTACGCTAAAATAAAAATTAAGTTTAACAATATGGGTACATAAGTACGTAGGTGAGATTACACCAGTAAGATTACATTTAAGTGTTAATTAGAATTCACAATCCATGAATAGAATAGCTCAGAAGTTTACTTTATTTGTCAAAAATGATTATTGCTTCCATTCCCACGCGGCAATTTGTCAGAACAAAATTATGCAAAGAAAGCATAATGAACAACGCCACCCACAAACTTCTGAAAGATTATTCTCGATAATCACTTTCAAAGCGCTATTAAATCGTAAAACTTGGAAAATGAAAGAGATCGATTTCTTTAATGTTCCGAACAGTCAGCCGCAGAAGTGTATCGGAGTTGAAAGTTCGACAAGGCAAGTTTTGTCGTAGTAGTAAATAACTGAGCGCTATCGACGTGAAGCGACGATCGTAAATTTTCCCATCAAAATGCAAAATGGCTTAATTGGACTGTGGCCTTCTCGATCTAGGTCAAACGATTCAGTACAAATTGATGGCACTTTTGTATTCTACGTTTGTTTCATTTTTATTTTCTTTATGCATAAAAATCCAATTCTTTTTTGAAGTTGCCTCTATTTCTGGGAGGCAAAACGATATATAGTTTCAATTGTCCGTCTGTCCAGTGGTCCATCTGTTGCAATCGATCAGGTTTACGGTGGCGCGTTCTTTTTCAGCTATAGGAGAATTTCGCTGAACTTTTTATCGGTGGCTATTTCAAAATATATCTCTCGTATAAAACGGTGATGTTTTTCGATGATAAGGAAAATTCGAACACTGTTTTAAGTTTTCACGGTTTACAACTAAACTTATACTGTCACTTACGGGATATCTTCCGTGATTGGTTTTTTCGTGATTGATTGGTTGATTGATTTTTGGTTAATCTTTCGTGTCAACCCGCGATCATGGCGCTTGCAACAACGCCGAAATATCGGAAGCTCAAAATAATGAAAAATCACGGAAGATATCCCGTAAGTGACAGTATAATATAAGGAAAAATTAAATTTTACTTGTATACCTACATTTTTAAAATAAGAATGTATTTCTTCCTCAAAATTTAACGGTATCAACTTGAAAAGACTTAATTAATGGTCTTAATAAGTCACATGTGCGCACAACAACATTTTCTGTAATTAATCTTAGAAGATTGTTATTAAGGAATTGCTTTGCAACCGTTTGGAAGAGATGAAAAAGCCGTTTGAGTTATTAACTCTTGAGCATAAAATTAAGACAAAATATTTTATTTAGAGATACAGTCTTTTCAGAAGTTTATCCTTAAGGAGACCTCATTAGTGTTCAGGAACTCGAATCGTTAATGGTGTTCAAATAAAAATGTTGTTTTTTCCTTTTTTGAATATTTCTTTTTTCAAATTACCCTAATTATGTGATCACGTGTAAAAGCTACAACGGCGAAGTCTTTCACAATACCAGAGGGTTAAAATCATAACAAAATGTTTTAAGTTTCTAACAAGACGAGTTGATCTTTAACTTTGTTGTTATTGTCATGTATTCAACATTTTATATCAACTTTTTACGGGTCAAGGTATATTGGTTTCCAAAACAGTACCTCGGACTAGCAATGCAGTAATGTTTTTCAAATGCAGCACCAACGGGTAGTCCAGAAGGAGTGGCCTGCATATCTAGCGGGTCCACTTCACTCAGGGTGTCATGGCGACCGCCGGGCATAGACAACCGAGGAGGTCTCATTACCCACTACACATTACAATACACGCGACGCGACGCCGACCCTATGCTGCCGACACAAGACGCGTATCTAAGAATACAGGTACGATTGATTTCTTTCATTTTATCCTCATTACTTTAAGAGGCCATTAAAATTACAAATGAACTCGTTGTTATTAAAGAAAATCAAAGTCTAAAGAAAAATACAATCAAGTATTTTGTAAATAATAAATAAACAAAACGTTGTTTCCGGGAAAACCAAAAATAATACTTATACTGAGTGTGTTTTTCCTTTCGGGCTGTTTTTTTATTTGACTGTTCGTTAGGGAGAGGAAGCTACAGTATCGCGTCTCACACCGTATGCTGAATACGAGATTCGAGTGCGGTCGCACAACGCCGCCGGCGACGGGCCTCTGTCGGCCCCGCAAGCTTGCAGGACTGATGAAGATGGTAAGACAGTCGGAAATCTAGATTTATTTATTAACGTAAAAAAAAAGAACGTTACCCCACACTAGGAATTTCTCCTGTATCATCATCTGCCTAGCCTTTTCCCAACTATATTGGGGTCGGCTTCCAGTCTAACCGGATGCAGCTGAATACTACCCAGTAAGTACTGGGTAGTGGAGGTACCACGATAATACGATACCTCTTGGTAAAACTGGTTGTCGGACTTTTTTAGCCATTGACTGTCTAACGACTGTCAAAGATCTACCAATGACAGCCGGGACCAACGGCTTAACGTGCTTTCCGAGGCACGAAGGAAACTCGGTATGTAATGGGCGGTCACCCATCCACAGACCAACCTAGGCAAGCACGGCTTAACCTAAAGATCGACCCGAGCGGCTGTTATTATTTAGCCACGAGCTCCTCAATTTCTCATGTATCGTGGGTAGATTATTTCAGACAGAGTACTTTCTCTCTATGGCTATGGAAAACAGACTTCAGTAATTCTAAGAGAAGCTCTTTGTCCTCCTGCCATGAAGTACCTTGTTTTGTTTATATCTAACAGTATAGATTTTCGTAGTCGGATGTCGAGGAAACGATTTGGGTAGTTTTACTATTTGCACTTAAAAACAACTTCAAACGTTTCTCTTTCCATTTTACGTCATTTGTTCAATTACTCGATTTATTATTACAAGAAAACATCAGCAGATTCTGTTGTTGACCAGTCATTAACATTGGTTTATTCCGATTAGTGCCGAGCGCTCCGGGCGGCATGAAACTGATAGCCCTGGGCGAGCGCTCGCTGAGGGCCTCGTGGCTGCCTCCTCCCGAGCCCAACGGAAAGCTGACGCACTACACGCTGTATGTCAAGGATCTGTCCGGGTAAGTTGTGTTGCAAGTACATATAGACCGACCGCTTTAGTGCGTCCTCGCGAAGGTATCTATTTAAATGAAATATTCTGAAGGTTGATCACGTATTGGTTCAATTAGTATCGTAATATCTACGTGGATTATGGTTATTTTAAAGCAAATAACCTGTGGGTTATAGTTAAGACTTTGTTGATGCTTAATGTGCCTTTGATGGGGCAAGGTGGAGGACTTATTAAAGCGGTCGGTCTGTAGGTAGTACAGTCTGTCCGCTCTAATTGAGCCGCGCGTTTTCACCGTGAGGCATGTGCCGTCGACATGCCACTAACAATGTCCGCAAGAAATATTGTAATTTTATATCGGTGCATTCAAATGAAAAGTGAATTATTACATTAATATTTCTGAGTTAAGAACCAATAGGCTTACTACCAACGACTTCAATTTCAAGTCAAGTGTCTATAGAGAACAGACACTATTTGAAAGAAATTTTCAAAGAATTCCAGCATATTTACGGAGATATGCGTTTAATAGGAGAAAGTTGTACGCGGAAACATACAATGTTTCCGCGTACAACTTTTTTCTACGTTTCTCGCTAGACTCGGTTAGTGGCCACAGTTGAATTTCGAAAGCTAGGATCAGGACCATTCCTGATCCTAGCTTTGAAAATTCATTTGTGGCCTATTTATCTGAGGCGATTTTTCTAGTGAATCATGGGGCTAGCTGTGGCTAGAAATTTTGACTTGCCACTATTCAAATTGTCTTGTAATCGAATCCAATTAATATTTGACTTTTTTTTTGGCACAAGCTAAAAATTGAAATGTGTAGAAAAGGTAGGCCTTCGTCCAAAAATTGGAAATTAAAGGCTCGTTAGTTGTTGATATTCGTTGTTCATTTGAAGGATACATTCAACATTTCCAAATACTCTTTCCACCGCCATTGACCGGTAACAAATCAGAACAGTTCGATAGTTCCAAATAGATAGCTCGAAGCTCCACAGAGCGCAGTGTTAATGAGATTATAACGTACGACGGGCGCACTGAGATAAGTGACAAAGCGAAAGGGATATTGCGTTGCAGCCAGGTAAATAGTTGAGGCATCCGGGAGCACCTGCGGTATATGTTGCTATTAAATTATGAGCTGTAATTGAGGTTTATAAAATACTAACTTTTGCTAGCGGCTTAGTTCGCGTGGAAGTCGGAATTTATATCACAGAAACGTACTACCAAAATAGAAGTATTTTATGCTTTAACCCACGTTCAGTTCTGTGGGCCATTTCATGGAAATTCGTCCAAACGCTAATGCGTAAAAAGAAAACGCACAGACAGTCAGTTTAAAGGTTCTATATTGAAAACTAGCTGGGCTAAAATAAACAGAAAGCATACATCTCTCTTTTAATGTGATCTCAAATTCAATAAAAATTGAGCCATATTCTCTATAAACGATGGATGGACTGTGTGAAGGGTGATATGGCAAGAAAGTATCTGAACTGATGAGATGACAAGTATTAGAGAAGTATGGAGGAAGAAGAAGACATGCTGCGTCGACTGGAATCAGATGATGCTCTATATTAGTTACACAAAGACGTTGTGTTTTATAAATGTAAAGATTTATTAACAGCTACTAACAATATAGTGCCGTTTACCTTTGCCAAAATCTACATAACTATACCCTCCAGCTATTACAAAAGCAATTACATAGTTTAACCGCTGTAAGCGTGAGTTAATAAATAATTGATACAGAACCCGACCTGCCACGAGTAACCAAAGTTGTTCAGCAATCAAAGTTAAATACCGCTTCAATTGAGCCATGTCTAACCGCTTTACTTCGGCTAGTTTGTTCTGTTAACTCGCGTTGTTGTTTTGGTTCGACGGAACTCAAGTTTGGTCAAAGCCTTCCCTTCCTCGCAAGACTTAAGTCACCGCTCCACAGAGGCCATAGCTTCGCTTCGAATGAAAATGTACGCAGAATATTCCACTACGAACCACACAGCCACGCTACGTACTAAACAATGTAAACAAATTAACCATAATAAAGCTCTCTGTCCACGAATGAGATGGCGAGATGAACTGGACAGGTTCCGTCCGAACTGGAAGGGGGACACGCTGGTTCACGAGAAATGGAAAGAGTGGAGGAAGGCCTTTGCCCAGGAGTGAGACAGAGCAGGCTAGAAAATAAAACTTCTCCGTATAATTCCTACGTAGTAGCAGTGGACCATGGACTTTATAGCCTTTCAGCCACGACTGAAGGGGTTTTGCATAACGGTATTGAATATCTGCATTGATTTTGTGCACACATATCGGATTATAAAGCTGTAAGCTGTCAGAAACTGGGCTATTCTATGAGGATGGTGTGTGATATTTCACGGAGAGCTTCCATTTCAGCTTAATCAAGGCTGCGAAGTTCACAATGAGAAACTACGTAATCCATCGTTTATCCATCGAATTGACAGTTTGATTAGAAAACTGATGAAATTACAAATTCAACATCATTATTTTTAGTATAAAGCGAAACCTGGATATAGTTTGTTCAGAATAAGTAACTGAATCAATCCCAATATTTTTTAAATCATGTTATATTTTGTCCCAAAAATATTTTAAAAAAGTTACAAGTTTTACACCGAGCGACACTAAGTACCTATCGCAATCATTTAGGTACCTACTGCCAAATTATTATTATCAATGAGCTCAAGACGACGCTAAAGGCGCGCGCGTGGGCGCACTCCGTGGTGACCACGTTTTTGTGTGGACAACCAGGTAACAGAACAAGCTCATAACTTTGTGATTTTTCATTATACAGTTTTGAAATTTTGTACATAGATTCTTTACATAAAAATACTACACACACACACGTGCTACACGTGTTTCAGGTTTCGCATATACTAAAACTAATGTTGTATATTTCTCAAGCTGATTGCCATTCAGTGACCATGATACTCAACTCGTATATTCATGAGTTTATATAGATAGATACCGTCACGAATCTTGTGCGCTCGGCGACATTCGGGATCGCTTTGTGCATGGTTGACTTATGGCAAACCCCTAAAGTGACCTAATGTCAGCAGTCAAGATTCGTGTCGATTATTGTACCTTCATCATCAAACTGTCCAGTTAATTAAAGCTTAAAATTAAAAAACGAACAATCCTTTCATTAGGTCACAAGAACCGAATGTCACCCGGGTGAACGCTTGCGCCGAAATCGAGGGTACTACAACAGAATGCATGCGAACGATGCGTGGTCTACGCGCGGGTCGAACTTATGAGGCCTGGGTACGCGCCGCTACTGCTGCTGGTGAGGGACCGCCTTCACCCGCTGTGGCCTGCCAGACCAGCTCCCTGGGTAAGTAAGATACGGTAGAGATTCTGAAATATTATCAATATTCTTTTATTTCAATGGGGCCTACAGAGTTGGCAGTGAGTGAGCAGCGTTCAACAAAAAAGGCTTAAAGATTTGTTAAATAACTGTCTTACCTAATTTTGCAAACTAAATGAAGTAAACTTTAGTCTCTCACGATTTTCATGCATAGGTTTGTCTGTTCCTGTGTCAAGTTTTCTTTTTAGTAAGAACTTGGACAATTTAAAGAAAAATCTACTACTCCATGCCTACTTGTGATGTTTTGCTTTGAATTATTTTTCCTTTTATAATTTTACAGTCGTTTCCTCAATTATTTATGCTTCAGTAGCTCCTTTGAAACCAACAACCATGCAACTTTTCTCTGCTGTATTGATTGCAATTTTATGTTATTGGGCACATACTATTTGCGAAGAACGAGAGGTAAAGGCTTATGATCACACGAGCGAAATCATCATCAGCATCATAAGTACATCCAAAGCTCGATGTCTGGTGGATCTTCATAAGTGCGTGTACCCTGCAGCACCAGGTCGCATCTCGTCGTTCGGCGGCGTGGCGCTGGGCGCGGCGGGCGGCGCGCTGTCGCTGCGCTGCGTGGTGGGCGGCGCGCCCCCGCCCGCCAAGCGCTGGCTGCGCGCCGGCGCCCCGCTGCACCCGCGCCCGCCCTTCCATCTGGATGGAGACGCGCTGCTTATACGAGGTAACTGCTGTCTGGACCAATGCAAATAGCAGCGGCAAGGCGCTATGACAGACCCCAGCGACATGGACGACTGGTTTCTAATTAAAACAAGTCTTAACGCTGCGAACTGTCATAGCCATTGGGCTTTACCCCTGTGGTTTAAGGCTGCCTTTGTAATTGTACCTTTAATATTTGCACAAAGATTCTCCGATGGAATTCAATGAAGAAGTGTTGCTGAAATGAAAACATTAAACTGCACCACAAGGAATTTTTATTATTTCTGTGTTACTTCAAGATTAAATAGCTGATGCTACTAAAGACATTGTACATTTCGTTGCACTTTTTAAGCAGAGCAATATTCTTCATAGTCAAAATAATGTAGATTGCGGGAACTTCAGGAAATGATTAAATATTTTTTTATTAAGTTTGTATGAAGATATTATTATACTAAATTACATTTTACTTACATGTTGCATAATTTGCAAACTATACACAACATTAAATAAATAATATAAACTAAATATTTACAAAAAAAAAAAAAACTAAATTAAGACTAAAACTAATTCACTACACTTATCAGAATAACACAACATGTAGGAAATAACATAATAAAAGCATCATCAAAAATATCCCAACAGGTTTAGAGCTGTCCCACGCCGACAACTACACATGCGTTGCGGAGAACCCCCACGGGTCGGACTCGGCAACATGGCGCGTCATAGTGTTGCGGCCGCCTGCGCCTCCCGGGCTGGCGCTGCTTGAGGCGAGGTCCAGGGAACTGGAGCTGGAGCTCAGGCCCGCGCCGAGGGCTCCTGGACATGCCATTCCTAAAACTTATAGCTTACATTGGAGATTGGCTTCACCAGAGGTATGTAGCAATGTTTCGCCATTTTAAGGTTTTGATTTATTTCATACAATTGGGTTCCACAATGTAGATATAAAAGGTGCTACAATTTATGTTATTTAGGTTTGAGTAGATAAGAGTACTGTAGCAAGTCCACAAGACGTATCCATAAATACTTTTTCTTGTTTTACCATCAGTAAAACTAATATTTTAACTATACACTAGCTGTTCCCGCGATCTTCGTCCGCGATTATTTTAAATATTATTTCCCTATTTGAAGGATTTTGTTGACAATTTCAGGGGTTTATTTTTTCACGGATTCCTAATCCTTTTTCTAAAATAAAAGTAGGCTAAGCCATTTCTTATAACATCAGCTATCTGCAAGTAAAAGTTCCGCCAAAATTAGTCCAGCCGTTTCGGAGAATAGCCGGTACAAACAGACAGACAGACCAACAGACAAATTTTTTTAATAAATGATGTTTGTTATAAGTAGGTACCGTATATAAAGGGTTATTTGTAAAACACCAACAACCTCGCAGGAGTAAATTACTAACCTCATAAACAACAACAATTGTTCTACGACTTTTCCGAAAACAGACAAAAAAAATTCAACTCTCCATACATATGTCCGAACAGCTGATCGAGTTTTGTATGAAAAGTCGTTTTTTTTTGTCTGTTTTCGGAAAAGCCGTAGAACAAATGTTGTTGTTTATGATGTTAGTAATCTACTCCTGCGAGGTTGTTGGTGTTTTACAAATAACCCTGTATTTTCATATGCAATCAGTGGAAAGCTATTATTTTGTAATTACAAACAGACACTTCAATTTTATTTATTTGTATAGATATCCACCCTACTTTGCATCTTAAAGCGCTTCCAATGTGTAGGTACTTGTATTCGAAATTCCTTAGAACGTGCCGTATTCTTTATATTTTACATCCATTTTAGGGTGAATGGCGTTTACAATTGGCCACTCCCGGACCGGTTACACTGTCTGGACTACGATGTGGCTCCGCATACCGAGCGTACGGTTCCGCTGGAGGAGCTCCGGGTTCCGAACTGGCTGTTAGGACTTCTGGAGGTCCCCCTACTGCCCCTCCAGATGCGAGGTGGATCCGAGCTAATGCGACCCATGCGAGGTTCGATACTAGTGCTTGGACTGATGGTGGATGTGGCCCTGTGGCCCTGAAGCTGGAGTGGGCAGGGTCTGGAGTAGCAGGCGCCAGGGATGTGCCTGTTGGTGGAGAAGTTATTTTGGGAGGTACGTTTCCACGTTTTATATCCTCTTTTTTGAGTGTTTTTGATCGAGAGTATTTGAACTTAATGTAACAAGTAGATACGGAATTCAAAAAACAATTAGCATTTCTCAAACTTGTGTTCGTTAAAACTTTGTTTGATTAAAGTTTCTAAGTTACAGTGTATTTTTTGCTGTTTTTGTTTTGCCTTATCAGGCCCGATGTAAAATTTACGATTTAAATTGCTCTCTTATTTAGGTTAAAGAATAAGTACGCAAACTGTCAACGTCAACATTGTTTTAAGAATTGAAAGGACAGTGAACAGTAAACATAAGTACAATGTTCACAGTCTTTTCAATTGTTTTTCACAGTTATTAACACCTCTGAGTTTGAATCACTGTCAAAATCAGCCAGTTCGGTTGCTACCACAGACAAGTCTGTATAAGTCTTAGTGATCTTTATTCTCATTGTTATAAGGTTGAGATCACCATAACATCTTGTAATCCCTAGGTCTGTCCCCGGGCTCTCGCTACCGGGTGGCGGCGCGAGCCTCCAACGAGGCGGGCTGGACGCGCGAAGTGTTCGAGTTCGCGACTCCGGCGGCGGAGGGGCAGCTCGCGCAGGAGGTGGACGCGCCGTTCCCCGCCACCGCGGGCGAGCTGGCGCTGCTGCTGGCGCTCTGTGCCGCGCTCTCACTTGCTGCACTTACTATACTAGCCATTTTGTTGAGGAGGAAAAGGTGACTCACACTTTTGTTTACAGATTAACACTGCGGATGTCTATGAAATCTCTTTTTTCCAAGCAGAAAACAGACAAGGTGTAGTAGGTATTTTCTATTTAGCACCAATTATCTATAATAAAATCCCTAATCCTATTAAGCAGTTACCAACTAGACTATACAAAATACAGCTTAAAAAATTTCTTTTAGCCAAATGCTACTACAGCTTATCAGAATTTTTAAAAGAGTAAAACAATAGGTACATCGGCAAATAAGTTAGGTACGACATTTCTTATTTTAATATTTTTCGTTAATAACGTCTATTTTTTTAACACTATTGTCTAAGCCTTTTTTAAATTTTATATCTTTTATAATAATTAATATACCCTATTGTATAAGCCATTTCTCGTAAATTTAATATTTTAAGGTAAAAACTTCTATTTTTTAAATTAAGTTACTACCTACTAGTTTTTTAGCCTAACATTTTTTTTTAGTACGCCGTTCCTATATGGCAAAACATGTAGAAACTTTATTTTTATTTATAAGATCTGTATAGTGCATACCATACCACTCATGTTTTTACAAAATAAATATATCTTTATCTTTAGGTGTCCTTACGTAGCGTAGCGTTTGATGGTAGAGAGAAAAAAAAAACTTAGACGTTCTATGTATCAGTAACAGTAAACAATCAGCTTCCAGGTATATCGTCTAGTATGTACTAATTCCAAAATATAAATACTTTAAGAAATTGTATTATTACTTTTATTGGTTTTTGTTTACCACGTAAACAGCTCCAGCAAAATTTCCAGGAAAAAAATATGAAGGAAAAACAAACATTAATTGATTCCCCGAACTGATCTTCTAATGTTTGTAAACTGTATACTACTCATTTATTTTCAATTCAAAGTAGAACAGATCACTAGACAAATATAAAACACGTCTAAAAATATCGAGATCAAAGTCAAATCATTAAGCTGAGCACGAAAAAAAATATTATTAGTAAAAATAAAGGTAGATCGTTAACGTTTCCGATCTGTGCGTGACAAAGTGCTGACATAAGCGGGTGTCGCTCCATCGACCCTTTTCAGTCCCAGTCTTAAAGAGTCGACGTGTGACATGACGTTTGAACGTTCCTTTGACGCGCGTGATTCGTTCAACGTCAGGTTTTACGTGAAAATTATTGACGAGGCACCGGTTTGTCTGTTGACGTAGCAGGTAAGTTGGATATGTGAGCGATAAATGATGTAAAGTTATGGTAGTAGTGCGAAAATATTACATCTAAAACGTAGGTAAACGAATATATCGTTTACGTACGTTTTTTGCGTAAAATTTTGTAGGGAATATAACGTTACTAGACCGTTGTGTGAAACGTATAAATCGGCAACATATTGGTTACAAAATTGTGCCTTTCATCTTGCTATAGACCGACCGCTTTAATGAGTCCTCCGCCTTGCCCCATCAAAAGCACTTAAAGCGTCCACAAAGTCCTAACAATATCCTACAGGTTATTTGCTTTAAAATAACCATAATCCACGTAGGTATTACAATACTAATTGAACCAATACGTGATCAACCTTCAGAATATTCCATTTAAATTGATACCTTCACGAGGACTCATTAAAGCGGTCGGTCTATAGTTTATACCATTTTTATTAATAGTTAGTCCCAGGCTGGCTTAGATTTTAAGCAATATCCAAGCTTTATGAACTCTTGACTTATATCAGTAATAGTTATTGATTTTACTGTCAGAAGGAAACTTTTTACTAGAATGTTTTGTAACTTTGTTGGAACGCTGCCTATTGTGAGTCAAGTTCAACAATAGGCTTTTGATTGTGATTTATCTATGGACCTACTTGGCTTTCGGTATTTAAAATATATCGATTATATAACTATACCTAAGAAAAACTAGTTTTCATTATTGTATACTAGCTTATGCTCGCGGTTTCACCCGCGCCGAATTCGGTAATTATACCACGGGATCGTACTTCCCGGATAAAAAGTATCCTATATGTTAATCCAGGTTATAAAGTATTTACGTGTCTAAAACCCGAATCCGCTGAACCGTTTTTGCGTGAAAGAGGAACAAACATCCATCCATCCGTCCATCCATCCTCACAAACTTTCGCATTTATAATGGCAGTAAGATTACAAAACGTACTACTACAACCCTCGTTAACTCACAAAATGAAATGTAAAACATTTTACATGTAAAGAAAAAATGACTTTGCTGCAGTTACCAACGCAGGACTTAATGGTCCTCCTTGTTGCACACAAACTGCACAGTAATTATCAAAACTTAACAAAACAATGGCAACACTGGAAATATACGAGCCATAAAATAATCCACAGTAGTTAGTAAGTCAACAGGCGCGGTTGTAAACATGTTTTACGATCGACTTGTAATAAATTCAGCCTCTACATTGTATGAATATTCACTGGCTATATTCATATAAACGTTTGAGTTGGAACTAAACCTGACCTAAATACCGCTTGTTAAATATTCGCCCATACTTCGGAAATGCATCATCTAAATCCATTTGGATAATTAACACTGAAATCAGAAGTATGTGTTGTCTGTTAAAATTAATTGGAATTAGCATATTACTAACATATTATGGACATAAAAATGAGGCACATATTTTATTTTTTTTAATTTGTAAATCCAATTACATATTTTTGATCAGCGTGAATTTCCAATTACAATTTAATTTAGGGACGCATATTTACTAAAATCACCGTGGGAGACAATTTGTCTGTACAATTTTTAATTTAATATGCTAATGTTGTGTCGTCATAAATAAACAGTACGGCCATTTACCTGGCATAGATCACCACCACCTATGACTTCGACAGTAAATAGTTAACAGTTCATATAGTCCTGTCATGTTAGGGGGTTTACCTCGGAATGAGAGATAATAAGCTGTAAACTGGTATACACCTTAATTTTGATGTTCTATAAGTCGTCTCAAAAGTTTTTTTGATTGATTTTTTTTTGTGACGTTTTACCTTTAATAACTTACGACGCAGACACGAGATTTTATGAAACTTTTGAGACAACTTTTACAACACTAAAATGAAGGTTTTTTACGAGTTTACAGCTTATTATCTTTCATTCCGAGGTTGACCCCTTTTTTGTGCTTAAGCGACTGGACTAAGAGACAAACAAACTTGATAGACCTACTCAGGGGTCGTGTTTTAAAAAGCTTTTCTTAGTGACCTATACACCGTCTCAGATCGAAATATGTTTAAATTTCCGTGTACCCAGGTTCAGCCACTACGTTGCCTGTAAAGGTTAAGGCGACGATAGAATCAGGACCTGCGGCGGACACCGGACACCGGACACAGACAGATACTTCAGTACATTATCGATATAATTCCAGTGTCCGGAGCCGCGTCCGCAGTTTGTCCGTTCTGGTTAGACTTAACTTATAGTTAGTTAAGGAAAAGGGTCGTGCCAGTAACACATTGAGTTATTACACAAACACCAAGCCAGAAAACACATCTATGTATCAAAACTCATATTATGCTGATCTATACTGATGTGTTTTAAAATATGTCTCAGGATATTCATAGATAGATCTATAAGATGTGTAATCGCCACTTTCTCAAACAGGACTGACGGAGCTGTAGCTCGCGTATCGACGAGCGCTGAGAAGCCCAGCTGTGGGACATACAGGGCGCCACAACATCAAGCAGCTAAACTACCACCAGACCCGCCAGGTACATATGTACTTGTTACGTAAAATATAGGGTTTATTTATCAAATTGAACTTCGCATGCGTGGTCAACGCAATTCAACAAATTGTTTTGAAAGACAAGATAATATTATTATTAAAATAAAAACTTTTTTTATAACTTAAAATGGCTGAAATATCTAACACTGACATTTCTAATAACTAAAATATATATGCATATTTTTGCATTTTACTAATAACTTCATTTAGCATAATAATATGCTATAATGTACAATATGCAAATATGCATTTGTTTATAATTGGACGTAGTTATGCAAAATGGATCCAACCCACAAAAACCATTTTTTGAGTTACTGTCATAAATGGCATCTACACAACAAACTTTGAATATGCAAAAAATATCCAAGCCGCAAAGTATCTTTTTTCTAATAAAAAACACAGTTGTTAATGATACCAACAGAATATTGTGTATTATTGCAGAGTTAAAATAGAACCATGAGTCAGGGTAACCTAGATAACGGATTAAAAGACAGGAAAAAAGATCCAAACTACATTGGATCTGTATGTTAAATCGTTTTTTTACTATAAAACAGGAACCATACCATTTGGATCTATTTTGCAAATTAGTATTGTGGTAAGAATTATACAATGCAAAAAAGAGCCACAACGCATGGTTCCGAAATAATTTTGGAAAGTGTTTAGTAAATTAGATTCATGCACTATGGTTACTTTTTGTACAAATAAATTTCTTTACTTGAGGGAACCATGTTGCATGATTCCTAAAAACTTATTTAAAATAGAGAACCACGATGTTTGGATTGTTTTCGACTAATACTAAAAATTTAATTAGTGTAGATGGACAAAATAAAAACTAACTAATAGCGTTATTAATATTAAATTATTTAAAAAAAACTTAAATTGATCAATAAAAGTGCAAGTGAAATCACCTTATCGATTATTGTTACCATAGATAAAAAAATTCCATCACTAGTTGAGAGTAATAATTCCCGCCAATTTCATTGTCTTTCTCTCATTCTTCATTGCTATTTTGAAGTCAATACGTGCAGAGAGTGTGAAAAGTGTTTGATAGCAAGATGGAGAAAATAAATAATGTTTTAAAAAGTGCAAATTTAGGGTACGACGAAGATGATGAAGACTCGTCAGGTGAGTGGAATAAAAGTTATTAAAACTTAACCTAAAAACACTAAACTTTTTTAGTGAATAAGAGAAGTTCTTCTTTATAAGGTTACATGCCTGCCCCGACTACCCTGTTGGTCTCGTGGTTGCAATCGCGACTGCTGAGTGTGGGGTCCTGGGTTCGATTCCCAGGTCGGACAAAGTGTTATTGGGTATTCCATTAGGAATTTCTTAGTAACGGCCCGGAGTTTGGAAGTTCGCGATTTAATACCCCCGTGCCTCAGAAAACACGTAAAGCTGTTGGTCCTGCGCCTGATCTCTCCCCGGTCCTGTCAAATTGGCGTCCCATGCATCGGACTATGTGAGTACAGGGAGTGCACCTGTGTTTGCGCACACACTTGTGCACTATATTATCTCCTACGTACTTAGCTAACGTCCGTTGAGATTGCCACCGTGACCGAAATCGGTCGGGAGGATATAATTATTCTGGATGATTTTTATTACCGTTTCGAAATTTTTACAGGGTGTTCTACCCATGAATATGAACTTTCACTATGGGACCAACTACTTGTGACGGTTTCAATGACTGAATGCGGTTAGGTTAGAAGTTAGGGTACAAGTAATAGGTTATATACAATAAAATGATAATGGATTAAACTCGTTTGTTAATAATAATATATCGACATTTTGTAGTAATTTTATTTGTCACGTTAGTTGTGATATAAACTTATTAAACTAGATTTTTTTAGTTTCAGATATTATTGATAATACCCCAGAATGCAGCCCAACCAAGATAGCTCCACCCATACAGCTTCCTTCAATCGTTGTGGTCGAATCCCCGCCTCAATCAAGCAGGGCTTCAAAACCGTTAGTATCTGTTATGCAACAAGAGCAGAGCTCACTTTTATGCTTTGCAACCTCACCTGTTGTTGCCAGCTCGGCTAACTTGTTGGAAAAGGAATGCACTGAATTCCCAGAATTTCCTCATCTCATAACATGTTCGGTCATAGAGTTACTGCATGAATCGAAGAATATTGAAACCGGAGAGAAAAGTATAGAAGCTCCGCCTTTTTCTCCTTTAACGCCTCTACTATCTAAAAATCGAACGAATATTGAAACTGGAGAGAAAAGCATAGAAGCACCCCCTTTTTCTCCTTTAACGCCTCTACTAACTAATAAACGATTTGTTGCTGGTCCTCGCACGAGTCCCGCTATAGATACTTCCCCTGGTGATGGTCTTAAAATTAATTATGCTATAGCTACTTCCCCTGGTGATGTTCTGAAAATTAATGATGCTATACTTGCCTGTGATAATAATTGTTCAGCTTCTGCAGCTTCATCACCTCTTCCGCCTATGTCACCTGAGACTGCTGAATTATTTAAAACCCTAAATGGTCCTGGTCTTGACTATGACAGCGATGACTCGGTTGCTGACCCAAATTACACGGCTATTAATGATAGTTCTAGCTCCAGCTCACGTGACCCAACAAATAACCTTAATAGGGAACAAAGAAACAACATAGAAATGAATCAAAATCAGAATGACCCCAATAATGAACCCATCGCTGAAGTGGCGACTATTAATGATATTGCTTCTACTAGTACAGATAATCACATAGATGGACAAACAAATGAAAACTTAGAAGGAAGACAACGAAAGGGTAGAAAAAGAAAATATGGAGGGCTTTCAAGAAAAGAACGAACAGAAAAGAAGTATAAAAATCTTCCTTATGTAAATAATAAGAATATGCTTATTGAACCTAAAACATTTCTAGATTATGACTGTGGTTGCATAAGAAAATGTAAGGAATTGATCCCAGTTGAAAAAAGGTTGATAGAGTTTCAGAAATTTTATGAATTGGGTTCCTATAATGCCCAAAGTATGTACCTAGCTGCTTGTGTAAAAGAGCAAGCAGTGAAACGTTCTTATGTCTCAACAAATACTTCCAACATATCCAAAAAGAAAAATTATTCGCGACAGTATTTTTTGCAAGGTTTACAAGTTTGTAGAGACATGTTTATAAAAACTCTCCAGACAACTCCTAAGCGTGTGAATACGTCACTGTGTAAAATGAGATCCGATGTTGGTTTAGTAGACAGACGTGGAACCCAAGGAGGCCTTAATAAAATCTCTCCTGATGTAGAATTATTTTTGATTAATATGATAAAGAAACTGCCTACATACGTGTCACATTATCGTCGAAATGAGTATGGTGATGCAAAGTTTTTAAAACCGGATATGACATTTCCGAAACTATATAAACTGTACAGTGAAGAAGCACAGGCGGCCGGAGTACCTTCTGTCTCATACGAAAAAGCTAAGCAAGTTTTTTTAACTAAGTTTAATTTAAGGACAAAGAAAATAAAGAAAGATACATGCAACAGGTGCGATTCATTTAATAATATAATTAAAGAAGTTTCCGAGGAAGACAAACATCAAGTAGCATTAGATCATGATACACACCTTCAACTAGCCAAATCTCTACAAAATCAAATGAAGAGTGACTTAAATCTAGCGAAAAACGACCCATTCATAGAAACAATTACATTTGACTTACAAAAAACTCTCCCATTGCCACGTATACCTACGAATGTCGTTTTTTATAAACGCCAGTTATGGGTGTACAACTTTGGAGTACACACAGGAACTAACGACCAAGCCTACTGTTACGTGTGGGTGGAAGGAGAAGCGGGCCGGGGATCGCAAGAAGTAGGTTCTTGCCTTCTTAGGCATACGTTTCAAAACCTGAAGCCAAATGTAAAAAAAATAATATTATGGAGCGATTCATGTGGAGGACAGAATCGAAATATTAAATTAGTTCTAATTCTAAAAGCGCTGTTAAATGATCATCCATCTCTGGAAGAAATAAGTTTCAGATTTTTGGAGTCAGGACACAGTTTCCTTTCAAACGATAATGATTTTGCAAAAATAGAATGCGCTTTAAAGCTACACCAAAGGATTTACCTACCCGAAGATTACATACATATAATGAAACACTGCAAAAAAAATAAGCCATTGCAAGTGCATAGAATGGATAAAACGGATTTTGTAACATCATCTGAGCTGGAAAGTATTATAACAAATAGAAAAAAGGCAGTTGATGGAACGAAGGTCTCATGGTTAAAGACGAAAGAGATTGTTTTAAAGAAAAATGAGATGTTTACCATATATATGAGGTCGAGCCACGAAACTGAATTTAAAGAATTAAATATTAAAAAAAATGCTCGTGGGAGGCAAAGAAATATCACAAAGTTGTTACTGAAACCTATGTGGCCTACTGGCAAAGCAATACCAGGTCTTAAATTAAAGGACCTGAAAAGTCTACTTCACCTTATCCCACAAGATGCAAAAGGGTTTTACCAGAACTTAACGGCAGATGACGATCTATTAGATGACGTAGATGGATTTTCAGGTGAAGTTGATTTCGATGTTGAAACAGATACTATCGTGTCTGATCATGAAGAAAACTGATTTATTTTTTATGTAACTATGTTTTTTATTACTTTTAATTAAATATCTTTAATATTCTTATAACTGTTTTATTGCCTAAACTTAAAACAAAAAGATCCATCCAAGATTTTTAATATTGTAAAAAAGATCCAAAGACAATTTTACTGAAAAAAAGTACATTTATTAAAATTAAACTTATTAAAACAATACTATACAGGAAGTAGAAAACAATACCAAATATTTAAGAGGAATTCGAAAACAAACTACAGTCTTGTTATTTTGCTATATAAATTTTACTAAAACTCCTGTTTTCTCAAAAGTAAGTTTTTGTGGCTGGATCCATTTTGCATAACTACGTCCAATTCGGTCTCTAGTTATGAGCATGTTACGGCTTTAGATGCTGTGTTATTTTTGAATAGTATAATTTTATACCTGAGTGAAGTTTATGGGAATTGTTGTCCGAGGTGATGAACCTATTACGAGGGAAACCCACTGACGTAGGACTCTGACGCCAAGTGTACAGTTCTATATTAATCATAATAGCGGTACTCCTGGACACGGCGCGTATTGTTCGGAGGTTCCTCCCTCTGGAGCCCTGACTGCTGGTAGCTTGGACCATGTTCCCGATACCGGTGGCCTACTATTTTTATTTTTTATTTTTTTTTTATATAATTTTTGTTAATAAAAATATTTAAAATGTTATTAGTAAGTAAGAATAATGAATAAACGAGATAAATAATAAAAAAAATATTGTTTCATAAAAGTGTTACAATAAGATGTGACACTGGATCCTACACTAGGATACCCTGTGTCGCAGGATCCAGTCTCTTTCGACAAATATGGTTGACTGTTAAAAGATATGAAATGCAACGTTTCCAATCATAAAAGATAACTAAAACTAAAAGTTAACTCAGGATATGTATGTTACGATGAGTAGGTATTATGTTATCACATTTTACATCTTTACATTTGGAGTCAGGGTATTTGTTTTCTTGAAACCATGCCCCTAAACATTACTATTTGTTTGATAAAATAGCGTCAGACGTATCTGTTTGCCTAAAAATCAGTTTCGGAAGTAGGAAGTAGTTTTATTTTGTTTCGTATCATTGTTTATGGTACACGTGCGCTCCAAACCGGATTCTGATGCGAGGAATTTCCGGGACGGGACGATCTGATGGTAAATCGAATGAAAATAAAATCGTCGCCCTGACATAATCCGCGCACCTTCTGTCTCATGTTCAATATTTTTAGCAAACATTTTATCTTTATATATAGTTTTATTTTAACTCTTTGTTGCCTAACAAAAAGTTTATTGCCTTTTATTAGTAATCTCATAGTACAGTTACACCAGGTATTAACTTCAGTTACCTATCAATACTTCAAACACTGAGGTTGCATTTTCCGGGGTTTAGTTTTGCATAAATTGATTTCTAGTTTATTAATAAGGGGATTGGTTCAAAGTAAACAACGTAAGTTTTAAAATAAAATTTCTTGGAAGCTCTTAATATAAGATCAAATAGTTCAACATGGCTCTAAGTTATAGGTACTCTTCATTATCAATTTTCTTTAAAACCTTTAGAATAAAAGCTGCTAGAAATTTTTATGCGTCGAGAACCTTTTACAGGCTTTCAGGACACTTACTCTGGGGGATTTAATATTTAATACTCCGGTTCCAATTTCGTAAAAGATCCTTTTAAGCTCAGAAAGAGGGCTCTAATATCACATTGTTCAACTCTATAACGTTCAAAAATACACACATTATCTTCAGATTAAAAAAAATTGTTGAACCTGAAACCTTTATAGTTTTTCCCAATATTTTCAAATATAAATGTTTTTTATACCGGCGACAATAATTGATGATCAAGCTGCTACGAGCTCGTAGCTAGCTCGTAGCAAGTCGTAGCTACGGCGTAGCGTGTACAAATTATACATTTTATTTTGTTATTGAAATCGTGTACTTAAATGCAATCATGTCTATCCTGTACCGATTGAGTAAACATGGTGTTTTTGTGTGAGTAACGATAACGTTATACTAAAAGAAACGTTCAGAAACCCTTGGTTACTTTAAAGTATGCTCACGTAACACAGTTACGGCAGGTACCAATATGTAACAATGACTATCCTATTTGCTTAAGGTTGGTAGTCTCGTTCGCGGCAACTTTTACCCAAAACAAATAACATTGGTATAGTCGAACAAGCTACACTCGCGGACAAAGAATACGAGTCAGTGCGAAAAATAAAATTACTCTTAGAATAATAGAGCTAGCGGCATGAATTAAACTGTATGCTGTAGATTACTTAAGGTTTAATTTCATACGATATTAAAATTATCTGTAACATATATAGGTAAAGTTAGTTTCATGCATGTACCATTATTAATTTGCAAGTTACAGGATTTTTCGTCATCGACCCGTATTATTTGACTGCGATTGTATTTAGCATACAAGCAAACATTTTCTCTGTCCATAGTCAATAGTGCTTAAACCGTTTTAAAGTTATGGCAATCTTAAAAGTTAAAGAATTGGCCTAAGCCAGCCACAAACACTAGGTTCTGCATGATTTTCTCCTATACACGTTCTTCATGCATGCCTGCACAGTTTACTGTAAAGGCAAAACTGCACTTGCAGAAACTACCTTCTTCGGCGGGCTTTATAGTTTGCTCACTAACGCCATGTGGTTCACAATTACATCTGAAAGTATTATTGTTTTAATTTTATTACAGAGTGTTCTTCCCCGTTTATAGAGGACGTCATTAAAACAATACTGCTTTAAGACGTCATGGTAACCCCCTAGTTCCACGTTAACACTAAACGATACTCAAATGGATGTCTGAACAGAATCTTCGATTGCTGAAATTCTAAAACTGCAGTAATATTTGACGGTCTATACCTATTCCTACCAGATGTGTACGAGATAAGTCCGTACGCGACGTTCGCGGGCGGCGCGGGCGCAGTGGGCGGCGGCGCGCGCGCCTACACGCTGCAGCTGCGCGCGCTCGCGCGGCACGACGACGACGCCGCGCCGCCGCTCAACCCCGCCTGCTGCGATGGTGAGGCCTCACGACTAACAACAACTACTTTCCAAGATAAACTTTTACAGAACATAACATCATTGCAGGTGTTTAAGTGCCAAGTAAAAGGGGGAGCCTATTGCCATCTTCATCACCTGGCACAAATCCAGACTCCGTGGCTGCTACTGAGAAATTCAAATCCAATATCACTCTGCCCGACCTGGGAATTTAACCCAGAACCTCATGCTCCTCAGCCGCACTCGCACGTGGATCCGCGAAGGAAACTAAAGTTATCTAAAAAAAAACGCGTGATGTCGTTTTGTCGTGGATTCCGGCAGTGTAATGGGATTGCGTTGATCCACGTTCCGGCCGGCACACCAAAGGCTAAACCAACGAGGCAGAACAGAACACAGTATACTTGACCCGTGGCATAATAAAAACCGTGACCAATCTGAGAGTACCATTTATTTCCGGACAGACGTCCATGAGGCGTTCAGTGAACTGTTTTAATATTTTACACACGTACTTATGTATGTAAATCACGCGAAAAGTTAAATAAGAAAAAAACCTGTCCTCGAAAAACTTAAAACTGCACACCTAAATCAGGATCAAAATGCAACAGCTGCTTTTAGGATTCCGACCTTGAAAGGTACAGCGGAAGCTTTAGAAGATCCCCTTCTTGACCGTCTATCACAGAATTTTTTTTTTATAAGACCCGATATTTAATTTACTAACGCCAGATATTTTCTTTGTATTTTGTACACGGTAGCAGGATATAGGTAGAGTTGCTTTAAAATCGGTGGTGTAAATAAATCTTTTTTATTCCTTTACGCAGAAGAAACGTGCGTGGACGCATGCGACGCTCAGCGGCGACGGAGACGCCGACGACATTACTGCCCGGATCACGGTGAGAATCAACAAATTCTACATACGTTTCTGCGACAATAGAAATTATGATTTAAATTTATTCCTTCGCTAAAATTGCGTGGTTTTACGTATATGTAGGACTAGTTGTTGCCCGCGACTTTCATCCGCTTGAAATATTATAGCATTCCTCGATAAATGGGATTTCCAACACTAAAAGAATTTTTCAAATCGTTCAACCAAACAAACAAACTCTTCAGCTTTATAATATTAGTATAGATAAGCAGTTCGAAATAGCACAAACACATTAATTTCAAAAAGCAGTGTTTCCAATAATTCGATGTCAATTTGAATATTAATAATTATGCGAAAATAGCATTGTTAATTACTGTACTTACTGATCGTATTCATTCTATAATGGCATGAAAGACGCGGTATTATTTTGCGATTTACTTTAATTGTACAGTCACGAGCACTAATATGTATACTTTTAGCAAAATTCAGAAGTGATTTTCTCGTAAACTAACGGTTTCTACTTTGAACAAAGACCGATTTCGTAATAGTATGGCCACCAAAATACTACGTTCGTGAAAACTTAAAACGCAAATCAATACAGTAACAATAAATCACATTTGTTGCTAGGTGTATATGTTACAGTCAAAACTGTTAATCCGTCAAAACCACTTTTGACTGGTGTCAATCAAAATCCTTATTATGTTAAAATGCGTTTTCTCCATTTAAAATATGTTGTTTCAGCACGTTGTAATTATCTAGTCCTAGAATTACTACATACAACATAATGTTTTGCAAAGGGTCTCTCGGGTTCTAAGTAAATGTTAGTTTTTGAAAAAAATTTAGTTTACCGGTCAAAAGTAGTTTTGTCTGATTAACAGTTTTGACTGTGACATATACATATTAGGGCTCTTGACTATATATATTTTCGTTTCATCGTGATATATATTATGATACCGTCTGTCGGGTTTCGCTTCGCTTTTCTTATAATCAACTAAAAATATTTGTTCTTTGTCCACAGGTTGCTCACAAGATTCAGGAAGTTGAGAAACGAAACTGCCAAATTGTTTAGTGAAAAATATCTAGTCATTGTAATAATAATAATATAGTTAATTCGGTTATACATATTAATATGTATACAAAAATTTATACAATAATATTGTCTATTTATATTACGATGTTTTTCTTTATTCTACCCATTTTCCCGAAATTTTCAATAAAAAGATAATGTGACACATTAAAATGTATTTACTTATTTTCCTTTTAAGCTTTTTTTCATGAAGAACAACTTCTTAGAAGACGACACTTGAATTCAAAGAATGTATACTTAGATTCCTTTCAGGGTAATGGAAGAGCTTAGTCAAAGTTATCAAAAGTCAATATCAATTTTCGTTAGAAACTGAATAAATACTTACTCAAGTTTTTGTTATATTTGTTACCGGCTAAACCCGATTTTAGGCCAAACTAGTTTGTCCTAGGCCAAACTAGGCACTCTGACTGTCCTAGGCCAAACTAGGCACTCTGACTAAATGGGTTAGGTTAGGTTAGAACTGTGACCCACCACGCGTGAGCCGAGAGTGCGTAGCAGGCCGATGAGTGCCACAGCAAAGTTGGGCGCATTGTTTGTGTTAGTCTATCCTGACACAATAAACACGTGAACTGGTTTGGCCTAGGACAAACTAGTTTGGCCTGAAATCGGCTTTGGCCGGTAACATATTAAACAGAAAGTTCTAGAAAGAAAAAGCGGGTAGTTCGTATGTGATGTTCAAATTACTTCAACCTACATACTAACATACATAAACTTACGTCTTTTTCCCTCGGGGGTGGGCAGACACCACAGAACGCCTGCTACGATCCTACGAATTTATTTACTTTAAATCTAAAGTGACGTAAGTGACTAACGTGGTCGCTCACAATGGGCCTCATCAGAAGGCTTAAAGTCACCCAAAGGGCAATGAAGAGGGCTATGCTCCGAGTTTCCTTGCGTGATCAAATCAGAAATGAGGACATCCGCAAGAAAACCAAGGTTACCGACGTAGCCCGAAGAATAGCTAAACTTAAGTGGCAGTGGGCAGGGCACATTGCTCGCAGAACGGATGGCCGATGGGGCCGAAATGTTCTGGAGTGGCGACCGCGGACCGGAAGACGCTGCGTTGGAAGGCCTCCCACTAAGTGGACCGATGACCTGGTGAAGGTTGCAGGGATCCGCTGGATGCGAGTCGCACGGGACCGATCAAGGCGACACTTGGGGGAGGCCTATGTCCAGCAGTGGACGTCTTTCGGCTGAAATGATGATGATGATGAAATCTAAAGTAATAAATTGGGTGTATTCCTCAAAGCGCAACTATTTTTAAACGCAACCAACTAAGTGTAACTAAATTATTCCTCGAAGCGCAACCATTAGTTGCGCTCACAAATTCAAATTAAAAATGTTATATGTTTATTCCTCAACGCGCAACCATGATGAAAAATAGAGAGGGGTACGATGGATTTATATATTTTTTTTCAATCATGGTTCTCGGTGGAATGATTCAAAATAAGGAGCTGAATGCACCCTGTCAGTTTGTGGAGGGCTGTCCCTTACACCCTGTATTAGTATGGATTTAAAACAAAAAATTTGCCAGCTAAGTTCTGGGCTAACTAATTTAGATTTCTATCACACTTGAATCACACAAAGAAATATTATCCACCTACCATTTTCATTTTTTTCTGTAGTAACTAAGTACAACAAAAGGCTGATACTAAATAATAGTATGACCAAGAAAATACTCCCCGAAACTGTTCCTTTTGCAAGAGATAGCCATCTTAAAGTCCAACAGGTTATGACGGTACCCTTGTAAAGAGCTCATTGTAAAAAGAGGAACAAATTGGGATCGTTTCCCTGCAAGTAGCCCTGCACTATTTATTACGGAACTCGTCATGAAAAACCTCTAGGTTGCAGTAGCGAAGGGTCAATTTTGTAAGACGTAAACCGGAGTACATATCTTTAATGTGATCATTTTATTTGTCTGTAGAATACTGACTGTGCCATTTTTCAAAGGGAAGCCGGTTGGAATCGAATTATATGGAACCTTCGCCACTGCTAGGTTGGGTTAGTGGTTTAGTAAGATACTTATAATATGAAGATAGGTACACACAGGGACACATCAAGCTATATATTTCCAGTATAAAATGGCTGCGCTTTGTATAGGTTTCCCGTACAGTGAGAGATCCGCATAAACTGGTTTTGTATAGCTTAATTATTGGTCGTCTTGCGTACAACCGACGCGTTGCGTGCTTTGATTAGAACAACATCTTGGGACAATAAAAAGCGAGATTACCGCAGCGTCACTATAGACCGACTGCTTTAATGAGTCCTCCGCCTTGCCCCATCAAAGGCACATTAAGCGTCCACAAAGTCCTAACAATATCCCACAGGTTATTTGCTTTAAAATAACCATAATCCACGTAGATATTACGATACTAATTGAACCAATACGTGATCAACCCTTAGAATATTCCATTTAAATTGATAGATTCCCGAGGACTCATTAAAGCGGTCGGTAACTCCCGTTTTTACCATTGTGCCTTATTCATGACTCCCTGAACTACTTTGAATCCTATGGAAAAACTGCAAAGTACTAAATTAATTGCCACATCTATGACGGAGCATCACATAAGAACGGCTCCCCCGATTCGGTTGTTTTTTTTTTGTTGTACTCGTAATTGCCAGGACAAGGTTTGTAAAAAGATTATTTTCGGAAAATTCACCGGGAAAGTCGCAAGTTTGAACCTGGTGGCCTACCATGACGTCTTAAAGCAGGAGTAATTTCAGTGTTAGAAAGAGACAGAGCTATACAGGTCGTTTAGCACCATCTCTTTTAAGACGTCATTGTAACCCCCTGTGCGTAGCTTGGGCGGGTTGCTAGTGTATAATATAATTTCAAATACTTCTTCTTTCTTCTCTTTCTTTCTTCTTCTTCTTCTTTCATCTTCTGAATCTTTTCACCGATTACGAACAGCAAGCTTGTATAAATAATTCCACCAAGGTTGTCACATGTTAGGTCCTAAACAATACTCCATCCGACACTGGCCACAGCGTGTGAAAAACTCAATTAAAACCATTCAATATTTTTAAAAAGTATAAAAAAACTTTATGGCATCCTGTAAGTTTTTTTACAGATTACGGACAGTAATATTGTATGTAGATCTTAAATAATTCTTCTTTTTTTATATTGGGTCTATCGCAATTGTACATAACCGCTCACACGTCAATAGAGCACTGTTAGTAAAAAATGTGAAAATGTAAAGGACGATGGCAACGTCAGAGTAGCATAACGTCTCGAGAACCAAGCAGCACTATACACTTGACGAAGAACGAATTCATCATCACCAAAAAATATATTTTACATCATGACAATAAATAAATGTCCTAATCCTTTTTAATAACCAAAAATAGAACAAAATCCTGAAAAAACAGGAATGGTAATGAATAGATAAAGTCGATAGATACAATTATCAACAAAACTAAAAGCATCCACAATCCTATCTCCAATTAGTTAAACATTAACAACAAGGTCGAAATTACCATCAATACATAACACAATTATACCTATAAAACGACAATTAATCCAGGATCAAGACAGTCAATGTTCGTCTCAACCGATGGGATCAATTAGAGAGTAATCCGCTTACAAGCATTACGAGCGAGGATGATCCATACAGGGTTATTCACAGGGATGCTGTTACTATCATAAGCGAAGTCATAATTAAACTACCATAATCCGGGTACGACCAGTAAGTAGTTAGAAGAGGCTTTCTTAGATAGATGTACCTATGGGACGGATAAGGTATGTATTACAAGTTGGGTAGTTAAAAACAAAATAACTGAATATATTAACTGTTTTGAAGAGGTGTTAATGATAGTACAATATTTAACCAGTTATGTTCAAGTCGTTTTTAGTTAATAAGGAGCGAGCCTATTGCCACTGCAGCTAAATTATTATAGTATGTAGGGTGTAAACGAAGCCGACAACAAAAAAAAAAAAAAACAATAACTTTTTTTTTTGGATATAAAATCACGTTTTACGGTAGGACTCAATGTAATGCACTTAAAACATTGTGCTGATGGATGCATTGAATAGTACGGGGATCGTGGATATATTTAAAGTAAAGTTATAACATTAAAAATTTGTATTTAAAAAAATCTTTTGAAAAAGTTGTGACTTTGATCCCCAATATCTCCGTAACTAGAAGGTTCACAGGAAAGGTCTACAGAAAAAAAAATCGCAATGACGAGGAGAAAAAAAAAACCTTTCGGCTTCGTTAAGGGTACTTTTACACCCTTTATAGTTTTATTTATTACATTGCTATTGCAGACACAAATTAAAACTCCGGGCTGCTACTGAGAATTTCCGCATAGAAAAAACCCAAAACAAAATCTCTTAAAACTATACTACAAAATGCAAAGTGCAGCTGAGTAATACTTTCCACGCCTCACAGCTAAACTCTCCCGCGCTAAAACTAAGTCAATATCACAGTACATAGGCAGAACTAATTCACACAGAAGTTGCTCTGTGAATTATTTCACCGCAGCGCAATCTACAACCCGCAGAAGGGTTCAGACAGTGGCAATTAAGAGCGGCGGCCCACTCGCAACATATGGCGGCCACACAAAAATGTAAGTAAATTGCCACACTTGCCCACACTCGCCCGCAGTCGCACGCACTACGGGAATATTTGCTAGGAAAATACCCCGACTGCTTTTATTGTATTGAGTATATTTGTATAGTTCGTGCGTGTTTAGTAAGTTTTGGTCGGGTATTGCTTAGAATATTACACTCGTATATATAAACAAGTCATAGTGACTACTCGAGTAAATGTAATAACTTAAGATACGATTTTTGTTCTGTGGTTTAGTAATTGCTTGAAATTAGAACTATCAAAAGTTAGTATTTTCAGCTATGCTTTCTTTAACGATTCCTTACTTCGTTGAAATTTTCTTATATTGCATTAAAAGGGTTGCATAAGTTATTACTTAAACTCAAGTTATTAGTTTAACTTGACTTTAGATACCAGGGTTAGATTGTTTTTGTACTTGTCTACGTGCCACGAATTAACATGCAATTGTCATGATTTTCGCGACACCTATATTTTTTAATATAACCTATTAGCTGTTGTCCGTGGCTGCGCCCGCGTGAAGTTCTGTAACTGTCCCAAGGGATTATACTACCGGTATAAAAAATATTCTGTATGGTAATCCAGGTTATAAGCTATCTATGTGCAAAATTTCATCTAAATCCGTAAAGTAGTTTTTGCGTGAAAGAGTAACAAACATCCATCCTCACAAACATTCGCATTTATTATAATACTAGGTTATGCCCGCGGCTTCGCCCGCGTGGAGTTCGATAATGGTCCCACGGGATCGTACGACCGGGATAAATAGTATCCTATGTGTTAATCCGATTATAAACTGTCTGTGTGCCAAACATTCAAATCCTTTCAGTAGTTTTCGCGTGAAAGAGTAACAATCATCCATCCATCCATCCTCACAAACTTTCGCATTTATAATATTAGTAAGATAGTAAGATGACACTCGGAGATAATGTACCTTCTTCCCATTGGTGAAAAATATTTCGAAATCAATTCGGGATTTCCAAAAATAATCCCCTACATCCAAACTTACAAACTATAACATTATACTATGTAGAAAAAAAGAAAACGTGTTGCGCCGACCCCAAATATAATGGGATAACGGCTGGAAGATGGTGACGATTAATGTAGAAAAGAAAACTAACCATTGGGAAGTATTTAGTATTGTTACGATTTTAACCTTTAATAAATTAGTTTGGTTCATAATTAAATGGGGTATCTCGATAGTGCAGGTTTTAATTTAAAACATACGCAACTAAACAAAAACTATAAACATAGAAATAAAAGCTACGCAAAGTTGATGTAGTTCCAAAACGGTTTCGTACATTACCGTATATAACACGTTTGTATGCTAATTTTATTCCCAAAATCCGGTCTGATGGAAAACGGTCCCTCCAAGTAGGTATTATCAGACGGGGCAGACCCAGGCGAACTTTTGGGTCGATTTGATAACACGTCCCAAATACGGTACCCACTGAGTCCATTACCTTATCATATAGACGGAATTATTCGATTCAGTATTTACATAAACGTCATATTACTATGTCGTTAAACCTCTCGAATATCTTCTTTCTACTTGAATTCGTATGGGACTCGCTTGAAGGATTACGATTTCAGTAATGGAAACTCATCAAATTGAGTGGAGGATAAAAGATAAGTAATTGAGCCCATTTGTATTAACGTTCGGACACAAAGCTGGATTATGTACCCACTCGTAATTCAAATCTTTTCATCAAATTGCCGTTACCGGGATCCTCTTTTAATTATCTAAATATCCGTATACATAAATGTAGGTAAGTAAATAATTTGTTATAAATTCGGCGTACATTTTGCTGTAGTTTGTAAAGTGATACGGTTGGCTTTGTGAAGGTTTATAATGGCAGATTATCCCGTCTTGAGGGCTATTAATCACAGGTTTGGAAACTAACACCGATCTCGAGGGCTTACGTTCCTGAGATATGGTTATAATGGAGGCAACAGTGGTTGACTTGCTTATCTTTACGCTTGTATACCTTTATGGGGATCACGGAAGTGATTTTACTAGTTTATAATCTATGCAAGATATTGTAGAGAATAACAATAGAATTGGCTTTATTGTACACGAAAATTGAAACAAAACTGCTTTACAATATTGTTAATTCAAATTTTTATGGGTACAGTAATGGCGGTTTTATCGCTGATAGTGAGATCTTCCAGACAACATTTGGATGGACTGTACTAACAATAAATAAAAGGTAATCATTTTCATTTTTTATATTTCAATGTTAGCAAGTGATCTATAATATCAATTCAATCAGGATATCCCATCATTGTATCTCAACCAGGTTGGGACTCGCGCAGACCACGTAAGTGTGGCCATACTCAGCACCACCCGGGAGGCATAAGGCTGCTAATGATGTTGATTAAATATTCTATATGATCTACCATTGGGAATTCTTGATTAAAGTTCTATTCACCTCGTATAATTATGTTTATTTTACTCATTACATTTCAGCAAATTATAATTTTGTTAAGTTAAATCTATGTTAAAACCTTACAAAATTCTGCCTAAATAAATAAGTATTACCTAGTTAAAACATGGCCTTAGAGAAACAATTAGGAATTTAGGTCGGGATTATAACAAGTCTGAAATAATGAAGATATCCGGCGCAATCAATCTTTGTCTTGTTACAAAATTAATAAGAACTATGCCTGTAATACCCAGACTTTGAGAGATGTAATTAAACTATTTTCGACATAGCGCCAACTTGTTATAAGCACAATTAATTTTATTTAAAAATAATTTCGGTGTGACCTTTGATTTGAATGTAAACATGTTCGCAAGATATCAAGATTTATAGAGGTTTGCAAAGCTTTTGTGCAGTGTCGTATAAAAATAGAACAACAATACCCACCGGTGAAAATCATAACCCTCCTTTTTGCTTTCGCCATAGTCGGGTAAAAATAATGATAAATCAATAATGTTCCTAATTCTAAAAGAAGATATAAGTAATTAACCTATATGTACGAGTATGTAATTAAGTATGCTACTGGCTCAGTTTTTATATTGATTATTTAAATTTTATATTCATAGAAAAATGTATTTTCATAAAGTTTGAACAGTTTCCAAGTCCGTA
This sequence comes from Noctua janthina, assembly GCA_963576755.1. Taxonomy (NCBI): domain Eukaryota; kingdom Metazoa; phylum Arthropoda; class Insecta; order Lepidoptera; family Noctuidae; genus Noctua; species Noctua janthina. Next base: position 7,388,753 of record OY755055.1, read on the forward strand.
TTCGAACGTACATTATTTGCGCAGAAAAACATGAAAGATTTTGAAATTTTATGAAAATTATATTTCTTTGAACTACTTTCATGAAATGTTAGTGGTCTAGTGGTCGGCTTTTGGTCGGCTTTGCTTTCATATTTTTAATACTCATGTCGCGGTGAAAAGCGCTATTCAAAGTTTACAAAATTCGGTTTTCCTGGAGTCTTTTGCGTTAGGTTGTGTAAATCAACTTGACACTATCTCAATGGTTAGCAGATTTGTTCAACGTCCACCCACGAGTATACATGGTGCTTGCGAGTAGGTATAGGGTGCTCTCCACGTGTGAAGTTGTAACTTTATCATGTAGGTTTTCGTTTTGTTACTTCTAGTTACATTCATGAAAAGGCTAAAGGTATAGAACGCTTTTATTTATAGTAACCGGAAAAGTACATAATATACAACATTAGTTTTAGTATATGCGAAACCTGAAACACGTGTCTAGTATTTTTATGTAAAGAATCTATGTACAAAATTGCAAAACTGTATCATGCAAAATCACAAAGTTATAAGCTTGTTCTGTTACGTGGTTATCCGCACATAAACGTGGTCACCATGCAGAGCGTCCGCGCGCGCGCCTCCAGCGTCGTCTTGAGCTCATTGATAATAATATATGTATATTTTTTTTTTTTTTTACCTTAATTATTGCAATAGGTTCTTAATGTCGCTCAGTGAAAATTGTAACTTTTTATAAATATTTTTGGGACAAAATATAACATGGTTTAAAAACATGGTTTAATATTGGAATCGATTCAGTTACTTATTCTGAACAAAATATATTCAGGTTTCGCATATACTAAAAATGATGTTGTATATCCTAGAATATTTTAATTGCCAAAACCATCACTGGAAAGTTGATCCGGTTTGAAAGGTTTATTAACAACATACGTATTGATCAGGTTTTATATGCTTACTCAGCTTTTAGTTTTCACAACGTTTTTATTAATAAATAACCCATATTACAGACTTTTGATATTTCATATTTTGTTACTTGTTTCCTACAATTATTTTGATACGAACTTGCAATCCTGAAATAATATTAACAATTTACATAATGATTACCTAACTATTGCGACTAAATGGTCTGTCTCTGAGCTCAAACGCAAGTTAAATAAAGAGTTTAGTTCAAGTAGTAAGCTGTTTCAAAACATCACCAGTTCAAAAAAAGCTAAAGGAGTAGTTCATTGAGAATTGACACATACAGACGGCAAGAAAATTGCTAGTTAAAAATGTAAACGCAAATCAGCCTTTGAGATCCAGCCACACCGACATCATCGACAGAACTGCAGATACTGGAATGCGACGGATACTTCTACATATAACTTTTTTTGTCAATATTTAGTGGCCTGATTCCTACAGGACACTGAATTCCCGGTCAGTTTGACCAAAACTTTAGCGTCAGTTTCATTTTTTTAAATATATTTTTAATCAAGTTGAGTTTTGGCCTACCGTATCACTTTTTAGGGCAGTACGTTAAAATTCATAATGTTTAATAATAACAGAGTACGGTTCATATACGTATTAACATCAGACGCTTGCCGCCACAGATGCATCGTACAGAGTGGTACACGATCACGACGCTCATGTCTGCAGTCAGAGCGCCGAGATGACGCTGTAATTAGATCCGCAACCAACGCTCCCGAGATCATAGGGGTGTCAGAGATGAAAGACGCTTCTAGAAAACGCTATGGCGCATAACTAAGAAATGGCGACCAGTTTTTGAAAGAAATAAGGAAGAAAAAAATGTACTCAATTTCAGGAATGCTCTGCAAGTTTTGTAAAAACATAACTACAGTATCTACGGGTACTAGAAGATGGACAAAATTCTCATCATCATTCTCTTGCTCTTATCCCAATTCATTTGGGTCATCTCATCAGACACCTCTTTTCTTGCCATATGATCGTTTACACCAGATCACCACTCCACCCATCGTTTCTTTGGTCTTCTTCTACTCTTAAAGCCCCATCCACATTCATTTCCAAAACTTTCATCACTACATTTTCCTCATTCAACATTGTGATTCTCAGATTTTAAAATTTCCAGTTACGAACCGTATATAGATAACTGGTACCGACACGTGTAGATTTTCTCAGAAGCAACTGATTCAACGAAAAGGACAGTTATTATTCCTGTATCTACTTCAGTGGTAAGGAAAGTTTGTTTAATGTTAGTTCTGAAACGAAATTGAACAAAAAAATCGCAAGATTGCTTTTTATTAATAACAAGATTTTTATTAAAAAAACAGACCAAGTGCGAGTCAGACGCGCGCATGAAGGGTTCCGTACCATCGTAGTAGGGCAGCCCCTTCAATTTTTATTTTTTTTCCTTGTTGTTATAGCGGCAACAGAAATACAAATTCTGTGAAAATTTCAACATTTTACATATTACGGGTCATGAGATACAGCCCGCTGACAGACGGACAGTGGAGGCTTACTAAAAAAGGAATGTACAGTGAGTTATAGTAATCAGCTGAACCCACCTTTGCATAAATGGTCGAGATTTTTTAGAAAACTAATCGATAGAATTTTATAATTCCTTTATATGTTACTTACTTTGAACAAAATTCTATCGATTCGTATTCTAAAAAATCTCAACCATTTATGCAAAGGTGGGCTAGCTGATTGCTATAACTCACTGTACCAGCATCAAAATATAAAATCTAATTGAAGTGTTACAACAGTAAAAATAAAATTGGGAGTGACTATTCAATGAGGAGTTTCCACTTCCTTATTATAGCATAAATATTTAATTTCCTATTTAGCATGATTGTCAATCATTTGCCAGCCCTATCGGCAGTGCGGTGTCGTTCGTACTAGCGACTCTCAATCAATTTGTCCTCTTTTGTACCTTTTATCTATGCTCAGTATTTTATTATATTAAAACCCTATTGCGTCGTATTAGTAAAGAGCTTTGACATTGTTATTTGAACAACGCAAAGACTTCCATTTGTTTTAGAAATTAATTTGGTTGGATCTAAAATAGAATTTGGTCTATGGACAAAAACAATTCTGTTTGATTCTTTAGCCGATTGTACGTCCATTTAGAATATTTAAACTTATGTTTACATAGACTGCCTCGGGGGTCTAGTGGTCGCAAGCGGGACTGCTGAGCATAAGGTCCTGGGTTCGATTCCCAGGTCGGGCAAAATGTTAGTGGGTTTTCCATTAGGAATTTCTGAGTAGCAGCCACGGAGTCTATATTTGTGCCCGGTTGATGGCAGTAGGCTCGCTCACTATTGGGTACATAGGACTTTGGCGACATGTGGGTGTACCTCTGCCTAACCCTTCTGGGATTACAGGCGTGATGTTATAATATTATATGTTGTTCCATACATCTTGACCGTGTGGGTATTGCACTTTTGTACGAAACAGGAAACTGTTTTTTTCGTCGTGTGGGTTTTCGCTTCGGTGTCCCTTTCACCCCGTATGATTGCCTACAAGTGCCTACGCCATCTTTTTCACACAATTACTAATTCACCTTTTATCACACCTCGGGGAGATGACAAGACATTACAGTCTTTCCCAGACCACACCTAACAAAACCCTAAGGAAAGCAAATTCCCTAAGTAATAAGAAAACTTGTGTAATGGGACATCGATAATGTCCCACAGTTTGTGTATAGATAGGTATTTTTAGCAGACGTCCCCCCTTCTCCGGCGGCGAGGAGATTAATTACAGAATCGGCAGTTTTAATTAGTTTTGTAATTAACAGCCGCATGGCACGCCTTCGACGCGAACTAAAATAAATTACGATTTAATACAATCACGCTGTATTACATAGCCAATGACGTCGGCCGACGCTGGAAATAATTATAAAACGAAGCCCATTTTACCTTCTGATGCATGTGCTACCTACGTACGTATGTATACGTCTCTCACGATATGATCCTATTAATTTAATGGATTCCGGGAACCAATTTATTGGATTACAAATGGAGTCTTTCCGGATGAAAAAAGTGGCTTTAGAAGTGCGACGTGAATGGGTAACTTTTCTAATCATACGGTGCTATCATTCAACCTGTGTAGGTATAAATTCGTTGTAAGTTCGTACAAATAGTTACTTTTTCTTCAGCAATCACAAAGACTGGTCCCGCGCTAAGATGGAACAGAACAATAAAACACTGCTTTAAATAATTGTATTGGAAATTAAATTGACACAAAAAAAGGTAAAAGGACACTCGAATGATTTCATCCTACTCGAAATAGCCGTGAAGTTCTATTTCATTTAATAAATAAAAAGAGTGCGCCATATTGTTCCGGGCATAATTCGTCACAATCGGAATTGTGACAATTCCCTGGCGAGAGCTTTGAGAAAAATTGTCGCTAACGAGCTCGCCCCCCTCCCCGGGCACACCGACCCCGCTCCGCGCCCCCTCTACTTTTAATCCGCGCCACCCCCCTTTATCCGTAGCACTTTAAAACCCTTTTGCGATTTTCCGCACGGAGGAATTATCAAGAAAAAGGGAACATTTATTCATTGTCTACCTTTTTAAATTATTCGTTATTAATTTTCTGTTTAATATCGTAATTGTCTTCGTAGCTCTGTGTTGGTTTAGTAGAGGGAGGAATGAAATTAATATCAGATGATTGGGTTACGAAATTGTTTGAGAGCGTTTTCTGAGTTTCTATAATTATTTATAACATTACAAAGATCAACCTGTTATTAGATTTATTTTGCCTAGAGAAATGATATCTGGCTAGTAGGCTACGTTCTCCGATTTTTGCTCCCTACATCATACGTGGTATTGCAGTGTCAACAGCAGTTAATTAAGCAAACTACAATACTTTACAAACACTTTAAATGTATGAGCAATTGAGCATTGACAACGACAGACAGTTCTAAACTCTTCAATAAATAGAACCTGTTTGAGAAAGTTTGACACTCGAATCTATAAACAAGTCACAAATGATTACTCGAGTAAATTAAGCAATTGTTTGAAATACGATTTTTATTCTGTAGTTTTGAAGTTTGAAGTTAGAACTGTCAAAAGTTAGAATTCTTAGCTTTGCTTTCTTTGAAGGTTCTTACTTCGTTTAAGTTCTTGTCTATTGTATAAAAATGTTTGCATAAGTAATAACTTAAACTGAAGTAATTTATCTTGACTAGAGATACGTTTGTAAGTCTTGTTGTCAAGCTTAGGCGCATGATAGCAACGCAATTACTTTTCGTCCAAGGCAGTTTAATTATGAAGGAACAGATGAACATACATACATACCGGTCAACATTATAACCCTCACTTTTACTTCGCCGTAGTCAGGTAAGGGTCAATTCACACCGAATTGGCAGCAGTCGGCAGCGCAGTGTAACTGTCAAGCCATTTTATGCTTTATGTCCTTTAGGAAATGCATAGTATCGTTTGAAAGACTCGGGCCGCGTGAAGCCTCGCGGCGCCGCGAACTGACCTAAAAAGCATCACACACTTCGGTTCAAACCAAAGACATTCAAATATTTACGAGCGATAGACGGGACAAGACGAAGAATATAGTAACCCAATACTTGTTACTACTTAGTAACAAATCGGTCTCACACGCCCGCTTGTCAGGCAGCATTTGTGTGTCAAAATCGAGAATGTTCGGGATCTAAATTTTTGTTTGACTTTTCTTTCTCTTTTTTTACTATCTTTTTTTCTTTTTCTGTTTTTTCTGAATGGCCGCTGTATAACACTTTAAATCTCTTTTGTTTAAACTCAAAACATATGTATCCAGAAATAACTTCCTATAACAAATAAATTAAAGCTAACTTGTACAGGAAAATAAAGACATTTATAATAAAAGAAATATTCCAATTGAGTTGCAATAGGCAAATTTGTTCGGAGAGCATGTCCTCTTTGAGTTGCGTTCAGTCTCATTAGCGATTTTCCATTCGAACGAGTCCGTAAAAGAAGTTGAAAACTCTTATTCTCATAACGCTACAAGTGTGGCACCCGGCTTCGCCTGTATTTGGGGTCAATAAATGTGTGTTTATTTAGTAGGTACTGTTGCTCTGCAAATGTTTTATTATTTATTAATTTGTTAGAATTTAAGCAGCTTGGTTTCTGTCTAGTCTTGTTTTTCCAATTTTCAGTCATGAAGATTAATGGTTTTTAAATCGACTTTTCAAAAAGGCGGTACTCGGCGAGACATAATTGTAATCTAGTTTTTTTGTAAGGAAACCATATACATACATAGGTATGTCTTGAATAAAATACATTCATCATAATCACTCTTGGCAAGTAAAAACTATCTTAAATATGAAGTCTTTCATAATTTTTCTGACGAAAATCGTCGACTGGTAACAGACACACATTTTCAGTACCTATGTTATATAAAAAGGTCACTGAAGCAAATCGACATTTACGGAAGATAGTCATTTGAAAGTTGTTCACTTGTGAAATGATTGCGTCTTTGTGTCGTCATGACGTCACGAGTCACGACTCCATGAAATCAAAGACGCTTAACCTTTGACCAGAAAAGTAATCTGTTAAAAGGTTAAAAGGTAATTGTGCGTACTTGTGTACCTATATTGTTTTATGGTCTATCTTTATACTGTGTATAAGAATAAGATTCATTTCATTATATAAGTTTGCTATTATGTTAGACGTCATATTAATGATGTATGCTACTTGTTTAGTATCGCAAATTGTTCAATCGACTGTCCTGAACTGGTTCCTAAATTAACGATACGCACTAATCAGATGGGGACTGCGACAACGACCACTTCTACATGTACCTATGCGAACACTAATAATATGCGTAATGCATACTTTCCGAGAGCTAGTCGTAGTTTTAACGAAGTTTCTTGTGAAGCCGGCATTGACCTATTCTGCACCAATGTAAACACAGTAAGGAGACTCTTAGCGAAGCCATTTTTGCCATTTTAAGCCATTGGCCTGCCTGCACTTGAACCGTCTACTTTTCAAGTTGACAGTTAAATTAATAACAGTTAAATAAAACGAACCAACTTCTTTAATTAGTCAATAATTTCAGAGTATCTACTATTGTGTTTGATTTTTGATTTTTAATAAATAATTTAAGAAGTAACTTATGCAATAAGGAACTAACATTTTTTTTGTATCTATCTGTGGAGGCTTGTTATTAGCAATTTAGATATATATTTAGTTATTATAATGTTATTAGTCTGTAAGCTTGCCTAAAATGTAAGAAATAAAATAAATAAATATGAAATAAAGGGATTAGTAAACTTGGCAGAGTTCAAGTTTAGCTAAGGGGCTATTGCCACTTGGCTGAATTCAGTAAAGAATAAATGTACTCATCAACATCTTCCTGCCCTTGTCCCATATCACTTGTGGTCGGCGCAACACGTTTTTTTCTTCCAATCTCTTCTGTTAACCGTCACGCTATCATTTACTCCTTTTTCTTTCACATTAATTCCTCACACAATGCATCCATCGTTTCCTTAGAATAAATTTACTACAAATCCCGAATCCCACTAAATAATACCTAATTCTATTGTAGTGTGTTCTGTAAACACACTACAATAGAATTAGGTATTATTTAGTGTTTTTGGTTCATTCTAATGTTATTTGTAGTATTATCATTAACACTAGAAACGGGGTGTAATTTGGAGTGTTTGTATGTGTTTTAAACGGGGTGTTATTTGTAGTGTGTTTATGTGTTTATTACTGCAGAAAATGTTATTATTTTTATGTAAATATAATGCGTAACATTGTTGTCTTTTTACATTAATTCTTCTTTTTATTATTTTGTTATTAATGACGATAGGCTCGCCCCCAATTACATGGGACTCAAAACATTATTGTCGAAATGAGGTTGTACTTTTAGGTACACCCTCTGCCTAATCCTTCGGGGATTACTGGCCAGATGTTATGTTATGTTATTAATTTGACCAGTAAGTAAGGCTGTGTTAAAGAACTGCCTAGTGAGCACCGAATGTAACCGACACCTAAATAAAAGCACGTTGTTTGGATTCACAACGCTCGCGTCAGCGCTGGAAGCTGAAAATTCAACTGCAGTTTTTTAGTTTGGCTTTCGTTAGTTATTTGTTAGCGAAAATATAATCATTTGTAAAGGTCCTTGTAATTACAAGCTTTAAACGTCAAATCTGAACGTCAGTCAGGAAAAATGTTAATTACAGGAAGTACTTGCTTTAAAGGTCATAAAACTGTGGTTCAATCTTTGCAAATGATGAGAGCGAGAAACACACTATTGTTCTCTATGCATAATAGTAGACACACATTTCATTGTAAAATAAGCTCATAAAAGTCACAAAGAACGAGAAATAATAATATTGTAACGCACGTATACAAGAATAAATTTCACTACAAGTAAGATATATTTAAAGCACGCTCGCCAGCCCGGGTATAAAGTGAGAGGACATCGTAACTTAACGTGAGAACTCGTAAATCGTCCATTAGGAGTTGTATGCAAAACTTGAAGAAAAGTATTAAAACGTGGGTTTTAGCACGTAACCTAAGTAATATCGTGAAAGCTCAACTTTCCACTCGGTGAGTCGTAATTGTAATCGGCCACTCTGCCTCCATTAGTGGCCCGGTCGGGACGGCGGGATGGCGGGACGGTGGGACGCGGGCCGGTGGTCGGTCGGCCACTTCGGACCGCTCTTTGTCCCCAGTCACGGCTGGCCGCGGACCCGATTGCCTCAGTCAATATTGTACTAATGTTACCAACCGCGTATTACACGCACAGATTATCTTTGGATACCACTTTATTACGCAACGCTACCTTTTGGTTAGAAGGAGAAGGGATATAGAAATACGGTGGTTAAAATTTAATTACAATAAGGTTCTGTTGCCATCATAGTTATAGTTTGACGGCACGGTTGGCGCAGTGGCTGAGCGATTGACTGCTGTACTTCGTACCGCGGGTTCGATTTTCGCACGGAACAAATATTTGTATGGCTTACAGGTAGTTGTTCCGGGTCTGACTGTTTGTGTATGTCAGCTTAAATGTTTGTAAACGCACTCACGATACACGGAGAAATTCCTAGAGTGGGCCAACGTTTTAAAAAAAAAAAAAAAAAATAACTGTTGAGCATTTAGGAATTGTACTTTTGTAGGGAACAGCAGTTTTTTTTTTTATTCTCAAATTCGGAATATGTTCTGAATACGCGGTAACCATTTGTGCATCGATGTCTGTCTGTCTGTCTTCTTCTTTATTTTTTTTAAGTCATCATCATCATCATTCTGTTGGCCATAAAGCCAATTTATTTTGGGGTCGGCACAGTATATCTTCTTCTTCCATACTTCTCTATCACTTGTCATCTCAGCAGTTACCTAGTTCCTAGCCATATCATCCTTCACACAGTCCATTCATCGATTTTTTAAATAAATGAACAAAATTAAATAACTCAAAAAAAACATCACAGTAACCTCAACAGGTCATTCGAAATATGTAGAATAAATAAATTGCGAATTAAAATCACATCCTAATATCGGTTAAGAAAACTAACCCTTTCTCTGTCGAACAGTGATTGTATACGCCTAAATATTGTGGGCGCGTTCTTTGAGGCGGCAAGCCGCCCACTACCTGAACGCGCCCCAAAAGATGATAGCCATAAGGCTAATCCGGGGGTACCGCACGATCTCCGGCGAAGCGGCTAGCCTCCTTGCCGGATTGCCGCCATGGGATCTGGAGGCGATAGTCCTCGCGCGCCTGCATGAATGGCGCGCGGAAGCACTATGTCGGGGTGAAACACCGCTGCCGCGACAAATTGCCGCTCAGCGGACAGACCTCCGGCGTGATCTCATGGCGACATGGAGAGAGCGACTGTCGCAACCCCGTGCAGGGCACGCCACCATAGTGGCGATAAGTCCCCTCTTTGAGGAGTGGCTAGAGAGGCGCCACGGCGCCCTCACCTACCGCCTGACGCAGGTCCTCACCGGACACGGTTGTTTTGGAGGTTCCTGCACCGAATCGGGCGGGAGGAAACGCCCGGGTGTTTCCACTGCGAGGATCGTCCGGAGGACACGGTGGAACACACCGTGGAGGTCTGCCCCGCTTGGGCGGAGCACCGCCGTGTCCTCATAGCGGCGATTGGCGGCGACGATCTCTCGCGTCCGGCCTTGGTTCAAGCCATGGTCCGGAGCGAGAGGGAATGGGAAGCCGTCACCTCCTTCTGCGAAGCAGTCATGCTAGTGAAGGAGGTGGCAGGACGTGAGAGGGAAAGAACCTCACGTCCCAGCCGCCGCGGGAGACGCCCTGGGCGTCGGGGGTCACGTGGTGGCTTCCGACCACCGTAGGCGCTGGCCTGTGGACGGCGAGTTATGGGCTAGCTCGCCGTCCGGCCGTCTTATGACTATAGGGCGTGTCGACGGCGCGTTCGTGTTCCACGCGCGCCTCAAAGAGATGTCAGCAATCAAGTAGGGGTCCGCATGGACCGATGCCTGCCAGGGCTGCGGGACTGTTCGAAAGAGATACCGTGGCCCTGGAACATAAAGGGCAAAGAAGGAACATGGATGGGTTTTAGTCAGTACAAGTCTGACACTCCCCTCCGCTCCGCCCAGAGTGGGGGGGGTCATTAGATGATTCCCCACCCGAAAAAAAATACGCCTAAATATTATAGAATAATTTGTTAAAACAACAACCAATGGGAAATTCACCCACGCTAATGTAAATACGACAGCGCCGCAAATAAAAACGGTTCGGTATATTAATGGCTCTGAAACAAATGAATTTATGTGGTGAGGAAGCCAGTTAAATATGAAAATGTTAAATATGAATGGTGTTCAAAGAAGGTAAGTAACTTTTACAACAAACCCTTAACTTTCTCTCAACAGTCAGGTAAGTTAGTATCTCTTGGGTCGTTACCTACATTACGTTAAAGTTTATTACCGAATCGTGCGCGTCATTTGCCCTTTTACGAAGGTTAACAACTTCACTACTTTTACTTTTACTGACGAAAAGTGTTCACACCAAAATGGTATTAAAAACTTGCAGAAGTAAAATGACAAAACTGGTGTGGCAGATTCGTAGCAGACTACGAATCCGTAGCAGATCCGTAGCTGGCTACGAACGCGTAGCAAATCCGTAACTGTCTACGAAAACTTCGTAGCTCACATGACGCTACGATAGTCTTTTGTAACCAGTGAATGGAGAAATATACCCCTTGATAGGTATCTACAACATAATATTTGGATCGCACAAAGCATATAGATGAGATAATTTAGTCCCAAACTGCTCAAGTTGCCACCGGCTGTCGTTAGGTGCCATGGGGAGACAATTAACTACAGATAGGTCCCAGGGGTCAATGTTATATGGTACTCGCTGGGGTAAGGCGGTAGACTCTTTGACAGGCGAAAAAGGACGACAAGCTTTAAATGTACATCGAATATTAAACAAAAAAAAAGCGAAAAAGCATTTTTTTTGTTGAAAAAAAAAACAGATAGTTAAAAGAGTAATTTTATTGTGATAATATAAAAATAACATAATTTTCTATAAAGTTAACATAACAAATACATACATACGACGAGATAACAACCTACAAGTATGATAACAATTTTTGCCGAGCGTACAATTTGTTAAGGACTGCACACATCAGTACGACACGCTACGCGGAGCATGACACGACGCGTTGCGGCGCGCCGCGCACACCGCCGCATGTTGCTCATGTGACCTTAAGGTGCACACACATTACGGCTGTGACTAGAGTAAAAATTGCATATCTTACAAGCACGAAGTTTTGAACAAAAATATAATTTTTAAGGATGTTTGTATCTTAGAAAGACATTCTACTTCTACTATAAGATTTATTCAGTATTCATTTTATTAAAAAAAAATAATTATATACTTTTTATTGTACTCTACAGGGTTCATAATTGTGACTTAACGTTAAGCCATTTAGACTTTCCAACATTATGGAATGCAGCTAATAAATATAAAAAATATGCAAAAAAGAGTTATAGGAATTATTCAACGTACAACTTAAACTCCAACCCGGTCAGTACATAGTTGCATCTACACTTCTCTCTCGATCTCAGTTATGTTTTATCCAACCAGCTAGCGGCCTTTTGGCTTCATACAGGACCAATTTAATTTAATGCTTGTCTCATTTTTCTTTTATTTGTTACTTATGTTTATTTTTTTATAATTTTGTTTAATTGTTTATTTAATCATTTTGTTTTGTCCTGTGCGAAACAAATAAATACTTTTTCTCTTTTTATGTAAATGTAGTGTGTGTGTGGCTTTAACATAAACCATTTATACTATCCATAATTCAATAGCTCATACTAAAGAGACTAAAAAAAAAATGCATATCACTATCCAAACCGATATCAATTTAGCATCCATTCCGCATACATGAAGACATACCTTTACAACGCTGTGTCGGTGCGCGTGCTCGCGTGTGTAATTGCGCTAATATCTGTGCTCATCCCGCCCGCACTGCACATTATTTCCCGCCAGTGTAGCAGTGTAAAGCCCAACTTATCTCTTATTGCTATGAAGAGAAATTGTGCATGAGATAACTGAGATGTGGAATAAGACCTTTCTTGGAAACGGTGTGATTTGAATAGAGATTTTGTTATTAAAATTGTAGGATTAAGTACGACATTTAAAACTGTAAAGAATTACAATGAGTATCATCATTTGTCTAGCTATTTTCTAATTATGTTGGGGTCGACTTCCATTTCAGCCGGATTCAGCTGAATACCAGTATTTTACATGAAACGACTGCTCGAATTATGAGCAAATGTTATAATAAAAAACTACAAAGGTAAAGAATAAAAAATACTAATAGAAAATCGCCTTTTTTGTAGTCGGTTAAAATATACACAACATTTTCAGTTCATTCATTAGCTACTTACTAAAATGCCTTGAGATTGATTGATTCATATCAGTCATAATATTCCAAGACCCGTTTGAAGTCAATTGTACTGTCGTAATTGCTTACCTCGTAATAATAAGCTACTAATTATTTATTTTTATACGACATTTTTTTTAATGCTTTTTTATGTTATTTTATGAAAAATGTTAAAAATGTGTGCACAAGATAAATAAAGGAAATAATAAAGCTAGGTTCCTCTCTCTGTACCTTGGACCCTGTTCCCGATACCGGTGGGCTACAATTTTTTATTTTTATATTGTTTTCATTTTAAGGTATATTTTAAAATATATTAGATTTGTATATAAATAAATATAGGAATTAAGCTACTAATAATAATAGACTCTCGTTAGGTACCTGGGTCAATGGCTTGATTCAGAAAGCGGTACTCCTGGACACGGCTCGTATTGTTAGGGGTTCCTCTCTCTGGAGCCCTGACCGCCGGTAGCTTGGACCCTGTTCCCGATATCGGCGGGCTACATTTTTTTTTTAAATATTTTTAATGTTTTCTTTTTTAAATATTATTTTAGATTTAAATATTTAAAAATTTAATTAATGTGTACAGAAATAAATAAAAGGAATAGCTTCTAATAACTTGTTCATTATTTAATACTAATTATGATTATTCAACGCGATAATTTGTCAAACGAAACCCTTTCTAATAAAAAACAACACTAAAAGCAGTTTCATCTATCGGAGCTTTTCCCAATATTTCCCACTGTTTATTTAGTTTAGTTTGCTGCACACATGCAGTTTTCAATTTATTTATTTTCATACCAAACGGCGAAAAGTTTCCAACGTTTGAACAAAAAAAATAAAAATGTTTTGTATTTAAAAAAATACCATGAAATCGATACAAATAAATTAAATTGAAGTGTCTGTTTGTAATTTCAAATCTTTTTACTGAATAAATATTAAAGTAATACGGTACGTATTACATTTTTTTTTATTTTTGTCTATCTGTCTGTTTGCTCCGGCTAATCTCCGAAATGGCTTAACCGATTTTGAAGGGACTTTTACTGGCAGATAGCTGATGTTATAAGGAGTAATTAAATTGCTTTTATTTTAGAAAAATTAGGGTTCCGTGCAAAAAAAATAAAACCATTGAAGTTAACAAAATCTGATTCAAATAGTTATCTATTATTTTGACTCGGATGAAAGTCGCGGGTAATAGCTAGTAATAAATGATTCTAAACAAACACCATCTGTTTATATAACTGGTCCTCGCTTTAGTTACGCAAGCGAGCTGTGGTATTTTTTTATGAGTAACAAAAATTCAGCTTGGTCGAACACTTCAATATCCATTACCGCATGACAGGGAGTGCAGTGCTGTGCAAACAGCCGCGACAGCGCCGCGTCAGCGCTGCAGCGGTGCAAGGCAGCGGCTTATGACCCGCTCACTACCCAAGCGAGTAATAAGCGGGTTTGCGGGGATTCTAGATCTAGAATGAGAGCTATATAAAGATGATGGCGAAAAACATTGCACTATGGCCACTTGGATCGTGTTATTATTGTAAAGAAAGTGAGATACGAAACCTCGAAAATCTAGAAATTGTTACTTCTAACTGTCAGTTGAGAGTAAACTCATGATCAGATTTTAAACTTTCATGGTCACCAAAATTATTATAACTAGAAGACGGGATATTTACCATGTTTATTGTTTTCCTTGAGTTCCCGATATTTCGGCGCTGTTGCAAGCACCATGATCAAGGATAAACTGAAGTTATTGCGGGTGGGTGTTTATGAGCAGACAAATCGGTCTACCCTTTTTCTTGTTTGTTTTCACAAAAACAATAAACATGGTAAATATCCCGTCTTCTAGTTATAATAACTCATGATCATTCATAAAACTGCTTACTATGCTGTAAGCGATAAAAGGCTGTTAGGAAAATATGCAGACTTGCTGGCAATTCAAAATCTCACGTCTACACACATATATTTACAGCCGATTTGTTGCTAGCGATGTCAAAATCTGTGTGAGAACGTGACGTATTACCTACATCTCACTTCATACAAATGGTCTTTATTATTTTCATCTTCCTACCGTTATCCCTTTTACTTCGGGTCAGCGCAACCCGTTTCCTTCTTCAATTCTACCCTGTGAATCAAATGTTATGTAAATAGATAGTGCAATATATTTTTAATGCTACTTATAGTGAGGACAGATTATATAATATACTGCCTAGCTGTTGCCAGCGACCTTCGTCCTCGTGAAAAAATTATATAAAAATATTACTTGCCTATTTGAATCGGATTTTGTTAACAATTTCAAAGGTTTAAATTGCACGGAACCCTAATCCTTTTAAAAGAATAAAAAGCTTAAATTAGTCCTTATAACATCAGCTATCTGCCAGTAAATGGCCCGTCAAAATCAGTCCAGCCGTTTTGGAGAGTAGCCAGAACAAACAGTCAGACGGATAGATAGACAGTAAAAATTACAAAAAAAAAATGTTATAAGTACCGTATATACTTACAAATGAATTCAGTTAAAAGCTGTTATTTTCAAATTAAAAATAGACATTTCACATTTCATTTCATTTTATATAAATATATATTCATACAGATGTATTAGTAAGCCTTAAATAAATCAGAGCAAGGCACCCACCATATTACTCCATTAAACCCCGTTCATAGCTACAATCCGCAATATGAACCTCTGGCCGCCATTAATATTGCACCACAACCCCCACAGCTGATGAGCTCTCAACCGAGCTCAGCTAAAATAATTAACAATGTCTCGATTATTGTGGTTTTGCCATCGTCATTATATTCAGCTGAAGCACACTTTACAATATTAGAAATTGTGCAAACAATTACTTTACCACCGTCGTTGTCATTTGAAAATTAGATAAATAAACAACTAGCGACTGATTATGTCCATCACTTATTGTAGAAATACGTGCGTTAACGGACGTTCACGTATAATCGTTCACTAGTATACAGCCAACTCGTGCGCCAACCAACCCATTTAACTGGATCAAACTGCAACGATGAATGTCACACCGTTAAAATATCTCTTGTTCATAGAAAATGTGACAACTGTGTTCAGAAATTATTTGTGTTTAAAAAAGCGTACTCGTATTATTGTACTCTTTTGGGTATTTATCGAAGCATTCGACATTTCAATCACTGCGGCGCACAACTTCGCGCCAGAAATGAAAAATCGAGGTCTGAATCGAATGGCATATTTCTTCTTGTCCACCGGCTTCTCCGTTTATTTGTTGATAACATCTCTGTATTACTCTAAAAAATTTTACGGTCTTCTATTAAATTTTGACGCATTTAACAATTTTTTTGATGACGGAGTCTATTACAAGAAAATGTTGAGAACACAAACTGTTTTTACATGCAGAGCAGTGGTATTTTGTGGCGTTATCACCGTTGTGTTCACCTACCTACGATGGCCTAGCTGTGCTGGTAGTATGGGATGGATCGTCACCATAATATCACTGTACTGCAATAGCGTGTCAGACGTCCGCTACATGGTCCAATACTTCGTAATGCATTGCATTTTGTTCGTTGTGTCTGAGCAACTGAAAGCAATCACGCGATCAGTACAAAAAGAATTATCGGCTATTAAAGACTTTCACAAGGAAGTAGAACACGCCGAGAATTCGCCGAGTGCGGCCGTCAACCATGACAAGTTGAACAAATGGGTGAGAGCGTACGAAAATATTGGCGACAGCTCTAACTTATGCAATTCAATGTTCAGCGTACAGGTAATATTATTAATAAAACATAAATAATAAAAAAAATTCCCTGAACAAAGCCGAAAAGCACTTGTTCTCCCCTTTATTGCTATATTTTTTTTTTGTTCTGGATTTATTCAATTCATACCTGGGAACCTTCTAGTTACGGAGATATTGGGGGTATTTTTTTTTAAATTCAAGTTTTTAATATTAACTTTACTTTAAATATCTCTATGACCCCCGCACTATTCAGTGTATCCATCAGCACAATGTTACGAGTGCGTTACTTTGAGTCCTACCTAAAACGTGTATTTCACCCCAAAAAAAGTCGTTTCTCAGCAGTAATTTTTGGGTTTTTGCGCTTAATTTGATGTACGGACCCTTCACGAAGCCTTCAAAAAGCCTTCTGCTTCGTGAAGGGTCCGTTTAAACTTTGTATAACAACATCAGAATTTACCTCCATCTTTACTGATATTATAAAGCTGAAGAGCTTATTTGTTAGTTTGAACGCGCTAATCTCAAGAACCACTGGTTCGAATTGAAAAATTATTTTAGTATTAAATAGTTCATTTATTAAGGAAGGATATAAAAGGTCAATAATCACGCTACCACCAAATGGAGCGGAGCATCAATAAAAAATGTTGCATAAACGGGAAAACTTTATTCCTCACGCGTAACGGAATGGTCCTCTTAAAAAGTTAAAAAAAAATCCGCAATGGCATAATGTCTATCTTTTAAGGTTGACTCACTATAACTTTTTATCGTAATCAAATTTGTTCTAAAATAATGCATTACTTGAGAAGGTGTTTTTATAAACTTGGATCAATTCTCATCCAAATGAATACGTTATTCATCACCAGTATTTAATTTTTAACAAAATAGCCGGCTCTGGCTCTGCTTGCCCTTACATCGTTTGATTTCAATGAATATCTTAGAAGATTTCGCAGTTTTAAAATAACTCCGCAGCAAAATAATGATCAAGTACCGGGCGTGCATTTGATTATGAGGAATTATGTGTGTGATAAGCTTCTTTAGAATTGTATTTTAGGTGCCTACGACCCACTCTCTCTAGCCGTCTCTCTCTCTTATGTGATGCAGACGAAGTTGCGCTTGTCAGCTGGTTGATAAATAACCTTGAAAGACATGTTAGTTTTAAAGTAACTTCTCTAAAACATTTTTTTAATTAATTTAAAAAATAGGTTCGATTGATTTCAGTTAACTATCATGCTGTTGCTAGTGACTGTGTATTACATAATATTGTTGTACCACATCGCAGTACTAACCATGGAGGTACGTATGAACATAAACGTTTAGAATTGCCTTAAATAGGTACACCATTGAAAAAGTTTATGGTAAATACATTTTTATTTCTTCAAAAGGAGAATATCTATGGCGAAAGTTGCAGTATCTTTTTAATAGACTGATTTATTATTTTGCTATTGCTATATAGATAAATTTACAAAGAGTTTTTTTGAGGGAGTAAATAACATAATATACACCTGTAATCCCCGAAGGATTGGGCAAGAAGTATTATGTTTTAAGTTCCATGTAATAGGGGCCCAGCGTTTGCCATCAACTGGGAACAAATTCAGACTCTGTGGCCGCTACTGAAAAATTTCTGATGGAAAAACCCAATAACACTTTGCCCGACCTGGGAACCGAACCCAGGACCTCATGCTGAGCAGTCGCGCTTGCAACCATACGACGAAAGAGACAGTCAACAAATTCACATAAAAAACATTTCAGAACAAAACTTTTTGGTGTTTAATGCCTCTTAAACTTTTCTCAAAGGGTTTTGCGACATTGACATCCCTGCTCCCGAGCCTGCTTTCGATGGCGGTGTTTCTCACCGCCCTGCTTGTGATCTCCCACGCTGGTCAGCAGATTCAGAACAACTACGTAGAGCTGATACAGAAACTCAGCGAACTCTGCTTGCATTTATTAGAAAGCAAGTTTATATTCTATATTTTGATTCTTATTCTTAGCTTGTTTTGGTCCAACTGCTGGGAAAAGGCCTTCCCCAAGTCTTTCCAGGTCACCTCGCCACCGTCCAACTTCAAACACCCAATGGGTGGATACTTGCTCAGCGGTCATCATGCATGCGACTGTACTTTAATATACTGCCGTTATTCTAAATGTATACCGTCCACAGATCAAGACACCGCAGTAGAAGGTTTAAAAAAATGACAACAAAAAACTTGTTCATAAAAATTAATTAATTGCCAACTTCTTTTCCAGATGAGGAATACTACAAGCTCACAAAGGATCTCCTCCGCTGCGTGCGCACGCGTCCTGTCTATGTGCACGTGTTCGGAACTCTGGACGTCAACATGTCCATGTTGCCATCAGTTGTTGCTCTCTTCACTTCCTACACTGTTATTATGCTGCAGTTTAATAATGTGTTGTAGGCAATTGATAGATCGAAACGATCGTTTATCTTTTTATCTTGAACGGTTGTGTCCACAGATTACATTCAGGAATCTTTGGCCGCAGCACAGAATAAATATAATTATAATTGTATAAAATAGTTTGAAGTGCATGTTTTCCACTTTTTCTAAATCCTACTTTCATTCTTGTTGCACAAGATTTGTATGAACAGTTTAATTGAAAAAAATGTTTTTTTTTGTTTCGAAGCTTTCAATTACATGTTTGTGAAACTTTTCACATTTTTTTAATAACTATATTCTCTCGTAAAACACAACATGTCCATGTTGCCGTCAGTTGTAGCTTTCTTCACTACATATTCTGTTATAGCGTTGCAGTTCAATAATGTGTTATAGACGGTTGAATGCATGTTTTAAAGTTTTTTTTAACATTCATTTCGAATTCAATTTGACTATTTGATAGACTTTTTAAATATATATAAAACTGTTTGTTAGGCTCGCGTGTTAATTATTGAGTAATCTATCGGCTATTGTTATCAATTTCCTGAACATGTTTTCATCCTTGTGGATTATTTCGAGCAAAGTTTTTTTTTTTAATGTTGAGTCTAACGTATTCTATCTTTTTTATTATCTTTTTTTATTTTTTATTTGCAATCACAAGTTTTTAAAGCACTTTATTATTTATTTCTAACGTTTCAACAAGCACAAGTTCTATGCTAAGAACGGTATTGAAAGTATTTTTCTTGATTACACGTGCCTACTGAAAAACTTTGTAATACAACATTTTTTCTCTGTGTGAAACCCAAACCATTTAAATTAAAGCATTAATTTTTAAAATATGTTTTGTTTTATTTCAAAAGCTCTCGTTTAATTAATTATGGGCCTAATTCCAGTGACCCATTATTTATCCCTAGAAGTAGTTTCAGTTTCAGCAGGATATGCAATTAGACAGTTTAGAACGTTGACAGTGGTCTGAAACGTGTTTCTTGAACCTTCTAGCCAAGAGCATGCAGCAGTACCCTGATGTACGTTCAGAGATTATTAGGAGAAAACTTTAGTTCCAAGAAATCCGTTTCAGTTTTTCAGTCGACAAAATTTAATAGGTAGTCTAGTAGTAGTAGCCTGGTTGGTCTAGAGGTCGCAAGCCCGACTGCTGAGCTGCTGATAGGTCCTGGGTTCGATTCCTAGGTCAGTCATACAAGTTATTTTTTGATAATAACGATTATAGATAGCTGTTTTGACATGGAAAGAAAAATTCTAGTGCGAGCAGAGTTTGAACCTCCGACCTTCCGATTCAGTACACCGGACGTCTTAACCAATTAGATCATCGCACCCTGCTCACAGATCTCGAAATTTTCGTTCCATTAATAACGTCTTACGGTGACGTTAGCGCCATCTATTTAAGAAAGTATCTAACTAACTTAACCAACACGTTGACATTACAGCCAAATCAATGTTGTATAGAAGTCCCCTACACAGGGTTTGCGTATAAAAATATAAAAACTATTATAGATAGTTGCCGTGGCCGTTGGTCCCCAATTCAGAGGCTTCTAAGAAATAGTTTATACCAACTGTAAACGGGCCATCCAGTATACCTAACATTACACATACCTACATTCAAACTTGCTAAAATAATTGGAAACGTGACGATTGTTGTCGTCGTCCTCATCAAAGTACTAGAATTTATATTAGTAACAGTTTTACACAATCAATCGCTTTACAGCCACCACTTCGCATTAGACAATTAGAAACTTTATTGTTTTTAATTTTGTAAATTGGATTAAAAACAAATAAGGCTGCTGATTGTATCGTCACAATAGCCTTCATCAACCAATAGTCGGGAAAAATTCCGCAGTCGTGTTACCTCCATCAAGAAGTTAAACTGTATCAAAATACTACAATGAATCTTACACCCTTAAAATATCTCTTGTTCATAGAAAATGTGACAACTGTGTTCAGGAATTATTTGTGTTTGAAAAGACGTACTCGTATTATTGCACTTCTTTGGGTAGTTTTTGAATCACTCAACATTATAGGTGGTGCTGCGGTCAACGTTATATCTGACGGTCATTTTATATTTCAGGCTCATCGTATTTATTTCTTTTCGTCTACCAGTTTCTCTATCTATGTAATGATATCATCTGTGTATTACTCTAAAAGATTTTACAACCTTCTATCAAATTTTGATTCGTTTCACAAAATTTTCGGTTGCCCATCTTACACCCAAGGAATGTTGAAAATGCAAAAAGTTTTAACATCTGTAATTGTGTCGTATTGTGGTTTTCTAAGCATTACATTCACTTACGTTCGGGTGGCCAACAGTAAGAGTCACAATGGACTTGCCAGTTTCGTGGTATTTCAGTACGTCGACACCATGTGTGACTTTCGCTACGTCTTCCAATATTTTGTATTGCACTGTATTTTGTTCGTTGTTTCTGAGCAACTGAAAGCAATCATCCGATCAATAGACAGCGAACTATCTGCGATCAGCAAAAATCGGGCAAATGTGGGACACGCGGGGAATTTGCCGAGTGTAGCCGTCAACCATGACAAGTTGAACAAATGGGTGAAGGCGTACGAAAATATTAACGACAGCTCTAACTTATTTAACTCAATGTTCAGCATACAGGTATCTTGAAAGAAAAAGTTAGTTTTGTAATAATTTTTGGGAAAAATTTTAAAGTAACATATCTGAATAATTGGTTTCAGTTGACTATCATGCTGTTGATCGTGACCATGTATTACATAATACTTCTGTATACCATAGCTATAATATCCGTAAAGGTAAGAATGAAATAAATTTATTTGAACTACTCGTAAAGGGCAACGGGCAAATTGCCATGGACCTCAACCCTCAACAGTGATGTTATATGAACACTTATGATGTGCTCTTTATTTCGTTACACGGGAGCTAAGCTCAAATCAAGCACAAAAGTGGTGTTTTGTCGCATTTTATGTAAAATATTTGTATGATCATTTTTGTATAGAATAAACACTGCCACTTAAGAGATAATATAATAATTATTTTATCTGTACTTTTGTGGCGTAAAATCATGAACCAAAAATTCTTTAGAAAGGTTTCTATGCAGTGATAAAGAAATGTATTCACTAACCTTCACGATCTACAATATTTTAACTTCACGATTCCTTGTCCGTCCACAACAGGATGGTGCGACGTTGTCATCCTTACTGCCAAGCCTGCTTTCGATGACGGTGTTTCTCAGTGCACTGTTTGTGATCTCCCGCGCTGGTCAGAAGATTCAGAACAGTTACGTGGAGCTGAGACAGAAACTCTGCGAACTCTGCGTGCACACACTGGAAAGTAAATAAACTTATGAATTTACTACTTAATTATAATTACTATAATCTAAATGTTCAAATAATATTGGGGAAACTAATTGACTAAGTGCCACACTTTGTTTAATTTACCGTATTATAGCCACTTTATACAACTGTCAACTTCTAATAATAATAATAATTAATCATTCTCATATTCTTGTCGATTGAGGTACTAATTTGAACTTCGACAAAATTAAATAATCAATTGAAATTTATTGGTTAAGAACATAATATGTATGCGGTATTGTATTCATAACATAGAAAAGTTACAAAATTTAGTAAAACATTTTTTTCAGTTTTTTGTAGAATATTTGAAAAATATACAGACGACACAGAGCACACCAATCTATATATATAAAATAGTAAACTGACTGACTACTGACTGACTGGGTGATATACCAACACACAGCCCAAACCGCTGGTCCTAGAGACATGAAACTTGGAGAGTGTGTTTTTTGTGAAGAGTAAGTATCCACTAAGAAAGGATTTTTGGGAGTTCCACCCCAAAAGGGGTAAAATAGGGGTTGGAAGTTTATATGAAAGTCCGTCAGTTTTGAAGTTATGATCTTCAAATTTTGTGTTTAGGCTTACGATTGAAAATTAATCTATACGTGTCTCAGCGTTTTTGAGAATTCTACCCCCGAAGGGTTGAAATGGGGGATGAAGGTAAGTAATCGGATATTTTTCGACATCCACGCGGGCAAAGTCGCGGGCAAAAGCTAGTTTTAATATAAAAACTGCAAATCTATTTCTCAGATGAGGAATACTACAAACTGACAAAGGATCTTCTCCGCTGGGTGCGCACACGTCCTGTCCGCGTGCACGTGTTCGGAACCTTGAACGTCAACATGTCCATGTTGCCGTCAATTGTTGCTCTCTTCACTTCGTACACTGTAATAGCATTGCAATTTAATAATGTGTTGTAGATATCTTATACCAACAAAGGTCGTTTTGCAAAGAGTACTTTTATCACATAATATATTTTGGTATTATGCACATATTTCTGACTTTTTAATACCACAAATTCTATACTTAGCCTACCATGAGAGTATTTTTAGATGTATCTCACCCACCTACTGAAATTAATAAAATAAGTAAAATAAAATATTTTTGAAACCAAGTTTTTGATTTATTTAAAAGCTCCAGATTAAATCCCTGGAAAAGTATATAAGGTAGGGGGCCACTAAAGTCAGATGCACACAAGTTTGCAAATGGCGTTATATTTTAGTCCGACTTTGTTATTTGTAAAGAAGTCAATAATAATATAGATACCTAAATGTCAACAAATCATGAAGTCTTATCTTCACAAGTAATGATATTATAAATAAAAAGAGGAAGATATCGCACTAGCGCGCGCAAATTGTTGCCAAATTGCAGACAAATTCAGACAATTGTCGTAATTTAAGTACTTCAACCGCAATAGCTATCTCTTTCTGTATCATACGTTCCGTATTATCTATCGCAGTCCAAACAACGCAAGGATATTTGAACTTTTTGCGTTGTTTCAAATTTATATAAATATCAGAAGTAATTTAATTTTCTATGTACAATTTGTAACTATTAGATGACATTTTCCGTGCAAACAATTACTATACCACCACTACTTTCTAGATTAGATTAAATACAAACAAGTGCCGATAACTATCGCTTGTCACTCATGTTCAATTACTTTGAGTCACGCATAACCGTAGTCACACTACTCCTCGGTAAAGTACTTATTTAAAATCGTCCAAAGAACCATGAATCTAACGCCCTTAAAATATCTCTTGTTCATAGAAAATGTGACAACCGTCTTTAGAAATTATCTGTGTTTAAAAGGACGTACTCGTATTATTGCAGTTCTTTGGGTAGTTTTTGAATCTTTAAACATTACAGCTAGTGTTGCGTACAATTTTACGTGTCAAGGTCAATTTCACGTAAAGGCTCAAAGAATATATTTTTTATCGACGAACGCTTTCTCCATCTATGTAATGGCAGCATCATTATATTACTCGAAAAGATTTTATCGTCTTCTTTCGAATTTTGATGCATTTTACAATATTTTCAATGAGGAGATCTTTAACCAAAAAATGATCAGTGCACAAAAATTTTTAACATCTATGGTACTTTCGTTTTGTGTGTTTAAAATCGCCACGTTTGCTTACGTTCGGATGTCCAGCATTAGTGATACAAAAGGGTTTGTACTGACCACGGTAACTCAGTATAGCATTAGCATGTCCGACTTCCGTTATATTTTTCAATTTTCTATATTGCATTCTATTTTATTTGTGGTTTCTGAGCAACTGAAAGTAATCACACGATCAATAGATAGCGAGTTATTGGCAATTAGGGAAAATCGGGCAAAAGTGGAACATGCAGATAATTTGCCGAGTGTAGCCATCAACCATGACAAATTGAAGAAATGGGTGCAGGCGTACGAAAATATTAACGACAGCTCTAACTTAACCCAATGCATGTTTAGCTTTCAGGTAAGTAATTTATAAATGGAACATAAACATTTGCCTGCATTTAAAAAAAAAAAAAATCAACGAACAGTTACAAACACTGCAAGGGGTCAGTATCGTCTCAACTCGAGCTATGGGACCTGGGATCAGCATAGTTTTTCACAAAAGCTTCGATTCGATTTCGATTCGACAAGTCCTATGTCTATCTCGCTCGCTTTCGTAATGCCAAAAAAAATAGACGTACGACTTGTCGAAAACTATGAAAACTTGTTGAAATCGAATCGAAGTGTTTGTGAATAGCTATGCAGGGAGTAAAATGAGCCGAGACGATGTTGATCCCGCGAAGGTTTATGCGTATGCGTTGATCTTAGGTTTCAATAAAATTGTTGTTAAAATATCTGTATGATTGATTTCAGTTGGCTATCATGCTTTTGACAGTTACAGCGTATTACATTATGTTGACGTATACCATCGTTATAACAACCGTCGAGGTACGTATGAATATTAGTACTTTACAAAAAGCTTTTATAAAAAAATGCTAAACAATAACAGTCGTGCGGGTCGATCGTTAAGTTACGCCGCGCTTGCCTAGGTTGGTCCGTGGATGGGTCCGTGGATGGGACCCATAACACACCGAGTTTTCTCCTTGTCTCGGAAAGCACGTTAAGCCATTGGTCTCGGCTGTCAATTGTAAATCTTTGACATTTGCCCAATAGTCTGAAAACCAGTCTAACCAACTATATCATATTACCCAGTACTAACTGGGTTGTGGATTTCAAATAGACAGTCGCTCCATCCAGCAGTATTCAGCTTCATCCGGTAAGACTGGAAGCCGACCCCAACATAATTAGGAAAAGGCTAAACAGATGATGACAAAACGTTTCTAATAGTTTCTTGGTAATTTCTATTCTCAAACATTGCTCTTTCATTTGAAGCAAGGATCAGTTGTCGAATAATATCATTGAAATACTATCTGGACGAGTAATAACGAACATTGACTGTCAAATCAATGTGATAGTTATTCCTCGTTTATCATTTCTTCGTGAGATCTGAGATCAGTGTTGTTGGCCTGACCTGTTTATAGAATAATAATTTGTCTTCCACAGGGTGCAATGACAGCGACATCACTGTTCATGAACATGTATAACATTATGGTATTCTTCACAGCGCTATTTCTTGTATCTCGCAGAGGTCAAAATATTCAGAACAACTTTAAGGAGCTGCGTCAGAAACTTTGTGAACTCTGTGTGCACACGCTTGAAAGTTAGTTTATGCTATTTTTCTCTCATTCATAGATTTTATTTATGTGTTGGATAGGCTCGTACATCATGTGGGCAGACGATGGGTTTCGTGCTATTAAAATACACTGGGTGCGATACACTGTTTCTAGCAAACTAACAAATTACTTGAAATTACAACTTAACACAATAACACGGGGCACAATGAATC
The DNA here is from genome assembly GCA_963576755.1 of Noctua janthina. Lineage (NCBI taxonomy): Eukaryota > Metazoa > Arthropoda > Insecta > Lepidoptera > Noctuidae > Noctua > Noctua janthina. The sequence continues at coordinate 7,414,884 of OY755055.1, forward strand.
GGGTACAGTTAGAAGACGTCTCAACTCCGCCGCGATCAAACATTGACCGTTGCCCTCGCCTCGAGCTAGACATCAGGGCTCTGTAGAAGCACGCTGTGTTGTGACTGATAAGTAGTTCGCGTGATGTCACCACTGCACACAGGCGCGCTTTCCAATTCATTTTATGTCCGTACTAACGACCAGATCCGAAATACAGATCAAAATCGATTCCAACGATTCGCACACTGGTTTAACGAGGAGTGAATAAACGAGGCAATACACAATATCGAAATAAAATTACATAGAAATTTTCGCAGAAGACATCGCTAAGAAAATAATAAAAGTTTTCTTAGCTTTTCAGCATCTTCTCAGCAGAAACTGCGAGCTTAAGTCTCCTCCTATTTTATGGACAAAGCCAGGCCTCGCAAAAGAATGAAGGAGTAGGGGGAGGTCTTGCCCAGCAGTGGGAAAGCAAAGACTATTAAAAAATCCAAATGCAACCGTGACACTAATAGTAAAACAATACTGCAACACACCTGCTTTCTTTCTCAGATGAGGAATACTACAAGCTGATAAAGGATCTCCTCCGCTGCGTGCGCACGCGTCCTGTTCACGTGCACGTGTTCGGAACTCTGGACGTCAACATGTCCATGTTGCCATCAGTTGTTGCTCTCTTCACTTCCTACACTGTTATTATGCTGCAGTTTAATAATGTGTTGTAGGCAATTAATAGATCGAAACGATCATTTATATTTTTGCCTTAAACGGTTGTGTCCACAGATTACATTCAGGAATCTTTGGCTGCAGCACAGAATTAAAATTAATTAAAATTTTATAAAATTGTTTGAAGTGTATGTTTCTAAATTTTGAGTTTTGTCGTCACATTGTAAATGATCCTACTTTCGTTCTTGTTGCGCTAGATTTGTATGAACAGTTTAGGTGAAAAAGTCATTGTTTTATTTCGAAGCTTTCGATTACATGTTTGTGAAACTTTTCACATTTTTTTTATAACTATGTCCCCTCGTAAAACGGTATCAGGACACTTACGCGAAAGACATTTGCGCGAAGGACACTTGCGCGAATCCACATGCGCGAAAAGACATATGCGCGCATGGACTTTTGGGCGATTAGACTTTTGCGCGCATAGACACTTACGCGCATAGACACTTGCGCGAATGGACTTATGCGCGAACGGACATTTACGCACAAAGACACATGCGCGAAAGGACTTATGCGCGAATGGTTAGGTTAGGTTAGCTGTAGAGTAAACATAACACTGAGGTTCTTCTAAATCGGAATCGATTGATTAATCTTGTTTGTACAAAGTAACAAGAATGTTCTACAGATCAATATGCATTTGTCATAATAGACATTAAAACAACTGAATGACCTAAAAAATCGATATTAATGAAACCCAAAAGCTTGAACAGAGAGTAAAGTTATTTTGAAACATACGTTCAAAATCGGTATTGTAAATCGATTGAACAATAATTATATCTGGTAACACTATTCATGGTAGATCTATCTGTCAAATCAAACAAATCAATAGCCGAATAATCGTTTCAAAATGTTTGTTTTGCGTCGAGTTAAATTATATTCCTCAGTATTTACGTCTGTTATATACGTTACGATTTATTGATATCGAGTTGAGCGTTTACGTTCCTCAAGTGGTTTTGTTGTGAGTTATCGGACTTTTGTTTTATTGTTAAGTGAGCGAATTGACTATAGTTTTAACGAGAAAATGTGTACACCGTGTCGAGATCGGACAAACCGTCCACTCTCTCGACGTATTGTAAATTGTTCTCTTCGTTTGGCGCCTAATCAGACGATCTATTGAAGATTTAGACGAACAAATGCTCATCCTTCTTCGATCCTGGGTAACGCCAACACCGGTAAGTTTATATTATCTACTAGCGACCCGCCCCGGCTTCGCACGGGTGTAAAACCTTCCTCTTGAATCACTCTATCTATTGCTGAAAACTGCATTAAAATCCGTTGCGTAGTTTAAAACATTTAAGCATACAGACAGCAGGAGCGACTTTGCACACTCTTATAGTGTTCAATATTTTAGCAGTCTAGCATAATCAGCCTATAATGTTCCCACTGCTGGGACACGGCCTCCTCTCTATGAGAGGGAATGGGCTATAATCCACCACGCTTTCCAAGTGCGGGTTGCTTCACAATGTTTTCCTTCAACGTTTAGAGAGCAGTGGTAATGAAATAAATTACACAAAGTAATACGCCAGCCTGGGCTGGAACCCACAACTTACTATACATTAGTCGGGGCCGACACCGCTGCTCTCTTGCGCTCTTTTAGCAGTCTATGCGGAGGCCTAAGTTCAGCTGCAAATGTCTACCTACAAGCTTATATTATAATAAATTTGCATTAATGTTATTATATAAGCAGAGGCAAACAAAACATTACTAAAGTGATTGGTGTAATTATCATCATAGGTCTTTATATTTATCCATAATGACTCATACAAAATAATTGGGTGTATGAAGGGTATACTTGTGCAGGTAAACATGTGTGAGTTTGTACAAAGAATGCATGGCGGCACAGCCAATTTATGTGAATAATATGTATCATAATAGTGGACATATAACTTACAAAGATACATTTACAGATTTATTTTTACTTTCAGGTATAATCTGATGAAATCGATTTGATTGTTCCTGTTGTTGCAAGATTGGATATTATCAAACACACCTCCATCTCAAATTGAAGTACCTATCTGCCTCTTGGACATCTAAGCATATGTATTGGATGTGGCATCTTCATTGCAAGTTGTAGTAGTCATAGTTTCCCAAGACTGTCCTCAAAGGATCTTTATTTTAAGATGGACTCCAGCTCATGATGTAAGTGTTATTAACTTGGCAGAATTGCTGTAATTATTATTTTATTGAAAAAAGGTTTTGTCACTAAAAATAATAATTCTTTCTTTTTAAGGTTATCATTAGGAAGAGTTAGTCTTGCTTGTTGGGAGGCTGCAGCAAGCGATATTCAAAGACAAGCACTTCCTGTCATAAACAGACCTGCACTGGAGTTGGTAGATTCTGAAAATATAATGGCTATCTCAGATGCTGTGATTCTTGAACCTCTGCCACTGCCAGTTCCACCACCACAGGGACAACAATTTGTCCCGACCAGTATCAAAAATGAACTCTCTTAACTTCAAACGAGTTTCTCCAAGTTCACATAATTGCTTAGTTCTTGTATGTTTTTTTTTTATTTATTGTTCACAAACACACATTTTTTCATTTACAATTTACGCACCAAACTTTTTAGTTTGATAGAAGTGCTTATTTTTACATACAAATGTTATACAAATAATCTAGTAAACAACTGATCTTAAAACAACCACATAACAGTTACTACTGTAATACTCAATACTCAAATCTTTATGCATTCCATATGTATTACTTAGATGGTGTAACAAGGTAAAATATCAATATGGAGCCTTTTGGGCAACATTAGGAGAGAGGAAGAGGGCTAAGTACCAATTCAATCATATTATTATAAATAATTGGATCTGTGTTTAAATGAGTGTATAATTATGAATAACTATACTCCACCTGCCCTCTTCTCTTAGCCCAAAAACATTCAGCCGAAGTGTCGGCGACGAGACCATATCTAAGGCCCAGGGTGGGAGGAGCGGCGGTAAGTCTTGTAGGAACGTGCGCTTTCACTAGTTAGGAATGTAAAAATTCTAGTTAGATTTATTTAATTTTTATTGTGATGTTTCTAATTAGCTTTTAAAGGGTTTATTTTATAGTTGGTTATCTTATTAGAATCATTATAAGACTGATTAGTGATAGTTTAAAGGGAAAAAAATGAGTTTGAAAACCAATCTCATATAATTACGTAACTTGAAAATGAGATTTTTAATTAAAGCAGATATTTTAACGAAATTAGTTTCAAATGATAGATTTATATTTAAAACCGATAATACAAAATGATTCATGTCGATAACTTCATTAGGTTTGAAAAAATAACGAAAATTGTTAAGAGAAAATTTATCCAGCTTAAATTTTCGAACATAATGTTCTAGGATTTTTATTCCGTATGTGCAAAATTTATAAGATTGTACGTGTAATAATATGTATGATTGTATGTGTAAGATTGTATACCTATGTAATAATATCAAAATTGTAAAGATTTTCGTACATAAATAAACAAAAAAGGGGTTCCAAAGGTTTCGGCTACGGGAAATGTTCCGCAAAATAGATCCAAAGGTGTTTTTCGATCGATCGCCTGTCGTAACATGGACACCAAAGAGGAACAAAGAAGCCGAAACCTGGGAAACAAGAAGAAAAAAGTGTGTTTTAATTCCTTCGCTTTCAACGTTCTTTCTCTCTTTTCGAGGTACCTACTAGAGGATCATACCCGGTATGTGGGTACCGAGTATGACCCACCGGTACCGGTATGATGCCGACTACGCATCCAGGGGTGCGTGGAGACGTGCGCCACCGGCGAAGTCATTACTAAGTAAGGAGCGCACGTCTAAACGTAGTGGGATCTGGTGTTCAAGACCTGGTGTCCGAAACACGAATTATCTTTGCGCTGCCACCGACGACGCGGTGGAAGTGGCGAAGTGGCGAAGTTTTGGGCTAGCTCCTTTACTGAGTAGTATACCTTAGATTCCAGAAATTGTTACAATTTAATAATAAAAAAAAAATTGTCTACTTTTCGAATGTCATTTGGCAATTTATTATAATTTTTTATGGACATAACTAAAGGGTTGGTTGAGTGCATTTTAAGTCTGGATTGAGGTATGTTTATTTTGTTTTTGTTGTGTCGAAAGGTGTATCTTGTTTGTGTTTCCTCACAAGTGCTATAAAAATCTAGGTGTTTTTTGACAAATTTACATGGTGTGGTTTGCAGCTGTCTATGTTGGTTATTATTCGAATTAACTTCTTTTGTAGAATAAATATGGTTTGTGAATCTGTACCGTTTCCCCACACCATGACACCCCACAGTTGACCCATGCCTGGGTATATGCATAGTAAGTGGCAAGTGCAGTTTGAAGGTTGGTAGTTTTTTAATTTTGCGTAGGGTGTTTGAAAATTTTGAGAGTTTTGCTCTTATTTTCTGTAAATGGGATTTCCAATTTATGTGGGTATCTATGGACAAACTGAGGAGAGTAAATTCATTTACTTGTTCCAGTTTTGCGGTTATTAAAAATTAAGTTTAGTTGTAAAGGGGATTTTTGATAGGGATGAAATGTAATTAATTTTGTTTTGGTAAAGTTAATTTCAAATTTATGGTTGTCCATCCAGTTTACAGCTGCAGAAAGAAGGGAGTTTAATTTGGCGTTAATATTGTCATCGCTCTGGCATGAGGTGAGCAGGGAGATATCGTCCGCAAATAAAACACATGGTTCGTTTATAATTTTAGGGAGGTCGTTTAGATAAGAATCAAAAGGCAGCCTGTTACACTCCCTTGGGGAATTGACGCGTTTACTGCTTTACTGTCAGATCTCATTGTAATTATTTCATTTGTGTTTTTATCGAAATATTCCATTTCTACTAGTTGAACCCTATCCTTGTGGCATGATGTAGGTAAACCATTCATGAGCCTTTCCTCGTATTCCTGTGCCATGTTACTTGCTCCAATAGCTTTTAAATTGCACCTTGCCATAGGTTTTGGTCATATCGAGCAGTATACCTATGGCGTACTTTTTATTATTAATAATGGTTAGCCTCTTGTACGTGTTTATAGACTATTTTTACGGAAACCGTTTTGGCAGTCGTCAAGTATTTTATATTTTTCACAAAAAGAATAGGTAAACACGGTAACACATAGCCTTTTTAAAGATTTTAGACGCGATATGATGAATCCAATCGATGGGGCGATAATTATTAGGGCCGTTTTTGGATTTTTTCTTGTGTATAGGTTTTATCAGTGCGTTTTTAAGTTGAGTGGGAAAAAATATCTCTTCAAACGATTGGTTGATTAATATAAAAAATGGTAGGGTGGTCTGCACATTTCTTAAGTAGAAATGGGGCAAGTTCGTCCAAAGCTCTTTTTATTTTTTATTATTTTGTTTACTTCCTTCATCAATAAGATATGAATTTATTTCTCGGCAATGGCTGAATCCTCGTTACCGAGAAATAAACTCCTTAATGTTGATTATAACAGACATTTACTTAATTTTTGGGTTTTGTCTTAGCATATCTATTTTATTAAATACTTTTGGCACTAAATATCTTGAAATTCTTTCCCCATAATAATTTGTTATCTTTGGTTGAAGAAGAAAGTGTAAGAGAGAAGAGACTAGCTCTTCTATCTTACACTTTTTATATTACTTATATTTATTTTCAATAGGAACTTTATACTCATCACTATAATAGTGTACTAGGTTTCTCAAATAATCAACCTTCTTATTTCTATAGAGGATTTATCAAATGGGGAATAGTTTTTCATATGCTTTGTTACATTTTTGCTAACTAGGAACTTCTTATCTGTATTTTTATGTCTTGTAAATAAGTTATAAACTTTCGCCCATATACCTACAATAAGTCCATAACAAATTAGTGGGTCAATAGCGTCTGTTTATTCACCACATTGTTTAACCGATAGAATTTCCCCAATACAGATCTCGACTTTTACAAATGTCAGCTACATGCGTTTTCCAATTAAAATTTGAATCCGTATTAAGACCTATATATTTAAATGTGCTAACATAGTTCAGTTTGACAGATACGCCTTTATATCTTATTACATCGCCTTCACGAAGCCGTCACCCAAGCATTGGGTACATCAAACTAAGTCATCATCATCTGCCTAGCCTTTTCCCAACTATGTTGGGGTCGGCTTCCAGTCTAACCGGATGCAGCTGAATACCAGTATTTGAAAAATAAGTAACCCTACGTAAAAATTATTGCTGGGAAACTACTTTTTTTTTGGGTGACAAATCACGTTTTACCGTAAAACTCGAATGTAACGCACAAAACAAAACAATGTGCTGATGGATGCTTTGAATAGTAAACAGGTCAATGAGGTAATTAAATCAATTTATAACAATATACAGTATTATATATTATAACAATATAAAGTTAAAAAAAAAAACAATTTTTTTTTAACTTTGACCCCAAATATCTCCGTAACTAGAAGTTTCCCAGATATGGTCCAGAACAAAAAAAATTTCGCAATGACGGGGAGAACAAGTGCCTTTCGGCTTCATTAAGGGTCTTTTTACACCCTTATTAATAATAATAATTTTGTTTTTTAAAATAATAATCCTATGCCTATGGCATTAAGTCCGCCTCTGTACTTCTGTGCTTGAAGTGTTAAATAAATAAATAAATAATCCCTTTTTTTGACAAATAATGACTTTTTTTTATCAGGCAAATCAAACTCAAAAAAAAATTATTCCACATAGATCAGCACCATTTAATTCAACCATTTTGAAGCACATTCAAGTCAAGAAAAGACGTAGGTAGGTTGCCAGCGAATGACATTTTTCTAGTTCATAGTACTCACACAATATGGGCTATGCGATTATATAATACTAAAGAGATTGAATTTATACAATGCAAATATAGTTGTAAAATCTTCAGCAGCTCTATTTAATGCTATCAGTCTAAGCGCGTGTCCTCGTGGAGCAGGACCGGCATTGAGCCAATCGAATGAATCGTCCAACTTGTAATATGCCTGCTTACATAATGTGCGTTTTATGCATGTTTTAAATTTCGTTTCATTCAGTTCAAGAATACTTTGTGAAATTTTACTATAGCATCTCAAACAGTACCCCATGAAAGATTAGTCTACTTTAGCGAGTCTGAAGCCTGGCTGAACTGATCCCTATTTCTAGTACCGTAATTTTATCTATCGCCTCTTTTACTAAAAAGATGCAGATTTTTTCTTACGAACTGTTTTCAAAGATATATTGACAATGTCCCGTCATGATGTTAATGTCTTTAAACGGTTCCCTTAAAGAGTCACGCCTACGAAGATTATATAGGGCTCAGATGGCTCTCTTTTGCAAAATAAATATAGACAATGTCTGCAGCCCGTCCCCATAACAAAATGCCATAAGACATTATACTATGAAAACAACTAAAATAGACCAGTCTAGCGGTATCTACATCAGTAAACTGACGGATTTTTCTAATAGTATATGCTGCTGAACTTAGCCGCCTCGCAAGAGATGTTTAATGAGAACCCCATTGTAGCCTTGAATCAAGCGTAATCCCCAGGAAAACCGTTTTATCTACAAATTCAAGTTTTTCTTTATTCAATAGTATATTAGTAATAGCGTATTATTACTTTAACATTCGGTAAAGCAAATCTTATGAATTTTTTTTTTTTCATTTGATACTAAATTGTTTGCTGTGAACCAATTATGGACCTGAAGTAGGGCATTATTCACGTCATCTAGATTAAGGGCCCGTCTATTTATCTTAAAAATTAGGGAAGTGTCATCAGCAAATAACACCATATTTTGAGGTTGGTTTTTCAACAAATAGGGTAGATCATTTATATATATATACTAGAAAGAGGAAAGAACCCGATATTGAGCCTTTAAACCCTGTGAATTGACACCATTTATTTGAACATGTTGTCTATCACTCAAATAAGATTTTATCAAACTAAGTGCAAGTTTACCCATTCCGTAATGCTCAAGCTTCAAGAGTAATGTGTCGTGATTTACGCAATCAAATGCTTTGGAGAGATCACAAAATATTCCTATGGCGTCTTGGGACGCTTCTCACGCAGTAAATATGTGCTTTAATAAGGTTACACCGGCGTCAGTCGTACAACGTCCCTTGGCGAGACCATACTGTTGATCGTGTAGGATACTGTTGGTGTTAAAATGATTAAGCATTTGATTAAGTATTACTTTTTCAATTACCTTGCTAAACACAGGCAACACGGATACCGGTCTATAATTAAAATAATATAATAAATATAAGTAAAACTAATGCACGTTTCCGAACGCAATAAAAAAGAGCTAACAATTCAAGACACTGACAATTGACAGTGACATAACGAATACAAACAATCTGTGACTGTCAAGAGCAAAGTAAACTTAAAATAAAGCGTCGCGTCGGTACACGAAAAAAGTTACTGTGACGTATTACTATCGACGAACAGAAAAATAGCTTCAAAATCAAAATCAAGGATCTTAAGGATCTTAACCAAACAAAAAGAAAACACTTACAGAGAAAACAAAAACAAACGAGTTACTTCTTCCTTGCTATCCGCTTTGGCCGAGTGTTAACCTGCGCCGGCACCGGGTTTGTGTTATTCGAGCCAGGCATGGATTCAGGCGGAACCACTTTATCCAGCGTCTTGCCATGCTCCGCTCCCAGCCCGTTAACGTTTCCTTCCATAGTCCACACATTCGTGACGCAGAACAGCTTTCGAGCTGTTGTAAAAGCAGACTGCCGTTGACGAGTGAGGAATTCAGACACCACATAAGAAGATCCCTTCAGTTTGGTCTTGGTTTTCCAGATCTGGCCTCTAATAGCAGAGTCCGCGAACCGAAGCAGGATAGGTCTAAAGTGACATTCCGAAGCCGTGCCCAACCTGTGGCACACTGTCATTGAAGAGGGTGCCAGATCAGTTATGCCAAGCTTACTTTGCAGAATGGACACCACACTTGCTGGGAGTTTCTCATCAGACTTCTCAGGCACTCCGCCTAGCAGCAAGAACTTCTTCATCTCAATAACGTCGACACTCTGCTCACCTCAGCAATCTGCAGCCACACATGCTCCTTGAAGGCAGAAAAATCCCTATGAAGCCCGTTCAAGTCCGCTCCTGGTGAAGATGCCTTAAAGTGCTCTTCAAAATCCGCCATCTGCTGGTTGAGGGATGTTATTGCCAAGCGCTGTGTCTCTGCAATGTCAGCCATAGAGCTCATGATAGTGACTTTTTGTTCAAAGTGCAGTGATCGGTGAGGTCAAAGTTCAAGTGACAGCTCAAGCCAACAAGTAAATGCAATTGGCACTTTTAGGACATTTGTATATTACTGTCCACACAATATGTATAGTAAAAATTTTAATTAATAAAAATACTACTAAAATCAAAATAAAAATTTAGAGAACATGTGTGTTTACTTTTTTGCATCTACCCGAATAGTATTTCTAAAAGATTTCAAATACTTAGCAACATACTTGTTAAAAGTTTCAGTGTTTATATAAGGCTTATGTGATAAAGCTAAAATAGTCTTTCCCTACTTTTCTGATACCTCTAGTTGCCCAATCACTAAATATAAATTTAGAGCAAATACTTTTTGTCTTCTTTTCAAAAGTTTTGTTGAACTTAGTGTGAACTATTGAAAAGAAATGATCATACAATTGATTACATTAATATCGTCCATATGATGGCTCATAACACATAACTTGTTCTGTAGGGAAATATTATACCTATTTAATTTGCTAGTAGTTATAGGTCTAAATTTAATCTGAACTTTTTGCAATGGTGTATTGCACCTAAAAGTTACAGTTTGTCTGCTATGGTCAGACGGCAGACAATTTACTATGGCTTTATCTAAGTAATCACAGTCACAGAAAACATTATCTATACAAGTAGTAGAAGATGGAGTGACTCTCGTAGGTTCTATAAAAATGTTTAGTCAGGTCAAAAGACTTAAAAAGGTTTAATAACCGACTGCTACTTGAATTTTCTTCTAAAATATTGATATTGAAATCACCACAAATAATTGCAGATTTATTACTGGCTGCAAGTTTTGCCAGGACATCTTTCATTATTGATTCAAATAAGGAAAAGTTTTGAGTTTGGGGGTCTATATACACACAAAATTATATGCTTATCTAGCTCAACACAGGACAGTTCGACGCAATGTTCAACCGAGAGACCTACTATATCATTATGTTGCTTATATTTAACACATTTTTTTATTAATATTAGGGTACCTCCACGCAGCATAGATTTACGGTTAAAACAGCTACCCACCGTATAGTTTTCATAATTAATAAGCATTTGGTAATCTTTTAGCCAATGTTCAGTAAAACAAATAATGTCAAACATACTTTTTTCTAAAAACAATTCAATTTCTAATAATTTGAAAGAAATGCCTTGGATATTTTGGTGGAACAATTTTAAGGTGAGTGTAAGAAGATACCTTGCTGTTGGTAGGTAAATTTCACGCGAAAGAAGAACGCAGGCAACAGCTGGTCTAGATATATAATTGTTTTTTCTATAACCTAAATTTTCAAAATATGGAAAAGCAAACAATATGATTTTACTACAATTTAACTTTAACAACTCTGATACACAGTCTGTGATGTCTTTCTTCATTTGGGGTCGACGCAGCATGTCTTCTTCTTCCATACTTCTCTATTACTCGTCATCTCGCCAGACACCTCCTTTCTTGCCATATCATTCTTTACACAGTCCATCCATCGTTTCTTTGGTCTTCCTCTACTCATATACCTACCCATCCACATTCATACTCAGAACTTTCCTCACAACATTTTCCTCATTCCTCCGCATCACATGCCCATACCACGACAACCGATTACCACACAACTTTTCAGTCACCGGCGCCACTTTCAAACTTCCTCTTATATACTTATTTCTTATTTTATCCATTCGCGTAACACCACACATCCCCCTTAGCATTCTCATCTCCGCCACATGCAAATGCCTTTCATTCATCCCTTTTGTGGCCCAACATTCTGATCCATACAAGACAGCAGGTCTAACCATTGTTTTATAAATCTTCCCCTTAAGTTTAAGGGGGATGCGGGAGTCGCAGATTGTTCCCGTGACCTGCCGCCATTTCATCCATCCCGTGTTAATTCTGTGCTTTACACTACGATCTATTTCGCCATCGCTTTGCACGAGTGAACCGAGATACCGAAAGTCGGAGCAGACAGGAAGAAACGCGCCATTAAGCGCTATGGCTCCAGAACTAGAGAGACCGCCGAAATCGCAGAACATGTATTCCGTTTTAGTTCTGCTGATTTTCAAGCCAACATTCTCCAGCTTCTGTTGCCATTTCTCCAATCTGCTCTGGATCTCAGATCCATCTTCACCGACAAGAACAATGTCGACGGCAAACAGCATGCACCAGGGTGCCTCTTCCTGTATGTCCAACGTCAAAGCGTCCATAATCAACAGGAAGAGGTAAGGACTTAAAGCCGACCCTTGATGCAAGCCTACAGCCACATTGAACTCATCGGTGTTGCCAGCAGCTGACCGGACGTAGGTACAAGATTGACTGTACATAGCACGAATTAACTCTACATACTTCCCAGGTATACCTTTCTCTTTCAAGGCCCACCACAACACATCCCGAGGTACCCTATCATACGCTTTCTCCAGATCAATGAACACCAAGTTGCAAGTTTTTGTGTGCACGTCTATACTTCTCGCACAATTGGCGGAGTGCAAAAGTGGCGTCCATTGTTCCTCGACCTGGCATAAACCCAAACTGATTTTGGGTAATCTCACTCTCCTCTCGCAATCTTTTCTCTATCACTTTCTCCCATACTTTCATACTATGTGACATGAGCTTTATCCCCCGATAGTTGTTGCAGTCTTGCACATCACCTTTATTCTTAAAGATGGGCACTAGCGAACTATTGCACCATTCTTGTGGGATCGCTCCTTCATACAACAACTTATTGAAGAATAAAGTCAGCCACATACATCCGTCTTCTTTTAAGCACTTCCATACTTCTACTGGTATTTCATCAGGGCCCATGGCCTTTCCATTTTTCATACTTTAAACTGCCTTCCTCACTTCATCCATGCTAATTTGCCTCACCAAACCCATATTTACTTGTACCTCGTTAAGCACATCGCTCCATTCATTCTCTTCATTCATTAGTTTTTCAAAATAACCCTTCCATCTCCTTTTTATTTCATCATCTTTATATAAAACCTTACCAGCGCCGTCTTTCATACACTTTATATGATTCATATCTCTCGTTCGCATTAGTGGCAAGAATACGCTCTTTAATTTGATTTTTAGGCCTTTCATATTTATTATATAAAGAATTTAGTAACTGATACAGAGCCTGTATTTCTGATTGTAGGTGCTGAGTGTCAATTTCATAAATATTAATACTATCCTCCAATTGAATCTGATAGTTATTTAATTTATTAACAAGAGAAACATGTTCTTTCCTTAATTGAATATTTTTGGAATAGTGCCTTTGTTGTTTCTTGTATTTATTACATTTTTTAATGATTTTATTTAATCATGCATATTTCTTAATTTTAAGGCTGTAGTTATGTTTTAGTATGGAGTCCTCTGTAAGGTCTATTGTTAAAATGGAATGAGGGTTGCAATTTGTATTTATTAATTCATTATACAAATGGTCAGTTTCTATAGCCTGAGTATGATTCTTTTCCTTTTTCAAATTTAAAAGTTTACCTTTACCATGGATTAATTGATCTTCTAAGTCTGTAATTTTACATAAAGCCTCCTTATTCAAGTTGCTACAGTTATTGAAACCATCCGTGACCATCCATAGCTGATCCTGTTCATTGACAACATTCAAGAATTCCTGATGAAAGTCTACTAGCTCCTGTTTTAAGCTCGAGTTTTTGCTATTAACGTTAATGACCTCCTCCTCACTGTCTTCTCTCTCCTGTAACAGTTGTTGGCATTGGAGTTAAGTTCTTGGAGGGTCATTCTCAATTTAAGTTCCATATCCTGAGCTAGCCTTAGTCATTACAGGCATGGTTTCCGGATTGTTTACTGAAAATTGGAAATAAGGAAACGGAGAGATTACTAGGATAGGCTAATGAAGAAAATTTAGATATGAAAGGGGAAAAAATTTAGCGTTACTCAAAGAAATGAGGTAGGCTGCCATATTAGCTTGAAAATGTTGATTTTACTATCTTAGTATTTTACTTTTTCATAAACGTAGGTAGGTTGCCTAGAATAATAATTTATATTATTACAAGATTATTTCAAGACATTAATAAAATAACGGTCATGGACATTATATACATTTAATTAATATTGCAAAGAATGATTTAAGAAGCGTTGAAATAGTTAAAAAATAAAATTACTTTTTACGAACATGCATTTCTCAACGAAGCCATTTAGAACCAATACAGGGTACTAAATCAGCAAAAAAAACAAAAACACTATACTAGAATTGGCGTAGACGTGTTATCGAGTTTAAGGGACGATTGTGTGGTATTATAAAATAAAAAGTAAACAAATACTCTCCGTATAAATCCGTAGTTAAACCACGTCAGCTGTTGTTTTTAGGTTACCGGTAACGTCGTATAACCGAATCCTTCATTAATTATCAGGAAAACAATTTTCCTGAGTATTTACACATGTAACATACGATATTTCATATAATTACACCATAATACAACTTAATCACTAATTAAATTTAATATTAAAATACGAAAAACTAATTTGACATGTCACTCGGGCAGTGTTGCCACTTTTCTCTCTTTATCTCATTGAAAATAAGAAATAATATGATGTTATGTTTACTCTACAGATTAACCGTAGCCAGTCGCGAGTAAGTCCATTCGCGCAAGAGTCCAATCGCGCAAGAGTCTATGCGCGCATGTGTCTAAGCGCGTAATTGTCTATGGGCGCAAAAGTCGATTCGCGCAAAAGTCTAATCGCCCAAAAGTCCATGCGCGCATCTGTCTTTTCGCGCAAGTGGGTTCGCGCAAGTGTCCTTCGCGCATATGTCTTTCGCGCAAATGTCCCAGATCCTCGTAAAACATATAAATATCTACAATTCAATTTAGGACATACAACATTCGGTCTATATGTGTATGTTTCGACTAAAAGCCGAAGTCCGGTTACATCTAGTTCTAGCCGGCTGCACTTAGGTCTGACCGGTAGTCCAACTGCTACCGGTATACGCGCGTGCGCGCGCGCGCTCTTTGTATATGCGTTTATGTTCGATGGATAAACATGATTTTTATCATGACCTCATCCTGTAGCCAGGGTCATCGTCTCACGAGGGAACTTCTCAACGGTAAATAGCACGGTTACAAAAATTTTTAGACGCGTTCATTGAATAATATTTGATGGATAAACAGGATTTCTATCATACCTCATCATCCTGCAGCCAGGATCGTCTGCTTAAGAGGGAAGTCCTCAACGGTTATTAGCACGGATACGACAAAAATGTATAATGATGCGTAATCAGAAATGGTTACTAAAAAACAAAAAAAAAACATTAATTAAAAACCTTCATAACAATAAGCTTTTATAAATATGCACCTAAAAGAAGAAAATAAACCTTGGAGTAAATAGAAACGAAAAAGAATACTTTTTATAAAAGCTTGTCGCTTATACTTCCTTTTTGCTTTTCTATTCACGCGATTTCACTTTTTTTTTAAAGTTTTTTTTATTTTTTTTTTAACTTGTCTTTACTCTAGGAATTTCTCCTGTATCGTGGGTACGTTGACCAATTACGTTTAAACTCACATACACAAACAGCCAGCCCGGAACTACTACTTGTAGCACTGATAAACCGAAAAATAATAAAATGTTCTCTATTATTGTGGTTTTTTACTTATCATTATTTTCGGCCGGAGCACACTATCCAAAAATAGAAAAGTTATTGAAATTTTCCATGTAAACAATTACTTTAACACTTTCATTAGAATATTGAATAAAATATACGATCACTACCGGGCTGATTGTATCATCTCTAATTTATTTTATTATACTAACGGACACGTTTTTCTAGTGTCGTATTTCTGGTCGATCAAGTTCTTGGGACGATGAATCTCACACCTTTAAGATATCTTTTGTTTATAGAAAATGGGCTAAGTGTATTCAGAAATTATATGTGTTTAAAAAGACGC
The DNA here is from genome assembly GCA_963576755.1 of Noctua janthina. NCBI lineage: Eukaryota > Metazoa > Arthropoda > Insecta > Lepidoptera > Noctuidae > Noctua > Noctua janthina. Next base: position 7,430,641 of record OY755055.1, read on the forward strand.
ACTCGTATTATTGTGCTCTGTTGGATCATTTTTAACACATTAAACATTTTTTTATACGTTGTGGCAAATATTATTCAAGCCACGGAAATTTCCATTCAAGCTCAACAGTTTTATTATTATTCGTCCCCCTTTTTCTCGATATATGTAATGATAGCGTCCTTATATTACTCCGCAAGTTTCAATAGATTTCTACTGAATGTTGATGCGTTCTACGAAATTTTTGATGACGAAGTATACAACCAAAGAATGTTGAAAGAACAAAAAAGTGTAACATTGAAGATAGTGTTGTTTTTTATTCTTAAAATAACTTTTTACGTTTACTTATGGGATTATAACTCTGGCGATAAAACTTTAACTTTATTTTTTTCCACAATTTATCAGTGCAACTCTGCCGTGGCTGACTTGCGCTATATATTCCAATATTTCGTATTGAGTTCTACTTTGTTCGTGGCTTCTGAGCAACTGAGAGCAATCACGCGATCAATAGATAGTGAACTATCGGTGATGAGAGAAAATCGAGAGAATATAGAACAAACAGAGAATTTGCCGAGTGTAGCCGTCAACCATGACAAGTTGAACAAATGGGTGAAAGCGTACGAATATATTAACGAAAACGCTAACTTATGCAAATCAATGTTCAAGACACAGGTAATATACTAACTTAAGTACTTTCGAGGTATATTTATGTATTTAAATATGATTTCTATTTTACAGGGTGGAATCCCATACCGACGCGAAAACGGTTACCACGTATTCAGTACAACATTCTAAGTAGTTCCCCCAACATAGATTTTTTTTTAAATAAAAATAAACTTGACCGCTGGGTAAAAGTCTCCACACGATGGCTGCCGGAAGACGGACGGCGCCGCCGAGGCAGGCCCAGAAAGAGGTGGCAGACGATTTGGTCGCGTACCGCGAGGGCTGGCCCGAGGAGGCGCGGATAAACAGTACATGGAAGGAATTGGGGGAGGCCTTTGCCCAGCAGTGGGAAAGTACAGGATAATATAAAAAACAGCTTTTCCATACATTTAGACCTATTGCACTTTTGTAGGAAACAGCTGTTTTTATTTTTAACCGTTTTCGCATCGGTGTCCCTTCTACCCTGTATTTCTATTTTCTTTTAAATTTGGACCGATCTTAGTATATACTGGTAAAGATGTCGTATGGTTGGTTTCAGTTGACTATCATGCTGTTGATAGTGTTCGCGTATTACATTATAGTAATGTACAACATCGTCATAATAACCGTTGAGGTATGTATGAATTTAAACTTGAATTATGTCAAGATTTTGTCTTAGTGAATTCGAAATGAGGGACGCTAAACACCTCATGCCTGTTTTAAAAAAAAAGAACATTGAATGCTTATAGAACACTGTTGAATTTCCAATGATTGGCTCAGAATCTTAACCGAGTATTAACATTTCGGCATGGCTCTGATGGAGTTTCAACTCTTGGTGCTGACCTGAAAATATTTAGTTGTCGATTAATGTTACTGGAAACGGGCATTTGTCTCACTTATTTTGTAAGATATATTTTAACTAATAGTGTGTGTGTGTTTCTCTTCTGTTTCACAGGGTGTTCCGAATTTTACAAAGCTGTTCGTTCAACTATCTTCCATGATGGTGTTCCTCATGTCTCTGTTCGTAATATCTCGCGGTGGTCAGAAGATTCAGAACAGTTCCATGGAGCTGCAACAGAAACTCTGCGAGTTTTCTCTGCACACCCTTGAAAGTATGACCAGTTTCAATAATTCCTTATTCATAAGTGTTTTTTTTTATGAAAGCTTGTGATCAATCAGAAATAATCGAAAGATTTTGGTAGCATTATATATTTTTTTTAAATATTGCAATTGAACATTTTCGTACCATAAGGACTAGTTAAGGTGCGGTTCCACTAACCCACGGCTAAACTGCGCACATGTACGTTTTTCATTTTGTATAAAACTATCAGTAAGTAAGCAGAATACCATCTACCACCACGACCACCATGAATGCGTGATGTCAAACATATTAACAGTGCAATGTGAGTAACCCCTCCGTGCTATCATTACCCAACACCGATGCTAATCCCCAAATTATTTTCCAGATGAGGAATACTACAAGCTGACAAAGGGCCTCATCCGCTGTGTGCGCACGCGTCCTGTCCACGTGCACGTGTTCGGAACTCAGAACGTCAACATGTCCATGTTGCCGTCGGTTGTAGCTCTCTTCACTTCGTACACTGTTATTGCACTGCAGTTTAACAATGTGTTATAAATCAAGTAGATTTCAGACTTATTATTACTATTGAAAAATAAATAAAAATGCTTAAAGGTGCAAACTAGTTTTACTGTTGTTTCTTTAAAAAAAATACATTTTTGTTCACATGTTTAGAGACAAAACCACGAATGCAGTATTCCTACATACGAAATACGAACATATTAACACTTGTGTAGGTATAGAAAAGTACCTTATAATATTTTATGTTGTATTAGCTTCCATGATGGCGCGCTTGCGCACCTCCTCCAATGGCATCCTGAATGTGTTTTCAGACCGGTGGGACTTTCCCCTCTTACGAAGGTGGGTAAGTGTTAAGACACACTTATCCAAATAAATTAGTTGAACGTACAGTTCAATGGTTCATTAGTTGTTGATTATTATTAATTTAATTTAATACTAACATTAGGCTAAGTTATACTACTACTAACATTATATAGATTTTATCTGAAATAAAATATATGAATTTGAATTTAGCACAATATTCAATCGTCTCAAATGAGAATTTATTTGAAAATATTTATTTATCTTTTTTCACAGCTTTTGATTATATGCCAACTAGGTGAAGGTATTAATACTATGTAAAATTATACATAGTAGGTATCTATATAACCCTTCGCAAAAGTAAATAGTTTAGTTTGAACCGAACTATGTTCTACTAACCTACGTACATAGGTACTTTGAGATTGTACCTAGGTAATCTAGATCAAAGTAAAGTTCCACTTGTTCTTCACTTCTTACTCATTGTCAGCATTCGCCCGTATCAGTGGAGTACGCCTAATCTTTATTTTCCATTTATTTTGGTGTGGGTAGGTATTAGCGATCAAATCAAATTAAACGTCTAATTATTTCAACGAAATGACGCACTTGTGCCAAACCAAACACGAATTTAACAAAACCATCTAATTTATGTTTTTCCTGAAGGGTAAGTTACGCTTAAGTCCCATGTACTTTAGGGAGTGAGCCTATTGCCATCAACCGGGCACAAATCCAGACTTAATAGAAAATCATTCACTTTCAAACCTTCCACGCCATAGTTTTCAGCGTTCACCCAATAACATCAATACGTTTCCTTGATTGTACTATTTTTCCTTGTAAGTACAGCCAACAACAGCTAAGTTGACTGTACCAACACTATTTGAAGTCTGATTTTATTCAAAACTATTCTTTTCGTCCCAAGAAGTAGGACCCAATTAAATAAAAAGCAAACAGAGCGCTCATTCGATGAACTTATAACCTACTTACGCAGCGGAGAAGATGACAACCTAATTGTATTCCTGTCATATCAAAGCGCAGCTGAAGTTGAAAGGAGAAACAACTGGCTTCGGAAAAACATATTAAAAGTTCATAGAAAATATATGTTCATCGAAATAAATTATGGTCTGGTCTTGTCACCGATTTGACAGAATCCTGTCAAGACTGTTTTGACATGCTTTCCATAGTGACTATTTACATCACAGTTCACCTACTTACCAAGTATCCACGTGTATCCAACGTACACACTTGTAGAATGTACAAAGTAAACACGTCAACGTATCTACAATTCTACAGACACTTTCATTACGCCGAACAAATAAAGACGTTCAAAATTTCTCATTAGGATATTACAAAATGAGATACTTACCTTATGACAGTGGTGCAAAAGAACTGTAAATAGTACCCGTCGAGGGCGGCGCGACGATAAAATGAAAATGAGGGGGCGGGGGGGCTCGTTAGTGAACAGTCTCCTACTGCGCTCTGCGATTGTCACCACCTCAATATCCAGCACGACCAATCGACAAAAACAACCTTACTTCTCAAGCCATAGAGCTGAAAATCCATCACCGTTAACACTTTTAAAAATGCTGTTGGAACAAAGAACGCATAAAATTCTGCAATACAAAGGATTTTCAGAAATGTTACAGACGTAATGTCTAATTAGATGATTCGTTCCTTGCTTTTGTGAGTGGATGCGAAATTTTAAAAGCCCACAATGTTGAGTGGGGAGGTGCTGCCTACCCAAATTAGTATTGTTCGGGTTTCGAGAAGTGCAATAAGAAACTCGGGAAGCTGAATTTTTGGGGCGTTTGAAGTATAAAAATCAAATTAAAATATACAAGCACATTTTATAAATATTCCTCGTTCCCTATTATAATTTCATGCCAACATGAGTTAGCTTTGCAACGTGCAGGTAGGTTAATATAATTCAAAGAGTCATGAATAATGAGCATATGCTAACAATGCAATATTGCTTATTGACTTTAAGATTTTGTTACTAAGCTAAGAGCTTCAGAAGTTTTATGGAAATATTATGCTTATTTATACCTATTACCTAGATTTTAACCGCAGAGTAGAATTTTACGACAGTAGTAGGTACATTAACATCAGCGGTCGAAATGTCGAATGCTTTGTCGTGAGAAAGTTTTAACTATGAATGTGTACATGTATACATAAGAGTAGAGAAAAACGAGAAAAATTAAGAAACGATTTATTAACTACGAAAAAAATGACATAGATAGAAAGGCTCACTAAGATAACGATTAATTTGTAGACAAATATGGATAACATGCTGCTTCAAAAAATTCAGAAAAGGGCAAAGGGGTAATGACTAGCTTTGCCACATACTAACTCACCATCTCCTGACCATCTCCTGTCCATCTCCCATGTTACTTGGGGTCGGCGCAACACGTTTCTTCCATTCTCATTTACACCTTTTTCTTTCATATCATTCCTCTCACAATCCATCCATCATTTCCTTGGTCTTCCTCTCCCTGTCCATCCATCAACATTTTATATACGTCACATATTTAGTCAAGTGCGATTCGTCTCGCCTCATCATATGTCCATAGCAAGACAGTTGATTCCCTTCCACCTTTTCTGTAACTGGCGCAACTTTCAAACTTCCTCTAATATACTCATTCCTTACTTTATCCATTCTTGCCACGTACTTAATTAACTATTACTTTATTTCCCAGCTTTTTTAATTTTATCATGCAATAATAAAGTATCTTATCTTGAGGAGCTCGTGGCTAAATAATAACAGCCGCTCGGATCGATTTTTAGGTTAAGCCGTGCTTGCCTAGGTTGGTGTGTGGATGGGTGACCACCTATTACATACCGAGTTTCCTCCGTGCCTCGGAAAGCACGTTAAGCCGTTGGTCCCGGGTGTCATTTGTAGGTATTTGACAGTCGTTAGGTAGTCAGTGGCCCAAAAAGTCTGACAACCAGTCTTACCAAGGGGTATCGTATTACCCAGTACTAACTGGGTTGTGGAGGTCAGATAGGCAGTCGCTCCATGTAAAATACTGGTATTCAGCTGCATCCGGTTAGACTGGAAGCCGACCCCAATATAGTTGGGAAAAGGCTAGGCAGATGATGATGAATAAAGTATCTTGACTTGGCTCGCGAGGTAGTCGACATGTGGGATGTGGACTCAGTGAGCATTGTGCCGATAGTCGAATCAACCCATGGCTTAATTTCCAAGAGCCTCGATCAATACCTGAGGAGGCTCTCGTTGGGCAGCTGGATCAAAGGCTTGATTAAAAAAACGGTACTCCTGGACACGGCTTGTATTGTAAGGAGGTGTGGAGCCCGGTAGCTCCGATTCCCGATACCGGTAGGCTACAATTTATATATTTTTAAATGTTTTTTTTTAATATTTAAAAATGTAAATGAATTTGTACGGAAAGTAAATAAAGGCCAAAATATATTATATGTAATTCAATATTAATTGCACATTCTATCAACAACAAATCTTTGTCATGGGCCCTCTTAAGCTCAAGCGATATAAAAGAGCAATTCAATCTGTGCGCCAACGACGCTATCTGTATGCTATCTGTGGAGTGTAGTGGATGAATGAGCCACAAACAAGTGAGCCGGATATCTTCAGGTGTCGCGCACACACACACAAGACATGCACTTGTTTACACTAGCGTTCACGAGGTAGGAAAGTTTAAAGGTGAATAAAATAGGGAATGTGGTATACCTAAAATACAGAATGGTTAAACTAATTTAAAGTTAAGCGATAAGTTAATGAGAAGCAATAAAGGGAATTATCTCATAAAATGTTTGATGTTACAAAGGATACCATTGAGATGGTTCACATAGGTAGACAAAATGAGCCTAACAGCAGGGTCTGATTTTCGATAGATTTCAAAATAAAAGCTTGCAGTCAGTTTTTCTCCAAACCTCCATTTCACGATGACATATGGAAGACAAAGCTTGGAGTAACTGGCATAACTCTCCAATTCGTCACGAATATGAAACTACATAACATAACATCACACCTGTAATCCCCGAAGAATTAGGCAGAGCTGTACCTAATAGTACACCCACATTTCGCTAGTTATATTTTAAGTCCCACGTAATGACGGGGGCTGCTTTCAAGCGGCTCTTGCCCAACCTGAGGGGTCCAAACGCCTCCTGCCGGAAGCTTTACGCGGGGGTCGTGCGGTCCATGGCCCTTTACGGGGCCCCGGTGTGGGCGCGTTCTTTGAGGCGGCAAGCCGCCCACTACCTGAACGCGCCCCAAAAGGTGATAGCCATAAGGCTAATCCGGGGGTACCGCACGATCTCTGGCGAGGCGGCTAGCCTCCTTGCCGGATTGCCGCCATGGGATCTGGAGGCGATAGTCCTCGCGCGCCTGCATGAATGGCGCGCGGAAGCACTATATAGGGGGGAAACTCCGCTGCCGCGACAAATTACCGCTCAGCGGACAGACCTCCGGCGTGATCTCATGGCGACATGGAGAGAGCGACTGTCGCAACCCCGTGCAGGGCACGCCACCATAGAGGCGATAAGTCCCCTCTTTGAGGAGTGGCTAGAGAGGCGCCACGGCGCCCTCACCTACCGTCTGACGCAGGTCCTCACCGGACACGGTTGTTTCGGGAGGTTCCTGCACCGAATCGGGCGGGAGGAAACGCCCGGGTGTTTCCACTGCGAGGATCGTCCGGAGGACACGGTGGAACACACCGTGGAGGTCTGCCCCGCTTGGGCGGAGCACCGCCGTGTCCTCATAGCGGCGATTGGCGGCGGCAATCTCTCGCGTCCGGCCTTGGTTCAAGCCATGGTCCGGAGCGAGAGAGAATGGGAAGCCGTCACCTCCTTCTGCGAAGCAGTCATGCTAGTGAAGGAGGTGGCAGGACGTGAGAGGGAAAGAACCTCACGTCCCAGCCGCCGCGGGAGACGCCCTGGGCGTCGGGGGTCACGTGGTGGCTTCCGACCACCGTAGGCGCTGGCCTGGGGACGGCGAGTTATGGGCTAGCTCGCCGTCCGGCCGTCTTATGACGACAGGCTGTGTCGACGGCGCGTTCGTGTTCCACGCGCGCCTCAAAGAGATGTCAGCAATCAAGTAGGGGTCCGCATGGGCCGATGCCTGCCAGGGCTGCGGGACTGTTCGAAAGAGATACCGTGGCCCTGGAACACAAAGGGCAGAGAAGGAACATGGATGGGTTTTAGTCAGTACAAGTCTGACACTCCCCTCCGCTCCGCCCAGAGTGGGGGGGGTCATTTGATGATTTCCCATCCGGAGAAAAAAAAAAAAAAAAAAAAAAGTCCCACGTAATACCAGGCGAGCCTAGTGCCATCAACCGGGCATAAATCCAGACTCCGTGGCTGTTACTGAGAAATTCTTGATAGGAAAACCAAATAACACTTTGCCCGACCAGGGAATCGCACCCAGGACCTCATGCTCAGCAGTCGCGCATGCGAACACTCCACCAGCGAAGTCTCAAGTATAGTATAGTAGTATGAAACTACGTATGAATATTTATAAAAATTACCCTAATATTTATTTATTATTCTTTAACACACACATTTGTTTTAACAGGTAAGACCCAAGCTAACAAATTCGTCATAAATTGCAAAAATCCAGTCCCAAGTAACGGGACTGGGTAGAGGCACAAGTTAAACAGCAGACAACATACCAAGTGCCACCCTCTGGAATTCCGCCAAAGAGCAAGAAAATATGTCCAATCGCCGAGAGACACTATTTAGCATTCTTAATAGTTAATATATAATATTTATTAACCAAATATTTTCACTAGACTAATTTACCACTCATCGTTAAATCATAGCTCAACTTACTTCGGAATGTAGTCGTCTGTTCTCGTTATTTCTGAATACTGAAAACTTAAATTCGTCTCTAGGTGATTTCGTAGCTGTACGGCCCCACATACACACGGCGTGATGAAAGAGTTCTCGGGGGGCAAACGTCAGACCTTTTAATGGTAACTGCTCGCTCGGCGTGTTTGAATGTAAAATAAGAAACGTATAAGTGCCGGTAGGCAACACTGTGTTCCGATCTAGGAAGGTAGAATAGAATCACTGATAGAAGATTAATTAGACCTGTAAGGTTAAGTAAGTAAACTTACTTATAGACGGACCGTTTTAATGAGTCCTCCGCCTTGCCCCATCAAAGGCACATACCATTAAGCGTCCACAAAGTCCTAACAATATCTCACAGGTTATTTGATTTAATATAACCATAATCCACGTAGGTATTACGATACTAATTGAACTAATACGTGATGAGCCTTAAGAATATTCCATTTAAATTGATACCTTCACGAGAACTCATTAAAGTGGTCGGTCTATAGATATTAATGGTAGAAAAAAAGCAATGTTGCACCGACCCCAAGTAACTTGGAACAAGAGTAAGATGATACTGATTAAATATTCAAATATTAGCTAACACCTGTACTAACATGCTAATATATCACTCTACTGATTACAGCTCACCATTTCGTTTTCAAATAAATTAACAAATGAAGATACTATTGACTCTAGATACTTCACACTAGTCTATGCATTCCAACATAATATGCATGCATGTATAAAGTAATAATTATTGTTCACAAATATTTACTGATAACTTGTTTAATCTACACATTTCTGGCACAGACAAGGTGAAAATAGTCCTTATCTATGACCCATTAATACATATTCGAACTTTTTAATCACTAACCAAGCACCTTTCATACACTCACTGCTATATTTATCCAAATTGTAATATTCATTAAGCGTAGAAGCGGTCTATACTTACTATCGGAAAATGCTTAGATGTGTGCGTAAGTTTTATAACAATTTTTTAAGTTTAAACAGTCTCGTAACTCCTGTCTTACTGGTAGACAATGAATCCCAGTAGTCATCTTGGACCAAAGATATAAACATGATATTTAAAGAATAGCTACAAAAAATTGAGGTAAAGAAGTATTTTCCAGAGTTGATGAAGAGCGGGTTAAAGGGGGTTAAAGTAAGCCATGAAGTTGCAACAGCTCGCTATCAATAGTTTATAATAATTATAACTTTCATCAAAATTTGGTAAATAAGCAATAAGGGGTTTCGATTAATTTGAAACACTGATTTGATTTACGCCACTGAATGAAATTAATTTTATCTTGAAATTGGAGACGTTTTGATTACTAATAGTGGATACATTACTACTGAAATTTGTAGTTATATACGTAGTACTACGAATATTTTGTAAAAGGAATATCAAATATCATCATATTCTTGCCCTTATCTCAATTCATTTGGGGTCGGCGCAGCTTATCTTCTTCTTCCATACTTCTCTATTACTCGTCATCTCATCAAACACCTCCTTTCTTGCCATATCATATCATCCTTTACACAGTGCATCCATCGTTTCTTTGGTCTTCCTCTACTCTTATACCCATCTACATTCATACTCAAAACTTTCTTTTTTTTATTCTAAATGTTTGAAACTGTCGAGTGTCTCCGAAACTAAGGATGCAAATAAAATACTTAAAACGAACAAGACCAAAACGAAATCTACTGCATATGTAAAGTTTTCCACATTTACATGCACAGTACACAATAACAGTTAACTTAATAAAGCGGTGAACAAAAAAGCACTTTGCTAAACAAGGACCGAAAAAAGGAACTCCTAATAGTAGCCAATCGCTTGCTCTAATACATAATTGACATGAAAAGACCAACATTTTGCCAGACTTTTTCCGCCCGTTTTAACCCGTCAGCACAAATTAGGTTATCTGACGATGCCCCGTGTGAACGAGTTATGCAAATTAAGTTATCTGTTTTCCAACGTCCAGTTAATTCAGTTCTTTCTCCGGCGCGCGGGCCGCTGCAGGGAAATTGTGCTGTTTTGCATTTTGATGAAATATTTTGTCCAGTCGCAACGCAAATAATGTTGTCTTCCACTGAGATTGTTTCAGTCTCATTTTATTAGGTAAGCAGGTATTTCTTTTTCTCAATGAACTCGTCGTATTTTTAGGACTGCTTATTGTAGATATCACAAGCTTATATCAAAATACACAAGCTTAATTAAATCAAGAGTAATTAATGTATAATCCGATTAATCAATGTCTAACAACAGAACGGTACACATCAATAACACATTCAATTAGGTAGCTAATAATGTCACGGATCAGTTGAAAAATGGCTGAGTTTAGTTTGCAACGAGGCGATCAGCAGCCGCGGGGTCATAAACCGGACCTCGTAAAGACCCCGCGGGGTCGCGGCTGGCTCGCCCGTTACGTCCGCAGATGTTATCACAACATAAAATACCAAAATTAAAACCTATAAAATATCGAGCCCCAACATGATTTATGTGATGCGCGTTCCTATAGCACCGAGTTTCTCCTTTCGTTATTGGAGGTCGTAAAAGGGATTTTTCGATTTATCTCCCGAAGTCCTGATGACAAGTGGTTTTATGGATTTCAGGCAAATTAAATTCGTTGAACGTCATTATAGGATTGATGCCTCTGCAAAAATATCTTTCAATTATTGTATTAAACCCTACTAATATATCAGTATTATAAACGCGAAAGTTTGTGAGGACGGATGGATGGATGTTTGTTACTCTTTCACGCAAAATCTACTAAACGAATTTGGATGAAATTTACCACACACATAGTTTATAACCTAGATTAACACATAGGATACTTTTTGTCTCGGTAGTATGATCCCGTGGGACAATTAGGAATTTCTTAGTAGACTCCCGATTAATGGCAATAGGCTAAATACACGGAACTTAACTCTGCAAATAATACCGGGAATACAGGTGTAGGTAATGTTATAAGGTGTTAGCAGATAGTGGCGTGACCGTCGGACGGTCATATTCATGTGCGTTTTTTATAATTATCACTTGCTTCTGTAAAGAAAACATCGTGATAAAAGCAAACCGGCATGCCTGAGAGATATTTCTCGACGGCGTGTAAAGCGAAGTCAGAGGCCCATAAAAACTCTAACACCAGGTTAGGCACTAAATACACGAAAAATAAAGGTTATGTTATGATGGTATAAATAATAATAAAACAGATGGTTCAAAAGGTATAAGACATGGTAGGTAAGTGAAATATTTCCGCTTGATTGAACGCAGCAATGTATATCGACGCGAAATGCATTACGTTAATGATATTATTTTCATTAAAAAGCTCTCAACGTTCTTGTCATACTCAGCATATTTTAATAACTTATCATAAATAATCATCCCGATAAATAAATGTGTTAACTATTAATTACTTAATTTAGGTATTAATGTTACACATCATTTATTCTGTCCAGTATTATTATTTGATTATTTCAACATTGCGAAAATAATCAAGAACTTTATGACTTTACTAGTTTTATAAATATTTTTGACAGTCATAGATAAAAGTCTAAGATTACGTACGCACTGAGCAAGCCTCTCAGTGTGTTCGTAGCCTCTGTAAGGCCTAAGTATGCAATCAAGTGTGTAAATAGACCCTTAACATAGCCGAAAGGCACTTGTTCTCCCCGTCTTTGCGATATTTTTTTTGTTCTAGACCAGACCTGGGAACCTTCTAGTTACGTAGATTTTGGATGTCAAAGTTCCAGCTTTTTCACAACTTTTTTTTTAAATACATGTTTTTAATGTAAGATTTTTACTTTACAAACCTCCACGACCCCCGTACTATTCAATCCATTTATTTGGTTGATGGCTATGTGAAAGGTCTGTTTACACCCTGTATAGGTCAACTGCTAAACAATTGAAGAAAAATAACTGTTTGCAGCGTTCTCGATCAGACCCTCGGCGCGTATTTTCATCAGAGAAACTGTGCGGAACCTAAACGGGACTTTCAAAGTCCTCATCAAACCCTATTGTGATCATAGCTCTCATATCATAGCTAGCTACCGTTTCCTCCAGATCTCATTTAATAATTCTGTACTTACTCACCAAAAACTCATAATTAACACAAACGTGTCACCGCGACCGTTCCACGGAAACATATTTTTTATTCCATTCAAAAGTTGTTAAGCCACAGGCTGTAACAAATTCCGGCTAAGCGATATATTTATAATTCAGCATTTCGTCCAAAAAGGGTGACACTGACAACACAAACTGTGAACGTTGGCTGTTGAGCTCGGCTGTTAAGTTCGCCATTACACAAATAAGCGGTTTGCCTACAAACTGCTAATTTCAAAAAGTGAAACTTGAGCCGCTTAAAGCTGGGATTTAGGTGACCTTTTCTGTGGGTTTAGTTTATAAAAAAACTTATCACGTTTACTTTATTTTTAGGTTGAAGTTTTAAGTTAAAGTTAGTTTGGAAAGTAAGTAAGAAATTCTGTGTTTAATTAAAGGAACGTTAAACCGTTAACGTTATTAAGTTTTTCACGGATACTGTTTCCACCTCAAAGAGGTTTCTTTTACAAATTGACAGATTCCAAACTGGTAAGAGGAAGTGTGTATTACTGGATACGGTAACAGTAACTACGCCTCTCTTTACGTAGCAATTATTTTCTCACTATTACTAGATTGAGTTTTAAAATTTGCATTTTTCAGGACCAATAATGGTGATGCTGGCAACATTCTTGGTACGTGCTCTTTGAGTAAGAATTAGAAACTGAATTAGCTGACAGTTTGGAGTTCTGCACCATAGATACACTTTGGTACTAAACTTGAGTTACGGCTATTTCTTCTCGTAATATTGTTACGGAATTTCAAAGTAAATGATGTTAATAAAGTTGTGTTCGTAATTAAGTTCATAAGATCCGTTTAAAAGTGAACTGTGTGTTGTAAACGACGGGGCTTATCTTCCGATTAGTAACATGATGTTAATTAATTTACCGTTTATTCGAGTGTATATGAATAAACGCGCTAAAGTCTGCTATACGTTACTACAGATAAATATAACTGATAATCTGTAGTATGTAACTTATAACATACTTTGATACAGTATATCTAATTGAATGTTTACATATCATTCACTAGCAAGCAAGCACACAGTTTCACGATTTGACATAAATTCGAATTTATTTTATTATAAGTAGGAACGTATGTTAAATATTAATAGGTACGCCGGATCCGGTAATTAGTTCGGACTTGGAATGAATCGCAAGCGCGCCAGTGATAAAATCACGCGTCCTACTTACCAGTCTATCCATACCACAGCGTGTTTATACAGAGTCGTGATATTTTAAGCTCGCAGCGTGCAGGTCATTCAGTGTCTGATCGCAGCGGAATTGAGACGTCCCGGAACTGTACCCTATTCATTGTGCCCCGTGTTATTGTGTTAAATTATAATTTCAAGTAATTTCTTAGTTTAATAGAAACAGTAGATATCGCACCCAGTGTGTTTTCATTGCACGAAACCCATCATCTGCCCAGATGATATACGAGCCTAACGGAATAAATCCTGACAATCCGATAGATATATCATACACATGATCATTCCGGAATTAAATGTCTAAATAAATAATAAAATAATATTATAATATTTTTTCTTTTTTTCTTTCTTCTTTCTTAAATAATAGTGATAACTGCATCAAAATTATTTTCGAAGCTTAGTAGAACACAACACAGTTACAGGCAGATGAAATGTAACTTTATTTAATGAGAATTTTTGCTGCATTAATGAATGAATAAAAGCAATTATTATAATCCTATTCGGTAAAAAATCGAAGCACCTTACAGAAACACAGAGAAAAAATCTTAAATATAAAATATCCGTGCAGAAAATCCGTTTAATTAAGATTTCCGTGAACAAAGAGAAGTTTTCGCTTTACATTCACAAATCCCTGTGTGAACCATTAACACCAACGACAAAGATTTACGTAGTACAAAGCTTCATTACAAAAAACAAAGCAATTTGAATAAATATGAGGAACTTAGCATATCGTTGTTGGTAACTCCATTAAAAATTCATAGTTTTACTCACAGCGCCGCTAAACAGGTACCTACTACAGGATAACTCAAGGTAACAAAATTTTTAGATTTTTTCATAGAATATTTAATTCTTATAACGGGGTCATTCAATGAAGTACATATTTATTTACGTTTTGATCACTTAATGGGTAAAACGTTGGACAGTTATTTTTAACCGACTTCTAAAAAAGTAGGAGGTTATGTATTCCACCAGCATCTTTTTTTCTTTTTCATGTATGTACACCGTGATTTCTCGGTGATTACTGGTTCCATTTTCGTGATTTTTTTTTTTCATTTGTAGAGGAAGCAGGTGATCTCATATAAATTTTATTAACTTAACTTGAGTTATTTATGAGTAATAATACGTATTTTTTCTTCTTCGATTATGTTGATGGCATGATGATTTCATAATAATTTCAAGTTTTACAGTAAAAAAATATAAAATATATATATATAAATGACAAGAATTTTTATGGGCTTTTACAACTAAAAAGGGTAACATACAATACTTCCGGCAGTCTGTGGCAATCAAGTCAATGAAACAAACAAAGTCACCGAATTCCGAAAGTAAAGTTATTTGACACTTGTTTAGTGTTTTTTTGGAAGTCGGTTTTTTTTTCACAAATTAAGTGTTCAGTAGACGGTACCATACCCAGCTTGCCTACCTACAATATTTATTATGACTAAAGTCAATCTTAGATACTTGCACAAGGAAATTTTGCCCTTTGTCATTATATTTCTTGTTTACATAGGAATGTTTCATTTCTGTCTATGTTTTTATAATTAACAAGGAATACATAAAGTTAAGAGCTAGAACTTAAGAGTCTAAGAAGACTGTTTTCTGCAAAAAGAGCTCAGTATAATATCTAAGTTGTTGCTGACTTCATAATAATTTGTCAAAACTAGCTGTAGCCCGCGACCTTCGTCCGCGTGAAATTATTATAATAATATTACTTCCCTATTTGAATCGGATTTTGTTAACAATTTAAAGGGTTTTTTTTTTTTTTTTTGTAGAACCGTATTTTTTTCTAAAACATAAGTAACCGAAAATACTTCTTATAACATCAGTCTATAATATCAGTCTAACATATCTAACTGGTAGTAAAAGTCTCGTCAAAATCGATCCAGCCGTTTCGGAGATCAGCCGGAACAGACAGGCAGACAAAAATTATAAAATGTTATAAGTACCGGATATGTACACAGTAAAATGCTGTTATCTTGAAATTACAAATAGACACTTCAATTTTATTTGTGTAGGTATAGACAGGAACAATTGAGCTCTCGTAAAACTTGGGCCCTATATTATTTTTTCTTTATTGTTACTGATACATGGCCATTGATTCTAGATTGATACTTGAACAAAAGAAAACCTTTTTGACCTTTCCAGATAATTAAACCTGATTCAAAAACAATAAGATTGGCAAAAAATACTATAGGCTTCTTGTTTTACGGGTAAAATTGTCTCAACATTGGTACCTAATGTCGAATAAAATAGACTTATGAAAATAATTCTAGTAGCTATAGAATTACTGCGTCCCATAACAAAGTTATGATGTAGATTCAGAACCCCTAGTACATACGAACGCGGGACGTAAATTATACGGAAATTCAAACGATTTTTCCTTAGGCGTTTTGGTTTAAATTGCGACAAGTTTAATAAATACATACATAAACTCACGCCTTTTGACTATGAGGTTAGGCAGAAACTACAGATTGGTGCAAGTATAAGTACAATTTTTAAACAACTTCTAAAAATGGAGGAGGTTATGTATTCGACCAGCATCTTTTTTTTCATGTATGTACTCCGATTACTCCGTGATTTCTGGTAAGATTTTAGTGATTCTTTTTTCGTTTGGTAGAAGAAACTCGCGCGGTGGTCCTATATAAATAACTTCACTATTACTACTACTATTTTATTACTTTCTATTACTTTACTTCTGTACTTTCTGAGCTATCCTTTTTAATATAAGGTTTAAGAACAACTTTATTTCTCATAAGAATTACATAGATAATTCACTTACTGAGAAACACACTAAAATTAAAATTTATAATTAGAGTGCACAGATTGTGTGGGTTCACAGATAAATAAAAATATAGACTCGATCATAAGTTTAACAAAACACAACATGGTTGTAGTTAAATATGCATTTTTTCTTCTTCGTCTATGTGGATGATGATTGTGCTAATAACTTCTAGTTACAATTTAAAATTGATCCTAACTATTTTGCAAAAAAAAAAAATAACAGTCTTCCAAAAAATCACTAAAAAGGTGAAAATAACTTTACTTTCAAAACGTGAAAATGTTTCTTTTACCCCTTTTATTTGTTTGATAAAACATTGTATATTTTTTTTTAAATAAAGTAAATATTAAAATTATGCAATACGACTTCGCGTTAACTCGCGTTCGTGTCAGTTCTCATAATGTAGTTCTCAGAGTTATGAACCATCCATACAGGCATAATTAAAGAAGGTCACAAAAATACGTACAAAACTGACACGTACGAGTGAACTGGCACAAACTCGTACACAGAAGCAGACGAGGCTTTGGCGCGAACCCTGAATAATGTATCCTTGCGAAACGACTGCGCAGCACATTTTCATAAATGTCGGAATGCTATCTAACTGCCACACGCGGCCATTCCTGGATAATCCTAAGTAACTAACTGTCGTGAATTTTAAAGTGTAATCACGGGAGTTACAGCTAAATTCTCTACAGTGAGTTAGCAGAGTTGTACAACATTTATAAACTAACTTTAAACTAGTCATTTTTCAGTCACTACCTTCTAAATTTATCCATTATTAAAAGTGTGCATTGAAATTAATAGTAATGTAAGAAAAGAAAAGAAATGAAAAATATTTATTTGTCGCAGGGACATGACGTGTACAAATAAACATATATACAACATTATTTTTAGTATATGCGAAACCTGAATATAGTTTGTTCAGAATAAGTAACTGAATCGATTCCAATAATTTTTAAACCATGTTATATTTTTTCTCAAAAATATTAAAAAAAAATTAAGTTGAACACCGAGCTAATTTAAGTACCTATCTCAATAATTTAGGTACCAACTGCCAAATTATTGTTATCTATGAGCTCAAGATGAAGCTGAAGGCGCGCGCTGCGTGGTGACCACGTTTTTGCGCGGACAACCAGGTAACAGAGCAAGCTTATAACTTTGTGATTTTTCATGATACAGTTTTGAAATTTTGTACATAGATTCTTTACATAAAATAATAGACACGTGTTTCACATTTACTAAAACTAATGTTGTATAAACATAAGTAAAACGCATAACAAATATTTAACTGGCTGGGTGCCTTCACCGTCAGCTCTTCTACCATCTAGGTAGTAATAATATTATCCTCCCTACCGAATTTCGTTCACGGCGGCCAATCTCAACAGAGGTAAGGCAAATACGGAAGAGATAGTGCACAAGTGTGCGCGCTAACACAGGTGCACTTTCTGTTCCTTTGCTCTCATAGACCGATGAGACAGCAATCCGGCACGAGCAGGGAGAGATCAAGCGCAAGATCAACGACTTCGCGTGCTTTTAAAGGCACTCGGGTGTTACACTACCAACTACCAGACTGTGAAATTCTTAATGGATAAGCTTAATACCCGAGCAAACGAACCTTCAAAAATCTTATTGTATCAAAACGAATGAATTTTGTAATACTTAGTAACAATCATCACCTTAAACGTGGTTGTCGTAAAAGAGGATTAAGAGATTCCACCAGGGGGAGGAAAAATGGCGTCTCTTTGACTTTTACAATGTAATATAGCTATCAACAATATGTCTGTTAACCATTTTGATGTAATGGCCTTATAACCTATGACCACGAACCACAGCGTTTAGTAATGTAACTGATATTATAATGGTTTTGTGTCATTGTTTCGATATCAGTGTTAACATCGTAACAAATTGAAAATAACTGTTATATGTAAAATCGCACAGGAAAATTACTTGTAGTAAAAGATACTTTAGTGTTATTGCTAGTTGGTATTAAATAATAAAACAAAGTTGTAGGTAAAAAAAAGTAGTTTCTGTTTTGAGTATCAAATACTGGATATACCAATATGTCACCCAGTATTTTGTACTGATTTTATGATAATCGTAATGGAAATACATATATGTATATCATGCATTGACTTATTATTTTGCAGAACTATTTCATATAAATTTTTCGATCTTATTTCCTTTCTTAGAGTCCATATTAAGTATCATACTCCAACTGTTATCCCAATTTAGTTGGGGTCAGTGGATTATATCTTCATCTTCCATAGGGACCATAGGCCACCTCCCTTATGCGACATCTCAGTAATTATCCCCTTTATATCTGTTACCGGCCAAACCCAAACTCATGTATCCTAGGCCAAACTAGGGCTCATCATAAAAGGATTATCATAGAGCATCCCGTCTAAATGGGTTAGGTTAGGTTAGAACTGCGACCAACCTCGCGCGAGCCGAGCGAGCGTAGCGGGCCGTGCCGTGCTGCCGTGCCAGCGGTCGGCGAACGCTACATCTCAGTTGGGCGCAGTCACGATAAACCAGTAAACCGGTTTGGCCTGTACCTACATGGGTTTTGGTTGGTAACATATTCACCTTTCAAACAGATTATTTATCGTTTTTTAGTGTTACCCCTACTGTCTTATAGTGATTAATATTCATACTCAAAAACTTTCTCCACGACATTTTATAAAAAAATATGGAAAAGTCAAAAACATGTGGTGACATAAACTCCGAAAGGCTAATCTTGTTGAAAGCCATTGTAAAAATACGCTGTCTAGGTGCTTAGATATAACAAAACGATTTATTTCAATACAGTGACAATATTGTTACAGACATCTTAAGATATAACAAACAGACATTGTGACCCACAGACCTCTAGTCCCCTAGCTCCCAAACTAGGTTTTCACCTGTGAATTAGGAGACAGTGTTTAACAACAAGAGCACAACAGGTAATAAAAAATGTAGCGAATGAGAAAAAAGAAGAAGAAAAATTAACAAAAAGTAATTTCTTTAATAGATCAATTGATTAGTTAATACCAATCGATAGTGTGTTGTGAGAGAGGGTGTGTGAGTCTGTGTGGGTACTTGTGTCTGTGTGTATGAGAGAATAGTAAATATTCTATTTCGTCGTAGCTTAATCGCGTCGATATACTAATATATATCACAATTTGATATAATATGATATATTAGAATATCCAACGGCTAGTCAGTATACGCGGCTGACGAACAAGAAGTGCATTAGTAGGCGAGTTATGAACTGTACCGGTTGGCGAGCCGGGACTGCCGGGAGGCACCGCACTGACTTAGTTCTACTCTGACATCGCTTCATTAGCGTACCGACAAAGTGATTTTAACGACTTACTTTATTATTGTGTTGGAATATCTACTGGATACTATTTAGAACTGATTTTCAAAGATGGTATGAGCATAATAGTGCCATTGCCTTGAACTATTTTATACGGTTTTACAACGGAAGAGCGATGCCACACGGGCGTTGCCAATGCGTTGCGTCATCGCAGCGCAGTGATTTTGAAGCAGTGAGTGCCACACGAGCGCTGCGATGTCGCAACGCAATGCAGCTTACCTTGACGCCTGTGTCAGTGAAGCCGCATGTCGTTGCACCACACCGTGTGGCAAGACGCACAGATTGATATGTCGAACTTTTAAAAACATGTACATGAGATAAGACCGTTAACATAAATTCCCAAATTAAACCATAAATACCCAAGAAATTAAACCCAGCCCTATGCATCGTCTGTTTATATCTGAATTCAACGTTTACAGCCTGCATGTGCCAATGTTATTGACGCACGAGATCAATTGACACCGTATAACATCGTGTTGGCTCCACTCCAAGTTCTGCTGATCCTTTAAGAATGAGGGCCGTGAACGATATCTAACGTAGGTTTAAAAATAAAGCCTGGATTAACGCCAGTTCATGTTTGTTCTGTATGTCAGCACACATTAACTCCGCGCAGGTTAATATTAACGGTAATGGAGGGAGTTCGTAACCACATTCATGTAGAATGCGCAAGATAAACATTTAAATATTAATATGAATTGTTTGCATTGCTATTTATACGGTTAAATGTATGAAGGCAAAATGAATGTACACTTCAGTCAACTTTTTGTGCAGTCGAGAAAACAAAGAACTAAAATAAATGTACCAATAAATGTGAAAGAAAGAAAGAAAAAATATTTATTTGTCGCAGGGACATGGCATGCATCATACAAAATTACAAAAAATAAACAATAAACTATAAATTCAACAGGACGGAACAAAAAAAATAAAATAAAGTTAACAGCTTGCACGTCGTAACTGCGACAAGCAGGTTACCACTCAGCATGATGCTGTGCTATGGGGGGCCCACAACACAGCGCTGATTTTCAGTGTTCACCCGTGAAAAAAAATGTGCTTAAAGCTCCTGCAGATCTCCGCAACCTTCACCAGGTTATCGGTCGGCTTAGTGGAAGGCCTTCCAATGCAACATCTTCCGGTTCGCGGTCGCCATTCCAGAAGTTTTCGACCCTATCGGCCATCCGTTCTGCGAGAAATGTGGCCTGCCCACTGCTACTTAAATTTGGCAATTTTTTAGACTGTGTTGGTAACCTTGGTTCTCTTGAGGGTGTCTTCATTTCTGTTTCGATCACGCAAAGAAACTTCGAGCATAGCCCTCTCCATTGCCCTTTGGGTGACTTTAAGCACATTTATTTTAGTTAATAATGTACAAGTTTGAAATATCGATGCATTTCTTCTTGATAAGCAGCGCCTCCTTGAACTGCACACTTAAAGTGGTCATACTGTATTTATAGGTACAATATGTATGATCTTACTTGATCATGGAGGAGCTTGAGGAGCTTGTGGCTATATAATAAAGGCCGCTCGGGTCGATCATGGATGGGTGACCACCCATTACATACCGAGTTTCCTCTGTGCCTCGGAAAGCAAGTAAAGCCGTTGGTCCCGGCTGTCATTTGTAGAACTTTGAAAGTCGTTACAGGTAGTCAGTGGCCCAAAAAGTCTGAAAACGAGCCTTACCAAGGGGTTTCCTATTATCCAGTACTAACTGGGTTGTGGAGGTCAGATAGGCAAACGCTCCATGTAAAATACTGATATTCAGCTGCATCCAGTTAGACTGGAAGCCGACCCTAACATAAACTTATACTGTCACTTACGGGATATCTTCCTTGCTTAGAGTTTAAAATAGTGTTTAGTTGGGAAAAGGACTGACGGACTGGGTTGACGGATCGGAGCACGCCTGTTTACGCCTGCTTCCTCGATCTGTCTAGGGCATTTGACCTGGTTTCGTACAAAGTGCTGTAGAGGAAGTTGCTCGATAGGCAAGTTGCGCCTGAAGTTGTTAAAATCTTCCAGCACTGGTACGGGAACCAGGTCAATAATGTTAAGTGGTCGGGGGCTCTGTCGGACTCGTACAGGTTGGAGTGCGGGGTGAGGCAGGGAGGATTGAGCTCACCAACGCTCTTTAATCTGTATATTGATGGACTTGTTGCCGAGCTCAGTAGCCGCCATGTTGGATGCCATGTTGATGATGTGTGCTTTAACAACATCAGCTACGCTGATGATATGGTGCTGCTGAGCGCGTCAATAGGGGGTCTCAGAGAGCTAATAAGCATTTGTGAAACATACGCTCATACACATGGCTTAAAATATAATATCAAAAAGAGCGAGCTTATAGTTTTCAATGCGGGTTCTAAGTGTCCGACGGAGGTTCCACCAGTAAGGCTATGTGGGGTGCCCTTGGAGCGGGTACATACTTTTAAGTATCTGGGCCATATTGTGACGTCCGACCTGAAGGACGACGCGGATATTGAGCGAGAAAGGAGGGCGCTG
Source organism: Noctua janthina (assembly GCA_963576755.1). Lineage (NCBI taxonomy): Eukaryota > Metazoa > Arthropoda > Insecta > Lepidoptera > Noctuidae > Noctua > Noctua janthina. The sequence continues at coordinate 7,452,888 of OY755055.1, forward strand.
TCGGTGAGGGCCAATATGATTGCCCGCAGGTTTGCTCGTAGCTCCAAGGATGTGAAGATCACCTTGTTTCGAGCATATTGCACATCTTTTTATACGAGTAGTCTGTGGGTGTCATATTTGCAGAAATCCTACAGCGCTCTCCACGTTCAATACAATAACGCGCTGAGGGCGCTGCTGTGGCTGCCTCGCTTCTGCAGTGCATCTGGTATGTTCGCAAGCGCCCGCATTGACTGTTTTTATGCCAGCATGCGCAAGAGGGCGACTTCGATAGCGAGTAGAGTGCGGGGCAGCGGCAACAGTCTTCTTAAAGTTGTTGCCAACAGGTTGGACGGACCTTTCATTAGGCGCTGGCAGGTTTTGCATACACCTGTGTATCGGACCTGGAGCAGGTAAAAAAAAAAAAAAAAAATGCAACACACCACATAATTTTAAAATGCTTTTTGATTTTATGTTGATTAGTTGTTATGTATTGAATTTTAATGTATTTTTATTTTATAATAATGGTTTGATTGGGTAATGACATTAATTTATTTTATTTTTAAATTTGATTATTACTTTTTACATTGTATATTGTTATTTGACGAAAAATGATTGTAATTTTATTTTGTGTACTACTTAGTTATAAACATTATTGTGTGGTGTGTATTTGTCTTTGATTATGTAATCTAAAACTAACATTATTTTTAAGTGTACTTACTAATTAAATTATGGATCGTTGTGTCTGATGCAAATAAATAAATAAAGGCTAAGCAGACGATGATGTATGATCTTACTTGCAGATAAGTTAAAAGAACTTACATTTGTGTCGGAGGACCTTCTACATAGAACCAGAGGTTTTCAAAAACAGTTCCATTAAAAGACCTAGAAAACTATTTAGAAGTTGATGCTTCATCTAGCTGTACAACAAAAATAATAAGGCAGATTCCCACTAAAGTATCGTAGCCATACAAGTAAGGTTTACGTGCAATATCACGGAACCCCCGGCCGGCTTTACGGACACTTAATTAAGTGGCCTCGGTGTCTCCTTCGCTTAACTTTAAGTGGACTTCACGACCGACGTATCTGGTGGAGCAATCGTGAAGGACCACTGAGGTCATTCTGAATGGATCACAATAAGTAGGTCAAGGAACTGGTTTGTAATATGACCGTGTATAACCTTTTCGCAGTTTGATGCTAGTGTTCTTAATCTTTACCATTTTATTATAGTTTCGTTATTGAATGGGTACAATTAAAACTTCGAGTTGCTACTTCCTTTATGTACCTATTTTAGGTATGTATATGTGAATGGTATACCTCAGACTACCTTCAGTTTTCTTTGAGTTCCCGATATTTCGGCGCTGTTGCAAGCACCATGATCACGGATAAACTGAAGTTATTGCGGGTGGATGTTTAACAATAAACATGGTAAATATCCCGTCTTCTAGTTATAATCATGTTAGTGACCATGATAGTTTAAAATCTTATAGGTACCTACCTTCAGTATTATCTCCCTTCATTCATTTAATCCAAAGACTGTCTTTAAAAGATCGCTTCTGACGGTAAGACCGCAAATTGTGTCACCCTATGCAAAATTTCTACATTTAATACCTGTCTATATTATTCTATAGTTTAGAAAATAAAGAGCTACACTACTAGTCTATCGCTAAAACCCAGAAAAGCCAAAAAATAATCCAATCAGGCACACACACATAGTCAGATAGACGAAAAACCATTCTTTTCAATAACGTTTCGAATTCAAAATAGGCTGCTTTCATTTCCCCAAACCGTTCCGGAACTAGTATTATACGAATAGATGCAAAAAGGACAATGTGCCCGTAGAGGTACCTACCGTGGAGCGTGCTTGATCTAAGTTGGGCTTATTTGCATCTTCATCTGACTTTCACTGAACATTACACCGCCAGAAATTGTTTCAAAAATTCCGGTATCAAATCCTATTTGCATGACTTTTTTTGTTATATCACGCTGTTCATTGACAAATTAACAATGTTGTTCGTCTTTTTATGTCAGTAACAATAATAAAATAACCACTATTAATACGGGGTGGAAGGGACACCGACGCGAAAACGGTTACCACGTATTCAGTACATCATTTTGAAATGTTTCATTGGTTATTGCACTTTCGTAGGAAATAACTGTTTTTTTTTTAATAACCGATGAAAAATTTCTGTGGGGAGGGGCCCCCCCCCTCCCCACAGAAATTTTTCATCGTACACAAGGTTTTAAACATACGTTCAAAATCGATATTGTAAATCGATTAAACAATAATTATATCTGGCAACACTATTCATGGCAGATACGAAAAAATAATTTGACATGTCAATCGGGCAGTGTTGCCAATTCTCTCGCTCTATCTCATTGAAAACAAGAAATAATATGATGTTATGTTTACTCTACAGATTAACCGTAGCCAGTCGCGAGTAAATCTAGTCGCGGAAGTGTCCTTTTGCGCAAAAGTTCATTCGCGCAAGTGTCCATTCGCGCAAGTGTCTCTGCGCGCATGTGTCTATGCGCGTAAGTGTCTATGGGCGCAAAAGTCCATTCGCGCAAAAGTCTAATCGCCCAAAAGTCCATGCGCGCATATGTCTTTTCGCGCAAGTGGGTTTGCGGAAGTGTCCTTCGCGCATATGTATTTCGCGCAAATGTCCCAGATCCCTGAATACGTGGTAACCGTTTTCGCGTCGGTGTCTCTTCCACCCTGTATTATTACCACCTTTTTTCGCACCACACTACTTACCAAGTGAAAGAATGTAATGTTCAGAGAAAAAAGTGAACAATGCCTTCTCTGGTTTTAACAGTCTTATGAAAACTCCTTCAAAGAAAACCAGTTATTAAATCTTTATTGACAATTTGACGTCGTTTTCACTTAACACGACTCACAAAGGGATCAATAATTTTTGCAAGGAACAAGCAAAATTGACGAAGTTCAAATACTCTTAAGCCAAGGCGATATTCCATTGGCATCTTGGGCAGGTTATTTCAATCTACCCCTAATTTAATTTCATCCCGAATGGATTTCGCTTGAGATGGAGCGACATAAATATAGCCATGAACCTCGTAACTCCTTATGATTAAATTGATACCTTACAAGGGACGAGGCGACGTTTGATCGTCCTTTATTTCCGAAGCTTTTCAAACTTTGTAGAATGAAAGTAATAACGTCGGGTTCGAGGTACCTAATACTAGCTATAACAATAACTCAGAATCGTTTTCCTTTCATCCATTTTTAAAAGGGGAGAGTAGTGTGCGATGTGATTTCGTGACCGACGAGTATAATGACTTACGATTGCACGAGCCACTTCAATGAACGCTGATTTAATTTGAGCGAAGAACGAGCGCAGGAGCTTGATGTAATGCTCAACTAAATAACGCGGACATCTGCACCCCTTTCGTCTCCCTACTACACCCCTCTCTGCAACCCGCTTGTCCCCTGTAGGTACCTCCCAGATTAATCTTCTACATGCCTCAATGTCATCTGCTGTTGCAAATGACACAAAAAATAACGATAAACACGACAGTAATATGAAATTTTTTGCACTGTGAAAAATGTTACTGTGTTGGAGAAATTGCAGCTTCGTGGAACCCACGTAAGGCAAAATTATTTCGAAATGCATGCAAAAACTTTATGAATGCTGAAAATGTGTTTGATAATTATACAAAAAGACACGTTTCGATTAACCTTCCCACTACCAGGTTCCAATAAAAGCAATGTACCTATTTATCTTGTTCCGGGAATTAAACCGGGCCAATTTACCTCGTCTCCACATTCGCACCGATTTGAATCAACGCCAGACCAATATCCAGCGGAGCGACAAATCAGCACTTCGATATTGCCTCCATTTGGGCACCCACCTCAATATATGAAAATCTGATTTTTCATTGCGCACGCCAAACGGCAGGCGCGGTCCGCTCCTCCCGGAAATATTTAATATTTACAAAACTCTGTCGGCTTTGCGTCGTAAAACTCGCTGAGCATACCCAATTAAATTAACAATTTTAACTTCTTAATAGGCTATTATCGACTATAGAAAACGTCGCTTTTATATCATTTATTCCCAATTATAACAGTACATATTGTATTTAATTTCTTGCCTAGTTAGCTTGCGCAAGCTGGGCAACATTAGTCAGTGGAGTGCGTCAAATACAGATGGTATTGTTGAAAGTTCGGCGAGCGGCGCCGGGTAACGGCAATGTGTTTTAAAGTTCATTGAGAATTTTATGTTTAACAAGCAGCTAAAATTTCGTTGCTCTTAATTTATCGTTCCTTGTTAGAAATTGGAGACACTTTTGGAACAAAATTAAAATTTTAATAGGATGTTAGAAGCTTCCTCTGAAACTCCGAATGTATTATAACTAAATAATAATAATAATGTAATAACCAAAAAAAATAATAAAAATAATAATCAAATGAATAAAAAAAAATATAAAATATATTGACTAGTTTCAGAGGAAGCTTTCGGAATAAACCAATTAATATTATTTTAGTAGCACTCGTATCTGTATAATTTGAAAGCTACACAGTACACAGTGTGTAGGTGCTGCTCCCTCATATTTCATATTCTAATTATTGCTCAGCTCGTATACAAATTTGTACAAAGCAAACATTGCTAGCGACACACTCGTTTGCTTAACATTAATAATATTATGACTTCGGCAATGGGTACACTAGATTACAAAACGCATTAGACGGTTTTATTATTTATGCTTTTGATTTTTTTATGTCCTAATTCAGCATTCCAAATTCAAACTGACATAAAGCTAACTACACATTGTATGAACAGTTAAGAATCAGTATTGTTAGATATTGCAACTCCGCTTTGTCTGAGATACGCTTATAGCACTACTCAACTGCTACGATTTAGTTGTCTGTCACATGTTAACGTTTAATGCTTGATAAGAACTTACCTGTATTTCGAAAATGTATGCTAATTTTAGCATACATTTTCGAAAAATTGGGCTGATTCAAATCCACGTTCGAGCGCATATTTTGCGTGTGGCATAAGGAAATATATTTATATTATGTATACGAATAAAACAAAGACTATTCAAATAAACGCTATTTTATTTGTAAACAAATACTTAATCAATAGAATGAAACTAGCGTACACATTTCACTCCACAGAAAATAAAAACAGATAAATTAGATACAGACAAAGTAATCCCTTAGTAAAGCCTCGGTAGGTGTTACCCGAAATTCTGGGCACCTGCATGCATGTCCTCTCACATCATCGCAATAAATAATTAGAAATCAGTTTCCACTCACGCTCATCCGCGATATAAAATACATTAATCTTCCAAAAACATGACGAATAAACTCGGGGAGAAAATATAGAAACGCATGGTGATGGATTTTAATACAAATATTTCGATTTTCCGTCCACTTTTGTCGCCGCTTGTACAGTTCGATTCGATTCCATTGGGTTCTCGTCATTTCAAAGGCACGAATATCGAAACTGTCGTAAGCGGCTTAAAGTGGCTTCCAATCTAGAATGAAGTGCCTTTATGTGTGCGAGTGTACAATAGTTAAATGTGCTTAGTGCGTGTGTGTGTGCGTTCCTCTCCAATAACGTTATGATACACGTACAGTCGCGGAACGACAAGTTTTTGGAATTTTCTAATCGGTACATTCCTTTGCCACGTTTCAAATATTCAAAGTGTTGAACTTGGTAGGTTAAAATATTACGTTTGTAGGTACGTGTAAATAATTCTATGTGTTTACCACGCATTTGCGTGGTAGACACTCAGTCGTCATTAAACTAATTAGTAAACTAATAAGGCATATAATCATAATACATCATAACATAATTATTATAACAACATAATTCCTATCAAAAATCATTTAGTTTTTCTGTATAAAAGTAAGTAATCAAAGTTCTAAGTAATCTGTGTAAATAAAACTTCACATCTATCATTTATCATCTTCTTCGCTTCGGGGAAAAATGGTAATATGTTGATCCAGGAATCCAAGGAGAGCGTTAAAATGCTAACCTGTGGAAATTAAAATTAATTTCTCAACATATTACATACTAGAACTTTACCCGCAACTTCGTCCGTAAAAATTGTGATAAATAGGCTAATTTGCACTATATAAATATAATTTATAGCTTATGTTACTACCTGATAATTTAGCTTTCAATTGGTGAAAAAAATTTTAAAATCGGTCCAGTAGTTTCGGAGCTTATTTGGTACAAACAAACAAGTCTTTCCTCTTTATAATATTAGTATATACAGACAAACTTTCTGAAGATCTCAGAGAACACATTGGTAGATATTGCTATAAGAGTTTTTTTTTGTTTATGAAATATAGCCTGGAAAAGGAGTTAATAATAATATGTGTTAAAAATTGCTGGGAGAGATCACCATCATCTGCTTCTTCCGTACATAAACATAACATCACGCCTGTAATCCCCGAAGGGTTAAGCAGAGGTGTACCTATGTTTAAGTCCCATATAATAGGAGGCGGGCCTATTGCCATTTTCTATATTAATCTCAGTACTTATCCCCTTTATAGCCGCATAATTTTTCACGCATACTTTCGTCATATCGTTTTGGTTGGTTCTCTTAGTCTTACAGTCACATTGATACTTACAACTTTCAGTGAGACACAGATAAAAAATAACCGTCCCTACAGCAAATTAACTGTAAAAATGCCAGAAGATTGATGATAGATACTAAAGCAGAGTTTAGCTAAACTATCTAAACTTTTTTATCACTTTTGTATTGCTTGCCTTTCGGCTCGATTGCAGCTGAGCAGTAGTTGAGTAATTGGCTTCTGCGATATACATTCATAGATTGTGATATCGATTACCGCATGGAACAAATATTGCATGACTTAAACAGGTAATTTAAAAAGTTCTTCTAGATATGTGAACTTTACTTAAGAATGCCTCGTTGGTCTAGTGTTCGCAAGCGCAACTGCTGAAAATGAGGGTCTTGGGTTCAATTCCCACGTTGGGTAAAGTGTAATTGGGTTTTTGCATCAGGAATTTCTCAGTAGCAGCCACGGATTCTGGATTTGTGCCCGATTGATGGCAATAGGCCCGTTCCCTATTACATGGGACGAGAACGAAATGGTAGGTACACCTCTGCCTAACCCTTCGGGGGTTATAGGCGTAATGTTATGTTATAAGAGATTTATCATCATCATCATCATCATTTCAGCCGAAAGACGTCCACTGCTGGACATAGGCCTCCCCCAAGTGTCGCCACGTTGACCGGACCCGTGCGACTCGCATCCAGTGGATCTCTGCAACCTTCACCAGGTCATCGGTCCACCTAGTGGGAGGCTTTCCAACGCAGCGTCTTCCGGTTAGCGGTCGCCACTCCAGAACTTTTCGGCCCCATCGGCCATCCGTTCTGCGAGCAATGTGCCCTGCCCACTGCCACTTAAGTTTAGATATTCTTCGGGCTACGTCGGTAACGTTGGTTCTCTTGCGGATATCCTCATTTCTGATTTGATAATGTAAAGAAACTCCGAGCATAGCCCTCTCCATTGCCCTTTGGGTGACTTTAAGCCTTCTGATGAGGCCCATGAGCGACCACGTTTCGGTTCCGTACGGAATCACTGGTAACACACGCTGAGAAGATACCACGCAACTTCCCGAACGCTGCCCAGCCGAGTCGGATTCGACGATTGACCTCTTTCTCGAAGTTAGACCTACCTAACTGGACCGTTTGTCCCAGGTAGACATAATCGTCTACAACTTCAAGTCTAGAGTTTCCGATCTTGATAGGAGTAGGTGTTACATGGACATTCAACATGGCTTTGGTTTTGTCCATGTTCATTTTAAGACCCACTCTTTCGGAAGCTCTACTGAGGTCATCCCGCATTGTACTGAGGTCCTACATGGTCTCAGCCATAACCACTATATCGTCGGCAAACCGAAGGTGAGAGATGTCGCCATTGACGTTGTTGCCTATGCTCGCTGCAGAAGGATAGGTTCTGAGGTCTGGTTCTGAAGTCGGACTGACATGGTGGCGTTTTTGTACAAACACTTCAACACCTCGATGTACTGATAGTCGATTTGGCACCGTTGGAGAGACTGCAGTACAGCCCAAGTCTCAATCGAATCGAAGTCTTTCTCGTAGTCCACAAACGCTAAGCAGAGAGGCAGGTTATACTTTTCAGTCTTCTATATAACCTGCCGCAGCGTATGTATGTGGTCTACGGTGCTAAAGCCTTTTCGGAATCCGGCTTGTTCGGGAGGCTGAAAATCGTCAAACCTGCGCGCGAGACGATTCGTGACTCTTGAAAACAACTTGTAGACATGGCTTAGAAGTGACATGGGCCAATAGTTCTTCAACCGGGCATTGTCACCCTTTTTGAAGAAGAGTACCACCACACCCCTGCACCATGCCTGCGGCGTTTTCCCCTCGAGAATGACGGAATCAAAAAGCTTCTGAAGGGCCTTAAGTACCGGTTTTCCACCTGACTTCAAGAGTTCGGCCGTAATTCCGTCATCACCCGGTGCCTTGTTGTTTTTAAGCTGTTTCAGATCCATCCTAATCTCGTACAGGCTGATATCCGGAATGTCTTTGGTATAGTGTCGGGTCAGTCTAGCTCTTGGGTCGTTAGCTTGTGTAGAGAATATAAGAGATTTATATGTATCTGTAATCGTATCAAAGTCATCCCCTTGAGAGAGATAAGAAAAAAAAAAACATAAACCAATACCATGCCCCATGACCCGTCACGCAATGCTGGGTACTGGGATACTACTGCTAGAGGTTAAATGATTGTGTGTGATTGTGTGTGTTGATTGTGTGTTGTGGTTGTTCTTAATGATTTGTTGGTTGAAAACGGTGTGCAAGGGTAAACTTTTTGAGAAAAAAACATCACTACGTTTTTATTACCTTCGACTCAGCCCTGTATGAGAAGCAGTGTGAGATACCCCTATTCATGCCCTGCAGTATGCCGAACACGTCACCCGCCCCGAGCAGCTCGTGAGTGATCTCGGTGAGGTCGGCGCGCACGGACACCACTGACACAGACCCAGAGGCCACCCAGTAAATCCGAGACTCGCTGTCACCTGCCACTACCACGTAGTTGCCTGTAGAATTAAGATAGGCATTAGTCACAAAATTGATATTCTTTGTTTGTACAAAAAATAGGCTTGCATTTGGCCGCACCTCGCCTGATGTGAAGCGATGATGCGGCCTAGGGTGGAACACGCTTGCCTAGAAGAACCCGATTCATCCTGCAGTTCACTCTTTTTGTAAACATGAGGTTCTAACAACAAGAAATAATAATGTGTACATCTGCTTAGGGTTTTCCCAACTTTGTTATTTTAGCTTAACATGATGCAGTTGAATACTAGTGTTTAGATGGAGCGGCTGTGAAATGAGTGAGTATGAGGTAATTTTAAATGTACCTAATAATTGATTTTCACTTTTATTTACGGAAGTAAGTAGAAAAAGTAAGTAATAATTAATGTAGCAGGATCAGGCAAACGATACTACTGTGCGATCGCACTGTTTAAATTCGTCGCGAAATTAACGGGGACTATCTTTGACAAAGTTCCACATACACTCCTCTCTGTGATGGCATACAGAATTTTAGATTGAAAACATTTCGATGTTAGTTTTGATTTCCAAATGTAAAACTTTGTCAAAGTGAGTTTGAATACGTTATCCAAAGTGACATTCGTTTTGAAAACTTTTAGCGTTTCAGATGGATTCTTTAACAGTTTTTAAGCCAAAAACATAAAATGACGATGGTTACGAAACAAATCGCTGATATTGATCCATTCTTGGTAGGTAATTCTGTTTTTTTTTTACATATCTTTCGACATGAACCAATCTAGCAGCGATAATATCATGAGTTTGATGCAGGATCGTAGTTGCACTCAATTAATACAAGTCTCATATGATTGCTCATAGTTTTATTTAAGTTTAGCAACTGAATGATTTGACACGACCCGAATGAAAGCCGAAAAAAAATTCGTGATCGCTTCGTGATCGCTTCGTGATCGCTTCGTCGGCTTTGTTGTCACTTACCTACTGGATCCTAATCAAAGCCGTGATAGTTTAAAACAGCGTTACGCACAAAAAAAATCTACAATCTAGAATTTAGTTAGTAGTTTCAAGGAAATCTCTAATAAAATCCTAGATCGAGTTTAATGTAATTGGATTTTTTCATTAGGAATTTCCTAATAGCAGAAAAAGGGGTACAAGTTACTTATACACCTCTGTCTGAAGTCCTTAACGTTTCGGGGAGTCACTTACAATCGTAGAAACTCACCGGGAAAGTAGATAGTGTAGTCCAGCGCAACAGTCAGCTGTCTTAAGAATGCTTCCCCGGTCTCGGCGAAGATGTAGCAGTTCCGCAGATGATGGCCGAACATGGCAGACATCAGGTCACAGCGTCTCACGTACGGCGTTTGGGATAGCAGGATTGGCAACTGAGATTATAAGCATTATGCACTACGCAAACGAAGTCACCAAGATGTAATATCGATATCAAGATCTTGTAAAAATATTTTGATTGAAAAGAGTGTCCATGGAGTTTCTAGCCCATTCTTTTCCATAGAGATCTACGCTTTGGAATGGGCAAATATAGTATTTTCACAAGTTATTATGCCTTGTGTCTGGGTCTGTAGCTCCGCCTTCTTTGTTTTTCTGACATTCAAAAGTGCCTGTTATGGACTAATTGAAATAAATGCTTTGAATTTGAGTTTGAAGATATGGACTTCGAAACTGCTTTGGTAATTTAGTTGATAGCAATTTATTATCTCATTTACCAACGGCAAAGAATATAAAAATAACTTGAGTTAAAAAACGGTTAATAGCTGATATGCGTTACAATTAGAGATCGAATATTCGGATGCATGTATACCTAAAGTTCTTTTTTTCCCGGCATAGGGTACAAAAGTAGGAAAGCGGTTTCTAAAAATGCCATTTTTTTCCCAAGATCGCAGTATTCCATAAATAATACAGTGTGTACACAATGTAGTACTCATAAGCATAATCAATATTTTAAATCTATTTAAAACAAGCAGAGAGCAGCGGTGGCCCTGTGGTGGAGACCCCGACTTACGAGCAGTAAGTCGTGGGTTCGAACCCAGCCAGGTGCATTACTTTGTGTAAGTTATTTCATCACCACTGCTCTCAAAAACGGTGAAGGAAAACATCGTGAGGAAACCAGCATGTCCTAGAACCAAAAATTCGAAGACATGTGACATCTACCAACCCGCACTGGGCCCGCGTGGTGGATTATAGCCTATTCGCTCTCATAGAGCGAATGGGCTATAATCCGCGTACGCGTGTAAGCGTTTGCTGAACGTTTCGACTGTCAGTACGTGAACCACTGCTGCATGGTTCACGTGCTGACTAATGTTAAAATATTGTTTTAATTTTAATTTTGATTTTGTATTTTATTTCATTTTGATTGTTTTTAATTTTTAATTTTTTTTTAATTTTAATTTGGATATTGTTTTAAATTTTATTTTGATTATGTTTTAATTTTGATTGTGATTTTAATTTCGTTAATTGTACCTATGATCCAAAGTTGATTGAAATAAAGAAATAATAATAATAATAATAGAGCGTGTGAACCTATCCCAGAAATGGAGCCAATTTTAATAACACCTATAGATATAGCCAGAGCAGTTCGTCCGTTACCGAATTGGAAATCCCCGGGACCGGACGGACTGCACAACTTCTGGCTCAAATGGCTTAGTAGTTCACACACTTGCCTGGCATCCCAATTCCAGTCATCCTTAGAGTCTGGGTCCCTACCGCAGTTTTTAACAACAGCCGTTACCCACCTGCTCCATAAGTCAGGTAGTCCCGCGGAACCCAAAAATTATAGACCGATCACGTGTTTGTCGACGGTCTATAAACTTTTTACATCCATTTTGAGAGTGAAAATTAATACACACATTGACAAAAACTTCATTATGTCTGCCTCTCAAAATGGATGTAGGAATGGGTCCCGCGGTACGAAGGAGCTACTCCTCATCGACATGGCCATTAGCCAACAGGTTCGTCGATCCCGCAAGGATCTGTCGACATGTTGGATAGATTATAAGAAGGCCTACGACTCGGTGCCACATACATGGCTCATGAGGGTACTGGAGTTGCACAAGATAAATGCAACTCTACGTGCCTTCCTTGAGTCATGTATGGGGCAATGGAGGACGGTCCTTCGATATCCAGGATGTCGACAAATCCAGGGGAATGATGAACTTGTATGGATTAAACGGGGAATATTCCAGGGCGACAGTCTGAGCCCACTTTGGTTCTGTCTAGCCCTGAATCCTCTAAGCACATTGCTGGAGGATTCAGGTCTAGGCTACCGGTTGAGGAGAGGTGGTCAGGTCATATCTCACCTTCTTTACATGGATGATCTGAAACTCTTTGCCCCCAACAAATTGCGACTGATGGAGCTACTGAAAGTAACTGAAACTTTCAGTAACGCCATTAGGATGGAATTTGGTGTGGACAAATGTGCAGTCATGTATGTAAAGCGAGGGGAGATTATGGAATCCGAGGGAATTCAGCTCTCGGATTCCATACACCTGAGATCCCTCTCCTCATCCGAAAGCTATAAGTATTTGGGTATGTCGGAATCGTTAGGCATTAACGTAACTGACATGAAGCAATCGTTGAGGGAGCGCTTCTTTGGACGCCTGAACAAGGTATTAAATAGCCTTCTTTCAGGCGGGAACAAGGTGCGCGCCTTCAACGGTTGGGTCATGCCGGTTTTAATGTACTCTTTCGGCGTACTCAAATGGACTCAGACCGAACTCGATGCCCTGGATAGAAGAGTTCGTACACTGTTAACCGCAAACCGGATGCATCACCCACGATCATCGGTAATGAGGCTGTACATCCCGCGGAAGTGCGGGGGTCGAGGTTTTTTAAACGCGAAGACCCTTCACAACCGCGAGATATGCAGTCTCAGAGAATATTTTTTAAAAACCGAGGTGGGTATGCACCGAGATGTGGTCGCAGTGGACAAGGGACTCACCCCGCTGTCCATGGCTAAAGAGAACTGGCGCAAACCTGTAGTACTTACTACCGATGACCGCAAGGAAGTATGGCAAGGCAAGGAGCTTCATGGACGCTTCTACCGGGCTCTTCATTGGCCCGATGTAGATTTTCTAGCGTCCGTGTCCTGGTTACGTTTCGGCGACCTCTTTGGGGAAACTGAAGGTTTTGTCTGTGCGATTATGGACGAAGTTATGTTGACGAACAACTACCGGAAATATATTATGAAGGACGGGACGGATGACGTGTGTCGGGCATGTCACCGTCCGGGTGAGTCCATCAGACATATTATTTCTGGTTGTTCTCGTCTGGCTAACGGCGAGTACTTGCACAGGCACAACCAAGTAGCCAGGATTATTCACCAACAACTTGCCTTGAAATATAAACTTGTGGAATCTGAGGTACCGTACTACAAGTATGTGCCCGACCCAGTTCTCGAGAAAGACCATGTCACGTTGTACTGGGATCGGTCTATCATTACTGACAGGACTATTGTCGCCAATAAATCTGACATAGTAGTGATAGACCGATTAGCGCGCCGTGTAATGATAGTCGATGTTACCATTCCGCATGACGAGAACCTCGTGAAAGCTGAGAAAGAGAAACAAATTAAATATCTCGACTTAGCACACGAGGTTGTCGACATGTGGAATGTGAACTCGGCTATCATTGTGCCGATCGTCGTGACGGCCAATGGCCTTATAGCCAAGAGCCTCGACGACCATCTTTCGAGGCTCTCGTTAGGTGGTTGGATCAAGGGCCTGATTCAGAAGGCAGTACTCCTCGATACGGCTCGCATTGTGAGGAGGTTCCTGTCTCTGGAGCCCTAACCACCGGTAGCTTGGACCCTGCTCCCGATACCGGCGGACCACTATTTTTTATATTTTTAAATGTTTTTTTATATTGTTTTATATTAGAATATTTAAAAATGTATTTAATATGTATAAAAATAAATAAAGAATGAATAAAGGAAATAATAATAGAGAGGAGGCCTGCGTCCCAGCAGTGGGAACATTAATAGGCTGATTATGCTTATGCTTATGCTATTTAAAACAAGGCAAGAAATTTGTTGAAAATAACACGAAAATTTACAATTATTTTATAATAATATCAATAATAGAATTATTTGATTTTAAATTTTGCTGCTGAATATTCGAATGACAAAATGGTAAATATAACAATTCATTTTAAGTAAAATAATAAAATGAATAATATAAACCGGGTCTTTTTCCGTACTGACGCGCGCTCCATACTAGTCAACACTCAAACTTTAGGTAAATATGCATCCGACTATCCATTCACTAGTTGTAATACATAAAAATAAACTTCAAAAAACTGACAGCAACAGTCCTTGTGTTTTAATTTTTTTTATTTTATTTTGTCAATTTCCGTTGCTTCTTCTGATGGCAATGTTAGCTGTTTTCGAGCACCAATATTTGGAGCAAAATCAATATTGTCGTTGAAATGTAAGAATGTTCTATAAATTAAATTAAATGGCTACCTGTCGTCCCCGTTCGGTTTCCCAAAGTTGCTGAATGTACTTCCAAAACTTCTTCAATTGGTAACCTGTAGCAATTTACAGTAGGGTTATATAACTCTATTATAAAACTAAACATTTTGATAGGCTATCGGGAAGCCTTTCAATATATACTAAGTATATTACAATCTTACTTATTCAACTTCAATAACGTATTCAATCATAACATCACTCCTGTAATCCTCGAAGGTTTAGGCAGAGGAGTAAATATAATAGTACACCCACAATTTGACAGTTATGTTGTTAAGTCCTATGTAATAGCGTGCGAGGCTATTGCCATCAATCGGGTACAAATCTAGATTCCGTGGCTGCTACTGAGAAATTCCTGATGGAAAAACCCAATAACCGGCACTTTGACCGAGTCGGAGATCGGACCTCATGCTCAGCAGTCGCGCTTGTGAACACTAGACCGACAAGGTAGTCAATCAACACTACAAAATTCCATTTAAATGACACAGCTACACTTTACAAACTTTAAAAGGATTATTTAATTAAAATGAACCCAACTGTTTCATTTACTTACTCGACAGTCCCTGATTTCTCAACATATCAATAAGTTCCATAGTCACTTTCTCATACGCCGTCAATGCATACTTGGTGGAGTAAGCGAGTTGGATCGAGGCGGCGACCACGATGGCGGCTAACATCTTGCCACAGACGAGAACTACGGCGATGATGGTCATGGGTACCACTTCGTCGATGTAGAACTCGTCAGTGCCGGTACTGGTCAGCTGGGTCACCACTATGTAAATTGACGTGGCATAGTCCCAACGTTGTTGTGGTGTTTCTCTGTACCATATATTTATAATGTAAATACGTTCCATGGAAGCAAATCAGGTTTAGATATAGTTAACATATGTCGGATTTGTTAGGATTTATACCGTTGGCTCGTACATCATGTGGCCAGACGATGGGTTTCGTGCTATTAAAATACACTAGGTGCGATATACTGTTTATAATAAACTAACAAATTACTTGACATTACAACTTAACACAATAACACGGGGCACAATGAATCGGGTACAGTTCCAAGACGTCCCAACTCCGCTGCAATCAGACATTCCATGTCCTCCTCGTCTCGAGCTGCAAACATCAGGGCTCTGTAGAAGTCACGCTGTGGTGGGGGTAGACTTGTAAGTAGATCGCGTGACGTCAACACCAGCGGACTTGCTATTCATTTTATGTCCGTACTAATGACCGGTTCCGACATGTATATCTCCCATTGATCTGGCTCACACAACCTACGTTAACCTCAAGGCTTCACAATCAGTTTACACCACAAACATCATTGTTTTGCTATAAAATATTCTACAGGACTGCTCATTAAGTAAACACACCTACCAGTTTATCTAAGATGATTTCATCTTCTTGTCCCACCACTAACAATATTTCGAGATCAGACCACAAAACAAATGTCAAAGAGACAGACGCCAGCACAGCAAGCTACAACAATCTGTCAAATATTTCTTTAATAGATTTTCAACTTTATCGCTAAAGCATTAGGTTTTCAAGATTGATTGGGAAAATTTTTCAGTTTCCGGTAGCTTGATGTGCTGGGGTCTGTACATAGCTGCCTAGTGCGATATTATTAGACTGAGCGCTTAAACTTACTCGGAGACTGCCAGAGTATCGTATGCGTATCCAGGCTAAAGTTTTGATGATTTTACGTACGACCAGTTTAACGCATTTACTTACGAGGTGGTGCGGCGTCTTGTTGTTATATACTTGCAGGTCTATGCGGGTTCACACTGACGCGATGGGCCGATGGTACTTTTTGATCGATGTAAACACATAATACCGGGACATTTGAAAAGGAATGGGGAGGGCTTTGCCCCAGCAGTGAGGCAGATGAGGCTAATTTAAAAAAATATCTCCACCGCGCCCACTGATGTTGAACGCGTTCGTTTCGCTTTGAATAAGAGGCGAGTATAACGCTAAAACTTAAAGGAGAATGATACTTACTCATTTATAATATATAGCTTGAGTGTTCGTATGACGCTGATGGGCGATGTCCCAATCATAGCCAACAGCCATACGCACGCAAATGTGTGTGTCATCGACACTACTACTATTATAGTCATCATCGCCTGCGCAAGTTAATCTTATATATAAAATTCTCGTGTCACAATGTTCGTTCCCGTACTCCTCCGAAACGGCTTGACCGATTCTCATGAAATTTTGTGAGCATATTGAGTAGGTCTGAGAATTGGCCAACATCTATTTTTCATACCCCTTAGTGATAAGGGTTGTCCACCCTTAACATTTTTCTTAAATTTTTAGACATTTTTTTAATTGAACATGATGCGCCGACGACAAACAAATGGGGATTAGAGTAGGAGAATGATGATGATGAAGAATCTATACTGACTTAAAAACGAAGTTTTGTTAACAAATATACTAAAATAATGATAATAATTATGTACAAGTATCAAAAGGAAAGAATTTACAGTTCATCGAAAAATTCATTCATATCGCTGTCAACTGGAAAATTGCCTGGAAGGCCAAGTTAGATGTCACTGCTGATTCTCTGGCCAAATAATAGGCCAACCCTTTTTTTTTTTTGGATGGGTATTTATCAAATGACCCCCCCCCCCCACTCTGGGTGGAGCGGAGGGATAGGCCAACCCTTAAGTGAAGAAGCGTTTGTGTTTTTTTTTAGAAAGCTTGCCCTGCTCTAGGAATTTCTCCTGTGTCGTGGGTGCGTTTACAAACATTTAAACTCACATACACAAATAGCCAGACCCGGAACAACTACCTGTAGGTCATACAAATATTCGTTCCGTGCGGGAATCGAACCCGCGACACGCAGCGCAGCAGGCAATCGTTCAGCTACTGCGCAAACCGCGCTGTCATAATCGTTAACTGAGTAGTCCAAACCTCCAATCCACACTTTTAAGAACACAGGAACTACAATGTAACAGACATTTGTTACAGTGTTTTGAGTTAGTAGTTGAGTATTGATAAAGTTACGGAAACATTTCGTTCGTGAAATTACGAACATTGCGATTATTCTATTTCTTCGTCGATCTTCTGAGGGTGGCTGATAGCAGCTCGATGACAGTTGCTAAGAATCGAACTGAATGGCGTGCAATTGTAGAAGCCTATGTCCAGCAGTGAACTGCCGTACACTGATGATGACAATGGTTTATTTCTACCTTAAGTACCTATTATAATTTTGTAAACTTTGCAAGGTATACCTGTAGAATCGTCAGATTATTTGTGAGTTCACGTGAAGTATTCCGATAGAAATCAATCAAATACTTCACCCTCAACAACTTCAGCGTCCGTAAGTAGTGTATTGCTCTAAGGGGAGACCTATAAAATTAAGACGAAAGAATATACCGTACTAGCTTTTGCCTGCGGCTTTGCTCGCGTTGATTTAGAATTTGACAATTAAACTCTTAACACACTACTAAAAAAAGTTAAAGTTTCCATAATAATATAATTCAATCATCATTCGAAAGAAACGTAGCGCCATCTATTATCATAAGAACCTTATTGTTGTTTTCTTCGAGAACAGTACTTTTTTTCGGGTTGAAATGAATCCTATGTCCGTTTCTGTACACCTGACAACGTTTATGCAAAATTTCAGGATGATCGGTTTAGTGGTTTAAGCGTGAAAAGGTAACAAATAAACTTACTTTCATATTTATAATATTAAGTATGGATATTAGTTAGGATTATATTTGGTACATACCATACCTATTCCATTTGATTTTTAAAGACTTGATGCCAAAAAGCTCATATCTCTAAAGGAATGATAATTTAATTTATTTCCTTTTATTTCCTTTCCTTTCATTTTTAAATATTTTTACAATGAAAAGTAAACAAAACATTTAAAAATATAAAAAATAGATGGCCCATAGGCATCAGGAACAAGGTCCAGGCTGCCGGTGGTCAGGGCTCAATAAATTATTTTTTTTTATTATTATCAAAAGGAAACACAATTTGCTAGAATGTAACACAAAGAACAAAAAAAAAGTACACACAACGTATAGACAATTGTAGACCACAAATCTGGTCACAGATTAGCTGTAGTATACGATAACAGTGAAAAAAATTTAAAGTTTACAACAAAGAAAGGTTAAAAACACATAATCATTTGAATTTAATAATGTTATTTTGATAACCTACTGAATAGCCGAGTGCAATTAGCCAAAAAATACCCAAGAGGTGGAACAGAGTTTATAGTGGTCAGATTTTCGTGGGACTTTTTTTTTAGTTCTTAGAGGTGTGGAGAAGAAAGTAAAAAGAAAAAAAGGTATCAGTTGGCAATTACAAAAAAAGGCTTAGTCTTAAAATCCGGTATTTTAAAAATAATTGAAGAAAATAGTAAATTGTCGAAAAAAAAATTGAAATAGGCATTCGACAACAATGAACAAATAAACCGACCAAATTGGCATTTAATGGATGCACACGTTTAAATTAGAAGCAAAAGACAACTCACGGGAAGAAAAAAGCGAAGAATTCGAAAGGAGCATTGACCAGTACGTCAGACCACAGCCGCATCCGGTGCTTATAATATCTCCGCCGACATTTGGGTCCATCAATTATGAGCTCGCCATGCTTGCTGATGAAGCCCTACAAGAAATGTTGGCTTTATGAAATCATATTGTTGTATTATGATTTCCTATATACTGTATAATACATGGATGTCTTTTAGTTGCAGATAAAAAAGGCGAAAAGGCACTTGTTCTTCACCATTGTGATATTTTTTTTTTGTTCTGGATCTTACAAAGGTCAAAGTACAAAGTTTTTAAGTCAAATTCTTTTTTTAATACAAGTTTTTAATGTTATACCATAGATAAATTTATGACTCCTGTACATCCACCAGCATAATGTTTTTGAGTGCGTTACATTGAGTTCTACTGTAAAACGTGATTTTTTACGTCAAAAAAAAAGGAAGTTTCTTAACAAGATTTTTTTTTGTAGAGCTATGTAATTTGATTTACAAAGTGCTTGGTTGACGGGTTCGTGGAGGGTCCGTTTACACCTTGTATACAACAGCCAACAACACACACCTATTGCGTGGTGGGTAGTCCACCACGCAATAGGTGTCCCAACGAGAGCATACTTTTATCTCAGAATTACATAACATAACGCCTGTAATACCCAAAGGGTTAGGCAGAGGTGTATCTAATAGTAGGTACACCCACATTTCGCCAGCTGTGTTAATAGTAATAGGGGGCTCGCTTATTGCCACCAACCGGGCGCAAATCCGGACTCCGTTCCTGTTACTAAATAATGAAAAACGCCATCACACTTTGCCTAACTTGGGAATCGAACCCAGGACCTCATTCTCAACATGAGCGCCTGCGATCACTAGACCAACATGTAGTATCCAAGTTGGTTGTGTAGAGAAATGGTGTTTACCTGATGCATCGAAAGATAAATCTTGGCATAGAAAAAGATATCCAAAAAGGAGTATATCCAGGACAGTACATTGCAATCATTGAGGGTTACCAGGTCATACAGACCGATCACATAATGTAAGGTTGACACGAAACATGTAACGTAGCCATAACTCTGAAAATAGAATAATATATAGTTCTCAAGACTGAGTCGTGTGAATCCATATTCGCAGAAATGTTGTAAACTGCACCAGTCTGCGTTTTGTAATGGTTTTATTTCACACACTGCATTGTATATTATTTCAGGAAGTGCTTTTCAGTAGTATATTAAACATTCTGGGATTTTAAAACAAAAGAGGGACGTAGTTTTTTCTAGAATATAATGTTACAAATGTGGGTGTAAGATTATCATTACAACGTTCCTTTCTATACTAATATTATAAAGAGGAAAGATTTTTTGTTTGTTTGTTTGTACCGAATAGGCTCCGAAATTACTGGACTGATTTAAACCATTTTTTCATCAATAGAAAGCTAAATTATCAGGAAGTAACATAGGTTATAATTTATTATCAAAAAAATTAGAGATCCTTAAGAAAATTGCAATAATGTAACCCAAAGTAGCAAAATTTTGCCTATAGAATTCATTATTTGGCGTACGTTGAGAAAACTATTGATGATACTTAAAAATTATGTACTACATGATTAAAGTACTTATTAATACCTACAAAAAAGTTTGCGAGAGAATATATCTAACTATCATAGTTAAGTCACAATAGCAGCTTTTATGTTCTAAAATTTAATTAGATCGCCCCGGTAGAAACAAAAGTTGGTTACATTCGTATCGTATTATTAATTCTCATTCAAATAAATAGTTTTATTATCAAAGGTATTTACGTAGCAGTAAAATACTGAGTGTTCAAGAAGAACTTAACATAAATCTATCTTTTAAGGTTGATTCACACTCTCTCTAACACTCTCTCTAACACTCTCTCTAACACTCTCTCTAACCCTCTCTCTAATGTGGCGCAGACGAAGTTGCGCGGGGCAGCTAGTATTTTATAAAATGTTTGCATCAGTCTTGACATCCTCTATTATTGGTAACTAGCTGTTGCCACGACCTTCGTCCGCGTGAAATTTTATAGCCTATCCTTCCTCGATAAATGGGCTATCCAATACTAAAAGAATTTTTCAAATCGAACCAGTAGTTCCTGAGATTAGCGCGTTCAACCAAACAAACAAACTCTTCAGCTTTATGATATTAGTATAGATAATCCCGCTATCAAAAATTATAATTAATAATATACCTTGGCAAAATTGTCTTAAAGTCTTTTTACATAAGCGTCAAATGATAAACAATAGGCGTTCGGATCTTACTTTGTAGGTAAACACTGCGAAACCTCAAATAGAGACGCAAAATATCCCTTTGGCAACAGGCTTAAGCAAAAATAAGTAGGTATGTAAAATGTTTGCCTACTCCACACATTGTTCCAAGAAAAGCGAGGTAATACTACCTGTTACTCTAGGCGCGACGAAGTGGTTATGGTCACGGAAAATGTTATCAATCTCGTATATAGAGCTATACGTGTTTTGGGGGAAATTTTACTGTGTTTGGTGCTAAAACACTCAATCAAAAAACAAGATTTACACCTAACACGGCGAGTTGAAGCTGTATTTTCCAAGCCAAACGAACATAAATCAGTCATCATGGCACTTACGAGCACATAGTCTACAGTCTACAGGAATGAAGCCTCCCTTTGCTCCTAAAGTCAGACACAAACAAATATCCGCATCGTAAACCACAATGGCTCATTAGTGCGGTATCAATTTACCTGAAACATGAGCGATCCGGGCCGCAGCAGATTAGAGGCGTCAGTGTAGCTGTTATACGTGGACACGCTGGTAGCAGACTTCGCCTGACTGATGTCAGACTGTGACGCAGTCGCTGCGAGCGCTACGGATTAGAAACACGATAGTTTGATGACAACCCTGTTTGAACGCACGTCGGATAATGTTGCCTTTCGCTCCGAAGGTGACCTGTTATCTTGGTAAAAAGACTCCTTTGTGTTGCGTAATGGTGCAGATGTCTAGAATAGTTTTTTGTTGTGGTTATTTTTGAGTCTATTCTTATAATCCTAGTGCCGCATGCAACATATTCTGACACTATTAAACACTCCATTCTTTTATCTAAATTTGGTATTTGGAATGTACATGTACTACAATACAGGACATTGAATTAAAATAGAATTTAAAGCCTTCTTAGAACATACCTGTACTGTCAAACCTTTCGGAGCCACTCTTCGAATCACCTCCTGATTCTAATGACGTCAAATCATACGTTGAATCATCTGCGAAAAAAAGTTATACCTCATCAGTACCTAACATAACATAACAACACGACTGTAATCCCTGAAGGGTTAGGCAATGGTGTATCTTAAAGTACTCCATCATTCATCAGTTATCAGGAGCTACTTTGCACTCTTCGTTTTTAACCCTTTTCAGTAAAGGCAATTAAGCCATAAGCTGGTGCTGGAAGTTATTAATCTCTCCAGTCCACTGATAAAGTTACAGTTAAATTCCAAAAGCCTGTTTTTTCGTGTCTCATTTTATCCGATACAGACTCGCCAACTTTCAAGGTTTTTGTTTTTATCTCAATATCTGAGTAGGTTTAATGTTCAAACATAAACTTTGAACATTAAACCTACTCAATCTACATTTCGTATAATTTGAAAAGAAACTCGACATTGCGGCTAGTCTCAGGAACTTTCAATTTAGGTTTATTTCACGAATAACACTTTTAATGGGGAATTGAACAAACTTTTGGAATATTTGGGACATTGGGATAGCAATGCCTACTTTACAGTCAACATTTCAAGCTATCTCATTGCTTATAATGTTAACTTTTTTTTTGAGGACCTAGGTTGATTCCCGTGTTTAACAAACTGTTATTCCCCAATAACAGTTTGTGAAAGGCTTCGATTTAGATGCTGATGGGAAACCCCTTTCCCATCAGCATCTAAATCGAAGCCTTTCTGCGTGATGTAAGATTTCAGTAATCTACAGCATCAAAGCACAGTACGTTACCTTCAGAACTGTCGCCATCGTTCATATCCATATTAATAGGCAAGATATAGTCTCTAGACTTTTCAAAAGCCTTGTTCAGGGGCTCCTGTATCTTGGGGTAGTACTTGACCAAGTTGAAAAAAGTCACACTGGGTATTGCTAGTAAATCGAGACTTCGACTTGCGAATATCGTTACTTCGGAACATGAAATTGGTTGCTGAAAAAAAATGCAAATACTCCAGAGGTTTTCGTGATTTGCGGATTTGAAGAGGAAAGTATTTTCTTTTGCAAAAAACGTATTTAAATTGTAAAAAATCGAATGCTTGATGCATCTTAAAATAGCGAGATTGAGTGGCTTCGATTATTCCGAGATCTGGTGATATCATCATTGTGAGGCAGCATAAAACCTTAGTAAAAATCGGATTATTTGCAAAACACATTACTTGAAAATAGCTTTTAAAATTGCAGGAAAAACAGTCTATTGAAATAAATAAACAGCTAATTTTTCCACACGATCTCTCTTTAAAAATATCAAATTTAGGTACTTACACCTGTGAAATTCCCGAACATTCCACCTGGGCCCATACAGGTTACCATTTCATTGTACGATGACAAAACATCCACCTGTAATTTACAAAATACATTACTTCTATAAAACAGAATGTTCTAAAGATTGAAATACAATATTATAAAATGTTCTATTTCAAGCTAATAACATGGGAACCGATGCAAGAAATGTATTGTCAACGAAGAGGAAAAGGGTCAGGGATCCCATCGAACATTACATTATTTACATTGTCTGTATATATCGTTCTTCATGTTTACTCTACGAACTTAGTGAGTTGTGCAAAAGCGGAATAATCAAAAAACCTTTTCCTATTGTTCCTGTTCAGTGAATCAGTTTATATCTCAGGGATACGCATGTCCCCGATCATTTACCTCGAAAGATATTTGACTTGAAAAATTGACTGTGGACACGGACTTGTGTGCGTAATAAAAAATGTCTATGAATATAAATAAGATACTGTATAACTCTTTCATGAGTCTCTGATTTGGAATGAAAGGGTTGGTAAGAGAGTTGTAAAAAAATATGGCGAATATTAATGGGATAGTCATGGTTAAAATGCTGACGAAAATAATGTTTAAGAGCGTTAACGTCTTACGGCATTTCATAAAAACTTTCTAGTGATTTTGTTTCGAAATGACTCGACCGATTGTAACGAAACTTCGTACACATAAGCAGGATATATAAGTCTAAAGATTTTTTTTTATTTTTTTTTTATTTATTTATTCAATAGTACACGTACATTTTATACATTATAAGTTGGTGCCAACATAAACTCATTAGAGTTTTACCGTGCACCAAAATCATCGACTACATAATTTAGAGGGTAGGTACTTAGTTAAAAAAGAAACTACAACTAAAAAATATGAAAATATGTCTAGATTCAAAAACTATCTTAAATGTCTTTCTTTCTCTGAAATCTACCAAACCGAAAATGCCAATGAAGCATACGATGCTTTTCTAGAGCATTTTCGCATGCTGTACGATCTTTGCTTTCCTTACAAATTAATAACAGTTAGATCTAATAAAAATATTAAATGGGTTTCAAATGGTATCCGAGTGTGTAGTAGAAAACAAAGATATTTACTATAGAAATACAGACGCAAACCATCAAATTGCAATAAAAATAACTTCAGAAATTACTCGTGCAGGTTTCGGAAAATTATTAAATTAACACAAAGAGCACAAAATAATTATTTTATTAACACCTCAAGCAATAAATCGAAAGCATCATGGCAGGTTATAAATAACAAAACCCGAATCACTGAGCCTATTTCACAAATAAAAGTTCAAAATACTACCATTACTAATCCGACAGACATTGCAAACGCTTTTAACAACTATTTTATTGACCAGACACAAGATAACATGACGAAACCACCGGACACTATTTACTTGACAAGCAACCCAAATTCACTGTTTATGCATCCAGTTGTACCGCAAGATATTATTAGAGCGATACAATCATTAAAAAATAAAAGTAGCACTGGATATGACGGTATATCAACAAAGATAGTAAAATTCGTATCTGGCGACATCGCCTTGCATTTGTGTCATATACTGAACTTAAGTATCAGTACGGGAGTATTTCCAGATAGTTTAAAAACAGTTATAGAAAAGCCACTTTTAAAAAAAAACAATAAAGAAGATCTAGCAAACTATAGACCAATTGCTTTAATACCCATTTTTTCTAAGGTTATAGAAAAAATAATTTATGAGTCAGTTAATAACTTCTTAACCAAATATAATATCTTAAGTGCAGAACAAATGGGTTTCAGAAAAAATAAAGGTATAAATACGGCCGTTTATGATTTGATAAATGTCATATTGCAAAATGTGGATAAAAAAGTACCAGTTTGCGCAATTTTTACGGACATGGCGAGGGCATTTGATTGTGTTGATCACGAAATTCTTATAAAAAAGCTAGACATTATAGGCATCAGAGGAAATGTACTTAATCTCTTAAAATCAAATTTGAACAATCGTGAGCAGCACACAGAAATTTCTAGAATATGTCTTAAAACTAAGCGCGAAGAAAAATATTTATCTAATGCTAGAAATATTAGGTATGGCGTACCACAGGGTAGTGTGCTGGGCCCTTTATTATTTCTGCTTTATATAAATGATTTACCTCGCCACATTGAACATCCTATGGTCTTATTCGCTGACGATAGTACTGCTTTGATTAAATGTATTGACAAAAAAACATATGAACATGACATAAATAATACTCTAATAAACATTATACGCTGGCTTGACCAAAATAATTTAATGATTAATATACCAAAGACTAACGTAATGCATTTTTATCAACGAATTCCACCAGAAGTCTTATATCTACACTATTATGGACAAAAAGTTGACCAAGTACTAGTTGCAAAATTCCTTGGTATTATGATAGACAGCCAATTAACTTGGAAGCCACAAGCGGAAGAAGTATGCAAAAAACTTAGTGCAGCTGCATATGTACTCTTTAATCTGTCTAAAAAAGTAAATATGGGCACAAGGTTAATTGTATACCACGGGTTAATCGCGTCAATTTTGAGATTTGGCTTAATATTTTGGGGAAATTGTAGTCTGAGGGAACAGGTGTTCAAGGCTCATAAACGTTGTATAACAAAATACCCGATGTAATAAAAAATTAGACAATTCCACTTTTTAAAAAGAAATTGACAGAACCATTAATTAATAAATGTTATTACTCAATTGACGATTTTTTTACTGATAAGAATTTAAATTGATAATATGACATCTCTGTATCCCTGACTGAAATGATAAATGTAATTAACTTAAATTTTGACGTCATAATGTAATTGTTTTCATTTTTGACATTCCAAATTTATTAAATTTTAATTTTAATTATAATATGTACTAGTTTTGCACACCTGTTAGGGTAGGATATGGTCCTGAGCTATATTTGTTGTATTTCATCCTTATGTGTACCCATATTCAAGCAAAATAAATGATTTGATTTGATTTGATTTGAAAAATTACCGCGGGTATTAGGCGAAATAATATCTAATACTCGAACTAACGAGCGAACCTCGGTGACCAATCCGACCGACCATTCGAAAACAGCAGTGGCGAAGGAAGTTTCTTAATTGATACAGGTTGTTCCCAAAAGTAAATGTTTTAGAAATAATGTCGTTATTATTATTTTTTTTGTTTATGTGTTATGTTATAATTGTTAGGTATTACTTTTACTTCATCGTGTATGTTTTCAATTATATAAAAATATCTATCTGTGGTATTAAAATTTTGTAAAAAATGTTGTTTTAATTTGTATTTTATGTTTTTCTGAGTTAATTTGTCCCTCAATGATATAGGTAATTGATTAATGAGGTAAGGTATTATGTATCTTAGCGATCTCTTGCCGTGCAAATTCGTGTACTTTGGGAGTAACAGCTTAGCATTGAGGACGCTACGAGTCTTAATTTCATTAATTTTCGTGGTTTTGGTTTTGGTTTGATTAAGAGTACAAATTTAGTTTTTTCATGTATAGGTAATATCTTACAGAATTCAAATAATTTATGGTAATCATTTTTGTATTTCTTCTTAATGTTATGCGGGACAACTGCTTTTAATAAACGTAGTTGAAGTGTGTAAATTTGATCAAGGTGTGTCTTATATGTCCTACCATAGCTCGACAGACCATAGGATATCGTTGATTCGGCCAGAGCTTTATAAAGCATTAACAGAGTTTGATATGGAATTTTGCATTTTATAATAGAAAATTTAGCTAAAATACATCTTAGTTTATCACACACCCCGTTAATGTGCTCCTTCCAATTAAGTCGGCTATCAATGGTAAGTCCTAGGTATGTTTGGCTATCTACGAGATCTATGAATTCGCTGCAGCTGCAAGGCTTAACTACTTTATTTGTGCCGTTATCATGCAAACACTCATGGCAGTGACTTGTTAGTTTAGGCAAGGAAGAGCTTCTATTTTGACTGGTACTGATGTACATTAACTTAGTTTTACTAGCGTTTAATACTAGACCAGCGTCATGAGACCATTTAGCTAACAAATCAAAGTCCTCCTGAAGATGCTTTTGGGCATCAGTAACACTCTCTCCAGCGGCTATAAGACAGGTGTCGTCAGCAAATTGGTAGATCTTGCATTTTTTTATGACATTAACAATGCTATTTACATAAGTGAGGTAGTGCAGTGGCCCAAGGACCGAGCCTTGCGCCGTTCCTTCCGTTACGATGACTGGTTCACTAGTCACGTCACTGACTTTGACCATGTATTTTCTGTCATAAAGATAGTTTTCGCACCAATCCAGTAACTTGCCTCTAATTCCGCTGTCATGCAGACACACTAGTAACCGGTCATGTCTGAGCGTATCGAATGCTTTGCTGTAGTCTATAAATACTACTAAAACGTGTTTTTTTTCATCTAAGTGTTTATGAATACTATCTGTGAACGTTGATAGCAGTTGTGTGGTATTCTTTTTTGGTTGGAAGCCATATTGTTTGTCATTTAGTATTTTATTTTTTTCATAGAATTCGTTTATTTGTTTACAAATATATTTCTCTATTATTTTATCAATAGTAGGCAGTATAGTAATAGGCCTGTAGTTGTTGTAATCCAGCCTGCTTCCTTTCTTGTGAATCGGTCTGACAATCCCTATTTTAAGTGTAGTTGGATATTTACATGTTTGTATGCATAGATTAATTAATTTTGAAATCACTGAGGTGATTGTCGTGCCCAACATTTTGATATCTATGGCTCTAATTCCATCTATTCCTGGGGCTTTATTATTGTTCAAAGACATAATGACTTTTTTAACAACGTCAGGCTCCGCAGGCTTTATACGCATAGTAACGTTAGCTGGAGTTGTATACTCTGTTTTATTTAACAATGGTATCGAGCACTTAAGAATAATTAGCTTTACGCTTTTATCGAAAGTGTGTGCAAAATTATTAGCAATATCTGTAGAAGTTAAATTAGTGTTATTAAATGAATTCCGAATAGCATCATCAATAAAAATTTTTATTCTTCCTGTAATTCGATTAAGAATTTGCCACAGCTGTCTAGTATTGCTCTTATTTGATAAAATGTCTGCCTTAATGTTATTGTTTTTAGTTTTGTGTATTATAGTATTTGCATAGTTTCTTGATTTATTGTAAGTTTGCTTTAGGACTACGTTATTGGAGTCTTTTATCCACTTCATGAATAATTTTTCCCGATGTTCACTGGCTTTCATTATCTTTTTGTTTATCCATTCATTTTTACTACGCGATACACTACTTTTAATTTTAATTTTATATTGTGATTGTTTATAACATTCTTTGAACTGTGTATGTATGAAGTTATATAAAGTTAAAGGGCATTTTATATCCTGTGATTTTTTCCACCGGATTCCCTCGAAACATTTAATAAGTTGATGATTATTTATGCAGGTCTTGTATTTTGGGACATCCTGTATACGCGCTCCAGAACATGCAAGCATCACAGTGCGATGATCAGCCAGTGTGGTACCGAGTGCCGCTGTAAATAGGTCTTGTGTACGGGATCGCGCATAAATATGATCAATACAAGATTTACTTATTTTCCGGTTAGATATTGCTATTCTGGTGTGTTCAGTGATCCCGCACAGAAGGCCCATACTACATAACATGTTATTGTATTTATGCCTTACAGGATTATCCGTTTTTAAATCTATGTTAGTGTCTCCTAATAAGTACAATTCTGTGTTTATTGTGAATTTTTGTAGTGAAGTTTGTAGTTCGTCAATAAATAGAATTTTACTCGAGCTTGGTGGTCGATATACCGCACACAGGTTCGCAGTATATTTAGATTGGGTGGTGACAGTACAGAATAAACTTTCAAAGTGTATAGTTTTTACATTTATTAGGCTACATTTATGTTTATTATTCACTTATGCTATAATGCCACCACCCCTTCGGGACTTACGCAAGGCTGTGTACATTCGGTACCCGCTTATTTGAAACAGAACACTATTGTTTTCTGATATATTACTTTCAGTTAGAATGATGATATCGATACATTTTTTTGAACTAAGGATCATTTGTTCTAATGCAGAGAAGTTTATTATTATTGATCGAATATTAATATGCATGCACAATAGGTTAAATTGATGGTTAGGGGTACAGTTTATGAAGTCGTTAACATTTAAACAGTCAATAATCTCATTAATATCACAAAAAGAATTCGCCATTTTATTTTTATTAAGACTTTCGGTTAATGCTTTGTTTACTTGCGAATGCGATGACTTACAGCTTGTTGATAGCTAGTCCGTGTATATCATTCATGGTGCGTAGGATACTGACTTTTCCACCGTCTTCCTTGCGAGCTTTGACAAGTCCTCTTTTGAACCACACGTACTTGAAGTTGTGATTGACTTTTAACTCCTGCTTGGCATTCCAGAATAGTTGCTTGTGACGCTTTGTCATGGCTTCTCTCACATATACGACATTTATATTATTGTTTTCGCTAGGGAGTACATCGGAAACAGTTGGCTTGACACTTTTGGCGGCAGTAATCCAGTTTTGACAGAGAACTTTTCGAAAAATAGTGTTACAGCTAAATTAGACCGATTTTAGATTTTCCATAGAAACAGAAATTTCCAATTATCTTTTTTTAAACAGACATTTCTAAAAGTCCTCTGTCAAATCTTTAGACTTATGTATCCTGCTAATGCGTAAGAAGTTTCATTAAAATCGGTTCAATCATTTCGAAAAAAAATCACTTGAAAGTTTTTATGAAATTCCGTAAGACGTTAACGCTCTTAAGTAGATAGGTAAGTTATGCTCGGAGTTTCCTTGCGTGATCAAATCAGAAATGAGGACATCCGCAAGAGAACCAAGGTTACCGATGTAGCCCGAAGAATAGTCAAACTTAAGTGACAGTGGGCAGGGCACATTGCTCGCAAAACTGATGGCCGATGGGGCCGAAAACTTCTGAAGTGGCGACCGCGAACCGGAAGACGTTGCGTCGCACGGGACCGGTCAATGTGGTGGCACTTGGGGGAGGCCTATGTCCAGTAGTGGACGTCTTTCGGTTAAAGGATGATGATGATGAGATAAGTTCTGCGTTTAAAACATATTAAACCTAAATAATAACCATGTCCTTAAAAATTCATTTAGCCACAATCAAAAGTAAACTTAATAGTTCTCCTAAAATACAAAGTCAAGTTTAATAAACCAGGTCTTACCTTCCCACGGTATATAATATAGATGAAGGGCTGTATATCCCTGCACTGTATGACAGTGTCTCCTCTAAGCAGGTACATCTCGTGCAGGTGTTGTGTGATGACTCTGATGAAGGACTTCTCTACCTTCCCGAACAGAGGTACTTCGCGTAAGGCTCGCTCATACATGAACACCAACGTGTCTTCCATTAAGGCTGAGTTTAGCCGGCGACATATTTTCTAAAAGAAGACTTATTTTTTAGTTAAAGTTTAATACCTACAACCATTTATGAACGATGTCAGTAACATATAAAAGTGCAGTCACGAGCACTCATATGTATACTACTTAGAAAATTTTAAATGCGATTTAGTCATCGAATATCGATTGCAACTTTGAGTACGACATATTCAATAACTACCAGTTCGTAAAAGATGTTACGTTTATATGATACGGCTGAAAGCCGAAGTAAGGTTACACCTAGTTCTAGCCGACTATACCTAGGTGCGGCCGGTTAGATTAGGTTAGCGAGCCGAGCGAGCGGTGCTGCGGCAGCGGCGGGTGAGCGCTACGTCCAAATTGGTTGCATCAAACCTTCAAATTTAAATTTATTTTAGTGATTATTGGGAGTTTACCCAGGGGTATAGCCGGCTAGAACTAGGTGTAACCTTACTTCGGCTTTTAGCCGTAACATATATACACATTATTGCGTCTGACTGTACATAACTGAATTAATACTTTGTTGAATAGTTGTCACTTCCTATTACAATCTAGGTACGTTATGATAAAGGCTAGACACGTATTACAAATTACAACAAGAACCCGCAACTGGCCGAAAACATAAGCTCTGTAAATTCCAAAACAACTGAACAAGACAGGCAGATTATTCAAGTATTAATTAAATAATATATCAACGTGACCCAGGATCTAATTTAGTGACAAAATGATGAACCGACATTGCTTGCCGCACCTGTCACCACTGTACCACCTGCGGTCGCGCGACTGATAGAGATTCGATATAATGTAATATGCGGTGGAGTCAGCAGCGGTATTACGAGCTAGTTTAAAGAAAGGTGAAAGATATTCTAGCTGAGCTTTGAAATTAAAGTGGACTGAGAAAAGAATCGCTGATTCAGTTTTCATTTCTTTGTAACATTTAATTTTAAGGCTGGAAGCGCCAGGATAGCCCGCTAAATGTTCTTGCATTTTTTTCATGAAATAGTTATTCAATGGGATTATATGAACTTAGAGGGTTGTATTGATGATCTTGATGATTATAATTCTGTAAAGGTCGCGAATTTTATTTTATTCATCATACACCCTGACACCGACCAGCAAATTTAAAAAAAAAGTAAGAAAATTCGAATTTCGGCGGCCAGCCTGGCGCTTCCCTTAATGTTAAACTTTTCGATTGAACATTGTAGAGAATATCACAACTAAAACTATGTTATTCTGCTGTGGAAATGCGATAAAAATGCAAAATTGAAACACACACAAATATAAAAAGTGTTTCACCACAGCAGCCGTCAGCGTTTCACCAGAATTAATGTACTTTCCGTAAAAACTGCATAACGCAATATTTTACGACTACGTGACTAGTGAAATACTTGCTGTTTTTCATTGTTTAAAATTTTGTAAAACATTCGGTTGGTAGCACTGTGTTGGTAGTACGATGTGATGAGAAGGGACGAATCGCATGTGAGTAAAAGAGTGATGAATATAAACGTTGATGGATGGAGAGGGAGAGGAAGACCAAAGAAGCGATGGATGGATTGTGTGAGGAATGATATGAAAGTTAAAGGAGTAAATGATAGCGTGACGGTTGACAGAGGAGAATGAAAGAAAAAAACGTGTTGCGCCGACCCCAAGTAACATGGGACTTTGGTAGGAATATGATGATTCGGTTGGTAGCACATTGTAAACAAAGTATTTATTATGACTTACCTGTGGATTACTACCGTTAGTTCTCTTCCACACGTATTCGAAATATTTCAACGTTTTCACGGTGAGTATAGGATCCACGTTCTCTTGATACAGAAAGTTGGATAGATCCTTTGTTTTTTCCTATGAAACAAACGAGGGCTGAGCTCGTTAAAACTAATATAATTACTGTACTGGAACTGCGAAGTCGTAATATTTTTAATGACGGAACTTTAGCCGTATTACGAAGTACTAGGCTAACAGTATGGTCTATCTCGGCGGTTAATTAGATTTTGTTCATTGTAACATTGCGCAATTTTACAAACTTAGTCATGTGTGCTTATGACATGCCTATACATAAGAAACGTGTATGCCCGATTTAATATCCGTTTTGTAAACAAATAAGATCATTTTTCCTGTTAGCAACCGTTTCATGATAGGGTATTGATTGCCTTTCATATTCAGTTCGTTAACTTTATATTTATTTGATCGGCTTTGAAAACAATCAAAATATTGCGAAATATGAATTTCCTCATTATTTCTGGATACTTATAGGTGTATCCTCACAGTAAAATTAAGGAAAAATGTGATATTTTTGCATGCCCAGTGAGAGGGCAAATGACTTGAAATGGCTTCAACATTTCTGTGGCTTAAAGTGGCCTCCTAAAAGCGATAACTTTTTATTTGCTACTAACAATGGCGGCCGTCTGTTAACGTTCCACTATAGAGAACCTTCAGCTAAAGTTGCCCACAAAGGGAGATAACGGAGGCAATAACAACGTGGTACATATACGTACGTATTAATTATTTCTGTTTTAATTCAAATAATCATAACAAGTAAGCGGGAATAATACGCGAGTCTTAATTTTAATTGCTTATAAGTGTCTAGAGGCAATGGGCTGACCGTTTTTCTTTTTCTTTTTTTAACATCAATTAATTTTGTTGACGTCGTTTGGTAAAAGTTCTCCCCTATACAGCTGACGCGGTAAGGAACACTAGCACTGATATTAATTACTTTTCTACTGCCTTTCCGTCACAAAGAAAACTTAACGGTATGGATCAATCTCAGAAGAGTATAAAATGACTTCATATGATGCTTACGAGGTGGAAGGGACACCGACGCGAAAACGTCGTAGCCAAGCCGTAGCGCGTAGCTCATGTGCTACGAGCACGTAGCACTGTGATCTACGCGCTACGGTTCTGTGTAGCACAATGTTATGTTTCAATTGCTTTTGCATATTCCTAAGTTACATCTTAAAACCTTTTGAGCAAGATTACAAACCTAACGTTATTGTACGACCTAAGTTGGTGTTTTTGAAGTTGTATTGTGTTTTTTAAGTTTTTGTTTACCCTAAACGTGTTTAGGGGTCGTTTTAATCATCATTATGAACAATTTTTGTTATGGGATGAATCCGAAAATCGCGAAAAAGTCAGTTGTGCATTCATGTACATTCCCATACATTTTTGTTCACATAAATTTTTCTTTCGGTTTCGAGGACCAACCCTTTATAAAAACTGGATTGTTTATATTAATGAGTGCAATGACCCTTTGCGGTTAAGGGGAAACAAAAACAAAGTTTGTATAATCTATATATTTGTAGATATTTTGATAATAAATAACAAATTATTACAATAGTACTTACATTATGTTCCAACAACGCGTGCGCGGCAGCAGACCGTGCGGAGGCAACATAACCGAACATGAAGGCAAAGTACATAAATCCAGTGATTTTCAGAGCCATCACTAGCCATAGGTCCACGGAGTTAGCCATCCCAACTGGAGTGCAGCCCATACCTATAAGTTATATAATAGGTCATCATCAGCAGCCGGTATTCGTTTGCCGGTAATCCGCCCCTCCGGTGGCACTCCATTCAACTCTCCTCGGCAACGCTCATCCAGCAACAACTCCCCACCCTTGAAAGAACTCCACCTTGCATGAGGAGGTTCTACCTTACGTTCGCCGGTTAGCTGTCTCCACTCACTCATCATCATCATTTTTTGCCCTTGTCCCAATACATTTGGGGTCGACGCAGTATGTCTTCTTCTTCCATACTTCACTATTGCTCGTAATCTTATCAGCCACCTCCTTTCGTGTCATATCATAAGTATAAGTATTAGTATCATTATAAGTGCCTATATAAGTTTTCGATAGCAAGAAGTTATTTTTATATATTTATTTTGTACCCTATCACAATGTTTTCTTATTTAACCCAAAGGTTGACTGGTAGAGAATGCCTTGTGGCATTAAGTCCGCCTATGTATCACTATTGTACATGAAGTTTAAATAAATAAATAAATAATATCATCCTTCACACAGTCCATCCATCGTTTTTTTGGTCTTCCTCTACTCTTATACCACCACAGTCATACTCAAAACTTTCCTCAAGACATTTTCCTCATTCATTCGCATCACATGACATGCCCATACCACGACACCCGATTACCACACAACTTTTCAGGTACCGCCGCCAGGTTATTTAATTCAATTTAGTTTTTTACTTAAGACGTTTTTATTGCTATATAGATATTTATTTACCAACTTTTACAATGATAAAAGTCTTTGCATACTTAAAATACTTACAATGACAGATACGAAAATAATAAAATAAAAGATTCCTTTCCATTTCACATCGAAAAAATAGCATATTAATCGGCTTCCCATATTTTCACCTTTCCATTTTGTCAACAAATGGTTAACGAGCTTAATCCAATTACACAACCACGCGTAAATTCTAAATACATTAGAACCCGTACTAAGTCCTTATACTGCGTTCGCAAGTTAGTTATCAAACATGTCAACAAGAATATGTGTAGGCGGAAATTCTACTTTTGTACCCATTTATCATGACTTTTTCAACAGTACTCAAACAACAATAATATCAGCCTGTACTGTCACAGCTGAATACAGATCTCTTTCAATCTGCGGTGCAACACACAGGACTAGTCATTCCAAAATTAACTTAAATAACACCATCTAAAAGTTAATATTCATTTCAGTGAAAATAACACTAATTGGAAACGAGAATTCGAACAGACTGTAAGTCGTTGACATAACCCGTAACATAACGCTCCATACGTTACCTGTAACCGTAGTATCAATTAGAAGGAGTACTAACCCACGAATATCTCGTAAACCCAATAGAACGTGTACACGTATTCGGTGACTGCATCTGGGACAAGAATACAAAGTAGTGTGACCACACGTTTGTAATACGTGTTTGTGGATGAGTTACAATAATGGTGATATATGAAAGGATTATTTTATGTATTAACTAATGACAAATTAAATAACCTAGCCTAACTTAACAGATGTGAATATAGATATCGATCGTGTTAGACAGACTGCCTCGTTGGTATGGTAGTCGCAAGCGCGACTGCTGAGCAAAAGGTCCTGAGTTCAATTCCAGGAATTTCTCATTAGCAGCCATGGAGTCTGGATTGGTGCCCGATTGATGGCAATAGGCTCGCCCTCTATTACAAAGGACCTAAACACAACTGGCAAAATGTGGCTGTACTATTTGTTACACCTCTGCCTAACGCTTCGGTGAAAACACGCGTGATGTTATGTTAGATACCGGTATCTAAATGAAATAACACAAAAAAAAAATAGTTTTTTTTGGGGTCAATTACCAAATCAATGACTGTAGAGTTTTACTCGCTTCTTTAATTTGCCTTGTAAACAATTCACATGGGCGTGCTAAGTTCGAATGAACAAACCGTGTTAAATTATGGACACATAAAAAGGAATCATTCAATTAAGGCCATAAAATATCTTTTATTTCAGCGTATTTGCTATAAGTTATTCAGGTACATAAAAAATGTAATATGACGTTAATACACAGCTGCTGACGCGAACAAACTATTTCACGAACTTCTAACGTAGTCTTGGCGTTTGTTAAATAAATCCCTTACTAAGCAATTAAATAGAATTATGGTGACTGTACACTCTCCCCGAGACAATCCGAGGCAGGGCGAGTGCGAGTGTACAGGCAAACGAGGAATACCGAGGCTAAACGAGCGCACCTATTCAAGGTGTAAACGGATTCTTCACGAAGCCGTCAACCAAGCATTCTGTACATCAAACTAAGTAACACTACGCAAAAAAATATTGCTGGGAAATATTTTTTTTTTTGGGGTGAAAAATCACGTTTTACGGTAAAACTCAATATTACGCACTCAAAACATTGTGCATTTAATAGTAAAGCGGTCATGGAGTTATTCAAAGTTATAATGTTAAAATAATGTATTTAAAAAAGTTATATCTCGAATATCCGTAACTTGAACGTATGGTCCGGTAAAATAAGTGCCTTTCGGCTTCTTTAAGGAGTCTGTTACACCCATTATTAACACTCGCACTCGCCCTGCCTCGGAGTGTTTCGGCGAGAGTGTACAGCCACCTTTCACTACATAACAACTTGTGTTAACTTACATCTTGTTTCAAGCTTTGTACTCGACACGATCAAAACCTTCGTACAGTTAACCATAATAAAATGCGAGTTAGGAGGGAGAAAGGGTTCGCACGCGTTCACAAATATGAACGCTGAAGTAAAATTGACAATCGTTATAGCTATGGGCAGGAACTTCAGTAACGCTACAGCTGGGTTTATTCGCATTATATCGCTCTCCCAGTATGTGAAAGCACTTGTTATTCGCGTCACCTGAACAAAAAGAAAAGCTCAGGTTCCACTGCCGACGAGTACCTGTTGACAAGCCTGTTTTTCCAGAAGAGATGCACTAGTATTGGTCTAGTGGTCGCAAGCGCGACTGCTGACCATGAGGTCCTGGGTTTCATTCCCAGGTCGAGCAAAGTGGTTTTTCCATCAGGAATTTCTCAGTATCAGCCATGGAGTCTGGATTTGTGCCCGGTTGATGGCAATAGGTTTGCACCGTACATGGGACTTAACCATAACTGGCGAGATGTGTGTGTACTTACTAATGCGTACACTTCCACCTAACCCTTCGAGGACAGGCGTGAAGTTATGTTATGTACCGACCGACCGCTTTAATGAGTCCTCCGCCTTGCATCAAAGGCACATTAAGCGTCCACAAAGTCCTAACAATATCTCACAGGTTATTTGCTTTAAAATAACTATAATCCACGTAGGTATTACGATACTAATTGAAACAATACGTGATCAACCTTCAGAATATTCCATTTAAATTGATAGCTTCGCGAGGATTCATTAAAGCGGTCGGTCTATAGGAAGTGCAGCGAGGGATGTGTGGTAAATTAACCAATAATATGGCTTCGTTTTCTCAGCTTCATGTGATGGGTTACTTCAACACGCATCCTGCACTGCACAGTGCACACCTTAGCATAACTCAGGTGGAAATGGAGCCTTACGCTCCAGGAAAGTACAAGAGATTTAGGTCCTGTGTCAGTAAAAGATAAACATACTATGTAATGTAGGGAGTTAATGGTTGATCGCTGACTGTTCACAGCGCCACACCGGCCAGAACTCAGTCAAACATACACGGCACGGTTGGCGCAGTGGCTAAGGGATTGGCGGCAGCACTGCGTGTCGCAGGTACGATTCCTTAATGTCCTACTGGCAGTTGTTCCGCAAAAACGCACCCACTTTACAGAAGAAAATTCTAGTGTTGATGGGCGATGTTTTTTCAAAGGAAACATAAGCTTTTTTACCCGACTACGGCGAAGCCGAAAGGAAGGGTTATGATTTTAGCAGTCTGTGTATGTATTTACGTATGTTCCTCCGTAGCGCCTAAACTATTCATCCGATTTTGATGAATGAGGTGTCAATCGATTTGTTATTATGACCCGGGTAACATAGGTTACATTTTACTCGATTTCATCAATAGGAGGAGTCGATTTTACCTTGTAAACCCCGATTTTAATTAGAGCGTGATTTTTTAGTAGTTGGGTTTTTTAGTTGTAGTCAAAGACATTCAATTATTTATGAGCGATAGACGGGACAGGACGAAGAAAATTGTAATCCAAAACTTATTACTACTTAGTAATAAATCGTTCTGTCTCGTGTCATACGCCCGCTTGTCAGGTAGCATTCGTCTGTCAAAATCGAAATTGAACGGGATCAAAAATTTTGCGTGAAAATATTCCTAATGTCCGGTCTATAAGTATTTTAAATCTCTTTGGATGTAGTATACGACACAAATTCTTGTTAGTTGGTCAACTTGCTTCCCGCTAACCGCCGGCTGTGAGGCAGATGCCAGATGTTCACTGAATACTATTGTGCGAAGATCGGCAAAGTATCTAGGTACGATTACGTAGTCTTTTGTTATTTGTTGTTGTGCGTTCTTTTGTGTACCAGACCTTTTTCAGGATTTTTTCTACGCGTGTGAACATCCATTTTGTATTGGAGTTGTGTAGTACACACTATGAGTGTATATCTAAACATCTATTAACAAACAACAGTTATACTGTCACCTACGCGATATCTTCCGTGAACGTTCATTATTTTGAGCTCCCGATATCCCGTAAGTGACAGTATAAGTTTAGTTGTAAACCGTAAAAGCTTAAAACAGCATCTTAATAAAAAAGTATAAAATAAATAGTTGGTTTCCGTTTAAGTGTGTGCCATTGGGACCGTTTTCACCATAATTTTATCACGAAAGGTACATATGTATGATCTATTAATATTTTACTGAAATATCACAGACATGTCGATGTTATGACACTGCACCCTTGCGAAGTAGGGTTGCAATACATTATAAGGGTTAAATAAAATACAAAATAATTGCATACCGTTTATTCGCAAAGCAAAT
Organism: Noctua janthina; assembly: GCA_963576755.1. Classification (NCBI taxonomy): domain Eukaryota; kingdom Metazoa; phylum Arthropoda; class Insecta; order Lepidoptera; family Noctuidae; genus Noctua; species Noctua janthina. The sequence goes on from OY755055.1 coordinate 7,492,205, forward strand.
TCCGTCAATTCTAAGCAATACCTGAATTTCCGGACTATGATAGTTAGAACTCAAAGAAAAATGTACTTTTCTATCTACCACTCATAACGACATGGGTAAATAGATTTATAGACGACATGTTACAGATCTATAAGTACAGTGTGAAATTGTCTTAGCTATGGTCACAATAAATACAACGTATTCAATACTTCAGACCACACACACAGATAACTGTAATGTTACTTAATAACTCGCGAAAATACAGTGTGACATCTACTGATAACCAAAAAGTGCCCTTTACTATGAAAATTCACTTACCAAAAGCATTCGATTCAGTCTGTAGAGATCCATATCGGTATTGTCATTTACTATTTTAAACTGAAATAACAGAAGAGTAGCATAAATATTTATAAATCAATTTCCTATATCCCGTATTTCAATACAGAGCTGAAAATCCAGTGACAAAATGTAAATCAAAGATTTAAATAATTAGATATGCCCGAATTTAGGTCGCGCGAGAAAGTGTTTAAATTTAAAAGAGTGACCTCACACATCCCGTTTACCCATAGATACTATTTTCAGTATGTGTGAGCGAGATAGCTACTACTTTTACTCACTACTACTTAAATGACTCTCAACAAAACAGAAACGTTACCATTTTCTGACGCGATATCTAGCGAATCTAACGATTTCAATCTTTTATGTAAACATTTCTAATGGCTCATTTACATTAAGTCGTTTTGACCGATTCGGTTGCAGCCCGTATTCGGGCACCGACTAGTGTATACGGGTTGTCAGAACGGGGATGAATCAATTCGGTTAAACCGAATGCGGTCGCCGCATTCGGTGACTTAATGTAAACGCGCCATAATCCATCCAGCGTCCAGTGCTGGACTAGATAGAGTAGCTGCTAATTTCAATCCAAAAGCAAGAGAATTAAAATTCAGAGGTAAATCAGCCATTAAAGAATCAAGATTTTAATTAAATGGATACTCACAACTTCTTCAAACGGAAAGACGCTAATAAGGTCCAATAAGAAAGCGTGCTTCAAATATCTCGATACGGTCAACAGTGGATGTGTGACAAGCAAAGATTTCTCATTGTAGTAAGCAACATAAGCCATTACGACTATATCTATGTACAGTATTATGTCCGACCAGTTGTAAGGGCTACCGTGTTTGTGTTGTTTTGACTGAAATTGTATAGAAATTTATGTAAAATTAGGCTTAAACATTCGTGCTTGATTCAAACCACATCTTTGACCACATCATCGCTTTCCATCTGGTGAGGTCAAACTTGAAACATATAATAAAACACGGTGCACTAAAATGAATAAGGCTTAAACTTGTTAGCGTATAAACAAAGAGCAAGGAATTTTGATAGCATTAAAACCATAAAGCCGACCGTTTCATGACGGCCAAGATGCCAGGATATCTTAAGAGTGCAGTCAATCCATTGTCTTATCCCGGGAGATTATCTCGTCATTTTCTGACTGTGAGCTATATTCATTTTAGAGTTTCTAAAATATTTTGTAAAACTCCGCACAATATCTTCAGCCTTCCCAAAAACCTAATAAAATACAGCACTCAACACTTTCCAGCTCAACACTTTCCACGAAACTTTAACTCACATATCCCCACAACATACTACTGTAACACAATAAAACACGCAAACTTACAGCAATATCGTACGGCACAGCGAATATGTAGTAGAAGGAGATTGCGAAGCGAACAGAGCACCAGAACTTCAAGAACATTCCATGGGGAGTGATGCATCCCGGCAAGAAGAGATACCTGAGGTGTCTGTACAACAAGAATTATCTGACACATGAATTATATTTTTTTAGGGTTTCGTAGCCGAATGGCAAAAAACTGAACTCATATAGATTCGTCATGTCCGTATGTCACAGTCACTTTATTCCGAAACTATTAAGAGTACACAGTTGAAACTTGGATATTTGAGGTTCCTAAAACCATTTTTTCTCAAAGTCAATCATTTGAAAGATAGACACTTCCAAAGTGGTAAAATGTGTCCCTCTAATTTCTAAAGTAAGAGGAGGAAAATTCTAAAAAAAAATGTAGGATTGTAGAACGTAAAAACTTTCAACGTGCGCAAATGGCAAATGATCCTTCAAAATATTTTTATTGTATTGTTTGGTGCTACGGAACCCTTTATGCGTGTGAGTACGACTCGCACTTGGCCGGTTTTTAAATTGTGTTACTGCTAAAATAAGTTTAGTTTAGCCTGGTGTTTATGTGAGAATGGAAGTTTCTTTGTATGATAAAATTGCGGAACATATAATATCGTAGCCGTCTGAAATGAAAAACTATATTTGACAGCTAACTGTTTTATTCCAAGTATTTGAACCCAGATAGTTTAGAGAAGAGACTAGAAACTGCATTATTATTGCAGAGTAATGACGATTCTGGCCAGCATTAACCACATCCACAACTAATGCATCTGGATTTGTGCAATATTTTTCTTCCTAATGGACCATTGTTTTTCAAACACACCGAACAAAGCTAGGAATGGTTTCCTATTTAAAATACAGTTTCCTTTAAATACATTCAGGACTGAAACCCTGGTTTTTGCTTATGAAAGGTGTTTATTCTGACATCGTGATATAAATTAGCTTTCATGTAAAGAGGGTACGAGATATCCGCGAATAAATTATCCAATTTACTGTGGATGGAGTAAAATTAATATCTATGGTGAAAATAACAAGCTTGAAAGAGAATAGGATCAAAGTTCTATATATCATATTGTTCATTGTAGTTTGGCATATCAGCTTAAGACGTTTCCAATGCTGGAACACAGGCCATCTTTTTCTGGGGGGTAATCCTCCGTTATGCACAGCGCGGGCCCAATGCAACCTGCATTGATTGCAAATGACTTGGTTTTTTAGTTCTAACACATGTTGGTTTACTCACGATGTTTACCTTCGCCGTTTTGAGAGCAGTGGCGAAGAAATAAAATAAACAAAGTTAGGTGCCTGTCTGAGATCGACTCTTAAGTCAGAACCGCCAGTCATCAATGAGCCACCACTGCTCGCTTGTAATGCAATTTACATTCTCAGTAATGTATAAATAACATTCGTTTTCGTCAGTAAAATACTCGAATCAAGATATTTTTGTTCGAGATATTCATGTTTGTTAAGACCTACCTTTTCTTAATAATGAATTGTTCCCAATTAAAGCTTGTTAGAACAATTACGCGTGTTTTAACAAGTATTGTTCTCACAATAATGGAGCTAATTAATCTCATAAAACTGTAGCACAAAGATTTACATACCTCATCACTCCTAACTTGTTGAATGTCTGCACGAAATGGTTCCTCTGTTGTATTGTTGTAAATACCACAAAACTTTCCTTTATCTCTTGCTAGAACAAATTATTTACTTTACGAAACTAGTGCGGTAACTAAACTTGTGTAGTGTTGTATGATTTGAGCTCGCGTAACTGTTTCAAGAGTATGTTACGCGTTTGTTAAATATTGAAACTACGATTAAATTTATTTAAGTCACTCATTAAGTTCTCCAATTATGATGATATTCAGCCCCAACATTGTAAAATGGAATATGGCGAGACCAATATTTTTCGATATATCGGACACAATTTCATAGAAACACACCTTCTTTCTTCTTCTTTTTCGCCTGAGGTACCTAGATAACTGCACAATGCAGGAGGAGAACTCAGTCATTCTTGCTGACGGGCTTTTTAATATCCTTGAATATCCCACTGCTGGGCAAAGGCCTCTCCCATATCCTTCCAGGTACTCTTCTCCTGCGCCACCTCGAACCAGCCTTTGTGATGCGCGTCTAAATCATCTCGCCACCGTTTTGTGAGCCGGCCTCGGCGTGCATCTATCTCAGTTAAACGATAGAACCTATCTGCTGAGAAGCATATTTCCTACTACGAGAAAGAAATTTACACCACTTTAAAATGAAGATCGGGTTCTTGGAACCACGGTCGTGGAAGACTAGACCAAAGAGAATGAAGTATTTTACAGTGGCAGGTATTTTGGTTAACTTACCGCGATTCTGTTAGTTTTCGTATCCAATTTACCGATTAGTGGCTTTGAAACTTCGTAAGCAGCGGCCTTGGTTTGTAGTTCAGAATCTCCTAGAACCTGTATATTGTAGAAATTTTAGTATGAGGAAGATAATAAACAAAAAAAACTCTGAAGAAACGTAACACAATACATGGTGGAAGTAATATCAACGCCAAAACGGTTAACACGTATTCAGTATATCGTTCTGAACCCCCAACAACGTTTTTTTGTGTGGTGATACTTCCACTCTGTATTTTGTTTTGATATTAATTGAACTAAAAACCTTTCATACCACCGCAAACTCGATTCGCTTTGATTAATGTAATTGTCCCCTTTTCACATTATTTCAATTACGCAAAATACCATTTCTTCGCTAAAGTTATATTTCTAAATATTAGCTAACGTAATTTGTACTTCTACGTAAATAAACACTTACAAAAAGATGCCAACGGAAATTGAGTGGGCGAGTAATCGATGAGGAAAATCGAGACGTTAAACGAGTTTACTCTCAAATTGTATTTCTGTAAGTGTAATTTTAATGATGGTTATAAATATCGCGATTTCGGTAGAATATTGAATACGGTTGGTTTCGTGTAATTTTCCTGGTTTAAAATAATAATTTTAGCTCTGACTGGAAGCATTTATTTCAATTAAAATCATTTTCAGGAAAATTCAAATTTCCTGATAGAATTCTGAATTTTGATTTCGGTCAGAAAGTAGATTCTGCTAATTTACCAATTTTATTACTGAGTAATAAAAATTAATTAATGAATAGACTGGTAGACTGGAACACAACGACTTACAGCATCCCAATCTTCAAGATTAAATAGTATGTACCCACCTAATTAATTGCGAATAAGTTTCCGACACCTATCATCAGAATTCTTAAGATTACACACTACATACTTAAATGCTTTACATAAAACTAAAACAACAAACAGCTATTGTACCTACAACATCGCCAGCACACCCAGACGCTAATACATCAGACACAGACGCCTGCATACAAAGGTTAGCTCATACTCAAAATAAATGAGGACAGAAGGTTGGCTACATAAGACAAGCGAAAACAGAGGTGAACGCACACAGAGGAACTATAAAAACAATCATATTTGAAACAGTTGTGAATCGTTATCTTTTGTTTTTCGATGACGAGAAGGAACAGTGACGAGCCGGGCATACGAGTAACTCAGCCAAAGTCCTTTCACATGTCAGGGAGTCCAGTCACAATGACGCAAAACTAGATTTACAAATCACAGCAATTTTTATTCTCGTCACAATAAGGTCGCTAATGGGTTGCTTCTGTCGGAAGTAAAAAACTGAGAAAAGATCGTAATGGCAGTCCCGAGTACGCTCCGCCCGTTACTATCTACCTGAAGCTTATCTATGTGTGCTTGCATTTGCATGAGACTACTGGACCTATCTACTCCACGTCTCATCTGATGTTGTGCCGCAATATTAAATGCATGAATCACCGTGATAATGGGGTGACTAATGTCCGGGAACGTTCCCCAGCATTGCACCAGGGCACTGTATTCCACATGCAGTAATATGCAGTTTGTTGATGTCACCACCGTGTACACCTGGACAAATTATATTTTCATGACGGTAATATTAACGAGTACTGCCTTTGTTGGGCAATCTGCAAAGGACGTTAGGATGGAATATACTTTACAATTTTGTTTCAATTCTGTTTTTATATGAATTACCTCTGTGCCTCGGGAAGCCCTATAAACTGTTGGTCCCGGCTGATATTTGTAGATCTTCGACATTCGTAACAGGTAGTCAGTGGCCCAAAAGTCTGACAACCAGTCTTACCAAGGGATATCGTATTTGCTAGTTTAGTACTAGGTAATACGATACCCCTTGGTAAGACTGGGATGTGGAGATCAGATAGGCAGTCGCTCCATATAAAATACTGGTATTCAGCTGAATCCGGTTAAACTGGAAGCCGACCCCAACATAGTTGGGAAAAGGCTAGGCAGATGATGATGATTTGTTCAATATATCGATGCTTTAAAATAGACTTAATTAATTTATCTACTACTTTACACCACAACCAACAATTGGTGATCTACATAAGGCCTGAATCGGAAGAACTGGAAATCATGGGGTAATGCTTTTGACCAGCAGTGGGATAACGATCATAGTAACTACTTTACATTGTTTAATTTTGTAATCATACTTCAGTAACGTTTAATTCGTGATAAAACTCAAACAAGTTCTTTGAAGTTTTTCAAAACATTAATTCAGATTTCATATAAAACTAGCAGTTCCCCGCGACATTCGTTTTCGTAAAATTATTATAAAAATATTACTTTCCGCTTTAAATCGGATTTTGTTAAAATTCCAAGGGTTTTATTTTTTATTAACGGAACCTTAACCCTTTTTCTAAAATTAAAGTAAAAGTCCCGTCAAAACCAATCCAGCAGCAGGAGATTAGCTGGAATAAACAGATAGACGAAAACAAAAAAGAAAATGTTTTATTGTTATAAGTTACGTATTTACACTTTACTCTAGTACTTTCATATGTATTCAGTAAAAAAATAAATTATTGTGAATTTACAAACAGACACTTCAATTTTATTTATTTGTATAGATAGATTCTATAAACACCTTCCGGGAAAAAGGTTATTGGGCTAGATGAATTACACCGGATAGCTGTTGAAATTATTTAATTAAAATGAAACTGAATTCCATTTCGTAAAATAAGGGAGGAAAATTATTAACTAAAACTAAACCGTTTTACAAAATAGATAAACCTGAATATTATATAATTATATTTTACCTTAGGCAAGCCAAAGAGCATTTCCACAACACCGAAATGAGTCCCCGGTCCTAAGATCATTTGTCTTTTGCCGAGATTATTCAACATGTAACAGTGGCCCTGTAGAGAATGGTTACTTTAAGCACCTGTCCCTATGACGACGAGCGACTGGCTATCGAATACTTTCTCGCTCAAGAAAACTACAATAGTTAAATGAGGTATTTTATTAGTAAAACTTAGGTATACTGTCACTTACGGGATATCTTCCGTGATGGTCGATTATTCTGAGCTCCCGATATTTTGACTCTGTTGCAAGCGCCATGACCGCGGGATGACTAGAAAAAAAAAATAAAAACAATAAATTTTTAGACAAATCTGTCTAACCTCTTTCTTAGTCTTGGAAAGAGAGTAGATTCATCCCGCGATCATGGCGCTTGCAGCAGAGAAACGGCGTCGAAATATCGGGAATCAGAATAATAAATAATCATGAATGATATCCCGTAAGTGACAGTATAAACCGTGAAAGCTTAAAACAGTGTTTGATTATACAAGTAGCTGATTACTGATTTTTGAAAATGCTGCCCGATAACTCTCGCTCCACCAGCAGTAGCAGCGAAAAGAGATATGAAAAACTCGGCCAGGGACGTTCGCTTAGCGGGTAGAACACTCGCCAAGACACTCGCTTGGCGGGTAGAACACTCGCCAAGACGCTCGCTTGGCGGGTAGAACACTCGCTAAGACACTCACTTGGGAAGTGACTGAGCGCCAGTAATCGCCCGTCGCACTCGCTCATAGCCCAGCGACTAAAATATCTAACAAAACTGCTCGACAATTCGTTTATAGTTGCTAGCTCTATCCGCTTTCGCTAGTCGTCGGCGATGGAACAGGGGCTTCGGTTAGCGGGTCCCTAATGATCTAGGTGCTTAAACCTTGATCACTCTAATGACTGTAATAGAATATTCTGTCTTTGTGTTAGAAAATAGGTAGAGTGAAAGAAAATATTGGTAGTTTGGTTTCAATACCAATACGCCAAGAACTAAATTGCTTTATAAATTCATATTTTCAATTTATTCAAACGAAAAGGAAATATAAACGAACCATTCAATGATTAAAAGTTATTCTAGAAAACTAATTAAATATTTGACCACGGAAATATATAGTTAGGTTCCAATTCAATGCATTTATACTGAAGTTTCAGCTAAACTTAAGATTTGTTCAAACTTGTACGGAAAAATTACGGGCGCCCTCGTCTAGTATCCATAACTGGTCCGGTATGACTGAACCATAGACAAGGTTCCACTTTAAACCTCTAGCAGCTTGTAAGAAGTCAAATGGACGTACTTTTTGCAAGATATACATGTCCCGTCCGATGTCTGCGGCATGCTGCACCACCTCATTGTCAGGCAGTACCAGCTTCCTCGTGTTACTGGCCACAGTCTGGAGGAAGTCACGGTTTAATACCTACAAAGAAAAAATAAAGATGCTATAAATAGGTTAACAGAAGAAATGTCACAAAGAATGTGCTGCCATCATGATCCCATGCCTGAATGAGGCCATTTTGTTTTCTCTTTATTTGTTTTGGGGTTTTTGTCTAAAGAGATATGTCAACCCCATCGTGCCTTTTACCATTCTTACATTAAACCTTATTCATCATCATCTGCCTAGCCTTTTCCCAACTATGTTGGGGTCGGCTTCCACTCTAACCAAATGCAGCTGAATACCAGTATTTTACATGGAGCGACTGCCTATCTGACCTCCACAACCCAGTTAGTACTGGCTAATACGATACCCCTTGGTAAGACTGGTTGTCAGACTTTTTGGGCCACTGACTACCTATAACGACTGTCAAAGATCTACAAATGACACCCGGGACCAACGGCTTAGCGTGTTTTCCAAGGCACGGAGGAAACTCGGTATGTAATTGGTGGTCACCCATCTACAGACCAACCTAGGCAAGCGCGGCTTAACCTAAAGATCGATCCGGGCGGCTGTTATTACTTAGCCACGAGTTCCTCCGTAAACCTTAAACCTTATTATTAACACTTAAACTATACTAACCAGTTAAACAATAATATAAAACACTTGGGGTAAAGATAGAAGTCACCGATGAAGGACTGTTATTAAATGACTTAAGTTTTTGGCACCTTCTGAAGTTGGTTGGGATAAAAAGAATTGTATTAATCCTATGTTAGAGTCCATTTTGTAGCAAAATGCCATAATCGCCAAGCTTGATACTAAACACTTGTACCGACAGCAGACAGGTGGCTCTTGCAAGTAGATTACTATTTCGTTCGTGTTATCTCCTACAAACAAATGAAAATGCCCTACATATGTCTTGGACGCTCTATTTAATCCAAACTCGCTTTTGTTCACTATTTTTAATCACGACGAAGATTTCTGATGAGTTAGTTTTTAATATATCTGGTTTCATTTTTCTACAAAACTTTTTTTATCTTAAAGAATGTGTGTTGAAAAATATATCGTAGAAGTCTCGTTCTTGCTTTAACTTAAACACCCTTAGGTACGTCATAATACGTCAACATATAGGCGCCATTTGCGTAGTTTCAATCTTATAATGAAGTTTCAGTTTACTGGGAATTTTTGTCAAAACTGGCCCACCTATCAGTTGCGTTGTTCAGTAACAATCTAAGTTTACCGATGGCACATAGGTCCTAGAAACGGCGAACCAGCATATGGTCTTGTGCTTGGCTCAAAAGTAAACAAGTTTCTGTTACTGAGAATTCTTCTACAGGTAGAATGAATATCGTCATTACCTGAAAACCTGTGAAACTGAACGCCAAACAGGCTTTTTACACATTCCGGTTATCGGACTGTTGGCACCGGAATGGTTTGTTGAGTCGGGTACGTGTGAAAACCATACATTTACCGACCAGATAGGTGGAGATGCCACGCCGTCTATCTGACGGCCGACAAGTATGAAAGTGGTCTTATATCTAACCTACAGCTGCGTTTGGCAACAGTGCTTGCAACACAAAAAGACGCGACTGCCTAGAATCTAACTATATTCTGAGAAACTTTAATCAACAACGCCTCGTCCAGACCTCAGGTGATGCCTGCGACATGACTTTAGTCAAGCGCCAAGCGCGTGCTTAACTTATTTCGTCACGCCGCACAACACGTCGCTGTTAAACGTGCTCTAACCAATATCTTTCATTTGTTCTCTCCGCAGTGGCTGTCGCAACACGCGTGTAGCTCATGGCCATGCCATTACAGTCTATCTATATCTCTATACATGCACAGTCACATTCTAACAAAGATGAATAGAACCTAAAAGGTACAAAAGATACCGAATGAATCTGATAACGTACCTGAAATAACGGACAGAAGAGCAAAGTTTCGACCATTTCTAGAGAGAGTACTTCTTGCTGTATATTTGATGACATGTCTTCAAATATTTCCTCAGTTGACACTGCGTGATTGTAGTACCTGTTTTAAATGAAGACATTTATAAAAATACAACTAAGTTCGGTCAAATAGCAAGGGATCAAGCCTAGAATCGACTCACTGAGCATTACTGGGAATGGCCCTATATTCGTGCCCATCGTAAGTTCACGTCGTAAGGTTCGAAGACATCATTACAGCACTACTGCTCCCAAAACGGTGAATGAGAACTTCGTGAGGAAACTGGCATGTCCTAGAACCTATAATTTTGTGACACCAACCAGGTACCAACCCACATTGGGCCCGTGTGGTGGATTACGGCTCTTTTCTTCTAGCAGGGAGGAGGCCTGTGTCTCAGCAGTGAGAACGTAATTGGCTGACTAAGTAAATTATGTATGTTTATTTTAATAATTTGCTATTGCAAGCTTCGTGGGGTCCGTCAATTTAAAAATTATAAACAATTGAAAGGAATCTGAGGTAAAAGCAGATATCTATCTACTTAAGGTGGAAGCGCCAGGGTAGCCCGCGAAATTCAAATTTTCTAACGTTTTTTGCAATTTGCAGGTCAGTGTCAGGTTGTGTGTAGGTGAAAATATGAATCGCGCAATTAACACGTATGTAGTTACAGCATTATGATCCTAAAAATCATCGTTCCAAGTCTGATATCTCATATAATCCGATTGAATGACTATTTCTTGAAGTCATTCAATGGAGTTTAATGAACTTAAAGGTTTGTATTGATGACTTTAATGATTATAATTCTGTAACTACATACGTGTTACTTGCGCTATTCATATTTTCATCAACATACAACCTGACACTGACCTGCAAATTGCAAAAAAACTTAAGAAAACTTGAATTTCGCGGGTTACCCTGACACTTCCACCTTAAACCACTTTAGTTACAAATTGAATCCAAGCTACTCTCACCATTGCACGCCGAAGAACTTTTTCACCCGCGATTTGATTTTTCCACTAACGTGATTTACTGAGAGAAAATAAAACAACTCCCTCATGGATTCCTACGAAAGATGGATGGAGTAATAAATAAAGTTCAGGAAAATATTTAGCTGTAACATTATAATGAAGATGGAAGAATATGTCATAGTATACACTAATTGGACCTTTTTTATAGCTATATATAAAATAAAAACGTTGTTTGTTTGAATGGAGATAGCAGACTTGGTGGATACTTGACGAAAGGGAACGTATATTGAAAGGCTTAGCTCTTATTTAGGCAAATGTTGTATCGGTAAACATGAAATTAATATCCAAAAACCGGCCAAGTGCAAGTCGAACTCGCGCATGAAGGGTTCCGTACCATCGTAGTAGGGGAGCCCCCTTTGATTTTTAATAGCTATTTATTTTTATTATTTGTTGTTATAGCGACAATAGAAATACTCATTCAGTGAAATTTTCAACTGTCTACCTATTACAGGTCATGAGATACAGCCCGTTGACAGACAGACGCACGGCGGAGGCTTAGTAATAGGGTAGGTTACCCTTATTGTACGGATCCCTAAAAACCATCTTTATTAATTTCACAACCCAATAGTTAAACATCAATAAAAAAATCTGGGTCATTGGGCAGTTCAAATACAATCAATTCTGTTTCTATCATTCACGTTCATTGATTCAGATGATTCGCGAGTTGTTCTTGTTTTCCAACACTGATTAAAATCGTATTTCTCTTATTTTAAATGTTGATTAACTAAAGGTATGTAGGCAGGTTTGTTTCATTAAAATTCCTAATGGAAGATCCTTTTTAAATTCAAGAATCTGTTGGAACAATATCCAACCTTTTTTAATCACGTTTAAGGCACGAATTAACAGTATCGGCAGCTATCGTTTTCACTTGAAAAATAATGTGATTCCATGCTTTTTAAATTAAAAGTGTTTGGTGGCGTACCCTGAATGTTAATTTTCTGTATGTGGATAGTAAGTAATTGCTACAGATCCTAGCTGTGTAGAAGCAACTCAGGTATGATCCGATTACGAAGAGGAACATTACCTGCAACAAATATTTTAGGCTACTAAAGTAACATTATGAGCTCGTGGCTACATAATAACAGCCGCTCGGGTCGATCTTTAGGTTAAGCCGTGTTTGCCTAGGTTGGTCTGTGATGGCCCATTACATACAAAGTTTTCTCCGTGCCTGGGAAAGCACGTTAAGCCGTTGGTCCCGGCTATAATTTGTAGATCTTTGACAGTCGCTCCATGTAAAATACTGGTATTCAGCTGCATCCGGGCACTTTTGGGTTTCTAATGACCCGTAACAACTGACAAAATACAAGAGTTATTCTATAATCGTATAGGTTAAATCCCAATTGTTGACTCGCGCACTAAGGCGTATGATATGCAAACTACGCGCATGTTTTTTACGCATGCATCCATACGCGAGTATATAACTTTATCTGAACAAGATCTTAGGCCCTGTTCACAGCTTCGGGCTATGGTATTTTGTTCAGAATGTGAACGAATTAGCGAATGGCAGTCGAAGACGCTCACTACCAAGCGGTTAATTAAGCGCAACAACACGGAACGGGCGCGAGTCAGGCGCGGGACGGGTCGGAAGTACGATGGGTGAAATTTCATACTTGTGTCGTCATACACATATTCCCTGATAGGCATACACACTACCGAGAGCGCGGGTCGGACGCGGTGCGTGCTGGTTTTGATTTTATGAATATTTACAAAAAATATCAGTTTCGCCATGGATGGAACGAAAAATTATATAATGTGCACGCAAACATACTTGTTTGTGCGAGCCTTGTAACAAAAACTATAAAAATGGAGTGTAACAGTAGTAAAATGCAAATTTGTCGTAGTAAGCGCTGCCACTATCAAAAAAGCCGCGCGTGACCTGCTGCCGACACGCGCCCGCGCTGTGTGTAAAGGCAATGAACAGCGCGTCTCACGCGATGGACACTACCCGACCCGCGCCCGACCCGCACCCGCTTCCTGTGTGATTCAAGCTTAATAAGGTGTACACACACTGGTATGAAGTTATGTAGTTTTTATTAGGTTGACGTTGTTGGGTAGCTACATATAAAATTTGCATGTCTATAAAAGTGTCACCACTTTATATCGCTGGCGGGTTGGTGTCGCTTATCATGAAACTCTCAGGGCGCCCATTTAGAATTTATAATTAAATGCGTGGGTTAGCTGCCAGGGTTACCCGTCATAACTCGAACCTTACGACACATTTAAATTATGGACGTATAAAAACGCATCTGTGGTAATCCGGGAGTGAATTATTGTGCCTCCCTAACCTGACCCACGAGTTTATTGTGCCTATATTTTTATTCTGTAGATAACTCCACCACTCTGCCTTATATGCCTAGAGATATAAAAAAGAATATCAAAATTAAACGCGATGAATAATTAAATATAACAAAATGTTTTAATTGCTAAAAATTCTATGTTAGGTTCCTAAAGTAGTTTTAAAAAATCAATTAAAAAGCTTGACTGTGCTGAAATATCAATAGACGAAACTCCATAATAGTACATCGCACTGGTTTCTATCTGTTATATTCACAAAAAAACGCAATTTTATTGGCTAACATTTCTTAAAGGCAACAATAAACCAATATTTCCAATATCTAGTAAATCTTACGTGACTGGAACCACATGAAAAAACATAGACCCATAATAAATCGAACCCAGCACTCCATAAAACTTTTTGTGCATTGAACAAAATTTCAGAGAAAAATATATGGTTATGGTGTGGGAGGTAATGGGAAACATACGTGGGATAAAATATGAAGTGTTTTTGTATGAGGCGCGAGGGTTCGCGTTTTTACGATAGATTACCTACACTAGCTTTCTGGGTAAACGAACTTTTATATTTATAGTGGCATATTTAAAGAACAGGATTAAAAATGGGACATTCTTCGACGATATCTGCCATGGATAAATCAATGGTTTTGTAGTATCATGCGTAAACATTTTATCATTTTATTTTTGACTTCGATATATATAATCAGCCATTTGCGTCCCACTGCAGAGCAAAGGCCTCCATTCTCTCTTTCAACTTCTATTGTTTCGTATTATTTTATGAGAATTTTATAATAACAGACTTGTTATTTAGATACAACGGAGTATGAACAAACATGAGGAGAATGCCTTGTGGCATTGAGCCCACCGATGTATACTGTACATCATCATCTGCCTAGCCTCTTTCCAACTATGTTGAGGTTGGGTTCTAGTCTAACCGGGTGCAGCATCACTACAGTACATCATCTACCTAGACTTTTCCTAACTAAGTTAGGGATCGGCTTTCAGTCTAACCGAATGCAGCTGAGCGACTGCCTATCTTACCTCTACGACCCAGTTAGTACTGGGTTATACGATACCCAGTGGTAAGACTGGTTGTCAGACTTTCAGGCCACTGACTATAGTAGCTCCTCTCACTACTGTACATGAAGTTTAAATAAATAAGTAGAAAAAAACAATATTCTGAAAACACTTAGCTAAAATCTTGATTGCAATCTCGCTTTCGCGATGTTTTATATACATGCTCGTACATATATGTACATTTTATAGGACACTCATGTGTCTAGTAGTAAGCGTAGCTTAGGTATTACGTAGACCTCTACGTAATACCTAAGCTACGCTAGTAGGAATTCACATGTATCTGCAGATCATACAACCGTTTGCAAGTAGAGATCCCTGTAACTGAACAGATTACCTGTATGTCACTTACCAAGCTTTAATACGTATACAACATTAGTTTTAGTATATGCGAAACCTGAAACACGTGTCTAGTATTTTTATGTAAAGAATCTATGTACACAATTTCAAAACTGTATCATGAAAAATCGCAAAGTTATAAGCTTGTTCTGTTACCTGGTTGTCCGCACAAGAACGTGGTCAACACGCGCTCGTTTTGAGCTCATTGATAATAGTAATTTGGCAGTAGGTACCTAAATGATTGCGATAAGTACTTAGTGTCGCTCGGTGTCCAAGTTGTGGCCTTTTTCAAATACTTTTGGGACAAAATATAACATGGTTTAAAAGTTATTGGAATCGATTCAGTTACTTATTCTGAACAAACTATATTCAGGTTTCGCATATACTAAAAATAATGTTGTAGATAGTTCAATATATCTTCATCACCTAGCCTTTTCCCAAATATGTTGGGGTCGGCATAGAGTTCAATATTTCTTATTCCATAATAATCACCGATCCCTATTAATAGGTAAACGCGGAGTGAAATTAAAACCAGCATTACCTTTGTAATCCTCAATATTCCATGTTTATTAAAATGGGGTATATTTAATCGGTATAGATGCAATGTTGAATGATATGCGAAAGGTGAATTAAAATAGTCCCCAGGAGTTGCGATATTTATACAAGTTGGAGACGACAACACGGCAATAAATGAAAACTGGCAATACTTTACGCAATAGTTCATAGAAATAATGTTTAAACTATCAAATAAATCCTAAAATCGAAACAAACTAAATAGAATGAAACTGTAAACGACAAAGAACACCATTTATAAAATGTTGGTTCCAGGCATAAGGTATAATTTGCATTAATTCAGATCAGGAAATTAAATTTAAGAAAGAATTTGGCGAAGGTTTTTGATGTAGCGAGTTGGCAATGTGTTTAATGTTTATACCGATGCATTGGTCGTTAACCTGTCGGTGCTAGTCGATTAGCAGATACACATACAGATCTTGTAGAAAATTATAAAAATGAAAAATAATAATAATGATAATCATTATATAACCCTGTTCCCGATACCGGTGGGTTACAATTTTTTTTATATTTTTAAATGTTTTTCATATTTTTTTTCGAAGGAAAAAGTAAAAATTTAAATGATTTGTAAAAATATAAATAAAGGAAATAACATGATTATCATTTTATAATATTAGTAAACATGAACACACACACACTTAAAAACTATGTTGGTTTAGTAAAACAGGTAACATGGTTCGACAAACAATACGAACATAAACATGTCCTGGTACTAAACTATTGGATATATTCAATTGATATTTTGTATCCAGACTGGGAACATCATGAGGTATACGAAATTTAATTTATTGTCGTATCGTCGTCTCCACCATGTATAGCGACCCCGGACCTCATGCTCAGCAGTTGCACTTGCAACCACTAGATAAATTCATACTCAAAACAGTCATTAGTTACAGAAACCTGAAAACAACTTGTTCCTCTTAATACACACGCTATTTTTTTAACTGATCCTTTGATGTCCTTATATATCTACCTATAGCCAAGAACTCAAAATGTTTTTTTTTTACTTACAACTAGAAGATCGAGGTCACCAGGCGCGAGAGCCGAACTGCCGGTACCAGTGAACACGGATGTCCCAAACAGTAACGACGTCTTCATAGGGCACTCGTGGTGAGCCTCGATTGCCATGAACACCTTCGTCTCCCAGTATATAAGTTCTGCCATCCATGAGTTCTGTTGTAAATCCATCATTTGATTATTAAGTAGCAGTGTTACACAAGGTGTCTGATAGGCCAATTAATACAAATTAACGGTTAGATTGTCAAACTCAAGATACAGTATGACCACTACAGAAAGACTATAGGTATATGAAGCATGTTGCAAAAGAATCACCGATATAAAACCATTAGGTCTGGGATCACCAACATTGGCTTAGCACAGATATCCTTGGTCCGTACACTTGTACAGTTTGCAGTGCTGTTTGTGTATGCGAGTTTAAATGTTTGTAAACGCACCCACGATACAGAAGAAATTCCTAGTGAAGGGCAACGTTTTTTAAAAAATAAATAAAATACTTCTAAACAAAACACAACATAATTGCTGACTCATGCCAATAATCTGGAATGACAGTTGTCATTCCCGATCACAGCAGCTATACTTCAGCCAACTTATCTGTGCAGGCGGGAAAACACAGAACTAAAATAAATGTACCAAGTTTGACATATCGATGCATTTTTTCCTGACAAGCAGTGCCACCTTGAATTGCACACTTAAAGTGGTCGTACTGATTGTGCTGACGGCATTTATTGTCATTGGTGAAAATCGCTTGTTATATACTTATTTTGTTTATGTATTTACCGCACGACACAATTTCCTTGGGCACGCGTACAGATACAAGAAACACCCCGACCAGTAGCAAAATATCACGAACATCAGGTAGAACTTTGTCAGGACCAGCAGCTGCAAATTATACGTAACATAAACATCATAACGTTACACCTATTTTCCCGAACGTTAGACGGATGTACCAATAACACACCCATATTTGATCAGCTAAGTTTAAGTCCAATGTAAGCTGCGATAAAAAAAAACGTGATACCTGCGGTAAAAAAACTGTAACGTGACTTTTAAATCTCGAGTGAAAGAAAAAACCAGCCAAGTACGAGTCGGACTCGCGAATGAAGGGTTCCGTACCATCGTAGTAGGGGAGCCTCCTTTAATTTAATTTTAGTTTTATTATTTGTTGTTGTAGCGGCAACGGAAATACACATTCTGTAAAAATTTCAACTGTCTACCTATTAGGGATCATGACATACAGCCCGCTGACAGACAGACGGACGGACAGCGGAGGTTTAGTAATAGGGTCCCGCGGTTACCCTTCGGGTACGGAACAATATAAAGTATTTATTTGTCTCGAACAGGATAAAACAAAATGAAAACAAAATTGACTGATTGATTGAATGACGTTCAAAAATTTCGCATTGCGGGCTGAGGCTAATAGGTATGGGGCGACCCTATTGCCATCAACCTTGATCAAAACCTGAAGGGGAAATTCCTGAAGGGAAAATCCAATAACAGAAAACCAGGACCCCAAGCTTAAAAGTAGCACTTGCGACCACTGGACCAACGAAGTAGTTGCAAATTATAATTTAATGGTATTTATTAAATACTATTTAATATTCTCAAACAATTTAAGGTAACGTTAACTCTGCTATAGCATATTATATACCTTCGAATGATGCAGTGTCTTACCGATATGAAATTAGACACCAAGCCTGTATTCAACAACAATGTAGAATATAACTACTAGGTGTACGCGGAGTAACTTTAGTGAACGCGGGCCGAAACTGTTTATGTGAAATTCACCATGCTTTCTGAACAAGCATGAGTGTAATATTTCACACACATACACACACACACTGTGTGAAATATTACAAGGATTTGAAAGGAAGGGGTTTAACCAAGCGGTGTAATCATACGACTAGATTTTATAGAAAGTGAGTAGGTAAGCAGGTAACCTAAGATAAGCACTAAGATTATCACTAACACTAGAAACGAGATGTTTACCATTTTTACTGATTGATTTGAGTTCCCGATATTTCGGCACAGTTGCAAGCACCATGATCACGGATAAACTGAAGTTATTGCGGGTGGGTGATTATGAGCAGACAAATCGGTCTACCCTTTCTTGTTCGTTTTTTGCACTCAGTACCGCTACCACTGGGAACTCAAATCAATCAGAAAACATGGTAAATATCCCATGATAGTTTAAAATCTTATAAGCACTAAGAGTCGGTGGTAGAATACAATTAAGTTTTTATCAGTCGACGTTATTACGACGGTTGATAATATTACATTATTGTCCTTAAATTATGGTGGGTACATGTCTATCTATTTGAAAGGCCTTCTCTGTAGTATCATAATAGTAGTTATCGTAACTTTTCACAGACTCAGGATTTGTATCAGATTGATGGCAATATTCTCGCCCCAATGATATTATAAAGAAACTAGCTGACCCGGCAAACGTTGTTTTGCCATATAAATAGTATGAAAAATAGATGTTGGCCGATTCTCAGACCTACTCAATATGCTCACAAAATTTCATGAGAATCGGTCAAGCCGTTTCGGAGGAGTACGGGAACGAACATTGTGACACGAGAATTTTATATATAAGATATACGCTAAGCATACTGAGCGGTTTTCAAATATAGTTGCGTTGTTACGACTGCGATAGATAATACGGAACGTATGATACAGAAAGAGATAGCTATTGCGCTGGAAGTACTTAAATTGCGACAATTGTCTGAATTTGTCTGCAATAATTTGCGCGCGCTAGTGCGATAACGGCCTCTTTTTATTTATAATACGCTTTCATTTAACTTAACATAACTGACGAAATAAGGACGTGTCAATACACCTTTGCCTTACCGTTAGCGATAAATAGAGTGATATTCCACTATGTACCACTATGTAGCCCGGCGACGTGGTAGGCCCAGAAGGAGATGGCGTGACGAGCTGGACTTTTATCAAAAGGATTGGGCCCAAATAGCCAAAGACAGAGATAAATGAAAAGAGGGAAGGGAGGTCTTTGCCCTGCACTGGGACACATCAGGCTCTTAATAAATAAAAAATGAAGACATTATTTCAAAAACTACCTTTGTCATAATAAGAAATAGTTACAGAGTTAGTGACAGTTTTGTTTTTTTTTTCATAAACCGCCTACGTCACTGACGTGACTGCTTTTTGCCGAAATCATAAGTTGACTATTTGTTGAAGAAATATGAATTGTGATCGGAAAGGTTACGAATTCCTCTAAAAGATGGCGTAAATATCCCATATCATGGAATTTTTGACAAAGGTGGTTTTTGAAATAATGTCTTCAAATAATTCCACTATGTAGGCAAATAACGTGTACACCGTATGAAGTCATTACATACCTTTACATGGCTATCAAAATTCTCAGCCCACTTGTTGATATAATCCCACAAATGCCACACCTGCAGTATCGGAAACAGTAGGGCTATCTGACCAGCGATCGTCTCTCCGTAAGGGTCCAAGGTGTCCGTGAAGATTGAAACAGGGAAAACAGAAATTATGTCCAGGTAGAAACCAAAAGATGCCATTTTTATTTCTGCTATTTCTCTTACTGTTTCTTTTCTTACGTTCTGGAAAGAATTAGAGCATTAAAGCTAAGGAAATCAATCGGCTGTCCAAAACCAAAACCTAGCAATAGTATCTGAGCAAATTTTATAAGAGCAGAAAAAGAAACAAGAACACTACATCGTTTTTGTACTGTTATCATTTTGATATTGACAAATACAACTTACATTATAAGCTAGTTTGACTCAAGTTACTTAACTTGAGTCAAACTAGTACAATTAGACTTCTAATTGTACAAGTTTTATGTGCCTTACTTAATTTTGATTTGGGAAATCCGACTTTGATAAATCGGACTAAGACGTGCACTTGATAGGTTTGCCATTTTCATAACTCTACTTCTTATTACGATAGAAATATGGTTGTTTTTGCATTAAATGTAGCACATTTTTTGTGTAAATTGGTTTAAAAAAAAGTATTTTGCCAAAAATGTCCCTTGCTAGGTTTTGATTTTGAACAGCCGATATCTAAAAGCGACTAACACCTTCGTAGCATATTACATATGATATTTACGACCAATTGTTAACTACCCTTTTTGCTGAACGATAATTCCCAACAGAGAGCACGGACAGTCGGAGAGAGCCGCGAAATTCAAATATTCCTATGTTTTTTGCAATTTGTAGGTTGTGAGTTGATGTAAATATGAATCGCGCCAGTAACACGTATGTAGTTACAAAATTATAATCATTAAAGTCATCAATACAATCCTCTAAGTTCATTCAACCCCATTGTAGGACTTTTTCATGAAATAATAACACACTGACCTGCAAATTGTAAAAAACGTAAGAAAATTTGAATTTCGCAGGCTACCCGGGTTGCGGGACTGTTCGAAAGAGATACCGTGGCCCTGGAACACAAAGGGCAAAGAAGGAACATGGATGGGTTTTAGTCAGTACAAGTCTGACACTCCCTTCCGCTCCGCCCAGAGTGGGGGGGTCATTTGATGATTTCCCATCCGAAAAAAAAATAAAAAATATTTTTTTTTTTTAGAAGAGGCTACCCGGGTGCTCCCATCTTAACACTTTCCAAATTAATAACCCTCACCGAGTATACGTACTGCAAAACATATCTATAAAAAATGGCGATATTGAAGACAAAGAAGTTCTGCTCTCAACGTACGTTCGGTGCAAAGAATTTCATCTAGACGTTGACGATGATTCTGTGCTCTGTGGTCTCCTAGGACCTGCAGCATCGACTAATTGAAGCTTCAAATGCAGTATAATGGCTTAGCAACTACTAACAATAACGATTAACTGCTAACTCTCCAAATTCTGATGCAATGCAATACATTCTCTTAAGGCACGATTATGTATTTAGTAAATTGGCTCATCATATTACATGGATTATATTGGCTTTATCAGGTTATTTTATTTCACATCAAGGCGCTGAGCTAGGTATATATATAGGTAGGTATATAAAACAACTTTTGCTTTTCATTACGGTTACAAGGATTTTTGTTTAAATTGTCCTAATTATCTGCATATCGGTAATAATAATTCGTGTAGATATAGTAAAAACTCGAATAGCAGTCGTGTCGGCGTGATACTTTTCGATAATACTAGGGCCACATGCATTGGCAGAATTCGGCGAATCACTTCGGTGTGAGAAAGAGATGGCGCTATACAGGACGTCTAGCTCCATCTCTTTCCCACACTGAACTGGCCCTAGCATAACATATAATCCAGCAGCTAAGCTAAGGTGTGGTTTTAACGCAGCTTACATTAGAGCACACGTTAAACTATGTAGCCACGCTGCGGTTGTGGTCTCGTTTGTAGGCAGCTTAAACCTCCACGTTTACACCAATTGTGAATCAAACCTCACAATGTCATTAATTGATTTGAATTAAGCGAGTACACGCGACCAAACCTCCCTTTGTACCGTTCGATCCAATCAAGCAGGCTCTTTGTGTGCCACAATAATAACTACAATAGCGAACGGGGCCTTTATTTGCTACAGTTTATAGGGTCTGTAAGTAAGCATTTACCTGGCTGTACCTAAAACTTGTTATTTGTTCTTATTGTTTTCTGTATTAGGGTCCGAGTGAATGGAATAGGATTCGTTATTAGGTTTTTCGACGCTGAAGATTTAGAAGGACTAGTTTCTTTATTAATATTAGGCCTAATAGAACAAACCATGAAGCAAATCAAAATATATAAACTTATTTATCGTTTCTATAAATGTACGAGAATAGAAACCCACCTCGACTTTACACGAGTAGCAGAGCATATCCATATGCCTACATTTTTTTTGTCATAATCACGTTGCACTAATTTAATAGATTAATTCCGTAATAAATTGTTTTCATATAACTTTATTGATTAAAGCCGGTAAAGCTCCCAGTCCTCTTGCTTTTGTCATATTTCAGCTAATTTACACAAATCCTTAATGAATTATCACTTAAGCCTTTCTCATAAATCACTCCGTCCGTTGCTGAAAACTGCATGAAAATCCGTTAGGTAGTTTTTGAATTTCAGACGGACAGACGTGGAGGGGGACTTAGTTTTAATATGTAGTGATGTCTGACCAAATATCCAGTCAGAGCATTTAGGTACCTATTTGGTAAGGTATTAGGAAGACTTTGCAAAATTATTGTATGAAAATAATCGCAATATAACCACAGAATGTCTACAGGACTAAATTCGTCATCGGAGTATATTTTTATAAATTGTTGCCTCCCGTTTGTCATTTCTATGTATTATTTACAAACACAAATCTCATATAATATCAACACCCAACACTGGAAAAATCTGTTTATGGACCACACACACATTTACTAACTTATTTACTTTACATTTATTCTTTCTTTATCTTGTGGTTAGTGCCTAATCTGGTATCAGAGTTTTTATGCTGCCTCTGACTTTACCTTTCATGCCATCAAAAATCTTATATATAAAATTCTCGTGTCACAATGTTCGTTCCCGTACTCCTCCGAAACGGCTTGACCGATTCTCATGAAATTTTGTGAGCATATTGAGTAGGTCTGAGAATCGGCCAACATCTATTTTTCATACTATTTATATGGCAAAACAACGTTTGCCGGGTCAGCTAGTATCTCTTTAGATTTCTTTGTACAAATATTTATTTTTCGAAAGTTCAATTAAATGAACAGAATCATGACATGACATATTCTCCAACATATAAATAAAACTAGTTTTTTCTTTAATAATTTTGACCAATAAATAGAAAAAGTATATTTCCTAGAATTTTGAGTTTCAGAGTAACACGCACGTGTGCTTAAGGGCATTTAACGTGTTCGCAATGTAGCCTGCGGGAGTCCCCGACGTAGACGTAGGCGGAGGCTTACCCGTCAAGCCAACAACTTATGAACTATTACATTTTTATGTAACAAACATTTTCCAAGAATTTATTTTTGTTTATTACAAAAAGCAAATATACACACATCAACACTGTCTAGGGATATTTTGGATTTACTCAATTTACTCAAAATTTATTAAAAATAACATACAAAATGTATATATTTTTATAAAGCCCATTTATACGTAAACAAATTTTTATTCAAATAAAGAAAAAACGTGAAATAATGGTAAAACTAACAATGAATGTGTTTCGCAAGAAAAAGTGAAAAATAAGGAAAAATTTATCTGTTTTTAACAGTTATAGGAAAAATCAGTAGACAGTAAAACCACCCATGACGTTAATAACGGTCCTGCAACGGTTTTTCATGCTTTGGATTAAGTTATCCAAGTCTTGCTGCGGTATATTGTCTCAGGTCCGGCTAAGATGCAAAAAAAGTTGCTCTTCCGTCGCAATGTTTGCAGGGAAATTCCTCAAAGCCCTTCTTTGGAGCATGTCCCACGCGTTCTATGGGGTTTAGGTCAGGCGATTGAGCGGGCCAGCCTAAGACCGATACGTCGTGCTCCTGCAACCAGCTCGTCACCACTCTCGCTGCGTGCGGACGGGCGTAATCGTGCATGAGCGTGAATTCTGGGCCCTTTTGTTGTCGATGGGGGTAGATTATTGGTACTAGCACCTTGTTACGGTATTTTTCAGCCATCATGGTATTTCTGATCCATACGAGGTCTGTTCTTCCACCAACACGAATTCCCTTCCAAACCTTAATTGTCCCGCCGTGGTATGAATGGACTTCCTGAGGATATTGCAGACGGCTCTCACGATCAGGAACTCGCCAAACACGTACTCTACGTGTATCGGGATGGAAACCGAACTGGGACTCATCGGTAAACAGCACTACAGACCACTGGTTATCTTCCCAGAGCAAATGTTCAGGAGCCGACTCTAGTCGTCGTCCACGATTTCCTCGGCGTAGCTTTGATTTTAATTTATTTTTTCAAATTCAAATTTAGAATTGATACAAAATATCCCTAGACGGTGTTGATGTGTGTATAATATATAGATAGTGTTCCCTTTGAAGTTTTTGGAAGGGGATTTTCGTGTGTGTTTTTTGACAGATTATTGTGAGGATTAAATTGGATTTTTTACCCATTAAAAGGCCAAAGTAAAATCACTCGAGGGTAATCATGAGCTGATTTTACTTTGATCTATTTATTAATTATCTGAGTATTAGATCCAATGTTTAATGTTGGTACCTACTGTTGCTCAATACAAAACCTCTTTTATACATTGTTTTATATATTAAATATTTATAATTTTCAATTCAGTAACAGATGACAGGATTAAATAAATGGTACATGTTTAGAATATTTTTCAAATCCATAGCGGGAAAATTTGAATGTGGGTAAATATGAGACCTGCACTTAATTTTAGTATTTTCTTAAATTCACAGTCAGACTACGCACACTGTATAGTCTAAGCCGCAGGACCTAGAGGCAAGAAGTATTGCACAATAGTTACTTACATTATAGGAAACGTAAATGGGTTTGGTACTGTTGTGAAAATGGAAATAAACAATAAGGTTTAAATTGGAATAAGACAAGTTTGAACACCGTAAGCGCGTGACAATAAAGCATAAAATAACATGGTTTTATTTAATTTCAAAATAAGTATTACAATCTGCCCGGCTAAACCTAGGTGCGGCCAGTAACAGTTGTGTATCCTTTTTATTGCTAGGACACACCGACCAAGTGAATTAAGTTAGGTTAGGTTAGAACTGTGACCAAACGCGCGCGAGCCGAGCGAGCGCAGCGAGCAGTGCCGTGACAGCAGCCGGCGAGCGCTACATCCAAATTGGTTGCATGTTCTAACCGAAGGTGTAGCCGCACTCCGGCTATTAGCCATATAAACTCTGCATCACACATCTGATCCCTGCAGTACTTAGAAAGTATTTCTTGAAAATTCGTCCCCTACTGGAGTCAAATATGAAAATCAGCATAGCAGTTCGTTATTTTTGCCGAAAACTCAATGGACCATACGGTTTCATACCCATACCTTATTATTATTTTACCAAGTACCCTCGAAACTTACATTATAAATGGTAGCTGTAGTCAGTTGCATATAGATGTTGAGCAGTAGTCCAGTAACCACGATCGTATTGAAAACCTTCTCGGCGTCCGTGTG
Organism: Noctua janthina; assembly: GCA_963576755.1. Taxonomy (NCBI): domain Eukaryota; kingdom Metazoa; phylum Arthropoda; class Insecta; order Lepidoptera; family Noctuidae; genus Noctua; species Noctua janthina. Next base: position 7,517,759 of record OY755055.1, read on the forward strand.
ATGGTTCTGTAGCGCAGAGTACGGGATCATGAAGCTTATGTACAAGACTATGACGAAGTGGAGCATTTCGAACATGTGCGTCTGAAATGTAACGGATTGAATGAATGATTATGGAAATAAAATAAATAATAAAATTACAGGGCGAGGAGACTCTCTCACACACTCCTCCCCTTTATCAGACACGGTGTTCCAGTGAACCGTCACTGCTGGGGTGATTGTGTGCATGTGCAGGTGCATTGGCGTGGCAGACGTTTTACGGGCCGTAGGCGACTGCGCATATGTTCTGGTTTCCGCAAACAGCACAGGGTGTAAGGGCACAGCCCTCCACAAACTGATGGGACATTCGAGCATTAATCTTCAGTTTTTTTCATTATTTTAGTATTTTTTATTATTATTGGTAGTCATAAACATTTTTGATTAAAATACGTCATTATTTCCCTCAAAAAAGGGTTAAAAAAAAAATTTTGGTAAAATCTCAATAAAGTATAAAAATTTACATATCTCCCAAACTATTATAATAAACTTTAGCTAGGGAAAGTAAGATTTAATAATTAATAAATGACCTCCTCTATATGCGAATTTGCTATGGCGGGTCAAGATCCAGTCACCCTGTATACACACACACACAGTTGGAATACACTCTAGTTTACCAGTACACCTCATACCTACATATCTGCTTACAATATCTAGAAACTAAGCTAAACTAAACTAACAACATAATTAGAGCGTTTACTCACAAATTCGGTGTCAGGCATCAGTATCCAAGGGAAGTTGGATCTCAGACAAATATGAGGCGAATCTATTGTGGTCACGTTGCTGGACATTTGATATAGCTCCAGGAACTCTGTCGTGAACTTTGGCTTGCGTTCGTTGTTCTCGTCTATGAGAGTTTACTTACGTTATGCAAGTATGCTACGAAGGGGCTACGGCGTAGGCGAGTGCTACGAGAAATTAGCTACACGACTTGAACCGGCCGCTTTAATGAGTCCTCGCGAAGATAAAAATCAATTAATATGGAATATTCTGAAGGTGAATCACGTATTGGTTCAATTAGTATCGTAATACCTACGTGGATTATGGTTATTTTAAAGCAAATAACCTGTGTAATATTGTTAGGACTTTGTGGACACTTAATGTGCCTTTGTTGGGGCAAGGCGGAGGACTCATTAAAGCGGTAGGTCTATAGTGTAATTTTAAAAGATTGGCCATTTTTAATGATGATTTTAATGGCTAATATGGAAATATGAATATCAATGCGCTTAAAATGTGTTTTGTTCTAAGCCAAAACTTTCTTTTTACGTCCTGGGACGGGCTTACACTTGTCCACGACTTCGCGTGATTGTCGTGACCGAGGGAATAGATCTGGTATAGAACGAGCTAAGCCACTAAATAAAGGGTGGAAGGGATACCGACGAACATATACAACACGTAACATAATTAACGCACATCCTGAAATTAGTTTGTTCAGAATCGTTTACTGAAACGATTTCTATAATTTTTATTATAGGTATTTTTTTTTCCCAAAAATAATTAAAACTACGTAAATTACAGTAAAAACTCGTTAACTCGTTTCGAACGCGAGCGAATACCTACTAGGCTAACAAGACCCTCGTACCTACGTGTGCGACTGTCTGCGTTCGTGGATTTGTACTGTGACCACAACATTCTTCCGGAATTAGTATAACTAAATCAATCAATAATCAATGCTCATATATGTTTAACTAAAAATTCAGTGTATGTATTATGATTATAACATAATATACTAATTGGGGTGTCTGAGGGTGTGCGTTAATTACGTTACATGTTGTATAGGGTCTAACTATTCATACACGAAATATTTTCAGGGAATCATCTAACGGCTATAACAAAGCCATTTCAAGGGATTTTTTTTTTATCTGCGTATATTTTTTATAAAAAATAAATAATTTAAAATTACTTGACCCACAAAATATATACTGGCTCCTTATTTTTAAGCAACCATTAAGGTAGTTTACTACGTCGTATTTACCTACTGTCATTGTTAGAATATGGGAGTAAAGGTTTTATGCAAAAAGTCTCAAAAATTTTTAGAATTATAATAATTTTGTAAAAAAAACAAAAACACTCCGATAATTTTTTTTTCGTTGCTATGGCGACTTTACGACTTATAGAAGTTACTCTTAAAATATTTCGTGTATGAAAAGATAGACCTTATATTTAGTAGCTTAGCTCATTCTGAACTCCTCCCCCCCCCCCCCAAATAGGTTTCAAATTCGGTTCAGAATGATGTACTTAATACGTGGTAACCGTTTTAGCGTCCCTGCAACCTTTTATATAATTCTATTATTTATTTTAAAAAAAACCACTTTAAAAAATTTGGTAAGTAAACCTAGAAGTTCGCACCGTAGAATAGCACCATACAAATTCAAAACTCATGCAAACTTCACAAATCTATACTCGTAGAACATCAGAATAAAAAAATCTATTACCTCTGTAATACATGTGGGAGTCATCCACAAAAGTGGGATTTTCTTCCTCGACCCCTGCCAACTTGTCTTTAAGGACTTTCATGGGCCGGTAACGCGTGCGAATTAATCTGTAGTCGCCCTTATCGTATCTCTCTATTGCTTCCTAGAGATATATTCAAGTGAATTTATTGATTGTGTTTTTCATTATATTCATACATAAAGTCAAGCCTTTTCCCAAGGCCGTAGGTAGTCATCATCATCATCATCATTTCAGCCGAAAGACGTCCACTGCTGGACAAAGGCCTGCCCCAAGTGTCGCCACATTGACCGGTCCCGTGCGTCTCGCATCCAGCGGATCCCTGCAACCTTTCTTCCTTCCGTTCTCAGCTTAAATGGTTGCCTATCCGACTCAGGAGATCCCTAAGATCTCTCTTCATGCTCTTCACGATTATGAACGATCAATGTGCTCCTGATTACCTAAAAACTTATTTCAAAGTTGTTTTTTGACATGGAAAGAAAAATTCGAGTGCGAGCAGGGTTTGAACCTGCGACCTTCCGATTCAGTACACCGGATGTCTTAACCAACTAGACCATCGCACCCCGCTCACAGTTCTCGAAATTTTCGTTCCATTAATAACGTCTTACGGTGACGTTAGCGCCATCTATTTAAGAAAGTATCGAACTAACTTAAACCAACACGTTGACATTGCAGTCAAACAAAACACAGCTAACAGCTATGTTCCCTACGCAGGGTTTGCGTATAAAATATTAAAAATTATTTCAAAGTGTTGGGCAGTTCTCACAGTCGTAACCTTCGAGCTTCCAAGAATCTACTTCTCCAAATTCCTTCACACCGCACTGGATTTATGTCAAATTCTTACGCTATCTCTACTATAAAGCTCTGGAACGCGCTACCTTTTGGCATTAAAAAAGCTGAAAGCAAATTCAGTTTTAAAAGAAAAGTGCGTAACCACTATTTAAGTCAGAATAAATAGCTCTCTCTCTATTAGAAGTCGAGTCATGGTAATTATTATTAGGTTTCTCGTTTTTAATTTTGGTATTTGTTAAAATATGTATTAGTTTATTTTATTTGTATATAAGTATTAGTATAAGTTTTTTTTTTTTTTTTCAATTTATAAGTGCCAATATAAATTTTCGATAGTAAGAAGTTATTTTTATATATTTATTTTGTACCCTATCACAATGTTTTCTTATTTAACCCAAAGGTTGACTGGTAGAGAATGCCTTGTGGCATTAAGTCCGCCTATGTATCACTATTGTACATGAAGTTTAAATAAATAAATAAATAAACCTTTACCAGGTCATCGGTCCACCGAGTGGGAGGCCTTCCAACGCAACGTCTTCCAGTTCGCGGTCGCCACTCCAGAACTTTCCGGCCCCATCGGCCATCCGTTCTGCGAGCAATGTGCCCTGCCCACTGCCACTTAAGTTTGGCTATTCTTCGGGCGGTTTTTAGGCGGTAGGTAGTGTAGGCAGACATTACAAAGCGCTACGGTTTATTTTTTATCCGACTTCTGCGATGCCAAAAGGAAGGGTTATGATTTTACCAGCCTATGTATGTATGTTTGTATTTAAGTATGTTCCTATTTAGCGCCTAAACAATTTATCCGATTTTGATGAATAAGGTGTCAATCGATTCGTTATTATGGCCCGGGTAACATTTTAATCGACTCCGATTTTACCTCGACAACCTCGAATTTAATTAGAGCGTGATTTTTCAGTACTCGGGAATCTTAGTTGTAGTTTAACACACAAATTCTTGTTCATGTTTCATACATAAAAAGTACACTGTCAAAATGTATGGAATAGTTTTTTCATTTTTGGCATCATAAAATAAAAAATTAAACTAATACTTCTTTAAGTAACTGCAGTCAACGACCGCATGTAGTCTGAGGTCGTAGAACCTAATGAAATCATCAAACCCTTTTTTTCGTTCTAACATGTCTAAAGCCAGCGGAGTTTGGCTAAGTATTATATATTTAACGATAAAATATAAGTAATAATTCAAATGATGCTATTAGTCTTAACAAAACCTAAAAACTTAATGAAAATAAAATGCGAATAACAGTTATTATTTTAACAAAACTTAATTAAAATAAATTACCTGTCTTTCTATGGTTATAAAGATTTTTTTTAGTCTTTATGAAGCTATTAAAACCTAAATAACAGACATTAATTAAAATATCAGTCATCATGCTTTGTATAAATGAAAAAAAAGTTTAACATTGAATCGTAATATTCATGTAGCGGCGTGATACTTTGGCCAGATTGGGATAGGGTTTTTTAAATGAAAAAACAATGTTGACGTATGTGGTGTTCGTAAGCAAGTGTATTTTTTTAATAAGTTATACAACAGTCGAGGAAAGAGGATATGGAAACAATGGTGGCCAATCAGAACACAATATCGCGTGATTTTACTGTACGCTGATTGCCTGGCGATGACGTGATGCGACCGGTACGAAATCGTAGAATGAATGAAGGATGAATGGATGAAGCCCAAACAATTCATAATGTAAAATTATTTTATGTTGAAGTTACAACTACTTTATTATTCCAGGGAACGTCAGGTGAGCGGACTAAACAAACTGGTGTGGCTGAAACTAAAACTGAAACCCCGAATTGTAAACTTTTAAATGACGCAGATTTTGAAATAAGTTGGCTGTTTCGGAATTTTAAGCTGGAGGGCTTTTTAATTTTTGAAACTTTAATGTTTGCAAGAAAGTTTAACCCAGTATGACACATTGCACTTTATCCTTATTTCTTACAAGCGGCCCAACCCGGGTTCACACGCCTATGTTATTCAGGGATAATGTAGGATTCTAATTCGGTCCCGTCGTTTTTGAGTTTATTCGTTACAAACATACAAACTTTTCCTCTTTATAATATTAGTATAGATCAGGTAAAGTAAATAAGTAATTTGTTTTGCTGTGGTTTTGCAGTCAGTAAATTTCAAAGTGGGGCTGACTGCTTAGTACCAAGTGCATGCCAAAAATAAGTTATTACTTATGGCGGCTTTTTTTTTCGACCCAGCGCACGAGTCGAATAGATCATCGCTTGCAACAGGTTGATTCAACTAAGTTATGCGTCATAATAATGAATAATATTTTTATTTTAAAATTATTAAAGTCTCATAAATACCAATTTTTTTTTATGAATGTTCAGTAGTCATTGGATACATGAAGTGGGCTGCCGTTGTAAGACGACTAAAAAATCACGGTGCATACAGCATGTATCATACATTTAAATCGAGTAGGAATTGAAGTTTTGTACGGGACAGCTTGTGATTTTATGGCGATTACGGTGTTGGTTCCACGGAGAAAGTTGTTCAGATTGAGGATCTGACAACTCTTAAATACAACCTTGATATACCTTCCTAATACACGCTCTTTTATTTCGTTTTACATCACAAACTTATTCTATGATTTACTCTTACCTGTCGTGTCCTTGAACTTTGAAGTCTATATCTTATTTTACTTCGTATCAGATCATGCATGGTAGGATGCTCGCCAATAGCTCGCATGAAATCTATTCTTCGTAAAACCTGTAGAATTATTTCTATTGACATGTAAAATCAGCGCCTTAGTTTATATTAATATGCATTTCCATTATTTCGCATGGAAATGCATAAAAAATAACTAGTCCACCATCTTTAGGAGTCCGCCATATTAGATTTAAAATTACGTCACTTAGCTAACTATGCATTATCATCCAAACTAAACATGTATGCAAAATTTCAGCGCAATCGGAAACTGGGAACTGGATCAGAACAACTAACATTGTTTTACATCGCGAGATAATTACAGGTGAAGCTATTAATAGCGTGACAAAAAAATAACATCGCAATGACAAATTTCACAAAGCATCAAAAATAAATGAATAGGCACAAAAGCACTGACCTGTAACTCAACGTAAGTAGCTGCCTTCACAGTAACTTTGGACGGAATCGAGAAGAAGAGGCTTAACTCGCCAAGTACCTGAAAACAAAATTACCGCTTGTCTCACCAACTTACTGAGAGAGCACGTTCATTAGTGACCGGACGATGTACTTAGCGAACAACTTTTAAAGAACTTCAGTAGAATTGAGACTTACACCCTCTTCACACAGGGTAACGTCTTTTTTATCGTTGAATTCAGCATCCATAGAGAATTTATCTCTTTGTATACATGTATGTTCTTTACAAAATATTTGTATACTAAAACGCATTTAACAACTACTTTTATGAATCTAAACAAGTTATTAAACAATTAAAATGACGCTAATTATTGGCAATATTTATTAATTATGCTTAATACTCATTTTTATGTTGGCAATCAGCGTAACAATTATTTATAAAGTGCATTAGAACTACGGGCACTCGTAGCAGTTAGTCATAACATTACTTTAACAAATACATTGCCAAAATAATTTCGGTTGTGAAGTACTTAGTCACGGCGTCCAAAAACTGACTTAAAACGCTTTTAAAACACTAACAGTTCCTTCTTTGAAAGCAATCATAGGACTTTCATCGTCTTCGTCGGATAACATTTCGATAACTCCTCGCTTGATAAAAATCATGCCGCTCTTCACCACACCTTGGCTCCAAATATGCTGTTCAGCCAAATATATATCATGACGCATCAATAGAGAGATTTGGCGCATAAATGATTCCTCTACAAGGGAAACAAATAAATATTATGTTAAACAAAGAACCCAAGATTTTAAGTAATACATAAGTTTTCTGAGTAAAGTAGAATCAGTTTGTTAATAATAAATGAGCATAATGATGGAATGTTGTCGAGATGATCGAAATAGATCTTTTTTCAACAATATGGATGATAAGCAAAAAAGAGATAGGCCGTAATGGTTCAGCAATATTCATCAATCAACCTCAGCGAAACTACAAATGGCGTCCGAATAATATTAGTTCACTTATAACTACTGAAAGCTTTGAGATTTTGCCGCTAAACTCAAGGATTTTCCTCCAAAGATGTTCCACTTAAAACAGAGACAATAGCAGACTAACAAACTTTAATAAAATGCGCACGGAGTGGCTCTTAATTAACGAAAACTTCGTTTCAATACAATATCATTATACAAAAAGTCCCAAAGTAAACGCCCACTAGGTTTTTAGTTCGTGAGAATTTACAAAGGTATTGAATTCAGTGCAAACTTCGTAGCTCTCATTATAAAGTTATACTGTAGTATAGTATAAGTTACACTAACCGGTGTCTCTAAATAGCACGGAGTTATGGAAATTCCCGACGTTAATGTCGAAGATTAGTTCCATCTGTAGTGGTAGAGGGAGCGTCTGTAGTTGTTTCGATCTCAATATCCCAGACTTCATCTGCCACAGCTTAAACTTATAGTTCTTACATTGGTCTATCAACCAAGCCGGTGCCTTGCTAATTTTTAGGTAATTCATCATGTAATGGTACTGAAATTAAATTAAATAATGCATTCATCAATTTACCAACAATTTTATTCATAAGGATTATAAAACTGCGCAATCTGATTATGAATATTCATGCCAGGTTTTTGTTCAATAAATTATGAATTTTCAGCCGTACTCATACACTAATTTATTATTAATATTTCTGATGATGTTTATAAAGGCAGGGCTGTTGTGCTTATGAAGTCATTGCTTGAATTAATTAATAGTTCCCAGAAAGTTTGAAATAATATAGAATTTCCCATCGCAAATGAACTTTGCACAGTTTGCGTATCAATCCAATCCCAACCTATAAATAGACTTACCCTATCGACAAAGTGTGACCTCCTCGTGTTTTCGATGACTAGCTCCCAAGCCAGGGTCCCTATGAAGTGATAGCGAAAGAACACATAGCCGACCAGCATCAGAGCTGACGTCAACCACTTTTGCAAGGAACTCTGAAATATAATGTCAATTAAGACCAGATAAGTAGTTTAGTTACGAATATGAGAGCAAACGAAGAGCATACTTTTATAGAGAAAATACGCTATACTTACAATAGGAAATGAATCTCCAAATACGACATTGAAGAAACGACAGGTGCAATAGTACCAACAACTTCTGTAACTGTAAATGAAAAGTTAATATTACAACACTAGTATGTATTAGTCTCATGTAACTGGCTGGGGGCGACTATATTGCCATTAACCTGGCAAAGTAAAGAGATTCCTTTGTGTAAGGCTAGTAGTTGATGGTTTTTGTCCACCCCATGTGAAAAGGCATACGTGTATAAATGTAAATCTTACTACTATCCTACTTAATATTATAAATGCGAAAGTTTGTGAAGATGGATGGATGGATGTTTGTTACTCTTTCACTCAAAAACCAATAAACGGATTTGGATGAAATTTGGCATATAGATAGTTTATAACCAGGATTAATTTATAGGATACTTTTTGTCCCGGTAGTATGATCCCGTGGGACAGTTACCGACCTCCACGCGAGCGAAGTTGCAGGCATAAGTAAAAAATAGTTTTAAATATTAAAATACATGCAATATAAAAGTGATAAAATAAACGAAAAATTCGGAGATACCTACATTATTGAGTACCAGTCAAAAGTTACGAGTATGACTGCAGCTACCTTGCGCCAACTTTAAACCATATGTGCCGGAGGTTATAAAATTTTCGAACAATATGCACATGCAGAATTTATGTTCAAGTTACCCTCTATTCCCTGTCATATAACATTTAAATTACGTCTTCATTTTAATCATATTGTACTAGTTTTTGCCCGCGGCTTTGCTCGCGTTAATTTAGAATTTGACAATCAATTCGGGTTGTACTCGGCTTGTGTAATAATATAATTGAGGTGTGATTTGAAAGACACGTGGCGTCATCTATTATCGTAAGACCGTAATTGTTGTTTTCCTCATAACTGTTGCTGAGGTGGTTGGGATCTACCTTCTAGTGGTCCACCCCGGGCAACGGCACCATGCGTCTTCACGGACTGTGGTGATGGCTGAAGATCCCTTACAGCGGTGGTAGGCTTCGGCCGCCTGGCGCGCGACCACCCTCCTGCCGGAGTCCGGCGCCAAACAGCTTGACTGTGTTCCGTCGGTGTGGGGGAGTGCCAGTGCCATTGGGGGACGGAAATGGTCAGTTGCGCGGTTTCGGACCAGTCTGGGTACCTGTGTAACTCTGTACCGGGACTCATACTGGAGGGTAGCGGTATCCGAGGCACGGTCTCTGCCGTTGGCCGACCGCAGTTAGTAGGAGGCCCAAGTACTGCGCCAGCCACGTCGGAAAGTCTGTCCCGCCAACTCGCGAAAAATCCCGAAATGCTCCACTGTGCCAGTTGGCGACTGGGCGGGAGGACCCGGTGGCCATTTCTGGGGGGCTCGGGCGTCCTCGCAGTCTCCAGATGAGTCTTCCACAGGTCGAATGAGCTAAAGAGTCCCGTTCAGTAACCGAGCCGCGTCTCGACCAAACTTCTGTTTCCCCACTAAAATACTCACACATCATGAAAAAGCACAAAAAAAAAGAAAACGGTTTTGAAGCGGCGGCACTTCCTCCCACTTAAAGTGCACCTCACCAATATCAGGGGGTTGCTCAAATCTCGATCCGGTCCACCACCACCTCCAGACCGAGAAGCCGCACCTATTTTTTTTTAACGGAGACGCAGATTGCGACGCCGTCAGACGTGGCGTACCTCAACTACCCAGGATACTCGATTGAACATAAGTTCGTAAAACGAGCTGGGGTCTGTGTGTACGTCTGCGATGATATATGCTTTCGGCGTCTCCGTTGCTTTGAGGATTTCGGGTTATCTACTATCTGGATACGGCTGGATACCGGGGCAAAGAAATCACTCTACGTCGGTGCCTACCGGTCGCACAGCGGTGACCAGGAGAGGACCAGGCTCTGGGAGCACCTGATGGAGAAGGCGGATTGTGCCCAGCAACGGTACCCGACCTTGTCGATGTTCCACACATTCGCACGAAGCGCTTTGCTACATCATTTATTATGCGCACAGCCAAGGAGTGAAATTCCCTGCCTGCGTTGGTGTTCCCAAGTTCATATGACCCGAATCTATTTAAGTCGCGAGTTAACAGGCTTTTTTTGGGTAAGCTCATTCCATCGTCGACCTCATCTCTGTCCTTGGACTAGATTAAGGTCAAGAGTAAGCCCATTTAGCATAAAAAAACAGTACTTTTTCTCGGGATGAAAGAAATGTCGGGTTTTGTACACCTGACAACGTATATGCAAAATTTCAGGATATCGGTTCAGTGGTTTAGGCGTGAAAAGGCAACTAACAAACAAGCAAACTTACTTTCGAATTTATAATGTTAAGTGTGGAAGTATGGATTCGTGCTCATGTTCCAAATTTTTAAAAAGGATTAGCAGTATTGCATTGAAGATGAATTTGTAAAAAGTATCCCTATAATTATTAAAGTACAGCGTACATACTCTTAACCTTAACAAAGAAAAATCGATGGTAAGAGTTTTCTTTGAAGTAAGTTGTAGTTGTTGTTGTTCTTTGTTGTTGTAGCTTCAGATACAAGTCAAGTGCTACAAAGATATTATGGTACTTGAATGACATGACTTGGCGGCGCTGTTGGTAAACATTTTTGCAACTGTTTTCTTTATCAGCCCCTTCGAATACCGTGGTTTGCTATTGTACGGCTAAGGTCTATTTAAATGCTTGTGGACGGCGAGTTATGGGCTAGCTCGCCGTCCGGCCGTCTTATGACGACAAGCCGTGTCGACGGCGCGTTCGTGTTCCACGCGCGCCTCAAAGAGATGTCAGCAACCAAGTTTAAGCAACAAAGTTACTAAGTTTGATGTACAGAATGCTCGGTTGGCGGCTATTTACACCCCGTATTTAATTAACAAGTAACAGGACTCAAAATGTTAGTAACAAAATTTCCTTACAGCTATGTTAGTAAACTGAACCTACTCACTTAACCTACAACTGTCTTATAGATATGGTAATGCCTGCTACAAGCTCAACACCGATGTAGAAAGCTTGCAGCAACGATTCATACACAAACAGCCCAGTCTACTCGCAACACACTGCAGTATATTGTTGAGGCTGGCCCGCACCCGGCGCACCAGAAAAGCGCATCTTTTCCGCATCGTGGTGAAGAAACAATCGACACGAGCCTCAGCAAACATCCCTGATGCGCTACAGAAGCGGAACAGCCCCATCAATAACCGAAACGCATTATTATATTGAACGCGAAGGGCGCTGTACGCTTATGATGATTATGATAAGTACTATAAAAATATACCAATTGAATTTCAAGCTCCTAGCGTTCACATGCGGAGGATAACCCATATTGTGCCAAGGGTGTTCCAGTTCTGGAGCTCGGTTCACGGAGTACCATAGACAAGTGCCTGCATGAAGGATCAATACAGCAGTAATGATTTGTTCAATAAAGAACAATAATCGACGTGACTTTCGCATCTGAAAATAATATTAATAATATAATTTATTGATAAAAGTTCACAATATTTAAAGACGCACAGAAGTTAAAACCCAGACTCCTAAACTAGGAATACCTATGACTTAGGAGTCAGTGTTCTACTGCCACTTGGACACTATAAACCCTTATGGAAATTAAGAGCTGATAAGGTGATGTTATACAAAAAGAATATATTATTATGTAGTGATTAAAAGAAAAGAATGAAAAAAAAAACGTAAAAAAAAGAAAACATTGAACGGAGTAACATAAAATGACTTATTTACTGACAGTGAATAAGTAATCCCGTTATGCTCGTTTTTGAGGGTTTCGTAACCAACGGAACCCTATTAATAAGCATCCGCTGTCCGTCCGTCTGTCTGTCAGCGGGCTGTATCTCATGATCCCTAATAGGTAGACAGTTGAAATTTTCACAGAATGTGTATTTCTGTTACTGTTATAACAACAAAAAAAAAATTAAAGAGGGCTACCCTACTACGATGGTACGGAACCCTTCATGCGCGAGTCCGACTCGCATTTGGCCGGTTTTATAAACACTTGGTGACAACTAAACATAATACTGTTACGAACTGGATATGGGATAAATTAAAACACTACCGATCAAACACCAAATATCTTTATTAATCACAAAACATTTAAAATTCAGTCACAAACATACTACTGAACACTATGCCCTTAGATACCGCACTTACAGTTCACTTTGATTCGTTTCGTTGTATCGCCTAAATCAGACTGACTGTTTCCGCAAACACGCCGGCTATTTATATGCCGACCGATAGTGGAACATTCTAGACTCGAATGTAATCTAGAATGTTCTCGTAAAACAACCGACGTAACAATACGTTAACATTAAGTTGTGACTTGGCGTAAAAATCATATTACCAAACAAAGCAATACAAGTTACGACACGGATTCGTCGTTTAACTGCTGAGCATGAAGTTTTGGGTTCGATTCCCGAGTCGAGCAAAGTCTTATTGGGTTTTTCCATCAGGCATTTCTCAGTAGCAGCCACGGAGTCTGGATCTGTGCCCGGTTGATGGCAATAGGCTAGCCCTCTATTACGTGGAACTTAAAAACATAACCAGCTACATGTTGCCTAGCAACGGATTTCTAACAATATTGTTTACAAGCTAAACCTCTTGTCCATACACGTTTTTACCCGTGAACATCTACGGTTGGTTCCTAGATATGAGCGGGGTGTTGCCCGCAGTGGCGGCGGTGCCGACGTGACCGTATATGTACAAGCATCCATTGTGATCCCTAAAACACTGACGACCGTGTCCTAGACACAAAGACATTCAATTATTTATGAGCGATAGACGGGACAAGACGATGAAAATTGTAATCCAAAACTTATTACTACTTAGTAACAAATCGTTCTGTCTAGTGTCATATGCCCGCTTGTCAGGTAGCATTCGTGTGTCAAAATCGAAGATGCTCGGGATCAAAAATTTTGTGTGATAATATTCCTAATGTCCGCTCTATAAGTATTTTAAATCTCTTTGCCTAGACATGACGAATCAACCGTAGATTATGGACGATAGACCTCATGACCTCGTTTAACTTCTTCTTAGCGTGTCGATGGCAAATTTTTATTATATATGTTTGGCCCAAAATTCAACTACGCAAATTCCGCTCGCTGATGCAGTCATAAGATCGTCAAGTGTGCAAGTGTTAGGGCATGCAGCGCAAGATGGAAGATGACCCATTGTCTGTGGAGACACGCCGCATAAACATTTGAGATCTGAGCCGACCATGAACCCCCATCTAGAGAGATTATCCTTGGTACGGCCGACTTGGGTTCGGAGTCTATTCAGAGATTTCCAAGTCGGCCACGGCAAAGCATGTCCAGGTGGAAGGCTTTCAGACGGCTCGATGAAGCCGTCAGGGGGCTTAAGCAGCTCTCGCCAGAGATCACATCTCGCTGTGGAGGCATTACTATTCGCTGGGCTAGCTAGGCCAACGCACCCAAAAAAGCTTTTACGGCTTTTCAGCCTCTGGGGCACTGGAACATAATTGTGCATTGGGTGGCGTGAATCAGCTTGTAGCTTTGTCCTCTCGGTGCGGCTGGCTATGGTCCTACGGACTTTTGGAGGCGCAAAAGTTAAATGAATACGTAATTTATGTCATAGGTGTAACAAGATCCTTAACGAAGCCGAAAGGCACTTGTTCTCCCCATCATTGCGATATTTTTTTTTGTTCTAGACCATACACCTGGGAACCTTCTGGTTACGGAGATTGGGAGTCAAAGTTCCAACTTTTTCACATATATATTTTTTTTTAATATTATAACTTTACTTATGATATCTCCATAACCTTTGTACTATTCAATGCATCCATCAGCACAATGTTTTGAGTGCGTGAGTGCGTTACATTGAGTTTTACCGTAAAACGAGATTTTTCACACCAAAAAAAAAATTTCGCTCCAATATTTTTTGCGTAGGGTTTCTTAGTTTGATGTACAGAATAGTTTGGGAATGGTTGACGGCTTGGTGAAGGGTCCTTTTACACCTTGTATATTAAAAACTTACTTGTTCATTTATACTTCGGAAGTAAATGAGCAATCTGTAGACCCGTCCGATTTCCAACCACCTACCGGCTAATACAAACTCCTCATAGCCGGGTCTCTTTTTAACTGCAAATATGATATTATAATAATTATTGACAAGTTTACAACAAACGATGGCAAACGTATTGAGTTTGTAACTCGAGTCAGTGTAATATTTCGTGTTGTGTGCGTAGGCTGCTACGAAAAACATGCTACGGTGCGTAGCATCTTTTTTGTAGCAGCTACGGCCTACGATCTTACGATCGACCCTACGATCCCCGCCTCCCTTTCTCTTCCCTTTCTACGATCTATGTTTTGGTACGTAGTATTATATTATCTGTGGTTTTGGTAACAGAATAATGACCATGGAAGGCTATTTTTGTTATTTTTAGACCATGGAAGGTTTTTTTCCGATCATCATATTTTATCACACGTTAATTGCCAGGGTGATGGTGCTTTACAATTATGTAAGAGCCATAAAATAGCGGGCGCAGCGTATTGGGTTCTGATATTTGTTTTGGCCACTAGGGAAGACAATCAACGATTTTTTTATTTTGCCCATTTATCTATTTATTTATTTAACACTTCAAGCACAAAAGTACAGAGGTGGACTTAATGCCATAGACATTTCCTACGAGTCAACCTTTGACAAGCAGTGGTAGGTGTATATCTGAAAATAATTTTAAATAATACTAAGATCCATCATCCATCTAGGTAAGTTCAGCATTTTGGCTTGGCAATGAACGTTCATTGCCACGTCAACAAACATAATATTTGAAATACTTTGGACTTATTATTTTTAAAATTATAAGAAGAAACTTACAAACCAAAGCTATAGGGAGAAGTGTGATACAATCGTAAGTCAGAAGGTAATAGTTCCTCCGATAAACTCGAACATGCAATCGAACCAAAGGCCAAAACGTGTGAAGAAGATGAACGATAACATCGATAAAATAGCAAACTTCTGGTATAAATAATGATAACTCTAGAATTATCCAGTTTTCGTCAATGTCCAAGTAGTACGCGAGAAGGAGGTGTAGCAAAAACTTGTAAACTACTGAGAAAAGAATGAAGGCCTGAAACAAGAAAACTCTGTTATTCTACAATACTCAATACTCAAATTTTTATTGCATTCCATAAGTATTACATAGATGGTGTAACAAGGTAAAAGATCAATATGGACCCTGTCGGGCACAGCAACATTAGGAGAGAGGAAGAGGGCTAAGCAGGTATTCAATAATATCATATAAATTATTAGAAATTATAAATTTAATTGGATGTATAATTATGAATTTATACATAATACATTGTTAGGTTTGTTCATATAGGTATTGTATATTAGTTATTTTTATTTATGTATTGCATAACAATAATGTAGGTAATTATTATGAAATTATTAGAAGTATTTAATTATTATTAAATTATGTTATTATTTGTGTATTCATATTTATATTTGGTTTCCTAAATTCCATATTACTCCATATTATATTATATATTTATTTCGTATTGTTTGTTGTATTACATGAGAGCGAATGATTTTATTTTGTAATCGATTTGTCATCCAGAAACTCCAGAAAGGACAATCCAACATTTTTTTTCTTCCTAGTCTGCTCTGTTCCACTCCTGGGCGAAGGCCTTCTTCCATTCCTTCCACTTCTCGGGAACCCGAGCGCCCTCCTTCCAGTTCGGACGAACTCGTCCCGCAACCTAACCTAAAGCCTATTTGACTAACATCAAGTCCAAACTCAAGTTTGGACTTGATGTTAGTTAAGTATATACCACATACTATAGTTTTTAAGCAATGAATATTTTCAAGGCTTAGTGGCCAAAAATCTTAGTTATTGTAGAGAATCCATATTGATCCCCTCCCGATTGGCCATTTCGGCCACGGCGTCCAATCTCAACGGACATAAGCCGAGCGATCGGGTGCAGGACTAATAGCTAAAGTGCTTGCCTAGGCACGGGGGTATCACACCGCCAACTTACAAACTTCGAGCAGCGACTAAGAAATTTCTGATGAATGAAACATATAACACTTTTTGCCCGTCCCGAGACTAAAACCCCACACTCAACAGTGGCGATTGTGACTACGAGACCAATCCATAGTAGCACAGGTTTGTACCTGTAGCTATCAGATGGGAGTCATAACAGGCCACAATAAACTAGGCACTCAATGCACTATATGCACGACCGCTTTAATGAGTCCTCCGCATTGCCCCATCAAAGGCACATTAAGCGTCCACAAAGTCCTAACAATATCCCACAGGTTATATGCTTTAAAATAACCATAATCCACGTCGGAATTACGGATACTAATTGAACCAAAACGTGATCAACCTTCAGAATATTCCATTTAATTGATACCTTCGCGAGGACTCATTAAAGCGGTCGGTCTATGATTTATCTTCTTCTTCAATCGGTCCCTCATTACTGAGGATCGTGGTCACTGGACATCGCTAAACCGACAATCTGCCTCCATCGACTTCGGTCCGAAGTTGCCATCACCACCTGCTAAAATTTGTTTGAGGACGTAGCCTCGTTTACTTGGTCGGACCATCGTGTTGGCGATCGGCCTCGTGCTCTCTTGCCTTCGGTACTGCCAACAATGACCAGCTTTTCAAGGCTGCTACCTCCCCTTCGCATTATGTGGCCGAAATATAATATGTCAAAATACGATGTAGGCATACTGTAGACAATCGGATCTTGATATCGAGTTGCGAAAGCAATTTGCGCGTTTGGCTGTCTATGGAATTCGGAGCATCCGCCTGCAGCACCACATTTCGAATGCGTCTATCCTCTGTCTTTCTCTTGCTCGGATTGTCAACGTCTCAAGTCCATAGAGGAAAATCGGGAAAACTAGTGCTCTGACCAAGCGGGCCTTCGTTTTATAGTGTATACCACGATTTTTCCAGATGTTCTGGAGGCGTGTCATAGCATCTTTAGCCATGGCTATCCGCCGTTTTATTTCTGGGCCGCAGCTACCTTCATTATTGATATTAGAGCCCAGATAAAGAAAGAAAAAAATAAAGAAAATATTTTTATTTGGCCCATGCCACAATGGCACAAAAAAAAAATTAAAAAACTTAAATTTACACAATAAAAAGGTTAAAACTAAACAAAAACGAAACTGTCCACAGTATCAACGCCTTGGATGTGATAGGCGCCTGATAGCTTTCCCGCAGATGATTCATAGTGACGACGACGTTGACGACGTTGGTGTGACGTTTCAGTTCACTGCTAGTCAGCCTTTGTGATATTACAGTAAAATATTTGTGTTTAGTTCTAGTTAATGTTTATTGTTGTTGTTGATGAAAAGTACCTTCGAGTAGTTACGTAAAAATATAGGTAATATTGCATGTATATGGGAGCTACATCTGCCAACAAACTGCTTTACAGTTTGGCAGAAGTAACATTTTTTTTTGTAATTGGATGTTACCACGAATAAACGCTTTTTCATTTTTTTTTTGCAGTGACAGCCTAGTGGTGTGACCGTCGGACTGCCAAGTCATAGGTCTCGAGTTCGAACCCAAGGCACGCACCTCTGATGTTTCGGATTCATGTGCGTATTGTATAATCATCACTTGCTTCGGTGAAGGAAAACATCGTGAGGAAACCAGTATGCCTGAGAGATATTTCTTGACGGCATTTAAAGCCAAGTCAGAGGCCCATGAGCGGCATAAAAACCAGGTTAGGAACTAACCACACGAT
The DNA here is from genome assembly GCA_963576755.1 of Noctua janthina. Lineage (NCBI taxonomy): Eukaryota > Metazoa > Arthropoda > Insecta > Lepidoptera > Noctuidae > Noctua > Noctua janthina. Next base: position 7,535,876 of record OY755055.1, read on the forward strand.
AAAGAAAAAAAGTTTTTTTTTTAGTGATATTGTAATTATTTCACCAATGTAGGTACCTGAAACCGTGGATTCCAAGCGGTCATTAGAAAAAAGGTAGTAATTTTTTTCATTCGCCCCTCCCATAGAAAATTTCCGAAGGTTCTGCGTTTCTTGGCTTTTATCTGGGAGAAGTGTTCGTTTCCATCTCCAGTCGCATTTGTGTTTATTGATCTGAAAAACCGTTAAAGCTGTCATATTCAAGGTAACTGAAAAAATATCCGAAATTTCTAGACCACTTTGTATTGTGACTCTTAACAACGTTGCATATTCTTAATAATTAACGAACCAGTGGCGTTCGTATGTTATATAGCCTATAGCCTTCCTCGATAAATGGACCATCCAACACTAAAAGATTTTTTTAATTCGAACCAGTAGTTCCTGAGATTATCGAGTTCAACTAAACAAAGAAACTCTTCAGCTTTATAATACTAGTATAGATATAGAAACACGTTTCGTTAAGAATCACAATACAAAATAAAGTTAAGGTTCTACAAAATTGGTGACAGAAAACTGAGATTTAGGGAATGGAAAATAGATTTGTGATCTGAAAAAGTGAAAATTATAATTAACTGAAAATTATCCGAAATAATAAGCGATTATAATCCTTCGTTAATCATCGTAAAGGTTAATTCTCCTCCTCGTCACGAAAAATCCTGTAAATTATTTTTATCCTACAAAAACTCTCTTATGTCCATGCAGACCAATACGGGCCATAGCAATGTCCAGAATTGATTTGCTTGGCATACAGAAGGTATCAATTTTTTAGTTTAAATAGTACTTACACGTTAGCGATAGTACCCACAGAGGGCTCACTGACACTTCTGTTCAACCGTGCGGCCATGGAGGAGATTCTAAACACCTACTTAGCGTTTTACAAATCTTTAAATATTCAACTTTTCCATTGTGTCCACACAATTCAAACTTAGCCAACCTGTTTTTATTCATTCTGATATTCGAAAAATATTTCTTCATTACATGGCCTATAAAAAGAGCTTTTCAAGCAAGGAAAAATATACTGGTTTATAGGTTTAATATCAAAAGAGCAGGCCCATTCTATTAGGAACATAAATAATTAGAAAGAAACCCATTACATTTTTACGTCCCATCTTGGCATTTCAGCGAGAGGCCAAATGAAATGCCATATTTTGGCGGATATTGAAATTTTACTGCGGGCTGCTTCGTTCTCAGCGATGGTCGTAAAGTAAGTGTGGAGGTTGTGGCCCGATGGGAGAACGCCGTGATAAACTGACACTCTCAAGTGCCGAAATCTTTAGCGATGGATTTGTAATAAAACCTCGTATTGTGGGAGTTTCGCAATCGACGTGCGGAAATGACACCGGAAAATATACCCTCTTCTGTGTGACCGGGATTGATGACGAATCGTGCCAAAAATAGAATAAAAACGTTACAGCTCACGGAAAAATCCACCAACCGTAGCGCAACAAAAACGCTAACCCAGTGAAATGGGCAGGCTGAGCGTCGTAGGCGCTCATATAAAATGTAAATATGCGTCCAAGCTGTAGCTACGAAAGAATAATTCATATTCACGAGGTGCGCGGGGGACGGGGCTGGCCATCCATTTTGCATGGTTATTTTGGTGAAATCCCCGCGTATTCTGCCCTCATGTAATTAAGAGATTAAAAGATCAGTGAGCGGCGCTGAGCGAACTCGACGAGATTTTTATGAAAACATTTTTCATCGCAATATGCAATAACCCACACTACGTCCCGTTTTCAGACAACGTTGTATACACTTATGACTTAGCCGTTTTCATGATGTAGTCATAATAAAACTTACGATAATGGCATGCTCAGCTACACGTTACGTGTAATGAAAAAGTATACGCAGGATAATAACTTAGGTAAGTAAATATTGTTAGGTAAGAGTTCGTAAATATGAAAATATTTTAATGAAAATAAAAGGTTTTTCATAGCTAATACTTATTTGAATTACGGTTTTAGCTACTTTCATTTTATTTTGTTCAGGCACCCGGTATTTTAAAACAAGGACATTTTACACACATTGTTCGTCTGAACCTGGCTATACAAAGTATAATGGTTAAGTACTCGTAATGAAAGCGCCAACTACCAAACTATGTACCTACTACATGTGTGCAAAGAAACATACCTAAGTGAACGGATCACAAAGAAAAAGTTTATTAACGTGAACAACACCAATTTCACAATGTAAAAGCTAAAAGGTAACGTGAAAGGCAACCCATAGCCTGGAGTACGAAATGCTACGTACACACGACCATAAAGTTATACGAGCTTACACCTGGCGGCCATCAAAATTAAAATATACCCGCGCGAAAAATTGAACGTACTAAAATAATTTTTATCGAAACAATATATTGGATTTTTGTTCGAAGCATATTTATGTTGAATCAAAGGCAGATTTTCGATAACGAGCAGCTTTTAGTTTAAAATATTAAAAAGAAAATGTCTCGGATTTCTAGTGAAACTTCTAGTACTAGTAAACTATGACCACCAATTTGAATAATTAAAGGACTTTACTTAATAATAAAACTTTTGTTACAAAGGATACCCTACTAAATAAAGTTTTATAGAAGAGTCCTCTGGCTGGACCAATATCGCTTCTCCTGTGGGTGCTATGCCGAAACAGCAAACTGTCAGTAGACAATAAGAATGCAGAATTTAAAATTTAATGTTGTAAAAACAAATTTTAAATTTAATGATCTTTTTTTTTTTTTTTTCCGGATGGGAAATCATCAAATGACCCCCCCCACTCTGGGCGGAGCGGAAGGGAGTGTCAGACTTGTACTGACTAAAACCCATCCATGTTCCTTCTTTGCCCTTTGTGTTCCAGGGCCACGGTATCTCTTTCGAACAGTCCCGCAGCCCTGGTAGGCATCGGCCCTTGCGGACCCCTACTTATTTGCTGACATCTCTTTGAGGCGCACGTGGAACACGAACGCGCCGTCGACACGGCCTGTCGTCATAAGACGGCCGGAATTTAATGATCTTAAATTGGGGTTTAGTTTCAATATTCTTTTCGTCAAGAAAATGAACTCTTAAGCTATAACCTCAATACATTCAATGTGACGTTACATAAAAAAAAAAAAAAAAAAAAAAAAAAAAAAAAAAACCCGTTCATAAAGTCTAACTCATATATTAATACAATAACTATTTAATATTTAGCTATAACCTCAATACATTCAATGTGACGTTACATAAAAAAACCCGTTCATAAAGTCTAACTCATATATTAATACAATTACTATTTAATATTTAACTTCTTATAAAAAATAAATATTAAGCATGACTACATTATAAATACCTAACGACTTTCTGCTTAAAATACAAATATTATTAAGGTTTCAAAGAAACAAAAAACAGCCACACATTGTAAGAACATGGATTCGAACTTAGACTTCATTGATCGTGAACCCATGCTCAGCCCAAACAGCTACCAACACAATTAAAATTGATACTGATATTGTTAAAATTCGCGTAGTATTAACATGTCATGTTAATACTACGCGAATTTTAACAATGCAATGGTAAGAACAGGTCATCACTATGATGTGTATTCTAAATGCAACAGAAATATAATGCTATTTCGCGTAGTGTGACGACAGTTCATTAGTGTGTGTTATGTGTGGAATGTTGAGACACCACTCATACACGCACACGCACACACACTGCTGTATCGCGCTCGCACAGTTCATAACAATATAATCTTTAGCATGGTAGTGCACTTTTGAGCGTCTACTGTACACACAGCGTCTGTATAAACGATGAAGTAAAAGTAATACCTAACAATTATAACATAACACATAAACAAAAAAAAAAAATAATTACGACATTATTTCTAAAACATTTACTTTTGGGAACAACCTGTATCAATTAAGAAACTTCCTCCGCCACTGCTGTTTTTGAATGGACGGTCGGATTGGTCACCGAGGTTCGCTCGTTAGTACGAGTATTAGATATTATTTCGCCTAATACCCGCGGTAATTTTTAGTTGTAGTTTCTTTTTTAACTAAGTACCTACTCTCTAAATTATGTAGTCGATGATTTTGGTGCACGGTAAAACTCTAATGAGTTTATGTTGGCACCAACTTAAAATGTATAAAATGTACGTGTACTATTAAATAAATAAATAAATAAATAATATTTGTATTGTAGATGATTGCGTTAAATTGAATTTTACCGTAAAACGTGATTTTTACCCAAAAAAATGTCGTTTCCCAGCAATTTTTTTGCGTAGAATTGGTTAGTGTGATGTACAGAAGGCATGGTTGACGGCTTCGTGAAGGGTCCGTTTACACCTTTTGTTATTTATTTATTTATTTAAACTTAATGTACAATAGTGATACATAGGCGGACTTAATGCCACAAGGCATTCTCTACCAGTCAACCTTTGGGTTAAATAAGAAAACATTGTGATAGGGTACAAAATAAATATATAAAAATAACTTCTTGCTATCGAAAATTTATATAGGCACTATTACTACTAACAACTATTACTTATCTTTTATTATTACTTTATTCACTATTTTACACGCCCGTGTGTCACACATAACTAGCTAGTTCGAACAAAAAGGCTCAAACGTTGGCATTGCCCTCAGTAGCGGCGGAAAAATGTTTCTGAGCAAAGTGCAGTAGCAGTATGAAAGGTAGCAGTAACTTTGTGCATTGCGCCGGCACCAGCACTTCTAATTAGCAATGTTCGAGCTGCCTTTAACTGCACACCTTTGCTGAGCTGACTGCCTTTATACTTTGTCACTGCGACTATAATAACTTGAATGTCGCTTTAATTAGGACATTAGTAGACATTCTTTGAACATGCTAAGCCGTTTATAATGTAGATAATAAGATCTACATTATAAACCATCCTAAAAAAAAAATATTTTAATAGGTGTGTTTATCAAAAGTACTAATAATGCTTTTGAAATAATAATAAAAAAAGAATCAAATACCCACAATTAAACATTGATATCCAATATAGAATAGTAAGCTGATATACGTTTATTGTGTCCATTTTTTCACATATTTCAGTAGAACTTGTTTGTTGTATGTTCGTGGAAAAACATAACGTCCACTGAGTATGTACCTATAATAACTGTTTTGAAAAACAGCAATAAAAAAGTTTTATTACCCAATGGTTCATTTAGCCGAGTGTCCTCAGCAAACAGTAAAAATAATGGAGGTAGGTTAATAATTTAGGTTTATATTATTTTATATTGAAATATTTAAAAATGTAATTAATGTCTATATAAATAAATAAAGGAAATGTAAGTAGATACAATTTGCGAAAGTATACAAAGACTAAATTAAATAAAATTAAAAACTACCTATAATTGTCATTTATGGTCGCGACAAGGTTACCCAATCGCAATGACAGATCGCGCAACGATCAAATGACGCTTCCTTAGATTGCGACATTGTTGCCGTTTTCATTTATTTCGTTATAAATTTTATCTGAGGAATGAATGGTCATATTCATCAACACTTTGAATAGAAAATATGTCAAACTATTTTAATTAATCTTCTAATAAAAGAAAATCAGCCTATGAAACAAAAGAATTATCTGTGTATCGTAGTACAGAGATAGTCATACCTACTTTAAATAAGTAAGCAAAACAAAATATAATGTCATGAAACGACTATATGGTTTTCTTTGAAGGCCTGTTTATTATAACTGTACCGAGAATCCGGTTTAATTTTGTAGGTACTTCCAAATTAAATTAATTGGCAGCAAAGTTTCCTCTACTTCAATGGAGCCATCATTAGGCACCTAGTACTGTAATACAGAAGTACAGTCAAGAGCAACGTTAAGTTCCTACTCAAGAACAAAGCTGAGAACATACCTGTCTCACGAACAAAGACCCCAAAAGCTTGAAAGTACGTAAAATTGAAGTGAACTTAGTTAGGCAGTCATCAATGTGACTCGGTCACGTCCGCCGTCTGCGACGGAACCCGAGGGGAAAAATCCTGAGAGAGGTGATTGAGTTAGCGCCTCGGTTCGAGGAAATGGCCGTTCCCTGTCGCTTGTGTAACGCAATACCGCGGCTGCCGACCAGCCATTTGCGCGGGATTCCGTTACACACGGCAGAGCTATATCTGGAAGTGATATTGTCTTGTCTTTTGTTTTGAGGTGAAGGACATTTTTTGGGCCTTTTAAAAACGTATAACAGTTCCTTAACATAGCTGATCTTTTTTTATGATACCTAGAATATCGGTTAATTGTATACTTACCTACTACCTTGTACTATCTCGTTGCTCTAGTAGTCGCAAGCGCGTCTGCTGAGCATGTCCTGAGTTCAATTCCCAAGTCGGGCAAAGTCTTATTGGGTTTTTCCATTAGGAATTTCTCAGTAGCAGCCATGGAGTCTGCACTTGTGCCCGGCTGGTAGCAATAGGCTCGCCCCCTATTATATGGGACTTAAACATAACTGGTAAAATGTGGGTGTATAGTATTATTAGGTACGGCTCTGCTAACCCTTCGGGGATTACAGACCTGATGTTATGTTAAATATACCTAATAGACATCATCTAAGTACTTGGTAGTTGTGTGCAGGTTTTGATTCACAGAAATGAATCCACTTTAAGAACTAAGGTCATAGTTTGCCAAGCAAAATAATGCTAATTATACCCCAACGTGTGTAGAATACTATCTCCATATTCTCTATTTTTCATCCTGTTTTATACTATGCACTAACCCTCATTGCCCGTTACGTGGAAGTGTCCCACATTTGTTATAACTGTCTGCTAATCTTTCATTTATTTTCGAGTGCAGCTTGAAACACATTGAACACATGAGCCTCGTTGCTTACTTAGCTCTAGCAGTATTTATGTCGTAACCTAAGAAGGTTACACATTGCAATAAGAATCGAATGTAGTAACATGATCAGCAGGTTTTCTATTATTTGTGGACTTTCAGCTTTCAGCAGCGTTACTATTATTTTGGAACATTTACCTTTACAAACACGACGATACGGTTGGCGTAGTGGCTGAGCAATTGGCTGCTGCGCGAGTTGCGGGTTCGATCCCCGCACGGAGAAGATATTTGTATGATCTACAGGTAGCTGTTCCAGGTCTGGCTGTTTGTGTATGTGAGTTTAAATTTTTGTAAACGCACCTACGATACAGGAGAAATTCCTAGTGTGGGGCAACGTTTTTTTTTTTTAAAGAAAAAAAAAATCAACAAAAAACGTACTTTACAAACTATAAAAAGAATAAGATATCACAAAGAATCTCAACCACTACCTAGATGGCTTTCTAAAAACACTTCAGACTTCACAAGGCAAGTTAAAATTCCACTTTTCAATAAAGCACTTAAGACCATTGGCATTTCCTGACGTATTTTACGTGAATGCGACTTCTAATTACTTTAGTTCAGTGAACAACTGTGTCCGTGACGTAGATCCTACTAACGGCGCTCATTCAGGACAAATGAACTAGGATTCAATGGCGACTCCGATGTAAGTGCCCTCAAATAAAGCCTCAATATCGAGGACAATTTAACGGTGGAAATAAAAATGAGAAAGCGTTTTTGATTTATGTTGTAATTGTTATTGTTTGGTATCGTATTGTGTAAGAGTTATTTGCAAGCGAAGTATATTAGAGGTATTATAGATTTATTTGTTAAACCACCTCGTTGCTTGCCTCTAGTCTAGTGGTCGCATTCGCGACTGCTGAGCATAAGGTTCTGGATTCGATTCCCAGGGTTAGGTAAATTGATATTAGGAATTTCTCAGCAGCAGCCATGGAGTTTGTATTTGTGCCCGGTTGATGGCAATTTGGGTCGCCCCCTATTACATGAGACTTAAACATAACTGGCGAAATGTGGGTGTACTATAAGATATACCTCTGCCTATCCCTTCGAGGATTACAGGGTTATGTTATGTTGTTGAACTATTACATTTCCAAACCAGGGCCCTTAACTTAAGCTTTTAATTTCCGGAACAAACAGTTCGCAAAGCCCTGTATTCTACTTTAGCGCATTGTTTCCTCTTTTCGTGTACGCAAAAAATGTAGTACATCGTTTGTTAGTTTACAGTTTTGGCAACTTTACGAAACAAACGAGCTTTTCTCGAAACGGATTATTTGGCACAGTGTAGGAATGGAAAGAGAAGTATTGGCCGTCCGGCGGCGAGATGGACAGTTGACTTTGTTGCCATTGTGGGAATACCCTGGATGAGGCTGGCACAAGAGCGTGGAGCTTGGCACAAGCAAAGAGAGGCCTATACCCAGCAGTGGGTGACGTCAGGCTGTGGATGATGATGATGATGACCGCCCGTGGCGTTCTGTGGTTTCTGTCTACGCCCATGGGAAAAGCGCGTGAGTTTATATACACCGTGACTTTTTAGTCGTCTCACAAAGGTGGTCCACTCAATGTACCCGACATAAAATAGCTCTAGGCGCATTTTTTTTTGTTTGCCTTCCATAATAGGTACAAAGAAAAATAAATAATACATTAGAATAAAATTATGAAACATCCTGTTAATTATGTTTACGTGTCAAACGGGAGAACGTACCTACCCAGCACTTGAGATCAGTAGGTCATCGCTAGCAAAAGGGTGTTTTACTGCGTCACGGGTCGTAATACTGAATAATATTTTTATTTTTAAATTATTAAAATCTCATAAATATTTTTTTTTTTTATAATTGTTAAGTAGTCTTTTAATTGGATACATGAAGTGGGCCTATTCTTTTCATACACGAAATATTTTAAGAGTAACTTCTATAAGTCGTAATGTCGCCATAGCAACGAAAAAAAAACTTATCTGAGTGTTTTTTTTTACAAAATTATTATACCTATTTCTAAAATTTTTTGAGACTTTTTGCATAAACTTTTCCTTTACTCCCATATTCTAACAATGACAGTAGGTAAATACGACGTAGTAAACTACCTTAATGGATGCTTAAAAATAAGGAGCCAGTATTTATTTTGTGGGTCGAGTAATTTTAAAAAAATAATTTTTTAATAAAAAAATATACTCAGATAAAAAAAAATCCTTGAAATGGCTTTGTTATAGCCGTTAGATGGTTCCCTGAAAATATTTCGTGTATGAATAGTTAGACCCTATATATATGTAACCTTTGCGTGTCAAACCAACATAGTAAAACGTCCAACAGTATTAGATTAGATAACAGACGCACATGTCAGAAAACCGTCGATTCTCGGAGGAAATCATAAATAAGTCAGTATCCGTTGCTATGTCGATAATAAACGCAATTATATTGTATTGGAAGAATGTTACTGTTCGTACAACTTATGGTCACGCCTTTCGGTAATCAATTTGTGAGAAGTTTCCGATTCATTGATCAATCATGGGTTCGATTTCCAGGCCGAGCAAAGGTTTATTATTCCATTATGTGTTTTGGTTGATGGCAATACACTCACCCCTATTACAAGGGACTTAAGAATACATGGCAATTTGTGGGTGTACTATAGTACACCTCTGCCTAACCCTTCTGGGAAATACAGGCCTGATATTATGTTACTAATAATCAATTATAATTATTATTTTATACTTGACTTTCTTGCGAAATGTAATCATGGAAATCCGAAATCAACTTTGGTAAAATGCACTTTCTTTGTTTTTATATTCACTATCAAAAAAAAACTTTATTTTTCGAATCTTACACACATGATAATCTTCTGTAACAAAACTAACAAATGAAAGCCTCTAAAACTTAGACACTGAGCGGATTGAATCACTCACGACACACAGACTCACTCCAACCACGCACCCACATACACACACAACCATAATTCTATCAACAAGTGAAAGTCCAACTAACATAACACCCTAGAGATCCAACTTTGGACTACGAAATTAGTTCTAGTAAATCCGAGGACAAAGTCACAAACCATTAAACGCTGAAAGCTAAACTTTCGTATCACAGAGCTGAGCCAATTAGAAATTTAGTCGAACTTCATTAGCTCTAAGTGGATACTGGAAGTTCTGTTCAACGGTATGACATGATATAAACGGCTTGGAGAACTAGAATTAATTATGAATCGCAACATAACTCACATTCAGAAAGTTTGGGGAGAAATCGTTTTGTTCGTTGCTACAGTATGGTATGGAGGCATATTTTATTAAGAATAAGATCTTTTTTTTTTTAATTATATACGTTTGAAACAGTAACCATGAAAATCCTTCATATTTTGAGCATTCAATGGAAATTATTTCATTAGACTTCCCGACAGGTTGTAGCGCCATCTGTTACTTTCGGTAGGAACTAAAAATCAATCAAAAGAACTTCATCTCGGCCTAAATTGTGGAGTGTTTTGTGGTATCCCATCTGCTGTAAACCAGTTTGTTTATATCTAACTAACAAATAAACCTTAGGTATTCACCTATTTCCAATACAGGACCTCCGTTAAAGTAAATTCTAAAACGAAGGTACTCAGTATAAGTTTACCGCGTCTCAAAGAAATAGAATAATCTCTGTTAAACGATCCCTGCTATACGTGGTTTCTTCGAGTCCATAATTATGATAGTTTTGGTAGATCAAACTATGATTAGCATAAACATAGTGACGCCGCGCCGAAGCATCGCCGTGACCTTGTCAAATCCACAGCTGTCAACGTAATCATCGTAAAAACATCTTTAACACTAACGACATATGGTATACTTTTCCTTGCTATTTTCATTCTGGATGGATATTTTTCGGCTATATTGGTTCTGATGACATCATCAACACGAATAAGATAGATAATTTCGACTTATTTGCAGTCGGCTCGTTAGCTCAGTGGTCAGAGCGCCCGTTTAATTTTAATAGAGGTGGTCGGGGGTTCAAATCCCTCACGAGCTGCAGGAAAGCTTTTTACAAATTTTCATTTGTTTATTTTTATTCTAATTTTGTTGTAATTTTTTTGACAATCAATCAACATTGAACGTGTTGCTAGTGTGATTGGTGAGTCATCACAGTTTTAAATATCGAGTCGCAGTCGATATTTAAAACTCTGGTGACTTATCATTTTTAACCCCCGACGCAAAAAGAGGGGTGTTAAAAGTTTGACCGCAATGTGTGTGTGTGTGTCTGTCTCTGGCACCGTAGCTCTTAAACGAGTGAACCGATTTGGATGCAGTTTTTTTATTTCAAAGCTAGTTTTTTGGCGATGGTTCTTAGATACGTTTAATCAAAATTGGTGCAGCCATTTACTAATTATGGGGGATGAAACTGGGTATGAAAAATCGAATACTTCCAAGTATACCCAAGTGGGGTATCAAATGAAAGCGAATGATGTGTATATTACAATTACACTTGTATTATCAAAATCAGTTCAGCCATTTTAGACATGGGGTGAAAGTGGTAATGAACAATCAATTATTTTTAAATATACCCAAGTGGGGTATCGAATGAAAGGGCATGATGTGAATATTGCAATTAGACATGTTTGATCACCGGCTCAGCTATTTTATTGCCTTTTCAAATGTTTGTTCGCTTTTCTTAGTTGCGATGGGGGTTTTTTTAATTTCAAAAAACCCCCATTTAATTTGAATTATGCTATTTCTTATCTACGGTATGACACCTTGCGATATTATGTTTACTTACAAAATTAATCATGTAAAAAATCATGCTTGATTTTTTTTATCGGAGATAAAGGTATCGATTTGTTTGATTATATCCGTCTATTGAGAATACATCATGAGTTTAAATTGACATGGTCTCTAACACTATCATTAACACATAAAACGGGATATTTACCATGTTTACTATTTGTTTTGGTTCCCGATATTTCGGCATTGTTGCAAGCACCATGAACACGGATTAACTGAAGTTTTTTACGGGTGTTTATGAGCAGACAAATCGGTCTACCATCGAAAAACAAATAGTAAACATGGTAAATATCCCGTTTTTAATGTTAATGATAGTGTTAGAGACCATGTCAGTTTAAACTCATGCTGTATTCTCAATAGACGGATATAATCAAACAAATCGATACCTTTATCTCCGATAAAAAAAATCAAGCGAAACGGAAAAAAATCACCAACAAAGTAGGTAAAATTGCTTCGTATTTCAGCGGAATTCTTGTTCCATCAGCCAATTGCAATAAATGAGCGAGTCTGATTGGAATCCGATGGGATAAGATTTTTTTGCTTCGTTCGAGGGTAGACGTCAATCCCGGGCCTTCCCGGGCCCGGGAGATACCGCCGAGGCAATTTCCCGAAGTCGGCTCATTTATCACAAACCATTATTGTATCTAGTTGTACTCGTATTGACCGGCGAACGTCAATTCATTATTTTGTTATTTATTTCTGAACATATTTGCTATTAGCAATAAGTTGAGCGGCTATAAGGTACTTTTTGGATGTAATATCTTTTGGGACATAACTACTAAAATATTCTGCTTTTATAGGTCGCCGTGCGTACATAACACAACATACATGACGTATAAAAGGATCGTAGCACGGGGCGTTAGTTTCTGCTTACCCCCATGGGAAAATAGCATTAGTTTATGTATGTACATAAGTAGGTAGCTGTCAATAGCTAGTTAAATAGTTTAAGTTATCTTCAGAATACAAAACTATACAATTAACACGTGGTTCAATCAAAAGTTGCCCAGTGGCCCAAATACAAAACCACAACGCAACTGTCGTTGTATGTACATAAGTAGGTAGCTGTCAATAGGTAGGTAAATAATTTAAGTTATCTTCAGAATACAAAACTATACGATTAACACGTGATTCAATCAAAAGTTGCCAAGTGGCCCAAATACAAAACCACAACGCAACTGACGTCCGATTAAAGTTCAATCAAACGTATTTGCAGGTTTCAAACACAAGTAATAACATAACTATTATGTATCTACAAATAAACTATGTACCTATCTTTGTTACAGAGAAAACTCCCTAGCACAGACGCGTGACGAGAACGTAACGTAAATAATCGATTCTCTATTAATTGTAACTTAGTTTTAAAATAAGAGTTTAGGACTATTCATCAATTAGCCTGTCGCAGTCCAATGCTGGACATTTATGTAGACCTGCGCCAAAACACCCTGCCTTCCTCCGCCGTCAGCATCCAGTCTGGCCCAGTCACCTTTCATACCCATTCATATCTATCATCATCATCATATCAGCTAATCAGAATCATGCGATAATTTAATGTAAAGCGACACAAACACACACACAGGCGCGAACACACACACCTTCCTAGACATAAATTGGCTAACCTGGAACTAAAGTGGTCTATGATACAAAATAAACATTTTCTGTTATCAAACGAAAAACGTTTGAAGTCACTATGTACTTATGAATGTATGTTAAGTTGCTGTTAAACATTTATACGATAGTTAAATGCATAACTTGGTTATCCATATGTAATTTTAGTGAGCTCGGATTCATTTATTGTTTTTAAGTACAAAAATGCTCATAGATAGATGTTGCCATAAATGTTACATAGACCACTTTAGTTCTAGGCTAGCCAATTGAATTTCTTTTGTAAGTACACTCATACATTGCAATTATTTTTTAGTTTTAGAAGAGCGGGGTCTCACAACGCAGGTATTTTTCATACTTCCTCTGTGTAAGATTATAATAATTATGTATATTGTAGAAGTTTGTAAAGTTAACTAAAATAAATTTATTAATAATTATTTAAGAAATTTGACTGCGATATAAAGGGTGTAAATAGACCCTTAACATAACCGAAATGCACTTCTTCTCCACGTCTTTGTGATCATTTTTTTGTCCTAGACCATACCTGGGAACCTTCTAGTTACGGAGATATTGAGGGTCAAAGTTCCAACTCTTACACAAGTATTTTTTTTAAATACATGTTTTTAATGTAAGATTTTTACTTTACACACGTCCACGACCCCCGTTCTATTCAATCCATCCATCAGCACAATGCTTTCCCTCGAGTCCTACCGTAAAACGTGATTTTTCACCCCAAAAAAAAGTCGATTCCCAGAAATAATTTTTGCGTAAAGTTACTTAGTTTGATGTACAGAATGCTTGGTCGACAGCTATGTGAAGGATCTGTTTACACCCTGTATACATCTAATACTGAAACAAACCCATCCCAAGTCCCAAGGATCCGAGGCCACATCTCTATAGATTACAGTTAATTGAATATCATACTAAAGGTACCTATACGTAGTACCTAATACCTACCTATAATCCAATAAGCTGATAGATATTTGGGTTTGACAATGTTTTCTGAGAAAGCGTTGACACAAGCATCGATATTGCATCTGAGTCATCAATTCGTCATACATAATATAATGCTGATTCACATAATTATAACAAGCAAACAGTCCCTGTGTCATACAATTTTTATGTCTTGACAAAACATAGATATTTATTATTCAAGTACCTTTAAGTGAACTGCCTCGTAGATTTAGTGGTAGCAAGGGCGACTGCTGAGTATGTGGTGTCTGGGATTAGTGCCCGGATGATAGCAATAGGCTCGCCCCCTATTACATGGGACTTAAACATAACTGGCGAAATGTGGGTGTACTATTAGGTACACCACTGCCTCACCCTTCGAGGACTACAGGCTTGATGTTATGTACCTTCATATTATGTTAGTTTAATATGAATGTCTAAACAGAAACCTTCCGCCATTAATTCGCTTCTATAGACCAACCGTTTTAATAAATCCTCGCGAAGGTATCAATTTAAATGAAACATTCTGAAGGGTGATCGCGTATTGGTTCAATTAGTATCGTAATACCTACGTGGATTATGGTTTTTTTTAAGCAAATAACCTGTGGGATATTGTTAGGAATTTGTGGACGCTTAATGTGCCTTTGAGGGGCAAGGCGGGGCCACCGTAGGCGCGGGCCTGTGGATGGCAAGCTATGGGCTAGCTTGCCGTCCGGCCGTCTTATGATGACAGGCCGTGTCGACGGCGCGTTCGTGTTCCACGCGCGCCTCAAAGAGGTGTCAGCAACCGAGTAGGGGTCCGCATGGGCCGATGCCTGCCAAGGCTGCGGGACTGTTCGAAAAAGATACCGTGGCCCTGGAACACAAAAGGCAAAGAAGGAACATGGATGGGTTTTAGTCAGTACAAGTCTGACACTCCCTTCCGCTCTGCTCAGAGTGGGGGGAGGGGGTCATTTGATGATTTCCTATTTGATTTTTCCAATAAAAAAAATGGGGCAAGGCGGAGGACTCATTAAAGCGGTCGGTCTATAAATCCGTTGTTTAGTTTAGAAGAACAATACGGTCTCACATACAGACACGCAAAGCATGTAAATGTGTATAATTTAGGTAGATATATTGAGGAAGTACCTATATTGTATGACGAAATAGGTAATCAACCAATTTACCTAAAATATCATTCATTCTTATCATCAACTTATCAACAGATTCGTCACCAAAAAGATCGTAAAGTACGAATTGGCAATTAATGTTATCGGCTCGTTAGCTCAGCGGTCAGAGCGCCCTATTAAATGGAATTTTAAGAGGTGGTCGGGGGTTCAAATCCCTCACGAGCTGTAAAATTATTTTAAAGCACAATATTTTATTGAATGAAAAAAATTAAATCAGGTTGTAGGAGGTTTTACTGCACTGAAACTTCAGAAGCTATCAAAAAACACACTTCGACATCCAATGCACAAGTATGTGTTCATGTCAACACATATATATCACAACAAAACCGCAGAGTTGGTACCTATAATATTATAAACTTGTATCTATTGCTATTTTTACCCGACTACGGCGAATCCAAAAGTAAGGATTATGATTTTAGCAGTCATGCTTGTATTTGCGTATGTTCCTCTGTAGCGCCTAAACTATTCATTCGATTTTGATGAATAAGGTGTCAATCGATCCGTTGTTATGGCCCGGCTAACGTAAGCTACATTTTAACCGACTTCAACAATAGGAGGAGTCGATTTCAAGTTGCAAACCCCGAATTTAATTACACCATGATTTTTCAGTAGGTAGTCGGGTTTTTTTGAGTAAGTATATATACCACAAAAAAATTTGTTGTTTTGAATATAACTGACAAAAGAAAAAATAATCAACTTACCTCAACCTTCAGGCAAGCTTGATAATATACGATCAGGATTATAATCATGATTCTAATTTTAAATTATTCACTAATGAGCCGTAACGCTGGGGATTGCTTGTTTCCATTAACGCTAATGGAGTTAATCGCCGCAACTCTATGGGTGATTGGCTCCCGCTGCTTCACGTTAATCGCTATCGAAAAAATCAGCACTTATTTGTTATTACTTTTATTCATCCATTCGCATTTAATGTTTTGCTTTTAATTATTTCGGTAACTTTTCCGGAAAATTGCGCTGACTTTTCAAAATGGCGGCAAATTGACAGATCCACCTTTTTTTTGCGATGACATCAACGCATTCTGCCAATGATCGAAGCCTTATAGATATATATTTTTCTGAAATAGAATTATGTATTACCAGCTTATGCCCGCGGCTTCGCCCGCGTAGAGTTCGGGAATTGCCCACGGGATCTTACTTCTGGGATGATAATAAGTAATCTCTGTGCCAAGTTTCATCCAGATCTGTTCAGTTATTCTAGCGTGATTGAGTAACAAACATCTATCCATCCAAACTTTTTCATTTATAATAGTTTTTGTAAGATACATAGGGTGACTGGTAATTAGTGACCGATACTTAGTTACAGTCACATGTATGTGTAATATTAGTTTTTACTATTAAAGTTGAATAGGTAATAAAGAGTAGTTAGTGTAAGTATTTAATTTTATTAGAGTAATACGCTACTCGCGTTTTTTTTTACATGTACTTACTTATAACTTGCAAATTTTAGTTCATAGTAAAATCAATTACATTACATATGTGAAATATTGATGTCTTGGTTTTTGGGAAACTGTGATACACGTATCTTCATAACATAACTTTAACTGAAGATTATGTACACAAATTTTCAAGTCAATCGACTCCAAGAATAAAAAGTTTCACAGAAAGTTCAACACCCCATTTCACCCTCTTAGGGGTGGAATTTCGGAAAAACCTTTCTTAGTGCATACCTACTCTTCACAAAGAATACACCTTCCAAATTTCATGTCTCTAGGACCAGCGGTTTGGGCTGTGCGTTGATATATCAGTCAGTCAGTCAGTCAGGACTTTGAATTTTATGTTTAGATGACTGTTTTTGTTTATTATAGTGCCATTTTGTACTCCTAATGTAAAAGTAGTAAATAACTCAATTAAGTATACCAAGTTTTATAGACCACGTATTTTATTATGTCGTTAAAAACTTTCCTTACGGATCCATTTACTGTAATCGTAAATAACCAAAACTTTTACCAACTGACGTGGTGCGTACTAAAATAATGGCTAATAAAAATGGAATATACTGAACCACGTGTAACGACATCCTGAACAAACTTACTGTGATTTTGCTTTGGTAAATGATATAGCAAGTTAGTGGAGCAACTACAATTAAATAGTCATCGTGAAGTAGTGAGACCAGCCTAGAACTAACAAAGCCACTAATTAGCCTGCGCCCCACTTCCTCGTGTTATTCTTTAACAGTTATGTAGGTAACTAGAGCGGGGTTGGGGCTTGCTGAACAAGAGGCCTAACAATTTACGCAAGAGTTAGAAATTGCTAGTTGAGTATCGTAAACTTATCTATCCATAGCACGAATCTGTATCGAATTTTCGAATAAATTAGGATTAAATTCAAGAGTAGCTAGTATATTATAATCGTCGTACGAAACTGCGCTTAGCTAAAGCGCTATTATTTTAAGGCCTCTTCAAGTAACAATAGAATGATCGCCTTTTAAAAATCTATTCATCAATTTAATTAAGAAGCCCAGCATCAGTCTTTGAACCGGCAGAGAATAATGTCGTCGCTAGATGACTCGGTGATTTAATTAATTCCCGATATCCAGTAGGTATCATGCCAAGTTCAATTATAATCAACTACCGCGCCAAGAAAAGAGATATCCTGGAAATTCGATTTCATAAATCATTGTGTACAAAATCCAAAATGATATTTATTTACCTAAACACAACTGAGAATGAAAATTCAAATAATTAATTTATCAATAACTAGGTAACATGAGTGCTAGATAAGCGTTACCATTAGTTTAGTCGAATATACATTTACAAACTTTTTCCTTGACTTCACTTTTAGAACCTCTTTTGTTACACATTTGTTTTTATTTATAACATTTTTTTAACTTTCGAATAGTCAAACTGACGTTTAAAAAATCATAGGTGACATATGCCATCGGCCTAAAAAAAATACAAAATTAGTTTTTTATATTTTGATAACAACCATTATGTATAATATTTTGAAATAAGGTAAATATATTTCTGTTGTTCGATACTAATAGTAGAGTAGAACAAACCGCTTGGATGTTGAAATGTATGAAGTTTTCATCATTAACACACGCGTTAATTACCATGTTTACTATTTGTTATGAGTTCCTGCTATTTCGGCGCTGTTGCGAGCGCCATAATGATAGTGTCAGTGTCCATGTCACTTTAAAAACTTTTATAATTTTTATTTTTTGTAGCACTACATTTGCTGCTGAACAATGATTGAAACTGGCAGCGATAACGCTACAGCTGTCACACCAGCGGGAAACCCGGTTAGCCGATCTATCACAGAATCCATCACAACGGTCACTTTTGTAGCTATTTAGAAATAGATTTTATGATAGATATATGGTTTCTTCCTGCCTCGTTGGTCTAGTAGTCGCCTGTGTGACTGCTGTCCTGAGTTCGATTCCCAGGTCGGGCAGTGTTATTTGGCTTTTCCATCAATAATTTCTTTGTAGCAGCAACGGAGTCCGGATTTGTGCCTATTTGATGGCAATAAGCTCGGCCCCTATGGCATGAGACTTAAACAGAACTGGAGAAATATGAGTGTACGTACTATTAGGTACATCTCTGCCTAACGCTTCGGGGATTATAGGGATTATGTTATTATTTCTGCTAGAACAATGAAAGAATTAAATTAAGTACCTAATATTGGAAAGATTTTGTTGTATTCTACTATCTAGCGTTATTTTGACAAATACAAAAAACGCTCGCTCGTGTGGCAAGAGACGGACATACATACATATGTATACTGAACCTTTTTGGTGCCTATTTTAGTCTTACGATACTGCAATTGCCATATCTCCAAAAAAAGATTTTCGAAAACAGCTTCTTAAACTTATTTCCCATAGGAAGTACAAGACGACGACGACATCGCCCGACCAGAGGCGACGTTCCGTTTCACAGTTCAGAACATAAGTCAACTTAAGGAGCAGGTTCTTTCGCCGGCCTGCTACGTGAGATGCCTGCCGTGGAAGATCCTTATACTGCTGAGGAACACCACAACACCTGAACGTCAGCAGCAGAAGGCGTTGGGCGTGTTCTTGCAGTGCAATGGTGACTGTGACTCCCCTGGCTGGTCGTGCTATGGACTAGGGGAACTGAAGCTACTATCCCATAAGACAGATGGTGGTCAAGCATTATGTCGGAAACTTCATCACATGTATCACTGGTATTTACGTTCAGAACTATTTATGTTGAGGTTTAACTGATATTTGTAAATCGATAGCTTGCTGTGATTTATTAAGAGCGTTTAAGACTCACGGCATTTCATACAAACTTTCAAGTTTGAAGTCGAAATGACTAAACCGATTTTAATGAAAGTTCATACCCAGGATACATAGTTCTAAAAAGTTATCGGTTCAGTCATTTCGAAAAAAAAGGACTTGAAAGTTTGTATGAAAGGCCGAAAGTCGTAAATGCTCTTAGAGCGAGAATAAAATGAGTTTGCCAAATTGGTCTTTTTAACAGAATGTGTCGAATATTAGCACCTAAATTGTGCATTTTATCTTTTTACTAGATCTTTCGCTACCCGTTCACCGCTTTTGCTCTAACGAATGCTTAACAGACTCAAAATATGAGTTTTCACCATCCAAGGTAATATTTTAGATCTATTTTCATATAGTAAAGAAGATGACTGGGGTTTCGCGCACTTCATATCATGGGATGACCTCATGGAACCTGAAAACGGCTTCGTTAAAGACGATGCCATCACTGTAGAAGCTCATGTCATGGCTGAAGCGCCGCATGGGGTTTCATGGGACTCCAAGAAACACACGGGATACGTCGGTAAGGTTGTAGGTATAGACAAGAATAATCTTATTGACCTCATTATGTAGCTGAATTAAATTATAGGTCGTATTACAATATGAGAGTACACTCTAAAATACCGTAGGTGCTAAGAGATCTGCCGATCAAGAAGTTTGATTGCGAATGCTTACCATAGGCTTGTAACATATTTATAAATGTACAAATATCATTTTGGTGCATTGTTAAGATCAGAACTTCTGTCAGTTTGTATTTTCAATACATTTCACAAAATTAAAAGCTTACCTACTGACTGCTACCCCCTGTCAATGTCATTCGACCACCAAATGATCCTTTCAAGAATGTAAACGTTAATCATCGCAATCCAAATTCTGCCAGGTTCTTCAGGTCATCCAGAAGGTGTTATATAATGTTTTATCCCTCAAAAATACTGAACGCAATTCGCTTTTTATATCGATATTATTATTCAACAGCTGTAGCCCGTGTGGGTGGCAATCCGATATGCATAAGTGCATAACACGCCAGTCAAAGGGTTAGGAAAATAATCAGAGCGGAAATAATAGGCGAGTGAATAGAACTAGTTATTTTATCGAGTGGGTGTCGCACGATGCGGTAAAGGGGTTATACGGGGAATGGGCAGTTGTATCCGTCAGTAGACGTAATTCTAGGGATATTCATTATTCATGGCTTGTTATGAATATTTTTGATTAGGCAGTCGCTCTAAACAACTTTTTGATTATATGTGGCTACAGTCAATGCTCGGGGTTCTTGCCTGCTCTTCTACGAGAAGATTGCTCGCTCGCTCGCTTGCTTTTAAACTTTCATTTTTTTTTTTTCACTGTCTGAGTCCTCGACCATTTCAAAATAGCATTTATTTAGTTCAGTTTGAATTTCGACAAAACAAGTTAAAAGCTCATTAGGATTATTGAAAGTCTCCCTTTCCAGGACTCAAGAACCAAGGCGCAACGTGCTACATGAACTCCTTACTTCAGACCTTATTCTTCACAAATGTCTTACGTAAGGCCGTCTACAAGATCCCGACAGTTGGCGACGACAGCTCCCGATCAGTCGCCTTCGCCCTTCAACGCGTGTTCTACGACCTTCAGTTCTCAGATAAACCTGTCGCAACTAAGAAACTCACGAAGAGTTTCGGTTGGGAGACGTTAGACTCATTTATGCAGCATGATGTACAGGAATTCTTACGGGTAAGCTGTACATCTCTTTTGTTACGACGTCACCAACTTTCAACTAAACTTAGGACTGTTTTCATTTCTAGGTTTTAGGACGTTGCGAGTACTCTTATTTACTGGTTTATCAAGCTTAATGTTTCTTCAGGTTTTTTGGCCATTTTCACCAAGTTTTAGCTTCTATTTTGTTAAATAGGTTTTCGTTTTCACGTGCAAGCTTAAATTATAACTACCACGCCGGCTTTTTTTGCATAAAAAAGGCCTACAAGCCTTTGCCCGGTGAAAACTCATCTCTCTTGAATATTTTTGTAGACTTTTTAGCTAATATTTTGTGACTTTCATCAGAAATTGTAGCATGTTATGATGTTAAAAAAACTGATGGTTTGATGTTTTTTCAATAAAGTTTCACTAGCTAATTTAATTTATTTCTGTATAGAACTTAAGCAGGAGAATCAATAGCGTAGTCGATGCCAGTATTAATTGTTTGCGTAGTTCTACCCCAAAAAACTTCAAATTCGTTTCGTTCGTATGATTTCAAACGTCATGTCTAAGGAGTTTCAGTACCTAATTTAATCAGACCTTATTTTTAGATAACCTACTAGCTCTTTTAAAGTGCTTTTCTCTGAAGTAACATTAACAGCACAAATCCATAGAACCATGCCATGCACTACCAGGCTGCTGTGCTACTGTGAAGCAGCTTTACGAACGATCCATAAGGATTAAGATCCGTTTCAGTTAAAGTCAACAAAGCAGCCGGAATAAGCTGGCATTAAATCAAACAGCTACGAATATCATGCTCTTTTACAGGTATTACTAGACAAGTTAGAAAACAAAATGAAAGGGACCGTGGTGGAGGGAACTGTGCCAAAGTTGTTTGAGGGGAAAATGACGTCATTCATAAAGTGCAAGAATGTGAACTGTACGAGCACGCGCGTTGAAACCTTCTACGACATACAGCTCAGTGTCAAGGGAAAGAATAATAGTAAGCTATCACTTTGCTTGTATATGTTATGGCTAAAGATGGGTGTAAACATAAAGTTAAGATTAGCCGGCTAGGTGTGAACATAAACTTAAAATTAGCCCGCTAATCTTAAGTTTATGTTCACACCCATCTTTACCCGTAACATATATACCGTTCAAAAGTCATGATGAATCTTTTCAGAGTAAGATTAAATTGTGTCGACTCCACCACAAGTATAAAAAAAAATATCATTAGATTGTACTGGAAATTTGCTCCGTCAGCAGCGACTTTTTAATCCAGCTCAGATTGGAATTTAGCAACCCCGTAACCGACGAGAAAATAGGACACAATCAATGCTCCGTTTACTTTACCGAAGCTATTTCGTTACCAATAAATTGGTTCCAATTTGCAACTTGAAAATGCGATTTATTAAAAGGCTTTAACAAATTTCCATTACCAGTCCTATTCCTCCATTCCGGCTCACCATTTTGTGAAGAGCTGCTATAACGTCACAGTTTATAAATTATTTATAGACCGAGAAGCAGGAGCGTTTGCCTGTAACAGGTGCTAATAAATCTTTCATATCAGATCTGTATAGCAGGCGCCTGCATCTAAATTAGGTCTTCCAAAGGAAAATTTGCGCGTAAACGAGCATATGAGGTTGGAGTTTGAAGAAAATTGGCTCTAGGGAAGGTTTTAAATTGCTTCTGGTGAAAATTTTAAATTTTAGCGCAAGTAACGCACGTGAGCGTAGCCAAGTATTTTCCGTACGCATAATACGCGCTTTGTACGTGGAGTTTCGGACACCAGAGCGATACACAAATTACACAATACAACTATCAAATTCTTTCAGGTTCAGCGTTATCCTTACTTCTATTCTCATTCTTCATTCATTCCTCAAAACACCTTTACATCTTCCCACAATGACCTTTCTACCATATCCTTCCTCTTACCCAGTATACGAATCCTTCAAAGACTACATCAGTACGGAGCTACTGGACGGCGAGAACAAGTACGACGCAGGAGAGCATGGCCTCCAGGAGGCGGAGAAAGGAGTCAGGTTCGACATGTTCCCGCCAGTGCTGCATCTACACCTCATGAGGTTCCAGTATGACCCGCAGAGTGATGCGTCTGTCAAGTTTAATGACAGGTAAACCACACACAGCTGGGACAAAAGCCTCCTCTCTATGAGATGCTGAGGGCCGTAGCCACCTTGCGCAGTGAGGATTATTGGGGGGTACCCACATGGTTTCAACTTTTTAGTTCTACGAATCCTTACAATGTTTTCATTCTCCACTATGTTATTCAAAATTGGTGCTCTGGAACCCAGAGACAAGGCTGCAGCAGACCATTAAGTGGATGGTATGACGTCTTGGATGACTATGACATCCTTAAGAATTGGTAAAGACTAGTACAGAACCGGGATTGGTGGAAAGAATGGTCGGAGACTTTTTGCCCAGTAGTGGGAATGTATGGACTTGCTTTAATGTCATCAATAATAGAACCAAACGGCATAGTTATTAAGTTAATTTTGTCTTTCACAAGCCAATTTTATTTTAAAGAACAGCTATTTAGGCATATTTATTTAGACTGGAATACCTCCGTTAAATTATGATTATTATGCAAATATTCTACCTAAAACCATATCATCCTCCGATATTGGTGGCACAGGTGTCGCAAAATTAAAACTGTTGACCCAAATTGATATGTTAGTACCAATTCAACTTATGAAAAAACGTGTTTTTCGTTTCCATGAAATCCATTATTATTTCCTTTATTTATTTTTACACATATTAAATACATCTTTAAATATTCTAATATGTATAAAACAATATAAATATATATATATATATATATATAATAAAGCACTCCAGCATCAGGAACAAGGTCCGAGGTTAAGGGAAAAGTTTAGGGAAAAACCTAATAACTTTTTCCCTAAACTTTCCCTAATTGATACGGAACACAACTATAAATAAAATCTATTTTTATTGAACGAACGATATTAATAGAAAATCTGAACAATCTTTTAGTGAAAAAAAAACACCATATTTGATGCCCTCCTGTTAAGAACTGTCCATATTAACCACAAAGGTATTGTACATGTTTTATTTTTAGTAATGTTTCTTCATATCGTGCAGGTTCGAGTTCTACGAGACAGTGAACTTAGACCCGTATCTCCAGGAGATCCCGTCAATACCAGCTCACTACACGCTGCACGCGGTGCTGGTGCACTCGGGAGACAACCACGGAGGACACTACGTGGTCTTCATCAACCCTAAGGGCGATGGGAAGGTGAGGCTCGTTACTTCTGTCATATACTAGTTTTTAAGGTTATGATTTTACTTTAAGTATCTCCATGACCCATTTACTATTCAATGAATCCAACACCACAATGTTTTGAGTGAGTTACATTGAGTTTTACCGAAAAACACGATCTTTCACCCCAAAAAAAAGTCGGATTTTTGCGTAGGGTTGCTTAGTTTGATGTACAGGATGCTTGGTTGACGGTTTCGTGAAGGGTCCGTTTACACCGTGTATAAGCCAGTCATCTAAATTGAGAGCAGTGATTACGACCCCGAATCACCTATGTGTCGTGGGCTCCAAATCAGTCAAGCACCGTGCTTTTCATTACCAGTGACTTGTCTTCCAAACCACACAGGGGCGGCTTGCTGGATACAGCCCACACCCTTCCACCGATAGGAGGCCTATGTCCCAGAATAGGGATCGATTCAGGCAGATTTCGCACAAAGTGAAAACGGGGCTCACTGCCGAGTCCCCGGCAGACTTTACTCATCAAATAAATATAGTTTATCCCCACTCTTGAAGGCTATTTTCCGCAATTTTTAAAATAAATGAAGAGGGAATGCATTCTCTCTCACAAGGTTGAAGACTGCACATTAATATTCAGTAGATAATAATTATGAAGCTTCGCTAATGCGTGTTAAAGTGAACATTACGTAGGTACACTTTGTATATATTTGCATTAATGTGAGAGACGAGTGAGCGCTGCTTACGTAGTGCAGTTAGATATTATAGTACATACCGGTACCGTCAGTTTCCTAAAACATGTAATACACGCATTTACCCGCGACTTCGTTCACGTGGATGCCGGAAAACATAATAGCTACTTATGAAAAAAAAAAACAAAGTTTATCGTTTTATATTGTGTTAAGGACCTTGGTTCTGACAGGAAAATCGTTAAACAAAGGGATCAGATTCCAGAAGAAGATAAATTATAAAGTTTTTCTTTTTTGGGGGATTTACGAATACTGTTTAGACAGCCTAACTGGGAGACTGAATTTGATTTATTTTGATAGTTACTCTTATTCGCCGCTGAAAGATGACCTAGCAGGAACAAAATGTACTGAAAATACGGCAACTGAATTTTGGATTTTTTAACAAAACCTCTCTGTCACTCTTGAAAAGCTAGATATAAGTGATGTTGTACTTTTTAAAAGACTTTTCGTTGTTATTCACAGTGGTGCAAATTCGACGACGACGTAGTGTCCCGATGCAGTAAACGAGAGGCCATCGAGTACAACTACGGAGGCAAAGAAGACGCGCCGCACCTTGCGCGAAAAGCCACCAGTGCATACATGCTGATATACATACAGTAAGATACTTTCATTACTTTTAGCGCCGGTGACATCAAAAACCAAAGAAAGGAGATCTTTGCTTTTAGAATTTGGCTAGACACCTAAGGCTAAATGTTCCATTATTTAACTATATTCCCATTTTAAAGAGACTAAACTACAGCATAAATTGTGGTGGATTGGTGTTGATGGTGAAGGGCGGACTAATATTATTATTAGTCATGCAAAATTGATGTGACTAAGTAAGTCAGAAGCTACGTGTGCAATTCGGCGTTCTGTTATATTCCTTCAGATCAACTAAGCCTTGTTTTTCTTTGCCAGCTCAATTGCGCCCTCGTTTGAAGCATCCATCTTTAGTTACGTGTTACATGAGTATTGCTTGTC
The DNA here is from genome assembly GCA_963576755.1 of Noctua janthina. Classification (NCBI taxonomy): domain Eukaryota; kingdom Metazoa; phylum Arthropoda; class Insecta; order Lepidoptera; family Noctuidae; genus Noctua; species Noctua janthina. The sequence goes on from OY755055.1 coordinate 7,562,067, forward strand.
TGCAGGACATCACAACTAAAGTACGTGTTGCAAGACTGCCAGGAGGGAGACATACCGACCGACCTGTGCGAGCGCATCAGCGAAGAGATGCGATACGAGATGGTAAGAACATGTAAATATCAATCCTCACCTTACGTGACATTTTTTTTATCTTTTTTTAAGTAAGCACAAACCAATTGCCCGTTTCAGGCGGCAGAAAATTAAGATGCAGGAAATATAAATCTGATACGTCAGTCACCTCCGCCAAGTACTATGCGAAGATATTCAGCGCACTAAAACAGTTCTTCACTTTACAGGCCCTAGCCGGCTCTAAATATAAAGGAAGATAATGAACGAAACGGACCACACAACACTGTCCAAATTATTTTTTATATATTTTACAGTTTTTGAAATTATTACAGAGTGTTTACCGATAAATGTAGTAAATTTGTCAGGTAGGTAATTAAGCTTTATATAATCTGAATATATTTTCTTTGTGTATATTTTATTGTAATTATTTATGTACCACTGTTAATAAAATTTGTTGCGATATTGTTTAGGTTTATTTTTGAGTTATCCTTCTACCCACGCGATGCGAGGTTTCTCATCCTTTCGATCTTCTCCTGCCGACACAAACTGACAATTACATTTATTTATAACGGATACAAGTTTTGCGTGACGGTAATACAATTGAATATTGCTGCTATTCTTAGATTCTGGACGAAATACGGTATCTTGTCCAATAAGCTGGGACGAAATGCCAAAGACTAAATTAAACAAACGTGACTGAAGTATAATTTTATTTAAGATATTTTTTATCTACGTTTTTTTTTTAATACGAAACAGTGGATTTCTTCTACATACTCTCTGTGTTTAAATAACCATCTGTAGCTTACACGTCTGAACAAAACTATACGTGGGCACTACACATTACCCAATTACAATTAGGCCTTCAAAAACCTAATCTACTGGAGTCAAAATAAAAAAAGAAATCCTCCATCTAGCGCTTCTATTCTTAAATCATTAATTAGGCGTATTCCAACGTTATTTCGGAAACACGTCTCGGGTGTCGGCTTCCAACTGGACCACGGAATAGATAGACACAGAAAGCACACTGCCAAAAAAACTACTTTCTGCTTCAGGCGAAAAAGATGGCCGAAGTTTTGGCCGAAGCCGAAGGTTTCCGGCAAGCGCCGAAATAGAACGAACTGTTACGAATACAAGATGAAAGAGGCAACCGCTACGCAGGGGTCACACATTTCCAAGTGAAGTTATTTTTGAGAAGTTAATTTTTGACTCGATCGTTAAATTGTTTGAAATAAAACAATTTATTATTCAAAAGTTTAAAAAAATCATTTCAATTATTTGTTTTTAGGCAGTGTTGAACTGAATTTCTTAGAATTATTAAATCATCAGCTTCGGCCGAAAGTTGTGGCGATAGCTGAATAATCTGCTTCGGATTCGGCCAGAAATCGAGCTTCGGTCGGACACTACAAACAAGTGCAAATAGACGCACGCACATATACACGCTTTACGTACAGCGAGTGCAAGCGCAATCGCGACGACTAGCATTCGTTGAATTAGAGCCTCGATCGCACGAGTGATTTTTATCACACACTGGATTTTCAACTCTTGGTATTGAGCCCAACATTGAGAATCCATCAAAGCGCATTCCAGGCAGTCAAAAAAGCACACTGTTGCACCAGCTCTCTTTTAGTAGAAGATACAATGTGATAAGAAATCACAGTACGAGAGTAGAGATTGCCGTAGGTCCGCACGACGGCCAATCAAGCTGTACAAAACCAGTTTATGTGGATCTCTCATTGTATAGAAAATCTATACAAAGCGAGGCCAAGACAAGTTATACTGGAACTAGACAGCTATATGTGCCGCCGTGTGTACTACGTACTTTTCTATATGTGCGCGCACCTGTTTTCGTTTGTATGAAGCCGGCTTTCTGTAATACAATTCTGTGTCTCTGGAGTGCCACGTAACATTGCTCGCCTTGTTCGGTGCTACGAATGAAACCGGTGCATGTTGCATGCTAAGCAAGGCCCTAGACACTGACGAGATATCCGAAAGACACGGCCTTACCGCGCTATTTACTTATGCAACCCACTAAGCAATCAGCGTTGCTTTGTTTAGCTATACCTAATGTTAAAATTGGTAACGAATGGGGATTTGAATACTGTTTCAAATACTGAAGATTTTGTTATACTTATTTCATGGTCTTCTTTCATGGTTTTCATTTACTTGTGTGAAGTTATAAACTAATTTTACTTTAAATAAATTCGAGACAAACAACTGCTTATTTTTTTAATTTTACAGTAAGTTAGGTACAAGATAATAAAAATCAATGACAGCGAGTATGAGACAAGTGAACACTCCAAAATCCTAAAGCCAAAGAGGCCGCTCCGCTTGGGCTTCGCCATTATAAAGCCTCACTTTCATATTGCTGAGGTTCCTGCAGTGGGGGTACCTACTGCAGACTTGACGTTCGTTGACGTCAGTTTCTTTGCTGTCGTCCACAGATGGCGCTTCAAATGCAATGTTGCCAACACTTGCTCAGTTCCTATGCGTTTTTATAGAAGCTTTTACTGAGACGCGGCGCGTCGTGCGGCGCGGCCCGCTATCAATTCAAACATTATGGCGATGTATGAGAGCGTTTACGAAGAAGCGATTTTACGCACGTTTGCTTGAAATGAAGCGTTGTCCGCAGATGACAACGCCGCAGCCAACGCGGCGGTGCACGCTGCGTCACACGCGCAAATACGAACATATAGCAGATGCCACGAGGCACGCGGCGTACAATACGAAGGGGATGGCGCCGTAGTTTGGTGGTAGAGTGGATAATGAGATGCTTGCACAGCTAATTGAGAAAATTCAAAGACCCATGGACTGGCTCTACTATGCTAGAAGTAACTTTAAAAAGTCAGTGTTAGAAACTGCAAAGACGATTTTCTACTCACAGTCAGTATTAGAATCGTAATATCAAGCGAAGGATGATAAATGAAGTTGGTAAAGTCGGAAACATAAGTGAACACTGGATGCCTTACATATTTGAATAGTGTTCAGTTATTCATGGCTAGGGCCACTAGATTTATCTGTAAAAATATCGGACGCTTGTCTTTGCCGAGTGTATTGTTAACTTTGATTGATCAGCTATATTGTTGATAAAAACGCCCCAAACGTATGAAAATTGTTTTGACAGAAATGCTAAGAGAGTTGACATTCATTTCTCGTAACCTTTTCGGGTCAGTAAGATCATGATAAAGATCTAGTAGTGTCGGTAAAGCTACCTACCTATTTCAACTAAGAAATATTCGCCGCTCCGCCCGCGCGACGACGTTGAAAAGAAATGAAGTTTGGACAAGGAGTAAAGTCCATTTACGGGATGAAAGTTACTGGTCGGTCAGTTTTCTTTTTCTTTGTTACTTACGTCTCGCGTTTTTTTTTTTAATTTCAACCGGGACTTTTCCAGTTAGTAATAAAGTTTTGGTTACAAATAATGCAAGTGTATCTACAATATACACTTACATTTAGCTTCAGTTCACTTTGTAATTTATACCGCAGAGCATTGTTCAGACGTTTTAATTTATGCAGAATCTTGTGAATTTGCACTGTACTATCATATAGGTAATTTTACTGTGTAATTACATAAAATAGTGCCTGTTTACCGCGAAGAGTTGGGAAGACACTTTGATTGATCACGTTTAAGTCCTTTGCAAGAGGAGAATACTTATACCAATAGGTAAGTACCTTGTAAGGATTGGCTTTTTCCATCATGCAGGAAGAAATTAAGTTTCCGAGCTGACTTGTGACCATTTAGACCAGTCCATATTCAACGAGTTTTTTTTTAATCAGGATTTTATTTTTAATACGTAAGACTCGACTTATGAAAATAGACCAAACAAGCATGTTTAGTATGCAGGTCGTGTTTAATATTACGTTACGTCACGCCAGACAGGCGTAGACGTCTGAAGCTTAGACACATGATTGATACCACTCGTAGCCTTGACTTGTTTACTGTCAAGGTTAACCTTTTTATATTTTTGATATCTGGTAGTGGTCTTGATTGAAACTTAGAAATACTCCCAAAGTATTTCTAAGTTTCCATCAAGAGTATCTTCATCATTGAGATATACCTTTATATCTTGTAGTTTTATCTTTCTTTCGTAGGTTTATCTTTCTATCAAATAATTATGTCTCAGTCAATATGTACAGAGTTAGGGACCTAGCGCACTACGCGGTCATAACCACGACTTTTGGCCGCAGAAGCGACTTTTGGTCGACACCAGAAAGAAAGTTTAGTCGCACGACCGGGCCTCCGACCACTTTTGTTCAAGCCGCCGGTCATACGTCAAGTCGCGGTCGTGGCATCGTACGAAGAGCGCGAGCAGAGCTGCCAATAAAAAAAATTCTCGATTCCCCGCGTCAGTGTGGTCAATTCCCCGGAATTCTCTGCTTCTTTTTTATTTATTCCCCACAAAGTCCCCAAAATAATATTTTTGGAATAAAAACGCTGTTTTATACAAAATTTGTTTAATAAACTACTAAAACTTTTATAAAATACTATACCTCATAATCTTATTTCCTTCAGAACAAGGGCGGCTCTCAAGGAAACCATATTGCACACCTCGACAAACTCAAATTCTGGGTTCCGGTTAACTTATGCTGAACATGCAACTTACCTGTTTTTTAACAGTAGCTGCACTTTTCCATAATTTTATTGAAAATTTCAAGCGTTTGCACCTATTTAAAAAATCGACAACCATGAACAATTAGTTAATGATGTCGAAATGGCTGCGTTCTGAAATAAAAAATCGTGTTCAAATGACAGTTGAGCAGGCATTTGAGTGGAGTTGCCATTTAAAATTATGTTAGTAATGTCGAGCTGTTTCTGCCAAGTCCAAACGTGTTTTTTTAGGTGTAAGCAATACGGGACATAAAATAGTTTTACACCCACCGAAACATTTGGCCTGGATTCCCCGAAATTCCCCGATTTTTGTCATTCCCTACGCTCTCCCCGTGTTAACCCTCAATTCCCCGCAAATTGGGGATTTTCCCCGCGATTGGCAGCACTGTGCGCGAGGTCCCTTAAGAAAGTCATGGGGACCATACTTATGAAGGTCCTATACCTGACCTGTATATGGTCACCTACTAACCTACCAGCTTATCGCCAGATAAATTGCAATTCTATTCAAAACAGACATTGAAGCATTTAGCATATAAAATTGACGGTGAACGAACATTATTTGTACCCTTCGGGCGTCGTAACTACATAGCAGTACTAGTAAGCCAGTCGTCGTGTTTTAAAAAATGGCCTTTCGCTTTACATTGTGGCAGTAAATCTATCGCGGCATGCGATAAATTAGAGTCCAGTTACTGACTACGCTGACATTGTTTGTAGTTGTAGGACTACGAATTTGGGATGTCCACAACAACAACAGTGCTGTGTTGACGTTCTACTTGAAAAACAAGGGCTAGATTCTAGAAAATTCGGACTCGAGGTGCCCCAAAATGTCTCTTGACTTTTTATTTAGACACTATTTTTCCGCCGACTCTGCATTATACATTTATGTATATTAACATACCTAGTACTTGCGATTTCTCGCAGAACCATCATCTTCCCTTTAGCTATGTTACTTGTGGTCGGAGCAACACGTTGAGTTCTTCCATTGTGCCACGCTATCATTTACTAGCTTTGCTTTCATTTAGACTTCTCGCAGACGTCGTCTATTTGAAAATAGACTTAACATAGTGTAAAACGCCGTCCTAGCCTTTTGTTAGAAAATATCTTTGTTTGAAAGAACTAGTTGTGAAGCTAATTATGCCAAGCGCAAACCTTAATGTTAATTGAGCATGTTTGTTAGAAAGTAAAACTACTTATGTGGTACAAGGAGTAGGTATCTTAATAAAAAAACAGAAACGTCTGAACGGGTCATTCTATAAGACAGAACAACATATCACTCAGTAACAAACACTGAAATCACGACACAAATATAAACTTTTTCCTAGATTTGTACGATACGAATATAATTATCATCATTCATTATCATCATCATCATTTCAGCCGAAAGACGTCCACTGCTGGAAGGTGAGCGATGTACCTACTCGCCATTGACGAGTACATCACTCACCATCGGTTATTTACGAACTTATACAAATTGTTAAAAAAAAACCTTATCCAATATAGGCAAATCAATGACATTCCCAAATAAAATACGTAACATAAAATTCTTCTTCTTAAAATATTCATGATAGTAAATAAATACCATTATTTTTATACCCAATTAACAATTAACACTATTTCCCTAAAATCTAACAAACTTAAAACGTGGCAATACCATCTTCGGCTTTCATTAGTATGTTTTGATCGTCAATTGTTTGTTTATGACGTCACACCCGCGAAGCGACCGGAGTTGCCATGAAAGTTTCCTCGTTTTAGTATTTTTTTTCGGGGTATTTTTTTACTTGCTGTCCATAAAATATTATATAAATAGAATCTAATCTCGATGCCTAATAATACCCTCGCGGATCGTACAGGATTTTTTAACATATTCAATAGATGGAACACTAATTTATTTTTTGCTTCTAAAGAATTTTATTACCTTCACAAACGTGCTTTAAAAATACTCACCAAGAGGAAATTCTAACATTCTTTACCAATTATAATCCTATTACAGTTCTCACAGCCACGCAACTTTCAGATCCTCTCAGACAGTTTTTATTAACTTTAATAAAACTGGATGACTATGAAATTACTACTGGTCTACTCGAAGTTTTAATTAAAACAAAAGATTTCACAGAGCTGTGGAGTATATAAATAACGGTCTACAGGTCCACCGAGGATTTAAAAACTAACTAATGTATATTACACAATAATTATCACTATCTCTACATAGTATAAAACAAAGTCGATTCCCGCTGTCTGTCTCTATGTATGCTTAGATCTTTAAAACGGGTAGTATTTAAACGAGCGAACATAAATTCAAATTAAAGGTGTCAAAAATATTGAAAATGGGCTACTGAAATACTAAGTGAGCGACAAACAGTGGGCTAATACTAATGTTTAAAACAGCGACTTGAAAATAGAAATTTGAGTTACTAGTTGTTCAGTACGATTATGTGATAATTCAAGGACTCCTGTAAAAAACTTAAAACAAGGTTATTAATCACTAGATTGTAGATAAGGCGTAGTCGACGAACCCCCGCTGAGCGGGGCTCCTATTTCTGTTTACAGAGTTTAAAGTAACCTAACACGAAGGGGATGGCGGGGTCTAGTGAGCGAGCGAAGTGAGCGAACTAAGACCCCGCCATCCCCTTCGAACCTAACCTGTCCGAGTCGGGGTGCCACAAGTCTCTCTCAGCATTCGCTCGCTCTTGCTTCCTTAATTCTCCTTGCCGCAATGACCAGATAAATAGTTACTTACTTTGGTACAATAGTCGCCCATTTAGTATATTGGTCGCCAATTAAATTTTTATTCACCCGATTAATAATTTCCCCTTTAAAACTACGCAATGGATTTTGATGCGGTTTTTTTTAATAGATAGAGTGATTTAAAAGGAAGTGTTAGGGTCAGCGCAGACAGAAAGGAATAATCCCCGCGCGATCTCGGGCATTTTCTTTACGGATCGCACTTATCTTCGAGACGCGCGAGCATTTTTTGTCAGGTTCAAGCATTTATGCACTTTATTGTAATAATTTTAAAGGATATTTTCAAGTGCGATAATAAAATCCTCTCTGCTGCGCTCCGTTCTGTCTGCGCTGAGCTTTATATGTATATATTGCACCCGTGCGAAGCCGGAGCGGGTCGCTAGTTTATTATATTGTATTTTTTTACATATTGGTACTTACCATAGGCTGCCTTTTCGTTGGTCTAATAGTCGCAAGCAAAACAAATAGACCATGAAGTCGTGGGTTCGATTACCAGTTCGGGCAGTGCAGCCATGGAATCTGGATTTGTGTCTGGTTGATTGTAATCAGCTCACCCCCTAATATTACATTGGACTTAGAACTTAACTGGCGAAATGTGGGTATACTATTATATACACCTCTGCCTAACCTTTCAGGGATTGCGTGATGTTATGTTTGTTAGGTACTTCTCATAGGGTTTTAAACTGTTGGTGATGTTAAATATCAATAGGTATAATCAATTATATCAAAACACTCGCTAGTTTATTTTATAGGATCTCATATACTCGTATTATTGCTGAAACAATCCTCCCTTTTAAATTTTCTACAATCATGATAATACATTTGTGCCTTTTCTGTTAAGAAAAAATAGAGAGATATAAATTTGTCCATGTTCAACTAGGAACAAACTTACACAAAGATTCGGGAACGCTAACTGGTTACGGGTACTTAAATATCACTTTTCTCGTGTTGACTCTCCAAACATTCAAGTTTTCGAGTAAACACAGACACAGATATAAGTAAACGCACTTCCAACAAGCATTTATCATCATGTTTTGCTCAAAACAACGTCAAAATCCGTAGACTGTCTGTGAAATATTAAAAAACATTGTCATCTGCTACTGTTCTACTTAATCAAACAAATGGAATAGGTAAATAAATTATAGTCATAAATAACAGGACTGTCTTCTCAATAAAGGGACAAGAAAAAGAATAGATATATATCACAATCAGCTTTGTTTTAGTAAATGTCCCTGGAGACATCAATCAACTTAATCAAACTGCCACCAGGACCCAACTGAACGTAATTATAAACCTTTGTTTCTACTGTTTTCCTTATTTATTCCATTTGAGGAACAATAACGACGTAATTAAGCAGGGGAAAAAAACAATCCAGCTAACAATTCAGTCGAATATTCGTAAAGACCTTAAAACTTAGATAAGGCACCTACGTAAGTCTTCTCTTAGTAGATATTTTGACTAAGAAGAATTTGCTTTTAGTTTAATAATCGGTAGATGGTCTCAAACACAAATTTCGAAGTAGGTAATACCAATGACGTAATATAAATAGACGCGTCATGCATAAACATCACGGAACTCGAAAACAGCGTAAGTACTATAGCTACGGTAGCTAGATATATACTTCGGCACACGAAGAAAGGCAAAAAAAAATAATACATTTTTCTTGATACTTTTACAAATGAAGTGCTACTTTTTTATCTTTCACAGTTGCAGTATAATTTTTACATTTCCTAAAAACACAGGAGGCATTTTTTTTTTTTGTTATTTGAGGAAGTTATTCACAAAAGTTATTTTAAAGTCACGTACAGCTGCGGCACTGGTTGGTACGCGACTAAATGGAGGTCCGGTATTTACCTTGCATTCATGTTGGCACTACAGAGCGCGGGCAACGTATCTATAGTTAATATATCATTGGGTAATACCACCTACTTCGACATTTGTGTTTGAGACCAAACATTTTTTTAAACTTCCAAGAATATGCTATGTAATCTGAACAGACTCTGATTTTTTTACTGAAAACAGGTAAGAAGTTTATTAATTCCAGCTCCAAGAGAATATTTAAGAAAATTAGTAACGAAATTCAAATAATAGGAGCGGCAGGCGGCGGAGATCTTCGCTAATTAATCCGGAAGCTGCACTATTAATTAGGGGAGTTTTTCATCGTCAGAACGAGGATTACGGCCGGCGGGACTTTAGTAATTGCCAGCGGCGAAGCTTTAACTATTTTTTATTTAAACGACTCCACGAAAAGCGTGTCTGCTGCCTCCATTGTGACTTTGACAAGTCTGCTTTTTGTGACTCTGACTGACTCTGTATTGAGCTACGTGATTATTTTATCGCATGGCTTTAAGGTTCGCGCATATTAACTCGGGTCGCAGCAGGACGGGTCACAGCAGGTCGGGTCGCAGCAGGTCTGGTGGTAGCGCAAAAATCGGCTCAAATCGCTCGTATGTATTTTATATGAACTATCCCACACTATGCCGAGACGCAGCGGGCCGCATATTCCGCCGTATTGTACTAAATAAGATGTTTACGCTACGCTGCGGTCAGACATAATGTGCGCGATCCTTTAATGAGCGTCTTGTATTTTTTCCTTACAGTTTTCACAGACAATTTTACTTTTATCATGGAATTTCATTAATTATTTGACTCAGTAAACGCTTCACGCTTTGCGAAACAAACTGTGACCCAAATGCATGGACACTAACAAATAGTTATTTCTCAGCTATTTCAGCTAGTTCACTATTACACAAGAGACTGGGACAGCTAAGAGTATTCGGAACTTAATTCGACTGTGAAAAGTACAACTTCTGAATATATTTTCTTCGTAGAATGTTTGAAATAGAGAAAGTTATTTCAGGAAATGTACTAAGTCTTATTTTTGTCCTGAACGTCCTCACATTGCGCCGAGATTATCAGAATTCATGGAACCACATTATGTACATAATTTTTGCTTCAAAACGCTTTTTCCATTTTTTATTTAGTGTTTAGAATTTGTTTAAATTACCCCTCGTCCGGCATGTTCAAATGTGAATCTATTGCTTTTGCTAATCAATAACAATAACTAAATAAAAAGATAATGATACACACAGCCTTCATTTAAAGAATACTAAAGCACACGCCTTTTCCTCAATCATGAAAACAAAACCAGCTATCACAAGCTCTTAACTCATCAACGAAGCGTCTTCCCATACCCATCGATTTTCCGTAACGAACCAATCCTGGAGGGCCATCCGTCAGTAACTCGGAACTTAATCAAACATCTTCGAGGAGTAATGTTCCCGTCACTAACAATTACTTACGCTGAATGAAACGTTCCCAGACGACTGACGATGTTTTTTAGTTATTATCGCCATTCAATCTATTCTCTACTCACTAGTACGTAAAAACGTAGTAGGTGTATTCCGAGGCACTAGTACCAAAACACGACGTAAACGTAACACCAGGGTTTTTAATTTTTTTTTTTTAAAACGTATCCCCACACTAGGAATTTCTCCTGTATCGTGGGTGCGTTCACAAACATTTAAACTCACATACACAAACAGCCAGACCCGGAACAACTACCTGTAGGCCATACAAATATTTGTTCCGTGCGGGAATCGAGCCCGCGACACGCAGCGCAGCAGTCAATCGCTCAGCCACTGCGCCCACCGTGCTGTCATTGAAAAACCATAAATTTTTTGCGACAAACACAATTAGTATCAACCATAAATATGACTAAAATCTTATAACTAAGAAAATATTATGTGGGAAATGAGCATTTTAAATTATATAAATATACTTTAGGTTCATTTACCCCAGATGTTTGTGCTAGGTTGTACGAAAAGATATTGTTGGCATTAAGTACCGGTAAAACGGGGTGAATAGGACCGCAGGGGTGAATAGAGACAAATTTTGAAAGGGATTTTAACGTTGAATTAATTTGATTATGTTATCAAAAAGTACTCTGTTTTATTTACTTAGTTATACTTAATTATTTAGAGACCTTGCTAGCAACATGACATATTAATTCAACGTTTAAATCCCTTTCAAAATTTGTCTCTATTCACCCCTGCGGTCCTAATCACCCCGTTTTACTAACGCATCAAGATGTACCTACTTGGCTAGGCTAATAAGATTGATATTTTAATATCTATTTATCTATACAAATAAATAAAATTGAAGTGTCTGTTTGTACTATCAAAATAACAGCTTTTTACTGAATATATATGAAAATACACACGGCACTTAGAACAAACACGCTTTTTTTCAATTTTTGTCTCTCTGTCTGTCGGTCTATCCGTCTGTCTGTTTGTTCCGGCTAATCTCCGAAACAGCTGCTACTTTTATTTTAGAAAAATAATTAGGGTTTCGTGCATAAAATTAAAATCCTTGAAATTGTTAACAAAATCCGATTCAAAAAGGGAAGTAATATTTTTTATAATAATTTCACGCGAACGAAGTCGCGGGCAACAGCTAGTATAACAATATAAATCCTGCACCTACACCTTTTACCTGTGCTTTTACTGTTTCCCTCAATCCTCATGAATAACTCAGAATTAGTTAGCTAGTGTAAAATACAATAAGTAGACGACAGCACCATTTTCTTGGAACGCTAATATTTTTCTATAAAGTTCTCACTGCTGGAGTACAGGCTGTGTCTTTATACTCTGTGGAAGGGCTTGGGCCAGCATCCGCCACGCAAGCCCAGTAATGCCCGTTCGTGGACATCCACGAAAGGGAAACGTGGTAATGAAGTAAATTAAAAGTGCCTGACTTAGTTTAAACCTGTGACCTAAGACTAGATAATTTACTTTTAATTTGAATGTGTTGTCGCCTCGAAGACAGCCGTACATATTTACGTATACGATTAGTTATTTTGATTAAAAGTTTAATTATACATTAGATGTATTATTAATTGTTAAAATAATAGTTATAACTTTTTTGAACATTACCTACTTAAAAAGAGATTCGCTATTAACAACAACTATTTAAATTAAAAACACTAGGTATTTAATAAATATGAAGGTTGCCAGCACTGGCGTCGCGCTGTTATTGGTCCGTTGTGAATTTTCGGGCAATGGTGGGGCCACACTGGTCACTTAAATTGTGAATAAAAAGAGAACTTGGGCGTCTGGGCAGATGGTTGGCGAACTCAATAAGATCCAGCCTGTCCCCTTGCTGCCCTGCCCAGCGACGCCCTAAACCGAGGCTCGTACCCCACAGGGGGTGCCCTTAGCGTGTGGTCGCTTAGTTTATAAGTAGTTTTAAGCAACCCCTGACTGCAGGCCTTACACTGAAAGCATCCACAGGATTAGACCGGTTAAACAAAAGCCAGCTCATAGGCTGAACTGCGACATGCCAAAGACAAAAAAAAAATTGTTGGTTGGCGAATTCAGAATGAGTAACATCTCCTTAGTGGTTCTAATATAGTGTGGTTATTAAGTTTAAAGATAAAGATATTTATTCTCAAAAAAGACACAAAGTCACTTACTTTATTAGAATAGAAAATAATGTTAAAATAATTGTGCATGTATAATCGTGTATTTAGTGACGCTTTACAGATTTCACTTTTTTACACCGCTTCTCGCACCGTTCAATATTGTCGAATCTGTTCTGATTGCCGCCACAGCCTCCGTATATGAAAGTCTTGCACTCATTTGTCTGCACATCGTAGTAATATCTTGGAAAATAGAAAAAAATGAATTTATCATCCTACCAGCTCATGCCTATCACACATCAAAGAATATGACCCCGTGTTTTAGTTGTAGCTAATGAAAGTATGTGTAGATTGTCTCTCCTACTGGGTGGGAATAATCCCCAAAAACTAGAATTGTAACAAAACAAGATTTTTAATTCCAAATAAAGCTGAATACCAGTATAGTATGCCAATCTTGCAAGAAAAATTGCTTAGTATCTGGTAACCAGGCTAAGCTAGTTACTGCATATCGGCTTTTGCTTACCTTTTAATTAACGAAAAGCACATTCCAACATTCGGTTGGAAGGCACAGTATATTGTATTATTAGTTACTTCTAACATGAGTCGGGAAACGGCTGAAATAATAATTGTATAATGTAAAGCAAGCAGAAGCATTCTGTAAATTTTTTAACACATTTTTACTATTTTACAATTTACTAGCTTTTAAGATTTTAAACTATTATGGTCACTAACATTATTATAACTAGAAGACGGGATATTTACCATGTTAAATACACACATACACACACATACACATATAAAACATACACACAACACACACCCAACAAACATACACATATACACACACACACGTTTACATGGTAAATATCCCGTCTTCTAGTTATTACTAGCTTTTGCCCGCGGCTTCGCTCGCGTTAATTTAGAATTTGACAATCAATTCTGGTTGTACTCTGCGAATATTGTAAGCTACAAACCTAACAATATAATTCAATCATGATTCGAAAGACCTGTAGCCATCTATTTTCATAAGAACGTGATTGTTGTTTTCCTCGGGTACAGTACTTTTTTTCGAGAGTACGTTTCTGTACACCTGACAACGTATATGCAAAATTTCAGAATGATCGGTTCAGTGGTTTAGGCGTGAAAATTTTCATTCGCATTTATAATATTAGTAAGAAAGTAAGGATAAAGAAGTAAGGATGTTTTCCTACTGTTCGCGTACCTACTGGGTAATACAATATGCCTTGGTAAGACTGGTTATTAGAATTACGGGCCACTGACTACTTAACGAACGTCAAACATCACAGCCGGGACCAATGCCTTGACGTGCTTTACGAGGCACAGTCATACATACAGGTCAAACACATAACCATATTTTTGGCTTAGCTGCAGTTGGGTCAAAACTGAGCGATATACTGAGAGATAGAAGCTGAGAGGCTTTCCTTTCCCGTCATTGAGATATTTTTAGACCATACCTGGGACGGCAACTTATGAAGAATTGAAAAAGTACATGATGTGTTAGAGAGAGAGGCGAGCTGGAAAATTTGAACACCACTCCTTTTGTTAATTTATACAGAAATGAGAATAGGAGGTAGTCTGTCAGCTTTTGCAGAATTGAAATTGTATAGGATGTATTGGCGAGCGAAGCGAGCGAAAAAATATTAATTTAGCAGTCCGCCTCGGATAGGTTGATTTCTTTATAAATTTTCGGAGATTTCGGAGGAGTTGAACCCCCGCCTACGGCCCTGCCCCTGAGATAGTTAGATTTTCAAGTTTAGAACGAAAGAGCGAGCGAAGCGAGCCGGGCCTCTATTTAGCTCAAAATTCAAAATTTAAGCAGCCCGCCTCCACCCCGTGAATAATGAGGTTCTTTTTGTTCATTCATACAGAGATGAGAATAAAAGTAACTTAAAAGGGCGGGATGCATTAGCGAGCGAAGAGAATTCAAAAGGTTTATAGTTTCTCTTGTTGAACGATTAAGCAGGAAGTTAATTTATTTATTATTAAAAGATTAATGAATTTTGGCGTGTATGAATTTTGGGGGGGGGTCATGACGGCATGACCCCTAGGACCGCGCCTGTGGCGCAGGTTCATCTGGTCAGACTAGTCTCTTCCTTAAGACAAGAATATTAATTTCAAAGAAAGGTTTCTACTTATTTCTTCTATTTAATCTACAGATACTTTTATTTAAGTATAATAAAGCTGAAGAGTTTCTCTGTTTTGTTGTTGTTGAACGCGCTAATCTCTGGAACCACCAGACGGATTTTAAAAAAAAAATATACAATTGATATCTCAATATTTGGGGAAAGATATAGGCTATTTAACACCACGCTTCGACCCTAAGGATCCGAGCGGCAGAGGAAACCGCGGGGCACAGTTAGTTGTCCATAAAGTTGCATACCTTTACAGTTGTTTTCGCATTCAGCTAACGTTTTGAAATTGTTCTTATTGCCGTCGCAACCGGAGTACAAGAATTTTTTGCAGGAGTCCACCTGCACCTCATAATAGTACCTGTTCAAAGCGGGCCTGTGTATAAAACAGGCCTACATCAATTCGCATTCCACATTAGTTGTTATAGTTGATACTGTACTGTACATACTTAAATATTGAAATACTATTGAGAATATCGATGAAATTTTATGAACTCACACAGGTACCAGGTTTCCTTTACCGGTTGCAGAGCAATTACCACTTTTAGGTTGGAATTGGCACCATTGATTCCAACGCCATACATCGTTAAATGGGTTAGCTAAAAAACACAAACAGAATAAGAATATTTAATTATCAAAAAAGTAATTTTAAAACTTCAACCGACTTCAAAACTGTAATTTATTTTATTAATAACTAAAAAGGGAGGCATAAAGTTTCATCTTTTAAAAAATCTAAAGTAAATATTCCGACATTTTTTGCCTTACTTTATAAGAAGTATTTACATGAGTAACTAATCTATATTAACACAAAGTAGATAAGAAACTAAAAAGAAATATGGGATACCATTAAGTATACAAAACTAAAAATAATTAATGAAAAAACTTAAAAAAATTATGTAAAATACTCAATACTCTTTTATAAATATTTTAAAAAGTCTAATGTGTAACAAATACACCTCGACTTTTCCTGGTCATGTGACAGTGCATTAAAGGCGTCTTGAAGTGGACGCGCCTCTGATAGGGTTCCAGCTCCCGGCGGAAGGGTGCTGCGCATGCGGTGGACGCAAGCCATCAATGAAAACGTCACGCGCTCATGTTATGAGGCTACAGAGGAAGGAAACAACCGCGTACCGTGTTCGGATGCTTTCTCTGTTTCAGGTGCTTGAACCAGCTGTCAACGTGTCGGATTAAGTGCAGGTCATCCAGCGTAATCGTATGTTAGATGACACTGTAGGTACTAGAGAAAGCGTTTCTTTGACCGCCTGAAAAAGTATATAACAGTCTTTTATCAGGCGGAAATTAGGTGCGCGCCTGTAACGGTTAGGTTTGTCTTGCCGGTTTTGACGGCATATCGAATGCATCACCCACGTTCATCGGTTACGAAACTGTACGTAACTGTACTCCCACTACGGTGTGGAGGTCGAGTGTTTTTAAATTCGAATTCTCACGGTATATTTCCTAAAAGCCGACGTGGGGATGCATGAGATGAGATGTGGTCGCGGTGGATAAGGACTTAACCCCACTCTCCTTGGCTAAAGAGAACTGGCTCAAACCTACAGTGCTTGACACTAACGATCTCAGGGAGGTATGGCAGAGTAAAGAGCTACACGAATACTTTTTCCGGGGCCTGCATAGGCATGGTCTACACCTAGCAGCGTCCGTAGCCTGTCTACGTTCCGTGGACCTCTTTGGAAAACCGTATGTTTTGGCTGTGCAATTATGAACGAAGTTATGATGACGAACAACTCCCGGAGATTTATAGTGAAGGATGGCCCGGTTGACATATGTCGGGGATGCCACCGTCCTGGTGAATTGATTCGTCACATTATCTCCGGGTGTTCTCGTCTAGCTAACGGAGAGTACTTGCATAGGCACAACCTTGTAGCCAGTTTTATCCATCAGAAACTTGCTCTAAAATACAGCCTTGTGGAAACGATAGGTATGTGCCCGACTCAGTTCTCGAAAATGGCAATAACACATTGTTCTAGGATCAATCCGTCATCATTGACAGGACTATTAGTAGTCAATAAACCTGATATAGTGGTGGTCGATCGATTAGAGCGGCACGCAATGAATGTTGACATAATTTTCTCGCATGACGAGAACCTTGTGAAAACTGAGAAATAATAATAAAATAATAAATAATTTATTTTCTATAACTTCAATAAACATTACATAAATATGGTCTCAACTCCTGAACTAGGACAGCCTGTATGACAGGGGTTAAGGTTTCCGGTTACATAGTTCTGAATGTGGAAGCTTAGACAGTGCTTACTGTAGCTACTGTAGAAATTGACTAAAAATAAATATCTACTGTAGAAATTTACATAATATAAAAACTTAAGATGCATTGACAAAAACTAACAGAAAAATAGAAGGAAGACAAGGTAAAGTAAAATAAAGGCATATTTCATAATTATGAAATAGAGGTAGCGTGTGTGTGGTGAGATGTGTGTTGGTGTGTGTGTTATGAATATTTGTGTCACTAGGTTAGAATACTTATAAGGGTTTCAGTGTCATCGAAACTATAGTTTTCCAGCCAAAGTAATATTTCCTTTTTTATCTGGAAATTACTCACATGCTCAATTAATTTATACTGGCTAATTTTGAAATATAGGCGTGGCGATAAGCTGTTTTAATGCTTTCTGGCAAACTTGCTCCTTGCCCGTGGTACGGGATAACTGTCGGATCTTTGATCATTTTTAGGCAAGAAAGGGACCGTAAGTCGGTGATATCTCCGTAGACATTCGTAAATAAATATTTTTCTTACGCTCAGCACTCGCGTTTGCTCATACACCAAATTGGTTGGGGTTCTGAAGTTAAGGGACCGTAGCACCTTCAGAACTGCACGCTGGGAACGCTTTATTTCTATCATATGGGATTTGCCGGCGCCACCCCATGCACAAATACCATAGCTCAAGACGCAGTGGCACAATGCTTTGTACATTTGTATATGAAGTTTCTGGCTGGCAACATGTCTCAAGGTTTTAAAAATAAATATGAGTTTGCGAGTTTTGTTTTGCAGTAACTGAGGTATGTTGACTCCATTTCAAGTTTTCATCGATTGTAACACCGAGGTATTTTATGTTGCTCACTCTCTCCAGCCTAGGGCAAGCACAAGTAGCTTGATAACATGAACCTCTATTACAAGGGAACGTGTGGATAGGCACAAAAAGCAAATCAATCAATTCAATCTTGACTTGCCTCGCAAAGTTGTCGACATGTGGGATGTGAACTCAGCGATCATTGTGCCGATAGTCTTGTTAGCCAATGGCTTAATTATTAAATAAGCCTCGACCAATACCTGATGAGGCTCTCGTTATACAGTTGGGACTTGATTCAGAAAGCGGTTCTTCTGGACACGGCCCATATTGTCAGGGGGTTCCTTTCTCTGGAATCCTGACCTTGGTAGCTTGGACCCTGTTCCCGATACTTGTGGATTACTATTTTTATGTTTAAATGATTTTTAATGTATTGTATGGAATATTTAAAAACGTAATAGAAATGCATAAAAAAATGGAAAAGATTATGTTTGAAAAATGGTGAATGAGAATACTTATTGTGATGAGGGTTGGGTTTAGAATCAAGACCCTTCAATTTGAGGATTATGTCACTGTGGGGGGGTCAAGGGGGTTTATCTAAAGCGCCATGCTATTTTAGCTGCCGGAGCAGCGTCGAAGTAGGTATTTAAAATGTTTTATAAAAATATTGGTAAATCACTAACTAAACTTGAAACGGAACGTTAAACCTACGTTAAACGCAACATCAAAAACGTTAGAACCTAGTTAAATGTATATTTAACTGTATATCTAACGTTTTTGACGTTGCATCTGTCAAAATCATCGCAAAATGCATTGCTAGGCCGTCCATTTTGTTGACAGTGACAGATATAATTAACGTCATTCCGTTGCTTCCCAGTTTACGTGAATGTGCTGCCTAACGTTTTTATCAAGTTAACGTTTTTTTTAGTTGTTTGTGTGTGTACAAAATTAATAGTAAGTAAGTGTTTAAAGTTAATATGTGAGTGTTTTATTGAGTACATGAGTGAGCGAAGCGAGCTCGGGACTTGGGGCACCCCAACTCGGACAGGTTAGGTTAGAAGGGAATCACCGGGTCGAGTGACCCAGTGAAGCCCCCGCCGTCCCCTTCGTGGTTATTGTCTTATAAACCATTCAGAAGCGTCGACCGAGATTCTTTCGACTGCGCCACGTTGAGTGGCGTAGTCGAGAAAAGCCCCGAAGGTTTATAATCTCAAAAACATCACGAAAACATAACCTCAAATAGAGATTTAAAAAAAAATATTAAAAGGACCTATGCAGCTCCGGCAGGGGTGGGAAGGGGGGCGACTCTACAACCCACCCAACCTACAATTCAGGACACTCGAATCTAAACCTTACCCCGTGATGATACTGACCTCTTCTAGGGGGCCCGGTTACACCCAACACATACGGAGTGCTTGAGGACTGTTTGACGGGCTCAACACTTATTCTTCTCAAATAGCTGGTCGGTTTTGGTATCAAATTACTATCACGGACTTTAGCTGTCGTTAAAGGAGTTTTAATAACACCAGAAGAACTTGCTTCTGGTGCTGAACATCTCTCAAAAAACACCACCACTCCGAATATTATGACAACTTTAAAAGGATCTTCCATTTTAATATTAATTTCGGTGTTTTATTAACTTTGTTACAGGTAGGTACCCCGGTGTAAAATAAATGTTAAGCACAGAATTTATATCGCTATAAACCAGTTATCGCGCGTGCACAGTGAAATCATACGTTTTTACACGTTTATTTATGTGGGTAGGTACCTACATTTCTAAAACAAGAGCGGAAGGGCGTTTGTACACTGCAAGGAATTTTACTGTCCGGCAGTCCGATTTTTTACGGTCCGACGTGGCATGAAAAAAAAACAGATGATTGGCTTATGCACTTGTCCGTCTTTACTCGGATTGGTGCGACGCAATTTAGGGTAGCTCTCTTTGGCATTGTTCAGACCAAACGTATTGTCGGCCGCTGACTGTGAGCGCGCGTTTGCAGTTTATCGCTTTTCCATAAATAATTAACTTCTCGTTCACATTGAACCGACTCTACGCTATTACGTAGTGCGTTGTCGACAGTGAGCATACTGACAGTCGGCGGCATACAATACGTTTGGTGTGAACGATGCCTTTGAAACTACAAGCCACGCACGCGTAATTACGCTAGGAACGATGAGTTTCTTGGAACGTGCCACAGTTGCTTGCTTTATTACTCTACGTGTGAAGACGTAGAAGACAAAAATAATTTTGGGTTCATCGCCTTATAAGTGAAAGATACCCGACGGTCATTTTACATAAACCATTGAATTCATTTGAACTACTACTTTTTTTTAAAAAACGGCCCGGAATGGGGACAAGAAATTGTCGGACGGTAAAATTACGTATAGTGCACAAACTAGTATTTACATTTATGGCGTGCCATATCGCACCATAAAAAAACGAACTGCCGGACAGTAAAAATCCGTGTAGTGCACAAACGCCCGAAGCCAGTTAGTTTTGGAAGTTATAGAGTAGGTAACAATATTATAATCACAGTCGTTCCTTACGTAAGTACCTAGATAGGTGAGGTATTACAGGGCACTAGGTATGTTCGAACAGCCCCACAACCACCCACAGAAAAACAGAACACATACTCTGCAGACGAACCTCTATACAATCGTGTGCAGAACGGTTACGATAATTATTTCTCCGATACCAGCACACAATGCAACGTTTGATCGGCAAGCTGAATGTTTGCTGATCTAATGGCATTTTCAATTTGCATTCAAATTCCTGAGCTCGCATTGCTGCGCTCCGCTGGAGGGCGGCGGGATGGCGGGATGCCGGCAACGTTGGATACTCGAATGCTCCAATGCCCGAATCGGATTAACGCTAACGACGCACCATTCTGTATGACCGCCGCAGTCGACCACATTGCCGCCGTGCCCTGTGCGACACTGATAAACTGTTGCAGTGGGATCCCCAGCATCCACACATTAAATTCCTGTGCATGCCTGACCGATTTATCACTTTAATAAAAATCAGGACACATACGAGTATGACACGCATGATGAATGGCCGCAATAAGGTGCGCCGAACGTTGCGTTGTGCTTGCAGACACCTGACGTTTTTGCCGCTAAAATACTATCCCTAACTAAGGAATTCCTTTCTTCTTAAACGCCTAAGCAGGTACCTATAGATCAAGTTATGAGCTTCATAAAATAAGAAATTCCTCAAAAAGAAATATAAAAATAAATAAAAAAGGTAAATTATTGTAACATCTTGCACACTGTTGTAACCTATGTTTGCAAAAAAAAGATTATTGATCGATTGACTGATTGACCATAATATCTACGTTGAAACAATGGGTCCTCATCACAACATCTATTGATGTTGCAAATTAGCATTCCCCGAGGAGAATCCTAATGAAAAATGTAATTTCGAGAAAGCAGATAGCTCTTCACAAAGCTTTTTAAATGTATAATTCCGAGCTGTAGGATTAATTACTATAGTTTTTCATTCCGTGTAGTCCGTCGTCGGTCGACGGAAGGCAGGATTACGAGTGGATTCCGCCGACGACGATTAATAATTAATTGTCATTACGGTTATGGCTGCAAAGCCAATTGCCTCTCAGCTTAGTTGGATTATTTAATCTTTGGGCCTGATGAAGTGGCAGACATATATTTCAGACACAGTTCGTTATCTTTTAGCGATACCTACCTACTCGCTAGGTAGTAAAGTTTCAAAGATCGATCTTTACCTATTGTTTGATCTATTTCATAAGTTTCAGCTGATATCCAATACTTTAGGTGTACCAATACTAAGAGTACCAACCACAGTATGTTTATATTATTATTATCTATCGGTTCAGTTGTTGCTATTAGGTTAGGCAACCTAGCCATTCAGCTTCAATCAATAAATTACGGTATCTAAGTTCCCATAGGCAGGTAGTCGCTGTACCTAATTATTTTCATTTTGCATTTTAGCATAGTAACGTAAATCTTACTTCAACTTTTCTGGCTTCGTTTCTTAGGTTGCTTCTCTGATTTAATTCCTTTCCATTATATCAATGTCATTCAGCCCAACATTAAAACCAACAAAAATCAGAATAATGAAAGAGCGGCCTTATTCCTAGCATAATATAATGTAAAAAAAGCGACGGTAGCAAAATAAAAACAGACAGGGAGCCGCATAAAAATTCAATCATTTCGAAAGCTTCGCTAAGATTTGTAGGCCGAAGCCAGAGAGGATTTAAATGAAATTACGACATTGTTCCGACGGGCGTCGATGGACGCCCTGACGCTTGTAAATTATAAATTAAAAATATAAGCATAAATCGCTTAGATTTATGTGTTTTGTTTTGAGTGCTGTAATTAATGCTGCAGAAATTTCATTTAAGACTACAGTCTGGGTGTGCAAAACGAAAAAATACACTGCGAAAACAAATCGTGGGCCCCCGAGCTCCCCTTTGACATCCTACCCTAGTCAAATAATCTGATATTATGCTAAAGATGCTCTACGTTGTCCGTATACCGGTCCGGATAGAAATAAAATCTACACCGGCCCATGAAGAGCCCGTGAAGAACCTTGCCTTGCCATACTTCCTTGCGGTCATCGGTAATAAGTAGGTACTACAGGTTTGCGCCAGTTCCCTTTAGGACAGCAGGGTGAGTGAGTCACCCGGTTTTAAAAAATATTCTCTGGACTGCGAGATGTACAGTCTCATCACCGATGATGCATTCGGTTTGCGATCAGCAATTACAGACTCTCCTATCTAGTGCATCGAGTTCGGTCTGAGTCCATTTGAGTATGCCGAAAGAGTAAATTAAAACCGGCATGACCCAACCGTTGCAGGCGCGATTTACCTAATACCTTCTTCAGGCGTCCAAAGAAGCGCTCCCTCAACGATTGCTTCATGCCAGCTACGTTAATGCCTAGCCCTTCCGACATAGCAAAATATTTATAGCTTTCGAATGAGGATAGGGATCTGAGGCGTATGGAATCCGAGAGCTGAATTCCCTCAGATTCCATAATCTCCCCTCGCTTTAAGTACATACATGACTGCACATACTTTGTCCTCACCAAATTCCATCCTGATGGCGCTACTAAAAGTTTATTTAAATTATTATTTCCTTTATTCATAAAACCATCTAAAGGCCTTTTAATTAAAATAAAGCAGGGTAGCAGCTCGTAGACTTGTATCTTACAGTACCTACTAGCATAGTTATATTGAAGCAATAAAGTATCTCTATAGTCCCCTGACGATGGTTTTAAAAACACAGTCTTATCATAAAGCCCCAAAGGTAACGCCTTCCTATTACTTATTTCTATAGGCAAGCCTAAAAGCCTTTTACCGTGAAATGATATACGGCTTCCAATATCCTAAAATATCGGACGCATCTCGCGTTGATTGATCCCAATCGTCTATTTAATCGGGAGCGCGGGAGAGCGAAGTCGATGATAGGATAGGATATTTTGTTATATATTTGTAGATAGGTAGGTTATGAGCATTTTGATTATAGCCGAGTCTTACGAGCCACATTTTGTGCTGGAGATATGAGAATGAATTAGGTATCTCCCTACATAGATGTCACGTTAGGTAGATAGTATATGTACCGATCCTGGAATTTTTTAAGTGGGCGTGGATGGCCTAATCCGAAACTATGAGGAATAGCGAAAAATTCTGAAAGGAGTCGAGCCCGTTTTTGATGAAAATTAGAACTGCATCATTGGATTTTTGGAAAATCCATATCTCTAGCCAGGAGTCGAACCCGTTGATTTTGAAAAAAAAAACACACTGGTTTACACCATTCGATAGCTTCGCTATTAATGATCATATTCTGAAAAGTAATGTAATGTATGCGTCATGTCGATAGGGCTGAGCTACGCTAGCTCTTAGTTCTCAGGCCGCCATGGCTGCCTGCTTGATACAGACTAAGGGTTTGTCCATACGACGCACATAGGTGACAACACAGGCGCGGTGCGAAACAAATCGCGTGACAAAGGACTCATGAATATTTCTATGCACCTAGAGTAGGTATACCTTCACCATAGCAGAACGGTTCTGGCAACGCGCGCTACGTTACGCAGGTATAGATAGGCACTTGACAGCTGTAGCTACTAGCATATTCTTGGCCGAACAGCGCGCGAGTTCTCAAACACTCTTGGTATTTATTGGAAACCACACAGCACCAACATCGAATGCCTTTTCTTTTGTATATCCTGAATTCGAATTTTATGCATGACCAGCTGTTGCCCGCGAACGTCGTTTGCGTGAAATTACTATAAAAATACTAGAGTTCGGTATTTTCCCACGGGATCGTACTTTCTTCCGGGATATAAAAGTATCCTATGGGAAACCACACAGCACCAACATCGAATGCCTTTTCTTTTGTATATCCTGAATTCGAATTTTATGCATGACCAGCTGTTGCCCGCGAACGTCGTTTGCGTGAAATTACTATAAAAATACTAGAGTTCGGTATTTTCCCACGGGATCGTACTTTCTTCCGGGATATAAAAGTATCCTATGTGTTAATGCAGGTTATAAACTATCTGTGTGCCAAATTTCATCCAATCCGGTCGTTAGTTTTTGCATGAAAGATTTACAAACATCATCCACCCACAAGCTATCGCATTTATAATATAAGTAGAATTACTTCCCTATTTGAATCGAATTTGTGTAACAATTGCATGGATTTTAATATTTTTGCACGGGACCCTGATGATTTTTTTCTAAAATAAAAGTAAGTCTACGTTACTCCATAGAACATCAGCTATCTGCAAGTAAAAGTCCCGTGAGAATCAGTCCAGCCGTTTCGGAGATTAGCCGGAACAAACAAACAGACTAAAATAAATTTTACTTTGTTATAAGAACATTCTAGGGAGTAGTCTACCAGTTTGGTCCCTCCATCTTGATGGACGGACTAAGCATTTTGTTAAAAATATTATGTAGCTACATGATGAGGTAGCTAAAATTATTGCAAAGGTACGAAATAGTAGATTAATGGTCTCCATCATGATGAACGATCACTAGGCGTATTTAACGTTGAATTTATGCCTAACAATTGCTTCCCTATTGCTTCTATTTGCCTCCTATTCTCAAAAAATTGCTTCCATCGTATTCTAGAAGAAAAAAACATTTTAAGAGTAACCGTTCATTCTGATCGTCAGGACGGCCGGTCAGTCGATGGTATTATTTTTATATGTGTATGAAAGACATTGGAGACTTGGTCCCTTCATTTTGACGGTTACGGTTTGATTCCTATTAGCGACACTATCAATGATGTACCTAATAAAGCCTCGTATTCATGGTAAACATTTGTTTAGCAACAGTTGATCAACGTTGTTGATGACCGGCGAGAATGCTGCTGGAAACATTGTTTAAATCAATATGGGTTGTCCACACACGCCAGTCTGCGTTAAAATGTTGCCCGAGGAAGTAGTGCCATCTTATTTTTCTCTCTAGTAAATTGAGTGTGCAGTACATATATTTTAGTTTTCACGTCTTTTCTGGGTATATTTAAGGCTTGAGAAATTTATTGAAATGCATCGTTCTTTTTATTTCTATCCTTATATTCTTTTGATTGAAATAATTCTATTAATTGCATAATTTTATCGTTGCTCTACACTACCGCCATGTTTATAAACAGTTGCAAACACGTCCACACACGTCAACATTTGTTGATAAACTGATGTTTTCGCTCGCCGGGCGTCAACTCTGCAACATGGCGTGATCAACTCCACAACACAAGTGTTGCCCGCAATATGTTGACAGCAACTCGGCAACATGTTTATGCAACCATGTGTCTAAACAAATGTTTACCATGAATACGAGGCTTAATAGTACTGTTCTTTTTTTTTCAAAATGTTAGGTGGTGAGTCCTGGCTGGAACATTGATTTTTCAAAAATTTATTTATGCAGTTTTATTATTTTTCATCAAAATCGGGCTCGAGCCTCTCATTTGATTATTTTTCGCTATTCTTCATAGTTTCGGATTGGCCATCCACGCCAGTGGCGAAGATCCAGTTTTGTATCGCTACAAGTAGTAAGAAAGGCAATGGAATTACCCGTATTACTACGGGTAGTAGGATAGGTAGTAACACGGGTAAGTTACCACGGGGAATTGAACCCAGATCCTGTTGATAAGCACTGACACACTTTTCACTTCAGTCAACACATGTAGGGTTGCACGATATTCCTTGAACTCCTCAAACTGTATTCTCTTTCATAGTATGCGCACCACACCACTTTTCTCCAGCTCCATGTAGGTCGATGAATTTGCCAGGATAATAAGTATTTGTAAGATATTCCAAGGGTGCTAAATACGTGTAGGGATTGAAGCAATTTGACTCAACAGCTTCAACTATCAGCCGTTGAAGCTTTCTTCAACGGCGGATAGTTGAATCCATACAAATGTGATAATTGCGCCTGAACGAATTTCGATTAAATTCGGCATACGGAAAGACCATGACCTCGGTTAGGACATAAGTTAACCGATCATTTGCGGCACCCAGATTCGAAAACTTTTTGCTGTGGTGGTGAACAATTAGCTCATGACACGACTGGCGTGCCTAACGCCATAGAAGATGATGGCACGCCTATCGTGCCATCAGCCGTGTGTATAAAAAATATACTTTCTTTGGTTTTTTCACTGATTTAAGACTTAGTTCGAACCGCTTTTATTAAAAAATGAAACATTAAGGGAAAGATACTCCAACCAAAGCGGAGACGTGTGGAGACTGGCCTAGACTTTTAATATGAGACTCTGTGTTCAAGTTTCCACTAAAGCTAAGCGGACAAGAGAAATGTAAATAACGAAATTCTATTGGTGGTTTATAACACATCTCTCCTCTCGTCTGCTTTGGTGGAGTCCGGACCTAACGATGGAAACATTTAACTAGCTAAGCTTCGTATGAATTTTATTATAGGTGACTCAACCGGAATAATAAAATGTTGCAGTGTGCAACAACTCATTGGGGTTTTTTTTCTAGGAGAGTTAACACTTAGAAAAAAAGGTTGCAGCGGGTCACAGTGTGTCTCTATGGGAAAAAAGTTCCAACGAGTCACAGTGTGACACGATTGGGTGTGATTCGTTGGGAACCCACCGTTCGTTCCCATGGGATAGTTCCCGACTTCCACGCGGGCGAAGAAAACTTGTGTTTATGTAGGTAGTTCAATTAATTACATAAAATCACAAGTTCCAATGATGTCTCAAAACTCAATCACCAATCATACAGCTGGGTCTTCTTTCATTGCGCCGACCTCAAAACTCCAATGATACATTACCCGCCTAGGCATATTTAAAGAGTCGGATAGATGCTACAGGACGCAATAAATTTTACCTTTTCCAACAACAAATAGAAGTCAGGAAGAAAGACACCGCACATTATCACTTTGTTTGTTGGTTTAGTTATTAAAGTACACAGAAATAACCACAAGTTGAGTGTAAAGTTATATTAAAATGTAGAAGGATAACAAGTTATATATAGTAGCGATTCTTTCTCTTGACAAGTGTTTAGTTCCACAGTTACTGTGTGACTTGATGTGTATCGCTTAAAACGTTATAATCTTCTTAAAAATGAAAATCTCGTGTCACGGTGTTTGTGGTCGTACTACTCCGAAACGGCTCGTCCGATTTTTTAGAATTTTTATTTGGTAGATATGAGAATGGGTCGTAAAGTATATTTCACACCGCTAATTTCACGCAGAGGAAGGTTGCGGGGCACAGCTAGTTATAGTATAATATTTGTGACGCATGACATCCAAGTAGGTTGCTGCGTTCACAAAGTAAATGTATGGTTGATGAGACCGTACAATCTATTTCTTCAATATCTTGTGGGATGTTAAATCGAGTAGGTACCAATCGTGATGGACTAAAGGTTCGCGCACTTTATGTCGGGCCGCAGCGGGTCGGGTCGCAGCGCAAAAATTCGCTCAAATCGCTCGTATGTATTTTATATGAACTATCGCACCGACATAATGTGCGCGAACCTTAAAAGTATGTCACTTATGTAAAGAGATGCAAGACTGGTATTTGGTCAGGACGATTTGTCCGCCGTTTTCTCGTGGTCCTACTATTTTGTCCTACTAGTAGGACCACGAGGGAGACCAGTTTCTGTTCGTCCTACTATGACATATTGGAGCAGTAATTATTTATTTATACCACCTGTATATAATTTATACCTTTGACACTAGTAATAAAAGGAAGAAAAAAACAATAATTTTGTAACAAACTAAAAATATGCTCCTATTATAAATATATAGAAAACACTATATTGCACACCACATATTACAAATAAAAGACAAACTGGCATACCTACAATAAGCGGTCTTATTGCTAAATCCTTCTTTGATTAAATTAATTGTAAATTGGACTCCTAAAAAAATCCATCTTGATTTCGAGGCCGCTATTGCTAATGCTTTTTTGAATATTTTCCCAGAAGTGAAATTAAAAAAATGTTACTATCATTTATCAAAAGCCCTTTGGAAAAATGCCACAAAGAAAATAAAAATAAAAATAAAAACAAAAACCGAACGAAGGATTGTAGAATTATGATGTTGTGCTCCGCAGCAGAACCACTTTGACTATATTATATAAAAATTACAGGATAAAATGTAGATAATGTCTATATTTTTGTAGCTTAATATCAAAAATTGTATATTGTTAGTTTCTTGGAAAATATCAATTCAAAGTGGTCATGCTACAGAGCATACTCTCCAGCAGAACCACTTTAAAATAACGGTTATTTCACGTTGATTATGCACAAGTCATAATATAAACAAATGTATATTTATTGTATATCGAGGTAACATCTACAATTGTAGATAAATACTTACTGATTTTTAGTAATATGTAAATGTTTTATCGGAATGCGCCTGCCATGAATTTCTTAGCAAATATCAAGATTAATACATACATACATACATAATATATATACAACATTAATTTTAGTATACGCAAAACCCGAAAAGGGGTCATTGTACTCATCATTTTGAACAATTTTTTCTATGGGACCAACCTTGAAATCGCGAAAAAAAAATCAGCTGTTCCATACATTTTGTCGATTTAAGTGAACACAAATGTATTGAAGAAACTAACAATATACAATTTTTGATATTAAGCTACAAAAATATAGACATTATCTACATTTTATCCTGTAATTTTTATATAATATAGTCAAAGTGGTTCTGCTGCGGAGCACAACATGAATTATGTGCGGCTTTACCTTTGTTACCTGAAGATCTAGTTGAAAATGGTATTGATTATATTCTGACTGAAAGCCCAAATACACCAAAAATTACTAAATTTCTGAAATATATTAAAACGACTTGGTGGAAGAGCAAAGAATACCGCTCATCATGGTGCATATACGGTGAACGTCATCGTACCAACAATGTTGTCGAGAGTTGGCACTCTCGATTAAACAAAAATATGAAAAAGTGTACACCAGTATCAATACTTCGATTGATTAATGTGTTAATGGAAATGGAAAGCAAGACAACAAGCGATGATGTA
The DNA here is from genome assembly GCA_963576755.1 of Noctua janthina. NCBI lineage: Eukaryota > Metazoa > Arthropoda > Insecta > Lepidoptera > Noctuidae > Noctua > Noctua janthina. The sequence continues at coordinate 7,591,590 of OY755055.1, forward strand.
TCACGAAGACGAAAAGAAGACTTGGATCGAGATAACTTTGTTATGACAAACCAGCTGCAATTAATTCACGGTGACATTCCAATAGGCCATTTCTTAGAGAAAATGAGATAATAGGAGCATATTTTATAATAGAAGCATATTTTTAGTTTGTTACAAAATGATTGTTTTTTTTTCTTCCTTTTATTACTAGTGTCAAAGGTATAAATTATATACAGGTGATATAAATAAATAATTACTGCTCCAATATGTCATAGTAGGACGAACAGAAACTGGTCTCCCTCGTGGTCCTACTAGTAGGACAAAATAGTAGGCCCACGAGAAAACAGCGGATTTATCAATGCGGTCTATTTGCTACTACGACCACTGATAAATAAACCTAAACAGTTGTATTTTTGGCGAGCTAGGTGTTTTAATTTTGTGCCTAAATAGAACTAATATAAATCATTTACATCTAAACTTTTGAAAACAAAGATTTCATATTTTTTTTTATCTTTCTGTGCCTGTATTCAGAATTTAAACATCCAATATGCAGTATTTCTCATTATTTTCTAAATATTGTAACTTTGTATTTCGATTCGCCGAGCTATCTGTCTGAAAAAGAAGTATTTACTTCCCCTTGAACTTCGTTAAGAATAAGTACCTTCAAATAATTTATATAAATTGAATCATAACAGATGGACATTACTGTACGGAGCGGACTTGTTGACTTACGTCCCGAGGGAGCCTTTTTCAAAACAAACCAAATAAAACAAATACAGGATTATATTCAGGGAAACATTAAAATCCAACATAACAAACATTGGAATACTTGCAATGTTTGCACAAGCTGTATACAGACTCGCCTAAGCAACGGGCTCGAACCTGGTAAGATAGCTCAATAGATGAAACAACTAATAGTCTATAATCCCATTTGCCACATTTTATTATTATCGGCACGTATCAGCTACTAAGCCACTATGTCTCTAAGTTCCTTTCGAAATACCTCAAACCATGTTAATGAAAATAGCGCAACCAACACACATTGTTAACATATAATTAACGAGTTCAATAGAAACACTAAAAGAAAACAATCTACACGCGGGGACATCGTTTCCACTCATTAAGTCAATCTATGATATAATCTGCTCTAGGCGCGAAGTTACCTTCTCCGGACACGAAATAATAACTAAAAAAAGGGTATAAATTAAATTAAGCACTACCATTTCAAACCACTAAAAATGTCTTAAAACGTCTAAGGCATCTTTACGAAAACTTATTGTATTTTTTCTTAATTTATTACATCATATATATACATAATTTCGACATAATCATTTATTTAAAACGTAACATATCTCTGGCAGGTCAAGTAAAAAATTAAATAGTAACGTTACATAAAGTTATACTTTGAGGAAAATGAGTATTCACCTCCACTCGGTATACGACAATAGACAACGTAAATTGTCAGCAGCTGTCTAGAAGTGTTAATGAAGGGCCTATGGACCTCCCTTTGTTGTTCTGTAGAAATTAATTCCATTTTGAGGAATTAATTTCGTTTTGTAATGTCCGTTTTCCCCAAAATATAATTTTATAGTGGATTTTCTCAAAGAAATAGATTCAGATTCAACCAATTATCCAATAGTAACATGTAGACCGCTTCGCTTTAGATCGCTCGGACGCTTTTAGCCAGAATTAACAATACAGTGCTAACGTTAAATCTATTATGTGCAATTAAACCTAGTGTACACTTGAGGCCGCTAACCGCTACGCCATACAGCTGTTCTATATTATACTAATTGATATCGTCTTCGCCTCAAACATACACCCGGATGTTGGCAATTCGACAATCAATAAAACATTTTAGACTTTAGTACATAATATAGTCCAATAATTTCTATGAAAACAGATTACACATTGAAAGTTTTAGTGAGTGTCTTTTAATTTAACTTTTATAGAAAAGCACAAACCTACCACACCATTGTCGTTTGTTAAGGTATGTGCAGTAGCTATGTACAGGCTTCACTAATATTTATTATCACAATACGGTCATTGTAGATACAAAAGAATTCTTTTCAAACTAATAAATTCAAATTCATTTGCCAGTCGTGATTATATTGCTTTTATTCCTATGATGCAAAATAATGTTAAAAATGAGCAGTCTGTAGTAGGTTTCTAACATGACAAGCTAATTTGTGTATCATGTAAAATGTTACAAAATTAATTAGTTATGGGGGATATATGGAAGCGTAAATTGTTTATCACCAAATATTTCATTCTACTGTTGAAAATGTTACTAAGAATTAAATTAATTGGCTGTATTTTATACCTTTGAATTTTATACTATTATTTCTATCATGCATTCCATTCAAACTCGATTACTATGAACAACATTTATAATAAAATAGTCTTTAACATTACAAGCTTCTGAAAACTTGCTGCCATAACGAACGATCAGCAAGCAGACTTTAATTTAACTGGTAAATACTTTTTTATATTACACTAGTTTGTTAATATAGTTAATCAAACAAGCGTCAACACACAGAGGCACATTTTATTACTATTAAAATTCATGTCTAAATAATGTTGTCTTGTATACTCCGTGAAAATGCTTTACATTGCCGAATCACCCTAAACGACCGCGTTGCTCGACTGAGCGAGACTAAGCAGTTAGCACAGCCGCCCGGACTCAACCAAAGCGGAGACGAGCGGAGCGGAGAGCCTTGCGGAAAACGACCAATCACATTGGTGAAAGACTACATTGAGTCTTCTCCTGTGATCTCCTCTCCGCTCCGCGCGTCTCCGCTTTAGTGAAGTCCGAGCCTAACGATAACGTCTCTGCCTTGTTCAGTCAACAGCTATCAGTACATTTAACATTAAAAAGAAAATCATGTGGACACTAATCAGTATTTTCGGGAAGTAACGTGGTTCACTCACTGGTAATGATGGCGTGTTTGACAAAGAGTCTTTGATGTAAATCACTGACGGAGCAACGCCCTGGCGGCAACAACGAGTGCGTGTCGTCTGCGCAATCAAAATAAACGCAGGTGTCACGGTACATGCTAACTACTTCGAGGCTAAACTACGTGACAACGCCCTTGCATTTAGTGTTAAAATCAGTCACAACTGGTTTAACTAATTAATGTCGAGTTACAACTGAATATTTTCGACATGAAAGTGAGTTTTAAACAAAGTGTAAAATTTACTAATGCCACCGATTAAAGAAAATATATAATGCTATACATGAAAAAAAAAAATGATGGATAATACTCGATTTAGTCACTTTACCGGCGAGATGCCACTTGCTCTGTGACAACACTAATATAATATACGATAGCCATACAAAGCCACTGTTACAAATTATCAGAAAAGCATTTATCTAGCAGGACTACTCTGTGGCCTCAGTGTCTATTACACGTTTGTTTAGGGTCAGTTTCCTACATAGAATAAATAGGGCGGTAAAACATGTCAAATATTGGTGTTAGCGATGCACATAATTATGTAGATAAGGCTATCATTTGTTGCGTTTCCGGGCGATAGTAACACAGCATAGCGGAGTGCACCTGTATAATCTTTATTAGTAATCAAAGAGGTCGAATAAATTAGAGTGGTCCGAAGTACGAAATTATGATCTATAATGTGTATTACTGGGATAGCAGCGCTCGTATGTGGCGCGGGTGTGCGCGTCCGCTGGTGCGGTGTTACTGTCGCAGGACGTGGCGGTGCAGGGCGTGCCGCTCGGCGCAGCTCGGGGCCGCTCGGCGCCGCTCGGGGCCGCTCGGCGCAGCTCGGGCCGCTCGGCGCACGCGGATGCTCCGTCAAGCGAACCAGGGAGCGCACCTCACGGCTCAGTTGTATATCTTGATCGCCTTCTCTAGGTAGTTGACGCGGGACCGCTTGGGCGTCTTGTTGATGTGCTCGAGGCCGAGCCACGGCCGGGCCGTCGCGTCTGGAAGTGACAGATCTAGATTAAATTTTAGCACACATTCTTTTGAGGATTGGATCTATTGTAATCTGTAATTTTGATTAAATATAAATTATAGATTTGTCCAAACATGTTAAGAGTTGTTACAAGTAGGAGTTGATACTCACTCGCGTTACTACTTGGCCTGAAGTCGTAAATGTTTATTGTCGCTCCTTCACTTATGTAGTTAGGTCTGCCATTTGTCACTATAGCGAAATTGTACTGAAACAAATAATTATGAGAATAAGGTTATTGATCAATTAAAAAGAAATACGTAATTTGAATTTATACTGGTTAAGCCAGAAGTGGAGAGACTTTTCAGAAACACTTGTATGAGTCGGATATCTAAGATCAGTAGACGCAGTTCTTTATTCACACTAACAACACTTACTGACACCTCGACAATATTCAAAAGTCAATGGTTCAATCAAGTCAACTCGGCCTATCGCAGTCCACGAGGCACATATCCAGCAGGACATGGTCCTCTGCCAAGTTGGGTCCCGAGCACCCTGTGCTCCGACTTCCGTAGTCAGTCTGAACCAGCCGTTATTTTAGCATTGGCCAGTATATGGTTTAATTGAAATAAAATGCTCACCTTTTCCCACTCCTTGTCGGGTATATCGAGTTTCTTCTGCAGCCGATCCTTGACCGCCTGGAAGGGCTCGTTGTGTTTAACGCGCGCGTAGAACGGAATGCCGAACGTCGCGTAAACTTGCTTGTGGAAGTGCGCGCACGGCACTATGATCTCGTCCTCCTACAATCAATTGAAGAAAAACTTTAGCTTTCTAACAAGTTGCAGAGAGCCAACCCTAGACAGGTGAAAATCGCTATCGAAAGAGTTTCATACGACTTTTTAGTTTTAACAGACATTTTTCGTAATTGTTTACTATTCCATCATCAGTATTGCTGACAGTTGTCTAGGCCCTAAGATTGATTTGTAACCTGCACACTGACAGTCTTATGCCCTGAGTAATAAGATTGAAAAGTAGTCGACCATCAGTAGTACAGCGGTTGTACATTTTGGTTTAACCCAATTAACAATCTCTTACAAAACATTTAAAGAGGGCCAAAGTTTCAGCTCGTAAAAGGTGGCTAAGGGCCAATGATTAGGCAAGTTAAATTGTTTCTAATCAATGAATGTCAAATTAATTAAAGGTAAATTGTTGTCAATTAAAAAATGAAAAAGTGTCGTTAATGCGGCGTCAAGACGTTGACGCGTTCGCTCGATGGTATTGCAACGTGTCAACGCGTAGACAACCAACGTCAAATGCGAAAGTATCCTTATTCAACACTAAGGTGATGATGTGATATGATACCTCCACAGAGCACTGTGAAACACCTGAAACGAGACAGCAATGACATACCTGCAAGTTGAGCTCATCTCTAGGAATCTCCTCTATTCTGTAGAGTCTGGGCGGCGAGATGGTGACCTGGTCCAGCGTCAGCTCGGGGTCGGGGCCCGGTAATACTTTGTGACAAGACACCTCCACGATCCTTAACCTGAACAACAATACAATTTTATGACGAAATACAATGATGTCAAGCATAGCACACGCTCAGTACAATCAGCCAATAATGTTCCCACCAAATGGCCCGTAATCCATGATGCGGGCTCAGTGAGAGTTGGTGGATGTCACATGTCTCTTATTGTTCTGTTCTAGGCCATGCCCGTTACCTTCACCACCGCCACGGTGCCTGTCTGGGTTCGAACCAGGAACTCATAAAACGCTGCTGTGTCCACTAGACCTGCATTATTATCTGCCTGCGTTTTCCCTAACGATGTGGGGTCGACTTCCAGTCTAACCGGATGCAGCTGAATACAAGTATATAGCGACTATCCTCTACCTAACCTGACCTCCACAACCAACGTAAGTAGCAAGACTGGTTATCAGACTGTCGGGTCACTGACTGCGTGTTACGGCTGTCAAAAGATCTACAAATGACAGCAGGGGCCAACGGCTTAACGTGACACTAGGCCTTCAATGCTGTCAATAATGTCCAAATAGAAATGGTAATTATTTTTAGTCTCTTAACAATAAAGCTACTTTTAAATATGAATGCACAAATAAAGAAAACTTTCGCCACTCACGTTCCAGAGCCGTCGGGTGCCATTTCGACGACTTTAGCTGCCTCTTGTAGGATATCTGACACCTTGCCGCCTTTGTTTGGATATAAAATTAATTCCTTATCTTCTTTATAATTTGCAGCAACCTGGAAATAATATTTTTGGTCAATTACCGCAAATCAGTTATCAACAAGTACAAAATATATTTTCGAAATAATTCCAATGCATTTTATTTTCGCAGAAAATTGAATACGACCGTTTTGCGAGAAAACAGATCTTAGTAACATGATATTTGATCTGCTTGATTTATGAACTACCCGAGCAGAGATAGGGTTGCGCCGCAACCATCATTTGCTAGACCAAGAAACAGAGCGTGCGCATCGACGATGCTGCCGCGTGCGATAGCACACCAGCTGTTTTTCGCTCTAGCAAATGACGGTTCTGAACGACAGAAAAGATACAAGCATAGGAAAATGCAATTCCGTGTTGATAGATGAAGTTCAACCCATTATGATAGGTATATCATACACGGTCCTTAAATCTCTGGTAAAGCCTACATCAAGCTTTGAAATTGAAAACCACAACATATTAACTTAGTAATCAAATCAAAAGTTAACCTTACCCATAAACATTTAAACTGTTTCTTGTTATCCAATTCATTAACTTTAATAGATAATATCTGGTAGAACAACTTCTTAGGGCACTTTGGTTTACAGTACACTAGCAAATCTTTAAGTATTCCGTCGTAAGAGTATCTGAGTGGCAGGCCTGGCGTGTCCTTGTAGCTGCAACAAATTAAACAATAGTTGATCACACCGAGTCACTTTTGAAGTAGTTTCCAGTTTTTAAGTATTTGTCTTTTGTCTTTATCCTAATTTATTTAGGGTCGGCCCAACACGTTTTCTTCTTCAATTACTTTTTTTTGACAATGAGGGTAGTAACATGTCAATGTCAATAATTCTGTGTATTCAATGAAAAGAAGCCAAATTCTCTCTATTTACAATTAACAAAAAGGGTTCTTTCGCATATCCTTGGTGAGCTCATTCCAGCATAGATCTCATGAATCGCTTTCAGACGAGAGCGATCCCATTGGTAGAAAATCCATGGTAAAAAGCCATGACCATGCCGAGAAACAGTCCTGCTCTCTCTGAGAAGGACCCCGGGCAGGATACAAGCTGACTGGATAATAATGCTAGTAACATTTCAAAACACTAACTTTTGACACTTGAAGAACTGTATTAAGTAGGGATCGACGTTGAGTCTATTTCCCACCGCACGCGCCATCTGGTCGTAACGCATCTGCATGGACAGCTCCATTGTAAATCTGTAAAACATACGCGTTGGAAAAGTTTTAATTGTTCCCTGTTTCGCCGAGAGCATGCAAAATATTTGTCTCCTTATTCCGACGTAAGGTATTTCATATTCCCGGTAATTACCTAAAACAAAAGACTGCTTGTCTTCTGTTTTAGGTAATTACCGGATTAGGTAACTACTTTAACTACTGATGGAAATAAGCTGTCCTACATAAAGCGCAAAGTTTGGATGTGGTAGAACAGACTATACCGTGTCGGTGACATAGAGAAACTCCAACGCTAAGTGCTGTATTCGTTGCCAACAATAAAGCTCTCTATAACAACTTATTTCACAAACATGAATAATAATAAAACTAAAGACACAATAATATTTTAAAAAATCGTTGATACACCTCATTCCTTGTCTATCTTTGGACCTGTAAGATAAAATCTCGAATTCTTGCGCTACCGTAACTACTCCATGAAACCCATTTAAGGTATTTAGTCGTATCTTGGTTCTAATTGACACTGTTACTTCACATCACAATCTTGGAATTTATGGATGTTGCATGACCGACAGCTTTATTCGCAAACCACATCTATGCAAGAAAAAACCTACATACACCAAAAGCCTATTAGGTAAGTTTTTGATCGCTATACGGTCTCCACCCATGGGAGTAGTAACAACCATGGAACTTTAATCATTAGGAGTCTGTCATAAGCATCAGTCCAAGACGGAGGGTTACTATGAGGATTTTTCTCGTAGAAAAATACAGTATTTGATCAACTATTAAATCTTATAAAGAGGTTTTCGCGCTTTCGGCTCTGAGCCGAGCGATGAATTTGCAACGTACGTTTTATTCATTTACTTATTTGTCGGTGTAAGTGAAAACGTGCATAACTTACCCAGGATCATTAGGCACGGTCTTATCCACAAACTGCACCTCGACCTTGTAGAATATGTACTTGAAGTAGTCTTGGCAGGTGGGCAGCTCCAGGTCCTCGTGTCGATGGTCAGCGCGCTCGAACACGATGATATCGCCGTCCATCAGCTCGTCCAATACCTGGCCGCGTGCACACGACTCAACCCGAGGGTAGCCCGCCTTATGCCCTCCCTCCATAGTTTGTGGCGTATACCAAAATGCGTGGATATGTCATCGTGTCATAGTTTTTAGTGTTTTGTTTTGTTCATGACACAGTATGTTCTTAATGTAAAATGTCAGAATTGAAGTCATGTATTGAGTTTTAAATCGTGATAGTGCAAGTTTTATTGAGATTGTTCATGGAGAGTCAAATAGTAATATTTACTCGCGCTTTTCAAATCTTTCGCGTGATGACTTGATATTTTACTGGTGTAAAATTATAGCGTGAACTTATAGTATTACAATTCTCTACGAATGGTTATACAAAGTGAATATATAAACCAAGCAAGCTTGAATCAAACATCTGATTCTGGGCTCAAACCAAAAAAAAAAACTATACTTTGTTTGACTGTCATACAATCTACAAAGTTAGTTAGTATCTTTTTTTTGTTTTGGGCTCAGAACAAGCTGGGTGGTAATAACTACCTTCAGGCTTCGTAAGGTTCAATAGACACTGGGTATATTCTTTATATAAACGCATGTTCGTATACGACACAATCCTATGGAGGGGTGACGTAAGTGGTGAAACATGTAACTCAAAATAAAGCAGTGTGTAGCTTGTGATCATAATTGATGAGTCACTGAAGTAGCTTGAGGCTTAATTCCCAAAACAAAGAATCTGACGAGCGTTACACGATCCCTTGTCTAGTTTTCAAAGCGTGTGTCGAAACGCTAGTGTGAATAGTTATGACGACTGTTGAAAGCATCACTACGCTAAAAAATACACAAAAGTTAGCTCCATACAGCGAGCGAAAACCGGTGAAGGACACATAGACGCTTGCGTACGGAGATCTCAACCGAATGCTAACCGCGGGTGCGCTTGCACTCGCTGTACGTGTAGCGCGTCTATTGCGCGTGCGTCGACCTATACTATTCTTTGTTTAGGCGGAAGCGCGTGTCAGTTTGCCTTGCCATGGGAACTACACCTGTAAGTAATCGAGAAAGCTTTGTGTGTGTGTGTATGTGTGATATTAATGATATAAGAATGGGGATGAGGAGAAGCTGATAAATATACAATAAATAACTTAGCACTGTTCAGAATGTCAAAATTGTAAAAAGGACGTTTCTAATAACAACACAAAAACTTTTGTTTGGATAAAGTTAGACAGATGGTAATCCCGCAAATAATATAAATAAGTCGTGACCTTCAAGCAAGCGTTATGCCATCGTGTTCGAATAATATTTTTTGTACAAATGCCAGAGTAACAAGCAAGTTCGCCTGTTTCACTACGACGTTGACGTAATCGGTATAATAATACTTGATACGTTATTTTCGAAAGAATAAGGAAAACTTATTGTTTGAACAAAACAATAACATTGTGTTATGAATAAGTTTGCTTTGAACTTACACATCAATTAGCGAAGCATAATAGCATAACTTGTGATGTAAAAATGAATGTAAAATACTATTTTACAGTCTGAACAGTGCTATTTTAAAATGATAATAAATAATTACTAATAAATACTATACCTGAGCCAGCAATACCTGAATGTGGGATCAAACTAGAGCTAAAATCGACCATAACATTACACTATACGTAACCAAGTTTCAAAGAAATATTATATTATTTTACATAGAAATACAAATTTTAGGAGCTTATATTGTGTTTATTAGTCACATAGGTACACATATAGATACTTGAGAATAGTGTATATAGAAGAAAGAAGAGTCCTAAATAAACAGTTACTTGGGATATATTTGTGTAGTTAAAGCTTATGTCTAGTGAATAGTTTGTTGGGATAAAACTGATAAATAATACCTTTTCGAGAGGCTCGCTGTAGTTGTTGATTTTCTCAACAAAGTCGGGTTTGATCTCTTCGTATAAGACGAGTGGAGTGTCTGGCTGGAAACCTAGGAAAATAAAACGATGGAAATTGAGTTTCTTTGTTACCATTTTATTAAGGTGATATTTTGTGGTAAAAATGTGTTTCAATGTGTTTCTATTTTGTGTAACTTGTTAAGTGTGTGGAATAGGGATTTAAAACTTTGGTATATGTTTTTTGACTCTTTGGTCTAGTATCATATAAAAGGAACACACGATTCAATGAATTTTTCACGATACAAAAAAATTACAAAGTTATATCTATTTGTTTACTTTTTTCGACATCACGGCGTAACTCTTAAGAGTTATTCAATGGAATTTACTTTAAAACGTAGATAATTATCATATCAAAGTTTACTCCAAGTAGTTTTGAATTTAATTCATTTATTTTTAAAAGGAGTAAATTCGTTTTGGCACATACGTCGTTAAATTCCAAGCGCACGCACATTATAGCCATCTCTTCTTTTGCATTTCAAAAGTAATTCCATCACCTTCGCTGCTTAATAGATCAGTCGAGCATAAATTTATTTTCGAGGTAGCGCCTTAACACGACAATGGCAAACAACCTAATGGGAAGTTTGTACTTCTGCGTAAGAACACTTTTTGAAAAAAAAAAAACATTACAAACACTCATGGCTAGATACCACTACACCACCGTATCATACCATGACAAAAAGTGAGTAATACCCCTAGACTACCCACTAGATCGTTCCGCGACCGATCGTCGTGACTTCAACAGTTGTCGCCGAGAATATTTTAAAGATACGTTTATGGCACCGTCATGGTATGGTACGCTGTAGTTAGCAGACACCTTTAAACGTGTTGTGTTTATAGGCATAATGGATGGAAATATATTAATAACATTCAGTTCGATTATAAAATTGAATAAAAATTCATGAATAATTCACGACCTTAGGTCATCGAACTAACAGACCGGTATGGTACAGGTTGTATCGATAGAATCGAGAGTTCGTGTGACGAGGACATTACAGACGACCAACTTGAAAAAAACTTGTCGCCGATTACTTAGCCTCACGATACAAACATGGGCGCGCCTTTGGTTAGAGCGTCCCATACGTTCCACAAATGACACCGTATGTTCTTTATTTAATTTAGTATGACAAAATGGTAGGTGAAATTGTAGCTTGGCGTGGAGGGCACGCGCGTGCGTTTATGTTCGAGCGGTCAAAAGTTTAAGGCATTATGGCAATACGGCGCCATTTTGATGACAACATACTGCAATCATAATTTAGTCAAGGTGGAGTACTCTGCCATACAATATCGTTGATGTACTAATGTTAATGCCGAAAAGAGAGCTTAAATTTGCTGTGTAAGGATGAAAATGGCTGAGAAAAAAAAACACGATGAAAAATCATACCTGCACGCTTGTTCAAAATCGGGATAAGATCAGCGGGCTTGCTAGCAATCGGCAAGTAGTGATGTCCACAATAGTGAATCCGCTTCTGTTTGGGATCATAGAACTTGAAGAACAGCACTACGTCATTCTCCTTGTCGAAGTTCGGGAGCGCACTGAAGCCGGAGTCCGGGGGTAACATCTCCAGGAATATGTTCCAGGGGTTCATGTTCTCGGAAACATCGGCCACGGTCTTGTGCTGGTCGTTCAAAATGTCTAGGCAAGTCGGTCTGCATGTCTGTTGGGAGATACTGTGGTTATATGAAGAGTAAATAATGGATGTAAAAAGACCCTTAACGAAGCCAAAAGGCACTTGTTCTTTCTGTTATTGCAATCGTTTTTTTTTTTAACTGGACAATCCCTTCTAGATACGGGGATGTTGGGAGGATAAAATTCAAATGTTTTCACAAGAAATGCAAGCTTTTAGTAACTTTAATCCATCCATCAGCACACTGTTTTTAGTGCGTTACATTGAGTCCTACCGTAAATCGTGATCTTTCATCCCAAAAACAGTGGTTTCCCAGCAAATATTTTTGTGTAGAGTTACTTAGTTCTTACTTGATGTACAGAATGCCTGGTGGACGGCTTCGTGAAGGGTCCGCTTACAACTTGTATTTGAATTCATAATGTTAGTTTGTAATTAGTTACTGCTTCTTTATACGTAAAATATGAAAGGCGAGGTCATACATCAGGTTTTATACTTGACAATGCTAGACTATACTCGGACCTCCTAAGAAAATAAAGGTCGAGTTATCCCAGTCACTTCACAGGATTCCAAATCCGTAGGTTGTTGATATAGCCCAGCAGTTATTCCTCTACCATTTTAGCAGCCTCGGGCAAACGACTGTTTGCCACAATTGCAATGGCATACAGTTGACATGCAAGTCTCAACTCACAAAATGAATGGTTACACTTGACAAACAGGAGCCGTATTTGATATAATGACAGTGTAAACTGCCTCAGAACGAGTTGGGCGTGCTACAACTGAATCAGCAAGAAACACAATGTCCCTTCCCGGTTAGTAGTTCTATTAAACACCTTGCTCCTCTCACCTGATTCGAACGCGCACTGAAAGGCCACGGCCTGAGCTGTTTGAGCGGGTACTTGAAGTTGTCGGCCAGCATCTCCATGAGCTCGGCCACGGTGGCCTGCTTGCGCACGCGGAACACGCGGTAGTGCGCGCGCTCGGGGTCGTACAGGTCGTTGCCCTGGTGCCCGTCGAACGCTTCCTCTAGCACCACGTTCACGTTCATGTACAGGTGGGCCTCGTTGCGCTCTTTGCGACGGATCTGTTGGACGATTTTTGGAGAATGTAACTTAAAAGTATTCGGCATACATAGCTTAGGGACAGTGAGCCTCAAACTAATGTTCCCACCGTTACTACGCAGGCCTCCTCACCGTGGGAGTAACGGGCCAAGAAGCCACAACTAAAAGCCAAACCACGCGGGCGCAGTGCGGGTTTTGGGACGTGCACCAACATGCCATCAAATTTTGGTACCAGGACACGCCACAAGTATTTGGCATAACCAAATATAATATGCAAGACAAAACGAAACGACTTCAATAATAAGGGTGGAGCTTTGAGTGTCCCATTAAAGGCTGTCACCGACGTCTCGACGCAAGTACACAATGCATCAAACTCACACAAGCATTTATTAAGCTCAACTGAGCGATTGAAATACACATCAGTACTTCCTCTAGCACGCAACTTCATGCGGCGTACAAGACGCTGTAAGCAGCCGACGATATTATACAAGACTCCACCTCAACACATTCAAGTAGTAGAAATACTCTGCAAGTCACTTACAGTTTCAATTCTCTTCTCCTCAGCGAGTCTCTCGCTCAGTTCTGTAGGAATGTCAGCCTGAGTGACTTCTTGCAAAACAGTCTTTAACTGTGAGTCTCTGGAAATTCGAAATAGTCATGAATACTATGATTTTAACAAGTTTTGTCAACCTAAATTTATTATTCTCATAACACAGTCGATCTCTTACACCTGTGCTAAACAAACTTGTCTGTTTTTTTTTGGATGGAGCATAGGTTATACTGTTTTCCCCCATTACAGTCTAGGAATCGTTAAGTAATGTTTAACATATTGAATGCAGCTTCTTTGGCATTGATGGTACAGTTACATCGTGTTGTGCGCGCAATACGTTTTGTACAGTGTGACATAACATTATTTGCAGCATTGTTGCACCCACTGTCACTTTTGTGAAATAACTCCTTCCTGTGTGCGAGTCTTTTCGAAGTCTTACCCGCAATCTTTCGTAAACCGACTCTTGTCTATTCTGTTCGGTACTGTATGACATAACTCACCTAATATAAACCAACATGTAAGCATTGGTGCAATGGCGCACGGTCAACGTCATGTCCTCGTCGTGTCCACCGTAGTTGTACTCGATGGCTTCCTGCTTCGTGCAACGGGAGACTACGTCGTCGTCGAACTTACACCACTAAGGAACAAAAGGGATTTATTAGAAATACATAAGACATTCAGCTATTACGGCCCGAAAGTCTTCACCAGCAACCAGTCATGTCATGGCAAATCGTGTTATCCAGCTACTGGATTGTGAAGATCAGAGAAGTCGCTTATATAAAATTGGTATTCGACTGCATCTGGTTAGACTGGAAGCCGACCGCAACATTTTGGGAAAGGCTAGACAGATTGATTAGACATTCATATTTCTTTGAGTTTGTACCATGAAAAGTAAGTGCTAGCAAACCACCATGTATAGTAAATGATTAATAAACCAGTCTCGTGTCCAATCAGCTGCTCAACAAATTAATTAAAAAGCAATTTGAGATGTACTCTCATGTCCATACGTCTATTTGTCCAATCGACATTCATCTGTATTCTCGGATACAGTGAATACAAATCTACTGTTACCAGACACCCTATTACCCTACGAACGGTGGTTGTCGCTCCACATAGCCCTAGGAAATCATCATAGCCAACGAAGTTTGGAATTTAAAAAAAATACAACATTCCATAAACAAGCACCCAAAATCACAATGCCTCACCTTTCCATCGCCCTTTGGGTTGATGAAGACAACATAGTGTCCTCCGTGGTTGTCTCCCGAGTGCACGAGCACCGCGTGTAGCGTGTAGTCGGCTGGCGTCTCCGGCTTCTCCTGGAGATACGCGTCTAAGTTGATGTGTTCATAGAACTCGAATCTGTAGGAGTGGGAACGAAGGTTTAATTTTGAATATACGACATAATATTGAACAATGTAGCATAATCCTGTAACATTTCCAATGGAGGGGCACAGGCCTCCATAAGCCATATGAGAGGAAACGTGCTGTAACCCACATCACGTGGCCCCAGTTGGTGGATTCACTGATGTATCGTGAAATGGAAATAATAAGTACCTTAAGGTAAATATTTACTTAAACCGCATTCTTCCCACAGCTAAAATTATAGTTCGGTAATGTTACTATGTTACCACTGTTGTTTTGATGTTAGAAGGGTATCTATTTTAAAATTGCTTGACCTTTTATTTTCGACTTTAAATGAATAAAAACGATTAAATATTTATCAGACAATATTATTTTTGAATTTTCGTAAATTGGAGGCATTATCGCGTACAGGTCGGGAGAGACCAGAGGACACATTTGCCAAAAAGTTATTAGAGTGGTTTATGTTTAGCTTATTTTGGAAACGCGTGTAGGCACGCCTAAGGCGCGCCTTTTGTCACACGCGCAACTCGTACGAGAGCTGATACGTGCCCTGTAAGTGTGTAAACCGATACAAGCTATACTCTGAAACCCCGACACCATAGCCAACCACAACATACTTAGGAAAAACCTAGGTAGATTGATGATCGTAATGCGACACCTGCCACACTTCATCACTTACCTATCATTAAACTTGACTGAGCTATCCGTGATGGGGTCGTACTGGAACCTCATGAGGTGTAGATGCAGTACCGGTGGGAACGAAGCGAAGATGACACCCTTCTCCGCCTCTTGGAGACCATGCTCTCCAGCGTCGTACTTGTTCTCACCGTCAAGGGTCTCCGTACTGATGTAGTCTTTGAAGGACTCGTCGACTGGAATAATAAGTGCTCATTAAGTTACCATTCCGAAGGCGTCCAAACTGCAAACTACAGCGGTAAAGCCGTCCAACCGATTGCAAACTGCAGCGACACTAAAATAATCTTAGAAATCAAACGAATTGCTAACAGAGATGTAACACGATTTAGTTCTGAACTTTTTGTCTGCCAAATAGAAAAATATATTCTTTTGACCTGCAGCAGATTGAAACCTTGCAGATTATTATATATACTTTATCTATTATCTTCAGACGGCTCCAAAGAAAGTGATATTTTTATTTCCGTCAGTGTTTGTTTCATAATATAGCGGCCGACCGAAGCCACAACTCGTGATACACACTTCGGAACCAATGATGGAGCACGTGGAACCTGTGGTTTTTGATGGAGTGCCTATCTGACCAAATGCTCCCCTAGTGCGGAAAATATTTATCTCGTCTACGTGTATATTTATAACTATACTCACTGTTCTTCTTCCCTTTTATATTAAGTTGTATGTCGTAAAAGGTCTCGACGCGCGTACTGGACACGTTGACGTTCTTGCACTTGATGTACGACGTCATCTTACCCTCGAACAGACGAGGCACCGTGCCTTCTACGCAAGTGCCCTTCATTTTACTCTCCAATTTATCTAGCAGTACCTGGAATAATTATGGATTGTATTGTCAGCTGCCATAAGTGTCAAGATTATGGTCTACACTAGCTTTTGCCTACGACTTTGCTTGCCTTAATTTAAAATTTGACACACACACACTACATAAATTTCTATGACAATATGATTCGAAAGATACGTGGCGCCATTTATCATAAGAACGTTCTTGTTTTTTTCCTCAGGAACAGTACTTTTTTTCGGGATGAAGGGTACCCTATGTTCGTACACGTAACAATTATACGCAAAATTTCAGGTTGATTGGTTCAGTGGTTTAGGCTTGAAATGGTAACGAAGAAACAATCAAACGGGAAAAATATGTAGGAGACGGCGAAAACAAGGCCCACTTCACTCTTGAACAGTATGCAAGAGAACGCTAGATAAATGTTACGTTCTCGGTCGCTCAAAAAGATTGTATTTTTGATGGTAAGTTTTCGCAACCAACAGTGCATTTTGCAATACCAGTCCAGGGGCACCACAGGTACACAAAATCTATATAATATTAATTCAGTTAAATTCAGGGCCTTAGATTACATACCCTAAGAAACTCTTGCACATCATGTTGCATAAAAGAATCCAGTGTCTCCCATCCAAAACTCTTGGTAAGTTTCTTTGTGCCGACAGGTTTATCTGAGAATTGCAGCTCGTAGAACACTCTCTGCAATGCCAATGCCACGGACCTAGAGGAAAAAATAACTTGTTAGCCAAACCTGCATCATCACGTTTTAAACCTACTCTTATTTTCCGGTTTCCCGATTTATCGCGTAACACAATTTAGTCGAGTGTTGAATATAATAAGACGAACGAGAAAAACTAGTTTGTGCAGGCTGGCCTGCCTGCAACTCATGCCTCGACGACAGTCTGTCATGGTATGGTGGACGGTTTAGCCTGTTGAGTAATGTCGAAAAAATAAGGCATCCGAGCCCGGCTACGGTGTAATGTGAAAAATTCTTGTGAGCAGTTTCCAGTTACAAGGTTCTCCTCAATGTAACAAACTAAGCAATAAAAATAAGCAAATTGTTCAATCAAATCCGACTATACGGATTTCCTGATATCGGGATGACCTTCGGAAAACATTAGACAGGATAATCTAAGTTGAACAATAATAGATAACCTCTCCTAGATTACGAAAGCAAATATTAATTTACCTGGTACTGTCGTCAGATTCTGTCGGCATCTTGTAAACGGCCTTACGTAGTTGATTTGTAAAGTACAATGTTTGTAACAACGAGTTCATGTAACACGTGGCACCTTGGTTCTTCAGACCTATAATAAACACGAATCATTACTTAGAAACCTGCTTGGAACCACAATTATAGAATACCAAATCGAAAAGTTGAAAGGGAATCGACTGTCTTGGTATGGACATGTGATGAGGAGGAACGAATCGCATGTGACTAAAAGAGTGATGAATATAAACGTGGATGGATGGAGAGGGAGAGGAAGACCAAAGAAGCGATGGATGGATTGTGTGAGGAATGATATGAAAGATAAAGGAGTAAATGATAGCGTGACGGTTGACAGAGGAGAATGGAAGAAAAAAACGGGTTGCGCCGACCCCAAGTGACATGGGACAAGGGCAGGAAGACGATTATGAAATAGAAAATTGTGAACTCCTTCGAATTGGCATATAAAAGTTACAGAAAAATGCAAGATGCAAACGTCAACGTTACAGGCTGAGAAGATGGCGGGACGAAATCAACTGTTTTCTTTAATATTGGCCGCAGACATCACTGGAGGCCTTTGCTCTGCAGTTGAACACGTGATGGCTGATAATAATATAGGACGCCAAAGAATTACCAACCCATCCAAAAACAAATTAAAATAACACACTCCATCAGCCTTTAACACCAGAATATTTAACCGTTCACTTGTTTTTAACGCGCACCTTTATGGCAAGTTGTCTCGGCGAGGTCCAGAATAGTCGAGATCCGAAGGAGGACTAAGTTATTGCGGAAGTATGCGCGTCATTAAAGCCGTACAAAGTCGAAAAGTCCTGAACAAAATTGAAAGTGTTGTGTTACTTATTACATAGAACTTACCAACATAGCCGGTATGTTTTTTCGAATCCCAGGAAACGCCGTGAGGCGCCTCAGCCGTCACGTGGACCTCCAACGTGATCGCGTCGTCCTTTATGTAACCTTTTTCGGGGTCCAAAACATCGTTCCATGCCATGAAGTGGGAGAAACCCCAGTCGTTCTCTTTGCTGTAGATATTACAAGGAAATTTATTTATAGACAATTGAATATTTATACATGTATTAAATAATCATTTACGACTGGTCAAATAATTAAGTGTAAAGTTCCTTTTAAGGAAGGCAAAACAATAAGTTTTGTTATCGTTACAAGGTGTTGCGAACAGACGTCGCCGCAGACTTGGCAAAATGAAGAGCATGAAGGTTTTCAATGCCTTTAAATGTTATCTAACTATAAGTATATCGCAATAATGTCGAAAATAAATAAACCCTAAAAGTTAGTTAGTTGACATATACGATTATGGTTTTTTTTGCCGTAAAACCAGCAGTCAATATGAGCCTGATCCGAGTCGGCGTTTAAGAGATTACTAAAATTTCCCTAAACAAGATTTCTGAGGAAAGGCCCTATCACTTTTAAACATTGTAAAAAATTAACTATCAGTTATTCAGACTGCGGGGCCGTAAATATGTCACATCGAGTTTCAGCTTAAGTTCAGCTTTGACGAGCGGCGTTAGTACTTGTCTCTGTCACTAATACTTGTGTGACAGTCCCTCCCTGAAGCTCCATGTGTTTTATTTACGCCCAGGTGTAAGTTCAGTTTGTCTGAAAACAATCTACAAACCTATAAAACAAATGTTGGATCTTCCTGAAGAAAGGTTCAGTTTCTGGCTTGTGGGAGATCAGTCTTAATTCAGCCATTGCATAGCATGACCAACTGGAAGACTCACTCTCTCCATTGCACTGGAGGAAGAAGCCTAAGGACTTCTGTTGTTGTCGATCCGGGGACGGAGCTTGCCGTGGCATGACCATGATCTTCCATGGAAGGTTCCGGACGAAGCACGCCGGGGACAACACTGAATCTTTCAGATTCCTGAAGTTCTGTACCGTGAAACGGAATGTCGTTTCTGACCGCGCCTCGTCATCCTCCATTTCAGTATCGAGACAAGCCAGCTGTGGAGATAAACATCTTGCTAAAAACTATTCTTAAATTCAAAAATAATGTCTGATTTTGAACTTATGTTGATTCATATCTTGAAAGTGAATTTAATAACATACTTTCTCTATACTTTTACGTTCTGAATTTCAGCCACGAGATCAAAAAGAAAGACGTCAAATTTATGAGCTATCAAGAAATGTAGGTAGTTGGAAAGTCATAAAGACATATCAAGAGACAGATGGTCTATTACGGCGCGAATGTGCGATACCATCTTTCGAATGGATTATCTAACCGTCGTATACGATACGACTAGTCGACGTAGGCGTTATTAACAGGATAAAATGTCGAATGACCTTAAATGTTGTATACATCGTAAATATTCGCACATTACTTATACAGTAACACGCGAATTCGTGATACTAGTATTATCTGATAAATTAGAACCCAATCTCTGTTTATCAGACCCTGCCAGATACTTTGAGATTCTAATGTGATTCTATCTCTCTCCCACAATAATTTGGTTTTCAATGTGGGGAATATCAAAGAACTGTGTATCTCTTGGGACTGTTTGTAAATAAATAGAAAGAAAGTCGAGGCAAGTCCCATTTGACTTGTGTAATTATTTAAGTCTTTTTTAAAGCCAAGCAAATTTCATCTTCTCAGGTATGCTAAGAAAGCAAGGAAGAAAATAGCAATCTGATACTGTTTAATTAGTAATCTGAATATTTGCCTCAGTGACAATCTAACTTCCTATATTCTTTTCTTTGAAAATGGTGTGAAGTTTGATATGCAACTGACAATACAAATGCTCATCAGATTTTACAGTTACTCTGGGACCAAACATTCGAGAATTAGCTGTTAGATAGATAAATCTAAAAACGCCATCACTCTCCTACAATAGAATAATGGTTGGCCTGAGCACCAAAGTGACAGTTCAATCTCTCTCACTCACCGGCATGTCTGAAGATGTGGTCTCCTGGTTCTTCATAACCTCACCCATGACAACCTCTCCGTTGGGACCTTTCATAAGATCGTCCTCCCAGGTCTTGTCAGTAACAGTATCTACAGTTTCCACTGCAAGAGAAGACATACAATTATATTATTTCTAAGCTCCACTCCAACACATGACTCAGTGTCCGACATTGAACTATTTGCTTGTTTAAGATATGAAATCTTGTAATCAGACCACATGATATCAACCTCTGTGGGTGAGTGAAATTCAGTGTCAAAATTCTATACTTAAATACCTTGAGAGTAATATTTTTTAACTTGGCTTTTGTAAACAAAAAACACATGTTTCAGTTTAGACATAGACATTTGAAGTGTGCTTTCTTATTTTACTTTTTTATTAAGATACAATAAAATAACTTAATTTTACACAGATAAACTTAAAAGACAAGAAATACAAAAATACCTTTTTTTGATTTGGAAGTTTACACGCTAAAGTAAACTTAACAATTAAAATAGAACACAGCAACTATTCAGGAGAAACGGATCTGTCCATTGTTTTACAGAGATATGAATTCTGACATTCACTGTCAACTTTGACAAAGGATTAGAAGAAGAAAATTTAGTATAACCAGTATTTTTTTTAACTTAAAAATTCAGTTAAGAAAACAGTTTGTTTACACAGAGTCATTGAACCAAGTCCAGTCAACATTTTTAGCAAACTTACAAGTATTGATAATGCTTCAAAAAACTATTTTTCATCAAGCACTTCATGTAATCTAAGTCCAGGATTCTCAACTGCTGTCTGTGCACTGACCCTTTTTCATGACAAAAAAACAGTTTCCTCAAATTGATGCATTACACTAAGTGTTCATGCACTCAGCAGTATTTAAAAATACACATGGTAAAAATAAGTGCTTCAACACTACTTACAAGTTTATTAATTCAATCACAAATGGTGCTTACTTAGCAATAAAATTCACTTGCACCAAACCATTGTTCACCATTTTTTATTTAACTAAAAGTTGTGGGTACTCATGACAAAGCAGGATATCAGAATCCATATAAACTGATCAATGAATTAGAATGAACAAGCATAACATCCTTATCTAACATTACAGTATGATAAAAAGATAATCAATAGATTCTTATAAGTCAACATGATCACAAGTTTTTGACATGACAGCTTTGTTTATTTTTATGTTTTGTATAATTCCTCACCAGTTGGCACTGCTGCACGTTTGTTCATACATGTAAAGATCACATTGACATTTATACATTCTGGAGGTATTTCTGCACTCAGGTATAAATTCACTAAGTATAAAAAAACTAGATATTTTTAGACATAAAGATAAACAAAAACACTAATTTAATTATATTAAAACCAAATTCAATATTATTATACACACCTAACATTCATGAAGACAAAGATATTCTATATTTAGATAATTTCGTTTCACTCTTAGGACAGCGACTTGCACTTTTGAAACAAAGAAAGCAACACTCCAAATCTAATAAGAGAACACTCAAGTACACATTTTTATCATGGCTTTAGACTGCAATGATTACCAATTGTCACAAAACAGATACAACTACCTAACAATGTCAACTTAATGTATACAGTTTGAGGTTAGGTAGGGTAATCTGGTTAAAAAAATAAGTTCACTAACATTTGCAAATTCATGTAACAACCAATTATAAAATGTGCTATGATGAGTAATGGTTTATTTCAATGTGTTTTTGGAGATCACCTGGACAGTGTGAGTGGAAGAGTTGAGTACAACGTAAATATTGTGACATCACTAACCATCTTGAGTCTCCATCTCCTCCACCTGGTTTACATTAGAGTCGTGCTGCTGCTGCCTGTCCGGTGCAGGCGTGTGGTTCATGTTAGCCGGGCGCGCCACGGGGGACTCTCGCCCACTACTCTTGGTTATTTCCTGAACAAATATTCCACCATAAGAATAGACTGTACGCGCACAGCTTATTCACACTTATGACGTCCGAACTCCGATTACTGCACTTCACGTACCTCTAACGCTAGGGGATTGCTCCCTTTGAACTTGGTGATTATCCGAACTTTTCTCATCAACTCGGGTACCCTGCGTTTTTGGGTTTTTACGTGTCTTCAACTTTATGCTGTTAATTTTCAAAGAATGTTTACTAGCGGCGCGGCCGATGTCTGCAAATTTCAACACAAGGGCCCGATAATAGATAGGAACGCTAATAGCACATTCCTAATCTTATAATCATTGCCAGATTAAGTAGATCACTCTGTTGTATAGCGGTAAAACAGGAATATTCTACAACTTATCCGGGAAAATACTTATTTTCGCGAAAATAAACAAAATGGTGGATGTTAATTTAATTTCTGGCTTCGGATGTGTGGCCCGGTTTGATCGACGAATGCACCATTTTATCATTCTCTCACATTCACCATAGTGTTGTACGCGTCATGAAATATTTCGATTATTTTGTTATTTATTTTGTAAACGAAATAGGTGCCTATTCGTTAAAATGAAATTCTTTCAAATTAAGTAATACGTTTAAAACAAAATAATCGCATTACGTTACTATTTTTACGTGCCTTACGTACTTAATTGTCCAATTTACTTCAAACCAATTTTCATCGATTAATTTTATTTTAAAGCGTTACTTTTTTAACTTAATATCATGATTTATAATTTCTGAAGGGATTATAATAAAGACTGATTACTGCACGCCTTATTCCTCTCAAACCGAAATTATCGTTTTTACAAGTATCGGTTTTTAGATTGCAGTTTTGTTTAGGAATGGGAGCATATAATCTGTGGAATACCTGTACCAAAAACGACAATTTAAAAAGTTTCAATTTGCTAAAGTAAAATCTTGTATTTTTTTTATTATTATTTTTTAGTCTTCGGGATGCAGAGAACACTTTTTGGCTGACCCGATATCTCGACAGTGGAACGAGAAAGGACTACAGTTTTTGATTCCTTCGTTTTTGACGAATTTTATAAGGCTTTGGACCCTTATTTTAGTTTTTAGATACAAATGATTATTTTTGGTTCTTGCAATAACAAAAAGTTCAGTCAAAACAATTTCTTATTATCATATTTCTATTGTTTTGTCGTTTAATTCTTTTTTTTACGCTATATAATTTTAATAGGAGTTTTTTTGTCAATTTTTTAAATTAAGTCAAAGCTTTTGTTAATTAAGTCATGTATTGTGTATATGACAAGACTTTTGCTTGATTAGAACTTTGACATTGACATTTTGTGTTGTTTTGACATTTACCTAAAACTATTTCCGGTTTGGATTTCTCTTCATTTGAGTAAATAGATCCAGTTGTTTGTTTTTCATTTATTCTAATCTACGTAAAATATGTATCTAAACTAAAATAATTAGGAAGTAACAATGTTTCCCATTAATCATAAAACAATATTCGTTCTGGACCACACACCCTACTTCGGTATATCATCAGATAATCCCATAGACTTCGATGTTCCTAAAAACCGGGGATATCTTCCAGTCCCTCCGATCTGCAAGTCGTTGTGGACCTGCAGTGTTGAAGCGGCTGTTGAATACTGCCGGATAGTATGGGACCTCTTTCCTGAAGGAAAATTGGTAAGGATCACCTGTTTCTCTACCAAGTAGGTACTTACTTACTTGCTAAGTGTTAGCTGGTCCATTCTAAACTTAAACTGTACTTTAAATGACTCTTCCATTATCAATGTTCTTTTAGTAGTTTTTACTCATTCAATAGCATAAGCATAATCAGCCTATAATGTCCCCACTGCTGGGACACAGGCCTCATCTCTATGAGAGGGAATGGGCTATAATCCACCACGCGGGCCCAGTGCGGGTTGGTAGATGTCACATATCTACGAATTTTAGGTTCTAGGACATGTCGGTTTCCTGACGAAGTTTTCCTTCACCGTTTTGAGAGCAGTAGTGATGAAATAAGTTACACAAAGTAATGCGCCTGCCTGGGTGCGAACCCACGACTTACTGTTCGTAAGTCGGGACCGCCACCACTGAGCCACCACTGCTCTCATTCAATAGTGCTGGAACAAATAGTTTAACACAACCTAATTCTCTGTTAACTCTCATGTTCACCACCCTGTTCGGAAGTTTTAGTGGTAATAACAATAATAACTAAAGGAAATAACTAAAAAGTGGAATGTTTTCTGCTTTTTTGGTTCAGTGGTCGCAGGTGCTACTGCTTAATTTGAGATCTTGGTTTTAATTCCCAGGGCTGGGTTTTCCACCCTCCAAAAGGTTATGGCCCCTTTTGCATGAGATTGATACATAACTGGGAAAACATTGGCATTCTATGGTTAAACCTAACTCTAAAGTGATTACTGGCTCAGGCCTGTAAGCTGTAAAGCTTGCTTTATGCTTTATGTTGTTATAACGTTGTGATAAAGCTCCTAACATATTATGTTAGGAGCTTTATCACAACATTATCATATCATTACTGAGATACCACCTAAGGGAAGATTGGGACAGCCCCGCCACAAGTACTACTGTAACTTACTGGGGCTGCCTCAGTTTAGGTATGACACAATGTTTTGAAATGAACTAAATATTTATGTATTTGTTGTTAGTTGTCCAACAGTGGACGTCTTTCGGCTGAAATGATGATGATGATGAAGATGATGACCAACAAGAAGTACTTTTGTTCAGGATATAAAACAATGCTATTTTTTATTCCAGTTGCGGTTTGTTGTGAGTGACAATACTGCCCACATGCTAAATACTTGGGCTGTGGCACAACAGAATTTAACACATGTAAGTAAAAGATCCCTCATATTAAATTTCTCCATAATGTTTTATCAGCATTTTTATAACATTGTTTCAAGAATTAACCTAACCTAACATCCAGTGCCAGTGTGGTGCTCCTGATCAGCCCATGTCTAATTTGCTGGAGTGTCATAAGTACCCATTCACTTCCATCTTTAATGACCTATATAATGCTACTCATTCTGTAATTGACGGCACAGTTGGTGCAGTGGCTGCGGCGCTGCATGTTGTGGGATCGCTACCCGCATGGAACAAATATTTGTATGGCTTAGAGGTAGTTGCTTTGGGTCTGGCTGTTTGTGTTTGAAAAGGCACCTACGAAACAGGAGAAATTCCTAGTGTGGGGAACCTAATATAAAATAAGATGTAGCATATTGCTGAAACAGTGTACCATTTTTTTATAGCTCCTGAATGGATTATGTCTGGTGGGGCCAGTACGAAGAGGTGCAGGAGGTGATGTAGAGGGACTCGTAGCTGCTATCGAAGCACTGGCTGAACCCTCGCCTGATCAGGCTTCTAGACCCAGTGAGAGGCACTTTCAAAACCGGTAAGAGAGCTGTTGAGAGAGATTTAGAATATGAAAAGGAAAAAAGGGAAAAGGGAAAAAGATGTATCATGAATATATTTATAAATGGAAAACACTGCATACAATCCTACATTCTAATAATTTAAGATGTTTACACACATTTTAACTAAACCCTTTGATGATAAAAATGTGAAAACTTACCAACATACTAACTAGATGTGTGAGCAGTGTGTTGGTATTGGGGATCCATGTGGACTGTACACACATAAAAACGAAGATATTCTCAACTCTTGCAAAAACAGGATTTGTGGTGCTGGACATTATTGCACATACTAACATCACATGCTCAATTTGTTTGATGTGGATCTATTTCATCAACCTACCCTACAGCCTGGACAGGGTATTTTTTAAATTGCGCTTACTGCCACACGGCTGAGTAAAGCCCTCTCCCAACTCCTTCCATGAACTCTTTTTCCCGCGCCTCCTCGTACCACGTGCCTTCGTATTACGCGTCTATGGTCCACGGTCGTCTCGCCGCCTCTTTCTGGACCTATCTCGGCATCGCCGTTCATCTTCCGACAGTCGACACCCATTGTGTTGAGACAGTAGCGGGAAACCTTAATCCGATTTTAGCATAGGCTTCTAATATGTATTTAGTGATAGTGCTATTAATCACAATAAATTTAGAAACATTTGATAACATTTTAGCGGCCGCGTGATTTGCATAACGAGCGCCAGAGACAATGATTCTATTAAGAATCTAAAGGATATTGCTCACAACACGATTATACAAATAAACAAAAAGGCATCTTTGGCTCAACCTCCCAGCACTTCAGAATCTACTAGTACGACGCCTCAGTAAGTATAACATGGCTTTAATAACTTCTTTTGGTAAATTAAAGGATATGCCGCACCTTCTAGTTATTGATGTTCTTCAGAAAGCTTGAATGTGTATTACTTGCAACCAGCTGTGGGATGACCAGAATGTGCGCAAACCAAAATGATTATGTCAAGATCTTAACAGGTGTCATTCTGAAGTTTTAGTGTCGTAAAGAAAGAGCGCATTCCGATTTCGGGGATTTTCTGCGCGCAATTCTGGACGTTTTATAGCACGCATGAAAGAGCATACTTGTAAAGGGTCTTGCCATTAGACCGTTTACTACTTGTAAACGGTCCTCTTTCAAATAACAATTTACAAAATTAGATTTTAATAAGTATAGTGTTTATTTTTATTTGAAAAACATATCAATATCAACTCCTAAGTAGGAGTCATGATGTTATATCTAAGGTAGCATTAAAGACAACTTTTTTCTTGAATTTCAGGACCCTAGTGATACATTACTGCCATATAGTAATCATAAATGTTACCCCAGAGAATGCTGAAACTAGAGTTACTAATCAACCACTCACAGAGGTAAGTTTTTACGAAAATCGCATACAATAGTAAAATAGCTAATAAGCTATAACATCTAATAAGCTAATCTGATAAGCCCATACAATAGCTAATAAGCTATTCATTTGGAATTTTGAGAGCAGTGGTAGTTTAGTGGTAACGGCCACGAGTCACGTCTTCAAGTTTTAGTCTTGAACCTAGCCATAGGCTTTATCTTGTGTTAATCATTTCATCACCACTGCACTCCAAAAAACCTCGAAGGAAAACATCGGGACAAAACTGGCAAGTCCTAAAACTGTATAAGTATCGGAAGACATGACTTTCACCAACCCACCCTATAAGCCTAGACCAACTCTCTTTTTTTAAAAACGTTGCCCCACACTAGGAATTTCTCCTGTATCGTGGGTGCGTTTACAAACATTTAAGCTCACATACACAAACAGCCAGACCCGGAACAACTACCTGTAGGCCATACAAATATTTGTTCCGTGCGGGAATCGAACCCGCGACACGAAGCGCAGCAGTCAATCGCTCAGCCACTGCGCCAATCGTGCCGTCAAAATAGCACTGTCGATACGAGAAAATAAGTCTATTACAAGAATATGTGTTTATTCGTTCCAACGCTAGAACCTTTCGGCCTTTTCTAACCGAAAAAACTTGATAAAAACTAAACAACTTTGTCTTTTCCAGATAGCAGGTGGACAAATAGGTGTGGAGGTGATAGTTGCGCGAGCGAGTGCCTTAGCTAATCTGTTGGGACGTCTAGTGTTGCCACATTATAAACTTGCCACCACCACTGTCACTGGTATTCCTATGAAGGTATATATATTATTTCGATGTAAAGAAATAAGTCAGAAATATTCTAAGAGGTCGATCAAAAATATTTACTTCATTATTTGTTAATTTACAGGAGGAACAAAATGCTAGTTCTAGTGCCAATTATGATGTAGAGATTATCCATGCAGCAGACGCTCATGCCGGTCTGAGAGCATCACAAACACCGGCTGAAGCTTTAGAATCGGTAAGGAAACTTAAACAATAGCTTGCTACAGGTCCTCTGCTTGATTGATACGGTGCCTGAGAAATTTCCGCGATGTCGGGGGGTATTGTGATGTGTCGCGAGAGTTCAGTCGTTCGCCTGCTGAAGGTCACACCACCCTCACCGCGTAGCTACCAAAGGTACCAAGGTATCATACTTTAACAGTAGGCCTGTAGTTGCTTTTGAACAACCAAAACCTTCTCTAGGCAAGACAACCCAGGATGTTTTTGCTAATCAGCTAATGTAAACGTATCAATTATTCTATTCAATTATGTAAATGCTTCGACAGCTGTGATGCTGTTTTAATGAAATTCTTTGACCACGAATTCGTTGGCGTTAATTTCGGACCTTTCCACACAAAGTTCAACACCGCCTGACCACCTATGATCTTGAATCGTCATATGTAGTGAGCTGCTGCTGTGGCGCGCAATCAAGCGGATGAACCAAAACAACTACATACATTTGTCTGTTGTATTTGTATGTAATAATATAGACATGTAATGATATAGTCATTTCCCCTTTCCCCACCTCACGTTGCCTTGACGGTAGCGCTAATGCCTAGATATAGAACTTCACATAATTGAATGATACCAGGTGGTGCTTCGCTGGTGGACGCCGCGCGGGGCGGAGGGCGGCGCGTCGGGCTGCTGCGGCTCGCTGTACCGCGTCACTCCCGCTGACGTGGCCTCCAGGCCCTCCGCCTGCCTCGTCAACTTCCTGCTCAATGGACGCTCTGTCACTCTTGAAGTACCCAGGTAAATATTACCAAGATTTGAGTTGACTATTCTTTGTCATTAATTTTGTTTGTTGTGGACGAGATAGATGGACGGTTTTCAGCTAAAATTGTGATGTTTCTAGAAAATCTTATTATTTTTATTCCCAGGTTTCTCCAGATCTCACACTGATGTTGGTTTTTCAAGATGATATTTGTCAAAGTACTATTTAACATTTTACAAGCTTTTATGTTTAGACTGAATAATACGTCAAACCTTTGGCAAAATACAGGAAAAGACAACATATTATTTCAAGTGTCTCTATATCTGTTTTCCGGCGACTTAGGTACTTGTGGTTTTAGAATAAATTAAAGTCCTAATTAGACGCTACTATTAGAGATATATTTCAATCCTGTCGCTCGGTCTGACGCCCAGAGTTATTAGAAAAATGTTCATGATCCTTTCGCCAGATGAAATCCCATGTTTTAAGTCCCACGCTTGTTACAAGAACCCAAACAGATCCAGACTCCAGGGTGGTTCTGAAATTTCCGATAGAAGCATCAAAAAAGCATGTAACTTTAAAAATTAAAATTTCATAGAAAAGGAGGTGGCAGATCCGCGTCTCATGTGTTAGCTGCGCAGGGGGGGGAACTGTGGATCGGCGCGCTGGGAGGGCGCACGCCTTACGACGACCCTCCCGCGCTGTCTGAAGGCGCCGGGGGACGAGTCACTGATTACAGGTAACTTATACCGTTGTACATCGTCCATTCTGCTGCGCTGCGTGTCGCGGGTTAGATTCCCGCACGGAACAAATATTTGTATGGCCTACAGGTAGTTGTTCCGGGTCTGGCTGTTTGTGTATGTGAGTTTAAATGTTTGTAAACGCACCCACGATACAGGAGAAATACTTAGTAGGGTGGAGCAAAGTTTAAAAAAAAAAAAAATCTGTTGGTTCGTAATGTGGCCCATAACCTAAGTTGTTTACTTCGAGTGACTTTTTGATACATCACTGGAACTCGCTCAAATTGGTAATCATTGAAAAAAATTTAATTTCTGATGTGAACAGGTACGAGTACATTAGAGTCCAGCATCTAGCCATGTCGTCATTCTCATTATGCAATTTCTCCATAAATATTTCGAGCTGTGTGACCTTCACTATTCAAATTTGTAATTTCAATTTATATCATCTCTTGGGTACTAGAACCAAGCTAATTGAAGTATGCAGTCTAAATTGTCACTCCAAAACCACCCTTTATATTTGTCTCTGTACTATATTTTAATATGTATCCGACAGGATAAAAGAATTCGGCGCTCTAATGCAACAGAACAGACTACATCCTCTACGCGGTGCGGGCGCCAACGGGCGAGCGAGAGCGCGCTTACAACGACACACCACTTACTGGCCGCTCACGATATCTTCCACGCTTATATTCAATTTAGGAACGGTAAGTTATTTTGTAAATAAAGACAGATTTTATGCCTGATCAGGTGACCGTTGTGGTAGACTGTGTTCATGAGTGGAAGCCATGACTCGACAAAAGATATCCCATTCCTGGCCAGTATGACAATACCTTACCAGCCAGCATCCTCTCTTGAGGTGTATATTGCGCCTTTAATTTATTGCGTACCAACTGAACGACTACAATCGCACCAATGGTGGCCTGCATCACAGGTTTTTACCAAAAACCTACATCATGCACCAGTCTCTCACAAAGGTTAAACACAGCTGAGACTCTTTTGTTTTGTACACATTAAGTTTAAGTCAGCTTTGTGAAGAGAGAATAGATGATAAATAAATTTAAAAAAAAATGTGGCGGCTAAATGTCTAAATAGCCAAATTAATGCTAGAATCATACATTTTAGGGCTCTGACTGCGTGAGCTGAAACGGTGATGCTATTCACACCAAACCCGCCTCGCCTAATGCAAGGGAGGGAGAAACGTCATTGATGTGTTTGAAGCCGAATAAAATATTTAACGATTTTTCAACGATGTGACACTTTTTTTTTAAATTGGTTGAAGTTAGTTTTTCGTACCTAACTACTCTTAAAAGGAACAGCCGAAATAAACTCATATTATTCGTTTACAGGTACTGGAGCCACTAACACGACTGGTGGTACAAGAGACATTGACTGATGAAGAAGTGGAGACATGCAGAAATGTGCTGCTTTCACTATTAGGCATGGAGTCCCGCCATGAGTTCCCGACGGCGCAGTTACCTGCCAACATGAGGTAATACTTTATTTTATACCTTAACTGATGATTTTGTAGGTAGTGCTTATTTTCTGTACTTTTGAAGTTAAATGGGAAAACAAAATCTTAATAAGGAGAATGCGCTAAGGTAGCCCGCGGAATTAGAATTTTCTTATTTCTTTTGCAATTTTTAAATTAAAATATGATTCACAAAATATTTGGCTTTACAAACTTGTAATCATTAAAATCAACAACCTCTTAAGGTCTTTTAACCCCATTTAACACTTTTTCATGACATTGTCATTAAATGGGATTAAATGAACTGAGAGTGTTGTGTTGATGATTTTAATGATTATAATTCTGTAAATTCGTATGGGTTACGGTCACGAATCATATTTTGTTCAACATACAGCCTGACACTGACACTGCAAATTGCAAAAAAAAAAACGTAAAAAGATTTGAATTTTGTGAGCTACCCTGGCACTTCCCCAATAAGATCACTTTGTTGTCCGTTTGTCAGAGAAGTTTATTTTTGCTGATTTGTCTTGATATAAAGTATGATTGCGATGGTCCTGACTAGATTATGTTCTAATAAACTGGTAAGCCTCTAATGCCTGATTTACTGAGCGTAAATCTTTTATTACTAGAATTTCTGCAGTATGCTACCCACTGGTATGAACATTGTCATGTAGTTGTCTTAACCGAAAAAATATTGCTCCTCTGCATGAAGGCATGTCTTTCTACCGTCTCCACTCTGTATATTAAATTATTATCAATAACTGTTGTAGTTCATAACAACACCACGCCTGTTTTTCCACATAAGATTAGGCAGCAATGTATCTAGACTTAACACATCCATAGTTCGCTAGTAATGTTGAGTGCTACGAAATATTAGTGTGGTAAGTTGAGTGAGAGAGAAGACGCCCTAGATTCCTAGAACATTTTACCTATTATACGAACAGAAAGAAAAGTTTGGAGCGTCGCCTTCTCAACCGGCATGCGTGTAAGGCCTGATGTGTAAACGTGGACGAAGCAAAAGGAATAAGCATTGTAAGGATCGTAGCATGTGGCGTTCTATAGTCTGCCTACCGCAATGGAGATAAGGTGTGAGTTTATGCGTGTTTTGTGAGTTACAATTACCGCCGAGTACAAGCAACCAATCCGGTTAGCAGCCCATTAATATAACTGAATGAGGAAGTATGTTCAGCAGAGGCAAGTCTGGGGGGCGGCGCGAGGAGCAGTGGCGCCAGGTGTGGGCCGAGCTGGAGGCGCTGCTGCGCGCGCACAACGCCGCGCCGCCGCACCGCGCGCTGCTGCGCGTGCTGCTGGACTGTCGCGCGCATAATAATCATCCTTCTGACGGTAACAGACTACAATCATTATCAGATTCTATCATTTTATATAACTGTTTCAGTTTTGGCATATTTCTCTTTCTTTCGAAATGTCTGAAACTTGAACACGCTACAAATTATAAATGCTTGCTTTTATGCACTATTGCACTCCTCAAGTTTTTATGTGGCCTCCACGGATCGGCTATATTTTTGTTGAACGCGGTTTTGTTTTTAACGTACGACTTCGCAAGAAGTTATCCCTTAGGCATTGCGATAACAGAACGTGAATTCGCGACCATCGCACAAATTAATGACGCGATCATTGCGCGATTACGCGATATCAAAAATTGAATGTCTTAATAGTCGCGGAGCCCGTGCCCTCACTCGTCTCCCGTGTTTTATTGCGCATTCGTGTGAACGATGTTCGCGCACATTGATATTAATAATCGCGAGATTGCATCAATCAATGATTACACCTATTTGACATCAGTATAAATTCAAGGACTTGCAATCGATGGTCGGAATCGGGTTGTATTAGGACGACGCCATACTCGACCGTCGTAAATCGCGACTGATTATCACTATATCTTTAATGTGAAAATGGCGAACTCTGAGCAACACAAACTTGCTGCTTATGTTGCTCAGAGTTCGCCATTTTCTGCTTGATTGCTTACTGTAATTGACTACCACCCCTGAATCGTTCTTGTAAAGCGGACTATATCATGAAGAGTTTGTTGAACACACGCGCGAAAAAACACAATTAAACAGTAGTAGAAACACAAGCATCAAAAGTCTACTTTCTAAAACTCGGAGATATCATTGTGAGGTCTACTTTAATATTAAATCTCCATTTATTTATCTAATCAATAATAACGAAGTCCAAATTACCTACCCGATAAATCGATTACATCATGTATTCGATTTGCCGTGAGGACATAAAACAAAACAAATTAAAATTATTGGATTCCCATAACGTTCCCGAAATAATTTCTTGTACAGGTCATCTTAGTATGATATACCGAATTCACCCCATCAGTCTGCGGAGGGCTGTCCCTTACACCCTGTATATCTTACGTTATTTGTCATTATTTATTGACAATACAATGCACTAATACTGATCAAGGGGCCACATTTGGAAACGGCAATGTCACTCAAGTTTCGATGTCGGTGCTAATTAGCATGGAAAGGTCAGCTGTGTCGTTTGTGTGGCGGCGGCGAGACATCAATGTCTTTAATTTGGAATGCTCATTATCACAAGACTGTTTGAACGTTTGACTATCACGTTTTCCTAGTTTAATTATTGTATAAATGTAGCTGTTACTATTAAGGGTGAATTTTTCAAGTGGGCGTGGATGGGCAACTCCGAAACTATGACGAATAGCGAAAAATACTACAAAGGGATCTCGAGCTCGATTTTGATGAATACTAAAACTGCATCATTGAATTTTTGAAAAATTAAAAGGCTAGGCTAATGCCTTTAATCGAACCCGTTGATTTTGAAAAAAAAACACACTGTATTATTACATCATTCGATAGCGTCACTATTAAGAATCAAATTCTGGGAAGTAATGACAAACGGTAAACTAAAACGGCATGGGCGTGCCCACTTGGATAATTCACCCTGGATACATTCCCCATTAAAACATTCGCATTAATATAGAATCTGCTCTCAAAGCGACGCAACACAGACTAACGATTTTATTTAGAAACCATATATTCCACCCATCTTTTATCAGGAACACCCTATCTTATAGGGATGAACTTACCTCGCATTCATCAGTTCATCAACCAGTTAGTATTTTGTTCCCTTTTCTTTTTTTATTGTTTTTATTAATCCTTTTGATTTTGAATGCAGTAGAAAGTATTTGTAGTGAGTACTTAGCTGAAGTATTGATCAATCGGTAATTACCATCATCAAATCATATCTAGGTTTACCACACTTACTGATGGTGTATCCAAATGCTTATATCAGCAATCAATGGTTGTATTTCCAAAAAAAAATCATAACAATTAATTACAGGCGAATCTCGAGCAACAGTGATCCGTGCAACGACAGACTCGCCCCTATCGCCCGTCGGAGCCGGCAACGGCGGGTCCAGCAGCGGCAGCGACGTGTGGGCTCCGCGCAACGTGCTGGATGCCTTGCTGGGCGCTCCCCGGCCGGCGCGGAGGCCTGACTTCGCGGGCCGCATGACGGCCGGCGCTCGAGTAGCGACCTTGTACCCACAGTTACAGCAAGATGTTGAGGTCCCACATTAACAACAAACTATTCGTATTATCTTTTACTCACACGGCATAAATGTCGTATTGTATGGCGGTCCGTGACAGAAGCTCTGCGCTCGGCGCATTTTATTAGTACTGTCGTCTAGACACTTGCGGATTCTGTCGTGTGTAGATATTGAATCGATTTTTGTGATCCAATTTTGGCCGAAATTTGACTATTTCATTTTATAATGTCGTAATTTAGGAATATTATTGCGTTAATACAAAATGAATTGAATGTATGTCGATAGACTTCAGGATGTGGTCACCTGATTAAGTTTACGTGATTGAGCTGCACTGGCCCCCGTACTTTGCGGTCGCAGTGGACATTTTATGGGCGTGTATGATTGCTTGTTGGTGCAATAGCTACTAAGAATTGTGTTGAAAGTAACTGTGTAGTAGAATGTTAAAATAGTTTTAAGCTTTTCCTTGTTTTGTGAAAATGTACTGCAATTTTTTTTTTACATTGTGACAGAAGAGAACTGTAGAGTAGGTATGTAATAAGTGAACATGTGAATAAACGTATTGGAGTAAGGAAACATGGTTTAATTTGGGACAAATGAAAAATGCGAATTATAAAATTAATATCTTATATTTGTTCAATAAAAACTACATGTGGGCCCGTGTGCCCGGCGCCCGGGTAACACGACCTTTGTATTATCTTGTTGCATATAAACTCTGCGGGCAGACTGTGTCATAAGGCAATGGTGTGAATGGCGGCCTTGCGGCCTCGTCAAGGCATCCGGAACTCCGCGGCGACGGCCCTGCGCCCTCGCCGCCGAAACTTTACAATTATTGGAATGTCACGCTGGATGCGAACGTTCGAACGTTAAAAAATATTAAAAACGAAACCTAACACTAGGCCCTCTCGCGGGCCACTCCGAAGATACACTCACATCGAAATATTGTACAATCTCATACTCCCGAGCGCGCCCGACCACTCCGTGCGCGCTCCAAATATCGATACCCTATAAAACTTACAAAATCGACCGGTACTCTTATTAAACTTAACGCTAAGTTAAAATTAATCGGAATTGAAAAATAAATTACCTAGGTACAATATTTTAGTCTAGAAAGCTATTTATAGGCGCACGAGGGTCGCTTGGTGGGAGTGCGCAGATGTCAGTGGGTAGCTTTTCGAAGTTTCTTAGCGATAGGTAGCGCTGATGCGTCTGACGAGTCGCCCAGCGAGTCGCCCAGAGAGTTCTCTTCTGCTGAACTCGCCTCCTCTATTTGCCTAGGTCAAACAAACGTAACAAATGAGTAAATCTATTTGATATCAAGAAAATAGTGAAACAACTGTGAGCATAAAAACCGATAGGAAAGCTGGTTCTAGGTGGAACAATGCAACGTAATTATAGCGTCGTTGTAGTTACCGTTTGGCGCGCGGCGTGCTGAAGGCGGAGTCGGAGTTGTCGGAGGGGGACGCGGGGGTGGCGGGCGTCGCGGGGGACGCGGCCTTCGCGTCCATCGAGTCCTCCGTGCACGACGTTGTGGTGTCCTCGTTCACTGATTCTGCAGTGATTAATTTGCCTGCAACAACAACAAAATTTCATGATAACTTCCACCTACACGGAAATAACACGTTTGATACTCGTTAGGCAGTAAGCTTGAAGCTTCTTGTGTTCCATACATAACGATTATGCAGGAACAATACTCCTCAAGTTAATTGGATGCCTAGTAATCTAACCATCACAATTAAACTATACCAAATTTTTTCGTGTCGTTTACTCCGTAGATTGTGGGTAGCAAACAGGCAACAAAATAAAACGTGGTCGTTATGCCTCGCACTCGTTCGTCGGCCCCACATTCGTTTATCATAGACATCGTTAGCTAAAACATGCGGGATATCGCATAATGTAATGTATTGCTTCCAACGCGTTTTGTTTACACAATAGGCGTCTTATTTCACCAGTTTTATTCAGAAATACATGTGGGAGATTTGTACAATGTGTGTAATAAAAACACCCCTATAAATCATAAACAAAAGGTGTGATTATGTCTGTATGTTTACATGTTCAGGCTCATCTAAGATTATATTTCAGCAGGGGCTTGATGATAAATAGTCTACGTTTATTGCAATTTCCTATTTTATCTACTTCAGACACCCTTTTTAGGGTTCCGTACCGGAAGGGTAACCAAAAGGACAATTACTAATCCTCTGACGTCCGTCCGTTAGTCAGCGGGCTGTATCTCATGACCCGTAATACGTAGACAGTTGAAATTTTCACAGAATGTGTATTTCCGTTGCCGCTATAACAACAAATAATAAAAATAAATTAAAAATTAAAGGGGACTACAATGGTACGGAACCCTTCATACGCGAGTCCGACTCGCACTTGGCCGGTTTTTGTATCGTTGTTAAAAGCTTGATCGTAACCGAAAAGCAACCCTAATTAGTAACTTTCAGAACAACTTTGTTGACGCATGAAAAAAAGAAACTTCGAATTTACGAAGTGTTGAACTTGATTAACCAAAATAACGGGCTCCGAAATGAGAGCAGGCCTCCAATCTTTTGGAGTAACCGCTCTGCATTTCAAGTTGCCTCGATTATGCACAAGACAAGTGAATTACTGGACTGTGCTAACAAACAGCAGTGAAAATGCCAATATTTACCATTTTCAATTAACATTTTAAAAAGTTGGTGTGAACAGGTGAATTTAATCTAGCAAATGTGCGATAAAGCAAACACTGAGGTTAACTCGAAGGAATCTGAAGTATTTGTTCAGAAATAATAGTTTGAATCTTTGATTATTTTACTTTCTTAACTCTTGAAAATATCGGCATTACCAAATCCTAAAGTTATTTCGTACAATTCTTTTTTTTTTACCTTAATTGTCGTTTCATCAAAATCAGTTTTTATTTTTTTGGGTGAGAATGGTCATATGAATCCTGGTTTGCTTTCCAACCTAACGTATTTTGATTAATTCTATTGGTAATTAATTACCAACCCATTTTCAAAAAGATCCCTAGTTTTAATTCCCCTTTTTTTAACCGACTTCCAAAAGGAGGAGGTTATCAATTCGTCTGATTTTTTTAAATCTTATATTTTATCGAAGTCTTTTATCTTCAAAGGCAAGTCAGCCTTCGACTTATCTGTTAGTAAACTTACACTGCCACTTACGGGATATCTTCCGTGATTGTACATTATTTTGAGGTCCCGAACAATCACGGAAGATATCCCGTAAGTGACAGTATAAGTTTAGAGTTGTAAACCGTGAAAGCCTAAAACAGTGTTTGTCTGTTAGTATTTATAATTTTTTTGTATGTTTTAACTTTTAAGCTCGGTCCAAGTAGGTCCTTATGTTCTGTAGTTTTTTTTCATACTTGTAGGTGTTCATTTACAATGTTAACATTGTCAAAATCAATGTAAGTCACGGATGGAGAACTAATATTAAACGGCATTACTTTAGCTCCTGAAGTTTATTAAGATAAAATTGATTGAATTTAGCTTACTTAGGTTTATCTGCATAAAAATTAACGCTCTCTTCTACTCCGGACATTTCTGAGGATTTGTTTGAATACTCACCGTTGCCATTAGTGGGTGGTTCGAGGTTGCTCTCATCACTGGGGGGGAGGGGCGAGCCTCCATTGGCTGGTACCACAGTCCGAGGCTCCTTGCCCAGAAGTTCGGGCTGCAGGTCCGACACTATATGGTGCGTCCATAACGCCAGCTCCACCATGTGTGGGGAGAACTTGTTTCCACAGCCGTTTTGTTCCTAAAATATGTTCAGTTGTTAGAAGAAAAGGTAGAGTTGTGAGAGTCGTAATATTTTATGAGAAAGGACTGATTTCTTTGCTTTAGTTTTTTTGTTGTTAAAAGCGAAACTTTAGCTCTATTTTTTTCGTTTTTATCGGTTAGTTACCGATTCGATTTAATGATATTTGGCAGTGTTAGCTCTGACGAAAAATATAAAATAAAATGTCGGTGAAGCTGCGAACACTTCGCCAGTTTCGGAATATTTTTGGTAGTCCCAACGTTAATATTATTAATTTAAGATAAACTCTGATAGTTTCACAATATTATGTTCGAGGATAATTCTAACATAATATTGTGTGTTATTTCATCTGGCCTAATTTAAAGGTTTTTTAGCAATCATTTAACGTTATTTTAATTCATCGACACAAACGTTTTCCATGTCTAGTTTCAAACAATTTCAACATTAATGCGAAAGGTCAATTAAAGTTTAAAGTGTCATTGTGTGAAGTCTATGATTTTAAAGTAGATACCGTACTTTAAAATCATAGACCTTTTACAGCCATTAGACTCACTGCCAAAACATTACAAAACGGCACTTGGGCCCTCTGCCAAAGAAGGAGAAAACTGCATGGTATAGGCAGACAGATAATGTAAGTCGTGTACTAACCTTATTTAACCTATCACAGACTTTCCTAATATGGGTTACAAAATTGAGGTATTCCTTGGCAGTGTAGTCACATTCTTCCATCTCCGGGATGGCTTGCACACATTCGTCGGCCATGAAAGGTGCTATGTCCGGGCTAGCGGCCGCCAGGACCGCTGACGCTGTGGCTGTACCCACCCCCTTCAGATTACTCAACGCCGTCATAGCTGACTCGACGTTCGGCAGCTTCCGGAACGCCTTCTTCGTCTCTGCCATGACAGCCCTTGGCGTGTTCACTTTTATCAGATATGATAATTGCGGAAAGAATCTTCCTCTCTGTAATAGAAGATACAAAAACCTCAAGCCATTGTCAGGTTTGAATAGGTCGTTTGGCGTTGCAAGTGCTCAATGTGTTTATAAATCTTTTGTAAATGTTTGGCTGTAGTTTATAAGTTATTCTCTCGTTTGATTGACATACGCGACGTGCGTACTCGTGTAAGCGAATGGGCTAAAACTATTTTATTCAAATGTACACGGATATGTTGGGATATTTTGAATTCAATACTTGTATTCAGTATAATTACGAATGCAAATTACGTTGATTCAACGAATTTGTGTAGCCCAAGTTTAAGGCTGTCTGTAATCAAGATCCTGATTTATTTCTGTGATTGAATTAAATATCTGTGTACGGCAATTTGGCACTGAAATCATTTCTAGTGCAGAGTTAAGACAAACTAATATGTAGTTTATCAATAGTCCGATGGCTATGAAACGGGTTTCGCTGTATGTTAGTATAATAAACTCGTACTGACCGCTTGTTTCCATTTCATGAGTTGTACCAGCTCCTCGTGCACCAGATGCGCGTCTTTGCCTCTGGATTTGATCTTCTTTGGTAGTTCATTCTGGTACCTGTAAATAAAACGAATAAATGACTATAGTTATTTTTTAAATTACAATGACATTCTCGTGTACAATTCTGCGAAAATACCGACGAAATATGTCGCCCGTCTGGCACAGCGATTCAGTTATTGGAATCGAGAAATGGAGCTGTATTAAAGTTGAAAATTATTTTGAAACGTAACCCTTCAGGGGGTTGAAATGGAAACACATTAATATCATTCCCGCTGTGAGAATGAAAGCTATGCATTTTCGTCCCGCTACAATATCTTATTCAAAGAACATAAAGTAGTTACTAGAAACGGTCGTTTTTATTGCTGTATTCGTTTAGCACATGTTCTTATAGAGCCATATGGTAAAACGCTTGTTAAAAATGTACGCCCATGATGGGCTTAATGAAATGAGACACATTTAATTTAGTGTCATCTGACTGTCTTTAAATTTTTTATTAAAAAAAAAACGATTATATAAAAAATATAACATTTCAGTTTAATAAATCTATATATGATTCAATAAAGAGTCTTATTATAGTGGTTTAGAATAGTTTTGCAGCTACAAGACGTAATTAATTTTCCGGGAAGTTAATTTAATTTAACTCAATTAATGAAAGATTTCATCGTGCTCTAAAATATTATTATCTCATTTTTCCTGAACCTCCCTAGATGTTGGGAATAATTAAAAGAGGGGCAATGAATTTACTTGAAAATTAAAGAGATTATTCACAATTACTCCGAAGCGTTATAAAAGTATTAGGGGAAGACTGAGCTTAAACTTGCTTTAGAAGACAGCATAAATTATTTTTTTTATGATTGATGTACTTATAAAAGTTCCCTATGTATTCGATGATGTAGCCCAAACAAACTAATTATTCTGAAATTTTTTAATAGTAGGTACATTAAAGTTAAAACAGGATCGTAAAATGTTCGCCTTCAAAAACGTGTTCCACCTGGCGAGTGGGGTACGTAAAAATATTAATTATTGACTCATAATGAATACATAATAATTTAATTTCAAAATAGTTAGTAATCTTTTCTTCAACAAAGTAGAAAATTATTAACAAAGGGAAACTTCGGTAAATAAATTACACTTTCTGCTCTGGTAAAAGTTGATCGTACTGAAGTACACGATGACTCATTGTGCTTGGTTAACAAATCCAAAATATTTATTCATTTTTATGCTACAAATATGTGGGATAGTTAGTAATCATATCTAATTCATCAAACAAATGCCAAACTAGTCGAAATACTAATAATAAATCGTAACTTTAAAAGGCAAGTCACCATTTTGAACGGATGTGAATTGTGAGTTTGTACTCAACAACGCATTGTATTAGCTAGCAAACTACCCAGTCAGACATGCAACAACATAATCGTACACATTATCAGAGCTGTTATTTAGCCAGGGAATCTGTGGAATTAGCAAACAGACGATCCTAAACATAAAATTTGATGCATTAAAACGAGTCATGATTCGTAAAGGACAGCCACCATTTTATAACGCCTAAGCCTCGCGATATTTTCCCCCACACTGGCTTCAGGAAAAACGATCGTGTCAATTTGACATCGATCCCACGTGACGCAGTGGTTTTAATGAGCCGTCCGCGGACTAGAGATGCAGTCCGCGAGGGAGGTAGCTATCAAATCAGTTTGCACGGATACACACACAATACAAGTTCATTGACACGCCACGGCCGCATTTTCTCCTTTCAAAGGCGTTCGTACTCACCAATTGTCCAATTTTATGAGCTCGTCGGGTTTCTTTGTTTTCAGTTCAGCTTTAAGTTTAATCGCTTGTGGGTATAACTTCAAAACACTGTCAAAATCTTTTGCATCTGCCTCCAGAAAGAAAGTAGACGTGTCTTTCGCGGTAGCCATTGTGAACGTTCTAAATGTACAACACTGCGTATTTAGTTTAGCTATAGCGCCGAACTCGACGCGGCGGCAGCACCTGGCCAACTGGGCGCCCTCTCCCCACTCGCCGCCATCTTGTACAGTGAACCTCGTAATGACGTTCGATATTATTATTCGAAATATGCTTATTTCGTCTGCATTTATGCATGTAAATTATTATTTGGCATAATACTTTTTCAAAATTGATCCAATATTCTAATTTACTTCAACATTCCTAGTATTTAACCAGTTTGAGTACAATTGTAACAAAAAATATACTTACTCGACAACACAAGGTTATGTCGGTCGCACGGCGTGTCGAACGTCGGACATTTGTCTGGCCTCCACCCACAGGGAGAAACGGGATGAGAAAAAATAAATTCCATCTTAATGTTAAATCACAGCACCACACTATAATATCAAATTGAAATTTGAAAAACTGAGCATAAAATGAGCACAATCACGATAATGTTAGTCACGTCGGCCTCGGCGCACTATCAATTTCCTTAAACGTGACGCAACACACGACACCGTTCTACCGAAACGACTTTGGTAAACACGCATATTTTCCGTTGCATTGCAGTACACACTGAGCTCGGAGTAGTCATGAAGTAGTTACTAGCGGTGTACATAAGGCATTTAGGTAGTAGGACGTACATATCACCGGGGTGGAACGTCACACCAATCGGCTTTGTTGTTTCGAAAGATAGATCGCCATGTGCTCTGATCCCTCTTTAATTT
Source organism: Noctua janthina (assembly GCA_963576755.1). NCBI lineage: Eukaryota > Metazoa > Arthropoda > Insecta > Lepidoptera > Noctuidae > Noctua > Noctua janthina. The sequence continues at coordinate 7,634,152 of OY755055.1, forward strand.
AGGTGTATTATTGTTTATTTAATAGCTCGTTGTAAAGTTGCTCTTTTATTTCTTTCATTGATTAGATGTGTAGCGTTCGGATTGAATGAAATCGCGCGTTTTCCGTTCCCAAATTCATGCTTTCTTTTGGAGTCATTTTAGGGAATCGCTCGGGATTTTTTACGATTGACTTTAAGCTTAGGTACTATATTTAAGTTCGTCTTCCTTACATTACTAATCCATGTCCCTATTTTCTCTAATGTTTTTCACTATTTCCAGTTCAGATACCTTCTAGAAACTTCTCGAAGTTTTCCATGTTGCATGTCTCTTACTCAAAAAAACTGTTTTCTTCATAATTCTTGATGAACTGCTTGCCTCTGAAGTCTTTATTAATCCTAATCAAGCTATATGAGTTCCCAACCGTTCTCGGTGTTTTTTAAGGTCTTTTTGCGTATCGTACAACTTACGATGCTCAAATACATTAAATTGCCAATCTAAGTATATCAAAATAAGTAGGACTCTAAACTAATGGTCTAACTATGAGAGCGTTAATTCCTAAAATTATTGGCTTAAATTCAAGTTAATCTCTTTCCAGAATCAACATTTTGAAAAATCAAAAGAAATTCTTTCTCTTTCTAATCTGCATTTACAGATTAACACGAACTCATTTCGAAGAAGTAGATGCTTGCTGTTTCGTCGACCTGTTTATACCTTGCGTTTTGACATGACATTTCGTATCAGTATAGGCCCATAATTTCCTAAATACTGCAGTTCGAAAGTGATTCCCAGAATTACCAAAGTCCCGAAAAGAGATTAGAAATTAATCGAAAACTGCTACGTTTTTTTCTTCAACATTTTATTTCTCCATTTTGACATACATTTTGACCCAGTATCGAGATGATTCATATCCTAGTTCCTTTCACAAATACTGAGCAATACAATATTGAAGAAATAAAAAACCCGGTTTCATCGTTTTCGTAACTTCAAAGATCCCTCGAACTACATTCATATTAAAAGTGTACCTACTTTCACCCTTGTCTATTTCTACCTCCTATGCATGATCTAACTCCCCGTGTCTGAAATGAAGTTCAACATAACTTATCTTTGAAATCAACATAAAAATTGACCGTGTGTCAACTGTTGTTGTGATTGATTTACTGAATTATCAACAGCCAATCAAACTTCTTACATGAGTTTAATTTTGACACGTCGTTGATTTCTTCCCCGGACACCGGCTGTAGTAACAGTAGATATTCAATTAAAGCCAAATTTCTTAATCTAGTGATGGTCACCATACTAGGAAGCAACTACCTACCTGCACTTACTAAGCTAGTTTCTAACGGCAAGTATTTTATTTTTCAGGAAGCCTGTCAAATCATGATGAGGTGACTGGTGACCTACTTACATTGAGGCGCATAAAAGTCGCTCGACATTATTTCATATTATGAGCTACCAAATAATGCTGGTGGTGATCCAGAACCGTATCAGATTCTTCTACTCAGACCATATAGTGGTCTGAGTAGAAGACTCTTTTTTTAGAAGACTTTCATATTCTGGCATACCTAATAGCTAGCGTTTAAGCCACGGCATACAAATTTGGAGCAATGGTTGCATACTGGCACCGGAGACCACTATATGGTCTGAGTAGAAGACTCTTTTTTTAGAAGACTTTCATATTCTGGCATAATAGCTAGCGTGTAAGCCACGGCATACAAATTGGGAGCAGTGGTTGCATACTGGCACCGCCGACAACTAACGTGTCCTAGGTCGTGAGTTCAAACCAAAGCGGACACTTTCACAATTAGCCTTAAATGTCCCCACTGCTGGGACAGAGGCCCCCGCTCTATGAAATGCAGCGGGCCGTAATCCGCCACGCGAGCCCAGTGCGGGCAGGCGCTCTACTTTGTCATTTATTTCATCACCACTGCTCTCAAAACTTTGAAGGAAAAAATCTCGAAGAAACCGGCATGTCCTAGAAACAATGAAGATACGTGACATCCACCAACCCACACTGGGTGGATTACGGCCCTCTCACAGAGAGGAGCCTTGAGTCACAGAAGCAGGGAATGTTATAGGCTTTTTATCGTGTGGTTAGTGCCTAACTTTATGTCAGTTTCTATGGCGCCTGAGGGCCTCTGACTTGGCTTTAAATAACGTCGAGAAATATCTCTCAGGCTCTGGTTTCCTCACGATGTTTTTCTTCACCGAAGCAAGTGATGGTTATACAATACCTACGCACATGAATTCGAAAAATCAGAGGTGCGTGTCTTGGGTTCGAACTTGAGACCGATGACTTGAAAGGTCACACCACTGCCTGTGCCAATCGGATTGAAACGCGGCGAGATACTGGCGCTTTAGCAGATAAATAATAACCTAGTCGAATTTAACTAGCGCCAAAACAGATAGTTAAGCCTCTGCTCAGAAACCCACCAACAATGAAAGTATTGTATTTGTTAAATTAAAGAGGCATGCCACGGACTTAGCTAGCGATATTTGATAGTTCGTCTATTGTTATTTACAAAGTAGGTCTGTTTCCGGCTAAAGTTTTCTAAATTACCTATTCCAGTTCTGTTGCATTCCTCTGTTTCTGAGATGTTAAAGGAACCAATTCAATAAACAAAAAAACGTTACGTTACGTTGCGTTTAATCTAACGTACCTACCTAATTGAACTGAAATAAAAACCTATTTTAATGCATCTTACAGATGGCCTGCCTTGAACTTCGAATCAACCGTATACAGTCAGCGCGCCGTCGCGGCCGGTGTAACTACATTTTGCTGATGCTGCTGCCACGGCGAATAGACGCAGTCTGATTGGTCCATTGTCTCGAGCTTCAGTGCTCAAACCAAACAATTAGCCAAACTGGTACAGTCCAATGGTAGTCCGTTCCACTATGAACTGTTTAAAATTCAAAAAATGTTTTCCGCTAGCGTTAGCTTAGAAAAACATCCTGATATATCGCGATCCGAAAAAATATTTAACTGCACGTCAAAAAAGAACAACTAGGTAGTTGGGAAGAGGCTAGGCAATTAATTAATTTATTTAAAATTTATTCTCAAAAAAGACATTCATTGATTATAATCGGACATTGTCTATTTTTATCAAGGTTAATAATAAATCGAATTAAGTATGTGGCTTTTAATTCGTACGATTTAATGATTCATTAGATTTGTTAATTAAATCTATCCATTTACAGTTCCAAGTATGTGTCTACGAAACATTAATAACAGACGTAGGTATACGTGTTATAAGTAGAGCGAACAAACAGCCATTATGTTCACTAATAGACAGAGATAATTTCACATGATATGACATCCAATTATTCCATTAATCAGATCGCGCGCTCGCGACTCGCTACTAACTAAATTATAAACAACGACGTCTCGGGCAATAACAATTAATTCGATTGTATTTTGAAAAATACACGCTCACTGTAAACAAGTAACCCCTAAATACCCTATAAGTAAGTAAGACTAATACCGAAACTAAAGAATTTTCAACAAAAAAGAAAATTACTCAGAACAAAAATCTTAAACTGAAAGCGTTTGACATTCAAATTCGTGATAACAAAACAAAAACTGTTGAACACTGTATTATTTAACGCACAACGACTTAACGATAATACATTATCGTGAATCGTCGCTCTTTACGACGGGATATTTCGAACAAAATATGGCTTCAATAGGGTGCCAGATGAATGCAGGGATACGGGCCCTAAAAGCAGTGAACGATCGAGGGTTTCGCCGCGAGCACAAAAAGTACGAAGGGAACAAACGCCGCCGCGCCGCGCCCGGGCTGAGGGTTCGGTGAGGTTTAATTTTTTATGTTTATACTAGGATAGCGTCTGTATTCGATAAACGAACTGGCAGCCTGCTGGGACCGAGCCCGGCGAAAATACGTGCGCAAATAAAATTTCGAATGGAACATTACATTGATATTGGTAAAAATACATGGTTTAAAATTCAAATCATTTATTGCAAGTCATAATGTACATATATAGGTGGTAAAATACAATTAAGAAGAAACAATTATGGACCCTGTCGGGCACAGCAAAATTAAATTAATTAGGAAGGAGAGAGGAAGAGCGCTTTTATCAACTTACCATTTTTTATTTTAACTATATCATTTATTTATTAAGAAATTAATTATTATATTTGATTATATCATTCGTTCAAAACACTTATTGGATTTTTTTTTGTCTCAACATTTATTACTAGGTAGTCAAAATTCATGGTAAACAAACGTTTATTTAGAATACACTATCAAATTTGACATTAATGTGCGAATAACAGTTTTACAGCGTATTAAAAAGTAATGAACCAAGGCGTAACTTCGAAGAATAAAAATACTGCCGCTAAGCTGACTACCAGTCATAATTAACATTCAGTGTTCTACTGCAGTAGTGCGTAACCACTATACATAATTGCTTTATAATTTTGTACCAAGGAAAACCATTTTCATAACGCAGAAATAAAATAATAGTAACTGTCACAAACATTGTCCGTAAACAACAATACGCTACTTTTATTTTTATTATCAGGTCATATCAATGGGAAGAGAAGAATGAACAAATCAAACAGATATGACACACTGCGTATTGATGTACGTACTACAGTTTTAAGGTAGTTGTTGAATAGCGGGAATTAAAATTGGGTGCGTCACTGACTGTGCGGCGCGGTATGTTGACAGCCCACTTGTCCGCGTTCCTGGAAAGCGCGCGTAAATGTATCACTGACTGCCGACTGCGTCCTGTACTTTCGAATTTTATTTAGTTGCTTTTTATATGAAAGCTGAATTATAGATGTCATTTAGTTTGATAATAAATGTAGTGTTGCTCATATCAATGCAGCAACTGTAAAACCCACACGCTATCGTGTGGGTTTTACGAGGCAAAATTGTTATAATTATAACTATTAGCTACCACATGTTAAAAGATAATGAAAAATAACCGTAGTTCGTAAACATCAATATATCTTCAATAAACGAAGTTTAGATAGACCTTCCAGTATAATCGCCAAATACATAATTTAATGCTGATAATTTACTTTACCCACAAAAACCTAATCCAAAACTACGAAAACATCTAATCAAAATCGCTTATCCTTACCTAAGCCAAAGTTTCTAAGAATGAACAACACCTTATTAGTATGCTCAAGTAAGAAAAACACCGCAGTTGGAATTAAAATTATTTCTCCTTTTTGCCCCAAGGTCAGTGAGTTGTGACTTGTGATAATCACAACGTGCTCTCGGTCGCGCGGTCGGGCGCGATACGGAGAAACCAGATATTTTTGTTACCACGCGATATGCTTTGTACTTACTACTAACGCCATCTGTTCACGCACTGCTGTACTAACATGCAACAAATTAATTATTGCCTAATTTTAGCACATTTTTGCAATTTTACAATGAACAGATGCAATTTGTGCTAAAAATACAACGTAAATCACCAAAACTGTAGAACCGGTTTCTGTATAAACATTTAAGCGAGAACGCCTGAGTTTTATCTTATCGAAGTCAAATAGCTCAGAGCGTCAATTTTCGCTGATATGCACCACGATAAAGCATATTTCGTCCAATACTGCTCTTTTTGAATGAATAAGGTAAATATGTTCATTTAAGTCACGCTTTGTAGTTTGCAACCATGCAATTATAACTTTAAGATCGTATGTTTATGACAGATATAAAGTATAATTTATGTGGACCAAAACAACACTCCATTTGACTTCAAGGTAGTTCTTGATAAATGAGAAAATTCATAAAGTTAATTAATTTTCGTCAGCATTCAGTATGTAAGTGTCCATGAACGGGAGTTAACTAGCAAACGATAACAGAGTGAATGCTTTCCCTTTCAACACATTTGCACATTCACTCTCAATAATAAATATGACGGATATACGTAAACAAAATAACAATAGAACTTAATTTTTTAGCAAACATTCATGAATAAACAAATATTTCCGATAAGTCGATGAATCAAAAAAGTAATTTGCTAATTTACAAATAACTTTTTTGATTCATCGACATAATATGTTTTTCAGAATTGTCATCGAACCCAACAAATAAGAATTTGATACAGGCTGTATGGACATGCGTAATAGTATCAGACTCATAAAAAAAGAACACGATAAATTGGCAGACTAAATTCCAAAGCTCGTTTCGTTTGGCAGTAATCGGCTTTATTTAAATATGATAAGCAAAGCGACGCTCGGCACATTTTTTATTTTAGTGCTTAAAGTATGTGACTGAAATATTACGACAGTGAAATCGGGTAGAATATAGATTAACATTCAGTCCGTTATGTTTATAAGCATACAATGGACATAGGTGCCTTTAACGATGTGCTCTCTCTGCGGACGGCGCACGGCGGGCATTTGGTTTCGGTACCTGTGTCTCAGGTACCCAAAGTTGTAAAGCCAGTTAGGCAGCATCTGTCAAAAGTCAAAATAAATGAAATGCCTCTGTCCCTCGGGTACCTATATTTTGTGTTAAAAGCAATTTCGTAATGAGGTATTTTAACTACAGTGGGCTCAAGCGCGGTCCCAGCCTCGGTCTTTGGGAGGGGGCACAAGGGGCCATAGCCAGGAATTTGGTTGAGGGGGGGGGGGGGTTAAACCACGAAATTGTATCAACCATCTCTGAATTTCAAGGGCGCCTAAGGTTTATTTCCGGTGGGTGCATCTTTAGCTTTCAGAAATTGTGTCACTTTATAAAGATATACTAAAAAGAACACAGAATCGCACTACATCGGGTAGGTTAGATTTTCTTTTCACCATTCATACAGGAGTTGTGTAGGTACTCAGACGCAAGAGCGAGCGAAGCGAGCTAGAAAATTTTTGCTCCCTTCCCCAGATAAATTCAGTTCTTTTTATACAGAAATGAGAATAGCAGCACTCTGTCAACTTTTGCAGAATTGAAAAAGTATAGTATGCAAGTATAGTATAGTATGCAGGAAATTAGGTAATAATTTATATCCGAAAAAAAGCTATTTAAAGAAGGTTTATCAATTTGGCGTGTATGGCCATGGTGTTATTTGCCGGAACGGCTAGATTTTTCTATAGAAAGGGGATATTAAGCGAATCTCATAAAACCTTGGTTCTTCGTTTTCTGTCTGGCGTATCCCGCCTTCTACTAGAATGCGGCCTCCGGCAGTCTTTTCCGCTTTGTCCTGTTTTCAACGCTCTAATTGCCAGTTGTTGGCGCTTATTTTGCCTAAGTTAAATACGTTAGGTAATTTTGTAACGTTTACCTAACCGTTAACAACCTGCCCATCAAATTCAGTTTAAAATTGTATTCTTTTCTCGAGTACTAAAACCATAGAATATTTTATGACTAAGCATAAAATCATCTGTAGGTATTTTTTGGGCAGTATTTTGTGGTACGGATCGTATGAGTTTACTCGATGCTTTTGCTCATCTTCATGATACAAAATCTTTACACTTTCTGAATGGTTGGTAGCCTAGCTAATATTCAAATGGCCAGTTGCAGAAAGGCAACATCAGGATCGACCTAGCCTTTAATTCTGGGATCAGCTTCCAGTATAACCAGATGTGTTTTAATATGGCTCTTATTTTACACAGCGACCTCCTCTACCTTTTGCTAAGAAGCACTATTTTTGGTTATTTGGTGTAGTCGGTGTTCATAACTGGGGTCAATCTTGAGGCGTTCCTGGATCTGAATAAAGCACACCTTCATAAATAATAATTTATTATTTATTCTTGAATGCAATCAAGCTAAAAACAGCAGTTTCTAAGATTGTTGATTTTTTCCATGTTCTAAGGCCCTTTTCTGTTTGGGTTAGTCGCCATTGTAGATTCTGAATTACAAGATTCTGAACAGTCTATTAAAATAAAAACCTGAGCTACTTTATAAAACGTTGTATGAATAACAAAACAAATGTTAACTTTGTATTCAACCCCGATCTACATTTTTGATTATAAATATGGGCGTAATAGAGTAATTGCTGGAGTCCAATTAAGGTAACAACGTTGATGGTCCAATAAACAGGTAGGTATGTACCTATGTAGGTACAATCAGAGGTAGGGGAACCTTGTAAAATGATAACTAGGGTTGTATCTATGAGGGGGCGGTAGGGATTACACGCCAAGGGTCTCGACGACCCCAAATCTGTCATGTAAAGTTTAACAAGCGAAACAAAATGTTGTAACAATAGTTAGTAAGAAACGATGGATGGATTATGTGAGGAATGATATGAAAGAAAAAGGAGTAAATGATAGCGTGACGGCTGACAGAGGAGAATGGAAGAAAAAAAACGAGTTGCGCCGACCCCTAGTAACATGGGACGAAGGCAGAAAGATGATGAGAACGTTTCAAATGTAAAACGGCGGTTGAATACATTTATTTATTTAAATGCCTTAAACTATCATTACAGGTACATAACCTAATGCAAAAGTCAAGTCACACACACACAATATTAAAATTAAAGCACAACACATCTCACTGTTTGTAACACAGTGTAAACAAAAGTACTTTTGCGAATTCACCCCAGTGACATGTAAATATATCTATTTCGACCTGAATGTAATTGATGGTGCGAATTGCTCGAGTCAGAGGGGTTTTTGATTTTTATTCATTTATCCGGCTCATCTAAAACATTTGGTACTTATATAATTCTAATCATAGATCTGTCGCCTTTTTTTAAATGGTGTAAGCAGACTACAGAACGCCACCTGCTAGAATCCTTCAACACGCCTTTTGCTTCGTTCCTTTTAGTAAATGACCTTTCTTAAGACCTTTAATCATCAATAAGGTCAGTATAAGTCCGTCTAGGGCGTCCCTTCCCGGCGTTTCTACTCACATCTGCCATGTAAAGTGCTTTTGTTATATGTCTTTCATTCATCCTCTCAACATGACCAAACCATCCAAGCATAATCTTTTTTTTTAATATTTGTCACTATCTCTTTTTTTAAACCGCAACGATTTATTTTTAATCAATTGTTGTATAAGGAAGTTTTCACATCCTTATTAACCATTAATTATCCTTATATAACTATAAAAGGATTTTTAGGTACATGAAACATGTCAGCCACAGTCTGCCCTTTTATATAAAAAAAAGTAAGAACGAAATAAACAAAAAAAAAAAAAAAAATATAAATTAAAAAATAAATAAATTTTTCTACCTCGCAGCCACCCATAGTGACATGGCAGGTTTTCCTGGCTGTGACACAAAATCAATACTCCATGGGCACCGACGTCACATCCAATTTAAAAACCTTTATTACGAGAGGAATTTTCAGCATGACTATTACTGATTAATGTAGAAACATCGGCTTAATTGGAAAGCTGATTATAATAATAAGTTGCTTAATTGTCTAACGTTTACAGACGGATCTTGCTGTGACTACACTCGCGTAATTATATCGGTATTTCTAATAATGTAACACATTACGTATACATTATCTAGTGCAGATATACGCGCGCAAAAATACCGCGTGCCGATAAAGTTCTAATTAACCTACACAAGGACTAAAATACGTACGATAGTGGTAATTTACGTCAACTAAATTACGTTGAAACCATTTCATTGAAGTTTTCGCAAAACCCGTTTCTTGAATGAAGTGACGTCACTACGTAGTAGATAGCTATACGTATAAACAGCTGTGTACTTATAGTATAGATTATTGGGTGCTTTCTTTTGCGTCAGATGTTAGTCGGGTTATTCGACAACCATGAGGGGACGCGTCGCGGAAGCGTGTCGTTGACGTTAGAGGCGGATTTTCTTTGTTAATTCAGTCGGGTTGGTAAAGGATTTAGTGCTTAATGTGTATCATATCGTTAGTGAATGTTTTCAAGTTGATATTTTTACTTACAAAACTGGTGTGACATTAATCTGCGCTCATAAATTCCCCCAATATAATAGCCACGAAACTGAACTACGGCCTATTATAAAATGCCCCATTTGCCATTATAAAATGTTGGAAGTAACGGATATCAAGTTTTGAGTCGCCCTCCGAATAAAACCAACGAACATTTACAATAACGCTCCTCTCCTCGCGTTCAAATAACAAAGTAGCTTGATGGTCCAAAAAGAGTTTTTTTATACGTCTGCGATAGCGACACTACATCATTAATTTTAAGCGCCTTGAGAATAGCCCGTCAGCTGCCCTGCCTGAATAGAATAGTCAGAAGTATATAGTCACAACTCGGTAGCGATGTGAGACGGACGCAACATCCTCGTCGCCACTCGCCTCGCGCTCTTTCGCGCCGCGGCTCATTGCTACACCGCGAATTTGGGCCAAGCACAAATATACCCCTCCCTTACCAACCCACGTGTTACTAATCTACCTGTCTCTTTCGGCTATTTTCTCTCTCGGCCCGCGGTATTATACAGTCATTTATGTAATAAGTTCAATGTTTACATTGTGACTGCTATCAGGTGATGAATGGAAATACATTTCAAATTGCGATAACGCGGCCTTATCTTCAATGCTGTTGCTGTTCTCTGCGGCTTATGTATAGGTGGGTAATAAATATAATAAAACAAATCATGCATCAATCATTCCATAGTTAATTTAGAAAGTAACCCAGTTTCACTATAAACGGGGTTCCATACATGTCTCATCCATTTCACAGACATCTTGTTGTTTACATAAATAAAAAAGTAAACATCATTGTTGTCAACTTTGAATGAGTAATATGCATTATCATCATCTCGCTTAAAATTACAGACAGAAACATACAACAAAGTTTTAAGCTTCATATTGGAACCAATTTGAAACAAACTGTTATCATGTGAAGAATTGTTTAAAATTTCATCATTCGACATACATTTTGACTGCTGAACTTAAGGCACCTGAGCTGACAACAAACACACAACGTCGGTGAATTACAACACGATTTCATCAGTATTACGAACAATAAAGTGGCCATTAAGAAAATTTACTTTGATTTTAGAACAGTCAAATAGGAATTCCAATTTCTAACTAGCCAGTATAACAAGTTTATCGATTGACGTGAAGGTAAAGGTCGGAATCGATTCCGAGATAACTGTTTTTACCGTTCTATTAAATTATAAAACAAAACGATAGCTAATTAAGGAGCGTTTAAGGCATGTCAAGAACAGGTCAAACCAATGACCTCCCAAGGTACCGTCGACATACACACTGTTTTTAATTAGGAATAGTTATAAAATGTTATTTTCTATTTTTCCTCAGAACGGTAGAAGTAAAAAATATCATCATTACTATCAATTTTTAAAAAAATAACAATCATCTAGACAAATGTCAACTAGGTTTTCAATTGTTCATTTTCCGAGTGCAAATAAAAATAAACCGAAGTCCATTATGTCGGCTGTAAAGTCGTTAACACAACAAAAAAAAACCTACATAACAATGAACGGGATATATGAGTTTTCAGTTTTGTCAATATTCAATACGGAAGGTTTTCCTGTTACGATTCAGTTCGCTTTAGCACATGATTGGCTTGCGTCGTACATGAAAAGCCCTTTGTCCATTTTGTTGGGACTGAATTCTGACAGTGTTGCTCTGATGTTGTTTTTTTTTTAGCGTTTTGCGCGAAGCATGGACTGTTGTGGCAGACTGTTTTCTCTGTGCGATTATGACTACAAAGAACTTCGGGAGTAAAATTTACACAGAAGTGATCATTGGAACAGGATGACCTGTACTATAGGCCCCACTGTTAAGTCTTCAGCTGATGAGTATCTATTATGCACAGTCAACGTATCTAACATTCATTCACTTTCGAGTTAGGTAACAATTTGACATTGACAACGCCTTTTTGTCATAGCAGTAAAAGCGATTTTCGTAGTTCAGGTGTTGTTACCACTAACGTGTGATTATCGAACCCATGGGATGTTGCGGAGTTCAATTATTCTAATGATACTTGAAATGTTATGTTAGTTCCATTTTATCGATGAGCAACATAAACAAGATGACAAAAAACAAGAAATCAGAAAATACATAGAAATATCCATTTATGTCCTCTATTAAATTAAAACAAGGCCGTGGTTGGCATGCGAATTAGACCGTAGCAATTCTCTGAAAACTGAAATGAGGATTGCTCATCATAAATATAGCTCACATATTATGATTTAAGTTTGCTTGGCAGACGGATTATTGAAACGAAAAATACTTCTGAAAACTTTACTACATATTACAAATAAACAAAGTCCTCCGTCGCGTCCGTTTGTTCGCGAATCGAGATAAACTCAGAAACTACTGAATGGATTTTCATGCGATTTTCAGCAATAGATAGAGTAATTCATGAGGAAGGTTTAGGTACGTAATTTGTCAAGGTTTTGTTTAAATTGGTTGAAATATGACGATAATTGTTGGAAGTGTCGGCAAACCGCCTGGGACCTTTCATCGAAAACGCTGGCTCGACAGATAAAACATTTAGGCAATAGGCATAATATGCTCTCCTACCAGTGCGAAGCCGGGGCGGGTCGCTAGTTTAAGATATGTCTATATTCTTCACGTACATTCTTTGCAACATTTCCATTCTACTACATCCATTACTCGTTGTCTATCTAGAATCGACAAGGATTACAATATAAGATTTTAAAAGTAACATTATCATTAACACTAGAAACGGGATATTTACCATGTTTACTGATTGATTTGAGTTCCCGATATTTCGGCGCTGTTGCAAGCACCGTGATCACGGATAAACAGTTCGTCCGTTTTATACATTGATAACAGTATCCACGAAGCGAAAGGTTCCTCATTCGTAGCGAAACCACACGTTCGATCAATATGTTTGATTGCTGTATCTATTTATGCACTTGGTACCTACTTCGACCTTTACACCCACGACCTGCTTGCATATGCAACGATTTTAATTTTATTATTTTCAATTCACCACTGCATACGAATTGTATACAATTATTAAGGTTCGACGTGAATTAAATAGTTCCATTTATTGTGAATAGATTACCTCGTCGTTATTGTCCATTGATTTAAAATAGTTTGAATAAAGACTGGTTAGGTATGTATTAAAACGATTAAGGGAAAATAGTATTGAGTCGACTTTACGAAGAAATAAATAGGGACCTATCGTGCATCTCTGATCATTTTATACGTATCACGTTCATTTCATATCAAAGTTTCGGTATTATCGATACCCATCAGGTGTGCTCAGGGTCGCTAAATAATTTAATTTACCTCGTTGGTCTACGGTCGCAAGTGCGACTGCTAAGCATAAGGTGCTGGGTCCGATTCCCGGATCGGACAAAGTGTTATTGGGTTTTTCCATCAGGATTTTCACGGTAGCACGGAATCTGGATTTGTGCCCGTTTGGCAATAGGCTTGCCCCTTATTACATGTGACTTAAACATAACTGGCGAAATGTGGGTGTACTATTAGGTACACCTCTACCCCACACTTCGGGGATTACAAGTGTGATGTTATTTAATGTCACCCCGTATAAAACCAAATGTAGATTGAACTACATGAAGCACCAGACATGTACAATAAAACAGTAGGCAAGCATAGCAATCACATTTAACTAACATAAAACGTTACATAGAAACATCAATTCCACCATCCAGTGACAAATAAAAATATATTGGAGACAACGATCGCACATAACCCATTGCCCTACTTAGAAATAGGAATATGAAGTTTGTTTTCCTTTAGCAACGCGAACGTTCCAAAGATGACCTTACTCTGAGGAGTTATCTGCGTGGGATCTTGTCTCGAAACACGCGGCCTTTGTTATGTGGATAAGCTTGTTTATCGATAACTAGCGCCATCTACCTTGTGTTTTGCGAACGTTGGCTTTCTAACTGGAATGCAATATTGCTTGGAAATCTAATTAGACGAATACACAGGAGGCACAGTTAAAAATTAGCTTAAAATATACACCTATCTGAAGTAATGCAAAGAATGAAAATAAGAATAAACAAAAAAAAACAATGTAAGTACCTACTTAAAACTATGGGAAACCCCAATATTGAACAAACTTTGAGTCACCTAATATATTTTTAACACAAACAAACTGGCGAAAAGGTACCTTATGTAAAGTGTTAACAAGTTTTTGGAATATAATTATATTCCCAACCACTTCAATGCTGCGTTCATAACTCGGATGACGAATGAATATAAACGTAAACCCACTGCATTGCTCCGCGAGAAATGCAATGAATCACGAGGAAATTGCAGCTGAAAACAGACCGATTTCTTGGATAGATTCATAACAAAACTAATACCTATGCAGAGTTATGGATAGGGTTCCCTCCTTCCCTAGTGTTCCAGAAACCGAAAGACGTCCACCGAAGATTTTAGAGACAGTAACTAGAAACGAGGGTTCCGTGAGATGACGGGGTGTGGACGACTGGAAATAATGCGTTCTGTTCGTCCACAATGTAGACGAACAGAACGCAACATTCCCAGTCGTCCGCAGTGTAGACGACGGGGTGTGGACGAGCGGGAATGACTCGTACAAACTTGTAGGTAATTTGTTATAAAATCGTAACTACTCCTACTTACGGTTTTCAGATTTTTTGTTTTACCTGTGTTGTAAGACATTGCTTCTTGCCAAATTTTAACGGGAAGTACCCAATAAGTTTTGATTCCCTTGTGCAATCGAAAATATTCAAAATTTAATGCGATACAAACAATCATATCTTTTCGCGTTCGATTTATAAGTTTGAGCTAAAAGAAACCATAGATCCGAGAATTTGATATAAATTTCAACTTGATACCTCTACGCGTTCTTGAGAAAAAAAGTCGTGATAGACGGACAGACGGACAACAATGTGATCCTATAAGGTTTCTTTTTTCCTTTTGAGGTATGGAACTCTAAAAATACCTTGAAGAGCTTTAAAAAGTCTTTCCTCAAAGCAAATAACTAAACGATGAAAATAAACTCGTCTAGGCTAGCTAGCCTAGACGACTTTATTTTCATCGTTTAAAGCGGACACATTTTATTAGTAACTAAGCTTAGTTACTAATAAAATGTGTCCGCTTTTACACATTTTATTAGTAACTAAGCTTAGTTACTAATAAAATGTGTCCGCTTTTAGTAAAACCAGATGTATTACGTAAAGTTGGCTCATTCTTCGACACAGATGGTATTAGGTCAGCTGCTTCAATGGCCTCTAATGCAATTCCAAAGCGGGACTCCGAGACTGTATTAGGTTTGTGTTCTTGTTAGTAAATTCTTAAATGGCAAAAGAATCTGGAACTTTGACTGTTCCAATCTATAATTCTAGTTTCTACATACATGTGTGTACGTGGGAAGCGCTTATTTACATAGATACTCATAACCTAATTTTCCTTAAGTACCGTCAAACCGGGTGAATAGGAACGCAGGGGTGAATAGAGACAAAACTTTGAAAGGGATTTAAACGTTGAATTTATATGATTATGTTACCAAAAAGTACCTACTCTGTTTTACCTACTTAGTTATACAACATATTAATTCAACGTTAAAATCCCTTTAAAATTTTTGCCTCTATTCACCTCGTTTTACCCGGTATATCATGTAGTTTTTAGGACCTTATGAATCACAGTAGTTCGTTTACCTAATCGATTCAATTGTATTGAATTCATGACGTAAAATATTACGGACGTCAATCGACCTACATAGTAAAAAGATACAAGTCATTATAACCTTTCCTTTTCATGTTGACTCACAACTTTTTTTCTACCATTTCCCGTTTTGTAAGTCCTAGGAATTCGTTCTGTAGAAATCGGAGGATATTAGAGAAATTATCATTAACAAACGGGATATTTACCATGACGACGGGACGGGATAATTAACACCCACTCGCAATAACTTCAGTTTATCCGTGATCATGGTGCTTGCAACAGTGCCGAAATATTGGGAACACAAATCAATCAGTAAACATGATAAATATCCCGCTTCTAGTGTTGATGATAATGTTAGTGACCATGACAGTTTAAAAAGTTATATTGGGGATAGGCAGAAATTACAGAACGCCACCTGCTATGATACTTTTTTTTTTTTTTCCGGATGGGAAATCATCAAATGCCCCCCCCCCCCCCCCTCCCACTCTGGGTGGATCGGAGGGCAGTGTCAGACTTGTACTGACTAAAACCCATCCATGTTCCTTCTTTGCCCTTTGTGTTCCAGGGCCACGGTATCTCTTTCGAACAGTCCCGCAGCCCTGGCAGGCATCGGCCCATGCGGACCCCTACTTGATTGCTGACATCTCTTTGAGGCGCGCGTGGAACACGAACGCGCCGTCGACACGGCCTGTAATCATAAGACGGCCGGACGGCGAGCTAGCCCATAACTCGCCGTCCACACCTGCTATGATCCTTACATACTCCTTTTGCGCTTAGGGCCTCCCCTCCCGGCGTGACGGCGGCGTATCCACTCACATCTGCGTTGTAAACACCTTTTGTTGCTTTCAATCAACCTCTCAACTTTTGTCGCTACATTCTTATTTAATTAAAGGAAATGAGCAGTGGCGTCCTATTGTAGCTTAGGTATAAGAACTTTTTTAGATTAGCAGATTTTCTTATATTTATAGTTTTATGTACCTAGCGAGAAAACGGGTTAAAGTCAAGACGATAGGCAGCAGTGTCCTCCATTAGCTAATCCAGGCAGTAATTTTCCAACGAACAGACCGTTATAGACGGTTGATAGGTACGCACTTATTTAAGCACCACTTAAGACAGAATGATTTAATATAATGATTATTAAAAGAACATTAAGTAGCGTATCATCGAAAAAACACTACATTAAGCACATCACTAAAGACTATAGATCGAATGCATGACGTAATTCAAACACATACAGACCTATTCGGTTAAAATATTACCCTCCTATTCTTTGTAATTGCAGGATGCATTAAAAATATTGACAGACAAGCATTATGTTCGTTATTTACAACGCTGCATGCATTTAATGGAGTTCGAAGCGTTTAAATTGCGATGCCAAATAAACTGGTTTTTTTCATCTAGTACAAAGTCGAATTTAAATTCTTGTTATTGAATAATTAGGTACTTGTGATTGATTAGATTCAGATACTTATTCAGAATAGAAGGAACCGCAACAAAAACCAAGCACATAATTTCAGTAACTTTTATTCTCCGTGAAAGTGAACTGTTTTTCAGGACAAAGGTCTAGGATCTAGTTCGTTCTATCTTCTAGCATTATCATATCCGTCTACCAAACAAGGTGGCAATACACAGGCCTTTTCTGTCCTTATCTGCTGCGGACTTTCAACAGCCGGAATAAAACCTAAAGTCCTTTGAATAAAATCAAGATAACAAACAATTGAACGATTACAATCGCAGACACTTAGGCCATCCCTTAAGTCCAGAGTACACATACGCGCGATAGCATTGATAAAGCAGTTACCTAGTAACACATTATTATCATTCTTTATACAGCGTTTGCATTGTAAACACGGCCTATACATTTAAATGTGCGTGTACTTTTCGAATCTATAGGGAACTGTTCGGTTCATAATATCCGATTGTTAAGTGGCCTACTACCGTTTTTCAAGCAGAATTGTGAAATTTTTTGTCTATATGTGAACATCAACTTATGGACTCTGTCTGACTTCGTGTCTGTTTTATGTGTGTAGTGTACCATAAATAAGATCTTTTATGTAAATTCTTATTGTTCGTGTTTAGTCAATTTGCAATAATTTGAAAACCGCGGCATCGCTTCACTCTGATTGTGTGCGTCCTTGTTAAATAACCTGTGCTGATGTGTTGTGTTTTGTGCCACTTAAAACATTTTACTGACGTAATTTTGTGTTAAACAGTGAAGACTAAGATATCGAGAAGGGTTAAAGTAAGTTTTTGTAATTTTCTTGTGTTCAAGTTTTTATTTAAGTGTTAAGAACAAGGGAACAACCCATCTAGCCTAGTGATTGCAGCGCCGTAGGCGAACAAAAAATAATACTAAAAGCCCTTGTCAATTTTCATGGTGATTTCGTTAGTTTCAATTAGGGAACTCGCGCACTACGCGACTACGACCACGACTTGTCGCATGACCGGCTGCTATCTTGAACAAAACTGGTTGGATGCCCGGTCGTGCGACCAAACTATCTTTTCTTGTTTTATCTACGGAAGAATAGACAAAATGTCAGATCAATAAAAGAAATCTGTCATTTAGTCGATTCTTCCGTCGACAAAACCCGTTTCTACGGTGATCATGGTACGCGTGCTGGTCGGAACTTCTGCGGACTAAAGTTGTGATCGTGACCGCGTAAGGCACGATGTCCTTTACAGCCTGCTAGTACCTTTTGTTAGTGTTGTGCAGTACCTATGAACGCAGGAACGAATCAAAACCCATTTTTTGTTTAGTACGGTACTGGCCGCGTTTTTTTAAACCGGAATCGAATGAAATTAATTTAAAATGTTTACTCAGCTATCACTTTATCAGTTTATTTACTCTATGTATTTATTTATTTATTTATATTTATCGAGATAAGTTTGTTTATTGTTTATATAGCCGCCTACTTTTCATAGTTGATATTAATATGTAATACGCGGTCAAACGCCTATTACACTTGCATAATGCACTATGATATTCCAAGCACTATTGTTCGCAAAAACGTCAAATAAAAAATATAGCATTAGATATTCTTTCCAGTTCCAGTATTAGGTAGGTTTTCTTTTAAAATTCTCTCCTAAAGAATAAGGACTTCCTTCAGAATATTTCTCCCACAAAGTAGACTGAACATCCAATCAAGAGCTCGTACGATCTGCCAATAAAAGTTCAATAATTAAAAGGTAAAATAATTATCTAACTTAATTACCTACAACTAGCTGGAGCGCGAAAATCAATCTAGGAGTGCTAATCAAGGTTTCAAAAGATTTTTTTTACGGTTTCATATAGGAGTGTGGGACTAATTATTATTTCAATTTAAGTGGCAAGAAGTGTACTTAATTAACTTTTCTTTTTTCTTTCCTAATGGCAGTTGTGACTTTGCTCGTATATTGATCACAAAAAAAAAAGATTTAAACTACTGAAGAGACAAATCGGTGATAATTTTCCATCAATTTGCAACTTTAGCGATAAAAATAGACGTTGCGAAAGCCCTCTAAACATGAGCTTAATTTATTAATACAGTCCTCAAAGGCCCATTGACGTCAAAACATTTTAAATTGCGAATACCTATGCGTTAATTTCAGAGTACCTAAATATGAACCCGCTGTCGGAAGTCCAATTGAGATCATTCTACCGTTAATTATTATAAAGTCCAATGTGCAATATTGTCGTACATGTGTACGTGTAGATATTGATTCTTATTATGATATATGCGTGACATGTGCCCAGTGTTATCAGTCGCACTGCGATCTCCACCTGCGCTGGTGTTGCTGAGTCCCGCGAACTCTAAGGTAGGAACGATATTTTTTTTCCATGTCACTTTTAAATTCGAATAGAAACGGGCAATACTTTTTTATTTGACCTTTTTGTCGCAGTGTCAGGTTAAGGTCATACGGTCAAGTGCCTTCTTAGTAAAGCTAAGTTACCATTAGTGGCTAGTGGCTAGCTTTCTCGTCTATTACTACCTACTTGTATATTTATCGGAATTTATTATTTATTTAATAGTTTTTTGTCTAACTAATAATGTTTTTCTAGACTTCTCAGTCGTGTCTCGTGATTAAGAATTTATAGCCTTGAGGCTCATTCATAGGTGAGAGATGAAGATGTAGATGTACCTTGTAGATATCAGATAGTTTTAGTTTGTAACATTTTAACTAAAAAATATTTTTTCAGGCAGCTTATACAAAAAAAAAAAAAATTAGGTTTTTTTTTTTTAACTAAAGCTTAATGGTTGGTTATGCTTCACCTAATTTTTTTTTTATGTATTTTATACATTGAGTTTTTAGTGCTTTATTTAGAGTAACATAATGCCACAGATACAAATAGAGCTCCGAAGATCAGAAATAAATTAAATACATTTTTATCACAACTTCCAGACTTCCTCCTTTTTTCTTCACAAACAACCGTTTTGAAACTAAACAGGGACATGTTATGTACTTGGCTTATTTCCAGAACTGTCACAGTGTTCTTACAAAGATATCTTACACAGCTTTACGAGTACATTCGTATCTTGCCAACGATTTAGGAAAAATGTTTTCTCTTATATTTTTCTTAACAAAAATCTATTTTCTGAAGGTCGACTTACCAGCTTATGTTTCGATGTTTGTAGGAAAATGGAAATAGGTTCAAGGACATTTTACAATAATTGGATTTTTAGAGATTCTCAGGTAGCCAGCTAACCTAACCTACCTGGCTACCCGGCCTACACATCCATCGGCCATCGGGTCTTAAAAAGAACTCTTTCTTAGGAGTGTCACTCATATATGTTACAGAAGTATACTGGATATATGCAGTTTCTTGCCCGTTCTTCTTCATAGAGATCTACGTTAGGGAATGGGCAACCACAGTACTTTCACAGTTTTTGTGCCTTGTGACTGGGACTGTAGCTATATTTTACTGTTGTCTTTGTTTCGACAATTCAAAAGTGCCTGTAACTGGCCTACTTGAAATAAATGCTTTGATTTTGATTTTGAACTGTACCCCCTCTCAAGATGTTCCCCTCTCGTCGGTCCATCACGACTCCTTTTACATATTCCATATTTCAATAGACATAAGCTTAATGGGCTGTCTATATGCCTGTTCTTGGCTTCTAATTTTATCAGTCAGCAATTAGTTGATATCTCTACACTTATAATTATATACTTATGTAAGTACCGTAGTTCAAAGTTTTCTCGATAGTTAAAGAAAGATAAATAAATAAAATATTATCGGTGTTTATGCATCCAGCGCTGTACACACGGCGGCACATGAAGCTGTACATTTCCAGTATAACTTGGCCTAGCTTTGTATAGATTTTCTATACAATGAGCGATCCGCATAAACTGGTTTGGTATAGCTTGATTGGCCGTCGTGCGTACTTCTTACGTACTGCTGCTAAACTAATTCTCAACGCTTCGCTCTCATAAGTCTGGCCCGGAAATCGAATCTTTGTAGCGGAAGTCGTTCGCTGCGCCTCTGGGGTCGACCGACTGTGACTGACGTACCCTTTTCCGATTGAATATGGATTTTGTGTTTACG
This sequence comes from Noctua janthina, assembly GCA_963576755.1. Lineage (NCBI taxonomy): Eukaryota > Metazoa > Arthropoda > Insecta > Lepidoptera > Noctuidae > Noctua > Noctua janthina. The sequence goes on from OY755055.1 coordinate 7,655,160, forward strand.
TATCGCTTCAGCACGCCAGGTGTTAGCAGGTTACTATACGTACCTAGGTATAAAGGGTGTAAATAGACCTTTAACATAGCCGGAAGGCACTTGTTCTCCCCGTCTTTGCGATCATTTTTTTGTTCTTGACCATACCTGGGAACCTTCTAGTTACGGAGATATTGGGGTCAAAGTTCCAACTTTTTCACAAGTTTTTTTTTTAATACATGTTTTTAATGTAAGATTTTTACTTTACACACCTCCACGACCCCCGTACTATTCAATCCATCCATCAGCACAATGCTTTGAGTGCTTTCCATCGAGTCCTACCTTAAAACGTGATTTTTCACCCCAAAAAAAAAGTCGATTCCCAGCAATAATTTTTGCGTAAAGTTACTTAGTTTGATGTACAGAATGCTTGGTTGACGGCTATGTGAGGGGTCTGTTTACACCCTGTATGATGTGTGTGTGTGTAGAATATGGAAATAAATTAGCATTTGTCTGTTTTGGTCTTCGTTTTCTGAAGAATGTCGCTTTTGAAAAAAAAAAATATTGTTGTCCTGTATTGTGTCCCACAGCTGATCTAAGGGCGCCCCTTTTTTCATCCATACCGCTCTGTCTAGTGCGATCTCCTAAACTTAACTAAACAATTTTAGTGCTACTAATTATAATTCCCTCCCTGTCGTATACTCGTATAGACAATGGGTCTACGCCAGTATTTAAGCTACCCGCATGAGTAAATCCAATTTGAGAATGATTCGATTATTGGCCGCTGCTGCCCTTCTACCAAGTAACATAGATACAAACCACACTTGTATCTTTATGACCGTATTAGCAATAAAAGGTAAACAACCATTCTAAATAACCACTTATTGGAAGTAATACAAAGTTCAATCTATGGTACCTACGATCTAAATCGACAAGCCAATAGAAATCATTTACTGTGGTTCACACAATTGATTCTATATTTAAATAACTTGTAGGACAGATACAAACGTACTCTAATGAGGACATAACGATCACGTTTTTATTATGTTCATGCTCTTGTTCATATCGTCTCACATCTTTAGGCAAGACATTGCTCTAACTTGTACACCGTGTGGCTGGTGCATGGCAACATGGTCGTCGTATCGTCATCGTGGAATGGGACGGCGAAATGTGAGGGTACAAATCTGACTAACCCTTAGGGGATTACAGGCGTGATGTTACATTGGGTTTTAAAATGATTTTGATAATACCACAGTCACTACTTCAAAATGCTGCAGGTACAATAAAACCCCCAATGTCAATGGTTTTGTTTAACCTTTTGAACGCCAGAGCAAAAACGCTCGCGTGTGCCTTCCACGCCAAGCACAATTTCACCTATCATTTTGTCACACATTCGTGTCGTTTGACGTACAGGGCACGCGCTTGCTTGTCACGTATATGTGACAATGGCGTTTAAAAGGTTAAGTCTCCGGTACAATAGTCAGTCTTATATTCAGAATTAGTTAGTTAACCTTTTGAAACTATTAATTTACTATGTCAGCAAACGTTACTATTTCTCACTTAAACGTTCTCGCAGTCGACTTGACCTTTACGTAACGCCAATAGTAACTTATTGATTGCGAAGTTAACGATTAGTGGCGTGATTCGTTGTCAACGAGTTTTGTTGTTAATGAGAAATTAGAACTACCTTTTGTGTGATATCATGGGGTCTTTTGTAAAAGAAGCCATGGAATGTATGTTCCTTTTGGTTGCTGAAGGATATACTTGAAGGTTCATTGTCTAGTAGGGGTCCGCATGGGTGCCTGCCAGGGCTGCGGGACTGTTCGAAAGAGATACCGTGGCCCTGGAACACAAAGGGCAAAGAAGGAACATGGATGGGTTTTAGTCAGTACAAGTCTGACACTGCCTTCCGCTCCGCTCAGAGTGGGGGGGGGGGGGGGTTATTTGATGATTTCCCATAGGAAAAAGAAAATGTTCATTGTCTGATTAAATGGATTAGGTGCTTTTTGTCACCGTAAAAGTATATACAACATTATTTTTAGTATATGCGAAACCTCAATATAGTTTGTTCAGAATAACTAACTGAATCGATTCCAATATTTTTGAAACCATGTTATACTTTTCCCAAAAGTATTTAAAAAAGTTACAAGTTGGACACCGAGCGACATTAAGTACCTATCACAATAATTTAGGCACCTACTGCCAAATTGTGTTTATCAATGAGCTCACGACGACGCTGGAGGCCCGCGCGCGGGCGCGTTGCGTGGTGACCACGCTTTTGTGCGGACAACCAGGTAACAGAATAAGCTTATAACTTTGCGATTTTTCATGATACAGTTTTGAAATTTTGTACATAGATTCTTTACATAAAAATACTCGACACGTGTTTCAGGTTTCGCATATACTAAAACTAATGTTGTATATTATAACTAGCTTATGCCCGCGCCCGCGTGATGTTTGGTAATTGTCCCACGGGAACATACTACCGGGATTAAAAGTATCCTATGTATTAATCTAGGTTATGCACTATCTGTGGGCTAAGTTTCATCCAAATCCGTTCAGTAGTTTTTGCATGAAAGAGTAACAAACATCCATCCAACGTAAATACTCCCGCGCGCCGCACGCCCTAAGCCACACTGCGCGCCATGCGCCCGTCTACGTGAGTTTCGAAACCCTATTTGACTCGGTTGGGGGATGATTTTGGAAAAACTGTGATACACCTGTCTCGTAATTTTAATTGAAGAGTGTGTACACCAATTTTCGAATATATTGACCCAGAGAATATAAAGATTGACAGAAAATTCAACTCCTCAATTTCACCCTCTGGGGGGTGGAATTTAGAAAAACCCTTTCTTAGTGGATACCTACTTTAAAATTTAATGTCTCTAGAACCAGCAGTTTGGTCTGTGCGTTGATACGAGTATATCAGTCAGTCAAGACTTTGAATGTTCATGTATAGATTGTTTCAGTACTATTTTATCTGATGTTAGGAAGGTGTAGCTATAATTCGCTATTTTAATTAATCTATACAAAGAAATTAAAATTTAAATATATGTTTGTAATTTCAAAATAACAGCTTTTTACTGATTGCATATGAAAGTATATAACCGTACATAAAACAAAAAAACATTTCTTTGAAATTTTGTCTGTCTGTCTGTTTGTGCCCTCTAATCTCCGAAACGGCCGGACGTATTTTGACGGGACTTTTACTGGCAGATAGCTGATGTTATAAGGAGTAACTCTCCTCTCCTTTACTTTAGAAAAAGGATTACTTATGGAAGTAATATTTTTATAATAATTTCACGAACGAAAGTCGCGGGGCACAGCTAGTTGTTCAATATGATAGTCCTCTTTAAGTGGTGATGTTACTACCCGTTCCTGTTAGTTATATGGATATCTATGAACATGGATTGCGCGGTAATTGCGAGAATCTATGTGGTTTTGGCCATACATGACACACAAAAGTTACCAAAGCAATTACCAGAGGTCGGAATTAGGTAGAGTTATTTGTGTACTTACACTGATTTCATACAGCGAAAGAATAAAATGGATATGCCTCAAATCCCGAGATTAATTTTAAAGAGCAGAAAAATCCCGTGATTTATTAAATAAAAAAGTTATTTACTTTTACACAATTTAAACCATCCGATATCGGACATCATGCGCACGCAGCGCAGCAGTTAATGAAAAAATGTCGCGGGTTCGATTCCCGCACGGAACAAATATTTGTATGATCTACAAGTAGAAACGCATCCACGTTACAGGAAATAATCCTAGTGTGGGGCAACGTAAATAAAAAATTGTATTGTGAATTAATGTAAATACTAATGAAAATTGAATGTTAATTATCTTTGTTTTATTTGTCTTATCTATCTCTAAGGTTTTTATTATTATTTATTTGTAATATTGTTGGCCACACGGGATTGTATTATAAATCCCGGGAAATCCCGGGAAGATCCATATTAATATCAACATTTCGATGCAAGTACATAAATAACTCTACCTAATTCCGACCTCTGGTTATGTTACTACCCGTTCCCATAAATTATATGGATATCGATGAACATGGATTGCGCTGTGATTGTGAGAATCTATGTGGCTTTGGCCATACTTGACACACAAAAGTTACCAAAGTAATTACTTACCTGCCAGTAGGAAATACTCAATAGGAAAGCAAAATAATGTATAGTTTGGCATCACGCAGCAGTGACCTTGATGGTGGTGAACGTTGAGAACTGAATTTATGTTAGTAGTTTATACGTGGCGTGTCTGAGAGCGCTATCGTTATCAAGAGGCGGCTTTATGGCTTCTGCATCGAATGGCCTGCGTTGGCGAGTTGGCGTGGTCTGATTAACATTGATAGATTGGGGTCGTCACTTCTTTTCGTGGATGTCTGGTGCAAAATGACTAGTTCCTAAGTTGATGCCGTAACCGTAGATTGTGTTGTTTAACGTAGGCGTACGGTGTTTTTTTTTAACCTATAATATTATGTAAGGCCGTTGTTAAATTTCTATTACATAGACAATTGGCAACAATTCGATACACCTGTTGAAAGAGTTTCGTTCGAAAAGTTTGTCTTGTATAACTAACTGCCAAATACCTGTTTTTCTGTAACACTAAGCGATACCATAGGCAGGAAAGGAGATCTGGGACAACTGTAGAGAAACCAACCTATTCCAGGTGGAATATTTCTATCATTTTTATATTTATCAAAATTTATCCGAGGAGGGTCGCCAAAATTTTCGAGCTCGCTTCGCTCGGTCTCGCTTTCTCTTATTTCTGGAAAGTTCTCTGAATTAGTCGACAAATTATCTGTATATCCCCTGTTTTTGTATGAATGGTCAGAAGAAAACTTAACCTACCTAAGGAGGGCAAAAATTTTTCATAAGGCTAATCCGGGGGTACCGCACGATCTCTGGCGAGGCGGCTAGCCTCCTTGCCGGATTGCCGCCATGGGATCTGGAGGCGATAGTCCTCGCGCGCCTGCATGAATGGCGCGCGGAAGCACTATATAGGGGGGAAACTCCGCTGCCGCGACAAATTACCGCTCAGCGGACAGACCTCCGGCGTGATCTCATGGCGACATGGAGAGAGCGACTGTCGCAACCCCGTGCAGGGCACGCCACCATAGTGGCGATAAGTCCCCTCTTTGAGGAGTGGCTAGAGAGGCGCCACGGCGCCCTCACCTACCGTCTGACGCAGGTCCTCACCGGACACGGTTGTTTCGGGAGGTTCCTGCACCGAATCGGGCGGGAGGAAACGCCCGGGTGTTTCCACTGCGAGGATCGTCCGGAGGACACGGTGGAACACACCGTGGAGGTCTGCCCCGCTTGGGCGGAGCACCGCCGTGTCCTCATAGCGGCGATTGGCGGCGGCAATCTCTCGCGTCCGGCCTTGGTTCAAGCCATGGTCCGGAGCGAGAGAGAATGGGAAGCCGTCACCTCCTTCTGCGAAGCAGTCATGCTAGTGAAGGAGGTGGCAGGACGTGAGAGGGAAAGAACCTCACGTCCCAGCCGCCGCGGGAGACGCCCTGGGCGTCCGGGGTCACGTGGTGGCTTCCGACCACCGTAGGCGCTGGCCTGTGGACGGCGAGTTATGGGCTAGCTCGCCGTCCGGCCGTCTTATGACGACAGGCTGTGTCGACGGCGCGTTCGTGTTCCACGCGCGCCTCAAAGAGATGTCAGCAATCAAGTAGGGGTCCGCATGGGCCGATGCCTGCCAGGGCTGCGGGACTGTTCGAAAGAGATACCGTGGCCCTGGAACACAAAGGGCAGAGAAGGAACATGGATGGGTTTTAGTCAGTACAAGTCTGACACTCCCCTCCGCTCCGCCCAGAGTGGGGGGGGTCATTTGATGATTTCCCATCCGGAAAAAAAAAAAAAAAAAAAGTATGTTTCTCTATTTTTAGCCACACAATAGACGTACTTAAATAAACCTAATCTACATTTCCGATCTCAATTTGTCTGGCGCCCTTGTTGTAACAACGGCAGTGAACTCAATACGTTGCTATGTGAATGTGTTTGTCGATCCCAGGACCTTTCATTTGATCTCCGTATCAATGACTACTTAAGAGGGAACAGGGGCTGCGTTTTTCCATACAAATGTAATCCCATTTTTTCTTTCTGAATAATGTTTCTAGAGCTATAATTTTTTTTTTTCATAAAATTAACGTAGACACGTCCCTGTCATTTCCTTTTTTTTCAGCAATTAGTAATGATGACAAAAATGCCCCATTTTACGGCCGTGATTAGAGGACTACCAGACAAATTTGAAAAGTTTTTAAACATAAAATAAATTTATAGGAACCTAGACATACTCTTCCTTAAAATTTTAATGTCAATAATAATTCAATTGGCTTACTTTCCGAGGAGAAAAAAGGGGAATACGAAATGTCGATCTCGTCAAAATGTTTGTGATATAATCTGCTGTCCCTTTCCCACTCCACGGCGGCAGGCTTGACGAAGCCCGACGGCAGTAGTCTACAAATACCTACCTCGCAGGCCCAGTCGCCAGTCCCCTCTATATATTATGGATAGATAACGGTTGCTAAGTAAAGTGATGGACTTGAAAGATGGAGGCGGCACGAGTAAAAAGTGATAAGTAATTCTGTCGTCTAATTCAATGAGTTGTAGAAAAGTTTTATAAAACTTATAGGTAGGTACCTACATAAGTAAAAGATCCTGATAAGTTTTGTGATTTGTTGGATGATATAAGTACCTACTCAACGTGTGTTTTGTGAAATGGTACGTGTACTAAGTGTGCGCTAAATAATGGGTGTAAAAAGACCCTTCACGAAGCCGAAAGGCAGTTGTTCTTCCCGACATTGCGTTCATCTTTTTGTTTTGGACCACACCTTAACCTTCTAGTTCCGAAAATATTGGACGTCTATGTTCCAAGTTGTTTACAGCTTTTTTTTTAATACAATTTTTTGTGTTAAACTGTAGTTTACATACCTCCATAGCCCCTGTACTATCCAATGAATAATTTGAGTGCATAACAATGAGTCCGTAAACCGTGTTTTTTCACCCCAAAAAGAAAAAGTCGTTTCCCAACAAATTTTTAACTAGGGTTACTTAGTTTGAAGTACAGAATGCTTGGTTGACGGCTTTTTGGAAGGCCTGTTTACACCTTGAGGCATTGTTTTTTAATACACCAATGCCTTGAGGTCTTCGTTTCGCCAAAGTTTGAATCATAATTTGAAACGAAAACTAAAGTTTTACAGCTTTCTTTGGTACACTCCTCAAAAGAGTCTCTTACTTCAAAATATAATTTACCATACTTACGTTGTTTATTTAAATTACGTACCGAAAATAATTATTAAAAATTTTACCCGTATTATGAATATTTCTTAAACGAAATAATAAGACCCAAGAGTTCATTGCCACATAAGTAGTATGAAAAATGGCTGCTATGCCGAACTCGCTGACATTCTCATTAAAGCAAACCATTACTTACTAGCCTCCGAGAAGCGATGATGATCGATTGCGTCGTAATATCGCTCATAACTCGATACGCTTCGATTTTACTCTATGGCGTAGGTGACTTATAAGAACCATGCATATTTGATAGAACGGTGAAGGTGGCTTTAAAAATGGACTTTTCGTATAAGTCGGTGGTTATTTCACGCTGTGTCTGCGGAGTTTCACTAAACACAGATGTCATGGGTATCGACATAAAACGTCTGCTGAGTATTTTTAGTTATTTTAATTAAACCTTGTCTATGGCAAATTTTTTCAGCTTACATACAAAAGAAGATCGTACTTTTTTCGTCCAGGTGGCCTACCATGACGTCTTAATGCAGGAGCAATTCCAGTGTGGGAAAGAGATGGCACTAGAGGACCTGTACAGCTCTGTCTCTTTCCCACACTGGAATTGCTCCTGCTTTAAGACATCATAGTAACCCCCCAGAACATCATAGCTTGTGTTTAGAAAAAGAACTTCAACTTTATAAATCTCACTAACAAATTCAGAAGAAGATCTACCATGCTGCATAATTGTTGTACAATTAATAACTAGGATACAAGCTCTATATCAAGAAACCCATTACAGTCATTAATCAATCCACAGGATGTTCACATATTATAGTGCTTTAGACACTCGATGTGAAGCTAGACAGCATATGGTGTACATCTGGAGCCTTGTTTTTTTCCCCTATCGCCTGGTTACTATAAAAAGCTGAGTCACAGGCCATTAGGCATCAGCCTTTTACAATAGTGCAATGAACTTGAAGAGATTAATACAATTTTAAACTTAATAGGTGCTTCACTGCAGGTATTTCTACTAAGTAACTGTTCTCATCAATTATTATCAAAATATAATAATGTTGGCTTCTTATTGGTTTTATATTTTGTCATTATCTGATATATTAAGTTTCTGCACTACTATATGATGGGATTTAGAAGTAGGTTGAAAGCAACCTCAGTAATTAACTTTTCGAGATTTGGTTTTGTTCTGGTCTGGAACTTCTTTTATTTGATACCCTGGTCGCAAACCATGACGTCTTAAAGTAGGAGTAATTCCAGTGTGGGAAAGAGATGGCGCTAGACGACCTGTATAGCTCTGTCTCTTTCCCACGCTCGAATTATTCCTGCTTTAAAACGTCATGTTAACCCCCCTGTAAGTATGTAAGTAGGTACCAAAACAATTCAGTAGCGTCAACAATACCACCTCGAAAATAAGTTATATTTAAAAAAGTTTCCAGAGAAACACTAACATACCTTTTTCCCAAAAGCCACCCGAAGACAAAAACTTCAAAATGCCACCCGCTTCGGGCCTTACATACTGCTTTTGCTAGGTCGACGTTCGTTTCCATAGGCACATTTATCAAGAATTTAATTTCTATGTCCTAGCTTTACTCAAAACAGCTGACCTAACAATGTCCCTATAACCCTCAGGTATTATGGGCAGAGCCGGTGACGCCGCTAGCTGAACATCAACCATGCCGGTACTACGCAATGCCGACCACCCTGCGCACGCGCGGTCCGACTCCGTCGCGGTCAGGTACACCGTTGCTGTGCTCGGCTCCTGGGCTGCTGAGGGAGGTAAATACCCACCTATAATAATAGATAGATCATCATCATAGATAGATATAACATTATTATACTTTATTGTACACCAAAAATGTTACACAATTGTTTTTATAATCTTGCTAATTCTATGGGGGTCTTAATTTCTTGTTAAAATTTTCTTAACAATATAATATGGTAAAAACACAACATCACGCCTGTAATTCCTAAAGAGTAAGGCAGAGGTGTACCTATAATACACCTACATTTTAAAAACCACAACCACGTGTATATTATACACATAAGTAACTTATTTCGAAAAAAAAATCTAACGGCTCTAACACCACAATAATAAATACAGGTTTTGATGCTTCGAAGAACATAAATAATCGTCTCCATTTACTAAATTAGTTGCAGAGTATATTTAGGATCACTTTCTCACATAAATATGTGAGAAAGTCTGAACAACACTGGGAACATAGTTCGAAGAAACACTGTCAGAAATTACGACTTATATCAGTCATATTCAACACCGTATCAATACACCAAATGATAAAATCTAATTAGCGCACAATGCTGCCTTTTTTAATGAAACCTTCCTGCTGTTAATTCTTGCAGATATCGCTAAAAACACAACGATAAGGCCTTATTGTGGTCTCTGTATGATAACAGCTGTACAGGTACTAAACCGGATGCTGCCATCCGGCCTTATAATTAAATCCTGTACCCGCCAGTTAACACCCAGTTTCCAGAGACTATAGAAGGATTAACAGCAGTTAATCCTTTTTGGTTTCCTTGCTTTCGTCAGTTGCATTAAGCATGGGTGTTTGGTGTATACCGTGCATTTGTATCTCCAGCGTTTTAGTCTGCACGAAAAAATGTTGTTAGCTTTTATCAGAAGGTTGAGGAAGTTCTCTGTAGCAGGAGAGAAGGCTGGATTTGTGCGTGTTTGATGGCAGTAGGCTCAGTCCCGTTTGTATGCGATATAAACTTATATTTAGTACGACATAACCACCGCTCTTTCGAGACGAAGTGCCAGCTTCTCTGTTTCTCGATTATTATAATCTAGATCTCTTCAAAGTCCACCCTAGGCCGCGTCATCGCTTCACATCAGGCGAGTTACGGCCAAATGCAAGCCAAAAAAAGTGCAGCCATAAAATTACTCCACAAAAAAGGTGCTCAGGTCTCCCTAAAGTATTTGATCTTCCTTCATAACAACGCCCTTTCGAGAGTTCCCTAGGTACTTAAGTCCTAATTCTGGGTAGTTTATCATAGCCATTTATAAATAGTTGTTGAAACTCAAAAGCTTTTTCATTGAACAAGCAGAGTTTATACCATTTAAAGTATCTTCAAGTGGTGCTAATGCTCGACTGATATGCGAAAATACTCTTGAACTCGAATGTTCGTGACTATACCTGTACCTAATACTTTAGGTAGGGACAGGTAAAGATTTATGTGTGATTAAATTTATTGTCTTGACAGATTTAAAAGTTGTGATTAATAATTTAAATGTTATTTTATATAATGTTGATCATTATTCAAATTTAAACTTTTTGAAATATGATCAACATTATTCAAAAATGGTGCTTACATTTTCACGACAAGCGATTTCATAAAACAGGATAGGATGGACACTGTTTTTTTTTTCTATATGCCCCTGTTCGTAATTTATAATTGACAACACTTTTACGTTTATAAATCAGATTGGACCGTAATCCATTACGGCTAAACATGGGTCTTCTATTCGACCTGTATATAGAACGGTCCTAAGGGAATGCTGCCCTTTACGGGCTGACACGATAGGCAAACACATGTGGTGGCTGGAGGCACGGCAGGGAACGTGTAGCGCAGACAATCTTATTACCTCACGTTGCAGGAATTTTGAACGCATTGCCAATTTGTCCTCATTTTAGAATGTCAATTTTTTTAACATAAAATAAAATTGTTATTTAGCTACATCATAAAATTTACTGGGGTTTCAAACTCCAGTAAATTTGATGATGTAGGTAATACCAAAGAAAAATGACTATTTATTTACTAACATGAATCGCTTAAAAAAAATCGAGCCACATTAAAATCTAAAGCGAACTATCCCTAGAGGTTGTCAATCAATCGTTAAACTCGGAAGTAATTTATCACAAATGGTAACAGAATTAGTTTTAATTGGTCCCAGAACTTTTGTCGCAACGAAATAATCTTTTCTACGCGACTGTAATTGGCGACAATTATCTAATAGGTATATAGAATATTGTAGTCGCCATTCGAGTAATGTCCTGGCACCAAATAATGTATGAAAACTTATGAATGGGCTGTTGTAAGTTGTAACAATCTAGACATCGATTGGGACATTACATAATATTTTGTTCATTCAGTTATGTCTGATTGGAAAGCCACGCTTAGCAGGAGGCGTTTGGATGCTGATATTATGAGTAGCTGCGCCCTGTCCCTTACCGAAATATGATACATTTACACTTTACCCGTTTTTTGAATATGTACAAAAACTATGTTGTAATTAGAATCCACTAGTTAAGTCTATCTCCAGATTCTCTTCACCTGAATATCGTTAAAAACAGTCTGTTATCATTCTAAGATGAAGGCTGAAAGTAAAATATCATTGTTTGTCTTGCAGCAACCTACCCGTTCGACTTGACGAAGACAAGGCTACAAATACAGTCGGAAGTCGCAGGCGCTAAACATGGATACAAGGTAAATAGAAAAACGAAATTTTTAAATATTTTTATTTTTTATATTATTTTTAACATTACCCGTAGCTACAGTATAGCTTAATCTTGAGTAGTTGATGCGGGTTAAAAAAGAAGTACTAAGACAGTCGATAAAATTAGACTGCCCATTTTCTAAAGCTAATAATGAAAATCCAAGTCTACTCAACCATAAAATGAAGCACTTTACTAACGAACTTAAATCCAAAGCCGATAGCCTGTCATATAATACGATGGCATCATCCAGTAGTGAAGTGGATTAAGCAGTAAACCGTCGAGTATGGCGTGAGAAAGTCCTTGCTTATTAGATTAGTACCGACCGCGGACCGGCCAGTACTCTATTTCACCAACATTTTAATTTATTTGTGTTTAGAACAGCTGAGGCTTCCATGACGATATCATAGTACCGGGTAAAACGAGGTGAATAAAGGGGTGAATTTAAGACAAAACTTTGAAAAGGTTTTCAACGTATTTATTTTATAATTATATATTAGGTATCATTTACCACCCTACCAACGAGGAATCGAAATGGTTCCTCATAATTTAGTAATACCGAGTTCTCGAAGACAAACGTGAATAACCTTTATATAATTTTATATCGATTCATCGCGTTCTACTAGGACGCGCTGCGACTGTTTTTTAAAACGGACGTGCAACTGATTTAAAGCCAGTGCAGATGAGGGACAGTCCTCGGAGTACTTTTTTGTCGGTCAAAATAGATCGCTTAGAACTACATCGCATAAAGCACACGAGTACGCGGTATTTTTAATTCGTTTGTTTTGAGAGACAAAAAAGTACGTCGAGGACTGTCCCTCGTCTGCTCAGGTCTTTTTAGTTTACCCACATGTAGATACTTCATTGGTCCATTGCAATCGTTTCTCACAGACTTAAGAGAAAATATAATAAAACCATTTGGCGCTCTAGATAAAAAGTAGATAAAAACAACCGCTATTTTAAAGATAATAAAGTGTAAATTATACCCTTTTAAACGAACACTTTTGCAAGGTGTCCTACTTATGGGTACAGTAAGTGCCCTACATAACCTGACCTGTCATCACCTCCTTGTAAGAAGGATCAGGTATTACAGACCACAGTACTATTCCAATATCATTGATTAAAGGGAAAACCAGCTGGCATAGTTCGTGGAAAGCTCTCTGTGACAAATCTGTTTGGAACTAAGTAACTGATACCGTAATACGGGGTTCTTATTAATCTGTAATAATATCTGATTTGTCGTATCTTGAAACCGAACCCCTTCGAGTTTCGCTGTGAAAGGGAGTTAATTAGTTGTGCGGTTTTAGCGGTTTATATTACCCTTGCGTATACACTGTTTGTAATACACTTATAGGATTAGTAACTACTTATAGGAGTACCTAGACCCAGTTGGTACCTACACCTATTGACAATCTTGGCCTAATTTTCGGTCTAACGGTCGGGATAAGTTTGCTAGATGGTTTTCAGTTTTTCTATTACTTTTATTTTAAAGTACTTAGAAGTCTTATAATATTAAAGTAAGAAAAAACGTACACGATATAAAAAAAAAACAATCTTCTTTTAAAATATAATTCCTTCGACGATGTAGGAAACTTAGTACTTATTAGTAGTTCTTTCTTTGTAAGAAAACTCCGTCCTATTGCGTCCGAAAGTTCCACTCTACTGATTTGTACCTCATGCTTACGAATGAGAAGAGTTACCAATTAATGCTGGCACCCATAACTTAAGCTAAGCTGACCGCAGACATCTCCTAACCCAAATTGTCCCCAACAGCTAGAAAACCACGGCATGATCAAAACAGCAGTGGGTATAGCGAAGCAGGAAGGTATCACCAAGCTCTGGACGGGTCTGATGCCGATGTTCCAACGCCATGCCATCTACTCCGGCTGCCGGCTGATCTTCTACGAGCAGTTCAGGAACTACTTCAAGGATGACAAGGGCAAAGTGTCGCTTGGGATAGCGTCCGTAGGTGAGGAAATTGACTTATTGTAACTTTAATTTAAGTCTGAAATTGCCAATCAACAGTTGAGCAAGTGTGATCATTAAGTTGGGCAGGCGGTGAGAAGCAGGCTGTCATAAGTGGTGTACTGTGCTGGAATTTTAGAAGATAAAATAATGTACGAGTATGAAGAGGGTATAGTCTTTTTTTCCCTTAGGTAATTTTGTTAATTTTAAGATTTGTCATTTTATAACAGGACTTATTGCGCTATTTGCAATCTTTGGATAAATCCTTTAATTGCTTATCACCCAAATTATTTCATGCAAATTCTGCGACTGCTTTTCTCTGGCTCAGAAACTTACGACCAATAATTGAATATAATTTTCGAAACACAAAATTGAATAGCACAGAATTGTCTCCTCCCAATTCTACAATTTCCGTTCCATATTTCATAACAAAGCCGAGTAGATACTGGAATATAATACAGTACTCATTTAATCTTCTTATTCAAGAGATAAAATATTCATTGGAAAGTCTTAGCCCTCATCGTATTACGTCGGACTAAGCCGGTCCGCTTTCATTAACGTTGCCATCCGTGGCTTAAACGAGAACCTTCTAATAAAGGGGCGCAGTAGTGGATATGTAATAAGTAGGTATCCTTTATAGGATAATTGTTTAACCAAGAATCTCTATTGTAATGTATGTCATCGGATTAGAAGTCCTATCCTCTTCTTCTTTATAGAGATCTACGCTTTGGAATGGGCAACTACAGTACTTTCACAAGTTAGCTATGGTCCTTTTGTTTTTGACCTTCAAAAGTGCCTGTAACGGTCTAATTGAAATACATAAATAGTTTGAGTATCTTGTGATGGTTTTTCTAGGAGCTGCCTCTGCATGATTAAAAGCTTTTTGACGGGTCATTTAAATGTTTAAGAAGAAATGCTGCGCTGATCCCAAATAAATTGAAATCAGAGTCTTTATAATATTTACTCTGTGTCTTCTTCAGTTTGATGCTGTAAAGGATCAGTGAAAGTGGTACGGACAAATTGCGGGCATCGAATACGAACAGATACGTCAGTATTCGATGTATCTGATATTTTGATCTATACATATTTTTTCGTTGGTAATTAAAAAAAAAACTGCTGTTCCATACATTTTGACCGTGCAGGTAGTGCACTTTTGTAGGAAACAGCAGGCTTTTTTTAAATTACTGATATAAAAACATTATTTGGGGGGGATTCGGAATTATGTACTGAACACGTGGTAATGCGTCGATGTCACCCTGTATGTCAGTGTGTCTTAGAGCTTGAAAGCACTTGGTGCAATGAATTTCTACGACCCGTTGAGTGAGATAGATTGCGGTGCTCCGGGGCTTGGCAATCTCTCAATAAACAGCCAGACTATTTCTATGAGTTAGCGATTCTGCTTCGAGCGATACTACCGACATTAATATTGAGTTATTGTTACCAATTTTGTATGAAACCCTCCTGACTTCTGACCTATATAGTCTGCCTACAGGATTCTTAGGTCAAATCATTTTTATAAGACTTCTGATAGATGTAGATGCAGAACATCTGGTAGTCTGAAAAGCAATCTTACCGAGGGTTTTCGTGTCACCCAGTAATTTTGTTGTAGAGTTCAAATAGGCACCGCCATAGGTGCCCTCCATGTAAAATACTGGTACTCAGCTGCATCAGGTTAGACTGGAAGCCGACCCCAACTTGGTTGGGTAATGACTTTACAGATGATACTCTGGTTCGCCAGATATTTTGAAACAAAGGTTATATTTTATACTAATACGATTGCTTTATTCTACATCGTATCCCACAGCTGGCCATAGGCCTTTCCCTTTTCCATCCCAACCTCTCTATCTTGTGTTTCCCAGCATGATTTGAAACAAACTCAGCAACAACGTAACATAATTATCACGAAGTTCGACAGGTGGGCTAGCGGCAGGAGCCTTGGCGCAGCTGATCGCGTCTCCAACTGACCTGGTGAAGGTACAGATGCAGTCTGAAGGCCGCAGGCTGCTGCAGGGCAAGGCCCCGAGGTTCTCCAACTGCAGGGATTGTTATAAGATGTTGTATGCTGAGAGCGGGATTAAAGGGTTCTGGAGAGGTAAGATATTCTTGCACTATTGATATATTATCAACGTCTTGTACATAACCCTAGTGAGACCAAGATAGGTACGATCGTCTTCCGAAAAACTTAATCATAATTAGAACCTTTTCATATTTGTGAATCATCAGCGAAGTACATAAGTCTGTTTTTGTAAGGTGATCGTAAGTACTAAGGGACTAGTGTCGGTAGGGACCAAGGGTCTTCAAGGTTACCATATTCAACGAAAATAACATTAACTAAGTAAATTAAATTACTCATTCTCTTCTCGAGTACTGAAAGCACCTCTTCAATACAATAACTTTATCATGCAATAAACCGCGACCGCGAGGTTCATAGAATTGAAAACTAAGTATGAATTTAAATAAAACAATACAATGTATTCCAAGAGTGCTTATTCTATAATAATGTATTGTTTTTGTTAGCCATAATTTACAATCGACGATGACACATAGATGATCCTAATTTATTGGTCTTTCGCACGCGTTTGTTTATGATAATAGATGCTATCATGTATGTTATTGTGTTACATAAACTAGTTCGGTGTAGTATAAACATGACAGTTCAGTTGTAGGTACAATTACGATCCGATAAGGGACTACCGTGGCCAAAGTGTAAAGATAACTAGTAAACCTACCTTTTTGTGTAATCAAACGCGGTCATAGGGTTGTCAAACTTTTTTTATGTTGCGCTACACACATAAAACGAAACCATTTACAGTCTAGATACGACAGCCTTTACTTACTCACGCGTAATTTGTAACCTGAAGCATGCTAGTAATTCTTGGAAACGCTTTGCACGTGTGCGTAACCCGATTCTGATAATATGTCCCTGGTTGAAATACTACTACTAATATGTCTACTGTTTAAAGGTACAATTACGCCGTCGCCTGATATGGGACTACCGTAGCTAACACATGTTATATTAGATTGTAATTAACGCACCTATAACGGTCAGAACGAAGTAATTAACGAGTATTTGAAATAGATAACCAATTCTAAAACTTATTATTGGTGTGTATGATTTCGAAATATAAATATGGTTTATACCGAAAGCCTATAACAGAGTTATCGTAATAGGCAGGTCTACTAGACTTTCGTATTGATTTTGTTACAAAAACCCCAATTTTTTGCTACAAAATTCCTAGACATAGTCCGAGATTGGAACTGTGCCCGTTGAATAAATATATTTAGTTCAGCTTCCAAACCAAAACCCTCATAATTCGATGGTATGAAAATTGGGATTGAGATTATTTCTCTGTTTGCTGGAGAATAAAGAATTAAATTGACATTACGAACTATACATAACAGCTCGCCGGTAATCCCCGAAGGGTTAGGCAAAGGTGTACCTAATAGTATACCCACATTTCGCCAAAAATACATACTACATAACCAGTTTTTTTGCCATCGGAGCACGCTGCACAAAATCCGTGGGCAGGTTCTAATGCACCTGAGAATAAGGATTAAAATCTGTTGGTAATCATAATACGACACGGGGCTCGTTGATGGTCGGCCATATTGAGGCGTCTGCTTCGAGACGAGCTTTGATAGGTTGGTAATTTTAAAAGACATGAATAGAACCTATGTATAGCAGCCAGTACTGCTTAGTATAGCTTCGATGGCTAGGTCAGCCAAAGTATGTATTATTGGGATTTTCTATCTGAGATTTTTGAATAGTAGCCCGGAGTCCGAATTGGCTCATGGCAACAGACTCGTCCACTCTTATAATAGCTGCGGGTTTGTTATAAGTTAGTTTGTTTGTTAAGATACACCTCTGGCCAACCCCTCGGGAAGATAGGTGTTATGTTTTGTACAACAGTAATTTAATTGTATCAGTATATGTATATTAGTATGTACCTATTTATGTATATCAATTTAAACTTATACTGTCACTTACGGGATATGTTCCGTGATTGTTCATTATTTTGAGTATAAGTTTAGTTGTAAACCGTGAAAGCTTAAAAACAGTGGTTATATCAATGTATGTTACCAAATTGGTACTTTTCTTATTTATGTGTACTCTATCACAATGCTGTCCTATTTGACCCAAAGTTTGACTAGTAGAGAATGCCTAATGGCATTAAGTCCGCCTATGCACCACTATTGTACATGAAGTTTACATAAATAAACAGTAGATTGCAACAATCACCTAATTCCCCTACTATCTCATTTCTAGGCGCAGTCCCCAACGTGCAACGAGCAGCCCTAGTTAACATGGGAGACCTAGCAGCCTACGACTTCTCCAAACAGTACTTAATGCGGGAGTTCGGTATGGCCGACACCCCTGTGGTACATGCGGCGGCGGCGTTCGCGGCCGGCTTCGTGGCTGCCGTGCTCGGCACACCTGCCGATGTGATGAAGACCAGGCTAATGAACCAGCCTGTGGGACCTGATGGGAGGTGAGAAAACTGTTTGGGATATTCTTTTTATTTAGGCAATAGCTACACTGTTTCAAATGGAATTGACCTGTTCAAAAAGACCTTTGCGTCCATTTAATAAAAGTATGCATGCGAATAGTCCGACGTGCCATCGAGTCGCGTCGTCCAGAACATACATAATAGTCTTTCTGATTTGATCAAGCCGATTATTTGTCGATAAGTATGGTCACGTCTTCAGAGCTCTGAAGAAATCTTTGGCATGAATCAGCAAAAGTGTGTAAACTTGTAAAGAAACTGGACCACACTTTGCTTATATTGTTCAAAAGGCTCACTATTATAAATGAAAAACAATCGAATTGTTTACGAACGAAAAGGGAAAAAATCACCAGGTACGAAAAAGTTTCAGTGGCAAATGTTTGTTAGGTATAAAAACGCTGTTTTTCATAAGATGGTAGTTATTGTTATGTTGGGGCGAAGCTTAGGAAAGGCCTGGACCAGCAGTGGACGGAGACAGGCTGAGACCATAACAATTATTTATTACTAGCTTCTATTTATTTATATATTTAATTCTCAAGTAACAGGACTCACAAAGTTAGTAACAACGTCCTTACAACTATGTTAGTAAACTAAACCTACACACTTAACCTAACACTGTCTTACATTATAGATTTATGCGAATTGCTTTTGCTCGCGGCTCCGCTCCCATTATGTACAGAAATTAACTCTCGGTAACGTTTTAAATGTAGCCTATGACACCCGGGCTAATGTAGCTTCCCGTTAGTGAAAGAATTTTTAGAATCGGTTCAGTAGTTCCAAAGATTACCCCCAACTAACAAACTTACAAACAAATACTGCTTTATAATATTAGTATAGATGAACCACTATTGATAATGGTATTCTAATTAAGTTATTAGCTTAGCTAACGCACATCTAATTCGAATATAATTTAACGCTCAACATAACCCACACTAACACCTTTTCGTAAACGAATGAGACATATACTTTATATAAATGTATATCCAAACAATTAGTAGATGAACGGCTAGACAATCGTTAGGTTTCATTAAAATCAATTTAGGGACCGTCACTCACAGTTTGGCTCTGCTCCCGACCGCCCGCCAACACAAGGGGTGAGGGGCTGAGGGCTACAGGGGTAAAAAGCAATCAATACTTCATAACCTACAGAAATAACGATCCTGTTTTACTATTTGAAATGAAAGGAATAGTGTTTTAAAATACTGGCTTATTTTTTATTACCTGCCTATTCTAAACAGTAAACAGTTTGACTCACATCAAAACATTATTACAATATTTTGAAGCAATTGAAAGTCCATCTATTGTATTCTGTTTTTAAAGTTGACCTCAATTACAAAGAGTGTAAAGTCCACGTTCTGTTATTCATCTTGGTTGTAAAACATTTTATTAATTAACTATGATCTTATTATGACTTTAACATGTGTCATATTTATTCCTGTTATTTAATTAATTATGAGCAATATAAACGTCGCTATTTTTATGTTTAAAATCAATTAACTCAAGCTCAATAACCACATCAGGTAGGTAGGTACCATTAGTCATGTTGTTTTATACAATGATTGTGTATAAATTACACTTTTTGTGCATTTGCTTTTGAGTTGAGAGCAAAAAATTCTCAGCATGTTTTGTAAGGAAATCATAAAGTAGGTATGGTGATGCTAACATAACATAAAGCTGTTTCTGTGGGCGTTGATATTTTAATGGTAGGTAAGCTACCTACTGTCGTGAAGCATACTTTAAATGAAAATAAAGTAGGTGTAAGGCTTAGATACAACACATTTTATTAGTTAGTAAGTATTTTAATTGCAGCTGCTTCCCCAAATTATGAGCAATTCTAAAAGTAGCACCGGTGACTGAAAAGGTTTGTGGTATTATCTGTTGTCGTGGTATGGGCATGTGATGCGGAGGAATGAGGAAAATGTCGTGAGAAAAGTTTTGAGTATGAATGGTGAAAATATAAGAGGGTACCTATATAAGAGTAAAGGAAGACCAAAGAAACGATGGATGGACTGTATGAAGGATGATATGACACGAAAGGAGGTGTCTGATGAGATAACGAGTAAAAGAGAGGTATGAATGAAGATGTCATCCCCAAATTCAAAGTGTACCTTTATTCTAAAGCTAAGATTATTGCAGAAAATGACTTCTCAAATACTAAAATGACGAATTTAGATATCACCAAAACAGCTGACATTACAAACAAGACTGTTTTAACCTCAGCAAAATGTTACTAAGTAGGTACTGAAATTCCGAATGGTTGTTTTGGCTAGTTATTTATAGTAGGTATGTGAATAGGTTCGTTACGACCGTAGGTACGCGGTCGAGGTCACAGGAACGAGGTCAAAGTCGCCTCGTGAGTCGCAGGACGCGGTGCACGCTCGAACGCTTTCGGATTCGGAGTCACAACGCTAACGCACTACGCAACGATATAAATAAGTCTGTTATGAATGGAGTCAGAATATTCTATTTTTGAACAAATGCGTTCTTATGATGTGAGGAGTATGTGCTGCGTTTGAAAAGCATTTTGCAGCAACTTTTATGCAACCATAATATGTACCTACTTAATAATACCATGCTTTTTTGTTAGTCTGTCAAAAAAGTATGTATTTTAGCTTGCGGGTGGATATAGGATCGGACTTTTTATTCTACTAATAAATCTAGAACAAGTACTTAAATAAAAACTAAAATCGCCATTTCCTTTCGTCCTTTTGAAAACGAGCTTTTCAGTAAATTCTGTTCAAAATAATAAGACCAAAAGGCCTCTTGGCGGATAATTAATTTTGAGTATACTATTGCAGTTTCTCCACAAAAGACGGACAATAAAATAAACATTCTTGTTATATAAAAAATATGCTAAGTAGGATAATATGGTGTTATGTAGGCATCCGCTGCTAGCCTGCTAATTATTTAATTGCTTGACAACTATGCTCATATTTATTTACTCAATTAGGTCTCTGATAATTAGATCTGCACGGGCATAAACCGCGATACATTAATTATCGTTTAAGGTGGAAGAGCCAGGGTAGCCCGCGAAATTCAAATTTTCTAACGTTTTTCGCAATTTGCAGGTCAGTGTCAGGTTGTATGTAGATGAAAATATGATTTGAGTCCGTAACACGTATGTAGTTACAGAATTGTATCTAATCATCAATACAATCCTCTAAGTTCATTTAAAACCCCATTGAATGACTTTTTCATGAAATGTTTATTGAATGGACTTACTTAACAAATTGCAAAAAACGTAAGAAAATTTAAATTTTGCGAGCTACTCTAGCGCTTTCGCCACACCTACACTAAGCCCGCTAAGCTTTTAGTGCTAACTAAACGTAGGTATGTAAAACGTATTTGTTTCTTTCAATCGATTGAAAAGGACAGAAATGATGTACCTACTTGTTAACTTTAACATAACATCACGCATGTAATCCCTAAAGGGTTAGGCAGAGGTGTACCTAATAAAACACACTACAGATATAGATAGCTAAATACACACCCATATTTCGCCAGTTATGTTTAAGACCCATGTAATAGGGGGCGTGCCTATTGCTATGCTGGTGGTAAAACCCAATAACACTACCCGACCCTGGAATCGAACCCAGGACCTCATGCTCAGCAGTCGCGCTTCCTACCACTACACCAATGAGACAATAATTATGTTTAATTAAGTACATTCAGTAAATTCTAGTGCAAGTGGGTTTAAGTTCACACCGTGGAGTAGAGCAATCCATAATTAAAATATAATTAGGTAGGTACTTCATAATTATTAAAATGTCACATTCAACACTTATAATAACTTTATTTTCTCCATTTCCAGGGGCTTGTCATACAAAGGCATGATAGATTGTCTGCAGCAATCGGTGAAACACGAAGGAATACTGTCAGTGTACAAAGGTTTCCTACCCCTGTGGATGAGGCTGGGACCCTGGGCGCTCATCAACTGGATAGCGTTCGAAAACATCATGCTGGCTATTGGCGGACATACCTTTTAGTTTCATAAGATGTTGGCTTCTCTCAGAAGCGTAGCCAGGGTGAGACAAAAGGCATTTTGTATGTATTTCTTGACTGGAAAAACCAGGATCACCACGGTACAAAGGGTTTAACAGTATGTTACAGTTTTGTTACATGTGACGAAAGACAAATTAATAAAATCTTATCTTGTATCGACCAGGGGACTAAACCAGAGTACGCTAGACTAAAAAAATCTGTCCTCGAAAAATTCCCCTTCTTATGGGCCACGGTAAATAAAGTACTTAATCTTTTTCTCTTTCGATTCTGGCTGCGTTCTGGTTTAGTTCCTGAATATATCTTATCCTTGTAAACGTCTGCTATCATCGGTAAGGTCGTGGTGCTAGAAAGTAGCTAGCAACCTTGTTACCTCTTACTAGAACAATGTTATTGAACCAAGTAGTTTAATTAACTAATACTTAAACAAACAAAAATGTTGTCACCTTAGCCATAAAATATTAGCAAATTCACACATACGAAAAATCACGTGTTGGTTTCCACGTAAGAATTGTATTATATACTTTTTTTTTTGCTATAAAATGGCTAATAGTGGGTTGCGAGTTTGACTTCCATGCTTTATAGTAAAATATATATTTAGTTAGGATCATTTATTTTCCTATAAAGGACCACAGCTTTAAGTCGACCGTCCACTGCTCCGTAGTATGTGTACGTGGAGGTTGCAGGTTCATTTGTGCGTGGGGTGGCCATAGGTCGCAGTGGATGACACAAAGAGAAGCTAAGAACACGTGCTTAGCTTAGCCGTGGACTGCTATGGAGCAGCGCCTTAGGCGTTGTTTCCGCCCAACGAGCGGAACGATGCGGAGTGCAAGACTCGACTAATTACAGGAGCGACGAGAGACGTGGTGAGGATTTCAACCAATATGATTGGTCGATATCCGCAAGACTTCGCTCCACTCTGCCCGTCTCTGTTTTGATGAAACCTGGGCTATCATGACGAAATGTTTCTCATAGTCAGATTCTTAAGATAAATGTTTGCAAGTTTGCGGGAAATAAAACTAGGCAGATGGCTATGCTAAAATTAAGTTTCAAGATTTTATTTTTGTTACTATTTAATTTTATTTTGATGTTATTTTTTTATTGCGTATTGTTTATTTTTAAGACATGCCACTTGCACAACGAGAATAGAATATATTTATTTACTTAATCTTCAATACATTTATAGACCTTAGTATAAGTACATCAAAGCTTGCTAACAAATAATTTAACTGAAAATTGATGTAAAAAAATAGCGTAATGCCTCAATATCTTGTTATATTCACACATAAATGGATACCTTAGTTCACTAGTCACCACTAAACACAATCGTTTTGAGAAATTAACCTAAACGCCTTTACGTGTTATTGTTCATATTTCAGTGTATTTTCACTAATTGGAATTTTTGACTAGAATGAACAGATGATGCAACAAAGCGAAATGTACTTAGTACTTTTTTTAGCTTTGGATCACTAGTGAACTAAGTTATCCAAATGTATTTATTATTGCCAAAGGTGCTATTATAATTGTTTAGGTGTAAATGCGTGCAAGATAAGCTAAACTATATTGGTATAACATAAATACATAATATAAACGACAAACAATCGCAGGTAGACAATTGTATAAAAGAATATTAATATTTTTTTAATATACAAAAATAGATATCACAATTTTTCATAGATAATCTAATACACAAAGCAATTAGTTTAAGATGCACATACTTGTATGGGTGATTGTGTGTGTTTATAAATATTTAGAAAGGTTAGCCGATGCTTCTACAAATAAATACTGTGATCTTATATAAAGCCACCAGTCATCTTACAGTGAATATGCGAACGCACTGCAGGTTTTATTATTTTATTGTTTCAGCATTTCCACATTAGCCATTAGTGGCAATATTTACTGCTACAGTAATTTAAAAAGAAACTTAGCGAGTGTTCACTGATCTTATTTCAAAAGACGCTGATATACCTGAGCATTCGTTGTGACAAAACATTGAGCATTTACCGTTTTTTTTTTCAACACTCCTGTTTATTGTTTCAAGTGAGATTTTACCTCTTATGTAACACTAGCTACCCGCCCTTGCTTCGCACAGCGCCACCTATCGGGTCCAAACTAAATCTTATGTAGCTTATATTTTAAGTTGAGCATCTAGCAGTGAAGCGGTGAAAACTGCGTTCAAATCCATGTAGTAGTTTTTGCGTGATGCGCGTACATACAGACAGACAAAAATTCTAAAAACTGTTGTTTTGGCTTTTGTTGCTCTAATAAAATATATATTTTTTCAATATCTTCAATGTACAGACATGTTGCAATTTTAATAATATGTATAGATGAATGTTCAAGTTGTTCGTCGCCATTTCATCAGCTGCAGTGCGTATGCACCTTATAGTTGAGTGTTTTAGAAGTAGCCTTACTTACGGTCATGGTAATTGTTACAAATTGTGATGTTATTATTTAAAATAAACTATTGTAATTGTTGAATACAACCTTTCATTCACAGGTACCAAAAAATAAAACTAAAAAATATAATATTAAATTTATTAGTAAAAAATATTATACATCTTCCACAATATTGGAGAATCATAACTTAAATTATTTAAATATTTGATTATTATAGATTATAGCACTTCCGATTTATTGAAACTTGCCTTTTATGCACTTACTTGTCACTATAGCTCTAAGCACAAACGAGGGGCGTTATATCGGATGTGTGTATCGCAATACAATCGTTCAACAGTTGACACTCACAGCGAGCACGTTACATACAGAGCTGTACCACACTTATACTATAATTACACACAGTTTAAATGCTTCGATGAAAGGGAAATTCTTTAAACGATATAGTTAAACATGCACGGTGAAATACTCCTTACATTAGATGTCTGCTTACGTCTAATGATTTCATCTGCCTAAGGATACCAGAGTTCGTCAGTGACGATATAACTCTATCATGTTTCCATAAATATAGTAATTTTGGGTACAATACAATAACAAAAATAAATATCTACATTGGATCAACGATCACACAAAGTTTTTATTAATTTCAAGTCTTGACTAAATGTTAAACGCTAACTAAGTACAATGACACGCGCGTGCCACGATGTTACGTTACTTCTGATTAGTGCGGCCGTCGCTATCGACTGCCGCCGCCTTACATCAACATTGAATTACTTTACGTTAAACATTTTAGACATTTTCTTCGATAGATCGTAAATGGTAAAATACGTACAGGTAACGAATTTGCGCCGAACTAACACGTCGAAAGCTATCATAAAGCATGATGTTACAACATACATATATCATTATATAAAATACATCGCTCATATACATCCGTTCATTCAAAACCATCGTCGAATATAAAATAATTCCTGATTTATGTAAAATAATGTTCGTGGCATTGTAAATTGTGCGTAACACAAACTGCTGACGAGTTGACTCTAAACCTAACGAGAGCTAAGCTTTTGGGGGACGCTACCAATTTATATTCTACATGATTACTGTACCAGATTATACACAGTTGTATACCAATAAAAAAATAAGATCGAAATACATGTAAACCGAACTTAAAATTATTACTTAACTAACGTATAAATGGTAAATATTTTAATAATGAGCATTAAAGACTAATACAGGGATAAATAATGGTCATACTTTAAAAATCACATCAAATAAGAAAATCTATATACTTGTAGGGAGTAGTCAGTATGCACTGATTTGATCCCTTTCACCTTTTATTACTAAACGTATATTTCAAAAAACTACAAATAACATTCTGGCACGTTTTCGAGGATAAAATAATTCACTCTCATCCGGCGATCGTCACAATATAAAATGAGAGGACAATATAATAAATTCGTCACAGAACAATGAATACAATGAAACACGACACAA
Source organism: Noctua janthina (assembly GCA_963576755.1). Classification (NCBI taxonomy): domain Eukaryota; kingdom Metazoa; phylum Arthropoda; class Insecta; order Lepidoptera; family Noctuidae; genus Noctua; species Noctua janthina. The sequence continues at coordinate 7,681,206 of OY755055.1, forward strand.
AACTTTTGTACTACCAAATTACATATCCATAAATTATTGCAAAATCAAGGCAGTTTCAACACGCGATAAAATTGGACATTGACGATTACGCGTAAATTATTGTTATAAATTATTACATTAATTAAAATCATCGTAATCAGCTGTGAACACGAAGCACCATCTCGTCAAAACATTATATAAAAATCAAACTTCATCCGAGCTAGACATTGATGACACTTTGTGCCTGGTCAATAACTCGTAGTAAGTAAGTGTGATCTATTTTAAAATCGCATCATAAAAAGTAATGTGTAGTAAAACTGAGAAAACTATAACGTTTTCAAAATGTGCAAGTTTTACTTGGATGTGTGTGAGTTATTGATATGATGTAGGTCGGCGAGTGTGATCATTGTCGGGCTGAGCGCGCGTGGTAGCGGCGTAGAGAGGCAAGGGCGAGCGGCGCGCGGCCACTATGACGAGTGGTACGCCGTCACGTACGACGCCGGGAACAGGCCGCGCCGGTGTGCTATCTCGCCCTGGAATTGTTTATTACAATACTGTTATATTCTTGCACATCATTTCGAACTGGAAATCATAGGGAAAGACCTTCGGCCAGCAATAGGTTGATGCAGGCTAACGGTAACCAGCAACATCACTTGCGAGTGCAACTTTTACAGAAAGGATGCATGTTAGTGGTAACCAAACCAGTATAAGCTAGCCTCTTATTCCATTAGAACTAAGTACTAAGTTAGACCAATTCAGGGTCAAAGTGTTGTTCGTTGCTCAACCATATTAATGTTTTGCCCTGAGTAATAAGGTTAAAAAGTGGTCGACCGTCAGTAACGATTGGTTCACAACTGTATCTCACTGCTTGTGACAGGATTGATCTTCAACTGACAGTACCTATGTAACTAGGCCATAACGACTAGAGTGGAGTCCCACATGAAGAGAAATAATATGTTAATAAAAAAAAACATTGTACAGTTGAAAGAGGAATTGTCTGAATGATTTGAAGAGATTAAATTGAAGTTATTGATATTTTTTTTTTTATAAGAGCAAAAATTCTTTTTTCATAAAAGTACCGGCCCCCAACTAGGATGGGGAAAATTCCTTATCCAGGTTATTAAGTCATTCAAGTGGTTCGGCAGACTGCCTTGTCCTACCCGCCAAACACAGCAACCTCTGATCAAGCATGATGTGTGAGGGAAAAAACGATTGTGACTTTCTCTAAGTAACAGTTTTAAGAGGGGTCTCATATTCAACGGTTTATAGCTTTTAATTTTTGGCTTCCAATCTAACCGGATTCAGCTAAATACCAGTATTTTATGAAGCGACTGTCTATCTGACCTGCACAACCCAGTTACATATGATAAGACTGGTTGTCAGACTTTCGGGCTTCTGACTAACCGTAACGACGGCTTAATGTGCTTTCAAATGCATGGAGGAAACTGTTTACAGCTAATATGTTATAAATCATGTATCACCACATACCTGCCACCAATGCTGATCCGAGCGGTCAGTGACCGTGATGACGTCACCGCGCCTGAACTCCAGCTCGCCGGCCTCCTGTGGAGTAAAGTCGTACAGCGCTTGAACCAGCATCTGAAATAGAACAACACACCCATTTAATTGTGTACATAACAATCAATCAACTAGGCATTTCGCAGTTCTTTTATATGATGCTTCGTGAGAGCGGAAAATATTTTCGAGCTAGTAACATAACACCGCGCCTGTAAACACCGAAGATTTAGGAAGAGGTAGGTACCTAATAGTGCAGACATTTCGTTAGTTACATTTTAAGTATAGCATAGCAGCAGCCTATAATGTTCCCACTGTTGGGACACAGGCCTCCTCTCTATGAGAGGGAATGGGCTATAATCCACCACGCGGGCCCAGTGCGGGTTGGTAGATGTCACATGTCTTCGAATTTTAGGTTCTAGGACATGCCGGTTTCGTCAGGATGTTTTCCATCACCGTTTTGAGAGCAGTGGTGATGAAATAAATTACACAAAGGAATGCGCCTGGCTGGGTTCGAACCCACGACTTACTGCTCGTAAGTCGGGACCGCAACCACTGGGCCACCGCTGCTTTCATTTTAAGTAATTAAATCTAAATTGTTACAAGGAAATTAAAAATAGGCGACCCTATTGCCATCAACCGGGTACAAATCCAGACTCCGTGGCAGCTACTGAGAAATTACTGATACGTACGACGGAAAACCCAGTAACAGTTGGCCAGACCTGGATATCGAACCCAGGGGTCTGCATGCTCAGCAGTCACAACCGCGACCAAAGGAACAACGAGGCTCTTTTCGTGAAATAAAAATCGATTTTTCTCGAGAATAATAACCAAATCACTAGTGCTCCCCAAAATGGAGGCAAAGTATGTCACCTGCGTGGCATAGGAGCCCTAAAAGGACATGAGTATTTAGACTTGGATTCCCGCCATCTTTTGCGTGTCGTTAGTAGGTTGCACTGACTAGCTTAACATAATTAAGTATTTTCTTTTTATTTTCAATTACTGCAACACTCTTGTAAGCTATCCACCAGAAATAAAGCTCCTAACAATAAAGATCAGAAATTTCCGGCTAAAATCATGCCGTTGGAACTCTTGGAACCCTCATCGAAATTAATCAGTAGAAAAAAATGTGAGTGAAGGAGTATTTTGTGACTTGTGGGCATGGTAACCTGAACGAAAATAATTTAGAAGTATAATTAATTAAAATATTAGAAAACTCGAAAATATTAAAACCATCACTCATTTGATTCCTGAGCATAGATAAGTAATTCACACTCGAGTGTCAAAAGGGACGTGGGATGTTATCGAAATCAATACTTTCATTGTCGCTCTCAGCGGAGGGTTGATGCTCGTAATCGCAATACGCAGAAGGACAAATTGATGACCTACATGCAACGATGTACCGGTGCAATTAGGTCAGCTTTCATCCTTGTACACGTAAACAAAGAAATGGGATACAAAATCAATCACTCACATGACAAACTTTTACCCTAATGAACCATTTGAATAATGAATTCGATTATCTAATCTCGTAGTAGGGTTGGGATGACGTAATGCTTGTCGACAGCCCCGTGCAATATAGTCAACAAGTTTGAATTTACTAACTTCTGGGTGTAAACGGAACTTCACGAAGCCGTCAACCAAAGATTATGTAAATCAAACTAAGTAACTTTACGCAAAAATTATTGCTGGGAAACAACTTTTTATTTTGGGGTGAAAAATCACGTTTTATGGTAGGACTCAATAACGCACTCAAAACATTGTGATGGTGGATGGATTGGATAGTAAGGGGGTCTTGGAGGTGATTAAAGTAAAAAAATTACATTCAAAACATGTTTTTTTTTCTAAAGTGTGAAAAAGTTGGAACTGTAACCCCCAATATCTCCGTAACTAGAAGGGTCCCAGATAAGGTCTAGAACAAAAAAAAATTATCGCAATGACGGGGAAAACAAGTGCTTTTCGGTTTCGTTAAGGGTCTTGTTAAACCCTTTATGCATCCATTACATTCCTTCAAAACCATATAGATTAGGCTAAAAATATCTGACAAGGCGAGGGATTTTGATTTACACAAGGTGGAAGAAACACCAACGCATAAACGGTTACCACGTATTCATTACATCATTCTGAGCCACATATGTTACACACACAAAAACATGTTGTTGTGTTGTTATGTGTCACATATGTTTTTATTTATATTTTGAAGTGTTATTAAGTGCACTTTTGTTACAACAGCTTTTTTTTTTAAATTACCCGTGAAAATTTTCCATGGGGGGTACCGAATTATGAAATACATCTACGTAGAAACGATACCGAAATAAAAATTTTCTAATAGAAAAAGGACCTGACTCAATAAGAGATTGTATTGTTAGAAACAACAATAAAACTTTCTGTCCAAAGTCAGCACAAGTTTCTTAGCAACACAGACCAAAGTTATTTATGTCATTCAAAGTAATTCAGCGGAGCAATAACGTGGTTACGATTGAAAATGCATTCGACTAGCCACGACCAACACACCACGAATATACAAATATTTGTACAAATGTGTGAAACCAAATGAAGCTATTAACTAAATGGTGCGAACACAATATTGGTACCAATTACGAAAATTAATTGAATAGATCCAATTAACTAAGTGTTGGTATGAATTAGCAGTTTAGCATCAAGGGCCAGGAGATCGTTAGAGTGAAAGTGCTGTTATCATAATTAAAAGGAGGATTATCTGAAGATTTATCTAACCAATTAAGGATCTAAGTAATGGGTGTTCATGCAGAACTAGAAGAAAATAAAAATAGAAAGATGAAGGGATAATCTGGAGACTAACATCAACAATTATGAACATAGTAAGTACAGGTGTGTTTATTTTGCTAGAAACGCGGTACAGCTGTGACACAGTGTCAATTTTACATTTATCGCCAAATGTAGTTTGCAGACCTTACTATTAAGGAACGGGCTGTCGTATAAAGAACTGTATTACACGGTATTACAGATACCCTATTATGTAAATAATTTTCAAACCCAAACGATGCAACCAGAAGTCATAACACTCAAAACCAATTAATAAAAGAAAGCCAAATACGAAGGGCATAGGTACGTGCAAAAACTACGTGAAAATTTTCACTTTCCTTATTTAGGACTGATACGTCAAAGCGCGCATCCAAATACGCAATACCTATAGTGAGTATTTGTGAGTCACAAGATAATGTATTCAGTAATCATCCAATGAAATGCGATGGGCCGTTAACTCATCGTGGGAAAACTTCAGGACTTATTGTGACATATATTATCATTTATGCGTGTGCATGTAAGCAAAATGAGCGGCGTTTGAACGCCCATTATTATGGTAAGAGTTGAGAACAGTGTTGGTTTTGAGTGTTTTCTTGAGTGGCGACGAAACCTACCGCAATGTTAAGTGCTTCGTCCATGAGAGATTAATGTAAGGTAAGATTTATACCGACCGGCGTAGGTTGAGCGCAGTAAGCATTTTACAATCAATCATCATTTGCCAAGCCTATGCGTGGGTCGGCTTCCAGTCTAACCGAATACAACTGACTACCAGTATTTTACATGGAGCGCCCACCTATCGTTACGTAACGTTAACCACCCCTTGGCACGACTGGCTATCAGACTTTCGAGCTTCATTACTACCTATAACGAATACCAAAGATTTGCGAATGTCAGTGAGGCCCAACTTAAAGTACTTTACGAGGCACGGAGAGATCTCGGGTATGGTTGATCCCAACCTATTCACGAACCGATCTCGGGAAGTGTTGTTTAAGATTGAAGATCGACTCGTGCGGGAGTTATAATTTAGCCACGAGTCATTGTGATGCGGAATTGTGGAGACAACATAGTAAAGTTCATATCGATCAGATGCAGATTCGAAACCTTGGATCAAGGTCTAACGCGCACAATGTTCTGCCTCGCCCCTGAGCACGCCGCTCAGTGCACTTTCAAGCTGTCCTGAAGGGAAGCAGCTTGGAACACGTTCTAAAGCGCAAAATGCGCCCCTGATTATTGAAAATCGAACCAGATTCCCTTGAAACATTCAACCTTGCCTATGAAGCCATGAGATAAATCTAGGTATAAAGGACGATACGCATTAGAGGGCTATGCAAACTTCTGAGAATTTAAGCTCGATTTAATTAACCTGACGTAGACGAAACGGCTTGGAAAATGGATCCTGGGGCTGCAGTCTCGACATACATAGCGACAAAAATCGGTCGTTAAGTCATAACGATGTCAAATTTCTTTAATAGATTTTCAACTTTATTTCAAAACAGTAAGGTTGAAAATCTATTAAAGAAATTTGACATCGTTATGACTTAACGACCGATTTTTGTCGCTATCTATGTCGAGACTGCAGCCCCTGAAACGCATGGACAACATACTTTGATTTACAAAGAAAACGTTTAAGGGTATTTCCATGATATGAGAAATCCACTTATCAAACTGATGAGATTTCTTGACTGTTTTTTAGTCCTAGTGCTTAAATCGCAGTAATATAAAGTGCTGTAACATTCGCACTGTAAAGCGTGTGCTCGCTTCATTTTTTACGAAAAAATCTGCATTGCATAAATATCGGAGCTGTATCGATGACGTTAGAAAAACAAGAGCATGTATAATGCGCCTGTTTTTGCGCTCATGAATATTTTATAGAAGCTAGACTGGACAAAAACACACGATCAAGAGGAAACAGTAACCCATACTAAATGAAACTTTAAACAACACTCGACTAGGTCTTATATGCGTTTGCACTAAACCCAAGCATTGTCTAGACTAAATTGACAATTAAAATTTTGGCGTTTCCTGATCCTAAATTCCTGTTGTACCCTAATTACAGCCTAATTTAGGAACCACCCAATATAGGAATGATTTGCAATGATCGGTGCGTGAGCTCATTTTACAACGCGGTGCGGTAAAGGAAATTGGAATGTCTATTAAGTCATTTAAAGTTCACAATTATTAGCATACAACTTATGTCGAGCCGCAGACCTCACTCGTGAAAATAACTTCAAATTTCCTTTAATCAAACATTTTTCTTAACTAAGACTCATCTAGCACGACGTTAGTAAAAACGGCCAAATCTCAAGAACACTCAAATTCACATACAAACATTCCCGTCCAAAAAAACGAACCGCTAAACAAATCATCCAACTTCCTATCAATTGGAGGAGGCTACCACTAGTAACCGAGATTATAGGAACACGCAGTGACCGGGTTATTTTCGTTACTTATCAGGGTCACAGCGGCCGCATTATTTACATAGACACGGCACGGTTCCACACATAAATGTATTGAACGAGTATAAAACGTGCTAGTGCAAACTGGACGACAAAAGGGAATTTTCCTTATGGTTACTATTTGCCTTTCTTTGTCTTTTTGTATGGAAACAACTCAATGTTCATGACTTATGTGAGAAGTGTTTAGTTAACCTTTAATTCCATATATAGACGAGCAAAACTTCTATAGATTTTGTATTCATTTGTGGACCGAAAAGTTATGTAAAGATTGGCAAAGGGCAATTTATTCTAAGCCCAGCTCTATTGAATTTGATTTCTTAACGGTACGTTTATGATTTCGTAAGAAAAATATTATCTTAACGTGATTGATTCGACAAAATATGCCTAAGAAACATTGAGATTTGAGATCATTCTGCGCTGCCCTTTATTCGAGGATTATTTTAAATCGTATTTATCGAGAGTAGTATTGACATTGCCAGGAATTATGCATAGAGGGGAGCTAGATTGCACCATAATTAAGCGACCATAGACAATCGAACATTTACTTTTACCTCCTTAGCAAGTCTTCGCGTGATATACCATTAAATATCTGTGGCTAATGTTACTCATCAATTTACGCTTCACGAATTTAAAAATTTACGTCGTTTAACAAATACCGTTATCTACGCATTGGTATTAAATATTATAAGATTTTTTTTTTATTTCCAAATATCCTGTATATTCAGCCGATGAAAACATATTTTATAGTACGTACTAATATTAACGGAGCAAAGTGCATAAAATCGTTCATTTCGAGTCGCCTTACGGCCACAACTGGCAAAGAATAGGTGCTAATTTCCGATAATATCTTTTCCCAAGCTATTACACAAGCAACTTGTCTTGTGCAATAGCCTAGGGATTGAACGGCGAGATTCCAGTCTAAAATATACAAGAGCGCCGAGATTTAAGCCAGCTGTGTTAGGTCACATTAAATCTCTCTTTTTACCGCATTCGTAAATACTGAAATTACTCTGGACGTGTGTGGTGAGATAGAAACACTTTGGTACGCACTCGAGCATAGAAAAATGTAAGTATAAGCTGTCAGTCAAACATTTTCGTTTATAGAAAACTATCAGTCTGTGATCTTAGTTCCACTCGCGTGGATCCATAATAATATATATAATAGCGCTAACCTAACCAAATACCATAAAATAACTATGAATAAAAAAATAGTTATTACGGAATACTTAATGAAAAAATGAAACTCTAGTAAGTTATGGGCGAACTAACAGACAGCAGGTAAAAAACGTTTCTAAGTAAGTAGTATTATAGTTCGGTAAATCTGGAATAAGGAATACTATTCCATCGAATGCCTGCCGTATACGTGCTCGTGCGAGCGGGTAATACCGCACAAGTGTCAATTGACGGCTAAAGGAAAAACCAATGTGAAATTACTCTGGACGTGTGTGGTGAGATAGAAACACTTTGGTACGCACTCGAGCATAGAAAAATGTAAGTATAAGCTGTCAGTCATACGGGCATTTATTCAAAAAATTATATTATAACTGGTAGTAATATTGAAAACCGTCTAGTATTTGTAAAAGGCTATCCATCAACATATCCTATCCGAGTTATGACGTAAAGGAAAAAGTAAAGTATTTGTCTATCAATATAATAACCCAACCGGGTTGTGATTCATTCCGGAAAGCACAAAATGCAATGCAATATTTCCGACCTCAAAGGTGTCTGCTTGGGGCATATGATGACGATCCAAGAGTTCTGCTAATATTTTTAAGTACATATTGAAAAACGTGAAGGTACAGGTGGTGATACCTGTGCACGATGTTCTAAATGTTATTGAATGAGAACTGTAGAAAACGTTTCTTTGAAACTTAGAATTAAAGGAGTATGTCAGGTCATGGAGAACATGAATATGATGCTACACAAATGCTTCGGCCCTTACATTGTAACTAAAATCCAGGCGGTGGATGGACCTCGATTAGATCAGACATAACACCTTGCGGAACCCAGCGCTTGGATCCAAAAAGCACTTATCAACAACCTTTTCATAAATAAAAGTGCGTAGGCATTTAATTCCAGAGGACGTCGGCCTTCAAGTGGTACTTAACATCCAATTTACCCTCTAAGACCAAATATAACAAAATCTCTTCGTTAAAATATAGAATTACTATTTACATAAAAATAAGTCAATCGTAAAAAAAAAAAATCATAAAGAACAGGCTATCATTATTTGACGCGTGTCCAAAATTACTTTCATGTCTGTGCTTTTGACTGATGAGGAGCTTATAAAACCGACGAAACTGAACCAGCATGTAAAATTTCAACTTCGCAGGATATGAGGAAGTGGTTCTAATTCAGCATTGAATTAAGTTTAACACAGTAACATTGAAATTTAAATAAAAGCTTTTAAAAAACAAGATATTTCAGTGGACTCACCTCTTCTGGAACCACATCTCTGAGTTTGACATCTTGCAGGCGGCTAACTGAAGCAGTACGATGATAGTCAACCAGTTCGTTGAGAGAATTGAACTTCACCACCCACAGGAAGAATTTGCTCGATGCATCCCGAAGCACTTTGAAATGCTGCACACCATCCGGACATCTGGGGAAAAACGGTCGTTCAAATTGTGAAAACAAGTAGAACTTAGAAGAAGCTTAGGATGGTGTCCTAAGGTAATGTTATCGCGTGTGTTGTAAAAGACAACTAAGGAATTTACAATGTCAAGAGATAGGCCACAAGCATCCTAATATGGCCCTTATCTGCATCTGCTTCGGCGACAGCTTATCCAATTTAGACAGTTTGTAGCCGTGATCTTTTCAGCAGCTGTCTTGCACTCCTGACTAATATGTAGGTACAGCTGTTGATCCCACAAAAACTCCTAATCGCTGTGCTTGCAGTAAAGATCACTGCCTATTGATACTTTTTGGAACACCGCGTTTCATGATATCCGTCTTGCGATTTTCAACCAGCGAGTTACACCAGCTTTTTTTATGGCTCGCGCGTCTAAAGCGCTTTGCATTTGTTGGGACGTATTCGAAAGCGGGAGAAGAATTGTGACGCGATCGACTTTGTGCCAGGTTAACAATAATCGCCGTGATAAGTTGACCCGTTCGATACAGATACAATGAAATTTTGCCAATATTTGACCCCCGCATATTTGTGTTGGTGGAGAAGAGTTTTGGCAAGAATAGTAACTTCTTGTTATGTAGTTCGCCTGGATTGGGTGTGGCTCTAAATATTTACGTCTAGATGAATAGACAACGAGTCGATCCTCAAAATCCGAACAAATATTTGTGGAACTAATTGAACTTGCTGACGTAATAAAGATGTAACCGAAATCGTAAATGGGAACGGTAAGGTCGACATATCGAATGTCAGGCGTTAACCCGAGAATATCTCGTACAAAATAAAATATGGTTTGTACTGAAACCGGTTGTGTGTGGATTGTTTCGTGGGTCATTCAAGTTTTCGGCTTTCCTGATATTTGCGTAAATACCAAACGCTATCATTAGAATAAACAGAGCAGCTGTATCGGAATGTGGAGGAATTCTTAGAATGTTTTACTTTAGCTTACAGGCTAGGTATAAAAAAAGGGGTATTGCCCGTAGGTCGCTTGTACGGCTAACGGGTTAGTCCCCTCATTGATTCAAACATGAAGCGCTTTGAGAAAACTATCAGAACTGTTTACAAGGAAAATGAATTTGTTTATTTATATAGGTGTATCATACATTTGTGTGGGACAGTTAATTTTTTTCTGGTTCTAGTTCTCATTAGCTCGCTTCATCCGTTACCTATGCAAGTAGTTCAAATAGTCTTTGGGGTTGGAGTTACGGATTAGGGGATTTTCCAGTTCCTTCTTTCTGCCTGGAGTGCCAGCCCAACAAGTTAGATTATTTTAGGTGTTCAAAGACTACCTACGAAACGGTATGTTTCAACTCAAATGAGGCCCGTGCTTAAAATCTATAGCCCAAAACTGGTTTCAGCGCAATCTCAGTACCGCTGATTCATACTATTTGACAGGAAACTGGTTTTAAATAGAGAAAACTTTACGAATGTTATGACCTGTCTCTTGAATTTATTTAAATTTACATCCATAATTTGATCTTGGTATTTTCCCGTTATATTAACTGCGGATTTAATTTTTTAAGATTTTCTCTACGGAGAAACTTCTCTGACGGAGTAAATGATCGGTTCAATAGCACAGAACAAGGGTTTCTAACTTATGGGTAATTTTTCTATACGCGTACGGTGCGTAACATTTCCAGTTCGATTCTTATATTAATAAAACAGAATGAGGAAATTCGAAACATTAATATTTTAGCCTAAATCATTCATGACTTTCGAGAAACACTCTAAAATATGTAAAACACGAAAATAGGCAAAACTAATAATCAAATTACCTGTCGAAGTAATGTTAGCAGTATACAGATAAATATGACTAATACAGCACGCCAAGACAGATTCAAGACAAAATGAAACGTCTCTAGATATTCGTGAGTCATACACTCCCGAGCGTTGAAGGCGCAAACCTTATTTTTTTATTAACTACCAATTTAAACCGTAATGAAATTGTTTGTTGTGCGTCACCTCACATGAACCACTTTGATATAGACCTATTTTTATTGACAATAAGCTTTATAAGGAAATGTGCAAAGCACGAACGCGGAAGGTATCATTAACTGTAGGAGGAACTATAAAGGAACTTTCTTTAATTACTACCTAAAGTAATAACATTAATATTCCTCAAATGACGCTAATATTTGGCGGACCCAATGTAAGGAATTTAATCAGAATTCTAATGATTAATTATAACTCCACCCGGATGCCTTATCAGAGCATTTAACTACCGTCATACCGTGGGATTATTCCCATTCATAATCATTTAGTTAAGGAATATTCTGGAAAATATTATTCATCATTTAATTTCAATAAATTACCAGAATATCGTAAGATTTTTAGTGTTATTGGGCGTTTTTCATCAAGAATATCTCAGTAGTAAGGTGGATTTGTGCCCGGTTGACGGCAAAAGGCCCCCCCTATTACATGAGACTTAAATTGAACTGGTGAAATGTTGGTCCACTATAGTCTATAAGTACACCTCTGCTAAGCCTTCGAATATTAAAGACGTTATGTTAAAGACATTACGTTATTTTATTTTTATCAATAGTGTTGGTATAAAAGACATTTAATATCATACTCGTAGCTACACTGCTCGTAGCTCCTGCACCCCTTGCGGCACTGATAAAAGTTTAGTGGATCGCGCTCACATAAATCAGACACATAAAACCCTACAAGAATATTCCCCGATACGAGAATCGAATCGAATCTCCAGCGAGACCCCGCGCCATTTAAGATTCTTTGAACTTTCTCCTTCCTAGGTGACGTCATCATATAGTAAATATAAACAACATAGCACTTAACACGACATGATACGTCATCCTCCTATTTGTTATCGGGAAAAATAATACCGAAATAAAACCACCCGTTGGTGAAGCAGCTGGTATCATTAAAGAGAGTACCTTGTTTTTAAGGTATTTTTAACTTAGGGAATCTCCATATTATGAAGGGGCTTTTTTCATATCTAACATAAAGAAGAATGGAAGATTTTGAGGGGACCTTAGCCCAGCAGTGGGACAATGTAAGTGAAAAACATAAAGACCTTAGTAAACTATTACCCTTGGGTAACCTTCTGTGAATGAAACAAGCATTAATATTCCTTTAAAACAAGTGTACAGTTATGTACTGCAATTATAAATAACAAACAAAGCTTATAATTTAAACAGTCAATAAGGAAGTCCTTCTGATAAGAAATAACAACATTCCTGTAGTTTCTCCACTTATTATTAGCTCACTACCTGTACCACTTCAGGGTGTGATAGTTATTATAAGAAATTAAAAATCATAACCCTTCTTTTGGCTTCGCTCTAATCGGGTAAAAAGTAATACATAAAATAGGTTGGAATTAGATTAGAACCTGATCTATGACATAAAAATTTCAGACCATCACGTAATGTCTTTTTACATAATAATATAATGTTTTAAGTTGAGAAAATTACATATCTAAGTTTTATTCAGAATTTCTTTTCGAGTATCAGCAGCAGAAAGCAAATATTGTTTAGTTTTGAAATAATAGCCAGAAATACACACTTATTGTTTGCATACTGGGAATTTTTCCTTGCAGCATTACATGCAGTGGACACTCCATTAAATTGATTACTTTTGGAAAAACCAATTTCATCAAGGCTTTTGGCCAAACTTATTCTCGCACTTTCATTTGCTTAGTCTTTTTGCAACTATGTTAAGGTTAGATTCCAGTCTTAGCAGAGGCAGCTGAATACACTGGTATTCAGCTGCCTCTGCTAAGACAAAAATCAAACCTCTGCTAAAATACTGATTTGACATGGAGTGTTTGCCTGACTACTCGAACTCCACCGCCACAACCCAGTAACTAACTATTATGATACTCTTTAATTAGACTGGTTGGTCTTTCAGGGTTCAAACTATCGTAGAGAGGTTTTACATGTGGAGAAAACAGCAGCATGTGAGAAATACAACAAAAAAACACACAGACATGAGATCTGACAGAGATGAATGGGAAGCTAAATATGATGGAAATCACTATCATCATAATCTGCTCATTTCTACATTCAATTGCCAACCTATCCAATTGACTGCTTAGCTATGACATATTATTACCTTATTTGAATTGTTTACTGCTGTATAACCAACAAATGAACAGTGGACATTTATGAGACAAGTAATGTTAAAAAATGAGATACAAGCTATAAACAATATTGAGAGTTACATAGAGATCATAAGGATAAGATTGCAATTTAGATAAATATTAAAAGAAGTAGTTCATGGAAAGAAGGTTGTCTGATTAGGAAAACCATCATAGATTAATTAACTACTATTATTTTTATAATAACCCAGCATTCTAGTCTATTACAAAAAAATTACCTACTAAGAAAAGTAGGGTGTAATCAATATGAAAGTTGAAGGATGATCAGGACGTGGAAAACTAAAGAAAAAATGGATAAATTGCAAGAGGGATTGTATGAAAGAGAAAGAAGTTTATGACAGAATGGAAGAAAAATGTTTTGTGCCCTAGTTGGGACAAGGGCAGTAACATGATGATCCTGAAAGTAGTAGATAGCACATCACAAACATTATCAACAACTAAGCTAATTGGAATTCAGTAAATAAATATAGTATGTAATTGATAACACATAATAACATATTGAAATTGTCAACCTGTTTACTTAGCATTATGATCTTTGTAACATTATTCATATTATTTATTTATTAAAGCTTTATGCACAGGTAAAAACTGTACAAAGGCGGACTTAATGCCATAGGCATTTTCTACCAGTCTACCTTAGATGATGATGGTGATGCAGAGACAATATACAGTAGGTGCAATAACAGAAAAAAAAGACTAGAAAATACCACTATACTACACACTCTACTATACTATTATTTCATTGCAGCATACATTTGTGTGTCTGATGTTCCCTATCTTCGTTTTAAGTCAGTTCAGTACAGTACAATATAAGAATATGATTCACAGAAGCATAGTAGGATAATCATAATTTATCTATACATTCAGAATTTATTTTTACAAACAAACAACCAAAAATCAGGTCAAATCTTCCTTCTTAGTCAAACTATTCAACACTGAGACAACTAATATACATATTATCATACACCTCAGTGACTCACTGTGTAACTAATAATCCAATTGGAAAAAATATTCTTAGAACTATAATAACTTTAGGTAAACATGCATTCATATAAGGAAACTACTCACTTGACAGATAAGGAAAAGTCACCAGGGCTTGATTCACTGATTCTTATCAAAAAACCACCCTCTGGTTTATTTGCTAGAAGTTTCTCTGCATCTGCTCTTGTGATCCTTCCATAATACCAGCTAAAAATGAGGTTTTATTTAAAAGCTATTCTATTTTCAAAAAAGGTAGGTAAACAATAGTTTTCAAATAAGATATTTTTACAAATTGAAACTGTAGCAGCACTGAAATATAAACACCTACATGGGCATATTTTTAGAATGATTAATAGGATGTGTATGTTATTACAATTCTTTTTTATCTGTTTTATTTAACTAAAGTGGGCCCATTATAAGATTTATTGTAATGGGATTACCATAATGTAGGATTAACTAAATGAATCGAGTTACGATTATAACCTCTTACATCTTTCTCAGAAGACATTTACAATAAGTTTCAATCTTATGCATTGAACAAGGCAAGTTTGGTCTAAACAGATGATGCACACACAGTGCTGTATGCAAGAATGTAACATGTTGTAAAATAATAAAGATTTATGTGATACACAACGGGTTCTTGTTATTCTAAACATAATATCTATCTTGTCTTGTTTTTACAAACGAAATTAATAGATACGATTTATGTAAGACTATTATTAGAAATAGAAACATTCTTCACGGAATGTAAGTATTTACCTGTGACTTTTCATTTGAATATAATTACTAGGAATAAGTCCTTCTTTGCCGTCTAATTCAGCCCTGTACCAGTTCATATCGTCCTCCATGTTTAGTATCTGTAATATCAAAAATTCTAGAAAGGACCTGTCATTTTACAAAATAAAATACACTGCACATCATTTCGATGAATGCAAACGTACCTTGAGGACTTGATTCTTCCTAAAGCTGAGCTCATCATCAGCAGTTGCTGTGAAATCGTGTTTTGCTATAGCCTCCATGATAAAATTAGGCACTTCACTAAAATGTCACCGATTACCAAAATAACTCACTAAGTATACAAACTTTTTACAACGTTTAAGGTCAGGGAAGTAAAGTAATCATAATGCATGTATTGTCTTACAGAACAATCTAAAATTAGTACGATAGAACGCCGATACGGAAAAATAATCTCCGTTCACAGGCCACACATCAGTCACATCACCAGTCACAAAAGTATAAAGGCATGTTGCCATATACTATAAATAACACAAATCTTTACAAAGTTGCCAAGGTTTTAACCATTTATGATAAAAAAGTAAATGAACGCAACCATAGTACTGCGAGTACCTTGGGCAGGGCACCGCCGCGCGCGCCGTCACGTTGGCGGCGCTGCCGCCGAACGAAACTTACAGATCTTATTATTTAGGACACCGGGCTAGATAAAGTTGCTGCACACTAACATTTCAGAGTATTTCCTCTGATGTGGGCAGAATGACGTGTTTTGAAAAAGCACAAAGCACTGAGACATTTTGGCGGCTAATGCTAGCACGGTTTCATTAGTCGAGGGGACCTATCCAAACCGATTTCCGCAGTTCCACTGAAAAAGGGCAATGAGCGCCAAGCGGTACTAAGACCGCTTTGCTGGTACTGAAAGTCAAGCTTTAATTCTGATTGGAAAGAAAGAGAGAATGTTTGCAGTGGACTGGACTTTGTTTTCAAAGCCTCATTGTCTGCAAGGCTGAAATGGAATTGTTGTGCATGTGGGACAGATCCTCAAGCAATGGTTATTGGTACATATGCGTCTTTATCACCGAGAGTAGACCTCCTACGGCTGCAACGAAACATTCGCTTGATGACTTGGAAAAATCTAAGTGATTGGCCATACACGCATGCACCAGGCAATGCATTGTGTGACAAAAGAACCTAGCAGCTGCAAGACATCTTCTTTTCGCGTTAATGGTATTTACTTGATCATTTGGGCCTAGTAGTAGTTGCCGCGTTACTTGCAGCATCACTGGTGTTCATTAGGTCCTTAACTCAAATGTGCAGTTGCTGTAGCAGTATAGGGCATTATTTACAACAAAAAAAAGTGAGTCAAATTTGAATGATTGGAACAATAATATTCAATATTGACTTATTGTTTCTTTTAAATCAAAACTTTAATGTAATGAAATCATAGAGGAACACTTTAAAGTATACCTAATAAATAGAAATAAATATGTAATTAATTCGAGTTATTCTCTTTATTTTATTTTAAAACGCTGCCTTAAAAACCGTAATTACGCACAATAGTGGTTATCGGTTTTTTTTAAGAACTGTCTAAATATGTTTATCTCTTTCTATTCTTCGAAAAAGAGCAACTAGAAAGAAACAGCAAGATACGTGAAGTTTCCATCAAGTTGGAAGAGCTGTCAAAATAAGTTGTTATCACTGACATTAAAGATTGACAGTTCTTTTATGTCCATTTCGCCTCCCAGTGGCATTATACGCGTAAGTATTTTTCAAATCTTTAAATTATTTCTAAATCATCCCTGAATTACTAAAGAAAGTTATTGAATTCGAAGTGGGAATTGTTGTAAATATAAACATGTAAAGTATTTCTGACGTAAAATGAGTAAATATAATTTTAAACTTTGTGTTAAAGCGGTGTCACATTTGTTGTTTTAGGTTTAGCCGTAACTCATTTAAACGCAACGATGTCGGGAGGATTAGACATACTCGCCCTCAACGAGGAGGATGTCACCAAGATGCTGGCGGCAACGACCCACCTTGGGTCAGAAAACGTCAACTTCCAGGTGGGTACCAAACATAACCTCAAAAGTGAAAAATAACATGCAAACATGATGAGATAAGAATCCGTTCCATATATTTTGTCTGAAAACATTGACGATCCATTCTCCCAACTGAGTTATCACCCAATAAACGTCAACATTTGTGAAGATTATGAACATGTGTAGTGACAAACAAAGTTGTTGGGTTTTAGATGGAAACGTACGTGTACAAGCGCCGCGCTGACGGCACACACGTCATCAATCTACGCCGTACTTGGGAGAAGCTCGTGCTGGCTGCCCGCGCCGTGGTTGCCATCGAGAACCCCGCCGACGTGTTCGTCATCTCGTCGCGTCCCTTCGGTCAGCGTGCCGTGCTCAAGTTCGCCGCACACACCGGAGCTACCCCCATTGCTGGACGTTTCACTCCTGGTGCCTTCACTAACCAGGTAACTATCAGGCAAGATGAATATAAGTGTGATGATTGTGTTCATCTTTTTTTCAAATGACGTCCAGTGGTATTATTCCATTTCCTTTAAAATACATTGTTTACAATTGAGTAGTTAATAACGTATTTAAATGATGACAAACAAACTAAGGAACCACTGACTGCATTTATGTAGTAATGATTATAAGATTTTCTGATTGTTTACCATACCCAACAAACCTACATGATTACATTACACATGAAGCTTTCTAACTCTTAACTTTGATATCAACAGATCCAAGCTGCTTTCCGTGAGCCCCGTCTCCTGATCGTGTTGGACCCTGCTCAGGATCACCAGCCTATCACTGAGGCATCCTATGTCAACATTCCAGTTATTGCCCTGTGCAACACTGACTCTCCTCTGCGTTTCGTTGACATCGCCATCCCTTGCAACACTAAGGTAAACTACTACATTAAATTGCAAAAAGTAAAATAAAATTAAATTTGCAAATACTTCTGGGAAAGTTGTTGAATTTGGTACTCGCTACGTCTTTCGGTTTTTTCCCCTTGAGACTAGGCAGAATGCCACATTCTACAATATTGACTTGTGTCTACTTAATTTAATATTTGAATAATATTATTATTTTTGTAACCATATTAGTTTTCAGTGGTAAACTACTGTGATTACTGTCCCAAAAGCTTGACATTTTATTTTAAATTCACTAAGTTTGAAACCATTTTAAATGCTAACTATCATAATGTTCTTCCACAGTCCTCTCACTCCATTGGTCTGATGTGGTGGCTGCTGGCCCGCGAGGTCCTCAGACTGCGTGGTGTGCTCGCCCGCGACCAGCGCTGGGACGTCGTCGTCGACCTGTTCTTCTACCGCGACCCTGAAGAGAGCGAAAAGGAGGAGCAACAGGCTAAGGAGCAAGTTGTTGTAAGTATCACTTTCATCATCATCCTGCCCTTGTCCCATTCTATTTGGGGTCGGCGCAACACGTTTTCTTCTTCAATTCTCCCCTGTGAGACGTCACGGCATCATTTACTCCTTTCTCTTTCATGTCTTCACAAAATTCATCCATCTTTTCTTTGGACTTCCATCAACAATCATGTTCATTGCTCTTTTAGTCACGTGTTTCATCCCTCTTCATTACATGTCAATACCAAGACAAACAACTACTTTTCCATTTTTCTGTAAAAGGCGCCATTTTCAAACTTCCTTTACTATATTCATTCTTTACTTTATCCATTAAGTATCACATTCATGAAAGATATTTTTGATGAATTAAAATTGAAAGGAAAATCTCTATATCTAGTTGCCTGGCCTAGAATTTAGGGCTGGTTAAGCGGGTATAGAACATTTTCCTTTTGGTTAAATTGTTTTATCTAATATTGCTCTTCTATTATCTTATATCAGCCAGCGGAAGTAGTTATGGTAATGTATCTTCCAATTAGTATTACAGCATAGATACAAAAAATTATTATTGTTTAGTCTTTCATATCACACATCCATTTTTAGAGGTGTAAGACCAACAGAATTGAAATATATCTCAAATAGTAGCTAATAATTAGAACTTCAATTCATCCCACAACAATAGGTACTTAAGTGGCCAGAGAACAGAAATAGAGACACTTGAAATATATTGTCTTGTATTTTGTCAAAGATTTCAGAGCTATTATTAAACTAAAAATCAAATCGAGAAGTAGTCAAATCTTTGATAAATTACACACACCCATTTTGACCACTGAAAACGCGGTATGCCCTATTTCAAAGGCACAAGACTATGCTCAAATGAATAAAATGAAAAACACTTATGAATTTTTAACTTTCGACTCAGCACAGCAGTTTTAATTCCAACAGGACAATTAGTATTACTTAGCTCTAGAGTTGTGTGAAAATTAAGCACAAGTCTTGTAAAACTCGATGCGTCATGCTTGCAGCTAGATTGTATATGATCCCTGTTTTATACAACCAAGAAATCCTTGAACTGCTTGAATCTAACCTCTTTTTCATTGAAGGCCCCACCACCACCCAAACCCGAGGTGCCTGCACCCGTGCACGAGGATTGGAACGAGTCAGTGGAGCCCGTTACCTCATGGGCTGAGGACGCCGCGCCACCACCGGCTGCTGCCTTCGGAGCTCCCCCTGCACAAGAAGACTGGGCTGCTCAGGTATGTACAACATAGAATATCAAGCAGTCCTGACATGACTTGATTGTTAATAGTAGGCCATTTGCAAACCTTTTATCTTGTTTATTGGGCAGTCGCTACTAGCTACTCCCCGAAGATCATTTTTCCACCTAACTTGAAGGGGAATTCCATCATTCGTTGATAAGCAAATACGACGGATATGACGGCCGGTGTCACGTCAGTAGCCTTGTATTCCCCATACTCAGCTTCAAAATTGCTCATGGTCTTCATTTTCTATACTTATTCTCTCAGGTACAAGAGGAGTGGGGTACCACCGCTGCTGCCGCGGCAGCCGTGCCCGCGCCAGTTGCGCCCGCACCGACCCCGTCTTGGGGAGGCTCTGCCCAGGACTGGAGCGCTGCGTAAACGTTACGTTTGCTTTGGTTAATATAACGTAAAACCAACCAACTGTTTTATTTACTACTGAATACTAATCATTTTGTAGACCTTCCCTAGATATTGAATGTAGACTAGACAGTAGGTTGTAGCACAGTAGTTAATTTTTAACAGTATGAGCGATTATTAATGGCGAAATCTTTAAGCCAAATCGATGTAACAAATCTGAAATAATGAAATTCGTTGGGGTTACCTTGGCACATTCCTCTGAAATGGGTTCCACAACATGTTTTCACGCCAAAAATAGGGCAGTTTGATTTTAAGAAGAAGCATGTCACTGTTGTAGAAGCCCTTATTCATTTCTCAATTTACGAGTAATGTGACTTTTTAATATTGTAAAATGAAAGTAGTTATACTAAAACAACAATAACACTATTTTTCATTCTCATTTTCATTTACAATTTATTAAAAGGAACTAGACTATTTTCAATTTTTCCGTACAAATGAAATCTGTAAACACAAGTATATTTTTCATTCCCTTGGTTAGTCAGCACCCTGAATACTAAGCTCTTCCATTCAATATGATTGTGGGCTAATTGGTAGTATTGTTTCGGAGGACCTCTCGCACGGTATTGTGCGTTTGCTACTTTTATCCAAGTGTTGTTTGCAAGGATACCCTGGAAATAGAAAAAAAGGAATAAAGACCTTGTCCACAATATTAGGCCAGTAAAATTAACTTCCACACTGCTAAGTTGACATAACGGTCTGCGAATACAGGTAAAGTGCGGTTTTACTAACATTTTCTGGCGCAAGGTTGATTTTTGAAAACCGCGCTTGTAGCTGTCGCCCTAAGGTACACACGTCACATGATTTGACCTAACATACCGACAGATGGCGTGGGTATGATCAAACAAAGAAAATACTAGCGGAGTCAAAAGAAAGACTGAAAAGTAAGGAATGCTAAATTATGTAGTCCGTTGAACTAGAACACATCTCAGTGGCGTCACTTTACTTCACAGTATTAGTCAATGCAAAAGCATAGCTGAATAACAAAACTAAATTTGCATGAGTTCGCATATCCGAGCGCGAGCTAAGACTGGCAACAGCCAACATGACACGAATAACATAGCATCCCTATTTCTAAAATGGAATTGTATATGTGCTTGTGGAAAACAATTTCACTGAAGAGCGTCCTAAGAAATTGAAATCAGGATATCCTATTTCAGCAACGACTAGATTTTTCCCGCGGGTTCCCTTCGTGTATGGTTAGCTAAGTGACTGGCTATTTTTATGCATTCCCATGATATGGGTAAAAAAAAATTATGTTAATTTTTTAATGAAAGGGTTTGCTGAAAAAAATACGAGAAATAAAATGACGTCACTCTAAAGCGTGTTTTATAGTTTTTTAAACTATAATATTTTATTTAGATTCTATAAATACGTATCGATGAAATTGCATAGAATAAGTACTTCGGTAGTGACTAACTAAACTGAAAGGCGATGACCTCTGAATGGAAAAGCAGACGTGATATATACCTGAAAATGATAATGCTGACTGAAATGCAATGTAGAATAATAATTCCACTCATTTTGCTCAGAAATATCTATGACACTGCTGCTAGTGACAGCTAGTATCCACGTAGGTCGTTGAAGGTTCTTAGTTTTCAGGATACCTATCTACCGTTCCTAAGCAGTGCCGAAGGGGATTTTATCCCGAGAGCCACGAAAAGAGTGTTTTACAAACAAACTTTTTACATAAGGATGAAATATGATAGGTAGGTATCTGTTCGAACTATTTGAAAATAACTTTTTGTCGCGTGCAGTAAAAAAATATGGCTATTTTCACTGACACTCAAGCGACAACTGCATAATTGCCTAAATATTAATGCATTGATGGAATTTCAACTAGGCGTTGAGTCGAGCATTGAAAATCTAACTGCTTTTATTCGGGCATTATTTACCTAATGTTAATAAAAACCGGCCAACTGCGAGTCGCACTCGCGCATGAAGGGTTCCGTACCATAGTAGTAGAGCACCCTTTAATTATTTGTTGTAATAGCGGCAACAAAAATACACATTCTGTGAAAATTTCAACTGTTTACCTATTACGGATCACGAGATACAGCCCGTTGATAGACAGACGGGCAGCGGAGGCGTAGTAATAGGGTGCCGTTGCTTACCATTCGGGTACAGATCCCTAAAATGGGTGTAAGTACTACTTTTCTTATAATGTGTACGAAACATCTTGAAAATCAAAGCTTGCACTCGAGGAAAACCGCGAGTTACTTTCACTAATATATAAGTGAACCGTTATGCAGAATAGTATCCATTATATTCCACGCGGTTCTATCATCTATCTATATGATGTAGATATGACGTTTGTTTTAGCATTGAGAGTTCAAAGCGTAATCTCAGCTGTTTGACTACTAACGTATATTAGGAAATGCTTGGGCGCACTTCGGGCGGTGTCTGGGTGTATGTGCTCGACGGTGATGTAACGCACCCTCTGCGTTTGTGGCAGTCTTATTATTATTTCGCCGTAGGATCCGCTGAAAATAATTGCAGTGTTAAGGGGAATTCTTGTTTACACAAGACCACATAATGTTACAAGGACCTGTTTTTGAAATAATGGTAAACAATTGCTTGTTAGACTTTTTATATTTACTATAACACCAAAGCGTATAGTATTTACAAACTAAAATAGACTTAATAAAAATATGTACACGTATCAAACGGGAAAAATAATTACAAGTGTCAAAAAAAATCATCGCATTTCGCTGTCAACGGGAAAAGTACCCAGAATGCCCAATGCTCACATCATGTGATGTGACCCAAAGTTAGGAAGTAAAAAGTGGTAACCCAAGATTCCAAAGCCATTTCCCTGCCATTCTGGGTTGATCATGAATAATAACTATGTTTTAAATATTCTTTAGAATCAAAGATCAGTAAAGTTGTGTTCAAACTTTATGGCGGCTCGGAAGTTACCTGCAAGTGACGGTCTGCGCATTATACAGTCAAGACGATGCGTCCTCTACACCCCGCTGATACCCTTAAATTGTGTTGTACGCAGCTTAACGTTACATGTTCCGAGCCGCTATAAGGTTTGTACCGTTATATCTGCGCAGACCGACACTCGCAGCTAACTTCCTAGCCGCCATAAAGTTTGAACAGAACTATAATAAGTTTGTTCTCATAGGAGACAGCTGAAGTAAGTTTCGATGACCTTTTGAAAGCTTAAGTTTTTAGTAAAAACTTCTGTCTTATAAAACTAATTCAAGCCTAATGATAATTATTTGTAAAATAACATTCAAACAGAAAATTCATTCAAACATTCACACAGCAAATTAAAGTTGCCTAAACTTCGATATCTTTATCTCAAGAGGTTTATACAATGCTCTAACTAAAACAAGCTTTCCAAAACTGTGTACCTATCTAGTATCTACTTCTAATCTTTGAAATTCGACTCACATGAAAGGCCAACAGTCTGACAGCGTAGGTCTTCGCAAGGCGAGTACTGTATCGGGTGGTGGGGCAGCGCGCCACAGCGGCACAACCCCCCACAGGGCTACCCTGCCACCCCACTCCGTTGTGTCACTACCCTTTGACGCTGTCGCACCTTCTATGTATCGTGTATCAATGTCCTTCGCCCCTGCAACTGTTACCATTTATTCTGAACGAATGAAACTTAGAGATTAGATTACAGAGAATCGGTCACGTTAGCTCAAAGGTAGCGTTGAACTTTAGACGATACGTTTGACAGCGTGTTTCGATATTGTTGTGACTTGCAGCTTAGAAAAGGTTGATTAAAGATAGTTAAACGTACATAAATGATTGTTACATCTCTAGTAAGTTCACTGACACATTATTTTGTAAATGAAAACCTTTGCACTTAAATAAATACTAAAAAATTTATATCTTATGAAATTCGCCTCGTTGAAAAAACTTGAAACTTCTCAGAAGTGTGATATTGAGTTTCCATTTTGATTATGTACCACTTTGCGTTCTCTTTTTGCATAAATCCAACATTTCTACGAATCTATTTAGGCACAGGGTCATTGAACGTTAGCAACAACATTTTTGGCTTTCCCAATAATCAACTTGGGTCCGCCTATATTCAGCTATTTCAGCGACCGAATGAATTCAAGTCCGAATTATCGTTTTTGCCAAGGACTGGTAATTTCAGTTTCGTTTGTGTGATGTCTGGTATTCTGTCAGCAAGAAATAGCCATGAATGTCCAAAGGGAACTTTAGTAATTTAAAAGATACCCAAGTAAATTAAGGTGGAATTTAATAAGGTTTGTTACCTGTCTTCGTTCGCGATGTTAACATCATGGTTCGAGATCGGAGCGTGTTCCTGAAATGAAACGTATTTTTGTTGATACCTTTTCTCTTGTTTTGTTTGTGTCTGTACTAGGCATTACGTCACGCTGGAAATCCCCGAAGGGTTAGGCAGAGCTGTACCTAATAGTACCCACATTTCGCCAGTTATGTAATAGGGGGCGAGCCTATTGCAAAATTTCCCATTAGCATTATTTCAGTTCTTAGCCAGTTTTGCAGTATCTGTGCACCTAAGTATTTTAACATGGATTGCATCAAGAATTTTAAACATTGCCCCGATACTACTGACTCCTAGGTCACAGGGTCCCCCTAGTTTAGGAGGCAGGGTTTTTAACTATTTGTACAGCCTTCTACTAAAATTTCAATGTACCTATGTAGAATGTAATGGTATTGTATGCAAAGGTTTTTGTGCCAATAAAGTTATTTTTTTTTTTTTGTACTAGGTATTTCTCCTGTATCGTGAGTGCGTTTACAAACTTTTGAACATACATACAATAACAGCCAGACCCGGAACAACTACCTGAAAATCAGACAAATATTTGTTCCGTACGGGGATCGAACCCGCGACACGCAGCGCAGCAGCGAATCGCTCAGCCACTGCGCCAACCGTATCGTCCGTTATTATACGTATTTGATACACTTTCTCGTTCGTTGTAGGTACCCCAATATTTGAATGTCTTTGGTTGTACCGACTTTGTTTTCTGAAACCTTACCAATATGGAAACAGGTACCTATATCGTTAAAGGATCAAACTTTGTATTATTATCAACCGTACCTAAGCAGAAAATAAATATATGTAGGTAAGTTAGAAGAAGCCTTAAATACCCAAATTAGTCAGAAGTCGTTTCAGACGCACATGGATTAAATTAAACTTAAACGAACTAGTTCATATCCGCGACTTTATTCCAACTTGTTCGATTGTTTTGTTCAGTTTGTTTTTGTATGGTGAAGGCACGGCGCAGGCGTGGAATTTATAACGAAAAGAAAGAACGGCGTGCCGCTTGAGTGTAATTCACGACACGTCACCTACGTACATTTTCTATGAAAACGTTTTGAAGCGGTTTCATACCTGCGCTGCGCCTGCGCCGCACCTTCATTTTACGCCGTTTCTGTATAAATCGCGGCTAATAATACCGCGAGCATTCTCGTTGCCGAATATTAAAAAACACGTACGCAACCACAAAGATTCAGTTAATAGTTGACTGCCTTTCTCACAACAACGTAGAAAATGCCCAATGAGTACCTACTTAAAGTGCTAAATAAATAAATCGGATTTTTAATCACTATAAGCATAAATATATCTTGTGCGATATTTAGATAGAGATGTTTGGACGGAGAAACGGGAGGCCTTAGCCCAGCAGTAGGACACGTGACTGACTAAAAAAAAAAAAGTTCACAAACTAAATAACGATTTCTTTGAAAATCTTGGTGCGAACGCTATTGAAAATATCCCAAGCAAGGGGAATAAGCAAATTCAAACGCTCCTGAACAAAAAGCTCAGTGCCGTAGTAAGGACGTACCTTAATGATTTGGAACAATTTTGGCTAAAATGTATTTCTGACAACAAATCTTTGGAGATTCCTGTAAAAATCCGACTGTGGAAAAACAGTTTTGGTATCTACCTGAGAGTTTGTTCCGCTTTGGCGAGCTGTTCTGCTAAATATTTCATTCTGTTGCAGCATTGGAAGCTGACCGATGACGACGAGTCCGTACCGGCTAGGAAAGAGAGATACACTTAGTATTACTGACATGGACGTGGCTATTGCAGCTGGTAGCAATTTAACAAGTGAATGTCCTGGAATGATGTCCGCCAGTGACCAGACTTCTGAATTCAATGAAATAATCAAGGAGAAAATATTAAATTTTTGATTTAGGTTAATGCGTGAGTCAATAGGTAGGTACCCAACGAATGTAAATTTCTATACGTTGACATAAATTTGCTTTTGTACCACCTAACATACGTATTTCACCAAGAAGAAAAGATCAGAAGACGCCCTAATAGGTAAGTTATAAAGTCGAAATCAAGATGACCTACTATGTAGACCAGGTGCTCCTACATGCTTCATATATCTACCCTCTACGATGCGCCCATGGTTATTGCTCATGGCACGGCGACACACATAATTAAAAACTTTTATTACTTGGCATTAATTAGCGATAAGACTTGATGGATGGTCGAGGCCAGTTATTTTAATGGTGAGCAATTTACATGGAATTTACTTGTACGTAGTTGTTTTATTTACAATATTTGATACTGTTACGTAAGTTCATTAACTGCTAACAAAACATAACACGTTACATAACATCACGCCTGTAATCCCGAACGGTTTGGCAGAGGTTTACCTTAGTATAGGTACTCGCATTTTGCATCACTAGTTACTTTCTGCCCAAACCCGTGGTAAAGAAAAACTAATAATGCATCATGTATGACTGCGGATGTTAATACCTGATGACCTTGATGTCAATTTCAATATTCAGCGTGGTCGTAAACAACCTTTTTAATTTTTAAACATATGTTAAAAAATTAAAAAGGACCGCGATCTCAATTAAGTCGAATTCATTCTATTGGCTTCTGTTTATCAGTTACCATTTTTTATAACCATACCTACATTAGATACGGTTATAACCTACATAAGGATCATTTTGCTAGAAGCCTATCTAGCAAAATTGTACTCTAAAACTACTCTTATAAAGGCCTGATACGACACCATGTAATTGAATTAAACGTCGTAAGGAACACAATTACTCAGCTACTTACGTAACGACATTATCTTGGTCTTAGGTGTCAAGTCTTTTCCGGCCGTGTTAGTCTTCCACGGAGATACTGAAACTGAGTTAATTATAGCTTGTGATTTGAATCTTACAGATTATACAAACGTTATCACAGTTTCAAGCTAAATTATGGGTGTCTAGATTACTTTTATAGGACATAGATGTGAAATGTTTTTGTTGCAGATATGGGAAAAGTCTATACCCAGCAATGGGTGAAGTTGGGCTGTGGTTGAAAATAGGAAGACCTAAAAGTTGGTAGGTGATCACCTAACAACGGTTGCATCGCAGCCCTCTATTGGCCCTCAGAGCATGATAGACAGACCTAAAATATCACAAAGACAAATAAAATTTCAGAAAAATGTCAACACTGACCTAAAATTCCCATCACAGTACCAAGTAACAAAATAAACCAGACGCCTGTTTTCCGACAAGAATCGCTTTCGACCGACTTTTGTTTACATTTCCTATGTCTTCTTTTATTGCTGCAACTGAACTTTTGTTCGACGTTATCTTCATACAGATATTCCCAGATGTTTGCCCGTAACGGATACGTGGATCGCATTTCCCACTTCGGCGTTGCAAGCTTCTTAGATTTGGTTCTTTCGTAAACTTTTCCTGCAAAAATTTAAAGTAAATGGACCGGTGTAAGTAGGCCAGTGTGTTTTCGATTTGTATGCAGTTAAAGTTGCTATGATGTCAATGATTTATTGTTGAATATTAAATCGTAGTTCCACTGAGGTAAACAAAAATGTAGGTATTGTGGCCTTGAATTACTGTCAGCACATTGCTTAGACTTAATATCAATTTTGCAATTTGTTTCTTTTTGGATCAATGCTATTTAGCATCCCAATTGCGTAACACAGGTATTCTATCACAATCCAAATGATTTTGAAGGAAATTCATACTTAATTACTTCGTATGTTTGTTGAGCAGGCAGGTCATCGTGGTTATAGGGAAGACGTTGGTCAAGGTGGAAGCGCCAGGGTAGCCCGCGAAATTCAAATTTTCTGACGATTTCTGCAATTTGCAGGTCAGTGTCAGGTTGTATGTTGATGAAAATACTCGTATGATTCGCGCAAGTAACCCCCCATTTAATGTTTTTTTTTTTTTTCTGAAAAAGTCATTCAATGGGGTTAAATTAACTTAAAAGGTTGTATTGATGATTTTAATGATTGTAATTCTGTAACTACATACGTGTTACCTGCGCGAATCATGTTTTCATCAACATACAGCCTGACACTGACCTACAAATTGCAAAAAACGTAAGAAAATTTGAATTTCGAGAGCTACCCTGGCGCTTTCACCTTAAACTATCAAAAGGTTAGACTAATCACAAAAAATCTGATGGACAACTTAAACGTCTGACTCTAGCGTACTTAAGTAGGTAGAGCTGCGTCTATGCTAGGCCAGCCGAACACGAGCAGAGCACAAGCGGAGCACAAATTCACTTGGCAGGAGTGCTCGGTCGAGGCTTATAAGGCCGTCTACGCCGTAGTATTATATTATCTGTGGTCTACGCTAAGCGAATTCGTGTTCCGATCGTGTTCGGTTCACCTAGCGTAGACGCAGCCTTAGATTAGTTGATAACATCAAAACCAATCTACGTGACATTGTTACAGAAAATTGGGCGTCTAAAACACTTAACTCTAAAGATGTTACGTTAGTTATAAAACATAATAAAGAACTGACATTTACTAATACGTTGATAGCGGTAGCTTTTATAGTAGACATGTAGTGAAGTATTCGGTTCCGTTTCATTGCTTATTTTACGATTGCAAAGGTCTAGCCGTAAGGGAGCGGGGACTTTGGTCATTTGGATGTCTGGCTACTTTACAAGGCTGTGGTTTCGAAAAATAACAACAGCGAGATCTGTAGAAATGACTATCGAGCTTATGTATAGTCTGCAACTTAAGTAGACAGCACTGTAAGTTACTTTTAGATATCACCTTAATAATTGACACAAAATGACTCGTTAATTATGTTTCAGCATTTGAATTATAATAGCAGCTATTACATTAGACCTAAACTTATTTTAAATTTTTAGCGGTTCAGAATTATATAAAGAATTATATTTCATAAATTAAGATAAAATATTGAAGTGTTATTTGCGTTTTGTTGCTGACCGTTACAACTTCTGTTTCAACCAATATGAAAAACATTGTTGCCCTGACAAAAAAGTACCTACTGAGGTATTTTTGCAAGGAAAAGAGCAGATTTAAGTCACAATCTGCAATGTTCCTTAATCTTATATGGACGTTATGTTCCCGAGAACCGGGAAGTAAGCAGGCAGTGATTGTAAATGTATGTCATCATAATTATGGCTGACCCATTTCGTGTTAACCTTTAGCCTCATCAAAACTTCCCATATCCCTACATTAATGTGTCATTTACCTACGTATGGATGTTGACCATCGTCGTAGGGTCCCCTTGGGATCTCGCTTCCCTTACTTTTGCCCATACATATGTTCGTGAAGGTTTTATTTTAATAGCTTATTACACATAATTCTCTTTTCTAACAAACAATATTGAGCATGATTATACCGTCAAGGCCAGTTATATGCAGTGGGGTAATTAACGATATCAGAATCATCTCATTACACCGTGACTATTTAGTCGTCTTACAACGGCAGACCACTTCATGTACCTATCCAATGAATACTAAAAATTTATAAATAAATAGGTATTTATGAGATTTTAATAGTTTGAAAAATAAAAATATTATTCAGTATTATGACGCATGACGTAGTTAAAACACCCTGTTGCGAACGATGATCTACTGGACTCGAGTGCTGGGTAGGTAATGTTCTCCCGTTTCACACGTAAACATCATTAATAGGATGTTTCATAATTACATTCTAATTTTTTAATATTTTTTTTTTAATATTTACCTTTTACGGAAGATAAAAAGAAATCGCGCCTAGAGCTATTTTATGTCAGGTACATTGAGTGGACGACAAAAAGACGACTAAAAAGTCACGGTGTATAATAAAAGGGTTCTAAAACTATCAGTTTGACTCGTAGCTTACGTAGATATAACTTATAACTTTATATCTAAAGTCTGCAAGCGCCCATGGTGACCTATTTCGTTTCGTTGGCTTTTGCAATTTGTGCTGACAGAGCAGTCTAGGTACATGTTTATCTTTTCTCTTAGAATGTAAGTTTTTTTTAGTTAAATAGAAAATATATAAGATGTTTATTTTTTCTATTCACCAAATAACTTTCTAGAAAATTTTGATAATAACATATAGTAAATAAAAAGTAATTAGGTAGATACTTACCAAATACTGAACCCTTGTTTCAATTGGAAAATATTTAAAGTTCAATGATGACCAATTCCATGAACAGGCTTTTCATATTATATTTTACGTCTTAATTAAGATAAAAAAACAATACGTATATAAACCATAACAAACAACAATTAAAAACTCTATTGACGTTCTTTTACCTGAAATTTCGCAGTTTTCAAGCTAAAGTGGCCTTAATTAGACAGTAAAAGATAATTCGTCTGATATTTAGTGCTCGCCGAGCTTCATTGCTCGGAGAGGCAGGTAGCACGCTCCAATTGCATTATGAAGTGAAATCGGACGAGCCAAATCCGTTTTTGGGTAGCACTGATTATAGTAATACGGACTTCATTAACTTAGTATTCATTAGAAAAGTTTGACAGTGTCTTGTTAGCTTCTGTTTATTTTTTTAATCAAAGCTACAAGATTATTTGATGCAATATGGAATTTATATATTTTGGAAAGTACCTCATGGTTTATTTTATTTAAATCAAAGCAAAATAAAATCGTAAGTTAGTGTTAAATAGATCGCGAGTAATTTGTTTTCCTGCACTGGGCTTTGTGGTCGGTCGCTAAGCGATAAAGCCCTTTAATCAAATAATAAAAAAAGACTGACTGTAAGTATTCTTCTACATGGTTTAATCTGTTTACATACCTATTATTTGTTGAGCTAAACGTATTTAGCTGTCCAAAAACGTGTACAAAACTAGTATTTCGAATGAATATGTAGGTACTGTAGGCAGTACATACATACGAGTATAACATGTAATATGGATTTCCTAAAACAAACAATCTATACGAAATGCTGTGAAAACAAGAAAATCATACTGAAACAGGAAAATCTCTCGAAAATGAGTTCAATTTCGTTGGGCATTTAGGTCAACTTGGGGTTGCTCAAACCATCAAAAAAACCATATTGTTTCATATACTATAGGCATATGTTTATATAGGTATGTATGGTTCAGCCGAGCGGACTAAAATGGTGTTCAGTTTAAAGGGGTTATGTATGTACGTGCGGTCACCCTTATTGTGTGCGGAAAACTCGGGAGCGACATGAAAACTGTTCAGAATAACATGCAGAGCTTAAAACGTAAATGTTTGCCTTAACAGAACGAACACTAGTAGAAGATAAAAGTCTCTTGGGAGATGCCAGGAATGAAAAAGAATGAAATTTTACCTGGCATTGCTTTAATTACTGAATAATTGAAAATCCGACAAGGAAATCGTATAGCCTTTAATGCAGTAAGCGGGTAATTATCATAGACCTGGATCAAGTACAGTGTACTATCATAATCAAGCTATAATGTTCCCACGGCTGGGATACAAACCTCGTCTTTGTGGGACCAGCAACCTACATACATACTTTTGCCTAGATAGATATTATGTTCGTAGTTGGGCAATTTCCATGTATACTGTGTAGTGGTGGTTATGGTATAAGTGTTATATTTCTAGGGTTTATTACAGTTCTGTTAGCGCACTATACCAGAGTGTTGTAGTGGTATACTATGACGTCTTAAAGCAGGAGTAATTCCAGTGTGAGAAAGAGACAGCTATACAGGTCGTCTAGCGCCATCTCTTTCCCACACTGGAATTAATCGAGCTTTAAGACGTCATGGTAAGTAGATGTCGAATGACAGGCAAAAGTTGCTGAACACTACCTCCTGTTCAAAACTAAGATTACCTACCTAAAATAAAAACGAAAGAAGATAAATATTTCATGTTTGAGTTGAGATAAAATCAAGCAAAATAACCATATTTAAAGTTTCCACTTTTTATACATTTCGCTTATTCGTTGGATATTTATTTTAGTAAAACGTAAACAAGTTTGTGTGCAAAATGCTGACCGCGCAAATGCGAATCATCACTTTTATTACAATAAATCTTGAACATTTTGACCTGCATACAGCATGGCTCCATGATGACTGTCCTAAGCCGTTGGTGGTAGTTACACACCTACTTAAATATATTTTATTTTTATTTAGATGGCAACAGTTTGGGAAAGGGAGGGCAATGAAAAAAGAATCTTTACGGTTTCGCAACATTTTAAACGGTTTATAAAGTAGAAGCTCATTTATAGGCTTATTAAAATATGTTTGTAGGTACAAACTTTGAAAATTCGAAACGATCGAATTCGAATTCTTCGATTCTTCGAACTTCGAGAATTTTCGAAATCAGATCAGCAGTTCAGAAAATTCTTTCACTAATGGGAAGCTATATATTCCCCTGCCAGAGCTGCGGGACTGTTCGAAAGAGACACCGTGGCCCTGGAACACAAAGGGCAAAGAAGGAACATGGATGGGTTTTAGTCAGTACAAGTCTGACACTCCCTTCCGCTCCGCCCAGAGTGGGGGAGGTCATTTGATGATTTCCCATCCAAAAAAAAAAAAAAGCTATATATTCCCCGAGTGGCGTAGGCTATATTTAAGGTGGAAGTGCCAGGGTAGCCCGCGAAACTCAACTTTTCTTAGGTTTTTTTTGTCAATACAACCCTCTAAGTTCATTTCATCATTATCATCATCCACAGCCCGAACTCACCCACTGCTGAGTATAGGCCTCTCTTTTCTTGTGCCAATCTCCCCGGTCCTGTGCCAGCTTCATTGTTCATTTTTCATTCTCAAGTTCATTTAATCCCATTGAATTACTTTTTCATGAAATAGTCATTCAATGGGATTAAATGAGAAAGGAGAGTCGTATTGATGATTTTAATAATTAAAATTCTGTAACTACATACGTGTTACTTGCGCGATTCGTATTTTCATCTACATACAACCTGACACTGACCTGCAAATTGCAAAAAACGTTAGAAAATTTGAATTTCGCGGGCTAGTCTGACGCTTCCACCTTAAAACGTTTCGAAGCCGCGGGTAAAAGTTAGTAGGTATACCTAGGATAATAATAAGAACTAGTAGGCAGTCAGCAAAGTAGTTAATAGTGGGGCTGCTTGGCTTCAGGGTTCTAACCTTTTGAAGAGTTACTCCAAAGTCTAATCTGATATCCAAACCGGGTCCATTATTGATTGCCAGTAGCAAAGGACCAGTCCTCCAATAGTAGATCAAAATAAGCGTATTAGATCGAAGTAACTTATTTTGAAGCCTCTTTCTGATCTATCAAGAGCGGCTTAAATAAACGACAGCAGACCGAGTTTGTGTGAAGTGTCATATTACTCGGGGGTCACGTGGTGGCTCCCGCCCACCGTAGGCGCGGGCCTGTGGACGGCGAGTTATGAGCTAGCTCGTCGTCCGGCCTTCTTATGACGACAGGCCGTGTCGACGGCGCGTTCGTGTTCCACGTGCGCCTCAAAGAGATGTCAGCAAATAAGTAGGGGTCCGCATGGGCCGATGCCTGCCAGGGCTGCGGGACTGTTCGAAAGAGATACCGTGGCCCTGGAACACAAAGGGCAAAGTAGGAACTTGGATGGGTTTTAGTCAGTACAAGTCTGACACTCCCTTCCGCTCCGCCCAGAGTGTGGGGGGTGGGAGTCATTTGATGATTTCCCATACGAAAAAAAAAAAAAATAGTGTGATATTACAAGTTAATATATGTCTATCCTTTGTGTCACCATAAACTGTGCCATCCTGTGTTGTCGTTCAAAGAGTACATAGACACCCTGGGATCCATAATTCTGTACATAATTAGGCTATGTACGTATTCGTAAGTGGTGAGGACTGATTTTTACTTACTGTGTTTCTAGGACTTGTGTGTTTAAAACATGGTTATTTAGGTTTGAAATTGCTTTAATTAAGTAGTACCTACCTACCTGTTGGTAATTATGTAGTTATGCTTTTACAGACACGTAGGTAATTATGATGTATAAGGTAGTACGTTTACAGTTTCGTTTACGTTTACAGACGTCGTTACCCGACGTTGGCAACAGTGTGTTTGGACGCGGCAACAGTTGGTTAAATAGCTACAGAAAATATCTAGACCTTGGAGCAAATTAAAATGTAGGCTATGGGAAGGTACTTACTTATTCCATTATTCAAGCGAGAACCTCTATTCCGTGTGGGAGTCAAGTCGCCCACGTCCTTGTATTTTTTATTGTGGCTGTCGTTGGTACCTACCAACTAGCCTACTTACTGTAAAAAGCTGAATCGGAAAATTAACTACCGAGGTACTTACTCAGGTTACTAAGTTACTAGTTTTTCTCATTCAATTGAGTTTAGATTGGACTTTCACCGTAGGAATTGTAAATGCTCTAGTAACTAAACGAGCGTAATCATTGATTGAACTTCAAATTAAATTCGTCAATTTCAAAGGTCACGTAGATAATGCCTCAGAGAATTTTCTTAATAGTTGCTTAACTTCAAGAGAGACTGTTTAGATTATTTTAGATAAATAGGTGATTCTCATTGGATACGGTTTAAACAAAATAGTTCATGCAAATAAGTGCATTCTTCTTTTCGAGTCAAGCATCAATTATACCTAATGCCTAAACTTTTTTTAGCAGTTCATGCTCAGAAACGCACCCATAATAATGGTGTACTAACCTTATACAGGGTGTAAACGGACCCTTCACGAATCCGTCAACTAAGCATTATGTACATCAAACTAAGTAACTTCACGCAAAAAATATTGCTGGAAATTACATTTTTTTTTAAGGGGGTGGAAAATCACGTTTTACGGTAGGACTCAATGTTACGCACACAAAATATTGTGCTGATAGATGGATTGAATAGTACGGCGGTCGTGGAGGTGTTTAAAGTAAAAATCCTACATTAAAAACATGTAACTAAGTATAAAAAAAAAACTTGTTAAAAGTTGGAACTTTGACCCCTAATATCTCCGTAACTAGAAGGTTCCCCGGTATGGTCGAGAACAAAAAAGTGACGGCAATGACGGGGAGAACAAGTGACTTTCGGCTTCGTCTGTGGTCGATTTTTTCATTGATTTGCCTTCGAACCGATTTCTGGCAATGCATAATGTAGATTTGAAGTTATCTGGTTAATTCATGACCCCCTCGCTCGCCCTCATGCCTCTGTACTCTGTTGGTAACTGTACCTACCTACTTATTTATAATTTACGCATTCACTGCTAGGCTACTTTCCATGCTAGACTGATGTTGCTTGAATAATTTCTTGGCTGAATTATTCATATAACTAAAACCTAAATTGTCCCTGTTTTAGAACTATAAGGCAAAGGCAACACTTTACGGCCTAGTTTAATGATCGCATTCATTACGTGCGTCCAAAAGCACGAAATAAAAAATTAGAATATTAAAATAAATTGAATGTATGGATTCTTAATTTAAAATAAAATAAAATTCTGCTCCACATTTTTTTAAAGTTGGTTAGATCACATAAGTTCCTTGGAAGTAACAGAGAAATTGAATGGAATAAAATAATCTAAAGCTCTGACTTGTCTCGACGCACTCATTCGAATAGTTTTGAAACTCCATGCTATGAGTATTATCAATGCAATTTATTAGTATGAATGATCAATCCAGCAGTATTTTGAGATATTGATAGAAACTAAGTAGGCCATCCATTAAAACGATCTTACCTGAAGAGCACCATGGTGGAATGATATTTTTCTCTGATATTCCGCTACTATCACAACTCTCACAGGCTTTTCTGTATGCGCTTCTAGTAACGATTACCATTTATGCTTTTATATTATTTACTGAATAAATCTTTGTCTTATCTTAGCACCGGACCAACTCGATGTTTTTATTTTTTTTTGACACTGCAGTGTCATATCATAAAGTTTTCCCTCCAATTTAGGTGCCTATATGTTATATGGAGAAGGCAGAGGACGAAACCCAAACAGCGTCGGAGGTACGTATGTACAGTCACCTTAAAAAACCCGTGCAAGTGACAGGCAATTTATTATTAAGTTAGTATCATTTTATTTCTCCTGCTGAGTATGTTTTAAAAATACAATATTTTTTGTTGACATTTAGATAGTATGATTTTGTCGGATAGTTACGGTTTTGGTAAAAAAAAAACTTAAGTAATCAAAAAAACGATTTACATAATTTTAAGCTGTTGATAAATTGTTAATATTTGATTAACTTTTTTTCAGAGTGTATTTAAGAAGCCAAAATACCATTTCACCATGATGAATGTTTTACAAAGGTAGGACGGCTTTTATTTAATTCTGTCGTAAAAATATAAGAATCACACAAAACACTTTCATTACCTTGCTCTAAAAATGAAATGACCTGACCCTTGTACCGTTGCTTTAAATTACACAGAGATAATTATCTGTTCCCGCATATTATATCTTGAAATTCAAATTTCATGGGCGAGGTTTTAAACTAGAGGAGTTATTTGAAGCGGAACAGTCGGTGAGCTATGTTTGTGTTACTGGTTGTTGTTATTGTTGCGTCCCGGGCTTCTGCTCAGGACCAGTCTTTGAGCACGGTGCCTCCGTCTAACTCACCACCCATGCCGTTCCTGGATTTGTTCACTGGTGCATCCAACTATTATTCAGAACCTATACGAAAGACTTATTCTGATCCACCGCACTATGTGTCGTGTCCGAAGACTGACACCCTGACAACTTTCGCGAACATACTCGGCAGTGCTGCTAAAATAATGTTCTCAGCTGCTCTTATCGCAGTTCTAAAAGTGATTGTCGGAAAAATGCTTCTCCTGCCAGTCGTGTTTCTCCTATTTGTTAAAATTGGATTCAAGGCGTTCCTGCTCTGGCCGATGATATCGAAAATGATGAAGTACTTCAAGAAGAAAAAGAAGAAAGGACTCAAATCTAGAATGATTACGGATTGTTCCCAGAGGTTCGCCTGTGTGATTCAAAGATCAGCTGACTCTAGTTGGGCCAGTTATATAGGAGCAACTGCCACATTTTTCTTAATTGACGACCTCGAAGAGGATAGTTCCTTAGCCAAAAGCATGCTTAGTATTTTATCCGACGATAAAATAGCTCAGTGTATGTCACTGGACTGTAGTTCCGGAATCGATATAAGCTGACATCTTAATGTTTACTAACATTCAAGAATGTAGGACAATGCAGTTGCTTCATTCACAACGTGACCCAGATATTGTGCGGCTAACATGAACTGCCAACTTGCAAATTGATGTTTCACTAATTTATAAGTTAAGTGTATTTAGGTAACTGTACATATTTGTTTTAATTACTTAGTCACAATGAGTCAAGTGTGTGTTACATTTCCGCTGCTCGTGTTATTTTCGTTTCGATTAGTTTATGGGTTTCCAGGTGACAATGTAATGTTGATGCCTCCATTCGAGGTGCGCAATGTGGACCCGTACCTGACACACCCGTCACAGCCGTATACGTCCCAGTACCAATCAATTAGAAATAAACCGCAGCAAGTACTTAACACTAACGTCATGCACAGGAGGCAACCGCAAGTTCCTGTGACGGAAAAGCCAAGCAACCAAAATATGACGTTTGGTGAATTTATGGAAGCGTTGAATGAAGTGTCTCAGCAGTCTCAACATAAGGAAGAAGTGTTACAGCGGCTTCGAGCGTCTGAATCAACTGGACGTGATGACAACCAGGCGTATCCCACCCTCCCCCGGCCGGTGGGATATTCAAGACCAAACTACACACCTCCGGCGACCTACCACGAGACTGCTTCCCTTGCTCCGCTGACACCGCCGCCATCATCAGCTGAACCGAAAGCTTCTCTACTGAAACCTGACTTCTCCGGAATCTTGGCACCAGTGGCTACGAAGGCTGCCAGCAAATTTAGTGGTCTTATCAGTTTGATCTTTTCGTTGCTCAGCGGTGGCTCGTCGGGTTCGCAAATGTCTGGATTGAAGGAGATCCTTTTAGAAGGAATTATAAAACCACTCTTGGTAGCAAAAGGAGGCTTAAAAGCGTTGATTAGTAAGATGTCTATTCCTGTAATAGGTTTGTTGTTGATTAATATCGAAGTAATGATTACTATTTGGTGGTTGTGGGAGGACTGTCCTGTATATGTGCCTGAGCCTGCTCCTTCCACTCCAACTTATTCTAAGCCGGCTGCGACGCCTTCTTACAATAGTAATAACTATAATTCTTATAGATAAGTATTTTTATGACGGACATTATCCCAGTTATGTATATTTTATAGCTTTTCAATAAGATTGTAGCAGTGCTAGTATGTATTGTATCATAGTGTGTTGTTGTAAGACTGAATGTAAAAAGGAAAAATATAATGTTATTGTGTAATTGTTCTCTTTTATTCGAAACCGTGTAGGCTTTCCTTTTTCAATAGACAATGATGATTAAATAAAAGGCAAAGGAAAACGTTTGGTAGGTAGTAATAATATCACAGAGATAGAGTACTTAGTTAATTATGTTGTGTATGTGTCATAGATGTTCTGAAATCACCGAACATAATATTAAAAGCATTGATATAACTTCATTTACAGAAATAATTACACAAAAATACCCACACACGCAATTCAACTACTCTGTTTAAAAAGTAATTGCTGATAAACGATTTTAACGCGGTCAGTTGATAAAATATGTTGGCCTGCGTTAATATTGATCGCTACGGTTAATATTATAATTAAACTGTAGTCAAACAGAATAAAGTTAAATGAATGATTTGCAGTGGAAAGGTTTGCTGTTCGGTCATCCATTTGGGCGATCATATTTAATTAATAAATCACGGAAACAATAATATTTTATTCAATATTCGAG
Organism: Noctua janthina; assembly: GCA_963576755.1. Taxonomy (NCBI): domain Eukaryota; kingdom Metazoa; phylum Arthropoda; class Insecta; order Lepidoptera; family Noctuidae; genus Noctua; species Noctua janthina. The sequence goes on from OY755055.1 coordinate 7,720,395, forward strand.
AAACTTTTTGAGTTTCTTTTTATTGCAAGCTAGTTAAATAATCGACCAGTGGTCCACATTGGCCCTGTATCGAAAAGTCCTGGGGAGTAGCCTTTATAATAAATGGAAAGAAAGAAAGAAAAAAAAAATTGTCGCAGGGACATGACGTGCATCATACAAAATGACAAAAAAATAAACAATAAAATATAATAAAAAAAAATAAAAAACTTAAATGTAGGTAGGTTATTGTCCACGCTGCAGAAAATCCGTCGTATTTGTATAGGTAAATACTATAAATGCGGAAGTTCTCTGCTGCCTGACTGTGTCACTCAGATCCAGCTTGTCCCTTTGCTGCCCTCCACAGCAACGCCTTAAGCCGAAGCACGTACCCCACAGGGGGTGCTCTTAGCGCACCCAGGTTGACCTGCGACTCCTGCGAGATGCCATGTCGAAAAAAACTGACTGTCTGTTGGTTACTTTTTAAGCGTTAACGGCTGTATGGATTTTAATGTGGCATACAGGTGGGTGGCTCATAAAACCAGCAATCTGAAGTGAGAGAGTTGCGTGGGACATTTGGCTAGACGCGGAAATGGCCGATGGAGTAAAACATTGACCGAGTGGTGGCCAAGGTAAGCCCAAAAGAAACCAAAAGCTAGACGGGTTGACGATATCGACAAAATCGCGGAAAACAGAAGGGTGAAGAAGGGGGAAGTGTGTCAGAAGAAAGGGGAGGCCTATGCCCAGCAGTGGGTGATTCCGAGCTGATATGATGAAGTGGAAATGGTTCGACTATATTCGTATAGGTCCGTAGAACCAATGCCCGTTGGGGTAGACGTGTTCTTGAGCGGAGACCGGCAAGCGTAAAGCCGGGTCCGTGGCGGCCATTTTCTAACAAAACATGACATCATAACTTTATACGTTCGTCACGGCAAACGTTTTATATTAGGCCACGCCCTCTTTATGTTAGCTAGCAATGTTTTGTGTAATGTTAGTGTGGTGTTAGTAAAACACAATAACATGGCGTAGTGTTCCCGGCTTAACCCCGGCCGGCCTAGCTTAACCAAGTGTTGCCACCCTTAGGTAGGCTAGGTGAAGCGATGATCTCAGCAGGGTGGTAGCCACTGGATGAGATTCGCTGAGAATCGAGCTCAGTGGCGTGCAATTGGAGAGGCCTATGTTCAGCAGTGGATTGCTGTAGGCTGATGATGATACAGGTAGACCATGATCTGGATTGGGACATAGGATATTTTTTATCCCAAAAGTAAATTCTCTTGAGATAAAAGCGCGAGCAAAGCTGTAGGAAAAAGCTATTTTCGTATAAATAGATAAGTAAGTAGGTAAGTATTTTGTTGTTTTAGATCAATCATCATATTTTTTAATTGTAGCCTTGTGTGTAGTAGACATATTTTCAATAAACAAACTATGCTCAGCAAGGTATTATATTTTATTCCTCAGTCATAAAGTGTACAGATGGGTAATGCTATTAGGTGTCAGGTGTCTTCATTTGTTACCCAGTCATGTCCTATTACTCGTAATTGGGTCGTGCAGGACAGAAGACACTATTGTGATATAAGAGATCGTCTTATTCAATAAACGGACCTTGAGAGTAGTTTTCGAGTCTTTCATCACAATTAGGATGTCAAGAATTTATTAGATTTTTTGGTCAAATAAAAGATTAGCTAGATTCAGGAATTTTAACTTCTCAATGAAAGAATGTTTGAATTGAACCTGGTGTTAATTTTATGAACTCACAAACTAAGATGGGATTCTCCATCGATAAAAATGATTAACTTCGTCATCCTCTCTATTACCTCTCCAACTCTTGTGAAATAGAAACTTCTAGACCCAGCGGTTAAACCCGTGAGTTACCTGTCAGTGAGTTTAAGATTTAAGCATTGTAGCCTGTAAGGTCGGTGATGGAAACGGGGATCATGTCATAATCATCAAGGTAGAATAAGGGTTCGCTGCGATGATGATAACATCCACTATTGTCTTTCTATCAGCCGCTAATATCAAATACCAGTGGATTGCCACTTTGTCACATCAGTATCTGACAAACTTATGACGTCATAAAATCTCGCAGCAATAGGGCGGTAAAAGTTTGATGCCTGTCTACACTAAACCTAGGCATTGTGTAAACTGACACTAATAAGATAGCCTTCCTAATTTGAAAGTGTTAAACGAGTTTTGAAGCCAGTAAATAACTGTTATTTCCATTCTTTGGATATGATTTTGTATGTAAGTAGTTCATGGCTCCGTCTTGCGTTGATTCAGCGTTTATTTTAGAGTTCCGTAGTCAACAAGGAAAGGAACCCTTATAGTTTCGCCATGTCCGTCCGTCATGACTCTTAGTACTAGAAAGCTGTATTTTGACATGAAAATACAAATTAGTTACGCCGACAAAGTGGTCTGTACCTACACGTAAAGTGAGGATTTTTTTATCTCGCGTGCCCATAGCACAGCCCATAGTGTGTTATGTCCTTGGTTAGGTCTTTAAAAAATATAGCGAGTTTGTGTAGAAAATTTTTCGATTAGGGAATTCGTTTCTGAAATATTAAGCTTTAAAGTGCAAATTTTTGTAAGACTCAAGTGTCCCCCCTCTACCAGCTAAACGGTTGTGTTTGAGTGTGTGAAAAAAATCACGGTAGTAGTATATATAACGAAAATAAAAGGAAAACTATCATAGCTAAGTAGGCTTTACAGGTTTACGAGTAATAAATAATAATAAAATCTTTATTAACAGGTGATTGTTAGTAACATCAGTGTAGCTCTGGCTCTTGTACTAGGATACTGTGATACAGGGAATCACAAGAGCAAGACCTCTCAATTCTCAGGGAACATAATTATAAAAAAAGATAGACAAAAAAAAAAAAAGGGACACACTATAAGATATGGCATGCATTAAAAGTGTTTACAAACATAAAATATAAAAGAGAGAGAAAAATAAGTGAATTTAAAATTGGAGTATACATTTTAAATATTAACTTAGTTTACGTACCACTCACTGCGTCCTGAGAATAGTGTGGGTAAGTGTCACTGAGGTAAGTGTGTGTGTGTGTGTGATGTGAGGGTTTTTGTGTGTGTGTGAAAGTGACAGGGTGTCATGTTACGCTGCCGAATAGTTTTTCTGATTCGTCATAATCGTATTTTTCTAGCCAGTCAAGTAATAGTCGACCAACTTATAAAATGTACTTGAATAACGTATTTTCCTAAACATAATGTATGGGAGCACAGGTTTTTCAACTGCAAATGTAAGTTTGTGTTTTATTATTACTATAAAATCATCGTTCGGAGGCAAATACGCATATTTTGAGGGGCAACTACGGAACTCTACATTATGCGTGGCCCGAACCGCACTTGGCTGATTTTTTTATACGAAGCGACCTAGTAATCAACTTTAAATGACAAAAGTAATGTATGGTAATGTTGTTTTATCAATAACTCCGAATTTAGCCGTAAACATTTCTGTTATAAAAATAAACACTTAAAACATTCCACGGTTTTCCAGATAATTGCCATGGGCGATAAGCATAAAATTAACTAAATTATACTTTAATTAGATTTTGCTTTGATGGGTTAATTATTACTAGGTTACGAATACAAACCTTGACATTTTCAATGTGAGTGATGGTAAACTCTGCGTGAGAAAATCTTTCTGTGGAAAATTACCAGAACACATTCGTGGTAGGTACAACAAATTTAATTAATGCGAAGCTCCTGCCTATTAATTTGTCATATTACTATGAGTTTCCTTATCCGCTAACCAGAAATGTGCCCGTGTAGGTCATAGCCTTAGAGAGAGGAGGCCTGACTCCCAGCAGTGGAAACGTTTGAGAGTGATTACGCGCCTTTTTTGACACGTCGTCACACGAATTGACAAGGCTGCCAATTTTGAGCTGAGAGTTGCCACACTTACAAAAAGTTTTCTTATTAATAAGCATGGCAACACACATGCTCGTGTAAGCCTGATTCGGCAAACCGAATGCACTTATATTTATTCGCTGTTAAAAATATGCCTAGTGTCAAGTTCAGTAACCCCTTATCCGTGCTAAGTAAAACGCAAAAATGAAGAAGCACCGACAACTTAATAAAGTATTTAATGTCGTTACAATCGCGAGGAGGTAACGAGTTTGCGTGTGAGCTCATTAATACCCTCCCGCTACCCTTCCGTCCACGGCAGCGCCACGTTCATTAACATTGTCTAATTGTCTGGACGATTGTTTGATCGCGCCATTTTCTTCCCCCACGTTTCTGGCTGTTGTTTTAACTTGCCCCCTAGACATATTAGTTCGTCTCTGAATGAACGTTTTTTTAATGGAATACCAGCGTTTGCGAATACCGACGCTTCACCGCATGGAGGTCAGAAGCTACCATTGCAATGTACAACCGGGATAAATCTTATGTCGTAACCCAGGTTATGGACAATCCTTGGCCTAAACTAAATTCAAATCCGTTCAGTTATTAAGGCGTGAAAAGGTCTGACAGCGAACCGAGTTATTTGCACATTTTAAATGTATCGATATTGATGATCGGCATCGGCAATAGTTTCATTCCCAATGTTTTGTCAATCACTATCAAAATCGAAGATTATATGACAATAATTTATTTCCAACTTACCGTTGCGTTTAATAGCGTTTAGTAAGAGATGTCTTACATTTTATCTAAAGTACTCTTCATAAATGTAGGCAATATTTAACAGATTATCCGCCATTTAGGCACGAAGCGAAAGCATGAACCAATCACGATTATTACGCACGAATTATGGCCAATAGCCGTCACCCGTCAGTTTCTGTGGGAACGCTGATTTTCTAACACATTTGGGGGCCGGACGAGCGATCGATCACAAGCTGAAGGGAAGGGACACATTTTATAATGATAATCGAGTTGAATCGATGACATACCTAATTGTTGAGAAGAAGGTAGGTTTACCTGTGTGTGGAAATGGATTTGTTTTTTTTTTATCAGTTTTCTGCACCAAGCGGAGAAATCCGTTTTCGATGTAACTGAATAAAAGGCTGTGTCAGTATCAGCGTTTAAGTATAAAATTGGGCGCTCGCGTATCCTCGAGCACGCGCACGGAGACGCATCTACGTCGAATTTTACTTAGGCGATATTCAGATGACACCGACCGTCCGCGCGGTTGGGCCGAGGCAGCGAAGATTTATAAGGTGGTTCGCCGCAGAGAGAGGCGGTGAGCGCCGCACGTCCGCGCGGTCGGGCGGTGTGCGTGTGCGAAAATTTATTATTATTAAAAATGTATGTATGGGCTAAGCGCCGCTAGCCTTTCCTCTTAAACTGTAGAACGGATTTGTCACTTTCTACTATGCGAAGTCAAAAGCGGGCTCAAATATATGAAGACAAAATCTAAATGAATGTCTAAATATTATTGCATTGTTGGATTTTGTGCTCTTGCCACATAGCCAAGCGTTGAAAATCGAATACTGCGAAAGTCTAACAACCAGTCTTACCAAGGGGTATCTTACTACCCAGTATTAACTTGGTTGTGGAGGCCAGGTAGACAGTCACTCCATGTAAAATACATGTATTCAGCTGCATCCGGTTAGACTGGAAGCCGACCCCAACATCGTTCCATCAATAGTGTAGTTCACCCTAAAATAATCTTCTTGATAGTGCGAGTGGGAAAGAACGATTTAGGCTGAGAAAGCGGCGGCAAAGTTTGAATTTTAGCTGTCATTGGTCTGTGAGTTTCCTCCGTGCCTCGGAAAGCACGTTAGGCCGTTGGTCCCGGGTGTCATTTGTAGATCTTTGACAGTCGTTAGGTAGTCATCAGTGGCCCAAAAAGTCTGACAACCAGTCTTACCAAGGGGTATCGTATTACCCAATACTAACTGGGTTGTGGAGGTCAGATAGACAGTCGCCCCATGTAAAATACTGATATTCAGCTGCATCCGGTTAGACTGGAAGCCGATCCCAACATAGTTGGGTAAAGGCTAGGCAGATGATCCCGTGCGCCCTTAAGGCATTTATTAAGATATCACGTATATTGACGTTCCTATTAAACTATCGAAGTCTAATAGTTTGAGAATGCGGTATTAGTGCTCAAGTTCTACTTGTTATATTATTTAGGTCGAATATCAAAGGTTGGACTAAGTTCTAGAATAATATAATATAGATTATGTTTGTTAAGGTTGTGTTAATCGGAAGATACGTAAAAGCGGGGGCGTTGGAATAACTTGTGTAGTTTGCCTGTAACTTGTATCACTTTTAATTAATATGTTTTCAGATCTCGATGGTCTCGTGGTCGCCCATGGTTCGATTCCCAGGTTGAGAAAAGTGCTATTGAATTTTTCCATCAGGAATTTCTTAGTAGCAGCCACGGAGTTTTTATTGGTGCCCGGTTGATGGCAAAACACTCGCCCTCTATTACAATAACTGGCGAAATGTGGGTGTAGGTACTATTAGGTACTCACCTCTACCTAACCCTTGGGGGATTACAGGTGTGATGTTATGTTATGTTTTCAGGTCTCCTCTCTGTAGAGAGGTAGCCTGTGTAGCAGCATTGGGTAAGCTGATAATGGTACACACATCATACCTACCAGTAGCGAAGGGTCAATTTTTGTAACAGGTAAGCCGGAGTACATTGTTTTAATGTGATTATATTATTTGTCTATAGAATACTTACTGTGCCATTTTTCAAAGGGAAGCCGGTAGGAATCGAGTTGTAAGGAACCTTCGCCACTGATACCTACCTTTATACATACATACATCTTCCTGCCCTTGTCGTATGTTACTTAGGGGCGATGCGACACGTTTTTTTCATCTATTCTTCCTTGTCACACTATTATTTTTACTCTTCTTTCTTTCATATCTTTCCTCACACAACCCATCCATCTTTATTTTGGTCTTCCTTTCCATCCATCATCACTACATGTTCTGAAGAAATTAAAGATGGGAAAACGAATCCTGAAAAATAACCGATATTTTATAACAGTAAATTACTTTAAAATTTTACTAGGAATAGCGGTCGAACCCATCTTATCTTCGCTAAAAGGTACAAGGTTACCCAAGAGGTCAAAACTAGGTCGAGTTGATTCCAGAAAAGGATATTCCAGGAAAAATTTACGTCAAACTTGTGAAAATTCGTCAGAATTAGAGTTTTTCTAACGATTCTGTCCAGATAACAGTTTCTGTCTGTGTCGTCTGCGACTGTTACGGTTTTATGCATTAACGTCTGAACAGATTTGGTTGAAATTCATCACACGAACAGACTGCCACCCTAGTTAGGACTTTAATCCCGGGGGGATTAAAAGTTAGTGTTTAAAATAGTCACATAAATACTATAATAACAGCCTAGCCAATTAATATCCCACTGATGGGCAAAGACCTCTTCTCATCCACGAGCATTGATCACCACACTTGTAAGCGACGGGTTGGCGATTTCAGACTTATATTAATTATAAAAACAGGTATCCTCACGATGTTTTACTTCACCGATGTATGTGATGTCCAAAAAAGGAATAATGCAATGCTTACACGGTCAAAATGTATGGAACTGCTGTTTTTTTTTTTAAAATAACCGATAAAAAATTTCTGTGTGGTGTGCTCAAAATGTTGTACTGAATACTAGGTAACTATTTTCACTTTGGCGGCCCTTCCACCCCGTATTAATTTTAAGGCCAAGTTTGCTCATGATGTTTTCCTTCACCGATGTCTGTGATGTCCAAGAAAGGAACTTAGAAAGTACATATGAATTGCAAAAGTCATCGGTGCTTGTCCGAATTTGTACCCATCACCACGTGAATGAGAGGCGAGGCCTTAGCATCTGGTCTATCACGAAGAATACTACTACCTAATAATACTATCTATTTCCTTATTTGTAAGATTTTAAACTAAGTACGTACCTTCTGGCATCTATTCATCTGTACTCGTATTTATAGAACATTTCTATTTGAAGCCCCTCTCTTCTAATTATGTGGTTACTTAGCGCTCTCTAATTGCCTTTTAAAGGAAACCCATTCCATTCATGTAGGAAGTTTTAAGTCTGAAATATTCTGCTAATAACTACCTTTTATGTTCTTATACGAGGTACTGTGCTGATTGCGGTTGGGAAAGACTTTTTGGTATAGGTTTGATACCTACTGACTTGAATTTTCTGAAATCTCTGAACGTTTCCAAATGTCTTGTTTGAGATGGTTAAAGTCTGGTAATTACAAGAAACGTTGTCTCGCGAACAACTAATCGGTTATAATATTGTGTCATAATCCACTACTCAAGATTTGCCAACGAGCGCAGTATACTAGGTGTTAAATTAACGGATCGTGTTCGAAACACAATACTGCGCTCCAAAACAAATATAGCTGACGTGGCTCAAAAGGCTGCCCAATTCAAATAGGACTGGGCAGATCATGTCTGCTGCAAGCCGGACAAACTGTGGCCCAAAATAGCAGGAAACTGGTGCCCTGACATAGTGAGGCGGGGTTGCAGCAGGCCACGGGGAGATGGCGGGATGAATTTGATAAGTTCCGTCCGAACTGGAAGGAGGACGCGAGGGCTCGCGAGAAGTGGAAGGAGCGGAGGGAGGTCTTCACCCAGGAGTGGAACAGATCAGCCTAGGAAAAAAAAACCACTACTGGACAAAGATGTGACTCTATGCTTCTTTCAAATTGAACCACAACTCCTGGTTTTCAATTTTCGTGATGCAGACTATCCCAGACTGCTTAGGCCCACGTCCATATGGCGGGGGGTGTCCCAAGCTTCGGCCTAATGCTTAGGGAATTGTCTAGTCGTTCCACAGACATGGGCAAGGCTAACCACCAATCAGCTTGCTAACTTTGCAAGCTCTGTTGGTAACTGAAGGGACCGAAGCCGAAAGATGAATTTATATACAACATTAGTTTTAGTATATGCAAAACCTGAAACACGTGTCTAGTATTTTTATGTAAAGAACTATGTACAAAATTTCAAAACTGTATCATGAAAAATCACAAAGTTATAAGCTTGTTCTGTTACCTGTTTGTCCGCACAAAAATGTGGTCACCGCGCAGCGTGCCCTCGCGCGCGCCTCCAGCGTCGTCTTGAGCTCATTGATAATAATAATTTGGCAGTAGGTACCTAAATTATTGCGTTAGGTACTTAATGTCACTCGGTGTCCAACTTGCAACTATTTTAAATATTTTTGGGACAAAATATAACATGCTTTAAAAATTATTGGAATCGATTCAGTTACTTATTCTGAACAAACTATATTCAGGTTTCGCATATACTAATAATAACGTTGTATAATTTAAGTTTGTATCTTATATAATATTAACCTAGGACTCATAACTTCATAATACACAAAATATTAGAGTACGTACCTACTAACATAATAATGTAATAATATTTCCTAGTAAATAAACTCCAATATTTGTATACTCCACCAACGAACATAATTATTCGGTTTATTATTTTAATTAATAAAATTAATTAATATATGGCACACGTGTACGGTCGCATACTAATACGGAGCATAATATTATTATAAGAGCGAGTATAAATTACCTATATGTAGGCAAAACAGAATTGTGTATGTGCTCAATTATGTGTTAATGTTAAACTTGAATAATGGTAAATGTTAACTTTTTTTTTAACACTGAATATTTTTTAAATAATAGGTCTTTACCTATGTAATTGGAGATTAAATAACCAGCATTTTCAGATTTAATTATCTGTGGATTGGCGCGCAATTCGAAATTCAAATAAATTTTATTCGAAAGCCGTGTTCTTTTAATTTCCAATTTAGTCATTTGTTTTTAGATAGTTTTTTTATTTTGTGAAATTGTGGTAGTTTTTGGCGCCATGGATAAACTGAAAATTCGTACAATTTTCGAATATGAGTTTCTACGTGGACATACCGCTGCACAAACAACACGAAACATTAATGACGTGTACGGGCCTAACACTGCTTGCATAAACACGGTCCATTATTAGTTCAGTCGTTTTAAATCTGGAAATTTTGAGTTGAAGAATGAGCCTCGCCGTCGGTCGGTAACCATTGTCGACAACGACGAATTGAAGGCGGTAGTTGAAACGGATTCACCTCAATCTACGGCTGACCTTGCTGCGGGTCTTGGAGTTAGTGTCAAAAAGACATTGAAGCACTTGCGTCAAATCGGAAAGATAAAAAAGCTAGATAAGCTAAAATAAAAAAAAAATACAAACATTTTTGTTTTTAAAATTTTCATACAAATCTCCAATTTCATAGCTAAAGACCTAATAATAAATATGAGATTAGGTATCAAGGTTAGCGTTTTAAAAAAAATGAAAATTAGATGATACCTATGTATGTATGTACCTAATATCTTTTCGCAGGCGTAACCTAGGATACTTTACGTTGTCAACGTTGGTAATTGGTTCACCCGTTTTACCATGCCATGAGCAGCTCTCACCGTTAGGCTGCGTTTCCACCAGATATGAGCGAGGATGCGTAGCGAGGGATGTGTGTGAAACTAACCAATAATATCGCTTCTTTTTCACAGCTTGAGGTCAGTTGAGGTATCTTTAGGTTAAGCCGTGCTTGCCTAGGTTGGTCTGTGGATGGGTGACCACCCATTGCATACCGAGTTTCTTCCGTGCCTCGGAAAGCACGTTAAGCCGTTGGTCCCGGGTGTCTTTAGGTAGTCAGTGGCCCAAAAAATCTGACAACCAGTCTTACTAAGTGGTATCGTATATCCCCGGGGGTATAGTGCTAACTGGGTTGTCAAAGTTGAGCTGAGTTGTAAAGGTCAGATAGGCAGTCGCTCCATGTAAAATACTGCTATTCAGCTGCATCCGGTTAGACTGGAAGCCGACCCCAACATAGTTGGGAAAAGGCTAGGCAGATGATGAGGTCAGTTGAGGTATTCTAGCTATGTGATTGGTTAGTTCCACACACATCCCTCGCTACGCATCCTGGCTCATCTTTGCTGGATACGCAGCCTTACGTAGAGCTTTGTCTGGTGGTATATGATAGTCTGATTCGCAATAGTCTAAAATTGAATACGTAAGTAGGTATACAAGGTGGCAAACTGGCGATTTAGTTACCTACTTCCTGCAAGAAGGTGAATCTATTCGTCATTTCCAAAGAAACTTATACCCGACTCCTAAAAAAATAAAGCTTTTCATTCATGCATCGAAACTGTCTGTTTACTGTTGTATATGAATTTGTTTATTTTTTCACGAATCGGTCATGAGTTTCTTTGGGAAATTTGTTTTGAATGATGCATAGACTCACCTCCTTTAAGGATAGAGGTAACTACGAGTAAATCATCACCCTGTATGTAGAAGGAAAAAAAGATAAGGATTGGTGATAAAATATCCTACCACATAGATCTGAGTTAAAAATTTTATTAAAAAAAAAAAAAATCTTCTTTTGACTAATTACAGTACCAGTCAACTCTGTTGTCCAGTACTGATCATAAACCTCGCAAAACTATGTTGTTTTATGTTCTGTCTATTCTAGAATTTCCTACGAAATTGTTTGGCAATCTCAGGCAACGTGTGCGTTAATATTTGCGTGTTGTAGCCCTGTTACCGTTCCTAACCATGGGATTTTCGTTTTCCCATTGTTTGTGTTAGTATCAACGGTAAAGTATCTTGCATGGTAAAGAAATTGTTGTTATAAGTCGTTCATCGGCTTTTATTAAGTACTCTTTGAGGAATTTGGTCGTTGCTTTTGTTTATGCAGGGTCGAAGAGACACCAACGCCAAAACTACGTTCAAAATGATGTACTGAATTTATACTGTCACTTATGGGATATCTTCCGTGATTGTTCATTGCTCCCGATATTTCGGCGCTGTTGCAAGCGCCATGATCGCGGGTTGACCCGTAAGTGACAGTATAAGTTTAGTTATAAACCGTGAAAGCTTAAAACAGTGTTTGATGTACTGAATACGTGGTTTAAGAGCCGGTGTCCCTTCCATCTAGTAGAGAGCATATTAGTGTCCAAGGATTTGAGACATAATGTACATAACATATATTTTAGTTATAATTTAAAGTCGCTTTTCGTGTCTGTTCGTATGTTCGCGTTGTTCTTTTAAACAACACAACGGATTTTGATACGGATTTTCCCATAATTTTGAAAACTTGACATTGCATTAATATTAAATTACGTAATTGCTTATTCTAACTTACAAGTACTATTAATTGAGCAATATTTGTATATATATTTGTAATCACATTCTCGAAATCAGCTCTAACGATTTCGCTGAAAGTTAGAATATGGGGGTTTACTGGGTCGGAAAACAATCTAGCTGGGTCTCATAACTGGGAAAATTCAATTCTCTATTTTCACTCCAGCAGAGGTCGGTCGCCCAGGTACTATTAACTAAATCTCGATGTCTTATAAAGGCGTAAAAACCGAACCAGGGGTCGATCACTAGTATAGTACACGTTCTTGTAAAAAAACTGTGTGTTCTCGGGTTGTATTGATATTTCTAAGTTAAGTGTTTGTACTTTTTTGTAACACCAACATGTGTGTGTGTGTCGAACCAAAGTTATCAACGTAGCCCGAAGAATTGCCGAACATAAGTGACAATGGGCAGGGCACATTGCTCGCAGAACGAGTGGCCGATGGGGCCGAAAAGTTCTGAAGTGGTGACCGCGAACCGGAAGATGTTGCGTTGGATGGCCTCCCTCTAGGTGGACCGACGACCTGGTGAAGGTTTCGGGGATCGACTGGATGCGTAACGCACGGTACCGATCAATGTGGCGATACTTGGGGGAGACCTATGTCCAGCAGTAGACGTCTTTCGGCTGAAATGATGATCAGCGGTCAGAGCAGCGGTGGCCAATTGGTGGAGACACCGACTTACGAGCAGTAAGTCCTGGGTTCGAACCCAGCCAGGCGCATTACTTTGTGTAAGTTATTTCATCACCACTGTTCTCAAAACGGTGAAGGAAAACATCGTGAGGAAACCGGCATGTCCTAGAACCAAAAATTCGAAGACATGTGACATCTATCAACCCGCACTGAGCCCTGTGGTGGATTATAGCCCATTCCCTCTAATAAAGGAGGCCTGCGTCCCAGCAGTGGGAACATTAATAGGCTGATTATGCTATGCTATGCAATAATAAGTAGACTGTCTAAGAATTTTCTTTATCGCCCTGTTTTTCCGACCGTATTGAATTGTTCTTTGTCGGTTGTCCGTCATGTTCTTGCTTACAACAAGGTTCGTTCATCTAATGGTGGCAATTAACTTACCGAACGCGCAATATAACATCACGCCTGTTAGCCCCAAAGGGTAAGCCAGAAGTGTTCCTAATAGTACACCCACATTTTCGCCAGTTATTTTTAATAGTGGGCGAGTCTATTGCCATCAACCGGGCACAAATCTAGTCTCCGGTTGCTACTGAGAAATTCCTGAAGGAAAAACCCGATAACACTTTGCCCGGCTTGGGAATCGAACCCAGGATCTCATGCTCAGCAGTCGCGCTTGCGACCACTAAACCACGAGGCGGTCTAACTTGACGAAGAATCATTTCAAATTCATCACTTTGGTTGCCATTGTTTGGTATTGCTTAGTGTAGATTTGGGCAAATATTTGCTTACTACTATTCATTAAATCAAAGTGAACTTTATAGCAATTCGCTTATAGATCATTTTGTTTAGATCCAATGTCGCGAAAATTTTGACAAATACGCCATGTAAAGTGCCAGCATTAGACATATCGATGGCCGATACATAGTTTCTTTTTTAGATCCTAGCTATGGTGATGATCAATAAAATGACATATTTTTAATTTGATGCCTCGCACTGCCCTGTACTAGTAGCAAGCACTACTTCTGCATGAGGTCCTGGGTTCGATTCCCAGTTCTTGTGAACTGCTATTGGATTTTCCCATCAGGAAATTCTCCTCGTAAACGATAATAAACTTCCTGTAAAACTGAAAAATGTGGGTGCACTTTCTATAACTTCTGCCTACCTTTCGGCGAATACGTGCGTGAAGTTATGCTATATTATATTAAATATTTCTTAACAGAATTACCCGGTCAGAAAAAAAAACACGGTCACGGTCATCTTACGGTCACCCAGAAACTTTTCACAGTCATAATTTAATGACTTACTACATCATCTCTGGAAACTTCCCTCCAGAACAAGCTACACTTAATTTGCTCTCGTAATAGCAACAATTGACAACTGTAGGTTCAGAACGTGACGCGAATAACTACAGCGGCCTTCGACTAACACAGTTAGTCCTTGCTTACTTAATTTCGTCCGTTTCTCCTTCGACGAGTACGTCCGACGTTTCTCGTTTTCCGACGTCAATTCTGAGATGCGTGTTATCCTGAATGTACTGAATAATACATACCCAGTTTGCATGACAAGTGAAGTCGAGTGATGGCAATGCGAACGGTGTACGACACACCTTCGTTATCTCGAAGTTGTGTCCCCACACTAATTTTCTTTGGCTGTTTTATTGATAAAGATAAACTTGGGCTGCCTTTTTATTCGGAAACTCGGGCTTTTTTGTTTCTTTGAATTGTAAATTTAAAATAACATAGTCTTAAGTTTTAACCTTTGATTAATTTCCGTTGTGCGAATATCGACATTACTCGTGAAACCTTTGAAGCTGTTCTCGTAATAATCGAAACGCTCTACTTATATAAAATTGGGTCAATATTCGCGTACAAACAGAGAGGGAGCGCGAAAAGTTTATCCTAAAACAGTAATGTCACGAAATAGGTTCTTAACCTATTTCGCTAGTGGTTCTACAGCTTCAAAGGACTGCGACACAGCCGTTTGTGCCCATTCGATAACGTAAAAAGATTGTAAGAAAATTAGCCAGATGAAAGCCGTGGGCATTTTCTTTATCTCTACTTTTTCCTAATCTAATTGATATCTTCAGATATCGAGGACTCAATTTGTTATTTTCAGCCTCTTTTCTCGTTTCTTCTTTAAATAACTTCTTATTGGTTATTTTAACGTGTCAAACATAATTAGTGAAACTGTGAAACATAGGTAACGTCTGCGATTGCCTGCTATGCCGTTCAAACATAAATTGTGTAGGTCATTTTGACGTAAGCACTGAAAACGAACGCTCTTTTTTTACGAGTTACGAGCTTATTCTGAAATTGGAAATTGGGGTTATTTCAATAAAATCTGATCAAATTAAGGTTTCGTGTGAACAGGATACGGGAAATAAAAGTAGGCTACAGGCGACGGTCGTTCGTTTTGCAATCGAGTGTTTGTGTCGGTGCGGCGTGAAGTGCGATGCGTGGCGCGGCGCGGGCTGCGCGGCGGCGCGCGGCGTCGATAGCGCACCGGCCTGACGTCGCCGCGCTCCCCGTCCCCGCGACCCGCGTCCCGCTCGCCCCGCCAGCGGCGCACGTCACACTCGACACCCGCGACACCCTCGGCACCCGAGCCGAGCCGCGCCGACCACCACACCGCGACGCGCACCATCACCCCCGTGACTGTTTACTGTGAACCCCATCGAGACATAGCCCCAGGAACCACCCAGTGTTGCGATCTGTGCAAAATCAGTATCTGGTGAAAACAAACACATCACACGGCATTAGCGCAGGCGCGCCGCAAGCGGACATGATGAGAGCGGCCATCTTGGCCGAGGACGCACTTTCGCCTCGCCCCAGCTTCAAAGCTCGTTTCGAAAGCTCCATATAAGCCGTAAGAAACAAGCGATGCGTCTGGAAGCTGGATCCGCGGCGTGCGCCCTCTGAGGCCGCCCTGCGCCGCTATCGATCCGGTAGCGTCATGGCGCCCGCGGAGTGAATGCGGACATCGGGACAGCGCCGCAGCCCCCGACCGCGAGCGGAGCGCCCGCCCAGTGATAGTGCTAGAGTGGTCGCGCGGCATGTGAGACAGAGTGTTGGCGTGGTTGGGAGGGCGCGCGGGCGGCGGCGGGCCCGGCTGACCGCGCGCCATGGGCGAGGAGTACGCGCGTTCACCGTGCGAGCGCTTCCCGGCGACGGGCGCGTTCAGCGTGGCGCCGCCAGAGAGGCTCAGCCCACCGCCGCCCGCGCCGCTGCCGGATCGGTTCTCGGCGTCCCCGCGGCGGGTGCGCCGCTGTGCGGAGGCCGAGCGCGCGCGGCGGCCGCGCTATGTACCGCCGGCGGCTCACGTGCCAGTGGAGCGCTACGTGCCGCGGCCGCCGGCGCCGCTGCGGCCTCCGCCGCCGGTGTACTGCGGGTTGGCGTGCAGGCCGCCGCCGCCGGCGCCGCGCAAGTGCTGCGGCCCGGCATGCCGCGAGGACATCGCGGGCTCACCGCCGCCGTCCCGCTACGTGGAGTACGTGGGCGCGGCGGCAGCGCGGCGGCTGGCCTGCACCCCGCCGCCACCGCCGCCGCCCGCGCTGCAGCTGCCTTGCGAGCCCCAGGAGCCCCCGTGCTGCGTGCAGGCTCGCAGACGACCACAACCACCACATGATTGGTAAGTACCTCGCCAGAGAGGCAATACGATAACATCACCGTTTCTGAGTTAGTCCGATTCACAGGTCTAATTCGACCATGTTTTCTTACCCTGCCTACCACCCATCAGAATCTCTAACTACCCACTTTTAACCAAACCATATAACATAAATTTTTAATTGATTTATGTTAGAAATAACAAATCGAGTGACATTCACAAACAAAGTAACTTAATTAACTAGATGCGCAATAGATCTTTGCTAACTGCGTAACTCGACTAAGTTAGCGTATAAAGCGTTTTTAATAATTCGCCGATGATAGCGAGAGCCAGGCTGTTATAATTGGTTAATATTTTGTGGATGAGGCCGATAACGTGTGATTGATGGCGGCTGGCTAACGATCGACGTTTGTGAGCTACTCACATGTACGCACTGATTAGCTCCTCGCCAACGTTCGGCATTTCGATAAATATTCGGCGAACAGTTCGCCGACGAGTATGTCGCATCTGTTGGCTTGTATTGTTGTACTATGTCTATGTAGGTAGGTAGAGTTTTCTGTCCCTTTATCTCTCTGGATCCTTTGATGTCGCGGACCAATCTTTCATTAACGAAAGCTAGCGTTTTCTAAATCTATAACTTTTGTGGCGTCATTTCTTCGTTCTTTTCACATTCCTGTGTTATGAAAAGATGAAAACATTGTATTTTGTGTTTGACAGTTCAATTCATAGGCATTATCTGTTTTCGCAATTGTACCGTAGTGAAACGCAAAATGATTTTAGTCTGCATTAAGCTCTTGGAATTGTACCAAAATTGTTTAGTGTCCTACATAATTCAGTTTTACATTATTGCATCGTAAATCCTCGTAGCTTTGATAGTGATTATGTAGGCTACTTTTGTGTATGAAATTATCTTTAGTCTGTGGTTAAGTGCAATATATTCCGTTTTGGCATTGACTGCGTTTATGTGCAACATGAAGTCGTTTGTACCAACTGAAGATGCATTTATTTACGCTATTATTATCGGAATGGTGCTAATAATAATAAAGTGCAAAATACCAAATACAGGTTCAGAAGGGCTGAAATCTTTATCGCAAATAAAGCAATACTGTAGTATGTAGGTAGTTACGTAGTCAGTATTATGAAAATATTGGAAATCTAGTCCTACCTACCTGCTAAACCAGTCTAGAAGAGTTTTATCTAGTTATTCCTATCTGCTTCGAAAAGTCAACTTTAATTAAAATATTTATGTAGTTATAGGTATACTTTTTAATGAGAAATATGTTTGTATACTAATAAGTTTTAATTATTTGAGTGCCTCCTAACAAGTGAACATGATTTCCAGTTGCTTTCAAAAGTGTCTTTTTACAGGCTACGACTATAGGTTTTTTTAGACTTTGTTGTGCACATTAACAGAACTTTCCACCAGTTCTGCCTGAAGGTAACCCTTCTCCTTCTTGGCTGATGGCAGACATGTCCTTATAGTACACCCACATTTCTCCAGTGATCAAGTCCCATGTCTGGCTTCGTTGTCTTTCCCAATAAAGATACGTTTAAAAAACTTGTTACGAAACTTAGATATTAAATTATAATTCTCAGCTCATTAGTGCTATAATGTTGTTTTCAAAAGGTCTTCTCCAAAATCTCTCAACAAGTGCAATCTAATGTGAAAGTTTTTTCATATAAACTTTATTTTAAGGCTAGCCTAAAGCACCTAAGCTTGAAGAGGCGTAGTGTTGCCAACTCCTAATTTAATTTGTTTATTTTAAGTCGACTCAGTATTTACATTTTTATGGAAATAGAATTGAAGATGTTTTTATTTTATCTACTATTTTCTATTGGGAACACCTTTAGTAATTGTACTCCTAAATATTTTATTCCGAATTTCGATGTTCCGATTTTCAAATGTCCGATTTTCATAATACCTAAGAATTATAATGTCTATTATTAAAAATATTTAAGTCGTAAATCCGATTTGTTTGTTTTTCGATTTTCATATGTCCGAAGAATCAAATGCTCGATGGGTTATCAGTCCGAAAACCGACATTCTAATTTTCAATACTTCGAATAAACTGCTATAATAGGATTCTTATTGTTATTCAATTAGTATAATATTCAGTTACGCATATAAATTCAAAATCTATAAGTAACGTTTGATAACATTTAAAATGTCTACTTTGTTATTAATATTTGTGTATTAATATTATTTTTTTTTGTGTTTTCTTCTTCTCCTTGTACAGGGTAGGTAAAAAATCGTGGATCAAACGAAATAGGGCGATAGTTGGGGATATTTGCAGTAAAAATGTAAAAACCTAACCAAACGTGATCTCCTCAAAAGTTATGACTACTTGAGTGTTTTTTTAAGAAAATAAAAAAATACTTATTTTAAAACATAAAATGGTGTTTAGTTGCTTCTAGCAAATGTATCATATCAGCACTACAAAAGTGCTTTTATGAAAGTGTGTACCATAATTTATGAGTATTGACACTTTTTTCAATGAGCAAGCGAAGCGAGCGTGCCGCGGTATTAGCCACCGAGTGCCAGATCCCCCTCTATTGTTGGTTATTTGTTTATTTGTCTTGATATTCACTTTTACAAGGCGTTTTTATTTCGGAATTCTAATTAATCGGTAATTCCATAATCGGAATTCGTATTTTTGATGTTTCGTATTATCATTAAGTCGGACTTTTTGTTATTCGATCTATTGAAACTCGGTATTTTGAGAATAGTAATTATTAGGTAATTATTCCTAAATTTCAATATTACGAATTATAAAAATAGGATAAATGATACGTCGGAGTTGTTATATTAGGAATTTTGAACCATTCGAAATTATGAAAATCGGTATTTTGAAATATTTCTAATCGTATTTGTGACGAAACCAAAAAAAAACTTTATTACGACAAAAAGTTTTTCGTATTTATGTAGATTTTTTGGATTTATGTACCCTTTTCTATTATCTAATGTGTAACTTTGTTTAAAATCAATAGGAGGATAGGAGATTTAAATCACAAAGTGAAAAATGATTTTGCAAGTAGTTGTGATATTAAAATGTTGTTTGGGACAGGTAATTTCTGAAATAAGAAGATTTGTTACTTATCGTAAAAGTACTCTAATAACTTAAAATTAAATTCAATATACTTTATCATACTTATTCTAATGCACAAAGTGGACCTTACGATTATCTTAAAGATTACATTTGCACACCTTACGTACACATGTTTTTTTAAACAAAATGTAACAGTAGTTATGTACACTATTATCTCTTACTAATCGATGGACATTTACAAGAAAAGTAAAATACACCTACGCTACAATGTGTTATCATTACGTAGATAGTCAAGTAAAGTTGATAATCGCGATAAGATTCGGGCGAGTCATATCATCATATCGTTTATCGTTGCTCCAGTAACAATTATACTAACATACCATATGCATTAGCCAAGTGTACTGTGCTAGTATCCTAGCTTTGTGAATAAAAAATTGACTGTGTATGTGAGTGACTTGAAAAAATGTCTCATAAATAGCGGTTGTTTGCACTTTCGTAGAGGATCTCTATGGATAAAAAGTAAGTGAACTGTAATGATTTCTGTGATATCATCAGTGTTGTATACGTTTACAAAACCGAGTCATCATATAGGTGTTTTATGCGATCGTGCAAAAACATTAACCACTTTATAAATTTACGTTTACGGGCTATGTTTTAGATATTGTAGGTAGTATATGTTTTAGGATATTTACTTATGCCCAGTTTTTAGTCCTTTTCGTGGAAAATAAGACTAAATTACAGAAAACTACTTACAACAGTTAGATAGTTCAAGTTACTTGTGTGACTATAGAAACGTCGAGTTGGAAAGTTTAGGGACTCTTTCTTTAGTTGATTTCTTTGAAGATTTAACGTTCTATTACTCTGGGGAAATTGGTTTAGGATAACATGTCTGCTACCAAAATTGGAGTCGAGTAAATCAGTGTATTTGTGGAACTTAGGTCGCTAGGTAGGACATAAATCAATAATCCTGTAGGTAAAGCAGATCTGTAAACATAGGTAGGTAAGGCGGGAGTTGGAAAAATGAAGGTGTTTATATTTAGCTCAAAAAGGCCTATGTTTGGGCCTCGTTATAGCGTTTAGTGATTAAATTTTAATCTGGGCTGAGCCCTTTATAGTTAGGTTCTTACGTGAAGCCCGAAGTGGGCTTGTTTGCTGATACGGCATTTTATATTATACACGATTGGATTAAATTTTGACTGCTAAATTTCGCTAACCATGTACACATACATATTAATTATGCGTTTGTGTATTTCAAATTAATAATTTTGTAAATAAAAAAATCATAAATCATATTTATTTCCGTAAATTGGGTTTAAAAAACACTTTTACATGTCACATTATGTAATGTTTTAAAACTAAATGGGGCCGATGTACCTGACTACTCTGAGAAGAAACAGCCGAAACAAACTCGGAGGTTACTGTCTCTTTTAAAGGTCACATTGGTCAAATAATATGAGGGCCATGCAGATCACTAATCTAGGCAGATTAGTGATCTGCATGGTCCTCATATGACCTGGACCAGGCGGTCCTGACACTTCTGAGATAGTCTTTTGAAGAAAGACCCTCACAGATTTGAGTGGTCCTGTCCAGTTAGTGCAAGCATTTGACAGTGATCGTGTAGCTCGACTCAAGGAGCTGAACTGTAAATTGAACCTACCCATTAAAAGAATCGTTTCGAAGAAAATTATTAATTGTACTTTTGTTGTTAATTGCAATTTATTCTTAAGGGTTTCACCTAGAAACAGCTTATCTCGTTCAACGATACGGTATGTAATTATGATTGTTTTTAAATAGTTTAGATAGCGATTGAATCATCTGCTGTAACAATCTATGCAATCTATACAAATAAATAAAGTTGTAGTGTCCGTGTGTAATATCACAATTACAGCTTTTTACTAAATGCATATGAAAATGCGGCACTTATAACAAAAACACATTATTTTGTCTGTCTTTCTGTGTTTGTTCCGGCTAAAAAACGAAACGGAACGGAAACGAAACGGATATCAAAAATGCCTGGACCGATTTTGACGGGACTTTTATTCACAGATAGCTCATGTTATAAGGAGTAACTAAGGCTTGTTATATTTTAGAATAAGAATTAGTATTCTGTGAAAAAAAAATACATTCTAGAATAGGAAGGTTGTGTAATAATTACAATCAAATTAATTTTTAATATTTTATACGCAAACCCTGCGTAGGGAACATAGCTGTTTTTGACATGGAAAGAAACCCTGCTCGCACTGGAATTTTTCTTTCCATGTCAAAAACAGCTACAATCAAATTGATTTGATCAAGTACACAATGGTCAATGGTAATGGTATGGTCTGAAATATGGTGTCAGTGTTTTCTTTTATTCTTCCTAATGAAGATGCTGATTGTAATAATCTCATCATCATCTGCCTAGCCTTTTCCCAACTATATTGGGGTCGGCTTCCAGTCTAACTGGATGCAGCTGAATACCAGTATTTTACATGGAGCGACTGCCTATCTGACCTCCACAACCCAGTTAGTACTGGGTAATACGATACCCCTTGGTAAGACTGGTTGTCAGACTTTTTGGGCCACTGACTACCTAACGACTGTCAAAGATCTACAAATGACACCCGGGACCAACGGCTTAACGTGCTTTCCGAGGCACGGAGGAAACTCGGTATGTAATGGGTGGTCACCCATCCACAGACCAACCTAGGCAAGCACGGCTTAACCTAAAGATCGATCCGAGCGGCTGTTATTATTTAACCACGAGCTCCTCATGTAATAATCTATTTTTTAATATTATCGAGAATATTGGGAGGATATGTAACATCTATTGACTTAACCTATAACAGAATCTAGTTTATCGAGCCGTCTACCCATTTAAAGCTAGACATTTGTGTCCAACCCTTTTGTGCCTAGGAATCTGTGACCCGTACCCTTTTCCTCCAAACCCATAAAGCGCTTATCATAGTTTTCCTGAATAGCGAAAAGGATTCTGTGATGTATTGTAGCTCAACGTGTAATCAGGGTGGCCACTACTTTGATTTGACTCTTTTAATAATATCATTTTGGCGTTAGGAGGAGCTCGTGGCTACAAAATAACAGCCGCTCGGGTCGATCTTTAGGTTAAGCCGTGCTTGCCTAGGTTGGTCTGTGGATGGGTGACCGCCCATTACATACCGAGTTTCCTCCGTGCCTCGGAAAGCACGTTAAGCCGTTGGAAGGCTATTCAGATGATGTGCTAGCTGACGTGTGACAATAATTTAATGTAATGAATTGTTTGTTAATATTAACTTACACACTATTGTATATATAGAATCTGGTTCTTCTAACCTAACAGACAGATGTGTTGCTGGGGAGTATGTTCCGCCACTTTTTCTTCCTAGCTAAAACACTAGGAAGTGTCGAAGGGCGAGCGTTTTGGGAGACTGTCTCTTATAACGTTCTAAAAGTGTTAATTATCAGCCTAATTTGAATAAATTACTTTTAATGTATGTCAATCGGCCAAAAGTTTTCGGCCCATTTTGGTTGAAGCCGAAGGTTTGGTCAAAGGAGTTTCTTTTTAGCCGAAACCGAAGCCGAAGGGCCGGTCGTACACTAGTTAGCTGTGGGGTGAACGAACTACATCATCTCAACTTGTGTATAACTAGTGGATCGACCTGCTTATCTATTACTTGGATATAAATAATTTTCTGTTTTCTATTTCTGCTACGTAACATACGGTAGACCGCACGTGTCAGGTGCCTGGAAACCTGTATAAACTGGCCTCTTATTCTATTGAAATCCCGTACTACGCTCGGCCAGCTCAATGCGGTACCACTGAAGTGTGGATTACTGCACCTACGTATTTTTTTAACAATCTAAATGTTAGATGTAGCATGAGACGAATTTCCGGACGTATGTAGGTATAACATTTTCCTTAGGTCGTGGTTTATTAACGATGAGTACTTAAAAGTTCCAGGCGGTTCCTCAATACTAATATTAAGTAAAAGTACAGACGCAAGCACATCAAGCCACCCGAAACTACCAAATTTTCTCAATCAACCTTGAACCTAATGCTTTAGCGATAAAGTTGAAAATCTATTAAAGAAATTTGACAGATTGTAGTAGCTTGATGTGCTGGCGTCTGTACACATTCTATAATATTAATATATTTTATGTATGAGTATGAGTGTATCTACCTACAACTTTCTCAAAGAAATAATCCCTCAAAGACATCGAAGGAAACAAGTTTAGCAATATCTGCGATCCTTTCAAGTGTAACTACGCATCGTCTCGTAGCCAACCCTGCGAACGCAACATGAACGAAAAAAATATACAAATGATTTTACGAACAACGGCAGGGCCAGCAAAGGTAAAAGAAATTATCCTAAGTAAGGAAACAAGGTACGTGATTTATTGATAACCTCACTGAAAATGTGGGGCTGGGCAAAACAAGCGAATAAGGAAGATAAATGAATTACTTTCATTTCCAAAGATCCATTTGCGCTAAACCCTAACTGTTTTTTTAGTGTGATAGATCACGTTGAGCTCTCTGATATTTGTTGTTTATCTACATTAGTGTACTTAACAACTTGTTTTTCAGTGTTTCTTATGTAGTTAGCTCTGTAAAGCAGGTTTTTCTACCATTAGTTAGTTACCTGGCGTATATAAATGTACCTACGTAGAGCTATGTACCTACCCCGAGCTATGTGCTTGCTCTGATTAAAAAAATCTAAAACCGTCTGCAAAAAAATCCTCTAACAAAATACATGATTGCGAGGGACTTGTTGCGATTAAGCCCGTATTCGGTCTTTGCTGAAATGTATTCGAGCCAAACTTAATGATTCATTCCTCCAGACCACTGTACCACTGACCAGTGTATTTGTAATGAAAAACAAACGAACAGTTCGATAATTGGCTGTCTGATGCAAATTAAACAATGGCTTTCATTTTTGGCGTACGAATGAGTGGTGAAAACAAAAAAAATGGCGGCCTTCCATTGTACTCGAGTTATTTATTTGGGTTTTGTTGTTCGTTTTCTTTAAAATTTTAAAATATGTCGATATTATTTTACGAAATCCTTTTTATTTCTGAAGCTGAGCTCGGCGTGAATGATGGCGGCTTGTTAAGCAGATTTTCAGTCAAATATTTATAAATCTTTCATTTGAAATATTACTGTGATAATAAGAATCAGACCTCGTAGAAGAGCGGGAAAAGCTGGACAAAACCAACAACCAGTGATCCACATTGGCCCTGGATCGAAACAACTGGAAGTCATGGGGAGAGGCCTTTGCCCAGCAGTGGGATGACGCAGGCTAACAGTGTCAGTATCAGTAATAAGATTTAAAATGACAGGGTAATGGTTATCTCAAAGGTTCAAACCTACGGATTGAAAGCGCCTGTATGCCTGCAAAGAAAACATGAATCTATCCATTCGCAGGGGCATGTAGGAAGTAAAGTACATAGCTTATGAATGGATCTGACGTTGCTTACATTAGCTGGCGTAAAATGGGGCTAGTCAAGGACTTTGTAGCCTTACAGGAAAACTTGTAAAACAATTTTGTTCTGTTGATAATATTTCTGTGATTGATGACAGACTTGTTTAGCTGTCATATTTTCGCGCGTGCAAATAAATGTAGATGACAGTTTCATAACTGCGTGATTCGATCGGTCGTCGAGTCCGTCAGTCGAGCATTTGTTTATAACTAGGTACCTAAGTGGAATCGTCTTAATAAATGCAGAATCCTATGCCAGATGTTAATATTACTTCGTGTGCCTCTTATTTTTTTTACCAATCCAATTATAAGTATAAAACGACGATTCTACTTAGGTACCTTGCGTGTTTATAAACAAATGCTCGACTAGCGGACTCGACGACCGATCGAATCGCGCAGTTATGAAACTGTCAGCTACTTTATTTTATTTACACGCGCGAAATCGCGCTAAATGGACTGTTAGGTACTTACCTATTAGCCCATGTTTATTCCGAAGGTTTCCACAAGCAGAAAATATCTACGTATCATAGTCTGAAAACAATTTAAGACTTAATATAACATAGCTTATGCCTGCCGGCTTCGCCCGTGTGGAGTTTGGTAATTGTCCCGCGGGATCGTACTACCGGGATAAAAAGTATTCAATCCAGGTTATAAACTATATGTGTGCCAAATTTCATCCATATCTGATCAGTAGTTTTTGCGTGAAAGAGCAACAAGCATCCATCCACCCTCACAAACTTTCACGTTCATAAAATAGTATTAAGATAATATTCCACATTAATATAAACAAAGGCATTCCCAATTTAACATTATTCCACGAACATGAACATTTCGTGGTCGGCTTCTATTCGAGCCGGATGCAGCTGCAAACCAGTATTTTACAAAGAGCAACTGCCTATCTGACCTCCAAATTTTCACCAAATTTTTCCACGAACATGTGCCACGGTAATTGAATTCCATTCGGAATCAATCATAAATCTTCGGTTACCCGTAAATAGGGGTGCATTGACACGCTCCTACGTATTTCAACGAAATCTATCCCTTACTAATGCAGTAAGCATTACCTAGCAGTCTGGACCATTGCTATGATTTATTTGAAGTAAATCATCCAGACTAATATCACAGAGTAACAATAGTTTGTGGTCTAGATTAGTTAGACTGCCATTATTGTGTGAGATTGGTTATTAATTGATGTTAGTCTGTGGCAGAAAATTAATTGTGATTGTAGTAGTAAGGTATTGGAATATAATCAGACACAGCATGACATAACTTTACGCTACAATCCCCGAAGGGTTCGACAGAGGTCAATACCACTCTCATATCTCATTGTCCCATTGAATGTCTAATTTCATGAAAAAGTCATTCAATGGGTT
The DNA here is from genome assembly GCA_963576755.1 of Noctua janthina. Classification (NCBI taxonomy): domain Eukaryota; kingdom Metazoa; phylum Arthropoda; class Insecta; order Lepidoptera; family Noctuidae; genus Noctua; species Noctua janthina. The sequence goes on from OY755055.1 coordinate 7,746,590, forward strand.
TATGAACTTAAAGGGTTGTATTGATTGTAAAGATTATAATTTTGTAACTACATACGTATTAATGGATTCACATTTATATCAACATGCAACCTGACACTGACCTGCAAATTGCGAAAAACGTTAGAAAATTTGAATTTCGCGCATTATCTGGGCGCTTTAACTAGCCTAAGTTCCAGGAAAATTAGAAAACTCAATTATTATACTCGTGACTTTTCAAGTTTTCCTGGAGCCTATGTAGGGAGGTTGACAACCACGCACATAAATGTTTCATTCACGTCATATATTTCTTTGTACATACTATAATAGCTCCTAATACTTATAAGCAGGACTTTTACACTCCCACGGTTCGTCAGACGGTATTGAAGGATATCGTAGGCAGAATTTAACAAAGAGAGGATTATTAACGCCACAACAAGGGGAATTTCGCCCACTTTACACTTTCGCCTTGAGTGTGACGTTCAATGGCGGTTTAATATCAGATCGGTATTGTTAAATCGGTCTTGAATATTCGCCAGTTTCTCTGTAGTTTTCACTGTTTTGATTATAAAATTTCATTAGTCTAAGTAAGAAGAAACCGGTCGTAAAACAGACTTAATTTTCATTAACAGAAAGCGACAGATATGAATTGGATTAAAAATCCATCAAATTGTGATTTTTGTGGTGGCCACAGGAGACCATACAGGGTGGAAGGGCCGCCGACGACCAAACGGTTACCACGTATCAGTAGCGAAGGGTCAATTTTTGTAAGTGGTAAGCTGGAGTACATATCTTTAATGTGATTATATTATTTGTCTATAGAATACTGACTGTGCCATTTTTCAAAGGGAAGCCGTTAGGAATCGAGTTCTATGGAACCTTCGCCACTGCCACGTATTCAGTGGATTGTCTGTTTCCTACAAAAGTGCAATACCTACCTACACGGTCAAAATGTATATGAAAACTTTTGTTCAGAATTATTTATTGAATACGTGGTAGCCGTTTGGGCGTCGGTGTTCCTTCCACCCCGAGTATCGCAATCGTGTGAAGGTTTAGGACACCACAGTTTTAAATTAATATGAAACGTGCTTGTTGTGCCTCTTGATTACATTGGGCAAGCATGGTGATCGGTGCCTTCTCTGTATTCAAAGGTGGGCCCTACAATGGGCCAGCTATTAGTTGAAGTAGCATAGTATTATTTAATGCAAAAGATAAGATTAATAAGCGTTATAGTTCAGTTTTAGACTTCCTGGCTCCAAAAAGGTGACGTGATCTACTGATAAACAGTTTTTATCGTTTAATCGAAAACCAGATATTATATGGGTTCGTTGTTTTTGAGCTATAAACTCGAACATACTGTTTGTAAATGTCATAACCCTTCCTTTTCGGGAGTTAGGTAAAAGGATAAGATAATCTTAAAACAATAAACAATATTTATTTAATATTTTTATACACATACATACCCTGCGTAGGGAACTACAGCTGTTTTTGATATGGAAAGAAAAATTCGCTATTCGAGCTGTGAGCAGGGTACGATGGTCTAATTGGTTAAGACGTCCGGTGTACTGAATCGAAAGGTCGCAGGTTCAAACCCTGCTCGCACTCGAAATATTTATTTGTTTAAGACTTAAACCTATTCACAATTATTGTACCTCAAATTAGAGTATAACTTACTGGCAAGTAACAAGACATGTGCAACTGGGCTTAAATTAGAAGAAACACAAACGATTGAAACAAACCGTTAAATTCGCCATACCGAGTTACAAAATGATCTCGTTTCTTTTTTCTTGACAATGACGTTCGTATAGCATAATCTCGCTCACTCATATTTAAAAAAAAAGAAAGAAGGAAATTGAATACATTTGTCGCAGAGACATGATGTGAAAATCGTAGCTATCGTTTAGAGCCGAATGTGCGAGCTCAATTTTCTTAGTGAAAATACTTTTTACGCAACCTAAAGTATGTTGAGGGCACATCTAACGATTTCAAATCTTTGCTCAAGGCTATATCATACGCAAATAGGGGCTGTTTCATTTCATCCGCAAACAGGGGCAGTTTCATTAACATTAAGAGCCTTCCATCATTACCATGATCATTAAGTCGGACGATGACGTAAACGATATTGCACCCGGACATTGACAAATTACTCCGACGTTTGGGTAGCCATCACTGAATTGATCTTACTTACTTTGCTGTAATATGGTGGCTTTTCAGAGGATTTAATTTAGACTTAGTTGAAATATGATGACTTTAATATGACTTTGCAGATTTTTGAAAGTCGTTACGGGTAGTCTTGTAGCCGTCCATGACGTGGGACGTCTAGGAAAAGTGTGTGAAAGAGACAGAGCTCGACGTACTGTAGTTCCCTTTCCCACTCTTAAATAAGATTAAAACAATCCTGCTTTATGCCGTCATGGTAAACCCCGGTGGCGTGCCTAGGCGCCAACAATACAGTAAGCGCGCAAGGCAAGCAGACTGGACCTCAAGTCTGCTATTACAATTGTGTCAGAATGGTCTATCATTGATTTCATAATTGTTGATTTTTTCAAGTTTGGTAATCTACTAATATAATGGTGTCATTATGACTTTAAATGGTCAACCACTGACACTCCATTGAAAGAAATGGCATACAATGGTAATCTGATAAATAATAAATAATATGTAAACATATATATATATATATAAAAATGAAATCTGGCATGAATAAATGTTCTTTAGTAGTAGTTTTTCGAAAATAATTTCTACTAACGGGTTTTATAATAATGGCAATACGACAACGTCATTATAACACAATTCTATTACGAGACCATTGACTGACCAATGATCAACCATTATGAATTTAGCAGATTACGAACTTTTAGCAAAATAACAATGGGATCGTGTTGGAATGACGAATTTATAAAAATAGTAGACTTGGGCCCCTGTTCAGAAACCAAAACATGAAGAGTAGGTAGGTAAGGAAGGGCAAGCCAAGCTTTTAGACTTGTATGACATAACCGCCACTAGTAACCCCCCAGAAGTCAATCAGTCTAACAACCGGTCTCCCAAGGAGTATCTTCTTACCCAGTTTATGAGAGCTGGAGGTCGGATATGCGGTATGAAATTCGCAGGACTATAAAAATTTTGAAAAAGTAGCCTACGGAGTAGATTACGTATAAATTATACGAACCTACCTAGGTTCGAAATGAATCTCAGAGTAGCTTCTTTCGTACACATTTCCAGTAAAACATGGCCTGGCTTTGTACACATTTTCCGTACAATAAGAGATCCTCATGAACTGGTTTTGTATAGCTTGATTGATCGCTGTGCGTACCCATAGGTATAGCGACCCATATGTAGATACATACTAGTATGTACGTACTTTTGTATTTACTTGAACGGGAACGTGACAAGAATAAAACATAAACGGACAAAATAATCTTCTTTCGCTTGGCTTTCTCATATTATTGAGTAAATATTTTATAACGGCATGGGGGAAAATTCTGTATTGATTCTATAGCCTCTCATTATAATGAACTTGCTGTTAAGGCCTTATTTACCCGACTACGGCGAAGCAAACAGGAGGGTTATGATTTACACCGGTATGTCATAACACATCATCATAATTTGACAAATGAAGTTTCGTTGAAAGCGTCTTGATCTTCCGCTGGTTGTAGACTATTGTTTGAACATACCTGAATATTTAATAAATACATTAAAATATGTAACGTGTAAGTTGTTTATTTAATAGACGATAAATGTTGAATGGTTTGTGGGTACATAACAATTTAAGACGATAATATTTTCTTGTTTCATACTTTTTAGTTTTGTGTTTTGGTGAATGTGACTTGTTCGGTCAATTTGTAAGCTTCTATCAAGTTTTTATTCGAAAATACCTACACCAAGTATTTCTACTTAAATATCAGAAATCTTTATGGCATCACTACTTACAGTTAAAAATAAATTTTCAAGTCGATTTGAGTTCTGAGATTCGGAAAACTTTGAGGTTTTAAAAGGACTTTAAAATCAAAAGAATCTGTTCAAATGACTGATATTTTAAAACAAAAAATATTTTGAAGAAATATTTTTCAGCTAAAAATAGTTACCAAAGGTCGTTTTAAACTTAATTTTGTCTGGGTTAATAACTTGTCTTGTGAAGCAAAAATCATGGTGTCTTTACTTAACGTCTTTAAGTCCATATTCTGTTTGTTCGTTAAAACCTATAACTTAACATAATTCACAATGGTCCTCCCGAAAATCCAATTAATGTGAAAGTTGACTGTTCACAAATATTTTATGAAGAAATTTTATATTTAAAAATACTTTCTATTGCAGGTATTATCACTATTTACAATGGTATGTTGAACATTTGTACAATATGAGCTTTTTAGTCCTGTGGGACATAAACGGTTGAATAGATTTTGATGAATAACACAACAAACAATCCGTCTTGGTACTTAAGCAGGTCTTTCAAAGTTTAGACGTCAGAATTTTTCATGATACCTTTTCTTTTTAGAGTAAAATACAGCTAGTAAATAAGGGAGATGAAAAGAAATTCTAGTGAAAGTATGCCTACAATTTATTTGATTAAATCCAATGGGAGAGGTGAAGTCTTATGGAAGCAGTATCGTTTTCATTTTATTAGTGGCAACTTTGATCAGCTTTGTAAACATTATAATACGGTACCTAGAACAAACATAAGTTCGTCGTAAATAATTTTACTCAAAACCAATAAATAGTACTTAAATAAATCTCGCAAGTAATCCGATAATTTGAATTATTTTTCTTCTTTTTTTCGTTACATCTTAGATTTTCTTGCTTTATGCCTGTACCATTTTTTAGCATCACTGAAAGCTTTAAAATGTATTTTTAGTTCACAAGAAACTACTAGCATTTTTTTTTTTTGTTTTGCGTAATCATTTGATACCTACGAGTAAATACAGTGTGTTATGTCAAACGAGGGTCGTACTATAAGTGAGTGTAGTACTAGTATCGGTATTCATAAAAAATAACAACTTTTACTAAGGGACCAAATTTGAAATATGAAAAAAATAATAGTTCAAAACAAAAGTGCAATACTAACAGGATCAAAATGCATGAAAAAGCTGTATTTCTTTTGGAGTTTATCACAGCACTCTTTATATTTTTTCCTTCACAAGCCAAAACGAACATAATTTTCAGTAAGTAGTCGATACTGCATTGCGCGCTTCTACCGACCAAAATATCGAGTCGAATGAGTTAATGACTCGATCGTTTGTCGAGCTCTGGCCAGCATTTAACTTAATGACATTCAAGGATGCCGTTTTACAATTCATGGAGGAAATTGTTCCGGGCAGACTTTCTGATAACTATACTTAGTTGCTGGAAAGTTAGCGATAATTCATAATTTTAGTTCTTTCATTACTCTGTTATCAATGTCACCTATTATGTACATAATACCGCCTCAAAAACGGATGAACTTATTGTTACAACTTTGATATGGAAAGAAAAATTCGAGTGCGAGCAGGGTTTGAACATGCGACTTTCCGATTCTGTACACCGGTCGTCTTAACCAATTAGACATTATTGATGGAACGAAAAATTCCTAGAGCTGTGAGCAGGGTACGATGGTCTAATTGGTTAAGACGTCTGGTGCATAGAATCGGAAGGTCGCAAGTTCAAACCCTGCTCGCACTCGAATTTCTCTTTCTATATCAAAGCTGTAATAATTCCCTACGCAGGGTTTGCGTAAAAAACATATTTAAAATTATTGTTACAATTTTATTCCGTTTACTCCTCTTTAGTCGTTAAAATTTCTGTATACTCCACTCTGATTCCATTATTCGTTCGCCTCGTCCAGTTCAGTTCATTTCAGCGTGTCTCATTTGCGGACAAGCCGTAGTCCGTCTGTACAATAATAATTCAGCAAACATTAGTACTGGAAAGGCATGTAATCCGGGCAGGCTGAGCTAATCACGACGTACGCCTGATTTGTCAGGCTGGATCTGGTTTTACGTGGTCATCATTGAATACACGAGTAGATAGCTAGAGAATATAATGTAGTATGGTGAATGGAAAATTTTGTTTTTTTTTCAGCCGTGTGGCTTTTGCGACTTTGTCTGTTGTTGGATTCCAGTTGTTCAAGTTTTTATCGTGTAGTTTTATTTTCTCCTGGTATATGACAATTCCAACGTCTACATCAAGTTGCATTGAACTCTCTTCAGTCATTGTGGAGTAATTTACTGACAAATATCCAGTCTTGACTTCATCAATGGCAGTAATTTTAGAACGTTCCTTTGAAAAATTACCTTCATAATTATAGTCTTGGAGACAACCTTGTTGCTCTTTCCTGCCTATCTTCCTTAGGGTCGAGGTTCCTATGACCTTAGAGAACGTGCCCTCCCAACCTTGTTTACTTAAAAGCTTTTCTCTTCGCACGGGACCGTTTTCCTTCGCACTGTACCGTTTCCGAGTTCGTGCGACAGGTAACTCTTAGCTTAAGTGCTAGTACTGGAGTTTCTTTTTCAAGGAGACTGGTATGATGACTGGGTGTTGTTTATGTTTACTGTTTTTCAACTATGGGAGCATCCACCGTAGCGTGGATAAAGTTAGTAGAGATTTTTACATTTATTTGTTTGTTTTGTCATTTTATCCAACATTTTTGAACGACTCTGATTGAATCGGAATTTCCAAGTGCATCGAATTTTCAAAAAGGGCTCAATGTTGCAAATTAGTTCAATAAAGTAATCTATATTTCACAATTTCAGTTGTAAAACTCCAGCTCCCTAGGACTTCGGGTCAAACTTTTAATCCACAGTATTATTTGTATTCTGCATTCGAAATTGAATTAAAGAAAAAAAACAAAGACCAAACAAGTCTAACTTAAAAGAAGTTGTTATACAAAATTGAAAGTCAACGAACGACGAACTAAGCTTTATTTATTAGACAAAAAAACTGTTTGACACAAAACATTCGCTGGACTAATTAAAACGGGCGATCCATTTGCGTATTCAAATAGTCTATGTAGTTAATTAACGCATTTGTTCACGAAATTGGTTTCATCAGCAAAGAGAGCACAATTTGAAGATAACGTGCATTTTTAGTGGCAATTTATACCATATTTATTACGCTTAGTTTAATGTTTATAACGGTTTGCTTTTCGATGCCTATTTTTGCTTTCCGTCGACCGTAGTCTGGATTCACCACATTTTTCCGTAACCTAAATAGAGATGGTATAGTTTAATATTAAAAATCAAAGTTTTAACCGAAATTAAATCGAATCTTGACCGTAGTTAAAGCTAGCCAGACGTCTAATAATGTTATATAAATTAGGTATACTTTCACTATTAATATATTTTAAAGTCAGGCATCGTCTGGAATATGGATTAATTAGACTACGTACTTGTATGAAAAACCGTAAAATACCATAATATTCATTTCCAGATAAACATTTTTCATTAAAGTCGATGCAATAATTGTTTCAATTTGCACTCAGTCTGTTTTACTTTTTCGTCCAACAGTAAGACCCAATTAAATCGTTCCAACGTTTGATCGGGCGCAGGCCGTTGGGTTCAGTACAACTGTACCATTGATTGGATCCCTTGCTATTGGTTGATTGTGCTGATTGCTCGTCGTCTTCAGTTGTTTTTGAAACAAAAGCAACTGCATTATTAGTTTCTTCGTTCAAGATGTTATTGGAACGAGAGTCGGTTTCCTTGTTTTCGAAAAATTTAGATGCTATCTAAGAAATTAATTGAAAAGAATATTGACAACCTACGTCAATGAAATCACATCACAAGTTGACAGTTATTTAAAACTCTCAACTACTGTCTACTGTTGTTTTGTTGTGTTTGTTGTTGTTTGTATTTGTGATGTGATTTGAGTATACGGCCAATTAAAGTTGGTAGTCACTTTACTTGACAGTTATTTACCCCGATTTTACCTAATAAATATTGTTGTAGTTGATAAGTTTAGTACCAAGACCGATTGAAGACTGAAGGTGCCTTTGATTAGTATTGGATTGTAATGCATATTGTATGAGTTGGCTTACGTATATTCTTCTTCAATAGCGTTACTTATATGTAAGTAGTTTTAAAGGATTTTGGGGGTGGTTTAGAGGCTTTTAAGCAAATTCAATTTAGGAGATTTTGGGTATCTACTTGTGAACTACTTCTATATTGGTTTAAATTCGAAGATATTCTAGGTCATTGAACTGTGTATTGTTATTAGCTGTTGAATGACGAACTGAACTCATGGAGACTGACTTGCGATAAGTTGAGCCTTAACGATGCATGACGTAATCCCTTTTGATGGATATGAACTTCAAAAATTCTATCATGTATTCAAGATAAAACCTAGATAACAGTAGCAATAATAAATAAATGACTTAAACCCAGTGTTGAGTAATAAATCGTGCTATGATAATCACGTGATCCATCCATTCAACATTAATTATTCTATGGTGACGTCAAATTTATTCATTTTTTACCCGTTGCGTGGGCGCCATGATTAATATTCGTAATATCTGACGATTTTTACGCCCATTAATTTATCAAAGAAACTGAGTGTATCTCGAGTGAGTCTTGACAACGGGATATTGCGGGAATCCTTTTCAATTCATTGTTGACATCCGCGGCAGCCATTTTGGTTCGATGTCATTCATTTAAAAAATCGAGCTGGCTTGTAATGTTTCCGACATTTGTATTTAGAACAGTCGAAGGTTATGATGGTTGTACACAATGGTTGATGTAGGCGTACTTGAAGTGAAAAACGTTTGGTAGTAATCGATACGTGCAAATAAAGCAATGGAGGTACAGTCGCAGTCAAAAATGTTCTTCATCTATACGTATTTTTGTCTGCTTTTCGTTTAAAATATGCTGAACCGACTCAGTATTATTTACTTTGTCGTAATATCAAAATGCCAATACCACAGAATGACATTCAGTCAACTTAATTTTAAGCCAGACCAGACCAGACCGAATTTAAAATACGACACTGACAGACTCTGAAAACGAAAGGTAAAACTATACCATTGGAGCGAGTGTTGACATTCATTGATATGTTTATCAACAATTGTGATTAAACTAATTATCGCATACGAAATGAACAAGAGACATTGATGTGTGGCCAGCATCCATTGTGTAGGTACAAGATCGAATAAAGAATACAACAGAGAGCATATTTTTCTTTTTTTTTCTTTTGTGATTCGCTGGCAATGCTAACTATTTTATTTTACTGGGTTCAGTTTTACAACTCTTTTTACGACATCCAAGTGCTATAGATTGAAGCTGAAAGCTTTGTGGCTAATGGCTCTGGATGCAATTTAGATCGGAATTTGATTTTATGCGAATACTATTTTCTCGCTTAATATTTTTCAATTAGGATTTTTAAATGGAGCCAATTCTTTTATTTGTGGACTCTAGAATTATAATGGAAAAATTCACCAATGAATTGACAGTGATCAATACACTTTAACCGCGTTCAAGCGCTGTCAGTGTCAATATTTTACAACAATAATGACAGCTCTTGAACTCGGGTTATGTGTTGACCGCGTTTAATTTCGTTGCATAATTAGACTTTTCTTTTATCTGGGAAAACTATGTTTAATTATAGGGGTGTAACTGATAATGATTTCTAAGTACGTACTTAATCATATTGTATATAATGTGTTTATGTATCCTTGGATACTATGGTGAACACTAAAACTCTAACTGAAATTGAGTTGCTCTGAAAAGAGAACATTTTATTTAGTTACAAAAACTAGTTTGAACACTAATACATTCTTTAACCTTAATTAACATACTCACCTGAAAAGAGAAACAACATTTAAAGCTATTGTTTCACCAGTTCTTAATCAGTATTATTTAAATATTCAAATTACAATCTAATTTTCATAACCTAATTCGCATGCTGTATCAATACGTCAATCTGACAGACAGCTCCATAGAAATGACCAAGTTCACTCACAGATAACTTATACATCAAAGTTATTACGCGGCAAATTCAAACATACTTAAATGAAGTGTCAAGCACTTTGTTTACATATATCTAATATAATGTGCAACTAATAATAATTTGGGATTATCATAACATTTTTGGAGCAATATTATTAGGTAGAAATAGCTACTAAAAGGTATGCCAACAGTAATGAGAAAAGTTCAAATTACATTTATTTAGATACCTGATATAAAGTCTCTTTGTGTCCTTTGTGAACTTAAGTAAGGTATCTTACCTTAGGTAAATAAAGTAATAGGTTTATGTATCTAGTACCTAAATTCCGAGAAGAACACGAATGTCGAAATGAAAAGTCCTATCCATAATTGAATGTACGGTCGCCAGCACATCAAGTTACTACTAACTGTCAAATTTCTCCAAATGTTTTTAAACCATAAAATGTTGATGGTTAAGTCCAAAATCGAATGAGAAAATTTGACAGCTTGTGGTAACTTGATGCTCTGGCGACTGTACCTACCTACAAGAAAATAAAATTTTCTCTTAGAATATCCTCAACAATACAAACGTACCTTTGCGGTAGCTAAAAAAGAAACTGATTAAAAATCAGTGCTCTTTGGCCGTGACGTATTTGTACAGGGAGAAGGGTTGTTCAGGCGGGTTACTATGAACTAATTCTAGTGTGGGAAAGAGACAGAGATATACAGGTCGTCTAGCGCCATCTCTTTCCCACACTGGAATTACTCCTTCTTTAAGAAGTTATGGTAGGCGGCCTGGAGATAAAAAGTCCCGTCTATTTCCAAAATACCGAATAACAGCGCAGATGGACCGAATTTTTAAGATTCCTGACAGATGTCCAGAGAGAACCAGAACCAGGAGTTTCAGAATTCACCACCGATTTATCATCTCAAAATAATAGGTCTTTTTGTTGACGATTTATAATAGGTAATTTTATTAGAAGTTTCGTCGCCAAAGAATATACGTAATTGCAGTGCTTCATTTAATGGTTGTTTAATTATTCTAATGTCATTGTGGAAGTTTTTTTTGAATAATTTATTCATTGTGCCGTGTAATTAATGTTCAGGCAATTTACATGCTTTCATGGTCTTTGGAAGCTTTCCATTATGTTTTAACTTATAATAATTGCTGCTATTATTGTGGTGTTGTGTTTTATTTGTAATTGCTGATGGCTGAGATTATTTACCGATACAGGAACATTGGAGCTATCTAATTTTTTAAAAGATATTTTTGTTAAAATAATATGCATTGTGGTGTGAGCTCAAACTAAACTCTAAAGGGCAAATTGCACCATTGAAACTAAACGCGATCACCAAATGTAAACCGCGTTCTTGTGAAATCTGTCGTTCTTCAAACAGTGACTTTGCAAGCAAAGTTGACCCTTTTGACTTTGCTTTTATTATGTTTATTTTATGTATGTACATACTTCTCACAAACAAATATTTTTGATCTCAAAGTGCCAAGTCTATTCAAATTTCGCACTTCATTATGTAACTCTGTAACATTGCGGTTTGAGTCTATGACTTTGGCGCGATACCAAATCACACGGTGCCCTTGGCAGCCGTCTTAACGAGTAATGATGGCACTTAGCTTTATTGTTACGACTTTAAAGTTAAGTATCGATAGGCCTTTTAAACTGCAGTAGTCTGTAGCCACGAAATGGAGCCTAATCTTACCTTAAGGTAGCCATACACGCTAGGTTATGCATGACACTTTTAAATGCGCATGCAAAACTTTCACGCAAAACCGACCTTTCCATCATCATCTGCCTAGCCTTTTCCCAACTATATTGGGGTCGGCTTCCAGTCTAACCGGATGCAGCTGAATACCAGTATTTTACATGGAGCGACTGCCTATCTGACCTCCACAACCCAGTTAGTACTGGGTAATACGATACCCCTTGGTAAGATTGGTTGTCAGACATTTTGGGCCACTGACTACCTAACGAATGTCAAAGATCTACAAATAACACCCGGGACCAACGGCTTAACGTGCTTTCCGAGGCACGGAGGAAACTCGGTATGTAATGGGTGGTCAACCATCCAAGACCAACCTAGGCAAGCACGGCTTAACCTAAAGATCGATCCGAGCGGCTGTTATTATTTAGCCACGAGCTCCTCCAAAGAACCTGCTCCTCTAAAAAACCGACCTTTCCATTCCAAAGATAACTGTACAGTTTTCTCCTATAGACGTTCATGCATGCCTGTACAGTTTGTCTATACAGGCAAAACTGCACATGTATAACCTATCGTGTGTACCGGCTTAAAAGCGACGTGTAGAAAAGCAGATTCATCCACATTTTCGCACAAGTATCAAGCATGCACTTTAGTGTACTATCATAACAGCAAACGTGCTTCATATTGCAGACTAATATTATAAATGCGAAAATCACTCTGTTCGTCTAACTGTGGATCCGTCTGTCTGTCCGTTGCCTTAACTCCTCAACTGCTGAATGGGAAAATATGAAAGGTACGTAGACAGATATGATTTGGGTTTGGAGATAAGATACTTTTTATCCCATACTTATTATCCAACGAAATAATTTCCGGCCTCAGTAATAATTTAAAGTCAGTTCTCCTATAAATAGACATCCAACAGGAAAAACCTTCAGTTACATACACTTAAATGTAGAAATATTTAGTACAAAGTGCTCCGAGGTACCAGGAGAGCAGTAATCTAAGAGAGGTAACTCAAACAGAATTTTGAATGCATTGCGCAATATACAGGCCGCTTCATTTAGATACTCGCGCGGTGTGTGACCAAGGTGCTCGGTCCTAGTCCTAAGGTGCTAGTCCTAAGTACGCGTTGAGCGACGCGGTGAAACGGTGCTATGCTTTGAGGGTGCATTTAGTCCTTCATAGATAGTGAAGTAAAGATTTCGTTTGTGTTGTTAAAACCGCGTCAAAAATCAGCATTTTTACAGTCTCTACTACGACAGAAAAAACTCATTTGCAATCATTCTCTTTTTCGAGCAGTCTTGTGAAAACCGGCCAAGTGCGAGTCGGACTCGCGCATGAAGGGTTCCGTACCATCGGAGTAGGTTTTGTTGTTATAGCGGCAACAGAAATACACATTCTGTGAAAATTTTAACTATCTACGTATTGTGGATCAAGAGATACAATCCGCTAACAGACGGACGGACGGGCGGACGGACGGACAGCGGAAGCTTAGTAATAGGGTCCCGTTGGTTACTCTTCGGGTACGGAACCCTAAAAATGATTACGGTGCTTATGGCTTTAACTTTTGGTACAGTGATGGTGTTTTTAATTCTGTGTTTTTAATTTTCTATAAAATAATTCATAAATCTCTTATAAAATAACCTTCTTATTTATAATATTTTCATTTATAGGTCGTTAGGTGCATTCACCTTAGAAATCGATCACAAAGGACGTAAGACAATGTACGGGTCAGCCTTAATAAATAATTTAATAACCCTTTGTATCTAGAATTATATCTTTGCGTAGGTGTTCTTAAACGGTGTATTATTTTACAATTAACATGAATCTAAATTGACGTAATAGAATACAAAGTTTTATTTCAGACCGGAGTCCATAGGGCTAGTAACAATTTTACTTAACTTCTAGTGTTAGTAGGTTACAGACACACATGAAAATATACAATTGAAATTTAGCGTGAAGCAGCATCCACCTCCGCAACAGCACCTCCGAAATAGTAGTGACTTTATTATGTCAATCAATCTGCCTAGCCTTTTAATAATAATTTTGGAGTCGGCTTCCAGTCTAACCGTATGCAGCTTAATATCTGTGTTTTATATGAAGCAACTGTCTTTCTGAACTACACTACCCGATTGACTGTCCGTAACAACTGTCAAAAATCTATAAATGACAGCCACGACTAACGGCTTAACGTGCTTTCCGAGATACGGAGGCCGAGGGAACTCGATATGCAATGATGGTCACCCATCCACGGCCCCAACTATAAAGATATATAATGGTTGTTATTATTTAGCCACGAGCCCCTCCGTAATTATGACCAACAAATCTTTTTAAAAGCCTTCCACCGAGTACTGTGTGTCTAGGTATAAAAGTGTTCTTAAAATACAATTTCCAGGCCTCTAAATGTTCTAGAATCCAGACATCAGAGGCAAAGGTAGAATGAAGCAACTCTGGCAAATGTAAACAGTCCGCTACTGCGGTCTCACTTACAGAAATTGTCCCACTTCATAGTTGGTCACTGGGGGGTAGAAAGGTGGAACGCGGGGGTGCTACCCCAACCCCGAGGTGTCTTTCAAAGCTGTCAATGTCAAAGGTGATGTACCACTTACACAGAATAGATAGTACCTACCTATCACTGTTAATAATACCGTGGGTAATGGGTAGGTACTTATAGGCCGGATATATTTGTTTGAGTGGGTGGTTGATACAGAACTAAATTGAAATGTACCTACTGGATTGGTTTTTTTTTTTCTGGGTAGTGTTTTTCGACACGCAGAGGAAAATGTGTATAAGTACAGTCTTTTTACAGTTAATTTTCGTTAGATATAACCTTATGGAAACGAGTGTAAAGGTCACTTAACTACCTGTGATTCAAATTATTTTTAAATTATGACTCTATTTTCAAAATAAAGATCAAAGGAATTCATTGTTTTGTTCCTCCTACGCACAAAGGAATCCACATAATTAAATGAGTTATCTTAATATTCATACAGTTTTCATAGAACTTCCTATAAACATTGATATTAAATCGTTCGTATGAAAACAATGATTGTTTTCATTTCGCAGAATGAAATAATTTTCCTTCTCCTGGCGTAAGGTTATAGAAAAATATAACATTAGTTTTTTGTTCTCGCAGCCATTGGTGCTATGGATAATTTATGAAATTAACATAGGGAATAATAGTACCTACCTAGTGTCTAATTGCAGAAGTGATTTTTAAAATTAATTTCTATTCAAACAGTGGCAAACTTTTTCTCGATTTTCTCGATTGCGTATCCAAACACGAGATTCTTGGATTTGCGAACACAACAACTCGAGTTGTTCGTAGGTCAAAATTGTGGTGTGTTTCAAGAACCTACGGTTAAGTATTTTTGAATAGTAATATACTCAATTACCTACCGATTTTATTTACCAATCTGTTCAATATATGTTTTGTTTTAGGCACAATATATTGAGCCAGGTGCTTTTAACTTTTCAATATGAGTGCATTTTTTATTGTTCGATCGAATAAATGTTTCTAATCAAAAGCGAGAGTCCACACAACGATTGTAATATTATGTCCCTCACTGTCAATACCCTGAGAACTTGAACATTAAACTTTTGTGTATTTATTTTAGCATTTTTTTGTATCATTCTAACTAATATTATAAATTCGAAAGTAAGTTTGTTTGTTACCTTTTCACGCCTAAATCACAGAACCGATCATCCTGAAATTTTGCATATACTTTATCAGGTGTACAGAAACGGACATAGGGTACTTTTCATCCCGAAAAAAAGACTGTTTCTGAGGAAAACAACAATAACATTCTTATGATAATAGATGGCGCCACGTGTCTTTCGAATCATGATATAATTATATTATTACAAGCAGAGTACAACCCGAATTGATTGTCATATTAACGCGAGTGATGCCAGGGGCTAAAGCTAGTTTGATATTATTAAAGTTTGTGTACATGTTTGATACTAGAAGCAGTGTGGTTGGGCCAGTGGTACCTATCTATTATTATGGCTATTTAGATTGTTCATACGCAACTCGTCAGTTCCGTATTTTCCTATAGGTGGGTATCATACTTAAACTCATAATAAACTATGTCATAGGCTTGGCTAAAAAGCAGTGCCATTTCTATTCTAGAAATAAGTCGCTTTCGAATGTTCTCTAGTTAAAACTAAAGATTCTCAATGAAAACAGAATAATCTGATATGGTGTGAGTATACCAAACCAAGTGTTCTACATTTTTAGATACAGATTTGAGTAGGAAGCAAAGTATGTTTTTTTTTTTTAAAACAAATTTTGACTATGGCATAAACACTTACTAAAATCATCAACATCAACTGCCTAGCCTTTTCCCAACTATGTTGGTATCGGTTTCCAGTCGAACCGATGCAGCTGAATACCAGTATTTTAAGTAGAGCGACTGCCTATCTGACCTCCACAACCCAGTTAGTACTGGGTAATAAGATACCCCTTGGTAAGACTGGCTGTCAGATTTTCCCACTGACTACCACCATACGACTGTCAAAGATCTACAAATGACAGCCGGGATCAACACGGTTTAGCGAGGAAACTCCGTATATCATGGATGGTCACCCATCTACAGACCAACCCAGGCAAGCACACACTAACATGAAATCGAAGTGCTACATTTTTAGAACGAATTTGAGTTGAAGGCAAAAAAATACGTTTTTAATAGAAATTTTCTTCACACGCGCCGTCACTTTGAGCCAAGCCCCGGGGTAAGTATATAGCTGACTACTTGCTTTGATGTCCCCATTGTTTACAAATGAAATGATGTTCGTTGAAGTGTGGCAAATAGGGGTCATTGTGTAGCTGCTATTGAATTGTATTCAATTGTGTATTAAGAGCCCGCACTGGCAGGGAAAGGTCAAACGGTCTGTTTTCTAAGCTCAAGGGGCTGGGTTGTTTGTCATGTGTTAGTGAACGCCACCGCAGGCCGACTGACCGCAAAAGGCAAGGACATAGAGAACTTGGTAGCCGGTTCGTTAAATATGTAGAACAAAGTTTCAGTTGGGTTTGTGTTAGAAATTTAAAAAACTATAAAAAGCTCTTCGTAGGTTTAAATGTGACCCAAATAAATAAGAACGGAAACGTGAATATTTCGTTCCTGTTTTAGTTTGGTCCTTGAAGCCGAGGGATTCCATTGCACTGTGGTCTGTGGGGCTTGCGCCCTAGGGCTGGTATATCAGTTACGAGAACAAAACCATCGTCTTCCTGCCCTTCTCACTTTATTTGGGGTCGGCGCAACAAGTTTTCTTTTTCAATTGTCCTGTCAGACGTCACGGCATCATTTACGAGAACAAAATGCACGATTTTCACGATTTTTGCATTATTTTCTCTTTGTGTGTCTCCATCGTCTGTCACTATTAAGTTTGTTCCTCTATCGATCTTGTTTATCTCTCAATTGGCAGTCACGAGAAATACCACATGCTTTCGTGAAATATTAAACAATCTGGGTGGCAGTATCGGGGCTTTTGTTTTTTCGGGTGGGAAATCACCAAGTGACCCTCTCCTCCCCACTCTGGGCGGAGCGGAAGGGAGTGTCAGATTTGTTCTGACTAAAACCCATCCATGTTCCTTCTTTGCCCTTTGTGTTCCAGGGCCACGGTACCTCTTTCGAACAGTCCCGCAGCCCTGGCAGGCATCGGCCCTTGCGGACCCCTACTTAGTTGCTGACATCTCTGTAAGGCGCGCGTGGAACACGAACGCACAGTATCGCGGCTTACAGCACAGTTTCGCCAGAAATAGATATATTAAAAATGTCGGCTCACGAGTAGGCTATTTCAATGCCCCCAACTATACAGGGTGGAAAGTTTTCGTCGGTAATTTCCAAAAAAACAGCTGTTCCGTACATTTTGACCGTGTAGATAGGTACTTTTAATAGCTGTTTTTTTTTTTAAATAAACGACGAAAAATTTCTTTGTGATGTTTCAGAACGATGTACTGAATACTTGGTAACCATTTTAGCGTTGGTGTTTCTTCCATCTTGTACAAGCATTTAACTTTAAAAGTTACTTCTGGTCTGTGAGCATAAGCATAACCAACGTACATACCAGTAGCGAAGGGTCAATTTTTGTAAAAGGTAAGCCTGAGTACATATCTTTGCTGCATAGAATGTTATTGGCTATAGAATACTGACTGTGCCAGTTTTCAAAGGAAAGCAGGTTGGAATCGGGTTGTATGGAACCTTCGCCACTAGTACATACAATGTCTCCATTGATGAGACACAGAGACAGCATTTCTGATCAATAATTGTCTCAAAGCCTCTTGCGCCTACCTTTTGTCAAAGACTAAGTTCATTGAATGCACTATCAAAGGGCAGGTGTACATCGGAGCAGCCATTGAAGTTCTATATCGGATTAGTGCAAGCTAGGGTACCTTCTAACAATGGCGATACGAAGTTACAGCTCAAGTTCGTATCGAATTTAAGACTGTTATCGGTCTTGCAGTAATTTTATGAATGAGAAAGTTTATCCTGACTTATGTTTGGCTTGTTTCTTTAGTTTTCTTGTATTCGTTGATTGTAAGTAGACGTACTTATTCATGTATTTTTTGCAATTCATTATGCTCTTGGAGTCCTGGTATTAAGACTTACCAATGTGCAATGTTAGCAAGGCAAAACTATTGGTCATGTAAATAAATACCTCGTTTGTCTAGTAATCGCAATCGCGAATGCTGAGCTTGAGGTGCTGGGTCCGATTTCCGGGTCAGGGAAATTGATATTGGGGTTTTCCATCAGGAATTTCTCAGTACCAGCCACGGAGTTTGAATTTGTGCCCGGTTGATGGCAATAGGCTTGTCCTCTGTTACATGGGACTTAAACGTAACTGACGAAATTTGGGTTTACTATTAGATACTTCTCTGCCTAACCCTACGGGGATTACAAGTGTGATGTTATGTTATGAAAATATTCTGGTATGTCTGCAAGATAAGAGCTTTTGCTTTGTCTTTTGCCTTGTTTTCCACAAAAAATCTCACTAAAAGTTTCACAAAATTCATCGCTTTCTTTATCCAATAATAATTACTTACATAAAGAATAAGATGAATTTTATGTTTTAAAATTATCTTTATCTTCAGTTATAAGTTACAACTAAAGGTAAAAGTAAACATTATAATAATTATTCTGCTTAATAACAATTTCGTTGCTAAATGTTTTTGTTAGTCTAGCTTTTGTTAACTAGACTTGTCTGTGTTTTTAAGATTGAGATAGTTTGCATAATGAAGTACCGAAGAAAGACTAAAATTATGAATAAATACTCTTTACTTGATATCTTCTTTGTTTTCAATATGTTCTTCAAATTACCTTGTAGATAAAGTAGGGTTCTAGAACCTCTTAAACTTAGATTACACTAGCTTATGCTCGCGGCTTCGTCCGCGTGCAGTTCGGTAACTGTCCCTCAAGATAATACTGCCAGGATAAAAATTATCCTATATGTTAATCCAGTTTATAAACTATCTATGTGCCAAATTTCACAAAAATAATAGTAACAAACATCCATCCATCCTCACAAAGTTTCGCATTTATAATATTAGTAAGATAAGATCCACTGACTGTGTTACTCCCATGGAGACATTAGCCCCATTCACTAGCTGGTAATAAACTCGTAGCAGTAGCCATTTTAAAAATTAAGCCATTTAAAAAAGGAACAACTCAACTTGTATCAACCGTTTAAATCCGTTTGATGTGGTTTGATTGCTATTGTTTTCGGAGACTGTTTTTTTTTAATGTTGTCTATTTGATTAGTTTTTAGAATTCTATTTCTGTCTCTTTTTTCAGGCTTTTTAGAGCTCGGCGTTATAAGATATTTTAGTTTGCTCTTCAAGTGGGATCTTAGACATCTCAGGAACGTTGCTAGGTGATGTGGGTTAACCCTTTGTTGCTTAGAAATGAGAGGGTATATATTTATAATCGTAGCCCGTAGGTCACTGAACTCTTGCTGGCGGTGAAATTATTGTTACCTACCGAGATACTCGTATTTTAGTTGACTACGAGGTAAAATGGGATTGTAAAACTTTTAACTCGGTTAACATGACAGAACATCACGCCTGTAATCCCCGAAGGGTTAGGCAGAAGGTGTACCCAGTAGTGCACCCACATTTCGCCAGTTATGTTTAAGTTCTATTTGTCCCGAATTACATAAAAAAAATAAAATATTACTATTAACCGGGCACAAATGGCTGCTACTGAGTACTTCCTGATGGAAAAACCCAATAACACTGCGCGACCTGGGAATCGAACCCAGGACCTCATGCTCAGCAGTCACGCTTGTGACTAGACCAACGAGGCAGTAACCCGGTTAAATTGTGATGATTTTTTAACAGTATGTCGCCATCTAAACAAAACAGTGATATTTTCACAGTTATGTAAAAATATTTACAGTAATCGATTTTGTGAAAAACCTAATTTTCAACGAGAAATGTGTAAAAGTCACACAAAGACTTAGATAGGATTGGCACATAACACGGTGTAATGGCACAAAGGGGATTATACTCAGCATAAGCTGCAAAATAAGCTGTACATAGCTTTTGAGCACACTTCGGTTTCCATTGTCCTTTATGCAAATCTACAAGAGTAGATGATAAACTATATTTTACGACGCCCCAGATGCGCATAGAAAATTGTATACGAGAGCTATAACTTTAATTTTAATGCTTACCGCATCTGTAGTTAAAATATAAACTGTATACTCGTAGTTCAGTTAACATTAAAAGAGTAAAGAATCACAGTTCTTGGTCAACTTTCTACATTATATCTAGCCATTGCCTTGAATATTGAAACGAATAGCGTAAGTTTGCAGATGAACTTAGAACTCGAGTTATAAGAACCTGTGCTAAAGAACTACCTACTATTGTATTAAGTAAAATACCAAGCATTCGCTTGGAACTTCCGTGTGCAATATGGAAAACAGACTAACTTCTTCGACCGTTTAATTTCAGTTCCCGACTTTTATACGAACAGTTTACCAATATAGCATCCATGTTTTGTTCTTCTGAATTTTGCATCTAAACTTATACTGTCACTTATGGGATATCTTCCGTGGTTGTTCATTATTTTGAGCTCCCGATATTTCGACGCTGTTGCAAGCGCCATGATCGCGGGTTGACTGGAGAATGCGGGTGGATGGTGGTGTCCCGTAAGTGACTGTATAAGTTTAGTTGTAAACCGTGAAAGCTTAAAACAGTGTTTTGCATATAAAGTGAGAACTTGATGAGAATTCTTGGGGAATTCTCATTTGTTAAAGTAATCCGTAATGTCTTAGTACAAGTCGTTTTTAAATAGCAGCCGGGTCAGAATTAGCTGTTTACTGGCCGGAATATTACAGCATTGGATGGAAAAGATGAAAAAAGGTTGACTTGTACTCAAGAGTATAACAAATGTCTCACTATGTGCTTGTACAATATGTTATTCTTGCAGCGTGGCTTCTGGACCTAATAATGCAATGATATCATTTGGAACAGCTCACTCCGCAGAAACAAGATTTTCATTGACCTGGATTCTGCAGCGCTCAACTAGGACACGTTTAGATTAATTTCATTAAAAATATATTCCATCCTAAAATATTGGTATTGGATGTATTCATAGAAAATTCAATTTAATAAAATAATATGAAAACGATTGACGTCACGTAATCGAAACCCAAACGTGAAACATCAAATGGAAATTTTAATTAACTTGTGATATTCGCATTTCAAAACATACGAGGTATCATTTCCTCTTGTCACTCAGACTGTTTAAAAGATTTAAAATGTCGTGTTGTGTACCAAATTCGTTGTCGTCAACGAGAAACTCGGTTTCGGGTCGAGTGTTCTGACCGACCCAGTTGTTAGCTGCAAGCCTGCAACGTCGATATGCTGTCACAGCACACACCCAACCACTTTAAATTTACCACTAACTGAAAACAGCTACCTTATCTCAACCACATAAAGAATAAAATGGCTTGACAAGTACTTGTGTACTTATATATTGACGTGGTTGTACGTGTCGCGTGCCCGTTTGAACTTAATTTGACGCTTACATTGCATTTTTATTTATTTCTGTACACAGTGTTGCTTTGCTCATAAAAATTGCAGTCGCAGTGTAGTATGACCTTATAACCTTATTTTTTTATCGTTTCTACATGCAATGCTTTTAATATTTTACACCGATTTGTTCCTGTTTAGAAATAATTTCTGTTCTGTGCGAATTAATAAAAGTTGTATTTGTATATGACTAACTCGAGGTTTGTAGTTTTTTTTTTCTTTGTTGTCATAGAATTAAGTCGAAGTTATGCCTTGAAGCTTTTTAACACAATAAGTACATAACTAAGTTGGTATAGGTATATCGATCTATTTTTCAAAACGATTTCTAATAAAGACATCATTTTTATTGTTAAACGATGTTCATGTCTAAACTTACTGCGAAATACATTTACTTAGGTAAGAAGGATATAACGAACTTGATTGATTACAAAGAACTAAGTCGAGCTATTATTTAAATACACCTTTAAAACTTTTGTCATTACTTGGATATTATGTTAGGTAGAAACAGGCGGCCAAGTGGCCCAAAGCAAAACTGGCCTTAAATACGCCTCTATCGCGCTGCCTCAAAAACGTAGCTCGGCTTAATTTAAAATCACTCAAGGGTGTCGGGAAGGCAGGGTACACACTATCTGCGGAGATCACGATAGGCCGCGTTCAGACTTGGCATGGACTTGGCCGCTTCCCAGCAGTCTTGGCAGCCAAATGCGGGGTTCCGTCTTACCAGATACCGCTTTACGTAGAAATATTAAAAGTAATAAGCCTTAAGATTGTGTTGTTTGCTGTTTATTGATCGTGTTTTGTTTTTGTGGGGGTCTACCGAAGTGTGTGGAACCTCAGTTAACATACCTACTTACATAAACTTACGCCTTTGACCCTTAGAGGTGGGCAGTACTTACAGCTAGAGAACACCGCCTGCTTCGATCCTCTTCTTGCTTCGTCTACATCATACATCAGGTCAAGTACACACGGCGGCACATTAAGCTTTTCGTTTCTTGTATTTCTGGTATTTGGATAACCTAAAAGTGTTTAGTAAAGTGTCAAGTTAGGGATATTCAGCACTTTACATAATAGTGGATTGCAGCCCAATCGTTGCAAATGATTACACATTACCGACTTAGGTGCGGAATTTCGCATCCACCGTTTTGTCGGTATCTATGAATGTAAAGTGGTTGTATGTAAATTGTTGATAGGCCCATTCACACTGCGATACAAACGCTTAAACGAGTTGACTAAATAATTATGGGAAATGGTACGTTTCAATCAATGCGTCCTGTAAAAGTATGATGACACAGTCGGACAATGTTAAATTATCGAGTGTCATATGCAGAATCCTTAACTGGTGACTGCCTATCTGACCTCCACCACCCAGTTACTAGGCAACACTAGCTCGTTGGTAAGACTGGTTGTCAGACAAACGGCTTAACATGCTTTCCGAGGTGCCCCTTAATCCTTCCTACTAATATTATCTATAAATGCGAAAGTTTGTGAGAATGTACATATGGATGTCTGGATGTTTGTTGCTCTTTCACGCAAAAACTTCAGACCGGATTTGGATGACATTTGGCACACAGATAGTTTATAACCTGGATAAAAAATAGGATACTTTTTTATCTGGTAGTACGGTCCCGTGGGAGAATAACAGAACAACACGCGGGCGTAGCCGCGGGCATAAGCTAGTTAGAAATACGCCTACCAAAGCGAAAATATTCTTTCCTGATATCTGAGTACTTGTTTGCTATTCCAACATCTATCAAATGGCGATATCACTGCAAAAAAAGGTCAGCAACATGTGTAGGACGTATTTCGACTTCCACAGTGAAATTCATGTTGAAATAGGTTTCAACATGTTTTTGTGTCATGTCTTTCTCTTTCTCTCCACTTTGTTGAAATCTATATTTTTATCAGACAACATGTTTTATGTGAATTTTTCGCAAACCCGAACGCACAGAATGTGATTTAAATATCTCGCCGATCGAAAAATCTCAGGCAATAGTTGTTACCAAAGATTACACACATCTATACAAATAAATAAAATTGAAATGTTTATTTGTAATATCAAAATAACAGCTTTTTACTGAATGCATATTATGAAAATACATAAAGTGGAAAACCGGAATTAATACTAATATTTACATGATTGAGAAAAAAAGGAAAATTTTATCAGCCTAGGGTAATTTAGGAACAGTCTTCAGTGGTATATAAGGCACTTATAACAAAAACACTTTTTCTACTTTTGTCTGTGTGTCCGTTTATTTCAGCTAATCTCCGAAACGGCTGGACCGATTTTGCCGGGACTTTTACTGGCAGATAGCTGATGTTATAAGGAGTAACTTAGGCTACTCTTATTTTAGAATAAGAACTAGGGTTCCGTACAAAAAATTAAAACCCTTGATATTGGTAACAAAATCCGATTCTAAGTTAATTGAAGTTATATTTCTTTTATAATAATTTCACGCGAACATAGGTCGCGGGCAATTTTTAGTAATTTATAAGATTAGTCCTTGAAACATTAGCCCTGATACATTATGCATGTAACCACGATAACCGCACTGTGTTTACAGATTTCGGAGTACCCATTGAAACACCGAAGTACTACTAAGTTCTGAGAAACTTATTAGCATGAAATATCTACGTGAAAGTACATTAATTATTTACTAAGCTAAGTATCGAAAAGTGGAAGTTGAATGAAGACCTGTACCTTTGACTTTAGGCTTTTGAAGTTCAGCGTTTAGTCTCGTTTATTTTGTACTAAGATACCTAATCTATACTAATATTATAAAGAGGTAAAGTTTGTATGTAGGGGGTAATGTCCGGAACTACTGATCCGATTCCGAAAATTCTTTAACTAACGAGAAGCTACATTATCCCCGAGTGTCATAATATGCATATGCTACACTAGCGACCCGCCCCGACTTCGCACGGATGCAATATCTATATATAAAATAATAAACTGACTGATAACTGACTGGGTGATATATCAACACACAGCGTAAACCACTGGTCCTAAACACATGAAACTTGGAGGATGTGTTCTTTCTGAAGAGTAAGGATCCACTAAGAAAGGATTTTTGAGAATTCCACCCCTAGAGGGATAATAGGGGATGGAAGTTTATATGAAAGTCCGTCAGTTTTTAAGGATCTTCAAATTTTGTGTTTAGGCTGACGAGTGAAAATTAATTTATACGTGTCTCAGCGTTTTTGATAATTCTACCCCCGAAGGGTTAAAAAGGGGGATGAAGGTAAGCAATCGGATATTTTTTGACATCCACGCGGGCGAATCCGCGGGCAAAAGCTAGTTTACATAATATAAACCTTCCTCCTGAATCACTCTATCTATTAAAAAAAACCGCATCTAAAATCTGTTGAGTAGTTCTAAATATCTAAACATACATAGGGTCAGACAGCGGAAAGCGACTTTGTTTTATACTATGTAGTAATTTAAAACGTTCATGTGGGTTATTTTCTGTAAATATCGGAAGCGAAGCCGCGAGCTAAAGCTAATGTTTCAATATAGGCATGAGAATTTATGAATGGTTTATTTTTTTAAGCCATTGGGTTTTGAAAGTCTCCAGTGTAGACTAAGGTAAGAATGGCAATGATGTAGTATTGTTAATTGATTATTAGTATAAGTGCATTGCCGGGCATTGTAGATTAGAGAACAATCTTTGAAAGAAACAGAATATTCTGAGTTAATTTCGGCTGCTTCTTAGAGTAGTCAGCTACGAAACGTAACGTTTTGAGGTGTAAAAGTGTTTGTAGACCAATTTACTGAATAAACATCATTTGTCAGACTTCTTTTAATGGCAATTATCTTGTCCTCGTATTGAGCGACGAAGTGCACGGATTCATGACATAATTACGAGTATCTATTATGCGTTTACAAAGTGGGAACGTGCGAAACAGGTTTATGTTTCTATGCGTCTGTTTTATTTATTTATATGTACCTTGGGTTTTTTGTTTTGTCTTGCACTCTACTTGTTTTTTATTTTTATTTTTTTAATCAGTACCTACGTATTTTTATCTGTTATTACTATACACAGTTAAGTTCTATTTAACTACCTATTCATGCATACCTACACATACCTAATTAGAAACAAAACTGTTTTATGTCCGTCACATCACCATCTTAGTTCCAGTTGAAAACCAGCGTCGGGCACTATCTGCTCGGCAGTTTGCTGAACTGGGCCTATTTGGCGCAGCCGTGAGACACACAATATTATCTCCTTCTTTTTTTGTTGTTTTAACATTTTAATTGTATAAATTTAAGCTTTTTTTTAAATATTTTTTTTGTGCTTGTTGTGTGCACTTGTGGCATGGGCCAAATAAATATGTTTTCTTTCTTTTCTTTCTTTTTTAGTAACCAGATCAGTCAAACCAATTAGAAGTTCTGAGTCACAGCAACAAGTCAACAGCCTGGATTCTGGATGCATGCTGTTTTAATGGCAATTATCTTGTACTCTATAACATGAGACTTACCTGTTATAACATGCTTTTTTTGTAAATGAATATTTAGGCTGAGGCCAAGCGAGCGTAATTTTTGAGCTGTTAGTCGCGTAAAATGCGTCGCGGGATTTACGCTGCATTCGGTTTCTTACTAAGTCCTGTTTGTACCACACGGCGACGCAAAATGAGTTCCGTGACTCATTTTACGCGACTCACAACTCAAAAAATTACGCTCAGTATAATTCACTTTTGATTATCCCTTCGGTAGCTACAAGCGTGATGCTATATTACGTAACATTAGTTTCATAGAGATAATATTGCACGACAAAACGGCTGACAGTTAACGTAACTTGGCTTAATACATTCCATTGGCCATCACGTCTGGTTACGATAGTTTAACTGGCCGGTCCATTATCTACCTAACAGCTATTAGTATTGGCCTAACAACGCAATTATAATAGTCTAGCTTATGCTCGCGGCTTCACCTGCGTGCAGTTCGATAATTATCCCACGGGATCATACTACCGAGATAAAAAGTATTCTATGTGTTAATCCAGGTTATAAGCTATATGTATGCTAAATTTCATCCAAATCCGTTCTGTAGTTTTTGCGTGAAAGAGTAACAAACATATATCCATCTATCCTCACAAACTTTCGCATAATTTGGTGTTAAAATGTTTTAATTTAAAGAAAAGCATGTGATGTTAAAATTTTCACTTTAGATCACGTTCATTTTATAAAATTGTTAACCATCCGTTAATGAACTTAAACTTGGAAGAGTTACAACTATGATTAGAACTTTATAATGGCTTTCCAAACTTACATAGCTGGATTAAGAGTAAGTACTTACCTCCCGAGGCGAATTTTGCTTAGTTAAACAAAAATTTTAATAGTCAAGAATATATTCGAGTTTAGATACTTAAGATTAAAAACGTGACAGTTTTCCCACAAGTTGTTGAAAATTAGAACATGTATCGCGGCGGTTTTTGGTACGAAAGCAACGGTTTTGTAGTTAGTTGAAACAAGGCCAGTAGCTACAAACTTGCTTATTATAATTTTGACATACTAGCTTATGCCCACGGCTTCGCCCGCATGTAGTTCAGTAATAATTGTCCCACGAGTACTACTACGATAAAAAATATCCTACCATATGTTATTTCAGGTTATAAACTATATGTGTGCCAAATTTCACCCAGGGGGCCTAAAATGGCCGGTTTATTACCCAATTGGTTGGGTAATAATAAAATGACGTTAAAATTTTTAAAATGGTCACAGACGCAGTTAATATTATGTATTAATTGTCACTATGTGACCACTGTACTATGTGACCACTTACTAGCAGTGGCGAAGGTTCCATAAAACTCTATTCCTACCGGGTTCCCTTTGAAAAATGGCACTGTCAGTATTCTATAGACAAATAATATAGTCACATTAAAGATGTGTTCTCCGGCTTACCTTTTACAAAAATTGACCCTTCGCTACTGCTATCTAGTCATTAATATGATCTTTCACACAGTCAGTCCATAGTTTTTTTGGCCTTCCCCTTTTCGTAAGAATTAATAAGCTTTCGCCCGCAATTCCGTTCCGGTGCGGGCGAAAATTATCCCACACTCCACACGAATATCCTACACATTATTATCATAATTGTTTTTTTATACTTTGCCCCGTACTAGGAATTTCACCTGTATCGTGGGTGCGTTTACAAACATTTAAACTCACATACACAAACAGCTAGACCCGGAACAACTACCTGTAGGCCATACAAATATTTGTTCCGTGTGGGGTTTGAACCCACGACACGCAGCGTATCAGCCAGTCGCTCCGCCACTGCGCTAACCGTGACATCGAATTGTGATTGTAATGTCGAAATTGATAAAACATTTTCTCAAGGTCAATGTAAGTACATGAGACCTCGCTTCAAAAAAATACACGTGTAAATATGTATTATTCATATATTTGATGAACATTTCCCGACACGTGCCTCAAAAAAGCTTACTCGTATATAAAATAAAATGGACTCTTTTACACTGAAGAAATTTTCACTGAAACTGAATCATAGCTGTATGATTTAAGTCAAATAGTAATCCACCAAGACCGATATTGTACCCATGGAATATTGTAAGAATTGTGTAATGTTTTTGGTGTACAATGAAGTAAACTGTAATAACCAATCACCAGTGGAGAAGGTTCCATACAACTCGATTCCTACCGGATTCCCTTTGAAAATTGGCAATTGCAAAATTGGCCCTTCGCTACTGCCAATCACTATACATTGTAGTAAATATTCTCATCTAGCAACACGGAATCGAAGAGAAACAGCGTGCTGACTAGCGCGTCGTCGATGGTGCCCCGTACTATAGCACTCCTGCTCTGTCTCACTCTAACAAATAGCGGTTCGGAGCGACGTAAAGGATAGGAGCGCAACCCTAAGCTTGTGTTAAGGAACTTACGTGCAATGAGCATCTACATCTAGAGGGATGCACGCATTAAGTTTTTCATATCATGACGCCTTGTGATCCCCAAAGAGTAGTAAGAGAGTGCCTGAATAGGCTTATTCATTAACTGGCGAGTGTGAAACTCGCGATTGCACGCGAGTTGACACCTTCCGATTTTACCTATTTTTTTTGTCGTCAACTCGCTCGATCTTGAAAATCTGACGTTAAATACGTTTGATGTACAGTAAGCTACAAAAACTTCTTTTAAACTGTATAATTTAGGTACCCACTTTAAATGTATGACATTTTATACGACTTGACTTTAAAATAAAACACGGAGGTAACATGAGAAGGTCAAAAGTAAGGTAAAATGTTACAAAAGTAACATTCTGGCAACGCTGGATGGCATGCTTGGGTATCATGCGTCATCAGCCGCATCCCCCTCGCCGTATCCCGAAATCTAAGTAGATAGTCGGTACTTAACCGAATCAGCCCGCGCGGGAAATAGCTAGTTATGTATAGTGATTGGTTTCAATTCGTTTTTATTTGACTGTACTTTATAATGTGCGAGCGAGTTGACGACAAAAAAATAGGTAAAATCGGAAGGTGCCAACTCGCGTTCACTCGCGAGTTTCACACTCGCCAGTTGATGAATAAGCCTCTGAATGATACACCTACATTTCGCTAGTTAAGCTTAAGTTTCACATTAAACAGGAAGATTATTGCTTATCGGGCATAGATAAAAATTTCAAGCTTCTACTGAGAAAATCCTGATGGAAAACTCAAAAACACTTTTCTCGACCGTGGAATTTAATCTAGAACCACATGCAACAGTCGCATTTGCGACCGAACTGACCTTCAACCAGGGCAGTCTAAAGAAATAAATCTAGTTGTAAAAACAATGTGTTAATTTGGTTCCATATTTTAAATTGAAAAGACGGAAATCTTATAAGATCCCTTTGTTACCCTTTTGTTTGTCTACCTGTCAAGAACCTTTTCTTAGAAAATGCTGGCCATTTTGAATTAAAAACATTCACGGATTGACGGCCGGATGTTTTTTAAACTCTTCTCTCATTCAGCCCCACAAATAAAAAAAGTGACGCAGGTATTATTTATATTCTAAACGCTGGAACAGCTAAATCAGACAGATACGCGAGCATCGCATATTTCAACTCCCAAAATTAAAACAAATGTGAGTTTTCAAATAATACTTTTCATGTTTTTTGACCTGTAGTCCAGCAGTTATGTAGGTACTTATACCTGGAAAGAATTCCAAGGTTAAATAGAACTTTAACAGGTTGTTTAGGGGCACACTAGGAAGAATATCTTAAGTTTTCGACCGCGAGGACCTAGGACAACAAGGGGGACAAAACCTCATTTTTTCACCTGTTTTCGACATGGTCAACTGAATTACCAGGAAACAATAGATGGATAAGAAAATAGAGTTGGTGTTACAGTGTCCTGATAGATTTTATAGTTTCAATAAACAATACGGTGATACAAGAATCTTTCGGCGCTCGAATGACGTTGACAAAGGGGCGCTGTGCGTAAACATTTGTGAAAAACAAAATGGCGGAGTTAGTTTAGACTTTGGCCAATCGCCAATGATCCTTGTTGTTTAACACTCATTTCTCTATGCTTCTAAGGCTATACAATTCTCTTCAAAGCGATCGGTTGTCCATCAATGGACGTTGGTGGACAGCAATAGCCCATTGTGTGTAGGCCACAGGAATATCGATTCAATAGACGCTATTTTATCCAATATTATAAGGAAAATTGTATGAATATTGGTGGTATTTTTAGACGAGGTGCTGTATGTATAACTATTGAAATGATTTACGAATAAAAAGATTAGGAAAAAAGGTACTTCAAAGGATATTTCCCTATCTATAAAACTGAATTATCTCAGAGAATTAATTACAATATTTTTTCTAAATCTTAAGTTTTTACACGCTTTGTGGATCATCTACTAATATAAATAAACCTTTTCCCAGAAATGTCTGTGAAATGAAATGTGAAAGTCTAAATATACGAGGAAAAAAATACCTAACCAATACCGCACCCGATAAGGAAAACTCCGAAGCGAAAATGATACTTTTTATTTCCCAAGCTATTTGACAACTAGATTTAACAGAGGCTAAAAAAGCTCACAAATGAAATTTGTTATTACAAAAATATTCACACCTATTTTTGTCTTTTAATCACGAAAAACATTCAAAAAGTGTGTCAATGAAATGAAAGGTCTCATCTATTTTATGTTACTTTTCCTTTAGAAAAATCTACAATATGTGTTTGCCGTTATAGACACAAAACACTGAAAATTATACTAATTAACACTAAAATTCAGTTGCTAAAGTTAAAAATACATATATTATATTATTGTTATATTCAAAGTTCGAGTGAATCGGTTACTTCTAGACAAGCGTGCTCCACCCTAGGCATCATCGCTTTACATCAGGCGAGTTGCGGCTAAATGCAAACTTAAGTAGTTTAAAAAAAATTGGACTTTTGAACTTGCCAGTTCTAATAATTGTCAGTACTGCGAACTTTCTAAACCGATTTTTATTTACTTACACATACAGTATATTCACCCCATAAGGAAGAATATCAAATAAAGAAGAAAAGTGATACTTTTTATTCTGAGAGCTCTACAGCTAAATCAGGCTTGGAGACTACGACCAAATATTTCAACCAGGAATAACATAGCCGAGAGTTATGGAAAATGTATGCAGCTCCTCTGCTCCCCCAATGCATGGTTACGGCTTAATGTCTTTAGTTATAGTCGTATGGCGTTGGTTTACTGTTATGGCGGTCCCCCACTTCGGGTTAATCAAAGTAATTGTTTTGTTCGTTATCTGTTCTCGGGCGATAAATTGGAGGGTTGTTTTTGATGTTTAGTGAATGAAATCTGATTAGTGTAATTGTGTTACTGTGATTTTGATTTGGTGTGTTAAAAGGGTGGTAATAAGTGTTCATAGTGGGGTGAAATGTATTAAGTATAAACAGTGAAGCTGCATGGTTGTAAAATAAAGATTTGCTTTCTATTCTCGTTGTGGCTATCCTAACTAACATTATAAATGCGAAAGTAAAGTTATATGTTTGTTTCATGCCTAAATGACTGGACCGATAATCCTGAATTTTACTATATACGTGGTCAGGTGTACACAAACGGACATAGGGTACCTTTCATCCCGAAACAAAGTACTGTTCCCAAGGAAAACCACAATAACGTTCGTATGATAATAGATGGCGCCACGTGTCTTTCGAATCATGATTAAATTATATTATTGCAAGCAGAGTACAACCCAAATTGATTGTGTCAAATTCTTAATAAAAGCGAGCGAAGGCGAGGGTAAAAGCTAGTTATTTGTATACCTAAGTGCACTGTAAAAGTTAAGCTGAATGGTCAAATGTTTAGTAATTAGTAAGGGACGTTTAAAATAATTAAAATGCGCACTCCGATCTCTTTAAAGCCCACTGACTCTTCATTAAGTAGATAATCCCTGAAAACAGCATAAACAGCTCAAAAACCCTTAAAAGCTTAAAATCATAAACAAGCCATAAATTTCAGCCTCCATTTAAAAAGCGCATCAAAAGTTAAGCTCGTAAATCTGCTGAAACTATCAGATAACAGCACGTGCTCTGCGAAAATGATAATTAATTACGAAGACATAAAGTTCTCCACCCCAAAAGGGCTTGTTTTAAAGCCGACGAACTAAATACGACTAAATTGAGTTTTGATTAAGCTAAAACGGGCCTTCATCGTGCAACCGTTGACAATGGCATGTTGGGCGTCACTTGTTCGTAAAGTCTATTCAATCTTTTTTTCCAATTCATTGATGCTCTGTTCACTACTAAAAATATCAGCCTGGGACTGTCTCACGGCAGGGCAAAGGCATAATATGACAAGAGGCATACAAAAAAAGGCACGCACGCTTGCTCAATGCGGGTTGGCGATTTCAGACTTATATCACTACTTAAGAAAAACATCTTTATCTGTGTGTAAATTAAGTTAATTTCAGGATGTCTTGTACTAATGAAAAAGTCGTGAAATGTTTATGGCTGTAGCGCAAACTAAACTCTATCCGAGAGTGTTAAAGTTATTTTTCGTACAACGCATTTGTTTACTCGTTTGGATACTAAATGGCGAACGTAGTATACCCATGTTGATTACACTGTAATTTTAATATGTAATCAAGTTACAAATTAATTCTTATGTGAGCCGAGCTTTAGGCGTAATTAACTTTATCCATCAATGTTTTGCTTGTGTAGGTAATTTTACACCGGGATTTATTTTCGTACTCAGGACGAAATTCGATGATCGCACTTGATGATTGGAATTAAATGCGATATTGTTTTCGATTGTTTCAACGAAAATGTTTGTTTTATCTTTATGCTCATTTCGTCAAGTTTATTTAAGTACATACTCGTACCTACTCACAATTTAAGACAGACTTTAAGCACTGCCGAGTTCACTGATATCGATCAGTTTTCACCCTTTTGCACTGAGTAATAAGGTTGAAAAGCGGTTGACCGTCAGTGAGCGAGGTGGTACAAATGTATTTGCTACTACGGGCCTAGACAAGTGGCTATCACTTTATAAGCGATTTGTATTTTTCCGGTGACTTTCAACAAGACTAACATTAAGCTTTTCGCTAGGTTATGACAACACAATGGATTCTGAACTTTTTCATTATTGTAATAGTTTATAGAATACCTTACATAGGACCCTAGTTGCAGGTTGTGAAACGGGTACTGGGTAAATATACTAAGTCCCTATCTATACAAAAAAAAAAAAACTGAAGTGCCTGTTTGTAATTCCAAAATATCAGCCTTTTACTGAAAGTATATAACAGTACTTATAACATTAACCAATTTTTTAAATTTTTGTCTGTCTGTCTCTTTTTGTTTTTTCTAACTTTTCTTTCTAACTTCTTTTTTCGGCTAATCTCCGAAAGGGCTGGATCAATTTTGACGGAGCTATTTTTGCCAGATAGCTGTTACAAGGAGTAACTTAGTCTACTTTTATTTCAGAAAAAAGATTAGGATTCCGTGCAAAAAAAATTAAAACCCATGAAATCGTTAACAAGATCCTTAAATATTGAGATATTTTATATTCAGATCAATTTCACGCGAAGGTCGCGTACAACAGCTAGTTTCTAATATAAAATCCTTCGAAATGAAATTCGTAGCTAGGCCAAAAGGTTCAAAATAGTTTGAAACTTTCCATCTACACGCCAGCGTAACTAAAGCGACAAACCAGTTTTCTTTTTCCCAAAGTTTTCTGATTTCGTTCGTTTCCTAGCTATAAAGTTTACACAGTGAGATGAAATAAAATAGAAGGATTATACACATCTGTGCTTACTTGTTTCTCTTGTACACCGAGCCACACAAGTTTCGATCACGTACAAAGTGCGATCGAATACAAACTAAACGACTTCTTGCGAGTTATACAGTTCTTCAATCTTTGAGAAGCGTGCGATAACGCGTTTAATGTTCAACGCGGTCAGTTCATTTTACTTTGAGGCTTTATGCTTGCTTTATACAGTTCCGTTTTATTTTAGTGAGTTTGCGGGTAGGTAGGTAGTGTTGAGCTTGAAACAGTAATTTTGTAATTTAGATATGAGTAGCCTTGCGTACATGTATGGTGAATTGTGTAGGTACTGTAAGAACTATTTATATGAGGAAATAACTCGAAAAACTTGGATAGGAAGGATGACATGAAGGGTGATGAAGACAGCTGTTATCTAGAAACATTTAGAATACTTCAAGAAAAACAAGGCACAAAGAAAACACAAAAGTTAGATGCTTTATTATCAGCATTCCGATATGATGTAACACCGAAAGTTGTGGAACTTTCAGTGGAGAGGCGTTGAACACCTAATGGACTGATATTTATTCTATTTCGGATTCATTGAGGCGGATAAGTCAAAATTATGGATATTTTTGTAAGATAATTTAGTTCCAAGTTCAAGTAACACGAACTTTGCAAATGAACTGGAAGTTTTTCAGTAACATAAATTGTAATCTTTGTTAAATTCTTCTTTAGAATAAGGTCAATTAATATCATCATTATCTCTGTGTTAACTCATTTGTTCTGCGGAACCTTCTAAAGAAACCTCATTAGATACGAATATCGTTAAAAAGTTTTTGAATCTTTTATCGCTTCGTGACTAATAATGTTTTACTCTGAATATGTGTGTGTGTGTGTGTTCTCTTTTAATGTTTTCCCTATGTATATACAACATTAGTTTTAGTATATGCGAAACCTGAAACACGTGTCTAGTATTTTTATGTAAAGAATCTATGTACAAAATTTCAAAGCTGTATCATGAAAAATCACAAAGTTATAAGCTTGTTCTGTTACCTGGCTGTTCGCACAAAAACGTGGTTAACATGCGGCGCGGCCGCGCGCGCTCCCCCTACGTCGTCTTGAGCTCATTGATAATAATAATTTGGCAGTAGGTACCTAAATGATAGCGATAGGTACTTAGTGTCGCTCGGTGATACCCATTTTAATGTTGAAAACCGTTTCTTCATACCTGTATTTGAGCGCTTGAAACGCCATATTGTTACATACATTAACCCCAAAATGTCCATTGCTATAAACCTTTCCGCAGATGGCTACAACTAACGACCCGAGGCGAATATTTCCATTATCACCGCGTTTTCCAGGCGGATTTGTGATCGCAGTATGGTGTTATTAATACGCAGGTTGATACGCCGCGTTTTACGAGACCCATGGGTGGCGATCCGGTGTACCCACAAGCTGAACTATACGCAGCCTGAAATATAATCTTCAATGGAATTAATTTCATACGCTTCGTGTTTTTACATCATTTCTGGGGGTGCGGGCATCAATCACTCAGCCGGTAACCGCGTTACGTCACCGCTAATTGTGATCCCGTTCCTCCGAAACGAATGGTTATCGGCACTCGTCCGCGATCGATCGTCCTCGCCGCTCGCGACTCGCTTTTCTTCTCACTTTGTCAGCTTTACATTGAAGTACGAATTCCCTTGGAGCTGTCGGTAGGTGGTATAAACGCAGCGATAGGAGAGCTGCGATGCCGGCGCGCTGTTGAAGTGCGGTAGGGTTGTGGGTGAGGGACCTACGGGAAAGTAGGTCGGGCCGGCGGCTCCCCCCCCCCCGGCACCCTCGCTCTCCCGTCTCCCCCTGGTGTTGTCGCTTTCACTGCGTCCGCTCGGGATAAAGCCTAATTTTATTGCGTTGCGTTCGATCGTGTCTTTTACTTGCGGTCGGTTGTTTGATATTAATGAATCGGATGATCTAATGCTTGTGGGGTCTTACTGTTTACTCGTACGTTTTCTCTAATTAGTTGTCTGTAACCTAAATATGCGTCATGTCATGCTGGTAAATATAATTTCCGAACAGACGAAAGCTATTTTTGGGTCAACCCAGCCTTTTTCAATTATGAAAGCGTCGACGTCTAACCTCATTAGATGTGGCTGTATTTCATGGATGTATGTGCTGCACAGCAACAAAATTCATCACCGTATCTGCGCACACCATCAAACCAAGCCATTAACTACTAACAGAAACTTACGGAACCTCATTACGCGTTGGCAATTTTCGCTATAATGTTTACCTGCGGTTTCTCTGTATACCTGCATTCAACCGCGTGTTTATTACTGCAAATAGGAGTATGCATTAACCTATATACACTATGAGCTGAAAAAATGCGTCCACACTGTTTTCAATGGCCTGCTTTTTAAATGTCGCAGTTTTCTGCAGTCATGAATCACGCGTTGACAAGAGCTGTGGGAGCTTGCCCGCGTTATAAATTGGTAGTAGTCAGGTATAGTCGCATGATATATATGTAGCTACCGTGCTTTTTTCCTGATCTAGCCATGAAATTTTTATGGCAAGAAAATCTAGCGACATTGTTCACGTTTTAATATATCCTTTGATAGGTGCTCGTATATTTCATTCTGACGTTTTCCTGTCCGTTAGTGCTCCCTCATTTTTCTAAACTCCGTGCTCAAGATTGCAATGTCTAGTTAGATAGTGTGATATTGCATTGAAGATCGCGAGAATTTCCACCGCGCAGTGTAATGACACTTTTATCAAAGGCGTTTTTCGTGCTTCAAAAGATAAATTATATTGATGTGATAAATGATGGAGGTGAAAGCTATTGGCCTTAGCGTATTTTGTCTAAAATGTACCTACATCATCATAAAAATATTTTTTGAGTCTAATATAATTGAATCAACTCTCGAAGAAAAAAAATGTATTTGTTCGATTTTAAGTTTGTATAATTATCAAACAATACTTTCGGATGCTGAAGTTACTTAGATATATAATTAGAACGTGGTATGTGTTTATGATAAATTAATACTTACAATAAAAAGTCATTTGGATTGGTGACGTAATTATGAGCCTCGATATGCAAAACTGGACTTAATCAATCAATCAATTGAGCTTATCGCTGTCCAAATTTGAACGCCGGCTGGTCCTGAAATAGGGTGCTTATTGCCCACGGGCTCAGTGGTTATGTAGCTTTATATTAGTTTGCATAAAGGCTGGATTTTAGTTAATTTGTCTACAGGCTAATCACTACTATCCAATGTGTCAATGATGCCAGGCTTTTGGGCACGCTAGTAGATGATGCTCACTTTCCATCCTTATAAATACAAATGAGCATGCTTAGATGGTTTGGTCATGTGGAGAGGAAAGAGGTCATGAGTGAAAGGCGACTAACGAAAGGTAACAAGGCAGATGTGAATAGAAGGATATTACTTACGTTATTGGTAGGGTTCTTCAGAAAGGTCAGGTGCGTAGTACTCGCAATCGGCGTGTATGACCAGATGTATGGACGTGGACGAGGCAAAAGGAGTAATGATCATAGCAGGTGGCGTTCTTTCTGCCTACCCTCATGGGAGAAAGGCGTGAGCTTATGTATGTCAATACAGGCCGAGTGAAGTGACAACCAGTGTGACCTTCGTATTAACCATACATTTTTCGAAGTTGTGTTTTGTTGTTACTGCTTACCCCCATGAATAAAGGCGTGAGTTTTTCAATTGTCGAGGTTTAAGTTTGGCATAATTTTACTTCGTGTTTTTCATAATTGTCTTATTTATTATATTTTTTGGGTTCAATCTTATTTGGCAAGTCGACGACCTCGGTTACTTCCACTGAATGCCAAGTTTTATCGATGACTGACGCCAACTCATTTGACACTTTTTACGACTAGATTTTTATCGTCATACTTTACTTACAGCGTGATTATATTCTACCCTGTTACAGGGCAAGGGAAGTTATGGGTTTTACTTCTTACTTTATGGTTAACGGAATCAAAAGTAAGATTTCGATAAAGATCTCTCGTTTTCCCGTTGGGTTAATGTAAATCAAAAGTTATGATCTTATGGAAAGTGAAAATGGAGAGAATAATTTTACATTTGATTTATTGAAAAAGATATAATATTCCCTTAACAGGCGAAATGTTGATATAGTATAGCTACTCTGCACAACTCTACGGAGGTACAGGCGTAATGTTATGTTGTTGATAAAAATAATAGTTTCTGTGTTCTCCTGCCACACACCTTTAATTAATGGAGCCAAATAGAACCTCTTATCACAGAGGACTTAAAAAAAGATGTTCTGATAGGAAAAAAAAATAATCATCAGTAAAAAGCGTGTATGTACAAAGCGTTTTTTGTCGACTAAGTATTGTCGCATCGTTAAAAATGAAATGTGTTTCCTTTAACATGGTTGCAAAGTGCTATTAAATTTATACGAGAGAGTGTTTCGATGGTCCATATAGCTTTGTAACGACTTCCTCCGATGCTTGATACTTGAGTACTATAAGTTTGTAATATTACATTGTGTTGACGTTACACTGTATGCCGTGCCAAAATGTAGAATGAACGACTCTATGGCCCTCCCCTTATTGGCCAAGCGCCCTTTTATGTCACAATAATAACCAATTTTTTCGTCTAGACTTAAAGATTATACTTATATCAAAGGAAAACTACGGACATTGATAAACCTTTAAGGAAACTGGAAATAACAGACCATCAAACGGTAAAGAAATAAGAAAAAGACCATTAATTTTGACTGAATTAAAAAAAAGGCTGTACGTGAAATTTCCCGAGTCTACTCTATCAATTTTATTTATGCTACACTTGATATAATAATTTTACTGAATTTAAAAAAGGAGCGGAGAGTGTTCTTCCTCCCCGCGGCGTGACATGGGGTATAAATCGTGCGCTGTTCCCCTCCACCCGCGCTCGCGTCCGCCATTTTAAATAGGCGTCATTCAACTCATTTGACGTGTAATTATTTTCATTTCGCAGCTCGGTTTCCGAACGTGACCCGCCCGCGGTCGCTTCAACGACATTTTTGTCACTGGCAAACCTAATTTATGTTTTGTTCTTTTAATTAATACGATTTTTTCTTGCCTGCCAGCGGTCTTCTAGATCTTTTATAGCTTTCATTTGTTAGGTTGGATGTCGTTAAGATACTGTTGTACAAAGCCGGAAGGCTCTTTTGTTCTACTTATCAGTACAATGGGACTAGGTTAATTACATCGTATTTATGGGGGCATAAATACGTTTGAGGACAGGAGGTGTATATGGACACGCCCATGTTAAAACAGTGTATTGGAACTTATTAGGTACCTACTCATGATTTTTTTGTAAGTTTTGATTAGTTGATTACATATAGACTTTCTTTCATATTCAAGATATCATAAATCGCTGCTAGGATTCCTTGTAACATTTTACAGTCCACGTATGCTTCAGTCAGATTTCCTTCAAGTTTACGACATCTAGACTTATTCAACGCGTTGAGAAATCGATACGTATTTTATAGCCAGTCTTATCTTATAACTCAAGGGAATGACATTTTTAAGGCTGAGAACACGATTATATTAAGCGCAAGCGATGTAAGCGCTTGAAAATAGAAGTTATTCGAATTTTGAATTCGAACTAGGAATGTTTAGTCGCGGTTATAAAATGGCGGCGGTAAGTGTGTGGTTTAATGAATTTTTGGATGTAGCTACGTGGGAAATAGTGAGAATTTATAATTGATTAGTTTTTCGTGTCCAAGACACGCTTTTCTGATGGACGAAAGCTGCGTTAGTAAGTTAAATACTGGCGTATCTACTATGTGGATACTGCGGACTTAAGAAAAGTATTTATTTCTCATTTCCATATAATA
This sequence comes from Noctua janthina, assembly GCA_963576755.1. Lineage (NCBI taxonomy): Eukaryota > Metazoa > Arthropoda > Insecta > Lepidoptera > Noctuidae > Noctua > Noctua janthina. Next base: position 7,786,262 of record OY755055.1, read on the forward strand.
ATAGTGCGTCGCACTAGATATAGGCACACATTTTAAGACTTTATGCATGAGTTAAGTATAAAACCACATCAGAAACGTTTTACACCTTTTCTAAATGTCACGTAGGCACCTGATTGTGCCTAAATGACCTCATTGATGCCTAAAAGAGCCTCGTTTGCTGTTTCCACCTCATTTGTTGACTTCAATGTATTTACTTATACCTCACTACCTGCTCTATCGTCCTGAACAGTTCATTCTATTTTTTTTGTGTTTGTGTTTCACCAGACTGATGGTAAAGAAAAACTTCGGGCGAAACTCTGAGGTTCAAATGCCCAGTATAGTGAGCAAGAACTGGTGATTATGGCAATTCTGTTTTAGCTGAATCTTATGCATATGCAGATCACTTTTTACTTTGACACTATGTCATTTAGATGTATAGGTTAAGAGCTAGCGCAGTTTTACTGATTACGCGCAATACACTAATTAGGTACGTCTGGCCAGAGTCAGTTCCTCAGACGGCTTATTGATTCGGAGGTTCCGAACCAATAAGCCGTCTGAGGATTATTTGTGTGAATCTGAATCGCCCTTAACAGTTATTTTTAATGAACAGAGGTTTTTATCCTGGCTAGTCGTCAACAAGTCGTTATTATACTAAGTATACGAATTATGTGTGGAAACAAACAAAGCTGGGAACATGATAATCTGGAGTAAAGAAAAGTATCGAATACATCAGCCGCTGATGGTTTGGTTGGTAGTAAAGCATAGAGTTTATCAGCCGTTTTTCCTTCCGCAGTCGTAAAAAAAGACTTAAGGAAAGGGTTACGGCCACACTATTCACTACATAGTGCGTTTACAAACTTTTAGTCGAATGCCTCTTTAAGCGTTTTCACGATCTTGGTTCGACATGGGGAGGAATTGGTAATAAAGTTTTTTGATTGAGGTTAATGACCCGCCCAATGTCCTTTATTTACGGTATTTTGATTGTTTCATTGATTGGCCATTTGGAAATAACCTATTTTAACCGAAGTTATCAAAGAATTATAGACTAATTATTTTAATGCGTTTGTTCTTGTTTCTGAAATAGAGCGGGTTCGCAAAAAATGGCAAAGTATATGCTCATGATAGAAATAATATTCCTCTTTACGTGAGTGCGAAAAATACGTTATTGTCTGTCTCTCTTTTCGTTTCGGACGACGTGACTCGACACCGCGTCGGACTATTCGCTTTTACGGTGGCTGTACACTTTTTTTTTTTTTTTTTTGGATGGGAAATCATCAAATGACCCCCCCCCACTCTGGGCGGAGCGGAAGGGAGTGTCAGACTTGTACTGACTAAAACCCATCCATGTTCCTTCTTTGCCCTTTGTGTTCCAGGGCCACGGTGTCTCTTTCGAACAGTCCCGCAGCTCTGGCAGGCATCGGCCCATGCGGACCCCTACTCGGTTGCTGACATCTCTTTGAGGCGCGCGTGGAACACGAACGCGCCGTCGACACGGCCTGTCGTCATAAGACGGCCGGACGGCGAGCTAGCCCATAACTCGCCGTCCACAGGCCCGCGCCTACGGTGGCCGGGAGCCACCACGTGACCCCCGACGCCCAGGGCGTCTCCCGCGGCGGCTGGGACGTGAGGTTCTTTCCCTCTCACGTCCCGCCACCTCCTTCACTAGCATGACTGCTTCACAGAAGGTGGTGACGGCTTCCCATTCCCTCTCGCTCCGGACCATGGCTTGAACCAGGGTCGGACGCGAGAGATCGCCGCCGCCAATCGCCGCTACAAGGACACGGCGGTGCTCCGCCCAAGCGGGGCAGACCTCTACGGTGTGCTCCACCGTGTCCTCCGGACGATCCTCGCAGTGGAAACACCCGGGCGTTTCCTCCCGCCCGATTCGGTGCAGGAACCTCCCGAAACAACCGTGTCCGGTGAGGATCTGCGTCAGGCGGTAGGTGAGGGCGCCGTGGCGCCTCTCTAACCACTCCTCAAAGAGGGGACTTATCGCCACAATGGTAGCGTGCCCTGCACGGGGTTGCATTAGTCGCTCTCTCCATGTCGCCATGAGATCACGCCGGAGGTCTGTCCGCTGAGCGGCAATTTGCCGCGGCAGCGGAGTCTCCCCCCGACGTAGTGCCTCCGCGCGCCATTCATGCAGGCGCGCGAGGACTATCGCCTCCAGATCCCATGGCGGCAATCCGGCAAGGAGGCTAGCCGCTTCGCCGGAGATCGTGCGGTACCCCCGGATTAGCCTTATGGCTATCACCTTTTGGGGCGCGTTCAGGTAGTGGGCGGCTTGCCGCCTCAAAGAACGCGCCCACACCGGGGCCCCGTAAAGGGCCATGGACCGCACGACCCCCGCGTATAGCCTCCGGCAGGAGGCGTTTGGACCCCTCAGGTTGGGCAAGAGCCGCTTGAAGGCAGCCCCTGTCCGTTCCAGTTTGGGAGCCAAACGTCGGAAGTGCTTCACGAATTTCCACCGGCTGTCGAGGACGAGTCCTAGGTACTTCAACGTCGACCCGACGCCGATGGAAACCCCTCCTGCCGTCAGTAGGGATCCCGACGGTGGCGCATTCCGAGGCCCATGAAAACACATGGCCTCGGACTTGTGCAATGCCACCTCGAGACCCAATTGCCGGATCCTATCCACGACTATCGCAACCCCGCGTGTCATGTTTTCGGCCGCCGCCTCGTGCGACCTCCCTTGTGCCAGTACCAGCGTGTCGTCAGCGTAGCAAACTACGCTGACGCCGGTAGGGAGGTCGGCGCGCAGCACCCAGTCGTAACCGATGTTCCACAGGGCCGGTCCTAGAACCGATCCCTGTGGAACACCGCACGAAATCTCTCGCCGGTTCCATTCTCCGCTCTGACCGGGGTAGATGACGGCCCTATCCGTCAAGTAGTCCCCGACCACACGACGAAGGTAGGTTGGCACCCGGTGATACCGGAGTGCCTCCCTAATGCAGCTCCAGGGCATGGAGTTGAAGGCGTTGGCGATGTCAAGAGACACCGCCAAGATGACCCCGCCCCGGGACACCGCGTCCCCCGTCGTGAGGGCTCTCACGCGCATGATGGCGTCCACCGTGGAGCGCCCCTTGCGGAAACCAAACTGGTGTTCCGCAAGATCCGGCCCCATTCCCGCAAGGTGCCCGGCAAGGCGGTTGGCAATGACTCTTTCGAAGAGCTTGCCCACCTCGTCGAGCAACACGATGGGCCGGTATGCGGACGGATAGTCCGCAGGGCGCCCTGGTTTCCGGATGAGGACCAGCTTCCCCGTCTTCCAACGAAGCGGAAACTGGCCTCTCTCCAAGCATGCGCTTAGGAGCCCTTCCAGTCGGGGCCCGAGAGCCTCAGAGGCCAGGATCCAGGCTTTGCCAGGCAAGCCATCGGGTCCCGGGGCGGTGTTTCTGGCTTTCAGCCTGCGTACCGCCACTCTCAGGTCTACCCCAGTCACCTCCGGAACGTCGTCATCGTCATCGGTGTGGTCCGCTTCCGGCACCGCACGTGGCGGCGGAGCCATAGGCGGGGGAGGATGCTCCCCTCGCGAAGGGAACAGAGCGCTCACCACGTCCTCCACGAGCTCAGGCCGGAGACTCTGCGTTAGCGGGGGGGCCCGGGTGCGGAGTTTGTCCCGCACCATCTTGTAAGGGCGCCCCCACGGATCTCCGTTCAGAGACTCCAGCATCTCCTCGCGGGCCAAATTCTTGGCCCGCCGGACAGCCTCTTGGAGGGCGGTCTTCGCCGCTCTGTACCCCTCGTACAGCTCCGCCTCAATGGCTGCCGCATCCGGAGGGCGGATGCGGAGCCTGCGATGCCTGGCGTACAGGCGCCGCGCGGCAACGCACGCCTTGCGCAGAGACGTCAGCTCTCGCGACCACCAGTACACTTGACGCCGGGCGCTTCCTGGCCGAACTCGGGGCATTGCCACGTCGCAGATCTCGGACATGGCCTCCTGGAACCAACCCGCCTCGTTGTTGATGTCAGCAGGCCTGACTGGTGATGACACCCAGGCCTGCACGATCGAGGCTTCCAGGAGGAGCTCCCGGTCCAGCTGCTTCAGCGCCCATCGCGGACCACTCGGGGCCTGTAGGACCGGCACGCTTGAGGACTGGGTGGAGACGTCGAACCGGATGTACCGGTGGTCGGAATAGGTCTCCACCCCCTCCATGACGCGCCAGTCAACGACACGCGGCGACAGAGCGGGGCTGGCGAACGAGATGTCCACCACCGACTCGCCCCGCATCCGCACGCACGTGGGGACAGAACCCCGATTTAGGACGACCAGGCCTGTCTCCAGAGCCCAGTCCTCCACCATTCTACCCCGCACGTCCGTGTAACGAGAACCCCAAGCCAAGTTCTTGGCATTGAAGTCCCCGAGCACAAGCACGGGGAGGGAATGGCTTCCGATGACGACACTCAACTCCGTGAGGGAGTTGTGGAACTCGGCGAGAGTTCGGCTCGGGGAGAAGTAGACTCCCACTACAACGATCTCCCCGAACCGTGCTGCTACGCACCCCTGACCCTTCCTGACACTCTCAAGGGTCGGGGTACCGGCGGCGACCGACGCAATTAAGGTCACTGAGCCGCTAAGGTCCTCCACCCAGTCATCCCTGGGCGGGACAAAGTACGGCTCAGCGACCACGGCGATGTTAATCGACCACTGCGCCATGCTCTGGAGCAACAGATCCTGAGCGCAGGCGCAGTGGTTGATGTTCGCTTGGAGAAGGCGTAATGGGGCCGTTACTGGCACTCCATTTCAGCCCCCTCCCGGGTGGCTGTACACTTACGCTGAGACACTGCTAGGCCAGTGCGAGGGTGTATATTGGAGCGCTCGTTCAACTTCCGTGTGTTCAGTTTGACCTTACACTCTTGCACTCGCCCTGCCTTGGAGTTCGTAGGCGAGGGTGAGCAGCCACCTTTACCGTATGGACTCAAAGCTCCTCTGACCGGGTCAAACTATTCCGCGTCAGTAAGTGGCTTACTAACAAAGACAGTAAGACAGGTCAAATAAGGAAAAAGCGCTACTCCCACGTTAACGTCCTAATTACATCTTCATTGATCATGTTCAACAATAGCCTAGCCCTAACATGTCCTAAATACCGACCGAGCAAAAGCTACGAGTACTTCTAGGTCATCGTGAGGCAAAAAATATACTCAGAAATTCAATGAACAATGTATTACGGTAATGGTGGTTAAACGAGGGTGCGAGGGGAACAAACTGGGACAGTTTTTGTGCACTTTCTAACTGTACCAACTTGTGTTCGTATATTTGTGACAAAGGTATGCGGGAATGTCAATGTGGGCGAGTTTTTCGTGAGTATGTTGTGAAATGTTGTAATTGCTGCAGCATGGAGCAGAAGGATACTCATAGAACTTACAATTTAAGTGTTAAAAAGATCATTTGGAGCTAAAATTACGTTGAAAATAAAGCGGTGTTGGTAAATGTTTGAGAAAAACAAGATGGCGGCCTTGGCCGCTCTTCACGCGTCGGTAGTTACTTGTACAGCTTGTGTTTATTGTTTAGTACCCAGTTCAATTCGGGACATGGTGTTCCGATTCATGCTCGAATGCCCGATACAGGCAAAACATGCCGAGTTCGCATCAAATACCTGCTGAAAAAACCGAAAAACGTGTGACTATCACGAATATTCAATATGGGTGACAATCAGTCACCCTTTTTTCTTTCACTGTTATATTTATCCCAATATAATGCAGAAATTTCACAAGATACGGGGAAAATTACGATTTTCATGGTTTTGTGACTTTTCCACATAATCCCGCGAGATATATCTTTCGTAATTTTCGGTTTTTCGGTAAGAGATTCCTGGGTTATCCCATAGATATCCCGTGAGGTGTCTTATCCTTGATTTTTCTTTTTTACATGACGTTGATTTGAACAAAATAATTCAACCTGTAATTCCTTTCCTTTTTAATTTTGATACTTGTGCATATTTTTATTATTATTTTAAATCTATTTCTAGTTTGTAAATAATGTACATACTGAATTTACTCATTAAAATTAATAACGTAATCTGAAATATTGATATTTTTTATTATGATACCTTCCCACAGTTTTTCCGTTTTTTCGGTTTATTTGACAGGGCCTGCCTTTAGCCTGCCAAGAGGAACTTATAACCTAAAATATAAATCCCCATAGCCTCAACCAGAACATCCATTGACCGGGGATGTTGCTTAGCAACGAACTTTGTTATCTTGCTGTCACAACTTATAAGCACAAACATGTGTATAAAATACCCACAGTATTCCAAACTGGCCGAGACTCCAGAGTTCACTCAAGTTACTACGCCATGTTATGGGTGCCGCCCGTGGTCTAATGTTTTAATGCAATTACATCATGTGACCGTTAGCATTCCATCATTATAAAGGGTGTAAATAGACCCTTAACATAGCGAAAGGCACTTGTTCTACCCGTCTTTGCGATCATTTTTTTGTTAAAGATCATACCTGGGAACCTTCTAGTTACGGAGATATTGGGGGTCAAAGTTCCAACTTTTTCACAAGTTTTTTTTTTTAAATACATGTTTTTAATGTAAAATTTTTAGTGCTTTCCATCGAGTCCTACCTTAAAACGTGATTATTCACCCCAAAAAAAAAGTCGATTCCCAGCAATAATTTTAGCGTAAAGTTACTTAGTTTGATGTACAGAATGCTTGGTTGACGGCTATGTCATGAAGGGTCTGTTTACACCCTGTATTTTGCTTGATAGCTGCAATATTAACGTAACGTAGTTTATTATTTTTGGACAGTTATAGTATCATAACAACAACAATATCAGCTGTACTAATGCCACACGGCTGGGCTAAGGCCTCTACTCAAACAGAGGAGGCACGAGCATTGATCACGCCGCTTGCTCTAGAAGGGTTGGCGATTTCAGACTTAGATATATTCATTATAAGTCCAGGGGAGTTACTATGACGTCTTACAGCAGGAGTAATTCCAGTGTGGGAAAGAGACAGAGCTATACAGGTTGTCTAGCGCCATCTCTTTCCCACACTGGAATTACTCTTGCTTTAAGACGTCATGGTAGGCGACCAGGACTTTGATGTGAAACATCTATAGCCGCACGTAAAACCAATTTCTGGCGTGGCGACGCATGCCGTGGCGACGCGTCGCCGCGCTATATTATGGTATATATATACAGTCTATATGCAGTAGTCTGTACGGTGCGTCACCTGCTGGATGTATCTAGAGGCATTACAGTATACAGTGTTGTTTACTACAGTACACATAACCTGTGTTTTACTTGAAAACAAATTATTTCGATTTGAAATAAATTCGTAAATTTTTGTATTTAATGAAAATAAATGTTTATTCAATAAATAGTCATCGTTATCTCGAAAAAAAATCGTAATATTTTATAATATTTTATTTTATCATTATGACATATTTAGTTCCTATCACAATCTGTTTCGTTTCTGCATATTACTTTTACAAAATAATGTCGATGTTTCACATCTGCCAGGCGTCCCGTGACGGCTCACATTTTTTTTCCTTTGAATTTCGTTGAGTCAATGATATTTTCGCCATTTCATTTCGTATGCAGAATTTAGTTCCTTTTATGAATCTTTTGAGTCGGTCCCTGTGGTTTGTTGCCGCCGTAAAAATAGAAAAGGACAACGACAACCTACTTTTCGTATATGTTCTAGCTTTTTTCGTAGAATTTACTTTGCCGTCCAAAATTGACCACATTTGTTGAAACTCTCGTTATATCTGTTGACGCTGCTTCAGCAAAATGCACACTGTTTTCTGAAACGTAATGTTTTAAAATTAACTCATTGGGTATTTGTATAAGTTTTATAATTTTACGTTAATAGTATGCATTTATAATAAACTAACGCAGTGGCTCTCATCTATACTAATATTGTAAAGAGGTAACATTTTTTTGTAAGTTTTTATGTGGGGCGTAATCCACAACTAATGATCCAATTCTAAAAAATCTTTAACTGGCAGAACCCTTCATTATTCGTGGGTGGCTATAAATTATTATTTACTTCAAGAATATTTGCCGAGATATCACAATATTTGCTGAGGAAATCGTGGGTGTAGTGCTAGTCTGATATACTTCAACGTGTATGACCAGATGTATTACGTGTACGACCAAGCAAAAGGAATGTAAGGATCGTGCAGGTGGCGTTCTATAGTTTCTACTTACCCATTTGTGAAAAAGGCGTGATTTGATGTAAAGTAAGCTAAGAAAAAAAAATAGTGTAAACAAATAATTAGGGTACACCAGTCCATGTTATTATTATGTAAATTATCGTTTAGAAAGTATGTAGCAGAATAAAAGGCTTTTTGATTTATTATATTTTTCATTTTGTTTTAAGCATTGAATACAATAACAGTACCTACCTACTTAAGTAACTTTTATTTAGACCCTTCGTTTTAGAATTGAAACAAAAAGTAACTCATGATGAATTACAAAAACGACCTCTGACGGTCAATTCTCAGGAGACTTTCAACAAAGTCACTTCCGCTCCTGATTATTAAAATCACAGGTTTTTATAAAGTTTTCATTTCTGGCCGCTCCTAATGGAAACGACCTAGTTTTGCCTTCTATAAATTACAAAAATATTTTATTAAAAGTTCACTTTTAGAAGGAAGTGAGTTTGTTAGAATGACTTCTAGGCTTGATTTTAATTAGAGACTTTTTAACCTTTTATGAATGAGGAGCTCGTGGCTAAATAAATAATTACAGCCGATCGGGTCGATCTACAGGTTAAGCCACGCTTTCCTAGGTTAGTTTTGGATGGGTGACCACCGATTAAAAAAAACACGTTAAGCCGTTGGCCCTGTAGATCTGACTGTCGCTAAAAAATAAAATGACAACCGGTCTTACCCAGTACTAACGGGGTTGTGGAGGTCAGATAGGCAGTCGCTCCAAATAAAATTCTGGTATTCAACTGCATCCGATTAGACTGGAAGCCGACCCCAATATAATTGGGAAAAGGCAGGCAGATGATAATAAAAACCTTTTATGAATCTGTTTACAAGAACTACCTCCTGCAATCAACTAATAATCTTATTCACAGTGTTCCGCTGGATTTCGTTTTGCCTTTTGAACCGGATAGAACCGGTAAAAAAACTGAGAATTTTTTAGTTCTACAATTTTTCGTGTAGATGTTGTAAAGTATTCCAACGGAATGTACTATTGGGATAAAAGTGTTTTATGTCCTAACCCAGGTTTTGATTTTCCAATGGGTCAAACTTAATCGATATCCGTTCAGCCTTTAAGGCGTAAAAAGGTGACAGGCCGATACAGTTACTTTCGCATCTTTAATTTGAATTCTATTGTTATTCTGAAAGGCTCAAATATGAAATATGGATGATCCACAAAAGAGGAATACTGTTCCAGTAGTATACCGAAGCACTGAATAGACCTGTTTTTTTACTCTTTCCGAGTCAATTTCCAATTTAAGAAAACAAACCTTTTAAAGACCAATGGGGTTATTAAAATTCTAGTCTAACCTTCCACATAAATAATTTCCTTTGAAAATATTTTCGGGAACTAATATTGGAGTTTTGAGGTAATAGCTGATAGGGCCTTCATTAACACATTCTTAAACAACATTGTTGGGATGTTTTCGGGGCAAATTAATGTGTTCAGGTCTACGAAAATGTTTACGTTAGTAATAGATTTTATCTGGACTTCGGTCGCCTCTGTCACGTTGTCAACCGATTGAGGAGAAATGGAAAGCTCGCTTATTAACTCTGGTATTGCAGATCATCTAGTAGGCCATCTTATTACTTTGAAAATCAGCCTTATGAGAGTCGGACTCATGCACATAAACTTTTGCAGTTTACATTGATCTTTGGCTGTGATAGATCATCATCTGCCTAGAATTTTCCCAACTATATTGGGGCCGGCTTCCAGTCTAACCGGATGCAGCTGCATATCAGTAATTTACAGGGAACTCCTGTCTATCTGATCCTACAACCCGGTTCGTACTGGGTAATACGATACTCCTTGGTAAGACTGGTTGTCAGACTTTCGGGCTACTGTCTACCTGTAACGACTGTCAAAGATCTAATTGACAGCCAGTACGTGCGGCTTAACGTGCTTTCCGAGGCACGGAGGAAACTCGCTGTAATACCGTGGTCTGCTATTCACGGACCAGCCTAGGCAAACGCGGTTTAACCTAAAGATCGACCCGAGCGTCTGTTATTATTTAGCAACGAGCTCCTCCTGCTCCTCTAGATCTAAGTAAAGCGTTTGTAGGGAAACTTTTAACTATCTACCTAAAACGGTTCAAAAGATGCAGTCCTGCAATAGACAGATAGATTTGCAGAACATTGATCAGCAAAGTCAAGGAAACACAACACAACGTGTAATGAAGGAAATCAGTTACCCTATAAACTAAATCTCGTGTAATGAAAACGTGAACAAAATCTGGCAATAAATCTACGAAAAACGCGATAAAGTGGGCAACAATTTAGTCACCAGTGTCACATCTACGCATAACGATGCCCAATCACGTAAGATGGTCACGCTTCACTATGCTCGTCTAATGACTCCATTACGTAGGTACGACCGGCGACCAGTCGTCAAGCGATTAGTTGTAATTGCTAGTTGCTCTATATAGCCACCGAATTTCCCGAGACAGATTTTCAAGCACTAAAAGATTACGTTTAATTCGCTCCAAAGTTATTCATGCCGTAAAACAAGGTTGAGTATTCGAGTAATTTCTAAGTGATTTAACCGAATTTATCATCGTTTTGATTGGCTTTTTGGAGAGTTGACAGTGGAATTTGAAAAGTTATACTTTTACTACTTTTTTGTGAGATAGAGGTTAAAATTGCTGCAAACTTTGTACTCTTTTGGTTGATGCGAGTTTAAAATTTTCGTTTTCTCGCTTTGTGTAACTGAGATTCAGCCAAGAGTTTGTTGCCCCCCGTTCACATATGAAAAAAGGTACGTTTGATTTATTAGAGCACAAACATAAATATAAATTTGTTTGAATAGAACTCTAGATGAAGCAGCCCATTACAATAAAACTTCAACTCGACTGAGTTCCACAGCAAACTTCTTCAGTAAAACTATTATTTTTCACAACAGAACTAAACTCCTAAATACACCACTGTATATTCAATGTCATTTCACCATTGAAACATATGACTCACTTAGACAGCAAACATGAACCTTAAAACTGTCACATTACGTAAAAGCTTGCTAGCTTTACAAAGCAGACGTTGTGTAACTGCGAAAAACGTACATTGAATACCGACGGTACCTACCTATGTAGCTAGATGTATGCATAGGGCGTCTTCACTTGTTTTTCTCTGTCGGGTAGTTGGTGGCAGGGTGCAGGGTGCATTAACCTTCACAATGCCAGGGTAGCTAGGTACCCCAGTTGAATGTAAAAGCATTTTCTCAACGGACCGTGAGCGAACATATTATTATGAAGCAACTGTTGTTGTTTTCTTTTGCAATTTGCTTTTACAGGTTGTTACGTCATGTCATGTACTCGTAGGTTAGATGTTTGTTAAATTAAAATGGAGAACAACATGTTGTGTAAGGTTTTATAATTTTGTTGCTGAATTTAGTTGAAGTTGTTGAAGCATGAGCATAAAATGTTTTTGATTTCAAAGTACAGTCGAAGTTAAACATTTTTATAACGGTAGTTAACCCAAGGTGTTACGCGAATGGATAAAATCGAAGCAACTCTGAAAGTGGCGCCGGTGACTGAAAAGTTTTGTGGTAATCGGTTGTCGTGGTATGGACATGTGATGCGGAGGAATGAGGAAAATGTCGCGAGAAAAGTTTTAAGTATTAATGTTAATGGGTGGGTATAAGAGTAGAGGAAGACCAAAGAAACTATGGATGGACTGTGAAAAGGATAATAACCATAATCATGTTTATCTATGATACTATATTTATAAACACAATTTAAATTATTAAAAAAATATTTACGCAGTAAAGACGCATATCTCTTTGCCGAAATTTAAAAAAAAAAAACAATCATCGCCGACTATAGTCGTTGAATCCATTCAGACTTGGTACAAGTTGAGTTATCTGTGGATTTTTTATTCCCAATTAAAAATTAAAAATAACAAACATTAAAAATCCACGGGTGTGAAAAATATTGCATGTTGAACCTAATCGTAGTGCGATAAGAACCAGTTTTCGAGAAAATGTATTGAAAAATATATTTGGGTTATCTACTATAACCCAAATATTGTTTAAAATCAAAGATTATGTTTAAAAATTGCAGTTTTTTAACTGGAAGTACATAATAATACTAACAAAGGTAAGTACTATTAACCTTGGAACATATTTTAAACATCATAATCACTTATTCAAATATTTTGCTTTTAAACTGTCTAAAAATTAATTTAAACAGTTTGGCTGTTAGTTAAACTATAAATTAGAAATGTTTTGCTAAGTACTTTAAATGTTTCATTTGAAATAAATTAGAAATACTTTGTTAATGTAAAATGAATACCTACCTAGATATTTAGTGCCCTAGCTTTTGAAAGCTTTCTCAGAAACATTGTTAAACTAGGTGCCAACAGAAGCCGTACGTCACAATGTTTCTCAGAAACATTGTGACGTACGGCTTCGTTTGTCTTTTGTTAGCAACCGTTGATTCTGAGGATGAGGTTCCTGGGTTCGATTCCCAGGTTGAACAAAGTGCTATTGGGTTTATCCATCAGGAATTTCTCAGTAGCAAATCGGAGCATGGATTTTTGTCTAGCTGATAGCAATAGGCTCGTCCTATTACTGGTTAATTGTGGGTGCTTGAAAATACGTGTGATGTTATGTTTTGACTATTTGTTTCAATTTACATTTTTAAAGAAAATTTTTTAATACATTTAGTCGTGGACGAAATTCCCTACACTGAACGGGTAAATGAAAAATTTTTTTAGGTACATACTTACGGGATTCGTGAAAAGTAATATTATTTGCCCTTTCATAAGTTTTGTTTGACTGAACCCCACTGCGGAGTGTTATAAGTCAGAATAAGATATGAAAAGGCAATTATGTTTAATTATATCTATACCTTTTTATATCAATTTTACCTACGCCCTTAATATTTAGGTGTAACCTAAACATTATAGTACTTTCTAGATAAAATCACTTCACCTTGTCTGTCTTTTCGAGTAGACAGATGACACAGTACCTAAATACTTATAAACATTTTGAGCCCTAAATATTTCAGAGAACCTTGCACGACTCTACGAGTCCGTCAGCAAAAATTAAGATTTTATTTATAAATATTCTGACCTCTATTCAAAATGGTTATTATTACCATTAAATTAATGTAAAACTCAGAATCCATTAAGGAGATATAAAAAGACAAAAGACGGACCTCAATTTTCTTTTTCCGAGAAAAATATAAATTTTTATTATCTTTGACAGCTTTTTGTTAAAGAAAATGTAGGTATTGTAAAAGAGGTTACTAAATCAATATTTAAGTTGAAAGTTGTGAAATGGCGACAGGTCACTAGAACAACTTGCGACCCACGGATGCCCCTCAAGATAAAGGGAAAAATATACAAGTCCGTGATTAGACCTGTCGTACTGTATGGATCAGAATGCTGGGTTGTGAAGAAGATGGATTAAAAACGATTGCATGTAGCGGAGATGAGAATGTTGAGATGTGTGGAGTGACAAGAATGGATAAAGTAAGGAATGAGTATATTAGAGGAAGTTTGTAAGTAGCGCCTGTTACAGAAAAAGAAAGTCGTTTGTCTTGGTATGGACAAGTAATGAGGAGGGATGAAACGCATGTGACTAAAAGAGTGATGGGCATGAAAGTTGATGGATGGAGAGGGAGAGGAAGGCCAAAGAACAGATGGATGGATTGTATGAAGACTGATAAGAAAGAGAAGGGAGTAAATAATGCCGTGACGTCTGACAGGGGAGAATGGAAGAAGAAAACGTGTTGCGCTGACCCCAACTAGAATAGGACAATGGCAGGAAGATGATGATTTAAGTTGGAAGTTATTTTCGGAAGATTCCTAGTTTATTTAACCATTTCCTATGATTGGCTCTGAAGCTAAAGGTGATAAGTGTTTTTTTTTCTTTCATTTATAGTTGATAGTTTTCACTTTACTTAACGATTGGAACTGTTAAGTGTATCTTTAATTTTAAGTGTAAAAGAAGGTAGTCGTAAAGAATATTTGACAGGTTTAGAGTCCCCGCAGACTTTCTTTCAGTCGATAGTTTAGTCGGGCTCTTAATCGCTTTAAACATGTATGTTAGTGAGCATATTACAACGTTTCGGTATCTGTCGATAAATCAGTTTGATGGGTTTGATAGTCACTATTGCCTTCAAACTAAACTATCGACCAACTGCTGGATCAGGTCCTGCCTTGCCGCTTGCCTTTAATCGGCCTACTCGGACGATAGTTTCTATCTAGCAAATTGCTGTAACTAGCAAACTGTTCAAGCGCAGTTCACCGACTGTTGGTTTTTATTGTTGGTAATTTTTTTATAACAATAACTTAAGGTTCCTGGTCAAAACCAATGGTTAGAACGTTCGTTTTATCTATCACCAACCAACCGTTTATTTCCCAAAATATTGGAAAAAGAAGCATAAAATAATAAATCCTGAAAAGTGAGTACTGTTAATGACCTAGAAAAGGTGATAAAAAACACAGGTCACGTTACGGTTAAGCTACCTATTTATGAGCGAAAACCTTTCGAGTGTTGCTTTTTGATTATGTATTCTGAACAGTTCGCGGACCAAAGCTAAAAAGCTAGGAATCTAAAAAGGTTTCATTTTTCTTTTAATTTTTTTTGTAACGATATTTTCTTTGTCAAATCAAAATTGAGCCTATTTCTGCCAACATGTTACCGTTACCAAACCACATCAACGTTTCCGATTTAATTGGTAATAATGATTTTGGGTAGTAAACATCAGTAGTTTCAGAAATATTTTTATGCATACGGTTTGGGTATATATATCTCACATATGCATGTATACATGCATATGTGAGACAAATTTGACAGAATAGTATCTAATATCTAATTTCGCATTAAACTTATACTGTTACTTACGGGATATCTTCAGTGATTGTTCATTATTTTGAGCTCCCGAATAACAACAAACAACGACACGTTGTAATGAACAATCGTAGAAAATATCCCGTAAGTGACAGTATAAGTTTAGTTGTAAACCGTGAAAGCTTAATACAGTGTTTAATTTCACGTTAATTAACAGAATTTGGGTTGGCTCATTATTGCAGAACTACGAACGATTGCTACTCTCACAATTACATAGTTTCCCTAAGCTATTTCGGAGTCATGCATCATCATCTGCCTAGCCTTTTCCCAACTACGTTGGGGTCGGCTTCCAGTCTAATCGGATGCAGCGGAATACCAGTATTTTTTATGGAGCGACTGCCTATCTGACCACCAGAACCCAGTTATCATATCCTTTATACCCTTGGTAAGACTGGTTGTCAGACTAGGGCCACTGGCCTACCTGTAACGACTGTCAAATATCTACAAATGACAGCCGGAACTAACGGATTATCGTGCTTTTCGAGACACGGAGGGAACTCGGAATGTATGGATGGTCCATCGTCCATGAACCAACCTAGCCAGGCGCGGCTTAACCTGAAGATCGACCCGAGCAGCTGTTATTATTTAGCCAAGAGGACCTCATTTCGGAGTCATGTATAACTAAATTATAGTTCATACTACACACAAATGTTGTGATTAAGTGAATATTAGCCTTAAATCAAACTTCTGTCCGTCCCATACAGAACTATGTTTTGATAGAAATTCCTAAATTCGAACTACGAACATTCCAGAAATCTATGAACTATATCCAATGTTTTGATTGGCTGTGGCGAGAACCAATCAAATAGCAGAACGTAGCCTGTCTCACAAGCCTGAAGTAACCTAACCTTTAGGTAATTAAATTCTTATGACTCAATTAACACTGTCTTTCGAATAAAGCACTACATTATACTAATTGAAATAATTAAAATCAATGGTTCTTTTGTATTCCAGTTAATTTAGTAAATTGAACTGAAATTATGAAGCACTATCATAGAGTAAAATAAGTGTTTTATTATTAATAAGTGTTTTATTATTAAATTGAGCTGACTCACTCTGTAATTTTATTTATTTTTTCGTTGTTGGCAAGTAATAACACCAAGGAATATAAAAGTTGTTATCTTCTGGATAAAGGCAAGTTTAATGGCTGGACAGTCTGTCTAGGTTCTCTCATCAAGGTTTCTTCTTAATGAATCCATTAACCTTTTGACTTCCATTTCATTGCTTTTTCTAGGTTAGTTATATATGTTACGGCTAAAAGACGAAGTAACGTTACACCACGTTCTAGCCGGCTATATGTAGGTGCGGCCGGTAACAGTTTGTTATACTTAGGTGTATTCTTTTTATTTCTAGGACACTCCGACCAAATGGATTAGGTTAGGTTAGGTTAGGTTACGAAAAGCGCGCGAGCCGAGCGAGCGCGGCATGCGGTGCCGCGGCTGCGGCCGGCGAGCACTACATCCAAATTGGTTGCATCAACCCTCCAAATTTAGGCCGCACCTAGGTACAGCCGGCTAGAACTAGGTGTAACCTTACTTCAGCTTTTAACCGTAACATATACATTATGTACATACCTTATACACATCCTCCCATTTCACCTTTCTTAAGATAGATCTACGAAACAGAAAGGAATATATATTGCTCTAAATTTTTCTTCGGGTCGTCAAGAGTTTTACCGGACGAAATCGGAGTTTTCCGATGACAAAATTAAATAAGACCGGTTTTTATTTTTACTGTCTATAGATACGTAAAAAGCATAATGTCGTTTGCTTAAACTTTTACGTCTATTACTGCTTTGGATTGCATCATAAAAATAAACTTTGTCGGGGAAGTTTGCTATAATGCAGCTTCACGATTTTGAGAGTACATTGTTACTATACTTGCAAGTATAGTATACATGTACTTCAGCATATACTTTTGTAGCAAATATTAACTTTCCTGCATAGTCGTAGCTCTTTTGTAATACTTTTAATACTATTTCTTTTAAAATTGCAAAAGCCTGGAAACCAAAAAGAAAATTCTTCGAAACATAGTTAGTATTCTCAGTGTTTGAAGTAGAAAGTGGTGGCAGGTCGATCTCTTGAAAAATGTAATAATGTTTTCTCACGGAGTCTAAACGTTTTAGTTTAGGACCTTTATTTCCGTGGCAAGAGTCCACTAATATTGTTTTAACAATTTTATTTATAACGTTTAGTACCACATACAAATAACGTAATGTGTTGTGTTAAACATTAAACAAATTTAAAACCTCATTCCTTTTCTATGTATTGTTTGAAGATGAAAGAGACACAATTATGGTTTAATTAGCAGTAAACTCATTTAGGGATTTTGATGCAATTGGGTCTTAGGTTTAATTCTTATATAGACGTTATGTCATATGAACTGCAACTACTCGAACATAAGACAGGCAGAGGACGACCTCCGGCTACGTGGTGGACTAGCATGACGAAGCTCCTATTGGAGGAAGAACTGCCCGACCCGACAATTCACGTCAGACTGTTCTGGCACCAGATAGCTCTAGGAAGAAGAAGAAAAAAACCCAGAAATTAATGAAAATTTTTGAACAATTATTCCAAAAGTGATCACCGGAGAACAGAAGTATAATATAACTTACTCTTTATGTAGTAATGTAGGTATTACTGCTTGTTATACCGAGTACATTTTGTTCTCCGACTTGCAAACAAGCCGAGTGAAACAATACAAGTTTCACTCATTGAGATGACTCGCAGTCGAGATGAGTTCGTAATTACATAAGTAGCTACGACCTATCTACATTAGGGCCATGTTCGAGAACTTTCCTTTCGCGAGTTTGTTTCTTCTATTCATAGATACTCTACGTTGTTTTTATAGGTATATTTATCGGTCTTATGTGGTCTGTCCTTAAGGAGTAGAATGTTTCCTACTTTAGTTCACACTAGTTATTATTAAGTACTTAATGAGATATTAAGTACCTCATTTCTAAATAACAAACATCTGTATGATATAACATAACATCACGCCTGTAAGGTTAGGCAGAGATGTACCTAATAGTAAACCAACATTTCGCTAGTTATGTTTTAGTTCCATTTAATAGGGGGCGAGCCTATTGCCATCAACCGGGCACCAATCCAGACTCCGTGGCTGCTACTGAACGTCTGTATGTTAGCTAGAGATAAAAAATATATTGTAAAAATGGAATAAATCAGGTACCTCGAAAAGTACCTACCTACCTGGGTAGGTACTCCTCTCGATACCCGATTGAATTTGACCAACAGAATATTGACTATATCTAAGAGTACGATCATAGTTATTCTGACGTTTTAGCAGAAAGATCCAATTTTATTATGATTTATATTACGAAATCAAAATAACTGTGCCAGTTATTTCTCTTTATCGTTTTTTTTTTCTGTATTCACAGCCTACAAAGCCAAGCGATTTTTGTTTTTTTTCGTTCCGAATTTGAAAATTGCGTTTCTAGATAACGACCGCTCTCTGATTTAGTTTAAAAAAAAAAAGATGTTGAATATTCATCCAGTGTTGCAAAACGAAAAATAATCTGTTTTATAATTAAGATTTGCAATGAATTGTCTGAGATTTATGTTCCAAAAACGTAATTAGTATTTGTGATTCTATGAAAAATACATTTCATGACTACCAAATGACTTTAATACTAAATTAGTACTAAAGCCATCTGTTGTAAGGTATTTATTTCTTTGCTTTTAGAAAAATAGTTTTATTATTTTGAATGTTAAATTGCTACCTCTCTGGTCTAGTCGTTGAGCATGGATTCTGAGTTTGATAACCAAGTTGAAGTACTGGATTTTTCCTTCAGGAATTTCTAAAAAAGCAGCCAGAAGGTCAGAAATGTCATTCCAATTCATTTATTGGTTGCCACAGGTGAAATATCAGTTCTTCTGATTATTTCTAAAAGGCTCGCTGTAACATACCTATAAGGCGTGCAAATTTTTTTGGTGCAGGTTCAATATTTCAGTCAACGTCCATCATTCATCATGTATTAATATAAGTTATTCATTCACATAGTCAAGTCACTTTTAAACAAATTAAATAATACAACGATTTCATTCTAATTAATTTATTCATTAATTTCATTTAAATTAAATAATTTATTGATCTACTATTATTATTATTATTATTTCTTTATTTCAAACAACTTTGGATCATAGGTACAATTAACGAAATTAAAATCACAATCAAAATTAAAACATAATCAAAATAAAATTTAAAACAATATCCAAATTAAAATTAAAAACAATCAAAATAAAATAAAATACAAAATCAAAATTAAAAAATCAAAATTAAAACAATATATTAACATTAGTCAGCACGTGAACCATGCAGCAGTGGTTCACGTACTGACAGTCGAAACGTTCAGCAAACGCTTTCAGGATACTGTTGCGGCTGGCCCGCACCCTTCGGACCAGGGATGTGCACCGCTTGCGCATGACTGTGTAGAAACAATCCACACTCGCCTCGGCAAACATCCCCGCCGCACTACAAAAGCGAGGCAGCCCCAAGAGCACCCTGAACGCGTTATTGTATTGGACACGTAGAGCGCTGTACTGTTTCTGCGTGTAATCCAGCCACAGACTACCGGTATAAAAGGACGTACAAAATGCCCTAAATAGGGCTATTTTGACGCCCCACGAAACCGAGCAAATCTGCGGGCTATATATTCGCACGAACAGACAGCGCCCTACGTTCCCTTTCAATGTCTGCATCGTCTTCCAGGTCCGAGGTCAATAAATGTCCAAGATATTTAAAAGTATTTACTCTATTAAGTGGGCATCCGTTGACCTTAACTGCCGGTAAATAATTTGGACACTTCCTCTTAGCCCGAAAGACCATGCACTCGCTCTTGTTCGTGTTATACAACAAACCATGTTCTTCAGCATACTTTTCACAGATGCCAATCAGCCTTGACACACCACAGACAGAGGCGCTCAACAGCACCATGTCATCAGCGTAACTGATATTGTTTAGGCACACATCCCCAATATGGCAACCGACATGCGTGCTGTGACTATGATGTGATTAAATATGATAAAAATAAAATATAATAATAAAGTATAATTTATAAGAAGTAGCTATTTAAGTAAGGTGGTTCATTGTTATGTAAAAGAGCGCCTCACGCCATCAAAAGTAAAAGTTTGGCGAGTTTAGAATTAAGCAACACCTCTGTACTATAGTATCATTAAATAAATAGTATTAAAAAAAAACCTTATAATACCATGAATCTATGGGAGAGTGGATGGAAAAACACCCACCTTCTTATACATGAGTAGGTATTCGCATCGAAAGCAATTCTAGTTCAAGGCTAAAACAATAAATTACGCCGCTAAGTAAATTATATTCCAAGAAATGATACGAAAACCACTTGTACACGACATTAATTATTCATTACATACATTTGCGCAGCTTACCTTCACTTTTACAACTACCTTTTCGCGTGTAGCCACCCTATTTTTAATCGAAAGCCGTTTTCCGAATGGCCAGCCAATTAGGTACCAAGTAAAGCCCACATTTTAAGTCTTTAATGCCAAGGGTGAAGTGGAAACTGCGTACATTTTGTTAGAGAGCCTTTAAATATGATAATGGCCTTGTGGGCGTTTATTCTTTTATTGTGTAGCCATTTAGCCTTCCTGGTGTAGCCTGTTTAGTTTCAATGGACTCTAGTAAGAGATTAAAGCAGTTACTGTGATTATGTATAGTGGAAATGGCTATACCAACTATTATTACCCTGGTGAGCTACCTACACAAAAAAATGTCTAAACAAGCAAATTCAGTAGAAATAAAAATACGAAGTTTCGCTGCAGATAAGCACTTTTGCAAACCAAAATCTAGTACATAATAAGTACAACTTTTTTTTTTTTACAAGCAAGCAGACTTATCTAAGTCTTCACAGTCAACAGCTGTTTTGTGCCCAAGAAAGCTTGTCTAAAGCAATCACAAAAATTGCACAAAGAAAGCCTTTGCAATTCACAAACATTCACTATTCCCATCATTCCTACGCACATCTAACCCAGAACCGATCTCCACGACAAAACGTTAAGTGGGGGCCCATTTTGTACAGTGATTTATAGTCCCATAGAACATATACAACCAATGTACTATATCTACTTTACAGTATACACACCGCTATAAAACGTAGGGACAGCCTCCGCGAGTCGCGTCTCGTCATAAATCTACATCACTGTGTTCGTTCCCCACACCACTCAGATGTTCTGTAGAAAGGCTTCGATGTAATACGTACAATCCATCTTTCTCGCGACACTGACCGGAGTAATTGCCTGCTAAAAGTTTCTGGGATAGGGTTAAAGGCGAAGTGAGATTTGTAGTGATATAGGTCTTTTCTAAATGGATAAATACCTAGTTGTATGGTCGAGAGAATACTGCTATAGCTAGTACCTAGTACACACAGCGTCAGTAAGAGCTAACCCCTCAAGCTTTAAAATGTTAAGTTTGAGGGGTTAGCACTTACTGACGCTGTGTCTACCTTTTTTGTGGAAGTCACTCCATGTAAAGTATTGGAATTCATCTGCACATATTAAGACATCGTTTGAAAAAGGCAAAGCAGATGAAATGACAAAAATATTCAGTATCATTCCTTGGCAAAGACTCTTCTTTTGTCCATTAAATGTAAGTTCATAAACATGACTATTCTATAATATTCCTGCTTCTTGGACACAGGTCCCCCTCTCCGTGACAGGGCTACACTCTACCACAGCCCAGTGCGGGTTGATGACAAATGTTACGATATTTAGGTTCTAGGACGTGCCGGTTTCTTGAGTTCCTATATTTCCCTTCATTCTTTAGCAGCGGTAATGCGAGCCCACGCAAGTCATATATTATCCCAATAATTTATTAAGTTCACCTTCCTTGGTGCAGTATATAACAAAACCGTCAAGGATGCATGCACACAGGTTTCTTGCCAAGTCTAAACAGTGGAACATATAATTCAATGTCTGGGGGGTTACTATGACGTCTTAAAGCAGGAGTTATTCCAATGTGGGAAAAAGACAGAGCTATACAGGTCGTCTAGCGCCGTCTCTTTCCCACACTGAAATGACTCCTGCTTTAAGGACGTCATGGTAGGCCACATGTTCGAACACAAACAAACAACAATACAATAAAAACACAACAAATAATAAACAACAAACACACAACAACAATAACACAAACAACACAACAACAATAATACAATAATAATAAATAATATATTCGGGCCGTCTGGTTTCCGTAGCCTTTTGTATGGGGTTTATAGTTGGGAGTTAAAGAAACTAGCGTAGCTAGAATTTTTAGTCTTATCTTTTGGGCACATAAAACGTTGGGAACTAGGAACGCATTTTACTATTGTAAAATTCAAATCTTAATTAATTCACGGACAGACGACGTAAATCTATACTAGTATTATAAAGCTGAAGTTTGTTTGGTTGAACGCGCTAATCTCAGGAACTACTGGTTCGAATGGAAAAATGCTTTTAGTGTTGGATAGCCTATTTATCGAGAAAGGTTATAGGCTATATAACATCACGCTACGACTAATAGGAACGAAGCATCAATGAAAAATGTTGCAAAAACGGGGAAAATCGTATTTATATAATAATTTCACGGTCGCGGCCACCATCTAGTAATAGAATAAGGAGAACAGGAGATGAAAGTTTGTATGGAAATTCGACATATTATTGCCGATGAGACATACCAACGGACACACAACTTTTACCATTCTAAAATATAAAAAAAAAACTGTTTCTTTACAAAACAAAGATCTCTTGAAAATTTAATGTAAGAAGACTTTATATTTTACCTAGAATTTATAAAGCCTTTCTAAGCCACGAACGATATGCTAAATTAAAGCTTATAGCCAAGTTAAACAAGGCCGAGGTTTTAATAATTCTCCTTTCCTTTAGCTATCCATTTACCGCAGTTTACTGGCTAACATATTCCTAGAAGCCATTCATAGTCCGCCACAATAGATGACCTTGGCAGAATATTGCTATGAACTTTTATATTAATTCCACGTACTGAATTTCTAGAGCTTTATGTTTTTGATTGATTGTACAATGAAATATTAATAATGATTCTGTTTATTTTCAGGTATGTACCAGTTTTAAAAGGTTTTGGTAAGATCGCACATATTCTATGTTTTTTTTCATTTAAAATTCTGTTTGGGAATCAAAAACACACCAAATTTATAGCTACGCCGATTAAAAGTGTAAATTAGAAAAAATGTAGGATCGAAAATATCTTACAGAATGAAAAACAGATGCTTGCATTTCTGAACGAGGATGAATATTTTATGTATCATTTCGCAGTCCCGGCGAATTCATCTTCACTTGAAAGATTTATATCGGACGAAATCTCGAGTTTACGGGCGGCGTACGGTCTAAACGCTCCGACATATTTCAGCGATACGTTGCAATTTTTTCGCTATTGCATTTTTCGCTCCCTCGGAATCGGTATGCACTCGAACGATTCGCACTACCAAACATTCAAGAACGATTTGAATTTTTAATGCGAATTTTATCGCACTCTATATTTTCCTGTTTAATGAGATGGGCGATGAAATGTTTTTTGGAGCGTGAATAAACCTTTTTACGAGTTTACGTCGTTCATTTTAAACTTTGTTTAATATTGAATTTAAAACTCAATTTACTTTGTAGAAAGCTACTCGCGTGTCAATTCAATATTAATTCGTCTTATCCAATATTTCTATAAAAAGCTGATGTAGACACAACATAAATACAAAAATATCAATATCATCTAACGAGATCTGTTTGCATAAGTACTATATCGATGTCTGAGTAAATATTCATAGCTTTATGTTTATATCATGCTCTTTTGATACTGCGTAGAATTAACTTTATTACGTAAAACAGTTATAAATAGAACTAACGAACCTGCGTTCTACATTACATTATTAATTTGGGTTGATAGAATGTATTCTGTTTTAAGTATCAAACCATGGTACTAGTATGTAATGTACCCACAGCCACTTAAGAGGGTTTACGACTTACGGCATTTTCATACAAACTTTAAGTCCTTTTTTTCGAAATTACTGAACCGGTTTTAATGAAACTGCATATGCATAAGTCATAAACATACACAAGTCAGAACACGTACAGAAGTCGTACTTAAGTCTAAAAATTTATTATCGAACATTTTCGAAATGTCGTTTAAAAAAAAAAGGTAATTGGAAATTTCTGTTTCTATGGAAAGTCTAAAATCGGTCTAATTTAGCAGTAACATTCATGTTTTTTTCTGAAAACTTTTTAGACCTATGTACCTTGCTTATGCGTATGAAGTTTCGTTAAAATCGGTTCAGTCATTTCGAAAAAAAAGAACTTGAAAGTTAAATGCCGTAAGTCGTAAACGCCTTAAGTGAAATGCCGTAACTCGTAAACGCTCTTAACTAACTTCAAAAGCTACCTTCTCCAAAATTCCCAAAAGCATTAGTTATGAAGTGTCACCCAAAGGTGGGTAAAAACTGAGACCGCCATTAATGCACAGATGGAGACAAGCTGTTTTTCGGTACGAGCAGGATTAGTATTATTAAAGAGATGTTTGTTTGTCTTATTGCCTTTCCCACATTCTGCACTCAATATACCTCTATCATCTTGGTTTATCGAGACTTGTTTCTCTCTCTGCCACGAAACAATCGTTAATCTCGCTGTCACTGTCTGGGCATACCACGTATATTTGTCCAATATTGACTACACAACAATTTACATTGACGGCTCACTGACCAGTTTGACGAACCTATTGTATAACAATGATGCGTTGGTCGTTATACCTCCAATGTTTGGTATTGGCATGTTGGCCTCTCACGAGCTCTGAGCGCCAACGGAGGGAAATAGGTCGAAGTGTACGGCTCGGTGATTGACTTGCAATTCTCGATGTATCCCAGCCTTTGTCCTACTACTCCACGGTTCAAATCTGATACTATAGAGTCCACAAGTCTTTTTGCGTATTGGTCTTAGAGTGTAACTGCCTCAAAAGTCAAGATACAGGCCTCGAATCGAACGACCAGAGAATCATTGAGTTCTTTCTTCGAAAAGCAATCAAGGGTTTCTCGTATTTGGCTTATCTGGAACGTGCTGTTATTATTCAGGCTTAGTTTGTCTTGCAGAAATCGTCTCAAGGCTCACTTAGACCGCAATGTCAGACCGCAACTCTTCTCTGTAACTCTGCGGTCAAACGCTTCCATAAGCAGCGGTATTGCAGCGGATGGTTGATGCCATTTTCATCGAGGTACATAAACACCAGTCGATGCGACTGTTACTGACAGTTGCTGTCGACTTTGCCATTCATAACTCTGGTTCTATTTTCAAACTAAGAATTTATTTCCCAATTAGGCCAGTCACATTTTTCAAATAACTTTTATACACCGCTCCTACGCGAATCTACGCCAAGCTTCTACCCACTCTCTTTCCATTAACTTAGAAAATAATACAGTTATCTCAGACTGAAATGACATTAATTGCTGGGGACGCTTTTAGATAGGCATACCTCACGTGAAAGACAGTGAAATTATTAAATTCGCTTGACCTATTTACCGAGGGGTCTATTGTATGTCACAGAGTAGCGAAATGTGCCACCTTTCCGTCAGTTGGAGCAGCTGTATAATTTGTGTGCTTTTGTTTGCGCTGTGGTCGTCGACTATTTATTAAATACAGAGTAACAGAATTTCACTCACAGCCGTCTCAAATGTAGGTAAAATAACTACAGTTTCCTCCAACAAATAGTTTCGTTTCTAACAAAATCAACTGTGAGTCATCATCATAGCCTGGCTTTTTCCCAAGTTGAGGTCGGTTTTCAGTCTAAAGGGACGCAACTGATTATTAGAATTTAACATAAAACGACTGTATATGTGACATTTATAAAGACTAACCAGTAACTGGGTCGATATCCCCTGGAAAGACTAGTTGTCAAACTTTCGGGCGTCCGACTACCCGTTACGACTGTCAAAGATATACGAACGACAGTTGTTAAGAATGACAATTTATCGTGATTTTTATGGACAATTTAACTTGGTAGCCAATTTAAAATAACTAGATATTACTTATTTTAAAGTCAAATATTCTAAGGAACGTTCACAATAGTTATTTATGAGTCAGTTACGTCTGGATACTTCACGAATATGAATTAAATCAAGTTTTAACAAAATAATATTTTCGTCAATTACCTGGTTTTGTAACAATAATAGACACGGCTTTCAAGACACGTTTTTAGTATAATTATCCAAGTTTGACTTTTTGGCCACGCACATAAGTTTCGTGGATGAAATAAAAGATATAAATTTTTAAATTTTTATCATCCATGATAAAAATATCAATATTTATACAGATAATGAGATCTTTAGAACTGTTTTTATCCCTACGTGTTATGACCACTGTCAATGCGATAGTTGTCGGTGGAAATTTTAAATGATGTAAAGAACATTGAGTGTGTTATCAGACTTTCCACTTTCGACGCAGGACTAAAAGTTGAAAATGTTAGAGCGCGCTCCATATGGCTACGGAAATTTCAAATTTTCACCGTCAACATAGGAAAAAAACAAAAGTTATTTGGGTACCTCCTTTTATTCTTGGAACTGATAGTTACTAGTTTAGTCAATAGGCTTTCCATTAAGTACAGAAGTACGTGCCAAATACCCGCCTCAAAATATTCAAAATCGAAATTGACATTATTGAAGTTGTAATAGGACCTCGCCAGTCAAGAGGACTTAACGAAAGCCCCCTCCGAAATTATTCTTAATGGCATCATAAGCGGTTTTTCCCAGCATTCAATTTATTTTCATAAGATAACTCGTTGGGAAAATTAAACGAAAATAGAGTGATAATTTGGAGAATAAAAATAAAAGTGAGTGTGGAAAAGTACCTAATCGTAATTGTTTCATAGTTGATTGTTATTGGTGCTTTAGCTTTAGTACCTCTAACTAAAGGGCTTAATGGCGTGCCAGTCTATGTTGGAGTCAGGCTTGTAAGGATCAAGACACGTCATTCAGTAAAGCATCCGCACAGAGGTCTGCGGCGCTCGCAGCGCTATCGATTTTCCGCAGTCTGTGGCGGGGGAGAGGCGAGCGGCGAGGGAGGCGGGGATCTCAGCTGGGCGCCCCCTCCCTCCCCCTGTAAACATAAACACAGGCTCCGGCCGCCCGCGTCTCAGGATCGACATCCGCCGAGGTGAAATAACGACACTGAATATTTATGAAGCCCTCGTATTACGGATTAAGATTCGACTTTTCTAGGTCATCAATTCGAAAGGCATTTGTTAGAGGCTAAGCTGATGGCTGGTAACCGACCAGTGTCTCAGTGATGAGGGTGGCTTATGAAAAAGTTTTTAATCAGTGTTGGCACAATAGAGTTGTTCGGCTAGAATCGATCGCTTTGTTTGTAGTTATTGTTAGGGGCATGTATACACCGTACATGCATTGTTAATTTAGCGTGGAACATTTTGCGGTAACTAATTAAAGGTATACATGTACGAGAGCGTTTATGTATGTGGATGAAAGATTAATGAAGCGTTGAAGGCATAACGGAGCTGGAAATGGATTTCTGGTTTGTATAGTAGACTTTTCAATGATGTTATGTAATGATTGAGTTATTTCGAACAATACTTTTCAAGTATTCAACCACGGCGCTTAAAGTTAATGGCTCAGCACTTTTTAGAGCTAGATATTCAGGAACATTTCCTGCAAAAGAATACTATGACGAAAAATTTAAGGTCAGCATTAATATTTCGTCAGAATTTCTAACATACTGTCATGGCTTCCTCGTTGTCGAGTGTGCGCAAGTGCGACTGCTGAGCATGAGGTTTTGGGTTCGATTCCCGGGTCGGGCAAAGTATTATTAGGTTTTTCCATCTAGAATTTTGCAGTAGCAGCCACAGAGTTTAGATTTGTGTCCTGTTGATGGCAATAGGCTGGCCCCCTATAACATGGGACTAAAACATAACTGGCGAAATAAGTGTACCATTAGGTACTCCTCTACCTAATCCTTCGGGGATTACAGGCATGATGTTATGATGAATTCCTAACATTTTGACTGTTGTTTAAAACCCAGTTCTCAAATAAGCACAGGTACCCTAAGTGCTCTCAGAGACTGAAAGAGACACATATCTCACATTATAAGATGCCGTCACAAAATAAAGTGTTCGTACACTTTATTGCCTCCAGCTTAGAGTGGCACCCACTTATATCTTACCTCTACGGCTAGACTATTACTTATACGGCTCGAGAAAGTACATAGTCACCTTACCTCATAGGTAAGTACTAACTTTAATGTCACCTTATAGAAATGATGGCTATTATTATCTTTAAACGGTATAAAGCAGAGTCGTAGTCCACGTCTGTATTCTAGTTATAGTTATTAGTTTCTCCGTTTACTTCTTCTAAACCACGCAACGAATTTTGTTAAAGTTTTCATTGTGATTTTGAGAATTTATTCCAGAACGTTTATATCTATTAAAGTGACTTAAACACCCATGCGTAGCCAGGGCGGGTCGCTATCGCTAGTCTATACAAATAAATAAAATTGATTAAAATCGTAAGATTCGCTCTTTTGGTGACAATGATATTTGAATAGTTTTGTCTCTGTCACACATATACTGAAAATTATGTCTGTTGTTCCACGTGGAATGTACGAGGTCACTCATCTCAGTGTGAACAGTTTTCGTGCGATCTAAGCACGGTGTCACACATCAAAAGATTTGAATGTTTACTTCAATGAAATAATTTTCTTTACGAAGGTGGCTTCGATCTATTTCGTTTGTCACGAACGCTGCGTAGGAAAATTGAAAGGTTCAACGCAGAAAAATAGGGACGTACCTATGTAAATTGGTACCTATTGAATTTAGTTAATACATTTGTAGTACAAAGTGCCTGGACGCCTTCACAGATTTGGTAAAACAATATTGATAAAAAAACAATAAATTATATTAAATTCTGTAAATTGGTTTACACTTTAAAATAAATTCTGTTTCAAAACTATAGTCGATGTTTCCTATCCAACTACTCTTAAAACAAACATCGAATCATACGCATAGACCATCTCTTAAAAAGTACAGACATACTCAGACATGTGTAATCTTATACGGGTCATGAGAATTATGCAATGCGATAAAATTAAAAGTCAATGGAAGGTACTTTCTCAATCAGTTAACTAAAAGCTCCACGAGAATCAAAACCTAATAAAGAATCAATTAGTTCCAACTAACTAAATCTTTCAACATCTTTTCCTTCGATTTTTAAGGTAAAAAAAAAACATTCACGTCTATTGAGTCGTTTAACATTGATCTCAGAACCAGCCAGTACTTACGTGTACTTTACGGGCTGAATACCTCACGGCTCATATACCGATTTCCCGTCCCTTTGTGTGACGTCATTCAGCGTAATGTAAGCTTACCGCAAAATCTATACTGGGACCCTTCGCGGGAACCAGGTTATAATATAATAGGGGTGTGTGTGTGAGAGAGTGAGGGTGTAAACATGTGAGGGATACTGAAACTTGAATGGTACTACGCTCTTTTTCGAGTCGGCACAATCGATTCGGCATTTTGCGCAACAATGCCGACCCGGAGTTATCCCAATAAATTGGCTTTCAGACACGTGGCAAGCAACAAACTCTGTTCGACTTCTACCATGGCTGAATAATGAAGGGTCGGCTTGACACAATTTAGAGCTAAGTCGAACGTCTTCAACATATTTTAGACTTACTTATACCCGCGGTTTCGCCCGCGTGGTGTTCGCTACTCTCCCACGGGATCGTACTACCGGGATAAAAAGTATCCTATGTGTTAATCGAGGTTATAAACTATCTGTGTGCCAAAAATTTAAATCCGGTAAGTATTTTTTCGTGAAAGAGTAACAAAGATCCATTCATCCTCACAAACTTTCGTATTTATAATATTAGTAGGAAGTAGGATTTTGCCGCCCGGCTAAACCGACTCGAAAATGACATGTTCGAGTGTACACATAGTGTATGTATAGCTCCAGAGTGTACGTGTTCAGGAATAGATACCCCAAATGTATCACATAGATTACATTGGATGGAAAGTTTATATCCCCAAAGATATGTTACAGAAAAATTGAGTGCGGCAGATGATTAACACCTTAGCCTTAACTGGGGCAAAAGTAATAATTAACATATCACTCGTTCTGACGATAAGCTCATAAAAGTTGGAGATAAGCAAAAGCAATCAGTCACTCGATACCAATTATCGTCGTAATATGCATGGCTTTGAGTTTCCAGTCTGCTTTGAGTGCGACAAATTTCAGTAATTTATTTATTTATTCTAAAAGGCATCAAATTCCAATATAAAATACATAATTATTTAAAACTACAACAGTAATGAAAGGAAAAATACGTTTACAGTAGTGTTTGATTCGTCACTATTCTGATTCGTCATCGAAAAACAAAAGATAACACACAAAATTACAAATTAAAAAAAAAACACAAAAAAACACAAATTTAAAAAAAAAAAAACTAAATTTTCATGGTACCGATTTGTAATCGACGTATGCAGCACTTAATGTGGCATTACGTGGTATTCTGATTTAGTCCAAACCTGGATAATTTTAAAACACCATTAAATCTTGTTTTCTCTATAAAGTCAATTTTAATGAGTTGGTGTAACTTCGCAGACGAGATGGGTATCGGTATCAAAACACGAAAAATAAAAATAAAAAATAATCATAAGTACTTGAAGTAACTAAATACGACCTGCGGTCGATGACCCCAGAAGACATAATCAGAAAAATGATTTTATCGAGTTTAGATATCGATACCCACTTAAGACTGCGAGGTTTTGCTAGCTAATTAAATTTGTCCTTTTATAATCATTTGGTTTTGACTTTGGTTAATCTAAAGTTACAGGCTCCATGATCTATATTATTTATATAGAGGCCCACCGGTATCGGGACTAGGGTCCAAGCTACCGACGGTTAGGGCTCCAGAGAGAGGAACCTCCTAACAATACGAGCCGTGTCCAAGAGTACCCTTTCTGAATCAAGCCCTTGATCCAGCTGCCTAACGAGAGCCTCCTCAGATATTGGTCGATTCGTTGGCTCTTAGCAATAAAGCCATTGGCTGATAAGACTATCGTCACAACGATCGCTAGTAAATAATTGACTCCGTCCCATAAAAACGCTTAACCATAAAATAAGGGTGTCACCACACAATTATGTAGGTATCTTACTATCTTATGTACATTCAACTACACCCACTACCTCTTCATTAAGATAGCGGGTACGGCCGAACCCTTAAATAAATGTTACCTTAATGCTACCTACGAGTGTGTTCTATGGGGTATTTTTATTAGCCCATAAAATCCGGAATCCAAGTACATTTAGGGGCTGCTACCTAATATCAATTTACTTGCTATTCTTCTTATGTACATAAAAGATTGGAGGATATTTTGCAGGCTTAATTGAATCTTCAATTATAGGGAGTTTCGGTATGATACCGTTTTATTGATATCATAAAGGTGGGTTATTTTTATTGCAATTAAGTGTGGTGCGGTCTTTTGGTACTGGGCAAGTTTAGTATGTATGTTTATAGTTTTATGTTCAATATTAGAAATGTTATTATGTAGGTTGCACTGGGGCAGCGTGGTGGATGGTGGCCCATTCCCTCTCATAGAGAGGAGGCCTGTGTCCCAGCATTAGGAACATTATGGGCTGATTATGCTATTATGTAGATATCTTCATTGGTCTACTATTACTGAGCATGAACTTTTAAGTTCGATTCCCAGGTTGCAAAAAGAGTTATTGGGTTTGTGCCCGGTTGATGGCAATAGGCTCGCCCCCGATTACATGGGACTTCATCATAACTGGTGAAATGTGGGTGTAGCATCTAGGCACAACTCTGTCTACCTCTTCGGTGAAATACAGGTTGTTAACCTGCGACCTTCCGATTCAGTACACCGGATGTCTTAACCAACTAGACAGGTCAAACCCTGCTCGCACTGGAATTTTTCTTTCCATGTCAAAAACAGCTAAATACAATTATTTTACCTTAAATACATTTTATCATGTTTTTTTTTATTCAAAATAGTATTGCTCTTTTGTATAGGTATGCCCACGTTATCTATTCCTGTAAATGTCAAAGAAACCGGCCTAGCATAGTGTCTAGTTCATAAGCTAACATTTTAACAATAAACCTAAATATAGTCGTGTGAAATATTAATCAACACGTACATTAGAGATTTCATAACAAAAAGAAGTAATTTAAATAATAGCGAAACCTATTACTTTAAACACAGTGTATGACCAGATGTTTGAAAGTGGACTAAGCTAAAGAACTATGTCAGGATTGATGGGAAAAAGCGTGAATTTATAAAGGGTGTAAATAGACCGTAACGAAGCCGAAAGGCACTTGTTCTCCCCGTCTTTGCGTTAATTTATTGTTCGAAACCATACCTGGAAACCTTCTAGTTACGGAGATATTGGGGGTCAAAGTTCTTTTAAGTTTCGTCTCTTTTTATTTTCACGACCTCCGTACTATTCAGTCCATCCATCAACACAATGCTTTTAGTGCTTTTCATAGTCTTACCGAAAAACTTGATTATTACCCCAAAAAAAAAAGTCGTTTCCCAGCAATAATTTTTGCGTAAAGTTACTTAGTTTGATGTACAGAATGCTTGATTGACGGCTTCGTGAAGGGTCTGTTTACACCTTGTTTGTATGTGTCTATAATATACACTGTTAATATGCATGGCAAGATTAATGTTTGGTTTTCATACTGTTGCTACGCCGTAGCGAACATGATAAAACGCTACGAGGCTACGAATACTGACTAGGCTTGGCGTAGCCGGCCTGCTACGCGGAGAGACAGCTCATTATTATTCAGAAGCTTAAGTTTTGTATATTAAACATTATGTTTAATATACAAAACTGTGTCTGTTTTATCTGCTATTGTTTAGTAACTTCCTCGTTGTTGTCGTCACTGGCAGCACTACTGCCGAGCATCAAGTCCTGGCTTCGATTCCCAGTTCGGGGGATGTCAATTACAAGCCCATTTTTTTTTGCCATGGCACCTAAAACAAAACTGGCGAATTGTGGGTATACTATAGACACAACTCTGCTTATCACATCTAGAAAATATAAGGCGTGGTAATTAAAAATGTGATTCTCCCTTATAATGGCACCTACCTAATAAATATACCACACAAAGTAATATCCCCAAAATTTTCCTGCTAATGAAAATTTTCGTCAAATCCATACAACATATTACCACGTTACGCTCGAAAATTAATAAGGCTTAAGCTACGTTGGAAATATAAAGCGTGTCGTAAATTAAACGCATTATTTCGATAATGTTTCGCTTACACTACGTATTGTGTGTGACTTACGATTTGTTTTGTCGCGCAAGTGCGGTAATGCACGCTGGTTACATGGCTACGTTCGGGTAACCGTTGCCAACAGCTTTTAGAATTACGTTTGTGTGCTGTTAGCTTTGTGCTGTTGCTGTGTGTTAGTTAGTGATATGTATTTTACCGGCTAATTATATGCAATTATGTAGGTATGTTTATGTTATGCATGTTTAAATTCATAACTAGTTTTTGGCCCTGGCTTCGCCTGAGTGGATGTCGGTAGTTATCCTAAGTAATACCAGGATTCAAAATATCCTTGGTCTTTACCCAGGTAATGGCCAATGAGTGTGCCGTTAAGGTGGTATAAGGGAAACTGGTAGTAACTTTAATCACCTTTAAAATATTAAAAATAAATTATTAAAAATGTGCTAGCTGCTGCCCGCGAACATCGTCCGCATGAAATTATTATAAAAATATCACTTCCGTATTTGAATCTGATTTTGTTAACAATTTCAGGGGTTTTCATTTTTTGCACGGATCTCACAAACACACACACACACACAGACACACACACAGGGAGGGTCACAGTCACATGACTTTGATCCTTTCTGTATTGTACTTAATATCTTGCATGCTTTGTGTGTGCATACTCATGTTTCTGACAAATAAATGAACTACAGTTACAGTTTGCACCAAAGTGAATCAAGCTAACAGCACACCATGTCTAATTAACTAAACTACTACTACTAAAACAAGACAATAATACACTCATCAGCTATCTGCCAGTAAAAATCGGTCTAGCCGTTTCGGAGATTAACCAGAACAAACAGACAGAAAGAGAAACAAAAAAAAAAAGAAATGTTTTTTTTTTGTTATCAGTGCCGTATATTATTTTGAAATTACAAACAGACACTTTAATTTAATTTATTTGTATAGATAGACTGTAGGTTTAGATATAAAGCTGTTTACTAGGCGAGTTGGAAGCGCCATGATCACCACGATCACTAATATTATAAAGAGGTATAATTTGTTTATATGTAGGGGGTTATCTTCGGAACTACTGATCCGATTTCGAAAATTCTTTCACTAACAGGAAGCTACATTATCCCTGAGTGTTATAGGCTTTATTTAAAATGTTCATGTAATTCCCGTAGGTTTTTTCCGTACACAACGGAAGCGAAGCCGCGAGCAAAAGCTAGCTATCAATGACATTTTAATTGGATTACCTCTACGCACAATACAGTTCTACAATACATTCACAACCTTTTTCGTAAACGAAACGGCTGAAATTCAATACAACATTCTGTTATTTTTCCTTTACGTTCCGTAATTATTGACAAGGACATTCTGTCGGAGCAAATAACACGACATCTGATGGGGCGGACGTTTATACATTCGTCGTGTACGTTTGCCGAAATGAGATGTAAATAATTATGTAATTATCGAGGACAGCCCGAATGGCAGACGTGAATGGGTGACCTCCAGGGAAGTAGTACAAATGTATGTGGATTACTATAAAAATCAAATCATATCATTTATTCTCATAGAATATAGGCATTGCACAAACGGCAGCACGTCAAGGTCTGTCAAATTTTATAATAGATTTTCAACTTTATTGCTAAAGCATTGGGTTCAAGGTTGATTGGGAAAATTTGACAGTTTCAGATAGGTTGATGTGCTGGCAATAAACTTGCTATAAAATATAGTGAGCCGGGTACATTCTGCCTAAGTTTTGGCATGCAAATAATATATATTTATTTAATTTATGAACAGCCACGGTTATTAATATGGTTTATTAAATTATGACACTACGCCAATTATCAAAGAATGACGGTTGGGGTTCACGTCGAACAATGTAAGTTGTTGGTCTATTTGTTATTAAATCAAATTCCCTGACTTTATATTTTTTTCAACTACTGGTTGCTTTGTTGATCTTGTGGTAATTAACACAAGTACTGACCGCAGGGTCCTATGTTTGATCCTCGGTCAAATAGTTAATGGCTTTTTCTATTATGACATTCTAAGTAGCAGAGCGGAGTGGCCTTTAGCTGTAAATGGGCCTGTAACAAAGCTGACTACCTCTTTTGGTAATAATATTATAGTATTGAACCACTAAAAAACACACATTTTATTTATCGTAATCTTCGTAGCAAACCCTTTCATTTGATACTCATATCATGGGAATGTAGAAAAATAACTAGTTCGCGGGTCACTTAGCTAACCATGCATTGTAATCCAAACTAAAAATGTATCCAAAATTTCAAAAATTTCAGCTCAATCAGAATCCGGGAAGTGAATTAAATTTGACTTCTAAGATTTTTTTACATATTTAAGTGAAGTTAATAAAAGAGTGATAAAAATGACGTGGTGTTATTTTATGTTTTACACCGCGCTAATGAAATAACGAAAGATTTTACAAAATAAAACGAGCTTCTTTGAAAATAGCTCTCCATTAATAGGTGTCTGGTGAGGTCGCGGTAGGCCACGAAGGAGATAGCCTGACGAACTGGACAGGTTCCGTCCGAACGAGAAAGAGGAGGTGCGGGTTTGAGAGAAATGGAAAGAATGGAGGGAGGTCTTTGCCCAGGAGTGGAACAGAGCAAGTTACGAAAAAAAAAAAAAATTAACAGTGGGCTAGCACGGTAGCGCAAAGTAAATGTAACGTAATTTTAAAATGGAGTATACTCGAGTGTGTGAACAGACTTGGAGGAGGCGCAAGGAGTATTTAAGGATCTATACAGGTGGCGTTCTGTAGTTTCTGCTTACCCCTATGGGAAAATGGCGTGAGTTTATATATCTATGTGTCGAGTTGTCAGGATTTATTCCGTTAGGTTAGGTTACGTCATGTGGGCAGACGATGGGTTTCGTGCAATGAAAACACACCGGATACGATACACCGTTTTTAGCACACTAACAAATTACTTGAAATCACAACTTAACACAATAACACGGGGCACAATGAATCGGGTACAGTTCCAGGACGTCTCAACTCGGCTGCGATCAGACGCTTAATGTCGTCCTCCCCTCGAGCTGTAAACATTACGGCTCTGTAGAAGCACTCTGTGGTGTGGGTAGACTAAGTCCGTACTAATGACCGGATCCGACATTTGTATTTATTTATTCCATATCGTGTGTGATAGCAATCGTGCTCACCCGAAAAGATAAACTAAATTGCTACCACATAGCTGTATTTTCTATTCACAATCATTCGAAACGTTTACGTCGCAAGTTCGTGCAACGGCCTATGTAAACTGTCCAGACTTACCGCCAGTCTGTTCATCAGTACCTAAGGGACATATTTAGTCTTGAACCAGTAAATTCTAGCCTTACATTGTCTAGGACTAAAACTAGGAGATAATAACAATTTATGGGCGTTCGACTAAACATCTGCCCTGACCTCAGAGGGATTATGACGATAATTGTGGATATTTCTGATATGTCGCGACTATAATCCCGAAGGATCGATAGAGGAAAATTTCTTGTCTAAGACTGCTAACATAAACAAGAGTTTTTGAGATTTTGTTAGCAACAAATCGAAAAGAAATAATACAGGATTATTCGAAACCTCTAAATTGACGTAGGGCAATTAAAGGAAACCTGCATTGCTTCTCAAACAGGGGGTTTACTGTGACGTCTTAAATCAAGAGTAATTTCTGTGCGGGGATGGGACAGAGCTACTGTATAGCTCTGTCTCTTTCCTACACTGGAATTACTCCTGCTTTAAAACGTCACGGTAGGCCACCAGATGTCCGCTCGTTGATGTTAACAAAATTAGTAACTAATTAGCTGTTGCTCGCGACTTTGTTTGCGTGGAAATTTTGATGTGTAAGTATTAGGGAGAAAAAAATACGTCTGCATTCTATGTGCTATTCCAGACTATGATCTATCGCTGGGCCACATTTCATTCAGATCCGTTTAGCCGTTCTGGCGTGATTGAGTAACAAACATCCTATGTACACACATATTTATCACGTTGATAGGAAATGTTCTCTTATTCCTTTCTTGAATATGTCTAACGAAGAAAGTTTACTATAATTTATTTAGTTTGGTAAAACCTTAGGGTTGAGTGGCAATAGCTTTAAATCCTTTAATCGGATACACATAAGTAGTTCGGTAGCTGAGTCTCGAACACTATTAACATTTCCACCATCGTTCATTATTGCTGGTAGATTATCATTTTGTCAAGACCTTCTTGTTCTTTCAAGATGTGCAAGCGACATTCAACCTTACGGTAGTGAAACAATATACAAGGTAATAAACCTAACGTTGGAAACTCTAAAACAATGGACACATTCTGCTTTGCTCATGCAATCAAATTATTTCGATCAGCCATGTCTCTATTGACTGTCGGAAATTAAAAAACTCACATGAATGAATAGTCGTCGGTTAAAAATGAATGGAAATCGTGATTGGATGATGACTCTCGGGATTTCATTGCACGTAGGTATTATGAATTGAATAACTATAGACAGAGAAAACAGTCGTTTGGTTAATGGTGTAATTTATTTCATCACCACTGCTCTCAAAACGGTGAAGGAGAACGTCGTGAAGAAACCGGCATGTCTTAGAACCAAAAATTCGAAGACATGTGTCATCTACCAACCCGCACTGGGCCCGCGTGGTGGATTATGGCCCATTCCCTGTCACAGAGAGGAGGCCTGCGTCCCAGTAGTGGGAACATTATAGGCTGATTATGCTTATGCTAACTACTGGTGGTTACACTACCACTCTTATCTATTTCTGTCACGAAGCAGCGTTCTAGTCTTCCGGTTTTAAAGTGTCATTAAAGTCACATGACATGAGAACTTTTTACTTGTAGTGTTCTCTGGGATGGCAACGTATCTGCGAAGCTTTTGGCTATTGCAGAGTGACCATAAGCAGCAATAGTTGAGGCCTGCTTGTTTGCCACCTTCATCTCATCATCTGGCTAGCCTTCTCCCAACTATGTTGGGGTCGGCTTCCAGTCTAACCGGATGCAGGTGAATACCAGTACTTTACATAGAGCGACTATCTGACCTCCACAACCCAGTTAGTACTGGGCAAACGATACGCCTTGGTAAGACTGGTTGTCAGACTGTCGGGCCACTGACTACCTGTACCCACTACCTTGTTTACCACGTTATCACGTAACAACACAGGAGTCTTAAAACGGAAAAAAATGTTGCTCTTGTTCATGCTCTTACAAAAACTTAAGCTGCAATGAAAACTTATTTATTTATTTATTTAAACTTCATGTACAATAGTGATAAATAGGCGGACTTAATGCCACAAGGCATTCTCTACCAGTCAACCTTTGGGTTAAATAAGAAAACATTGTGATAGGGTTCAAAATAAATATATAAAAAATAACTTCTTGCTATCGAAAATTTAAAAACTTCGACTGAAAGAGAAATTGTAATCCGTTCCTGGTAACCGACACTCCACAAAACCTATACTTTCTTCAAAAGAAACTAAATAATTAATGACTCCAAAACGAAAGTAGGTAACCTACATTAGATTCTATTTAAATTATTTTTCGTAGTGTTGCACAAAAAGGGTTGAGAGAAAAAGGAATCTATTAACCCAGTTCTACACGGGCAGGTGCTAACAGTTATTCTTAATTAAATACTAGAAAGTCTTATTAGCTCGAAAGTTGGTTTTAAGGTTTAACTTTGAAACATTTTAATTTTTAACTCTTCAGGGAAAACTAGTGTCAGGTGAAAAGTTTCATGAAAATATTTTTGCATACTCGAAATTTTACTGTACTTACTCAAGAATACTTTTATACAAAAAGTAATATTGGAGCTCTTGGCAATATTCTGCATAGCTTTTCTAACTTTCAGACCAACCACCATAGAAAGAAAGAAAGAAAATATATTTATTAGACTCACACAAGACAAAACAATAAAAAAATAGTTGAATTCACAATAAAACAAACAAATGTTATAGACATAAGAAAAAGATAAAACAAATTAAATTGGTCCTGTACGAGACCAAAAGGTCCCTATCTCAGCATGGTGCTACAACATTAAAAAAAAAGTCACAGCGCTAGTATTCGTACCATACGTGGCCCTACGTACCATCTTACAGAATCGATAATAGATTCTCGATAGGACAGGCACCTATCTTGACTTGCCGCGTCAAACACAGAGATTAATTGTGTGATCGCTTATACTATTCAGTATGGAATCTTAAACCTGCAGCTATAAGCGATCGATAGATATGATAGGATGAATCAAAAAGCAGTTGTTATTGTTAGTTTGTCAATGGCAGTATAAATGAAATAAGTAAAGGTATTATTAAATTGCATATTCAGTAGCGTCTTAAAGTTTCTGCACTATGCAGGCTCTTATTGTAAAGGCGAATACCTAAACATTAATATATTTTGAAGATTTTTAAAATGTCTCTTCTGCGACCTTTTAAGAATAAATAAGTCATCATCTGCCTAGCCTTTTTTCAACTATGTTGGGGTCGTCTTCTAGTTTAACCGGATGCAGCTGAATACCAGTACATGGAGCGACGGAGTATCTGACCTCCACAACCCAGTTAGTATTAGGTAATACGTACGATACCCCTTGGCAAGACTGGTTGCCAGACTTTCGGGCCACTGACTACCTGTAACGATTGTCAAAGATCTAAAAATGACAGCCGGGACCAATGGCTAAACTTGCTTTCCGAGGCATAGAGGTAACTCGGGATGTAACGAATGTTCACCACTCCACGGACCAACCTAGACTGGCGTGGCTTAGCCTGAAGATCGACCCGAGCGGCTGTTATTCTTTAGCCACGAGCTCCTCCTATAATTAAGTACGTATGATTAAAAAGTACTCGCTGAATAAATGAGAACGTCGTTTTCCTTTTTAAAATCTCTTTCATCATTTTAAACCTAGTTCCTTTGTGGCGCGACAAACGTTCATTAACTAAGCTATTAATTAAACACGGATATATGATCATGTAGCGAACTAACATCACAAAATAAGTAAAAAGGCTGCACCTAAAAGAACTGAGGCCCTAGCACGAGCGCGCGGTATAAACGTGAAGTAAATACGTCGATTTCACATAATATAATCTTATATATAAATTTATCTGGTCTTATATATAAAAATCTCGTGTCACGGTGTTTATGGTTGCATTCCTTCGAAATGGCTCGACCGATTTTTTTGAAATTTTTATGTGTATTTGGTAGGTATGAGAATAGGTCGTAGATTATATTTCATACCGCTAGTAGTTTTGTAGTCTGTATATAATGTAAATATAATTAAAACTGAACAAATTAACTTTCTGAATATATTATTATTATTATTTTAGATACATTTGTTGTTTGTAATTAATTTAGATACTGAATTCAAATAAATATTACAAACAACATAAACGTACCTATTATTTAACTAAAATGCTAGAGAATAATTGTATTTTCGATTCAAAAATTGACTTATTTACGTTAAGTTTATACTGTGCTCTCGTGCTTGGGCCTCAGGTTGGTATTGATTACTACGTAGGGTTGGGGATAAGTTGAAATAGCTAGTAAGGCTCCAGGCTTCAACCTCATGGCATTCTGTAATTGATCCACGAGGTCAAGCTGCCGAGATGACAAGTATCCTAGGTGTAAACACAGGTTATAAACTCTTTGTATCAAATTTCATCAGAATGCGTTCAGTAGTTTTTGCGTGAAAATGTAACAAACATCAATCCTCACAAACTTTCGAATTTATAATAGTAGAATATATGTTTATAGTAGGATTTCTTAAAATTCTTGAATCCTAGTGGTTATCATTATCACACTATACATCTATGATCAATAAATATATTTTAAAGTACTAACTAAATGAGAAATGGCCAATAATGATAATGAAATGTAAATATGGTCGACCACTAGGTGGACCGATGACCTGGTGAAGGTTGCAGGGATCCGCTGGATGCGAGTCACACGGGACCGGTCAATGTGGCGACACTTGGGGGAGGCCTATGTCCAGCAGTGGACGTCTTTCGGCTGAAATGATGATGAATGATGATGTATGACACTAGGTCTATGACAGTGAAATAATTTCCTAAAACGCTTCCATTAGTATTCTACTGTTATAGGGGCTACTATTCAAATAATAAATAGAAAATAATATTTTATGTGTCATTACAAAAATGAAATTGCAATTTGTCCGAAAGGAAAATAAACATGGAATTAAATCCCGTACCTGATACCGACCCTAATAAGTAACATCTCGGCTTTCTGCCATTTCCTTTCACGGTCACTTTCTGGGAAAAGGATGACACGTGTCGTGTCTTGACACGGCAGAATGGGCACGTGTGTTATAAGGGGGTACGTTCACTATTAAGTAGAAAATTGGCATCATTGTTACCATTTTTCTATGTACCCGACTGGTATTGCAAATAATCTAGAAAAAAACGTGTTCATCATCATCATCATCTGCCTAGCCTTTTCCCAAATTTATTGGGGTCGGCTTTCAGTCTCACCAGATGCAGCTGAATACCAGTATTTTACATGGAGCGACTGCCTATCAAATCTCCACAACCCAGTTAGTACTGTACTTAGTACTAACACCAAGGGGTACCGTATTACTGTAAGACTGGTTCTCAGACCTTCGGTCCACTGACTATCAAAGATCTACAAATGACAGCCGGGACCAACGGCTAGAGAAAAACACGTTTAATAGGTAAATAAATTCAATACAGAAGCGTCGATTTAAAAACAAGAAAATGTAATTAAATACTGAAATTGAAACCTGTACTTTTTAGTGGCAGTTAAAATGAATGTAGTTACAAAATACCCTAATGATTTAAGAAAGAAAAAATGTATTAAATATTAAGGAAATCAGAAGACTTTTCAATTGTTTTAGGGGTTCTAAATAGGAACTCGCCGAAAGGGCATGAGCTACTTTTGTGTTTGGTTGGGTCAAGGTCGTAGTCGTTGTACGAGTCCCTCTGACACGTGTACCTTTAACTTTAACGAGGTGATGGTGTAAGTTGTTTTCAGGTTTGTTTGCTTTTGATTAATTAATTGACTCACAAAAAGGGAGACACTAGAACTAAGCGTTTAGTTGATGGTTATATTTCAGGTACTCTATTCATCAAAATAAATTCAAGTACAAAGCGCTACGCTTCCACATTTATCGTGCGAACCACCAGTCTGTGGAATTCACAGCCGGCTTCTCTGTTCTCTGAT
Organism: Noctua janthina; assembly: GCA_963576755.1. Taxonomy (NCBI): domain Eukaryota; kingdom Metazoa; phylum Arthropoda; class Insecta; order Lepidoptera; family Noctuidae; genus Noctua; species Noctua janthina. The sequence continues at coordinate 7,828,723 of OY755055.1, forward strand.
CATTATAATCTGGAACTCTTCAAAGGTCGGGTGAATCGGTTTCTTCTAGGCAAGGCCCCTAGGCCGCATCATTGCTTCACATCAGGCGAGTTGCGGCCAAACAAAAGCCTATACAGGATGTAAGGGACAGCTCTCCACAAACTGACAGGGTGCATTCAGCTCCTTATTTTAAATCATATTCCACCGGAATTTTTCTCCGGATTTTTTTTTTTTTTATCAGTTACTATTCCTTTATTTCAATGGAAAATTACATTCCCTATACACAGCACTCCATTTATGTAAATAACACTGCTAAAATCAAAATCAAAAAACAATGGATGTTGAAATACTCTAACGAATGATGCGTGAAATCAGCTGTTCACTTTCTGCCTGGCTGCAGAGAATCGAACTCATCGTCGCACTTGCCGTTCGCTATGTGCGTTTTGCCACGGTAACGCTACATTGCGTATGAGGAAATAAAACAAATCCATTTTATTGGATTCCCATAACATTCCTGAAATAATTTCTTGTACCGGTCATCTTAGTATGATATACTGAATTCACCCCATAAGTTTGTGGAGGGCTGTCCCTTACACCCTGTATACATAGTATAAAAAATAAAACCAAAGCAAACAAACCGCAGTGCAGTCGGTAATGTCACCACCTCATCATCATCTGCCTAGCCTTTTCCCAACTATGTTGAGTTGGGCTTTCAGTCTAACCGGATGCAGCTGATGATGGCCTATGTGACTTCTGAGGCGTTTTCATAAAGTTATATAGAATTCTGGATTCCTGCCCAATAGGCTCGCCCCCAAATACATGGGACTTAAAAATTTCTGGCGAAATGTGGGTGTGCTATTAGATACACCTCTGCCTAACTCTTCGGGGATTACAGGCGTGATGTTATGTTATGTTAGTTCATAGAGTATTAGAGCCTTTGCGGTTTGAAGTTGCGCGACTCGTGAAAACGTATGAGTACGTAACGTATTTATAATATTAATTAGGAGGCTCTCGTTAGACAGTTTAATCAAGGGCTTGATTCAGAAAGCGGTACTCCTGGACACGGCTCGTATTGTTAGGAGATTCCTCTCTCTGGAGCCCTGACCGCTGGTAGCTTGGACCCTGTTCCCGATACCGGAGGGGCTACAATTTTTATATTTTTAAATGTTTTTTTTTTTTTTGTAAGAGATATTTAAAAATATAATTGATTTGTACAGAAGTAAATAAAATAATAATAATATTAATAATGCATACTGAAACACGGTTTGTTATAGAAAATAGCGTTTCAAATAAATAACCCGAGCTATCAAAGCATTATTTTTTTATATTTTCCGTTGGTGGAACGGTCGGCGGCAATATTTAATACTCCGCTTTTGAATAAAATGTACCTATAAAAAAGGTTGTAAAATTTTACTCTTTTATAGTGAAATTTAATCTAACTGAAAAGTTGGCTTTATTGAATTTCCTATGAAAAATCATAAAATCATAAAGCCAGGAATAGCATAAGCATTGTATTCATAATCTTCCTTTATTTAATGTTTTCACTGCTGTGACGCAGGCCTCTTTTCTAGGAGAAGCATTTGTTAAGAAAACTTAAAGTGTTTTTATTTATACATTAAAAAAAAAAAACATTAAACCCTGCAACACTTACTAGCAGTCAGATCCACAACCCTTCTTTTCGACTTTCCTATATATATTTATTATTATTATTATATATATGAACGGGGGGTCGTGGCTAAATAATAACAGCCGCTCGGGTCGACATTTAGGTTAAACCGTGTTTGCCTAAGTTGGTCTGTGGATGGGTGACCGCCCATTACATACCGAGTTTCCTCCGTGCCTCAGAAAGCACGTTAAGCGGTTGGTCCCGGCTGTCATTTGTAGATCTTTGACAGTCGTTAGGCAGTCAGTGGCCCAAAAAGTCTGACAACCAGTCTTACCAAGGGGTATCGTATTACCCAGTACTAACTGGGTTGTGGAGGTCAGATAGGCAGTCCTTCCATGTAAAATACTGGTATTCAGCTGCATCCGGTTAGACTGGAAGCCGACCCCAATATAGTTGGGAAAAGGCTAGGCAGATGATGGGTCCGTTCTAACCAAAGCGATCGGTCTCCAATCGGACAGTCATGTTCATAAGTCACTTCTTATTTGTTTGGAAAACCGGAAGGCATACGCATAACCATTTGGGTTCGCTGAACAAAGCGACGACGACGCTTGCGATGGAGTCGAGTTTTAGTTTTTTTTTACTCGAAATAAGCTTTTGTTTTCCGAAACGCGCCTGATGTGAAGCGATGATGCGGCCTAGGTTGGAGCACGTATGTTCCACAAACGCAAATAATTTATGCAGACACGGTCTTCTATTTTGTTTGTTGTTCTGATTTCATCTAATTCCTTTTAGTTCTAGAAGTGTGGTGACTTCAGACAGAGTGATTAAAGTTAAAGTTTACAAAAAATATTAAAAAGTAAGTATAACATGCACTAGCGTGAATTTGGTTCCTGAGACTCCATTTCAAGTTTGTTTCAATGATTTTTGCAAACGTAATGTTCTTGTGATTCATTGAAAACGTATTGCTAAATACGTTTAGGGGAATGAATATTTTGAGAGCAGTAGTATGTAAGGTCACCTTTGTCTCGTCGTTGTAAAAATATTTCATTATTTAGTTCATATGTTATGTTATGATGAGAATTGACTGGAACATCGATCACTCGCTAACATTATGGTTTCGAAGTAAAGCAGTAGCCTATTTCACTGGCCGATCCGCTAAAGCACCAAAATTCCCACATTATTTAGAAAATTAAAAAACAAAAATATCTCTTTTAATTCGCATTTCTAAAGGTACTTTTTCTTTGTCTTTAAGTCAAAGTTTTGTTATTAATTTACGATTAGGTAGAAACAACTTTAATGGATAAAAATATTTTCTCTTTTATTTTCAACAATGGTAAGACAACGTTAACGGTTTTTGTTTAGAACAAGGACTTAACAACTTAATCTTATTCATTGGCCTAAATGTTGGTATGTTCAATTTAGAAAGAGACTTAATTAAAGGCGGATCCACACCTGCGCACAAACGTGCATTCTACGCGCCTCCGAACGGTCATAGACGGGGCGCGCGTACGTTTCCTACGTGCTTTTCGCGAATCCGTAAAATAAAAAGCTTATATGCAGTTGTATATTATGTTTGTGCTCATACCATGTATAGATGCGGTCGTAAACACTACGAAGTCAATTTACAAGTAACGCAGAACATGTCCAAAAGAGTCCGTGCTATGTTCCTTATGTGCGCCCGAACCGTACTGTTCCTGCACGCAGGCTGGTGTGGATTGTCCTTAAAATACTCAAATGGATTTACTAAAGTATAAACTTTTGATTTAACGAAATCATACTTCTATTGCGCAACTAGTTCAAAGTTTCTGCTAATTACCTTTTAAGAGCTTTTAGTCCTTCGGAGCTGAATTCAATTAGGCGAATGAATTAGGGATGCCTACAAAATGACCCGATGCCTGATCGAAATGGGTTCAGTGAACTCTTTATTATCATTCCCGGTCAAGGGACACTGGGACTGAGCGTACAGCTGCAAATTGAACAAATAACGAAATATTCTAAGTTTGATGTGTTGGGATATGTCGAGTTTTTATCCATTAGAACCTACCTCTTTAGGATATAGAAGTCATTATGATGAGGCATCATTGGTGGCTTTGTCTCAGCCACTCACTGCTGCTTTCTTTCTTTTCGTGTGGTTAGTGCCTAACCTGGTGTCAGAGTTTTTATGCCACCCATGGGCTTCGGTTTAACGGCTTAAAGGCCTATTCCTTTTTGGGCTGTGCTTCGTCTTCTGGTCGTTGGTTCGTAGTCTGTGCAAGTCTTAACCAGGTTTTACCCGCGATGTCCACCCAAAAATCTATGATCGAGACATTTTTAAAGTAATAAGCATAATATACCCTACTGTCCCAGAATTTTCATCAAACTGCGCCTAATTTTGTGTTTGTGGCCAGTTCAATTTTCCCATCAATTAGTAATGTTATCCCACCCATATTTGATTGCTTTCAACGTTTAAATTACCGGTAGTGGTACCTGAGCTCGATAAATGGTGAAAATATTTAGGTTGAAATTAATAAACGTTAACTGTGGTACGTGTTTTGGCTTAGATTATTATCCTTAATCATTTTTCCTCATTGGCAACTGAGACCAAATCTTAAATTAAGATTCCGTCTCTGTTGTGTGACAAATAAAATGATAAGCCAACAAAACTAAGTACCAACATTCATACATACATAGGCTAAGTAACTTTAGAAAGCGCGATTGCTGATTGTGAGGTCCTGGGTTGGACTCCCAGGTCTGCCAAAGAACTTATTTCAGTTCAGGTAGATACGAATATTGACGAAACTCTTACCTTAGGTTTGAGTAGTTATTGGGTATCATTCTTTTTTATATTCGGTAACAAGTTGATTCAAATTACTCATATTTACGCATAGTTTGTAGCTAACAATATATTTATTATTGTTGTTTTTTGATCATGTAGTGTTTTCCTTTAAGTAATTGTTGCACTGTGAAAAGTTTAAAATCATGTTTAGTTTTATTAGAAGATAAGTGTAGACAATTGTTGGTAGACCTAATAAATAAATAAATATTTAATTTGAGATACAACTTGAATTCCTAATGTTTTAAATGGAAGTTATAATGCAAGAAATGACAGAAAGTTACGGGATTTCAAATTCAGGAGGCGGCAATGATTTAAAATATTTCCGGATTCGCTTATATCGACTCCTAGGAATGTCTGACTTGTCCATAATATTGGCAAAGTATTGTCTTAGGTTATTATTTTTTTTGCTAGCCTGTTAAGTGGCCCACTGCTGGGCAAAGGCCACCATACCTTTCTCCTTCCTTAGATAATTATTATAAAGTACAGAAAATATGACAATTTTTTTGTTCGCTCAATTCATAAAGAATATTTTGTGTTTTAGGATTACCTACTTAGATTAACACCTACTTGTTATAAAGTGTCTGATGTCATTCATCATTTTTGTGCTGAAAAAGTCCCTTGAAGGACGTTTTTTCTTTACGAAAACCGTAAATGTTCTAAAAAAGAGAAAGTTACGTAAAATACTTGAACGCTTTCGTTACTTACGGCGTCATCTCGATTCAACTTTTAATAATATTTTCTTAGACACTTTCTATCGAGTAAAATATCGCTCCCACACTTTTATGTCCTACTCCGTACACATAAAATATTGTCTATCTACCTACATACGTTGCCAAGGTGACAAGAAGACATCAAATTATGTATCGGCCCCTCCACTACAGCAGTAAATATTTTACATTGCCAATTTTTTCCCTCGTACTATTTTTCCTTTTATACGTTGCCGAATCCAGTCCCATTTCTGAGGGTCACATGTAAAAATGTTGCCTGAATAACCTCGGTACGTTAAAAGGAGGAATAGGTCTATCTCTACAATTGTATGGAATGTTGATAATAGGGACGTCCGAAGGGAACGACGCTACATACGCGTAAGAGCCTGTAAATAACAGTTTTGTGTCTATTTTCACGAATATTTTATTAAAATTAAAGGTTTTCAGGACTTTTCATATTTTTCTGTAATTGTATGTCTTCGCCGACTCTTAATGACTACTTGACTTAAGGTGAACGCGCCCGAAGGCCGCGAAATTTTTTTTTTTGCAATTTGTCGGTCAGTGTCGTTGAATGACTTTTTCATAAAATATTCATTCAATGGGATTATATGAACTTACGAGGGCTATACTGATGATTTTATCGATTATAATTCTGTGAAGCCATATTTGTTACGGTCGCGAATCATATTTTAATTAACATAAAACCTGACACTAACCTGCACATTGCAAAAACGTAAGAAAATTTGAATTTCGCCGGCTACCCTGCCTCTTTCATCTTAAACATGACGGGTGAAATGTGTATACCGTAGTTACACCTCTGCCTTACTATTCGGGAGAAACAGGCGTGATGTTATGTAAAGCCCTCGACCTACATAAAATCTATGTTTATGTATAACATTGTGCGTTAATGTGGCGACAATGTCGTAAAGCGATAAAGCACTTTAGAAAATATTCGGGTTATAAGTTTAAAGTTTTACTTCAGTTTTACGATCTTCACGAGTACTTTCGAACTGACCACGAACCAAACATAACTTTTTAAGTAAACATTTGTTTATATATTTCGTAAAAAATGTATTCAAACTAAGCTTGTTAACAGCAACATGCCAGACTTGGCTTTGCAACTAAAACTGGTATTTTTTGCAAACATTCCTGCCCACGACGCGGGAATTCTTTCAACATTTTTGTTAAACGATAAAGTACAGACAACACAAATGTACGCAATAGAGATGCTTTTATACTTGTATTTTTTTGTCAAAGAAGGACATAAGTTTTTCATAATATTATTGTCCTTTTTTGCTAACCCACTTTACGGAGCACGCGTCACAAAGGGGGTATTATCTTGTCCCTACTGAAGATACGTGAATGATATTTCAGTCGCGAAACGACCTGAATTGAGTCGTCAAATTATTTCTCATGTTTCAAGGGCGTGCTCAGCTGTGCTATTATTATTTTATTTGACAAGAAGAATTATGTTAATGTGCTTGTTCTTATATAATTTAATATTGTGTGATTTACTGCCTTTTTGATTTATTGGTCGCCAGTGCAACTGCTGAGCATGAGGTGCTGGGTTTGAACTTATTAAGGATTCACAGTAGCAGTCCGGGGCTTCTATTGGTGGTTGATGGCAATAGGCTCGCCTCGTTTCATGGATATGTTCTTCCCAATCCACCTTTACATGAGTACGTTTCTAGAAAGTACAGAATTTCTTCTGAGAAGTATAGGTGAAGTTGATATTTGATGTTATGTAAGTTTGTTTGCAAAATATTTATTTTGTACTAGCTTATACCCGCGGTTTTGCCCGCGTGTAGTTCGATAATTGTCCCATGGGATCATAGTACTGGAATAAAAAGTATCCTGTTTGTTAATCCAGGTTATATACTATTTCTGTGCTAAATTTCATCCAAATCCGTTCAGCCGTTTTTGCGTTAAAGAGTAACAAACATCCGTACATCCTCACCCACATTCGCATTTATAAAGGGTGTAAGGGACAGCCTTCAAGGGGCGCTCGACGGTGGACGCTATCATGCGCGTGAGAGCCCGCACGACGGGGGACACGGTGTCCCGGGGCGGGGTCGTCTTGGCTGTGTCTCTTGACATCGCCAACGCCTTCAACTCCATGCCCTGGAGCTGCATTAGGGAGGCACTCCGGTATCACCGGGTGCCGACCTACCTTCGTCGTGTGGTCGGGGACTACCTGACGGATAGAGCCGTCATCTACCCTGGGCGAAGCGGAGAATGGAACCGGCGAGAGATGTCGTGCGGTGTTCCACAGGGGTCGGTTCTGGGGCTGGCCTTGTGGAACATCGTCGGTTACGACTGGGTGCTGCGCGCCGACCTCCCTACCGGCGTCAGCGTAGTTTGCTACGCTGACGACACCCTGGTACTGGCACAAGGGAGGTCGCACGAGGCGGCGGCCGAAAACATGACACGCGGGGTTGCGATAGTCGTGGAGAGGATCCGGCAATTGGGTCTCGAGGTGGCACTGCACAAGTCCGAGGCCATGTGTTTTCATGGGCCTCGGAATGCGCCACCGTCGGAATCCCTACTGACGGCAGGAGGGGTTTCCATCGGCGTCGGGTCGACGTTGAAGTACCTAGGACTCGTCGTCGACAGCCGGTGGAACTTCGTGGAGCACTTCCGACGTTTGGCTCCCAAACTGGAACGGACAGGGGCTGCCTTCAAGCGGCTCTTGCCCAACCTGAGGGGTCCAAACGCCTCCTGCCGGAGGCTATAAGCGGGGGTCGTGCGGTCCATGGCCCTTTACGGGGCCCCGGTGTGGGCGCGTTCTTTGAGGCGGCAAGCCGCCCACTACCTGAACGCGCCCCAAAAAGTAATAGCCATAAGGCTAATCCGGGGGTACCGCACGATCTCCGGCGAAGCGGCTAGCCTCCTTGCCGGATTGCCGCCATGGGATCTGGAGGCGATAGTCCTCACACGCCTGCACGAATGGCGCGCGGAGGCACTACGTCGGGAGGAAACTCTGCTGCCGCGGCAATTTGCTGCTTAGCGGACAGACCTCCGGCGTGATCTCATGGCGACATGGAGAGAGCGGCTGTCGCAACCCCGTGCAGGGCACGCCACCATAGTGGCTATAAGATCTTTGAGGAGTGGCTAGAGAGGCGCCACGGCGTCCTCACCTACCGCCTGACGCAGTTCCTCACCGGACACGGTTGTTTCGGGAGGTTCCTGCACCGAATCGGGCGGGAGGAAACGCCCGGGTGTTTCCACTGCGAGGATCGTCCGGAGGACACGGTGGAGCACACCGTGGAGGTCTGCCCCGCTTGGGCGGAGCACCGCCGTGTCCTCGTAGCGGCGATTGGTGGCGGCGATCTCTCGCGTCAGGCCTTGGTTCAAGCCATGGTCCGGAGCGAGAGGGAATGGGAAGCCGTCACCTCCTTCTGCGAAGCAGTCATGCTAGTGAAGGAGGTGGCGGGACGTGAGAGGGAAAGAACCTCACGTCCCAGTCGCCGCGGGAGACGCCCTGGGCGTTGGGGGTCACGTGGTGGCTCCCGGCCACCGTAGGCGCGGGCCTGTAGACGGCGAGTTATGGGTCAGCTCGCCGTCCGGCCGTCTTATGACGACAGGCCGTGTCGACGGCGCGTTCGTGTTCCACGTGCACCTCAAAGAGATGTCAGCAAATAAGTAGGGGTCCGCAAAGGCCGATGCCTGCCAGGGCTGCGGGACTGTTCGAAAGAGATACCGTGGCCCTGGAACACAAAGGCAAAGAAGGAACATGGATGGGTTTTAGTCAGTACAAGTCTGACACTCCCTTCCGCTCCGCCCAGAGTGGGGGGGGTCATTTGATGATTTCCCATCCGGAAAAAAAAAAAGGGACAGCCTTCCACAAACTGACAGGGTACATTCAGCTCCTTATGTTGATTCATGTTCCACCGGAATTGTTCTTCGGAAAATTTCATTTTTTTCAGTTACTACTCCTTTATTTCAAAGTAAAATTACATTCCCTGTACGCAGCACTCCATTTATGTAAATAATACGGCTAAAATAAAAATCCAACAATGGATGTTGAAATACTCTAACGAACGACGCGTGAAATCAGCTATTCACTTCCTGCCTAGCTACAGAGCTCATTAATCTCGTCATCGCGCTTGCCGTTCGCTACGTGCGTTTTGCCACGGTAACGATACATTGCGTATGAGGAAATAAAACAAATCAAATTTATTGGATTCCTGTAACATTCCGGAAATAATTTCTTGTACCGGTCATCTTAGTATGATATACTGAGTTCACCCAATCAGTTTGTGAACGGCTGTCTCCTACACCCCGTATTATTAGTAGGATTAGAAAACCTACTTTCGAAGAGAATTAGGATGATAGCATCCAGACCTAAAACAAGTAACTTTAAACCATTCAAGTAACTGTCTTGATGCGCTTACTAAACATACGTAGTAATGCTTAATATTATAGCCATTACACATTGTTTATTATATAGCCGCTTGCAAGTTAGGCAGCCGGCCAGGCGCGTTCGCTAATCTAACGATCGCAGCCGGCTTGCATAGTGTCCAATGCGTAGTGCGTACTGCGTAGTGGCACACTTGCATAGTGCCTGCGGCAAGTCATGGCACGACAGATACGCTGCCGCATTCTAGCTATGGCACAGTGATTGACGTTACGTTGTAGGCGTTGCAGTAAATGATTAATCTCAACAAAGGTGTGCTTTTGTGCAAAATATTCGAATATTCCAGTTACTTACCGATAACTGTAATAAGTTTGAAACATTAATAACGTTGACTACAAAAATAATTCATGTAATTTACTTGAACGATGCCATTTCAATACCGACATGACTATTTTCTTTTTCCATGTAAATACACACTCAAACAAATGGCATTAACATAATGAACAACGATACAAATCGACATCAAAATATATAATGCACATGAAAAATACAATGCATACTTATACAAAGCGAAGGTTTCCAAATATCGTAAATATTTAAGTGCGCTCCTTGAGAAGTTACGGGCACGGATCATTATGTTGTAAAAGTTACGCAGTAATGTTTGCTGAGATTGCTTCGGAATCGTCCTTCTGAATTCTTTTGTTTTCAAGGAATTCAATTAAACTCAAGTGTGATATCTCTGTTTCCAGTATTTAATTTAAAATTTCTTTATTTCAACCGTCAAGACAAATCGAAAAAGACAGCTTATTTATCTGAGGTTGAATGGAAGTTTAAAATTAAAATGGCGACTCCAATGGTTTTCCAATGAGGGGGAGCAATTATTGTCCGTAGGCTGGGATGCAAATTGGATCGCAGCTCGGTCGGAGATTGTATATATTTGTCAGATTCCGGTTAATGATTTTTCCTGCGATTGTGCTCGCAATTTTGTTTTGGTGTATTCTTTGCGGTGTGGTTGATACTGAATTAATTAAACATGAAATATTATCAAGAGTGTGTATAATGTTATTTTGGTTGTGGACGTTTTTCGAAGCAATGATATATGTATTCTACTTAAGATTATTATCATATTTAAATTGCATTTAATGTAAATGCAGAAAAATCAGCATATAATTTCAGTGCCTTTATTCTGGAAAATTGCCAACATCGATTGGTCTATGGGCGATGACACGTTCAATACCATCAATACAAAGAACTTATTATTATTACAAAGAACTTCCTTTACGTTCATTTCATTCAATATTCACGAAAAACGTATTCTCGGTAATATCGGCCATCATTATTTTTCCTGTGAACCATTTATACATTAATGAATAGAAAATCGTCCGTTGAAATGCCATATTGAATTAAATATGACCTGGAACTGTACTAGAAAAAGTAATTGAATTTATAGAGTAGTATCCTTTGTCTTTGTTGGCATGGAATTTATCTTCGCATCTTGCAGGCTTTGTTTTATCGTTTCAATAGACTGTTTGAAAAGATATATGGCCTTCACCGAGTGTGTTGGCTGCTTTATGCACTATACAATAATGCCTTGTGTGTATGTGCCTTAATAGTGCAGTTACGTCATGGGGTAACTCGGTGGCATTAGTCATGTTTGTGTTCTGTAATTAGGTTGCCAGTTTTGAGGGAGTGAGAGGCTTGTGGGTAAATGGCTACTTTAGATATGTGTCGATGTTATGTCTTAGATTAGTGATATTTTTTGTACAGTTATTTTTTTTTTGTCTGAAAAAGTACACAAAGCGTTTTGAGAGTGTAGTTGTAGGTAGAATTTTTATCCGATTTTTTTTTACTAAATTCGATATTTGTATTGTTAAAATCAGGTAAAGTTTATTCGATCTCACATCACTATCTGCGTGCCCTTTCCAAGTATCTTGGGATCGGCTTACAGACTAACGGGATGCAGCTGAGTACCTACCAGTATTTTACATGGAGCGTCTGCCTATCTGACTTTCACAATCCAGTTGTTGTTCATTACCCATCCATTCAGCGATATTCCTTTTTAAGACTGGTTGTCACACTTCCAGCCCACTGACTAACTGTTACGACAGTCAAAGATTGTCAAATGACAGATACTTGATGAGCTTTCCGAGGCACGAAGGAAACTCGGTTTTCTTTTTTCTTTTTTCGCGTTGGAAATCATCAAATGACTCCCCCAGTCTGGGCGGAGCGGAAGGGAGTGTCAGACTTCTGCTGACTAAAACCCATCCATGTTCCTTCTTTGCTCTTTGTGTTCCAGGACCACGGTATCTCTTTCGAACAGTCCCAGCCCTGGCAGGCATCGGCCTATGCGGACCCCTACATGGTTGTTGACATCTCTTTGAGGCGCGCGTGATGTGAGGGTCCTCTGACCAGGCGCGAGGGTGTTGTGTCGGGTGGGCTATGTCCTCATTCAATCTCACATAGTTATGCTAAACTTTTGTCCAAAACAACAGGCGAAAATTATGATTTTCGAAAAGCTCCAAATTGTTTAATTATTAAGACAAACTAACTAGATACAAAATAAAGGTTGACATTTCGTATCTTTTCTGAAGTAATTTGTGAGCTGTCAAAAGATGTTAGCCCGTGATTTTTCAAAATTAAAGGTTGTTTTGCAAAGCCCCTGGTTTCGTTTTAATTTGATATTTTTAGCAAACAGTTTTTTGTAAATTGCGGACTGACGGCTTTAGGCTTTTCCGTGAAATGTGTAAAAAGGTTTACAGATTATTTTACGTGAAATGTATATCCGTTTCACAAAAAAAAAAAATACAAACATCGTTCCTGAATTTAAAGAACAAAGTTTACATTTAAATTTGTGTTTGTATCTAGTCGCAAGTTTAGTTGCGTATCAACAGCGGATAATGTTCCCACTGCTGGGAGTCAGGCCTCCGCTCTATGAGAGGGAGTGGGCTGTAATCCACCGCACAGGCCTTGGTTGGTAGATGTCAGAAGTCTTCGAATTTTAGTTCTAGGACATGCCGCTTTCCTCACGATGTTTTCCTTCACCGTTTTGAGAGCAGTGGTGATGAAATAAACTACACGATTAATACGCATGCTTGGGTTTGAACCCATGGCCAGCTAGGAGCCACCACTGCTTTCTAAGTACCTATAGTTCATCCTGTTTCGATAACTCCGTAAATAAAATTGATTTTGTTTAAGAAACCAAAATGATACGCCAATTTAAAAACATATAATTAGCAGAGATCTAGATTTAATACTGCAAAACATTTCTTGACCCACATTCCTCACGCGCAAACTTCATTTGACCCAAAAGCCGTTATTGTCCGAGCACTGCCGTCATGCACATATTCACGTATGGATAACAGACACAACAGATCCAGCTACACAGGAGATAAGGACAAAACTCAACAGATATGAGAATAAAAAGCTCATACGACCATTTTAAGAGCACCTCAGTGGGACAATACACCGAGAAAGAATATCAAAGTCCTATTTCGTAAATGTAATTGTCATTATGTATTCATAAATGTAGGTCCTGGATAGCTATGGGCTTCCCCCCGCCCCTCACCCTTACTCTCCAGGGAAATGGCGGGCTAGAATTTTGGAACATAAAATTTTCAAGGCAACATCGCTACGAGCGTCCATGTAACTTTATTTCTGACATCTCTTTTGTGTTTTGTGAAAATAAAAATGGAGCATAGTTTTCTATCGCTCGTTTAAGTCGTGTATAAGTAACGTGACGTGGAAAGTGCGAAAAAAGTGTTTTTTTTTTCTGACAGAATGTAAGTGTTTGGCATAACAATGACTTAAGAATTCTTAAGTGTGTGTTTTATGAATGGATGTCTAGGTTAGATTCAATGTAACTGCCCTTTTCCATTGTTATTTTCAGTTCAATAAAATAACACTATGTGTAGTACTACTACTATGTTTAACATATAACTGGTGTGTTGTGTGTACTGTGTATATGTCTACGCGAGACACAATGGTAATTATTCAATATAAACATCATAGACGTCGACCAAGCGCTGTACGAAGCGTCATGTCCCTGCGGCAAATAGTTATTTTTTCTTTCTTTCTTTCTTTCTTTCAATAGCATAAGAGGCCAGCTACCGATTATTGAATTTAAAGTATATGTTTGTAAACATCTCATGCTAATTATTATTGTTTTTTTTTTTCTATTACGGTTTTCCGATACTCGACCTTGCGTCGGTTTAATAAAAAAGATATCCTTTTCCCCCTATCTCTATCTCCTTCTTCGTGTGCTTTGTGTGGTTGATGGATGACTTTGTGTATTTGGTGTGTGTGAGGTAGAGAATGTTGTGTGGCGGATGATTGCTGTAAGTGACTACACAAACATCACTCACTACTGTGTGTGATGTTTGTTGTGTGTCTGGTGTGGTCTCTTGTGTGTTCGGTGTTTGCTCGATTAACAAACACAGTGTCTCACAATAGCTTACTTCTGCTTGTTTTTGGGTTATTTTTGTTATTATTTTCTTTATTTATTTTCTTTACATATTATTTACATTTTTAAATATTTTTACTAACAAAAAATATAAAAAACATTTAAAAATATAGAAAATAGTAGCCCACCGGCATCGGGAACAGGATCCGAGCTACCGGTGGTCAGTTATTGTTTTTATTATTAAATATTTTGTATAACATTTAATGTCATGGATTTCAACAAAGTAAGGCCTGATCCTATAACTTATATTAAAACCCGAAAACGGAACGAAATATGCTTTAAAACTCCCGATAACACAAAACACAGAGCAGAAGATTTTATAACTTCTACCTGTCATTAAATACCCTTTGACGTCATATTACACAATGTTTAGAAACCAATATTGGTTTCGTTAAAAATAAACCGACAGCTTTGTAATAGACAATCAAAGTTTAAAACAAGCGGGAGTTCTTTGCAGCGTTGCTAACTTTTAACTAGAAGAGTTCAGTTGATAACGGGGCGCCGACTTTGCGATTCGTTTTACCTGACGCGGCATAAACTGATAATAGCGAACGGCTTCCAACTTTAGTTCGCAGATGATGGAGCGGAGGAAGTAGTGTGTAATTGTAGAAGGTTTAGGGTTCATAATAGAGTAGAACAAATAGGAATTGTATATTTTTGTTGTATTGTTTGTATTGGTATTGTTTGTTGTTGGAATTGTTGGTTTGGACTAAGTTGTTGTAGTTTTTCTTGTTTATCTCTCTTAACTTTAAAAAGTTTAATATATGTATGTATATAAGTATTTATTCTTATATGTTTTAGTTATAAATATTTTCTAGTCTTTTTTTTTTTGTTATGGCACCTACTATATATTGTCTCTGCATCACCCTAATGTAGACTGGTAGAAAATGCCTATGGCATTAAGTCCGCCTTTGTACAGTTTTTAAATGTGCATAAAGTTTTAATAAATAAATAAATTGCCTTATGGAGAACTACTCTTTATGTTCTGGTAAGTCGAACAGATGGTTTGCTTTAAATACTATTTTTTTAGGTATATTTTTTAGGGGTTATCCAGTCAACAACTTACGAAAGACAGTAACGGCATTCACCAATCCATTTGCCTGATAAATTAGATAGCCAGTTGAAGTTGAATTGTGTTATGTGGTATTTAGATTTGTAATGTTTTTTTTAAATGACCACTCGCAGTTCAATTCTATAAGGTTGCAATACTGCTTAACCGGACTATCCTGTGGAAGCTTCAAGGGTTTGTAATAATTAAAGTAGGTTGGTTTATATATCTCGACTTGGCACGCGAGATTGTCGGCGTGTGGAATGTGAACTCAGCTATCATTGTGCCGATTGTTGTAACTATCAATGGCCTGATGGCTAAAAGCCTCGACAAACATCTGTCGAGGCTCTCGCTTGGTGGTTCAATCAAGGGCCTGATTCAGAAGGAAGTACTCCTTGATCTGGCCCGCATTGTGAAGAGGTTCCTGTTTCTGGAGCCCTAACCACCGGTAGCTAGGACCCTGTTCCCCACACCGGCAGATCATAACAAATGGTTTTTTAAAGAAACATTTAATAATGTAATAGATGTGCAAAAAGAATGAAAGTAGGTCGGTTTTAATAATTGAAAATATGTACCTCTGCCTGGACGAGCCCAAACAAACAGTTTTCCATAACCAACATCTTGGCATATAGAAAGCATACCTATAAAATCCAGGTAGATAAATCCCAAGTGGTTCACCCGACGTGCCAGTTGTGTACCTACCTCTCTATAATCTATATACCCATCTGTCTTCCCAGACTGAGTGGTCTGCTTTCTTACATTATACCCAAGAATACGATCAAAAGAGTAACTTTCATAATAATATTTTGAATTATACAGTGAGACGTCTAGACTTAGCTACAGAGTAGGTATACATTAAGTCTTCGTGGATAATTTTCGTTCGGAATATTCAATAAGCTGACGATGTGATATTGCAGGTGGACTGGAAACTGTTCTCATAAATGGATACTTACAATAACCAGTCTGCTTTGTTCTTTTATTGCATAGATTGCTAAATTGGTTCAGTAATCGGGCGGTTTATAAAGGGAAGGTATCAATTGTAGTTTTAGTTCTTTCTTTCTTCTTTTTTTTTTTTTTTTTTTTTTTTTTTTTAGTTTTACTGTTAGTCTCTGCATCACCAAAAGGTTGACTGGTAGAAAATGCCTATGGCATTAAGTCCGCCTCTGTACTTTGTGCATGAAGTGTTAAATAAATAAATAAATAGTTTGATATTTGAGTTCTGCTTAAAAGAGTTGAAAAATGAGGCTTTTTAAGGCTACAAATATATCTAGAACTTAGCAATTTTCGCCCGAAGATAATTTTTGCCTAAAAATGTACACTCTCGCCGAAATATTCCGAGGCAGGGCGAGTACTAAAGTACAGCTGAGCGAGGAACACAGAGGCTAGACGAGCGCTCGCAGATACACATTAGCACTCGCCCTGCCTCGTAATATCTGGGCAAGAGTGTACAGCCACCGTATTAGATTATTATTATTATTTATACGCTAGAAAAAAATATTAAATAAAAATATAAGAATGTTATTTTTCCACGTGCAAGTGTTTTCATAGAATGCTAGTAAGTATCCCTAAAAATGCGAATCCATTGTGTAAAATATTCAGTATAAAAAAGTAAAAGTTTCATCCTCACTTCTGCATCTCCTAAAGGAGTAATAACGCAACGATAAGAGTGTGAAAGGGCCTTGAGTTTCGAGAAATTACATGCTTAAATGTGAAAGTTAAAACCCGATAGTGTGGCGTGACCTTTGCACCACTTTGGCTTTGAAGCGCAAAGTTACACAAAATGTGTGTTTGAGTTCTCCTTTTATGGCGTTCTGTTTATTTCTTGAAGGTTTTCTAACCACCGTTTAAGGTCTGATGGCCTAGCTCTATTTTTGGGCTGAGCTTTTTTGTGGTTATGATGAGGTCAATAAATTGCGGGTTTTAAAAATAGTCGTAGATTACAAAAAGCTTTTCGCTACGGAACAGTTAATAAATAAAATTTTACCTCTGACAGCTGCATGTCAATAGCAATCTTATAGGGACCACAATAAAGGTCACTGTGACTTTGACAGTGATGTAAAGTCAGATGTAAAAATAATGTGCTGAAAGGACTAGGTCATGGTATAATAATATACTTCGCCTGGTATTCTTTTCCCGTGACAGCTGGGTCACGTGATTGGCCCAAGAATACGTCATCGTTGCGATGCGGTTCTCAAACTTTTTTAGTGGGGAAAAAGATTAAAAAAATACAATGGGTACTCAATTTTTATCGTTTTGAATATATGGACATATTTGATACTTTTTGTATTTTTTTACTTTGCATCTTTTTCAATTGATTGCAAATTATTGTTTTATTTAGTTCCCTTACTCGTAGATAGGTCCTCGTTCGAACTAAGTTACTAACTAAGTTCTAACTAATTAACTCGCCTTGACTGATATAAGTCAAAAACTAGTTAGATAAGATTATGTTCGGGCGTACAGCCGAATTCGCACAACTATGCCTTATAATATGGAATTTACAACGCTTAGATAAATAGGTAGTAAAGCTCATTCCAGTTTTTATAGATGTTTTCCGTTTACAATATTGAAGCCACGCATTTGCTAACATCTCTTCTTTGGAAAAAGAAAAAAACCTTATTACACCGCCTTTTTTGCTTCTGTTTTTACAGCATATTATGGAACAATTAACCATATTTCTTGTGTATGTTCACAGTTTTCACAGTACCTAAAAAATGTTTGGGAACCACAGTAATTTGCTCAACGGGCGAAACAACGCTATAGATATGAGCGACACGACGATAGAGATGAAATGGCGCGCTGTCAGTATGACATTTGTCAATGGGATATGTTGCCACGGTGTGTGATTGGATTACCCGAGCAAAATGCATTTTTTAACGTAACAAAGCAATAATGAACTAATAATTCAAAATGTTGATTAATTTAAAACTAAATAGATGAATCACACGAGTTACTAAATATTTAAGCTAGTTGTAATTTATTTTATTTTCATTCACTAATTGAGAAAGTCCCTAAATTTACTGAAAAGGACAATCAATGGTAACACTAATCGTGACGTAGTCTTGGGCCATCGTGGGAAGAGAATACCAGGCGAAGTATATTATTATACCATGGACTAGGTATAATCGCTGGAAAATTAGGTAAAAGTGGCCGACCACTTTTCAACCTTATAACTCAGTGCATAAGGGTGAAAATTTGTCGACCGTCAGAACGTCGTCATCACTTACTAAAATACAAAGTAAAACTTTTGTCTCCAAGGAGTCATTGACCCTCTTCGTAGATAATTAGACTTTTTGTTGATCTTAAAAATAAAAGTTGCTACTCAAAGTAGGCTACGCAATACGGAGAAAATGTTCCATACAAATATACAGAAAGAAAAAAAAAACTTTTCTATATTAGTCCCTAACATAAGTGCTTTGTGATAAGGCCCGAAATCTTGGGACAAAGTTTCTCCTCTGTGCCGAATAGGACCGCCTTATGGCCCAGAAAAGGCCAGAACTCAAATGTTTTCGACTACTTATTGTTGTTTAAGTTTTTTATCAGATGTTGGAGAAAATATTCTTGTCAAAGTATCTGTGTTTGATAAAGTTTATGGTACAAAGGATTTTTAATTTTGTTACTACTTGCGAAACTCGCGCTAAAGTAGCAGTAGTTTAGTCAGTCTATTTGAGAAGCGATATTATTTCCTTTATTAATCATTTATACAATTTTTAGGGTTCCGCAGCCGAATGACAAAAAACGGAACCCTTATAGATTTGTCATATCTGTCTGTCTGTCTGTCCGTGTATGTCACATCTTCTTTATTCCGAAACTTTTATTAGTACACAGTTGAAACTTGGTAGGTAGATGTATTCTGTGAACAGCTTTACGATTTATAGACAAAAAAAAGATTTAGGGGGATCCCCATACATGGAACTACCTATACGTGCGGGGTGTCTATAGATAGGTCTTTAAAAATTGCATTGAGGTTCCTCAAATAATTTTTTGTCAAAGTCAATTTGAAAGATAGACACTTCCAAGTGGTAAAGGCGCAGCATGTCTTCTTCTTCCATACTTCTCTATTACTCTACGCAGAAGGACAGGGTAACTTTGTGTATTTAGAATATTAGTATGGCTATGGATGTAGTGCATTTAAATAAACGACAGCGGTTTTACCAAAACCACATCCATATTGCTAAACATCAGTATATCATTTACAAAACAAGAGTTGAAAAATATAGTTACATGAAAGAGCGAACAAATATATTGTTCTTTGCTTTTTCATCCAGTGTAATTGTAGTAAAAAGCCCGAGCTACGTCATACGGACAAAACCACTATTTGTATGTTAATTTACTCTTCTACTGCTTTGTTTGGCTTAGAAAAATGGCATTATTATACAAGTATTTGTAAAAAGTTTTGGTAAAATAAGTTCTTAGTGTTTTACAATGGGTTTTTGTACGGTTTTTTTTGTCAGTACTTTTAACGATTGTGTTTTTTTAGTGCCTTGTTGTGTTAGACGCGATTTATACAGAATGGGTGTAAGGTGAAGGTGCCGCGCAGGTGCAGCGTTGGCATGATGCCGCTTCAAAACGTTTTCATACAAAATGTACATAGGCGACGTGTCGTGAATTACACTCAAGCGGGCGGAGCGGGCACGCTGTTCTTTCGTTTCGTTATAGATTACACGTCTGCGCAGCGCCTTCACCTTACCCCGTCTCTGTTTAATTATCGGTAGTTATATCTATAACTGTGCATAGATCTTTTGGCGTGTGGCCATAATCGGACCCAACGCCTCCATCTTGTTTTCTGAACAACTTTCACAGACCATTTTACTTATGTTTACCACCAGCAGCCTCTTAATAAAATCACTCAAGTGCCAAAAGTTCATTGAAGGACAGTAAATATTTTTCCATACCGATCAATTATTTGGATTTGATGTTTTTCCTAAACCTGCTTTGATGACACATTTAGCACTATTTACTAATGGACAATTAGTGACTGTTTTTCTGAAGATCCGTATTCCCAAATTCATTGAATGAGGTAATTATTTTGAGTTCGTTGTAACCATAGGTTGGCAGTAATTGCATCTTAGTATTTTATTGAATATTTACCATAACTACGTACCTAACTCGTTATTGAGGTCCTATCAATGTCAACATAAAAACTGGGTCAATTTCCCAGTAGCAGCCACGGACTCTGGATCTGTGGCGGGCGGTTGATGGCAATAGGCTCGCCCCGTATTAAATGGGTCTTAAACATAACTGGTGAAATGTGGGTGTAATATTAGGTACACCTCTACCTAACCCTTCGGGGATTACAGGCGCGATGTTATTTACCGAAATAACTGTTTATTAAAAGTCTTTTTCACTAAACCGACACCCAGTACCCATTCACACAATTCCATCCAAACAAAAGCGCCACAACGAAACACATTACCCGCCATTTCTCTCCGCCCCTGTTGGGTAGAACTTGCCCAGCAATACGGCTAGACAAAGCAACGGAACCTGTATTATGACGGCCATATAAATGCGAATTGTCGCGATTTAACTTGGCGACTTGTATATACAGTGTGTTCGGAAATGACACACAGAGCGAGTAAGCGAGCGTTTGTGTCGGCAAGCTGCGGTACTTGTATAGTAAACTGGTGTGATGTTGTAAGCATGATCTGTGTGAAGAGGTCAGGAGAGTCGAGTAGTCGAGTACAGTGATGTTTCGGTAAATGTAATATGCTCCTAATCCCAAGCAATATTATAGTCTGGTGTTGTTTTGAGCATGTTCTGTATAGACGATGCTAGTTAAGCGTTGCATCTTGTGTAGTGAATCGAATGAATAGGTACCTACTTTATGAACTATAGGTCCTTGGTTTACTGCACTGTGACGTTGTTCTAAATGAAAAGTGCTCACAAATGTGACGAGATAAAACCAATCACTTGAATGATTGTAAATAAAAATCAATCGTTCAGACGTTTTTGAGTAAATTACATGAAGAAATAATTAGATATCGCCATTGTAATGTGATTGAAATGACGGGATAACTCCCAGTGTTTAGGATTTCTTTGACGGCAGAATCGACAAAATGACAGATTGTGTCGACACAATGACAGATTTTTTTGCACTATCTGTCATTTTGTCGATTCTTCCGTCAAAGAAATCCTTGTCTATGGTGGTCATGCTACGGGGGTAGAAAATTGTCTCTGTAATAATAGATACTAAACTCAAAATATGTCACATTTACTTTTTTTGTTGGTTGCTGGTATTTTGTTCGTCCAATCACGCCAGCCCATCTATATGAAAAATGTACTTGTTTAGGCTTTCTTTACTTATTCAACCTTTATTTAAGTCCCATAGGATCTGACTGATGTGTTTTTTTGCAGTATATAGAGAACTTTTATTATCTCGCTGCTTGTTTATGGAATGTTTATTCTTGAAACATTCAATCATAATTGACGGGGCTGTTCGCAGTTGAAACTTCTAATTTTTAAGAATGCAGTAGATTTGAATTGTAAACTGGGTGTTGCTTACAATTGTGGGGATTAGGAATTAGATTTATTGGATGATTTCCACCAAATGGCTGGCATCCCATCGGACCGAAAAATATACGAATGGATGTGGCGACAGACGATAGCGTCCGGCAGGATGTCGACGCATACGATCGGCTCCGTACCGCCGCTTGCAAGCGTATTCATTTCTGCGCCTAGTCAAATAGTTTCATTCCTACCGTATCGGATACGACGATAGACGAACGGAGCCGATCGCGCGTCGTAGTATTTTTTCGGCTACGATCACGTATCGCGGAAGACGCCCGCGGTCAAGCTGCTGTCCGCGGCTTGGTAATATAGACTTTAAATACTGAGTACACGATTTAGTATCGTTTAAAGATTGTAAAATCCGTTCCGATCCGATGCGATGCGAGCAGTTTGGTGGAAATCATACTTTATTGGATGCAAATATATGGAAAATATCATACCAGTATTTTTCGAAAGAGTAGTAAGCATACAAGTGCATATAGCATAAGCATAAGTTTTGTTTATTTAACACTTCAAGCACAAAGTACAGAGGCGGACTTAATGCCATAGGCATTTTCTACCAGTCAACCTTTAATAGACTGAACGAAGAATGATCGTTAAATGAAATGAATGATAGTTCAATACTAGACCAACGAGCCAGTCAACATTGGTCATGAAATAAATATTTAATTGCTGTGAACACCCCAGCACTAGAAGTGCTTAAGCCCCATAGGATAGAACGTCCGTAAACCCGAATACATTAATGTAATTGTCAGCCGGTATCCATTTTGAAAACCATTAATAATTTATATAGCAATTAGGTTTAGCCTCTGCTAACACGGTTTGGTCGAAATTGTATGCAAAAGATGCATTTCCACCATTTCATTGTTGAATTGTTAACATTTTTGTTGCAATGTTTGAATAGGTTTAATTATTTTTTATCGTGCGGTGCGCCTCAAGTGAACTTGGACAGGACTTCTGGCTAGAGGCGGAGAAGGCCGATGGAGCAAGACTTTGACCGAGTGGTGGCCACGGTTAGGCCAAAGAAACCAGGGCCGTCCTCTAACTCGTTGGGTCAACGATATCGTCTAAATCGCAGGAAACACCTCGAGAAAGGGCGCACGGAACCGGGAAGTGTGTCAGAAGAAAGGGGACGCCCATACCCAGCAGTGGGTGATTCCGGGCTGATAATATGATGATGATGACAAGGGTCTTATCTTATAGTATAATCAGACTATAAACTTCCCACTGCTGGGACGCAAGCCTCCTTTCTGAAGGCGAAAAAGTCTTATGGATGCTTTTAATTCATCTTCGGTCTAGGATTGTATTATCTTAGGTAATTTATGTTGAAATAAATGTCTGTTGACTCAACTTAGTCCCAGAATTCCCACTCTGGGACAACGTAGTCTAGGTTAAGGCTATGAAAAACAGACGCTTTTTTATTTCTTACTATCTTTAAATAGAATGAAGAAAAAAGTAGATTTAGTTAAGACGCCATCGCAGACTCGACGCCATTTCATAGGTTTTGTTGTGTAATTACAATAAAGTAACCCTAACTTAATATTATTAATGCGAAAGTTTGATTTTTATCTTTTCACGTATAAACCACTGAACCGATCATCCTAAAATTTTGCATATAAGTTGTCAGTTGTATAGAAACGGACATAGAATACCTTTCACCCCAAAAAAAAGTACTTTTCCCGAGGAAAACAACAATAACGTTCTTATGATTGATGGCGCTACGTATCTTTCGAATCATGATTGAATTATATTATAACAATCAGAGTACAACCGAAATTGATTGTCAAATTCTAAATTAACGCGAGCGATGCAGCGGGCAAAAGCCAGTAAAAAAATAAAACTCAGAAATGAGTATTACCTTAACAAAAAAACCACTAGTGTTAGGATGACCTTACATACAAGGATAGTCCTCGTCGTCGCATTAGCTTCATTTTTCTAGGCACTGGTTAAGGTGTAAGCGCCAGGGTAGCCCGCGAAATTCAAATTTTCTTAGGATTTTTGCAATTCACAGGTCAGTGTCAGGTTGTATTTTGATAAAGATATAATTCGCGACCGTAAAAAATAGGGTTACCTTGGCGCCTCCACCTTAAAAACGCAAGCTCTAGTCTGAAAAAATCTAAAGTAGCTACGTAAGTACCAATTGATATATAAAAACCATCAATTGCTCATGTTTTTTATTCCCATGAGAAATAGCCTTTGGCCTTTCGAGCTTTTGGTGGCAAAAGGAGATTCTCTTATCGACGGTCTTACACATTTTTCTCAAATCCTCGTTTTTGCTACAGTATTATCAATATAGAGCACTACTACTACTACGTATTTTCTTTCTACAATCGATGAATTCAATGTTTTTCTTTAAGTTTAAATTTAGTTTCTTCTGTTTTTCCGATAATTTAAATAAAAATTATATTTTCAAAAAGATGACTTGAAACTGCTTAATTGTGGAGGAGATCCTCCACAATTAAGCAGTTTTATATAATTAATAATTTGTCAATCTTAATTTAATGTTGCAATCGTTTTGAATTTAGATTCTTGATTGACGTTGTTGAAAATCACTGATCTCATTTAAACAGTTACTTTAAGTCAAGAAAAACAATTATTAAGCAAATTGACTACCAACTTAAATGGCCTGTTTATTCAAATCGCAACTGTCATTCTTTGACAGTTGATCGCGTAGTGTCCATTTAAAAAAAAAAAAATCCATATCTTTACCGTAGAGTACATAACCTATTTGTCTTGCCACGATAACTAAAATACAACAAAACCACAGACTTCCTAAATCAAAATCAATCAAAATCAAAGCATTTATTTCAAGTAGGCCAGTTACAGGCACTTTTGAATTGTCGAAACAAAGACAACAGTAAAAATAGCTACAGTCCCAGTCACAAGGCACAAAAACTGTGAAAGTACTGTAGTTGCCCATTCCCTAACGCAGATCTCTGTGGAGAAGAACGGGCAAGAAACTCCATGGACACTCTTTTAAATCATAATACTTTAACAAAACCTTGGTTACATCATTCATTTTGAGATGGTACATTATGTGAGAACGATGCACGTTAAGTGTCCAGAGTAAAAACAATTCAAAAATAAAATAATTAATTCAAATAAGCCGTGGCAAATAAGAGATGACCAGTCACAACTGACAGCGCCCTACACAGACGAAACACTAACAATGCAATGGCGTAATCCAATGATCAAACTAGATCCAGTGTCAGATAATTTGAATACAGAACTGTATCATAATTCTGTGGCCGAAATATAGTGCAGATAGCAGACGATGTAACTGGACAGGCGGGCATGATGAATTCACTGGCGCATTGAACCCCACAGAGTACTCGGTACAGTAGGTGAAGAGAGGGTTAAGTAGTTAAGTAAAGGATTAAGGTATTGATGTTGATTGTGGTGACAGGCTAAATTCTAAGGAATTAAAAAATATGTGAAATTAGTAATAATGTAGTCATCGTACGTGAAACAATTAATAAAGGTCTAAAATTATATTTATCTAGCTTAGATGAAGTGCTTAGTCTATGAAGCATAAACGTTATTATTGTCACTATTTATTTTGCCAAGATAACTCTAAAGGAGAAAAAAGACAAAACCATTAAAGTATTCTGGAGCAAAAAGCCTTGTATCTCCCTCGTGGCTCTCAATCAGTATGGCACTAATAGCTTACATAATTGACAACTGACATAAACCACGAGACAGGCTTACATTTTAGTGAGTAAGCCCAGAGGCATTGGCTCTGAACTATTGCACAGAACCATTCAAATATTTAAGATATGAAACGCTTTACATGTACTGTTGCGGACGGAGAGACGCACACATATACTCGTCTATTGTAACCAGAGTTTACGTGAAGGCGACATAACAATCCATTTTGGAGCGAAACTGGACTACTGTCCCTTGTAGTCTGTGGCATTATTCATAGCAATCTCGGTCCGGGAGAGGCGCCCGCTACGTAGCTAGACAATGCTATATTATACTGCTTACTATAACAGAGTTTATTGGCTGCCAAGTCGGTACGATGCAACTACGAACATTTTCACATGCTACTCCGGATATTCGGAGGTTTTATCGGATTAACTTTCGTTATGAGCACAAACTTTATTATTCCGCTTTATAGAGATTTTCCGTTCATTATCTTCTTTTGTAAACATACACAATGTTTACAAAAGAAGATAATGAACGGAATTCTTTTGTAAACATTGTGTCGCTGCGAAATTAGTATGAACGTTTTGGACTTTATTTTGGATGGTGTACGGTATTTTTTGCTTTTTTAGCAAATGGTGTTTCATTTTTTAATGAATCTATTTTTTATGTATATTTGTTATTTTGTGTGCAAGAATCTAGAGAAAAGTGATTTTGGTTTATAGACTGTACTGTACTTATTCTCCTACTGTTTTATATTTAGCAATCTTTGGTAGATCACCAGTCCATTTCGAACATAAATTAGGTATTATGATGATCCTATTATGATATCGATTCATTAAGAGGCAATATCTCATATATCATGAAATTGGGATGTGTAGACAAATATTTTCCTCCAATGTATTATGCATAGCTTACGTCTATCAGTCTATCGATATAACTTGACAAGGGAAAATAACGCTCATTTTTATTTATAACTTCGCTCGCAAGTCTTCTTAGAAATAATTGTAATCCATGCTTTGGTTGTAAGTATCATACATAAAACTAATATTTATTTTTACAATTTCCGTTCATTTTTAAATTACGTCCAATATGTACTGAATAGTCAATAATCACGAGCAGCTCGTGGATAAATAATAACAGCAGCTCGCATCGATCTTTAGGTGAATCCGTGCTTGCTTAGGTTGGTCCGTGGATGGGTGACCACCCATTACACACATTACATATCGAGTTTCCTCCGTGCCTCAGAAAGCACGTTAAGCCGTTGGTCCCGGCTGTCATTTTTAGATCTTTGACAGTCGTTACAGGTAGTCAGTGGCCCAAAAAGTCTGACAACTTGTCTTTCGAAGGGGTAAGACTATATATAGTTGCTATAATTAGTATTATCTAGAACTGGGTTGTGTAGGTCAGATAGGCAGTCGCTCCATGTAAAATACTGGTATTAAGCTGCATTCGGTTAGACTGGAAGCCGACCCTAACATAATTGGGGAAAGGCTAGGCAGATAATGATGTGCTGAATAGTCATATTGGATATTGCGAAAGGTTCAACATTATTAGGCATTTGTTCTTTTATTCGATTCTTTGCCTAGACAACCGACTTTCACCAATATTGCGTGACTCGACCCAATTGGCTGAGCCTTAATTTATTGAAATCGGACATTTGAGTTAAGCTAGCAGTTATACATAAGTGGCTATTTACATAATTGTCTTATGTTATTGTCTCTAGGTAATAGTCGAGGTAGCTTGTATCCTGTTTATATGATTTTTATTAAGTACATAATATATTTTGGGGGTTTATTATTACGCAAGAAGTAGCGTTTTTGGATAGCAAAGTAACTATAGTAGTTGTCTTTTAGCATGGCAATAGCGGTCATTGTCCCAGATACATTTATTGAATCTCTTCTGTTAAAAAAACGTATACAAACCTGTTAATAGCCCCTGAATTGACATTGATTGTGATCCTGAACATTAACAGAAGAAACGATAAGTACACGGTTTATGATTTCAGTTCGTGTAAAGAGATATCAAGGAAAGAGCAATGACCGCTATTGCCATGCTAAAACACAACTACTATAAAAACTAAAAAAAAAACAAAAACAGCCTCAATCTGGTGCGAGCCGTAGGCAAATAGTTCACTGACATGACCTATATAGAAAATCTAAACGGGTCTTCTTCATTCAAGAGACAGAGTAGTACGAAAATAGTACTAAGGTGGAAGCGCCAGGATAGCCGCGAAATTCAAATTTTCTTAGGTTTTTTGCAATTTGCAGGTCAGTTTCAGGCTTTATGTGTAACAAAATATGATTTGCGACCCTAAAACGTACGTAGTTACAGAATTATAATCATTAATATCATCAATACAACCCTCTATGTTTATTTAATTCCTTTTAATGACTATTTCATGAAAAAGTCATTCAATGGGAATTATATGAACTTAACCCTGTAAAGCCATATTTGTTATGGTCGCGGATCATACCTTAATCAACATAGAACCTGACACTGACCTGTAAATTGCAAAAGAACGTGAGAAAATTTAAATTTCGCGGGCTACCCTGTCGCGTCCACCTTAAATGTTAGAAAATTTGACCATCAAGCAAGGTCACTTTTTATGCTGATTTGGATTAAAGTGACGTTCGTATCTAAGTTATGCGTGCTATAATAGTACCTAACTACTGTTTTCTTATTGATCTAATACTGAAAAAACCACTTCTTCTTTTTATTTTATTTCTTGAATACTGGGCATTAGACTTATATTGTAATATGCGTTGTAGTTGTGAAGAATACTTCTTTTTCTTACTTCTCATGCAGATTCTAGCTTGCTTAGTGTGGGTAACCGACTTAAAAAAACAGCAACAAAAACTTTAAACATTAAATTGTATGGTTTTCTTTAAAAAGTGGAACAAAAACTGTTGTTTCTACAATGCCGGTAGATATTCACAGCAGCCCCGGCTTCATTAACATTGAGAACAATTTGCGATGTCTGACCGTGGTTGAGCACCCCTGAAGCGGTTTTTGTATATCAACTAATTTTCTTCTTAAGACTGAACTCTCTTCTTTGATGATGGATAATTTTGTGGACTTTTGTTTCGGATTACATATTGTAGACTATTGAGTGTTTATCTGTTGTTAGGTTGGTGATTTCTTCTGAAGAGCTCGTGGCTAAATAATAACAGCCGCTCGGGTCGATCTTTAGGTTAGGTTAGGTTGGTCTGTGGATGGGTGACCGCACATTACATATCGAGTTTCCTGCGTGCCTCGGAAAGCACGTTAAGCCGTTGGTCCCGGCTGACATTTGTAGATCTTAGACAGTCGTTAGGCAGTCAGTGGCCCAAAAAGTCTGACAACCAGTCTTACCAAGGGGTATCGTATTACCCAGTACTAACAGGGTAGTGGCGGTCAGATATCCAGTCACTCCGTGTAAAATACTGGTATTCAGCTGCATCCGGTTAGACTAGAAGCCGACCCCAATATAGTTGGGAAATGGCTAGGCTGATGATGATGGTTGGTAATTTCTTCGGCAAGTTCGTTTTATTCTACAAAAGAAGAATAGAAAAAAGAAGTGTGATTCAAAAGTGCTCGTTCGCTTTTCTTTTTTTTTTACAATGCATTTAGCCAATTCACTTTTTACGAGGTGCCAGTAAGAAAAAGTAATGCCCATAATTTTCAGTAAAACATGGCATAATATACCTACTTAAACTCGTTTTATTTACATAAAAGTTGTCGTGGTCCATTCCTTTTCCACGTACAATATCTCTCCAAGGAAGAGATGCCGTACACTTTAATGAGCAAACATTTTTTAAACCACACAAACTACCAACAGGTAAACGACGTACCTTGAAACAACAACCATCAGTGTTTTGAAAACAATTTCATTATGAAAAGTAAATAAAATTGTTACCATAAATTACTAAGCTTCACTAAAAGCCCGCGGCTTTAGGATCAAAGCACTTTTCTAGTTAAAGAATCTAGAAATTTCTACGCGAGTTCTTATAGAAATAAATGCCGTGTAACTTGAAGTCAGGGGTTTAAGAATAATCCAGTGGAAAGTTCTAGGATTTATTACTGGAGTCTGACACTTATAATTTTAACACTGGTCTCGGTTCTCCAATTATAGCTGTACCTTTCTTTCTAACAACGGAGATATTTTAAGTTCAGATAAGTTTAAAACCTGATTTGGAAGTAGGGAAATGATTGATATGGATAACTTGAACAATATGAGAAAAAGCCTCTAGAAGTGAGATAGGTGTTTAAACATATCTTATCTTGCTCGTTTCAATAGTTTTATACTAACTAACAAACTTCAACTAATAAAATCTATAGAAAAAAATAAAATTGAAGTGCCGGTTGAAATGTCAAAATAACTACTGAATGCATATGACAGTATACTTAAACGGTACTAATAATAAAAAAAAAAAAAAACATTTTTTTTAAGCATTTGTCCGTCTGTCAGTTTGTTCCGGCTAATCTTCGAAACGGTTGGGCTGGTATTGACTGGTAGAAAGCTGATTTTATAACTTAGGGTACTTTTATAAAAAGAATTAGTTCCGTGCAAAAAATAAAACCCTTGAAATTGTTAACAAAATCCGATTAGGGGAAGTAATATTTTTATAATAATTTCACGCGGGCGAAGGTCAGCTAGTCATAAATAAGTACCTACGTGTTGGTAATAAATAACAAAAGTGACAAAAATACTTGATATAAAAATAGTACCAATCTCTTATTTTAACTCATCACTTCTACAAACACATTCACAATCAAACAAACGTCAGTTTTCCACCCAAGTGCGGTAAAACTTTACCATTCATCAATGAATGTAGTATGTTCTGGTCGACGTCACTCCAATTAAAGGGTGGCGCGATAAGACGAGGGGTAAGCAACCATCCGGCGCTTGACTTTCTTAATTAAGAGGCCGATCTCTAGCTCGATAGGGACGGACATGCGATCTACTTGTTTTAAATGCGGTGGTTTGTGCGAATGAATCCAAGGATTTTAATTTGAATTTGTTTGGTGACCAACTGGTAACAAACCTTTCATTTTTGTTTGCATATTGAGAGGAGCTCGTGGCTAAATAATAACTGCCGCAACGCCTTACTAATGGACGATTAGTGGAGAACTACGACTGTTTTTCTGAAGGATTCATTGAATGAGGTAATTATTTTGGGTCCGTACTAAACCATCAACAGCCGCTCGGATCAATCTTTAGGTTAAGCCGTGCTTACCTAGGTTTGTCCGTGGATAGGTGACCACCCATTACATACCGATTTTCCTCCGTGCCTCGAAGAAAGCACGTTAAGCCATTGGTCCCGGCTGTCATTTGTAGATCTTTGACAGTCGTTACAGGTAGTCAGTGGCCTGAAAGTCTGACATTCAGTTCCACCAAGGTGTATCGTATTACCCAGTACTAACTGGATTGTGGAGGTCAGATAGGTAAAATGTCCATGTAAAATACTGGTATTCAGCTGCATTCGGTTAGAATGTAACCCAACAAACTTGGGTGGTGATCAATGCTCAATAGCTCATGTCTCCACTGTTTGAGAAGAAGTCTCTGCACTGATAGTAAGACAATAGGAAGCTAGTTTTCGCATAGGCGATAGTGTGCAAAACTGTTAAGTTATGGATATCTCCTATTGATATTTACAAAGACGAATGACCCAAGAATCCTTGGCGGTAAAACATTTTAACCAAAAGTACAAAAACAGTACATAAGTGACAGAAAAGAAATAAAGATGTTTCGGCGGTATACGACTTTTTAAGATTCGAATAAAAAAATTCATGTCGTCATCAGGTAATTCTTCGGCAACATGACATCTTGTTATTAACAAGTTTGACGAAGACTCGACGAAACTCTAAGAGCCTCGATGAACTCGCTCGAAGTTGCTCGAAGTCTCTCGAAGGCCATGTACTTACGTTATTTAGGTTAATACTTTATGGGACAAGAAAGCGTTTCGACTTTTGTTTCCTACGACATAATAACACCGTTTTATGTTTGCACTTATGGTATACTTGTTAATATTAAATTTGTGACCTGGAAGCCATTGTTTTTGAAAATACTTATTCCGCGCTGTTGAATTTTTATGGGAGAAATAAACTGTGGGTATTTTTGGATTTTTTGGAATAGTTCAAAACATGCCAAAAATTACAATACAAAAAAAAAAAACAAAAAAGAAACACTATATTTTACTTTTTTTTTTTTTTGATATTCAGCTGCATCCGGTTAGACTGGAAGCCGACCCCAATATAGTTGGGAAAAGGCTAGGCAGATGATGATGATGAGTTTAAAATATTATGAACCTAGTTACTTATGTTTACAGGTATGAGTGATATATTTTCTACACCTACACACAATACGTATGTGAATTGGAATGAAGAACCAAAATTGTTTTTTTATTGACCACATTTTCATTGAATTCGAGCTATTTTTTTCTTGACCAAAAATCATATCGAGAGGGATACGAATATAGATAAAGGAATACATTATTACATTCCTGTGAATCTGGTTATTTGCATTCGAGAGTTAGTGATTAATTAATGAAAAAGATAAATAATCTTGTTTAGAAATCGGCAATAAAACTCATAAAATGTAACATTTGCAACAAATAAGTTTCGTTTATTTTACTTACTGTCCCAATCACATCAAACTGTAATTAAAAGCTTTTATTTCTATTACTAATATTTTCAGGCATTTATGAAATGTAAAAGAATCGGTCAGTTAGACAGAAAGTTGTATTTAGTCGTCCGTATCTAAACGTAGATCTCTATGGAGAAGAACGGCCAAGAACCTCCATGGACCCTCCATTTCTAGATAAAGGCCTCTCTCGAAATACGTCACAGCATACCACTTCCTCCCTTTTTGCAACCCAGTTTCCCCCTCCCCGCACCCCGCGCTTTCAGGTCGACTTTCGATCAACTTATGTCACTTCAATCTCAAAATGTGTCAACTGTCGTTAACACACCAATTACAAGTAATAGCATGTGAAGGGCCTTGTAAACAAACTTTGTCATCACAGTATGTTCCAGAGGCTCTTATTGAAAAACTTGTCTGCGCAAGTGTACCTACCGTACCACTAACACTAGACGACAAAATCGCGCTGTTACATTTGCAACGTTCGGCTCAGCGTCGAGAGTCGAAATTACAACAGTGCTAAAATACTTAGGCATCCATTTAAGTATTGCTTAATGTTAGTGAAAACAGCCACATGTGAACCGTTTCTAGGTCAGCCTTACGGCCCGTACGTAACTTTGCGAATGACAAACTTGGTCCGTGATTTAGATTGACGGTAGTTGAAAATACGGGTCTTTGAACGTGAAGAATCGTTGGTAGGTACAGCTTGGTGGCAAGTCACTGGTTAGCTTTAAATATACTTCCCGACGTACTATTGGAATAAAAAAAATATCCATGTCCTGGGATACTTAAGCACTCAGTAGCACCCAGGCCTACCCGTGTGCATTATTTCAACAAAGCCGCTAAGCCGTTGGGCGTGGAAAGGTACAGATAAATAGACTTTTGCATTTATTATAATTGTGTTTTTCTTAAGCACAATGTTTCATGAGGTAAATGTTCTTTTCCAAAGCAAACTGGACTGGTCGTTTTTACCTTATACAACAATTAAATGAATATGAAAGACTCAAGTATTACTGCGTTTCATTCCGTAGTTTTAAAACTACCGACTTTTTCAAGAACAAAGATTGTTCAAACCGACGGAACAAGTTCTAAAAGGGTAATTAATGCTATTTTCTCCTGACCAACAGGGAAATAGTGGCCTTAATTAAAATAACTTGGTAATCTCCGCGGGAAAATAATGAATTATTACCGCCCTTATTTAGCGCGGTCTAGATTACAAATAAGGTAATTTTACGACGACTTTTAAGCATAGAGGTTAGTCATGGATGTGCTGTCACCGTACTTAGGTTACCTTACTTAGCCACCGGTCAGAGTGTTTGTAAAAACACACTGACCGGCGGCTTACTTGCTTAGCGCGTAGAGGCTAGCTACTTCGATATACGCTAGCTGACTAGCAAGGCGGCAGAGCGACCGGTTGCGAAAATTATAGAACGATCGTTTCAGTACGCTACGCGCTAGACAACGCGCTAGTCTCTACGCGCTAGTCAGTACGTTCTTAGCCTTAGGTTGCGGGAAAAAGTGTCTACACTGAGATGAGCGAAGGCACATGTCCCGAATGAAAGGATAGATATGATGTGTAGTATGACCGAGACAAACACTATTCAAATTTCATCGTCAACGAAATATTAAAGAAACTTGAACAGATTTTGACGTGGTACGGCGAATCTATGATTTAAATCTACCCTTTTGAGTAATCAATTGTATTTATTGTCAAAAGTTTTCTGAACAATCCAAATTACTTTTCAAAATGATAGCTTAGTTGATAAAGTTGTAACTTTGCGAATAAATCCTTTGAAACCGTTTCACGACATTATTTTGTTTTAAAAATATAACAGTGTGATGTATTTATGTAGAACGTCATAAAAAACTACGTTTTTGATAAATATAATTAGGACAACAACATCAATAAATCGAATAAAAATCTATGCAAATTCAACATCTTAAAACTGCCAAGCCAATAAAAATGTTACTATAATTTTATAAGTTACTAAATAACTGAAACCCATTCTGTAATAAAAAAAGAAGCCGCAACAATATCGACTTCTAAAAAAAACGGTAAAAGTTCGATTTAATCGGTCGCAAAAATAAGTATCGATTCCATAATATTTTTCAAAAAACTATGTAGTTATAACCGAAAATATCCCACATCTCAAACACAATCATTAGCACAGATACGATGAAACGGACAAAGACGGACGACGACGGATGTCCGTCCGGATGAAACACATAGTGAGGCGGTCACAGACTGGCGAAATTATACTTTTTTTGGCCAAGGAATTCTACAAATTATCGAACCAACTTCAATGTACCATTTAGCACCGACTTTAGGGATAAAGTTCTTAGACAGTTTTAATTGCTTTCGACCTATCTGATAGGTCGACATTGTTTGACCGACATCTAAGTGTGTTCTTATCTTTATTTTATTCGACACTTTTATTACTTGAATATTAATTGGTAAGATGCGATGTATCTTTTGGTTTTAAGGACTTTATACTCTTTGTAAATACGTATAGTTAGTAGTTAAATTAAATTTGATACCAGTTAAACCTAAAGGGCCAAAACACATCTCACGATATATGACGTCACATCGTGGCACGTGTCGTGGAACTCTACGATGTGCATTGTAAGAAATCGACGTTGAAAACTGACGATGCAATTCTGCGCGAAAAGAAATGGATGAATTCAGTATTTTCTGGCATGTGCTGTGTATTTTCATACGATACGACATCGTGTCGTGAATTTTCACGATGAACGTTATAGATTTCTACGAAACGACGACGATGTCGCATCTTGCTATAGATGCTATGGGAAATCGTATCGGTTGTATCATGCGTTTTAGCTCTAAATCGGTTTTTAAAACCCCTTCATTTTTGATCTGTTAGTATTGTTCTTGTTTTAAAGAACATAACAAGATCATAATAAAGGACAAAAAATTCAAGATGGCGTTACTTTAAAAGTCGTTTCAACCTTGACAAGACTAGACAAGAAACTTATAATTTTTATTAAATGATTTTACTTTAAATACCTATAATCTCAGGTCTCAATAGATTTCCAAACGATTTGGCAATTAGGTACAATTCAATTTGTAAGGGTTCGTTCAAAGAGAAATATGCTATTGATCTTATTTCTAATATTGAAATGAAAGTAGGGATCTACTTCATATTTGTTGGATAATTCAAATTGCAATACGAATTTTTGACATTATGCTTCATAGAGCGTTTTGAGTAACTTATTTACATTTATTTCATGCATGAATGGAGTATTTTTTTTTACCTGCGTGGAATTAAAAAGAACAAATGTTCGTATCTGATAGATTGTGCTTGTTACGTTCGACTCCTACGCAGTTGGAGCAGAAGGACTACGACTTAGCAAGCGTGTCAATTAATCTGTTACGCGTAAAGTTATAAATATTTCGGATCCGGTCATTATGCTGGTTTCACACGAGGGCAGACCAGTGAGGCAGAACAGTGGGCAGCACAGTACTGCTACTGTTTGAACGCACAGAACGGAACAGTACTGTTTTGACAGTAACCAAGGCAGCACAGTTAATAGCTCGTCGTTCTATTTTTTAGAACCAGTTTGCTCCCCCATCATAAATCTATCACTCGCGGACTGTCCTATATTTAAACGCCACTGTCCTTCCAAACTGTTGTCTCACTGTTCTGCCCTCGTGTGAAACC
The DNA here is from genome assembly GCA_963576755.1 of Noctua janthina. NCBI lineage: Eukaryota > Metazoa > Arthropoda > Insecta > Lepidoptera > Noctuidae > Noctua > Noctua janthina. Next base: position 7,864,145 of record OY755055.1, read on the forward strand.
AGCATTAGTATGGACATAAAATGAATCGCAAATGCGTCGGTGGTGACATTCCACGAATTACTTACAAGTCTACCGACACCTCAGCATGCTTCTACAGAGCCCTGATGTTCTGCTCGAGGCGAGGGCGACAGTCAATGTTTGAGCGCGGAGGAGTTGAGACGTCATGGAACTGTACCCGATTAATTGTGCCCCGTGTTATTGTGTTAAGTTGTAATTTCAAGTAATTTGTTAGTTTAATAGAAACAGTATATCGCACCCAGTGTATTTTCATTGCACGAAACCCATCGTCACATGATGTACGAACCTATCTGAATAAATCCTGACATGTCCGACATATAAATAAAGTATCTTATTGTGGCTCGGAAGTGTGTGCTATACTAACGACCTATTAATATTTTCATTAAGAGCTACTATGAAATCTTTTTGTGTAAGTTGCTCAATGTAATTTTATCAAGTAAAGAGTAAAAATCTTCAGTGCCATGTAAATAAGAGTACAGCACAATATAAATCCCGCAGTAAAATTACGGAACAAGACAAGAGACATCACTCATCCATTTGTGAGTGTAACTCCAGTACGTAATGTGCGCAATATTTTACGTTACGGAACTTTTATACGTCGCATAAACGTACAATGAACGTATAAAACGAAAGGAAAGAGGGTAAAGAAGAAAAATATGCTTTTAGAGCGCTAACGTTCACTATGGTAGGTAACGGGAGTCTCTGGGGACGCGTTTAATAAAGATTGGTAACTTGTTTTTATGATTTCCTTTTGCGTACGTCGTTTAGACGCATTAGACGAGTCTCCAGACTTGTATAAATGAGACTGTTTCTGGATTGTGGTGAGTTTTCAAGTGTCAATCATTTGTTTTTCGATTGTTGTTGTTTTTCGGGTTCCGTACCAGAAGGGTAACCAACAGGCCCCTATTACTAAGCTTCCGCTGTCAGCGGACTGTATCTCATGATCCGTGATAGGAAGACAGTTGAAATTTTCACAGAATGTGAATTTTTGTTGCCGCTATAACAACAAATAATAATAAAAAAGGGGGCCCACTACTATGGTACGGAACCATTCACGCGTGAGTCCGACTCACACCTGCCCGGTATTTTGTCAATTAATTACGAAGTGAAACAATTGGAGTGGTCGCCGTGAAATAGATTAATACACGGTTAAGAATACACAATGATGTTTTTGAATTCTAGGAAAACAGGGTGTAGCCATATTATAAATTCAATAAGATTGTTCGCTCACTATTTTGTAATGTGTAAGTCAAGAACAATGCTTGTAACTGACATAAATATCCTGAAAAACATTTTCTAATTATATACAGAAGCGCTAACAGATGGCACCAGTAAGCGTAACCACTAGCTTAATTAACCATTCCAACAACACAACACCCAATTTAACCGATTAAGCTTGTCAAAATCTCATTTACTGCCATGTAAAATTGCCCTTTACCTCTTCAAAGGCACCGCTGTGAACAACTCAAGCAACAAAATCGAGCGATCTAAATCATAAAACTGACATTTATATTATGAAATGCAAATCCTGATACATAAATAATATCTCCAGATACCCCATTAAAAGTTTTATGGCTGTGTAAGATTTTCTGTAGGGTTGTACATTAAAATATTAATCAAATATTTTGAAGTAAAAGTGAATTAATTTGTTAGATAAATTAAACCGTGTCAAGCTGCGTCTGAGGTATAATTGTGGTGACCCAGTTCGGCGCGACCGACGTAGAGGTGACGCCCCGTTGTCGGTTATAGCGCGAGCGGGAGCGGAGCGGAGATGGGTTTGAAAACTCGGTTCACTCTTTTGACTAAATTGTGTTAATTCTATTTTTTACCCGACTACGGCGAAGCTAAAAGATAGAGTTATAATTTAGTAGTCTATGTATGTAGGTATTTACGTATGTTCCTCCGTAGCGCCTAAACTATTCGTCCGATTTTGATGAAATAGGTGTCAACCGATTCGTTATTATGGCCCGGGTAACATAGGCTACATTTTAGCCGACTTCAACAATAGGAGGAGTCGATTTTACCTTGTAAACCCCGAATTTCATTAGAGCGTGATTTTTTAATAGTCGGGTTTTTTAACACAAATTCTTGTTTGAATTCTAACGTACTTATTTAACTCGTTGAATAAACAGTATAACTAGTTACGTCATGTATTTCGATGATTGTTTATTTAACGTACCTAGATAATCATAGTTTGTAGGTAATCCAAGTTTTTGCACGCTAGAAACATGTATAAATAATAATATAATAAAACTCGTGTGGATGGAAAAAACTGTATGTATACCTATGCTACATCAGTGTGTTGAAAAGTTGCCTTTTTTGAAGTATAAACTCGTTAAAATATCTTTATAGTCACCTTCTATCTCAGTATAACTCAGCACAGCTTGCTGTATCGCCTCGCCTAAAACAGGGCATCGAGAAAAGAGGACGACTAAGGTTTACTCCGAGCTCGCGGCTATTAATGTGGCCTTTTTAAATTTTATTCATTCGGTTAACAGCCGGCCCGTATAATTTTAGATTTATTTTTTGGGAAATCCGTTTTCTTTAATGCTGGCAACACTTTTGGTTTTTGAGTAATGTTGCCAGGTTTGGAAGTTTCGGGGACGTGAATTGATGACTCCGTTGACGTTTTGGGGGTTCGTCTCTGCTGAATATAGTTGTTGTCATAATATACCTATTATACTTGGGTTCTAGTTTTAGGTAAAGTTTGTAAGTTTAGATGTAGGAGATAATCTTCGGAACTACTGATCAGATTCCGAAAATTCTTTCACTAATGGGAAGCTATATTATCCCCGAGTGTCATAGTCTATTTTTAAACGTTCCCGTGGTATAATTTCGGACCATAACGCGAGCGAAGCCACGGGCAAAAGCTAGTAAGCAATAAAGTTGATTAGCGTTTATCTGTTTAGTTGATAGGTGACAAAACAAGCGTAGATTTAGAAAATGATTTTCTAGCTAGCTAATAGAAGAAGAAGAAGAGCGAGTCGGCCATTTCTTACATCTCTTTTCTTTAGCGCGAAAAATATGTGCCAACTCATTATATTTTACGGGTCACGAGGATAAAAACAAAAGTGTGATGTGTAGTGCACGTATGTATACACACTATGTTATGTTGTACATGTTTATCACGACTCGCTTCGTCCGTGTAACATTAGTGTTGCCCTCTAAGTGCTGTCTTATTATTATGATTGGTATGTTCGACCAGTACAGATGATCTTTTGTTTTTCTATCGATAATGGTGGCGTCTGCTTGGGTACTAATTTGACATAAACTTACGGAATTGATACGGGGTAGTGTAATTCTAGTACAGAATATAATAATTTCTTCCGTACCAATTGTTTTGATACAAATTGTTTTGGCTACCTTCTTTCAATTTTCTTCATTCATTATAATGGGTGTAAGCAGATCCTTAAAGAAACCGAAATACACTTGTTCTCATTGGCCTCTAGTTATATTTTTCGATATTGGAGGTCAAAGTTCCAACTTTTTCGCAATGTTTTTTTTTTTAAAACAAGTCTTCTTGTTAAAAGTTTTCTTTAAATGCCTCCATGACTCCTGTACAATACAATAATTCAATGCATCCATCAGCACAATGTTTTGAGTGCGTAACATTGAGTCCTTCCGTAACCCGTGAATTTTCACCCCAAAAAAAAAATGTTTTTTCCCAGCAATAATATTTCCATAGACTTACTTAGTTTGAAGTACAAAATGCTTGATTGACGACTTCGTGAAGGATCCATTACACCTTGCATAAACTTGGAAATAAAATAAGAGTGGCCAACAGTATTAATAGCTCGCAAATCAAAAGCTCATCACGATTAGCAGAACATTCACCTTTCACGAATAACTTCAAATGGAGTACTAGCACTGACCAAAAATATTGATATTTGCCGTAGAAAAATAAACCGTTTTTGCAACACAATAGGTACAATGCAAATGGTGACTTCGCTAGGTAAACCTCGGTTAATGTATGTCAGTGTTGCTTGTAACGAGTTTTTAATGTCACATTTTTCAATTCAGTGCATTTGGACGAGTGCCATTTGATTCTATGCATATGAAATGTTGTTTAACCATTGATTGTGTATCTGTCTTCAAGTTTCTGTTGTTAGCCTTACTATACAATATTGTATATTGTAACATCATTGTCGTTTGCTTTGGAATGAGGAGCTCGTGGCTAAATAATAACAGCCACACGGGTTTATCTTCAATGTTAAGCAGCGCTTGTCAAGGTCGACCCGTGGATGGGTGATCATCCATTACATACTGAGTTTGCTCCGTGCTTTGGAAACGTTAAGCCGTTAGTCCGGGCTGTCATTTGTACATCTTCGACAGTCGTTACAGAAATAGTCAGTAATCCGAAAGTCTGACAACCAGTCTTACCAAGGGGTATCGTTTTCCCAGTACTAACTGGGCTGTGGAGGTCAGGCAGTTGCTCCTTGTTCCACTGGTTTTCAGCCTCATCTGGTTAGACTGGAAGCCGACCCCAACATAGTTGGCATAAGGCTAGGCAGACGGTTATCGTTAGCTTTTACCTAAGAACATTTTAAAATAAACTTTATCGCTTGGCTATAAAAAGGAATGTCATTTAAAATATCTCCGTCTCGATATGATCTCAAGCTCATCACTTAAGTAAAGGAAGCGAAGTTACCGAGTACGCAACTCTCACTACATCGCCAAGTCGATAGTCGGCTGTTTCCGCCGCCCGTCGTCTTTCATCGCAATGAGATATCGTTCATTTCCTCACCTCCCGTCTCCTAATCGGCGTCATCTACCGACACCCTGTCTACCACTTTACGCCAGGAAAAATTGTGTTTTTCGCACATTTTTTATTTACGCGACCGTTGCTTGTTTCGTTCGGAAATAGATTTTGACACAATAGAAATACAAGCGATTGATCGCGTGATAAAATCTGGCCACGATGTCGCGGCGGTTTTTATGTTGGATGGATACAATATGAATGTATCGTCATAATTATTATGAATTCAGTCGTTATTTTTGTTATAACCAACCTTTTTTAATTGGAAAGGCGCCTTTGACTGTTTCTGTTTCATTGTTCCATTATGTGGGTATGTTAATATTGAGTATTATTTGTAAAATTGGGTCTGTATTTTTACGAATTCGGGAAAGTCAGAATTTGTTTTATTTTTTACGTATTTTGTCAGTTATAGAAAGCCGCTATTGAAAAAAAAAAACACTTTATTGTTACTATTTTGTAGACATCTTCATGTTCTATTTAAATATAACTTTGTTAAGCATTCGTCGATCATTTTTATTACTATATTATGATGAGAAAGAAAAATATTTAATGTTAACTTAAATTGTTTTTCCAAAAAGTGAATAAACTCATAATTAGTTGTCCGAGACTATTTAACATGTAAAAGCTTTTGACGAAGCTAACAAAAAAAAAGGTTGGCAACCTCTGGTAAGAAGAGGTTATCAACATTTTGTTACTTAAAATGCGTATAGCAAGAATATCCAGATTAATTACACTAAATTGTTTTTGCTTTTATATTTCAAATATGATAATTTAGCTAATGCTATGCATGGCTATATAACTAAAGCTGAATTAAGTCAGACTATGTCCTTTAGGTCACAGCTCCAAATTAACGACGACCGAGCCCTGGTGCTGACATAACGTAATTAAAACAAAACTAATTTTGTAAATGTTTCTCTTCGTTAACTATTTATATATTAAAAATACGCTTTTTCGTTTTAATTTTAGTAGATTTGTAGTAGATAATGTGTTCTTAAGCGGAGTTATTATTGTTTTATCATTAAAGCTAGATTGTGGAACATTCTGCCTTGATATACCTAATGATAGTTTGTTTTGACTTCCTAGTTTTGTCAGCAGTTTCATCCGTTACCTTGTAAACATAAAGTTTTATAAGCTACCGCTCTACCCAATGCATCAAGATCAAATACATAGGGAATAAGGTATTGTCGAACTCGTGATTGCTTTACCAGTTTTGACAACAATTTCAAGTGAATTATAACATCATTAAAAAAGGTTGCAAAATTTATTTAGCTGTCACATTATATTAAAGTTTCAAACTGACCTTTCCAGAAACCGTCAACCAAGCATTCTGTACATCAAACTAACGCGTAAAAAATATTGCTGGGAAAAAAAAACTTTTGACGTAAAAAAAATTGTACTAGTAGATATCGGTTGTAGATATCGGATAACTAGAAGTACCACCGTGTAGTAACTAGAAGGTAAGATCGAGCACAAAAAAATTATCGCAATGACATGGAGAACAAAAATGTCTTTCGGCTACGTTAAGGGTCTTTTTACACCCATTATACTAATGGAACATTATCGATTTACAATGTTCAGGAGATAAATCAATCCAGAAGAGAACTTTACAAACATATTAAAAAGTCATATTCTTTTTTTTTTTTCTTTGAGTTGATTGGACGTTACTAATTCCGTTGATTTTTCCCGTAAGGAAAAGGAAAATGTGTTGAAATTGTATTTGTCGTCTTAAACCAATAGGAAAACTCCATATTTAATCAAAATTAGCATCACGTTCTATTTATACGCCAGTTTCTTGACCATCGAAAAATAAAATTAAAAAAAAAAAACAATGAAAAGAGCTTACTCTTGGCCATTATTATATTTTTTTGTTGTTGTTTTGATAATAGGTCCTGCCTGCGGCGACTTACACGTGTAAGCAGGTAGACGAAAAAACTGAGGAAAGTAATTGGTTAGTTGAATCCGAGGAAAATTGCCTAAGTAACTATATTTGAATTATTATCAAGATAAATAATGTTCTGCAGTTTATATGTAAGGGACAGCCCTCCACAGACTGACAGGGTGCATTCAGCTCCTTATTTTGAATCATATTCCACCGGAATATTTCTCCGATTTTTTTTTAATTTTTTTGCCTTTTTTCAGTTACTATATTCCTTTATTTCAATGTAAAATTACATTCCCTGTACGCTGCACTCCACTTATGTAAATAATACGGCTAAAATAAAAAATCCAACAATGGATGTTGAAAAACTAAGAAACGACGCGTGAAATTAGCTGTTCACTTCCTGCCTAGCTACAGAGTTCATCGTACTCGTCGTCGCGCTAGCCGTTCACTACGTGTGCTTTGCCACGGTAGCTATGCTTCATGAGGAAATAAAACAAATCAAATTTATTGGATTCCCATAACATTCCTGAAATTATTTCTTGTACCGGTCATCTTAGTATGATATACTGAGTTCACCCCACCAGTCTGTGGAGGGCTGTCCCTTACACCATGTATGTGTTCAGTTCAGTAGTATATTTTTTGTTATTATTTTATTCAACAATATTTTTCAAAAATTATGTAGAAAAAAGCTGCTCGTTAGTTTTGCATCTAATTAAATGTTGAAACTATGTTATTTAGGATAAGGATGATAGGAGTCTATAATTATGATGTAGGTAGTCATCATCTTCCTGTTTTTTTTTCGGTTGGGGATTCATCAAATGACACCCCCCCCCCCCCCCCCCCCCTCTTAGGGCGGAGCGGAAGGGAGTGCCAGACTTGTACTGACTAAAACCCATCCATGTTCCTTCTTTGCTCTTTGTGTTCCAGGGCCACGGTATCTCTTCTCCATAATTATGTTGTAGTCTTGTACATTTATACGTTTTGGGCCTTCCATACATTTTTCATACTCATTCTCTTTTTGTAAACATAGACTGATGTGAAAACTCGTTTGATTTGGGTTGTCGGCAGAAACATTACATGTCCATTAACCGAAACACGCAGCAAAGGTAGGTTGTCTGTTTCATAACCCGCATGGGAATATAAAATGTCAAATGTCGCAGTTCTCGGAATTTTCATTCTCATTACACATGGGTTGGTAGAAGGATTACTTACGCGCCGTCTACGACCTCACAGCCTGGCTACGGCAAAATCGCGCGGTGTGAACGGCGAAGCTAGCGACTTAAACAAAAGTATAGAAATGTACTAATGCTGCCATGCTAAGCAGGGAAGCGAATTTCCCGTGGCCTAGCTGAAAGAGGCGGCACCGCAACGTTGTAACACCGCAGCGGCTATACGTAATGCAGTCTGTTAATAAAAATGAACCGGAAAGGACGTATGTGCTGGTCCGACGTCGCAACGCGTACACCCCTACCTGCATGTATAACGCGCTGGAGCTGCAGTGACGCTGCTGAAGCGCCGCTACGCATCGTGTGCATCGGCATATCGACGATGCGACTTGCGACGCCACTTGCGTCAAGCGCCACGTGCGCCACTTGTTCTCATCACGTGAGTGCCGTCGCACGTCGCTCAGCAAGTCGCGACGTAACTCATGGCACGTTCGAAGTAACTTCCTTCATTCGTCTACTCCTCAGTTCCTGTTGCAACATGCCTGTAGCTTGAGCCTGTAGCTCGTGGCCAAGCGGTTATAGCGAGTATTTTGTTTCTCTCCTATACGTTTACATCGAAGTAAACCTCTCCTTTTCTTAATACCAGTATCTTAAAGTATGGTTAAGAAAGAGATTTGTTAATCTCTCAGAGAACACAGACGTATTTTAATAATCTGGCTGCAGATTTCAGTCGTATTTCATAAGTAAACATACAAAACATGGAAGTGTTTTCGCGCGAGACTAAGCTCACCATACTTTATGGTGTCACTTCTATTCATATGATGCGCCGTGTTGGCTTTTGTGGGAATGTACGGGATTTTAAGCCCTATCTAACTTTGCTTTACATAAGCCTTTCCCGTGACGAATGAATGGCTTCAGTGAAGAATCCTTGTGTTATCAGAACTAGTGTTGGTTTGATTCCGTTGTGATGTCATATTGTTACACTTGTATGGTTGGGCTGATTCTCTTGGCTAAATTCATTGAATCATAACAACCAATAACCTATTATTGGTTGTTATAACAACCAATAACCTATTATTGGTTGTTACCTTTATTATCCCCATACCTCTCCCACACTCGCCCATCGCATTCGTACGAGCGACAAAGAATGTGAATAATAGAGGTAACGACCAATTAAAAAAAGCCATAATTTAATTCAATGAATGTAGCCAATAGAATCTCCGCCCAACCAATGTAAGTTGTTTTTCATACTTCATAATTATGAACACTATCTTTTATAGGCACTAAGTATTAACTGGAGAATTAATGAAGGTAAGCACTTTGGTCAAAAAAATCATCAAACAACAAAGTAGTTTTAGCTGAATTAATTATTGACGTGTCCGAATTCAGTGCATGTCCAAATCACTAAGAGCTCTCAATAAAACGTATGCATACATTCGCACTTCTACAGATAAAAATCGTACAAACGCATGCGTGACGTGCTAAAACTGTAATAAATAATCCAAATTGCTTTCAACTCAAAATCCTTTTATTAGTTTTGTGAAAAGTGATTTTATTTTTGATAGTGGAGTGGTCTTTGTAGACTTTAAGCTTTATTGTATTATTTTGTGCCGATTCATTTTATTTGCTACTCACTCACTGCTATAAATCCTTTAATTAATAGGTCCAATTATGAAGCAATTACTTTTATCACCGAACTGAAAATATCACGATTGCAGGTCGTGTTGAAAACCACAGTCAATTTGTAAAATGTTTCATGATTAATTAAAAAGATGTGTTTAAGAGTAAAACGATTTTTGGCTCACTGTTGCTTTGTTGTGTCTCAGTAGCGAAGGGTCAAATTTTTGTAAGAGGTAAGCCGGAGTACATATCTTTAATGTGATTATATTATTTGTCTATAGAATACTGACTGTGCCATTTTTCAAAGGGAAGCCGGTAGGAATCGAGTTGTATGGAACCTTCGCCACTGATGTGTCTAAAGTTTTGTCCACATTTTTGGGCATAAGTTGCGATTCATAATGCAATTTCTTTTGTAAAGGTTGTTTCGTTTATGTTATTGATTTTGTAAAAAGCAGTGGCCAATACAAACGTGTCCTACTGACTGAACTAGGCGAACAGCAGGCTTATGTCGTATGATCGTGAGATGTGTCACAGTTCTTTCTCGGCACGTGTTTTATCTCGATAGATAGTGCTGGGTGTACAGGATAAGAAGAAATACAAACATTATGGGGTTTATTAGGTGATAAACGCTTGTAAGGGTTAAGTAATAACTGGCGATTGTTTAACCAATTATATTGCGATGTTTCGTCGTTCGTCAGTCTACACTGTTCAGGATAGCCGGACTGCCTATAGTAATCTACAGAGGCACATTTTTAACAGAAGGGAAGTAAGTTTGTTTTAAAAATGGGAATTTTTTAGTTGTTAGACGAATTGCTTTTCACGAATGCATGCTCGGTGTACATTAAACATGTTAACCTTCCGGAGCAAATTATTGTTCTTAATGATGTTGACAACTCTTTGATGATTTCCCATTCGAAAACAAATAGGGTTAGTCAAAGGTGTACCCAATAGTACACTCACATTTCGCCAGCTATATTAAAGTCCCATGTATTAGGGGGCGACCCTATTACCATCAACCGGGCACAAATACAGACTCCGTGGCTGCTACTAAGAAATTCCTGATGAAAAAGCCGAATAACACTTTGCCCGACCCGGGAATCGGATCCAGGACCTAGACACTAATATTATAAATGCGAAAATTTGTGAGGATGTATGGATCTTTGTTACTCTTTCACGCACAAACTACTAACTGGTTTTGGATGAAATTTGACTCCGAATTAGTTGATAACCTTAGGATACTTTTTATCCCGGTAGTACAATCCCGTAGGACAATTACTAAACTCCAAGCGGGCGAGTATTACAACAAAGGCTTCGTTTTATAAGACTTCTGAATTCTTATTTTAATTTTAATACAATAAAAATGGTTTCACCAAGATCCAATTTCCATTAACTAATTTAAAGAAAAAAAAAAACAGTCTTAAGTAAACTTGGCTACAGAATCTATTTCTTTCAAAGTAAGTACGTTGAGAAAGAACTCTTGGCTAAAAGGCCAGGCTAGACTACAGTCTATATTTTCATCACGGAGGCTACAAAGGTTTTCTTTTAATTAATTGCAATTAGACTAGCGCCTTATCGAGCGAGTCAGGTGATACGATTAATTAGTTTTACCGCTGGACTTTTTATTCTAGAGTTGAGATGTTAGAAATGCTTGGAGCGTGCTACTAGAGAGTTTAAATACTTAACAGATTGATTAGACTATAAACATTATATATTTATTTATTTAAACTTCGTGTACAATAGTGGTACATAGGCGGACTTAATGCCTTGTGGCATTAGGTTTCTACCGTCAATCTTTGGGTTACATAGGACAACATTGTGATAGCCACAAAATAAAATCTAAAAAAAACTTCTTGTTTTCGAAAATTTATAATTATACTTATATTGATAATAAGACACATTTAAAAATAAAATAAACTAGTAAATATTTTAACAAATACCAAAAGAGAAACCTAATAATAATTACTATCCTCTCTTGGTCCCTCTATTCCTGATACCGGTGGGCTACAATCGTTAATATTTTTAAATGTTTTTTTATAATGTTTTTATTTTAAGGAATATTTAAAAATGTATTAGATTTGTATGAAAATAAATAAAGGAAATTACTATAACACATTACAATATAACATTACTTTTACATTTTCCGAATGGTTAAGCAGATATGGACCTCCTACAGTACACTCGCATTTAGGAGCCGAGGCTGTAGGCATGTACTGGCCACAAACCCTAACTACGGGCTGCTGGGTACTGGGAATTTTCTGACGGAAAAGCCAATAACACTTGTACCCACAGAGGATTCGAGCCTAGGACCCCATGCTTGAGCCGGCCATAGATGATAGGTTAAGCATGACAATTTGCAAAACCTTCATGCAAAAACGAGTTCCATAGAGGGCACAAATGTAACTACAAGCTTGTCGGTTGGCTCATTTATAAGCATACCATCACCGGCACTGCCACACACGAAAATATGGTGGCTTTAGTGGGTTTATTACTTGTTATAAAAATCGAAAACAATTAAGAAACTTTGAGTTCAAGAGCTGTGCATGCGACCTACAACACTCGTTTGGTTATGCGTAGGCACAACTAAGCGGAAAAAATATTTATTTCGATATTCTCTAGGTTGCATGTACAGGCCAGAATAAATGCGCAGTTTTCTCCTACACACGTTCATGCCTGCCTGCACAGTTTGACTGTACACGCGGAACTGCACATGCATAACCTATCGTCGGTTTTAGTAGTTGCTCTTACGTCGTCTAGATCTACAAAGCAGTTGATTATTTCTTTGTTTCTTAGTTATCTTGTTTATTACGTTTCGCGATTACAATAATTATTGACTATTCTTGATTATTATTATTTTTTATTATTATTATTATTTTAATTGGGAATGTATTCATATCAACAAGCTCATACTATATTACATGTGTTAGTATTCAACTACCAACAGAAAACTGCATTTTTTTTCTCAATTTAAATGTTGCATGGTGTTGATAGAGATTCTTATATATAATAGTGTTCAAATCAAATTAAATCATTTATTTTGCTTGAATATGGGTACACATAAGGATGAAACACAACAATATAGCTCAGGACCATATCCTACCCTAACAGGTGTACAAAACTAGTACATATTATAATTAAAATTAAAAAAAATCATGCAAATTGGAATGTCAATAATTAAAACAAATGAAACCTTACATGCATTACATTACATTATGACGTCAGAAATTAAATTAATTACATTTACCATTTAAGTCAGGAATGAGAGATGTCACATTATCAATTTAAATTCTTATCGGTCGGAAATTCGTCAATTTATTAATGAATAGCTCTGTCTGTTGCTAAGCAATATTCTATTCTTATGCTGTGGTGCCTATACACTCCTGCAGGGTAAAAATAATGAGCCCTTGCCTAGAGATAGCATTCTATAAGGAACTGGTAATAGGTTAGATCCGTCTCCTCGGTCTCTTTTCTATATTCGTTTCCTAGTACGACGACTATTAATAGAAAAAAGGAGTTCCGACCTTGGAATAAGTTTGTCTCGATTCATATTTGGATAGTTATAAAGGATTTCCCTGAGCGAATTTGTTCGCGTAAATTATTTTGAAGTTTCAATACTCCATTTCATTTTTTATTTTTTTATATTTTTTTTTTTTAAACGTTGCCCCACACTAGGAATTTCTCCTGTATCGTGGGTGCGTTTACAAACATTTAAACTCACATACACAAACAGCCTAATTTAGTGGGTTAATTATCACATTATACCATCATTTAAGAGGGTCTGCAACTTAGTACTCTCACACTCTCTCTCTCTCTCTCTGGTCTCTTTTCTTGCCTTTCGCTTTCAATCAGAGCTCCATCCATGTCTAATACTGTGAACTTGGTAGCCTGATCGGATTTCGGAATAAACAAAATTTGCTCTTATTATTCCTCAGGTTCCCCTGTTAAAATTAAGTCAGCTCAAAGCAGCACTAATACAAGGCAGTGTATAAATTAGTCCGTTAGGTATATTTCGAGAAATTTTGTACTGAGTTCAGGGACCCGTAAAACAATATAAAATCCCCGAATTTTCCGAGATAGGTACAAAAACGTATGTTCTTTTGGCCTTAGGGTATAAGGTTAATTCAATTTTACATAATATAAGTAAGGATAGGATACGATATGAACTTGTTTTCTGAAATGGAAAAGAGGAGGGTTTCATCTATAAGACTATAAGTTGGGATCTAAAGTGGTTTCAGAAATAATGAGAACGTTGGCTCAGGTAACTCGATGAAATGTAAGTATGCTTCAGTCTTTTGCACGAATGCCAAGTAAGAATCTTAGCAAAAAAGTCAAATTCAGTATACGGATTTAAGCTTCATTAGTTTGTTATTTTGGGAAAATCCTAACATAACATGACGCCTGTAATCCCCGAAGGGTAAGGCAGAGGTCTTCCTAACAGTATACATACATTTCGCTAGTTACGGTTAAGTCCCCGGTAATGGGGGCGAGCCTATTGCCAGCAACTGAGCTCAAATCCCCATTCCGTGACTCATACTGAGAAATTCCTGATAGAAAAACCCATGGCACTTTGTCCGACCCGGGAATCGAACTCAGGACCTTATGCTCAGCAGTCGCGCTTGCATCTACTAGACAAACAAGGCAGTCTGGTCAGGGGAGGTTTCGGAAAATCATATTGTTAATATCTTACTTCTTGCTTTTTTTAAAAAAAATGTTGCAGCTCCATGCTGAATTAGGGAGACCTTTTGGCCTCGTACATGACCAATTTAATTTATTTTATCTTTTTCTTGTTTACTTTTTTATATAATTATTGTATTATTGTGAATTCAACCATTTTTTTTTGTTTTTACCAGTGTGAGTCTAATAAATACTTTTTCTTTCCTTCTTTCTTGCCTCGTTGGTGGCAATAGGCTACTACATAGGATTTACACATAACTGGCAAAGTGTGGGTGTAATATATACAGGCACACTTCTGCCGTAGCCCACAGGTAAAACAGGACTAATGTAATCTATGTCTACTAATACTGGACTTAGACTTAGGAATCTTCTTCTTTTTATTCTTCTTCTTATTATTCTTCTTTTTCGTGACAAGCAAGCGCCTGCTCTGTACGCCAAACGACACAAATATGTGACAAAATGGTAGGCGTGCAGGGGACGCGCGTGCGTTTATGCTCTAGCGGTCAAAAGGTTAACTGTTTGTAGTAAATAATAATAAAATGACCATTATTTATTTGAAAATACTATCTAAACAAAATCGACCATATTTTTCAAATGTATGGACGGAGAGGGAGAGGAAGACGAAGGAAAGGATGGATGGATTGTGTGAGGAATGATATGAAGGAAAAAGGTGTAAATGATTGCGTGACGTCGAGTTATGGGCCAGCTCGCCGTCCGGCCGTCTTATGAAGACAGGCCGTGTCGACGGCGCGTTCGTGTTCCACGTGCGCCTCAAAGAGATGTCGATGCCGAAGGCCGATGCCTGCCAGGGCAGAGGGACTGTTCGAAAGAGATACCGTGGCCCTGAAACACAAAGGGCAAAGAAGGAACATGGATGGGTTTTAGTCAGTACAAGTCTGGCACTCCCTTCCGCTCCGCCCACAGTGGACACACGGGTCATTTGATGATTTCCGATCCGAAAAAAATAAATAAAAATGGTTGACAGGGGAGAATGGAAGAAAATAACTGTTGCGCCGACCCCAAGTAACATTGGACAAGGGCAGCAAGACGATGATTGTCAAAACAAAATCGAAGGCATTACATATTAAAGAATTGTGTGAAGTTCAGTGACATGGAGTTTCGTGTTTATTCTGAACCAATTGCTAAGGCGTATGGTATTTACTAAAGTAAAAGGTTAAGGTTCACGACCTTAAGTACTTACCTACAACAATAAATCATGTATGTCTGGTGGAAATACGTTTATAACTAATCTGATTCCTTGAGCAAAGTTACTACTTTATCGTAATTGCTGTAGGGCGTAATAAATATTATATTAAATGAACTGTGAGTGACTTTAGTTCTGATTAAGGTCCAGTTTAAGAATACTTATAGAAAACAGTCGAATTTCATGTAATACTAGCTTATGCCCGCAGGTTCGCTCGCGTGGAGTTCGGTAATTGTCCCACGGGATCATACGACTCGGATAAAAAGTATCCTATGTGATGATCTGATGTTTATAAACTGTCTCTGTGCCAAATTTCATCTTAATTCAATCAGTAGTTTTTGCTTGAAAGAGTAACATACATCCATCCATCCTCACAAACCCTCTCATTTATAATATTAGGTAAGATTAGTAGGATTGCTAAAGCCCGATGTTACAAACGTCGGGAAATTTTTATCTGAGAATTAAATATGACGGTTTGACAGCTTTTGTACAGAAAATATTTTGTTCACATAACAGTTATCTGAGGAGCTTGTGGCTAAATAATACTTACCGCCGTACTTGCCTAGGTTGGTTCGTGGATGGGTGATAACCCATTACATGACTTGGTCCCGTGTGTCAGTTGTAGATCTTCGACAGTTGTTAGGTAGTCAGTGGCCCGAAAGTCTGACAACCAGTCTTACCAAGGGCTATCGTTTTATTCAGTACTATCTGGGTTGTGGAAGTCAGATAGGCAGTCGCTCCATGTTAAATACTGGCATCCGGTTAGACTGGAAGCCGACCCCAACATAGTTGGGAAAAGGCAAAGGAAAAGGCTTTGCTCAAGGCAGATGATGACATAACAGTTATCTGACGATTACAAATTCTGCTCTTTGTATAACTATCTCAAGTTACACTGGCGACTGTACATACTCTTTTCAACCGGCAGATCGAAAAAACAAACAAACCTCAGCTATCACTGATTCATTACAAAACTGAAACAATATTTCCTCAGTGTTTGCACAAAGGAGCTTGCATTAATTTGTGAGACAATTCAGGCAGCACCACGTACCAGGGCATTAATGAAATAAGTCATAATTATTAAAATGGCCGCCGAGGCTGTTGGCTCACTGCCCGTAGCATTGGAGTCTCGCAATCTTAGAGTAATTGCTACACTCTAACAAGCCTTTCATTGTTAATTAATTTACGATTTGCTCGCCAAGTTTTCACTTCCCTTATTCATGAATGTCCAAACCTTTTTGGAAGTCATTTTGCGCATGACCCTGCTAACGGTAGAGATTTTTGATTGTTAAAGCACTGGAAAGTGTCATACTTTCATTTGATAGGCTTTAATCTTTTTTTTATCTTTTATTATTCAATAAACACTGTTACAACTATTTTAAAAAAACATAAACATACCACACAAACTATCGTGGGTTTTACGGTGGTATGCCAGACGTGGCAACTAGGCAACAACAACATCATCACATAGCCAGGTCATCATCATCATCTGCCTAGCCTTTTCCCAACTATGTTGGGGTCGGCTTCCCGTCTAACCGGATGCAGCTGAATACCAGTATTACAACCAGAACCAGTATAACATAGCCAGGTATAAAGAATAGTACAGTGAATCACCTAACATTATATCATCACGGCTGTATTGCCTGAAGGGTTAGGCATCGGTGTAAGGTGTGGGAAGTGATGTACGTGATGTTTTAGTGAAACTACCCTACCATTTCATTATAATTGATTAACTTCTGAAAAAACTAGGTCCTGAATTAATTACGTTGATTGAATTCAAATTCATTTATTATTAAGTTAAACAACAATCTTGACAGGTTTAACAGCGGGTTCCAAACTAGGCTTAGCCTGTGTCTTAGTGACCCAGATAATACACAAAGTTAAAAAATTATAATGTTCTGCTAGCGCAAGAAAAATAACTTAGATTAAATTAGTAAAATGTGATCAAAGAAAAGAAACAAAAAAAAACTAGTAATTACATTGAAAATAACTCAAATTAATAAGCAAAATGATTGCAGAAGGAAAAATTTAAAAGGTAATATTTTATAACATTGAAGAAAAACATGATTGAGCTTGGTTCTGTTCATAAAAGTGTGTCAAGAAATAGTTTCTTAAAGTGTAAACAAACTGTGATCATCGTATCAAGATTTGTTACTGTTGCCACATAGATCACATGCATACATAAACACTCCTTTTTCCTGGTTATAATTTCTCCTCCAAAGCTATTTACTTACTCAGAATCAGGACTTGGTTTCCAAACATTATAATATTGTGCAAATATATATTTTTGCACGACACGTAGGTAAACGTTCTCGTGTTATTTGTAATACATTCAGTAAATTATAGCGAGTTCAACGTGCGTTACATAACAATACGAGTACGGAAAATGGATAAACACGTTTGATTTATATTGCACTCGTAAATCCTACTTTTAATTTCGGCATTTTTGATCACGGATTTTTGAAGATTTTTTCAGCGAGAATATTTATGGGCTGGTACTATTTTGAAAAGACCCCTATATGAGTGATTATACCCAGGGGACGCTTGGTGAACAGGCCATCTGCTAGACCAGCTGATTGTCTATTATTTTGCTGTACGCCCTAGCCAACAACTTATTTAGGTATTTTATAACTATCATTCTACCACTCCATCTCCTTATCTGACAGCGGCAGTGCTTTACTAGGATCAGCATCGGTTTATGAGTTGTGTAAGTTGTGAGTTCATGTTCATCATGAAATGCAGGAATACGTAGTGAGGAAACCGGAATGTCCTAAAATGAAGTATTCGAAGACTTTGGAAGAAAAAGGGTTTGAAAAGTTATTGGAAGCTCACGAGCTAAGATTTTGAAAAACACACAGCAACAGTTGTAAACACACAAAATTTCCAGTTTAATAAATCACAAATGATTAATTTTCCATGTCAGTGTGACTGGTGTAGCCATCCAATAAACATTGTTTTGATAAACAATTCCGGTCATTTTGATTAATTGTATGCAATACTTCACGCGTTGAACGTAACACGACCGATCAACAGAATGACTTTGATACGAATTTAGATGGAACGCATTACGGAAATGATGACGGGAAATGGAAATCCAAATTGGCCATTTAGATTTATAACATAGCGTCACGCTTGAATTCCCCGGGTGGGAAAGCAGAGGTGTTTTATGCACCACAACGCCCGTTTAAACCAAATGTAATGCAAGAAAGCCTATACAAGCTGCTTTGTTTTTTTAAGTTTGGGTCGGTAGTAGCTCTAAAACATTATTTTTAGTATATGCGAAACCTGAATATAGTTTGTTCAGAGTAAGTAACTGAATCGATTCCAATCATTTTTAAACCATGTTATATTTGTCCCAAAAATATTTTTAAAAAGTTACAAGTTTGACACCGAGCGATATTAAGTACCTATCGCAATAATTTAGGTACCTACTGCCAAATTATTATTATCAATGAGCTCAAGACGACGCTGGAGGCGCGCCCGCGGGCTCGCTGCGTGGTAACTACGTTTTTGCGCGGACAACCAGGTAACAGAACAAGCTTATAACTTTGTGATTTTTCATGATACGGTTTTGAAATTTTGTACATAGATTCTTTACATAAAAATACTAGACACGTGTTTCAGGTTTCGCATATACTAAAACTAAGGTTGTATAAGTAAAATACTGGTATTCAGCTGCAACTGGTTAGACTAGAAAGCGACTCCATCATGATCGGGAAAAAGATAGACAGAGGAAGAGGTCAAACCTATTGCCATCAATCGGATACAATTCCTGATTCCAGCAGCTACTAAGAAAATAAACTTAACATCACGCATTAATATCCTCACGCCTGTAATCCCCGAGGTCTACGGCAGAGTTGAACCTGCCTGTAGCAGCTACACCTATACTTCAACAGATTTGTTTAATCTGGAAGCGTAAGGGTAGCCCGCGAAATTTAAATTTTCTTACGATTTATGCAATTTACAGGTCAGTGTCAGGTTGTATGTTGATTACGGTATGATTCGCGACCGTAACAAATATGGCTTTATACAATTATAGTCATTAAACTTATCAATACAACCCTCTAAGTTTATATAATTCCACTGAATGACTAGTTCATGAAATAGTCATTAAATTGGATAAAATGAACTTAGAAGATTGTATTGGTGATTTGAATTCTGTAACTACATACGTGTTACGGTCGCGAATCATATTTTTTTTCACATACAGCCTGAAACTTGCAAAAAATCTAAGAAAATTAGAATTTTGCGGGCTACCCTGGTGCTACCAACTTAACTGAAAAAAAAATGAAATAGACTCAGTGGTCGCCTGAAATCTTGAAAATGCACTAAGCAAATACACTTAATTAATTTTCTAGCTACATGGAAAAGAAACCATTAGCTTTAGATTGGGGAAATGAAAGGCTGTTATTAATAAAATGTTCAGTGTCTCTTTTCGGCTATCAATTATTTTTGAGTGTTAACATCAAAGTGAGACTAAGCTTTTGTGTTTTGTGATCGTTAGCTGCCAATAAAGGTTTGCGGTGACAGCCTTTTACTGGACGGGTGGACGATGTTCTTTTATTTATTTAGTAGCCACCCGCCCTTGCTTTGCACAGCGCCACCTATCGGGTTCAAAACTATATCTAATGTAGCCTACAGTAGCGAAGGGTTAACTTTTTCAAGAGGTAAGCCGGAGTACATGTCTTTAATGTGATTTTATTATTTGTCTATGGAATACTGATTGCACCTACAGGTAGTTGTTCCGGGTCTGGCTGTTTGTGAATGTGAGTTTAAATGTTTGTAAATGCACCACGATACAGGAGAAATTCCTAGTGTGGGGAAACGTTTAAAAAAAAAAGAAACTGCTAGCCTATATTTTAAGTTAAGCATCTAGAGCGGTGAAAACTGCGTTCAAATCCATGCAGTTGGTTTTGCGTGATGCGTGCTACTAATAACTGAATATCCAGTTGGTATTACCAGCATTAAAAACTATTTATGACAGCTGGCCTATGAAAACCTTGACCATACGTGCATACACTAAGTTCAAAAGGATCAACGTTTTCGAAAGGTCCAAGACGAGGTGATGGTATCCACGTATTAGGTTCAATGTTTCGTGTGCACCAACACATAATTGGTACAGTGCATAGTTTTCAGTAGCTATCTTCTAGGCAGACGTGCTCCACCCTAGGCCGCGCTACACATCAGGCGAGGTGTGGAGGCAGGCCATTTAGTGTTAAAAACATCATATTTTGAAACTAAGCAATCTTAAAAAAGAAACCATAGAAAAATCAAACTGTACCTTGGTTTTTTTAAATATGAAATGCGAGCTCATTTTTTATTAAAACTCATTTGATGTGTCGTTGAAGTTGGAAAACATAAATTATATTCGGAGCAACAGTTTCAAAACAATTATTAGTTTGTAATTACTTGGAGCTGAAAATTCTCAGAATATGATTATGAACGTACGTGTGGGTAATATAACATTTGTTCTCCCATCTGAATATTAAAGAACAACAAAGTCTTCTTCTTATCGTCCTGTGCATGCTATGAAAGCAAGCTGATAGAGAATGTATTCAATTCTTTGGCGAAACAACACAGTCATTATGGTCAACGAAGAAAATTTAATTTAAGCATTATTTTTAAGTAAACCGTTGATCACTTTCGTGTAGCGCGTATATCATCTGCCTAGCCTTCTCCAAACTATGTTGGGGTCGGCTTTCCGTCTAACCGGATGAAGCTGAATATCAGTATTTTACATGGAGCGACTGCCTTTCTGACCTCCACAACCCAGTTAGTACTGTAATATCTTATAATAGGGTGATATGATACCCCTTGGTAAGACTGGTTGTCAGACTTTTAGGCCACTGATCCGTAAAGACTGTTAAAGATCTACAAATGACAGCCTGGACCAACGGCTTAACGTGCTTTCCGAGGCACGAAGCACACTCGGTATATGGGTGGTCATCCATCCACGGTCCAACGTAGGCAAGGAGCGGCTGTTATCATTCAGCCACGAGCTCGTGTAGCGCGTATTGTTACCAGAAATTATAGCAAAATAGCCTTGGCCTTTAATGCTGATAGCTGATACCCAGCCCATCTGTGAAGTATCGCCTATTAATTATTTTTTATTTTACGCTGGTGCCCGGAGATTACCAGTGAAGAGATAATAATACCAGTGGGTATTATAATAGAATTATTTAATTAACTCAGATAAAAACGTTCGTGGTTGATTATGTGTTTAACAAACTCCACACTCATTAAGTTAGGTCTTATTAAATCCTTATTTCCTTACTCGTTATCTTTATCCTTACTTCCTCACTTATATAAATGGGAAAGTAAGTTTGTTTGTTACCTTTTCAAGCTTAAACCACAGAACCGATCATCCTGAAATTTTGCATATGGAACCCTCCATAGGCAAAGAACAGGGTATGTCCTAATGAATCGATTATGAGAAAAAAGCAAACTAAAGTTTAGAAGTTCCCAGTTCTTTTCGCTTTGGGTAAAAAATCTTTTTTGCAAAAAATAAAACCGACTTCTAAAACACAGAAAAGTGAAAAATAAGTTCGGATTTCGATCCGGACTATCTACTGAAAGTGCTATCTTGTGTCTAAAGTGGGCTGTGAGGTACTACTCGGATAGGAAAACTCCTACGTATGCTTGCTTCCTCGACCTCTCCAAAGCTTTTGATCTGGTCTCCTACAGTATCCTCTGGAGGAAGTTAGAAGAATCTGGTGTTCCTCCAGAGTTGATTAACACTTTTAAATGCTGGTATAGAGGCCAGATCAATCAGGTACGCTGGGCCGGGGCTTTTTCGGAACCGTATAGGTTGGAGTGTGGGGTAAGGCAGGGGGGGTTGACTTCCCCCACGCTCTTCAACCTCTATGTCAATGGGCTGATCGAGGTGCTCAGCAGAGAGCGTGCCGGCTGTTACATTGATGGAGTATGTGTAAACAACATTAGTTACGCCGATGATATGGCGCTGCTGAGCGCCTCGGTTTGTGGTCTTAGGAGATTGGTGACCATCTGTGAAGAATATGTTTTACTTCATGGATTGGTCTACAACGTCACTAAAAGTGAAGTCATGGTCTTTGGTGCCGGTGGTCGATGTCCTGATGCAATCCCTCCGGTCAAGTTGAACGGAATATCGCTTGTGAGGGTATATAAAATGAAATACTTGGGACATCTCTTGACCGCTGACCTCAGAGACGATGATGATATTGGGAGAGAAAGAAGGGCGCTGTCGGTAAGAGCTAATATGATCGCTCGCAGGTTTGCACGTTGTTCTGTCGTTGTAAAAAGAACCTTATTTCGTGCATATTGCACCTCATTTTACACGTGCAGCCTGTGGGTAGATTACACTCAAAAATCGTACAGCGCCCTTCGCGTTCAATATAATAACGCGTTCCGGGTATTGATGGGGCTGTTCCGCTTCTGTAGCGCATCAGGGATGTTTGCTGATGCGCGTGTCGATTGTTTCTACACCACGATGCGTAAAAGATGCGCTTCCCTGGTGCGCCGGGTGCGGGCCAGCCCCAACATTATACTGCAGTGTGTGGCGAGCAGACTGGACTGTTTGTGTGTGAATCGTTGCTGCAAGCTTTCTACTTCGGTGTTAAGCTTGTAGCAGGGATTCGCATAAATCTATAATGTGAGACAGTGTTAGGTTAAGTGTGTAGGTTAAGTTTACTAACATAGTTGTAAGGAAATATTGTTACTAACTTTGTGAGTCCTGTTACTTGAATTAAATATAATAATAATAATAATAATAAAATTGTAGCCCACCGGTATCGGGAACAGGGTCCAAGCTACCGGCGGTCAGGGCTCCAGAGAGAGGAACCTCCTAACAATACGAGCCGTGTCCAGGAGCACCGCTTTCTGAATCAAACCCTTGATCCAGCTGCCTAACGAGAGCCTCCTCAGGTATTGGTCGAGGCTCTTGGCAATTAAGCCATGGGCTGATACAACTATCGGCACAATGATCGCTGAGTCCACATCCCACATATCGACAACCTCGTGAGCCAAGTCAAGATACTTGATTTGCTTATCTTTCTCGGCTTTCACGAGGTTCTCATCATGCGGGACCGTTATGTCTACAATCATTGCGCGCCGCTCTGACCGATCCACCACCACTATATCAGGTTTATTGGCTACAATAGTCCTGTCAGTGATGATGGATCGATCCCAGTACAATGTGATACTGCCATTTTCGAGAACTGGGTCGGGCACATACTTATAGTACGGTACTTCCGATTCTACAAGGTTGTATTTTAGAGCAAGTTGCTGATGGATAATCCTGGCTACAAGGTTGTGTCTATGCAAGTACTCTCCGTTAGCCAGACGAGAACACCCGGAGATAATGTGACGGATTGATTCGCCTGGACGGTGGCATGCCCGACATATGTCAACCGTACCGTCCTTCACAATTTTTTATATTTTTAAATGTTTTTAGTTTATGAAATATTTAAAAATGTAGAAGATTTGTATAAAAATAAATAAAGGAAATAATAATAAAAAAATAAAAACTAATAATAAAATAATAACTGGCAACCCCGTACATCAAACATCAGTTAAATCGTCGTAATTTCTTATTTTAATATTAATTTTGGTTTAAATAAAAAGGTCTTTACAATAGTTACCTAAAAACAGTCAATACATACCTTTTTAAAAAAGTAAATAATAGAAGATTGGAAAAATACAATAAAACCAGAAAGTGAAAATTTTTAAAAAACACTTCAACTACAATGACATTATGTCAACGTCAATAGAAAATCAAAAATACAAAAAACAGAGAAGAAAGCATGATGTGATAACATGATTACGAGAGCTGCCTACCGACGCGCACGCCTTACAACCCCGGACTCGTCGCTCAGCTCCGCCTCGCCACCGCCGGACCCTGGATCCCCTGTGTCACCGGCAGCGGCAGTTGCGTCGAGCTCGAGCGACGAATATTTCTCTCCGCCGACGTCGCCAACACCTGTACGTCGGCAGGGGAGAGGCCGGCCACCGAAGAGCTTGGGACTTAGGGGCCATCCGGCCCCGAGCCGGGTCCCCGCTGCCGGTGGTTGTGTGCAGCGCATGAGATGGACTCAAACAATAAACGAGAACGTCATGCGCGCATACTACGGGTCTACAGAGGGGGGAACTAACCTCACTGCGTACCGTGTTAGGATGCTGTCTCTATTCCAGGTACTTGAACCAATCGTCAACGTCTCGGCCCAACGACTGTCGGATCAGGTGCGGGTCATCCAACGCAATCACATGTTGGACGATGCCGCACTTGATAGGCTGCGCTCAGAGGTACTGAGCAACCGTATCGTCTTAGCTCCGGCACAAACCGCGGTGCAACCGTCAGCTATTGACGCAACCCCGCCGCGGTCCAACCCAGCTGTTGTAGAGGAAGATGATAGGGTTGCCATGGTAAGTAGCCAGTGCAACGACCGATTGAGGAGCGCTCTGGAAGATGCGCTTCGCGAATATCGATCTACTCCTACCAAACTTAGACCCCGATTACTACGGTTACCCATGCATAATAAAAATAGGGCGCTGGTGTGTGCCTTGGACTCGCAACTCAAGAATATTTTCGAGAGTAGCGAGAACCTCGTTGATACACACTCGATCCTGTACTGTGGGGCTGTTGCGGCATGTCGTTTAGCTAATGTCAAATTCCCAAATTATGACGTAGCTATTCGACCAAAACCAGCCGTACCAACCTGGCAGCGCAGGATCGAGTGCCGCATCGACGAGGCCAGGGTACTCATCGGCAAACTACACTGCTTCAGGGAAGGCAATACACGACCACGTGTGATGCGCTTTGTGAGGCGGGCATTCTCGGGGACTGGAATCAGTCCTCAAGAATACATGTCCCGTGTCACAGAGCGCATCGACTTCCTGAAGCAGAAAGTTTATGCATGGGCGAACCGTATTCGGCGGTATAAACGGCGGGTTGATCGGTACTCGCAGAATCGCATATTCCAGAACGATGAGAGGTGGGTATACAGAGCTTGGGAGCGACCCGAGCAAAATATGACAGACGTGTGCCGCCCGGATGATGCTGCCACGAGTTCTTTCTGGCGTAGCATCTGGTCGGTGCCCGTCTGTCATACTGAGGCTGACTGGATGCGTGATGTCGAGCGAGCGTGTGAACCTATCCCAGAAATGGAGCCAATTTTAATAACACCTATAGATATAGCCAGAGCAGTTCGTCCGTTACCGAATTGGAAATCCCCGGGACCGGACGGACTGCACAACTTCTGGCTCAAATGGCTTAGTAGTTCACACACTTGCCTGGCATCCCAATTCCAGTCATCCTTAGAGTCTGGGTCCCTACCGCAGTTTTTAACAACAGGCGTTACCCACCTGCTCCATAAGTCAGGTAGTCCCGCGGAACCCAAAAATTATAGACCGATCACGTGTTTGTCGACGGTCTATAAACTTCTTACATCCATTTTGAGAGTGAAAATTAATACACACATTGACAAAAACTTCATTATGTCTGCCTCTCAAAATGGATGTAGGAATGGGTCCCGCGGTACGAAGGAGCTACTCCTCATCGACATGGCCATTAGCCAACAGGTTCGTCGATCCCGCAAGGATCTGTCGACATGTTGGATAGATTATAAGAAGGCCTACGACTCGGTGCCACATACATGGCTCATGAGGGTACTGGAGTTGTACAAGATAAATGCAACTCTACGTGCCTTCCTTGAGTCATGTATGGGGCAATGGAGGACGGTCCTTCGATATCCAGGATGTCGACAAATCCAGGGGAATGATGAACCTGTATGGATTAAACGGGGAATATTCCAGGGCGACAGTCTGAGCCCACTTTGGTTCTGTCTAGCCCTGAATCCTCTGAGCACATTGCTGGAGGATTCAGGTCTAGGCTACCGGTTGAGGAGAGGTGGTCAGGTCATATCTCACCTTCTTTACATGGATGATCTGAAACTCTTTGCCCCCAACAAATTGCGACTGATGGAGCTACTGAAAGTAACTGAAACTTTCAGTAACGCCATTAGGATGGAATTTGGTGTGGACAAATGTGCAGTCATGTATGTAAAGCGAGGGGAGATTATGGAATCCGAGGGAATTCAGCTCTCGGATTCCATACACCTGAGATCCCTCTCCTCATCCGAAAGCTATAAGTATTTGGGTATGTCGGAATCGTTAGGCATTAACGTAACTGACATGAAGCAATCGTTGAAGGAGCGCTTCTTTGGACGCCTGAACAAGGTATTAAATAGCCTTCTTTCAGGCGGGAACAAGGTGCGCGCCTTCAACGGTTGGGTCATGCCGGTTTTAATGTACTCTTTCGGCGTACTCAAATGGACTCAGACCGAACTCAATGCCCTGGATAGAAGAGTTCGTACACTGTTAACCGCAAACCGGATGCATCACCCACGATCATCGGTAATGAGGCTGTACATCCCGCGGAAGTGCGGGGGTCGAGTTTTTTTAAACGCGAAGACCCTTCACAACCGCGAGATATGCAGTCTCAGAGAATATTTTTTAAAAACCGAGGTGGGTATGCACCGAGATGTGGTCGCAGTGGACAAGGGACTCACCCCGCTGTCCATGGCTAAAGAGAACTGGCGCAAACCTGTAGTACTTACTACCGATGACCGCAAGGAAGTATGGCAAGGCAAGGAGCTTCATGGACGCTTCTACCGGGCTCTTCATGGGCCCGATGTAGATTTTCTAGCGTCCGTGTCCTGGTTACGTTTCGGCGACCTCTTTGGGGAAACTGAAGGTTTTGTCTGTGCAATTATGGACGAAGTTATGTTGACGAACAACTACCGGAAATATATTATGAAGGACGGGACGGTTGACGTGTGTCGGGCATGTCACCGTCCGGGTGAGTCCATCAGACATATTATTTCTGGTTGTTCTCGTCTGGCTAACGGCGAGTACTTGCACAGGCACAACCAAGTAGCCAGGATTATTCACCAACAACTTGCCTTGAAATATAAACTTGTGGAATCTGAGGTACCGTACTACAAGTATGTGCCCGACCCAGTTCTCGAGAAAGACCATGTCACGTTGTACTGGGATCGGTCTATCATTACTGACAGGACTATTGTCGCCAATAAACCTGACATAGTAGTGATAGACCGATTAGCGCGCCGTGTAATGATAGTCGATGTTACCATTCCGCATGACGAGAACCTCGTGAAAGCTGAGAAAGAGAAACAAATTAAATATCTCGACTTAGCACACGAGGTTGTCGACATGTGGAATGTGAACTCGGCTATCATTGTGCCGATCGTCGTGACGGCCAATGGCCTTATAGCCAAGAGCCTCGACGACCATCTTTCGAGGCTCTCGTTAGGCGGTTGGATCAAGGGCCTGATTCAGAAGGCAGTACTCCTCGATACGGCTCGCATTGTGAGGAGGTTCCTGTCTCTGGAGCCCTAACCACCGGTAGCTTGGACCCTGCTCCCGATACCGGCGGACCACTATTTTTTATATTTTTAAATGTTTTTTTTATATTGTTTTATATTAGAATATTTAAAAATGTATTTAATATGTATAAAAATAAATAAAGGAAATAATAATAATAACTTTAGCTTCTGAAGTCGATGACTTTTGTTTGTTTGATTTAATTTCTTTTAAACACATAAAAAAAAAAAACAGTCGACTTGATAACCTCCCCTTTTTGGAAGTCGGTTAAAAAACGTATTTTTAGTGACATCTGTTGAGTATTTATAAAAACTAGTGATTGGGAATGCCACAGATATATATTGGTTACCAGTACAATACAACAACAGAATGTGACATTCCCTGTTCTTTGCCTGTACCCTTCATATACGTTGTCAGGTGTACAGAAACGGACATAGGGTACCTTTCATCCCGAAAAAAGTACTGTTCCCGAGGAAAACAACAATAACGATGATATGATAATAGATGGCGCCACGTGTCTTTCGAATCGTGATTGAATAATAAAGGGTGTAAATAGACCCTTAACATATCTGAAGGCACTTGTTCCCCCGTCTTTGCGATCATTTTTTTGTTCTAAACCATACCTGGGACCCTTCTAGTTACGGAGATATTGAGGGGTCAAAGTTCTAACTTTTTCACAAGTTTTTTTGAAAAACATGTTTTTAATGTAAGATTTTTACTTTACACACCTCCATGACCCCCATACTATTTAATCCATCCAGTGCTTTCCATCGAGTCCTACCGTAAAACGTGATTTTTCACCCCAAAAAAAAAGTCGATTCCCAGCAATAATTTTTGCGTAGAGTTACTTAGTTTGATGTACAGAATGCTTGGTTGACGGCTATGTGAAGGGTCTGTTTACACCCTGTATAATTACAAGTAGAGTACAACTCGAATTGATTGTCTAATTCTAAATTAACGCGAGCGAAGCCGCGGGGAAAAGCTAGTAAAACAATATTTCTATGAGATTACTACGTAGAAATCTCTAGCAACTTGTCAATATTTGCGAAAGTTACACGAAGGCTTCCTATAATTTATCCTGCGTCTGGCACATATTGCGAACTTATATAATCTTTAGCGTCTAAGTTTGCCAAGCCCCAACTTTATACCTAAGCCCTGATCGTTTCGAGACCTTTTCACCCAGCAAAGGGCGAGTTTCAAAAAATCCTTTTTAACAGAATATACGTCATACCGTTGGTATGTAGGTACATGAGTTACTCAATGAAAGTAACTTTGCTTTTATATTAAAAGCCTTAATTCCCGGTGGAAGGCTGCAAAGTCCATGTTGCTAGATGAAGGTACTTCGAAGTTATGTACTAGGTTTAGCACTGAAGCAGGAAAAGTATGGGTTTAATATACTTGTGTGTGCTTTACTTGTGTAGATTTAGACTTTAGAAGTATCTTTATATAAGTAGATACAGAGGCGCTTTTCGTGTCTCGCTTAGATCTTCTAATCTCCGCAACGGTTTTCACCATAATTTAGGAAATGTATTCCAAAATGTTTAACACATTCATATTGTATTTACATTTAGCACAGAAATCTCTATATTTTTACTTGTCGCCATTGCGTCCTTGCAGGGGCTGTTGTCTAGACTTCTCCTATACTGCAGAGAGGCTCCACGACTGTTCGAAAGAGATACCGTGGCCCTGGAACACAAAGGGTAAAGAAGGAACATGGATGGGTTTTACTCAGTAGAAGTCTGACACTCCCTACCACTACGCCCAGAGCGAGAAGGGGGAGGGGGGGTCATTTGATGATATCCCTTCCAAAAAAAAGAGGGGCTCTAAACTGGCATTGTATTTGGTAGTCTAGCCATTTGGCCAAATTACTTCTACACCAGTCAACCTGGGCCCGCAAACGTTAAGTGATTTCCAGATTGGCCACTGCAGTTGATGTCTAGTACTTTATGTATGTGCAGGTATTCCGTAGTGGTACACACTACACTAGTATTTCCCGAGGGCGACGTAAAAGCCAACTGTCTATCATATAGTCAGCCGAATATCTTTGCCAATCTAAAGCCATTCGCTAGGAGACATACCGTGATGGATCGTATGTAAACTTTTGGCGAATCAGTTCACGAAAGTAAATATTTAGGTAAGGAGATAGGATGATATTGGCGAGTTTTTATCCAATTTTTTGAGAACATGTATTTGTTTCTCGTTTTATAGTGTGCCAACCTCAGCAAAAAAGTACCTTAGAATCTCAACAAATAAAAACCAAGACACAGCGCTGGCAACAGTGATGTGAAGCCGGTTTCGTAAACTTGTGTTCACTTATTGAGCGCAGTTTTGAGCGTAGTTTAGTTGTAGTTTGATGTAAATGTGTGCGTGTGAGCGTGTATGCACAGAGCGAGGCGTAGCGTTGTGCAGGCTTCACTGTATTGTTCACAGCGCTGTCTTAGTTTTTTATTTGGTCTGAGCTTAGAATCATCAACAACTAGAATATGTCAAAATATTGACTACAACATGTTTTCAATTGAATAATTAGCTAAACAATATGCAAGCCATATTACAAACATTGCCATTAAATTCAACCAAACAACGACGTAATCAAAAACCATTACTTCACTAATTTAAAGCGAACACCGGTGCCCGCTAACAATATACAGCGTGTATTATAAATCTGTGGTAAATATTTATGTGTGTGGCCAACATCAAACTCGTAAAAAAAAAATATTTATTTATTTACTCCAAACATACAATTATCTTTACAGGCTAGACCCAATGCGATATTGTACACTTCAAATTAAAACAGTCGAAATATATAAAAAAAAAAAATATAAAATATCGGTTGTCCCATACAAAATTGACCAAACCTCGAACCAAATGTATGGAACAGTCGAATATTTTTATGTGATTACAATTTTGGTTCCATGGCCAAAAATTTTCTTTTTTATACCACTCCTTTAATATGACCACCCATTTCTGAAACACACTGTATTGTTGATCTACAGCATGTTTGCAGTTTAGAGCTCAATAGTAGGCTGAACAGCCTTATTAGTCCAATTTGCATGTGCTAACAATATCATGGCCGTACTGTTTGTACATAATTCTGCATAAATTAGCAATAAGGACCGATACCCGTGTGATACGCTGGCTGTAGACGACGGTTAGGTTTATTAGGCACTAGCTATTGCCCGCGGCTTCCCTGACTTTAATTTAGAATTTCACAATCAATTTGCACTACTAAAGTTTCTATAATAATATAATTCAATCATGATTCGATAGATACGTAGCGCCATCTATTGTCATAAGAACGTTAGTGTTGTTTTCTTCGGGAACAGAACTGTTTTTGGGAATGAAAGGTACCCTATGTTCGTTTCTGTATACCTGACAACGTATATGCAAAATTTCAGGATGACCGGTTCAGTGGTTTAGGCGTGAACAGGTAACAAACAAACAAACTTACATTCACATTTATAATATTGTAGTTAGGATGGTTATTTTGAGTACTGGAATAAAAAATCTTACACTGTCACTTACGGGATATCTTCCGCGATTTTCAATTATAATACCGGGAGCTCACAATAATTAAAAATCGTGATGATAATGTAAGTGACAGTGTAAGTTTAGTTATAAACCGTGAAAGCTTAAAACAGTGACTGGAATAAAACTTACACCCAAATATCAAAAAGTCAAAAAATTATTTTCGAACAATGGGGATTTTGTTTCTTAGTACTTATTGGTGCCTTAAAACTTTTGAAGGTGACGTGGTACGGTTAGCAGCACGTTTGTAAGTAAACCAGTATAAGCAGGCTTGTATTGCATTGTATAACGGGCTGGTGTCCGCAACTCCACGCCCAAAGCGCGTATTTTGCGTATTTAAGCTGGCTTATTGTTCTATTGCAACACTGTGCTGCACTAGACCAGCTGAAGGTCATCGAGGAAACAGTAATATAAGGCTTACCTTACGAAAATATTGGCTGTAGTGTTACTGATAACGCATAAAAAAAAAAAAAATTGCCTGAAATATTCAATTTGTATGTTGTTACTAACATATTCTTCTCGTACCGGCTCGCAAATATGTTTCACGTTTATAAAATGTTATTCATTGATTTGAACGAAAAATAACGATGGTCATGATATAGAAAAGTAGTTTGGGTTCATTCAAGGCTCTTCTGTATTACACAGACGTAAGGCTCGCATCGCTCATGTTTTTCATCAAACTAGAATTTCAGCACGCGCGGTCAGGTGAATGACCTCGATTGAACCGAGTTGTAGGATTATTACACACCAGTTCGTGTATTAATTTCACGCAGTGGGGGCAGCCTCTATAATGAAGAGCAGGTACCTGTGTACCACAAGATATTTAATTAATATATACGTCATTAATAAAATTATGAAGTTAAGCTCGTTAAATTAAGTAGGTTGGTGAGAGATGTTAAAGCATAGTATTTTTTTAATATTAATTACTTTAATATATTGAATAGTATTTTTACATGTTTTCAATTTATAATGAATACACCATTTGATTTTTAATAACGAACATCTTTTGTTACAAATTTTTTAAAAGAACTTTATGTTTTCATAAAAGAAGAACCTAATCTATTGAAAAAATAAGTCTTGAATACAAAGATAAACAGTACCTAATGTATATACAGGTGTAAACGAACCCTTTACGAAGACGTCAACCAACCGTTATGTACATCAAACTAAGTAACCCACGCAAAAATTATTGATGGGAAATGACTTTTTTTTTGGGTGAAAAATCATGTTTTACGTCAAAACTCAATGTAGCACACTCAAAACGTGCTGATGAATGCTTTGAATAGTAAACGGGTCATGGAGGTAATTAAAGTAGCGTTATTACTGTAAACCCTAGTATTTAAAAAACAAACTTGTGGAAAATTTGGAACTTTGACCTCCAATATCTCCGTAACTAAAAGGTTCCCAGGAACGAAAAAAATATCGCAATGACGGGGAGAACAAGTGCCTTTAGGCTTCGTTAAGGGTATTTTACACCCTTTATGTAAGTTTCTATTGTGCATCGTAAAAAAGCTTACCTCAAAAATACACGTATCTTTAGATTCACCCCACCGCGACAAAAAATCACCACGTTTCCGTGACAATGAAAGTTTAAAAATTTGTCTTTATCATTATATACTCGAGAGCAGCGGTGGCCCAGTGGTGGAGACCCCGACTTACGAGAAGTAAGTCGTGGTTTCGAACCCAGCCAGGCGCATTACTTTGTGTAAGTTATTTCATCACCACTGCTCTCAAAAACGGTGAAGGAAAACATCGTGAGGAAACCGACATGTCCTAGAACCAAAAATTCGAAGACATGTGACATCTACCAACCCGCACTGGGCCCGCGTGGTGGATTATAGCCCATTCCCTCTCATAGAGAGGAGGCCTGCGTCTCAGCAGTGGGAACATTAATAGGGTGATTATGCTATGCTTATGCTATTATATACTCATATACCACCGATGCATGCGGGATATGCGAGCTAATTATGACAGCACGTTTGGCACAGTGGCTGACCGATTGACTGCTGCGCTGCGTGTCACGGATTCGGTTCCTGCACGGAACAAATATTTACATGACCTACACAACCCCAAATGAATTAGGATAAATGAAAGCGATTGAGCAAATGTCAATGAGCAAAGCATTTTTATTTTTTTTCTTATTTTATTAAATACACACTTTTTTTTGGGTTTTTGCGTTTTTTTTTACAATGTACAATCGTATTCTAACCAACATTGTTCCCATATATGAGGGCTAATTCTAAGGTACCATGGACACTTCATCTTCAACTCGAACTGTGTCGTTCTCGACCTCACAGCCTGTTGTGACATTGGTACGCTACAATACATTTCTATGGGATAGTTACTACAAGTATATAATACTACATCTTTGATGTCACATCTGTCTTTATATTTAACATCTGTTGACATTGGTAACCCGGACGCTAGCAATTTCCATTGCTCCAACTGATTGTCTGTCAACTTACATTCATCCATCAAACACGCATTTGTATGTTATAAACCACTAAAGTTAAAACTAGAATTAGACATTAGGCCCGTCAATCTGCAATAATTAAAATGGCATTCCACTAGGCTATTCATTATCATTGTTTTTCCGGTCGACGGTGGTCCCAAGAAGAACAGATTGTTGATTTTTCCGCTTTGTCGCATAAAATGTTTATATGTTTCTGTGAAGAATTTTGCTACATCTATCTTGTTTATTGTCAATATTTCTTTAAATTTAATTCTCAAGTAAATGGCAAGAGAATGATGTAGATGCTCCGGGTCTGGCTGTTTGTGTATGTGAGTTTAAATGTTTGTAAACGGAATATTTCCTGTATCGTGGGTGGATACTGGAGAAATTCCTTGTGTGGGGCAAAGGTAATGATTTAAAAAAAAAAACGTGATCTGTAGTATTGAGTGAGCACATCGAACAACTTTTTTTTTTTTACCAAACCGTACGCTTGCATATTCTTAATAGCCACATAATAATAATTATATCAAGGACCTGCCTGATTTATGAACCAAATCTGTAGGTCTGTCTGTCTGAACATCACTTTGAGCCGTAAGTCGTAAAGCGTCGACGCCTCTTCATAGTGGGCTATGAACAATATTGTCTAGAGGCATATAACAACGGGTTCAACGTGTTCAATTGTAGGAAGCTCTCCGCTTAGTCCTTTGATGTGATTAGAGACAATTAATGCTTTAATGGAAGCTTTATTTAGCTCGATTTTACTGTTGATAGTTACTTTGTCCGTGTATAGGACCTTGTCAAGATAGATTTTACGCGCGTATACGCGCGCTTATAGCCGTGAAAGTATGAGCCAATACAAGGCGTCCACATGTGCGCGATCGACCTGTATACCAGCGGGAATTCAGTATTCATGGGTATCTGGTCGCGCCATTACTGGACGGGCAGTTAAGTTTTAGCTTTCCTTTGCATAATTCCACCTGGTTTGTTGCTAAACTGAGAGCTGAGTTACAAAAAAAATTCTATAAAGTTTGTGAGGATGGATGGACGAATGTTTGTTACACTTTCACGCAAAAACTGCTAAAGAGATTTGGATGAAATTTAGCATACACATAGCTTATAACATGGATTAACACATAGGATACTTTTTATCCCGGTAGTATGACCCTGTGGAACACCACACGGGATAAAAAGTTAAAAATTATCGAACTCCACGCCGGCATAGCCGCGGACATAAGCTATTATTGTTGTATATTCTCCAACTAAGGACATTATTATCTTTCGAATGTGTCAAATGGCCGAGTGCCTGACAGTAAGTCAGTTTCGAAACTTTTTTATTTGTTTAGATTGAATGCTTTCTTATTGATTCCACACAGAAGTCGATGCCAGAGAAACGTCAATTAAAGATAATGGTTCATTATGTCTCAAAGACTCATTAGCTTTAGTAAGCCTTGAGTAGCTGGAGCCGTAACGATCTCAACTTTGTTAGGCAATACCAGTTTACCAGTTTGTTTTAGGTAGCTACATTTTATGATACCTTGATTGACTATGTAACATCAAGATAAAACACACTATAGGTTTTTGGCTAAGAATGTAAGTTAGGCAAAATTCCGCATGTGTAATCCGACTGCGTTATTCCGTACAAGTTTTTTTCAATCTGTTTTTTTAACTAGCTACCCGCCCCTGCTGTACAGCAAGAAGTCTTTACAAACTAAACCTACTTGGTTAAATAATAATGTAATACACAGCTTCAGAAATAAACTTTGTTTATGGTACTGAAAACTGCATTAAAATCCGATGCAAAGTTTTTGGTCGAAAGCGCCTTTATTATGTTTATACATGTTGTTTATACATCTAAAATCACAATTACTATGCTTCTATATCACATATTTACCTCTTTTAACCTACAATACAGGGTGGAAGGCACACCGACGACGCACAAACGCTTACCACGTATTTAGTCACAGCAATTAGCTGACCCACCTTTATAATTCTAATTAATTAATTTTAATATTTTTTTTTTATTTTGCTCAAAAAAATAAAATAAAAAAGAATTGTAAAATTCTATCGATTCGTATTCTAAAAAATCTCAACCATTTATGCAAAGGTGGGTCGACTAATTGCTCACTGTACGTCGTTCTGAATACCCCACATAGAGTTTTTTCATTGGTAATTTAAAAAACGATCAAAATAGAACAGCATTTTTTTTTGTTTTGCGTTTGTGAGTCGTTGTCCCTTCACGCTGTATACAGAAGTTACACGTGCTACCCAATTTACATCTCAGAATGAACCTTCAAGATCTCAATAGCCTGCCGTAACTTTCAAACGTTGTTTTGACAGTTCTATCGTTCAATTTGCTTACAAATTACCCATTGAATACTACATGAAAAACTTTATCGGAAATCCATAATGGATAGCAAAATGATAATTAACGATATCTAGGTAATTATTATGAAAAGCGTTTCGTCCGCGCCTGACCTGCCATTAGCTCGAGTGCTGGCCCAAATAACCTGGGTGACATGTTAGGGCTGGCACTGTAGGGGTTTTGAAAGGGTTGAAAGTGCTGGGAAGTTTTTTTTTTTGTTTTTATTCATTTAGTGTTAAATAGAACGTTTATGTGTGGACGAATGTTTAGTGTCGACTTAATATTTGTAGCAGGTAGGTAGTGAGGTTAAAAAAAACTCGAATTCGCAAATAGGATTGTTAGGATAAGCTGCGGTAATACTAAAGAAAATGAATATGTAGGGGTTGTAGCATGCGTTCTGTACTTTCTGCTTAACCCTATGGAGAAAAGACGTGAGTGTATAGATAGAAAGGAGAAAGAAAAAATATTTATTTGTCGTAGGGACGTGACGTGCATAAAAACGTGACGTAACGTGACGTGTATATCTATGTAAGTATATAATTGATTGATACTGTGAGTGTAAGTTTGTAATTTTATTCTATTTTAAAATCTGCTAGTAAGTAGACGCAAGTTTCTAGGTCAGGGTTCGATTTTACTACACGCGCCAGTTTTTGGCACACGTTAAAATGTTGGACGCAAATCGGTTTTACGCCGCCGCTGTAGCGCTTGTTATCCCAGGAACACATAGCGCTATTTTATTAAACGTTTCGTACTAAAATGCACGGATTTATGCGAGCCAAAAGTTTTTAGCAAACCAAAGATAGTTGGGCTCAATGGGTGTTGTGTTATCTTTTTATTTGGCCTTGCAAAAATCAAGTAAATTTTACGTGGCGTATGTTTGCCGGTATTCTAATTAAAAACGTTGCTGCATAATTATGTATGTATGTATGTTGTATTGATTACATAGAAGTTTAAAAAAAAAAAAAAATCTTCAATTTGTATTTTCAAGACGGAGCATATACTGTTGGTGTTACTAGAAAATGTTCTTAACATACTATCTCCCCAGACCTGATAAAATATTATTATTTGTGATAAACATCGCATCTCAAAAGCACGCAAAAACGTCTATTTAAAATAGTAGTAAAACTTTTATCATACTGAAACAAATTATTAGTTAAAATTCTGCGAAATCCATTTCCTCTTATCACAATATAAATACTAGGAATTGACACCTTAAATTCAAACACTACAATTATTAGTATTTACATTGTGAAAACCCTTAACCCATTCTGTTTTGTTTGTGTTGTTTTTACGAACATTAAATCAGTATTTGCCATTGCTTGAATAATACTGTTTAAGTGGACAATATTGACATTGAATCTTTGCTTTTACCCAATGGTATTAAGAAAACAGATGTATTATAAAAAAAATGTTAATGCACTATTTTTAAAACCTTTGACTTCGTATCGATAAGTAAAATTAATTCATCTTATAAAGAAACTTAAAAGTTAAACTTAAAGGGGTTATTATTGATTTCACCCCTTCCCCAAATCTCAGGCCACCAAAAGTGACAGCCCTGAGCCGTAGCGTTAGCCTGCTAATGACAGCCCCGTCATATTGCGGAACTGCCGGTGTCGCGACAACTTTTTAAATTCCTCTCGCTTCCAAAGGAAATAAAATTTCATTCGCGCCGTAACGAATTGAAAACTTCTAGAATGTTTATTTTTAATGAATGAATTAGATATTTTATTTCTGGTTTTATCTATTTAATTTTTTTTTATAACTGGGTTCGAACCCAGCCAGGCGCATTACTTTGTGTAAGTTCTTTCATCGCCACTGCTCTCAAAACGGTGAAGGAAAACCATCGTGAGGAAACCGGCATGTCCTAGAACCAAAAACTCGAAGACATGTGACATCTACCAAACCGCACTGGGCCCGCTTGGTGGATTATAGCCCATTCCCTCTCATAGAGAGGAGGCCTGCGTCCCAGCAGTGGGAACATTAATAGGCTGATTATGCTATTATGATAACTGCTTAATTTTAGTGATTAAAACACATGACCTATTTTGGGACTTTGTGATCGTGCAGAACCTTTTTTGAGCTATTATTATAAAAAAGTGGCTATTTGATTTTCTATAATAAATTATGGTACTCCATGGAATATGAGATAGGTATTAAATACTATTTATGTTGTAATATTAATAGGAACACCTCTGGCCATACCTTCGTGCAAAACACGTGGGACATATTATATTTTTTGTACATACCTCGTCCATTTTCACTTCAGCGTTTAACAGGGGTTCGGGGGGGGAGGGGGGGGGAAGGGGGGCGAGTTGGTAACTCCCAAAGTAGGTCACCCCGATTTTAAGGTATTTTCTCTTTATAAACATTATTTAAATACCGACTTTATTATGTTCCTGTCTACAGAGTTGCAAACAATTAGGAGCAGATACATGAAAAGAAATAATATGTTGTAACCTAGTTTCGATTCAGAATAATACGTCAGATCTTGTAACCTGTCTCTTTGTGTTTTACAATTAATTTCAATAGGGACCTACAGCAAAAAGAAAAACCGGTCAAGTGCGAGTCGTACTCACACGCACACAGAGTTCCGTAACACCAAACAATGTAATAAAAATATTAAAAATAAAAATCGTATAGCGGTTCACAGAATACATAGTCCTAATAGTTTCGGAATAAAAGTGGCTGTGACATACAGACGGACAGACAGACATGGCTACGGAACCCTAAACACGACTTCATTTTTGAAGACGTTAAAAAGGACCAGAATAAAACTATTCAGGTTCGTTTTAAAAGCTTCGAAGAGGCAGTAGCTATAATTTCATTGGCTTTTCTGTTTTTTATTTATTATTTCGTTAGAAAGCATTTAGACTCCGTTCACTGTAAGTATTTACTTAGGTACTTTGCTAATTAAAATGAAGCCTTGTATTTTTTTTTTAATGTACTGGTACATTGAGTTACGAGATTACTATTCCATAATCCGACCTCATTTTCCATCCTCCTTCATACATTATAGGCCAACGGACATAGTCCACGATGCACTAAGAAATAATTCATAGCTACCGAGTCGACTATCGGCCGATCCTCACCAAGCTGCTTCCAATAAGCTGCCAGTTACCGCTAACAGCTTTTGTAGCTCGTTACACAAGCTGGCTAAGCGATAGAGGATTTGCATAGCTATCTCGACTTGAAATGAAACTGGGAGCTGGGAATCAAAATGATTGATTCTGTTTTTAGATAGTCATTTGTTGTCTTTGCGTTTTGAGCTAGAGGATGACTTATATTGGCATATACATTTCAATCAACTTATCTGTGCAGGTAACTAAAATAAATGTACAGACGCCGCCGGCATATCAAGTTACCCAAAACTGTCACGCATTCGGTCTCTACTGTAATTATAACATACTTAACATAACATCACGCCTGTAAACCTGTAAAGGGTATGGCAGAGGTGTACCTAATAGTACACCTACATTTCGTCAGTTATTTTTTAAGTCCCATGTAATTGGGAGTGAGCCTATTGCCATCAACCGCGCACAAATTCTCCGACTCCGCCAAAGACTTCGTGGCTACTATTGAGAAATTCCTGATTGGAAAATCCAATAACACTTTTCCCGACCCGGGAATCGAACCCAGGACCTCATGCTCAGCAGTCGCGCTTGCCACCAGTCGACCAATAAGTCACTATAATTATGTATGCTTCAATACCTACACTCTTTCTTGAGGAACGAAGTTTCTTTAAATACTTAGAAGGTATTGATTTAAGTATAGCAGAGGTTGAATTTGCTTGGACACATACCTAGTTACTATTCTATAACTGTGGGAAGCAGGACATGAGGTATTTTATGGTCGTATTTAAACGAAGAAATACTTGGATGAGAGCTAGTGCATACCTTTGTCATTACTTATGCACTAGTCACGCTATTCTGCCAATCAACTCTTAACTTAGAACTTATAAATAAGAATTATTCTTCTTATCAATAAAAATTTATTAAATATAATTAAAACCTGCCAAGTGCGAGTCGGACTCGCCCATGAGTGTTCCGTACCATCGTAGCATCCTTGTCATTATTTGTTGTTATAGCGGAAACAGTAATACACATTCTGTGAAATTTTCAACTGTCTAACTATTATGGATCATGAGATACACAGCCCGCTGACAGACAGACGGACGGACGGCGAAGGCTTAGTAATAGGGTGCCGTTGGTTACGTTTCGGGCAAGGGCAACCCCAAAAAATAGGTCCTAATTTACACACAAGCATTTAGAAACCTGAAAATTGCAATTGAGGATACCTTTGTGATGTAGTCAAGGAATATGGTCGGACTTATTCAAATCTGAAAGAAAGATAAATAATCAGGGCGGGCGATGTCACTGGCCCACAGCTAATGTATACTCGTAATTACCGTCTCTGTAGATTCAAAGATAAATTTACCTACTACCCTGGACACAGGCCTTTCCAGTAAGCACTAATAGAAAATTATAATTATGAATTCCTTTCTACAGGATCATCATCAGTTGTCAAAAGTTATTCATCCCGTCTCAAGTAGTTTGTGGCAAAACCTAGCAGAGATCATTGAACTATGAACATGGTTAATTGTTCATTTGGGTTGCTAATCTCATAGTCCATTATCAGACACTAGCTTTTACCCGCGGCTTCGCTCGCGTTAATTTAGAAAAAAAAACACACTACTAAAGTTTCTATAATAATTTAATTCAATCATGATTCGAAAGACTCGTGGCGCCATCTATTATCATAAGAACGTTATTGTTGTTTTCCTCAATAAAAATACTTTTTTTGCGAATGAAAGGTACCTTATGTCCGTTTCTGTACACCTGACAACGTATATGCAAAATTTCAGGATGATCGGTTCAGTGGTTTAGACGTGAAAAGGTAACAAACTAACTTTCGCATTTATAATATTAGTTATGATTATTTCTGTATACTCAAGGACAGTATACTGACCTGTGACAAAGGCCTATATTTCCAGGCCTTTTTCAACAGTGAGGATTGAGTTCTAGGGTTCAATGACCTGGTTATAAAATAGGTGGACAGGAGACTTGGGTCAACGGTTTTGAGGTAAAGGTTTGGGGATTTATTTTAGTTTAGACTTTATTTCAAACGTCGGTCGTTATGGTTTAGGGATTTTCAGTCTAATTGCTTTGTTATAGCCGTTTCAGAGATTACGAAAAAAAATCTGTTGCTACAGGATATGTCGTCGGCAGATTGTATAATTCGCATGTAGATGGATCGTCTGTCTGCAAAGTCTTACTGTTTTGCGAAATACTAATGCAAAACTGATGATATTTCTTGTTGTATTCATTTCGCGACGGACCCACATTTAATAAGTAATGAATTATTTCATTTTTTTTATCGTATGGTTAGTGCTTAACTACAAAACTTGTATTTTCCAAGAATTTCAAGTGTAGAATGACTACAACAAAATGGATCGGTGAATACATAGTGTCAACAAGTACATTTTTTTTTTATAAATTAACAAACTTAACCCCGTGACAAAGATAATGACTAATCTCCTAATTAAAACACCAATCACACGACTAGAAAGCATGAATATTGCCCACGTAATTTCCCTTACAGATTCAACCACTACACAAATTAATTTCGACCAGCGACTGGCTTATTTGCCAACATGTCCACAAACTCGTACATTTATGTACATTGGTATTATTTACCCTACATTTGAGTGGTACGTACGTCATTAGGGGTAATTTATGTATGGTCAAGCTTGTGCTGTCAGCCGGGATATGAACTGAATGAGTACTGAATACGTGTGTCGATGTGTCTATCAGTGATTGGAGTAAAGGTGGTGACTAGGGATAGTGCCTCATAAAGGATATATTTATAGCGATACCCAAAGGTACATTCATAACATTTGTTTTTGCCTGTTCCCTGGGCAGTTAAAACTGCGATTACCTTGTTGATTTGTAAACATTTTAACCAGGGAATAAGATCTTTTTATCTACACAAATCAGATCTTTTTGTCCATACATTTTGTTCGTGTAGATATTGCACTTTTGTAGGAAACAGTTCTTTTAAAAAAAAAAAACCTGTGACATTTCTATGTGTCTAACATAGAAAGACGTACTGAACACGTGGTAACAGTTTGTGCGTCGATGTCCCTCCACCCCGTATTATAAATTAAAGTCACTTTTCGGGTCTGTAGGATCGCGTTTTTTCCAACTCCGTAACGGCATTTGGTCTTCACCACTATTTACAGAATTTATTCCAATTTATGTGTAGGTATAATACATTGATACTTAACTTATATAGTTTATTATCAATGTCAATAAGTTGTAAAAAAATCGGCCAAGTGCGAGTCGGACTCGCGCATGAAGGTTCCGTACCATCATAGTAGAGTACGGAACCCTAAAAACCGTGCAAAGCAGGGGCGAATCCGCTAGTATAGTTGATGTTATTGTTTTTGAGAGATCCTCCGGAAACAACGTAAAAAAATAACCGTAAGCATAACCTACGTCTTACCTTATAGCAGAACAATTTAATTTCCTATTGCAGCTTCTTATTTTTCTAATACATATTCCCTCTCAGTAGAACTTTCCTACTTCACATAGCCTCATGTTCTTTTATAATTCCCGCGACGGCTAATCGATGTAAGTCTGTTAAGAACCGTGGAACTTTCTAGAAAAACTTCCCGATGCTTCAAGCGTTGTTGAATTACCTACTTAGTGCTAGTAACGTATAAGGAAAGCTACACACTTGTTTAAATAAATGTTGATATATGTCAGGGAAAATGCCATCCGGAAAATTAGAAAAATTTTGCAAACTATATCGTGCTACATATCAAATGAAAGGGTTCATTGTAAGCATTTCAAATTTTTTTTTTTTTAATTTTAAGTTACATAGATATTTTTATTTTTTTTAGTTTTGAAGTTTTTTAAGAAAATAGGTGAAAATTGACCATTAACTCCGAAACTACAGGGCCGAAAATTTATAAAAATATATAAAAAATAGTTCTTTGCCTATAGATTACAGGAAAACCTATAAGAAATATATGAAAGTACGGAACCCTCTCCACGCGAGTCGATCTCACACTTGTCCGGTATTGTTTAACAAATACTGCATGATATTAATCAAACGTGCCGTTGTCTGAAACATAAACTACTGCTTGTATGGTACCTACCAAAAATGTCTCAATCCACATCTCACACACACTCACACAGACTTAATCACAAACTCGATCATAAAAGTATCACCAACGATGCACAGCTGTTTGCAACTTTTCAAACATTCAAATAGATATTAGTTCGTTCGTAAGCCTGCTTACATACATATGTTCGAAATCTACGTCCTATGTGCATCACGGGAGCCCGTACAGTCACGAGCACCACACTTTCCTAAAGTTAAAACAATTTTCGCGAGAAATGACGATTGTAACTTAGAGATAGGATCTTTTTCATAAAAAAAATTCGTAAAAACGTGAAATTTTAATCAGAACAGTAGGAGAAAAACACTTTCAAAAGTTGTACCTGAAATACAGGCTCAGCTGCTCATATTAACTCTTTGTGCTTATTCCTAACTGCACTTAAATATTGTTCAAATGTTATATTTTTAGGAGCAATAAATAAATTTAAACTTAAAAATAAGTGTTTACATATTGGTGCTCGTGACTGTACACTACTCAGGAAATGCATTGTAGGTTATTTTATTAGCTTGCCGACTGAAATGTTACAGTTGGTAACTTTTCAGTACCTTTCAGAACTGTCCAAGTTTACGGCATGCACTTCGAAAGGCTAACGCGGCAGTATTGTAAAGAGTTTGATCTAGTAAAAACATGTTTTGGTAAATTCGGAATTTTGAAGCGAGTTGGGTTTTTGATGTTGAAAGTTATTATTATTTTGTGTTCTCAAGCGCATAACGTGGCTTCTAGTTAAAATTTAACGGAACTCACGGAACACTTGACGTTACGTTCTCGAAATTCAGGTAACTATTTCCTATTGAAAAGTAGTGTGAGATCGTTGTGAAGCAGATATAATTTGATACTGATACTGTTAGCCTGCATCATCCCACTGCTGGGCAAAGGCTTCTCCCCATGACTTGCAGTTGTTTCGATCTAGGGCTAATGCGGACCACTGCTCGTTAGTCCTATCCAGCTCGTCCAGCCATCTTCTAGGAGGTCTGTCGTGACTCCATCTGACTGTGTCAAGCCTCCAGAA
The DNA here is from genome assembly GCA_963576755.1 of Noctua janthina. Taxonomy (NCBI): domain Eukaryota; kingdom Metazoa; phylum Arthropoda; class Insecta; order Lepidoptera; family Noctuidae; genus Noctua; species Noctua janthina. The sequence continues at coordinate 7,908,368 of OY755055.1, forward strand.
AGTGGCTATTTTAGCCCACAGCTGCGACATGACACATGACACATGCTGGGCATGCGACAGACGTAGCCAGTCCGCGTAGTCCAGTCCCACTTCAGCTTAGCGACTTTTTGAGCAACGTCAGTAATTTGTGTTTTGGAGTGCAGTGTGGTGTTGCGTACACGGTCGGTTAGTTTGCTGCGATTTGATTTTGTACTTTTAAAAGTCTGTCAAAGACCACGTCTGGAATCCAATAATAATATATGAAAGCAACATAAAAAACAACATCACGCCTGAATCTCATAAAATATTAAATTTTGTAAATTGGTTATACACACACTTTCACTCGTCGAAATAAGGGTGAGGGAGAGGTGTATCTAATAAAACACACTCATTGCGCCAGTTAAGTTTAAGGCCCATGTAAAGGGAGTCTAATAAATAACATGTACTATGAAAATAGTAAAAGTTTGCTGACCTAAAATAATTTTATATTGTTGTAATTTATAAATTGCTGCTTTTCATCATGTTTTTGAACTTTCTAAAGCAAGTACTTTAATATACTTACATTTATCATTCATTCTTTGAGCGCACGTGTAATTTCTGTTTGAAAAGAGTAGCTATTGAGCCAGACGTTTTCACTACGTTTATATCAATGTGTTCAATTCGTTCGCTGAAGTGAATGAACATCAGTTACAGAACATTTACAAGGTTTCAGCTGGTTTCAGGTAACTGTTTGTTGTTACCAGCGAGTAAAGGATTGTACCATGTTTCATTTGAAGTCCTCTAACTCCTCTGTCCTGGGTGCATTGTGAGAAACGTTATCGATAACATTGTGTTCAGAACATTTTTGAAGCTTAAGTCAGGCGACTAATTGAATATTTCGAAAGAGCTAATCAGTATTTATTGAAAAATTGAACAGGTCGTAACCGAGGCCTAAGAAACGCAGACGAGATGATTTCAACTTTATACATATTGTGGCAAGTGATTTATATTTATATATATTATATAAGTTTTCATTTACAGAAACTAATATCGTTTTACTTTTGATATTAGCTGTGTCTATATGTCTAATAATCTTATCGATGTAGGTAAATGATTTGATTCGAATCATATTTCAATCAATAGTTACTTCTATTGGCTTATTAAAGTTACCAGTCACAAAGCTTCTAGTGATTGCGTAAGAACCTAATTCTTCAGCGATAAATGAATTACTAAAATAATTATTTAGTCTACGTCTCTTGAAAATTCTCATATCATTTCTATTTGCAAATTGAGTCAAATTAAATTAAATATCTTTGGGAAAATGGGCGTATGAAGATAATATTAGATTTGAAGTTGTTTATTAAATAGATGCCTTCTCATTTTCATTTGGGTCTTTCTTCATTATCGTGTGGTTATTGCCTAACCTGGTGTCAGAGTTTTTATGACGCCCATGGGCCTCTGACTTGGCTTTACATGCCGTCGAGAAATCTCTCTCAGATATGCTCTTTTCCACGCGATGTTTTCCTTCACCAAAGGAAGTGATAATCATGCAATAAGCACATGAATCCGAAAAATCAGAGGTGCGTGTCTTGGGTTCGAACTTGAGAGCTATGGACTTGGCAGTCGGACGGTCACACGACTAGACTATCACTGCTATTTCATTTGGGTAAATTGCTATCAATGATTATAATTTCAGAACTAGCTCTCTACGGGTCATCATCTGCCTAGCCTTTTCCCAACTATATTGGGGTCGGCTTCCCGTCTAACCGGATCCAGCTGAATACCAGTATTTTACATGAAGCGACTGCCTATCTGACCTCCACAACCCAGTCAGTACTGGGTATACGATACCCCTTGGTAAGACTGGTTGTCAGACTTTTCGGGCCACTGACTGCCTAACGACTTTCAAAGATCTACAAATGACAGCCGGGACCAACGGCTTAACGTGCTTTACGAGGCACGGAGGAAACTCGGTATGTAATGGGCGGTCACCCATCCACAGACCAACCTAGGCAAGCACGGCTTAACCTAAAGATCGACCCGAGCGGCTGTTATTATTTAGCAACTAGCTCTCTACGGGTACTATCATAAAAATATGAGTTATGATAATTTTCTATGATAGAAGTCATCGTAATACTCACAGAATACGGAATGGCCGTGCCTAGAGCCGCCATTACCCAAGTGATGAAAATGATTTTATGGTCGCACGTTTAGGCTGTCATAGTTAGAATTTTCGTAAGCCGTCCGTTTCTATGACTAAACGGTGATTCTTACTGACACGCTTGGTTTGTATAGAGAGATACCGAAGATACCGTCTCTAGCAGTAGCTGCAGAGATACATAATCAGTGAAAATTGAAATTGCCTTTGATGGTACCTTTTGCGGAAATGTCGAAACGTTACTATGTATATACTGTTTTAAGCTTTCACGGTTTACAAGTAAACTTACGGGGTATCTTCCGTGATTATTCATTATTGTTTTTGTGCGTCGAAACACCGGGAGCTCAAAATAATGAACAATCACAAACGATATCTCGTAAGTGACAGTATAAGTTTAATTATTATGTATGTTTGTATCCCTGACCAAAATCATTCATAACCAACCATCAAACAAAAAACTATACATATATTACAAGCTTTCGATAATAAACTTCGTGTCTCCTACATAACATTTATTGGTACCGATAAAATATACTTTAATATGCATAGCGTACCGATATTAGTATTTATATCTCGTCGATCCAACATGTTACAGTGAACAGTCCAGACAAGAATTTACCGCGTCGAACACTTTTCCTATATATTTTAGAGTAAAGCCACGTTCAGACGAGATAGCTTTGTAGTGTGGGGAATAAATCTCGCAGTAACTTTGGTTTAGATTTTGTGAGTGGCGGCTATGACGGGTACTGGGCGGTGCTATTGATTTTTCCGTTGCAGTCCAGTACGAAGCGTCTTTGTATTGAAGTTTAAAAGATCTGTTGGCGATTTCTTTGAGATGTTGTGAAAAGTAACGGATCAAAATGTTTGTTTTACTTTACATTTTTCGGTTATTAATGTATTAGAGAACTGCGTTAGTCAAGCAATATGCGCTATGAAAGTAGCACAACAGTAGTTAAATAATACACTGAATATACACTACAAAATAAATTATATAATACCCCTTTCAAATCGCCATTTTCAAACTAAGATAATCTTTGCAATGTCGCTTCGCGTGAAAACGAATCTTAATAGAGAAGAGGAGGACGCTGAATGCGCCCCGTGTCTGCCTGCTGAATTATTAATGTACTCTCTTGGAAACATGATACTTGGCGACATCGGCACGTAGCGAACTACGGAATAACTACTTTTGCGATTCGAAAACAAGTTGCAGATAGGAAAATGTAAAGGATTAATTTTAGAGTGCATTGGAGATTATTTTTTGTCGTTTGGTAGATACTGGACTATTTTACGTTATTTGCGTAATGTTCAACGATTATTTGAGAGCTACGAGGAGATCGTGGCTAAATAATAACAGCCGCTCAGATCGATCTTTAGGTTAAGCCGTGCTTGCCTAGGTTGGTCTGTGGATGGGTGCTTCAGAAAGCACGTTAAGCCGTTGGTCCCGGCTGTCATTTGTAGATATTTGAAAGTCGTTACAGATAGTAAGTGGGCCAAAAAGTCTGACAACCAGTCTTACCAAGGAGTAAGGGTAGGGTGTGTTTTGGTATTACCTACGTGAGGGTTGTAGAGGTCAGATAGGCAGTCACTCCATGTAAAATACTGGTATTCAGCTGCATTCGGTTCGACTGGAAGCCGACCCTAACATACTTGGGAAAAGGCTAGGCAGATGATGATGTTCAAAGATTATTTCAGACATAAAACTGTTTATATTGTGGCGCTTGGAGTTGTATTGTCAAAGGTGTTACCATCAGTAGTTCACTATCATCTGCCTAGACTTCATTTGCCAGTCAAATTCGATGCAGCGTGGTACAAGCTTTCAAAATGGGTTGACTGGAAGACGACCGCAACAATGTTGGTAAAAAAAAAAAAAATCACAACCAAAATCAGAACAACAAGTTGATGAGCCTCCTTTTAAGCAAAGAAAAAGCCTGAAGACTCCTTTCTTTCATAGCTAGACACAGAGAAAAGAAAAAGTACATAGCACCTTTACATTATTCAACGTGTAGTATAGTGAATGGGGATGGGGGTGGGGGGGTTGTGTGTTCTTAGTGCGTGTGTGTGTGTGTACCTGTGTGTGGGTAGAGAGAAATGGGTGAGTTAAACTATGTGTAGTAAGAGCGCCTCAGTATCACCATAAGTAAATATAAAACACTGGGCAGATGTTACTGATTTAGTTTTATATTCAGTTTCCTATTTAACAGTAAAAAAATAATTGTTAATTTCAGCTAGTACCGTTACAAAAGCGGCTTAAAATCTATTCAATATAATTTTCTTACAAATAAACTAATATTTTAGTAGTCACCTTCAAAGTTCTTGTTTGTCGTAAAGCCGTCAGCGATTTTATTCAATTAAAGTTAGTGGAGCTAACAGTACATAAGGCTGAGTCATTATTGTAAAATGTTTTACCGTGACAACGTTACTTTACTTTAGTTTATTGGTTTATAGAGTTTTCTTTAATCTTCTAGTAGTACCAAAGTGTTTATCTTTTATTTGATTGGTAAATGAGTCGAGTCCTGCACTGACAATCTCTGTTGATGGGTGTGCATGGAATGCTCAGATCTCAAGTGTGTATGCGGCGTGTCTCCACAGACAATGGTCCACCTTCCATCTTGCGCTGCTTGCCCTAATACCTGCACACTTGACGATCTCATCAATGTATCGGCGAGCGAAATTCGCATGGCTGAATTTTAGCCCAAATTTATTTAATGAAAATTTGTCATCGACACACTAAGAAGCCTGTTATGTGTGTCTTACTGCAGACCGAAAGCTTCTGTTCCGGATTTTCATTTTTCTCTCTTTTACAATAAAGGGCAAATTCCTTTACATAAATGTTTTAAGCATTCACGGTTTAAAACTAAACTTATACTGTCACTTACGGGATATCTTCCGTGATTATTTATCCCGATATTACGACGCTGTTGCAAGCGAATGCGGGATGACTGGAGAATGCGGGTGGATGGTAAATAAATTGTTAGGTGCAGACAAAACTATCTACCTTATTTCTTAGTCTTTTGCTACGCGCACTACCGAAACTCGACACTAAGTCACAGCAAAACACACTCACAGTATAAGGGATACTGTCAGTGTGTTTTGTTGGTTTCGTGGAGTCCTTATTACGATGCCGGCTGTTTATCTTTATACTTAAAACTGGATTCTACGTACATGACAATTTGAAATCCTCCTCTCGATTGAAATTTATGTGTTTTGTTAATTCAATTTTATTATATTACTGAAAGTTCTGTTAAATTTCAAAATACATCCTCCTTTTCCGTATCAAATCCAACAGCCTAACCTCAAATCTGAAACTTTCCACAAATACTGCGCAACCAGTTTAGCTAAAGCGGATTACAGCAACCCAGAACAAAGACCAACCACGATACAAACAAATCTGAAGAAATCCCATTTCATACCGTACTATGTTAATTTCAGCATGGTAATAGCGGTCATATTGTCATGTCTCTTAAGTATGGGGGGTTACCATGACGTCTGAAAGCATAAGTAATTCCAGAGTGGGAAAGAAACAGAGCTATACAGGATGTCTAGAGCCATCTCTTTCCCACACTGGAATTACTCCTGTTTTAATACATCATGGTAGGCCACCTGATACTTGCAATTCAGACAATAAACTGAGAGCGTTTAATTTTTCTTTGTGGTCATTGACATCGTAGTAATGGTAGAATAACGTTTACAAGTGATAGTGTGCAACAACGGATAACAAAAAGTTAAATCTAAACACTGTTTTAAGCTTTCACGGTTTACAACTAAACTTATACAGTCACTTACGGAACACCACCATCCACCCGCATTTTTCAGTCAACCCGCGATCATGGCGCTTGCAACAGCGTCGAAATACGGGAGCTCAAAATAATGAACAATCACGGAAGATATCCCGTAAGTGACAATATAAGTTTAGTTAAATCTAAAGCCGCAAAAGCTGTAGAAAATTGTCTACTTATTTGTTACTGTGTTGCAAAATATTACTCTACAAAATGTAACTTCGATAGATAGATCGATCGATTTCAGAAGATAACAAACTTTATTCCATTTTAAAAGTGAAGAATACTTCTGTCCTCCTTAAAATGTGGGTGGAACAATAACCGCGATAGCTAAGCTAAAACGTAGTAACCATAACAGGCAACATAATCATCAACATAACAATAAATTATAAGTTTCAACACTAACAATAAGGTTTACGAGTACAAAGTTTTGTTAGTAAACAGTCCCTCGCTTTCTGTCGCGGAAAAGATGCAGTGGATAAGCATGACCCTACATTATATTGCTGCGAAGCACGCTACTGTGAGAGGGGCGTTGGTCATACTGTGCGCGAGTAGCGACTTCATATTTTGCTAGCGCGATTCCGCTGCTGTGTAAGAAATACACGGAGAGGATTGCCACGTTAACTGCAAGTTTAATTGTTTCCCAGACACGGTCGAGGGTTTAGTGGATGATCGCACAATACATTTTCATCATGCAAAACGAAAGTTTGCCATGAAGTCCTCTGGAACAGCGCCTATCTGTGTGAACCCGTGAATGTCGGCTGTGAATACTGCACACACAATCAGTAGTTATTAAACTTATACTGTGACTAACGGGATATCTTCCGTGATAGTTCATTATTTTAAGCTCCCGATATTTCGACGCTGTTGCAAGCACCATGATCGCGAGAACAATCACGGGAAGATATTCCGTAAGTGATGGTATAAGTTTAGTTGTAAACCGTGAAAGCTTAAAACAGTAGTTATTATACTTTAGTATCCGCCATGAGAGAGGGAATTACTGACTTTTTCACAATTTCACATAAAACAAATGGTAATTTTTAATCTAAAGCTAAAAATAAAACAGTGTCTATGTATACAGCTATACACCAGTATACAATGTCTCCTATATTCCCTTATATAATGTCTATGTACGTATGCCCAGACTCAGAACAAATATCAGTAGGCCGAACAAACATTTATTTCGTTCTAGGATCCAGATGGCAATATTTATTGCTTTGGCCGTGTGGTCAGAGCTGTGAAATAGACAGTCGTCTTTTATTGTTCTCATGGGAGCTCAGGTGACAATATTTATTTTTAGGAAACATTGTATTGTATATTGTCAAAATACGTCTACGAGAATAGACATGAAAGACGAATGTGAACTTTAAACCAACCGTAGCAGAGTAAGAGAACAAGCTAAATAAAAATAATGCTACCGAAGACATGGATGTTCTCAACAATGAAGACGATTTTAGTACGTTACAAGCAATTTTATTTTAAAATTAAATTAAAAGGATATCTAATTTAAAAGCTAGTTGCTGGTAACAGACTCGATTTTCATTTATCCAGTACTAGCTTTTGCCCGCGTCTTCACTCGCGTTAATTTAGAATTTGATAATCAATTCTGGTGAAAAAAAACTATTAACACACTACCAAAGTTTCTATAATAATATAATTCTATCATGATTCGAAAGACACGTAGCGCCATCTATTTTATCATAAGAACGGTATTGTTATTTTTCTCAGGAACAGTATATCCGATTCTGTACACCAGACAACATTTGCAACATATGCAAAATTTCAGGATGATCGGTTCAGTAGTATAGGCGTGAAAAGGTAACAAACTAACAAATTTCCTTTCGCATTATTATTACTTTTAAGGCAAATGTTGCTATATCGCTATGTACCAAACAACTCAATTGAAAACCCGCTAGCAATGGGACCTGACCCTAACATCTACAAGTGGAATTTGTACTAGTCGTACATTTTACCGTTCCTAGCATATTTATATCCTCGCCGTAGAGGGTCGTAGTGAAGCTATGGCTGGATCGATAGATCTGTGAGGTAGAACACAGGTTGTCGTGGCCATGTTATTTAGGATGAAATACAGTTTTTTACTTTTTGTTCACACTTAATTTTGTTTCAAAACAGTTACTTTGTTGTTAGAGAATCTGACTTTGACTTTGAAAACCCTTCCAGTTTGCCAAATTCATCTGTCCTACTACATCGGCCTTGTCTGAGATAAAAGATTACGTGCTGCCTCAAATTTACTTACCCGCCCGTATCCTAACCAAAGCGATTAATCGCACGAATACGCAGAAATTTTAGGGTAAGACGCGCTCTGTCGATAGGACACAACTCGACACTACTTTAAATATGCTAGTTGCACCTTGGTCAAGGTATTTTTTTTAAACAGCCTGTTACGTCCCACTGTTGGGCAAAAGCCTCTCCCATGTCCTTGTAATTTTCTTTGATAATATTTGATATAACTTTATTTGATTCATTCCAAGTGAAATTGTGTATTTAGTTTTGACTCATACATTTACGGCTGAAAGGTACCGTCGTAAATGTTCTAATAACGATGCGGTGATTCAGCACATGCGTCATAAAATGTCATAAATTGCACCCTTTAAAATAGGTATGTGCTTAATAACTTTTAATATGTAGTGGATGGCACTGCATGTGGTGTCCACAAATAAAAAAACGCCCAGTATGTTAAAACCTATTAAAAAAATTTGCTGAGAGTTGTCCATATATTTCTAAAACAATTTTTGTATCTCAGTTTTAAACATCGAAATAGAAGGTATTTAAAAAAAAAAACTACAATTTGAAACTCTCTTTATATTTAAACATTTTCATTCTAGAATTTTATTCTTTTCCAAGAAACACTTTTTATTACTCAGTTCTAAAAACTGCAGACACGCTATAGTTTTTAATGCCACTACAACTTTATAGCACGACAACATTTACTATAAACATGGTACCTTTAAATTACAAATGGCGGGCTGAAAAAAAAATAAAGGCTAGCAAAAATTGTTGAGAAAAGTTAGTTTAGAAAATGATTAGAGCTATGACTTTCCGATGAGTGATTACTATTCATTACAAGTCAAGCCATTTATTTTGGAACAATATACATTGTGTAGAAATTATGTAAAATAAATCAGTACCATTAAAACATTACAATCGAAAAACATGTCAGAGATAATATATATAGATTAATAAATTCAAAACGATAATAATCCACATTCAATTTAAAATAATTAATAATACAATAAAACAAAAGGAAAAAAAAAGAAAAACGAAAATCAAATTATTTTATAAATAATGCTCATTACATAATTTTTATCTGTTGCTTAAATACTTTTGTGGTTGTTATGATGTCTTTGTAAGGTTTATTGCAAGTCGGACCTTCTAAAGTCGTTAGAGCAAGCAAATAAATAACATAAAGTAACAAAAATTATAGAATAGAGAATGTGATAATTAAAAAAATAAGTGAAATTTCTTAAGCGTCAGGATTAAAGTAGTCTTGATATACTAGTGAGACTGAATTTTCTAGAACAGAATATTAATAATTAAATATACTGAATAGCTGGAATTTTAGTTTTTTAATAACGTGATACCGTATGTTAAATAGTGAGAAAGTAAATCGTTTTCATAGTTCTGGGTAATGTATTGAGCATTTATGTATATAAAATTTTTGCAAGGTCGTAGTTTGGCTGCGTCGAGTGCAAATAATTTTTAATTTGTGTATAGAGGCAACCTTGGCTAGTGTTCAAGGTTGTAAGCTTTTTATTTATATCTTTACATACCCATTATATTTTTTATCGATATTAACACATGTTATAAGTCTCTTTTGGTGTAAATTTCTGTGACCGTGTTTTTCTTCTAAACTAAGCAACGGATTTTGATGCGGTTCTCACAATCATTTAAGATTGTGTTCAGGAAGGCTTCTATGTTTAATATATTATATTGATTTTAAATGAAGGGTCCGTATCATCGTAGTATGGGAGCCCCCATTAATTTTTAATTAATTTTTATTATTTGTTGTCATTGCGGCAAAAGAAATACACATTCTGTGAAAATTTCGACTGTCCATCTATTACGAATCAAGAGATATAGCCCGCTGACAGATAGACGGACAGACGGACGGACAGCGGAGGCTTAGTAATAGGTTCCCGTTGGTTACCCTTCAGGTACGGAACCCCAAATACCTATATTTTTTGTTAAAACCGTGTGAGGCAAAGCGTCTTGCTCGTTTTACATAATAGCTTAAAGGCAAATTATATTATCCTTAAAACGACACTTAAGTGACGTAGATTCTTGTTGTAGCAGCGGTCCGATTTGCCTCCGAACGATGATTTTTATAGTAATCATAAAAAAACAAACTTACAATTTCAGTTAAAAAAGTTGTGCTTCCATACATTATGTTTAGGAAAATATGTTTTATATAATATTTAGAATACTGATTAAAAAAAAAATGGCAACGCAGGATTTGGAACCTTACACACTCTTAAATTTGTATTAGCTCTCAAACTAGTAAATTGATATTACGATAATTCTAAACCTTAATAAAATGAATGCCATCAAATTCAATTCAAAATTCCATCTAACGAAGGAGGAATTTAAAGACTATAATTCACGGTTTCGTGAAAATCTGATGAGTTTCTAAGCCCTCAAATTGAAATTTAATTTTTGAGTTAAATGTCATTTTGATCTCCTTAAATGCTGAGAAAGATTTACGCATAATATATTTACATATCTTACAGTAATGGTATTTAAACTGCAGATAAGTAAGTTGAAAAATTTCAGAAAAATCAATTTTAAAAACAGTGCACTGGGGCTTTAATTAAAATTCTAAGTAGAATTTAAAAGATTTTAAAGTAAGATATGCACGCTTTATAGTATCCAGTTGCATACTTCTGTTTATTTTAGTGCTTGGCTTAATAGCAAATTGCAATGTTAATTGCACAACGCTCTTTTAATATATCCCTCTTTCCTTCCACATTTAGACTTGAGTTATTGAGTTCGTGTTTCGCATAACAAATTACTGCTACGCCGTAGCCACGTAGCGCCCGCCGTAGGCGCCTACGCTTTGCTACGACTGAAAAACTTTTTTTTTTGCAGACTACCGGTAGTGGACGAAGTTTAATTTCGTCTGTCAATCTATTTTTGTGAACAATTTTTGCTTTACATAAAAAAAAAAACTAAATCTTATTAAACTGTAAGCCTAGAAATCCTGATTGTTTTAATTAAAGCTTTTCAATTTTCATATTTACAGTCCATTTCTGTAATTTTTTTACGAACAAATTATGACCTTGGTAAAGGTCTCATCTTACTGATGTATCATTAATGGTTCAATGACCTCGTGGATCGATCGATGTCGTCCACAAACCCCAGTATTTTATGAGCTGGCGAAATATTAATCTATATCTTTTAACAGCTGCTCCCCGCGGCTTTTCCTGCGCTAAGTTCGGATATTATATCACGGAAACGTAATACCGGGATAAAAATTATCCTATATTCTACTTAAGTCATAGTCTACCTATATGCTTTATTGAAATCATCGAAATCCCTTCAACCGTTAAAGTATTAAAAGATAAAGTTTCTTTCTCATTTATAATATATAGGATGGAAAAGACGCCGACGCACAAACGGTTACCACGTATTCAGTACATTATTCTAAACGAAATATTTCATCCGTAATTTAAGAAAAAAAACAGCTGTTTCATACATTTTGACCGTGGAGGTTAAGCACTTTTGTAGGAAAGAGCTGATTGTTTTTAAAATTACTGATGAAAAAATTGTATGTGTACTGGTACGTGGTAACTGTTTGTGCCTCGGTTTCCCGTCCACCCTGTATGTAAGGATTTTGTATCAGCACCGCAACAATTCAAAAAGATTATAACTGAAATATGCAAGGCTCTAGTAAAGCTAATATGAAAATGAACGCAAGCATCGTTAGTTGCACACATTCGTTCTCTTAATGGGCTCACTTACTTTACACAAATGGGTTGGTAAGACTGCCTAATACTGCGGTACAGTTTGATATAACATTTGAATTTTACGTCTAGAATTATGTTGTTTATTTTATGTTACAGTTTTGAAGGGTTAGATGTAAGATACACTAATAATATGTAATATCTTAATGTTATAAATGTAAAGAAACTCAGACATAATCGAATAACTTACTTAGCTTTTCATAATAATATAAACGTCCACCACGTTCCCATGGGATAATTTCTGACCTCCACGAGGAAAACTGACGGCAGAAGCTAGTAGAAAGTATTTAGTAGTATTTGTTATTTATTTTTTTGTAGTATTTTAATTATTAAACCACAAGTAATTATTGGTACACATGAACCTTAACCTATATACTATTATTGTTAAATGTATGTACTGTTGAATCATGAATGAATTTACAGGAATCAATGAATGGACATAATAATGAGGAGGTATAAAACGCATATGCCTAAAAGAGTGAAGGGCATGGATGTTGATGGATGGAGAGGGAGAGGAAGGTCAAAGAAAAGATGGATGGATTGTGTGAGGAATGATATGAAAGAGAAAGGAGTAAATGATGCCGTGACGTATGATAGGGCAAGAACGGAAGAAGAAAACGTGTTGCGCCGACCCCAAATAGACTGGGACAAAAGCAGGAAGATGTATCTAGGAGATGTACTGTTGAATAATTCCCTCTATGTCGATTCGTAAAACAAATTACATCTGTTTTAAAAAGTTTACGCTTGACCTCGAGATTGGTCAAGGACACTTAAAACAGAAAGAGAAACGCTTTGTTGGCGTACCTATTTTAAATAAATAAAAAATAAATGAATCTAAAAAAAATGCTAAAGCGCCACTTAAAATAAATCGAGTGATATCTAAAACTACTGGGTAGATGGACGCTGTCAATGATAATGGTCTAAAACAAATAGATTAGCAACAGCTGTGTTTAGAACGCTACTTCTATAAGTTCAAGATCAATTTGTGTTGCAAAAACACGGCCACGAAAAACAAAAGACTACATTACATAGTTTTCGCTAACATTTCAATGAGATAGCTACAAGTACATTATGAAATAACCCTCCTTTTGGGCTTCGCCGCAGTCAGGTGGAAACAGTCAGGTTTCAAATTATCTCCTTGTTCTCAGAAAAACAAAAGGTAAGCCTGTGAAGGTACAACGTACCTATTGGCAAAGGCCGAAAGCGATACAGCCTTCGGCTTAATAAACGGAAGATTAAAAAAACACGCTTCTCTCGTTTCGTTAACGTTCCCTGAAATAACGAAACTCGTTATTCATGAGTCCTCACGATACAAGTCCCGAATACATAATTTAGTTGAAAATTTTATTTTCAGTTCTCAGAATTTTTTTTTCAAACCGTTTGCTTGGATATTTTTTTATTTATTTGGGTCTCATTTTATTTTTATTCGGTTTTCCTAAAATTCTAAGTCAATTCTGGAATTCGAGTGCATATTTTGAGTGTTCCATGAAAATATTTAGAATTTTCAAACGTTTTATGTTGAAACTACACAAGAAAGTAAATATGTTGTTGGTTGGTATAAATCTACCAAGCTTAAATCAACATCAGCCTAGAATTTTCCCTACCACTATGTTGGTGTCGGCTTCCAGTCTCAATGGAAGCAGCTGAATACCATGATGCATTATACATGGAGAGACTGCCAATCTGACGTCTACAACTCGGACACTGGATTACACGATATCCTTTGATAAAACTGTCAACTAGGCTCATGACTCAAATCAATGATGATTATGTCTAGTGGTCGCAAGTGTGATTGCTGAGCAGCGGCGGGGTTCAATTTTCAGGTCGCGCAATGTGTTATTGAATTTTTCTATCAGGAATTTTTCAGTAACAGCCACTGAGTCTGGATTTGTGCCTGGTCGGTGACAAGAGGCTCGCCCCTTATTACATGGGACTTAAACAATACTGACAAAATGTGAGTAACTAATGTGTACACCTTTGCCTATGCCTTCGGGGATTACTGGCATGATGTTATGTTATGTCTATCAAGAATTTGTCAGAGGCAGCCAAAGTGTCTGGATTCGGGCCCGGTATTTCTGGCGGAATGTGGATGTACTACTAGGTACACTTCTGTTTAACCCTTGTACAAAACCGAACAACACTAAAATCTAGAACACTGATTCAATTTATAAACAAATTGTTTCTCCCGTCTCAAATTCCACCAAAATACCCTCGTATTTTATAGACGCTTCCCCAGTAACATTATAATTATGACCGGGTTCGTAGTTACACGCCTTTAGTAGGCTATCAAGTGAAGAAGATTACTGATAATATAATTTAAGTTGCTAGGCAGGCCCTTTGGTAACAGATTGAATAGTTGTCCCGAAGATTTGATGTTAATCAGGGACTTCCTAATGCCTGCCTTGGTCTAATTATGAGTTCGAGGGTTGTTGATTTAGGTGGAACTGTTAGATGTGTCATGGGCTAAGTAAATGCATGAATAAGGGGTGTAAATGGAGCCGAAAGGCACTTGCTATCCCCGTCTTTGCGATCATTTTTTTGTTCTAGACCTGGGAACCTTCTACTTATATATAATTATTGGATATATTGGGGATCAAAGTTCCAACTTTTTTACTAGTTTTTTTTTAAACACATATTTTGAATGTAAGATTTTTACTTTAAACACCTCCACGACCCCCGTACTATTCAATGCATCCATCAGTACAATACTTTGAATGCTTTCCACCGAGTCCAACTTTAAAACGTGATTTTTCACCTCAAATAAAAAAGTCGATTCCTAGCAATAATTTTTGCGTAAAGTTACTTAGTTTGATGTACAGAATGCTTGGTTGACGGATATGTGAAGGGCCTGTTTACACCCTGTATAGGATTACGTATGCTGGACTTATGAGCGTCGTCGTCGATTAGTTTCTTAAGTAAAAATTACGGTGATTTTATTGATCTGTGGGCTGAATATAAACGCGTGGAGTGAACGAAACGTAACGTACTCGTAAATTCATTGAAATTACTAATTGTGCTCGTAATATTTTATTTAGTTTTAAGATTGAATTAATATGTATACATTGTGTAAACGGACCCTTCACAAAGCCGTCAACCAAGCATTATGTACATCAATCTAAGTAACTTTACGCAAAAAATATGGCTGGGAAAAGACTTTTTTTGTTGGGGTGAAAGATTACGTTTTACGATAGGACTCAATGTAACACACTCAAAACATTGTGCTGATGGTTGGGTTGAATAGTACTGAAGTCGTGGAGGTGTTTTGTTTTTGTTTAAAGTAAAAATTTTTATATTAAAAAAAAGTATTTAAAAAAAAATTGTGAAAGAATTGGAACTTTGACCCCCAATGTCTCCGTAACTAGAAGGTTCCCAGATAAAGTCTAGAACAAAAATATATCGCAATGACGGGGAAAATTTTATTGTGCTTATAGCCAACATTTTATAGAATAGCTGTATTTTCGACAAAAACATCGTTCGAATTTATCTTATGTGTACGTTGCGCGTTCGTGCTGGGTTTATTATCTGATTTGATGAAAAAAGGCATTTCATATTAGTCGATACTTGATGATCTACAGAATCCTGTCATATTATCTGATTTATGATAGGTATCCAAAATATAGTAAGTTTTTGTGCTGCTTATATAATAAGCATTTATTAGAAGTCTCATTTTTTTGGCTAGAAAAACCCCAATATTACTTACCAACCCTACTTTTTCAAGCAACAAATCATTTTCAAAACATGTGATAACCATCTGTTTGTCAAGTAGCAAGATGTATGGCCTAATAACGTTTTCCCGATACCGAGCAATATAGCCCCGATATTGGACAAGCGGTAAGAATAGCAATCAGCTGGGAACACGGATGGAAACTAGGTATCTGCATTATGGGGGGGGGGGGGAGGTGACGTGAGCGGAATATTGGTGCGAACGATGATCGATATCTGGTGATCTGGGTAATAGGCCGGGGATTTTGTCCTTCTACATAAGTAGATAGGGGATACCATAATTCGTCTAATTTTATGGTTTAACAAATCCTCTCCTGCTTATTACTTTTAAAGTTCGAATTATAGAACATTTTGTGGAGGGACGCTTAATTTAATATTAGTCGAACTATGATTGGGTAGTTTATAATAATTGTGAAATACTAGTGTAAGATAATGTTAATATGCTTTTAGCTTTTGTGATTTAAGGAGCAATATTTTTATTTAAAAACAAAATATAACAATGGATTTTGGCCAGTTCTTATAAAATAGCCTAGAAAAGGTGCCAACTACATTTTTTAAATGCATTTAAGGTGAAACCTTAAAATAAATGGCCTAGAAATAAATGAAACTGGGTGACATTGCTGTTCAAACTTGCAAAGATTTGCTAATTCATTGAATTGAACTGAGTTTAAAGATTTTATTTGAATAACGATTACTTTAATGGCTTTTAAGTTTAGTTATGTGCCTATGGTTTTATAAGTGGCTTATAGAGAAAATACTTCGATGACACATGTACAGTCACAGCCAAAATAATACTATGTTCGTCACCTTTGTTTTTATCTGCTAGTTTCACGAAAAGATCTGCTTTAACGGCTCAGCTTTTAAGATCGCGTCGCAATGTCATTGTCGCAGAATGACATCCAGAAATCTTGTTTACCTGTCAGGCCCAAATAAAAATGTGGGACTGACTGACATATCGTCGGTGCGCTTGCCAAACCGAATATGTGCATTTTAAGAACTTTTCAGGACAACATAAAAACTGTTTTTGTAATGAATGAATAGAAGAAGAAATTAATGAATCTTCTGAAAAAATAAAAATAGGACAAAACATGGCAAAAATAATCTATGTTAGTTTTTTAATTTATTTAAGTAAAAAACTTATTACATCCGTGTATGAAAGCTAAAATTTTTTTTTTGTTGTGTACACACATAACAGGTTTGACAAGCACACCGACGATATACATAGTTGTTTACACTTATTTGAAACAAAACTGATTTTAATGGCATCAAATAGGCATTGTATGCAATGATACCATTGGCACCTTTTCTAGGCTATTTTATAAGAACTGGCCAAAAGCCATTGTTATATTTTGTTTTTAAATAAAAATATTGCTCCTTAAATCACAAAAGCTAAAAGCATATTAACATTATCTTACACTAGTATTTCACAATTATTATAAACTACCCAATCATAGTTCGACTAATATTAAATTAAGCGTCCGTCCACAAAATGTTCTATAGTTCGAACTTTAAAAGCAATAAGCAGGATGAAAGCTAATTTTTTTTTTTGTTGTGTACACACATAACAGGTTTGACAAGCAAACCGACGATATACATAGATGTTTACACTTATTTGAAACAAAACTGATTTTAATGGCATCAAATAGGCATTGTATGCAATGGTATGCTAAGTATTATCTGTTCGAATTTTAAAAAAAGCAATAAATTGTAGAGCGATGAAGATATAAATGTCTGTGCCTACCTACCTGTTTAAGGTTGGTATCTAAATTCAGGAGTCCTAATTTCAGAAGAATCTCAAGGGTATTCGTTCAATGACACCTTTCACGTTAGTAGGTACCAGTAAATAGGGATTGATGATCTCTTGAGTGTATCTAAATATAGCCATTTTATCCATTGCCTCGTATATAACTGTTTCTTGGGTAAATTCGCACTCATTGTGTATTTGTTACTTTCTAAAGGTTATCGTCGCAAAATTAAGTAAAGTAGTTACGATTTTCAGAAGCAAGGTAGCTGTCGCAAATACAGTTTTAATTTATGCTGCAATATTAAACAAAAACCACAAAAATAAGGAAAAGTAAACCACAGTTAATCAAAATAAGATCTAAAATTTGATCCAAACACGATTTCTAGAAAAAAACCATAACCTAATATTTGGCTCATCGGTCGATAACCTAGGATATCATCAAACATCATAACATCTTCTTAGCGTGTCGATGGCAATCTAAATTGTGTCGGCCCAGACTTGAGCCACGAGTGTGGCGCCTTTAGTAAAGTCCATCAGTTTCTAACATAAACATACCATAACAAGAAATGACGCGACATCATAATCAAACTCATTCTTTTCTCACCCAATTTCTCGCCCAATTTCCCGACACTGTCAACCTCCCTGTCTCACCCAACATCACCAACACACATCACCTTAATATTCACACAAAACACCAACATAAAGCACCTTAATCTTCTATTCAGAACGAACACACAATAATAAGGAATATTTGTCAAAGACATTACTTAGTACGACGCTGTATCTTAATTTACTGTTTCTGCCTTACGTTAAAATTATGGCTCGTTGAGCTCGCACCTGTGTCTGCCTACCTTAATACTGTACTGATGCAGACGCATAAACAATAGTGGAATAGACTGCGTACGTAGGTAGGCAGGTCTCAAGTACCTTTGGGTGTGTCGTTAACGAAACGTGGTGTCAAGATGTGAAAGTGTTTGTGAGGTCGTAGTATAAATAAAGAGTGAAATCGTAGAGTGAAGTGTTGTCTTAAAATGAGATGTAAGTGTGTTATTTTAAAACATAGGGAATCACAGCAAACCATGCAGTGAGACAATAAGCACGTTTTAGTAATAATTTATTTGTTTATTTGAAAAACATGCACGACTAATAGAATGACATCCAGGGCGCCATTATATTAGAGTTATACCCACCCGGGTAGGTTCTGTATAAGCCCGGGCGTTTATATACGATTCAGAAACAGACTGACATCATGTTACTGTCTTTACTATGGTATAGAAAGACAGTGAACGCGCTCTGCAAAGCCATTTTTTTTTCCTGACCTGGATTTTCTATTCGTATAAACAATTACCTACTGTAACTGAGTGTGTACTTACTTACTAGTACCTTCCAAAATGGTAAAATATCTTGTGAAAGAGATGATGCACGGTGTGCCGATCAACAAAAGTTTGTTTTCCTTCATTTAAGTATTAAGAGTATTTTTTACATAATTTCTCACTGTTTGAAGTAAGTAGTAATTACCTACAAGGTCTTTTTAAACAATTCTGAGAATTAAAGTTGTTTAAACATCGCGAAATTAATTTAATTTCTTTTAATAAAAGTAGGAAGTTCTCTTAACAAAAGAATCGTTCGAAAAGAAGAAAGCTTAACGAATAACAAATATGCATAACAGAAACAATAAACAGATCTTATTTCCTTTATTCTTTTATTTATACATTCAACTTTGATTAATAATATTCCAGTCTGTTTCCGACAAATTCCTAGTAAATAGAATCTAAATAGTCGAATAATTTTCAACCATAGCTCGATGATTGACTACAAGCGGTGCGAATCGATTTTGAACGGAATTGCAATCGGAAATACCAAATCAATTCGGCCAATTTCACGATGACTCGGGAGCCAGGATAACGAATTCCGTTGCTGCTCACAGATCTGTTATGGGTATTTCGTTGTTGTTGTTATTTTGATGTAAGCTGGTTATTTTTCTATATTTAGTTTCCGCTGGATGCGAGATGCACGGGACTGGTCAATGTGGTGACACTTGGGGAGGTCTATGTCCAGCAGTGGACGTCTTTCGGCTAAAATGATGATGATTTTGCGTAACGATGTAAATGATGGATGGATTGTGTGAGGAATGATATTAAAGAAAAAGGTGTATATGATTGCGTGACGGTTGACAGGAAAGAATGGAAGAAAAAAATGTGTTGCGCTGACCCCAAGTAACATGGGACAGGTAGGAAGATGAGGAGTTTCCTGGAAAAAACTTGCAATCGTTTATGTTCCAATAAATGTTTCGCGTTTTTTTTTTGGTAATGTTTGTTGCTTTATGGGATCATAATATTTTATGAACGGTTTTTTTTTTAATTTAAACTAGCGTTTTGAAGTGACAGTGTTTTTAGGGTTCCGTACACGAAGGGTATCCAACGGGATGCTATTACTAAGCTTCCGCTGTCCGTCCGTCCGTCTGTCTGTCTGTCAGCGGGCTGTATCTCATGATCAGTAATAGATAGACAGTTGAAATTTTCACTGAATGTGTATTTCTGTTACCGCTATGAAAACAAATAATAAAAATAATTTAAAAATTAGGGAGGGCTCCCCTAATACGATGGTACGGAACCCATCATGCGCGAGTCCGACTCGCACTTGGCGGGTTTTTACGAAATTTACGTAAATAAATTGTCTACTTTGATCAATTACAGATTTAATAGGTACCTAGTATGTGTAATTTCCGGTTCTAACCATAACATCTCTATTGTTACAGGCGTTCAAGCGCGGGCCTACTGGCACCGCAGCTGGCATGCCAGTCATCATCACCAGCAGCGTCTGCGCCGGCGCCGCCGCTGCCTGCGCCCACCTCCCCTCCCCGCGTCGTGTCCGCCCCGCCCGCGCCCTCCCAACCCCCTCCCGACCCCGCCCCGCAAGACCAAGAAGATGGCGTCAGATTACGGCGGACCCATACAGTCGCCGTACGAGACTACCTCAAGAGGGAAACGCAAACGTTTTTCGGCGTTCAGAAGAATAATGAGAGGGAACAAAGACGGCTGTGGTATGAGAGGCGGAGGAGGCACGCGGCGCGGGCGCTCGGCGACCTCCGGCCTGACTTGCCGCCGGACCATCATCCTGATGATGATGATATTAGGTGAGTGTTTACCACCATAACTGACTTGTTACCTCAGAACCGATGTTTCAATCTTCAGATAGCTTCTATCCAATGGTTAATATAATTGCGATTTGACAGCTTTTGTATGGAAAGTACACCTTGCAAACTGCTAAATTGATGTGTCAAATAAAAGTTATCTCAAGATCTAAGTCCCTACAAAAATAATTTTGAAACAGAGTTCGAATTTATAGACCTGTTTCACCCTAGGCAGTTGCTCAAAATTCCACGTATTGCCTTCTTAATGAAAACAGCGTAGTAACATGACCTGAACTAATGAATAGCTTTATACAGGTTGAAATTTTTCACCCTCATCTGGATTTTACTCAGAGGAAACATTCCTTTATTTATAAAAATAAACAAATCAGCATCAAAAAATTTTCGAGAATTCGCTTGCCACACTCGGCAATCGACCGTCTAAAATCCAAAAAAAAACAGCCTGTACTTTTATGGCATTTATCGATATTGTCAATCATAAGAATCAAATCTCAATAAGAAACAATATTATAAATTTAATTATTTAAAGCACTTTCCCTCCAAGTGAAGTGGCAAAATTCCACCCTGTATATCGATTAGGTATTCGAGGTAACCTGCATTGTATTAACAGTACACACACACATCATTAATCAATAAGTCAGCCACCCAGCTACCTTATAATTTGCGAACAAACTTAATGAACTTGATTGTTCATGGTAATAATATTATATTGATCGCAAATATGTAGGTGGCTTCATTTTATTCAGGCCATTAATTTCATTGCCATTGTTATGTGACCTATATAGTTATGGGATTCATTTAGTAGTTTGACTATTCGCGAAATAACTTAGGCTAGTACGCTAGCAATAGGTAGGTACCTAAATACTCGCTTAGTAGTTGCTACTTTAAAAAAACTGGTATATTGTTTTATACGAGTATTAAATAAAACAATAAAGAATCTCCTAAACAATTTTTAGGGTTCCGTAGTCAACAAGGAAAGGGATCTTTATAGTTTCGCCATGTCCGTCTGTCTGTCCGCAGCTTAGCTCAAAGAGTCTTAGTACTAGAAACCTGTAATTTGCATGAATATACAGATTAGTTACGCCGACAAAGTGCTTTCTCCTGTACCTACACGTAAAGTAGGGATTCTTTTTTCTCGCGTACCCCATAGCCACATTATGGGACACGCGAAAAAAAAAAAATCCCTATGCCCTTGGATAGGTCTTTAAAAATATTGCGAGTTTATTTAAATAATTTTTCGATTAAGGGATTCATTTGTGAAATATTAAGCTTTAAAGTGCTAATTTTTGTTAGACTCTAGTGTCTCCCCCCTCTACAAGTAAACGATTGTGTTTGGGTGTGTGAAAAAATTCACACAGCATATTTTCCATAACGTAATGCACAGGTTTTTCAACTGCAAATATACAAATAACAAATATATTTATAAAAAAAAAATATAAAAAATAATATAAAAAAATAAAAAAAAATAATGTAATATATATATTTTTTATTATTACAATAAAAATCATAGTTCGGACGCAAATCCGCATATTTTGATGGGCAACTACGGAACCCTATATTGTGCGTGGCCTGACACGCACTTGGGCGGTTTTATTGTAATTACATGTCGTATTTCCTTTATACGATTCGTTGAAACAAAATGGTCCGAAAATTTAATGTTATAATTATACATTCAAAAACGTTGTTTTATGATAATAATTTCTATTATTGAAAGAAAATAGATGGTTTCAACCTAAGCATTTTCTTGGAAAATTATAATTGTTTGTTGTACAGTAATTTTTCATGAAAATATAAGTTAAAAAGCCTCTTATTGTATCAAAACTCCGCACTGAGCGAGGTTAAGGTCAGAGAGTCCCCACCAATGTGCGATCGACTATACTTAGTTTACGACAACAAAAATCCCTGATAGCTCATTTAAATTAACAAAATGAACCAACCGCCATAATTTCTGAATTTGGTATATTCGGAAATTATTATTCGGATCGGCTTACGCATGATAGAGCAATATTACCACTAATTGCTCATATGAAATACGGTTTACATTTCACATCAAATAAATTTCGTAAAACAAAATTAACTGCAATATACGAATCATTGACTAATAATGTTCACGTTGAGTACTTCATAAAATAGCTCCATGTGTGACGCATCAGGCAATTTTAAAATGGTTTATTAATTGACAATGGTGTTTTATTATGGCTTTTAAACAGTATATTTTAAAGCGTGGGTAATTCTCATAAAATAGTTTCCCGGACACCGATTATTGTTAACCATTCGTTAATTGCTGTCATGAAACCTATTTACTCTCAATGTGAAGTGAATTAAAAAAATGCACGTTCGTTTTTCAAAACAGAATTATTTTTTAAAAGCTGCTGTAGCTTTGATATTGGTAACTCCTTGAAGAAACCTATACATTTAAACGATTATTTTTACCAGTATGTACAGGAGAATTAAGTTTGACTCTAATACTGAAAGTAATAATTAACTTAATTCTTTGCAAAAGACAAAAAAATACCTTTCGACAATGTTTGAAATACCTATTCGTTACAAAAGACTGAAATAAAGATTTAACATAAAATGCTCTTAAAAAAATCTGCGTGTCTTAGACCAACAAAAATTAAAAACGTGACATCCACCCATCCGCACTGGTTCCACGTGGTAGATTATGATCCAGTCCCTCTCACAGAGAGTAGGCCTGTGCCCCAGCAGTGGGAATGTTATAGGCTGATCATCATTATACTCGACATAATAGACAGCCTCGTTGGTCTAGTCATGAGCTCCTGGGTTCGATTCCCAGGTCGTACAAAATGTTATTAGGTTTTTTAACCAGGAATTTCTGAGTAGTTTGGATTCATGCCAGGTTGATGGCACTAGGCTCGCCCCATATTACATGGCACTTAAACATAACTGGGGAGAAATGTGGGTGTACTATTAAAAACACCTCTGATTAACCCTTCGGTGGTTACAGGCGTAATGTTATGTTATAAGTCGAATATGTATAACAAACAATATACTCTCTGTATAGTTATATCCAAACAATAACAAAGAGAAAAGTTCGTCTAACAAGTTTACATAGCTTTAACTCGTCCCAGCGAGATTGATACAGAATTCAATTTCCACGGAAGCAATCCGACTTTGTTTTCCTTGAACAATTCCGGGGCGTAGTCTAAGCCGTAGTTTAACATTTAGCAAGATGATTCATAGAATTTTAGGGTTTTCTTAATCAATTTGTAACGAAATTAGTAAATCAAGGATATTTTGAAAGTTGTGGCGGACTTAATAGGTTAAAAAAAGGATATCTGCACCTTCTTACGTTTCATAAGTTTTCAATTGCCCATGTAGGTTGAATTTGTATTTTGATAAGAAATTACATTCAAAAAGATTATTCGACTATAAAAATATATTATATGCATGGTCGTACCCAGCTTCTGGCCTAGGGCCGCAAGTCAGATTTTTTAGGTCGGATCGTCCGCGGCTGTTTTAAGTCCATATCTATTTTTATTATTGCTCAGCAGAATGTATGTGCGTGTCACAATCACAACACAATATCAATCAGTCAGATTTCTATACTTTGATATTTTCACTGAATGAATATTTTTTAATCACCTACGTTTGATTTAGCTCCTTCAAAACAATAACATGTCAAATAAAATAAATGCTAGTCGCTCGCAACTCCCTACCGAAGATTACCAAATACAGCCGAGCGTCCGAACGCTCGGCTAGATTCGGTAATCTTCGTCCGCCATCGTCGCGCGCGGTTATTTGGCAATTGCACCGTGCATTTTGCCAGTGTCTACTGCGCGGTTTATTTAAAAGTTAGAGCATAAGGTTCCGCTTACACTTTGATTAGTAATTAGGCGAGTTCATACAATGTTCTTCGAGATTTACAGGGGGGGGGGGGGCAGCTGCCCTCTCCTGCCTCCCCCTGGGTACGCCCATTATTATATGTATATATTATAATTATATATTTTAAATATCAGTCCACCCTATTAACTAAACGTTCGAATTTACTGGCGTCGTTTGGTTTTCTTTTTATTATTCACCGTAACTTTAGTTATTGCGATAAATCATATTAAAACCATAGCAGTATGACTTATCACTTGCTTCATACTGCATGAGCTTAGTGGTCTGACCGTCGGACTGCCAACCCAAGA
The DNA here is from genome assembly GCA_963576755.1 of Noctua janthina. Taxonomy (NCBI): domain Eukaryota; kingdom Metazoa; phylum Arthropoda; class Insecta; order Lepidoptera; family Noctuidae; genus Noctua; species Noctua janthina. Next base: position 7,933,013 of record OY755055.1, read on the forward strand.
CACGTACCCCTGATTTTTCGGATTGATGTGCGTATTATATAATTTTCAGTTGCCCGAAGCAACTGAAAATGATGAAGGAAAACGTTGTGAGGAAACCAGCATGCCTGAGAGATTTTTTTTTGCCAGCATTTAAAGCCAAGTCAGAGGCCCATGCCCAGCATAAAAACTGACACCAGGTTAGGTACTAACCACACGATGAAGAAGATAATAAAATTAATAATAATAGCTCACAGATCAAAGTTATCTTTCAATAATCCATCTGACCACGTCTCGGCTTATCAATTTCCCAGATTCACGGACATCGATTGTTCCATTGAACGTTCAATTGCTTCCCTACAGGGTCACTAAATGGACTACAAAGCAGAATAATCCCGGTACAGCCGGGAACGGTTGCCAATAACAGGCAGTCTCCCCGGGACAATAAAATTAAACGTAACTATTCGCTATCGCCAGCTGTGACGACACTCTTTATAGGCATTTTGTATTCTTGCGTGGAACTTAGTTAACTGGACATAGGATAATTAGGTTTGGTGAGCTGTAATTATACTGGATTCTTTCTTTTTAAAAGGTTTAGTTCATTAGCTTAAAGATATTGGTTGATATTTGAGTTTGAAAAATATAAAGAATCAATAAACTTGAGCTTTCATTCATATTTGTATTATTATATTTTTATCATTATTGTATTTATATTTGTAAATTATACGGAAGGGATACACAACCGGTTGCCACGTGTTCAATACTCACGGCGACACGTCAAGCTATACATTTTCAGTATAACATGACTTCGCTTTGTATAGATTTCCCGTACAATGAGAGAGCTTGATTGGTCGCTTAAAAAATTGCTCTTTTTTTTTCTACAAAAGCGCAAGAAAACCGTTTTTCCGCTTTTTTTAATATCTAAGTATGGGGGGAGGTGGAGGTTCGGAACGATGTACTGAATACGTGGTAACCTCTTCCATCTCGTATATTGCTGACAGCACAGAGAATTAGCACTAAGGCTTTATTATGTGAACGGAAGCATACCGGTAGATGTAATTCAAATCAGCAATGAGATTTATCCCTTTTAGGGCGTTAAGGAAAACTCTGGTTTTGAAGTAGATTTTGTTATAGACTTATGCAGATATTTTCCCTTTTCGAGTGATAAAATATTTGAGGATTTTGATAGAAAATGGATATTAACTTAGCGCATAACTTTGGTTATATCCATGGCACCAAATTTCAACAAACAGGCATCCTAAACTGCATATAACTACCAGGACATAATAACGTAAAGGGGTGTCTAACTGAGGAAGTAAGTCATACGACAGAGAGTTGTTTACCCGCCGGGACGTCCGGGCGAGGCAACCTTATTAATGCTCCTGTTAATTCTTGACTCCTGGTAGTTGAAGTTCAGACGCTTCGAGACTGTATGGTAGTGTTAAATTTACATTTGTTTGCGGTTGCTCGGGATTACACGATCGAAGTTTGGAATATTGTGATATATGGACTAGATTGTGATGTTATTTAGTCTGAAGTAATTTGCATCTATTTGAGTTTCAAGATAGGGTTAGTACGTGATTACATTCGCAGTAATTATGTTATGTAAGTGTATACAAAGGTGTATTTAAACTGAAGCCTTGAGAGAGAGGTTTTAACATTCAAACGGTGACTGTTTGGTAAGACTAGAACATGAAAACAGGAATAATAGGCCAGCATTATTTTTACATAGATGATACAAAAAAAACTGTAATACTAATTCTAATTCTAAATATGTACATATTTTATAGACTTACTTTAAACTAAATCTAGTGGAAGTTTGAACGTTATAAGCATTTTTATCGGCGTCCTACTCTTAGCAGCACAAAGGATTTTTTTTATTCTCGTGGAACTCCACGAGAATAGCATTCCTTCGACCACGTACAATTGAACTCAATTGTACGTAGTCGAAGGAACGTTTCGATTCAGCTTATAGACATTTCGCTCCGTTTAGTCTTTGTGCAATCTTTAATGTCTATTATGCAGATCTTATTCTTCATTATAGGGTATCAAGCGACTCGTGTACATGATGATGTGTGTGTATATGTTTTTTCTATTTTGTGTGTTTAAATTGTATGTTTTTCTTTTAATATTGTATGTCTTTTAGCATCGTATTGGACGAGTCTGTAATGTTATTATAATTGGTGGTAAATAAATAAATAATCAGCCGAAACGAAATGCAGCCAAAGTCGAAAACCAGAATTCATTCTAATCCACGGATGACGATAACATGAGCTTTCAGCTGACCAAAGCTTAAACTTTTAAGCAAACATTCTATAAAACAAAGCACACACATGCATCACAAAAATATGTGTGTGCACTTTCCCGGATAGTTGTTTAGAATATTTCTCAGTTTGCCCGATGTCGATGCACGATATTTATTTGACGGCTTTCACAAGTTACGTCTGCAATGCCAACATTGAACTGAAAATTGAATGTAAAATAAATTCCTTTGCAAGTATGGAATACGTTACTGTGTGAAATAACTTTAAAATGTTACACTCGTTCTTTGTGTTGATTCATAGCACGTTTTTCTGTAAGTATATATTATGATTCGAAAGACACGTGGCGCCATCTATTATCATAAGAACGTTTATGGTTTTTTTCCTCGAAACTGTACTTTTTATCGGGATGAAAAGTACCCTGTGTCCGTTTCTGTACAGCTGACAACGTATATGCAAAGTTTCATGATGATTGGTTTAGTCGTTTAGGCGTGAAAAGGTAACAAACAAACTAACTTACTTACTTTCGCATTTATAGTACTAAGGAAGTAAGGATATGAGCACAATTCTGGTTTTGAAGAATTCTTGTTTTTAAAGGTTCCGGGGTTTTCAGCAAACCTGAAATTAAATCTTTTATTTGCCAGATATTGTAGTAAAAAAGTATTTATTAGACTTGTGAATCAGTAGTACATACGTGGGTGCCGCTCGACGCACTCTTAACACCGTGAATTTTATCGGTACTACCGACCCTAGATGCTTGATGAATAACGTGCTCTGTGTTACAAACTAAACAAAAAGAGAAATTGCAAAAAAACGGTACGAGTACACACGACTACAATATAAACAATTAAACCAATATTTGTAGCATTTCCGTGAAAAACATTGCCATATAAAAAAGAGGGAAATGTATTTGGAAAAGGCAACATTTGTTTTTCACATCCCTATTTATATTACAAAAGTTAAAATAAAAACATGTATATGTTTGGTTTTGTATGTACATAACTTCATTTGATGCCAACGGTGTTTAACAAAGCCCGTTTTATGGGAAAATAAGTCAGATCTGATGAAAAGGATTTGCTATGGGCTACATAAGGGACGACTTAGTAAAACAAAGGTTTTAAGATGCTGATGTTTCTCTTGAGAGCGTTTACGACTTACGGCATTTCATGTAAACTTTCAAGTTGCAAGTTGCCTTTTTTGTCGAAATGACTGAACCGATATTAATGAAACTTCATACGCATAAGCAGGATTCATAGGCCTAATATGTTATCAGAGAACATTTTCGAAATGGTTAAAAAAAAAAACATAATTGGAAATTTCTGTTTCTATGGAAAATTTAAAATTGGTTTACTTTAGCTGTAACACTATTTTTCGAAAATGTTCTCTGATACAGATCTCACACACATTTTAAACTATTTTTTCAGTTATCTTACTTCTAACAATCCCAATCTACCGGCAAGCTTATTGTTGCAAACATAAAGCGTGAAACACACAGAAAGTGGGTGCGGGTCGGGCGCGGGTCATTCGCGGGTCGGGTCGGGACTACGACGGGTATAATTTCGTGTTTTTATATGGAAGGCAACACACAGAAAAGGTGCCCGGGACGGGCGCGGGTCGGGAGCTGCTGTGTGATGTCGTCCATGTAGATACATACAAGAAATAACACCCGTCGTACTCCCGAAACGAACCGCGCCCTGAGTGTGTTGCGCTTAAGGTTTGCATCAATGCTATTTTGACAGAGATGCAAATTCCGGGGTAAAAGGACTAGCTGTTACTCGATTATAACCATGTACCTCTCCGCAGTATGTACGGAGCGTCAGGCGCAGCACCAAGAGAGGCGCGGGGGAGGGCGCGGGAGCGGCCCGACGTGCTCCCTGCGCCCGCGCCGCTCGAAGAGCCCACGCTGCCGTCGCTGCCTCTACCCGGGAAGGACAGCGTGGCCAGGCTCACACTTACCGGGCTTTCTTATGTTGTTACTGTGAGTACCTTTATTTTATACTAGTTTTTACTCGCTTCGTTCTCGTTATGGTTGGAAATTATCCCACCGGAACGGATTAAATTTACCCAATAACACTTAGGGATAATGTAGATTCCATTACTGAAACATTTTTTAGAATCGGATCAGTAGTTTTGAAGATTACACCTTTTTTTTTTTTTTTTTTCCGGATGGGAAATCATCAAATGACCCCCCCCCACTCTGGGCGGAGCGGAGGGGAGTGTCAGACTTGTACTGACTAAAACCCATCCATGTTCCTTCTTTGCCCTTTATGTTCCAGGGCCACGGTATCTCTTTCGAACAGTCCCGCAGCCCTGGCAGGCATCGGTCCATGCGGACCCCTACGTGGTTGCTGACATCTCTTTGAGGCGCGCGTGGAACACGAACGCGCCGTCGACACGGCCTGTAGTCATAAGACGGCCGGACGGCGAGCTAGCCCATAACTCGCCGTCCACAGGCCAGCGCCTACGGTGGTCGGAAGCCACCACGTGACCCCCGACGCCCAGGGCGTCTCCCGCGGCGGCTGGGACGTGAGGTTCTTTCCCTCTCACGTCCTGCCACCTCCTTCACTAGCATGACTGCTTCGCAGAAGGAGGTGACGGCTTCCCATTCCCTCTCGCTCCGGACCATGGCTTGAACCAAGGCCGGACGCGAGAGATCGTCGCCGCCAATCGCCGCTATGAGGACACGGCGGTGCTCCGCCCAAGCGGGGCAGACCTCCACGGTGTGTTCCACCGTGTCCTCCGGACGATCCTCGCAGTGGAAACACCCGGGCGTTTCCTCCCGCCCGATTCGGTGCAGGAACCTCCTGAAACAACCGTGTCCGGTGAGGACCTGCGTCAGGCGGTAGGTGAGGGCGCCGTAGCGCCTCTCTAGCCACTCCTCAAAGAGGGGACTTATCGCCACTATGGTGGCGTGCCCTGCACGGGGTTGCGACAGTCGCTCTCTCCATGTCGCCATGAGATCACGCCGGAGGTCTGTCCGCTGAGCGGCAATTTGTCGCGGCAGCGGTGTTTCCCCCCGACATAGTGCTTCCGCGCGCCATTCATGCAGGCGCGCGAGGACTATCGCCTCCAGATCCCATGGCGGCAATCCGGCAAGGAGGCTAGCCGCCTCGCCGGAGATCGTGCGGTACCCCCGGATTAGCCTTATGGCTATCACCTTTTGGGGCGCGTTCAGGTAGTGGGCGGCTTGCCGCCTCAAAGAACGCGCCCACACCGGGGCCCCGTAAAGGGCCATGGACCGCACGACCCCCGCGTAAAGCTTCCGGCAGGAGGCGTTTGGACCCCTCAGGTTGGGCAAGAACCGCTTAAAGGCAGCCCCTGTCCGTTCCAGTTTGGGAGCCAAACGTCGGAAGTGCTCCACGAAGTTCCACTGGCTGTCGAGGACGAGTCCTAGGTACTTCAACGTCGACCCGACGCCGATGGAAACCCCTCCTGCCATCAGTAGGGATCCCGACGGTGGCGCATTCCGAGGCCCATGAAAACACATGGCCTCGGACTTGTGCAATGCCACCGCGAGACCCAATTGCCGGATCCTCTCCACAACTATCGCAACCCCGCGTGTCATGTTTTCGGCCGCCACCTCGTGCGACCTCCCTTGTGCCAGTACCAGCGTGTCGTCAGCGTAGCAAACTACACTGACGCCGGTAGGCAGGTCGGCGCGCAGCACCCAGTCGTAACCGATGTTCCACAAGGCCGGCCCCAGAACCGAACCCTGTGGAACACCGCACGACATCTCTCGCCGGTTCCATTCTCCGCTCCGACTGGGGTAGATGACGGCCCTGTCCGTCAGGTAGTCCCCGACCACACGACGAAGGTAGGTCGGCACCCCGTGATACCGGAGTGCCTCCGCAATGCAGCTCCAGGGCATGGAGTTGAAGGCGTTGGCGATGTCAAGAGACACCGCCAAGACAACCCCGCCCCGGGACACCGCGTCCCCCGTCGTGAGGGCTCTCACGCGCATGATGGCGTCCACCGTTGAGCGCCCCTTGCGTAAACCAAACTGGTGTTCCGCAAGATCCGGCCCCATCCCTGCGAGGTGCCCGGCGAGGCGGTTGGCAATGACTCTTTCAAAGAGCTTGCCCACCTCGTCGAGCAACACAATGGGCCGGTATGCGGACGGAGAGTCCGCAGGGCGCCCTGGCTTCCGGATGAGGACCAGCTTCCCCGTCTTCCAACGAAGCGGGAACTGGCCTCTCTCCAAGCATGCGCTTAGGAGCCCTTCCAGTCGGGGCCCGAGAGCCTCAGAGGCCAGGACCCAGGCTTTGCCAGGCAAGCCATCGGGTCCCGGGGCGGTATTTCTGGCTTTCAGCCTGCGTACCGCCACTCTCAGGTCTACCCCAGTCACCTCCGGAACGTCATCGTCGTCATCGGTGTGGTCCGCTTCCGGCACCGCACGCGGTGACGGAGCCATAGGCGGGGGAGGATGCTCCCCTCGCGAAGGGAACAGAACGCTCACCACGTCCTCCACGAGCTCAGGCCGGAGACTCTGCGTTAGCGGGGGGGCCCGGGTGCGGAGTTTGTCCCGCACCATCTTGTAAGGGCGCCCCCACGGATCTCCGTTCAGAGACTCCAGCATCTCCTCGCGGGCCAAATGCTTGGCCCGCCGGACAGCCTCTTGGAGGGCGGTCTTTGCCGCTCTGTACCCCTCGTACAGCTCCGCCTCAATGGCTGCCGCATCCGGAGGGCGGATGCGGAGCCTGCGATGCCTGGCGTACAGGTGCCGCGCGGCAACGCACGCCTTGCGCAGAGACGTCAGCTCTTGCGACCACCAGTACACCTGACGCCGGGCGCTTCCTGGCCGAACTCGGGGCATTGCCACGTCGCAAATCTCGGACATGGCCTCCTGGAACCAACCCGCCTCGTTGTTGATGTCGGCGGGCCTGTCTGGTGATGACACCCAGGCCTGCACGATTGAGGCTTCCAGGAGGAGCTCCCGGTCCAGCTGCTTCAGCGCCCATCGCGGACCACTCGGGGCCTGTAGGACCGGTGCGCTTGAGGTCTGAGTGGAGACGTCGAACCGGATGTACCGGTGGTCGGAATAGGTCTCCACCCCCTCCATGACGCGCCAGTCGACGACACGCGGTGACAGAGCGGGGCTAGCGAACGAGATGTTCACCACCGACTCGCCCCGCATCCGCACGCACGTGGGGACAGAACCCCGATTTAGGACGACTAGACCTGTCTCCAGAGCCTAGTCCTCCACCATCCTACCCCGCACGTCCGTGTAACGAGAACCCCAAGCCAAGTTCTTGGCATTGAAGTCCCCGAGTACAAGCACGGGGAGGGAATGGCTTCCGATGACGACACTCAACTCCGTGAGGGAGTTGTGGAACTCGGCGAGAGTTCGGCTCGGGGAGAAGTAGACTCCCACTACAACGATCTCCCCGAACCGTGCTGCTACGCACCCCTGACCCTTCCTGACACTCTCAAGGGTCGGGGTACCGGCGGCGGCCGACGCAATTATGGTCACTGAGCCGCTATGGTCCTCCACCCAGTCATCCCTGTGCGGGACAAAGTACGGCTCAGCGACCACGGCGATGTTAATCGACCACTGCGCCATGCTCTGGAGCAACAGATCCTGAGCACAGGCGCAGTGGTTGATGTTCGCTTGAAGATTACACCTTACATACAAACTTAGGAACTGTAGAGGAATCTGATGAGATGACGTGTAATAGAGAAGTATGGAAGAAGAAGACATGCTGCGCACCCGCAAATAAATTGGGATGAGGGCAAGAGAATGGTGATGATATTTTATCAGTAGCTAAGCGCCCCTAGGATGTCCCTTTAAATGTCCACTCTTCACGCACGATTGTTGTTTCACAAACGATTGAGCGACTGTGTAATCCTGGCTGTCTACTGTGACTGTGTCGAAGAAAAAATCTATAACGAAAGTATGACATTGCCTGCAATCAGCTAAGATCTATTTGATGTCGCATTTGATCCTTTAGGTGAATAAAATACTACAAGTCATAGGTTTTTAATAAATTAAGGCAATAAATATTTAACTCACGAATTTTAATTTAAAGAATCAATTACTTTAGAAACTATCAAAAATCGATAAAGTACAGAACATCTGGTCCTGACGTCAAATCTAAGTTTCATCACAAGTAATAAAATGTTCACAGCAAAAGATTATGCCTGTTTTTGCAAGCACTAAGTGCCACCTTTCTCAATGCCTAAATATGATTGCATTGATAGAATTTCAAGGGGTATCGTATTACCCAGTACTAACTGGGTTGTGGGGGTCAGATAGGCAGTCGCTCCATGTAAAATACTGGTATTCAGCTGCATCCGGTTAGACTGGAAGCCGACCCCAACATAGTTGGGAAAAGGCTAGGCAGATGATGATGATGATAGAATTTCAAAGCTTGGGTCAACTTTGAGAGTTGAAAATTGAAAAGCATGCTTTTGTATAAGTATTCATTTAGCTCTTGTGTAGTGGCTTAAAAAGCTGGTATTAGTTCACCGAACTTTAAGCTACTCCGAAATATTTCATCTCCTCCAATATATCAGTTTATATCTCAGAAATCATTCCATATTAATGGCCAGAGTCATAAATATTATATCTGTGGCGTAGCCCGGGCGATGTGGCTCCGATATTGATGTGCGGCATACGGTTGCAACCTATTACTTTAAATATATGTAGGTGTATCGTAAAATATGAGACGAAGACATCTTGTTATTTCCTAAGGATGTTCAGATGCGAATTTTTGTAAATTGGATCTTATTGGTTTACAATATGGATCATTCTTTGAAGGCCGCATCCGTATGACCGCGATTTTCGGACCGTGATGTGTGTGTGATGTGTGCGCGGTATTCGTCCATTGCATGCCCAAGAAAAGGAAAATGTTATGGTCATCACCTATCACTACTTTTCCCAGTATTGTAATTTGTAGGCAGACCTACGTATAACTACAGCAATGCGAATAATGTCAGAAAATCAATAACTCGCTATTTTTTAGCTGTCTTGAAGTATGTATGCCACAGTAACTTGACAAAAAGCAGGATGCCATTCACCACGTTTTTGTGTTAATACTAAAAACAATACTACCAGCCATTAACAACAAAATAAAAATCTATTTACCACACCTAATACGAATACAAAAAACAGATTTTCCCATACACCCAAAATTCGCACGATGATTTTATTTCTTGCGTTCTAGAATATTCGATAAGAGCGAAACGCGAGGACATGGGCTGTCACGTACCGGTAAGAGCCAACCTTGTTATGATAATAACTGGTGTACCTACCTACTGGCGAACGTGACGTGTACTTCAATGGGTGGAGGATGTAGTGCTGTTTAATGTTTACTACAGTTACAAGGGGATTTATAGCTGAGATATTTTATAAGTAAACGGACTGGGATGCTGGTGTAGGTTAGTTGTGGTACTTCGTCTTGAACATTGCTCTTGCTTGATTTAATTTGTTACAGTGAAAAAATATTTGAAAGAATTGTTTTTAGGGTTCCGTACCTCAAAAGGAAAAAGGAACCCTTATAGGATCACTTTGTTGTCCGTCTGTCTGCCTGTAAAGATCCTTTTTCAGGAACACATAGAAGTGTGTTAAATCAAATACTACGTAAATATACGTACGTCTACGTTCTCTTTCAGCTGTGAAAAAACCTACCTTGTAAGTCAACACGATCAAAAGATATGACCGTTTATGTCTCATATTTTGCAATTTCAGAAGGGAATCAATAGAAGTTTAATAAAAAATCAAGAAAAAAGCTAGGCAGGTAAAGACTACACAGGTCTGCGATGAAAGACTTTTTGAATAATTTCCAGTCAAACGTGTTGGTGTTAACCTATATGTTGCAAATAGAAGCTTTATTTTATTGTGTCCCAGCAGTGGGAACATTATAGGCTAATTATGTTATGTTATGTTTCTTTTTTTTATTGTATCACGTCACATTTTTTTGCACTTAAGTTGAACAAATATAGGAAGCTCTAATTTACTTAGTAAATTCGCTTGTTTTTTAGCAACATTAATTTCTTAGTCTATTTTTACAATCTTTCATCTGTGAGCAACCATCCTATACTCAGTGGCTGTGTATAATAATAATAATCCGAATATATTTTGCTACATAATGTGGACAATATACTCTAGTACAACAAAGACGAAAAACCGTCTTTGTAAAAAAATCAAAATCATTGTCATTTGGTGTTCCTATGTTGTGGCGGAAACAAAAGAACCATATTGATATATACTTTTCTTGCTTGACCAATCGAAAACCAAAAAACACAGCTTTTTTTAAAAAAAACAACGTTATTATTAATTGTTCTGTTTAAATATACTATTATTAATAGCTACAGATAAATTAAAACTTGATAAAATATTCTTAAAGGGTATCATTTAAGCTATCACCAATTTAATTAGTTTTGTGTTTCTTAAATAATAGGGTTTGTCCTCAAAATAGTAGATCTGTCACCAAAATGTAGTCACCAAACAATGCAAAATCAGTTCCACAATAAATCACCTAAAATCCTGAGATATAAGGTCTAGTACCAAATAAACTAACCTAACCTAACCTAACCTGTTTGGTGACTACATTTTGGTGACAGATCTACTATTTTGAGGACAAACCCTATTATTTAAGAAACACAAAACTAATTAAATTTACACATATATTAACATTAATTTGATAATTCATACCTGGGAACAATTTTTGTTTATCTGAGAACGAAAATATTTCGTGGCGATAGATCTATTTATTAGGTGATACAACTTGATGACAAATATAAATTTTGGTGATAGAAAATATAGTTTCCATTCTTAAATGGTTTAATTCACTTTAACAATTTTTTGCTCCATATATTTTTAATCAAAAAGCTATATCATCTGAATCTTGTATATTTGACGTGGTAAATATGATATGACTACTGTTTTATATTACTTTTAGAACATTTATAAGAAAATTTTTTTTTTTTTAAATAATAAATTTCGCAGGGCTGTGTTTTTATTTGCTTTCTGTAATTTTTAGTCAGACTGATTGACTGGCCACGATGCTTGTTTTGTAAATAACCAACACACCGCGATCATCGATTCTGCCGCTAAGCGAATAGATTCATCAAATTCGTAGAAATACTACCTTTGTAACCTAAATGATTGGGCTGAAATTGCTTACAATTTAAAGAAGAAGGCAGCTGTCCTTTCATAATAATTTCCTTTGATCAATAGTTGATATTTTTAGACCAAACTCTGACGGTCTGCAGAAAACTTACGTACTTATCATATTGAAATTCGTCTAGAACGAGCATTACATAATTCTTTTGTTCATTCTATTAACTTTTCCATAAAAACTACTCAAACGGAAAGCATGTAACTTCTTATTGAAGTTAACTTGCTTTCTTTCAAACAGAATTTTAAATAACTTATTCTAATTTCAATAAAGTTATTTTTTATTAGAATATAGTTGGTATTCTACTTCGTTTTACCAATTCTTTATTGGTGGCCAGTCTTGAATACTGATTGGCTGTTCTTGATGATAAAATAAATAACCTAAACTGTGGTCTGTGTGCTTACAAGTTAAGCAGTAGTATTTGAAAAGTCTTTGTTGAAATAGGGGTGGAAGTAAAACGGATAAATATTCTAATGAGTCTGGTAGATGGACAGATTTACAACATTATTTTTAGTATATGCGAAACCTGAATATAGTTTGTACAGAATAAGTATCTAAATCGTTTCCAAAAATTTTTAACCCAGGTTATATTTTGACCCAAAAATATTAAAAAAGGCTACAAGTTGGACACCGACCGATACTAAGTAACTATCGCAATCATTTAGGTAGCTACTGCCAAATTATTATTATTAATGAGCTCAAGACGACGCTGAAGGCGCGCGCGCGGGCGCCCCGCGTGGTGACCATGTTTTTGTTCGGACAACCAGGTAAGAGAACAAGCTTATAACTTTGTGATTTTTCATGGTACGGTTTTGAAATTTTGTACATAGTTTCTTTACATAAAAATACTAGATACGTGTTCCAGGCATATATTAAAACTAATGTTGTATAGAAATTAGCTTTTAAATTTAGAAAACACTTTGTACTCGTAGACCAAACGTTTACCATATCACAACCCTATTTCATCATCTTCCTATCCTTGTCCCATGTTACTTGGGGTCGGCGCAACACGTTTTTGTCTTCCATTCTCCCCTGTCAACCGTCACGCAATCATTTACACCTTTTTCCTTCTTGTCATTCCGCACATAATCCATCCATCCTCTCCCTCTCCATCCATTATCATTTATATTCATCACTCTTTTAATCACATACGATTCGTCCCTCCTCATCACATGCCCATACCAAGACAGTCGATTCCCTTTCAACTTTTCGGTTATTGGCGCATCTTTCAAACTTTCTCTAATATACTCATTTCTTATTTTATCCATTCTTGTCACACCACACGTCCACCTCAACATTCTCATTTCCGCTACATGCAATCTTTTTTCATTCATCTCTACCTTCTTCCAGCCCAGCATTCCGATCCACACAGTACGACCCTATTTACTACCATAAACCCTACCCTATTTTCTACCAACGAGGAGGATGCTTTTACGAATGATAAATGCAGACCTAGACTGGAAGCTAAATAATATGTATAATGTAGCTTAAAATTATGATAATTCACCAACAACAACGCCCACTTATGACCACAGGTGGCATAGTTAGCCGCTAACCCAGTTTCACGCGTTAACCATTTAAAAGTTGGCTACATATCTCAACAGAAAAGTTGTACTGGTTAACTATGCTAAAAGCACTTGCAGGCTTGAAATCCTAAACCAGCGAACACATAGCTTTAATGGACCGCCCTATGTGTGTCCGGAGACTTATAAATATACAAATACACGCCGCATTATGTGGCTTGGCTCATGATAAAATTGCGTATGTATACATAGCTTGTACATGTTCGTACGAGATTTTGAGACGAATTAGGTCACTGATTTCAGAGGGATGAGTAATATATAGGTTAGTTAATTTTGAGATAGTTGATATAAATGGTTGTTTTGACCTATATTAAAGTATATGGAGGGTCTCGGTAAGGTAATGATTGGTATCGCCCTAAATCATACGATTAGGAGCAAAGGTTGGCAACTTGATTCATAAGAAGAAAAACATGCATATAACATCACGCCTGTAATCCTCGAAGGGTCAGGCAGAGTAGTATACAACATGTAACATAATTAACGCATATCCTGAAATTAGTTTGTTCAGAATCGTTTACTGAATCGATTTCTATAATTTTTATTATAGGTATTTTTTTTTCCCAAAAATAATTAAAACTACGTAAATTACAGTAAAAACTCATTAACTCGTTTCGAACGCGAGCGAATACCTACTAGGCTAACAAGACCCTTATACCTACGTGTGCGACTGTCTGCGTTCGTGGATTTGTACTGTGACCACAACATTCTTCCGGAATTAGTATAACTAAATCAATCAATAATCAATTCTCATATATGTTTAACTAAAAATTCAGTGTATGTATTACGATTATAACATAATATACTAATTGGGGTGTCTGAGGGTGTGCGTTAATTATGTTACATGTTGTATATACAGGGTGTAAACAGACCCTTCACAAAGCTGTCAACCAAGCATTCTGTACATCAAACTAAGTAACTTTACGCTAAAATTATTGCTGGGAATCGACTTTTTTTTTTGAGGTGAAAAACCACGTTTTAAGGTAGGACTTGATGGAAAGCACTCAAAGCATTGTCCTGATGGATGGATAGAATAGTACGGGGGTCGTGGAGGTGTGTAAAGTTAAAAACTTACATTAAAAACATGTATTTAAAAAAAAACTTGTGAAAAAGTTGGAACTTTGACCCCCAATATCTCCGTAACTAGAAGGTTCCCAGGTATGCTCTAGAACAAAGAAATGATCGCAAAGACGGGGAGAACAAGTGCCTTTCGGTTATGTTAAAGGTCTATTTACACCCTTTATATCTAACAGTACATTCACATTTCACCAGTTATGTTATGATGAAAGAATAGATAAGGATAAAATAGGGGACAGAGCAACATCTCACGTAGCAACGTCTCTGTAGCAACGTAAGATGTTGCAAGTTAAATTTTCTCTTCTGGTAAGGTTCTCGTTTAATTTATTCCTGAACAATAAGAAAATATAAGAATCCATCCATAATCCATCCATCCATCCATCAATCCATTCATCCATCTTCCATAAGAATTTATTTCAAAATAAGACAAGCCATAAACATTTTAACAATAATTAGTCGTTAATACGTTTTCTAAAAAAAACGACACACCAAATAACGAAAAATAAATATACGACATGTATGAACGTGGACGTAGCATTCTGTAATTTCTGCCTGTATGTAAATAGTTATGCAAAAATATATAAAAAAAATCAAAACGGGTTTAATTCTGACGAACATGTAGGTTGAGTTTAATTTAAGGATATAAATAACTTTCCTTGAAATATCTCTCCTGTTACAGACAAACACATTCTCTTGTTTCCTAACCTAATTTATTTGGCCTAAATTGAATTACTACCTACGTTCCTTTGTCGGAGAATGAGTTACAAATTCCAAAATTGTCTACGAAGAAGAAAAAGTTATACGTATGTATATATTCCTGTAAGCTTGCGTCATCACTCTGCAGGGAAAAGCCTCTCCTTATGGCTACCAGTTCGTCCGATCCAGGGCTAATGATAATCATCATCATTCATCATTCTCTTGTCCTTATCCCAAGCATTTGGGGTCGGCGCAGCATGTCTTCTTCTTCCATACTTCTCTATTACTCGTCATCTCAACACACGTCGAGACACGTCCTTTCGTGCCATATCATTCTTCACACAGACCATCCATCGTTTCTTTGGTCTTTCCCTACTCTTTTTCCCATCCACAGGCATACTCAAAATTTCCTCAATATCTAGACAAACATCACGAATTAAAATCACTTTTCATGTCTGTCTGTGAGACCACGTTGTTATTTTAAATCTCGCAACTGATTTTGATGTGATTTTCACCATTGTTGCCCGCGACGTGGTCCACGTGAAGTTTTTTGTTTAAAAATAAGACGTGTCGTAAGACTCGGTTCTAGCGTAGTTTTCTATCAGTGGAGTCTTTTCTTAAATTGGATTAGCAGTTTTGGGGATTATCTCAGACAAACTACAACTTACAAACTTTACCTCTTTATAATATTTGTGCCTTTTTCAAGGAATGCACCCAATTACCAATCACCCTGTATACAACAACCCGACAACAACTATCATGTAATGGCTCACCAGACACAGCACCCGTCTTTATTTAACATATATTCTTGTTTTGTCCAAAATGTGAAATAAGGGTAGGCCCTGGTGGCTCCCGGCCACCGTAGGCGCGGGCCTTTGGACGGTGAGTTATGGACTAGCTCGCCGTCCGGCCGTCTTATGATATGACGACAGGCCGTGTCGACGGCGCGTTCGTGTACCACGCGCGCCTCAAAGAGATGTCAGCAACTAAGTAGGGGTCCGCATGGGCCGATGCCTGCCAGGGCTGCGGGACTGTTCGAAAGAGATACCGTGGCCCTGGAGCACAAAGGGCAAAGAAGGAACATAGATGGATTTTAGTCAGTACAAGTCTGACACTCCTTGCGCTCTGTCCAGAGTGGGGTGGGGGGGGGGTCATTTGATGATTTCCCATCAGACAAAAAAAAAAGGGTGGGGCTCTAGTAAAGAACTTATAATATTAAACATAAAAGTAAGAATCTTAAAGTTTGATATAAAAATGTTTGTTGGCTTTAAAATATGTTTATAGTAACTATATAACAAACACAAACAAAGAAAGGCGGTAATGACGAGGTCACGAGAATAGGACGTAAAGTTTAAATGCGAATCCCAGCATAAAGTGACCTTTTTAACTTTTAATTTGTCATAAACTTCCTTATTTAATGCGAATGTGACCTTTGCGGCCGTCATTCTGGTCTAAAATCATGTCTGGCACGTGAATATACTTAATTTGAAATTTTATTCATTAATATAATATAGTTTTAATTCCACAAAAGACTAGATCTAAGGTTAGACGCACTACGCAGCACTACCCCACAAAGATATACACATGCAAAAGGCGGCAATTACATAAAATTAAATAAATGTTGCAACCCAAACCATAATACTTGACTTGCCATCCGCGTGGATGATGGTGAGATGATGTTTCGTCGATGCACCTTCTTAATGTGCAGATGCACACATTTCAGGGGGGTAACTATGAGGTCTAAAGCAAGAGTAATTGCAGTGTGGGAAAGAGAGAGCTATACAGGTCGTCTAGCGCCATCTGTTTCCCACAATGGGATCTAGTTTTTACAGATTTAAAACTAAAACTACAGTCAAGAATTACCGCAAAGTAACGCTTGACTCCACTACTTCTACGTCTAAGTCACATTAACACAGATATAGGTACCTACATAGTAACAGCACAGAATAGTTTAGTCGATCATCTATTCAGGCTTTAGACTCCCGTATAATTCAAAATCATATCACGTGCTGCCAACTCCACTTCGTGGCTACGCCGTAGAGCTACGCGACTACGGCGTAGCAGTCGCGTAGCTCCCGTAGCGAAGTTACTACATTACTAATAAGATTAAGTCCGTGTATTTATTACAAACAGTATCAGTTATGTTATGTTATTTAATGTGCACTTTATTTTATGCTGGAAATTGTCTCTTAATAACGTTGTATTAAAAGTTAGTTTGTTTTTGTTTATGGTTTTTTGAATGCAGTAGCAGCAGCATGTTTTATGATATTAACGGGCAGTGCTGGGCAATGGTTTTCTATTTGTTTAATTTAATTGTTACTAAGGAAAAATAGGCCATATTTTCTGCAAACATCGCACTGATGCGCCTTTACAATGCGGAGTCTCAAACTCCGCCGGATTTTCGATAAAACAGGTTAAACCAGGGATCCCTAATTATCTAACAATTTATTTTTTTCTTTTAAAATTACAGCTGTAATATTTTGATAGTTGTATTAAGTGGCTATAACACGTTTAATTGACGTAGACGATCAATTTCACAAACAATTAATTTCCCTGGCTCTACCAGAATTTTGAAAACAAATTTTCAAAACCTTTACCAAAATGATATGTAACTTACAACCCATAGCTGTCCCTATTACCCCTTAAAATATTCTAATATACGGGCGGACGAATTAGACCGCGATATTTCCGAGCAATAAATTATAAAAGTGATGTCTTTCGGGTAGAGGCGGGCGTTATGGCATCGTAAATAATCGGAACCATTCGCCCCCCCCCCTTTTCCGGCAATATCCCAAGGAAGGAACTAGCCGGACTACGAACTACTGCTTCCTGTGAACCGGCTGACGTGAGCGGTTTCTTTTAGTGGTAGCCATGTTTATTGCGCTTTTTTTGGGCCCTTTGATGGGCTTATGAAAATCGTGGGGATTTTGGCGCGAGAATGAGTCGGCAGAAATGTGTTGCTAATATTCAATTTGCTATAACTACAGAGGGGGAGTATCTGGTGAGATTTTGCGATTGATAGTCAGTGTTTGACCTCGAAGGCAATGGCGGGGCGAGCTGGATAGAACCAACGACCAGTGGTCCACATTGGTTCTGGATCGAAAGATTTGAGGGTCATGGGGAGAGGCTTTTGCCCAGCAGTGGGATGACACAGGTTAACAGTGGTAGTAGTCAGCGTGACAACTTTTGTCAGTTTGCTCGTATTTTTCATTTCGGCGTATATAAAAATTTGACGCCAAGTCAGGGAAATAAAGATCAACCCGAGAACCTTTATTATTTAGCCACGAGCTCCTATCACTACTATTGACAATATAGTATGAAATGGCTAAATACGGCAAATTGACGTAGTGTGTCAATATATCCCTTATTTTTTTTTTTCGGATTGGAAATCATCAAATGAGCCCCACCACTCTGGGCGGAGCGGAAGGGAGTGTCATACTTGTGACACACTTGTGAACCCAACCATGTTCCTTATTTGCCCTTTGTGTTCCAGGGCCACGGTATCTCTTTCAAACAGTCCCGCAGCCCAGCAGTTAATATCCCTGACGATAGCTAGTTGTAAGGTGTGAAGTGTAAAAGTGATACAGGCACCTATTACTAAGGCATAATGTTTATTTTCACTTTAGAAATGCTTCAAATATAAACAAATACAAAACCCCACTTCCATGTAGTATTTAAAATTCAATTTGCCAGTTAGTCCAGAGCTCTCAAGTCCTAGTTATTGTTAGAATAGTTGCAAAGCTAGTGTCCAAATCTATTCACTGGCTCCCGTTCCTAACTTTGTATTATCACTGAGTTTGTCAGTAAACGCGTTCTGTGTGCGAATGTACTCGCCAGCGTATTTCATCGAAGGAATTATTAATTCCCTTTTAATGTTTTCTTCGTGAGTACCTGTAAGGTTATTAGTGTGTGTAATATTTTAAAAGGCTTTTTTATATTATTTGGTATTTTTAAATAAGAGTATTTATGGCGTATGGACGTGTCATTTTGTGGTTTTAACAATATTCTAATGTTTTTAAATTTACATAAGTAATACAATAATTAATAATAAAAATACCGACTTCAAAAACACAAAAAAGTGAAAAATAACTTTAGCTTCAGAAGTCGTTGACTTTTGTTTGTTTGATTCAATCAATCGATCCATAATTGAGCGAGAAATCGGTGTACATACATAAAAAAAAACATACAGCCGAACATAAAACCTCCTCCTTTTTGAAGTCGGTTAAAAAAAAGACCACACATAAAGAACACAGTATCCAACGAATTCACCTAATAGCGAATTCCCTGACGGTCTGCCATTTTTCACTCTTATACCCTAAGTAATAAGCTTGAAAAGTGGTCGACCGTCAGTGAATTCGGTGTTACCAATGTTTCCCTTTGTATTTTAAATAATTATGTGGATATCCTTCCAAGTAAAAGCTTAGATTATGATCCCATAGTGTCCAAGGTTTCTAAGGCGAGAATCACATTAATTCTAGTTTAAAAATATTATTTTTTCTTTGTTCATAAGATAGAACCTTTTGGATTTGTTTTATGCATAAGCATAAGCATAATCAGCCTATTAATGCTCCCACTGCTGGGACGCAGACCTCCTCTCCATGAGAGGGAATGGGCTATAATCGACCACGCGGGCCCATTGCGGGTTGGTAGATGTCACATGTCAACGAATTTTTTGGTTCTAAGACATGCCGGTTTCCTCACGATGTTATCCTTCACCGTTTTTGAGATCAGTGGTGATGAAATACATACAAAGTAATGCGCCTGGCTGGGTTTGAACCCATGACTTACTGTTCGTAAGTCGGGGTCTCCGCCACTGGGCCACCGCTGCTCTCTTGTTTTATGACTTTCTAATAATGTCAAATATTTTTAGCACGTCAAGTTTTTTTTACAATACTCACTCGAAGTTTTGTCTTAATCTGGTTACAAAGTACGTACGATTTGTGATTTTGAAGGATCTGAATTGAAGGATGGCGAACGGATGTGTGTCGGTTTGTCTTAAATTAATCATTTTCCACACTCACACCTGAATTTTATCCCTGAAAACCTAGGAAAGGTGGCTGATGAACATGATGTTCATTTTCACCACAATTTGAAGGGTTTTGAGGAACAGTATCTGGGATAAAAATATGTTAGCAGATTACTTTTGGTTCACTTAAAAGGACACTAACACAAATCAGAATTTAAAAAAAGCGTAAACTTTGCTATTTGTAATACTTTTAATGTATGACATGTTTAAATTGAAAAAGACATCTTGAAATTTAAAAAAATTAAAATGGTTAATATTTTGAAAACTGGACGTCCTAATTTTTTTTCTGAATTCAGAATCTTATTAAGCATTAAATCTTCTATGTTTTATGTTATGTAAACTAGTGACACTTGGTTTATGTAAAAAAAGTGCAGTGCCGTTTGTATCTCACATAATTGATGCAAAACATTGTCCAATCAGCATAGTGTTATGTATATCTAACATGTGCTGACATCCTCATTGACCTATATTAGACTTTGAAACATTAATAATATTAGTTTGAGCACGCATGAGTTTATTGCTCCTAGACACGATATTGTGATAGCCTTCGTTAACAACAAATAATTTACGACTCTTTCAAACAACCAATTTTATTACTGAAACTATCTCGACCAAAAATTAAATAAGTCAAAACAAAATATTACGTGACATAACATCACGCTTGTAGTCACCGAAGGGTCGTCAAGTGGGGCTACCTCAATGAAACAGCACCGGGGTGTGGTTCTTCAGCTGTCGCAAAATGCTCGACCTCTTATCCTGCTCTCTTAGCCCAAAAACATGCAGCCGAAGTGAGTTCTGTGTTACCACCGACGACACGGTTGAAATGCCAAAGTTCTGGGCTTGCAAAATTTAAAAATTGTCGTGCCAGCGACACGACGAAGAAGGCCGAAGGTTTAGGCGACGGAGTAATGGTACACCCACATTTCACCAGTTATGTCTTAGTCCCAAGTAATGGGGGTAAACCTATTGCCATCCACCAGGCATACGGGGTAGATGGGACACCGAGGCGAAAACGGTTACCACGAATGTTTTTTTTTTTTATATCACTGTAAATCCTTAGACTTCTTACTTAAAAGTGGTGGTCTGCAACCACTGGAACAACAATGCAGAAATATTAATAACTAAAATATTATAAAAACGCCTTTAACGTTCCCTGGCAGTTGGGTAAGAAACAGCTAAAGAAAATGATCTGATGTATCTTTTCGCTTGTAAAAAAACTGATAATTATATTCAGAAAACGACATTTGTTTACGCTATCTTTAGTGAAAAAAATGGTGACTGATTTTCTTGGATTGTTGTGAAGCACTTTAGTTTTGATGGATGAAGGTCAGGATTTTTGTTAGTTGATTGTGTACCTAATTATCTCCGTACGTAGTGATGGGTTAAAAATGTTAAATATTCTATGGATATGGTTTTTTTTGTTTTTTTTCTGAGGGTTGAAACAAATAGTAAACGCTTCTGAAGTGTCCATATTGCTACATTACATACGCACACATACATAATGTGTATACATTATTTTAAACTGAACCTAATAAATTATGAGCATGTCACCACATAGAGCCGCTTGACGTCATTACAATTTGACCTTTGTGTATTGATAAAGTTAAAAATGTGTGTGTCTTATATTAAGTATCTATAATTATAGGTATTCATCTTCTTAACGTTTCGTTGGCCCAGAATTTAACTGTGTGTGGTGCAATATGTACCGTCTATTAGTTCCTTAAACGAGCAGGCAACAGGACCCATAGGACACGATATTAAGTGTCCCGTCGTTTGTAAAACAGCTATGTCTTAAGGTCATGATTTCTACTTTTGTCTTCTTCTTATGATGCCTCTCCAACTACCGAAGGTTGGCCATCCACTCCGAATATTCTCCTTGTTCTTTTTTATTTTTGTGATTAACCTCAATGATCTTCCACAGGCGGTGACGCGGCGCTCGCGTCAGTCGACGTCGGCGCAATGGTCGCGATCATTCCGCGGGGGAGCGCCTCCGCACGACGACGTTGACGTCGATGACGTGTTCTTCACGCCACCGACGTCATCCTCGCCACTGCAGCACCATGATGAGGCTGACAATGTTGACGGATCTAAGGGGTGAGTGCGATTCTATTTTACGGAGAATTTTATATATGTTGCAATCTGTACATGCAATTCACGTTCAAGAACAGGCGGTGTCAAAATTTCGCATTATTGATTACACTGACAGCTCATGTACGCAGCTTAAATTTCTTCAACAAACTTTAAGGGCCAAAATCTTGTTTTTTTTTTGTTTATTACAAAATGGGCCTGCTCTTGACTCTTGAATTTTCAATACATTTCACAAAATAATAAATACGAATGTTTACCCACAGCGCCCGTTTATCAACGCACATTGAGTTCAGTTTATTAGAGAAATCCACCCTTAGTGTTCCTTCAACTGTCACAAATATTATTTATTACCTGAACATTTACCGTACAGTACCAATCTATAGCAATTTTTTTTAATATTATTTATTTATTTAAAATTTCTTAAATAACACCTTAACAGCTATAACGCCAATGCAAAGTTACTACCACATGGGAGGATACCCCTAACTTACGTTAGCAAACGAAAATACAATAAAAAACACAATTAGAATACATCTAAAAATACCTACAGTGAAAAACACCTCGAAACACAAAACGAACTAAACTAGGCCAAAATTTGGAAAATGGTACACAAAAGAAATCAAATGTGTCACATGTGTGTGTGTGTGTGTGTGTGTGTGTGTGTGTATATGTATATGTGTGTGTGTGTGTGTGTGTGTGTATATGTGTGTGTGTGTGTGTGTGTGTGTGTATCATCGTGCAAAGTAACCAAATATCCTTCTCTCGTTTAATAATCCTAAGATATATCTACAATGTAGGTGGTTATTCCCGAACTTCATAACTAAAGACGAAGCTGTTGTATCAGTATAAAGCCGCGATACTAAGTAAACCACGTCAAGTTGTACTATGAGTTGCCTAATAATCCTGTTCCGAACAGATCTAGCAGCGCCATGTTGCCAGCTCGACAGATTAATTACCTCGTTTATTATAAAGTGCAACGTGTGAGGACTTTATCATGTAGGAGTTAGAGGTGTTTTTATGTTTATTTTCTTTAAAACCAACTCGTAGTGTGTTTAAAAAAATATACAGGGTGTGAACAGACCCTTCACGAAGCCGTCAACCAAGCAGTCTGTACATTAAAATAAGTAACTTTACGCAAAAATTATTGCTGGGAAACGATATTTTTTTTTTTGGGGTGAAAAATCTATAGGTAGGACTCGATGGAACGCACTCAAAGAATTGATGGGTAGATTGAATAGTACGGGGGTCCTGGGGGTGTTTAAAGTAAAAAAAAATATATTAAAAACGTGTATTTAAAAAAAAATTGTGAAAATGTTGGAACCCCATATCTCCGTAACTAGACGGTTCCCAGGTATGGTCTAGAACAAAAAAATGATCGCAAAGACGGGGAGAACAAGTGCCTTTTGGGTCTATTTATATTGGTTGTTACTCGTAGAATAAAAAACCGGCTAAGTGAGAGTCGGACTCGCAGACAAAGGGTTCCGTAGCATCAAACAATTAATAATATTTTTAACTCTCATTCATAGGTCGATTTACAATCAAAAGCAAAACTTAATTTGTTTTCATAGTATGTTAACGAAAAACAAAGTTACTGCTGCAGTTTTAAGAAAAAGTCCCGTATCCCAAAAGCTAAATATCAAAACGAATTCAAAACAATTTTCAGTGATCAATTTAACCACACGAAGACTTAATACTAACTTTAAATCTAGCATGAAAATTATGATTTTAATTAATTTTTTCTGCATTTTAAGTTTTTTGTGAACTATCGTCCGGGCATGCGGTCATTGGCATTCGGGTGTATTTTTTCTGTATTTTTCGCGTGATCCTTTCATGAGTTTAACTGAGTTCAATCGTAACGATGTTAATTAAGTTGATATCGATATGGATTTGTTTTGTCTCTAATTTTTATTTAATAACATTGATCGATCGAAACTCGATCATTTTGATTAACATACAGCATTTGAAACGAAACGTATGAGCAGTCGCCAGCGCATCAAGTTACCACACACTGTCAAATTTTCTCATTCGATTTTGAACTTAACCATTAACCTTGTATGGTTTTTATAGGTACATTGGGAGAAATTTGATAGTTTGTGGTAACGTAATGTACTGGCGACTGTACCTATTTGTTTTTTTTTTAATACTTCGTCACATTCTGGTATCCTATAGAATTTTGGTTTATTTTTGTGTCAAGCACAAATACGAATCTAAAAAAAATATCACATATAAACAGATATGAATTAAGTCTCAACCTTATTGCTGCTGGATGTGCTCTGGGCGTCCGTCCGTGCGTACTAGTTTTAGTTCTGTTGTTTGACGTTTTAGAACACCTATTTTAAAAAGTATTTTTGTAATAATCAAAGGCACCATTGGTAGATAAGTGACGTCATGATTTAAATAATGCAGAAAATAAATTATGTAGCTTCAATTTATGTAGGTATCTACTACGTTTTAAAGTTTTTGCATTTTGTCAAAATTATGGCGATTAATCGATAGTCTAGTGTTTCATGACACTTCAATTTTCAAAGCTTTTGTCTCGTCAGACATTCGTTGAACTTTCAATATTCTTATTTTTATATTTCATGCTAATCATAATTGATAGCATTTTTTTGCGAAGGCAACGATTTTAGTTTTTAAAACTATTATTAAAATGGTTGAACTCCGTGTTCTTCGTTTTTGTTAGAGTTTTATAGTAATTAGAAAATAATAATTATCAATAATAATAATAATTATTTTATCAAATTGATCAAAAAATTGTCTTTTGTGTTAAAATCACAATTATCATCATTTCATGACAGTTGTCAAATGGATCTCCTGACTGTACCTATTGTTGTTTCTGCTAGTATTTTATGTCAAAACACCTACATCTAATATTCGATACATTACTTATATATCTTACAGTTACTGGTTGCCAAAGTCCGATACCCACAATGGAAAGAAAGAAACGCACTGCACCAATGTATGTTGTGTGAAAACAAATAAAAAACAGACGCCTCATCGCGCATGCGTACTTTGCGGGTATCAGTCCCAAATCTTTGTGACAAGGGTCTGTGATCGGAGATTAAATCTTCGGACTTTACTGACATACGTAACATATGTATATAGTGCTATGTATACATGTACTATATGGTGTATAGGGTATGTGTTTGAGATGTTAGCTAGGACAATATTGAAACTACAAGAAAGAGAAAATATAAGTACCTAGGTTCTGTTAAAGTCATTTTTAGAAAAAAAAAAAAAAAAATGTGTCGTTAATTGTATTTGTCTTAGTGAAAATCATCGTAAATTCACGACTCTTTAGTTTTAAAGATGTAACATGTTTATTTTGATAAAGCATGTCAATCAGATTGTATAAATTCACGATTCTATAGAATTTTGCGCTCTCTTTTGCTGTTAGGTAAAAAATAAATATCAACCTCATTAAATTTCACACAAGGTAAAAAATACTTATCAATTTCATGAAACTATTATAGACACGTGTACCTACACGTGTCTACTTTTAATTAGTATTAATCTTGTTTTTCTATTTATCCTTGCAAAGGTATTCCTAAATAGACGTAAAATTGAAAAAATACTCATTCAATAATAATATCAAAGAAGTTAGTTAAGAAATATATTGCTTTGATCTAAATGAAAATAATTATATTGACTAAATGCTCGTTACCTATCACTCATAATTAGGGATACAATTTTATTTTGGGAAACAGAAGCGCGTTCAATATAATTTGTGAGAAGGTTCCAAAGACATTTTTATCGCGACAAGGAGTGGCGGACACCAGCCTGTTACACAAAACAAGACACCTTCATATGTAAGGGACAGCCCTCCACAAACTGATGGGGTGAATTCAGTAAATCATACTAAGATGACCGGTATAAGAAATTATTTCAGGAATGTTATGGGAATCCAATAAATTTGATTTGTTTTATTTCCTTATACGCAATGTAACGTTACCGTGGCAAAACGCACGTAGCGAACGGCATGCGCGACGACGAGTTCGATGAACTCTGTAGCTTGCCAGGAAGTGAACAGCTGATTTCACACGTCGTTTGTTAGAGTATTTCAACATCCATTGTTAGATTTTTTAGTTTAGCCGTATTATTTACATAAATGCAGTGTTGCGTAAAGGAATGTAATTTTACATTGGAATAAAGGAATAGTAACTGAAAAATAAATAAAAAAGAGAAAAATTCCGGTGGAATATGATTTAAAATAAGAAGCTGAATGCACCCTGTCAGTTTGTGGAGGGCTGTCCCTTACACCCTGTATAGTTCATAAAGTTTCTATCGTTAATACTGGGAAAATAAAGTTATCAGGCCCTTCCCAAATATAGCAAAAAACAACAAGACCTTAGTAACGTACAGTCAGTGCCCTATAGCAATTGACCGTTTCTTTTACCCGACTACGGCGAAGTCAAAAGGAAGGTTTATGATTTAGTCTATGTATGGATATATGTTTGTATGTTCTTCCGTAATAAGGTGTCAATCGATTCGTTATTGTGGTCCGGGTAACATAGGCTACATTTTATTCAGTAGTCGGGTTTTTCATTCGTTGTATACCACACAAATTCTTGTTACAAAGAAGAATAGGGAAAGAGGGTTTGTGCTGGGCTCTGACTGTTCTTAATTTATGAACATTTCAAGTTCACAACAACTCTGCAAAAGCCAGACGGACGGACAGACAGACAGACGGCGCAGATTTAACAATAGGGTTCCGTTTGTACTATTAGGAAACATAACCCTCAAAACCAAACACCGTATTATGTCTCCCTTTACAAATGTCTTTTTCTGATTCCAGGGCGAGATCCCCAATCGGTTCAAACAGCGTGGAGTACCGAAGACCAGAGCGGAGTGTGTCGTGGGGGGCGGGGGGAGCGCGCATCCACACGCCGATGCTGGAGCCCCTCGCAGACAACTCCAACAGGAGGCAGTTCGGCATGGGCGTTGTTGGTAGATTCTTTAGGTAAGGAAATCAATATATCAGCGTCTTCTGCCAAGACTTGGCCCAACTATATTAGGGTCGGCTTCTAGTCTAGGTGTAGTTGAATGCGAGTATATTACATTGATTCTAGAGCCCATCGCTGACAACTCCAAAAGATGGGCGTTGTTGGTCCCGGTTTCAGTTGTCTTGGACCCCACGACGAAATTAATCAGAAAAGAACAGAACCATCTTGCTCAACTATTTTTAGGTTGGCTTCCAGTCAAAGTGCAGCTAAATACCAGTATTTTACGTAGTAATACAAATTCTGGAATTAACGAAAAAGATTAGCAGATGGACATTTATTCAGTCCATTAACTATTTTAGGGACAGGTTCAATGAATGCCCTAGGTGGAATAATAATTACCTACGTCGTTTGGGCGAACCAGTTTTGTTGTCAAACCATACCGAGAATTCTCGACGTTTCCCACAGTCTACGTCAAAATAACTGTCGGCCATCTTTCGGTAGAACATTTTTATAACACGAGTCTGGGATTAGGCTGAAAGTAACGAAGATTTATGTAATGCACAGATAGCTAGTTCAACCAACCATGCTGGCAAATTGAGGACAATCCTTAGGTTGCTACGGAGGGATCCAGTTAATTTAGTGCTGATCCTTCCAGCCTAAATCAACGGATTTCTTTAAGCAAATGTTGTAAATTATGAGGATTTGGTATGTTGTAAGTCGTTGGTTCATTGGGCCAGATATTTTGCATGACAACAAGACGCTATTATACGACGTTATAGATTTTGATTTTTGGTAGGTACCACTATGAATACTGTAAAGTCAGTAATTATTAAGGAAAATAATAGTTTCAGGAAGGTACCAATCAAAAATTTATCTTTTTCAATGACTGTAGCAGGTACAGTGGCTACAACATAATCCTTACAAAAAACGGACAGGCTCTAAATATTTCGAAATTAACCGTTTTTCCAAGTTCCAACACGAAAGTCCCCTTCAAAACCAAACGAATCGCAAAACAACTTTTAATACATACCGAAAAAGTTGGAAAACGCTTTGTTTTTAAGCCTTTTTGCTTGAAAACGGCGGGGAAAACAAAGAGCCAGTATGGCAGTGCTCAGAGAATTATTCCACGCGGTCGACGACCGGTATCGACCCATCGCGTAATTATTAAAGAGGGGCGTTCTTTCTGTTTTTATTTTGTTAAGCTGTATGAGCTGTGGTCAGTGAATATAAGTCCGGCTATTGATGAAATATTATTTTCTGACATATAAAGTCTATCCACTCAAATAGTGGCGGTACTAGGCGGTACCTAAAGGCCACTATTTGAGTGACTACCCAAACGGCATGTAAAAATGGCTTTAGACCCAGAAAAAAAAAACAAAAATTTTTGTAATTAATTTATATGGCCGGCTGCTTTTTTTCTTAAGAACAGCCAGCTCTTCATTTAACTAAAATATTATTTCAAACATTAATTTGATCTCTGTCTCGAAAACTAAACGTTCCGGAATCGCCATACAGTCGTTTACAGCTCCGTAATTCCGTAATTCCCCCAGCTTTTAGTGAACATATCTGTCAAAGAGCATCACATGAATTTATGACAAGAGGTGATGTTTATTAAATGTGTCCTTGGAAGTTGCCTTTGACCCACTATATTTTGTTTATTTACTAGTTCAATTTAATATGGCAGTTTTGACGTCGCCAAAGTACCTACCTATTAAATATTTACTTGGTTATAATAGTGGTAATGGAATGTTAAAGGAATCGCTTCGGTTGTAACCATTCACGATTTTTGAAGGTTTTTTTTGTTTGGGATTTTGTATGAAATGATCTAACAATCACATAACCCTGTTGTCTCCGAAGAGGGATAAACAGGGATAGCATAAAATCAATGCTTTATATCTACTGTTAAGCTATGAAACTAGAACATCCTGAAAATTAAACTAGCATTCATCTTTTTGCAAATCAGCAGTGAATCTTTAGATAATTGCTAGGACACACTGAAACTCGGTATATTTTTGAAAGTTAGACCCGCCAAATGGCGAAAGTTTTTCTTGTACCACCCTAGTTACTGTTTATAGCCTTTACTATCAGACGGTAACAACCAGGAAGACAGAAGGCAGGGGAACCACGTAGGCACCTACCTACATAGTTCTCCGAAGAACCATAAGTTTCGTTCCGTATTTACAATGTTGGTGTTGATTTTACAAAGTTAAAGTTTTGTGAAATTAACACCAACATCGTGGTCATATTCTGGAAATGTTATAATCGCCTGATAAATCAAGCTAACCGCAAAAGTTATTTATGGGTCAGATAGTAAACTCAATTCCTAGTATTGGGTCTATAATATTATCAAAATTAATTGATAACGATCGATAGATTCCGGGAATGGTTCGACCTGGAGCGGATAGGGGCAAGTTAGGGGATGCTTGTACATCATGCTTCGATTTAAATTGAAATGCTGGACTTAACTTAGCGCACAGAGATAAAAATACGCTTTTGTTAAATTTATTTATGTGTCGTCTAGTATTAGTGAAATTTAAAATATCGGATTAGTTGTTTCGAAGATTACCCCCTGAATACAAACTTACAAACAAATACCATTTTAGAATATTACTAGCGACCCGCCCCGGCTTCGCACGGGTGCAATGTAGATAAACATTTATATTTAAACCTTCCTCTTGAATCACTATCTATTGCTGAAAACTGCATTAAAATCTGTTGCGTAGTTTAAAAGATCTAAACCTACAAAGGAAGGCCCCCCGCTGGACCGATGACCTGGTGAAAGTTGCAGGGATCCGCTGGATGCGAGTCGCACTATGTCCAGCAAAGGACGTCTTTCGGCTGAAATGATGATGATGATGATGATCGTATTACCCAGTACAGACTGGGTTGTGAAGGTCAGATAGGCAGTCGCTCCATGTAAAATACTGGTATTCAGCTGCATCCGGTTAGACTGGAAGCCGACCCCAATATAGTTGGGAAAAGGCTAGGCAGATGATGATGATGATAATGATGATGAAACGTACAAACAGCGGGAGAGACTTTATTTTATACGATGTAAAGATTAGTATGGATACATTGCTGGCATTTATCTTCAAACCCTATATAATCAGGGCATAATTGAACAGTTCCGCTGTCTGTCTAACAAAGCTGAAAACATCATCTACACAACTTCTCTCAATTAACAAACTAGGAACATTCTAATGAATCTTACTTAAAAGTAACAAAGAAAGATTAAAAAACAATATCTGCTGTAATTGTACGCCTTCATTTTTGCTCATAACTCACGTGAGCCTCGAATATATCACGGTGTTTACGCCAAGTCACACTTAAAACTTGCTGTAATGGCTTTTTGAATTAATACTTACTTCGTGGATGCGGCGCGGCGTCTGTAAATTATGGTAAAATGCATTATGCCAATTTTTCTTCGTAGACTTTTAAGCATTCGCTACTGTTTTTGCAGCGAGTTGGTATTATTTTTACCTAAAGGATTTGTTTTTTTTTTGTCTAGACTTTCGTGTACTTTATCTTAATATTATACTAGTTTTGAACAATGCGATAGGTATAATTATTATTTTGTGTAGTCGGCCAGTTAAGTACAACATATAAGGTGTGCGCCATTACGATGTATTATATAAGTTCCCATTAAAATAGATGGTCAAATTTGAACCAAAGATATCCAACCAAAAAAACATTGATTATAGAGATTTTATTTTGACCTAAAATAATAATCAACAAACATTTTTAGTGTATTTTCGTTAGCTGTTTTTGTCTTTTAAGTATCTAATGCGTTTTTCTTATATATTTTTTTTCATTGTCCTTTTTTTGGTCTGAATGATTTCTAAAAGTTTGTCCATCTAGTTTAATGGGACCTTATATATGCACCTTTCTCATTGGAAAAGACAACAATCCAAGACCGATCACATCAACCTCATCCTCTGCATCCTTAATAAAAGACTAACGTTCTAACTTACTTTCCAGGCGTTCGCTCCGCAAGTCGGTAGCACATCACGAAGAGGTGGCTCGGCAACTCGACGAGTTGACGGACTACCGCCCTTACTTCACGTGGTGGGTGAGCACAGTGCAGACCATGGTGCTGCTACTGTCGCTCCTCTGCTACGGGTTTGGACCTGTCGGGTTCGGCAGGCATACGCATTCAGGACAGGTCCTGGTGAAGAGTTTGAGTTTACAACAGGTGGGTTCAGGTTTTTGTTTGTTTTTGTGTTGTAAATTATGCTTTACGCCGGGTACCTAGTACAGCCTAGTGGTGTGACCGTCGGACTGCCAAGTCATAGGTCTCGAGTTCGAACCCAAGTATCTCTGATTTATCGGATTCATGTGCGTATTGTATAATTATCACTTGCTTCGGTAGGTAGTGTATAAAAAGTAGGTAAAGTATACATACATTCCATACACACCTCCATACATAAAGTATTGAAAAGACAAGCCAAACAATCAAGAAATATTATTGAACTTTTTCGGTCGAAGAACTCAAAACATAATCATCCAAGCGATGAATTCTTGTGAACACAAATAAATAAGTAGGCTGCTCCTTATTTTTGTATACCAGTGCTCATTTTCGAAGAATCCGAAAAATATAAAATATCGGCCGTCTCTTACATTTTTTACCATGATAAGACTGATCATTCACAGTTTCCAACACATTGCATATTGATTGCCTACTTTATTTACACTTGAATAGGTAATTTTATGTGGCGTCGCATATAAAACCTTTTTTTGGGGACTCCGTTCAAAATCGTGAAATGTTTATGCCCTTTACGGGATTATGATGGTCCCAAGTGATTTTAAGAGTTCACACGTCATGTGAAAAGTTATTCAGTTTTTTTTGGTTTTCAGACTGAGTTTAAAAATGTTTTTTTTAAAGCTTACCTAATTGATGGAAATTAGAGATCCACTAGAATAGGATCTCTAATAGTAGAATCTAGAATAGTAGTATGTTTGCGTGGTTCTAGACATAAATAAACACCAAATGCTTTAGATTTGCTGAGGGTCATTTGATCAAGCTTTCCTGAAAAATGTGAAACTAATCACGGGTCGCTTTCACGAATAGTACTCACTTTAAGATTTTATTTATTTATTTATTTTATTGTGTTTGGGTGGCTTACAGCTAGCAATACAAAAATTAATAGCGAAGCAAACAACGGCAAGCCATTTACAAGCCTCCACAGTTAGCAATAAACTATTGTTGCACAAAGTAATAATTAAGCAAAATATCAGTAACTAAGCATAAGGCACTAAGTAACAAAGAATAGAAACTTAAAATTAAGTTAAATACCTATACAAGCAGGCACGCAGGCGTAACCACTATTAAAATTCGTCATTAACAGCACAGCTTTCAGACAAGGCAGTACTAATTGTCGCTAAGCTGCTTGCAAACAAATCGATTGATGGGTGTTCGTTCATTACAACTTGGTTAAATGCTTTGATTAAGCGAGGCAAAAAAGAATAGCTACGGTAAACTGTGCGAGCGTAAGGAGCACGAAGAAGATTTAAAGATCAGAGATCGGAGATTTTAAGTCAGGTTCGTAGAATCTCAGTAGTTGAATTTCTCCCTAAAATTTAACATTCTTGGAAGGGAAAATAACTACGTAAAAGTAGGCTATACAAATAGGTATATCCGTTTTAGTCATACGTGCGACTCTTTATCCCTCAAATTCCATTTCTTTGTCTAAGACTTAACATAACAAGGTGAAGCTTTTAGACAAAACACGCTTCTACAGATTTAATGCCTGAGAATAAACTGAACAATGAATAATATTTACTTACTTGGATGATTTACTGGCTCATCTTTTGGTTTTAAGTATCTGTTTAAGAACATATTTTTAATGAATTTGTTTTCAATATATTTTTTTTGTTTTATTTTTTTATGCCTTTGCTAAATTAATACGGTTTATTGCAAAGGGTACAGGGACTTAGCTTATAATAAGTTAGGCATGCTACCAGAGGGTCCTATATTATTGGAACGCCCAAATTCATTCATTTATTTTGAAAGGTTTATTCATTTTTTTTTTTAATATTTTTTTTTACATGCAACATTACGGTACTAAGAATAAGAACTCTTGTGTGCCAGTCAATCGATTTTGCGATACATTTCAAGACACCAACGTGAAAAAAAACCTTCGATGCTACCACCCCAAAAATAACAAAGAAACATATTTACATCACGAACTTGATAAGAAATTAACAATTAGCAACTAGCAACCACAAAGGCTGTACGTATTCATTGTGACGTAAGGGAAAGCGTCACAACTCACAAAGTAAGGGTATTAGTGAGCAGGCACCAAATGTAGGTCACACTGTCTTTGTGAGCCGAACCTTTTGTCTGCTTTTTGCTGCTTAGTGCAATCTTTCATGATGCTATCTTTTAGCGCCGAGTGACCGCAAAAGGTCCGGCTCATGTAATTTCGTTGATTGTACTTTTAGATTGTTTTGAGAATAAAATCTGTTTCTTCTCAGTAACCATTTTTTAGGCGATATTGTACTCTTACTATTTTTCCCGAAATTTTAACGAAAACTCTCAAGCTTTGAGATCTCCTTAGTCTAGCCGACTTTCATTAATTTATTTTTGGGCGTCTACAAAGGCACAATGTGCGTACCTATTTATAATGCCCGCAATTTTCTTGATGTCTGGTTTTCTATTCATACTACGTAGTTACGTCTGAGGTATTAGTTAGTAGCTACCAAATTTTAGGTCTTGTAAAGAAATATTTGTAAAGCCTGTAGCCTGTGTAAGGAGTTGTAAATAATTAACAATTGTTTCCACGCTACAAATAAAAAATAATGCGCGGATCATTTTAGGAATTTTGTTTATTTCTCACATTACAAATCACCCACTATTAATTTGGCTTTCGCGTACATCGTTAACCTCATTTAAAATTCGGGCGGAGTGAAGGAGAGACAATTTTTGTGAGACAGACAGACCTAGACGTGCGTTCTTTGTTTCTGTTCCAAACTAAATTCAAATTTTTGTATAACATTGTACTTATCATTAACACTGGAAACAGAATATTTACCATGTTTGCGGTTGGTTTTGAGTTCCCGATATTTCGGCGCTGTTGCAAGCACCATGATCACGGATAAACTGAAGTTATTGCAAACACATGACATGACATGACACGGTAAATATCCCGTTTCTAGTGTTAATAACAATGTTAGTGACCATAACAGTTTAAAAACTTATATGATTGTACTTTTGTCTAACAATTCCCAACAATTTTCCAGGTTGAATGGGAGGAGCCGGCGTCATTTTGGCTCGGTCCTCGCGCGGCTGACCTAATCCACTTGGGGGCGAAGTTCGCTCCGTGTATGCGAAGGGACGCCAGAATAGCGCGGGCAATAGCAGCTTCAGCGCGAAGAGAACGGGACACGGCGTGTTGCATACGGAATGACGATTCTGGATGTGTGCAGTCCTCTAAGGCTGATTGTTCGGTGTGTATTACGTCCTCCAGGAGAAACTATCACAGCTTAATTTTTAATACTACTCTATTGTCAATCTATCTGTCAACAATCTCAATACTTTGTTGGTAGACCACACGTCTGAGTTATCTACGAATAATGAATTGGTAAATCTGTGGTGTGGTGAATGTGGTTGCTAAAATATTTTTGCTTTGCATTTATATTTATAGTTGATGGCAATAGGTTCCCCTCGTATTACATGGGCCTTTAAAATAACTGGGATGAAATGTGGGTATACTATTAGGTACACCTCTGCCTAACCTTATGTTATGTTATTTAGGTATCGTGTAGTCTTAGTGAAAACGGATATTATTCAAGTAAATAAAGAAGTTTAGTTACAGTGTAGTTGCAGTTAAATTTCGATCAAAAGCAATGATTTGCGTATCTTCTACAATTGTCAGAAACGCTCCCAAAACTCTGCGTCTCTGGAACGTAATAAGAGCGCATTCTTTCACTGGTATTCACCATGTATAATGTTCTATTTTTGCGCACGCTTACGTATAGATAAGAGGATTAATATCAAAGGTAAGTTTTTGCGTATTACTCGATAGCTCTGATAGGTTAAGATGATGATGTGTGTGCGCTCAACTCAACCAAATATGAGCCAGTAAATGGTCTGAAGAAAATGTGCTCCTGCTGAAGAACATGTGCATCTTCCTGAATTATTCCTTGGCAATCTACTTCCGACAGCCTCTGCTGGTTTTAATCAACATATTGACACACTGAGTCTGTTTTATGACACCCGTGGTGAAAAAGTATAGCCAATCTTTGACAAAATCGGTTTATGATCTGGGGTGCAAAAATTAATTTATCTGCCTACTATGTCGGAGTCGGCTTCGAGTCAAGTAGAATGCAGCTTAGAGGCATTGATTAAATTGGGAATTCACTTGTAATGAGCATTCCATCAAATGTAATGCCATGCAAAGCTAATGGGCTTCTTTATTCAGTCCGAAACACATTTAAAAACGACGAATGCTTATTGTTCTCTTAATAGCGAAGGCTCAGTTCTTTCATTATCTTTATACCATTTGTTTATCACGGAATATCACAATTATTTACTGGAACACATGTCAGTCCTTAGTCAGACAGTTTATTTATCGGATTTAAAACTAACTGTGCATCTGTTTTGATATGGAAAGAAAAATTCGAGTGCGAGCAGGGTTTGAACCTGCGACCTTCCGATTGAACAGCTGTAGTTCCCTACACAGGGTTTGCGTATAAAAATAATAAAAAAATAACTGTGCATGTTAATATTTTTAGTGTTAATTAAATTAAGTCTTCAAAATGCTTCTCGCTCCATGGGTCACCCCTAGTCTTGGGCGAAGCATAAGCTTGTCAACCGTGAACTTTGTTTTGGCTACCTTTCAGACCACCATTTCAACGTGGAAGAAATGGTCTTCGGGAGAGTCGGGGCCTGGAGGTCGGATATCAGGGTCTGTTTGCGGATTAGATCCCAAGTAAGTACCATTAATTTTTACAGTAATACTTAGGGTAACATAAAGTCCCTTTAACACTACTAATGTTGGTTCTTGTACAATACGCGAAGAAATGCTAAGATACAAAAATTTTCACTTCTTTTTTTAATATGAAGTTTGTTATGGTCTCGGAACGGTTAACCAAGAACTTACTTCAAATATTTTTTTCTATTTTGTCGAAGACTCTTCATCAAACGATATAACGTCGTGTACTCTAAAAACTTCATATTCTTGATGAGAAAATTGCTGCTTAGTATTATATGGCAGCAAATATTACGCCATATTCGCATCGGACCTGATGTCACGAATACTCTACAACAATCGTCGGCTACTCCAGACACAACACCCATCTCGGAGGCTCATCCCTTTTCAGTGGAGGATTTGGGACTTTCTACTCTTTACCTCATAATATCTTTAAATTAAGAAGCAGGTCCATATTATATGATGTGAATGTCTAATAATCCTTATTACAGGTTCTGCGAAGCACCGCGCTCGATAGCGCCGCACGAATGGCCAGATGACATCACAAAATGGCCGATCTGCCGCAAATCAGTTCTAGACGGATCTGCGGCCGCTGGCCGGGCTGGCCACGCAGCGGAACACATGGCCTGCGAGGTCATAGGCCATCCCTGCTGCATAGGAGTCCATGGTCAATGCGTGATCACAACTAGAGAACACTGTGACTTCGTCAAGGGTTATTTCCATGAAGAAGCGTCATTATGTTCACAGGTAAGTTGACAGCGGTCTCTTCTTCTTGTTTTTAACTCGCCTTACTCTTCAATGAGATTCTACGTGGATTAGGTAGATCAAATGCTATCTTAAAGTCTCCATAAATTGTTGTCTACTTCTTGAGTTGAAACAATTTAGGAAATTTTTGAAAGAACTCTTCCTAAAATTCGTGTTTGAAACGCTTTCAAGTCAACTTCACCTGCTTCAAATCTGCATTTAATTCCAGGTGTCTTGTCTCGACGACGTCTGCGGCATGCTACCTTTCATGCGTCGGCGTCGACCAGACCAGCTGTACCGTGCATGGACATCTTTATTCGTCCACGCCGGTCTACTGCACCTGGCTGCCACGCTAGCGCTGCAGTGGCTCTTCATGAGGGACCTGGAGAAGATGGCCGGGCCAGTTAGAATAGCTGTCATATATTTAGGAAGTGGGGTCGCCGGGAATATGGCTTCAGCCATATTTGAACCTTATAGGGCGGAGGTGAGTCAACTTATCGTTTGTTCATGTTGTTTGGCTTTTGGAAAGTCTTCTCTTCAGTACTTTTCTTTGGGATCTTAACAACAAAGTGCTCAAACAAGCTGTCTTATGTTCCAGGTTGGGCCAGCTGGATCACATTTCGGTCTTCTAGCGTGTCTAATAGTAGAAGTGATAGGCGCGTGGCCTCTCCTGAGGCATCCGAAGAGGGCACTCTTAAAACTAGTCGGTATCGCCTTCGCGTTGTTCCTCCTGGGTCTTCTACCCTGGATCGATAACTTTGCGCACGTCTTCGGTTTCGTGTTCGGATTCTTGCTCGCGTACGCGCTGCTGCCGTTCATAACCTTCGGGCCTTACGAGAGGCGAAGAAAGATTGCGTTAGTTTGGGTCTGTATGGTGTCGGCGGGCGGGATGCTCTGCGCGCTGGTCGCGTTGTTCTACGCGGCGCCGGCGTACGAGTGTGCGGCGTGCGCATACTTCACGTGCTTACCGTTCGCGCCAGACATGTGCGCGTCGCAGGACGTGCGCGTGCGGCAGCTGGACGGGGTATGACGGCGCGCGGCCCGGGCGCCCCCGCCGCCGCCGCCCCCCCGCCCCGCGCCCCCCCCGTGCGCCCGCGCCGCCTGCCCGCGCCGCGCCGCCGCCTAGCGCCCACACCCGCCGCCCGAGCCCACGCCGTCGCTACCCATACCTCACATCGTCACCTCGCTATTACAGTTACACTGCTGCAGAAACTCAACCTTCTCTTATTGCGTACTGATGGCGAAACAAACCCTTCTCACTGCCAGTCAAAGTAATGGCAACGAGATGCCATTAAAAACAACAGTTTAGTCTTCGATACGCAATAAGTGGCTTATGGTTTAGAATGACAGATGAGCACAAAAATTTACAAGAAAAATGAACGTTTATCGAAACCAAAATGTTAATTGAGTCACAACTCTGACAGGACAGTCACATCTATGTACACCTTCCCATTTTCAAAGTTGAGTTTCTGTGTATAGTGTGCTGTGTCGCTACTGCCCACTTGAACGAACGTGTCGGTATGAGTGAGCTCTAGTTACTATCTAGGCGATCTTTTAAGATTTATAATCGTCGAACTAGACTATTTTAAAGTGTATGCGATATTTTATCGATTATTTAATTTATCGATAGAGACGTATTGTTGCGTGTTAAGATTTGTTGTTTTGTGGACTCATAATTTGTCCCGAATTCCACGTGCGAACGGTCGAATTTATTTTTCCAGCATATTTTTTGGTGTCGTAATTTAAATCCTTGAATATTTAATTCTAAAATGCAATGTGTTAAGTCTGATTTTGTAAAATAATTGACATAGTGATGTTCATAAATGGCTGCCAATATACTCGTGAAATAAATTCGATCCAAACTGAATTTTAAATAAAAATAATTGTGCTAAATCCACGGATATAGAACTAACATTGCAGACGCGACTTACTGATGTAAATATTCTGTAAAATAAAATATTAAAGTTACGGTGGTAGGTGAGTCGTGTTAAGTGTGGTTACGTTTCGTCTACGTGATTCTTACGGGCGTCGTTACGTCACATTGTATTTTATTAAGTCTGTATCTATACACGAGATTTTTACGTATGTACACAGAACTAATAATAATAACATTTCGCACACAATACAATTTAACCAAACAATAGTCTATTCTAATATTTCCTCTCCGTAAATGTGACTTAACGCGATCCCGTAACAGTGTCAAAATATACATAATTTAGTATATTACTAAATAATGTAAATATTATAACGTTAAAAAACATATTTTTCATCTATTCAGTTCACCGTATATGAACGAATTCAGTCTATGTGTAAGTATTCTAATGGATTTTTGATTTCGTCAATTTATATAGCTGTATCACTTCTGCGTAGAGTTACATTTATTTTATATAATATACTAGTAAATATATACCATTTATATTTAGGAATATTATTTTCTTACAGACAGTTTAGGGGAGACTTTATCGTTCACTATCATTCATACTTTACATGTTTTATTACGAATTTACATTTAATACTAGTCACTATGTTAATTATAATATTTTTTAGTTTAAAAATGTAAATATATAAATTTAATCAAGCGAAAGTGGTGATCATTGTAATTAAACAGTTATTTTGCTGAAGAATGTTAATCGAGATTGTGCGTGTGTGTGTGTGACAAAATTTTGTACAACTGGCACGACATCATTGTAGATACTGTACTTAGGGAGTTTTAAGAAATTATTTTAACTCTTAAATTGCGCACATAGATTAGTTCTATGAATGTTTCCGTTCGGTGGCACTTAAATGGCTCGTTTATGAAGCTAGTTGAATCAGTGGCAATTGTGATAAGCAATTATTATCCTTATTCGCACTTGGTGGCGCGTTAAGGTTAATCATAATCGTTTGAGAAGCGCTACTAACAGTCGTTTATGATTCATCATTTAAAATGATAATATAATCTTTTATATCTACCTATATAGGTTATTTATACGCAAGCTTGAGCCATCTCTAGCTACAGACCGACCGCTTTAATGAGTCCTCCGTCTTGGCCCATCAAAGGCACATTAAGCGTCCACAAAGTCCTAACAATATCCCACAGGTTATTTGGTTTAAAAAAAAACATAATTTACGTAGGTATTACGATACTAATTGAACCAATACGTGATCAACCTACAGAATAATCCATTTAAATTGATACCTTCGCGAGGACTCATTAAAGCGGTCGGTATATAGCGGTCAAGGAGAGACAGGGCAAAAACGATTATCTCCCAGAAAAAAAAGATGTGAGAAGGAAAAGATGACATTGAAATCTTTAGGTATGAATGTCAAAGAGCATAAGCGTTGTCAAATGGAAACTGATTGATTATATTTTTATAGATATTTTAATTACCTATTAAAGTGACTTTTGTAAAAGACTTACCCCTATTTTCTAAAAGCGTCGTCAAATCTATCTGTTTTCAATTCTCTTGTCAAGGATTTGATAAGATTTTATTAAACCGCTACGACCAGACTACGGACCGCCTATGAACACCGGACATTGACACGTAATTCAGTCAATATCCATCAGAGCTATGTCCGTACCGATTTCACCGAACTGTTACTGTAAAATCTAATATAATTAATGATTTGATTAGGCTTTTA
This sequence comes from Noctua janthina, assembly GCA_963576755.1. Classification (NCBI taxonomy): domain Eukaryota; kingdom Metazoa; phylum Arthropoda; class Insecta; order Lepidoptera; family Noctuidae; genus Noctua; species Noctua janthina. The sequence continues at coordinate 7,973,074 of OY755055.1, forward strand.
GAAATCTGGAGTAAATTCGTAATTTTCCCATGCACAAAATATTATATAAGTATCTGTTTATTTGAAAAAAAAAAATACTGTTACATTGAAAAGCGCTATAATCTTCAGCACAAAAATCATTGGAAAAGTCTGAAATCACTATTGTTTCGTTCAAGATTATTCTGTTAAGCACAATTATTTTTTATCTATATAAAAACACTAAAATACTTAGTTATGTAGGCACTTATTTACTTCTTATGAATTAATAATAAATAATTTAGTGTACTTATTAAGTGTCAGTTCGCGGTAAATTGGCCCTTGTGATGGACAGTCGCTTTTATCATGATTGTTTTTACTTACATACAAAATTGAGTAGAGGAATCATTACAAAAATGACGTAAGCAACTTCAACATAAGGCTCATTTTACTGTGGAAAGACACATATTTTGCTCAGAAGTCTCCAATAAACGTGCAAAAAGCAATAAATCATACCTTAATTGTCGACGATGAATAACTAATGTGCGAATCAATGAAAGAAAAAATTGTGTTAATTTATTCTAGAAAGTAACATTTTATTTGGTAAAATCACTTTTAAAAATAAGAGTGGTACTTAAGTGATTTTAATAAATAAAGAATATTTTTGTACACAGTCGAAAATAATGCTCTGAAAATATGAAACGGTTTTGTGACGAATATAAATATAAAAATAATGTGAAACCGTTCAAACGAATTCTTGTCATAATTTCTAGCTTAGATACAGCTATTTCTAAATAATGCCATGAAACTAAGCTAAAAATAATGTGAAACCGTTCAAACGAATTCTTGTCATAATTTCTAGCTTAGATACAGCTATTTCTAAATATTGCCATGAAACTAAGCACATTAATCTCATCAAAAAATTTGTTAAAACGTAGATATTACGAAAATAATCAACGATACAACTGCATTTGCGGTTATTCTAAAAAGTTGAGTCTAAACGCAAATGAAGTCGTAACGTTAATTTTAAGAATCTGTCAAACTGATACGAAGATATTGCACACGCAGCTCCGCACACGGATACTAACGGATATTTGTATTTGGCGCAGCCGTGAGACACACAATATATCTCTTTTTTTCTGTTTAGATTTAAGTATTTTTATTTAATTTTAATATTTTGTAGTGTGACTTGTGGCATATGCTAAATAAATATATTTTCTTTCTTTTTCTCTCTTAAAAGGTGCGGTCAAACAAAGAGGACTGGAGAGCAGACGACTACGGACAGTGGACTTTGACAGATAATGAACTGAAATATCTGTCTGTAGGCCGGTGTCCGCAGCCTGTCCGCTGTCCGATCCACTCGGTTTGGCTGCACCTTTAATAATTGTTTGGAGGTGTCCGTGACGGGAGCCGCGTCCGCAATTTATCCGTAGCAATTTGACCGATCCTTTACTTGACGTAATTTATAAAACTCAACGCAGCTATTATTGTTTAAACCTAGTAAAGTGTTTGACTGTGTGTGTGTGATACTTCTCGATTACTTTCTTTGAGAAACTAACAGTGGACGTTATCTTAAAGTGCCCTTGTGCTCGGCGGCCCGGTGGACTATACTCAGAATAAGACAAAAAAAATTACATACATAATTGTACATTGTGAACATACACCTAATTATTACTTGTACGTTAAGAATGGTAAAGTAATCTTATTGTAAACTAGTATTAATCGAACAAGAAACCTTATTATCATAATACTGATTCGTTTTATTTAAAAGGGACGACTTTCCTGTTTCTGTGTTGCTAAGCCGGGGCTACATCATTACTTTTGAAGATGATTGATGTAGATGTGGCTTAGAAACATAAAGATTTGAATTTCCTTACAATTTATCCTCATTTATCAGAGCAATGAGTGGTTCTCTACACAAGGAATAAGAGAAAAAATTGAGACTATGTCCAGCCAGCTCAACATCGAATCCTGAAATATCCTACACCGACAGCAAAAACATAGTCGCGTCCTTCGGCTTGGCTCGGTTCTGCACGGATGCAATAGTGTCCTTTTTAATTAACATTAGGTGACATAATGCACGCTTAAATTTTTCAGCACTGTCAGAATTCCAACTGTCGCTGAGTATCCAACAAATTGCCATCATTCAGGCATTTATTTATAGTCTTTTTGTTACTACAAACTGTCATGATTTGCACCCAAAGGGTAATTGAAGGGGGCTATCATATGCTCGGGGTTTTCCTGCGCCATTCAGAAATGTGGAGATCTGAAGTAACTGACGTAGCCGAAGAATTGTCAAACTTAAACGGCTGTGTACGGGGCACATCGGTCGCAAAGTAGATGGCTGATGGGATCGAAAAGTTCTGTAAGCCTCTCCACACGGAACGATGACCTGGTGACGCTTGGGAATCCGCGGGATGCGAGCAATGTAGTTCTAGGAAATTGTTGCTTTCCTCACGATGTTTTACATCACCGTTTTGATCGTAGAGTAGTTATGATGAGATGGTTTTTCTTTATTTATAATAACAAACAATGCTACTTTTTTTTTGTCTGTTTATGTTGTTTTTATGGTGTCTCGTCAACACGTTTTTAAAACGTTTGATGGGTTTCAAAGTGATAGACTGGCTTTTTTTGATAGCACGTTAACTGATTACGGCTGTATCTATACAAGATCGTCATTCGAAGAACTTTATAAAAAAGGTCCCGTGGCTCGTGCGAAAATACATACAAGTATTGATAACGATGATAGATATGCCTCCATGGTAGATGCCTAATGTGAGTTACTATGCAAATGAAAAGCTATTGGGCCTATTTGGCGCAGCCGTGAGGCACAGAATATTATATCTTTTTTTTCTGTTTAGTTTTAACCTTTTTATTATGTAAATTTAAGTTTTTTTTTTTTTGTTTTTTGTGTGCTCTTGTGGTATGTGCCAAATAAATATGTTTTCTTTCTTTCTATTCGCTGTTTTCACTAACATTAGGCACCACCTATTATGAATGCCTTAATAAAAGCATTCTGTTTGTATATTTTATTGTAGCTGAAATTAAAATAGTGTGAGTGGAATCGAGAATGTTTAGCCACGTCGTCCTATCCAGCTACAACTTGCTGGGAGCTCACTCTTTATTCATCTTTTGTGTTGGCTTTAGCCTTGTGAAAACCATTTCACACTTAAAACTTGTAAGCTTTAAATGTTCCTAAATATTTTAGATTTATACTACGGATTTCACGTGGTTGATGCCGGCGAGAAAATTGTACTAATCGACATATCTGAATTTTCGGAACGAAAATTTGATTGGATAAGCCGCATAGATGTTTGATATACGTCCTGCTAATGGCTTAATTTTCCGAAGCAACCCCCAAAATGTGGCGAAATTCGATTATGAATCATTAAACATTGGTGAATGAATATTTATGGTACGAATAAGGTTGAAATGAAACAGGAGATCCAGCCTGTCTCCTTACTGCCCTCCCCAGTGACGCCCTAAGCCGAGGCTCGTACCCCACAGGGGGTGCCCTTAGCGTGTGGTCGCTTAGTTTTATAAGTTTGAAGCCCCTGGCTGGAGGCCTTACACTCAAGGCATTCACTGGACAAAACCGATTAAGCAGAAGCCAGCTTCATAGGCTGGACAATCTGCGAGATACCATATAAAAAAAAGAAATGACACAAATAGTACAATCATATTTAGCCATTCGTTTAGGCATCGTTAAGTGTTAGTGAAAACGAGCATAAGTCCAGAGAAAGATAGTGTTTTGTTTTGCCTACTGCCCGTAATCTAGATTTCAAGATGAGAAGAAACCTCTGAAGTGATAATTTCTGCGTAATAAGAACAAAAGAATCGCTTTTATAGGTGGAAAGCATCTTGGCTCGGTCAAAGGTGCTCAGGTAGACGCTTGCCGAGGTCAGTCTGCAGATCTGTGACCTTTAATTTTACACCGATATCCATCCGTCCCTCGGAAAACATGTAACTGTTGGTCTCGGCGGTCATTTGTAGACGTTTTACAGTTGGTAATGATACAAGTAGTCCAGTAGTCAGAAGTCCTGGTAATCAGTCTTATCAAAAGACGCCATGTTCCTTAATTACTGGGCTTTACAAGACAAGTTAGATAGGCAGCTGCTACACATAAAATATTAGAAGGTACTTAGCTACGCCCAGGGAGCCATGAATAGGCTGGTAAAATATTAGGCAGAATGGATGACCTCATCCGGCATCCATCCTCATCTTCTCTGAAATTCTTTTCTACCTAGAAAAGCTACTTTACTTAGTTGAGTTAAGAGCCATAGCCATAATTCAGGTATGTGGATGAACTAAAGCTGATAGAATGTCACTATATCTAGCCCCCCTGGTCTAGGTGTCTTTTACATTGGCAAAATAGAAAATTATGATGTTTCTAGAAGCATTGGGAAAAAACAATTTTACTCTCATTGTCCTCAACAATGTAATAGTAATTTACTTTTATAAACAACAAAGTTAAAATCTTAATAGTTCAGCCGTGCTAAATTCAGGCGTGACAGATTTTCACGGTCGTCTGGTCACTTCCTCTAAAAGATACAAATAATAACAAACACAGTTAAAATAATTGACGCACGGTTGGTGCAGTGGCTAAGCGACTGACTGCTGCGCTGCGTGTCGCGGGTTCGATCCCGCACGGAACAAATATTTGTATGGCCTACAGGTAGTTGTTCCGGGTTAGCTGTTTGTGTATGTGAGTTTAAATGTTTGTAAACACACCCACGATACAGGAGATTTTATTAATGGACTGAACATTGCACCTTAGATTAAACATAACATCATCACGCCAGTAATACCCGCAGGGTTTGGCTGAGGTGTAAATAATAGTCCAACACCCCCATTTTTTTCGCCTAGCCTAATTCCCCGGATAGAAAAGCCCAATAACAATTTGCCCGACCCGGGAATCGAACCCAGGACTTAATTCACAGCAGTCGCGATTGCGGCCACAAGACCAGTGAGATACACTAGGCAGTCCTGGCTCTTTAGTCAACTGATCCCACACAGGCGGGACCCGCGGGTCCACTCGACCTAATGCATGTTTGAATTGGACCCGTTGACAAAATTTTGTGATTTATATAGTCAAGTAGAAAATTTATCTTGATTATTAATCCATATCTACTATTTGTAGCCAATTATATTATGTGTCAATACTTTCAACGTACTGTCTTATAAAGGCTTACATAAAGTATCAAAAGTGTTCTTACCAATGATTAAAGCCGTGATGTTATGACAAGTGTAGCCTCCCCCTCTCTTTTTCACGTTCTTCTGCCCTCTACTACTGTGGGCCGCTCCTTTCGGCGGCAGTCAAGTTAGTCTCTCCATCTTGGTACCCAGGGATGGGCCAGAATAATAAAATGATCCCAATAACGATATGTGACATGTATTAACCCGCACTGGGCACGCGTGGTGGATTATAGCCCATTCCCTCTCATAGAGAGGAGGCCTGCGTCCCAGCAGTGGGAACATTAATAGGCTGATTATGCTATGCTTATGCTAATAACGGGAAGAATAAGTGCCTCTGAGCTTCGTTATAGGTGCTTTTGCACCCCTTATATGGACTGCTACTCCATGGATGTACGTCATTGCCAGTCAATACCATTTGTTTCAGGTTCTGTTCATCATAATAGATACCAACTTTAATTCTCATATCATCTATCCAAGAATCTGCACAGGAAGACCATCACGTGCTATTTAAAAAAAAACAAATATCTACCTCCTAAAGATGGGGTAAAATTTTTGATAATCAGAATGATAAATCGAAAATTCATTCAAATATAGATACTGCCAATCAGATAGCTTATCGCAAAGAGGTCAATGACGCATCATGTGTCAACGCAATAGATGCCGCTGCGGAGGTACTTGAAGTTAATCCTAAAAACGATAGCGTTGAAGAATGAAACAATTGAAGTATTTATGTAAAGCTCGTGCTAAAAGTAGTCTCTGAAGACTTAAGAGGATCAAAGGCACGAGCTATGATAACAGTTATGTTATGCTTACTGTGCTACTAGGATCTTTTTACAATTGATTGACATTGACTGGGGGGCATTGTTGCTCATCATCATCTGCCTAGACTTTTCCGAACTATGTTGGGGTCGGCTTCCAGTCTAACCGAATGCAGCTGAATACCAGTATGTTACATGGAGCGACTGCCTATCTCACCAGAAACTCGCCCAACATTATTGGTGAACATTACAAATTTCAAGATGGCGCCATTAGTTTTGATTTGGACTATGGCACCAACAGAGCCTTCTACAACTCTAAAATGACGTTTGAATGAAATAGCACGAAGAAGTATGTGTCAGTTTGATGAAACGAGCCATACGCGTAGAACTTATTGCTTTTTTTTTTTAAGCCGTTGGTCCCGGGTGTCATTTGTAGATCTTTGACAGTCGTTAGGTAGTCAGTGGCCACAAAAATCTGACAACCAGTCTTACCAAGGGGTATCGTATTACTCAGTACTAACTGGGTTGTGAAGGTCAGATAGGCAGTCGCTCCATGTAAAATACTGGTATTCAGCTGCATCCGGTTAGACTGGAAGCCGACCCCAATATAGTTGGGAAAAGGCTAGGCAGATGATGATGATGATGATAATTTGTAGGTGCAAGAGGTTATCAAGTATAGTATTAACCTTGTTGTAATTTGCAGTTCGCCAACAATGTATTGCTAATATTTTTCTAGATGATGACAGAACTGACTGTTGACTATTTCGGTGTACTGGTCGCGCGGACCTCATGTTTAGCAGTCTAAGCATGAGGTCCCGGGTTCGATTCCCAAGTCCGGCAAAGTGATATTGGGTTGTTCTATCTGGGATTTCTGAGTAGCAGCCGCGGTGTCTGAATTTATGCCCGGTTGATGGAAAAAGGCTCGCCCCCTATTATATGAGGTTGAAATGTGAGTGTACCATTTTTAGATACTACTCTACCCAATCCTTCGGGGATTACGGCGTGATTTTATGTTATAAAAATACCTATTGAATTGATAGATAATGAATTTCACAACATTGGGAAATGTATTTAACAATATAGGTATTATTGAAAACCTACATCTACGTGTGTAGAATTTATCAATGTAACCTTTAACAAGATTATCCTCATCATGACCATTTTCTCTTTTTATACATTTCTGTCACACTTAATTTAAATATTCTCCCCCTGTCTAGGTGTTTCTCTATTATTTTTAATGACACAACACACAAACTTTTGTAAGATCGCTGCCTGCTCTATTTATATTTTGTTGGAATTTGTAGTTAGCCATTAGCAATTTCCGAAAATAGTTAACTACAAATTGAGGAGCTCGTGGCTTAATAATAACAGCCGCTCGGATCGATCTTTAGGTTAAACCGTGCTTACCTAGGTTGGTCTGTGGATGGGTGACCACCCATTACATACCGAGTTTCCTCCGTACCTCGGAAAGCACGTTAAGCCGTTGGGCCCGGGTGTCACCCGAAAAATTGATAAGATAATAATTTCGCAATATTACGAAATCGTGTTTAGAATATTATGCTTTTGGAGTCATCTAAGGATTTGTTTAGGTTATTCTTTCTGTCATTTTTCCAGATAAATAGTTGTAGGTGCAGCATAGCTGTATTCATCTTGCTACTGTTGTAAATGCGTAAGTTTGTGAGGATGGATCGACGTTCTTGTACATATTATTTATTTATTTAAACTTCATATACAATAGTGATACATAGGCGGACTTAATGCCACAAGGCATTGTCTACCAGTCAACCACACAACACACACATACATACATACGTTACATATTGATCTCTTTCACGCAAAAACTAGTGAACAAAGAAATTTCGCACACAGATAGTTTATAACTGGGATAAAAGACGACTTTCTAGTATGTTTCCGTGCGACAATCGGAACCAAACATCACGCGGGCAAAGCCGCTGGCTTAAGCTGGTCTTTAAACCTATTTCTATTACAAAAGTTTTATTATTTACAAAACAACAACATGCATTTATTTCCAGGCAATTCTGGCCCATAGATATATACCTTATAGACTAACATACATATGATTAAATACAAATTGTGTTAGTAAAAAGAACCATAAAACAACGTTATTAACACTTCACTGGTGCACTATGTCACTGTGCGTTCATGTGGCACTTGCAGCACGTGGAAGCGACGACGGAACACTACTCCCTGCGGTCCAAAGCCAACGCATAACCTCCACTGTAAGTTGTAATCTATGGCGGGAGTTTCATAAACCCCCTGACAACTTTATCGAACCATCTGAGGACTTCGACCCCCTATGCCTTATTTAGAAAATGTCTAAATAGACTTTGAACCCATAGAGGCCGACGCAAATATAATCTCCAGTTCTCGGACATTTCATCGTTCACGCACGGATCAGATCTCAAGTGCATATGCAACATCAGCACGCGTAGCATGACCACTGTAGAATCGGGTTTTGTCGACGGAAGAATCGACAAAATGACACATCAACAAAAGAAATCTGACATTTTGAAAGTTAAGAGCTCAAATCCTCGCCTTAGTTGGACCAGAGCTTAAGGTGAAAGCGCCATGGAAGCCCGCGAAATTCAAATTTTCTTACGTTTTTTGCAATTTGCCGGTCAGTGTCACCCTATATGTTTAACAAAATATGATTCCCGACCGTAACACGTATGTATTAACAGAATTAAAATTGTTGGAACCATCAATACAACCCTCAAGTGCATTTAATCAATTAATTTGATTATAACTTTATAAAGCCATATGTTTTACGGTCCTGAATAATATTTTAATCAACTTAAAATTTGACACTGATCTGCAAATTGTAAAAAACGTAAGAAAATTTTATTTTTGCGGTCTACCCTGGCGCTTCCACCTTAAAATTGTAGATGACAGCAAATGCTGCAATGTGGAATATCTATTGTAACACTAGGATGGCCGCCATATTTCAAGATAGGCATCAGACAGATCATACAGTGTCAAATGTCAGATTGAATATGATTATTAGATAAGATTATAAATTATCTTCTAAATATTAAACGAGACCGAGATTCTATGCATTTATTGTGGTCACGTGGGTCGTGGCACATGGATGCCCTTCGTATTATTTTGTAGATACATACGTTGGTAGGTAGAGGGCGTTAGATAAATAAAGATAAGATACCTATTTGAAGAAGCGAAATGGATTAAAATATTGAAAGTGAGGTATTGTTTTGAAACGTACCTTTATCTATATAATATGACCTTGTAAAAAAACGGATGCAAGTATTTTAAGACAGCACTCGAAAAGCCGTCAAAGCCATAAAGACTATTTTATTAGCACACGAAGTTCATACTCTCTAAAATACATTTCGCACACAAGATGCAAAGGGTAATTCCGATTTTTATACCAAGTTAATATTATTCATTTACTTGTGTTAAAAATACCGAAATTTACATAAACTACCGAACTGTTATTTGACCGCTTTTGTCGACAATTTTTAGGGTTCCGTACCACAGTCGACAAAAACGGAACCCTTATAGGATCCAGCTTCCAGACTAAGCGGATGCAGCTAAATACCAGTATTTTAGCGACTGCCTATCTGATCTCCAAAACCCGGTTACTACTGGAAAATACGTTAACCCTTGGTAAGTGCTTAAATTATTTCGTCACCACTGTGATATTAATATGTTATTTGAGTTCAAAATGTCCACATGCTCCATTTTTTGCAACCTTGTGTATGCATGTCAAAATTACCTATTGAGGCCTCGGGGCATGGGGCTCCTAATTTATTTCCGCTTCTGTCTATACCGGTGCATCATGCATCCCCCCCCCCCCCTTGGCGACGCCTATGCTGTCAAACCTTTGCGTGTGATGAGTCTTGCCCATGTTATAGTGGCGAGCACCATCTCGTAGAAAGCAAGGAGTACTATTACTACAGATAGAGTCCTAGAGTAAATTGAATTAGGACGACTTGAAGGTTGAGCAGTGTGCTCGTTTTTAATCGATGTATTGCGATATTTTTTTTTAAATAGCAAAATAAAGTCGACCGCCAATCGGGCATCCGGCCCATCGGGCATTTGCCCGATTTAACCGTATGGCCAATGCGGGCCGGGCTTACGGATACAACTGAACGAATCATTCAGAGGTATTGTTCATGCCGCACCTAAAATGAATGAATATCAGCAAATGGTTTGAAGTTGAGTAGTTCTGTTCTGTTATACATCAACATTTGTACAGGTGTATCAATTGAATGGTTGTATTTTTATAAATATTAGCTTAGTACTCATCTACGAAATAAAGACGAACCGTAACTGTTGAATCGGTAAATTAACTACTACTACTACTATTTACTTGACTTGTACCCGTATTTGCAAAATAAAATATCTTTATCTTTATCTTTATCTTTAAATTACAAACTTTATATAATACAAATGTTAAAAGAATAAAAACATTAAAGAGCGACATCAAATTTAATCGCATCGCTGTCAATGGGAACAATTCCCAGAAGGCTGGCTTGTAACGTTGGATGGCAATTTGATTTTTTGGCCAAAAAATAGACCAGCTGTCTCTGGTCACGGGAAGAGTCGACTAACCACTTGGCGATGTCCCGAAAGACTAGGTGGGCACTCGGACCCCATGGCCGGCCCATGGCAGGGTATCAACTCCAAACGGCTCAAACACATAGAGGAGGAGGTTAATGTATTTGCGTCATTTGAGGTATTTTAAACCTGCAGCAGCTTCCCCAGCACGGCCCGTGGTATCGAAACCAGTTGCATCCCAAATCAAAGGTCTACCTAACTTCTAATAACCTTTTCACTCCTAAGCCACTGAACCGATCATCCTGAAATTTTGCATATACGTTGTCAGGTACACAGAAACGGACACAGGTTACCTTTTCTGACTGTCTAACACGTACTCCTAATTTTTAAGTAAATATTTTAATCTTGATTGTTATTTCAAATCATCACACGGTATGGGCCACTTACAAACATATTAAACTTCTATTTTATGGCTTGACAGGCTGACAAGTTACCGTAATTAATCACGAAGTGTCCTTTCTTCCTTTGAATTGTAAAACAATATTGTATCACTTGGAAACGCATAATTTCTTTCTTCTTGGAAAGGCAGTAGAGATAAAAACTAACTGACAGACCGAATGTAATAATTCAACAAATTCTTAAGAAAAGTTAGAAATATCTGATTTCTAAACGCATTTATGAATACTAGAAAGGCCTAGGGCTGACGATTGGTGGTGGACTCCAGGCAGTCGGTCTTACACCGCGATAGGGTCCGGACCCGGGCGAGATAAGCTTTTTCAGTTAAGTTAGGAGACGTGGTGAATACCGAGAGTCCATGTCCAAGTGGGTTGTCGCAAGAGTGCCTTAATTATGGAATTAGTTAAATATAGTTGGGTTAAAAGCCCTGTTTAGACTAATCTAGTGTGTGTGTGTCTGTTGGTGAGCGACTGGGTGAGTCCTTTATTACAATAATTATCCTAGGTTGATGTTATTATATTAAAGTTCTTAAAACTACACAGACAGAAACGTGTTGTTGGGGAGTTTGTTGTGCCACTTCTTCTCCTCAGCTTCAACACTAGGCAGTGGCGAAGTGTTCTCGCTTCGCGCTCTTGATCTCCAACTCTATTGCAAAATGGTTCTTGAGTTTTGATTATTAACTCTACTATCTGGTAATTCTTGAATTATGTATTCATTAGCTCTAACCATCAGTTCAGTCAATTTGCCGTTTGAGTTTTGTTTTTCTCAATCCTATTATGACCAACATTATAGTGATTCTCGAATAATATGTTTTTCTTCTTATTCGGTCAGGCTGACACGAACACGTGTCTTGCAGATGTGCTAGTTGTACGAATAGAGCGCATGATCCATGGGGTAGGATTGGAATGGTTTGATACGAAAGCTATTATACAACCAGTCTAAGGACTGTTAGGGACCATGTCTACTAGTTAGCATGATGATCGACGTTCTGCCGCTGAAAAGCCGCCTTTGTCACGTTCACCAGTTCGAAAGAACTGCTAGGGACAATGCTCACTAGGAGCATGATGTCGACGCATTGCCGCTGAAAAGCCGCCTGCGTTACTTATGGAAGTGTTGCTCTGGGTGCTCCAGCTGTAGATATGAAGTATCGTGTGAGTCACGACTGACCAATTATCTATTACGCTAGCGTAAGGGTTATTTACAAAAACTATTGGTTGCGATATAAATATACTTTGTGTCTCCCAGTTATGTTTTACCCTTTTTTTTTCAGATGGGAAATCATCAAATGACCGTCCCCACTCTGGGCGGAGCGGAGGGGAGTGTCAGACTTGTACTGACTTCGACCCATCCATGTTCCTTCTTTGCCCTTTGTGTTCCAGGGCCACGGTATCTCTTTCGAACAGTCCCGCAGCCCTGGCAGGCATCGGCCCATGCGGACCTCTACTTGGTTGCTGACATCTCTTTGAGGCGCGCGTGGAACACGAACGCGCCGTCGGCACGGCCTGTCGTCATAAGACGGCCGGACGGCGAGCTAGCTCATTGCTCGCCGTCCACAGGCCCGCGTCTACTGTGGCCGGAAGCCACCACGTGACCCCCGACGCCCAGGGCGTCTCCCGCGGCGGCTGGGACGTGAGGTTCTTTCCCTTTCACGTCCCGCCACCTCCTTCACTAGCATGACTGCTTCGCAGAAGGAGGTGACGGCTTCCCATTCCCTCTCGCTCCGGATATATTGTACCCTTTTGAAACCACTTTCAATATATTTCATGAACTATGAATTCTCTAATCGAATTTACTATATCTTTCAATCCTCTCCTTGTTCTAATAATGATACGAGGCATTGGACTACTTCATGTTAAGGAATTCAGTTCTCTTAGTCGGTGGAAAGATGACCAGCCTGGGACGAGACTTACAAGGTCGTGCGGATGGCGGGGCCCGGCCTCTTCTCCTTCGGGAGAAGCCGACATTAATACTAATATTTACATGAATTAGGAAAAACGAAAATTTTATCAACCTAGGGTAATTTAGGAACAGTCACACTTTCATCCCGAAAAAAAGTACTGTTCTAGAAGAAAACAACAACAACAACGTTCTTATGATAACAGATGGCGCAACGTGTCTTTCGAATCATGATTTAATTATATTATTACAAGCAGAGTACATCCCGAATTGATTGTCAAATTCTAAATTAACACAAGCGGAGCCGCGGGCAAAAACTAGTAATGACATAAATGCTGACCAGCAGTCAATGTAGGAAAGGAAGTTAACTGTTTTAGAATATGTAATCAAAACGGACTTGTGATGAAAATAGAGTCGCTATCCACTCCTGGATATTGGCTTCGACCGGTCCTGTGCGTCCTGCATACATCAGATATCTTCTGTCTTCACCAGATCATCGGTCATCTTTGTTCTCACAGTGGTAATTAGTGAATTAGAAAAATTTAATCACCCTGTATTGTCCCACAAGTAGGCAAAAGATTTCCTCTCCCTTTTCCACAAAATTCCACCCGCGCGAGTATTACTTACTACCCCACGCACCGATGCCTATCTACAAGTGTAACATAGAAAATTGAAATCTGAAATGATCTCAATCTGACATGATCTTATTGACGCGTGTAGATAGCTAACTTCATCTTAAGGTAAACATAAGTATGTACTCAAAGAGATTGGCCACATGATCCAGATAAGTTTTGAAACGTGCCAATGATGTATTTATATTAAAGAAGTCTGCTCACTACACTGTACCATACTATGACCGTGCTTGAACAGCGTATCATACCCGTTTATACAAAATATTCTTTGTATTGAAAAGTATGACACTATGCCCACTAGACCGTTCGGTCACCGTAGGGTGCCATGCACGCCGCGCGGCACCTGTACGCCAGGCATCGCCGGCTCCGCATCCGCCCTCCGGATGCGGCAGCCATTGAGGCGGAGCTGTACGAGGGGTACAGAGCGGCAAAGACCGCCCTCCAAGAGGCTGTCCGGCGGGCCAAGCATTTGGCCCGCGAGGAGATGCTGGAGTCTCTGAACGGAGATCCGTGGGGGCGCCCTTACAAGATGGTGCGGGACAAACTCCGCACCCGGGCCCCCCCGCTAACGCAGAGTCTCCGGCCTGAGCTCGTGGAGGACGTGGTGAGCGTTCTGTTCCCTTCGCGAGGGGAGCATCCTCCCCCGCCTATGGCTCCGTCACCGCATGCGGTGCCGGAAGCGGACCACACCGATGACGACGATGACGTTCCGGAGGTGACTGGGGTAGACCTGAGAGTGGCGGTACGCAGGCTGAAAGCCAGAAATACCGCCCCGGGACCCGATGGCTTGCCTGGCAAAGCCTGGGTCCTGGCCTCTGAGGCTCTCGGGCCCCGACTGGAAGGGCTCCTAAGCGCATGCTTGGAGAGAGGCCAGTTCCCACTTCGTTGGAAGACAGGGAAGCTGGTCCTCATCCGGAAGCTAGGGCGCCCTGCGGACTCTCCGTCCGCATACCGGCCCATTGTGTTGCTCGACGAGGTGGGCAAGCTCTTTGAAAGAGTCATTGCCAACCGCCTCGCCGGGCACCTTGCAGGGATGGGGCCGGATCTTGCGGAACACCAATTTGGTTTCCGCAAGGGGCGCTCGACGGTGGACGCCATCATGCGCGTGAGAGCCCTCACGACGGGGGACGCGGTGTCCCGGGGCGGGGTTGTCTTGGCGGTTTCTCTTGACATCGCCAACGCCTTCAACTCCATGCCCTGGAGCTGCATTGGGGAGGCACTCCGGTATCACGGGGTGCCGACCTACCTTCGTCGTGTGGTCGGGGACTACCTGACGGATAGGGCCGTCATCTACCCCAGTCGGAGCGGAGAATGGAACCGGCGAGAGATGTCGTGCGGTGTTCCACAGGGTTCGGTTCTGGGGCCGGCCTTGTGGAACATCGGTTACGACTGGGTGCTGCGCGCCGACCTCCCTACCGGCGTCAGTGTAGTTTGCTACGCTGACGATACGCTGGTACTGGCACAAGGGAGGTCGCACGAGGCGGCGGCCGAAAACATGACACGCGGGGTTGCGATAGTTGTGGAGAGGATCCGGCAATTGGGTCTCGAGGTGGCATTGCACAAGTCCGAGGCCATGTGTTTTCATGGGCCTCGGAATGCGCCACCGTCGGGATCCCTACTGATGGCAGGAGGGGTTTCCATCGGCGTCGGGTCGACGTTGAAGTACCTAGGACTCGTCCTCGACAGCCGGTGGAACTTCGTGGAGCACTTCCGACGTTTGGCTCCCAAACTGGAACGGACAGGGGCTGCCTTCAAGCGGCTCTTGCCCAACCTGAGGGGTCCAAACGCCTCCTGCCGGAAGCTTTACGCGGGGGTCGTGCGGTCCATGGCCCTTTACGGGGCCCCGGTGTGGGCGCGTTCTTTGAGGCGGCAAGCCGCCCACTACCTGAACGCGCCCCAAAAGGTGATAGCCATAAGGCTAATCCGGGGGTACCGCACGATCTCCGGCGAGGCGGCTAGCCTCCTTGCCGGATTGCCGCCATGGGATCTGGAGGCGATAGTCCTCGCGCGCCTGCATGAATGGCGCGCGGAAGCACTATGTCGGGGAGAAACTCCGCTGCCGCGACAAATTGCCGCTCAGCGGACAGACCTCCGGCTTGATCTCATGGCGACATGGAGAGAGCGACTGTCGCAACCCCGTGCAGGGCACGCCACCATAGTGGCGATAAGTCCCCTCTTTGAGGAGTGGCTAGAGAGGCGCCACGGCGCCCTCACCTACCGCCTGACGCAGGTCCTCACCGGACACGGTTGTTTCGGGAGGTTCCTGCATCGAATCGGGCGGGAGGAAACGCCCGGGTGTTTCCACTGCGAGGATCGTCCGGAGGACACGGTGGAACACACCGTGGAGGTCTGCCCCACTTGGGCGGAGCACCGCC
This sequence comes from Noctua janthina, assembly GCA_963576755.1. Taxonomy (NCBI): domain Eukaryota; kingdom Metazoa; phylum Arthropoda; class Insecta; order Lepidoptera; family Noctuidae; genus Noctua; species Noctua janthina. Next base: position 7,988,881 of record OY755055.1, read on the forward strand.
GTGTCCTCACAGCGGCGATTGGCGGCGGCGATCTCTCGCGTCCGGCCTTGGTTCAAGCCATGGTCCGGAGCGAGAGGGAATGGGAAGCCGTCACCTCCTTCTGCGAAGCAGTCATGCTAGTGAAGGAGGTGGCAGGACGTGAGAGGGAAAGAACCTCACGTCCCAGCCGCCGCGGGAGACGCCCTGGGCGTCGGGGGTCACGTGGTGGCTTCCGACCACCGTAGGCGCTGGCCTGTGGACGGCGAGTTATGGGCTAGCTCGCCGTCCGGCCGTCTTATGACGACGGGCCGTGTCGACGGCGCGTTCGTGTTCCACGCGCGCCTCAAAGAGATGTCAGCAATCAAGTAGGGGTCCGCATGGGCCAACGCCTGCCGGGGCTGCGGGACTGTTCGAAAGAGATACCGTGGCCCTGGAACATAACGGGCAAAGAAGGAACATGGATGGGTTTTAGTCAGTACAAGTCTGACACTCCCCTCCGCTCCGCCCAGAGTGGGGGGGGTCATTTGATGATTTCCCATCCGGAAAAAAAAAAAAAAAAAAAAAAAGGGTGCCATGCACTGATCGTCAACAATTGCCGGCGATGATATTTTGCCGTTGCCGGTGTCACGCTATGTGCATGGTACGCGACGGTGTTGGTTTTTGACGGAACGGTGTAGTGGGCATAGGTCTCATACTTTTTAATGCAAATAATATTTTTGCCTAATAGCACGGTCATATTGTTATGGTACGGTGTAGTGGGCAGAATCCTTAATTCGTCACACGGTATCGAGGAAAACCGGTATGAAATTGCACGTTTGATAATAGATCTGAATGAGAGGAGCACGTGGCTAACTAATAACAGCCGCACGGGTTGATCTCCAAGATTAAGTTGTGTTTGCCTGGGTTGGTCCGTGGATGGATGACTATCCATTTCATACCAAGTTTCCTCCGAGCCACGTAAAGCGCGTTAAGCCGTTGGTCCCATCTGATATTTGTAGTTCTATGACAGTCGTCTGACGAGCAGTCTTACCAAGCGGTAAGCAAAGTGGGTAATGGGTTTTTCCGTCAGGAATTTCATAAAAACAACCACGAAGTCTGGATTTGGGCCCGGTTGATGGCAATTACATGGGATTAGACATAACTGCTCAAATCTGTGTGTATTAATAGCATAATTAATAGGTACCTCTGCCAAACCTTCTGAAAATTACAGGCTACAGTTAAAATCCAGAGACCCCCTGGACCCAGCATAAAATATCCACGTGAAACATTCGTGGTTATAGGGGTTTTCACCAGTACTTGGCTTGACTTGACGACTTTATCGCGACGCGGCGACGTTTGAATAATACAAGGCGGAATGACTGCGTATAAGCGGATCCGTACTTTTAGATTCAAGATCGAGATAATCAATTGATAACTGAAAAGTTCTGACTGTATTTGTGTGTCTCCAAAACAAAAATTAGTGACGCAGGCAAAGATGCTGCCACAAATCATGCATAAAACACCCTTGTGTGGACAAAAATCTCCACTTCAGGGTACCTGAGGATGATGTCATCAAATCGGAAGGGGTCCACAAAGGCCGATGCCTGCCGGGGCTGCGGGACTGTTCGAAAGAGATACCGCGTCCCTGGAACACAAAGGGCTAAAAAGGAACATGGATGGGTTTTAGGCGGTACAAGTCTGAGACTCCCTTCCGCTCCAGCCAGAACGGGAAATCATCAAATGACCCCCCCCCCATTTGATGATTTGCCATGTGATAAAAAAAAAACAAAAGGTGCCTGAGGATAGACGGCACCGCCACACCTAGAAAAAGGTGGCGAGAGGATCAAAAGCTGTTTTGAGGCGGCGCGGTGCAAGAAAGAAGTATTAAGAAGAAGAAGAAGAAGGAGAAGAAGTATTAGACATTTAGACCTTCCAAACTCTATTGACCTGGACGAGCTTAACCGACATTTTTCTTCTGCTTCCTCCATGGATCGATTAACCAAGCAAAGAACTTTGTCCCTAATTTCTGGTCTAACGCGCCCTAATATTAACCACTTTTGCTTCGTTCCAGCTGAACCGGGAGAGATCAAAAAGATCATCCTGTCCATCAAGTCGAAAGCAGTGGGTTGTGATAATATCACCCGTGGTATGATCATAACTCTTCTGGATGAGCTCCTACCTGCGATTACCCACATTGTGAATTTTTCCCTTTTTACCGGAGCATTTCCTTCCCTGTGGCGCAAAGCCTATGTTTGTCCGCTACCCAAGGTCCCTAATCCCTGTCTTCCTGCCCATTTCCGTCCCATTTCGATCCTTCCCTTTCTATCTAAAGTGCTTGAGGCCTGTGTGCACAAGCAATTCTCCGATTTTGTCCATCGGAACTCGCTTATCAGCCCACTTCAATCTGGGTTCAGGCCTGGGCACAGCACTGTTTCCGCCCTTCTTAAAGTGACTGGCGATATTAGGGCAGGACTAGAAGACACCAAGGTAACGGTACTGGTGCTGGTCGATTTCTCAAATGCCTTCAATACCGTTAGTCACGACATCCTTTTAGCCATTTTATCCCATGTCATGGTCTCTCCCGGAGCACTGGAATGGTTCTCCTCTTACCTTCAGGAACGCCAGCAGTCAGTTCATGTTGGGAATTCCTCATCATGTTGGTGTGATTTGGAGACTGGTGTTCCTCAAGGCGGTATTCTTTCTCCTCTTCTGTTTTCTATTTTTATTAATCTCCTTACTTCTGAGCTTCAGTGTGCGTATCATCTGTATGCCGATGACTTGCAGTTGTACTGTCAGGGGCGGGTTGACGAAATTCGAGATCTGATCGACAATTTAAATCGGGACGTGATAGCAATAAATACCTGGTCCGATAAATTTGGTGTGGCAGTAAATCCTAATAAATGTCAGGCGATCATCATTGGCAGCTCTCGCAGTCTATGCAAGTTGAATGGTACAACCTTGCCACCAGTTCTTTTCGACGGTACGGTCGTTCCTTTTAGTACTGAGGTCAAGGACAAGATCCTTGCTTGCATATCGATAGCTCTATGAAATGGCATACTCAAGTTGCTCGTGTCAGTCAGAAGGTTACTGGTTCGTTGCGGGCTTTGTACCGCTTGAGAAACTTTTTACCCTCAAATACGAAAACAATGCTTGTACAGTCCTTAATTTTTCCTATCATCGATTACGGTGACGTGTGCTACTTTGACCTGAATGCGGATCTCCTCGACAAACTTGACCGTCTTCTAAATAACTGCATTCGATTCGTTTTCAATTTGCGTAAATATGATCATGTCTCCGAACACCGGACTCTTCTTAAGTGGTTGCCCATACGTCAGGGTAGGGAGCAAAGGGCGCTTACCACCTTGTTTTCTTTTCTTGTTTCTCCCACTTCCCCTAGTTACCTTGCTCCCCACTTTCAGTATATTTGTGCCAACCATAATAGGAGCCTGCGATCATCGCAAAACCGTATGCTTCAATGTCCCTCTCACCGCACTGATTTCATTCACCGATCTTTCTTGTCCAGTCTATTTCTCTGTGGAAATAGACTGGACAAGAAAGATCCCCAGGAAATCAGGATGGCAACCAATCGCTTATCTTTTAAAATTAAAGTTCGTGAGTACATTCGGAAGAAGCTGGCAGTTTCGTCACAACGGTAATGTTTTCTCCATGGTTTGTGTTTTTATTTTGGTATATTCGTGGAAATGTTTATTTACATTAATTTAAATTTTGATATATATTTATAGTATTTGATATATATTTATAGTATTTTATATATCCTTGTAGTTAATCTTATTATTATTTAAAATTATTTTCAGATTTACACCTACCACTGCTTGTCTTTGCATCACCCAAAGGTTGACTGGTAGAAAATGCCTATGGCATTAAGTCCGCCTCTGTACGTATGTGCTTGTAGTGTTAAATAAAATAAATAAATAAATATTAGTGTTGTATTTTGTATGATGCACGTCATGTCCCTGCGACAAATAAATATTTTTTCTTTCTTTCTTTCTTTCTTTCTTTCTTCGCCCAACGTAATAAGAAAGCGTGTTAATCTGCATGAAAACTTGCATGGTGATGATCTACCGTGATCGGTATGAAATTCACTTGGTTAGTCGCATTTTATCAATTATTACTGTGTGGCCCTAGAAAATGTCCATAGAATACCTGTGTAATTGAGTGTTTCCGTTTCAGGAATGTCTCAGTAGCAGCCACGGAGGCTGGATTTGTGATCGGTGGCAATAGGCTCGCCCCCTATTACATGGGACTTAACCTGCCGAACTGTAAGTATACAGTTAAGTGCACCTCTGCCTAACCCTTCGGGGATTACAAGGCGTGATGTTTTGTTATGAAAAGTCAGACGTGTATGGGGCTGACATATGCTTATGTTAATCCTGTTTCTTGAAAATGTATGTACAATATAAGGGGTGTAACAAGACCCTTAACGAAGCTGAAAGGCAATTGTTTTCCTCGTCATTGCTATATTTTTTTTGTTTTAGACTATACCTGGAAACATTATAATTACGTAGATACTGGGAGTCAAAGTTACAACCTTTTCACAAGTTTTTTTTTAAATTAAAATACCTCCACCGTCTTTGTACTATTCAATGCACCCACCACCACAATGTTTTGAGTGCTTTACATTGATTTTTACCGCAAAACGTGATTTTTCAACCCAAAAAAAAGTTGTATCCCAGCAATTTACGTAGGGTTACTTAGTTTGATGTACAGAATGGTTGGTTGATGGCTTCGTGAAGGTTCAGTTTACACCTTGTATGTACAGTACAAAAAATCAAAATGCTTGTAAAACCATGTCCATTTGCCAAGACCCTCTTGTGGTTTTTGGCTTAAAAGTACACTAATGGATTGACAGAAAAAACGGTGGTGTTTTTGCAACATATTCCACATTTTACATACCTACTTAGAAGTATATAAACTACGATCACTGACCCGTCTGTCTCTAGTTATTTTATTTATTCAGCAAATATAGTTTATGATCTCATTACTTAATAATTTAATCTGAGCTGAGTGCAATCAACTAAAGAAAACATACGTGTTTTCTTTGAATTTCTTTCTGTGAAATTATTTTCTTAGCTTATTTGGCTTTTACTGGCGTCCAGTTTATATCGTGGAAATTTTCAGCAAAAACGTTCAAAATCGAACACTGTTGGGCTTTTATTTAGGTGTCACTTATTGTCAGTGAAAATGAGTACGTCATCATCTTCTGCCTAGCCTTTTCGCAACTATGTTATGGTCGGCTTCCAGTCTAACCGGATGCAGCTGAATACCAATATTTTACAAGGAGCGACTGCCTATCTGACCTCCATAACCCAGTTAGTACTGCGTAATACGATACCCCTTGATAAGACTGGTTGTCAGACTTTCTGGACACTGACTACCTGTAACGACTGTCAAAGATCTGCAAATGACAGCCGGGACCAACGGCTTAACTAAACTCAGTATGTAGATGGGACACCCATCCACGATGGTTTAACCTAAAGATCGACCCGAGCGGCTGTTATTGTTAAGCCACGAGTCCTTAAGTATCATAGATAAAAAATATCCCCCGTAAGAACCCTAAGATCAGGTGCGTAGAGGACATAGAGGTAGCATAACATAAGATAACGTCAATCATATCGATAGTGTCGTACCTAAACCACAATGAAAATATTATTATAATAGTTTTGCTACAGCGTTACTGTCAGTACTATTTCAAGTTTCGAACGGTACCTACACGTAACACACGCTCATGGAATAAAAGAGAAACGTGTTCCAATTTAAAAAAAAATACCGGTAAGTTTTCCTTTTTTAATTTTGATTATTAAATTATCGATGAAAATTGAAAGAGATAACTCAATTGTATTAAAAGCAATAAATTATAGTGTGTCAGTATATTTTTGACCTTTTTGCTAATATTTCGTTTTTTTAAATTGAATTTTCTTATGTTTATGATTATTTAAAGGGCGGTCAAAATCTAGAGTAATGGAAGGTGAGATTCTATGATTTGTTGAGTGGGTATTGTTTTTTATTGCAGTGAATTTATTATCTTATGATGTTGAACCTGTCAAACTGTATTTTTAGCAGTATTCTTTTGCGCACTTATGACACAAACCGATTGTTAGTCGAGTTGTAGAATCCTACTTAATACTATAATTATACAGCCTGTGTTTAGTATGACTACTTTTTTGGTGTTAGGTATAGGTCATATTTACATAGATTAAGTGCATTTGAGCTGTTGTTTGTAGGTTTTCCAAAATGTTTAAAAACAAAATATCACATCGCCCAAGTTTTTGTCAGTGCCTATTATTTTAAAAATTAAGGAATAATTTTTTAACTAAGAAAATAGCTTTTGTAAAATCAAATTAACAATTTGTGAGTTTATAAAAATGGTATCCAAAAATATACCTATCTTTGCTGCTGAATTATTTAAGGGACTATTTTATACACAGATTATTTACAAGAAAACAACTAGGCGACTAATTGTAGGCGCTACTATGACATTTGTTTTTTTTTAAACGATGAGGTTATATAGAAATTGACGGATGAGACGACGAAGAAGAAGACATGCTGCGCCGACCCCAAATAAATTGGGGTAACGGCAGGAGAATGATGGTATTTAAGTTAAAATAATTATCAGTATTTTATTAAATGATATACTTGATGAATGCAATAGAACAATTCGACACATGCTACAAAAATGTAATCATAACGTGTCAAAGTTTATAAACTAATTCTTACAAAACAACTCTATTGTTCTTAATCCTTTTATAAGAAACAATGAACTTATTGTTTGATATTAACTAATACCTAACTGCCTATTTATTAAATAAATGGAATTTTTTAATAATTTATTTTATATCTGCTACCTGTGTACCAACACAGATTAAGATGGTGACGAATTGGAACCTAGCATCTGAAATATCACAATTGCTGATAATGGTGCTTCAATCCTGAGAACAAAATAGGTATTGTAGATTGCTAGAGACATTACTCGTATAATCTAACCCTAAGCGGCCGTTCACACGGCGCTATCCTGCACGATATTTAGGATCACGAGTCGTCATCAAACTGTTCATATAGTAAGAAACATAATGCAATATTATTTCTAATCATCGCTGTGTGCATTCGTCCTAACCCGTCAGGAAAACAGGGGGCCTAAAATGGCCGCTTTAGCTGAATCACAATAGAATAGTAATATTGATTACGTTAAAATTCAAATGGTCACAATTATCATTCACCTGCCTTTATCCCAGCTTCTTCGGGGTTGGCGCAGCATGTCTTCTTTTTCATACTTCTCTATTACTCGTCATCTCAGCAGACCTCCTTTCTAACCTTATCATCCTTCACACAGTCCATCAATCGTTTCTTTGGTCTTCCTCTACTCTTATAGCCGTCTACATTCATACTAAACAATTTCTTCACAACATTTTTCTCATTCTTGCGCATCACATTTCCATACCGTTATCGTGGTTATCGATTACCACACAACTTTTCAGTCACCGGCGCCTCTTTCAGACTTCCTCTTATGTGTTCATTCCCCTTACACACATTCCCCTTAGCATTCTCATCTCAGACACATGGAAATGCCTTTTATTGATCCCTTTTGTGATCCAACTTTCTGATCCATACAAGACAGCAGGTCTAAACATAATTTTATAAATCCTCCTGTGAGTTTAAGGGGAATGCGGGAGTCGCATATTGTTCCCGTCTTTGAGGTCATTCATATTATTGTTCTATTATGATTCTGCATAAGCGCCCATTTTAGGGCCCCAGGTGTGATGTTTTATCTCATAGATACATAGTACCGAACATAGTGTTCAAAGTAACATTGAAAAATTTAAGGAAATGATAAGATACTTACATGCTAGCTACTCCTTTAGTAAATATTTGAGAGAAATATTTATTTATATACTTAAACTTTACCACGTAGGTAATCATTGTTTAAATATTGTTTGTGGGTGTGAAAACAAATATTGTGTAAGAATACCTACTTCTGGCACACTATGCGGCTACAAAACTCTCCTGCTTTACTTTTTATGGCTTCGTTGGTCCAGTGTTTGTTGGTCTTGGGACTGTGCAGTGTGTGAAATTGTTGCAGGACTTTTCAAAAAAATCTCAGCAGCAATCGGCTCCTGAATTTGTGTCCAGTGTGATTGTGTGATTTGAACAATTTAACTGTCTTGGATCCCGCAACGAAATTAATCAGAAAATAATCGTGGAGGAGTAGGAAAAACATCATTTCCACTTCCCTCCATATCAGCATGAGAGGAAACAGAACAACACAAGGCCAACAGGCACAAAGGGACGTTTACAACTAGGATAAACTCAAGAAAGGGTTAGACCTAGACAGGTACTAACCTTTGTGTTTCTTAGTTGACCACAAGTGCTCTCGAAACGCCTCATCACACTGTTCGGCAAAGGTCTCTCCTCATAACTTCCAGTTCTTTTGATCCAGGCCAATAATACGGGCCACTGGTCTTTGGCTTTGTCCAGCTCGCCCCCCATCTTCTACAAGGTCTGCCTTGTCGCCTTCTGAATCAAAACGGCAGGGAAACTAAAACATTGTGTGCAGCGGAGGCCCAGTGGTGGAGACCCCGACTTACGAGCAGTAAGTTGTGGGTTCGAACCCAGCCAGGCGCATTACTTTGTGTAAGTTATTTCATCACTACTGCTCTCAAAACGGTGAAGGGAAACATCGTGAGGAAACCGGCATGTCCAAGAACCAAAATTTCGAAGACATGTGACATCTACCAACCCGCATTGGGCCTGCGTGGTGGATTATAGCCCATTCTCTCTCATAGAGAGGAGGCCTGCGTCCCAGCAGTGGGAATTAAAAGGCTGATTATGCTTATGCTTATGCTGTCGTAGCCTGGGAGCGGAATCACACATCTACAGGCTGATTATGTTTATGTTTTTTTATCTGTTATCATTGGCCAATACTTCCTGATTGATTGTTCGTTACTCTCAGGGTGTTTGGGTATCAATACTGAGCACCATGTAACTGTTATTGTTATCTGTGTGTGAACTCAGATTTTAAAATAACGAACATTGCCCGGTTAGGTTACGCTTGTTTATCTTGATTAATAAACCAGAGCAGATATTTTTTTCTTTATAAAACAGGGATTTTTCTTAATATTAACAACTGCATGTCGTATAATAAAGGTTCTGAACATACCCCAAACGAAGTCGAAAAGCACTTGTTCTCCCCGTCATCGTCTTTGCGATATTCTTATTTTTTGGAGAATACCCAGAAATCTTGTAGTTATGGAGTTAAGGGGTTGTTAAATGTTCCAACTTTTTGACAAGTTTTTTTTAATGTTATAATTTTACTTTAAATATATCCGTGACCCCTTGACTTTTTAATTCATCCATCAGCACAACGTTTTAAGTGCGTCACTTTGAGTTCTATGGGAAACGTGATTTTTCATCCCACTAAAAAGCAATAATTTTTGAACTACTTAATTTGATGTACAGAGTGCTTTGGTGACGGATTCGTGAAGGGTCCGTTTACCTTGTATACTTAACATATTCAACAAATGTTTTTCTGCCATGAATACCTATCTACCGTCAAATATCAATTGTTGGATATACATTTATGTATATTGACGTATTAACACAGTCGTTTTCAAATATTTGCTTCGAGCAAATTGACACTCATTATTTCACAGTATTTTATACACGCGTGTTTTAGTTTCCATGGAACTCTTGACGTACCTAAATATGATTTTAGTTTAATACGTACTCCTTTTAACTGACAATAAGTGACACCTAAATAAATACCTAATTGTTTTACAATGTTCGATTGTGAAAAGTGTTGAAAATCCAATATTCGTTATTTAGGTATTCATTGCGATTTCACCAATTGTTAGTGAAAACGAGCAAAACACAATCAGCTTGCAACATTCATAAATAAATTGTTTGTTGTGAGCAACTATGTTAGTACTTAGTCGTAGTCATTACAAACAATGGTTCCGTGATCTCTTGCTTTATTATTATTTTCCTAACATTTTACTGATTCAGTCACGTTTTAATTTTCAGCATGTTATTGGCAATATTTTACTTTTAAGGTGGCTGTGCAATCACGAGCAACTTCTAAAAGTGATTTTTTTTTGCTCTACGAACATAGTATTTTGGATGCCATACTATTACTAGGCAGGTCTTATATCAAAGTAGAAACTGTTAGTTTATGATAAAATCGCTTTCGAATTTTGCTAAGTGACATATTTATTTCATTGCTCTTGACTGTACATTCTTGCCGAGACACCCCGGGGCAGCCCGAGCGCTCCTATTTTATGTACACCACACAAAACTCCTTTTATAATATAGAGTATTAAAGATTATACGGTATCTAAATCGATTCATTCTGATATCTATACTAATATTATAAAGCTGAAAAGTTTGTTTGTTTGGTTGAACGCGCTAATCTAAGGAACTACTGGTTCGATTTGAAAAATTATTTTAGTGTTAGATAGCCAATTTATCGAGGAAGGTTATAGGTTATAAAATTTTTACGCGGACGAAGGTCGCGGGCAACAGCTAGTTAATAGATAAAATCACGTGTCACTATGTTTGTATACGGTAATCTCCGAAACCACCCAACCGATTCTAATTAAATTTTGTGATTTCAGCTTGGAACATTGGATAGTTTTGGACCCGATAGGTGGCGATTACAAATATTAAAAGGATTTTGGTCTCAAGGTACATAGCCTACTTAATACATCCCGGGCCTTCGTTTATCTTTGTCATGAAAAGTGTCCAGTACTAGACCACTGCGGTCCTTAGGGAAATCGGATCTTAGCAATATATTATAGAGCTGAGTCTCCTATAATAAGAGTTTGTTGATACGCTTATCCAGTTGTCGTTAGAGAATTTTTTTATGGTATGTGCAATGTTTTGTGATTTGCTTAGTAGTCATTGCACGACGAGATTATAATAACAAAAGATCGGTAATGCTCATAAAGAAACATACATGAGAAAGAAGGAAACAACACTAAGAACTTTCTCAGTGTTGTTTTGGGTTAATTTTTTGTTTTTTATATATATTTAATTAATAATGAAAATAATTACAATACAATACGTTGCCAAGGAAATGCACTCTCTCAAATCAAATACCGAAACAATATTTGATAAAAATGAGCAATTTTTTGAATATTTTTCTTGAATTTTTAGGTAGTGGCTTTATTTTAGAATGTCGCATTGATAAGTAATCAAACGACCGCATTTTGTTTTAGATTTAAATTTTTGTAGATAGTTGTTTGTTTTAAATGGTTCATTAGCCTATTAATTGATTCGAATTCTCGTAAATACTTTAATAACACATTACGTAAACGGAAACCGAACGAGTTTTTTTTTATTTTTATATAATCCAGGATCCATTTTTTGCATAAAATCTTTACTATGGTACTTACTTAATAGGAATGTGATTTATTTAATTTATAAGTAGTTAGCCTTGTGAAGACGATTACGAACTAGAATACTGCCGTTAAGATTATTCCAGTAATTTTATCCGAGTTTACATGAATCGCTGCGTAGGTAAATGAGAATTTAGTAGTTTTCTGTTATATTGGCAATAAAACTATAAGGTTCTCTTAACAGTCAGGAATCAGCTTCCACAAGTAGGTAATTAAAAGCAGTTTTGCACACAGAAGCCAAAACAACAGTTTTTAGAATTTTTGTCTGTCTTTCTGTCTGTATGTTTGTACGCGCATCACGCAAAAACTACTGCATGGATTTGAACGCAGTTTTCTCCGCTCTACGGCTAGATAATTAACCGACTTAAAATATAGGCTACATTTAATTTAGTTTTGAAACCGTTAGGTGGCGCTTTGCGAAAAAAGGACGGGTCTCTAGTATACAATAATAATGCGGGCTAATAACCGATCATCGATCTGGTCTTTTCCTATTCTGTGGTCACACAAGCGGAGCGGAGACGACGTGCGGAAACCGACCAATCACATTGGTTGAAATCTACACCGGGTCTCTGGTCTCTCCTGTGATTAAAAAAATCTTGCACATCACCTCTCCCCTATGCTGGTCTCCGGTATCCACTCGTCTTTGCTGAAGGCCGGGCCTAAGTCTAACTGCATGTACTTGAATACCAGTAGGCATCTTTTGTTCCGTATGGTGTCGGACGGAAAAGAATAGCACCATCCCATATCTTCCCGTGGGTGTCGTAAGAGGCGACTAAGGGACTTACCAGAGAATGGGCAGCAGCGTTCTCTGTGTTTTTAACAACCGTACTGCGATCGCCAACCCGCCAGCCAAGCGTGACGATTATGGCAAAACCCCCCCAATGATGAGCGCAACACAAAATGGCGACACTTGGGGGAGGCCTATGTCCAGCAGTGGACGTCTTTCGGCTGAAATGATGATGATGATGATGAGGCATCTTTTTAAAAAGGAGACTTAATAATAATTACTTTTTAATACTATAAAATAATAGAAATAATTAGAATAGGGTCGGATTAAGCAATTAGCTCAATAGTTAATACCCAAGCTCCTGTCTCACCCTATGACTTGGCTGGAAAGTAATAGTACTTTTTTTGGTAGTAGATAGACACATAAACTATTTATTTAGTGCACACAAAAGACATAGCACAACACACAGAAGCACAATTAAATGATAAAAATTACACGACTATATAAAAACAAGGTGACAATATACAAAAAAAAAACACATTTTAGAAAAAAGTAACACACGGTGCTGCTCGCCAGTTCTGTTAGCTTGATCGCGTGGCTAGATAGTAACACCATGATATACTTCAAATAAAATAACGAGTATACAAGGTACGGTGTGCGTTTAAAGGTTGCACCAAATGGGAGTCCAGCTCAACGTGTGTCAGACATGCAACTGACGCTGATATTCTGCTGGATCCCTGTCAAAATCAAAATCAAAGCATTTATTTCAAGTAGGCCAGTTACAGGCACTTTTGAATTGTCGAAACAAAGACAACAGTAAAAAATAGCTACAGTCCCTGTCACAAGGCACAAAAACTGTGAAAGTACTATAGTTGCCCATTCCCTAACGTAGATCTCTATGGAGAAGAACGGGCAAGAAACTCCATGGACACTCTTTTAAATCAGAATACTTTAACAAAATCTTGGTTACATCATTCATTTTGAGATGGTACATTATGTGAGAACGATGCAGCAAGATGTGTACGTTAAAAGTGTCCATAGTAAAAACAATTCAAAAATAAAATAATTAATTCAAATAAGCCGTGGCAAATAAGAGATGACCAGTCACAACTGACAGCGCCCGTTCACGAACATGACGCATGTATTAGCACCATTCAACTCGAAGGGAACTAAATGATCCGACACACGTGCCACCATCAGCGAGACATTTGAGTGAGCATGACATACTCCTAACCGCCAGGGCACATTCAAGTCAAGAAAAGACGCAGGTTTCCAGCGAATGACAGCTTTCTGTAGTGACATAAGTAATGGCTTATATCCGACTTACAGAGAGACCCTATATAGCTAATGCGTACCCCTAGCTAGTAAGCTACGCTATCAACGTTGCTGAAGATCTAATATTGTTACCCCAACATGAGCCGAGAAGCACATGACGAGTTCGTGTTTAATCGAGGATACTTAAAAGCCAGGTTCTTTAATCCCAAGGCCACTTACCGTCATGTTTTTGCTTTGAAGAAGATAATTATAACATAACTTTTCCTTTTCGACAAGGAAAATTCCGCTCAGTTCGATATTGTTACATTAATCAAGGACCAAACCTGTCGTTGGATTAAGATAATCCAATTAATCTACACTAATATTATAAAGAGGAAAAATTTGTATTTTTGTATGTTTGTAACGAATAAACTCAAAAACTACTGGACCGATTTCAAAAATTCTTTCACTATTAGAATGCTACAGTATCCCTGAGAAACATAGGCTATATTTATTACTAGAAAATTACAAAATGATTAAAAAATAAATGTCCACCCGCGCGAAGCCGGGACGGGCCGCTAGTTATACATATAAAGAGAATCTTTTGCACTAGTTGTGGCGCGAGCGCCTAACAACTTTGCTTAGTCTTAGTAATGAAATGAAATGAAGGAATCCTGACTACCTCGACTGCTTCGATGGTCTAGTGGTAGCAAGCGCGACTGCTGAGCATGAGGTCCTGAGTTCGATTCCCAGGTCGGGTAAAGTGTTATTGGGTTTTTCCCAGCTTTCTCAGTAGCAGCCACGGAGTCTGTATTTCTGCCCGGTTGATGGCAATAGGCTCGCCCCCTACTACATGGGACTTAAACATAACCGGCGATATGTGGGTGTACTACTATTAGGTACACCTCTGCTTAATCCTTCGAGGATAACAGCCGTGATGTGAAGGAATCTTCTGAATGCGAGAAGCATAAGACCGGTTAATGTGGCGCCGCCATCTTTGATGATGGTGATGATGATTTTATGACGTCAACCTTCTTCTGAGGATAGCCATTGTTTGTTCATATTTCTTACAGAATCTTAATTTCTAGCTGCTGAATAAGAGTCCAAGGCCGTTTTCTTTAACATTTGACAATGATCTGCTGTTGAAATTTCAACTCTCAGCGTTGACTCTAAACTTCAAAATCAAACATACTCCTTAGTGTCCCATGGTACTTGCTAGATGTCGCCTAGTGCTGGCGAAAACCGTCTTAACTCACTTCCTAATTAGTTCACCTATCAGGCCACAAGTCATTTCTTTAACTCACTCAATTATTTTTTGACACTGAAAATGTTCATTGGTTGAGTTATACCGTTGCGTGACTGCAACACTTCCTAGAGTTACTGCTTCCTTAGTGATGAGGGCCATGACCTTAAGACTGCGTTTCCATCAGGGATGAGCGAGGATGCGTAGCGAGGGATGTGTGTGGAACTAACCAATCACATAGCTAGAACACCTCACGCTGTGAAAAACAAGCGATATTATTGGTTAGATTCACACACATCCCTCGCTATGCATCCTCGCTCATCTCTAGTGGAAACGCAGCCTAAGTGAAACCAGATGTGTTTTATGATTTGCTGTTAAATACTAATTTGTTCAGTAAATAACTTGAGGCAACTATGTAAGACAACGATTTTCATTGTGAATAGATAATTTGTTGTAAGTAGCAGTTGCTATGAAATACTGAACTTGTAACTGTGTAACGATTTTAGGATTATGCGGCTGATTTGTTACGGTCTTTTTACGTGATTTTTGTCGTAAAATTCTTGATCACTTTAAGATTACGTAGAAATGAAGTAATATAATTATTATACTTAAAATATTTTTTTTGTACTCATAAAGTTCGTACCTACCTAAAATAATACTTTCTTAGCCATCCAATAAGTAAACAGTCAGATATTTACCTTATAATTCCTTTATTTTTTTCTATACAAATTTCATACATTTTAAAATATTTCTTAACAAAAAACAATATAAAAAAAATTTAGCCCACCTGTGTCGGGAACAGGGTCCAAGCTACAGGCGGTCAGGTCTGGTAGCTTACTATATCCTTTAATTCTTGTCGGTTACACAAAACTTACTGCTTAAAGTTAAAAAACCCAGGACTTTCTTGAGTAAAAAATATTTTTAAACAGGTTTTCTTTTCCATATACGGAAAAATCTTTGAAAATCGCCAAAAAACCGAGCAGCCTATTTAGCACTATTAAAAATTTTCCTCCCTCTCTTATTAATTAGTACCTACGGAACACTGCTCCGTGAAGTCCCGTTCGCACTGATCAAATGAAGATGCTGTGCAAGTGACCTTGCTACCGTAATCCGGTAGCGTCATCTCAATGAAAACATCGTACCCAGACGCCGCCATACTTTTTCCTGATTAGCCTTTGCGCCGTATAGTCGCGTCCCGGTCGTGCGAAAGAGTTCATCAAATGAACTAAGCCGAATAGTGCTGTGCTAATGTGTGTGTTCATTTAAGTTTTATTTTTGTTTAAGGTAAAGCTTCAAAATGTTGACGGGATGGCGATTAGTTTTGTCAAAATGTGAGTATTTAATTAGTTTCATAATATTTTTGTTTTTTATTGGAGTTTTTTTGTATTAAATTTTATCAAATTAATTATTTGTTATTATGTATTTCAAATAACTGTTTATATCAGTGTAAAGATTTAGTTATATAATTTGGAATGAAAATTTAATGCCTATTTATAATTTAATTGACCATACTTAATATCAATTATAATAAATTAGCAGTCACTTTGAATAATTTTCCAAGTGTTCTGGAGGTACATATTATTATACTTGTGTAAAATTTTACATAACTGCTTTTTTTAATCAGCCTATTCTGTCCCACTGGTCAAAATCCTCCCCATGGCTTAATTGAGTTTTATTTGCTTTCTAAATTATTCTTACAAACTTCATCTACATTATTTTCACAAAGCATTATTTGTGGTATTAAATAAACACCAAGTAATCAAATCTTTGTGAAAATAATACCGTACTGTCCAGTGTGCATAATTTATAGGTCACCTAGAGCAAAAAGTTCCTTTCTGCTCTCATTACCGTAAACACAGTACCTGTTCAGTTCAGTTACTTTTAATGAGGCAGTAGCCCAACATCACTAAATCCTTGTACTTGTTTTTGATCGTCCTGGTTAATTCATAGAGGCACATGACAGCCTTTGCTTTTGAATTCAATTCAAGGTAAGGTTGCATAGACATTACTGATTCTAACTACGTCATTATTTCATTACAGTATTCATAATACCGCAAAGATATGTCTTGGCGATCATGGCCCTTTTGGCCGTGGCCAATGCGTATACTATGCGTGTCTGCCTGAATCTGGCCATCACTCAGATGGTGAAGAGGCCACATACAGTATCTACTGATGATGACTACGACCCCCTCATATGTAAAGACCGGTACGGAGACGGAGCGAACTCTTCTGATATCAGAAACTTCTATTCTGCTAAAGCTGATGATGTGAGTATGATTATATGCATTTTTGTGAAACACACAACAACACACAACACACACACGCACACACAACACACACAACACACACACACAACACACACGAACACACACACGCACATTATCAACGATCAACTTATGCAGTAACAAGAAAATGCGTTCATTCAAAACTTAATATTTTTATTGCATTCCACATTGTGTACTTCGGTGGTTGCCATAAAAGTATAATTACTAACTTTGTAAACTAAAAACCGAATGATTACTGACATAATGTTTGTTTGAGCTACGGTCTAAACCAAACTATGAAAAAAATAACGCTTAAGTTACATGATAGTGTTTCGTGTGTGTTGTGTGTGTTGCCTTAGAAAAACGCTTCTGAAAATAAAGTGTTTAATTCCTTGTAAACGGGCCACTCTGTCTCACATTTATGACTATGTATGGAGTACCTATAAAGCTTGCATCACGCGCATGTTTCGTAAAAGTTCCGACTAAATTGCAGTTCTGCGATTTATACACACCGAAACTAGTTGGGGCAACCCGTTACGGTCCACATGGTAGAATACAGTATAGATACATAACACATCCATGAACCGGAAAAAAATAGGAATTCACTAGTCGTCATATTTATGATACACAGGTAATAGCGGATGCCAAAGTTTATTAAACTTGCTAAAAGCGGTTTTTGACAACTCTCAGCCCGTTGCTAAATTGCGTAACTGCTTTACGATTTTTTATTGAGGATAAGTCAACTATTATAATTTCATGTTTTTTTTATTTTTATTATTTTGTCTAGTAAATAACGAAATCGCGTATTTAATATACAGGCTGGGTAAAAAATCCTGGATCAAACGAAACAGTAAAAATATCTCTGTGTCAGGGCTCTAACTTGATCTCCTTAAAAGTTATGACTATTTGAGTGTTTTTTTTAAGAAAATACCAAAATTCGTAATAAATAGGCAATTAGAGTAAAATGGGAAACTATTTCCCTTTTCGAAGACATGTGACATCTACCAACCCGCACTGGGCCCGCGTGGTGGAGCCCATTCCCTCTCATAGAGAGGAGGCCTGCGTCCCAGCAGTGGGAACATTAATAGGCTGATTATGCTATGCTCTGCTATGGGCACCTATTTTAAAACAATAAATGGTGTTTAGTTGCTTCTAGGAAATATATCATCACTACAACAGTGATTTTATGACAGTGGGTATGACTTTGGTACTTTAAGTATTGGTACTTTTTTCAATATCTTTTAATTCTTACAAAAAATATTTGTTACTTAGAACATTACTGTAAAAAAATGAAAGTACTATAAAAAAAAATACTCTGAGAACCCCTACTATCGCCCGGTTTCATTTGATCCAAGATTTTGTGCCCAGCCTGTATGTGCGGAATACTTGAGCGACAATTCCTGAAGCCAACTTTTGCCATACGCAATTATTATATTGAAATGAAAAAGTAGGTATACTGGGCGCTTGATACGAAACTTTATAGGTACTTTGTTCCAAAACACAAGTAACTGCTGACGTTAGGGTCGGTTAGTAGGTTGTTTAAATTACCAGATTGTTGTATCTCGGGGGAGCAATGGGCAAAAATTGTCACTCTTCACTATGCAAAAACACAGCGGGTCCAAAAGGGGATCACGGGATGAGTTTGACTCAAATCGGTAGAGTATACTTTGACTCAAATCGGTAAAGTATAGTCACTGTCGACTGATAAAAGTGGATCCAGGGAAGCGTATCCCGTTCAATAATAATGCTAATCACACTAATATTATAAAGGCAAAAATTTGTATGTGTGTATGTTTGTTACTCCTTCACGCTAAAACAGCTTAACGGATTTGGATAAAATTTGGAACTAAGATAGCTTATATACTGGATTAATACATAGGCTACTTTTGATCCCGGAAAAATGCGGTGTCCCCGAGAGATGATCAAATAACTCAAATATGGTTTTCCCCAATTTAGAAATATTGACTAAAATCGTCTTTTTGGCGACCAAAAGTACTAGGCTAGTATCAATTCAAGGTGTTGTTTATTTAAACAAGGTAGGATTGGTTAGGTAGGGTGGAGTAGTAAAAAGTATAAGGAGGTAGTAGGTAGGAAAAGTGCATTGGACCTTGCATTACAACTCACGAGCACAGTTAGTAATACTATAATTTTAAGTGCGCGGCAAATTGTCATCGTGCTGATTCAAACTCTTTCCAATTAAAATCCTTATTGTTGTGAAAACTATAATGAAAAACTTGTTGAATACGTAATTCAGACTGAAAAACTTAAGTAAACAGAGCACTTTTTCATTATTTAAAATGGTTTGGTTACAATTAATTTTTTGTTCAATCAACCTTTTTTCGTCGAGTTCACGAAATGTACATTAGTTTTTGCGATTTATCGCCGACAATGAGGAAACGTCAATGTAATCTGTAGATTTTATCACCGTGTAAGCCTTTATCATGTAGGTTATGGTCGGTTTTAGCATAGTGCAGATTTTTATTACAGAAAACCGTATGTCACTGGTAAAACTGTCCTTGCGACGGCCTATCGTAATATGGAGTTTTAACGTAATAAAAAGACCAACTGTTGAGCTTACAGGAATAGACTCGTAGATAAATAATTACAGCCGCACGGATTGGTCTTAAAGGGTAAACAGTTCTTATCGAGGTCGTCCCGTGGATGGGTGACCATCCATTACATACCGAGTTCATGTAGGACTTTGGCAGTCGTTACGCGTACAGCCATAAGCCCTAAAATCAGACAACCAGTCTTACCAAGACGTATTACCCATTTCCTGGATTGTGGAGGTTAGATAGGCAGTCGCTCTATGCAAAATATTGGTATTCTGTACCTATCTCAAAGAGATTTAAAAGACTTATAGACAAACAGAAAAGACGTAAGACGAGAACGCGTTTTTCATTTCCGTGCCTCGTCCGCGTCTTGTCCGCGCCGTCTTTTCTGTGTTGCGACGCTTCTATGACAATTTATTGAAGGAGCCGGGCGCCGCGACTGCGACGCGTCCTAGTCTTACGCCTTTTCTTTGTCCCACCCCTAGATATTCTTATCTTGGAAATATCTTGGGGAATATCTTTATTTTCATACAAATATTTTGATTCCGAACATTTTTTATTTTGACACACGAATGCTACCTGGCAAGTGGGTGTATGACATTAGACACAACGATTTGTTACTAAGTAAAACATTAATTAATTATTAAGTATTAGATCACGATTTTCTTCGTTTTGTCCCGTCTAGCGGTCCTTAAACATGTGAATGTCTTTGACCTATCTACAAACAAAAGATTTAGACTGCGGCACATTAAAAGTTCCATTCTGAGATGTAGGTAAACATATATGACAATGATATTTATCTAAATACTAGGTAAACTCTCTGCTGATATCTGTAACTGTATCCTTAAGAGGTAGAAGTGTTAGATAAATGATATTAATATTATCATCATGAGATTATTGTCTCATGCGTACTTATGTTGTTTACTACTCGCGTTCCTTATGACATTTTGAATTCAGCGTAATATTTAGCAGTTTTCGTATTGCGAGTATGAATAGGTACCGTCGTCTTTACTTTTATTTGGGTAGGTATAGTCAATTTCGAATTTTGGCTAAAACTAACAGATGACGAGGCTTCAGTAAGGTTGAAACTATTCCAGTGATACATCACTACATAGTATAAAACAAAGTCGCTTCCAGCTGTCTGTCTGCCCTTATGTATCTTTAAAACTACGCAACGGGTTTTTATGCGGTTTTTAATAGATAGAGTAATCCAAGAGGAAGGTTTATATGTATATATTGCACCCGTGCGAAACCGGTGCGGGTCACTAGTTTGTCTCAAAGCAAAAGTATATATCTTGAAGCGGTATAATATTTTTATATTTTTATACAGGGTGGAACCACACCGACGCGAGAACGGTAACTACGTATTCAGTACATCATTCTGAGCAACGATTTTCGACGAAAAAATGACGAGAAATTTTTTGTCATGTCCCTTCCACCCCGTATAGTCTTGCTATAAAACCTAAAACATTACGACGTGAAAGTAACATCCTACCTTACGGTGGTAAATGATTTATGAGGTCAACTATAAGTCTAGCTCCTATGTGAGGGTCTAATGATAGGGCTGCGGGACTGTTCGAAAGAGATACCGTGGCCCTGGAACACAAAGGGCAAAGAAGGATCATGGATGGGTTTTAGTCAGTACAAGTCTGACACTCCCTTCCGCTCCGCCCAGAGTGGGGGTGGTCATTTGACGATTTCCCATCCGGAAAAAAAAAAGAAAAAAGTGTCTAATGATTCATTCGTTTTAATAAATAGGCGAAAATTTTGATGCGGTAATAGCCCAATTGTCAGCAGTGATTTTTCGTGAGAGAAAAATCCATGGTTGTCCATATTATCGATGAAGTTATCCGGTTAACAGAAATAGTACCAATGAGCTAATATTCTAGCAACAAAAAAAACACAAGTGCAAATGTTCTTAAAGCATTGAGAAGGATAAACAATCGCGAAATAAATCATCTGGGATTCCAAACATACATCTGTAAAGGAAGAACGTGGCAGTTAGTACATTATGTATGCCACGTGAACCATTTATTTGATTTCAACCGCATACCTTTTGATTTTTATTGGTTCGACAAGGAAATGAATTGCTAAAGAGTTTCCGAAGAACGTTTGTCAAAATAAAACTTTTAATGTATTCATATGATGTATTTCTTTGAGGTCAATTATGAGTTCATTGATCGTTGTTATTAACCACAGTTGCACGTGCCATTAAGAACTATTAAAATGTATCAATTAAATTGCAACTTGTACTCAACTCACTGCCTCCTTGGACTAGTGGACGTACTTTGACTGCTGACTGTGGAGCCCTGGGTTCGATTCCCAAGTCGTGCAAAGAACCCCTCAGTGGTAACCCGGAGTCAGAAACTTGGTGTTACACCCTCAGAAAGCACAGAAAGCTGTTTGCCCTGCACCTGATCTCTTCCTAGTTGTGTCGTGTCGTAAAATCAAAAAAATCAAAATCAAAATCAAAGCATTTATTTCTAGTAGGCCAGTTACAGGCACTTTTGAATTGTCGAAACAAAGACAACAGTAAAATATAGCTACAGTCCCAGTCACAAGGCACAAAAACTGTGAAAGTACTGTAGTTGCCCATTCCCTAACGTAGATCTCTATGGAGAAGAACGGGCAAGAAACTCCATGGACACTCTTTTAAATCAGAATACTTTAACAAAACCTTGGTTACATCATTCATTTTGAGATGGTACATTATGTGAGAACGATGCAGCAAGATGTGTACGTTAAAAGTGTCCATAGTAAAAACAATTCAAAAATAAAAGGGTAAAGAACGTAGGTAAAGGAACTGAACAAACCCATACTTCACCTGTATCTGTGCACACACTTATGAGCTGTATTAATATTTCCTGTGTTCTTGGTTATTTGCTGCCGTGCAAGGAAGTCGTTCGGGAGGAAAATTCACTTTAATATCTCTTACTAGGCTATGGGTCGCCGTGCTCAAAATGATCGGGAAAATAATAAATTTAGATCAATATTTTTACGCTTTGTCATCACTATGAGTTGAAGGTGAAAGTACTAGAGTAAGAACGTGTATACCTAATTAAGTAGATAGCATGATAAACCAAATGCGTACAACAACAAAGATAGTCTGTCTCAATGATCTAAGCTCTCAAGTAGACAATTATATAAATAACGACTGATAATTATGAAACACGTATTATTTAATAATCTTTAAAAACTATTATGATAACAATCTTACAATGTATTTCAACAGGCCATGCTGTTTGAATGGAGTGAAGCAACCCAGGGTTTGATCCTGGGGTCTTTCTACTATGGCTATGTTTTGACCCATATTCCTGGGGGAATGTTGGCTGAACGATTTGGTGGTAAATGGGTGCTTGGTTTTGGACTTCTGTCCACTGCTGTATGTACCTTTATCACCCCTATTACTGTCAAAATGGGAGGAGCCACTGCGCTGTTCATTTTGAGAGTTATTGAAGGATTTGGTGAGGTGAGTGGAATTTAATACTATTTGGTGAGATAAGCTTAGATAGGCACAATTTTAGACAAAACACGATTTATAAACACTGGTGTTTATAAACATTGCGTTGTAATAGTCTTTGGTTTTACAAATATCGCAATATTCGCAAGTCAACGGCATGGTCAAAACTTTCTATGTTTTTTTTTTTAAGTTTTTTATTATGGGACTCTGCGAAGGATTTAATGTTTGAGTTTTGCAACCTCTAGTCTCGATTCTATTTTCATAGCATTTTGGTTGTCATTCAAAATAAACCTATTGCGATGTAAGTGAACCACTTCAAGTCAATCGATTGGCATACAAGGATGTGGTCGAGACGGAATATTGACATCGCAATAAGAATATTAAGAACGAGGAAATCCCCTAGACAAGTACCTGTAAACCAATAACATCAATGGTTAACGTCCTTTTAATGGAATTTACACCAAAGCATCATATGATATGACTCAATAATATAGGTATCTATACATCAAGGAAAATCCTGACGCGTGGACACTTGAACAGACAGACGGATTTAGCTTGGGAATGATTTTTAGGATTCCGTACCCGAAGGTTAACCAACGGACCCTATTACTAAGCCTCCGCTGTCCGTCCGTCCGGTAATCCGTCTGTCTGTCAGCGGGCTGTATCGCATGATCCGTAATAGGCAGACAGTTGAAATTTTAACAGTATGTGTTTTTGTTGCCGCTGTAACAAAAAGTAGTAAATATAAATTAAAAATTAAAGGGGCTCCCTTTACTACGATGGTACGGAACGCTTCATGCGCGAGTCCGACTCGCTCTTGGCCGGTTTTTCATTCAATATTTGAATAACTTATCTGAACAATATGACAGTTTGACATATCTAATATTTTTTAAATAAAAACTGATAACCTGCAACATTGATTACTTTTTATTAGAAATACCTGACTTTTAAATACTCAGGCCTTTAGGCAATAGAACCTCGTACCATACATCGCCAACAAACGACGTTTTTAATTTACATAGTAATTCGTCTGTCAATGATGGCTACATTGTTTGAATAGATGACACCATCCCAATATAATAGCTAAAATTCCAAGCTTTACTATAAGGAACTTTTCCCCCAGGGACCTACAATGCCAGCTCTAATGGCCATGCTGTCGAAATGGGCCCCCAAAGAAGAGCGAGCTCGTATCGGAGCCATTGTCTTCGGAGGAGCACAGATAGGAAACATTGCTGGATCCTACTTCTCCGGTCTTATCATGCATAACGGAAGCTGGGAGAACGTCTTCTACATGTTTGGAGGACTTGGCCTGTTGTGGTTCGCGCTATGGGTAAGTTTAATATTCTCTGATACGTAAACCAAGGCCTCTTTCCGTAACTTCCAGCTACTGATACTTACAAGGTCAAATAAGATTGACTAGCGAAACTTTATAATAAATAGGACTTATATTAGCAAGGGGGCGAACCGGAAGTAATTTGAAATTGTGCAAGGGAAGAAGTTTAAAATGCCCACTAGGGGGCATTTTAGGGGATCTAAACTGGTATAAGTGACATAATCCTTCATCGCGTATTTTCCTTAGATGTGTCTCACCAAGGCTTACAGTTTGAGTATGAATTTATCTTAGCTACGTCTTACTTTTTTTTATAAGTCAAGTGTTTTATCTTAATCTAGTCATCACGATGATGATCCATTAAAGCTACTGTTTCTTTATCCAAAAAAATATACCCTCGATTTAAGAAGTCATCACAGCATCAGCATCTTCAATCACCTGCGAAGGTCACAGACCTTAGATTCTAGTTTAACACACAGTATTATGAAGTATAAAAACAATATTTTCTGTAGATACACAAATCAGTTTTGCTTACATAAGTGTACTACTAATATTAACTATGTAATGAATAAAATTATTGTTTGCATACAATATTGTGACTATTTGCGAACTGTACAAGTACAAGTACAAGTGTCGCCACATTGACCGGTCCCGTGCGTCTCTCATTCAGCGGATCCCTGCAACCTTTACCAGGTCATCGGTCCACCTAGTGGGAGGCCTTCCAACGCAACGTCCTACAGTTCGCGGTCGCCATACCAGAACTTTCCGGCCCCATCGGCCATCATTACAACCCTATTTAGGTCTAAATCTTAAATACTGATACTGTTAGCCTGCGTCATCGCACTGCTGGGCAATGGCCTCTCTCCATGACTTCCAAATTCTTCGATCCAGGGCCAATATGGACCTCAGGTCGTTAGTTTTGTCCAGCTCGTCCCGCCATCAAATCTTAAATACAATAATATTATTTTGAAGTACGCAAAATACAATAGCGGTACAATTTATCGTAGGTACCTGCTGGGAATAAGGAGCGTAATTGCCTTTTGGATTTGAAATTGATTAAAGATTCACTGCTCTTAAAGTCTTCTGTCATTGTTAGCCTGGGCTATCAGTCCAGCTTCTTTCTGTCTCACTGGCTCATACTGCGGCAACGCCCCGCTTTATGTGATCGATCAGTTAATATTATGTTATTCATTTGTTCAGGGAGTCGGAAGGACCTCTCTGTCAACCCGACCGGTCAGGATCGTAAATTCGCTCGTTGATCGCTTTGGTTAGGACGTGGTTTATGGACAGTGTGTTGTCATAGTTCGTGTCAAAACGAGTGCTGAAAAACGTCCTGAAATAACGAAACTTGTAATTCTGAATCGCTATCATATTCAAAATATATTTGTATTTAAATTGGACAATAAACAAAACATATTGTCGAAAACTGCCACGTAACGAAAAACAAACCGCGTAAAATAAACCTTTCCGTCGTAATTGGTTCACTATCGTATTACACGAACAATATGTGTCGTAGTGCAGTGTTGCTCTGATCTTTTTTATCGGTTTTGTTTCCAATTTGTTTCGAATCTAGTGGCGTTTTGTTTTAACGGTTTCGAACACAATATTCCAGTAAAATCGGAAAATGTTTTTAAAAATAGAATATGTTTTTTTACAATGTTGAGTTTGGTAACTAGGTTTACCTAACTAGGGTTAGCTTTTATAGTGTTGTTCCCTGAACATCACTTTGAAATTCGAATCGTTTCAGAATGGGGACTTGCGGGTATTTTCAAAACAAGTTTTCTTTCGATAAAAGTTCATCACTTGAATCCTAGTGTGTCGTTGAGACCTAAATATGAATCTCATTGCTTTTTATCATGAATGACGCTAATGAGGTGAACATTAGTAGCAACTGATGTGTATTAAAGATATCCTTAATATTTGAAGCTCAAGTTCTTTATTAACGAGGAGCTCGTGGATAAATAATAACAGCCGCAGTTTCCCCCATGCCTCGGCAAGCACGTTAAGCTGTTGGTCCCCGCTGTCATTTATAGATTTTTGAAAGTCGTTACAGGTAGTCAGTGGCTCGAAAGTGTGACAACCAGTGTTACTAAGGGGTATCGTATTACCCAGTACTAACTGGGATGTGGAGGTCAGATAGGTAGTTGCTCCATGTAAAATACTGGTATTCAGCTGCATCCGGTTAGACTGGAAGCCGAAAAGGCTAGGCAGATGGCGAGGGTCTATATTAATACTAAAGTTATATTTTCTCTTCTAGTCGATTCTATGCTTCAGCACTCCGAACACACATCCCTACATCTCAGACAAAGAGAAGAAATTCTTGAACCAGAACGTGGACGCTTTGATCCACACCTACTCAAAGAAGTTGGATCCCATCCCATGGAAGGCGCTGCTCAGATCTGTGCCACTGTGGGCCCTGATTATCGCCGGTGTAAGTAATTTAATGTTATGATTATTTTCTTTTTATTATTCCTTTTGAATATTGAATCGCCAGATTTTTTGCCCGTTTTCGACACTTAAGTGCGTTCATATCATTTGCCTGTAATCTAAAAATACAAGATTCGATTTTGTACAGAAACAAGTGAATCTAAACTGTTACAGTACAGGCTCCCTAAGCCTATGCGCCTTAAATAACCTAATTAAATGCCTGTATACAGCGTGTAAGGGACAGCCCTCCGCAAACTGACAGAACACATTCAACTCCTTATTTTAAATCATATTCCGCAAGAATTGTGTTACCTACATAATAGTGTTTATTATGGCAAGCAATTCAGTTTCAATGCTCGTCGCTTATTGATATATATGGCTGTTGTGTGTAAACACTGTGGTTTAAAACATAAACTATTTATAAATCACGTTTAAGAGAAATAAAAACACCATCCATCAAGAACTGTAGAGCACACTAGTGTGTGTGTGTAGCTGTGTATCTATATATTGCAATTTTATGTGTATATCTTTTTATTTTGTGTGCAATAACGAATAAGAATAAGAACTGTAATAAAAACTGATTTACGTTCGATAAATTGCATGAACCAACATAAAGACCGGTAATCTAGCTACTGTAATTTTTTTTTTTTTTCATTTTATCTATTTGTCTATTTTGTTTGATTTGTAGAGATTTTATTATCACTTATAGATAACTTAAATAAAACAGTTTCACGATAAAATATTCACCGTGAACTAAATTCTTAGAATGTTAGGAAATGTTAAAAAATGTGTGAATTAGTCAATACATTGACGGAGGAATGTCGTAAGGGTCAATGAGCGTGCAGTTTAATTTTTAGCTTTCGACGCTGAGCAGAACGTTGCAAATCCAATCCCTTATGGCATTTCAAATTTCCACCGGTTGACATGTGATTTTCATCAACAGATTGGACACGATTGGGGCTACTTCACAATGATCACGGACCTTCCTAAGTACATGACAGATGTTCTGAAGTTCAACATCAAGTCTACTGGCCTACTGTCTGCCTTGCCGTATGTGGCTATGTGGGTCGCTTCGTTCTTCTTCGGTCTTGTGTGCGATTTCTGCGTGAAGAAAGGAATACACAGTATTACATTCGCCAGGAAGTTTTACACTACTATTGGTAAGTATTGAAAAGTAGTTAAGAGAAAATAATTTAAACTTTTGTATGAAACCCATGTGGAAATCATATTCGACATGTCGACTCGTCGGCGGAGGGTGGACCATTTAACCCCCTCTGCCAGCCCCCCTAAACGGGTCCAGAGGGACGGTGGACTTGGGGATATCTGCTGCACCCCATATAACTGGACCCGAGGTGGTGGCGCGTAGTGTTCCGCACGCGCGGGGGGACTCTTACACCCCACTCCCCCCGCGACCTGCGGAGGCCCGCAGACGCGGGCCGGCACTGGTTGGGGATCGTGGAAGGCGCACTAGTTCCCATGATCCCCGCTACAAGTGTGGGAAGGGAACACCGAGAAGGTTTTAAGTCAGTTAGAGTCTGACAAACCCGACGCCAAAGAACATTCCTGAGGATTTTCCACCTCGGAACAAAAAAAAAGGTTATTCACTCAAAGTTAATGGCCTCAACGTAACACTAACACTTTACGGTGAATTTACTAATAATAAAAAAGTCATGAATCGAACTTGTAAGACCCCTCACTCAACAGTTACACTTGTAACAACCGAGAGACCTTCTGATCTTGTAACTGAAAATACAGTAACTCCAATTAATAATTATGACATTGAAGTTACAGTGTTTTCAGTAATGAGAGCAGACTAGAACAGTCTGTTCATTTTTTCTTCTTACCCACAGCGGCCACTGGTCCTGGTATCTGCATCATCATGGCATCCTACTCTGGCTGCGACACGACCCTCGCCGTCTTCTGGTTCATCTTCGCCATGACCCTCATGGGGGCCTACTACAGCGGTATGAAGATCAACCCGCTGGATATCACTCCGAACTACGCGGGAACTACGACAGCCATGGTCAACGGAATTGCTGCAGTTTCGGGAATTATCTCACCGTATCTCATAGGGCTTTTGACGCCTGATGTAAGTTCAAACTTTTTACTATCTACCCCATGTATGGAGTCCAGTCATGTGTACAGTAGCCAGCACATCAAGTTACCACAAACTGTCAAATTTCTCCAAATGATTTTAAACCACAAATGTTGATGGTTAAGTTCAAAATCGAATGAGAAAATTTGACAGTTTGTTGTAACTTGATGCGCTGGCGACTGTACTTTCTACCATGTACTTACTATCCATCATCTACCAATTATCTTACTACTGATTAACGACTATCTACATATAATCTACGACAGTCCATTATTCAATATTATTTACCTATTATCTAAAATTCACCTATTATTATCTACCTACTATTTTAGGTGTAAAGTTTGCAAGGGTTCAAATGATTGAGTGACAAGCTCGCGTTTATCAAATATTTCATAAGACATTTTGTTCGGTATGTATACCCTTGTCTACGTCCTAAGGGTACTCGTTTTCCGTGTTTTATCGGGTTTCATTGCCCTTTGTGAAATATTTCTATACCATACAACAAAAAAAAAAATGGATGGATCGATACATCCATATCGATGACAACAATATTCAGTAGTAATAACCATTACTCTTACCATTTGTATCCATTTTTTCATAGACATGTGGATACATGTCTATTCAATAATTCGCTACGCTACTCATTGATACTCGGTTTACAAAATTATTCAATGGCTACCATATTTTGGTATATAGTGGTGTTTTTATTAAGGACGTACGTTTCTGAAAAGGTATACCTACCTATTTAGTTTAGGATGCGCTCATTTACATTTCCACTGATATTTTCCTGTAGCTAACAATTTCAGCTAGTCAATATATTATGAATGTATACCTACCTATTATTTGTTCTATGTCTAGGAGTTGATAATGAAAATCAGGTAGCTTAGAAAATCCATACATATTATTTCCATATTTATTTAGTAATATTATAAATGCAAAAGCACTCCCATGTCTTGTTTTTGTGTTAATGTTTCACGGCTTAATGTCTTGTGTTCTTTGTCTTGATAACTATTATGACGATATGAAAACATAATACACAACATCCCGAATACATATATCTTTGTGAAAAAGCGGGTATAAAAACCCATCCTACAAATGAAAATGTCTAAGTAATCAATATACTGTAAACCGGTACTTATTTTATCAAAACAGATTAACGACACTATGCAATTATGCTTTATGATAACAAGCTTTTCGATAAAATAATTAGGCTACTATGAAATGTAAATAAATAAACGCTTCAAGTACATTTTAATCTATTACACAAGATAGATTTTACAGATACGATACATCATTGCGTAGTATACTTATCATTTCTTTGACTAACACTTCAGTTTATCTACAACCCATTCTCCGACCTGTCAATTTTTGACACCTATACATCACCTTGGGTAGAAAAAACCGGAAAAATGGCGGCGTACGTCATTAGTCTGAAAAATGCGTCACGGGTATTTTTTTAAAGATAGGTTTATCATGACATGTACACTTTAAAGTTCAACTAATCCCAAGATAGGCAAATTGAATCTCCATTACAGAAACATGTTGAAAATGTTAAGTACTTTTTTCCCTATCAAGTTGTATTTAAACTCCAGTTCTAGGTGTACCGTGTTATTGTAAACATTGAACTAAGCACATGATAGTAGTAGGCTGCTCCAGCTTACTGCTATCATGTGCGTAGTGCAATAACAGTCGCGTCTTATAGCTTGTTTAGATTGAAACTTAACTGCAACTGAAATTTTAAATTGGCCTACTAACTGTTCCCCATTTATTCTAGAAAGTTACTAACGACCATCGGCTAAAAAAAAAAAAAATAATAATATTTTTGTTTTCTCTTCGTTACAGGCAACACTCAAACAATGGCGAGTAGCGTTCTGGGTCTGTTTAGGAGTTCTTGCTTTCACAAACGTAATCTACATTATCTTCGCGAGGGGAGAACAGCTGTGGTGGGACGATGTCCGAGCCCATGGGTACCCCGAAGGCTGGGCCCACGGCGACCTACCCGTCAGACCCGTGGACTCGGAAGGAGAGAAAAAAGAGAAAAGTGAAAAAGCGAAAAAGTAAACCCGACTGTTAATATAAAAGTAAAGCTCTGTAAATATTTATTTAGGCTAATTTTGTTATTTAAGAATAAGATTATTTAATTTGATTTATTTTGTTGTTTTATTTTGATTCTGGCTAAGCTTGATGCTTCAAATAATTGCATATTACTTATGAATCAATCAATGAACTTAACCTATCGCAATCCACTGCAGGACGTGTGCCTCTTACAAGCTGCGCCTTAAAACCTCGTCCTCCGCCATACTATGAAAAAAAAGCAATCTGTGATGGAACCAGGGGCTTACACTTATCAATGAAACTTTTCGCGAAGAGTCAACTATTCGTTACGAAATTTCCTTAATAAGCTGTGAGCATTCGGACCCCACGGCCCCAGAGTTATTATTAAATAATATATATCGATAAAATCATTTTATTTCATAAGTGATTTTTGTTGAAGCACTAAACTGAAAAATAGATTAGTATTTAAGACTTTTCGACTGTCAGATTAATATTTTTCCTTCATAGGCTGATTTCACATTTGTGACATTTCATAGGATAAAACACCATGATTGTTATCGTTCCCATAATAAATTGGGATAAGGGCAGCGGAACATCGTTACGAGGCCTCATGAAATAATTTACATATACAATTTTGCCACAAGCATGACCCCAGTCTATAGTTATAGGTCGTTGAATTTAGAATCATAGATAATGGTAATCACGAACATGGCAGTTCCGAAAATAGTTAATTAATGACAATTAATCAACTATTTGCAAGACTGCCTCGTTGGTTAACATTTTTCTGACGACATTTAAGAGCACTATGGGTACACCTCTGCCTAATTCTTCTGGTAAAACAGGTGTAATGTTGTATATTGTAGCGTTATGTTCTCCTTTTTGTATTTGGGTAACTATTTGACCCAGAGCGACAAAACCAACCTAATTAAACTTTGATTGCAATGAAATTTGAATTGAATTAAAAATGAAGTTGGTGGTTGCAAAACATGATAATGTAATGATTAACTGTGGCAACGTCACGAATTATGGACCTTAGAAGTGTCACATCCAATGTGATTTAAATTCTCACCAAGATGCTCGATGAAAATTCACTTGCACCGATTGTGTTAACTAACTTGAGGAGTTCACTACAGAGCTTTAGGTTCTTTGAACATCGAAAGAGACAGACGGAATTGAGAAAAGCGCGCGCATTATTTCATAATCAGCAATCAAGCATTAAAAATACTCCCGTAGCTTAGTAGGCATTCTCATCTTTAAGGTAGGTCACCTACCAAGGTTATTTATCTAAAAGTGATCACCCTTAATACATCTATCAAGATAAAACCATGATAGTGACATTCGACACGTGCCCCTCTGTATATCTCTGACAGATCATAATAATATGAAACAGTAAGATACGCATTCATATCACAAATCCAGACACACTTTCCTTGAAAAGTTTTTCCATCATAACAAAGATAAATAAAATATATCTTTAAAATAAATGGTATTATTATATTTATTGTACCTTTTATCACGAAGCAAGGCACAATTGACGTGTAACAAGTGACGCTGTTTAGTAACGTTACAAATCAAAGCATGGCGGTGTAACCTGCAACATGACGCGAAACAAAACGAGATTGTCAATGGATAGACAACGCTGCAGAACAATATTGTTTGGTGTTTGCATAAAGTGATAAGCGTAACAAATGAAGCTTAATTGTTGAACTCCATTCCACATTCCACGTCTGCTTTAATCCCTTTTTTTTATTTTTCGGATTGGAAATCATCAAATGACCCCCGCCACTCTGGGCGGAGCGGAAGGGAGTGTCAGACTTGTACTGACTAAAATCCATCCATGTTCCTTCTTTGCCCTTTGTGTTCCAGGGCAACGGTATCTCTTTCGAACAGTCCCTCAGCTCTGGCAGGCATCGGCCCATGCGGACCCCTACTCGGTTGCTGACATCTCTTTGAGGCGCGCGTGGAACACGAACGCGCCGTCGACACGGCCTGTCGTCATAAGACGGCCGGACGGCGAGCTAGCCCATAACTTGCCGTCCACAGGCCCGCGCCTACGGTGGCTGGGAGCCACCACGTTGGTTTAATCCCTCAAGTCTGTTACTGTTCAGAGGAAAGGCTAGGGGCGCATCGTCCATTGATGCGCCCCGTATTTCGTATTCCCTTGTTTTCACCCTGGAAAATAAAACTAGAGGAAAAGCTTTTTTTACCATATAATCTATATCAATCTCTACCATGCCTCTAGGTTTAGTTTTTTTTTAAATGAATTTCCAGTCACCGCTCATTTGTTAATGAAACGATCACGACAATGTAAACTTCGTAGCAAATAGAAGAATTCTAGTGTCATCATCATCATTCTCTTGCCCTTACCCCAATTCATTTGGGGTCGGCGCAGCATGTCTTCTTCTTCCATACTTCTCTATTACTCGTCATCTCGCCAGACACCTCCTTTCTTGCCATATCATTCAATTCTCAGTGTCAATTATCAATAAAAAATAAGTAATAAGTATCAGTGTGTCGGCGCCTTACATATGCGTGGATAGCCGCGGGGAGGGCGCGGGGCTCGGGGTACCGAACCCGGCTGCGCGAGCGCCCTACCACACACTGAGCTTACAGACGTTGGCCACTACGGCATTTCTTTGTACGGTCTTCACACGTTGTACTATACGTTAATTGTGGTATTACACCTATAAATACAGTCCACTAGTTTCTCTTATAAAGTCCCAACCGAGTATTTTTTTCAATATGGCTAGACAGGGGAATAATCCGACACGGGATATACCACACCTTCTCTCCGGCCCATTGTGCATAAATAACTGTACCAGTTCCAGGACTTGAATGAGGCAAACGACAAAACTACTCTGGTCGCTACTTACTGGTCAAATTCTGAGTTATCGATTCGAGGAGAATAAAAGATTTTATTGAATAAAATTTTGATATTGTGGCTAGAACATTGATACCTAACAAAGAAAAATGCTACTTGTATAACAAACAATAAAATCCCCTAGCACTATTATCTAATTGTTATCTAAATATTAACCGCTTTGCTCTGTCTTACCTAGACTCATATTTTATGCGCTGAAGAACTTTTTGTAAAAAAAATAAAAAAGGAAAGATAAATATTCAGGCAAAGGACCTTTCCATATCAAATTAGGTAAATTAACACACAATTCAAGGAAAAACAGAAATCAACGGACAGCCTAGCACAAACGAGCGTCATAAACGTAACGTATTTAAATGATTTTTGAATCGGAAATACAATTAGCACAATTAGATATTAATAACTAAGCATTTAAATTAGTATCAAACCCCACATAAATTAATAACTTAATAAGTATTAAAACTAGGTAATATTACATAAGTGCGAAACAATTAATTTTAATTTTCAAGTCGTACGTTTACTATTACCTAGGTTTCGTCTGCGAGTTCGTTCGTACTAGGCCCACAGACATTTTGACTTTGGATTCTTCGCTGGTGTCAAAATTATCTCCAGAGCTACTTTACAAATTATTTATCTTCAAAACGTCTTGAGTGCGTCTCTTATCATCAGTTATCACAGATCTGTCAGATACTGTTCAAACGAGGTTAACGTTGTCAATTCTGTCATCCGAGTCATTGTTTCTCCGTGATGTAGTAGAATTTGAAGTACAGCTTTTTATATTTTTATTATAAAAGTTATTTGAATGTTTTTGAGAGTGACAAAATGACTCTTACGGGATGGCGGCGTGTTTTGAACAAAGGTTGGTGTTTTATTTTTTGTTTTAGTAAAATTTTGGCGGAAAGTATTGTTTATGTCATTGACGAACGTATCATCATCATATGTCTCCTCTTGTCCCATTCTATTTGTTTGTTGATTATTTAATTATTTGTTTTCTTCTTCAATTCTCCCCTGTCAGACTTCACGGCATCATTTTTTCCTTTCTCTTTCATAATTATCATTCCTTACACAATCCATCATCTTTGCTTTGGTCATAAACAGATGTATAAATGTCGTAAATAGGGTAAGGTCGTAAGTTAGTTGTATGAAGATAAACGACTGGCGTTATTTAAGCAAGTCAGTTTATTTTACACATCTTTCTTTATATACGCGCCCTTTGCGATGTTTCTTACAATTTTGTTTGTTGATTTTCACGTGCAAAAAGAATGCAGTGAAATTGTTTGTCATCATTTCACTAACAAAAATATTAATCGATATCATGATATATTGATTTCAGTCTTGACTGACTTAATCTTTTATGATATGGATTCTTAACACTGAATTAGTCTTACCAAGGGGTAAGACGTAAGCAGTGAGAGACTAGTGGTGTGACCGTCGGACTGCCAAGCCATAGGTCTCAAGTTCGAACCAAAGACACGCACCTCTGATTTTTCGGATTCATGTGCGTATTGTTTAATTATCACTTGCTTCGGTGAAGGAAAACATCGTGAGGAAATCAGCATGCCTGAGAAATATTTCTCGAGGTCATGTAAAGCCAAGTCAGAGGCCCACGGGCGGCATAAAAACTCTAAACCAGGCCTTTCCGCTTCACTAAGGGTCTATTTTCACCCTTTCGTTTTAGTCTATCAGAGTCCGGAGTTTGGACCCGCGTATTCAATTGTGTTTGACCGAAATTTTACAGTTTGTATAATTAAAGAAGACGGTTAATGAAATAGTGGTCTTTACTTAGACCATTAGAAGTGTAAGTAAACTAAAGAAATGACACCATCACGGAATTTCCTCATAAAAATATTTTGCACGTTGTACCTGACGGAAACTTTTAAGGAAATTCTTAATAGGTACCTAATGAAACAGTTGTTTACATCAATTCGAATGGGAAGTACCTTCCCACTTCTTGAACAGTCAGTCAGCGTTGTCCTGGTAATTTCCATTCTTTTTCTACGTCATTGTGGAATCTATAAATTAAAGGTACTATTCAACCGCAAACTATAGGGGAAATTCGCTGTGATAGACCACAGTTCACTATGACTAGTTTCTAAGTAAACGATAAAGGCGCAAACCCACCGCGATTCATTTGTTTGACAACGTGGGTCTACGTTTCCACAGCAGTACACGCTACACACCCACAACTAAGTACAACTGAAGCGTGCGTGGCCCACCGCGGCATAGTCGTCGGTTAGTATTCGTGTATAGCGTGCACCGCATGCACAGAGTGCATAGCGTTGACAGCGTTGAGCTATGTGAGTGCCTTATTCGAGCAAGCCACGCATGTACTAATGACGTCATTTGATGCATAGCGTGTCCGTGGTTTACAGTGGACACAATCACATACATTTTCTTGAAAAGCGAAGCTACACGTGCGTAGCCTATCCGTGCGCCGCGGTGGGTTTGCGCCTTAAGAGGTGGGAATGCCGTCATCTACAGAAACACTTTCGTAGATTTACAAAGTAACCAGTCATTTTCCGCGCGTTTGCCACTGCGGTTTGTGGTTGTCCTCGCATTCGGCAGTGTACCTAAAACCTGTGGATGATTAGGTGCAGAAATAAGTAGGTTCCAACAAATTGTTATGACTAAGGCTTCTAACTGTTTACAAAAATTATTATTAATGTGTCAATTAATTTTATTTTATTTTATTTTATTTTATTTATTCGGAAGAACCAACAATTACACATTATATATTACAAAAAAAAAAATAGAATATAAGGAGTTATACAAATGTGCAACCAACAACGTTCTCCACAGATACACAAAAGACAAAGACAATGTTGATGAAGTAAAAGTCGGACAGAATAGAAAATTGCATGAGATAGAATACATAAAGGCATAAAAATACATAAAGGTTACAGCCACCAAGGAACACTAAAGACACATACTATTCACTTAGATTCTGGATTGTGTCCAGTAATATTTTTCTAAAAGATCCAACAGACAGAGAAAATATATCTAAGTTAGAGAAGAAGTTATTGAAATTGCCCGTGAGACGACGTAGAGGTGCCCGCAAGCCTGCATTCGTGCGACTAGGAGTGACGGCGAAAACAGAATCTGAATCGTTCTAGGGACAACATAGCACAACTTATTACAGATGTCCATACAGTCATATGAGTTGTTACACAGATCGTATAGAAACATAATATCTAGAAAAGTACGTCTAGACTTCAAAGAGATCATATTATATTTTTTCAGTAAGTCGCTATATGGGTGTACAACGTAAGTTTCTGAAAAGAATGCATTACCGTTGTACTCAACGGTAATGCATTCTTTTCAGAAACTTACGTTGTACACGCTCAATACAATCATTATATTTATTATAATAGGGACTCCACACCGGCACAGCATATTCTAGTTGAGACCGGACTAATGACCGATACAAATGTAAATATGTGCTCGGGAAGATGAATTCCGTTGCTGATCTCATCACAAATCCATACATCCGATAAGCCTGACTTATGATTTTATCAACATGTGCGTCCAGGTGCAGTTTATTATCGAGCAGTATTCCCAGATCACGAATTGTGTTGAGTCTGTCTAGGATTTCACATTGTAGTGCGTAATGGTGTTTAATTTGGTTTTTATTTTTAGTAAAGCTGATACAGCAACATTTAGGAATACTGAGTAAGAGTTTGTTTTTAATACAGTACTCTGCTAAGCGATTAAGATCTTGCTGGAGTAAGTGACAGTCTAGTATGGATCTAACGGGTCTAAAAATTTTTAGATCGTCCGCGTAAAGTAGGAACTTAGAGTTATGGAAACACGTATCGATATCATTAATAAAAATTATAAACAAAAGAGGTCCGAGAATTGAGCCCTGAGGCACCCCTGATGTTGCGGTTATGGCGGTGGAGTGGAACCCATTGATCACTACTTTTTGTGTTCTATTTGACACATAGGAAACAAACCAACGTAAGAGATCCCCGCGGATTCCATTGAATGCTAGTTTCTTCAAAAGCAATTCATGATCAACCCTGTCAAAGGCTTTTCGAAAGTCAGTGTATACAGCGTCCACTTGCACACGAGAGTCCATATTATTAAATAAATAGTCAGTGAAAGCTATCATATTAGTTGTTGTAGACCTTCTTTTTACGAACCCGTGCTGTTGTTGTAGTATTTTGTCATGGACAATCGGATACAACTGATTGTGAACTAGCCCTTCGAAAAGCCTTGACAAGGCCGACAGTATAGAAATGGGCCGATAATTTTCAACGTCCTGTTTTGAACCGCTTTTATGAACGGGAGTAATATTTGCCCGTTTCCAGATTTCTGGGAAAGTTCCCTAACACAAACACTTATTATAAATAATACGCAATGGTGCACACAACGCCTGAGCTGCCCTATTAAAGAAAATTGGTGAAATACCGTCTGGTCCTGGTCCTTTAGTGCAATCTAAACATTTAAGGGCACTGAGTACTTGGTCAGTACTAACCTCAAGACTACTAACAAGAGAACAATTCTCAGCACATTCATTGTCCTGGGTTTGAATATTTGAGAAAGTCGAGGGTTCGTACACGGAATGGAAGAAGTTTGCAAAGTAATTACAAATCTCCTCAGGATCGGTTGATGATAGGTGTTTATAGTGCAAGGTTGAAGGGAATGGAGCTTTAGATTGCCGATTAGACACATAAGTCCAGAAATATTTGGTATTCACTTTTATACTATCTTCTACTGATTTCAAGTACAGACTGTAACAATTCTTGCAGTCAGCTTGGAATCTGGACCTATAAAGAGAAAACTGTTCATAGTCAGATATGTTTTGATAGGTCTTCCATTTATTCCATGCTTTCAATTTATTTTTAAATATGTGTATTAAAGATGGGGAAAACCACAAAGGAAATTTGGAAGACCTAATTGTCTTTAGAGGAACATGGGCTTTAATAATTTGGTAAACAATTTCAAATTTAATAGATAGAATGTGAATGGTTGGATATGTATGCAGACACGTGCATTAATTGTGTTCCTTCTCTAACACTTTTACAAAGAAACAAATGAATGTAGCTGTACACCAACATCTGTGACCAACTGGAACTGGGCCCTCGTGGCGGATTACAGGCCAATCCTTCTCACATGGTGGAGGCCTGTGTCCCACCAATGGGAACTTTTGAGGCTGATTATGCAGCTGATGTACTCCTACTAGTTAATAGTATTGATTGACTTAGCCACGCCCAGAACAGATCCTTCGACATTAAAAACTGAGCACAAAGACTCCCTTTACCTATCCGTGAATAAGGTTGGATTCTTCGCTGTTCCCACGGGATTAGGAATACACCGTGACTTTTTAGTCTTACATAGGTAGTCCACTCAATGTAACCGACATAAAATAGCTCTAGGTGTGATTATTTATACCTATATAATAGGTACAAAGAAAAATAATAATACGTTATAATTAAATTATGAAACATCTTGTTAATGATGTTTACCTGTCAAACCGGAGAACATACCTACCCAGCGCTCGAGTCCAGTAGATCATCGCTCGCAACAGGGTGTTCTACGTCTTGCGTCTTATTACTGAATATTAATTTTAAATAATTAAAACCTATTTATAGAGATAAGAAGATAAGACTACTAAAAATTCATTAAAAAAAATACGAGTTAATCTCCTATTTTTTTTAATGAATTTTTAGTAGTCTTTGCATACATAAAGTGGGCTGCCGTTGTAAGACAAGTAAAAAGTCACGGTGTATAGGGCGGACAAATCAGATAGAATTTCATAATGTCAATCTAGTGATATACTTAACTGTAACCTAGTGTGGGCGTCTAGTTAATAAATAAAACTGTTGACAAAGTGCTGGTTCTAGATAATACGACAAATCGCCATCGGTGTTTCATCTGTTATCTAAATAAGTCTATTTATTTTCTTCTTCTAGGGATGGTCATCCCCCAGCGGTATGTCCTGGGTATCATGGGGCTGTTCGCTTTGGGCAACTCGTTCACCATGAGAGTCTGTCTCAGCATGACGATCACACAGATGGTTCTCCATGCACAGCCCGCTGAACACATCATTGGAGAAACTTGTCCTGACCCGGCCAATGAAATTGGGTCTAATAATACATCCACTAGTAACGTTTCTGTTGTATTCGAGGTAAGAGAAACGACCTTCATAGCATTTGCACTGACTGGATAGGCCCTTTCAAATTTGTATATGTTCAAATTCAAAAAATAATTTATTGTTCAAATAATTGTGTGTTGTGTTGTGTAGTGTTGTGTTGTGTATTGTGTTGTTGTTGTTAATGTTTGTTGTTCAAATAATTTGTTGTTGTTGTTTCTTCCCTTAAAAGACCATCTTAGACATGGTGCTCGAAATGCCTGTCCAGGATTATTTCTAGACTTTAAATGACTTCTAAGTGTTCCAGTGTTACTCATCCGAATAGTTGGGAAAGGAAACTTTACTTTACTTTACTTTTAGGACAAGAAATGACGATCTGAAATGAGCGGGAGGGATTATATTTTACAAGCATAGGCCCGCGGCTTTTTCCGCGTGGAGTTCAGTAATAGTCCCACGGGAAAGTATTTGCAAAGTAAAAAAACCTGTGTTAATCCAGATTAATATAATATAAAACTATGTGCCAAATTTCATATAAATCCGTTCGTAGTATTTGCGTGAGATAATAATACACATCTCTATGCAGTATGCATACATCCATACTCACAAACTTTCGTATTTATAATGGTAGTAAGATATGAGGGTTTGTGCACTAGATACTCAGAACATTCTATTCAGATGGTACTTGGGTATCGAATTCGTATCGAATATAGCGCACAAACGCTGTTCATAGTTTTCTATAGTTGACGTACTTTTCCTGTCCCGAGATCCCATAATAATTATTATTATAATTAGGATTCTTAGCGATTGTTTCAATTGGTCCGAGCGCCTGTGAGATTTTCATCATACTCGTACATGTCGAAAAGCTACGTTTTTGTGTGATGATATAGTTGGCGCATGTATGATTGAATACATTGGTAGCGGGATGACGTTCTGAAATATGTTTTAGTGGTGAACAGTACAGCATTTTAATGTTACTAAAATACAATACCACCGGTGTGTGACGACAGAGACGACCAACTTCTTATAATAATATTTATTATGCAGCAAAGACTCACAAAAATATCATAAATCCCAAGCAATAAACTGCTTATTTAAATATCATAATATTACACAACATATTTTGATTTACTATAGTCACTGTTTCCAACCACGTGCAATGATAACTTTGGCAAATAACAAAGAGTGGTAGCTTCGTTTATAACCACGAAATGATTTAAAAGGATTAAGTATTGTGTAATGTAGAAAATTATTTCATCAGGGCCGAGAGCGATATGACTGGGACGAAGCCACGCAAGGATTTCTCCTCAGTGCCTTTTACTATGGTTATGTTATAACCCATTTACCTGGGGGTCGGTTGGCGGAGAAGTTTGGTGGTAAATACACCGTTGGCTTCGGGCTTCTGCTGACGTCTGTGGCGACGGTGCTTACTCCGTGGGCTGTGACCGTCGGTGGAGCGATGGGACTGTTCATCATTAGAGTCATAGAAGGTTTTGGAGAGGTAATTTCGTTTTAGTACAATGTTATTTCACGATTGTTTGGTTTGAAATTTAGTTAAATGGTTCATAAAACGCTATATAGTTTCTTACGCCCAGAGTGCATAAAAATTGCCCAATGTCCTTTGAAAACTTTGTATATAGTTTTTCAATAAAATTTTATTTTTTTTGCAGGGTCCTGTGACACCGGCGTTTGTCTTACTACTCGCGAGATGGGTACCTCCATCAGAAAGATCAAGATTCGGGGCAATGATATTCGGAGGAGCTCAAGTTGGAAATATTCTTGGGCCGTACATTTCAGGACTCTTGTTAGCAGATGGCGGAGACTGGGCAAACGTATTTTATTGTTTTGGAGGACTTGGAATTATATGGTTCTTATTCTGGGTAAAGTTTATTGAACATATTTCACATTTATGACAAAATTTATGGACGTTGTAGAATGTGAGATGAATGTATGATTTGCTAATGTGAGTGGAATGTTCGGGGAACATCTGCACTTTACTTGATTCTACATGTAGGGCTGACTTTAAAAATACATAATAATATGAGAGTCGTTGATCTATTTACTATGTACGATATTTATAGAATTTTCATTGAAATTTTTCTTTCATTGACTCTGACAAATAATTTAGACTTTACATATAGTCTAAATTATTTGTCAGAGTCATTCTAAATTCGGTTTGCAGCTCGTTTTTGATGCAAATTATATATATACTGTTTTACGTTGCTGGCAACCATCCGCAGGAATGGAAAAGACTCATGGTATGGAATGATGGAATGACATGATACCATTGACTGGACGTTCTAATAGATCATTCAGCATGACCGTGCATGACTGATAATACTTTAACCAGTCACTCTCTAATAATGTGTCTACTATTACATTAAAGAAAAAGGACTGCAGATGAATTTCGCTGCCTGTGTCGGTGTTCCCAAGTTCATATGACCTCAATCTATTTAAGTCGCGAGTTAATAGGCTTCTTTTGTGTTAGCTCGTTCCATCGTCGACCTCATCTCTGTCCTCGGGACTAGATTGAGGTCAAGAGTGGGCCTATTCAATATTAAAAATAAATATATATCTAAATTACTATTGTTTTTTTTTCAGGTGCTCCTATGCTACAGCACACCGAACTTGCACCCATTCATAACAGATGAAGAGAAGGAATTCTTAAACAAGAACATAACAGCATCTGGTTTACATAAGAAGCTGGATCCAGTGCCATTCAAGGCTCTCTTACGATCGGGTCCTTTGTGGGTCCTTGTTTTAGCTGCTGTAAGTATCTTTTTTTAGGCCAAAGCTGTACAGGAAACTACAATTTTACAGCATATACCGCAGCCCAAACTTAGGCTGCTTTACTGCTTATGGTTGCAATAGTTGAGAGAGGCGCTCATGGCTAAATAATAACAGCCGCTCGGGTCGATCTTTAGGTTAAGCCGTGCTTGCCTAGGTTGGTCTTTGGATGGGTGACCACTCATTACATACCGAGTTTCCTCCGTGCCTCGGAAAGCACGTTAAGCAGTTGGTCCCGGGTGCCATTTATAGATCGTTGTCAGTCGTTAGGTAGTCAGTGGCCCAAAAAGTCTGACAACCAGTCTTATCAAGGGGTATTACCTAGTACTAACTGGGTTGTGGAGGTCAGATAGGCAGTCGCTACATGTAAAATACTGGTATTCAGCTGCATCCGGTTAGACTGAAAACCGACCCCAACATAGTTGGGAAAAGGCTAGGTAGATGATGATGGTTACAATAGAGAAAGCATTGGTTAGCCAGGAGCATGTCACTTGGCAGTCCACTTGGCACTGCTTTCTGTCTGTGTTCTCGAAATAATATCGATGTATATTATAACGTATCATTTTCAAACTTAAAGTTTAGTTTTGTCATTGATAAATCTCGTCTCACACTTCTGAGAAATCTCAATGCTGTTTTCCACCAGCGTGAATAAAATGCCATGACTACCCTGTTTATCACCCTATAATTTTCCCAGTGCTGGGACACACGGTCTTCTGTCTATGAGAGGGAATGGACCCAGTGCGGGTTGGTAGATGTCACATGTCTTTCCAGTAGCAAAATAATTCAATTCGTTTTTGTAATACTTGCTAATGGAATGGCCTTTGTTGAATCAATAGTTTTCATCATAATATTTTCTTTAAGCATTTCTTTTTTATAATCCACAGGTTGGCCACGATTGGGGATACTTCACAATGATAACAGATCTTCCTAAGTATTTCTCTGATGTCTTGAAGTTTAATATCAAAGAGACGGGACTCATGTCAGCATTGCCATACATTGCCATGTACGTGTGTTCCTTCATTTTCGCCAGTTTATGTGATTTATGCATAAAGAAGAAATGGCACAGTATTGGTACGGGGAGGAAAATTTATACCACTATCTGTAAGTATGGTTGCAGCAATAGCTTCAATTGTTTTAGCGTCACTAAATTTTGCAACTATGTATTGATAAACAATGGAGTCGGTTATTACATTTTAATCTTCCGAGTTATTGCAATTGCAAGGCTGAGGTGTCATTTTGATTCATGGCTTTTATTTTTTTTTTA
The DNA here is from genome assembly GCA_963576755.1 of Noctua janthina. NCBI lineage: Eukaryota > Metazoa > Arthropoda > Insecta > Lepidoptera > Noctuidae > Noctua > Noctua janthina. Next base: position 8,032,674 of record OY755055.1, read on the forward strand.
TTTCATTGAGGCCGTTTAAAATTATCGACAGATCAACTGTCACTAAATCATTAAAAGGCAAAATTGTTGTAATTGCATACGGTCTCGTTCACACAGTGATAAACAGTATGATATTTTACAAGGCTCACATAATTATAAAAAACACAGTGCTAATGAGATTATAAACAATGCAGTATAAAACAGCTACGTGATCACAAAATAACCGCCATATGTGACGGCATCTTTAGGTCTGTAAAATCTGTCTGTCAAAAATAAATAGTTTGTGAATATCTCTTTACCACCTTTTAACAATGTTTACATGTGTCAATATTTCATAACAACGGCGCAAACAATTAACTAAAACATCAACACCAATTCAAGCATCAATAAGGTCGTTTTTTCTATCACAGCTTCGTCCTTACCGGCTGTCTTTATAATTCTGGCTTCGTACTCCGGCTGCAACCGAGTTGAGGCCGTCGGCCTCTTCATAGCCTCGATGGCGTTCATGGGAGGCTTCTACAGCAGTGTCAAGATCAATGCCATGGATATCGCGCCCAACTACGCTGGCACTTGTTCCGCGTTCGTCAATGGAATTGCTGCCATATCTGGCATTATTACTCCGTATTTGATTGGATTGTTGACTCCGGATGTAAGTATGATTATATTGAACTAACTTCTGCCTTCGTCTTCGCCTGTGTGGACGTCCGAAATTAACTCATGAGACTTTACTACCGAGATCAAAGTGTATCTTTTGTCCTAACATAGAACATATGTCTACCTGAGGGCCGAATTTGATTGAAATCTGTTTAGCCGTTAAGACGTGAAAAGGAAATAGACAGACAAAAATATTTTTCGTTTCAGATTCAGAATCTTAATCTTAAATATAATAATTGTACCTTTATCAGACCAGCACTTAAGATATTAAAGACTTGGATAAAAACAGATCAAAATGATGAAATCAATAGTTTTTCGTTAAAACAACGAAAAAAAATTTAAAAAATCATAGCCAGCCACATAATGATAGGTACCAGGGTACGTAAAAAAAAAGATCTTTTTTCATGAAGAGTTAGGGAAGGGCGTTACGCTTGACCGAACTTGTGAGTGTCAGAATAAATTAACTGAGGCGTAGAATTGACAAATTTTTTGGGCATTATTTTTTTCAGGAGATTCGTGTCTTCCTCAATAAGATTTCGTGGTTAACGTTATCAAATTGGATCAGTAAATCGTTTTTATGTAAAAACATAAATGTTACGTTAAAGTCTTTTAGTAAGTAAGGGGAGGCTGTTGCCCAGTAGTGGGACACGATTTAGGCCAGAAAAAAAAAATTGAAACAGAGTGCACAATTAATAAATTAAAAATATAATATTTTTGTTATAACAAAAATATTATATTAAAAGTTTTCTGATTATAATGAGAAAACTTTTAGCTCAAAATTAATAATTAAAATTTGTTTATTTCAGACTAGGTAATGTCCATATTTTGTTAGTAATTTATTAATTCTCTTAAGACTAATTTAGTAGCATTTATGTAGGTAGTCCAGATCAGATGAATACGGATTTAAAATTACAATAAGAATAACTTGACTTAGAATAAATTAAATTTAAATATAAGATATAAGATGAATTAATGCAAATAAATAATAAATTAAATTGGAACGAATTATGTCAAGTTATATTGAAACAAAATATATAATAAAAAATTATCAAATAGAATAAAAAATAATAATAATTAGACTAATTTCAATACAATTCCTTCAATAATACCTGTCTTATTCCTTTAACATGACAATTGTTGAAACTAATTCGTATGTTTATTATATTGAATTAACATTTTTTTTCAGCAAACAATCGGACAATGGCGTATAGCATTTTGGACTGTATTCGTAGTATTAGTAGGAACCAATATGGTATATCTCGTTTGGGGTTCCGGTGAGCCGCAATGGTGGGATGACGTTGATAAGTACGGCTATCCCCCTGACTGGAAACATGGACCATTGAAGAAACGAGAAGTAGATGGAGAAAAGAAAGTCGTTTATCCTAAACATGACCATTCGCCTGTCTCAAATGATTGATTGTTAATTAAATATTTTGTATTTTTTGTTATTTATTATTATCAAACACCCGTACGGGTGCACTTAACTAATGAACAAAATTGAAGAATAGCCGTTAGCAAAAAAAATAAAAATAAAATGTTTCATAAAACCTTTTTCTGGTTACGAAAACCACAAAAAAAAATGTTCGAGTTGTCCTTTTTTTTTCGGATGGGAAATCATCAAATGAGTACCGCTCTGAGCGGAGCGGAAGAGAGTGTTAAACTTGTACTGACTAAAAAAACCCATCCATGTTCCTTCTTAGCCCTTTGTGTTCCAGGGCCGCGGTATCTCTATCCAACAGTGATGCTCCGTCCTACATGTGGCAATTTATTAATTAATATAGATTTGGTTAACCTAAACATAATATAATATTAAAAGCATATTTACATATTAAAATCTGCCTAGAAAACGTCCAATTAATTCAGTATTCCAAACTAATAGACTAAGGGCGTGGGCCGCGGGACTGTTCGAAAGAGATACCGCGGCCCTAGAACACAAAGGGCATAGTGTTGTGAGGCAGCTTGGGCTTCCTTGGTCCAGCAAAGTAGACTGCTGTATTGGGGTGTACCCACTACTATCTAATAAAAACTGTCCAAATGTGGTAAGAAAAGGTACACAGAACTTAAAAATAACAATCAGCAGATAAAACCATCTACTTTTCCAAAATCATTAGATACAATTTCTATTTGTTCTTTTAAAAAGTGTTGTGCCACACTAGCAATTCCTTCTGTTTCGTGGGTGCGTTTACAAATAAAACATTTAAACTAACAAACACAAACAGCCACACTCGGGACAAACCTTTAGGCCATACAAATATTTTTTCAATGCGGGAATCGAATCCGCGACCCGAAACGCATCGGCTAAATGCTCAGTCACTGCGTCAACCGTATCGTAATTACTTCGGAAATGTTAACAAAAATTTTGAGAATTTGTGTTAGTTTTCGCGGTAACTTTAGGTGTCTTTACAGTATTTTCCTTCACCGGTTCACAAATGTCTGATAAATACCATTTTCATTAGACGGCAACTATACCACAAGATGCTTCGACTCGAGTAACTAGACAAAGCGCCATCTAGTTGTGTAACGGTAAACTTCTTAGCGTGGTAGCTGGCGAGTTGTTTCCACAAGTTTCAGGTTTAAAGAGGTAGATACTGTATCTAATCGATTAAAGTGTTACGTACGATCAACCGCCTCTTTACCAATGCATATACAGGCGCTGTCGACGTCTTATACCATGGATCACCAGACGTACCTACGAGTATAGAAAGCATATTAAAAATCATAACATCTTAAGGTAATAATTATTAACTATCGGTGTGTCAAAACTAAACACGAGTTTTGCGATTCAAGTAACTGTTAATAATTCAGTCCACACATCATAGCAGCTAAAAATTTGCTTGCAAAAAAGTCTGATTTGCATTCCAGCAAGATTTAATTTTACAAGGCGCAAGTGTGTTACACCACCATCAACCACTTTAACAGTTTTCCCCTGAGATTGGAACATTACTAAAATCCAATTTCAAAACTATCAGTTTTCAAGTGTGAGGTCACATCAGGCAAGGCTTATGCCATTGACCAGTAAATGGCGGCGAATCTCAAAGGGTTAAATTCTCATTTGACACAACTGCTAGGGTACTAGAAACTGTTTGGTTATAAGTTAGTTGAACTACATTACATAGTTTTAAAGAACCCTTTTATAATTAAAATAAGGATGTTTTTCACTACGTATTTTCACTGACGTTCTTTCTACTTTACTGAAGGAAACCACGCAAATCTAGCATTCTTTTCACACACATTATATTAGCACGACCAAACAGGCGCGTATCCACAACTGATCTCGATTGGAATAACTCCTCTGCAACATACGGTAAAGGCGCGTGCAGGCGCGTTTACGTTGTTACAATTGAAATACCGATTGTAGCGCGAGTAATGCCTTGATTACCGTGTCGAGTACAGTGCACAGATAAAAGAAAAAAAGACTAGTGAAAGACAGTGCAGTCGACCGAGTGCATCTTACAACAAGGCCGAGTTCATCTAAGCACTGATTCGCCATTGTACTCGGCACATCAATGCGTAAGTGATTAAAGCGCCTGCACAAAAACGAGTTTGAAACGCCTTCGTTTGTATGAATTTTTATTCTATTTTTGTAACCAAGATAAAACTAAATAGCAAAAACCACTTTCCTTCCAAAAGTTGCATTGACAATCTTCTACACACATTCATCTTTGCCCTTCGGGTTATGGCAGTATCCCAACCCCTCCGGGAAATATGATCCGACCGCACATTTACATTATTTTCTTCAAATATAATATTTCAGGTTGTGCCTCTTTGGGTAAATATCGAGATTGGAATGGGATTGGAGTGGAATATCGGGATCGTAAAAAAATTGACAAATGAAAAAGGTGAAAATGCAAATTTTACCTTTTTTTTGCCAAAATTGTCAAGCCAAAACTGCATCATCAGCCTATATTGTTCCCACTGCTGGGACACATGGCCTCTTCTCTAGAGAGGGAATGGGCTATAATCCATTACACGGGCCCAGTGCGGGTTGGTATATGTCACATGTCTTCGAATTGTGGACGGCAAGTTATGGGCTAGCTCGCCGTCCGGCCGTCTTATGACGACAGGCCGTGTCGACGGCGCGTTCGTGTTCCACGTGCGCCTCAAAGAGATGTCAGCAAATAAGTAGGGGTCCGCAAGGGCCGATGCCTACCAGGGCTGCGGGACTGTTCGAAAGAGATACCGTGGCCCTGGAACACAAAGGGCAAAGAAGGAACATGGATGGGTTTTAGTCAGTACAAGTCTGACACTCCCTTCCGCTCCGCCCAGAGTGGGGGGGGTCATTTGATGATTTCCCATCCGGAAAAAAAAAAAAAAAAAAAAAACATGTCTTCGAATTTATGGCTCTAGGACATGCCAGTTTCCTCACGATGTTTTCCTTCACCGTTTTGAGAGCAGTAGTGATGAAATAACTTACACAAAGTAATGCGCCTGGCTGGGTTCGAACCCACAACTTACTGTGTGTAAGTCGGGGCCGTCACCACTGGGCCACCGCTGCTCTCAAGGCGAAACTGTATTATTGTTTAATATTCCTCATGGCCTTTTGGAAGGTGCAGAGGTACCAGTACATTCAACTCCTTCCGACTAATAATCGTTTTAGCTAACCCTAGCAGGCACTTAAGTGGAGGCTTAACTAAAAAGTCTAAAAACACACTGTTGGGTCCTCGACTCAGCTCCAAAATTTGAAATTCCAAAAGCGCAATAATATTTAAGCATTCAATTAGTTGCCGCTTGGTGTTAGTTAAAACGAGCATAAAACTCCTGAAAGTAGTTCATGCCGTGAGCAAAGTTTTGAGTATGAATGTGGACTCTATGGTTATAAGAATAGGGGAAGAACAAAGATACGATGGATGGGCAATGTGAAAGATGGTATGGCGTGAACCTTGACAACTGCAATGACGACTACTACAGAAGTATGGAACAAGAAGACATGCAGACGCTAAGTTTCGTGATAAGTCTCTCGACGTAAGAATACTATATTTTCAAAGGCGCTAAAAGGATTTGAAGTTTCCAGTGCATCACACTGAATCAAAATATATATGTATATGATAAGCTTTGGACAGTCAACTGCTGATCAGTTATAAAAGTTGATTTAGGTGGGCATAATTTGTTATTGCAGTCGAGGCAGCATACACACCCGAGCCGCAGGCGAGGAGTTAATATGGAGCCGAGAACTGCAGTAACAAATGCCCACGTGTAACATACGACGTTTTTCAAAACAATTTCGAAGAAATATAAAAGTAGAACGAAAAGTATTTTTGTCATGAATTATTAGGAAAGTCTGATTTCATTTGCTTTTTATCCGCGCATCGCTTTCGCACGGTTGAAGAAGACGAAAAGGTATGAAGCTGCTAAACATCCTAATATGAAAAACAGAAAATTAAAATATTTTTGAATTAAGCACACCAATAAATTTAATGTTGATTTAATGTTTATAAAAGTAATATTTTTTTTTAATTAATCCTGTTTATTTATTATATTCTATTTATAAATACAAAATCAATAAAAAAATAAAAAAAATATTTGCACCGTATATCTCTTAGCAGGGGTTAAACAAAATAAAATCATCGACGACTATATCAATTGAACCAAATTGTACTTAGTATAAGTATAGTTATCTGTGCAAATTTTTATTTCCGCACAAGTTGAGATAAATTAAAAAAAAACCACGAGTGTGATATATTGTGTGCATGTTGAACCCAATCGTAATGTGATAAGAGCCAGTTTTCGAGGAAGTGTATTGAAAAATACATTAACAGCGAATTTATTTAGTAGCAGAGGGGCGATTTTCTTAGTGCAAGTGTTATTTTATCACTCATGTTCGGATGACCATACATCCAAGTAAAAATAATTCGTCAAATCTTAAGCTATATTCAGGAAAAAATGGGATATTAATATGTATAAACAATGGCTCCTTCGCCCATGTCGTACAAGGAAGTATTAAGTCGAAAGTCTCGTAAAATAATGCGTCACCTGTTATTCCGTTTAGTATTAAATATGTAGGGAGCCATGTCTACTGGTAATTTATAATTATAAGGTAATGGAGATTTATATGCAGCTAAGGTCATTGAACAGAAAGGATGTCGCTGTCAGTTCCTTTTTGTACAAGAGTGCGTTATTTTAATCCAATTTGGTGCGGTACCCATAATACAATTTAAAACCAGAATGAGCTGGCCTCGCATTCTATTGAAACTCCGTACCTCAAGGTCCTCAAGTTCAAAGTTTTACCACTGACGACGTACGTGGTGCGGTCGATCATACCTGTGTTGATCACATACCTATTATTATTTTATCATTGCTTTTCCTAACTATGTTGGGGTCGGCTTCCAGTCTAACCGAATGCAGGTGAATACCAGTGTTTTACATGGAGCGACTGCCTATCAGAGTTCAACAACCCAGTTACTGCCGGGTAATACGATACCCTTGGAAAGACTGGTTGTAAGACTTTTGGGCCGCTGACTACCTGTAACGACTGTCAAAGATCTACAGATGATAGCTGGGACCAACGGCTTAACGTGCTTTCCGAGGCACGGAGGAAACTCGGTTTGTAATGGGTGTTCACCCATCCACAGACCAACCTAGGCAAGCGCGGCTTAACCTGAAGATTGACCCGAGCGGCGTTATTATTAAGCCACGAGCTGCTCACCTGTTAATTATTTAATTAAATGAATTAAATACTACAACTACTCCCTTCTATCTACACGACATCTGTATGCAATCGACATGATCTGTGTGAGCGGGCGTTGAGACTGCATTGCGTACGCGCCGATCCTCGCGGTAGTCGAGTAGCAAGCGCACAGTCGCTTACCTGTCTGTTACTTTACTTGCTTTACGTTCGCGTGTAAAGTAAACACAACGATTGAATGGGAAACGGAATATTGAAAAGGAAATTGGAAAACTGGATTTTTTGGCTGAATTCTGTGAGTGTTTTTTTATTGATTATTTATTAGTGAGAGTGGAAACAGGTCTCAATATTTTAACAGCAATCATAAATGCACTTATTTATAGTAGGTAATTAGATGGCTTCGTTTTTTTTTATTACAGTATTTTAAAGCAACTTAGAACGTTACTTATCTTGGAAGTTCTTCTAATAAAATCGTTGTATAATTTAAAAGTTTTTTATTATTAACAAATAAGGTGTCATGTCAATAGATTACATTAAGAACAAGAAAAAACAGTCAATTTAAAATATGTCAGTTAGGTAAACATGTCATTAGAATTTTAGATAAATAAACACATTTATACTTAATCAATAAATAAAATCATAAATGTTTCATTGGCAAGTCGGAATCGTCATAGTACCTCTGTTACCTTGTTGTTGTTGTTAGTGCTCTGTTTCCTCTGTCTGTTGTTATATATATTATATTCGGTTTATACTTTCACATATTTTCTTGCAACTAATATTTTTGTTAGAATAATAAAAATTTATATCTTTTAAATAAGAATGTGTGATACTAACACATTAATATTTATTTAATAACATTTCTAAACGCATACTTCCGCAATGACTTCGTTAGTATAATTTATATTTTAATCATAATTATTTCAGACTGTTGATTACGTACGTTATTAACGATTGTAATCAAATGCGAATAGCTGCTTTTGTAGCGTTATTATTTATTGTTTTACATTGAATATGATTTATATTTTTAAAATGTACTTATTCACATTAAGAAAGGTGAATTGTGTTTCAACCTTGTTGATTCGGGGGTTTACAAACTGCAGACTTTACAGAGTCGACATTTTATTAATCACTACATAGCAATAAAACAAAGTCGCTTCCCACTGTCTGTCTGTCCCTATGTATGCTTAGATCTTTAAAACTACGCAACGGATTTTGATGCGGTTTTTTTTAATAGATAGCGTGTTTCAAGAGGAAGGTTTATACGTATATAATGCACCCGTGCGAAACCGGGTCGGGTCACTAGTAATATACATTTTCAACTAAGTTTATTTCATCAGAAGATGTTCAATAAAATTTTGTTTTCTTTATAAACTGTTGTGCGTCTCACGCTTGAGATAAATTGACAAAGGAGAATGTAAGAATAAAACGCGTTGCGCTGACAAGTAACATGGGACAATGGCAGGAAGATGAGAACACTTGAGATGTATTCCAGTCAAAATGTGGGAGTGCTATGGGTTTGTGCCTACCCTTACAGGGAAGTAGGCATGGTGATCATGAGTGGTAAACTCCTTTAAGTAGATGAACATTCAAAAATCCTTCTTCAGTGTACACTTTAGTTCTAAAAGGAGAGGTCTTCTAGACCGAGTGGTTTAGGCTTTACGACGTCAGACAGTGAATGAGTTTGAGATTCTTATCATAAAATAACATCAAGCCTGTAATCCCCGAAGGGTTCGGCGTGAGGCGTAGAGGTGCACGCAATGAAACACTCACATTTCCCCAGTTATGTTTAAGTCCCATGTAATAAGGGGCAAAGCCTATTACCATCAACCGGGCACAAATCCAGAGTCCGTGGCGGCTACTGATAAATTTCCTGATGGAAATACCTAATAACTCTTTGTTGGAACTTGGGATCGAACCCAAGACCTCATGCGACTAGACTAACGAGGCAGTTAGATATACTTATTTAATAGATTTTCTACCACCTCGCTTACTTTACATATTTTCAGCCAATTGTGTAAGGAATAAGCAAAAACTATCGTTACGTTTCACATAACCTACATTGTCGACCCACCCATAAATGTCGATTAAGGTTAATGAACCATTATCTGACAATTACTTAAGATTGTTCATTGCAAACGTACGCATACACTAGGTTTAAACATAGGCAATAGTTAATGGGTCATATGATCAAATGTCACATGGCGTATGAAAATGAAACCCCCCATTTCATCCTCTTAGGGGTGGAATTTCGAAAAACTCTTTCTTAGTGGATACCTACTCTTTACAAAAAATACACCCTTAAAATTTAATGTCTCCAGGACCAGCGTTTTGGGCTGTGCATTGATATAATTATCAGTACGTCAGGAGTTTGAATTTTTATATGTCCTAAATTCTTACCTGGACTGCAAATGTGTTGCTGTTCCTCAATAAATGATATTATCTTGTCCAAAATTTTCGCGATATTGTATGGAAACCAAATTTTCGTTATACCTATTGACATAAACTTCACTTTGTCTTAATATTAGAAAGCGAATATTTGCCCAGATCTGCAAAGTGTCGTGCCACCATTAGAAATATAACAATCAAGTTTATGACCGCAATTCTACTCGACTTTTAGTGTTAATATTTCAATCAATCAAGAATTGTCCACCGTCAGATATATTTTATCCGTAGAATAAAGTTGACGATGGGCAGTTTTGATTTTGAAAAACTGTCAAAATTGTACATTAATTGAATAAAGCGATGGAAAAAATGTTCTTTGCCGTTTAGTTAAAGATGCAATTGAATTACATACAAATATGTTCATTCAGAAAGCTTCTGATTATGGTATTGCATAGTAATTATGACCTGACAGTTCTTAAACGCGGTTTATATGCGCTTATCGAGTTTAGTTTCAGTAGTCCAATTCACCCTTAGTAAGAATACGTAACATTTTGTTTTTTTGCAGCAATTTCGACACGGTCATGCATGACACGATAAATATATAAAATAAGAAATACAAAGTTGATGATGAATATCGTTTTATGACGCTGCTGTATAAACCTCAGAAGGCTTTATGACTCGAAAGATAGTAATACAAGTGTTAAATAAATAAATACAGGAACGTAAAGATAAAGACAATAACTACTTCTATTTGTTCAATTATTTAATGAATGTTGGCAAGATTAACTAGTATACTTACGGGGCCTTTTTAATTTAAAAGTACATTGTCATTATAACGTTGAAAACGCGATTTCATTAGGCATGTCTTGCATGCTAGTATGACGTCAAATTTGCGTACAAGTTGCTTGTATTGTAAAAATGTTTTTAAGAGTGTGCCAATTGCATGCAGGTTTTACTTGCATACAAGTGGAGATGTTCAACAATTGAGTAGGCCTCGTCACTCGTTCGCAATTCAAAACGTGCAATTAACGTGCGCGGTCAATCTGCACGTCACTTGAATAAAAAATGTACAAGTTCAAACTACGTCATACAAATTGTAGCTTGTATGCAGGTTTGCTCAAGTTGTATGCAATTTGAAACTTGCATACAAGTAACTTGGTTAATGGAATCGCGCTTAGATATATTCATGGTTTTCGGTCTTTCGTAACCCTAACCATGAGGATTACATTTTATTTTCTGTGCTCGTCTAGAATATAGGTCTTAAATAGAACTAACCAACAGTGTGTGCATTATAGGACGCATTGGCCTAACTCAACTATTATGGATTATCTTAGTTACAGATATTTTGCTTGATTAATCTACTTGCCTTGCCTTGTGGCATTAAGTCCGCCTATGTATCACTATTGTACATGAAGTTTAAATAAATAAATAATATATTATTTCAATATATGTTCCTAAACTTCTTACTGTATTATTTTTATTGGAATTTAAATCATTCTTTCTATCAGGTAGAAATAGAGAGGATCGATCAAGCTTCATGTCTTATACATCGCTTTTAGTCGATGAAATCCTCATGCAGCCACGAAGAAATAATTTATTTTCTTATCTTCTTAATTATTATAACTGTTTACTTAAAACCTCTTTGTGTTATTCACTAGAAGGCACTCTGTACATCATAATAATTTTGTTCGTCTTATTTAGAGATTTCATATTTATATCTCCATGACTTTGTAAAAAACTCGTCACTGTATAATGTCGTAGTAATTTTTTTATTTTTTTGTAATTAAGTTGAAGTATCACCTTTTGGTTTTGGTGAAAAATATACCTTCTTCTTGTATTATTGGGATATACATAACGCGTGTAACAAGACCCTTAACGAAGCCGAAAGGCACTTGTTCTCCCCGTCATTGCGATATTTTTTTTTGCGGTAGACCATACCTGGGAACCCGGAGATATTGGGAGTCAAAGTTCCAACTTTTTCACAAGTTTGTTTTTTAATTTATGTTTTTAATGAAAGGTTTTTACTTTAACACCACCACGTACTGTTCAACCCATCCATCAACACAATGTTTTGAGTGCGTTATATGGAGTCCTACCGTAAAACATGATTTTTCAGCCCAAATCAAAAAGTCGTTCCCCAGCAATTTTTGTGTAAAGTTACTTTGTTGATATACAGACTGTTTGGTTGACGGCTTCGTTAAGGGTCTTGTTACACCCTATACAACGTTAGTTTTAGTATCTGCGAAACCTGAAACACGTGTCTAGTATTTTTATGTAAAGAATCTATGTACAAAATTGCAAAACTGTATCATGAAAAATCACAAAGTTATAAGCTTGTTCTGTTACCTGGTTATCCACATAAAAACGTGGTCACCACGCAGTGCGTCGCGCGCGCGCGTCCAGCGCCGTCTTGAGCTCAATGATAATAATAATTTGGCAGTAGCTACCTAAATTATTGCGATAGGTACTTAATGTCGCTCGTTGCCAACTAGTAACTTTTTTAAAATATTTTTGGGACTAAATATAACAATTTTAAAAATTATTGGAATCGATTCAGTTACTTATTCCGAACAAACTATATTCAGGTTTCGCATTATACTAAAAATAATGTTGTATATTATTGGCATATAAAGCAGAAGGGTCTGAGGTCAATGCTTTTGAAAAGGTGAAGAAACCCCCAAGTTAAGACGGAGATTTTGGTGTCGTGAGTTCTAATTCGACCCGAGTCGTTAATCCAGTGGTAGGCCGAGGTTGAAGGGTTACTGGCTTATCCCGCCTTTCACTGCCTTTGACTTCTATAAGCTGGGATTCACGGCAGTCTCTAATGGAAACTTTAAACAAAGATTGGGCGAGGAATTCTTGAGAACTTGCAAACATGGATGTTTGAAGTAAATATGCTATAGGATCGTAAGTAAAAAAAAATCGAAAAAAAAAAATCGAACCGGAATCCTAAGGAAAATTGCAGAGACACCTGAATCTGCATTTGTAGGAAGGCTTGTCTAAGTTTTTTTTTTTTTCTGACTAACGTAACAAACTAAGTCATCTAGGTCAAACTAAATAACAAATTATGGACATTTTATTAGTCTGAATTAAACATTTTTTTTTATAATTCTAGTGGTCGCTGCACTCGTTACTGCTAAGCCTGTGTTTTTTTATTTGATTTAAAGATAGGGCAAAGTTTTATTGGGTACCATCAATAATCTCTAGTTGGCAGCCCGTAATCAAGTTTTTGGCCCCACAATGGGCTCGGCCCCTACTCTAAAAAAAAAATAAATAATGTAAATGGTGAAATCTGGGTTACTGCGGATACACCTCTGTCTACTTCTGCAAGAATTACAGCTGTGGTTTTATGTCGAATTAGTAAAATTATTACAATTCCGATATTACATGCAAAACCATAACACTAAATAACAAAATATTTACGAACCAATGCAGAATAAATAATATAAATCAACATTTAACGCCTCATTTAGAAACTCATTAAGTTTCTCGTCACTGTTTACATAAACTGTAGACAGGAAGTAACTACAGTCATAGCACACATACCTTATTATTATTAGAGGAAAACTCAGCGAGGAAAATCATTGTTCCATGATGAAAATTCCAGTTTGTTTGATGGTCGCGGGCAGGGTTACCATACGTCTGGATTTATCCGGACATGTCCAACTTTTCAATGAATCATTTTATTGTCAGGCAACTAAGGCCCATAGATAAAATACACAAAGTAATCTTAAACAATAATAAACTAATACATATTAAAAACCATTTATTAAAATATAACTATACACGTACCGTTGTCGGCCGACGTGTTTCCCTGCGTGGTGACGCGTAACCGTCCTCAGAAACGTCGATATACAACACCTTTCGACCAAAAGTCCTCCTTCAAGAAGGTCTGTAGATGGTGGGTTGATGATATGGCGCGATTCCAACCTTTCGACCCTCAGAGTCCAGTTCGTCTTCAGTCTCAAAAACTCCACCAATTCCTTAATATTCGTGGAGTAATGCAGACGCGAAATGTGGGTACAACTGCGTCGTAGGCACAGCAGGACGCAGCAGCGTGTGCACTTTTAACCCTCAGTATGGATTTAGTTCGGCCTTGTAGTTTCTCCGGTCATGGGGATTCATAGTCTTTAGGATAAAAACTACTAATTTCAAAACGGAGAAGGAAATCATCTACGAAGCCGGCAGCCGGCATGTCCTAGAACCAAGAATTTACAAGCATCTACCAACCCGCACTGGGTCAGCTTGGTGGATCAGGTACATTTTTATAATAAATAATAAATAAATAAAAGATTATTTGGAACAACTTAAGTTGTACAGGTTACACAGGAAAAAACGAAGATAGCTACAAAAGTAAAATACTGGGGCGCAGCTATCAACGCCCAATTCAAAATACATAGAATAGACATTGTTCCAGATTAATCTAAAAGAAGTTAAATTATAAATTAACAAAACAAAGGGAATGAAAATATTACAAAAAAATATGATAATTTACACTGTTTACGTGGTTACTGTGTTGTGTATATGTAGAGTGGAGGTGGGGATGAGGTGTGTGATAGTGTGTGTGAATGTGACACCATAAGTGACTCAGTCTCATAATAGGACAGGCACTTAAGACAGTTGGTCAATTACTTATTTACTCAGGGATTGAGCACTCTCTATCACTGAGAGGAGCCCTGTTTTTCCAAGCAGTAGATCGATTGTAAGCTGATTATAATGAACGCTCGACATTTATAAAAAATGATAAAATTATTAAAAAATATACATTAAAATTAAAATATATATTTTAAAATTATTTTATAAAATTGAAAAGTTATATGAATACGGAATAAAGAAAGATTGAAAGTAAAAATACCTGATCTTATTGCAAATATCAAGGTTTTCGACAGAACTTTTTAGATTACGAGACGGTAACACTATTAGCAGATCGTGTTTTTCACCTTGATCATGAAAATTCTGCTTACATTTGATGTGTTAAATGTTGAAGTAACATTCGAATTGATTGTTTAAATATTTTTGATTTGTTAATCGAGTGTGCGTCTAAAAATGTTTAATCTTCTTAAGTAACAGCTTCTATTTCAGGCTTAAGTAAGAATTTGGATATATTTGGAAATAAACGATGAACATGTATAAATAAATTCTCTATATGAGGAGAGGTCTTTGCCATGCAGTGAGACCAATAAGAAACATTTACAAAACTATTTCAATGTATCAAAGTTTGAAAGGATGATATAACCTTAAAAACTAAGTGTAAGCAGAGCCGGATAATTAACTTGCTTTGGTTATGTAGTGTCAATACATCAATTATTTGGCAGACAGCACTCATCCCGGTGAAAAATGACAAATTGGTCGTCAAGTACTCTTCAATCCAATTTGATCAAGGGTGGATACGAGCTAGATTTCATTAATCAAAATATTTTTTGTATTCTGTTTGTTATTCTGATACTGTTAGCCTGCGTCGCCCCACTGCTGGGCAAGACCTCTTCACATGACGTAAGCTAACAATAGGTATCAGTATGTTATTCGATTTCTGTATTTTCATTTATGTCTAATTATCGCATCATTAAGATATTACCTACAATTTTAACACTCCCAAAAATCCTTGAATTTACTTTTTTTTGTTTTAATTTAAAAACAAATCACAAAGTAGCCAATCCAAATTAAATTCAGATCAAATCAAAACTGTTTCTAAGCAAGTGCCAATCGAGCGAGTAATATCGGCAATATTGGTTAACATTGCCAACAGTTACACTGTTCTATTTTGCACCGTGAATGAGTGCTTAATACCCACTTTAAGAGTCGATTACTCAGTAATCACAGGCTGTATAGATAAAGGCTATCTTTACAAGGCCTGGTAGTCGTATGTACTTGTACCTATGTAGGTAACCGTAAAGAGTAAAGCCCAGTGCGGGTAATTAAATGGCGGAATTTAGCAACATTTAAATGTCGAACAACATGGCCAGTATCTTGCTTCACTATTAGACGGTTTAACATTCATTTTTGGGATGTTGGTAAAGAACTAAGTGTATGGTTGAAATATTTCGTATACATTGTATATTTCGTTTATTGTAGGACTCTCCGCTTAGGTCTAAACCAACGATGACCCCCAATATCTCCGTAAATAGAAGGTTCCCAGGTACGGTCTAGAACAAAAAAATGATTACAAAGACGGGGAGAACAAGTGCCTTTCGGCTTCGTTAAGGGTCTAAACCCTTTATATTAACTAGTGTTTTACAAAATCGAAACACATATTAACGTTTTTCAAAGAAAAAAAAAATCGTAACTAGGAGCCACTTACAGTTTACCAAAAAAAAAAAAATAAGGAAATTTTAAATTGTCCTTATTTTTACCGTGGGTATTGTTAGTTATTCGTGTCACGTAAAACTATTTAATGATAGTTTAAATTAACTACTTATTATGCATGTCATTCATTCATATCTTTAAGAAGACAGTATTGAAGCTACAACTGCTAGCATGAATACAATATTCAATTAATTTAGAAACATCTAATGTTTTAACAAAACTGTGTAAAATATAACCACGTTCGCAATTAAACGTCTTATAATTTTAGACAAAAGTTACAAAGCCTGTTTACAATAATAAATTTATGCATAGTTTTCAAATAATTGGCTCTGAGAGAGAAATTTTTATTTCTATTATTTGAATGACACAAATTAAATTGTGTACAAATTCACCTTTACTTGCTCTCTTTTTATTTATGAAAGTATGTCTATACTGAAAAAAATTAAATCAATAATTCAGTATTATTTGAATCTACGTTTAATAACTTATACAGGCTAAATAAGTACCTAAGTAAGAGATAGGTATTGTGTAAAATTACTTTCTATTTTATGTGAAATGAAAACTAACAACTTTGGAAAGACCAAATGATTTCAATAATGTTATTGTGCTGTGTATTGTCTTCCAAATTTGATAACAATATATAGGGTTTTAACGGACCCTTCACGAAGCCATCAACCAAGCCTTATGTACATCAAACTAAGTAACTTTACGCAAAAATTATAGCTGGGAAGCGACTTTTTTTTTTGGGTGAAAAATTACGTTGCACAGTAGGACTCAATCTTACGTACTCAAAACGTTGTGCTGATGGATGGATTGAATAGTATAGGGGTAGTAGAGGTGTTTAAAGTTAAATATCTTCCATTAAAAACAAGTATTAAAAAAAAAACTTGTGAAAATGTTGGAACTTTGACCTCCAATATCTCCGTAACTAGAAGGTTCCCAGGTATGGTCTAGAACAAAATAAAAAAAGATCTAAAATCATTTAATTCAGATATCACAATACAGTACAGTACATTCATGATCACAAAATTAATTTCCAATGCTAGTAAAAATACAGAACTTACTTACCTATCTACTTTAGTATTTGAACTTAAATGTAGCTTGCTCCAAAACTATGGGTCTTGTTATATCCTCTAGGTTAAGCAAAGAAAGACACACACATTATTTCCGTAAATCGATCTTCTAAGACACTTTTACTAGACAATATTTAAAACTAGTTAGTGTCGCTATTTCCTAGCTTTAAGTATGTTTTAAAGTCCCAACGTGATACATATAATTTATTTATTACAAGAATCGTAACAATACAGTCATGTTGTGGTAATGTGGTTGCACTTTTTTTTCAAGGAGCTTTATTACTACCTACTATTAATCAATAACCACCTTACTTACGATATTACAGCTCTCAGTCAGGTTATCCGTGCTGTACCATTCCGTGCTGTACCATTCCGTGCCTATATCGTACCGTACTTACGATATTACAGCTCTCAGTCAGGTTATCCGTGCTGTACCATTCCGTGCCTATATCGTACATTACGTCAAATAGTTTTAGGTTATATGAGCAAGTAATTAAAAATTGCAATAGGAATAATTAAGAACCAGTTTATTACCATCAAAAGACCATAATCGATTAATTCTGTGATGAATTTTAAATTGCTACCAGCATTGGGTCAAGTTTAACCACTTCTTGCGCGGTGTGACGTTACAAGATGTATTGTCTCGTCTCCTTTTATTTTTTTTGCAAGAATTTTGTTTTATTATAGCGGATACGGCCGTTGATAAAGTACCAACATACGTACTGTCGTAAACATCTTATCTTACTTCTTATCTCATCTTACTAATATTATAAATGCGAAAGTTTGCGAGGATGGATGGATGCATGGATGTTTGTTACTGTTTCAGGCGAAAACGATTTAACGAATTTGAATGAAATTTGGCAAATTGATAGTTTATAACCTGGATTAATACATAGGATACATTTTATTCCGGTAGTATGATCCCGTGGGACAGTTACCGAACTTCACGCGGGCGAAGCCGCGGGTAACAGCTAGTCCAAAATAAAGTTATGCCAAACTTAATCTTTGAAAAATTAATGATTAAAGTAATGTTCATACCTGCTGGTTGCTTCGTTTACAAATAGGGGGTGTTTTAGCCAGAAAACGGTCACATTAACATAATTCGTGAGTAATGGGTGTTTTACTATAAATACATTAACACATAATCAATGATTGCATTAATTATTATTTTACTATCCCTAATCAACTAAGATTTCGAATGAATTCCATTGACTAAAATAATCTTCTAATTTGCATTTATGAACCGTTTCGAATATTTTTCTTCCAACTATTTTTGTATTCATAATATTTAATAACAAAATTTTGCGCAAATAATAAGGGAAAAATGTCAAAGAATCTTGTTTTGCAATTTTTTTGAAACATAGAACGAAAATGTAATGTGTCTTTTATTGTTTGGAGCACGTGAATGGGAAAAGGAGATCTATAAAGGGTGTAAATAGACCCTTAGCGTAGCTGAAAGACACTTATTCTCCCCATGTTTGCGATATTTTTTTTTGTTTTAGACCATACCTTGGAACCTTCTAGTTACGGAGATATTGGGGGTCAAAGTTCCAATTTTTTCACAAGTTTTTTTTAAAATACATGTTTTTAATGTAAGATTTTTGCTTTACATACCTCTACGACCCCAGTACTATTAGTTACTTAGTTTGAACGCTTGGTTGACTGACGGCTATTCATTTACACCATACTTTTTCCAACGTAGGGCCTGTTTCACCAACTGCGATTAAGTTCTCGTCAACTTACTTGGCTGATAATTTTATACAAATTCTGTTCCATTTTTAAATTTTTTTCGGTAAGTAGGTAGTGGCTATTCGGACATCGTGAAATAGGACCTTAGACACGTTAGAAGTTCAATGTACTAAGACTTACTCAATGGTGCTTTGGCATAAAAAAAGTATTTGTACAAGTATTCATACAAATTGTATTTTGGTATCAAATACATTTCAAAGATATAATTTCTTTTAGTCTTTTAGTGTTTGAATGAAGTATAATTTTCTGCTGGTTTAAAAAAAAACTGCAGCTTTTTTATAATATAATATTCATGATGAAGATGCAAATAATATATGATACGATATACAAGTCTCTCTAAGTAAGACTTTACCTAATCTAGGTATGTACTTACAGTGTATAATTTACGAAATTACATTAGGTAAGACATTTATTTTATCTTCAATTCTTTTATATATAATTTTGTTTTATTATTAATTTTAATCTCTTTTTCTGTCCTGTGCGTGACAAATAAATACCTTTCCTTTTCTTTCTTTTTAAAGGTACTTATCTAAATCTGCCTTGTAAGTTTACCAATATTTTGATTCGAGATCATCTTTATCAAGATTTCTGTCAATTATTCTTCAAATTAATCTTATCAATTTGTCATCTGAAAGAAATACTTCCCGTTAAAACTGTTTGATGCTTAAGCACGTGTAGGTAATCTACACGCGAATATTCCAAGATTATCTTACATAGAAACTGGTAAAATCCTCTTATTCGTGTCGCTAGCATGATAAGATATCAAACCCTATAGATTTCAAACTTTCTTTACTTTACTTTGATTTAAAGATCTTTGATAGGATCTTTCGAGTACACACACACATACGAACACACACACACACACACACACACATAGTTTGCCACACCGCTCCACAACAGTGGCGTGCCTTGGTGCCAAATACACGGCAAGTCCATAAGGCAAGCAGACTATTCAGAAACCCTGACATCATGAAGAGTACCTTTTAAGCTTGTATGAGACTACTCCACACAGCATGCTGGTTTTCCGTCGTTGATGTTCCAGTTTACGAAGTTGGGCTTGTATCTTCTTACTTCGGTTCGGAGATGATTCGGGAACTTACAAGTGGACAAGTAAAATGAAAAATGTGGCTCATTCATTGGGCTTTAAACTTAAGGCGCAAAAAATATTTTTCTTCCTACGGTTTGCGGTACGTTACAGTAGCGAAGGGTCAATTTTCGTAAGAGATAAGCCGGAGTACATATCTTTAATGTAATTAGATTTTTTGTTTATAGAATACTGACTGTGCCATTTTCCAAAGGGAAGCCAGTAGGAATCGAGTTGTATGGAACCTTCGCCACTGGTAGGTTATCTACCTTATATGGGACAAACTGGTTTTTCCTGTTCGTTAAAAAAACATAATAAATCATAATAAGTTATAAACACATACATTAAATCCGAATCAAACCGGATCTTTTAAAATATAATTAAAAAATGCAAAATAATTAATTCAACTAGTTCGCATATCGATAAAAGGTCATATCAATATTGAATGATTATTTAATAGTTTTTAATTATTTTATCAATCACGATTTGATTGGTGTCAATCAAAATTTTCGGTCTTGATCTATCTGACTTTGACTTTTGTAGAATGGTAATGGTGTAACATAACATTACATCACGCTTGTAAGCCCCGAAAGGTTAGGCAGAGGTGTACCTAATAGTAGGTACACTCACATTTCGCCAGTTATGTTTAAGTCCCATGTAATAGGTGGCGAAAGCAATTGCCATCAACCGGGCACAAATCCAGACTCCGTGGCTGCTACTGATAAAATCCTGTTGAAAAAATCCAATAAAACTTTACCCAACTCAGGAATCGTACCCAGGACCTGATGCTGACCAACGAGGCAGGTAATGGTAAACTACACATAACATAATGCCTGTTACCCTAAAGGTTTAGGTAGAGCTGTACATATTATATAGGGTGACTGGTAATTAGTGACCAATACTTTAACACATGATTGTACTCATGATAACAAACAACTTTCCCAAAGAAACATTTTTTTATACTCATTCATTTTTATCCCAGTAACATAACAGCCATATGAAATTGCGAGCCGCGCGGGTACTCTGCCTACCCACTGTTTCACGGTACGATAGTAATGAGACAGAACGGCGTCAACAGTCTGCGTCAATGGCCGTCGGCTAACAGCTGATAGGTCACAGGCGCGCGCGCTAATTTCATACGGCTGTTGTGTTATTGGGATAAAAGATAACGAGTACAAAAAAATGTTTCTATGGGAAAGTTGTTTGTTATCATGAGTCCAATCACGTGTTTAAGTATCGGTCAATAATTACCAGTCACCCTATACACCGTGACTTTTTAGTCGTCTTACAAAGGTCGTCCACCCACTGCACCCGACACAAAGGTAGGTACAAAGAAAAATAGTAAAAAAAATTAGAATAAAATATGAAACATCCTGTTAATGATGTTTACGTGTCCAACGGGAGAACATATACCTACTCAGCAGTCGAGTCCAGTAGATCATCGCTTGCAACAGGTTGTTTTAATTACGTCATGCGTCATGGTATTGAATAATATTTTTATTTTTAAATTATTAAAATCTCATAAATCCTATATTTTTTATGAATGTTTAGTATTTATTGGATACATGAAGTGGGCTGCCGTTGTAAGACGACTAAAAAGTCACGGTGTATAGGTATTGGTACGCCCACATTTAGCCAGGTAATATATGTTTAAGTCCCGTGTGATACGGGGGCAGCTATCTTAAGGTATCATTTAAAAGCAGCATGTGCAAAATTGAGCAGTAACCCGTTTTCCTGTCTGCAAATAATCACTATTAATCATCATCTACCGTCTTTGTCAAATTCAATGGATCATTTGTAAGGTACATATTTAGTAGTGGACCTTTTTGATGTTGATTTATTTTATTTTATTATGTACTTAGTCCTTTTTTTAGGTGGTACATTAACCTCAATATCAAATAATTGTCGTTGCAGATTATATATATAATAAGTGTAATATTGTCCAATTTCAACGGGTCGGCAAATTGTTGTTTGGGTTTCTCGATCAGGAATTTCTCAGTAGCAGCCCCGGAATCTGGATTTGTGCTTGGTTAATGGCAATAGTCTTGCCCCTATTACATGGGACTTAAACATAACTGGCGAAATGTTAGTGTACTACTAGGTACACCGCTGCCAAAGCCTTCAGGGATTACAGGCGTGATGTTATGTCGCTGCAGATTAGAATAAGCGTAAAATTGTGTCTGAGGGCTTGTCCTAACGTATGTGATCGTCGCATTTATTTTTGTTATCGATCCCGAATTTGTCGTCGCACTATTTGTGGGAGCAAAATGATGATCTCGTATTCGTGAAACCTTCGCTTATTTTATGACACAGTCTGATAGGTTCATTATTTTCTTTTTTTTTTGTAATTAATGGAATATTCTGCGCAGTCCTTCGTTCAATAGGCTTCGTCCTACTACAACGTGAGTAAGAGCTGTCATAATAACTGCCAATCAAGACTAATGTGTAAAACTCATTGGAATTCGTGAGAGAATCATGTGCATAAATATATACAGTCTATTATATGCAAACGTCGCGTGCACGGAAAGGTACTAGAAGCTAACACAGTAATTACTAGTAAGTACATTCATAACATCAGTAGGTACTACTTTGGCAAAAAAACAACATTCCGACATGATGTCATGGTCGTATGCAAGCCGTAAGGTTTTTAGGTCGGTCAATACTCTTGACCTTCAATATACGCTTGTCATAGATATAAACTGCTTCAAAAGTATTTATTGAAAGTGTAAGCAAACTATGGTAGGGTTAAATTGATACGCAAGTGCGCAACCAATTACGTATTAAAGGGAATCAGTAACACGTTTTGCTGTATTAAGACGTTTTCATCGATGCATCTCACCACGTTTTCAACAATTATTATTTGAATAGTGTAAATCATCGACTATCATTGGGGTTAGGTATAAAAATAACCTCAATAAGTATCAAATGAAAAACATCATGAATGTGATTTAAATTTAGAAATTATTAAAAACACACAATTTGTAAGGGCCACTGCGAATTGGCTTCCATAGGTACGTTTTGGACAGAGCACAGGCAGATGGAAATTAGAATCGCAATTTTATAAAAGTTCTGCATCGTTTTTTTGAGGCCTTTAATTGGATCTAGCCTGTCCCTTGCTGACCTCCACTGAGCGACGCCCTTAGAGGCCTCGCCCACGGCGACTTTTTGTAGCAATGCTGTCGCACATGTTTATCGATATAGCCGCGATACTGTCACTGGCTGTGTACCTTTGCCGAATTTTGAATTGTGATAGTAGCGAAGCTCTTTTTTTTTTTTTTTTTTTTTTCGGATGGAAAATCATCAAATGACCCCCCCCCCCCACTCTGGGCGGAGCGGAAGGGAGTGTCAGACTTGTGCTGACTAAAACCCATCCATGTTCCTTCTTTGCCCTTTGTGTTCTAGGGCCACGGTATCTCTTTCGAACAGTCCCGCAGCCCATAGTAGCGATGCTGTCGCATCGTAGCATCGCTACAAAAAGTCGCCGTGAGCGAGTGATAGCCCTTACCTACCATACACACAGTAAAGACAGTACTGCCATGTATTTGACCAAAGCACTGCTCAAGCATTTTTAGGTCGGGCCTGTGGACGGCGAGCCGGGCCTGTGGACGGCGAGTTATGGGCTAGCTCGCCGTCCAGCCGTCTTATGACGACAGGCCCTGTCGACGGCGCGTTCGTGTTCCACGCGCGCCTCAAAGAGATGTCAGCAACCGAGTAGGGGTCCGCATGGGCCGATGCCTGCCAGAGCTGCGGGACTGTTCGAAAGAGACACCGTGGCCCTGGAACACAAAGGGCAAAGAAGGAACATGGATGGGTTTTAGTCAGTACAAGTCCGACACTCCCTTCCGCTCCGCCCAGAGTGGAGGGGGGTCATTTGATGATTTCCCATCCGAAAAAAAAAAATTATATTGTAAACACTGTTTTAAGCTTTACATCCGTCGTCCCGCGATCATGGCGCTTGCAACACCATCGAAATATCGGGACCTCAGAATAATTTAAAATCACGGAAGAAATCCCGTAAGTGACAGTGTAACTCTTTTGTAAAGTTCGTACCAATTCGAGAAGATCAATTGTCAACCAAATTATTAATGAATAATATCGTAATTAAAAGACGTAGAGATAATTTCCAACTGACGAACACGTCAAAAAGTTTTCTAACATCTGTGTAAAGTGTAAATTCGTAAATATTTACTCTACCAATATTCAAGGCCTTATGCAACCATGTTAAGTATCGTAACTTTGTTAAGAAATTGTGACACGTAAATAAGTGTCTACTTATGTACCACTTATAGATTATCTAAGTGCACTAAGTTACACCTCACTCAATTCATTGAATGTGAAGTTTGTTCCGTTGACTTTGTGTTTTTTAATATATGTATACGGGGTGGAAGGGACACCGTTGCGAAAACGGTTACAACGTATTCAGTACTTACATCATTCTGAGCCCCCCTTCCCCCCCCAAATAAAAATTTTTCGTCGGTTATGTAACACTGTTGAGCATGACGTCCTGAGTTTGACTCCCGTTCGGTTGGACAAAGTGTTATTGAGTTTTTCCATCACTATCAGCCACGAAGCCTAGACTTGTGTCCCGTTGATGGCAATAGGATCGTCATCTATAAAGATCTTTGATTTGATTTGAACTATTTTTTTTTATATCTTTGCTCCACACTTGGAATTTCTCCTGTATCGTGGGTGCGTACAAACATTTGTTCCGCGCACACAAACTGCCAGACCCGGAACAACTACCTGTAGGCCATACAAATATTTGTTCCGCGAGGGAATCGAACCCGCGACACGAAGCGCAGCAGTCAATCGCTCAGCCACTGCGCCAGCCGTGCCGCCAAATTATATTACATGGGAATTAAACATAACTGTCGAAATATGGGTATACTATTAAGTACACCTCTGCCTAACCTTTCAGGGATTACAGGCGTGAGGCTATGCTATGTTATGTTTATAAATTAAATAGTTTATGTATTTTGAAAAATGCATTTTCATTTATAACTTCTTAAAAAATGTTGTTGCTGATGAAGTCATGTACATATCTTATTTATGCATGGGTAACTAAAAATCGATAAATGACTAACCACAGATTAAACCCGTTCAAGTTAATCACAGGCTAGACTTAGCAAATCTAAGATTTGGTCGGTCCTTTCATAATACTGCGTTCACACGATTCGGCTTCGTAATGTCAGTTTCTCATGGTATAATAATTATTACTCGTTAGTCTATACAGCATGAAGATTTTAATTCGTTGTTACTAAGAATTATACAAAAGAGTTTGTTTTAATAGAAAAAAAAACTATGTTTTATTGATAGATTTATGCTCGTGATGGTGGAATACGAACTATACTTAATCAAGATTATCATTTAAGAATTATAATATGACATTAGGTTAAATCTATGAAGAGGTAAAATTTGTTGGTATTTTGTAAGCTCCGGAACTAATGATATAATTCTAAAAAATGCTGTCACTGGTAGAAAGCTACATTATTCGTGGGTAGTATAGGCTATAAATTATATTTATATCATGGATATTAGCCGAACTATCACAATTTTTGCGGAAAAAGTCACAGGTGCAGTGCTAGTAACCAAAAACCAAGAACGTGGGAGTGGCACAAGCAAAGAGAGGTCTATAACAGCAGTGGATGAAGTCGGGTTGTGGATGATGATGATGGTGAATGTGACAATTTGATCATTTGAACCCAAGTGAGTATCGAATTACTTGGAATTGCTGTCAAAAGCAATAGGGTAGATGACTAAAAAAATCTAATTAGTCCGTCAGATAGATTTTCAAAAAATATTGGACACGTATTTTTTTTTTTCACGTAAACAAAAAATGAAGACGATACAGTCCGTCGAAAACTCGTGTGACGTCACATTTCTGTATACTATTGAACGGAAAGTGCCCGCTCATGAGCTTTGATGCGTTTTATCTTCGTAAATTTTTATTGATTTGATAAAACAAAAAATACGTATCCAATATTTTTTGATAATCTAACTGACGGACTAAATAGAATCCTATATTTTTTACTCAGGAAACATCCCTATTGCAATGCCAGGTCTCGGGGATCTAGTAAGTGATATTTTTTATTCGTCTCAAATTTGAGTTTAGATTTTCGTTTTCCGTGATTTACATTGATTATTGCACTTAGATAATACTCTATGATATTGCCCTTAGAGGTTCCTTCAGTTGCAATACCGATCAATATATTCCTATTGTCTAAAGATTAACCAACATTTAGCAACAATGAATGCTTCATTACTTACACAATATGCCCTTCGGCAATCAAGAATGCTAACCGATTGCTAAAAGATAGATACAAAGAGCTACAGGCTAGTTCTAACTTTGACTTTGAGCTGGCCTAGTGCTACACGGAGTTTGAATAGAACAAAAGGCCAGCTTATAGTGGTTTTGATATCACCAGAGATCGGAGTAGGTAAGGTTATTTTGCCTAAAGTTAAAAGAAGTAACATGTGGAGTTGTGGATAATACCGTGTTGTCGATAATACCGGGATATTATAGAGAAGTACTATAATATCCCGGACTGCCTCGTTGGTCTAGTGGTCGCAAGCGCGACTGCTGAGCATGGGGTCCTGGGTTCAAATCCCAGGTCGGGCAAAGTGTTATTGAATTTTCCGACACGAATTTTTCAGTAGCAGCCACGGAGTTTGGATTTGTGCTCGATTGATGGAAAAATATGTAATAATATCCCGGAATGATATTTAATTTCCATTTGTGCTTTTTATGGTTTGACATTTAAACGGTTTTTGATTGATGACAGTAATATGTTTTTGTTTATTTTTGATTGCTGTAAATATATTTATTGCTCTAAATTTGATTATTGATTCTGTTATGATTTCAAATGTAATTATTTTGTAAAATTCGAATACAACTTAAATTGATTGATGAATAAATATGAATGAAAGAATGAATGAAATAAAGCTGTTAACTTAGAGATATCATCTACATGTTAATTACTTTCATGAAGTTTAAGCAAACTAACCTCTTCCTAGTTCTTATCTCTGTTATCACTATCGTGTGGCGTACTGTACTTCTACGAGTGATTTAGGACAAGTTTCTACCGTTTCAGTGACGGATTCTTAAAATAAATAATTCGTTTCTTGTTGGTATCTATCTACCGTATATTGACTAATTTTAATATTACCTGCATGTCATTATACAAACAAAGGTCTGCTCTGATAGAAGGAGTAAAGAAATATACGATAAAATTTATAAGACACTCATAACACTATTGCACAACATCTTACAAGAAAACTTAAAACAAGGTAAATGAGAATTTAAAATTAACCAGAAGTCCGTTTCTTTGACATTGGTCAAGTTCCTAAGGTCTAAAAACGGGTTATTTCACTAATGGTAGGTACATTTAAGAACAACATTATCTTGGTTTGTTTTTTGAGAATAATTTTAGCTGTTATCCCATCATTCAAGTCAATCAAATAATTATTTTTTTTATTTTTTAAGCTCGATAGAAGTAATTCACTTTAGTAAAAAATATATTTACATTATATACAGACTACAAATAATAACAGCCGCTCGGATCGATCTTTAGGTTAAGCCGTGCTTGCTTAGGTTGGTCTATGGATGGGTGACTACCCATTACATACCGAGTTTCTTCCGTGCCTCGGAAAGCACGTTAAGTCGTTGGTCCCGGGTGTCATTTGTAGATCTTTGACAGTCGTTAGGTAGGCCCAAAAAGTCTGACAACCAGTCTTACCAAGGGGTATCGTATTACCCAGTACTAACTGGGTTGTGGAGGTCAGATAGGCAGTCGCTCCATGTAAAATACTGGTATTCAGCTGCATCCGGTTAGACTGGAAGCCGACCCCAACATATTTGGGAAAAGGCTAGGCAGATGATGATGATGATACAGACTACAAATAGAACTAAACTAATGATAAAAAAATATAAACATCTAAACAACGACGACAATAGGACACTTAGGCGTCAAAGTACTCCTCCGCATCACTGTCATCTGGAAACGTGCCCAGAAGACTAACAGCATTGCTACACTGAATGGCAATGCTAATTCTTTGGCCAAAGAAAGAGCCAGCCCTCTGGTCACGCGAAGTGTCGACCAGTCGGCGAAAGATTTCCTTTTCATTTTTTACTAACTTAACTAGCTATTATTGCACTACAATAGGAACATAGTGAGATATTACAATAATTTTCTTTTCTTATAACTAAGGTATTCCTGGGTCGTGTAGAAACATTTGTTGACTAACCAGGCATACATTTTTTTTTCGGAATAAAGTAATGGATAGGTTTTTCTGTTCACTAGGTAGTGTGTTAAATAATTTAATTGACATGGGGTAACAGTTTCTTCTATACAGATCAGTTTTTAAAGGCGCAATTCCATTAGGAAAGTTACTTCTATGCAAGTTGCAAATTGCATACAACTTGAACAAACCTACTTGCATACAAGCTACAACTTGTATACGTGGCTTGAACTGGTATACGTAGTTTGAACTTGTAATTTTTTTTATTGAAGTGACGCGCAAATTGGCCGCGCAAATTTTAGTTGCACGTTTCGAATTGCGAACGAGTGACGTGTCCTACTCAGTTGTTGAACTCCTCCACTTGTACACTCTCTTGAAAACATGTTTCAAAAGAAAGCAACTTGTGCGCAAATGTGACGTCATACTTGCATGCAAGACTTACGTAATGAAATTGCGACTTTTAAGGAACTGGGCCCTTTTGTTTTTTTTGTTGCAACCCCGTGCAGAGCACGCTACCGATACGTCCCCTCGATAAGTCCCCTCTTTGAGGAGTGGCTAGACAGGGGCCACGGCGCCCTCACCTACCGCCTGACGCAGGTCCTCACCGGACACGGTTGTTTCGGGAGGTTCCTGCACCGAATAGGGCGGGAGGAAACGCCCGGGTGTTTCCACTGCGAGGATCGTCCGGAGGACACGGTGGAGCACACCGTAGAGGTCTGCCCCGCTTGGGCGGAGCACCGCCGTGTCCTTGTAGCGGCGATTGGCGGCGGCGATCTCTCGCGTCAGGCCCTGGTTCAAGCCATGGTCCGGAGCGAGAGGGAATGGGAAGCCGTCACCACCTTCTGCGAAGCAGTCACGCTAGTGAAGGAGGTGGCGGGACGTGAGAGGGAAAGAACCTCACGTCCCAGCCGCCGCGGGAGACGCCCTGGGCGTAGGGGGTCACGTGGTGGCTCCCGGCCACCGTAGGCGCGGGCCTGTGGTCAGCGAGCTATGGGCTAGCTCACCGTCCGGCCGTCTTATGACGACAGGCCGTGTCGACGGCGCGTTCGTATTCCACGCGCGCCTCAAAGAGATGTCATCAACCACGTAGGGGTCCGCATGGACCGATGCCTGCCAGGGCTGCGGGACTGTTCGAAAGAGATACCGTGGCCCTGGAACACAAAGGGCAAAGAAGGAACATGGATGGATTTTAGTCAGTATAAGTCTGACACTCCCTTCCGCTCCGCCCAGAGTGGGGGGGGGTCATTTGATGATTTCCCATCCGAAAAAAAAAAAAGGGACCACCAAATAAAACTTCAAGACCTACTCGACCCAAATGTATGGGATAGCTGATATTTCTTGGTCTGAATCACACCCTTACATATGACCACCTTAGTTAATGCCCGCGGCTTCACCCGCGTGGATTTCGAGAATTGTCCCACGGGACATGTCGTACTACCGGATTAAAAACTATCCTATGTGCTAATCCAGGTTATAAACTGTCTGTGTGCTAAATATCATCCAAATCCGTTGAGTAGTTTTTGCGTAAAAGAGTAATAAACAATAATCCTCACAAACTTTCACATTTATAATATTTGTAGGAATTAGGATGATTGACCATAATGTTTAATAGTTCATTAATATTAAACTTACAAAAACTTATGTTTTGAAAAGTCGAAAAATTGTACAACGGACGGGTAGTTTATTTATAGTAAAAAACCTGCTAAGTTTTTAATTAGACGGTAGGTCTCCTTGATCAAATAATCATAATCATTGTTTGGAATTCATGCCTACATTTCTCGTAATTATTATTATTATAAGTGCTGGACCATGAATGCTATGATTGAGCAACGAGAACATTCGACCTTGTGGTCTACGACGGAATTGACCTTGGACTGATAAACTCTTTAACTTATTATACTTATTACGTTTAGGTTCAAAATAATGTTGTAACAGGTGGCTAACTGTGGCCCACGTGGTAAATTATGACTAGAATTATTATTTTGACATTCGGAAAGACTTGACAATATCCCATTTTCAAAAAATTCCAGACAATATACTTTTTATTCCCTCTAGTTTAAGATCTATAGGTTTTTTTTTTAATTATTCTTATCGAAAAGTCTGTACAAATTAATGACGAGTCTGGAAAAAGTTCGGACGAGATGCCGAAAAGAAAAATACGAAGTCTAAGTGAGACTCACTACCGTCTCATTGGAAAGTCACCTATATCCCAGCCATAAGGGACGACGAGTTTGGTACCAAATGGTTACCCCTTACTAATCAATGCGGTCTTAAGTTACAACCAGCATAACCTAATGAGATTGACCAATTATTTCTAGAGGTTTAAAAATTTTTGCATAACTATAGTTATGCAAAAATTTTTGTATATACACCGAGGTAATTATACAGTAACATTGAGAATGTTGATGAGGAGCTCGTGGCTAAATAATAACAGCCGCTCGGGTCGATCTTTAGGTTAAGCCGTGCTTGCCTAGGTTGGTCTATGGATGGGTTACCCATTACTTACCGAGTTTCCTCCGTGCCTCGGAAAGCAAGTTAAGCCGTTGGTCCTGGGTGTCATTGGTAGATCTATGACAGTCGTTAGGTAGTCAGTGGCCCGAAAAGTCTGACAACCAGTCTTGCCAAGGAGTACCGTATTACCCAGTAGTAACTGGGTTGTGGAGGTCAAATAGGCAGTCGCTCCATGTAAAATACTGGTATTCAGCTGCATCCGGTTAGACTGGAAGCCGACCCTAACATAGTTGGGAAAAGGCTAGACAGATGATGATTGGGAATGTTGATGTGCAAAATAAAAAATCAACAAAGGTTTTATAATTTAACATTCGTGAAACCAGATTATTTAGTTTTGACTCATTTTCAAGTTAAATTACTGCAGAAAATGTGTTTTAAATACATATTTTGATTACTGTACTTGATTTTTTTAATACTTCATTATTTAACCGTACGTCACCATCACTTAATTAGTAATTAACACATCGGCAACTAGAAACAAGGCTGTCTCGCTTAGTATACAGGTTGTGTGTTAGATGACGTTAAAAATAAATTAAGGTGCATTTAGGCCGCGACCTTCGATGCAGTCGCAGCGCGGCAATTTTGATGCATAAATTAACAACATACTGTGGCTGTGTGTGGTCACAAATGTCAGATAAGCTGTCAGTTAGAGAAAAAAAAACTAGTGATTTATGCGGGTTACTAGAAATATTAGAACAAAAACTAACCGTTTTAAACGAGACACATCAAATCAGCACCCTCGTGTTTTAATTAGATATTTAGAAATACTATAGTTGCTAAAGTTGTCTGTTTTAAAATAAATGACCCAAAGTTTTCTGCTTTAGAAGTGTAGTGGTTTAGCTTTTATTTGAGTTTGATATTGGATGAGATACATCAAAAATGGTTTCGTTTTATCAGCTATCTAGCAGAGAGCACTGATGTGTTAAATCGAAATCTATTTCCATAACTACAGGATTGATCTAGTTTCGCTATCCCTTGTTACAGGAATGTTCATCTTTTCATGAATAATGCATTTTTATTATAAGAGCTTGTTGGACCGGTCAATATTTATAAACAAAACAACTTGACCTTGAAAAAATGCCATTGATAAAGCCGAAGTAATAGTGTTTTTTTACTTAACTTTTACTATCTAAGTATAGGTACAGTTTTATAACACGACTGACAAAGTAATTAGTTCTAGCAATTAAAAATTATTTTGCAATAATTATTTTTGTCTGCATGATGGATTATAAAGAATGTAACAAGACGAACGAAGCCGAAAGGCATTTATTCTCCTCGTCATTGCGATTTTTTTTTGTTCTGGACTATACCTGGGAACTCTCTGGTTACGGATATATTGGGGGTCAAAGGTCCAACTTTTTCAAAGGTTTTTTTTTTAAATACATGTTTTTTATATAAGAGTTTTACTTTAAACACCTCCACGACTATTCAATTCATCCATACTATTCAATCCATCCATTATCACAATGTTTTGAGTGCGTTACATTGACTCCTACCGTAAAACGTGAGTTTTCACCCAAAAAAAAGGCCGTTTCACAGCAATATTTTTTGCGTAAAGTTACTTAGTCTGACGTAGAGAATGCTTGGTTGACGGCTTCGTTAAGGGTCTTGTTACACACCCTGTATATGAGTATGACCTATTACTCCCACAGAGGGGAAGTCTGAGTCCCAGCAGTGGGAACGTTATAGGTTTATAATTATTATTCCTGATAAAGTCCAGTCATTTACACAAAATATTATAAATCTATTTTTTTATTAGAACAGCCACCAATACATAATGTCTTCGTTGCCACATTTATTAATGAAACACGGAGCATTACATTCACCAAACTAAAGGTCTCAACACATTCCGCATATTTGTGTATTTTTTTTGCGTCACGTAATAGCTTTGTTGCTACAATATAATGTATAATGAAATGGAAAGTGTCTCGTTGATCTAGAGGTCGCAAATTCGCAATTGCTACTGCAGAGCATGAGGTCGTGGGTACCATTCTCAAGTCGAGCAAACTGCTATAGGGGTTTTACATCAAGAATTTCTCAGTAGTAGCCACGAAGTTTGGTCTTGTGACTGGTTGATAGCAGGCTCGCCTCCTATAACATGCGATTAAAACAAATAGCGGAATTCGGGTGTACTGTCAGGTACATCTTTGCCTGACCCTTTGGGAATTACAGGCGTTATCTTATGTTATTATGAAATGGAAAGTAACATTAAAAAAATCCAGTTCCTAACAGCTGAACCGAATTAAGTGAGGACAATAACTTTGCTTGTTTAATTTGCAACCAGTTTAATATAACCGGTTCCATGAAAATTAAACTGGGGAAATAATTGTATTTTGTTACCAGTTTTTACCTGACTACGGCGAAGACAAAAGGATAGGTTATGGTTTTAGCAGTGTATGTATGCATGTATGCTTGTATTTACGTATGTTCTAAACTGTTTATCCGATTTTGATGAATAAGGTGTCAATCGATGCGTTATTATGGCCGGTTTAATTGTCATAGGCGACAATTTAACCGACTTCAACAATAGGAGGAGTCGAGGAATTTATCAAGAGCGTGATTTTTCAGAAGTCATGTGTTTTAGTTGTAGTATACCACAAAAATTCTTGTTTAAGGATGATGATTATAACACATTCAATACGTTCGTCAACGACATTTTTTACATGTTAAGCAAGGTATTGCTTAACATGTAAATTTAGGTTTGCAGCGTGGATAGGCGCGTCGACGGCGCGTTTTAAAATCGCCGTGTGCATAGGGTCTTATGGACAGCCGGTGAAGTTATTAGGGCCAATTTACTACCAAGTTGCTCCTGTAATGGGGTTGTCCCCCTGGGGCAACATTTGCAACCTGACTAATAATAGGAGCGTGTACATCATTATGTAGCCCTTAAATTAGGTCGAGAGGTCGTGTATTTTAGATCTTTTTCTTATATTTTTTTTTAACCTATTTAGCGATAAGACGAACCGCTTAGATGCCGTGGTCTTTTTAATTTCAGTCCAAGATAACGGTTTCTAATCTTATTTTGCTTTATAAAGAAATTAATAAATTCCAAACCTTGAGATCAATTACCAAGCGTGCTGATGCTGGAAATAGTGCAAATATCTCTATTTCATAGATCGTTTTAGGGTGTCGTACCTCAAAAGTACGTAAAAGTAAAGTACGGTTTTATACAAAAAAAAAAACAAACCCTGCTCGCACTAGAATTTTTCTTTCCATGTCAAAACAATTTTTGCTAAGTTTTTACATTTCACTGCTCGTTACTGTACAGTGTACTGGCTATGTATAAGTGACGTCATCTTATTTATGAATACATCTACATGTTACACGGTGTCAGCAGTATTACCTACATACTTTATATAGTACATACTATTGTTTTGTTTATGTACAGAATACAATACGTATGTAACCGTTTTCATGTTCTTTTATTTGCTGTTTATTATTTTGTATGTATTGTTTCTTTTATGTATTTACATGAGAACACCTGTTATGAGTACATCAGTTGATTTATAGACTGACAAACAATAATGAATGTAAAAATATTCTCATTTTTTGTTGACCTGGTAACCTTCTAACGGAGATATGGAGGTCAAAGCCAACTTTTTCACAAGTTTTTTTAATTAAATACAAGTTTTTAATGATATAACTTTAGTTTAAAATACCTCCACAAAACCCGCACTATTTAATGCATCCGTTAGGACAAACAGGCACGTTACACACAGGCCGTTAGGACAGGCGTTTGGTCCAATCGTAAGACGTGATTTTTCACCCCAAAAAGTCGTTTCTTAGCAATACTTTTACCGTAGAGTTATAAGAAATACACTTTGTGTAAAAATTTTAACTGTCTATCTATAGCGAATCATGAGATACAGCCCGCTGATAGAAAGACGAACGGACGGACAGACGGACAGCGGAGGCTTAGTAATAGGGTTCCGTTGGTTACATACCCTTCGGGTACGGAGCCTTAAAAAGGCTCATCCATTCCGATTTTTTGACAGCCCTCGATTTTCGTATGAACTATCAACCCGAATGACAATCGTCGTCAGGTTATCCTTGCCCCAAGCACTTTGTCGTGCAAATACAGAAAATGGGAGAACCCTCAGCAAAATTTCTAACAAATCGAACACTGAACACCATCATCATCATTTATTTTGACACTAAACGATGGAATTATGATGTTAAATGCAACAAAATTAGAAAAACAACCTAAGCCCTAGCACGAGTTCGAAGTGTCAACGTAACGTAAATATGTCGATTTTAAAATTAAAAATACCTGTTTCACATAAAATATTTTCATAATTTTAGGAATGTATTCATAATATCTATGGATGTTACTGATTGTGTTAGCTTTAGCTCGTGGCTATATAATAACAGCCGATCGGATCGATCTTTAGGTTTAGCCGTGCTTGCCTAGGTTGGTCTGTGGATGGGTGACCACCCATTACAAACCAAGTTTCCTCCGTTACTCAGAAAGCTCCTTAAGCCGTTGGTCTCAGCAGTCATTTGTAGATCTTTGACACTCGTTACAGGTAATCAGTGGCCTAAATAGTCTGACAACCAGTCTTACCAAGGGGTATCGTATTACCTAATACTAACTGGGTTGTGGAGGTCAGATAGGCAGTCGTTCCATGTAAAATACTGGTAATCAGCTGCATCAGGTTAGACTGGGAGCCGACCCTAACATAGTTGAGAAAAGGCTAGGTAGATGATGATATTACTGATTGTGTTTTTTGCAAACAATTAAGCTAAAATTTTTATGAATAATTGTATTTTCGATTTGATGCCTCTCATAGCTAACGTATGGGGGTGAATTTTTGATGAGGCGGATAATTGACTTGAATTTCAAACATATTTTTGTTGGCTGTAGGTTATAGTCATTAAAAACATAATTATGTTTTTCATCTTCTACCCGTGCAGAGTACCCTTTCATTAATTTAAATCATGAAAATTTTAATAACTTATCAATTTCAATGTCGTAATATTAAAGTACCTATTAGAAGTCAGTAAACAAGTTTACGATAAAAATATTTTCAAGATATCACAATAAATGAAAATGTAATAACAGACACGAGGATAACACCATTTTCCTCAAGATCTTCGTAATGTAGATAAAAGGTAAGTTAGTACCAGCCTCCGACGTACGTACAATGTTTTTTCCATTTACCTTTCAGGTAAAAAGCTGTACCTACTAACAAAAGGTTATTTCCCAAGATGTCATCAACAGAAACAACAGCAAAAATACTCGTAATACTCTATAGAGTATTTTTCCTTAAGTGTAATTCCCGGGGTGCCCAATCACTATTGGCTCGACTGGTTTTATTTCGTGTTTGGCAACATTGCCATCGGAGCAATGCAGCTATCTACGGAAGCGTTTTCAATGAATAACATGGAAAACAGACATATCGCTGTCGTCTGTGATAGCGTTCGGCTTGCTACTACGTTGTGCGGTTGTTGCTGTCAACTTCGAAATAGTACCTTTAAGTGCATGTATTTTTATAGCCTGTTAAGTGTCCCACTGCTGGGCAAAGGCCCCCTCTTTCTTCTTA
The DNA here is from genome assembly GCA_963576755.1 of Noctua janthina. Lineage (NCBI taxonomy): Eukaryota > Metazoa > Arthropoda > Insecta > Lepidoptera > Noctuidae > Noctua > Noctua janthina. The sequence goes on from OY755055.1 coordinate 8,068,812, forward strand.
CAAACCTCTCTATCCTGTACGATCTCTGGTCATGTTCGCCACGCAAACAAGATCTACGGTCTTCGCCGTGGTCAACCTCGACGGTGATTCCTTCCGACTGGCGTCCACTGAGTGACGATCGTTACTCATTCGTTATTTGGTCAAAATATTGCACGAAAATCATGAATCATGAGTTAAGTGGAGAGTTTAAATATCATAAGCATTCTCCTGCCCTTCATCATCATAATCATCATTTCAGCCGAAAGACGTCCACTTCTAGACATAGGCCTCCCCGAAGTCCCACATTGACAGGCCTCCTGCCCTTATCCCAACTTATTTGGGGTCGGCGCAGCATGTCTTCTTCTCTCCATACTTGTCTATTACTCGCCATCTCAGCAAAGAGTTTAAATCATCATCATCTGCCTAGCCTTTTCCCAACTATATTGGGGTCGGCTTCCAGTCTAACCGGATTCAGCTGAATACCAGTATTTTACATGGAGCGACTGCCTATCTGACCTCCACAACCCAGTTAGTACTGGGTAATACGATACCCCTTGGTAAGACTGGTTGTCAGACTTTTTAGGCCACTGACTACCTAACGACTGTCAAAGATCTACAAATGACACCCGGGACCAACGGCTTAACGTGCTTTCCGAGGCACGGAGGAAACTCGGTGTGTAATGAGTGGTCACCCATCCACATACCAATCTAGGCAAGCACGGGTTAACCTAAAGATCGTTCCGAGCGGCTGTTATTATTTAGCCACGAGCTCCTCCGTGCAGAGAGTTCAAATATAATACCGGAATAGTCATTTTAAAAATGAATTCAATTTAAACCACGTTATTTCTCAAAATTAAATCTCTGACGACGTTTTTATACCAAATGAAATAAAAAAAGATAAACTATCTATAGAAAATAATTTCTCCATAGTCTTTTGAAAGAGATTGATTTTATTCTATTTTATGACAACTTAGATAATAAATCCGTAAACATTGGTCTTGCAGTGTTGACCGATAAAACTTATGATAAAGTGCTATGTTACTTAATAAACCTTGCCTACGTATAAAGAATTGTACATATACCAGACATCTGTTCATCAAAAATAATATGTATAAATTTGACCGAGTAGGTAGTCAGCGTCGAGCTGACCGGCTACAAACTGTTGGATCTAAAACTGCTTTATACAAGAACAGTATTTTCGTAATGGCTCCAAAATTATACAATAAATTGCCAAAGTGTATCAGAAGTGAGGAAAATGTTTTAAAAAAAGTTGTTCCTTTTTCGCTTGAAAAGACGTATTACTCGATTGAAGACTTTTTAAATGACAAATTATGACTAAATTTATTTTTCTTTGACATTCTAAATAATTAATAATATAATTCAATTACTTTATTGTATGCGGCTCATGACATTTTTCAATTGCTTCATTTCTTTTATCCTAGACTTTAATAATTATGATAGTAAAAATAACCTGCTTACTAATATTATATTTGTATGCCGAATATTGGCCGAACATACAGATCAGCTAAAATGTATAAATAACACCTTTTTGTACTTGTTCACAAATAAAGATTGATTTGATTGATTTGATTTGATTGATTTGAAGAAAGCTTGATATCGTGTGGTACCAGATAAGTGTTTAAATCAATGTAGTACAATATTATTATATAACTAATGGTTGTTCTCACAATAACACGTAACTTTTAAATTAAGTTAACTGCTTGAAGTCTGAGTCACACTGACATAAATTTATTGTTATGCAAAAGACGTAACAAGCAAAAAACAAAACAGAAATCGTTATTCAAGCGAATAATCGATAACATCGTCAATCTATTAAAGAGAGTGGGAGTAGTTACGTGCTTTGTGTCCGGTATTGGATGCCAAAATCCACCCTAATATCAGAAAATTAAATGCGAAACTCAGTCTATCTGACACCTTTTTACACCTTAACGTACCAGGTAATAGGTGCCTTGAGTAGGTACTTATTTCGATGAAAGGAGATTGGCAAACGCCCATAGAAAGACCGGCCCAGTTAGTGTAAGGTCGGCGAAAAAGAATGATAATTCAATCAAAGCACTGCAAAAAAATACACAAGTTACGAAGAATAAAACTTATAATAAAATGAACATTACTCATGGAAATAAAAAAATATTTTTTCTTAAAGGTTACGGTATTATGTTTTGTTTTTGTTGGTTTTTTGTTGAAAATTGTAGCCGAGCCTACAGTGATTACAAATAGTTTATTAAATTGGTACAGTCACAAGTAATCGGGGTAATCAGTATCCACAGCACACGAGAGGAAAAGCGAATAAAATAATTTTTGACATTTGATTTTATTTACCAAAAAGCCTTTTGGTCTGACACATGATAATGTTTAAAAATAAAATTAAAATATGAACGACAAAAAACTCACTACCGCATGGCTTTCGGTTTTTTTACAAACAACGATAATTAGATAAAAATGTCTGCGTTTTTAGGTATAATTGTATTAATTATTTTAGTTCGCTAATGAGGCGATTTTCGCCAATGTCCTTTAACACGCAGGTAGACCAAGTACTAGGTTAGGATATAGGTTTTATTGCGGTTATAGAACGACAAAAAGGCTTAAGGGATCTTATTGAAATTTGGCACACAGATAAACCATTTCCTGGGTGCCTAAGTAGATGAGATTTAGGACATAGGAAAAAAAAATATCTCTACATATCCAACCTTTACGCGGGTGAAGTCGCAGTCGAAGCTAGTACGTACGAAATATTGCCTTATTGAATTATTGAGTAAGTTAAATTTGTGCACATTCGCATATGCTTAGCATACAAGATTAGGAACATTTGAGTGATTCCGGATCTTTATACAACTGCTGCTGCAAGTAAAAGGGACTATCTGTGGAATCAAATGTAAAGAAAAATGAGCCTTACTAGATGCATCTTTGATGTTCATTTGGTTTATTTTTCTTTACATTTCTAGCAGATGCGCTCTTTTGTATACGGCGTTGGAGAAGCGGGAACGGTTTTGTTACCTGTCTTATCTGTTCTTTATTTGGTCTAATTCTTGATATCGTACTCGTGTTCCAGTCGCTCCATTGTAACATTATTTAGCGATTGTACGTTTTCTCGGTTACTTGGCCGTACATTCGCTTTTGACATTGAGTTTAGGATATGGTGTCCAGTTTGCCCAATCACCTTTGCAGGAAATTACAATAAAACATTTAAGTTCAGTTTAGGAATTATATTTTTATTAACATTTTTTAAAAGTGTATCATACGTACATACGTACGGTGTATTAACCATAATGAGCCTATTAATGTTCCCACTGCTGGGACTCAGGCCTCCTCTCTATGAGAGGGAATGGGCTATAATCCACCACGCGGGCCCAGTGCGGGTTGGTAGATGTCACATGTCTTCGAATTTTTGGTTCTAGGACATGCCGGTTTCCTCACGATGTTTTCCTTCACCGTTTTGAGAGCAGTGGTGATGAAATAATTCACACAAAGTAATTCGCCTGGCTGGGTTCGAACCCACGACTTACTGCTCGTAAGTCGGGGTCTCTACCACTGGGCCACCGCTGCTCTGCACGTACGGTGTATTGTTCACTGAATTTTCTTTGTTAGTCTGTAAAAATTGCTGGATGACCACGATTCTCTTTTTCGTATCAGTTTTTATTTTATAAAATAAAGTATCAAATTATTTTGAAAATACGCGTTTGGTTTTGCTGTTATTGAATATTAAGTTTCTTTTATTTTTGTTATATTTTGCTAGACAAAATTAAAAGTAATTTCTACCTTCATGAAACTTGGCCACGGAAGTTGGCGTTACCAATTTTATCAATTACTTTAAAATACTCAGTGTTGAGTTTTTAAAGAATTTATAATTTGAGGAAGGAAAAAGAAACGAAAAATAAAACTACTGCGGTATGTTTTAAAATATGAAAAAAAAAAAAAAATATCACAGGGTTTTTAATCTTTTGAAAATTAATATATGTAGGTAATAATTACTTATAGAGTAGACTTCCTCAAACAGAAAATTTGTTGTGTGGTATATTAAAATAACAGACTAGAACGTAGTAAGATATTTCCTTGTAATATTAGGTATCTACTAAATAAAATACTCAAAGTTATCTATTTACTCAGATGTTTCGAGAAATACACGTCAAAATGTTTTTCTGAAATGTTAACAACATTTATATAAAAATTAGCATAAAAATAGTTATAAATACAGAAGGTTTGTATGTGTAACAAATTAGCTGAACTAATGCTTCGAGTATTGTCATGATGACTGACGCTACGGATAAATCCTCCATGTTTAATGTCAACTATATTGATGGACGGTTATTGAAACTTGTACAGTCACGAGCACCAATATGTAATCACTTTCTTAAATTTACAAACAATTTTCGCGAGAAATAGCGATTGCAAAATTGGAGATAGGATCTTTTTCATAAAAATATGAGTTCCAAATACTGTGTTCGTAACAACATGAAATTTTAATCAGAACAGGAGACGAAAAACACTGTCTTGCTGCGGGACTGTTCGAAAGCTAAACCGCGGCCCTGGAACACAAAGGTCAAAATGAACCCTCATTTGAAGATTTTATTTAGGATGGTTATTCTATCCGAAAAACACTTTTAAAAGTTGTTAAGTGTTTACATATTTGTGCTCGTGACTGTACCTAACTATCTAGAAAGCTTATCAACTGTGCTCAGTCAGACACTCTTCTTAAAGTTCAAGGTTTTTTGTCAAAGTTCAGGCGTGCGATAAGGAAACAACAGATATCCCGCCCTGATTTTCATCCAAGTTTTATCGGGGTCGGCTTGTTTTTTTTTTTAGACCCATTTTTCTACTCCGTGTTTCTCATTCGATCAGTTGTAGATATTTCATTTTAGAATGCAAGTAGCTGCAAAAACCTTTTAGCTAGCGTATTTTTCTTTGTAAGAGAAATTGTTGAACGTCGAGTGTTATTGTACTTTATTTATGTACGAATTTAATGACTGCTATCTATTATCATATTTACAATAACAACCACTTCAACTATTACTGTTGATAATTTATTTGCAGACAGTGACGGATAGAACCTATATATCGGAATCTGTGTACCTTCATGTATTAATATCGAAATCAGTATTCGAAAAACCAATGCCTATTGGTAGATAATGTTTTGTCTCATTGACTTGGTCACAGTATCTGTCAGATAACGTTTGCGTTAAGAAACCCGGCAAAAAAAATGGCAAAATAGAAAACATTTTTGCAAAAAAGTGTTTTTGTTTTCCTGGGCATTTTATATTTTTGCTTGACTTCAGCTAAAAATGAAAAAAAAACACACCCATCTTTCTCAAGAAGTTATTAGGTATGTCATCCAAATATAATTACGTAGGCAATTTATTATTTTGACTCTTTGAAAACTCTTTTACGACCATATTAGAATTTATTACCTTATTTCTTTTTATTGCAGCAATATCCAATTTGATTACCTACGTCAGTTAGGTAGCTACATCTTAACATTTTGAAGAGCAGGTGCCTATTTTATAACTCTCCTTCGTCCTTAGCCATAAAAATTAAATTATAGGTTTTTTTTTTTCTAATAGATTAATACAGGATAGAAGAGCCAATGTCGCACAAACGGTTACCACATATTCAGCACATCAGTCTGAAGCCTGCTGCATAGAATTGTTTCATCGGTATCTGCTGTTTCCTACAAAAGTGCAATGACTCACACGTCAAAATGTTGTAGAGAAACTTTTTTAAAGTTTCTACATTTATATTATGTGAACCGAGGGAGGTCTCGAAAACGCTCTGGCGTGACGCTTTTAAGTAGAAGCGTTTGTGCGAGATTGGCTAGAAAAAACCGCACAGAGAGAAGAGTGGAAGGCTATGGGGGAGGCCTTTGCCCAGCAGTGGGAATAAATAGTCTAATGATAAAATATATCTACACTAATACTATTACAAAGAGGAAACATTTGTATTTTTGTATGTACGTTTGCAACGAATAACCTCTAAAACTAGGTACTGAACCGATTTCAAAAATTCTTTTACCATAAGATTGCTACATTATCCCTGAGTAAAATAGGCTATTTTAAAAAAAAATGTCCACCAGTGCGAAGCCGGGACGGGCCGCTAGTATATATATACATATATGTAAACCACCTGCAATTACACTAAATTAATATTCTATTATATTTCATCAAAACGAGAAAAGGAAAGAATTGTGAGGAAACCAGCATGTTCTATAATAAAAAAAGAGATACCATGGCTCTGAAACACAAAAGGTAAAGAAGGAACATGGATGGGTTTTAGTCAGTACAATTCTGACACTCCCTGCCGCTCCGCCCAGAGAAGAAAAAAGACTTGTGACATCTACCCAGCCGCACCTGGCCAGCGAGGTGGATTACAGGCCACTAACTCTCATAGAGAGAAGGCCTGTGTCCCAGCAGTGGACATTAGCTGATTATGCTGCAAAAAGCTAGCAAATGCAGTAATTGTAGGTACATGCCCAAAATAAGTACCGTTTCCGTAGCCCTATTCAGATATCTGTGTGTAAGGTAAACTTTACGGGTCAAACTTTAATGGACAGTACGTACAGTTAGCGATAAAAGTCGCCATAACTTTACATACCTAATAACATCTGAATCGAAACGACATGATTCGATATATTGCTACTTATGCATTTCAAGTAAGCTCAGCTAAGAGTTAATAGGTACTCTTAAAATGTTTTCCAAATGATTATTTATCTTTTATTAGCTTTTTAGGGTTCTGTACCTCAAAAGGAAAAAAACGGAACCCTTATAGGATCACTTGCGTATGTCACAGACGGACAAACAGAGGCCTGTCTGTCTATCTACGATTCCTAGGTTTGGGCAAAGTGTTATTAGGTTTTTCAATAAAAATTCTTAGAAGCACCCTGGAATCTGGATTTGTGCCCCGTTGATAGTAAGTTTACGAAATACTTTGGTTGAATCCTTCGGGGACTAGGTACGACACGACTTTCTGCTACGACATTTAAAAAAAATAATATTTAAGATTTCAAATACTGAAATTTTGTTGCTGACCGTAGGTACGTACATTGATTTATTTGCGCAATTCCGGCAACTAACATGTTTTGATTACATGTTGATTCTGATATTGAGACATTAATTAGGTTGCTAACTTTGATGTGATGTCGAAATTACGCGTAATAGGGGGAATGAAAACTGATGACAGCGTGTTATTTGATCGGCTCGTATCATTATGTCTTTAATATTTAAACAATATTTAATTGACCTACGAGTAAAAGAGTAATTCACTAGTTTATAACGACTTGAATTATCCTTGGCATACCATGCACACCAGTATTGGCACATTTCTTGACCAAAATTGTGTACTTCAAGTAACAGGTTTGTGCTGCGGGACTGTTCGAAAGAGATACCGTGGCCCTGGAACATCAAGGGCAAAGAAGGAACATGGATGGGTTTTAGTCAGTACAAGTCTGACACTCCCCTCCGCTCCACAATTTTGGTCAAGAAATGTGCCAATACTGGTTATTGGCACATTTCTTGACCAAAATTGTGTACTTCAAGTAACAGGTTTGTGCTGCGGGACTGTTCGAAAGAGATACCGTGGCCCTGGAACATCAAGGGCAAAGAAGGAACATGGATGGGTTTTAGTCAGTACAAGTCTGACACTCCCCTCCGCTCCGTTCAGAGTGGGGGGGGTCATTTGATGATTTCCCATCCGGAAAAAAAAAAAAACAAAAAAAAGTAACAGGTTTGTTAGTTAGTATTGGCCATAGAAGTAATTTAGTGACTCGATTTCCTTAGTAAATAAGCAAACCGAGGGAAAAAAATGCAATTTAAGAAAATTATCGACATACCTAACATTTTTTCATTTTATCATTTGGCTAGCCTTTTCTAAACTATGTTGGGGTCGGCCTAACCGGATGCTGTTGAGTATTAGTGTTTTACATCGAGCGACTGCCTATCTGACGTCCACAACCCAGTATTAACTGGGTAATACCATACCCCTTTGGTAAGACTGGTTGTCACTGCCAAAGATGTACAAAAGACAGCCTGGACGTGCTTTCCGAGGCACGGAAGAAATTCGATGATTGATGAAAATTGAACCGTGTTTTCTTTAGCCAGGAACTCCTCTTTATCGCGTATGGTTCCTTTAATCTTAGGTTGCGTACTCACTTTCCTTATATCAGCTTCAATGCTCCGGGCATTGGCTTATTCATTGTATTAGCAATCATAAAGGAGATGTGCTCACAGTTTGTTTATCAACATATTGGATTTCCAGCATTACGATTACACATGCGTTTGTTATCAATGACGAGGAATCTTGATGTGTGATGGACTGCAAGGCAGCAAAATTATTTAAATTATGAATAGTGGAGTTCGATAATTGTTCCACGGGATCATACTATCGGGATAAAAAGCATCATATGTGTTTATCCGGTTATAAACTATCTGTGTACTAAATTTCAACCAAATCCGTCCAGTAGTTTTTACGTGAAAGAGTAATAAACATCCATTTATCCAGCCTGTAATGTTCCAAAGGCTAAGGCTCTTGTCTCCTTTCTTTCTTTCTTTTTTTTGCCATCTGTCGGAGCCCAGTACGAGTCGGAGGTACGAATGACTAAAAATAAAAGAAAACATTGGTAGTAAAGGTCCAATTTCTTATAACATAGCCATTACATTCATAAATATTATGTTAAAACTTGTGTCCTATTATTTTATAATAACCAATAGAAAAACAAAGAACAAAACGTTATCTAGTAGTAAATAAAATACGACACAATGTCGAACACAGGCAGTATACTACAGTCTACACTATTCAAAAGTGAGTAAGTCGATAAGTACCTATATAAAAAAATGACCTGAATATTTATTGAATCGTGTACCTGAAGGTGACGCAATAGCCATTTATTATTACGAGAACTATTGTGTAATCAACCATTATAATAATATCTTATTCATTAAGTACTGGGAAGTATGGAGTTCTTTATTTAGTTCCGGCACTAGATAATTGTAGTAAAACTGTGCAACTGTGCAATGAATATGAGTGTGACTGAATTAGTTGCATCCACCACCGGTGGTTGCAGATGGGAAAACAGATGCAACTGACACCACTGAGGACAGAAAGGTGTGGCAAATGTGAATAAACGGTTACGATTAGTAATCCGGTGAATAAATAAATATCTACGTGTTCATACTGACAAACAACAGTGCTGTTTCGAGTTCGAACCCAGGCAAGCACATTACTTTGTGTAATTTCTTTTATCACCACTGCTCTCAAAACGGTGAAGGAAAACATCGAGAGGAAACCTATGTCCTAGAACCAACAAAAAAAAAAATCGTGTGATAGTGACCCGCACTGGGCCCGCGTGGTGGATTATTGCCCATTCCCTCTCATAGAGGAGAGGCCTGTGTCCCAGCAGTGGGGACATTCTAGGCTGGTTATGCTATGCTTATGCTAAATGGTTAAGACTGGTACTTTACTGATTGAAAAAAATCTTTATTGATTTAAAATCGTGATGTTAGTAAATAATTAAATGATTTTTATTAGCTTTTTACAAACACGTTTACACGTCTATTTTCAAAAACTAAATGGGGCTGATGTTTGGTACCTGACTACTCTGAGAAGAAACAGCCGAAACATACTCAGAGGTCATAGTCTCTTCTAAAGTCCAGACAAATAATCTTGGTCAACTCACATGAGGATTGTGCAGATTAGTGTCTGAGATGGTCTTTTAAAGAAAGTACTACACAGATTTGAGTGGACCTGTCCAGTCAGTGCAAGCATTTGTCAGTTATCGTGTAGCTCGACTTTTCACCACTTATGTTCTAACATCGCAATAACATAAAACAACACGAAACTGGTACCTACGTAGGTATCAGTTTCGCTACCTTTACATGTATTATATATTTACTTAGCTACAGGGCAATAGCTACCTAACAGTACCTATCTACATGAGATACATAAGTATCAACACATCACTGGTACATCATACATGTGGGATCTACATTATAACGTATCGCTACTAAGAACTTTATCTCACATAATGCATGCTTATCTAAAGAGATAATAGTCATGAAGATCTATTTTATCTTTTTTATATATTCTGAAAGATAATATATAACTAAACTACTAAGAAATAAACGTTTTATCTTTGTGCAGTTTGCTCAATCTTTTTCCTTTATTTTCAGGTAGTAAAATAGTGTTGGAGAGGAAGGAACTTCGTCACAATGAAACCAAGATGGCGCCAAGCGATTTCGAGACGTAAGTTAAAACGAACAATTTTACCATCTATATTTTATACCACGATTGCTTTCAAGCCGGAGAATGAAATTAACGTTAGGAAACCGGTACATTCTAGAACCAAAACATCGAAGACATGACGTGGAATCTAAGAACTAGGTCCACTTTCCTAGATTATAAGACCATTCCCTCTGACAGAGAGCAGGACCGTGTCCCATCAGTGGGAAAAATATGTGTTGATTATGTTATTTTAAAAAGCCTTTTAAAAAAAACATTAAAAAGACGATGTATTTATTTTGATAAAGGTAACATATTTTTCGGTTTTGTAACAGCAAATGGCTGAACGTTTTCTCAAATATTTTGATCGTACTTCTCAATATAATACCTACTGAATAAGGAAGTTTTGGTACATACCTACGTGCAGAGTGGGGGCACGAAATATAACCGAGTAGCTCGCTCCAAGCAGGTGGAATTTATTGGGTCCACGGGCAATGTGCGATATTATTTTATCCTATAGATTCCCTTGTAAGCGCTTTGTCTGCAAGAACTTAATTGCTCAGGGCATTATATTTAGAGGAATATCAGAGTAATAAGGAGGAAAACAATAAATAAATAGGTTCACGTACAGACACATATCCAAGGAAAAGTATGCGCTTCGGGAATCGTCGTCAACCTATGGAAATACGATCGCTCGATGTGATCTTAAATGGATTTTTACAACCATAGAAGTTGCTGTTTTTTTAATTTTATGCAAGCGTATAACTTTTCTGGTTTAACTGTACAACAGTGGCGAAGATTCCATATAACTCGATTCCTACCGGATTCCCTTTGAAAAATGGCACAGTCAGTATTCTATAGACAAATAATATAGTCACATTAAAGATACGTACTCCGGCTTACCTTTTACAAAAATTGACCCTTCGCTACTCCTGAAAAATGTAACCTAACCAACGGAGTAAGGAGATAACCCGTAGATAGTTCTCATTATCTCGATCGTCTAGTATTTTCATTTTGACATCCCAAAAATCTTTTAAAAACCATTACCATCCTTCATTTTGACCACCTTCGCATTCCAAAGCAAATATTAACTACATGAGTTCGTTTTGTCCGCTCAGTGTTCATAATTCCTCAGCGGTATGTCCTGGGCATCATGGGTCTTCTGGCGGTGTGCAACGCGTACACTATGCGCGTCTGCCTCAACCTGGCCGTCACACAGATGGTCAACAATACGAAGGACGAGGAACAACGCTATGACCCTTATGCGTGTCCGGATGATAGCGAGATCTTAACGAATGGGACTGTTAGTTCAAGACCGGTGAGTGGATTTTTTAAAAATTACGAATATTTTTTCAGGAGTAAACAAAGCCTCATTGGTTGCTAGTGCTATTGCTGAGGTTCGATCCCCAGGTTAGGGAAAGTGTTGTTTTTCATCAAGAATTTGTAAACAATAGCCCGAATTTGGGGGTTTAAAAACGATTGATTGCAATTTGGCTCAGTCTCTATCACATAAGCTTCATGGTGTCATTTGTGGAATATTGGTAGCTCATTGAAATGCAACCAGTAAAGTATCTTCACACGAGATATTGTGGCAAGTTTCTTGCTATCCTCAAATAACATTAGTCAACATGAAATTATTATAGTAGTAGCCTCTATTGCGCAGCAACTTCAGATCTGAATCATACAGAATTAAAATAGTTACACTTTTCAAGTTCCATAATTTAGTAACAAAACAAAAGTTTCTCTTTGTTACTATTATCTATTAGTTGTTCAGAACTATTTCGCAATATACTGGTTTAGATCAGATACAGGTTGATGTGAAGGGCTCAATGTAATCTTTTAAGGCCTCTACTTATTTTATCTTTGTTATTGAAACACTCATAAAGGATAAAGGCGCATATCCACCGCGGCTAGGATAGGCCTCGCAAGTGTGTAAAACTTCGCTTTGCCAGAAAATGTATGTGATTGTGTCCACTACAAACCACGGACACGCTATGCATCAATTGACGTCATTATAGTACATGCGTAACTTGCTCGAATAAGGCACTCACATAGCTCAACGCTGTCAACGCTATGCACTCTGTGCATGCGGTAAATGTTATACACGAATATTAACTTACGACTATGCCACGCAAGCTACAGTTGTACATAGTTGTGGGTGTCTACGTGTAGTGTGTACTGCAGTGGAAACGTAGACCCACGTTGTCAAACAAATGAATCTACGCATCTAAAATGCGCCGCGTGCCCGTGCACAGCATGCGCCGCGGTAGTTTTACGCCTTATAGTTGTGGGTGTGTACGTGTAGTGTGTACTGCAGTGGAAACGTAGACCCATGTTGTCAAACAAATGAATCTACGCATCTAAAATGCGCCGCGTGCCCGTGCACAGCATGCGCCGCAGTGGCTTTACGCCTTAAAGGTAATATCTATGTTTCTTTGTAAACAAATGAGACAGTTTTACAGACACGTGTTAGTCATAACATTGATTTAATTATACACGACGTCAATCATAATTCAAACTGTTATGATGAATATTTTTTTCCCCGAGTATGTTTTTATTGTTTGTACAAACATGAATTTGCAAAGTTTACAATAACAGAGCACTTTTATTCCTGTTTCGCTGTCAAAATCTTTGTGAACTTTATGCTTGTAACAATAAAGTTGTTACGATGCAACCTTACAACTGTCAGAGGTAAAATAAATGTGAAAGAATTGTACACTGATGTTAATTAATACGCATCTTTTGAGTTTAAATTAATTCTCATTTATGAGATAACAATATCACACTCGTAGTTCTGGAAGGGATAGTCAGAATCATTTTGTTTGTGCAGCTTCTAACTCGCCAGTTGTAATTTTTATGTGCCTTGGGAGCAAATCTTTAATAATCTTTTGGGCACAAATCGGGACTTTGATCTGCTATTGAGTATTACCAAACAAAAGCTTACCTTTTATTTTCCGCGAATTGCGACTAAATACGTAGTTTCACCGTACCCCATGCCTTGAACAAAGCAATCAATTGATTTGCACGCGTAACATGGTCACCGCAGAAACGTGTTTTGTCGATGGAAGAATCGACAAAATGACAGATTTCTTTTGTTGATCTGTCATTTTGTCGATTCTTCCGTCGACAAAACCAGTTTCTACGGTGGTCATGCTACACTTGCTGAAACACGATTCTGACTCACGTGACTGTTTGACAAAGTGGCGCCTACGTTAAAATCACGTATTCACGTGGCCGCTCGCTTTGGTTAGGACACGGGCTTAAGGGTTGTGCGTGATGTTTGCTACACAATAGTAATATGTTTTGCCTACATTGACATCATCGGCCATAAATTCTTCTAAAAAAATGTTAAAGTACACAAATTATACTGGTAGTACGCACGACGGCCAAACAAGCTATGCTAAACCTTGATCTCTAATCGTACGGGATGCTCATACAAAGCGAGGTCAGGTTATACTGGACATGTAAAGCCTTTTGTGTCGCAAAACCTAGTTCACACCATAGGTGATAAGTCGTGATGTTTTTCTTTCAATTTGAACATCTATGAGCATGTGCAAATACCCACATATTTAATTTAGAATCGTTTTCGGGTATTTACCATTTCCGGCTATAAACTATTTAGAGCGTACGCTAAAACACGTGCAAGTGCGCAAGTGGAATTGTAGAATAGTATGAACAGCGCAAATAGGCGCGGGCGCATGCCACGGGTTTTCTAAGGATAATTTAACAGGAAGACCGGAGCAGCAACGCGCTCCATAAACTCGCGCGAGTTTTAGCGTTTAGTATTAAAAAAAGGACAGTCCATCAAAAACTCATAGCAAAGGCACTTACAATACGTACCTAAAATATCTTATTACTTTCCTATTTGACGGGATATAAAAAATATTACTAAAAAAAAATCAGCTGTTCCATACATTTTGACCGTGTTCCATACCTACCCTAGGTATTGCACTTTTGTAGGAAACTGCAGATTTTTTTTTTAATAACGGATGGAACATTTCAATCCAGGGGGGCTCAGAATAGAAAGAATTATACACTCAATTACTTGTACAAAACTGTTTATTGGTACTCGATACCTTAAAATTATTATTCGAGACCACTTTCGCCGTCTGTAGCTGAGAATGGAATGAATTATAAAACGAAATCTTTTTACCGCGCCGTTATTACTTCAAAAAGTGATCTATGGGTTGCCATAATTTACATAATTATAATACATACTTCATAGGTTCTAATAAGATTAATAAGAAAATGTGATTATTTTATCAATTAATGTTACCTCCAATCGCCTGAAACACAGGATTACCTAGTTCAGGCACAAATCATTGGTGAACTTGACAAAGATTTAAGAAAAACTGTAAAAGTTGTAGTTTATATTTTGAATAAATTTATTATTATATTATAATTAAAAAAAGGGTAAAATATTTAAAAAAACAATGTTGCAACCCCTAAATAATATTATATTATTTTTTATTTTTTTATTAATTATTAACTTACACACACTATCTTTACAGGATGACCCCAATACAATAGTGGTTACCAAATAAAATCAACTTACGGCTAATACTTAAAAATCTAACAACAAAAATCTTAACACAGAATATTAATATCTAAATATAACTAACACAATTCAACAACACTCTTGCGAATTCACTCAGATTGCACGAAAATATGTCAATTCTCTCATGAACTTCGTTTAATACACATATTGTGCGGGTGAGGGGTGTATTAGTTGTAAATAGTCGATTATTGTGTATGCTAACAGAATGATGTACTGGATACGTGGTAAACGTTTTCGCGTCGGGGTCCCCTCCACCCCGTATTAACTGTGGTCGTACTTTTCCCTCAAGTACACGATGTATCATAACATCACGCCTGTAACGTTAGGCAGAGGTCTAGCTGTGCCTGTGGTTGCAAGCGCTGTTGATTAAGAGGTTCAGGATTCAATTTTTCCTTTCTTCTTGGTTTTTTCCATCATGGAATTTTTACTAGCAAGCCGATGTCTGCATTTTTTTTTTATCAGTGTTTATTAACATAGTTGTAAGTTTTACTAACAGTTTTTGAGTCATTGATACTCGATTAAAGAAAATTCTATTCTATTCTATTAGTGCCCGATTGAACTCAAAAGGCTCGCCCCTATTTTATGGGACTTAATCATTATTGGCTAAGTATACTGTTAAAACTAGGGATCGGATATCCGGATACATATTTACCTAAAGCACATTTTTACCCGGCAAAGAGGTCAAAAGTGTGAAAGCGGTTTTTTATAATATTTTTTTTCCGATTTCACGGATATTCATAGAAAATTATTAATGTGCATAAAAAAAATGTAGTATTCCAAAGATTAATAAATATTTCTACTCTAGACAAGAGATTACTTCAACTTTAAAATTTTGCTGGTAAATAACTGATTTCAAATTTTGCTGCTGGATATGCAAATAGAATAAAATGGAAAATGTGACTGGGCTTACAAAAATGGATATATTTATACTCGAACTCGCACTCCATACTAGTCAACAATCAAACTTTGGGTAAATATGTACAAAATATCCGATCTCTAGTACACAATAAACCAATCACTTTGATAGAGTGACAGATAGGCCAAATAATTGCATTCCAGCTTCATTGTCCCACTGATAAAGTCAATTTAAAATATACATTGTCATGCCAAATGAATATAATAAAGTGTAATTTCAAGCACTGCTATGCTTGAAATTCCACTTTATATAATATACTTACCTACTTATGTTTTTTAGATTATTTCTGTCTTACATAATAATTTCAACGTTGTAATAAATCATTCATCATATTTTGACCTTGTCCCAATTAATTTGGGGTCGGCGCAGCATGTCTTCTTCTTCCATATTTCTCTATTACTCGTCATCACAGCAGCCACTTTCCTTCAACGTAATCACTTATAACATTTTCTTTGATTTCAGTACGCAATATTCGACTGGTCAGAGCCCACTCAAGGGTTGATCCTCAGCGGGTTTTATTATGGGTACGCCATTACCCACATCCCTGGGGGTTACTTAGCAGAAAGATATGGCGGTAAATGGACTCTGGGCATTGGCCTGTTGAGTACCGCCATATTTACCTTGCTTACACCTGTGGTTGTGAAGGCAGGGGGCGCCACCTGGCTGTTTATCTTGCGAGTTCTTCAAGGTATGGGCGAGGTAAGTGAATTATGAAGTGTTTTATTTTGATCTTGTAAGTGGGGTATAAGCAATGATATTATAAAGAAAGATACGCTACGTTCATACTGAGATAGATAATACGGAACGTTTGATACAGAAAGAGATAGCTATTGCGCTTGAAGTACTTAAATTACGACAATTGTCTGAATTTGTCTGCAATAATTTGCGCGCGCTAGTGCGATATCTACCTCTTTTTATTTATAATATCATTGGGTATAAGGGAATAGAGTTAACTTTATTATGCTGTGTTTTATAATCTACTAAAGTGAAGCCAGTTTGAGTCGTGTTAGATTAATTGCTAGCCGAGAAAGTATCTGCCTATCTTTTATCAACTATGTTGGGGTCGGCCTCGGTCTAACCAGATGCAGCTGAATTCCTGTTTCATTTACTGTATTGTTTAACCTTGACGCTCGATCCTTGGGGCTGTTATTATTTAACTTCAGAACGTTGCACGCAAATGGGCACTTTGTACTAAGCACCAACTTTTGTAGTTTTGGTACGGGAGCTCGTGCTGTACCTGGACTAAATACTAGCTGTAGCTAGTTAATAGCTTGAATGACTATTACTAGTGCTTTATCTTGACTTACCTATAGATAATCTTGAAGATCTTTTATAAGTCTGAAACAATTTAGTAACAAGTGCGCAATTAATTTAGCAAACTGTACAAGTAGGTATACAAACATTCGCTAATGTAATTATTATTGGCGCATACATACAGTTATAAAGTCTTTAATATAAATAAGAAGGTGTAATTTCAGGATTTTCAATGACGTTCCTCGCATTCGTGCATCTGGAACATACTTAGTAGGCACCTAAGTGCCAGACAATGCGGTTGACCACTAATCATCCTTATGCCCTTCGTAATAAGGTTGAAAAGAGGGTGACCCCACCCGCCTGTGTTCACAAGTCTTTTATTCTTTTAATTTAAAACCAACCATGCGAAGATGACCGTAGTAATTTTATTGTTTGCAAATCAACAAGATTAGGACATTGTGGACACAGCAAAAACATCTTTTATGAGAATATTTTAGTACTATAAGCGTAAATAATGAGTGGTTGGGACGCCATTGTTGTGAAGAACAATACAAAAAATGTGACAGATTTATTATTGTTCCACTTTGTTATGGTAAGGGAACTTAACGTTGTTACATACTCGGTTTTACCTCCAGCTTTGTCCATATGCAGGTCGGAAATTATCCCACAGACCCACGGGTACATATTTTATTATAAGAATACCAGCCTAGTAATAGGTTAAACAATTACAATATTAGAACAATATCATAGCATATAATAATCAGCCTATAATGGTCCCAATCCTGGGACAAAGGCCTCCTCTTTGAGGGAATGGAACAGTATTACAAACAAAATCAAAATCAAAGCATTTATTTCAAGTTTAGTAGGTCTGTTACAGATACTTTTGAATTGTCCAAACAAATACAACAATGAAATGTAGCTACAGTCCCAGCCACAAGGTACAAAAACTGAAAGTACTGTAGTTGCCAATTCCCTAACGTAGATCTCTATGGAGAAGAACGGGCAAGAAACTCCATGGACAATCTTTTAAATCAGAATACTTTTACTCAACCTTGGTTACATCATTCGTGTTAAGATGATAAAATTGTCCATAGGAAAAGCAAAAAAAAAAACAATTCAGAAAAAAATAATTAATTCAAATAAGCCGGCAACCAAGAGATGACCAGTCGCAACTGACAGCGCCCGTTCACGAACATGACGCATGTATCAGCACCATTCAACTCAACCATTTTGAAGGGAACTAAGTGATCCGACACACGTGCCACCATCAGCGAGACATTTGAGTGAGCATGACATACTCCAGGGCACATTCAAGTCAAGAAAAGAAAACGCAGTAATAAACGTTTCTAGATTCCTATAATTTCAATTCAATGAAAAGTGACCGATCGGCCATCAAATCGTGCAAATGCACTCGAGCAACCTTGTTTTGTATCGTTTCTGTCTCTACTCCTCTCACGAATGCAACATAACTCAAGGTTGCTGCACTTTTAGTTTTATCGAAATCCAGCTTCTGGTACAATCTCGAAGACTAGAAGATAGAAGGCCGAAAACCTATACATATAATAAAACTGTAACAGGCTGATGTCTGTACATTGAAGACATTGAAAAAATATATATATGGGGATCTTTATTAGAGCAACAGATGCCAAAACAACAGTTTTTAGAAATTTTGTCTGTCTGTCTGTCTTTCTATCTGACTGTATGTTGTACGCGCATCACGCAGAAACTACTGCATGGATTTGAACGCAATTTTCACCGCTCTACTGCTAGATGCTTAACTTAAAATAAAGGCTACATTAGATATAGTTTTGGACCCGATAGGTGGCGCTGTGCGAAGCAAGGTCGGGTCGCTAGTATCGAAATAAAAACAATAAGTTCTGTTATCAGAAAAGTAATTTTCAAAGTGAGCAATGCTATGGTATCCTTTCAAATCGCACAAAAGGCGGGACGGTTGCATAAACGTTATTCAGTGGCTGAAGGTATATTTAGGAAAAATAAGTACCAACACATCAAAACGCTTGGGTGTAACACTCATTAAAATGTAATTTATAATGGCCGTAAATCTCTACTACTGACCCCAGGTGAATTCCCAGAAGAATAATAAATTGATGAATTATAAAGGCTCCGCTACACAGTGTATACACGCGTACTTGGCTTCGTTTTGTACTTACAAACAATTTACATGTGTTCTAAAAAGCCATTTTCTCGTAAAATAAAGGTTTCTACTTTGAAATAGGACCAACTTCGTGATGGTATGGCTTTCCAAAATACTATGTTCGTGAAAACTTAAAACGTGAATCAATACAGTGGGGAAAGCTGCTAAGTGTATATGCTACGGCTAATAGTCGAAGTGCGGCTACACCTGGTTTTAGCCGGCTAAACCTAGGTGCAGCCGATTAAACTTAGATGTATCCTACTTATCTTCGGTTAGAACATGCAAGTCATGCAACCAATTTGGATGTAGCGCTCGGTGGCCGCTGCCGCGGCACTGCTCGCTACGCTCGCTCGGCTCGCGCGCGTTCTATCACAGTTCTAACCTAATCCATTTGGTCGGTGTTTCCTAGCAATAAAAAGGATACACAACTGTTCCCGGCCGCACCTAGGTATAGCCGGCTAGATCTAGGTGTAACCGTACTTCGGCTTTTACCTGTAACATATACATTTTATGGCTCGTGGCTGTACTGCAGGTTTTTTTACAATACAATGTTGGCATCACACGGCACTTCATACAGCATTTTGTTTTTAACCATAATATCCCACTACACATTTTATGAATAGTATCAGATAGGCAGACGCTCCATTTAAAATACCTACTTGCATTCAGCTGCGTTCTAAAAGAAACCGACCTTAATATATTCGGGAAAAGACTAGGCAGGTGATGACGAGGTTGCAACACAATGTTAACTTTTAAATTTTAATGTCATCAATATTAAATGACGTTCTTCATTTATTTCAGGGTCCTACAATGCCAGCCTTGATGATCGTGCTAGCCCGCTGGGTTCCACCTCATGAGCGATCAAGACAAGGTGCTCTGGTCTTCGGAGGGGCTCAAATCGGAAACATTTTTGGTTCCTTCATGTCTGGTTTCCTCATGGCTGGTGATGGCGACTGGGCTTATGTGTTTTACTTCTTTGGATGTTTCGGAATACTGTGGTTTTTGGCTTGGGTGAGTAGAAAATGTTCTTTTATGAAATAATTTTTGCTCGCGACTTCGCTCCCCCGTTATGTAAAGAAATTAGGACCAGAGATCGCTTTAAATGTAACCTATGACACTCGGGGATAATGTAGCTTTCCGATAGTAAAATTATTTTCGGAATCGGATCAGTAGTTCTGAAGATTACCCCCTACATACAAACTTACAAATATTTTATAAAGTATAGGTGCTTTAAGTCACCCATGGGTCACCCGAAGCACGTCAACTTTTAGAGTGACATATAAGGAAGAAGGTCGGACTTTAAGTACGTGTGCTTGTCCCTACGTAAGTCGCGAATTTATAGTGTTTCCTTTGGTTCTAGCGAAGAGGGGAGTTTAGTTATTTATTTATGTAACTAAACTCTACACGTTATTAAAAGTGCCTTTTGAATAAAAGACAGGTGCCCATACAGATAACATGTGAAGGGATTGCCTTTTATTGGTTCCGTCTGCTGTTTGAAATGTAAATGCTGTTATTTTTGAAAAGCTTAATGCTATCTGCATTTTGTCTTACAAGTAGTATACCCGAAGCTCTAGTAAGCGAATTAAAAATACTATCATTATCTCTAAGGCCGTGTTCACACACTGCGTATAGTCAGCCGCTGACTGTGAGCGTTCAAAATGTTTGAAAAAACAAACGGCAGTCTGACATTGTTTCGTACATTTTTCACTGAGCGCTCAGTCAGCAGCCGACTATACGCTGTGTGAACGTAGCCTTAAAACTTATTAAATTAAAAATGTATAAACACGAAAAGGGAATATGGGTTTCGTTAATAGTTATGATAAAATTTCGCAATTACCAGTGAGTAATAAACCGTTAATTATGTTTAATGTAAGTAACATGCATGATAGTTAGCAATTAATGTTTATTAGCCCCGACTATTTTAATTTACTTAATTGTCAAGAGGCTAGAACGGCACTGAAGGACTGATATTTTGATCGTATGTAAACGTACTTAGCTGGGTTGGTCTTTAACTATGAAATGCCGTTTTTTTCTCACATTTTGTTCTGTTTGTAACTTTGACATATAGTTATTTTTTTTCCTAATTCTATTATTTATTGAATTAATTGTTAAATTACGTACCTTTTAGAGTTTAAAAACCGTACTAGTAGTTACATATTACCTCATAGGGTAGTGTGTCAAAACCCTTGTTTCAATGTACCGTCGGTTTCACTACTGCAAGTAGGTATATTCTTGTCTTTAGACTGTTTTGAGAATTTAAGATACGCAGTGCTGCGCGGCTTTTTTCACACTATAGTTTGCAATTGCATCATACATAATCCGTTCAGACGTTTCCAAGAAAAATAAAAAAAGGTGTTAGTATTGAAATATCACTTTTCACGAAATCGTCCATACAAATCGGCAATTTCATACAGTAACCCCTAATATTTAATAGTAGGTATGGTTTCCAAAGAATAAATAAAACAGTGTTTTTGAAAAATAACTTAAAACCCCATACAGTGTAGTTGGTGCTAAAACTCGAAAAACTGACTTCTGCAATAGAGAGAGGCCAGTAATTCGGCAATCAACTTTATTTAAACAAGATAGAGACTAGATTTCCACGACATTTTTGACTAGTCTTAGTTGACACACCAAAATTACCACAGGCAATCAATCTAAGCAATGACCAGAACCTTGCAAAAATAGTACTTATCTGTAGAAGTTAAGACCTTCTTTAAAATAACTAATCAATCTCGATTTATTCGTAAACTCAGGAAAAATGCGCACTTAAGGCACTCTTCAAGATGTTGACAATACTCCAATTTCTATTCCAGAGTGTCCTCTGCTACAGTACCCCAAACACGCATCCGTACATTTCTGAAGAAGAGCTGAAGTATTTGAACGAGATGGTTACTAGTGCTGATACTCAGAGTGTGAGAGACCCGGTACCGTGGAAGGCGATGGTGCGCTGTGTGCCTGTGTGGGCACTGCTGTTTGCTGCGGTAAGTCAAAATCAAAATCAAAGCATTTATTTCAAGTAGGCCAGTTACAGGCACTTTTGAACTGTCGAAACAAAGAGACCAACCACAATGTAACTACAGTTCCAGATAAATAAAAAAAATTGCCTTTGGCATAAAAACTGTGAAAGAACTGTAGTTGCCCATTCCCTAGCGTAGATCTCTATGGAGAAGAACCCGCAAGAAACTCCATGGACACTCTTTTAAATCATAATATTTTTACAAAACCTTGGTTACATCATTCATGTTGAGATGAAAGTAGTTATTCAGAAGTCAAAATAACTTCACCATAATATTTAAAACAATCCAAGTCATTTACTCAATGGGTCCGCATGGTGGATGGTGGCCCACTTCGGCTCAAACACCGCAGGCCTGTGCCATGGCTGATTATGCGAGATTCCAACAAAAATGGCTCCAATAATATAACGACTAATACTTTTGAAACTTTGTTCATAATAAGTTAATTTCGGTACTATTAGATGCTAATAAATACTGGTGACAAAGGTAAAAAAATAATATTGGGATACCTTCCTAAGTACTGCTTGAACTTCAAGTTATACAGCGATCAGATAGGTCTCCTCCACAGGCACCATTAGGACAGACTAATGATTGAATTTTAATAAAAATACCCTCCTGATCTGAATACAGAATATTTCTTCAAATATCTAATGTTCTTTATGTCAACCTACAATCCCGTCGACATATCGAAAAAGGTGGTGGATGGTTGAAAAACAATTGTCGTCCAATGAGGTACACAAAATGTCCTTAGATTAAGAGATATGAGCGAAAAACTGAAAAAAAGTCATAAAAAATTAAGTTTTTATACCCCCACCTCCAAGTGCTAATAGGGTCTTCGAAATCGACAACTTAGGATAGTCTTCCTAGTGTACGCACGTCGGCCAATAAATCTATGAAAAACTATTTTAAGCGGACCTCTCATTGTATAGGAAATCTATACAAAGCGAGGTCAAGTTATACTGGAAATGCACAGCTTTATATTAAAGTTCCATTAACTTCGGAATACTTTCTAGGTAAAAGTAAATTAACTGCTGGACTACTATACAAATCCATCTATAGCAGAAATTGTTTGTTAGGACCCGTTCCTACCGACCGACAGCCTCGTGCACGAGGACATTCGAACAAAGCACTTTATTCCCGCAAATTGGATAATAATGAACGTTTACGTAAGAAAAAGGTTCATTTTCTTAGCCATTTTCATAGGGAAAATAATTTGGAGAGCCATTGTTTAGAGGATAGTGTGGTATGCTGCTAAATGATTTTCTTTCTTTACAATGAAATACTCTTAATCGTACAAAAATTGTTGTTATTTATAATTATGTACGCACGACGGCCAATGAAGCTATACAAAACCAGTTTATGCGGATCTTTCATTGTATAGGAAATCTATACAAAGCGAGACCAAGTTATACTGGAAATGTACAGCTATGTGCCGCCGTGTGTACTAGCTTATGCCCGCGGCTTCGTCCACGTGGAATTCGGCATTTGTCCCACGGGATCATTTTACCGGTATAAAAAGTATCCTATGTGTTAATGCAGGTTATAAACTATCTGTGTGCCAAATTTCATCCAAATCCGGTCAAATATGTTGCTAGAGGAAGTTTTAACAAGTTAAATGGTAGAATTTGGGTGCAAAAAAAAATATTTGGTAACAATTTACTTGTATACAAGGTGTTTTTTTTATATCCCATAACTGTAGGGTATGAATGAGAAAATATCAAAATATTAACTGGCATATGAATTATTTTTCAATTAGGTATTATTTTTTGTTTTCATTCATACAAAATATTTCGTCAAAGATTAATGTAAACTTGAGATATGACCACATCGTATTTTATTAGCTTTAAATATGAATGATTGGTTTGAATGAAAATAAATTACTCGTATTTATCAATGAAACTTAAATGAGATTAAAAAGTATTACTGGGGAAGAAACAAAACAATCTAAATGCATTTTTGGACCACATATTCTAGGACTTTTTGTATTATTTTTATTTAAACCCTAGAGTTATGGGATATAAAAAAAAAACATGTTGTATAACCATTCAATACAAATCATAATTAACGTTTTCCATTTCTATTTTCAGATTGGCCACGACTGGGGTTACTACACAATGGTGACAGATCTCCCTAAATACATGACAGATGTCCTCAAATTCAACATCGCAGCCACGGGTACTTTGACGGCGATTCCTTACCTCGCCATGTGGATAAGCTCCTTTATATTTGGCTGGGTGTGTGACGTGTGTGTGAAAAGAAAATGGCACACGATTAAGACAGGAAGAATTATTCATACGACAATAGGTAATATACATTTTTCTTTATAATATACCAGCTTTTGAAGTTAAAGGTCGTTGATATTGTTTGCAGGGTAGACTGTGCTCTGTGGCTCTCCAGTTAAAGCACACTTTCAAGAAATACAGGCTAGCTAGACATAGCGAAATTAATATAAAGCTAGGTCAACAGACACAGGCTAGCAAAGCATACTTTAATTATTTCAAAGCTACAAACTTGGCCTAATAACAACAACGCGGTCTGCAATGGCAATCAGAGGAGAACATAATTTACTCAACTGTTGAGTTGGAACCGGACTGCCTGAGGCTCCATAAGCTGCTGCTGCAGCTACGATTTGATTTGTATTTTTGTTTGTTTGTGATTTGTTTTTAGTACGATGTAAACCGATTGCTTACTAGCAGCCTAATTAGGTGTCACACTCCCAAAGAAACAAGCAAACAAACAATTTAATTTTGAAAAAAAAACTGTAATATTTCCGTAAAATATTCCCATATTTTGGATTGGGTTCAAATCAATACTACAACTTATTGAGATAATTTTGCAACTCGTCAATCGCCTAAAAGATACCAAAGGTCTTGAATGGAATTTTGGGTAATATTATTTTAGGAATTTTAACTGTCTGTCACAATAGCAGACCACCGCGACACGACGTTTCCGCCTGTTACCGTTATCAATATCATCTATTCGGTCACCTTCGGAGAATCAGCTTTTTGGAGTTTATTGATGTTTAATACTTTAAAATCGTTTCATATATAGCACACGGTATGGAAAATAGACAGGTAGTAAAATCAAGCGTTAACAAAAAGTGCCTTTACACAGTTACCCTCTCTCTTTCGTCTCTCTCTCTTTCTAAATATATATAGTGGTGTGTCTGGTATGTTTGCGGAGGCGAGGACGAACGGCTTCCATGGGATTGTACACAAAAGGATAGCTTCCTTGTCAAAGCATGTGCGAGACAGTAGCAACCGCATCCTGCAGAGGATCGTATCTCGCATTGCACTGATTGCCCTATCTAAAATAAATGGATGCGCGATGGATGGATTGTTTTGGGCGCTCACTAACACATTGTTTATGTCCAATACTAACACAATTTTGATTTTATTGTAAATTATTTAATTTTATGTAATGTATAAATGTGCAAATTGATTTGAATTTAATTTATTGTATGGATTATAATGATCTGAAATAAATAAATTAATAATAATAACAGCATGATATTAACAGAACAGCGTGACCACTGTTTGTATAATTTGACTATATTTTGCAGTAAACATGAAAAATATCAAACGTAAATTTTTGGAATTTTAATGATGGGTAAACGCCAGTCACGTGTCAGGGCTGACACGCACAATTTTTTATTTACTAACTTAATAATTTAACTACCTATTCTTCCGATTATATTAGATACAGATACATATTATTATTATTGATATTGCTACGCTATCAAAACACATATCCGTACAATATATCCTGAACTAACTTACAAAACAACAAGACACTAACACAGATTACTTCTACGTGTTTCTTCGAGATTGTTCTTTATTATATTATTGCGGCACGTTTCATAAATTCCCTGACATTTGTTCCAGCTGCTACCGGGCCAGCAATATGTATCATATTGGCATCATACTCGGGCTGTGATCGGTTCGCCGCCGTTGCTTATTTCATAGCCTCGATGGCGCTCATGGGAGGCTTTTACAGCGGAATGAAGGTAATAAAGTAATAATTTTCCGATATGTTTTCGGAATATTAACCTTTTAATGCGCCTGCAGTGATGTTTGTGGCTCGCTTGGGAAAGATTTCCTAAGTTTTTTTGCTTGTAAAATTGGATTAAGCAGGTTTAATGGGTGTAAAGGTTGAGTCATTACCAGAGGTCGGAATTAGGTAGAGTTATTTATGTACTTGCATCGAAATGTTGATATTAATATGGATCTTCCCGGGATTTTGTTATAAATCCCATATTGATAGCGACACGCTAACAATATTACAAATAAATAATAAGAAAAACCTCAAGAGATAGATAAGTCAAATAAAACAAAGATAATTAACATACAATTTTTATTAGTATTTACATTAATTCACAATACAATTTTTTTATTTACGTTGCCCCACACTATGATTTTTTCCTGGAACGTGGATGCGTTTACAAAGATTTAAACTTACACATACACAAATACCCAGACCCGGAACAACTACTTGTAGATCATACAAATATTTGTTCCGTGCGGGAATCGAACCTGCGACATTCTTTCATTATTCGTCGTGATTTATCACGGGATTTTTCTGCTCTTTAAAAGTAATCTCGGGATTTGAGGCATATCCACTTTATTCTTTCGCTGTATGAAATCAGTGTAAGTACACAAATAACTCTACCTAATTCCGACCTCTGGTCATTACACAAGAATTGAGTAATTTTGATGTAGGATCCTTCTGAGAACGCTCATTATGATAAAAAAACGATTAATATGTACGTAAACATATTAGTGCACCGTGGTGCATAAACATTTCACCAGTTGCTTTTAAGTCCCATGTAGTAGGGGGCGAGCGATTATTTTACACATCCAAAAAATATACATGTTGTCTCCATAAAAAACTTACTACATAACATTTTCGACCATCTTCAGTCACAACGAACTTAATTTCACTCATTTGTATTTTTTCCTAATAATATTCTAATTCCATTACTCCGGTTAAAGCTTCAGAAATTTTAGAAGCTTTTCAAGATAAGTCTGTAGATGACAGTACTACTTTATTGCTTCAGAAACAGGAGTGTGACCCGAATTTTGATGACCCCCGTATTGTAGGGTCACGTATAAAATTGTGTACCTTTGATATTTTCTGTTGGGGAACGTCGGTCGGTATGAGAATATCTCTGTAAGCAAACTGCTGATGAAATTGGAATTCTCTCTCTTCTTTGATATCATACAGCGTATATCAGAAATGTGTGGTTATATTAAGCTGGTGGTAAAGACCACGAAAGTGAATAACTTTGATGACGAACCTGAACTACTTTTGAACCGCGGGACCAACATCGTAATCGGGAAAAAATAATTAGCTGTACCATTCAAAACTTTCATACCTAGTCGACCTTAATGTATACGTTGTATACATATAAAAGAGACATCGATACACAAACTGTTGCCACTAATTCAGTATTTGATTTTAGACCACACTGTGTGGAAAGATGGCTGGCCTGACCTCCACCATTTTTTTTTCAAAGTCGGAGCCACTCATAAAACCTATATTAATCGATAGCTGGTATCAATACAAACAAGTTTTGTATGAGACAAAATGTTCTAAAGTGTCACATTTTCGAGATATGAGCTATCAAAGTTCAGCTGAAGATGCCATTAGTGACTTAACTTTGATACCTCGTATCTCGGAAACGTGACACTGTAGAACATTTGGTCCAATACAAAACTTGTTTATATTAATGCCAGCTATCGATTGAAATAGGTTTTTTGCGTGGCTAATCAAATCAAAGTTGTGCTGAAGATGCCATCAGTGAATGGACTTTAACTGTGATAGCACATATCTCGGAAACGTGACCCTTTAGAACATTTTGTCTAATACAAAACTTGTTTGTATTGATGCCAACTATCGATAAATGTAGGTTTTATGAGTGGCAGCTATTTTTAAATAAAATAAAATGGCGGAAGTTAGGCCTGCCAGGCTTCGTGCAAAAATGCAACCCCTTTGCGTAGGTTATAAAAATTGCTGTTTCTTACAAAAATGCAACGTGAAATATGTATGTCACAGCTGATTTATTTTTTTATTACCGACCTCCCTGTATAGGTAATGCCTTTATATGTATTATAGAATTCATCACTTGGTTGAACGCTTTTTGCAATCGTTCGACTTGAGTTCCATTCCTAATTATGTGGCTATGATTGTTCGTTACCCAGTCAAGCGGTGGATTGGTATCACTGAAATTTCACGCTCAAGTAACTCATAGCTCGGGCCACAGCACACAATATTGAAACAGAAGCTCCACTCTATCCAACGTAGAATACAGGCACACGCACACATACATAGATGCGTACATTCGGCAACAAAACAAATGACAGTCACGAGTGCACTTGCACTCGCTGTGTTTGAAGCTTATCTATGTGTGCGTGCGTTTGCGTTCGTTGCATGAAGCTGATCTTCTGTACCCATCTATTTCGTAACTCGGGTTTTAAGCGTTTTGATTCCGAGAAACACCTATCGATTTGAACTTGGGAAACACCATTAAGAGTCATCGGTACCTACCATGGGAACCGTTGGTATATGGTGCGTCTTAATTACAGTAGCATACTAAAACTGAGGAAATACTATGTTTAAAAGTTAAATGAACTAGAATTTGTGTGGTATATAACAACTAAAAACCCGACTACTGAATAAAATGTAGCCTTCGTTACCCAGGCCATAACGAATCGATTGACACCTTATTTATTCAAATCGGATGAATAGTTTAGGGGCTACGGAGGAACATACGTAAATACAAACATTCATACATAGACTGCTAAAATCATAACCCTTCCTTTTGGCTTCGCCGTAGTCGGGTAAAAAAAGGTTAAAAGTAGATAAGTGTAAAATCTGCCAGTTTTACAAAAAAAAAAAATGCTAACAAATAATTTCTAAGTACAGGAGAGTTCGGTTCAAGTTTCACAGAAGCAGGCTCATATGAAAGACATAGAATACTAGAATGCTTTGTAATCCGTTTACAATTTAAAATAAAGCTTCAATACCTTGAAACTTCCCGGTGACATTTTCGTCCAGAATTTTGCAGATTTAGAACTACTGTATAGGTTAACTATCAAAACAGTGCCAATAATAACCCGAAGAGCTTGCGAGACCTTTACTCCCACGTGAAAACATTTATTTCTGTGTACGAAGGCAATTTGGCAAGACTTGGGCTTCACATTAATTCTTATGTCCGTAGGTAAACGCTTTGGATTTGGCGCCAAACTATGCAGGCTCCCTGACTGCGATGATCAACGGTACTTCCACTATCTCTGGGATTATTACGCCATATTTGATTGGACTGTTGACGCCTGATGTAAGTATTTACATGATTTTTATTGCTTTGTTCAGTAGGTCGTAGTTCAGTGGAAACAATTCCAGTTCCAAGCTGTATTATCTCTGTCTATGTTCCTTATTTATTATATTATTATTATTTAAGTTAAAAAACAGATTTCTTGTATCTTTGCTAGCGAAAACTTTAAATCACAATTAAGACCAAAACTAGAAAGATCTACTTGGTACTTGGGTGTTCAACGTTAGATACCTATCAGCTATAGTTAGGTACCTTTAAATGGCGTGGACGAATAAAAATACAGGGTGTAAACGGACCATTCACGAAGCCGTCAACCAACCATTAAGTACATCAAACTAAGTAACTTTACGCAAAAATTATTGCTGGGATATGACTATTTTTGGGTGAAAAATGACGTTTTACGGTAGGACTCAATGTAACTCACTCAAAACATTGTGCCGATGAATGGATTAAACAGCAAAAAGGTCGTCGAAGTGTTTAAAAAAAATTTCATTAAAAACATGTATTAAAAAAAAAACTTGTGAAAAAATTGGAACTTTAACCCCCAATATCTCCGTAACTAGAAGGTTCCCAGGTATGGTCTAGAACAAAAAAAACATCGCAATGACGGGGAGAACAAGTGCCTTTCGGCTTCGTTAAGGGTCTTTTTACTCCCTTTATAGGCAAAAATACGAGTATATTATGCTAATACACCAAATCATTACCTACAGAATTGCAAATTATCCAATCCAGCAATTTTTGTTCGTAGATCAAACTTTCATATGTAGCTCTTTTGTTATAGATTTCTATAAAAAAGAAACACATTGTATAAAAGTTCTTTATAAAGGCACTGAAAAAACCCTTTGTGAAGTAACTTGGATTAGCCTGAGAACATTCAAGATGAAGTTATTGCTGGGGTAACCCGGGTAGACCTTTAGAATTTCGTTATGGAACCCCATTTTGGCTCAGATTTTTTCCTTTTGTGTTGTCGTACCCTATATGAGAAATACTTTTATCATAGGGCTCTCAAAAGCAAAATCGTCGACCTATTTTAATATGGCGTAATTCAAAATTTGGCGAACCAACGAAAAGTGATATTAATTAATAAAAGTTTAAAAATTAAAGGAAATTAAATAATGTGGCGACACTTGGGGGAGGCCTATGTCCAGCAGTGGACGTCTTTCGGCTGAAATGATGATAATGAGGAAATAATGTTATGGTTAGACTTTCAACTTTCCTAAATTCATAGGTTTTTCCGTATCCTGGACAATTATTACTTACTATACATGACCTTCTAATAATTATGGTCATAATTATTAGAATTAGGTCGACGAAATGCAACATTAAGGCTATTTATTTTGTAGTTATGAATCCAAATTCCTAGCGTTTTCGGGTGAAGTTACAATCTTAGATACTCATAACTAAAACTAAACCATTCTCCGCACTGCAAATGGTGCTTTAGACCCATGTTTCGTAGATAATGTTTGGGGGTTTACGTAAATGCCTTTATCAGAATACCAGCGCTGCGACATAATTCTTAAACGTCGTAGTATTACACTGAGATATCCATTTGGCCTCGTTCAGGACTATTAACTATATTTAATAGGGTTTCGTGGCGAAATGGTAAAAAACGCAACCCTTATAGATTCGTCCTGTCCGTCCGTATGTCACAGCCATTTTTATTTTTTTACTCATAAAAGTACTGTGAAATTATGAAAAAAAAGGGACTGCCCTCCATATGACTGACGATGTGTAACAGAGGGTTGAACAAATGTCATTGCGTGGTGGCTCTTGAAAATGGTATCGAGGTTCTTAAAATACTTATTTCTAAATCAATGGTTGATGAGATATTCGTTGCTAAAGCCGTAAAAATTTTGCTCCCTGTAAAAAGAGGAAAATTGTGAAAAAATGTGGGTTTGCAGTACGTAAAAAGAACTTCCTGGGAATTTGTAGTGAATACTGATGCTCGCATTAAAAAAAAGATTACTAAATTAAAGATTCAAACTTTTACAATTTCTTGATGTCCACATAAAGATTAAAAACGTTGTACGAGTGAAAATTGTATAAATAAATGAAAACAACCAATCACGTACCTGCCTCTTCCCGAATTACAAACTTTTATAAAACCAAACAAATCATCTTCACAGAAGCCTTGTCTCCCAAACTTGGTTTCGAACAATAAATGGGCTTTAATTATTAAAACATTTTCGATTCGACTCAGTGTCAAGTTTCGACAAGATGTCGAGTTTGTGGCTTTAATGCGAACTTCATGTCTTTTAAGTGGTCTCAATCTTGTTGACAGTGCTTTCGGTTCAATCTCTATTTAAAGAAGGAATCGATAGATGTTCTAATTATGCATCGGTCGGTGTATTGGCAAAATAATGCAATTACGTGCTGCAAAGGACTTGTTTCTTTATTACGTTGGGAACTGTGTTTATATTAGCGCACTTAGGATAACTATTTGAGTCTTAGATGTTCTTAGATGTCTAGCTT
The DNA here is from genome assembly GCA_963576755.1 of Noctua janthina. Taxonomy (NCBI): domain Eukaryota; kingdom Metazoa; phylum Arthropoda; class Insecta; order Lepidoptera; family Noctuidae; genus Noctua; species Noctua janthina. The sequence continues at coordinate 8,100,714 of OY755055.1, forward strand.
TTTGGCTCCCGACTCGTTTTTGTCCGATCTTGGCATATTGTTCCAGATTTTTCAACATAAAAGGTTTTTTTGTCAGAAAATTATTGTAAAAGTCAAATGACCGGGTATTGCAAATATTCGTCCTAGTAGGACCCTTCAAATTACCAAATGGCTACCCTAGGCACAATTAGTATTAGACGCCTGCCCTTTATTTATACCTTCTCCTCCTTTAAAATTATTTTCCCAGAGGAGTTTTGGTTTACAATTTTAAGTCTCATTACCCACCGGAATGTTTAAGCAATTCAAAATATTTCTTTATTTTCTTTTTTTTTTAATATCTGTTTTACCTCTTTTCCAGTCAACATTGGCCCAATGGCGAGTAGCGTTCTGGGTATGCTTCTCAGTCCTAGTCGGCACGAACATTGTCTATATCTTCTGGGCGGATGGAAAGCAGCAATGGTGGGACGACGTCCGACAGTACGGGTACCCTGAGGACTGGAAGCACGGGCAACTTAAGATGGCCAATCTCGACAAAGAGAAGAACAAAGAGAAAAAAAAAGCAATCGAAGCAAGGAACTCTTCGAAATAAGTTCAAGTGTTGTGATTAGTACATTTTAAGACCGCAGGCTAGGAAGGTTAAGCTGGTAAAGCATGACCGTTTGTTTTTGTGAGAGATTGGTCCTATTCGAGTTTTTATCCAGACCAGATGAAGCTATTAGATAAGCTCTTCAAAACTTCGGTCAAACCACAGACCGGCTGCGGATACTGGTCACCGACCTATACTATTATAGATACCTACTATAGTATACAGGGTGTAAAGGACAGCCCTCCGCAGACTGATGGGGTGAATTCAGTATATCATACTAAGTTGACCGGTACAAGAAATTATTTCAGGAACGTTATGGGAATCCAATAAATTTGATTTGTTTTATTTCCTTATACGCAATGTATCGTTACCATGGCAAAACGCACGTAGCGAACGGCAAGCGCGACGACGAGTTCGATGAAGTCTCTAGCTAGGCAGGAAGTGAGCACCTGATTTCACACATTGTTCGTTAGAGTATTTTAACATCCATTGTTGTTTTTTTGACTTTAGCCGTATTATTTACAAAGATGAAGTGCTGAGTACAGAGAATGTAATTTTACATTGGAATAAAGTAATAGTAACTGAAAAAACGATAAAGAAAATGAAAATTTTCCTGAGAAAAACTCCGGTGGAATATGATTCAAAATAAGGAGCTGAATGCACCCTGTCAGTTTGCTGAGGGCTGTCCCTTACACCTGTATTTTTTGACAGTTTCCTTGTCGTATCCGCAATTTCAATCCTTCAGGATATTAGATTGTACATAATTTTGTCGACAATCTTATGAATGGCGCTGATAACATAAAATTTAATTTCTCTTATTAATTAAATATGATACCTATACCTACTGCGCTTTTTCTGATAATAGTACATTAATTGTTCAGTCTGCGGCCAATGTCATCAAAATAGATATTTAATTATTTATAAGTAACTAATGTGATTAGCTAAGTATTATAGCAACGTAGGTAATATTAATTGAGAGGAAGAGTAGAAGTTTATTCATTTGAGGCCGTGGTTTAATCAGGCCTGAAGCCTGAGAAACGAAACCATTTCAGGCCGTAAGTGTTGGACTTGGCCTAAAATTTTAATTCCATTGCGACTTGTTCGAAATGAGGATTCATTTGAATTGAATGACGATTGGGTTTTCAAATGGGTTTTTTTAAACACCAATTGTAATTACCTCTGTTATACGTCATGATTATGGAATGTTTATGTGAAAATATTAGTAATACGATTTCCTTCAGTGTTTATTTTTAAAGAGCAATGTGCAAAGTTCAATTAAGAAAAGATTCTGGATAGTTGTAATTAATTTCTTCTAATTAACTCAAATTAATTACATAAATAAACTTGAACTACAGGGTGTTTAGTTAAACGTGGGCAATACTTTAAGCAGTGAAGTACTCTTAAATATGAGCAACTCTTACAATGGAGCTAACTATGAAATATGATTTAAAAAATCTGCTGTATCCTAGGTTTTTTCGAATTACTTTTTTTTTTTCGCGGTTTCATGGTCCGTCCCATAGTAAGAGTTGCTTATTTTCATGAGTACAACACGCCCCTAAAGTATTGCCTACGTTTAAAAAAACACCCAGTATATATAATCAATGAACTTATTGAAGTGCCATCTTAAAATCAGTGTAGTTAAATTAATTTAAAAAAAATAAGGATATTTTATACGTAATTTTGCATATGTATGTTCATTTATTTGAATATGCATTCTTACCAATAAGCTTCACTCCAGTTATATTAATAGTTTTAAGACTATTTTTATTTCAATTTTATATCTTGACTACAGTTTGATTAAATGTATTTTAGTTGTTTCTGGATAACTATTATAGCATCATCTTAGAGTTAAACTTGTCGTATGCTTTCCTATGTACTAATTTAATAAACAATAACTGAGCTAGTTTGGTTACCAATATGCATTTAATGCATTAAGAAAACAATGATTATTGAGTTATCAAATAGCCATTTAAATGGATCTTAATCTAGTTTTATAAAGTACATAAGTTACCTACCTATTTTAATAAATTTTCCTAACGTTATTTGCAGCGAATGTGATATTTTAAATATTTTAGCGTACATTGAATAGTCAACGAGATAATCATGAATTAACAAATGAAAGAAAATGTGTTATTTTTTAAATAGTTTAAAATAAATATCGTTAAAATTATCCTTTCTTAAAATTATTTTTTTGTTACCCTCTTTTTAAAGTTAAGTAAAGAAGAAGTTCTTGGTAAAAACACCTGATGAAATTATTACAGCAATAAAGTTGCGAGAGAGCTTTTGCTAAGACTTAATGACTCCTAACAGTCTTTTAAACACATATTACTAGCGACCCGGCCGGCTTCGCACGGGTGCAATATATACATATAAACCTTCCTCTTAAATCACTCTATCTATAAAAAAAATCGCATAAAAATCCGTTGCGTAGTTTTAAAGATCTAAGCATACATAGGGACAGAGAGCGGGAAGCGGTTTTGTTTTATACTATGTAGTAATTACCCGACTGCCAAGGGAGTTATTTTTTTTGCGCGTATCTTTATTACCTCGTATGTTCCAAATGGCTGATTTTGACGATTAAGGTATCATTATATTCATCTCAAAAACCCAATTGTCCTTAGATATTTTTCTAAAGAAAAAAACAAATAGCGCATTTTTGGCGCTAAATTGTAAGTCGTTATTATTGTTTTTTCAACCAAACCTATCGAGTAGGATATCAAAATTTAGGAAATTAGAAGGAGATTACATATATATGTATAGACTAGCTGTGTCCCGCGGTTTCACCGCTTCTGATTCTTGTTTTATTTTTGCTGGGCTCCTATTGATCGTGGCGTGATGTTATATAGCCTATAGCCTTCCTCGATAATTTGACTATCCAACACTAAAATAATATTTCTATTCGAACCAGTAAGTTCCTGAGATTATCGCGTTCAACCAAACAAACAAACTCTTCAGCTTTATAATATTAGTATAGATACGAAATACAGTTTGTAGTCGGGTTTTATGATACTTTTAATTAAATGTTACATGTTTTGCCTAAATAACTTCTGTTCTTGGAGTACCTTATTTTATGATATAAATATTTAACTACAGTAATACAGCTGACCAAAAGGGTTTTACGTTCATTTTACCTCGTGGGAGGTTTAAGTTTAAGCATAACCAGCCTATAACGTTCCCAGTGCTGGTACACAGGCCTCCTCTCTAATGGAAATGGGCTATAATCCATCATGCAGGCCCAGTGTGGGTTAGTAGATGTCACATGTCTTCGAATCTTTGGTTCTAGGATGTTCCGGTTTCCTCACGATGTTTTCGTTCGCCGTTTTGAGGGCAGTGATGATGAAATAACTTACACAAAGTAATGCGCCTGACTGGGTTCGAACCCACGACTTACTGCTCGTAAGTCGGGGCTGCGACCACTGGGCCACCGCTGCAAATAGGCTCGCCCCTATTATATCTGGTGAAATGGTGTTCACACACCTCTGCCTAATCCTTCGGGGGTTACAGGCTTAATGTTATGAGTAATTCCAGTGTGGGTAAGAGATGGTGCTAGACGACCTGTATAGCTCTGTCTCTTTCGTCGTGGTAGGTCACCTGCCCTTCATTATTCAGCTGCGTTTTACAAATTGTACCTAAATTAACCGTTTTACTTCTATATTAACAAATTCATTGTAGATCCCTTTAGTTACAAGTTATCTATTTGTGTATTTAAATCGAATATCATGTATTCTGTACTGAGCGCTTAGTCTAGTCAAACGCTGTGTGTTGAATAGTAAATAATCACTTAGCCTTGTCAATAGTAAATTATGTAAATACACTTTGCCGTTGTTGTCAGGGTTACCATATCGAATCATCATCTGCCTAGCCTTTTCCCAACTATATTGGGGTCGGCTTCCAGTCTAACCGGATTCAGCTGAATACCAGTATTTTACATGGAGCGACTGCCTATCTGACCTCCACAACCCAGTTAGTACTGGGTAATACGATACCCCTTGGTAAGACTGGTTGTCAGACTTTTTAGGCCACTGACTACCTAACGACTGTCAAAGATCTACAAATGACACCCGGGACCAACGGCTTAACGTGCTTTCCGAGGCACGGAGGAAATTCGGTATGTAATGGGTGGTCACCCATCCACAGACCAACCTAGGCAAGCACGGCTTAACCTAAAGATCGTTCCGAGCGGCTGTTATTATTTAGCCACGAGCTCCTCGGTTACCATTTCGAATAATTCTGACAAAATTACTCAAAAAAAAATCGGGCAAAAAACTTTTATTTCATCATTCTTCTGCCCTTATCCCAATTCATTTGGGGTCGGCGCAGCATGTCTTCTTCTTCCATACTTCTCTATCACTTGTTATCTCAGCAGTCACCTCCTTTCTTGCCATATTATCTTTCACACAGTCCATCAATCGCTTCTTTGGTCTTCCTCTACTCTTATAGCCATCTACATTCATACTCAACATTCTCCTCACTACATATTCCTCATTCCTTCGCATCACATGTCCATACCACATTAACCGATTGCTACACAACTTTTCAGTCCCCGGCGTCACTTTCAGACCTCTTATGTACTCATTGCTTATTGCTTATTTTATCCATCCATTCGTATATTTTTTTTATTTGACAGTATTTATTTAAGTTTTAGTTTTATTTTCTAAAAATTCCACTAATTTAATTATCGCCATTAGCGTACTGCAGTCCAGGGCTGGGCAAAGGCCTCTCCAACTCTATTCCCGTAGATTTTCAGCAGCTTTCATCCTACCGCTACAAGCCACTCTGCGAAGTCAAATAGTCCGGATAGCTGCAAATGCTCGACGGGGAGTAAAAAGCCGGATATGTCCAGACAGATCTGGGTGGATGGTAACCCTAGTTGTATCATGTATTGGAATGAATGAACGAGCAAGTTCGTGCAATAAATAATATTACGTTTCTATTATTAAATTGTGTAAATTCTTGTCTTGCAATGCAGAATTTGATGAGTCGTATACATAGACAACACTGTATGATAGATAAATATATACAGTGTTGTCTACTGTCAATTGCATGCAATTACTTTTAATAAGTCAGTGCAATACATTCTATATTGTCCTTCACTGATTAATGCAATGGTCGATTCAAATTACAGTTGCTGTCACTGAATGTGGTTACCAACATATGTAGTAACCATCTCGTATCCCACGTGCAGAAAATATATAAAAGCAGGGTTCGTTTTTCGTTTTTGTTCTTCATGATATTACTTGCTAATGAAAAAAAAAACTTCACGTGTATCCGAACGCGATATACCGTTCGGCGCGTAACCGTGCGCGTGCGCGTGTGCGTGTTAAGCGTTAACTTAACAGAGTTTTTAGTACATTTGTGTTAAAACTAAAGAATGAAACATTTAGTCAAATTAAATGTCTTTCTTTTCGTAATATTTTAGTAACGAAATTAACATTTGTAACTAAAAAAAATAAGAGATCAAGTTATGAATCAGCATTGATAATTATCACGATAATTAACAATTTTGAATCTTGTATAAAAGACTCGAGAGTCGACCGTCTACTGCTGCGTAGGATGTACATACTATACATACAAGGAGAGGTTTGCTACGTTTGTTGCGCAGCTTATTTATTTGCCAGCCACACATAGCTATGTATATTATGAGCCTAAATGATGATGCTGCTTACTTTTGCATGCAAGCTAAGTAGGCACGTGTGTGAATGCATAGCTTAGCCGTGAACTTCTGTGAAGCAACGCCTTAATATAGTGTGGGTACTCCAGTCACGAGCACCAATTCCTAAATTTAAAAGCAATTTTCGCAAGAAATAACGATTGTGTCTTAGAGATAGGATCTTTTCATAAAAATATGAGTTCCAGAATACTATGTTCGTAACAACATGAAATTTTACTCAGAAAAGTAGGGGAAAAACGGTGGTGGTCGGTAAAAGTTGTTAATAAGTGTTTACATATTGATCGTGACTGTACTAACTAAATCATTAGCTGTTAGACAAGGGTCTCATCTCAAATGTATTATGATGAACAGAGAAAGGTAAATTAACCTGTTCGTTTAAAGATCTCTCTTCGACAAAAGAGCCTACAGACACGAACGACAGTGTGTACGATGTATTCAACTAGAGTATAGGTTGAGAAGTATAAGTTGTTAGTTGCTTCACCATTGCATTCGGTTGTGCCTGTAAACATAGTTGTAAGTAATGATTAAATAAATAAATAAACTACCATTATCTCGCCATGACACTACAGGTTGAGCTTATATTCTTATATAGGTGCCGACGCGAGTGAAAAAATGAAGTAGGCCTGATAATCGCTTAAGCGTTAGTGCTCCCACTATGGTTGGTTTAGAATTAATCATATGTCTACCGTAGCGTTGCCAATTCTGTTGATATTTTCGACTGTTCACGCTAAAAGAATAATAAATTGCCAATCTCATAACCTGAATCAAGTTCATCGCCACGGTCCAAATCTTTTGCTTAACGACAGCAAATAATTCTACGAACCGACACAATACTAAAACCGTACGTATTATATTTTATCGCATATCCGTGACGAAATCCACTTTGACCTGTTGCGACACAATACGAGACTGCGAGTAGATATGAATGGTCTTGAAAGGCATTAATTATAAACACAAGCAAGCTGACATCATCATGCAGTAAAACACTAAATGATTAAAATTACTGGGTTGCTCAACCAGACGGTTTGCATGTTTATTGATCATGGGAATATTATGCTATTAGTGTCGTTGAATTGCTTGAGGCTAAATAGTTACATCCTAAGGATAAGCAGACCTTGCCTAGGTTGCTCAGTAGATGGGTGACCACCCATTACATACCGAGTTTCCTCCATGCCTCATAAAGCACGTTAAGCCGTTGGTCCCGGCTGTCATTTGTAGATCTTTGACAGTCGTTACAGGTAGTCAGTGGCCCGAAAATTTGACAACCAGTCTTAAAAAGGGGTTTCGTATTACCCAGTACAAACTGGGTTGTGGAGGTCAAATAGGCAGTCACTCCATGTAAAATACTGCTGCATCCGGTTAGACTGGAAGCCGACCCCAACATAGTTGGGAAAAGGCTAGGCAGATGATGATGAGTATCGTTGATTTGGTAACTGCTCTACCACTTTTGATACCAATTTCCAGAAAATTAAACTACAATGAGGCAAAAATTTTCGAGCTAACCTTGACAGAATGATATTTTGTCAGCGAAAATATGATAGAAAAGTTGAAATGTTTGAGACAAAGCTAAGCTAATGAAAAGTTCATGTCATTCCTTTTGAAAGTCATTGTAATAAAAAATCTTTTTTGCAAAAAATAAAACCGACTTCAAACACACAGAAAAGTCAAAAATAAAATTAGATTCTGAAGTTGGTGACTTTTGTTTGTTTGATTTAATTTTTTTGTCACCGACTTCTTCTGTGTTTGAAGTCGGTTTTATTTTTTGCAAAAAAGATTTTTTTGTTTTTAATTTTTAGTTGTAATATCCTATACAAATATTTGCTATACATTTATTTTACATTGTCAACAATACATTTCATGGTAATAGGCTTATCACCAATAAAATAGAAGTTAATATACCTAACTGTCGCAATCTGGGTACCGCTCAGAGCATACAGCCGTTATGTTATGTTATGATATTGTGTAAACAATAAACATCCAAGCGATTGCAGCAATCACGACAGATTTGCTATCTACTATTGAAGAATTCCATTGTATAACTCCAAAGATCAGCATCAGATCTTCACCAAATTTAAATGGGACCACCGCGGAATAATATTCTTCCAAACGAAAAAAGAATCATCATAATCGGTTCGCAATTGGTTAAGATATCGCTGAACATACACACAAAAAAAAAAAAAAAACATTCAGTCGACTTGATAACCTCCTCTTTTTGGAAGTCGGTTAAAAATCTAGACTTCTGAAAATCGTCTTCTTCGAATCTAGAATCTAGACTATCTTGTCTAGCCCTCTATGGTTGTTTTAAAACGTACAAGCATAGATATTAAAAAAAAAACCCAATATACGCACTCAGCGTCTCTAAAACTTCCTCAGAAAAAGTGTAGCAATTTCGAATTGTGCGCACTTTTCAGTGCTTGTGACAGCCATTGTTTTTTGGGAATTGAATTAGAAAAGTGACATAACGTGCGTTGCTCGCGTTTAAAAAAAACAACTTTATGTGGTCGGTGTAAGATCGAATTTGTGTTTCGTTAATTGGAACTTGTGTTTTAAAAAAAATATTTTTATGTGTGATGTATCGACGACACTTTCTGATGTGGCATTTGCATGGAATTCTGCATCTGGGCATTTTAAATTTAATATATCAATGCGTACAAGTGTCATTTAATCGTAGGGTGGTAAAGAGATTACGAGGTCTATTTTACGTACGTAGTACTAACGTAAGTCAAACATGATGTGCCTTGTTTGATTTACGTTGGAATACACTCGCATTATTTCCTTTTCTTCTGTCTCGGGTTGATTACTTTATTTTGTGGTGTTTATATAGGAACGATACGTGTTAATATTATTATTCTTAGGGTCGATCTGCACGATTATGGTCGATAGTGTGAATCATATGTCAACTTAATCAAATGGAGTTCTGCAGGTACAGGTATTGTCCTAACAGATAAATCCTGTTCTTGATAAATCTTCATCTCTCTTTACTTTTTATATTTTGTTTGTATCTATAAATGTATTTATTATTATATTTTATCTTAGAAATTTTCTGTACTATTGCATCTACTGTTTTGTCTCTGCATCACCCTAAGGTAGACTGGTAGAAAACGCCCAAGGCATTAAGTCCGCCTTTGTACATTTTGAGAGCAGCGGTGGCCCAGTGGTGGAGACCCTGACTTACGAGCAGTAAGTCGTGGGTTCGAACCCAGCCAGGCGCATTACTTTGTGTAAGTTATTTCATCACCACTGCTCTCAAAAACGGTGAAGGGAAACATCGTGAGGAAACGCCTGTCCTAGAACCAAAAATTCGAAGCCATGTGACATCTACCAACCCGCACTGGGCCCGCGTGGTCGATTATATCCCATTCCCTCTCATAGAGGCCTGCGTCCCAGCAGTGGGAACACTAATAGGCTGATTATGCTTATGCTTGTACATTTTGTGCATAAAGTTTAAATAAATAAATATATAATGATCGCGACATGATGGAAAACTAGCACCATTATTATATTAATTTGTTACTTAATGATTTTCTTTTGTATTCTTTCCACATAAATGCAGCAACCTACATAGCATAAGATGTTTCAGGTAATAATAGTCAGTGTAATACCTTCTGTTAACAAAGTGCAGAAAACCGGTCGGTAACTGATACTTGTTTTAGTTTAATGATTGTACAAATAGAAGCGTTCAACGGCTAGTTTAGTCATCTATAGATACCTAACAATTTTAAAACACATAATGTGCTGTGTGTAAGTTATGATAATGGTTTAGCTATAGGTGAGTTTCCACCGGCGCCTGTGGATAGATGGAAACAGTAACTATCTTAGGATAATCTGCGTTCGCAATTTAGTTTCTGAAAATATATTTACGAGTTTTTTGAAAAAATAGATTTAACACCTTAATACAAAAGAGAGCTCAGTTTGGGCCTCAACTTCAACACATCCTAGGTATTTTTCAGTACAATATGATTTAAAAAAACTTAAAAAAAAACCGACCGATGGTTTTTGTTTTACCCTTTGTAGTTGTAATATACCACACAAATTCTTGTCATGAAACAATTTTCTACATTGTAACTAGAGGGAACCATCATGTCTTCAACAAAGTCAACATAGGCCAACAATCACCCATTTACCGTAAGCTTTCTGTTACCAACTCTATTCGTAGTGAAATAGGTCTCTTTACTGGTCCAGTGGCCTCACTTAGGACTAAACTTAGAGAATCGTATAATATGTTTTTTTTTTTTAATATATTTCTTGCTTATGTTTAATTTTTCTTTCCCAAAACTCTTTTATTATTTTTGAAAAAGTCACATTTTGTAATTTTTCGTTTAGTTATTTTTTTTTTTTGTAATATTGTAATTCATGTAGATGGCAATCAGAAATATTGCTGTTTTTGACATGGAAAGAAAAATTCGAGTGCGAGCAGGGTTTGAACCTGCGACCTTCCGATTCAGTACACCGGATGTCTTAACCAACAAAAAAAAAAAAAAACTAAAAAAAAAAAAAAAAAAAAAATAATCAGAAAAATTGTTTTGTAACTTTTTTATTGCATTTGTGAATTAATAATTTAAAAAAAACAAAAATAAAAAAAACTATTGAACTGATTTTGATTAAATTTCTATGAGACCAATCGAAAAGTATGTCCTTTCACATTTTATTTTTTTGCTGGCCTACACGGTGTCCCACTGCTGTGCAAAGGCTTCCTCTTGTCCTTCCATACCTCTTTATCTTGTTAAATACCTCTCCATCCTTTCACATAAAAATATAATTTTTCGATCGGTTCATAAATGACGGAGAATGAGGTAACAAACTTAAAAAAAATACAACCGAATTGAGAACCTCCTCCTTATTTTGAAGTCGGTTAAAAACACGGTTAATCAACTTAATTTTGAAGTAACAGAAAGTTGATATTTATTTAAGAGTAAATATATTATCAATTTGGAAATAAGGATTGAAATGGACCTTCTTTTTTTTCGGATGGGAATTCAACAATGATCAAAGAACCCTCCTTCCCCTCCCCCCCCCCCCCCCGATCTGGGCGGAGCAGAAGGGAGTGTCAGATTTCTACTGACTAAAACCCATCCATGTTCCTTTGTGTTCCAGGACCACGGTATCTCTTTCGAATAGTCCCGCAGCCCTTGAAATAGACCTTAGGTTCACATGCAGTCAATTTTAATTAAAAGTGTTTTGTTGAACGTCAAACGTAAAAAAATACCGAACAAATTAACGAAATACATCTACAACATCAAGTTATTTTTCGCGAAGCGACATTTAATAATATATTGTTAGCCAGAGTCAATAAACTACGAACTAGTCACATACCTCATGTTAGCTAATACATTATTCATAGATACGTTTTTGTAGGTACTCCGGAAACAAGTTTTTTTTGACATAGTTGGTAACGTGTATCATTTTGCAAATCTAAAATTAAGATACAAAGAAGATCTATGGCTTTTATTATGTTTTAGAATCCATATTTAACAAATCTCATAACATGTATTGAATATAGAACTATAAATCTTAATATACTTATCTTACTCACCTTATAATATTATAATGTTAGTTTTGGTCCAAATACGATATGGTATTTTCATAAATCTTATGAACTTTTCAAAATAATGGAGGACCAAAATGACTGAAGGAGCAAAGAATATCCTAAGTCACTGTACTAGTGACCTTCTAAAAATTTGCTCCAATACTAACTGGACTATCTCAAATCTACATCAGCCGAAAATGTGACTTAAGAACAAAAAGATGGTAGACAAAATCGATAAATGCGACGTGTCTCAAAACGAAATCAATTTGGTGAGTAACAAATTCTATAAATAGCACCATGTGTCATTTTAATACTATGATAGTAGGTTATGTAGTTTTTTGTTTAACTTAAATGTAAAAAATGTTGGCCGAGGATAAGTAACTTGGTTAATATCCTCATTGCCTGATTCAAGGTTAAGGGGCTTCAGTAAGGTGGCCCTTCACGATTAGGTTCACATCTACTACTGGCTTTAACATTCGTAACGAACAGTCATAAGAAGTCCGCAAGTTTAACAAATGACAACCAGTTTTACCAAAATGTATCGTGGACATTAACACTAGAAACGGGATCTTTACCAAATAATTACTAGTTAGACCATAATAGTTTAAAATCTTATGAAATGTATCGTACAGTTATTCATTCTCAGTAACTCGGTTGTGGAGATCAGGCTGCATATGCATTCAGATATCAGTTGCATTCGGTTTAACTGGAAACAGAGTTTGGGTAAAACCTAGGTTGATGCTGATGAAGAACTACATGTTGCATAGGTCTCTTTTATGATAGATTTTTTTAACAATGGCTACTTAACAACTGCACAGTCGTCGGTTAAGCCGCGTTGACACGGTCCGAGTATGCTCGGACCGAGTGGACTTGGATCCTACTCAGACGCAACTCTTATTGTAGCAACCCATACCAACTCATCCGAGTGCGCTCGGATTATGGGTTGGCACAAAACGAGTTGCGTCCGAGTAGGTATCCGAGTCCACTCGGTCCGAGCATACTCTGATCGTGTCACCGCGGCTTTAAAAAGTTTGGGCATTTGAATGAGAATGGCAGTGAGTGGGTGACATGAAGTGCCAGCTAAAAATGAACGAATGTTACTTTTAGCAAACCTATTTTTGTTTTTTTTTTTCCCTTTTTTTCCTTTTTGGAACCCAAAAAAAAATGTACATATTATGTTATTCTCTGAACACGCAAAAATAAAACCAACTATCAAAATAGGCCAGACTTTTCCCAAATCGGAACATAAATAGACTCAAAGCCAGACAGATAATAAAGTCAATACAACGACCGATACATCCGACAAGAAATTGTGTATCAATCATTTTTGTACAAGCAGCGATAAAGTTGATTGATTAGGTTATACAGTCTAGGAGTATTGCCGCTATCAGTGTCAAAGTAACAACAAGGTTAGTGTATGAATGTCCCGAAGCCGATGGTTATTAGAGAAGTGTTGATTAAATTCGGATAGTTATATGAGAACATGATTTTTAGCTGTTGCCATTAACACATACCGATGGGTTTCATGCCATCATCCGCAAGAAAACGGCCTCGCTCCTGAGCAGAATAAGTGGCAGTCATAATAGCATCATGAAGGCGGTGGAGGCCCACCATAATAAGGCAATACCCTAGTATTTCATTGACCTAGTTATTATGGCTATTAACAGCTATGGGCGGTCCTCTCATTTCATCTTTAGTTAAGTTCCTAACAATAGTATCTAAGTGCAAATCTGTTGCAATTTATGAATATCTAAGCCTTGCTTGCGTTAACACAAATTACAAACCTGCTAATATTATAAGAGATATACAAACAACAATCGTGCCTAAAGACAACGTTTTCATAAAACTTTCCTAGATTTCTCGACACTTCGTTTTGGAAACAACATGTTTCCGTCAACAACTCCTCGTATCGTATCGATATTGATAATTTTATTATCAACGTAATAAACCTGTGTTCTTCTGTATAATTTGAGATGGTTCGTCATAGATGACTATTCTCAACAAAAGTTAACCTTTGGGTTAAATAGGACAACATTGCGAAACCTGAATATAGTTTGTTCAGAATAAGTAACAGAATCGATTCTAATAATTTTTAAACCATGTTAAATGTTGTCCCAAAAATATTATAAAAAAGTTACAAGTTGGACACCGAGCGACACTAAGTACCTATCGCAATCATTTGGGTACCTACTGCCAAATTATTATTATCAATTAGCTCAAGACGACGCTAAAGGCGCGGCAGCGTCGCGTGGTAACCATGTTTTTTTTGGACAACCAGGTAACAGAACAAACTTATAACTTTGTGATTTTTCATGATACAGTTTCCAAATTTTGTACATAGATTCTTTACATAAAAATACTTGACACATGTTTCAGGTTTCGCATACTAAAACTAATGTTGTATAAAAATCTCGTGTCAATCACGGTTTGCCACACTCCTCCGAAACGGCTCGACCGTTTGTGATTAATTTTTTTATGTATATTTGGTAAGTATGAGAATAGGTCGTAAAGTACATTTCACACCGCTCACGCGGACGAAGGTCGCGGGGTATATCTAGTAATATCTATGAAAATAATTTCTTGTTTTCAAAAAAACATTTTTATTGATAATTTGTTTTTTTTTCTGCGTATGAGATTATACAATTAAAATAAATTAATTAATATTTTGATGTTCAGTCAGTTTAGTTCGGAATACATGTAAGAAACCCTATACTGACGGCCTGGCCTTTTCCCAACTATACGATGACCTTTGGTAAGACTGGATGTCAGACTATCGGGCTTCTGACTGCCTGTCAAAGATTTACAAATGTCAGCCGGGACCACCGGCTTATTGTGCTATCTGCAGCACGGTCGGAACTCCGTATGTAAAGGATGGTCACACATCAACGCCTAACTTAGCAACCTTGAAAATCGACGCATGCGGCTGATATTATTTAGCCACGATCCCCAATGAGGTCTTAATAGCCACCACTCCCGTACCACAGTAAAAATCTAAGCTCAAATCGGGTCGTAGCCGAAATAGCCACGTTCCAGTTCAGATTATTCGTCCTTGGCCTTAAGATTTAAGCCTCCATGACAACGGCAGTCAAGTTGATTGGCCTCTATATGACCAACGCTTTTTGCGGTTGTTATGTCAAATAATCGTAGGGTGAAACGACAAGTTGTTAGACGATCGTATTTAATATGCTGTTGACATTTTAAATGCTAAGCACAATGTAAAGACTAGCCTTCAACTTAAATTATTTGTACTGTCAATGTTTGACAGTTGTATCATAAAACCGGGAAAATTGACATAGATATTCAATTTGATAAACAATTGTTTTTCTGACTGTACAATGTTTTAATGCTTGTGTTTGGAAAAAGACACCGATGTGAAAACGGTTACCACGTATTTAGTACATACGTACGTTCCAGTGTTTTTGTTATTATGAATTTCCTTTATTTATTTCCATACAAATCAATTACATTCTTAAATATTCTCCCTCAACAATCTGTAAACCAGATTCTTAGGAACATAGTTTACAAACTCTTGAGAAAGAACAGCTTAAGTAATTTTACATTATTTTTTCTTTTTTTTACCATTTTTTTTTTGTTGGCTTTCAAAAAAGGCCCATAAATGTCTGGAGCCTGAATGATCTCCTTTGCCTTTTATTTTCTGACTTCTAATAACAGCAGTCAATTGGTTGAGAAGGTATGGTAAGGTACCCTTTTACCAATCGTTCGGTCGCTAAAATAATTCCTTATTCTAGGTACCTACATCAAATTTACCTGCTGATACTATCCTCGTTGCGTGGTTAAGGGTAACTAGCGAGTGACGCTCCCAGCTGCCATGAGTGTTAACTAGAGGTAGGTATTGGGTTTTGTTTTGTTTGTCTAAATATTTTCAAAAAAACCCACGACGACGGGAGAAAGCGGTGTGGAACTGAGTAACAGGATAAACTGCGTGTTTACGTCGCTTTCCTTCAAATAGACTATGATCATGGGGAAGAGAAGAATGCCTGCGTAATATCTACATAAACACTTCCTAATATTATAAAACTGAAGAGTTTGTTTGTTTGATTGAACGCGCTAATCTCAGGAACTACTGGTTCGAATTAGAAATTCTTTAAGTGTTGGATAGTCCATTTATTGAGAAAGGCTAAAGCATATCACGCTACGACCAATAGGAGCGGAGCAACAATGTAATACGTTGCAAAGACAAGGAAAATTTAAAAACACATTAACACAAGCACTAGAATCTTTGTATAAATATTTCAGTGCTCGTACCAAGCACCTCCACACCATACATGGATAGAGTCCACCACAGCTCTTCCCTTCACACACTGTCATAGGCCTTCTCCAAATCTACAAAAGCACAGTAGGCTTTCTTGTGCTTTGCCAGTTGTTTTTCGCATTACCAGCAACATAACATGTATCCTACAACACTAAAACATGTTGCTGAAACATGTTGCTGTAACATTGTTGCGTAACTTTGTTCCGTAGTGAATACGTGGCATTAAGATTTAAATCATAGATTTGCCTGCGCCAAACAAATGTTCAGGTTTCTATTTTGTTCACAGTGAGTTTGATTAGTGTCTCGGTCATACCAGTATAAACACTTTCTCACGCGACCTAAGTACGGTTAGGGCACATCTATGATTTAAATCTATGGGCATAACAGTCTGTTTACCCTAATTCACCTACTGGCATTCTCATACGCACAATCCACAGCTCTGAAGGTCACAGTTGAATAAAATTTAAATTCAAGTTGAATGTTTAAAACATTGTGATAGCGTTTGATTCATTGAATTGCTTTCATTCACCAGCGGTACTGATACGATAAAATAGTACCGAATGAGGTTAATGTCGTTGCATGTTAACCTACATTTTAACTTGTACTGGTTTTCACTGAAGAGAATGATATAATTAGGATAAATTATTACTCTTACGATTTTTGTAATTTATGTGGTTCTGGTTATCACAAAAATGTATGTAAGGTCTATCTTTTCACACACGAAATATTTTCAGGGAATCATCTAACGGCTATAACAAAGCCATTTCAAGGGATTTTTTTTATTTATTTATTTATTTATTTATTTATTGACACACCAACGACTTATTCACTAAATCATTACATTAAATAATTTATAAAAAATAAATAATTTTAAATTACTTGACCCACAAAATAAATACTGGCTCCTTATTTTTAAGCATCCATTACGCTAGTTTACTACGTCATATTTATCTACTGTCTTTGTTAGAATATGGTAGTAAATTTTTTATGCAAAAAGTTTAAAAAAAATTTAGAATTATAATAATTTTGTAAAAAAAAAAACACGCAGATAATTTTTTTTTTCGTTGCTATGGCGACTTTACGACTTATAGAACTTACGGTTAAAATATTTCGTGTATAAAAAGATGGACCTTATATACTGGCATTTGATATTTCACTGCCAGTGGACTGATTTTCACATTAATGTCAATGTAATGCATAATTTATTAATTATGTTACCTATGTATAAAGGGTGTAAAAAGACCCAGACACGTGTTCTCCCCGTCATTACGATATATTTTTTGTTCTAGAGTAACTAATAAGAATATTTTTTTTCCTTCTAGTTACGGAGATATTGGGGGCCAAAGTTCCAACTTTTTCACATATGTTTTTTTTTAAATACGCGTTTTTAATGTATTTTTTATTACTTTAAACGCCTCCATGACCCCCGTACTATTCAGTCTATCCATCAGCATAATGTTTTGAATGCGTTACATTGAGTCCTACCGTAAAACGTGATTTTTCACCCCAAAAAAAAGTCAGCAATAATTTTTGCCTAAAGTTACTTAGTTTGATTTACATAATGCTTGGTACCGGCTTCGTAAAGGGTCCGTTTACACCCTGTATACAGTCAAGAGCAATGAAATGTATACACGCCGCCACTTTTAAAAGGGATCATCTCCTACTGTATTGATTCAAGTTTTACGTTATTTCACGAGAAAATCGCCTTTGAGTTTAGCTACGTTTATTCATACCTGTTTCGTAGGAGCTCGTGGCCAAATGTCCGAAAAGTCTGACAACCAGTCTTGCCAAGGGGTATCGTATTACCCAGTAGTAAATGGGTTGTGGAGGTCAGATAGACAGTCGCTCTATGTAAAATACTGGTATTCAGCTGCATCCGGTTAGACTGGAAGCCGACCCCAACATAGTTGGGAAAAGGCTAGGCAGATGATGATTCATACCTGTTTCATAATTATAACTATCAAATAATGACGGTTATATGGTTTGAATATTATCTAAATTTTCTGACTTGACCTCCAACAAACAAGTATGTCATACTTCGATTTAGTTTAAACAATGAAGATAACAATGATTAAATATTCATGAGAAAATACTGACCTTCGACTGAGTAAATATTTTTTGTTCAAGTTTAGTAAACGAGTTGAGTTAAATTTAATAAAACTAGTTTTGAGAGCAAAAGAATGACGTCAAAGTGTCCAACATTCCTAATAAGATAGGCATGGCAGGTGCTTTAAGAAGGTAACATAAAATATCTTCCAGCGCACAGATTTATAAAGGGTGTCACAAGACCCTTAACGAAGCTGAAAGACACTTGGTCTCCCCGTCATTGCGATTATTTTTTTGTTCTAGACCATACCTGGGAACCTTCTTGTTTCGGAGATATTGGGGATCAAAGATCCAACTTATTCACAAGTTATTTTTTTTATACTTTTTTTAATGTAAGATTTTTAATTTAAACATCTCTACGACCCCCGTACTATTCAATGCATCTATCAACATGTTGATAGTTGTTTTGAGTGAGTTACATTGCGTCCTACCGTAAAACGTGGTATTACATCCCAAAAAAAAAAATCTGTTGCTTAGTTTAAAAGATCTAAGCGCACAGACAGCATGAGCGACTTTGTTTTATACTCCGTAAAGATATATATGTATAATTGACGGCACGGTTGGCCCAGTTGCTAAGCGATTGGCTGCTGAGCTGCGTGTGTCGGGTTCGATTCCCGAACGGAACAAATATTTGTATGGCCCACAGGTCTTTGTTCCGGGTCTGAGTGTTTGTGTATGCGAGTTTAAATGTTTGTAAACGCACCCATGATACAAGACAAATTGCTGAGGGGCAATTTTTTTTTTTTTTTAATTGGCTGGAACATTTCTGAAAGACTTCATGAACAAACTGGTGTATAACAAATATATACATAGGTACCTGAGTATTTTACTAACGAATCAAAGCAGTACAACAGACCGACAATATATTCTTTTAAAATAAACCTAATATCATTGATGAAAAAAAATATTTATCGGCCCACATTTAAGTAACCATAGAGCTAATCGGGCTCTATCAGGAAACCAGACGAGTTTGGTTATTGCCTGCTTATGATAAGTAACTTATCTCATATACATGTCAAGACCACGACATAATTTTATATTCATATTAATATTATTTTTCGTTCCGTAAGTTTAAAAAGGTGTTACAAAAGGCTTACAGGTAAGAACAAGTATGTTCCCTGTTAAGGCACAGCAATATACAATATTAAAATTAAATTTTAAGTAGTTAATAATAAACAACCATTTCTACTTATTATTTACAAATGAAGGGTAACACATATTAGGGTATTCCTCAAAGCGCAACAATTTTTAAGCGCAACCAACTAAGCGCAACTAAATTTTTCCTCGAAGCGCAACTATTAGTTGTGCTCACAAATTCAAATTAAAAATATTAAATGTTTATTCCTCATAGCGCAACCATGATTGAAAAAAAATTAACGAATCCATCATACCCCTCTCTATTTTTCATCATGGTTGCGCTTTGAGGAATAATTTAGTTGCGCTTAGAAACAGTTGCGCTTTGAGGAATACTCCCATATAACAGAGTAACATACTAAGTACAACTACACAAAAACAATTAGGTTCGTTCCCACTAGTTCTACTAAACAGTTTACCATCATCATCGGCCTGCCTTTTCTCAATCTATGTTAGGGTCGGCTCCCAGTCTACCTGAATGCAGCTGAATACTAGAATTTTACATAGAGCGACTGCCTATCTGACCTCCACAACCCAGTTAGTACTGGTAAGACTGGTTGTCACACTTTCAGGCCAGTGACTACCTATAACGACTGTCAAAGATCTACAAATGACAGCCGGGAAACGGTTTGTATAGGATGGTCGCCAATCCACAGAACAACCTAGGCAAGCACGACTTAACCTGCAGATTGATTCGAGCGGCTGTTATTATTAAGCCACGAGCTCCTCACACTACTAAACACTTAATGACGGCACGGTTGGCGCAGTGGCTGAGCGATTGTCTGCTGCGCTTCGTGTCGTGGGTTCGATTCCCGCATGGAACAAATATTTGTATGGCCTACAGGTAGTTGTTCCGGGTCTGGCTGTTTGTGTATGTGTGCTTAAATGTTTGTAAACGCACCCACGATACAGGAGAAATTCCTAGTGTGGGGCAACGTTTTTAAAAACAAAAAAAAAAAAAAGTTCAACGGTAGAACTGATGGGATTTGTTTTTTTAGTGTACAAAATCGTAGAAAAAGTGGGAAATTTCCCATTTGATCTACTACTCTATTAATTCTACTTTGCCTTGTCGTGAGAACAAAAACTCAATTCGTTTTAAAGTAGAATTGTGTAATAGAACAATAGAACAGTAGAACAAATGAGAATTACTTCAAAATAAACTTTATAACAAACAAAGTTTTAGCGCAGCAATTTATAACTAACTAGCGACTCGCCCAGGCTTCACACGAGTGCAAAATACATATAAACCTTTCTCTTGAATCACTCTATCTATTGCTGAAAACCGTATCAAAATCCGTTGCGTAGTTTAAAATATCTAAGCGTACAGACAGCGGGAGCGACTTTGTTTATACTATGTAAAGAAGATTTGCTGACTTTTCTAACAGTTTACGTATTCACAGCGGAAAAATTAAAACAAAAAATAAGCAATTTTCTAATTGTAAAACAAACATAATTATGATGTCTCCATAACACGAGTTACTACTAGTACCATAAGGTATAAATAGTAAACAAAATTAAACGCAATAACGTTTAAACATACCTACCTATACAGGAAAAACTTCTTCACTCCTTGGGAAACGTTTCTGTTTTTACCCGACTGCGGCGAAGCCCAAAAGGAGGGTTATGTGTTTGACCTGTATGTATGTATGTTTCTATGTTCCCTCGTAACTCCTTAACAGATAAACGGATTTGGATAAATTATACGTCGTTAGGTTCGTCTTGGTGGTGCAAGTCACTGGTTACATTGAAATGAAAAACAAAAAAAAATGGCGGATTTAGGGTGCCTTATCGTAACGTTTCAAATTTTTTATTCTTTCTATGTCATCGACTGGGGTATCAAAATAAAGGGTTTTACAAAAATGTATACAATTTATAAGTTTAAAAGTAATTCGAAGTGACAAATCGTGTAATAAAAAAAGATAAGCCGTCTGTGAATTCTTTCACGTTACTAAAAAAAATTAAATGAAAAAACTAAAAAACCCGACTGAAAAAACTGAAAAGTATAAAACAAGCACATTTTAAACAAAAGTTGGAAGCAGGCGGCCCATTTGAATATAAAATTAGGAAAATGGAATAGGCCCCGCCTGCTTCCAACTTTTGTTTAATTTAAAATGTACTTGTTTTTTATTATATATTTCAGGTTTTACAGTTGGTTTTTTTTAGTTTTTTCAACTACTTTTTTTTTTAGCAAATTGAACACCCTTTTATAGACTATGAAGTAAGAGTTTATAATCGTGTGAATAAAATCGTAACGGATTCGCGATTCAAACTTGGTGGATCGGATGACTGTAAAACGATACTTTACACTTTTCAATATCGCCGACCCCGCAACAGGTATATCGCGAGTGTATAAAATTGTTTATTCCATTCAAGGCCGACAACCTCGTGTTGGTTGCGCGGCTGTACAGTTGGTTGACAATATTCGCTATGCGCCGGCGTCTACCACGAGACCCGTAGGTTTCAATCTTGCGCACTAGCACAATTGATAAATAAATACTCGTATAATATATTTAGTGATAAAGATTGCTAATTCAAGTCATTGTACTCGCGTTTGTTATTCAGACCGCGTGTGCTTTGTGTTTTTTTTTTACAATTAAAATAATGTAATGTGGCATTTTTTTCGCATGTGTGTTTAGTGTGTTTTTCTGGATTTTTTCTTGAATAAAACTTTGTGTAAGTGGATTTTATCTATTACTTGATGGGACAGAGTGGAAAAATCCATTTTGGTTTCGAAACCATCTGGCAAATAATGACGCGATTTTTATTCATTTAATGAATGAATGTACCTATGGGTTTTATTTAACTAGCGGTAATTGACGTGTCTGTTTTAGAATTTTAGCACATTTTAGTTATTAGTTTAGGTTTAAGCTAGGCTTATTAACATACTCTGTGTTAGAAAGCGCCAACGCGTATGCTTTTGACATTTCGGTGACGATTTCGCAATAACGGCTTTAGAACAAACAAAGCGGAAATTAATTTAACTACCTATTTCTATAGAACCATTTCTTGTGTCCATGACAGAGTTGTAATTGTCACTGTTAATTAGTCATGATTTTGCTAAGCAAAATAAGTACCTAGGTATAGGTATTTATGTAGGTATTATGAATTTCACAGCATGGATAAATGAACCTATACATACAACCATTTTTAGTGGTAATGACTTTAATATATTTTATCAAAATACATTTATTTAAAGAATTTAATTAAGTGAACAACACATTATTTATTTTACATTTAAATCTTACTTTATTGCCTTAGTTTATTTCGAGTTGAAATAAAAACTGATGCTTACAAAAATCTTGAAAACAATAGCGTCTTAGTTACAATAAACGTTGTAATTATCAGCTTTACATTATAATTATTATATCGGACGCAACCTCGGCTCTTGAACTCCGCCAGAGGTCTAGGTTAGACGCGATTTCAATCGTTCTGTCATGTATGCTTCAGATTTGGGTCAAGCTATAATTTATTGACGGTAAAAATATCATAAACTAGAAATTTGAGTACCTATTTAGGTACCTACTCAAAATTTTGCGATTTGGAACAGTTTAAAAAAATATATTTCATAAAGGACGGCACAAGGAGGCACACCAATATTTTTTTTTCCAGCATGTCTAAAAAATAGATAACTCGACAAAAAAGGATCTGTTTTTGTTTTTCTATCCCCAAAAATGACTGAGATATTAAACGTTAAAGTGCGGTCTCCGCGGCAAAATCTTTTTTACAAATCAAATTTTATGAACGTAAACACAACGCATCGCCCGCAATCGGACATGACACTCGCAGCGTGAAGTCATCGCAGTAGCGCGCGAAGGAATGCAAATTTAAAAAACCGGTGAAGCTGTAACTTTGGAAATCCTGGCCCGATTTCGATGAAACAAAAACTAGTATTATTTGCACGAGTACGCTAACGTAACTTAACTTTTATACTAATATTTTGATGTGTTGGTGTGACTCATTGACACACAGCCACTAGCATAAGATCAACAGAATTGAAATATATCTCAAATAGTAGCTTACAATAGGACTGCAAAATTCGCAGAAGATAAATAGAGCCACTTGAAATATGTTGCATTTTTCCGAATTTTGCCTAAGATTTGACCTTATATTAAAACTACTAAGTAATAATAAACCTAGTTGAACAATGGAATTTTGTTACACAGCCTTAACATTCCTTAGTCGATCCTTTTTGACCAAGACCATTTGTTTGTTTACAAAAATAATACACCTACTACTAAATACTGTAGGAGCAAATCGCTTTTGAATCTTGCGTCATTACAACGTATAGATGCTTGTTACTGTAACCACTATATGTAATCAAAGCGCAAAAAAACGGTTATCATTTCAGGTACCTATTAAAAAAAAAGTTTATCAGGAACCAGCATAAAAGTAATCTCCCTATTAAGCACACTTCATTCTATTTCAGGATATCGAAAAGCTTCTTAGTTAAAGCTTCATTATGGCCAATATGGAGGATACAGAAGCTCAGGTGCAGGCCCATAAGCTTCTCGGCCAGAAGACACGGGCCCCAAGACCACCAGACACCGCCCTCACAAGAGCATTGCGGTCATGTAAGTAAAGCTTTATTGTTTTAGGATATAGAGTCTATTTTTATATGTCAGTGAAGATCGGGAAAGACTTGTGGTTTGAATGAAAAAACATTTCCGTTAGGTACTGTTAGCTTGCGTCATTCCACTACTGGGCAAAGGCCTGTCCCATAACTTTCATTTTCTTACCTAAAAAAAACGGAGGAGGTTCCCTATTCAAGGTGTATATGTATATGACGTCTCAACTCCGCGAGTTATAAACATCAAGGCTCTGTAGAAGTATGCTGTGGTGTGGGTAGACTTGTAAGTAGGTCACGTTATGTTACCACTGGCGCGCTTGCGATTCATTCCAAGTCCGTACTAACGACCGGATCCGACATAAATGTATATTATTTTTTTTTCGATCTATGGCTAATCTGGACCACTGATTAATGGAATAAGTAACATTTCTTAAAATCATATCAGCATAATATAAAAAAAAACTATACGGCTTTTCGAAAATACACTACATACTTTACATTATGTCATCATTTGCCTAGCCTTTTCCCAACTATGTGGATGCAGCTGAATACCAGTTCTTTACATGGAGCGACTTATACGATACGACACCACTTGGTAAAACTGGTTTTCAGATTTTCGGGCTACTGACTACCTGTAACGACTGTCAAGAACCTACAAATGACAGCCGGGACCAACGGCTTAACGTGTACGGATTAAACTCGGTATGTAATGGGTGGTCAACCATCCACCGACCAACCTAGGCAAGCACGGCTTAACCTGAAGATCGACCCATGCGGCTGTTATTATTTACCCATGAGCTCCTCCACTTTATAGACTATGTATGTGCCAATAATAATTATCACTTCGAACCTTGCAGAGAGACCAGTTGCACTCCTGCAGTTGCGGTCGTCTTTATAACCTTTAACCCACCCAAACAACATTAAGCTTGTATAAGTTACAGCTAAAAACCGAGTGCGACCGGTTAAACTTAGATGTATCCTACTTACTTACTTACGGTTAGAACATGCAAACAATTTTTGTTTCCATATTCTAACCAAAGATAGATAGTCGTAACATATACAAGAAAAAAAAAACCATAACATAAAAAATTATTCCACGAAACAGGTTTTTTAACCTTTCTAATGAAAATTTTTTATAGTATTTCAGCATGAATTAAGTAATGAGGTAGCTGAGGTATAAATAAGTACTCAAACTTGTATAACTACACATGCCTACTCAATCAATCGTCCTCTAATGCATGGCGGTTATGTATCTTCGAAGCCACACAGCGGAGCCTATTAGGTAATAAGTAGATCGAAATAATGCAATTAAAGCAGTGGGTTTGCTGGCCGTTATCTACGAGTATGTGGCCATATTTTTTTGTATAGTATTGCTTTACTGAATCGTGAAGATATGTCGATTTTCTGTGATTGAGCAGTTTTCATTTATTTATTTTCGCTAGCTTTGTGCTGTCGCTGTGCGGTAATGGTTTGGTCAGTATAGAAATATAGATAATTTCGTCGAGGCGTTTACTTTAGAAACTCTTTATTTGAAGACGTAACTACCTACATTCTTTAACAGCATCACCTACTCAAGAAAAATTTCTGCTAACACTGTATGGAAAATCAGTAAACATATACACACGATGAAGGGATTTCGTGACATTATCGCTAAAGGGTGTTTTTTTAGAACGTGAGTTTTTTAAAACACAGAAAAGTGGTTTTTAAATCCATGAAATTTGCTTCATTTCACTGCTTATTCGGTGGCCCCATGCCCGAAATCATATAAAAACATAAATCGCATAAAATTATCAGTCAAATAAAGCCAATTTTGTTGATATTAAAAAAATAATTTGTGGTTTAATTAAATTTAAAGATTTCACTCTAAAAAACACCTGTTGCATCATAAAAGTTACTCGAATACTTATCGAATACACAACTTAAAAACATTAATTCATTTTAAAAACATGAATAAATGTTATTTAAGTAAGGTATGCACTTACCTTAAAATTACTCTACAGTAAGCTACGCACTAGTAGATTAGGCATTGTATAAAAATGTAGGCGGAATCGTCCAAACCGACACATGGCCATGCTACGCCTGAATGTCTGGCAAACAAATTAATAACGTGGCAACCAGTGGACAGTCGCCTTTATGGATTTCGTTACACTGTTTGCAAATTGTTATGACAGCATAAAATTAACGCGATTGCAATACAAATTGAGCTTTCATACGATACCAGTATGAATATTGGACGGCAGCCAAGAGATAGGTAGATAGCCGATTAAATTATAACTTCTATGTGAACGACGTCAACGATCGTTTAAAACTATGTGAGTTTTATGACAATCTATGTGCACTGGTACCTACTACATTTTAATAGCAACTCGATCAATTCAGGTTAAGCTACTTTTGACGCACGCTTGGAGTTGTCAAGACCCCTAGTAAGTTGCGGTGACGGCAGGCTCAATGAAGCTGTGACCGAGTGACGTCCAAGTACTAGAAAGAGAAATACTAGCCATCCGGCGGAGAGATAGACAGACGACATTGTAGCCATCGCGGATAAACTCTGGATGAAATTGACCCAGGAACGTAGATATTATAACAAGCAAAGAGTGGCCGAACACCAACAATGGGTGAAGTTGGGTAGTGGATGATAATGACAATTGCCGCGATCAGTCCGTGGATGGGTGACTGGCCAAGCTGCAAGCTGTTGGTTCTAACTGTGAAAGTAGTAGACCTTTGGATGAATACTATGAAGCTAGAAAGTGTATCAACCAGTCTTGCAAGAGGTATAGTGTTTTAAACTCACTAACAGGGTCGTGGAAGTCAGTTGGTAGGTAATCTCCATGTGAAAATACTAATATATGTTATGAGCAATAGAATGTAATCACTAAGAAAAATTCAAAAGCGATTCACAGCAGGGTCATGGTATGGTACGGTAGTGGGCAGTCTCCTTTCCAGTATGGATATTTTGTAATACAGTAGCGATAACTAGTATACCGTCCTATATTTCTCGCTACAGATTGATTTTGTTTTGAAGCATGCTTTTAGTGTGGATCAGTCCGTATAAACATTATCCGCCGTTAGCGACAGTAGATGTGAATAAAACTTCTAATGGATACGCCATGTGTGGCCTTCAGCACTTTAGATAACACACTATCGGTAAAACCACTCGATTCGATTAATTATGCAGTAGTTCGTGTTACCGGTACTAATACACTATCGGTGTTGATACCTACTATGTTTACAATACTGATCTCATAAAACTAAAAAAACGGCATTTAAAAAAATTCTAAATGTTTTTTTTTTTTGAACGATTTACACTTCGCCCGTCAGATGGAGTAATAGATATCGTATCTTTATTGGAAAATTTAAAGAATGGCTCGTCAAATAAATGCTTATCTCATTTTTTACTGAATAGAGACACTCGAAATATAGATTTGGTGAGTCACCGCTTATTGGTTTACGGGAACAGAGTTCTAGATTGAACTGCACGAATTTGTACATTTAACGTTTTCTTTTGTGGAACTATTATTGGAACGGCTTTATGATACATGACAAGTAGTATCATAAACTTTGAATTTTTAATAGGGACTCAAAAATCTTTACATAGTATAAAACCAAGTCGGTCCCGCTGATTGTACGCTTGGATCTTTTAAACTGCGCAACGGAATTTAATGCAATTTTTAGCAATAGATAGAGTGATTCAAGAGGCAGATTTATATACATTTTTTATGTATATTATCTACATTGCACCCGTGCGAAGACGGGGCGGGTCGCTAGCAATAAATTCATATTTTTTTTTATTCTAATAGAATATATTTTTTAGAAATTTAATTTCCATTTCTACATATTCATAATCAATATTTTAGTGCTAGTGCACAGTGGCATTTCATAATTTATTTAAGTGGATATTGACAAACCAGCGAAATATTTGTCAGCAGTGTTGGTAACTTTCAGAAAGCACCCTCTTATTGAAATTATAAGTAAGCACTTAAACAAAACACCTTTTAAAGAAACCAACACCTGTATATTATAATTATTAATGACCTTTCAAACTCTATTTAAAAACCTATATGCGAATGACTAAAAATATCGCTACCACGTTCATACATCTTTTCTATTCACACAGTTTTCATTGTACGTACTTTGTACTTCCCAAGTCATTTTACTAACTTTCTCATACATAAATGTACATTGCAAAAGTAATGCGGTAGTTAGCTACCGCGTAGTCTGTAGACGCGCGAGTATAATAGACTTTTCCCAAGAACATTACCAACTCACGTAATTTGAAAGTTTGCACATTAGTTACAAAAAAGTTTGCTATACATACTGTTTTACTTCTCGTATACGGGGTGTAAGGGACATCGACGCGAAAACGGTTACACATAAAAAATTGTCATCGGTTATTAAAAAAAAAACAGCTGTTTCCTACAAAAGTAGAATACCTACACAGACAAAATGTATGGAACAGCTGATTTTTTTTAAATTACCTATCAAAAATTTCTAGGTAGGGGGGCTCAGAATGACGTACTGAATACGTGGTAACCGTTTTCGCGTCGGCATCCCTTCCACGTATTTTCGAGTTTACGTTGATTACAGTGATAATACATTTAGTTTGAAGTAGTAGTTTTTGACCGCCTCGTTGGTCTAGTGATCGGCTCCTGAGCTCATGTACCACATGTCACGTTTTCCATGAGGATTTTTTCAGCAGCAGCCACGGAGTCTTTATTTGTGCCCGGTTGATGGCAATATAGGCTCTTCCTCGTGGCCATTAAATGGAACATAAACATAACTGGCGTAACGTGGGTGTACTATTAGGTATATCTCTGCTTAACCCTTCGATGATGATGTTTATGTTTGAAGTTTCAAGTGAAGAAGGCGTCTCTGGTGATGGGTAAATGGTGGTGATGATTTGTGATAAATTATATTAATATTCAACCTCCATAACGTAGTGGTCACTAGAGCGATTACTTAGTTTAGTTGTGAGGGTTGTCTCTGGAATCTCCGGATCAGAAGGCAGGATTCACTATCATCATCAGTCTATAGCAGTCCACTGCTGGACATATGCCTCTAAATCACACGCTACTTAACTCGATTTTCGGCAACTCTCATCTAGTTGCTATCAGCCACCCTGCGAATAATTTCTTACTATAATATGTATAATATTTATTTACCTAATATTAAGTAGGTAGGATTTTTCTGAGGTAGACAGACGTGTCTGTAAATATATGTGAAATTCCGATGTTTGCGTTGGATCGTGATACGCGACATTGATAGTAAATATTATGAAGAATTACTGTCTTTATATAATTTTCTGTTGAATCATTTGATTGTCGTCACCGGTGTTCAATCTCAATATTTCTGCCAGGGCTGCGGGACTGTTCGAAAAAGATACCGTGGCCCTGGAACACAAAGGGCAAAGAAGGAACATGGATGGGTTTTAGTCAGTACAACTCTGACACTGCCCTCCGCTCCGCCCAGAGTGGGGGGGGGGGGGGAAGTTATCAATATTTCAATTATGTAATGTAGTTAATATTACTATGAACTATTATTTGCAAGTAAGTAAGTAGTTACATGTAAAAACACGCGAATGTGACTGTAAAACTTAAATAATTACACTTACTATTCTTTATTACCTATTCAACTATAAAAGTAAAAAGTAATATTACATGCAGGGTGTAAATAGACTCTTAGAGTGTACACCTTTAAGGTAGATTTTTGTGGAACTAATTATTTATTATTAAGTAAAATAATCTCATGTAAAATGTACCAAAAATCACACCAATAAATAAATTTGTATTTTGAATTTGAATTTGAACATAACCGAAAAGCACCTGTTTTCCCCGTCTTTGCGATCATTTTTTTGTTCTAGACCATACCTGGGAACCTTCTAGTTACGGCGATACACCGTGACTTTTTAGTCGACTTACAAAGGTCGACCACTCAATGTACCAGACATAAAATAGAACTAAAAAACTATTTTAAATGCGAAAGTTTGGATGAATGGATGTTTGTTACTAGATCACGCCAGAACGGCTAAACAGATCTGGATGAAACTTGGCACAGAGATAGATTATAGTCTGGTACAGCACATAGATTACTTATTATCCCAGAAGTAAGATCCCGTGGGCAATTCTTGAACTCCACGCGGGCAAAGTCGCGGGTTTAACCTAGTTTATCATAAAACTATAGCAAAACAAACAAAAATAAAGTTGGTAATTAATTATCTACTAAAATAGAACACTGATAAGTCTGATGTAACAATTATCTAACATCACTGTATCAGGTGATAGCACCGTGCAGATAAGTTCACATAACATCTTAAGTTAGTTAAATATTTAAAGTATGTCATTCTCGGTATCTTTAGCATTAAATTATTGTCCAAATATTTTAACATATCATAAAATTTTGAATTCCTTACTATTATAAAGAAAATTTCATTAAATTTAAATGATTAAGACACGAATTCAGATTTTGCAACTGTGAATTACAGAAATTAATATTTCGCATTGCAAACTTATAATATTTACCGCCCGACCGTTGACCAAGAAAATTGGATATTCGAAAACGTAATAAATATGACGTTCATTAAGGGGCCCTGTGCTCCTGGTTTGTGGCCCTGTCTCTCAGAGATCCGATGCCCCATCTGTGGGAACGTAAAAGGCTGATTATGCTTTGCCTTTTGCCAACTTTTTTGGAGGCTTGGATAAAACTATAAGAAATAACATAACATAACACGCCCTATTAGAAGGGTTAGGCAGAGATGTACCTAACAGCACACGCACGTTTCGCCAGTTATGTTGTAATCCCATGTAATAGGGCGCGAGCCTATTGCCATCAGCTGGGCACAAATGCAGGCACCGTGGCTGCTACTGAGAAATTCCTGATGGAAACACCCAATAACACTTTGTCCGACCCGGGAACCGAACCCAAAACCTCATGCTCCGCAGCCGCGCTTGCGACTACTTGATCAACGAGGTAGTTAACTATAACTAACTATACTAAATAATTATAATGTTAGCCAGGCCTATTTACCTGGTTTCTTGCAAGATCTAGTTTTCCTTAGTTACCAGTCAACTCCGCGACCTGTTCCTCACCATAATGATTGCGAGATTCTGATTTCTACTGGCTTTATTAATTACAGTATCTACTTTGTTCATAATTCCAGAGATGTTCTGTCGAGGCATTTGTGGAACCTGGTACCAGACGCCATCCACCTGGTTTGAAGATCCTCCCTTTTCTATGGGGGATGAAGGAATTTACAGCCTGTTCCTCAAACCCTGTTTTAAAATTCCCTTCGCATTCGGGATACTCAGCTAAAATTCCAGATTTCTCCGGAAAATTCCGGATGTATGGCAACCTTATTTAACCTTCAAGATTCCCTTTGAAAGTGGTTGCCGCTTGTCTATATCCTAAGGCCCTCTATTATATTGATAATGAGATTCATGGTTACTTAAGCCCTCCTGCTTAAGCCAAGTTATCCCACAATATACGATCTAGTAAACGATTACAGATAAAAGAATATGTACCGCAATCAGGATCTCCTCACTTGATCTCGATTAAGATACCTTTTGATGGAATGAACGTGTAATTTCACGCCTGAAGAGGTTTTGTTGAATGTTATCATCGAATTATCTAACAAAGGCACATAATACTGATATGATTCGGAATATTCTTATGCAAGTACTACATAAATGCTTGTGCTATACAGCTTTAGTTTTTCCTAATTTTAGGGTTGATCCCTTATTATAAGTTGTTTATAGTGACGAGCACAATGACCCAGGAAAAAACTAAGGTCAAATACTTCCCTATACCTTCAAATTAAGAGTTTATCTACGGGGTGTACGGGGTGTACCACTACTTTTTTCCCGTAGTAATAGTTGTTCAAAATAAATAAGTTTTTTCCTTTATACAGGCTGGAAGGGATACCTACGCGAAAACGGTTACCACGTATTCAGTACGTCATTCTGAGCTATAGAAACTTTTTATCGGTTATTTAAAAAAAGATCGGCTGTTTCCTGCAAAAGTGCATTACCTACACGGTCAAAATGTATGGAACAGCTGTTTTAAATAATCGATGAAAAATTTCTATGTAGGGGGGGCTCAGAATGATGTACTGAATACGTGGTAACCGTTTTAGCGTCGGTGTCCGTTCGACCCCGTATAAAGGAAAAAGATTATTAATTTTGAACAACTCTTACTACGGGAAAAAGAAGTAGTGGTATGACCTTCGGACGGCCACGCGTCTCGTATAATTATCACGTGCTTCGGTGAGAAAAAACATCGTGAGGAAACCAGCATACCTTAGAGATATTTCTCGACGGCATTTAAAGCCAAGTCAGAGGCCCATGGGCGGCATAAAAGCTCTTAGGAAAGGCACTTACCACACGGCGAACAAAAAAACATGTCAATTTAATGAAAAAAATTGTACGCGACAGTGATGGCTTTTGTTATCCGCGATCAGCTCGGGATTAGTGCATTTACTTCCCGCTACCTCACGAGAGTTGAAAAACGTTGTAGAAAAAGGTTGCCCATCTCATTGGCCTGGTGATCATGTAAACTCTACTGCTGTGCATGAGGTTCTGGGTTCAATTTCCCAGTCTGGCAAACTGTAATTGGTGTTTTTCCATTGGATATTTCTCAGTAGCAGCTCGGATTTCCCGATCGAGTTTGTGCCTAGTTGATGGCAATAGGCTTGCTCCTATGCATGGGACTTAAATTTAACTGGTGAATTGTCAGTGTAGTATAAATACTCCTCTGCCTTGTTTTACTCTTTGAGTAATACAGGCCTTTTATTTTTCTTTTTTTTGACGTTATTTTATGTTGGAAAATTATATCTCAACTTTTGCAAGTATTGAGTACAGTCACGAGCCCCGATATGTATGCACTTTCCTAAATTTAAAAGCATTTATCGCGAGAAATAACCATTGTAAGTTGTAACTTGGAGATATGATCTTTTTCATAAAAAATTGAGTTCCAGAATACTATGTTCGTAACAACATGATTTTTTAATCAGAACAGTAGGAGAAAAACACTTTTAACAGTTGTTAAGTGTTTACATATTGGTGCTCGTGACTGTACATAGTCTGTTTTTCAATTAAAATTTGATACCACCACAGAGCGTTGAACTTACGGTGTTAGAATCAATTCTGTGTTGAAAGTAAAGGGCCTTAATCCGAGAGTGGGTGTAATGTTGTGAAACTAGTCGTTTAGTTAAACCACCGTCCTCGGTTTTGTAGTTATTACTAACTTACATTTTGTAATCTACGTTCCTTAAATGGATAACGGTGTTAAGTTAACATTAAACCTTGAAAAGTTGTCTGTTGTCAATAAACCAAATTTTGTTTTGAATATAGCGTGTTTGTTTGGCGGTGATCTAACAATAACATCACGCCTGTAATCTCAGAATGGTTAGGCAGAGGTGTACCTAATAGTATACTCACATTTCGCCAGTTATGTTTTAGGCCCAAAGTAATAGGGGGCGAAGCCTATTGTCATCAACCGGGCACAAATCCAGACTCCGTGGCTGCAACTAATAAATTTCTGTTGGAAATACCCAATAACACTACAACAATAAGTGCCTAGTAAGATTCGGATTTATAACCTGTTTTCACCAACACTAGGTGGTTACAAAGATAACTGCATAAATATAAGTCCCCTGAATTTTGTTCGCTCCGTCAAGTTACTAAATGTTTACGAAAACGGTTACCTCGTGTAAGACTCCAGTAAGTCTAAGTACAGTAAACTAAGTATCTAGATTTTTTGAAGGTGACCGCCCATTACATACCGAGTTTCCTCCGTGCCTCAGAAAGCACGTTAAGCCGTTGGTCCCGTTTGTCATTTGTAGATCTTTGACAGTGATTACAGGGCGTAGTCAGTGGCCCGAAAGTCTAACAACCAGTCTTACCAAGGGGTATCGTATTACCCAGTACGAACTGGGTTGTGGAGGTCAGATAGGCCGTTACTCCATGTAAAATACTGGTATTCATCTGCATCCGGTTAGACTGGAAACCGACCCCAACATAGTTGGGAAAAGGCTGAGCAGATGATGATGAATAAAGATCAAATAAATGTTAGGCAGTAAAGTAACTTCAGCCTGTTCCAAATGCAATACTTCGATGTCATCCTTGGAAGAAACATAAAAATAAAATGTTTCCACTTTTCACGTTGACCAAGTTAATTTATTCACTCATTTTCGTTTGTGCTCTTTATCAGAAGAGTCACTGAAAATCTTTAAGAAAAATATTAACACAGCGTATACAGGGTGGCGCCGACAATACGACAATAAATTAAACTGCGTGTAACTCATGACGTTCCCAGTCTGCATACAAAAATTCAATCGAATATATCCAGTAGTTTAGTCACATATTTATATTATTTTTTATTGTTTAGTCATATTATTTTCCATTTTCATAGCACCAACAGGGTAACGACCCTCGCGTCGGTATAAAATGTAAACACATGTTGCAAAGCCGCTACTTCAAAAACTTTGCTAAATTGGTTCCTTAAATATTATTCCTAGATGCAAATTATACCTAAACCAATATTTATAATATGTCTATTTCGTTTACAGTTTTATAATATTTAGTTGGTTTGAAGTTTTTTTTATTTCGATGTTAGGATTTATTTGATAGTTTAAAAATATTTCTATGAACTAGTATTACCAGTGTTTTCATTTATTGTCGTATTGTCGTCGCCACCGTGTATTTACTTTGTGATATGATACCGTGCACTCGGAGTAGATATCCTATCGGGTGACATTGCCAGAGTAGGTACAGTCACTCAACTAAGTGAATCGATCAGTAAGCACCAGATTAACCCATTTCCCCTCATCAAGTACTATCGCAAGCGGGAAATTGAGACCGTAGGCTAGTTGCGTTTACTTTTAACGGACTTTTTTACTCGACTACGGCGATGCCAAAAGGAAGGGTTATGATTTTAGCAGTCTATGTATGTATGTTTGTATTTACGTACGTTCCTCCGTATTGTCTAAACTATTCATCCGATTTTAAACAAAAAATTAAACTCCAATTATCTTGAAAGGTACACCAATGTGATGACATGTTAAAATGCGCAAATAAGGTTCTTTACAAAAACATCAAATTACCAGCTGTTCAGGTACTTGACCATTTATCATTTACGCATGTGCAAAAATGAGCTGGCATAGTAAAATACAATGTATCATGCACCACCATTATTGACGCACGTTACCATAATTATAAAGGGAAGCAGTGTTAGTAATTAATATGTTATCCTTTCAACAGGAATTTGCTGTCACTCATTCAATTACAAAATTAGGCAAAACGATAATTTTCGGCGCACTCAAAGCGGTAATTGACGTCAGCTACAATTATTGCGTTATGTACGTGGTCGAGCTGACGAATTTTTGACTCATGAAATAAGGATTAGGAATTTCTGTCAACATCCTTTCAATTGTAATGGATGGTGTGTTACGAAAGGGGTTTGAATTTTATAACCGGTATAACTTCCGCCATTTTTTTTTTTCAAATATATTGGCTTAATTATTGGCCTTTACTATTAGCCGCAATTTAAAAAAAAAAAAAAAATGGTGGAAGGTAGGCCGGCCAGGCTTCCTACAAAAATCCTTCAAGCTCTTTGGGTGAAGATTTCATGCTTATTTGGTCCATTCCAATTCCTTCTCTTTTTTAGAGCATTCCTTTTTTCTCTCCAACTTTTCACAACATTTTTTGTACGACGAACTTGAACCTGAAAACTTCAGATATGAACATAATTATGTCTGTCTATTTAACTGCGTTGTTGATGTAGTGATAGTAAGCACGATTGTTAAGTATACCAGGGTCCTAGGGAACTTGTAAGGTTTTTCATTGGGAATTATTCAGTAGCATCTCAGATATTGTTGTTTATCTCCTATTATTTCAACAGCTCGTGGCTAAATAATAACAGCCGCTCGGGTCGATCCTTAGGTTAAGCCGTATTTGCCTAGGTTGGTCTGTGGATGGGTGACCACCCATTACATACCGAGTTTCCTCCGTGCCTCGGAAAGCACGTTAAGCCGTTGGTCCCGGCTGTCATTTGTAGATCTTTGACAGTCGTTAGGTAGTCAGTGGCCTAAAAGTCTGACAACCAGTCTTACCAAGGGGTATCGTATGATCGTTGTGGAGGTCAGATAGGCAGTCGCTCCATGTAAAATACTGGTATTCAGCTGCATCCGGTTAGACTGGAAGCCGACCCCAATATAGTTGGGAAAAGGCTAGGCAGATGATGGTCTCCTATTATTTCAACATGATGCAGTTGGAGGACGTAGAGGATCTGCTTTATAAAGGTTGATGAAGGACATGGTATGCAAGCCAAGCCGCAACTGACGAAGATTTATTTTACGCACGCACTGTTCAGCCGGGACGCTTCGCAATTTTGTATTGAAATGCGATGCGTTGCGGACGCAAATTAGTCGACAAAAAGAACACTAGCGACATCTATATATAAAACCTGATAACTATCGGGCAGATCGGAGTACCGTCCCATTTGTATTGGGGATTAAAGAACTTTACACTGTTCTTTATACCCCTGAATTGGTAACCAATAATATCGCTTCATTTCAGCACTTGAACCAAGCTAGCTATGTGATTTGTCCGATTTCCGCATATCCGTACACGTAGAAAAATACACATAAACATGTAGCCACGACGGCGACGTCCACATTGTACTAAAAATGTTTTTCTTTTGTTTCATCCAGGTTGCGTGATCCCCCAACGATACGTTCTCGGTGTGATGGGGCTGCTAGGCGTGTGCAATGCGTACACGATGCGGGTCTGCCTCAACCTCGCTATCACGCAGATGGTCAACCGCACTCGAAGTGACTCGGATTACGTTGACCCTGATGCCTGTCCAAGCGACGATTTTATTAATAACGTCACTACTGTTGTTGCTGCGAAACCTGTGAGTATCAATATAGTATACATACATATGCATGGAGGTAGGCAGAGGCTACAGCACGCTACCTACTACAATCCTTAGCTGATACTTTTACTTCGTCTACATTCATACATTTGGTCAAAAATGTACTCCGGTGAGAAATCTTTCACATAATGTAAACAAACACTGTTAGGCAATTATTAGAAGGTGATTTTAAAATCATAATACATGGGTTTGAGGTCTCGAGTTCGATTCCCGGTTCTGGCAAAGTGTTTTTGGGTTTTTCCAACAGAAATCACTCTGTAGCAGCCACAGAGTCTGGATTCTGGCTCGTCCCTTATTACATGGGACTTAAATCATAGCTGGCGAAATGTGGGTGTACCATTAGGCCCACCTTTTCCTAACTCTTTGGGGATTACATTAGGCGTGATGTTATGTATTTTTTTACATGGGCTCTTTTATATATTATCAATGTAGTACATGGTAGACACAATAACAGATGTATTGCTTGTAAGTTCAAAATTTTGCTATTTAACATGCACATTAGTTGTCTTTTTGTAAAATTCAAAACGTATGTCATTAGTTGATATATTTTAAGAAATACATTTATCATTCACCTTGAGGAGCTCGTGGCTAAGTAATAACAGCCGCCCGGATCGATCTTTAGGTTAAGCCGCGCTTGCCTAGGTTGGTCTGTGGATGGGTGACCACCCATTACATACCGAGTTTCCTCCGTGCCTCGGAAAGCACGTTAAGCCGTTGGTCCCGGGTGTCATTTGTAGATCTTTGACAGTCGTTATAGGTAGTCAGTGGCCCAAATAATCTGACAACCAGTCTTACCAAGGGGTATCGTATTATCCAGTACTAACTGGGTTGTGGAGGTCAGATAGGCAGTCGCTCCATGTAAAATTTAAAATACTGGTATTCAGCTGCATCCGGTTAGACTGGAAGCCGACCCCAACATAGTTGGGAAAAGTCTAGGCAGATGATGATGATTTATCATTTACCTTCCATCGTTGAAGTATTGTTTGCATCATCTGCTGCGTAATTCAATAGGAAAAGAGCCGTTACCACATAATTTTCCTCATGAGTAACACTAACACCATCCTTGTTTACCTTTTCACCCATAAAATAATTTTTAGAATACAGTTTTATGACGTCAATTGAGAAATTGCGATCAAAGTTGTAATGCCGGAATAATCACTTTCAGTTAAGTTTGGGTTGTTTGTTCATTATGCTTTTGTGAATTTCCGTTGGCTTGGTTTCTATACAAATAAATAAAATTGAATATATTAGGAGTAGCATTGGTTCCATGCAAAGAATATAGAACCCTTGAAATTTTTAACAAAATCCGACTCAAATTGGGAAGTAATATTTTAAAAATAATTTTTCACGAACGAAAATCGCGAGCAAAAGCAAAATATGATAATTTACCACCATAATTATTATACTAACCCGTTTCAACTGGTTTCAGTCAAACTGTTTTCACGATTACGACTTTTACGAATAGACTTAGTTATCTAGAATTACTTCAGCATAATAAAAAAAAAATATGTATTTTGTCAAAGTTGACGTACATAAAAAAACAAAAGGGAAACACACACTACGTAAAAACAATATCATACAATATTGAAAAAAATAACAACATACAACATGTTGTTATTTTTTTTCAATATTGCATGATAGTTTTTCTTTGTCTTCAAAAAACAGGTCAAGTGCAAGTCCTACTCGCAATTACAGGGTTCCGTAGCAACAAAATTACATTTATAACGCTTATTCTGATGTAAATTTATACTCAACAGCGTAAATTAATTTATGTTAAATTAAAAACAAAGTTACTGCTGCATTTTGATGTAAAAGTCAGATTTCTCAAAAGCTAAATATCAAGTCTCATTCAAATCAATTTTCATTACAAGTTTTTTTTTTACATTCTACAATCCTACAGTCTTCCAATTTTCAGAGGGGACACAATTTTTACGGGTTTGGAAGCAAATATGTCAGCAACCATTGACTTAACAAAAAAAGGGTTTCCGAAACTTCGTTATCATTTTTAAGATCTGCACCCGAGACAATATACATTGAAATGTTTTTTTTTTAATCCCGCAGTTACACGACGTATTCACATCACTTTTGTATAGCGGTTTATAGAAGACACCTTAACTCCTTTCAACTATGTAGGAGCAAGAGTCTTAGGGTAAAAATGTGGTCACGTACGGACGGACAGACAGACAGAAAGACGGACAGGGCGAATCTATAACGGTTCCGTTTTAGCCATTTTGTTTAATGAAGTTATTGTAGATGATTAGACAAAGAAAGAGGCGTAAATGTATATTATTGTAAACAGTAGGTACCTATCCTAAGTAAGACTGCTTCCAATCTTCCATCTGATTAATTCGCATGAGCGTTATAACGAGGTCCCATGGGAACTCCTGAAGGGTCAATAAATATGTCAGCCTCTGTGTCATTGTCATTTTCAGCTGTAGTTTGCGCAATTGTAGATGTTGTTTATTGTTGTTAATTATAAGTTAATGGTGGCCATTGTACGCTAATGGATGATGGCCAGTTGATCTTTGCCACCACTTCCTTTTCTAAGAATTAAAAATGATTATGACGGTTGGGCCAGTTTAGCATATTCCCTTCGGCCTTGGTCCACTTCTTTATGGTTAATTATAATATTATGTTTACTATGGGTATTTGCAACTAACTAAACCTTTGAAACATTCATGAATAACAAAAACAAAACGTAGGTAATATTTTGGTTTTGACATCGGATAATTTTGTTCAAGTCAATACTAAGGCTCGCTTGCACCACGAATCGCTAAACGCGTTTCACGCTAAACATATTTAAAACATCATTCTGTCTCTGTCATCTTTAAACGATTGATACAACGACGTGGTGCAAGCGGGCCCAAGTTCTGGAAGTCTTTCTCTCTAAAAAGAAACATTGCTTTATTGTGAACATTTAATTTTACACTTACCTTTGATGTTCTGGTCAGTGAAATGCATAAAATGTAAAAAACAATTTAAAAAAAAATTGAAACGTCAAGGAGACAAAACAAAATATCATCAGACGATAAAAGTTTCACCAACGTTTTTTTGTTACGTTATTCATAATTTAACTCAGATCCATGAAAACTACATGTGGGACAAGATACATTGAACATTGTGATTTATTATTCAAATACAAACAGACACGATGATATCATATTATACTCTGTCCTCATTCGAATGTCCTTTAGTAAGTGCAAAGAGACTTTATATTGCGAATTTGCATTTTAAAAGCATTTAACTTTTTAGCACGGAAGCTCGTACGTTCATTATGCTTGCACATGTTCGATAAATATTATCTTGTGTGGATATTTAAGTTCAGTTATGACATATGGGTAATAGAAATACTATGTATACCGGTAAGGACAAATTGCGGACGCGGGTCCGGACACTGAGATCGAATGGTTAATGTACTGAATATTATTACATTTTGATACAAGTGGGAAAATATTGTTAATGTAGACGAGGCAGAATTTGGGACCGAGAACTACGACACGTATCAAATGAAATTTTTCAATAAACTTACGAAGAAATAAAATAACAGAACGAAAAGTATTTTTGTCATTATTCACTATGAAAGTATGATTACATTTGCTTTTTTCCCCGCTCTTTGCTGTTGCAGGTCGATTAATATAAAACCAAGCATTTTGTTTGCATTTGATTGTTATCTTAGTAGTATCGGGTAGCCTTGGGGTAGACGACACACGTAAAACCTCAGATCGAGAATAACGTACGACATACGATCACTAAGGCATGACTGAAACCATACCAATAGAGGACTGTGGATTCCGAAGTTCTCAAGTTTTTGCATTGTTTGTTTTTGTCTACTTTGTCGAACGCTTTACTAAAATCAGTGTACGCTGCGTCCACCTGAATCCGTTGGTCCACATGCTCTATCATATTTTCTGCGAAAGCTACCAGATTTAAGTGAAATGATCTTCCTTGGCTTCTTCTTCTTTTGAGAGCAGCGGTGGCCCAGTGGTGGAGACCCCGACTTACGAGCAGTAAGTCGTGGGTTCGAACCCAGCCAGGCGCATTACTTTGTGTAATTTATTTCATCACCACTGCTCTCATAACGGTGAAGGAAAACATCGTGAGGAAACCGGCATGTCCTAGAACCAAAAATTCGAAGACATGTGACATCTACCAACCCGCACTGAGCCCGCGTGGTGGATTATAGCCCATTCCCTCTCATAGAGAGGAGGCCTGCGTCTCAGCAGTGGGAACATTAATAGGCTGATTATGCTTATGCTTGTTATGATCTTCCTTGAAAAAAGCCATGCTGATTGCATACTCTGACTCTAATATACTGACTCAACAAGATACTAAACTTTTACAGTTTAAGTTATAAAAAATGTAGTTTGGTAATATCAGATTATTTAGCGGTACTTAATTACACAGATACAGAAAAACTTCTAGAAGTTGTGGTTTGATTATGTTATCGTATCTATTTGTACATATTTACTTAAGCTAGTTTTAGTGTTTTTCTGATGGGAAATCCACTCTGGGCGGAGCGGGAGTGTCAGACTTGTACTGACTCTAAAACCCATCCATGTTCCTTCTTTGCCCTTTGTGTTCCAGGGCCACGGTATCTCTTTCGAACAGTCCCGAGGCTTGGTTGAAGACTTCGTGAAGGGTCCGTTTACACTTTGTATACCTAAAACGAGTCCTTTGTTTGATTTGATTTAGATTTATTTTTGTCACACTGAAGTAGGTAAATATGTCTTCTTGAATATAAGTAGATATAATTCAGTAGAGCCTTCTTATTGCTGATGGCTGGTGCTCCCATCCTGTTGTCCACTATGCATATAAAACGAACTACTTCAGTCACGTTGATTAACTTTATGTCCAGATGTTACACTTGGAATGAAAAATGCCTAATGAAAGAGAATCATTTATAGAAAATGAAGAGTGTGATTTTAACTTAATTTTGATTATTTTCTTGAATACTATATTTCCTTATAATAACATATTCAGGTTATATAAATACAAATTAACACACTATTGACACTAAATCACCTGATGGCTCGGCATTGTAAACAAAGCTTATTAAAAAAAAATTATATTTGTGCAAATAGTATAAAATAAGGTATGGTTTATTTTAAACTTTCAGCCTGTCATACACATTGTATACTCATTTCGCCTTTTCTATGTATACAGGATCTCGCTCCTAATTATAGTCGCCATAAACTTCGCGCTTAATTAGTAAGAAACCCGTGTAACTTGAAGTACGCAACACATGCATTACAATATAAGAGTCGTTGTCGTTATATTATACCCAACTCGTGGTAAAAACCAGTATAAGGTGGCCTCCCATTCTAATAAAACTCCGTACCACGCTAGGCCAGCTCAAAGTCGACTGGCTCTTGGTCGACAGTACGTGGGCTAACTTACAGTATAAGAAATAAAGATAATTTACAAGTCATCCTACAATTAATAATCACCTCGAGTACCTTCAACAATACCGACATACCGACCTTAAATTATGCTAAAATGGCGAATAGATAGATTAGATTTTCTTGACGCCTGTGCACTAAGCAAGGAATGACGTCGGTTTAGCTACCTTCGCTTCGTCATGACAAACGAAGTTAGATCAGATGAATCAGTTGTTTCTACATTTTGCTAATAACTAATCCATTTAAAACGTACTTATTCAGGGTCACGGCCAAATAGCTAGCAAAACTCCGCAGTCGAATCGATTAACAATATTATAATTTTTAAATCAAGTAATTTCGGGAGTGGGTTTAACTAGATATATGTGCCATCCTCTAATATAATCGCAGTTGTTTTACTACATTCTATACTTTCTTTTCAGTACGCAACCTTCGATTGGGACGAAAAAACACAAGGATTAATTCTAAGCGGTTTCTACTACGGATATGCAGCAACTCAAGTACCTGGCGGGTACTTAGCTGAAAAATTCGGAGGAAAATGGACCCTTGGCGTAGGGCTGCTAAGTACGGCACTGTTCACCTTCTTAACGCCAGTCGTGATCAGGGCTGGTGGGGCAACCTGGTTGTTTATATTGCGAATTCTGCAAGGAATGGGAGAGGTGAGTCTAATATTTTAACTAGAGCGAAAAGAGGCATATTTTAGGCACGTTCGTTTCATTGTAGATCTCATCAGGAGCATGCCTAACAAGCGAAAAAATATATAGTTATTTATGGTTACAAAGTATGTTGATAAGGAAAAATATTAACTGTTGATCGTGTTTATATATTGGTCGAATTCGAAAAAAAAACGACTTTGTATTTCTTCTTCCTCTCGACCTACAAAGGGTGGAATTTTTTTAACTCCACCTGGAGGTAAAGTACTCTAAATACTGGAAAAAAACATTGCTTTATTTTTAAAAAGAAATAAATCTGAATTCAATGATTTTCGAAAATTTGCTTGCCACACTCGGGAATCGAAACAGCTAAATTCCAAAAAAAAATAAAACCCTATACTTTTATGGCATCAATCGATAGGGTCATTCGTAAGGATCAAATCTCTAACAAACATGATAAATTAAATGAACGGATAAAGAATAACTTCTACCCTCTCTTACAATTTATATTTTGATGGTGTTAATTAAATTCTTGAAGACGCTAGGCTTAGTACACACACACAAACTTTAGTCGCCGGGAATCAGCTTAACGATTTGAAAATCTTACTTTTTTTGACAAGTTCACGGGGGTTACTATGACGTCTTAAAGCAGGATTAATTTCAGTGTGGGAAAGCGACAGAGCTATACAGGTCATCTAGTACCATCTCTTTCCCACACTGGAATTACTCCTCTCTTATTACGTCAAGGTAAGCCAACAGATTTTGATAGCCGATCTAAAAATTTAGAGAGAGATTTTGCTTTTAGCAAGTTGCCAGCAACTAAGATACGTGTGAACCTAGCATTAGAAAACGAGAACGTAAAATCGAGTCGTTTCTATCAATACTCAACGAACAAATTAATTTAACTGGCAATTTTAATTACATTTATGAACATATTTATTCCTGTACCTTTCCTCTCAAGCTACAAATAGGTCAGGGTCATTAAACTTTTATGCTGGGCAACAACTTATCAGGAATGGCTCGCGAACAAAATATGCTAATTATTTATTCAAGATGAAACACAACAGCAATTTGTTTTCAACCGTAAAAAAATCCCTTGACCCACTTTCTCGACGTTATTGTTTTCAC
Source organism: Noctua janthina (assembly GCA_963576755.1). NCBI lineage: Eukaryota > Metazoa > Arthropoda > Insecta > Lepidoptera > Noctuidae > Noctua > Noctua janthina. Next base: position 8,144,658 of record OY755055.1, read on the forward strand.
TGTAATTAAGCTTTTAACATTTATTTGTTGTCTTGAACAATATTGAGAGTCTTGAAATATTCTTACTACAAAAATAGACAAAAATTCTAAAAACTATAAGTCCATATTTTCGGCCGAATTTTAGAATCGTTGTCAGTTCGAAGAAATTTTTTTTAAATCTATACTTCTATAATAATATTATAAAGCTGAAGAGTTTGTTTGTTTGGTTGAACGCGCTAATCTCAGGAACTACTAGTTCGATTTGAAAAATTCTTGTAGTGTTGGATAGCCCATTTATCGAGAAAGGTCATATAATTTCACGTGGACGAAGGTCGCGAGCAACAGCTAGTATTCCATAAGTATACAGTTTTGACTTCGCTACGATTTTATTATAGGTATGTTTAGATGGCTGTGAAGAACTAGATCTACTAGATTATTTATGTTATAAGTTACTTAATAACCTAATAGTACCTAGGAATCTAACGATTCCTCGCAACGCCAGACTACATTATGTACAGAAGCCAGCACATCAAGCGTCTACAATCTGTCAAATTTCTTTAATAGATTTTAACTTTATCGCTAAAGGTTAGGTTCAAGGTTGGTTGGGAAAATTTGACAGTTTCGGTTAGCTTGAGATGTCTGTACCTACTCTAAAAGGGTAGACTAAACTCTTAACTATAAATACGACTCTTCTCTTTCTCTCTATTACTTGGACGTAGTCAATAATAGGAGTACCTAATGGAAAATCTCAGTTTTCTAATGCAACGGTGCATGAATGGAATCGATTTAAAACCGTCATGGGTGAAGTGTTCCATTCAACCTTGTATGCACTGGCCTTAGGCTCTGGTACGTATATTATGTACAGGCTGATCCATTTACAGTATACAAAACATTTTTTAGAATCCTCTAATAGAATGATATCCAAAACATGTATGTTTAGCGATTACGTATTGTTTGAGTCAGCTCAAAGGGAAAATATTTGTTCTGTAAAATTCGTTCCTGATCCGTTTTAGTCCTAAAAAGTTAAATAACGTTTTGCAAATACTTTACAGTAAACACTGTTTTAAGCTTACACGGTTTACAACTAAACTTATACTGTCACTTACGGGATATCTTCCGTGATTGTTTATCAACCCGCGATCATGGCGCTTGCAATATCGGGAAATATCGGGAGCTCAAAATAATCAACAATCACGGAAGATATCCCGTAAGTGACAGTATAAGTTTACTTTTCAGTAGTTTTAAAAACTTTTATGGGTTTGCTAAAACCACCACCATTGTGTAAATTGTGTATTCACTCATAAATCGCATTGAGATATAAAGGCCCCCCGTCTACATAGCGCCTGTTGCTTAAACTTTAGCAATCAATAGGGTTACGCCGATTGTAATGAAAGTAAAAGTAAATCTTCAAAAGGTTTTCCTTTGTAGCCATCATTGTGCAATAGTCACAATTATTGTGGAATCGTCATAGGTTGGTTAGTAACAACTGAGTTTTGTAAAGCAGTTGGTGTTATCCCAAGTGTGGGACTCATGGAATTATAATTATATATCTATTACCTGTTACTCCTGGTCAAAGTCTATTTAAGAGCGTTTGTACGGAAAGTGGGCAACGTCGCAAATAGCAGCTGTCAAATATTTCGCTGTTTTGGCAATATTACTGTATGGAAATAAGAAATATGGCTAACTAGTGAACTAAAATATTGATTATGAAATGCAATAATTAATATGGTAAAACTAATTATTTAGTTTAAGATGTAAAAAAAGTATTTGGAAACTTTCCAAACGCCTTTTTTACACCTAAAACGGTTACAACATCAAATTCAGTGTTTTAATTGCAATTCATTATTAATATTCTAGTTCACTAGTTAGTCATATTTCTTATTTCCATACAATAATATTGCCAAATTATAATAATATTAAATATTTGACAGCTATTTGAGACGTTGCAAACTTTTTGGATCAACGCTCTTAAACTATTCCCATATTTTCAAGTAAATATTAATACCTTCGAACTAGCAGTTCAAAAGAGATAAAAAACCATTTTAATAAACACTATAAATGCAACAATACTGCACTGTTATAGAACAGAGTTCTGTGTGTTTTAGCACTGGACGACTTTTCTAGCTTTAATTAAATATTTGCCAGCCTTCCCTCTTTTGTCTTCCATGGAATGAATTGAATTTCAATGGAAAAACAAGAGTATGTCGGTCACTAGCTGTACACAAAGGAAAATTCTTAAGCTTTTAGAAGGCAGGTACACTAATACGTTGCTGGCTTTGGATAACAGAGAACTTGGAACAAAGAGATGAACGCAGGAAAAAATAAAATGTAACGTTTTTTAGACGGAAAAGTCCGACTGAAGCTTGAATTTAGTAGAATTTTACGTTTTTGCTATTTCTGTGAAAGTTATCGCTTGGACCAGTGTATTTCAACTAACTTATGCTTTTTACGTGCAATGGGTTATTTTCCCGTTCCAAAGAGTAAATATATTATTTTCAAAAATCAAGTCTTTTAGTTTTTTGGTGATTTATTTATGCTTATGTGTAATAAAACGTCTTATTGCTTCAACAGGGTCCCACGATGCCGGCGCTTATGATAATGTTGGCGAGATGGGTTCCTCCACATGAGCGGTCGTTCCAAGGAGCGCTTGTGTTCGGAGGTTCTCAAATAGGCAACATCTTTGGCTCCTTCATGTCAGGAGTGTTATTGGCTGATGGCAGAGACTGGTCATACGTGTTCTACTTCTTTGGAGGATTCGGTATTTTATGGTTCTTGCTATGGGTAAGTTCATTTTCTCTAAGTAATTTATGAGACAAAAATATATTTTTATTTGTTTATCGCGGGTTCGCGAGAAGTGGAATAAGTGGAGGGAGGCCTTTGCCCAGGAGTGGGAAAAGATAAGATTAGATAAGATAAGATATTTATTTTTCAAATATGGGTGTACAAACACGGTGACATAAAAATATAAATAGGAACAGCCATATTGGCGTTATAGCTGTAAAGGTGTTATTTCATAATTTTAAATAAATAAATAAATATTAAAATATTTTACCAGAAGGCATGCAAAAGTACAAAATACAGTAGAGATGACATAATAACAAACATAAACAAAACAATGTCAATACTTATAAAGATTGATGTACTATAGTTACAATTTAATTATTAAGAACTTCAAAAATAACAGACAAGATAGCAAAAAAAAAAATTATGTGTGGTCAATTTTTTTTTTTTCCTATATTGCTGACAATTTTCCCCCGTATACCATACGGGGGAAAATTGAATGTTCGTAAGAAAACTAAAGGAGGGTATATGCCAAAGACTAAGTGGCATTAGCTAACTATTACATTTGTTCAAAAAACTCTGTTGATATGTGGACAAAGTGTGTCCAATTAATATCCAACAAACAATCCTAGCAGACTATAATAATTCTGTAAATAGTTACCAAAATAAATGTTAGAGAAAGGTACAGATGGCACCATATTAAGCTACTACAATATTTTCAACTTTATCGCTAAAGCATTAGGTTCAAGGTTGATTGGGAAAATAAGACAGTTACAGGCAGTTTCTTGTGCTGTGTCTGTACATCGTCAAATTGACTGTACCTACAGTCTAGCAACGTAAAAAACAAAAAAAAAAAAAACAAATCAAAACAACCAATTATCAACATAAGTCTAAACAAACTGCGTCCAAATTAATCACCGTCGCCGGAGTGGCTAACCCCATAAATAAAACAAGAAAGACTTTGATAAAAACAATAGGCACAAAAGCCGTGCATAAAATTAGTGGTCATAAAATCTGTACCAATAACGGCAAACTAGCGTGGAGGTACTTTTCTAAAGTCTGTTCCAAGAGAATGTGATGAAAATGTAAAAAAGGAAAAAAAAAAATATATAGTCAAAACTATTGAGGTAACTTTTTTAACCATAATTTATGTAGATGATTATTCAGTTGCGATTTAATAAGACTAGTCAAACATTAAATTTTAATGTTTTTATAAATACACATACGTGAGAATGAATTATAGATAAAATTGCTCAAGTCGTACCTAACCTAACCTGAACAGAGTTTGTTTTCACTTTTATCAAATACTTTTATAACAGAATATGCGCGCGTAAATTGATGGCCAGCTTTACGGCCATTTTATGACCACTTGTCGGATAATAACATAGATTAGTGTTGAGTGATTGGTGTTGACTGATGCTGGCTTGAAATCGGCGTTTATCGTTTGTTTTCATTTCTGGATAGTGCTTTTATTACTTTAATATTTTAATGTATATGGTTTGAATATTTTCGTACATTTTATTGTTTTATGACTTGATGATTTACCCAGCCAGTCCGCTCAGAAGTTCCTAAATTAACAAGGGGTTTAAATAAAATGAATAAGCTATGTTTTCTCACTAATTCATTTTTTATCTTCTAACTTAAAAAGCTCTTAACTTATTCCCTCTCATAAAGAGGAGGCCTGCGTCCCAGCAGTGGGAACATTAAAAGGCTGATTATGCTTAATATGCTTATGCTAACTTAAAAAGGACTCGCTCTTACATAGCTGAAACTCTTTGGCAATCAAAATTGGATCGGTCTAAAACATACGGTAACGTTCACCAGTTCACCTACAGTCAACATGTTCTATCTTCACAAAATAATATTCAATTTGTCAAAACTTCCCAAGATAGCGACGCACTGCAGAAGGCTCCCTTCATGCAATAGGCCATATATGTAGTAGTTTCGTGAAGGCAGTTTAAATGCACAATGTATATAAAAATCCTCTTTTTTAACTTATACTGTCACTTACGGGATATCTTCCGTGATTGTTCATTGTTTTGAGCTCCCGATATGTCGACGCTGCCGCTGTTGCAAGCGACATTTTCAATCAAGGAAGATATACTGTAAGTGACATTATAAATTTAGTTGTAAACCGTGAGAGCATAATACAATCCTCTTTTTATTCTTTTTCAGAGTATGTTCTGCTTCAGCACGCCAAACAGCCACCCGTACATATCTAAGAAGGAACTCACATACTTAAACAACAACGTGACTACTTCTGAGAGTATTGACAATAAAGACCCGGTGCCCTGGAAGGCGTTACTGCGGTCAGCGCCGGTGTGGGCGCTCGTTTGGGCTGCGGTAAGTCATGATCATCATTGGAAGCCAGAAATCTTCTAAAGTGTCACATTTCCGAAATATAAATATCGGAAATGTGACACTTCAGAAGATTTTGTCGCATACATAATTTGTTTGTATTGATACCAGCTATATTTTAATACAGGTTTTATGAGTGGCCGCTATTTTGAAAATAAAATGAAAAGGCGGAAATTAGACAGGCCAATATTCATACAAAAATCTTCCAACCGTTTAAAGCAACTAGTTGGCAAACCTCTTTTTGAGCGGAAAGATTCTACATACTCCAAGTATTTTTCCTCATCTTTATCTGTCATTTGAGATACCTTCTGGCAACACATTTTTATCTTGGTATATGACATATTATGTTTATTTATATAAATCATAACAGTCGCGGTATAGTAGACTTATCTATTTAGTCAGTTATGTTGCGAGTTTTTGATTTCGATTGTTCTTTTCACGGAACAGAAAATACAGTACTTTTTTGTTCTTTCTGTTCCGTGATTCTTTCAGTTATTAAAATGTTGTATTATTATATGTCGCATCCTGGTACAGACCCTGACCAGGACATACTGAGTGACATACATAGTGTCAAACAGTTGTGGGCGCAGAATGGCATACGGGAAACTAGAGAAATAGCTCCTTTAACTAGTTCACAGTTCACTGTTATGGAGTCGATTACTAACACTACTGTACTAACTAAATACTCTAAACTTAAAAAGAAACACAGAGCAGTTCCTAGACTGTATGTATCGCGACCACGATCGGAAGATCACTGTGGGACTATGGTCCGACACCATACCTATAGAGCCCCGCACAATGCCTCAAAGGTGCTTGTGTTCAATTTTAAGTACATACTCATCAGGATCCGCCATACACAACATTATTTTTAGTATATGCGAAAACCTGAATATAGTTTGTTCAGAATAAGTAACTGAATCGATTCCAATCATTTTTAAACCATGTTATATTTTGTCCTAAAAGTATTTTAAAAAAGTTACAAGTTGGACACCGAGCGACATTAAGTATCTATCGCAATAATTTAGGTACCTACTGCCAAATTATTATTATCAATGCGCTTAAAACGACGCGACGCTGGAGGAGCGCGAGCGGGCGCGCTGCGTGGTGACCACGTTTTTGTGTGGACAACCAGATAACAGAACAACCTTATAACTTTGCTTATAAATTTTTCATGATACAGTTTTGAAATTTTGTACATAGATTCTTTACATAAAAATACTAGACACCTATTTCAGGTTTCGCATATACTAAAACTAATGTTGTATATCATAGTTCTACTTCGTCAATTTTAATGCGATCAAACATTTTACAATCAAGGCACCGATTAAGCCATAATAATATCTAGTTGATTAATTTGTAATGCAAATTACACATACCTACAAATATTATTATAGGTAGGTATATTTTTATAAATCGATATTTCTAACCAGCACACTATTCATAATAAACTGAAGAATTTATATTTTTATCTACTGACATAAATTCATTGAGGCTATTATAAAAATAGAATTAAACAATGACGTTAGAAACGATAACTAACCACAATTACGTAGTATTCTGTTAGTCACATGAATTATTGTACAAAGCTAAGTTGAATCTCCAGCCTACTTGCATACCTAACACTTCATCTTCCTGTCCTTGTCTTATGTTACTTGGGGTCGGCACAGTCAGCACGTTCTGTTTCTTCCATTCTCTCTTATCAACCGCCATGCAGTCATTTACACATTTTTCCTTCATATCATTCCTCACACAATCCATCCATCGTTTCCTTGGTCTTCCTATGCCTCTCCATTAATTATTCATCACTCTTTTAGTGACGTGCGATTCGTCCTTCCTCATCACATGTCCAAATAAACACTACCTTTCAACTTTTCTTGTAACTGGCGCAACTTTTAAACTTCCTCTGCCCATTCTTTACTTTAATCCATTCTTGTCACACCACACACCACCTCAACAGTCTACTATTCAACTTTGGTATGTGCATTGAGCTACCCAAAGATTTTCAGGACCTTTTTATCGTTGATTGTAACAGACGAATTTTTAAACCTAAACATGCCATGGATATAAATTTTCTTCAAAATTATCGAACAAATATAAAAATTTGGCAAATTAATATTTACAATAACAGTATAAATAATTTCTGCACAGAATAATTTCAAAACAATAATTTAGAGACTTACTTAACTTTCCTCACATGGGTACTTAATGAGATATTGTTTAATCGCCCCGTCATAACTGCGAGACCTTGACTGAATTATAAAACAGAAACACTGAATAAAAAACATACAGAAAAGATGACAGTAAGTCCAATTACTACAACTCGCATTTATTTACGAAAAATAAATTCAACACAATTTTTGTGCAGATAACGCATAAAGACACGCGCAGGCTTGCGAAACATATTGCTTAAAATAGTTTAAATCCGAAGGGGACGCATCGTGATCGCCATTAAAAACCGCAGTGTCATTAGTAGTTTCTATGCAAATGCATCTGAATTTCTGGTCATCAATCCATCCTGATTGATGACCAGGGGCTGCAGTCTCGACAGAGATAGCGAAAAAATCAGTCTTTAAGTCATAACGATGTCAAATTTCTTTAATAAATTTTCAACCTTAAGGTTTCGAAATAAAGTTGAAAATCTATTAAAGAAATTTGACATCGTTATGACTTAACGACCGATTTTTGTCGCTATCTATGTCGAGACTGCAGCCCCAGAAGGGGACAATGATAAGCATACACACACTATAAAATTGTATTCTCACAAAAATTAGAAAGCCGCCAACACAGACAGATCCCGTTCCAAATGATTCACAACAAAATAGTACCGCCACCAGCAGGAAGGCAAAACGACCATCCCCTTTGTACTGTCGCAAAATATTTGTAACACTTACATTACATATTGACATAATCATTACAAAAATAGCTATAGGTTTATAAAGTAAACTTTTAAATTGAATATGATTTACAGCAATATTTCCAAGATAATAAATGAATGCTCAGAGAATAGCCGCGCTCGGTAACCATACCCGTCTTTGTCACAGTCAATTTTGACTTATAAATCATTGGGAGAGGTAATCAATGAGGTCTTGGGTTCGGTTCCCAGGTCGGATATTATGTTATTGGGTGTTCCATAAGGAATTTCTCAGTTGCAGTCACGGAATGTCACGGAATCTGGATTTCTGCTCGATTGATGGCAAAAAGGTCGCACCAAATTTTATGGGTTTTGAACATGACAGGCGAAATGTGGGTGTATTATTAGGATTAGATACACCTCTGCTTAACCCATGCTATTAGGATTAGATACATCATACGGGAAACATTGAGTTACCTCACCTTATGGGAAACATTGAGTTGACCTTCTGATTGACTTTAATGTTGTACTTCGCGCCCACGGTCACGGGTTGTTGAAGGTCGTCTATGAGCGTTGTTTACTAAATGATGCCTATTGATGTTAATACTGCTTCGGATATTGGCTTTGTCCTGTTATAAGTTTGGTATACTTACTTAAGTAGGTATACTTACCTACATGTTCCATTTCTGTGTTGATATGTGAATATCGTTAAGAGGGGAGATAGGCTGCGATTTCTCCCGAATTTTGACGAATTTGACGTTTCGTATTCCCCTTTTTTCTTCCTGAATAATGCATCTAGAGCTATAATTTTTTTTATTAAAATCAAGGACTAGTGTTATGTAGACACGTCCCTGTCATTTTATTTTTTTTCAGCGGCGTATAAGTAAAGAAAATATGTCCTTCCAAAATTGACAAATAATGCCCCATTTTTACGGCCGTGATTAGAGGACTATCAGATAAATTCTAAAAGTTTTTAACCTAAAACAAATTGATAGGAACCTAGACAAACTCTTTGTTAAAATCTTTTGTGTCAAAAATATTTGAATCGGCTCAGTTTTCGAGGAGAAAAAAGGGGAATACGAAACGTCGATCTCGTCAATTTTTTTATGAAATTATCAGTCTGAGCTGCAGCTGCCTCTATCGTACTCTACGGGGGCTGGCTTGACGCAGCGCTACGGCAATAGTTTTTTCAAATACTTACCTATTTTTAAAATTCCTCGCAGGCCCCGTTTCCTCTTAAGGTGGAGGTGTCAGGGTAGCCCGCGAAATTCGAATTTTCTTACATTTTCTTGCAATTTTCTGGGGGGTTACTATGACGTCTTAAAGCAGGAGTAATCCTAGTGTAGGAAAGAGACAATGCTGTACAAGTCGTCTAGCTCACACTGGAATTACTCCAAATTAAGACGTCATGGTAGGCCACCTGGTTAGTGTCCGCTTCCACCTTAAATGTGCGAAACTTATGATGGCCCTTTAAGCCTCTCTCGGGTATGTTGCGAGTAAAAGGTAAAATATAATGGCAGACGTATTTTCGCTTGTGACCACAACTTATCGTATGACCGGCCGCTATCTTGAACAAGACTGTTTGGAGGCCCGGTCGTGAACTTTCTTCCTGGTCGAAGCTTCTGCTTCCAGAAGTCGTCGTCGTGGCCGCGTAATGCGCGAGGTCCCTTATAATTTTCTCTATAAACTGTTGAAGAAGATTGGACCTACCCGCACCCCGCGTCCTAACCAAAGCGAAAGGTCACGCGGATACGTGTTATCCTGCCTATGAAAAAGTTACTGGTCATAAAAATTAAGAAAAAAGACAGTCTGGTTACGATTTACTCGAGCCCAACCACAGCAGCCGTGGAATTGTTTCGCCGTGGGTGACGCCATTACTCTACGTGTATAGCTTTAATGTTAATCCTAACCATTTACTACCTAGAAATATAAAATCTTTATCGATGTTCTCATTACGAAGGCATGTATCGATGTGATCACTACCAGACCCATTAGTTTGATTCATTTACCTACAAAAATAATTTAAAAAACTAAATTGTATGTAAAATAATGTTACGTTGTCGAACGATAAAAAAATATCGGGTAAATGCATTAACTTTTTTTTTTGATTTACGAATTTAAAAAAATCTGCATTCTTATTAGGCATTTGTCCTACCGCAAACGAGGAAGCGACTAGCTATCTTCATTGTTTTCGCTTAAAAAACGTACAAATAATTATAGGTCCTGTGCCAGTAAAAGAAATTTATTTTTAGTTACAAGATCAACTCGCTCCTCACCGGTAATGGGACAGGTACCTTAAGGAATAAGGATTCATCCAGAAAAACAAAACACGATGTGCTGTGCTTACGTACCAGTACCAGTACCTAATATCATTGCGAATAGGTAGAATACGTGCAGTGATAGCCTAGTGGTAGGACCATCGAACTACCAAGTCATAGGTCTCGAGTTCGAACCCAAGACATGCACCACTGATTTTTCGGATTCATGTGCGTATTGTATTGTATAATTATCACTAGCTTCGGTGAAGGAAAACATCGTGAGGAAACCAGCATGCCTGAGAGATATATTCTCGACCACATGTAAAGCCAAGTCCGCGGACCATGGGCTGTACAGAAACTGACACCAGGTTATGCACTAACCACACGAAAAAAAGAAAGACCAGTGCGGATGACTGTCAAAAAGTGTTTATCAACGCAATGACACAAGAGAGGTAACACATGAAGATTCGCTGGGGCCTCCTACGGAAAGAAAAATTGCATTCGTGGCAGACGGCGTACAAAATCGTTAACGAGCCGCCACAGTGACGTTATCCGCCAGAACCGCTCCGTCATCTTGATTACTCAGCGATCGTTCAGTCGCTGTGAGGCCCGCGGTCACCCGTGGACACAGTCCCTAACCTTGTGACAACGAGTTACAGGCTCACGCGACAGTGACTGTGAAGAAAACCAATGCAATCAGTTGTTCAGTTAGACACGGGTCGACGAAGGAACAACTGAACTCAAGGGAAGGGAAAAAAGCGCCTGCGTGTTGCTTGATGCAAGTCGCTACGTCCGAGGCTAGCAATAGGGCGTTAGGTCGAAACCACACGGTAGGAGCCCCTAAGGGTCAATTCACACCGAAGTGGCAGCGGTCGGCATCGCAGTGTCACGGTCAAGCCATTTTATGCTTTATCTCCGCATGCATAGAATCGTTTGAAAGACGAGCTGCTGCTTGCGGCACCGCGAGACGTCACGTGGCCCGAGTATTTCAAACAGTACTATGCATTTCTTCAATGAGATAAAGCATAAAATGGCTTGAGTGCACGCCGCGTCGCGTAGCGTCACGTCTCGGTGTGAACTGACCCTAAGACGAGCTATGCTACAGCGCACACTGGCGCTACATGACTAATTTAAGTCATATAGTTCGATCGAGCTGAGCTACTCACCAAGCGTGGCAGCAAAATGCCTTGCTCCCTGCCCTCGCTCCTCATTGTGTGACATCAGCCTAAGGACCATATATATATTTCATATTCTAACAGCCAACCAATTTAAGTAAATCCTTTCCTGACACTTATTGGATATCGGAATGTCTATGAGGCAAATATTACAATTCCTTCGATACGCATTTACTGACAGTATCTCTGGGAAAACAAAATTCAATGTTGCTGACTATTTGAACACAGGAGAACCGTTCTACTGTAAATTTATTAGTATTATAAGTACCTAAGCATAATAAATAACGTTCCTACTGGTCGGACACATGCCCTCTCTGTTTGTGGCCGTGAATTGATACACAACGCTTGTTTTTTTTTCTCGGATAGGAAATCAGCCAATGACTCCTCCTGCTCTGGGCGGAGTGAAAAGGAGTATCAGACTTCTACTGACTAAAACCCATCCATGTTCCTTCTTTGCCCTTTGTGTTCCAGTCCCGCAACTCCGGTACCACGCGGGTTGAGTTCGTGTTGGTAAATATGACGTATCTCCGAATTTTATAAAGAGTTCACAGGTATTAGAAATAAATACAACCAGCTTTTAGATTGTACGCCTTCGTTTACTTGTAGAATGTTGTTGTGGCATTACCTTTATAATGGTTGGCTTAACGAGCCAGGCCGGGCGACTAATGGAGCAAACTGAACAAATAGTTTATGTGCTTAGGGAAACGGTATCGGATGTCTTGTAACGTACTTACGAGCAAGATGACTGTATACGAGTTCATACAACACGACAAAGAAATTTTTCATCGGAAATTAAAAAAAAACCTGCTGTTTCTTATTTTGATCATGTAGGTATTGCACTTTAGTTGAAAACAGCAGATTTAAAAAAAAAAACCGGTGAAAAAATTCTATGTCAGAATGATGTTCTGAATACGGGGTAACTCAAAGCATTTGTTTCAATTAGACCCTTACAGGCACTTTTAAACAGTTACAGTCACAAGGCATAATAACTTATGAAAGCACTGTAGTTACCCTTTCCAAAGCGTAGATCTCTATGGAGAAAGATGGGCAACAAACTCCATGTACACTAAGTTAACAGATTCTAGCAATATTATTATTTTTATATTATTCCTAATTAAATTTAAACGTATAATTTATAAATATATATTTTTGCAATCACCTTTATTTTGATACCCTACTCGATAGGTTTAGTTATTTTTGTATTATTAACGTGTTACTATTTCCCACCAAAAATCCGCCATTTTGTTTTTTTTTTGCAAACGCCTTCTTGACACTTGGGACACTTGGGTGTGACGATTATAACGATACCTTAAACTGTCGAAAACTATCCGGCCGTTTGGAATTCAAGATACGCGCGAAAAACATAACCCTTCCTTGGCAGTCGCGTAAAAAGATATCTAATCAATAATTCAAAACTAAAACAAACCATAGCAGCTAAGAGATTACAAGTCCCTAGTGACGGCGCCCGTTCACGAACATGACGCATGTTTGTGAATCTTTTGAGCGCCGATGCCCCTTCTACCCTTTAAAGTGTATAGTCAACAATAGAATATAGTCATAAAACGTCTTTGACGTAGACCATTAGTAAAATTAGATTATAAAAGAGCAGAGAAAAAAAAAAAATTGTGCAATTTTTCATAATGTAATCCTAGACCACATGCCATTACTATGCTTACGAGAGTGATTTAGTATGAATTTCCATAGAAACATAAGGTCAAGTTCCGTTTTCATAGGTCGGTACAATCGTCATGTTACATGCTCCTGTCCTATCATCATCTCAAATAATATTTAAGTTCGGCGAAGCATGTCTTCCAAACCATTCCATACGTTATGTCTAGCAAACGTCATAAATCAGTATTCCTCGCTTTTCCAGGGCATTCCCTTACCCATACTAATGTTAATATACTTCCAACAACATGAATATACCCTAGTTTCGAGAAGCGAATGGGAGCAAGCATTTATATGAAGAAAATCAAATGAATAAATAATGATGAGCGTCTTAATTTGATGGAATATTTAGATGAATATTATACGCGTCTTGGGACCGTGTAAGCGTGCTGAGCTATGTTGAGCTGTCAATGCGTTGCCAAGGCGTTATTGATCGTCTGGTGTATACGACTACGTAATTTGGGGGATCATTATTATTGGTACTCCAATTACTATTATTATAACAGATGTAGGTATAGGGTACGATCTTCCGTAAATTCTATTTATAATTAGCAACGAAATGCGTATGCTTCCCTCTGATGCATTGAAACAAAAACTAAAGCATGAATCTGGTTTATTAACGCTGACGATTTCATTCTGCATAGAATCACGGTTTTGTCTCGATTTGATTAGCATAATCAGCCTATTAATGTTCCCACTGCTGGGACGCAGGCCTCCTCTCTATGAGAGGGAATGGTCTATAATCCACCACGTGGGCCCAGTACAGGTTGATTTGATTGACTAAGTAAATTCCTTAACTCAGCCGCAAAAAGGCAGCCAAGTCTAGTTAGTCGTCCCATATATTTGTTCACCTTTCATTGATCCAGTTTGATGTTCTTCTTCCAGGTTGGCCACGACTGGGGTTACTATACAATGGTGACAGATCTTCCTAAATATTCTCACGACGTTCTGAAGTTTAATATCGCAACCACCGGCACACTCACCGCATTGCCTTACATCGCCATGTGGGTGTCATCCTTCCTCTTCGGTTTGGTCTGTGATATTTGTATCAAGAAAGGATGGCATACCATCAAGACTGGAAGAATTATTCACACAACTATTGGTAAGTAGCTTTCAACCCAGTTGCTGAATTGAGAATTTGTTAAACTCGACTATATCACAACATAAGGTGATTCCTTCAATATCAAAGTTTTGCATAACTAAGTAATCCTGTGGTAGGTAGCCGTTTGGTGGAATTCATCCTTTATTCCTGTCACAGTCGCACAACAGCTGCTTAACTGTAGAATCATTTAAAACATGTAAATTTTAAAACACTATTGTAACAGTGTTTTCTGCAAAAATAAATGATTGGATGTGAATTTTAAATGTAAAACAAAGATGTAAACATGTCTAAGCCTGGCCGAATACAATAAATGTAAATTAGTCGGTGCATTTTACTGGTAATTGACGTTTATAGATTTCGGCCTTTCAGGCTAGAGCTTGCAAGAGAAAAAAAACAATTGGAAGCATCTGCATATTGACGTTCAGAAAACTCTGCCTGAAAAAAAAAATACAAAAAAAGAAAATGATTTAAAAACTAATCGGTCATTTTTAAATTACAGCTGCCAGCGGTCCTGCCATTTGCATAATACTGGCATCCTACGCCGGTTGTGATAGAACTGCTGCGATGGTCTACTTTGTTCTGTCTATGGCCCTCATGGGAGGTTTCTACAGCGGCATGAAGGTAAGAGCCTCTGTAACACCGTCTAAGTAATGGCGACGTTTTTAGAATTAATTATTCACTTGTAGGTCACACGGAAAACTCGCCAACACATTTTGTTTAAGGTGTTTAATCCGTTCTTTTGCAACTATTATTTAACTAGCTTAAGCCCGCTGCTTCGCCCGCGTGGAGTTCAGTCATGGCTCCACAGCGTCGTACTACCGGCTTAAAAAGTAACCAATGTGTCAATCCCGGTGCCAAATTTTATTCAAATCCATCTATCAACACAAACTTTCGCATCTATAATAGTAGTAAGAATTAAGATTGCTTGTATTTGAGGAACCGAAAAATTACGGAACACTAATCCATTTTCAAAAATAAAAGTAGGTTACTCTACTTATAACATCAGATATTCGGCAGTAAAATCTACTATGACCAAACAGACAGACAAAAATGAAAAAAAAAAACATTGTTTTTTTGTTATAATTACTGTACATACTTATATGCATTTAGTACAAACCTGTTGTTTTGCAATTACAAACAGACCCCCAATTCAATTTATTGTATTTGTAGATAGGAGATAGTATTTCTAAAATTTCCATAATCCAGGAAGCTTGTATTATGTTATTCCGCAGGATCCATATGTCTTATCCCAGGGGCCTACCACCACCTCATAGCAGTAAAATTTAAATCTTACTTCAGTGTGTGAAAGAGACTAAGTTGTACGTCCTACATAACTACATCTCTATAAAAGGATCATCTGCTATAAGAGGTGGTGGGTGTAGTCCCAAGAGTCATGATACTTCGACCCTCAAAAAGGTTTTTGCGGTTTTCTTAGACCCGTATAACTGCACTTTCGGCAGTATATACACCGTGACTTTTTAGTCGTCTTACAAAAGTCGTCCACTCAATGTACCCGACATAAAATAGCTCTAGGCGCGATTTTTATTTTACCTATATAATAGGTACAAAGAAAAATGAAACATGCTGTTAATGATGTTTACGTGTCAAACGGGAGAACATATACCTACCCAGCACTCGAGTCCAGTAGATCTTCACTCGCAACAGGGTGTTTTAACTACGTCATGCGTCATAATACTGAATAATATTTTTATTTTTAAATTATTAAAATCTCATAAATACCTACTTTTTTCATGAATGTTTAGTATTCATTGGATACATGAAGTCTGCTGCCGTTGTAAGACGAATAAAAAGTCACAATGTAGATGCTGAATGAGATAATAAGTTATGTTCCTTTGTATGTAGTACAGTGTTGTTTGGGAAAAGGGGCCTCTTTCGGGGTCGCCCCGGGTTTCTTCCGGGGGATTATTGTTGTTAGAGAGCGTAAATATTAATTAACGAACGTGTACTTCTCATTAATCTTTCCAACGGATAAATACAGGAGAATATATTTGTCATCTCTACCAAAATTTAGGAGATAAATAGGTGTTGGCAATTATGAATTGTTTTCACTATTTCGCGCTAAAAAGGGCGAAGGAAAAAAAATACAAAAGTACTCAGTTTCAGCGCACCAACCCCATTAAATATTTATTTATTATTTATTAAAGCTTTCGCACACCATGTACATAGGCGGACTTAATGCCTTAGGCATTTTCTACCAGTCTACCTTAGGGTCTTAAATACTGTATTGATACCCCTTGATATACATAGGACTACGTTTATGCCAATAGTTTGAAGGGCGTCAGATGATTCTTAACTCAACTGACTATTGCTTGCCCATCTAAATCACTACTAATACCTACTCCTTGCTAGCTTTTGCCTGCAGCTTCACCCGGGTGTAAGTCGGAAATTATTCCACGGGAACCCAATTATCTCCTACCAGGATAAAAAGAACCCTATGTCCTACTCCAGACAGATCATGGCGTATCTGTATTCCTAACTCAAATTTTTTGAAAGGCAACAGACTTAGAACGTACAACCGTTTTAATTTTATAAAATGCACACGTTCGAGCTACAAGATAATAATAATAATAATAATAATAATAATGTATTTATTGTTCCACAAAATAGGTGACATACAAGTTCAGTACAAATTTATGTGCAAGAATGAACAGATGATGTACTGCTGGTACTTAAAAAAGGAAACCCTGAGCTATAAGTACCAGCTGCCCTTAAATGACACAGTGAAAGCAGTTCGTGATATTACATGCAAACATGTTAAATGAAGTTGCCGAGACAACAACAATACATTTCATTAATAATAATTTCATTAATAATACGGAAAACAAAATTTAAAGAGTAGAATCGCTGAAACTAGTAGTAAATTAAGCTTGGTAGTGGGGGAGTGGTTATTTGTGTGTATGAGTGTTGTGTGTGTGTATGTATGTGTATGTGTATAGGTGTATGTGTGCGTGTGTATGTGTTTGTTACATTTGTTATTTAACTGGATGAAGGAGTTTCTCTGTCTCATCATAGTTAAGTTTTAGAAGCCAATCAATCACAGCTTTTTTACAGTCATGCTTATGTTTAGGATTAATATTCAATAACTTGTTTGCTTTGGCATACAAAAATCGTCCGAGGAAACAGAAGAATCTCTGGCTGAAGGAAGTCCTGAGAGTGACACCGAAAGGAAGTTTAAGCCTACGAGTAGACTGATTTTGGGAGTTTATAGAAACATGGTCACCCTTTGTGTTTAATGAATGTTGCCTTAGAATAATTTGAAGAATAAAGAGTTGACGCACCGTTAAAACCTCACAGTACTCATAGAGTTCCTTGGTAGGGTAGCGAAAAGGTTTATAGGTACTTACTTTTAACACTGCTCTCTGCGCGCGTTCAAGAGCTAATAGATTAGTCTTACAGGCACCGCCCCATGAGGAAATACAATAACTAATCAATGATTGGCACAAGGCATAGTAAACCATCTTTAAAATTTTAGGTTCCGCGACGTGTCTCAGATGTTTGAAAATATAGATTAATTTCCGGATTCGCCCTGTCAATAGTTTAATATGCGGTACAAAACTTAATCTTTCGTCTAGAATCACTCCTAGATATTTGATAGTAGGAGAATTTTGAAGTTTTGGACAGTTGCATATAACTGAAGTATTGGCTGTATGATTATGAGCGGTAATGCAAAATTTACTTTTGTCGAATTTTTGTGGTTTTTTAATATTGAATACTAGGTACTTGGTTTTATCTACATTAAGTGACAGGGTATTATCGGTTAGCCATTCAGTTATTTTATCAAACCCCACTTGTGCTGCGTTAAAAACTTTCTCCCAAGTGTCCCCTGTAAAAATAATTGCTGTATCATCTGCGAAAGCCAGAAGTTTGCCGTTTGCGATGTCTAATTTGCAAAGTTCATTAAGGTACACTAAGAAGAGCGTAGGTCCAAGGATGCTCCCTTGCGGAACGCCGTACTTTATGGGAAGATCTTTACTTATATGATCACCGATTTTTACACATTGTGTTCGATCAGTCAGATAACTTTGGAACAGCTTCAGCTGTTTATCTCTGATACCAATCTTCTCTAATTTTAGAATGAGTCTGGGGATGGAGACCGTGTCAAAGGCCTTAGCCAAATCCAGGAATATTGCCAAACATTTGTTGCTCCTGTCCAAGGCTTTAACAATGTAATCAGAGAGATCATGAACTGCGTCATTTGTAGATGTATTTTTCCTAAAACCATATTGGTGATTTGAAAGAATATTGTGAACTTCAAGGTATTTGTTTAGGCGATTGTTCATGATTCTCTCAGATACAAGGTGACGCTTGATTTGTTGCTCGCCGAAATGTCAATCGTACTGTTACTTTTGATTAATAAAACTTATAACTATTATCTAATAGCTTAATATGATCTAATAACTTATAACTAATATTAATATTATTAAATAGTAATGTAATATTACATTACTATTTGGGAAAGTATTTTTTTTTTGTTATAATAGTTATAAGTTTGTAATTTTATTTTTTATTGATTATTTTAATGTATTATTTGTGTTTATTGTAATTTTGTTTTTTATATAATGTATGGACTATGTCTGAAATAAACGATTTAATCAATTAAAATACTATTTAGCATTAATTTGAAATACTCTTTTTTTTTTCAGGTAAACGCGTTGGACTTGGCTCCCAACTACGCGGGGACGCTGACGTCACTGGTGAATACGACATCAACCTTCGCTGGCATCATCACACCGTACCTAATCGGCCTACTGACGCCCGATGTAAGTCTATACAACTTCATCTAGGTTAAGTGCTTTCTACCTCGTAAAAACTCACGAGTGAATAGATTTAACTTCACTTAGTCTGGTTTACGATTGGATTTCGCATAACATTTTAAGGCGTTTATGTAGAGTGGGAATGTTTATTGTATCCCTCTGAATAAACGACTTATTTAATACCATCCTTTGTAAAGTGCAGATCTCCAAGCAAAATAACCGTTCCGTTTGTATTCTTTCTTGTAAAAAATGATTAGTTTTAGTGGTCATTAAAAACAAAATACTTAAGGTAAACCTCTACTTTTTCTGTAAAAAATATTGACCATCCATCATAGCAATACATTCCACCATTAAGGGCCCAGTCTACTAACTTTGACAGCCCGTCCAAATATTCGCGCAGCTTAATGTTTTTTTTTTGTATAAAACAAAGCTGTCCAGACGCTTAGATCTTTTAAAGTGCGCAACGGATTTTAATGCAGTTTTCAGCAATGGATAGAGTGATTCAAGAGGAACGTTTATATGTAAATGTGTATCTACACTGCACCCGTGCGGAGCCGGGGCGGGTCGCTACTTTACAATATTCTCCCTAAAATTAGCAAGCATGAAACATTTAAAAATTCATTCTTCCTTCCTTCCTCCGATCTTCTTATTTGTTACTAACAAATAAGAAGATCCTAACTTGCTGCTTAAAATCTTCAAGTCATGATTAATAGGAATGGCTTAATCTTGATCATAATCGTGAATATTAGTAAAAATACGTGATAAAAAATGTGAGCCGTCACGGGACGCCTGGCAGATGTGAAACATCGACATTATTTTGTAAAAGTAATATGCAGAAAAGAACAGATTGTGATAGGAACTAAATATGTCATAATGATAAAATAACTTAATGCACAGATAAATGCATACTTTAATTATAAAAATATAATAAACTTACTGATGACTTGATAGTGTGTCATACATACTGTGATTTTGCTTTCTTTGCAGGAGGCTGATCACTTTCACTCTCTAAATTATCACGATCAGACATTTTATTATCAGAAAAATAATTTGTTTTCCAAGTAAAACACAGGTTATGTGTACTGTAGTAAACAACACTGTATACTGTAATGCCTCTAGATACATCCAGCAGGTGACGCACCGTACACACTACTGCATATAGACTGTATATATATACCATCATATAGCGTGGCGACGCGTCGCCACGGCATGCGTCGCCACGCCAGAAATCGGTTTTACGTGCGGCTATAGATGTTTCACATCAAAAAGCGCGCAACGCGCGATCACTCAATGACATTTAACATTTCTGAAGACCTTACTCTACACGAGCGCCTCTAGCGACGAATTCATGCGCGATAGCCCCCATTTCAAAAACTTGGTCATAACTTTTGAGTGACAAGACAGACGAAGGAAAAGCGCAGTAGCGTAGGTAACCCGACAAAAACAAAGTAACTTCACGTAAACACGCGATGTTTTGCACCACGACAAAACTTGCCTCCATGGAGATAGTTGATTTTAGACTGCTTAAAATAATAGAAATCGAGGGCTTTCAAAAGCTCCAATTCAATAAATGTTGAATAAAACTTTTCAAATTCAATTCTTAACAAGCTTTAACACTTATACAAATTGATATTGATTCAATGGATTTATATAGCCCATAAAATTTTACGTTGCTTTAAAAATAACATTTGGTTTTCCTTTTCATCTGGAACAAAGTGGACGATAATTATCTTAATGTTTCGATGTCAAAACACAAACACATAAATCATAAACAAGATTCTAAGTAAATAAAAGATCAACGTATTCTGGTTAATACATACTTTTGAGAAGCAAATACTGTCATTACCAATTAAATTTGACTTATTTTCGGCCCTGAATCGTGTATTTCTTTTTTGTTTTTGATTTACAGTTTTGAAGGTCCGTTCGTTCTAGTAAAATAATGGATGACGAAGATTAATGTTTTAGATAAGTAGGTCACGTTACTGAGGCTAATATTGATAACTACAGTCAGTATAAGGAGAAAGTTTTTGTAAATAATAAAATATTTGAGTTTTTTTTTTTCGGGAACTTTACTTTCTTTCGTTTGTACGTCAGTCAAGCGTAGGTAGACATGGAGGCCAGGGACATGAAAGCTCGATTGATTGTGTTGATTACACTGATAGTTTTGTTGATCACACGTAATTCGTCCACAAGGAGGCCTGACAGACACAGTGTGTACAGTGTGGAAAACTAGTTCCATCTCTTTCCCACACTGAATTAAGATTAAAGTAATATCTACTGCTATAAGAGGTGGTGATACAGTCCCTTAAGTAATTTAGACAGTAGATCGAATGAGAAACATGCATCAAAAATAAATCTTCTTCTTTTTTTTTCCAGTCAACTTTGGCGCAATGGCGAGTGGCTTTCTGGGTATGCTTTGCAGTGTTGGTAGGCACAAACGTCATCTACTGCATCTGGGCTGACGGCAAGCAGCAATGGTGGGACGACGTCCGTCAATTTGGCTACCCCGAAGGTTGGAAACACGGCCCTCTGACCAGAGACACGGTCGAACAACCAGAATCAGTCAGACTATCAGACCACAAAACAGGATCATCATGATTTTACGAGTAAATAACATAATGCAACCTCCAGTGCAACTAGTCAGTGAAGAATAAACATAATGTAGTACAATAACAGTGCCTTATACTCTAAGTTCTTATGGACGTAATGATAGATTTAGACGAGTTATAATCGATTTTTTTCTTAAATAAATCACCTTTTTTATGATTTATGTTTTGGATTCTATATTTAAATTTTCATTAATAAACAACATCATGCTTGTAATCCCCGAAGGACCAAATACATCACACAAATTTCGCCAGTTTTATGTTTAATTCCCATAAATGTATATGGTATAGTTGAGGAGCTCGTGGCTAAATAATAACAGCCGCTCGGATCGATCTTCAGGTTAAGCCGTGCTTGCCTAGGTTGGTCTGTAGATGGGTGACCACCCATTACATACCGAGTTTCCTCCGTGCCTCGGAAAGCACGTTAAGCCGTTGGTCCCGGGTGTCATTTGTAGATCTTTGACAGTCGTTAGGTAGTCAGTGGCCCAAAAAGTCTGACAACCAGTCTTACCAAGGGGTATCGTATAACTCAGTACTAACTGGGTTGTGGAGGTCAGATAGGCAGTCGCTCCATGTAAAATACTGGTATTCAGCTGCATCCGGTTAGACTGGAAGCCGACCCCAATATAGTTGGGAAAAGGCTAGACAGATGATGATGATGAAATGTATATGTATAGTTATGTATATAGAGGCGAATCTGTTGCCACCCCAACCGGGTACTCATCAAACTTAAGTGGTAGTGGGTAAGGCACATTGCTCGCAGAACGGATGGCCGATTAGGCCGAAAAGTTCTGGAGTGGTGATCGCGAACCGTACTCATCCAGACTCAATGACAGCTACTAACAAATTATCGATAGAAAAACCCAATCGCACTTTTCCCGAGCCGGAAAATCGAACCAAAGACTTCCAATCTGAGTTTTTTCAGTAAGCTAGAATTTGGACAACAAGAAGATTGCAAATGACACATTGATACAACATGTTAAAAACCCCTGTCCGATCCGAAAAGAGCATATATCTATACCAATGACATTGCCAAATAAAAAAAGAAACATTAAATATTCATGTAATTATAAATATTAATGAATTTTCAAATTGATTTTTGTCCCAAATTACCACCGTTTCCCTAAATTCTAACAAAATTTTAAAACGTGACAACACCATCTTAGGCATAAGTATGTTCGATCGTCAGTTGTTTTTTAAGACGTCACTACCCAAGAAGCGACCTCATGTGCCCGTGTGTTGCCTTATAGGTTTCCTCATATTAGTACATTTTATTTAATTTTCATCGGGGTATTTTTTTTTTACTTGTTCTCCAAAAAGAATTAAATATATCCTACTAATCCTACTTAATAATATTATACATGCGAAAGTTAGTGAGGTTGTTCGTTACTCTTTCACGCAAAAACTACTGACCGGATTTGGATGAAATTTGGCACACAGATGTCTCCATCCTCTCCATGGGATACGTTTTATCCCGGTAGTACGATCCCGAGGGACAATTACGGAACCCTACGCGGGCGAAGCCGCTGGCATAAGCTAGTAGAATCTAATCTCGATACCTAATAATACCCTCACGAATCGGACAGGGGTTTTTTAACATATTGTATAATGAAGATAATGAAATGACCGTATGCAGGTTTCAGAGTAATTTCTTTACCGTAATCCTTCGGAATACTTTGTATCTGTTCTTTAAATAGGTACATTAAGTACTGTTTATTGCATAATATAGTAACTGAATTATTCAAAAGCTCTTACTATAAACAATAGCGCTTGAAAAAAAGAATTTTCACATAAACAGGTCGACCGGAGTATGCAATTAAAATACGATCTTTAATTGCTTGATCTTCCATAATACCCACCGGCAAGCTCGTTAATGAATGAAGCTATGGAACCCGGTAACGCAAGGTGTTGTAACGTAACATATTACAGTTCATTCCCATCTGCCCCACCGGTTTGCCCCCACTGGTGGTTGTTGCAACTATTGGTCGCATCTACCACCACTAGTGGTGGTTGCGTTTGGTCAGTCGCATTTGCTCCTACCTTTGTTCCCACAGGTGGTAAATGCGACAAATAGTTGCAACTACCACCAATGGGGACAGACCGGTGGGGGCAGATGGGAATAAACCACATAATACCACTATTATGTTTGTTATTTTAAAAACTTGTTAAAGATTCTTAGTTTGGGTTAGGAAACGGTCTATTTATCGCCGCCAGTTTAAGAAATGAGTAATAAAATTTAGAATTTTTGACAAACTTTACTAATGTTTCAAATTTTGAATTGAAAGTTCTTCATTACATTGAAGAACTTTAGGTATAGTTTCACTAGATCTCGATTCAAATATTCACGTCAGAAACTGGGTGTTAGCAGGTATTAATTTGTTATTCACATAATAAAGGTAAAGTGTGGCTTAATAACCTAAATAAGTGAGATTTTTTAATTACTACGAAACAAAACTTCTGCTACTCAAGATTATTTTAACATTAATGTAAGTACAGGATTAACACGATTCCTGAAACGTAAACAAACAACCTTATTTGATACTTTAAACTCATAGATGTAGTCGATAACTTCGAAGAAGGTTAATTAGTGTCGTCTCATCCATAACTTTTGATTGAAAGATGGAAATTAATGTTCCGTTACCATGTCGAAACTTACGATAAGACCATTAACGAAGCTTTGACAGACTTCGTGTTGTTTTTACAATACAGGGTGTAAGGGACAACCCTCCGCAGACTGATGGGGTGAATTCAGTATATTATTATCATACTAAGATGACCGGTACAAAAATTATTTCAGGAACGTTATGAGAATCCAATAAACTTTATTTGTTTTATTTCCTCATACGCAATGTATCGTTACCGTAGCAAAACGCAAGCAGCGAACGGCAAGCACGACGACGAGTTCGATTAAGTTTGTAGCTAGGCAGGAAGTGAGGAAGTGAACAGCTCAGGTCGTTAGTTACAGTATTTCAGCATCCATTGTTGTTTTTTTTTTTACCGTATTATTTACATTCATGGATGATAATGAAATTTTACATTGAAACAAAGGAATAGTAACTAAAAAAACGAAAAAAAAAAGAATGAGAAAAATTTCGGTGAAATATAATTAAAAATAAGGAGCTGAATGCAACCTATAAGTTTGCGGAGGGCTGTCTCGTACACCCTGTATGTTATTATCGACAGAGCTTGTATAGGTAATTTACTTATTATGTTATTTATTTTGTATAGGTACACAGTATACAACACAGGAACAAAATATATAATAATTATTTATTAACTTTCATAAGACTCTTAAAAGTCTAGAGCTAGCAGTTTAACCGCTGAAATAATTTTTGTATGAAACAATAATTGAAAGACGTTGAAAATTAAACAAAATAACTTTTAATACAATTTCAATAACGATTTTGAATAACAGTTAAAATTATTTCAAATATAAAGGAAAATTTAAACAATATGATTATCAAAAGCATTTTGCAAAAGTACACTTAGGGCGGTCTCCGCGCCTCAGGCCTGGACTCCGCCAAAACGGAGACGTACGAAGCGGAGAGGGGAGGAGATGCTTAGGAGCTAGGGTACACCCTAGAACCACACCCATAATACTGAATACTGAATAGGCCGGAGTAGAGATGTTTGTTTAGGCTACATTAAGCTACCGCCGCACGCAATTCACCGCACGCCACTCACGTTTCTTCTCGTCTCCACTGTTCCCCGCTGCCAGATTGCTGCGCCAAACGCGGAGGCAGGCCTAAACAAATATGAGACTCCACTCCTCAAGCTAAGCAGAGACGAGAAGTATAAATAACAAAATTCTATTGGTGGTTTACAACATATCTCCTCTTCTTTCGTGTTGTCTCCGCTTTAGTGGAGTCCGGGCGTCATGAGTGACTCATACGAGCGTTAACGTGCTTATAAGCTCGTATAAGCGTGAGCCGCGAGAGATGCCGCGCGGGCGCACCACGCGAAAGCAACGCGTTCGACTTTTGAAGCGCGTAATGTATGCGTATACTACCTCCCTCGCTGATGGGCGACCACCTTTCATCCTTATTACTTACGGCATTAAGGTGAAAACTGGTCGACCATCAGTGAGCGCGCATACGAGCTTATACGCGCTACAAAATAAGCTAGTCCCGAACCGCTCTTTTAAATACCAAACACAAATCCTTCAGACCTATTCAACAATTATACATTGCCGATTGTCTAATATCATCTTTATTTACCTACACTGAAAGCGCAAAATTTAATATGCCAAAAATTCAAAATCAAAAAAATTAATGAGGAACATTAGGTGGCACAAAAACAGGTGTAATATCATACAACTATCCATTAATATCATACAACGTCCATCTTCTTAATGTGCTTGATTGTCGCGAATTCAAAATATATCATTATCTTCAGATAAGTTACCCTGAAACTGTACATTCTTGCGAGCGTTCCTCAGCTGTTGCGAAGCTTTAAAGACTTGCGCCTCAAGGCTCTTCTTCTTCTGCTCTAAGATCACCACCTATTCAAATAGAGCTTTACACATATTTTCCAGATAAGCAATTATGTACCAAATGAGAAAAACATGAGGGAACACAGAGTGCACCTGTATCAGCGCACACAATTTTGGACTTTACCGGTGGCTGTACACTCTTGCTGTGAAACTCCGAAGCAGGGCGAGAGCGAGAGTTACATACATTAGTTGTTGTTTTATTGTTCTTTGTTGTTAGTTTGTATTTATTTATTTATTTTGGATTACCAACGAGTCACATTACAATTTACAAATAATGTAGTAGCGCTCGTCTAACCTTGGTGTTCCTCGCAAGAAGCGAGACGAGACTAGATTGCGAGACATCTCGGGAGAGATTGACAGATTTTTCGGTTAAGAATGTACGTCACCATAATATTTCCTGCGTCTTCGCTAAATTGATCGCCATGGCCAAAAACGGCCAGGAATATTTTATCTACTAAATAAATTATATAAAATACAGTTTGTGACGATATCATTAAGCCCTACCTAAGACTAAAATAGGTATACTCAGATAATAATCATAATAAAGCTGTCTTTAACTAAACATGATTTTTTAACTTATCATTTTTTAGAATTACAACCCAGCAAATAGAATTTGTTAGCAGTGTTTGCAAACAAAGATTGTTGTTTTGATTTTTTTTTCATCAAGCAGGTTAATATGAAAATTCTTATTAAAACCACCACTATTCCACAGACATAAACCAGACAGGAGCTTCTGTTTCTGGTCTCTCTTTTCTCTCAATTATTTCGTCACAAAATAAACTTTAAAGCTTCACAAAATATCTATTTTCCTTAACTTGTAGCCTGGTGCAGTAAATTCCAATAAATATCGCTTACCTTGTCCAAAGAAGTTTGGAAGTCGCGTAGTAAATCTTTTCTTGTTAGAAGGCCAGCTTTCAATCTCTCATCCTCCACGGACCAACGCAGTTTATTGCGATGTGTCTGCTCATCAAAAAGAGCTCGTCAAAGAAATGTTACAAAAGCGTGATATAAAACTGGGAACCAATTTCAGCAATTTTTTTGCTTAACAGGTTAGACCATAGAAGAAAAAAAACGTGTTGAGCTGACTCCAAGTAACATGGTACAAGGGTAGGAAGATCATGATTAACACGACATCGAGGGTGGACTCGCTGTCGTACTTATTTCATTTCAATTGTTCGAAGCATGAGTAACATGCAATGCTGAAATCCAACATTGTATTGGTTTATTGAATTAATTTTCACACTCATTTTGTGTTTAGACGTTTTGTGACGTTAAGTGCTGCTCTAAGGCGTGATTTATACAGAAATGGTGTAAGGTTAAGGCGCGGCGCAGGCTCAGCGCAGACATGATGCCGCTTCAAAATGTCTTCATACAAAATGTACGTAGGCGACGTGTTGTAAATTACACTCACGCGGCGCGGCGCAGGCACGCCATTCTTTCGTTTCCTAGTAAATTCCACGCCTACGCTGCGCCTACGCCGCGCCTTCACCTTACGCCGTCACTGTATAATTCGCGCCTTAGAATTTCCAATAAAATCAAAATACTAAGGCATTCTTTCACCGTGAGCAGCTGCAATAGAACAGTTAAAATTCGAACATTGCATCAGTGAGTGAAGAGAACCATAACAGTGCGCTTGTAGCGAAGGATTTGTATGTATAACATCGAATTTTGGATTGTGACATTACACGCTAGCACCTTAGGCGCGAATTATACAGAAAAAGCGTAAGGTGAAGGCACGGCACAGGCGCAGCGTTGGCGTGGAATTTATAAGGAAACGAAAGAACGGCGTGTCAGCGCCGCGCCGCTTGATTGCAATTCACGACACGTCGCCTACGTAAATTTTGTATGAAAACGTTTTGAAGCGGCATCATGCCTGCGCTGTGCCTGCGCCGCGCCTTCACCTTACGCCGTTTCTGTATAAATTGTGCCTTAAAAAGAAAAATAACTACCTTAACTTGTCCCAATTCTTCCCTGGCCCTGTAAAATTCAATTTCGGCGTCGCCAAGATCACATTCGGTGAAATCAATGACCTCATCAGTGTGATGCATCTTCTCTCTGATGTGGGCTAAGATTTGGTTATGCTCTGTGCATTTCGCGCGGTGTTTGATAAGCTCGTCTTCACGTTCTGTCAGAAACGTAATATATGTTGATAAGCGCAATTTAAAACGGTGTCAGTCTCATGAGAGGATCTTTAGAACATTATTATTTGGCAAGAGTAATATTTTTGTCGTTTTAATTTTCTTTGTAAAAAATGTTTTTTTTTTCAATCTCGTCCGTCACACTACAACACCATTTCAGCTCGAAATCACCCGCTGGGTATGGGCCTCTCCTTTCTTATTTCTTCCCGGTTTTACACGTCTCTCCTCCAGGTGTCTCCCGGTCAACTTTCAAGATATAGTCAATTCAACACGCTTTTGGGCGGCCTCACCTTGTTCACCAGTTGGTTAAAGTTAATGACATCAAAATCTATAAATAACTAGCTTCTGCCTACGGTTTCGCTCGCGCCCTAATCACCTAGCGGTGTGTAATATACTTTACGACCTATTCTTATACCTACCTAAAAAAAAAACATAAAAATCGGTTGAGCCGTTTCGGAGCAGTGCGACCACAAGCACCTTATCAAAACGACAGAAAATTTAAATTACCTTCAATTTTAGTATTGTAGTTCTGATTATCAATATTAAGTTGTTCGTATTGCCATACGTAAAGTCCTGGGCCCAGAGTTTCCAATTTCTTTACTATGGCTTCAAGTTCGGCGACAGCATTTCTCGCGCGAATGTACCGCAGACAAAGTGCAGAAGATTGTTCGCTCTTGCGTCTTTGAAGAAGCAAGAATCGCTCCACAGTCTGAAAATAGGAAAATACTATTTAAAATTTCGCTATTAACCCAACAAATGTATTATAAAAAGGTGATAGATAGTACGTAAGAAAGATGTACTCGAAACAATAAATATAATCGATGGCGTAGTGTAGGTTTCTGCTTGGTGGGTTAACAATAGATGTCGCACGTCTTACTCTAAACCATTTATATAATTATTTTGATAAACAATCAATACGTATCAATGTCCCGAGCAGCTAATGGCCAATCTTTGTTAAAAACATTCAGCTCATTCCGCCATCTTCGTCTGTGCCTAAGATGACACTTGTCATTAAGAGCGTTTAAACAGAAAGTGGGCAATATCGCAAATAGCTGTCAAATATTTCGCTGTTTTGATTAATTTGGCAATATTGCTGAATGGAAATAAAAAATATGGGTAACTAGTAAACTAAAACATTGATTATGAAATGCAATAAATAATAGCGTAACGTAAAAAGTATTTGGAAAGTTTCCAAATACCTTTTTTACTCCAAAAACTGTTACAACATCAAATTTAGTGTTTTAATTGCAATTCATTATTAATATTCTAGTTCTCTAGTTAGCCATATTTCTTATTTCCATACAGTAATATTGCCTCATTAATTAAAACAGGTAAATGTTTGACAGCTATTTGCGACGTTGCCAACTTTTTGGATGAGCGCTCTTAAACAGGAACCACTAAGACGTTTATAACCTCATATAACAAGCAACAATCAGCATTCGGCAGAGTTATGTCATTCCATCGCAATTCTAATGAAAAACAGTCATCTGTTTTTTTATTGTTTTTAATAACAATTGTAAACTGTATGAAGCCTATGATAATTATCTAGAAATAAACTAGTCAGTCTGTTGTAAAAGCTATAAACAAAACATGTACCTACGCGTTTGTCAATTAATTAAAAGTGAAGGGTACCTACGGCAGCCAATAACAAGACTACAGATTTTAGTAGAAAATAACATAACGAAATTTCGTATAGCTGTGACGATTAGAGTTCTAAATGGATGTACGAAATTACAAATAGTGCAGTAAAATGTGAAAGGAAACTTATGATTAAAAAAAAAAACTGTATCATCACCAGCCTTCAGAAGTTCACTCCTGGACCGATGTCTATTTGGAAAGACTTGTGCCTCTCCAATTGCACGCCCTTTCAGCTCGATTCTCCGCAACTATCATCCAACTGCTATCAGACACCCTGCGGCGATCTACCTTGCTGATTCTTGGTCTCCACTTAAAAACACGACTACCCCAATAATTGGTTCGACGGCTGGCAGACTACTTCAGTTCTGTTAGCAGGTAGCTTGTACTCTTCTTTCCATGCTTTGGCAGCACTCTGTTTTTAAGTGAATTTGTATATCAGCACCTACAGTCTTACCTTATCCGCGATGGGTTTTCCTTTTCTTGAGTAAATTAGTCCTGAACCTGTGGTCCTCTCAAGATTTTGCAATCCATCAAATTTCTTGTTAGCATGATCCAATCGAACACCATATTTCTGCTCAACTTCAGTAACTTTCTTTTTGATCTGTTCGAAAATAAGCTTTTTAAGTAAAGTTACGTTCATTATGTTTAAGTATGATTTTTTTTTTTTTTTACGTTTGTAAACGAAATAACATGTACATACTACGCAATTTAACAGACGTTAATCACACAATTGCACAGTTAAAAGATATTTACAACAAGGAATGATAAACAATATTAAATAGAAGTCGGGTAAAATAACTTCAAAAAGCCATCTTTCGTCCATCCTGTCACAGAAACTCAAACGGCGGAGCACCGCCGTGTCCTCGTAGCGGCGATTGGCGGCGGCGATCTCTCGCGTCCGGCCTTGGTTCAAGCCATGGTCCGGAGCGAGAGGGAATGGGAAGCCGTCACCTCCTTCTGCGAAGCAGTCATGCTAGTGAAGGAGGTGGTGGGACGTGAGAGGGAAAGAACCTCACGTCCCAGTCGCCGCGGGAGACGCCCTGGGCGTTGGGGGTCACGTGGTGGCTCCCGGCCACCGTAGGCGCGGGCCTGTGGACGGCGAGTTATGGGCTAGCTCGCCGTCCGGCCGTCTTATGACGACAGGCCGTGTCGACGGCGCGTTCGTGTTCCACGTGCGCCTCAAAGAGATGTCAGCAAATAAGTAGGGGTCCGCAAGGACCGATGCCTGCCAGGGCTGCGGGACTGTTCGAAAGAGATACCGTGGCCCTGGAATACAAAGGGCAAAGAAGGAACATGGATGGGTTTTAGTCAGTACAAGTCTGACACTCCCTTCCGCTCCGCCCAGAGTGGGGGGGGGGGTCATTTGATGATTTCCCATCCGGAAAAAAAAAAAAAAACATCCACGACATATGTCTATAGACTCATCTCGAGAGAAATAAATCACACTCCGTTGTCGATGTCAGTAGAGCATTTAGCATTTCCAGGGCGCTAAACAAGGGAGGGTTAAGGATGATTTCCATCAAACGGCTCGCATCGCATAGGATCGGAAAGGATACGAACAGATGCGGCGACAATTGATCGCGTCCGGCAGGATGTCGACGCATACGATCGGCTCCGTACAGTCGATTGCGTTCTATCCTTTTCTGCGCCTAGTCAAATAGTTTCATTCCTACCGTGTTGACAGCTGAAAATATCTGATCAGATCCAACGACAGGTGAACGGTTGCGCGTCACAGCATACTTTCGGCTACGGTCGCGTGTCGCGGAAGACGGCCGCGGTCAAGCTGCTGTGTTCGGCTTGATAATATAGACTTTAATTACTGTGTACACGATTTAATATCGTTTAAAGATTGTAAAATCCGTCACAGATTGTTAGATGTTCCACCTGCACGCAAACTGTGCGTGCAAGTGGAACATCTAACAATCTGTGTCCACGCGGTCTCAGGTATTTGGGCATGGAAGGTACAAAAAGTTTCACAGCGCGAGCTAATAGTTCCGGGCTATCAGACTCTAGGCTCGGACTCGGACTCTGGTTTCTGGTCTGTTCTCTCTCTCTCATTAGTTTATATGTCGTATGATAATCAGTATTTCAATAGTTTTCAAATCTCTAAATATTATCAGGGTGTAAGGGAAAGCCCTCCACAAACTGATAGGGTAAATTCAGTATATCATACTAAGATGCCTGGTATAAGAAATTATTTCAGGAATGTTATGGGAATCCAATAAATTTGATTTGTTTGATTTCCTCCTAAGCAATGTATCGTTACCGTGGCAAAACGCACGTAGCGAACGGTAAGCGCGACGACGAGTTCGATGAACTCTGTAGCTAGGCAGGAAGTGAACAGCTGATTTCACGCGTCGTTCTTTAGAGTATTTTAACATACATTGTTGGATTTTTGGTTTTAGACGTATTATTTACATAAATGGAGTGCTGCGTACAGGGAATGTAATTTTACTTTAACTGAAAAAAAATTAAAAAAATCCCGGAGAAAAATTCCGGTAGAATATGATTCAAAATAAGGAGCTGAATGCACCCTGTCAGTTTGTAGAGGGCTGTCCCTTATACCCTGTATGGTTCATCATCTTCCTGCCTTTGCCCCATGTTACTTGGGGTCGGCGCAACACGTTTTTTTCTCCCAATCTCCTCTGTCAACCGTCCCGCTATCATTTACTCCTTTAACTTTCATATCATTCCTCACACAATCCATCCATCGTTTCTTTGGTCTTCCTCTTTTAGTCAAATGCGATTCGTCCCTCCTCATCACATGCCCATACCAAGACAGTCGATTCCCTTTTAGCTTTTCTGTAACTGGCGCAACTTTAAACTTCCTCTAATATACTCGTTCCTTACTTTATCCATTCTTGTCACACCACACATCCACCTCAACATTCTCATCTCCGCTACATGCAATCTTCTTTCATCCATCTTCTTCACAGCCCAGCATTCCGATCCATACAGTACGACAAGTCTAATCACGGATTTGTATATTTCACCCACGGATTTGTATATTATACCCTGTATGGTTAAAATCAGTAAACTACATACAACAGCAACTTTTCTAGCATCCTCTCATTATAAACATTAAATGCTTACATCAGCGATTTCACTTTCCGCCTTCTTCTTCAATTCTTCGTAAGAATACAATTTCTGTTGATATTTTTCTTCCATATCTGTAGCACCCTCTAGAGCTTTCAAAACATGTTCACATTTACGTTTTCTGAAAAAGCAGGTGTTACTTGAAGTAAATTGAATCACATCTAATAATAATAAATATGAAAGTTTGTATGTATGTGTATGTTACTCCTTCATGCTGAAATGCTGCATGCTAGACGGATTTTAACACAAATAGAATATATCCTGGAATAACACATTGAATTTAACACGAGCGAAGCCTTAGTATAAAGAAAGTAGATTCGCATCTAACCGTACTGGAACTAGGGCTTCTACACTTGCTCCGTTCAGCATTGTTCGGCATAACCGAGAGGCTTGCTTATTTTGGGAAAAACATGCCTATTTAGCTCGAAAGGTGCTGTAATGATCTTAAAATGATCCAGCGAGGGTAAATATCAAACGGAACTTATACTATCGCTTACGGGATATCTTCCGTGATTGTTCATTATTTTGAGCAATCACGGAAGATATCCCTTAAGTGACAGTATAAGTTTAATTGTAAACCGTGAAAGCTTAAAACAGTGTTTGATATCAAACGGAGTTTGCTGATCGGCACAAACCAAATAAAAGCCCAATGGAATAATAAGGTGTAATAATTGCTTTGAGTCAGTTTGTTATTTAACAAAATTACTGCCGAACTGAATGTGACAATCCGAACAAATGTATAGCAGTCTTTAAATACCCTTTTTCTCTAACACGACAAAATGAATACTTACAGTAATTCGTTATTTCGTTTAAATAGTAAATGGCTAGTGAATCAGACACAACATGCGTGGGTAGTTTTCTATTTTATCAAAATCATGCAATTTTACCTCTAGCTTCCTAACGAAAAATTAGAGTTAAAGAAGAAACTGGCCTCATAATCTATTAAAACTATGTACTCCAGGCCAGCTTAAGGTCCATAGACGCTCGATCGACTGTACCCGTACACAATTATTGTACTTATAATAATATTATAGATATATGCGAAACATTGCGAGGATGTTTGTTACTTTTTCACGCAAAAACTACTGACCGGATTTAGTTGAAATTTGGCACACAGATAGCCTATAACCTTGATTAACACATAGGATACTTTTTATCTCGGTAGCATAATCCTGTGGGACATTATCGAACTCCACGCGGGCGAAGCCGCGGGCACAAATGTTTTAATTTTCAACAATTTGTTCACCGATACAATAAATTACAAAAATATCGGCATTCTGCCATAGACATGACAACACGTTCATTCTGCATGCCAAAGTATTATACAACTTCTTGTTATTCTCATAGAGTTAGTTCAGTGGGCTAGTATTTTCTTTCAATACAAATGAGCAACTCAGATGTTTGAGCCACCTCGCGACGATGACTAGGTAAATAAAAATTCAGATAGTTTTATTTTACGGCTGAAAAGTTTTATTCTTGCACGTCATGTTTTGTCTTGTTCTCGTTTATAATTTTATTGCTGCAAGCATTCTGTCTGCTAGAGTATATTAATTAAGGCATCCTTTCAAAATGTTTTAATACTAATGCAGTTGATATTTTTTTACTTCTTGCTGTTTTTTTCCGGGTACAGTAATTCATATGGCAAAAATGGAATTCTTAGTATAAATTTTATGGCATCCGTATTTCTGGATGTCACACACCCATTTTACTCTGAGACTATAATTGTCTTCCTGACAGTTTTCGGTCACGGTGGCCAATCTCAGAGGAGGTCATCGCCGCAGGAGGTATTATAGTACACAAGTGTGTACGCTGGCTGAGGAGCTCGTGGCTAAATAACAACAGCCGCTCGGGTCGATCTTTCTGACTCGTTACATACCGAGTTTCCTCTGTGCCTCGGAAAGCATGTTAAGCCGTTTGTCCTGGCCCTCATTTTTAGATCTATGACAATCGTTACAGGTAGTCAGTGGTCTTCAAGTCTGACAACCAGTCTTACCAAGGGGTATCGTTTTACCCAGTACTAACTTGGTTGTGGAGGTCAGATAGGCAGTCGCTCCATGTAAAATACTGGTATTCAGTTGCATCCGGTAAGACTGGAAGCCGACCCCAATATAGTTGGGAAAAGGCTACGCAGATGATGAAGTGTGAACACTGGCACGGGTGCACTCTGTCATCCCTCGCCCTCATAGTCCGATGAGACGGCAATCTGACACGACCGGAGAGATACTGGGCACAGGACCAACGGCTTTACGTGCTTTCCGAGGGTATGTAGGTATCATACCGCCAACTCCCAAACCCTGGACTGCTACTGAGAAATTCCTAATGGAAAAACCAAATACTACCTTTTGCCCGACCCGAAAATCGAACCCAGGACCACGCTCAGCAGTTGCGCTTGCAAAGTTAAGACTAGTCAAAGGCTTCTCGGAGATTATACTTATCATATGTACAGGTACACTCTAGTGGTGCCGAAGAAAATTGGTAAGGTCGATAAAAATATGGGAAGCCTTTTTTTTTTTAGGATGTGAAATCATCAAATGACCCATCCTGATCTGGGCGGAGAAGAAGGGAGTGTCAGACTTGTACTGACTAAAACCCATCCATGTTCCTTCTTTGCCCTTTGTGTTCCAGGGCCGCGGTATATCTTTCGAACAGTCCCGCAGCCCCGGCAGGATAAATATGCGATGCTTTCGGTTATAATTGCAAAAATTACTCTGAGTTTTCGAGAAATACTGTAACCTCGAACTTATTTTTGTCTCCGTTAAAAAACAATACAGAACAGGCGCAAATCGGTAGGTATTTATCGCCAGAACCCATCACTGTGCGTGGTCCGACATAAACTCGGCCGGTTTTTTATTCTTGTTTCAACATGAACATTAAAATAGTTCATGCTGTGGTGAGAGATTGGGTAAAGAAAATTAGTAATAAGACGTGCTGCACACTTATTCCAATCGGCACATTCGATTCGGTGGCATTTGTTGCACATAAAAGCCGACCCGAAAAATTATTACAATCATCATCATCTGCCTAGCCTTTTCCCAACTATGTAGGGGTTGGCTTCCAGTCTAACCGGATGCAACTAAATACCAGTATTTACATTGAGGTGCCAGCCTATCTGACCTCCACAAACCAGTTCGTAGTGGGTAATATATGGGATACCCCTTGGTAAAACTAGTTGTCAGACTTGGGCTGGCTACTCGTAACGACTGTGAAAGATCTACAATTGACAGCGAGGGCCAATGGGTATGAGAAAATGACTAAAACATAGGTACAGGTTGGTAAGGCGAACTTCGATCCGTATCCACCTTGGACAAATTGGCATGTCACAACTATTTTTTAACACCCGACTAGGCTTGGCCACTTGTTATGTATGTGTATAATAATATTATTATATTTACTGGACTTTAGGTACACACCAAAGTATGTCGGCGGCATGTCAACTGAACGCGTACCAAAGTCACCGAAACGCGCGGCGGCTTTGTTGCGTAGCGATAATGCCGACCCCAGCGAGTGTGTAGAATGCCTTAAAGGTATGTACTACAAAAAGTAGGTATTACAGCAACTTAGGGCAAAAAGTACTACAGCGCCATATATGAGACAAATGAAGAACTAACATGAATATCCTAAATCACGCAGTTAAAAGTTTTCTGAGACTTTAGACTATACAACATTATTTTTAGTATATCCGAAACCTGAATATAGTTTGTTCAGAATAAGTAACTGAATCGATTCCAATCATTTTTAAACCATGTTATATTTTGTCCCAAAAATATTTTAAAAAAGTTACAAGTTGGACACCGAGAGACATTAAGTACCTATCGAAATACTTTTGGTACCTACTGCCAAATAATTATTATTAATGAGTTCAAGACGACGCTGCAGGCGCGCGCGCGGGTTCGCTGCGTGGAAACCACGTTTTTGCGCGGACAACCGGGTTACAATTTTGTGAACAAGCTTATAATTTTGTGATTTTTCATGATACAGTTTTGAAATTTTGTACATAGATTCTTTACATAAAAATATTAGACACGTGTTTCATCAGGTTTCGCATATACTAAAACTAAGGTTGTATATAAAAACCCGAAAGCAACTATCGGGCTGTAACCCACCAGACGTGACACCCTCCGTCTGGTCGGAGGATCCTCCCATTTCTATGGAGAATGAAGAACTTTACATCCTGTTCTTTATACTCCTAAAGTAGGTACCTACTTGTAATATTCAGCCAGTCGTCTATGCAGTATGTTGTTGAGCAACTGTTGGTGGTTGCGCTCATTCGTGAGGTCTCTGTGAGCTTGCAAGTACTCGTCCCGGTCTATATGAATAGCAGTCGACGTAGCTATATTTTCTACAATTTGTTCAGTGTGTCCTTTTTCTTCGTCTTCTATTTCCTGGTGACTTACTGGAAAAATAGTTGAATTCCTCGTAAATGTGGCAGAATCATCCGTTAATATTCCCACTGCTATGACAGAGGCCCATTGCTGGTTGGTAGATGACACAAGTCTTCGAAATTTTGGGTCTAATGCATGCTGGTTTCTTCACGATGTTTTTAATTCACTGTTTAGAGAGCATTGGTGATGAAAAAAATTACACAAATTAATGCCTGGGTTCGATCCCACAGCCTAAAACTTGTTAGTTGGGGCTGGTACCAGTGGGACCCACTTCTCTAAGAGATAACTGCAGAATTTAGGGTGGTAGAGTATTTTATGAGATTGACTATAACTATTGTGAAGCACAAAAGTAATAATAGAAATAGTTTATTAAGTTACCGCTGGTGACACTGGAAACAGAGCTTCCATCACCCTCTTCGGCGTTTCCGTCGGTTCTTACTTTCTTTTTTTCCTTAGGCTGCTCTTTCGATTTATCCTAAACGTTAAATCGTAGGTTTAAGGCCCGCTTGCACTATAAATCACTAAATAAGTTTAGCTTTTAAGGTATTCAAAACAT
This sequence comes from Noctua janthina, assembly GCA_963576755.1. NCBI lineage: Eukaryota > Metazoa > Arthropoda > Insecta > Lepidoptera > Noctuidae > Noctua > Noctua janthina. Next base: position 8,182,513 of record OY755055.1, read on the forward strand.
CATTCTGTCTGTGCCAATTTCCAACGAGTTGCATACTTACATTATTGCTATGTTAAATATGTTAGCACTAAATTCATTATTTGTGGCGCAAGGAGGCCTAAATGAATTAATTTTATTAGTGTTTCATTCATACATGGACATGGAGCATAATTTTTAGTTTGACGAATTTAGGATAATTTTATAAATAATTTATCCTAATTATCAATTGGGATAAATTATTTATCGAACTCACATGGAGCGTGGAAGCAACTGACGAGATTTCCGCCATCGATTATTTTTGGGAAACTACCTAGAACAGTTGGCTGTTTTTGAGAGGTACCTTAATTGTGGCTAAAATATGAAATACCTGATAAAAATTATAAAGGGTGTAAACACACCCTTAATAAAGCCGAAAGGCACGTAATCTTGCAGTCATTGCGGTATTTTTTTTGTACTGAACCATACGATAGCTGGACTATTTAAATGGTTGGGAACCTTGCGGTTACGGAGATATCGTAGATCAAAGATCGAACTTGTTCACACGTTTTTTTTTTAATACAAGTTTTAAATGTTAAACTTTACTTTTAATACCTCCATGATCTTTACACTATTCAATGCATCTATCAGAACAATGTTTTGAGTGCGGTACATTGAGCGCTACCGCAAACCTTGATTTTTCAAACCAAAAAAAAAGTTTCCAAGCAATAATTTTTGCGCAGTGTTAATTAGTTTGATGTACAGACTGCTTGGTTGACGACTTCGCCGTTTACACCCTTTATGTGTAGGTAATGCAGTTTAATAAAATGCATCATTACTTGCCTTAACATAACCTTTTGACCGCCACGTCAATAACGAAAATCTGAGTTCTTCATGCCGAGCGCTGTAAAAAAGTGTTATTTTCGACGTGCCATGCCGTCCCCTGGCGTCGTGGCGATCAATAAGTTAAATCTCACTGTGAGTCCAAACTATTGCTGATCAGAGAAGTTTTAACAACCGTCTAGTAACAAACTATTGACTAATCAGCAACTTATTGTACTAATCAGTGTCCAAATTTTAAAAAAGGTCAAAAACCAGTCAAATATTACAAAAATAGGTAACTTATAAAGTGTCATTATTTCAAAACAACAACAATGGTATTCTAAAAATGTACAATGAAAACACTGAGGCGAAAACGGACATGCAAAGCTTTACAGGACTATAATACTCGACCAGAATATTCCTGCGTACGGAACGACATTGTCGGAACGTCGACATCTTAAAATAAATAATGAAAAGAACGTCATAGCAGTTCGTCAGGCTAAACCCTCGGACATTATAAATGCCAATAATGAAGGCACAGGGGACAGGGTTCGTGCAAAGTTCTATGAAAGCGGACATGGCGTAAGTAACAACTCGATTGCGTGCAAATTCTATGACGTTAATTAAATTGAAAAAGACAAAAACGAAGCAGCATACCTCAGTTCCGAGCATGATCGCGTGATTCGTTTGAATTACTCGACTTTTATTGATCTGCTTAAGGTACAACCCGAAATTATTTCACTCCATTATCTTCCCAGCGCAACATGCGAAGACAGTTGAATGGTTGCCATGGTAACTAATAAACGAGTATCGAACCTCTTTCGAAGTTTTGATGTCAGTTTGCATAGATACAAGCGGACATAAAAAATGAGGTTTTATTTTGAACACGAAACAGCTTTTATTCTTTATTAATAATATCTACTTCAAAACATTTATAAAACTTAACATTAGGCTGTTTAAAAAATAAATTTTTGTCATGATTATCTTCCTGCTGTTGTCCCATTCTACTTGGGGTCGGCGCAACACGTTTACGAAAACCGGCCAAGTACGACTCGTACTCACTCGCACAGAGGATTCCGAAACACCAAACAATATAATAAAAATATTTTGAAGCCTCATTCATGATGTTGTGTTGTATTACATTCAACAGCAAAACTGAATTTGTTTTTCATAGTATGTTAATGAAAAAGTCCCATATCTCACAAACTAAACATGAAATCTTATTCAAATCAACTTTATTTGTTTTTTTTACGTTCTATAAATCCTACATTTTTTCAGAATTTTCCTCCTCTTACTTTAGAAATTAGAGGGGGGGGGGGCGCATTTTACCACTGGAAGTGTCTATCTTTCAAACGATTGATTTTGAGGAAAAAATGGTTTTAGGAACCTCAATGTCATTTTTAAGACCTATCTATAGACAGCCCTCTCAATTTTTTTAGTTTTAGTCCCTTTTATGGGACTAAAACTCTTAATTTTTTTTTTTTGTATAAAAATCGTAAAGCGGTTTTCAGAATACCTACCAAGTTTCTGTGTAGTCCTAATAGTTTCGGAATAAAATGGCTGTGACATACGGACAGACAGACATGACGAAACTATAAGGGTTCCGTTTTATACCATTCGGCTACGGAACCCTAAAAAAGATAATTACAGTAAGGTAGGCAAAAGATCATAAAGAAAAACTGTTTTGTTTTCTTTAGAAAACTAAAGACTTTCTGGTGACAATGGTTTCCTTTTTTTTTTTGTTTTTATTGTGTGTGCCATGTTCTGAAATAAATAAATTTAGTTCATCAAGTTTTATCTTAAGAATTTAAAGCATCACTAAGTAGCACTCGAAAATTAGAATGGACTTAAACTGAACGCTACGTGTTGAAGTGCTTGATGTGAAAAGTTGATTATTCTCGCTTATAGGTCATCCAATGTTACACTGATTCAGCTAGCTATAATTCCTCAGAACATCCATCTGTGTATAATTTTGACAATATTTTTTTGTGAAATCTAAAAAGGGTAAACGACATCCAAACCAAAAATACTAAAAAAGTGAAAAATAATTTTATTTTCCGAAGTCCGTGGCAAAAAGTCAATAAAATATACAAAGTCTTCCGAAAGTAGAGTTATTTTACACACTTTTAGTGTTTTTTTCGGAAGTCGGTTTTTTTTTTTTTTGCTAAAATCTTTTTGATAGTTATACAAAATCAGAAATAAAACGAAATTACTGTAGTTAAAGATCTTATTCTTTTCTAGTTTTCTTAGCTTACGTTCGTTTGTTTAGCTACTCAGTGAGTCAGAGCGCTCAGAGCGTATATCGGGTTCGGAATTCAAGAATGGATCCACGTGGCGACAAAAAATTCTTTCTCGACATGAGCGGAATGCCAGAAAGAGAGGCAGTTAGTAACGCAAGCCACCATTCCGTCTTGATACTTAAAATATAGGTGTATCTATTATAACACGTGTTTATAGACGTTTTGCGAGCGTTCAGCAAGAAAACGTTCTTTAAGAAATAGTAATATCACTTCAGTATTCTTCAAAAGGATGGACAGTAGGTGCACCAACCAGCACCGTACATTTAACATAACATCACGCCTGCAACCCCCAAAGGGTGAGGCAGAGATTTACCTAAATAGTACACCCACATTTCGCCAGTTATGTTTAAGTTCCGTGCAATATGGGGCGAGCCTATTGCCATAAACCGGACACTCCGTGGCTGCTTTTGAGAATTTCCTAATGGAAAAACCCAATAACACCTTGCCCTACTTAGGAATCGAACCCACCTCATGCTCAGCAATCGCGCTTGCGGCCACTAGACCAACGAGGCAGTACCATCCATTTATCACACAATGGTATATTTCTTGTTTAAATTTAAGATTTTTGACGGTTTAATATTGTATGTACTTTTAGAATGTGCTAAATAAACGCCACAACACTTTCTCAAGGCCACAATATCTTCGAGAAGTTTTGCATGTCTAAGTCGTTTTGATTCAAGCCCCGCATCAATATTCGACCCTGTTGAAAACTGAAAGTGGGCCCCTGACCGAAGGTCTCCTATTTGAAACTTTTCATAGTATATGTTTAGCGTTCTCTTGAGGAGCTCATGGCTAAATAAGAACAGCCGCTCGGGTCGATCTTTAGTTTAAGCCTTGCTTGCCTAAGTTGGTCCGTGGATGGGTGACTCATTACATACCGAGTTTCCTCTGTGCCTCGGAAAGCATGTTAAGCCGTTTGTCCCGGCCCTCATTTTTAGATCTATGACAGTCGTTACAGGTAGTCAGTGGCCTTCAAGTCTGAAAATCAGTCTTACCAAGGGGTATCGTATTACCCAGTCTAACTGGGTTGTGGAGGTCAGATAGGCAGTCGCTCCATGTAAAATACTGGTATACAGCTGCATCCGGAGAGTCTGGAAGGCATCTCTAACATTGTTTCAAATAGGTTGCGCCGATGATGAAGTATGGTTGGTTCCAGCTTGAGAGATAGGATAGTTGTCGACCCAATAGGTGGTGTTTGTACCTACTACTTATGTTAGTGTTATATGGTTCTTGTGGAGCATGAGTGACTTTGTCATGTAGGTACTGTTGGTAAACACTTGTGAAATTTTCTGCGGATATTGTTTTTAAAAAACAAGGCATTACTAGTATGGACTATGGCTATACGCCAAAAAAATCATTCAGCACTGTAATTTAAAGGTAAACGCACACTTACGAGTATAAAAGCCGAAGAAAGCGAAGGAGCCGAAAGAATCAAATTTTACGCACACTTATCCGCGCCAAATCGGACGAATAGCGTTACACGTATGATAGAACGTTCCGTTCGGCGCGGACGATTCTTTCGGTACGAACAAGTGTGCATTTACCTTTGCTGGCATAACGAAGATTTATTTTAGAATTCTTTTATGTAGGTAATCGACGGGCTACAATATAATTTAACGTTATTCTAAAACATGATGGTCTTTAATTTACTGGTGAAATAACTGCACAATTTTTCACAGCGGGTCAGCCAGAGGCGTAAAGTAGAAAGTTTTCGCGATTCGGAACTCAGCAGAAGTCCATCAGAAGTACTGGCCTTTTCCCTCACCCGTTTTTTTTAGGCTACTGACCTCTGTTGACGTTGGCAGTGTCACAGCTCAACTCTGGGCCGCTGCCAGACTTTCGACAATGCTCATCCCGAAATAACTACCGTCGAAAAGTTTATACGACATTTTTTTGTTGTAAAATGTTAAAGACTTGGACCGCAGTACATCAATCCAGAACATTACAGTCACCAAAACGTGCGATTTATTTTTTAATTTATTCATAACATTTTGTCACTTGATCGTAAACACATTTCAATTAAAGTTTAGAGTCGTTTCGTCTGTGCGAGTGTCGTAAGAGGCGACTAATGGAATAATTAGCATATTTACAATAAAGATATACACTATAGCATTCCCAAGCAGTATAACAAAATGGTTCCTTGTCCGTGTTTTGATCTTTTTGGGGCTGACGTACCTCACAGGTGGCGCGCAGAGGCAGCACCCGGTCACTACGGAAAATGGACAAGGGTTCTATAACCCAACCTCCCGTTGTGGTGCTATCACCAGAACGGGAGGTTGCGACGTAAGACGAAAGCTCGGAGGGTAAGAGAAGTAATAATGAGGTGTGCGAGCTGGAATGTAGTTACGATGACTGGAAGAGGAAGAGAGTTAGCAGAGGTTCTAAAAAGGCGAAGAATAAAAAAAAGAGAGATAGAAAAAGGACATAAATTTTATTACTGGAGTGGAGTAGCGATGGCAAGCGAAATGGTGTAGGTATAGTTTTAGATAGAGAGTTGAAAGAATGTGTGGTGGATGTTAAAAGAGTGAACGATAGAGTGGTAGCTGTGAAAGTAATTCTGGGCAGTTTGGTGATAAAAATAGTTAGTGTTTTGTAGTTCTTGTGTGTTGTAGTTAGTGTCCGCCGCGGAGGACTTTGTTTTATAATATGTAGTGATTTTATCATTTTTCTTGTACTGTGCGAGACAAATTAATACTTTTATTTTGTATTTATGTTTAAATTATTATGATAACTGAGGGTGAATTAAAAAAAAAATATTAAGTTTTAATAGTTTATTCAATAAAAAAGAATTATTTATAAGAAGAACGTACATAACATCAATACACACGATAATGCAAATATAATTAAATAAACAATACACTCTCTAGGACGCATTCCGTAACTGTTTTAACTACCCACTTTATTCCTAAGATAGCGTTTACTGCGCTCCTCGCTCTGAAATTTCTATAAATAAGTCTCGGATGTTTAGACAATAGTAATTTTATGTCGTGTTGGTCCCAACTCATTTTTTTCTTATATGGATGAGGAATTCCTTTACTATAAATATAAGTTCCTCGTTCCGTTTACAAAACTTATAAGAACATGAGTTCCATCATAAAATATTCAAACTAATTACGGAAGTCATCTATACAAACATAATTGTATGCATTAAGTATAATATACAAGTATGACTAGAATCAAGTTACACATAGTCTCATGGCAGCATATTAATAGTACAACATACAGGGTGTAAGGGACAGCCCTCCACAAACTGTCAGAGTGCATTCAGCTCCTTATTTTTAATCATATTCCACCGGAATTTATCTCCGGAAAATTTTATTTTTTTAACATTTTTTTTTAGTTACAATTCCATTTATGTAAATAATACGGCTAAAATCAAAAATTCAACAATGGATGTTGAAATACTCTAACGAACGACGCGTAAAATCAGCTGTTCACTTCCTTCCTAGCTACAGAGCTTATCGAACTCGTCATCGCGCTTGCCGGTCGCTACGTGCGTTTTGCCACGGTAACGATACATTGCGTATGATGAAATAAAAAAATCTAATTTATTGGATTCCCATAACATTCCTGAAATACTTTCTTGTACCGGTCATCTTAGTATGATATACTGAATTCACCCCATCAGTTTGTGGAGGGCTGTACCTTACACCCTGTATTTACACATTAACGAAAAGATTATATTATTTTAATTAAAAAACCGCTATTTTATATAACACGATGCTTGACGTTTAACTTCGTTAATCCTATAAGTCCGAGGCGAATACATAAAGTTTACATACGTGTTTTTCACATTAAAATATTGCAAGCCGGTAATAAAAAAATGTCGCAATAAAGATTATTTTTTCCGTCGCTTATAAGATTAACAAGGCGTACTAATAATATAAACGTCACGATTCACATTTAGGGTGTAATTAAATTCAAGGTAACAGAATCAGTCGAAATCGTCTAAGCTGAAACTGACGGTGTGTAATTATGCAAGTGATGCGACTCAAACGACTGTCGAGCCAATCAGTAGAATATTGCAGTTCGTGATTTCTTCGGAGAATTCCGTCGGAATTGAAACCAATCGGGTGTAACGACAGACTCCATCAAGTTTGAATGAAAGAAAACTTTAGAAACCGATGCGCGAGGAATTCCCTAATTTCCGTCGACAACTTATCTGAAATTACTTATTTTATGACTTTATTGTGATAACTTGATTCAATGGTGATTAGAATCAGCTAGTACGTTTAAGTAAATCACCGATTTTACGTTGAACAAAAGTCCATTCCGACGGATCGATCAATTTGAAATGGCAAAACAACCGGGCCGCATCACTTAGTCTTATTTTCGTAGAATACATTACATGGAAGACTTGAACATAGTTACAGCTATTGGTCATTTGAGCACTGTTCAGTAAAGATTTAAGGAAGCTTTCACAGGACTGAAGATGTCGCGTGACAATAGTTTGCTGAAAGCGTCATCGGCCTATGATGGTGGGTTCATCAGCCATGGCCAGCTCGTCTGTTGCCGCTTTGTCACCTTTCCTCTTGCGGGAGTACCAGAGGAAAGAGGCTGCAGCGAAGAGATTGACGAGAACTACGAACCAGGCCAAGAAGAAACTGATGTTATAACTGCGGAAAAAGAAGTAATTAGTATGATGCAAACCGATTACAGATTTATAAAAGTAAGAATTAGGAAAAATGTGTGTACAAAATTCTACAATGGAATGCTTTCAACGTGAAATGATAATGCGCGTATAAACAATGGACGATGTTAGCCGCACTTAACATGCATTGGTCCGATCGTATACAAACGTCTATCAAAGTAGTTAGTAATACGTCAAAAACACATCATTGTAAACAGGAGCCAATACAATTTTCCTGTAAACACGAATGTTGTTCATTAGCCTATACGTATACAAAGTCATTATTAAATGATGACCTTAATGACCAGGCGGATATGGATAGGGAACGTAGGACGTTGGCGGTCCGGTGTAACATGTTGGCCCGCAGGTTTGCAAGTTGTAGTAAGCAAGTAACGCTATCAAAGCTTAATGCCAAGTCTTCTACACGTGCAGCCTGTGGACCAATTATACTCAGTGGACCATCAGCTCCCTACGGGTTCAGTATAATAATGGATTCAGGTTGTTGATGGGGCCGTCCCGTTTCTGCAGTGCATCTGGTATGTTCGCGCAGGCACAAATCGACGACTTTCACGCGATCTTTAGGAAGAAGTCTGCCTCGTTACTCTGCAGAGTACGAGCCAGCTCCAACTTCATCCTGAAGACTATAGCAGGGAAGTTTGACTCCCCGATTTTTGGGACTATTGTTCGTAGATGCCTCTCGAACAACGAGCTTGTATCTAAATAAGTTGTAACTAACATAGTTTATAAGTTTTATTTTTACTAACCCTCTATGGATGCGGCTTGTCCGAATTAAAAGTTATTTTATTTTAAATTTTATTTTTAAACAATTATTGTGAAACTAGACTTATGGACTGTGTGAAGGATGATATGGGTAGGAAGTAGGTGACTGCTGAGATGACGAGTAGTAGAGAAGTAACTGCGCTGACCGCAAATAAATTGGGAAAAGAGCAAAAGAAATGATATTTTAATACAAGGTGGCGACGACAATACGACAATAAATGAAAACACTGCAGCACTGGTAATACTAGTATAGAAATATTTTTAAACTACCAAATATCCTAAAAACGAAGAAAAAAAAATGTAAACCCTTCGGTGCTAGCCTATTAATCTGCATCATGTGGAAAATTCTGAAAACGAAAAATAATATCCTCCGGCTTTACATTCGATTGAATTTTCGTATGCAGATTGGGAACGCTGTGAGGCGTACGCAGTTTAATTTACTGTCGTATTGTCTGCCACCCTGTATAATGAAACTTAACTGCACGGACGAAAATATATAATACATTAGCTGTCTATAACAATATGGGCTTAAAACTTCAATACTTACTAATGGTAGGCCTTATCGGGGTAGACAAATTTCACGTTTTTCTTCATATGATCCACGGAAGACATCATAACTTGCACTACCACGAATGTGCACGAGGCTGCAACAAAGAATATTATGTAGTACTGTCTATGAAAAGTTACCCAAATAAAATAAAAAAAAATATAAAACCAAAACAGTATTAATCATCGAAAATGTTGACGGCACGGTTGATGCAGTGGCTGAGCGATTGGCTGCTGCACTGCGTGTTGCGGGTTCGACCCCGCACGGAACAAATTTTTGTATGACCTACAGGTAGCTGTTCCGGGTCTGGCTGTTTGTGTATGTGAGTTTAAATATTTGTTAAAGCATACCACGTTACAGGAATAAATCCTAAAATGCGGGGCCAGGTTTAAAACAAAAATACAATATGTTAAAAAAACCATGTCCGATCCGGGCATACTTACCAATATAATAGCAAAAATATACCAATAACATAGCCAAATAAAATAAGAAACAAAAAGTATTCAGAAAAGTAAAAATATCAATGAATTATAAAAATTTTCAGCAGTCTTCCCTTTATTCTTTGAAAGTATACTTTCATCTCATTGATCAGATTAACCTATCTAGGGACACGCCATCAGGCAATAAGCTTTAACCAACCTTCCCCATTAATTAATCACAAATATTGTAAAATACTTACTGCTAATGAAGTGTATGCCCGCGGCAAGACGCTTGAACATATACCGAGGGTTGTGGAAAGTGTACACGGAGAAACCACAACCCATCGCCATGACGAACAGGCTAATGATACCGAACGATATCATAGTCCGTACGTAATCTAAACAAAGGAAAATATTCATGTAAATGCATTTAAATATATTCGTCAGATTGTCAGGATTTATTCAGTTAGGCTCGTACATCATGTGGGCAGAAGATGGGTTTCGTGCACTGAAAACACACTGGGTGCGATACATTGTTTTTATTAAACTAACAAACTACTTGAAATTACAATTTAACACAATATCATGGGGCACAATGAATTTCGTACAGTTCCGGGTCGTCTCAACTACGGTTCGATCAGACACTCTATGTCCTCCTCGCTGCGAGCTCAAAACATCACGACTCTGTAGAAGCGCGCTGTGGTATGGGTAGACTTGTAAGTAGGTTGCGTATATCACCACTGGCGCGCTTGCGATTCATTTTATGTCCTTACCAATGACCGGATCCGATATATTCATCTGTTGTCAGACTTATGTAAATATGTATATCTGTAGAGCATTTCAGTTTAAAATAATAAATCAAGGGTTCAAGAATATTGAAAAACCCTTATCCTTAGGCACACAAAAATAAAAACTGACCATAGCTGCTGGTGCCTAGACAGAGACTCCGGTGTCCAAACATGTGTCTGCAATTTTTCCGTACCGCGACCAGTTTAACCGAACCTTAAGAGGGGACTTGAGCTGCGATTCTCCATACAAATTTTGACGAAATCGACGTTTCGTATTCTCGACGTTTCGTATTCCCATTTTTTAGGGTTACGTAGCCGAATGGCAAAAAACGGACCCCGTATGTCACAGGCACTTTATTTCAAAACTATTAAGACTACATAGTTGAAACATAATAGGTAGATGTATTCTGTGAACCGCTTTACGAAATTTATACAAAAATAAAAATAAATATTAAGGGGGGGGGCTCCCCATACATGGAAAAGAAACTAAAAAAATAATAATCAAACCTTTAAACGTGCGGGTGTTAATAGATAGGTCTTTAAAAATGTGGGGTTCCTAAACGATTTTTTCTCAAAGTCATTCGTTTGAAAGATAGACACTTCCAAATTGGAAAAATGTGCCCCCCCCCCCCCTAATTTCTAAAGTAAGAGGAGGAAAATTATGACTACACCTACACCTACCACTGTTTGTCTTTGCATCGCCCAAATATTGACTGGTAGCAATTTGACAGGTGCCTAAGGCCGCCTCTGTACTTTGTGCTTGAAGTGTTAAATAAATAAACACCATGGCATAGTGCGCAACAGCGGAAAATTTACGATTTATATCTGGTTACAAAAGACTTGACCTGCCTTGGTTACCTGATATTTGATTCGAAACAGATAGTTTTAACAGCGAAAAATCTAATGGGGTTGCATCTTGTCGCAGTGTCGCAACGAGACCCGAAGCCTTAACACGCCTGCGGGACGTAAATGTAACGTTAATCCGAATGACTTTTGAATCGCAAATACAACTATCCTATAGCATTTTAGATAAATTATTATTTTTAAGCGTTCAGCACAATAAGTATAACCCGTTTCCTGGTTCTAACCGGTACATTACTATGTCCGAAACGAATATTTTAAAATCGTTCCAATTTTCGCTACACTACTTATCACCCCGCGCGATCGTGCTGTATTGTGATTGTAATTATTACCCCGCATTTAATCAAAACTTTTGAAATAAATTTGTGATTAACGTTATCATGCTAATTTTAATGTTATAATTATTATGTTTCAGTGTAAAGTTTATCATAAATTCGATGCGAAAGGCAGAGAGCAATGTTGTACAGACGCCAGCGCATCAAATTACTACAAACTGTCAAAGAACATCGGCATTTTGGGGCACTCTTAATTTCAGAGGCGTTCATTAATGAAAGTATGTACAAGTACATTATATGAAGCAATTACAGGGCTTTTCTTTCCATGTAATATCTTTTTTTTATTAACCTGCACGAAGTAAAAAAAGAAGAAACAAATATTTTACTAAATCTGAACATCTAAACGCAATTTTTTGCAATATCGACAGATAGAAACTGACGGAAGCAATGGAGTTACCATAATATTCAACAGAATATTTGATTTTTATTTCTACTTTTGCTAACTAGTATTTAAGACAAGCCGATTAGTTTGCTGCGATAGCTCATCTGTTTAGTCCCATTAAATCTAAGCCAATTTGGCTAAGACTCCTCCTATCTTTGAAGAAGATTAAGGGATTAATTCTGAAGACCATCACCAATAACGTCAGTACATTATCCTTATTAATTTTGAGAAAATGATGAACAATTTTGAAAAATGATATACTTACTAGCTATATTTATATCATACGCCAGGTCACGTGAGCGCGCCGACGGTTGTGCTAAATAATTGGTGCATTCTGTAAAGACAGACACAAATTAATAATACTATCATTAGCAACATATTTATATCGGGAGATAGGTTAAGTTAGGCACATTAATGCTCGCATGGGGTCACAGGTAACCCCAAATTTTAGGACAAATTTTTAATATTTAATGAATATACAACTAAATAAAACTTTTTTTATTATTAAAGCGCTTTATTATTTCTATAATATTTAAGAGAAACAACAAGAATTAAGTACTATCTAATTAAACAAAAACAAACTAAATTAAAATAATCATCAAAAATTTACAATTTGTACTTATACTGAGATGAGTTAAAATTTATAAATATTTTTAGGAACTCTCCGAATCACTGTTGGCACTTGGCAGTATATTTCCGAGTTATCGTTGCACAAATTTAATGCATTTTTTTATTGTGCGGTAAATGCCTCGATTTCACCAGCACTATAGTGATCACTTTGTGTTATCTCAGGCTCAAACTCAGACTCAGAATCTGGCCCGCTACTAAAATTCAAACTTGGACGCGAGTTATGAAGATAGCGGGGGCGCGGTAAAATTCGGACCGCGGCAAGTGCTTCATTTTTTAATGCGAAAGTGCTTTGTCCCCATGCGAGTAATTAAGGGTTAAGGAAATTCTTCTTGCTTTATCGTGTGTTTTTATGCCGCCCATGGGCGTCTGACTTGGCTTTACATACCGTCGACAAATTGGCCTATTCATCAACTGGCGAGTGTGAAACTCGCGAGTGCACGCGAGTTGGCACCTTACGATTTTACCAATTTTTTTGTCGTCAACTCGTTTGACCTTGAAAATCAGCTACAAAAACTTCTTATAAAATGTATAATTTAGGTACCCACTTTAAATGTATAAGACATTTTATACGACTTGACTTTAAAATAAAAAACGGAGGTAACATGAGAAGGTCGAAAGTAACTTAAAATGTTACAAAAGTAACATTCTGGCAACGCTGGATAGCATGCTTGGATATCATGCGTCGGCGGCGGCATCCCCCTCGCCGTACCCCGAAATCTAAGTAGATAGTCAGTACTCAACCGAATCAGCCTGCGCGGGCAATAGCTAGTTATGTATATTAATTGGTTTCAATTCGTTTTTATTTGACTGTACTTTATAATGGGCGAGTGAGTTGACGACAAAAAAAAAAAGTAAAATCGGAAGGTGCCAACTCGCGTGCACTCGCGAGTTTCACACTCGCCAGTTGATGAATAAGCCGAGAAATTGCCTACCTACTTAAAATATATTATGTGATAACTCTGACAACCAGTCTTACCAAAGGTATCGTAGGATAACCTAGCACTTGTTGGTTTGTGGAAGTCAGATAGGCAGTCGCTCTGACCTGCTGGACGCTAAATTTGTCATATAAATCAATCTTATCTTGTAAGGCTGTAATTTAGTAATAATAATAATAATAATAGCTGTTAAAGTTCAGTAGGTAATCTCCAATTAACATTTTATGGGGCATCTAAATCTATTTCGCTCGCTACAGTAGGTCATTGAGTGCTAGTGCGGACCTATGCATGTTTTACGTCGTTAACTACCGGACATTCGCTGCTTATCGCGCCCCTACCTGGTTATGGGTGCCTGGTACTAGCTGCCGGATGGGCTTCGTACGTAGTTTATTCCACTGCGCAAGAATACCTGCGGAGCTTACAATGGCCGTAGATTGTATGGAATTGTGTTTTGTGAAATTTTCTCTTTTTCAAGCTAACAAAACCTCCTACTTTTTATTTACGTTTTGTAATCCTGAACTTGCGGCGTGTGGTTTTTGTAACATTCCGTAGTTTTAGTCCGAATGCCACTTAGGTTCCCAATACTTAATCAACCATTTACTTTTAAGGACTTAGTTTAATTTCTACATGCTATTGACTACACGCTTTGAACCACAAAATCAAATACAAAATTACGAAATGTGCACTAATAAACTGTCCATAATATAATTTTTATGGACGTCGGTACGTCAAGCTTTATAAAAATATAAAGAGGTAAAGTTTGCATGTAGGAGGAAATCTCTGTAACAGCTGCTCACGCGATTGCAAAAAAACATTCATCAAGGGAGAGCTGGAAAGTTATACTACTGTTTAAGCAATGAATTTCATGAGCATAATGATATTTTTGAAAATTTTTGATGAGTATAATGACTATAACTCTGTAACTATAAAGGGTGTAAATATACCCTTAACATAAACGAAAGGCACTTGTTCTCCCCGTCACTGCGATCATTTTTTTGTCCTAAACCATACCTGGGAACCTTCTAGACTCGTTACGGAGATATTGGGGGTCAAAGTTCCAACTTTTTCACAATTTTTTTTTTTAAATACATATTTTTAATGTAAGATTTTTACTTTATACGTCATCTCCACGACCCTCGTACTATTCAATCTATTCATCAGCACAATGCTATAAGTGCTTTCCATCGAGTCCTACCGTAATACGTGTTTTTTCACCCCAAAAAAAAAAGTCGATTCCCAGCAATAATTTTGCGTAAAGTTACTTAGTTTGATGTACAGAATGCTTGGTTGACGGCTATGTGAAAGGTCTGTTTACACCCGGTATATTTGTTACGGTCACGAATCATATCTTAATCAACATACAACCTGACACCGACCTGTAAATTGCAAAAAAACGTAAAAAAAAAAAAATTTCGCGGGCTACCTTGGCGTTTCCACCTTAAAGCAATCTTTTCAAGACAATTTTAGCCTTACCGTCTTAACCTTGGCACGCGCACGGTATATCGTTGTAAACAATAGTAATTTTTTTTTTATCTACTTCTGGTTGTCTCGAGATCTTTTCACACAATTGAGTTCTATTAAAACTGTACTACTCTTATCCCAGAGATTATCGTTTGCGATATTGTCGGTCTGTATATTCAATTGTGAGGAAGTGTGAGTGCTGATAATGTTTGTTTCTGAAAAACTGTAATTTCTTTCCTGTAGGCCACGGGGGCTAAGCCGCGGGCCGAAGCTATACAAGTATAAACGGTGTTGTTCAAGTTCAGTTCACTTCTTCGAAGCGGACGCTGGTAGTATTATTTTCGTTGGCTTACACTTTGGGACTTTCAAGACATGTTGTGCAGTGCCACAATTTAAGCCCACTGTATGGTTAAGCTAATTAGCTAACTGAATAATAAATCATGAAACCAAAATACATTCGATATATTTTTCACTCACATTTGGCATTCAATTTTATCGATACCAAGACAAGTTCATTTTAATCCAACAAACAATCGCTATTTATGTATCCGTTTTGAGTTCTCTTGGTTACGAGAGTAGTAATAAATTTGAATGTCAAAAGATTAGATCACCAAATTAAATTTTGCGGCTAAGGTTCCTGTGATTTATATATTTTGAGATGGTCGCATAATACATATCCATCCGTCTTCAGTTGTATTAATTAACGTTTTACGAGTTGCTTCTTCATTTAATAACCTCGATTATTATCAAACACTCGGTTTACGACTAAACTTATACTGTCACTTACGGGATATCTTCTGTGACTGTGCATTTTTTTGAACTCCCGATATTTGCAACAGCGTCGAAATATCGGGAGTTCAAAATAATGAACAATCACGGAAGATATCCCGTAAGTGACAGTACAAGTCTCGTCTATTATTACTCGGTAAAAAATATGCCGTAACCTATTGCTTAATAGTTTACGGCATATTTTTCACCGTCGACGAGACAGCGAGTGCCAATTGACTATTTTCTCGCTTAACAAATGTAGGTACAACGGATGTAGGTCCCGTGTTAGTAAAAGAGATGTATTAATATTAATAGTTGATCGCTAACTGTTCACACTGCCGACGAAAGCTCTCTAGTTTGTAACAATGAACAGAGCTATCAAATTAATAAAAACATCGCTAAGCGACCTTCGCTTGGCGATCACAACACTTGCTTAGAGACTCTTGCTTGGTTATGCGCCAATTATTCAGAAACGACGTAAGGTGAAGGTGCGGTGCAGATACAGCGCAGGCGCGGAATTTATAAGTAAACGAAAGAACGGCGTGACTGTACCCCGTCGCTTAAGTGTAATTCACGATACGTTGTCGCCTACGTACATTTTGTATGAAAACGATTTGAAGAGGCATCATGCCTGCGCTGCGCCTGCGCTGCGCCTGCGCCGCGCAGGTGCGATTTATAGCGCGTTTCTCTATAAATCGCGCCTTAGGTAGGCATACGAGCAACTAATTGGGCGTTCCTTTAGTGTATCTTAGTGTGAGTCAAAAGTAGTACCTACATCTGTCACCAGTGGTGTTCAAAAACTACTTCCAGATTACTAGAACTTGAGGATTGCCAGACATTTATGAGCGAATGGTAATGGATGGTGCTATGCTATTTAAATCTTATTTCAGTAACAGTATGTAGGTAGGTACTTCTGTTTCTATGTGCTTAGCGTTTCGATCGACTGAGCAATATAAACAATTATCTAATGACTCAGTGAATTAGCCGAAGATTAATATCGACTAGTCATGCTTATTTTCGAAGAAAAATCTACTAAACGCTTTTTAAAGTACAGATTGGTATTTGAAGTTTGTTGAATTGAACCCGTTGTCGACTATGCGATGTGAGTTAACATCGACAAAGTCGGTCAACATTATAAAACCCAGCACTTCAATAGCATAAACACACTTTTCATCACAATCTACCGTCCTGAGGGCATAAACAATCAATAATTACTAAACTTATTCTAAATATTGGCATTAGCGAAAATATGTAACAGCACTAGGTAGGTACTTAACAATAATAGAAAGTGCAATCTAAACCAAACTGGCAACGAACCATATTTTATTCTTGAAGCTATAAACATTTAGATACTTATAAGTATAGCAGTTGTTAACAATGTATTGAATTACTAATGAACGAGACTGATGCCAAGATATGTATGCTATTGTAGGGAGGGCCCAACGCTACGTATAATATACATGAAATTCACTAATTATAAATGGGTAAAAATGATTTCTCTCTAGCCAAAAGTGATTTTCTTGAAATTTCAAAAGAAATGTACCTAAGCGGTCAATGTGGCGATACTTGGGGGAGGCCTATGTCCAGCGGACGTCTTTCGGCTGAAATGATGATGATGATGATCTTAGCTCAACCATAATTAACAACAAAAATCCAAAATGGTTCTTAACACCTAGTTCAAGACAGATGTCAAAATGATTATTTGAATTGAAATACGATGGGCTAGCGTGGATGCGCCAGATCCTACCTGAAGATGCGAGGGATACAAGATAGTTTATATTTCTTAGATGAAATACACGCAAGAACGTTTAACGACTAGTGGAAGTCGGGCAACTCGTAAAGAAAGATAATTATGTTTCTCGCTACGCAACTGCACTCTGTTTTGTAGGTATTTTGGTATTACACGTACACCATTCCCAGCTTCGCAGTTTCCCTGCTTTACTTTATTTACTAGCTTTTTCTCTCGGCTTTACTCGCGTTAATTTAGAATTTGACAATCAATTCGGGCTCTGCTTCAATTCAATCATGATTCTAAAAACACGTGGCGCCATCTATTATCATACGAACGTTATTATTGTTTTCCTCAGGAACAGTACTTTTTTCGGGATGAAAGGTATCCTATGCCCGTTTCTGTACACCTAACAACGCATAAGCAAAATTTCAGGAAGATCGGTTCAGTGGTTTAGGCGTGAAAACTTAACAAACAAACAAACTTACTTTCGCATTTATAATATTATTAAGGAAAGGATTTACATGGCTCCAACTTACTGTTATTCACGGATTTGGGCAGTTAGCAAATCGAAAGAACCAATCTGGTATTTTTATCGATGACTATAAATCTTATTGTGTGGGCAGTAACTGTTTACTCTTTGTGAACATTTTGACGGTTTCCGCTGCTATGCGAGATTCCTGGTAAGTTTTTTTTCGATCGTTATCGTGAACACCTGGTTTAATAATTTAATAATAACGCAGTTCATAGCTGTTAACGTTTACTAATTTATATGTAAAACATATACCAGTCAGCCACAAGAATAAACAGACTGAATTAAACAATGTTGGAAGCTGTAA
Organism: Noctua janthina; assembly: GCA_963576755.1. Taxonomy (NCBI): domain Eukaryota; kingdom Metazoa; phylum Arthropoda; class Insecta; order Lepidoptera; family Noctuidae; genus Noctua; species Noctua janthina. The sequence continues at coordinate 8,200,694 of OY755055.1, forward strand.
CATTACTTCGAGTAGGTAAGAAACTATGCTCGAAATAACGCGTAAACAAAGAAAGCGTATAATGAGTTCGTGACGTCACTTTATTATAGGATTGTTATACTCCATTCATTATTATGTAGACGTAACAACGATATTAATCTTAACGTTCTCCCAAAGTAGTGGAAAACATATTTTTATTGCAAACCAATGTGAGCATTATAAGATCATCTTCAGCCGGGTTTAGTAGAGTTTTAATGATTTTTATTAAGAGTCCTACTACTACTTACGTACTTAACTATCGGTCGATAGAAAATCTGCAATCTGCGGGGACTCTTACAATCTAAACGCGACATGAGGTAACTACCCGCAGCGCGACTAGAGTATTGTCTGTGTTAGGCCCGGAATACAAAGAGCGCTTTTAATAAAACATGTTGACATCAAAACACAATCATGTGCTAGATTCTGGGTTGTTTTTCTTGAACCAAAAGCTCTTGTAATTGTTCGAAGAAATAAATAAATTAAATACGGGTTTAAAAGGACGCGTAACGAAGACGAGAGTCATACGTCATTGCGATATTTTTTTTAGTTCTAGACCATACCTGGGAACCTTCTAGTTACGGATATATTGGGGGTTCCAACTTTTTGACGAGTTCTTTTTTTTAATAGAAGTTTATAATGTTATAACTTTACTTGAAACACCTCCACGACTCCCGTACCATCCTACCGTAAATCGTGATTATTCACCTCCAAAAAAAAAAGATTCGTTTCCTGGAAATTTTGCGTAGAGTTACTTAGTTGATATACAGAATGCTTGGCCGGCGTTTTGAAGGGTCCGTTTACACCTTGTATATTTAAACGTAGGAACTACCCATAATTAGTAGTGACCCGATTGTGTAGACTCAATACTGGAATATGTGGTAATCCCCTTAAGAAGTGACTTGACGTTTACCGAAAAAAGGAGCTACCATTATGACTAAAATACAAAAAAGCAATGCAAAAAAAAAACGGCCAACTTCTAAAAACTACCTACTGAAAAGTGCAAAATAACGTGAACTTCAGAAGTCGATGACTTTTATAAAAATTAGATGACGTGAATGACTGCTCTCTGGACTTCAGGTTCATTATTGGTTCACAGCAAACAATTTAGTATTAAAAAAAGACTAAATGCATAAGATTTGCTTTACCGAATGATAAAAAATAGTGATTGTGATATACATAGTATTGAATAAAGATAAACTAGAATTCGTAGATAAAACGGTTTTCCTGAGGATAACGCTTGATTCAAGGCTAGGCTCTCATTTAACATCACTTGCGGGGCGGCTAAGTTCAGCAGCATATGCTGTTAGAAAAATACGTCAATTTACTGACGTATACAACGCTAGACTGGTCTATTTTAGTTACTTTCATAGTATAATGTCTTATAGCATTTTGTTATGGGGACGGGCTGCAGACATTGAGTCTATTTTCATTCTGCGAAAAAGAGCCATCAGAGCCGTATGTGTTTGGTTAACAGTTACCGACATTTTATTTTATGTATGTGTTGTTTACAAATACTACTAACCCAACACTTCGAATTTCTTTAAAAACATATCAATAATTACAATACACATAATAATTTTAAACATATTTGTCGGATCATTTAGTTCCCTTCAAACGGTTGAGTTGAATGGTGCTGATCCATGCGTCATGTTCGGGAACGGGCCCTGTCAGTTGTGACTGGTGATCTCTTAGTTGCCACGGCTTATTTAAATTAATTATTTTATTTTTGAATTGCCTTTTTCATCTTTACTATGGACACTTAACGTGCACGTCTTGCTACATCGTTCTCACATAATGTACCATCTCAACATGAATGATGTAACCAAGATTTTGTAACAATATTCTGATTTATAAGAATGTCCATGGAGTTTCTTGCCCGATGGAAAACCATAGAGATCTCCATAGAGATCATAGAAATTAGATTTGGAATGGGCTAACTACAGTACTTTCACAGTTTTTATGCCTCGTGACTGGGACTGTAGCTAGCTATTTCACTGTTGTTTTTGTTTCGACAATTCAAAAGTAACTGGCCTACTTGAAATAAAGGCTTTGATTTTGATTTTGAATAAAGAATCTATTTAAGTGAAAAGATTGTTATAACTGAATTAAGTGCTAATATAATAAAGTAATAAAAACGACACAGTTGATATAAATAAACGTTTACGACGGCAAAATTTACAACTGTCATAAAATATAATACGGAAAAGTGTTACTCAAAGTCACATACCTAATATATCACGAGAAAAAGTGCTGCATATAAATCGCATAAATCGTAAAAAAGAAAAGAACATAGTGATAATAATAATCAGACAAAACTACTCGAAATTGATATTTCGAGCTTAGTATTCTTCAACGCAAATGTTGGTAGTTTAAACCGTGTTTGGTAGGGTCTGGCAGATTCCCTAACGCCATTTTAAATCATTCAAAGAATTTTTTAAGGCGTAGCCCCAAGTTGCTGGGCTTTATGAACCACTCAAAGCCTTTCCCCAATACAGCAGTCCGATTCTGCTTCGTTGGTAGATTTGAGATTCTAAAATTGATGTCAAAACTACAGCTCAAGCTTGAATGGGTCTGGTTGTTTGTGTATGTGAGTTTAAATGTTTGTAAACGCCCCCACGATACAGGAGAAATTCCTAGTGTGGGGCACTGTTTTAAAAAAAAAAATGTGTCTTGAGCTGTAGTTTAACCAAACTGTTACGGCGGATGTATCTACATTAATATGGGAGCGCTATGCTGGTGTGCTCACCAGCGGGCAGCCAGCAGGCTGCAACCTGTCCCGCTCCGCGCCGGGGTGTTACCTCTTAAGCTGACCATTAAATAGTGTATAGTGACCTAGCCAATTTGATAGACGTGTGTCACTTCCCTTACACACCTACTCTCGTACCTAACAATAACATTAAGCCTTTTTTCGTTAGGGATGTGAGGGTAATCTTTCAATATAGCCTGTGACATTCAAAATTCTTACGTTTTCTACACATTCCTAAATTAGCGTTTGACAAGTTTGAGGTGATATAAGGAAAATGTCATGAGAAAGATTTTGAGCATGAATGTGGATGGCTATAAAAGTTGAGGAAAACCAAAGAAACGATGGATGGACTGTGTGGAGGATGATATGGCAAGCAAGGAGGTGTCTGATGAGATGACGAGTGGTATGGAAGAAGAACGCGCCCCCCCAAATAGATTGGGATACGGGCAGAGGAATGATGACGAAGAGAGTTTGAAAAGTTCTCAACTTTAAATTCTCAATTTAAAAATCGAGTTCGAGTCTATCACATCACAATGATAAATCAATCCGTCAGACTTATGCACTTTTCGAACATCTTTACTTCAAAAAACAGTTGTGTAAATCACTGGAATGTGGTTTTATCTCAATATTTTAAACAAAAGTTTGTATTTGAATGACGAACCACATACGTGTTCGTAGTCACGTATTGTAATGCAAAAGTTTTTTTTACTGTGAATACAATAGACGATATTGAAACATGTAGATAAACCAGATAGGATAACCAGGTATTACCGGGAAGCCCCTTTATTGCCCAAACAAAATCAAAACAAAAAAATTAAAGCCACTGCCATGTTCATCTACAAAATTCTGCATGTAACAACTATTTCTTGCAAATTAAATTTAAAAAATTAGAATAGTATATAAAGGTACAAAAAATTAAAATAGTACATACAGGTACAAGGTTATTAAAAACAGCCTATGGACCAACACGTGTGCAACCAATCCAGTAATTCCATTTATTTTTGTTGCTTTTAAGAAGTAATTTTGGATGGTTCTTGCTTCTTAGGCATATACTGTATGGCTGCTGAACAATGCTCCCAAAAAAAACTTGGTACCTACTTAGTATATTTACAATTAATTTGGTAATATTACGTCCTAACAGATGCATCGTGCATCTGTAACCGAACTAGACAATGCTTGTACTTCGCCTATCAGCGCCAATCCCCTCGAAATATTTTAAAACAATAACAGCCAGCCAAATGCAGTTGATGAGTTGTTCTTCGTTCTGAATATTCTACAGCATAATTAACAAAAGGCATGGTATGGGCACCTTATTAGCCATTTTACCCGACTATGGGATAGAGTTATGTTTTCAGCCCGTATGTATGTTATCATTGACACTAGATACAGGATATTTACCATGTTTACTGTTTGTTTTGAGTTCCCGATATTTCGGGGCTGTTGCAAGCACCATGATCACGCATAAAGTGAAGTTCAGGTTCGGGTTCAGTTCGGTACCAGTTAACATGATAAATATTTCGTCTCTAGTGTTAATGATAATGTTAGTTACCATGACAGTTTAAAAACTTATATCGTATGTATGTTTATCTGCACGATTATGATTATTATTATTCATTATTAAAACATGATGATCCCCAAAAGTGTACCTTATAGTACTTACACCCACATTCTGCCAATTATGAATAGCGGGTGAGTCTATTGCTATGGACCGGGCACAAATCCAAATTCCGTGGCCACTACTGAGAAATCCCTGGTGGCCTTTTTTTTTTTTTTCCGGATGGGAAATCATCAAATGACCCCCCCCACTCTGGGCGGAGCGGAAGGGAGTGTCAGATTTGTACTGACTAAAACCCATCCATGTTCCTTCTTTGCCCTTTGTGTTCCAGGGCCACGGTATCTCTTTCGAACAGTCCCGCAGCCCTGGCAGGCCTCGGCCCTTGCGGACCCCTACTTATTGCTGACATCTCTTTGAGGCGCACATGGAACACGAACGCGCCGTCGACACGGCCTGTCGTCATAAGACGGCCGGACGGCGAGCTAGCCCATAACTCGCCGTCCACAGGCCCGCGCCTACGGTGGCCGGGAGCCACCACGTGACCCCCAACGCCCAGGGCGTCTCCCGCGGCGACTGGGACGTGAGGTTCTTTCCCTCTCACGTCCCGCCACCTCCTTCACTAGCATGACTGCTTCGCAGAAGGAGGTGACGGCTTCCCATTCCCTCTCGCTCCGGACCATGGCTTGAACCAAGGCCGGACGCGAGAGATCGCCGCCGCCAATCGCCGCTACGAGGACACGGCGGTGCTCTGCCCAAGCGGGGCAGACCTCCACGGTGTGCTCCACCGTGTCCTTCGGACGATCCTCGCAGTGGAAACACCCGGGCGTTTCCATCCCTGGTGCCCTCAAATCACTAAGTGATATTGGTGGACCCAAATCACTAAGTGATATTAGTGGACCCAAATCCCTAAGTGATATTGGTGGACCCAATATCACTTTGCCCCACTTGGGAATTGAAACCAAGATCTCATGCTCAGCAATGGCGCTTGCTCCCACTAAACCAACGAGACAATCTAAGCGTATGTACTAACCATTCAAAGTCGCGCTTACACGTATAAATTATTTCGTAATAAATTGTTTCGTAATAAATTATTTCGGATTCCTAGCTTCTAATAACATGTGGTATTAAATTCTCGTGTCCGTTGATATGCTATGACAGCAATATAAATGGTTTAGGACAAAGCATAATGAAACCAGACTAATGCCTCGAAAGAATATTGATAACGTGACATAAATATTCCTGATGTTATTAAGGAAAGTGTAACTTAGATCATTCTTTTACACTCAAAATTGTTTTTTTTATTATTAGTAAATAAATAGAGGGTTCCAAAGAAATAACCATTTTTCTTTTGTGATACAGCACCTATATTTAATGTTTTCAATATTTTCACATTTTAGGTAATTTTCAAAAGCTTTCTCGTAGCCGGCGGAAATTGCCCTAACTACTGACTACTAACAATACGTCCGGTACTTAGAATGGTTTCAGACTAGCATATTTTGTCGTGCGTATCGACTTAAACGCGGGCCACGTTTTACACATGCATGCGCGTGACACGTTTATTTCGACAAGTCCGAGCAAACATGCGCGAAGGCGTCTCTCACAATTCGCGTTTATACAGGCTTATAAGCGCGTCAACTCACGCGCTTCCAAAAACGAGTTAATACGCGCCGAAAATACCCTGATCTGAACCCGTTATTATCGATGTCAACAGTGAGTGACGTATGCCGCTACTATTGTAGTAGAGGCGCCACGTGTCTTTCGAATCATAATTGAATTATATTATTACAAGCAGAGTACAATCCGAATTGATTGACAAATTCTAAATTAACGTGAGCGAAGCCACGGGCAAAAGCTAGTTATTACTAAAAGTAATAACCTCCATGTTGAACGCGGACTGCGGAAGGCAGCTATTACATGTCTCAAATAGGACGTCGAAGCTCGTAGGTACTATCAAGGAACTCGTCTATGTCTAAAAACATATGAGCAACAGAAATGGAACTATAAACTTCAAGACAATGAGCCTAAAGGAATGCGCTATCTATGAACTTAAGAAGTCACTTAAGAAGTGTACTGAAATAAGGAATATACGAGTGATGCGGTTTAGCACTCCATCGAACTAAGGCAACACTTTTGAGCTTCGAAAATACTTTCGATTTCATTACAATTGCCCCAAAATATTGTACCAAATCTCAAAACTGATTCAACCAGGCCATGGTAAGCAGCAAGAATAGTTTGATTATTTTGACAAGTTGTGTAATGCATACTGCTGCTTATTTTTGTGCTTATTTTTTTACAGATGTCCTCTGCTAGTGCCTTCCAATTTAGGTGGATGTCAATTAAAATTCACAAAAATTTGGGTAACATTTGCTGTCTTTAGTTTGTCGTTATAGTTTATATTCATGTCTTCAGCATATAGTCGTTGGTAGAAGTGCATTATTTTTGTTATAATATGGGAAGTGGGTATTGTTCTTTATAAGCAAATTATTATTATTCTGCCAACTATTTATTTTAACTTTATTGTGGGGTATTCCTTAAAACGCAACTATTTTTAAGCGCAACCAACTAAGCGTAACTAAATTATTCCACGAAGCGCAATCGCTAGTTGCGGTCACAAATTCAAATTAAAAATAATCAACCGCAACCACGTTTGAAAAAAAAGTAATGAATCCATCATACCCTCTCTATTTTTCATCATGGTTGCGCTTTGAGGAATAAACATATAATATTTTTAATTTGAGTTTTCGAGCGCAACTAATGGTTGCGCTTCTAGTAATAATTTAGTTGCGCTTAGTTGTTTGCGCTTAAAAATAGTTGCGCTTTGAGGAATATCCCTTTATTTTGACTTGCAACAATATTGTAATTATAATAGGAAAGGTAAGAATTCAAAACCAATGAACTTAAATTAGTTACTAATTCCTCCGTCAGAAGAATCGAAACAACAAACAGAATCAACTATGCAGTCTACAAGGATGAGCCGTCCATTTTTATATAGTTTTGTTTATTTCAAATTCAGTGGTGAAAACGATAAACTTCACAGTGAATGCTAAGTAGAAGGTGGATGTGCAATTAGAATAGAATAAACTGCTTTCAAGAAAACAAGCAGAGATAAAGACTAGTGAGCACCAAAAACTGTACTTCTAAAAAAGTAATTGCAATGTTAGTAGTTGTTCGTACAAACGAAGTGCTCAAACACAAACTGTGAAGAGAAAACCGTAGAAATAACGACAGATTTGTAGGTGTTAATAATAGGTAAACACATTGTGAGCGATTAACTGCTTGCGTCTGGGCCAACGCGTTGAATTTACGAGGAACACTACAGCGCGCGTCATTTTAGTAAAATGTACTGTTTTGCACACCATTCAACTGTTGATATCTTGACGCAGAAAATTATTTGTTTGAGACCACATGGTGGCAGCAGAAATGCAGTGTTCGTATTCAAATGAGTCCTCTGACACTTTATATCAAGATCCCAATTGCGTAACACATAATTACAATACCAATTTGTAAATTTTGGTATTGTTTAATTGTTAAAATAATTAATTGTGAGGCTAAGGTTTATTGAACTTACTTTTATTTAACTTACTTCCGCGGCACTGAGGCGTGTGAGCAACGAGAAGTCTGGTTAGCTCGCCATTAGAAAATAATTGAAGTATTAAGTAATTAGAACTGAACAATATTAAGTTGTGTGAATGAGAACTGTAACACGACTTAAAAGAGTGTGTAAGGTCTTTGCCCGTTTTCCTAATAACCAACCAGGTTTGCGAATGGCTCAACTCATAGAAAATTTATAAGTGACTGTAAATGGTTTACGAGAAATAAACGTTTGGAGATTGAGTCAAGTGTTGAGTGTGATTTAAACTACCCACCTACCTATCTACCAACAATGAAGAATCATATTGTCGCGTAGTTAGAAACTGGAAGACAATATCGTCGGGGATAGTGTAAATCCGCGAATCTACCATAAAGTGCGTGTATCTGCACGACGAGTAGGTTTACAGGGGAAGGTTATAAATTTATTATATTTTTTTTTATTTCAATGATTTTTGACCTCATTTTTACATGAATAGTAACAATACATGTGTTCTATGTATAGTTAACAGTAGAAATCAATTAAAGTCATTAATTTAGTCGCTACGACAATGCGTAATTGAAATTGGCTACATTTGTCAGATACGCGGAATTATACAACGCTAGTTCCGCGGATGTGCACTATCCCCGACGATATGGCGAATGACGTCGATATTTGGGGATAGTGTTCCTCCTATGGCTTTCCTTGTTGTAACTATCTGTGGAAAGGTTTATTTCCACACTAGTAGAGATAAATGAAAAAAATCCGCGAGTGTGTAATACATTGCATGTTGAACCTAATCGTAGTGCAGTCAGAGCCAGTTTTCGAGAAAGTGTATTGATAAAACTGTTTCCAGAGGAAAGTCGTGTTTCTTCTAGTTTGGACTTTAGCTTCAACCTGTTTCTGTCTGTCAGACTGCGAGAATTAATTGAGGATTAAATGTTTAACGGTTCTTAACTAAAAAAAGAAAACAACATGATGGTAAAGTAAACCAGCGGGAACTAATGGACAAACTGAGTGAGTAAAACCAGAAGGTGTCTGTGAAAAAATAAACAAACACGTTTGCTTTAACACAGTGTAGAAACTCACGTGAGACTTTCAAACATTTCAACTTTTTGTTCTACACTCGGCTTTTCAACCGCTGCCGAGCGCAACAGATATTTGTCGTGTTTTTTTCCTGAATTTTCGACATGGCGTCGCATTGTTCAGTGATGGACCGCTATTTTTGCATCAGCATCAGTAACGTAAAAGCCTCGAGTCTTCAAAGGAATGTGAATTGTAGATGCTAATGTTGTTGTGGTGTGTCTATAGGAATATTAATTCCTATAGTAAAACGGACTTTTGTTTTATTTACTAATGCACATTCAAAATCTAGATCAAAGCATTTATTTAAAGTAGGCCAGTTACAGGCACTTTTGAATTGACGAAACAAAAACAACAATGAAATATAGCTACAGTACCAGTCACAATGCATGAAAAACTGTGAAAGTACTGTAGTTGCCCATTCCAAAGCATAGTCTATGGAGAAGAACGGATAAGAAACTCCATGGACATTCTTATAAATCAGAATATTGTTACAAAATCTTGGTTACATCATTCATGTTGAGATGGTACATTATGTGAGAACGATGTAGCAAGACGTGCACGTTAAAAGTGTCCATAGTAAAGACAAACAGGCCATTTCAAAAATAAAATAATTAATTCAAATAAGCCGGCAACTAAGAGATGACCAGTCACAACTGACAGTGCCTGTTCATGAACATGACGCATGGATCAGCACCATTCAACTCAACCATTTTGAAGGGAACTAAATGATCCGACACTTGCGCCACCATCAGCGAGACATTTGAGTGAGCATGACATACTCTCAATCGCCAGGGCAAAAAAAAACATAGACGTTCAATTAAAAAAAAGACGTAGGTTTCCAGTGAATGATAGATGCTTTCTAGTGCTACTATGTGCTTGAAAGCATCTATCATTCACTGTTCACACACACCTGTTCAGGTACATTTAATGTTAAATTGTTTGCTGGACCAATTATGGGTCTGAAGTAGGGAATTATTGACGTCATCTAGAATTAAGGCCCGTCTATTTATATTAAAAATTAGGGAAGTGTCATCAGCAAATAACGCCATATTTTGAGGTTGGTTTTTCAATAATTAAGGTAAAAAAAGGAAAGGACCCAATTTTTAAGCCTTGCGGAACCCGCATTTTTCCTTTTAAACCCTGTGAAATAAAACTATTTATTTGAACATGTTATTGCCTGTCACTCAAATAAGATTGTAACAAACCAAGTGCCATTTTACCTAATCCGTAATGGTCAAGTTTCATTTCCATTGGAGCAAATACTGCTGAATGGTTTTAAATGCCGCGCCGTAACAAGCGGAGCTTTCGGCGGTAATATATTTGATAATTACCAAATATGGGAATTAAGTATTTATAAATTAATTATTTTTAAATCTGTTGTTTCCTACAAAAGGGTACATTTTGACCGTGTAGGTATACACGGTCAAAATGTGCCCTGTACCAGTACATTTTATACCATCAATAGCTGTTACCTTCGTCAACGAATAATTATTATAAAAATAAAACTTCGGGATATTTGAATTGGTTTTTGTTAACATAAACCTTCCTTTTTTTAACTGTTCCTTTTTTCTAAAATAAAAGTAACCTAAGTACTCTACTACTCCTTATAACATCAGCTATCTGCCAATAAGTCACGTCAAAATTGGTACAGTCGTTTCTGAGATTGGCGGGAACAAACAAACGGCAATACAAAAATAATTTAAAAAAATGTTTTTTTTTTGTATTCAGTAAAAAGCTGTTATTTTGAAATTACAAACACACTTTTTTGTTCTTTTATTTGTGTAGATAATCCATGATTTGAAGATGTATTAGATCATTTTATCTAGATAGCCAGGTTCTATCGACCATACCACCTGTAGGTAAGATGCCAACTACTTACTACGATCATCACAGCCGTAGCGCGCGTTCCTAGCCGTTTCCCAGCTATGATGGGTCGGTTTCCAGTCGAATCGGATGCAGTTGACTATTAGTATTTTACATGGAGCGACTGCTTGTCTCATCTCCTCAACCCAGTCACTGGTCGTCAGACTTTCGACTTTCCGTAACGACTATCAAAGATCTACAAAATAATAATGTACGGCACCAACTATTTGCTACGGTACAATCTATTTATATAACTTATTTCAGATTTTGTGTAGTTTAGTAACTTTTCTTTATTCATGAATTTTGTGTTAACCTTAGCCTCCTCCTGTTCAATAAAACCGGCCAAGTGCGAGTCGTACTCGCACCAAACAATATACTAACAATATTTTTAACGTTTAAATAGAAAATAATAGTAGGTATATGAATAAAAGTAAACAATAAACTTCATTCATAATATGTTACGCACGGGACTGGCCAATGTGGCGACACTTGGAGGAGGCCTATGTCGATGATGATGATGATAATATGTTAATTTAAACTCAACGGCATAATTAAACTTGTTTTTCATAGTCTGTTCATGAAAAACAAAGTTATTGCTGTATTTAGGGTACGATGGGACTGACATACGCATTACGATTATAAATGTCTCTAAATAAATAAAGAAAAAAAAAAGAAAAAGTTATTGCTGCATTAGATTTTTAGTGCACGGGCACGAGTACTAATTTGTATACATTTAGTAACTTTGTAAAGTGATTTTTTGCTACTGGGTTTGATTACAAATTCATGATGTTACGATCATAGTGTTTTGAAATCCATACTACATACATGTCATACGTCTTATCTCAAAGTTGCAGTCATTATTCCACCAGAAATCGCTTTTGAATTTCGGCAAGTGTATACATATTTGTGGTACTTATTGACAACCCTCTTTAGATATAGGTACTTTAAAAATCAACTTACTTGAAATGTACTGTCCCGGCAACCCGGTAATATTCATTGGTGGCGGTGTCAAAGTCTTATTAGTTGGCTCATAGACATATCGGCACATCTCCCATACTCCGGTATTGCTTGACATGAAGTATCGGCCCGTCGGCAAATAAATACCTGGAACCAAAGAGCAAATTAAGAAAGGAACAATCGGTCGTGTTAATGACTCCACGCGAACGTTTGGCACTGCTCCAAGCAGTTAGCATTTAGTAATTAATATAGATCAAAAACAAAATCCGCTGTTTATAGGTGCCAAGTTTTTTCACGTCGACTTGTGAATTGGTTAGACATGTTGTAACGTGTAATTTGATGTGAATTTTTAAGCTAATCAATAAAATTAGTGCGACACTCTTTTTAAGATCCATAGACCTAGTTTATAGAATAAGTTCAGGGGGTAGGAATACGCGATTCCGTGCTGATAGATGAGGTTCAACCCTTATAGTAGAAAAAGTATTTATTAGACTCACACAGGACAATACAAAAAAAAAATGGTTGAATTAAAAGTAAAATAAAAATTATATAATAAGGTAAATATAAGAAAAAGATTTATAAAACAAATGAAATTAGTCTTGTACGAGGCCAAAAGGCATATCTCAGCATGGTTCAGCAACATTTAAAAAAAGTCAAAGCGAAAAAAAGTTATTCTGATAGGGCCCAGAGTGATGGTACGAATATAAATTATTTGAATCTTAATACAGTATGAGCAAGAGAGATTCGCTACACTGAAGTGAAATTGACTGCTAGAAGAGATAGAGCTAAAGAGGCCGTACGGTTTGCGACCGCCGAAGGAATGGTCACAAACCGTGGAAGGGAGAAGTCTTGATGCACGACATCGCATCGGCATCGCAGTAATTCGCGTCGCTGTTATCTGCGTTGCAAATTCACATCGGGCCGATTCCTAGTTTTGTATTATGGCCCTAATTAAAAAAAAAATACAATGCATGTAATTATCATGCTACAATCTTTGTGTTGTAAAACTTCGCCTAGCTGACGAGAACGGAAATAGATCAAAGGCCAACGACCGCATTACCACACGCACCTATACATACATATAAACATGCATGTAACGCGTTTTTTTTTCATGGGAGTAGGCAGTACGCCACCTACTACGATCTTATGGCCCACAGGAAGTACTATTATTTATCCTGTGCCCAGTGACTTTTTTTTTTTTTTTTAAAAAAAACGATGCCCCACATTAGGAATTTCTCCTTTATCGTGGGTGGTTTTTGCAGCGATATAAACGCAAAATTGCCGCCGCACAGTCGAGACGATTCTGTATCGTATAAGAAACAGTCGCGTGTAGTGACGCTGTCGCAAATTACATTGTTCCTGTCGTAAAAAGTCGCAGTGTTCAAAACCCCTTACGTTACACCATTTGGCTTGCATACGTTCATACATTTTTGGAATCCTAACGATTGTTACATGTGAAAGTGAGTCTGTTTGTCAAGCCCGTGCCTTAACGGCTGAATAGTTTTTAATGAATTTTAATACACAGTTAGACCACTCATCAGTATCTCCACACGACATTTCTGATCTCCTTTTTGGTGAAGTCGGTTAAAAACAAGTCTGACTGAACATTTGCCGGTGAATGAACACGATACCTATTTTTTGGAATTTTTCGAAAATCAATCACTAACTTAGGAAACGAATAATCAAGTTTTAAGCGAATTTTACTACACGCTTCTATCAAATCAAAAATTTACACAATTAATTTTAAAGTAAAAACGCGCGTAATGATTTTTTTTTTAAATAAACCGGGTAGAAATAAAACGGGTAGTTTGCATGAACCATTTCATTATTTAGAAACTTGAAACTGGACTAAACTACTAAAAAGGTAAATAAGAGCAGGGGAGAGTTGAACTTCATAGAAGCACGACATCCGCGCGGCGGGGTCCTAGTTAATTATAAACTGCCCGATGCATGTTATACGGCTTCCCTAATTTTAAAACAGCAGTTACGGGCGGTGTTGACTATAAATAGGACATCTCATCACTTCCTTCGGACGTCGTAATAAATGAATGACGAAATGCTCTAAAATGATGAATAACAGTTTCTAAAAATGAATTCATAATCTACTCGTCTTCTAATTCTTTTTTTGGTATATTCCACTGATAACCTTCGCTTGTAAAACGTTTACTTCCTTGACTTGGACTTCGTACCGGTAAGACCATTTTCAATACTTAATAATATTTCAGTCTTCGTATTATTTAATACCACGGTAAAAATACTCGTAGCAATAAGAAAACTATAACATTACAGTATGCCATACTGTGCTCTTCCAGCTGTCATCGGTTTCGCTACACATCTGGGAGGTCGAAAGAAAAAAAGACATCGAAACTGTTTGAAATACCTTGAGTTATTATTGGCTTTAGAAACAATAATCACTTGTTCAAAACGTCAATCGTCTGCTCATATGAATGCTCAAAAAAATCGAATCATCTATATACAACATTATTTTTAGTATATGCGAAACCTGAATGTAGTTTGTTTAGAATAAGTAACTAAATCGATTCCAATAATTTTTAAACCATGTTATATTTTGTCCCAAAAATATTTAAAAAGTTACAAGTTAGACACCGAGCGACACTAAGTACCTATCGCAATCATTTAGGTACCTACGCCAAATTATTATTATTAATGAGCTCAAGACGACGCTGGCGGCGTTCGCGCGGCAGCGCCGCGTGGTGACCACGTTTTTGTGCCGACAACCAGGTAACAGAACAAGTTTAACTTTGAGATTTTTCATGATACAGTTTTGAAACTTTATACATAGATGCTTTACATAAAAATACTAGACACGTGTTGCAGGTTTCGCATATACTAAAACTAATGTTGTATATTTCGCCAGCTAACCGAAGTGTGAACGATGGGTCGACCAGTAGACGTCTAAATCGACCAGTTCAAATTCAAATTCAAACTCATTTATTATTAACTTACACAACAGAAACACAAAGACATCAAAGTCATATTTTAACCGTTGCAATAGCCTTAAGTACCAACCCAACTGAACACACTAGTTCCAAACCTCCGTAAATATCTTAGGCGCATGATTCCGGAAGTGAAGAATCGAGGTCAATCAAGTTGTCACTCAAGTGCGCCCCACTGCTCACACCGAGCTCCGCTATATGTATGCAGGTCAGACCCTCAAAGCACAGCCGTTACTTATGAAAAGTCACGGGAGCCACCGTCTGCATTCGCAATGAATTAAAAAAAAACAGCTTTCCTTTAGTTCATGAAACGCCTTTCAAAGCGCTTCTTTGACTCTGCCATGAGACATCTCCTGTTTCCTCATTGACTGTAAGTAGTTTAAGGAATCATAAACCTACCTACCCAATAAAACTAAGTACCTGAAGTAAATTAGTGCTGAAATGATTTCCTGAGTATCAAATATAAAAATTAAGTCTCAGGCTATAGGTAAATTCACGTATTTTTCCGTGCTTCGAAGTGCCTGGCAGAAATTTCAGTCGAACTGAAGCATCTGGCAGTGTTAATAATATTTTTTTAAAAGCCCGAGTGCTGATGTTTTAATATGTTGTATATTAAAAATCAGCATTTGGGCTTTAAGAAAAAAAAAGGATTATTTTTACCCAACTTTATTTAGCACCTGATTTCTAAAAAATTGCCGTCGCCGCGTCGTTGGCACAAGTTAGCAGGTATGCATACGTTCGCATTACATACTAACAGTACTTGATACCACACTTTTTGTTAATGAGAAAATAAGTGAGGTCTGGCGGTACTTGGGTCTTGCTCTAATAGAAAATGTTCGGTATCCGTTAAATGAGTATAGTTGCTAACCAACTTTAAATCGATAAGATAAAGATATAGATCTTTATCTTTTATAGACCCTGAATGGTCATTCGAAATGAAAAATTATAAGAGAAACAAAAAGATGATTTACAAATACCTATCAATAACACCGTACTTAACATATTATTTAGTTCGTCGACTTTTTTTTACACAATATGGCATCTGGTTGTCACTATATTGAATTTTAAAGATTAAGACAAATAGATAGACGTAAGAATCATCAAATCGGCTCGCGCGATTGGTCTCTAGAGCAGTTTTCCACTAAGTGTGTGCTGCGGCACACACTGGTGTGCCGTGGTCATTACTTGGTGTGCCGCGGAAAAATAAGGTTATCTCTTAAAGTTCAATAGACAAACTATATTTTTCTTCAGTTTGTCTATTTAATTTGTTGTTTTTGTATTAAATTTGTCTAATTTACTTACTTAGACGCCAAAATTTTAATAATAAAATGTTTATTAATATTATGTAAAAAAATATTTTTCATTGATGGTGTATCGTTTCCGATTTTCTAGATGTACCTTGCTCACAAAAAGTTTGCAGAACGCTGTTCTAGAGCACCACTAAGGAACAAACATAGACATATATATAGGCTGATAAACACATTACCCTCCTTTGCGTCGCGCAATCGGGTAAAGACCAAGGTTACTAGTTGGTAAACAATATTAATAAAACAAAATAGATACAAACACATACCTATTGATATTAATATGGTTTCTACTACTATGACAAACGATATTAAACAGACAGACCAGAATCAACGCACTGAAATACATGCGTGAATAAATATTTACAGAATCATATTTACAGTGAATCATTCTTGATATTTATAAATATTGAATTATCAGATAAGTTCAATTTTGTGTTATTACTTTGTATGGGTTCACTTAGAGAATAGTCATCAAGTTTTTAAGATCTCCTGACATTTAAGGCATATATATACACACTTACACAGGATAGTTAAGCAGCCGACAAATTCCTAGTTTAACTAGAGAAATGCTATTAAAAAAAAAAACAGAATGCGACCATGCCGCCTTTCATTTCACATAGTCTTCTTACCATTTCCACCTTCTATGTGCACCCACTTCTCAGTGCATACGGCTGCAATCCAGAGAAAAGTGCACAGTCCTATAAAACATGTGCAGCCGAATAGGATACGTCTCTCAATAACCAGTGCCTGCAGCAATGGCCGACGCTCTGCAGCGCCCACAGAAGATGCCGTTGACATTTTATCAGTCTCCATGTTTGGTTTTCTGTAAAAAGTGAAATTTATTTCATGAATTTTACTCATTTGAGTTATAGAAATATACAGGATAATTGGTAATCGGTGCATTCCTGAAAATAGGAGATACAAGGGCTAATTTTGCAACAATTTTGACTCCGATTACTTGGGGCCCAAACTCGGTTATCTTGGAGAAATCGAACTTTCAAAGTTTTTAGGGTTCCGTGCCTCAGTCGGCTAAAACCCTTATAGGATTACTTTGTTGTCCGTCTGTCGGTCCGTCTGTCAAGAACCTTTTTATCAGAAACGCGAAGAGGTATCAAGCTGAAATTAATATCAAATACTCAAATCTGTTACTCCTTAGAGCAGTGAAAGAATCAAGATCAAAAAATAAGACCGTTTATGTCGCATATTTTGCAATTTCACAAGGGAATCAAAACCTATAGGGTACTTCCGGTTGACCTAGAATCATGAAATTTGCAAAGAAGCAATATCTTACAGCACATGTAAAAAAAAAAAACTGAAAACCGTAAATATGTAGTTTAATAAAAAAAATACCTACAAGTTTATACGGAACCCTCGTTGCGCGATCCAACTCGCACTTAGACTATTTTTTTTAAATGCTACCACCTCTGCATTTATCATGAGATTTTATACTTGAAGGCGTGGTGGTAGGCGCTTACCACCACCTCTCCAGTTATTCAATGTAATTACTAGACTAACATCTGGTTTCTGGACTGCGAATTACACAGGTCATCAAAAAAATCGAGCCACCATTTGCGTTTTAAGTGGTTCTAACAAAAATCGCAGAGTTAGAACTTAAAACTGATGTTTTTTATTTAGTAATAAACACTTAAAAAGTGCCATGAGTGCTGACTGACAAGAGCTTAAGTGAGTAATTTTCTTTTTTTGATGCATCGACTTAACCATGTTTTATGCAATTCGTTTTGATTCGAATTTTACACCAGTCATCTTTTTCACATTATTACTTTCGTAATCAATTGATTTGTTGCATCTGCAAATTCCGGTAAGTTACACACCATTTTTTTTTTTTCTCCGAGTGGGAAATCATCAAATGACCCCCCCCCCACTCTGGGCGGAGCGGAGGGGCGTGTCAGACTTGTACTGACTAAAACCCATCCATGTTCCTTCTTTGCCCTTTGTGTTCCAGGGCCACGGTATCTCTTTCGAACAGTCCCGCAGCCCTGGCAGGCATCGGCCCATGCGGACCCCTACTTGATTGCTGACATCTCTTTGAGGCGCGCGTGGAACACGAACGCGCCGTCGACACGGCCTGTCGTCATAAGACGGCCGGACGGCGAGCTAGCCCATAACTCGCCGTCCACAGGCCAGCGCCTACGGTGGTCGGAAGCCACCACGTGACCCCCGACACCCAGGGCGTCTCCCGCGGCGGCTGGGACGTGAGGTTCTTTCCCTCTCACGTCCCGCCACCTCCTTCACTAGCATGACTGCTTCGCAGAAGGAGGTGACGGCTTCCCATTAACTCTCGCTCCGGACCATGGCTTGAACCAAGGCCGGACGCGAGAGATAACACCATAACCTTTTGATTTCCTATGCTAACAATGCTGCATTTTTTGGTAGAATTACGTGTTCGCAGACTTAAACACTAGTATTTTTCATGTAATGCAGAAATATTAACAATAAAAACGATAAAAAAATAGTTATTTGCAGCATTACGCGTCGAACCCTAATCGTTTTTCTACCATAAAAATAGCCTAAGTTACTCCCTATCTAGCTATTTGCCAGTAAAAGTCCCTTCAATATCGGTCCAGTCGTTCCGGAGATTAGGCGGAACAAACAGACAGACAGACAAAAATTCTTATGTTTTATTTTAGAAAAAGGATTAGGGTTCCGTGTAAAAAAAAATTTAAACCCTTGTGCCTAATATTTTTATAATAATTTCACGCAAATGAAAGTTGCCGGGCACAGCTAGTAAAAGGTAAAACAAATCGAATAATGGAACCTATCAAAAGTGATGCATGGCTAGATGCATCACTTTTGATAGGTTCCGGCATTAGTTACATTTTCCACATCTGAATCAAAAAAAAAATACGGGAGCACTGTTATTAGACAGACACAGATAGTGGAATGAGAATGACGTTGTCAAAATGGAGGCTGTAGTTACAATATTGTCCACCTGAACAGCTAAGTTGGTGTCACTATATATATGTCATTGAAGATATTATGGAAGCACGCCAAAATGACCAAAGATGCAGCGATGTGTGACAATATCTCATCGCTGCATTAGTCACACTGTTTACCAGCTAGACATTTCAACTAGTCGCCGAGTCCAATTAGCACAAAAGTACTCAAAAGGTAGAACGAAATTTAGTGGTCGGATTTTATGGGACTTTTTTTATTGACTTCATTTTTTTATTGGTGAGAAGAAAGTAAAAAAAAAAAGAAAACGCAACTAGCGACTTTTTTTTTTATTTAATTACCTTTGGCTTTTTAATTTCAAGTTATTCAAAAACAAAAAGTTTTTGAATAACTTGAAATTTGACAAATTTATATTATATTACCCTGTGTGCATCCATTAAACGCCAATTTGGTCTGTTTCATTGGTCATTGTTTTCGATGAAATGCTTAAACAAGTTTTTTTTTTTATTTCTTATTTTCTTTAATTATTTCTAAAATATCAAATTTTAAGACAAAGATTTTTATGCCATTGGTAACCGATACTTTTTCACCAATGAATAGAAATACAAATAAAAATCAAGAAAACCACATTCATGAGAGTAGTAACTAAAAATTAATTCACAAATATCAAAAAATCCTAGCAATAAAAAGGATACACAACTGTTACCGGCCGCACCTAGGTTTAGCCGGCTAGAAGGTTCTAGCCGGCTAACTACTTCGATTTTTAGCCGTAAGATAAATATTAATCTTACTAATATTATAAATGCGAAAGTTTGTGAGGATGGATGGATGTTTGTTACTCTTTCACACAAAAACTACTGCACGGATTTGGATGAAATTTAGCACACATATAGTTCATAACCTTTTATCCCGTTAGTATGATCCCGTGGGACAATTATCGAACTATACGTGGGCGAAACCGCGGGTATAAGCTAGTACCATATAAATCGCCCCAAACAATCATGTTTCTAAACTTATTGAAAAGGTTTAAATATTTTAAGGGTGATTAGGAATGAAGTAAAATCAATTGGAACGAGCAGATTGGGTTGGAACAATCCGTAGATAAAGCATTAAATTCATTTTGTAAAATTATTATTTTTGGCTCAATAAAATCTTATGTTCCAATAGTTAATTAAAAATCTCCGAAATTACCGACATGGTTTTCGACATCTCTCAGATACATTATGGGTGGCGCCAACAATACGACAAAAAATAAAACCGCGGGACGTTCCCAGTCTGCATACAAAAATTCAATCGAATATATCCAGTAGTTTAGTCACAGGACATTATTTTTCATTTTCAGCATTTTCTACACGATGTTGATTAATACGCTAGCATCTACAGGTTAATGACCCCCGCATTGGTATAAACACAAAACACATGTTGCCAAATCGCTACTTCCAAATCCTTTGCCAAATTCGTTCCTTAATTAAATTTTATTTCCAGATGCAAATTAGTCCAAATTGTACTTAACGTTAGTAAACCAATATTTAATAATGGTGTTATATTTCGTTCGTTTTTTTTGACGTCAATATTAGGATTTATTTGATAGTTTAAAGATATTACTATAAACAAGTTTGACGGCACGGTTGGCGCAGTGGTTGAGCGATTGATTGCTGCGCTTCGTGTCGAGGGTTCGATTCCCGCACGGAACAAATATTTGTATGGCCTACAGGTAGTTGTTCGACACAGGAGTTGCACGATACAGGAGAAATTCCTAGTGTGGGACAATATTAAAAAAAAAAACGAAAAAAGAAAAAAGTTTTATCATCATTTTCATTTATTGTCGTATTGTCGTCGCCACCTTGTTAATAAAAACAAGGTTTAAGCTTGCTTTGATTTTCCACTATTGTGAGCTCCCAAAATTGCGACGCTGTTGCAAACACCATGATCGCGGGATATCATCCCTGTTCTCGACGTTTTATAAAATATGCTCGTGTGTAGAAACAAAAATATTTAGATTTTCAGGACTCAACTTAATTGTTTTTTTTAATTTTACTACAACAGGACTATACCTACCTACAAATTCGACTAATTTACTACTAATGTTATTGATAGTCCGCGCATTGTAACAATCTTTAAATACGAGACATTTCTCCATACAACACAACAATTTACTGTGATTTGATTTATCATTATTATTTCGTACAATCAATCGAATCAGCTGTTACGTGTCACCGGATAATAATATTAGCTACGTGAAGAGCACAAGCTTTGTTATCGTTATCTACTTAATCCATTTGTCAATTGTGTAGGTATACAGCTTTTAGTGTCACTCGACTGTATTTTGTTCGTAGTTATGGTGAAACTTTGTAGGGTATACTTAGGTATACATAATAAATACCTACAGTTCGTATCACAAAAAAATCACTTTTCAAAATAGTGTAAATGAGTGTTATTCTTTTCCTGTTCTCACACACTACTACTGTCTACATTTATTTTCTAATTCTTTCTTTCGCATGTCTACTGGTAGAAATTAATTTTGAAAAAAGCAAGAAAGAAAGAAAAACGCCTACTAAAGAAAAAGAAAGAAAAAGTATTTATTAGTCCGTACAGGATAAAATAAAAAAATGGTTAAGTTAAAGAAACAGAATTATATAGAAAAGTAAACATAAGAAAACAATATAAAAGAAACGAAGTTGGTCCTGTGCGAGACCAAAAAGCCCCTATCTCAGCATAGTGCTGTAACATTAAAAAAATATAACAGCTATGCTGTTAGGGCCCAAAGTGATGCCACGGTCAGGTACGAATATAAATTTAAAGTAAAAATAAAGTGTACAACGAATGAACAAGTATAAAAATGTAATGTTACATAATAAATACCAATTTAAGAAAAAGAAAATAATAATTACATCTACGCCCAAAGTAACCACAATGATGTCTATGTCATGAGTGTCAATCGCAACACTGACAAACAGACAATATATCCGTTTTTAAGGAACATTATGTTAGCGAAGAAAAACTAAAACAATAAATCAATACTGTTATCGTAACAGATAATGTGCAGTGATCATGTCACATATTCACACTTTATCTGTCTACTCTTTCTGTCTATCCTTTTGCTACTCTTCATTCTTATGTGCTGTGGACTTCAACCTGTGTACCCACAGTTCTGAGTTCTTCCAATAAACTATAAACTTTACTGTGTCAGTGTACAATCAGTCAAAAAAAGTATCGGGAATGGATGATTTGTTTATGGTTCCAAATTCAATTTTTTTTTTGTTGTTAGATTGGCACAACTGGTTTCCATTTTGACGCGGAGTTTGAGTTGCATCTGTTATTTAGATTAAATACAGTGCTGGTTTTAGTTAGACCATCTAGTGTATATTGCGAATTTCATAATGGACAAAAACATCAAACAAAGAGTTTGTCTTAAATTTTGCATCGCCAATGGAATTTTGTGTTCAGAGTCCCTGAAAATGTTACAGAAGGCTTACGGCGAATCAACTTTATCAAAAACACGTGCCTATGAGATGGAAGATTTGCCTCGCTCTGGTAGGTCATCAACGTCTTCAACTGAATTTAACATCGCAAAAGTGAAGGAAATGGTGACTGAAAATGCTCATTCATGTTTGAGAGAGATAGTCGCTGTACTTTCTGTGTTCCATTTTAAATAATCACTTGGGTACGAAACATGTTACCGCTCGGCTGTTCCCAAAAGACCTAAATTTTTTTCTAAAACTCAATCAAAACTCAATCGCATTAGAGTCTCTGAAGACATGCTAGAACGAGTCAATTCCGACCCAACATTTATGAAACGCATTGTTACTGGTGATGAGACGTGGGTTCGTTCGTGGGTGAGTTTAACATGCAAATAGTCAAAAAGCTTCGGAGTGGCGCCTTCCAACTGTACCGAAACCGAAAAAAAACGCGCCAAAGTCGATCAAAAGTCAAAGTCATGTTGATCGTTTTCTTTGACTATTGCGGTGTTATGTGTACTCGGAATTCTTGCCGGAAGGTCAAACAATAAATAAATAATATTATTTGAGCGTTATGCGGCGTTTGAGAGCAAATTCAATGAAAAAGGCCAGGTTTGTGGAAATAAATTTTCTGGATTTTGCACCACGATAATGCACCTTCACACAAGGTCATCATAGTGAACGAATTTTTGACCAAAAACTCAACAAATACCATCGAGCAACCACCTTATTCACCAGATATGGTTCCAGCCGACTTTTTTTTTTTCTAAACTCAAATTACGACTTCGTGGCACCCGTTTTCATTTGGTAGAAGACATAAAGGAGAATTCGCGGCGAGAACTGTACTCAATTCTGAAAAAAGTGTTTAAAAAATGTTTTGATGGTTGGATTATTCGTATCGTTTCTGAAGGAGCATACTTTGAAGGCGATAAAATTACTTTGGATGAATAACTAACATTTTCTGTATTATTGATTGTTTCCTGGTACTTTCTTGACAGAGTAGGTAGTTGATATCGGAAATGTATGAAACTAAGGAATTGTAGCACAATTCCGTCATTTTACACATTTCCTAAGTAGGCTCGAAATTTTATATCTAAAATTCTCAATTTTTCTCAATTTTCAAAATTGTATGGAATTCCGAGATGATACTAAGAAATATGTGAAAACGAATGCTCTCTGTGAATAAAATTAATAAAACACGAATAAAATCAACTAATTTTGACTTCACAAAGTTGGCTTACACTAAACAATCATTCACTCATACATTCCAGGCCCTAGCCGATTGTTTCAAACCATAGATTGCACGTTTCAATTTAAGTACATAATTATGTTTACAGTCTAAATTTGGTGGTACCTGCATAAATACATTTTCGTTTAAATAGCCATTTAGAAATGCTGTAGTAACATCTAAGTGGGTAATTTGAAAGTTAAGTTTGACACTCAAAGCAAATCGGCTGTGAAAAATCAAAACCTAGCAAGTTGACGTAGTTATTGATGTAGAACTATTAAATGTAAACATTAGATAATCATGACACATATTTTTGAATATTTACATTAAAACGGTAAGTAATAAGAAAAAATGATATTGGAACGTTTTAAAAAAAATATGTTTTGTGAGAACGTTCATTCAATATTTTTTGCAAAAACGCTACACAAAGTATTTTAATGTGGTTCTGTAACTTTAACATGATATTAAGTTTGTAAGTAAAAAAAATATCATAAAATAAAATAAAGTAGTAGGTTTTTATATTGAAAACCGTAGTAAGGATCATCATCGTACCTCATTATCCTCTGCTCGTGTGTCAAAGTCTGGCTCTCAACCGAACTCATCGACATTATCAGTGTTGTGCTCCGAAATAGCTGTTCTAATGAACACTGTTTTAAGCTTTTACTGTTTAAAACTAAACTTATACTGTCACTTACGGGATATTATCAGTAATATTACTCCCGATATTTCGACGCTGTTGCAAGCGCCAAGATCGCAGGATGACTAGAGAATGCGGGTGGATGGAAACTAAATTGTTAGGTGCAGACAAGTCTGTCTACCCGCTGTCTTAAGGATATGAGGGGGAGGAGACACGGGAGCTCAAAATAATGCATAATCACGGAAGATATACCGTAAGTGACAGTATAAGTTTAACTGTTCTAATGACAGAGTGTTAAACAAATGAATAAAAATATGATAGGGTACGGTAATTTAATTTACATTATATTACCAGCTGGCAACCTTTCAATAATAACAATTACTTAAATATTTTTATTTTATTGAATCATTTAATATTAATAATTACGTTTTCCTCGGATTCCGTTGTATTTTTTTTTTTTATTTTTTTTTTTAGTACATGGAGGACTTACAGCAAATAAAAACAAACAAACAAGGAAACCATTGTCACCAGAAAGCCAATTACGTATAGACTTTGAATAAAAAATGTATGGTGTTAGCACAAAAACAGAAAACACACCGCTTTAATCAAAGTAAGAAGAATATAAACTATATATAATGGAGTATATGACTAAAATAATAGAGAAAAAAGTAAAATAATAAAAACAATAATATATAACCTACCGCTACTTGAAAAATTTGAGGCTTAAGCACTTTCTGGCCGAATTCACACTGATAGTGAATGGATCTAAATCATATTACTTGCACATAGTGCACATGTCATTGAAATTTCTGCTTGCGGACACAATAGGCAGAACAGGCATGTTCTGCCTATAATTCGAAGACGTATGAGGTACACGTATGGGTGGATTAAAACGAAATGTTATACTTGGCACATTAAAATAAAATTTTGACAATAACTCAGGGTTATCAATATTGTTATTGAGGATTTTGAGCAAGAAGAAACAGCCAGCAATTTTACGTCGATCTACCAGTGGTAGCAGATGATACTTCTTACAGAGTCCAAGATAATCGGTTGACTGATGTGGAATCTTTTGATGAAAGCAAAGATATTTTATGAAAGGTCTTTGGATGTTTTCAATGCGGTCAATACATTTATGATAACGTGGATTCCATATCTGAGACGCACACTCTAGCTGACCTCTTATAAAAGTGCATTACAAAATTTTAATATAATATTATATTAACACACTACACTACAAAATACTAAAATTATATCAGAGATGCCTGTAATAGACAAAATACGACGATTTTTAATATTTTTATACGCAAACCCTGCGAAAACAACTCAACCAACCCTGCTCGCACTAGAATTTTTCTTTCCTTGTCAAAACAGCAAAAGACGACGATACCTACGTTGGCGATTGTTACAGTACTGATTTAGAGACAGATACAGATTTACGCATTAACACACTTTTAAACAATTGTATGGCTATTAGTATTTTATTTTAATTAATTATTTATTGACTTACTTTCCTACCTCAGAATTAACTTGAAAATAGTTTCTTTATAAAAAAACGGTTTTTAAACCTTTTTCCTTTTCTGTAGTACACGCATTACGTGGTACAGCCGACTTACAAACAAAGAATTTAAAACGAATATATCCAAATAATGAAAATCTCCTTTTTCTTGTCTTGTCAAAGTTTTGACAAATATTATTAAAAACTATGTTACAATATAACACTTTGGTGCTGACCGTAAACAATGTTACAAATTAATTTTGGAGAGTCTATCCGAAATATCATTAAAATGTTTGATTTTGTCGAACCTAGGTGGTGTAGGGAACTTTTTCCTAAAACTTTGATTTGTGGGGCAAAAATGCTATACATTATATTTTTCTATAGTCGGTTGTCTATCGGTAATGTCAGAGAGGTAAATTTCGTACTTTGAGGGGTTAAGGTCTAGGCCAATAGATTTAAATTGAGGTTTGAGGATTTGTAGGTCATCCAAAACGGTGTCAACATCACCTCCTAGCGTTCCATCATTTAAATACCACCCGTTAAATTTTGAATTTAGTTGTTGAATTATGAGATGAATAGCCAAACTAAAAATGACAACCCCGAGAGGGTCACCTTGTTGGGAACCAACTGCACATTCTAAAATGTCCTTGTAAAGTAATTTTGAAGGGTGCCTAGAATATTGCCACATAAAACCATAAATTTCGGGTAATACTTTTTTGACTTCAGCCAACAAACTGTCCCCCTGTTCAAGGAGTTAAAAGCGTTTTTGACATTAGCCTTGTGGATGGCCTCACCTTTCTTTGAGTTTAAAAAAGAGGATAAGGCATGTACGGTAGCCTTACAGCCCCCTTTGCAACCAAAACCAAGTTGAAGGGGCTGGAACTTAGTTGAAAGCGATTCACTATACAACTTGCAACATATTTTGGTTGCCATACGCCTGTGCAACCAACGAAAATGGGACGAATGCCGTCGTCTTTCTTGCGCAGGGCACACAGTTTAGCCCCATCGACGACGGCATCGTTCATACCGACGGGGTGCATTAAGTTGATCAGAACCGCAAACTCCTTCAAGAGCGACTCAACAGCGTCCCCAGCGCCTGAACTCAACAAATCTTTCAAATGCTGTGGAGTCAGGCCGTCGAGGCCGCCGGCAAAACCACTCCGGAAAGAGCTCATGGCTGCGATCAACTGTGGGGCTGTAATTTGGAAAAAGGTGAATCCTGACCGTTCAGGAGCCGACCCACCCGTCCACCCCGTGGTGTACGGGTGGGTTGGGTAAGGTGAGACCATCCGCAGGCGATGGATGTTTACTCTCCAGAACTGAAAAATTCTCTGGAGAATAAGGCGCCACCACACCACTGCTGAACAATATTCTGACTGCCCCCGTAATGTCACCGTCGCTTAACTTGGAGTCTACATGATCAGATATGCCTGGTTTTTTTCAGACTCCTTGAATTTTCAAACTGATCATATTGAACAACTAGTAACTCAACTTTGATTTTCAAGTCGCTGTTTTAAACATCTGTATTCGCCCACTGTTTGTCGCTCACTTAGTATTTCAGCAGCCTATTTTCAATATTTTTGACACCTTTAATTTGAATTTATTTTCGCGCGTTTAAATACTACCCTATTGAAATTCATACCAATATTACCTATTGATCGGCTAGAGCCTAGGGCAACAATAGGGTTAAATGACGTATTATCATAAATTTTGTGAGCAGGTGGTGTAAAATAAATATTGCAATGAAAATTCACGGTTCAAAGTTAGTTCCTAGAACATTCATAAAACTGATTATTTTATTTTGCAATTTTCAAACGTAATAGTACCGTAACAGCTGTAAGATATTGTTTCGTTATGAGTAGATACCTTCTACTTACTTTATTTTTTAATAATAAGATTGTTGATAAGTTACATGCTAATAAATCAAACGATTGCTACAACAAAACTTACCTGTTGATACGGACGAGTAACTTTGCCAGATTCGATATCATGAATGACGTGATATCATGAATATTTTAATGACTCCAGTCATCTTTCATGGCGATTATGCTAAAGTTTAACAATGCCACACCAATAAATTACATTTTCATTGCTATTAATTCCACAAGTGAACACAACAAATGTTTTCGTATGTTTTTTTTTATATTTCGTAACGCGTTTGTAGATTAGGTACACCGATTTATAGTACGGAATGCCCAAAGTACGGGCGGGAACTGAGTTCGTAAAAAGTGTGAGCACGCGGCCGGCGCGGTGACTCGTCAACTGATCAACTGAAGTGAGCTGCGCCAATCCGCCTGTTGCCGGGCTTTCGTACCTCGATCGTCCAATAATGGCACGCCGCCGTCACGCCGCCGCCGCCCGCCGCCCGCCGCCGCCCGAGCGCCCATCTCCACGCTTAACGTGTTTGTGTAAATTTTACGAAACAAGACGGTTTTGAACTTTGTAACAATTCATCAGCTTCTTCAATGAAGACATCTGCACATATTGATCGGCAATATACACGCGCTAACTACCAAACCGACTCAGCCTACAGCCGTGCAAACATTACCTACATGTTTTCTCCAAAAACTATCTAGGTATTCAATTTTCAAAACCCATATTAAGTCCACTTAGAGCCTGATTAATAAGCTTCAAGTTAAAAGCGTTAAGTTTTCCTTTTAAATTAGTTTTTCGTTCGTTTCGTTTTTAACCTTTTTTTGTTTCGTCTAATAAATGAAGTATAATAGTAGGTACTGTCTACATTTTCATTGTGTGGTCACACTATTCTGTCTATTTTCTTAGGATTAAAAAATAATACATATTACCTCAGCTAAGAGGTAAGAATTACACAATTTTAGATACCTATTATTTAGTACCTAACTTTTTACTAAAACTTAGGTACACTAGACTTTCTAATAGTCCTCTCGTCTACTAGCTAGTGCATGCACTTATATCAGTGGACGTGAGGATTGAGGGACCAGTTTTAATACTCTCCATCTTCAAATTGCGTCGATATTCTTTTACCATTTCGTTTTACAAAATGTCTTTAGTTTTTTACTAAAACTTATGTTGAAAAAGAAAGATTTTATTTATTTGATTCGGTAATATTCACTAAAATATTTTTGTTTCTTGTGTGGTATGAGGGGTGTGCGTAGTCGCAGCGGAAAAATGTCGAATTTCTCCATTTCAGTTTAGTAGATATTTAGTGTATGACGTCGTGTAATTGTGTATGGTAAGTACAAATTTGTGCATCCAACCATTGCGGAGCCATTCAACAAAAACTGTTTCCGCTGGAACTACGTCATCCTAGTGCCACTTTTTTTTTCCTATGGACGTACAAGAAAAAAAGACAATAATTAGTGTGTAACGAGAGGTAAATGTGTATGTTTAAAAGAAATTTATGTGTCACAAAACTGCGAAAATAATCAAGTTTCCGCTGCACTAACGTTTGGCTATTTGATGAAAATCATATAAAACGGTTTAGTGCAGAGTAGTAATTTTTGAAGCACGTTGCTTTGAATTTGTGTGTAATATTTGTGAAAACAGAATTTGAAAAAAACGTACCGTTCAAAAGATATACACGTAATAGTAAAATAGGGTTATTAGGTCCAATTACTTAAAATAGGAACTCTAGAGCCTAACTTACAACGTTTGGCAGACAATAATAAATAAAAAAAGCCTTTTAATTCATAAAACATGCCACAATTTTAAGCGTATTAACAATTTTCCTCAAAAACTAAATAAATAGAAATATAGCTAATGCACGCAATGTTGCTCATTTGTTTATAATATAGTTTAGTTTTTTGTTCCAATAGTAGCAAATTTGTTATTAACTATTTATTGTTTCCATTGCGGCCCAGCTATTTTCCTGATATCATCCTCCCATCGCGAATGGTGTCTACCTTAATGACGTTTGCCTGATGGTCCCTGCATGATGTTGCAGTCTTGGTCCACCTGTGATCTTTGAGTCGCGCTATATGTCCAGCCCCTTTCGAAATGGAGCATAGAATAAAACAGTATTGTATTTCGTTGATGGAAAAATAAACAGCGCATACACATGATGTTCTTGTCTGCACCGTTCCTTATTATTATTAATTATTATATTATACTCTTTGGGCTGGACATTTGTAACTGATAAACAAAACATAACAAGAAGCGCGCGCTAATAAGATACCTACTTACTTTAAAAGCAGCGGAAACTTGATTATCTTCGCAGTTTTATGACACACAAATTTCATTTAAACATATACATTTACCTCTCATTACACACTAATTATTGTATGCATTTTTTTTCTTGTACGTCTATACGAAAAAAAGTGCCGTTAGGATGACGTAGTTCCAGCGGAAACAGTTTTTGTTGAATAGCTCCGTAATGGTTGGATGCACAAATTTGTACTTTTACAATTACACAACGTCATACACCAAATAATTATCTGCTAAACTGAAATGAATAAATTCGACATTTTTCCACTGCAACTACGCACACGTAGAGGGACCACAGTTTAGTAGTTATATCTTTTTTATCTTTGTAGTTTGTTATTTAGTAGGTAACTATCTTTACAAATTCTAAATAATAATAATAATAATAACTTTCGCCTAACTTCACGGTGGACTGGAATTGCCATCTTATAAAAATAATGTTGCCGTTTAAAAAAAAACTTAAACATAGTAATAGTTTTATTTCAAAAGACTGGAGGTTGGGACAAAAAAACTTTCTCGGTTTTGTCTCCATTCACACCGCGATTTCTATTCACCCCGTTTTACGGTAACTATCTTTACAAATTCTCTACTAAATATCTGTAGTCACAAAAGCTTAACTTCCCGAGGTCTGGCTGATGGTCTGTGAGGACTGAGGGCTGTAGTTTTTAATATATTTGTTCACAAATTCCTAGATTTGTTCTACAATTGTTTTAAGTCTTCTACTAATTCTTACAATTTACATTTTGCAAAAAACGAGTGTGGTCCCTCAATTCACAAGCACATATAGAAACTGAGTACCTACCTAGTAGCAAAAAAAGTAGTAGTGTAGTAGAAATAGTAGTGTAGTTTTAAATTATACATTTAGTTATTGACCATTTTAAAATCGTATTCGGCGCCATCTTCCATTCACATAGTGGAATGTTGCCGCATAAATAAATCTTAATGTCAAATGAGCAATAATAAATTGTTAAATCCCAATTGGCATAAAATATTTTGCTTATCTTTATTTGAACTATAGTTTTAGCTAGACTTTCGTTTAATAAATTAATCCTCAGAAGATCTAGTCACGTAACATAACTAACTTAATACAGAGACCAATAGATGGCGCTTATCTCTTCTGTCAATCGATACAGATCTTTATAATAATCTTACTTGCAACCCACAGATGGCAGGATCAATATTATGATGGATGAGACATAAGTTGGTTATTAATTTGATTCACTAATATTCAATTATATTAACACACTCTTGCGGCGACATGTATAATAAAAAATTAAACGAAGTAGTTAATAAGAAAGCATTTATTTCACAGAGACTTTATAAAATAAATCCATGTTCAGTTTATGTACAACACAAGACGACATTTTCCATGTAGTAACACGACCGCAAATTCGAAACAGTGTTACTGGAGAGTTTGTTCCTCCACAATGTATGATTAAGCAGAAGCACATTATATCCACATCATTTAAAATTAAATTGAAACCCATCAGTCAGCCCGCTCACTGTTTGCATAATGTCGCCTTAAGGTGTAGGTACGGACAATAAAAATCTCTTATTATACACGGTTAATTTCACTTCATTCTGGAGCCGAAACACTAACCAGTCGAGTAATAGTTACTATTGACATTTTTATTTTAAGCACACTGTTAAAAAAATTTTTTTTTGGTGTTGCCCGAGGAAGTATTCTGTTATTATTTTTTGATCTACATATATACCTTTGCAATCTAAAACTAGCATGGCACTATCATAACTTACGCTTATGACACTGTTTTACTTTTTTCGGCTGACTCATAAAATGAAGTCTACAATCTTGCGCAACACGGATTTAATATTGTAAATATGGCTTCAAAATAACTCACTAAATCAAAATGCAGAGAAGACAACTTATATTAAGTTATCGATGCGCAAGCAAATATCGAATATCCCCTCAAGGCTGCATGCCCAGTCCCTGCAGACATCTGTCCCAATTTTAAGAAGACTGATAAAATAAAATACCTAGGTATTATAATAGATGAAACCCTTTCCTTCAAACAACCTATTATTATGGAAGCTCTAAATAATAGAATTGGTAAGCTGATATTCGTATTTAAAAAGCTACAATTTGTTACAGATCCAAAAATACTTGGTAAGTATATTTTGCTCTTTGTCAGTCAATTTTTGACTTACTGTATTACTTCATGGGGTGGGGCGAGTAACACTTATTATAATATTATTAAGTTATTGCCCATTGTAAGAGCTCAAAGAGCTATTCTCAAGGTGGCTACTTGCCACCCTTTATTATTCCCCACTGACCTCGTTTATAAATCTTGTGAAATACTAACAGTTCGACAGTTATTTATTATGAGCACTGAATTTACTAAAAAAAAGGCCGAAAGATATAGTTTGCACTAAAAAAAAAACAGAAAAAAAAACAAAACATGCTTTCACAGCCAAATTTTAAATATAGCTCGGACCGCTCCTCTAGAACAGTCTAAATGAAATGCTCCTCAGAACATAGTAACTGCAAGAAAATCCTTAAAGACGCTCTTCAAAATATGTCCTAGGAAGATACAGAGAAGTTATTACTTGTGCTAAAGTAAATATTGTTCGTATTATTGTTATTTTTTAATTAGTTAGCTATATTATTATTATTATTATACTGCTACTACCTTTTTACATATGTACCATTAAGATGTATAAAAGGTGTAAATAGACCCTTAACATAAACGAAAGGGGCACTTGTTCTCCCCGTCACTGCAATATTTTTTTTGTTCTAGACCATACCTGGGAACCTTCTAGTTACGAAGATATTGGGGGTCAAAGTTCCAACTTTTTCACAATTTTTTTTTTAAATACATGTTTTTAATGTAAAATTTTTACTTTACACACCTCCACAACCCCCGTACTATTCAATCCATTCATCAGCACAATGCTATGAGTGCTTTCCATCGAGTCCTACCGTAAAACGTGATTTTTCACCCCAAAAAAAAAAGTCGATTGTCAGCAATAATTTTTGCGTAAAGTTACTTAGTTTGATGTACAGAATGCTTGATTGACGGATATGTGAAGGGTCTGTTTACACCCGGTATGATAATGTGATTGTTTAATCAATTAATGTTACGGCAATCGCCTGAAACACAGGATTACCTAGTTCAGGCACAAATCATGGGTGAACTTGATTTAAGAAAAACTGTAAATCTTATATTTTTAAGGAGTTAAACAAATTTTATTCTATTATTTATTTTATCTAATAAAGTAGTTAGAAATTTATCAATTTGTTTCTGTCATTCAAGTTGGAATCTTAGTAACACTTCCACAATTTCATTCATAAACGCAAGTTCGCTCGGTGATGACATAGCGCGGCACAGCTGTGCAAGTCTGTTGATACTGCGCTTGCGGTGAGTCAACGGACGTCGGCAGCTAGATATTTCATTTTAGGTGCGATTTAGGTTGGTTTATGTTCATTTACATATATCGTCACTCGTTTGTATCGGAAGCACCGCACGGTATTTAAGACTATCACCATCTCCTCGTAAACGAGAGAAATTTAATATGGTATTAAATTCACCACTCTCACATCACGAACTCAATAGTACTCGTACCTATTCTACTAGACACGACGAGTACGCTTAGGAGTTCAATGAATGAGTGTCGACCAATCGAGCTAGTACGTACGTATAATAAGCATACCTACCTACCATATGATTTATAAAATAATACTGCCTAAAACAATTTTTTTGCGGAAATGTTCTAAAAAGGCATGCAATGCGAACAGATATTTTTTTTTATTTTCTGTCGAATGGAGTTTATTATTAGTTGTCCTTTTCTATGAACATATTGGACCTTATTTTTATAACGTTAAGCCTGTAATTCTGTTGTGCATCCTTGTAAAGTCTGGTCGGACACGAGACAATAGGTTTCTCAGAATAATTAAACTTAGAAAATTATATAATATAATTATAAATTAGGAAACTGCGTACTTACCTAGTTTGACAAAATTTCTCTTTTCTTTCGTTTACGGTTAAGAAATAATGTCTGAATTCGCTTTTCGTATTTTTATTTGTGTACCTATTGTGAATCTACCTGGCCGGGGTGTCGCTTACCGATCATACTGTCTGATCGATGCATGAATTTTTCAATGGGTACCATTCGTATTTGTTGCCGATCGTCGATGTGTTTTACACAAACATATGCATTGACCGCCAAGAAGCGTTAATTCGAGTTCTCATTATTTCACAAAAAATTACTTTTATTTATTTTAATTTTTCGTGATTTTTTTATTGTTACTTAATGAAAGTCCCAATCGTTTCGAGTTCGATGATCGAGTTTATGGTTTTCGGTTCCAGAACGACCAAAAATTAACCACGCAGCTGTACAAAAAAAATAAATCCTGTCTCAGGTTGTATTACTGGCACAAGCCAGGCAAACCAAACTTATGTGAACGTTATGCAAAAATTTCATGGTGCTTTTTCGACGTATTTGCTGAAATCGTTTATATCACTCCATACAATTGGTGCATAGAACATCATAACTAACCATGTAATGAAGATAGTGCTCACGGTAGGCCCGACTCCGCAATACATCTGAAAAAATAAATTTGTTAAGAGTCATCCTTCCAGTAAGACAACAGTTTAGAAAAGTAGACTGTCTTTTTAAAGTCGTTTGAAGATCGCATGGCAAAACCAAACATACAATCAAAATCAAAATTAATTTTTTTATTTCACATAGGCCTTGATGGGCGGGCACTTATAAAACGTCGACAAAAAGGTGCACGGTTCGGGTTGGTCGTTTCATATGTAGAAGATCCGACAAGAAACTCCATGGTTACTCGGTCCTCATTTCAAATTATTTTATTTATAGCATTTGTACTTAAGTATGGGGGGACAGCGTAGGCCCGACAATAAGTCGTTGTTTACTACCACAAAAGATGTAAAACAATATAAAAAGTTAACAAGCAGCTGGGAATCTACAAAGCCTATAATGTTCACACATTCACAAACAATCGGTAAAAGAAAATTAAATTTTAAATTTTAAAAACCCCCATCGCAACAAAGAAAAGCGAACAAAAATTTGATGAGTCAATAAAATGGCTGAGCCGGTTTTGATAAAACATGTCTAATTGTAATATACACATCATGCCCTTTCATTTAAACCCCGCTTATATTTGAAAATATTCGATTATTCATCACCACTTTCACCCCCATGTCTAAAATGGCTGAACCGATTTTGATAATGCAAGTTTAATTGTAAACATCAGTCCCTTTCATTTGATACCCCACTTGGGTATATTTGAAAATATTCGATTTTTCATCCCCCAAATCTAGTAAATAGCTACACCAATTTTAATAAAACATGTCTAATTGTAATATACACATCATGCAGTTTCCTTTGATACCCCTCTTGGGTATATTTGAAAGATTTTTCATACCCACTTCCACCTTCCACCACTGTAACTAGTAACTGAGTGCACCGATTTTGATAAAACGTTTCGAACCATCGCCAAGAAACTAACTTTCAAATAAAAACACCTGCATCCAAATCGGTTCACTCGTTTAAGAGCTACGGTGCCAAGAGACAGACACACACACACACATTGCGTTCAAACTTATAACACCACTCTTTTTGAGTCGGGGGTTAAAAAGAATCTATACAAAGGTAAGAAAATATTGTAAAATCCTAAATTAATCAAATGACACAAATATTGTCATCAGTGCTGTAACTATTCTGAGCAAAAGATGTATAAATGATTTGAAAAGAAGAGAAAAAATGAGAATAAGAATAGTTAGAGACATCCACATATTTGTGCCGTTTATGAGTTACCAGAGAAGCCGCATGCGCAGAAGGAACTAAAGACAAAAACTAAAAAAAAAAAAACCCTTCACAGGTGTACACAGACCCTTCACAAAGCCGTCAACAAGCATTCTGTACAAAGTCAAAGCCAAAACCATCACAGGCACTTTTGAATGTCTAAAAAACAAAAAGAAGCGAAGCTACAGTCACAGTCACAAGACATAATAACTTGAGAAAGTACTGTAGTTGCACATTCCAAAGCGTAGATCTCTATGGAGAAGAATGGGCAAGAAACTCCATGGACGCTCTTTTAAATCAAAATATTTTTACAAAATCTTGGTTACATCATTCATGTTGAGATTATACATAATTGAGAACGATGTAGAAAGACTTGCACATTAAGAGCGTCCAGAGTAAAAGATTAAATCAACAATGAAAAAAAAAGTAATTAAAATAAACCGTGGCAGCTAAGAGGTGACCAGTCCCAACTGACAGCGCCCGTTCACGAACATGACGCATGGATCAGACTAAGTAACTCATCATCAAACTAAGTAACTTTACGCAAAAATTATTGCTGGGAATCGACTTTTTTTGGGGTGAATAATCACCGTTTTTCGGTAGGCCTCAATGGAAAGCACTCAAAGCATTGTGCTGATGGATAGATTGAATAGTACGGGGGTCGTACAGGTGTTTAAAGTAAAAAAAATATATTAAAAACATGTATTTAAAAAAAAACTTGTGAAAAAGTTAGAACTTTGACCCACAATATCTCCCGTAAAGGTTCCCAGGTATGGTCTAGAACAAAAATATGATCGCAAAGACGGGGAGAACAAGTATTTACACCCTTTTTTCTTTTTTTTTTTTTGGGAAATCATCAAATGACCCCCCCCACTCTGGGCGGAGCGAGGGAGTGTCAGACTTGTACTGACTAAAACCCATCCATGTTCCTTCTTTGCCCTTTGTGTTCCAGGGCCACGGTGTCTCTTTCGAACAGTCCCGCAGCTCTGGCAGGAACAAGTATTTACACCCTTTATGTTTACTGATAATATACGAAAATGAATTGAACAAACTATAAATTAATATTAAATATAAAATCAGTTTTACATGAAGTCTAAGTCTTTTCTTTATTTTTAAACGAATAACGAAATTGGTGTAAATCCAGCGCTAGCGATAAAGAAAGAGAGAACGTAACGTACCATTTTACCTGTAGACACTTTTGCTTTACTTTGTACGATCAGGTTCCCAGGAGTTCCTACAGGTATCATGAAACAGAAGGAAGCAGCGTATCCGGAAGCAACACAATAGTACAATGGATGTACTTTTATATTTTCCGCCTGAAACAAGAATAAACAAAATCAATTACGCCAGAACGGCTGAACAGATGTGGATGAAACTTGGCAAAGAGATAGATTATAGTCTGGTATAGTACATCGATTACTTATTATCCCAGAAGTGAGATCCCGTGGGCATATATAGCCTATTTCCTTCCCCAGGTTGAAATCTATCTCCTTGCTAAATTCTATTACGATCTGATCAGCCGTTTAGTCCTGAAAAGGTAGCAAACAAACGAGTTACTTTCGCAATTATAACAATTTATATTGTTATAGATAATATTATTTAATTAATCTAACAGCGCGATTTAACGGGTAATAGCTGAATTATATATATATTTTTATATTTGTTTTTTTTTTATTCAAAACTACGTAGCTCTACTGACGCTCCTGACCAAAATTTTGCATGACAATAGTCCGCTATATGTATAGGGTAACTGCTAATTAGTGACCGATACTTAAACACGTGGGAAAGTTGTTTGTTATCAAGAGTACAATACTCTTGATAACAAACAACTTTCCCAAAGAAACATTTTTTTTTATACTCATTCAATGTTATCACAATAACACAGCCGTATGAAATTCGCGCGCACGCGCCTTTGGCCTATCAGCTGTTAGCTGTCTGTTCTTTCTCATTACTATCGTACCGTGCAACAGAGGATAGGTAAAGTCACGCGGCTAACAGCTGATAGGTAAAAAGGCGGCAATGGTAGGGCGGCGGCGGTGGTAGGCGCAAATTTTTTAACTTATTTAGTATTAACCCTTGTTAACAACGGCAACTTGTACTCGGTTCTTGTTATTTTAGAATTAAGTTATTTGAACGTATGCATTTGACAAAAAGTACTTTTGAAAAAAAAAAGACTTAAAAAATAATGAATTCGTTTCCAAGACCATCACGGTAGCAAAAGTCAAATTGCGTATTTTTTTTTTGAAATTATAGATTAAAGATACACGACTTACCAGTTCCATTACTATCGGTGTAAACACAGTACACACGGCGACGTTAGAAGCAAAGTTAGTAATTATAATCACACAGATGATAATGACTAGAAGAATCAGTTTAGGGGGTAAATTTTCTACGCTTGTTTTCATAAAATGGCCGAGCTTTGCATTTAAACCGGAGGTGTCAGCTGCTTGCGATAGTGAGAAACCACCACCTAAAACAAAACAAAAAACAGGTGTACAGGGTGGATATTGGGACGGGGCAGTATAGTTAAGAGTGGATTGGACGTTAAACGCTGTAGCCATAATAGCCCAGTCATATTAGGGTTTCAAATCGGAATGAAAGATAATAAGCTGTAAACTCGTATACACCTTAATTTTAGTGTTCTAAAAGTTGTCTCAAAAGTCTCTAAACATCGTGTCTGCGTCGTAAGTTATTCAAGGTCTTTTGGGACGGGGTAGTACAGTTACTGATTAGTCTGAAGAGCGGATTGGACGTTAACCGCTGCAGCCATATTAACCCAGTCATATTAGGGTTTCACCTCGGAATGAAAGATAATAAACTGATAACCCGTATATACCTTAATTTTAGTGTTCTAAAACTTGTCTCAAAATCTCGTGCCTGCGTCGTAAGTTATTCAAGGTCAAACGTCACAAAAATCAGTTTTTCTCGATTATCTCGGTTTCTATAATCCAATGATGTTAACATGTTTGCTAAAAATTGTAGAGCATAAAATTTGCGACAAATTTTGAATTGAAAAATGTTTTATACGCCCCCCAGAGGGCAGAGACCCCGCAGCGCTCAGCCATAGTCAATGTAATGCAAGGTCAAGCGTGAATCTCAGTGAATAATTCCTTGTATAAAGTTATTAAGTCATTAAATATCATTAACAATAAATAATTTGTATTATTTTTACATTATATTTAATACATTACATTTTGCATATATATAATGTGTTCATTTAATAATACTTACCTACTATATGTAATTAAAAACTCATTAGATGAAATACTTCATCATCATCATTTCAACCGAAATACGTCCACTACTGGACATAGGCCTCCCCCTAGTGTTACCTCATTGACCGGTTCCCGCAACCTTATGAAATACTTTTCTGAATTTAATTTCTTTAACTTTAAAACTAAAAAAAACTGTCAATATACATTATTTACAGACTACAAATAGAACTAAAATAGTGATAAAAATGAAGACTAAACGTACCTACATAATATACAGGGTGTAAACAGACCCTTGACATAGCCGTCAACCAAGCATTCTGTATATCAAACTAAGTAACTTTACGCAAAAATTATTGCTGGAAATCGACTTTTTTTTGGGGGTGAAAAATCACGTTTTACGGTAGGACTCGATAGAAAGCACTCAAAGCTTTGTGCTGATGAATGGATTGAATAGTACGGGGGTCGTGGAGGTGTGTAAAGTAAAAATCTTACATTATAAACATGTATTTAAAAAAAAAAACTAAACGTGAAAAAGTTGGAACTTTGGCCCCCAATATCTCCGTAACTAGAAGGTTCCTAGGTATGGTCTTAAACAAAAAAATTATCGCAAAGACGGAGAAAACAAGTGTCTTTCGGATATAGGACACTTAGACGTCAAAGTACTCCTCCGCATCGCTATCATCCGGAAACGTGCCCAGAAGACTGGCAGCATTACCATTGCCACGTTGAAAGGCAATGCTAATTCTTTGTCAACGACGAAAAATTATGACTGATTTGCGTTTTATTTGTGAGAAGTCACTATCAGAATGTGATTCTGTTGATGTAGTGGTGCGTGGCTTGAAAGCTTTTAAAACTGCAAGTATTGAAATTGACTTCTTAAATACTCTGTACCTCTGTTAATGTACATGAAACAATGACAGACATTTTCACATGCCCGGAAGATGACGATGAAGAAGAAGAAAAAGAATACTTTTGTTCTTTAAATAACTAAATATTTGTAAGAAATATATAGCTACTGAGTAAAGATAAAATTGTAATGTATTTAATAGTTTTATTTCTACTTGAAATCTACTGTAAATAAATTAATATAAAATTAGGATATACAATAAGTATTTCACCTAATGAGTTTTTAATTACACAAAGTAGGTAAGTATTATTAAATGAACATATTAGATATATGCAAAAAGTTATTAAATATAATATATTAACTAATAAATAAAACAAATTATTTATTGTTAATGATATTTCAATGATTTAATAACTTTATAAAAGATATTATTCACTGAGATTCACGGTTGACCTTGCATTACAATGACTATGGCTGATCGCTGCGGGGTCTCTGCCCTCTATCTCAAAAACTATTGAGCGTATAAAACATTTTTAAATTCCATTTCAATCTCGTGTCTGCGTTGTAAGTTATTCAAGGTCAAACGACCTTGAATAACTTACAACGCAGACACGAGATTTGATGAGACTTTTGAGACAACTTTTAGAACATCAAAATGAAGGTCTATACGAGTTTACAGCTTATTATCTCTCATTCCGAGGTTGACCCCTTTGCTTAGTTGACTGGACTATAAGATGACTTCAGGAGACGTTTAATTTTTTGGGATGTAGATCTACCTGTTCGCTATTTTTGTTGTTGTTTGCATCGATAGATACAAGTATTACATTATATAAGGTCTAACTATTCATACACGAAATATTTTCAGAGAATCATCTAACGGCAAATCCATTTTAAGGGCAATTTTTTTTTATCTAAGTATATTTTTATAAAAAATTAATTAATTAAAATTACTTTATTAATTACTACCTACAAAATAAATACTGGTTCCTTATTTTGCAACATCCATTACGCTAGTTTACTACGTCGTATTTACCTACTATCATTGATCATTGATGCGGGCGGTGCGCAGCGCGGCTAGGTTAAACACGCGGGCGCGGCTTGCCGTGCTGAACGATGATGAACGTAGGTAGTAAAATTATTTATTATTATTGTAAGCGATAATCTATTAAAATAAGAAGAGATTAAGTTACGAAGTCTACCTACGTTCATACATTGGTTTATTTTAAACATCATCACGCCTGCATTTCCCAAATATGTAGATAGGCAGAGATGCATTTTCGAACGACCACAACATTTCACCAGCGATATTGTTACGCTCCAAGTTATAGCAGGTCCGGGCAGGTTTTTGCGTTCAGGCTAATACAGACTACTGTGGAGTTGGAGCGCGTTGGTAACCATCAGGACCCGAAATAACTACCGTTCTTGCGCAGTCGCACGGCGTCATGACGTGCGAACACAACATCTCACGCTGCCCAGCATAGAATGCATGCCGCCCGTCGCCGCGACGACGCGGCGCGGGTGTGGGGCGCGTCTCATTCATAGAATAGGTTTTATGCAAAATGTCTCAAGAAATTTCAGAATTATAATAATATCGTACAAACAAAAACATTCAGATAATTTATTTTTTTCGTTGTTATAGAACTTATAGAACTTACTCTTATAATGTTTCGTGTATGAAAAGATAGACCATAAATACACGGCTTGCTATCAAAGTTGTAAATATTATTGAGATATTTAAATTACGTTGGCCATTGCAACAAATCACTGTAACGAGAAGTGGTGGTCACTGTGGTTGCTGGGTCACTGATGACGATGATAATTACTTGTATTCGCAAATCGCCAGCCCGCCTAACTTTGCTAATGTAACTTTTCTTTGTTAATGACTAAGGACGAAGTTGTCTGTAGCGAGATAATGGAAACAAACCTAATAGAAAACTGAAAGCATAAGGAGTTTGCGCATTTAGTAACTGCCAGTTCAAAACGCTTAGCGA
This sequence comes from Noctua janthina, assembly GCA_963576755.1. NCBI lineage: Eukaryota > Metazoa > Arthropoda > Insecta > Lepidoptera > Noctuidae > Noctua > Noctua janthina. The sequence continues at coordinate 8,242,504 of OY755055.1, forward strand.
TCTTGACTTTGGTAACTCGTCTTTGTCTGAAAAATATCAAAATGTTAAATTAATTAATTAAATTAATTTACCTTGGTCTACGGGAGCAGTTTTGGTTTTTCAGTAAACCAAACTGAAACTGAAACTAAACAAATTTTTTTCTGCTAACATTTACGTGTTTAAAGATGATATTGAGGGTCGTAAATTTTTTTATTTATAACGGCTTCAAATAATTTTCTTTTTCTAAGTCAATCGTTTGAAAGACCCCCAAAGTGGTGAAATGTGCCTCTAATTTCTAAAGTAAGAGGAGGAACACAAAACAAAAATAAAAAATCTGAAAAAAACTAATTAAAAATAAAAAAAATCTGAAAAAATGTGGGATTGTAAAACGTAAAAAAAAAAAAAAAAAAAAATTTGTTTGAATATGATTTGATGTTTAGTTTCTGAGATAACCCACAATTTCATCGCACATGAAACAAAACAAAACATTTAAAATAATCGATTGTTAGTATTTTCTCAATATGCTCTACTCAGCTATCAAGTTTTCGCCCTGCAAAACCTTCAATTTAATTAATTAATTATTTATAAAATTCATGGATTTGATAATCAAAATCAAATCATTTTGGATTTTTATTAATTTTATTTCATTCAAATTATTTTTTGCTGGGCGAAAAATTTATACTATCATTAGCAAGGTATAACAGTACGTACTACTTCCAAGCATGGGTGTATTCAGAAAATTGCCAACTTCGACAGTACATAGGTTTCCCTATTTTGAATGCGCGTACGCTCCAAGGCAATTGAATAATAAACATCGACAACACGAGTTCTAAATAAATAAAATCGACCGACGAAGAATCGACTAATAGAAAATAATACTAAGAATGGTTTTAAAATGAATGGAACGGCTCGTGGCTAAATAATAACAGCCACACCGCACAGATAGGCAGTCGCTCCATGTAATATACTGGTCATTTAGCTACACTCGGTTAGACTGGAACCCAACCCTAATATAGCAGGAAAAGGGCTAGCCAGAAATGGCTTTAAAAGAAATAGGAACGTCAAAGTTAATGCGGTAGTTTACTTACATTTGGCGGTAGTTTACTTACATTTGGCAGTAAAGTTTTGAAAAAATATTTTGTCTCGAGGTACGAGAAACATAATGAACGAAACTATCATAGCCAGCGCAGAGTCACGAATGCTGTAAAAAAAAAGGTTGCTATACAGTTTTTATACCAAAAAAAACCATAGCGTTGTGTGTTTCAGTTTTAAGGAGCTTCAATCCAGACGGTTGTATCGAGGAGCCACAAAAAATATGCTTAAACTTAACTACTAACTTATGTCTTTTAAACGGGCTCCGTTAACACGTGCGTCCGACAGCATAGGAGGTCAACAGTGGACCTTTCGTTCGCTACCCCTGCTGTCGGCACGGGTTCAGGGTTGGTGGGTCCTAGAGAGTGTGGAGAGTCTATCGGATCACTTGTACATCTGTATGAATGTCTCCATCTCCTCGTGCCCAACAGTGTCTCCACCCTTTGTTGCCCTAGTTACTACCAATCTTACTACCAGTTGTAATACCGTCAAAATTAACGGTATTACAACTGGTAGTAAGATTGGTCGTAACTGGGGCAACAAAGGGTCTCCACGACCTGACGCTCAGCAGTTCCCGCGGTGGGCTTTGAAGCGGATTGACGGGGAGCTCCTAGAGGAAGCAGCCATTGTCCAGGCTTGGCTGTCCTCGCCTCCTGCAGTAGAGGGAGTTGACGTCGAGGCTGACCGCTTGCGCGACGCCATGACGGCTGTGTGCGATGCAGCCATGCCTCGCTCCGGAAGACAACCACCAAAGCGGGCAGTCGACTAGTGACAGCAGACCTCCGTGTGGCCTGTATAATTGCCCGGAGGACCTACTGACAGGTACGCCGCCGCGATGAGGAGCTGGAGACCCTTCAGTCCCAACTGCATAAGTCATACCGCAATTCTTGGGAGGGTCAGCAGTTGACGAAAAAAAATTCACCCACTTCCGTAAGTTATTTTTCAATTTTTTGGGTTTTTTTTTGGAAGTCTGATATTTTTTTTTGCAAAAAAGTTTTTTAAACTTGTAAATACAAACTTTCTCCTCACCGATGTCAGTGATGTCTAAGATAAACTGAGTACATACTTATGAATTAAAAAATGATATTGGTACTTGCCCGGATTTGAACTCACATCCTCAATACCCGAGAGGCGAGGCGTTAACTAAAGGGCCATCACGCTATCAATTTAACTTGATGTCATTGTGGTGTCATTACTATGGCTACTATGTGTGAATGAAAGTAAAATCTATCCATGTCTCTGTCTATCTAATCAAAATTAATAGGTAACACATATTAAAAGCTGCAAACTCAGTACGAACAATTTGCCATCCTTTTTGAAATATGCGCCCATGTGGTCTCCCCAGCCCTTAAACATTTGTGGAGAACGGCTGAAGAATAAAAGCATTGCACCGAAGAATAATATGACAACCATCTGAAAATAAAACACTTTTAACCCTTAGTTTGGCCAGAGGCCCACATTGGCCCCGGATCGAAGGATTTGGAAATCATGGGGAGAAACCTTTGTCCAGCAGTAGGATGACACAGGCTAAGAGTAACAGTAGCAGTAACCCTTAGTTCACCACTTAAAAAAAACGTTACTGTCCTTAACCAAAAAGAATGGTATTCTTCTAAAAAAAAATATTATTAGGAAGTATCTAAAATGGAACTAACAATGACGCAATATAAAAATTTCAAAACGTGCAACCGTGTATGTTGTGTGTGTATATGTTTCCCACATACTAAACTTGACATTGAAGTCATAAGCAGCCAGCCATTCACCCCTCTCTATTGACGATTAGCCGACATCTGTTGGATTCCTCTTTTGGCCCAAAAATATGAGGCAGAGGCGGTCAGTGAGTAGCGAAAAGAGCCTCTGTTCGCAAGAATCCAACTTTCTCAGGAATCCAACTTTTATAACATCCATGCAAGTCTTTGCATGAGTCCAACTTTATTTTTTTAAGTACTTTTATTAGCACTATGCCAACTGAACGGTACAGTTACCCACATATAGAAACTATTTGATAGCAATGTCATGTTTGATTTATGAAAAATAAATGTGAAGCTCATTGGTGTCATTCATACAATTATAAACAAACGTTGTTTCCTAATTGCAATAATGAATAAATTTGTGTTTATTAATACCGGGAGACATCGGAGAATACTTTTATTGAAAGGTAACCGTTATTATTATTCAAAAACGAACAAAAGTGGGTCAACTATTTGGATTTGTCACAAAAGAGCTTGCAGAGCAACAATAACAATATATGAAGAGGAAGAGACTGTTTCACGTGAAAGTTTACACCTGTGTGAACCTGATGAGAACAGCAACTTGGTCGAACAGGCATTGGCCGAATGTATATTAAAAGTGCAAACTGATTTGGGCCCTATCCCGCAAATTTACGAAAACACTCTGAAAAATTTTACTTCGGACGAAAGTTATGCAGATGTTATACCTAAGTTTGATAGTGTTAAAGACACATTATATCGCTCAAGAAAAAAAGCCTTAGTGGTTCAAAAGACCACTTTCAATGAAACTAACACCCGTATTCCAGAAGCCGACTTAAGTCCATTTTTGAACTTAAAACGACATTTGTTGTCATGGCAACAGGTGAAGAACGCCCACCACCGCATCAGCAACACCCACTCAATGATGTTCATAAGGTGAGGACAGACTAGCTAGAAGTTGCATTTGTAACAAGACATGAGCCACTTGACACTTTGTTAAAACTTGATTTTGATTTGCTTGTAACATTTCATCGAGCAAAAACACGAGCGCGGGCAAATCGTACAACATGAAATGAGGTGCGTGGACTGAGGGGTCGTGCTGGTCGTTTCTTCTCCTAATGCGGTCAGTGTTTTTTTTAAATATAACTCATCAAGATAAACTGCAGCACACGCGACTTGCAAGTTCAACATATCAACGAAGAGTAAATGCCACACAGTAAGGACAGTCACTAAAGAACACCACCGGCTTACTCCTTTTGCTTCGTTCACGTTCATACATCTGGTCACTGCCACCTGACCTGTTTGAAGAACAATACTAATAAAGTTTGTCCTTCTGGGGTGTTCTCTTTCGGGTTTTGTTAGTCTCCTTTTACTCGTCCTCTCAACATGACCAAGCCAAACATCTCATCATCATTTCATCTGCTCATCATTTCAACCGCAACCTTGCATTATATCATTCCTCAATTTATCAACCAATGTTACAATACGTGGAAATGCTCATATGAGTACTCACCTTAATCTACCTCAAAAACATGCTGTCCATTTCAAACCCAAAAAAGTATGTTGCATGAAGGTTGCAAGCTGCTTTGTATGCTAAAAATGTTATATTACAATACGTCACAATGCTAGAGTTATCATAAATTGATGTTCTACCGAATGCTCTTGGTTGACATCATTTGTCAAAGAACTTTTACTTGAAAATAAATATTTATTTTTTCGTGGTTCATTTATAAGATTTTCACTTAAAATAATGGCATCAAGAATTTTCTTTTTGGCTGGTGAAAAGTCGTGCGTACAGAAACTTGTCCGCAAGCACAAGCTCCATCAAAATACCACGTTGTCGGGCAGCCCATCAGCGAAAAAATGTGCTTGGGCTCGCTGGGTTAGGCGAGCCCAACCAGTTACATCTGCTGAAAATGGAGGAGTAAAAGTGGCTGGTGAAGGCAGCAGAAGAAGCATACCAAAAGGCAAAACTCGAACGTTTGAGTGCCGCCCAGCTACTTCGATTCAGCGAGGTTACAAGGGACAAGGCCGAAAAAATAAATGAAATTATTATTATACAAGCCAACTGGTTTTTATTTTATTTAAAAGTAGTATCACGTATAACAAATAACAAAATTATCTAAATTACACATTTATTGACAAGCAAAGGAAATTTATAATTTTTATTCACGTAGGACTACGTTAGACTGGATCCAGTCTCTAGGTTAGTAAAACCCAACAACACTGCATGGCCTGGGAATCGAACCCATAACCTCACACCATGCAGTGGCGCTTATAACTAGTTGTCCAACGAGAGATCAAAAATATAAATATGAACATCACACAATTATAAACATACTAGTTGTTGCCCATGACCTTCGTCCGCGATTATTGAAAGCTGACAAGCTACATGGTTTGTTGAAGAAATAAGGCATCCGAAGTGGCTACGTCACTACCGTTATTATTCCATTTTTGCCAGGGATGATTGCCAAGGATGAATGACTGTGGTCGCGTGGCAATGTTTAATAAATTGTACCCTGCTGCCTTTAATCCGTCGCGGGTACATGGTGGTCTCTTCAACCCAGCGGTGATAAAAGAGCTCAGTAAGCTTCGAGCTTTTCTTCGCCAGTTCGCTCTATTAGAAGGTTCCGGTCGTCCAGAGTTGAGGGAAGAATTCAGTTGGACGATGAACCGAGTAGCCTTGAATTTCTTTGGATTCGTTCACCCAACATAATGGTGTGTTTCATATCGGCCTTTCTCTTCCTCCGTTTAACAGTAGCAAGCCGCCTGCTCATGTTTTAAGCGCGTTTTGGTCCCAGTTCTAACATAACGTAACTCATTTGATGGGGATGCCCTAGCTTACACCTATCCTTACCCGTATCATTTGAAAAAAAAACCTAAGATCAGCCGGCTAAACCCCTAACGCAACGGCGAATAAGAATTCGATTTGATTATTTTATTATTGCAATATAACAGAAACTGGCCACTACAGCGGCCGGCGAGCGCTACATCCAACTTGGTTGCATCAAATTTGTATTTTTTTCTTTCTCTTTCTATTTAAGATCTATACAACTGCGATAGTACCGCAAAAGCAATGGGATTACCCGTATTATTACAGGTAGTAGGATTGATAGTAACACGGGTAAGTCACCCCCTACTATCGCTTTATTGGCAACTAATTTATGCCCGCGGTTTCGTGGAGGTCGGGAAATGCCAACGGGATCTTACTTCTGAGATAATAAGTTATCTATGTCCTATACCAGACTATAATCTATCTCTGTACCAAGTTTCATTCAGATCTGTTCAGCCGTTCTGGCGATTGAGTAACAAACATCTATCCATTCAAACTTTAGCATTTATAATAGTTATATAAGATTTTTAAGTTTTTACTTTTAAAGTTGAATAGGTAATAAATAATAGTTAATGTAAGTATTTCATTTTATTTGAGCTATACAGACACACTTGCGTTTTTCTTACATGTACTTACTTATAACTTGTTCATTGTAATATTAATTACGTTACATATGTGAAATATTGATAACCTGGTTTGAGATTGGACACCGGTGACAACAATCAAATGATTCATTAGGAATCTATATAGACATAATACTTTTACATAATATTTAATATCAATGTCGCGTATCACGAGCCAACGCGAAAATCGGGTTTTCACATATATTTACAGACACGACTACCTCAGAAATATTCCTCCTACTTACTAATTGGTAAATGTGCCCCGCACGCCCTGCGCAACACTGTGCGCCATGGCCTGTCTACGTGAGTTTCGAAGCCCTATTTGACTCTGTTGGGGGATAATTTTGAAAAACTGTGATACATAATTGTCTCATAATTTTAATTAAAGAGTGTGTACACCAATTTCCAAATCAATCGATTCCGAGAATAAAAAGTTTCACAGAAAATTCAACACCCGATTTCACCCTCTTGGGGGTGGAATTTCAAAAAATCCTTTCTTAGTGGATACATACTTTTCATAAAGAATACACCCTCCAAATTTCATGTCTCTAGGTCCAGCGGTTTGGGCTGTGCGTTGATATATCAGTCAGTCAGTCAGGACTTTGAATTTTTTAAGTATAGATAGATGATAAGAGCGACTTGGTGGTATCGTAGGTATAAACAAAACAACACGAGTATGGGCAAGCTCGCTCATAAGCACCATTCGCACCATTTTTAATGTCTGAGATTCAAAATGGTTCGTTAGTTTTCTCATGCTTTAGAAATATCACGTAGCTTGTATTATCTTTTATGTGTACGATACTCCATATTACGACTATTTGTCACGACTATAAATTATTATTTACGCGATCTTAATTACTAATTCAAACAATCCCACGATAATGAACATTTCCAAATATCTACCGATTTGAAAAAGAAACCGTGCTTAATATATATTTACCACGGATAATGCAAGTGCTCGCAATATTAATAATAGTTCATTAATAATCCCGACTACAGACTAGCTGGCTTCGAAATTAAAGGCGATGGAAAATAGTTTTTATCAACAAGGGTCGATGGCCGTCCACGGGCTGTAGGTCAAAATTTCCAGAACGAAAACGTTGGAACCAAAAACGAACAGTGTTTTCTTCTACAGTATCTTCCCTATTTTATTTAATATCAGCCCTCTATGTCCCTCTGCTGGGCAAAGACCTCTCGCATGGCTTTCCAATTTTTGTACGGTTTCCTTCTGAAATCGAAAGTGTTTTTGGAACTGTTTATTGTTGTAACATTCTAACGGGTTGTCGGCATCGGGTCACGATATATAATTGTATGGCGTATCGTATACATAATCGACATATTCATCAAAATTCATCTTGCTTTGGCTTTAAAAAAGAAAACAATTTTACACACGTCGATTCACTTGAACTTCAGTAGGTATATATATCAGCCATAACGTAAGTTTCACGGTTTCAAGGATCTTCTGGCGCGGGCAAACATCGGAACTAACGCAGCCATCTCTTTCTTTTCTCAATATTTTTTACAAAACAATTAACAAAAGGTTTATCAACAGCGCCCCCCTGTCAGCTTCATTCGAGCGCCAAAAGATTCTTGTACTACAAAACTCTTGAAAAGTGGGCGTTTATGTCAAATTATAAACAAACTGTAGCTGTCAATATGTCTAATGGGGTGGAAAGTAGGCGTGTCAAGTCCGACTTAAGTTCAGTCCACGACTTAAACTACGGGTGAAAGGATGTTGTCATTCCTGACATGTTCAAGGATTTTTTGATAATAGAAGACGGTGATCCTAAAATTCTAGTGTTTGCAAATTCTTCGGTGTTCGAGAGTGTGCAAAACATTAAGCACTATTTTGCAGATGGGACTTTCTTTGTTGTTCCTCGTTCCTTCTACCAACTCTATACGATACAAGGAGACGTTGGTAGAACTGACGATAAGACGTTGATAGTACCTTTATTTTTTGCTTTATTGCCCAATAAAGAGCAAATCACATATGAGCGGTTATTCAAGTTATTGCAAAGACGTTTCCCGGACATGAAACCAACAGAGTTTCAGACAGATTATGAGATTGCAGCTATGAATTCAATTAAATCTACGTTTTCTGCAGCGGAGATAAGTGGCTGCTTCTATCACTTCTCAAATGCAGTTTGGAGAAAAGCAAAGTCACTTCATTTAACTGATTCCAAGGATAATCGAATATACATACGTCATCTAATAGCTCTAGCACATTTGCCCGCAAATCACATGCCTGAAGGTTATTTAGCTGTGACCAGCATTCACGAAGATGTGAATGATAACATGGAAACATTTAATAATTATTTCTGCAAACAGTGGCTAAACCCGAAAATTATTGAGACTAAGTTGTTACAACAAACGACATCGCACAACCAACAAACTGGAGGGATGGCACTCTCGAATAAATAAAATCTTCGGGAAAAAGCCAAATCTTTTCCAATTTATTAGCCTGCTGAAAAATTAAGCTTCACAACAGGCTTTTAATTTGCAGCAGGCCAACCTTCACGCCGAACCAAGTAGAAAGAGGTCGAGACGCAACATTAATAATGATGTACGCATACGAGAGATAGTGGATGACTTGGTGCGTGGACAAATTGAGGCTCTCGTTTGTGTAAAACGTTTGTGCCTTCTGAAGTCTTGGTCATAAATTAATTATAAAAATTAAAATTCTTGTTTAATTTCAATCTTTAAAAAGTACAATGAATTTCTGTCTAACTGTACCTGTTGGAATATTGCTAATAAAAGTACATAAAAAATAAAAGTTGTATTCATGCGAATACTTGATTGGATGTTCTAAAAGTTGGATTCCTGAGAAAGTTGGACTCTTGCGAACAGAGGGAAAAGAGATGATAATTATAATTCATCGATACTGCTGAGGATGCGGTCCTAGGTGCTTGATCTACTCGGTAGCAGATACTGTTGTAGTGTTTAACGTACTTACCCCCTCCCAATATGACAAAGCTCCTTTTTTCTTGACATCTTTGTCAATAACTGCTGCTGCGGCCTGCTGTACGGGTAGTGGCATTATTGATTTTTTCGCTGTTACGCTATTTGGTCTGGAACATTGATTTTGTTTGTGTTTATATCGGAAACTTTTGGTTCTTAAACCCTAAGTAACTCTTAAGTTACTTACGGTTTAAGGGCCAAAAGTTTCCAGTCAGGAAGACCCTTTCGGCTACGTAAACTCAGAGTAAGTCAAGTCGCGAAAACTAACCTATCTCGCTCACATAGCGCTGTGGTGCGATTATGACACATGTTAGCCTCACTGCCTTTTCGGAACCAGATATCGACAGACGAAAATTTTGTTTTTTTTTTGTTATCTGTAATTTCTTCTTAGAGGAAAAAGTGAAGAAGGTGAGATGGCAGAAAAAGCAAAGAATTAAGAGGACATTGTCAACAAAAACAAAAAAAATTATAAGCCGGAGAAAATGTATCAAGCATTTTAACCTTGCGTGCCCCATGTTCCAGACATTGCACATAACATGGGAGCAGCATGGCAGCCGATGTTTCTTCTGCCAATATGGTAGGTGCAATAATAATCCATAATAGCTTGTCGACCTTCCAAAGCCGCATAAATGCCGATATAAACATAATATGGATTGAATTCAACCTCAAGTACGCAGACAGAATAGATATTTTGTGTTTAATAACATGTCTGTGAATAACATGACTTACGGCTCCGGTGTAATATTCAATAATGGCCTATTTAAAAATAATAAGTTTCTTACTGTTGGAATGCAAAAATTTAGCCCAATTTGAGTGATCTACTTTAATAAAATTAGATTTATAAAGAGGTTGAATGCCAAATAAAAGATATTAGAGAATAAATTGAATATTCCTCTTACAAAGTAAACTTACCTTAGAAATCCAAAAAATACAACCGCAAACCACAGGTATACAAAAATTTCTAAACAAATCATATACGGCACACCAAAGGCGGAAAACATCGGAAAGGATAAGTAATCTTTTTCCGTCTTCCTGAAATAATAAGGGATTACTCTAGTATGTATAACCGAGGTGAAGTGAGGTTTTATGCAGCTGAATTATTATCAAAATTTTCTAATCGTTATTGAAATAGTCAACTTTATTGACATGTATAATAGAACAATCAAAGATGCAATTTTGTATAGAAATAATTGCCGAGTGAAATTACTCAAAAGGGCATAATAGTGTGACCTGTGTGTATCTATTAAACGCCTATTGGAATGTTTATTAGTTCATTGTTGTCGATGAAATGCATAACTTGAAATATTATTTCAAGTTCTTTTTGAAAATTTTCTTCAACTTTTTCTGAAATACCGAATTTTAAGACAAATTTCTTTAGATACGCTTAAGACTGTTATATTTTTGAGACCAAAATTTATCATCATCATCATCATTCACAGCCCGAACTCACCCACTGCTGGGTATAGGCCTCTCTTTTCTTGTGCCAATCTCCCCGTTCCGGTGCCAGCCTCATCCAGGTTTTTCCCCCTATGGCAACAATGTCGTCTGCCCATCTCGCCGTCAGACGACCTACGTTCCTTTTGCCAGTTCTTGGACACCATTCGGTGACAGTCTTAGTCCATCTGTTATCAGTTCGCCTTGCTAGGTGTCCTGCCCAACTCCATTTGAGTTCCGTAACGCGATTTACAATATCGAAAACCTTTGTGCGTTTTCGGATCTCGACGTTAGGAACTCGATCTATCAGCTTTATGCCGAGCATGGAACGCTCCATGGCTCTCTGTGCAACTCTTTAGTCAGTACACAGCCTCCTGCGTGAGCGTCCATGTTTCAGCACCGTACGTCATTGTGGGCAGAACACACTGGTTATAGAGGGGGGACTTTAGACATAACGGAATTTTGGCTGATTTTAAAATCTCATCCAATTTGTTTAACGCGGTCCACCCAAGCTGTATTCCTCGGGATATCTCCTTTTATTGATGCTCTTTGATAAATGAAAGCATATGCCAAGATAGACATACTGGTCAACCATCTCTTAACTCTTCATTTCCAACGTTGACTGGAGGATTCGAATAACTGTCGATGTTTGTCATAATCTTCGTCTTAGCCATATTCATCCTAAATCCTACTTTAAAATAAGCATCGTATAGGTCTTGAAGCATATTCTGAAGATCCTCGAAGTTCACAGCAAAGAGGATGAGGTCGTCTGCAAATCTTAAATGCGGACAGGTAAGCACCATTTATATTAATACCGCAATAGTCCCAATTTAGACATTTCACGATGTCTTCGATGACTGCTGTAAAAAGTTTTGGTGAAATGGTGTCGCCCTGTCGAACTCCCCGCTTGATCTGTACGGGTTTAGACAGGGTATGCATGCGAACCTGCAGAGTGGCCGAGGTATATAATTCCCGCAGCACATCCACGTAACGGGAGTCGATATGGCAGCGATGGAGAGCGTGGAACACGGCCCAATGCTCGACATTGTCGAAAGCCTTTTCATAATCGACGAAAGCTATGCATATAGGTCGGTTATACTCTTGGCACTTCTCCATCAACTGTTTTACCGTGTGGATATGGTCGATGGTCGATGGTCTTCGTCCAGGTTGTCATCCTGGAGCTTTATGATTAGTTTGGTACCTGTGCGAGTTTTCCTTCGAAACACTTTTGGACCTCTATATGATTTTATTGTATTTATAATTACGTTAGTGCTATACTGTTTTATATCTTTTCGTATTGACTTATTTGTTTATTTATCTTATCTATGCCCTTTTTATCTATGGCAGTACGGAGTGTCATATCTCTTTTGTATTAAGCTTAAACTTTCCGGCGACAATGTCTTCTGGTTCTTTTTAGCTCCACCTACGTGTTTTTTCGCTACTTCAGTCCAAGTTTTGCACAACAGATGATTTATGTGGTCTACATCTAGATTTTTCTCTTCAAGTCCATCAAATTTGTTTTTCAGTTCAGCTTGGAAAGTGTCTTGCAAGAAAATGAATTCCTGCTTTTCCTATCGTCTTGTGGATGTTATCATCTTAGTCCGTTCTCTTTTCAAGTCGAACCTAAATGTAGCTCTAACCAACCTGTGGTCACTCCCTGCCTTGAAGCGTGAGAGAACCGAGACATCAGTGACGACGTATGTGAGCTGATTATATAATCAATCTCACTCTTGGTGTAACCATCTGGACTTACCCAAGTCCACTTTTTTCACACACGACGCTCTTTTTTGGAAAAAAAGGTATTCATTGCGTACAGTTTGTTACGTTCTTGGAAATTAACAAGGGTTTGTCCTCTTTTATTACGCAAACCAAGACCAAAATTTCCAACAGATTTTTCATTAATCAAAGATTTTCCGATTCTGGCGTTGAAATCGCCAATTATGGTGGAGTAGTGGCATGGTATGTCGTTAAGGGCCTTTTCAATATCGTCATAAAATGGCTCAGCTTCTTCGTCTGGATGGTCAGACGTTGGAGCGTATATTTGGATAATCTTCATGGAGTACCGTTGGTTAAGTTGCTTTAAATGTTTGTTTGTTTTGTTTTTTTGTTTTGTTTTTTTTTTGTTTTTTTTTTAATTGCCGAAGTAATGGTTTTCCCAATCAGAAAGCCAACACCTCCGTAGGTGGAGTCTTCGTGCTTAGAAGAATAAGTCATCTGAAGTTAACTTTTCACCTTTTCTTATCACCTCGGATAAGCCTATAACATCCCATTTGATGTTTTCTAATTCGTTTTGTAACTCGTATAATCGGTCGTCCGTTCGCAGCGTCCTGGTTTTGTAAGACCCTTCCATCCCCTTCCACCTATCCTTAATTTTCTCACTATCCGAAATAACCAGTTTCGTCTTTGACGCATTTAACCTGACAAACGTCCTTCGCCTTTCTCTCTCTAGCTCTAGCAAGCCCGTAAAGGTGTTTTTGGCCTGCTGGACTATCCAGTGTATCATAGAGCTGTCTGTTGTAGGTCGTATGTTCCCTTAGTCGGCTTTTATGAGACATACGGGATGAGGATGGGGTGGTCGTATTCTTTAATTCCAGAACCACACGGAATTGCCTGTAATATACAGGATGGAATTTGACAACCTCACCTGGAGAAAATGTACTCTAAATACCGGAGATAGCAAATTTTACTCACAGGAAACATTCCTTAATTTTTTAAAAGCGCTCCCTCAACGATTGCTGCATTTCAGTTATGTTAATGCCTTACTCTTTCGAAATACAAATACTTATAGCTTTCGGATGAGGAGAGGCATTTTAGGTGTACGGAATCCAAGAGTTGAATTCCATAATCTCCCCTCGCTTTACGTACATAAAAATTATATATTCAGTTGTTATAATATAACAACTGAATGTATATATATATGTATATACATAACAACTGAATGTATATATATATGTATATACATAACAACTAAATGTATATATATATATATGCATATACATAAATAAAATCGTTAAAATCCAAATCGATGTTCCGAATTGGCGCAAAAACTACTGCATAGATCCTGTTCAAATTTTGCTAAAACATTTGAAATAGGCTTCTTCAAATGTTAGGCTATATATTATCACGCTACTTGCTTAAGGGGGTGAGCAATATTGCATTATGTCAGTATTATTCAATTGTTTACCGTTTCAATCATGATATCCGTAAGAACATCTATTTCAAAGTATATGTCAGCGAAACAAATAGAGAAATGGTTTCATGACCGCTTTACGGGCATCGCGTCGCACGTTCGATCCCCAGTGAAATTATACTTTTTGTAATTTTTTTAAGATATTATCTTGTAAATATTACAGATTTTGTAATAATATCATATATTACTTACTCCGCCATAAATCCTTTAAATACTAAATTTGTACCGGTACCAACAAGTGTCGAAATCCCACCTGCAACATATTTTATTAAATTCGTGTGGTGCCCGACTCACTGCCCCACTGATAGATTAGGCTTAATTTAGCCCGATACAATAATTAAAAGTCTAATTGAAGGTACGGCAACTGCGAAAAGTAGGCACGGGTTCCCGTATACGAACGGGCGGGTGCGCGTACGCAAGCGTGCAGTCGAGTAATAGATGTAAGATTGAGAGCGAGCTAGAACGTAGGTACGATGACTGGAAGAGGAAGAGAGGAGGCAGATGTTCTAAAAAGGTGACGGAGGAGGAGGAGGATTAAGAGAGATAGAAGGATATAACTTTTATTTATTTTGACTGCGAGGCCAAGTGGAAGTTTTGGATAGGATTTGAAAGAATGTGTGGGATGTAACAGAATGAGCAACGATGTAAACCTGAGCGAAAATTACGGAGAAACAAAAAATACATTTTACTGTATTGCTCAATATAAAGTACGCAAAACATTGAGCTTATGGGTGCATTGTAACAGTACAGGGGTCTTGGGAATATTTAAAGCGTAGTTTTACTATTTAAAATTTGTTAAATTTCGTTAAAAAATTACAACACTTTTTAACTTTGACCTTAAAACAAGCCAAAACATCCCAAAACTCATTCTAAACTACCCACAGCCGAACATAGGCCATTCCTAACTCCCCATAGGTTGAGTATAGCTGGTCTAAAGGGTAAATAATGCAGGGGTCAAAATATTCACTATATCTCCGTAATCAGGACGTTCCCGGGTGTGATCAGGTACAAAAAAAAACAATGACGGGAAGAATGTGACTCTGGGCTTTGTTAAGGGTGTACTTAGACCCAATATAGACGGCTCATGGCTCGGCGCAGCATGTCTTCTTCCATACTTGTCAAGAAATGCGTATGTGTGGGCTGATTTCAATGGCCATGTTGGAAGAATAAAGGGTATTGAGTATTTGATTTCCATGCATCTATTGAAAATAAACTACCGTTATTGAAAACTTTGCCGAACATCCAAAATCATAATAAACTTACGATTACGAAACGATTTTCTTAATGAATTAGGGACAAGAACATAACATAACATTGTATTGATGTGTATACAAGGAAGCAGACAATACTGACTGTAAAGGGACCCTTCACGAAGCCGTCACGCAAACATTCTGTTCATCAAACTAACTAAGTGCGCAGAAATTGTTGCTGGGAAACGTTTTTTTGTGTGAAAAATAAGTTTTTTACCGTGGGGCTCAAATTAACGCAATCTAACTTAAACATTTTTCTAATGTTTCTAAAACGTGAAAAAGTTAGATCTTCGACGTTTAATATCTCCGTAACACTACACTCGCGAGTAACCCAATCAACACGCGCCATAACATAGTATGTTTTTTTTCAAGAAATACGTAGTTTTTAATGGACTTACGAGTTATATAAGTTAACTCTTAGGCTATTAAAAGCTTGATAAATAAGCCTGAAGTTGACACCAATATCATAGGAAATATTCAGTAAGTACTCATATTCAATAAATTATGCAATTTAAAAAGGCATTTTATTTGAATTACGTATCAACCATATAAAAATCCGCTGGTTTACGTTATCAGTGGATTATCATAAGTTAACCTGTAAACGTCTCAAGAAATTTCATTAAAGATGTCTAAACCCAGTTGATAAGCTAAGAAACAAGTAGACAAAATAGATCGACGGTTACCTCTGATTTTGTAATATAGGTATAGGTGGAGCTACTGGGGAGTTGATGTAAAGGAGAGTATGCTAGACCGTGATTGACACGAGCCCTGCATCAAACATTTTCAAAAACAAAAACCCGTGACGGTCTACTATCTATCATTCCCTGTCGATAATCCAGTGGATACTTGTGTTATAAATAAAATAAATAAAAATAAATACCGCAAGTTGCTGAAAATGTAACCGCACAAAAATAACTCGATGTTATATCACTTGCAGTCAGTTCACCATCTACTGTTTTGTCATATAGTTTAAGTACACCTTGCTGTAAATAAATAAGTAAAAAGAAATTAATGCGTTATTGCAAGGGTTCAATATTGCATTACAAAATGGTAAAAACATTGTGTTTTTAAAAGTAAAGTGTTTTGTCTCTGTGCCGATCTTATAATAAAATGTGCTTATGATTATATACCTGTCTATAGTCTGTTTTTTTTAAACCAACGAGTACCGAAAATTTTGACTGCGTTTCTATTAGTCCACATAATCAACATAAAGTCCGTTCCACACAAACGCTGTAGTTACCATGTGTTTTTTCACAAGACATTATGGAATGGCAACGGTCGAAAAATATTCTCATAATATAGATGCCGCAAGAACTGCTCAAATAAAGTCTACTAAATTCTCATCTAAGTCAGTGACATTTCGATCACTTAGTGAAAACGTGCTCATAAAAAATAATTAATTTGTGCTGTTTGCAATTGAGTGGGAAAACCGTGTAATAACACCAAAATCACTTTTCATCGGTAAGTTTTGTTAATTAATCCCTGTACCTAGGGTTGCTGTTGGTGACATTAAAGCCCTATTGACTTGGTGATATTTTATTGGCAACTTGCTATTACTTTTACAACAGTTGCAATAATTTATATATCAGAGGAGCTCGTGGCTAAATAATAACAGCCGCTCGGATCGATCTTTAGGTTAAGCCGTGCTTGCCTAGGTTGGTCTGTGGATGGGTGACCACCCATTACATACCGAGTTTCCTCCGTGCCTCGGAAAGCACGTTAAGCCATTGGTCCCGGGTGTCATTTGTAGATCTTTGACAGTCGTTAGGTAGTCAGTGGCCCAAAAAGTCTGACAACCAGTCTTACCAAGGCGTATCATATTACCCAGTACTAACTGGGTTGTAGAGGTCAGATAGGTAGTCGCTCCATGTAAAATACTAGTATTCAGCTGCATCCGGTTAGACGTGAAGCCGACCAAAATATGGTTGGGAAAAGGCTAGGCAGATGATGATAATAATTTAAATGAGGGATGAAAGGGACTGCGTGGCTATCGCCTTTCAGATCTTCCCTAACTGTCTAGTTCCTGAAGACTGCTAGGCTACCGAAGCAGGAACTAGTGAATAACAATTTGTCTCATAGCTGTTTTGACATGGAAAGAAAAATTCTACTGAATCGGAAGGTCTCAGGTTCAAACCCTGCTGGTTTGAACCTGAGACCTTCCGATTCAGTACACCGGATGTCTTAACCAATTAGACCATCGCACCCTGCTCACAGCACTCGAAATTACCCAGGGTAAGGGTGGGTAGGGGTGGGTTGCAGGGTTTGCGTATAAAAATATTAAAAATTAATTTGTCTCATGTCTACTTGAACGAATCCACCGAAACAAACATTTGTGCCGCACACCGATGGGATCACTCCTTTATATAACCATAACGCCGGACAAACAAAAGAAAACACTCACGTCTTCAAATACTTTCAGCAGAGCGAAATTTATAGGAACCATCATGGTTGTAGCTGCAGTGTTTGTAATCCACATGGAGGCAAAGCAGGTAACACAGCACATAGCCATGAGTAATCTGAAAAAAAAACGTGACTACATAAATTCATACTTTTAAAATGCTTAGTGAAATCAAAGTCCTAACCCAGTCTAATCTTTTTTGCGAGGCGAACAACGGCAGAGATCTAAACAAGATAGAGGTTTGGATGGAGTAGGGAAGCTTTTGCCAATCAGTTGATAGGCTAACAAACAATGCTGCTTATTGCCTTGTTGTTAGAATATTAAGCAAAATATTTCGTGCTAATTCCTAGAAAACGAATACAGGCATGGTCGCGCGAACAACAATGCGCGTTAATGTGTGTAGTTGCAATGATATTTTCTGTAGGCGCGCCAAAGCGCTGCTTTCCGATCGCGCGTCGCAGCTTACTTTCAGCTAAGATCACGTGTCACGGAAGATGCCTGCGGTCAAGCTACTGTGTGCGGCTTGGTAATATAGACTAAATATTGTGTACACGATTTAATATCGTTTAAACATTGTAAAATCCGTTCCGATCCGATGCGATACAAGCCGTTTGGTGGAAATCATCCCTATACAGGGTGGAAACTTTCAGCGGGGTAGTAAGGTTAACTACCTTAACCGTTGCAGCTACACGAATATGGTCTTGAGGAGACTATCCATAATTTCGTGAAATTTTGGTCCCCATTCACAGATTTTGTCAAGTCGTGTTGTGGTTATTTACCGTCTTCGTGATCATTTGTCTTTTATTTTTGTTTCACAAGTTCTTGCTTAGGACCTGCAATGATTTCCTACGAAACGTATAAGAAAAGTTTACTGCGATCTGACTTTTTCAATACTTACTACAAAGATGGTTGGTCCAGTAGAAGTTTTATTACATTTTTTTTTTGTAAAATTTTCCGTCAAAATGTATGCATAAGCATAGCATAATCAGCCTATAATGTTCCCACTGCTGGGACACAGGCCTCCTCTCTAAAAGTATGGGAAAAGTTTTTTGCAATTTCTGTCTTTTTTAGTACTCCAACCTGGGTTGGTCCCACTGAAAAAACTGAAAAGCATAAAACATGCACATTTTATTTTCAGTTTTTTCAGTCGGGTTTTTTAGTTTTTTGAACTTCTTTTTTTTATTTCCAGCTTTTTAGTTTAGTAAGTTGAAATATTTCCCAGACGATTTCACTTTTTTTATTATACGGGGTGTGCCACGGCTATGACACACGAAAGGAAAAATATTGTTTATTTTAGAAGACATGATTTAAAAAAAAAAAATTCTGAATAATAACACAAAAAAGGGCGACAAGTGTCTAGTATAGGTTTGGGTGCACAGCATGCTAATTATTATTATTGCTTTTCCTGCATGTGCATATTTTTGCGGGCGGTGCTGTGTATTCTGCATCCAGGCCAGGATCTTTTCCGCAGAATTAAAATTATTTTTTTTGCATAACATATAATGTTTGGGATTTTCGCAAAGTAACGTCTGATTCTATACTTAATTGACGTTGAATAGGTACCTACTTGTTAAAGCTCACTTTACCAACTAGTGAAGGCATTTTTTTCGAAATCATAAAATAGTAAGTTGAAAATTTGAGTTTCAGGTTGAAAGTCAAGAGGATTTATTGAACTTCAAATTTCCAATTCAGCAACCGAATGTGAGTCAATGAAATATTTAGGCTGATCCTGATCACATTCCGAGGTTTATGCATGTTAGGCCGTTCGTCCAGTTAAAAAAGAAGGGAGTAGAATTAGCAAATAAAAACGATTTGGCAAGTTACGAGCAGAATGTGCACGACGACGCCGCAGCGACGGGCAATTGCTCGCTGGTATGCATAATTGCGATAAGCGGGGAAATTATAAGAACAAAAATACATTACCTACCGTAAGTGAGAGTAACCGATACTTTGTATTGCAAAGTATGCCATGCGTCTATGTAAACTCGACTGTTCCACTGAGCTCGATATGATCAAACTGCCCAAAAACATCATGACAGTATCCTGTAAAAAAATACTCGATACAATACCAGTGTTAGTACAGTCGAACAAACTATTTAGTTTACATGTTACATGTGTGGGTGAAGTCATAGTTAAGGCGCATACCCACCGTGGTGCACGGATAGGCCACGCACGTGTTTTAAGCGTCGCTTTGCAAGAAAATGTAAGTGATTGGTCCACTGCAAACCACGGACACGCTATGCATCAATTTACGTCATTAGTACATGCGTGGCTTGCTCGAATAAGGCACTCACATAAGTCAACGCCATGCACACTGTACATACGGTACATGCCACACACGAATATTAACCCACGACTATGCCGCGGTGGGCCACGCACGCTTCAGTTGTACTTAGTTGTGGGTGTGTAGCACAGATATAGATAGACCTAGATAACGCAAGAGACCTACTTCGCGTGTCCGACTTAAGCTAAGTAAATAAGTTATGATTCATTTATGATTGAAATGATTGTGGTGGTACGTTGTAATTTATTAAACAAATAATTGTTACACTACAAAATACTTAGCGAGGGTAACTTTTCACCCCCAATATCAACTAAGTTACTTATTTTAGTTTATCTAGTTAAGGATTAAATTACTAAAGAAAACAAACATGCTGGATGAAAATTAAAAATAAAGTAATTTATTCTTACATTCATATATCTTGAACAGCACTCTCGGGTACTCATAATGTCTAACACAGGGAACACTGCCACTGGTATGATTGCTGTTATCGCCAATGGAATACATTCTGTCACCCAGAAAGAGGCCATTATCAAAAGCAAGTAGCCAACGTATTGGAATTTCTGGAAAACAAGAAATTAATTAATTTAATACTTTATGCACAGAGGCGGACTTTTTGTACCAGTCAACCTTTGGATGATACAGAGACAAACTGTGGTCGGTGCAATGAAATAAATTGTAAATTTAGTATTTATTTAATATAAATACAACAAATACCAATTATAATCTATAATTATATTCACCCTTATACAGGAGATGGCGCTGGTGTGCTAACGTTTACATCGACTCTATGATCTTTGTGTAAATGAAAATATAATAACAGCTTATTGCCGCTACATCAGTGCTAATTCTTTAAAGCTAATTGTGAAACACCTGAAGACTTGTTAAATGAAAAGTTATCAGCTCAAGAACCGCAATAGTTGGTGAGAAATAAAAATAAAAAGTTAGTTACGATTTTACCGGCAAACAAAATTTCACGAAAATACGGAAGAAGAGAATACACAAACACCATAGTATAAACCCTTATAGCACGAAAACACCCAAAAGTGCTATAAGGGTCAATATCAACAAAGTTAATTTTTTGTCAATTTTTTTGGCTCAATTTTTTCTTTAGTTT
Source organism: Noctua janthina (assembly GCA_963576755.1). Taxonomy (NCBI): domain Eukaryota; kingdom Metazoa; phylum Arthropoda; class Insecta; order Lepidoptera; family Noctuidae; genus Noctua; species Noctua janthina. The sequence continues at coordinate 8,263,365 of OY755055.1, forward strand.
TCGTGAAAAATCAGGATCTGGTATAAGAATAGAACGTCCAAGCTTGAAGGATCTTCAAGAGGTCTCAGAATATCTCTATAACTTTTTGAGATATTTTAGTTCAAAGTCTAGCGTGGCCACCAAAATTGAAAATCGCTCACCAAAATCGAAAGTATCCACCAAAATTGAAAATCAGTGGCACCAAAATTGGATTTCTCTGTCAGAAACCTCAATTTCACTAATAAAGCTCAATGTGACTAATCTCACTTTTCGGGAAGTATCAATAACTTTAATCGGTTAATAAAACTCTCTTGTTAAAAAATAGGATAGATTCCGAGGTCTGGTCCTAAAGTCGGACTGACATGGTAGCGTTTTTGTACAAACACTTCAACACCTTGATGTACCAGTAGTCAATTTGGCACCATTGGGGAGACTGCAGTACAACCCAAGTCTCGATCGAATAGAATGCTTTGTCATAGTGCACAAACGCTAAACAGAGAGGCAGCTCTTCGATCTTCTGTATAATCTGCAGCAGCGTATGTATGTGGTCTACGGTGCTAAAGCCATTATAGAATCCGGCTGGTTCGGGATGACTCTTGAAAACAACTTGTAGACATGACTTCGAAGTGAGATTGGCCTGTAATTCTTCAGCCGGGCATTGTCGTCTTTTTTGAAGAAGATTACCACCACACCCCTACACCATGCCTGTGGGGTTTTCTCCTCGATTATGACGGAATAAAACAGCTTCTGAAGGCCCTTAAGTACCGGTTTTCTACCCGCCTTTAGGACATCGGCAGTAATTCCGACATCACCCGGTGCTTTGTTGTTTTTAAGCTGTTTCAGAGCCATCCTAATCCCGTACGGGCTAACGTCCGGGATGTCTTTGGTATAGTGTCGGGTCAGTCTAGCTCTTGGGTCGTTTGCTAGATTTACAACAGGTTTACTGGTTGAAGTGTACAACTGCCCATATGATCTCTCGATCTCCCTCAGTAGTTCCGGTTTGGCGGATATCATCCTGCCATGGTCGGTCTTCAGTTTCGTGAGCTGGCTCTGCCCAATAGCCAGATCTCTTACAAATACCTTGGAGTCGCTCAATTGCATTTTTAATATACTGGATTTAAAAATCCGTCTATTGAGCTGCCGGTATTTCCACGCCTCGTCTGAAGACTGCAGGATCATCTCACGCCGCTCCTGCATGGGCCTGAGAGTATGATCAGAGAGTTTTTTGTTCTTATGTGTACGACGTGTCTTGAAGAACTTAACCCGTATGGACAGTTTACACGAACCTATCGTTGTATTCGTCCAATAAGCTTCTTAGGCACTCGAAACGAGTCTAGAGTTCAAGCTTTTCAGCTTGCAGCAGCTCTCGGGGTTTTGAATCTGGATGTGTGCTGGACGGAGCGTAGACTTCATCAGTCGATCCCTTTCAAGCTTGATATTGATGATGAATGTGCCTCTCACTATGCGGCGATCGCTTCCGGTTTTCAACGAATTGATAATTGAGACAAAATTGAACATTTGCTTCTTGGTTGACATGATGAAGTCAATGTCATTTTTAGTTGCACCATCGGGGCTCTGGCAGGTCCAGTTCCTGTGCTCACGCTTTCTGAAGAAGGAGTTCATCATATAGTCACTCCTTCTCCATAAAACTAGCCAGTTAGTGACCCCGGTGGTTCCGACGTCCAACCCCAAATTGCCAAGTTTCGCGTTGAAGTCCCCCATGACAACAGTGAAGTGCTTTTAGGCAGCCTCTCTTCACTGGTCTGTTTTGGCATTCTAAAAAGCAACAAAATAAAATATATGAATAAGAAACTTGATCATTAGTATGCCACCCTTATAATGATGGGTCTTACTTACTGCCAAGTACATAACATATTGTATTTGTTTGTTAATCAAACTGTCTTGCAACGTAAAAACTAGCTAGATAGGTACTAATAATACATAACCAGTACATCCTTAAAATCTGGTGGCTCATTTTCAATTTTAGTGGCGTGGAAACGCCACCAAAACCACCAAAATTGGAACCAGGCAAAAAAAAATCTTAAAAAAAGTGTTTTAACTTAAAATTAAATTAATGTCATTGATTTATGGGTCACCCAAATCATTTCTATTATAACACTTTAAATCAACAGTAAATCGATCCACCAAAGATTCCTATTTTAGTATACAAAGAATTGTTATGCAAATATCTATAATAATGACACACACATGTGAAAAACAGTTTTGTTTATTTTAAATGAACCAGTAGCTGCATAGGAAAAGAGAGAGAACTACAGTTAGTCAAGTGCTTTTGTGCGACAACACTTTCATGTGACATCATAAGCTCAATAATGCGTGACCGCGTCGCCATATTTTACGCAGAGTTTTCTGTAAAATCTGCTGTCAAACGGTTGTGCGCTAAAAGTATTTTTGTTGTTTTCTTGAATGATAATGAGTGAAAATGCTTATTTCAGGGTTTTAAATCACGTTTTAAAACCTAATACCAAAAACCCTCCATGCTGATTCACTTTTGTGCAAACATAATGTCTGTGACTCTACGGGGGGGGTCGACTATCAATTTATTACGAGTATGTACGGCAGGATGGCATAATGAGCTCTATGAATTGTGGGTGGACTAGAGTTTCATGATACAAAAAAGGGTTTAAAAAAGTAAGATTCTAGATAAAGAAATTTAAAAAATTCTTACCACTATGGGTAGTGACACCCAAAATACGATTGTCAGTATAATTGGGAGAAATAATACTGCTACGCCTCGCCAATGAACAGCTCCAAACAGTTTTAGTCTTTCGCTAATTACCAGGTCTGGCTCCTCGCGCTTTTTAACAGAAGCAAAGGGATTATAACTCTGCTTGGGCTCTTTTTCTCTGTAAGACAATGTTTTTCATAATTAGTGATATCCACTAACTCGCAAATGTGGTGGATTACGGCTATTCCCTAAGAGAGGAAGCCGGCGCGAGTAGTAGGAAAACACACAAACAACAGTATGTTATTTTTACAAGCTTGTATAAATAAACGCTCAGTTTTTCAATTTGACCTAACATACAAACATTGCAATGTTTGTATGTTAAGGTCAAATCTTGGAACTGAATTTTAAAACAGTTATCCCCAATCGGTTGTGCTGAAATTTTGCAAACACGTTTATATTCTTCGGGCCAGGGTACAAATTTGGTCAATCATTTTCTCTCAGGCGATAACTTTTAAAATACTTTAGAAAGTTGTATTATGCGGCTCCGTGAACGTCAGCTGCGGTTCGGTGGGTAGGCTAAGTAGCGGTAGCCTCCTACGCAAGTTGAAAAAAAAATGAATTTTAATCGTTTCTAAATAAAAATTGGGAGCGATTGAAAATTTATCAATAAGGTGGTGGATAATACGTCAGCTGGTCACACGAACGTGATTAAAATAATATATGTTCAGTCATTTCTTATCAATTGAATAAATAAACATGTCAGCTGGATATATCTCGGTGGAAAGATTGTCAGCTGATGCTCTGAAAGGTGTAACACAAGAGCCACACAGGAGCGGTCTATTCGGTATTTGCCAACTTTCACTCTTTGCCGATCTTTTTCCTTTTAGTATATAATTGTTTCCTGACGAGTTTTCCCCGGCATATTACACATTACATTACAGGATCATATTAACTATCAGCTTACAAATTTTTATTCGAGAGGAAATAACTTTCAATACCGAAATGTAGTTACATGTGTATTTTAAGATCAACTCGTTTGCAGCTAGGTATCTCTTTCTATCGTACTAACAACTATATTTGATGAAAGAGTGCCTGTGAAAAAGTTTCAAATTAAAGCGCGTTTTCCATGCTTGTTGTTGCTGCGGCAACGCGTGCTAGGCGCGAATTTTACAGGTACGGCGTAAGGTGAAGGCGTGGCGCAGACGCAGCGCAGGCGTGGGATTTATAAGGAAACGAAAGAACGGCGTGCCTGCGCCGCGCCGCTTGAGTGTAATTCGCGACACGTTGCCTACGTACATTTTGTATGAAAACGTTTTGATGCAGCATCATGCCTGCGCTACGCATTCACCTAACGCCGTTTCTGTATAAATCGCACCTTGTATTATTTGTACCGGTTTGTGCACGTTTATCCCCTCCTTAGATGGCGATAAATGTGCAGAAACCGGTAGTTAATTTGATTTAAGGATAAACAATGATTTAGTACTTTGTACTCACATAGGTGCCACCATTTTAAAAAGAATCTTTTGAAGATCCTTTTTGTTAGAAACTCAGTAAGCTGCTCCACAAACGGATAGAATATTACTACCGTTCTCTTTGACTTCTGTCATTAAAATTTGAATACACAGAAGAGTGCAATAAATACTTCAAATTTTAAATTCTAATCTAGCCAGTATTTTTGTTAATAAATTATTTTTAGGTTTTATAATGCCGCAACTACGTTGACGTGGATGTATGCCAGGATTCTTTTAACCAGGAGCAGAGAGTACAAACAGCAAAAGTCTTAATTATACACAATTTTATCTGATATATCGCTGTAACTGAGTAATATAATTAATTTCGTCGGATAGTTTATCAAATCGTGCAGGTAAGAGTCGTTTTTTTTTTCGTTTTACTTTAATGCGACGACATTTAGACACCATATTTTCTTACTATAAAATGATATTAATAATTTGTTACTGTTCAACATTTTAGGAGTTCGATATTATCGACTACCCATAACCACATTTAAATAAAACAATTATTTGTAATTGTTATTTTATTTACATTTTTCATTTTATGCAATTATATTAAATTGCATGGTCAGCACATGTAAACTGCAACTTAAAATTAACTTTAGTTCCGTAAAACTTTGGTATCATCTGAAAATCGTCATTGGAGCAATCGAGCTACGCTTCGCTACGCTTCGATCGCTTCGCTCAATGATTTCCCGCTAGTGTTATTTGACTATCAAATTGAGCTACAGATAATCATGGTCGGAAAATATTATACAGGCGGCAAAAGGATATATTGTTGCACAGCACACACTTCTGAATAGGTGCGACCCAATCAGTGCGATTTTATAGGTCCGACTCTACAGGCACCAGTCTTCCACAGATGAAAATTGTTTTTAGTTCTACTGAATGGATGGATCCGCTGGATGCGAGACGCATGGGACCGGTCAATGTGGCGACACAGTGGACGTCTTTCGGCTGAAATGATGATGATGATGATTGATATTTCATTTGTGGTGAGAAATAAATGAGTATTCTATTCTCTTATATTCTAATCTCGCATAAACAGTAAGACCAATTTGCATGACATATGGACCTGGGCCAATAGTTGAAATCGAATCCGCCAGCCAAGCGTGGAGTTTATGGCAATAACCTCCACTTTTTCGGGAAAGGCCCTTAGTATGGAATGTGACCTCCACCGTTTTCCAATATACAAGTCATCCTGATTCGCATATCTTTCACCATGTTCCAGCACATTTCGCTGCTTGTGGAATACACCAGATCTCGTAAATTGGTCTGATTACGTATCTTAGTAGGATCCCAATTGAGAATCATTTGTATCCAAAGATTTTGAATGGGACTTAGATCGGGGCTTTTTGGCGACAATAGTCCTGTCAGTGACGATAGACCGATTCCGGTACAGCGTGACATGGTCTTTATCGAGAATTGGATCGGGCACATACTTGTAGTACGGTGCCACAGATTCCACAAGCTTATATTTCAAGGCAAGTTGCTGGTGAATAATCCTGGCCACTTTGGTTGTACCTGTGCAAGTACTCGCCGTTAGCCAGACGAGAACAACCAGAAATAATATGTCTGATGGACTCACCCGGACAGTGGCATGCCCGACACATGTCAACCGTCCCGTTACCATTGAACACATTGTATATGACGGAGTTATGGCCGATCATACATAAAAAATATAAACATCTGATAATCAGTCTCCTTCTTTTTGAAGTCGGTTAAAAATTACTTATCTGTTTTTTAATACATATTTGTAACAATGTAGTAACGCGTTCGCGTGCCACCGCTCCAAACTTACTTCGTCCATGCCCGCAGGAGCGCCCCCGCTCCCCGCTCCCGCGCGCCGCTCGCATCGTGAGTCGGCCTACCTGGGGCTGCATTCTCGACAACTTTATTTCGAAACCTTAAGGTTGAAAATCTATTAAAGAAATTTGACATCGTTATGACTTAACGACCGATTTTTGTCGCTATCTATGTCGAGACTGCAGCCCCTGGTTATGAGAGAGTGCCCACGCTCAACTGCGCGGCGCCGTATACCTAAACTTTGATACGCGAGCCCCATACCGCGGTGGGTAGTATGTAAGATAGTTTGTATGTACATGTTGTGTGCCCCAATTATAGACCATTGTTACCATCTCGTCGCTTCATTTACTGCCCGCTAAAGCTACCGCCATTATAAATTTTAATAAGATAACAGATGAGTGTACATACATAATCTTGGTATCAGGCCATAAGCGGCTAGCCTCCTTGCCGGATTGCCGCCATGGGATCTGGAGGCGATAGTCCTCGCACGCCTGCACGAATGGCGCGCGGAGGCACTACGTCGGGAGGAAACTCCGCTGCCGCGGCAAATTGCTGCTCAGCGGACAGACCTCCGGCGTGATCTCATGGCGACATGGAGAGAGCGACTGTCGCAACCCCGTGCAGGGCACGCCACCATAGTGGCGATAAGTCCCCTCTTTGAGGAGTGGCTAGAGAGGCGCCACGGCGCCCTCACCTACCGCCTGACGCAGGTCCTCACCGGACACGGTTGTTTCGGGAGGTTCCTGCACCGAATCGGGCGGGAGGAAACGCCCGGGTGTTTCCACTGCGAGGATCGTCCGGAGGACACGGTGGAGCACACCGTGGAAGTCTGCCCCGCTTGGGCGGAGCACCGCCGTGTCCTCGTAGCGGCGATTGGCGGCGGCGATCTCTCGCGTCCGGCCTTGGTTCAAGCCATGGTCCGGAGCGAGAGGGAATGGGAAGCCGTCACCTCCTTCTGCGAAGCAGTCATGCTAGTGAAGGAGGTGGCGGGACGTGAGAGGGAAAGAACCTCACGTCCCAGTCGCCGCGGGAGACGCCCTGGGCGTCGGGGGTCACGTGGTGGCTCCCGGCCACCGTAGGCGCGGGCCTGTGGATGGCGAGTTATGGGCCAGCTCGCCGTCCGGCCGTCTTATGACGACAGGCCGTGTCGACGGCGCGTTCGTGTTCCACGTGCGCCTCAAAGAGATGTCAGCAAATAAGTAGGGGTCCGCAAGGACCGATGCCTGCCAGGGCTGCGGGACTGTTCGAAAGAGATACCGTGGCCCTGGAACACAAAGGGCAAAGAAGGAACATGGATGGGTTTTAGTCAGTACAAGTCTGACACTCCCTTCCGCTCCGCCCAGAGTGGGGGGGGTCATTTGATGATTTCCCATCCGGAAAAAAAAAAAAAAAAAAAAAAAAAGGCCATCTATTTATACCTAACAACCCTGTAGTAGGAACAAAAAGGTAGACATCCCAACATATTCTAGGCTCTTATGTTTTTTACGTTCATTAAATTTTGATTTCGTTTGGTTTGAAAAAAAACATTAATTCCGTTAGTTTTAATAAAAGGTAGCCTGGACTTAATTTTATCAGGCAATATGAAGATTGCTTAAAGTATTGTTTTCGTTCGGTAGACAGATGACTGAAGCTTAATCTTACAGGCGTGATGTTATATTAGTTCAACACTCCACCTGTAATACCCGAAGGTTTAGGCTGAGGTATACGAAGTAGTACACCCACATTTTGCCAGTTATGTTGAAGTCCCATGAAATATTAGGCGAGCCTATTGCCATCAACCGGGCACAAAACCAGACTTCGTAGTTGCTACTGAGAATTTCCTGGTGGAAAAATTCATAAACACATTGCCCGACCCGGGAATCTAACCCAGGACCTCATGCTCGCTTCCGACCACTATACCAATCTATAAAATCGATTTGCAGTTTTCAATCCTTTATCATCTTTCAGACCTATCGTTTAAAAATTAAAATTATTTACGTTAACAGGTCTTCTCATAATCTAGGCTTTTTTTTAACACCCATCTTTTCAAGTTTGAGTAAGACAGAACGGACGATGACGGTGTCGAATGCCTTCGCAAGATCTAAGAATATTGTTAGGAACTTTTTTATTAATGTTGGGGGTTTGTACGATATTGTTAGTTAATTCATGAAATACATCACAGGTTGACTTGTTTTTACGAAATCCAAATTGTTGTGGTGATATTACTTTGTAATGTTCTAGGTAGTATAAAAGTCTTTTATTGATAAGACGTTCTAGTAGCTTGGATAAGGCAGTCAGAACTGCTATGGGACGGTAATTATTCGGCAAGTTGCCGTTGCCTCTCTTGAAGACTGGGTGAATGATTGCCTTTTAAGAAGAGGGAAAGACGGCAGTCTCGAAACAGAGGTTAAAAATAAGGCATAGTATGAGCGGCAGGGAGGCTGAGTAGCTCTTTAGGATGTAGGGTGATATCCCATCACAGCCTGCTGCAGCATCAGAGCGCAATGAATAGATAACTGCTGTAATTTCGTCAAGGTAAGTAGGGTCAAGGACGTACGATGAAGTTGGTGAGATGTCAGAAGTGGCTTGAGTGACTGTCAATGGCTGCGTAGTACTAGTGTGAATATTATTTGCAAGCCTCTTGCGAATGTTAACTAAGTATGAGTTTATAGTGTTGCAAGACAATAGGTGAAGATGACAAAGTTAGTAATTGAACAGATGTATTCTTAGTTTTAATAGTGTTAGTTACACATTTAATAGTGTCCCATTGTGTTTTTGGGTATTAACTACGACTCTTAATAGGATTGACCATTGAAATTGAACTGCTTTAGTGAGGGCAGTGTAGGCAGCTTGGGGTGAGTCTTTACAAATAAGTGAAAGTTTTTCTATTCTTGATAGCCAGTTTTTTAATTTTCTTACAAAGTTTTCTTTTCTTTCGCTAATATGTATAACCATGGAAGCGTCAGCCAGTTTTTGATGGTTATGTTAATCCTCTTGAATATTTGTAATCTCCATCAATTTTACCACTGTCTTCATCTCAACACTTGAATATTTAGAGCATGAAGCTCTCAGTGGTGGTTTTCCTAGCGCGATTGAATTTAAAACCCTACGTAGTTTTGCCTGTTTGGTGCATAGCCATCTGGATTTGTTGCTTAGTGATATCTATAAAAATAATCTGTATCATTATGTCATATTAGTATATTCCCGTCTTATCATGGCTGAAGCTACGGAAGACCCAACTGAGACACAAATAGAGAATCAACCGGGTAACGAGTAAGTATTCTTTGGCTTGATGATCTATATCAGTGCGCATAATAAAAGGCCTATATTAGAATGTGAGAACGATCAATATTCCAATACGCAACAAATTGCCTAGTGGGGTTAATGGTCGCAACCGAGGCTGCTGAGCTTGATGCCCTAGGTTTGATTCCCAAGGCTAGTCAAGTATTGGGTTTTGTATCAGGAAATTTTCAGTAGCAGCAACGGAGTCTGGATTTTTGATCTGTTGATGGGAAAAGGCTCGCCCCCTATTCAACATTATTGGAGAAATGTGGGTGTACTATTACACACACTTTTGACTAACCCTTTGGGAAGTACAAGCGTGTTGTTTTATTGTTTTGTTGCGAAACTGAATGAAACAACGAATAACCCTGAAAATTTTATTTCTTTAGCTCCTAAATACCTATTATTCATCCTTAACACAGTCTGAGCCTACATCTCATTTATACGCAGGCTTGAAGATCCGAAAATCCCGTGGTTGAAAAGAGTTACATGGTCTCTAAGCACTCACTGGCAAGGCCTGGTTTGCGTGACAACTCCTTTTATATTAATTTTTGTGCTTACACCTTGTCCTCCAATGGTTAGATCTTACCACATCTTCTTTAAAATGATAATATAATTATTTCTAAGTATCCCTCCAACCGCAACGGTTACGACGGCCAATCGCAATGGAGCCGAGTATACACGAGACATAATGCAAAAGTGTTAACGCAAACGCAGGTGTACGTACAGACAGGTTTACCAGCACATCAAGCTTCCCGAAACTGTAAAATTTTCCCAATCAACCTTATATTTCAGCGATAAAGTAGAAATCTATTAAAGTCGTAGTAGCTTGATGTACTTGAATTTTACTTGAATTTCTAAGGGCTGAATAGACTCCAATTTCGGCCAAAAATTGACCTTCGGTCGGACACTGCGATAAGTCTCCCAAAAAAAACAATGATCTTTATTTTCGGCTTATGCCCGACTCGTCACTGTTCCAACTCGTCATCAAAAACAAAAGATTTCTCACAACTGTTTCAAAATTTTTTGTTCTATTAGTAGGTACCGATTCGTCATCGATGTTGAAGTATCGCCAAGTGAACAAACTATATAATTATTTTTTATTATAAGGTAGATAGGTAAGGAACATTTACGAAAGTTTTGTAAACTAGACAACATATTATTATCTTCATCCCCAAAGACGACACTGCCAAAATTGATGTATCATTTCTGTACGGTTTACGTACATTCCGTCAGGCTGCAAACGCAGCAACCTACTTTTCTCTTTGGTATTTAAAACAATGTTTAATATGATTTTAAGTTAGTTGACGAATTACATACTTACGCGAACACCGCGGATTAGCATCCAACCCACTTTTACTTTGTTGTGATCGGTACTCTAATAAACCTTTAGTGTTACCAAATCTGTGTGTGTTTACATCAACTCGCCTAACTCCAAGTACTGACTTACCACTTCTCACTTAAAGCTACAAGTGTAAGGTACCAACTACTACGGGACCTTACAATTTCACTCCATTTTTTTAAATCGTATTTTCGATAAATAGTTTCACCTTGCTAAAAGTACTAGGCTGGAATAAAATCAAGGTGATATTTTAATAGTTTTAACAGGTCTAAACCACAACCAGTATTTTTTTTAGTTACGCTATATTATTTTAAGAAACTACTTTGAATAATTTTGAGATTCAATGGCTAATTTAATTAATATATAATTTTTAAAGTTTTAGAGCTCATCACTGGAATAAAGGGTGATTCATTTGGAGGTACTTTACTCAACTAAAAAAACATTAAAAAAGCAAATGTTTTGGGTTATCCCTATTATCACACAAAATAACCATTATTGGCATTTATTTTTAAAGATTTTTTCTTTCAAATGTCTGTAACTGCGGCTAACATGGTTCATTTTGCAGTTACAATTTTCGATGACGCGTCCGAGCATCTCGAGTGGTATTTGGCGAATAACGCGAGTAATGTTGGCTACCAGTTGCTCAATCATACGCGGCTTACCCATATAGACTTTGGGCAAAAGAAAAAGTCTAGGGGTGTGCTGTCACAGGATCAATGTCAACGTTAGATAGGTATTTAGTTTTTGAATGTCGCTTGATTCAATGCTACAATGACGTTCTCATTTAACATCTCTTGCGGAGTGGTCAAGGTCATCAGGATTTATGCTGTTAGAAAAATCCGTCAATTTACTGATGTAGATAGATACCGCGAGACTCGTCTATTTTAGTTACTTTCATAGTATAATGTGTTATGGCATTTTGTTATGGGGACGGCTGTAGACATTGAGTCTATTTTTATTCTGCAAAAAAGATAAATCAGAGTCATATATAATTTCCGAAGGCGTGATTCTCTAAGGGAACTGTTGGAAGAGTTGGAGTTGTAGAACTGTTGTAAGGACATTAACATCATGACGGTGTCGATACATCTATGAAAATGTAATATGCGTAAGAAAAAATATGCATAATTTTAGTAAAAGAGGTGACAGACACAATTACAATACTAGAAATAGGAACCAATTAGTTCATCCAGGCTTCAGACTTGCTAAAGTAGACTCATCTTTCTTGGGGTACTGTTTGAGATAGCTAAATAGCTGACAGAATACGTGAGATTAGCAACTTCTTATTTATGACAACCTGGTATTAGTATTATTTAGGCTTGAGTTTTCTTGAATTAAAGTAAAATTAATGTTAGATATCAGGTGAGGTAAGCTCCTACTTATTTATGACAGCCTGGAACTTTATAGGCACGAGACGAATTATATACTGACGCTTACTGGACCAACGAAAAGCTTTTGATTTAAATTGAAGATTGTAAATTTGTAATTTTTTTTGTTTAAGGTTGTTGTAAATAAATTGATTTAAAAGTCATACTATATATTTCTTACCAACTGTACTTTTTGACACGTAAATTTATACTGACGACGAATCGGGAACATCAAAATTAAATTAAATTTCATTTGTTTTCTTATGATGACGAATCGGGACTTCTTGTATAGAAAAAGATTTGGTGACCAATCGGAACAGTGACGAGTCGGGCATAAGTCCTTTATTCTTGTGATGATTTGGTTGCTGTAGGATTGAAGCTGTCAAAGGTAAAATAACTGTGAAAAGACTGTATCTATAAGTGTGTTTTTACACTCGTAATAATTTATTATTTTTCAGAAATATCAGTGGTGTGGCTACACTCTTCTGTTAATGGCCATATTCTGGGTAACGGAATGTATTCCTTTGCCAGTTACGTCTTTGCTCCCTATCGTTATTTTCCCCCTGACTGATGTTATGGATACGCGGACCACGTGTAGATGTTATATGAATGTGAGTTCATTTGATAATAATCCATACTAATATAAAGAGGGACCAGGTGCTGCGATTCTCCATACAGATGTATCCCCTTTTTTCTTCCTGAATAATGCCTCTAGAGCAGGCCCGTCCAGCATACGGCCCCCGGGCCGTGCCCGGGCCCACGTAGGTCTTTCATCCGGCCGCGAACTATTTAAAACCTTATAAGACGTCAATAATATTGCGCGAATATTGTTTGAAAAAATGTCGCGACGTCAGTTATTCCCGCGCAATATTTACCTACCTACATCGCAGTCTAGTCCGGCGAAGCTTGCTTTTTTAATTTAGAGGTCTCTTTGCATTTCTATATATTCATATTTACTTTGCATTTCTGTATATTCATATTTTGACATTTCATCATCATCTGCCTAGCCTTTTCCCAACTATGTTGGGGTCGGCTTCCAGTCTAACCGGATGCAGCTGAATACCAGTATTTTACATGGAGCGACTGCCTATCTGACCTCCACAACCCAGTTAGTACTGGGTAATACGATACCCCTTGGTAAGACTGGTTGTCAGACTTTTTGGGCCACTGACTACCTATAACGACTGTCAAAGATCTACAAATGACAGCCGGGACCAACGGCTTAACGTGCTTTCCGAGGCACGGAGGAAACTCGGTATGTAATGGGTGGTCACCCATCCACAGACCAACCTAGGCAAGCGCGGCTTAACCTAAATATCGATCCGAGCGGCTGTTATTACTTAGCCACGAGCTCCTCATATTTTGACATTTATAATAACCAAATTTGACATGTAAAATAATTTTAAATGTAATGCCACTACATAATTATTGTATGCCTATTAGGCAGGACATATTAGAACTTAAATTTATTGTTTAGACCTGTAACTAACATATGCCCACAATAAAATATTTTGAATTTGAATTTGAATTTGAAAAATTTCATTTGCCCCACTACGGTTACAAAAATACTAAACTTGGCCCTCCATAATTATGTTGGACACAGGGGTGTCCAACATAATTATGTCTCTCTACAGCTTTTTTTTTTCATAAAATCAAGGTCTACTGCAGATCTTTATTTTTCAGCCACTAATAAGTAAAGAAAACATTATATAATCTTGTCGTAATCTTGACTTGTCTTTTTATTCTTTTCTATTTTTACGTTGTGCTCACATAATACCTAACTTTGATTTGCAAAGAGTGTCCATGGACTTTCTTGCCTATTCTTCTCCATGAGATCTATAATTTTAGAATGGGTACTACAGTCGCAACTCTCACTCGGCTATGTTGGTAGCCATTACAGTTTTACAGCGCCGTTAGACATCCTCGCACCACCTTGATGTCTCGCACATCTCAGGTGGAAAACTCTCTCGGCGACGACGTCTCGCCTCGTCGGTTGGTGCGTAATTCGCGGCAAAATGTTGGGTGTGAGCGCCATACTTACGATATTATAAAGTGCATGAGTTTTTATTACAATAGTTTTCTTTATGAACTCAGGATACCATTATGATGTTCTACGGAAGCATGGTGCTTGCCTGTGCTGTAGAGCAGTCAGGATTACACCAAAGGTTGGCTTTATTTGCCATCCGGATAATTGGCTACTCTCACTACAGGTTTTATTTCTTTTCACTAAATTTATAATAAATATTCACTACCCTTCACGAAGTCGTCAACCAGTCAACGAAGCATTTTGGTCATTAAACTGTTACTCTACCCAAAAAATATTGTGGGGACCCCACTTTTTTTTGGGTTCACGGTTTACGGTAGGTCTCAAAACATTGTGCTGATGGATGCATTAAATAGTACAGAGACCATGGAGGTATTTAAAGTAAAGTTATAACATTAAAGCCTGAATTAAAAAAAAATGTGTAGCGTGGAAAAGAAAGTTGGAACTTTGTCCTACCGTAACATCTTAAAGCAGGAGTAATTCCAGTGTGGGAAAGAGACAGAGCTATACAGGTCGTCTAGCGCCATCACTGGACAAAACAATAATCGCAATGACGGGTAAAACAAGTGCCATTCGGCTTCGTTAAGGGTTTTTTTTCACTCATTATTATTCTTAACTAAGATTGTTTTGATCTTGCCAAAAATATACAGATTGCTGTTTGCGATGTCAACCACGACTATGTTTATTTCGATGTGGATTACTAACACCGCAGCGACCACTATGATGGTCCCTATAATATTTGCCCTGTTACGGATTTTTGAAGATGTGGGTATTGTTGTAGATAACTTTTATTGCGGTGATACGTCATGTACACATAGATAAAGGAGACTTTTTGGTGGCGCTTCTAGCAAAGCGATTCCGTGCTTTGGGTATATCACACGTTGCCAATTTCATTCGAAAGAATATCAATAGCTTTTTCTTTTAATTTAAATTTTTATCAGCTTGATAACTCTCTTTTACACAGTGTGTACCTATCGAACACATAGGCAGCTTTTTTTTTTTTTTTTTCCGGATGGGAAATCGTCAAATGACCCCCCCCACTCTGGGCGGAGCGGAAGGGAGTGTCAGACTTGTACTGACTAAAACCCATCCATGTTCCTTCTTTGCCCTTTGTGTTCCAGGGCCACGGTATCTCTTTCGAACAGTCCCGCAGCCCTGGCAGGCATCGGCCCATGCGGACCCCTACTTGATTGCTGACATCTCTTTGAGGCGCGCGTGGAACACGAACGCGCCGTCGACACGGCCTGTCGTCATAAGACGGCCGCACGGCGAGCTGGCCCATAGCTCGCCGTCCACAGGCCCGCGCCTACGGTGGCCGGGAGCCACCACGTGACCCCCAACGCCCAGGGCGTCTCCCGCGGCGACTGGGACGTGAGGTTCTTTCCCTCTCACGTCCCGCCACCTCCTTCACTAGCATGACTGCTTCGCAGAAGGAGGTGACGGCTTCCCATTCCCTCTCGCTCCGGACCATGGCTTGAACCAAGGCCGGACGCGAGAGATCGCCGCCGCCACTCATAGGCAGCTTGACTATAATAATTTAAAATGTTCGTACAATTTCAGCAAAATATGTTAACCATATATGAGATGGACGATAACGATGAAATGATAGCATCTGATTTAACAGTTTGTTATTTTTGTACTGTTTCTTTTTCAGCAACTGTTGGTGAGTTAGCTTCTCACTCTTCGGTTCTGTGTGTAGTTCGATATCTCAACTTCGACCTCATCCATCACTTCATTCCTAAGATTCTGATTTACCCATAGTATCTGAGTTAAAACAATCCCCTGTAATCACTAGATTTCTCTTTCTGTATTATGATTAAAATTGTGTTTTAGGAGGTATCGGTACGTTAGTGGGAACTGCTACGAACTTAGTATTTAAAGGACTGTTTCAAAGGTAAATGGTAGAAAATACTTTTATTTCTTTCATACTTTGTAATTCCAGACTACTATTTTTTGATAAAAAATATTTCACATTACATAATCAATGAGGTCCCAAGTCGTCATTCATTATTACTTCGATTCTGGCCGAACAGTGTTATTGAGATTTTCCATCAGAAATTTCTCAGTTAGCAGTTAATCAAACGTTCACAGTACATACTTACACTACTGGATGGCACACATTTTGTTTCTTAAGTAATGTCTGGCGGCCATGGGATCTTGCTCTATAATTTTAATACAACAGCCCCCGTAGCATGACCACCGTAGACAAGGATTTCTTTGACGGAAGAATCGACAAAATGACAGATAGTGCAAAGAAATCTGTCATAGTGTCGACACAATCTGTCATTTTGTCGATTCTTCCGTCAAAGAAATCCTTGCTACGGGGGCTGGTACCCAATTGATGCAGCCCACTGTACATTGGCGAAATGTGGGTGTACTTTGTAGGCAAAAAACAGGTGCACCACTGCCAAATCTTTCAAGAATTAGAGACAAGGTGCTGTATGGCGTGTTATTACATAAAATGTTTTATTTCAGGATCTTTGTGATGGCACCGGAATATTTATCGTTTCCAAAATTTTCTGCATTTTCCATTCCTTACATGTTTATGCTAGAAGCTGGAATTTACTTTTACATGGTAGTTGTTTATTTGGGATTTCTAAGGTGCGTTTAAAGTTTATTTCGTAATTTTAGTATATTACTATGATTAATATGTTTTTTTTCCTGGTGTAAATAGAGTATTAAACAGCTATAAATAGTCCCACTGCTGGGTCACAGGCCTCCTATCTAGAAGGACCGAGGATACGGTTTCGTTGGGATTCATTTGTGCCTATGATTTTTTTTGACATTTTCCTCACGATATTTGTTTTCCTTCGCCATTTTGAGCGCAGTCGCTATAATTTTTTTTCGTAATTTTAATCATAATTGATGAACGGTGCACAGAATACACCTTTCCAATTTTCATCGATATGATATAATGAAACATTCGGACGGACAGATTGACGGAAGATGGTCAGATGGTCTGGGTCAGAAATTGCTAAAAAGTTTTTAAGCTTAATGTTTTGTTAGTCAAGCATGTGAAATACCGATTTATTTTAAGGCCCAAAAGTCAAGCTGCTAAAAATGCAAAAATAACTGACAACGGTGTTTTAGCTGCTAAGAACGCGGTGGAAGAAAACTGGAAAAAAATAGGGAAAATCACTTTTTATGAAATTGTAAGATATTTTGTAAATCTCAATTATTTTTCTATGGGTCTTACAAAAATATCCTATTACATCAAAAACAGGGTCCAACTAATTGCACTTAGAATGTTGTGCCCCCCTGCCCCACAGAAAGATGTACTGAATTATCAATAAATTAATAATTAATTAATTGGTAACCGTTTGTGTGTCGATCCACCTTGTATAGGGCCTGACCTATTTACGAGTATAAGCAAATCAGAAAAAAAATTGTGGGCTTTCCCTAAATATAATGGTGTCATCCACCTGCTCCAAATTTTCTATTTTAACGAATATTCATAGCGAGGTAAAACAACATTTTCCTAAAAAACTAAATAACTATTATTTGTGTTACAGATGGTTATAATATTATTTTGTGGCGCTATAATGCTGTTCTTCAGTCGTTCACCACAAATATTTTACGGATGGGGAGACTTTATTTCCGATTACTTCAAGTTGGATGATTCTAGATTGTACGTAAAAACAGTAAACGATGTATATTAAACAAAAATCTAATACAACATGTAAGCCAAAGCAGCATTGTCTCTTGGCCACGCCTCAAGCTGGCTACTGGCTGCAGTACTCATTCGACTAGAGTCTTGCGACAGCAACGGCGGAGAAAAAAACAACATTGCTCAGAGCATGTCAAAATCACAAGGAAGCGACAAGTGGAGCGACATGTGGTGGTTCTCACACGAAAGAAACAAGAGAAGCCCGCGCGTGTTGCTTGACGCAAGTAGCTCATTCAGTTTCACCGAACATGAACGCGTCGGTCGCATGATCGCACGATGAGCGCTTTGGATAGGACACGGCCTCATCCCGTGCCAATATAAGCGATCATCGCTTTCGTTATGTCACTCACTTGTTCGTATCTCTGGAAGCCGCCCTCAGTCGGCGCGATGACACGTTCGGGTTCGCCGAACAAAATAAATGCTACGATGACGTATTCACTCAGCAATCGCTTTGGACATTTTTTTAATAAAAATATACAGTGAATGTTTTTTTTTTTAATTTCAGCGTACTGGACTCTGCAGCGGCTTTTCTCGTTTGTTTCTTAATGCTTCTATTGCCATCTACTTTGGATATTTTCCGAAACTGCTCCGCAAACGGTAACGTTGACAAAGATACTTGTTTGATATAATTACATTTAGTTCGAATAAAGGTATACTGGGTGTAAGAGACAGCCCTCCGCAAAATGAAACGGTGTCGGCCAGAAATGGACCTTCGGCCTGACACAACTTGCCCTATTATTCTATAAACATGTTTTTTAATCGACGCTGGTTATTAATGCTAATATATTTTTGAACATTCTTCTTTAAATAATAACTTTTCAGTTGACAAACTACCAGAAGGACCAGCTCCATCACTATTAAATTGGGTGTTGATGGATGAAATTATGCCTTACAGTTTTATGTTCCTATTAGGTAAGATCTACATAAAATTCTGTTAGGTTATTGTTTAAAATAATTAATTATCATACAGATTTAGTTAAACATCAAAACAATTTCTAAAAGGTTTGGAAGATTTTTGTATGAAGGTCTGAATAACTTCCGCCATTTTAATTTAATTTTAAAAACCCATGCACTAAACTGTATTAATCAATTGCTTGTATTTTATACAAACAAGTTGGTATTGTCATCATCTGCCTAGCCTTTTCCCAACTATGTTGGGGTCCGCTTCCAGTCTAACCGGATGCAGCTGAATACCAGTATTTTACATGGAGCGACTGCCTATCTGACCTCCACAACCCAGTTTGTACTGGGTAATACGATACCCTTTAGTAAGACTGGTTGTCAGACTTTTGGGCCACTGACTACCTAACGACTGTCAAAGATCTACAAATGACACCCGTGACCAACGGCTTAACGTGCTTTCCGAGGCGAGGCACGGAGAAAACTCGGTATGCAATGGGTGGTCACCCATCCACAGACTAACCTAGGCAAGCACGGCTTAACCTAAAGATCGACCCGAGCGGCTGTTAATATTCAAACAACTAGGTATTGTATGAGACAATATCTTCTTAAGTGTCACGTTTCCGAGAAATAATCTATCAAAGTTAAAATCTATTCACTGACGGCACAATCAGTACACTCTGATTTCTTGATTGATGCATTCATTTGATGCCAGTTACTGAGTTTGCTTGACTATGCGTGGCTAATAAAATCAATTCTTTACTGATGTTGTTATCAGTGAACAGATTCTTGCTTTGATAGCTTATATGTATTTATGGCTATATCTATAAATGAAGATCAGAATCCTAAAAATATTGCAAATATGTTTATCAATTTTAATCTACCCCGCCATTTTTTGCGCCCACTACAACAAACAGCTGTTTGAATGGGACACGCTTAGCCCATAGTGGCGTGGATACCCCGCTCCCCACGCCGCACTTACCGATGACCGCGCCGCCTGCGTTACCAAAGGCGTACTCCAACGAACTTAGCGAGTTACACTATATTTCGGTGTGTTAAAAACATGAAGCGCGGTAAGTTTTCGGGTCTCGATGACCTACGTGCTGTTTGGACCTGCATTGTTGTTTGATAAATTGGGATCCTATAAAACCTTTTTATTGACCATAGCATACTTGAAGACTTGATAAAAACCATCGTTGTACTCATCGTAAAGAACATAACCGGTTATGTGTCTAGCCTGTCTAACTACCGCCCAAGCCCTAAGGACCCATCTTTCATCGCTTTGGAATGTGAGATTCTTAGTGTATCGGTTCACTCGCCGCTTTACCGACCAATACGGCTTGCTCATGCACAGATCTTCTGCTTTAGGAAGTCGATACGCTTTGTGTCGCGGGCCAAATAATTACGAGAACTAATATCAGTTTCCAAGAACGCTCGCTTCACAAAGCGCATCACTCTAGTGCAAGTAGGTATAATACAGATTAACTTGCCGATATATGATTTAGCTTCACCGATACGCCGTTCAATCCTGCAGTGCCAAACTGGAACAGCTAATTTTGGTAGCTCTGTGGTTGTAGGGGACGTGAGATACACGATATGTCACTTCAGCTGCACGGTACAATATTGAGTGGGTATTGGCGAGGTCTTTGCTGCTGTCAAAGGAATTAGACTATTGCGAATCCAGAGCACACACCAGCGCCTTATTTTTCTTGGGCAAAGGCAAACGAGGTAAACGTCGTCTAAGTTCAGGCTTGTGTGAACGAAACTCCCTCCAAAGCGCTCCTCAATTGTGCATTGGGTTTTTACGGATATAACTTCGTCATCATCCTCTTCACCACCTCGGTCGGATCGCGGTGGAGTAATGGATACAGTTTGCAGCTGCACCTGGATCGTTGGCGAAACGGGCGTAACTGGGTTACTCCGTGATTCGAGGTGTAGTAGATCAACTCCGGTGTCATCCAACATATGGTTACACTGGATGACATGTAACTGGGGCCTACCATATAGTCTTTAGGCAGTCTTATTTTAACCTTACTTTGTATTTTCGTACCGAAGCCGTCCACTTAACATTCTGTACATCAAACTAAGTAACACTACGCAAAAATTATTGCTGGGAAATGACTTTTTTTTTTTGGTGGGAACAATCACGATTTACGCTAGGACTCAATGTAACGCACTCAAAACATTGTGTTGATGTATGCATTGAATAGTAAACAGGCATATTGCAGCATATTGATCTGTCTGAATCCCAAACATATTTATTTCATTAAAATTTGTCAAAAACAATATTATTATTTTTAAACGAAATGTGGTTCAGACGATTTTGTTGCATACAAAACTTGTTTTTATTGATACTAACTAGCTCTTGATTAATTTAGGTTAAATGCGTGGCCGCTATTTTGAAAACAAAAGGAAAATGGCGGAAGTTAGGCAGGCGAAAGAATCCAAAACTTTAGAAACGTTTTTTTTTAAGTGTATTTCAAATAGTCGCATGATACGAATGTCAAGGCACACTTGCATCTAAATGTATTGTTTTAGGTTTTATTTAAATTTAAAGGTTTTATTTTCAAGTTAGGGAATATTGTACAATAAATGTGCCTAAAATGTCATTAAATTTATTTTAGGAGGTGGATTTGCGCTCTCAGAGGCAGCCAAGAAGGAACATTCAGATTTGAATGGAAAAATTGGTATTATGCTAAGAAGTCTAAGCATCTTTCCAAACTTCTTTATCATCCTGTTAATAATTGTTTTCACTATTTTCGTAACAAACTTTGCTTCAAATGTGGCAGTATGCAATGTTATCGCGCCAATAGTTATGACACTGGTAAGATTTTTTATACACTAGTAGTCTCCACGCGACTTTGCTCGCGAAATAAACGTAGCGCACAGTTCGAGTCTCATTGGAGTGGGTAGATAGAAATTTTAGAATTAAATATATGTTTCTTTACAGGCTACAGAAATTAATATAAACCCATTGTGGTACAATATTACCGCTGGTATTTCGTCTTCGTTTTGTTACTGCTTGCCAGTAGGCACTCCAGGGAATTTAGTTATTCAGAGCGCTGCTAATATACCCACAATGAAAATGGTGAGTTGAAAAAAACTGAAAAGATGTTATTTTTATAATAATATGGATCAGCGCATACAGTGACTGCTTAAGCATGCTTGAGCAAATGAGACATTTTTTTTTTGTTTAGACAACAGTCCCACCACATAAATTGTAGCGTATAATAATGAAACGTATAATTATTGATTTCTTCCTTATAATCTTCAGATTACAATGGTAATATTTGCTAAGGTTTTTCTAACGGGAATATTGAGAAATACGAATATGAAAACGATTATACCTTTCTCTTATTTTATATAAGTGGGTACTTTTTTTTCGCTTTAGTTTTTAGGTTTGTTTTTTTGCACTTTTTGTCTAAAGTACTGTATCACTGTATTACAAACTATATTGAGTATGGCTATGCATACGTACGATTTAAATAATAAATAACTGAAAAGGACTACTTACTTTATTTAAAAAAAAGATAAACAGATCAAACTTCTAGAGGTTTGACTTCCGTACGACGAACAAAAACTAAAACGTTTGGTTTGTTCGCTTGAAAAAATTTAATTATTCATCCCGACTAGAGAACCCTAAGCTGTACGTGTACGTGTTCTAAAACGCACTTAGCCTGTTTTTAGGGTTCCGTACCCAAAGGGTAACCAACGGGACCCTATTACTAAGCCTCCGCTGTCCGTCCGTCCGTCTATCGGTCAGCGGGCTGTATCTCGTGATCCGTAATAGGTAGACAGTTGAAATTTTCACAGAATGTGGATTTTTGTTGCCGCTAAGGAAACCTTAAGGAAACCTACATGCGCAAGTCCGACTCGCACGGTCGGTTTTTTGTTAATTAATTGGAATGCTCGTAGTGAAACACCGATAATTAGTTTTTATTCGAGTTTTCAACCATTCGATTTGTCAATTTATTCTGCTTATTACTTACAGATTAAAGCGGGAGTTGGCCCTACAGTTACAACAGTATTATTATCGTTTGTAAGTATTTATTTTTGGGCCCCCGTTATATGGCCTGACCTCAATAAGAAAGCGGAGGACTTGAGTTGGATATTAGAAGTACCTTAATAGGAAATTTGTATCCAAATTTGAATTAAATAATTTTTATCAAATATCTACTATAATTGCAAGATATTTTGCCAAAATCTAGTCTTAAAAATTTTGTATAAAACATAACATCCGCTGAATTGTGATACAATTAATTTGCTCAAAGGAATTAGCTGCGGTAGCCATACACCCAAAATCATATTCAAACATACATGACATAAAATTATCGTTCAAATAAAGCCAATTTCATGGATATTATAAACGTCTTTATTTCAATCTAAAGTTCTTCGGCCTCTAAAAACACCCTTTCCGTTAAGTACTAGATTAGCCTAAACTAGACTTATATCACATCTACACTATTTATCACACTCGGATCTCGGTGTTGAACTTTAGGTTACAGATGTTTATCGGTTTTTATATTATGTCATCATCATCATCATTTCAGCCGAAAGACGTCCACTGCAGGACATATGCCTCCCCCAAGTTTCGCCACATTGACCGGTCCCGTGCGTCTCGCATCCAGCAGATCCCTGCAACCATACTTGTATATTATGTCACTTCTACTAATATGGCGATAGTTTGTTTTACAGAAACAGAACATTTAGTCCCGCTTTGGGGCGAGTAGTTCCACCTTTGAGGCAAATTGTTGCGCTTAGATTATGACAATAATTATTATACTTTTAGAGTAACATAGGTTTTCATAATAAAACAGAAACTTTAATAAATGTAAGCATTTTATGTTTATTCTTAAAAAAAACTTTAAAAAACAAATCATACCCGGGGTGAGTTTAGTAAATTTTATGAAATGGTCATGGACGTATTATACGTCCATGGAGACGGTCCATTTGAGTGAGAAATTCAGCGCCCTCTTTGTCAAGTGGAGGGAAGCTACTGTCGCCTTCTGCCTCCCCAAGACACGCGTACTTCGCAGCGCCGGGCGCTTGCGCTCCTCAGTCCATAAGCCAGCAAGATTGTTAAATCTTAGTGAGTCAAGCAAGCTGGAACTTAGTGGTATTTAGGTGTCCGAGTATTCGCTTGAGCCTGAGGGAAAGAGCCCCACGTCCCAGACGCCGCGGGAGACGCCGCGGCCAGATGGTGGCTCCCGGCCACCATAGGTGCTGGCCTGTGGACGGCTAGTAATGGGCTAGCTCACCCTCCGTCCGTCTTATGGCGACAGGCCGTGTCGAGGGCGCGTTCGTGTTCCACGTGCGCCTCAAAGAGATGTCAGTACACAGGAAGGGCTCCGAATGGCCGATGCCTGCCGGGGCTGCGCGAAAGTTCGAAAGAGATACCGCGTCCCTGGAACACAAAGGGCAAAGAAGGAACATGGATGGGTTTTAGTCAGTAGAAGTCTGACACTCCCTTCCATTCCGCCCAGAGCGGGAGGGGTTATTTGATGATTTACAAGCCGAAAAAGAAAGAAGAAACACCACTAGTGAGAAGTGTTTATTCCTGCTGGTGCTGCGATCGTGACGTAATGTTATCTTAGAGCTGGGTGTTCTGGAGCTGTGACGAACATCTCAAAAATGAAATCTATTCAGAACATTAATTCGTTTTTAATGTAGTGAAATGTATAGGTAGCAAGCGAATACAAATAAAAAAAAAACGGTCAAAGACACAAAATTAACAAAAGTTATTATAATTGAATGAGCGACAGAGCATTCAGAAAATAGCACCGACACGTCTTTAACTCCGAATAACTCGGTTAGTAGGTTTAGAACATAATTTATTATGATGCATTAGGTAATAATCAGAATACAATTAGTTAGGTCGATTAGTTTTTATAGTAAGAATTTGGCTATAATGGTGAAAAAGAATCAGCAATATTAACCGTAGATTGGTTGGTTTCGCCCCGCAGCTGTATTCAAAAACATGCTACATGACATGCCATGGCGCGCCTCTCCTAACCTCCTCCTGTGGTATGGCAATAGCAAGTGCGACATCCGGCCGTCCTACTCACGCGTTCGTCCTCGAACAGCGTTTTGGTCCAATGTAAAAGCTGAAAACATACAAACATTATAATGACTTAGTTTAAGCCGTATTTTAATTCAAAACATATGCGACCTGCTTTAACATCGGATTGTAGCTAAGGTGTTCGAACAGATTAGAACATGCTTTCCCATCGATAGTTAACAAGCTACCACTGTCTATGGCTTGAACTAGATCAACGTTCACTATTATCAATCTAGTCCTGTATCACCACATACTACATACTACAGCAACGTTCACTACGGATGCCTGTTGCTTTTTGCTGTTACTCACGCGCAGGTTTGGTGGGCGTTGGTATCGAAGTGACTGCTGCGAGCTCCCGCCAGTTTATGCACTCCTATTTTATGACACGAATATTTTTGCCACTGTTTTAATTTTAATTATAAAAAGTAAACAATATTATGGTCACTTAAAAGGCGTCTGAACTACTCAAACATCCGCAGAGAGCGGGAATATACCAGCTGCACATGTGTCACCAGCAGATGGAGTGGATGTCTTCGGAGTGGCTATCGCCAAACTCGACGCATACTTTCTACCTAAACAAAATAAAATCTATGAACATCACTGTTTTCGATTGATCAAACAACAGGCAATGGAAAAATTGAAAAATTCCTACTTCAGTTTAGACAACCAACAGACAAATGTCAGTTTAAGGACAAAGATTATCAAATAATCGATCAATTTACAGAAAAGTGTTCCACTTAAGAGCTTAGAAAGAGAATTCTACAGACAGGAGACACAATAACACTAACAAATATTATTTATGAAGCAAGAAGCTGTATGTCAATAGAAGAATTCGGAGGAAGCAACACACCAACTGAAAACATAAACAGAGTAAAGAACAAGAAAACAGAAAAAAAAGGGAACAAAATAATAATAAGAAGTGGAAAAGAAAAACAGGATATGGAAGATATGGGCACGTGTCTCAAGACAGCAAATGCCCAGCAAAAGAAAAAGATTGCCACAAATGTGGGCTAACGGGACATTTTTTGATAATTCTCCGAGACAATGACACGAGACAAACCGAATAAAAGAAAATATGAGGGTAACAACAACAAACAAAGAGAAAATTTAAAAAATTAAAAGTAGAGAAAAAGACGACACAAACCAGCACGCGTAGCATTACCACCGTGGAAGTGGGTTTCATCGACGGAAGGATCGACAAAATGACAGACTGTAAAAAGATTTATATATAGTCGTAAACATGACGATTTTAAAAAAGTAGAAAATATTTTTTCTATTCTTCAGTCAACAAAAGTCTACAACGTCAAGCATGGCGACATTTTTTTCTCTCTTTTTGACACTTGGGTGTAGAAACATTTCTTCTCAACAAATGTCAAAAAGTAACAACAGTCAACAAGGGGTATCGTATAACCCAGTACTAACTGGGTTGTGGAGGTCAGATAGGCAGTCGCTCCATGTAAAATACTGGTATTCAGCTGCATCCGGTTAGACTGGAAGCCGACCCCAATATAGTTGGGAAAAGGCTAGGCAGATGATGAAATGTCAAAAAGTAGACTATTTGACAGCACATCGGACCTAGATAAGATTACTATTTTTTTTTTTTTTTGCTATTTTCTTTGGTTTATTTTCCTTTATTGATTTTAAAAAAACATGTCGGGGTTCTACCATCGCCGTCTCCTTAGTTTTTAGGTCGAGAATAGGCCGAGAAGAATGAATGAAGAATGCTTTACGAGCATTAACAGGGGATCTTGATCTCCCTGCTGTGTACGGCAAATGCTTTTATCAGACAATACCAAATGGCCCTTTTCACCAACACTAAGTGACATCTAACGGTAGGCCTAGTGCCTATTTTCACCATCGCTAAGTGACACGTAAATAAATGCCTTATTCCTGTTTTAACCAACACTAAGTGACAGAAGCCTCATGCCCATTTTCACTAAGACTAAGTGACTGTAAACTCAATGCCCAATGCCCGTTTTCACCAACACTAAGTGACACCTAATTGAATGCCTAATTCCTGTTTTCACCAGCACTAATTGACACGACGATGGATATAGGTAGAATACCTACATCACTGCTACTTCCCCGTTGCTATGGAAATAATTTCTGTCTATGTCTTCGTAGAAACTCGAGTCTACGGTCGCCCCATGCTCGGCCAGAAGACATGTCCAGTTGTATAGAAAGAGCTTTGTCTATTCTTGGTAGAATAGAGATGGAGTTGGGTATGCTACGCGTGCAGATAGATCAAATCAATAGAGTCTAAAGACATACAATATGTGTTCAAAATCGATGATCACAGTGTTTTAGATTGATATATAGGCGGAATGAATGTTAAAAACCACCGAAAAACCCACCAGGTGGGTTCCCTGCACTGAAGGTGTTAAGAGACTGTTTTTATAAATAACTAGCTTTTACCCGCAGCTTCGCCCGCGTTTATGTCGAAAAATAACCGACAGGAACGTACCGAACAAACATAGTTACTAACCTTCATCCCCCTTTTTAACCCTTTGGGTGTAGAATGATAGAAAAAAAGATTTTCAATCGTCAGCCTAAACACAAGAAGATCCTAACTTCAAAACTGACAGACTTTCATGTAAACTTACATCTCCTATTTTACCCCTTGAGGGGTGAAATTCCCAAAAATCCTTTCTTAGTGGATACTTACTCTTCACAAAGAATACGTCCTCCAAGTTTCATGTCTCTAGGACCAGCGGTTTAGGCTGTGTTTTGATATATCACCCAGTCAGTCAGTCAGTCAGTTTACCATTTTATATATATATAGATAAAAAATAAATAGACAAAATGGCAGTGTTTATTTAAGGAATTATAACAATTAAAAATTTCATAACATAAGTCACGTATGCACCTATTATACGTTCATAAATTCGAAAGACACACCGATTGACTGTATCTGGCTAGGTACGAACATTGACTAATTAGTACGTAGCACGTGAATAAAATCGTCACTTATCACTTCTCGATATGCTTTATATTCGGGGTGGGAAACCCAAGTTCTTGGATCAGACGGGTGTCGTTCTGCGGTAGGGGTCGGTGCCCACTGCACGATCGTGGCGCGGCGGGTGCGGCTGTTCCTCACCGCCTCTTGTGCCCGCACCAAAAGTCACCATTTCTTCTTCACGTGATGGTGGAGGCTCCACCGCCGAAGTGTCCAGAAAACGGCCGCTCGCCACTGACGCCTGCGACTGAAATATCGATGCACTCCTTAATCCACTCAAGGTATTCGCACTTTGAGGCACCTCTTTGAATTCTTCAAAGTAATTGTCGCAGGCCGTCGGTCGCGGTGCCGCCGGGAACCCGTACAGTGTTGACGACGACAAATCCTTCAATGATGCTGAACTTAAATTTATTCTCCTATTTTTATTGTGTATTGAACAGTGTGGCATTTCATCGCCATCGAACACGAAGCGCCTTCGCTCTCGTGGTGTTGCCGCTGAAGATCCTGAAGGAGGATATGTGTCCCGTTTCATCATTCGCCTTTCTAGTAGCGTGGAGTCTCGCTCTCTGAATTCTGTAAAGGCATACTCACGATCCCACGCACGGCAATCAGCTTTGGCTTTTTCAGTTAGCTCTGTTATCCAATCTTTTTGGTACCACTGAAGAAATAGGAATATAGCCGAGGTGCCTGCTAGCTCGGCAGCCACGAAGCCACTAAGGTATAACCCAAATGAATAACCGTAACTATATGACATTCTGGGGGTTTCAAAATAAGTCATGTAGCGCAACTTGTGGCCTACTTGTGATTTGAAGACGGATATGTACATGACGATTCCGGTCAGCATTATTAAACCTGAAATCAAATAAATTTTGTATAAGAATGAGCCACTATAAGCATGCTTTCAGAAACGGCGGGAAGCGCGCGGTTTTTGAATCACGTGGGAACCGCGCGCGGACTTATAATTTTTTTTACTAGCTGCTCCCGGCATGCGTTGCAATGCACCTTTCCAATGTACTTTTCCTTCCTAATACCTTATACTTTTTACTACTCTACCCTACTTACCCTACCCTACCCTACCTAACCACCTACCTACCTAACCTATCTACCTCGTTTGAATAAACAACACCTTGAAATTTATACTAGCCTAGTACGCTGTTTTGGTCGCCAAAAAGACGATAATAGTTATTTCAAAATTCGGGAAAACCATAAAAAACCATTTGAGTTATTTGATTATCCCACGGAAACACCTCATTTTTCCGGGATCAAAAGTAGCCTATGTCTTAATCCAGAATATAAGCTTGATACCAAATTACATTCAAATCCGTTAAGCCGTTTGAGCGTGAAGGAGTAACAAGCATACACAAATACAAACTTTCGCTTTTTTAATATTAGTGTGATTGATGAAGTGGAGAAATCTCCAGAGTGAGGATTATTCCATTGACTGTGATGACATTTTCAAAATTAATTACATAATGATTGAAGAAACTAGTTAAAACTGCTGACCGACAACTTTCATGCAACAATAGTCACTTTATTCCACTCACGGGTCACAAGCGGGCCCCAAAGGACTACGTTCACATAGAGACTGTAAGTGCGACGAATGCTCAATGACACTAGCA
Organism: Noctua janthina; assembly: GCA_963576755.1. Lineage (NCBI taxonomy): Eukaryota > Metazoa > Arthropoda > Insecta > Lepidoptera > Noctuidae > Noctua > Noctua janthina. The sequence goes on from OY755055.1 coordinate 8,292,558, forward strand.
ATAGCTACTATAGGTGGCCAGATTCCAGATATTTAGAAAAAAGATATGCAAAAATATGTGGTTGGAACACTCCATTGTAATTATGTATTAGATTATTTTGATGATACTGGGTACTATATCATCTGCCTAGCTTTTTCCCAATTATGTTGTGGTCGGCTTTCAGTCTAACTGGATGTATTACCAGTATTTTACATGGAGCGACTGCCTATCTGACCTCCACAACACAGTTAGTACTGGGTAATATCATACCCCTTGATAAGACTGGTTGTCTTATCAAGACTTTTGGGCCACTGACTACCTAACGACTGTTAAAGATTTACAAATGACACCCGGGACCAACAGCTTAACGTGCTTTCCGAGACACGGCGGAAACTCGGTATGTAATGGATAGTCACCCATCCACAGAACAACCTAGGCAAGCAAGGCTTTACTTAAAGATCGTCCCGGGCAGCTGTTATTATTTAGCCACGACCTCCTACTAAGCTATACTGGGTACTACATGACTGCATTTTAAAGCCTTCCTTTTGGTGAGTCATATGCCCAACCAGTTATTAATATTGTTTTTTAACGAAACTGCTGATTATTCGGACTAACAGTCTATAAGTGTTTACTCACCAGATATAATAAAGAGGACGCCTGCAATGAATGTGCAAAGCCGTCGTCCTTTCACGCAATGCCCTAGGACGCAACACAGTGCACCAACGGCTTGGGTGAACACAGCCAGGAGCAGCGGGGCTGCCGACCGGGTCACCACGTCTGAAACACGTGAAATACCTATTATTAATAGTAATATTGTTTGATAGCTATTTTTTTTTTCCAACGTTCAGTCCTTATATTGAATTAAATAGCTAATATTTTGTATGAACACATCTAATAATACTAAGTATCATCGACAGATCATACAGAAATTGTAAACATACATTTTTCACTCCACCCTAGCTCACAAAACGGTAAAGGAAAACATCTTGAGGAAGCGGCATATCTTAGACCCAAAAAATAGAAAAAAAATGACATCTCCCAACCCGCACTGAGACCGCTGAGTGGATTACAACCCAATTCCTCTCATACAGAGGTGTAATGTGTCTCAGCAATAGGAATATTATAGGCTGATTACGCTTTTACTTATGTATCGCACCCGTGTCAAGCTGGGGCGGGTCTCTAGTGGAAAATTGTAGAAACAAAACTCACATGGTATCGCGTTTGTCGAGTCACTTGGGTCAGGCTGCCATTGAGATAATGGAAAATAGGGGATGTCGAGACACCGGAACACTGTGCTGCCAGCTGAAACATAAGGTTTGTATATCGCACCTTCGGTAAGACAAGGGCACAAGTGCACTTTTTGTGATTTTACAGGAGAGCCATTTTCAATACCGTATTATTCTGCTCATACCACCTTGAAGTGATTGATGGGCATGAAATAAGCCCTATACTTTTTGATTTGGTGCAAGTACTTTACAGGAGTTAAATATTTTTTATTTAAGATTTAAAAAAAAATATTTAACTCCTGAAAAAAAACTCCTAAAAATATTTTTTATTTTGATTTTTTGAAAAATATACGCTTTAATTTTGAGCGGTTTTGGGATTCAAAAAACACTTGAATTGAAAAATGTTTGATTATCTTATTAATTAAGGTATTTTCACATAATCACACTAAGAAAATAGGAAAATTATAGAGAGATAACTTGAAAATTATATAAATCTTTGCAGTTGTTTTAATTTTTATTTAAAAAGACAATCAATGAATACCAACAGTATCACAAGGTCATTCTGTAGAAAAACCTTCATCTTCCTGGAAGGACCTTTGTCCTTCAAAGTAGGAAACGGCTTTGTCTTTCAAAATATATGTGTATAAAGTAGCCAAGAAAAAAGCCAAAACCATATTTAGTATGCCGTATTTAGTATTTTGTGGAAAGCCATGTTTGGTACACTCATGGCTATTTTATGAACACATATTATTTGAAAAGACAAAGCCGTTTCCTACTTTGAAGGACAAAGGTCCTTCCAGGAAGATGAAAAGAAAAAGGACATAATTATTTATCTTTACGGCTTTGACGCGCCAACTGTCGACTGATTCGGGCGAAAGCCTGGAGGGAAAGTACTCTAAATACTGGAGATAGAAAATTTTGCTCAAAGGAAACATTCCTTTATTTTTTTAAAGACATAAATCTGCATTCAAAGATTTTCGAAAATTCGCTTGCTACACTCGGGAATCGACCCGGCTACATTCCATAAAAGTAACACCTTGTTTTTTTATGGTATCAATCAATAGGGTCAATCATATGGATCAAATCTATCTAACAAACATGATTAATTAAATGAATGGAAAACCATGAAATGGGTGAAATGGTATCTGGACAGAAATAGATATTATATTATCTGGTATTTGGGGTCTATCGGAATATAGAGATTTATAAAATGTTGTGCATTGCATATGTCTAGAATTTTGACTTGTTTATTGCCGTTACTGTCTGTTAGATTTGTAATCCACGATTTATTGTTTTGTATTCCTTGCTTGGCTATTTTTAGGAGCGATTCTTTTCTAATGCATTTTGTACTATTGTGCTTTTATAATTACTTAGACTAACATAATTATTCAAATTTAGTGCAATTCCAACAACAATACATTATTTATATACAAGTCGAATTCATACATTACCTCCTTTTTTAAGTCGATAAAAATGTAATAATGCAGGTCACTACAAAGTCGCAGCAAATTCAACATTATCAACCTTCTACAGGCTGCGGAATACCATGATGCCTTGGTCATATTGGTTTCATATAATTTAAATAGCACAACATAGCAAAAGATCACGCCTGTAATCCGGAAGGGTTAGGCAGAAGTGTAACTCACATTTATCCAGTTAAAGCCCCATGGAGTAGGGGGCGAGCGTATTGCAATTAACCATTATTGAAAAACCCATTACCATCTGGCAGCACGGAATCGCACTTTTTCATGCTACTATGCTTTTCAGTCTCTCAGAACGAGAAACAGAACGTGCTGCCGATCGCATCGGCGATGCTGCCGCATTCCCGTTCTGTTTTTTGCTCTAGCAAATGACGGTTCCAGAACCGCGCCAGAAAAGGATAGCAGTGATAGCCTAGTGGTGCGCCCGTCGGACTGCCAAGTCCATAGGTCTCAAGTTCAGGCCCAAGACAAGCACCTCTGATTTTTCGGATTCATGTGCGTATTGTATAATTATAACTTTCTTCGGTGAAGGAAAACAACGTGAGGAAATCAGGATGCCTGAGAGATATTTGTCGACGGCATTTAAAGTCAAGTCAAAGGCCCATGGGCGGCATAAAAACTCTAACACCAAGTTAGGCACTAACCACACGAAAAAGAAAGAAAGAAATGAAGGAAATGAAATGGACTGAAATGGGAGTTCCACAGTCACGGACGCATCAACGGACTTTGTAATGGAACGAAAGTGGGCCGGCTCGGACGGTGGGACAATGCATTTCCTACCAGCTACGACGGAACCGGAACGCATTGTAGGACCGCGACACACGCGCAAGTTTCCTACCCTATTGTACTAAAAAGTATCCACTACGCTCTGTATTTCAGACCGATACGTTTTATGTGTTTATCAACGTTTTTATTCTAAAATTTAAGTCATGTAAAATTCAATCAGTGCATGAGAAAAGCGTATGGTATGTAAAGTTTTTGTTCCTTACTGTGTAAAGTCTAAAGTGTTTGTCACCCAGGATAATAAGTAAGAAAACCAAAGGAGATGGCCAAAAATTGAATGAGCCTGTTCCCCAGAATGTACATGTCGGATCCGGTCATTAGTATGGACATAAAATGAATCGCAAGTGCGCCGTTGGTAACATCACGCGACCTATTTACAAGTCTATCCACACCACAGCGTGCTTCTACAGAGCCCTGATGTTCAGCTTGAGGTGAGGGGGACATTCAATGTCTGATCGCGGCGGAGTTGAGACGTCTTGGAACTGTAACCGATTCATTGTGCCCCGTGTTATTGTATTTATATTTTAATATGTGTCATAATTGTCTCTTTAATTTTAATTTCTGTAATTGGTTCTTAAAACAACCGTTGTAATTAAATAAATAATAAATAAATGTGGTTTCAGTGGACAAGGGCCACACCCCGCTCTCCTGGCCAACGAGAACTGGCGCAAGCCTGTAGTTATAGATACTAATGTTCGCAGGGAGCAAGGGGCAAGGAGCTTTATGGACGCTTTTACCGAGCCCTAAAATGGGCCCAATGTAGACTTCTTAGCGCCCGTATCCTGGTTGCGTTTTGGTGACCTCTTCTGGGAAACCGAAGGTTTTGTCTGGCAATAATGGACCAAGTTATAATGATGAATAAGTACCGTAGATTTATTGTGAAGGACGGCAAGTTTGACATAATGTCGGGCATGCCATCGTCCAGGCGAATCAATCCTTCACATTATCTCCGGGTGTTCTCGTCTGGCTAACGGAGAGTTCTTGCATAGACACTACCTCGTAGCTAGGATTATCCATCAGCAACTTGCTCTAAAATACAACGGTATGTTCCCGACCCAGTTCTTGAAAATGGCAATTTCACATTGTACTGGGATCAATACATCATCACTGACAGGGATGGACTCGTATCGTTAAGAGGCAGGCAGTCAGGTAGTCAGTGGCCCTAAGTCTGATAACCAGTCTTACTAAGGGGTTATCGTATTACGCAGTACTAACTTTGTGGTGGAGGTTGTGGAGGTCAGATAGGCTGTCGCTCCTTGTAAAATACTGGTATTCAGCTACATCCAGTTAGACTGGAAGCCGACTCCAACATAGTTGGGAAAAGGCTAAGCAGATGATGATTTAAAAATGTATAAAATTTGTAAAGAAATAAATAAAGGAAATAATGGTTAAAAAGTTTAAATAAACACTTACGATCTGTGTGACATAATCTCCATAACCCGGACACAGTTTGCTTTGCAACTAGGTCGTGCCTTCCCGTACCATTGTACGAAGGGTTCAGCATATTCTCCTGTGTGTGAAGCCAGTTGTTGGTCGACACTGCTACCAGAACTGCTACCACAGCTGTACCAGCTGACAAAGGCGTTAGTAACCAGAGGCACGCTACTGACGAGTCGATTTGAGCCACTAAAGTTGGTGACGGAGGAGACGGCCTGAAATACACCAGAAATTGATGTGAGCAGATTGTTTGATAATTAAGCAACCGATCTATATATAACGTGTGTACTCAACACATATTATAGATTGGTTGGTTTAGTCAGAGGCTAAGCAGTATTGGCTGTAAGGATCAATTCAGTAAGTCAGTTGCGGGAACGGAAAGTATCGTAGCGCGCTATCCGAAGCACAGAAATACTAAGCTTCTTGCATACAGTACCTGTAGATAACATGAACAAGGCGACAACGGTGTTTCTCACGTTTTGTGACACAATTTTGTTTTTTCTTTTTTTAATTTTTTTTTTAAACTAGTTGTAGCTAGTTGTACTGTTTTATTTAACATTATGGAATGCAATAAAGTATTGAGTATTGAGTATTGTAGCTCGCGACCTTCGTTCGCGTGAAATTATTATAAAAAATATTACTTCCCTTTTTGAATTGGATTTTTTAACAATTTCAAGGGTTTTATTTTTTTTGAACGAACCCTAATTATTTTTCTAAAATAAAAGTAGCCTATGTAATTTCCCGACCAGCTCGAGAAGGCTTTATAAAAACAAAGTGACTTTTCGTTTTCTCTCGAAGAGAGACTGGTGCAGCAAGGACACTAAAACAAAATTACATTTTTATCATAGTAACACAGTGTGCTTTGGAGCACAAAAGAAAAATCTGCGGGCCATTTTTGACAAGTTTTTTTTTTTTTTAAATTAATCTAGTGACCCGCCCCGGCTACGAACGCCTCCAAATTACTATTGAAGAAAATGTGAAATATGCTACTAAAAAAAAGATTTAAAAACTTATCAATTATTTTTTTCATGCAAACCTTTCCTGATAACATTTTCTTTCATGCAAAGCAGCCAAAGCAATGGAACTGTTCTTAAGTCCGAGTTGATCCTTCATACATGCGGCAATTGATTTTAAGGTTATTGTTTGTTTAATATTAAGAGTAATAGAAGGAGAACAAGAACACATGCTGCGTGGACCGTAAATAAATTGCGATAAGGGTAGGAGAACGAAAATGATTAGTATAAATATTATGGTTATATTTGTTTTAAATATAAAATTTAAGATAAAAGAGCATATAAAGTTGCGTGTTACCTGGGCGGGCGGCGGCTGGCGATGGCGCCACTGAGCGTAGGCGCAGGCTGCGCTCGTGCGCCGCGGGGTAGCGAGGCATGCACGCACTGCGCACCGCCTGCCCACATTCCTCCCTTCCGCTTCACTGGAATAATATAAGCATAGGTATGATGAGTCTATCATGTTCCCACACGCTTGGACACAGGAGCGGTATACTCAGGTGGTATAAGCCACCACGCCAGTCCAGAGTGGGTTGGTAGATGTGAAATGAATTTTAGGTTGTTGGACATGCCGGTTTCCTCACGATGCTTTACTTCCCCGTTTTGAGAACAGTGATAATGACATAAATTACACAAAGTTGCACCTCAGCTGAGTTTGAACCCACAATTTACGACTATATACTCGTAGTAAGAGCAGACAAGTGGAGCCACAGTGGTAATGGCTCTCACTACAATGCATTTCGAAAATACATGTTATTTTCAGTTATTAGTTGCCTTCTACCGGCTATAATAATGGGAACGGATTGTCTAACATTTTTTACGTATTTTTTTTTTATGTCAGTATACTCAGTCCCACTGCTGGGCAAAGCCCTCCCCAATGGCTTTCCAATTTTGTTTTCTATTTGCCTTTTCCGACCAATCCGTTAAGAATGTGTCACGCCAGCGCTTCTTGGGCCTGCTTCGGTTACGACGGCCATCTTCAAGCACCCACTGTGTAACTATCCTCGCCCATCTGTCCGGTTTCATCCTAGAAACGTGACCCACCCAGTTCCATTTTAACCTGGCAGACTTATCGCCAACATCGGCGATGCCTGTTTTAGGCCGTATTATGGTGATGTGCATTCGATCGGAGTCTAATATTGAGAATGCTACGTTCTATCGCTCTTTGGCAAACGTTGAGTTTGGACTTCTGAGCCTCAGAGAAAAACCAAGTCTGAGCGCCGTAGGTTAGGACTGGCAGGATACACATTACAGAGAGGCTGCACGTCTGGCGACAGCGGGGGTGGCACAGGTTGTCGCCCGAATCAGAATGCTTGGCTTAGAAGTGGCTGTGAGCAAATCAAAGGCTATATGCTTTCATGGACCGCGTAAAGCTCCACCGACTGTATCTCACATTACCATCAGTGGGGTCCAACTCCAGATTCAAAAGACCATAAAGTATCTGGAGCTTGTGCTCGACATTCGTTTGAATTTTGACGCGTATTTTCAACGCCTTTTGCCATGGGTGCCACACGGCTCCTACCAAATCTCGGGGGTGCACATAATAGCTGCAGGTGGCTATACATGTATAGGGGTATTAGATCGATGGCTCTCTACGGAGCTCCTGTTTGGGCTTGCGTCATCACAAATTGGGGTGCCGCTCTACTGCGCAAACCGCAACGGGTGATGGCGGTCCGCGCTATACGTAGATATCGCACAATATCCGGCGAGGCAGCGTGTGCTCTAGCTGGGTCGATGCCATGGGACTTCAATGCAAGGACACTAGCGGCCCTATATATTTATCACGAGGAAGTGGGAATACAGATCCCAACAAGAGTTTTGGAGCACCTCAAAGCTTGCTCCGAGACGCAGTGATGGCAGAGTGGAATTTCTTAGTGGCACCCACGGAGTTTACAATCTTGCCCGGTTGATGGCAATAGGCTCGTCAGCTCGCCTTCTATTACATGAGACTTTAATATAACTGGTGACATTTGGGAGGGCAGTAAACATTCATAAGGACAGTAGTACGCTAAGAATTGTATTGCTGTGAACACACGGCAAAGTCCGCACGTCTGGATGTGTAAGTGATTTCTCAACTCATGGAACAGGAAAAACAATGGAAGAGTTAAGTGAAAAAAATTGTATGGGAACCGCTGTCGCCAAACTTACACATAAACCAGTATTCATATAATGCACTACAAATAAACAATTTGTTTATTATTATTTTATTTTGCCTAAGTCACAGATTCACAGATTCTATATTTTAAAATATACCTTCGCTCTCTAAGGATAGGAATTATATTCCCATATCTCCACGCAATGCGACTTCAACTGCTAATTACACCTTTCATTCCGTGTTTTCCACCTTTGCATCGGTTTGAGGTCAGGAAATCGTGCTGGCCATGGTATGACAGTAATCATCGGGTCTTTAGTAACCCACTCACGTAAAGTGCTCGCTTGGTGAATTGGACAATTAGCCTGGACAAAACTTAACATCTACTAAATACACCTGTGTTTAACCCTTCGGTGATGATTCCTTTACTGATGGACCTACTTAATGTTCAAACGTTTTTAGTATTTAACAGGAGCAGCGGTGGCCCACTGCTGGCGGCCCCGACTTACGAACAGTAAGTCGTGGGTTCGAACCCAGCCAGGCGCATTACTTTGTGTAATTTTTTTCATCACCACTGCTCTCAAAACGGTGAAGGAAAACATCGTGAGGAAACCGGCATGTCCTAGAACCAAACATTCGAAGACATGTGACATCTACCAACCCGCACTGGGCCCGCGTGGTGGATTATAGCCCATTCCCTCTCATAGAAAGGAGGCCTGTGTCCCAGCAGTGGGAACATTATAGGCTGATTATGCTTTATGCTATATGCTTAATTAAACTTAGTAATAGTCTAACTATGTTGTTGTAAATAAATAAATACTTTATTTAGTTACCTACCTAATTTAATGTTTGTATTTAATAATATTTGCATGCTATTTTTATTGCACTTCATGTCATTTTTACCATCTTTTGTACCACATTTACAGCAAATAAATAATTTAGACTTTGACTTTGAATCACTATAACCTGGTGGATCTATAGCGGAATAGAGATGATTGACAATCCTCCAGACCCTTTGGTTGTCAAAACATTGTCACAGGTGGATATTCAATAGAAGTTTCTGAAGATTTTAAGTAGCGGCATCAGCTGAATTTGTTCGTAGACCAACCCTAAACCCGCAATGTAATAAGGTTAAGGACGACCATAATAAAATTCAATTATATCCTCTCTCTGTCTGAATTCGTGTTAGAATTTGGATCTATTGGATCGACCCTATTTCTCGCTATTACGACGTTTTACTGTTATGAGTTTCGGTTAATTCAATTTCCTTAGTTTCCTGAGGGATATTTAAAAATTAAATACTGAATCATTTTCGGGTTATTTAATTTCTAAAGGGTATAAGAAGAATAAATTATATAGATATAATAACGTCTTAAAATCCAAATCTACAGTTTTGATGTTGATTCATTTTTATTACTTACTTTTAAAATATTCTATGTAATCGATATAGAAAAAAAACGGCCAAGTGCGAGTCGAAGTTGCGCATAAAGGGTTCCGTAGCAGCAAACAATATAATAACAATATTTTTAACGCTCATCCATGGGTCAATTTACATTCAAGAGCAAAACAAAATTTTCATAGTATGTAAGGAAACGCGAATTTTTTTTATCGCAGAGTAGGCTAGGCCTAACATTACGAATTTGTTCGCGTTGTCCCGTAAATATACGTCTATTTAAAAAAAAATCTTTGACTACCTACTATCTATTATGTGGTAGGTATGGAGCCGGCAATCATTTACTTCGTGCCAACAGGTAGATACAATGTTTTTCGAACAAAATGTAATTTATGTATCAACGACCAAACTTCGAAGACTTTCAAGTCTCCCCACTCTCCGTTTGAGCGGAATAATACTGCAAAATGGTGTATATAACGAAACATAAATAAGTGTTTGCAAATTTTAATATCAATCAATTAGCACTTCCAAAAATCTCAATCTTTTGTACCTCACAAGTTTCGGAATAATTTAATTTAAAGAAGCCAAGTTTATCTTACGAAAAAGTTACCAAGAAGTTAATCTTTGTGGTTATTACCTTCCGGGGGAGTTTCATACCTTTTTGTCCGACTTGTGGGATAGGGAGGGTAATGATTACACCTTCCTCGCATTGTTTTGTTTGTTCTTGTACTTGTTACTTGGTAGATATTGTGGTTGCTATGTCAGCGGTGTGGTGTAGGTACGGTTTACTTACGGCCCAGATTTAGGTCTCGATTCGCAAACTGTGCGGTTAGCTCGGTTTTGAGTTTGACGTATGGTTTTTTGGTAGTAAAATGAGCTTTACTGACCATAATCGTTTTGATATATCACATCAAAGTAATGATACAGTTATCTTGAATAACCTATGCTTATTTTGTCTGTTACTACTTTTAACGCCAACATAGATAATTTACACGAGGAACCGCGCGATTTTTGTGAGCAATTTAATACTGAATGAAATTATTTTCAAGTAGTTACAAATGAAAGTCAGCTGCTGCATCCATTCAGTCATTAATCCAGTTTCGTATTTAGCCAATTGTGACACCTAAAATATTAAGTTCACTTAGGCACCGACTCATATTCCCTCCATTTACGTGCAGCTGACTATTTTTTTTAGGTTGAAGGCGATCCCAAAAATTACTCCGTAAGGTCGATGCGGTATGAAATTACTTTTTTTATATTTTTTTTACTTGCTGTAACTATGGAGCACTTCTGGAGCAGCTAACAAGCAAATCCCTGCTGTGCAATCGTTAAACTATTATTTTATATGACTATCAGCCACTTCTGTCTTCTTCAGCTACAACATGCATAACACAAGATCGTGGCTGAAGAAGTGGAGAATAAGAGCTATCCCTGCAAAATCGGTATAAATAACATTTGCATTAAAGAGAGGGGACTGTCACTTCGCAACTGGACAGAAGGCTCACTTGGCGAGAGCACATAAAGGCCAAAAGAGATCAGGCCAAATAAAAAGTTTTGTGAGTTGTATGGGATAATAGGTAGACAGTCGTGACTAAGCCAAGAACTGGCGCAAACCTGTATCACTTACAAGGAAGTATGGCAACGCAAGGAGCTTCACGGATGCTTCTACGGGGCTCTTCATGGGCGTGATGTAGATTTTCTAGTGGCGGTGTCATGGCTACGTTTTGACGACCTCTTTGGGGAAACTGAATGTATTGTCTGCGCGATTGTGAACAAAGTTATGTTGACGAACAACTACCGGAAATATATTATGAAGGACGTCACCTAATAAACATCCACTCATGTGTCATTCAACTATTTCTCGCACACGCGCTAAACACTACCACATCCATAACATACCACAAACATACACTCATTTCATTCACTCCACTCACGACAAGCACAAAACACCCCAACCACTCCCACACACAATCACCAAATTTCGCTCTTCACCTTCTTACTCTCATATTGTAAAAGTTAACCACAAGATCAAAGATGCACCCACTCGACACAGTTCACTGGCACGTCTGCCACAATAGAATTATATAAGCACACCTTATAGCCGCACACTGCCCCCTCAAGACACAGGCCTAGCCTAGTTTAGGGGACAAGGTTCAACCTTTTGTACTTATGTACCTCATGCTAAATTAAGAACAGATACACAGAAACAGAACATACCAACCGGAACAGATCTGTATACAGTGTAATTTACTTGAACGATCTTTGTTTTTTTTTTTCTTTGTGTGTCTTGTTTTTTTTTTAATAATATGATAATTTATTTTGACATTTTTTAATTTATTCTGTATCGGTATTTATTTTATTTTTGACTGTTTAATTTAATTTAATAATGTTTCTTATTTAATGTAATGTAATTCTGATATTTAGGTTTTAGCTATAATTTATGTGTTTGTATTTTTGTCTATTTTTGGTTTTTATATGGGTCTTGTACCTGAAATAAATGGAATTTATTTTATTTATTTATTTATGGTAATAAATGACTTATTTATATAGTTGTTAGTTTTATTCTAGAAAACAGATGTAAGTTTTAAGAAACGTATTCCGATCGGGAGTTCTAAAGACATAACATTCTTCATAGCAAGCTTTTGGAGTTCCGTACATCGCGATAATGAACATTCTCAATTAAGTAATTCGTCATAGCGTACCTTCTGACTCATGGAAGTCGTACTTTCAAACTTTATGTACAAGGTACATCGGTAGTTTAAACTTTGAAGTCCAGTAATACAGTCGTTTACACGAAACACGTACTTTCCTAGTTTTCTCCTATTGAATTAATAGCAATTTTATGTTGCCATGAGCATAGTAATTTGGACCCCATATTATTTTGAAAAAGGTTCTATCTAAAATTTGCAATCAATTTTCCACGAGGAAATCGCTTTTGAATTTTGCTGAGTGTAGCTGTGTACATACAGAGTGTAAACGGACCCTTCTCGAAGCTGTCAACCAATCATTATTTACATCAAACTAAGTAACCCTACGCAACAATTATTGCTGGGAAACGACTTTCTTTTTTGGGGCGAAAAATCACGTTTTACGGTAAAACCCAATGTAACGCACTCAAAACTTGGTGCTGATGGATACTTTGAATAGTAAACGGGACACGGAGTTAATTCAAGTAAAGTTAAAACCTTAAGAAGTAGTATTTAAAAAAAAACCTTTGAAAATAATGGAACTTTGACCTCCAATATCTCCGTAACTAGAAGGTTCCCAGGTACGGTCCAGAACAAAAAAATGATCACAATGACGGGGAAAACAAGTGCCTTTCGTATATGTTAAGGGTCTATTTACCCTGCACGAATGGCGCGCGGAGGCACTACGTCGGGAGGAAACTCCGCTGCCGCGGCAAATTGCTGCTCAGCGGACAGACCTCCGGCGTGATCTCATGGCGACATGGAGAGAGCGACTGTCGCAACCCCGTGCAGGGCACGCCACCATAGTGGCGATAAGTCCCCTCTTTGAGGAGTGGCTAGAGAGGCGCCACGGCGCCCTCACCTACCGCCTGACGCAGGTCCTCACCGGACACGGTTGTTTCGGGAGGTTCCTGCACCGAATCGGGCGGGAGGAAACGCCCGGGTGTTTCCACTGCGAGGATCGTCCGGAGGACACGGTGGAGCACACCGTGGAGGTCTGCCCCGCTTGGGCGGAGCACCGCCGTGTCCTCGTAGCGGCGATTGGCGGCGGCGATCTCTCGCGTCAGGCCTTGGTTCAAGCCATGGTCCGGAGCGAGAGGGAATGGGAAGCCGTCACCTCCTTCTGCGAAGCAGTCATGCTAGTGAAGGAGGTGGCGGGACGTGAGAGGGAAAGAACCTCACGTCCCAGTCGCCGCGGGAGACGCCCTGGGCGTCGGGGGTCACGTGGTGGCTCCCGGCCACCGTAGGCGCGGGCCTGTGGATGGCGAGTTATGGGCCAGCTCGCCGTCCGGCCGTCTTATGACGACAGGCCGTGTCGACGGCGCGTTCGTGTTCCACGTGCGCCTCAAAGAGATGTCAGCAAATAAGTAGGGGTCCGCAAGGACCGATGCCTGCCAGGGCTGCGGGACTGTTCGAAAGAGATACCGTGGCCCTGGAACACAAAGGGCAAAGAAGGAACATGGATGGGTTTTAGTCAGTACAAGTCTGACACTCCCTTCCGCTCCGCCCAGAGTGGGGGGGGTCATTTGATGATTTCCCATCCGGAAAAAAAAAAAAAAAGGGTCTATTTACACCCTTTATAGTCATCATTCACATGATGCTGAAGGAGATATAATATTTTGCATAATGTTAACATAGCAATTATGGCACAATGGCTATCGTCTTTGGTCACTTAACTAAAAGCCGTAAGTTCAAACCACGCATGCACGCCTTTCGGCTTCGTTAAGGGTATTTTAACTCCCTTTATTGGAGCCTGTGACTGTACGACTGTAAGTGTACAGAGGGTTGTGATAGGTTAGTAATAACATTTGCTTACCTTAAGAGATGGGTAACACTCTATCAATCTACTTTAATTGCGAGCCAACATAATCTCGGATGAAATACAAAGCAGGAAAGAGAAAACGATATACCGAAACGTAGCCCAAGGGTGTATGGGAACGACTTTGATCGATGGTTGCATGAATTTAAGCTGTTTATGTATTTACTCCAATCATTATTTTATAAAAAGGTTGGAAGCATGATAACGTGATTATTCTGAACTTATAAATTCCATACCCGCAGTTCCGCTCGCACGATGATCGATAATTGCCGCACGGAATCGTATTATTGGGATAAAAATCCAATGTGTTCATGGGAAAAGTTTTTTACAATTTCTGACTTTTTTAGTACTCCAACCTGGGTTGGTCCCATAAAAGTATTTGATCAGTATTAGAAACAGGATCAATTGGCATCAATAAAAAAAAGTGGTGGAAAATTACCATTTTCTTGCTAACTGTATTTTTTTTTTAATCTGTGGGCGGTGTTCAAATTTCACGAAAAATTATAGATAGTCTCTTAAAACGGTTAAGGTTTCACCCTGTATTCCGATGACCGCAAGGAATTATGGCAAGGCAAGGAGCTCCACGGGCGCTTCTACCGGGCACTTCATGGGCTCGATGTATATTTTCAAGCGTCCATGTCCCGGCTACGTTTCAGCGCCTTTTTTGGGGAAACCGAAGGTTTTGTCTGTGCGTATTGTGTGGGTTTTGTGTGTGTGTGGACGAATTTATGTTGACGATCCATTATCGAAAACTACTGTCTACTGTGCTTTCGAGACTTGGAGATGGCCTATGACAGTGTGTGGAGGGAAGAGCTGTGGTCAACTCTATCCATGTATGGTGTGGACAGGTGCTTGATATGAGCACTAAAATCTTTATACAAGGATTCTTGTGCTTGTGTTAGGATAAATGGCGCATAAACTTACTGGTTCTGCATCTCAACAGGTGTTAGTCAGGGCTGTGTACCGTCTCCTTGGCTGTTCAACCTATACATGGATACTTGTTTGACAGAATTGTAAGAAAGTGAGTGTGGATTGAGGATGAATGAGTTGCCTTCTATACGCTGATTATCAAGTTCTTCTTGCATCGTCAGCGAAACAGTTGCAAGATATGGTAACTGTAATTAGTAAAGCATTTAAGAGAAAAGGAGTGAGTGTGAATGTGAATATGACAATGATTATGGTGTTTGAAAGAGAAGAGGATGTATCGGTGTGTGATGTGAAAATAAATGATAAGAGTGTGGAGCAAGTGAACGAGTTTATAAAGGGCGATATGCGAAAGTTGTTTGAATATTGCTCCAGGATACAAGAATCGAATCATAGATATTATTTTTTTTTAAATTATCTTTCTCCAAATTTTCCTTCAGAGCTTGACTTAGGAGCTCGGCTTTTAAGTAATATATAAACCGGGACATTTAAAAGCTTCTGTCATAATGATGACGAGATTTCTCAGATTAATTAATTGCTTTGCTATGAGAAAAGTCTACTAGGAACTTAAGTAGCAACTGCATTTTATTCTGGCAGGCACGCAGGCTACTTCAAACCACTAACTTTATTCATCTTTATCATTTCAAAGGAAAAAAACAGAATATTTTTCTTGTATAACAACGCGGAAACAAACATTGAAATCACAACAGCGCTTGAGAAACCAAAATGGGGCATCATTGCCAGCGACAACCAAACGAGTTTCATAACTTTTATAAGTTTTGTCTCTGCTGAGACGACTTTAGACGTTTTCAGGGAGATCGCGTAATAATGTTGAATCATTAAGAGAGAAAAGAGTTTGCGATTTTCCGTACAAATATATTCCCCTTCTTTCTTCCTGAATAATGCCTCTAGAGCAATCAATCAATTTTATATTTTTCATAATATCAAGGTCGACTGTAAACACTTCCCCGTCATTTCCTTTTTTTCAGCAACTAATAAGTATCGATAAAATTATGCTCCAAAAATAACTAAAAATGCCCCAATTTTTACGGCCGTGATTACAAGACTACCACACAAATTCGAAAAGTTTTTAACATAAGATAAAATTTATAGTAACTTAAACACACTCTTTCTTAAAATTTTAATGTCAAAAATCGGCTCAGTTTTCGAGGGGAAAAAAAGGGGAATACAAAACGTCAATCTCGTCAATATTTTTCTGATATAATCGGTCTGAGCTGCAACTGTCCCTTTCGCACTTTACGGGGCTAGTCTTGGCGCGATGGCAATAGTTTCCTCAAGTACCTATTTTTCAAATTTCTCGCAGGCATTACGCTGGGCAAGAAGAAACTATAATCGTAAGAACTGATATTTTCACCAATGACAAACAATGAATGAATTAGAATTTAACATACTTTAACCATCATTGACAATGGTGGATTGCATTCACAGTCGCTCCTTGAGCGGCCTTATGCGGTATTTAAGTTCATATGTAAAGTAAAGAAAAAGTTATTATTTGATTGCATACTGTTAATGTTTGTTGTTATGTTTTAATTTTAAAGTAATTATGTATTTCAATTGGGATTTAATGCCTTTATGAATAAATAAATAAATATGTGAAAGTATGAAGTGGGAGAGCAGCGGTGGCCCAGTGGTGGAGACCCCAACTTACGAACAGTAAGTCGTGGGTTCGAACCCAGCCAGGCGCATTACTTTGTGTAAGTTATTTCATCACCACTGCTCTCAAAAACGGTGAAGGAAAACATCGTGAGGAAACCGGCATGTCCTAGAACCAAAAATTCGAAGACATGTGACATCTACCAACCCGCACCGGGCCCGCGTGATGGATTATAGCCCATTCCCTCTCATAGAGAGGAGGCCTGCGTCCCAGCAGTGGGAACATTAATAGGCTGATTATGCTTATCAAGTGGTGAACGAGGTCACGGGCGAAGTGCTAGTTTCATTAGTCCTACGCGTGTTACAATTCCGCTACTGCCATCAACGCATTTAAAAATCGCTCAAGGAATTCTTAGCTTAGGATATCGGCCATACTAATCGTATATACGCGCCTAGTTTGAAGTCGTTAGATTGGTCAGACAGTGAAAATGATGTGATAGTGAATTTGGAAGGTGGCCGGTCAAAGGATGTCAGGTCTTTGAATCGTGTACTGACACTTCAACTCTTTCAAAGTTGAACGTGATATACACACGGCACGGTTGACTCGGTTGACGGCTTCACGAAGCCGTCAACCAAGTATTCCGTACATCAAACTAAGTAACTCTGAAAAAAGTAACTCATTTGTATGTATGTTTATTTTATATAGGTATAACTTTGTTTTAAGTTCCAATTTCAATTTTCCTGTTTTGTCTTTTCTACACACTGTGTCTACATTTCTAATTTTCTTTCCTCTCGCAGGTCTGCTGGAAGAGATTTCGCATGAAATAAGCAGTACCTTTGTGCTCTTCTATCTTAATGTTATATCTTGTTGAGTATTTTGTGTGTAAATAAATAAATAACTCAACGCAAAAATGATTGCTGGGAAACGACTTGTTGTTGGGGTGAAAAATCACGATTTATGGTAGGACTCAATCCAATGCACTCAAAACATTGTGCTGATGGATGCATAGAGTAGTACGGGAGTAGACGTGGAAGTATTTAAAGTAAAGTTGTAACATTAAAAAGTTGTATTTAAAATAAAACTTGGGAAAATGTTGGAACTTTGACCCACAATATCTCCGTAACTAGAAGGTTTCCGGGTATGATCTAGAACAAAAAAAATATCGAAATGTACTGACTAAAACCCATCCATGTTCCTTCTTTGCCCTTTGTGTTCCAGGGCCACGGTGTCTCTTTCGAACAGTCCCGCAGCTCTGGCAGGCATCGGCCCATGCGGACCCCTACTCGGTTGCTGACATCTCTTTGAGGCGCGCGTGGAACACGAACGCGCCGTCGACACGGCCTGTCGTCATAAGACGGCCGGACGGCGAGCTAGCCCATAACTCGCCGTCCACAGGCCCGCGCCTACGGTGGCCGGGAGCCACCACGTGACCCCCGACGCCCAGGGCGTCTCCCGCGGCGGCTGGGACGTGAGGTTCTTTCCCTCTCACGTCCCGCCACCTCCTTCACTAGCATGACTGCTTCACAGAAGGTGGTGACGGCTTCCCATTCCCTCTCGCTTCGGCCCATGGCTTGAACCAGGGCCGGACGCGAGAGATCGCCGCCGCCAATCGCCGCTACAAGGACACGGCGGTGCTCCGCCCAAGCGGGGCAGACCTCTACGGTGTGCTCCACCGTGTCCTCCGGACGATCCTCGCAGTGGAAACACCCGGGCGTTTCCTCCCGCCCGATTCGGTGCAAGAACCTCCCGAAACAACCGTGTCAGGTGAGGATCTGCGTCAGGCGGTAGGTGAGGGCGCCGTGGCGCCTCTCTAGCCACTCCTCAAAGAGGGGACTTATCGCCACTATGGTAGCGTGCCCTGCACGGGGTTGCAACAGTCGCTCTCTCCATGTCGCCATGATATCACGCCGGAGGTCTGTCCGCTGAGCGGCAATTTGCCGCGGCAGCGGAGTTTCCCCCCGACGTAGTGCCTCCGCGCGCCATTCATGCAGGCGCGCAAGGACTATCGCCTCCAGATCCCATGGCGGCAATCCGGCAAGGAGGCTAGCCGCCTCGCCGGAGATCGTGCGGTACCCCCGGATTAGCCTTATGGCTATCACCTTTTGGGGCGCGTTCAGGTAGTGGGCGGCTTGCCGCCTTAAAGAACGCGCCCACACCGGGGCCCCGTAAAGGGCCATGGACCGCACGACCCCCGCGTATAGCCTCCGGCAGGAGGCGTTTGGACCCCTCAGGTTGGGCAAGAGCCGCTTGAAGGCAGCCCCTGTCCGTTCCAGTTTGGGAGCCAAACGTCGGAAGTGCTCTACGAAGTTCCACCGGCTGTCGAGGACGAGTCCTAGGTACTTCAACGTCGACCCGACGCCGATAGAATCCCCTCCTGCCGTCAGTAGGGATCCCGACGGTGGCGCATTCCGAGGCCCATGAAAACACATGGCCTCGGACTTGTGCAATGCCACCTCGAGACCCAATTGCCGGATCCTCTCCACGACTATCGCAACCCCGCGTGTCATGTTTTCGGCCGCCGCCTCGTGCGACCTCCCTTGTGCCAGTACCAGAGTGTCGTCAGCGTAGCAAACTACGCTGACGCCGGTAGGGAGGTCGGCGCGCAGCACCCAGTCGTAACCGATGTTCCACAGGGCCGGTCCTAGAACCGATCCCTGTGGAACACCGCACGACATCTCTCGCCGGTTCCATTCTCCGCTCTGACCGGGGTAGATGACGGCCCTATATGTCAAGTAATCCCCGACCACACGACGAAGGTAGGTTGGCACCCGGTGATACCGGAGTGCATCCCTAAAGCAGCTCCAGGGCATGGAGTTGAAGGCGTTGGCGATGTCAAGAGACACCGCCAAGACGACCCCGCCCCGGGACACCGCGTCCCCCGTCGTGAGGGCTCTCACGCGCATGATGGCGTCCACCGTGGAGCGCCCCTTGCGGAAACCAAACTGGTGTTCCGCAAGATCCGGCCCCATCCCCGCAAGGTGCCCGGCAAGGCGGTTGGCAATGACTCTTTCGAAGAGCTTGCCCACCTCGTCGAGCAACACGATGGGCCGGTATGTGGACGGAGAGTCCGCAGGGCGCCCTGGTTTCCGGATGAGGACCAGCTTCCCCGTCTTCCAACGAAGCGGAAACTGGCCTTTCTCCAAGCATGCGCTTAGGAGCCCTTCCAGTCGGGGCCCGAGAGCCTCAGAGGCCAGGACCCAGGCTTTGCCAGGCAAGCCATCGGGTCCCGGGGCGGTGTTTCTGGCTTTCAGCCTGCGTACCGCCACTCTCAGGTCTACCCCAGTCACCTCCGGAACGTCGTCATCGTCATCGGTGTGGTCCGCTTCCGGCACCGCACGCGGCTGCGGAGCCATAGGCGGGGGAGGATGCTCCCCTCGCGAAGGGAACAGAGCGCTCACCACGTCCTCCACGAGCTCAGGCCGGAGACTCTGCGTTAGCGGGGGGGCCCGGGTGCGGAGTTTGTCCCGCACCATCTTGTAAGGGCGCCCCCACGGATCTCCGTTCAGAGACTCCAGCATCTCCTCGCGGGCCAAATTCTTGGCCCGCCGGACAGCCTCTTGGAGGGCGGTCTTCGCCGCTCTGTACCCCTCGTACAGCTCCGCCTCAATGGCTGCCGCATCCGGAGGGCGGATGCGGAGCCTGCGATGCCTGGCGTACAGGCGCCGCGCGGCAACGCACGCCTTGCGCAGAGTCGTCAGCTCTCGCGACCACCAGTACACCTGACGCCGGGCGCTTCCTGGCCGAACTCGGGGCATTGCCACGTCGCAAATCTCGGACATGGCCTCCTGGAACCAACCCGCCTCGTTGTTGATGTCAGCAGGCCTGACTGGTGATGACACCCAGGCCTGCACGATCGAGGCTTCCAGGAGACGGAGAGAAGCTTTAAGGGTACTTTTACATCCATTGTGTGTGTTCTATTTTGCAATTTAGCATCTGGTAGAAGTCGAAGATTCAGCATCGAAGAAAACCGCAGCACATGGAACGTCATTACTGGTGACTTTAATCCTAAGATCGGCAAAACCCAGATATTCTCGGTCCACATGGCTTAAGAACCAGAAATGATCGAGGAAATACACTCACCCAGTTTGCATTTGGACAAGGGTTCAAAAAATTAACAGCTTTTTCCCGAAAAAGTCAGAGTTTCGATTAACATGGATTTCAGCAGACTGGAGAAGAAAAATGAAATTGATTTTGTGCTCTCCTCCAGTCATAATAGTATAGTAAAATATGTTAGTATTCTTAACAAACTTAAATTTAGTTCAGATCACAAACCATCCTTCGATCGTCCTTAATGTAAAATTAACGCATATAACATTATTTAAAAAAAACCTATAAATAAGCTTAACAAAGACGTTCTTATAAATAATTTGTAAAAAATCATTCGATTTACTGCTGGTTGACTATAACCAAAACTCTACATAACAATACAGCACCATCATAAATCGTGACGCAAGAGTGTCATTATTATTTAATCTAAAATAAAAGTAGCCTAAATTGCTCCCTATTAAAGTACTGTCATTTCGAAGATTAGCCTGAACAGAGAAAAATAAAAAAATAACAATTTTTTGTTATAAGCACCGTGTATACTTTTATATGCATTTACTAAAAAGCTGTTATTTTGAAACTACAAACAGACATTTCAATTTTATTTATTTGTATGAGTATGTATAGATCTACGGTGCGGACCTACCTATATTTATTTGTATAGTCTCGGGGTTGTATCGGTTACACGTCACCGTCAGTTCGGCTGGATTGTGTACCATTAGTTTAGCTACCTATCATGTACCTTTGACCTGTCTAGACGAATAAGCTGTCTCGATATTGAAAGGTTGCTAAAAGGTTATATTAATACTTGCTTTTGCCCTAAGAATCGCTTGCGTTACATTAGTACTATAGCCTATATGTTATTCCAGGTCATAATCTATCTGAACATTAAATTTCATCGTGAAAGAGTAATAAGCATGCACAATTGCACACGCATACAAACCTTCGCATTTATAAAATAACTAGCGACTGGGACTATCGGGCCAAACCATCAAGGTGAAACTAGGTAGGTATAGAGAAGGTATACTGTGGTGTATGTCTGCACATGCACGTATGTATAGCGCGCGGCGCACGGGCAGGCGCGCGCGCACCTCGTCTTTACTTAGTAATAAACTAGCTTGGACGTTTCGCTGCTTCATTGCTTCACAAACATACCATATGGCGACGAGAATAATAGTTAACCGCGTGTGTGCCTAAACATAGAAAATAAATTTTATTGGATCATTAAATGTTTTTGACCATAAAAATCAAGAATACCAAATATTTTACGGAAAAATAAACCAGTTTATGAAGCTAATAAAATATCTGCCTGTCGGATCTAACACAATAATTATAAACGATAGCTATCGCTACCTATAATTATTGCCAAAAAGAAAAAAAAAACTTAAAATTTTTGTTGGATAAAGATTTTATGAAACTACCTTTACAAATGAAATTTAAAACTTATACTGTCGCTTACGAGATATTTTCCGTGATTGTTCATAATCAAGGAAGATATCCCGTAAGTAACTGTATAAGTTCAGTTTTAAACAGTGAAAGCTTAAAACAGTGTTTAAATGAAATTTTGATGCGAAGTAGTATTTTTAATGTTAATTAAAGTTATATTTTGGTCCAAGACTATGACTTCAGAATACGATTCTGACCGCTTATTTATGAAAGAGAGAGCACTATACAGTTCATATTGCCAGTTGTTATTTCCCTGTTATAGCAGGGAATAGACAAATCTTTTGTTACCTAACAAACAAACAAAGTTACTTTCACTATTCAAGACTAAATGGCTGATCAGATCGTAATGGAATTTTGCAAGGAGATAGATTATATCCTGGGGAATGACATAGGCTATCTTTTGTTCACATCAAATTTTCCACGCGAACGAACTCGCGGGCAACAGCTGCTAGTCTTATAACAAACAAAACACAAAACTTTTCTATAACAAGATTGTTTTGTTTAACGTCTTGAAAAATGATGTGTATATTAAAAATTATGAATGATATTTAAATATTATATTGGATAATTTCAAATGATAAGCTGTGAACAATCTGGAATCTGGGTTTACTATTTTGTTTTATACGAAAAGTGCAAACATACAATTACCTCTCGATGGGATCTCCAAGTACCATTCTACCCATGAACAATGTGAAAATGCTGCTAGTAGCCAATCCTGTCCATCTCCATAGAATATTATCGTTGATTGCTCTTGGGCCTAAGAAAAGGACGATCGAGAACTCATATTATTTTGTTCGTACATACCAGTAAGGCGATGAAACGTTAAGTTTGATCGACGCTATATATACGCTGGCCTAAGCAAACGATACCCACCCTTTTAGGATATTATAGTTACTATTATTGCCCCTTTTATTTTGCTGGGTAAGACGCTGTTCATATAATGTGTGTGCTTTGCGATAATCGTCATGAAAGGTCGTGTAAGTTAATGTTCGATTGGACATGGTCGGCCCAATTATGATATTTTTGTTATATCAATTTTGCTTTGGAATATAATAGTAAATTTTTGATATAAGTGGGGAAACTTTGTTACTGCAGTCTAGGCAGAATTCACACCCAAGCCTCAGGCGAGGTTGTTATGTATCAAACGACGATTCCAATACGCTTTCGAAGAAATAAAATAATAGAACGAAAATTATTTTTGTCATGATGTATTAGGAAACTATGATTTAATTTGAATAATCATGTTTGTTTATGACTAGCTGTTGCCCGCGACCTTCTTGTGAAATTTATAGCCTATAACCTTCCTCGATAAATTGGCTATCCAACACTAAAAGAATTTTTCAAATCGAACCAGTAGTTCCTGAGATTAGCGCGTTCAACCAAACAAACAAACTCTTCAGTTTCATAATATTAGTATAGATATTCCATTTATAAACACAATTTAAATATTCGAAAAATATTTACACCGAAAAGAATTACATCTCATTGCCGAGATTAAAAAATACAATCACCGCCGACTATAGGAATTCAACGCGTGTAAATCATAGTTGCGAAGTTCATTACCGCGATGTAAACGCTACTGCGAAAGTTTACCATTGTGACGTACGTTGTTGCGAAAGTTCTTTGACCAATCAATCCGAATCTGAACCAATTAGGACTTAGTTTACTTACATTTCCGCACTAGTTGTGATAAATAAAAAAAAATTTACGAATGTGAAATACTTTGCATGTTGAACCTAATCGTAGTGCGATAAGAGCCAGTTTTCGAGGAAGTGTACTGAAAAAATATTATTGGATATTGTGTTAAATAACAATAAACAACAACAGTAACAATTATTCTGAATAGGTACCTATAACATTAATACCTCTCATAATATTTAAGTTATTCTACTGAATGTGTGAAAGCCTCCATGTTTCTTAACCGTTGAAACATGATTCCGAAGTCATCTTAGTACACTAACAGCAAAACATTCAAGACAGAGATATCTCTCAAGGCCTACCTTTGAATTGAAGAAGGTATTTAACAACTAAAATGACTGTTTTAAGAATATTTAATGACCTCAGCTCGCTCCGCGCATTGGGTCATTAAAACGGACTGTAAAAGTAGAAAACAAAGACGTATTACGTAAATTTACTATACCGTTTCAATTTTGTTAAGTGGTGTCGAAAGTCTACAGTTTTGTAAGCAAAATAAAACTGTACCTATAAAAAGACAGGGTCGAAGCTTTAGCTGCCATCTTGGTGAGAGATTAACAGCTATAATCAAGCAATTGGGTGAAGATTACAGCGATTTTTATGTCGCCATCGACAATGGAGCCGTGAGACGGACCCTTGAGCGGGTCATCAATCAACCTCGTACTCAAACCTGTGTAATAACAATGACGAGCATACTCGCGAAGAAATTCCCTCGGAAAATGTACGTGCGAGTAGGAAGGATGGTGCGTAATAAATGTAGATTTAATGCGTTAGCGATATCGACTCGAAATGACACCACACGTCGTACGCACATAATTATTCATCGCACAACGGTAGGCGAATTTCGAGGTTTTAAAATATTTTATAATATTATTAGTATATAGCTAGTATAAGCATACGCTGAGGAGCTCGTGGCTAAATAATAACAGCCACTCGGGTCGATCTTTAGGTTAAGCCGTGCTTGCCTAGGTTGGTCTGAGGATGCGTGACCGCCCATTCTGCACATACCGAGGTTCCTCCGTGCCTTGGAAAGCACGTTAAGCCGTTAGTCCCGGCTGTCATTTGTAGATCTTTGACAGTCGTTAGGTAGTCAGTGGCCCAAAAAGTCTGACAACCAGTCTTACCAAGGGGTATCGTATTACCCGGTACTAACTAGGTTGTGGAGGTCAGATAGGCAGTCGCTCCATGTAAAATACTGGTATTCAGCTGCATCTGGTTAGACTGGAAGCCGACCCAAACATAGTTGGGAAAAGGCTAGGCAGATGATGATGATGAGCTAGCATAAGCATAATCAGCCTTTAATGTTGCCATTGGTGGGAACGCTCCTCTCTGTGAGAGGGTTGATAATCCTCCATGCGCGCCTTGTGCGGATTGTTACATGTTATTTTTCTTCGATTCTTTGGTGCTAGGACATGCGGGTTTCCTCATGATGTTTTCCTTTACCGTTTTAAGAGCAGTGGATATGAAATAAACTATACAAAGCCTGACTGGGTTCGAACACACAACCTGCAACTCGTTAGTCAGAGCAGTTACCACTGCTCTAACAGTAAAATATTTTATTAACTTTATAATAAATAAGCTAGCAATAAGATATTGCTTCACGTATACTGGTCGTTGGAAGCAACAATACACACACAGTAACTTCGAACATTGAGACTTTTTATGTATTTTTTGACTAGAAGTGACAAAAGACATCCTTCCTTATGAAATTGTTCCGTTTGGCAGAAGATGGTGTAAAATATATGATTTTACTATAAAAATAGGCGTCCGTGACAATTAAGGCTAATTAATGGCTCTACATTTTATTTAACGGCTCATTGTGCGGAAAATTTATTTGAAATTTGATCATTTTAAAACGTAATATATTTGCTTTTCACCCCTATAGAAGGTAAATCGATCCGATGACCTTGGGGGTTACTGTAATGTCTTAAAGCAGGAGTAATTCCAGTGTGGGAAAGAGACAGAGCTATGCAGGTCGTCTAGCGACATCTATTTCCCACACTGGGATTACTCCTAAATTAAGACGTCATGGTAGGCCACTTGAGGGCTGAGATGAATGACAATCACTTTCAATGAGTTCTGTATTTCTCCAACAATTTCAACGGAATTGATACGATAAGTTTGTTATTATTAACTCTTCCGTTAGCGCTGAAAGAATTTTTCATTTGGTCCATACCCTCGGTGACAAAATAGCGTGGAAATACGCTAGTTGCGGAACTGGCCATAAATACAGGACCGGTCATTGAGGCGATGCGAAATGAGGCCTTGACTGGACATAGACCTTATACGATTTTCGCCTGAAATGGTAATAATAAAGCGTTATTTAATAACTATAATAATCTTAATGGATTTTTTTACTTCACAAACCGGTATATTTGGATTACTATCTGATGCCCACGGCTTCGCCCGCATGGTGTTCAGTTATTGTCCCACAGGTTCGTATTACCGGGATGAAAGTATCTTATGTGTTAATCCAAGTTACAAACTATCTGTGTGCCAAATGGCATCCAAATCCGTTCAATAGTTTTTTTGTAAAAGAGTAACAAACATCTACACAAAAACATACATCCTCACTCCACAAACACCCTTTCGCGTTTACAATTATAGTTTTACTAGCTTTTGCCCGCGGCTACGCTCGCGTTAATTTAGAATTTGACAAGCAATTTGGGTTGTACTCTACTTGTAATAATTTAATTCACAGATTCGAAAGGCACATTGCTCGCAGAACGGATGGCCGATGGGGCCGGAAAGTTTTGGAGTGGCACCCGCGAACTGGAAGACGTTGCGTTGGAAGGCCTCCCACTAGGTGGACCGATGAACTGGTGAAGGTTGCAGGGATCCACTGGATGCGAGACGCACGGGACCAGTCAATGTGGCGATACTTGGGGGAGGCCTATGTCCAGCAGTGGACGTCTTTCGGCTGAAATGATGATGATGATGATTTGAAAGACACGTATTATCATAAGAACTTTATTGTTGTTTTCCTCGGGAACAGTACTTTTTCCGGGATGAAAGGTTCCCTATGTCCGTTTCTGTACACCTGACAACGGGTATCAGGACACTAGCGCGAAAGACATTTGCGCGAAGGACACTTGCGCGAATCCACATGCGCGAAAAGACATATGCGCGCATGGACTTTTGGGCGATTAGACTTTTGCGCGAATGGACCTTTGGGCGCATAGACAGTTGCGCGCATAGACACTTGAGCGAATGGACTTATGCGCCAACGGACATTTACGCACAAAGACACATGCGCGAAAGGACTTATGCGCGAATGGTAAGGTTAGGTTAGCTGTAGAGTAAACATAACACTGAGGTTCTTCTAAATCGGAATCGATTGATTAATCTTTTTTGTACAAAGTGACAAGAATGTTCTATACATCAATATACATTTGTCATAATAGACATTAAAACGACTGAATGACCTTAAAAATCGACATTTATGATACCCAAAAGCTTGAACAGAGAGTAAAATTATTTTGAAACATACGTTCAAAATCAATATTGTAAATCGATTAAACAATAATTATTATTATATCTGGCAACACTATTCATGGTAGATACGAAAAAATAATTTGACATGTCACTCGGGCAGTGTTGCCACTTCTCTCGCTCTATCTCATTGAAAATAAGAAATAATATGATGTTATGTTTACTCTACAGATTAACCGTAGCCAGTCGCGAGTAAATCTAGTTGCGGAAGTGTCCTTTTGCGCAAAAGTTCATTCGCGCAAGTTACCATTCGCGCAAGTGTCTCTGCGCGCATGTGTCTATGCACGTAAGCGTCTATGGGCGCAAAAGTCCATTCGCGCAAAAGTCTAATCGCCCAAAAGTCCATGCGCGCATATGTCTTTTCGCGCAAGCGGGTTCACGGAAATGTCCTTCCCGCATATGTCTTTCGCGCAAATGTCCCAGATCCCTGAATGACCTTATAGACATTAATGAAACCCAAAAGCTTGAACAGAGAGTAAAATTATTTTGTTTAAAATCGATATTGTAAATCGATTAAACAATAATTATATCTGACAACACTATTCATGGTAGATACGAAAAAATAATTTGACATGTCTCTCGGGCAGTGTTGCCACTTCTCTCGTTCTATCTCATTGAAAATAAGAAATAATATGATGTTATGTTTACTCTACAGATTAACCGTAGCCAGTCGCGAGTAAATCTAGTCGCGGAAGTGTCCTTTTGCGCAAAAGTTCATTCGCACAAGTGTCTATGCGCGTAAGTGTCTATGGGCGCAAAAGTTATTCGCGCAAAAGTCTAATCGCCCAAAAGTCTATGCGTGCATATGTCTTTTCGCGCAAGCGGGTTCGCGGAAGTGTCCTTCGCGCATATGTCTTTCGCGCAAATGTCCCAGATCCCTGACAACGTATATGCTAAATTTCAGGATGATCAGTTCAGTGGTTTCGGCGTGAAAAGGTAACAAACAAGCAAAATTACTTTAGCATTTAATAAATTAGTTAGGATTTTAATATTTTTTTTTATTTTAATTATGCAAGTTTATAAAACCATACCATACCTATATAAAAAAAAACCTCAATGTGTGTTTAAACGAAACAAAGTATCTAAACTATGTTGAAATCGCATCAAAATCGGTTGCGTAGTTTAGAAGAACAACGCGCTCGTAATATATTATGTAGAAACTAGTATTACTAATAAATTATATGCAAGAGTGAAATGGTGTTGCTGAAATTAACAATACATTTGCATTAAACTCTGAAAAGCTGTGTTTGGGGTCATGTAAATGGGGAGCAAAAAATATTGCAAAACAACGATTTAATTAGATTAAAACATTAAACTTCCTAGTTTTATGAATATACCAACTACTTATATTTTTTTGCGTATATTCCTATTTGTTACATTACGAATGTTTTTACATGCGTACCTAATGACAAAACTACATACACATAGTTATATGCGATCCATGAACGCTAACTGCGGTAACAATTAAAATTCAATTAGGGGAAGAAGTCTTATTATCATATTCTTAGAACACGAGTTGGTAACGTTCTACTTGAGAAATATTGCCAAACATTTTGCATTGCAAGGGAAATTAGTTGTAATGCACATTGGCACCCTGTATGATGTGTCAATTTGGTTAACATTTAATTGAATAATGGAATTATTCAATTAATTGAAAATTAATAATTCAGCTTTGATATGGAAAGAAAAATTCCATTGCGAGCAGGGTTTGAACCTGCGACCATATCAAAGCTGTAATTCCCTACGCAGGGTTTGCTTAAAAAACATATTTAAAATTAATAATTCAAATCATTGTAAATTAGTAATAGTAAATTGCTTTATTCTTTAAATGAATAATGGAATTATTCAATTAAATGTTACTTGAATTAACTATTATACTAATTAATTTACGGTAAATTGAAGCATCATCCTTATCGATTCGTCGTCTCCGTCTGTCTGTCCGTCAATAAGTTACAGCCATTTTACTCCGAGACTGTTGGTACCAAACAGCTGAAATTTGGAGAGCATGTCTCTGCTATGAACCCCTACACAAAAGTGAAATTAGGAATTCAAAAAATAGGGGAGGCCTTCCACTCCATACATTAAACTGAAGGTTAAAAAAAAAAATTCTACGTATACAACTCTGTTGGGTGTCTATCGACAACTCTTTCAAAATAATATCAAGATTAATAAATACATTTTTTCTTAATTCAACGGTTGACGACATATTCTCTTCCAAAGCCGTAAAATATGTTCCCCCTCTAATTTTTAAAGCAAGAGGAAGAAAATCCTGAAAAAAAATTGGGTTTGTAGAACGTATAAGAATATATAGAAATAGAAATCAGTATTCTCAGTGTATTTGCTGATCGATGGGATTCCCCGATGCTGCGGAGGTGGATGCAGCTCCACGCTGAATTATAATTGTATGTGTCTGTAACCTACCAACACTAAAAAGTAAGTAAAATTGTTACTAACCCTATGGACTCCGGTCTGAAATAAAAATTTTCTATTCTTTCTATTCTATAAGAACTTTCAACGAAAAGAGTAAAGTCCTGACAAAATAAAGTACCTTTTTAGAATCCCTCTCGTAGTGAGCAGAATGATTGCGAACCACAACCTGTCCAACAAAGGTTTAATTAGGATACTTCCTTACACGCTAACGCTACGTATGTAAGTGACATACTGTCCTAAACAAAAGGAGCTTATAACCCACTTCACTTGGAGTTTCCTTCATAAAGTTAATCCTGGCCAAATGTCCCTAGATGGTGCGGGTCGTTAGGAAAATTTTGTGCGCTTATAAAAAATGTTTTAATAAAGTCGGATCACACGAATAACAAGGTAGACGTGTCTTTGTGGTATGTGAAGAGTAAGTCGGCAGTGCTAAGTGAAACGCAGTGGTCTAGTCGAAAATCGAACAGCCATTATCTACCAGTCAACCTTTGGGTTAAATAAGAAAACGTTTTGTTAGGGTACAAAATAAATATATTAAATAAACTTCTTGCTTTCGAAAATTTATATAGGCACTTATAATGATACTAATACACATACACAAATAAAATAAACTAATAAATATTTTAACAAATACCATAATAAAAAACGAGAAACCTAATAATAATTACCATGACTCGACTTCTAATAGAGAGAGCTATTTATCATCTGCCTAGCCTATTCCCAACTATGTTAGGGTCGGCTTCCAGTCTAACCGGATGCAGCTGAATACCAGTATTTTACATGGAGCGACTGCCTATCTGACCTCCACAACCTGGTTAGTACTAGGTAATATGATACCCATTGGTAAGACTGCTTGTCAGACTTTTTGGGCCACTGACTACCTGTAACGACTGTCAAAGATCTACAAATGACAGTTGGGACCAACGGCTTAACGTAATTTCCGACGCACGGAGAAAACTCGGTATGTAATGGGTGGTACCCCATCCACAGACCAACCTAGGTAAGCACTGCTCGATCAGAGCGGCTGTTATTATTTAGACACGAGCTTCTCTCAAAATCGAACAATAAGTTTTAACATAATGTATGGCCTAATAACCCGAGTTAGGATAACTGATCTTTGATTTTTCCTGGATTTTCAATGGTACCTAATTGAAAATGAATCTTCATATATGTACGTTCTTGCTGAAAGTATTAAATGCACGCATAAAACGTTAGCATCATTTCACGAACTCCAGTTTATCCAATTGTGGTTGTGTCTTTCAAACGATTTGGCATCGTGAACATCACTCATGATAATTACCAATGTGAATTAATTTGACTTAGGAAAAACGTAATTGATTTATTCCTGTCGGCAAGGTAGCTTTTTGTCGAAACGTTACACATTCACAGAACGCAAAATACGTTGGACGTGAAGTGGCAGACACCCGCCTGATACACAATACAATAAGTACAATACAGGTAGTAACGTTTCCAGCTTCAGAACCCCAATGCTATTTGATAATACTATCTATCTAGAACTTGCCGTCTTATGACGACAGGCCGTGTCGACGGCGCGTTCGTGTTCCACGCGCGCCTCAAAGAGATGTCAGCAACCAGGAAGAGGGACCCCTTCCTGGTTGCTAGGGTCGATGCCTGGACTGCGGAAATGTTCGAAAGAGATACCGCGGCCCTGGAACACAAAGGGCAAAGAAGGAACATGGATGGGTTTTAGTCAGTACAAGTCTGACACTCCCTACCGGTCCGCTCAGAGCGGGGGGGTCATTTGATGATTTCCCATCCTAAAAAAAAATATAATATTAAAAATTTAATAAATTAATTAAAAAAAGAAATTTACTTGGGGTCGGTGCAACACGCTTATTCTTCCATTCTCTCCTGTCAACCGTCACGCTATCATTTACCTACTCCTTTATTTTTCATAAAGGGTGTAAATAGACCCTTAACATAACCGAAAGGCACTTATTTTCCCCATCTATGCGATCATGTTTTTGTTTTAGACCATACCTGGGAACCTTCTAGTTACGGAGATATTGGCGGTCAAAGTTCCAAGTTTTTACAAGTTTTTTTAAATACGAGTACATGTTTTTAATGTAAGATTTTTACTTTACACGCCTCCACGACCCCCGTACTATTCAATCCATCCATCAGTACAATGCTTTGAGTGCTTTCCATCGAGTCCTGTCGTAAAACATGAATTTTCACCCCAAAAAAAAAGTCGATTCCCAGCAATAATTTTTGCGTAAAGTTACTTAGTTTGATGTACACAATGCTTGGTTGACGGTTATGTGAAGGGTCTGTTTACACCCTGTATAATTCCTCACACAATCCATCTATCGTTTACTTGTTCTTCCTCTCCCACTCCATTCATCAACATTTATATTCATCAGAGTTTGTTTGAATAGTTTTTGTTTTTGCCGCAGTCTATTTACCCGACTGCGGCGGAGCCCAAAAAGAGGGTTATTTACCTATTTGTTTTTGTAAGGCACGCTACGGTAAGGGTCATGTTTTTCTTGTACTAGCCACTATACCCAAACTTGACACATTTTTTACATTTACACATAACATAACATCACGCCTACAATCCCCGAAGGGTTAGGCAGAGGTGTACCTAATAGAACATCCACATTTCACCAGTTATGTTTAAGTCCAATGTAATAGAGGGCGAGAATATTGCCATCAACCGGTCGCAAATCCAGACTCCGTGGCTGCTACTGAGAAATTCCTAATGGAAAAACCCAATAACACTTTGCCCGAACTGGGAATCGAACCCAGGACCTCATGCTCAGCAGTCGCGCTTTGTGACCACTATACCAACGAGGCATTCAAACCTTTGTTCTTGCTTTTATACATTCAAATAGACTTGTATCTCTAACGATGTCTACTTTATACTTGTTTAGCTGTCTATCATCACCCCCACAGCGAGTTTGGCACAACTTTGACATCCCGAGATCGTTCCCAGCGGGAGGATTTGGAATCTTCTCAACGTTTTCGACAAAGAATCGTTGAAAACAAAAGAAACCACAGAATCGTTTAAGACATTACGCCGGGCTTTTTCCAGTTCAACGTTCGGATCGGGCATAAAACTTTCATTTAACTGCCTCCCAGGATTTCCTTTGATAAAAGAATAAAGTTATGTTATGGCTGGGATTTGACCTGATACATGTAAATATGGGTGATGTCATCACAATGTATAATTCAGATCTACCTAAACCATAAATGGTAATTATAAAAGTTGATACGTGGTGACGTAGTGATACGTCACCTAACCCTAAAAGGGCGGTTAAAGGCTGAGGAGAAGTTGAATTGATTTAATCGATGAGACCATTGTGATGACCTGAAATTACTCTACTATCTTATATACATTGTGAATATGGGTGATGTGACCGGTTTTATATAATGAAGTTTGCATTAATATTTTTTTTTTTGGATAGGAAATCATCAATTGACCTCCCCCACTCTCCACCACGTTCCTTCTTTGTTCCGACCCATCCATGTTCCTTCTTTGCCCTTTGTGTTCCAGGGCCACGGTATCTCTTTCGAACAGTCCCGCAGCCCAAGTTTGCATCGATGACTGTACATAATAACACTGTTTTTGTTTATTGATCTGCGAATTCACCTTGCGCAGGCAGAATTTTTTGAATGAAATCTACTTGAAGTTTACTTAATTCTGAACGAAGGTCAATTGGTTAATTAATGAAGATATTCAAGCGACGGCTTAATTTAATCGATGTGCTTTTTTACCCGACTACGGCGAAGCCAATAGGAAGGCTTATGATTTTAGCAGTCTATGTATGTATGCAGCTCGTGGCTAAATAATAACAGCCGCTCGGATCGATCTTTAGGTTAAGCCGTGCTTGCCTAGGTTCTTCTGTGCATGGGTGACCACCCATTACATACCGAGTTTCCTCCGTGCCTCGGAAAGCACGTTAAGCCGTTGGTCCCGGCTGTCATTTGTAGATCTTTGACAGTCGTTACAGGTAGTCAGTGGCCCAAAAAGTCTGACAACCAGTCTTACCAATGGATATAGTATTATCAAAAATACTTGATTTGAATTAATATTACTATTAACGCTGTCAAACCAAACTACTGCTAGATAAAGCAATACAAACTGAAAGTTCTTGTTTGCACGATTAACGAAATAAACTGTTGTCTAGTTAGTATTCATGGGGATCCTCTCATTGTGTATTCAAGTAGCGGAGTAAAATGAAATATGGACTATTCTCCGTGAATTTTGAGCACAAGGTGTGTTAGCAATACCCTAATAGTGACTTGTTGTTGGTGTTTTTCGTCTACGTTCCTTTAATTTATGGTTTTTTTTTTACTTATTATCATTTCTTCATCTAGCTAGATCTGTTTGTATTCGTCGAGGTTATGTATTTATTTTTAAGGTTCTTTCTAAACCTTTATGATGGTTTAATTTAGCGGGATTGTTGACAAGATATTTTTTAACATCTTTTGTAATTTTCCAACTCTAGGAAACAACGGATCCAATTTTGTTGCGTACTTTGTTTTTAATAACTCATAATACCTACTAAGATAATATCATAATATAATATCGTAATAAATAATTTTATTAGAAAATGGTAAAATTGACATCTAACAAAGCGTTTTATAACCAAGTTATTTTTTTACTAAAATTATATTCTATATATCAAAAAGCTGTTTAATTACTTCGACTTCGACGCAAACAAATATTTTAACAACTATTTTTGATGGCTACTCAAAGAGAGAGCCATAAAGTTTCCTTCCAACCTCGCAAAGACAGCATGAAAAAAAAAACGTTAATAAAACCGTAACACCATAAAACTGGGCACACAAAGTATAACATTGCTCTCGAACAGAATCCAATAACAAAATATCACACTTTCCGTAACATGAACAAGAAATGGCCGCCCGCTAACTCGATTCGCGAACTACTCTCAGAATCTTCTTAATGCGAAATGTTCCAAATGGATACCATTGTTTTCTTCCACAAAAAGCATCAAATAAGTAGGAGAACGAATACAAAACGAAGTATAGAGAGCACTCAGTATCGTAACAGTGAAGCGAGAATACGATATGTCTCCATCACATTACCATACATTCTTGAAATCGACGTGGGAATGGATACCTATTCTGCAGTGATGCGTAACTTAGGAAACACCTCTTTGCCGAGCCCGTTTTATTTTCGTTGAATTCGTTTTAGGGTTAATATATATTATGCGACGGCGATGTAAGTAGGGAAGTGGGGTAGAATTTTAAAAGAGGCATTTCATTCTATTTCCATCGCATTGCCCACAATTGTACGAATTCGACGTGTGTGATTTCTATGCACGTTGTCACTTTTAAAATTCAACTCAATTCTTCCTTAAACAGGAAAGTTTGAAAGAAAATGTTCTGTACAGTCACGAGCACCAATATGTATACACTTTTCTAAATTTAAAAGCAATTTTCGCGAGAAATAATTATTGTAACTTGGAGATATGATCTTTTTCATAAAAAAAAATGAGTTCCAGAATACTATGTTCGTAACAACATGATATTTTAATAAGAACAGTAGGAGGCCAACACTTTTAAAAGTTGTTAAGTGTTTACATATTGGTGCTCGTGACTGTACAGCAACCTCGAAGTATCCACTGCACAAAAGTTAGGAAACTTGCAGCAATTTCAAGAATATTTTCTCGAACATTATCTGGCACAAAATTAACCGAGATGCTACATTGAGATCCTAGGCGAACGCAGTTAGTTCACGACGTCCCACAAGTGGCAATTTGGACGACGGAAAGTGCCCAACCCTTAGTTCTAAAATGAGAAAACAAAACATTGCTGCGCTTGCACTACTTAATTAGGTACGTAAAAATGGCTTTAGTTAGTACATACTAACTGTATATGTATGCTTGGTGTTGGGTTCTGTTGTTTTAACAAAGGTTTATTCTATTCCTTAGTCCACCTGATCTAGAAAACGCCGAGAAAAAGGCGTCGTCGCTATCGCGAATGTCACCTATTAAGAGCGTTAACGTCTAATGGCATTTCATACAAACTTTCAAGTGAATTTTTTCGAAATGTTTGAACCGATTTTAATGAAACTTCGTACACATAAGCAGGACACATAAGTTTAAAAACTTGACAGAGATCGAAAAATAGTGTAACAGCCAAATTAGACTGATTTTAGATTTTCTATAGAAACAGAAATTTCCAACTCCCTTTTTTTAAAAAAAAAATTTCTTATAGTTCCCTGTCATATTTTTAGACTTATGTATCCTGCTTATGTGTACGAAGTTTCATGAAAATAGGTACAAACATTTCGAAAAAAAATCACTTGAAAGTTTGTATGAAATGCCGTAAGACGTTAACGTTCTTAATTATTTCTAAGATGACGATCTTCTTACAATCCTTGCGTTTTCTGTAATGATAAACCTACCCCACACGCTATAATCGACGGTAACTTCCCCTTGCTTATTAAGAACTCATTTGGTTAATGAAAAGAGTTTTACTCAAAAAACTGTTTGAAATGACAAGAATATTCCGGTTTCCCTACTGAGTCAGGAATTACTTTCAGCACAGCATGAATTTTCAGGAAAGTTATTGAAGGGTTTTTATAAAAACATTTAGTAGGTAACAACTTTGTAATGTGTTATTTATCAATTACATCTATTTTTTTAAGTTGTTTTTTTTTTTATTAGGAGAAAGTACGCAGATTAAATCTTTTGCAAGTCTTGTATTGGTTCTGGACACATTCTTTGCATAATATTTTTAATTAATCAGTAAGTGAATGTATTGCTCTAAAAAGACGTTTTTCAAAGCCCAACTACTCCCGCTGTTTGTAAGCTTAGATCTTTAAAACTACGCAACGGATTTTAATGCAAATTTCAGCAATAGATAGAGTGATTCAAGACGAAGGTTTATATGTGTATGTATATTATCAACATTGCACCCGTGCGAAGCCGGGGCGGGTCGCTAATATAATATAAATAAAGACACTTTTTCTAAAATCAAAAACGGAAGATTTACAAAATGTGTGTAAACATGAACCCTTGTTCTCTCGGTTTTTATGTTCTGAATTTACATAAATTATACGAGGATATTTTAATTTATTTAACAATGTTATAAAGGATGTACTAGCGTTTAGTCTCCGCGTGGTTGTAAAGAAACTCGACACATTGCAAGGGGGAAAATATTACTCTCCCTCATAGTCTATTAATTATCTTATTCATAGCTGCTCCATGCGGTTGTAAAACTACGTTCCGCTACAGTGATATGGAATTTATTATTATGCGTTAGTATCTTATTGTGATTGTGTTTTACTGTCTGCTTTGTGGTAATTTAATGGCGCAGGTGTATTAACCTCATTCTTTAATAATTTAACTACGATAAGTTTCAAGTTTTCAATCATGCTGATTTCTGAATTTATCCGTCTTGATTTAGATCCGTTCCGTTCGTTTACATTTTTATTGGCTTAGGTGGCCCATTGGTATCAGCCACGACTTACGGTTTTGGGTTCAAACCCAAGCCTACGCATTACTTTGTGTAGTTTACTTCATCACCACTGCTCTCAAAATGGTGACGGAAAGCATCGTGTACCATGCATGTCCTAGAACCAAAAATTCGAAGACATGTAACATCTACCAATCCGCACTGGGCCCACTTGGTTGACCACAGCCTACTCCCTCCTATTGAAGGGAAGCCTGTGTTCCAGCATTAGTAAGATTATAGGCTGAAACTGTTTTCTTATAGATCGTGCCTACTAAAGATAAGGCAAAAGAAACTGAACTTAAGTTAAAAACAAGCTAAAAATCTCTCATACCACAAATACGCGACATCCTAGTTCATCTATACTAAAATTATAAAGAGGTAAAATTTGTTTGTAAGTATGCATGTAGGGGGTAATCTTCGGAACTAATGATCCGATTCCGAAAATCCTTTCACTTACGGGAAGCTACATTATCTCCGAATGTCATAAGCTACATTTAAAACGTTCCCTTAGGTTAATATCCAGCACAACGGCGGACTCGAATGCCATAAGCATTTTCACCTTTGGTTGATGCAGAGACAAACAGTGGTTGTGGTGGTTTTCTTCTTGGTCTCTGTGAAACTGTGGATAGCATAAGCATAGCATAGCATAATCAGCCTATTAATGTTCCCACTGCAGGGACGCAGGCCTCCTCTCTATGAGAGGGAATGGGCTATAATCCACCACGCGGGCCCAGTGCGGGTTGGTGAAAAAAAAAAAAAACTGTGGATGATATGCTAATAACTTCAAGTCACAATGTAAAATTGATACTTGACAAGGATTTGTGTGAGATACAAAAAGTTTTTATGTATTAGAAAGGAACGTCTGAATAATACTTAAGATACACAGAAACAAGTCAAAACCGCTTCAATCACGGAGCGCATATGGGAATTATGCGCGAGGGGGTGAAAATTCGGGACGTAAGACGTGTAATGCGATTTTCCTAGGCTTTGTTTCTCCCTTCATTGGCTAAAGTCGCTGTTTTTACTGTCGTTGGTACGCTTTATATGTGTTAATGTTATTTTTTTAACTTTTAAAAGGAGAATAATAAGTCAAGCCACACACCTTTTTTTAGCACGGAACCCTACGTCTGATTTTATATGTAAGCAACGGAAAAGAAGGAAAGCGAATAAACGAATTCGTCTTATTTACAACGCCAAATAAATACTTCAAAAAAAAAACGTCAACTAAAGAACAACAATTATTTATTTTCACTTGTCTTCTTGATCACTATCTAATTTACAGCTATTAATAGCTTCGCATAATAATGTTTCTTTAAGAAAAAATAGTTCAGGCATCAACTCAAAAACATCATTGATGACGGCTAAAATTCAAATTTTGTCCCCGGTTCCTCAGCCTATACCAATTTATTTGGGATCGTCACAGCATGTCTTCTTCTTCCATATTCTCTATTACTCGTCATCTCAGCAGTCACCTCCTTTCTAGCCATAAATCACCCCTCACGCATCGACCCATCGTTTCTATGATACTGAGGATAATTTAAGAAAAAAAAAAGTGTTACTTCGACCCCAAGTAACACGGGGCAAGGGCAGAAGATGATGATTGATTTGTAAGGTTTTTAACGGCCTAAAAAGCAGTGACAGCCTAGTGGTGTGACCGTCGGACTGCCAAGTCATAGGTCTTGAGTTCGAACCCAAGGCACGCACGTCTGGGTTTTCGGATTCATGTGCGATTGTGCGTATTGTATAATCATCACTTGCTTCAGTGAGGGAAAACATCGTGAGGATACCAGCATGCCTGAGAGATATTTCTTGACGGCATGTTAAGACATATAAAGACTGACACCAGGTTTGGAACTAACCACACGATAAAGAAGAAAGAACGGCCTAGAATAAAATAAAACATAATTTATATACATATCAGGCCAGCTACGAAAAACAAAAAGAAAGTCTGACAACCAGTCTTAACAAGGGGTATCGTATTACCTAGTACTAACTGGGTTGTGGTGGTCAGATAGGCAGTCGCTCCATGTAGAATACTGGTATTCAGCTGCATCCGGTTAGACTGGAGGCCGACCCCAACATAGTTGAGAAAAGGCTAGGCAGATGATGATATCAGGCCAGCTACGTTTTAAATCTATTTGAAAACGTTTTAGGTTGTTAAAATTAGAAAAACTATCCCACGCCTGAGTTAAGGTGAACTGAATTCTCCTGTTGATTTTCAGTTTAAGATTCTTTACCAACTTATACTCGTAATTATTATACTTCTAAAACAAATATTTAAGTAATTTTTTAAACGTCATAAATCTTGCGTTTGTCTGCGGGTTACCTAACCACCTGAACGAAAATCTCAAACTTCATTAAATTAAATGTAGTAAAAAGTATTCTAAATTTTGGTCGGAAAACGTGCCTCCTACTCGTTATCTAAAGCTGCCAACAATGCCCCAACGTGGTCCAGAGTATCTCTTCAGAAAAATCTGTTAGTGACTTGACCTCTTTCTTACAGGTCATTGAACACAAGCTTCGAGACGACTTAAATATAGATAGGTACCGTAAATTAAGAAAGAAATCCTGGAAGAACAATTAAAATCATTTTGGTCTTAAGTGACTTAA
Source organism: Noctua janthina (assembly GCA_963576755.1). Lineage (NCBI taxonomy): Eukaryota > Metazoa > Arthropoda > Insecta > Lepidoptera > Noctuidae > Noctua > Noctua janthina. The sequence goes on from OY755055.1 coordinate 8,332,170, forward strand.
TGGACGAGAGAATAGACGGCGTTAATATTTTAAAAATCCATGTAGTTTGCCTTTTTACCAGGCTGCACAGAAGCCCAAGAGGGTTATGTGTTTGACCTATATGTATGTGGGCATGTATGTATGTCCGTTTCTTTGTTCCCTCGTAAGTCCCTAACGGGTAAACAGATACGGGTAAATTATACGTCATATAAGTTTTTAAACTATCTTTGTCCCTAGCATTATCGATCGATCGATTTGTCGATTTGTCTGCTCATAAACACCCACCCGCAAAAACTTCAGTTTATCCTTGATCATGGTGCTTGTTAAATTGAGGAACATTCCTCAGTAATAATTTCAAAAATTGAAATAAAAAATACTTTTTGTGTATTGTGACGTTAAGTTCTGAAAATACATAAATTAAGACGGTATAGGTACAAAAAACATTAAAGTGACTGAGTTCGTTGAAATATAAATGGGAACCCATATTTAGCACGAAGTCTAGTGCAATTAGACGAACTTCTAAAACGCAATTTTAAGAGTAATTTTGTGAGACTTGTTGTAGCCTCGGCATTGAATGTTAAACTAATTTATAAGTATTTCCTTTGTTTGTACTAGATCCACTTTAGGGGTTTTCATACTATAAAGGGTGTAAATAGACCCTTAACATAGCTGAAAGGCACTTGTTCTTCCCATCTTTGTGATCATTTTTTTATTCTAGACCATACCTGGGAACCCTCTAGTTACGGAGATATTGAGGGTCAAAGTTCCTACTTTTTCACAAGTTTTTTTTTTTAAGTACATGTTTTTAATGTAATATGTTGACTTAACACACCTCCACGACCCCCGTACTATTCAATCCATCCAACAGCACAATGCTTTGAGTGCTTTCCATCGAGTCCTACGTTAAAACGTGATTTTTCACCTTAAAAAAAAAAAGTAGATTCCCAGCAATAACTTTTTGCGTAAAGTTACTTAGTTTGATCTACAGAATGCTTGGTTGACGGCTATGTGAAGAGTCTGTTTACACCCTGTATTTACCGTCATAAATATTACAGTAGTGTAGTTTATCCTATAATTTTCTGTAATCAAACTACAAAACGTATCAGAATTCCTCTAGCTTCAGTCGAGAACAATCAAACAGGCATACAAACCAACTTTCCTGTTCATAATGTTAGTGTAGATGGGATGTAGATTCCCTGCAGCACCTATTTATAAAGTGTGACAACTTTCGAGTTTACCCCTCGGTTCTTTTGTTTCATATAAGAGTGAATGTGTACCTTGGGAATCCAACGGCGATGTTGTTCAAAATTGTTCGCGTTGAGTGTGAAATATAAACTTGTTTATTTATTCATCTTGTGATTATAGAGTTCTGTACCGGAGACCTAGTACAAGGAAGAAGTGCTCGTGGCTAAATAATAACAGCCGCTCGGAACGATCTTCAGGTTAAGCCGTGCTTGCCTAGGTTGGTCTGTGGATGGGTGACCACCCATTACATACCGAGTTTCCTCCGTGCCTCGGAAAGCACGTTAAGCCATTGGTCCCGGCTGTCATTTGTAGATCTTTGACAGTCGTTACAGGTAGTCAGTGGCCCAAAAAGTCTGACAAACAGTTTTACCAATGGTTATCGTATTACCTAGTACTAACTGGGTTGTGGAGGTCAGATAGGCAGTCGCCCCATGTAAAATACTGCTATTCAGCTGCATCCGGTTAGACTGGAAGCCGACCCTAACATAGTTGGAAAAAGGCTAGGCAGACGATGACCAGAGACCTAGTACCAGAGATCTTGTTTTCAGGTGAATATTTGCTCAATTCTTGTATTTGATCAGTTTGAGTCATGAGTGTCCTGAATTCACACACGCAAATCTCGTCGTATAAACACTTAGTAAACCCACTTACGAGTAGTAACAGCTTTGAGCCTGTTTAAGTCTTGGTGTTTAACTTGAATCCTTAATAGGTCTGAAGTCAAGGAAATAAAACACTATAATGAATGCTAATCTGTTTCGTAGATCGTGGGTTGAAACTCCGAAAAGCGCTTCACTTTTTAACCGATTTCTGAAAAGAAGGAGGTTCTCAATTCGGCTGTCTTTTTTAATGTTTTTTACCTCATAACTCTGTGATCACTGGTCATTTATATGGTTGGCTAGTAGAGTGTAAGTTGTTAATTGAACTTATTATTAAACTAATAAGTGATCGAATAATCTAGTTTTAGAAAATTGGCAAGTACATAAATATTGCAAAGACTATAGCAGCAGATACATTAAAACTACAATAGATGGCGTTAAGGTTGCATGTAGATAATTCGCGATTAACTTATTTTAACATAAACGAATAGATACTAAGTGAAAAAAATATAACCTCAATCATAATCAAGATAATTTTCTATAGCACCGTATTAAAATAAAAATTAAGTAGTCTCAAAGCGTGTTTATCAGCTCACCTTCCTGAAAGTTTAACCCTCAGCTGAAAGAGATTAGCAAACTGTCTCCACTTAACACTATAAAGTTTAAACCCGACACTTTGGGTGACACGGAGCGGGTCAAGAGGTGTTCGGTGCCATTTGCAGTTAACGAGGTGTTGCTAGTTGGAACCTTGCGTAAATCTTCTATACTAACGTTATAAATAGGAAAGTTTTAAGCTGTCACTTAAAAAATCGATTAAAGACCTAGATCACCGAATGCCGAGACTGCTGACTGCGGATCATCATCATGTGCCTAGCCTTTAACCAACTATGTTAGGGTCGGCTTCTAGTCTAATCGGATGCAGCTGAATACCAGTATTTTACATGGAGCGACTGCCTATCTGACCTCCACAACCCAGTTAGTATTAAGTATTACCATATCCCTTGGTAAGAATGTTTGTCAGACTTTTTTGGGCCACTGACTACATGTAACGACTGTCAAAGATCTACAAATGACAGCCGGGACCAACGGCTTAACTTGCTTTCCGAGGCACGGAGGAAACTCGGTATGTAATAGGTGGTCACCCATCCACAGACCAACCTAGGCAAGCACGGCCTATGTAATGCGGGTATTTCTATAAAATGGTTAATTACGTTTGAAAGATCTAAAATTATGATTTGAACTAAATCGTTGAGTCACAGTAGATTTCATACCGATACTTATTTCTCTACTTGAACAATCTCGTTTAGCTTAAAAAGAATCATACAATTTGTATGGCCAAAAAATTTACCAAAGTTGTTTTGATGATGATTGACTCTGTTTCATGTATAGCACAAATTGGTCAAGTTTTAACAATTTTTTTTTTTTTTTTTTTTATTCTGAATGAGCTTACTCTTGACCTCAATTTAGTCCTGAGGACAGAGATGAGGTCGACGATGGAAGGAGCTAACCAAATTTATTACGTACGATGTGCCGTACAACAAATACCGCGCTTTTGATGTGGAGTTCTGTAAATAATTATACAATACATCTACTTAGGATTATATAACTAAACGTTTATTTAATTTTAGCCCACTTCTTTTGCCTAAATTATTATTTCCCCAAACAAAGAAATGATCTTTTAATAAAACTGTTTTTATAGGGTTACGTACCCGAAGGATAACCAACGGGACCCTATTACTAAGCCTCCGCTGTCCGTCTGTCCGTCCTCCCGCCTGTCGGTCAGCGGGCTGTATCTCATGATCCGTAATAGATACACAGTTGAAATTTTCACAGAATGTGGATTTTTTGTTGCCGCTATAACAACATAAAATAAATTAAAAATTAAAGGGGGCTACGTACTACGCTGGTACGGAACTCTTTTATGCGCGAGTCCGACTCGCACTTGGCCGGTTTTTTATGTAGATCGTCTGATCAGCAAAAAAAAAAGGTGGTAAATTTTTCGTTCATACAACTTAAGTATTTTATTTGTATGCAAAATTTGAACAACTTCCGCTGTCATAGTATAGAATAAATAAATAAAAATATCGCATTTTTTTTTCTTTCTTTCCTATAGAATAAAATAATCCTTATATGAAACTCAGTCGACAATCATGAAAAAATATTTCGTATTGTGTGTTTTCCTAAAAAATAAATAAACATTAGAGAGATTCAAACGAGAATATATAAAACGATTCCATTGTAAATTATGTGGCATATAAGGACTTGTACAATAAAACTGTTCGTGAAGAAAATTATGTTTATTATAAATGAAGCTATACTCATAACTATGAATGAGAGACATCTGAATACAGAGCGGGAAACATGTGAATCTTAACACAGATGAACCCCGACTATGGAACAGTTATACGTGTTCGATTTATTGCAAATGTATCGGAAAGTTATCTCATTATGGTGTTGTATGTTAGGCTTATCTATTGATAGTTGACTTCTCTCCTTCTCTTCTTTAGCCATAATTCTATCCACGCAATGCTCACGATGAAAGAGCTATAGTTAACTTTATTTTTAAAATACAAGGTCCCATTAAAATAGATGGACAAACTTTTAGAAAACATTCAGACCACCAAAATAAAGACAATTGTAAAAAAATAAGAATTCGCATTAGATACTTACTTACAAGAAAAAAAAATCAGCTAACGAAAATACACTAAAAATGTGATGAATGAACGAAATGATGAATGAACCCAATGATTTCAGGTCAAAATAAAATCACTTAAATCAGTGTATTTTATTTTTTTTAATCAGTTTTCCCATACAAAACTTTAATACCAACTCAATCTTGATTATTCTTTTGCGTTTACGCTGTTGGTCCAATTAAAAAAAATATTCAGAATGATAGTATGAACACCCTGAAAAATCGCGACAAATACGCAACAGCTTTTATTATTTGACCAACAGGACCATCCATCAAGGCTGTTACCCTGATGAAACTGCCCCCAAAAAACCTAACGATTTCAACGTTGAAAAATGTCACTAACGATGCGCTGATTGCAATACAAATACATGTATCGAAACGTGTTCGAAAACCAAAATAAAGGAAAAAAAGAAGGGATAAGTCTCGTTCGGTCCCATATTGAAGTTGTGATATCTACGTTTTTTCGTGAATGATTAAGTCTTGTCAAAAACGTGTTCTGCGTCCAACATGATTATATTGTTGTTGTTTTATTCGCTTTTTTCTCACAATCCTGATAAATTTCTATAAATATAGAATACCTATAACTAGTCTTTTAAATACTTAGGTGTAAACAATGATATTGTAAATAAAAAGAGGTAGATATCGCACTAGCGCTCGCAAATTGTTGCAGACAAATTCAGACAATTGTCGTAATTTAAGTACTTCAAGCGCAATAGCTATCTCTTTCTGTATCATACGTTCCGTATTATCTATCGCAGTCGTAACAACGCAACGATATTTGAACGCCGCTCGGTATGAATGTAGCGTATCTTTCTTTATAATATCATTGGCTGTCAGCGATAACACGAAAAGATTGGACAGCATGTTTTATAATGTACCTACTTAAAATGTTTTCAATATGAATCAGATGTTGTTGTTGTTATTTTGTTGTTGTTATTGTTGTTTAATTAATTTAGGTATTAGTATTTATACTGGGTGTAATCCAACTTCTTTTATATAGTATGTTTTTTTTTATTTATTTTTTATTTACACACTTTATATTGTAGGTTTTCTTTTTTTATATGTATGTCTTATAGCATCGTAAAGATGTTATAACTGGTTGCAAATAAATAAATAATAATAAATAGATGTTTTATACATAGGCGTGTATACATTTGAGTTTTCAAACACATGTTCGAACAGAAAATTTCTAGAGAATAAATTGAAAACCGAACTCTCTAACCAGAAAATTCATTATGTAATAACAGAAAACGTAAAAGAAACCCGTGAAGCGTCGCAATATTACTTACTACCCTCGCTTTTCTAAATTTAATTCAAAAGACGAAACTTGAGGTTCATAACAAGCTTTTTATTATTTTGGCGAAACGAAACCCCTCCGGTGGAAAGAGTGAAAGCGTGTAGTGGTTAATACGAGCTTGTCTACATACCTACGATCATTGAAATTTATTAATTTTAAACATGTATTTTTGTTGCAGCTTTCATATTGTTGGAGAAGCTAGACGTTTCTTTTAAAAAATATATATTTAGCCGTACATTGCAAAGTTGGTATATGAAAAGGTATTTTTTATTCTTATTTAATTTTATTAACGTAATTATTAATTTTTACTTCATATCATAAAATACTCTTCCGCTTCAGTTTTCCAATGTTTTAAGGCCAATGATCGTGTTTTTTTATTTATTCAACATAGGCCTATGTTTAAAAAAAACTGGCCAAGTGCGAGTCGGACTCGCGCATGAAGTGTTCCGCACCATCGTAGTAGGGCCCTATCTTTAATAATTTATTTATTTTTATCGTTTGTTGTTATAGCGGCAACAGAAATACACATTCTGTGAAAATTTCAACTGTCTAGTTAATACGGATCATGAGATACAGCCCGCTGACAGACAGACGGATGGACAGCGGAGGCTTAGTAATAGGGTTCGGTTGGTTACCCTTCGGGTACGGTACCCTAAAAATATCATCATTGCAAAACATTATGCAATTACTGGAAACAGATATTGACTAGCGCCAGTTTTCGATACAAAAACAGTCAGCTGCGCTAATTGGAGTTGCGACCTCAAACACTGAAATTGGACACTTACATTTTGAAAACAGATATCCGCCCGCGGCTGCCTGTCTGTCATGATTGTAACATGGAATCGAAAACACACTCAAGGTATATTCTTTATTTTTTACACAAACGAGAGCCCATGACAAAAATGTTTGTTTCATGACCAAAACCATTAGTATTCAGAAAAATACTTTTTAGGAATTTTAATATTAATGAAGAAACATATTGCGAATAAGTTTAGGTTGCCTGAGTATAATCGGTCAAGACTCACGGTTGTCCCATTTTATATATTCTCTTGACGTAATTTTATCAGACAAAATGTCGTCTGCTTGCAAAAAAATATTTTTCAGTAAACAGATGAGTGAAGGCTCCTAGACTACTTAAATGAGTGCGCGAACAGCGAGTGCGTGTTCGCTGATGCAAGTCCACCGCTTTTACGTGTGCGCGTACAAATGTGCGTGAAAATTTCACCACATTTTGTTCATGTTCACTTGAGCGAGTCCACCGAAAGAAACATTTGTGCGGCACACTGTGCCGCACACTGGTGGAATCGTGATATTTCAATATAGCCCGCGGAATTGAAAATTTCGACTTTCAAGTTACATTATATTATATCATATTATACAACTGCCAAACAACGTCTATCTAGCTGACTAGACAGACGTTGTTTGGCCCAATTGAGGATTCGACGACAGATTCAGCATTAGCACAGCTAAAAACCGTCCAGTTGAACCGAAAAAATAAAAAAACAAAACAAAATCGATCAAAATATTTAGTGGAGAAGTATTGTAAATACGCACACCGGATTTTTATACAAATATAAAATATATCAACTTACTACATTTTATACTGAACTGTTCGATATTTTGACTTTCGATATTCAAAGAGCTACTCCAAAAACCAGACGTTGTAAAGAGTCACACGTCTAGTTTCGATTGAAATCTGCTAACTCTATGACAAAAAGTTATTGATCGTAAATAGCCGGCAACGTTTGACACATTACTTATATTACTCTGTCACGTAACGGAGACTCAAGGACGTTTTGAAAGGCTCCCGTCTGACGGCAAGGTATAGTTAGAAACGCTCAGTACATAGTTGTCCCGGAAATCGGAAATGAGACGCTGGCGCTGGTCGGCTGCTGACAATGTAAAGAGAATGGCTTCGATCTGACTGTTTTAATTATCAATTGAAATAACCATGCTTTTTTTATTGGGTTTTGAAGCATTTGTCGGGATTTTAGATTTTAGTTCTTAAAAAACAAGCCGCTTTGAATTTCTTAAATAGAAGGCACTTTAAAACCTTCTTCTTGTGTGGAGTCAACCGACTAGGTGAACAGACGATCTCAAAAAAGTCACCGGATGAAACTGGATAGCCATGACACAAAACCGCCAAAAGTGGAGAGATTTGGAAGAAACCTACCTCAGCATAGGTTGACCAAAGGTTGAAGAAGAGAGAAAACGATTCTTGCGTATTCTTTTCTCCACTATGTTAGGGTCAGGTTTTAGTCTAACTGGAGCTGAATACCAGTATTTTACACGAAGAGACTGCTTATCTTAACTCCTTAAACCAATTACTTGATAACTCGATTCCCCATTGGTAAGACTGCTTGGCAAACTGTGGGTTTCTGACTAAACATAACGACTGTCAGACATACACACATCATCATCATCATCATTTAGGCCTCCCCAAGTGTCGCCACATTGACAGGTCCCGTGCGACTCGCATCCAACGGATCCCTGCAACCTTCACCGGGTGATCGGTGCACCTAGTGGGGGGCCTTCCAACGCAACGTCTTCCGGTTCGCGGACCTACACACATACAAGGTGTAAATGGACCCGTCACGAAGCCGTCAACCAAGCATTCTGTACATCAAACTAAGTAACACTGTGCAAACATTATTGATGGGATACGACTTTTTTTGGGGTAATCACGTTTTATGGTAAAACTCAACGTAACGCATTCAAAACATTGTTCTGAAGGATGCATTCAATAGTAAACAGGTCATGGAGGTTTCTAAAATAAAGTTATAACCTTAAAAAGTAGTATTTAAAAAAAAAAACTTGTGACAATGTTGAAACTTTGACCCCCAATATCTCCGTAACTAGAAGGTATGGTCCAGAACAAAAAAATAATCGCAATGACGGCGAGAACAAGAGACTTTCGGCTTCGTTAAGGGTCTATTTACATTAATATCTATCGGGACCAAGGCTTAACGAGCTTTTTGAGGCTTGAAAGAGTCTCAGTATGTAAGTAAGGCTGGTCACCCATCCACGGACGACCTCGGCAAGCGAGCTTAATCTACAATCGACACGGCTTTTATTACTTAACCACGAGCTCTTTCTTAGAAAACGTTCCTATTTATCTTAAATATTGTGACATCCTTATGATAAGACAAGCATCTTGAAAGGAGGAATCGATCACAGACGTCCTTCAAAAGTTCTGCCGAGACGTATCATCGCTGCGGTTGTCGCTTTCAAAATAAACAACCGCTTACAATGCTCAAATGGGGCTTTAAATGGCCTATTGTAACTTGAAACTTTCTTCTCCTTTGTGCTTATGTGAAACTTTTGAAGACTTCTAAATAATTGCAGCCTTTTGGGGTGGCCCTCTATACTTGTAATCGAAGATTCTACGTATATAACTGTGTGGGGTGTCTATCGATTGATTTTTTCCGATTACTACTTGATTACCCAGCTGATTTACGTGGTGTTTTTTTTATTTGGTAGAAGCAACCCGCACTGTGGTTCCATATAAATTTTATTAACCTTTAATCAATCAATCAATCAAATCATTTATTTGCAATGAATGTAGGTTAAATTAAAATACAGGTGGAGTAGAAAGGTGAGAGCCATGTACATTCTGCCTGGAAATAGGCACCTTGCTTGAGTTGTGTGAGTGAATGTGTGAATGAGAGAATGAGTTATCTCTTTCAATACGTATTTTTTCTTCTTGGCCTATGTTAATGCCATGATGGTTCAAACAAATAAGCCAACGAAATGTACAAAGTCACCGACTTCCGAAAGTGAAGTTATTTTTTACTTTTTAAAGCTTCAATTTTTTGCATTTTTTTTTTCAGTAGTTGTTTTTTTCTTTCTGAAAAAATATTTAATAACTGCCGCGTAAAGGTTTGTAGAGTGGTAATATCGCATGAAGCTATTCGTTCAATGTATTAGGAAGGAAGGAGGATGTATAGCTGAATAATAAAACGGATTCTGGAAGCCTCGATATTGCTCTATAGTTTGTTTGGTTAACTCAGGTTAACTTAAGCTCAACTTAATCTAACTACTTAACACCACAAAAAGGCACCTTTTCGTGGCAAAAGACTGCAAACCCAATAATAGTATCTAGCAGTTTTATAAAATAACGCACCGCTGATAATTTTTGGGTCACGAACTGATTATTGTGTTGTAGTACCTACCTAGAACGAAATACCGCAAATTGCGTTTTTTTTTTTTAATTTTATGCAGAACTAAAAGTTCCAAGGCGTATTTTCAGAGGAACGGTGTTTCGCGATCCAAATAGGTAATTTCTTTGACGACATTGAAAATGGTATAATCAATAAACTTCTACATGTTAATTTTTTATTCCATTGTGACGCCAAATGTAAGAAGTTATGTGTTTATTGTGCACTAACCTGGGTTATTTTTTAATAAAAATCTCAGTTTGCTTGTATGTTATTGAAATATTTGGAATTTCTCTGTGAATACAGCCTCGCCGACAGCCCTGTTGCTTTGTGCTCGGACAAACGCATATTTCATGGATATTACACGCCCTGGAGGGGGATTTTCTATACACCGGCAGCAAGCGAACGTACTACTGATATTTTTCATACATTATCGCAACATCATAGCCTGCTTTCACAAGGAGAATTATTGTTTTATCATTACGTCTTGCTGATTTTTTTAAAGCAAATACAAACGTATTCGGTTTTTTTACTAAAATAATCTTCTTATTTTAACTTTACTAAAACCACTGTACTTAATAATGTTTGACGTTAAAACAAGTTTACGCATCAACTGATTTTTTAATGAACTTATAATATACAGGGTGAATTTTTCAAAACGGCGTGCATGACCAAATCCGAAACTATGAGGAATAGCGAAAAATACTCAAAGTAGTGTTGAGCCAGATTTTGATGAAAACTAACTAACTTTCTCAATGGGTCCAATATCGTGAATGCGAAAAAATATCAGCCGTCCCATACAAAATTTCAATACCTACTCAATCACAATCATTTAGGATATTGGACCCAAGGAGAAATTTGTTCAGTTTGATGGTCTACAGCATATACTTTCATATGACTATACCCTTTCTGTTACAGCCTGTATATTTGAGTGCCCAATGATTGCTTCTATTCTGGCTCAAATCGTTGGAAGGTACCCTCAGTCCCCCAGGTGGACCGATGACCTAGTAAAGCTTGCAGGGATACGCTGGATGCGAGACGCACGGGACCGGTCAATGTTTCGACACTTGGGGAAGGCCTATGTCCAGCAGTGGACGTCTTTCGGCTGAAATGGTGATGACGATGATGATGGCTCAAATCATCAAGTCAGAATTACCTCAAAAAAGGTATGGGTCACAAAAGACTACCAACATTTTGGTAGACAGTTAACACGTGTAGTTTTCTATCAAAATGCTGCGCTACCATTATTAGAATGCATTACAAGCTGTATAATGCTTAGACACAAAATATCTCCTGGCGAACAGCGCTGAGGTGAACTAATGTGTGTTAGAAATTCCTAACTTTGTCAAATGTTTACTTAATTAATTAGAAGCTTAAGGTTGGTTTAAGTATGCACAATATGAGCCCCTCTTACGTTGCCAAGTGTGTTATTTAAAACTACCTGTGCCCCGCGGTTTTACACGCTGCTCGACTCCTTAGGGTCGTAGTGTGATGTTAAATCGTCTATAACCATCCTCAAGAATTGTGCTACCAATAGCTTTTTTTTTAATCAGTTTTTTTTCCAGAGATTGGAACATTTAAACAAACAAACAAACTCATCAGTTTCATGATATTAGTCTAGATAGATTGACTTCTAAGACGGCCACGTACAGGATTGCCAGCTGCTGTGAAGCTTTACAAAATCAAACCAGAACGCTTTGAACAGTGCAAACAACTGTCGTCACGACACAAAGGCAACATTCACTTTGACTTCCCAACTTAAGAAAATAAATTGATGTAGTATTTCAAAGAAGTGCAAGATTTATTCAAATAACTGTATCTCTATGTCACAAACGCCAAAAGAGGGTTAGGGAACAGAAGACTGAAGTTTGCACAGCATTATATTTTAAGAAGAACGGAACAACGTAGACTCAAATAAGAATTGAATGATTATGATGTATGTACATTAAGTCATGACGAGTTTTAAACTGACTAAGGCGACACCGCTCGTCCGCGCGGTCGGGCGGTGTAGCGGATCTCACGTCACATTTGCGTGTATGCAATCACGCCAATGTAAATGCGACGTGACACACGTGCACCACCCGACCGCGCAGACGAGTGGCGTTCACGGCCTCTCCGCGCGGCCAGAAGAAAGGTGTCGTGTGAGAATCGCCAGATGTTGAAATCTCATCCTTGATAAAGCTTAGACCCCAGTAGATAGTTTGTACATCTGATAAGATGCAAGTTGTATTTAGGATAGGAAGCAAAGATATTATCCTTAGTACCTTTTACCTTATAAAGGAACACTAAAACACCAGCGTCAGGGACCTACATGGACTTATTCTGTTATCAAAAATGACCTTGATGAATGATGAAAAATGATGAACCAAAGAGAAAGTGGGGTGAAATCTGTAGAGCTACCCATTTCACGCACATGCTGCTGAACTACAAGACCACAGCCAAGCTTTCCCAAATATGAAGCATGGTTTAAGTCAATACCAGATGCCGTTGATATCAGTATTTAGTACCTTTCTTATGCCTGCCATACTTGTTTATAATACAAACGCGTTTATGTGTAGATATAACGTTCCCTGAGCAAATAATGGTCACCCATCCACAGACTGTTTGCTAAGCAATCGATTCATGCGGTTGTTATTAAACCACATCTACTTTCTACACGAAACTCCAATATTGTGGCTATCATTATTGATACTAGCCTTAGCTTTCTGAACAATTGACTGAGTCTACGAAAGTTTAAATGAGTCTAACAATAGGTTTTACTGGAATTAATGCTTAATGAATAAACGCTTAGGGTTTATAACGTGTTGGTTAAATCGTTAGATTGACAATGTCATTTGTATAGCATTGTCTCGTTCACTCATATTGAAAATTGTATTTTTCGTTCCGTGCGGGATGCGTGAACTAAGACTTTTTCTCGGTTTGAACGCTTTTTTGCTCGACCTAAGTATGGTAAGGGTGCATCTAATCGAACGATAAATATCTTTGTATGTTATAAATCTTTAATCCTTCTTACAAGTTTATGAGTTTCACAGTACCGATGTATTATTTTAGTAATGGGTCCGTGCCCACTCGACCCGCTTAGACTCGACCCGAAGAATAATACCTGGATATTTCTGTTTTGATAGGCGTAAAAACGTCGATGTATAGTCAGACAGAGAAGAGACAATGGCCAATGAAAAAAAAAATTGCATCGAAATGATCCGGTAACGATGTACCTATTAATTAGACAAAAAATTGCGCATTAGAAATGTCTACAAGTACCAAAATAAAAATCAACTGCCGTATGTATGAAATTAGCAGCTTTTCAGGCTTACCGAAAACCCCTTTAGGATCACTTTGTTGTCCGTCTGTCTGCCTGTCAAGACCCTTTTTCTCAGGAACGCGTGAAAGTATCAAGCTAAAAATGAATATCAAATACTCAGTCTGCTATCCCTTGAAGCATCCCTTAAATCAAACTTGTAAGTCAACGCGATCAAAAGATACGTCAATATTTTTTAAAAACTTATAGCGTACTTCCCGTTGACCTAGAATCAAGAAATTTGGCAAGAAGCAATGTCTTACAGCACATGTTAAGGAAAAAATCTGAAAACCGTAAATATGTTGTTTAATAACAAAATACCTACAAGTTTGTACGGACCCTCGGTGCGCGAGTCTAACTCGCACTTGGCTGGTTTGTTTGTAATGTTCGTAATTGCCAAGGTAAGGTTTGTATGACAATAAAAAAATGTGCTAAGGGTATGTCGCTAGTTGTGCAATTAAAATGGAATTCACTTTAACTTTTGTTCAATCATTTCACAAGCTTTAATACTAACATTAAACAGTTAAAAACGTACCGAAATATTATTATAGGTAATCAGATGTAGGAGCGGCGTAACGTTATATTTCTGTCAAGCGAACCAACTAGTTGCTTATCGTCCGTGCAAGCAGCAAGAGTCGAGGAAATGAGCTGTGCCTACCGTAATGTTGTGCTGGCGTCGACCTAATAACCTAGTCGTAACGTTAGCTTACTCTTTTATAGATTCGGGTGTACCTTTTGTAAATGAATATTTTTTAATATGACATGTTACTGGATAGCTTCTTTGGAATGCACTGTTTTAAGCTTTCACGGTTTACAACAAAACTTATACTGTCACTTACGGGATATCTTCCGTGATTGTTCATTAATATCGGGAGCTCAAAATAATGAACAATCACGGAAGATATCCCGTAAGTGACAGTATAAGTTTAGTTTTTCTTTAGAATGAGCTGTGATATGTTTTACCATTTTTTTTTGATAGCTCCTTGTCTTTGAAAGGGTTATTTTACCGGGCAAAGTTTCGAAAAGACTTTTTTTTATTGAGGTAGATTTTTGGTCGCTATATTAAAAGTTTCTCTAAATGTACATCGTTATCTATCACGTACCATGTGTTAACCATGGACAACATGTTTTGGGTTTCTTGAGACTCGCTCCTTTATCAATGTTTTGCTTTTGAATCGGACCCATGATGGTCCTAAAAGAAATTAGGAATCTAAAGTACCAACTCAGGTGTAGACCCGAGTTAATATTTTGAATCTAACTGTTGAACTGAGTGTATCAGTAATGTGTGGTCTTTTTTAAGGGTGTGGTACAGATCATCAAACTAAACAACGTTCTCGATGGAAACACAGACGTTATCGCGAAAAAAAATCAGATCTCCCATAGGTTCTACATCTAGGTCGAGTAGGTATACCTATAAGTTTTGTATGGGATATCCAGTAGCCAGTATATTTCTAATACACAAAATACCGTACAAAACACGCTCTTAGCCCTCACAAAATACGATTTGCAATACCAAAATTGCCTAGTGGTTTCTTGCGGACCCATTATATATTTTATCTCTTCCTCGAAAATGCATACGTAAGACAATTAAGGAGATAGGACGCAAAAGATTTATGTAGAACGCAGCGTGGTCAGTTAATTATCACTGATCACGTTGTAAGTAGATTCTGGACTCCTGGTAAAATCAGGAAAAGCGTTTTGGTTCGTTCCCACTAGTTCTACTAAACAGTTCTACGGTAGAACTGATGGGAATATTTTTTTTATTATTGGACTATGATTTAGTCCTACGATTTAAGGTGGTACAAATTCGTAGAACTTGTAGGACCAATAATTCTCATTTGGTCTACCTAATTTTATTGCACAATTCAATTTTATAACTAATGTGGGTTTTGTCCTCACTAGTACTGCGTTTTGGAGTAGGTCGTACTATACTCAAATTTGTAAAAAACTTAACAATTTTTCTGTTACTGTTCATAAGCTATCCAAATTTGTAAACCATGTCGCCTTGAAGTTTTCAACATTGCCGTCATTATACATCTTTGAGGTGGCATAGTTTATAAAGATAAATCCACAGCTTTTCGAAATAAGAGCCCCAGCTGATCCGTGGTTAAGAAAAAAGGAATCAAACATTCTTTTTGTTGATCACAATAAAATGCCCTCCTAAGTAATGGTATTCATCGAATGGCTCCAGTTATTTTCAATAAAATTCCACGACAAATAAAAAATGATATGTTTATTATTAAAAAAAAAAATGATGACAATTGTCCGCTTCTCAAAATGGATGTGGGAAAGGGTCCCGAGGTACTATGGATCTGTTCCTCATTGATATAAACATTAGCTAACAGGTTCGCCGTTCCTGAAGGGATCTGTCGACGTGCTGGATAGACTATAAGAAGGCCTATACTCGGTGCCACACACATAGCTCATGTGGGTGCTAGAGTTGTATAAGGTTGAAGCAACTCTACGCACTTTCCTGATGTCATATATAGGGCAATGGAGGACAGTCCTTCGCTATCCAGGATGTTGGCATATCCAGAGGAATAGAGAACCGATACAGATATATTTCAGGGTGATACTTTGAGTCCACTTTGATTCTGCTTAGCCTTGAACCCTCTAAGCACGCTGCTTGAAGATTCAGGTCAGGGCTATCAGTTGAGGAGAGGTGGTTAGGTTATATCTCACCTCCTTTATATGGATAACCTAAAACTCTTTGGCCCCAACGATTTGCAACTGGTAGAGCTACTGAAGGTAACTGAAACCTTTAGTAGCCATCACGATGGTATGTGGTGGGTAAAAATGTGCGGTCATGCATGCAAAGCGAGGGGAGATTGCGGAATCTGTGGGAACCCAGCTCTCAGATTCCATAAATCCTAAATCCCTCTTAGCAACCGAAATCTACAAGTATTTGGGTATGTCAGAAACGCTGAGTATCAATGTTGCTGACATGAAGCAATCGTTGAAGGAGCGCTTCTTTGTTCGCCTGACAAACTATTGAATAGTCTTTTATTAGGCAGAAATAAGGTATGCGTCTTCAACGATTGCGTCACGCCGGTCTACTTGTACTCTTTCTGCATACTTAAATGGAGTTAAACAAACCTAGATGCCCTGAATAGGTGGGTCCGTACATTGACTCGTATCGAATGTATCATCCACGTTCTTCGGTTATGAGGCTGAATATCCCATGGAGGTGTGGAGGTCTAGTATTTTTAAATGCTAAGACTCTCAGTGAGATGTGGGATATCTCAGGAAATATTTCCTAGAAGCCGACGTGGGGATGCATCGAGAAGTTGTCGCGGTGGACAAGGGCCTCACCCCGCTCTCCTTGGGTAAAGAGAACCGGCGCAAACCAGTAGTGCTTGACACTAATGACCGCAGGGAGGTATGTCAGAGTAAGGAGCTTCACAAACGCTTTTTCCGGGTAATGTATTGGCCCGATGTAGACGCAGCGTTCGTAGCCTGGCTAAGGCAAGCAATTATTTAATATACTAAGTCATACTTTGCAAATGAAAGATGTTATGGACCAAAAATTAAAAATGGATCAATATCATAGATTGGGACGTAAACAAAAGGGTAAAACTAGACCTATACTAATCGCCTTCGGGAATTTGAAGATACCGGAAACGAGAGAGCAATATACTTTAAAGAAACAACAGTAACAAAAAAACAAACAGATCCCCAATACGGCTGGTCACCGTGGGGTGATAGACCAATACCCTCAAAATCTTGCACCAGAAAAGTTCAACATAGCAGTACCCCAAAACAACACACAGAATGTACAAAACAACGAACTACTTCATTAAACACAACATCCTTAAAGCCACAAGAAAAAATATTAGAACTAAAACATGCATTAGAATCTGTCAACGGGGATATTGGAGAAAAAAACAGAGGAGTGTGACAAATATACATCTTATCACATAAATGAAAAGGCTGGAATGTATGGTGTAGGGTTTATGGTGAAGAAATATTTGAAAAACGACATCATAGAATTCCGAGGAATATCAGACATGATAGCCATCTTGATAATAAAACTCCCTGGCTATAAACAACAACTTCAATTGTTCAAAATATATTCTCCAACGGAAGTTACCCACAAAGATACAAATGACGGATTCTACAACAAACTTAACCAAGTGACGCCAAATTTGAGTGAAATAGTCATAATTATGGGTGACTTCTACAGTCAAATTGGAAAGAGAAATAAGAATGAGGACATTTTTTCTTTGACCATACTCAACTAGGAAAAGAATGGATAATGGTCAAAGATTGATTAATTTTGCACTGAAAAATAGCCTTCACATAATAAATAGTTACTATAATAGAAAAAATAATAGAAAATGAGCTTGGGTTTCACACAAAGACAAGAAATGAAATAGATTACATTCTCACAAATAAACCATAGATGTTCTTGAATTGATATTGTTAAAAAGCTCAACTACACAGAATACTTCGGGGAAAAATCTACATGTCAGAACCAAAAAAAACAGAAGAAAAGTATCGAAAACATAAAAAAAAAAATACCACCACCAATCGCAAAGAATATTCTAGGCACACTGGAAAATAGTTTAAGAACAACGAAGAAAGCCAAAGAAGTACAGGAGAAATACGACGCTATCGAAAAATAACTATGAACTACTAAAAAAGGTCAAAAACCAATCAAGAATGAATAACGACAATAATGACAAAATTGGCAAAGATGCAAGAAGTCTAATTAAGGAGAGAAAATGTTTATACACAGACTGAAAAAGCAACTAAAAGAAGGTAGCAACACTAAGCAAAGAAATATATAAACAAATCCGGAACACAAACAGATAAGAAGAAACAATTTAATAAATCTTTACATAGTAAAACCAGGGAGAGTTAAGAAAACCTAAGCTAAGAGAAAGTACCAACTGGATAGACAGTATGACACACCATAAAGACAAGAAAATCAAGACAAATAGAATTTAAACATTAGAATTAGCCACGGATTATTACAGAGAGCTGTATAGTAACAACGAAATATGTACTAGAGGAACAACCAATAACAAACGATGCAAATAGTTACGATAAAACCAAATACATTCTAAAGGAAAAAGTGGAAACGAAATTCTCATAGGACCATCAGGTATACTAGACACTAATACGGAAATATTTAATCAAATTTTAGACACAGAATATATACCTCGACAACGGACAATTTCAATTATAATACTGCTTCATAAAAAGATAAATAAAGATAACTTAGGCAACTAAAGCTCCATCATATCGAACGTTTACAAAATCTTTTCTAATGTACTGCTAAACCGTTTTACAAAAACTGGATGAAAATCAACCCCGACAACAAGCGGGTTTTCGCAGCGATTTTCAACAATTGACCACATACACACCATAAAACAAGTCATATAAACAAGAAATGTAAAGAATACGGTATCACCTACTATTTGGCATTTGTTGATTATTACAATGTGTTTGAAAACACAAAAATATGGCAAGCGCTAAAATCACAAGAAACCGAAGATAGATACATAAACAAGAAAATGAAGGCAAAAATAAGAACTGAAAGAGTAGGCGAGTACTTCCCTGTAGAAAGAGGAGTAAGGCAGGGAGATCCTCTGTCTCCCAAACTCTTCTCGGCAGTGCTTGAATATATATTTAGAAGTCTCGAGTGGAGCAAATACGGACTAAACATCAACGGTATGTTACTAAACCATCTAAAATTTGTAGATAATTAAATTTTAATTTCTCAGAAGCCTGCAACAAATGTTAGAAAATCTTATGTACGAAAGTAAGAGAGTAGGGCTCTCAATGAATGCTACAAAGTTAATGACAAACCATAACAAAACCCCCATCACAGTCAAAGGCAACAAAATGGAATATAATTATGTATCTTGGTCAGATTATATCACTACATGACCTTACAACAAAAGAAATAAGCAACAGAGTACAACTGGCTTGAAAAAGTTACTGGTCTCTAAAAGAAGTTATCAAAAATCCCATTAAGCTTTAATGCCTGCCTAGCCTTTTCCCAACTATATTGGGGTCGGCTTCCAGTTTAACCGGATGCAGCTGAATACCAGTACTTTACATGGAGCGACTGCTTATCTGACCTCCACAACCCAGTTAGTACTGGGAAATACGATACCACTTGGTAAGACTGGTTGTCAGACTTTTTGGGCCACTGACTGCCTAACGACTGCCAAAGATCTACAAATGCTTTAATAAGAACTCTATTATTAATTTAATCTAGATTTTTTCACACTAGATTTTATCCTTCAGTATCGTGCTACCGGGAAAAAAGGAACCTAACCCGGCTGCTGGACTGTACGTGTTCAAAATTCCAATGAATTCCTGCAGCTGTTAAGGTTTTGAAAACGTTACAGACAGACAGAGAAAGTTCCACATTTATAATATTACTATGGATTTGGTTCTATCTAAAAAATAAAAGGCAATAGACTCCCAAATGTTCGATTTATTTAGATATCCTTATAAGAACAGTTCCCTCGTTTTGAGCCTCGCCGCAGTCGAATAAAAATACTTGGATAAAAATACGAGCCAAAAAAAAGAAATGAGAATCACGTTTTATAAAGTGCTGTCAAATCCATACATGATTAAAAAACCGAAAGCTACGTTCAAACTTGAACTCTTTATCTTACAAACGTTCGATAAGAGAGAAAAGAAATAAGTACCTTGTCAAATGTCTCGGCGAAGTTAACAAACATTGACGTCACGAACAAATTACTTATCTCAAGGGAGAAATAAGATAAAAGAGGCTTCGAAACCAACGCACAATAGATCTTGTGAAGTGGAGATTGAAAATTGTAACGTGTAAAAAGTACGTAGGAAGTGTTTGACAGTGTAAACGTAAATAAAAAGATTTTCTATTCTCCTGGATTTTGCGTTTACTTGCACTATTATGTATTCTGTGGTTTGAGGAGAGTGATACAATCTGGCCAAATGGGGTTTCCTCGATCCATACTAAACACAATGCCAGTGTGGAAGCACTTTGCAAGATATGCCCCACTTCTTTTTGTGCCCCTCCATCACAACCACCTGTACCTTTTAGGTTTTTTTAAACGAATCTAATGTGAGCTGTGCTTGGCTACATAGTACTTATCTGACAAAATTTGAGAGTAATAGACACGTAAAGAAGAAGGAGATTCTCCTGGATGATGGGTCTCAAGACTTATAAACAATACCCGCACGTGTCGAATGATCCAATCCGTGGATGGGGTACCATCTCTAATATAAGGAGATATTTCCGTGCCTCGGGAAGCTTGTCTGTCGTTCGTAGATCTTTGGACAGTCCTTACGAGTAAGAAACTGTATCGCAGTACAAAATATTAATTGGGCTGCGGAGCTGTAATAAGCAGTCGCTCCATTTAGAAT
Source organism: Noctua janthina (assembly GCA_963576755.1). Lineage (NCBI taxonomy): Eukaryota > Metazoa > Arthropoda > Insecta > Lepidoptera > Noctuidae > Noctua > Noctua janthina. Next base: position 8,352,802 of record OY755055.1, read on the forward strand.
ACTAGTATTCAGTTGCATCTGATTAGAATGTTAGCCAACTCCAACATTTTTGATTAAAAATTAAGCAGATATTGATGATGCTCAAAAACGAAATCAAACTATTGCGTATTTATCTGCTTGAAGGCGAAAGAAAATTCAATTGGGAAATAATCCCAGAGTTCAACGTCTGCCTAGCCTTTTCCCTACTATGTTGGGGTCGGCTTCCAGTCTAACCGGATGCAGCTGAATACCAGTATTTTACATGGAGCGACTGCCTATCTGACCTCCACAACCCAGTTACTACTGGGTAATACGAAACTCCATGGTAAGACTCATTAACTACCTGACTACCTGTTACGACTGTCAAAGATCTACAAATGACAGCCGGAAACAACGCCGAGGCATCTAGGAAACTCGGTAAATAGTGGGTTTTCACCCATTCACGGACCAACCTAGGCAAGCGTGGCTTAACAGAAAGATCGACCCGATTGCAGGGTTATGACATTAAAAAAGAATGCTAAGTAGCTCGGAGCACTAGGTATGAGAAGAAATCGTAACTAATATTACGCCCCTAGATTGTATGTAGACTCACATTAGAAGTACTTCAAATGCAGGAACATGCACTAAACTATGATCTATACTGTCATGATGTTTCTTAAGGATCGCGTATCGCTGAATACGCTCGCAGTCAAGCTGCTGTGCGCGGCTTGGCAGACTTTAAATACTATGTAATTTTAGTGTTATTGGGATTGTCTATCCGGAATTTCTCAGTTGGAACCACGGAGTCTGGATTTGTGCCCGGTTGATGGAAATAGGCTCGCCCCCTATTACATGGGACTTAAAGATAACTGGCGAAATGTGCGTGTATTATTAGGTACACCTCTGCCTAGGCCTTCGAGGATTACAGACGTGTTGTTATGTTTTTTATTTAATCAAATGATTGATGTAACAAGATAAATAATTAATTAATATTTAACAAAAATGCATTTTAAAACATAGATATTTAGAACAGGTAAGATGATAATAAGTAGGAATAAGTGAGGAGCTCGTGGCTAAATAATAACAGCCGCTCGGGTCGATCTTTAGGTTAAGCCATGCTTGCCTAGGTTGGTCTGTGGATGGGTGACCGCCCATTACATACCGAGTTTCCTCCGTGCCTCGGAAAGCACGTTAAGCCGTTGGTCCCGGCTGTCATTTGTAGATCTTTGACAGTAGTTAGGCAGTCAGTGACCCAAAAAGTCTGACAACCAGTCTTACCAAGGGGTATCGTATTACCCAGTACTAACTGGGTTGTGGAGGTCAGATAGGCAGTCGCTCCATGTAAAATACTGGTATTCAGCTGCATCCGGTTAGACTGGAAGCCGACCCCAATATAGTTGGGAAAAGGCTAGGCAGATGATGAGATGATAATAAGTATTTTTAGCTTTTTTTAAAAAAATGTTTGTTTTTAGAATTTACGCATGTTCAAAATCATGATTCTTTTTTAATTACATGTTATAATCCTTCGCAAAAACCCGGACTTTTGGTAAGCTTATGTGTATGTGGGGAAACGGGTCTAACATAAGGAGACCCTTTCATATTTAATGTAAATGGAAGAGACACTAACCATATAACTAGAGAATGATGCGCAGTTACCTATGTATGATAGAAATAATAGGCAAATGGACAAAAAACTATTTAGATTAAAATACATATTTAGGCTATGGTTATCACAAGATAATTGCATCTAAAATTGTCAAAAAGTATAAATAATGAAGCCTGATATTCGGTCTAATATTCAGTGTTTTTAATTCCATTTCAGTTCTAATAGTTCAAAAACGAATTTTACAGAAACAATTAAATGTACGAGTCCTATAAGTTAAACGGCTCTTTTAATTCCTACACTAAATTTCCACCGTGATCCTAACTATAAAATTGTTAAAAAGCAGTAACCATAAATTTTAATTAACGACCGTAAGCGCGTAAACGGTATACAACACACAAACACTTACCATGTAACAATCACAGATGTGAACCAAAACAACTCAGTGTTAATCCTTCAATTAACTCACAATTTCACGTACATACTCGTAATTTTCACTTGAAGCGTTCACCACAAAAGTTAAAGTCACTTCACAACGTAACCTCGATACACGTAGGCCGTAGTACGCTCGAACCTCCCGCTACGCTGCTACGCCGAGCTCTACGCCGGCACGTGCGATCCCCGTAGCTGAGTAGATAAACTGGAGTACAGCCGCTACGAACTAAAGTTCCGAAGTTTACCGAGCGCTGCCGAGCGCCACCGAGACTTTGTAAGCCGTGATTGATATCAAATGAAATGTGAAGAATGAGTAGTTCTAGAGAGCTCTTTGTTTTAAGGATTATGTTTTTTGCCGTAGCCGCGCAGTGTCGCTGCCATCGTATATCTTTTTAGAAAAAGCCTTTTTTCCTGCACACAATATGATCTATATCACGCTAGATAAGAAAAACAATGTTTGTTTTATGAAAACACTACAGTTTTCATATCATAGTGTAGCAAATGTCTTCTTAGTGTGAACCAGATCATATTGTGAGTATGCTTTAGCTATAGTTTATATACTGTCATAGTAAAGTTCAATAAAGCTAAGACCACGATACAATTTAATTAGCTCGGTAACATGTTAAGTAATTTTATCCACGTGTTATATTGGATTACCTAAATGATTTGCTCTCACCTGCTAGCGGTTTTATCATTTATTACGAAATTTATTTTGTAAAAGTGACATTCATAACATTTCTATACACTTTAGCAGTGGGCAAAGAGGTTAGAACATTTTTCTGTGAAAGTGGACTTGCCCAGACATCCCTATTTTGCTTGAAGAAAGCAACGAACAATGAAGAGTGGAAACCCTTGGCCCCGCTGGACAATTTTAGTATACAAGTAGATAAAAAATTTAAGAAAACACTGGGCAATTTCGCCATGAAATATTTGTATTGTTTTACTTGTTATTTATTCATTACTTAAGTGTACGTATTATTACGTACGTAAATTATATACAAGCCGACTGTTTACAAAAGTACTAAATTCAATAAACTTACTAAACATACATAATATTAAAAAAAAGAAGATACTCCGGCATAAAAGTACTCCTTCACATTGCTGTCATCTTGAAACGTGCCTAGAAGACTGGCAGCATTGCCACTTTTAATGGCAACGCTTATTCTTTGGCGAAAGAAAGACACCTTATTTTATATTCGACGATGGTCCCATGGACAAAGTTGTTCAGTCTGATGATCTAATAAAACATACCACTCCCGTAAATATAACCACACTTTACTGATACAAGCTGTGTTACATACAATGTTTTTTATTTTGCAAAATACAACAAATTTGTTTGTTTTTACCCGACTACGGCGAAGCCAAAAGTAAGGGTTATGATTTTAGCAGTCTATGTATGTATCTATTTACGTATGTTCCTCCGTAGCGCCTAAACTATTCATCCGATTTTGATGAATAAGGTGTCAATCGATTCGTTATAATGGCCTTTATAACATATGCTACAATTTAACCGACTTCAATAATAGGAGGAGTCAATTTTACCTTGTAAACCCCGAATTTAATTAGAGCGTGATTTTTCAGTGGTCGGGTTTTTTATTTTTAGAATAGGACACGAATTCTTGTTAATACTAACGCATTATACAGTGTTATTTTTTCTCATAACATTGTACCTACAGCTGGCGGCTATTTAAATATGTTTAAATGTCGACCTGTTTATTTGTGCTCACAGTAGCAGACCAAAATAAACTGTTAAATTTACATACTTTGTTATTTAAATTAATTTAAGTATCATTCTGACACACAGAAAATAACTTGTATCTATTTTGAATTCTTTTTAGGGTTCCGTTACCAAAAAAAATACAAACCGAAACTGTACGTCTGTTTATTTGTCTATCCGTCCGTATGTCACAGCCATTTTACTCCGAGACTGGTACCCTATAGTTGAAATTTGGAGAGTAGATGTCCTCTATGAACCACTACACAATAGTGATGTGAAATCCTTACTTCCTTAGTATCCTTATCCTTTAGTCCTTATCCTTACTAATATTATAAATGCGAAAGTAAGTTTGTTTGTTTGTTACCTTTTCATGCCTAAACCTTAAAATTAATTTCAGGATGATCGGTATAGTACCGATCATCCTTAAATTTTGCATATACGTTGTCAGGTGCGCAGAAACGGCCATAGGGTACCTTTCATCCCGAAAAAAAATACTGTTTCCAAGGAAAACAACAATAACGTTCTTATGATAATAGATGGCGTGTGTATGCTAATGAATGAGCGTTAAAATATTGTTATTATATTGTTTGATGCTGCGGAACCCTTCCGTGTTCAAGTCCGACTCGCACTTGGCTGGTTTTTTATCTTTGTTCCAGATACTGTTACCTACATAATAGTACCTACTCATCTTATTTTTACCGAATTAAATATTGTTATATTTTATACCAAATTAAAGAAATTCGAAGAACGCTCATTTTTCCATACTGTCAAGCAAAGCAACGTCTAGTATGTCCAAACGTAAGCAGACCCCTAACAGAACAACTCCCACTTTATTTGTTTCTTAGTAGACAACTTGTAAGCTTCGAAATCTCTACTCTTGATACTTGTCGAGCTCGTGGCTAGGTCTTTAGGCACTTGCCGGGGTTAATCCGTGGATGGGTGACCACCTACAACAAACCGAGTTTCCTCCGTGCCTCAAAAAGCACGTTAAGCCGTTGGTAATTTGTAGATCTTTGACAGTCGTTACAGGTAGTCAGTTGCCCAAAAATCTTACCTTGGGTATCGTATTACCCAGTATAATCTGGGTTGTGTAGGTCAGATAGGCAGTCGCTACGATGACTGGACCAATAGAAGTTTTTGATCAGTATTAGAAACAGGATCGATAAACATCAAAACACATTTTTTTTCTTAAAACTTTCAAATGTGTATGGGAAAAGTTTTATGCAATTTCTGACTTTTTTAGTACTCCAACCTGGGTTGGTCCCATATAAATTTTTGATTAGTATTAGAAACAGGATCGATTGGCATCAAAAAAATGCTTTGTGTAAAATGGCTAGTTTCTTGCGAACTGTACATTTTTTTGAAAATCTTTGAATGGTGATCTAAATTTCACGAAAAATTATGGATAGTCTCCACCATTTTTGTGTAGCAACGGTTAAGATAGTTCCTCTTACTGAATTTGAATGTATCCACCCTGTATATATAGGTACTACATCCAGCCTATACGATCTAAAAGTTAGAAGTTTGAACTCCATTCAACGCACTTATAAAGTTCGGGTAATCTACTCATATTAAACTTAGTTTAAACGGGTTTAGTAATTGATCTAGTTCAATACAACAATATTGTTTATGATTTCAACAAGTCTACATCTAAGCCACACTGCCTGAACTATAACCAAGCTTAGCCTTCTTAGCTCATAATTAATATGTCCAGTGCGATGAAATCTACGCTTATAGGTCGATGCACACATAAAGGGTGTAACAAGACCCTTAACGAAGCCGAAAGGCACTTTTTCTTCCCGTCATTGCAATCATTTTTTGTTCTAGACCATACCTGGGAACCTTCTATTTACGGAGATATTGGGGGTCAAAATTCCAGTTTTTTTTTTTTTAATACATGTTTTTAATGTAAGATTTTTACTTTAAACTCCTCCACAACCCACGTACTATTCAGTCCATCCACCAGCACAATGTTTTGAGTGCATTACAAACACAAAAAAAAAACTAGAATTTTGACCCCCAATATCTCCGTAACTAGAAGGTTCCCAGGTATGGTCTAGAACAAAAATATGATCGCAAAGACGGGGAGAACAAGTGCCTTTCGGCTATGTTAAGGGTCTATTTACACCCTTTAACGTTTACACCGCGCGCTCGTGCTAGGGCCTCTGATACCTACGTAGTTAAACGATAACATTGTATCAACGGAAAACCCAAACTCAGCAGCGGATATTTACCGACTACATTGCGTCTACACAACGCAACAGTGGATCGAAACCAATTTACTGTTAAGGGGACGCATAAGGATGGCTTTGCATCAGCAAATAATTAGTATACGGACGGCGAACCAATGCCGCATTGAACCGAATGAACTCAAGTCGCTTAGGTAGGTACAACAAATAAAACAAGGAAAACAAACTAAACTTCTTTTGAGAAAAATGTATCTAATAAAGTATAATTACACGTACGTAGTATAAATTACACACGTAAGAAAAATGTTAAATTTAATGTTTTTTTTTAATATATTTTAGCCGTATGTCATTATTATTATTATTTTTTAATTTGATCCTTTATCTTATCCTTGTGTATTTATCTTTGTGTATTAGCGACACTATCGAATGGTGTAATAATACAGTGTGTATTTTTTTCAAAAATCTAATGATGCAGTTTAAGTTTTTATCAAAATCGGGCTCGAGACTCCTTTGAGTGTTTTCCGCTATTCCTCATAGTTTCGGATTTCACCATCCACGCCCACTTGAAAAATTCAGCCTGTAGACCTGGTGTATTCACAACTTGTTGGAGTGCCTTGCAGTAAACAGAAAAAAGTAAACTACATAATACTAAATACCGCGTTTTAATGAATATATTAAAAAAAGGGTCGCTAGTCTTATCTAACAGATAGTTTATAACCTGGATTAACACATAAGATAAGCTAGTAAAGAAATAAAAATAAAAACACAATTAATTAAAAAAAAACTTTGTCATAGAACAGAAGTGAACTTGTCCTTCAATACACGACACATATCCAATACAGTAAATATTTTAGCGCTCATCTCAACAAGTGCTTGTAAATATAACAGCAAATTGCGTTAACCCAAGCTCATGATTTGCGGATATTGAATTTATTATCATTATGTTACCCACTCAGAAGGGTTAGATGATTAAACCTTCTACCTACCTCCCCAAGACAATCGCTTCCCACTTAGGCAATTTGAGAAATTTCAGGAATATCTTCATTGGGGCCCGGGGCGATGGGGATAGTAGTGATGTGGTATAACGGCGACAACATGAATAAACGTTTTGGTACCACTACTGATGGTATTCAATGGTCTCCGTATTTTCACAGTATATGAAAATAAAAGCTTGTAATGAATATAAAGTAAGTTATTTCATTTTCTCTCCTCAATAGCTTTTGTTCTAGAAATGTATTACAAAATGCAAATTCTATTCTTTGAATAAATTCGTTTTAGATACGCTATTTATGCCCCGTTTGTCCCAACGATTGTGACGAGACACGACTTAATCAGTCGTCAGAGCACGAAAACCTGGTAAAGGGATCTTCAGGAAGGTTAAGACATATCGATGGTCCTTACGTAAAAGCGACATGTCTAAACACATGGTTTAGGAGAGCGTTATGACATTACCGTTAGCCGAGAGCGTTACGCCATTAAGAGGGGAACAGGTATTTGAAGAAACTATTGCCGTCACACAGGGTCAAGCCTGCCCCCGTAGAGTGCGATAGGGACAGCTGCAGCTCAGACCGATAATATCACAAAAATTTTGAAGAGATCGACGATTCCTGCTCCCCTTTTTCTCCTCAAAAACTGAGATTCAATTATTTTTGATTTTAAAATTTTAAGAAAGAGTATGTCTAGGTTCCTATCATTTTTTTTTTATGTTAAAAACTTTTTGAATTTGTATGGTAGTCTCCTAATCACGGCCGTCAAAATGATGCATTTTTTGTCATTTATGGAGGGTAATATTTTCTTTAATTATTAGTGGCGGAAAAAATGGAAATAACAGTGACGTGACGAATCTTTTTTTTTCATAAAATCAAGGTCTACTGTAGAGTAGACCTTGATTTTATGAAAAAAAAAAAGATTGATTGAAGATGAAAAAAGGGGAATACATTTGTATACCGAATCACTGCCCTGTTCCCTCTTAAAAACTCTCTATTTCGAGTACTAAATAACATTAATAAAAATAAAACATTTCTGCATAAAATGTATTTTAGAATCATTTGAATCTTCATAACACTCTTCTGTAAACCATGTGTTTAGATATGTCGCTTTGTACGCAGGAACCGTCGATAGGTTAACATAGCATTTTTACTACCTACGTTTATGTCTTAGTTGTAGGATAAGATAGCAGGGTTGCGGGACTGTTCGAAAGAGATACCGTGGCCCTGGAACACAAAGGGCAAAGAAGGAACATGGATGGGTTTTAGTCAGTACAAGTCTGACACTCCCTTCCGCTCCGCCCAGAGTGGGAGGGGTCATTCAATGATTTTCCTTACGAAAAAAATAAGGATAAGATAAGCACCTCCAAGTTCTCGGTTTTTAGCTGATTCTGAGGTGAGACGTAACCGTAATGAAGCTGTTAAATATGCGATGTAGGTTAGAGTTTCATAGGAAGAATGCTGAACAGCTCGAATTGAGACACGCTTTTACCTTTACCTACCAACCCGCACTAAAGAGAGGAGGCCTATATCCCAGCAGTGGGAACATTATAGGCTGATTATGCATTAACTTTTACGCGTCTACAATCTGTCTGGCTTTGTACGAAGATCTATCGTCCACATTAGCATTATTATTCATTAGTAGACATCAGTAGGTATAACACGTTCATTATACTACATCTATCACAGGTCTTGTATCATGATCGTATTATCTAGTCATGTGATCAAAATGGCTAATTTATACATTAACAGTTCCTCTGCATGATACATTGAGAAATGAGGTTATACGAGAACGTTGCTGTACAAATAAAGATGTAGTGACAAAAAATTAAGAAAGTATTAAATAATTATGAAACGAGTATTTTCAATTTTAAAATCATTTGTATTGACGTAACGTTGAAATATTGAACTCGTGCTAATGCCTCGTCTTACTATTGTAATTCCATTAAGTCACGTAGAATCCCAGTGGCTCCAGAATTTAGTTTAAGGAATATACAATTCTTCATCTTGCCTAATAATTCATACTCTTTTGATGACAGAACGCGTGTGTTTAGAACACTTCATTATGTGCTAGCGTTTCGAATCTAGGAAAACGACTTTGACCATAATTACATCACAATATTTGGGAGACAAATTATCTTCTTGACACGCCACACATACCTACCTAATTCTGCTATTTGAAATATTCATGCCCTTTTATCCCGACCAAAATTATTTTGAAATTAATAGAATAATTTGTTTTTTTTTTTATATTTTGAAATGTTTTCTTTTTTTGTGATGGAAATATTTAAAAATGGAATTTATATGTTTAAGGAATGAATAAAGAAAATACGTGAACGTAATACGTGTTTTTTTTAGTCTAATTTTAAAAATAATATCGTGCATAATTATTATGCACAATTTTATTGAAATATCAAACTAATATCAATGATCAGCCCCTCGCATAATGCATGTAGATACGACCGCCATCTTTAACGGCAAATTCGGATCGTTTGTGTTCATTAGTTAGTGTCCACTAATGGAAATGGCTATGACCAAGCGAAATGGCCACCGGAATGGTCTCGCGCGGCATTTAACCTCTCGCCCAATGTACGAACGTTTTTAGACCATATTTTGAGTTCGGATTATTATATGCAATTATATTTTAGGAGTCTTGTAACGTCAGTAATTTTCGTAACTTTTTACTTGAGTTGGAGCTAGGAGTAGTTGGAGTAGGTATTTTAATTATGAACGTGCACAGAGGCAGTTGTAAGCGTAAATGATGAAGTCTTTAAATTATTGTAAGACATAGTTTTAATTTCCTTGTCCAGTCATCATCTGCCTAGCCTTTTCCCAACTATTTTGAGGTCAGCTTCCAGTCTAACCGGATGTAGCTGAATAACAGTATTTTACATGGAGCGACTGCCTATCTGACCTCCACAACCCAGTTAGTACAGGGTAATACGATACCCCTTTGTAAGACTGGTTGTCAGACTTTTTGGGCCACTGACTGCCTAACGACTGTTAAAGATCTACAAATGACAGCCGGGACCAACGGCTTAACGCACTTTCCGAGGCACGGAGGAAACTCGGTATGTAATGGTCGGTCACCCATCCACAGACCAACCTAGGCAAGCAAGGCTTAACCTAAAGATCGACCCAAACGGCTGTAATTATTTAGCCACGAGCTCCTCTAAGTTCCTTGTCCAGTAAATTATGATTTACATTTTCCTTCCTGTCAATAGGAATTTTCCTGTTGGAAAAGTTTGATAATAACTAAGGAAGATTTTTAGACACTGCACGTGTCTTTACTGTCGTACTTTAAACAAGGAGTACATAACACCCTACCTTTATGTAATTGCCGGTTTTAATGTGCGAACAGTAGCCGAAGTCCTTCAATCAAGTCTGGGATCGTCCTTGGAGTTATTGAACGCAATCAACATTATTACATTTCTCATGTACTTACATCTCCAATAGATCGTTCAGCCAAGTGTCCGGAATGTGGTAGCGAATTCATAACCATAAAATTGTATTTCCTATTCAATGTGAGTTCATGCATTGTTGGGTATGTATTTCTTTCTTAAAATAATCGGCCTTGACAAACGGGTACGTAAAATAAAAATATATAACAGATTTCACCATCATGGGAAATATGGGAAGATTGTAGGTAAATATTATAATATACACTACACATACTTGAAGTCGAAAACATTAGAGTAGAATTTAGAATTATCATTACACCAAAAGTATGTTACCATAAGCGTATTGGTATGTGCGTGTTGCTATTATAAATCGATGTTATTACTTATTATCATTATTTAATAATTTTATTATTAACGAAGTCACAAAATATATAAAGCTTTCAATCTTTGCGAGAAAAATGTATATCTTGAGACAAACATTTTTCTTTGCGAAAATTATATATATTTTTTTTAATATTCAAATTGACAAAAAGAACGTTAGCGACCTCTATGAAGCAAATTAAGAAGTAAATTCTTGCATCACGCTATCAAAGTTATCCACGACTAAAGCCTTTATACATCCTGACCACAATCGTTGGGCAGTAGCCTGCCACTGCCAGACACAATACCCATCTTGTCAGAGGATCCTCCCTTTACATTCGGAGATGAGGACCTCTACTCCCTGTCCCCCATATGCCTAAAATAACAAATTAAACATAAACCAAGTAAGTAAAGTTGAAAACCGTAAATCATAAATGGTGAAGTTGCAAAAAGTTAAATAATGTTTGCTGAAAAAATTCACTTCAGTCTATTGATAACTGTTGATGTTGCTGTAGAAATTATGTTTAATTTTTAAAATTATTTTGCTGAGCTTTGAAGTTGGCTTTCTAAGAAAACTTTTATTTTTTTAAAACTGATTGATCCTTCCCAAGACAAATTGTTTCGTACCATCATTGTACAATGTACAACATTAAACATGATTACTTGCCCACGTTTTAAGGGTACCCCATGAACCCTGTAATAAAGTTCATGGGTTTAATTCCCAACACCCATAATGTAAGGTAATCTAATTTATAACTTCATTGCTTTCAGGTGAAATACATTTACGAAGACAGAATTACAGCAGTGTTGTTTATTTTAACTTGCTTTAAATCAGGTAGGCTCGCCTCATTGATGTTTCTAGCTGTTCCTTCTACATTGTTCCAGTCAATGCTTTGCTGTTTTTCGGCAAAGTGTTTCTGCCCGATTACGGCGAGAAGGGTCTTTTTTTATTTATTTATGTACACACAAAATTTTTAACAGGACATTACATTACGATAGAAGAGCACAGAGGTACTACTGATTTCATGAGAAATTTCTTCCAGCAGACCTGCGAGAGGAAAGTTTTATTAGAAATGTAGACACAGTTTTTTGTTCAACTCCTTCGATTACTTAGCTACATGCGCAGCTTTCGTAAGCATTGATTTCATGAGAAATTTCTTCTAGCAGACCTGCGAGAGGAAAGTTTTATAAGAAATGTAGAAACAGTTTTTTTTTTTCAACTCCTTCGATTACTTAGCTACATGCGCAGCTTTCATAAGCATTGATGCGTTACCAGGTATTTGTGCATATGTTTATAAACACATGTGTAGCGGTTATCGCTACACCGGCATTTACATCGACACACCCAATGTTTTCTCTAAGTTTAAACCACAGCTGCCCGGCAGCGACGGCATCGGCAGTACCTACTAATGAAATTCGTGATGTCAAAAGTAAGTTGTGCGCACAACTTCTGCCATGGTCAGTCATTCGAAATCATTCGTTTCTATTCGTCATTTTTGCTGTAGTGCAATTTAACAGTGACACGAAAGGTATTATGGAAAGTTTTGCAGTGGCCGCCGAGGCGTCTTCTTGATCTGTGTAGCGAGGTGATTCCATGCTCTGTAGTTTAAATTTAAACTACAAAACAAAAGACCTACAGTAACAAAATATAAGCTAACATCATTTTTTACTCATGACATGGCTCTTTCGCATATTTAAAGTTCAGCCAGCAAAAAAGAGATCATACAATAAACCGTTTCGTTTGGATTGGCCATGATACTCTGGAGCGCCCCTAACGGTATAAACCTGGGAACTGGGACCATGGATATGGGCGACATCGTTTCTGCACATCTAACTGTCAGTATGTGGCCGGAGAACCAGCGGGAGAAAAATATTATGTACGTTTATTTTTTCCTCTGCTGACTGCCAGCTTTGATGGTATAGTGACTCTAGTGGTGGCTGCCGCAACTGCTGACCATGAGGTCCTAGGTTCGATTCCCAGGTCGAGCAGTGATATTGGGTTTTTACGTCTAGAATTTCTCAGTAGCGGCCCAGAGTCAGGACTTGTGAACGGTTGATGGCAATAGGCTCGCCCCCTATTATGTAGGACTTAAATATAACTTGCGAACACCAAGTCAAACATACCTAATTAAGGTGTTTTATGTATTATTTAAAGTTACCCACATTAGTATTATTTCTGTGTCGTGTCGTAGTCGCATACACTTGGCACAAATCACAGAAACTTAGGGATACAAAATTCCAGACAGACCCGAAGCAACAATCTTTAAACTATCTATACTAATATTATAAAGAGGAAAGATTTTTTTTGTTTGTTTTTTGTTACCGAATAAGCTCCGAAACTACTGCACTGCTATTAGAGGAATTTGCACCAATAGAAAGCTAAATTATCAGGAAGTAACAAAGGCTATAACATATTTAAAAAAAAAAGGTATCCTTAAGAAATTTGTAATAATGTAACCCAAAGTAGCCAAAATTTGTCTATAAAATTAATTACTTGGCGTGCGCTGAGAAAACTATTTATTATAAACTTGATAGGTATATAGCAAACCACCATAACCACCGCGTTGCGTTACCATTATAATTTTAAAATGGAATTTTAATTTATATTTTCAAAATGATTATTTGTATAATATGCTGATTGTGATTAAAGTTTTAATTTTTATTTCAAATGTATGCATAAGATCTTAAATGGATTGAAATAAATGATTTAGAATTAGAATTTGATAGTTGTTACCTATAACTGTTACTTTTTATCCCGATATTCCCACGGAATCGAAAATTACGCGGGTGTAACCGCGGGGCGCAGCTAGTACGGTATAATGTTGTTTCTAAGCAGCAGAAACTGAACAAGAAGACGTATATTTTTAACTTAATGTGTTATTAAACAAACGGCTGACGTCAATGAAGATGATGAAAAAATACCTCCAGGAAGGAAAACTCTTGAAAGTAATGGAAGTGGGCAGGGTCTCGTGATAAGAGGCAAACAAAAAACTCATCTCAAAAAGGGGCTCTATTATCACATTGATAAGTAACAATTAGAATTGGCTACTTTTTAAAAGGCTATTACGGACGTTATTTCTCTTAACAGGTACTTGTGAAGACGGAACATATAAACTTCTTTAAGTTTATTTTTTTGTTTCTTATTTCCAAAAAAAAACTAGTTGAGTCCATAGTTGAGCATAGTTCTGACAAGTATTTGTACCAACCCACATCAACATTTCTCCCATTTTCCGAAATAAAGTAATAATAACAATTTTGGATAGTTGACGCCAACCAATTTTTAATCTGCTCTAAGTATTTTTTTTATGTATTTAGGACTGATTCTACTGCTTATCAAGTACTCGTAATAAGACACAATGATGTAGATATATCTTTATTGTTATAATACTTCAAGTGCACAAAACCTACAGAAGTGAACAAAGACGTAAGCGTTTTCAAACAGTCTCTTCTTGGGCATGCTTTTAGTGTGTTTTTTTCAGATTATTTCTCAATAATCTGAAAAATAATAATTATAATTAATTCTAAATAATCTTTATTTCGCTACACTTCTCAGTGTAGCGAAATAAAGTTCCAGGTGTTTCACCACTGAGTAAAGACTTATAATGTGATGTAAAACAAAATAACAATTTTAATTAATAAAAATAAAAATACAAAAGGTACAAAATAAGTTTTAGTCGTAAAAATAGGTTAATTTAGTTGTGTATCTAGGAATTCAATTTGGCTAATTCGCAATTGCAATTGCTTTTGGAGAACGAATCCTAGTTATCATTAACAATAGAAACCCGCACGCAAAGTACGCGCTTTGACGTCGAGTTGCGGACACCAGCCCGTTATACAATACAAGACAACACTAGAAACGGGATATTTACCATGTTTACTGATTGTTTTGAGTTCCCGATATTTCGGCGCTGTTGCAAGCACCATTATCATTGATAATGGTGCTTGCAACAGCGAAGAAAACTTAGAATCCTACTTACGACAAAAGCCTCAATGAATTGAACCAAATTACCGGATAAACCGGGATTTCGGTCTTATTTAGGTTTATTTCAATGGAACATAAATAAAAGATTAAAAACACAATAAGTTTAGTTGATCATTTGCAGTCTTTGTGTAGTAGATGTTTCTGTTGTCGCTCCGTGAAATGGCCATCGAATTGCACGCTCCTGGATATTTTGGTAAAAATCTCAGACGAACAGAATTCTGGTAATCTCTTCACTCAACTTACTGGCTGGTTGTTGACTCAGGACATATCCTAACGAAAGTAGGTAAGAACGGTGAGTATGGGTAAGTGTGAGGATATGGGTAAGGGACAAAAAGGAAAAACCAGCCTTGTCAACTAGTTTTCTTATTCCTATGACAAATAAAAAAAATGGTTTTAGACCAGAGACAGGGATAACTTTTACGTTAAAGGCAAATACGACAAAAACAGCATTCAACTATGGAAATAATATTAGAAAATTCATAATTAATCTAGACGTACCAAATAACGAAGTGAGAACTCCTAAATAACGGCAGGAAGCAGGAAAACTGATACTGAGGCTGCTATTAATCGTCGTTGAAGCCACAGCTGGAAATATTCCATTATTTAAAACACCACTGCATTTGCCGAAAACTTGAATGAATAAAACTGGTTGATTTTTTAAAAAGGTTCTATCAACAATATTTTAACATGTTGCTTCCTCAAGATATATTCCACGACTGTCAATCGGAATGAAAAAAAAACACAATTATTTCCACATTTCCAAATCAAATTGCAAAATGTACAGTTAAAGAAACACATAAGGTTTGAATCTACTAATGAATCGAAAGGTTTCAAGCAGAGAGGGTTTCATGCAGGAAAACAGTGACAATGCACAAAATGTTAAATCTTTATCGACAACTAACTCGACTGGTTGCTATCCAAATTGGCAAGTACTTTCATTTGTTTTAGTGCGAACCTACTGGAAGAGACAGATATGTAAAAAAATCTAGTAATAGTAAACCTAATAAAAGAGTAGTAAACGAATTCAAAACCAGACACGTCATGAATGTAACCTCCACAATTTCACGCATACATTTAAATCCAAATAGCAACATTACCAAGTATCTTGTAGGAGCTACGAGTAACATTTGGGCATTTCGTTTTCCTCATCCTTGATTGAGATCAGGACGTGAGAGTGAGCGATGCCAAATCAAGATGGGGTAACACCCCGATTCTAATCAATTATAAGCGCTCTAACTTAGTCAATGAAAATGTTTTGGCGGAATTGGCTTGAAATATCTCACCAATCTGGAAGTAATTAACACCATAATGACGTCACTGTGAATGTATGCCATTGAAGATTTTCGTTAATTTAGGGTAGGTGACTAAGTTTTTGATCGTTGGTATTGTTTTTGGTTAGTTATATGTATGTCAGATCCGGTCATTAGTACGGACATAAAATGAATTGGAAAGCGCGCCAGTGTGCAGTGGTGACATCACGCGACTTACTAACCAGTCTACCAACCACACGGTGTGATTGTACGGAGCCCTGATGTCCAATTCGAGGGAGGACGACAGTCAGTGTTGGATCGCAGTGGAATTGAGACGTCTTGGACCTGTACCCGATTCATTGTGACCTGTTATTATGTTAAGTTGTAATCTCAAGTACAGTGTGTTTTTATAGCACGAAACCCATGGTCTGCCCACATGATGTACGAGCCTAACGGACTAAATCCTGACATATCCGACATGTATAATACATATATTTTATTTTAAATAAAAATTAAGTAAGCTAATTTAGCTTAGGTATAGCACTTTTTGATTGTGTATGACATGACGTCAAAGTACACGATACGTCTTGGTTAGACGGGTTGACAGACTTTGAGACGTCTGACTACCGGTAGCGACGAATGACAACTGGGACCACCAACGAAGGCAGTATTATAATGGGTGTTAAATACCGATCTTCTTTCTTCTTTTTTTAAAAAGCTGAAAGGCAGTTGTTCTCCCCGTTATTTTGTTCTAGATCATACCTGGGAACTTTCTAGTTAGCTTTTCTTTTTTTAAATACGAGTATTACATGTTATAACGTTACTAAATACCTCCACGACTCTAGTACTATTCAATGCATCCATCAGCACAATGTTTTGAGTGCATTGTTATATTGAGTCTTACCGTAAAACGTGATTTTTCACCCCAAAAGTCGATTTCCAGCAATCATGTTTGCGAAGTGTTACTTAGTTTGTTGTACAGAATACGGTAGGCAGGTTGACGGCTTCGTGAAGGGTCTGTTTACACCTTGGATTATTTTAAATTACTGTATTATAATTTTAGTTATTTCTCCACAAGCTGTTTCGTCCTCCAGTTTGCTAGCCACACTCATATAGCTAGGAATACGATATGCCGCGGCTGTGCCACCAGGTATAACCCGTTTTATTACATCCAATTTTATTTTATGCCCCTCTCATACCCGTATTGATCGTTCGATAGATCTTTATGCATCTAAATCTTTATTTGAAGTCCCAAACGACGTTTTAATGTTCTGCCCGATATGGATGGACAGTCGGAGACAATCTTTCATTTGAGTTTGTTGAATATGACTGAGTATACGGGTCATAATGTTTTCATACTGCTGAAAATATGACAGGCTTTTTTAAATATGTGATATTTGTTTAATGATTTCGTGTCACTATTACAATCAATCAAACGAAGGTTTAGCCTAAACCAACTATCTAGGCGTATAAAATGACGTTTAGTGACATCATAGCTTAATAATTCATATGATTAATTAGCTAATAAAACCTGACACTGACGCAAAAAAGAAACATATTTTTATTATTATCCAAGCTTAGAACTTTTGTAACAAACGAAAGTACCTGAATAATATTTTCAAAAGCATTTTACTACAGTCGTACTCGTAATTCTTTGTATTTCTGTCGCAGAATATTTCGTTAAGAATCTTCCAGACTGTATAAAATCAGAGTTTTACTTTGAAGGATTTACGATTCTTCTCTCGAAAATATAAAGATGCGAGCAAAGCCACAGGTTTAAGTAGAGAATACCTGAGCGGTGCGAATGACGTGGGTCCTTTTACAGTTCCTGGCGCTGAAGAGTAATATATCCTTCCCATATTCGTCTTATTATGATTTCCACACCCGTTTCATATGATGTTACATATTGAAATTATACATTAGGTGCGACGATTTATGAAACTGTGACTGTCGAGTTTTGATTTTGAGTAGGGCTTTTATATGACATGAGTAATAGGTTTATACAGACCCAAGAGATGCTTGAATTTGGGGATGCCTTGTTTGCTTTTGATTTAAAATATCTTACGAAATTCTAACTTACATTAAAAGGTTTTAAATGATATGTCTATTCCATTAATCAAATCATCCTATCGCGTTCCAGTGCTTAGCCGTATGAGTTGCGCCATAAAACCGATCTTGGCGTAAATGTAGTCTTTGATTTTTATCTCTCTGTTCTGTAACAGAGCACCAATCTAGGCCAAAAAAGTTATTGGGAATTCCAATACCATAAAATGCCTCACATGGATGGATCGCCAAATAAATAAAAAAAAAACTATCAAGAAGTTCAGACACTTTAGTATAAACATACTTCTAGAACATTGAATCTAATAACATTCTTTTGCTTTAGTTCTTGTATGAAAATCGTATACATAAGGTTGATTTATATAAAGAGCTTAAACTATAGCAGAATTTTTCGCATAGTTTCACCCTTGAGACACTTGGTCCAAAAATACCTTTTTAGGATCTAACAGCTGACATGAAACAATACGCGAATTCTAGCATATTATTCAACGTCCTGCCCGAATAACTCGACTAACTGTGGAATGTCTAATTAGGAAACAGGTGCTACACTACTCAAGTTCAAAACCTACGGAAGTTTCGGACACTTTGCAGTTCATGGCGGCACTCGCACACAATTTATAGATTAAAATTACTAAGAAACTCGCAATGAAGTGATAAGTTACAGAACAGAAATTTCATCGCAGTTAAAATGTGTTACGATTCCCATTCTTGCTCTTGGATGGTCCAAAATTATGGTAAACGCGTTAGTAAAAAAAAATGGCTACATCTCGTTTCGAAACTTCCCCGATTTGCCAACTAAACAAAATAGTATCACAAAAGTGCCGTTTCGTAACCATTTTGATCTTTATACATAAATTAGAACGGAAACGTGACCAAACGGGAATAATTACACGCCTACTCAATATTTGACGTTACGACTCTCAATGTATGAAGATCAAGAGAGTTACGAAAAGGCATATTTTTCACTTGTTTTTGCACGTGTTTTGTTTAGTTGGCGAATCGGGAAAGTTACGAAACGCCAAAAAAATCTCTTTCGTTTCTTTCTTTCGTATTCCCTAAAACAATAGTTACGAGCCAAATATTAACTGAGGCGTTACGTTAGTTTAGGTAAGCGCTATTAAGCGCAGGCCACACCGCCAGCTGGTGGGCGGGTGACCGGGCGAACAACGCAGCGTTTCACCTCTTTTCATACTTTGGTTCACACCGCGAACTATCGAAAGATACGTACGAAGTATGTAAAGAGCGTAGTTCACGTCGCTCGCCCGCCCACCAGCTGGCGGTGTGACTTGGACTTCAAACTATTCATAATAACCTTTTGCTGTTTTTCGCAAAAACCTAAGCTTGGATAAGCCGAAGAGCAAGTTACCTACACATATCTGTAAGTATTTTAGCATCGCATTTGTTCAAGAAAAAAATAAGAATAATAAGAAAAAAAGAAGAAGATAGAGAAGAAGAAGAAGGAAAGAAGATGAGAGATGAAAAAGTAAAAAGAAGAAGTTTTATTAATTCATAGAGTGATAATTTATAATCTTTTAGTCAGATAGAATTTATTACCAGTACCGGTAGTTTTCTTCTAAACATGACCTCTCATGAGTTGTCACAGTATGAATTCAAGATGAGTTATTATTAGCAAACGCTTTATAATAGAACTTATTGTTTTCGGACTTTATAGAATAAGATTCACTCTATCTATAATATAATTATTACTCACTATGAGTATCAATCAGTGTTCCGATTCTTGATTACCATATTCAAATCAATCCACATTGAAATGCTCAAGTTATTGAGAGCTCTGCATCAATTATTACGTATCACAATTTGTACGCACATCTCTACTACGTGCAATCAACTGCGATTTGAAGGTTTTTAATTAAAGTTAATGTGTGTTAGTCTCAGAATTTCTTTCGCTGTGTCGCATTGTGACTTTTAAGGCACTGAAAATATCATATGTATTGCTATGAAAACGTGATGCGTTCATCTAATTATAAAAAAAAAAAAAAATATAAATTACATTGTAACTAACTAACGTGAGTGCTATTAAAATGATCTAAGTAACGTTTGTATGCATAGTGCTCGCTTAAAAAATCACGTTACTGCATTTAACACTTTCATAAAATATTGAAAACAATGGAACAAATCCATACATTACTCATTGGTTACTGTTACTGTTAGCCTATGTCATCCCACTGCTGGGCAATGGCCTCTCCCCATGACTTTTAAATCCTTCGATACACGGCAAATGTGGACCACTGATTAGTACATGCATTCATTTCTTTCTCTCTCAGTTTTTCAAGGAGTATTTTCAGAACATTTCCACACATTATTCAATTATTACCATATTGAACGATAGGTTGTGATGTGCAAAAAGCAAGGAACCGATGTAAAAATGTAAAAACAAGAGGGAAAATTACTTAAAGTTACTTAATGGATCCTTCAGTAAGAACGTTTTTATGAATACATATCACCCTCTCTTACACCCGTATCTTTAACCAAGTCAAAGTAATTACTTGAGTAAATACCGTAGCTTATTAATTGCTTGAAGTTAGAACTGTCAAAATTTCTAACTTTTGACAGTTCTAACTTCAAGCAATTCTTAACTTTGCTTCGTTTAAATTCTTGTCTATTGCCTAACAATGTTTGATACTAAGGTAAGTCATGATTGCAAAGTGGTAAGGTAAGTGAAGAATGTCAACAAAACTGTTATTAAACTGTCAATTGAAAAAAGTGACGTCATTCAAATACAATTTTAATGAAAATAAAAAAAATATGCAAATTCAATATCAAACCGGTCACACACCCATGTGTAAAGATTCTATTCCTTTATTCCTCGCAGAAATCAAACCTTAAACGAAAACCTTCATAGTCAGAGATCACTCAATCTGATCCAACCTGGGGGGTTACTCTTACTATGACGTCGTAAAGCAGGAGCTATTCCAGTTTGGGAAAGAGATAGAGCTGTATAGGTCGTCTAGCGCCATCTCTTTCCCACACTGGAATTACTCCAGCTTAAAGATGTCATGGTAGGCCACCTGCACTACCTGTAGATACAAAATAATGGCAAAAGGACAAAAGAAAAGTAAATTTAAGTTTTTAAACTGACATGGTCACTAACATTATCATTAACACTTGAAACGGGATATTTTCTCATACTTACTTATTCATACATACTTTATTTAATACTTAAAAAACTTGATACATGGGCTTGAATGCAGAACCTTCCTCCGACCTACAAAACTATGCACATGCAGAAGGCGTGTTCTACACATCAAAAATGTAATACCATCTCAGATACAGCACCCTTTTTTTTTCGGATGGAAAATCATCAAATGGACCCCCCCCCCCACTCTGGGCGGAGCGGAAGGGAGTGTCAGACTTGTACTGACTAAAACCCATCCATGTTCCTTCTTTGCCCTTTGTGTTCCAGTGCCACGGTATCTCTTTCGAACAGTCCCGCAGCCCTGGCAGGCATCGGTCCTTGCGGACCCCTACTTATTTGCTGACATCTCTTTGAGGCGCACGTGTAACACGAACGCGCCGTCGACACGGCCTGTCGTCATAAGATGGCCGGACGGCGAGCTGGCCCATAACTCGCCGTCCACAGGCCCGCGCCTACGGTGGCCGGGAGCCACCACGTGACCCCCGACGCTCAGGGCGTCTCCCGCGGCGATTGGGACGTGAGGTTCTTTCCCTCTCACGTCCCGCCACCTCCTTCACTAGCATGACTGCTTCGCAGAAGGAGGTGACGGCTTCCCATTCCCTCTCGCTCCGGACCATGGCTTGAACCAAGGCCGGACGCGAGAGATCGCCGCCGCCAATCGCCACTACGAGGACACGGCGGTGCTCCGCCCAAGTGGGGCAGACCTCCACGGTGTGCTCCACCGTGTCCTCCGGACGATCCTCGCAGTGCAAACACCCGGGCGTTTCCTCCCGCCCGATTCGGTGCAGGAACTTCCCGAAACAACCGTGTCCGGTGAGGACCTGCGTCAGGCGGTAGGTGAGGGCGCCGTGGTGCCTCTCTAGCCACTCCTCAAAGAGGGGACTTATCGCCACTATGGTGGCGTGCCCTGCACGGGGTTGCGACAGTCGCTCTCTCCATGTCGCCATGAGATCTCGCCGGAGGTCTGTCCGCTGAGAGGCAATTACCCCGGCAGCGGAGTTTCCCCCCGTCGCGGTCGTAGTGCCTCCGCGCGCTTTTCGTGCAGGCGCGCGAGGAGATACAGCACCCTTGAATCTAAAATAGCTAAGGTGTAAGTGTCAGGGTAGCCCACGAAATTTTAAATTTTCTTACGTTTTTTTTTTTTGCAATTGCCGGTCATTGTCAAGCTATTTGACTATTTCATGAAAAAGTCATTCAATTGAATTAAATGAACTTTTAGGGTTGTATTGATGATTTTAATGATTACAACTGAGTAAAGTCATATTTGTTACGGTCGTGAATCATATTTTAATCAACATACAACCAGACACTAGCCTGCAAATTGCAAAAGAAATTAGAGAATTTGAATTACGCGGGCTACCCTGTCGCTTCGACCATAACTCACTCTCAAAATCGATAAGACAGTAAACTTATACGACCTTGATCGTCTCGCACGTAACGCGCAAACTCTCCACTTGTTTTTTTATCTCGGAGTCATACTTTACTTAAAATTCCTAAGCACCGACGTGCTTAAAACACCTTAACCTCAAGGAAAAACGTGCGGCCCCAATAATGATGTCAAAAAAGTTTCAGATACCCGCAAGCGAAACAAAAATGTCGTTAGTAATGAGCGAATAAAAGCTTTACGTACGAAAAATGTGGACGAGCGACGTTTCATTATGTTGAGAGGTACAATACATTGTTTATTTGTAAAATAAAATGGTCTGAACGCATTTTTAGAAATTTTATTAAGTGGAGAGTGAGATACAGATGTACTGATTTTATTATCTGAATTTCTTATCTTTAAATATATTTTTACGTAAAATCTCAGCAGTCTATAATGTGGCTTTATTTACTCTTTGCTTCATTTTGTAGTACCTGCGAAAAATGAAACTGCATTTTAGTAATTTTAAGTTAAAATCTATATTATAGTAAATGTGTTAGTTGTTGGTTTTTAATTATGGACTAACCCACATAATATGTTTTGATTAAAATTTATCAGGCGAAACATTGCTGTCCATTGCGTACCTTTATATCACAGTGGTGTACGGCTACAACGCCCCTAACCAGAAAAGGTGGAAACGGACCCTCCGTTTCCACCAATCGGAAAAATTATAGGTAATTTTTTTAATGTTGCTGAATAAAGAACTGTATCAGTATTGCATTTAAGAGGGAACATAGGCTGCGATTCTCCATACAAATGTATTCCTCTTTTTTCTTCCTGAATAATGCCAATGCAATTTTTTTTTTCATAACATTAAAGTCTACTGTAGACACGTTCCTGTTATTTCCTTTTTTTCAGCAACTAATTAGTGAAGAAAATATGACTCTTCATTTTAACGGCCGTGATTAAAGCACTACCAGACAAATTCGAAAACTTTTTAACATAAAATTAATTTGATAGGAACCTAAACATACTCCTTCTTAAAATAGTATTGTCAAAAATAATTGAATCTACTCAGTTTTAAAATAACCGGCCAAGTGCCAGTCGAACTCGCGCACAAAGGGTTATGTTGGTGCTCATTCTTAAGTCAGTTTACAACACTCTCACTAAAAAGTCCCATTCTCAAAAACTAAATATCAAATCTTATTCAAACCAATTTTCATTAAAAGTTCTTTTTACTTTCTATATAACCGTTGTTTAGAGGTACGTAATTCATTTCATTTTAGTGTAGCGGTTCTAGAAGACACCTACTCTCAAAATTCCAACTGTGTGGTGCCAACAGTCTCGGAGTAAAATGGCTGTGACAAACGGACGGACAAACAGACGGGTAGCACCAATCTATAAGGGTCCTAAAAACAGTACAAAAGTCTTACCAAATCATCCAAGAACGAATCGAAACAAAATCAAAATAAAGAACCAACGTAAATTCATGAGATTACTAGCTATAACTAAGCACTAAGAGGTAAATTAAAATGGAGGTATGAGGGGATGATGCATGACCATACCAGATTGGAAATATGTCATCCACCCTGCATTACGAATGATAAATGCAGTTCATTCAACCAACTGAATTTCATTCCCAGCGGGGCGTACTAGTTCCCGTTCATTCCATGGCTTTGACGAGTTAATAGGGGAAATGGCATAGCATTTGCTTGCTACCGTATATGGTTCAAAGTGGTATATCTATTTATTTCTTACTTTGTTATAGGTACCTTTCGATGTGCCAGTTTAACAGATGAGGACTGACTTTTCAAAAGACTTGAAACCGGTAGATTTTTGGTAATTAGAAAATATCAATAAGGTAACTTTTGTACCTCTCATAAATCTAAATTTATCAATGTAGTAACATTTGTATCTCTCTTAAATCAAAATGTATCAATGAAGTAACTTTTGTACCTCTTATAAATCAAAATTTATCAATGAAGTAACTTTTGTACCTCTCTTAAATCAAAATTTATCAATAAGTTACCATATTGATATTGGACGCAAAAATTACGGCAGAATTTATAATTTTTAATATTTTTATACGCAAACCCTGCGTAGGGGTTGTCTAATTGGTTAAGACATCCGGTGTACTGAATCGGAAGGTCGCAGGTTCAAACCCTGCTCGCACTAGAATTTAGAATGCCCTTTCTTTTTGCGTTGCTATACTTTACAGTGGTATTGTGTCATAAAATTATGTGCCGTACTAAGTATTTCTTGTTCTGAGCTTTTGGTGTGGGACCTATCGGCGTCAGGGCTGCAGACACCTCGTTTTCTCTTTTAGTGTCTATTCTGCTGTTTGTTTATCCCAGTGAACATAATGGTTTTCGACATAGGTACGTGTTGTGCTCTGTGCGATTTGAACTTGTAACTTACTCTATATTGCGATTGTTGAACATGAGGTCTTGGGTTCGATTCCCGGGTCGGGCAAAGCGTTAATGGGTTTTTCCGTCAGAAATTTCTCAGTAGCAGCCGTGGAGACTGGATCCGTGCCCGATTGATGGTAATAGGCTCGCACCCTATTGGCTGGGTCATAAATATGACTGGCGATAGGAGGGTGTTTTATTAGGTACACCACTGCCTAACCAGGGATTACAGGCGTGATGTTGAGTTATGTAATGTTTCTCTATCTTATTTTTTTAAACAAAGAGGACTCTCAATTATTTTTTTGTAACCAGTTACCAGCTAGGCTATAATCTCTACAATCTGTCCAATAAAAGTTGTGAAAAGCAAACATTTTTATTGTCAAGGCGAGTTAAAAGGGTACAATAGGTATTGTAGATAAAACGGCTTTGAAGAATCTCTTCGCGCCCCCAAGTAACGATTGCAGTCCTATCTGCCAAACAAACTGTAATAACAAGCACACCTTAGCACGCCTGTGATAAATCCTTAGTGTATGGTGTAAGGAATAAGCTTTAAGGAGTCTGCTCACACTATGAACGTATCAGGCGTGGAAAGAAACATGTCACGGACTATGATGCCCACTATAACGTAATAACATCGTTTCAAACCCGTTTACAACGGGTTTAGAACAGTCTTCACACTCGGTTACAACGGGTTTAGAACAGTCTTTACACGCGGTTATAACGGGTTTAGAACAGTCTTCAGACGCGGTTCTTACGGGTTTAGATTCGGGTCTTTATTATTTGTATTGAAAAAATTAAGATTAAAGACTGTGCCCACTAGACTATTCCGCATGCTAGAAGCGTCAACAATTGCCGGCAGAATATTTTGCGGGTGCCGTTGTTGCTACGTGCACGGCACGCGACGGTGACGGAATAAAAGTGGACATAGTGTGTAACTTTTCAATATAATGCACATATATTTTTTTGCCTGATATCCTGATCCTGATCCTCCATCCATTGGAGGATGGATCTAGGTATGATGAAAAAGAAAGTTGGGATATGAGGATACAAAGTATCATTAGATTATCGAAAACAATGTTGTGATAGAAAAAACAGCGATAATAATGAGGTTATGGAAATTCAGGCCCTATGAATGATGATGATGCCATCTAGCTGATTTCGGCCACAGCGATTGCACTCGATGGCTTTCTAGGGAGGTTGTCGAGAGTTTTGGTGTCCTGCTCTATCGTGTGCTCTCAAGTGGCTAGCATACCCAACTTTAGCCGAAAAAAACCGAGCAAAAAGCGGACATGTCAGAACACCATTGTAGGGCCCTATAGTGTTGCAGCGTACTGAGCGTTATTTGGTGAGACTGATTGAAATGTGCTGGTGGGTCTGCCAGCACTTAGTCAGGTAAGGGGTAACAAAGTGTGATTGCGAAGCCTCATCACAAACGATGGTCCACCTCAAGTCCCGATCTTTACGTAACTCCTATTGTATTTTGAGGGACCTATCCGAAGCACAGACTGATAGCGTTAGCACGGGCTAATGCACGCGACGTGGTTGGGTTAAGGAGGTCAAAAATGGCCGCTTTAGCAGAATCACAATAGGATAATAATATGAATTGCGTTACAATTCTTAAAACGGTCACAAAGGCATTTTAGGCCCCCTGGTCGAAGTTCATTTAACTAAAATATTAATAAAGAATCATCGATACGACGAAGAAGAAGTCAACACTGCCTTAGCTGATAGCGGTCCTTGCATGACAGGCCACAAAGGTCCATATAAAAAATCTGTAAACAAAATGTTTCCTGTTTTTTTTTTCTGGTAACGTCGTCAAATTATTACAATGAAAATTGAATCATCATCTGCCTAGCCTTTTCCCAACTATATTGGGGTCGGCTTCCAGTCTAACCGGAAGCAGCTGAATACCAGTATTTTACATGGAGCGACTGCCTATCTGACCTCCACAACCCAGTTAGTAATGGGTAATACGATACCCCTACAAATACAACCCCCGATACAATGAAAATTGAATGATTAGTAGAAAATGGTCATCAACCAAAGAAAATATAGTACTTAGTCAAAATTGGATTTTGGCCCAATTTTATAAGTCTTTTTGTTATTTTCCCGTTCATTGAGCACATGTGTCTGTCTCATAAAATTGAAAGAATGGTAATTAGCATCTATTTGTGTACAATCACTTTCGACTCTAAATAACAACACATCTGGCAAGCGTGATGCTTACCCACACTACACTCGTAATACTATTTTACGTAGCCAAAAACAAGATCTACAATTAAGTTTAAACCTACATTAAAACTAAACAATAGATAATTGAAACGGTAAACAGTGAAAGATCCTAAACCAACACAACTATTCTGTTAGAGGACTACAAAATTCAGGTAACCTTATCTAATCAGATCGTTGATGAGACTAACAACTGTTAACTTATATTTAAATTCCTTCGAATCGTCCTAAATAAACTTGATAAATAATTACTTTATTATTGTAAGTTTGTTTAGAGAATCTACATTTTTGAATGTAGATTTACTAAACAAACTTTTCTTTTCGTCTTTTGTTTTTCCGATCAGTACCTACCTATTGAAAAATTAGGTTTGTAAGATTTTTTATAAATTGTTTTAAAAGTCATCCTATTTTTTTTCTCACTAACTGTACTTTTTGACACGCAAATTTATACTGATGAAGAATCGGGGACATCAAAATTAAATAAAAATTCATTTGTTTTCTTATGATGACGAATCGGAACTTCTTGTATGAAAAAAAAAATGGTAACCAATCGGAACAGTGACGAGTCGGGTCCCTGTTAATACTGCTGATGGTAGACGCTTCACAATGGTTCACTCGAGTGACTTATCCGCCTGATTTCATTCCATGTTCACACGACACCAAAAAAAATATAAAGGAATAAACGTTTATCTGCTCCTCACTTTTGGATCATTCGGTAGACGAGTGAAATATATCCGACATCGTTGGAACGGTTCACTAATGAGCTGATTTTTACTAATTATTCAATTTGTGTCCAGACGTTATTTATTAAAATAGAAACGTCTGATATATGCAAAAAAGTGGCCTAACAGGTAAAGGTCACACGTGGCGCTTTCCTTCGTACATTGCTTTTTACGATATTTACAAAAAAGTTTTGACAAGCAAATATCGATATTTAATCCAGACTCTTTTGTGTTAATTCAAACGAGCGAAAACAACTACCGAAACCGACCCAATTTCAATGTTCCCATAACTTGCGCCTTATGAACCTCAGGTTAGGAGACAATTGCAATCTTATACAAAGTATACCGAGTTCTTCGCAATAAGGAGCATTGAGTGAAAGGGTGGGTACACGATAAGATTCCGTTCTGCCGCGACGACTGTTTTAAGACAACCGCTTTCAGCCGACAACAATATTGCCTGAATGAACCACGTCATCAAATGGCTGGAGATAATACGCTGGAGTAAAAAAAGACAATAGGTATATTATCTTGAATGAGTTCTAAGAACTTTCAGGGTTTCGGAGTTTGTTCCAGAATACGATATTTTTACTTGAATTTTGCAGCGTTGGCTTTCTTTTGTCTTAGATTTGCTCAATTGCCACACAGGGTAGTGTTGATGGCTCAAATTATGCACAGACTGTTCTTCAGTGGTTATAAGACCAGTAGAAGCTGGCCTCGTATTCCACTGAAACTTCATACTAAGCTCGGCTACCTCAAGGTCAAGGAGTTGACCAGTGAGCATACGGGTGTAAGCAGACCCTTGACGAAGTCGTCAACCAAGCATTCTGTACATCAAACTAAGTAACTTTACGCAAAATTTTTTGCTGGGAAATGACTTTTTTTTTTGGGGTGAAAAATCACGTTTTATGGTAGGATTCGATGGAACGCACTCAAAGCGTTGTTGTGCTGATGGATGTATTGAATAGTACGGGGGTCGTGGAGGTGTTTAAAGTAAAAATCGTACATTAAAAAATTGTATTTAAAAAAAAAAACTTGTAAAAAAGTGGGAACTTTGACCCCCAATATCTCTGTAACTAGAAGGTTCCCAAGTATGGTCTAGAACAAGAAAATGATCGCAAAGACGGGGAGAACAAGTGCCTTTCGGCTTCGTTAAGGGTCTATTTACACCCTATTTATAAATTATTTCTATGTTAAGATTATCAAGCAGTAAGTTATAATGATAAGTATAAGGATTGAAATATAGTACTTTTAAAATCACAAATTCGTTTAATGGATACCCATCGCGTTCATCTAAAACATGATTTCCTTAATTTGATGTCTGTCAGAACCATTATTGCAGGCTTAGCAAGGTATTAAAATGAAACTAGAAAGATAGGTCAAAAAGTTAACCATCTACTCACCAAGGAAAACAAAACCCCGCCAAGCCAGATTGGCATCGCTTAAAAATGGCCTCTGTTAGTGAACCCGCGGTACATCATACGTGAAGTTTTAGTTCAGTATGCACGGCCATATCTCAGTGTCTGCGTAAGTAAGGGATGCAGGAAAACAACGGCTATAGAATATAATAATGTAAGTTGGCAAGGCAGAGAATTTTGCTTCTCCAGCCAAAGCTTATATAGGAGCTCCGTATATTGTTGTGGCTTGTTGTTTCATAGTTTACTACACTTGGGTTAAAAATAAGCCAGAAGTATAACCTTCGTGGGTTTCATCATAAAATTGTGAACGTTTTCATAGAACGGTTTACTGAAAAGAACAGTGGGGTAATTGCGTAACACACCCACAATTTCAACGGTATTCATTTTGACAATTGAATAGTATTCTTTGTGTTATTTACTTTGTTGAGCAAGCGAATATTTCAAACTATAAAGCAATGGAATGCGAATTTTCTTTAAATTCTTTCGAACTGTGATAGAGAACTGGGTCAGGTTCGCAATTGAGGTGCATGTTTCTTAGTGTATGTTTATCAGAACCGCTTTCATGAATAGCGATAATTTTGTCAGCAATTGGTACCGCTACCACCTTGATTGATACCGGCCGCAGAGATTGTTAGATACAAAGGTATTATAAATAAAAAGAGGTAGATATCGCACTATGGCGCGCAAATTGTTGCAGACAAATTGAGACAATTGTCGTAATTTAAGTACTTCAAGTGCGATAGCTATCTCTTTCTGTATCATACGTTCCGTATTATCTATCGCAGTCGTAACAACGCAACGGTATTTGAACGCCGCTCAGTATGAATTTAACGTATCTTTCTTTATAATATCATTGGGTGGATTGGTCAAAGTAGACCAATGCTTATTTCCACTAACACACCGAGACTTTTAAACAAAATGCGCGCTGTTGGAGTTTCAACCTTTGATTTAGCACCAAGAGTTGTAATTCTAACCTTACCATAATATTTAGACCTACATGTTGGTGTCCCTTAGTGTAAGTGAAAACAGATATTATAATGACAATAAAATATCCATCTTCTTGCATGCAGTAATAACCTCTAACCTCTTCACCAAGAAGAGGTTAGAGGTAATCTTTACACATTGGCAACACCTAAATTTCCTATTATTTCTATTTCCATGTAAAGCAATGGAAGTTTACGAGCTGATAACTATGATATATGATCAATTCCTGTTTGATTTCACACGCCGGAACGATGTTTCGCATATAGATTTGAATTGGTTTGTGTAAGCAATCGCTAATGCTCTTGGCATGCGGGATTGCCAAATGTAGTGTTAGTGCGTTGTGTTGCTATGGTGTTGTGGAATACCGCTTGGTGTACTAATAGATGTTTGTTTTGTTTTGCAAATTCGTATAGGTATCATTGTCTGTACAAAACTTCTAGTATAAAAAAAAAATTCAGACACAACTTAATTCTTTGTGTGATTTATTTTTTACCTAAGGTCTAAATGCTACTTTTCAGCCACTACTTAAATAATACAGTCTTAGGACCAGGTGCCCTACCATGACGTCTTAAGGCAGGAGTAATCAGTGTGGGAAAAAGATGTCGCTAGACGACCTGTATAGCACTGTCTCTTTCCCTCACTGGAATTACTCCTGCTTTAAGACGTGGTAGTAGGGGTTACTGATGCAGCTGAAAATCAGTATTTTATATGGACCGATCGATATCTGACTTCCACAACCTCGTTACTGTGCGATAATACTTTAATGTGGACCCAAAAATATGCGTAACTGAACGCTTCATACTTTTTGTGTTAATTTAAAACTTTGTTAAGCACATTCAAGTGGGGTTGACGTAACTTGGAACAACACCGAATAATCCTCATCAGAATAAATATTTCAGTAACCTCTCGTGTACGCAGAGTAAATCAATATTGTTTCACCGAATTTTTGGATGAACAGCGTTGCCTACAAGTTGTGAGTGTTTTTGATTACGCCCAGTACCGTCGAAGCCGGATTAAGCGCCGATTTTTTCGCTAAAATTTCTGTTCCCCAGCTGTTAAAAATATAGCCGTTCAAACATTTTTTTCTTCGGGTATAAGCATAGCAGCTGTTCTATTTATATTTGTCATTTAGATTTCTATAAATAAACACCGCTTCTATCTATAAAGATCTAAAAGATTTTAAGAAAGGTATATTCAAACAAACTCATAATTTATCATACAAAACGTTTCCATTGGCGATGATTTTAACATTATTTACAAAGCGGTTTTTCACGAAAATATAAAGAAACGTAAATATTATTTGTTTAAGACTTTTTTTAAGAGTTATATTTTTTATTGTTGCCGATTAAATCTCAAACGTAAATATGCCTTACAAACATACAGTGGGCTCCAAAGCCAACTGATACGACAAATGGCCTGTCTACCCGTTCCGCGCAAGTACCCGTCCCAATCTACGAGCAAACCCTGGCTTGCCGTCACGTCACACGCCCGAGAACGCAAGTTTTTTAACCGGACTATCCGCTTAGCCGACAAGGATTTCGTATCCGGAAAAGTTCCGGGATGTTCCGGGCCTATGCACCCTCACATCATGGAGATATGCACTTAATAATTCGGGCCCAACCGAGATTTATGTAGGTGCCTGTGGCTAAATAATGACAGCCACACGGGTTGATCTTCAAAGTTAAGCAGGGCTTTCCAAGGTCGGACCGTGGATAGGTCATCATCAATCATTACAATCCAAGTTACCTCCGTGCCTCGGAAAAAGCCCGGCTGTCATTTGTGGATCTTAGACAGTCGTTACGGGTAGTCACAGGCTAGAACGTCTGACAACCATTAACTGGGTTGTGGAGATCAACCCCGACGTCAACCCCAACATAGTTGGGAAAAGGCTAGGCAGATGATGATGCCCGATCGAGATTTATAAGGCACACAAACAACGTTATGAATGTTTTGTAAAGGAACACGTCTCATAAAATAGTATTCGATAAACTTTGCAGTAGTGGGGAAGTTCTGCGAGGAATTCCAATAAGGTCGCGTTAACTGATAGTTGGAATATTCGATTCGAAATAAGATCTATGAGAGCTTGGCGAATCAGATTAGAATGGCGAATGTGCCGCTTTTATGTAAATGTCCCGCAAGACATTCGAGCTTGTTATTATTTTAGGGCGATACTAAATACTGTTAGTACTTATTATATTTATGTCCATGATGTCCCTCTGCTGGGCAAAGACCTCTCTCTGGGTTCTTTACCAGACTGATTACCCGGAGCCGTGTTCCAGTTTATTAAGTACAATAATATTTTTTACTGCATTTATACATTTGCCTTTTGGCCAATATTATCGTAGTACAATATTATGTTTTAAATAAAATAAACAGATCACTATCAAACATTGATCGTATCTTTTTATTGTATTTCAAAACAATAACTTTGAACTATCACTAATACAACCAATTCCATTCGCAGCCAGCTTACAATAATGATAAGTGTTTAATAAATAAACTTTTTGATTTAATTAAGTGTTTAAATCCGAGTGCATGGAACGGAATGGCAGCGAGTTAGTAAATGCGGGGGGGACGCCGCCTTAAGACCTTACCAGTAGCAACTTCGAGCTATGGAGAAGAGTGTAAATAGGACAAGCTTTAGCAAGCCTACTAAGAATTTGATGAAGTATTAACAATTTTAAGCGACCGATAAACGTAAAAACTACATTTTTGACATAAGGTTTAACCTATTTTTTTTCCGATATTTCTTTTGCTCCTACGTTCTTTGCATTGTGTACAGTCACGAGCAAAAATATTTAAACACTTAACCACTTTTAAAACTGTTTTTCTCCTACTGTTCTGATTAAAATTTCATGTTGTTACGAACATAGTATTCTGAAACTCATATTTTTATGAAAAAGATCCTATCTCCACGTTATAATCGTTATTTCTCGCGAAAATTGCTTAGAAATTTAGGAAAGTGCATACACATTGGTGCTCGTGACTGTACATAAGTAGTTCATCACCTGCCTAGCCATTTCCCAACTATGTGGGGGTCTACTTCCAGTCTAACCGGATGCAGCTGAATACCAGTGTTTTACATGAACCGACTCCCTATCTGACCTCCACAACCTAATAATACTATACCCCTTGGTAAGAGTGATTGTCAGACTTTCGGGCCATTGACTACCTGTAACGACTGACAAAGATCTACAATTGACAGCCGGGACCAATGGCTTAACGTGCTTTCCAAGGCACGAAGGAATCTCGGTATGTAATGGGTGGTCACCCATCCACAGACCAGCCTAGGCAAGCGCGGCTTAACCTGAATTTAAGAAGAAGAAGAAGAAGTACATAATTAGTTACAAATCGTAATAAAAATAACCAAAAAGTTTTTTTTTTATTATACTTAACAAGTACTGTTGCAGCCGTTCAAACTTTGTGCGAACTCTGCAATATTCCTGAGGCGCTCTATAAATATATTTAATACTCTAAGAAACGAGGACTTAGTTAATTTTATGCTGTTCACGGCTACTTTAATTTCTCGCTTCGCTGATAATTCTGGCGTCGGCAACCATGGAGAAAATCTGGGCAAAAGTTCAGTCCGCGATATTATTTAAATGCAGACGATGTACACAGTGCGCCTTCATATTTTATAGCGGCGTCTGCTTTTCTGGAGAACTACACGGCTGTTCGAATGAACAACAAATACTAGAGTTTGTATACAATTAATTTTATATTAATTCGTTTCTTTTATTTTATCGGGCTAATTTTCTTTTTGTATAATGTTTTGCGATACAGCAGTACTTATAAGCCATGTGTCGCCACATTGACCAGTCCCATGCGTCTCGTATCCAGCAGATCCCTGCAACCTTCACCAGGTCATCGGTCCACTTAGTAGGAGGCCTTCCTTACACTGTATACCTACATCAATTTTAGTTTGAGCCACAGTTACACACGAGTTAAGTTAAAATAATAACTAGAGATATCGCCCTATATGATTAACGAGATCACAGAAACGGGAGTAATTCAATTCCGGGTTAATTTTGACATTCAAAAGTAAAGGTCCAGAAAAAACAGTGGAAAGGAAAATGTGAAAGCCATTTCTGAGATTTTACTCGCACCCTTCTTCCACATGATTTAACTTCATTAAATATGCCTGCTTATAAAAGGTCAGCCGTCTTTTGTTCCTTATATACCTAACCGAGAATATTTGTTAGGAATTTTTAAAGACTTTCAGTTTTAACAAGCGGCTTTTTGTATTGATTATGGTAGGCCCGTTAATATATATAGGGTGACCGGTAATTAGGGACCGATACTTAAACACGTGATTGTACTCATGATAACAAACAACTTTAACAAAGAAACAATTTTTCTCATTCAATGTTATCACAATAACACGCGAAATTCGCGCGCGCGTCTTGGGCCCTGCCTATACGCACTGTTGCACGGTACGATAGTAAGGAGATAGAACGGCGTCACGCAGCTAACAGCTGATAGGTCAAAGACGCACGAGCAGGAATTTTATACGGCTGTTGTGTTATTGTGTAAACGTGAATGACTTTCAAAAAAAAGTATTTCTTTGGGAAAGTTGTTTGTTATCATGAGTACAATCACATAAGTATCGGTCACTAATTACCAGTCACTCTATATGATAAAATAACGTGAATATGTTCTTAATAAATCAAACCATATCAAGAGCACCTTCCCAAACTAATTTGCTCACATTTGCTATGTTCTTTTTGATGTCCGTTTTATACGATTGACAGCTTGGTTTTCTAGGATATCATATAAATAAAAGTAACGTCAATGGTATATAATCCGCTTATGAAAACCAACCCCGCGTACCACAAAATCGTATTTTGGATACATTCGTAAAAAATTTACAGAGCATGAAAAATCTATTAAGGTAAACTACGTAAGATACTACTATAGATTGTAATCAACGATCCTGCTCTGGGCTATGTGGTCGCTAAGCGACAAAGACCTTTAATCAAATAAAACAAAAAGGTAACAAAGTGTACAGCTGTGCCCATAAGGTTTTTATATCATTCTAAAAGAAAATCAAACATGTCTCAGCAACTATATTCTAATAACAACTATATTAATTTGATGATTTCCCATCCGAAAAAAAAAAGGCATGCGCTATTGCTTCTTACGCTATGGTATCTATCAGACGCATCATCATCATCTGCTTAGCCTTTTCCTTTATGTTGGGGTCGGCTTCCAGTCTAACCGGATGCAGCTGAATACCAGTATTTTACACAGAACGACTGCCCATCTGACCTCCACAACCCAGTTAGTGCTAGGTAATGAGATACCCCTTCGTAAGACTGGTTGTCAGATTTTCGGCCACTGGACTGTCAAAGATCTACTATTGTAAGCCGGGACTAACGGTTCAACATGCTTTTCGAGGCACGGAGGAAACTCAGTATGTAAAGGGTGATGACCGATCCACGGACCAAAGTAGGCAAGCGTGGCTTAACCCGAGTGGCTGTTATTATCTTGCCACGCGCTCCTCTTTCCATCACACAAAAACGTGCAAGTTAAATATGGGAGCACCTGAAAATTGACGTACTTACCTGATCCATATCACCCTAAACATTTAGCTGAGACACAGGAATCCTTTCTTTTTTTTAAATAAAATGGACCATAATCCAAAGTTCGGGTCCAGTGCAGACTGGTGGCATTCCACCAATCTTCAATTTTGTGTTCAAGGTCATGCAGGTTAGTCACGATTTTCACCTTGACAGTTGTTAGAGCAGTGGAACATACCAGATCATATCCAACAAAATATACCTAACTGAAAGGTCCATACACACCGGCGAACTTTACTTTGAAGTATTTTAAGACTACCAAAAAATTCGACGAGCACGTTATGTAGAAGTGTACGCACACCATTAATCTCCTTCAAAATAAAACGTCCGCTTTGATGTTCCAGCTGAAAAGATACATTATCCTATAATTGGCATGATCATCCTTATGTACGTACAGCTAACAGATGTATTTTTTTCATTATTTTTTACAGAAATTTGTTCTCTTCAAAGAATTATGAGAGGAACCGACCTAGGTATTTTTGCGATATAAAGTTTTATTGTACTGTTATATTATGGCAGTGTTATTGAAGCTACGCATTGTGTGAGTACAGTCGACCGCAATCACATTGTCCTCGAGTTAAGATAAGAGGCCAGATTTTACTGGTTTTGTTAACATTGGCGTGCCTTTAAAGTTATTCTCCCCTACTGTATTGGTTGTAATTTTACGTTTTTAAGAACATGATGTTTTATTTTAGAACCCAGTGCTCAATGTAATGCACGCAAAGAATTTACTTAGCATGTAGAACGAGACAGAAGACATCAGGCATTTAAAGTTGCAAAGACGAGAAGAATAAAGACTAGTAAGACTAATAATGAAATAGTGTTTATTTGTCCCGCACAAGCCACAACAAAAAATGGTTAAATTAACAATAAAACAAAGTTATAAAAAGTAAACATAAAAAAGTAAAACAAACGAAATTGGTCTTGTACGAAGCCAAAAGGCCTCATATCTCAGCATGGTGCTGTAACATTTAAAAAAAAAAAGTCAGCGCTGGTATTCCGATAGGGCCCAAAGTGATGCCACAGTCAGACACGAATAAAAATTTATGTTAAAAAATAAAGAGTATAATCGAATAAACAAAATTAAATATGCAATGTATAATAAATACTTTAAGATGAAGAAAATAATATAATTATTTTATCTACAACGTAACTAAAATGTTTGTCTATGCCATGAGTGTCAATGGCAACACTGACAAACAGAGATGCAGGCGCTGACATTTCTTTTTATGGAACATTATGTCAGCAAAGAAAAACCAAAACAATGAGTCAACACTGTTGTTATTAACAATAGTGTGCAGTGATCGTGTAACATATATTTATACATAAATTTTATTTTTTACAAACATATTGGCATTGGTACCTACCTACTATCGGGCAAATAGTAAACATTTAAATCTATTCACAGTGAAGCTTTCGCAAGACACACATCCGAATTCAACATTGATTGACATTAACGCTGATATTGACGTCATTGCTGTACATAAATCTCACTATGACGCTTTTATTTCACGGTGCCATAAAACTTTTGAATTCAACGCATCAAACACTCACGTTTCTTTAAATAAACCACATTAGAGAACCGTTTGGATGTACCACATATTGGTGAAAATGCGAAAACCAAAACCGGCCAAGTGCGAGTCGGATACAAAGGGTTCCGTAGCACCAACCAATATTATAACAATATTTTTAACGATCGTTCATAATATGTCAATTTACACTTAACTTTACGCAAAACTAAATTAGTTTGTTAACGAGTTTTTTAATTCGAACCAGCAGTTCCTGAGATTAGCCCGTTCAATTAAACAAACAACTCTTCAGCTTTATAATATTAGAATAGATATATGTTATAATTACAGACAATACTGGTTTCCCAAGAGACTGAAAAACCAAGCCTGTAACATATAAATTCAACATCAAATAAAAAACTGGGAGTTCCGTACAATACACTAAATCAGAGTGGCTCAGTTGTTATGAAGATGGGATCGGTGTAATAACAGTAAAAGACGGGTAAACGCAAAGTTAATGCGTGCCCATATACGAAACAGTGTTTTAACGGCATCATTCGTTTGTGGCCGAACCCTAAATATTGGCCGTACTTAGTAAGCGGGATTCGGAAATCCCTATTTCGCTGATATTGGTATCATAGTTATGGATTGTGGCCGCGATTCCAGACTCCTTCTTGTTATTTTTGTGTCGATTGTACATATTTTTAAACCGATGTTATAGTTATCTTGTGCGTTACCTCAGCAATCATTTTGCACTACGCACGTATTCCGACGGAAAAGGCTGTTTTGGATATTTTAGGAATTTCCGCTGGTGTTCCTTCTACACGTGAAACGTATTTGTCACTTTATTATTTTAAAGTTCATAATTGTATTTTCAAATGAGACTTGAGATGTAGGTACTACTAGCACATGAACCTCAACTGAAAAATTTGAAATATCTACTTTACTGAGAATTATACTCAAAACAGACTGCTCTTGTAAAATCAACACAAGCACAGGTACCTACACCAAATACCCTGTGCCTACTAACATATCCCTCCTCCTTCAAGTTCCCTCTCGAAATGTTTCTTTCATCCCTATTCCTGAATAGCAAAGAGCTGTGTATACGTATCTAGCATATAACTAGCAAACATTGAAACAATTTGCTGCATTGTTTAAGCCTCTCATTGAGATCTTTTGTTAAGCTCCGCTTCGAAGCCTTCGATATCTCGCACAGCGAAGTGAGGGTATTTAGAACAGAACGCTTGAATCGGTGCGTTCTAGAAAATTCCGGCCGGATAAAAACAAATGAGGCGTTAGAAAAAAAAACATTTTATAATGATAATTATTATCGAAGGCTAAACAGAATGTAAAAGGTTTTTTTACAGGAACTTTGAATTGAAGTAAAACATGGAAAAATGTAATAGTTTTATGCAATTTATGGTTGGAAATGATATCAGGCATGTGGCCACCGCGCCAGGCGCGTACTTTGCGTAATCTGGAGGTCTAATTTGCACACACTTTTCGCAGGCTGTATTTTGGCAATAATGCATTGAATGTTGGTCTCCAAGTGCTCAATTGTTTTTGATTTATCGGAGTAGACATGCGACTTTACATATTCCCAGAGAAAATAATGGCGACCAATTTGCATGAACGAGGTTAACAAGTCAATTTTGTGAAATTGATGGTTCGTCAAAGGTTCAAAAATTGTGATGGTCACAACGTTACAGTCAACGGTGAGCGGTACAGAGACATGACTTACTTTGACGATACTAACTTTTCGTGCGTCAATTGGAAGGCAATTATGTTGCTGATACATAGTTTCAACAAGACAGAGCCTCATGCCAAATAGGGAACAATACGATTCATTTACTCAAAGAAACCAGTCGAGGTGACCACACAGAATTAAATTATTAGTGAGATAAAACCAATTTCATGGATATTGAAAGCATTTTTTGTGTTTTATTACAATTTAAAGTTGTCGGCCTTTGAAAAAATAAACCGTGACAAACACATAAAAACAAGCACACCAATCATTACTGTCGAAGGTACGGACAGCTGATTATTTTTCACGATTCCGATGTTGGTTCCATGGGGAAGCTTGTCCAGTTCGATAATCAACACACACACAGACACACTGACACTACCCACACAACACACACACACATACATCCTACAACAACCCACCACACATAACACACACACATATCAAACACATCTCTATATATGTCCACATGCACCTTTATGATATATGCTGTATGTATGTATACTTGTATAGGTTACCTATAGTACAAGAAGGAACTAATCCTGTGAGTCAGGGTTTAATTTTCATCAAAATTAATATTAATTAAACGTTATAAACAATATCACTGCTAGGGAGGGGCGTCAGAAAGTTCGGTCGGCAAGTAGCTACCCTCATTAGGGAATGCCTATCTGACGTTTGTAATCGTCTTGCGCCAAATATAATTGTCAGTGAAGCCAAATTACTAATCTGGATTTAATTAAACGCGCATAGTTCCGCGTCTTCCAGTAGAAATGATCGGACAAATTAGATGCTTAATGACAAAGGCTATTTCTTTCCCTATTTACACGGGCGTTTTTTTGACACGGCGTTTTTTACCGGGCGCTATATTATATTCGACGCTCCGCTCTGTGTTAGGAGTTGAAAATCCAGTGCTCTGTAAAAAAAAACGTTAGCCGTCACGGGACGCCCGGCAGATGTGAAATATCCATGTTTATATTAAAATTCTCAATAAATAAAAACCTATAACGAAATATGGAGTAAAATAAAGAATAAAAGTAGAGTTTAGTTAATAAAAACAAATTATTTTTACTTTATTACAGAATTGATATATTCACTAGCTGTTGTCCTCAAACTACGTCCGCGTGAATTTTTTATTAAAATATTAACTTTTTGAATCTGATTTTGTTAACAATTCCATGAGTTTGTTTTTTTTTGCACGGAACCTAAATTTTTTCTAAAATAAAAGTAGCCTAAGTTACTCCTTATAACATCAGTTATCTGCCAGTTCACCTGTCAAAATTTATCCAGCCGTTTCGGAGATAAGCCAGAATAAATAGTCAAACAGACAGACTGATAGACGGACAACATTAAAAAATAATGTTTTTGTATTGTTATAAATACCGTACTTATGTATTCAGTAAAAAGAGGTTATTTTGTAATTACAAACAGACATTAAAATTTTATTTATTTGTAAAGATATAGATAAAAAACCCGACTGAAAAACTGGAAAGTATAAAACAAGCACATTTAAAATTTAAAAAAAATTGGAATCAGGTGGGTTATGAAAATGAATGCCTGCCTGGCCTGCTTCCAACTTTTGTTTAATTTAAAATGTGCTAATTTTATGCTTTTCAGTCGGGTTTTTTAGTTTTTTCAACTTCTTTTTTTATTTCCTGCTTTTTAGTTTAGTAACTTGAAAGATTTCGCAGACGATTTAACTTCTTAGATATCCAATCTAACTACATCACTAATTGAGCAGCGTGTAACTTTCAGAACTAAATAATATGTAGATCAACGATGGATCCAAAAGAAACTTTATTTTAATGCGAAAGGGTTAAATTTTCATGGTATAGAGTGGCGTCACGACATGACATCGCCATGACATTTCCTGTCTCTGCATACGAGTCGGTTTTACTACCTAGGCGGGCGTGCTATAGATGTTTCACATCAAAAACGCCAAAAGATATAAAACAGTTCGAACGATACTTTCTTGTTTTCGTTGAAGTTTTAATCATCGCTATTCATTCGAATCCTCCAAATATATATTTGTTTTGAATTCTGACAAAACAAACAAAACTTTCTACTACTTTCGGTGAATTATTCTCGTTCATTTTATTTGTAAAGGGAGAAATATGAGATTCGGCGCTCGACATTTTCCCAAGTTCTCAAATTCAAATAAAGGAAATTAGGTACTACAGTGCCCCTAGACGATTGACTATGAATTTAAAGTAGGTTCTTAGACATCATAATAGTAGTTATATTATTTTGAAGCCTGTGCCTTGATTGTGTGGGTCTGAAGGTTTTGTTTAAATTAATATTTGTAAAGTCTAACATTGGCGTATGGTAGGTACCAGTAGCGAAGGGTCAATTTTTGTAAGAGGTAAGCTGGAGTACATAATCTTTAATGTAATTATATTATTTGTCTATAGAATACTGACTGTGTCATTTTTCAAAGGGAAGCAGTTAGGAATCGAGTTCTATGGAACCTTCGCCACTGGTACCTACGATATCAGAAGTTCTACAGTACTAAATGTACAATTTTAAGACTTAGTTGTATATATGCCACTTTAAGGTATATACATATGTATATAATACCAATAAAAATATTTATGTATTAAAATAATTAAAGCTTAAAGACCGAGTGAAAACAAAAAAAAAACCCAACAAATTATTTGTTACCGAAAATTCCAAATCAACAAATTGATTGTAAAAGTAGTCAATTGGGTTGTGGTTACCGCGGGTTCACGTTCACTGGCGCGTGTAATTTCGTACAGAAATTCAAGTCCAATTCCAATATTAAGAAAACAAAAATTTCCATTACCTTTTGGTACAGTTTTTGTTTCCGATTTCTTCGAATAACTTCTTCCGGGGCTCGATTTGTAACTCGTTGTGTTGTTAAACATTTCAGACACAAAAATGTAGCACAGATAAAAAAATATTCACACTGTATTTTGGGCGTGAAAAATCCTTTTAAACTCGTAAACCGGAACTCGTTTGATTTTTTTTTGTCCGCGAATAGTTTTAATATGATGACAGCGTTCGCGTGAAACGCATGTGTCGAAACTGAAATTGGCGGGCTCTGCGCTCGTGGCCGCGTTATTTTTGTTACTGCAGAGTACTCCCACACTGTTTATTTAATTTTAATAAAAATGTTTTCTAACATGATTACTGCACTCGTAAAAGGTGGGCGAGTAACACAACCATACACATTACCGTAAAGATTTAAGATAGAAAAAGATATAAAAAGTAACAGGTGTTTATCATTCAGCTTATGTTGTAAAGACGGCGATGAGAAAATATGCACTTGTGTGTCAGTAGATAATGTATTAAGAAGTCTGTCGACACTTCCTGGAATATTTCAGTCTATGAAACATAAATATTTCGTTTTCACGTAAGCATTTTTGTTTAATAAATCTATCACATTTAACTGTTATGTACCTAGTGGAGAGCGAAGAAAGAGCATCCATGCTTGAAAAATGTGCGTAAGCTGAACGTCACTAAGCCTGGAGTTACCTCGATGAGCATTCAACATCAAATTAATGTTTTCACACACGCGAGAAACGCCGACCTAGCCAACATTCGTATCAAAAGTCTCATAAAAAAGAATACGCAATAATTGTCTAGTTACATGTTCATGAATTATGTTTATTTTACGAAATTTGTTTTCTCCCGCGCCGCGTTCGCACGTGAATTTCAAAAGTATAATATTTGGGTTCGTATTTTTACCTCTTCATAAAACCGACGGAGAGTTTTGCTGGCTCGCTTCGCATAATGATGTTCATCTGATGTTTAATATGTAGGAGAAATTATTTATGTTTATGTTTTCATGTAGATTATTTCTCGCGAACATCTATTTCTATCAATGCGAATAGTGCATTGTTATTTTTTTGTTTGAAATCTCTTCCGTGTAAAAGATCATTGAATTAAATTTTTCAAAATACGGTGTTTAATTACAGTGTTTCATGTCGTATTGTGTGTCATATTTTTTAGTTACTTACCATTTAAATATTAATTTTGTGAGAAAATATAATACTGTGTGAAAATGTTGTTAATTGATAACATTATCTGCCCAAACGTCTGATCTTAAATTGACTGAACCATCATTAAGAAGACCGCAAAATGTTCATTCTGAAATAATTCCTTCAAACAATAGAAATGACATCAATCATAACGAAATAAAATTCTCATATCAAACAATTTAATATCAACTGAAACCTTTGATCAAGTACCATTACTCTAATAGCATTAAATTGGATTTCATCATCGTTTATTGTTTAAGCAAAAACGTTAACTGAAAGATCCAATTTACTTAAGTAGGTACGTACTCGTATTATTGGTACCAATTGAATGTATTTACCGACATAAATCATTTGTGAGGCGTACAATAATTATGTATACAATATGCAAACGAACGGATTACCCCAGAAAATATGGCTACGTTTTGTTAAACATCTTGGAGAGAGCTTCCCGAGATTACCTTTATTTATGAAGCTTTTTGTAAGTTTTCGTCTTGTCTAGTAAAAAAAATATTTTGTTGTGTTGTTTCGCTGGTTCTTTGTGCTTGAAGAAATCTTCTAATGTAATGCTAATGAGTCCTTAGATAGTATTACAGAGAGGTTTCTTTGTCCTTTATTACTTCATTTGTGAAAGCTTCTCATAAGCACCTTGTTAGTTTTAATTGTGCTCTTACTAAAATTTTAATTAGTTGGTAAGCGTAAAAAATTTACCTATGGTTTATTTATACAGCTACTTTATTTCTTTTTTCTATTTTTTTTTTCTATTTTTCTTGGAGATCTATTTTTGTCTTAATTCTACCTTACGGGGCAATCTGTGAAAGTGATTTGTAAAAGGTCAATTTGGTTGAAAACCAATACGCCAGAAAAAAAGCCAGTTCCAGTCTAACCAAAGGGTAAAGCGTTCAGATAGGCGATTGAAAGGGCTAGACAGATTTGTGATCAATCAGTAAAAAAATTAACTAATACTTACTAAAACTACATCTTGATATTTATTAAATGTTATGCAAAATATTTAGTTTAAATTCAGTGAAAAAAGATTCAGGCCTGAATGCAGTATGCATGCATCATTAAAATATGTACATTTAGGAAAAACAATAAATAAAAATAAATATATGCATAATAAATTTATTTATTTTTAAAAAGAAAATAAGGTATAAATACTTTCCTGCATCCACCTTGCCTGGATCTATTTCGCGGAATTAAAACTAAATATTTTAGGGGTCGCTCTATCTTTGTCGAAAGAAAGAGCGACATTAATAATAATAATAAATAATTGTGAAGGATGGCACGGTTGACATATATCGGGCATGCCACCGTCCGGCATAATCGATCCGACACATTATTTCTGGGTGTTCTCGTCTGGCTAACGGAGAGTACTTGCATAGACACAACCTCGTTGCCAGGATTATCCACCAGCAACTTGCTTTGAAGT
Organism: Noctua janthina; assembly: GCA_963576755.1. Taxonomy (NCBI): domain Eukaryota; kingdom Metazoa; phylum Arthropoda; class Insecta; order Lepidoptera; family Noctuidae; genus Noctua; species Noctua janthina. The sequence goes on from OY755055.1 coordinate 8,397,280, forward strand.
ACAACCTTGTGGAATCAGAAGTACCATACTATAAGTATGCGCCCAACCCAGTTCTCGATAATGGTAATATCACGTTGTATTGGGATCGATCTACCGTCACTGACAGGACTATTGTTACCAATAAACCTGACATTGTGGTGATAGATCGATTGGAGCGTCGCGCAATGATTGTTGATATAACGGTTCCGCATGAGAAGAACCTCGTAAAAGCAGAGAAAGATAAACAATTCAAATATCTAGATCTGGCTCGCGAGGTTGTCGACATGTGGGACGTGAGTACAGCAGTCATTGTGCCGATAGTCGTGTCGGCCAATGGCTTAATAGCCAATAGCCTCGACCAACATCTGAGGAGGCTCTCGCTTGGCAGCTGGATCAAGGGCTTAATTCAGAAAGCAGTACTTCTGGACACGGCGCGTATCGTTAGGAGGTTCCTCTCTCAAGAGCCCTGACCACCGGTATTTCGGACCTTGTTCCCGATACCAGTGGGCTACTATTTTTTATATTTTTAAATGTTTTTTTATATTACTTTGTATAGAAATATTTAAAAATGTAAATTATATGTATAAAACTAAATAAAGGACATAATTAATACATATCATTTCCATTCAACGTAGCAAAGCATTGCCACGTTGAATGCCCATGCCAGTCTTCTGGGCACGTTTCTGGATGACAGCGATGTGGAGGTGTACTTAAACGCCTAAGCGCCCTGTTGTTTATTTAGTTAGTAAGTATATTTTATATTATAATTTCGTAAAGTAACGCCTTATTCTATAATTCATCTTGATAAAAAATTATATTATAAATAAAAAGAGGTAGATATCGTGGTACCGCGCGCATTTTTTTGCAAATTCAGACAATTGTCGTAATATCGCAGTCGTAACAACGCAACGATATTTTAATGCCGCTCAGTATGAACGCAGCGTATCTTCTTTAAAATATCATTGTTGTCATCTACTATTTATTTATTTATTTTATTTGGCTCTTCAACAATGAGTACACTATTACATATAATAAAGTAAAACATTGCAAACTTAAGTCTAAGTGCCCCATTACTTAAAGAAGAGCACTACATGCACTATATTATGCGCCTAAATATCTAATTAAACAATGAAAAAAAAAAAAAAGAAGAACTGATTAAAAATACAAATAAAAAAGAAAAGAAAGAAAACAACGTCAGTATCGATACTATTACGTAAGTTAAGGAAGGTAAGGTAAGCCAAACAGAATTAAACTCAAACTTAATTATTTTTCTAATTACATTTAAACAGTTTCTTGAGAGTAGGCACAGATGTATGACATACTACTAAGACAAGTTCATGTTCTATATCGATAAATGTTACAAACCTCAAAAGTTTTTAAAGGCTGCGTTATTCTAAACTGACAATAGTCCGAAACTAACAAAATATTTCACGACTAATCGCAAAGCTCAAATCGATACTGCAATCTGTTCATCGATTATCTCTTCTATGCTAAACGCTGACTAAGTGTGAATTAATCACTGTAATGAATGCTTAGCGTTCGATGTGTGTTTTCATTTCGGTGGTAGATCAAAGGTGGCTTGGTTGTTAACGCTATGTTTTAGGTTATAAATACTAAACTATACTAAGTCAATTACTTCACAGACGTCGGACGCCACGTCTATCGTTTCTGGTAATTATAAGCAGTCTACTTAATCAGGTAACACACACAACGATCAGGAAAAGTCTTAAAAAAAAAATATTCCATACTTTGCTTCTGCATTCTATACAATACCGAACGTTCGTTCGGCAATATGTGGTCCGCGGGATGGTGGGAGTGACTTCGGTAAGTCAACTTGGATGTAACACTCACCAGGACCACTCGGTACGCTCGCTCGGCTCGCGCGCGTTTGGTCATAGTTCTGTCCTAACCTAACCCATTTATTTGGTTGGGGTGCCCTAGCTATGTTATTGCGACCATTTGTAGTCGCTTACAGTCATTTTCCCAATAAGTATTTTGGTAAGATAATTCCTGAAAATAAATGCCCCATTCGCAGCTGAGTCACAATGTCAACACAAATACATATTATTTTCAATTTTCAACACTATTCACGCTCTGTAGTGGTGACAATTGTTTACGCGGTCTAGTAGCGATTAAAATCGTAGTCAGTCTGCGCCTTAATACAAAACCCTGCATAGAAGACCTCCATTGTTCAAAGAATCTCAACAGATCCATTTAATTATCTTTCAAAAAACAACAAACTACATAGTTTGTAAGTAAAAACAAACTATTATCCCATATCCACTTAATGAAATATCTGAGTTGATCCCGTAATGAAAGAAAAACAGGGATCGCATTGGATGCTTATCTACCCGACTTGTTAGAGTTAAGTGGTAAAAGGATTACTACTACGATATAACTGTTATGTTTTGTGTACAGAACTGAAAGTCTGGGAGCATCGGATTAGGAAAAACTATTAAAGAGAATAGACACAAATTGAATTCCAGTGTGGTGTTCTTTTTGGGATTCCTAACTCTGGTTGTATCTGTGACGGGACTGTATCTTTTTAACTATGATTGGTTACCAATTGAAATGTACACAGAAATTAAAAAAAAAGTAGTGTGTTTGGTTAACGGTTACCGATACTTTAGGGGAATATTATATACTAATTTCTATCGACAAATACACGTTTATAAATACTCCTAACGCTACACCCCGCGAATGGCAGCCATCTTGCTTTTTTATTCGGCTAATCTAGGGTATGTTCAATGAAATGCTAATGTCTTCATGTTTCCTACATTATTATTATCAGCCATTTGTGTCCCACTGCTGGGCACAGGCCTCTCTTCCCTACTTCCACTTAACCCTATCCAGTGCTGTTATACGCCAATCCTTGTGAAAGGAGTCGAGTTCGTCCCTCCATCTCCTTCTGGGCGTGCCGTGTAGCCGTTTGCTGCTGTTTGGGACCCATTGTGTGGTTACTTTAGCCCGTAGCTCCTCTGGCATGCGACAGATGTGGCCAGCCCAGTTCCATTTGAGCTTTGCAGCTGTGTGATCTACGTCGGCAATTTGAGTTTTGGAACGCAGTATCAAGTTCCTTATACGAACAGTAAGTTTCACTCTAAGGATACTGCGCTCCATTGCTCGCTGACAGACGTTTGGCGGACTTTTGACGGTTGGTTAGTGACCATGTCTGCGCTCCATAGGTGAGGGTAGGTAGAATGCACATGTCCATGAGTTTTCCCTTCAGTGAGAGAGGGAGAGTTCCTTTCATTATTTGCTTCATCGACCAATACCTCTTCCAGGCGTTTTAGGTGCGTTGAGCAACTCCTTCGTTTCTTGCCTGGAAGGAGACTGTTTGGCCGAGGTATAATGTAATCAGGGAAATATTCCATCCACACACTCCCAGTTCCTATGTTGCGCTTGGTGCTGTTGGTCATCACCCTGGTCTTCGCCATATGTTTCCCACACTTCATTCAATTTATAACTATAGCTTATGAATATTGCAATAAAAGCCAGTATGTTTACATCGATCTTAAAGTGTACATTCGGTGCACTCCAAATTCGATACTGCGTTCTTGGCACCAATTTTAATGTTATAGTCTACTAGAAACATCGATTTATTATACAAGTATCAAGCTACGATTTATTACAGAATACGTGAACATACCTATCTATATTATATTCACGTAACCTTTGCGACAGTATGATACGGTAACACGAAAGAAATAATTTGCCTACATTATTTGTAAATATGATTAATGGAAAATTCATGTTCTCATTTAATTTGATTAAAATCTCTAGTTACAGCGAGAGATTCTGAACAAGTTCCTATCTAAATGGTGTAAATAGACCCTTAAGATATCCTAAAGGCACTTGTTTTCCCCGTTTTTGCGATCATTTTTTTGTTCTAGACCATACCTGGGAACCTACTAGTTACGGAGATATTGGGGATTAAAGTTCCAACTTTTTCACAAGTTTTTTTTTAAATACATGTTTTGAATGTAAGATTATTACTTTACACATCTCCACGACTCCCATACTATTCAATCCATTCATCAGCACAATGCTTGCTGATTGGGTGCTTTCCATCGAGTCCGACACGTGATTTTTCAGCCCAAAAAAAAACAGTCGATTCCCAGCAATAATTTTTGCGTAAAGTTCCTTAGCTTGATGTACAGAATGCTTGGTTGACGGCTATGTGAAGGGTCTGTTTACACCCTGTATATTTAAAAATAAAGTCTTTTCTAAAGACAGTATACACTCAAAAGGAGTTTCAGAATTTCTTAGAAAATACAACGGTGAAATTAATTTCATCAGAAACCTTAATTTTAATAAACATAAAGCTAATTATAAGTACGCACTTCAGCAAATACATTTAACATAAATTTATGTAAATAATAAATACACGAAGAGTAAATATACAATATATTCAAAGCGGTATTCCCAAACGATTCTAGATTCAACATAATATACAATCATGTTTGCTTATAAAATTAGTTTTGTGTTTCGTCTGGAAAATAATTATTCAATTTTTTTTTTTCGTGTCCTTACACGACATTATATCTTACTTCTCCACTTCCACGGTGTTGTCAGGGGCAGCTTAGAGATCTCTTTGACTGCATTTTTGGGGCTCAGCAGGCAGGCTAGGATACTCACACCCAGCTGCTGTTCCGACGGGTATCAGGTATCATCAACACTAGCGCGAAAGACATTTGCGCGAAGGACACTAGCGCGAATCCACATGCGCGAAAAGACATATGCGCGCATGGGCTTTTGGGCGATTAGACTTTTGCGCGAATGGACCTTTGGGCGCTTAGACAGTTGCGCGCATAAACACTTGAGCGAATGGACTTATGCGCGAACGGACACTTACGCACAAAGACACATGCGCGAAAGGACTTATGCGCGAATGGTTAGGATAGGTTAGCTGTAGAGTAAACATAACACTGAGGTTCTTCTAAATCGGAATCGATTGATTAATCTTTTTTGTACAAAGTAACAAGAATATTCTATACATCAATATAGATTTGTCATAATAGACATTAAAACAACTGAATGACCTTAAAAATCGACATTAATGAAACACAAAAGCTTGAACAGAGAGTAAAATTATTTTGAAACATACGTTCAAAATCTATATTGTAAATCGATTAAACAATAATTATATCTGGCAACACTATTCAGGGTAGATCTTAAAAATAATTTGACATGTCATTCGGGCAGTGTTGCCACTTCTCTCGCTCTATCTCATTGAAAACAAGAAATAATATGATGTTATGTTTACTCTACAGATTAACCGTAGCCAGTCGCGGGTAAATCTAGTCGCGGAAGTGTCCTTTTGCGCAAAAGTTCATTCGCGCAAGTGTCTCTGCGCGCATGTGTCTATAAGTGTCTATGGGCGCAAAAGTCCATTCGCGCAAAAGTCTAATCGCCCAAAAGTCCATGCGCCCATATGTCTTTTCGCGCAAGTGGGTTCGCGGAAGTGTCCTTCGCGCATATGTCTTTCGCGCAAAAATCCCAGATCCAACACGCGCGCCTACATTACGAAGTAGCATCACTTTACGTGTTGGAGTTGCATCTTCCCAATTGGGTCCGCAGACGGTTCATAGACTTCCAGGTAGTATTTATGATATCCTGACAAACACGGCAGAAAAAATAGTAAGAAGCACTTTTGGGCTCAGCTGCCTGACATAAGTGCATGTTTTTATTATTATTTCCTTTATTTATCTTTACACAAATCTTATATATTTTTAAATATTTCTTAAACTAAAAACAATATAAAAAACATTTAAAAATATAAAAAATTGTAGCCCACCGGTATCGGGAACAGGGTCCAAGCTACCGGCGGTCAGGGCTCCAGAGAGAGGAACCTCCTGACAATACGAGCCGTGTCCAGGAGTACCGCTTTCTGAATCAAACCCTTGATCCAGCTGCCTAACGAGAGCCTCCTCAGGTATTGGTCGAGGCTCTTGGCAATTAAGCCATGGGCTGATACAACTATCGGCACAATGATCGCTGAGTCCACATCCCACATGTCGACAACCTCGTGAGCCAAGTCAAGATACTTGATTTGCTTATCTTTCTCGGCTTTCACGAGGTTCCCATCATGCGGGACCGTTATGTCAACAATCATTGCACGCCGCTCTGATCGATCCACCACCACTATATCAGGCTTATTGGCTACAATAGTCCTGTCAGTTACGATGGATCGATCCCAGTACAATGTGATATTGCCATTTTCGAGAACTGGGTCGGGCACATACTTATAGTACGGTACTTCCGATTCCACAAGGTTGTATTTTAGAGCAAGTTGCTGATGGATAATCCTGGCTACAAGGTTGTGTCTATGCAAGTACTCTCCGTTAGCCAGACGAGAACACCCGGAGATAATGTGACGGATTGATTCGCCTGGACGGTGGCATGCCCGACATATGTCAACCGTACCGTCCTTCACAATAAATCTCCGGTAGTTATTTGTCATCATAACTTCATCCATAATTGCACAGACAAAACCTTCGGTTTCTCCAAAGAGGTCCCCGGAACGTAGCCAGGCTACGGACGCTGGTAGGTCTACATCGGGCCCATGCAGGGCCCGGAAAAACCGTCCGTGAAGCTCCTTACTCTGCCATACTTCCATGCGGTCGTTAGTGTCAAGCACTACAGGTTTGCGCCAGTTCTCTTTAGCCAAGGAGAGCGGGGTGAGCCCCTTGTCCACTGCGACCACATCTCGATGCATCCCCACGTCGGTTTCAAGGAAATATTCCCTGAGACTGTATATCTCGCGATTGTGAAGAGTCTTAGCGTTTAAAAAGCCTCGACCCCCACACCTCCGCGGGATATACAGTCTCATAACAGAAGAACGCGGGTGATGCATTCGATATGTCGTCAACAATGTACGGACCCTCCTATCCAGGACGTCTAGTTCTGTCTGAGTCCATTTGAGTATGCCGAAAGAGTACATCAGAACCGGCATGACCCAACCGTTGAAGGCACGCACCTTATTGCCGCCTGATAAAAGACTATTAAATACTTTTTTCAGACGGCCAAAGAAGCGCTCCTTCAACGATTGCTTCATGTCAGCAACATTGATGCCCAGCGCTTCCGACATACCCAAATACTTATAGGTTTCAGTTGCTGAGAGGGATCTAAGATTTATGGAATCCGAGAGCTGGGTTCCCACAGATTCCACAATCTCCCCTCGCTTTACATGCATGACCGCACATTTGTCCACACCAAATTCCATCCTGATGGCGCTACTGAAAGTTTCAGTTACTTTCAGTAGCTCCATCAGTTGCAAATCGTTGGGGGCAAAGAGTTTCAGGTCATCCATGTAAAGGAGGTGAGATATAACTTGACCACCTCTCCTCAACCGATAGCCTAGACCTGAATCCTCCAGCAGCGTGCTAAGAGGATTCAAGGCTAAGCAGAACCAAAGCGGACTCAAACTATCGCCCTGAAATATACCTCGCTCTATCCTTATCGGCTCGCTATTCCTCTGGATTTGCCGACATCCCGGATAGCGAAGGACTGTCCTCCATTGCCCCATACATGACATCAGGAAGATGCGCAGAGTTGAATCAACTTTATACAACTCTAGCACCCTCATGAGCCATGTATGTGGCACCGAGTCATAGGCCTTCTTATAGTCTATCCAACATGTTGACAGATCCCTTCGGGAACGGCGAACCTGTTGACTAATGGCCATATCAATGAGGAGTAGCTCCTTAGTACCGCGGGACCCGTTCCTACATCCATTTTGAGAAGCGGACATTACAGAATTGTCATCAATGTGTTTGTTAATTTTAGCTCTCAAAATGGATGTAAGAACTTTATAGACTGTCGGAAGACAGGCAATCGGTCTATAATTTTTGGGCTCCGCAGTACTACCCGATTTATGGAGCAGGTGGGTTATCCCTGTTGTCAGGAACTCTGGCAGCGACCCTGACTCTAAGGCTGACTGGAACAGGATCGCCAGGCGAGCGTGCGACCTTGTAAACCATTTAATCCAGAAGTTGTGCAGCCCATCCGGCCCTGGAGATTTCCAGTTAGGTAACGGACGGACTGCACGAACTACGTCTTGGGGGCTGATAGTGATTGCCCCCATTTCTGGTACTAGATCGCACGCTCGCTCGACCCCCCGAGTCCATTCACCCTCGGTATGGCTAACAGGCACCGACCAGATGCTGCGCCAGAATGAACACATGGCATCATCATCCGGCAGGTGCGTGTCAGCCACACCTTGGTCGGGTCGCTCCCAAGCCCTATAAACCCACCTTTCATCTCTTTGGAATGTGCGATTCTGAGTGTATCGGTCCACCCGCCGCTTATACCTACGAATACGGTTTGCCCATGCATAAACTTTCTGCTTCAGGAAGTCGATGCGCTCTGTGACACGGGACATGTAGTCTCGAGCACTGATATCAGTCCCCGAGAACGCCCGCCTCACAAAACGCATCACTCTAGGGCGAGTATTGCCCTCCCTGAAGCAGATCAGTTTGCCGATGAGTGCTCTGGCCTCACCAATACGTCGTTCAATCCTGTACTGCCATGACGGTACGGCTGGTTTAGGTCGTGTAGCTCTGTCATCAGAAAATTTGACATGAGCTACACGACATGCCGCTACAGCCGCACAATACAGGACTGAGTGAGCATCGGTGAGGTTTTCGCAGTTATCAAAATAGTTTGACAACTGCGAATCCAGAACTGCCACCAGCACCTTATTTTTGTTATGCATGGGCAAACGAGGTACGCGTGGTCTAAGATCGGGTTGCATGAACCGATATTCCCGAATCGCACCCTCCAAAGCACACCTCATTTCCTCATTGCACTGGGTACTTACATTAGTAACCATGTCATTACTCACGTTGTTATCGTGAGTTGGTATTATGGTAGACTGTGGTGGAACCACAGTCTGCGGCGGCGTGGCAATGACATGGCTACTCTGCATTTCAGTCCGCAAGCGATCAAGTACGGTGTCATCCAACATACCATTACGCTGGATGACTCGCACCTGATCCGACAGTCGTTGTGCCGACACGTTGACAGCTGGCTCAAGCACCTGAAACAGAGAGAGCATCCGAACACGGTACGCGGTCAGGTTGTTACCCCCCTCTGTAGCCCCATAGTATGCGCGCATGACATTTGCATTAATGGATTGCGTCCATCGCATGCGCGGCACACTCCCGCCGGGAGCTGGGACCCTATCAGAGGCCGGTGGGCCTCGAGGTCCTAAACCGTCCGGCGGCCGGCGTCCTCCTCGTCGACGAACAGGTGGTGGCGTCGTCGGCGGAGAGAAATACTCGTCGCTCGAGCTCGACGCAACTGCCACGGCCGGTGTCACAGCACTCACGATTGGGCTGGATTCCGGCGGCGGCGAGGCGGAGCTGAGCGACGGGTCCGGAGGCGATAGGCGTGCGCGTCGTGTAGCTGATCTCGTCAACATAATATCATCGTCATATCTTCATTTCTTTTATATATTTCGGAAAATTTTTGACACACAATGACACGTGTCAAATCAACGGTGTGGTTTTCTTTATTGGTTTCAATTTATTTTCATTGTAATTTTAGTATTTTTTCATTGATATTATTAAATAAAATTGGTATTGTAAAAGGGTGGTATGATTCAAATCTTTCGGTATACTAAAACTATTTAAATTTAAGAAAATTTGGTAAATCCGATATGAAGACGTTTGCTTGACGTAAGTGTTGCCAGCTAATTATAATTATTTTTTAAATTTGAAAAAAAATGCTTCCTAACCCATAGCCAACAACATTCTTTATTACCCCGCTTTTACGACAAGGTATAAACATGGTATTCAACAGTTGTGTCTTCTATTAACGTGTATGGGTAATACTTAAAACGTGTTGTAAAGATTGGTTGAAAACCCGTCAAAAAGCTAACAAAAAGGGACACCGAGGCACAAACGGTTACTACGTATTCAGTTCATCATCCAAATTTTTATGGGTTATTAAAAAAAACAGCTGTTCCTTCCATTTTGACAGCGTGGGTATTGCACTTTTGTAGGAAACAGATGTTTTTTTTTTAATTCATCATCATCTGCCTAGCCTTTTCCCAACTATATTGGGGTCTGCTTCCAGTCTAACCGGATGCAGCTGAATACCAGTATTTTACATGGAGCGACTGCCTATCTGACCTCCACAACCCAGTTAGTACTGGGTAATACGATACCCCTTGGTAAGACTGGTTGTCAGACTTTTTGGGCCACTGACTGCCTAACGACTGTCAAAGATCTACAAATGACAGCCGGGACCAACGGCTTAACGTGCTTTCCGAGGCACGGAGGAAACTCGGTATGTAATGGGTGGTCACCCATCCACAGACCTAACCTTATCTGCGGGACTTCGTGCAATACGCGGCCATGACCACGACTTGTCGCATGACCGGCCGCTATCTTCAACAAAACTGGTCGGACGTTCGATTGTGCGACCAAACTTTCCTCCCGGTCAGAGATTAGGTCAAATGTCTCTTTATTAGACCCTTAGTACACCTAAAATCAATATTAAAAATGCACCTCGAGTGAACTTTGATTAAATCATTAGATTCATCGTCATCCAACACCATCGTCATCATCATCATCGGGAACGGCAGCTGGAAGGTACGTACGCTGCATATATTTTTACTGCTGTCTGCACTGAAGTATTGTGAACCTCATCTCAATGTATTTCGTAAGACCCTCAACGGTCTCCCCAGGGTAGCAGGAAGCCATCACACCCATTTCAGCTAATGCACATGCTACATGCATACATATCAAAAGTCTCACATTTTTCTTACCAAATACGAAAGCTCATCAAAACCAAAACTGAACACCAAATTACACTTCTCCCGTAACTATTATTACTTTTCAACTACTCATGTGTTACAGCTAATAAAATTACTTGCATCAATTCTTGAATGGAAGGGCGAACTTTGCAAAATTGCTGATAGTTTGGTTACACCGGTGGAGTTGTGAATTTACTCTGGCACAGTCGGGACAGTAATGAACTCTGTATGTGGCGAAGTTCTTGTCTTACCGATAGTTCCTACATATTGATTATAAGCTACTTGCATAATGCCTGAGACTTAGTAGTTTAGTGTTTTATTTTGCTCTGAATAAGTAAACGCACTCCATTGGTTATTGAATTGACGTAACATTGACGGAAACGATCATAATACCAGTTTAAAGTGATAAGGTTTTTTTTTGTTATTATTTATCAACATAAATATACCCGTTTACACCCACGCTAAGCTGCATGCGGCACCTCCAAATGAATGCCTAAGTATTATTGCACGCACTATTGGAATTTCAAATCTCGGTGCGGAACCCAGCTTTGACAATCCAACATTGTACTTTTATTTAGGTATTCATTTAGATATCACCGAGTGTTAGTGAAAAATTAAATCAAGCTCTTGTTTTATCCACAAAACATTGTTCAGTTTGAAAACATGTCTGATTAAATAAAAAGTGTAAGAAATTACCTCAAAAATATTTACGAAAACAAAAATCCCAATGTCATGTATAGCCTCAAGTAAATTAACACATTTTCGCCGCTTGCTTGGCTTATTCCCAGAGCTGTGCCCCCATCCTCGTCTCGTTAGCAGTCGCCATAAACGCCATGTGTGGCCAACACCGCTCTTCATTTGGTAAACCAGCGCTTAATATTAATCTAGACTTCAATTAACTAACCCAACCAACTCTGCTGGTCCTGTTTATTTCCTTGTAAAGAAATAAAATATTCAGTTTTTAAAACACAAGTATAGTAAAGTATGTTATATTTATAAACATTCGTGTTTCTTTAATTTGACTTTACATCACGCACATGACCATGGAATTAGTAAGTACTGTAACGCTATTTAAGTGCAACGATACTACTATCTATCTCCATGCATGTTATATCAACTACTGCATCATAGGGTTGTAGCATATATATAATCTACTGCTGACACACAAGCACAGGTCCTAATCAATGTGGGTCCAGTGACGGACACATTTTTGATTCGAAGATATACCGCCTTCCCCGGTATTAATTACTCTAATATAATATTATTTTAAATGCGGAAGTGACTCCGCTGATTTGTTACCTCCGTACGACTAAACCGATCGTAATGGAATGTTTGTACCAGAAATTGTCAAGGACCTGTTTTATGTTATGGCAGTTGATTATGATAGATACCTACATATTAGTCATCACTTACTTACAACAAGATACAGTCGGCGCAAGAGTTGAATGTAGAGCTTAGAAATGCGCAAACGTACGATAAATATAAGGAGAGCGCTAGCTGCGGGCGTGCCGACGCTCTAAGCCGAGGCCCGTACCCCACAGGGGGTGCCCTTAGCGTATAGTCGTTTAGTTTGTTTGCCCCTGGTTGGAGACCTTACACTCAAGGCACCCCAAGATAGTCCGGTTAAGTAGACGACAACTTCCTATATTGACCTGCGAGATGCCATTAACAAAAAAAAAACCGGGTGTGCAAGGCACGACGCGCGGGCGGCGGCGGAGGTGCTCATGCCCTTCACCTCAGTCCCCGACTGTATTCAACACGCGCGCATTACATTACCTATTATAGGTCCAATAATCATAACCACATAGGTCTCTCTATATGAAATACATTGACCATATAGCATCATTTTTACAGACTCATCATTTCTCATCCCAAAACCACATGTTCCAATAGACTTGTGTGAATTTTATTGGCAGGATTCGCAGTAACCCTTCTACCGGCCTGAACTCCTAAGGGAACTCTTTGATAGCGGCAATAAGCAAAACATAGCTATTACTTGAATCGGTAAAGAATTTCCCTGAAGGATATTACTGGTGGTAATATTGTGCAGTGAAGTCTTTTGTTTTTTATAGGCAGCTTGCATAAAGGGCTTTTACATTGTGTTTACTAGAATAGGATTTAATGGGAAGTAGGATTTGTAGAATAGTACCTCAGTGTAAAATCACACACTTAATTTTGAAAGTTACGCAAAATAGGAAAGTGGGGACAAATCTGTACTTACTTCCCGGTTAAAGTCACAAGCTCTAAAGTAAAAACGCTCCTGATGCAGTAATTAACTTAGCCACTTACTGGGCCGTAGCCCATGTAATTTGATAAGTCTTTGTCCCTTGATACGAAAGATAAAGCTTTAAGGTGGTCGAAGGCGAGCAAAGACCGCAAATAGCGGCTGTAATGCGGTTGATAATAATCAACCATGAGGCTGCAGATTACATTCAGGAGTAAAAAGTTCATCATACAAAAAAAAACATACGTCTTGTAGCTGGTTTGCGATGTGCGGTTGTCGCTCGACCGACTAACTTTTTTATCGAGTACCATACAAACCAGCAGTATCACTGGGATCTGTCAAAGCGGTTGAGACGTGTCAGACCACCTTCGGAATTGATTTTTGTGACAAAACAATTGGTTTAAAATAGTTCATAGGCCTTTGCCCAACAGTGGGGCACAAGACAGGCTAACAAAAATAAAATACTTCTTTTCCCAAAATAGTTCATAGGCCTTTGCCCAACAGTGGGGCACAAGACAGGCTAACAAAAATAAAATACTTCTTTTCCCAAAATAGTTCATAGGCCTTTGCCCAACAGTGGGGCACAAGACAGGCTAACAAAAATAAAATACTTCTTTTCCCAAAATAGTTCATAGGCCTTTGCCCAACAGTGGGGCACAAGACAGGCTAACAAAAATAAAATACTTCTTTTCCCAAAATAGTTCATAGGCCTTTGCCCAACAGTGGGGCACAAGACAGGCTAACAAAAATAAAATACTTCTTTTCCCAAGGAGAAAATGGTTTAGTTTAATGTAGAGGTGGGTGTTGAATCAATAAACGGGTTTTTTAACGACTTTTCATTCGTCAACGTGTTAACTGTTATTCATTAATGAAAAAAACAGGTTGAAAATATTAACTGTCAATTAACGTCAACGCTGAGTGCGTTATTGCAATATTATTTTATTAATTTCTGAGAATTTAGTCTCCTTCGGAAATATTCGTTAAGTACGCCTGGATCTTTCGCCAGTCCTAACTGGTTTGTTAAAGCATGGAAAAAGTACGAAGGAAAGGTCATTCCAGTTAAAAAAAAATAAAGTAATCTAAATTCTTATCAAATCAATAATCTTTAACTTAATCTGCAACAAAATTTTCATTGATCAAAAACGTTGACATGTTAAATTGACGATTACCGTTAACGATTGAAGTTTTAAAACCTGTTATTTATTTAACAGCTTTTTTAACCCGGTTGACCATTAATGATTAACAGTTAAATTACATTAACAAAAAACCTGTCAATGACCCATGCCTAGTTTATTGGTCTGTGTTCAATATAACCACACCTTCATAAATACTTGGTGTATTTTTAACTATCAACAGAATTAATAGCTAACTATAAATACAGACTACAAATAGAACTAAAATAATGATAAAAAGAAGACTAAAAGTAAGTACCTATGTATACAACATTAGTTTTAGTATATGCGAAACCTGTCTAGTATTTTTATGTAATGTTCAAAATTTCAAAACTGTATCATGAAAAATCACAAAGTTATAAGCTTGTTCTGTCACCTGGTTGTCCGCGCAAAAACGTGGTCACCACGCAGCGCTCACCTCCAGCGTCGTCTTGAGCTCATAGATAATAGTAATTTGGCAGTAGGTACCTAAATTATTGCGATAGGTACTGAAATTAGCTCGGTGTTCAACTTTTAAATTTTTTAAATATTTTTGGGAAAAAATATAACATGGTTTAAAAATTATTGGAATCGATTCAGTTACTTATTCTGAACAAACCATATGCAGGTTTCGCATATACTAAAAATAATGTTGTATACAACGACGACAATAGGACATTTAGGCGTCAAAGTACTCCTCCGCATCGCTGTCATCTGGAAACGTGCCCCGCAGACTGGCAGCATTGCCACGCTAACTTAGCTAACTTATAATTAAACAAAACTTAAGTCACAGGTAAACATACTGTACTAATAGTTACGCTTAAGTTACTTGTTACCCTAATGATGGAGCCAATTTGCAGGAGCCATGCAGGTCTCACATTTACTGCAATCCCTGCTAAATGCAAATGATACAAAGTTGTGCCAGCTGAAACTTAGACTAGATCTGTTTCCAAACGTGCACAGATGTAGGTCGCTATAGTTCCGCGCTCAAGTGATTTCAATCGTCTGTACTGCAGATACCATAGTGTACTGGTTCTTTTTTATTGTTGGCTCTGCTTTCTTAGCAGACAAAAGAAAAATCCAGTAAAGTTTTCTTCTTAATAATATAATATGGGTACTTTAATTGCGTAATTATTATGATTCAGCCGATAGAAACACTTTTTCCTATTGAGAAAGTGCATAATCAAGAAAATAACTCCATTTAAAGGGGTCCCGCTGTAGGTATGTAGGTACTTAAATTTGTCATAGTATGCTCAATAATCAAAAAAAATAATTTCTCAAGAGTTTTACCCGTCAAGGCACTGGCACTTTTATCATCTGCCTAGTTTTTTCCCAACTATGTTAGGGTCGGCTTCCAATCTAACCGGATGCAGCTGAATACCAGTATTTTACATGGAGCGACTGCCTAACTGACCTCCACAACCCAGTTAGTACTAGGTAATACGATACCGTTTGGTACGACTGGTTGTTGGACTTTTTGGGCCACTGACTACCTCTAACGACTGTCAAAGATCTACAAATGATAGCCGATACCAACGGCTTAACTTGCTTTCCGAGGCACGGAGGAAACTCGGTATGTAATGGGTGGTCACCCACCCACAGACTAACCTATGCAAGCACGGCTTAACCTAAAGATCGATCCGAGCGGCTGTTAGCACTGGCACTTTCTTGAACTGAATAAAATGTTAAACATAGCCGATTTATGGAAAAGAGGCCTTAGCACTTAAAAACTCAACAAAAGCGACCAAACAAAACAAAATTTGATCCATGAGTGCGCAAATTATGAAAAATGACAAGAAACTTGTTACCTTTTTCCCTTTTTTCTCGAAATTTCTAATACTGTTCAAAATATATTTTTATAAGTAAAACCTTTTTATTTGTAAGAACATAATGTACCATATTTCATGCAAATAAAGAATCTTGAATCTTGAACTACAAATAAAATTCCAAAGAATCCTATTTTTAGTTTTTTTGTACTAAAATAGAATGAAACCCTTATCGGATCAGAGTGTCAGTCTGTCTGTTGACTGTCCGATGCCTAGCGTTGTGGCTTTAGGCACAACGCTAGGCATCGTTATAGTTGGGTTTGAGCCAAATATAGCATTAAAGAACACCAAATTTTGAATGTATCGCAAGCAATTTTGGGTGCTGACTTTAGTTCAATTTTTATGTGAAATGAAAATAAGGATCTTTTTTTCAAGATACCAGTATAATACTTTTATCTGAAGAAAATTACTGCATTGCTATCAATGCCCAAACATAAATGATCTGGCCAATTTTGTAGAAATCTTGAAAAAAACAGCAAACAGACAAGAAGAAGAGCTGCTTTTAAAAATCGGAAATACAAAAATATTCCTCTCTAGTCCTTTCAAATTACAGCAGCAAGAAGATCAAATGTGAAATACTGTGAAACGATTGTATTTCAAAACTGTCCATAAATAGTTTTTTCTTTTTTTTTTAAACGTTTTTTCGTGGGTGTGTTACAAACACTTTCTCGCATTCACAAACAGCCAGACCCGGAACAACTACCTGTAGGTCATACAAATATTTGTTCCGTGCGGGGATCGAAACCGCAACACGCAGCGCAGCAGTCAATCGCTCAGCCACTGCGCCAACCGTCCCGTCAAATTGACAACACACTCACTTTTTGAAGACTTTCATTCGCATAACAACATTCCCGATACCCAAACAAAAGCTCCGCAAACATCAACAACGTATTCCCCACACGATAAACATAAAAACAATTACCACCCATAGACGTACTAACTTTTAACTTGAAACGTTGCCCACGTATTATTGCAGTCATATAATTTTTGCTGGCATTAAAAAATATCGCTCATAAAACTCGCGAAATGACGAAAAAATGCGTAGGTACATTATAGAGATAAGCGCAAGCGGTTATTTATAGTGGGTGAGCAGAGGTAGGGGTGCGAAAGAGGTCAGCACAGTCGGACGACCATCATTTTTCATTTCATTAGCCGCGAGAGGTGTCGTCCTATCCTGTCCTGGATGGGCATTGAGCCTCATTAACGGCATACGGGCGTGCCTCCCACCTCTCTCCTTTGTGACTATTTATAGGGTGATGAAGTGTTTAAATTTGTCAATTTTACGCAACGATGGACATGTTGCGAGGTACCTATTATGTTACCACCCTGATAATAATCATTTAATTTTGTGATCTATGTTCAGATTTTCTGATTGTGTTAAATCTTTAAAAGTAAAAAGAGCTTGCCATTTACTGTAGCAAGTAGACGCTGCCGTAAGGCATCTATGACAAGCCTTTAAAATGATTTCATATTTATTTAATGCCTTTTGGCACTGGTAAGTATCTACCTATTTCGATAATATTGTGAGCTGAGTGGGCAGTTCCCTAATTTCTTAAAACTCTGAACGAATTAGGTCGAAAAGCTTGAACTTTTTAGTCTTCAAAGAAAACAAACCACGAGCCATTCATAACCTACTTTAAATAATTCTAATCTCCGTGGCATCTATTTAGGAATTGGCACATAGTCTAAAGTAATTATTAGCATTTACGTATAAACATTGAAAAGCATGTCAACATAGTTATTTTTATGATGCATGCATTACAACTGCATGCAGTTACAATGTCATACACTAGAAACGGGATATTTACGATGTTATTGTAAAACAACAAACAAGCAAAACAAAAAAAAAACACAAACACAAAACAAACAAAAACACAAAACAAACAAAAACAAATGTGTTAATGATAATGTTAGTGACCTGACATTTGCCAAAAACTGTGCACTTAATTGCTTACATTAGCACTTAGGAAAAGCGGGTATTTTCTTGTGCACTTATTGAAGCCCCTTATTCATTGAAAGCTATGTTGAGCGACAATTACACAAATTTGTATCACGCAACATCCAATGTTGGTGTCAAAAAAGTGACATAAGTTTTGTGTAGCCTGACCAACAGTGCAACACGTTTCCGCTACATTATAACATGTCGCACAAATTTTTGTTCCCATTTTATAAATACACGCTCAACATTGTAACTATAGTATAATAGTAATTATTTTAAACATTCTGTTTTTAGCACATTCTATTGAGGCGTCCTTCATTTTAAAATAGAATTAATGGAACATGTCCTTACCATGTAGGCAATCTAAATAGGTGGTATCTGGTAGTTTGGGAAAGTGGAAACTCGTTGCCGCATGGTTCACGGTGAGTCAGAACTGTCTGCGGCGGGTGGTGCGAACCCCAGTGAGTCGGACCCGGCGCGCGGCGCTACGTTTGCTCCGGTGCGTCGGACGTGGTACAGCGCCGCGATGTGGCTGACTGCTGGCGTCGACCGGGAGATCGAGCTCTCAACCACCCGAAAGGCAGTGTGCTGTACTGTGTTGATGAGGCTGTGGTTGCTGACCAGGAATGTGCTTCCACTGCATGCTGGTGGTCAGGAATACCCATTTGAAGCTGGCTGGCTATATGACTCGCTGTTCGAAAGCTTGAGGAAGTGATCTTGATGACGTCACGTTGCTCGACGGCTGCGCTGAAGTCCATCACGTCGGTGTCACCACTTTTGAAGGTATACTGTCGAGTATTATTTCGCACTCCAGCATACCTCCAAAGATTAATTTATTACGAAAGATTGACCCCGACAAAATTCTTATTAATAATTCCTCCTTTAATGTTAGTCCAAACTAGTAGTTATTGTAGGTAAAGAAGATTCACATTTTCTAATCTCTTCTTCTATTATCATTTTCGATTTGTACATTGAAAGTAAAAATCTATAAAAAGACTCCTAATACAAAATATTCAAAATACCTGTTCTATTTACGTACACGAATCCCATCGATTCTCCTATAATCTCACAACGAAATTAGAAGCGAATATTGTATGTAATAAAAGCTGTCAGTACCCCAGCCTGCTTGAGTAACGTTCAATCTCGATCCATCTAATATTCGACGTTTACTAATACACGGGAGCTTAAAAGATAGAGTGTTCGTAGGTGAATAAATAAAATTGTTTAGAAAATAAACATGCTAAGGTGAAAAGCACATGTAAATAAACGTATGAGTAAATTGATCTGGGCGGTTAAACAATTCTTGACACAGTCGCTCTGTCAGGGTTGACCATTTTACCACCTTTCTACTTTCGTGGTCTGCTACGGTGCGTCCAGAGGTCGTACCGTAAATTCGAATGATTTTGAATCAACATACAAACCACAGATTTGAACATTTTATTGCGATAAGCCTAATAAGTATCAGCTTTAGATATGATTAGTCTTACAAGCATTTTGTGGGAGTTCTTGCTAGGGCCTGCAAGTTGTACGTAAATAATTACTTATTTTTGTTAACCCGGGGTGTTACTATGCCGTCTTAAAGCAGGAATAATTCCAGTGTGTAAAAGAAACAGAGCTATAAAGGTCGTCTAGCGCTATTTCTTTCCCACACTGGAATTATTCCTGCTTTAAGACGTCATAGTAGGCCACCTGCCCCCGTAGCATGACCACCGTAGACAAGGATTTGTTTGACGGAAGAATCGACAAAATGACAATTGTGTCGACACAATGACAGATTTCTTTGCACTATCTGTCATTGTCAAAGAAATCCTTGTCTACGGTGGTCATGCTACGGGGGCTAATCTTAAGCGGTAACGGACAAAATTCCATGTATGTAATAGGCTTGTGTCCACTAAGAATAAATCGGGTGGATTGGCTTTTCTGATGATCAATTATGATTTATAAGAAACAAAATATCTAAAATATTCATTATAAAAAATAAAGATTATTAATATTTTTAAAGAAACAATATCGATAAAAATACGCATTCGGTCACGTGACACGTGATACGTTAAACGCTAATCAAAATTCGTGACGTCACGCCGTGCCAAACAAACGCCATTACTGTTGTGACATTTGATAATATAATACTCCATATAATTAATCATATCATTTGGTAACTAGAAATATAGAAAAACATATTGCAATAAATATAAAAACATGAAATTGGACGATTATACATAAGGCACAACAACTTTATCTTATCATAATAAAAACTAGAAAAATAGTGATTTTGGCAACATTTGTTAGTAGTACAGATCGAATTTAGAAATAGGTTGGTAGGTGTGAAGGTACTTACATCAAAATGATCTTCACAAAAGTACATTCTTGAATCTAAAGATAAACTATGAGGATCATTTCTCCTTGCAAGGTTAAGCCACTTTTGTCGTATTTTTACACTGTTTTTGCACATAAACAAATAGTTTGTTAGGCGCGTACCCCAATGTAAAAGCACAGCTATAAACAGCTACAGCTATACAGTGCTTGTAATACGAGGAATAAATATTAAATTAAAGTTATACGAACAAAACTGATAACTCTCATTAACACTCAGATTGTTTGGCACGGCGTGACGTCATTCACGTTGACAGGCTGTCTGAAGCGCTTTCGCGGTAAATTTAAATCGGCATATTAAAACGCAAAGTATATATTTTAAAAGATCGACTTTTTTAAAATAATGTATTTTTAGGGTAAAATAGATAAACAGGTAACGTTTTAATATTATTTTGAAATTTATTCAACTGGCCTATTTTGAAAATAATCAGTATTGTCAAATAACTGTCATCGTCATTGACAATCTATGTAATATAATAAATCTATTCAGCTGTATCAGAAACTTAGATCTGCCTGGCCGGCCTTTTTAGCCGTAGAACCCATGAACATTGGTTTAGCCGTATCATGAGTGGAGACCGCGAATCCACAAGTGTAAGGTGAGATTCCCTTAGGCTAGGCAGAGCGACGATCTTCGCAGGGTGCCTGGAAGCAGCCGGATGAAAGTAGCTGAGAATCAAGTTGAATGCCGTGTGATGGAGTGGAAGAGGCCTATGTGCAGCAATGGACTGCTATAGATGACGAGGCTGATGTAGCTGTATATGATAATCCTGAGACACAGGATCTAAAAAAGCGACCATTATAGCAGAGCATGGGTGAAAATATAATATGAGCAATGCTTTTTTTAATCCTATTAAAAGCGGAAATGCGTATCATCATTAATGTTTGTATGGATACACGAACTCATTATGAATATCGCGGATAATCGAATTGTATTACAAGCCTATGAAAATTAAAGCTACGATGAGATTTATAATTTTAATGAAAAAGCAATGTTACCGACATTAGGTAATCCTTTACTATTTTTCACAAAACATCGGAATATTATATAGTGTTATCAGTTTTGTTTTTTCATTTTAAAACTGATTTAACCAATGATATTATAAATAAAAAGAGCTAGATATCGCACTAGCGGGCGCAAATTGTTGCATAAAAATTCAGACAATTGTCGTAATTTAAGTACTTCAAGCGCAATAGCTATCTCTTTCTGTATCATACGTTCCGTATTATCTATCGCAGTCGAAACAACGCAACGATATTTGACCGCCGCTCAGTATGAACAAAGCCTATCTATCTTTCTTTATAATATCATTGGATTTAGCCATTTTCAAAGTTTTTATCCCGGAGAAAGAAATTGGATTTCCTTTCATCAATGATTCACATTTTCCTGTCATCAAGAAGAACTCTATCTGACAGATCTACTTAATTTAATTTTAGGTACAGACGGCGACACATCAAGCTATCCATTTCCATTATAACATGGTCTCACTTTGTATAGATTACCCGTACAATGAGAGATCCGCTTATACTGGTTTTGTATAGCTTGAGTGGTCATCGTGCATATCTTTATATCGTTTTTTGATTCAAAATCCTTAATGGAATATTTTTTACGAGGTATTACTGAATGTTCTAACCAAAGCGAACGGTCGCGCGAACATGCGAAAACAGGAAGGTCGTCTCGGCGACAGAGGATGTCGCTGAGACGACGCGTTCAGGTATGTCAAACAAAATGAACGCAACGAGTGTTAGTGTGATGAATACTATGTTTAAAACGCGACCTTCGAAAAACAGCGGTGTTACAAACAACTAACCGCTCGACCATAAGAGATTAGTTCTAGATTTTTGGCACGCCAGCCACCAGTGGGCATAAAAAATGAGGGTAGGTACGTACAAATGTGTTTTATTGTTTATTCCCTGAGCTGTCAACTTACTGAGAGAAATTGCTACGTTATGTTACTGAAGTTATGTAACGTACGTGCTTCAGTATTTTTCCGCTTAGAAAATAATGTGTACCTATGGATGTAGGTACATATATATACGTGAAGTTGAAGGCTCAGATTATAATGTGTATAAAAAGATCATTGGTTTAGCCGTTGCAAAATCCATTGCTCAGCATGAGAGTAATAAGAGCATATTTTAAATAAGGTCATTCAATCCTTCACCGTTTGAGTGCGTTACATTTCCTAATGACATCATCACATATGTGACATCTACCAACCCACACACTGGGTCCGCATGGTGTATGTGTCCATAAACTCTCTTATAGGAGGCCTATGTCTCAAAATTACAGTCTGTCTAATCTTTAATAGTATGATGTTAATTAGAAATCGAAAGCTTCTCAAAGCCTTTAAAAAGGATAAAAACGCATGCAATTAGAGCCATACAACAACTTTTAAACGACACCCCAGATTACGCAATTACCAAAAGACATTTCCTGAGTACCGAGCATCTAAACTTCAAACATTAACAGATTCAATTTGGGGTCGGTAACGGATAATGGGTGCCACAAATATACCCTGAGGAAGTCCAAAGTGCATTGTAATGGCCCGATTACAGATAGTTATGTGCAACGTTACCGTTCCCAGTTTGAACAATTACTTTTGAGTGTAAAGACAAGCGCTGAAGAAAGAAGTATTGTTGAGAGAACCACAAATACTTATAACGTAGGTACTAAGTTTTCGACGTACTAATAAAATTTACTTCAAGGTGAGAATTGCGATAGCTCCTTGGTTCTACTGGGGGGCAGAGACCCGAAAAGAAAGGGATTCGCACACATGCGGCGCTTACTACCAATAAATCTAATTATCAATTATTATTTCAATCTCACTTCAGAGGGGGAAAAGGACGGAGCTATCCGCGTCCTCTAGACTTCCATCTCTCTTTCCCACAATAAAGTAAGATAAAAGCAATTCTGCTTAAAGAGTTGGTGGTACAATCTCTCAGGCTCTAGACAAATTGTTCACACTTTCAAAGCGTTTCATATGTCTACAAAAACTGTCAACAGGATTGACAAATACTTTTCCTAGCTTACGTTGATTCAATACATTTATGACTTTTCTACAAATGCTAACGTTGATAGAATGGCACCTCGATTAAGCCTTCAAGTGTAGTAGGCATTTGCCCTATAATTTTATTTTTAAGTTGAAAGTGCCAAGGTAGGCCGTGAAATTCAATTTTTATTTCGTTTTTTTTGTAATTTTCATGTGTCAGGCTGCATGTTGAACAAAATCTGGTGGCCTACCATGACGTCATTAAGCAGGAGTAATATCAGTGTGGGTAAGCGATGGCGCTAGACGACCTGTATAGCTCTGTCTCTTTCGCAATTACTCCTGCATTAAGACGTCATAGTAACCCCCCTAATTCGCGTTACTTGACTTTGTTACTGAGTCTTAATCATTCAGTCATCACGACAGGACATCACATTACGGTGTGTCGTCAATCAGTCGTTACGGGTAGTCAGTGGCCCCAAAAGTCTGACAACCAGTCTTACAAAGGGGATCGCATCACCCAGTACTAACTGGGTTGTGGAGGTCAGATCAGGGCAGTCGCTCCATGTAAAATACTGGTATTCAGCTGCAACCTTAGCTTAGACTGGAAGCCGACCCTAACATAGTTGGGGAAAGGCTAGGCAGATGATGATGAGTTATAATCATTAAAATCATCAATACAACTCTCTAAATTCATTCAATGCCATTGAATAAGTTTTTCATGAAATAGTCATGAATGTAAGTCAAAAACGTAAGAAAATTTGAATTTCGCAGGCTACCCTGAGGCTCTGTCCTTAAGTTTCCTTGATTTAGTGCCTATTATTAGCAGCAACGATAAAGTTCAGTAGAGCAGATCGATCAACATCCGAAATTACGGTTTCAATCGCCATTCAAAGCCTTATGTTGAAAGGAATGTTGATGAATCGTCATAATTTACCACAAAATTAGATTATCGACAAACCAAGTTAACTGTACGTCTGGTGTAGTACAAAGGCTTTCCTTTCGATTTCATTTTTAATTTAGTGCTTGTACCCTTCTGCTTCTCGGAAAGCATCGAGCTCGAATAATTAAATTGAAAATATTCCAGTGACTTCAATTTTAATCTTGGTCCCTGGTTTTTTGATTTTAATTCAATAGTCTATAAATATTTTAAAAAATCGATCGTCTGGTTTACCATTTGGTATTCGGTTAAGTTTACAGATTAAAAATAATAATTTGAAAGTAAATCGCTACAATTTATTCGTTAGTTTTGTGATCGCAAACGCAAGCATGAGGTCCGGGGTCGATTACCAGGTCGGGCAGTGTCATTGGTTTTTTCATCAGGGTTTCCTCAACAGCAGCCACGGAGTCTGGATTTGTGACGTGTTGAACGGCTAGCCTCCTATACCATGGGACTTAAACATAACTAGTGAAAAGCGGATGAAGGTAACTACTAGTGGGTAAACTTCTGCCTAAACCTTCGGATATTACAGGCGTGATGTTGTGTGAATCAGTGTTAACACTCCTCTGTTTTTAATTATATAGCTTAGTAGCGACCCGCACTTGCTTCGCACAGCGCCACCTGTCGGGTTCAAAACTATATCTAATGAAGCTTATATTTTAAGTTAAGCATCTAGCAGTAGAGCGGTGAAAACTGCGTTTATTTCCATGTAGTTATTGCGTCATGCGCGTACAAACTTACAGACAGCCAGACAGATAAAAATTCTAATTCTGTTGCTCTAATAAAGACCCCCCATATTATTATTTTTTCAATATCTCCAATGTACAGACATCGGCCTGTTACAATTTTATTACATGTATATAGAAAAAATAAAAAAATAAAATTATTATTTATCTGTGAATTCAAATCACAGTTGTCATTCTTTGACAGGTGTGCGGAATGGCTATAACCAAAGAGATTTAAAATACTTATAGAGCGGACATTAGGAATATGTTTTGACACACGAATGCTACCTGACAAGCGGGCGTATGACACTAGACAGAACGATTTATTACTAAGTAGTAATAAGTTTTGGATTACAATTTTCTTCGTCTTGTCCCGTCTATCGCTCATAAATAATTGAATGTCTTTGGCTATAACCAAGTTTGCTTCCCAACAGATTCTTTGACGGAATATAACACGGAGTTGCCTCATGTGTAACGTTTAACCATTTGAATACACCTTTCATTCTTCAGCCCAAATATTCAAAAGTTGTGAGTGAAACAGCACGCCATTATGATCCGAGCCGAATTTGCTCCATTTAACTCAAATTATATTCTACTTATAAACACACGGAAGACTTCATTAAGCGAAGCGTTTCTCGCTTCCCCTTTCAATATCTCTTCCGTAATTTATAATCAGAAATATTGTTACCAAAAAACCATCTTTTCAGAGTTCCGTACCCGAAGGCTAACCAACGGGACCCTATTACTAAGCCACCGCTGTCCGTCCGTCCGTCTGTCTGTCAGCGGGCTGTAACTCATGATCCGTGATATATAGACAGTTGAAATTTTCACAGAATGTGTATTTCGGTTGCCGATATAACGACAAAAAATAAATTAAAAATTAAATGAGGCTCCCTTACTACGATGGAACCCTTCATGCACGAGTCCGACTTGCACTTGGCCGGTTTTTATTGGATAATAATATGTTTCGTAGATCTTGGTCGCCTGAGGCAGTTGAATTTTTAAGGTAATTGAGTATTGTACGATATTTTCCTTGTATTTGCCACAAAATTCTCTTTTGAAACAAAAACATGATTCAGTGATAAAATATCAATTTCTTCTAAACATAATCTAAATATAGAGAAATATACCCTTTTCCTGACTGTCTGTTTGTCCGCTTATTTCTTCTAAACTACACAATGAAGTTTGATGAAATAAAGGAATGTTTCCTTTGAGTAAAATTTTCTATCTCCAGTATTTAGAGTAGTGGAGGGAAAGCCCTCCAGGTGGCATTGAAAAATTCCAGCCTGTATATGTTTAATCTAAGCATGAATGATGTAACCAAGATCTTGTAAAAATATTTTGATTTAAAAGAGTGTCCATGGAGTTCTTGTCCAGTCTTCTCCATAGAGATCTACGCTTTGGAATGGGCATCTACAGTACTTTCACAAGTTACATTGACTGAGACTGTAGCTTTATCCTTCTGTTTTTGTTTCTCAAAAGAGCCTGTAACGGTCTAATCGAAATAAATGCTTTGAGTTTGAGTTTTTTATAAAAATGTAACAACAAACAATTACATGGCGATCAATTCATGCCACCAATGGCCAAGTCCAAACACAGAGCTATCAAAGTCTAGATACGCTGCGGCCCGCATGTCTAAACAGTCCGTTCTAATCCGACCCATAGACCAGCCACTCAGCGTATAATCCCCTCACATGAACCTAGTACCCACTAAGTGAGCGCAGAATTCTGTGAACACTTCTGAAATAGCGACTATAGTACCTATGTTCTTGGGTAATTGTATTGGGTTTTGTGTCGAGGGCAGCGGTGGCCCAGTGGTGGCGGCCTCGACTTACGAACAGTAAGTCGTGGGTTCAAACCCAGGCAGGCGCATTACTTTGTGTCTTTCATCACCACTGCTCTTAAGAACGGTGAAAAAAAACATCGTGAGGAAACCGGCATGTCCAAGAACCAAAAATTCGAAGACATGTGACATCTACCAACCCGCACTGGGCCCGCGTGATAGATTATAGCCCATTCCCTCTCATAGAGAGGAGGCCGTTTGTCCTAGCAGTGGGAACACATAGGCTGATTATGAATGTGTCCCTAAAAAAGCCCAATAGTTAATTGCCCTTTCAAAAACACGAATACTAAAGTGGTCTGTGTTAGAATAAGGGTGAGTATGTACTTATTTGTATATTTTAGCATACCCAAAATATTTCCGGGAGTGCCAACTACAAACCGAATATACATACCTGTCCAAGTGTCCACCCATTCGATCTTCATCATTCTTCTGCCCTTATCCCATTTTATTTTCGTCGGCGCAGCATATCTTCTTTTTCCATATCTTTTCATATTGATCTATAACATAATATTCAGTGTAAAAACAAATGAATCCCATCAAATGTTCCAGATAAATTCAAAACAGTATTAAAATTACACCAACTTCCATTTCCCGACTGAATACTGGGTTAACAAAATCTAAACTATCGGGAACCAATCGGAGTAACTTCATGTTATCCATACTCGGCTTGAGAAAATTACGCACATACGGAATAGTTATTGATTTTGATTGGCTTCGGCACTGTGCAGCATCAATATTAGTTGGTTTGCAGCGCTCAACAATTTGGATAAATATCTCAACAATTTGGATAATAAGAGACTCGCTTAATGCAGCAAGTAGGAACCTTGGATAGTTGTTTGATATAAGTTTGACTATACTCTATTGTTTGCTCCAGATTAATATTTAAAGGTATGGCCAGACCAACGCGTTCAATGTGCGTCTGAGATGGTTTGCAAATAAATGTTCATGGAATTTGATGATTGGTGATGAGCAAGGCGATTACAAGGAAGCCTTCCACTTGTATGCAATGGTTTACCAGTACCTTTAAAGCCTGTATTTTGACAAGAGATGGCCGATAATGATCACCAAAAAATATAATCGAATGAGGTTATTTTTGTCGTAATTATTACACGGAACTCTCGCGATTACAAAATAAAATACAGTAGTATCAGAAAACTAAATATCTTCATCCTACAGTTTTAATTTCAAGATAAACACACATCATTACACACAATTCTCTTCCGTTTTAACCACAACAGTGTCCATCATGTTCATAGTATCTGTTAAACATAATCGCTTAACCCAAAACCCACGGTTGATCTATTAATACAAACATTGATTTATACCACCTGATCCTCTCACTTCGAAGGACATCAACCGGTAAGTCCCGAATGACGTCACTTTTAATGACATTGCCCACAACAGAGGCTTAAGGCGGACTCACAACTTGGACCCGGAAAAGGTGGGGATCGCAGATATCAGCTGATGCCTTAACATAGCTGTGTTGAGGAAAAGTTTGGGTTTTAGGTTCAACCTTTATATTATGGCGAATTTTCTGAAATGTTGTGATAGAAATAGAACAAGGATGTTACTACAGTCGACCTAACGTGGTAACAGTTAGAGCCTAAGCTGATCTAACATAGTACAAAGTTTCAATAGAATAATAGATCAACTCATATTGGTTTTGTTAACATTGCTTGTGGCTTATAGTATACTAGCGACCCGCCCCGGCTTCGCACTGGTGCAATAAATTCACCGTGACTTTTTTAGTCGTCTTACAAAGCTCGTCCACTCAATGTACCCGACATAAAATAGCTCTAGGCGCGATTTTTTTTTTATCTTTCATAATAGGTACAAAGAAAAATAATAATAAAAATTAGAATAAAATTATGGAACATCCTGTTAACGATGTTTACGTGGCAAACGGGAGTACATATCCCAGCACTCGAGTCCAGTAGATCATGGCTCGCAACAGGGTATTTAACTACGTCATGCGTTATTTATGCCTGCCAGGGCTGCGGGACTGTTCGAAAGAGATACCGTGGCCCTGAAACACAAAGGGCAAAGAAGGAACATGGATGGGTTTTAGTCAGTACAAGTCTGACACTCCCTTCCGCTCCGCCCAGAGTGGGGGGGGTCATTAGATGATTTCCCATCCAGAAAAAAAAAAAACAAAAAAAAAAATGCGTTATTTATTTATTATTTATTTATTTAAACTTCATGTACAATAGTGATACATAGGCGGACTTAATGCCACAAGGCATTAAGTCCGCTACATTCGTCCGGCATTCGTTATGACGCATAATAGCTGGCTGCCGTTGTAAGACGACTAAAAAGTCACGGTGTATCTGTATATAGCCTTCCTCTGGAATCACTCTATCTATTACTGAAAATCGCATCAAAATCCGTTGCGTAGTTTTAAAGATCTAAGCATACATAGAGACAGACAGCGGGAAGCGACTATGTTTTATACTGTTTAGTGATAGGGACAGCGAATATCATATCGCCAAAATATTAATTCCCCCAGTTCAACCCATAAAACTTACACAGGCCATGATCTCACATAATACAATCAATTTGCCACAACTTATCAAACACACCCACTCGTACACAACTATCTTTATCTTTTCGCGGCAAGATTTACAACGCGTCAATCCCTAATACTTGGAGGTCGTAAACAAAAATTCACTGTATATAAAGGCAGTGAGTGAAAAGAGTAATTTTCTCCTCCATAAAAACAGTTAGGCAGTTATTTATGGTGATACCGCAATCTATACAAGGGATTTCGCCCGAGGCAGAGCATTAACGATTATCCGGGTTTTTCCTACAAAGAAATATTACTTGACAAATAAATTCCGTGTAGGTTTCTTTTTTGCTCATCAGTGGTATAGGTTTTTGGAACGATCATTTTATCGGAGCGGATGATATATAAAACATATTTTATTTGATAGATAAAAGTATATCAGTGTTCAAATGTGAGTTTATTTCATGTAGGAAGCTTATAGCGGGTTTCTACCGCAACTATTTGATTGATAATCTTAGAAGTCCGAGTACCCTACGTTCCCGGAAGGTTAACGTGCCCTTGAAGGGAACAAACATTCCGAAGTCACCCTTATCTCGCAAGCCGAGAATTCGCTGAAACACGGTGCGTAGAAATAAAATTCCTTTACCGCTCCGAACTTGAGAAAGGTCAAATTTAATGTTCGCACAGAAACGTTTATAGATAAACAAAAGAATCCGGAATCGCTGGCAGGAAAAAAAGAGGTACGGAACCACCGAAAGCCCGCGACGGCGACGCGGCGACGTGACATTATCGTGCGCGTGCGACATTCCCGCGTGATTTGCATACAGATTGTTTACATTTATTCGAGCAATACTGCTGGGGATTTTTGCATTTTGTCGCCGCTTTGCTAACAATTATTCTCTACTTTTACGTTGTTTAGTATTTATTTATAACTGTTGGGTAACCGCGGTGTTTGTTTTTATAATCGGTTGGCACCAGAAATAAATGGCTTTGTAATGTTTTCTGTGTACACGTTACGCGCAGTTTTATAACCCCAATTTATTGGTTGTGTGTGACTAGCTCTAAAAAGTTAAAATTATACTTCTGCTAGAAATAGTACCTACATGTCAGGTATAAGTATAACTGTGACTGGGCAAATGCTATTGTGTACTTCCCGAGCATAGAAAAACGGTCAAGTGTGTGTCGCACTAAAGCTATTATTTACCAAGATTGTGTTTTCAACTGGTTCGTACATTTTACGATTAATAAGATAGTTCTTGTGGCCGACAGACCAACAGACAGCGTAGACTTTGTAATAGTCAACTTTGAATACAAAACGAAAAAAGCATAGGCAACTACTGAAAGTTGTACTCATCATCATCATCTGCATAGCCTATTCCCAACTATGTTGGGGTCGGCTTCCAGTCTAACCGGAGGCAGCTGAATACCAGTATTTTTCATGGAGCGTCTGCCTATCTGACCTCCACAACGAAAGATGTACTATAATATGTATAACAATTACTAAACACATAAAATTGCTTATGACAGAAAAACGTAGAAGCAGTTTCAGCACGAGAAGACGTCGTTCTACATGGTCTCGTGCGATGACAATGCAATGAACTTACAGAATTCCTTCACATAAAACTAGTTAGAATCAATACATAGCTACCGTCACGTACTTTTTCCACAAGGAATTCTGATCTAAGCAATAAAATCCGCACCAGACATCGGTTCGGACTTCATAGTCATATATCTGATTTCAGTACAGAATGTGTTGGTACTTACGATACCTATTTACGCCATTGACACAACAATATAAAGCTGAATGGTAAAATAAAGCTGTAACATAAAAAATGATAAATAGGTCTATGAAAAGTAATTCATAAATATTTATGAAGAGTTCTTCTTGTGCTCAACCGAAAAATCATGAAATATAAAGAAGTACCCACTGTAATGACTACATAAAGGTTTTTTTCTAAACGTAATATTTATACCGGGTCAAATTTACCTATCTAGTGAAACTTCAATGAGTCGAGTCTGTAAAGTTTATGTCAAATCAATTTGAAGGTTGTAATATCAGATGGTAGAACGGGTGAAACGGATTCCATGGCCACAAATGGGATAAACAAAAATCATTCTTTATTTATTTTTTGTTTCATTCTGATTTGATATCGATACCTGTCCCGTCTGCGAAGTTTCTCAAGTCGACCTAATTTCATCGTAGGTATTGAATTTCACGCACCACAGTACACCGTTGAACAGTTATAGCTATCAGACATTAATTAGGGATCTTGTTACAGTAATTTATTATTTTCAATTTTGAAGTTAATTAACCTCAACAGTTATCGCTACGGTAACGTGAGTTGAGAAGCTGTAACATCTTTAACGTCGGCCATGAAACTTCTTATTTTATTAAAAATGTTATAGACGAAAAGTCTGGAAGAAATATGAAATATCAACAATGTGGTTTCATATTTCTCAGTTATGAAAGGGGTTAGTATGATATATTCATGTTTAGACAAATTACGCGATGTACAGATGCGCTGAAATATGTAGTTAAATGTTTTTCACTTTCTCGAAAACTATTTCTTATCGCACTACGCTTAGGTTCAACATGCAATATATTTCACACGTGTGAATTTTTTGTATTTTTCCGCACACGTGCGGAAATAAAATTTTGCGTGGGGATTTGTTACTGCAGTTCTCGCTTCTATAACAGCCTCGCCTGGCGGCTCGGGTGTGAATTCCGCCTTGAATGCAATAACAAAATTTCCCTACTTATATCAAAATGTACTATAATGTAGACCTTAAAAAAGTGGGGTTATTTTATTATGTCAATATTAAATAATATAATTGGAAAACCTTAGAAAAACAGATTGGGAATTCATACATTTCAATTCACTAAATAACCTACGGCTACGTTTGGTGTATGTATACACGACAGCGTGTATAATAGACTATTTACGTAATTTTATGTTCCTTTCATCTAGTCTGTTTATGATTGTATAGAAGCTGTTAAATAAAAATATTTTATAACGGGGTGTGCTAATATTGTATTTTTATTTTATTTTTATCAAATCGGAACAACAAACAGCTACTTTATATTATGTGATATTACAATATGATAACATAAATAACTTAAATAATAATGTAGCCCACAGCGCTGTTCACAGATTACCATTAATGACTAAACTTTAAAAAAAAAGGACTAAAAGGAAAACTTTTAAAGTTAAACTACACTATAAATACAAAAAGAGAAGAAATAAATCAGTATTATGCCTACTAATTATTAAATTACAAAATCAAATGGCTAAAAATATTATTAAATTTAATCCACGACCTTAAGTGTCTCATACAAAAGCCTTCGAAACTTAGGTATGGAGCATGTGTATTGTATTGTATAACGGGCTGGTGTTCGCAAATCCACGTCCAAAGCATTCAAAGGTATGCTAATCTATCTAAACAATCCAAGGTCAAGTAGCCAGAAATTTTCAATAAGGGGTACTGTCAGCATAATGCAGGCGAGCTAGTTCATTTGGCTCGCCTTGCCTTTCTACGCTAGCTCGCCTGTTGTGAATAGAATCCAAATTACTTGAAAGAATTCTTACAGTGCATCTCCAAGCAGGGTTCGAAATGCTTCACTTAAATTCATTCACCGTAGAATTCAAAAGGAAAATATTTAATAAATTCACTGAATGAGTTTTAATTTTATTTATGAATACCATTGAGGGTATCGAAGTGGAAGATTGGAGGCGTGTTTTACGTAACAGTCTTGTCTTAGCTAACCGAAAAAACGATGAGAAAGATCTTAGGAGCGATGGTCCCAATTAGAATTAGGCTTTACAATTACAATTAGGTGAAGCCAAATCCAAAAAGAAATAACATCCTTAAAAGGTAAACATTGCAAGTCAAGAAAGAGGCCGAATCGGGCCAGTTTTGTTAGTTTTTCTGTAGCTTTAGTAACACGAGCCCGGTTCTAGGGTGGGGGGAGGTGGGAGTGGGGGTTGTTCCAGCGACACGGCATGTAATCTCAAGTTAGCGAGCAATTTGGTGTTTGCTTTCAGTAGTGCAGCTTTGACTATTAGATTGTATTGCCTTGCGAATTTAGAGCTTTTTAGATATCCGACGCGAATTGAATTCGGGTTAGTCGAGGTTTTGGTAAACTTAATTTGAACGATCGAAAATCAAAGGTTTTAGAACTTATTGTATTTCATTGAATACCTTTAAATTTAGGCATATGTTTTTCTTAGAAATGTAAGTATTTAAAGGCTATTAAGCATTATTAGCATTCTTATGACTTTCTATACGTTTTTCTTCATAATCATCTGATCATCTGCCTAGCCTTTTTCCAACTATGTTGGAGTCGGCTTCCAGTTTAACTGGATGTAGCTGAAAACCAGTATTTTAAATGGAGCGTCTGCCTATCTGACCTCCACAACCCAGTTAGTACTGGGTAACACGATACCCCTTAGTAAGACTCGTTGTCAGACTTTCGGGCCAGTGACTACTTGTAACGACTGTTATACATTTACAAATGACAACCGGGACCAACGGCTTAACGAGCTTTCCAAGGCTCGGAGGAAACTCGGTATGTAATGGTCGGTCACCCATCCACAGACCAACCTAGGCAAGCGCGGTAATTGCATTAATTTATAATATTTTAGATATATCAAAATATATGTTCACATTGTATTGAACAAATAGAGTAAAAAAATATATAAATGCAAAAAGAAGGTAGATTTTGGTTTTTTCAAAGACAAACTTATCTTTTCAAACTATCATCGTTTACTGTTATTACCCCTAGTATTTCCCAAAGCACTACTTAATGTTTAATTAGACTTTAACCACTAGTAACTTTTAATTGTGCTAACAACACTAGCGCAGATAAAGCGTCGAATGTTCACATTTTACTCAACTTTGAATGCATTTCGACGGAATGCAATTATTACGCTCGTAATTTTGGATTTTGTCCAAAACTTGCTTACTATGGTCATTGCGAATGTTACATTCAAAAAAGCAATTAGGTTTTGTGGACTTAATACAATAAGTTATGTCACTGCCTGTGAAATTTATAGCTCATTGTCTCCGTAAAGTAATTTGTTTGAAATTAAAATTAAATGTACGAGTATATTTGGTTAAAATGAGTTCTTACAGACAAAATGAGAAATGGCTATTATTCTTCCATAATAATATAATTTACGTTTTACCGTCACCTTTTTTCCAAACTCGTTTGGGGTTGGCTTCCAGGCTAACCGCATGCAGCTGAATACCAGTATTTTACATAAAGCGACTTCCTATCTGACCTGGACAACCCAGTAACTGGGTAATACGATACTTTTTGGGAAGACTGGTTGGGCTTCTGATCACTCGTAACGATTGTCAAATATCTACAAATGACAGCCAGGAACAACGACTTAACGTGATTTCTGAGGCACGGAGGAAACTTAGTGTGTAATGATGGTCAACCATACATGAAACAAACTCAGCAAGATCTTCTAACTTTGAAGATCGACCTGTAAAGCTGTTATTGTTTAGCGACAAACGAGGTCTTCTTACAATTTTCTTAAACATTGAAAGTTTTTTCGGTCACATATTTTATTTCATTTTACTCTATGTAATTGAATTACTGGTTAGGCAAATAGATCCTAAAAATGGTTCATATTGGAGATCCGATCAATATTAATATGACCGGTTGATGGTTATTTTTCAGTCTTTTATTGTAATTATTTAGTCTTTATGAACATAAGTTGCAAGCAGGACCACTTTCAGCTTAACACCAGCCGTAGACGTCAACCATGAACATGCATTACACTTAGCACTAACGTACTCATAATACAACCCCTAACATCCAATACAACCCTTCTAAGTATAGCAGTAATGAAGTGTCAGCCAGACCCAACCCTGTCACACGAGTCTAAAATTAATAATAATGCTAACAAGGCGCTGGTTTTAAAGTGTTATATCCAAGGCAATGAACCGGGTCTAAAGATAATCAGGTGTGAAACAAGCGAAGTATGAGATCGTTCATGCCGCGGCAACCTCAGGGTTGAATTTTTTAAACAAGTGAATGCGTAATATTATGTGCGGCGTGAAGCGTGGTTAATTGAGAGGTAGTTGATCATTTTCAAGCATTCAGAGGAGTTTAAAGTTTGTTTAGTACTTTTAGTGTATACATTGTGGAAACTGTTAATGGGGCAATAAGGGGCACTACCTATGCCATATACCATTGAGTCCTAACGTAAACCGTTATTTATCACCCCAAAAAAAGTCGTTTCTCTCATGTCTCATCTTACGTTATTTGCCGCGCTCGAGTAAAATAGTTTTCACTTCAAGCTGTTCATAATAAAGGGTGTAAATAGACCCTTAACATAAATGAAAGACACTTGTTCTCCCCGTCTTTGGGATCATTTTTTTGTTCTAGACCATACCTGGGAACCTTCTAGTTACGGAGATGTTGGGGGTCAAAGTTCCAACTTTTTCACAAGTTTTTTTTAAATACATGTTTTTAATGTAAGATTTTTACTTTACACACCTCCACGACCCTCGTACTATTCAATCCATTCATCAGCACAATGCTTTGAGTGTTTTCCATCGAGTCCTACCGTAAAACGTGATTTTTCACCCCAAAAAAAAAGTCGATTCCCAGCAATAATTTTTGCGTACAGTTACTTAGTTTGATGTACAAAATGCTTGGTTGACGACTATGTGAAGGGTCTGCTTACACCCTGTATATATGCTATTTAGAAAGCATAGAGGTACTACTGAGTTCACTGACGTTCGAACAATTTTCACCCTTATGCCCTGAGCAATATATATAAAAAAAAATTAAGAATTCTTCGATATGTACATTTAAAACAAAATATATTTGCTGTATTGTATTGTATAAAACGGAATTTTGTCCGCAACTTCACCTTCAAGGCGCGTGTTTTGCGTAAACTATTATATGCAAAATGTGGGTTTACTATTAAGTACACCTCTGCCTAAGCCTTCGAGGATTACAGGCCTGATGTTATTTATGTAATATAAGTGTATCAAGGT
Organism: Noctua janthina; assembly: GCA_963576755.1. Taxonomy (NCBI): domain Eukaryota; kingdom Metazoa; phylum Arthropoda; class Insecta; order Lepidoptera; family Noctuidae; genus Noctua; species Noctua janthina. Next base: position 8,433,546 of record OY755055.1, read on the forward strand.
CCTATTTAAAATGGCGTAGAATTCAAGAAATTATTACATAAATTTTCCGCCAGTGTTGTAACAACATTAATCTACGAGCCTTATCCCCAAAATATTCAAACAAAGCAAAACATGAAAAACAACAAACCCTAGCAGACTCATCAAAATCGGGCAACTGCATCGATATAACAGCGGGCAGGCCAAATAACAAATTTTATTTTCCGCACGATGATTAAAATTTTTATTTATGTTTTATACACCAGCGGCCATCAATCGAGATTATTCGCCGGAAGGAGTGAAAACAGGTTCACATTAATAAAAACGACACGCGATGATATTTTAAATGAAAAAATTCATTTAACCCGTGCGACGCGGTAGTCGCAATTAACGCTCCGATTAAACTGTGAATTATTTATTAACATTTTATGATCACGGGGTAATTTATAACTTCAATTGCGCATTCCACTATGGTACGCGGTTTATTGTTTAGCGAGAATGCTTTGATTTTGAATTTTATCGTAGTTGTTAAATACACGGCTGAACCGTATTCGGGATGAGAATTTCGTTTGTTATGAAGCCATTAGCGAGTGCCGGGTTTAATCGGTTCATATTTTTAAGCGACGGGACTTGGCTTTGTGTTTTTGCGGATCATTTTTCTTTTCGATTGGCTCGTGAAAAGCTCGTTTTTAGTTTTTACCTGTGCTATTTAATAGAAAAGTATGCATACAACACCCAAACTGAACCGACTCACTAGTAAAAACTTAAAATATTTTCAAGTGGGCCACGAGACGTCTGGTCGAGCAAGTCAGACAAAGGAGGCAAAGTCGAAACATTTTCTAGACGATCTAACATTACATTACCGTTATGTGATTGTTTGAAGAGAAGAGCAAACTTAAGAAATTGAAACTGCAATAGATAAACCGGTGTGGAGATTTTCTTTAAAAATAACAGTTCGAGACAGTGCAGACCATACTTCTTGTTAGTAGATGGTCTTTTGTTTTTAACTTATTTTTACTGTATTTAATAGTTTTTACTTGAAATCTCTTGGAGCATTTCCAGTCGCATGTACACGTAATTTTCTTACAACTCCTTTTTGCGCTTATACAGGGTGTAAACGGACCCATCACGAAGTCTTCAACCAAGGGTTATGGACATGGGGTGCGTTGTCAGAATTCCTCCTCGTGTGCTTGATGGCTGCCGGTCCCTCTCGATACGTCTGGAGGGAATAGCAGCTGCTGGGCCGGTGCACCCTGGGCGTGGGCAGTATCCTTCCCCGAGGAATGGGAAGAGATTCTTATTCCTCGGGGAATGTTACTGTCCATGGCTAATATTCTGACATGGGAGGGGTCCATCTTGGACTTAGGGGGTGTTGCTCCGTGTGACCCTCTGAAAAGCAGAGGGCACAGCGGAGGAGCTAGGGCGGGCTCGGTGTGCACTTACCCTGCCTCCGAGCAGACAGTGAAGGATGCAGTCCTTCACTGTCCCCGTCGATATCGTAATCCCACCGTCGAAGTGTCGTGGAACACGTCTCGCGGCTTCGATTGGGACCGAGGGTCTTGGCTTAACCGCCCGGACCACGAGGTAGAAAACCTCTATAAAAAGTTACCCCGAATCTCAAGCGGCGGCGCACCGCGAGGAGATGTATGGCTGACGGGTTCCTTTGGAAAATCAGTCGCTAGTGCGAACCACTGCCGGGCCTGGCTATGGCTTATCTGGGTACAGGGGGCACTGCCCAGATGGACTTTTTATTTCCCCCATACTCGTGGGAACTGTATGATTGAATCAATTACAACCCAAGACACGGCCGATAACGGCGAAGGAAGGGAGGAGAGGGATGCGGGGTCGGAGTCCGGCGCCGCATCCTGCGATGTGAGCGCGGGAGGCTCAGAGAGCTCCCGGCGCGGGAGGCCCGGGGCTGCTGCGGGGAACAGGGAGTTTCTTCGCAAGCGGTCCAGGCCGGTAGGCGACCGAGAGTCGTCATCAGAGGGGGAGCTGGCTTCGGCTCGCAAGATCCCCACCAGCAAGCGTGGCGGGATCCACGGCAAGGGGAGAGGCCTCTCTGCCACCGAGAGGTCGGCACGGCTTGCCGCGGAGGCGCGCCACCCGGGGGTGGCTGCTGGTCACGGGGTGGCCCGTTCGGGCTCCTCTGGTGGCGAGGCGGGCGCGGACGGCGGCTCCGAAGCGGAGCGTAAGGCCGGGCTTGCGAAGGAGGTGGAGGCGGCGCTGAGGGCTGTCTCCAACAAGCAAAAGCCCTCCACCAGGCAAAGGGCTATACCCTCAGCGGTCGCCTCTATCGTGGCAGCAGCGGAGGCCAGATATGCGGCGCCCCCGCCAGACGGCATGGTCAAACTGCGGGCGGAGGTCGCTCGACTGACGGCCGCCACGGAGTTTCTCCAAGAAGAGAACAGGAGGCTCCGAGCAGACTTGGCCAGTCTGCGTGAGTCCGGCTCTCGCGAGGCGCCCCAAAATGGCCAGCAGCGACCAAGCCAGGCCGTGCCGGTGGAGAACCCTGGTCCTGAACCTGGTTCGGCAGGAGCTGGCTGCCTTTCAGGCGCGGTTCTCCGTCCTGGAGGGCATTGTTCTGCGCCCCCCCTTGGCGGCAAACAAGGCGCCCTCGGGCCCGAGGGCGGCCACATATGCGGCTGCAGCGGCTTCCGCACCCGGGCCGTCCAGCCGGCCCTCTGGCAGGGTTACGTCGGCTCCCGGAAAGCTGGCTCCGGCTATATCGGCCCCGGTTGGGGGGGCAGCGGCCCTGAGGCAGGGCAAGGCGGCGGTCCACAAGAAGGGCAAGGCGGCGAATGTGCCAGCGCTAGCCGCGAGACAGCCGCCACCGCCGCCCCCCCCGCCCCCTAAGCCATCCGTGGCCGAGACTGGGTGGCAGGTGGCCGGAGAGAGAGCGAGGGAGCGAAGGGCGGCCAAAAAGGCCAGGAAGCGGGAGCGGAAGCGCCAAGGAAAGAAGCGGAATGGCGCTGCTAGGCTCAGCGCCCCGAAGACCGCAGCTGTAGTGATAACACTACAGCCGGAGGCGGAAAAGAGGGGCGTGACCTATCGCGACGTGCTCGCTAAGGCGAAGACGATGGTGGATCTCGGGGAGCTCGGGATCGCCGGGGGCCTCCGGCTTAGAGTCACCGCAACAGGGGCTCGAGTTCTGGAGATCCCCGGCGAAACCCGTGGCTCGTCCGCTGACGCTCTGGCTGAAAAGCTTAGAGCGTCCCTAAATGCGGACGAGGCCCGAGTGTCCAGGCCCGTCAAATGCGCAGACCTGCGCATCCTGGGTCTGGACGACTCGGTGACCGAGGAGGAGGTGGTGGCCGCCGTCACCAGGACCGGTGGGTGCCCTGCCGAGCAGGTCAAGGCAGGCACCTTACGTCCGGACCTGTCGGGCATGCGAACCGTAACGGTAAGCTGCCCTGTGATGGCGGCGAAAATCATTGTGGAGGGCCGAAGGCTCTTGGTGGGCTGGGTTTCAGCGCAGGTGAAGCTGCTGGAACCCAGACCTCTAAGGTGCTTCCGCTGCCATGTGGGGCACCACGTGTCGGTCCGGTGCACCTCGGAGGTGGACCGCAGCGGCCTGTGCTTCCGCTGCGGCCGGCCTGGTCACATGGCCGCGGCTTGCTCCGCCGCGCCGCGCTGCGCCGCATGTGCGGCAGCTGGCAAGCCGGCCGATCACCGGGCAGGGAGCAAGTCCTGCGGTACTCCCGCCAAGGCCAGGGGTAAGGGAAGGCCCTCCGCCACCACCGCCAAAACCCCCACCGTCGCCACCACCGCAGCCGCCGCCACTGTCGCCGCCGCTGCCGCTACTGCTGCAACTTCCGCAGCGGGGCCCTCGCAGGGGGCCCGGGAGGGGGCTGAAATGGAGTGCCAGTAACGGCCCCATTACGCCTTCTCCAAGCGAACATCAACCACTGCGCCTGCGCTCAGGATCTGTTGCTCCAGAGCATGGCGCAGTGGTCGATTAACATCGCCGTGGTCGCTGAGCCGTACTTTGTCCCGCCCAGGGATGACTGGGTGGAGGACCTTAGCGGCTCAGTGACCTTAATTGCGTCGGTCGCCGCCGGTACCCCGACCCTTGAGAGTGTCAGGAAGGGTCAGGGGTGCGTAGCAGCACGGTTCGGGGAGATCGTTGTAGTGGGAGTCTACTTCTCCCCGAGCCGAACTCTCGCCAAGTTCCACAACTCCCTCACGGAGTTGAGTGTCGTCATCGGAAGCCATTCCCTCCCCGTGCTTGTGCTCGGGGACTTCAATGCCAAGAACTTGGCTTGGGGTTCTCGTTACACGGACGTGCGGGGTAGAATGGTGGAGGACTGGGCTCTGGAGACAGGCCTGGTCGTCCTAAATCGGGGTTCTGTCCCCACGTGCGTGCGGATGCGGGGCGAGTCGGTGGTGGACATCTCGTTCGGCAGCCCCGCTCTGTCGCCGCGTGTCGTTGACTGGCGCGTCATGGAGGGGGTGGAGACCTATTCCGACCACCGGTACATCCGGTTCGACGTCTCCGCCCAGTCCTCAAGCGTGCCGGTCCTACAGGCCCCGAGTGGTCCGCGATGGGCGCTGAAGCAGCTGAACCGGGAGCTCCTCCTGGAAGCCTCGATCGTGCAGGCCTGGGTGTCATCACCAGTCAGGCCTGCCGACATCAACAACGAGGCGGGTTGGTTCCAGGAGGCCATGTCCGAGATTTGCGACGTGGCAATGCCCCGAGTTCGGCCAGGAAGCGCCCAGCGTCAGGTGTACTGGTGGTCGCGAGAGCTGACGTCTCTGCGCAAGGCGTGCGTTGCCGCGCGGCGCCTGTACGCCAGGCATCGCAGGCTCCGCATCCGCCCTCCGGATGCGGCAGCCATTGAGGCGGAGCTGTACGAGGGGTACAGAGCGGCGAAGACCGCCCTCCAAGAGGCTGTCCGGCGGGCCAAGAATTTGGCCCGCGAGGAGATGCTGGAGTCTCTGAACGGAGATCCGTGGGGGCGCCCTTACAAGATGGTGCGGGACAAACTCCGCACCCGGGCCCCCCCGCTAACGCAGAGTCTCCGGCCTGAGCTCGTGGAGGACGTGGTGAGCGCTCTGTTCCCTTCACGAGGGGAGCATCCTCCCCCGCCTATGGCTCCGCCGCCGCGTGCGGTGCCGGAAGCGGACCACACCGATGACGATGACGACGTTCCGGAGGTGACTGGGGTAGACCTGAGAGTGGCGGTACGCAGGCTGAAAGCCAGAAACACCGCCCCGGGACCCGATGGCTTGCCTGGCAAAGCCTGGGTCCTGGCCTCTGAGGCTCTCGGGCCCCGACTGGAAGGGCTCCTAAGCGCATGCTTGGAGAGAGGCCAGTTTCCGCTTCGTTGGAAGACGGGGAAGCTGGTCCTCATCCGGAAACCAGGGCGCCCTGCGGACTCTCCGTCCGCATACCGGCCTATCGTGTTGCTCGACGAGGTGGGCAAGCTCTTCGAAAGAGTGATTGCCAACCGCCTTGCCGGGCACCTTGCGGGGATGGGGCCGGATCTTGCGGAACACCAGTTTGGTTTCCGCAAGGGGCGCTCCACGGTGGACGCCATCATGCGCGTGAGAGCCCTCACGACGGGGGACGCGGTGTCCCGGGGCAGGGTCGTCTTGGCGGTGTCTCTTGACATCGCCAACGCCTTCAACTCCATGCCCTGGAGCTGCATTAGGGAGGCACTCCGGTATCACCGGGTGCCAACCTACCTTCGTCGTGTGGTCGGGGACTACTTGACGGATAGGGCCGTCATCTACCCCGGTCAGAGCGGAGAATGGAACCGGCGAGAGATGTCGTGCGGTGTTCCACAGGGATCGGTTCTAGGACCGGCCCTGTGGAACATCGGTTACGACTGGGTGCTGCGCGCCGACCTCCCTACCGGCGTCAGCGTAGTTTGCTACGCTGACGACACGCTGGTACTGGCACAAGGGAGGTCGCACGAGGCGGCGGCCGAAAACATGACACGCGGGGTTGCGATAGTCGTGGATAGGATCCGGCAGTTGGGTCTCGAGGTGGCATTGCACAAGTCCGAGGCCATGTGTTTTCATGGGCCTCGGAATGCGCCACCGTCGGGATCCCTACTGACGGCAGGAGGGGTTTCCATCGGCGTCGGGTCGACGTTGAAGTACCTAGGACTCGTCCTCGACAGCCGGTGGAAATTCGTGGAGCACTTCCGACGTTTGGCTCCCAAACTGGAACGGACAGGGGCTGCCTTCAAGCGGCTCTTGCCCAACCTGAGGGGTCCAAACGCCTCCTGCCGGAGGCTATACGCGGGGGTCGTGCGGTCCATGGCCCTTTACGGGGCCCCGGTGTGGGCGCGTTCTTTGAGGCGGCAAGCCGCCCACTACCTGAACGCGCCCCAAAAGGTGATAGCCATAAGGCTAATCCGGGGGTACCGCACGATCTCCGGCGAGGCGGCTAGCCTCCTTGCCGGATTGCCGCCATGGGATCTGGAGGCGATAGTCCTCGCGCGCCTGCATGAATGGCGCGCGGAGGCACTACGTCGGGGGGAGACTCCGCTGCCGCGGCAAATTGCCGCTCAGCGGACAGACCTCCGGCGTGATCTCATGGCGACATGGAGAGAGCGACTAATGCAACCCCGTGCAGGGCACGCTACCATTGTGGCGATAAGTCCCCTCTTTGAGGAGTGGTTAGAGAGGCGCCACGGCGCCCTCACCTACCGCCTGACGCAGATCCTCACCGGACACGGTTGTTTCGGGAGGTTCCTGCACCGAATCGGGCGGGAGGAAACGCCCGGGTGTTTCCACTGCGAGGATCGTCCGGAGGACACGGTGGAGCACACCGTAGAGGTCTGCCCCGCTTGGGCGGAGCACCGCCGTGTCCTTGTAGCGGCGATTGGCGGCGGCGATCTCTCGCGTCCGACCCTGGTTCAAGCCATGGTCCGGAGCGAGAGGTAATGGGAAGCCGTCACCACCTTCTGTGAAGCAGTCATGCTAGTGAAGGAGGTGGCGGGACGTGTGAGGGAAAGAACCTCACGTCCCAGCCGCCGCGGGAGACGCCCTGGGCGTCGGGGGTCACGTGGTGGCTCCCGGCCACCGTAGGCGCGGGCCTGTGGACGGCGAGTTATGGGCTAGCTCGCCGTCCGGCCGTCTTATGACGACAGGCCGTGTCGACGGCGCGTTCGTGTTCCACGCGCGCCTCAAAGAGATGTCAGCAACCGAGTAGGGGTCCGCATGGGCCGATGCCTGCCAGAGCTGCGGGACTGTTCGAAAGAGACACCGTGGCCCTGGAACACAAAGGGCAAAGAAGGAACATGGATGGGTTTTAGTCAGTACAAGTCTGACACTCCCTTCCGCTCCGCCCAGAGTGGGGGGGGTCATTTGATGATTTCCCATCCAAAAAAAAAAAAAAAAAAAAAAAAAAGGGTTATGGACATCAAACTAAGTAACTTTAAGCAAAAATTATTGCTGGGAAACAATTTTTTTTTAGGTGAAAAATCACGTTTTACGGTAGGACTCAATATGACAATGGATGGATTGAATCGTGGAGGTGTTTAAAGTAAAAGTCTTACATTAAAAATATGTATTTAAAAATAAAAATTGGGAAAATGTTGGAACTTTGACCCCAAATATCTCCCTAACTAGTAGGTTCCTAGGTATGGCCTAGAACAAAAAAAAAACGCAATCATGGGGAAAACAGGTGGCTTTCGGCTTCGTTAAGGGTCTTGTTACACCGTTTATAATATCATTTCATTAAGAATAAGCAAGTAAGCAATCGCCACATACACGAAATCAATCGATAAATTGAATTTTAAAAAAGGGTAAATGCACCAATAATCGTTTCCACTAACAAAAAGCGATATCTTAGTCCAAGCCTTAATAAAAGTACGTTTTTGGATTTTCAACTATGGCCTCTTAGCCGAGTGTTGAGAATCCAACAGTTGTATGTACGCAGCTTCACGTTACCTCCCTAGCCTTATCCTTCTATTATTTTTAACTGCCTTTTTCTTTAAAGTTCCGAAGTAATTGCAGTAGGTACTCGAAATAACATGGGATAAGACACAGCAATGCAATGAAAATTAAATAAAAATAAAGGCAAAACACCGCTGAGTTGGATTATGTCCAGGGTTGGAACCTCATTTGGAGTTGCAGTTTATTTATTGCCAGCCTTTACTTGCTGTGAATTGAATCCAAATTACTGGAAAAATTCCTGACTGACTCTGCTCTGAATTACTGTTTCAACTTTAAAACCGGTGGAACTAAGGTTTGAAAATCGAAGAAAGGATTCTGATTTTAAAGAGAGTTTTACCTTTTAGTACCTATTAGTGATTCTACGCAGGTTTTTATAAAGGTTTACAGCCAGAACCAGATCATGATTAATACCTAATTTCGGATAAACCAAATAATTCATTTAATTTCATTGTAATTTTAAAACTTTTATTGTAATTTAAAAACCATAGCAGCCTTTCACTTGAGAAACTCGTGGCAAAATAGGTTAATAATTAAGGCTAAGCCGCGCTAGCCTAGGTTGGGCCGTTGATGGGTGACCACCCATAACATTCATCTGTCGCTTGGTAAGCACGTAAGTAGATCTTTAACAGTCGTTACAGGTAGTCAGTGGCCCGAAAGTCTGACAATTAGTCTTACCAAGGGGTATCGTGTCACCCAGTACTAACTGGGTTATGGAGGTCAGATAGGCAGTCGCTCCATGTAAAACGCTGGTATTCAGCTGAATCCGATTAGATTGACAGCCGACACAGATTATAATGATCGGCTCTGCCTTCCCACTGTTGCACAGTACGATAGTAATTAGACAGAACGGCGTCACACGGCTAACAGCTGATAGGTCACAGGCGCACGCGCGCGAATTTCATACGGCTGTTGTGTTAATGGGATAAAAGTGAACTAGTAGGTATAAAAAAAATATTTCTTTGGGAAAGTTGTTTATTATCATGAGTATAATCACGCGTTTCAGTATCGGCCACTAATTGCCAGTCACCCTATATAGATAGTCACATTGTGTAAGCCTTTTGTCAATAAGTCAAGACAGTATTTCTTTGGGTCAAGTTACTACCTAAAATGCCTCATAATTATTACAAAAGTTTTCTGATTGTCTTGGTACCGCGTTGCCCAACACTATTGTAGCCAGTAGTTCCTAAGTAAACAGTCTCGCTTATGATATTGCCGAACTGAAACATTGTCTCAAGTTTACAATATATCTCTGTGTACATGAGTACATCTTTATTAACTTTTGTCGTCTTGTACTTGATTCAGTATGAAACAAAGGCTAAAGGACCAAAAATGATTTAGCGAGAGATTTCTCTAGCTAATTAATTTTTGGTCCTTCGAACCGGATATTTGCCGATAAAAATATGCGTGAAGATATGCATGCGTAAAATACCAAAAAAATAACGAATATCCTAAACTATTAATGACATCACGTTTAGAGGGTAACTTGGGTGAGTACTTAATTAGTATATACAGTTAATTTTAACACAAAAACATAATTTTTAATTTAAAGCAAGTGTTTCAATTTTTATATTAAACTGATATAAATGTAACATTAATAGATGAAACCGTATGGAAATCATCATCAGATAATAGAAAAAATGCATAGAATTATACATAAACAGTAGGTAGATAATTGTATTCTAGACTTATCCATCACTTAAATGTTCGATGGTCACAAATATTAATTTTAACTGGCTATAGATATCCATATATTCCTATTCTATCCCCAAAATGAAACAGGCCACATTTGCTCAGCTACCGAGCGATCAAAATATTTCCGAAACCCGCGAGGGCTACCCGTTGGTTTCAGAATACAAAGCGAAGCTCCTGTTACGGGTCAGAAGACGCTTGAATGTTTTCTTTATTATATCTTTGAACACCATAGTTATTTCCTACAAAATATTTTGGTGGATGGAACAGCTTGGTATAAAAAATGGAGTTCGATAAGCATAGTGTAAATTAGAAAATTCAAATGGTTCTCACAAAAAAACGTCTTGGTCTAGTGGTCGCAAGCGCGACTACTAAGCATGAGGTCCTAGGTTCGATTCCCAGGTCGGGCAAAGTGTTATTGGGTTATTCCATCAGGAATTTCTCAGCAGCAGCCACGGAGTCTGGATTAGCGGTCATTTGATGGCAATAGGCTCGCCCGCTATTATATGGGCCTTAAACATAACCGGCGAAATGTGTGTGAACTATTAGGTACACCTCTGCCTAACCCTTCGGGCATTACAGGCGTGCTGTTATGTGTTTGAACCAGTTATATCAGCTGAAGTGACTGTGGACGAGCCATGTTTGTGAAAGGGCCGATGGCCGATGGAGCAAATGGAGTCCTAGCAAGCGTAGCGTGGGCTAAAGAGGCTAACCACCCTAAAAAGATGAACTCACACACAGACTGGATGCGGAAGACAAAGGCAATGTTGTTACGCAGATTAGGGGAGGCCTATCTTCAACTGAGGACTACTGGTACATCCACACCTTGCGCTTATTTTCATTGTAATTTCCACTCATCTAAAAGGAAGCAAACATAAGTTTTCGTTAACATTTTGAACTACAAATGAAGGAGCATGATTGTACCGAAATACCCTTAGGCCTTATTTTCATTTTAAATATAATTTGATACCAAAGATATTCGTATGCCCTTTAACTATCAGAAAAGCTCTTTGACCTCTGTGGAATCGTGTGGAAGAAGCTAAAACTTTATTTAAACTTCAATTACCTAAAACATCAATCCCATTATTTCGCTTTAAAAGCAGAATTAAAAAGATCATTTACAAAACGATTTCTTAAATGATCTTTTTACTCTTAGAAAGACATCAAGACAAAGGTCTGTAGACTATTAAAGAAATCTGTTTTTGTGAAAGACTAACAAACAAAGCTGAATAGAAAGTATTTCTCGCGAACGTCGTCGTTAAAACTATTTTATATGTGTACTTGACGTTTTATCGTTAGGCTGTATAAAGTTACCTTTGGTGTTAAAAGAAACCAATGGAAATAGAACGTAGAACTACAGAAAAGTAACCAGATAAGGCACACTTTAAATGAATGATAAAAAAATATAATTCTGGCCAGATCGGTTACCTACTGCGCAGTAGCGAAGGGTCAATTTTTTTAAGAGGTAAACCGGAGTGCATAGCTTTAATGTGATTTTATTAGTAATTCGTCTATGGAATAAGGACTGTGCCCGTTTTCAAAGGGAAGCCGGTAGAAATCGAGTTGTATGGAACCTTCGCCACTGCTACTGCGTATCTTCAGAAATGTTTAAAAAGTTGAGCATAAAAAAAGGAGTTAACCTGCTGGAATTTTTAACATCTTTTACCTATCTTTGTATTCCAAATGCGAATTCAAGTAGTGCCTTGGGACTACTTAAAACTTTGCTTAGCTCGTTAGGAATCAAAAGGATGATGTAGTACGTTTTCATAAAAAATATTCCTACCTATATTTAAAAATCTTTTGTTCTTGTTGGATAAACTTGGGAATTATATTATTTTCCGTATTTTCTGTTCTTTAGAAATAAAAAAGAAACCTAAAATAAAAATACTGCTGAATATTTTTTTCTGCCTTTTTCCCAAAGACTTTGTAACGTAACATTCGTTCTAATCCCCAGTAAAAGTTAGTTCCCAATAAAATCCTAGTACCGAGCGTACATGCGTACTGTTAGCTCCAAACCAATTCTTCTAGTTTCACTTTTTTTCGCCATAAAAAACATATTGGTCCGATGTTTTCTCTACACATTTCAGGTGAAATAGTGCTGCGGGCTCCGCGAGGGAGACGCTATTGAAACCTTTTTGACCCATATCAAAGCTAGGAGCAGTTTGACAGTAACATTATTAACACGTGGCATGAGGTATGTACGAGGGAGCTTACAGCATGTCCGGGTAAATTCTTTCTAATAACCCTTAAAAATCGTAGAAACCTTTCTTTGTTTCACCTCTGTACGCTTGTATTAGAGGAACTTTCCTCGTATTATTTCCTGTCGCAGTGTGCGCGTGATTTCCTGGAGTTGTTTTCCTTTCCGCTTAGCTGCGACGGTAGTGTCCATGAGCTTATTGTGGAGGATGTGACAGCGCGCCAGATTGTGATGGATGCCGTCCTTCCGGACTTGACACTAGTCTTTTGTTATAGCCGCGGCCACTTTAAAATTCGCTGTGTTTTGTTGCTAGGAGAGAATGCAGTAAATATCTCACTTGTCAGGGGTATGGAACAAAGAAGCGTATGCTAAAATATTTTGACTTGAGTCTTTTAATTAAAGAATTCACCTACACTCCGCGTTTTGTAATGGTAAGGTTAGGAAAATAATACTTTGTGCTCCTTTTTCAAACGTTCAAGATTGAATGTCACATTACTGACGTATACCTAACTCCTGTGGGATCAGTAGCACGGTTTCCATCTGCCAATCGTCCTCGAACTTTACCAATACTGTGTGTCAATATTTTCAGAGAGATAGTAACCGACTGTGAGAGGGAGGAGTGAGCACCAAGAGGTAAAGGTAATCAACATAGCAACTAGTCGCATTCAGTATTCTGATTGAATAATCTGTCCGTATATCACATTGGCAGTTCGCTGCTGGTTTTGGTTTAATGCGGTCAGGAAGGCAAATATTGTTTTGTATGATGGATAGACCGTTCGGATTACACATGACACATGTTCTGTTTGGCCGTTTATGAGTCTTGACGGCAAAATCGTGATGTATTTTGTTAGTATCAGCCTTAAAGTTTAGTTTTCTCTTTGATGTTTTTCCCTGAAATTGCTATTAAATACTATGAATAACTCTAAGGTGTTTCGCTTATGTGTTGCTAAGGTGAGATTGCGGCAGTTGTGTCGCGCTTGGATGGAAAAATCGATGGCAAAATAGGGCTGACACCATTTAAAAAGAATAATAAAAAAGCTATGTTTGATATGTTTTTAAGAGCAGCTCATCTGGATACTAGGTATTACTTATGTATATAATCTCTTTTTTATCGGGTTTATAAAAACTTAGGACGATATTTCATATTTTACAATACATCTATTTAAAGGAAAAACAGCAAAATTTCTATAACATAAACACCTGCACATTCGAAACACAATCGTCAACAACCATATTAAACGGGACCTGAAACGGATTTCTTTTGCCTGACGTCAGCAAAAATTTGGCTGTACACCGCGTACATTGCTGGCGTAAGACACGATATATTTTTTAAGGCGTTCCTGCGCGGACGTGGAATGAAAGAATTATCGGTGTTGAATCGTGGTTGCTGATGCGGCCGGCCATTTGGCGCACGGCCAGCTCCCATCGCCTCGATCTTGTAATTTACTCATGTGGAATGAGATTAACACGACATCTGAATTGTATTTAGAGAATTTTCATTGTGAACTGTCACGTTTTAGTACACAAGTTGGCCCGAATACTTTAAACAAAACAAAAATTAAGTCCTGCATAATGAGAACAAATTTTGGCTAAATAAACGCAACGCTGCCTGGCAGTAAGTTCATTTCATTTAAGTTAAAGAGTATACTTTTAACTTTTAATGCGAGTCTCTGCTTAACTTCGTTGAGTATATTTAAATGGTGGAATTAATCTCTTGAAACTATTCATTAAGCGTACTCGGTTTGTTAGCTATAAGCTGCAGCAGTTTTAGTAAATTATGTCCTATTTACTTGGAGATGTATCATTATATCTTTGAAACGTCTCAATGTGTACGAAGGCAATGGTCGTGGAATTGGAAAAGTCAATAAGTCCATTTTTATTGATTTATCTCCTAGTCGGACCAATAATGATACGTAGTAATCTGTTATTAACAGAAGATCGAAAGAGGATTCCAAAATAAAGCATTGCAATAATTTTTAGAACATAATCATAAATGCAAACAGAGTACCACGAAAAGTAATAAAATGTATTCCGGTTCCTCCAATAATTCCGTTCGAACAATTTACAACTCTAATAAAACGGTACATGTCTCTCCCAACCCATACAAGTAGCTCAAATATTCGAAACGCTTATCATTTCCGAGCCATTGAATAGGGAGCGAGTCGGCCGGACTTCTTACCTCGCGCCATTATAAGAAATCATCTATCCATGGGAAATAATTCGATTGTCAACTCAATGATAAATCGGCGGAAACAAAATATTTAGAAGTCAATCAACTGGTTTAATTTGGGTTTTGTTTTGAAGATAATAAATACATGAAAATGTCGTGGTATTCAAGAACTCACATGTTTTGTAAAAGATAAACCAAAACTATCGTAATACCCTCAACTGTCCAAACGCAAATTAATAAGACAGATCATCGTGAAAATGCAGCTTCGAAAAAAGACACAGATAACAGCAGAACTTACAAACCGACTGACCTACAATAACAGCGTACTTACATAACAGAAGATCTATATCGCGGGAAAAAATACGTGTCGAAATAATTTACCTAATGAAGCTAGCTGGCGCTGACTACAATCTGGCCCACTGAATTTATTCACACCGAAAAATCGCGCGGCCCGAACTGTACGAGAAAAAAGTATTTAATTGCCCCCAAGGAACCGAGAGAATGGTGAAAATTCGGGTAGCGAATTTATAGGAGCTATTTGGATGCAAATGATGAGCGCGCAGCCTCCGCCAGTGACGGTGTAACCCCAAAAGAATAAGTGAGAAACGTCTTACGAGAAAAAGGCTCGTGAATACTTGTGATACTTTTAGAGTTCCGTGGATGAATTGTGAAAATGGAGCATTTTTTTTGTCCAATCATGCAGTAAGCACAGCAAAATACAAGTCCTCAAACGAAATAAATTCAGCAAATAAAATATATCGTATATTTTATGTAATATAGCTGACACAGAGTCGATCGTTTCTGATGCACTAACACACGTGCCAGGTAAATGCCGCCTACATGCCGCAAACATGAAACAGGGTTACATGTTTAATCTGCTATGATGTTGTTTTTTTTTTTGTGTTAAGCTGTTTATGGATGCATGGTAAAAATCGAACTAAAACAGCCATCTTGTTTTTTCAATACATTTCAGAAATGTTCTCGACCAGCGCTCCTCTGTCAACGTCATTCGAACGCCAAAAGATCTATGTATCTTAGCAGTGAGACGACCTTGATGACTACAGTCATCATCTGCCTAGTCTTTTCCCAACTATATTAGGGTCGGCTTCCAGTCTAACCGGATTCAGCTGAATACCAGTATTTTACTTGGAGCGACTGATTATCTGACCTCCACAACCCAGTTAGTACTAGGTAATATGATATCCCTTGGTAACACTGGTTGACCGTGATGACTAAAGTACGACCAGTTTAATGTTGCAGTTGAAGTTGGTGCTGCTTGTAAAGAAAAAATGCAACAATATGTCAAGCTTCGTACATTTATATTAGTTCTCTGTTTCTCGCCTGCACAATATGTTGGTCGATGTATACGGAATCCTACGGTGATGGTAATGTCATACTCTTTTCTGGTTTTTATTTTTTGCTTGTTATTCTTAAGTGCGAGTGCGACTTAGGCTGGTAATAGCATGACGTTGAATACTCATGACTTACTTAAAGATTATTGTGTGTTGCAGTGCCACTCAAATGTGCGTAGGTACATTATGAAGAAGAGCTTTCGCCAACTTTTTAATACAAGACGGAAAAATAATGATACTACCAAAGCTACAGAAAAATGGTAAAGAAGAATCCGTGATATAGGGAGATGGCGCAAACGTGCGGAGGCCTAAATCCAGTGGTGGATGAGTTGAAGAAATTATTCGGCCTAGGCCGAGACTTTTCCTTTTCGACCTTGTCCGGTGTAGACAAGTACGTTTGGTCTTATATTATATTCTCAATTATTTTGTACATACATATACTGGTAACCTCGAGGTCACCCACCGACAAGAGATAGAATATGAATGATTCGTACCTATTTTTTACTCTACCTTTAATTTTCGTATATTTCAACAAAATTTTAAGTTGTTTGTTTACCGCTCTGCTTCAGTGACAAAAATATATTGTCCCAGTATTTTGCTCCCATTCCCAAATAAATCTCCCTTAAAAATATTCATTACGATTTTTCATCGCTGTTTGTTAGTTTTATTTTATGTTAGCTCTTTTCTCGAACGTTGAGTAAAGTTACTAGATTTCCGTATACTGCAATCGTCGATTTGCAAAAAATGTCGTCAATTATAGAACAAAGAAAGTTTCGAATCGAAATAAGAGGTTGAAACACAATAGAAGTTAGCCGTTCAACTTGACTGTAGGATGAATATATAGTTGCAAGTAAAATGCATTCGGCTTTCGTCTTTTGTTTGGAAAAGTTGTGGTAAACAAGTTCGACACTCTATCCTTTGTGGGATACTTTTGAAAAGTTGTAGTGTATAAGAAGACGGGACTTACTGCTGCCATGACAGAGTGGCGGATGCGGCGACCGCAGCTTGCCTTCCGGGGCTCCCGAGAATAAAAGACGTACTGTTTATTTTTGTACAGGACAAATCTTTATTTGGGCTGGAAAAAATATTTTTATAATGAAATATCTGATTCTGTGTAGCAGTCACCTCACAGTGTATTGTTTTCTTTAATAAACGTTTTTTTTTTTGTTTTTATATCTGATGCGGTTATGAATGAGTCGTGATAATAAACTAAGTTGTTTAACATTGTTTATGATAATGGAAATAACTTAAATAATTACACTAATTGAATTCTCAAAAGTTATTAGACTTACGACAAGTTGAACTATTTATAGAAAATTCTAAATATAGGCATTTCTGGGTGTACCCACTTCAATAAAAGTACCCTATGCCATATCATCGCAGAAAACCGATGTTACGTTATGTTACTTATAATTCGTCATATTCAAGTCAAAAATCGAAAAAAAACCCTTAAATCATACCGGTTAATTCCAAATTCCAATGAGACTCACGACGAGTAAAAATAAAATATAAGTAATGTCTAATCTCCACTTTGTAAAGACTATAACATTTCGTCCGAAACCCAACTATTTATCACTTGAAGGCCAACATACCCTTAAGAACAACTCCGTGAAGATAAGGTTCATACTTCAAAGGCTTCAGGTTGTTAAATATAATCGGATTAAATGCCAACCAAAATTAGGGTAGGTGGTTACCACCGGCCTTGTAAACTTATATTTTGACATTTACGAGCAACCTCAACGCGCCGGGGCCGCCTGTCTAGGACTTGGACAGTGTATATCTGGCCTTATATCGCCTGCCGTCTGTTTGAGAATACGTTGTGGAAAACTAGATCTGACTTTGTGTTCTGTTTGAAGAGCTTTTGCTTTGAGCTTAAAGCTTTTTGTGAAAAGTAAATAGTCGTTTACGGATTTATAAGTTGAAACATAAATATTCAGTACCGTGCCTAGCTATCTATGCAAATAAATAAAATTGAAGTGTCTGTTTGTAGTTTTAAAAAACAGCGTTTTACTGAATCCATATGAAGGTATACACGGTACTTAACAGGAAAACATTTTTTACATTTTTGTCCGTTTGCCTGTTCCGTCTAATCTCCGAAACGGCTGGACAGACTTTGACGGGACTTTTACTGGAAGATAGTTGATGTTATTAACATAGGCTACTTATATTTTAGAAAAAGAATTAGGGTACCGTGCAAAAAAAAATTGACGAACAAAATCCCTTGAAATTGTTAACAAAATCCGATTCAAATACGCGGACGAAGGTCGCGTAAAACAGCTAGTCATAAATAAAATAGTCCCTAACCTAAGTATCAACTTACCTCAGCTGAAATAACAAGAAATTAAAACTAACAAACTGTAACACTAATTAACTATGTGCTTGTAGATACTCACTTGAAATTGGATTTAGTGGTAGCAAAGGCTGAGCATAAGGTCCTAGGTTCGATCCCCAGGTCGGGCAAAGGTTTTTTCTATCAAGAATGTTTAGTAGTAGCCTGATTCAGCTGATAGCAATGGGCTTGCCTGCCTCTTTTTACATGGGACTTATAAATGTGCCTAAACTTTGGGTAATAATTTTAATGGGAATTTTCATCAAAACGAGATTTCTTTCATTTGTGATAATGAATAAGCTAATTTGCAATGATAGTATAAATAAAAAGAGGTAGATATCGCACTAGCGCACGCAAATTGTTGCAGACAAATTCAAACAATTGTCGTAATTTAAGTACTTCAAGCGCAATAGCTATCTCTTTCTGTATTCTACGATCCGTATTATCTATCGCAGTCGTCACAACGCAACGATACTTGAACGCCGCTCAGTATGAACGTAGCTTATCTTTCTTTATAACATCATTGCTAATTTGTGTGTTATTTGTAACCAGTTCAGAGGCTAGACCACAGAGTAGGGAAACTCGCCCTGGAGCAAAAGCCACCAAGGCGTTTTCGTGCTCTGTGGTCTAGACAGACTTTTTCTTGTTATCCATCAAACGATATTGTGGGCAGTATATCAACAGCTGTACCATTGACAGTCGACTGAACAAGATATTGGTTTCGTGGTCTTGAATAGATCAGATGCATTACCGAAAATTATTTATTTTCCTTTGGAAATGTGGGAATTACCAAAAATGGAACCTTATACTATTTTAAAACAATCGTGTTTGACTTCGTAACATTACAAAAAAATACCTATCTATAGATCATTATTCGAGTCGTTTAGCGAATGTTTTTTTATCTTTTTCATTCAAAAAATATTATTGTCCGAAATCACGGTACGATGACATCAACCACCAGCTTTGGAACTACAATACCGTGCATTTGTGAAACTCAGCGCGGACGTTATACTTTTGTTTTTAAACGCGGTCCAGCGACCATACCTCGAGCTGTCGTTTGTCACCCATTTTAGGTAAAAATGCAGTCGAAAACAAAAGCACAAAACTTTGGCACTACTAAGGCCCAGAGCTAAGTGACCCAAGCCGGCTAAAATTTTGTGGCGGCATCGTCGGCGTCGGCTTTCTTTCCCATAGATGTCTCAAATACCAATCACGGTACACAACATAATTAATACAAAATCAATACAAAATTCAGGTGATTCAGAGGTGTGAGGGGGGGGGGTTAAGCACAGATTAACTTTTAGTACATTATTTACGCTTGTTATGGGCCTCATGCTCAGCAGTAGCGCTTGCGACTATTAGACAAACGAGGCGGTTACTGTCTGTTAAAAGCACCTAAATTAGTATTTCACAATGATTAATTCTTGACATTTTAGCATAATAGATTAACTTTGACATTATTACTTTGACATTATTTATTTTGACTTTAATTGACAATTTAATAGGCATGTCATTTTGAAGTTTAATGTATTTAAATTTTTAATTTAGGGACTAACCACGTTCCGAACTAAATGTTGCATGCCTAGTGCAGAATATGGTGACACTAACAACTTTCCTGTTCTTCAAAAACCCACCTGTATAACTACCCATATTTGCAATAAATGAATTTGAATTTGAATTTAAAGTATATCTATTGTTACAGGTGTAGAGATCAACACAAACAAAAACAAGTTTTTTTTTTTTTTTTCTAGCTTCAAAATAAAGGAATCAGCACAGATGGGGGTGATTTCCTGAGTACTCGGTGTTTCCAATTTTGGTCCGGAACAAAAACCTTGCTTTACTGAGAACGAAAAGATTTGTTTTCCTCTTGTTGCTCAGATGTTTATCTTGCTATCCAATTATGAGGGTTAATTGGGGAAATGAAGGATTTAACTGTTCCTATTAGGATAACCACCGGTCACCACTTTTATTTTAACTTTTAATAAATAGCTTAAAGGGAGCACAAGAAACTACACATTGCATGTTCTCAATTTCAGAATAAACGTTAAAAACTTTTGGTCCCATTAAGATATTTAGGTTAGATGAAATTCGCCTGCGCAATGCATTCCTTTCTTCAGATAAATTCCAAAAATAGACATTGAATTTAAACAGATTCCCTTCGAATGTTTCTCACTATAGACTGACCTCTGAATATTCCTCATTTCCTTTCAAAGACAGACACATTAATACCAGCGTCCATCCAAAAAGCACAAAACCACAGCCGCACTTACCCGAACCGCAAAAACATTACAAAACTTCGCAGCATAAGCTGAAAAAAGGCCGGTCTCGTTAAAAGGCCGTGCGGCGGGCGTCGGGCCTTCTTCCGGCACTATCCTCTCCCGGAGATGGGCTATTCATTCCACTATCGACGTGCTGTGTATGCTCGTCGGCTATACGCTTTGTGGCGAACGGAAATATATCACGATATGTTTTTATTCGGATCATATGTAACAGAATACTATCGAATCTGTTGGGAAGATATTTGATGTATGGCTGTGGTCGTTTTATTGTAACTGTTGCTGTGAAATAAATTGTTTTATGTGTTGAGTTTTTACTTGAATATTCATTGCCATAGAATATGAATGAATCTCGCGCCGCCGTAATTACTACGCCATTTTGTACAAGTAACGAGATACAAAACATCTTGGTGGTCTATTTCCTTTATTAGTTTTTTTTTTCTTAATTTAAACCTTACATCATCTTCTTATCCTTTCCCATGTTATATGGTGCCAACGCAACATGTTTTCTTCTTCAATTCTCCCCTGTCAACCGCCGCGCTATCATTCATTCAATTCATTTTCTTTCATGAACGATCTACCTATAGTAATACAAAGACTAGATTATACGTAGTATTTTCATAACAAAATATTTTTGCGTAAAGTATTTCATAACTTCTGAAAGCAGCTTCTTATTAACGAACATGTTTAACAAAAGACGACCGCGTAAAACTCAAATAAAAATCTTGAGCCGTTACTCCGGCAAAGTGATAGTCGGCTAACTCTCAATTCATTGAGGGGAAACGCGAGCTTGATAAATAAATTAGCCGACCATAAAACTCCACACAGAAGAATTACAGGGTGATTCGAGGAAACAGCGTAATACTCTTCATATAATTAAATGGAAATGATTACACGGAAACTTGGGAAAGATGTTCGTTTTATTAAAACAGAGTCATTTTAAGTAATGTAGGTTTCGTAATAGTCTGAACTACTCCACTTTCCCTACAATTGGCATATAATAAAAATACATTAAGCCGTTTCAAGAATAACAGCGTACTTACACTTTGTAAAATTAATTAGGCACATTTCGCTCCACCTTCCCGATAACTTAGAGTGAGAGCTGAAATTTGCAAGCGGAACTCGCAGTAATAAATTTAATAGCAAAATAAACGACGTCGTTAACTTATCTGAAATATTGTCGGTTGAATAACTCAACGCGTTTAATAGCGTATTCCAGTTTAAAACGAGTGGTGACCTCACCGAGATTTAGAAAAAAAATTCAGTGGATTCATTCATCAAAATGGCATGATTTATGATCTGAAACTCTTTCAGTAAATACAAATGAGAGGGTAGTAAGGACGTTGGGTCACTGCCAAAGTGAAGCCTGATTAATGATTTTTGAGGCACACGGGAATGTTCTGCGGAAAAATAAATTCAAAAACTTGCCGGTACACCGACGAAAACTTGTTTGGCAAAAAGTTTTTATTTGTTTTTAAATACAAATCAAGTATACTTTGTTGATATTTTGCTTTTTAACGACTTCCCTACTTTATTGGGACTGCTGGTCGTATGCTTGTTTTTTTCCTGAATTCCAGAAGTTCCTAACCGACAGTATTGTTTTTTTATATAAGTAACTCGCATGTTATTTATTTTTGCCAAAAGGTTTCACGTCTCTATATTATATTAACTGAATTCAATTATAAAAAGCTTACTCCAATGATACGATAGATAATTACAAGAGTATTTCCTTGGATTGGACAACTTAAATTCTCCTATAATTCCCCAATTTTACCCCACCCACCTTGGCTTAAATTAAACGATTTTAACCCCTATTTATCGAAATCCTCGAAGGGAGTATTTAATTACCTTTAAAAAATTAAAGTTTACGAGTATTAACCTCGTGCTTAATGGATTCTGAAATATCAAATTGAGGAAGATACTTTTTATGAATAATAAATTCAATATCCTTTTAAAAATAGATATCAAAGGTATCGGCCCATTGGAAACGGTAAATATGAATATGTCAATGGAATAACGGGCAGTATTTTATAATCCTCTTACTGAATTGTGCACACTGCGATATTATTCTCTCCGGCCATTCAAAATATTTATTTTTTCCCGTAGGGTTTTGGACAGTAAATAAATAAAACCTAAAGGTAATACACTTATAAGATCCGAATAAAAACATAACATATGAGGTAGACCGATGACATTGTAAGTTCCTGAGTCAGTCTGGATCTGAAAGACGAAGGACAGAGTGTGCCCCAGCGTAGGAGAGGCCTGCTATGTCCAGCTGTAAACTGTAATCGTCGGAATTGATTGAAGATCCGAACGCTATGCTACAGGAAATCTTACCTTAAAATTATTGGAAGAAACGGCACCGTGCGTCAACTCAATCTACCGTAATCCAGTGCTGGACTTAGGCCTCTACCGAGTAACTCAGCATCATCTGCCTAGCCTTTTCCCAACTGTGTCGGGGTCGGCTTCAGGTCTAACGGGATGCAGCTGAATACCAGTAGTTTACGTAACAACTTCGTATCTGACCTCAATGACCTAGTTACTGGATAATAGCAAACCCCTTCGTCCCCTTCGTCGTTGTGTGGTCTAGTGGTAACTCATATGCATACTCTCTTAATGTGCACGTCTTTCTTCACCTTTCTCACATGTACAGGGTGTAACAGAAAGGGTATAGTCATATGAAAGGATTTGCTGCAGACTATCAAACGGAACAACTTTCTCCTTGGTTTCAATATCGTAAATGCGAAAAAATTATCAGCTGTCCCATACAAAATTTCAGTAGTTACTCGACACAAATGTATGGGACAGCCGATATTTTTTACACATACACCCTGTATTCTCATTATGAATGATGTAACCAAGATTTTGTAAAAAAATATTTTAATTTAAAAGAGTGTCCATGGAGTTTCTTGGCCATTCTTCTCCATAGAGATCTACGCTTTGGAATGTGCAACTACAGTACTTTCATAAGTTATTATGCCTTTTCAATGGGACTGTAGCTTCATCCTTTTGTTTTTGACCTACAAAAGTGCCTGTGACGGTCTAATTGAAATCAATTCTTTGAGTTTTTTACATCAAGTAAATCCTCTTTACACGAGTTAGAGTATTCGGATAATACAGCAGTGCTGTAACTTTAGCACACTTATCAAAACTAAAACTCAATTAAACTAAAAAAAATAACTAATCTTAGCATACCTCTAAAGTAGTACCACGTATCGATATTTTAGTTCAAGAAAAACTTTAATAAGTTGCCCAGCGTCCGACCGTTACAGTTTGTTAACTCTAATTCTATCAGAAAGGTCGTTCCTGTTTTTGTTACAACGTGAAGTTAACAACACTTGTTCAATCTGTGTTCAGTCGCTGTAAATACCGTCAGCGAAAAAAAAAAGAAATAAAAATTAACTCGAGCCAAATTTGAAAAGTTTGCACTCTCGCATAAAGCCGTTCGGCAGGTTGTGATGCAGGCGCCTATAACGGACTACGAATTTGAATATTTTGTTTCCCATTTATCTGAGCAGTCTTTTGAAACTCTAGCAGTAACAATAATCGTTGTTGCAGAGAATTTGGGGGCGGATTATTCAAATTGTGTTGGCAGTATTGACAAGGCGACTTTCTCTTAGCAGAGACAAATAACTTTTTTTTTTATATCTGCCTGCTCTGTCCCACTGCTGGGCAAAGGCCTCCCCCATGGCTATTTAATCCTGTTCACAATTTGCCTTCTCAGACCAATCCGTTAAAAATGAGTCCAGATGGTTACGTCAGCGTTTCTTGGGCCTGCCTCGGTTACGACGGCAGTCTTCAGGCACCCACTGTGTGACTATCTTCGCTAATCTTAGCAGAGACAAAAAACTTATCAGATCAAAATTTTGTCCTAAATTTTTCCTCAGTCATTTTTGTCCAAAAAGGTCTCTTAATTTCGCCAAGAATGCGAACTTAGAAAACCTAGATTAGAGCCGTCCGCTTTCGCTATCTCTGCGCCCAACCTTTCCTCCCCTGACAAAGCAAATCTTAACAAGGCCTGATATTAAATAAGAGACCGTGGAACATTTAATCTCTATTGTTTTCGAGCCATCGTTAGGTAATCAGCTTTCGTTCAGAATATTGAACGGAATGAGATCGTTCGGATAAAACAGCTGAAATTGCGTTAAGTACAATCGAATGTTAATTGTTCGCTACGTTTTATGGACCTTTTCGATAGGTCGTTAGTAGTAATTGGTCGTATATGCAGAGCTTTCATGTCAAATTAGATGTAGTCCAATTATTTAGATCATCATTTGCTGCAACATTATTGAAGCTTTTAATAGCGTGTAGAAACAAAATTGGTTGGGTTCTGCATTTTATGTTCTGGTCATGATTACGTTCATAAAATGAAAGCCAACATTAATAAGCATGCTTTATTAAGCCAGCCTAGCATCATAATATGTCAGTACCTACCTATGTGAATATTAAGAAAATGTAACTAAGGCCACGATTTATAAACGTCACTTAATATGAGCAATTGCTTAGGCATGCCTCCGTGTCTACCTATTTAGCACTTGCAATTTAAGAGTTGTGTTACCAGTGACGGGAATAACTCTTAGCCAAAGTACGTTTATAGATTGGGGCCTAAAACCTTTGGTCTTAGCTACTTGACTAAATAAATTCATGAACAGTAGATTCAGTGTGTAATAAAACTACACATCAGCTTTATTCGTATGTGGGAATTAATCACAGCAACATCAAAATCGAGTCAAGATGTAATCGATGTAAGGTATTATTTGCAAGAAACAATTTTACTATGTGCCTCGGCCGCATAATGTTTACAAACATACATAGAATTTGGCATGCCATACATTATCCGAATGTACAAAACGGCTGAAGCCTAGTCCCGACGACAATCAATACATACCGCGGCTCCCCTATCTTTCTACCTATACCAAAAATTACCTATGCACGATAAAAAGAGATGTATGTATGTTACAATATCACATCAATATAAATAAGGAAACTCTCACGTATGATGAAGGAAAAAACGAAAAATATAGACTTCACTTTTTACGTCTCCATCGAGAATAAAGCAATTTCGTTAAAATTAAATCATAAAGGCAAATAGGTATAAAAGTGCCGTTCCTCGTGTTAAAACGTTGTAGATTTTCTTTATTCTTGGAATGGAAAAAATACTCATTCACTTCAACAACTTTCTTGTGTTTAATTTGTTAGCTAATTCAAGGAGACAGTATTGTTCCTTGGGGCATTCCAACCGCAATTGTTTGTTGTAAGCGTTGGCCACTACGAGATCCCAGCTTACAGAGGTCACAGTCAATGTGTGACAGTCTAACTCCTAATAAGACATCGCTTTTGACCCATAAAGCCGTTAAATTAACAATATTATAGTGTCAGCTTGTTTACAAGAAATTAGAATGTTTCTAAATGAATTCATGTGTGATACGATCAAAGAAAATAAAATAGTGTTACAATTTTTTCTAAAGATACGCAAATAATGTATCAGAAATCTGCTGAGAAAAATGCATTAAAAATAACAATAGGTTATAATTATCTTGATTTTAAGCAATAATTATAATATTAACAGTCTCAGTCTATAGCAGTGATAGCCTAGTGGTATGACCGTCGGACTGCCAAGTCCGACGGTCATACGCACCTCTGATTTTTCGGATTCATGTGCGTATTGTATAATTATCACTTGCTTCGGTGAAGAAAATTATCTAGAGGAAACTAGAATATCTTAGAGATATTTCTTGACGGCATGTAAAGCCAAGTCAGAGGCCCACGGGCGGCATAAAAACTCTGACAGCAGGTTAGGCAATAACCACACGTTAAGAAAGAACAGTCTCAGACATCTTTAAAGGCACCTTTCATGTGGATGAATATTAATAAGATTAACATTTTAGTACTCGATGCCAGAAGCGTAGAGTGCTCCATCATAGTGAAGAGAGAACTTGTTACGACAACTAGCATTTTTCCAGATTGAAAAACTTGTGTAAACGATCAATTATATTCCATCACATTGTATGTAATCAAAATAAAACGTTTTGAAGTATCCTCTGTCATAGGCGTTATTACCGAAACTTTGATACTTAATCACGGACATAAAACGTTACGCTTTAGTTGAACACAATTTATTAACGCTTTAATCTAATACAGGATCGTAAATCTTTAGTTTTTTGTGTTTTGCTCATAATTTTATTCGCGCTAATTCTACTGACAGTTTTCAAACATTACAGAGGTTAGATCTACCGAACATAATTTTGGAATAAGACTAAAAGAAAGTAAATATAAACATATAAACAACGACGACAATAGGACACTTAGACCGCTTTCACATTTAGGCGACTTTAGCAGCGCGACAGTCGCGCGTCTGTCGTCCAGACGGTAAAAATCTTTTTTTTTTTAGTTTTTGTCTTCGACTGTGCTTCTGCCGCGCTACTGTCGCGCTGCTAACGCCTTAATGTGAAAGCAGCCTTAGGCGTCAAAGTATTCCTCCGCATCGCTGTCATCTGGAAACGTGCCCCGAAGACTGGCAGCATTGCCACACTGAATGGCAATGCTAATTCTTTGGCCAAAGAAAGACCCAGCCCTCTGGTCACGTGAAGTGTTGACCAGTCGGCGAGAGATTTCCTGAAAAAAGAGACGCGCACTCGGGCCCCGTGACCCGAGCGTTTCGACCCCAAACGGCTCAAAACTGTAGTTACCAATAAGGTTACAGTATTTGCGCCGCTTGAGGCTCTCAGCAGCCACAGCAGCAATTCTTTTGGAATTAATTAGAATGTGAATAAATGAAATGCTTAATTTATTTGGTTTGATTTTGTGTTCCCTCTTCTAATATAGACTTTACCGTCAACGTATACTTTTCCTTAACCCAAGGAGGTAAACAAGAACAAAGATACACAATCGTATGTTGTCTTGTCATTCCTAATTCACCGTTTCTATTAACCGAAGTACGACGTCAACAGAATTGTAGTAAATAGCAGCCGAGGGTTAGGCCGGACGGCTTTGTTGCCCCGAAGCCATAATAGCTAGAGTTGAAACTTTTGCGGCTTGCCCCTCCGTACCAAAGTAAAAGTTGATCTATATTTTGAGGATACACGATATTAAATTAACATTTGCTGAAATTGGTTTTGAAATCCATTAACGGTTGATCATAAACTTGTCTGGGTTTATTGATTGTTCCGACTAAATTCTGTTACTAATCAAATATTGAAATCATGTAGTTACTTTACCAGCTCATGCCCGCGGCTTCACCCGCGTTGTGTTCGATAATTGTCCCACGGGATCAAACTACCGGGATAAAAAGTATTCTATGTGCTATGTGTTAAGGTTATAAACTATCTGTGTGCTAAATTTGATCCAAATCAATTCATTAGTTTTTGCGTGAGAATATCCATCCATCCATCCTCACAAACTTTCGCATTTATAATATTAAGTAAGATAAAATGAATTTGACTTTAAATGAAGTTGCAATTTGATACGGTTTTTTTTTATTTTTTTAGTTTCTGCGTTACTTGATAGTAATCTGATCTAGATATTATTGGAGAACGGATTTTCGTTGCTAACGTCGGAGCTCGGCATGGGCGAACTTTAGAGTACCTAGTTACCTACATACCTATAAGTACTCTAGAGTTCTTTCAAATGCAACTTTGCTTCTCTTCGGCAATTGTCTTTTGAAATAGGAATCTTACAGACACAACGAGTCCCTGTGCTTTTATGTCAATGCTATTTTTTTTGTTATATTTTAGTGGGCACAATGGAAGTTTGAACGAGCCAGCTCAAGTATTTCTTAACATCAATTTCGGAATAATTGACATAACTACTTCAAAAATATCACAAAAGTCATTTCAATAAAGAAATCTTTATTAAATTCCTTTGCTGTATAATTTACTTTATTATTTTTTGGCATACTGCTGTCCTAAATTCCATGGTCGTGGAGAACACGTAATTCAAATTACACGAGAACAACAAAGTTATAGGAACGTTCGAAATGATTTATGTTGCGGGATGGCCCGAGGGCGCGATGCTTAGCGACGTGTTAACTTATCCATAGGGATGTTACAATGTAGAGAGTGTTGGGACACACAGTTTAAAGTGCCCTACGTTATGCCTGCTGGCGTTAGATATTTAGTTATTAATCATCGCACTATTAATCTGGAGCGGCACTTCTGATAAGATATCCATGCTTACGTCACATAATAAATGCGAAAGTTACTTTGCTGAGATTTTATATTTTCACGCCTTATCGGCTAAACAGATTTCGATGTATTAATACGTTAAATTTGATAAATAAGAAGATCATGATCTGGATTAGGACTTCTTCTTCTTTACGTGGCGATGAACTTTAATTGTGTTAGACCAATGATGACTCAAACTCTGGACTAGGACATAAAATATATACTACATTCCGTAGTTCATTTCCGTGGAAAACTTTCTAATCTGCACTAGAACGAAGCCGCGGCCAAAAGCTAGTCATCATCATCATCATCATCATCATCATCATTTCAGCCGAAAGACGTCCACTGCTGGATATAGGCCTCCCCCAAGTGTCGCCACATTAGCCGATCCCGTGCGACTCGCACCCAGCAGATCCCTGCAACCTTCATTAGGTCATCGGTCCACCTAGTAGGAGGCTTTCCAACGCAACATCTTCCGGTTCGCGGTCGCCACTCCAGAACTGAAAGAACAAAAGCTAGTGCTGAATATATATTTTTAATAACTGAAAACTGAACGAATATTATATTTTTTAATCTTAGTAACGCACTTTAAATATTACTGAGTCGATATTAAAACGAGAACCGCAACATCATTTTATTTGCAAATACCTGCACAAACCTGCGTTATACAGTAACCTATGAACATATGAGTACAGCCTTTGTTTTTGTAGTAGTACCCGATGGCTAGCGCTCGCCTGCTCTGAAAACTGTTTTCGCGTTCAAACAAAGTGCTCTTATGCCAACAAAATCGAATAAACTCACGCTGAAAGCTCTTCACCATAGCTTCTAGCACGTCACTTGTACTTGAGGAAAAACTGCGAAAAAACTTCACCTTTCCCTTGATAACTATCTATTAGACGTACCTCCCGACTTTTATTACGGCCCGCAAACCAAATTCTGCAAGTTTTTATTTTATTTCAGTCCAACTCTCAGCTCTTTCACCTGAAAATAAATTGTTCAAATCCCTCACGAGCAGTTTTATTATGATTTATGGTAAATCCAGAGACATCTTGTGCTTAGGGAGTTTTATTTAGTCTGCCTAGTTTCGGCATGGGGTATAATAAGTTCGGGACTTTACGATGCTGTTTTGTTTTCAATTACCGAGCTCATATTTTGCTGGCTGTGCCCGTGGGTCCACCTGACATAAGTTTCCTTGTTTGGGGATAAAAAGTTGCCCGTGTTTTATATAGGACTACCTGTGCCCCGCGACTTTCGTCGTATATTACTTCCCTATTTAAATCGGATTTTATTAACAATTTCAAGGGTTTTTATTTTTTTACACGGAACCCTAATTCTTTTTCTAATATTATGGCAAGTAAGCATAAGTTACTCCTTATAAAATTAGCTATATGCTAGTAAAAGCCCCGTCCACATCGCTTCAGCCGTTTCTGAGATAAGTCGGAACAAACAGACAGACAGGTAAAAATTAATTAATATGTAGTTCAATAACAAAATACCTACAAGTTTATACGAAACCATCGCATTGGTGCGTGAGTTCAACTCGCACTTGGCGGTTTTTTTTTTTTGTTAAAAGTACCGTATACACTTTGATACGCATTCAGTAAAAAGCTGTTATTTTGAAATTACAAACAGACACTTCAATTTTATTAATTTATATAGAAATAGATAAGTAAATCGTTCTTCCTTTCAATTCTTCCAAATACAGTTAAATTAATACTCAAAAATTACAATATGAACAAAATAATAACAACGAGAACAATCATTCGTTTTTATATGCTCAAAATATGTAATCAGAATTTGATAAATTGTTATAAACAGAAATCCTTCAGGTTTGTTTGTAAAGAAACGCCGCCGGTAACTACATACCTACGCCACCTATGCAAATACTCTAATATTGATGGAGTATTATGAAAACTTTTGATTGATCTTCGCGAGTTACATTTCCATGTTTACTTAGAACGGAGAAAATAACGAAACACTTCTCGGCGTATAAGCGAGAGGTGTGACTAGGGTTGACGCCGTGCCGTAAGATTATTAGGACTACAATAATTTTACACATAACAGTAAGGCCTTAAAAAATAATTGCTGGGAGACGACTGTTTTTTGGTGCACGATATCAGAAAAAACACCAACATTAAACTGGGTTCTAAAACGCATTACGCATTGCTGTTGCCAATATGTTATATACTTAACGTAAGAATATACACATAAACTCACACCGTTTCCCCATGGGAGCGGGAACACCACCTGCTCACAATATAATTATTACAAACTCCTATTGCTTTGTTCACATTCATTTATTGGTCTGACATGCACGCTGGTAAAAGTACCCAAGCATTCTTTACGTCGAACTTAGTGACATTGAGCAAAAATAATTGCTGGGAGACGACTGTTTTTTGGTGTTCAATATTACTAAACAAGTTTTACAAAAAAAAAAAAAATACAATGACAGGGAGAACTAGTGACATTCTGCTACGTAGACGTCTTTTTACACCAGAGGGCCTAAAATGGCCGCTTTTGCAAAATCACAATAGAATGATAATATGAATTACGTCACAATTTGTAAAATGGTCACAAAGTGTCAATTCATATTAACTTCATCTGTGATTACGTGATTCATATAATTATCCTATTATGCCATCCAAGCCTTGGATGGCTTTTATGCCTTTTTCTGACATCCAAAGGCCTCCCCCATTCCTTCCACTTTTCTCGATGTTGCGCCTCTTCATAAGGCATAAAAGCCATCCAAGCCTTGGATGGCTTTTATGCCTTTTTCTGACATCGAGAAAAGTGGAAGAAATGGGGGAGGCCTTTGCCCAGGAATGGAAAAACCAGGCTAACAAAAAAAAAATGTTACAGGATCAAGTACAACCATAACCCAGCAGCAGCCCTACACAGGTCCTAAATATCTCAAAACAAACATTCCTGGCGAGTTCGCGCTATTTGAAAATACGGCCGAAGAAGGAAATTCAGAAGCGTTTTATTGTGAGAAAAGAGAGTTTGTTCCGTTTAATAGCCGCGTAAAATTGCGCCCATCGACGTAACACCAACAAACTCAACGTCACGTCCGTAATCTTTCTCGCACGAATGGCACATCACACTTACAGGATGATATAATTTGGTACCAATTTTATTTATTGCTAAAATATAGCCGACAGCCACCTAAAAAGGATTTGGATCCGGCGAAGTGGAATTGCTATCGATCGTCCTATTCGAGAGTCGGGAGATATTTTGTCGTATTATATTTTCAAGGTTAGAGGTTGTAAAGGTGACAGAAACAGGCGACCTTGTTAGTATTGGGAGCTTCGGACCTGTTATAGATTTACTTCGGTCTGTAATAATATTATGATTAATTATGTTTTTGAATTCTATGTTCTGGGAGTTTGGTAGGTGATTGATTTCAAAAATGATTCGATTTGAACTAAAAAAAAATGTTTTAAATAATTGTTATGATGATTGATATGTATTATTTTTTCAAATTACATATTATTTATTTTACTGGGGTATCGTATTTCCCAGTACTAACTCGGTTGTGGAGGTCAGATTGGCAGGTTCCATGTAAAATACTTGTGTTCAGCTGCATCCGGTTAGACTGGAAGCCGACCCCAACATAGTTGGGAAAAGGCTAGGCAGATGATGATGATGATATTATTTCTTTTACTTATCTAAATTAAAAACTATAAACAAGTTTGTAAATTATGTAGGTATATATAAATGTTACCAGAAAATTGGGGTGCAGGCTTGTCAAATTGGTTGCACTAAACCCGAAAAAATATCCCGAGATATTTCTTCAGTTTTATCTATTGTCACGAATGTAAACAGACAGAATTTTTTTTCTACGGCGATTATTCATTGGTTTATTTATGCCGTAGACGCCGTAGTTTTAGTTTAAGTTTCTCTGAATAAATAAACAGTAAGTGTATTTTGTTATTTTCAAGACTAACATGACAGATTCTGTATATTTTAAGAGTGATAACCTAAACAGCTTATTGAGTCTAAACATAACAAAACTTCACCCAGAAGCTTTTACATTTGGCTAGCACTTGACGAAAACTGATTGTACCCACCACTATTCCATATTTCCGCGTCTAGTTTTGACAAAATGGATATTTTTATCTACGAAACAATTTTCGTAATTCCGGACGGGTTCTTCAACATGGTTAGAATAACAATTTTACAATTTTCTGTTGTCACGTTCTCGCCACTCGTTGGACCCCCGAAGGAGAAAAGTAATCATTTCAAGCAATCGAAATGTCTAAATTTATATTCAGACGTCGTCAATTTAAATGTTTGGCTTTTAAAAAGTCATAACAAACGGTACGACGGTACTGACAACTTATAACTTAATTTAAAAAACCTGAAATGAATATTTTATTCTGTCCAAAGACTTTGTAATGATTAGATATTTTATATTATTATCCTCCTCGACGTGGCGTCTCGTAATTATTCAACAGACTCTTTTTAAATTTTAAAAAATATCGATCGATTTTGTTAATAAAATTGACATAAAAAAGTTTAGACAGTTAGGTAATAAGCGCCAAAGGTGGCCCGCGTAATTCAAATTTTCGTACGGTTTTTTGCAGTTTGCAGGTCAGTGTCAGGTTTTATGTTGATACAAAATGAGTCGCGGAAGTAACACGTATGTAGTTACTTTTTCATGAAATAGGTAGTTACTTATTGAATGGGGTTAAATGAACTTAGAGGGTTGTATTGATATGATATTAATGATTATAATTCTGTAACTACATACGTGTTACTTGCGCGATTCATTTTTCATCTACATACAACCTGACACTGACCTGCAAATTGCAAAAAAACGTAAGAAAATATGAATTTCGCGGGTTACCCTGGCGCTTCCACCTTAAGAAAGATAACTTTAAGTGTTTTTAAATTTTGTTCAGCGTGTACAAATGAATAAACGCGTTTTTAAGTGTACGAATGAACCCGTCACGGGGAAAACGTGTGTTTAATTTATAATCCGGTCCAAAAAGAGATTAGACCCGTCTAAAAAATGGCCGTAGCGAATTACGTACATCGCTTTTCAATTTTGGCAGATTCAAACGTATCAGGGAATGCTCCGATACCCTTTGCTTTGAAGTTCTGAGCTTTACAAAAGCGATTAATTAAAAAGAGAAAACACGCAAGGGATCCAATATCAATCTTTCATTCGTTTCGGCTTTGTGTTGGATGTATCTCCGTACATTTGTTCGGGGACTCGTTGATGGCTCGTGTGAACGCGAATTATGTAATATTGGATTTTCTGTTCAACTTTGTTGTTCGTGACGTAAAAACAATGTCGTTTGTTTTGATATGAAACCGAACATTAGTCATTTATTTTTGCTTGTGTGTGTAAAGTGTATGTATGTAATGTAGCTATATGCGGCAGTTGGAAAATAGAATTATATTATTTTGTATACAGTGTGAGAAGGATTATAAATTGTATATGTTAAGGATTATCTGATATACCCAATTAAATAGAAATAACAGTCTTTAGTATTATGTCTGCATATGCTTTTAGAGAGGATGAAGAGGGCTATGCTCGGAGTTTCCTTGCGTGATCAAATAAGAAATGAGGAAATCCGCAAGAGAACCAAGGTTACCGACGTAGCCCGAAAAATAGCCAAACTTAAGTGGCAGTGGGCAGGGCACATTGCTCGCAGAACGGATGGCCGATGGGGCCGGAAATTTCTGGAGTGGCGACCGCGAACTGGAAGACGTTGCGTTGGAAGACCTCCCACTAGGTGGACCGATGATTTGGTAAAGGTTGCTGGGTTTTGCTGGATGCGAGACGCCCCGTGCGTCTCGCATCCAGCAAAATCCAGCAACCTTTCAATGTGGCGACACTTGGAGGAGGCCTATGTCCAGCAGTGGACGTTTTTTGGCTGAAATGATGAATGATGATTATGATGCTTTTAGAGATTATAGTCGTGAAGATTACGACTCTTTTAGTCAAATGCACCTAAAGTGATAAATATCGTTTGCCATAATATTTTTGTGTTTTTGTTATCAATTATCAGGAAAAAATTCGATTTACAAAAATCTGTATTTTAATCCTCTTTTAAGCGATTTCCATGAGCTTTGGTATTTGAAAAGCACCATAAACACCAATTGATTTAAGCATAGTAGAATCAATAAAGCTCCTTGGACCAGAGCCCATTCATTCGGGCCCAATCTCCTTGAGACTCGGTTGTTTAGACGCCATGTTAAAAGAACCCAATATTATAAATGCGAAAGTAACTTCTGTTTGTTTGTTACCTTTTTACGGCGAAGCGGCTAATCGGATCGTAATGAAATTTGGCAGGGAGATAGATTGTATCGTGGGGAAGGACATAGGTTATCTTTTTTTTCTCGCTCATAGGTGTGTCTCACACATCAAAATTAACACGCGGGCGAAGTCGCGGGCAACGGCTAGTAAAAATATATAGAGATGAGTGACTTACGGCACACCTCATAATACTAAATTATTTTCTTTTCATACCATCGAATACGAACTAAGTCATCAAGATACACAAAATTTCCATTTACATCTACGTAAGTCGTTAAAAGCGCCAAAGTGTACTCGTAAAGCAGGACATAACACCGGTGTATCTAAATATACTTACACGCACAACAGAGCTTATAATGAATGTTACATGAGCATTACGGATGAAGGGTCTCTAAAATGAGCAGACGCCAAAACCTCGTACTTGTGCCACAGGATTAATCGCTGGTACTTGGTGGTAACACTTCACCGCAATGTAAATTTCCAACAGTAGGTACTTGGCAATTTGTTAAGCACAATTGCAACGTACTACTAAATTAATGGAAACACGCAAAATCTTGTTAATTACATGTTTTCGGGTTGTGCGGTGTGGAGTTGAAAATATTACGGGTTCACTGTCCTCACCACAGACAAGAAGTAATGATAGAGCACGGGCCATATCTCAGCCCAAACTGTTGGAAACTTTGCCAAAGTATGCGTGAATTTGGGACAATAATCCAAGTTTGTAATGCAGATCTGTATCTACTTGAAGACGTTAATCTAAAAACACATGCCGCTTATCGAATTGACGCTGATTAAAGTTATGCCACCTTCGAAAAATGTACGGTTACTCAGGAGATAATACTAAAAGCCTCCACGTTTGTTAATAAATAGGACGATGTTTAAAAAGTAATTCGTAAAGAGAAGACGTTTATCAAATACAAAAGAATCCAAAAATATTGAATTTTAGATTTAATAACAAAACGATTTTACAAGGAAACCTTATTATAAAAATGTTGCGCTGAGCGGAACTTGGTTACTACTCGGCCCGGCCGAAATCAGATTAAGGATATAAAAATATTACCGTCCATTTACTTGGCCCCGATTGAAATCATCAAATTTCTCTGTACAAATAAGAAATAAACAGATATTTACTGAAGCGAGTTTATCGAAAAGTAAATCAAAGGCATTGCAGTATGGTTCGGTCAAGTTTCTGCTTCCGTAAGCGGCTTACTTTGATCCGCTATCTTCACGGAGCGACGCTTCAGCAACAAGTTCGGGTATTAAGCAAGCTTTGTGTTCACTTTATTTATTTTTTAAACTGGTTTCCAAACGTATTTTTGCTGTGCTCTCCGCACTTGCCATTCAACGCTTTTAAGGAGCCTAGCTGACTCCGCGTAGGTCGATTGATCTGGGAGATTACGGCGCGTTTGTCGCGTTCATGTTCCGAATGGGCGATCGTTCTTTACAACGAGATCCCTCCGTGCTTCAGAGAGCACATTAAGCCGGCGTTGCTGGTTTGTCATACAAGTGCTAACAACTGTGGTCAAAAAACATGTAGTCCGTCATAACTTTACATATTATAAGGTTGGTTGCAAAAGTTTAGAGGCAGTCGGTCCTTGTTGTTTTATTTTGCATTTCGTCCAAAATCCTTTGGACGTGCAGAACCAGCAATGGCCGGGTATTATATCGCTATTGTAGGGCAGATCCCGTAGAGATTGATAATCTAAGTGTTGTTCATTTTAATCTAGGCAAATTATTATTGTAGTGGATAACATTACAGCTATTTCAATGTATGTTTGTTGTTACTCTATCGTCCACCTATCAAAAGTTGAACTTAGATCTTTCCGGACCGATATTGCTACACCGAGAATCAAAATCTAGTTCAAACGTGTATCAGCTCTGACTTTCAAAAGAAAACGTCGTCATTTTCATCTCATTTACACCGTGTAAATAATCAAGATTAAAGGGATTAATTATTAAAATTTAATTTCCAAGCCTAATACTTTGACTGATTTTGATGAAATCTTCATCTCGTATTACACAAAGTTACCCGTCGTAACTGAAGTCATTAATTAAAAGTTTCTCAAGTATGACGTAAGCAATGTTAATACGCCCGGCTTATAAAGGTAGTGAGCCCAACCCAAAACATGTTCAAACATATACTTGACATACGAGTATTGGTAAAGCGAGAACAAGGTATTTCTGTATACTAATTTCGAACTTCCAAGATCTCATTTGACTCCAAGCCTTCGGAATGTTACAAAATGGTGTGGGTAGTCTTGAATTTTCAAGTTTCAAAGCCAATATGGAAACAATGCTGGCACTGTCGCGTGGCGCCTTATAAAGTTTGTCTTCACTTTACACGAGACTTGCACTGACTTGAGCTTGTTTTGCTTGGAGTACAAAACCTTTATAGAAACTAATCTATGATGCAGCACTGCTGTTATTATTATTACTCCCGACTACTTCTTCGTGGCTGATGGTACTTCCCGGACTTAGAATGAATCGCAAACACGGCAGTTGTAACATCACGCAACCTACTTACCAGTCTACCCTCACCACAGCGTGCTTCTACAGAAACGTGATGTTTTGAGCTAGCGGCAAGGACGACATTGAGTGTCTGATCACAGTGGAGTAGGGACGTCCCCGAACTGTACCCGATTCATTGTACCCAGTGTTAAATTGTAATATCAAGTAATTTGTTTGTTTAATAAAAACAGTGTACCGGACCCAGTGTGTTTTTCATTGCAGGAAACCCACCTTCTGACCACGTGATGTACGAGCCTAACGGAATAAATCCTGACAATCTGACATATATTTACGATAATTTTACTATCAATATCCTGAAAATGTCATTGGTTTTATCCAGGCCATGTAAAAACTAAAAAAAAACGAGGTTGACGGCAACTGAAAATGAACTTCCCAACAGCCATTCCTCCAAACAGTGATCAAGGAACAAAACAAGGCCAAACTAAACGCACTACATCAAACGACTCGAGTCCACCTTTATAATAAACTACCGCCCAACGTGAGCAGCAACAGATGGCGACAATGTCCTAAGTTCTGATATAAATCAAACCCTTTTAATGTTCGACTATCGGTCGCTTGGGTCAAGTAGGTAAAAGTGATTTACTATAGCCATAAAGACAGCAAGAAACGGGTATATTGCTCTCGTCAGCACCCTTCAACCGGAATGGTTCGTGTAATGAAATGTAACGTGAAAAGTTTGCGATGGTAAGTAAAGGTATTCGAGTTTCCTAAAGAAATGTGTTTTTTGGGACTTATTTTATGTTTATAGACCCTGAATGGACGGTGTGAAAAGCCATGAAGACATTTCTTTTATATAGTTGATTATAATCAGAAGTAAAGGAAATGTACTTAGAACTTTATGACATCGTAAATCATTCCACATTTACCAATCAAAAACTTACAGAGGCTTTTAAACTTGAGAATGATAGGGGTCGAAAATAAAACGCATCAATATCTCTCTGAAACCTAAAGTCAGATCTGACTAATCGATTATTCATTTTACTTAGGCTCTGTCTGTATTCACCAAACTTAGAAGGCTTATCAAAATTGATTCCTCAGTTTTCATTGAGTCTTTATTGGCACGAAATTTCTTAAGAGCAGCCTCTGACTCTCATAAGTACCCACGTAACTATTTCAATGTAAAACTGAGTTGGCGACTGAACCGCTGTTCTCTACTGAAACTTTGAAGAAAGTCCCTTCTCTACTGCTGTCAGGGTTGCCATCATGGTCGGTACACATTACGTTTTTATTTCCATTGCTATTATTCTTAGCCTGACTCTTTGTGATAAGAATATTATTTAAAGAGAGGTCTCTTTCATTTAATGATTGCTCACTTCGTGAATTAATTATTGAAAGACTCTCTCATTTCATAACCTATTATACAACTACTTATTCATAACCCGAATTTGAGAATGAATAAATTTTAAATGTATCTTGTCTGACAACCCTTTTAGTGCCTTCATTGAAAGTTAGCAACTTCATTATGTCTACTATTTGACTTACAGAAGGACATTCTTACTATGAAGAAGACTAGCCGGGTAAAAAACATTTTGATGTCTAGAAAACTGAAGATGGCATAAAATATTATCAATTACTTATACTCCAACTGGAGTAGCTAGAATGAATGCTTACCTAACGAATAGAGAATTTGACCTGGTTTGAATATACCTTGGACGATAAAATAAATCTTAACATTAAACAAAGAGAACTTTTATTCAAAACCATAAAATAATAAACTTTTATAAATAAACGTCCCCTTTTTGTTTCCTCGTCGACGGCCCGACGAAAAAGGCAATAACAGTTGAGCAAGTTTTCTTGAAGGGCAAAGGTAATACTCTGAGGGACCGAACAGTTAGTTTACTTAGTATTAGAGAAGTTTGTTTAGGCCCGCCAACACTAGATAATAACGCAATATAAATATTTCGGTAATAAATCAAACGCTCTCCAGACTCTTAACGTGTTTCGCAGATGGAAGGTTCTGGAGGTTTTGGTGGGGAGTACCTCCAATTAGGACTATGATGGATGCCTGACGGGTCACAGTTTTCTTGTTTCGTAGTGCTAGTGTTGGCTGTTAAAACCTAGTTTAAGGCATGTCAGTCCTCTGAAGGTTTGAAAATTGTGAAAACTGACAGCTTTGCGGTTCGGCTATGTCGGTATGACAGTTTGCACCTCGAAAGAATGTTGTCGATTTACAATCGAATCTTATTTATTTATTTATTATGTATGGCCAACTAACAAAAAAAAAAAAAAGGTTTTTATTACCTTAAATAATTGTCTATACTGTTACAATGACATGTTAAAATAAAAAGTTTCTTATATTTCAAAGGTTAGTTAAACAATTTCGTATAGGTTAGCACCACATTCTCCATAAAATAATAAATGTTACCAGTTATATTAAAGTCTAAAGTAAAATTTAAATCAAAGTTTAAAAACAGAAATAAAATCAAACAAACAAACAAACAAAATCAAAATTAAATACAAAAATAAAATTAATATCCAAGTAGTTTTTAGTAATAGGTTTTTATCATATTTCTAGGGCATTGTGAATTCAGTGATCAGAAAGAAATGCAAGAATAACTACCCAATTTAATACATTGCTCCCCATTCTAAAAATGACTATATCGTTATTTATATACTATACTCCACAAACTAGTAAAAGTTTTCTCCCGTTATAACAGGAATGTAGATTGTTCTGAACTTTCTCTCGTATTATTTCGTCTTCCAACCGAACTATGAACTCAAAGAAATAGCAAGAAACCGTCTGTTTCCGACACGTACGCGATAGGAAATGATTGGAATTGAAAGGGTGTCTAATTTCCGCTAAAAATCCATTATTTTCGAATACTCAGCTACCACGAATTGCAAAAACTTTCCGCCATTAACGCTCACGACTTTACTTTTGCTTTTGAATGATGATTGTAAGATGTATTATTTGAATAAACAAAAGTTTTATTAAAACGACAATTTTGATGGCTTGAAATGAACAGTTCTAGTCGTTAATGTCATGAATATAATTTATTTGGTAAATAAATGAAAGGAATTTAAGTTATTTTGTTTTCATTCAATTCGGTGATTTCGTAATGAGCCGGGTATTCCTTGATTTGCTGGTACAGAACGCACGTCTTCTATGGCAACAATTTGACCTAGCGTAGTAGTCCGGAGTTTCAAAAGAACAGACTATCATCTGGGACTGTACTGTACATAAATATATAAGTCGGATATGTCAGGATTTATTCCGTTAGGCTCGTACATCATGTGGGCAGACGATGGGTTTTGTGCAATGAAAATACACTGGGTGCGATACACTGTTTCTATTAAACTAACAAATAACTTGAAATTACAACATAACACAATATCACGGGTCATAATGAATCGGGTACAGTTCTAAGAGTCTCAACTCCTTCGCGATCAGACATTGACTGTCGTCCTCGCCTCGAGCTGTAAACATCAGGGCTCTGTAGAAGCACGCTGTTATGTGGGTAGGCTGGTAAACCGGTCGCGTGACGTCACCACCGGCGCACTTACGATTCATTTTAGGTCCACACTAATTACATATATAGATATAGATGATTATTCATTTTATCAAAAAGTTTTAACTTAATTTATCGTCTTAAATGGCAATTTAATAGTTTAAATAAGAAAGTTTTCAAAACTATAAAAAAACAGTTCAATGCACCTTTTTTTCTTGAGCGTTTTATATTGAGCTTCACTCAAAAGCCAGCGGCCAACTGTGGCCATAAACAGTAAAATGAAAAGTTTGATTAAAACTTAAAAGTCTCGAGAAATTCATCAGTGTTAAATTAAGTTGAAAATTTGCATTGTTAATTTATATTACGCACCTTGGCCGTCTCATTATTAAGCATTCGGTTTCTGCTCGGAAAATTTGATTATTATAATTAATTATAATGTTTGCCTTTAAAGTTCCTTGCACGTTTTGTATTGGACAAGACAAGCCTTTACTTTGCACGTTGTGTTTTTGACTTAAGCAATCAATCTTGAATGTTATTTATGTTAATAACTAGAGGCCGGGTTACAAGCAAAGGCATAAATATGTATAAAATTTCCACATTTATTGTGTGAACCGCCAGTCTATGAATTCACTGCCGGCTTTTGTTTCCCGATAATTATAATCTGGATCTCTTCAAACTTCGTGTGAATCTGTTTCTTCTAGGAAAGCCTGCTATACCAAGACCGCATCATCGCTTCACATCAGGCAAGTCACGGCCGAACGAACGCCTATTTAGGGAAAGAAACGCATATACATTTGCATATTATAGCAGTCTTACTATTCTACTAATCCTATGCTATTTCCTAATATATAATATTATAAATGCGACAGTTTATGAGGATGGATGACACTGCTTTCAATTAAATAATAGCTGTAAACGGATCATTACCCTTTAATTTAATTATTGCTCCACCATTGAAAGATTAATTAAAATCGGCAGGAATGCCTGCGCGATCCGTTATTCCGTTGTTCGGGTTGGGAGCCTGTTGAGTCGATTATATCTTTATTACCTGACGAGATAATATCTTGGGTTTTGACTTGTCTTGGCTTATGCCATAACCGTTTGCATGGCAGTTTAAAAGGACAAGTCTGCGTTAAGGGAGCACGTAGTTAAATCAGATAGGCAGTCGCTCCATGTAAAATGCTGAAATCATACATAATGAGCAAATAAAAGTAGTAAATTACTTGGTTGGTGATTAGCTACTAAATATTTTTTTTTGTTGTTGTTGTGATCCCTTTTTCTTTTTGCCCTTTTATTCCAGGGCCACGGTATCTCTTTCAAACAGTCTCGCAGCTCTGGGAGGCATCGGCCCATGCGGACCCAGACGTGGTTGCTGACATCTCTTTGAGGCGCGCGTGGAACACGAACGCGCCGTCGACACAGCCTGTCGTCTTAAGATGGCCGGACGGCGAGCTAGCCCGAAAACTCACCTCGTCGCTCGTCTAGCTCCACAGGCAAGATTCCTTACCCTTTATTATATTTGTTATTTTTTTACAATTAACGTAGACTCATAAACATTTTAATTAAATTTGGTTTCTCAGTAAGTTAATTATTGTTAATTCTTTATAAGGAATAATAAAGTTCTTAAAGCATAAAATGCTGGGGTTCAGCTGCATCCGGTCTGAAAGGAAGCCGACCCCAACATAGGTGGGAAAAGGCTAGCAGGTTGTCCGAATCTGTCAACCAGTCTTATAGGTATCGTGTTACTCATTAACTGTTTTGTAGAGATCAGGTAAGCAGTTGCAAACGAGTTGGACTGGAAGCTGTCATGGTTGAGAAATAAATAATTAAAAATGATGTTCAACAAAAAGGGTGTAAATAGACCATTAACATAGCCGAAAGGCACTTTTTCTTCCCGTCTTTGCGATCATTATTTTGTTCTAGACCATACCTGGGAACCTTCTAGTTACGGAGATATTGCG
Source organism: Noctua janthina (assembly GCA_963576755.1). NCBI lineage: Eukaryota > Metazoa > Arthropoda > Insecta > Lepidoptera > Noctuidae > Noctua > Noctua janthina. The sequence goes on from OY755055.1 coordinate 8,475,812, forward strand.
GGTCAAAGTTCCAACTATTTCCAAGTTTTTTTTTTTAAATACATGTTTTAATGTAAGATTTTTACTTTACACACCTCCACGACCCCCGTACTATTCAATCCATCCATCAGCACAATGCTTTGAGTACTTTCCATCGATTCCTACCTTAAAACGTGATTTTTCACCCCAAAATAAAAAGTCGATTCCCAGTAATAATTTTTGCGTAAATAAATATAATAAGTTACTTAGTTTAACGTACAGAATGCTTGGATGAAAGCTATGTGAAGGGCCTGTTTACACCCTGTATTAGTTACAAAGCATAAAGTTCTAAATAATATCCATTCAAAAATATCCCCACGTTTACACAAAGGTATAAAACAAGTACTTATCAGATTATGTCCGCTGTTTTCGTTTCCATTAAAACAAGTTGTAAATACTAGTTCTAAACAGTACTTTTCAAAATGACAAAACGGTTAACAAAATATTAACAATATGTACTTACTGAAAAAATGTTTTATACACAAAATGTTTTTGACGTTGTTATACAAGTCTTGTTAAAAAACAAGTTTCACAACTTATATGACGTATAACCGCGGGGCTCGAAACACTGTATTTATAAAAGCTTATTCTGCGATGACATCACCAATTTATAATGTAAAAAAGTACGGCAGTAAATATTCTGCTTGTGGTCTGACTAAATTGAACTACAACAGCTTTGGGAATTGAACTTTATGGACTAAAGAAAAATGATAAGAAATATCTCGGATAACTCAGTTCTTTTATCAAAAAACCGGCCAAGTGCGAGTTGCACTCGTGCACCGAGACTTCCGTATAATCTTGTAGGTATTTTGTTGTTAAACTACATACTTACGGTTTTTATATTTCCTTTACATGTGCTGTAAGACATTGCTTTTTGTCAAATTTCATAATTCTAGGTCAACGGGAAGTACCCTATAAATTTTGATTCCCTTGAGAGTATCAAAATTTACGTTTTTTGAGGCCTAAACGGCCGTATATTTTTTTTACGTTAACTTAGAAATTTGATTTTTTACAGATTCAAGGGACTGTAGAATTGAGTTGGTTTTAATTTCAATTCGGTACCTCCACGCGTTCTTGAGATAAAAAGTCTTGCCAGACAGACAGACGGACAAAAAAGTTATCCTAAAAGGGTTCCGTTTTTTCCTTTTGAGGTACGGAACCCTAAAAACGATATGAATAGAATATTCAATAGAATATACTTTATTTTACAGCAATATTAAAAACAACTGCTTTACAATATTGCTAATTCTATGTTTACAATGGCGGCCTTATCGCTGATAACGATATCTTCCAGACAACCTTTGGATGGACTATACGAACGAGAATATATATATTCTTGTTTCACGTGTAAAACTTGCACACAACTATTATATTACAAAAGCTCAGAAGCCTTAATATAACTTTATTAAAAGCTCCGTCTACAGGTAATTTAAGAGTTAATATTCAACTTAGTTAAACTTAGTAACCGTTCTATATGTTTATAATAACGCTTGAACTAGTAAGGCCAGGATTTTCCGCCGGTAATATGTCTTAGGCGCGATTTATACAGAAACGGCGTAAGGTGAAGACACGGCGCAGCCGCAGCGCCAGGCATGATACCGCTTCAAAACATTTTCATACAAAATGTACTTTGGCGACGTGTCGTGAATTATACTCAAGCGGCACGGCGCAGGCACGCCGTTCTTTCGTTTCGTTTTAAATTCCACGCCAGCGCTGTGCCTGCGCCGCGCCTTCACCTTACACCGTTTCTGTAGAATTCGCGCCTTACAGTGCCTATTTTGCCTTCTTATGTCCGTCTTTATAAAGCTAGCAAACTACTCAACTTTTAACAGTTAGATAACATAACATCACGCCTGTATTTTTACGAAGGGTATGGCAGAGGTTTGGGTAGTAAACCCACATTTCGCTATAACTACAAATAATAGCTAGATCATCATCAGCCTAGCCTTTTCCCAACTTCGTTGGAGTCAGCTTCCAGTCTTACCGAATGCAGCTGAATACCAGTATTTTACATGGAGCGACTGCCTATTTGACGTCCACAACCCAGTTAGTACTGGATAATACGATACCCCTTGGTAAGACTGGCTATCGGACTTTCGAGCCACTGATTCCCTGTAACTACTGTCAAAGATCTACAAATGGTAGACTGGACCAACGGCTTAACGTGCTTTCCTAGGTACAGAAGGAACCCGGTATGTAATGGGGGGTCACTCAATAGGGACCAACCTATGCAAGCACGGCTTCACCTAAAGATGGATCCGAGCTCCTAATAATATTAGCTAGATGTGAATATTAAATCGTGCTCTTAATCAAATTGTCTTACACCGAAACTTTCAACCTTGCTGAAGAATCGACAAGTTCAAATATACTTTTATGTTACTCTAAAATTCAAGTTACATTAACTTAACTACGGAAATTTCACAGACACGAAGGGTATAAAATCATAATGAAATTCAACAAAACTATGGATTTGTTGAATTTATAATTTATATTTTTTTTTATTCATAAATTATAAATTATAATTTATTAATTTTTTTTATTTATTATATATATTTATAATAATTTATATTTATAACAATTTATATTTTTTTAATTTCTAATTTTATTACCAACAAAAATATTTTTATTGCTAATAAAACCTACAAAAGAATAAAATATAATATCGTTTAATTTATTATCGTCTTTAGACTGACATGGCCACTAACACTATCATTAATACTGAAAATGGGATATTTGCCATGCTATTTGTTTTGAGTTCCTGTTGCAAGCATATAAAAACAAAAAAAAAAACAACATGGATAAACTGGTAAACCCGAGATCATGGGTCCTCAGAGTTAATAAGTGCTAGGCGTTCTGTAATTTTAACAAAGATTAAAATCTTGAAATTTACCGTAACTGTACTAAATTGCGCGAAAAAGTGTCGAAGTGTGTAATATAACAAGTATAATTACAATATCAAAGTGTAATACAATAATTTAATAATATACTTAGTGTGTAAGATACTAAGTACAATTACCATAACGAAATAACCATTTAGACGTGAAAAGGTAACACACAGATAGAATTACCCCCACATTTATGATATTATTTATTAAAGATTACTTAAAGAATTTTATTTTTTCGTCAAATGAAATCGAGAGTTAGTTAATAAGCGGTAATACCGAGTTAGGCTTTCCCTTGAAGCTGCGGCTTTCATATCCCAAGGTTCTTTTTAAGATGTAAAGCAATCACATGCTCACATATTACATGTAACTCCCTCTGCACAAACTTTGATGAGCTAGCACATTTAAATTTCAGATCGTTCAGAATAAATTTGCAATCTAATATCCTTTTCTGTTTTAATTCTTAGTTTTTTCAAATCCTAGCAGAGAGTAAGGAACTAGACGCGGTTATTCTACGCGTTAAGAGGAGACAGGGCCTGCGAGGAGTTTGAAAAATAGGTGTTCAAAGAAACTATTGCCGTCGCGCTGCGTCAAGCCAGCCCCCGTAGAGTACGATAGGGCCAGTTGCAGCTCAGACCGATTATTTCACAAAAAAAATGACGAGATTCGACGTTTCGTATTCCCATAGCCATAGGCATATTCAGATAGGCAGTCGCTCCATGTAAAATACTGGTTAGACTGGAAGCCGACCACAAAATAGTTGGGAAAAGGCTAGACAGATGATGAATAACTGTGATGATATGAGTTTTCTGAAATAAACTGTAATGCCTAGTTAATATATAAGGTCTAACTATTCTTACACGAAATATTGTCAGAGAATCATCTAACGGCTATAACAAAGCCATTTCAAGGGATTTTTTTTTTATCTGAGTATATTTTTATAAAAAATAAATAATTTAAAATTACTTGACCCACAAAATAAATACTGGCTTTTTATTTTTAAGCATCCATTACGCTAGTTTACTACATCGTATTTACCTACTCTCATTGTTAGAATATGGGAGTTTCATGCAAAAAATATCAAAAAATTTTAGAATTATAATAATTTCGTAAAAAAAAAACACTCAGATATTTTTTTTTTCATTGCTTTGGCTACTTTACGACTTATAGAAGTTATTCTTAAAATATTTAGTGTATGAAAAGATAGACCTTATATATATTACGAGTTTTACTTAACCAGCTTGAACGATACTTCTGTTAGGTACTCGAGTATATGACTTCACTAGCTTATGCCCGCGAATTCGCTCGCGTGGAGTTCGATAATTGTCCCACGGGATCATACTACCGAAATAAAAAAGTACCATATGTGTTAATCTATGTGAACTATCTGTGCGCTAAATTTCATCCAAAACCGTTCAGTAGTTTTTGCGTGAAAGAGTAACAAACATCTATCCATCCTCACCAACTTTCGGATTTATAATATTAGTAAGAGTAAGATTAAAACCTAAGTAGTGTCGGCGCCTCACATATGCGTGGACACCCGCGGGGAGGTCGCGGGGCTCGGGGTGCCCAACCCGGCTGCGCGAGCGCCGCTGCGCGCCCTACCACACCACTGAGCTCACAGACGCCACTCCTGGCATTACTCTTTGTACGGTCCTCACACGATAATATGTTAATTATGGTATTACACCTATAAACATACAGTCCACTAGTCTTTCTCTTACAAAGTCCCAACCGAGTCTATTCAAGTAGGTAACAAGTATTTCAAAGTTTCAATTAAAAGCGATAAAGTGAACAATGATAATATTTAAATATTTGTGCCTATTTATGAATAAGCGAGGATGGTGTATAAAACGGACGTTCTTAACTTAAGCAGTTCCGTCCTCTGTCCCCTGAGAGCGACGTTGCCGTTCTGCAACCTTATACATGATGAAAAGGTCGGGTTATTTTAATGCATTGATAAAAAGGGGTATTCTTTGGCTTTGAATTGAGTTACTGTTATTCGGTATAAAATAAAAGGTTTTATTTATCCCCGGCGAAGTGCTAAAGTGGATTAAGGCAGCTTAGTACTTAAGTACACACTTAAGTGATTGAAACACTTATAAAAATGAATTAATTTAAGTTTTTAGCTTTTATATTAAAAGCCTTCTCAAATAGAGGTTGGAAAAAAAGAAGAGTATTTTTTTAGAGTAGGAGGAAAAGCTAAGTAAGTTAGCTCGGATCTTGGGCCTTGCCTAAAAGAGCTCTTGATTAAGCGCTCCGGCCGAGTTCAGAACTATTCAGGCATTTCCGATTGGATCTGTATTTAAGCCGCACACAACACGAAAAGAGTAATTATAAGTCCTTTTATGTGCGTCGGTACATTTTGTTTCTGATTACATTTATTAGTAAGTGAAATACCGTCAACTTCAGGTAAGGAAACCTAATTACGGTCCACTCAGACGAACCACTTTATAGCTTCGCCTCCCCTGAAACAATCTACTCACTACTTCATTTCACTTTCAACACGAACGCAATATCTACTACGGCCTGGTAGCTGTACACTTGCGACTTTTTGTTATAGGAAACGTTGGTCGCCAGTCTTACGCATTTTGTTTATGATTTTGAAATCGATTAGTTTCAATTGAAACGAGTGAAGCGAAATAATTCAAATTTGCTTTCTCATGAATATTCGTAGGAAATAATTATTATACTAGTAAAATGCCTTAGTGGCTTTATTCAGGGTGGAAGGGACACCAACGCTAAAACAGTTACCACGTATTCAATATATCATCCTGAACCCCCCACATATCAATTTTTCATCGGTAATTTAAAAAAAACGGCTTCTCCATATATCGTCGGTATTTTAGTCATGTTGGAAACAGCAAGTTTTTTTAATAACATACATATCATCTGCCTAGCCTTTTCCCAACTATATTGGGGTCAGCGTTCAGTCTAACTGGATGCAGCTGGATATCAGTATTTTACATGGAGCGACTGCCTATCTGACCTCCACAACCCAGTTAGTACTGGGTAATACGATACCCTTTGGTAAGACTTGGGCCACTGACTACCTAACGACTGTCAAAGATCTACAAATGACAGCCGGGACCAACGGCTTAACGTGCTTTCCGAGGCACGGAGGAAACTCGGTATGTAATGGGTGGTCACCCATCCACAGACCAACCTAGGCAAGCACGGCTTAACCTAAAGATCGACCCCGAGCGGCTGTTATTATTTAGCCACGAGCTCCTCCTCTTTAATAACATACATAACTGACGTAAAATTTCTATGTACCACGGTTACCAGGTATTCAGTACATCATTCTGACCCCGGTTCAGAATACGTGGTAACCAGTTTAGCGTCGGTTTCCCTTCCACTCTGTATATCTAGTTTTGCCTTAATATAAACGTTTACCAATCAATTAACGCCTAGTTGACGCTTCTTGTGGCTGGCTTTTACTTAGGCCAAAGGATAAATGTTGCCATACAACGTGGCAACGCCGCCGCCGCCAGTCTCTTGGGCACATTACCACCTACCAGCTGACAGCGTTGAGGAGTAGTTTTTTGATGCTTTTTTATAGTTTGTTGTTAGTTTAGTTATTTAATAGTTTTTAATTAATAATCTACATAGTTAGTTTACTCATGAATTAATATAATAAAAATTTAATACAAGTAAAAAAAAAAACAATTAAACAATTGGATTCTCAGGTATATAAAACTGACAACAATATAATAAACAATAAGTAAGTAATCGTTAGATGTGCCTTCACGTACAGTGAAGGCACATTAACGATTACTTACTTATTGTACGATCGCGCGAAGATGACACCGAAAAGAGCCCACACATTTTGCATGAAACGATAAATACGATTTTCGGTATGAGTGAGCGAGACTGCTCTACTCAAATGTCGTTGCCAACGAATCAGAACCATGATCAAATTTTGACACGATAATTGTGGTGAAACTTACGACTTCATTATTTTTATTTTATTTCGAAGCCTAAGCTTAAGCCGTACGTTTGCGGACACCCTAATGCCTATGTCTAGTTCGAGTACACCCCTCCATAGCATAGTACGCATACCTTCAATATTGAGGGCCTAAGATCGAATGAAATGTGAAATTAATAGCACTTGATGTAATTACTCTGGGTTCCGAATTAAATAAGGGACCATTAGCGATGTCTGCAGTCCACGAGAATTATTAAAATAATTCTGAAGACGTCTTTTTAAAAGGTTCTATTGTTCGTGGGTAATTGTTGGAAACTGCCCTAAGTGTGATGGCATCTGTAGTAGATAGAACATGCTATCTATCTACATGTACATAAGTAGGTAGGTAATTTATGTGCAAATTACCGAAGATACAAGGACTTAAATAAGGAAATCTTCGTAAAACAAGACACACCAAAAATTTAAAAAACTGAACAAGGGTGTGCTAATGCCTTTACAAACACACCTAATTCATATAAAAAAATAACCACTTTAGTTTACGTTTTCATTTCAACTAGAACGGAATAGATTAGCACATGCTAAACAAAGTTATGAGAGGATAGAGTTGTTACATTTCTGTTAAACTGAGAACCTATTTCACGATGTCCACATAGACAGTACTGACGGAATACATTCAAAAATGGAACAGAACTTGTATGAAATTATCTGCCGTGTAAGTTAACGGGAATTTAAGCGTAGGTGGTGCAACATGCCCTTAGTAACAGAAAAATAATCGCAAAAAGTTAAGTGTCACAAAGTAAGCTTGCTTAAACTGTTGATTCAGGCAGTCGCAGCATAATTCCTCAGTTCCAAATAAATACAAAAGCAGTATAATTTACAAACTTTTCAATTTACACGTTCATTTCGAAATAAAACCGTGCACTTTTAGCATGCAGGTGCTTATGCTCGCAGTTTTAGTTGACAGGGTATTAAGAGAGAACTCAAGTGAAGCCTTTGTGTCTCAAATTGAATCATGAGGCTGCTTTAATAAATTAATCGCTAAGTAGTCTAGTCTCCCTTTTAGAGGCTTACTTGCTCTTTGCTGGCATAATGTAATATTCGCGATATACGCTAGTAATAACACCTATTAGGCAACTGTATTGAATTAAACGAGGCAGGTGTGCAATCGATCACTCTGATGAGTCCCTGCGGAAACTAATACAATGTTATGGAAAGAATTGAGTTTCCTATAACTGTGAGTGGGTGTGTTGGGAAAGATTGATTGCTACTCATTTGAAAGGTGAATTTTCTTTAGTTAACGACGTGCACTGTTTTTCCCGATTTAGCTTTATAGCTAACGGCCTTGTGAAGGGTCTGTTTACACCCTGTATTATTACAGGGTGTAAACAGACCCTTCACAAGGCCGTTAACTAAGCATTAAGTACATCAAACTAAGTAACTTTACACAAAAATTATTGCTGGGAAATATATTTTTTTTGGGTGAAAAATCACGTTTTACGGTAGGACTAAATGTAACAATGGATGGATTGAATAGTACGGGGGTCGTGGAGGTATTTATAGTGAAAATATAATTCACCTAATAATAATAATAAGTTGTTCTCTGGACCCCTAACCACCGGTAGCTTGGACCCTGCTCCCGACACAGGCGGAAGCCTATTTTTATATTTTTAAATGTTTTTTTTTAATGTATAAATATTAAGAATGTGTATAAAGTGTAATGTGTGTGTATGAATAAACTAGAATAATAATATGATTTATTTTCAAAAAAAAAGCATTTATTATAGAATTAAATCAATAGTAACACGTTGTATGCTGCCGTCACTTGTGAGTGTTGGTCACACATATCGAAAAACTCATGAAAATCATAGACGTCGATGGTGTAGTACTACTTACAGCCTAAATTGTAAGTACAAACGTTATTATTATTTATGGCGCGTAATTTTCAGCAGGTGTATCGCAACTCTCCTTTATAATTTTTCAGTACAATGCCTCTCTTCCACAAATAGGTTGGCACATATAGCACAAACGATGCGTATATGAATGACGTCATTAAAACGGGTCCTTACTCGCACCGCTCGACATTCGGAAGTGTGTCTGCCTACGCTCCCACAGAGAGGCCCACTCACGGGAAATACCACTAATGTCGAAAATATACGTAATAGGGACGTTGCAAGCGTTGCTTGTACTTTAAAAAGGGTTCGTTTTATGAATCACTAGCTTTTTCCCGCGGCTTCGCTCGCGGTAATTTAGAATTTGACAATCAATTCGGGTTGTACTCTACTTGTAATAATGGCGCCCTCTATTATCATAAAAACGTGTTTGTTGTTTTCCTCGGGAACAGTACTTTTTTTCGGAATGAAAGGCAGCCTTTGTCCGTTTCTGTATAGCTGTCAACGTATATGCAAAATTTCAGGATGATCGGTTTAGTGGTTTAGGCGTGAAAAGGTAACAAACAAACAAACTTACTTTCACATTTATAATATTAAGTAAGTAAGTATGGACTAGTATGGATTATTTGTAAAAATAAAAGGTAAAATACAGTTGCTGAAATGGAGCGTAATTTTGATTTCAAAATCACTTTTAGCTTACTGGTTTAAATGTGTTAACAGCTGTAAGAGCATACACTTGTACATCATCATCATGCACCTGTCCTTATTCCAATATGTTTTGGGTCGGTGCAGTGTGTTTCTTCTTTCAAACTTCTTTTTTACACGTCACCTCAGTAGTTACAGATTCCGTATCGATCAAATAAAATAAAAAGTATCAATAATGTTTATTAAAACAGATTTTTTGTTTCTTCTTTAGCGTTACCTATCACGCCTTTGAAGTTTCGCTAGTTAATTTAGTTTGACCTGTATACCTATTGAGCACAAAAACAACAACTTGCTTCATGAAAACCTTATTAACAGAAACATATGTTCGTATTCTGAGAACACGTTTCTGGAACATCAGGACCTCTATTGGTATTTTGATATTTATATCTCCTTACGTACAACATTTCAGATGACAGCTGTCATATGAGTTGCCGATTACTCGCAAATTGCTCTGAAGGGGTGTGCCCGTGAGGTATGAATATCACTCGTGAAATATTTTTCCTAGGTGTGTGTGATTTATGTGATGTAAACCTTACTTCTTAAATATAAGCTCTTCTCACCTGGTAAGTTTATAGTAGGTAGGTATTGAGTCGGTCAGTCTTTAGGTCGTCAGTGGCCCAAAAAGTCTGACAACCAGTCTTACTAAGGGGTACCGTATTACCCAGTACTAACTGGGTTGTGGAGGTCAGATAGGTAGTCGACAACAAGCCGACCCCAACATAGTTGGGAAAAGGCTAGTCAGATGACCTCATCATATTAGTTGGTGAGTTCGTGATTTGATCTTGATTTTGAGTTTTTAGTGTTCCGTAGCATAAATGGTAAAACGAAACCATGCTTCGATCACTTTTGACACAAAACAATATACTGTTATCAACACCTTTTAAACAAAAACCAAAACTTACTTGACCACCACGCGGCGTCAGATTTGCTTTTCAAATTAAATTAATTATGACAGCTGAGGTTAGAAACGGAGCTACTGTTTCATCATAACTCATTATGCGCTCTCGTTACTAACATTCCGAAAATTTTAATCAGATTAGAGCGTCATAATTACTTTCTCAAGTTGCCAAATCCACGCTATTCATCACAGTTAAAAAATGTTTTACAGCACCTAAGTGTGTTGTGAAGTTGAATTGTATTCTCAAACTTTAAAGGTGTAATTTGAAGTTCTTCAAAAGACGCGGATGGCAGAATAATAACATTTACAGTTTTAAACTTTTGCAACTATGAAAATTGTTACCAGAATCGAGTTTAGCTCTCATCGTTCATGAGTCCCGGCGACTTTGTGCAACTTCCTTTTTTATTTCAGATTTTATGTAGCTATAAACTAAAGAGCTAACTTTAAAATTAAAGCTTTACGAACGAAATAGGAATATCTTAAATGTTGTTAGAGTTACGGGTGTGCCTAATTGAATGAACAAAATCCAATTTCAGGCATTAGTGTCTTGAATTGTTAACAAGATGCTTGAGTAAGAGGGGAACTTTTACTACCGTACAAAATACAGTGATGTATATGTCTATGATGGAGTTATAGTGTCATTAAATTGATCACTTTTAAACTTTACATGCTTCTGGGAAAGTTTTATATGTGGCTTATAACACTCTGAAATCATGTGATTCCCCGTTAGTGAAAGATTTTTCGGAATAGGACTAGTAGTTCCGAAGACAAAACTAACTTACGAACAAATTTTACCTCTTTATAATATTATTATACACCGTGACCTTTTATTCATCTTACAAAGGTCGTCCACTCAATTAATCCGACATAAAATAGCTCTAGGCGCGATTTCTTTTTTATCTTCCATAATAGGTACAAAGAAAAATAATAATAAAAATTAGAATAAAATTATTAAACATCCTGTTAATGATGTTTACGTGTACGAGTGTTTACCCAGCACTCGAGTCCAGTAGATCATCGCTCGCAACAAGGTGTTTTAACTACGCCATGCGTCATAATACTGAATATTATTTTTATTTTTAAATTATTAAAATCTCATAAATACCTTCTATTGTTATCAGTTCTTCATCAATTTTATCAAATCTCTTAACAATACGGGTTCCAAATGTTCCTGGCTGGCTCTGTTCTCGAAAATAAGCTTATTGTGGCTTACGAGTAATTACCAAGTTCGATTTATTGGAAGACATTCACGTGGTACACATACTCGTAGGTTAGAATGTTTTACTCGACATTAATATTTACACTGAGCTCTAATGTACTACCTAGCTTAACTACATGCCCGGGCCTGGATTTTCGCGAACCAATATTATAATTAATTATTTCATAGAAGAGTGGAGTGAGCAATAAACCCTAAACGCGTACATAAATTATATTCGACGCTAACTAATCTTCATATCAATTAGTCGGTACGCTTAAAAAAAACTTATTATTAACGTCATGGCTGTAATCCTCTGGGGCTATTAATGTAACAAACATCATTATAAAGATTACATTTGTTTTTTAATTAGCCTCTATTATCCCACTTCTGGGCAAAGACCCCCCCACCCCCATAGCCTTGCACTCTTCTCTCTCTGCGGTTTTCTCTGGCCAATCTCATAAACGCCTCTAGGTCGTCACGCCAGCTTTTTAAAAAAAATATTACCAGATACAAAAAAGAATAGTAAACACTCGCCAAATATTAAAAAAAACACATACTCGTTCGATGTTTAAAATACATGTATATGTGTAAAGAATATCACACAAAATCACAGAACATAAAGTACGTGTAAATTAACTCAACAACAATAATTTACACCCATTCAGAGTTAAATAAGTTCGCAAAGAAATTTTCAGAGCGGCGCGGCGCCCGTGCAAACCTCGTATAATTTTTTATTAAAATTAAAGACAGTCAAGTTTCGCACGGTTCTTTTCTGGTACTAAAAGTAAAGTGTACTGGGAAGAATATCGGCTTTCCTACTACAAAACAGACCAAGTTGTGGGGACAATCTTATTGCAAATGTAGCTCTGCAGACTGAGAATATCCCGCTCCGGGTTAATATGATTTTCTTCATCTTCCACAGTAACTTTTGCGGTAATTATGATAATTTGCTCTGATTGAAGCGAATTGCGGTATCGTGGCTCAATAATTAATACAGGGAACAATTAAGCTGCAATTTTAAGTCGGGCTTGCTATTAATCTGTTAATATAAGGGTTTTAAACCCTTACGCATGCCTAGGAGAGGACGTAAGCCGTCCCTGTTGTCACATAACCGCCTGGGTTTAGGCAAAATCTTAATATTTTGACAACCGTTTTCATTTCTTTCTGTACCTGTGATGTTGTAATTACTGTACCATTGTTTTAGTATATTTTTATAGACCTATTTACTCCTTTAACTTCATAATTTATTTAAAAACACCGAATAATTTCCTGAAAAATTTACTTAAGGGTTCAATCTAGGAAGTGTATTTTCTAATTTTGTACAGCCAGACAGCTCTAATTACATTTACTCAATCTTCATTTTTACAATTTTGAATACAACATTATTTTTAGTAGATGCGAAACCTGAATATAGTTTGTTCAGAATAAGTAACTGAATCGATTCCAATATTTTTTAAACCATGTTATATTTTGTCCCAAAAATATTTAAAAACGATTACAAGTTGGACACCGAGCGACACTAAGTACCTATCGCAATCATTTAGGTATCTGCTGCCAAATAATTATTATCAATAAGCTCGAGACGACGCTGAAGGCGCGAGCGCGGCGGCGCCGCGTGGTGACCACATTTTTGTGCGGACAACCAGGTAACAGAACAAGCTTATAACTTAGTGGTTTTACATGATACAGTTTTGAAATTTTTTACATAGATTCTTTACATAAAATTACTAGACACGTGTTTCAGGTTTCGTATATACTAAAACTAATGTTGTATATTCAAGTAGTCAAAGACGCCACACGAGATATCAAGCCCAGAATCACGTTGCTAATTTAATTAAATCTGTTTCGTAATAACGCTGCTGCTTATAGTGCATTGTTTCATATATTCTCGGTGCCCTATCTGTGCGGTATTATTTTTAATTATATTAAAAGTCATTATTACCGGAATATATTCCATGAAAATGCGCTCAATGCGCCGCCTTTGTGTGGACAAGGATTAACTTTGCAATGTAAAATACATGCAGCTTTCCTGATCATGTTGTAAAATATGTACCTGCATTCTATATACATACATAGGTACTACATTTTCTAAATACTCTCATCAGATACCTTTCATTATACTTTATAGTATAATTATCACTTGCCGCTCGGATCGATCTTTAGGTTAAGCCGTGCTTGCCTAGGTTGGTCTGTGGATGGGTGACCACCCATTACATACCGAGTTTCCTCCGTGCCTCGGAAAGCACGTTAAGCCGTTGGTCCCGGCTGTCATTTGTAGATCTATGACAGTCGTTAGGTAGTCAGTTTCCCAAAAAAAATCTGACAACCAGTCTTACTAAGGGGTATCGTATTACCTAGTACTAACTGGGTTGTGGAGGTCAGATAGGCAGTCGCTCCATGTAAAATACTGGTACTAAACTGCATCCGGTTAGACTGGAAGCCAACCCTAACTTAGTTGGGAAAAGGCTAAGCAGATGATGATGTGTAATTTTCACTTGCTTCGGTAAAGAAAACATTGTGAGGAAATCAGCGTGCCTGAGAGATAGTTCTTGACGGCATGTAAAGCCAAGTCAGAGGCCCATGGACGGCATAAAAACTCTGACACCAGGTTAGGCACTAAACACAAGATAAAGAAGAAGCTACCTTTCCTTTTCCAACTACTTATATTATTAGTCAGCTTTTGTTAAACAGATGCTACTATAGATATATTATTACTGTCAGTATGAATATTTACCATAGTAACATTTAGGGGTCCTTAAGTTACAACCCAGGTACACTGGGAAATTGTGACATTTTAAGATGAGTTCTGCTGAATTCTGGGAATAGCTTTCAATTATCAAGGTAGCAAAATAATAATACTCTAACAATATTCCCTCATTTTGCAAGCAACGTCACAGGCTGACGCGAGTGTATTATAATATCAAGAAAGTAGTAATAGGTTACGGAGGTAGCGTGGGACATCCATCTTACCGGTCCCTTAGGAAAAGTAAACACGAAGGGAAAATTCTATTTGTATGAAAAATATTATTTATAAAAATAAAAGATATAAAACTTGTATTGATAATAGGATTTGGGTATTTACATTGAATTCTTTGTACGACCGAAATCCGTTTAGACGTTAACAGGCTATTTTTCAGTCCACTAAGCATTATTTTTATGTTGGAACCTTCGTCTTTTATTTACTTTTAACGAGGTCTTGGAAATTGATGTTGGTGATAAAAGTAAGATGGTTTCACGAAAACTAATTAGTTAGTGCCTATGCCGAATTGCGACAGTTTGTCTTCTATTTTAAAATAAGTAAGTATTCACGTAAGTACAGACTCAGCACATCAAGCTACTGTAATCTGTCAAATTTCTTTAATAGATTTTCAACTTTACCGCTAAATCATTAGGTTCAAGGTTGATTGGGAAAATTTGATAATTTTGGCTAGCTTGATGTGCGGGCGTCTGTACAATGAACTACAGAACGTTGACATTTATCTTTAGAACAATTATTCAAATCCGGTTTCAAATTGAAATTATTTACACTTAAAACAGAATAAATGCAAGTGTTAATGAAAATGTAATTTTTTATAATTGTAGTTCATTCTGAACTAAATTTGTTTAATTAAAAATATTTTCCATAAACACATGTTTGGAAGCTAATTTGCGACAAAACATATATATGTACCTTGTTTTTTTAAATGTGTCTTGTCTTAAACATCAGTCCAATTACGCTGTAAAATTTAAAGCAAGCAGTTCTGAACGGAACCCTTATTTTCTAGATTACAAATAAACAGTATACACCATCTTGCAGAAAAGGTAACACATACCTAAATAAGACATAGCAAGAAAATCCTATATATGGTCTAGTTAGTCACGTCCTCCTTACAAAGCCACATAACGCCTGGTACACACGGAGGTAGCTAGATCGAGCACACGATAAAATTGTAGAAAGGATTTGTTCGCGCGCACTTCTTTAGAACCTCGACAACTTGGGGAGAATTTAGAGAGAACGAGCTTAAAGCATGTTACACACGCATGCACACGGCGTAAGGCGCTTAGAATTGATACTGAATGCTGCTTTTATTTCGGTGCTAATGTTACCAAATTAAATGTTATGTAGGATCCAAAAAAAATGTGGGATCGGACACTAAATAAAAGTGTGATCTATAATAACTCGTTATACTGATACTGCTAGCCTGCGTCATTCCACTGCTGGGCAAAGGCCTCTCCCCATGACTTCCAGTTGCTACGATCCAGGGCTAATGTGGGCCACTGGTCGTTTGTTTTGTCCAGCTCGTCCCGCCATTTCTACGAGGTCTGCGGCAACGCGTTCTGGCTGTGTCAGGGCTCCAGAAAGTGGTAATTTTGGCCCACAACTCATTGGGAATGCGGCAGACGTGACCAGTCCAGTCCCACTTCAGCTTAGCGGCTTTTTGAGCAACGTCAGTCATTTGTGTTTTAGAGCGCAGTGTGATGTTGCGTACCTGGTCAGTTAGTTTAACTCGTTTTAATTTCTTAAATTATTTACGCTTTACAAAATTGTTGTCAAACTTCTAAATTTTTGGTGTTAATAAACAGAGTCACCTTTCGTGTCTGACTGTGTGAGCTTCCAGATCTTACCTCACATGGACTCAATGATCACATATCAGCCTCGTTTTCAAAAATGAAACCTGGAACCAAGTTCCAAAGTTAATAAAACTACCAAATCTTAAGTTTAATTGCCATAATTTAAATTTACATTATTCGCAATCTACCCAAAGTTAGGTTATTAGTCAAACAATTTAGATCCAAACTAGTTCCGAATAGTTTCAACTATGTAGTTTGTAGGATGTAAGATTCAACATAGGGAACAGCAACTTAGGGATATCGGTATCGTAATGTACTGGTTTTTCTCTTAACCTTTGGTTTGCCGAAATGTGATCCACGAACTAAATTAAAGGTACCTAAACAAAACGCGTGATATTCAGTAAGCAGTCAGAGCTTTAGTAGTCGGTCATACTTGAGTACTTGTTACGTACTCTGCCTACACCAAATCGGCTGCATAGCAAAATGATAGCTATTTGTGTACGAAGGATGTATACACATAAGAATTGGACCACAGGGACTCTGCTGACTCGACGCCTCGTGTCGCCGCCGACCACCTACTTCGAATCAGATGATGCCGCATAGCATAGCATAGCAGCAGCCTATAATGTTCGCACTGCTGGGACACAGGCCTCCTCTCTATGAGAGGGAATGGGCTATAATCCACCACGCGGGCCCAGTGCGGGTTGGTAGATGTCACATGTCTTCGAATTTTTAGGTTCTAGGACATGCCGGTTTCCTCACGATGTTTACCTTCACCGTTTTGAGAGCAGTGGTGATGAAATAAATAACACAAAGTAATGCGCCTGCTTGGGTTCGAACCCACAACTTACTGCTCATAAGTCGGGACCGCCACCACTGGGCCACCGCTGCTCTCTGCCGCTGATGCCGCATCAGCGTTTTGTAATCGTTTAGAATTATATTCATTCGACACTTCGGTACAAGCATCGACCAAGTCTAGACGTAAGATCTAATATTGTAATTTTAAAGTAATTAAAGCCTTCTTTAAATTAATTTCGGTTTTTTTTAAGTCCTCCGGCTGCCACCTTCATAATTTACTTATAAACAAACCATACCATAACTGAACACCTCGCTTTTATTTACCCGAATGGTTGACAGAGGTGTACCCATAGTAAAAACACTCACATTACATACAAAACGCACACACAGTCACACACAGTATTTTACCCGACCGTGGCGAAGTCCAAAAGGAGGTTGATATTTTTAGAAAACAGTGTCATTGAACTTTCGCAACTTATTTTGATGAATTTTCGGTCAGTGAGTTTCTCGTTTTCATGATTCGTATTTTTCACATCCAACTTATTTCTTGGTTTACTTTTACCATCGTTTAGTTAGGTATTGGACTTACCAAATTATCTTCAACGTTCTAATAAAAATAAAGGGTTTGACTTTGATTGGACCAATATATTTATGTAACGGCTAAAAAAACACCCAAATAAATAACGACCGTTTCGACTAGCGCTGCAGCGGTAACTTTATCTTATAGTTTCAGTCATTCAGGGATACGATTCAGCTAAGTACTTAGTATACAATTTTAAAGCAAGATACAAATCATCTAATAGACAATACAGGACTTTTAAAACATTAGACATATTGAAGAAGTTTAGATCTATATTCCATCCATAACTGCAGCAATTAAATTTTATATATTTGTGAGTACACAGAATACAAATAAATTAAATTTAAGTACTTGTTAGTAATTTCAAAACAGCTTTTAACTGAGTCCATATGAAAGTACATACAGTACATACAACAATTTTTTTTTAATTAGCTTCTTTCTGTTTCTCTGTTTGTTCCATCTAATCTCCACAACGGTTAGACCAACTTTGACGGGACTTTACTGGCAGATAGCTAATATTATAAGGAGTAACTTAGGCTTACTTTTATTTTAGAAAACGGATTAGGTTACCGTGAAAGAAAATCCTTGCAATTGTTTACAAAATCCAATTCAATTAGGGAAATAATATTTTTATCATAATTTTACGCAGATGAAGGTCGCGGGCAACGGCTAGTGCATAATAAAATAGGCTACAATGTTCCCAATGGACCACAGACCTCTCTGTGTGGAGTGGGCTGTAATCCACCACGTGAGCCCAGTGCGGAATGGTATATGTCACGTTTCGTCGGTTTTTTTGGTTCTCGGACATGCCCGGAGGACATGCGTTTAAAGAGAAGTAGTGGTAAAGTAAATTACAAAAAGTAACGCGTCTGCTTATGTTTGAACCCACAACATATAAGTAATGATTTAAGGCCATTGACATTTAAAATCAGTAGTGGCCCTTTAGCAGTGGTGACCTCCACCGCTCTCGCATGTTTCTTTTGCCAGAATTAAAATAAAAACCTTAGTCAACTCGTTTCACATTTAAGCAAATTACGTCCGACTATGTTGCTATTTTCGTAGTATTTAACATTTTAACTACATCACCGCAGTATAATTAAACGTTATCCTTGTAACGTTTTCGTATTACATAAAAGATAAACCAACTATCTCATACCTTCAATCTAACATCGAAATATCAAAATGAATAATTAATTTAATAGTAAAGTTCTGTACCCGCCGTTACTATGTATTAGTTGTGGGTTTTCATTTAGGAGTACTTATCCCTTTTGTAATTAAAAAGTTTGATAAACAGTTTACCTATAATTGAATTATTTTTGAAGAGTTATTTTATTTCCACTATTAAGGGATCAGTGTTGGCAACGCTAAACTATAACAAGGTTATACGGCAGAAAACTAAAGTTTAACGTAGCTCACAGACTGAGTAAGCTGAATTGGCAATAGCATAGCATAGCAGCAGCCTATAATGTTCCCACTGCTGGGACACAGGCCTCCTCTCTATGAGAGGGAATTGGCTATAATCCACCACGCGGGCCCAGTGCGGGTTGGTAGATGTCACATGTCTTCGAATTTTTGGTTCTAGGACATGCCGGTTTCTTCACGATGTTTTCCTTCACCGTTTTGAGAGCAGTGGTGATGAAATAAATTACACAAAGTAATGCGCCTGCCTGGGTTCGACCCCACGACTGCTCGTAAGTCGGGACCGCCACCACTGGGCCACCGCTGCTCTCAATTGACTTAAATTGGCAATGGGACGGCCATATTAGCCGTGGAAATAAGACCGACAGGGTAGACTTATTCTTGAGCGGAGACCGCGGTACACGCCCAGGTACAGGTCAGAGTGACTTTCTTCACAAGGTCACTTGTTGATGCGGGATAAGAGTTGTCGAGAATCGAGTTAATGGTGTGCAATTGGAGAGGCCTATGTCCTGCAGTGGATTCCCGTAGGTTTATGAAAATACCCAATATTCAACGTACAACCAGTCTTACTAAGAGGTATCGTATTACCCAGTACTAACTGTGTTGTAGAAGTCAGATAGGCAGTCGCTCCATGTGAAATATTGGTATTCAGCTGCATCCAGCTAGACTGCCGACCCCAACGTAGTTGGAAAAGGTTAGACAGATGACGACTCAACGGAATAATGGTGATGTTTGTATGCCAAAAGAACTCTTATTCCAATAGTTTTTACTTTTCGATGTTAAAAGGTACTAAACCTTACTTCATCTATTTAATGCCCTGATAATGAAGCAAAAGAAATCCAAACGTCTCCTCACTCAACCGGACTAACATGGCCGTCAATAGCCGTTTCTAGGTATTTAAACTGAACATTTTAAATGCTTCGCTTCAGAAATGCATTGGCTTAAGTGTTTCAGATCGTACGAGATGTAAGTAGTTCCAACAGTTTTTACTTTAGAGAAGTTATAGTAATTCCTCTCTCTCAGTCTTTAACTTAAATCAGTGTTTTTAAAATTAACTTAGGAAAGTAAACATTATTTCTTTCTTTGCTTAATTAAAAAACGTTGCCCACACCAGAAATTTCTCCTGTATCGTGGGTGAGTTTACAAACATTTAAACTCACATACAATTAAAGCCAGACCCGGAACAACTACCTGTAGGCCATACAAATATTTGTTCCGTGCGGGAATCGAATCAGCAACAGCAACTATGATGAGGTGGACTCTTTCGCAAAGGTTTGGCCTACAATCGCACTAGACCTCGAAATGTGGAAGGACGGAAGGGAGGCCTTTGCCCTGCAATGGGACAATATAGGTTTATAATAATAATAACAGTGGCTAATTGCCCAGCCACTACACCAACCGTAGTGTCTTGCGAGTGTGAGTATTTTTATTGTTTCTTTTTTAAGTAAATCTCCTTCCAAGAACCAAACACAAAACCGCTTTCGCAACACATCAATTTTACATACTAGGTACACACATATACCATAAAGTTGACACACAATTAAATATTATAAAATTAAATTTACACAAAGTGAAATCCATAGTAACAGAGTGGCTACTCCAAAAGGACTATGCCTACACTGAGTCTTTGCTCACATTCATCTCCTAATAACAATACAACTACTCACTTACTACCACATGCTTAACTTACACTATTATTGCTCACAATCACACGCTCTTGTTACGCACTTGTTAACCCAAACATACACTACAAGTACTCAGAAACACGCACTCATATCCTCATAAACTCACACTCACTTCACATGCCTAACATACACATACATAGTTACTTACATAATATAACATATAAATAAATACAAACAGATATGTATGAATAAGTTCAATACTGTTAACTTGTTGTATTAAATCATATTTATTCAAGAATCAATTGGACGAACACTGTCTCTTAAAATACAGGTTTATCCTAGTTTAAGAGGCAGGGTTATAAACTTGGTTTGCACAGATTTAGCAACAGCTGTTTTATATAAGTACTTACTATCTGTATTTTTTGTGAATAAACATTTATTATTTTTATTTTATTTATTTATATTTTGTTTTATTGTTTATTTAACCAATTTTGTTTTGTTGTGTCCTGTGTGAGTCTAATAAATACTTTTTCTTTTTTTTTGTGTCAAATCGTGTCGTTTGTTCTTTCAGTTCTTCAAACTTCCCAACTAAAATCGACACACATATTGTAATGGTTTTCATCTAGACTATTATTATAAATGATAAAGTTTTGGCATCTGTCTATCTGTTACATTTTCAGGCCAAACGAGTTTTGACGCGGCACATGGACATGAGATCATGACCTGAGTAAGGACATAGGATACTTTACATCCCAACAGTACGTTCCCGTGGGATAACTTTCTACATTCACGTGGGCGAAGTCACTGGCAATATCTAATAATTTATTTACCTAAAATATCTTCATGAAGTTTCCAACACACTCTAAACCATGTAATATCGTAACACAAGACACAAACTTTGTATACATCCAGTAATAGTGATAGATTTCCCTGTCCGATCTACATAGATGGTTTCCACTAGTTTTTCTGTTGACATAAATCGTGACCCCGTGGGGTATGGGACATGTTACGGAAATACTTGGCAGAAGGCCCTCTTGGGTAGTGTAATTTATAACTATATGGGAACAGTAGTCACCCGGTGATCGCTCGCACTCCAATGAAACAGATATATATCACTGGACTTTATAATTTATTGCGGACATAGGTCAAATGGTACAAAACAAAGTTGTACATAGTGTTATGTAAAAAGGGTATGTACCTCTTTTTGTTTTCGTTTCCAATTGGAACTATAACTATGCGTAAGCGTTTCATGAGTAATTTCTCGGTAGTAGCTACGGTCCTACGGAGTCTGGTTTTGCACCCGATTGATGCCAATAGGTTCTCCTCTTTTACATGGGACTTAAATATAGATGGCAAAATGTGGGTAATTTAATTGGTAATTTCACTTTTGGGTACACTTGAGGAGCTCGTGGCTAAATAATAACAGCCGCTCGGGTCGATCTTAAGGTTAAGCCGTGCTTACCTAGGTTGGTCTGTGGATGGGTGACCGCCCATTACATACCGAGTTTCCTCCGTGCCTCGGAAAGCACGTTAAGCCGTTGTTAAGCCGTTGGTCCCGGCTGTCATCTGTAGATCTTTGACAATCGTTACAGGTAGTCAGTGACCCAAAAAGTTTGACAACCAGTCTTACCAAGGGATATCGTATTACCCAGTACTAACTGGGTTGTGGAGGTCAGATACGCAGTCGCTCCATGTAAAATACTGGTATTCAGCTGCATCCGGTTAGACTGGAAGCCGACCCCAATATAGTTGGGAAAAGGCTAGGCAGATGATGACTTTTGGGTACACTTCTGTCTAAGCCTTTTGGGGACTATAGGCGTGATATTATGTGTAATATTGTGCAATCGTAATTTGTCCAGTAATGTGACTGGTTTAGCTTGAACTGGGACTCGTAAAATCAAAATATAATCAAGGCATAAATAATATAAGGTGGGTGAATTGCAAATAACTCATAATAATATCGTGACACTGCATATTATTATTTAGTTTTCGTTGTAAAACAAGCACTTAAAAACATCCCAAATGTTTTTGTTTCATTATTGCAATTTGTAATAAATATTTTAGTCCAAAACGAAACCATATTAATTCATCAACACCGAAATATTTAACAGCTTTTTTTCAACTTTCTACATTCAGACTTCACAGCCATAAAACAGGCGGAACTCAATCCCCTAACGAGTACAACTTATTTCCTGCCGATGAATAGAGATCACGCTTTTCAATATCAAGTAGGTAAATGTGATAAACCCAACCTTGAAGCAATATACTCTTGTATGTATTTATATGAATCTTTTTTGTCACCTGACTGCGCCACCTGCCCTCGCCTTCCTGCTGACACGGATATTATTTATGTTCCCAATTTAAATATCACGAGTTCATTTTTTTATACTATTGCTGAAACGAGGTGACAAGTTAATAAGGTGGTTGCAGCTAACGTAAAGAGGTTTTCTTTTTTGCATCATGTTAAGCAACCTGCAGAACGCCACCAGCAAGGATCCCTAAATACTCTTTTTGCCTCGTCCAGGTTCATACATCTAGTCATACACGCATTATTTCTTTACTAGATTTGACAATCAATTCGCACTACTAAAATTTCTATAATAATATAATTCAACCATGATTCGAAAGACACGTGGCGCCATATATTTATCATAAAAACGTTATTGTTGTTTTCCTTGGGAACAGCACTTTTTTCGGGATGAAAGGTACGCTATGTCCGTTTCTGTACATCTGACATCGTATATGCAGAATTTCAGGATGAACGATTCAGTGGTTTAGGTGTGAAAAGGTAACAAACAAACAAACTTACTTTCGCATTTATAATATTAGTTAGCAAATTAGCATAATTAATTACTTTGTACTTAATTATTTAAATTATATCTACGTTTGAGAGCATAATTTGTAAATTACCTTTGTTTTATAAGGAAGAGATTAAAGTCCAAATTTTGTGTTAATTTGTAGACACAAAGATTTCCTGGTAGCGTTAATTTTTAGAATGAGCACGTGTTTCATTATCTGCAGATTTTAGACGTTACGATTAGCGCAGGGTTTTCGAAAACCAAGTACAAATACAAATAACTTTATTGTTTCAGAGGTACATTAGATCAAAAATAGGTCTCTGGTCTCCACACTAGGATTCCCTGTATCGTGGAGGCTAGTCTCTTTCGTTGCACAACAAAGAAATTTGCAAATTTGAATTTCACAAAAACAGAAGTATAAAAATGACATGTTAATGAGTGTAGTGTCTATCCATGTGTGTGAGAAACTGTGTGTGTGCGTTTGTGGGATATGGGAGGGTGTTTGTGTCGGTGACTGTGTGTGTGAAGGGGTTAGTAGAGGGTGAGTCCCCGGTGAGAGTGTGGGTGTGTGTATGTGTGTGTGTGTATGCATCTCCAAAAATTAATATGGTTCTTTTGCCTTATTGTTTAAAAATACTGTATATTTTTTTCTGTGTCATCGTAATCCAAGCGTCCAAGATAAAGTTTGATTTTAAGTAAAATACAATAATTGTTGTCTTGATATAACAAATTTGTGTAAATATAGCTTTTTCGGGTATGAGTTTTGTTAATGTGAAAATCTCCGTTTTTTTAACTTCCATGTATCAGTCAATCTCATATTTTACATATAGAAATTTCCCCAAAAGGTTAGAGGGGTAAACAATCGTGTATAATATTCTATGAGATTAGATACGGCTTTTACCTCTCGCTCGGCCGTCTCTATTCGGCAATATTTATGTTATAAGCGCACAAGACCGAACCTCTTGAGTAAATAACCTTATTCCAAAGAAAATAAAATACAAAACCCGCAAATATTCCACTTCCTTATATTTTCAAAACTTAATATATACGGTTCCGTGTAGATTTAAGGGCGGCCGTCCCTTGAGGCACAAGTCACAGGCCAGGCAACGTATATATCACGCTCGGGACAATACATTTCGTGCTTTTCCACGATAAGTAGCTCATACAAGATACACTGATTTATAAGGGGCGAAAAAATATTACTACCCGATAACGGGGCAGAGTTGGCAATAATATTTGTGACGTAATATCGGCGTGCATTGAGAAAATGTTTTATTGCGGCTGCTCTTTGTATAGGAATTGTGATCTTGAATTTAGTGCGGTTATATTTTCATATTCATTGCTCTTCGTTGAATACGCACTTCAATCCTTCCGTGAGTGTCTTTTGTGTTAGAATGAAGTATTCTCGATGATTTGTTTAGATCACGAAACGCACGCAAAATCTACTTTAATTCGTGATAAAGATACTTTTTTACTTAAATGCAAATTATACAGTTTGGGCAAAACTACTGAAAGCCAGAAGCAGGGACAAACACTATCACAAAACGAATAAGAAACGTCTATTTTTTCTACACAAGTTACTTAAAATAGTATTAGGAAACTAAGCGACAGACCAGAGCTTGAATTAGGTCAAATACCTGATAAGTGATACTTGTACATAACCTAGAACCTGTATTATCATCTGCGTAAAATTACTTGATCCACTTGCAAGTGCTTGTTCCCGCGGCTACGCTCGTGTTAATTTAGAATTTGACAATCAATTCGGGTTGTACTCTGTTTGTATAATAATATAATTCAATCATAATTCGAAAGACACGTGGGGCACCACGTGTCTTTCGTGTGTCGTCACGTGTCGTTATTGTGAGTTTCCTCGGGAACAGTACTTTTTTTCGGGATGAAAGGTACTCTATGTTCGTTTATGTATACCTGACAACGTTTATGCAAAATTTCAAAGTGATCGGTTGATCGGTTTATACGTGAAAAGGTAACAAACAAACTTACTTTCGCATTTATAATATTAGTTAGGATAGGATAGTTAGTATTTATTTACTTCATGAACAATAGAGGTACATAGGTGGTCTTAATACCATAAGGCATTCTCTATCAGTCAACCTGATAACCTAATTACTATCGTTTAAGGTAGGGTTACCAACATATGACCTTAAGCACTTAAGTGTATCTACATCTCTGATATTACACATAACAGTTCACACATAATAGAATCACTGGTTAACGTAATGATTGTAAAGATAAAATAGCGAAAGAAAACAAGTCCAAAATTGTGGAGACATGGTGTAGCACTTTGCAGCGGAATACAGCCCCGGGTCCACTCCGTTTCACAGCGAAAATGCCTGCGTCGCAGCAATGACAACATTACAAGTTGTTTATGCGTACGCTACGTCAACAAACCAAAACACCACACAAACGACCTGCAACAACCAGCCTTATTACACGCAATTAACGCCGTAATCATCCCACATTAGCTGAGCACGACAAATTCGTCATAACAACCCGAGACGTGTCGAACAAGACACGAGTGTCGAACAACTTGCCCGAACAAGTTCCGAACTCCTTTAACACTTTCCTACACATGTTGTAGTGAATGTGTTCGCCGGATTGCTAAGTCTGATGTATGTTGGGATAGGATATTCGTTTTCAAGGCTTCTTGTGAGACTTGTGGGAGGTGCGGCTTTTGCTTTGAACTGCTACTTAGATGTCGAGTTTTGTCGGTACATATTTAACCGTGTTTTGAAGGTACATTTTTGATAAAAAGACTAGCAATCTAAACTACGCAAAACAAAATAGGGCCCACCTCGTATCAGTCACTATTTTGGTCTAAATAAAGTTATCTAAGTAGTTGTTGACAAAGTAATGCATTGAACCGTCAAACTGACATGTTTAGGAGCCCTTATCAATGATTATTCTGACAACATTCATATTGGTTTCAAGAGGGTAGCTGAAAAAATGAAGTACTCGAAAAAAACACCGAATGTACAAATTCTCAGTCGCTTAAGTTTTCAGTCTACACTAAACACTGCTGTGGAGCACTTAGAACAAAAGTGACGAAGTAAGGGTGTTTTGTAGGTATACCTGTGCTTAACCCTTCGGGGATTACAGGCGTGTTGTTGTGTTTATTTAACCCTTTGAATACTCTTATGTATTTTTTTGGTTTTCCTACGACCAATAGTACAGAAACAGAACTAATAAACCACCACTGGCGAGATTTGCCCACATTTTAGGTAGCTTTCATGAGTGAGTTTAAGGATTTACTTCATCATCATTATCATTTAAGCCGAATGACGTCCACTGCTGGACACAGGCCTCCCACAACTGTCGCCACATTGACCGGTCCCGTGCGTCTCGCATCCAGCGGATCCCTGCAACCTTTACCAGGTCATCGGTCCACCTAGGATTTACTTGAATTATCATAACTATAAAATTATTATATAAAGCCTGCCTTACCCTGCAGGGATTACAGGCATTATGATATGATCATGATCCTTCTCCTGCACTTATCACAATTTATCTGTCGGTACAGTATGTATTCTTCTTCCATACTTGTCTATTACTCATTTTCTAGGCATAATATTATATTATGTACAGACTGCTCCAATAAGTGGTAACCCCCGTAAGACATGTGCGTTCAAATTCGCAATGGGCCCAAGTTGGTTTTTGTACTTTGAAAAAACATTTTATTATAATTAATGTATTGTTTTAGTAAATAAATAAGTTTAAGTTAGTATTCATTTTTAGGGTTCCGTACCCGAAGAGTTACCAACCGGACTCTATTACTAAGCCTTCGCTATCCGTCTGTCCGTCTGTCTATCAGCGGGTTGTATCTCATGATCTGTAACATACAGTCAGTTGAAATTTTGTGGGCGAGTTCGACTTGCACTTCGGCAGTTTTTTAAAAGTCTGTTTTTAATATTGTTTTTTTTTTTAATAAAACGTTAATATTTTTACTATCGCGTATAACGACAAGCAATAACAGGCTTAACATTTACGAAAGGTTATTCATTGTTTAAATAGACTAGAGGTTTCATGACCGCTTACCGTACATAAAATCGATTATTTATTCGATATATTATTTTCCTATTTGGTTTTACTCCTGAGTACAATCGTGTTAAGTATCAGAATACCGCAAAGAGGAAAACTTTTTCAAGAATTAATCGTAAGATCCCAAAGCCTCTCAAAACAAAGCGAATATTACCAATAAGACAGTACTCAATAAACAGACATAAATCTTCGTATATTTGTGTGTGTTCATTCACACATAGACACGATTATATCTGTAGCGATACACAGATAAACTATATCCATTACAATCGGTCTTGTGTTTGTAATACATTATTACTTCCCCTCGCCGCTAGTCATTTAATCACTGTAACTACGGCTAATGCGGAACATTATTTGGGAGGAAGAAAGCCACGCGAAATATCGGCGTGACGTGCGCTAATACAAAATATTGGGCCATTAGTTCTGTGCCGTGGTTTAGTAAGCGATACCGTTGTTGCCTTACTGTGGATCATTAGTGAGATGGAACTGCTCTTTTAGAACGGCAAAGTAATAACATAATTATAATAAATAAATTACTTAAAGCAAAGGACAAACAGAGAATTCTGAGACCGCGTAGGTGTGCTACGCAAATAAATAACGCGTAGCAATATTCTTCGTAGCTCGTAGCGT
The DNA here is from genome assembly GCA_963576755.1 of Noctua janthina. Classification (NCBI taxonomy): domain Eukaryota; kingdom Metazoa; phylum Arthropoda; class Insecta; order Lepidoptera; family Noctuidae; genus Noctua; species Noctua janthina. Next base: position 8,503,787 of record OY755055.1, read on the forward strand.
TGGCAGCTACGCCGTAGCAACCACGTAGCTCCTTACTCTCGACAATATTATTATAATGGTTGCCTAGTTCCATGATACTAACAAAGTGCCTCATCTACATATTGGATGTTTAAATCGAGGGGGAAGTTAATTTTGAAAATGGAACTACTCAAGGCCTTGAGACTATTACCAATTTTAGTAGTTCCAAAACTATGAGAACTTTTTTTTTTCTTGAACATAAAAGCTTTTATAAAGTTCCTCGTTGGTCGCAAGAGCTTCTGCTGAGCATGAAGTTGTGGGTCGATTCCCAAGTCGGTAAAATTTTTGTTGGGATTTTCAATGAGGATTTTTTCATTAAAAGCCGGGGTTTCAATTTGTGCCCGGTTGATGGCAATAAGCTTACCCCTATAACACTTTAACGTAACTGGTGAAATATGAGTGAACTATACCTGCTCAACGCTTCGCTTTCGAAAAAATCTTAGTCCTTAGTAAGGACAAAGATTTTTTCAAAATAAAGTGTCATAAATCAATGTTTATACGAGATGCGACTGAGATCAGCTCGTTTGTGGGTGCTACGCCAAAACCACGCCACGCGGCCAGCCGTTGTCCTCTCGTACATTAATTACTCCGCGGCAATGTATCGTGAAATATGAACCTGCAGCGATATCCCATTGCATTGTGATGCCTTTGAATTATTTATGTGGACGACGAGAAAACTTGGAGATAAAGGCTGGAACCTATTGGGGCGTTCCAATTTATTCATGGCGTTGACGTGTGTGGAAAATGTGGTATGCATCATTTTGGACTAAATAAAGAATAATGCTGTTGCAAAAGTTTTATATTAAGTAGACATTATTAAACAAATAAATAAATAAATTCCATTTATTTTAGGTCCAAGACCCATATAAAAACCAAAAATACAAATACAAACACATAAATTATAGCTAAAACCTAAATATCAGAATTACATTACATTAAATAAGAAACATTAATAAAATAAATTAAAAAGTCAAAAATAAAATAAATACCGATACAGAATAAATTAAAAAAATGTGAAAATAAATTATCATATTATTAAAAAAAAAAATTAAAACTTACAAACAAAAAAAAACTTCGACAAAGGGAGAAAGTATACTAAAATTAAACTAATTAATAATGAATTAAGGAGAAAGGGGAGGTCTTAGCCTAGCAATGGAACACAGCATAGACTATGAAAAAAAATGAGCTGAAATTAACATTAAATTTCAAAATATAATTACAATATTATATAATATAATATTGTAATTGACTTATTGGCCAGAGAAGACAAAACACTAAGAGAGTTTAAAGGAATATACCGCGGAGGCCTTTGCCCAACAGTGGGACAGAATAGGCTAATAAAAAAAAATTATCCATACAAACAAATAAAATTGAAGTGTCTGTTTGTAATTTTAAAATAACAGCTTTTCACTGAAAGCATATGAAAGTGTACGAGTATGTAGTACTTATAACATTTTTTTTGTGTCTCTCGGTCTCTCTGTTTGTTCTGGCTAATCATGGCTTTGTTCAGTCGCGATCTACCAATACTAACTTAATGATTTTTACACAATTTTTATTTGAAAATATGGATAAAGGCACGCAGGTTGATGCTGTTTATACTGATTTTCGGAAGGCTTTCGACAAGGTGGACCACAAACTGCTTTTAGACAAAATTGCCTTCAACGGCATCAGAGGGAATCCACTCAGATGGTTTGTCTCGTACATATTCCACAGAACACAGAAAGTTGTCATCAATGGATACGAGTCCGATTACACTTTTGTCGAATCCGGTGTGCCCCAAGGTTCAGTCTTAGGTCCTTTATTGTATATCTTGTTCATTAATGACATAAAGTCCTGTATAGTTAACTCTAAATTCCTCATGTACGCCGACGACATCAAAATTTTTAAATCCTGTACAAGTGTGCAGGACTGCTTGCTATTACAAGATGATCTATGCAGACTTTCGCAATATTGTCTTGAGAATAAACTTCATCTCAGTTTACCAAAATGTCATTATATTTCTTTCACCAAAAATAAAACAAGTATTAAATTTCCCTACACATTAAATGACATAAACTTGGAAAAAACTAATTGCACGCGTGATCTTGGCGTACTACTTGATAGTAAGTTACATTTTGACATCCACATTGACAACATTATTACTAGAGCTTTTCAGATGTATGGTTTCATAATGCGGTCTTGTAAAGAATTTAAAAAGACTTCTACTTTCCTCTTCTTGTATAAAACTTTAGTCCGTTCTCAGTTGGAATACGCGGTGTCCATTTGGAGCCCATTTTACGATAAATATAGGCACAGACTAGAAATGGTACAGAAAAAATTTCTTCGTACTACCCCTTATAAGTGTTACCATACTAAGATTTCCTATGCAGATCTGATGAAACAGTACAACATATTAAGCTTGGAGCACAGGCGTACGCTGCTGATGGTTATGATGCTATATGGCATATGCAACAATAGGTTTAATTGTATGGAACTTACAAATAAATTATGTTATGTGGTACCTAGGACTGTTAATCGGCGGGAAGTGCGAGCAACCTGCTTGTTCTACACAGAGAAGTGTAGAACTAATGCTGGGGAGAGAGCTCCTCTCCGCCGATTATTAGAAACGTACAACTCACATTTTTTAAATTTAGATATTTTCGCTCTTAATCAGAGCAAATTTAGAAAACTGGCTTACGACTTACTTTCCGGTCATCCTTAGTGATGACTGCTTCTTGCTGATGCTGTGTTGTGATTTGATTGGTGACTACAAACTAGATCTGGACGGGAAGCGCTGTCTAGAGTAGGTTAGTGAGACCCTTCCGGTTTATTTTTATTTTCTAACTGTCCCTTTCTGTATACGTCCGTTTCCTTATTTCTTTTAAAATCTATATGATTCCGTGGACAATAGTGTGGGTTATGCGTTTGTTTACTATTATACCTAAGCTAATTATTAATACTCGTATTGTAACGTATAACTGTTTTTTGTTCCAAATAAATGAAACAAAATAAAATAAAATCTCCGAAACGGCTGGACCGATTTGACGGAACTTTTACTGGCAGATAGCTAATGTTTTAAGGAGTAACTTAGGCTTAAAAATACTGAGAATAAGGGTTCCGTGCAAAAAAATTAAACCCATGAAGGACGAAGGTCAAAAGCAACAGCTAGTTTCCAAATAAAAATTCAATACGATGCAGCAACAAGAGACATGTTGTTTATTCAGCTAACCGCAATAAAGCCAAAGCTTTCATAGTCAAAGCCATGCATTGAAGCCGTGTAAGCGTGCTCTGATCATAAACTGTAGATAAATGAAGCGGAAAGATTGGCAAAGCTCAGGCTCACTGTGTGTAAGTTAGGTGCAGAGCCTAACTTAGAATATGAGGTAATGTAGCAGGAGTTAGTAACAATGGGTAGGTAGCTGATACTGGTACTGCTAGCCTACGTCATCCCACTGCTGGGCAAAGGCATGACTTCTAGTTATTTCGATCCAGGGCTATTATAGACCACTGGTCGTTGGTTTTGTCCAGTTCGTCCCTCCATCTTCTACGAGGTCTGCCGACGCCTACTGGCTGGTGGTTAAAGTGGTTATTTCGGCACACAGCTCATTGTCCGTGCGGCAGACGTGACCAGTCCAGTCCCACTTCAGCTTAGCGGCTTTATGAGGTACCTAACATTCCAAAAGAAATGTACCAAAGTTAAATTATCATGAATAGTTTCAGACATGTTGTTTGTTGAAAAAATAATAGAGTAATAATGCTTCACAAAAGTGTACTATCATTAAACAATCAAGTATTGCTAATTACTTCGTCGTATTTACTTAAAAGAAATGTTTACTTTGAGAGAAAATTATCACGTAATTTATTTCAGGAACACTTTTATTTGTACAGAAAAGTAACGAAAGAGTAACTATTACACAAAATAAAATAAACCAATATTGTAGAGTATCAAACTATGTCTTCACGTTCCCTTTATCTTATAAAGCCTTAAATACACGATCACACACAGCTAGTAAAACCCTGAAGGCCAATGTACTCTAATAATACCGTTAACTTACCAAAAATAAAACCGCACATTTACAAAGTGGCAACACACGCAATAATTAACGATATCATCAAAAGAGTAGCTTAGAAGGATCAGTGTTGCCACACTGCTTCGGTAGCATCTCAAACAAGATTCGGCTAAGTCGCGCCAGGAGGCGGGATTACTGAAATAGAGTTGGCGAGGATTACGCAGGAGCACTCTCTGCCGTTCGATGTACTACCCGCTTAAAACGAACGTAATTGTCACAAGGAAACGTAAATGAAGGCATAGTGTTCTGTATTTTATGTAGTGCATGGTTCTGTAACTTTCTGAGTAACAGGTAGAAGACAGGTTCTGTTAGAAATATCATCATCATGTGCCCAGTATTTTTACAACTATTTTGAGGCCCAAATAGCCGAAGACAAAAAAAAATGATAAGTGGAAAGAGAGTCCTTTGCCCTACAGTGGGACACATAATTTCTAATATGTAGTGGAATACAAGTAGAAACTACAAATAATTACGTTGAAAAATCTGTGGAGACCCTATGCAATGTTCTGAAATTCTATTTGATTATTTCAAAATATATATTTTATTACCGTAAATAATTGGACAAGAAACACTTATTTAATCACTATGCAGCTTTACAACTAGGGACAAAAATATCATGACTACTAGCCATCGATATAGGAAACATTATAGTGCTCAAGTGTGTGCTCAAACACAGAAGCCCTCGATCTTCCCTTATTCTCATAGTCCGATGGGTCAGCAATCTGACTTCACTGGACGAAGATCAGGCGTAGGGCCAATGGCAATGGCTTGATGCATATCATAAGTATCTCACATAATTGCATTAAAAAAAAATCGATGAAAAACTGGTTTTATTTGAAATTAAAATCCGATACTCGACAGTTTTAACTGAGCTTCTGTACACTGTCGAAACGACACACAAATAAAAACGTAAATTCTCGTATGGGATATACGAGAATTTACGTTTTTATTTGTGTGTCGTTACATGTTTGTTTACTAGATTCAGTAAGTCTGTTATTTTGCACGGTATATTTTCTATTGTGTTTATCTAGAGGCACAGAGGTATTACAGGTGGACTTTTAGTCGAATTCTGCCTATTCAGTGGCTAATCCCTTGGCTTTTTAGCCCGGACAGGAAAAGAGAGTTCTATTCTTAGCGTAAGCTACAACCTATCTATGTATAAGAGGTACAACTTAATCTCTTTCGCCTTAGGGCGGATGTATACGGAATCACTGAATGATGCTCACCTACTCAAGTAGGGTAGAATGATACATCACACAACTAAGGTCGCATCTCTTATGTGATCTCATGTGTACAACCGCTCTTATTCCTTAAGGGTGGTTGTACAGTCAAAATCTATTGTAGTATTTAGGGTTCCGTACCTGAAAAGGAAAAAATGGAACCCTGGAGACGGGCAGACAGACAGACACGCGAGTGGTCCTGCCACTCGCGTGTATGTCTGTCTGCCCGTCTGTCACAGCCAATGTACTCCAAAACTACTGGACCGATTGACTTGAAATTTGTTACACATATGTAAGTCTGTGACACATAGACGAACGTGTAACGTATATTAATGAATTTTTAATATGGGGCCCACTTTTGGGAGGTAAATATGAAAAAAAAAAGTTTTGCAAACTACATATGTTGTGTTACATATCAAATAAAAGGGCTCACTGTGAGCATCTCAACTATATTTTTTGTATAATTTTAAGATAAATAGTTTTGAAGTTATCTCAGAAAAGAGGCGAAAATTTACCATTTATTCGTTTAGTAATTGACTCCATTTCTACCACATTTTTCGTGTTACTATTGTGTCTTGAGCCTATTACAACTGCAATATCAAACCCGTAGGTCACGTCCTCTAAGAACGTGCCCGCGTCATTAGATACATTGCGTCGACCTTTTAAACTAGGACACAACACAGCTTATGTAACTATGTTTTGTATACCTACTATACTCGTACTTATCTTCGAAAACACACTTACATCACGCCTGTAATCCCCGAAGGGTTAGGCAGAGGTGTACCTAATAGTACACATACAAATTTCACCACTTATGTTTAAGTCCCATGTAATAGGGGGCGATCCTATTGCCATCAACCGGGCGCAAATCGAGAATCCGTTGCTACTACCGAGAAATTTCTTATGGAAAAACCCAAGAAACACTTTGCCCGTCCTGAGAATCGAACCCAGGACCTCATGCTCAGCAGTCGCAGTTGTGACCACTAGAGCAACGAGAGAGTCGTGGCGTACTTTGCCAAAATATTCAACCTATATCCACAGCTGCAGAAAACACTACTCTGTAGGATTGGTGTATGTCACACTTCCATACATACTGTTTCCTCACGATGTTTTACTACACATTTTTGAATACAGAGGTGATGAACTAAATTTACACTTACTAATTTACAAAGTAAAGCACTTCTCTCTCCTGGTGCAGTTGCAAGGTACTTGTACCGTTTTCTTTTGCAGTTACAGAAGAATACGTACAGTACCTTACAACGATAGTAAGTAGTTGGATAATATGGATTTTTAATAATAAAATAAAGCGCCTAATATTCAAACCTATAAGGTGGCCCACTGCTCTGTAAAACCTAAAAGGTGTAAATAGATACTTAACGAAGCCGAAAGGCACTTGTTTTCCCCGTCTTTTCGATATTTTTTTTGTTCTAGACCATACCTGGTAACCTTCTAGTTACGGAGATATTGGGGGTCAAATTTCCAACTTTTTCACAAGTTTTTTTTTTAAATACTTGTTTTTAATGTAAGATATTTACTCTAAACACCTTCACGACCCTTGTACTATTTAATTCATCCATCAGCACAATGCTTTGAGTGCGTTCCATCGAGTCCTACCGCAACACTTGATATTTCACCTCAAAAAAAAAAGTCGTTTCCCAGCAGTAATAATTTTTGCGTAAAATTACTTAGTTTTATGTACAGAATGCTTGGTTGACGGCTTCATGAAAGGTCTGTTTACACGCTGTATACCTTATCCTTATTTCACACTAAAACATCAATGAAAAAAAGAAAAACGTCACGTTTGTTTCCCTTTCACTTCATAACAAACATTTTAAGGCCTCACTGTAAACGTTATGGGGAACGAGGAACAAAAACTTTTTCGTATTTTCATTAAGTGAAGTCGTGGAACGTATAAATTTTAATGATTCCGAACAAGTTGTGCAAGTAATGAGCTTTCAGTTTCAGGCCCTGAATTAAGAAAATAAGGAGGTGCTTCCTGTTCTAGACCGACTGTGCAACATTACTGAGAAAAAAACATAGGATAAACAAACAGATAAGTTTGACTAATTTCTTTAGTTACAAATCAAGCGTTTTCGATGAATTTGGAGTTACAAAGACGCTTAAAATGTCAACGTTTTCTGCAGTGTTGAAACAAATCTTGAGTAAATGCAACCTAGACAGATGAAAATAGCTTTCAATGAAGTGTTTAGTATTCCTACAACCTTATTCCTTTTTGACTTTTACATCTTCATTATGACTGATAGAATGTTACTTTGTTTCGGCCATCTTATCAAAACGTATGTCGTGTAATATCGCAGCATCCCTCAAACGCAGCGGGTGTACATGGCAATGATGTTTCATTGAGGTGTGCTTACTTACCACATCTCCGTCACTGCTAACATCCAAGTAAACAGGCGAGCGGTGTTGAAACTCGACGAAGTCGGTGACGAATTACAAAACCTAATAAATATTCTGCGTGATAACGACTGTTATTCACATTCAGATTTCTTTTGATACACCGCGTTTTGGTAGGTACTTGTTTTGTTGCATTTCCCATCAATTAACTCAGCCTAACGTTGTCCATTGCTGGGCATAAGCGTCTTCGAGACTGCGCTACAACACCCTGTCCTTTGCATTCGGCATCCGGCCTGTCCCAGCCAATTTTTTTGAAGGACGTCGGCCCATCTTGGTGGGGGCGCTTCACACTACGCCAAAAAAAAACACATTTATTTACTTTAACGCAAATAAATGTTATTTTTTATGACGTGTTAAGAAAACAACAAACACAAAAAGGGATTTAAAAGATTAAAATAGGGAAAAAAAATCGTCACAAATGCGACCTTCGCCAGTCGGCAGTAGAACGGCACTAGTTTTCACACTTGCCGATACGCGGTCTTTACTCCAGGACTCAGTTACTCCGCCGTTAGTAATGACCAGCCCATTGCTACTTCAGCTTGCTTAGTCGGTAAGCTATGTTGGCAACGGTAACCATAGTTCTCTGAGATGCAATGACGAAATAATATTTATTTTTTGTAAGTTATTAAAACCGCACACACGCACACAGACACACACATACACCCACCCACATACACACACACACATTTTTGCGTGTCATTTTTTTACAAACCACATAGCTGAGATCGGAGTTCCCTATCTTTGTCGGCTTCTCCTATATTCATGTGGAATTAATGTGTGTTACTGTCTCAACTATACTGATATTATAATCGTTTCGTAAAGTTCAAGAAGTTGTTTGCAAAGTACGTGTGAATTTGAATATGAATATTTATGACATTTGTTTTAAACATGAGGTAAGCAATTGAGCATTCAAGAAATTAGCATAGGTTAAATTGGCATCGTTCTGTTACGCTACTTTTTAAGGTCGATTTAACAAATGAAAATGGATGATGAATGATGAAATGTAAAAAAAAATGTGTGTGTGTGTGTGTTTAAGTTTCAAATAAAATAAGTAGGCACATAAATTAATAAGTAGGCACGTAAGTAAATCAATTAACATACAGTCACGTGTACTAATATGTATACACTTAGAAAACATCAAAAGCGATTTCAATTTCAACTTTGAGATGATGCTTATTTCATATTAGTATGAGTTTTTAAATTGTATGTTCGTAAAAACAGACACATTAACATAGAAGGAGAAAATTACTATTGAAAGTTGGTTCGTGTATACATATTAGTGCACACATAGTGTGTACCAGTGACGAAGTTTTCTTATAACTCGTGCCTACCGGCTTCCCTTTGAAAAATGGCACAGTCAGTATTCTATAGACAAATAATATAATCACATTAAAGATATGTACTCCGGCTAACCTCTTACAAAAATTAACACTTCGCTACTGTACATAAATAAACTCCGACCATTTTTGCCATGGAGGTAGACGAAACTACAGAACGCCTCTTGCTACGATCCTCAAATACGCCTTTTCGAGGAACCGACCTTTCTGAAGAACTTCACAAATAAGGTCAATCTGTGTCCTACTAGCGTTGGCACTTTCCATTGCCACTTTACATTTGATTTGTAAATTACCTTTTGGTAGTCACCTTTCTCTCATCCCCTCAACATGGTTAAACCATCTAAGCGTTCTCTTTTCAATTTTTCAAAAACAGTACTGAATATGCGAAAATTTTGCCGGTCAGTTTGTCTATTATTTTTTAAAGCATAAACAGTTGAACATATAAAGATGTTTGACACCCAAGTAGACTCTTTTTTTTTTGTCAGCCTGAACTGTCCCACTCCTGGGCAAAGGCTCATTACTTCCACTTTTCTCGATGTTGCGCCTCTTCTCACCAATTAACGAGAAAGCCATCCAAGGCGTCCCACCATCTTCTCCTCGGTTCAGCCTTTGCTGGCATCCGGCAGACACGGCTTGCCCAGTCCCATTTCAGTTTAGAAGCTTTTTGAGCCACGTCATCAATTTGAGTTCTGGAGCACAGTGTGGTGTTCCTAATTCAATCGGTAAGTTTAACGTTAAATATGCTGCGCTCTATTGCCCGTAGACTCTTGCTTAGGTTATAATTTCCGACCAGCAAAAAAAAATCAGCTAAGCTTTTGCACTGAATTTTATTAGAAATAGGTTATTATAAACTTTCAATTGTGTAGTGCTTTTGTTTTGATAGGAATAGAGGATATTCTCCGTAAATATACCATCTTTAGGGATTACCGGACTAAGCTTATTATATAAAGCAAGTAATACCTATTTAAACAAAAACTTTTTTGTATTTTCGTCCGTAATCTTATGAAAACAGCTCTTCACTAAAAATAAAGTATTATCCACACTGGTGGTTGTATAAATAAAGATTTATATCCAATAAAAAGTTGACATTGAAACTTTTTTTTTTGATCTGGAATAAAACAAATCATAATTCAATAATGTTATGCCGGCTAGCTATAGGTTCAGAGTCTACGCGACGCCTACGGCGTAGCAGTCACGATGATGTCACCGTAACCCCTGCTACGCTCTCGTAGCAAACAGCCGAGTCACTCTTTATGGTACATGATTAAGCATAGCTTGAAGATCTTGTTTTATTCGATGCTGTAGACGAGATTTTTATTGCATAAAATGAATATTTCTGTTTAGATTTAATCATTCTATCAACATGATTGATAAAGGGAGTATACGTCACCAAATCGGCAAACGTTGATACCAAATCGGTTAGTTAGTTAGGAAATATAATTCATAAAGGTCTTTATTCGTTCTTGAACTATTTGACTAGATTGACTTACTTCGCTCTTTTCAAAATTCCTGATTCCGTTTTTACCCTCTCTCGTTCAATTCCCCACCAGGACAACATAATAGCAAAGAATACATCTTAACTAACTGTGACTGCAAAGTTTGTACGCAAAAAATATCTCAGTCCCTCTGGCTTAGCTTGGAAGCTATATAACATTTCATTAGCGGTCAGCGAAGACGCTCCGGTTACTGAGGTAATAAATCCTCATTTTTACTAAAGGACAAGTGAAAAGAAAAGAAAAATAGTGAAGGGAATTTGCGTTATGAGCGAATAAACTATTTTGTTAAGGTTTAGGAGATGCTGTAAATCATTTTAGATTAAATGAAACGTGGGCGGGATTATTGAATTATTTATTTAATTTAAAAGATTTATGGCAATGCACAACAGTGCTATATAAATTAGTAAAACGTTGTTAGTATGCAATTGTCAATGCACGTGACTTAAATCATTTTCAACAAAGACATCATTCAGTAAAACAGTCATGAAAATATTATCGTCAGTAATTGTTTTAAAGCAAAATGCCAAATCACTTTTTAAAAAAAAACTGTTTTCGTGAAGCCACACATTTTAACTTGGTGTAATAAAATTAAATAGTTTTTTTTGTAAATATAAATATAATAATTCAATTATTTATTCAAGTAACAAAATTCATAGTATAGCGTAATCAGCCTATTAATGTTCCCACTGCTGGGACGCAGGCCTCCTCTCTATGAGAGGGATTGGGCTATAATCCACCACGTGGGCCCAGTGCGGGTTGGTAGATGTCACATGTCTTCGAATTTTTTTGTTCTAGGACATGCCGGTTTCCTCACGATGTTTTCCTTCACCGTTTTGAGAGCAGTGGTGATGAAATAACTTACACAAAGTAATGCGCCTGGCTGGGTTCGAACCCACGACTTACTGCTCGTAAATCGGGGTCTCCACCACTGGGCCACCGCTGCTCTAAATTCATGCCTGCCTAGCCTTTTCCCAACAATATTGGGGTCGGCTTCCAGTTTAACCGGATGCAGCTGAATACCAGTACTTTACATGGAGCGACTGCTTATCTGACCTCCACAAGTACACAGTTAGTACTGGGTAATACGATACCCCTTGGTAAGACTGGTTGTCAGACTTTTTGGGCCACTGCTCTAAATTCATAGTGTTAGTAATAATTTGACTTATATCCACGTTAGTATACTTAGTTATATACAAGTAACGAATACAAATAATGAACAATTAATAATGAAATGAACCTGACACAATAATGAACCATGGCATATCGTTATTATGCTGCAGGTCCAGCAATATTCAATAAATTAAATATGGCTACCATAACGTTAAATTGTCCAAAAGTTTTAACAGGTTCCGTTTATTGCGGCCAAAAAGGCATAAACGTTTCGTGTGTTATTAATTTAAACATAATGCCTACTAAACACCAGTTAATCAAGAATTTCCCACCGCTATAACCACCAACATAAACCTACAAAAGCATAAAACACGTAAGAAGAACTTTAATATACATCCATCTTCATGCCTCCCTTCACGTAAGCAACTCGGTCTCAAAGCAAAATGCATCGCTTTAATCCTCATATTATTCCAGCGATTCAAGCTTCAAAGATCAACTGCACATAATAAGTTTAATGTAACATATAAAACGGTGGAATCCGCTGTAAAGCGCTGCAGAGCTTTGCAGCCTTACCCATAGAGTTGTGGTTTAGCCGCAGAATTGCAGCTTTAAACGCCTTAGCCTAGAAATGCGGCTGTTTCGAACTCTGTTCCGAATTCGGATTGTTGGCACCCCTGATCCCAACATGGCGGCTGATGCACTAATTGACGAGCGATTCCCTTTTAGACTTTTGTATGAATTGTTAACTGTTACAACAGCTATTAGGCTTACGACTGCTTCGTATGCATTATGGTGAACGTTGGATTTTCATTTTGCTTTTTGTTTTTGGTCCGCGTGGTGGAGTATATAGCCCATTCCCTCTCATAGAGAGGAAGGCTGTGTCCCAGCTGTGGGAACGATATAGGCTGATTATGCTTCTGCATGTGCTGTTTGTTTTGGGTGTTGAATCAGGATTAGTTTTTCATGATCTTTTACATCTTTAGAGTAAAATAATATTTAAAGACTTTTTGTAAGAGATCGGAATAGGTATAGTATATTTGCCTAAATTTCAAGTATGTAAGTGTCATGTGGATCATACATACTTGCCTCTTATTTAACTGATTTATTACGGAACTTAAAAATACTTATTGATATTGTTTTTATAGATTTCACTAAGTGTGTCTTCATTTACTTTTTCAACACTTATTTATGTTCTATTTGTAATACACAATTTAATTTCTCTGTCAAATTTTACAAATAATTAGGTAAACAAAGGTAAAATATTTTATGTAACGACTAACTTCAAGCTTCCGTGAGCTCAAACATAATTATTTTCAAAAACGCTTACACGTGCGTAGCGAACCCTTCTTCAGTGGGACCTTTAATACTTTGAAGTTTAATTATATTCGTACAACACAGATACTGTGAATCGGAAGTTGAAGGAGGACCAACTTTTATGACGCTGCGAACCGGCTTGCTCTATGAAGGATTACCCGGAGAACTTACTAACGCACAGTATGAATTAGACAAGGTAATTTTTTTTTTAAATTTCCACGTGTTGTCTGTTGTCACAGTCACTCTTTAACTTCCATATGTATTTGCCAGATTTCATCGCAATATTTCGGTTTATCAAATGTTATTTTACAAATTCACAAAATTTTAATAACTCGTGCCACCTAACAGTAATAATATAACACATTAATCTTATGATTTGAACAACTTTAATATTAACTATTCGCATAACATAAAAAAAGTTATCATTATTATGAGTTACATATATTTTATCTGTGGTTCAAGATAATAAAAACCAGTTAATTACCACAAAAATTATATTTTTACTGTATTTGCTGCAATGCATTTACTCGTAATGTATTAAAATCAGGTTAGTACCGGCGACTCATGACAGTTTAATCACGTAATGAAAACTCGAATATTGGGCGCATGTGTTCATTGTTTAATATTATATTAACCCGTATCGTGAAAATATTAGTGCACGTGACTTGCATTGGTGATCGCAATATAACACAGGGTGTAACAAGACCCTTAACCAAGCATTTTGTACATCAAACTAAGTAACTTTACGCAAAATTATTGCTGGGAAACGACTTTTTTTCTGGGTTGAAAAATCACGTTTTACGGTAGGACTTAATATAACGCACTCAAAACATTGTGGTTATGGGTGGATTGAATAGTACGGGGGTCGTGGAGGTATTTACAGTAAATCTTAAGTCAAAAACATGTATTAAAAAAAAAACATGTGTAAAATTTGGAACTTTGACCCCCAATATTTCCGTAACTAGAAGATTCCCAGGTATGGAGAATATTAAAAAAAAAAATCGCAATGACGGGGAAAATAAGTACCTTTCGGCTTCGTTCTTCGTTAAGGGCCTTGTTACAGTACCCTTTATGTATAAACTTCAAAAAGTGATTTTCTCTCTGTCTCTCTCTCTCCCTTACTGTATTGATTGGAACTTTACGCTCGCACAAACTATAAATATTTAGTCTTTTTCTCAAAGTTCCGTATAAAATTGACATCTCATTCAACCAGACGTTTTTTATCGACAATTGTGCGCTCTATAACTTGTAATTCCTACTCTCAGTCAACAGCTAGGCGTTGAGATTACCCCCGTCTAATTTCCACTGGCTTCCAGTTTATTCTTTGAGGCTATAAATTGCTAGTTTGTAGTATAATTTACATAGCTTGTATAATACAAGTTATTTTGTTAGTGGTTATGAAAAATTGTGGCCGCCGGGAATTAAGATACCTTATTGAATTAATGTTTATGAGCTTTAACGGGCTTAAAAGAGTTGTGAGCTCTCGTGTTTTGTTATTTTTATATAGCAGGGATGCAGATTGGAAAATTATAGCTTATATTATATTATAATATATTATATGTATGATATATATATACACTGTGACTTTTTAGTCGTCTTAAAACGGCAGCCCACTTCATGTATCCAATGAATACTAAACATTCATAAAAAATAAATAGGTATTTATGAGATTTTAATAATTTAAAAATAAAAATATTATTCAGTATTATGACGCATGACGTAGTTAAAACACCCTGTTGCGAGCGATGATCTACTGGACTCGAGTTCTGGGTAGGTATAGGTTCTCCCGTTTGACACATAAAGATCATTAACAGGATGTTTCATAATTTTATTCTATATTTTTTAATATTATTTTTCTTTGACCTATTATGGAAGATAAAAAAAATCGCGCCTAGAGCTATTTTATGTCGGGTACATTGAGTGGACGACCTTTGTAAGTACCTTTGTAATATTAATAGCATATATTATATATTTATATATGCTATTAATATTAGATATAGATTCAGACTTTTTGACTTTGATTAGATTAAAGTTACTAAAAATACTTCTTGTATTTGTGTGGAGCATGTAAAAACATTTCGTTGAGCAAAAACTGACATGAATTCTCCTGCAAAAAAAAATAAAGTGATAAATACACTAACAATGTCTTTAGTCTGACAGACTATTTGCCACCAAATAGCGAAATATTTCATGTTACAAGTCCAATTTTACGTAAAGAAAATTATGCGTTTCGGTTCTGTTTCGGATAATAAACGTACATTATTTGGCAACTCGGTCACGTCTCAGTTGTCTTACAAACGAGGCAAGCCGACAGGCTTTGTGCCGACTGTCTTAGCCCAAGCTTTAAGACGGCAAAGATATATAATACAGCAAAATATGAACCCACCTTTCTTTTATATGAAGACTGATTATGAGGTATACCATACAATTGGTTCTAGTATTCGTTCTGCCTAATCCTGAGAGGAGATACTGCTTTTGATTTTATACTTACGTGTAACTAAAGATATCTTTTTTTTAAATATTTTAATTAGACTTGTCAATCCGCCCAGTGAACGTGATAAATATTTTCTTTAATCTGGTTCTAAAGGAAACATCACTTACCGAATATTTAATTAATCGGTGTTTTGATATGTAAAATTATTTCAATTGTATTCATAATTTATTTACGGCCAAGAATAATATTTTGAATTTAAACAATTCAAAATTATTTACAAGCTAAAAGGCTAAATCATAACGAATAATAACAAAACTTGACTTGAATTTAGCTACGAAAAGCATTTACATAGATACCAGTATAGTCATTGAGTTTTGGTTTGCCGTCTGAGGTCTCCTGTGGAATTGAAGCTTTGGTGTAAAAAGGTCAACTTCGCTAGGTAAACATTAAATATAAACCTACATGCATTAGGCATGTCTAATCAGTTAAAACGAGATTAAAGTGAAGTGACATTCTTTACGTAAATGATGACGTGTGAGTTAATCAACATTTGATACGTAAGAGCGTTGAGAGCGAGTGGTCTACCCTTTTCAAGGCCCCGACTTAATGGCGAGCGCTGACATTTTAGAAAAGGGTCACTAATTATTTATCTAAACACTGTTCGTTGTAACTTGGCCTTAATTATAGTTTAACTTATTTGCGGCAGCTGCCCGCTGTCCGCGTGTACGCATTCAACAATTTCTGTAATTAAGTGCTAAATAACAATAGTTTTGTAACTTCAACTAACAACTTAGAAGTTAGCTATAGTTTTTAGCGAGGGGTGTTTCAGTGTTCCTTGTTCGCTTGTGTTTGATAGCCGCGCTAAGTAAATAGTTGCGATTTGTTGCGGGATCTAAAAGCGGTTGGTATACGAGAACTTAGTCTCAATTCATCTTGTGGTGCCGATACCAGTTCGGAGGCAACACGTTCTCACTGCGATTAAATTGTTAATTCCTAGAGTACCTGCTGGCAATTTATTGTGACTGTTCTTTAGCGAATGAAATACGAGTACTTGAGTGTTGTTGTTGCTTTGATCTTAGAATAAATGATAGTATAACATGGTGGGACTTCTAAGCTATTTCACCAACGTGTTAAAGCTAAGCAGATCACACCACCGCTATAATAACTATAAACAAGCGCCTTACTGCAGTGGAAGCGTACGTGCGAGGGGTGAGTTTGCGTCGAGATGACACGTCGTTAAAGGTGGGACAATTTATTGCTAAGCAGACGAAGTGATAAATGGGTGACGACCACGATCTACACTCGCGTCAAACTCGTGAACGTGTTGGGAGTGTTGAATAAGTCATGTAGTCACAGGAAATAATTTAATATTTACCTAGGTGCTTGTATCAGAATTGTAACAGATTTGCTGGAAAATTGTACAGGTTTGTAGTAGTATTTTTCTTTAGAAAATAATTTATGCATGTCCTTCAGAAAACACAAAAATCCTACGAAATTTATACCAACATTATAAAACATATTTTTTGATGCATCTTAAATGTTTTTAAATTGATACATAATTAACTTAACTCACTATCCAACCAAATTTCAAAGGGACATAAAATGCGCTGTAAGCATCTGTGAGTCTGAATTTCTGAAATTTTATCGACATTCAACACGCCCAACACAAAAAAAGAACAACCCTAAACGCCTAATTCTCTGCCCAATTTTTCCACAGAAGCACCGCCCTATAGATTTACATAGTGTAAATATGGGAGACGAGACCAAGTCATTCCTCGGGGACCAATCGAGGCTAAGCCGCGTCCGGTCGCCCTGCACACCGGTGATAGTGAAAAAAAGCCACTCTCCGTGTAAAGGCTGTGTACTTTGGTGTTCGTTTGATTAAAGTGCCGCGCTCTTCGTGAATTTCAAATGGCTTGTGAATTTTTTGAAACTTATCCTTTGCAAATGTTTGGACAGTCCTTGTGATGTAACGGTTGGGATAACATGGAGTTTCGGGTGGTGGAACTTCGTTTATAGGATTAAGCTGTTGTTTTTTTTTTCGTTTGAAATTGGATTTAATTGGCTTATTAATGGTATGCTTTAGGTGAATTTCATTTGTGAAGATAGTCTTTTTTTTTACACCTCCCGCATCTGTTTATCCTTTTGGGATTACAGACCAGACGTGATGCAATGTTATGTCGAAATCTTATTTGTATGCTTATTTTTGCCATTACAAATCCAAGCAAAATAACAATTGAAATAATTTTCAGACAACTACTAAATATTTCTAATATTTCTAAACCAACCAAAATATTTTACAGCAAATTCGGGTTGGTAATACAAAAACTTCTCTTTAAGAGTGCGGACCGTATTGCCGCGCAGGCAATTATAAAACACCGTCAACTTCCACATAAACAGCCGGCCTAACAAGCTTGTCCGACGCCATTTGTAGTAATCCGGTAACAGATAGGAGAAAAGTTGTACCATAGACTAAGAATTACATGGGCTAAAAGTATTTTTTTAGGGTAATTCGAATGAAATCACATTTGTCCTCTCCATTTAATTGTTTTTTTTAATTTTTGTGCATTTGTGTATCTGTTACGGCTAAAGATGGGTGTGAACAAAAACTTAAGATTAGCCGGCTAAACTTAACATAACCTAACGTAACCTAAGTTTAGCCGGCTAATCTTAAGTTTATGTTCACACCCATCTTCAGCCGTAACATATCCATAAACAAATGTATGATTGATCGTGCTATGTGTCGATCAGTACCTAAACAAATAACTAGTTTTTATTTCTGAATTTTATTGGGTATTCCGCCATGTGGCTCACGTTTCGAGTTTTACACTCGATCGTAGACAAAATGGACGTTTTATTTTGGCATAATGTAAAGTGCATACGTTTCGTTTCTCCACATTTTTCTTATTCTATGATTGTACGCAATGTTTGGACACAAGTTGGAAGTGGGTTGTCCAAGAGGTGGAAAGATACACTATGTTGATAACAGTCCCTTTTATCTACTTTGAAGGGTGCGTACTGTTGTGTTTTTATACCAGAGCGCCATGTGCAAGTAATGTCTGATTTCACGAACACTACGCGTCACCTATTTTGGCGTCTTAATTGCAACAGTACAATAATATTCACTCATTGATTTAGGTGATGCTTACTGTAGCAGCGAAGTTTATGTTAATGCGTTAGTACCGTGTTGTCCTTTAATTTAGATGTCTACATGCGTGATCTCCATAACAAATGTTATTTTAAGCTTTCACGGTTTTTAACTAAACTTACACTGTTACTTACGGGATATCTTCCGTGATTTTCAACTATTGTGACTTCCGATATTTCGACGCTGTGGCAAGCGTTATAATCGCGGGATGACCATCATCCCACGATCATGGCGCATCGAAATATCGGGAGCTAAATAACGGACGATATCCCGTAAGTGACAGTGTAAGTTTATACCAAAGATTGTGGGTTGATGCTGTATATATATGTCGGATATGTCAGGATTTATTCCGTAGGCTCGTACATCATGTGGGTAGCAGATGGGTTTCGTACAATGAAAACACACTGGATGCGATATACCGTTTTTAGCAAAACTAACGAATTACTTGAGATTACAACTTAACACAATAACACGGGGCACAATGAATCGGGTACAGCTCCAAGACGTCTCAACTCCGCCGCCCACGCCTCGAATTGAACATCAGGGCAGGGCATGTAGAAGCACGCTGTGGAGTACATTTGTAAGTAAGTCGCGTGATGTCGCGGTGTACTTGCGTATACATTATATAATTATTATAGGGATATTCGCCCCTCCCAAGCTACGCCACATCTCCCTGGCCTCCATTTTCCAGATCCTTCCTGCCCCAGGCACATTTTAAAGTAAGCTAAGTTCGTTAGTCCGTCTAGCTAGGGGATCTCTCACGCCACACTTGCCGATACTCGGTGAGAAATCAGACCAGCCCCCATATTCACAAAAGCTTCGATTCGAAAACACGTATGTCTATCTCACTCGCTTTCGTTATACCAAAAAAAAAGATAGATATACGACTTGTTGAATTGAAATGAAATCTAATTTGTTCCTTCGAACATCATGAATCGGTAATTCGACTAACATGGCCAGCCCACTGCCACTTCAGCTTGCTTACTTTGTAAGCTATGTCGGTAATTCCTGATCTTTTCCGTAAGTAAGGTATATGTTCAATGTTCAGCTATTGTCTCACCGATGAATCGGTTGTTTTAAACGTAAAGGAGTCTGCCCACTACACCGTACCATACCATGACCGTCCTATGAACGTAACAGGCACGGAAAAAACATGTCAAGGACCACTATGCTCACTAGAACGTATCAACAGCTTATCATATTGTATAACGGGTTTAGAACGTTTATAATACGAGGTTGTAACGGGTATAGAACGGCTATCACTCGCGTACGCGTGCCATGCACAGAGCGGCAACAACTGTCAACTAGAACACGGTCATGGTATGGTACGTTGTAGTGTGTAGAATTCTTTACTAATAAATCTTATACTTGATTTTCTTGATCTATACTTGAAATTCCGGTCACGATTTTCTTATTCTGTAGTAGTTGTACCTTACAAAAGAGATTTCGTTGCCTTAGTGTTCTCACATAACTCTTGATTAGAAGGCAAGTGTCGGGTACTTTGGCATTGAATAAGTGTCGGGTCATATGTCTGGAAAAAAAACTATTGTGGTATTACGAGGCATTACTTATTCAGGCCATAAATAATGAAAACGTGTGTTATTTTATGGGAAAATATTAAAAGTCAAGTGAAATATCAACCCTGATATTCATACATTTTGTAGATTTATGTGAACACAATTGAACGAAAAAGTTTGCGTTTTTCACGATTTTATTATTAGTCATCGATCATTATGAATAATTTATAACATTTCAACATTAAACTTTTTAACAATGGAGTATTGTTAAAAGTATCGAACCTATATATGTGACTACCAATTTTAAGGCACGCCATGAACTATTGAGTTTTATATTATTTTCCAAGCGAGAAGAAGATAAACTAGAGTTTAACACCAAAACTGATTTACTAGAATATTAAAAGATGTGGGTTTACAATATGTTAAAAAAATGTGGGTGTACTATTAGGTACACCTCTGCCTACGTATGTATGTATGTATCTAATATTATGTGACCATTAAGTAAATAGAAAGAAAAGAAATAAAAAGTATGAATTTGTCTCGCACGGGGCAATACAAAATGATTAAAATTATCAATAAAAAAAATCGTATAAAAGTAAAAATATGAAAACTTAAAAATAAAACTTACATTAAAGTAAAATTCATCCTGTACGAAGCCAAAAGGCCCCAAAGGCAAGGTAAGGAACTACTAAAATATTTTTCCCAAAAAAATTTAAGCGAAGTCGCAGAACGCGTCTTGTTTTCCAATATCATTCGATATCGCCCGCGTATTGCTATTTCCAATATCACTTGAAAGTTTTTCGTTATCTTTTCTCTCACAAAGGCGTAAAGGAAAAAGGTATGACACACACATACACTGCATTCCAAAAATAGAGCCGATACTATCAACATTCTCTCTTATCTAATATCGGGACGCGAAAATAATCTGATACAAGAAAATAAACTGCCGGGTAACGGGAGCTGTGTTATAGCTTTAGAAAGATTGTACCTACATAGGAATATTATTTCGGGTAGATGTAGACGCTATATTTGAGTTAGATGGAACATGATTGTATATGCTAGATTTTTTGAGCCCCTTAGATGAAGAGACATTCTATAAACGATAACTATGAATACATTGGATTGACATTAGCTACCGATAATATTATGATGATATTATTGTTGAAAGTCATTATTTGTATCGGAAACAGGATGCAAGTTAACAGCGGTCAAGTCTCCAGAGAGAATAACCTCCTAACAATGCGAGCCGTGTCTAACAGAACCTGTGCTGCTGTTGATTCAGAGACCGGTTTCTGAATCAAGCTCTTGATCCAGCAGCCTAATGAGAGCCTCATCAGGTATTGGCCGAGCCTCTTGGCGACTAAGCCATAGGCTAAAACGGCTATCGGCACAATGATCTCTGAGTTCACATTCCACATGTCAATCACCTCGCGAGCCAAGTCAATATATTTGATTTGCTTACCGGCTTTCACGAGGTTCTCGTAATGGTTCATTCAAACTGGTGCGGACTTTGACTGATGCTTCATTATCTGGTAAAGTCTGGTGTCCGCAGCCAGTGCGCAATTTGTCCATATGGGTTGGACCAAGCAGTCACTTTTAACTTTCTTATATTTGACTGATTACAAAACCAATATTGGGTCCGAGTGCCCACCGGTTGGTCTACTCGTGACCGTTGCGGTGCCATTGAAATGCCGCTAGCGTTCTGGGCCACTATTCGTGATGACAGCGATGTGGACGAATTTTTGGCGCCCTTTAATGCTTTTCTTCTTTCCTATATTTACATATCTTTATTATTATTATAAGTTTAGTTATAGATAAGCTGATTACAAAACGTAAAAAAAAAAATACAAATAATAAACCTTTGAACACATTTCCAACAACAGACGAACAACAACAATTCAAACCGGACATCTGAACTAAGCCTAAAAGAGTAGCCTCCGTATTATCAAGAAAGTGATCACTTGATCACTTTTGATAAGTGCGCCTCCAGCGCCCCCTATAGGATTAATGTCACAAGAGCTTACAAAGTTGTGTTTTATTGCGATCTACATTTCTTTTCCGCTTTATTCGATTAGGTTCTTATAAGCTTCAGATTGGGGTTTGATAATAATGTGATTATTATCCTTGGCTGAAGATAAAAATAGAAATTTACAAATTTGAAAGGATCATCTGGAAAAAGACAACTTACCTAGATAATATGTTAGTAGGTAAAGGGTAATGTGTATGGGGCATTTTAATGAATTGTTTAATAAATATTTACTCAATCGTACTTAAGTATTTTATCAATACTATGTATGTTATTTTTTTAACAATACATTCATGTATAAAACTAGAGTACAAATGGGTGCTCATAGTGCAAAAGACAACCGTTGGATGGAATAAATAAAGATGATAGTTAACTAAGAATAAGCCTAGGCCTACTCTAGAACAACCGTTATTCTGTCACCAAGATTATTGGTACTTATAGGTACATATGAACGCAACCACAACTCGTCGAAAAGGTTATTATTAAAAAAAAAAAAAAAACAAAAGCAGGTATCGAAATACCTCCCAAAACAGTTCTCAACGGGATCTGCCCAAAATACTCAGCATATTCTTAATTTAAATTTCACGCAAAGGAAATTCCGTACACAGCTCTTTTATGAAAATCTTTTTTTTTTAAGATAACAAAAATGCGCTGGGATCTGGCAGATAAAACCGGAGTCGCGATGAAAGGGTTAATGCAGCAAAACCTGCCGACAATCGCACTCCAGGGGCGCGGACGGTAAGGTTGGATCCTATAATCCGGTATTTCACTCCGCCAGCTAGGAGCCAGGTATCAGATCATAACTGATCTCGTTTATGGTTTTAAATGTGCTTTATTGAATTATGGAAAATTCACACCTTAAGAAATTGTAAATTATTTGAATTACTTATTTCTTCCAATAAATCTTAAGAATAGACACTTTATTTACGTATTGCTGACACAAACGTGATAACATAAATCATTTTAGTGACGCAAATAAGAGTCTGAAAGATAGCGAAGGAAATAATTCTTCTGAAAAAATACTAAACATCCTGTAGGGCCGGCTTTTGCATACCTATTTATAAACAACCCTGTTTAGGCATAAAATGACAAAAACATCGTTACTGACCTTCGTATGATCTTGAGTGACCTGCTATTGCTACGTTATGATTACAGAAATTGAAAATTAACGGTTTATTTTATATGTCCCAGTGTTTTTTGTTTTTTAATATTTTAGTCGGAAATCTCGTGTTGTAACACCTACAGTTCAACCAAAGCATCAACCACGAAAAGTAACCATAATAGCTGCTACATAATAACAACTGTAGATCACAATCCCGCACATTAAAATATAAACAAACCTCAGAATGGAGCAAGTAAACTTAATCAATCTTCCACTGACAAAAGTTTACGTAATAACGTGCCCCTTTCGTTTCTTCTCGGTTGCAAATTACTCGTTCGTTCTTGCCGACACTAAGGAAACTTTCACTGAATCGAAATTAAATTGCTAATTTTGCTACTAACCCCTGAATTTGTTATCGATCTCTTCTTTCAAAGTCCCTCAATGCCAACGGAAAGCTGAATTAATTTGAATTTGTCCGGGTCATTCAAATTACACATTAACTTGCCAAATGAGTTTCTATTTAGAAACGTTTCATTTCACGTACCTATACTCGTTACAACGCTTATATATTATGGAGCTGGTTTCGGCTCCGCGGTTGTTTCGTGATAGAAATGAATACTAAAATCGTTTACCTACATATAAATTGTTTTATTAAATGTTAGTTCATGTTCCTAATATGAATTCTTTGAGATTAATCAACAGAAAGACTAATAGTTGAAAGTAATTAGCTACACAGTCATAGGCGACTGTGCAGCTAATTAGCTAATTTCCTAATGACCTAGGGGTCACAGGGTCCCCCTAGTTTAGGAGGCAGGGTTTTTAACTATTTGTACAGCCTTCTGCTAAAATTCAATGTACCTAATATGTGGAATGTAATGGTATTGGGTGTGTAATATATGCCATAATAACAGATAATATATTATCATTTGAAATAACGTTCACTTGATATAATTTTCATATGCTATAAAAACAAATAACCTAATTTCATGTGATCTAATATTACATTTCATATAAACTTCTTTTGCTCTAATAACATTTTAGTATAACGTTCATCTCATATAATTTTCAATTAGTATATTGCTCTTTTTATATAACGTTCAGATGACCTAATTTTCATATTTACTCATTTTCTGCCCAAATTCTGTAGTGAATAAGTAAATATCAGAAAACATCATACTGTTATAACCTCATCTAATAACAAAAATAATAATAACAAATGATTCACCAACAATAGAAGGGATCTGGCGCTCGGCGGCCGCTGCTGCGTCACGCTCGCTTCGCTCGCTCGCCTTCGCGCGCTAATGGTCATGGTTCTAACCTAACCTAACCCACATGATTCACCAATCTTAGAGGAACCTTAGAGGATCTCACGCAGGTATATATGAGGTGAGGTGAGGAGGTGTTAAAATTATATTAGAATTAGAATTTGAATTTGATGAGAGCAGCGGTGGCCCAGTGGTGGAGACGAGCAGTAAGTCGTGGGTTCGAACCCAGCCAGGCGCATTACTTTGTGTAATTTATTTCATCACCACTGCTCTCAAAACGGTGAAGGAAAACATCATGAGAAAACCGGCATGTCCTAGAACCAAAAATTCGAAGACATGTGACATCTACCAACCCGCACTGGGCCCGCGTGGTGGATTATAGCCCTTTCCCTCTCATAGAGAGGAGGCCTGCGTCCCAGCAGTGGGAACATTAATAGGCTGATTATGCTTATGCTTATGCTTATAGAATTTGAATATTATACTAACTGAATATTAGTTCAAATGTGCATCATAGAAAATGTTTATTAAACCATTTAAAATTAGGTAAACTGAAATTATATCAATAATTCATTACATCATTTCATCGTTATACTAAAAAAAAAATATATTAAATGAAATACCTAATTTCATTTAATATAATTTTTTTCGTTAGAACTTTTGTTATTATGTCAAATGGTACGCACCTAATGTTATTGTATACAAAGCTTTTTGTGCCAATAAACTTATTTTTATTTCCATTTATTATTTTTCAGTTACTTCGTACTTGTACCCACTACTAATTTGAGAATAATAAATTCTTGAAAATATTCATTTTCTCTCAATAAACTTAACTATTCACATCACGATTTTGCCGTTAACGACAGAAATCCGAGTAAAGTAAACCAAGAAATATTAGCAAAATATTTGTCCCGGCCGAGGAGTTCGTAACTCGAAAAGAATCATCTGATATTGGCTTATAATATCAAAAACTTCACGTTAAATTTCGTATCCAATATAAACCGCGGTGAAAGTTGAAAACGGCAAGTTCGGAGGCACTTATCTCAAAGTTTTCGGGGACACGAGGCACTTTAGCGTTGGATTATTTATTATCATATCATGGGGCGAGATGAGTGGCTAAATTGTGTGATGACGTGTGAGGTAACATGAAAAGACGATGAAGTGGCCCTTTGAGCAGCAAGTCCGGCTCGCCGACCCAACTCAAAGGAGCGCTCTGCCTAATGGCTTGTGTCGATGTGTTATCCGCGCGCACGCCCCACTACACTAAAAAGACGCTAGTTTACAACGTCTTTAGTGCCTCAATGGATAATGGCTCTATCTAACGGATACTATGTCTGAAATAAAACGCCATGTCAAGAACTTTGAAGTCTCACTTCGGAAAACTTTAGGGTAACCTCTTCGGAGAGCGATGTTTCAAAGCAAAAGTTAGCTAATATAATATATCAATAACACTGAAACATCCACGTCCCCAACGAGAACTATAAAACAAGATTCTCCAAACATATTACGCAGAAAACTTACACCCACTAACCCAGAGATTACGGATAAGAAACTTACGTACGCCCAACAACTTTAATATTAGGGAAAATTGTAATAAAGCATCGCCAGATAAACGGGGAGTTTGCGCGGTAATCCCCATTCTGGTGACAGCAGGAACGCCGAAAGTGCGACGGTACATAATCACCGGCGCTTTGCACGGAATATATTAATTGATAACGTTGGGTCACAACGCGACGAGCTCATAACTCATGAAAACCGTCATATTTCACCGCTGAACAACTTTAATTTAGCACTCATTATCACAGTTGGTTTGTAATTACATTGAGCTCCATATACGATGTAGCAATTTTATAACCTCTGGGAGTGGAATGGAATTATTGATGAGATTGTTACAAACGTGCCCCGAAATTAATTTAGCTTTTCTAAAAGGGTAATAAATCATGATCTTGAATGCTAAAAGCTAAGTTAAATTGACTTTATAAAAGTTATATTTTCATGGTCTTAAAATAAGTTCATCCTCAGTTCACGTAGTAAAAAAACTAAAATCTTACGTAAAAATATTGTTGTTGAATTTCCAGCAAAAAAATCCTTTACCAAAGACTGCTACAATAATGAAATAACGATAGATATATGGAGACAGCAAATACGTGTAAAAAACTCGATAAAATCATTACTTTCGAGCACAAACAAAGGTAGAATGCAACAATAAACAAACATAGCAACAGTACCGTTACGAGTTTCGCGTATATCATAAAATGCGCCATATTTCATCGTTGAAATTTCATTTAGCACTCATTACCCGGTGCAGGTTAGTTCGCAGTTTCAACGTACCTAGGTATGTTTAATTTGTAGACCAAGTAACCCAAGGGAAAATGATTTAATCCTATTTGTTTTATGTGCCTTTGTTTAGTTACGTCGGTTGGCTGTTATGTACCCATTTTACGTTAACACTGAGTAATGTGGAGTGTGTCCTAGGATATGTATTACGGGGAGCTGACAGGTGTGTGCATGAAACCTCGCTACAACATAATAACGTACACTGTATCTAACATTATGACTTCAGGTAGGTATGGGGAACTACTCGTAACTTTGGTGAATTTAAACGGCTGTTGATGGCGTTTTCTTCGTGTTTTCAGCTATTGTTGGTTTCAGTCTTTTGTAGCTGAATAGATTATATCATGCGTATTTTACATGAAGTCAAGTATACTGCCTCGTTTGGTCCTGTGGTCGCAAACGCTACTGCTGAGAGTGAGGTCCAATAGGTTTTAGCAACCCGTTGCTTGGACTTGTGCTATATGTATTTACCCTCCATTATACCTCCTGCGAGGATAATGCTTATTTTATGTTAACGATGTGTTGTCGAATGTCTATAATTTTTCATACATATCTTTTAATATTTCTTTAAAAACCGTACAAAAAATATTATATTTAAAAATAGCGGTCCGTCGGTGTCGTGAGCAGGTTCCAAGCTACCGGTGGTTAGGGCTCCAGAGACAGGAACCTCCTCACAATGGGAGCCGTATCGAGGAATACTGCCTTCTGTATCAGGCCCTAGATCCAACCGCCTAAGGAAAGCCTCGAAAGATGATCGTCGAAGCTCTAAAATTATTATTTGATATTACTTTGTGAATCTTCACTATGCATCCTGCTATGTCATAACAACCATCCAATAAGGGAAAATCACTATCACCAAAAGCTAATTCGTCAGTAAATCATAAGATCGGATTGCATGACTTGCAAGGACTTGTTCAAACAATGAGTCGCAATAATATGACAAGTTAGCTAGGGGGCGGAAGGATCAACAGCCTTTTACATAAAGGCCGTATTTCACTGTTGCCATGCACGATAACACGAATTAAGTGAGCCATGCTTTTGAAGTGAGAAGTTGGGTTTTTCATAAATTTATTGTGTGGAATCTTACACATACTCAAATGATGTTGTTATACGTAAGTGAGCGGCCAGGTTGATTGGCTAGCTGGTTAGTTTATGAGCTTAATAGAAGCGTTTTTCCTGAAATAAAACGCATATTAAATACTTACCTTATTTGAAGCTTACTGTTTGAGATAGGCCCTATCTGTTTTCCGGTTATCTATGTCCTTCTTCTTCACTCCTATATATCTATCTCGCTCGCACACTCCCCACCAGGCAGGCCCGAGCGCAGTTGGGAGGCTCGAGGCGTTCACGAATCATTGAGTCAAAAATACCAGGCAGAAATTAATTGTAAGCTTCAAATAAGGTAAGTATTTAATATGCGTTTTATTTCAGGAAAAACGCTTCTATTAAATCCATGACCGTTATTTGAAGCTTACTGTTTGAGACGTGTTTGTTATCGCCTGGTGGTGGGGACGCCAATGTGAAGTAAGTTTGATTGACTTCAGGAAAATAATCTATACCTATGAATTAAGCGATAGATATTCATTATTTGGAATTAATATAATATTAAATTAAACAGCTTTGGAGTGTGCAAGAAATAAATTTATACAACAAAAACCAATCAGTAACAATTCGTAATAACAACAGAAACAATATTAGTATAATCTGTGTTCCAGAAGATTAATACAGAAAATAAAAATTTAATCAGCTGGGTTGAACATTCTAGTAATGCTGTTGCTAGCAGAGGCTGGCAGTATCTCTCGTCTGTAGAAGCGTGTAAAAGTCTCTTTGGACTTCCAATTTCCTCTGGACAAAATTTCATCCAGAGGTAAGTTATCAGACCAATTGCCTATGAGTGTCACTATCGGTTTTAGAGCCAAATACTGGCTTTAAAATAATGTTACAGCCATCATCGATGCAATGCTCCGAGTCCACTAGCAGCAATGTCAGATCGTGGACTCGTCTGCCTGAGCACAGGAGGAGGAGTGTTGCTGTATGTCGAGAAGTGGCAAAAGGGTTATTTTCATCTACAGTGTTTGAACTTAAAAAGGAGGTCAGGGCATCTATATTCCATACGGGAGGCTTATGGGCGACAGGCTTCTTTAAAGCAATAGACTTTAGTACGTGTTTTACTAATGTATGCGAACTTATTCGTCCAGCATCTTCGGCATTGCATAGAGTAGCCACTACCGATTTGTGAAGCAAAATAGTGTTATAAGAAAACTTGTCGACTAAATGTAGGTCCGCTAGATATCTAGCAACGATGGGCCCTGTTGGGTTAAAAGGATCCAAATTATATTTTTTAGACCAAGATACCCATCGATCCCACGCGACCTTATAGGTTTTAAGAGTCGAAGTACGCCACGAGGATTTAAGTAACTGTATTTGATCTTCATTCCAACCCGTCAAGCTCTTCGACCACCCCCACACTTCCAGACTTCGAGCGCCATCTCTTGAACCTTGGGGGGTGGCAGACCGGTCGTGGTGTCTATTAGATTCTCCCTGAGATTGGTGATCGACCACGGAGCTGCTACTGCTCGAGCTTTGAGATCGGCCCGCCAGAATACCCGACTCCACCGGGGGACAATTAAAAGGTACAGCCCGGTCGCCGAGTTGAGGTGGGCCAGCACCTTGGGTATCAGGTACGGTGGTGGGAATACCCACGCAAGGTGGTAGTTCCACTGCCGGGAAAAGGCATTGTGGAATAACGCTTGGGTATCTGTTAAATCCAGAGACACATAGTTGGCTACCACGTTTGCTCGACTGGACGCAAATAGATCTACTACCGGAGTGCCAAACTTGTGAAATACTTTCTCCGTGCAAGCGGGCAGAAGATGCCATTCTGGCACTAGCTTGTGCCTGGAGAGGTGATCCGCATGTCCGTTGTAAATGCCGGGTATATAATTGACTGTCAGATTTATTTGATGACAATCTAGTAAGCGGAACACTCTGTACGTTACTTCCATCAGAGGTGGCGATCTCGTGCCGCCCTCGTTTCGCAAGTGGGCCACAACTGTTCGATTGTCGCACTGGAACAGAGCAGTGGACTTGCACAGTAGAGGACCGTGGGTTTCGAGCACTTTTAAGATTGCCAGCATCTCTTTTAGGTTGCAATGTAGATGTTGTTCTTGAGCAGTCCACACACCTGACACTGCGTAACCGTCCACCTGAGCTCCCCAAGCCAGATCGGAGGCGTCTGTGGTCACAAAGTGAGTTGGTGATGGCAGATGGATTGCAAATGTTTGGTGGCAGTTGTGAAACCACCACTGAAGATCTTCTGGGACTTCGTCTGGTAAGTGGATCTCCTTTCTGACTGGCATATTTAGAGATGCATTTAGGAAACTGAGCAGAGACCGGTGATGTAGTCTGCCCTGTGGCACCACAAAACTTGCAAAGTTTAGAAGGCCCACTAGGCTTTGCAATTCTTGCAGGCAAGCCTTGCCCAAGTTCAGCCTTGCAGAGACCTTGTGGATAAGATTTCTGACCTTGTCTTGCGGCAGAGATTTTTTGTTGGCCCAAGGATCCCACTGAACTCCCAGATACACAAGACTCTTTTGTGGGGATACAACAGATTTCTTTAGATTTACTTGCCACCCTAGATATTCTAGACGGTTCAGGAGAGTACGAACATGAGTTTCGATCACGAACGTGATTAGTTATTCCATCTCGGCGCATTTGTATAACTTCAGCCCTGTGTCCACAGATAAGCTGCAACAAATCTGAAGACGCTTTGTGGAAATCACCTTTAGAAAAAACCTCCGTGATCTTATCCTGAAGGCTATTAAAATTTAAACCCTGTTCTGCATGAGCCCAGGATAGTAGTTCTGACAAAGTAGATGATAACGCCTGCCTTTGTTCTAGCGCACAAAATGTAAGAGCGGCGTAAGCCTTGTCAGCATAAGCCAAATGGCGCAACTAATCATACGCACGAATCTCCTCATTGGCTTCTAGGTCAATAAAACCAGGCGTATGGCAATATGATTTCTGTACTTCAGAGTACCTGACCTCACTCCATTCACTTTTATTAAAATATTGTATATCCTGAAGGGCTTTCAATAAATTATCGGGTGCTTTAGGAACCGCAGGCTCCTTCAGTTTTGTTTCAATATCGAAACTGAAGGGCAGTTGAGCCTGAGTAGGTTCACTCGCGCACGCGTCACTACCATCATTGTACAAGATGCCACTAACACTGTCATCAATCAACAAGTCGTTGTCTATAACTGACGCGAGCTCCACACCGCCACATGGCACTGATGATGACAAAGCAATTTGATTACGTAATGCACTCACCTCTCGGAATAACTTGTGCATCTGCCGATTGTCTTTCCGTGATTTGCGACTATATTTGCCCCCCCTTCTTTTGTGGTGATGGCCACGTTTTTTCTTTCGGTCGGAAGAGCTCGCGGAATCCGTGGAATCACTTGACGAAGAAGGGCTGCTACTAGATGATGAACTCCTAGCTGAGCGTGCACGTTTCCGAGAACTGGACTGAGCCGGCTTTGGCACCCGATCCCGCGATAAATCATATCGCGGCTCCTCAACACTAGCGTTCACACATGTATTATTTTTATCTAAATCATCCATCCTAAAAGTAAAACACTTTTTAAAAGGTAGGTATCTGTAAAACAACAGTTCACAACTAGGACACAGTATGATTATGACACTTTATACTGAGGAAGGACAATAGGTAAATGTTTCTAGAAACAAAAAGAAACCAAGAAAAATAACGCTAAAAATACGTTACATACCTGCGTAATCAATTTGAATTATGAATGTTAATATCAAATCGACTTGAAAAACGAACGGTAACACCGTTTAAATATGAAATTAACTCACGCGCAGGTGCTATTTCTATTTACGGTTTAGTGAAGGTGAAGACAACCGTACACGCCGGAAAACAAGACGCCAATGATTCGTGAACGCCTCGAGCCTCCCAACTGCGCTCGGGCCTGCCTGGTGGGGAGTGTGCGAGCGAGATAGATATATAGGAGTGAAGAAGAAGGACATAGATAACCGGAAAACAGATAGGGCCTATCTCAAACAGTAAGCTTCAAATAACGGTCATGGATTTAATAGGTATAATCTGTCATTTCAACATCGAGCTAACTATGGCTTGCTCGTCATATTTCGCACATGTCAGTGTAGTTTCGCCAAAGCATAAGCATAAGCATAATCAGCATATAAAGTTCCCACTGCTGGGACACAGTGCGGGTTGGTAGATGTCACATGTCTTCGAATTTTTTTTTTTTTGGGTCTTCGACATGCCGGTTTCCTCACGATGTTTTCCTTCACCGTTTTGAGAGCAGTGGTGATAAAATAAATTACACAAAGTAATGCGCCTACCTGGGTTCGAACCCACGACGTTTCGCCAAAGAATCAAATGTAAAGCGGCAGAGCCACTTGTATAAAATGCCTCGCCTGTATTCACCAGAAAAGAATATTCAACAGCGAATATAAATAAGGCCAAAATATAAATTTGAAATCACTGCTGTGATTTCAAATTTATAGCGAACGGTAAATAACGTTCTGCATTATACCCCTTCGTCTGTACCCAGCGCTATTACCTCTTGTCACGGCCGCTTCTCTGTAATGTGTGTGCCCAAATATTACAGCCGGGGGCTTAATATTCCTAAACATTTCCTATCATTCCCGAGATCCCGGGCCGACCCTCCAGACAGTAATTACAGACAGAGTTTAATTAATTATATAATTGTGATCTCCTTGTAAACGTAACTTAATTTATGTTCAATTGTTTCAAATATAAATAGAAATGCTCTTGTTTATTAGTACGTTTATTATATTTCGTACAGGAAAATGTAAATGCGGAGATTTTTGTTAAAGGTTAATGTTGTTTTTTAATGTCAATGACCTTTTAGGGAAAATAAGGATAATAACGTGTTGATTGCTGGATGTTTATGCGGAAATGTTGTCAGTACCTATCTACAGTGTAAACAAACCCTTCACGAAGCCGTCAACCAAGCATTCTGTACATCAAACTAAATAGCTCCTCGCAAAAATTCTTGCTGGGAGACACCTTTTTTTTGGGGTGAAAATATCAAGTTTTATGGTAGGACTCAATGTAACGCACTCAAAACATTGTGCTAATGGGTGGATTGAATAGTACGGGGGTCGTGGAGGTGTTTAAACTAAAGGCATTATATGATATTAAAAACTCGTTTTAAAAAAAAATATTGTGAAAATGTTGGAGCTCTGACCCCCAATATTTCCGTAACTAGAAGGTTCGCAGGTTAGTTCTAGAACAAAAAAATATC
This sequence comes from Noctua janthina, assembly GCA_963576755.1. Lineage (NCBI taxonomy): Eukaryota > Metazoa > Arthropoda > Insecta > Lepidoptera > Noctuidae > Noctua > Noctua janthina. The sequence goes on from OY755055.1 coordinate 8,536,880, forward strand.
GCAAAGGCGGGGACAACAAGTATCTTTCGGTTTCGTACTTTACACCCATGATAGTCGTTATTTCAGGTACTACATTTGATTAATATTTCTGGACTAAACTTATACCACAGAGCACTGTGACGTCACGGCGGCTGCTGCTAGAGGCGGTATTGTCAACATTTTCCGTTCAAACTAAGCCTGAGTACCGTGTACAAAAATGACGTGTAACAACAAACAGGTTTACTTTGAAGGCGTTCCGTAATAGAAGTTGTGTGCTTAACGCACTTGCGGCGCCAAGAATTCGATTAGTACTGTCATGGCGTCTACGCTGCCGGCTCGAAAATGAATTTTCTCTGTCTCGAATTAACTTCTAAGTACTTAGTCGCTATAATTACAATGCCCATTTTTTCTAAATTTTTTGAAATTTCAGGTGCTTCGTAGTTCAACGTTATTGTTTTTAGAAGCTACTTCATCAATTTTTTTACCTGCTCCGTCCCTTGTTTACACTTATTACAATATGTTTCATAATTACACCGATGTTAAATTGTAATTTTTGTTCTATTCTAGTAAATTTTCTCTCAAAATAATAAACAAATTTCATCATTTCGGATTGAAGTCACCCATAGTTGGGCTTAGGTCCCCTTTCTTCTCCCACGTCACCCAGTTCCATGCGTCCCTCATCCTGGTGTTCCACGCAACTCAGACTACACTGTCCCAACCCAACTGCCTTATGACCCTGGTTTCTTTGGCCAACATTCGGTCAAAACTTTACTATATCAACCTTCTGCACATCTAGCCAAATCGTTGACTTTCGTCTTAAGCGACGAAAGGTTTCGGTACTATTAGCACTAAAAACATTTATTTTGTATAGTAAATGAGGTAAATATCGCGTTTTAGTGTCAATTATTGGTGACTTCCCGTCAACCCCACCGCCCGTGGCCCCACTGGTGGGGCCTTCGGGAATTGATTAAAAATTGTTCCCGTTGACCCCACCGTATTTTTAAGTAATAAAATATTACTCAAAAACATTGCATAGGATCGAGTACTTTTAGTACAGTTGTGCTAGTTATGGGCAGTAACCTTACGAACAGTACTAGGCTGGCATGAATCCAAGAAGGTATTTATTACTAGAAGACCGTACCTATTGTAGCATTAGTGTTACTGACTATGTCAGTTTAAAAACTTATATAAAGATTTCGGTATAACTCATTCGGTCTAGTAGGCTTTTGCCGACCATGACTCGCTTAAAGTCAAAACAAAGGAAAACAAATACTGAAAAGTACCTACCTACTTGAACGAAAATCCCAAGTCTCTAGTAATTACGAATAATGGCTCCAAAATAGATTCAAATGAAGGCGACATATCCCATACCTATTTTGAGCAAACCCTTTCAATTGAATCGAAACACAAATTGAATCGAGTTGCCGATACTCGAAGTCCCTTATTTCCGGGTACCATTTAAAATTACGAGTACCTCTGATATTTTTCTAATGATATTGGACTGTTTATTGTGAACCCTGGGTCTGCCCAGTTTCAGCCATGTTACTGTCGGACAGCTGACTATCGCTTACACTTTAAGTGGAAGAAAATTATCACACAAATATTATAAAGGCAAAAGTTTGTATGTGTGTATGTTTATTTCTCCTTTACGCTCAAACGGCTTAACGGATTTGGAATCAAGATAGCTTATATTCTGGATTAACACAGCCTACTTTTGATCTCGCAAAAGTGCGGTGTTCCCGAGGGATGATCAAATAACTCAAATATGGTTTTCCCGAATTTTGATTAAAATCGTCTCTTTGGCGACCAAAAGTACTAGGCTAGCATAAATTCAAGATGTTGTTTATTCAAATGATGAAGGTAGGTAGGGTAAGAAGGTAGGATAAGTAGGTAGGGTAGGTATGTTAGGTAGGTAGAGTAGAGTAATAAAAAGTATAAGGAGGTAGCACGGCTTACTTTTAGCAGCTTTTAGTATTAAATTATCAAGAACATGCAAAAAATGTTCTTCAAAATTTGATGTCATTCTTTTTTCAAGTTTCAGTTCCTGTACATCCGTGTGCAAACTTTTTCACCGCGGGTAACACCGCGGGCGCAGCTAGTTGTTAATGTAATTGTTATTGTTGTGATGTTTCGAAGACAAGTCCATTAACGAATTAACCTAGATACATATCTATGTTATAAATATCAACTACTGACCTACTTATTATGTAATAGTACCTATAAAAAGATTTAAATAGTATATATCTAATTGCGTATATCTTTATTTACTTTTTTTTTTTATTAGCTGTGTTTGGCCATATCCTTCCAGGTACTCTTCTTCTACGCCACCTCGAACCATTATCATATATTACTTTATTTACTTAAACTGTAAAAATGGCTGTGTCCCGGTTCAAGCCAGGTGCTGGCTTTAATATTCTTGTTATATCAATCTTACCACATATAAAGCATGCAGTAAAAAAATGAGTTCGAGTGTTGTTGTTGCATATTAATAATTGTGTTTTTTTTTTTAAATTATAAATCGTCTAACAATAAAACAACTTACTATTCGTCGTTACGGTTAACGGACTAATAGCAGAGAGCTTCGACCAACACCTTAGGAGGCTCTCATTGCGCGGCTGGGTCAAGGGCTTGATTCAGAAAGCAGCTCCTACACACGGCACGCATAGTGAGGCGGTTCCTCTCTCTGGAGCCCTGACCACCGGCAGCCTGGACCTTGTTCCTGATGTCGACGGGTCATCTATTTTTTATATTTATAAATGTTTTGTTTACTTTTGTTTTTTGAAATATTCAAAAATGTATAAAATAAGAGAAATGATGAATAAAAGAAACAACTTAATACAACTAACACGAACCAACTCATCCATATTTTAACTATATCATAATCAATCAATATTATCTAACAAAATTTACAAATGGTGCCAAAATAGGCCGAAGTAACACATCCTATACCCATTTTCTCTGCAAATAAACAAGTAGGACCCATAACGAAAGGCCAGAGTGCTACAAAGCAAATTGAATCGAGGTGCCGATACTAGGAAGTCCCTCATTTCCGTGTTATTTGTTGTCGCTTGCCCCATAGGCATTAAATTTTCTTCTATGTCCCATCGTACGCATCCGGGAATGATGTCCGTCCTTTCGATTCGGTACAAAAGTGAATTAACAGTCGCCCGCTCTCTTTCTATTGACCTTTACACCTTCGTTATCGAAAATCGAAGCTAATAGGTTCCGACGGCCAGACTAGTATTGTGTTGTACAAATTGTGGAGGGTTTAGTGTTTCGCCGATACTTTACTTAGTTACTACAGAGAGTGGAATCAGTTACGTCTATCTGTATTTCAGACAAGCTGCTTTTTAATTGAATTATGTTGCTAAGTGGTGAATATAGTCAAAATTTCAAGTGTTAGTAAAAGTCTTAACGATGTGTGTATGTGAGCTCGTTTTGACAAAGATGTGTACCGCATCAAGGATAGATGACCGCACAGATTAATAAGTACCTCCTAAATAAGTAGGCATATATTGCATTTTATTTAAATTGAACTAACTTTATGAAATATTGCACAAGTTTTTTACTGGCCAAGCGCACAACCTTAAAGATAAGTAAACTTTTAAGTCCGTTCAATACTTTTTACAACAAAACTTTTTAATTACTTTTCGAATATAACGTAAGGGCCACCTGCTCGAGGCAGCATAGTTATTAGCCCCTGGGGGACCGGTGCCAATAGCCGAAGGACATACCGAACTAGGCTCAAGGGATACTGATAACGTAGAAAACGCTTTATAACACCCTTAAATAAAGTTAATAGCTCTCGGGAAGTTTTTCGCTGTACCCCTTAGGGCCATTACGCAGTGTACGATACGATTTATATAGCGTTTACAGACTTAGGCGCGGCCCGAAGGATTCCGCCTTATAGTATTTAGGTGTCAAACGGAGTTGTACAAGGTCGATTTACTGGTGTGATAGCGCACCCTCGTTCCTTACTTGTTTTGAGAGGTTTAGTGATTTTTATTAGGCTTTTATAGTGGTGTGTTAGCGGCGGCGAACGTGTTATGTAATCGATATTGTTTGTCGTTCTTTATCGCTCACGCTGACCCAATATTTTTATGATTATGTTGGGTAATGAAAAAAATGTCGAGTAAGGGATAAGGTATATTAGAGGCAGTTTCGGGTACGTACACTATTAATGGCATAGAGACACGGCTATTATTATCAATTCGGCTGCGTATTTTGCTGAATTTAACAACGTCTTCATATTTATTTTATTTATTTAACAATTTATGTACACACTAAATACAGGAAAGAAGAAAGGAACAGAACATAGTACAAAGGTGATGCTTATTTCTAAAGAAATCTCTTCCAGCATACCTGCGAAAGGAGATACTAAAAAAGAGATGTAGACATAGTGTGTGAAAGAAGAAGAGAAAATGGAATACATAAAACGTAAAGCAGAACTATTTAAACATAATAATATAAGAATATACTAACATACGTATAATACAAAGACAAAACATAACAATACTGTAAATACAATAAAATAACTAATAATAAATACTTATGCAACTATGACGAAATGGAAAGATAATGTTCTTTCACTCTTCTTTTGAAAACTGCAACAGTTCGGCAGTCCCTAATGTCAGGCGGAATTGAATTCCACAGCCGCACGGCGTGTGCAGTGAAGGAATAGGCTTATAATGTTATTTAAAAATAACACAAACTATTGAAAGATCTATGTTACTTACCTACATATTAAAAAAAAACAGTAGACAACAGGGTGGATATTTTTAATCAAGCTAAAAAGAAAACTAAATTTGTAGCTCTAACCTGAATTGGTAGAAGTAAATGAAACTGAACTAAAACTAAGCGAACAATTCCCATTCATCCAGCCGTATTCCTCCAATCCAACGCATGAGGGCTGAACGGAGATAGGAGCTAAAAATCCAATCCTATATTTAACTGGCTTTCATAGGCACCGAACGGCTAACTAATCGGTTACCTATACCGTAACAATCAATCGCACCCGCCTTAATTTTCCAGCCAATAACGGAGGGCCACACAATCCATTCAAAGTACCTAATTAATGGGACAACATATTTTCCGATGCGGATCACGTAGATATAGCAGGTGACGTCATGAAAAATACGCCGCCGCGCCATATATAAGGGGATGTGTGCATTTGGTGCCGAAACACCGTTTTTATGGCTCGTCCAACATTAATTAACACGGGATCTGGGAACGACAAATGAAGAACGGCTGGCTCGGGAACCGTTGATTTGTTGCAAACTGTTGGTTGGACCCCGTCAGCTTTCGGAATTGACTTTTTGTAAAGAATTTGGGTTGAAAATTGAAGGGTTTTGGAATTTTTGTCGCCATTTCAGATATGTGTCGTTTTCACATATTTTGTTTGATATATTTTAGGTAATAACAGAACATATTTTCAATTTTGAGAAAATAAATAGTCAAAAACCAAATTCATAACGATTATTCTTACACTTTCCTTATTTTTCTCGACAAAATATTCAGAGGGTGCCATCAAAACAATATTTATTTCTCATACTTATGCAGACATCAATCTACGCCGGAAAACATGAACTAACTTGTCAAGCCTCAAGTTTTTCACGACACCGAGTAATAAAATGTTCGAAAAAGTCGAACCTCGATTTTTTTTTCGAAGTTTCAGTCGACATTCGCATTCGTAAAAGAGCCTTTGTCAGCTCATTTCTCACATTCTGATTGAGATAGACTGTCTTGCATAAATCTGAAGCATTTCATTTCACTTCCGCAGAAAATATTTCAAGTTATGAACAAGAACTCGTAATTTTTACTAATGGATATTTCTTTTTAGTAAATTATATTATAATTTATGGGTTGTCGTATTTTTTTATCGATCTGAGAAACTGGGAGTGATGGGGAAGTGGATACTGTCTTCTAGTGGTAGGGCCGGTAAACTTATTGCGTTCTGGACTTTATATCAAACGTGCTAAGCTTTATATTCAATCAATCAATCAATCAACTTTATTTTTCTCACCACAATATACACAAATTATTTTACATCGGTCAGATTCGACAATGATACACAATTCAGGTAAGTATTTATTGTGGGAGACTGGTGCCTAAGCTAGGCTCGTGGCCTGTGTTTCAGGACACCAGGATCCCACCCCTTTACATTTTCATTTTTAAAAATTATGTACTAGGCCCGCTGACAGATTGTAATTAGGAATCAGACATTTTATAGTTTTATTTACTATGATTAAAATCTAGGTTAAGTATGCGAGACGAATGTTAGTAGATGTGTAGTATGGGTGATTGTGTGTGTGAGTGTGTGGGTGTGTGACTGTGTGTGTGTGCGTGGGTGTGTGACAGTACGTGATATTGTGTTTAGGTCACTATAAGTATATTTTCAGTATTATTATAGTTTAATGTTAGTAGCCAGTCTGTTAGCCTCTTTTTGCATTTATTATTTGTGAGGCTAAAGATATGTAACACTTTGTGAGTTTTATTGTATAAGTAACCACCCAGATAGCAAAAGAAACGCCTTGCGAACATAGTTTTGAGACAGATGATGGCGCTCCACAGGGTCATATCGTCTTTTCCCCCTGGACAACGTTGGATTATAAACCAAAAGAGAATGCTGTTTCAGCAGAATGTGCAATATAAACAGTTGCCGCACTGTCAGGACTTCATTCTCTTTGTATAACTGTTCAGTGGGGTAGCGATACGGTCGAAAAGACGAAACTTTCAGTATAGCTCTTTGGGTTCTTTCAATTTCTATTAGGGTAGTTTTTGGAGCTCCACCCCAAGAGGTGATGCAGTAGCATATTATAGATTGAGCAAGGGTATAGTACACTGTTTTCATAATATTTTTATCGACTACATGTCTCATCGTTTTAAACACATAAATTAGTTTCCGTAATCTGTTACTAAGAGTGGTTATGTGATCTTGAAATCTTAGGTTTTTGTCGATCGTTATTCCCAGGTATTTTACATTCTCAGCCTTGGTGAGTGGTTCGCAGTTACAACTACGGGTGAGTGGGTTTGTGCAGGAGTGAGCTACAATAGTATTAGGTAATGTTTGGGAGGATTCGTTGTTTTTCATGGAGAATGCTATGTAATTGGTTTTGGTTATATTAAGGGTCAACAGATTTTCGCGTAACCAATTGGATACTGTATTAAAGCCTAGTTGTGCACGTTCATAGACATCTTCCCACGAGCTCGCGCTGAACAAGAGGGCAGTGTCATCAGCAAAGCTAATGATTTTGCCATTGGGGATAGTAATACCCAGATCGTTGATATAGATGAGGTATAATGAAGGTCCAAGGACACTACCTTGAGGCATATTATCAACTATGCAAATGATCTAACATTACGCTTACACTTCGGCATGACTGCCTGCTAATGAAATTACGCAAAGCGACTGCCAAATATTTAGAAAAAAGCGGCCCCTAAGCATTCAGAACATTATCAGCGGTATCTAAAGACCCGTATAGTCACTGCAAATATCATTTTTCACGTAGCGTGACCACATGAATGGAGGTGAAATCTCGATAGGCCCGAGTAAGCTTAAGACTTTATTCCGGAGTGCGGCGAGGCAGCCTTAACGAGCGAAAGATGAACTTTGTATAGACATCGTTATCCATGGCGGTTCTATGATGACTTAATGAAAAAAGGTTACGCAATATCGGTAGAAAATACCTGTGGGTGAGTTCGTGTATTATTCTCTGAATTGTGAAAAAAATCTGATTTGTAACTTTTTATTTTTCTGGTATCGTTGAAATCTTTACGCTCAGAGAAATTACAGTTTTAAAAGGATGTAAAAATATATTAATAAAACGATTGCAACCGCAGCGGCAAAGGCACTCAATGGCTGTAACTGACCACAGCGACGAAACTGTTGTCTATGAAAACGCTTCTATTTTGTCAGGCTAGAGCTCAATGGGAAAAGCGTAAAAGAGCACGGAATTACTGTGGATCAACGTGGAGTAGAGAAAGCAGTACCTATTTATAAAATTCGTGGCGGCAAAATTGCGTTGAACCCACAAAGTATGTCAACGCCTTCAAAGCATTCAGTTTATATACGTCAATTGTGTCGTAATGCAAGTAAACAATGAAACGCTTGGTTTCTAAGGAAAGTGACAATACCACCTGTAGCAGCGGTCTCTGATGTGTATCTGTGATCTCTAAAAATAAACCAATATGTGATGAATCCTATAAGTAGTGATAGCCTAGTGGTGTGACCGTCGGACTGCCAAGCCATAGGTCTCAATTTCAAACCCAAGACACGCCCCTCTGATTTTTCAGATTCATGTGCGTATTGTTTAACTATTTTATTTATTTATTTAAACTTCATGTACAATAGTGGTACATAGGCGGACTTAATGCCACAAGGCATTCTAAATAGGACAACATTGTGATAGAAAAACAAAAAATACCTTAAAAGAAATACTTTGATTTCGAAAATTTATCTATCTCTATATTTTTTAACTATCACTTGCTTTGTTGAACCATAACATCGTGAGGAAACCAGCATGCCTTAGAGATATTTCTCGACGGAATGTAAAGAAAAGTCAGAGGCCCATGAGCGGCATAAAAACTATGATACCAGGTAAGGCACGATACAATAAAGAATGATCATTAATCCTTTATTAACAAACGTATCCCACAGACCGAAACCACTCTAGAAAATGTGTAGATTATTTACAAACACTTAATTTCGAAATCGATACCACTAGTTCTAATGTATTCGATACATTAGATGCTTCTCGTCTCATGATTAATATTGACAAACATTCGGCAGCTCTCGGTAGTCAGTAAGCTGGCCATATACATATATATCAGAAAATGAAATTCGCTTATGTAGCCTAAATAGTACCTATAAATTATTGCACAATTGTCTGTTTTGACTAATTAATGCTTCGTTCGATTATGATTAGCATAATTGGGCTTTTTAATATGATGTTAGTTCTCTGAATAACTTTATGTTTCTATTAATTTGTTGCTGTTTTTGTTTATTGATTAAAACTATATTATTAATGTTGTAAAAGTAAAATAGCAAAATAATAGTCAAATTATTCTGTAGTAGGTAGGTACAGGCACTAACTATAATAAGGCGCCAACTATGTATTTATAACATGAAACATCTTCGTTGCATGCCGGCCGACGCTAAATATTGATTTGTTTTTTTTTCGAATTGCTTCGTTGATGGTAAGAAATGTAATAAATTAGAATTTATTCAAGTTGTCTCTCGGGAATGCCCGGGAGAGTGATGTTACTAAAGTAAGATCCGATCATTACCAGTTTATCTTTCTTTCTTAACTTCGATAAATACTGAACGAGTTTAGAATAATCCTCCGCTGTTGTGATTCAAGATAAAACGGGAACGGATAACATTTCTTCCGTTTGTTATACTTTCTTTTTTCTCAACCTTCAATCACAGTTAAGTAGCCGTTCCCCTCGTAAATATAACAGATTGCGAATCCATGGAGCCCCTAACAGACTTCCTGCAAATAAGTACCGCGGTAAAAAACGTAGCAAACAGAAATGAGCCCCGTTGTTTCCATAACCAATTCAAATTTTCACGATCAGGATACAGAACCATTTCTTCCTTGTATTCAATTTGCTTCGAAAAGTAAAATAGTATCAATAAACGACGTTCGCTTCTAAACGTATAGCAAAGTTGAATTCTAAAAATAAAAGGAGCACTTCGAAAGATCGGGCCCCAGCCGAAGTGTGTTAACCACAGACGCGATAAAGAAGGCAATTTTCTAAATAGGGCTTGTGAGGATTTCCCTAATGTTGGACAAAAAATGGATTGCTACTCGCCGAGGATATACCTATCCTACACAAGTTTCACTAGCCAGTGCGGCAAAAATGTGAACGAGCACGTATTTTAACTTTGTAGGATCTAATACTGAAAGTCGTATCGCGTGAATGAGGACCTCTTCCTTTATGTCCTGCCACTTCCAACTACTTTAGCGACTCGTTCGCTCGGCGGTAGTTCGTTTTTCCTAGTTTAAGATCTGAAGAGTCTCGATGTAGCTTTTAGGAATCCTTTTAACTACCAATCGTCTGCCTTACGTAAAAATACCCTGAATAGAATAAAATTTATTTGTTAGAATATTGTTGTTACTTAGGTGTTACACAAAACATTATGTCCATAATATTCTGCTGTTTACAACATACAAATATTTCAAAAATATTAAAATTAATAATAAATCATACAATGTCAAGATTATGAAAAACGTTAACTACTATCAAATACAATGTCAAGGGGTATTAATTATAATGTCAAGAATGATTAAATACAATTTTAAAGGTTAGGCTGGCAATGGTTAATTCAAGAATATAAGTAAAATTGTAAAAAAAAAGAAGTAAATAAATCACAATGTCAAAAATATACATCATAATGTAAAAATAAAAATTACTATGTCAAAAAATTCACAATCAATGTACTAACGTCATATTAATATCTTAATTACAATATGTAATAAATGTATGATTTAAAAATTTAAGTTCTTCCATTCATTCCAAAGCTGAACAAAGACCCTCATTCCACTTCTCTACACTAATTCGCTATTGTTTTTGCTATCATTGTTTCTGTCATAAATTGGATTTGCTCAGATTTTTGCGGTAATACAATTCCATTCATATCTACGTATTTTCTTGTTTCGCAGAATCCGGAGCAATATGCTACTTTAAATGTAATCTTGTAATCTAATTTGCAGGGCAAAACATGAGGATTAGCTTGTACAAAAGAAATATTTTCGCCTTAGTGGACTCGCAGACAAATATAATTAAATTCTCTGAAAGTATTGGAACTAAAGTTGGACAAGCGACCGCCTAGACACAAAAGCAATTTGTGACGTCAATTACATAGAACTTTATTGAAGAATTTGGGGCACTCATAGCCTTTATATGTTATACAGAAGTAACCACGAAACATTTCGTAGAGAATTATGTACCCCCTCATGTTCTCTTAAGAGACATTATTGGTTTCTTTTACAAGGTTTATCTATAACGTTGATGGAACTCAATATTGTTTAGTATCTCTTCTGTGTAAGAGTAAGTACCTCCCTACCACGTAAATTGGATGGTAAGACCGTGCTCTCATTTTTAGAGGTCAAAAAGACGACGGGTGATTCGATAAATTGCCAGCTATGACCAGAAGGCGACGTCCTGAATTTTAATTCTGATTAAGAAATGTGGTCACATCTTTGTCTAACCAATTACTATTTCGATATACGTTTGAGTTTTATATTAAATAACAAATTCGTATTAAGTACCTATTAACATAATAATTACCACGTATACAATAGTAAACGTTTTATTGCGGTTGTTATGTATATAATTTTTTTTTCTATTTTTTTTAATTTAAGATAATGTCATTTTATACCATTTTTATACAGGCACCAATAAGATTATTATGATATGTGATTATATTATCAATTAATGTTACCTCCAATCGCCTGAAACACAGGATTACCTAGTTCAGACACAAATCATAAGTGAACTTGACGTATATTTTAGTAAAACTTTAAATGTTGTACTTTATATTTTTGAATAAATTTTTACTATTTATTTTTATTTTTTATTTTTTATTTATTTCATTAAAATTAGACTAATTTCAGAGGTGAAAACTAACAGTTTTATTTTCTAGATACACGTAAATCGCGCAATACACTCTTAGTCAAAACAGCTAGCAAGTTATATCCAAGAACAACGACTCCTCCTCTGAACAACTTTTATTTTTATTGTTATAATATCAGTCCAGATCAAGTTAGAAACAAATCTACGTAGGTAGCATAATCCCAAGCAGAATCTTCTTAGCCTTTATACACCTACACACATAAATAATGTATTCAACTGTCCAAAAACACAACTACCTCATTTACTTCTATAAAAAAAGGCATGAAACATTGAGGTAAAGCCGAAGATACACGGTACCCTAAAAAGGGATGTATCTTTTGTAAGGCATTCGTCTCAAAGCGGGGTATATCGCCAGAGAGGCACGTTCAATTGAATTGAAACGTCGACTTCGGAAAGTGGTGTTGGCCAAAGGGTCCTAATAGCATTTTTGTAGTGAAGGCTTGAAGGGCGCCCTACAAAAAAATTGTTTCGCAGATAGAAAGCTCTCTTATCTTTGATTACTATTTTGTCGATTAAATTACGATAGCGACAATTTGGAGCCTCCCTTATCCTGAAGGCCTTCTGAAAGTCAATTATACGAAAATCCCCTTTATTTTAGGTAAAACCGTTACTTTAGTGCCTTGCCAAGAAACACGATACTGAATAATAATCCATTTATTACGTTGCTATTTATTACACGATGACAGGTTACGGAAATTATTACACCATTTATTCAGTCAATTTTGACAGGTACCTCAAGTACTCATTTAACATCAAATTCATGAAGCGTTTCATTCGGATCATTACAAAACTTTTCTTTAAAAAGATTTTTTTATTAGACGCTTTAAATCGCACGCCATCGCGTTCATACCATAATACTGTAAATTAAGATTTACATAACCAAAAACTTCTGAAAACACAATTACAGAAGTTTTAACATAGAGCCTGTAACCGTAGTAGGTAATCACATTTGTCGGGGAAGTTGCTAGAGAAAATTGTCTTTGGTGCTTGTAACAAGGTTCAGCCCTTACCATTTTCCACCCCCTGTTGACAGAGTCGAGACGACTTAGACTAGAAAATACAAGAACAAAGCTTCAATCTTTGACGTTCAATGTGTATCTATCGGTTTTTCGATTCGAAAAATATCTTTGAAATAGAAAAGCTACAGTGGTGTAGTTTTTAAAAATAATGGAGCTTACAGGGCTTTAAATAGTGTGGGTAAAATTGTAGTCCCTCTGTTGTTTGGTTAAATAAAGTACAAAAACTTTTAAACTATAAGTATTATGAATAATAATGTGTGTTTCTCGAACATTCTGCCACAAAATTAGTCTTGTACTATATGTTACTTTTCGGTACACATAAATAGGAAGAATTTACTACTTGGTACTTCACTGGCACCGAGTTTCAAAACTGTGTAGGTAGACAGAATAATTTAATAAGAACGGTTTCTAAATTAATTTATTTCGATAAAGCAAAGCCTTGTACCGTAGATACGAAACATAAATAAGCGCTACAGATATTCCTAGAAATTAAATAGATTTATAAAAGTTATTAGCAAGGATCTAGTTACCTGTATTATTAACAATATTCTACAGAAACCTGTTTTCTGGAGTCAAGTTACCGAGGTTAGACGGCGGTGGCTCTGTGTAACTCTATAACTATCATATCAGGTAAAGAAACCTAATACCGAGAAAAGGAAAGCTGTAAACAGGGTATTCCTCCCGCAACCATTTTTAAGCGCAACTAAATTATTCCTCGTAGCGCAACCATGATGAAAAATAGAGAGGGGTATGATGGATTCATTAATGATATCTGTCTATTTTTCATCATGGTTGCGCTACGAGGAATAATTTGGTTGCGCTTAGTTGGTTGCGCTTAAAAATGGTTGCGGATCAAATACTAAAATATTTCCTTAAATCAGGATATCCAGCGATAATTTAAAGTACTAGAATACCCAGTGGAACTATATATTACAAAGCTATCAGTGAATTGCATTGAGACCGAATCATTTATTCACCGAGTCAGACCGAATGCAGAGAATTGATCTGAGGAACGGAGGCGTGTGCAAAATCTAGCAATTTGCTTGTAAGGATCTCATCTACATACGATTGACTATGCAGAGTCATTTGGGACATCAGTATTAACATAATGACTAAGTTATGACGTAAATAGAATTCAAAAAAGTAAATTGACAATTTATAAGATTATTTTCATTATATTATTACCAAAAGAGCGTGGTTCTACCCAAAATTAATTGTGATCATTTTTTATAACATAACATCACGCCTGTAATCCCCGAAGGATTACGCAGAGGTGTAGGTACCGTATAGTATACTCACATTTCGCCAGCTATATTAAAGTCCCATGTAATAAGGGGCGAGCCTATTACCATCAACCGGGCTCAAATCCAGACTCCGTGGTTGCTATTGAGAAATTCCTGATGGGAAAACGCAATAACACGTTGCCCTACCTGGGAATCAAACCCAAGACCTCATGTTCAGCAGTCGCGCTGGCGACCACTAAACCAACGAAGCAGTATTTTTTATAGTATCGGTAATTAATTTTAAATCTGTTCTAAACATAATTTACGTCATGGAAGGGTACAATTATAGGTATTATGAGACTAATTTTACTGATAAGTATAATAAACCTAATGTTGAATGTTGGATTAGTATTTAAATTATTAAAGAGGATTGTGGGTTGGCTCATTATGGCAGAGCCAAATAAAGAATTTTGAAATCGTTATGAAAACAAGCAACCAAAACCCTTAATGCTTAAATCAAATTCACCAACACTACCCAAAGTAATTACTTAAAATCAAAGTTTAAACTCGCTCACGAAGTCCGTAAAAGTCCTTCAAAGTTTCGGAGATCATTTACTTACCGGGAGGTACTTTACCTGGACACAAAGTAAAGCTGAAAGGTCCTGTAAACAAAACAGACAACGGCCAAGCAGACGGCAACCTACTTCAGGTCACGAATGAATACCCGAAGGGAAAATGTAGCTCAAAAGGTCTGGACAAAGAGTTTGGTAGGTTATTCGTTACACAATTGTCCCACAAAAAAAAACTGAAACGTGAATTGAAATTGTAAAATTTCTGGTTCAACCTTTGGCGGGCTGTGTCATGTTAAATACTGTTCGAGTCGATTTATGTCTCGAGCGCTGTTTGAAATAAAAATGTGTAGAATTTCAAAATACGTCCCTTATTTTATTTTTTTGATACTTGACAACGAATGGAATACATTAATTACGTCGACAATGTTGTTTCGTTAGAAATATAAAACTATAATAGGATACCTACTGAACAGTTTCACCTAGGTCGAATATAATTTGACGTAATTAGTAGTGTGTCTTAGTATGGACATGTAATGAGGAGGGATGAAACGCATGTGACTGAAAGAGTTATGGACATGAATGTTGATGGATGAAGAGGGACGCCAAAAGATTCAATACGTAACTACATAGACATCGCTTTGGAATACAGTTCAAATAAAACTACTAATAACAAGATGGTATTTGTAATACCATTGCCGTTTCTATACGACCCATCATCTGCAATGAATGGATTGTGTGAGGAATAAAAGAGAAAGGAGTAAATGATGCCGTGACGTCTGACAGTAAAGAATGGAAGAAGAAAACGTGTTGCACCGAGGCCAAATAGAAAGGGACAAGGGCAAGGAGGAAGGTGATGGTGAACAGTATCGTTAAATACAATTACTTAGATCTAACTTACGGTTACGGAGTGCAAATCCATAGTCTAACTTTGTATGATACAACTTTCGGCTCACTCTCACTTCCTGACGAAAAGTAGCGAAACATTCGATCTTATTCTTATCCACCAAGACAACAAAAGAAAATATATCACATAAACTACTTCCGAAATAATCTAACTTATAAAAAAACATAACGCAACCATAACACCAGCACAATCCGCATCTTTCTTGTAAACAAAAACTTCTCCACATTAAATATCTATACGTAAGTTTATGCAGTAACTTTATTTCCTTTGGCCTTTCAGCCTTGCTCCAAAAAACCTCCGCATCAGTCGGAAGTCCCGATAATGTGATATGCGAAGCTCAAATACGCCTACCCTCTGTGCTTAAGGTTAAATATATTTTGGCTTTGTTCTACTCTTGACTTGTTTTGATGTTCGTTTAATATTTTCCATTTGTGGTAAACAACGGGAATAATAGTTTTAGTCACATCAAAATGAGGTTGAGCACCTTTTTTCAAAGCATTTTACGGTCAAAGTTTTTCTGTTATTGTGTTTTGTGACATATGTTTTGTTAACGTTGTAAAAATACGCTGAGCACGTCGTCAACATAAATAAAACGTTATTTTTAAACGTTTCTTTCTTACGCGTTAGTTTACTTTTAGTATTTTCTAACAATTTTCAGTCACGTAAATCCAAGTCTGCTTCCACAAACTCTGTATCTGGTTGCAGTCTGCATCATGGAACTTCGAAGTTCCGAGTAGGAATCGGAATTTGATGATACCCGATGCCTATATCCAAGTTTTTATCGTACCATAGAAAGTATTCTATTACTCGAACGGAGCTTCATTCGAATGCATACAGCGTCCGTCGTCGATGTAACGTAATATGCAACGTCGTCGCATCGTCGATATTCAGTGTTTCACCTGCTTTACCATTCAGGGCGACGGGCGCCCGATGCTGATACGATACTCAACTACACTTCCTACTGCTTGCAGAAGACACTGTAATGTGTGGTTAGATGTTACGGAATCTCACTTGCATAATAAACGGGGAATAGCAAACAGTACTGTATTCGATTATAATAATAAAGTTCAATAAAAGACGTAGGTACGTTGTTACAACACGTTTTTCGTAATGCACAGCTGCGGGCAAAAGTGCCGCAAGCCTTACAAACGGCCTTTGTGTTCCGCTTTATCAATATTCTCTGCACAGAATCCCCCTTTCTAGATTCCTCGGCTTTCACACAAAATATCGATGGTCAGTGACCCGCACATTCAAGTTTTGTTTATAAAAATCTGAATTCTCAACACTCGACCCAAATAATATTGCAAACATAAATATTTCTTCATACAAACGGTAATGAGTCGGTGGAGAGTAAATTTTTCAGAAAAGCGTTTGGCGTTGAAGAGGGAAAACGGCTGCGTAATTACTAATAAGAATTGGAGTAACTTTAAATTTCTTTTTTTAGGAAAACAGGTTCGACTTCGAAACAAGTTGGTTTTAGAAACTCTTTATTTATTTATTTGTTAAGGATCTCCAATATAAAATGTACACAAACACACGAAATAAATAATCGACGACAAAAGTATCGTGTAGGTGAACTCCTTCACTTACAGGAGACCACAGCATGCATAATAAAAAACATGGAAAAAAAATCTCAAAAAAACTCTTTAAACATTTTATATTACAAATGTAAACAACGACTACTTGCATTTTTTTTTTTTTTTTGGATGGGAAATCATCAAATGACCCCCCCCACTCTGAGCGGAGCGGAAGGGAGTGTCAGACTTGTACTGACTAAAACCCATCCATGCTCCTTCTTTGCCCTTTGTGTTCCAGGGCCACGGTGTCTCTTTCGAACAGTCCCGCAGCGACTACTTGCATTGATTTTATAATTCTTATAACCTTTTTGTATCTGCACGTTATGAAAGTATTAGTTTCACAACATATGTTACAGTGATACAAAACAAAATCCCTCACAATACACAAAGTACTGCAGAAAACTTCTAAATCTGTTTGCTAAACCCAGAAACGTTCTCAATTCTAACCCAAACGCCTAACAAGAACTCTATATTACGTACTAGTCTAAGCTGTACGACGCGCCAAGACGTCGTGGTTAGCTGGCAAGTTTGTTCATCAACGAACTACTATTTCATAATACGGCAACAGACTGGCTGCTACACAAATATAGTAAAGGAACAAGGAGTGAAAATGGCTACTTACATTCCATCCATTCCATCCGAACTTCCGAAAGTTAATAAGGTACACCTGGCTTAGGGTAACTGAGTCTACACCCTATTGTTGGGGTGTTATGTAAATAAGGTATTTCGCTGTGATTTACGAGCGATTTTTTCTAAGTAATCCGGGTATCTTTGAGTTTTTCCACGTGAGTTAGACATTTGATTAAGTGAATGTGCAAAAGAATTGAGTGACGGTCACTCAATCCTTCTGCAAAGGAAAATATACTTAAAACTATCATGCCTCTCTGAATGCATGTACCTGTATTATGGGATTTATTTTACAATCAGTTAAAATTCCTATGGGTCTAAAACAGCTCAAACAAACCGGACATTACCACTTGAATAATATCCGTCAAAAAAGTGTTAAAAACTGCCAAACTATTGCGTACATTTAATTCCCGCGTATGATCACTCCAGTAGATATTCTGGGGTTTAAACATTAAACAATTCTCGCGGCGCACTTCACAAATGCTCCATAAAATTCGCTTTGACGCTGTTAATTAAAGAACAAACAATATTGCAGCGCTTTTGAAAGCAGCTTTAATATTTCGGGGAATAATGAATAGCTGTGATACTCGGCATTAATTGAAAGCACATTTGATATACAGTGGCTCGATATGAAAATAAAAAATGGAAATATGAAATACAATTTCCATGAATACCAGTGTTATCTAATAATGGCTGTGAAAATGGCTCGTAAATGAAAATTGAATGAATGAACAATGGAGATCGTGACTATGGAGGAGGAGGACATATTTTGAACTATCTGTAGGCCCATTTTAATCAATTATTTGATTACGCTGTAATAAAATTTGATATCGAATTATGGTTAGGTCCTGAAAGGTACCCACTAAATTTGAACAACTTATATTGGATCTGAATAATCATGTTAGATGGAGTTATGACCTACCAAATTGAAGTCACAGTAGATACAAGTATTGACATACAGTAATTGAACTAGGAATAAATTGGCCGGAATCGGCTGACATACGCATGCAGAAACGGCACAAAAATGCTGTACATATAATACCGAAGTGGTGCCGAAGATTCTCATATTTTAGCTTTTCATAAATAACAAATGTGACACCATATTGATATTCTCGACATTACTTAAAAGGATAAACAAAAACCAATACATTTTCATCAACATAATTCAGTTTGTAGAAGTCAGCTGGTCTCGGCTCGTTACGGAGCTCACTGCGCATAATCTAATACTCCGGCGTAGTATGCGGTGTTGATCGCAAGTTTATTACAAGTCGGCCCACGACGCCACACGCTGCGTACAAACAACACGCTTTGAGCAAGAAAATGAAGAATTTTTTCGCAAAACATCAGTTGGTGAGTACCTATGCTTCTTTGCTACATGTACGCCTAGTACAAGAGTCAGACTAACCTAATGGCATAATTATTATATTCTGTATCGGTGAATCTTCGGAACAAAGACAGAGCTGGATTCTAAACACTCAATATATGGACAACCTACAACTTAGTAAATATCAAGTGGCATTTAAGTTATGATAACTTCAACTAGCAAACTTATCAAAGGGGCAATTTCCTTATTTCCAAATCGCTTTCTATCTTAGTATCAATATTGGCAAGTTTATAATTAGATTTAACTTTTTTGGCCTTTAAAATATATAAAAGAACAAATATATATTACAATAGCTTATTAAAACGACAATAATTTATAATATCAGCAGAAAGCACTTCATTTAACTGTTATTATCATCAGTCTGTTTGACCAACCACAACGATTTACAAACCTGGCAACATGTTCATAGATTCGGCATAAATATTATTTTACCTATAATGGCGATGGCATAAAATTATAATTAGATACAGGCAATCATTTGACCATGCATCCATTAAATTATGACCTAAACTACAAATCACAACGCGAAAAACGTATGATTTATTGGTCACTAGCTGTTGCCTACGACCTTCGCCCGTGTGAAGTTATTATATAAATATTACTTTCCTATCTGTAACGTATTTTGTTAACAATTTCAAGGGTTTAATTTTTTTGCACGGAACCCTAATTCTTTTTTAAAAGTAGCCTTAGTTACTCTTTATAACATCAGCTATCTGCCAGTAAAAGTCCCGTCAAGGTCCAGCCGTTTTGGAGATTCGCCGGAACAAACAGACAGACAGACAAAAATTTTAAAAAAATATTTTGAACGCTGTTATATCGAATTTTTCAATCGGACACTTCAATTTTATTTATTTGTATAGATAATGTAAATGTATTAAACAACCACTTTACATGCAATTATGCTTAGGCCCAAAGAGCATTGAAGGACATCTGAATAAATTAAATGATTAAATTAATAAAAACTTGACTATTAAGAAACTTTTAATTCTTCTGCTTCGAGAGAAACTGTGAGAATAACTCGATTTTCTGTAATGAAATCTTTCAATACGATCAGCCTGATCATATCTTACCTTTTTCATTACCCTTATTAGCGGTATTATTCATATTCATTTGTTTCTAATATTTTTTAGGTAATTTGTCTTGATCGGCTTTCATATCACGGTTGTTATATAATAAGCCCAGTAACGAGCACTTATATGTATATACACTATCCTAAATTTAAAATAAATTTTCGCGAGAAATAACGATTGTAACTAGGAGATAGGATCTTTATCATAAAAATATGAGTTTTCAGAATATACTGTGTGTATGTTCTGTGTATGTCTGTGTGTGTGTGTGTGTGTGTGTTTGCGTGTGCGTGTGTGTGTGTGTTGTGGTTCGTAACAACATGAAATTTAAGTAGGAGAAAAAAAATTAAAAGTTGTTAAGTGTTTAAATATTGGTGCTCGTGTACCTGTACCTGTAGGAAGTACCTAATATAATACCATATTAATTGAAGATGTTCTCTCCTTTTTCTAATTAAATAAATCTGTTCAATTTTTTCGCATCGGCATCCTAGGAATTGCTTGCTCCACAAAATAATACCTATTTAGGTAAACGCGTTTAGCACTAAACATGACAAATCCTCTGTCTCTGTAATCTTCAAACGGTTGATGTAAATAGAATGATGTTCAAATACGAAACGGTAAACGTATATAGTGGTGCAAGCGGGCCTAATAATTTCCATTTAAAATATGTTTATGTTGGTACCTACATTTAAACACATTTATATTCGGAGCGTAACCCAGACATTGATCTATTCTTTCTTTACGAGTATTGCTATTACTTACCATTACTCTTCCACTGGATATCATCGGTAACTTCCCTACCAGAATTTTATAGTAAGTCAGTAAGTAAGTCATAAAGGTGGACAATATTCGTTGCATTCACGGTATCCGAGACCCTAAGTCACCTTTTGTGACCCCCATGGGAAATGATGTGATGGTGTTTTGGAAGTCTAGTCACATGACAATTACACTGACGTATATCTTGAGATTAATCTCTTCTGCCAAGAGGGTGAATATCAAAATATATAGAGTACTATATACTACTTATTATATAAACACTGAACACGTTATTGGATTGAGATGGAAAGATTGTCGCGTGATGTAGGTTGACAGAACATGATAGATGATCCAAATCCTTTTTCGGAATGGAATATCGTCTTCGGTCAATATTGGTTTTTAAAACGGCTGCGTCTGTGTGCTCCGGGCTTTTTTCAGAGTCATTCTTTTTAGATGGTAATCGATTCAAGATGGTGCTGTTGTTGGAGCCTATCGATATTTTTGGTACCTATTAAGCAACAATGTGCATGCGTTTTTTTTTTTGGATTTTTTTCTTGACTTTATGCAAATGCTTCTTTTTGTAGATGGCCGGAAGCCGCATTGAGAGAAAAGTGGAAGGTTATGGGGAGACCTTGGCCCAGCAGTGGGACAATATAGTTTAAAAGAGATGGTGACAGTGCCTGTTACCGTTTTTATAGTTTAACACAGTAACCAATTGTGTCTCTGCGATTTGATGCTGCGGTGTCCGTTCAGTCGCTGTCATTGTTGAAAATATAAGCTCGACCGTCTCAACCAAAATCCATTTTCGGAGCACATTTATGGACGAAAGTTAACACAATTTAAAAAATGGCTCTTAAGCCCTAAAATGATAAAGTAAACGTAAACGTTCAAGAAGACACTTTCCTACAATACACAAAAAACAATAAGAACCGTTCGCCATAAATTTGATTTTACTTATAACATAAGTGCGTTAGGGTGTGAGAGGCAAGGTGCTCTTAGCAAATAATTTAATTAGCCTATAATAGGGAAACCTGGCGGTGATATTATTCTACCTTATACCCAGTATAATATGTGTATAACTAGCGAGTCAGGCGCGAGTCGCTAGTTACACTCGCAACGTTTTTACGACTTGACTATTTAATGAGATTACTTTATTTCCTTTATTTATTCCTGTCTTGGTATGGGCATGTGATGAGGAGGGACGAATCGCATGTGACTAAAAAAGTGATGAATATAAACGTGGATGGATGGAGAGGGAGAGGAGGTCAGATAGGCAGTCGCTCCATGTAAAATACTGGTATTCTTATTGCATCCGGTTAGACTGGAAGCCGACCCCATTATAGTTGGGAAAAGGCTAGGCAGATGATGATGATGATGATGATGGATGGAGAGGGAGAGGAAGACCAAAGAAACGATGGATAGATTGTGTGAGGAATGATATGAAGGTGAAAGGAGTAAATGATAGCGTGACGGTTGACAGAGGAGAATGGAAGAAAAAAACGTGTTGCGCCGACCCCAAGTAACATGGGACAAAGGCAGGAAGATGATGACTTTATTTCCTTTAAAAAAAAAACATATAAAAATATAAATATTGTAGCCCACCGGTATCGGGAACAGGGTCCAAGCCACGCCGGGTCAAGGCTCCAGAGAGAGGAACCTCCTAACAATACGAGCCGTGTCCAGGAGTACCGCTTCCTGAATCAAGCTCTTGATCCAGCTGCCTAACGAGAGCCTCCTCAGGTATTGGTCGAAGCTCTTGCCAATTAAACCATGGGCTGATACAACTATCGGCACAATGATCGCTGAGTCCACATCCCACATGTCGACAACCACGCGAGCCAAGTCAAGATTATTATTATTACTTTATTTATTTTCTTTACTTTATTATTATTATACAAGTTTAATATTAATTTATTATTCATATTCATATGATTCTTCTGGAATAAAATTAGAACATTTATTCATGATGGAAGTTTTGGAAGAACAACGCGATCACGCAGAAAGCGACTTTATTTTATAAAATATAAAGATGTAGATATATTTAGTTATGTCCATGATTCAGTGCCGCGACCACTGTTTGTTTAGGTTGGCTGCTCACTTTTTAATATGAACAAGTGTATTCAAAAATCCAGTTTGGGGTTCATTTTATTCCACCGTGTTACTTCGGTGTGCTTTCGTAATTTCATCTCAAGTATTTTTTTATATTGGTCGTGAAAGAATTTGCATTCATTATATCGTCAAGTGATATTATCATTTTTTTAAGAATTAATTTTTTTTCAATAACTGAAAAATGCTGTTTAAATTTCAAATTAATTTAATGATTTGTTATTTGTTTTGCTTAACAAAACATGTTTTTTTTTCTATTCATTCTTCTAGAATGAAAAATGTTTTCCCAAGGCCAAAAAGTGGGTATGTATGCTACGTCAAACATTATTTTAACAAGAAAAGTAAACGTACTCTCATCAAGATACAAATGGCCGTGTTTATGACACGTTCATGACCAGAATTTTGGTGCAAATGTCCCTACGAAGTGAAGACGACCGACCTGGCCCAGGCCTTATAAACCGAAACTGGCGAACTTTCCTCATAAAACTCAAATTGAAGGCTGAAAAAATCTTACAAGAAAGGTCGATTTTGCCTGAAACCTTAGATAATACGATAGAGATGAAAATTTGACAAATTCTGGGAAACTAAACTACACTTTTATGTCGGACCCTCATGTATTGAAAACATAAGTAGAACGAATGGTACCGAATTGAGGTAATGATTTCTGAAGATTGCCCACTTTGGTGCTTGGTAAAGAGATGGGAACCGTGATTCGAATATACGTGACTTGGAGGCGCGGTTTGATAGTCGTAAAGAGCTTTATCAAGAAAGTTCAGCACTTTTGTTATGGAAACTGTGTGGTGTCAACACTAATCAAGGGGTTTCAAAAATTATTGAAACCATATAAACCCTTTTAACCGACTTCAAAAAAGGTGGGAGTATGCTTTCTACGTGTTGTTTTGTTTTTTGTTCATGTCCACTAATTACTGGATCGATGTGCAAGATTCTTTTATCTTTTAATTCTTGGTAATTTAATTAGTTAATCATTAATTGTTATTGACTGTCTTAATAAATACACGTAAGGTTGATCATTTTGACACATTTCTTTCTACTCGTATGTTGTAAAGAAACTTTTAACGTAACTTCCCGTGCGTCATCATCTGCCTAGCCTTACCCAACAATGTTGGCGTCGGCTTCCAGACTAACCGACGTCCCAGTCAGTACTGGGTAATACGATACCCCTTGGTAAGGACAGGCTGTCAGACTTTCGGGCCACTGACTACCACCTGTAACCACTGTCAAAGATCTACAATTGACAACCGAGACAACGGTTTAATGTGCTTTCCGAGGCACGGAGGAAACTGGGTATGTAATGGGTGGCCACCCATCCACGGACCAACCCAGGCAAGTGCGGGTTAACCTGAAGATCAACCGGAGCGTCTATTATTTAGCCGGGCTATTATTTCCCGGGTAGTGGTACAGCGATGAAACAATACGCTTGGGGCAAATAGTCATATTGCCCAAGCCCCAAGGTTTGTTTGGCTTTAGTTATGAATTTTGTTAGTTGATATGAATTCACAAGTTTTCGTAAAAAGTTGTACAGAAGTCAAATAGTAGGTACATGCGGGTCATGTGGTCATGTGGACCACGCTACTGCCTTAAGAATTTCCTTCAGATAATTATTTCATGTGAATTTAATCGTCTAAACTCCTTTTATTTATTAAACTCAACATACGACTCACACCACATACAGTCGATCCTTACGGTACCTACCTAGGTACTTGTCCACCAGTGTAATTAGTATGATCCAAAATGTAAAAAAAAACTGCAAATACTGTTCTTATAGCCACAGTGTTAGCGTGAGAAAAATAAAATAAAAACAAAATAATAAACACATTTACACCAGCTATTTGCATTAATTGCTATGATGATGATGATGACTTCTACATCTACTTCGATAACTGTCAAAAACCAACAGTAAGTAACAATCCAATAAAAAAAAACCTTTATTCCGATTCCAAACATTAAATTACGTACCCTTTTAACGCCAAAAACACAGTTCTCTTTACACAAATGGAAATCAAGTGGAAATCCACTCGTGAATTAAATTGGAGCCGATAAAAAGGCGAAATCCAGTGCTTACATAAAACCTCCGATAGATGCATTGCAAGTTTAATGTAACACGGATGTAGTGACCGGTGACCGTAGTAATGGAAGCACTTAGGGAGACACGTCAGTTCACATGAATCAGAATAAAAACGTACAGGTGAGCGCACTTCTCATAACCTAACTACCGTCCCTCACAAAGGCCTTTCCAGAAGTCTTCGTTTCTGCTAATTTATGGTGGTGATTAGTGTTGCCTAGGATAAGAGGCTTTCGCAGTTCCAGATTTAAATGTTCGTGGTTGTGTGCAGCGGTGTAAGAGCTGCAGGTACTTACTGTATATGACTTCGAGTTGGGAGTGTTATACGTATGTTTATGTTCCTACTTAGGACATCACTATCACAGTGCAGTACTACTACCGTACAGCATTAAACTGTTCATGTTGGGTTGTAAAATTTTCTGTCAGATGGGTGAAAACTAAACTTTATGCTCGGTTGTCCTAAGTGTCGTAGGTGTCCCTATTTTCACAAATGTTCCACAAAAAAAGTGTTATTTTTCAAAGTAAGACACCTTTTTTTTGAGAGACTTTTTCAATAAAAAGGCTAAAACGTCCTACAATATTTTTCATCTTGCCCTTATTACCTGTTTTTACAAAGAACCGTTGATTTGAAGGGCGCGCGTTTAATCTAATCTTCATATCTACGTCGCTCAACCAGATACCTTTCAGAGAATGAAGCCGGCGAAATTATGAGAAAAATAAACTTTCTGCGCATACAAGATGTGACGAGCGCTTTTTCTTTTATAAAAGTACCTTAGGTACTTTACATAGCTAGTTTTTTTTATTATGCGACACAGCTACACACATCGCTTTTCTTATACATGTGTTGTTTATGTAGATATGCAAGAAATAAATAAGACAGCAACTATTCAACCTATCTTGTTTTCAACACGATTTTATTAGAATATTTTAAAAGAATTTTATACAGCAGAACACATCCATTATACTTTAAAATATTTTTTTTTACATAAGGTAGGTACAATAAAATGAACAACATAGGAATGACACATCTATGTCAGATTTTTTTTTTCTGTTTTTTTTTTTAAATGTTCCCCACACTAGGTATTTCTCCTGTATCGTGGGTGCGTTTACAAACATTTAAACTCACATACACAAACAGCCAGACCCGGAACAACTACCTGTAGGCCATACAAATATTTGTTCCGTGCGGGAATCGAACCAGCGACAAGCAGCGCAGCAGTCAATCGCTCAGCCACTGCGCCAACCACGCCGTCTTATACCCATTATGACATTTTTACTATACCCATTATGACTGTAACAAGGAAACTCAATGTTACTATCGAATGCTCATCAATAACAATGTACAAACATAACGTCGAATATGAGAAACCTTTAATTCCAAATGATGCCAAGAATTTTTTTAGAAGCATTGTTCCATTACAGGAATTGATTGACACTTCGTTTAGCGAATCCCGGATCAACCGATTTAGGGAAAATTGTCAAAACTTTTTATGACAAACGAAGTCTGTATCTACAACGGATATAAAGTCTCTTCGTTCTTATCATGTCTAAATATGACAATCGTTTATTACAAAGTCCCTTGAATACCTTCCTCAAAGTTTATGTATTTTTTGTTTGTCTTAAAAGTTTGCGAAACAAAAAGTCTGTTTACATTGTTTTTCTTTGAAATTGCTGTTTGTCTTCCTTCTTTTATGGATTAATCGTCATTTTCAATCGAGTTTTAAATCCACTTTAGTTTAAATTACGAGTTTCTCAACTAGAAAGCCACCTCAAAAGAAACGGAACCGAAGATAATCAATTTTAATAGACAGTGCTAAAGGATTTTTCTAGGTGTCTGCATCTAAAACAATTGTTCAACTGTTTGCGGATGCAGCGAAAACTTTAGTCATTTTAAAATCTGAAAGCGCTTAAAGCGATTCAATCATACTTTCCTTCCGGAGCGACTGGCGTCACGTACTCTTGAATAACCTTTGAAGTTATCTTTTACGAGGAGCATTTCCTGAAGCCAAAAGATACTCCGATGAGATTAGTTTAATGAAACCGTACGTCGAATGTGGTGTATGCGGCTGGCAGCTGAATTAGCATGCAATTTTCCATATTTTGAACACATTTAATCCTGTTACCTACAGCTGCAAAGGCGGATGATTCGATGCACAGCATATTTAATTATAATTTGTTAATACTGCTGAAAATGGTCACAGTATTCTTTGTTAAATATGTACGGCATTAGTAATAGCAATGTCGCTACCAATTTGAATACTTTTATAAATACGACGACTTCGGCCGTGTAGGTGTCGGAAATCGTCACACGTGGACAACCGGGATATAAATCATCCTAAATATGTCCTAAGGGGGTTTACTAGACGTCTTAAAGCAGGAGTAATTCCAGTGTGGGAAAGAGACAGAGCTATAGAGGTCGTCTAGCGCCATATCTTTCCCACACTGAAATTACTCCTGTTTTAAGACGTAATGGAAGGCCACCAGGTCATGGTCTACCTTTGGGTCATGGAATTCCGTAACAAGGTTATAGTCCCATTCATAATATTAATTTTAATATTTTTAATTTGATTGGTTTGGTTGGTGATGTGGTTTGATCTGTGCAGATATATTTTCGGTGTTAATATAAATCCTTTTATAGATGGTTTCTCAGAATTCAGTATTTCTAGTGTTTTCTATCTTTAAAAACAGTGCGCGGCTGTCTCCCTAACAGTGACATATGCCGCTGTTCCTGACATCTGTATTTTTATGTTGCAGCGTCCTGATGGCACGCTACTACATTTTTGTCACTCACACCATAGTTGAAGTGGACTTTAAGTGGCCGGCTGCAAACCATCCGTTTTTATGATGAAAACATTTTTCGACACTTCAAACAGTTTTCGTATTTGTGACTGTTACTGAGTGGTACTCTGGTCATATTTTTTTTGCTGCTGTTTTCCAATAAAAAGTGTTATTTGAAATGATATTAAATATTTTTTTTATATAATTATGCAGTAATATAATAAAATAGAAGGTAAACTCATTCTGTCACTTACGGGATGTCTTTCGTGATTGTTCATTATTTTGAGCTCCCGAAAATCCGACGCTGTTGTTATTGTCGCTGTTGTAAGTTTAGTTGTAAACCGCGAAAGCTCAGAACAGTGTTTAAAATAGAAGGTACTGTAAGTACACTCAAGACCATTAATACTTTGTAATTTTAATTTTATTTTATTTTTATTTTATTTTAAATTTGATTATTACTTTTTACATTGTATATTGTTATTTGACGAAAAATTATTATAATTTTATTTTGTGTACTACTTAGTTATAAACATTATTGTGTGGTGTGTATTTGTCTTTGATTATGTGATCTAAAACTAACATTATTTTTAAGTGTACTTACTAACTAAATTATGGATCGTTGTGTCTGATGCAAATAAATAAATAAAAAATATAAAAAAAAAATTGTTGCACACCTGTGTGGCTGAGACTATTTTTAAAAACCCCTTCTCTATTTGTTACCAACCTACAACAATAATTAATAATTATTATATTCTATTCCAGTTTAGATGTCATAAAAAAATGGTCATCACCATCACCATCCACCTAACCTTTTCCCAACAAAACTGGGATAGGCTTCCAGTCTGACCGAATGCAGCTAAATACCAGTATTTTACATGGAGCGACTGCCTATCTGACCTCCAGAACCCAGTTAGTACCATATACCAAACGAACCTTTATAGTTTATCTAACAACCATATTTTTCCACTACTTACCTAGACTCTTTTGTAAGTTTTACATAAATTATTAGGCCTCCCACTAGGTGGACCGATCACCTGGTGAAGGTTGCGATCCATTGGATGCGAGACGCACGGGACCGGTCAATTTGACGACGCTTGGGGTACGCCTATGTCCAGCACTGGTCGTCTTTCGGTTGAAATGATGATGATAATGGTGACTTAAATTATATTCCAACGCCCTCAACTCAAGGTCAAACATCTGCCAAATAGAAGAAAATAAAAAGAGAATCGAGTAATTCTATCCAAACATTTGGAAGTGGATCACATTATTTCTACAACGTTACCAAAGATTTAATCCAAATCGTTCGTACAAAAGAGGCACAGGAACGTGGAAAGAAATTGGAAAGTTTTCTTACGTCTCGCGCTCTCATACATAATACATACAATTCTTAAACGTAAAAACTTAGGTAAGTACCGGAGGTAGGACCAGTACTTTCCAAGGAGTTTGTAGTTATATAGAAACACTCAAGAAACCCGCGACTCTGTCTGGTAGAAAAGTTTTCAGTTTTGTGGGACTGTAAAAAAGGTGTTGGATTGATTTAGAAATAAACTACTTTCAAAATTTTTAAACTCTCATGGTCACTAAAATTATCATTAACACAAGAAACGGGATATTTATCATGTTTACTGTTTGTTTTGTAGTGTGTTTACAAACAGTAATCATGGTAAATATCTCGTTTCTAAGTGTTAATTATAACTATTTTCTAGACAAAACACGTAGTGATGGCTTCGCCTTTCATGCACGAGATTGTAAATTCGTAACTCAGCAAGTATCAGTGTCTTTTTCATTTCATGTAATCGTGTAAGGTATTCATGACTTTATTCGTAGTCAAGAGAACTGAGGCCCTAGCACGAGCGCGCGGTGTCAACGTAACGTAGCTAAATACGTTGACTTTTTTATCGAAAATACAATTATCTTATAGCGCTTTAGTTAAATTGTTTGGATCAAGAACAAACTATCATATCATCCATCATCATTCTCTTGCCCTTATCCCAGTTCATTTGGGGTCGGCGCAGCATGTCTTCTTCTTCCATATTTTTCTATTACTCGTAATCTCATCAGACACCTCTTTTCTTGCCATATCATTCTTCACACAGACCATCCATCGTTTCTTTGGTCTTCCTCTACTCATATACCCATCCACATTCATACTCAAAAATTTCCTCATGACATTTTCCTCATTCCTCCGCATCACATGCCCATACCACGACAACTGAGTACCACACAACTTTTCAGTCACCGACGCTACTTTCAGACTTCCCCTTATGTACTCATTTCAAACAATATCCATAGATTTGAATAAATTCTTAAAATTATGAAAATATTAAATGTGAAACGAATATTTTTTTTATTTAAAATCGTCGTATTTACGTTAACTTTACACGGACGTTTTTACGGACCGCGTGTTCGTGCTAGAGCCTCTGGACTTTTAGTTATTATAATTCTGAAATCGCCAATCAACCTTGGACGCTACTGCGCAATGTTCGTGAATTCTTTTTATGAGATCAGTAGTAAGACAGTTACAAGTGGATATTATAGACAAAACTATGTATTGAATTGTTCAAATTAAGAACAAGAAACAGACAAAAGCAATGCTAAAAAAAATATACGCCTGGATGTTAAACAAAGTAATCAGCTTGCGAACCAGATCGCTCCCTGAGATCTGAAGCTTAACTTTTTACAGCTTGTATAATTTTGGCATTACGTTAAGAGGCTATGATTTCGCTACTTTATCATCTGCCTAGGCTTTTCCTAACTGTAAGAATTGGAGTTGGCTTATGATTTTAGCAAGCTATTATGGATGTATGGTAAACAGTAATAATACAGGGTGTTAACGGACCCTTCACGACGCCGTCAACCACGCACTATGTACATATATCAAACTAAGTAACTTTACGCAAAAATGGGAAACGACTTTTTTTTTTGGGGTGAAATATTACGTTTTACGGTAGGACTCGATGTAACGCACTCAAAACATTGTGCTGATGGATGGATTGAATAGTACGGGGGTCGTGGAAATGTTTAAAGTAAAAAACTTACATTATAAACACATATTTTTTTTAAAACTTGTGAAAATGTTGCAACTTTGACCCCCTGTATCTCGTAACTAGAAGGTTTCCAGGATTGTCTAGAACAAAAAAATGATCGCAATGACGGGGAAAACAAGTGCCTTTCGGCTTCGTTCAGGGTCTTTTTACACCCTTTATACCTACTTATATCATCTGGCTAGCCTTTTCCCAACACAATACAGGACTTCTTTCAGTCTAACCGGTTCCATTAAACAATATTTTAAGTGGAGCGACTGGCATTTGATTATTTGAGCACTTGCGAGGCCTTTTCACCCACTACACTGTACAGTCACGAGCAACAATATGTAAACACTTAACAACTTTTAAAAGTGTTTTTCTCCTACCGTTATGATTAAAATTTCATGTTGTGTCGAACATAGTATTCTGGAACTCATATTTTTATGAAAAAGAGCCTATCTTCAAGTTACAATCGTTATTTCTCGCTAATATATTTATAATAAATTGCTTTTAAATTTAGGAAAGTGTATATATATTGGTGTTCGTTACTGTAAAAGCGGCAAGTGAAGTGTGGACCGCCTGGACCCACTATCTTAAAAACATATCTGGGATATACTGGATTCGCAAACTGAAAGACACTGCTAAACACAGGCCTCTTCCAACCTGCGTGTGGCACGGCTTGGGTATAAGCCTCTCCCAAGCTGTGCTACACGCATGGCAGGTTAATGGCCTCTGTCCCGCAGTAAACTGCCATAGGCTGAGATTATCATGATGACACTATAGAACTTTTTGACTCACTCTGTTTGAGTAATAATCACGCGTAAAATAAACATTTTTTATCATATCATCAAGAAAAAAAATAGGTTTAGAGTGGGGGGGTCATTTGATGATTTCCCATCCGAAAAAATAAATAAATATAGCTAAGAAAACTTTATATCTTGTAATTATAGGTGTCAGCGCCCACCCTCGTTATTATCTAACTATCTAACAAGGCAAGTTAAATAAAATCTTATAATTAGGTCCGGTCTATTCAAAAACATGACTGTTCCTTTGTGTACCTAATACTTCAACAAGCATTTATCGATAGATAGCCTGCTATTTCTCTCCTCGTTCAATTAAATTCAAGGGGCACTAGATCGTCGCTTGACATAGCATACGTTCTACTCACACTGGCAACTTGGAACAACTACACAGCCACATAAACTGCTCAAAGAAACAGTTATAACAAGATTTTTTTGAGAACTTCACAGTTATCATTGCTCACACGCACAAAGACTTACACAATCCTTCCATAGAACACGCAATCTCACATAAAATTATGAAGTGAAAATATTGTTAATTCCTAATTTTTATTTTTATTTTAAATTTATTATTATTCTCCTTATGTCCTTACTGCTGGGACAAAAGCCTCCTTTCTGTAGCTGTTATATTAATCAAGAAAAAAAACTACCGACCGTTAACCCTATAAATAATAATATAATAGCTTTATTATGTTTCGAAAATAAGTATTTTTATAATTACTTCATAATTCAATATGGAATACCAATGAATATGTTTTATTGCGTTTCATCAGTCAATTAACTTTAAGGTTCGTTTTTTGCAATTTGCAGGTCAGTGTTAGGTTGTATGTTGATGAAAAATGAGTCGCGCAAGTAACACGTATGTAGTTACAAAATTAAAAACATCAATACAACCCTCGAAATTCATTTAACTCTATTCTGTAAGTTTTTCATGAAAAAGTCATTGAATTAAAAAATTATCGACTGTTATACATCTACAAATGACAGCCGGGACCAACGACCTAACGTACTTTTCGAGGCACGGAAGAAACTCGGGTGTGTAATGGGTAGTCACCCATCCACGGGTCAACCTAGGCAAGCGCGGCTGAACCTGAAGATCGACCCGAGCGGCTGTTATTATTTAACCACGAGCTCCTACCTCACACAATATCACATATCATCACAAATTCTACCATTATTTCACATGAAAGACGTCGGAAGCAAAGTTGTACCTTCTATTAGCCCAACAACACGTAGGAACCCGAAACTGTCTATCATTCTCCGCCTACGCGGCGTCTCCGTAATTATTTGTACAACAAATATGCCTTACGAGTATAATTATACGTATATTCAGTATTTAGAATATGAAAATATGTTTGATTTTACTGTCAGTGGAAGATGTCGTTTACATTATACCTATTAGTCTTTTCGTTTCGTTTGAGTTCATGATATCAAATTAGTGAAGTGATTGCTGTTGCTACGGCGTAGCAGTTTTATGCTACGGCTCGTAGCAGCTCTGCAATTTTAAAAGATGTAGAATATAAGAAAATGAGTAGTGGTTTAGTTGATGGCAAAAAGTTGGAAACTTCGCATAATTGATCTCAAACATTTTACTGTTTTCATTATACCGTATTTAATTTAGTGTCATTATCTACATACGGGACCAAAACGTGGTCGCTCACAATTTCCCTTATCAGAAGGTTTATAAACACCCAAAGGGTAATGGGAGAGGTTATATGCTATGCTCGCAGTTTTCTTGCGTTATCAAATCAGAAATGGGGACATCCGCAAGAGAAGCAAGGTTACCGACGTAGCCCTAAGAATTGCCAAACTTAAGTGGCAGTGGGCAGGGCATATTACTCGCAGAACGGATGGCCGATGGGGCCGAAAAGATCTTAAGAGGCGACCGCGAAGCGGAAGACGTAGCGTTGGAAGGCCTCCCGCTAGGAGGACCGATGACCTGGTGAAGGTTACAAAAATACAAAAAATACAAAATGGTTTATTGCTTCAACAAGTTTACAATTACAATATTTGTGTTTGGAGCTCCCCTGTAAGCAAGTAATGCCTGTGTTGGGGAGCCCCGCTCTTCCATAGCTAAGCAATACAAAATATAAACTAGGTATTTACAGCTAAGGTATTACTTATCTTACTTGTGTGTGAGTGTGTGTGTGTGCGTGCGCGTGTGTGTGTATGTGTGTGTTGTGCATTTGGTGTTTATAGATATAGGTGTGGTTAAGTTGTGTGATTATTACTACCTAATTAGCACAAGATTTTACTTAATGTGTTCCAAGAGTGTCTCCGTGTCGTCATAATTTAGTAATTTTATCCAATCTGTTAAAGTTTTTTTGCATTCGTAGTATTTTTTTTGGGTATATGTTAATTTTACTATTAATTTTATTATAAAGAAAAGCTGATCGCTTGTTGTATTGTCTGCCCGCAAATACAGTTTTTGTATGGGGAATTTGAACGATTCGATCTTTTCTTCTCTGGGTTATTTTACTTGAGTCATATTTTAGGGTTTTCTGCATTTTTAGAATTATTTGAATAATGTATAATTTACGAACTGAGAGCAAATCACTAATCTGATACAGGGTTTCAGTAGGGTATCTTAACTTTTTAAAATACATGATCTTAATTAAGGCCCGTTGGGCGCGTTCTACGTTGATAAAATTGGTTTTTGCAGCCCCACCCCAAACGGGGATGCAATATGTCAAGACAGACTGGACAAGAGCTACGTAAATCTCATTTAATATGTTTCTAGACGAGTTTCGTTTACTGTTCGTATTTATTTGTTTTGGTGCGATATGTCTGAGGGTCTTGAAAATCCAGCTTAATCTCCTAAGTCTATTCGTTACTTGATCAAGGTGGGGATACCAGGATAATCGTTGGTCGAGTATTACGCCTAAATACTTTGTCTGTGTGACCTGTTTAATAACCGAACAGGTTGCAGGGATCCGCTGGATACGAGACGCACGAGACCGGTCAATGTGGCGATACTTGGGGGAGGCCTACATCCAACAATGGACGTTTGGCTGAAATGATGATGAAGATATACTACTTTTAGTATATCTAATAATATTAATAAATTAAAAATAATTGCCGATTTGACAGCTCTTTGCGATGTTCCCTACTTTCAGAATGTATTAATAGAATAAAAGAAGAATAGATTTTTTTATTTCAGACCGTAGTCCATAAGGTTAGTAATAATTTTACTTAACTTCTAATGTTAGTAGGTTACAGACACAAACAAAAATTTACAATTTAAATTCAGCGTGGAGCCGCATCCACACATTCATGTGTGTGTGTGCGCATGTTTGCATGCAGGCATTATGTTTCTTTCTGGACAAGTCGCATTAGGTACAAAAAAATATAAAGTAATAATATATAGTAATATATAGTTTGGTTAGTCTTTCAAGTTGGGAGGATCTCGTTGCTAAATAATAACAGCCGCTCGGCTCGATCTTCAGGTTAAGCCGCGGTTGCCACGGTTGTTCTGTGGATGGGTGACCACTCATTATTATTATTATTTATTCATTATCAAGTAACATGACTCGTTAATTACTCATTAATGTAGTGAGCCGAAAGAACAGTTGCTACGCCGTAGCAACTGTGCATTCTGGGTACACACATACGCTACAACTGC
The DNA here is from genome assembly GCA_963576755.1 of Noctua janthina. Lineage (NCBI taxonomy): Eukaryota > Metazoa > Arthropoda > Insecta > Lepidoptera > Noctuidae > Noctua > Noctua janthina. The sequence continues at coordinate 8,572,040 of OY755055.1, forward strand.
TACGCATTCGAAACGGATTGTCAGATCAATTAAATTAATCTTTGATTTGTTGGAATATCCTTTATCGCATACGCTTAAAATCGCGGCAACAGCTGGATCACTTCAACGGCGAAGCGATCGCCAATATATCGCCCGTCTGAGCTCGTTTTCCGGGCTATTTTACACAAGTGCCCACAAAAGCGACGGGTCAGCACGCGATTATCGACGCAGAGCGGACAATGCCGTGAATAATTATTCAATTTGTTTCCCTTACAACGACGCCCTCAGCCAGCATGTAAAGTAGGCTCTCGTTTTACTGGTGACTTTATTCAGTAAATTAAATTTTATTTGAAACATTTTATGGACACTGCATCCGGTGTCAGTTAACAGAATGGTAGCTTGATACTTTGAGCCTTTTAATGTTTTCTTTTTCAGCCCTTGTTATTTTTTCATGGAATTACTATCTTACTTACGAACTACTTCTTATCTCTTAGGTAAATTGAAAACAATAATATTGCTTCAGCAGTAGTTTGTTAAAAGTAAAAGGAAAAAAATAAAGCTTCCGAAAAAAACACTTCCAACGATCTGTGGTTGACTGTAATACTAAGCTTAGTTAAAATGAATTACCGAAAAATTTATACAAAATTAACTGGCAAAAAATGTTATATTTAACAAACAAACATGAGCTTATTCAAATTACAATTCCACGAAAAATAATAAACAAAAACTTTGTATGTAACAAAGTATAAAGATGGTACCCAAAATATTAATAACGCTGACTATAGGTACCTACCAAAAGCACAATAAAACAGACGAAAAGTTGACCTACCTATCAAGTCACAGGCGTTTAATTTCTTATTATTCAAATTCCATTAATAAATTCACTATGGACCCGGACGGAATGCTTTTTAATTAGGACGTCCCGTGAATCTTTTGACCTTAGTCTAACGACAATCCTGCCGCAAATAGCGTCTTGCAATTTGGCGCTGAATTGTACGCTTAGACGTATTCGGATGCTATGACATAAATTATATTGTCATGACGAAACTTACATTATATTGTAATTTAATGATGATATAGTGTGCTCGACTTAAAACTACTATTACATGTTCAAACCATAGGCGAGGACGCTGGCACCCTAACCACAAGTTAAATCTTACATTGGGTGCCAGAGCTCATCGACAACAGTCTTTTCCCTAGTTGTAACGCTGCATAGTGCTTAGATAAGTATAAGTGTTTCTTGAACAATTATTGGTAATAAAATATATATAGGGTCTAACTATTCATACACGAAATATTTTCAGAGAATCATCTAACAGTTATAACAAACCCATTTCAAGGGATTGTTTTTTTTTCCGAGTATATTTTTATAAAAAAATAAATAATTTAAAATTACTTAACCAACAAAATTGTATACTGGCTCCTTATTTTTGAACATCCATTACGCCAGTTTACTACGTTGTATTTACCTATTGTCATTGTTAGAATATGGGAGTAAAGGTTTTATGCAAAAAGTCTCAAAAAAATTTTAGAATTATAAAAATTTCGTAAAAAAAAAACACTCAGATAATTTTTTTTTCGTTACTATGGCGACTTTAGGACTTATAGAAGTTACTCTTAAAATATTTCACGTATGAAAAGATGTACCTTATATATATATTTTTTTACGCGTCGTAATTTTTGCCTCATTTGTGTCACTGCCATTCGAAAAATAATTACACGTAAGCACGCTCTTTCTCGTAATTTCAACTGGTATCTCGCTCCAGTTTAATTACTCAACAAGTGATTGTTTGTCGTCATGGACGTCTGAATACCTTCCATAGAGGTTTATAACAATTGCTAGGTCCCTCGATGCTGCACGCTGCTTGAAACACTACAAGATCCATCCAGATAACAAACTAGGTTTGTTCTTCACTAGACCAAATTCGACTGCTATAACATTGATTAGTACGATGACGAAAATTATGGGTCATCATTTCTACACATAGAAGTTCCTACCAATTTCCACGTTTATGTCAAAACGTGACGTAATTTCGGCCTGATGTGTTACTATCACAAGTATTACAGGCGTATGCACGCCGAATTTCCGTTGCTTAATTTCAGCTGGTGTATCGTTCCACGAGTGATTGTTTGCTATCATAAACCGGCTGAATACCTTCCACAGAGGTGGATAGTGCTCGTCATATCCCTTGGGTCTGCTTGAAACGCTACAAGATCCAGGCAGATACTCCCAAGTCACCTAGATGCCTAGCTTTGCTCTGCACGAGACCAATTGAACTGTTATGTTGCCACCGCAGCACTTGATTGATGTTTAATTACTCGCGCGCATATACAATGCAATTCTACGTGGAATCAGTGATATTGGTGCGTCGATAAACATTAATCATTTACAAGTGTGTTGCTAATGTTACATAAAGTACCTTTTGGACGTGTTGTGCCTTAGAGCTTAACTTGACAGCTTAAGGGTCAATTTTCAATTGTCAGTAAACTTCTAACTTAGAAATGAATATTGCGGTTTGCCTCGTTGGAAGCAGTAACGCTGACCATGTTTGTCCAGGGTTCAATTCTCAGGTTGGGTAAAGTGTTATTGGGGTACTAGTGATTTCTCAGTAGCAGCCGGAAGTCAGGACTAATACCCATTTGATGGCAATAGGCTTGTCCCCCCTATTACATGGGACTTAAACATAACCGGCAATATGTGTGAGTGTACTATAAGCACACCTCTGCATAACCCTTCGAGTTTTACAAGCGTGATGTTTTGTTATGTTATTTGGCAGCTTTCAGTAGAAAATATATGTGTTGTCATTTTAACCTATTGTGGAATAAATATTAACTGACGATTGGAAAATCGGCGCCAAACAGAAGTTACGTTGACGCTTTGACAGGACCGTATTTGCTAGATGGGTAATTATGATGAAATTGGGGTAGGCTCACTGTGTAATTATGTACATTGCTGAATGAATAACAGTTTCAATTTCATTTAAATGAATTCCAGTTGATTTTGCTTCCCCTACAGTGTCCCCACTGGTTGCAAGAAGGTCAAATATTACTTTCCGGGTGCCAAACTGTTGATCTTTCAACAACCTTCGATCTCAGCTTTTGAATCGAAACGACTGGTTTTAGAAATGTTCTGAATTTAAATAAAAAGGTTTATGCAAAATATTTTCTTGGAATTTTTGCAACCGACTTCGTGCTTGGTCCGGAACTTTATTCAAATTAGATTTTTATTGAATTCTTTGGTCTTTTCTTGCTTTTCACAATATACAACATTGAATACATATAATGTATTCAATATACCGTATATTTCTCGACTTAAAATACAATTTCGCCGCTTTCTACATCTTTTCTTCTATAAATACAAAAAGAAAGTTCAGAAAGTTGCTTAAAATTATTTTGTCTGATCGCCTAGCTTGCAGCGTTCTACTTTAGCTAACTAATCAACCTATATTTTATCCCATCAGTCTGTTACCATGGCAACAAGAGACAACCACACAAACAACCAACCAGTCAACCTGACAACCAGTCATACCAAGGGGTATCGTATATGGGGGTGGAGACCTATTCCGACCACCGGTATATCCGGTTCGACGTCTCCACCCAGTCCTCAAGCGCGCCGGTCCTACAGGCCACGAGTGGTCCGCGATGGGCGCTGAAGCAGCTGGACCGGGAGCTCCTCCTGGAAGCCTCGATCGTGCAGGCCTGGGTGTCATCACCGGTCAGGCCTGCCGACATCAACAACGAGGCGTGTTGGTTCCAGGAGGCCATGTCCGAGATTTGCGACGTGGCAATGCCCCGAGTTCGGCCAGGAAGCGCCCGGCATCAGGTGTACTGGTGGTCGCGAGAGCTGACGTCTCTGCGCGAGGCGTGTGTTGCCGCGCGGCGCCTGTACACCAGGCATCGCAGGCTCCGCATCCGCCCTCCGGATGCGGCAGCCATTGAGGCGGAACTGTACGAGGGGTACAGAGCGGTGAAGACCGCCCTCCAAGAGGCTGTCCGGCGGGCCAAGAACCTAGCCCGCGAGGAGATGGTGGAGTCTCTGAACGGAGATCCGTGGGGGCGCCCTTACAAGATGGTGCGGCCAACTCTGTTCCCTTCGCGAGGGGAGCATCCTCCCCCGCCTATGGCTCCGCCGCCGCGTGCGGTGCCGGAAGCGGACCACACCGATGACGACGTTCCGGAGGTGACTGGGGTAGACCTGAGAGTGGCGGTACGCAGGCTGAAAGCCAGAAACACCGCCCCGGGACCCGATGGCTTGCCTGGCAAAGCCTGGGTCCTGGCCTCTGAGGCTCTCGGGCCCCGACTGGAAGGGCTCCTAAGCGCATGCTTGGAGAGAGGCCAGTTTCCGCTTCGTTGGAAGACGGGGAAGCTGGTCCTCATCCGGAAACCAGGGCGCCCTGCGGACTCTCCGTCCGCATACCGGCCCATCGTGTTGCTCGACGAGGTGGGCAAGCTCTTTGAAAGAGTCATTGCTAACCGCCTTGCCGGGCACCTTGCGGGGATGGGGCCGGATCTTGCGGAACACCAGTTTGGTTTCCGCAAGGGGCGCTCGACGGTGGACGCCATCATGCGCGTGAGCCCTCACGACGGGACGCCCGGGACGCGGTGTCCCGGGGCGGGGTCGTCTTGGCGGTGTCTCTTGACATCGCCAACGCCTTCAACTCCATGCCCTGGAGCTGCATTAGGGAGGCACTCCGGTATCACCGGGTGCCGACCTACCTTCGTCATGTGGTCGAGGACTACCTGACGGATAGAGCCGTCATCTACCCTGGTCGAAGCGGAGAATGGAACCGGCGAGAGATGTCGTGCGGTGTTCCACAGGGATCGGTTCTGGGGCCGGCCTTGTGGAACATCGGTTACGACTGGGTTCTGCGCGCCGATCTCCCTACCGGCGTCAACGTAGTTTGCTACGCTGACGACACGCTGGTACTAGCACAAGGGAGGTCGCACGAGGCGGCGACCGAAAACATGACATGCGGGGTTGCGATAGTCGTGGAGAGGATCCGGCAATTGGGTCTCGAGGTGGCACTGCACAAGTCCGAGGCCATGTGTTTTCATGGGCCTCGGAATGCGCCACCGTCGGGATCCCTACTGACGGCAGGAGGGGTTTCCATCGGCGTCGGGTCAACGTTGAAGTACCTAGGACTCGTCCTCGACAGCCGGTGGAACTTCGTGGAGCACTTCCGACGTTTGGCTCCCAAACTGGAACGGACAGGGGCTGCCTGCAAGCGGCTCTTGCCCAACCTGAGGGGTCCAAACGTCTCCTGCCGAAGGCTCTACGCGGGGGTCGTGCGGTCCATGGCCCTTTACGGGGCCCCGGTGTGGGCGCGTTCTTTGAGGCGGCAAGCCGCCCACTACCTAAACGCGCCCCAAAAGGTAATAGCCATAAGGCTAATCCGGGGATACCGCACGATCTCCGGCGAGGCGGCTAGCCTCCTTGCCGGATTGCCGCCATGGGATCTGGAGGCGATAGTCCTCGCGTGCCTGCACGAATGGCGCGCGGAGGCACTACGTCGGGGGGAAACTCCGCTGCCGCGGCAAATTGCCGCTCAGCAGACAGACCTCCGGCGTGATCTCATGACGACATGGAGAGAGCGACTGTCGCAACCCCGTGCAGGGTACGCCACCATAGTGGCGATAAGTCCCCTCTTTGAGCAGTGGCTAGAGAGGCGCCACGGCGCCCTCACCTACCGCCTGACGCAGGTCCTCACCGGACACGGTTGTTTCGGGAGGTTCCTGCACCGAATCGGGCGGGAGGAAACGCCCGGGTGTTTCCACTGCGAGGATCGTCCGGAGAACACGGTGGAGCACACTGTAGGGGTCTGCCCCGCTTGGGCGGAGCACCGCCGTGTCCTCGTAGCGGCGATTGGCGGCGGCGATCTCTCGCGTCAGGCCTGGTTCAAGCCATAGTCCGGAGCGAGAGGGAATGGGAAGCCGTCACCTCCTTCTGCGAAGCAGTCATGCTAGTGAAGGAGGTGGCGGGACGTGAGAGGGAAAGAACCTCACGTCCCAGCCGCCGCGGGAGACGCCCTGGGCGTCGGGGGTCACGTGGTGGCTCCCGGCCACCGTAGGCGCGGGCCTGTGGACGGCGAGTTATGGGCTAGCTCGCCCTCCGGCCGTCTTATGACGACAGGCCGTGTCGACGGCGCGTTCGTGTTCCACGTGCGCCTCAAAGAGATGTCAGCAACCACGTAGGGGTCCCCATGGGCCGATGCCTGCCAGGGCTGCGGGACTGTTCGAAAGAGATACCGTGGCCCTGGAACACAAAGGGCAAAGTAGGAACATGGATGGGTTTTAGTCAGTACAAGTCTGACACTCCCTTCCGCTCCGCCCAGAGTGGGGGGGGTCATTTGATGATTTCCCATCCGAAAAAAAAAAAAAAAAGAAAAAAAAAGGGGTATCGTATTACCCAGTACTATCTGGGTTGTGGAGGTCAGATAGGCAGTCGCCCCACGTAAAATACTGGTATACAGCTGCATCGGGTTGGACTGGAAGCCGACCCCAATATAGTTGGGAAATGGCTAGGCAGATGATGATGAGTCTGTTCCCATGGGTCAATATAAGAAGTCTACGCGGGCAAAGACGCGGGAAAAAGCTAGTAACGCTATAACTCCCAAAAACATCTCCAGGCTTTCAGTATATTATTAATACACACACCACTTACTCACGTCATTGCCCAAATAATACAGTTCTTCGCAAACAAGGAAAAACTGGAGAATCATGACAAATGCCCAGACAAATTGTAGGAGCCGTTGAAAAAGTGAAGCCACCAAAGATTAATGAGAGCCAATAAGGAAGCCTTTGTGCGTTTGCATTTCATTAGGATCGGATCGATCGTGAGTGTTGCAATATTGTTGGTTGCTGGTTAACCGGTTCATGTATGTACGTATGATGAATGTGTGTAACGTGTGCAGTTAAGTGGCCGGCAATTAGGAGTTTATCGTCGATCTAGGATTTCCTCTATACACACCGTATTCTCATACAGGGTGTAAACGGACCCTTCACGAAGCCGTTAACCAAGCATTATGTACATCAAACTAAGTAACTTTACGAAAAAAATATTGCTGGAAAACGACTTTTTTTTATGGTAAAAAATCACGTTTTACGGTAGGACTGAATGTAACACTTAAAACATTGTGCTGATGGATGGATTGTACAATAGTACGGGGGTCGTGGAGGTGTTTCAAGTAAAAATATAACATTGTAAACGTGTACTTAAAGAAAAACTTGTGAATAAGTTGGAACTTTGACCACCAATATCTCCGTAACTAGAAGATTCCAATGTATGGACTAGAAAAAAAAATGAACGCAATGACGGGGAGAACAAGCGCCTTTCGTCTTCGTTAAAGGTCTTGTTATACTTCGTGTGCTGGTTTATTAAATCAAAGTTAAAAGTTGCCTTTGGCTGTTTTTATACGTAACTAGCTGACCCGGCAAACGTTGTTTTGCCATATAGAAATTAAAAAAATGTCTAAAAATTAAAGAAAAATGTTAAGGGTGGACAACCCTTATCACTAAGGGGTATGAAAAATAGATGTTGGCCGATTCTCAGACCTACTCAATATGCTCACAAAATTTCATGAGAATCGGTCAAGCCGTTTCGGAGGAGTACGGGAACGAACATTGTGACACGAGAATTTTATATATAAGATAATCATTTCTCAAAGGACAGTTATCTTGAGTTCTGACTCTTCAACTACTTCAATGACCGTTCACATAAATAAATCTACGGAATATCACACATCAAATAATGTAAGATCTCGTCGCTACCGTTTAGTAGCTATCCGACTCTTAGTTAAAAACTTATATGGGTGACAGAAACGACGCTATAAGAGCCCGAACTTTTAATAAAATATAAGTTGTTGGCCGTACTGTATCTACAACATTAAGAAAACCGTTGATTGGACAAAATAAAAGTAACACAACTAATAACTAGCTTATAGTAGAAGAAAATTAAAAAGAAAAAATCTTGAAAATATAGGTGAGACGTCATTTTTTTTAAATAAAATATAAGTTGTTGGCTGTACTGTAACTACAACATTACGAAAACCCTTTTAATGGACAAAATAAAAGTAACACAACTAATAACTAGCTTATAACAGAAAATATTTAAAAAAATAAAACTTTTAAATATAGGTGTGACGTCATTTTATTTAAATAAAATATAAGTTGTTGGCCGTACTGTATCTACAACATTAAGAAAACCCTTTAATGGACAAAATAAAAGTAACACAACTAATAACTAGCTTATAACAGAAAATATTTAAAAAAATAAATCTGTTAAATATACTCGTACTTAGGTGTGACGTCATTTTTTTTCGTATTCTTCTCATCGAACCCTTTTAATTGATACTCATTTCATGGGGGTGCATTAAAAATAACTAGTCCTTCGTCTTTGGAAGTCCGCCATATTGGAATCACGTCACTTAGCTAACCATGCATTGTCATCCAAATTAAACGTGTTTGGAAAAATTCACCTCAATTGGTTAGGGACAATTATTTTAAAATTCAGTTGCAAGATTAATTTCACCTAAACAAACATACAAACATTGTTTAAATAAAAGCTTGTAAAAATAAAATTCATGTCCCTCATTCTATTCTACGAAAAGGACACATAAACAATTTTGATAACCAAAAGACATAAACAGTTCGTTATTATTGAGCGGGTCCCGTAAGTGGATACCGTACCGTATCGTGTCGTATCGTATGAGAACACGTCAATATTACGTACGGGGAAAACAGCAGCGTAAGTGGTCCCGCGGGATCAGACACTTCATACGTTCAATTGCATATGAATGAGTTTCGATGGCTCGGTAAATAAACCACTTGTTTCTGTCAACAGCTAACGTGCTTTTAAATTTTGTTTAATGTGTTAAGGGCTTTTTTGTTCCTAAGTATGTTTTTGTGACGATGTGACACTTTTTTAAGCGATTTTGTGTCGTTCAAAATGAGTACCATCATAGACAAATTAAAAATGCGAATGTTTGTGAGGATAGATGTACGGATGGATGGATGTTTGTTAATCTTTCACGCTGAAACTACTGAACGGTGAAGTATGGCACACAGAGTTTATAACCTAGATAAACACATGGGATACTTTTTATCCCGGTAGTGCGATCCCGTGGGACAATTACCGCACTCCACGCAGTAATATATACCTAGTTAACTATAACTAGGTATATATTTATTCATTCATGGTTGCATGTTCTCTTCCTTTACTAAAAACCTCATATTGTAAGAAACAAAGAAAATTTCAGAATAGAGAGGCTGTCAATCCGAAGTACAGTCATAAGAAAAATGTGATCACTCAGTGACACCTTAAGGGTGAAGAGTGGTCGACCGTCAGTGAATTTGGTATTAGTTAAAGACAGCACTTAATTGGCTCTTGCTAGATTAGGAATATAAAGGGTGTAAACAGACCCTTCATATAGCAGTCAACCAAGCATTCTGTACATCAAACTAAGTAACTTTACGCAAAAATTATTGCTGGGAATCGACTTTTTTTTTGGGGTGAAAAATCACGTTTTATGGTAGGACTCGATGGAATGCACTCAAAGCATTGTGCTGATGGATGGGTTGAATAGTACAGGGGTCGTGGAGGTATGTAAAGTAAAAAGCTCACATTAAAAACATGTATTTAAAAAAAAAAACTTGTGAAAAAGTTGTACTTTACCCCCAATATCTCCGTAACTAGAAGGTTCCCAGGTATGGTCTAGAACAAAAAAATGATCGCAAAGACGGGGAGAACAAACAATGTTTGTTCCCTATCACAATGTTTTCTTATTTAACCCAAAGGTTGACTGGTAGAGAATGCCTTGTGACATTAAGTCCGCCTATGTACCACTATTGTACATGAAGTTTAAATAAATAAATAAACAAATGCCTTTCGGCTATGTTAAGGGTCTATTTACACCTTTTATGATAGTATGGGCACAGATAACATAATACCGTATGGGTATGAAACTGCAAAGTTAGAACGACGTTAATTACACTGGGTTACAATAACCGTGCACCAATTTTTGTTGCCACATATTTTTTTCATTAGCCTATATTGTCCCACTGCTGGGCAGAGGCCTCCCCCAAAATCTTCCACTCCTCACTCCGTGTGGTTTTCTCTGGCCAATCTAGCTGAGCTCACAAACGCCTCTAAGTCCTCACGACTTTGTTTTCTGGGCGTCCCCGGCGACGACGCCCGTCTGCTGGCACATAAGTGTACAGGGTGACGAAATGTACATACACAACGAAGCTTTATGAAGTGCGTGTTGATGTTGGCTGATTCAAACCAAACTCCACATCCTATAATGTTTGCGTTTGCATTGAGTTCTAACGAAAATTGTAATCAAAATTACATAATATTTGCTTTTTGAATATACTTTTCGAACTAGTGATTAGACTGTACGGGACATACACACATAAATACACGCCATTTTCATATGAGGGTTGGCAGAACATACAGAATGCCGAATGAAAAACCTGCTATGATTTTAACATCCATTTATCCTTATGTACGAGACAGTGCAGAAAAAGAAACATTATCCAGTACTAACATACTGGCCATCATCATCATCGTCTGCCTAGCCTTTTCCCAACTATGTTGGGGTCGGCTTCCTGTCTAACCGGATGCAGCTGAATACCAGTATTTTACTATTTTACATGGACCGACTGTCTATCTGACCTACACAACCCAGATAGTACTGGGTAATACGATACCCCTTGGTAATACTGGTTGTCAGACTTTTTGGGCCACTGACTACCTAACGACTGTTAAAGATCTACAAATGACACCCGGGACCAGCGGCTTAACGTGCTTTCCGAGGCACGGAGGAAACTCGGAATGGGTGGTGATGTAATGGGTGATCACTCATCCACGGACCAACCTAGGCAAGCACGGCTTAACCTAAAGATCGACCCGAGCGGCTGTTATTATTTAGCCACGAACTATAGAACGAAATATGTGATGTACGTTAATTAACAGACAGACATTAACTGCGAATTCATTACCACAAAGCGAATCGCACTTCAAAACGTATTAGCATTTTGAAACGCTATTAGGATTGCATCAATTGACAATAATTATTCAAACTCAAAGGGAACAATTTGGCTTAACCAAACTATAATGGATTATCCCCAGAGGCTTAAGGGAATCTAAATATTAGCATAGCAACACATCTGACGTAAATGACGAGGCTTAAAATCGTGCTTTACACTTCTTTCTTCTGTTTTTTTTTTGTGGTTAGTGCCTAACCTGATGTCAGACATTTCATGCCGCCCATGGACCTCTGACTGGGCTTTACATGCCATCGAGAAATATCTCTCATGCATGTTTGGTTTCCTTACGATGTTTTCCTTCACCGAAGCTAGTGATAATTATACAATACGCATATGAATTCAAAAAAGTCAGAGGTGCGTTACTTGGGTTCGAATCCGTGACTTGGCCGTCCGACGGACACACTAGGTTATCACTGCTGTTTACGCCGCGTAACGTTCACTGTTGCTGAATTTGAGTTGCGTAATTTTCGAATAATGTATCGTCTCTCGTAAGTCTAATTAGATGAATTGAAAACAAATGACGTTACGTGTAGCGAAAGGTATAAATATAGATAAATGTAAAATAAAGGTAAATATACAATAGTCAACACACTGACACTACAAATTGTGCTTCGTTTCTGGTAGATAAGGTTTCCATCTATATAAATATGTAGGTAGGTGTATCATAATAATACTCAAAATTGTAGATATATCAGTCTATCAACTGAATAGTTATCAGAAATACCTTAACGGATTTATTTATAAATGTTGCTTAAAGTTTAGAGACGGTAACACGTCAATAAGTTACCTGTAAGTTATGATCAATAATCATAACTTGGGTAACTTTAAACAGCGTTTATAAGTAGGCCCTTAAAATAATTAAGATCATCAATCTTTGTTCGGATTTTTACATTTTTTACATAAAAAACGAGAAACCTACCTACCTACCTAAAAACTTGTGATAGCTCTAAAAAAGTCAAAAGAAAGTTAGAAACCTATATCTATAGACTATTTAAGTAGACAAAGGAAGCTATCATTAAACTTTCATAGCCATTTGGCCGCTGTGCGATTTTCTAGCAAATAAATCAAGCACAAAAGAAAAGTTTTTTCGTAAGGAAAACTTTTTCCTTCATAATGTTTCGGTGGTTCACTTGTTGGATTGTTTGTTGAGATGTGAATTCCTACCTATATTACGTGTAGAAAAAGCAAGTCGTGGACACAGATCTGAGTATTGGATAAAATTTTATGTTATAATAATAAATAAAATAAAATAAACCCTGCTCCCGATACCGGCGGACCACTATTTTTTATATTTTTAAATGTTTTTTTTATATTGTTTTATATTAGAATATTTAAAAATGTATTTAATATGTATAAAAATAAATAAAGGAGAATAATAATAAAATAATAATAATTATGAGGTTCCTCTCTCTGGAGCCCTGACCGCCGGTAGCTTGGACCCTGTTCCCGATACCGGTGGGCTACAATTTTTTATATTTTTAAATGTTTTTTATATTGTTTTTAGTTTATGAAATATTTAAAAATGTAGAAGATTTGTATAAAAATAAATAAAGGAATAAAATAATAATAATAAAAAACGTTTATTTAACGTAATGTTAATACTAGGCTGTATGCTATGAGTTTGCCTGTTTATTTTTCTATGGGAACACTTGAAAGCGCTTTATTTTTAATCTGTTTGTCATGTTGTGATACTTTCTGTGCAGTATATGATTTAACTAAATAAATGTTTTATTCAGTTTAAATTAAAAAAGTCTTATTTATTAACCTAATCTCAATACTGGGGGGCAAAAATGGCCGCTTTAACGGAATCATAAAAGGATAAAAATATGAATCACATTTAAAATTTTAAAATGATCTCAGACGCAGTTAATATTATGAATTGTCACTTTGTCATGTATTGTAACGTACCTCAAAGTCATTTTAGGCCCCCAGCTGTTCCTATGCAGGTATTGTTTTTATTAGACTTACCTTTTTTTCAATGTTAGGTAAATTATACAACATAGTTCTCGTAACTGACGAAAAGGAGTATTTGTATATTATGTATTTTCTAGTTGGTTTTCTGTTGTTGCACCTACTGTGTATTGTCTCTGCATCACCCAAAGGTAGACTGCTAGAAAATGCCAGGCCACACCGCTAGCCAGCGAGCGAGCGAGTGGGGCGAGACGTCGTTTTACCTCTTATCATACTTAGGTTCACACCGCGAACTACCGAAAGAGCCGAATGAAGTACGTAAAGAACCTCGCCAGCAACGAACAGCATTGCCATCCAACATTTTTTTCTTTTTCTTCTCAGCTAATCCAAGCTCCAATCCAAGAGTGACAAGCTTACTAGCACTATGCTGCTATCCTAGCTTCAAAAACTAGCCGTGTGTGTAACCTAGGCAAAAGTCTAGCTATTCATAATGCACCCATTTAATGAATAGCAAGCCTGATTACTACAATTAATTCTTCTCTTAGTTATCTCAACGGCTAAAGCCACTAGTTACCAAGCAATTTTCACTGTTTAATTAAAGCCCTCACACATAATACTTCATTAAGACATCTAGGCTTTAATACAAAATGTGTTAAATGCCAACTAGCAAGCAAAGTAAACATATATGACGGGTACAGACTGAAGTACAAAGGGCTTATACATCTAATAGAGGTTTCTGAGATAAGGAACAATTAAATTGTAATTCTAAGCCTGGGACGATAGAGTCCTGTTACATACGTTGAAAACAAAAATAAATACAGCCTATATCAGAAATGTGTGGTCATAAAGATCTACTCTCCAGGGATTCGATCAGCATTTGCTAGACGTCAATGTGTTACACAATCCACCTACATCTATAATAAACTGAACCTAAAGTGTAAAATATATCCCCTGTGAATGTCAAAAAACAGTAGGTGATTGGTTGAGATCTCTCACATACGACGAAACAGAAAACATTCTGATCAGAGTAAGCTAACATGCTGGATACTCACATACATACACACACGTACACACAAACATGCATACAAACACTAGCACACACGCACGCACATACAAATACATGCACTCCTCGGGCAGCGAAAGCTACTTAATAAATTTCTTTTTTGTTTTCAGTAGTTTCTTACATTGGGTGCCAGAGCCCACCGAAACCACTCTTTTCCCTAGCTGTAACACTGCATAGTGCTTAGATAAGTGTTTCTTATACAATTATTTAAGGTAATAAAATACATTTTTTTTTTTTTTTAGTTTTAATAAGATACCACCTAAGGAAAGAGTGAGACAGCCCCGACACAAGTACTACTCGTATTGTACTCAGTTTATTTAGACACAATGTTTTGAGATAAAATAAATATTTTTGTATTTTTTTAAAGGCAAAACATATCGATTTTGGCCCCAAGGAGAAAGAAAGTCGTTGAGTTTCATGGTCTGGACCACACCCTTAAATCACACATTTTTAATACACGCTGTATATATTTTCAGTTGGTGTCCATAATCTCGGGTTATTCAGTAAGCATTAGTTGCTGGAACATTAACGAGCAATGCGATTTAAATGAGACCTCACCCTAACACAGAACAGACTAATTGAAATGTACATAATTGGTAAATTACTTGTAGTATGTGTCTACCCACACCGCTGCTAAACGATACCGCAGTGATAAATGAGAGCGTAGCTTCACTTTCAAATGCTTTGGAATACAAAATAAAGTACGCTATTTACAAAACAAAGCGTTAGGTTAAACGAGGGGTATATTTTAAGGAATTTTACCTTCATAAAAATGAACCACTTTTACTATGATACCAAACCCTGAAATATGAAAAACACTACTAGCATCTTTGCGATCAAAATGAGGAAGCTGATCTTCGGGAAGTTTTTATTTTAACCTACTTCAAAAAGGAGGAGGTTATCAATTCGGATGTTTATATATATTTTTTTATGTATTTTCGGGTATAACTCCGTCATTTACAACATTATTTTTAGTATATGCGAAACCTGAATATAGTTTGTTCAGAATAAGTAATTGAATCGATTCCAATAATTTTTAAACCATGTTATATTTTGTCCCAAAAATATTTTAAAAATGTTACAATTTGGCCACCGAGCGACATTAAGTACCTATCGTAATAATTTAGGTACCTACTGCCAAATTATGTTTAACAATGAGCTCAAGACGACACTGGAGGCCCCCGCGCGATGCGTGGTGACCACGCTTTTGTACGGACAAACAGATAACAGAATAAGCTTTTAACTTTGTGATTTTTCATGATACAATTTTGAAATTTTGTACATAGAGTTTACATAAAAATACTCGAAACGTGTTTCAGGTTTCGCATATACTAAAACTAATGTTGTATAGACGGATTTGTAAAATTCTTTTTTTGTCCCGAAATGGTCCCATTTAAATTTTAAATAGATCTGATGATGAGTTTCGGAGACAGACAAAATGTTCGTTTACATGAGAATATTAATCTTCTTTAAAGTGTGACCCAGATTAAACCTAAAATACATCTTATAGAAAAGCCGAAGCTTTCACGAATATTTTGAAAATATTATAATAGCACTTCGCCCGCGACTTGGTCCGCTAAAAATGTGATAGACGGACTAATACGCATGATATAAATTTAACTTATAGCTTAGAGCATCCACGAATAATGTATCTTCGTATCAGTGAAAATTTTTTTAGAATTGGATCATTAGTTCCAGAGATTACCCCCTACATACAAACTTACAAACTTTTTTTGTTGTTGTAGTTGTTTTCTCTTTATAATATTAGTGTAGATGAAAAGAAAAACGAATATTGAAACTAACAAAGTTGAAGGACAAAAACAAGCATTTGAGAGAACTAAAGGAAAATTGTACTTTTTACGATTCTAAAACCCACTCTCAAACTACCATCATATATTCAATATTCTAAAAATAACAAAGCATACCTAGATATAATACGAATACGTAAGAGGTTATGTTACTCGTATCTAACAAAGCTGAACAGAAAATAAATGAGAAACAAGTAATTCGTCAACCGTATGTCAGCGATAGAATCGTAAAAGTAGATCGGGTGAAAAGCGGCATGCTGCTTGTGTTGAACACGCTAGTAATCTGTACTACGTTTTTATGTCTATGAAAAAGTATGATTTTATGTGCGCATAGTACAAAGCAAAGTTACTTTTCGTGTTCGTCTGTGTGACCGTTTGGATAATCTTAATTCCTTATTGCATTTTGATGTGTAACTGAAATATTCATAATCATGTAATAATCTTCTTTTCAAATTATCATTACATAGATAATATACCTTAGAGAAGTTTCATGTATCATTATCATGGTAATTATTTAGTTAAACCTTATTGTACATCTTATGTAACACGATTTAATGTGTGTGTGTAACTTAGATATACCATTTTGAAATCTCGATGTTGACCTGTGGGATGCGGAGGCGGATCGCTAGTGAGTTTATAATTTGTATTTTAAGTGCAACGGCCTAAGAATACCCGTACCATGAGGAGCAAATATGTATATAGTTAGTTCAGAAAACCATTATTTTATGTTTCATCATGTTTTAATATCGATACCCATTATGTCTATGAAGTTTCACTAGTTAAGTTAATTTGACCTTCCAGATTAACAAGTACCCAGAAAACTTCACCTGTTTCCAGTTGAAAATGAAAATCCCCGTCATACCCGAATTGCTCTGTGAACTCGATTCATCGGGCACTCTCCGCGCACCGCAACAACTCTCGACCGACGCTGCCGTGGGCACGAGGATACTCAACTTTAACCCAATGTAGGTCGGAATCATTCGGTCTTTCACGGTGGCCGCTATGTTGCCACTTACTGGAATGGACGTTACGTTTTGTATTGAGCGGATGGTGTGGATAGCTGCGGTTATGATGGTGAGCTTGGTTTTAGTCAATTACTAACCCGATTAACTAATGACAACCTTGATTCAAATTATGTAAAATCAGGAAATCTTTTGTGTATTGGCTACCATCTTAAATTATCGTGCGTATATTCGAATCACGACTTCTTAGGCAGTTGTATGAAATGGCTATTACACCGAAAATTGACTGGATGAGACCATTAAATAAACAATTAATTTCCATGAATAAAACAATATTGTTAAAGTTGCATTCAAGACATCATTTTAAATAACTATCGAATACTTTAGCGAACGGTTAGAAAAACAAACAATAGAAAGACTTTTGAATACCGTCCAAATAGCGAACACTAAGGTAAACAAAAACAGCCTAAAAAGCATAAATACACGAATGTAAATCGCCGCATCCAGCTTACAAAAGCAGAAACGAAAAAAAATCAGCTCGCCACACGAATGGCCAGCAAAAACTCCTGCGGTTAGGTTTGGGGAAAAAAAAAAAGAAATGCCCAAATGTCGTCCGGCTTAAACACAGTTTGCCACTCACCGTCAACATTTCAACTAGCCACAGTAGCCACTAGCCACTCCAACATAACATTATGCATCAACATGAACGGGACACAGATGGCTAGTCACTTTTATGTGCACTCCGTCGGGCGCTTGGACTTTTATAGGAGGCACACCGACTTCTCGATGCAATTTATTGCTTCTTCAGTAAAGTGATCGAGACACTGTTATAAAATATTTGATCTACTTTTTTATTTTTCAGTTCCGTGCTAGCTATCGTAAAATCTGAAAAGTTGTTTTATCGATGTAAGGTCTGGGGAACTAATTGTTAAACAAATAGACTACTTACATACTTAAATAGCCCGTATGTTCCAACCACAAGTGTCATTTTTGACAGTTGTTTGAAATGGCTATAACACGGCCTAACACGGCTGTAACATGGCATAAAGGATTCATTTCCTTAATGTTAACTTCTTCTTCTTAAATTAACATTCTTATTAGGGATGCATTCGATACCGATATGTCTGCGATATCGCGAGTATTCCGATATATCGGAATCAGCGATATTAAATATGCCGATACGTTTTGAATTTCGCGCTATAGACAAGCCATGTGAACGCGCCATCACCGTTACCGAATAAATTAAGAATGTTGTGTTTCCTGAATAAAATCCTCATAACTGTGTATTTTAAATAAGTTTTTTGTTCTGATTTGTCATGAAATGTATGAGTAATTTTTTCTGTTTCTAAAGTTACTGCTTTTTATAGCTTTCTTTGAATCTTAACTGTCCGTATCGGCATCGGTATCGGAATCGGTATCGGCGATATTTTTTTTATAAGTATCTGTATCGGTATCGTATCGGGTTAAGTACGTATCGACGCATCCTTAATTCTTATTCGTGTCGTTAACCCTATCCTACCTTCTCAACTTCACTTCGTAACACAAATAATTACATCCATATGTTACCCCAATTTCCCCATTAAAATTGAAACTCTACTTATTTATGATCCACATTTACGCTTCAAAAACAACCCCAACTTTTCATTCAAATGTTATAAGTCTGAAAGGGTTGAAGGGTTTTCGAAATTACTTTTAGTGGGTTCAGGTCGGAAATTAAGCCATATTTCACTGTGAATCTAGGCTATTTATAATGTGTAGGTACTAGAACAGCTTACTTAACCTGTGTACAGCTTGTGTACAGTGAGGTAAACAAGACATGACTTGACTTACCACCTCCGGAATATTTAGGTACCTACAGGCTTAGCACAAACGCGTGGAGTAAATGTAACTAAAATACAAGCGAATTTTAAATAATTATGCATAATTTTGTTCACTTATTTTTAAGACATTTTTTTTTTACTTTTGTCCCACACTATGTATTTCTCCTGTATCGTAGGTGCGTTTACAAACATTTAAACTGACATGCACAAACAGCCAGACCTTAATTATATCGTATTCTTTCTATTACGTCTATAGGTACTACTAAATTGTGCTTGTCAACCTACCAACCAAAATTTGCTGCAGGATTGTTGTATTTTCGATTAAAAAATCTTTAAATTCAAAATACAACAACAAAAATTTGAATTTTACAACAATGAAAATTAACTCTCTTGAAAAACGATACGATTTGATTTATAACGTAACTAGCTTTGGCCGGCAGCTTCGCTCGCGTTAATTTAGAATTAACAATCAATTCGGGATGTACTCTAATTGTAACAATATAATTCAATCATGATTCGAAAGACACGTGGCGCATCTATCTATATCATAAGAACGTTATTGTTGTTTTCCTCGGGAACAGTACTTTTTTTCGTGATGGAAGGTACTCTATGTCCATTTATGTACACCTGACAACGTATATGCAAAATTTCAGGATGATCGGTTCAGTGGATTAGGCGTGAAAAGGTAACAAACAAACTTACTTTCACATTTATAATATTATATTATATAAGTATCGAAGTATCGATAAATACCAATATCATGGGTCTTTTCATTCGTTTTTTCATTTTTTTTTTAATTTATTCTGTATCGGTATTTAATTTATTTTTTACTTTTTAATTTAATTTAATAATGTTTCTTATTTAATGTAATGTAATTTCTGATATTTATTTTTTAGCTATAATTTATGTGTTTGCATTTGTATTTTTGTCTATTTTTGGATTTTATATGGGTCTTGGACCTGAAATAAATGAAATTTATAAAACCTATGAGGGACTAGTCAGTCCCTCGTAGGTTTTTTATAGAACTTTCTGTCAAGGAAATACCACTTTTAGCAAGCTCATACTTTTCTTAAGTACAAACAAAGTATATGTATATGTGTGTATGTATACAAAGTATATGTGTGTATGTATACAAACAATGTACTTACCTATCATATATATATATGATAGGTAAGTACATTGTCCCATATTAGTTACAAGACCGCTTTCAAATTGTTAAGAAGATTATGTAGACATATTGTATTCACAACTCGGCAGTATATTCTGTTATTCAATTAACAATGGGTTGTTCTATCTCGGTCCAGCATCCGAACTATAGATACGGCTTTGAATCGGGACTATTTATCGTAACACTCTCATGGTGAAAATTATCTAGTATGTATAAGTCGACGTCGGTATAGTTTCCCCACCGTAACCGGCTGTTCACATGGCGCTGTCTTGCACGATTTATTACAATAAAAAGTTGGAATCAGACGACAATAACCGAGGTCATACGGTTAAAAACGAGTGCAGTACAGAACTGCCATGACGTGATCTCAAATAAACAGGGTGGAATTTTTCAACTATCATTTAATTTATCAAGTTAGTTAAAGAGACGTGCTCCTTATGATTGACCCTATCGATTGATGCCTTAAAAGTACAGGGTGTTATTTTTTTGAAATTTAGCCGGTTCCATTCTCGACTGTGGCAAGCGAATTTTCGAAAATCTTTAATGCGGATTTATTTCTTTTTAAAAATAAAGGAATGTTTCCTTTGAGTAAAATTTTCTATCTCCAGTATTTAGAGTACTTTTCCTCCAGGTGGCGTTGAAAAATTCCACCCTGTATAGTCAGCGCCGTGTGAAAAAGCCTATGGTTTGATGTCATTTGCGCATCATAAAGCGATAATGTCCATTTGTCTATGTGTTTACATAGTTTCAACCTTACTTTACTTAGTTTCAATTTACTAGCAATAATTGTTGTCAATTACGGGATCGAATGCATGTAATCAATCTGCAATATTGCACAGTCCGGTTTAGTTCACGAGCCGGAAACAAAACAAACTGACATCGCGTAAAAAGTTACTAAATAAAGGACGCTAATCGGTTAACTATTTAATTCAGTTTCTGATAACCTGACTTGTAATGATAAATCTTCTCAATTCTAGTACCATATTCTATCAGTTCACCACTGCTCTCAAAATAGTGAAGAAAAACATCATCAGGAAACCGGTATTTTCCAGAGCAGACATCAGTGTCTACCTACCTGCACTGGGCGCGTGTGGTGGATTCCCATCTCACAGAGAGCAGGCCAATGTCCCAGCAATGGGACCATAGGGGTCGGCTTCCAGTCTAATCGGGTGCAGCTGAATACCAGTATTTTACATGGAGCGACTGCTTATCTGACCTGCACAACCCAGTTAGTAATGGCTAATACAATACCCCTTGGTAAGACTGGTTGTCATATTTTCGGGAAACTAACTTCCTGTAACGACTGTCAAAGATCTACAAATTACCGCCAAGACCAAAGGCTTAACACGCTTTCCAAGGCACGGAGGAAACTCGGTATGTAATGGGTGGTCACTCATCTATAGACCAACCTAGACAAGCACAACTTAACCTGAAAATCGACCGAACGATATTACTAACCACGAGCTCCTCTCAGATTATGTTATGTTATAACAATTTTAATAGACCGACGGTTTACCTAAAACAGTATTTGGTCCGTATGTAAATTATTATTAAACAATTGAGTACAAATAGTCATAGTGAACTATTTGATTCAATTTGCGACTACCTTCGCAAGTTTAATTTCTACAAACTATCAATATTGGGACTCAAGATTATTAAATTATGCAAAACAAACTTTCCTTACGACTTCAGTAAATATATAATTTTGATGCCATGTAGCTGATTGGTCTTGTATATTTTATTAGCTTTTACCCGCGGCTTCTCTCGCGTTAAAGTTGGAAATTATTCCAAGAAAAAATTAACTATTTATCCCGGTATTACGACCGGGATACAAAGTTAAGTCCTAATATGTTGATTCTAGGTTTGTAAACTATTGTGTGCCAAATTTCATTAAAATTCATTCAGTAGTTTTCGCGTGAAAGAGTAACAAACATCCATCCACACAAACTTTTGCATTTAGAACAGTAGTAAGGTAAGACCCATCGGAAAAAAAGACGAACCTCACTTCTTAATTTAAAAAAAAACCGACCAAGTACGAGTTGGGCTCGAGCACCGAGGGTTCCGTATAAACTTGTAGATATTTTTTTATTAAACTACATATTTACGGTTTTCAGATTTTTTACTTTACATGTGCTGTGAGACATTGCTTCTTGCAAAATTTCATCATTCTAGGTCAACGGGAAGTACCCTATAGATTTTAATTCCCTTGTGAAATCGAAAAATATGCGACATAAACGTTCATATCTTTTCATCGCATTGAATTACAAGTTTGATTTTTTCACTGATTTAAGGGGTATCAAATTCGAGAATTTGTTATTAATTTCAGCTTTATACATCCACCCGTTCCTGAGAAAAAGAGTCTTGGCTGACGGACAATAAACTAATTAAATTTATAAAGATTCCGATTTTGCGGACTGAGGTACCCTAAAAAACATCATCTCAAACCTGTCTATCACTCTTTTGTTACATATGGATGCTTCAGATTTAGAGCGCTTACTAATTACGGCTTTCATTAATACCGGTTCTGTCATTTCGAAAAAAAGGACTTGGAAAGTTTGTATGAAATGCCT
The DNA here is from genome assembly GCA_963576755.1 of Noctua janthina. NCBI lineage: Eukaryota > Metazoa > Arthropoda > Insecta > Lepidoptera > Noctuidae > Noctua > Noctua janthina. Next base: position 8,594,367 of record OY755055.1, read on the forward strand.
TAAGTCGTAAACGCTCTTAACGGCTGTCCGTTGTCTGTCAGTGAGCGAATTAAAGGTACGGCGTAGGTGGCATAGTTACCAAGACCTAAATAGACAAAGTAAGTAATACCTGAGGATAAAAAACGGTACCGACCTAAATCGGCTAAATCGGATCGGAGTACTCGAGGTATAAATGCACAACCGAAAAAAGATTTAGATATAAAGTTGTGTGTTATCTAGCTATGTTAGTATCAGCAAACCTTATTTAAGTACAGGGTGTAAGGGACAGCCCTCCGCAAACTGACCGCATTCAGCTCCTTATTTTAAATTATATTCCACCGGAATTTTTTTAGGAAAATTTTCATTTTATTTATAATTTTTTCAGCTACAATATTCCTTTATTTTAATATAATATTATATTCTCTGTAGGCAGTACTCCTTTTATAAATTAATACTGCTAAAATCAACGACGCGTGAAATCAGCTGTTCAACTCGTCGTCGCGATTGCCGTTCGCTACGTGCGTTTTGCCACGGTAACGATACATTACGTATGATGAAATAGAACAAATCAAATTTATTGGATTCATCTTAGTATGATATACTGAATGCACCCCATCAGTCTACGGAGGGCTATCCCTTACATCCTGCATAAATACCAATTAAACACGTGTAAACTCGAATCTCAGAAATGGCCCGAAATTGAACCGAACCAGTTTTAAGTAGTTGCCATGGTATGGTACCTAAAGAATTACACACACACACGGCGACACATCAAGTTATACATCCCCAGTATAACCTGACTTCGCTTTGTATGAGGTTCCGGTACAATGAGAGATCAGCTTAATTTGGTTTTGTATAGCTTGATTGCTCGTCTTGCATACCTACGCAGTGCGCACTCACCTTTACCCTTGCAGTTGAAAGTAATAAAAATAAATTAAAACAAAAATAAATGAAGAATCCGCTTGAATATTTAAAAAAAAACATGATTAAAACGTTGTTTGGCTAAAGAACCGTCCACATCATAACGGAGGGGAAGATAAATAAAATACTTCGTTAATCCGCAGGTCAAAACAAAGTCAAGGCAAACTGTCAATGCTAAACTGTATAACACTTATCCACGCCATCCATTGTTTATTTCGTGGCCCTTATCGAATTAGGGGGAAGTTTGCGAGAAATTACATTAACAGCGAAGAGGACGGGCGACGAGCGTTTTAACTTAATGGCCATCCCTCGGACTCCCTTGTCGTCACTTAGCCACGACTCGCCGGTCAATAAAAGAAAATGTGGACCACTCTGCACTCGCCAAGTCTACTCGACCAACTCGCACTTCCAAACCCCACACATCATATATGAACCAACGCCAGATACACTTTTTTATCCTTTTGGATCGGAAATCCTTTGAATTATGTATAGTCGAGACAGTATCAACATTTTCCTTAAAAGTCTTTCGGTAACAACACTAAAAATATTTCTTATTCTATTTTTCTTTATACAAAAGTTGGGTGCATAAGTAGAGATGTGAGTTGGCTGTTATGTTTGTCTTAAGTAAGGTAGCACTGAATAGGCGAAAGTTTGTAAATGATACACGAAAATAAAAGCTTAGTAGCACTCTGTTTACGGAAGAAGAGATTAAAAACATACGGATCGTGATACTTTTGAAACTTTTTGGATATTATTTTAAGAAAAGAACTTGCATTCAAAATGTTCTTTGAAAAGTTTATAAAAAAAAGAATTTTATCACACTACTAGACTTTAAAATACATAGTACATTTTGATATAAGTGGGGAAACTTTGTTATTGCATTCGAGGCTTAATTGACACAATTGTTATGGAGCCGAGAATTCAGTAACAAATCTCCAAGCGTATCAAACGACTTTTTTCCATACACTTTCGAAGAAATAAAATATTAGAACGGAAAATATTTTTGTCAGGAATTATTAGGAAACTATGATTTATGCTTTTTTCCCACGCTTTGCTTTCGCCAAGTTGAAGAAGAAGCAAAGGTATGATGCCGCTAAACAGCCTAATATGAAAAATAGAAAATTTAAATATTTTTGAATTTAGAACACAAATAAATGTTAATGTGTTCATAAAAGTAAATATTTGTTTCAAATAATCATGTGTATCTATGATATTCTTTTTTAAATTCAAATATTAAAAATCCACGCGTGTGAAATACCCTAATCGTATTGCGATAAGAACCAGTTTTCGATAACACTTTCTCGATTGAAAAAACTTTATCTACTTTATAATTTAAAATGAAAACATGCTTTCATATCAACAAAGTCCTAAATACATACCTACATGGCGAACCACACAAGATTTACCTCGAAACACACAAGAGATTAACACAACACAATACTATTACGTCTCTCAAATGACTGCTTCGGTAATTAAACAAAACGGTAGCTCAAAGCCAAATGAATAATCAGAAGTGTTCCCACATCAATGGGTTTTAACACCTTAATCTGGAGCGAACATCACGTGATGACGACATAATGAATGGAAGGACGGATTCTATTTGATAATCGGGAAAGGGTGTCTAAATAGTTTTGCACGATAGGTAATACTGTGACGGGATTATCGAGTCTAATTTAAATATCACTATCACTAAATAGTATAAAACAAAGTAGCTTCCCGCTGTCTGTCTGTCCCTATGTATGCTTAGATCTTTAAAAGTGCTCAACGGATTTTGATGCGGTTTTCAGTAATAGATAGAGTGATTCAAGAGGAAGGTTTATATATATATAAATATATTATATATCATATTGTACCGTCGCTAGTTTTTATTAAAAGGAATATTTATTTTTTTCAATTCATCATCATTGGCCTAGAGTTTTTCCAACTTTATTTGGGTCGGCTTCCAGGCTAACCGGATGCAGCTAAATACCAGTATTTTACATGGAGCGACTGCCTATCTGACCTCCACAATCCAGTTAGTAATGGGTAATACAACCCTTGGTAAGACGATACCCGTTGGTAAGACTGGTTGTCAGACTTTTTGGGCCACTGACTACTTCCTAACAACTGTCAAAGATCTATAAATGACAGCCGGGACCAACGGCTTAACGTGCTATCCGAGGCACGGAGGAAACTCGGTGTGTAATAGGCAGTCACCCATCCACAGACCAACCTAGGCAAGCACGGCTTAACCTAAAGATCGACAAGAGCGGCTCATTTAATTTTTTCAATTAATGACAAAGTAATTGTGGAGGTCGACACAAATGACGTGAGGACAGTTGAGACGATGGATGCACTGTGTGGAAGATGAACACTAAAATAGTGGCTACTGAAATGGATAATAAAAATCTAGTAGCATGGATGAAAAACATATGATGCGCTAACCCCAAATAAATCGACCGGAGAATGATGACATGATAAGAAAAAGTTTTATGAAGAACGTTAAATTAAAACTCACCTATAAAACCTGGGAAAGCATATAAACATATAAAGCCGACCCCAATATAGTTGGGAAAAGGCTAGGCAGATGATGATATAAAACCTGGGAAAAATATAACACCGCATGTATCTAGCACCTTTTATGAATGTTTCCGGCAAGTGGCATTAGCCTGAGGTTCGAATAACAATGTCTTCGAGGTGTTTAAAATTATATCAAACTAAGTTTTCTAACTTTTCCCTAAACGCCTAAGGGACGATCGCATCGCCATCGAGGTAGACCGCGGCAGAAGAGGTGTGGCGACCAGAACTTGTTTACGGAGCAAACAGGGCCACAGATCGCACAAGATAGAGAGTTTTCAAAGAAGAAAGGGGAAACAGAACTTTGCGTAGAATTGCGACACAAAGTCTGAAAAAACTTTTTCCCAATTCTTCTTTGAACTCAAACGCTCAAATTATCCAAAGAGATCGCAATTACTATCGGGATTAAAAGTATCCCATCCCAAATTCCATTCTGACCCATTCAGCAGTTAATGTGTGATTTTGATTAGCTAACGTTGGAACTCACTAATATTCCAACTAACACATCATACAATTAACACTATCTACAACTTCCGTAATATGATTCTCTCTGTGTAACTTATATCAAAGAAACCGACACCGGCACAACAATCGATGTTATCGATAACAACAACGGAGGACTGATCAGAAACGCGATTATTGAGAGGCACCATGAATATTCATTGTCCAGATGTTCGGCTATGTTCGGTTTTGTTCGGCCATGTCCGCCGGTCTAGTTCAGACATGAACTGAAAGGCTGAATATCCTATGAATCAATGTTAGATAAGACTGTCTTTACAATGCGGACGGGCCGTCAGGTCGAGTAATGTGTGTGTTGGAATGGTAGTGACTGCGACATGCAGGCATAAGTTACGTACCTACTAACTATGCATATGCTTGTGTATGTGAACAGATGTTTTATTTATGCAGAGAGTCTTACAAAATATTTTGGTGTTTGTATGTTTCGGTATTTACAAAGATTTTATTGTTTTTGATTTTAATTAACATCGTACCTCTGTATTTTATTTTTTATTTTAAATTATTGAGGGATAATAAACAACTACAACATATATAACACATAACTTAACATAACTTAGTAGTAATGTTGCAGTCCACTGCATTATCCATAGATAAGACATGGCTAAGGATCAGTGGTTGCCACTAGATGGCATTACCAAAATTAACAAATATCTTGAAATAAATAAATAATTTGCTATAAAGCTAGCTATAGCTACAAAATCAGATCAAAAACAAAAACAACTTCATTTACTTACATTATGCAATAAAAAATTATAAAAATAAGATTACAATTGAGATAAAAAAAATAATAATATTAGATTTAATTCGAATTTTTACTAATTAAATTAGTTATTTGGTTGATCCTCTGGTTATTCACAACAGTTTCTACGGTATCACATCTGAGTTATTTGTGATACGACAGTATCAAAATGTGTTCAATTTATAACCACTTAGACGCCAAAGTAAAAACAATTTAGAATAATTAAAACTCGACAATAATTACGTCCTTTTCCTTTTAAACAACTATTAAGAAGGCAATCTTCAAACTAATTGTGTCTAAAACCAACAAAAAATGAAGCAATTAGCTCTAATTTAATTAAACGACGTCCAAAAAGCTTTTCTGTTTATATAGATTTATTCACACAAGAAATTCAAGTGTTGTCGCACCGCGTTTTCAAATTAACAAGCTGAAACTAGCGAAACTAGCTAGTTTAGACTTCTCAATCGCGTATTTAATAGCTTGGAAGTGCATTTCATGAGACAGAATACGTGAATCAAAAAGATTTATTGCGCCCGAGTTAATTCAGGCAGTCTTCGGGCCGCCGGCGAAATTAGTGTAGTCTAGATTCCAGATAGAGACCTGTGATTTAATATATTCTATTATGTTAAGCAAGTGAACTATTGCTTGATTGCTTGGTTATTAATAAGCTTGTCTCTTTTGCTGAATTATGTGCTTATAATTGAACTTATTGTGACTATTACGTTAATACTCAATTTATTGTGACTACCAAACATGGCTTTCTAAGGATTTGTTCACAAGTTGGGCGGTTATTAGACTCAATGGACGATGATGATTTGAATGGATAATCATTTGATTCGACATCACTTATTACTTTTAATCTTACCTTTTACCTTTCCATTAAATCTACAACAGATTAACCAAATTCATAACTAAACAATAAGAAAACTCGCCGAGGTTGGTATAATATAACTAAGTTTTATTATTGTAATTACTCTTTGTTTCAAACAAGATCCAACAATATTTACTGAACACAAACAATCGCGATGCCTACTTCGTACAAAGCTGAACTAGAGAATACTAAATGAGTTACGAATCGAAGTTACGGGAATCTAAATGTTTCTATAAACAATATTTTCCTTTTTCGTATTGACTGACCCTAACAAAATAGAACTTAATGTTTTTGAGTTTTAACAACGTTTTAATAAAGAACCATTTTCATAATTCAAAAGAGTTGGCTTGCAAAATTTGTTCGTTGATAGTGAGTCAATTCAGTTCAGAGCAAACAAGCGAAGCCGTAACACAATGCAAATGTTAAACAAAGTCTTGCAGACCACACTTTAACTATTGCAAACAAATATTTTTCCTCATAATTTGGGTTCATGTTACAAATTGCGCCTCTTCGCACTAATTGGTAACGCCTAATTGGTAGTCGCTACAGAAAAATTACTTTCATCAACGAGCGAAGAGTTTCATAATTACTGCAATTAGGACCATTGCGGCGTTTTGTTCCGACGAGACGGCGGGATGGCGGGATGGCGCGGACGTGTCGCGTGTACTAATTTATCATTTTTGTGGCTATTCACAACCGCTTTGAATTAATTTGAGTCGTTGGTAACTCACGCGCCCCCGTCCAAACACCCCCACGCATATTCCACGTGATCTATCGACACTCGTAAGTGGCGGTGCCCCCACAAGATTTACAATTACCAGCAATTAGGAGTTTCTCATAAAGTCAAACGATCCGACGGACCCCGATATTCTGATCACGTAAAACTTTCATTATGCGGAGGAAGTAAAATATACATGAACGATAAAAGCGAAATGCAACCCGTATTAGATGAAAGAGCAATCTTCTAATGCAACCACGGCATCACTGAATGAGATAGGAGCTGACGCTGTATGAACATTGAAAATGGAGCGCATTTCTGTTCATGAATCATTTTGTTTGCACTGTACATTGGAATTCACACTTAGTAAATAGCACCAATGGAAAATTAAACTAGACGAACAAAGAGAAAGTACAAAGAAAAGATAGGTAACAAAGTCCGCTATAAATTCGGAGTTTGTGAGCGGTGCGGCGCGCGTAATGAAAAGTTACACAGTGTGTATATCTTCGTGTACTGATCCTGTACTATACGATATTAGTTGTAGGCATGCTACACACGACAACAATGTTTTAGGTACAAATATGAGCGGACATTAATACTTTGTTAAGCCATCTACTTAAAAAGCTTTGCGTGGGTTGCTATAGGGCCGAAAATGTATTAGCAGGAGCCGACATTTGTAGCCTCTGGAACATTATATGAACACATTGTAAAATAAAAGTTCACCTGAAACGTAAGCATAAATAAATCTATCCTTGCATTATATGAGAGCAGTGGTGGCCTAGTGCGGAGACCCCGACTTACGAACAGTAAGTCGTGGGTTCGAACCCAAACAGGCGCATTACTTTGTGTAAGTTATTTCATCACCACTGCTCTCAAAACGGTGAAGGAAAACATTGTGAGGAAACCGGCATGTCCTAGAACCAAAAATTCGAAGACATGTGACATCTACCAACCCGCACTGGGCCCGCGTGGTGGATTATAGCCCATTCCCTTTCATAGAAAGGAGGCCTGTGTCTCAGCAGTAGGAACATTAATAGGCTGATTATGCTATGCTAATGCATTATATAAATGTTAAATTATCTCTGTCTGTCTATTACCGGCACTCTAATGTCTGCACGGATTTAGATAAAATTTGGCACACACCTAGACAATGACCTGGGCATTAATCCCAGTAGTACGTTACCGTAGTGTAGTTTCCATCCTCTATGTAAGAAAAGTCGCGAGCAAAAGCTGTATCCATACAAATAAAATTGAAGTGTCTGTCTGTAACTTCAAATTAACAGCTTTTTACTGAATGCATGAGAATGTATATACTTTTAAAGAAAAACATTTTTTTGTCTTTCTTTCTGTCGATATGTCGGTCTGTTGTTCCGGCTAATCTCCGAAACGGTTGGACCTATTTTGACAGGACGTTTACTGGCACAGAGCTGATGTTATAAGGAGTAACTTAGGCTAATTTTTATTTTAGAAAAATAAGTAGGGTTCCGTGCAAAAAAATGAATACCCTTGAAATTGTTAGCAAAATCGGATTCAAATAGGGAAGTAATATTTTTATAATAATTTCATGCGGACGAAGGTCGCATCATAGAGTGTATTTATAAAGATAGTGTTTTTATAGCTTACCGACAAACATTATCAAATTGAAACTAAACTAATGCTAAAACTTACACACACACACTTGCACACAATTCAACACACAAACACACATCACAATATTCGTAATCCTCCATTTCAGCTTCATCTAGTTCCCCAAGTTCCCTGGACTTATTCCAAATGGATTAATTCGAGCCTATTCAAGCCTTAATCTTTTTATTCACACTTCAGTGATAAGCCAAAGTTCTACTTTTACGCCTGATTGAATATTACTTTACGAAAATAATATTGTATTGAGTGTGTTTTGAAATTATTCGCGAACAAGTCGTCCGCCTGATCATCATCTGCCTAGCCTTTTCACAACCATGTTGAGGTCGGCTTCCAGTCTAACCAGATGCAGCTGACCACCAGTATTTTACATGGAGCGACTGCCTATCTGATATCAGTTAGTACAGGGTAATACGAAACCCCTTGGTAAGACTGGTTGTCAGACTTTTTGGACCACTGACTACCTAACGATTGTCAAAGATCTACAAATGACACCCGGGATAAACGGCTTAACGTGCTTTCCGAGGCACGGAGGAAACTATGTAATGGGTGGTCTCCCATCCACAGACCAACCTAGGCAAGCACGGCTTAACCTAAAGATCGACCCGAGCGGCTGTTATTATTTAGCCACGAGCTCCCCCTCCAAGTCGTTCGCCCGATCAATTCAGAAAAATCACGAACTTACCCCGCTCCCATATGTAAGGTCTCCTTTATGTGACGAATTAAAATATTTACAATAAAAAAATCTTACTCAACCGACTTTCATTGTTATAAGGAACTCATTAGCAATATTGTATCTTTCCAGACCCAGCATTTAGGCTTTACGTTGTCTAGTAGTGAATTGACAGCAATATCCGCCGTTTGCCAAGACAATATATCGGCAATGTTTTGCATCAGAACCCTGATACTTCATTATCGATTTGTTTGATTTTGCTATGATGCCTTATCTAATCATATAAAATTCAAAGTCCTGACTGACTGACTGACCGATATATCAACGCACAGCCCAAACCGCTGGTCCTAGAGACTTGAAATTTGAAGGGTGTATTTTTTGAGAACAGTCGGTATCCACTAAGAAAGGTTTTTTCGAAATTCCACCCCTAATAGTGAATTAAGGGGTTGAATTTTGTGTGAAACTTTTTATTCTCGGGGTTGATTGACTTGATTTGTGTACATACTCTTCAGTTAAAGTTAGTTTGGGATATTTTCAGTTCGTATATTCGTCATTGAATATACGAGGGAGTGAGAGCGCTTATAATGTCTGTTTCATGTAGGCCACGCGGGCGAAGCCACGGGCAGAAGCTAGTAGGTATAATATGGCTCATCATCATCATCAACATTTCAGCCGAAAGACGTCCACTGCTGGACATAGGGCTCCCCCAAGTGTCGCCACATTGACCGGTCCCGTGCGACTCGCGTCCAGCGGATCCCTGCAACCTTCACCAGGTCATCGGTCCACCTAGTGGGAGGCCTTATAATATGGCTCTCGAAAACAATATTTTTAATCGACTTCTAAAAAGGAGGAGGTTATGAATTCGGCACGTATTTTTTGTCATATTTTCTTATCACTTGAGTACTAAATTTTGAAATGTTCCACTTTTGTTCCTATTTTTTTTTTCGTTTGTTTTGGCTTAAGTCGCGGGTTGCGTGGTTGCCCTAACCTACTGCTCGTATCATTCACTCATTTTAAGTTATTACAGAGAAGAATCATGAAATATGAAGAAGCGTTTCTGAATAATAAATGCTTTCTATATTGGATCGTGTCTCCATCTTGGTTTTATCGTAAGTGGATCGCATCCGTGAATATAACAACCTTAAATAATGGATTTTTAAGTTTTATTTTCACATCTCATTTTTCTAGATGATCGATTTGATATTGTCGCTTAGGGATATCGTGGTGGGAATTCCAAAGGTAGATAATCTTGATTATTTTAAAAGCTATATATAAGTAAGAGTTGCTAGAGTTAGTAGGTACTTACAGTAAAAATTGCATTATACTTTTCCAGCCTGTATCAAAGTATAAAAAGGCCTCATACGTTTTTTTTTTTTTTAATTGTGAACCTAAAAACTTATATTGATCCTGTTTAGTACGGGAAAAGTTGGAAGTCATCACCTTTAATACTCTTCGAGTCTGAAGAACTCGAAAGGTATAAAGCCATACACTGTAAGATCCGGTCTGATCAAACGCATAAATATTGTTTATCTCAGTGACTTTATTATTTATTTTGTATTGTAAAATGACACCATAATTCAATTTAATCACTAACGATATTGACTTGACATGATTGTAATTATTACTTATTCCTTGTTATTGTTATTAATTTATTCTACTTTTTACTACCTACCCACAATCTGACTTAAATATGACTTTATGAGCGTTATTTTATTGTGTTAAATACTGTTAACTGGATATCTGTATCATAAACTCAACAGCAAACGAGCATTGTGCTTTGCAGTGCCCTGACAGGGTTCATGTACAACAACCGAAAGTAATAAGTAAAATGTGTAATGTGCCTGAGATCAAATAAATCTTATATATAAAATTCTCGTGTCACAATGTTCGTTCCCGTACTCCTCCGAAACGGCTTGACCGATTCTCATGAAATTTTGTGAGCATATTGAGTAGGTCTGAGAATCGGCCAACATCTATTTTTCATACTATTTATATGGCAAAACAACGTTTGCCGGGTCAGCTAGTCTTATATATAAAATTCTCGTGTCACAATGTTCGTTCCCGTACTCCTTCGAAACGGCTTGACCGATTCTCATGAAATTTTGTGAGCATATTGAGTAGGTCTGAGAATCGGCCAACATCTATTTTTTTTTTTTTTTTTTATATGGCAAAACAACGTTTGCCGGGTCAGCTAGTAAACTATAATATCGTCAAATATGGAATTTATTTATGCTACACAGTCACCAGTCATCGTAGGTAATAAACAAAATTTTAAAGGTATTTCTAATAAAAAGAATCCTAATCCAACCAACCACATTATTTTAACACCACAACCTCAAAAACAGACGCCATTGCAATTTGACAGTGAAAAATCGTAAATAAAATAATGAAACCGGATCTTCCTTCAACATTTTCCAGGCTTGCAACATTTCGGTGCATTTTCCATAGTGGGGAAGAGTGGGGATAAAAGGAAAATGGATTAGCGGCTTTTAACTTGCCCACAAACTGACAGCGCGCTGTGGTCGGAACTCATACGGTGAAATTATTGTACCTAGGCTTACGAGGTATGTGCTCACGGCTCCCGCTTTTACTCTGTAATATACTAATGGGGGTGAATTTGTTGTAGAAATTCGGAAAAAATAATAATTTATAAAAAGCAGCATTTTAATATTGTTTTGGTATATAGCTTTTTTTCGCTCGATGAGTGGTATCCGAAAATTATCCAATGGAAACTTGTTACCAGGCCAAGATACCTAAAATAAGTCCTAAGTTCTAACCCACGTCATGGTCCACGTGCGAGCCAAGCCGCTAAATCCGATCAGGTGTTAAAAGGTAGCAACCAGAGTTACTTTCTCATTTATAATATTTATAGAATGGATAGAGGGGCTTATTGGTCAAGTGGTCGCAAGCGCGACTGCTGAGCATGAGGTTCCGAATTCGATTCCGAGGTCCGGCAAAGTGTTACTAGGATTTTCTCAGTAGCAGCCACAGAGTCTGGATTTGTGCTCGGTTGATGGCATTAGACTCGTCCCCTATTACTTGGGACTTAAAACATAACTGGCGAAACGTGGGTGTACTATTAGGAACACCTCTGTACAATCCTTCGGGGATTACAGGCGTGATGTTAGGTTATGTTAAAATGGATAGAATGTATGGAGATCATATCAGCCTTTTCAGCCAGAGCTAAACTCTACATCAGTGTCTTAGTTTAATTCTTATTTTCACATAAACAAGTAAATTTTAGGTACTATACTCTGCAGAATTTTTGTTCAATGTGCATATATTTAGTACAAAGTAAATAGTTCATATTTTTATGTGCATAGGAATTGCCTATGACGTCAACATTTCCTAATCACTCGTTGGATCTCTTTCCGCACCTGTCTTGGCATTTTAATTGCAGAGCTTTATACGGAATTCAAATAACGAAATACTTTAGTTTCAATGCGTTTAGAAAAGAATTTACTGCTCAGACATAAACGCTCTAGATTGCTAAACGAAGGTTGTTATTTTATCTAGACTTGTTTATGTTTTTTTTAATGTTAATTTCAAAGTTCTTAGTAACATTCTGGAGCCTGGATTAGTCGGTGGCAATGGGCGAGCCCTTATAACAAATGCATTAAACATAATCGACAAAATGAGGGTGTACACAACTGACTAACACTTCGGAGATTACAAACTATGCTTGATGTTATCTTATATATAAAATTCTCGTGTCACAATGTTCGTTCCCGTACTCCTCCGAAACGGCTTGACCGATTCTCATGAAATTTTGTGAGCATATTGAGTAGGTCTGAGAATCGGCCAACATCTATTTTTTTTTTTTTTTTATATGGCAAAACAACGTTTGCCGGGTCAGCTAGTTTTATATATAAAATTCTCGTGTCACAATGTTCGTTCCCGTACTCCTCCGAAACGGCTTGACCGATTCTCATGAAATTTTGTGAGCATATTGAGTAGGTCTGAGAATCGGCCAACATCTATTTTTCATACCCCTTAGTGATAAGGGTTGTCCACCCTTAACATTTTTCTTTAATTTTTAGACATTTTTTTAATTTCTATATGGCAAAACAACGTTTGCCGGGTCAGCTAGTTTTATTCTATGATCGTTTTCTATTATCTCGTTCATCAATCCCCTGTGTACCCAAGCCCTTAGCCTTTACTCCACTACAAACCAAATAACCAACAAAAAATAGTTCGCTGCTAAAATCTGCACAACACAGCCGAAGTTTGTAAATGAAAAAGAAACCATGTTTTAAGTATCCTTTTACACGAAAATAAAATAAGGAAAACAGCAAAAACAATTGAAACACGCTGTATTGTTTACGTTACAGGAAGCCTGGTAGTGAAGGAGCTCGAAATATAACCTGCCAAATATGTGTTACTAGCGGCCCGTCCTGGCTTCGCACGGGTGGACGGGTGGACATTACCCTAATTCCCCCCACCCCCCTTTTTTTCCAGTAATAAATATAGCCTATATTACTCAGGGATAATGTAGCATACGAATGGTAAAAGAATTTTTGAAATTAGACTTGTAGTTTTTGTGTTTATTCATTACAAACATACAAAAATACAAATCTTTCCTCATTGTAATATTAATGTAGATTAAAAACACAGTATATAGAATTATTTATTTAACAGTTCAAGCACAAAGTACAGAGAGAAGAGAGAGAGAGAGAGAAGAAGAGAAGAAGGAGAGAGAAGAAAGAGGAGAAGAGAGTCGATGAATTTGTAGATAAAACGGTTTTCCTGGGGATTACGCTTGATTCAAGGCTACAATGGGGTTCTCATTTAACATCTCTTGCGGGGCGGCTAAGTTCAGCAGCGTATGCTATAAGAAAATTCCGTCAATATACTGATGTAGATACCGCTAGACTCTAAGGAAATTGTTTAAGGAAATTAACATCATGACGGTACATTGTCAATACATCTTCGACAACATAATGTATGTAAGAAAAAATCTACATCTTTTTAATAAAAGGGGTGACAGACACAATTACAGTACTAGAAATAGAGACCAATTAGTTCAGCCAGGCTTCAGACTCGCTAAAGTAGACTCATCTTTCATGGGGTACTGTTTGAGATGCTATAATAAAATTCCACAAAGTATTCTTGAACTAAATGAAACGAAATTTAAAACATGCATTAATCGCACACTATGTAAGAAAGCATATTACAAGTGGGACGATTATATCACTGATAAAAATGCTTGGCTCAATGCCGGTCCTGCTCCACAAGAACAGGAGCGCCTAAATTGATAGCATTAAATAGTATTGTTGGAGCTGCTGAAGATTGTATAACTATCTTTGCATTGTATAGATTCAATCTCTTTTGTATTATATAGCCGCCTAGCCCATATTGTGTGAGTACTATGTACTAGAAAGCTGTCATTCGCTGGAAACCTGCGTCTTTTCTTGACTTGAATGTGCCCTGGCGGTTAGGAGTATGTCATGCTCACTCAAATGTCTCGCTGATGGTGGCACGTGTGTCATTTAGTTCCCTTCAAAATGGTTGAGTTGAATGTTGCTGATACATGCGTCATGTTCGTGAACGGGCGCTGTCAGTTGTGACTGGTCATCTCTTATTTGCCACGGCTTATTTGAATTAATTATTTTATTTTTGAATTGTTTTTACTATGGACACTTTTAACGTACACATCTTGCTGCATCGTTCTCACATAATGTACCATCTCAAAATGAATGATGTAACCAAGGTTTTGTTAAAGTATTCTGATTTAAAAGAGTGTCCATGGAGTTTCTTACCCGTTCTTCTCCATAGAGATCTACGTTAGGGAATGGGCAACTACAGTACTTTCACAGTTTTTGTGCCTTGTGACTGGGACTGTAGCTATTTTTTACTATTGTCTTTGTTTCGACAATTCAAAAGTGCCTGTAACTGGCCTACTTGAAATAAATGCTTTGATTTGGATTTTTTGATAAAAATTGAAAAAATGATTCGGTGATATTAGTGTATCGAGATTTTATTTCCTTCTGTAATTTTTTGGGGATTTCTTACAGCCACTTGCTCAAAATAACAGTTTCCTTAACCACTACACACGACACAATTTCGACATAATCAGCTGCCTTGACCGGTTGGTGCGAATTACATAATGAAATTCAGGTATTTTCAACTTCCAGCACATTTCGATATTGTCAATGTGTATAATAACGTTGTTACCAGGCTGGGGACCACCTCAAATATTGTTCCCTAACTCTCAAACTATAACAGTCTCGCTGTACGTTAAAAATACCGAAAAATACCAATCGTAGTCCGAAGTGGATACAAATAAATAACTCGTTTCGATCTTCCCTGAGTTGTTTATCGACGCGCTAAAATGTTCTATCGCTATGCCAGCCTGGCGCAGCTATGCAAGTCTTGCTATCAATACATTGACTGTCGTTATAAATTGCACACTTTGACAAGGTGCTATTGTGTGCTAAAGGACGTCTTGGAGAATGTCTAGCAAGTTTATGTAGGATTAAATTATGTAACGTAAAACTTAGTTTTTGTTTCCATGATGACAATTAATGCATAGACAGCCTATAATGATAGATAGGTCTCTTTAATATCTACAGCATACAAATAACTGTTATTAAAGTGGACATTTTGCAATGGGCAATCTTATCCCCAGAATTATCCCACTTCTGGGACAAAGGTTTGCTTTCTGTGAGAGGAGGAGGTAGCCGTGGTTGATACCAAGCGGGCCCAGTGCAGGTTCGTAGATGCCACATCTCTTCAAATTTGAGCAAGGGCGTGACGGTTTCTTTATGATGTTTTCCTTGTCTATTTTACCAGTTTAAAGATACCAAAATAAAATTATGAATGCTACCGTGCTTTTACATAATCGGTTATATCTGAAATAGAAACTTGTTTTACAAGTCCCTAACCACAACTAACAAATCAATCATCATGAATTAATGAGTAACCAAAGGTAAACCTATATGTGATTAATTAACGACTAATTCAACCTTTAACCTAACACGCCATTCTGCGAATGTCTACCGTAAGCACCTGGTCAGTAACCACTAACATGTTAGGAAAACCACTGAAGTGTGTCGGCACTGATTACCCAATAAAATACCAAGTAAGTACGTGAGAATTTCATGTATTTTATTTACTTTTCTGGGAATAAGTATTACTAAGTATTTTTAATGGTTGACTTACTCCCTACTATGATCTACAATGATGAAGTAAATATCGTAGACCCAGTATGAGGAGTAAAAATAGTACAAAGGACAAAATAATGCCTAAGATTATCGGACTATGGTTTTCAACTCACGGGATGAAAAATAAATTAAATTTCATAAGCTTTCTACATTGCATTTCGAACCTAAACGCTATATAATTAAGAGAGACTTTTCCAGCAATTTTATTGGAAACTAATTGTATGATCACCGTCATAATCAAATTAGTGGTGGAAAATATTACTCGTTACGTGTCACAGTGTTCTGAAGATGATTTTATTATTTGTTTGTCAATCCGCTAAATACTATATACAACCTTAAATAAATATTAAAAAAAAGTATTCTGAAGTTAAAACCAAACATTACCACTAATAGAGCAAAACCTCTTTACACTGCGAACACATCTAACATCGCATCTACGTTCACACCGGTCCCAACGTGCTTAATCTAAAACAGCACATGAAACACGCGTGCAAACAACAGGATTGCGGTCTGGTTACATAAATCCTTAGTATAAACATTAAACACTGAACAATACGTGCGAGTTATTTATTATGTTGGAATGATATACTTTTGAAACACGCCGGAATTGCTATATTTGAAAATAAGGAAAGGTTTTTTTCTAAAAATGGTGCTTGTCAAGCCCCACGTTTGTGTGGACGGCGAGTTATGGGCTAGCTCGCCGTCCGGCCGTCTTATGACGACAGGCCGTGTCGACGGCGCGTTCGTGTTCCACGCGCGCCTCAAAGTGATGTCAGCAACGATGTCGGGGTCTACAAGGGCCGATGGCTGCCATGGCTGCGGGACTGTTCGAAGGAGATACCGTGGCCCTGGAACACAAATGGCAAAGAAGGAACATGGATGGGTTTTAGTCAGTACCAGTCTGACACTCCCTTGCGCTCCGCCCAGAGAAGGGGGGGGCGGGGGGGCATTTGATGAATTCCCATCCGAAAAAAAAGCAAAATGTTTTCTGCAACACTAAAACATGTTGCACAAGTTTAAAACACGAAGAAAACACGGCTTTAAAAAAAACTTCAACCAGAGACACGAATTTAATTGCTCGTCTTTCTAACGAGATAGTTACGGTTCTGTTAACCTTTAACAATCCACTTTCGAGTTAAGGCCAAAGGTTTCATAAATATTAAATCTCTCTGAATAGTTCGTTTGTGGTTTGGTCTCGATAACCTCTATAAACAAAAAGTATTAAACGTTTTCGTCTATTTACAGTTTATTGGACATGCGAAGTCTGATTTTTGTAGGAGGCGGTAATTAATAAGTTGTTGGTGCTATAGACATCCCACACACGAAAGCACACAGCGCCAAAAATCCGCCATTTTTTTTTTTTTTTTTTTAATACACCTATCTAAGGAAACTTGGGTTTTTGAGACGAATCTAATGATACCGTAATTGTCGAAATCCATCCAGCCACTTGGAACATAAGAGGTAATAAAGAAATTTATAAAGAAACAAAGAAACATACAAGATACGCGCGAAAAACATAACCCTTCCTTGGCAGTCGGGTAAAAATATAAACAGGCTAGTTTATGAACACTATCTTGTAGAAAAAATCTACTTCAAGATACTGTACTTAGGTATTTATTTTCCATCCATGAAATGTCATAAACAAGCAAGGAAAACCTAATAATTCCTATTTAACAAAAAAAAAAAACTAAGTATTCGCGTATGAAAACGCAGGTGCATGAAGAAATCTTGTAATCTCCGTTTTAACACCGAAAACCAAATATTCTGATAAAATGTTGAAATTTTCTTTGTTATAATGAAGTCAAGTTTGCTTTGTTTCATTAAAAGTAATTCACAAATTGTTTGTGATGTTGAGAAGATATTTCGCGCCTTGTGCACGAACTCATGGCTATTTTTCATTAGTACCATGTTATCATGAATTTTAAAATACTACGCCATTGGTTTTTTTATGTAAGGGCAACAGCCGTTTCCTCCAAACTCGGTCAATTGATTATTGTCCCGTTAAACATTTTGATTTACTATCTCATTATAGCTAGAAAACGGTCCGTCAAAACGCAAGATGACATCATTTCTACTAGATTTTGATGAAGTTGGGAACAGAAAAGCTTCATAAAATGTATGTGCGTTCTTTTACGTAAGTAGAAGTAAATATTGTGATTCATGGTTATAAGGCTCGCCGTTGTATTTGCATACCGAGCCAGCCGAGCTTACCGAGCTAGCCACCTGTTTGAACTGTTAAAACTTATGCGATATCTTCTTCTTCATAAAAGCATGTTTCTTGGGGTAAGCGGCTAGTCTTTTAACGATTGTTGGGTACATTTTAAATAAGTAGGTACTTATAGTATATATAAAAAAACTATTCTATAAAAATGTCTTATTTAATAGTTACAATTAAACTTCTTAACTAACCAAGTTTCACTTTGACTTTGGCGCCCACCGTGGGTCTCAAATGTAAAACTCGAATAATAATATATTAAACAAAATCATAATACAACATTAGTTTTAGTATAAGCGAAACCTGAAACACGTGTCTAATATTTTTATGTAAAGAATCTATATAAAAATTTCAAAACTGTATCATGAAAAATCACAAAATTATAAACGTGTTCTGTTACCTGGTTGTCCGCACAAAAACGTGAACACAACGCTGCGCGCCCGCGCGCGCGCCTCCAGCGTCGTCTTGAGCTCATTGATAATAATAATTTGGCAGTAGGTACCTAAATTATTGCTATTGGTACCTAATGTCGCTCGGTGTCCAACTTGTAATTTTTTTTAAATATTTTTGGGACAAAATATAACATGGTTTAAAAATTATTGGAATCGATTCACTTACTTACTCTGAACCAACTATATTCAGGTTTCGCATATATTAAAAATAATGTTGTATAAAAATATGCTCATCATCATCATCATTTCAGACGAAAGACGTCCACTGCTGGACATAGGCCTCTCCCAAGTGTCGCCTCATTGACCGGTCCCGTGTGATTCGCATCCAGCGGATCCTTAAAACCTTCACCAGATCATCGGTCCATCTAGTGGGAGGCCTTCCAACGCAACGTCTTCCGGTTCGCGGTCGCCACTCCAGAAGTTTTCGGCCCCATCGGCCATCCGTTCTACGAGCAATGTGCCCTGCCCGCTGCCACTTAAGTTTGGCTATTCTTCGGGCTACGTCGGTAACCTTGATTCTCTTGCGGATGTCCTCATTTCTGATTTGATCACGCAAGGAAATTCCGAGCATAGCCCTCTCCATTGCCCTTTGGGTGACTTTAAACCTTCTGATGAGGCCCATTGTGAGCGACCACATGCTCAGTTATGATAAAAAAAATATTGTACAATACAATACAATACAATATCTTTATTTTCTCTCTTTTATATTCGCTTCCCTTGATTCCAAAACCACCGCTTGCGTACTGAATGTAATAACAGTTTCATACAAATTAAAATAAACTACCCACAACACTTGATTATGGCTATTACAAAAGTTGTACAAAATTAAGAGAGATGACTACGGCCAGCATTCAGGGACACTACAGGACCAACTCTAATGGAAACTGGAAACTAACTTTAGTCCGGCATGGACCTAAATATACCTTACCTAAACACCATCCTAGTTACATTAAAACTGGAAATTATGTAGATTCTTTCATAACTTCGTTGGAATTACATGCATAATTATGACCTATTGCTTTTGATCCTGAATATGCTAAAGTTTGTTGCTTCAAATCAAAACAGATAGGTCAAAGTTTTAAACGGTTCCCCTGTGAATAACGGTCACCGCGTTGACGATATAATGGAATTCAAAATGGTGGCCATCAGCGATAAAAATTAAGAGGAAGAAAACATATAAATGGTTGACTTACCACCCATTTGATCCCTAAAATTAATTAACAATTTTATATAATTTCTGGAATTAAGAAACAACGTAATGTAAACTCAAAGTATCTATAGCTAATTCAAAAACGTTATTAAAATTCGATCGTGTCCCCCTCGTAAAGTGTTATACACTCTATTTAAAACTTCTGATGTCCTCGATACCAAGTTGCTCATGCTTGCCCAGTCTAAAGCGAAGGCCACACCGCCAGCTAGCTAGAGAGCCAGCGAGCTGGCGGGCGAAGCGAAACGAAAGAAACTATATAAACTAAGCGAACCTTTGCCGAGCTAAACTATGTGGCTTCACACCGAAAAGCGGAGCGGAAGAACATCGCCAAAGCGGGAGCGGGGAGGGCACACCGGGCGAAGCGGGCGAGCCGAGCGAGCATCGTTTTACTTCTTTTCATACTTCGGTTCACACAGAGAACTACAGAGCTAAGCTACGCTAACGAGGTGAACGAATAGCGTAGCTGGCATCGTCCGATATTTCTTTCGCATCTTTTGTACCAACCAAAGTATGAAAAGAGATGAAACGATGCCTCGCCCGGCTCGCTCGTTAGCTGGCGGTGTGGCCTGCGCTTTACGTCCATATCGATATAGTAGGTAGGATAGGTATCTAGGTATCCGCTTGCGATGTTAACAGGGCAAGCAAAACTTGCGAGAAACGTGTTGCGATAGTTCATGTAGCAGTATTTGTACCACGAACATGAACTGTGCTAGTGCAGTCATGTGGCAGACTTATGTAGGGACATTTATACAGTTTATTTTGGTAACTGAGTAGCTTAAAATGACAAAATCTTTGTATTTAACTGTTTCAGATAACATAACATCATGCCTGTAATCCACGAAAGGTTAGGCAGAGGTATACCTTAAAGTAGGTACATCCACATTTCGCCAGTTATGTTTTTAAGTCACCATGTAACAGAGCCTATTGCCATCAACCGGCCACAAATTCAGGCTGCTACTGAGAAATTCCTGATGGAAAATCCCAATAAGACTTTATCCGCCCCGGAAATCGAACTCTGTACCGCATGCTCAGCAGTCGCACTTGCGACCACTCCAACGACCAACGACACTGTTTCAGATAACCGGGAAGGTAATTTCATAGAATTCTTTGGTGATACATTATTTTTGTACAGATTTTGATAACATGGAACTATGAGAGGTCTTGGTCTTCTCATCAAGACTTCTTTAATTTGCCCAAGTACAAGAGTACTCTGTAACCCTATTTATACAAGATAATTTTAAAATTAGAAGCAATACTCGAAATGGGCGATACTAGCGCTAATATTCTTCGGTTAGACCGTCCCAGCTAGACTGCTAGAGCAAGATCGGGACATGCAAATTTGTTACCAATGGATTCGTTCAAGACAATTAAATCCATCGGTAACTACGCTATCAGAAAAGTATCATCCGGAGCCGAGGAGTTTGTAACCGAAGTTATCAAGGTAAATTTGGTGACAAATTATCTGTATATCTATCACCCATTTCAAGGAATGAGCCCAATTACCAACCAGTGACAACCAATCCGTACAGAGTGGACAATAGTTACTATCGAATGTCATATGGGGCCTCTCTTTTTCCACTCCAGCCAGAAATGCTGGGCAGAACGTTAAAAACACGCCAATCACTTGTTTCGCAGCCGTGTTTTGTTTGCTGTGTATACAGAATCTAGGTAGCTCGCACCATGTTGTACCCACCACACGAATAATAAAGTGCTGTCGAACACTGGGTCTAACATCGGAGAAAAATGGTTTTTCACTCCTAAAGCTATGCTATTTTCTATATATTGAGCCTTTTTTACGTCATCTACATTATAAAATCTTTGACTTAAAGGATTTAGTTGACTAACTTATCACATAATCACGGCGAGCGTGAGAGCGTGCATCATATTACTTATAACTTGATAGATTTTATATAATCAGAAAAAGTCTCCCTCAGGAATGTAAAACTTGCTTGAATGCTTACTAGTTTACTACCCTATTTACCAGTTATTCATCTACCTAGCCTTTTCCCAACTATGTTGGGGTCGACTTCCAATCTGCATCCAGTGCATTACATGGACTGCCTATCTGACCTCCATAACGGGCCATAACATAGTTAGTACTGGATAATATAATAAGATCCTCGGTAAGACTGGTTGTCAGACTTTCGGGCCTATAAATTCGAAAGTAGGTAATTCTGTCTTAAGTTTTGTCACCTTAACGGCTGAACATAATTCTATGAAATTTCGGACGCAGGTTAACGAAGACCCGGGTTATCAGGACATAGGATATGTAAGGTCCCATAGGATAATTTACGACCTCTATGCGGATGATGACGCGAGCGACACCTAGTTGTAAAATAACGTAGACACTGAACCGTAGAGCTTAACAAATTTCACGAAAGTATTAACGACAAAAGTAATTAGAAGGTACGAAAGTATAATTACCTTGCAAACAAAACAATCAATCTCAAAGCCTAAAGCATATAATAATGTAGTTATCTACGATTAATCTCGACCTCGACGGAGTACGAACTGGAGATTATGTGAGAACGAGCTTAAAACTTTGTCTACCGTCTATCGTGGACGCCTAACACAAGCTTAGGAAGCTCCCAGGTTAATAGGAAAAGTGTTAGCGTGTATTATCGTAGGAAAGCAGCCAATTTTAAAAGATACACAAGAACAACGCGTCGATAATCAGGTGTGAAAAACACGGACCAAAAAGAGTTTGTTTGTACTTTATCTGCATTTTAATTTTAAGGTTATGTTGCTACAGAGGAACGCTGACTTCTTAGTCACAGGAATATGCACCTAGTTTGAAAGTGTTTGAATATTGAATTTTGATGTTTTAAGATAACTTGAAATCGTAGAAATATCTGGGTTTTTATTAAATCAAGAATTTTTATTTTTTTTATTAGAAACTAGCTTATGACCGCGGCTTCGCCCGCGTGGAGCTCTGTAATTATCCCTCGGGATCGTACTACTACCCTATGTGTTAATCCAGGTTATAAACTATCTGTGTGCCAAACATCCAAATGCGTTCTTACTTTTTGCGTGAAAGAGTAACAAACATTTCCCATCCACACAAACTGTCGCATACGCATATGCACAATAGTAGCAAGATAATAAAATGACATTTCAAGCTATTGGCGATCCATTTCTAGCGCACACATAAAGCAACATTCTCAATAGCAGATGGCCAGCTAAACATGAAGTTGTTGAACAAGCATGATATCAACTCCCGTTTGGCATTCATTCAGTTAACACAGCCTGAATTATTGAAGAGTTTGTTTTGTATAGAAACTACTCGACATCGCACTACGGTTATTCACATCGCCCGCGGTACATAGTACCTACTACACAGTCTCCGCAATCAGTCTAGAAGCGTGGCATTCCGCTACAATTTGCGTGGCGCTGGGTGCATAAAAGCCACTCCTATGCCCTCCCCCGCCTTTCTGAAGGCGACGTAGACAAGTTTCCACCGTGAACAAGGAGCTAACTAGCCCGGGAATGTTACTGTAGATAATGTACTCAATTCGTCTTGTATTCAAGCGCCGGATTCGGAGCGGAGCGTCGGTTAATGCATTAAATAAACTACGTATATATTACGCTCTTTGTTTATTCACACTTCAATTGTACGCTCTTAGACACTAAGTTATACATTATTTATTTCCTCGCTACCTTTAGGATTAATCTGCTCGCTGCGTCAGCGACAGACGAGGCAGAGACTTAATTTTACGCCTCCGCAGACGGTCTAGGAACGGAATAGAACTATCAAACACGGAAGAAAGAACAGACTTTTTCTTAGTTTTATATACGGTGCTACGAATGCTACGATCACTAACATTACGTTGAGTAAGCGAAGTCGTCGTTTTCAAAGCCAACTGTAGGGAGTCCCCATCCATCGATAGATATTATTTCCTCTTCCACTCGATGTAAAGACCTAGTGGCTGCGGAGTACACCGTTCGCCGGAGCAAACTGAATTAGGAACGTTTTTCTCCATTTTATATATCTCACCCTCTAAGGAGCGGCGAAGTGTTGAATTATTGGACTTACTTTATTTTATAAAACGATTTCGCCTCCAGGAGATTTCTGTTTACTTTGCCACAAAACGTTTTTCGTATTCCCCGTTTCATATTCTATTGATACAAATTGATAGTAAGTCGATTTCCATTCGCTTTATGTACGTGTATAATATTAAAGTGAATGAGAGCGTGTTATTGGAAAGCAAGTTGACAACACCTTTGATAGACTGACAGGCGTAAGTCCCGCGATTTCTTTTCCGTCGATAGCGGCACCTTTGGAATACTGACGAAAGCAGGCTTGTTTGTTTTATTTGAATGAATAAATAATAATGTATGCTTATGTTGATTCATTTTTCTTCTTCTGTTTCAACTTTTCCCGAGGCTATCATTTAATTTCTACTTTCCTCTATGTATATATCTCAGTTTTTTTTCTGTTCCTTTTGATATAATAATATCTATCTAATTCAATTTAAACTGATAAGCCGTATAAGTTATTATTTCAGATAACCATGATATTTCTACTTTCTAATCGCAGTAAAGATTACATAGGTACATACATCCATTGATTGAATGATTAACAGATCCAATCCAGACTTAATGCAGCTGTTTCAAAATGGCAGTTCACAGTAAAACGGACAGTGTAAATGGGATTTATTTGAGGCTGCCGGCCGTCACTGGCTTTAATCTATTAATGACTGACGACACACGATGTCACTATCGATTATACCTTGGGATAACGGGATTAAAACCGGAAAACATTTTATACTTAAAAATCTTTGCCAATAAATATGACGCCACTTACAAATTCAGTATCACTTAGGCGCGTCGCCATAATCGGAACTAACGCCGCCATCTTTTTTTTACCCAACTGCAGCGAAGCTCAAAATGAGGGTTCGATATATATGTATGTTTGTGTGTATGTATGTTTACTGTTTCTTTATTCGCTCGTAACTCCTAAACGGACGAACCGATTTCGATAAATTATACGTTGTTAGATTTCTTATTGGTGTTGTTAGGTTTCTATTTTTGTCTTGTTTGTGGGGCGAGTATCACCGGTTACAGTAATAAAATTTTATAAACAGAAACGTGACGAATTTTAGGCGCCGTATAGTGAGGTTCGAATTTTTTTTATCATAGCCACATCGAGTGAGACTTCCAAGTGAAAAGTTTTAAACGGTGTTTACAAAAATATACATAACTTATATAAGTTCTAACATGTATTTAAAAGTAATAAGAAATGACAAATCATTAAAAAAAAGAGAATAAAATAGGTAATAAATTAAATCGACTGTGAAATCTTGTTTTGAGCTTTTCAGATTTTGTTTCGGGTTTTTATTTTTTTATAACTTTTTTATAAATACAATTTCCACAGACAATTTCAAAAGCGCCCTTCTGACAATGACATAAAAGCACCGAAAGAACCATGCCGCTCTTCATATACTAAAGGAAACTGACAATAAATATACCGCCCCTCACAAATTGAGTAGAATATCGATAAGTCCATCACAAGTATCGATGTCGTTTTGATCTCTAGTAATGCGATTACAATCGAACTATATTCTCAGTTCACAATACTGTTCCGTCGCTTTTAAAACAATGCAATTTTTATTGTTGTTTTTTTTTTTAATTTACTGTGTTTCTACTCTCAACAACTGTCTGTTTTTGAGGTGAACTATAGGGGATATAATACTTAGGTAGGGATAAATAAGTAGGTACCTGCCGTACCAATTAAATACTTGACCTAAATGTACTATGTTTAGTTCAAATCTTGGCGCAAACTGTATCCTAGTCAGTCCTAGTGAACAAACAGCAGCAATCACTAATCAAGTCTATAAAGCAGTTTCTCTAGAGCAGTGCCTGTATAGAAGTGACGAATTTAAAATCTGACACTTCTGACATTTTTGTTATTAGGAAGTTGTTTTTTTTTTATACACGGTGAGACATCGTGACAAAAACTGTAACCATAGTGCATAGGCTTAACAAACCAGCTGTTCCATATACAATTAGCCAAAAAATACTCAAAAGGTGGAACGAGGTTTATATTATAGTGATCGGATTTTCATGAGACTTTTTTTATTGAGTTCCTAGAGGTGGAGAAGAAAGTTAAAAAAGATCACTATAAACTTCGTTTCACCTTTTTGTCTAATTGCACTCGAATAATTATTATATTTTAAATGTGTTGTGTAGGTTTTGTACTTTGGTATGAAACCACTGTTTTTTCAACTACAATCACACACTGAATCAATAGATTCAAGGTAGTCTATGTTATAAAGTCGCTTACACCATGTTCCTAGTTATATCATACACTTTTCTTGAGATTCGGCTAGCTTCATCCACACATATTGTATCCAAAAACCGACCTTATTCAAGTATTATCGACACATACCTAAACTCCATTACATTATGAAGTATACCCATAGTAAGCCATTTTGTGGTTCCATTCCCTCACTACCTCATTCAGTCTCTAACTTGATTAAGGAATTTAAATTAGTTACATCTTATATGTGTAGCTATAAGACAGTCAAAGGCAAAGGGCTGTCTGATGGTATTATTCAGCCCATAGAGCGTTATAGTTTTAATCAAATGCATTGTTAGCAATCGTGTTATCGGTATTATCTATGTCAGTTTGACGGGACTGTGATATAACGCTACAACGTTTTTTGGCGGAAAATTTAACTTTTAGTTTTTTTTAACCGACTTCTAAAAAGGGGGACGTTCTCAACTCAGCTGTATTTTTTTGTTATATGCTTAGGTAGTTTATGAGTTTTCTTTTATAGTTATCTGATAAATGAATACTCGACATCATACCACAACTAAGCAGACTGGAAATCGGTAAATTTTTTGGAAAAAGTTTTTTTCTATACCTTTCACAAATGTTTACCAACAGCACCCTAATTGTTTATAGCTCGTGGCTAAATAATAACAGCCTCTCAGGTCGATCTTTAGGTTAAGCCATGCTTGACTAGGTTGGTCTGTGGATGGGTGACACACCGAGTTTCCTCCGTGCCTCAGAAAGCACGTTAAGCCGTTGGTCCCGGCTGTCATTTGTAGATCTTTGACAGTCGTTACAGGTAGTCATGTGGCTTAAAAAGTCTGACAACCAAGGGGTATCGTGTTGTGTCCAGGCCCGTCAAATGCGCAGACCTGCGCATCCTGGGTCTGGACGACTCGGTGACCGAGGAGGAGGTGGTGGCCGCCGTCACCAGGACCGGTGGGTGCCCTGCCGAGCAGGTCAAGGCAGGCACCTTACGTCAGGACCTGTCGGGCATGCGAACCGTAACGGTAAGCTGCCCTGTGACGGCGGCGAAAGTCATTGTGGAGGGCCGAAGGCTCTTGGTGGGCTGGGTTTCGGCGCAGGTAAAGCTGCTGGAACCCAGACCTCTGAGGTGCTTCCGCTGCCATGTGGGGCACCACGTGTCGGTCCGGTGCACCTCGGAGGTGGACCGCAGCGGCCTGTGCTTCCGCTGCGGCCAGCCTGGTCACATGGCCGCGGCTTGCTCCGCCGCGCCGCGCTGCGCCGCATGTGCGGCAGCTGGCAAGCCGGCTGATCACCGGGCAGGGAGCAAGTCCTGCGGTACTCCCGCCAAGGCCAGGGGCAAGGGAAGGCCCTCCGCCACCACCGCCAAAACCCCCACCGTCGCCACCACCGCAGCCGCCGCCACTGTCGCCGCCGCTGCCGCTACTGCTGCAACTTCCGCAGCGGAGCCCTCGCAGGGGGCCCGGGAGGGGGCTGAAATGGAGTGCCAGTAACGGCCTCATTACGCCTTCTCCAAGCGAACATCAACCACTGCGCCTGCGCTCAGGATCTGTTGCTCCAGAGCATGGCGCAGTGGTCGATTAACATCGCCGTGGTCGCTGAGCCGTACTTTGTCCCGCCCAGGGATGACTGGGTGGAGGACCTTAGCGGCTCAGTGACCTTAATTGCGTCGGTCGCCGCCGGTACCCCGACCCTTGAGAGTGTCAGGAAGGGTCAGGGGTGCGTAGCAGCACGGTTCGGGGAGATCGTTGTAGTGGGAGTCTACTTCTCCCCGAGCCGAACTCTAGCCGAGTTCCACAACTCCCTCACGGAGTTGAGTGTCGTCATCGGAAGTCATTCCCTCCCCGTGCTTGTGCTCGGGGACTTCAATGCCAAGAACTTGGCTTGGGGTTCTCGTTACACGGACGTGCGGGGTAGAATGGTGGAGGACTGGGCTCTGGAGACAGGCCTGGTCGTCCTAAATCGGGGTTCTGTCCCCACGTGCGTGCGGATGCGGGGCGAGTCGGTGGTGGACATCTCGTTCGCCAGCCCCGCTCTGTCGCCGCGTGTCGTTGACTGGCGCGTCATGGAGGGGGTGGAGACCTATTCCGACCACCGGTATATCCGGTTCGACGTCTCCACCCAGTCCTCAAGCGTGCCGGTCCTACAGGCCCCGAGTGGTCCGCGATGGGCGCTGAAGCAGCTGGACCGGGAGCTCCTCCTGGAAGCCTCGATCGTGCAGGCCTGGGTGTCATCACCAGTCAGGCCTGCTGACATCAACAACGAGGCGGGTTGGTTCCAGGAGGCCATGTCCGAGATTTGCGACGTGGCAATGCCCCGAGTTCGGCCAGGAAGCGCCCGGCGTCAGGTGTACTGGTGGTCGCGAGAGCTGACGTCTCTGCGCAAGGCGTGCGTTGCCGCGCGGCGCCTGTACGCCAGGCATCGCAGGCTCCGCATCCGCCCTCCGGATGCGGCAGCCATTGAGGCGGAGCTGTACGAGGGGTACAGAGCGGCGAAGACCGCCCTCCAAGAGGCTGTCCGGCGGGCCAAGAATTTGGCCCGCGAGGAGATGCTGGAGTCTCTGAACGGAGATCCGTGGGGGCGCCCTTACAAGATGGTGCGGGACAAACTCCGCACCCGGGCCCCCCCGCTAACGCAGAGTCTCCGGCCTGAGCTCGTGGAGGACGTGGTGAGCGCTCTGTTCCCTTCGCGAGGGGAGCATCCTCCCCCGCCTATGGCTCCGCCGCCGCGTGCGGTGCCGGAAGCGGACCACACCGATGACGATGACGACGTTCCGGAGGTGACTGGGGTAGACCTGAGAGTGGCGGTACGCAGGCTGAAAGCCAGAAACACCGCCCCGGGACCCGATGGCTTGCCTGGCAAAGCCTGGGTCCTGGCCTCTGAGGCTCTCGGGCCCCGACTGGAAGGGCTCCTAAGCGCATGCTTGGAGAGAGGCCAGTTTCCGCTTCGTTGGAAGACGGGGAAGCTGGTCCTCATCCGGAAACCAGGGCGCCCTGCGGACTCTCCGTCCGCATACCGGCCCATCGTGTTGCTCGACGAGGTGGGCAAGCTCTTCGAAAGAGTCATTGCCAACCGCCTCGCCGGGCACCTTGCGGGGATGGGGCCGGATCTTGCGGAACACCAGTTTGGTTTCCGCAAGGGGCGCTCCACGGTGGACGCCATCATGCGCGTGAGAGCCCTCACGACGGGGGACGCGGTGTCCCGGGGCGGGGTCGTCTTGGCGGTGTCTCTTGACATCGCCAACGCCTTCAACTCCATGCCCTGGAGCTGCATTGGGGAGGCACTCCGGTATCACCGGGTGCCAACCTACCTTCGTCGTGTGGTCGGGGACTACTTGACGGATAGGGCCGTGATCTACCCTGGTCAGAGCGGAGAATGGAACCGGCGAGAGATGTCGTGCGGTGTTCCACAGGGATCGGTTCTAGGACCGGCCCTGTGGAACATCGGTTACGACTGGGTGCTGCGCGCCGACCTCCCTACCGGCGTCAGCGTAGTTTGCTACGCTGACGACACGCTGGTACTGGCACAAGGGAGGTCGCACGAGGCGGCGGCCGAAAACATGACACGCGGGGTTGCGATAGTCGTGGATAGGATCCGGCAATTGGGTCTCGAGGTGGCATTGCACAAGTCCGAGGCCATGTGTTTTCATGGGCCTCGGAATGCGCCACCGTCGGGATCCCTACTGACGGCGGGAGGGGTTTCCATCGGCGTCGGGTCGACGTTGAAGTACCTAGGACTCGTCCTCGACAGCCGGTGGAACTTCGTGGAGCACTTCCGACGTTTGGCTCCCAAACTGGAACGGACAGGGGCTGCCTTCAAGCGGCTCTTGCCCAACCTGAGGGGTCCAAACGCCTCCTGCCGGAGGCTATACGCGGGGGTCGTGCGGTCCATGGCTCTTTACGGGGCCCCGGTGTGGGCGCGTTCTTTAAGGCGGCAAGCCGCCCACTACCTGAACGCGCCCCAAAAGGTGATAGCCATAAGGCTAATCCGGGGGTACCGCACGATCTCCGGCGAGGCGGCTAGCCTCCTTGCCGGATTGCCGCCATGGGATCTGGAGGCGATAGTCCTCGCGCGCCTGCATGAATGGCGCGCGGAGGCACTACGTCGGGGGGAAACTCCGCTGCCGCGGCAAATTGCCGCTCAGCGGACAGACCTCCGGCGTGATATCATGGCGACATGGAGAGAGCGACTGTTGCAACCCCGTGCAGGGCACGCTACCATAGTGGCGATAAGTCCCCTCTTTGAGGAGTGGCTAGAGAGGCGCCACGGCGCCCTCACCTACCGCCTGACGCAGATCCTCACCGGACACGGTTGTTTCGGGAGGTTCTTGCACCGAATCGGGCGGGAGGAAACGCCCGGGTGTTTCCACTGCGAGGATCGCCCGGAGGACACGGTGGAGCACACCGTAGAGGTCTGCCCCGCTTGGGCGGAGCACCGCCGTGTCCTTGTAGCGGCGATTGGCGGCGGCGATCTCTCGCGTCCGGCCCTGGTTCAAGCCATGGTCCGGAGCGAGAGGGAATGGGAAGCCGTCACCTCCTTCTGTGAAGCAGTCATGCTAGTGAAGGAGGTGGCGGGACGTGAGAGGGAAAGAACCTCACGTCCCAGCCGCCGCGGGAGACGCCCTGGGCGTCGGGGGTCACGTGGTGGCTCCCGGCCACCGTAGGCGCGGGCCTGTGGACGGCGAGTTATGGGCTAGCTCGCCGTCCGGCCGTCTTATG
Source organism: Noctua janthina (assembly GCA_963576755.1). Taxonomy (NCBI): domain Eukaryota; kingdom Metazoa; phylum Arthropoda; class Insecta; order Lepidoptera; family Noctuidae; genus Noctua; species Noctua janthina. The sequence continues at coordinate 8,625,001 of OY755055.1, forward strand.
ACGACAGGCCGTGTCGACGGCGCGTTCGTGTTCCACGCGCGCCTCAAAGATATGTCAGCAACGAGTAGGGGTCCGCATGGGCCGATGCCTGCCAGAGCTGCGGGATTGTTCGAAAGAGACACCGTGGCCCTGGAACACAAAGGGCAAAGAAGGAACATGGATGGGTTTTAGTCAGTACAAGTCTGACACTCCCTTCCGCTCCGCCCAGAGTGGGGGGGGTCATTTGATGATTTCCCATCCAAAAAAAAAAAAAAAAAAAAGGGGTATCGTGTTACCTAATACTAACTGAGTTGTGGAGATCAGATAGGCAGTCGCTCCATGTAAAGTACGGGTATTCAGCTGCATCCGGTTAGACTGGAAGCCGACCCCAATATAGTTGGGAAAAGGCTAGGCAGATGATGATGATGACCCTAATTGTTGATAGTCAAGCCAAAATCCTACAAACAAAGAAAACATCTAAGCTAACCCACCTACACCCAAAACAAAGGTTCAAATATAAATAAAGTTACCTACTACCTACTTCAGTTTCCATAAGCAACGGGTGAACAAGCTAATATTGTCAACTATTTTTAGAAGCGATGGCACGTGTAAGTATAACTCTATAAATAAAGTCGCAAATTTGCGGAGAAAGGCATTTAATTTTAAATCTCCAGTGAACTGAAAACTAATTTGCATGATGATTAAGAGTAATTCCTGTAATAAAACGCTCGTTTCTGAAAACTGTATTTACCCATTGGGTACTTATGGGGTAAATATTACCGACGTACTTACCTAAGGCGTTCAATGTATCAGTTTTTCTCCGAAACGGATTCATAGTTTATGAGACCGTTTTACCTTTTAAAGTGGTATGCTTACAGGTGACTTATTAAGTATTTTCAGTGGACGTATTGTGGTATGTATTACCAAAAACTACTACTGGCGTTAAAAACAATCCGGCCATAGACCAAGTACCTACCTATATCAGTAAAGATCATCTTTCAGATAAACTTGATGTGTTTATCGAGGTAGCAACAAGACGTATAAAACACAAAAACATTAATCCCACTCAGTTCGTCCATTCCATTTCTTTATTAGCCAGTATTGCATAGTTTCCGTTCCGAGCAAGGGTCTAGAACGTACCTATGTACCGCCAATACGGCGTTTCCTTTTCATTAAGTTTCCACGCACAATATTGCAGGCTGGTCGTAAACTTTCCGAGGTGGTCGGCTAGTCTTTGTTACCCCTTACGTACGTCCACCGAAGTAATGAGACTTAGGAAAAATTATACCTTTAATGAAACAGAACTCGTTTACGCATGTTTCGTGGACGCAGACGCAATTACAGGGTGGATACAATATACGAAGTTTAAGGGTGTTGTATTTTAGCTCAGTTAGAGTGTTTCGTCTTTAATTAGTTGCAGATAAAACACATATTTTATTGTGAGAGGATCCTTCGTCTTATTGCTCAGGTAGTGCTGCTGTTGGAGCTATTTACAGTCCGCGCGGAGTCTGATATTGTTGTGACGCGTAAAATTGTTGTTGTGTTTTAAACGGAAGGTCTTATTTTCTCTTTTCTTTTAGATATTATCCTTCAGACAGGTTTTAGAAAAGATATGAAAATTCTGTATACACAGAATAGAGTAACTGATGTAAAAAGTAAAGGAAAATACCTAATAACTTCTCAACGCTCTAGTTATTTTTTTTTTTTTTTTTTTTTTTTTTTTTTTTTTTTTTTTTTTTTTTTTTTTAAAACGTTGCCCCACACTAGGAATTTCTCCTGTATCGTGGGTGCGTTTACAAACATTTAAACTCACATACACAAACAGCCAGACCCGGAACAACTACCTGTAGGCCATACAAATATTTGTTCCGTGCGGGAATCGAACCCGCGACACGCAGCGCAGCAGTCAATCGCTCAACCACTGCGCCAACCGTGCCTTTATTGGTAGGTACTCTCTGAATTTCTAATCAAAGGGTGCTTTTGAAAAACGAAAATTACCTCTCTATAAGTAGCTAAAGAGGTCTTTAACTCTCTTCAAACATCTTATAAAAGTGTAAGTAATTGGATTTTTTTGGAAATACTACATGATTGACTGCCAAAAGTGGGTTCGATTTTCATGAAGGGCAAAGTAATATGGTTTTATTTTATCGAGTTTTCTCACTAGCAGTTCGGGATCTGGATGTATTATATTGTACCTGCTAACGGCAATTGGCTCACTCTCTATTGCATGAGTTTTGAAACTGACTACCAAAATTGTATGCATAAAATACCCACCTTTCATTGTGATGTACAGACACTTAGCGTAGCACACTTAGCGCGATGTTATATTATAATTTCTTGATAAACAGACAAATCACTACAAACTTTCATGGAATCTCTAGTGAGTCAGTTATGTTCAATAAATAAATAATGCAAATACATAGTATACACTTCTCTTTCCAACGTATCGTTTGAAGCCATACTCCAATAACAAATTGAATTGAAGAACTGCATTGGCGCATAAATGGCGATAGCCTGGTCGTACTAGAGAGCAATTCTATTTGTCTTACAACTTATACGACAGTGTTCTCTATGTCCTTGTTTTTCTTATTTTGTTTCAACTGTACGGAGAGAAATTGCCATGTCTTCTGCAGAAACCGGATCTTCTCATAAATCGTTACGTTGAGTGACTTTGCCAAAATCATCCATGTTTGGCAAATGTAATGTTGCTGGGAGTCATTTTGTAAGAAGATATCAAATTAAGTTATCTAGCGCAACTTCACAATCATCATCTTTATCATCTACCTCGCCTATTCCCAATAATGTTGGGGTCGGCTTCCAGTTTAACCAGATGCAGCTGAACCATAATTTTTCATAAGGTGCCTGCCATCTTTTTTTTTTTTTGTTCTATGGAAATCCCCACGGGGGAACGGGAACGGAAAGTTATGTCAAACTGTTACCGTCTAAAATCCTACTATTACCATGAGTGGGCCCTGGAGGCAGAAGTCCGGCTATCCACAACCAAGTCACTGGGCGATGATTGTGGTGAATCGTGATGGGGATTAAGTTGTTAAAGTTTCCCCAATAAAAATAATTTGACCCCGCTGGTCGCTGATCCTCTTGGTTTAGATTCCTTCACTTTTTACGGCAGTTAAGAAATGGGACACCTACAGGAATATTTGGTGACATTCGAAAGCCAAGCACATACCCTTATCTCAAGTCACATCTCAGTCACAACTCTAGCTTACAAAATGTGATTCTTTTTCTGCAAAAATATGATTGCATAACGTACATTCCAAATCTGTTTATTTCGCTAGATTTACCTACCATGATGGGAATGAATTTACAATAGATTCAGGGTACCTACATGATGATTGGAACATTGAGGTCCCCCATCTATTGTTAGGAGTGCTAGACACCCAAGCATAAAAAATTTCGGTCAGTTATTAAAAAAATACAGAGCCTCATACTAAATTGCAACACCTACACGATTGAAATGTACGGTACAGCTCTGATTTTTTGGAATCATGGCAATTGTTTGGGCATCGATGTTTCTTATACCGTGTGTACTAGAATCCCAGAAAAATATGACATACTGAAGAATTGCTATAAGTTGTCCTTCTCGTGAATTCAGTCGTCCCTTAAACTATCGATACGATGACAAAAAAGCGAGTCTCATGCACAAATTTTCTCTGAAAACTCAACACACTGCTTTTAGAAGCCCTATTCCTTTCAACATTACCTTTGAGATAAACATAGAAATGTCTCGATCAAACACGTTGCAGGGACCACTCAGCATAACTCCGCAATATTGCGCTTTACACTCCATATCTCAGTTTTATTCCGCAGTTGAGCGCAATAGCAATGTTTTAACGCATTTTTATACTGAATATAGCAGAAATAACGAACCGCGCCGGCGTCGAGTGAATTAAAACTAATGGAACGGTTAATTTCTCATGAGGATAAAGCTAGCGAACTCCGCCCTACTGATTCTGTTGCTCTCGGGCCACTTCCAGATTCGCACTCGACAGTTGTTTTTTATTTGCTGTGAAATGTTTATGCAAACGCCATCTCTTTTTGGTGTAAATCTGTGATATTGTACTTAACGGTAGGAGAAACGTTTTGTTTTTTTTTTTAGAAGCTGACATAGAATGTTCAGCTGTTGTTTATGTTTTCTTGGAATTTAAGTGGAAAGCGAAGAGACACGGTATCATAGGTGATAAGTCGGTTTTTAGTAACAGAAGGCTAACGTAGCAGGTATCCAAGTACCCACGTAGTAAAGTACACTTAGTAACAGCATTTACAGCACACCAGTGGCGAAGGTTCCTTACAAATCGATTCCTACTGGCTTCCCTTTGAAAAATGGCAGTCTCAGTATTATAGACAAATAATATAATCACATTAAAGATATGTACTCCGGCTTACTTCTTACAAAAATTGACTCTTCGCTACTGCAGCACACCTATTCAATAAGAAATTGGAAGGTGAATGATTATAATAATAAGAGATTGACAATGACAGCACGAATACATACACACACAGAAAGAGTGGCATGGTGTAAGTATCCATGTATGAGGAAAATACACATATCTACGATAAGAGGAGTATTTATACGTCGTAGATATTAATATCTATTCGTAGATCGACAATAACCGTTCCGTACAATGGAATATCTCCTAATATATTTGAAGAGTTCAGGAAATCTCATTTACTTAACGTTTTAATATTACTTACACGTTCCTTATTTGATATCGTTTATTGTAATCAAATATACATATTTATTTCTTAAAGGTATTGACGCTTGTTTTTTTTTAAATAAATCATGTGGTAGTTCTACACAGTTAGAATCAAAATTAAAAATCAAAATCAAAGCATTTATTTCAAGTAGGCCAGTTACAGGCATTTTTGAATTGTCGAAACAAAGGCAACAGTAAAATAAAGCTACAGTCCCAGTCATAAGGCACAAAAACTGTGAAAGTACTGTAGTTGCCCATTCCCTAACGTAGATCTCTATGGAGAAGAACGGGCAAGAAACTCCATGGACACTCTTTTAAATCAGAATACTTTAACAAAACCTTGGTTACATCATTCATTTTGAGATGGTACATTATGTGAGAACGATGGAGCAAGATGTGTACGTTAAAAGTGTCCATAGCAAAAACAATTCAAAAATAAAATAATTAATTCAAATAAGCCGTGGCAAATAAGAGATGACCAGTCACAACTGACAGCGCCCGTTCACGAACATAACGCATGTATCAGCACCATTCCGACACACGTGCCACCATCAGCGAGACATTTGAGTGAGCATGACATACTCCTAACCGCCAGGGTACATTCAAGTCAAGAAAAGACGCAGGTTTCCAGCGAATGACAGCTTTCTAGTACATAGTACTCATACAATATGGGCTAGGCGGCTATATAATACAAAAGAGATTGAATCTATACAATGCAAAGATAGTTATACAATCTTCAGCAGCTCCAACAATACTATTTAATGCTATCAATTTAGGCGCCCCTGTTCTTGTGGAGCAGGACCGGCATTGAGCCAAGCATTTTTATCAATGATATAATCGTCCAACTTGTAATATGCTTTCTTACATAGTGTGCGTTTAATGCATGTTTTAAATTTCGTTTCATTTAGTTCAAGAATACTTTGTGAAATTTTATTATAGCATCTCAAAGATTCTCCCCATGAAAGATGAGTCTACTTTAGCGAGTCTGAAGCCTGGCTGAACTAATTGGTCTCTATTTCTAGTACTGTAACTGTGTCTGTCACCTCTTTTATTAAAAAGATGTAGATTTTTTCTTACATACATTATGTTTTCGTAGATGTATTGACAATGTAGCGTCATGATGTTAATTTCCTTAAACAGTTCCCTTAGAGAATCGCGCCTACGAAGATTATATATGGCTCTGATGGCTCTTTTTTGCAGAATAAATATAGACTCAATGTCTGCAGCCCGTCCCCACATTAAAATGCCATAAGACATAATACTATGAAAGTAACTAAAATAGACCAGTCTAGCGGTATCTACATCAGTATATTGACGGATTTTTCTTATAGCATACGCTGCTGAACTTAGCCGCCCCGCAAGAGATGTTAAATGAGAACCCCATTGTAGCCTTGAATCAAGCGTAATCCCCAGGAAAACCGTTTTATCTACAAATTCAAGTTTCTCTTTATTCAATACTATATCACAATCGCTACTTTTAACATTCGGTAAAGCAAATCTTACGCATTTCGTTTTTTTTTCATTTAACACTAAATTGTTTGCTGTGAACCAATTATGGACCTGAAGTAGGGCATTATTCACGTCATCTAGATTTTGGGCCCGTCTATTTATCTTAAAAATTAGGGAAGTGTCATCAGCGAATAACACCATATTTTGAGGTTGGTTTTTCAATAAATAGGGGAGATCATTTATATATACTAGAAAGAGGAAAGAACCCAATATTGAGCCTTGCGGTACCCCCATCTTTACTTTTAAACCCTGTGAATTAACACCATTTATTTGCACATGTTGTTGTCTATCACTCAAATAAGATTTTACCAAACTAAGTGCAAGTTTCCCTAGTCCGTAATGCTCAAGTTTCAAAAGTAATGTGTCGTGATTTACGCAATCAAATGCTTTGGAGAGGTCACAAAAAATTCCAATGGCGTCTTGGGACTCTTCCCACGCAGTAAATATGTGCTTTAATAAGGTTACACCGGCGTCAGTTGTACAACGTCCCTTGGTGAAACCATACTGTTGATCGTGTAAGATTCTGTTGGTGTTAAAATGATTGAGCATTTGATTTAGCATTACCTTTTCAAACACTTTGCTAAAAACTGGCAACATGGATACAGGTCTATAATTATTTGTATCTTTACTATCTCCGGATTTAAACAGAGGTATGACTTTACTGTATTTCATTAAGTCCGGGAAAACTCCTTGATCTACACACAAATTAAAAATTAAAGCTAAGTATGGTGCTATAGTCCCAACTATGGATGTACAAACTTTGATAGACATTCCCCAAAGATCTTCGGTCAGTTTGACTTTTATTTGCCGGAAAGCTTTAATAACTATCATAGGGTTTATGTGTTTAAATTTAAATTCAGTCGGGCAGTCAGACACAGTCGCCTTTAATAAACCAATTGAGACTTCAGGAGAGGAATTAAGAGCCTCCGTAGTTTTTAACGGTATATCGGTAAAGAAATTTACAAACTCATGAGCTACTTCCTGATTAGAGCTTTTAGGACTACATGCTGTATCTAATGTGTAGCTAGTGTTACGTATTTTCTTCCTGTTAGTCTCGTTATTTATTACTTTCCAAACTGTCTTAATTTTGTTTTCTGCTGTTTTGATCTTGTTGCTAATGTGCAAGGCTTTGGCAACCTTGCATGTATTTCTAAAAATTTTTGAATACTTAGCAACATACTTGTTAAAAGTTTCAGAGTTTATATAAGGCTTAAGGCCATAAAGCTCAAATAGTCTTTCCCTACTTTTTCTGATACCTCTAGTTGCCCAATCACTAAATATAAATTTAGGGCAAATACATTTTGTCTTCTTTTCAAAAGTTTTGTTAAATTCAGTGTGAACTATTGAATAGAAATTATCATACAATTGATTTATATTAATATCGTCCATATGATGGCTCATAACACTTAACTTGTTCTGTAGGAAAATATTATACCTCTTTAAATTATTAGTAGTTATAGGTCTAAATTGAATCTGAACTTTTTGCAATGGTATGTTACACCTAAAAGTTACAGTTTGTCCGCTATGGTCAGACGGCAAACAATTTACTATGGTTTTATCTAAGTAATCACAATTGCAGAAAACATTATTTATACAAGTAGCAGAAGATGAAGTGACTCTCGTAGGTTCAATAAAAATGTTAGTCAAGTCAAATGAATTGAAAAGATTTAATAATCGCTGCTATTAGAATTTTCTTCTAAAATATTGATATTGAAATCACCACAAATAATTATAGGTTTATCACTGGCTGCAAGTTTTGCCTGGACATCTTCCATTATTGATTCAAATAAGGAAAAGTTTTGATAGTTTGGGGGTCTGTACACACACACAATTACATGCTTATCTAGCTCAACACAAGACAGTTCGACGCAATGTTCCGCCGAGAGACCTTAGAATCAAGGAACCTGTAGATAAAGAGTTTCTTCTGTTTTCAATGACTGTCTTTGCACTAAGTAGATATGCATGCATTGCTCCAGCTTAGCCGTACACTTCTGTAAACTAATATTACGTAGATGACGCGTAAATGCAACGTAAATGACGACTATAGACCGACCGAGTTTAATGAGTCCTTCGCCTTGACCCATCAAAGGCACATTAATCGTCCACAAAGTCCTAACAATATCCCACAGGTTATTTGCTTTAAAATAACCATAATCCACGTAGGTATTACGATACTAATTGAAATAACACGTGATCAACCTTGACAACCTTCAGAATATTCCATTTAAATTGATACCTTCGCGAGTACTCCCTAAAGCGGTCGGTCTATAAAACAAACAGAATGAACTAATTTTTAAACAAGTCATTTTCAACCTACTTAAACCAGTTACCTACAGAATAGATTACACACACTGTTGGTGGCTACATACCAAAGAGAAAATGTCGCGTGGACACAGAGGCAGCGCCTGCACTAGTCTAATACAAAGGCAAAGCTACACAGAGGCTGCTAATACAATCAGTTGAAAAGCCTCTAGCCTATTAGCAAACATAATTATACTAGACAATCTAAGTCAGTAATAAAGGGTGTAACAAGAGCTTGCCCACCTCGTCGAGCAGCACGATGGGCCGGTATGCGGACGGAGAGTGCGCAGGGCGCCCTGGTTTCCGGATGAGGACCAGCTTCCCCGTCTTCCAACGAAGCGGAAACTGGCCTCTCTCCAAGCATGCGCTTAGGAGCCCTTCCAGTCGGGGCCCGAGAGCCTCAGAGGCCAGGACCCAGGCTTTGCCAGGCAAGCCATCGGGTCCCGGGGCGGTGTTTCTGGTTTTCAGCCTGCGTACCGCCACTCTCAGGTCTACCCCAGTCACCTCCGGAACGTCGTCATCGTCATCGGTGTGGTCCGCTTCCGGCACCGCACGCGGCGGCGGAGCCATAGGCGGGGGAGGATGCTCCCCTCGCGAAGGGAACAAAGCGCTCACCACGTCCTCCGCGAGCTCAGGCAGGCTTCATCCGGAAAAAAAAAAAAAAAAAAAAAAAGGGTGTAACAAGACCCTTAAATAAGCCGAAAGGCACTTATTCTCCCCGTCATTGCGATAATTTGTATGTTCTAGATCATAACCGGGAAACTTCTAGTTACGGATATATTGGGTTTCACAGTTCCAAATATTATTTTAAATACATGTTTTTAATGTAAGATATACTTTAAACACCTTCACGACACCTGTACTATTCAATACCACAATGTATATCATTCAGCAACACAATGTTTTGAGTCTTAAAACGTGAAACGTGATTTTTAACCCCAAAAAAAAAGTCGTTTCCCAGCAATAATTTTTGCGTAAAGTTATTTAGTTTGATGTAAGTAATGCTTTGTTGACGGCTTAGTGAAACGGACCCTCCGATTACACCCTGTATAGCTAACATATAGGTACCTCACTGATATTGATAAGGTGTATGTGAATGAGGGCATATCAAGCTAGTTCGATTCTCATTAAGAATACCTTCCCGTCCTACTTAAGCAAGAGTTATTTTTCTTCGAAGATAATGCAGTTAAAAGCTTTTGAAAAAGAAAATCTATCAGAGAAAAGTTTGCTACTTAAGCAGAGGCTTTTCTAAATCAGAATTACTTTGTTAATTATAATAAAAGCAGTCTAAAATAAACTCATTTTATTGCCGACACTATACAAATGGAGGGAAGCACACTGTTAAGCTTTACAAATGATTGTCATCATACTTCTGTCTTCGGGCCGCGGTAATAGAGAAAAATACGCTGAGGGCACGAACGGGACGCCAAGCGTGAGTCAGCAATAAATAACCTGCGTGATGATGAATGGAACTTGCCAACAGATAATAAAAATAATTACGCACATAACACCCTTTACATCCACCCTTTATAGCTTTTTCTTGACGTTGGGACGCGAGAAGAAGGCAAAGGTATCACTAAATCAGCCTTAATGTTACCTATCTGCGCTACTATTCCGAGGAAAGGTGTCGGAACTATATGAAAGAAACCGTTTTATCTGTTTATAAGAATGTAGCTAAAACACAGATATAGGTGCCTATCTACATCTTTTTTCCTTAGGGGTAGATTACCATAAAAATGAAGTGCCCATAGCGCCGCCAATATAGAATACCTTCCATGTAAAAGGCGCATGGAACTTCATGTTTTATAAAAGGTACTAACACCGAACTAGTAAAAAGGCTCAAAACTCTGATGAAAAGCACTGAACATTCTATGTCATCCATCAAATCAAATATCGGTAATTAAGCCTCATTTGCGCTACGGCTGGGAAAATGTCCTAGCTCGATTCCGAGATCGGGCAAAGCTTTACTGGGTTTTTACAACAGTGATATCTCGGCAACTGCCTGGATTCTGGTTGAGCACGGTTGATGGCCACAGGCTCACCCCTATTACATGGGACTTAACTGGACTAGTCAAAATTTCGCCAGTTGCCTGCCTAAATATAGATGTCTGCCTAATCCTTCGTAGATTTCAGGCGTGATGTAATCTTAATATTTCACTATAACATTAGTCCCTAAATTCATATCATAAAACCAGACAAGTTCAGTACCTACCCACCTATCTACCGACCAAACATCCAATCCTAATTCCTAAAACCACATTACTGATGTTCTTCGCTTCAAAATAAATACACATCGGGCCGACCGCAGTGCACCATCTCCAGGTTACGCGAATTTAAATTCTACGGTTCACTTGACACAAAACAGAAGTTCGCTACACCGCCTAACTTGTTTACCCACTCAAAGGAAGCAAGAGTTGAGAGCTGTTCGAGTTTTCTTAAGCCCGTACACTTTTCTCCCTGAAAAAGTCAGTTAAACGGAATTTCGAACACAATTTCTGAGTAGGTTCTCAATTCGTTTCGTATTTTCTGAATAAGCTGCCATTGTAGCTTGTAATAGATTAAAAATTAGGGCTTTTACTACTAGAGGCCACAGTATATTTTATTTTGCATTGATTATATTATTTTATGCATAGCTAACAAAAGCAAAACTAGCTACCAACGATGACATACTATCCCAGCTGCTACTAATCTGAAATGAAAGCTGAGAATTAGGACGTCAGAAGTGAAAACTAGGATCGATTCCTTCCTATCAAACTACAACTACTTAATTACTCCATTCTTTTTCAAAGCAGTTTACGATTATCACCAACATCCGTACAACATAACCATTAAAAAGTAAAATAAATAACTATATTTATTTCACTTTAGGTAGACTCGACAAAACGAAAATCCCTTATTTTCTGGTACAATACCCACCCACATACAAAAATACATTGTATATCATGTAAGTTTTCTATTACACGGGAATATCTTCAGCAAGCAGTTATCATAGTTGGGCGGAATACGTGTGCGGAATATTGCCTTAGTTTCAGGATTATGTTTGCTTCACTGTGGCTTATGAAAACCCCATATTAATATGGTAGAACAAATATGTACCGTTTAATTGGTTTTGACGGTTTATTAATACAAAGCACATAGATATTATGCAATGCCTTTTAATTTTAAAATTAATTTTGTGTTGGACGTTGGCAAACTTTATTTTAATACAATTATTATCACGGTTGTACCCAGCTAGGTGCTCTAAACGTCTGGGGAGGAGGAAGATAACAGATTACTCATTATAATCTGTTTGCTGTCTGCTACTTATGTGTGTTAAGCTCTACGTAAGGTGAAGATTATTGTACTTTTACAAAATTCAAATAATTACCTAACTAATACTGTTGGTATTCCTTTAAATGTCTTTTACTAGCGTCTGCGAGATCCATGAAGACACTACTGATAAGTAAAAAAAAAGATAACTAATACTGTGCTTCTATAATAGCTCAAGGTTCCAGGTCTGAAATCTGCCCATATCTGCCTAGAGAAACTACCATGTAGTGGTTGGTACCTATCTACAACCTGCGACAAAAACAGGAGGTAGTGTACTTATTGCCTTTCGCTGCAGTCTGACTGCATTCAGTTGAACCTACTGGATAAGTTTACTGGTTGAACACCTGCCCACATGAGCCATTGTGTGTTCAAGACGTTTGAAATTCGCACCAACTCATGTCTAATCTGACCAAGAAACTTATATACTAACTGGAATACAATACGTACAAAATTTTGATATCAAAAAACTGTTTGAAAATGAACTTTATCTCAAACGAATAGAGTACTTATTACTTTAATTAATTCAAAGGGGGAAGAATACTTCAGAGCACGAACGCGATCAAGAGTGGATTGTGTCCTTGTCTAATAATTGCCAGTACACAAAAATTTTTTTTTTTTTTTTATAAAATTATTCGGAAGTGACTTTGATAGCTAAACTAGCACATAAATCGTATCGGGATTAATTTAATATTCAAATACTAAACATTAAAATAATAATTTCTTTCGAAATACAGTAAGCTTAAATATTTATGAATTATGTTATTTCTGAATGGCAACATAGATGATACTCATATTAACAAACAATATGGCCGATACAATTTCGCGCTGAAGTCATATTTTTGCGTTATCAAGTTCTTTTTACATTACTTGAGTGAAATCTTCCTCTTTATATGTCGTGAAATCGAGTTGTGTGAAGGCGTGTAACAGTGAAGGGTTTGCTGGATGTGGAATTTCTTTTTTAAGGTAAGTTCGTATAACTTTGTTTACAAATTACGACTAGGGTGACAATGTTCTAGATATGTAAACGGGGATCAAAAAAATATTCTAAAGAATACGCCTTTTCTATTATCCATATCGGTATTTAAAGTCTTGTGAAAATGCGTACAATATACATAATTTATAATGCAGTAGCAAAACTTAATCAATTACTCCATTTTAATAATAACAAAAATAACTTCTTGAAAATAAACGAATTCTATCTTTACTTTTTTTAAATACTGTTCATTGTTTTTGTATTAATAATACTGTTTTGTTTCCATGCAGACTCCCTAACAATAAAAATCTTCAGCAACGGGCTTGAAGTTGTCCAATTAAAGAAGCAGTATTCAACCTATTGCCTAGTTTGCAACTGTCTTCCATCATCAGCATCTTCGCACTTAAATTTAAGATTACTGACTCATACTAAAAACCAACAATAACATAAAACCATAAGTTTTATAATTTATAGTGTGATTAATAAATTTATTAAATACTACATATTATGTTGTTTGGAAATGCTACATGCTCATGCTTCATCTATGTGAATGTTGCAGCCCTGTACGCTTTAAAATCTCTTTACAAATGAAGGATGTAACCTAAGTGTCACGTATTCTCCACTTCATAGACCTATCCCATTACAGAGTTTTACAGTATGCGTAGGCTTCGGCTTCGCCCTGTTTTTGATTATAAAACAAAAACTGTCCCAAAAGTAAGTACAAATATTGGATACCCTATTAGAAAGGGATGACATCCACTATCGAAGTTTTCTCGCTCGGAACGGCTTTCCGCTGTACGTCCTCATTCCAGTTAGTATATAATTTCCTTGAATCTGACTTTTTCTGACGTCTACAGTGTTATGACATTTTGTTTTGACATTGTAAACTTGTGTGCGTTCATAACATACTTTTAAACTTTCGAAGAGTCAAGGTATTGACAGATTTTTTGTCGAAATTTATAACAATACAAACGTAATTTTATTTTGTTATTATAGTTTCATCAGCCATTATACAATCGATTCATTACCTTGGCTCTTTTCTTTGTATTTGAGACATTCACACAGTAAATGATTAAATTCATATTTGATTGGTTTTTATGTTCATAACATCGCAACTGTCTCGCTTGTCATTTTTGTGCGTTCCATAACCCATAGCAGAAAATGATTCATCAATTTGTTTTGCACCTCTGTTTAGCACATCATAATTGATATGCTTTATCTCTGTTTCACAGTTCTAGGTAAAAAAATATTGTAACATTAACACGCAACGCAAAATCAAAGTTGTAGTTCGATTAAATTCGTAATGGGATTCTACGTTTACGTCAAGAAGTGAATAATATTGACCTTGCTCGCGCAACACACGGACTGGTTTAGTTGTATAGAAAAAAAAACGAGATTTATAGTTAGTTATTTCTGTTCTATAAACATCCAACCAAACTGAGGACTTCCCTACCGAGTTCTAGACACAAGGTACGTTTATTTCTTGTTTTTATTCATTACGTTGTATCGTTCCTTTCTAATGAACGATTTTCTAATAGAATAAATACTTTATTCTTGATTTCCGCAATAGCGCTAGTCACGGATATAGAATCGGAGCTCGGAGCTTTATTTTATAAAGAACCAGATGGTGACGCATGTGAACTTGTGCACCTATCTGCTGAATTATTTAGCTGAATCTAAAATGTATGACCTTAAAACTTTGAAAGTCTTATTATCCCCTCACTATAGACAGGTAAATGACTTCATTTGTTGTTAATCAGGCCCAAAAATTTGGTATCTTTACAAAGTCTAGGTTCAAGGTGATCTATTAAATATTCTAACGTTTTCCTGTGATAACGAATATATTTAAAACACATTGCATAGCTAATTAAGTAATCTATACTAACTAAATACATTATTAATTAAAAACTATTAAATAACCTAAAATAAATAAACTAACAACAAACTATAAGAAAGCATCAAAAAACTCGTCTATACTTAAATAAAAATAATAAAATCATTACAAAGTCAAAACTTCAAAATATTATAAATATAAACTAAAACCTATAGGTACTTAACTTACATCTAAAAGTTATCAAATTGCTCTACAATTTAAAGCATAATCATACTATCTAAAATACCTATAAGGAAAATCTCAAACAAATATTGTGGGAATAATACAAACAAAAAGTTTGAATGTTTTTTTTATCCTAATAGTAATACGTAAAAACCAGCATCAAGTATCATCAAACAAGATAACTCATAACATTTCTTGCTATCAGAGTATAAAGGAAAAAAAAACATTTAGATATAGTGTAACTAGTAAGCTGTTGAGATTCTAATAAGGAAATCCGTGCACATTCTTGAAGCACAATTTAAATTGATTCATCCTGTCATTATGTATTGCTATTTCTAATAAAAGAGACATGTATTGTATATTTGTATAGCACTAGATTGTGCCTGCATAGATTTGAGTGGGTAACAATCAGGAGTTCAGCTCAAAGTTATCTCAAATCATTGGTTATGTAGCAGGATGTTTGAGAAAGATGGATTACTCTGGGGTATGTTTACTTCTAAGATGCTGAACCTTTTTGTGAAGGCAAAACATACTGGTTTGACAAAATTTGAATTTAATCGGCGTGTAAAGGAGAAGAAGTGTGATTTGTGTATACACAAATTCGGCTAACTTTTTCTGTTTCCTAGGATAGAAAGTAGGTCTCCTCTGTCTTCTCCAGATATATCAACCAACTTTTCTACCCTTTGCCTTGACAATTTCATTGTATGAAACAACCATTTTCCCCTTTATTATATTTATAGGTAGTGGAGATTTGAATTAGTCATTTAAATGGTCCATTGCATATTTAATTGGAATTGCTGAAAAACAATTCAGTAATAAGTGAGTCATGGCTAAAGTGTAATTATTGCCTTTGAAGGAAATAACACACTATATTTTATATTATAATAAAATACCCCAATTAAATTAATTGCTTTGTTAGCTTATAAATTGCAAATAATCAAACCGCAGGACTACTGTAAGCTATTAAGACAAATAAATAATTATCCTTATGTTCTATTAAATATTATTATCATTTATAAATTATGTCCACAATAATTGGTAAATTAGTCACATTTTTGTGAAAAATTGGAAATCCATACTATAAAAGTTTTTGATTACCTGTCCTACACATGGAATAATACAGTCTTTATTTGCTTTGTACATTATTGTAACCCTCCTTCTAGATCAGTTGGGTAAAAACAGTGGAGGACAAGGACATAATCATTACCAATTTTTATGTGACTATGCAATAAAACTAGTGCTAATTTGGCTAGCCTAGAACTAAAGTGGTCTATGTAACATTTATGGCAAAATCTATCTATGAGCATTTTTGTACTTAAAAACAATAAATGAATACGAGCTCACTAAAATTACATATGGATAACCAAGTTATGCATTTAACTATCGTATAAATGTTTAACAGCAACTTAACATACATTCATAAGTACATAGTGACTTCAAACGTGTTTCGTTTGATAACAGAAAATGTTTATTTTGTATCATAGACCACTTTAGTTCCAGGTTAGCCATTTGTTCTACTATCGAATCCAGGTGATAAAAAAAATTAAAGCAATGATTGAAACATGGCCAGTTTAATTTAAAAATTTGACTCCGGGAACGAAATCTGAAGTCTAATTATAGTAGTTGATTAAATCATCAAAAAAAACTGTTTTGAGACCTGCTCAAGTTAAAAAACCATGTTCGCGAGAAATTGTAAAAAATCAATTGTTTCTATGGAAATAAGTTACAGTTAAAATGAAATCTTTCAGGTTTTTTCTGTAATGCCTCTCACCGTGCTAAGGACCCTTCGCAATAATGGTCCGAGCCTGACTGACAATCTAAATTGATTCTGCCCAAAATTTGGCTTCAAATTTAGCACTTTCAGTAGCATCCATCAGCTATTGAATATTGTTATTTACCAAAACCGTGAGATATCAAATAAAATAAGTCCTATCAGAGAACTATTAGGTAATAAGGCTGCACTGCAGCGTTAAAACGAAAGGGGTAACACAATAATCTCAAAATATGTATCACATTATGATGTATTGCGGGCCATAAAAACGTCTAGTTTGTGTGAAGGAACACTTCCTCTGTAGTCGACTAGGCCGGGAGTCCGGGAGAGGCACACACCCGCCAGTACAATTATGGCGTTATGCCAACGTCAGCTTGCTAATATCAGCGTAGAATCCAATGGATATAAGTCACGTTTTACCAAAATGTTCAAAATCCAGCGCAATATTCTACAATGGCGGCAAACGATAGCTGTGGGACAATTGCGGAAGTTTATACTTTATAGTGGCTACGTTACTGTGTTGCAATCGCTTAGCTAATACTATTTTTACTTGGAATCCGTAGTGCTTAGGTTCTGAGACGCAGTTTGAAATCTAATAAGTGTTGAACATTACATTCGTTCCGCGGACTCCTTGACTAAACTATAATATCGCAATACACTGCAAAGATAATCTTAGTAATGCAGATAAAGTTAAGTTAAATAGTTCCTGTTTTTAGTTTTGTTACTTTTGGGACTGCTATAATCAGCCTGTCATCATAATCCGTAGCTAGATAAAAGCCTCTCCTAGGTTTCGTCATGAAGCTTACCACTCCTGATTTTAGCCTCACGCTATACGCACCCATTCTAGCTAATTTCTTATTAACGGCGCGGCGTTCTGAGTTCTTGAAAACTTTATTGATCTGGCACCCTCACAATTCATAATTTAAAGATTGGGAAATACTTATCAATTTTAGAGAATGGCCTTCACTTTTTTTCTCTTATCTTTGTATCCTATGCTAACATGCGCCAATTTATCGAAATCTTTATTATTACATCATCAGGTCCAGTAATAAGCTGTTCTTTGTGCTTGGGATAAAGCCTAAAAGACCAACTAGACAGATTACTGAACATGATAATGATAATATGTACTGGGATGTCCTCATTTTACTGAATGTCAACGGCCGTCTGTGTTTTTACCCAAAATGAACCTACATATTTCAACTAAAGTGACCTTCTCACGAACTCTTATCGTGATTGTTTTTGTGATGTCATCTCCAAAAAGTTGGAATTATAATTCTCCAGATTGTTAAACGAAGCAGACTCGAAAAGAGTTGAAAGGGTACATCCATTCTGATAATTCGTTTCTTCCGAATCGTGTGATCGGAAGTGGTAGTGTCAAAATGTTAATGCCTTCGTAAAATAATTAAGTTTTTGGCTGATAAGTCATGACGTCTTAGTGCATTCCGTTTTAATGAGCTAGTTATGACTATGGCTAATTATGACTTAAAATAAATAAACGTCACACATTTACGATGCTGTCTGCAACGTGTTAAGTGATACGAATACAGATTGTAGCAGACAGAAACTAATGGGGCCTAACTAGAACAATCGCGTTTTATCACAGTTAGAGTGACCTGTCTCAAGGATATTTGCATCATCATACTTCCACACACAACCGGTTTTTTCTCACAATAAAGGAAAAACACTATAATTGTTGAAGATGCGTAATTTATTCATAAACGACACTGATTACAGCTATTTAATACCAGAAGTAGAAACATAATAACTTTAATTAGACATTGCCAGTTAATCAATCAAAGTAGCACTGAATATGTTAAAAAATACCCATTGTTATAACTACATGTTTTTTGGCCTAGTTAGCCTAAACATAACCTAGATAGACTCTGAAAGCAAATGACTCCCCCTAGTGTAAATATTATTGAATTCGGATTTCACCAGTTTTATAAGCGGTAGTGTCTGGACAATTGTCTTCCAGGTGTTGGAAGCCATGCCTAGTTGGGTTAGACGATGATGTTGTAATTATGCGGCGTGAGTAGAAGTAAGAGTTTAGATTAGAGGAATGCGATCTCTTCACCGTCCTGTCTAGTACTGTTCAGTAGCTGTGTACAGTTTTAACCTGTTGTTTTTTTTGTATTTTATTATAAGTATGTTAGTCTGTAAGGTATATCTATGTTCACGCAAAATACGCGCTTTGACGTGGAGTTGCGGACACCAGCCCGTTATACAATACAATACAAGGTATATCTATGGGCCAAAGTTGCCTGGAAATAAATGAATATTGTTGTGACCTTTTGACCGGCAGATCATAAACGTACGCGCATATATACCCTCCACGCCAAGCCACAATTTCACCTACCATTTTGTCATATATTTGTGTCATTTGGCGCATAGGGCTCTCTCTTGCTTGTCACTATATGTGGAAGTGGTTAATAGATAACAGTGGCGAAGGTTCCATACAACTCGATTCTTACTGGCTTCCCTTTGAAAAATGACACAGTCAGTTTTCTATAGACAAATAATATTATTACATTAAAGATATGTACTCCGTCTTACCTCTTATAAAAATTGGCCCTTCGCTACTGATAGATAGGATCACCCATGTAGGTTCTTATTCCTGTTGTGTCTTTACGTTATGTGAGAACATAGAGCTATCGTGATTACATACAATAATTATTCCCAACAGTTGTTTAATACGTATTATCTCACAACTAATGGTACAGACACCCATAAAAATAGAGCGTTTATGGGTGATAAGTGAATTATGCTTGTCCCTCCGATCTACATTTGGCTATCCTCCAACCAATATAATCTCGCATACACAACTTCATACGATGGAATTCTGGAAATTCGCACTTTTCTAAATACGATTGTCTGGGAGCTCTCGCTGCTTTTGATTTATGGTGGGACTAGCTTTTACCAGGCATTGGGGGCGTTGAAATGAGAGATTTTCATTTTAATTCAACCATCACAGCTTCCCAATATTCGTTCTGTTTTCTCTAATACACTTAAAATCTGGTCTACCAATCTGACACTTCCTTAATGCTTGATATGGGTCGCGTGAATCCATTATTGTGTGACCTTCCAAATCTCAAGGCTTTCGGTTTGATAGATTGCTACTACCCCGTCATCTTATATCAGAACACGAGGAACAATGTGTCTACTGAGAAAACAGAGCAAGTACGATGTTTCATAATTTACCATTCGTGTAAAATTTCAATTGATTCGTTATGGCGCGATTGAATAATAAACGAAAATAGAGTTGGATTAACAACGCCCACATTCTGCTGGTTTTAATCATTTGAATAGCCCGATCGATAATACCAAACTGTATAGGTACCTACCTACAATATTCTCTAATACATAAGTAAGTAAATGGCCGAAGTTTTGACAGTAATTGCCATAATTCTAAGAATAATCGACACACACTAGACATTATGGACTAGAATTTATTCGCTACAAAAGAGATTTCCTTAAGTATAATTAAACATTTGTTCTCTTTAGTGCGCATTTGTATTAATAATATTCAGTTATCGTAATAATTCGGGGAAGAAAAGTGCTTGTGGCTATAGATCAGCTGGTACCAAGGTCCAAGAGCTGCAAAATAAATTATAGAGAGTAAACGCTTCACAAAATTTCACGTAGTGTTAGTAAAAACGGTCATTAAACATTTAATGATATGCCTAAGCAGACGAAAGCAGACGAAACTGTCATGTCTTGATCGTCATAGATCAGTCGTAGAGTATAATCAGATAAGCAAAGATTCGTTAAGAAATGATAAATAGTTTTCAGTATTGTTTACAGATTTTCGGTCTGTTTGCACTACGCAGGTCGATTTTTGGTGTTTTTTCCAAATTAATACATTCCTGGAAAACCTCTGCTGTTCATCCGATGACCTATTCGGGTTATTAATAACACTAATGATCTCATTTACGAATTACCCCGCATCTTATCTGCTTCTCGAAGTACTCGTAATATAATGGTAAACAGTTTCGCTTCTCAGTAGCTGTTTAACTTTTGTTATTACTGGACCGTTTTGTGCGCAATATTTTTATCGACCATCTGACTACTACGTGTAAGTGCTGTGAGTTTTAGATTTTCTATTGTTGCCATTTAATCTCAGGCGCCAGCAGTACTGAAAGCTTTAAATTCGTACGGTGAATATAAATCGATGTGTCGTGTATAAGCTTAGGTTGGCGGGAACGAAAATCTGCTCAAACCGCACGTGATACCACCTCGGGAGCATTTTTATCTGGCATCGCCGTCGCCGCAAGCATGAAGTGTGAACACACCGGAGATTTCCGCCGATATAAATCCCGGTACGCGACACCCTTACTTTACACCCGTCGCATCCTCAGTGCAATCCGTGAATTTGTGGAGTGGAAGCTGCCGGCGGTGCATCGCGGCTAGAATTTGAACGCGCCAAATCTTGCTACCACAACGCCGAACTCTGAGGGCTAACCGTCACGTACTCCTGTCTATGTATTCACAGGTTTGACACCGCCAGCGACGTCACGTTTTCCTTGTTTCTGTCGTGGTGGGCTCTGATTCGGTTACTTCCTTTATCTAACAATTTACTAAACCTTATTTCGACATCTACATATTAAATTCGATTACGCGACAAGGATGTCTCTTGCTGCGATGAGAGTTCCTGGAGTCCTGGCCCTTGGATCATTTTCGGTGGTGTTTGTAACATCTTTAATGATCTGTGTCTGACGTGAAGGATTAGAAAGCTATTAAGTAGACAATAGTCAGTAAGAGGAATGCTAGTAGACGGCTGAAACGCGGAGGTGACAGGCGGGCCGTTAACATGGCCGTTACAGGCTCAAGTGATATATGAGCTGCGAAGTGGCTTGGTGCCGCTGTCACTTCGCGTTCCGCCGCCGCTCCACACTGGCAAAAAGATAAAAAGGATTCCGAAATACGATTCACAAGTGGGCTGCCGGAAATGGGCAGAAAGTTACCGAGCACGGCTTTATGTCGGGCAATATATCTCTCGTATCGCTATCCAATTTCTGCTCTATGGCATGTAATATCCCTCTAGGGATCCTTTAATTTGAAACTCCTTTTAATCAACACCATTTATTCTAACCTCAGTTTAGTGGATCTTTAAAGACCTTAAAGGTTTTTCCCCTCATACTTATTACTATGCATTACGGAACATAAGAAAACCTTCATTTAAGACAGATCTTTGCCATTTAGCACCAGTAGGCCAATCACGTGTACCAGTGTACGGTGTAGTTTATTACTTATGTAAGGACTATATTATTTTAATCTATTTGACTTGAATATCATCATCATCATTTTAGCCGAAAGACGCCTACTGGTGGACATAGGCCTCCCCCAAGTGTCGCCACATTGATTTTAATATAACCATGAGTAATATAAAATTAAATCCTCATTATAACAGTAGTCATAGTAAAACATCGTCAGAACAGAGTTCTTACCTACCAGAAAAATACTTATACGGAAGAGCAAACCTCTCCGACCAAACTAAACACCTCAGACAAGCCGACCCAAATTGATTTTTCCCTATAGTTTATTCAAACTGTACTTTCCGTAGATAAACTGAAGTTTAAGTTGCGTGACTGGCCTGACCGCCGACCTCCGACCTTCATTGACCTGCGACATTGAGGCGCACCCTACAGCTCCATCCCTATCACTTCACCCACGGATTTATTTCCACCGCAACTTCTTTTAGTGAGGGAAATATTCCAATGTTTTAATGCCCTTGTTATACTGGAGAGGCTATGGAATTACATCTGTGATTTTTTCTGTAAGTAGGGACTTAAAAGGCAAGAAACTACGTTACGCAAACTAAGTAATCTTTATAACAATGTTGGAAATAAAGCGATCGCTGTGGTCTTCACAGATAGACAGAACAGGACGGTCAAATCATTTGATTGCACCGTATTTATACTATTGTCCGACGTTATTGGTCTACCGGGAAAATCGGTCTATCGGAAATATCCTCTGGTTCTTTGTGCGTTTGTGATGCGAACGGACGCCTAAACGGAAAACGAATTGAAATATTTGTAGCGAAAAATAACCTTTGTTTTGTCAGCACTTCAAATCACCAGTCTAAAATGTACCTCAATGTTTGTACAAGTGCAAAAAGCAATTCAAATTCAATTTGCGCAGCGTACACTATTCGTAAACTATATAGTCCTGAAAGGAATTAAATATTCTAAGTCGATCTACAGAGTACACAAACGCGGCGCTCTCGCTAACTGGATCCGTCGCTTCTCCTGTTTTCAATAAAGAGAAACAACTTGTGTCATATCCGCAAAACGTTTACTTACATGGTGGAGCGCAGTAGTTGGTAACGAGGTTATACGAAACAGTTTCGGGCGAAATTGCTCGGGGAATGTAGCTAGGTGTCATAAAGTTTCTGCAAAGCTGTCGGACAGACGTGTGCAGCGTTGAAATACACGTGTCGAAGCTATTTCATCTTGCTTACGCTTCAACTTTGTTATAGAGTCCTGCCATTGGTACTTAAGTGTTCTACTAATACGCTCTCGAAGTTCCAATATATATGTTTTGGAAGTGGTGGCGTCACGTTTTCGCTTATTAGTTTTACTTACATTTGTGGAAGCTATTTGAACCAATGTTTTTGTTCTTTACAGGTCGATCATGGATTGGAGGACGGTGCTTTGTACCTTCACCTTGGTGTACTATGCTGATGGATTCTCAAGTGAGGTCTTATTATAATGATTAACGACAATCGTAATTCAACTATAAACAAACCGTCTATTAACAAAGAAGCCGATACGTTCAGGAAGCACCATTGTTTACCTTTACTAGCCTACATACAAACATTAGAGTTTGATAACAGCTAGACCGTGTAGCCTTAATATTAACATATCCTGTTATTACGTGCATGCGCGCAGTCCATTCGACCTGCGACCTTCACACCTACCTAGCGAGGTGTCACTTGATATTATATTTTATTTTAAGCGATCCTCTTATTCAGTATCTCCCGATATCTGACAGCCGAGCACTTTTCCTGAGAGCACGTACGTACAGCCTCCGAATTGCCAAGATATGGCTCGATTCCATTACCTAATGTTGGCGTAAACCGCACATCAGACTCCCGGAGCTACAAAACAATGAGTTATGATCCTACTCGTGATGCCCTTTTTATTTGCTTATATTGCATGTAAAGCAACCGAATATTTTATTTCGGGGAAAATTACATTTACTCGTTAGCCTGAAATGTTTTTGTTTTGTGGGAAAAGGAATACTCTACTACACGCCTACATATATACCGGTTTTGTTACACTGGAATTGTGACAAATGTCAGCCTAATGATAACAATTAGAGGCTATTAGTGCTTACATCACTACTAAAACGTGCTGCGAGAACTACTATGAAATACTTTAAATCTTTGGTGACTTTATTTCTGTATTTATCTTCTCACAATACGCTATGAGCATTTTTACCCAGAGAAGACGTTGCTGTAGTCGTAAAACTTTTGTAATAACAATATGGTAGTGAAATATTAAGACGTAAAGTGCAGAGCAGTCGGTTAACAACCAACGTTAAACTTCATCATTATTTCCAAGCCAGACATGGCTGTATTAGCTGCACGCGGTTTTCCTTTCACAAGGAATATGATATGGATCTAGAAAGACTAGAACTTCCTCTTTTACAATCCGCTTTAAGACAACTGCAGTTGTCCCGTTTTCAAGTGATTAAAGTCGCGTCTACGAATTCAGGGAAGTTCCAAGCTAGGATTGAAAAGTTTAAAGTAGTTTCTTATAATATGTTAGTCATTCTAGAAAGTCAGAACATTTGCAGAAGAGTTAGGTGCAGGTAAATTTCGGTGTTGTAAATGTAGGACAATATATCTACTACTGCAATTTCGGATAAAGAACCTACCTGTATTACAAAAACGTATTATGATAAAGCACATAAAACCTACGTAGTGGAAAACAATTCGATGGCAAAGTTTTTCGGTTCGGTAGGCTTTTATTACGTGTGATATTGACTCTCGAAGACGACGGCGAGTCCAATCTAAGTATATAATCTTGTATATGCAAATGATCCCTATTCCCTTACAACCGAATTCTTTACCCGGTCACGCCTTTTGGGTTATAAAAGGGCGAATTCTCGTAGACACAGCGGAATAAAATATATTCATACGATATTATATGGAGTTTTTTTTTCCATTTTCAAACACGTTTTACCTATCCAAATCTCTTTTATTATTCCAGTAACCGGGCATGAAACGATTGTAGCTTTGCATACTCTGTAGATAATACCACTAAGTAGGTATCTGGAAATGATTTATGTTCTGGAAAAATTTGCAGTACTTCCGCATGAGGAATTACATTAGAAGGAAATGGACGTCCATTTTGTTTCGTGTGTACATTGTAAAGATGATTCGGAAAATTGGGTCCGCTCTTTCGTTGTAAGACAATTTGATGGAGTGGTAACATAAGTGATACTATTTTTGTTCATATTTTCTTAGAAAAAAAGCGTTTTGACCTTCGGTTGTTCAAGGTCGGTTAGTGCTAGCGGCAATATAAATTCCACAAGAACTTTATCAGTGGACAACGGAGAGATGTTGTTGCCAAAGAACACATTTAGCTTCGTCTCGTATGTCTTTCTCAGTACTTTATTTTGTTTTTGTTCCCTGAAATCTGACTGGTGTGGTCGTTGAACTGGCAATGAATCATGTAACCACATAATTATACGAAAACCAGTGAGTTACAAGGCGGTTATAGCGTCACAAACTTATAATAGAGAAGATTATTACTCATTACTTTTGAATTAAGCCTGACAAAACAGCGTACAAAGGTCAAGTGACTTTAATTCTGGTCAAAGCTAATTTAACTTGAACAATCTTAAGAATCGTCGACACGACAAAGACTCCCTAAATTAACTTTGTTTGTTTTATGGTATATTTCAGAGTACGGACGTACCTGCAAAGACATAGGATGCCTCAACAGTCAGGTGTGCGTGTTAGCAGAGGACCCGTGCAGTATCGGTCACACTACCAACTGCGGCACATACCCCACCTGCAAGAAGAAGTCTGAAGTTGACGGCGGTAAGATTAGAATTGTATTAACATACCTCTAAAACAAACTATTAAAAAGTATTATATACTGGCCACAACTTTTTAGCTCTACCAATATTTGTATATGGGTTTCCAGGCTTATTTATTTGTTTTACCTTTACATTATCATTTTTTATAAAAGTAATCTCATTTTTTCAGGGTCTCACTCGGAGCCAGCCAGGCCACCTGCGCCAAAACCTCAGTCACCTTCCTACGACTCTGTTTCTAACTACAACCCACCAGCCCCTCCCAGTGACACGTCCAGCGGTGGCGGGTCACCTTACGGAGGAGGTTCACCCTACGGAGGAAACTCGCACACCGGCGGCAACTCACCCTATGGCGGAGGCTCACCCTACGGCGGAAACTCACCCTATGGTGGCAACCCACCATACGGAGGCAGTTCCGCCTACGGTGGAAGCAGCAATACTGGAGGAGGATCTCCTTACGGCGGAGGATCTCCTTACGGCGGAGGAAGCAATACAGGAGGAGGCGCGCCTTATGGCGGAGGAAGTAATACAGGAGGAGGATCACCTTATGGCGGCCAATCGCCTTACGGTGGAAACTCGCCATATGGCGGATCCTCCAATACCGGGGGCAACAGCCCGTATGGAGGTAATTCTCCCTATGGCAGTGGCGGCACGCGCACCTCTAACACCGGCGGATTAGGAGGCAGTGGAAGCCCCATTGACAGTATTCTGAACTCTCTGAACAAATACGCTGGCGGCGGAGGTGGCAGCACTGGAGCTGGCGGAAGCTCCGCCGGTTCAGGCCTCTCTAATATCTTTGGAAACCTCCTCGGCAATCTATCTAAGAATACCGGAGGTTTGAACAACTTGTTCAACACTAGGCCGATTATGGAGAACCCGAATTACTCCTCGTACGGTTCAAATTCGAGGAGCTCTAACCCCCAATCTTACCCATCAGGATCTCAAGCGACGTATCAGCAACCGAATCAGAACAAGAAATACGGACAAAGTTATGCGCAACATAATGCAGCGACCACACGCAAGCCTGTCCACTATGGATGGAATGTTAGGTAAATTACTTTCCAAGCCATCGTAGAAAGCTATTGATTGGTGCCTCTGGATGTTTTTGCGTTGCACAAGCATTGCTTTTTGGTCCTTCTGCACTTCAATATTTAATCTCTTGCTTTGGTGTTTTACAACGCCCGGTTCTTGGAACCAAAATAAAACACAATAATTAGCATCTTTCAAACGTGAGTCAACAACTGCTGTGATTGGTTGACTGATTTATCAACAGCCAATCGGATCACTTGAATTACGTTTAATTTTCGTTCCAAAAACCGGGTGTAACTTTCTGCTAGTTACCTACGTTTTCCGCGCTGCACTGTACTAGATATTTCAATTAGTGTAAGCTTAGTTTTACTGCTGCCTTTACTTTTTTGGCGGGAAAAAAATGTACCAAGTTGTCATTAGGGACAATCTCATTTAATACAGCACTAATGCTTATATTCAAGTTTTATATCACAAATCAAATTGCATTTGCAATTTCATCACAAATAAACCTTAACTAATTTGTAATATACACCAAGAAACTCACAAAATCATGTCTAAGAATAAATTGTAAATAAATAAGGTGGAGGCTAATCTGTTCTGATTGACAGGAAAAGCAGAGAAACTTCCAGATAACCTGTTTAACTAAACTTTGCATGAATAACAGTACCTGGATAACTTTCGGTGAGGCATAATTTGTCTGACCTTTTGAGGCTATGTTAAATGATAAATAGAATGTACGCACCTTTTTTTTATTTTGCCGTGTGATCTGTATTTTTTTTTCATAGCTATTATAAGAATACTCATGTATACTTTGTGGCTAGTTTAGATAGAAAGTAATTTAGTGGGTAATTCAAGTAGATTGAAACAGCATTTGTGTCAACAGTCTCATATACTATTCTACAATTTTAAAATCTAATTTCGTCCTGAAAAAAAAAGTGCCTGCTTTACACATTTTCAGCGTAACAATTGAAGACAATAACACATGAATGAATATAAGTGATTTTGGTTATCCACAACATACTTTCAATACTGAATCTAACCTACATTATATACCACAATACATTAGTGCCATTTCTAATACTGTTATATTGTATTTCCATTTCAGTGTGACAGTGGTCTTGACGTACCTGATACAGCAATATGTCCAGAATATAATTCGTAATTAATTATATTTTTTATTTAACTTTTAAGTGTGTAATATTTTATTTAAGTATGTATATGGTGCGATATTGTCATTACATTTTATCGTGGTTAAGCTTTAAAATGAACATAAAATGGTTCTTTTTTTGTAACTTGACAATTTTGACCTTTTGAATACAACAGACGTTGATAAGAATCTCCAGTAAATATAATGTATTTATTAAATATAAGATTGCCATAAACTTGTACTTTTATTCTGCGATACCTACGTTATTAAATAAATTTAAAAAAATATCATGAGATTTGTGGGAAAAATATGTTGGTGCTTGTTTTTAGCTACGGCGTAGATAATATCTCTATTAATGACGTGTAGTGGCGGTCAACAGGTTAAATATAATAATTATTTTATTGTGATAAAGTTTATCGTGATAGTTAAATGAAAGAGCAATGTTTATAATATTAAATAATTTATTCAGTCAATTGAGACAATGCAGACTAGACACATAAGATTCGGTAAATAATATTTATCTGAAATTGCACTACAGCAATAATTTGTGAATCATAGAAACTATACTGGGTGTAAACAGACCCTTGACATAGCCGTCAACCAAGCATTCTGTACATCAAACTAAGTAACTTTACACAAAAATTATTGCTGGGAATCGACTTTTTTTTTTGGGGTGAAAAAACACGTTGTACGGTAGGACTCGATGGAAAGCACTCAAAGCATTGTGCTGATGGATGGATTGAATAGTACGGGGGTCGTGGAGGTGTGTAAAAATCTTACATTAAAAATATGTATTTAAAAAAAACTTGTATCAAAGTTGGAACTTTGACCTCCAATATCTCCTAGGTACTGTTTAGAACAAAAAAAAATGATAGCAAAGAAGTGGAGAACAAGTGCTATTCGGCTATGTTAAGGGTCTATTTACACTCTTTATTTCTTTATATCTTCTATCTTTAACGCATATTTTCCAAGGTGTATACCTTTTACTTTTACTGCAGGCATTTATCTCTACCCATAATTCAACCCATTGCGAAACCCAAGGAATGTCAAAACTTTATACTTACATTAACTTAGTATTATAATAACCTACACCCATTTTTTACAAACAAAAGTTTACTGTACTTGAAAATTTGAAACTTTCATAAATTATTCAAGAAATACCTACGGAATAAGCTAACCATTTCCATTATTACACAAATGTAAAACATTTTATTTTTAATGTTAGAATGTATTCCCTATTCTACAAATTTCGAAAAATAAATGTAACCTAACCTTTGGTATGGAATGGAACGTGAAGCCGCGAACTGAACTAGTTATCTAAAAAAAAAAACTCGTCATGACGTTTTGTTTTGCCGTAGATCCGCGTTCCGGCAGTATAACGGGATTGCGCGGTTCCACGTTCCGGTCCAAAGGTTAATAAAGAATATAATTTTATTTTTATATATATATATATATAAAAATAAAATTATATTCTTTATTTTTAAATGTTTTTATATATTATATTTTTTAAATTAATATTTAAAATGAAATGAATTTGTATAAAGATGAATAAAGGAAAAAATATAATGTATAAACTATACTCCGTCCGGGAATACTTCTTTGAAGAGCTCGCGCATCGTGTCCAGAACAACTGCCTTTCATATCAGGCTTTTTGAGCCTTGATGCAGTTCAAAAGCAAGCGGGAACATCACGTCATGTCGATGGAATCTCTTCACTACTCACATAACTATCAAAACAGTAGTTACCAGTATTTACATACTCTTATATAATTAGTTTGTATTGTGAATAAATGTTCCCAGGCACCAAATGCTATAATAATCTCAGAAAAATATAGTGCCTCATTTCAATCCCACCCAAGAATCTCCAAACTGGTGATCAAAAAATGTGTCACCTAGTATTTAAGAAATGTATATATGCCCGTAATAGTCCGTTTACACTACAACGGAATACCGTGCGACGCCAAACCTTACCGTATCTATTATGTGAATATGGTGTGGTATTCTCTGAATAATCAACAGAAATCTGTACAGACAAAACTGAAAAATCCTCGTGCAATTTACTGGCTGCATTGAAAATAGGACCGTATTACCTTATTAAACAAAACACACACCGTCCGTTCTGTCTGAACAGACCCTTAGTCAGTAAGCCCATCATTAATTTCCCAAGTACTATTCATATTAAAAAGTACACGTCTACAAAACGGTCCGTTGCTGTGTAAATGGGCTGTTAAGGGTTGGCCGCGACAATATATAAAATGTGCAGTCAACCCCGTGATATTACTTAGGAACGAATCACGATGTACTATATAATATCTAAAAACAATCATATTTTGATATCTACGTTCTAGATAATGTGCATTGATTTGCCATGTCAGTCAAATGAAACAAAATGACATCTACACTAATATTATAAAGAGGAAAGATTTGTCTTTTTGTATGTTTGTAACGAATAAACTCAAAAACTACTGGACCGATTTCAAAAATTCTTTCACCATTAGAATGCTACATTATCCCTGAGTAACATAGGCTATATAAAATTTAAAAAAATTAATAAACGTGTCCACCATTGCGAAGCCGGAAAGGGCCGCCAATGTAAAATGAAATGATAAGTTTTATCGTAATGATAGTGCGGTATTTATCTTAAATTCGAGATCGTGTTTTGTTCCTAACAAATAATTATACTCCTGTTGCACTTTTGTTGTTGATAATATTGTTTAAAAATATTCTATAACACTTACATTCGAATTGAGCTAACCGGTGATCTGAGATAACTAAATTAAATTAATTGCTTACAAGTTTTTCTTTTATTTCATCTTCACCTTTGACTTTAGTGATTCTGGGACGCTTACTGTTGTGCATTTGGTTTAAAACCATGCCTAGTATGAGGAACCCAAGCCATACTCCATACCAATAGTGGTATACTGACGAATAGTAAACCCAAATACGATCGAATGTTAGTAGAAGGAATGCAGCAGCTTGATAGGACTCCGAATGGGAGCGCAGAAACCACATTACAAATCCCAGGATTTTCTTTTTCTGAAAAAAGATTTATATAATAAAGAGCCGTTCAGGACGCTACATACTGTCGTCGTACAAAATCTAAGTCATCGATTCGAAAAGAAGGAGAACGTGTCTCCAAAATCACAGGCATATCGGTTTATGCTTACCATTCCTGTGGCATCCTTATAGTAAAGCTTAAAGTAAATGTCTTCGGCCATCAAGTAGAATGGGCAAAAGTAGATACAGAAGAAATAGCCGGCGTGGATACCGTGCCATATCACTGACACAAATAAAGCTGCGTGGATCCTGAAATGATTCGGAAATTCAGATTTAGTTTCATTCATTTCAGAATAGTTCCTGTAAGAACACTGTTTTAAGCTTTCACAGTTTACGACTAAACTTATATTGTCACATACGGGATATCTTCCGTGATTGTTCATTATTTTGAGCAGTCAACCCGCGATCATGGCGCTTGCAACAGCGCCGAAATATCGGGAGCTCAAAATAATGAACAATCACGGAAGATATTCCGTAAGTGACAGTATAAGTTTAGTTCCTGTAATGTAATGTTTTTACTAGTCAAGAGTTTTGTTATGTATAAATAAGACTGGTTAAGTTCTGTATTGAAATTAAATAAATGGTTCTTGTTTTAAAGAAATCAAGCAAGATTTTGGGCACAGCCTGAGACGGTTGTTTCATTCAGCATAGACTGAGATAATAACAATTTTATTCAAACATGACTTACTTTAAAAGCTTGACAGGGAACCTTTTATACACAACCATAGCCACCCAGTATTGCACAGCTTTGTTCCATACTTTCATAGAATCACGCAATGTGACCACAGTCTCGCAACCCCATACATCCATTGACTCCACTGTGTTGAAATCATACTGAGAGTTCCTTGCCTCCAGCTCTGACCTGTTAGATACGAAAAGTTTCTTCTGCTAAATAAGTGTTATAGACAACTGCCATTTGTAGATCTTTGACAGTTATTACAGGTTGTCAGTGGCCGAAAAGTCCGACAACCAGTCTTACCAAGAGGTATTGTATTATCCAGGAACTGGGTTCTGGAGGTCAGATAAGTGCTCCATGTACAACACTGGTATTCAGCTGCATCAGTTTAGACTGGAAGCCGGCTCTAACATAGTTGGGGGAAAGGTCAGGCAGATGATGATAGATGTGTACGAGGGACTACTTATGGGGATATTAGGTTTCATGCATATCAATGATAATAGTTGCCATATCCACCGTACAGTACAGTCCAGGAAATACAAGACAAATTAGCCACAGATTTTTAACTTTTGGCAGAATCACCCTACAATCAGACCACATAAAATAGCCTGGAAATACAATAATTTTCATGATAAATTAATGAAATCTCCTCTCATAAACTCTATATTCTTACATTTGTTTCAACTTCAAATATCCAACAGTGGGTCCATGTCCAGTCCTATTCTTGCCCTGGACTGGGTATGCTCCAAGTCCAGCAGACGTACATACACTCTCAGCCAGTGTCATTCCAGAATATATCCGCTGACGGAATTGCGAAAACAAGGCCCATGGGTACAGCATTCGGTAAACAAAGTTCCTGTTGTTGTGGTCTTCTGTTAAAATGTACTGAAACAATTAAAAAGAGAATTTTTTGTTTTTTAACCTTTTTTTTTATCCTTGCCTGCTCTATCCCACAGATGTACCAGGCAAAGGCCTCCCTTCACTCTTTCCATTTTTCTTCCAGTTCTGACAGAACCTGTCCAGTTCATTCCTCCATCAACTTCATGGCCTGCTGCAACCCTGCCTCACTATGTCAGGGCACCAGTTTCCTGTTATTTTGGCCCACAGTTTGTCTGGCTTGTGGCAAAGATGTCCTGCCCAGTCCTATTTGAGTTGGACAGCCTTTTGAGCCACATCCGTTATATTTGTTTCAGAGTGCAGTATTGTAATTTGAACACAATCTGTTAATTTTACTCCTATAGTCTGTTTTTTAATATCGGAGACTAAATTGACAAGTGAAAATGTCAAAACTGACTTAAATGCTATTGAAATCCATGTCAGTTTGCCATTTGTACTTGTCAATTTAGTATCCAAGATTAAAAAACAGAGTTTAGTATACTGCGCTCCATTGCTCATTGGCAAACCTAGAGTCTGGACTTCTGGATGTTAGTCAAAGACCATATCTGTGCACCATAGGTTAAGACTTTATAATGCTTTTAATACTTTGTGATGCTTATTAAATTAGCATAACATGATGTTTAATTATATAATCAGGGGTTATGTAGATTTTATGGTAATAGTTTTAATTACTGTTAGTAGTATCATATCAGCTAGTATAAAATGTTACAAAAAACATGCTCACCTCTAGAGGCCAAATCTTAGACAAAGCCAAGTACAGTGAAATATAAAGAGGGACCATTCTCATTGTATTGATGGTAAAGCCAAAACAGTCAACATACTTGCTGTAAGGCAGGTGGAAGTAATCATCAAAAGTCCGGTACCTGTAGTAGGGACCTGAAACATAGTTCTGACTTATCATTTAAATATCCCACGGACTTTTTTAATTACTGGCATAATAGCTTCTTGAAAAAAAAAATATAATAACTAGGAAGTTTAATTTAAAAATTAACTTAATTCTAAATGCAAAAACACAAGCAGTTAATATTAAAACAAAGGGAACATAAAATGACAATCAAAAGGTTTAATGTTGACAAAAAGAAATACCTGTTAACAGTCCAATGTAATTGAATGTATAATGGAACAAGTCTTCAAAAGAAGGATTTATTATTTCCAGAAAATCATCATCTTTCGTTTTGACTTCTTTCGGTTCTTTATTTTCATCCTTTTTAGCTTTTCCTACTGCCAACCAAGACCCATTGATTTCAAATGCTACCCCCACTACTCGCAGAACTATTATCATTTCAATGAGGTTTGTCTGCCCTGAAGATAGTGGGAGGCCGAACTTATCAGCCACCCGAAAGAAGAATAGATACCCAAACATTAAAAAGAAAGACACAATATGACAGTATCTGAAACAGTGTGAATAGTAAGTATTAAGTTTCTTAAATTTTAGTTATTCTGTGTATAAAAATAGTAATATGATTAGGTATGTCATACTTTATTTGATTGAATTATAAGCCTTTTTTATTCGATAAAGACTTACCTTACAGTAGCCACTTTTATTGCGATTATACCCAGAAGAGCTGACAAAATAGGATGGATAGCACTGTATCCCGAAACAATCAAAATAAGTACTAGGCCAACTATGCTGCCGACCCATTTCTTGGCTTGTACTGTTTTTAAAGACCGGTAACGTGGCCCTATCCCTACGCTAAATAGAAGCAAAGATAAATATATTATATCGTTTTTGTTTTTAGTCAAAAAGGACAACATCTTTTCTAAATGATTATATTACAAATACACAAAATAAAACGCCATAAATGGGCTAATTGAAAATCGGTGGTCAAAAACGCACACAACAAAACCAAGCAACACAACATACGACAGTGACAACTACTGAACGACAAATACAAGTAGTGACATTATCTGATTACAAGTTTTAAAACCGTTTAATTAAGCTACCGAGACTGTTGCCATGCTCGACAAAGGCTCAAAAAAAAAGATAATATATTAAATAATAAATAAAAAATAAATAATATATAATTATTTTTTTAATTTAATTTCTTTTATTTGCGTGAAATAATATGGTATATTGAGGTAAATACTAGTTGTACATATTCAGCTTACTAGAATTCAGCATTCATCACAAATTAGTTAGCATGAGTTAGGCCGTTAGGGCATTACTGTTGCAATTATAGATTAGTTGTTGTTTTCATAATTATGTGTTGCTGAGTTTGTTTCTGAACGTGGCCTCCTTCACTCTTGAAGGCATTTGTTTTGTTGGCCCGTGTCAAATCGTTAATAAAGAAGGGATGGTCGACAGCAGAAAAAATCGATGTTTACATCGATTCAAAAGCATCGATGTATGACAAAAACATTACTTATTACGCCAATTGGGAAAAAAAAATAAAATCCCTGTTTTTTTTAGGTACACTGAAGTTTTCCTTCCTTTTAATTTGTTTTTTGGTTGATAGAGATGTTGACCAGCTTTTGAAAAACGGTTTTTCCGAAACTCGTCGATGTCACTGTACAGCACAATTTTTTAAATGGCTACTTCTACTTCCTTCAACTGATGTGAGCTAACAACGTTGGGGTGCGTTGTCAGAATTCCTCCTCGTGTGCCTGATGGCTGCCGGTCCCTCTCGATACGTCTGGAGGGAATAGCAGCTGCTGGGCCGGTGCACCCTGGGCGTAGGCAGTATCCTTCCCCGAGGAATGGGAAGAGATTCTTATACCTCGGGGAATGTTACTGTCCATGGCTAATATTCTGACATGGGCGGGTCCCTCATGGACCAAGGGGGCGTTGCTCCGCGTGACCCTCTGAAAAGCAGAGGGCACAGCGGAGGAGCAAGGGCGGGCTCGGTGTGCACTTACCCTGCCTCCGAGCAGACAGTGAAGGACGTGCGTTCCTCACTGTCTCCGTCGATTTCGTAATCCCACCGTCGAAGTGTCGTGGAACACGTCTCGCGGCTTCGATTGGGACCGAGGGTCTTGGCTTAACCGCCCGGACCACGAGGTAGAAAACCTCTATAAAAAGTTACCACGAATCTCAAGCGGCGGCGCACCGCGAGGAGATGTATGGCTGACGGGTTCCTTTGGAAAATCAGTCTCTAGTGCGAACCACTGCCGGGCCTGGCTATGGCTTATCTGGGTACAGGGGGCACTGCCCAGATGGACTTTTTATTTCCCCCATACTCGTGGGAACAGTATGGAAACGAATACAACCCAAAACACGGCCGATATCGGCGAAGGAAGGGAGGAGAGGGATGCGGTGTCGGAGTCCGGCGCCGCATCCAGCGAGGTGAGCGCGGGAGGCTCAGTGAGCTCCCAGCGCGGGAGGCCCGGGGCGGCTGCGGGGAACAGGGAGTTCCTACGCAAGCGGTCCAGGCCGGTAGGCGACCGAGAGTCGTCGTCAGATGGGGAGCTGGCTTCGGCTTGTAAGATCCCCACCAGCAAGCGCGGCGGGATCCGTGGCAAGGGGAGAGGCCTCTCTGCCACCGAGAGGTCGGCGCGGCTTGCCGAGGAGGGGCGCCATCCGGGGGTGGCCACCGGTCACGGGGTAACCCGTTCGGGCTCCTCTGGCGACGAAGCGGGCGCAGATGGCGGCTCCGATGCGGAGCGTAAGGCCGGACTCGCGAAGAAGGTGGAGGCGGCGCTGAGGGCTGTCTCTTTGAAACAAAAGCCCTCCACCAGGCAAAGGGCTATACCTGCAGCGGTCGCCTCCATTATGGCGGCAGCGGAGGCCAGATTTGCGGGGCCCCCGCCAGACGGCGTGGCCATTCTGAGGGCGGAGGTCACTCGCCTGACGGCCGCCACGGAGCTTCTCAAAGAGGAGAACATGAAGCTCCGAGCAGACCTGGCCAGTTTGCGCGAGTCCGGCTCTCGCGAGGCGCCCCAAAATGGGGGCCAGAAGCATCCAAGCCAGTCCGTGCCGGTGGAGAACCAGGTTCTGAATCTGGTTCGGCAGGAGCTGGCTGCCTTCCAGGCGCGGTTCTCCGTCCTGGAGGGCATTGTCCTGCGCCCCCCCCTAGCGGCAAACAAGGCGCCCGCGGGCCCGACGGCGGCCTCATATGCGTCTGCTGCGGCCTCCGTACCGGGGCCGTCCAGCCAGCCCCCCGGCAGGGTTATGTCGGCCCCGACGAAACCGGCTCCGGTTAGGAAGGCGGCGGCCCTGAAACAGGGCAAGGCGGCGGCCCTGAAACAGGGCAAGGCGGCGGCCCAAAAGAAGGGCAAGGCGGCGAATATGCCAGCGCCAGCCGCGAGACAGCCGCTATCGCCGCCCCCCCCGCCCCCTAAGCCTTCCGCGGCCGAGACCGGGTGGCAGGTGGCCGGAGAAAAAGCGAGGGAGCGATCGGCGGCCAAAAAGGCCAGGAGGCAGGAGCAGAAACGCCGGCAAAAGGAGCGGGGCGTCGCGGTTAGGCTCAGCACCCCCAAGACCGCAGCTGTAGTGATTACACTACAGCCGGACGCGGAAAAGAGGGGCGTGACCTACCGCGACGTGCTCGCTAAGGCGAAAGCGACGGTGGATCTCGGAGAGCTCGGGATCACCGGGGGCCTCCGGCTTAGAGTCACCGCAACAGGGGCTCGAGTGCTGGAGATCCCTGGCGAAACCCGTGGCTCGTCCACCGACGCTCTGGCTGAAAAGCTTAGAGCGTCCCTAAATGCGGACGAGGCCCGAGTGTCCAGGCCCGTCAAATGCGCAGACCTGCGCATACTGGGTCTGGACGACTCGGTGACCGAGAAGGAGGTGGTGGCCGCCGTCACCAGGACCGGTGGGTGCCCTGCCGAGCAAGTCAAGGCAGGCACCTTACGTCCGGACCTGTCGGGCATGCGAACCATAACGGTAAGCTGCCCTGTGACAGCGGCGAAAGTTATTGTGGAGGGCCGAAGGCTCTTGGTGGGCTGGGTTTCGGCGCAGGTGAAGCTGCTGGAACCCAGACCTCTGAGGTGCTTCCGCTGCCATGTGGGGCACCACGTGTCGGTCCGGTGCACCTCGGAGGTGGACCGCAGCGGCCTGTGCTTCCGCTGCGGCCAGCCTGGTCACATGGCCGCGGCTTGCTCCGCCGCGCCGCGCTGCGCCGCATGTGCGGCAGCTGGCAAGCCGGCCGATCACCGGGCAGGGAGCAAGTCCTGCGGTACTCCCGCCAAGGCCAGGGGCAAGGGAAGGCCCTCCGCCACCACCACCAAAACCCCCACCGTCGCCACCACCGCAGCCGCCGCCACTGTCGCTGCCGCTGCCGCTACTGCTGCAACTTCCGCAGCGGGGCCCTCGCAGGGGGCCCGGGAGGGGGCTGAAATGGAGTGCCAGTAACGGCCCCATTACGCCTTCTCCAGGCGAACATCAACCACTGCGCCTGCGCTCAGGATCTGTTGCTCCAGAGCATGGCGCAGTGGTCGATTAACATCGCCGTGGTCGCTGAGCCGTACTTTGTCCCGCCCAGGGATGACTGGGTTGAGGACCTTAGCGGCTCAGTGACCATAATTACGTCGGTCGCCGCCAGTACCCCGACCCTTGAGAGTGTCAGGAAGGGTCAGGGGTGCGTAGCAGCACGGTTCGGGGAGATCGTTGTAGTGGGAGTCTACTTCTCCCCGAGCCGAACTCTCGCCGAGTTCCACAACTCCCTCACGGAGTTGAGTGTCGTCATCGGAAGCCATTCCCTCCCCGTGCTTGTGCTCGGGGACTTCAATGCCAAGAACTTGGCTTGGGGTTCTCGTTACACGGACGTGCGGGGTAGAATGGTGGAGGACTGGGCTCTGGAGACAGGCCTGGTCGTCCTAAATCGGGGTTCTGTCCCCACGTGCGTGCGGATGCGGGGCGAGTCGGTGGTGGACATCTCGTTCGCCAGCCCCGCTCTGTCGCCGCGTGTCGTTGACTGGTGCGTCATGGAGGGGGTGGAGACCTATTCCGACCATCGGTACATCCGGTTCGACGTCTCCACCCAGTCCTCAAGCGTGCCGGTCCTACAGGCCCCGAGTGGTCCGCGATGGGCGCTGAAGCAGCTGGACCGGGAGCTCCTCCTGGAAGCCTCGATCGTGCAGGCCTGGGTGTCATCACCAGTCAGGCCTGCCGACATCAACAACGAGGCGGGTTGGTTCCAGGAGGCCATGTCCGAGATTTGCGACGTGGCAATGCCCCGAGTTCGGCCAGGAAGCGCCCGGCGTCAGGTGTACTGGTGGTCGCGAGAGCTGACGTCTTTGCGCAAGGCGTGCGTTGCCACGCGGCGCCTGTACGCCAGGCATCGCAGGCTCCGCATCCGCCCTCCGGATGCGGCAGCCATTGAGGCGGAGCTGTACGAGGGGTACAGAGCGGCGAAGACCGCCCTCCAAGAGGCTGTCCGGCGGGCCAAGAACTTGGCCCGCGAGGAGATGCTGGAGTCTCTGAACGGAGATCCGTGGGGGCGCCCTTACAAGATGGTGCGGGACAAACTCCGCACCCGGGCCCCCCCGCTAACGCAGAGTCTCCGGCCTGAGCTCGTGGAGGACGTGGTGAGCGCTCTGTTCCCTTCGCGAGGGGAGCATCCTCCCCCGCCTATGGCTCCGCCGCCGCGTGCGGTGCCGGAAGCGGACCACTCCGATGATGATGACGACGTTCCGGAGGTGACTGGGGTAGACCTGAGAGTGGCGGTACGCAGGCTGAAAACCAGAAACACCGCCCCGGGACCCGATGGCTTGCCTGGCAAAGCCTGGGTCCTGGCCTCTGAGGCTCTCGGGCCCCGACTGGAAGGGCTCCTAAGCGCATGCTTGGAGAGAGGCCAGTTTCCGCTTCGTTGGAAGACGGGGAAGCTGGTCCTCATCCGGAAACCAGGGCGCCCTGCGGACTCTCCGTCCGCATACCGGCCCATCGTGCTGCTCGACGAGGTGGGCAAGCTCTTTGAAAGAGTCATTGCCAACCGCCTCGCCGGGCACCTTGCGGGGATGGGGCCGGATCTTGCGGAACACCAGTTTGGTTTCCGCAAGGGGCGCTCGACGGTGGACGCCATCATGCGCGTGAGAGCCCTCACGACGGGGGACGCGGTGTCCCGGGGCGGGGTCGTCTTGGCGGTGTCTCTTGACATCGCCAACGCCTTCAACTCCATGCCCTGGAGCTGTATTAGGGAGGCACTCCGGTATCACCGGGTGCCGACCTACCTTCGTCGTGTGGTCGGGGACTACCTGACGGATAGAGCCGTCATCTACCCTGGTCGAAGCGGAGAATGGAACCGGCGAGAGATGTCGTGCGGTGTTCCACAGGGATCGGTTCTGGGGCCGGCCTTGTGGAACATCGGTTACGACTGGGTGCTGCGCGCCGACCTCCCTACCGGCGTCAGCGTAGTTTGCTACGCTGACGACACGCTGATACTGGCACAAGGGAGGTCGCACGAGGCGGCGGCCGAAAACATGACACGCGGGGTTGCGATAGTCGTGGAGAGGATCCGGCAATTGGGTCTCGAGGTGGCACTGCACAAGTCCGAGGCCATGTGTTTTCATGGGCCTCGGAATGCGCCACCG
This sequence comes from Noctua janthina, assembly GCA_963576755.1. NCBI lineage: Eukaryota > Metazoa > Arthropoda > Insecta > Lepidoptera > Noctuidae > Noctua > Noctua janthina. Next base: position 8,664,934 of record OY755055.1, read on the forward strand.
TCGGGATCCCTACTGACGGCAGGAGGGGTTTCCATCGGCGTCGGGTCGACGTTGAAGTACCTAGGACTCGTCCTCGACAGCCGGTGGAACTTCGTGGAGCACTTCCGACGTTTGGCTCCCAAACTGGAACGGACAGGGGCTGCCTTCAAGCGGCTCTTGCCCAACCTGAGGGGTCCAAACGCCTCCTGCCGGAGGCTATACGCGGGGGTCGTGCGGTCCATGGCCCTTTACGGGGCCCCGGTGTGGGCGCGTTCTTTGAGGCGGCAAGCCGCCCACTACCTGAACGCGCCCCAAAAGGTAATAGCCATAAGGCTAATCCGGGGGTACCGCACGATCTCCGGCGAAGCGGCTAGCCTCCTTGCCGGATTGCCGCCATGGGATCTGGAGGCGATAGTCCTCGCACGCCTGCACGAATGGCGCGCGGAGGCACTACGTCGGGAGGAAACTCCGCTGCCGCGGCAAATTGCCGCTCAGCGGACAGACCTCCGGAGTGATCTCATGGCGACATGGAGAGAGCGACTGTCGCAACCCCGTGCAGGGCACGCCACCATAGTGGCGATAAGTCCCCTCTTTGAGGAGTGGCTAGAGAGGCGCCACGGCGCCCTCACCTACCGCCTGACGCAGGTCCTCACCGGACACGGTTGTTTCGGGAGGTTCCTGCACCGAATCGGGCGGGAGGAAACGCCCGGGTGTTTCCACTGCGAGGATCGTCCGGAGGACACGGTGGAGCACACCGTGGAGGTCTGCCCCGCTTGGGCGGAGCACCGCCGTGTCCTTGTAGCGGCGATTGGCGGCGGCGATCTCTCGCGTCCGGCCCTGGTTCAAGCCATGGTCCGGAGCGAGAGGGAATGGGAAGCCGTCACCACCTTCTGTGAAGCAGTCATGCTAGTGAAGGAGGTGGCGGGACGTGAGAGGGAAAGAACCTCACGTCCCAGCCGCCGCGGGAGACGCCCTGGGCGTCGGGGGTCACGTGGTGGCTCCCGGCCACCGTAGGCGCGGGCCTGTGGACGGCAAGTTATGGGCTAGCTCGCCGTCCGGCCGTCTTATGACGATAGGCCGTGTCGACGGCGCGTTCGTGTTCCACGTTCGCCTCAAAGAGATGTCAGCAAATAAGTAGGGGTCCGCAAGGGCCGATGCCTACCAGGGCTGCGGGACTGTTCGAAAGAGATACCGTGGCCCTGGAACACAAAGGGCAAAGAAGGAACATGGATGGGTTTTAGTCAGTACAAGTCTGACACTCCCTTCCGCTCCGCCCAGAGTGGGGGGGGTCATTTGATGATTTCCCATCCGGAAAAAAAAAAAAAAAAAAAAAAAAAAAAAGGTAACAACGTTTGTCAGCGAAAACACCTAAACCCAATTTATGTCCTCGTAAACATCTATGAATAATATTGGAATATTATACATAGATGTTTACAAAAACATTTATATAAAAACATCGATGTAAAAACGTTGATGTTTTCCCGCTAAACGTCGATATTTATTTACCATCGATGAATTTTGATCATCCCGATTAGGACCATCCCTACCAGAAAGTTCAGTCAGCTGTCCTGTCATTAAAATATTGATTACTTCGTATCCAGATTTCATTCTAATGAGAAATCCAAAATACTGAATGTTTTATTGCTATGAATCAGATTTTCCAGTCAAGATGAACGAAGAGGAGAAAAAGGAAATCATACAGACCCTTAACATAAAGATAGGTGCTAATATAAATGACTTGGCAGGTGCTTTAGCGTTACAAGCTGAGTTAGCTACAAAGCGGGATAAAATTCAAAGTACTGTAAGTGATATGTTTTTAGCAATATTGTTGTTTTTACAAAACTTCAAGTAAATTTGACCAACTCTTTTTGAGTACATGGTTTTAAGTAATAATATATAATATTATATTTTAATTTAGCTTCATGCAGCCAACAGTGAAGTGCCAATAAAACTGTCAGCGGCTTTGCAAAAAGCTGAATTAAATTCTGACCAAATAGACAAGCTGAAAACTAGAAGTGATGACTTGAAAAAGAAAGTTGAAACATTCCTGAGTAAAACAGAACCACTGAGAAATGAGGTTGATAAAAGGTTTGCTGCTATCAACAAACTGGAAGAAGTATTACTCTACTTGAAATCCATTGAGAAAGTTGATGAATTAAGGTTTGTAGACACCACCTGCCAAGTTCCTTACATACTCCATTCACTTCATCCACATTAATACATTGGTCTTACATGCATGCTGGTTGAATTTATTATACACTAGCTTATGGACGCAGCTTCACCCACATGGAGTTTGATCAGCTCCAACTTAGTCCCTTGAATTAAATTCCCTTTTTTTGCACTAGTTGTATAATTTCCTATTTTAAATTGTTTTTCTGAATATGTTATACTGAAAGGTGCTAAAATTTTTTTTCTTTTTTCTAGTCGTCAAATGAAACAGGCCAATTCCAATGATGATGAGCAATTGGTTCTTCTCTATGGTGAGCTCAGAATGATGTGTGGCCAGTACAAAAAGGGCCACAGGGCCATTTACGTAAAAGAATATACACACTACTGGCATAATGTGCTCAAAGACAAATTGACCAAGTAAGTAATACTTCAGGAAGTTATGATTTAAACAGTGAACTAAATATTGCCATCCATCGTGGCAATGCTGCCAGCCTTCTGAGCACTTTTCCTAATGACATGACAGCGATGTGTATGAATTTTTTGACGCTCTGTAACCCTTTTGATACTTGTACAAATTTTTATTACTATTATAGATTTGTAAATAATAAATATATTTTATTGACTGAGTTAAATAAACACGTTTTCTGTCAGCATGTCAAGGGCGAATTTTCTTATGAATCAAATAATTACTTCTCATTATAATAATAACAGCCTTTTATTTTCGAAATTTGTACTTCACAACTTAACAAAAAAAAAATCCATTTAAGATACATAATTTGGTGTGCCTTTTGGCATAGGCTTCCTCCAACAAACAATGAACCAACTCTTCTTTAAGTAATGATTAAAATAATTAAATAATCAAGTTAATTCTTTTAGATAAAATAAACAAGATCTGTTAGCTATTATTGCTTCTTGTTACCAAAAACCAAGGCCGGTTGGGCTTCTTTCTTGAAAGCAGAGACAATTAATTAGTATTTAGTAGTTCTATATTGTAATGTGCACCATGTCTCACTACTACTTTCTGTTCCAGAAATTACGAAGATGTACTAAAGCTGGTTAAATGGCCATTCTCAACTCTACCGGAAAGCCAGCCAGCACCCAAAGAAGTGATGGTGAAGTTTAACAATTTAACCAGATATCTGTTCCTCATTGATTTACCTGAAGATCTAGTAAGCAGTAATGTTGTAGACGGTGTGTGGCAAGGTGAATAATTCTTTGGTAACAGTTTGTTAGAATATTCTGAAAAGTTTGTATAGCGAAATAGCTTTACAACCAGTACCATTTTATAACAAAACAAATACCAATATTTAAATTTAGAATCTCGGATAATTATCAGGATTTGGGAACACAAACTCAATGTCATACAAGTCAAAGCTCAAATTCTATTCCTACTGAGATTTATTTGGGAGCTTTTTATACAAGCTGCCCCAAAAATCAACTTAAACCTCATAACAATTAAGTAGATAATTGTAAGTGGCAATAATGTTAGTAATAATTTTAGACTTATTCCCTCAACAGAAAAAGGCCCATGTATTCCTGTTAGAGTACTACTGAGTCCTCTTAAAAAGAGGTTTCAATTCCATTTTACGGGTAGTCGCCAAACGGCGCGCATCGATCGACCGGAGTGGTTCCTCACACAGACACTCACTTGGATAAAACACCACCAGGGTTTTATTAAGAACCATGTTCAACCAGTAGCTGATAAGTTGGAGATAAAGCATGTTAAGGCAGTGGTATGTATGCAGTTGCCTATTATTAATGAATGAATAAATAAATGCATTTATTTGTCAGAATATTGTACAAAGCTGTTAGGTTCATAATGTATTAGGATCATAATATTCTGCCGTTTCCGGCGTACAAATACATATATTATATTGATTTAATTGTTTTTTTTTTTTTTTTTTTTTATTGATTTATTATTGTTTTTTTTTTCTATTTTTTATTTTTTTTATATTGTTCATCATGATCATCATAATTATAGTTATGTGATTCCGTGCTGTTGTGTCGTAGTTTACTCCTAATTCCTTCCTATGGCCCTGCCATCTTCTAGCTTGACAAATACAAAAGGCCAATTGCCTTTAAATTTTTCAAAATTATTAAAAAACAACTTTATGACCTGCAAACTGCAACCAGACAAAGTGAAATTCCATCAGGAAAATGAAGTTGAAAAAATCTAAAATGTCTTGAATTATAATTATGAATCTGCTACCGAAAAAACAACTTTGAACTACCAAACAATTAATCCTGTTAAAAGTCGATGTAGGAATACAAAACGCCGAAACCAATTGTCACTTGTATAGACCCTCAAATATTTGCAGAAGCAGTCCCAAATAACTTTCAAAGTAGGCACTAAATCAATGTACCCTTTTCAGGACGAATTCAATGCTGGTCTTATAGCACTGGCCGCCGAGAGACTTCATACTGTGCTAGCAATGTATCACTCCCAGGGCTCTAAAGGCGAAATAGTCGAAGTCGACGCGGCATTTGCTCATGCAGTGGACGAAACTCTAGGTTTTCAAAGAGAGCTAGTTGAGATCACTGGCAGAGAAATCAATACTGTACTCTCTGTGCTAACCAAAGTGGAGACGTTTTTGAGGTGGCAGACTGTGGAGAAGAAATGTAAGTTGAATATTTGTGGAGTCTTACCATGTTGTTTAGCATACTGGCATATGCTGTGAAGAAAACTGACATGGCCTTAAACCTGTGTGGTGGGATACGGCCCCACTCTCTTACAGAGAGGAGGACAGAATACCATTCAAACATCATGATGATTTCCTAGGCGCTTGTGATCCTGGACGCGATCCCAATCCCTACAAGATCAACCACTGGTGTGCCAATAACATTTTACCTTAAAAAACGTAAACATATTAATATTTTAGCAGTCTGCACCAAATAATGAAAAAAATATAATCAATTTAATCTAAACAACATTTTCCCAACAGATGCCTTAGCAAAGATGGACGAGAGCCTAGAAAGTCCTCAGTGGTACGAGGGGGTGGGGTCGGGCGCGGGGGCGGCGACGGGCTCGGCGCTATGGATCCCGCGCGCCGCTGATTGGTTCGTCACACTGTTGCGGACTATCGAGGATAGATACAAGCTGCTACCTCAGCCAGGGCACAGGTTAGTTTTAAATGGCAACTAAATAAATAAAATCTTTATTTCCAGACCAAGAGATCCATAACGAATAAACAACTTCATCATCATCATCATCGTCCACAGCCCGAACTCACCCACTGCTGGGTATAGGCCTCTCTTTTCTTGTGCCAATCTCCACGGTCCTGTCCCAGTCTCATCCAGGTTTTTCCCCCGATGACGACTATGTCGTCTGCCCATCTCGCCGCCGGACTTGGCACTTATTAACTGAAACAAGATTAACAAACTTACTATAGCACATGTCTAATTGACGGTATGTGTGCCGCCATCCAATGACACATTATTTGGCCATCCACCCTGCCGGCTACAGTAGCCACGAGGCTGTTAGGACTGTCGCGCACCCGACGCATCGGTAATGCGATTCGCAGACGCAGCAGCGAGCCGAAATCCGGAACGCGTGCATCCGCGAACATCCCCGACGTGCTACAAAAGTGCGGCGACCCCAGCAATACCCGGAACGCGTTATTATATTGGACTCTGTAGAGCACTGTACGAGCCCTGTGTATAACTGATCCACAGGGCGCACGTGTACAGCGGCTGGAAAAAGTTTAATGTTCGACCAAGGGCTAATAATACTCTCGCGTTACCACGCTCCTTCCGCACCGCATAGGTACAGACGCCAGCACATCAAGCTTCCCGAAACTGTCAAATTTTCCCAATCAACCTTGAACCCAATGCCTTAGCGATAATGTTGAAAATCTATTAAATAAATTTGACTGATTGTAGTAGTTTAATGTGCTGGCGTCTGTACCTCAGACGCCGTCATATTTAGGCAAGTCTGTAGTATTTTACAAATTAAAAAGTGTTGAGAGCTTGTCTATGCCCAATATTTTCGTTATATCTAATATTATTATTTGTCAATACTACGAATAAAAGGACTCGACATTCCAAATACGATTATATTGAAATCAAAAAATATTTATTCAAATTAGTTTGGTAATGAGCAAAATTGATTTGTCCTCGAAAATACCCGCCCTTCGCATGTCGTAAGGGTGAATGTTACTTGCATTTTATAAAGCAACAAGTTATATTTGTCTATCTAACAGTTAGAAGCCAAGTTGTAACCTTTTGAACGCCAGAGCATAAACGCACGCGCATACCCTCCACGCCAAGCCACAATTTCACTTACCATTTTGTCACATATTTGTGTCGTTTGGCGTACAGGACACGCGCTTGCTTGTCACGTATATGTGACTACGGCGGTCAAAAGGTTAATTTACTGGTAGTTATTACCGTCATATTCGATTATACAACTGTTTCGTGAATATGTTAAAATATTCTAACTTTATCCCTACATTTCAGACTGAACTTCTTGGAGCTCCAACTAGAGCTGGTAGAGGAATGGCGCATCCGCCTCACTCAACTGCTGAGCGCGGCACTCGACAATCTTCAGGTGGACTCCTTCCTGTCTCACGACGCGGCGTCACATCCGGTGACAGCTGTCATCAACGCTGCTCATCATACCAGGACTGTTTTGTTGCAATGGGCTCATTCTTTGGTAAGGAATCTTTTTACTTCCTACTTAAAAGAAAGAATAAGGATGAAAGATAAAGATAGTTTATGTACCAACTTTTATCTTGGTCATTTTTAACGTGTTCCACTAAATAAACTCGTCGAATCTAGGCTAAACTACTTTGAGCCGACAATCTGTTTAACACATTCTAAGGCAACCGTAAGTGTTCCGATTTGAGGTGGATTTTAGCATGGCAAAATAAATACCAATCTAATATTCATTGATTTACTGGTTATAGGACGTAGTAGTTAAAATTCTGAATCGATATACAGGTTGGTGATTTAGTTACCAGAATCTGTCAAGGGGATAATTCTACCAGTCCTACGTAATCGTGGTTGTTAATAGTTTACCTAATAAAAATAACACTACAAACCAAAATATAAAACACACTTTAAATTAACTGATGTAAGGTCTATTACTTATACAGCATTACCTCCAACTGCACTTCTATCGGCGTCAGTTCCTAAACTTCACTCAGCAGCAGCATCAGGACGAAGAGTTCAGCGAGGTCACGTCAGATACTGAGTACACTGACTCTGATGACACACCGAAGAAGCACAAAGGTAAAAAAAATTGATGAAGCGCCGCCGGATTTTCCACTTACAGCGGAACGCCAAAAGTCGAAAATACAAAAGCCGCTCAATGTACTTTACGACATTTCTATACCGTCGATACGTTGCATGAATGATAAAAGAGGAACATTTCGTGAGCAAAGTATTGGTTGGATGTCTATAATAGAGGTAGACCGAACAAACGATGGATGGACTGTGTGAAAAATGTAATGGCTTGAAAGGAGGTGACTACTATAAGTCATGTATGGAATAGGAAGACATGTTACGCTGATCCAAAATAAATTATGATTGTTGCAATAAAAAAATGGAGCTACACAATTAATATAAACTGCCTCGTTGATCTTGTCGTCGCAATCGCGACTGTTGAGCATGAGGTCCTGGGTTCGTTTCCCGGATCGAGCAAAATGTATTGAATTTTTCCATCAGGAATTTCTCAATAGCACCCACAGCGTTCGTATTCGTGCCCGGTAGATGGCAATAGGCTCGGTTACATGGAACACTGGCGAAATGTGGGCGTACTATTAGGTACACCTCTGCCTAACCGTTCGGGGGTTACAGGCGTGATGTTATCATATGTTTATGTTATTAATATATGCGATTTTCCCGCCCTGCTATACCTTATAATGCCAACCGAATGTGTGTGTGTTACTCCGACACACTATCCAACGTTTTAAAAGCTAGAAATCACTTTACAGATATCTCTGCACAAGCATTGTCTTTAATGGAAGTGGAACTGCAAGCCAAGCACCTTGCGCTTAGTGAGGTGTCGAGGAGGAATTCACTGGTGGCTGACTTGAACCAGTATGATATAGTAAGTTTTTCAAAGGTTAAAATGCACAGTAAATTAGTCTATGTATAAAGTCATCATCTGCCTAGCCTTTTCCCAACTATATTGGGGTCGGCTTCCAGTCTAACCGGATGCAGCTGAATACCAGTATTTTACATGGAGCGACTGCCTATCTGAACTCCACAATCCAGTTAGTACTGGGTAATACGATACCCCTTGGTAAGACTGGTTGTCAGACTTTTTGGGCCACTGACTGCCTAACGACTGTCAAAGATCTACAAATGACAGCCGGGACCAACGGCTTAACGTGCATTCCGAGGCATGGAGGAAACCCGGTATGTAATGGGCGGTCACCCATCCACAGACCAACCTAGGCAAGCACGGCTTAACCTAAAGATCGACCCCGAGCGGCAGTTATTAAGTAAATGTATAAAGTAAATTTCATAATTTGAATATGCGGTATTACTACCCAAAAATATGTATCTCTAGCAACCGTTTACTTGTTTACTTCTTTGCTGAACTAAGCACCGTAATTTTCGATTTATACATAAAGGGTGTAAATAGACCCTTAACAAAAAAGGCACTTGTTCTCCCTGTCACTGCGATCATTTTTTTGTTCTAGACCATACCTGGGAACCTTCTATTTACGGAGATATTGGGGGTCAAAGTTCCAACTTTTTCACAAGTTTTTTTTAAATACTTGTTTTTAATGTAAGATTTTTACTTTACACACCTCCACGACCCCCGTACTATTCAATCCATCCATCAGCACAATACTTTGAGTGCTTTCCATCGAGTCCTACCGTAAAACGTGATTTTTCACCCCAAAAAAAAAGTCGATTCCCAGCAATAATTTTTGTGTAAAGTTACTTAGTTTGATGTACAGAATGCTTGGTTGACAGATATGTGAAGGGTCTGTTTACACCCGGTATTCCCTATTACATGGGACTTAAAACATAACTGGCAAAATGTGGGTGTACTATACGGTACACCTCTGCCTAACCCTTTGGGGGATTACAGGCGTGATGTTATGTATTTTCGATTTATTGAAACAAAACGTGATAAAAACTAAATACAGGTGTACGTCTCTCCCCCAGACGTCACCAATAGTGAACCTAGCAGTGACCGGACCGCTCGCGGGTGACGACGAGGCGGAAGAGGCGGGCGTGTTCGCCGAGGCGCCGGCTTTACTTGCCAGGCTTCGAGACAGCGGGCTGGCATCGCTGGCTGAACATGTACTACTCGAGTTCAAGGCCGGTTTGAAAGACTATAAGCGACAGAAGTAAGTAGCCAGTACCGGTAGTAAGGACTCTGTTAACCCTTGGTCTGTACCACGGATAAAGGTAGGTAACCTCTCTTTAACTGAAAGGAAATAAATATGGATGCCATCACGGCTCACATCATAAACATCACACAAATCCGTGACTTATGGTTATTTTGTAGAAATACGGAGTAGAAGGGACACCGACGCGAAAACGGTTACCACGTATTCAGTACATCATTCTGAGCTTAATAAAATAATCGATGAAAAATTTATATGTGGGGGACATATAAATTTTTCATCGATTATTTAAAAAAAAATCAGCTGCTCCTTACATTTCGATGGTGTAGGTATTTTACTTTTGTAGGCAACAGCTGTTTTAAAAAAAAAAAATAGATGAAAAATTTCTATGTGGTGCTCAGAATGATGTACTGAATACGTGGTTATGGATGCGTATGATCGGTGTGGTAGGTAGACGCGTAAATAATAAGTCACTACGCTAGTACTCACAGTTCTATTTGTTCAGGTCCACACGCACAATACAAACACAAAAGAAGGAGAACAGAGGATAGTACGGAGTCACAATAGTCACAGGAAACAAAGAACACTTAGAACATAGTTCATATAGGCGAAACATTAAAACCATGCGGTTTCGGGGTGTCGCAGTCGTTCGTACGCGCGCGCGCCGTTACGAGGCTCGTTCCGACTGGCGGTCATGGTAAGGGCGTCAACGCCCGCGCGCTGCGTCCCACCTCGCTCGCTTGCCATACGTCACGATGACGTAGCTCGGCCGCGGTGCGATTCCAATTGACGCTGTCCCGGAATCATCCGACATTATATTGTTGCTGACAATATAAGATGCCGATGATGTGTTATAAGTGTTTATTATAAATACATGTAAATAAATCTGTTTGTGTGTAAATGTGTTGTGATGTGTATTATACAATACTAAAACATAATCTAGATATTGGGTGTATACCCTACACCACCCCCCTCCAGAGACCGTCAAGGGCGATAAAAATCTGGAAATCTGACCCGACGACCAGAACGAGTTGTATACTCTGTTTTGTCGCCAGATAGATTATGTTCATGGGGGTCAGTTTTGTCGGCCAATATGTAGGCTGGTTTAAGGCGGTCTATTGAGACCGTGACCTCTTTGCCCTTAAATAAAATTTTAAAAACTTTGTCACCCCTTTGCAGAACTTTGTGAGGACCTGTGTAGGCTGCTTGCAGCGAGCCACGTAATGCGTCTTCACGAAGGAACACGTGATCAGTGGTCTGCAGATCCTTAAACACAAAAATGCTCGCCTTGTTGTGACGGGAAGCTGGAGTTGGCTGCAAGCTGTGAGCAAACTTGCGGATGCGCGCGGTGAATTCCGTGAAGTCGGTCGTTCCGTCATCACGGGATGAAAAAAATTCTCCTGGGAGCCTTAGCGGTTCGCCGTATACTAGTTCGGCAGAAGACGCTTGGACATCCTTTTTGAATGCGCTCCTTATACCAAGCAATACCCACGGCAGGGACTCGGTCCACTTGTCGTTTGCATGGCACGTGATGGACGCCTTGAGTTGCCTGTGAAATCGCTCCACCATGCCATTACACGCTGGATGGTAGGCCGTGGTCCGTTTGTGCTGGAAACCAGCAATCTTCGACAATTGTTCGAAGAGAGCCGACTCGAATTGACGGCCTCTGTCCGTGACAATGTCGGTAGGACAGCCAAACCGGGCAATCCATCCAGACAGCAATGCTTTTGCTACTGTCTCAGCAGTAATGTCGACAATAGGTACGACCTCTGGCCACCTGGTAAATCGGTCGACTGCCGTCAGACAGTATCTAAAGCCTTGTGATATTGGGAGCGGGCCCACAAGGTCAATGTGGATGGTGGTGAACCTGGCGCGTGGGAGACGGTATACTCCTAATGGCGCAGACACATGGCGGCTCACTTTAGCCCGCTGGCAAGCGAGACAAGCTCGTGCCCACTCCCTGCAGTCCTTCCTGACGCCTGGCCAAACGAAGCGCTCTGCGATTAATTTGGCAGTCGCTGAGACGCCTGGGTGACTGAGGGAGTGCAAGCTGTCGAATGCTTGCTTCCGCAGCATTTTGGGCACATATGGTCTGGGAGACGCTGTACTGACGTCGCAGTACACGGACTTATGCTCCCCAGAGACCTTCACCTTCTCAAGCACCAGTGAAGATCCTTCCTGAAGAAGTTTCTTCAGTTCTGGATCTGATGCTTGAGAGTCGGCGAGGGTGCTGAGGCTGACCGGCACCTGTAATTCTTCCACGCGAGATAAGGGGTCGGCGACAACATTGTCTTTGCCAGCAATGTGCCTTATCTCGGTGGTGAATTGGGCTATGAAGTCGAGGTACCGGAACTGCCTAGGCGAGCAGTTTTTCTTCCGTTCATGGAATGCGAAACTGATCGGCTTGTGATCCGTATACACGACGAAGTGCCTAGCCTCCAGCATGTGGCGAAAGTATTTGATGGCCTCGTAAATGGCCAGCAGCTCCCTGTCATAGGGAGAATACTTTACTTGCGAAGGGCTAAGCTTCCGGGAAAAGAAAGCTAATGGCTGCCAGCCGTCGTCGCTAAGCTGCTGTAACACCGCTCCGATTGCAGTATCCGACGCATCGGTAACCAATGCGAGTTTGGCATTGCAATCGGGGTGGGCTAATAAAGCAGCGTTAGCTAGGCTTTCCTTGCAGTCCTCGAATGCTTGTAAAGTACTCTCCGCCAAACATATGGGGTGCGAGCCCTTTACGTTGCCAATCAAGAGGTTGTGAAGTGGCGCCTGTATCTGTGCTGCGTGGGGCATGAAACGCCTATAAAAATTTATCATGCCCAAAAATCGGCGCAACTGACGAACGTCTTTGGGCTGTGGGAATTTCTTTATGGCCTCGACCTTGGTGTCCAGTGGTTTTGTGCCCTTCTCGGAGATATGGTAACCTAGGAAAGTTACATCCGGGACACCGAAAACACACTTGGACGTGTTAACTAACATGCCGAAGTCTTTCAGCCTGTTGAAAATTATGCGAAGATGCTCCTCGTGCTCTGCTTCTGACCTGGAAAAAATTAAATAGTCATCCAGGTAGCAGTAACAGAAGTCTAATCCTCTGGTCATCTCGTCGACAAAACGTTGAAATGTCTGGCCTGCGTTACGTAGACCAAACGTCATGTACGGAAATTCGTACAGGCCGAATGGTGTGGTGATGGCGGTCTTCGGAATATCGTCCGGGCTGACTGGTATCTGATTGTAGGCTTTCACGAGGTCTATAGTGCTAAAAATTCGACAGCCTGCAATGCTGTGTGCAAAATCGTGTATGTGCCTAATCGGATACCTGTCAGGGATTGTTCGCGCGTTGAGCATGCGGTAGTCTCCGCAAGGTCGCCAACCGTTGTCCTTTTTGGGGGCGAGATGGAGTGGAGATGACCAGGGACTCTCCGAGGGTCTGGCAGTTCCATTGGCCAGCATCAGCTGGAACTCCTGCTGAGCAATTTTCAATTTGTCGGGCGCTAGTCGCCGAAATGATGATGATACTGGCGGGCCTGGGGTCGTGCGGATATGGTGTACGGTGTTATGTGGTGTGGTGCGTAGTGTTCCGGCAGGTCGGGTGATGTCGGGAAAGCTGTCGAGGATTCTGTGATACCTCGAGTCGCCAGAAGACACCTTTACAGAAAATAAAGACGAATCTGAGTGATTCGAGGCTATACAAAAAACGTTTGTACTACTGTCTATTAACCGTTGGTTCTTACAGTCAACGGCTAACGAGTAAAAACACAAAAAGTCTACACCTATGATAGGTTTTGTTACCTCAGCTACCACAAAACGCCACTTAAAGTCTCTACGTAATCCTAGGTTTAGGTTGAGTTCAAGGAAACCATATGTTGGGATAGGCGTCCCATTCGCGGCCACAAGTTGGTAGTTAGTGGGCGCACGACGATCGCTGAGCAGACGACGAGGGTACACGCAGAGGTCGCTTCCTGTATCGACCAGGAACTGAGTGTTCGTTCTTCGGTCTGCGACGAATAGGCGACCAGTAGAGGCGGGGCAATCGTCTGTCGCCATCACCGACTGCCCGCGGCGTTTCCCTTTCTGTAGTCGCAGGGCTTGACGCAACGCTTGGCCTTCTCACCATGCATGGAGTGGTACCAGCACTGAGGGTGTTTCCTGTAGCTGGAGTCTGACCGGGTTGAAGAACGTTGGCGTGAGTTGCGTCGCGTGTCTCGACCACGGCTGTGGAAGCGATTACGCGACCGACTGTCACGCAGCTGCACCGTCAGGTCCTTCATGGCACGCTTCAGTTCAGCGATCTCGGCTGCCATCTCGCTCATTGTGGGTCCCGCTGCCGATGTTGAAGCGACATGACTCGGTGCCACGATGTCTTGGACGCGGTCCGCTAGCTCAGCCAGCGCCTCCAGGGTGCTGTGCGGTTGGGATGCCAGCAGGGGCTGGATGCTGCTAGGGAGTCGGCTGCTCCAAATGGTGCGCACGAAGTCCTCTGGCACGCTTGGTCCGGCTAGACCCTGCAGGTGGCGAAGAAACTGCGACGGCCTCCGGTCTCCCAGCTCTTCATGCATCAGCAGCTGCTTCACCTTCTTCTCCTGGGAAGCTGAGAGACGCTTCACCAATTCCGTCTTTAATTTGTCGTAACGGTTGGTGGCGGGAGGAGACATGATTACGTCCTTCACCTCTTTTGAAAATTGTGGGTCAAGGTGTCCGACCACATGGTTAAATTTTGTGGCGTCATTCGTCACCCCAGCATTCTCAAATTGGGCCTCAATTTGAGCGAACCATATTTCGGGCTCTTCTGGCCAAAACGGTGGCAGCTTCAACGGCGCACGGCAAATCTCGTGCGACGCCACAATGGAAACGCGCTTTGCCCTGCGCGGTCTCCGAGTGACATTTTCTGACGGCTGTGAAGACGCGGTGTGCTCGGACTCACTATCACTCATCTTTATAATGTTCGACTCGGGGTCACCAGTATGGATGCGTATGATCGGTGTGGTAGGTAGACGCGTAAATAATAAGTCACTACGCTAGTACTCACAGTTCTATTTGTTCAGGTCCACACGCACAATACAAACACAAAAGAAGGAGAACAGAGGATAGTACGGAGTCACAATAGTCACAGGAAACAAAGAACACTTAGAACATAGTTCATATAGGCGAAACATTAAAACCATGCGGTTTCGGGGTGTCGCAGTCGTTCGTACGCGCGCGCGCCGTTACGAGGCTCGTTCCGACTGGCGGTCATGGTAAGGGCGTCAACGCCCGCGCGCTGCGTCCCACCTCGCTCGCTTGCCATACGTCACGATGACGTAGCTCGGCCGCGGTGCGATTCCAATTGACGCTGTCCCGGAATCATCCGACATTATATTGTTGCTGACAATATAAGATGCCGATGATGTGTTATAAGTGTTTATTATAAATACATGTAAATAAATCTGTTTGTGTGTAAATGTGTTGTGATGTGTATTATACAATACTAAAACATAATCTAGATATTGGGTGTATACCCTACATGGTAACTGTTTTCGCGTCGGTGTCCCTTCCACCCTGTATACTCGTTGCTGTTTAGTTTAAACCTGCTGTAAACCAAGACTATTCTTACTTTTGCAAGTTTTTAAATTTCATTTCATTGTCGTCGAGTAAATCTAATTACGTTTTATTCTGCAATCAACGACAGAATAACCGCGGTATTAGCTTTACCAACATTAGCGCGGATTTCTCCAATGAAGCTGAACGCGATTAGTACTTTTAAACGGCTTCTATGCAGATTGCATTCTATTTAAAAATAAATACATTTAGTTATTTTCTGATCCTATTTCCACCCAGATGGCACGGCCTGCTGATCGTAGAAGAGATGGCGCTGAGCGTGTCGCCGTCGCTGTGCCGGCCGCTGGCGGCGCTGTGCGCGCGGCTGGCGCGGGCACAGCGCCGCCTGGCGCCGACGCTCACCACGCGCCTGCGCGCGCATCTCGCTGAGATCGTCGACATCTACATCTTTGAAGTGAGTCTTGTGTTATTAACTACAGTGATGCCGTGATGTTATTACATTATTATGTTATTACCTATCTAACGGGCGGCCTATCATCGATACTTACACCTGTGTAAGCTACTCATCTAACTTTTTCCGGGGCTGGCTTCTAGTCTAATCACGCGCAATTGAATACCAGTATTTTACATGTAGCAACTGATATCTGATATCCACAACCTAATTACGGGATAACACAATAACCTTAGATAAGATTGGTATTTAGGATTTTAAGCTTCTGGAGTTTCTAAATACCTGTGACTATTGTCAAAGTTGCGTCTACGAATGACAGGCAGGGCTGACAGCTTACCGAGATTTCCGAGACACAAGAGTTACCAATTAAAGATATGAGATTAATTTAGATTAATCAACCCATCCAGCAGTTCCGAGTCCCCTAAAAAAAAAACAAAAAAAAAAACAAAATAGTTTATAGTACATTTAAACGTGTTTGGAGCCTCCTTTTAAGCTAAACAGTGCCAGTATTAGGAGACTGCGCACTTCCATATCATTGCTGTATACTTATACTAACTGTGAAAAAAAGTACCCTCACTCAACATAACAGTCGTATCTGCGCATTAACAGCTTCTCTCTTTCTTTCGTAGGAGATAGTGCTTGAGAATTGGTTCAACACGGGCGGGACGATGCAGTTCACACACGACGTCAAACGTAACCTCGTGCCTGCGTTCGCAACACCTAACAAAGTTGCGTCAGAAATCTACGAGTTGCCAAGGTAAGTCGAATTAAACGAAGAAAGAAGTTATAATGACTGTGTAATAATTGAGGACAGCAGTAACAAACAAGACACATTATGTTTTTATGCAAATCTGATTGGCAACATTCATTTTATTTAATTCAGTTCGTAATCGAATCTGAAAAGTGATGGCTTTTAGACTACCCCACTCACATTTCACAATTTATTTGTATGGGCTATAGACAGTTGCTCCTATTTATGTGTATAATATAAATAATTAAGTCTATTAAAAATATTAAGTAGGTATAACATTAAATACAGTTTTTTCTTAAATCTATGCCAGAGAAATATGTAGAAAGTTGACAGAATTTTTCATCTGAAACAGGCTTCACGAGGCCTGCAGACTCCTCAACCTGGATTACGATGACGCGCGCCGACTCCGCGCCCAGCTCACGAAGGCACCTGACACTGCCGACGACTTCATCGCCAATTACGGCTTCCGCCACATACTATCGGAACAAGCCGTTCAGATCCTCAACCAGAGGACCGACCTCAGTGACGCAAGCAGTCCATCGTCAGTCATGGAGCTTTTCTGAAATTACGAGGGAGGAAGTGTCTAAACAACTTGCCGAAGTACCCGGCTATCGATTTTAGAAAAACTTCGTCTCTGTGGTGTCTTCTCTGTCACTCAATCGACGGTCTCATTCTATAGCTCGATGGGTCGCTCGGATAGCTATTGCACATTGGTATCACATGATCAAAAAGGCTGGCTGCTGATGTTGTCGTGTAATTGAGTTTCAGTCATCGTTCTAGGTGATCGAGGAAATGTGATGTGTTTAAAATACTAAATACTTTTCAAAGTAATCTTGAGATGCTTATATATTCAGCTTGCCCTTTGCCAAGATCAACAATCTTAAAATATTCATGTGGTAAGAAACAATCCATCTGAATAGTTACACGACAACCATCTTTCAAATATCCATTCGCGTCCATTAATTTGCATATTTTTGCTCATGTTTTGAATACAAAAACCTCTTCCTATCAAAATCCTGTGACCTAGATATGTATATTTGCTAATACTTAAGTGTATTTATTTGAACATCGCTATTCAGTTAGAATATCAATAGGAACGCGGTTACAATGAAGGCCGCAAGTCTGTATTCAGTACTCAAATATTTCCGCATCATATAAATGATCATATAACGCGGAAATATTTGATTGTGATCCCTAAAATATGCTTCTCACATCATATTTTTAGAAACCAAGCACATAGCTTATATATTTTTAACATAATACGGGGTTAGGTCGGTGTCTACGTGGGTATGTACAGTTTTTATCACTTAATAACAGATGTCCAACTTTTCTGAACTCGACCAAAACAGGTAAGGTTTGGTAAAAACCGTTATTTGATGCAGCTGCGGACATCGTCTCGTAGTGTCCGGATCCAGTCCTTAATTTGTCCGTACGAGATGGACGAAACCTTAAATATTCATAAAAATATATTATTCTAAATTCAGGTTTAATTAAATATGAATCGACAATACATTCCTAACACTGAACCAAACATAGCCATCGACTCGATCCTTATTAGACGCATCATTTTGAGCCAAAAATCATGCTTTTCCAAATCGGAACATAAAATTACATCATTAGAGTAACTAATTGGTTCAACTGCATTAGCTAGTGGCAAGTTGATTTGAAGAGATAGCCTCCTCCTCTTAAAATTGTTTGATTAATACTGAATACTTAAACGCAACTTAGTTTCATTTAATTAAATTAAGCCTGTAAGTCTCTTTCTGTTTCTGTGAAAACAAAGTCAAATTGACGGCAAAACTTCACAAGCTTGATTTAAGCAAAAAACTGATGGGAAAACTTCTGCCTAACCCTCTTAAGAGAACAAGCATGATGTAATGCTATTAAAAAAAGACATTTTAAATTCATAATTGTAAAATAACTAGAAGTGTAGTTACTTGATTTTATGAATTCAGAAAAAAAAATTACTGATGTTTCCCTAGTTAATTTATTTTGACCTTTTATAAAGTATTAAAGACAGAAACACTGTTGAAAGCGGCGTTAGAGCGGTTAAGGTATTTGTGTATAGATAATTGTGTGTTTATTTATGTATTTACGCTGTCAACATTTAAATGGCTATATATCATCTTAAATATCATAGACTAATATAATTATGTATATCATCATCATCTGCCTAGCCTTTTCCCAACTATATTGGGGTCGGCTTCCAGTCTAACCGGATGCAGCTGAATACCAGTATTTTACATGGAGCGACTGCCTATCTGACCTCCACAACCCAGTTAGTACTGGGTAATATGATACCCCTTGGTAAGACTGGTTGTCAGAATTTTTGGGCCACTGACTGCCTAACGACTGTCAAAGATCTACAAATGACAGCCGGGACCAACGGCTTAACGTGCTTTCCGAGGCACGGAGGAAACTCGGTATGTAATGGGCGGTCACCCATCCACAGACCAACCTAGGCAAGCACGGCTTATCCTAAAGATCGACCCGAGCGGCTGTTATTATTTAGCCACGAGCTCCTCCTCCTCTCAATATAATTATGTATATAAAATGTTAAATATATCGTTTTAGCTTAGCACATTAGGACTTCTAGAAAAAGTTTCTACTGTTAGTAGCAGCTGCATTTATTAGTCACTATTTTGTCTATACTTATATTCAAGTGGAACATTATTGAGAATGCCACATGAACATTAATTATATGTGTAACTGTAGTATGTATGGAGTATCCTATTAAATCTATCTATAAAACTCTACACTCTGCTTCTCCTATCTTCTCAATACCTTTAAGAAAAGAGCGGAATAAAAGCAAATTAAATCATAGTTTTGTCGGCGCCTCACATATGCGTGGATAACCGCGGGGAGGGCGCAGGGCTTGGGGTACCGAACCCGGCTGCGCGAGCGCCGCTGCGCGCCCGCCGCTGCGCGCCCTACCACACACTGAGCTCACAGACGCCGGCCACTCCGGGCTTTTCTTTGTACGGTCTTCAAACATTATGTTAATTGTGGTATTACACCTATTAATATACAGTCCACTAGTCTTTCTTAGAAAGTCCCAACCGAGTCTATTCAGTTTCCTAATAATTAATGACAAAAATACTTTTCGTTCTATAATTTTATTTCTTCGAAAGTGTATTGAAAAACGTTGTTGATACACATGGGCATTTGTTACTGCAGTTCTCGGCTCCATAACAACCTCGCCTGCGGCTTGGGTGTGAATTCCGCCTCGAATGCATTAACTTTTTTCCCCACTTATATCAAAATGTACTAAGTATATTATACTTGTTCACAATGATACTCGCTAACAGTGGTATGACCCCGTTTGCTAACCAAAGTGTAATAATGTCACGAATTTGTTCAGAAAACTGGAAGGCACTCTGTCGGCGCGATGACGCGTTATCTCGCGCCCTTAGCCATGTTAGTGTGAATACGCAATCGATACGATCGTTTGGACGACTTTGATATCTACAAGTATAGTAACACCTGAATTGTAAGTTATTGTAGTTTTATTGTGTTTAGCTTATAAATGTACTTGATTGCAATTTGCATGTTTTGATCCTTTTGTAAGAATAAGCAGAATAACTGAAAATTGGGTAAATCTTTAGTAGTATATAAGGTCTATCTTTTCATACACGAAATATTTTAAGGGTAACTTCTATAAGTCGTAAAGTCGCCATAGCAACGAAAAAAAAAATATGTGAGTGTCTTTTTTTTTTACAAAATTATAATAATTCAAAAAAAAATTGAGACTTTTTGCATAAAACCTTTACTCCCATATTCTAACAATGACAGTAGTTAAATACGATGTAGTAAACTAGCGTAATGGATGCTTAAAAATAAGGAGCCAGTATTTATTTTGTGGGTCAAGTAATTTTAAATTATTTATTTTTTATAAAAAATATACTCAGATTAAAAACAATCCCTTGAAATGGCTTCGTTATAGCCGTTAGATGATTCCCTGAAAATATTTCGTGTATGAATAGTTAGACCCTATATGTATATTGTTTTTTTTGTAATATTGGTGTTTTATTTTAAGTGTCACAATATACTCAATTTAAATTATATTTGTATATTCGTGGTATAGGTAAGATGTGTTAAAAACACTTTAGACTGAGTCTAATTATAATTTTAAGTAGGTAGGTAAGGGTTTTTTTTTTTAATTTCTTATTGCATTGATTGCCTCGTTGGTATAGTGCTGAGCATAAGGTCCTGGGTTCGATTACCGGGTTAGGCAATTGTTAATGGGTTTTTCCATCAGGAATTTCTCAGTAGCAGCCACGGAGTCTGACATTTTGCCAGGTTGATGGCTGCGGGTTCGACTCCTATTACATGGGACTTAAAAATAACTGGCGGAATGTGGGTGTACTATTAGGTACACCTCTGCCTAACCCTTCGGGGATTACAGGCGTGATGTTATATGATTATTTTCTTATTACAACTGTGTATGATAATGATATCGATGAATGTTTGTTTCCAGTTAATTCAATTGTTTTACCGTAATAAATAAATTAATATATTATTCATGTTTTTAAATGTTTTATTTTAACAAAATACAAGAATATTGTACAAATAACTTACGAACTACTATCTCAGATAGTTTAAACAAGCAATGGAATCTCCATTCTTAGTCTCAGTATGACCATGTTTACTAAACGTATTAAAACTAATATAAAGCCTGCATACAGATCTCTCTAATGGCACAAATTGCACCCTGAAATCAAATCCATAGAGTTTACCAAGGGTCCGCATGAAATTATGTATCACAAGTCAAAAGAAGCAGAAGTCATGGGACAACACTGTCGTAATTTATAGATCGACCGCTATAATGAGTCCTCCGCCTTGCCCCATCAAAGGCACATTATGCGTCCACCAAGTCCTAACAATAACCCACAGGTTATTTGCTTTAAAATAACCAAATCCACGTAGGTATTACGATACTAATTGAACCAATACGTGATCAACCTTCAGAATATTCCATTTAAATTGATACCTTCGCGAGGACTCATTAAAGCGGTCTGTCTATTGTAAACCCTGAGGCCCTAGCACGAGCGCGTGGTGTATACGTAACGTAAATACGTCGAAATTTTTTTTTTCGAAAATTCCAACTACTTTAATTTTAGTTAACGTGTTTGCAACAAGCACAATCAGTATCAACCACAGCTATGATTGGTCTTTCATTCTTAATATTATGGAAATTTTACATGTGAAAAGAATATTTTTAATTTTAAAATCGACGTACTTAAGCACGCGACGTTTACACCGCACGCTCGTGCTAGGGCTGCTGATCTTTTTCTAGATCAACATCAAACCCATCTAACGCGATAGATAATACGTGATGTTTTCGATTGTTCTTAATTTCGTTTACTGTATAATTATGTCGACTCCAAAACATACCAAAAAATACACACGAGCAATGAATAGCTCAACTATTTGACACGACCAATTTTTAACCATATATCTAAATCCTTCACCGTTTTTCGGTTGTTTTTTTCGGTGAAGGAAAACATCGTGAGGAAACCGGCATGTCTTAGAACCAAAAAATTCGAAGACATGTGACATCTATCAACCCGCACTGGGCCCGCGTGGTGAATTATAGCCCATTCCTTTTCACAGAGAGGAGGCCTGTGTCCCAGCAGTGGGAACATCATAGGCTGATTATGTATGTTATGTATGTATGTATCTAAATCCTATGTTCGATTTATGTAAGGTTAGTAAATCAGCATTACATAATCCCAAATTTGTTATGGCATGTTCTTATCGCTTCTTTTTGACGTACAATATAAATAATTTCATAAGTGCACTTTCGCGTCATAGTACATTTCATTGCATTAACACTTATGACTAACAATTTTAAATTAAATCTAATACTAGTATCATAATATAATCAATGTACTATGGAACGAAAGGTTCAACCTCTCATCTCTCTCATCAAACTCCCAATTTGTTCACAGCCACTCGCAAAATTCGTGAACAGAGCGTACACACGGCAGCACATCAAGCTACTACAATCTGTCAAATTTCTTCAATAGATTTACAATTTTATCGCTAAAGTATTAGGTTCAAGGTTGATTGGGAAAATTTGACAGTTTCGGGTAGCTTGATGTGCTGGCGTCTGAACTTAATTTGTCAGTGCATTTGTCAAATAAATATTCTTCACAAATATGCAATCAGTATTCATTAGACAATCATAATACTTCGCATATGATGATATGACTACTTAGTTTCTAAATCTAAAAGTACAGTCATCAACAACATTATAATACTTGCAATAAATATTCAATTTAATTTTAAGCCTACAATTACTTTCTTGCTATTACAAGATTACTAAATCGTTCAATAATTATAATTTTCCTAATAATAACTAGAACGGGATTATTAATTATTATTACTATCACATAGCACTGGCGGTGGATTCAGTGAATCGCCTTTTATTATGATTTATTAAAGAATTTCAATTTAAACGCTTACAGTTTGTACTATCATTATTTTTACATACAGCTAGTCTACTAATCTTGTTTGATATATTTTAAATTGTCTTGAGTCAGCTGCTTACGCCATAAAATGGATGAACTAAGTACGTTTTTTTATTGTTTAAGGCAGAGCGAATAAAGTATGTCCTTGGGCACTGCTTCTAATTAATAATAATAGTATTTATTTACATTTTTTCTTCCGGAACAAGGAAAACGGCCTGAGCCTCAATTCACGTCGAATATTTTCCTCGTTTTCGCGATTTGAACCATTTTTTAGTGATGTTCTACAACTTGACCTCGGCGTTGATGGAGTTGTTGGTGCCTGCCTCGGCCTCGCGCTGCTTCCGCGGGTCTTGCGTGGTGGTGTTCCACCACTGCTCGTCGCCGGACGCGTAGGCGACGAACACCAAGTTCGTCAGTATGAACACGGCCAGCGCTATCCAGAACACCAGCCGCCATTGTACTAACGTGCTCTGAAAAGATAATGCGACCATTAGTAAGCCTTTGTATAGATATTCCTACATTTTAAGTCTCAGTATGGACCAAAGATAACGGTTTGTTAACGACCAACAAGATAATAAGCCACTTTCTTTACTTCATCAAAATCCATAAAAGTGCTACTATGTATGAGAAGAACCATTCACACACTCATCAAAATTAGTCATTATAAGAGGATAAATACTTTTCCATGAATTACAAAAAAACTTCAATAATGGGGCAGAATGGTGCATAATATTCAAAGTACATTGTGTACAAATACACCAAAAATGCACCTGTGTTAACGTCATGGAATGCAATAAAAATAAGTATAAAGTCAACCGATTGCCATAAACGTCAAAGCCTTTTTGTTGCCAAAACCAATCTCAAGGACTCGTGTTCGATATCCAAAGTAACCTTGTGCTGCAATACAATACGCAATTCGTTCCGGTACTTACATCAGGAGTTAGCAGACCTACTAGGTAAGGCGCGATGATGCCGGTTATAGCTCCTATGCCGTTCACTATGGCCATTATTGTGCCAGCGTATTTCCCGCTCAAGTCAAGTGCGTTCACTTTCATGCCGGGGTAGAAGGCGCCCATCAGACCCATGGAAGCAGTAAAGAGGATGACGACAGCGTCTGTGTTGCAGCCGGAGTATGAGGCGAGGATCATGCAGATGCCAGGACCGACGGATGCTGTAAAAAAAATTGTCTTTGAATTTTCGGAGTAATCGGAGCGTTGCTAGCATGTTGCTAGTGATCCCGTCTAGTATCTTAGATCTGTGGTAGTGATAAAAATGTAAAGTATAAGATCGTCTGGACATTTCATGTGTGAACTATGTATTTATATCAAATTGTTTGAATAAATATTTATGTGCTACTTATAAAACTCACAATCCTATTTTGCAATCATAATCTTAAAATCCGGTAGTAAAATTGCGAAATCTCCCTCAATTATCATAAAAGTGAGCAAACAATTTTACTTAATTAAATAAAGCACACTGTTATGGTATTCAATTAGCATGTATGTACATAAGTGTTACATACCGATGGTGGTGAAAGTCTTCCTAGCGTTAGTGACAGTTAACCAGTTTCTCTTGACAATCTTGTCGCAAATCCAGCCGAAAGCGATGGAACTCAGCCACATGACTGCGTAAGGCAAGGCAGCAAGCGTGCCTGTCCGATGTATGTCGAACTTGAGGACCCCTGTCATGTACTTGGGAAGGTCAGTCACCATCGTGAAGTATCCGTAGTCGTGGCCGATCTGTAGACAAGAAATGTAAGACCTGTTACATTTGAACGAAAATTATTTATGCTAATAGCTAAGTATGTTATTACAATATTCGGAGTAAACGGACAATGAAAAGCGCTTGTTTTGATCGTTTCTTACGAAAAACGAGTAAGGTAGATTTATAGATGATTAAACTTACTGCGCTACAGTCTTTCATTTAGGTACCTGACTGAAATCGAAAGTCATAACTCCACAGTACTTGCAATTACTATCAATATTGACTGCCTTGTAGCCCCATGACGACTTAAAGCAGGAGTAATTCCAATGTGGGAAAGTGATGGCGCTAGACGACCTGTATAGTTTGTCTGTCTCTTTCCCACACTGCAATTACTAACCCCCCTGAACTCGCTCATCACAGGACCTAGGAGGAAACTAACCTAAACTAGAAAGCAATCAAATAAACACGTTCTTAAACAGCTGCTTGCGTACCTAACCTACGTGTGTGACAGCCATATGCAGCCAACAATAAGCTTTTAACAAGCCGAATTTTGGTTTCATTCGTGTTTAACACACAATAAGTAATTATGCAAAGTGGATGAGCTTAATGACCTGATGATCTAGTCATACACTCCTTTTACTATGCCTTATTTGTTTTGAATTAGGCAAAACGTAACGTGTTAGGCTGTGTTTACATCTGTTAGCACGTGAGCGATGATATCTGCAATTCCGGGTGGTAGCATATGCATAATCTGTGTATAACGGTCTCACTGCTGGGATATAGGGTTCCTCTCTGTAAAGCACCAGGCCATAATCCTCTACGCTCCGGTACGGGTACAGGTGATACCTGTCGTAGTTTTGTTACCATTGGGCTCTGCTTTCCGGTTGGCACCTACAGTGTAATGTTATACAATCCTTCGACATTCATTGTTTCGTATTATTGTTACGTTACTGCGTCGTTGTAGTATCGTAGGCTAGCATAGAAGCTACTACTCTACTACAACTGACGCGGTAATTCCTACTTCTAAGTTAAACTTAGTTAAATCAATTCTTTCACTAAAGGAGTATTGCCTGTACCGGTTGATGTTTTGGTAACTGTGCTACGTAATGTAAACGCGCTCTAATGACTCGTGCTAACGTTCTTACGTGTACGTTGCTCGACGTCACGCCGTATTTATAATGTTCTACGTAGGCATATACAGTGCAAGAGCATTATGCCAAATGCACGTGAACTGTGCATAGTACAATAAACGAGGTGTGTAGTTACCACCGGCGCACGCTTTTGGTGGTTTTGGTGTTATACAAATCCGTGTTACTTAACTACGTGCTTATCAGTTAATTTCAACTAAGACCGGGTTAGTTTTAAGAGTTACTTTACCTACCTAGTAAGGCTAAATAGATAAATAGAATTAGAGGAAAGAATCAGGAAAATATTGTAAGTATAGTCATTGTGCTTACCGACACCTATAAATCTTTCAATATTATGTAAGTACTTAGTACTTCAAACAAAAGACTATAACAACTAATTACGCAGAACTACATAACACACTTACAATAGCGATACCCACCTGTTATTTTGACAATTCAAAAACATTGGTATATGGCATCACTTACGTTGTCGAACAGACAATTTTTTCAAACAGTAGGTAATAATGAAGCAATGGGTTAGGAATGTCCTTAAAAAACCTTCGGATTATGATAGCAAGTGTGTTACGCAAATAGCGGTGCTGGTTTACAGGGTCTTTGAAAAATTAACGAGTGAAACTTAACAGACGAGATGGGTAGAAGGCCCTTTAGGATGAACTTGTCTCTAAAACTATTTTAGCACCTCATCAATATAAAGATTATGATGACTGATGTAATTGTTTAAGAAGGTAGTGTAAATTATCAACTTGTTGTTAAACATTACATGACCTGTTTTACCCTTTTTCATGCATCGAATTGAATGTCATTCAGTGAACGTTGTATGAATTATGAAATAATAAACTTTGTGAAGGTAACGCTAATATCTTCGGTCTTATACAAAACCTTTAAAACATCGAGTGAAAATTAAACAATAAGAGGTCCTGCACATTTACTAGTTTAAAAAAATTACTAAAAAGCTATTTAGTATTCCGTACGGCCATTCTTTATATCATTCCGTTTTTTTTTTCTTCTGCTCTGGAATTCATTTTATGCCTAATATTTCAATGCTAGCGACCTCTAACTTTAGTAAGTAGCTTCCTCACCGGAATATTGATAGATTGTGACGCGCGAAGCTAATACTAATGCACCTACAATTTAGTTCCTGGTGGCCTACCATGACGTCTCAAAGCAGGAGTAATTCCAGTGTGGGAAAGAGATGGCGCTAGACGACCTGTATAGCTGTCTCTTTCCCACACTGAAATTACTCCTGCTTTAAGACGCCATAGTAACTCCTCCGATGGCCTACCATGACGTCTTAAAGCAGGAGTAATTCCAGTGTGGGAAAGAGATGGCGCTAGACGACCTGTATAGCTGTCTCTTTCCCACACTGAAATTACTCCTGCTTTAAGACGCCATAGTAACTCCGCCGATGGCCTACCATGACGTCTTAAAGCAGGAGTAATTCCAGTGTGGGAAAGAGATGGCGCTAGACGACCTGTATAGCTGTCTCTTTCCCACACTGAAATTACTCCTGCTTTAAGACGCCATAGTAACTCCACCGATGGCCTACCATGACGTCTTAAAGCAGGAGTAATTCCAGTGTGGGAAAGAGATGGCGCTAGACGACCTGTATAGCTGTCTCTTTCCCACACTGAAATTACTCCTGCTTTAAGACGCCATAGTAACTCCGCCGATGGCCTACCATGACGTCTTAAAGCAGGGGTAATTCTAGTGTGGAAAAGAGATAGGGCCAGGCGACCTGTATAGCTCTGTCTCTTTTCTACACTGGAATTACTCCTGCTTTAAGACGTCATTCTAACCCCCCTGTTCCTGTGAACAAGATTTAGGAAATAAGTGCCAAGATGAGAGAGGTTAGCTTAATCATAACTTTGTATTAGACGGGAATTGTTAAACGGATAAGCAAATTCGTTCAAGGCAATTGGCTTATAGATGACTAGCTTATACCCGCGGCTTCACCCGCGTGGTTTTCGATAATTGTCCCGAAGGATCATGCTACCGGGATAAAAAGTATCCTATGTGTTAATTCAGGTTATTAACTATCTGTGTGCTAAATTCCATCCAAATCCGTTAAGTAGTTTTTGCGTGAACGAGTAACAAACATCCATTCATCCATCCCTCCTCACAAACTTTCGCATTTATAATATTAGTAGGATAGGAGGATTAGGTAGATAATATCAGTATGTATTGATTTCAGTAAATGATTTAAAAATACAATTTCTGTTACGCAAGGTCGGAAATTAGCTAAGCTGAATCACATCAATCAATTGTAATAGCACCTATTCAAATCATTGATATGAGTGAAAGTAGGTGTAGCCGTACAATAGATTTGTATTTCAATAATACAAGAGGGACACTGTCTGTTGAGCATGAGGTCATAAGTTCGAATCCCAGATCGGGCAAAGTGTAATGGATTTTTCCATCAGTAATTTCTCGGTAGTAGCCATACAGTCTGGATTTGCGCCAGTGATGGCAATAGGCTCGGCCCCTATCTATTACATGGGCCTTAAATGTCGGTGTGCTTTACGTGTACCTCTGCCTAAACCTTTGGGGATTACAGGCGTGATATAATTATATTAATACGAAAGGGAACATACCTGAGCGCAGACCAGGGCCCATAGAGGGACGGACATGAATATAGCCTTCCACGGAATGGCTGAAGGAAGGCTGCTACGGTGACTACCCAGCGCCTCTTCTAAATACTTCTTCTCCTTGTCGGATATGAACGGATGCGATTCGGGGTCGTTGTAACACAGCAATGCCTAAAACAAAGTAAATAAAATAAAGTTCAAGTAAAATCATTACCTTCAGAAATACAATTACAATAGCAAACTTGCTAAGTCAATTTAGTGATCGCATTTTCGGAAACCTAGGTCTAAAACACAATTAGGTATAATCAATCGCATACCTACATACTTACTTTTAGTGTAAAGTAATATCTACCTGTTATAAATCAATAAGGAACCAATTTACAAAGATAATAGTTTTATACAAAAAAACCTACAGACATTATTCTTTGAACCACTAAATATAGACACGCCAATTTATTTAATGCAAACTGTCGCCTTCTTGGTAAACTGGCAAGAACAAAAATTACAAAACATAAAGCCAGGCCTGGTCTGAATATCCGGACTCACATGACATGATGGCGTGGATGGCATGACAAAAGGGCAGAACAAAATGGAGGTGGTAGAAGTGCTACAGGTTTTTGAATTCTTTATATCATCAGCCAGGCTTACGGCTTCGCAAAATGTCCAGACATGAGCACACATACAGTACAGCCCGACAACAACCGTCGGGGCAGTAGGTAGCCCACCGGACACAACTCCGATCTGGTTGGAGGACATTACGCCCTGGTCTCTATGCCTCAAAATTATCATCGAAATTTTCGAAAACCTTAGACAAAGATTTAACGAGACTTACCCAAAGAATAAACCAGAGAATTCCGATAGCGCCAAAGAGGTAGAAGACAGACTGCCATTCCCCAGTCTCTTTGATCACCAGCCCTGATAGATAAGTTCCAGCTATGTTGCCGATCTGCGCGCCTCCGAAGACCAGGGAACCCATTCTTCCTCTCTCGGATACCGGTGCCCATCGTGCAAGCATTGCGTTTAGTGCGGGGAATGTGAAGCCCTGAAAAGATTGTGATTATGACTTTTTGATGCTTGTTGTTTTTACCATGCCAACGAAAAAGTTGGTAGAGAATATAATGACAGGTAACAGGTTCATGGTTTTTTCGTTGATACAGTTGTCCAATGTTTACTCTGGCGCAAATCTTATGTTGAAAATTAATAGTAGGTAGTTCGAAGGGCGGGACTTAGCTCGCGAATGCAACTACGGTATCATCTGCGTTAACATCGGGAAACTCAGAAAAAAATGTCAAGCAAAAGATCATTGATCCTAGTCAAAAGCCTCGATTTTTAATTTAGTCTTCTCCACTTTTGAACATTAACAACTTGGTATATAATAAGATACAGCAAAGAAATGCTTACCTCTCCAAGCCCTTCCAATACCCTCAAAATGATAAGTCCAGTGGCGCCACCAGCACTGACAGTCCACGGCGTCAGTAGCGTGAAGACTGCGGTACTCAGCACTCCGAACCCGAGAGAGTACTTCCCTCCGAACCGCTCGGCGAGCATCCCGCCAGGCAAGTGCGTGACGATGTACCCGTAGTAGAACGCACTGAGGATCATGCCCTGCGTCGCTTCGTCCCAGTCGAAGCCTCTTAGCTCCTGAAAGAGGTGAAAGAATTAGTATTTAGGGAGTACCAGGAGGAGAACAACGACCAGTCTTTGACTTGTACCTACAATGGAAGATCGAGAAACAGAAACATAACCATACCTACCTACACACCTAACATACTTACTATAAAATAAATTTTTAATCGTTAGAAAGAACAAAAGGAGCAGCTAATGCATTTTACAGTGCAACATCTAGAAAGGTACTCTATTGAATAATTTTTTGATTCACTGTCTGATTATTATTTTTATCTTTTATTAATCCCTTTACGAGTTTAAAGTTAACCCAAGTCTTAATATCAGGTTTGTTTACCAGTCAAATCTCCAAAACAATCCAGAATTGTAGAATAACAATGCATAATTTACATAGGTAATTTAATTCGGTAAACATAACAAATCGGCTATTTTTACGGTAATCTAGCTGCCGCATTTCAATGCAATTGACTGCGATGCAAAAAATTTGTTCTACCGTTTCACATAGATTTTTCATGCGATTTTTAACAGGTCAGCGCCGTAAACACAAAGATATATGTTTTTTTTTTATGAAGATCATGTATGCTACAATTACACATGAATTATATTCTAAGAGCAAATCAAAGTCTACTACTTCGTTTTTCATTATTTGATCTTTGGTTATGTGACTTGTCCACATTAAAATATGTTTTATTTTATAATAGCTTTCCAAAGTTCGATATAAGCCTTCAACATCTAACCGGTAGGCACAACAAATTGACCATCCCAATTTGACATAATTATCTCACAACGTAAAGTAACACATAGCTGGTAATGTTAACAAAAACACATAATGAAAACAAATGAGGTTTTAACTACTCGATTTACCTAAATTAACGTCATTTTATTAATGGTATCAATATTATGACACCAAAGAACTGCCTTACAGATGTGTCACTCAGGAGAGCTGTGCTTATCACAACTAGTAGGAAATTCGTTATGAATGCTACAAAAAAAGGTATAAATAAATATACACAGCTCTTGCTTTTTGTAGTCACTAGTAGTTTCTCCTCTATTCGCGCACTAGCGCGCGCTAATCGTTGCAGACAGATTCAGACAATTGTCGTAATTTAAGTACTTCAAGCGCAATAGCTATCTCTTTCTGTATCATAAGTTCCGTATTATCTATCGCAGTCGTAACAACCCAACGATATTTGAACCCCTCCGCCGCCGCGCCGACTCATTATGAACGTAACGTATCTATCTTTGTAAGATCATTGCTTTTTAGCCATAATCCATCCACCGTTTCTTTGATCTTCCTCTATTTGTGGAACTACCCACATTCACTCTCAGTCTTAAAACTTTCGAACATGTCAGGAAACAATACTATGAGACGACATATATTAAGCTATGACCTCAATTCCAAATATTAGATACTAAAGGTTTGAATAGTGTTTTATAGAGAAATTGATATGAATTCTTATAAAAATATAAATTAATAACACATAGCTAAATCATCATCTGCCTAGCCTTTTCCCAACTATGTTGGGGTCGGCTTCCAGTCTAACCAGATGCAGTTGAATACCATATCTAAATATTATGCAAATATACGACGGCACGCATATATGATGATATGATATTATGTATAATTATTTAACAACATAGCAACCTATTCAATTAATGTAATCTCATCATCAGTTATCTATTACGACATCACACAGATACCTATTATATAGTTAGGTAATTAGTTTAGTAGGTATACCTATTAGGTCAGTGATCTCTACCGTGATATTTATTTACTGATATCGTATGAAAATTATTTTTATTATTTATTATTTATTTATTATTTATTTATTTAAAATTATGAAATAACACCTTTACAGCTATAACGCCAATGCGATGTTACCACCACCAAGATACAATAACTTACATAAGCTAACAAAAATACAATTAAAACACAATCAGTATTCATATCAAAAAAGAAAAATATTAAAATACCTACAATAAGCACACCTCTAAATATTTTCAATGCACTTCAGTGCTACTCCTGTGAACTTCATCAGACTGCAGTGAAATATATCTACCTCATCTGAGATAATATTTAACAGTCTTATGGCGCGTGACAAGGGGGCAAACTTGTTAAGGTTAGTCCTAGAGGATGGCTCCAGTAGCGTAGGCGTGGGGCGACGTGCGCCCCCGCAACCGGGTGGCGCGCGCAGCCCCAGCTCCGCTAACAGATCGGGGTGGTGTAGCCAGCCGCGCAGCACCCGAAACACAAAGCTACACAGAGCGACGTCCCTCCGCACCGCCAGCCTGCTGTACCCCACCATCCCTATTACGAAGAGACTCGGGTACATGAGCGGGAAGAAGGGATAGACGCCGTACTGTTTAAAAAACAAAAAACGAGTGAATTTATTTTGGATTCTTTCCACCATGACACTGTATTTAGCCTCATGAGGGTTCCAAACGATCGCACTCGTTTCAAGATGGCTCCTTACCAACGAATTATACAGGATTCTAACCACTGCCGTATTCTGAAAGTCTTTGCACTGTCTGAGTATAAATCCAAGATTTCGGAAGGACTTGCCGCATATGTCTAAGATGTGCTCACGAAACATTAATTCTGGAACCATTTCCACGCCCAGGTCCCGCACATGCGTGACTCGTGACATGACCACGGCTTCCATCTGATACTGATGCAGCAGAGGTTCGCGCGCGCGAGTGTAACTCATTATACCGCTTTTGGAAACGTTAAAACCTAACTTATTATCTAGACTCCACTGCAGTACCCTATCAATATCCTGTTGAAGCCGTTCACAATCCGAAGTGTCTGCTACCGACAGGAACAACTTGAGGTCGTCCGCGAATAGCAAACATTTCGCCTCCTTTACAACTTCCGGTAGATCATTGACCATGAGTATGAAGCCTAATGGACCGATATTGCTACCCTGACTCACCCCCGAAAACGTGAAATAAGGCTTGGAGACGTATCCACCATATTCGACGTACTGCCGGCGATCGCCAAGGTAGTTCGCGAAGAATTGCAGAAGGTGCGGCGTAAAACCAAATGCCGCAAACTTAGCCAACAGCACATCGTTGTCGACGGTGTCGAACGCCTTCCGAAAGTCGAAGTACGCAGTGTCCACCTGCCCCCCAGCGTCAACAACTGGCGCCAGGTATGTCATGAAAGACAACAAGTTACTCCCCGTACCTCGACCAGTCCGGAAACCGTGTTGAGCGTCGGTCAGGCGAGAAGTTACTTGATCTGAAATACACTTGTGCAACACCGACTCAAATACTTTAGCAAACGCCGACAGCACCGCCACTGGCCGGTAGCCACTAACGTCGGTTCCCGAGCCTCCCTTCGGGACTGGGATCACTCTAGTGATTTTCCATTGGTTGGGATATTGACCTAATTTTAAAAACAAATTTAAAATGTGCAGTAACGGCTTTTCAAACACCGCGCTACAGTCTTTAACTATATAAGGAGGTATCCCATCTGGTCCCGCCGAATACTTGGGCTTGAGGCGGCGGAGCGCGGCGCGCACCTCGCGCAGGTCGAGCTGGCCAACATGCACGCGCATTAGTTTTATATCAAGACGATCTACAGCAGCCTTCCAAACTACTCAACTTTCGGTACTACATTGTCTACCTTACATATCTTTCCATGGGTGGATCAAAAATAAACACTCTTTGAGCAATCGGAAAATAATATAGATGACATTATTTTCCGATTGACTGAAGACCATGTGATTTTTTTTTTAGAGTTAAATCTTTCTAGAACCGGGTAGCTTTACCTACCTAACTTCTGAATACTTCCGATGTTTAACCTTGAAAATATATCGTGGAGACCTATGAATGCGGGGTCAAATTATATTAAGTAGCGGCACTTCACAGACAGATTCGCATTTGACGTGTACATGGATTTATTTAGAGAGCAAGAAAGGGCAGAAATAAAATATCATATAATATCATTTCTGATGTAGTATTATTACAAATACTTACAGTAGGATCAGTTGCATCCCCGCTTACTTCAGTAACATCACCAACAGGACAGGATCCGTCGTTGCCAGCCGAATGCGCCGGCCGATGGACCATCTGCGTGATCGCTATGTTGAGGCAGACCCGCATCGTGTATGCGTTGGCTACGGCCAGGAAACCCATGATGGCCATCACCCATCTTTGAGGTATTATGAATACTGGAAACAAGGAAAAATTATCATTAATTATTTTGAAAACGAATTTTCAAACCTGGAATACCAAATTGAAAATGTAAAGAAACTGGGGCAATGATTTGGGGTACTCCTCAAAGCGCAACCAACTAAGCCAAACTAAATTATTCCTCGAAGCGCAACCATTAGTTGCGCTCACAAATTCAAATTAAAAATATTATGTTTATTCCTCAAAGCGCAACCATGATTGAAAAAAAAATAATGAATCCAGGAAGGATTCATTATTTTTTTCGTCATGATGCGCTACTAATGGTTGTATTTCGAGGAATAATTTAAATAGTTGCACTTATTTGTTTGCGCTTAAAAATAGTTCCGTTTGAAGAATACCCCAATGATTTAACAATGGCACGAATTTGAAAAGCCATAATGACGCCTTTCAATTATTATTAGATTGTCAAAATTAACAATTATCTTGTCGAAGTTCGGCCAATTTCAAACAATTTCAAAAGCAGCCATGGACCCCGAAAATTCATCCCAATATTCTCTCAGTCAGCTTTAAAATTAGATATGTGCAAAATGTATCACTGAAAAGAAAAGATTGAAATGTATCTTTCGATCGCTGGGATATGTATCACTCTTTTATATCTTTATATCCTTATGTATCCGCGCACGACACGCAGTGACATTGCTCTGTGCTGCTCACTGCTCAGCGTGGCTTGCTTCGCTCAACTCAATCCATTGAATCAGTAAGGGTGATAGATAAGTAACTAAGCTGTTTGCACTTTGCTTGGTCGTTACATTACGTATCTCTCTGATTTATTGGACTGCTGTTTCAAACTCTCGAATCTACTGCTTGAAGCTTGAACTAATGAATGAAACAAACTGATTAACTGATATTTTGTTTAGTTTTGTAACCAGAGCGCCTGATTTTGAGTGACTAAAATTTAGTCAAAGTACATGTGCAGTCAAAACCAGTATAATAAATTGTAAAGATACACTGACTGATACAGTGATACATTCGGATGTGAATGGATATGATGAGTGATTGATGTAAACAGATTGATTCATATCTTTTTTATCTATCTTTCCTGAGTTACCCATCTCTACTTAAAATATTTAGTATCGACCCAATTGCTAACCACGTTACAGATTTACATAACAGTAGCCCTTTTTTTAAAACTTACGGGTGCGCTATAATACATATAAATACTAACTAAAACATTTTAATGTATAGCAATAATTCATAACAAGCTAACAACGTTCATTATGCACACAGGCAAGAAAAAAAACCTCGTTAAAAATATTCTTTATCGCATTTTAAACAATTAATTAACGAATACATTTTTTTGGAGTAAAATGCTGTTGTTTAATAAATAGGTACATAGGCATCTAAAACAATAATCTTATTACATGAGGATAAGGTATTTAATGCTTAAGTATGTCTATTTGACCCTGACTTTGTTGCACAACCTGCGTAGCGGATTAAGAGAATGCACTTCAACGATTGTGTAAAGATCCGACTAAATACACGTTAGTTATACCAATTATCTACTCATACCTACCTACTAACATTAAAAATAATAATATATTTATATATTTACAAATACATTTTACGGGCTGAATAACGACTAGAAAGTTGGCGTCCTTTTACAAGTCTTTTTTTTATATTGAAGACTTGCATTGATAGTTATGTTATGTAATTTTAACGAGCCCGATTTGTAACCTCGATTAGTCATTTGTTTATCTGGTCGTTTTGTAATTTGTATTTGGAACCACTTACTTTGCCTTCCTATTTCTTTTTTTGTGATTAAAATTTCGGCCAGTCATGATCAGTTTTTTTTTTACATTGATACATAGGACACTGGCGAAAATCGGCCCATTAGTGGGCTGAAATGCAAAAAACCAAAAAACCAAAAAACGCATGGAACATTTTTGGCTATTTATCGTTGTTTGTAAAAAGTCAGAAAGCCATGGGGTACCTAGTATGTTTTTATCGTCCTTATTTTATTTTTAATCGTTTTCATGCATCCTTTTATGTGTAAGTATGTAGGCTGGATGCCAAATGAAGTCAAATGTCAAAAATGATTTAATTCGCTTTTGCAGTCGTGCGCTGTGGATACTGATTACCCCGATTTTTTTGTGCCTTTCATCATCATCATTTCAGCCGAAAGACATCTACTGCTGGACATAGGCGTTTATCAATGCTGATCTCTTTTCTGGTCTGGTAACGTTTTCTAGACTAAAGTCGGTCGTCTCTCTATCGTCTAATTTTACTACTCCATAATTTAAAGGTTCATAGAATACACTTTTCTTCCAAACATCGCTAGAGCGCCAATCGTCTCCGAGTGAAATGAAAAGAGAAGAAACGATGCTTCGCTCGCTAGCTGGCGCCTGGCGATGACGGTGTGGCCGGCGCTTAATACCTGGGTGTACACATGGTGTGGACAGTCTAGCACTCTGATGGTAAACAAGTCCAATAGTTATTGTCAACAAAGATTTCTACGTTTTGGATCCAGATATACATAACAGTGTTAGGTACTTAATGTAAGAATATAGTCTGCTCTACTAGCTAACTAGGATGCTCTATTTCACATGCCAATTATAAAAGAACAATCGAATTTCATGAATCCTTCAGAATAGCTTCTTAAATTAAGCAAGAAAATAATTTAATTTTTAAGTAACGCTTTCTTAAACCAGATATGTGTCATATAATACATAAGTTAGTAATGCTGGTGTTGTAACAGTAAATTAACCTGGTTTAGAATTTTGTAAGGTTCCGTACGCAAATTGGTGCATAAGGAACTCTTTACTATCTATAACTATGCCTTTATGGATAACCTAGTTAACAGCGTTAACGTCTTACGGCATTTCATACAAACTTTCAAGTGTTTTTTTTCGGAAATGACAGAACCGATTTTAATGATACTTTGTACGCATAAGCAGGATACATAAGTCTAAAAACTTGACAGAGGACTTTTCGAAATGTCATTTTAAAAAAAAGATAATTGGAAATTTCTGTTTCTATGGAAAATCTAAAATGGGTCGAATTTAGCTGTAACACTATTTTTCGAAAATGTTCTGTTATAATGTCTAGTTTTTAGACTTATGTATCCTGCTTACGCGTACGAAGTTTCATTAAAATCGGTTCAGTCAATTAAAAAAAAACTCACTTGAAAGTTTGTAAGAAATGCCGTAAGACGCGCAGACGCTTATCTATGTTAACAAATCGCATTCAAAATGAACCGTCATTCTCGTTACTTGTAAACTAACCTACACGATCTCTGCTTATGTGATTGCGATTTGTGATTAGTCATATATGACCAGCTGTGCGAAAAATCAAACAAATGCTCAACTCTCCACGTTGCTTTCAATAGTTACACAATGACAAAATGACACATTGTTACAATGCATACACTGTTTGAAAAAGTGATAGGTAGATATTTATATGTATTGGTATCTATCGCCTTCACCGAGATTATATTACCAATTTTCCCTTTTCCAATATTGATTCCCGTTACGATTTGATTATTTTGATTTCCTCTACGAGCGCATATTGCATCTTAAGCCCCGTTCACATGGTGAAAATCAGTACGATATTTTACTGAATAATTTTTAGATGGTAGTTTCATACTACATTCTGTTTTTGTCATGTGCAATTTTTTGATCCCAACTTTTTACCGTAATAAACGATAATCGCCATGTGAACGGGGCCTTACTAAACTCAGTTTTCTTCCTACATTCCGTCGAGAATGCAAATAGTAGATACTTGTATTTTACAGTTTATTGAACAAAACAGAGTTTTGTTGTCAATGTCGCGGTCGCCGGTGACCGCAATCTCATTAGATGAAATGAACCGCGGTTGAATGCAGCCTCAGTGTTTGAGTACAATGTCGAGTTGGTCTCAGTTTGATTAACAAACCCCACCCGTAGAACCTGGGTTTATCGACCGTTTATTTGATGCACAACACTATAAATGGAACACAATTACTATAAAAGGTTTTTTTTTTAACTTTTTGTATACACCTGGTAACAAACTTTATTGTCTTTTTTTTTCAGAGCAATCATATGAATTGTATGCACTTCGCTGTTTCAGTGTACTGTGATGAAAGGTTGTTAACAAGCCAGGTGATTCAATCTGTCGCAGTTTAAGAGTCCTTGAAAATATAAATAGGTACCTATCTGTTTTAAGTTTTTTGACAACGATTCGAAGAACTTTTGTTTCGAATTTACCACTTCTTTCAGGTTTTCAGTTGCAAATGTACAATAAAATAAAATTACTATTTACTAATAAATCACGAAATGAACTGGACTTGCAATATCGACCTTAGAAATATTCAACAACAATGAACATTGCAGAACCTACGCGGAACTGAATGCCAAGTTCGAAATTATCTATTTTCCGTAGACGACTAAGAAAAAAATCGGTTAAGAAAAAAAAATAACAGTAAAGAGTATCTATGGTTTCATAACGTTTACAAAAGTGCGTCATCCATTTCTAACGGACCGTAACAAAAGGGATAGTAGTAATAAAACTGAAGAGGAAAACAAACGTTTTTTTTTATTTTTCCTTTACTAATATTTGATATGCATTAATTTTACATTGTTAATAATACATTTCATGGTAATAGGCCTATCCCCAATAAAATGGAACTTAATATACTTACCTAACTGTCGAAATGTGGGTGTACTGTACACATCTGCGTAGCCCTCAGAGCATACGGGCGTTATATTATGATATTGTGTAAACAATAAACATCTAAGCTACTTCAGAGATCACGACAGATTTGCTGTCTATTATTGAAGAGTTCCATTGTATAGCTCCGAAGATCAGCATGCGATCTTCACCAAATTTAAACGGGAACAATATTCTTCCAAACGAAAAAAGAATCATCAAAATCGGTTCACAATTGGCGAAGATACCGAAGAACAAACACACAAAAAAAAAACCGAATGACGAATTGATAACCTCCTTCTTTTGTAAGTCGGTTAAAAAGGAAATACAACTTATATTTTAAACGTAAGTCTTTATAATCTATACTAATATTACAGAGCTGAAGAGTTTGTTTGTTTGGTTGAACGCGCTAATCTCAGGAACTACTGGTTCGAATTGAAAAATTCTTTTAGTATTTAATAGCCCATTTATCGAGGAAGGCTATAGGCTATAAACATCACGCTACGCAAAAAGAAAATAAGTCAGAAGCGGCGGGTAAAACCGCGGGGCACAGCTAAATATATTATATGTATTAGTCAAATTAGGTATTACCACGTAAGTAAACATTCTTCGAGTAGAAGAAAAGAAAAGCGATGGTACCTATCGACGGTTGATAGGCAACATTAATGATCGTAATCTCGACATACCTATTTGCGAACGATCCTGTTAACAAAACTTATTTTTCAGCTCCATTTCCTTCTGAAGCAGTTAACGAACATTATTTTATTTTATTATTTTCGGAAAACTTACAGCTAGGCGGACACAATAGTTTTGTTTTTTTTTTTCGTTTCGTTTTTTATTACGGTCACTATGTTCGTTAATTTTCATTATCTCAAGTCTTCCATAGCAGGAACAATTTTCAACTTACTGAAAACTTGGTTTCAGTCAAGTAGCAACTCAGTCCTGAACTTTGACAATCATTTGAGATTTAGAATTAGTTTTATCAATCCAAGACTTCCACGTCACGAAGTCAGAATGTCTCATCGCATTACAAATCATTGCAATTATCCTCTTATCACAGACAATGGACGACGGATATCAAATGAAGTATAAATATTTAATATTAACTTGTGATCGGTCTGTTTGTCACTGCATTGTTGCGCAGTAACACGTGACGTGACGGATCTGGGAGCGCAGCACACGTTGTCAGCCATCTGATATAAACAGACTTCAACTAGTATAGACGTAGTGTACACTATACAAGGTCAAAGGAACCAGTCTTATCAAAGGGTATCGTATTACCTAGATACTGGGATGTGTGGAGGTCAGGTATGAAGGCGCTCGCTTAGACTGGAACTGGAAGCCGACCCCAACTTAGTTGGTAAAGACAGGCACATGAGAAGGATGGATGGCAAAGTTTCGACCCACCATAATATCTGCCTCGTACAGGTCCTCAATCGATTTGGAAAAATACCGAAAAAAACAAGTCATCACGGTTTTTAAGCGGTTTCGAGTAAAACTGGGCTGTGGGCGGTCTCCCAGAACAGATGATTGACGTGTCCCAGTCCCAGATATAAAAGTAGGTACTCATCAATTTTTTAAATAATTGAGTTGCACTTTTGTCCGTTTTGGTTCACCTTTCACCAGGTTGCCATTAAGAATGATAAGTTAACGGTTGGGCAACCAGAGTTCAGCCGAAACGAAGATAATCGATATTAATAATTTATTAATTAGTCCTACATACTACTGAACAACTGAATGAATGTTATTAAGAATTTGGAGGTTTCAGGCTAATAATAATTGGTGTGAACTAATCTGTGTGGTGTGTGTATGAACTGGTGCTAAAACTACAGGATTTAAAAAAATACGTAATCAAAATCGTAATCAATACGTGTTCATAGAATCATGAAACAAAGTTTCATGATTCTATGAACCTATAACTCGGTCGACAGATGCACTAAATGCAACTTTATAATAACAAACGTTCAAGGTAAGTTTCCGCTTCGTCTAATAACAACTAACTGCTAGTAATTATCCGTTTGTGTTAACCAAGTGCTTCTATTGACACACTAATTGTAAACGAGCGTTGGCGGCTAAACTAGGCGTTAAGTTGTGCCTGCCTGGAATAAACTAACACGTTACCGACATGCACTTTCCACGCAAATGCTACTTTGTCCATTGTCTTCTAAGAAATAATGTGATCTTATCAGATATTTAAAGTACGTGTACTCCGAAAGGGAAAACTGAAGTTTAGCGGCTCTTGTATTCTGGAAACCCGCGATGTCACCTAAAATTCGCCAAATTGGGCCTGATTGAAGACCGCGTTTAAAATTGTGCAGAACTAGCCGTCATGAAGACCGCGATGAATATCACACTTAATATTATAAAGGCGAAAGATTGTATGTGTGTATGTTTGTTACTCCTTCACTCTCAAATGGCTTAACACATTTGGATGAAATTTGGTATCAAGATAGCTTATATTCTGGATTAACACATAGGCTACTTTGGACCCCGGAAGACCCCGGAGTAGGTGGGTAGTAGGTGAGGAGTAGGTGGGTAGTAGGTGAGTAGTAGGTGGGTAATAGGCGGGTAGTAGATGGGTAGTAGGTGGGTAGTAGGTGGGTAGTAGGTGGGTAGTGGGTGGGTAGTGGGTGGGTAGTAGGTGGATAGTAGGTGGGTTGTAGGTGGATAGTAGGTGAGTGATAGGCGGGTAGTTGGTGGGTAGTAGGTGAATAGTAGGTGGATAGTAGGTGAGTAGTAGGTACATAAGGAGTCGGTAGAAAAAACTGCATTGCAACATCTAGTAATCTATAATCTTGTCTCTAAGCAGTTACAATTCAATGAAGAGATAATGAATTACGGAAGTCCGCCACACTATTCCCAAAGCACTCCTGAAAGCCAGAATCAACAGTAGTGACCACCAGAAAAGCGCCGAGACATTGACGCTCGACGAAGTCCCAGAGAAACAATTTAACTGTCTTGGAAGTCGCAACGAAATGAATCAGAAAAGAATGGCGGAGGAGGCGGAAAACATTATTTCCACTAGGTACTATGAATAACAGAAGTTGGTTTTTCATATTCATTGAATTTATAAGGTCTCACATCGACAACGACCTTTTGTTAGAAGTCCCACAGTAGGTACTTCTAAATACCCTATAACTATGACAATAGGTCATGTGTCACCTCATGTCCTGCCAGAGACCCGGCATTGTGATCCTACACAAAGGTTGGCCACTTCACAACGTCACCCACCTTTATGTCAGATGTCATGCAGTTCAGGCTTCCATACAAAACATCCCAGAACAATAGGACTTTTCAAAGTGAATCTGAACCAACGTCACTTACTATCATGTCGGCGAGCGTCGACAAACAAAAACGGTTTTATAATTTCCGTTCTCCGCGCATAGAGTACAGATCAAAGCGCGCCGTTAAAATTCCCGTTGACGGCCTAACACCGAATTGCAGTGACGTATGCAACACTGTCCACAAGCCGCATCATTAAACCAATCCGATATGGAGCTGAAACCCACGTTCCCGCCGAGTCAGCTACCTAATTTGGATCGATCGATATCGAGAAACTCGTTAGAAGTGGTAGTTTTTGCATCGATCCGCGAAAAAGTTTCTATCAAAGTGGACGAGCGGAGTATTCCGTCGTACGATCCCGCCGGCCAATGGCAGCTCCGAACAGGTCCGCGTTGCCAGACAGGCTGGCGGTGGTTTCGCGGCTTGGGACACATTGTAATTTAAACGTATTAAATCGCAGCTTTCCAAGAAGCCGTAAGTTGAGCCACGTTTTATTGGATACTCTGCATTACTGCCAATCTCAAGTTTTCCTTAAATGTCGGTAGACTGATTGGATTGACAGGTATGAGGTATATGTCTGATCTCCATGTTGCTAGTAAAATACCAGAACAATTATAAAGATTCTTTTGCAAAAACAATTTTATGAAAGTATTATCCGTGTACCTAAACCACAAAAGTTTGTAATTCACAGCACGTGGAAAACAGCTGATCCGACTATCTGAAAATCATAAAATTACGCAATGCAGTCGGCCATTAAATCCAATGCATAATACGTCGTCTATATTTATGATTCTCACACAGTCAGATCAGCTGTTTTCCACGTGCTGTGATTTGCAAACCTTAACGACCATTTAGCTCTAACACTTTCACCTTCGGCGAACATTAAAAGAATGGAAACGATTCTGCAACTTTAACTCTTAATCGTGCGGAAACTTTACAGGAACTAAGGGTACCTAGGTAACCTAGGTATGTCTAAGTAATTGGTATTTATTAGCGACAAGAGAGTCGTTCAGCCAGTCAGGTCCCTTTCACCTCGATGCTGTAAATCAAACGACATCGCACTAGTCGAGTAGGTGTAGTGGGCGAAATAATAGATTTTCCAAAAGCTGTCCCACGTTAGGTGATTGTAGAAAACGAAGATTGATTCGTTTTCCCCTTTGAAGTAAACGTCTAAAATGCTACCCACACATTACTGCAAATTTTGGAGACATTGTTATTGAATGAAGGAAAACTAACAAAAATTCTTATTCTTTATTGCACACAAAATAAGAGAAATACATAATTACAACATATAGCTTACTAGCTTTTGCCCGCAGTTTCACCCGCGTGGATATCGAAAAATATCTGATTACTTACCTTCATCCCCCATTTTAACCCTTCGGGGGTAGAATTCTCAAAAAACGCTGAGACACTTATAGATTAATTTTCAATTGTTAGCCTAAACACAAAATTTGAAGATCCTACTTTCAAAACTGACGGACTTTCATATAAACTTCCATCCCCTATTTTACCCCTTTAGTGCTGGAATTCCCAAAAATTCTTAGTGGATGCTTACTCTTCACAAAGAACACACCCTCCAAGTTTCATGTCTCTAGGACCAGCGGTTTGGGCTGTGCGTTGATATATCACCCAGTCAGTCAGTCAGTCAGTTTACCATTTTATATAAAGGGTGTAAATAGACCCTTAACATAGCCGAAAGGCACTTGTTCTCCCCGTCTTTGCGATCATTTTTTTGTTCTAGACCTTACCTGGGAACCTTCTAGTTACGGAGATATTGGGGGTCAAAGTTTCACCTTTTTTACCAGTTTTTTTTTAAATACATGTTTTTAATAAAAGATTTTTACTTTACACACCTCCACGACCCCCGTACTATTCAATCCATCCATCAGCACAATGCTTTGAGTGCTTTCCATCG
Organism: Noctua janthina; assembly: GCA_963576755.1. Lineage (NCBI taxonomy): Eukaryota > Metazoa > Arthropoda > Insecta > Lepidoptera > Noctuidae > Noctua > Noctua janthina. The sequence continues at coordinate 8,708,676 of OY755055.1, forward strand.
AATCCTACCGTAAAACGTGATTTTGCACCCAAAAAAAAAAACATCGTTTCCCAGCAATAATTTTTGCGTAAAGTTACTTAGTTTGACGTAAAGAATGCTTGGTTGACGGCTATGTGAAGGGTCTGTTTACACCCGGTATGACTTTGTGGATTTCTTATTAATCTTATAATTTTATTAACCTCATGGCTAAGTCGACCGTTGAATTGCAATTCTCCTGACTGATAATAAAGCACAAACTTAATTATTTATCTGTTTTAATTACCAGTAAGTTACAACTCATAAACCCAATTATCATCTTCTCACCATCACAAATCAGACAATCTTTGAAAGACTGCCAAAGCTAAATTCAGTTGCAACATTCGCAACACGAAGTAATTTTACGGTTAGCACAAATGTTCCGCCTAATTAATGATGCTGTTACAATATAAGATACAATGTTTTTATGAAAATACAATAAAGTTTGATTTGCACAGTTTCGTACGCGCAAATCGAATCGCGAACAAGTGGTACAGTTCTTGTAACAATTTTTTGCTCTATTAAATAGAAATGTTTAGTTTTCGTAAACTTAACGCAATATCTACACTAGATATTGCGTTAAGTTTACGAGAAAAAAACCTACCCTAACACAAAAGATATCAATTTCAAACTTTAATTTAAAGATTATTAGTAGCAACCATTTCAAATACTTGTCGCATATTTTCAAATTAATTTAGAAATCATAAGTTCAGGTTTGGCAATAGACTCGCCCCCGATAAATGGTGAAATGTGGGTGAACTATCAGGTACATACACTTCTGCCTAATCCTGAGGCAAGGGTTACTGCCGTGATGTTATATTATGTTAAGTTGAACGTTTTTCAGGCTCTGCAGGATTCAGATTAACACTGAGACAAAATGCTTAATGCTTTAATAGATGATTATATCTATTAATTAAGAGGGAAAAGGGCCTCCGAATAATTTGAAAAATAGGTATTTGAAGAAACTATTGCCGTCGTGCTGCGTCAAGCCTGATCCCGTATAGTGCGATAGGGACGTGCAGCACAGACCGATATTTTCACAAAAATATTGACGAGATCGACGTTTCGTATTCCCCTTTTTTGTCTTCGAAAACTGAGCCTGTTCAATTATTTTTGACATTTAAATTTTAAGAAAGAATATGTCTCGGTTTCTATCAATTTCTTTTATGTTAAAAATTTTTCGAATTTGTCCAGTAGTCCTCTTATCACGGCCGTAAAAATGGCGCATTTATAATTTTTGGCTAGTCATATTTTCTTTACTTAGTAGTTGAAAAAAGGCAATGACAGAAACGTGTCTACAGTAGACCTTGATTTTTTGAAGAAAAAATGTTATATCTGGACTCTAGAGGCATTATTATAACTAGCAGACGGGATATTTACCATGTTTATTGTTTTCTTTGAGTTCCCGATATTTCGGAAGAAAACAATAAACATGGTAAATATCCCGTCTTCTAGTTATAATAATTTTAGTGACCATGAAAGTTTAAAATCTTATATCTAGAGGCATTATTGAGGAAGAAAAAAGGGAAATACATTTGTATGGAGAATCGCAGCCCCTGTTCGCTCTTAAGTATAGGGAGTACATACACTCCTCTGCCTAACTCTTTTCGAGGATTACAGGCGTGATGTTATGTTATGTTATATCTATTAAAGCATTAAAGACACTATCACTTCTAATTCGACAAGTAAAGTGACCGTGCTTTGTGATGACGACGAGAAATTTTATGTTACGAACATTATAAAAATATGCAAGTATCTATCTATAAATCAACTTCCCGGTACTATACCTAGGTAATTTTATATGCTTAGCCTTGTCTTGTAAAACCCGATTCATTTTAACACCTTTATATTAGGTATCATTTCTACGAATATTTTATTTTCCTTCCACTCATCTTGTCCTACAAAAGTGTATTGCTATCGGCACAATAGCATGGTGTGTGAGAACTATTGCGGTGACGTCAAGGTTATTCAAGAACTTGTGCAAACACTTGATTAAACTGTTGCATTGTGTTAACAAAACAAAAAAACTTTTTTACAGTAACGAATTCGACAAAAAGTAAAACGCAGGAATATATTAACACCAATGAGACTTTAAATTGTCACCTAAAAGTAAATTATATTTATTGACTTAGGATCTATATTTATTTATTTATTTAGGATCTCAAACAGTTGATACACAGATATATTAGAAATTAAAATTATACCTACAAAGGGTTTTTTTACGTGTTTTCCTTTAATTATAAAAGATCACCGCATGCACGTATAACAACTATGTGAAAATGGGAAAAAAAATAAGGACAGAAAACAGACGGAAGCATATACCATGACTTTAAATAAAAGAAAAAAATACCTAAGACAAACCGAGCAACCTAATTATGAATTAAAAGCTAAAAGCTCTTATTCCTCTTGGCACAAAATTAAATGCAGGACATTGTTTTCACTATTATTGTACAAAATATTTCAAAACAATACAAAATACATGACAATGAAATTCCTTTAACAGGACACAATATGCTCGTGATGATAAAGGAATTTCATTGTCAAGTTTCATTAATTTACATTTGAAAACGAAGGCAAATAATAGCATTTAAATGTAAAACTTTTTCAGTAGTAAATAACCTTCTGTAATCAGACACGTTTACTTCTAAATTAATAATTTACATAATAGATAGGACCTAGGTATATTAAAGCACTTTTATTAATTAACGACTTGACTGAGAAATCGGAGAATAAAAAAGGTAACAATTTACGAGTTTTTCTTAAAGATTTTCTTTAATTTTTCATTTTCGACAATGCTTTATCCATCACTCAGTCATAAAATTAGCAGTAGATTATTTTATTTTTTTAAATAGCTAGTTTTTGTTTTTTGCTTTGCTCTGTGTCGCATCATCTGCCTAACCTTTTCCCAACTATACTCTAGTCTAACGGATGCAGCTGAATACCAGTATTTTACACGGAGCGACTGCCTATCTGACTACAATACCACTTGGTAAGACTGGTTGACCTGTAACGACTGTCAAAGATCTACAAATGACAGCCGGGACCAACATTTTAACGTGCTTTGATGGTCACCCATCCACAGACCAAGGCAATTAGAGCTTAACTGAAGATTGATCCGAGCGGCTGTTATTATTTAGCCACGAGCTCATCTTTGCTAGGTTTGAGCTGTGTTACGCTGTGTTTTATTTTGTGATCAAGGATCAAAGAAAATCTCATTCAATTTCACCTAGATTAATGTGACTGCTTTAGAGCTGAACTTAGCTTTGCTTAACTCTCGGATACAAAGTCGCTCCGCCTCACCATAGCCCAGCATAGGTTCACAATAAAACTTAGGTACACTCACGTGCAACTACACTCAAGCAATGGAAACGTGACACAAATTAGCGCCCAGCGTTATGAGATAATTGTATATTAAGTGACCATTTGCAATTTATATCCTCCATTGATATGCCGTGAATGTATTGTATTACGTCGATATTGCCATATATGTCAACGATATACTATGTAGGTTGGGTTTCCATGGAAAGATACAACAGAGCCAATTAGGAAGATCTGAAAAATAACATAACATAACATCACGCCTGTAATCACCGAAGAGTTAGGCAGAGGTGTACCTATTACTACACCACTACACCTATATTTCGCCTGTAATAAGGGGCGAGACTATTGCCATCAACCGGGCACAAGTCCAGACTCCGTGGCTGCTACTGAGAAATTCCTGATGGCAAACACAATCACAATTTGCTGAAGAATAATTAAGAGTAAAATAATTGAGAAGAAAGCAAGGACGTCTGATAAGGAGAAAATTTAAATAATATTTATGCGTGGAAATGTCTTGCTTGTAATTGGGACCACATTGAGAGCACTCGTACAAGGCAATTAAGACCTGTTCTGCATTACCCCGCTTTTATAGATTGGATCGCACGCTGCCGTTAAACCATCGCTTACCGCTTCAATCGATTTAAATATTTATCACGAACAGTAGTTGAAGACTGTGACTACGGCTAGCTAAGGAATTTTTAGAAATTGCGATTGGAAGACTACCAACCCGCATTGGTCCCGTGTGGTCGATGACGGCCTACCACCTCAAACAAAGGCCAGTGTCCCAGCAGTGGGAACATTATTGGCTGATTATGTTACACAGAGACTGCATTTTCGTTTACGATGATGAAAAAAGTCTGTGTGAAATTGTCGGTCTTCAGAACGAGTAGGTACAGACGACAGCACATCAAGTTATCCGCAACTGTCATATTTTCCCAATCAACCTTGAACCCAATGCTTTAGAGATAAAGTTGAAAATCTATTAAAGAAATTTTACAGATTGTAGTAGCTTGATGTGCCAGAGTCTGTACCAACTACACATAGTAAATTAATACTTATTTTCCTAAAAATAGTTTTTGGTAAAAGTCTTTTAAAATATTTAACCCAACGAGTTACGCAAATGAGTGGAATAAATACCTAAGTGACATTAAAAAAATATAAGAAATAAACTTGACTACTTCGAAATGCCTTTACGACTTTATCAAGAGCACGGAGAATATTATAAATACATAACCTGAATATTTATTAAGATTTTAATTGTTTCAATAAAGGACTAAGTACCTTTAAGCATGTGCGTAAGGATTGGAGGCCATAATACACGATACCACATTCTCCGCCACATTCATCGCTTTGTTCATGATTTTCAGTACCTAGGTACTAATTTATCCATGTAAGAAAAATGCCTCAAACTAATAAAAACGACTAGAGGTCCTCAACGCTAAATGCAGCAGTGCAGATTCGGTTAAACCCAACCGGACAAATTGTATACGCGGCTCCGGACACCTTCATATCTGTCAGTGTCTGCAGCAGGTCCGTAGTCGGTACCGATTGGTTCGAACCTTGACACTCTATCTAAATGGCAAATTGGCAACTCAACAAAATGCCAAACAGTGAGCTGAGAAAATCGGTGGAGTCGGCAGGAAAATAAAAGAAGACAAAACCAATAGCGAGGTCAATATGAAATTTTTCTCAGCTCTCAAAAATGCAATCGACTTTTGACCATACATCCGGCAGCACAAAATGGCGAACTCTTCGGTCACGAACAGCTGTGTACAATAAAAACATCACTACACACCGCACAGACAATACTAGTGTATTGAGAACTTTGTCATTTGGAACAAGTCGACCAGTTTTTGACAACAGTTCTTGCGGTCAGCACAAATCAGATCGAGGTGACTTTGGGGGAGGCCTATGTTCAGCATTGGACGTCTTTTGGTTGAGATTGTAAACAGTTTTATGATCATCTTGTGCGTTTTTTTTTGTCGCGGGAACGAAAACGGTAGCGAGGCAACGATATAAGTTTATTCAAGTTCAAAAACCATTAAACATTTACTGTGTAGGTGAGTAGATCAAATCAAATCAAATCAATAAGTCTACATAGATGGTAAATAAACATTACATTACACAAAATAACATTAAGGATCCTCATAAAAACCATTTCTGGTATACGAAAAATAAAATAAAAGCTTATAATACTCGTATAATAACAATAAAACGGAATGGGTGACATAACTATACATATAGCTACTCTTTATAATTTTCGTTGTATAATAACTCAACTAGGTATTATTGCACTAGAATAGGAACATAGTGAGGTTTTATAATAATTTTATATTCTTATAACTAAGGTTATCATAGAAATATCTCCTTGGTAGATTTCTTTTGCACGGGGTATTTTTACGTAAAGACATTTACTATTTTAAATGTTATCATAATAGTGACATTCCCAGACCCATTTTACTTCGTCAGGAACAGAACATATATTGTAATTTATTACGCAGGTAATGTCCAAATAATCATCTACACAGAAAGACATATTTTATGACTGTACTGTGTGCGACACTGTTATGAAATATTCTAGCTTACTATAATAGAGAAAGGAAATAAAACAATAGTGGGTGTAAGTTACGTGTGGTTAATGCCATGTGCTGATAAAGTTTCAAACACAGAATATGGAATAGCCGGTAAAGCAGCGTCTAGAGACAGGCAGGTCGGCAGTACCCGGCGGCAATCGTTACAACTACATATGTAGTAGTCTAGTATGCAGCTTGGAAATTGCGTTCAGCGCACAATTCCTGTCACGGACCGCTACTCAAAACCTCTCAAGCTCAAACACAGCGTATAGTCAGCCGCCGACTGTGAGCGTCAAGTTTAAAATGTATGAAAAAACAAACGGCAGTATGAATTTTCTTCGTACTATTTTTTCTGAGCTCTCACAGTTGGCGGCCGACTATACGCTGTGTGTGAACGTAGCCTTAATGTAATATGTGTCGTAGTGCAAGTAAACTGAGATACGCTTGTTTTGTGTACGCTTAATGTTTCTCTAGCAGTGCCAAAGCTTCGAATAGAAAATAAGACGAAATCGACGAGCATGAGCCTGTCAATGGAGTAGAGAATATCATTGATGGATTTTTTCACAGAGGAATTTCATGGGTTATTTAATTTTGTTCGATCAAAAAAATATCTGCTAACTTTTTAACCGACTTCCAAAAAATATAGGACGTAACCTTCATATGGAAATAACATATAAAATTATAAACTACTTAACCAATTTTAATAAAGTTTATTTCGAATACAGGAAGAGATGTGATCGCAATCTGAAAGGAAGGCCGCGTTACGAAAGTTGCAGACTTAGGTGATGAACTGATGCCGATAATTACCTTCGTGTTGCTTCCTCGACTCGATTACTATCGATATCTTTGATACGAAATGTTGCTGCACTAGTTGTGTAGCATTTAGAGCAATATATCTACACGTATGTTATAATTATGTTGGTGAGAACTTGCTTGTTCTTTGTGAGCAATATTTTTGTTTAATGATTTTGTTAAATTAGTCTGTGGTGAAAAATAAAATTATTTCCGTACAAACTTTCATTCCTTATTTTTTTTTAATTCATTAAAAAAAAAAAACGCTTCCTCATCTTCGTTGTTTATGGAATTATCGGGAAATTTATACGCCTAAACCCAGCGCGGGTTTAAATGCGTTTTTATAAATTTTTATTAGAAAGATTAGGTAATAACGAATAGATAGAGTGTACCATAAACATCTTTCAAATAAAAACAATACCAAACATGATTCAATTACCGTACCCTCTATACAGGGTGTAAGGGACAGCCCTCCAGAAACTTATGGGGTGAATTCAGTATATCATACTAAGATGACCGGTACAAGAAATTATTTCAGGTATGTTATGGGAACCCTATAAATTTGATTTGTTTCATATCCTCATATGCAATGTATCATTACCGTGGCGAAACGCACGTAGCGAACAGCAAGCGCAACGACGAGGTTGATGAACTCTGTAGCTAGGCAGGAAGTGAACAGCTGATTTCATGCGTCGTACGTTAGAGTATTTCAACATAAATTGTTGACATAAAGGAATAGAAACTTCAAAACTGGGCAAACAAAATAATAACAGTGGCTTGTTTAATTAAAACCTTAATTCAGTGTCATTTTATAAACACTTTATAATGTTTTCTTTAAGTCATAGTGTGCCTTAGAAATGATAGGACAAAACAATAAAGACACCCGTTTAGTCAAGAATTTGAATGGAGCGAAAGCGTTAATAAGTATTTCAATGTAACTTAGTTGCAAGACAAAAGAGCTTAGGCCTTTTTCTTTCTTTTCTTTTAAGCAGGTCGTTTTACAAACATCACTTTCACATAGAAATGTGAGCGTGGTGCATCAAAACAAGTGATGTTTTGACAGTGAAGCGTCCTCAGCAAAATATAGCGTCAGCGTAATAGATTTTTAATTTAATTTTATTAATACTTTTTTGTAAAGAATAGTACCATCCCATATCATCCCGTGGGTCTCGTAAGAGGCGACTAAGAGACTTATCAGAGAATGGGCAGCAGCGTTTTCTGTGCTTTATTAATAACCATACTGCGATCGCCAACCCGCCTGCCAAGCGTGGCGATTATGGCAAAACCCTCCCTTTGGGGGGGCCTATGTCCAGCAGTGGACGTCTTTCGGCTGAAATTATTATGAATGTTTTTTTGCTGTCCTATTCTTTTCTTACAATAGTCCTACACGTACCTTACATTCTACAGTATTGTGATAATTCCAATCTCGGCAGGAGTCGGACTCCCACAAACCTCCAATATTTGTAACACCCTCTACATTGTAATTGTACTTTGTGGGAGAAAATAAAACTTTATTATTTATTATTAATAGCCTAATCTCAAACACATTACAAAATCCAAGTTTTACATAATATATGAAAGGATTTAATGAAGAATGATTTGCGGAATCGAATGTAACATCAACCTTGCTTGCTCGACTACAAGTTATAATAATTTATAACTCACAATTTAACGTTCTTTTCTGCTCATAGCTTTTTAATCCTTTAACCAAAGCCTATGGAATAAAATAATTTATACTTTACTTAATTATTTATTACTTAGGTATCAGTAACGCAAATTGTTTCCTGCATAGATACTGCTAAACAAAGCATGCCCTTTCGTGTGACGTAAATTAGGCTCAATATTTATAAAACATTGAGTCTATTCGTTGGTATTTATAAAATATTATAAAATTAAATGCTTATTGCCAAGCGGTTGGTCGAGTCTTCACGTGACCAGTTAATGTGGTAGTGGCCTTATTTTGGTCAAAGAATCACAAATTGTCACGTTGCCATCCAACGTGGCAATGCTGCTAGCCTTCTGAGTAATTTTCCTGTTGACAGCGATATGAATGAATTTATTCACGCCCTGTTATTCTTTTTCTCCTTTTGATATTCGCATGTAGGTACTTACATATTTTTATTATTATATTAAGTCTGTTTATAGTTTGCAATTCGAGTTATTAAATGCCTATCATTTATTAAAGTTTTTAACGTGCAAAGATAAGCTGACGATAAATATAAATATTAATGATAATATGTAAATATATTATTATGTTTTTTGTATAATTTATGTGTTTGCAATAAAAACAAATCAGTGTGTCATTTCCATTTGCTTATATTGTAACCTGACCCCCACTGATGAGACGTACGTATATTATATAGATTACATAGATTAGTTTCCATAGTGGACAATTTTCTTATACATACCTAATCATGGCAAATTATTGTGATCAGTCATCAATCAGAATAAAGGGTGTATAAATACCTACCCTTAGCGAAGCCGAAAGGCACTTTGTACTGGACCATACCTTGGAACCTTCTACGAGTTACGGAGATATTGGAGGTCAAAGTTCCAAATTTTTCACAAGTTTTTTTTTAAATACTGCGTTTTATGGTCATAACTCAACTTTAATTACCTCCATGTCCCGTTTACTATTCAAAGCATCCATGAACCAACACAATGTTTTGAGTGTGCTACATTGAGTTTTATCGTAAAATGTGGTTTTTCACCCCAAAAAAAACAATCGTTTGCCAGCAATATTTTTTGCGTAAGGTTACTTAGTTAGATGTACATAATGCTTGGTTGACGGCTTCGTGAAGGGTCCGTTTAGACTTTACAGCCTGTATAATCGAGATCATTAATTGGTTTTCTTGTCGAATTCTCGTCATCATAGGCCACTGCTGGACCCAAATGGCTTGGCTTGGTCAGACAGTCAAAGACAGGCACTGTCTAAATAAGTATAAGCTTTCTTATTTAAGTGACTAGCTTCTGCCCACGACTTTGTCTACGTGATTTCTACCTAATCAAGCAATCTAGTGATAGATTATTTGAAATCGGTTGAATAATTTCATAAATTGCCTCCTACATCTAAAAGAAGATAGGCATAACGGGGCCCTCTTAACTGCAGAAGCGTTTATCAGTGAAATTGTGTAAATGACGCAAAATTTTACGTACTAGTAAATCCTAAAGTGCTATAAAGAGCGCTGTTGTAAACATTTATAAAATGTTTTGATAGGTCGGATTTTGTCCACGCGACAATTATTTTTATAGTTAAAAATTATGTCATTCTAGGCAAATCCATTATAATAAAAATGTATGCTATGATTACCTTTTATCTTAATTTGACCGAGATTTATCTTTTGAGAGTATTTTTACGAATGTACGCGAGCTTTAAGTGTAGTCCCCAGATTGCGTGACCGTCTGCCTTTATTCTTTAAAAAAGTATTATTAGTATCTATAGGGATTGCTTTGCAAAGTTCTATTCTTATCAAATGACAATCTACATCAATCATAGACCTACTATACATATATAATAGGTATGTACTTAATTAACTACGAACAGATAGACAGTTACCTACAAGTAATCATTATTTATTTACTTACGTTGATTTTAATAGACACTGATGCTCGTGTTAATGGAGAAACGTGTAAATCAAACATAAGTAGGTATTTGTACAAAGCCATGAATATGCAGATAAGTCATTTACGACATTTTCTATGGAATTAATTTCCATACTAAATTGTGTAAATAGGATCTAAAAGATAATTTGCTTTTTTGCTACATCCTTGGTCAGATGTGATCCATTGTAGTTTGTACATCATCATCATCAGCCTTGCCTTATCCCAACTATGCTGGGACCGGCTTAAAGTTCAACCGGATGCAGTGAATACCAGTATTTAAATGGAGCGACTGTCTATCTGACCTCTATAAAAAATAATATAAACATCCGAATTGATAACCTACTCCTTGTTGAAGTCGGTTAAAAAGCATAGTTACTGGGGATAATACAATACCCCTTAGTAAGGCTGCTTGTCAACATTTCGTACATAATATTTTAAAACGTGCAAAGGAAGCCAAATAAAGATATAAGAAATAGTAAAATCAAATGTGCTGAATGAAAATACAACTTTCAACAGATCATCAAAAACTATAACAGTCTACAGCTTTGATATGGAAAGAAAATTTCGAGTGCGAGCATAAATAAAAAAGAAATAAAAAAAAATATATATATATATAAAAAAAAATATTATTATTATTTATATTAATAAATTAATATGAATAAATATGAATTTTTCTTTCCATTTTAAACCTGTAATTCCCTACGCAGGGTTTGCGTAAAAATCATATTTAAAAAAAATATAACAGTCTAGTATAGTAGACCAAAATACATGAGCAATTATCATCAAATAAAAATATCTAGCTACTAGCTAGCTGCTAACCTAAATACCAATTACGGTTTCGAAATTTGGTTCACATTTCATATGTGGGTACAAGTTACCGGTATTACACGGAACCCTGGCTAAATAACAAGTTCATAACAGCAATTAACTAAAAATTGATTGACAGTTACCTAATATTATAGTTATGCACTTTTTATTTCATTTTGGGACACGTAATACTTGAATTACAAATACTGTGCGAATTTATTTTGAACACAACATTTTTGTAGACTGTAAATACAGGGTGGAACCACGTACGCCACGTATTCGTATCCACATATATTATTTTTTTTACAAAAGTGCAATTACTACACGGTCAAAATGTATGGAACAGCTGATTTTTTTTTTTTAATAACCGAAGAAAAATTTCTAAATGGGCTCAGAATGATGACGTAAATACAGGGTGGAACCACGTACGCCACGTATTCGTATCCACATATATTATTTTTTTTACAAAAGTGCAATTACTACACGGTCAAAATGTATGGAACAGCTGATTTTTGTTTTAATAACCGATGAAAAATTTCTAAGTGGGCTCAGAATGATGTACTGATGACTGTATACGTGGTAACCGTTTTCGTGTCGGTGTACTTTCCACCCCGTATTAACACAGATTAAGTAGTAGACGTATTCTACTTAAAAAATGAGAGCCTTTACCTCTGGGTCTAAAAGCATGAAACTTACGCCCTTATAATTACAATGATGAGCACTAAGGAAGGATTCATGAAACCTCACCTCTTAAGGGGTTAAATCGGGAGGAGATCGTGGCTAAATAATAATAGCCGCTCGTTTCGATCTGCAGGTTAAGCCGCGCTTGCCGTGGATAGGTGACCACCCATTACATACCGAATTTCCTCCAAGCCTCAGGAAGCACGTTAAGCGGTTGATCCTGGCTGTGACAGTCGTTACAAATAGTCAGTGGCCCGAAAGTCTGACAACCAGTATTACCAAGGGCTATCGTATTACCCAGTACTAACTGGGTTGTGGAGGTCAGATAGGCAGTTGCTCCATGTAAAATACTGGTATTCAGCTGCATCCGGTTAGACTAGAAGCCGACCCCAATAAAGTTGGGAAAAGGCTATGCAAATGAAAAGGTTAAAATCGGGGAGAAAAGTCTGTACGGAGATATTGTAGTTTTTTCACACGTATACATATATGGCGTGGTATTTGTTTACATGTATCTACAGCGAGCGGTAAGTTCTTCGCTACACTTAGGTAAGTGCTGAAAATAAGGTCGTAATCAAAACCTTATGTCTTTAAGTATCGTAATTAGTCGACCCCATCAAAATAATGAATTATCCTTTTGGACAGTATGTATACATTTTGAGAATATAGCTTTTATTTAATCAGGTAATTATTTGCAAAGTTAAATAAATGACAATAATACGATTGGTAAATAATGCTTGTTTACAGTAATACATATCCACAGATAATCTTAAAACGTTAACATAAATCTAAGAATTACAAATAAAAGATTAATTTTAGATCACACATACCCAACAAACAAATCCAACAAACAAACAAAACAATAACAAATCCAAACACAAACAAACAAACAACAAATCCTGCTTAATTTAAATTATAACCCAATGTCAAGAAAATTGATGACACGTTAAAAATACAAATGATATTTAAGTAGGGGAAAAACCGTATACGGTAAAACGATAGAAGTTTTAAATGGAATAATTCTAATACATAAATTATAATATGTCCCTACTTACCATTGAATCGTATAAAGCCATTACATGTCGCTAAACGTTTTTACCACTCTACTATTACTATTTTCTGAGAACAAACTGCCTGTTTGAAAATTTACTGTATGATTACTGTGACCAAAGAAACGATGGATGGACTGTATAAAGAATGATATTGCAAGAAAGGAGGTGTCTGGTTGGATAAAATTACTAAATTATGACGACACGGAGACACTCTTGGAAAACATTAAGTAAAATCTTGTGCTAATTAGGTAGTAATAATCACACAACTTAACCACACCTATATCTATAAACACCAAATGCACAACACACACATACACTCACACACGCGCACGCACACACACACACACACACACACAAGTAAGATAAGTAATACCTTAGCTGTAAATACCTAGTTCATATTTTGTGACAGCCTAGTGGTGTGACCGTCGGACTGCCAAGTCATAGGTCTCGAGTTCGAACCCAAGGCACGCATCTCTGACTTTTCGGATTCATGTGCGTATTGTATAATCATCACTTGCTTCGGTGAGGGAAAACATCGTGAGGAAACCAGCATGCCTGAGAGATATTTCTTAACGGCATGTTAAGCCAAGTCAGAGGCCCATGGGCGGCATAAAAACTCTGACACCAGGTTAGGAACTAACCACACGATAAAGAAGATTTTGTATTGCTTAGCTATGGAAGAGCGGGGCTCCCCAACACAGGCATTACTTGCTTACAGGGGAGCTCCAAACACAAATATTGTAAATGTAAACTTGTTGAAGCAATAAACCATTTTGTATTTTTGTTTTGTTTTTTTTGTCTGGTGAGATGACGAGTAATAGAGAAGTATGGTTACTGTGATTACTGTCTCATCGCTCCTTGCTACATCATCATTCTCTTGCCCTTATCTTAATTCATTTAGGGTCGGCGCACCGTGTCTTCTTCTTCCATACTTCTCTATTATTCGTCATCTCAGCAGTCACCTCCTTTCTAGCCGTATCATCCTTCACACAGTTCTATTTGCTGCATATCTTCTTCCTTTATAGTGTGGTTAGTGCCTAACCTGGTGTCAGAGTTTTTGTTTTGTTTGCCGTCCAACGGCCTCTGACTTGGCTTTACATGCCGTCAAGATAATTATATCTCTTGCTACATATAATTTATTTTTATATTTATTTTTTCAAAAATTTTGTTGAAGATGTTGTTTTTTAATTGTTATTTTATGCCAACTTGTGATGAACTTGTTTGTGATCAGGCAGTTTGAAAGTGGCGCCTGTTACAGAAAAATTGAAAGGCAGTCGTTTGTCTTTGTATGGACATGTAATGACCAGGGATGAAACGCATGTGATTAAAAGAGTGATGGACATGAATGTTGATGGATGGAGAGGGAGAGGAAGGCCAAAGAAAGGATGGATGGATTGTGTGAAGACTGATATGAAAGAGAAAGGAGTAAATGATGCCGTGACGTCTGACAGGGGAGAATGGAAGAAGAAAACGTGTTGCGCCGACCCCAAGTAGAATGGGACAAGGGCAGAAAGATGATGACAGCTTGTGATCCACTTTACCTACTTAGTTATTAGCTACTGAATAATGATAAAGTATACTGACTATTCAATAAAGGTAACAAGAAGGCATTGCAAGTCTCCAGGCTAGGTACTATTTAAAAATAATAATAATAAACAAAAAAAAAATAGTGAGCAATCACGGAAGTTATTCCCTAAGTGACAATATAAGTTTGGGTACTATTTACCAATCTAAGTAAAGAGATCTCAAAAAAATCAGTAACTTTAATTAAAACTCAATTAAATTGAATTGGTAGGTATTATGCACAGTTAATGCTGAATTTGCCAATTTTTGCCGCAATGTAATTAACATTATAAATCGATTAAGATAAATAGCTTAAAAGTTTAACTTTTGAATATATTTTTATCTAGTGCATTTGAATTCATGGTTAAATTAACTTTATTTATAAAAGGCATTTTATTTTATCCTCTTTTAATTCATTTGCGAAGTTGACGTTAGTTCAACAATAAATCGTACCATTTAATGTAACCGAAATTATATTTAAATCTTCATGTAATCCCAAGGAAATTACGATTAATGTTTACACTTTTTAATATCATGTTTATGTAACTTGGTCGTTTAATTCACACTTTATTATTGAATATTGTTTTATGACATAAATTCTCGCCACATAATACAACCTATTAAAAAATCAACCGTGAAAATCGGAAAAAAAAAAAATCAAAACACTCACGCTTTGACAAAATCAGCTGCCAGCCGGTCAACATGTTTGTTCTTTTGATTTAAAAAAAAAACTCCACAAAAAAGCACTCTTAAGTTCAGATTTATTATTCACTGGATTTTATTTGATAATATCCATAGGAACCATATACCACAAGGTACGAGTATTATCGAAGGCGCGAAGTATGCGCAAGAGTCGCATGCACTGAACCGTCACCCGCAACACGCAGCCTACAATTACGCGCCCGCGCAGCTACCTCCAGTCTATATACCGCAGCGCCGATCGCCTGGCCAACGTAAAACCATACTACACAGGCCACAGTACTACTTTACCATAATCAATTATCCTGTTGTTGATATAAATCTAATTTGTTTTTTTTTTCTTATTCAGAATTGAGGAAATCATTTGTAGGCTGGAACCGCCGTACGATATGGATCTTTATTATCAGACGTGTGCAGTTAAACTGAAAGTAATATGATGGTAACGATGTTTTTCTTGTCTAGAGGCTCTGTTACCTAGGCTGAAAATAGTAGGAATAAACCTATACTTTAGGATAATTAAATAATAGGTATAGCCGTCCGTAGCGAATTTTTTTTGAAAACTATCAAACAATGAATTATGCATAACGGTTTCTATTTCGTTTAAATTTTGTAGATTCTGCACAAAAACGCAATTTACTAATCAGATTATTAAATATTTTTTGTAAAATGTAGCTGCCCAGAACGTAGATTAGTCCCCAATTGATAGCAAATGTGGCAATAGGTGTGGGCTTTTTACAAGTATGCCTCTGCCTAACTATTCGGGAATAACAAGCGTGATGTAATACCTACAAAGAACATCGCCTTCGTGATTCGAATACTATTTAAACTCCTTATTCAATATTATCTATGTAAATAGAGAACTATTACTTACATGTGGGTCATACATAAGCTATAAAATCGGTAAACCAGTATTTTTATGTAACAGCGACGCGGTCAAGTTCAGTAACACGCACGTGCAAATCGTGTGCCAAATTGCAATAGTCGGGCCTAAATGCGTGTATAATTTCCCGTATTTGATACACTGGTTACACTGACTGTATACATTTTCAAACAATTCACATAAAACGTGCAATGTATCGGACACGGCTCTTTGCTTTCACTTACATTTGCGTTACAAGTGTTGAAGTTGAAAGCACTGCCTGGATTTATTTCACAATGTTGCTTTTGTTTAAATTATATGACTGTTAACGTGCTGTAAGCATAAGCTGAACGTGGCCCTATAAGACCTAAAACCAAAACCTAATCAGGTGGGCACAGCAGCTATTTATGGATCCTTTCGATATCCTTTAGTTCTTTAAGGCTATGACAGCCTGGTACCTACTTCATCAACTTGGCAAATAGTCCGCGCCAACTGTCAATAGTTCACGGCTGCCAGTGTATATTTCCTTTGCTGCGTTACAGTTTTTCATAAATAATTCCAATTTGAGTATTGCTAGACTGTTCAAACCATAGAGTAGTATAATTAATGCTGATAAAGTTTAATATTACAGACTTATTCCTTAGTCTAGGAATAATCGGTTTAAGAACATGACGATGGCAAAATTCTGATGGAATGGTCGGCTTTACTCGTAGTAACAATTATTATACAATAGTTTTCTAATTTTGTTTTTATCTAGCTATAGGTACCTACCGTACCTAATAGTTAGCTAGATATAAGCAAATCTGTATCATGAAAGCGTCCGTAATTTTTGTTGCTCTTGTTGGCCTTAGAGCCCCGGACTGCCAAGGGTATGGTAATTTCGATCGGACTGTTTGGCATCGTTTTGATACCCTTTTTTTAACTCTGAAAGGCTATGACAGCCTGGTACCACAGCAACTTAGCTAACATAACAGTGGCAAGCAATTTGTTTCTACCAAAAACTAACAAGATCAGGATGAAGACACATCGTTAAAAAAAACATATAGGTCGGTACAAATCTCCATCAATTAATGAATTAATCAGGCGTTTGATGAATAAATAAAATGCGAACAGGAAAGTGTGTCAGCATCACTTCTACTGTTATCTACGTAACAAATAAATAAAACATGTAAATTGCGTTAGATGGAACATTAAGTAACTATGTGCCTTTGTCCTGGTGAGTCCTGCTCACACGTGGGCCATTCAAAAGCTCGTAAAAGATCCTTGCTATAAAGATCCTTGAAAGAAGAAAACAGAAAGAGGGAGAGAATACAGTCAGTCTGGAAAAGAGACTCTTACCTTGAGCATACGCTAAAATCACTACTTCAAAGTTGAAATGAGGGTTTTACAAGTCAGGGGTCAGTACAAGTCTGACACTCCCTTCCGCTCCGCCCAGAGTGGTCATTTGATGATTTGACATCCAAAAAAAAAAAAAAAGGGTTTTTGAAATGGTATTTATGTTAGGAACTTAATGTGTTGGTTTACATTATTTATTTATTATTTATTTATTTATTTATTGGATTTCCAACAGAAACTACACAATTACATGCAAGTAATAAATTTTATGTAACAACCTATTGTTTCTCTCAAGAAAAGGGTTTTCCCGCAGTCACCATGTTTAACAAGCATCTACTAAGTCGCTGCTGGTCATCATGGCGGACCTTTATCAGCGAAAATGTCTATTGAAAAAATGAGGTTGGTTAGATGTAGTTAGTTCTTCTCTCTTAAATCTCTAGTTTAATTTCCTTGTGAGTGTGTTTAATTGTGTTGTCATTTCATTATTATCATCATCATGGACTGCCCGACTTCACTCGGGCTTTCAATACCGGTATTCCGGGATCCCGTAATACCGTGATCACGGATTTAATATAGGCCTTTTTCAATACCGGTATTCACGCACCAATACCGTGATTATGGTTTTACAAACATTAGATATGATTTTTTTTTCTTTCACTAGTTTTTTAGATATTGTACTTTACAAAGTCTATGTGAAATGCCTTTCTGCAAAAAGAATAGATAAAGTTTTGATTACGTTTATAATTCCTAGCTCTACCTAAATAAATAATCAACTAAAACCAGATTGTTATATAAGAGAGCCAAGTATAAAAGGTATTTATAATAAATAAGAAGAATAAAGAATGATTTCAAGATAAAAACACGTATTTCAATGGTTTTAAATGTCCTAATTGAAGTTGCGTTCAATACCGGTATTAATCACGGTATTAATACCAGTATTGGACGCAAGTTCACGGTATTGACTTCCAATACCGGTATTGAAAAAATCCGGTATTTTAAAGCCCTAGACTTCACTCTGTACTGGGAATAAAGCTTCTCTTTTCTTGTGACAATTCCCATGCTACTGTGCCAGTCTCATCCAGGTTATACCCTCTCGATGGTAACAATATCGTCCACCCATCTTGCCGCCGGACGATCACCACTTCTTTTTGGCGTTTCAACATCATCCACAACCTGACTTCACCCAATACTGGCTAAAGTCCTATCTTCGTTTGTGCCAAACTCCATTTGGCATATAAAGGTCTGAAACTACCTTACTTTTCTATTTTGTAACAATTATCATCTACGCATGATTAATTATTCTCTTACATTAGATGTTGCTCTTTCTGCAACATTACACAATACTGTAGGTACTAACAATATTGCACATGAACAAGTTTATAAAACAATTGATCATTGATCTATTCGTTGCAAAAGTGATATAGATTTTAATATCCTAGCCTGTAAGAGCAGGCTCATACATAATATAACATCAAAAATTTCCTCCTCAAAGCTTAGTTTTTAAACCGATTTTCTTCAAAAAGGAGGTTCTCACTTCGGTTGTAATTTTTTTTGTTCTTTTTTATGCCTGTTACCTCATAACTCCGTCATTTATTAACCGATTTGAAAAATTATTTTTTTAAGTGAAAGGATATACTTCCCGATTGGTCCCATAGATTTTATCAATATCGATTCAGTAATTTTGCTTTTTCTTCACGTTAATTGCCTCACGCGAAGTCGCCTGTTTTGCCGTTCATGCGTCACCGCGTGATGGTGGCCTGACAATTATGTACGAGCCATAAAATAGCGGCAGCAGCGTATAGGGTTCTGGTATTTCTTTAGGCCACTTGGGAAGACATTCAACGAATTTTTTTATTTTAGTCATCTAGGTAAGTTCAGCGTTTTGTCTTGGCAATGAATGTGTTAAATACGTATTTTTTCTTCTTGGGTTATGTTGATGACATGATGATCTTTTAATAACTTTTAGTTACAATGTGAATATTAATTCGTGGCAAGAATTTGTGTGTTTGTGTGTGCTTTTGTGTCTACAACTAAAATAAAGGTAAAATAAAAAACTTTCTGCGAAAAAAAACGACTTTCAAAAAATCACTAAAAAAGTCTAAAATAACTGTACTTTCGGAAGTCGGTGACTTTTTGTTACATTGATTTTATTTGTCACCGACTTCCGTTTTTTTGGAAGTCGGTTTTTTTTTCACAGAAAGTTTTTTATTGTAAATTCAACTTAATGCATAAACGAAGTGAAAATAATATGGTCCAGCTGTTTTACAAAATGCATAAAACAAAGTGATTTTCCAGTTCACTAGCAAAACACGATCAGCAAGGCAATGGCCGTGGGCCGCGGGGGTGTGTCAATTTTATTTGACACACTGTATATTATCACTTATTAATATGACCTATAATGTCGTCATCGTTCAACTGTTGATATACGATAATGTGCCGTTTGATTAAACAGTCATCACACATTGACGGGGGAAAATACATTCAATGATAACACCATAAAAGAAGCAAATAGGAAGACTGATTCTATCTACGTCGTAAGTCTACGCAAGACGCAAGCAATCAAAATTGACGTAGAAGTCTATAAAGGGGGTCGCATTTCAATTGATAAGCGAATAAACAAGAACATTGAAGATTATGAACCACTTAAACACATTTATCAATTGATTTTAAATGGTGAAACGTCATTGCGCAAAAAACACGCCTCCAAATCATCTCCAAATTGTTTCCATACGACGCAAGCGATGTACGAGGCTTCACTTTTAGAATAGGAATGTGTGTAAGTGACGATAATGAATAAACATTGTTCTCACCTTCAATTACACGAGCTGGTGAAACCGCAGTACAAGTACATTGAAGGGAGCTGTAACGTGCATCGACGCATAGCCGTGATGATCTTCACACACTATACACGCGACTGTATACAACCATTCTTCTATACAATACAGAGCCTGAAACGATATTTATCAATCATTTGTCCGTATTAATTATATAGAGCCATTTGGTTCTTTGTTTCACGAATGTATGCTAAACGGAATAAGGATTGAATAGATAATATATTTACTTTTATAGTAGTTCAACCATGCGGTTAACGCATGGTTACGAGTGCTCTGCCGGCTACCGGTCCACATTACAATTACACTCATTAACTCATTACATGTGTGTTTCGTCAATCTTTAACTAATGCGTTCAAGCTTTGTTACGCAAAGTAACTATGACTGTAGAAAATGTTACTTGTTTTATTGTGACAATACTGGTAGCTATTTTATAGCAAGATTGATTACTTAATACTTCCGCGATAGTGTTATGTAGGAGTACATTCTAGGAATAAGGTCTTTTCAAATAAAATCTTGGATAAAATAAAACACGCCCGTGTTTTATTAATCAGAAGGTGTATTGTATATTACACCCCAATGAATCCTATTCTCCAGTTATGTTTAAGTCCATAGGACGAGCGTTTTGCCATTAACGGGGAACTATTCCAGACTCCGAGACCGCCTCGTTGGTCTAGTCATCGCAAGTGCGACTGCTGAGCATGAGGTCCTGTGCTCGATTCCCAGTTTGGGAAAAGTGTTATTGGATTTAGCCATCAAAAAATTTCTCAGTAGCAGCCACGGAGTCTGGATTAGCGCCCGGTTGATGGCAATAGGCTCGCCCCCTATTACATGGGACTTTAACATAACTGGCGAAATGCGGGTGTACTTTTAGGTACCTTACCTACACCTCTGCCTAACCCTTTGGGGAATACAAGCATGATGTTATGCTATTCCTAGACTTCGGGCTAATACTATATGGGACTATAGGGCATCAGAAAAGCAGGTTGTCATTTGTTTCTGTGTAATCATCATAAAGGTACAAAATCCAAAGGCAGCAAGCGAAAACCGCAGCAGCGAAAACCGCAGCGACACAACTGTTTTTTTTTATCGGCAATGTTACCAACTCATCATCATCTGCCTAGCCTTTTTCTAACTATTCGGGGTCGGCGTCCAGTCTAACCGGATGCAGCTGAAGTTATTTCACATGGAGCGACTACCTATCTGACCTCCGCAACCTAGTCAGTACTGGGTAATACGATATCCTTTGGTAAGACTTGGTTGTCAGACTTTCGAGCCACTGACTACCTGTAACGACCAAACAAAACAGACAAAGGACTGCGGGACCAACGGCTTAACGTACTTTTCGAGGCACGGAGGAAACTCGGTATGGATGGAACACCCATCCACAGACCAACCTAGGCAAGCGCGGCTTAACCTACAGATTGATCTTAGCGGCTGTTAATATTTTAGTCAAGAGCTGTTGCCATCTATGAAAGAGGTTTCATAGATTTACATAACGGTCTGTCATAGCGTTTGAGGGCAGGACTCCACCAATGCAGAAGCGTGCGGAGATGTGCGAAGTGGAGAGGTTCGAAGATGGTTAGGAGATAGGGTGTATCCACCGAAAATGTGCGGAGATGCCTAGAACAGAGCAGAGGTGTACGACCAGTTTAGAGACCGCCGCACACTGCACGCCGCTCACGTCTCTTCTTGTCTCCGCTGTGCGCTCTTGCCTGCTTCTTGGCCTAAACAAATATTAGACATCTCCTCCTGCTCAACTATTTTCTCTAAAACTAAGTGGAGACGAGAAGTGTTAATAATAAAATTTACAACACATCTCCTCTCCTCTAGTCCTTTCGTCTCGTCGCCGCATTAGTAAAGCCGGGCCTTACTGCTGCGGTCTGCGGTGTCGGTCGTCCTCTGAATTGTACCATAACAAACCAGCATAAACCTATGGCTATTATTTTTTTTAAATACTTATTGTATTTTACAATTTGTTTTTCTTTAACAAACAAACAGTGCACTCACGATTATTATATTACCGATGACTAACAAAATACACGAAGCGAGGCAGTGTATTTTTCGTCAAATATTCTTAGAAAGTACATAGATCTATAAAGGTGAATTTATACTGGAGGTCTTCAACGTATTTTCATTTCTTTTTCGGGACGCAAGAAACGTAGTCCTTCCCACGCAAGTTGCAAAGCATTAGTAGCTTGCGTACATCATTACCTTGCGTGCAAGGTTTAAATGCATTGACTACCTACCTTCAAAATCGCAGAAATGACGTCATACAAGCATGCAAGCTACTCACAATTAATAACGGTGGATCGAAATGGCATCGAGCAAATTAGAACTAGATAGACACACCAAAGTTTGAAGTTCATGTTCAAAGCGGTTTTATTTGGTTGAACGGGTGCTTCACAAGTGAATTGGTCTAGAAAAGGCACAATTGTCGACTACATTACCGTTTGGTTGGGTACTGGTTTACATCAGGTTACTGAGATGAGATACAGTTCCAACACGCCTTCCTAACAACAATTATACACAATCCAAGCTAAAATAATTTAACTCCAGTGGTCTTAAAAAAGAGGCAATTGCTTTCTGTACTGTCAACAGGATTGACATGAATTTGTCAGTAACTAATGTGAATCCAACAAATTTTTGACGAAGGAGCTCGTGGCTTAAACCTACTGCCGCTCGGGTCGATCTTCAGGTTAAGCGGCGCTTGCTTAGGTTGGTCCTTGGATAGGGGACCGCCCATTACATACCTAGTTTCCTCCGTGCTTCGGAAAGCACGTTAAGCCGTTGGTGCCGGCTGTCATTTGTAGGTCTTTGATAGTCGTTACATGTAGTCAGTGGTCCGAGAGTTTGACAACCTGCAGTCTTTCCAAGGGGTATCGTATTACCCAGTACTAACTGGGTTGTGGAGGTCGGATTGGCAGTTGCTCCGTGGAAAATACAGGTATTCAACAGCATCCGGTAAGACTGGAAGCCGACCCAAACATAGTTGGGTAAAGACTAGGCAGATGATTCGCTGAAAGATGTTCATTCTGGTCTAGGTCTTCGGTAATGAGTAGGTAATTGTTTTGTTAGTCCCAATATAAACGCACCTTAAAACAAATGCCGACCACCGTCGCACACTGCGCAAATATTTATTTAACTTGACAATATAGAATTTACTACAATATTGTTGAATATCCTGCTTCGGTAATCCGGTAGGCAGAAAAACTTAGTCTTTACTTACGAGTAGTTTGTTAGTCTACATTTTTGTTTCATTGTTTACTTTCGTATGTAAACTTTATCATAAAAATACAGAAAACACGTGTTAAGTTGCTGTATTTTGAAATGCCACGTGAGTTCCAAGCAGCCTTTAGGTGCTACGCGGAGTTTACGAGCCGTCTACGAGATATCTACGCGGCTTCTACGAGATGTTTATGTGGGGGCAACATGCCCTACGGCCTACAAGTCCTATGACAGTATCAATCATAGTAAAAAATATTGTGAAAATACCCTTTACTGTCGCACAGTACGGTAAAAAATAAATGTAACAAATTGATTCGTCTGTTGGACTACAAATATGGGAAGATGTTATAATGGCCTAGCTACGAATAAGTACCTACTCCAGAATAACCGATACGATACGTACATTACGTTCTGCAACAAATACTGTCAAGTGGACACTGTAACAGAATAAAATAGACAGATTATAATGGGTGTAAAACTACCCATAACGAAGCTGAAAGGCAAGTCTTGTTCTCCCCGTCATTGCGATCATTTTTTTGTTCTGTACCTGGGAATCTTCTGACTACGGAGATATTGTGAGTCAAAGTTCCAACTTTTTCACAAGTTTGTTTTTAAATACAAGGTTTTAATGTTATAACTTGACTTAAAATACCTCCACGACCGGTACTACTCAATGCATCCATCAGCACAATGTTTTGAGTGCGTTACATTGCGTCCTACCATGAAACGTGATTTTTCACCAAATAATTTTTGAGTAGACTAAATCAGTTTGATGTACAGAATGCTAAATTGATGGCTTCGAGAAAACCTTCTCGAAGCCATTTACAATTTGTGTACAAAAGACTTAAAGAGGCACGTGAAAAGACAAAAAAATAATAGATTTGTATGCTTAGCTTGCATCGTATTAGGAATTCAATCAGCAAATGAGATGACTACAAATGAACCGGACGCATACTAGATTAGTTTCTATCCGAATTGAAATGATGATCCGCAAATCAATGCCGTCGATACTATAAATAGAATCATTTAACGGAAGATTACTCCGATCTAGGTACCTACGTTTTATTTGACAACAGAAGAATTAGTACTATAATACAGTGCACGTATATTCACGGAACTACAGGATGTTCAATTTATTAAGATACTACCGGGTCTTTAAGCTTTGTTAGAACTTAAACATGTGCAACACGAAATATTTTCCCTAACTAAAGTGAATTTAGTAGCACAGAATCCAGGGCCAACAACTTGACCTTGCAGTATTACTACTGAAAGGAAATCGAGAGACAATAATCTATTCCAGTAACAATTGTTGTTGCACAACGCGACGGTTGCAAAATTGGTATAATCGTTACAAGTTACTTGGCAAAAAAAATAAATTGGACAAATAATTTTATTGTGGTCTATCATAGAGATATCATATTGAAAAGTTATTTAATCTGTGTCAAGTGGATTATAACCTCTTTTCACTCGAGGTTTTTGTTTGTAGACACTTCAAATTATATCGATCTACAATTGTGGTTTTGTGCTACATATTTTGTGTTGATTTTTCCGCGGACGAAAATGTGAGACTGGTGGCAAGAATTTCATTGTTACCTAGTGGAAGTTTGATAAATTATGTTTGGTTATTAGAGATAACCTAAAAAGGGACTTTAGGTTATCTCAGATAACTTAATAGTTTTTTTTTTTTCATATCGTAGGTCAACCTATGAGGCTGGCTTCTACATAACCGAACTATCCTGTGGGTGCCGTGAGTGTAAGGCCTCCAACCAGAGGGACATAACTCAACTCAATAGTTCCATTCAATATATTGCATTGGTCGGTTGATTACTCCATTGGTTCCATTGTACCTATCCATTTGTTAGACAGGGGCTAGATTTACCCATGTCGAGCTGTTGCCTAAAACCAGCCAAATAAAATAATAAAATGTTTTTTTGCCGAAATAAACATTTAGTAAATAAATAAAGTCTTCTTCATTGCTATTTAAGTAGATAGTGGTGCGGCTATAGATATTTTTGTAAATTTGATTATAATTTGATTAGATAGACTACGCACAGCAAAATATTAAAATGAAAACATACACAGTACCTTTTTTTTTTTTTTTTTTTCCGGATTGGAAATCATCAAATGACCCCCCCCCCCCCCGCTCTGGGCGGAGCGGAAGGGAGTGTCAGACTTGTACTGACTAAAACCCACCCATGTTCCTTCTTTGCCTTTGTGTTCCAGGGCCACGGTATCTCTTTCGAACAGTCCCGCAGCCCTGGCAGGCATCGGCCCTTGCGGACCCCTACTTATTTGCTGACATCTCTTTGAGGCGCGCGTGGAACACGAACGCGCCGTCGGCACGGCCTGTCGTCATAAGACGGCCGGACGGCGAGCTGGCCCATAACTCGCCAAAATATTAAAATTAAAACATACACAGTACCTGACAAGGAAATAAATGCAATTCTAGAAGGGTTATCATCTTATTTGACTACGCTAGAAGATGAGGTCAGCAAATATACACATGTGATGCATGACATGTATGGATCAGTCTAGAGTCACATGTACTCTACTCTGTATTCAAGAAGAGTACTCTTATGAGCTCAGTCTATGACGTACGTACTAGTTACGTACCGTAGACAGTAGTAACGAAACCAGTATAAGCTTGCCTCTTATTTCATAGACACTCCATACTACGCTAGGCCAGAATAAACTTCGTCGACTTCGCTGGTATGTTACGGAAGTGGTTTGATATGAACCAAATTATTTTTGGAGGTAGTGTAGTAAAACCTTTGTTGAAGTGAACTTCCGTATTCAGGAATGATATGTACAGTATGTATGGGAGTTAGAAAAGAGTTCTGCTTTGATTAGTACAGAGTTAAAAGCAGTTATTGTTTTCTTGAATTTGAAATTATTTCTTAATCTGTAAAATCTACTAAATTACTGTATCATCTTTCGATAGATAAATAGGGTGATGTCGTAATGATTTCGTTTAGAAGACACGTTTGATTAAAGAAACGACAGCGAGAGCATTGAAAGGGTATAGTCATATCAGCTGTCCCATACATTTGGGTCGAGTGGGTATTGAAATTTTGTATGGGACAGCTGATAATTTATTCGCATTTACGATATTGAACCCAAGGATAAAGTTGTTCAGTTTGATGGGATGCAGCATATCCTTTCATATGACTATACCATTTCTGTTACACCCTGTATATGGGTATACTAGGAAAATGATATCGCTAAATATGTTTCTATGCTGTGATGGAAACTAAAGACAAGTCTACAAAGCGATCTATTTAAAAAATTCCATGTAATTTTACGTAATGGAAACAGAATAATGTTCGTGACCCAGTGTTTAGTCGTGGCATTATATTCTCAAGTATAGAAAACTTACAATGATACCAAGAATTGCCACTTCTTAGAAAGAACCTCATATAAAGGTTTTACGTAACATCAATTTTATTTGCGACAAGGTCGATACGTAAATTAAGTTTGTGGTTTTAAATCAAAACTAGGACACTAATTCTTAGGGTTCCGTAGCCGAATGTCAAAAATGGAACCCGTCTGTCTGTCCGTATGTCACAGCCAGTTTATTTCGAAACTATTAGGACTACACAGTTGAAATTTGGTAGGTAGATGTATTCTGTGAACCGCTTTACGGTTTTTATACAAAAATAAAAGATTAAGGCCATACATGAAACTGAAAAAAATAAAATCATCATCAAACCTATACTTGCGGGGTGTCTATAGATAGGTCTTTCAAAAAGACATTGAGCTTCCTAAAAATATTTTTTCTCAGAGTCAATCGTTTGAAAGACAGACACTTCCAAAGTGGTAAAATGTATGTCCCTCACCCCTTTCTAAAGTAAGAGGAAAAAAATTTAGGATTGTTGAAAAAACTTGCAACGAAAATTGGTTTGAATAGGATTTGATGTTTAGTTTTTGAGATATGGAACTTTCTCATCAAACTGCAGCAGTAACTTTGTTTTTCATTAACAAATTTAGTTTTGCTGTTGAATGTAATACAATACAACATATGAATGAGCCTTTTATAATATTTTTATTATATGGTTTGGTGCTACGGGACCCAGTGTGCATCTGAGTTCGACTCGCACTTGACCGGTTTTTGTTAATATAATTTATGGCTTCAAATGTTATGCATTAGAATAAGAATTTCAAGACTTTAAAATAACCTTGCAAAAACTGAGATATATATAAATACTTACATATTCCATCGTTTGTGTCCTAATCAGTAGGTTACACCCTTGGTATAATAATATACTTCGCCTGGTATTCTCTTCCCGTGACAGCTGGGTCACGTGATTGGCCTAAGTATCCGTCATCAGTTGCAATACGGTCGATGTTGCCACGGTATGTGATTGAATTACCCGAGCAAAATGTATTTTTTAACTTAACAAAGCAATTATGAACTAATAATTCAATTAATTTAAAACTAAATATATGAATCACACGAGTTACTAAATAGTTAAGCTAGTTGGTAATTTATTTTATTTTCATTCACTAAATGAGAAAGTACCTAAATTTACTGAAAAGGACAATCAATGGTAACACTTATCGTGACGTAGTATTATCGTGGGAAGAGAATTCTAGGCGAAGTATATTATTATACCATGGGTTACATCAACCTGACACCACCGGCCTTCCATGGCCCATGGGTCACTCTCTACGCCACCAATATGTTAAGCGCACGAGCACCCCACTTTCCGGGAACTGAAATACGGTGGCGTAGATGGTAGGCAGTATTAGAGTTCACCCTTGCATGATTGGGGGCCGGGAATAAAAATTCGAAATTCTGTTAGTTTATTCGGTATTAGTGCTTTAAATTCACATAATAGGCATTTGTTTTCCAGAATTATTTTTGTTTGACTCGCGGTGAATTGTACAATCAAGGATCATCGTATTGAGGTAAGAACTCATAAGTCATAATTTAAGAAGTACCATCAACTTCGAAAGAAAAACAATTGATTTACTGTGGACACAGGACGTAAGTACCTAAGGTACCGCTACTTAACCGAAAACATAAAATTCCTTTTAAAAACAAGCCTAACTCAAAAACATAGTGTTTACACACAACATTCTTTGATGTAGATCCGTCGACTGTTCGCAGAAGTAACACCAGTTGACCGTACTTATTTAATATGTTGTGGTAAATAATGTCAATATCTCACTAATAATTCTTTGTTTTCTTGTATACCTACCTAAGTTACACGTTCTTTATCAACAAAGTCAATTTGCGTAGTTTTAAAATAAATACCTAATTGTAAAAGTACAATTATAAGCTACCAAAGTAATCAGTACAACTTTGATAGTTCTTTTCTTATTTTTTATTAGCCTTTACTGTCCCACTGCTGGGCAATGGCCTCCCACAATTCCTTCCAAGTGCTCTTTTCCCGTGCCTCCTTGAACCAGCCCTCTCGGTACGCGTCCAGATACCTACGCGTACCTCTTTACAAACTAACAACAACTGTGATAGCTTATATTTCGGAAATGTCATGCTTTAGTCAGGGATTCCAAGCAGTGGGGCGCGCGTAGGGTGATCAAAGGGGGGGAGGAAGTGGCTGCAGATTTAAATTATATATTACTGTTACAGTCCGAACTACAAAAATAAAAGAAAACAAAAAGATCTCTGATAAATCCATCCATCCATCCATCTCTTCCCTCTCTCTCTGGTAAAACCAAAGATTTACCAACTCATAATGGTAAAAGCCCGAACTATTCTGCACTCATCGTTCATTTCGAACTTTTACCACCATACCCTCGGTAAATCTTCGGTTTTACCTCAGAGACATTGTAAATATTGCGAACGAATGACCGTGAGTGAGCGAGACACGTGCCGGCCGCGCGTACGCGTACAGATGAATATAAACCATACAGCTTTGACTTGGACATTTTCCTGTCTAGCTAGAGAGTTCAAGATAGATCTTGAACTTGCAATTTGACAGATGTGCTTGTGACAAGAAAATTGCTTGGCCATAGTAAGTGCTAAGTTACGCCAATAGAGCTCTCGTGCGTGTGCAGACGGAACGCTGTGAAAGCATGTTACGACAGGTCTTCAGCGCACGCGACCGGTGCGTGCCGGTCTTGAAATAAGCCTCAGTATCAAATTTAACTCCTAATGCAGATTTAAAAAGGTTACTAAAAGGAATGCTTCTGTAATTTAATGATACGCCAACAAAGGAATGTTGTTGTTTTATTTTCTTTCATCGTGAACATTGGAATTTAGATAGGTACGTACGAACAATGACCTGATGCAGTGGTGGCATCAGGTTGGACTGGAAGCTAACCCCAACAAAGCTGGGAAAAGGCAGATGGTGATGACGATATCTTAGGTCATCGATCCTATTTTCCTACAACCACTGTTCATCATTTTTGTTTTTTCAGTTTACATAATTAATTAGAAAAACAGTACCGTAGCTAACAACTTTAAACTTGACCGTAAAATTAAACCATGACAAGATAATTGCTAAAACAAATAACACACTTTGATTACCAAGTTAAGGATAAAATTAGCATTATTATTTTTACCTACGAAAATAATCGTGACGCATTCAACAACAAATAGTACTATTTTTAGTCAGTACTTAGAATTATCGTTTGGTGTTGAACTACTTGGGTATTAGCGACTTTTCAGAATAAATAGAATTTTCATCAACAACTAACATTTGATTAAAAGTATCAAAAAACCCGACTACAAATTGTATTATGTACCTAAGTATTTATATATATAATGTAATATATATATATATTTATATTTGTAATTTACCTGTAATTTTTAAATTTATTTGTAATTTACCTGTATATTTCTAATCTATTTTTAATTTCCTTCATTTTGATACCCTACTCGATAAGTTTGGTTGAAAAAAAAAAATATTAACGACTTACAAATTTAGCGCCAAAAATCCGCCATTTTGTTTTTTTTAAACACCTATCTAAGGACACTTGGGTTTTTGAGACGAATCTAATAATACCTTAATTGTCGAAATCCATCCAGGCATTTGAAACATACGAAGTAATAACGAAATACACAAAAAACAAACAAACAAACGTACAAGATACGCGCTAAAAACATAACCCTTCCTTGGCAGTCGGATAATAAAGTCAAGGAAAACAAAAAGATGAGGAAGCAATTCGTCCCAAACTGAAGTTCTAATCGCATATCATTTATTCTGACTACCTTGCTAAGCGACTGCTTTGCGGCGAGCAGCTGGATAACGTGAAGCGAAACGTAGCGTGAAGCTCAAGACCGTTCGCGGAGGACTACTGTGAACGCACTCTGTCCCATCTAGAGGACACAAGATTTTAAATCATTAGATACTAACCTATTGAAAAATTAACAGTAGACCGACCGCTTTAATGAGTCCTCCACCTTGCCCCATCAAAGGCACATTAGGCGTCCACAAAGTCCTCACAATACCCCACAGGTTATTTGCTTTAAAATAACCATAATCCACGTAGGTATTACGATACTAATTGAAAAAATACGTGATCAACCTTCAGAATATTCCATTTAAATTGGTACCTTCGCGAGGACTCGTTAATGCGGTCGGTCTATAGCCTGTAGTGTACTACTGCGGGGCATAGACCACCGTCGCTAATTTCCATACAATTCTGTCTTTTGCTATTGCTCGTTAATCCTCTCGGCGGAAGTCAGTTTCGGTCCGCCATTTTCAACTTGGTCTGCCGTAATGTTGCCTTGTGTTTAATGGAATACACTCGGGATACCCACGGTTAATAAGATACAGCCTCATGATAGACTTGAATTTATACCATAGCATAGCAGCAGCCTATAATGTTCCCACTATTGGGACACAGGCCTCTCTAGTAGACTCCTCTTCTAGACTTGAATTTGCACCGGTTTAATAAAAAATAAGGTTGAAAGACAAAAGGAAAGCTACAACAATAAGGAACACCACAAAAGTAGCAGATGTTAAAGTAAAAACACGAACCCTAAAATGGAAATGGACAGGTCACATGATGAGGACACAAACAGAAAAGTGGACCAAATAATTTACTGAATGGTACCCAAGGGACGGATAAAGACACAGAGGAAGGCAGATAAAAAGATGGGAGGATGATCTGCCTAAGGGATGGAGGAATATAGTGAGGGATCGACAAATATGGAGGGAACTTGAGGAGGCCTATGTCGCAAGACAGTCTGACCTGGTAGTAGATAAATAAATTAAAAAAAAAAAATATGTATAATCTAAGGTTAAGTAAGTAGTTAAGTTATAATTTAAGTTTAGATGTAGAAAACAAATAAGTGTAGTTTATATTTATTTTTTTAAATTATTATATTGTGTATACGAAGGTCAGAGTAAATAAAGGCTATTTTAAAATAAGGAGCATATTACACTTTACGTCTACTGACTACATCGACAAATTTCACCCACCCTCGCAAATAAAGCATTTGTTATATACGTACCTAGTGGAAACTCTAAATCATAATAAATTGTATGTCAATTGAAAGGAAAAAGACAATTTTATGTATCTCGATAAATAATACGTCAGCGAGCTGTCGTCACTTATCAAAGAATACAGCGTGTATAAATTATCCTTATGAAGTTCCTCATTGTAAAAAAAAAGATTTAAAATTATGAAAAGAACCATTACACGGTTTTGACTACCTACGTAACTAACACCTTTTAAAATTAGTGTCGTACAGAAGTGTACGATAATAAGATAAATGTCACGTTGCGTAACTTTACTATCGTATCAATTTTTTCCTGAAACACGCATAGGTGCAATGAAATGTGTCTACGAGGCTACGCGTAGCAAGTTGCACACTACGCGCAACAAAATACACGTAGCAAACTAAGTGTATATTTTTCCGCGTAGAAAACAATTCATATCAGCAACACTTCGCAATATTACACACGTAGTCGCGGTGAAAACAGCTTCGATAGAATCCCTCTTAGAGTTATGTATACAACATTAGTTTTAGTATATACGAAACCTGAAACACGTGTCGAGTATTTTTATGTAAAGAATCTATGTACAAAATTTCAAAACTGTATCATGAAAAATCACAAAGTTATTAGCTTGTTCTGTTACCTAGTTGTCCGCACAAAAGCGTGGTCACCACGCAAAGCACCCGCGCGTCCAGCGTCGTCTTGAGCTCATTGATAAACATAATTTGTCAGTAGGTATCTAAATGATTGCGATAGGTACTTAATATCGCTCGGTGTCCAACTTCTAACTTTTTTCAAATATTTTTGGGGCAAAATATAACATAGTTTAAAAATTATTGGAATCGATTCAGTTACTTATACTGAACAAACTATATTCAGGTTTCGCATATACTAAAAATAATGTTGTCTTTTTAGACATAACTGGCGAAATGTGGGTGTTTTAGGTACACTCAGCCTTGCCCTTCGGGGACTACAAGCATGATGTTATGTTATGTGATGTACGAATACAACACCCTGTTTTCATAATATTTATAACGGCCAATGGCCATGACAAAGACAAACGTGATGGCCGTAGCACTTGTCGTCGCATCACGTTTATATTGGTTTTATTTATATAAACGACGTATAGATAAACCACTGGTTATTTCTGCTTCTAAATATTAGTAAGTAGTATAGCTAGCACTTGGATGATATGGCAAGAAAGGAGATGTCTGATGAGATGGCAAGTAATAGAGAAGTATGGAAAAAGAAGACATGCTGGGCACCGTTTTGAGAGCAGTGGTGATTCAATAAATTACTCAAAAGAAAGTGCCTGCACTAATTCGAAGCCACAACACGTAAGTCTAGTCCGCTCGTGCTAGCTAGCCCTTATCCCAATCTATTTGGGGTCGCCCAAAACGGTCGAGGAAATAAACTTTCTTATTATATCCTTATGCCTCAACGGATATGTCAATCCAGAAACAACAAAAAACACTTTAAGTTTATCAATGAATTAAACAAAATAGTATTCAGCTGAAGCATTTTGTTAAGTACACGAACAAATCGGTGAAACTCAGTACCATCATAGTAAAAACGATTTCCTGATTCTAAAATTAAAACAGCGATATCGTCCCTCGCCACGCTGTAGTAGAGATTAAAAAATGCTCTTAATTCTATAATTATTACCTACTTTTTATCCGTGACAATACCTAGAGTTTTTGTATTCAATATTTAAAATAGAATTGTTAACAAGTAAACCCATCTAATAAATACTTAATTTTTGAAGATTTTTCTCAAGTTTACAATTTATCGTTTTTTTTGGATACGTCAACCCAAACATCTTAAAACTATTTATAATTCACTATACTAAATGGAATACTACTACACACTATACTAAACGATCTCTACACTACTAGAACACTATACTAAATGAAATATTAAAAAAAAATAAACTGGGAACAAAATATTACACTCACTCACACTGATTCACTGCTGCCAAACTACAGAGTTGTTTCGCTAGATCAGATTTGGGATGTGACAATATTGTCTGAATTGAACCTATATCTAATCTGGTCAATCTTACCAATCTCTCTTTTTCTTATCCATTAGCAAATGTTGTATTTTATTTATCGTTTTAATTCATAAAATTCTACCGCATACCAGCGGTAAGAATTTGACATCGACTATATTATGTCGTAAACTGGTAACAGTAAATACGATTTTCGTAGTGTTACCGATTTTGACTGTACCTACTCGAATGAATAATAAAATAAGAAATATGATCTTGAATAATGTACATGCCTTTGAACTTTGTAATATCCACAGGAAAAGATTAACTGCAAGCCTTTACCTCATCATTCTCTTCGCAGCATTTCCCAAGATGGTGAGTTATGTTGGATTGTAATTAGGTAAATATCTAAACCATTGCTGTATGTTTAATTTACCGAACAATCGAAATAGCGAATGTTTTATCATTAATGTTAGTGACCATGACATTTTAAAAACTTACCTATGGCTAATGTTTTATTTTTAGTTATTGTATTAATTTTCTGAAATGTGACCTTTTTTATCCACTGTCGATCGAAATAAACGTTTTTCTATTTTTAATTTATTCTAGTTTCATTTCTATAAGATGCTGTCAAGACTACCTACTTTCCTGTGGTATAATTTCCCGTTTTTCATGAGACCGAGCCCGATCAAGTGCGAGTTGGACTAGCGTACCGATGGTACCGCACAAACTTGTAGATACGTATTTTGTTATTAAACTACATTTTTACGGTTTTCAGATTTTTTCTTAACAAGTTTGATTTTTTCACAATTGAAAGAAACCATATACCCGAATATTTGATATAAAATTTTAACTTGATACCTCTACGTGTTCCTGATAAAAAAGGTTTTGACAGACAGACAGACAAACGGACAACAAATTGATCCTATATGGGGTCCTTTTGAGGTACGGAACCCTAAAAACTAGTTATTTTATTGTTCCAAAAAAACCAACAACCTTTTTCAAATGAAATTTCAGAAATGAAATGACTATCGAAAATAAGTTACTCATCAATAGACGGATGTAACCAAATATAAAACAAAGAATACGGATCTCAGTCAAGCGATCCGTAAATCGCAATCCATATCAAATTGTTTCGTCGAGCTCGCAAATCGCGACCAACGATTTGCCTAACCGCTGCCATGCCAGTCTGCCTCCGTGCAAACATTCATGCCTTGTGACAACTTTATTATCCAACGAAGGTCCTCTACGAATTTATATTCTTTACATTTCAATTATTCAGTACTAAATTGCTAGGATAAAGAGACCTCAGACCGTGATTTTTATCTAGCACGTTTAGTTCCTGTTCTAAAGCGGAAGTGGCCTTTTGTTCCGGTGTCATTGCCCTTTTTGTGATATTCAATTCTATTAAGCAGATGTTTTCTGGTGTAACTATGGCCACCATTCACAGCCATTATTGTATCCCTAGATTTAAGAGTATTGTAGAAGATATGTGCAACAATTTTAGTTTAAAATAAAGTGTACTCTACTCTATCTCTCTAATTTGGTGAATTTATCCAATTTCATTGGGCTAGAACCTCATTCAGGCGCATTTTTCCTCATCTAGGAGTCAAACATAATGTGAATACTTAAATATTGCTTAATATTGGCTTTGCAGGAAATACTTTAAGAGCTTAATTTAAACAATTTAAAGTATCAGAAAACCCGACTACAAATTTTATTATATATGTATATATATTTGTAATCTCTTTTAATTTCCGTCATTTTGATACCCTACTCGATAGGTTTGGTTAAAAAAAAAAATATTAACGACTGACATTCAGCGCCAAAAATCCGCCATTTTGTTTTTTTTTAAAAACACCTGTCCTATGACATTTTGGTTTTTGAGGAATCTAATGATACCTTAATCGTCCAAATCCATTCAGCCATTTGGAACATACGAGGTAATAAAGAAACATACAAGATACGCGCGAAAAACATAACCCTTCCTTGGCAGTCGGGTAAAAAGCATGTATAAAACCTCTTTATCATTGACTTCGGGCATTGGCTCCGGGAAAACGGAAATGCTGTTAGTCTAGTTTTCCTGTTATACAAGACGCGACTGGCATTTCCATTATCATCAACGTCTAGGAATGTTGCTTTGGTTCCCCAGCCCATTATTTTGATGACGTTAGTAAACTTGAGAATCTTGAGATCTTACGTCTTACCTACATCAGAATTTCAGGCAGGGATTTCGCAATAGAAATGAATTGAATAGAATTGATTCAGACAGAGAGTAGATTGAGATAGATAGCACACACAACACACAAAGTACACTTTCGAACGGTATTCTGGAGGAAATCTCTTTTTACCTTACTTATAATCGACTTCTCAAAAGAAGGAGGTTCTCAATTCGGCTGTAGTTTAATACTTTTTACAAAAAAAAATAACCGACTTCCAAGAAAAACTTCAGGAAGTTGGTGACTTTTGTTTGTTTCATTGACTTTTTTGCCACCGAATTCCGCAAGTATAGTTATTTTCCAGTTTTTTGTGTTTTTTTTTTTTAGAAAGTCAGTTATTTTTTTAAGGCTAGTATTTAACTGTAAATCAAATAATCTTCCTTTTTTATATAAAAGAAATCCCAATCCTAATCAAAAATACTGATTGCACAGAAAAATAGTTACCGCAAAATATTATTATTTTAGCAGTTATTTGAGTTCGTGATGCATCACTAATATCTAATAATACTAACGCACAATAAATTTTGTCATTCATTTTTGTTAAAACAAAGCTTCTTTTTTTTTAACGCATATGGCAATTTGTTTAAGTAAAACCGACGCGGGGCTACGTCGACTCTCTATTTCTGTCTGCAGGGTTTAAAGTAACCATCCCCTTCGAACCTAACCTGTCCGAGTCGGGGTGCCTTAGATACCGAGCTCGCTTCGCTCGCTCTTGCATCCTATGTTGTCCTTGCCGCAATGCCTTTTTTACAATGAAAACATGTTGCAAAAATATTGTTTTATATGTATGTGTGAGTATTACGTTTGTACACTCTGGTAAATTTGATATTTGCAATGAAAATAATATTTAAGCTTAAAAATATAATGTAGTATTAGTGCATTTTTTTGGATTATTTTTAGCACTAGTTTTGTTAAAGATTTAGTTTGTTTGCCTGACTATAATTATTTTGATGTATAACATATTTAATTGATGTAAATAAATTGACGGGCAATAAGTTTTTTGATGTGCTTTAAAAAAAAAAAAGTTTTTTAACGCCATTGAAATCATGCCAACCAATGTTGAGTAATTATTCATACATTCAGCACACACTGCGCCTACAACAACCGACACTACCTAATGACATTCCTACTCAATAATAATGAAGTTAAAGATCAATAAATTAAAATTCCTAAGTAAGAAGCTGTAGGCACTAGCGACACGTGATGAAAGTGCATTTACATTAACTTATCGCTGCACGTTTTAATCTGCTCGTTAAGTTGTTAAGGCTAAGGTAAAACACAGAACACACTGTCATTATTTTATTTTTACACTTGCTAATCGGCTTAACGCCTTGTACCCTTAGACGGAGGTGCCCACCTCCGCCTAAGCGTATTTTTTTTTGGATTCGCAGGGCCCCCTTTGCGCGGGGCCCGTAGCAATTGCAACAAACAACTATCACTTAACCACTTAACGCATTCTTCCTTAGTACCAACTACCTGGCTACCAAGTGGAACTTTTCGCGCGGCCCACTTCCAGGCGTCTTCGTGCATTTTATACCCATCTATGTGTACTGGTTCCAACACTATCACACGACACTCACCTAATCTAGCTGTTAAAGGTTTTAATTCGCAGATCGTTGAACGTTTGGTTACGAAAAATTTGAATCAGACAGCAAAAAATAGATTAGTAAAGTTCTATTTTTTTATTTGAATATTTTTTTATCCGGAAGTTTGAAAAAAAGAGTGTAATTCTCTTCCTACTTTGGTATAATATACCAACTGATAGAAATAAGGTAAAAATAAACTGTATCTTTTCCAATAATATTTTTAAGTTTTACGGTTAAATAGAACGGACGTTACCGGTTACTTTAAGGGTTTATTTTTAGTTAAAAAAAATTTAAAAAAATGATTTGATTGATTGATTTCATTGATTAGTTAAGGTGGTAGCGCCAGGGTGGCCCGCGATATTCAAATTTTCTTACGTTTTTTTGCAATTGCAGGTCAGTGTCAGGTTGCAGAATTATAATCATTAAAATCATCAATACAACCCTCTAAGTTCATTTAATCCCATTCAATAACTATTTAATGAAAAAGTCACTGAATGGGATTAAATGAAATTTCGCGAGTAATCAAATCAAATCAAATCAAATCAAATCATTTATTTCTTTGCAAACATGGGTATTAAGGGCATAGATGTTCTTTTATAATGAGGTTCTCCACATTTTGCCGTCACATGGGCATGCAAATAATTTGTTCACAAATATAAATTTAAAATAAGTGGCATGTCATTAGAATTGTATACAATAAAAGAAAAGAAAAATAAAAAATGTGCCCCTAACCCTGGCGCTTTCACCTTAAGGCTGATCTAGTTCTACTTTTGAACCTATTACGAGTTATTTTGTTTCCTCTTATTGAATAGGTATGCTTGCTGGTATGGTTTTTCAACACTGGACTGAAAGTTGCGATCAATTGTGGTAACTGTTTTTTTGTCTAATTACCACCTTATTGCACGAAAACATATTTTCCATCATGCATTATAATGATTTGCTTGCCTACCTATTATAGACTCGTGACCAAGATGAGGCTTCGGAGATTAACTAACTTAAATATCCGTTAAGTACACTTTAAAGTACTCGTACATACAATAGTTAGTGACAGTTACAACTTGTTAAACTACCTAGTTCATCTTTAAATCATTGTTAATTGAGGAAGAACGCTTAAAAATTAGCAATAAATCGTAAATGTTATTGCTGATTGTTGTGGTGGCGCCAACATTAAAATAGATTTATGTTAATGTTTTAGTGTCAGTCCAAGTGCCCACTATCAAACGGAAAGTTACCAAAACACCACAAAATTACATAATTTTCGAAGTGTCTAAAATGTAGTTGATTTGATTTCGTGAAATCTTATTAGCTTCATGTAACATTGGCTTCAAAATCCAATTTGGACGGATATACCAGACTTACGGCAGTCACACATAATTGTAGGAATGTTCAAAATAAATAAAACAAAATGTAAAAAGCACCCACCTCTGATAGAAAGCGGCACATTGGAAGGTTTCTTCAACAGAGGTGTCCATTCGGATGCAGATACGGCCTGCTTACTCAATGACACTGAATCTAATGAACATCTTTTCAACAGAACTTTAGAAAACAAAGTGTTTAACATTTTACTTTTCTAATAATTAAAGGCACTGGCCGGAATTCGGGACCCTTTTTTTTTAAAGTCGAGATGTCACATTTAAAATGTACACTACTCTAGACCAAGTCGCGTGGAGTACTGGCCATGCACACTTGTACAGTAACTCTGTGCAATTAATAAATTTAAATTAATGTGTGTACTGATAACATGAAAGTACCTACTTAACTATAGATATGGGCTATTTCCACGATACCATTTACTAATAATTGTTATTTTGTCGTATTTTTCCAATAGTCAGTAATGAGACCAAAATGGTGATGGAGGAAACGATACAAATGACAAACGTATTTTAAAAATCCTTAAAGTTATTTTTTTTCCGTCATACTTTAAATGCATAAAAGTCGATAATTGGAAATGTAGGCATCTAGGCCAAGGCCTTAAATTGAATGTTACGGAATATTAAGTAAGGACCTCTAATAAAACCCTGAATTGTGGCAGATCTTCTCAAGTTCGATACAAAACTAAAATATACCGCTATCTGTTATTTGACCTTCCTCTATAAAAAACACGTACATGGGTTCCAAAACTAAAAAGTGGAGAATAACCCTTAAATGCATTGCCAACTTATGTTTACTATTGTTGTTACGGAAAAATACTATTCACTATCGCTTGTAAACAAATAATCGGGATAAACTTGACATAGATAATAGTTAGATATCGCTGTGATTAGCGTTATCTACAGCAAACATCTTCGGCTTCGGCGTAAGGACTGGGATCAAATTGCAGTTCTACAATAAGTTCATAGGTTCAAACAATGAACTCAGCGTTGTGGAATATTTCCGATCTTTACCCTTTGAATAAATTAGTGTCTTTGTCTTATCTACATTCCTCAGACTTCAACGACAACCTAGTATTTAAGCATGTACAATTGCACATACCTTTCTACTCCAGAGTAAGATGTATAGAATATATCGTCGGGGATAGTGCAAATCCGCGAATCTACCATACGTAAAGTGCGCGTATCTGCACTACGTGTAGTTTTACAGGGGAAGGTTATAAGGTTTTTTTTTTTTTTTTTTCAACGATTTTTGACCTCATTTTTACATGAATAGCAACAAATGTGTTCTATGTTTTGTTGACAGTAGAAATCTATTAAAGTCATTAATTTAGTCGCTACGACAATGTGTAAGTGCAATTGGCTACATTTGTCAGATACGCGGAATTATCCTATGATATTTCCGCGGATTTGCACTATCCCCGACGATATGCCATTTGTTTAATTGAATTGAATAAGTATAAAAAATAAATGGCAAAGAAAATAAAATCTACAACAATTCACTTCTAGGTTTCTCAATTGCATTTGCTACAGCGGGTGCACCACAGGGACCTTTCTTAGTACCTATAAAAGTGCAAATAAAATAATCCGGGTGCCTAGATTTTAAGTAACCTACATAATTCGCTTTAAAATAAAAACCCTTTAAAGCTCTATCTATATTTATTTTAAAAGTAAACGGATAAAATTCAAGGGCAACCCGATCCTCAAACATAGTTTGCAAAAATTACGGTGACTCCTACTGCAAACTATTTCAAAGAATCGTTCTATAGAAAAATGGCATTGCAAATAGAGACCGATTTGCAAATCAAACATGACAAGTAGGTACCTAGATCCTACAGACAAAGGTAGGACATTATTATATTATAGTATTCAGTCCTCAGATGCACATATGCTTGTAGCTATGAACATAATATTTTTTATTTTAATCCCTATTTCTTTAAGCTATGGAGAAGATAGGCAAGCAGCAGTGATTGTTGACGTCATTCAGTCTGCCGGTAGACCATCTTCGGTGATAGCTAAACTCTGTTGGAACCCTAGTAAGTTACTCTAAGATTACCTAATAATACATATTTTGTATTTAATCGTCTTATGCCCGCGGCTTCGCCCGCGTAGTGTGCGACAATTGTACCACGGGATCATACTACCGGGATAAAATGTGTTAATCCAAGTTATAAACTATCTTTGTGCTAAATTTCATACAAATCCGTTCAGTGGTTTTTGCGTGAAAGAGTAACACATCCATCCATCCTTACAAACTTTCGCATCTATAATATTATATCAAATATGTTTAATATAGTAGGATATGAAGTAGGATTGAAAGCAATAATTAATTCAATGTTCCAGCTAAAATAATTCAACTGCATTATATTCTTACAAAAAAATACATTCAATTCAGCGCTGGAGATGTTATCAACGGTGACAACGCTCAGTTTTATGATGAGGAACAACATATTGTTTTCTTAGCTGATCTGAACTGTAATGATATTAATGCTTACTTTTTAAAGGTAAGCTATGTTCTTTATTTCATTAGAGTGATGGTTTTAGTTAGAGAGTGCAGTCGTACGATAGGTACTGAGGCCCAACTTTTATCCATATGTCCTACAGTCTATGAATAGTGGCAGATCGATTGATTGTCATCATTTGCATTGTTTAACCAGATATCTGGCTTCCCCAACTACCTAGGCTTGTTATATGATATAATAGTATTCTTGTTGTTCTTCCTTTCTTTTACACGTTATACTTAGATACGGATACTTAGATACTGTTAGCCCTATAACTTCCAGCTCTTTCCACGCTATTTCAGTTCTTCGTATTTTTGTATTAAATAGAATAGCTTTAGAAACTTCTTCCGAGCACCGTTTCGATGGATACTTTTTGGAGACTCTGGCAACTTCAACAAAGACATTGTACCGGAGGCTGTGGCTAACATAGACGTGCTACTCGACTCAGAAGTATTGGTAATTCAGAGCGTCGACGATACCTACGAAATGCACTTCAGTAAGTATTATTAGATTCAGTAAGTATTATTATAGAGTTTATTTAGTATGTTGTGCGGGTAACCCTAGATAGATTTCAAACGTTCTTGTTCTCGTGACTCCGTTTTAAGCAAGTTAGTATAATCGAGCACGAAAATTGTTAATGCTGCTTTCTTATGCTTATCTAAAGATGTTCAATCTTAACCTAAGTGTATAAATGCTTCAGTAACGTCATCATCGTTGCCTGATTCATAAACATAATTCCGATCACATTATTCACTTACTTTACCAATTTTGTTCCAGTTTACAAGATAGGTCCCAACGCCCCTTGGAACACCGAATACTACGGGACTTGGAATACAAAAAACAGAATCCAGAAATCTCCCAGATTTATCGAACCGACATCTTTGAGACGTCTCGACATTGATGGATATGAAATCAGTATCTGTTACGTACTAACAAATAACAAGAGCGTCGATCATTTATCTGATGGCCTGTAAGTGTTACACCGTTAGATAGTTATGCAGACAATTCATTTTAAAAAGTAATCTTATTAGATGATACCAGCAAAAAAAGTAGCGGTTTATAAAACAATCAGTATGACTTCTTGAGAGATTGTGAAGTAGCACAGACCGCAGTAGTAAATGTAACAGTACATACACATCAACAAAATGTAGGTACATTTATTTTTCCTTAATAATAAAGTTACAAAGTCTGGGAATTTTGTTACAAAATTCTGCGCAGAAAAAAGCACAAGTTCAAGCCAGCGAAACCGGTCGCAAGATATTTTTTAATAACTTTGTACTAACTACAGTTGCTCAACCATTGCAGAGACGATCACATTGATACGATTACAAAAGTGAGTTTCCCCACGACCAACCATTTGCTGGATTTCCTTAATGCTAAAAGGAAATATATTTTTGCTGACACTTGGGGTTACCGGGTCAATGGCACTTGGAATGGAATGACTGGCTACCTAGTTAGGGGTGAAGTTGAGGTTGGAGGTAGGTTATCAAATAATGTTGACGTCAATGCACCATCTAAAAATAAGAAACGAGTTGTTACAACAGTTCGTCAAAGAAGAAGACTCAACAATCACGTTACTAAAGACTGAGATCGCGTAAATCTAGCTATGTCTACTATCGTCTGTTTCATCGACATACATGAAGGTCTTGTCACATCCCGTTTGTAACATAATGAGAAGATGAACAACATCACAAACTGAGCAGATATAACATCATGCCAGTCACCAATTAACTTTGCATTGTAAGCAATTGATTGATTAGCTAATCATTGTAACGGTTTCCGAGCGATGTTTTTTTGGCAGTGGGTATTTACGAATCGCACGAATTATGAATGACCTTCTATTTAGAGCAATAACGAGAATTCAATTCGGTGTAAGCCTCGTTTTACGCAATCGGGGACAAGGAATCGACGACTCTATCCAAAAATAGAGGCTGGTGCAGCAATGATGAGAAAGTAAGTATTAACAGTCGATGCAAAAAGAAGAAAGAAGAAGCCAGACAAATAGCAATCTCTTTCAAAGCGATTCGTTTTTGAGTTTTCTATCATCGCAGTTGCAATTACACTCTGTCTAGGGCTCCAGGCTTCCAACTTCCTCCGGCTTCTTCTTTCATTTTCTGCTTGATTGTTTTATTTATCAATCGTCGTGTGCGTCAAAAAACGTCGTAACCCATTTAAAGTCACATTCACGACCATTCATTGCCTTTTTCTTATTTTCCTCTTTTGTGTAACCCACAGGATCACCAATGTTCTTCACATTTGAACGTGTATCATTAGTAGACTACATCGCAAGTCCAACGCCAACTCGCTCTAAATTCGTATTTCAACAGCCGAAATTGTCGTACGAAAACAATTTGTTCTTACTCCCGTTTAATACTACAGTCTGGTACTGCACCATAGCATTGATATTCATTATATATCTGGTGCTTCTAATTGTTACGAGGTGGGAGTGGAAGAAGACTAAGCATATGATTGAAACGGTAAGTTTTTTGTAAATACAGGACCCTCATCCCGATGAAAGCTTCTCATTAACTGACATTATACTAAGTTCTTCAAAAACACCTTCAAGAAGACTGGTTATTGTCTGCATTGGGTGCAATATGTATGGATAGATCACTCGTGTTCACTAGGGCATTACAAAGAATACTGCATTGCCTCTAGTAACTACTTTTTTACCAAATATATCCAGACTAGCGATATCAGAGGTGCTCAAGGCCGCCAATGTAGAGTAGCAAAAAATATCTATAGATTGTTTTGTATAATAGGCGACCACAACTCCACCTCCAACACGAGTCATACAACACACTCGTTTTGCGTACAATGTCTTTAGATATACCTGTACATATAAAATATTTTCAGAGGGAAAAAGACTCCGGCGTACTAAGGGCCAATTTCGTTGATGTTATCATTTTAATATTTGGCGCTGCGTGTCAACAAGGAAGTCCTTCTGAGCTAAAAGGTAATTTAACATTAAAAGTAATTTCATACTGCTCCGTTAAATCGTGATTATATCTAAAATGGTTTGGAATTAGTGAATATTTAATGAAAATCTTGTTTCTTTCTCTTCCTCTTCCAGGGTCCTTGGGCCGAGTGGTTATGCTGGTCCTATTCCTAGCGTTGATGTTCCTCTACACCTCCTATTCAGCAAACATCGTTGCTCTTCTCCAATCCAGTTCATCTCATATCAAGACTCTGGAAGACTTACTGCATTCCAGGATCAAGTTTGGCGTTCATGATACTGTTTTCAACAGATACTATTTTTCGGTAAGTTGTGTAGGCTCTTGAACTTAAACTAAGTCTTCCATATTATCCGTACTTGACCCTGGTACTGTACTTGTTTTTTTTTCAGACTGCAACTGAACCAGTACGAAAAGCAATCTATGAGAAGAAAGTAGCTCCACCAGGAACCACACCTCGTTTCATGACTATGGATGAAGGTGTCATACAAATGCGGAAGGTTTATACTCAAAATTATTTTTATAAATCACTAGTCAACTTAACGCCAAAAATAAC
Organism: Noctua janthina; assembly: GCA_963576755.1. Lineage (NCBI taxonomy): Eukaryota > Metazoa > Arthropoda > Insecta > Lepidoptera > Noctuidae > Noctua > Noctua janthina. Next base: position 8,753,616 of record OY755055.1, read on the forward strand.
TAAGTGAGGTTTCCTTGCCAGGGTCTATTTGCATTTCATATGGAAACTGGGGTCGGGTACAAGTTCGTTGGGAAATATTTCAATGAAGGGGAAAAGTGTGGCCTTAGAGAGATACAGTATCTGCAAGTAATTGATCCATGGCTAGCAGTTAGGAAGGATACTCCGTTCCGGGAAATGTTCAAAATTGGGTAAACAGCTTTTACTAATGAATGTCGAAATGACTATACAAATTCATATTTTACTGAATATTCTGTTCTTTACAGAACCAAACGTATTCAAGAACACGGACTGCAATATCGAGAAAATCGTCTGATGTACGAGAAACGGCCGAAATGCTCAGGAGGAGGATCCAACTTCGTATCAGTCAGCATGGTTGACTGTTATCCAGCTGTACTCATATTAACCTACGGGGCTTTCGTTGCCTTATTCTTACTTGCTTTAGAAATATTAGTATACAAAAGAGAAAAATTCTTGCGCTGTTTAAAACACAAAAATTACCAGTAAACAAGAACTAAGTAATTTCGTATTTCTGTAGACTTAAACGCACTTAAGGAAGAATGATTGTTGGTTGCATCAAAGCTAAACCTACAGTTAACACTGAATCATGAATAATAAGTTCTCGTAAACGGTCAAGTGGTGGGACAGCCCTTATGATTAACAAGCTACCTATGTATTATACCCAATTAACGAGGGGCATCGACAATTACAGGCATGGAAGTAATAGGCACGTAAATTATAGTTGCACAGTCTGATTCTTAGACATTAGTTTTCTTTGTCGCTTCATTGGATCTTCTTCAATATGAAGATTTTGACGTTATTCATAAATATATTGTGTTTGAAATGTTGTGTTTCAATTTCTAACCCAAATAATGAACTGCAAATGATTGTTGACGTCGTCAAATCTTATGATAAACCTACTACGGTTGCAGCTAAAGTATGCTGGGAATCTTGTAAGTATGGTCAAATTTTCCTAAAATTGCATAAACCTTACCTATAATAAAACAAAAATTGTTTTCAAATACAGCGGCCGCAGAAATAAAACTTGCAAAAATGTTGGCAAATCTGGAAAAGCCAATTAGCGTTCGTTATTTGCGGGAAAACAAAACATTTCAGCAGCCTTATCCAAATAACCATCTGCTATTTATATTAGACAAACTTTGTGAAGATGCTGAGTTTTTCCTCAAATGGGTAACTAGATATATTCCTAAAAACTTCCCAAAATTTTTGTTACATAAATCACATGTTCAATCATTTAAAAAAAATTGTATGATTGTCAGGCTGGCGCAAACAAAATGTTTAGCAAGTCCTACAGATGGCTAGTTCTTGGTAATCCAATACAAAAAAAAGATACCGTTGCATCAGAATTTGAGGATCTAGGAATTTCCGTTGATTCTGAAGTTATAATAGCTCAAGAAAAAGAAAATAACGAAATCTTATTTCATACCAGTGAGTATACGATTAATCTGGTGGCTGGTCATGATTTCATAGGATAGTATTTTTGTATACCAGACGGTAATTTGTTACAGTATACAAATTAAGGTCCAACAATGAATGGAATACGGAATACTACGGGACTTGGTCCGCAGATTATGGTCTGAATAAATCAGAAGATAGAATACACTCAAATATGCTAAGACGAAAAGACTTCAAAGGAGAACCTTTGACCATGTCTGTTGTTATTGGAGATAACAGAACCAAGACTGATTTACTTGGCCTGAGGTATTTTATGAATCTAACCTTTGTATGACTCCAGTAACATTCTTAAGTATAGACCTCATGAACATTTTATATTTCCAGCAACATCTTTGTAGATACCCTTTCGAAGAGCAGTTTTCGTTGTATCGATCCCTTGTATGACTTTTTAAATGCATCCAGGGTAGTAATCTTTGCTGATACTTGGGGCTACCCAACCAATGGTACTTGGAGTGGGATGATTGGAGACATAAAAAATGGGAGAGCGGATTTGTGTGGTTAGTAAGAGATTAAAATCTTCTGCCCTTTATCCCAATTAATTTGATTAAATAGCAGTCGTTGTATCCTTTTTTTCATTCATGACTCCATCAGCCATGATCTTAGTGTTCACTTCCTTTCTAGCCATATAATCATTCACGCTATTTACTTTTCGATATTACATTACAGTACAGACATACTCGTACATACTTCTCTAGGTATAGTCACGAACATCTAACTGCTGCCTCTGATGCTTTGATTACCTACGCAATGTTAAATTTCTTTGTAATCACATTTGTTCTGTGCTCACCAGGAATCGTGACATACATAACATTAGAACGAATGCCCATTTTGGAATACTTGACCAACCCGACGCCAATTACAGCAAAGTTTGTATTTAGGCAGCCTCCTCTGTCGTATCAAAACAATCTGTTTATCTTACCGTTCACGAGTAATGTATGGGTGTGCCTTGGAGTATTCGTTCTTATACTGGGCGCTATACTGAACATTAACACGAAATGGGACAATAAGAAATATGAAAAATATTACAAGGTAAGGATGAAAAAAGAGAATCCCTTATTCTAATTTACTTGGGGTCGACGCAGCATGTCTTCTTCTCATATTTCTCTATTCGTCGTCATCTCCTTTCTAGTCATGCTAAAAGAGAATATTTGATAGAAAATATTTTTTTTCACATTGATTAATATTTTAGCAAAAGCTGGACCAGACATGCTTGCCATCAACTTGGAGCGACATCACAATTTTTCTTCTCAGTGCCATATCTCAGCAAGGAAGCTCTAATGAGTTGAAAGGTTTGGTTAACAAAACTATTCACTCGCGATAATTTCATAAGTACTTATTTTAAAGATATGTTTTCTCTTTCAGGGACCCTTGGACGTCTTGTAATGTTTATCGTGTTTTTGGCTTTCCTTTTTCTATACACGTCCTACTCAGCCAATATCGTTGCGTTACTGCAGTCGACCTCCAATCAAATCCGGACACTTCCTGATTTGCTGAATTCGAAACTAGAACTCGGTGTTGAAGATGTGGCATACAACAGATATTATTTTTCTGTAATTTTCTTTTAAATAGTTTCGTATTTGTCTAGGGGCGTTCGCCCATGTCCGATGCGATGCAAACGAGCGACTGAAGTGCGATAGAAGCGATACCGGGCGAAGTACACAGCCAGCGGCTGTATATATCGCGACTGAATCGCTGCAAAAAGTCGCAGTGGGAGAGAGCTCTACCTTCTTTTTATAAATGTCCTTTTTAAAATGTTATAACCCGTTTCACAGGCCGCTTATACTTCTCAAGATCCGATCAAAAAAGCAATCTTCGAAACCAAAGTAGCACCGAGAGGTAAACCAAACTACATGAGCATTGAAGATGGTGTTAAGACCATGCAAAAGGTTGGTAACATACATTTAATAGTATTGTGATCCTCTCTACCCATTACCGTACACACAGTCAGGTGTTTTACCTCTGACAGCAGTAACTCAATAGCAACCTTAAGATCAGTGTCATGATTTTGACAAAATCAGTTAAGTTTTGGCAAATCAGTGCTAAAATAACAGAAAAAAACTGTAATGTAATAATTGCAATTTTCCTTCGCAGAGACCGTTTGCCTTCAATATGAACACAGGCACTGGTTACAGAATCGTGTCAGCGTTCTTTCAGGAGCATGAAAAATGTGGACTCCAAGAAATCGATTATATTCAAAACAACAAGCCTTGGCTTTGTAGTCGGAAGAACTCTCCGTTCGGAGAAATGTTTAAAGTCGGGTAGGTGGTAACAGAGAAAAGGGAGATAGCTCAGTTACCTTAATCCAAAATTAAGTAGCTTTTTTTTCGTTATCGACTTGTCGTTGAGGTCACTGCTGAGATGACGAGGAAAAGAGGAGTAGGCAAGACGAAGACGTGCTGAGCCAACCCCAAATAAATAAGGATGAGGGCAGGAAAATGAAATGATAACGTTTTGTTTATGACTAACTGGTTTGAGTTATGTAGTATGTGTAAACTCGATGCAATTTTCAACAACTGTAAGTAACAACATAGTAAGCTAACCACACTATGAACAGAAGACCTTAAAATGTCATCAAACATACAAACATAAGACAGATACACAGGTATCTACCTACGTATCGCAAATAACTGCTCAGGGGTGGTCACCATCACAAATAAATTAGCCTACACCAGGTTACCCATTTTTATTATTACAGGTATATCAGGCTCCAAGAGCACGGATTAACTGACAGGGAAAACCGTTTAATTTATGCGAAGAAACCGGTATGCTCCGTGATGGGTGGGAGCTTCGACTCAGTCAATATGGTGGACTTCTACCCAGTATGTCTTATGCTGCTGTATGGGATGATCCTGGCTTTCGTTCTGCTTGGAGTCGAAATGTTTGCACATCGTCGGCAGAAGAAAGAAAGCAATCAAAACGAGCTATAAATAATTTCAATTGCTTTAAATAGAATGCACTAACTGCTGATTTTCTTCAGCTAGCTTTGAGTATTGGTTTGCTTTGAAACGTTTTATAAGTTTTAAACGTTCTACCTAAATATGATCAAAATAAGGTCTAGAAGATTGTGAAAAAGTGGAACACTTAGGCAGGAGGGATCACCTTATTTTACGCCTTGCTAATTTGTCACATAATAAAGCATCTTTCCTCTTGATTTTTCCTTTAAAACCAAATAAAACAAGTCTAGTTTATCCTACATTACCGAGGCAGCCAGGCAGTCTGTTGCACCTACATAACTGCTCCGTTATCGGCTGTGAAACCGGTAATTACATGGGAATCGATTACCTCGACGGCTGGATCTCTCGGCGACTTGTCTGATGTACGGCAGGTGAAACAGCAATTAAGATAAACACCGGCCACTGGCCTGCCATCTGCGGCGCGTAACTGGGTCCCCGGTCGAGTTAACGTGAATGATTTACATGTCAATTGCAGTTTGATAAGCTGTTGGTAGGTAGGTAATTTTGATGATATTCGTAAATGGCGTTTTTGTAACATCGGTAAGCTAGGATACTTAGTTGGCATTTAGACAAATTACCTAAAATTAAAGTTTGAAGCAGCGTGCAATCTTTTTAAAAGAGTTTGTGAACGGATGACCTTTGAAGCGGAAAAGAAGAGAAGAATTTAAATATAACCCCTAACTCCAACCTACCTAAGAAGTCCAGTGCCTTCCTTGAGTGGCTGTGATGCAACTTGGCCTTATGAAAAAGATAAACCACATCTCCACAACACCTGGTTTAACTGTGTCCTGTTAAAGTTATAACTATTATTAATTCTAGAAGGTTAGCGTCAAGTTTCTTATTTCTTGAAATATATAAATACAATAGACAGGGTACAAGAGTAGGTACTGATATCCTGTGAAGATATCGATTAACAGTTATCAATTTACATCAAACGAAAAAATTTCCTAGATCTGAGATTTAATTCGAATTAAAGACAAAAAGGAACTGATAAGATACGCAATTTAAAGTGTTCATTATTGTGATAATGAGTGATATCGAAAAATCACCGAAGTACGCCTGAGTCAGTCACAAAGGAATGTTTGTTTGCAAAAAATGGATTTCAAAATAGTGTTATTTGTGCTAGCTTGTGTTGTTGGAAAAGCTGTTGGTGAGTTTATATGTGTTATTTATTTTATTTATGAGCTTGATAAATGATAGGTAACTTTCTAACTGTTGACAAAGAGTAAGTGTCTAGGAAGGTATTATTAAAAGCACATAAACAACAAGGAACATTTCTGATTTGTCCTAATGAAGGACGTTACCTGAAAGAGATCAATGGATTCAAACAATCTACATAAGAACCTAGCTAGAGCATTTATTTTGTCGTTGGCGATTGATTTAAGTATATAGTATGTACACATATATTCCTACAACGCGTTCTATACATTCATGTGGACATGCTGAAGACTTGGCTATTCTTATCTGAACTAGTGCATAACTTATCATTCATCATGAAATGTGGTTAATTTTTAGGAGACGGATTACGATGCTACACTTGTGGGTTTTCGTCGGTGGACTCGGATCGAGACTGTCTCACAATAACCAATGATACTCGAACCGTGGACTGCCCACACACTTATTGTACCATCTTGAGACAAGAGTTCTTGGTGAGTATTACCAAATTAATTAGCTTAGTCACTGTTAAATGGAGAACAAAGGGCGAGTATGGGATCTTGCGTACTACACGGCAACGACCATTACTTTTGGGCGTAGAACCTTCGTCGTCCGACCAGTTTTGTTCAAGAAAGCGGCCGCACATGCGACAAGTGGTCGCTGCAGCGTAGTGCCCGAGGTCCCTTAAAGTTTGTCCATTTAGGTACTTAGTTCATTTGTCGGGTGCTAGGCTCACTATCTCTACGACCTAACTATTTGAGTAGGTACCTATTGAGTAAATACGGACTGTAGCAGGAATCGCGCATAATACTGAATACGCATCCGTCGTGCCTTCTGGAAGGGACGCATTTCAAGCTGCTTAACTACTAACCTTACCTTCCTTAACCTTCTGAATACCTACTAGCTTTTCACACGCCTAATTACTTTTTCCAGGACCCAGTAGGCCAAGTGGCTAGTTTCACTCGTGGTTGCGAGGGCCAACCTGACTTCTTGAACCATGAAGTAACGGATTCTACCTTTAGAACGTTTTACAGAGCCTGTACAACGGAACTTTGCAATATCGGTAGGTACCTATCAAAGTATTAATATCTGCCTACTGCAAAACCAAAAGGAAGGGTTATTATTATTGCGTAGTCGGGTAAGATTTCATATAAGTAAATGCCAAATCAAAAGTCTAAGCCAAAGAGCATAGAGTTTCCCAGTGTGATCGAATCAAAAATGAAGAAATCCACAAGAGAACTTCAAGGTCACTGACACAGCACAAAAATTTAAGCCAAAATTAAAAGCAAGTGGTAGTAGGCAGAGCACATTGCTCGCAGAGAACGGATGGTCAATGAGGCCGAAAGGATCTCGAGTGCGACTGCGTAACGAAAAGGAAAGAGAAGATGGAAAGCCCTTGTGTAGGTCACAGACATCTGTTGGATGCAGGAGGCACATAATCGACATGGTCGACGATGTGGCGTCGCTGTCGTTTGGGTGAAATCCATGTCCAGCAGTGGTCTTCTTTCGGCTAAAATGATGAAATAACATCTGAAAATCATTGTAACTGTAAAGTTTAAATTAGTGACTTTTTTTTACAGGTAACGGTATACAATCGGTAACCGGTGGCAACTTATCTCCTACGCCTGAGTACAATGGAATTAATTTACTCGTACCGGGCACAGGCGATGCAGCTACTATTAAAATAAGCCTAATTATGTTACTTCTGAGTATTTTTGTTATTAACATTATATAACTTTTATTCTACACTCGCCAATTTGTCTTTCATTGAATTCCAATATCAATCTGCCTACTCCAGTAATGTACGTTTACAACATTTCATACTCATATACGCCGATTACGGTGCCTGGTTCAATGCCTTCATTCATGCATACATTTTTATTGACAATTTGTGCCCTACGTGCCGACCCTAGAGGGCAATATACCAATAAGTACTTATCTGGAGGCAATCGTGTTATTGTAACTGTTGCCACGGCAACTGCGAAGCGTAAATAGTATATGAATTTAAATATTATTATTTTCGCAGTTGATGATTAGTTTTATCAATATTTTTTTGTGTATTCTTTACAGAATGTGTTTTCAATTTAATGATCAGTGTTTTGAACGTGTCTCTATCATTTTGACAGTTTCCTGAGCGCAAAATGTCAGTCTTAAAACGTAATAGGTTATGTTGTCTAATATTTAGTAAAAATGTAATTAGTAACATAAATTAATAGTTTTGTTGGTTTAAAACCAAATATGACCACTTCACCTACAAAAACGAAACAAAAGTTGTCACTACGGAAACGTCTGTTTGTTAAGAAATCCCCAAAAGTTGGATGCGTTGTCGATACAGATTCCAACGACGAATTTGCACAGTCTTCATCTCGACCGATCTCTCCCGCTGATCCCTTCTTAGCTGCGAGTGCTCATAGTGCAGACCATAGCATAGAAAGCTCAAACCAACAAAACTCTTCAGCAGAACCATTTTGTAACAACGTAAGTCATAAGGCGACCAATTCCCACAATGAAGACGACAGTAATCAGAAGTGTTGCAGGACATTCTTCAGACGGTCCCGTCCTAAAAGCCTGGTGGATAACCAAAATTCTAAAGATGAGGCACATTCTGTGACCGGTAGTCCAGAGAACAATTCCAACAGCATAAGTGACCAAACAATATGTTCTCAAACTAAATCTGAAGAAATACCCAAAGCTACGATTAAATTTCCTAAAAGTGAAGATATCAAGAAATGTTTTGAACATTCAGGATCATTTGAAGGGATCAAACAGACGAAGAATAAATTATTTGTTAAGAGATTATCAGCTGATCATTTGATATCAACTGAGTCTAAGCCTCTGTTTCGCGCGACATCGCCTGAGAGTGACCGGAGTAGCTCTTTAGATCGGAAAAGAAGGTAAGGTATAGTTTGTGTTATAAAAAAGGTTTTATTTATTCTATATTTCTTCATAATGGTGCTGGAAACTTTTCTGTGGTATTTTTGTAATTGTCTATACTAGGACCAAGTCATCTATCGCACGGTCATCTTCGCGTGCCGGGAGCACTGACAGCTTAGCTCGTAACTCGCTGCTTGCAGCACAGGTGCTGCGTCTCATACCCACTGAGGAGGCTCGAGAAAGGTTATCTGTTGTCTTTGTTGTTATGTTGTATTAGAAATAGAAATTCATACCTACATTTACATTTTCTTGTAGAGAAAACTTAAAGAGAGTACTTAAAATCTCAAATGCTTAATGTGAATAACTATTTCAACTTGGCTTTTAGTAACAAGAAGAAATATTGCCTATTGTAAAGTGAATTTAACATTTAATTTCAGGAACTATCTTTATGGGCGTCTAGCGTCTCATTCCCTTCTAGGAGCTGCAGAATTAGAACATGTCTTCCCAGATAGAGAGGTGAAAATATTTGTAGGATCATGGAACATGAATGGACAACCACCACCAAAGTAATATATTATTATGCAAAATTTTATGTTTTTTTTCCATATGAGCATAGTTCTGCCAAAAACTACCAACCCACGTCAAAATTTCCCCCATTTTCTGAAGTAATTGTAAAGATTTTAAATCAGTTCTAAGCAAATTTTTTTTAATGTTTATGAGACAATTTTACTAGATGAAAATATACCACATCACATTTAAAAAGCTGGGTTAGTTTGACATATTGAACTGAATTTATGAGATATTGTGGGTTGACTTATTTTGGCAGAACTAAGTCATTTCTACTAATTTATTTATATAATTTCATAGGGAACTGGCCGATTTCATATTCCCAAATCAAGTGACGCATGTCCCAGATATTTTTGCTATTGGGACACAAGAGTCATACTCTGAGCGTACTGAATGGGAAATAACTATCCAAGAAGTATTGGGACCATCGCATCTGTTGTTGCATTCTTATTATTTAGGTTAGTAACCATTTGTTAACTCATTAGTAAACTGAATGATAAGGATTTTTTCCGTGAAGTATCAATTAGGTATGATTGTAAACAGAACAAGTACCTACATAACTATTTGGTTGTTTACATGACTTTTTAAACACAAAAAAGGATGTATTTGTTTTATAATTTTAGATGGAATTTTCCACTTCATAACATTTTCAAATCTCAACATAACTTATTGTTCTATGAGAAAATTCAAGTTTTTTTTTTGCGTATTTTGTCCTTATATTACTGCCCATTCTTCTGCTTGTAATACATCACCAATATTTATTTCAAAAAGCACAACAATTTTAAATAAAACCCTGTCCTGCTTTTCCAGGTACAATACACTTAATGATATTTATAAGAAGAGACCTCATTTGGTTCTGTTCTCTCCCTGAAGACGCCAGTTTATCTGTCAGACCAGGCACTGCGTTTCGTACCAAAGGCGCCGTGGCTATATCATTCGCGTTATTTGGGTCTACATTCTTATTCGTGACGGCCCATTTGACTGCGCATCAGGAAAAGGTCAAAGAACGAGTGTCTGATATCAAGAGGATAATTAGGTCTATCGATTTGCCAAAGAATTTGCCTTGCAGGCATAAAAGTAAAGGTATGTTATTGATTTTTTATCTTAGTGTTATGCCTCATAGGCGTTTTCATTCATGAACTTAAGTCTAGATGCAGATATGCTTCATTCTGGCACACTTCCAATTGGAGCTTGAAAACACTGAATAATAAGTAAATGGAGCAAAATAGTGAATGATGCAAAATACATAATTATGCTCTCAACATGGTGACCATGTTGAGAGCATAATTATGATAATCTTAAATATCTTGTTTAGTGAAGACGGACCATCAACCATATGGCACTTGTTTAACCCACAAGAAATTCCTACACTTCAATTAAGCGAAAGAAAAGAAATATTATGAATGCTCCATGTGCTTTTTTCTCCATGGTTGAATCTTTCAATTTTGGTCAGGCTATTTTAGAAGTTTTTTCTAGATCAGTTTTAAATTTTATCGAAAAGCTTTCTTAATTGGCATCTTAAGGAGTCTAGTCGAGGCCAACGTATTGAATTACTAAATAAATATAAAGTGTAAATATATCAATCACTTTCCTTCCGCGAAACGTAAGTAAATATGACTTGTACTGATATGCTATCAATTTCCTTTCTGATACCTTTGTTGTCAGGTAGATGTATGACGCGTCATATAGATTTTACTTAGGTATTATAATCATTGTTTGACATAAGGAAAATTTAGAGACGAAATTACAAAGCCAATTGTTTAAAAAGTAGCCAGTTTCGCCCGAAATAGACGGCTCATAGAAAGATTAGATAAGATAATGTACGAGTTAAATTGCTCTAAAATAGATCACGGTCGATATAACTACACCATTTATTACAAGACTTCCAGCTTCTTATAACCGTTTTCACGAACACTACGCAATAACTAAATGAATGCCTAAATAAAAGTCCACTATTGGATTTTCAACGCTAGGCCCAGAGCCTGAAGGTGAAAATCGACGCGCCACCAGACATTTGTAATGTATTTATTTGAACCCCACGCACAGCGTCCGCGTTATGAATCACAAAACTCACATAATAATATCTACGGTTTTTCTTCAATAAATAAATAAATATCGTATGCTGTATTAATTCCAGATGTCACCAACAATTTCGACTACGTGTTCTGGTGCGGTGATCTAAACTTCAGATTGGGAGAACCAAGAGCTGCTGTGTTGCGGTGGATCGAGCAAACAAAAGTACGTTTTCCTCTTATTCATGGAAGCGCGAAGGTCAGTGCTTACCAATGTAAACACTACTCGATCACAGCCGACTAGTATCTGTAACAGAGTACCTATTTGTCTAAAAATAAACTCAACCACATACAAGACTATTTTTCTAACTCTGAAGAGTCGAGTTTTGCTTTAAAAATATCTAATGTAAACGTAGTCGGTGAAATTAAATAATCAGACGAATCTTCAGACGCATAATGGGCATCATATCGAATCATAATAAAATAAAAACTATGGTCTGTGAAGTTTTACCAGTTAACTTATTTAGACCTTGTATTGGTAACTAAAATGCGATGCGGAATGTTCACGCCAAAATAAACAAGTTTAACATACTCTGGTGGTCTACCATGACGTCTTAGAGCAGTATTGTCTTAATCTTTTTCCAGAGTGGGAAAGAGATGGAGCTAGACGTCCTGTATAACAACTTTCCTTCACCACTCTGGCATAAGAATATAACAATACTGCTTTAAGACGCCATCGTAACCCATCTGGTCTTGCATTCACAGTTCCCGTTACCTCATCACCTGCCTCACGGGTTACTGCATGCGGATCAGTTGACCGCCGTGCTAGAAGATGGCGCCGCCTTCCGGGATTTTAGGGAAGCTCCCATCACCTTCCCGCCTACTTACAAGGTATCTATGTTTTCTACTTAGTGTTAATCTTACACTCCTTTATTTATTTATTAATTGATGATAGACAATGTATGCCTAAACTGCTGGGTCTAGCTAGAAACATGAAATTTCGCACGAGAGTTTATTTTATAGTGAAATAGCACTAAGGCAGGATTTTTGAAAATTTATCCTCTAAAGGCGTTGAATGGATGTTGTTGGCTGTTTTTACTTGGCCCACTATCACTCTACCTGACCAGGAAATCAGCACAGGAGCTCACGATTAGAAGTCACGCTTGCACTACCAAGTTTTTGCGCCGGTTCGCATTATTACGATAAGTTGAATTATATTTTAATGAGGTACAATAGAATGGAACCCGTGGCTCCCCGCAATTAAATGAAGCAAATACTTACAACAGACCCCACGTCGTGGGTAACACTTAAACGTTGAACTGACCTAACGTAGTAAGAAGTTTCAAAGCATAAGGGGCCCTACGTTCAAAGAGATGTCAGCAAAATGGAAGGGGTCTGCAAGGACCGATGCCTGCCAGGGCTGCGGGACTGTTCGAAAGAGATACCGCGGCCCTGGAACACAAAGGGCTAAGAAGGAACATGGGTGGGTTTTAGTCAGTACAAGTCTGACATTCCGCTCCGCCCAGAGTGGGACCGTCATTTGACGATTTCCCACACGAAAAAAAGGGGCTCCTACGTGACAGAAATAAAGTTGTGTTATTGATTTTTCCAGTACGATCCAGGCAGTCAACAGTTCGACACGTCTAGCAAGCAAAGAGCTCCAGCCTATACCGACAGAATACTGTACAAAGCGAAGTCAATGACCTCTAACTCGTCATCTGCGTTTTCGGGTGAGCTTTCGTCTTAAATATTATGGCCTGACGTCACTAATCTGAAGATTTCCATTATTTGTTTTCCTCGTAAGTTAACAATGAGTTTATAAAATTCCCATAGATCTCTGTTTAGAATAATGTTTTGACTTCCGGATAACTTGTGAATTGTTGATTACCGGTCTTGAATACGAAAGGAACGACAGTTTCGCAGAGGCTTTGGCATATCGCATATCTCTTCAGGGGAAGACCCTGAAGAGGTAATCTAATGTCAATCAGATTTTAAAACAGTCGCAGAAAATAGAACCGCCAATCAAACTACTTTAAAGGAGATTTGCTATCAGAATTATTTGAACAACCAATCAGAAACCTGAAGTCAGAGTTTGGGTCCATATATGTGTTTAACAAAATGTAGTTAATATAGAGTTTACAGGAATTCATCCCGTGTCTGGTGCTCGTGCAGAAAGGTACTGGTACAGCCACAATTTAACTGTAAAGTTCTTATAGCAATAGTAATACGGGCCTATTTTGAATAACAGGGATATGCCTATACCCTAAACTGCTTTTGAATGTTTTAATAATTGTACTGAACTTGGCAAATGGCATTCGAACTAAGAAGGAGAAAGAACCCGTAAGTGGAACATGCAAGAGTAAAAACTAAACTCTTACAGTACGCGGCTGTAAATGTAGCTATTGTTTTTCAGGAGAAAGTCGGTTTTATAGAGCGTCATCTTCGCATTCCTTGTAATAAAAAGCGGCAGGTATAAAAAAAGCAGTAGGTACTACCGAGTTTACTAACGGTCGGCCACTTTTCACCCTTATGCGCCAAGTAATAACGATGAAAAGTGGTCGACCATCAGTGACCCGGTATACATAAAATAAAAACATTTTTATACTTAATTCTAAGCTTCTCCTCCAACATTTCAAACTCATCACTCTCTGATTTTCACACCTAAGTTGTTGCAGGGCTACGTCGCATCAGCTCGGTGCCGGTTGCCTCAGGAATCAAGTGCTTGGCATACAACTCGGTGCAATCTGTCTGCACTAGCGACCACAAGCCAGTGTGGGGGCTGTTCTCGACCATGCTGCGACCAGGAACTGACGTGTAAGCATTCCTGAATGTTTCGCACTACTGCATTCCTTCATGCGACGTCGATGATGACGGTCCACTTGGCACAAGATCTGAATTTATTGAATGCTAGTTATTTATGTCAGCAATGATGGTGAAAACCATTTCACGTATTTAATTTAGTTATAGTACAGCATGATTTTTTTGGCGCTTGTATGACATTGTCAGAAGAGCGAGTAGGTACTTAAAAGGAAGTCTGAACGCGGCGCCGGTGACTGAAAAGTTGTGTGGTAATCGGTTGGCTTGGTATGGTTATGTGATGCGGAGGAATGAGAAAAAAGGTCGTGACGAAAGTTTTGAGTATGAATGTGGATTGGTAAAAGACTAGAGGGAGACCAAAGAAACGATGAATGGACTGTGTGAAGGATGATATGGCAAGAAAGATGCTGAGTTATAGAGAAGTATGTAAGAAGAAATGCTGCTCCGACTCCAAATAAATTGGTATAAGGGCAGGAGAATGATGATGAGAAGGGTTCTGCTGTTAAACATTTGTGTTATAGTCTGCGGAAATTTTACTGAAAAAAAAAAAGATGGCGGCTTTAGTTGCAGTTATGTGATCGACATTAAACATACTGCATTCAATTATAGCATTGAATCGCTGTCAACATTTCAATTTAATAATAAATTCAAAACTACTTGATGTTTTGTTGCAGTGTGCCCCTAGCTGCGGGCTTGTTCAATCGTGAAGTCTACCTCGAAGGTATCAAGCGTCGGAGAGCGCTGCTCGACCACGCGCCCGGCACCTCCGCGGTATGTAACGTTCAATAACAATCACCCAAGTAACTCCACAGTTACCGCAACTTTTTTGTTTTCATCTCGATACAAAATGTCCAATATCAGGCTTATGTACTGTACCCAATGTATCACAAAATGTACGAAGAACGTATACTCTAAAGAAAAGCGTATATATATCACGCTAAAGTTTATTTTCGATTGTCTTTATCTTGACCAAGTGGCCGTTTATGCCATTGTAACAAAAAGTATTGCGTTTACCAAAGAGGTTTATATTTTTGTTGTTATATTTATTGATTTACACTTTTCAAAATGTTTTATTTTTATTGTTTATTTATTTATTACGTCCTAAGTTAGCGTAAGTGGACAGATGTGCAATGTTACGAAAGACGACTTACACAATTATTATTAGTTCTTAAATTATGCTTAATTTAGTTTATTTTTGTGATGTGCTCATTCTGAAAACGTAAAAGACAAATCTAGTCAGTATAATGAACTTCAGCAGTATTCCTAACAATAATAGTTATTTATAACCAAATAACAAACTAATATAATTTTAATATTTGTATTAATTAATATTTCCACGTAGCTCTAAATTGTTTAGCATATATTCTATTCTTCAGATAATTATTGTGCTGTAAACAAATTAATATTCTTGGCTATAGCTTAGCAATTGAATCTATGTAAAATATGATTTCGAAAGTGTGTAGTATATTTCCAAAACCTGTTTAGAAAAGTGAGCTTTTATGATTATCATAAACGTAGGTACGTATCGTGGAGTTTCTAAAACAGTACTTAATTAAAATATTTCCTGCCTTATATCACTGTGTTATACCGTCGAATGAAATGTTAAGAACATTTCAAAGAGTTGATCAAACTATGTTAAATAGGTGCTGTGAATAGTATTCGTCTAGTCTGATGTCCATTCCAGTGAACCGGTGTAGTGTCGACAATCTAGAACATGTTGTATGTCTGTAGTTATACGGTGATCCGAGATCAAACTACAAACATAAACGGTCTCGCAATCAAGGGATATTATCGCACAAATGAGGCGCGATGTTACGTCCAACATTTCGTCCTTTGTAGTTATCTGAAATATAACGGAAATCATGGCAGGTTTTGAATTAATAATTGTCATGAATGGTCGGCCAACATACAAAATAGCAACTCCTAAGAATGTACGTATCTTACATTCGTTTTAAAGCCGAGAATCGGATATTAAAATAATTTTTAATGAATATTCGATAATCATTTGTTAAGTAAATTATTTGTCGTAATCGTGTAATTAAGGTTTGTGTATGTAAATTATGACTATTCGAAAATTGTAGGTCTCTTTGGGTGCCAGTCTAAGATACTGCCAAACCTAGTGTCGTATATTTCGTGTTATTACTAAATTCTTACCGACCAATAATAATATTCGTGTTTTTAAAGAAAACTAAAATAAAACGTCCTGATCTTAGATCGGTGTGACAAACAAAAAAAGGACTTAGAATGTTGTAGCAGATTTGATGTTATATATGTGGGATTTAATAATAAAATAAAAAGTTGGGTGTTTAAAAGTATTTTTTCATAACTTTTAGACAGTTAGTCTGAGATAGATGATGACTAAAATTCGACTGTGTAGTAGGCCTAGACCTAGAATTTGTACTGTCAATTGTCTGATTGTCTGGTGAATCGAACTCCAAATTATGATCACGAGGACGCAAAGTATAACGTTGGTAGTTATGATCGGTAAAATCTATCCCCATGAACTGCACAGATTAAGTCCATTTTGAATTGATGAAAATTATTGCAACTTGTCACCCCATTGCGTCAAAATCAAATTATTTCAATGAATCATTAGACTTGAGAAAATTCCATAAAATCATTCTAAGTAAATCAGTCTGTCTTCCATAACGTGTACTTATCATATTGATATATAATTTAAATCCGAATCGTTACCTGAAGTCGAGGCATCAATATACTTTACCATTATAGGAATTGTAACTCCTGTACAGTCACAAACGTAATGCTAATAAATATCACGCAAACTGTTTCAGTTCCTTCCATGAAGGGATTCAAATGACGATATTTAGATTATGTTTGTGACTGTACGTTTCGTATTCTTGTGTATCATTCATAATGTAAACTTTTTAATCATTATTACAATATTTTATTAATTTAATATTAGTACCAGCTTTTTGCAACATATAACACTTATTTTAGCTTCTATGCTGTAGTGAATTAAATTTATGTCGCACAAAGAAAAAAAAACACATTTTCTTCCGTTCCCATTTCTTCATTTAATGTATTTACACAAATGTAGTTATAGTACGAGGCTGGTTAATACTTGATGTTCGATAAATAAAAGTACAATGTTTTATAAGGATTTTATATATTATATCGACATACATAATATTATTTTTCTGATATACACGTTTGGTCTACAAAAAATGTGGGTACGTGAAATCGTGATAAAAATCTCATATCGTAGAAACTGTTGTATACGAGCGTACCTACTGTAGTATATGTATATCAAATGTGTATAAGAGACAAACAGAGATGGTATATTGCTAACAATTTTTATTTTGTACAAGAATTTTTTCTGTAATAGTAAATAGCTGAACAAATTAGTCATAATGTTGTATTACTTTGGATAGGTCCTGAGTGGGGAGGTGACTGCGACAGAATATTTACAAGAAAGAATTCTCAATCATTCTGTTATATGCGACCTCTTAAATATAAGGTGAACATTATAGGGGCTTAATGCCTACAAATACCAAATATATTTTTTTATTTAGAAATCTTGCTTATGATTGCTGACTGGTTAACATAGATTAAGTATACCGTATTATGCCTATTCGCTAACGCAATAGTCCGTAGATTTTTGTCGCAGTTATCTAGTCTTTAGTAATAATTGGTTATGATTTTCATTCAATGAAATAATTGTATTGTCATTATTGTGAATTATATTGCTAGTCCATATTTTATAGATATACTAAGTTATAACTTACTTAAGTCGAAAAATGTTATGCTAAATATAGTTAACTTTCCTCGCTAATTCTAGTTTAATTTACCTCGACAAAGTCCATAAATAACACAAAATATAAACAAAAAAGCTAAGTAACTTTTGAATATTATTTCTGCCTTAACGGCCTTATTAATTAGCCGTTTACACAGAGATTTGCGCAAGCTACGCATTTACAGGTACCTACCTATGCCTATCTTATATATTTATTCACACTATTACATAACGCATAGTATACCAATAGAAAGATAATAGCCAAAATGAAAATTTTAAACGCGAAGCACTTAGAATTTTAAGGACCATAGCGATAGCACCATAAACCGCTAAACACATTTAACGCTAGGTGCAAACGGGCCGAAATGTAAATTCAATAAAAACTAGAATATCAAAGCAGAAAGGCTTTTTTATACTTTTTTGACAACTGTAGGTAAGTTACTCATCCCCCTACTTATTATTACCTCCCTGAACATTATTATAATGCCACTCGACACAGGCGGAACCCTTTACGCCATTCACTTCGACACTGCACCATCGTTCGTAAAACTTGGCTTCTCGTTCCTTTCCGATGTAGAATGTATCTTCACTGTTCACCTGCACTCGAACTGCGTAGGATTTGTCTCCTGAACATAGAAATAAGTTTTGTAAGTAGGATTGTCATTTTACAATCTACAAAAGGTTTAAAATCTCACTATACAAGGTCATTAAGTTAGCTAGCGAAACTTTAAAAGCGTGGTGGATGTTTTTTTCGTTCTATTTGATCAATACTAATCATTTCATTTACTTCAAGCCTGATAAACTATATTACTGTAAACTTTCTCCAACATTCGTTCAATAGTTTTTACGTGCAAGAGTAACAAATATCCATTCATTCATCTTCACAAACTTTCGCATTTATAAGTATGTAAGATTCTCATAGACAGGCTGCGGTGAAAGATACAATTGACGGTCTCGTAATCGCCACACAATTACGGCACAGCAATTGCGAAGTCCACTTTACCTTCTCGAGGATACTTCAATATTGTGACCGGATGTTCCAAGGCTGAAATAGGAGGAAATGACAATGTGACAGGTCTTACCAGCTTCGAAAATAAACGCATAGTCTCTGGGTAAGATTTGATGTTCTCCATGTTGGTACAATTGGAAGTCGCTGGACTTTACTGGTAGAACAGCTTGATCTGATTGGCGGCAGAGGTAGCCGATGGTCAGGCTGAAACAAAAAGTATTTATATAGATGGCTAGAGACTCACTTTTCCAGCGAGTAGCTGCTTGAGAGAGGCGAAATTTTATAACATTCGAATTTTCGCCGCCGTTCATTTGGTCTACACTGACAAGACGCGGACCATGGCCATAATTGAGTTAGCATTGGAGAAACATTCACATAAAACATGTTGAATAAGTTTTTGTCTTTTCTTTCTCTTAGTCAGATCAGCCAAAATGTTATCGATTTTCGCCAGTCCGGAACTCCAAACGCCAGTTATAAGTGTTGACGCAGTGCGCAACTCAATGTCAACTAGCGCAAGGGTGCTATTTGTTTCTCAGTGAAAGCCGAGCTCCGCGAGTTCTGCGCTAGTCCATAGACAATTAATAATATTATCTGAACAGGAGGAATACTTACTGCGACAAAATTGCAGGCTGACATACTGTGCCAATGGCCATGCAGTCTCCGTTTTCCAGGAAGATAAAATGATAGACATAACGGTGGAAAGTACGCCAGTCTCGGAACGGTCCTGTAAGAACGGTGCAAATAAGGATGGTGCGTCGCAAAAGAGGTTGAGTACAATTTAGCTAAGTGTATAATGTATTGAACAGGTAACAGGGTGGTCTGATGCGATGGGTTAGTATATATGCTTAAATAAGCTCATATATACCTCCGTGCGTTTTTTTTAACGCGCACTGTTGAATTGTTAACGCTCAGCGCGCATTCATGCGAAAGTGACCTTAATAGTGGTATTCAGATCAATATAAATCATAGACTAATGACTACCCCGTTGTTATAGTGGTCGCAAGCGCGACTGCTGAGCAAGAGGTCCTGGGTTCGATTCCTAGGTCGGGCAAAGTGTTATTGGGTTTTTCCTTTAGAAATGTCTCTGTAGCAACCACGGAGTCTGGAGTTGTGCCCGGTTGATAGCAATAGGCTCACCCCAATTACATGGGACTAAAACATAACTGGCGAAATGTGGGTGTGCTATTAGGTACACCTGTGTAACCTAACCCTTCGGAGATAACAGGCGTGATGTTATGTTATAAATCTAGGACTTACCGTAACTATGATCTCTGACGCATGGTATGTCGATCATGTGTTGTTTGCCGTCGATAGTGATGGTGCCCTCCAGAACTCCCATTTGCTCATAATGCGTTTGATGTAATCTGGAAATTAAGAGCTGGTACTTATCTGGTTCTCACGATCATCGACAATCGTAGATTTAAATATGCTTTCTTATAGAAGCATAGTCGGTTAAAAGAATCTTTATGTAAAATGGGTGAAAAAGACTCACGTCTTTCGCAATACTGAGGCCAAATTCGCGTTTTTTCACTAGTACAAAATGAATTTAATTCGAATTACCATAGATCATATTTTCGATTGGCCAAAAACACGAAAAAATGGGCAAATAATAAATTTATAGTTGTCAGGCCGTATTTAAGACATGTAGCCTCATGTTTTGGTTTTTAAGGAGGATTTATACTAGTTATTAATTACTCATGATTGAAATTCTTACTTTTTGAGTAGCTTGAAGTAGCCTTTCGACCACTTCTCCCTGGCCAAGTCTCTGGCCAAACATTTGGGCGACATCTGCGTGTCGTAGTTGAAATGTGAGAACATTGCGCTCCATGTCAGTTCTGCTTCCACTTGCACTGTCTTCTCCTTGTCATTTTTGGGTCTGTAGTAATAAAAATAGGTACTTATTGACATAATTTAGATTACCAAACTTAAAATATTCTTTCAACATTTTAAGTACATTTTATGGATTTATGCTAATCAAAAAAGACAGTTCCACACCTGTGTTACTTATCTACCTACTTAATGATGGCTTAATCAATGAGTTATTGTTTTCGGTAATTTTAACACGATAGCCGTCGTGACACTTACTTCATGTCACCTTTGTAAGTCAGTTTCCAAGTGCGCATAGGTATGAAGTTTTCGGCTTGAAGACCTTTTATTCTGTACATGCCCTGTTCGATCGCCACTTGTTCTTGATATGTGTCTGGCAGCTCAGGAGATAGAAGGAGATCTTTTCCTTTGACCTGAAAAAGTAGTTCAAGTTTACCTTCCATATGCTATGTTTTCAAAAGTAAGACTTTTGAATATGAATGTGGATGGTTATAAGAGTAGAGGAGTACCAAAGAAACGATGGATTGGCTGTGTGAAAGATGATATGGCAAGAAAAGTGGTGCGTGATGTGATGACGAGTAATAGAGAAGTATGGAAGAAGAAGACATGCTGCGCCGACCGCAAATAAATTAGGAAAAGGGCAGGAGAAAACGATGACGCCTAGCCCTTACTCAACAACGTTGGAATCGGCTTCCAATATAACTGGTAGCAGCTGAATTACTCATATTTTACATGGCGCCACCGCCCCGACACTGTACTACTTTATCCGGCTGTAGATACTTCTGATTGCGTCATTAATACAGTGGTCTGAAGGTGGATTTTTGGGTTTGAACTTCGAGTAGAGCAAAGTAGTATTGGGTATTCTATAAGTAAATTTCTTGGATGGCTTTCTGACCAATTGGCCAGAAGCCAAACACCGAAAGAAATGGAAGGAATGGGGTGAAGCCTTTGCCCAGGAGTGGGACAGTACTGGCTAATGAAAAGGTGTCCATAGTCTTGAATTGTGTATGCTAATGGTTTCAATACTTTCAAGGGCCTTAAAACCGGTGAAATGTGGGCACTATAACATATTTAACCTCTGCCTACCTCTACGGTGAAAACAGAAGTGATGTTATGTATTTTTATTTTATATCTGTGTAAATAATAAATAAACAAATACTTCATACCAACCTTCAAGTATAAGAAAGCACTAACAACATTCTTAGGTCTTCTTGCGATCCCGCAGATAACGGCGTCGCCTTCTTTATTGTTTCCATTGAAATATACCGCATCGATGGCCTAAAATATAATTTTACTACTGAACTTTGCTTCAGGATTGTGTTATATCAACGTAGATTAAAGCGCTTAGCATTACAGCCGCGTTGGACCTCAGCGCATCGCATTTCAATACAAAAAAATGTTACGATCAGTTTAGGAGTAATAAGGAAGCCCGGAACAGATAAACATACGTAGCCTGTTAAAACCATAACCGCCTTTGGCTTTGCCGTAGTCGGATAAAGATCAGTGCGGCCCGCCCATTAATGAGCGATTGTTCATATAAAGTATACGAAAGTGTGTAAGTCGGAGGATTTTTGCATTGCGATGCGGCCTCTCTAATGTAGGTAGTAATTCATACTGGTAACTTACGTCTGCATTATCGTTAAGGTAATACTTGTTTTCCAATGCCTCATCCAGCTTGAGAACGTGTTGCGTTCCGTCATGGCTTTTGCCCGATTCGACGGTATATAATCGATATAGGTGATTAAAAAGCTGAAGAAAAAAAAACGATCTAATTATTTTTTTATGTCATAGAATCGGTAAGCTAAATGTACAACTGTCGTTGATTGTGACCAGCTATGGCTCCACGATTGTTGCATTTCGACGACCAAGGGCTAATACTAACACTTTCTGTCTTTATTTTTTTCGGAAAATTCAACTTTTCATGGTTTTCAATAGAAGAATCAAGTTTGCATGTTCTTTTTACTCTGGAAATCGCTGCCTTCGGCATTTAGAAGTCGTCACTTCGCCGTCGATATGTCATGACCTCATCAATAGTTTTAAGGTGGAAACGTCAGGGTAACCCGCGAAATTCAAATGTTCTTACGTTTCTTGCAATTTCCAGGTCAGTGTCAGGTTGAATGTTGATGAAAAACGAGTCACGCAAGTAACACGTATGTGTTACCTACAGAATTACAATCATTAAAATCTTCAATACAACCCTCTAAGTACATTTAATTCCTTTGAATGACTTTTTCATTAAATAGTTATTGAATGGGGTTACGTGAACTGAGACGGTTGTATTAATGATTACAATTATGTAATTACATACGTGTTACTTGCGCGACTCATTTTTCATCGACATACAACCTGTCACTGACCTGCAAATTGCAAAAAACGTAAGAAAATTTAAATTTTGCGGGCCACCCTGGCGCTTCCACCTAAATAAACTAAATCAGTCTTTTATTACGTTAAGTGGTAACGAAAAGTTATACCCACAACGGCCAGGGATTACTTACTTTATTCCTTACAGTCACAATTTACATACCTGTTTAATTCTTAAAGTCGTGTACATGAAAATAAACTTCAACCAGTAGAACTTATTCTTCTGCTGATAAACACCAAATATCGCCGGTTTGCTTGGCTTATTTAGTATCCTAAAAAATACTACCAGCCCTACAGGAATAAAAAGTGGTAATAAAAGGGAACACAACATTTTTCCTGATTTGCTTTAACTTCTAAATTAACCGGTCACGATTACTAGAAGTGACTAAATGATTAACTTCATTTAATCATATTACCGTCTGGTTTCCTATCTTATCTGATACCGATAATTGTATGATTCGGAACCACATATAGGATTTTAATAAATATTACTCATCCTTACAGATTAAGCGGATCTGTGATAAAACAAGTAGGTACCTACTACAGTTGAAACTTTGACCCTGAATTGTTGATTAGTTGGCTGCCAATTAGTTGATATGTATGTTCTATTTAGTACCTTGATGCTACCGCCTTGTAGAAGAGATTTTTTAAGTTGCCGCCTTCTGGGTTGGCGACTGAGGTTTGGCACACCTATTGGATTTTCGCATGAACGATCGATAACATTCGACAGAGGCTGAAATAAATTAGAAACCCCTTGTCATTGACTAGGCCTTAATAGGCAAATTAGGGATAGGTACCTATACAAGATTGCAAAAAATCGAGCATGTAGGTACATTATGTTTTGATCGTAAATTACTATCTAAACGCCAATGACCAGAATTTTCATAATTATGGAGCAATACAAACATAAGTACGACATTTTGTATTTTTTGTAAAGTTGTTTTCTTCTACATAATATAAGGTTTCGTTAGCAGGTGCATAAAAATATAAAAGCATCAATTTAGATCATTGGCTGTCGAGGCAAGGTATTAAAATTTTTCTAGCTCGCTCTGCTTGCTCTTTTTTTTGAGCTCGTGTGTGTGTCGTGGGCCGCAACTACTTATTCTAACTTGACTTGTAGCTTAGATTATCTGAATTATTTTTTTTGCACCTATAAGTCCACAAAGTAATTTCTATTTCTGAATGTTGGGTCACAAGAAAATCTAACCATTCCGAGGCGGCTTGGAGCCATATTTCTTTTTGTTTTTAAATTTTTATAGTTTTCTGGTCAAGTCCAAGTAACATCTATTTCTGAATTAAAGTTCAAAAGAAGAGTTAACCTTTAGCTTTTTTGTAAGCTTTCCTTTTGTTTAAATTTCGAGCCCGCTTCGCTGGCTCATGCAACTCAGGTTCTTTTCTTTCTTGAACTTTTTAACCGACGAAAATAAAAGCAGGTGATTCTTAATTCAATATTATGAAGAAAAAAGTCATCAATTGAGTTATTAAAGCACCCATAAATAGAACTGATTCTAGGAATCACAAAAACAAAACATCTGGAGTTAAGTATTTATAATTATTTATTCCAAACTTATTTTTAAATAAACAGTTTTAAAATAAAATGCACAAGTCAAAGTAAATTAAATTGCTTTCAGATTTCCGTTCAGGAAGTGACCGTCGACATTTGAATGCAACAAGGTCTTATATTATTATGAAACTTTACTACTATATTAATTTCACACAGTGAAATATACTCAAGACATTTAGTAGTATTTACGATAACTTGGAATACGTTAACAGATTGAAAAAAAAGATATAAATATATATTATTATTATTTATTCAGCCGTTGCAAGGAGATGTTTGTGCACACACTCCTCCTTGTTGATAAGATGCGTCGTCTTGTTCACGAGTTGCATCAGTGAGTTGAGGTTGTTCGACCACTCGTTCAGGCGGTCTGACGCGTCCATATTCAAACTGAAATAACAAAATAATGGTATAAAATCACGCCTGTAATTCCCGAAGAGTTAGGCAGAGGTGTACCTAATACAGTACACCCACATTTCTCCAATTATGTTTAAGTCCCATGTGAGCGTATTGCCATCAACTGGACACAAATCTAGGCTCAATGGCTGCAATTGAGAAATTCCTGATGGAAAAACCAATTACACTTTGCCCGACCCGGGAATCGAACCCAGGACCTCTTGCTCAGCAGTCGCGCTTGCGAGCACTAGACCAACGAGGCAGTCTTGGTAATGGTTGTGTATAAGAACAAATAAGGTTTTTTTATGCATAAGAAGAAGAAAAATAGTCGTTATTATGTATACTGTATAAATAACAGTTATAAATGTAGAAAGGGGTTTGAATATTTTGTGTGGCTAGGTTTGACCTGTCTAACTCTACTAAAGCGTCACGTTTTTGATTTTTGAGTTGGTATCTTATATTTCGGAAACATGACGAGCTAGAAGGCTTAGTCTCATATAATACTGGTTTGTATTGATGCTAGCTATTGATTAAAACTACTATTTCGAAAATAAAATAAAATGGCGGAAAAATAGGCAACCGGCCAAAATATTCAAACCCTTTACATATTTACTGAATAAACACATCAACATACTACACATTTTTAAAATGCATGCCGTGTGGTTTTCGACAAAGAATTAGATAGCTGCTCGGCATAAAGTGATATTGTGATAAAAGATACCTGATCCGTATATTAAGTTATGCAGTTCACAAACAGGCATACATTGTAATTTAAACCTTACTGTCATGTTTATAAAAGTTCCAAGACAATCTCTTTATTTGCAAGGACTATTATGGCAATTTTCTAACTAACCATTTGGTGTAAATGTAACGGTCTAGTTAAAATGAAAGTAACTGACGAATCATCCCAGATTCATGGTTATAATAGTTAGATTCCGACCGTTTCTATTTCATTCACAGCGACATTTCAATATGTCCTGAAAATCATATCTATCATTCTATGTAGGCTAAGTCTTCTCCATGTTCTCACTTTTCGCGCGGCTAAAGTGTTTATTGAATTACTAGCTGTGCCCCGCGACCTTCGGCCGTGTGAAATTATTATCAAAATATTACTTATTTAAATCGGTTTTTTTTTAACAATTTAAAGTTTTATTTTTTTTAGACTGCACCCTAATCCTTTTTTTATCTATAAAACAACCAGTAAAAGTCCCGTCAAAATTAGTGCAGCCGTTTCGGAGATTAGCCGGACCAACAGACAGACAAAGATTAAAAAAAAAAAAAATTGTTATAAGTATCGTATATACTAGTGTATGCATTCAGTATAAAGCTGTTATTTTGAAATTACGAACAGACACTTCTATTTTATTTATCATGTAGATTTAAATCTAAGCAAACAATAAAACAAAATAAAATTATGTCTACCTGAAATGCACTACGCCTGCAGGACGGTCGATTTTGGCGCGAACTACGCCGCTGACGACGAGCTGACTGAGCGCCTCTTCGGTCTCGGTCTCACTCAGTCCAAGCAGTTCACTCATTCGCTTCACGGTAATGCGAGTATAGTACATCGACATTATACGTATATTCTGTAATAGAACGTAAACCAGTTAAAATAATGTGTTCTTCTTTTTTAACTGACAGATGTGTTGTTGGGGACACAACACATCTGTCAGTTAAAGTTTCCTTACCCCATCTAAAACACTTATTTGTAAAGAGTAGAAGGGCGGGCGTTTTGGCAAACTGTCACAATTATGTAATTTTTGACGTTCAATTACTTATTCGATTTATTGACTTGATTCTAATTTTGATGAGCGTTGTTGTTTCTCCAACGTCTGCGCATCGACGACGCGACGTTGACATCACGAGTCTCTAGTGGCAAGCGTTCGCAACAGGTACAATCACGCCGTCAGGTATAACAAGCCTCTCTTCTGGTGACACTGAAACTCTGAGATTAGTGTCTTAATATTGTATGTCATTTTGGATCACTTCTAAAAGTTCGCCAAATGTAGTCTCCAGCATTCGCAAACATTTGTAAAATTCCGATTCATTATTTTTAATATATAAAGAGTACAGTGCGAAATATTTACTTTCTTGTAATCGTTTGGACCATAAAGGATTATCCCAAAATTGTCGATGAGACTTTATTTTTCTTTTACATAATTTTCGTCGAAGTAGCAAAGCCAACAGTAGTGTTTCATAGTCGGTATCAATTTTGTCTCTGATTGTACTACGTCTCAAATCGCAGCATGTGCGCTACGTTATCGCTTGCCACTAGAGACTCGCGACGTCAACGTCGTCAGCGCAGCGTTGTCGCTGCGCAGACGTTAGACAAACGCCAACGCTCGTAAAACGCCATTGGCGCCATTAGCCTAAGTATGCGTTTACACTGGTGACACATACACATAATTCTTTTTTTGAGAAATGATTTCAACTAAGAGCTGTTCAGTTCTATGCAATTATTGGACGATTGTATAGATACTACCCCAGGTTAGCAACAATAGTCACATTAGAAAACTCCATAAAATGTTCAGATGTATGTTCAAGTTGATGCATGACACGTTGATACTTACATGTTCTACAACCCTGTTCTTGAGGTCATTCCAACGCTCCTGACCTTTCTCATCGGCTGACTCGAAGTAGCCCGTACCTCGGAGAATCGTCTCATAATTTTTGCACAGACAGTTCCATCTGATGATCTCTGGAGTCATGAATAGATCTAGCAACAGTCTGAAAATGGAAGAAGAATCGTAAATAAACTATTGAAGGTTTACTCAAGTACAAAAGTTGTCGTGATGTTTACTGCACCAAAGCAAACTTTACTGAGTAAAGGAATTGACTGCCTAGTGTTACGCAGTCAATTTAAGGGGAAACTCGCAACATTCAATCAATCATAGTAGAGACGAAAGCGCGATGTGGATTTCAACGAATGTGATTGGTTAATTCCCGCGCGTCTCCGCTTTGGTGAAGTCCGGGAATTAAGCTAAGAATAGGCGACAGCAGTGTCTCCGTTGGTTTCAAATCAGATGGATTCAAAGAGGTAGAGGGGCAGGTTTTTCATGGTATTATACTCGTAAGTTGTTTTTTTTTGTCAGTATACTATTCCATTTCTAAATTCAATGTGGACTTAAAAAGATAACAGAAGAACATACTTGTAGTCCTGCAGTTTTTCCAGTTCCTTATCCTCATAGACTCTGTGCGTTAGATCGGCCTGTTCATTATCATATGGAGCGAGGATCAGAAACACCACGCTACCAATTAGTGCCTCAGAGCCAGCAGGCTGGCCCAAAGCCCGGAAGTGACGACATACTGACAGGTATGCGCCGTTGTGTTGGTCGACCGCTATCATGAGCCGGTAGAACTTCTCTTTCAATACCTGTAAGCAGTTCCAATATTAATGGACAATTATAATTATGGTGCAACAGTCTTCTCTTTTTTTTTAGAGTTATTTTGCTGCCTGTTGTGTCCAAAACAAGTTACAATAAAAGAAGGTTTTCATGTGATAACACTGACTGTTTTAATTAATTTCTGTCAACCAATCACATCACAACAAGACAGCAGATTAAATGACGGGCCGCAGCGGGTCGGGTCGCAGCGCAAAAATCCGCTCAAATCGCTTGTATGTACTTTATATGAACTATCGCACACTATCCCGGGGCGCAGCCCGTCACTAATAATAATATACTTTATTGATACAATTCCTTACAATATGCTTAGTATCTAGCTAAAGTTCACAATATTTAAAGACGCACAGAAGTTGAAACACTGACTCCTAAACTAGGAATACCTGTGACTTAGGAGTCAGTGTTCTACTGCACTTGGACACTATAAACCCTTATGGAAATTAGGAGCTGGTAAGGTGATATTATACAAAAAGAATATATTATCATGTAGTGATTTAAAGAAAAGAATGCAAACAAATAAAAGTAAAAAAACTAAATTAAAATTAAAATGACTGTGTGGTTGATTTTGTATGTGTGACTGGGAGTCGTGTGTATTGTTTGCGAGGTGTAATTGTGTGTGTGTGTGTGTTTGTGTGTGTAACTGGAAAACGCGTGTATTTTGTGTTGTGTGAGTGTAATATCAAGATCCTAAGTTTGTGAATAGTGTTATCGAGTGTAAGACTGTGTTTGAGTTATTACGAGCTTGGTGTCTACTTTTATTTTAAAGATGTGGGTGACTGCATTACGTGTTTTGTATGGAATGTTGTGAGTTATATTAGAGTGGTGAGTAGTTCCTCAGTTTGAAAAACTCACTAATGTGCTAACTAAGCATTTTGCGCTGGACTGCGGCCCGGTCCGCCCCGCTGCGGCCCGGTCCGCCCCGCTGCGGCCCGACATAATGTGCGCCAACCTTTGCTGATCAGCCTTTTAGAATCTTTATGCTGCTGCTAATAACACTTATTTTATATAATACAAACCAGAGTGTCCTCCTCTTCAAAGAATCTGGTGTTGATCTTCTTCGAGATGATTTGTGTGCGGACATAATCCTTGATGTTAAGGCACAGCCTCATTTGCTCCAGGATGAGCTCAACCTTCTCCCTTTTATCCATTGAACCATATGTCTCAACTTGGAGCTCCTGAATGATCTTTGCTGCTTCATTGGCATCTCCTTCTTCCTCCCTAATCTTTGCTAAGATATGAGTAAGCCTGGCTCTTTCCACTTCAACATAGATTTTGCCCTCGGTTATAGATCTTAATGTTTCAATTAGTTTTATTTTTGTTTCTTTGTCTGGAGTTTTGTCTATGTAGGTGCAACATTCTTGTACCATTTTCACTACAGCTTGTTTGAGTTGGGACCTAAAGATTACAGTAGATATTAGTTTGAAATATAACTTGTTTAAAAGTATTATTATGCAGATTTTCATAATTATATTCATTGTTTATTTGTGAGTAAAATCAAAAGCAATCCTTTTACACAGGCAAATAAACTAAGATAATTTTTGGTGCAAGATTTAAGACCTGATTTGTGTCTATTATAGTGATCTTAAAACCAAGGTTATTTTTTCTGGGTCCCTCTTGTTTAGAAAATGGCCTATGGGCATCCCATCTCCCTTAGTACTAATTGCCCTCTGTTTTATGTCTGTTGGGAGGGCTCTCCTTGCTCTTCGCTAAGTCTCCCAGGTCATGTTGGAAATTATGGATATAGTTGTAAGGTAATGTCTATCTTGATGCTAATAAAATATAAATTGATTTTCACCCGAGTGTTTGTCAAAGATAACTCAAAATTTGTGGTGTCCTTAATGAATATAAGTGTAAGGAGTCCATCGATCAAATGCCTGCTTTTACTTTTTCAGTACTTGGTCTGTGATAATTTTGCCAAATAAACTGAAAAAATTGACTTTTTGTCAAAAGCTTACACATTTTTTTTTATTAAACCCGACAATTTTCGATGAGCCCTAAACACGTCGACTTGACACACAACACGAATTTCGAGTTTCTCAAAATATCCTTGGGAACAAGAAGACTGGTGACTACGTGGACTTGGTGAATTACACACTTGAGTTACAACCACTATAAACCACCTAAAATCAGATCTTAAATATTTTGCACAAATTATCATACTGTGTTATCAAAAAACTTGTTATGAAATGTTTTTCCATATTCTATGTTATTTACCTTCTTTTCGACAGAAGAATTACTTGGTCGTTGAGTGCAGACCAATTTTTTGCTTCATAACAAATCTGTACAATAGCTACTAAGATCCTAGCAGTGGAAGCCATATCAGCCCCCTATAACAAAAAAAAACCTTTAATTACTTTCATAATAATGTAATATATTAACTGGAATCTAAAATAGGACACTGAGTTTGACATTTTTATGTTGTTGATCTGCAAGTAGCACAGGCATCATTAATCATGTTATAATGACAACAATGAAATGGCTATTTCTGATAATTCTTCTTCTTCTCAAATCAATAACTCAGATTTTGTCCGACCAGTATGTAGCAACCTGGACAGCTCTGTGATTTGCCTCATTCAAGTCCTGGAGGGTGCAATTAGTTGTGCCAGACAGGCGGGAGAAAAGGTATGGTGTTATTAACTGACTTCTAAGCAAGGAGGAGTTGTGTTTTCAACAAGACTCTTTTTTTCGTGTATGTACACCGATTACTCTGTGATTACTGGTCTGATTTTCGTGATTCGATTTGATCTCGAAAATTGGATGGATAGGACCATCGCGCGGGCTTCCTCTACCTGGGATAACTTTTTTTTTCTAGTTTTCGAGTTAGCTTCTATAATATGTTTTTCTCCTTTGTCAATGTTGAATTGGATCTGTGTGGAATGCTACAACTAAAAGGTAAAAGAAAAACATTTTTGCAAAAAAAAAGTAACCAACTTCCAAAAAAACACTATAATATTATAACTAGAAGACGGGATATTTACCATGTTTATTGTTTTCTTTGAGTTCCCGATATTTCGGCGCTGTTGCAAGCACCATGATCACGGATAAACTACAACGACGATGGGACGGACTACTACTACGGGATATTTACAATAAACATGGTAAATATCCCGTCTTCTAGTTATAATAATTTTAGTGACCATGAAAGTTCAAAATCTTATAACACTATAATAGTAACAAAGAAGTTTCATTAAATTTTTTTTCCACCTTGTTTCTTTCAACAAAATTAAATTTGATCAGTTTACCCAACTTTACTGTTCTTGGTGGATTGTATTGGATGAACAAAAAATTGACATTTAACAAATAACTTAATATACAGAGGAATTATAACTGCATAGGTGTACCTACAGTACCCACAATTTACCAGTTAGGTTGAGTCCCATGTATAGAGGGCGAGCCTATTGCCATCATCTAGGCACAAATCCAGATTCTACCTAACCTATCGGGAATGCAGGTGCGGTGTTATGTTAGACAATAAGAGTATACAATAACTTACAGTTCTAGTTTGTTTTTCTAGGGCCAAAAGTTGGTCAATGGCTTCTTGAAGTTTGCCTTTGGACGCCCATGACTTCCACACTGGTATCTTTTCATCACAGGTGGTACTGTAGTCAACCTAAAACAGAAAAATTAAACATTTATAAGATTGTCTATAAAGATGAATGCCTTAATATGCATAACATCTTGGTACATAAGATTGTCTAGATAATAAAATAAGGTAGGCAACACAAGATTGCATGGTTAGTGGAAAACTGTAATACGTTTTGAAACACATCAGCAATCTGGATGGGTAGTTTCCCATCAACACTTTGATAGTTTTCTAGAAAAGCACCAACCATCTCGTCATGCTATGTTATTACAGTTGTACTTACTTCCATTTTAACAATTTTGCCGCTGGCATCAAGACTTGTGATATCGTTGTTCGTCGACATTGCTACAAAGCTGAAACAGATGTACGATCGTCAATGCAAAAATAAAATTAGAAATTTAATAGATTCAATCAATTGATTAATGAATTACTTTATTAGTCTGGGCTTGTAACTGAGAGTATATTCAGTAAACAATGAAAAGCTTTTCAGTTCCGACCAAAATGCTCGGTAATGCAAACTCACGATTATGACAATGACAGATAGATAGATCACGGACAATGACTTGATTTGTTGACTTGACAGTTTTTGATTTCTTTTACTTTTATTATGGCTTGAAAACTGGTCTTTTAGGCGCAACAGAAACACACACAGTGAACAGTAGCTTTATATAATGGGTGGACCACACTATCCCCAAAAGCTTGGTGGTCGCGCAAATGGTTTAACCCCAAACTTCATTTTTATATTACATACGGGATAATTTCAATTGAGGCGTAGTTGTAATATGCAAAATGATAGGCTGTGTTACTACTGGAATGGATTGTGTGGTCTGGTATACTCTGGTCTTTTTACTGATTCGACCAGGCAATGTAGTAAAGCTTTAGTAGGTAAACATACAGACTGAAGAACAATTTATGCCTGAATATAGTTCTCTTCATTGAATAATAGCAATTAAAACGGCCGCTACACCGAAGCTCACTTATATTCTTGAAACATAAAACCACGAAGAAAAATAAAACCCATTTTCTTAAAAAAATCGTATTTATTCAAACATGAAATGATTGTATCAAAAGTTGTATTACATTAAAACAGTTAATTTTTTATTCTAATTAGTCTATACAATGAATTGTTAATGTGAAGACTATATTATGAAAAAAATTCGTATTATAAAATCGTGATTAGACCGTTCAATAAAAGCAAAAAGGGGCAAGAATCTTACATTGAAAGGTTCAATCATTATAGCAGTGTATATGTTACGGGTAAATATGTAATATTAGAAGAAGTAAACCTAAGTTTACCCGGGTTAACTTAGTAGTACTCAAGCTTTTTGGGTAAAGTTCTAAAAGTAACTATGTTACGGCTAAAAGCCGCAGTAAGGTTACACCTAGTTCTAGCCGTCTATACATAGGTGCGGCCGGTAACAGTCGGTTAAACTTAAGTGTATCTTTTTTTTTGCTGGGGCACACCAACCATATGGGTTAGGTTAGATTAGAACTGTGACCAAATGCGCTACATCCAAATTAGTTGCATCAAAAGTAAAATTTGTTTAAAAATTTTATCCATTTTGTCCAGGACCTATTGAGTTAAATTTAAAATGTAATAGCATTTTATAGTTATATGAGAGTCCATGTATAGGCTAAAATCAGGACTAACGCCACTTTCTTGTTTTTTTCAATATAATGATGTACTTTAGTATTTTACAGAGTACTTACCTACGACCCTCAGTTTATTTATTAAGCCGCGTCACCACTAGGGCCGCGCAGCTCCGTGAGGTCGAGCCGCGCGGCTGAGCCTCGTGAGTGTGGACTTGAGCGAGGTCTGAGCCGTGCGGCCTAACAGGGCCTCGCGGCCGGCCTCGCGGCCGGCCTCGCGCAACCCGACGGTTGTCGGTCTACTTCAAAGAAAGCCGCGCGGCTCTGGATAGTGGGGACGGACCGCGCGGCCTGTCAGTGCGCTAGTGATCGCCTCTACATCGAGTTGTGTTTTATTCGCGCCAAAATGGATTGGACGGACGAGCAAACACTTTTTTAAATTGAATTGTACCGGGAGCATCCGGTGTTATGGGACTGTCGGAGTAGTTTTTATAAAAATAAAAACAAAAGAAATGATGCTCTGGTGGAGATGGCCACCATTCTTGAAGTGAGCAAAGGGCAGTCAGATACTTGAAGTTTCACAATCTTTTTAGTCATTTTTTGAGACAGTTGCAGACAGACAGAGACAGACCCAAAAACGTAATCGCCGCGGTTTATTTCTTATTTGCGCAGCGGTGCTTATTATTTTGAATACTGCTAAAGCTAAAAGCATGCCCTCTTCCTCGTTCAGACGCCAGCACATCAAGCTACTACAATCTGTCAAACTTTAATAGATTTTCAACTAAAGATTTAGGTTCAAGGTTGATTGGGAAAATTTGATAGTTTCGGGTAGCTTGATGTGCTTGCGTCTGTACATCTCAAAAGAAACTGCCGGTAATATTTCTATACACCGTGACTTTTTAGTCGTCTTACAAAGAGTCTTACAAAGAGCTATTTTATGTCGGGTACATTGAATGGACGACTCCATTCAATGTACCCGACATAAAATAGCTCTAGGCACGATTTTTTTATCTTCCGTAATAAGTGCAAAGACAAATAATAATAAAAAATTAGAATAAAATTATGAAACATCGTGTTAATGATGTTTACGTATCAAACGGGAGAACATTACCTACCCAGCACTCGAGTCCAGTAGATCATCGCTCGCAACAGGGTGTTTTAACTACGTCATGCGTCATAATACTGAATAATATTTTTATTTTTAAATTATTAAAATCTCATAAATACCTATTTTTTTATGAATGTTTAGTATTAAAAAGTTACGGTGTATAGTCTGTGGCATCTGCGCAAGGTTGGCCGCGCGGCTCTTTAATGTGGACGCATTGCAAAAAAACACAAAAGCCTCGCGAGGCTCGTAGTGGGGACGCTGCTTTATGGTTCCAAAAGATACTTAATACTTAAAGCACCTTAATACCTTTATAAGGTGGCTCACTACAGTAATCCTCATAACTGACTGACTCTACTGGCAATGCCTCCAGTATGGCTCAACTTTCCCATTTACGAGTCAATCTGGTCAGACATTACATTTAGGTCCAACCAACGTCGAAATTGTAATTAGAAAGAGTTACTAAAAGGCCTAGTATCCAAGTTAGATGATCTATTCTCTCTGGCTAGTTTCTGGTTTTCATTTTCATCTTGCTTCATTTCATTCGTTCGTTCTATTGATAATGATAAGGTGGTAGCTACATACGGCGTTGTAGGAGTCGATTGATTTATTTTTACATTTTACATGTAATAGTTTAACTTCATGACGCTAATCTCATATAAGATTTCAGCATTTAATTTACTTTTATCTTTAGGGAACGTGTAATGCGCGTTGTGACTCTTCGGTGATAGCGAATATTTCTTTGTTTTTTTGCCCAACATATGTTGGACTACTTTTGTTCGTTGCAAATTACGCGGAACAAATTTGTGTACACTCGCACAATGATTTCATCAACAAATTGTGATAGCTTTAGTCCAAGTCGGTGTATGGGAACCAGAAGTCGTTCGGCTCAAGGTCTGGCGAGTTCCGTGTGTAATCCAGCGATGAAGATACCGTTACCGCCCCGACCATGGATCACAGGTAAAATGTTGTATAATATTATCTCGACGTGTTGTATTATTTCCTTTATGTACATACGGTTCACGATAGCATTAAATTCGTTAAAGAAAGCTGTATCTACGCGGAAGATGTTTGTTGTGTTCATGCAAATCTACTTGAATTCGATTAAGAATGTGAAAGTTATCGTGCAGTTGCATTATTTAGGTCTTCCGAGTTGACGGATATATTTCCGTTTTCAGTCAGATTGAGTAACCGTTGTTTTGAAGTTATGTTTATTTTGGTAAATCACATGAAATACCTAGATAGATGAAGCAACCTCGTATGTTTGTTATTGTAATAGACTGCTATAGTAGTTTTTATACGTATCTTCATCTGTCACGTTTGCTGTGCTTATGCATAATTTATGGTTCTATCATGAATTTATCTGTATCTCTTAGTTCATTGTGACAATTTAAGTGATTTGCAGGCTTCTGGCCTTGCACAGAAGGACATTGTATTTATCTGTCAAAATGCTTATTATGTGAATACCCAATTAATTACCAGTAGGTACCTATCTCTTATCCTGAGTGGATGTTATACAGGAAAGAAAATATTATTGAAATAGGTCATTGAATTCATAACATAAAAAGCATCAATAAAAATGGAACACCTTCCTATAACTTAATCTATTATCAACTTAAACATCATAGCTGTAAAGTTCATATTTGTATGATGAAATCCATCATGGTCTGGCACTGGTCTTTCAATATTGATAAAAATAATTGGTGTCTTACTACAAGTCATGTAGTTATAATTCTAAAGTTCCTCTAAGTTATAAACTTAGAGAGACTATTTATCAATTTGTGGTTATTGGCACAAAAAAGTAGAATAGAAGCAGAATTAATACCATAAGAAAGGAGCATGTTATTTAATTAGTTTTTATATGCCATTGAATTAGCTATTCCTTATTCATTTACTGCAATATGCTGTATAATATATTTAACTGCATAAGTGGTGAGGTAGTTGTTGTTTGTTGTTGTTACATTATCTCTGAATAAGAACTTAGTTTGTCTGTAGTGTAAGCAAATGAAATCTCATTCAACGCAATTATTACAAGCTGACATGATTTCAAATTAAATATTATTATAAGGAAAAACTGTCTAATTAAATTAAAATAATGATATGGGGCTTAATGTTCTAATAAAATATTATAATGTGAAATGCCTTGTGCAATAATATGATGATTCATCTATGGTTAGCAGATTTTATGATGTTGTTAGTTTTGGTATTGTTGCAATTTTAATTCCACATTAGTTTTTTTATTCATTTATTTATCAACTATTGATAATATTTTAGTGGGTCATCTTAGGGGCGGATTGTTGTTATTATACAATCTTAAACAGTCAATTACTCGCATATGAACATACAAGTTAGATTCCCTGCCTATACATTAAACAGTGTTATCTCAGTGTACAAGACTCTTTCTAGGTTTCAATACATATTTCTACTGAGTTTTTGTGCCATAAAGTGCAACTTAGTTAGTCAGCCTTGTCACTATTGTGCTGATTGGCTACTAATATAAAAATAGTTAAAGAGTCAGATTATCAATTTATATGTCAAGTCCAAGATATTGACTTACTGGACAGGGCCATTCAAATCTATGTGGCTCTTTCCGCTAAAGACCATTGCAACCACTTATCTGACCAAAATAATGTAGTGATAATAAACCCTATCCTCGCTAACATTATTTTTATGTATGGTATTTCATGTATAAAAAAAAAATAAGTAACAAGGTCACCAACTCCTGCACTAACTGCTAAGACAAGTTTATCACTTGTCCATGCAGATTGCTTCAGGGTTAAGTGAATTTACTAAATGTAATATTCACTAAATCACTATTTTTGTGTGGTCTTAAAATAATTTTCTTATCATTCAGCATTTTGCATTTTGGTTTTATTTGTAAATTTCAATAACACTGTTCTACCCCACATGCATTGGACAGTTATCCAATTTAAGGCAGGAACCGATCGCAAATAGGATGTGCAAATTATTTTGTTATCATCATTGGCATTGCAAGACTGTCCCCACAGCAGTGCAGCCACAGCATAAGCAAGTTCTCTGTTCACATTTATGTAATTCGAAAGTTAAAATTGTGTAACAATTTCGTAATCTGTTGCTATGTAGATGCTGAAGATGATTCATCAGATGACATTGATGGTGTTATAAGGGAAGAGGGTATGATACCCATGGAAAGAACCAGAATGAGGTCGCGGTACCGCCACCACAAACAAAGACAGACAAGCATACCAATCGGTATATTTTGGGATATTGAAAATTGCCAGGTATTTTTTTTTCTGCTAACAAAAAGATTTTTGGTTTCAATTGGTGAATACATTAATTAAATGTTCATCTTAATGCACCTCTATCTACTATCCTACTCCCTCTTTATATTATATCTTTAGTCTACATAAATTTATGTAAGTGAGATCAAATGGCCTAGTCAATCAACTGCTCATTTCAATTAACTCATGACCAATATTTTTAAATAAATACTACAATTTCAGATACCGCGAGGTTGTTCCGCCATAGAGCTGGTGGCTGCTATTCGAGCTAAGTTCGTAAGGGATGGAAGAAGAGAAGCAGACTTTGTAGTTGTTTGTGATGTCAGGAAGGAGACAACCTCAAGACTTTTAGAACTTAATGATGCTCAAGTAAGTTATTTATTATCATTATATTATGTTTAGCTTTTTGTCCATGGCTTCGTCCGCGCAGGATTCGGAAATTATCCCACGGGAACGTAGTACCTGGATAAAATATGTCCTTGAGGTCATGTTCTATGTGAGTCCCTAATTCACTCAAATCGGTTCAGCCGTTAAGGGGAGAAACTGTGACAAACACACTCACTTTCACATTTATAATATTAGTTGGATACTAACAGTAGCAGTACCTAGGCGACATTATCAAACAGATTTAGGATGGGACTATCACACAGCTATGACCGACAACACTCTCCAAACAATTTTTTTTTTCTAATACTTTCCTGGCTTAATTAACAGGTACTGTTAGAGAATTTCACTCAGATTCTTGTTAATTGGCTCATCACATTAAAATGCACTCATAAATCATGCATTGTTCTTAGAAGTGACTCCATAATTATTTACTTGGTAAACATTTACTTATAGACTATCAAACATTTTTTAGGACTTAGTCCATGTGGTCTTTAACACCACAATTTTGATACCAGGAAAAAGTACACGAAAAATCCATACTGTAGCTTCCAGAAACTAAAATATTATGTTAAATTGAAAATAAATACTCAATTATTCATTCCTTCAATTTTGAGACTTGTGTTACATAGACTTATGTATTACTTTTCTTTAACAGGTGAGCTTAATACATGTGTGTAGAACACAAAAGAACGCGTCGGATGACAAACTAAGGCAATGCATGAGGAGATTTGGTGACCTCCACTCATCACCTGCTGCCATACTATTGATCTCAGGAGATATTGACTTTGCTGCTGATTTGACTGACTTCAGATATAGGTATGTATTCTTTTATTTTAAACTGAATAGAGTCATTCTGAAATTTATTCAGAGCTATAACTGTATTTTAATTCATTGTGTTTTTGTGGTTTTTCCATTTAAATTAACCAGAAATTCCCATGTTTACTCATCAGGAAAAACATGGAAGTGATATTGGTGCACAAAAAGAACACATCTGCAGCTTTAATTGCGTGTGCCTCGGCTCACTATTGCTTTGACGAGATTGCCTCTACTCTCCCCAGAAAGGTAAACAAAAACCATTAAATGCAATTATCACTTAAAAACACCATTCTGTTTCTTTCAACTGTTTGAAAATGATAGAGACAGAATTATGTGTACAGTAATGTGTGTGTTTTGTTATGTGTGAAGTGTGTGTCTGTGTGTTATGTGTGTGTGTGTAGTAATTGTACTAAATGCGTTTAACACTACACTGTACACACACACTTGCACCAATATGCAAGTGGGCCTTAGTTAACATACCCTGGTCTTGTTTACACATTGTGTAGTTCTGAGTTCTGATAAGCTATCGAAAACTTACGTGATTCTACTTCAATACCATTCCTTTGGTTGATTTCTATTTGTTACCAATGAAGTCAACTATAGTTAATATCGATCCAAGTTAGTTATTATGGAGAATTAGACCCAACTCACGGAGAAAAAACTGAATTACAGAAATGCTTTCATTATAGGTTGTTTGTGTGTGGAATCTATTGTTTGCTCTAGGAGTCCCATTTAGTCCAAAGTACGTGGTTATAGGCGGCGTTTATGTATGAAATTAAGGCAGCTGTTAATGAAGTAATCGATTTTTACAGAATTTGCATATTATATTGTAAGCAATATTTTATAAGAAGCTGTCATTGTCTGATATTGATGATAAAGCTATCCAGTTATAAATTATGCGAATATAAATGTAATGCTGACTAGATACGGTTTTGGTCGTGAATAATAAATGCTAATCGGTCGTTTTTATAAAAATACAGCTTAATAAATAGCTATTTCTATTCACTTCAAGGAAAGTCTCTGAATTAGAATAGTTTTGTAGTGACAATACATTTTTCTGTGGTGTTTGTTGAAAATGAAAGTCAAATTTTGCTCTAATTGAACTTATAAAAATAGAGTGCAAAATGGCTGTGAATTGCTTATTTTTGTTTGTTTGGCAACAAAACAAAAGCGATTGAAATAAATCACTGTGGTTAGCACTTTATTTACAAATTGTAAAAACAACATTGTAACATTACATTTGAAAAGGAAAATTTTCATGAGTTGTACCAACAGTCTTTAGGTAATAACAGTAATAAAACACTATCTTTATATCTGGTTTTAAGTAGGAAGATCCTTATTGATTTGGATTTGGGTAGGTACTAAATAAAAGACTAAGTAGTGAGTTTGATGGGAATAGGGATGTTCCACCAGCAAAGTTGACAAAGTTTTATTCAAAAAAACAACCTTCATTCGCCTAAAAGCGATGAAATTTCAAAAATCCTTCCGTTACTTAGAAAGAAAGTGATTCTATAAGGAACTTGGGCGATTTTAGGCTTCTAGAACAAGCTGTTTATTTGCTGTGTGTTGTCTGATTTTATGAAGTATAATTGTTTAGCACATCACTACAAATAATTCCATTTATGTAATTCAGATATCGAAAAGCGAAGAAGATACGCCAACATGTGAGGTGGAAGTGTTGAACTTACCCATCGAACAACCGCCCGAGCTCGTGTCGATTCGGCTCCGCCATCTTGCCAAGAAGTGCGGCGGTCGGGTCGTCTCGGTGACGGCGCCTACGGCAGTAATGAAGTTCTCTACGCCAGACCATGCTTCAAGGTAAGAAATACACGTTATTTTCATATTGCTGCTGACCAGTTGGTTTAACTTGTTTGTATAGAACGAACGAGATATTATAATATTTCAAATATGGAAACGGTTTGTAAGTTTCCTAGTCTCGGATTCCTGGCCTGCCAGTGTTTTTTAGCACTAAAGTCCATGGAAAAGATAGGTCTGTTTCAAGAATTAAAATAAATGTGTTCACTTATCAACATTCCTTACTCCTTAGCATAACAACCAGATATATGATATTGGTAAGATAAACAACAACATCAACATTCATATATTTTTAGCAACAGCAACTTTGGCCCATAGACTTTAACCTTACAGAGTAACATACATATTTATGATAAAATACAAATTATGTTAGTAAAAAGAACCTTAAACCTTTGTTAGTAACACTAAAAAAAACGTAATAAACTATGCGTTTCAAACCCCGCTTTTGTCATATAAACCACACTAGGCGTGCACTGTAATGCTTGACGTCCCCTCTTTAAATTGCGTCTCTGACTTCGCGAATAGACATGTAATGTAGCGAAATTGAGCCATGACCGATACTTACGTAATTACGCGTCCCCTTCGCATGATGGACGGTAAACACGGGTCAATGTATCTATGGCTGTTTCCATTGCTTCATGCGTTTATGATCTAGTTTAAAGTTTGCTATCCATGCGGCAATGAACGATATGTGCATCAACAAAGCATTGGGTAATTGATGGATAACAGGGCCCTGCTATACCCGTACGTATATGCAGGTTATATTATGAATTGTGGAAACGACAGCAAGCAAGACCAGCTGTTAGTGAATTCATCGCAATCAATGTCGAACTTTTGACGCGTATACCATACTTAAATGTGCAATTTTAAACTATGCATAAACATTGCATGCACAGTTGGTTTCATTGTATAGTTTTGGATTGGATGTACATTGAATTGGATCGCATCGGGAATACAACAACAAAACCAAATACTTGAACTTTTTAATTGTGACGTCAATGATTCCGAACGTTGACCTCAATATGGTATGCGAAATATCTCGCTAGTATTTTCCCCTTTGTAGTTGCACCCTAATAGCCAGAAGGACATCGATATTCTTTTAAGTTTGCCAGCTGTAACGACGTCATTTTTTACCTTGTGGTTTTTATTTAATGTCCCAATTATGATTTCTCTGTAATTATCTTGCTTTGTGTCATTCAGAGGCATGTGTGTTGTTTTGAATACAAATATAAGAACGTAAATGTTTTTGTATAGATAACAATATCGCGGATACCGCGGTTTAAATGTTGTTTGTGGTTTACAAAGATGGTATAAAATATAACAATGGTAACTCCACACTTTCCGTCCACATTTTCAATGTTTACCAACCTTTGTATCACTGACAAGGCATTCAACCGTGTTTTGTTTCATGTGATGGGGAACACAGTCTTTTGCCTTTACATACTGGAACTATCAAACACGGTCACGATATCACAAAGTCGTTGTAAACATAAACCAACTGATAATATCTACAAACAATGGACTACAAAACTAAACGATTTGATATTTCTCCTGCTTTGCTTTAAAGCATATTTTTGTAACTGAGCCAGAGGAGTTTTAACATGAATTTGACATTTCATGACTATTCGAAAATTGCAAAAAGTTTTTTTGTAATACCCACATTGTGTGCATGGTGTTCGATTCCAGTCAGTTATAATTTGAATGTGTCATTGTGTCAT
Source organism: Noctua janthina (assembly GCA_963576755.1). Taxonomy (NCBI): domain Eukaryota; kingdom Metazoa; phylum Arthropoda; class Insecta; order Lepidoptera; family Noctuidae; genus Noctua; species Noctua janthina. The sequence goes on from OY755055.1 coordinate 8,796,051, forward strand.
TGCATTGTCAGTAACGAACCGAAACACAGTGATTTTTCAAAACCTTAAAATTTAAAGTGTAACGATTTTTTTATAAAATAGGTTTTTTAAATTTATTTTATATTACAATCAATGTTCACCTGGCGCGAACTCTAGACATACAATGTTATTATCAGGGTAAGAATAATTCCATTTATTTTTTATTTATCGTTAATGTGAAATAAACCCTAGGTTGGTTTATAAGTTTTGCTTTAAGGAATCTTTAAAATGCAAATTAAACAAAAAATGAAGTCATCATTATAGTCATGAAATTCCATCAAAGATAACCATTTCGTGAACTTTAGTGCACTTCAAAGAGTGTGACAATGTACCTAAGTTTTAAAGTGAACCAATTGAATTTATCTAATATGTCATCATCGGCCTAGCCTTTTTCCAATTATGTTGGAATCGGCTTCCAATCTAACCGGGTGCAACTATATACCAGTTTTTCACATGGAGCGACTGCCTATCTGACCTCCAAAACCCAGTTAGTACTGGGTAATACAATACTCCTTGGGAAGACTACCATTACCACCACGACCACACCATTAAATGTCTCATTAGCCCAAGTTCTTGCGCGTATTTTTCTTTTGTTTTGTCACGACCAGCTGATTATGGCCGTCATGCGACAGTTTCTTTCTATTTTCGTATCCTTCGCTTTTATCGCAATTGGTTGATTTCAATGGTAGTTAGTAACGTCACACTTGATTGCCATCTCGACCTCAACGGTGTGGAACACTGCACAGAGTTTAATCGTGTCCATTCCTATAAATATTCGTTTTATGATGTGCGCAATTGATTTGGCAAATATTTTCACGTACTCTGTATAAATAAGCGTATAAATTCTCGTCTGGGTAAGCGATGAAAAGTGATATGTGATTTGTGTTGCAACCTGTTTAAATTATTCGTCGACGGATGCATTCATTTCCCGCCATTAAATATTATTATCATTATATTAATTAGTCATGAAAATCATCATCATTTCAGAGATTTTTTCCATAAAGAAAATGTGAGGGTATGTTGACAATAATTTCATTACAACGTCGTCTGAGATCAGCTGTTTCCAAAAAAAAAACAATACAAAATATCACATAACTCAGTATAGTGGTATTGTGAAGGAAACCAGTAATTCAAGTTTGTTTTATTGCGATTTCTGCAGGTCACAGACAAATTATAATTGTTTTAACTAAATTATGCACTTTATATACTGCATACCACATGCTTTTTATGCTTTGTATGCTACCGTGACTTGCAAACGAATTATTTTGAATATTACATTATCGAATGACAATAATTATTATTCAAATAGGCCTTGTGGGAGATACCGCTTGACCGTGATGCGCTCTGATTCATTTTGATGACGGTTAATTTGTGTAAATTTGACTTATGTTTTCCAGACTACGAGAATATATATCTAGATTGTAGTAGCAAAAATGCGTAACTCAATAACATATGAATACATAAATAATTTAGCAATAAAATTTTCTCTGGTGTGGTACAACCGTGTTTTGTGACGATATTCAACGATACTGTTAGATTGTCCTTATTTAATACAGGGTATAAAAAAAACATCTTTCATCTTTCTGGCCGAGTGGGAGTGTACGTTTGTATGAATCAACAGTTTTTTTTTTTAATAATTCTGATCTAGGATCATGTACTGAAACCATTGTAACAGGTTGCGCGTCGATGTCCGTTGCGCGTATTGTTACAGTAACTTACCTTTCTTACTATGAATTATGTAAACCACCGCTGTTATTTTACTGCTGTTTGATTCACGGTGTCTTATGGCAGTATTATTGCCATATATGACGTACACGTGCAACGTCATGGCTGTATTATGGTATGGACACAATTCCTTAGAAATTATGAGGAAATATCGACAGAATTTAGTAAAATATTGTTTTTTTTTTTTTGTAAATCGCGTACCTAAAGGAAAATTAATCCTGTTGATGATTTTGTTTATTATATTGTACGGTACTTACTTATCCCTTTTTCATTAGAAAATAAGGTTGTTTTTAATCTATTTCACAAAACAGATAAAGCCATTTTTTTTTTCAGTTTGATTGGTAGGACTAGTTACACTGATCTCTCGGTGATTAGGAACGAACTCAATTCTAGGTTTTTTAATCCAGTCTATGTTCGTATCTTTACATAGTAAGTAGGTACTGGCACAGGAATTTATAAAACCTTACCATAATGAACCTTACCTTGTTGGTCATCAACGCTCAGTGTTTGGTCCTGGGCATGATCTCCAAGACCTAGCCACTTAAATATAATCTATAACCAGCACTAAAAAAAGAAATTAATATTAACATTAAAATTCAAGATCATCTTATTAATCTATTAATTAATCTAATTTCACCTATAAGATTTAATCTTGGAGGAGCTACCATATTTAAGTGGTGTGTAGGTAGTTTTTTACCTGATATTTGTCTTAATGTAGTAATATCCTTTCAGAGCTCTGATGCGTATGGATGGAGAGGATGTGTATGGGCGCAAGATCAGCACTCGGTATGCCCGCAGCGCGGTTCCGTCGACGTATTCCAGTGACGAAGGGTACAGCACTGCCCCGGCGTCATATCAACAACCTGCCTTCGTACCTCCACCGCCTCAGGTTTGTACAACACATATATAAACTCAGGCCTTTTTCTCAAGGTAGAAACTACAAAAAACCAACTGTTACATTAGAAACTGTCACTTGGGGCTCTGAACTCTGAAGGATTCTTATATTTCTTTTGCTTCGTCTTCTTTTACTGCAGACTGCAGTTGAGTATGTAACTTTTTAATATATTTATGCTCAGGAGCAAATGTTTTGTCTAATCAAGATAAACTATTTATGATTTAGGTATCACGTTTATCTAGAGATCGCAAGCACGACTGCTGAGCAAATGAGCATGATACCTGGGTTCAATTTCCATGTCGAGGATGTGTCTGGTGTTATTGGGTTATTGCTAGGAATTTCTCAAAAAAAAAAAAACTGTCCTGCTATCAACACTTAAGATGAAATAGGCTAGACCTCTTACTGCATGAGTTTGAAACATAACTGGCGAGATGTGTGTGTACATGTCCACTTCAAAATTATGCTTTGATTACAGTTGTGATAATGTGTTATAATGTTATGTCAGGTATGTTCATCACCTCACGAGGTGAGCACATTCAGTACTCCGTGCATCTCCAAGGAGTGGGCCCTGGCGCTGCAACAGTTGCCCGCGCCCACCCCGCCGCCGCACGACTTCTGCCCGCCGCCCGCACCCAAACCTAGGAAGATTAGGGGCACGCATGGTGAGTTATAAATGTTATAGCTATGTGACTGAAGTGATTACTGTAAAACGGGGTGAATAGCACCGCAGGGGTGAATAGAGACAAATTTTTAACTTTGAATTAATATTTTTAATATTTTATACGCAAACCCTGCGTAGGGAACATAGCTGTTTTTGACATGGAAATAATGAATTAATATGTTATGTTGCTAACAAGGTCTCTAAATAATTAAGTATAACTAAGTAAATAAAACAGAGTACTTTTTGATAACATAATCAAATTAATTTAACGTTAAAATCCCTTTAGAAATTTGTCTCTATTCACCCCTGCGGTCCTATTCACCCCGTTTTACCGGTATGAGTAGGTTCAAGTAGCAACTACATGTGGTTGTTAGAGAGGGTGCACTTCAACGCTTAGTGTGTTGCGTTAGAGCGAGATCGCAACTGTGGGTGGCACTTACGGTTAGTGTAGGTTTGGCATCGTTGCGCTGATGAATGAAACTGCTAATGTACGAAACCTGGTAACTTGTAAAAGCGCGCAACGGATGTCGTTGCGTTTGGCGCTCGGCGCGCGGAATTTAATGTTATTATTTATTTTAATATTTATAAATTAATGTTATTATGGAACTTCTTTTTTCTTATTTATTGATGGGCTGATTGTAAGGCAAGCCGGGCTTCCGGGCTTGTATCGTAGGCGCGCCACTACACTCGTGCACTGTTACTATTATTTGAAATCTAGCATTTTATATACCAATAATAAAGTAAACATGGATAGCCCTACCCTACAGCTTCAAAATAATTTTCCACCAGGTTCTGTAAACCTGGACCGCTCAGGCTGCTCATCAAGCAATAGCGGTGAAGGTCGTCACCGGGAGCATAGCGCCAGCCGGGCCGTGTCTCCGTGGAACTCTTCGGCAAGCTTCAGCGAACATAGTGAGGCTGAGGAGTCTACCGCTGAACTTACCGTATCTAATTTACCGCCTTATGAGTCTACGGTTCTGCAGGTAAGATTGCAATGTGATGGTGCTGGTGGTTAAGGTCAAGTCCGCACCCGTCTGTCTGTCTTGGGGGCCTGCCACTACTTCATATAGCAGTATTATTTGGATCGTCACTTCAGTGTGGGAAAGAGATGGAGATATAAAAGACTGAAGACGTGTAGCTCCCATTCTTTCCCATACTAAAATAAGATATACTGCTATAAGAGTTTCTGGTACAGTCCCTGATGACTAGCGACTTTCATTTGCTGGCTTTGAATAATGAAGGCACCAAGCATTAATTTTTTTTTTTTTTATAAGAATGACAATATTCTTATCTTAAGATCCTGTGATGATCCCACAAAATCATTTTCACGGTTTGTCTGTGGGAACTATGCAAATGCTCCTTTATATTTTCGCAAGTTTCTCCTTCATAGGTGTCTGGCAATACTCTAAGCGCTTAAGCTTTGGTTTTATTAGATATAGTAGACACGGACGTTATAAAAGTGATGTTTTTAAAAAACCTAACTGTGGTAGGCCGTTTTGACGTCAACATTTACGAAACCCAAGCTTAAGCAAGCCACCCAGTATTCACGATGCTTACGGAAATAATTAACACTCGCTATTATGTATTGGTCCTGATGTCTCTTATGTTTGCATTCGAAGTTGGACGAGGTGATTGTATGGCAAGGGACTTAAACCCTTTTGATCTTGACCAACTGACACATAATTCCTATTAAAACTGATTTGTGGCTTTCGTAGACACTCATTCAGTTACTAGCCTAATAAATAAATACAATCGCTTTGATGAAGCTTTCTTATAAATTCTTGTCCTTGTCTGTGTTGAGCTTTGGTTGGGTTAACATACAGGCTGAGTTTTGAGGTTGCGGTCAACATACAGAAATATATATTAAAATATATATATATATATATTTGTAATATTCCTTTTTGCCCTGAATATTTAAAAAAATAACTTTTTGTTTTGAACACTCAGCTTAGTATTAATTATAATCCCCGCTTCAAAACTCACTTCTGTATATAACAATATGTCGATGTTACCATCTTTAGTAATTCATCACTCAAAGAACAGATTATCACAAAATTATAAACTGGTTTAATTGGCATTAAATAACTTATTAAATTGGCATTAAAGAACTTATTAAATTGGCATAAAGAACTTATTAAATTGGCATTAAAGAAGTTAAAAAATTGGCATTAAAGAACTTATTAAATTGGCACAAAGAACTTATTAAATTGGCATTAAAGAAGTTAAAAAATTGGCATTAAAGAACTTATTAAATTGGCATTAAAGATCTTATTAAATTGGCATTAAAGAACTTGTTAAATTGGCATTAAAGAACTAATTAAATTGGCATTAAAGAACTTATTTAATTGCTTGCTTATGTTGTGAATACACAATAAAAATAAATCTAAAACATTTCTCAAACAAAAAGCAAGCGAGAGCTCCCAACTGACAGACAGTGTTTTGCTTTGATGACAGGCACACCATCAAACATGTAAATGGGTAGATTTTGCGCAAGTTAATCATCGATTACTTTCATTAATTTGTTACTTTGAACACGTATTGACGTAAAGCTCTAATTGAAGGTCTTTAATGATCTAATCCGTATTAGATAATATTAGAACAGCGAAATCTACCTTTCTAAATGTTGATTGCATCAAATGAAAAACTTTCATATGCCACAACATTTCTTAATTTTTTACACAGAAAATACGAATTGTCACTAGGTCTTTCAATCGGTACACGTATGTATTATTGAGTCATTTAATGTTAGTTCTGTATGCCTGCTTTTCTCTTATTTTATTTGTAACCCATTTCTTTCCATAGCTTAATGTTAGTTAGCTAGTATATTTTTTTATAATATCATACTTGGTTTAATTTGTAACGTTTTAACTTTTATAATATTGGCCTCATATCTTGTTTAGGAGATGCTGACTCAACTATTCAACCAATACGTGCAGACGGTCCGCGTCTCAGTATGGGCAGCTGGGGAGGGTCCGTTAGCTACCGTAGTGCTACGCTCAGAGTGGGACGCGAGGCTCGCTATCGCGCGCATCCACAAGCGCCGCCTAGACAACCAGTGGACGGGGCGTCGCCTAGAACTGTCTCTAGGGAAACCCTCACCCGCACCGAATCTAGACGTACTTAGAGCACGTCTTAGAGCCATCCTTCTGGATCAAAAGAATCACACGCTTCCCCTACTAAGACTGAGGGATGCGTATGCAAGTCGTCATTGCTGCGCGCTGACGACATCAGACATAGCAAAGCTCAAAGACACAGTCATCATACACGAAGGATTCGGCAGAATGGTTCAGTTGGTAGATCTAACACCAGTGTCGAACTCTGAGATGGAGGAGGCACCCTGGAAGTGCCACATCCACGCGTCCATGAACACCGGACAGGAAGACGGCAGCCGCATCTTGCAGCCTGTTTATATGGAGATCTCGACTTTGGCTAAGAATGTACACATTCTGTTGGAGAATCATGGGGGAATTTTACCATTGTTAAGGTAAACTTTAATTAATCTTCCGCAGTGGTTTCATTTTATAAGCTAGACCTAGCTTATGCCCGCGGCTTCGCCCGCGTGGAGTTCGGGAATCGCCCTCGGGATCTTACTTCTGGGATGATAGACCAATTTTCGAGTCAATCGACCCAGAAAATATTAAGTGTCACAGAAAATTCAATCCCCATCTCACCCTCCTAGAGCATGAATTTCGAAAAACTCTTTCATAGTGGACTCTTCACAAAGAATACACCCATCAAATTTCATGTCTTTAAGAACATCAGTTTACGTTGATATATCAGTCAGTCAGGACATTGAATTTTATATTGGTGGATGATTTTAGAAAACCTGTGATACACGTTTCTCATAATTATATCTGAAGAGCATGCACACTAATGTTCAAGTCAATCGACTCCGAGAATATAAAGTTTCACAGAAAATTCAACACCCTATTTCACCCTCTTAGGGGTGGAATTTCTAAAAGCCCTTTCTTAGCGGATACCTACTCTTCACAAAAAATACACCCTCCAATTTCATGTCTCTGGGACCAGCGGTTTGGACTGTGCGTTAATATATCAGTCAGCCAGTCAGGACATTGAATTTTAAATTTCGGAATGATTTTTTAGAAACTGTGCTACACGTATCTCATAATTTTAACTGAATAATCTGTACACAAATTTTCAAGTCAATCGACTCCGAGAATAAAGAGTTTCACAGAAAATTCAACACCCCATTTCACCCTCTGGGTTGAATTTCGAAAATTCTTCTTTATTTCGAAAATTCTTCTTTATTCCTTGTCTACATTTTGAAGGGAACCTCTGTGCAAAATTTCACCTTTCAAGGTCCAAGGGTTGAGGCTGGGCGTTGATGAGTCAGTCAGGACTTTTATTATAATTTTATAGATGAATTTGAAGTAGATTCATGAAAGGCGGTCTTTTTTTTTTTAGCTAAGTCTACTTTTATTAACCGTTACTTTCGAATAACGTAATTTCTAATATTTTAATGCAGGGCATGGGACATGGGTTCGATTCCCATGTCGGGCAAAGCGTTATATGGTTTTGCATCAGGAGTTTCTTAATAGCAGCCACGGAGTCTGGATTTGTGCCCGGAAGATGGCAATAGGCTCGCCCCCTATTACATAGGACATAACATAACTGGAGATAAGCGAGTGTACTATTTAGTACAACTGTTGCTACTTTACCCTTTTGAGATTACAGGCGTGATTTTAAAAATTATTTACAACAGAAAAGAAAACCATAACGGTTATCTTTTGTAAATAATTTTTAACATTTTAAAGCAGCTTATCTATCTTCCATAGCTTCGTGGAGTGCTATGAGGCTCGCTTCGACGCGCTTATGTGCGACCCACGTCACGGCGTGGCACTAGAGCTGCTCCTGCGTAGCGTGGAGGGACTAGAGGTGCGCGATGCTCCCTCGCGCCACCTGGCGTGGAAGAACGCGCCTCTAGCCGTCACGCCGCCGCTTGCTCACACCGCTAACAGTCAGTATAATACTACAGATATTCGATTTTCATTTTCCCTTTTGACCATTCTCCAGTAAAGGCCCGCGGAAGTTTCAACTTGTCTTAACTAATAGGAGAAGCGCAGGTCGGGTATTGCCCTACGGCAACGTACTTCTGATATTAAAAGTATCCTATGTCCTAACCTAAGTCATGGTGGACTTGTGTGCGAAATTCCACCGAAGCCCGTTCTGTCGTAAAGACGTGAAAAGGTTGTAGCGATCAGAAATAGCTATTTACAGATGTATATCCACGGGGGACACTTTGAAACACCATCTCTGTATATTTTTTGTCTAAGTGTCTTGCACCTCTATTATACTCTGGGTGATTTTTTATACGTGGGCAAGACTTTAGGGGTAGTGTGTAGTATACACAGTAGTCTTAGCAACTTATACTATGGGACTCACTCGGAAATATGTAACAGCTGTTCCCTAAATTTTTTTTGCAGATTGTTAAGCGACCATAAATATATGGATGAACTGATTTTTTTTTTCGCGATTCTTGATTGGTCCGATAGTAAAAGTTGTTCATTATTTATGAGTGAACTACCTTAAAGTTTTGCCTACGTTTAACCAATCACCCTGTATACCAGTTAAATAGCACACAGACAACAAGAAGAAACTAAAATGACGATGGGGGTATGGGGTGGCTTTGCCACTTCCGTGCTTTCAATTTCGCTTGCAACCTTCCCCTTTAAAAATTTCTTTTGTTTCCATGTGAAGTTGTTCTCATATTGGTTTCGTTTGCAGGCGAGAGCTCTCGCTCAAGCAGCGAGCGCGAGCGGCCCCGCACCGCGCCAGCTCTAGAGCCGATGCTAGCTCTGTTCGAAAGGGAACTCATCGATCTCCTGCGTACGGCTCCTAGATGCTCCATACCGTTCAGCAAGTTAGTATTACACCATCATCTTTTTGCCCTTGTACCATTTCACGTAATGTCCGGGCAACACGTTTTCTTTTTCCAATTTACCTGTCAATCTTGCTATCATTAACTCCTCAAGTCAGTTAGCGAAATATAAAATTTTTCAATTTAACTGCTAGTTTTGTGTTTTAGTTTTGTGGTGGGCAATGACCCACCTATATTTATTGACGTTCTTTATTTTAAAAACGACGTCGACAATCGACATCGTGATCCTCGATTTTTTTTTTACCAATGCAAAGCGATACGTTACTCGATTCGTGCAAAGCGATGTTACGATAATCTTTCGGGTAATGACCGCTATTATAATACTAAAAGGCAACATCTATAGAATATGGATTACTTGATGTATATAAATGGGTTATTTTGAAGATATTGTATGAAATGTTAATGATGAAGACATTGATAGTTGCCTTCCCTTCTGAAAATCGGCGAAATTGAAATACATCCATTTCCTCGCACTAAAAATCCCTAAACGTACCATCTGCTTCTGAGAGATCAATCAAGTCGGATCAATGTATCTAATGTCAAATCTGTTGTCTAGCGTTAACTGTTTGTATTGTTAAATAAAAACAGCCAATCAATTTACTTCAGTTGAACAGGGTTTTAGAAATCAAGGTTTAACATGATAGTATGTTTACAGACTTATACCCGCCTTCCATCATCATTTCGGCCGGCAATGCCGCGTGGCTGACTATGGCTTTACCAAACTGCCGGATCTGCTCGCTGCTCTCGGAAACGCCATTGTGGTAAGTACTCCTTTACTCGCTATTTATAGTATTTAACTTCATATTCAGCTTATATTCCCGTGACTAAGTTACAACAACCGCGCGGATTGATGAGTCTTGGAAGTTAAGCTGCTGTTGCCGAGGTCAGTCCATGGATAAGTGTTATTTCTTAACAAATTATCTAGTATCTTCGTTGAGATCGGCTGCCCCGTAACCGAAGATCGGTCTGGAAATCATTATTATAATAAAAGTCATAGGAAAATAACGTTAAAATCACCCTGAGAAGTTAACAGGTGATTTGATAATCGTAGTAACATCTTACTACGATTAAAGCTGCTTCCAATTTGGATAATCAGTCTTCATTATTTCATGTAAGGTTGCTTACAATTAACCTTTTCTTCGTTTAAGAATAGAATATTTTTCTATCTATGTATTTGTAGACTGTTCTTCACAGATTCCAACACACTTGTGGACAATCATGAATTGCAGAAGGTCTATTACTATTACTTGTAATTAAAATACGTAATTGAAATACAAATACGATTTGGTATTTGTAATTCAATTACTTAAAAAAAAAATAATTTGTAGTTGGCGGGGTGATCCGAATTGTTATGAAATTCAAGAATTTTCGTCAAAATTCGGCATTCGATTTTATAGTGACAAATATGACACGGAAGCTATTTCATGCGTTAAGTGTGAACAAGATAAGTGTGGTTCATGACTCCAATGTCATGAACCACACTTATCTTGTTGAAGTAGGTAAAACCGCATCAGTATATTGCCAAATGTGTGTAATAGTTCTCTATTGTGTTCCCTAAATTTTTTACTCATAACCTAAAGTACCATCATTTGATTGTATGATAACGACTATTAGAGAATTTGTACAAAATGAAAAAAAAACAAAGAAGAAACAAAAAAAAAGAAAACAAAAAAAACAACAACAAGAAAGAATACAAAAGATAGAAAAACAAAGAAACAAAAGATAAAAAAAAAAACAAGTAAAAAAATAAACAACAAAAGAAAAACAAAAGATACAAAAAAAAAGAAAACAAAAAATACAAAAAAAACAACAACAAGAAAGAAAACAAAAGTTAGAAAAACAAAGAAACAAAAGATAAAAAAAAACAAGTAAAAAAATAAACAACAAAAGAAAAACAAAAAAAGAAAAACAAAAGATACAAAAAAAAAAAAAAAACAAAAAAAAAACAAAAAAAAAAACAAAAGAAGAAACAAAAAAAAAACAACAAAAAGAAAGAAAGAAAACAAAAAAAAATACAGAAAAAACAAAGTAAAAATAATAAACAACAAGAAGAAAAACAAAAAAAGAAACAAAAAAAAATTTAAACAAAAAACAACAAAAAGAAAGTAAGAAAACAAAAAAAAGAAACAAAAACTAAAAAAAGCAACAAAAAATAAACTACAAAAAGAAAAACAAAAAAAGAAAAAAAAAACAAACAAACGACACCAAAAAGACAAAAGAACAAAAAAAAAACTACAACAAAACAAAAGAAACATAAAACACAAAGATAACATAAAATATTACTTTAGTTAGGAGCACATAAATATTAACGACTAAGTGACGCACGCTCGCTACGCCCGCATTTTATATCAGACATCCACTTTCTGTCACAAATATCGTCGTCGCTTCGCCTTCGGCCTACGCTCCTCACGACAGCTAGCAAGACTTTTAGGATATTATTTTTGGAAAATATTGCTGATTACCCATGCGTTGCGGTAATAATACACATATAATATTATACAATACTTAGGATGTATGACTTTATTTCATGCAAAATTAGAAGATTCAATAATTATAGTACTCGATATTATGACAAAATAGTTTTAGAGGTAATGATAATTCTGTAAAACAAAATTTCGAATTTAAGAAAATTTGGTTACTGAAGTTTATAGCAAACGTGTTATGGATAATGATTTTCGGACAAACAATTTTAGGAAAAGGGAGTACCGTGAAAATCTTCCAAAAAGTGTAGGTAAGTTAGAATTTAAATTTGCTGGAAATGATGTACAAAATAAAAACAGTAATATTCTATCTGCGTTCTTATTTTAGCCATTATTCATATATTCATACATAAATTCATAATAAGTATTATATTCCGCGATTCATGCGATAATGACCTTCACACTGTGATATATCATTTATCCAGTTTGCGTTCGTCACTGGATCAAGCCGCACGTGTTAGGTAACTTAGAATTTAGATGCGTTGGAAAATGTACAAAATAAAAACAGTAATATTCTATCTGCGTTCTTATTTTAGCCATTATTCATACATAAATTCATAATATCTATACATATAAAATTCAAAGTCCTGACTGACTGACTGACTGACTGACTGACTGATATATCAACGCACAGCCCAAACTGTCATGAAATTTGGAGGGTGTATTCTTTGTGAAGAGTAGGTATCCACTAAGAAAGGGTTTTTCGAAATTCCACCCCTAAGAGGGTGAACCCATTTCACCTTGTTGAATTTTCTGTGAAACTTTAAATTCTCTGGGTCGATCGACTCGAAAATTGGTGTACACACTCTTGAATTAAAATTATGAGACACGTGTATCATAGTTTTTTCAAAATCATCCCTCAACAGAGTCAACTAGGGCTTCCAAACTCACGTAGACGTGCATGGCCCCGTTACTATTATAAATGCGAAAGTTTGTGAGGATGTATGTATGGATGTTTGTTACTCTTTCACGCAAAAACTACTGAAGGATTTGGATGAAATTTGGCACATAGATAGTTTATAACCTAGATTATCACATACCAGGATAATTTTTATCCCGGTACTACGATCCCGTAGCGAACTCCACGCGGGCGAAGCCGCGGGCATGAGCTAGTGTATTATATCCCGCGATTCGTGCGATAATGACCTTCACACTGAGATATATCATTTAACCAGTTTGCGTTCGTCATTGGATCAAGCCGCACGTGTGGTTCACTAACAAAATCGTCCCAGGGACAGGAACTTTAAGACGTAGCGGGACAGTACACAGGAAAGGTGTCAGGCGTTTAAATATAAGCAATCAATTTTCAAAGCGTCAATCAGTTACTGCTGGTGGCAGATCTTTCTTGCTCACTCTTTACGTTCGTCAGATCCTCTCTTCTTCTCCTTGTTACCTAGGTCTTCAAACGGCTTTCGAGATCTTGTTATCATCGTTGATGGTACAGTCACGAGTAATAATATAAATACATTGTCACATTTTCTAAAATATCTTAACTTCTACTTCTACTAATTACCTAATCATCAAACTGTGTCAAAACTGGGTATACATTGGTTTCACAGTAATATAAACGAAGCAAAATCAGTAAAAAAATTTCACATCCAAAGTAATTTTTAAGTATCCATGACAATTTTTATAACATGTATACATTGTTAGAAATTGTATACGTGTTATAGAAATTATAATGGATACATTAAAATGACATGGCTGGAAGCCGACCCCAACATAGTTGGGAAAAGGCTAGTCAGTTTTTCCTGTTTTTGTTAAGTTTATTCATATACAAAGAAATAGTTAGAAATTACCTTCCCGTGGTCGCATGCCGTTATAATAACGTACTTATAAGCTATGGTTTGAATGAAATGTACTAATTAAGCGGTCAGTGGCCTTTAGCCATTTAAACTTTTTTTTTTGCAGCCTTTTTTATTTAGGGAACACCATGGGACACCTCAAGGGCATTGATCTTGACCTTAGGGGCATTGACCTTGAGATCAAGGTCAAAATTTCAAAAATCAAGATCCGTGATTCTCAGGAGCAGTAACAGGTTACCCGACCTTGAGGTCAAGGTCAAGTGACCTAAGGGCGAAAGACAAGTGACTTTGAGGTCAAGGTCGAGTGACCTTGGAGGTCACGGTCAAGTGACCCCAAACTCACTTGACCGAGCGGGCTGGAAGGAGTGTCTTTGGAATTCTAGTGCCCTGACACTACCAACCCCTTGACTTTCGAGTGCAAAAACAGTATTTTTTTTTTCTTCTAAAGCTTATATCTCGAAAACGGTGAGTCCTATGGCAAAAATAATGAAAAATTTGCTTCCTTAATAACCCCATACTACGTAATTCTCAACATGTAAGTAATAATCCCGCCCGCTTTCGTAGTCTCATACGGGATATTCACCGCGTCTACCCTGGGCGTGGCAGACGTGGTATCAGACTTGTCAATTGTAGTTGCCGATCCTGCCACTAGCAAGTCGAGGCGAGGCTTCCTATTTTAGAATGGCAATAATAATAAGGTGTAGTCGACGTAGCCCTGCTGCGCGGGGCTCCTATTTCTGTTTGCAGGGTTTAAAGTAACCTAACACTAAGGGGATGGCGGGTTCTAGTGAGAGATCGAAGCGAGTGAACTAAGACCCTGCCATGCCCTTCGTGTCATCCCCGCCACGCCCTTCGAACCCAACCTGTCCGAGTCGGAGTGCCTCAAGTCCCGATTTAGCTTCGCTCGCTCTTGCATCCTAAATTCTCCTAGCAAAGTAATATTGCATTGTGTACCCATCCCTTCGTTATAATTTTTAAGACAAACAGCAGATCGGAGACAAAAAACACCAAGCCGCTTTTAGCCTTATATTTAGGTGTTATATACGATACAATCAAGAAAATAAACGATTTGCGGAAATAACACTTTTTTGGTTAAAATTTTTAGTCTTTTTTCCTCAGTGCCCCGTTACGTACACTCCAACCCTTATTTCCGAGCACAAGCTGCTTGAAACCGCTGCTTTGTAATTGTTTACATATTTTCGAAACTGTCCAGTATACATGTTTTTGAAATTTCCTTGGGTACATAATTATGTAACTAAAAATTAATATTAGTTTTTGGTAATCTGTTGTTAACGAAAGTTTGATAAAAATATGTAGTTAATTTTGACACAATTTAACGTTTACATAATTCTTAGACACAGTTAGCATACTTATTTTTGCAATTTAATATTGCTACATGAATTTTCATTTAAAGGGCATTTCTATGTTATTACTCGTGACTATAATATGTTCACTTATTGGTTTTTGAATGAGCAAATCGGTTTGCACGCCGCGCGTCAATATTTGCCTGAAGCCAATTACTGTAATCACGTCTAAAAACTTCACTTTTGCGGTCAGATAGTAACCATCTCTTTTGAACTGCCCGTGTGAACAATATTTCATGATCAAAGGAAGAAGTATCCTGGTTCCTCAGAATAACAAATAAATCCAAGTTTGTAATTGCTTTCCATTATTCACAAACACTGAGACGCACGGTGCTATCAGATGTTAGCAGGAAATGCTCAAAATGAACTAAAGCTCTTATGAACCTGATTTTTGACTATTTATTGTTATTGACTAATGAGGGTATTACATTTACCTAATTTCTCATTGCACTATTTTCAAAATTAACGTATGCCCTAATTATTTTTTGTGTGTATCCTTTTAACTAGTTAATTCATCAGGAACATAAGATTTAAACATATGAGGTGATTATCTCAATGACGTCACTAGCTAATGAGGACTTGATCACTTGACCATTAGAGGAGATTACAGTTTAGTAAAACGAACTTTTGTGATTTCTTAGACTGTTTTGGCCCATAGTGTAAATAAAATATTGTAAACTAGACTTAGCCTACTCATATGTAAACCATTTAAGCATTAAAATGAATCATCAACATAAAAAAGATTAAGTTAAAGAGGATTAAAAAAAAATGTCAAAAAAAAAAACTAAAAAAACAAACACAAATGTACACAAATGTGTATGTGTGTGTTTGTATAAATTACAAATACTAATATCTGTGTATATAACTATATGATTCCAGAGATAGCCTCATTTTTTATGTCAGTGCCATACAAATTTTACTTAAAAACATATAATGTTTTTAAGTAAAATTCTCTTCATTTGTACACGTAATTGCCTGATACGAAATTTTATAGTATAGTAATGATCAGCAGAATCTATTTCTAGCCAAAAAATGACCCTTCAAAATGCTATAAGTCTCTATGTCTATGAAAGGCGATTTTCAGCCCGTACGTTGTCTCCACACCCTAATGCGCCAATCGTCATTAATAAAAATACTTTGCACCCGTCGGTGAAAAGCACCGTGCCCCACTGATTCATGCCCCAGTTAAAGTATTAAAGGGTGAAACTTAAACGATTGACACTTTGAGCCCTGGACAAAGGAATTCGAACAACTCGTCGTTTTGTGAAATCATCCTTAAAAAGTAGCATTCAGCCTAATCGATACTCACAATGAAAAAAAGAGTTGAGACTGAATTAAAACTCCTTGGTATATTTTCAAATAATTATTAGATGCTTTTAGTGAACTTTAAGAGAAGGTGATTTATACATAACACTAGCGACCCGCCAGGCTTCGCACGGGTGCAATGTACATATGTACATATGTCCGTTGCGTAGTTTAAAAGATCTAAGCCTACAGACAGCGGGAGCGACTTTGTTTTATTCTATGTAAAGATAAGCAATACTGAAATACCTGGTCTCAAAATCAAAAGAAAATTCTAGCTTCTCACACCCGTATCTATAAACAAGTCAAAGTGATTAGGTAGTTGAGTAAAAGTCATTACTTGCTTGAAGTTAGAACTGTCAAAAATTTGAATTTTTAGCTTTGCTTTTTGACGGTTCTTACTTCGTTTAAATAAAATTCTTGTCTATTTTTTTTATTCTTGTTTGTATGACAAACCATAGACCGTAACGTTAAAAAATGTTAGTAATCTATTGAAGTATTTTTGGGTTTTTAGCTGCCTATTGATTTTATTTTCAGGACTCCTAATATATTTTTTAATAAATTAATACATGGAGGAATCGATAACTTTACGTTTTGTCAATCACTAGCGTATGAATGTGTTTTGCACAACAACGATAGCGATAAATGTTGTAGTAAATAAGTTGTACGGTGCATGGTAAATGCACGCTGTACTGTTAAGGATGAGGTTTATATTCGATTAATTAGCACGTTCAGATTTATGAAATACGAGTGAGTGCCGACTTCGTATCGATTGCTTTTTAGTGCGCTGCGTGTGTAGGAACAAACTGGCGACATGACACCGAGTTCCGACACATTTTCAACTACATGCCATAACTCCTTATTTCCTACATCAAGGATTCACTTTAGCTAAGTAAGCTGAATAAATATAAAGAAATACGGTGAATGCGAATCTAGATTACGAAATTATCTTTAACTAAGACCGTGTTATCACATCTCACTAAATCAGGCCTATTCTAGATTGTTATTAAAAATAAGATATTTCTTTCGTTACAGTGGTTGATTTCCTTAACCAACACAGTACGCAAAGAGATAGGGGTTATTGTGTAGGGGAAATGGGTTGCAACTTGCAACCCACTAATATACCAGTTCCAAGGTATGCTCTTCGATATGTTACTCTGAAGCAACTGAGTTTTGTAAGTGAAAGAAAAATAAAAGCACAATTATAGTTTATATTTCACTATTTAATATATTTTTTACTACTAAGGAGACAAAACAGACTGTTTTAACCTTGAGATTCATTCGATTTAAACATAATATTCATTGCCATGTTCATGCCATAAATCTATAAATGAAACCGACTTTCGACAAGTGAATAATGAAGAAACAAGTCGAACCTTCACACACAAACAGTGGTCCCTAGAACACGTAGAATTTCTTGATTCGCTTCTTCGTCGATCTCTCCAGTCTCGTGTTGTATTATCAAACTATACAGGAAAATGTTCAACCAGTTGGCAAGGTGATTGTAGCAATAATGATGAAAGTGCCCGTAACTACACTCGGTGTTTGTAGGCCTCGCACGAATCACATTGGCTAGAGTGTCTGTGCCTAAACGGTGGCAAAAGCAGGAAGCATGTTGACGTTTCGAACACTCATCCATATGCACGTGACATTTGATAAAGTTATGCACCGTCGAAAAACTCACGAATCTGTCGAAAGATTTAGGAGGTCCTAGATCACCGAAGACGGGTAAAAATGAGTCCCAATTGAGGAGGATGCGATCATCTTTTGACCTCGAGCGATCGTAGTTGTATTCTATCTTCAAATCCTTCTGATTCAAGAATTTGGTTCTGATATTGCGAGTAGAAAGCTCCCAGACTTTTCTTCGAACAGTTTCAGCTTCGTCGTTATTGGGCCAAAGTGCTCGGACGAAATTTTTGTAGTCTTCAAAACGGAGAAAATTGGCCATGTAGAGTATCATTTCCAATGGTAAATCAGTAAGCCCCATTGTTGACAAAAACGGTGACGTCAGCGGGAGTCGCAATGTTTCGTATTCATTCATTTCTATTGATCGCGCTTGAAACGCGTGCGTTATCGCGGACGAGAACGACGAGACTACTGGAACTATTGATCGGTACACGCCTACACGGCTCTCGGTGAACTCAAATAATATGCTTGTGTATATTCTCGAATGATATTATGCTTTAACGCATTGAAATAGACTTGGTTTTCAGTTGTAGATAAGATTCAAGGTTAGACGGAGTGTTTAGTCAACAGGTCGTAAAAAAAGGTGGAGGAATCTCCTTGAATGCTAAACAATAACAAAAATGTATTTAATGTTGACTTACCTGACAAGATAATAAAAGTATAAATGTTAACAGAGCAGTATCAGTTTTTTTATTGGGTAGGTTTATGAACTATTTGTAATCGCAGTTTCACATAAATAATACGTGCTTGAATATGAAATTATAGTGTAACAATAAGTTGAGGTAAACATCGCATTTATAATGCACCGAACTACAAATATAAGCTTATTTCCATAAGATAAAGGCTCGATGACATAACCACAAGTTTTATTGTTTCTTAATATAGGGTGACTGGTAATTATTGACTTAAATACGTGATTGTACTCATGATAACAAACAACTTTCCCAAAGAAACATTTTTCATACGGCCCGCTGTTGTGTTATTGTGATAAAAGTAAATGAGTATTTAAAAAAATGTTTCTTTGGGAAAGTTGTTTGTTATCATGAGTACATCAGTACAGTGTTTAAGTATCGGCCACTAATTACCAGTCACCCATATAAGTACATTGGAAATGTGATACTTAATACGGTCACATAATATGCAATTTTGGTAATGACAGATGAAAATGTGGATAGATACTTTTTCAGAATAAAATGCTTTTTATTCTCAACTAGCTGCTGCCTCGTCCTTTTTGCGTACCTTCGTCCGCGTGGAATTATTATAAAAATATTACTTATTTCCCTATTTGAATCGGATTTTGTTAACAATTTGAAGGGTGTTCAATGTTTTTGCTACTGTTCTCGGCTCCATAACACCCTCGCCTGGCGGCTCGTGCGTGAATTCCGCCTCAGATGCGATAACAAAGTTTCCCCACTTTTATCAAAATGTACTATTCTATTTTGTAATTTGCATTTTCAGTACAATCATTGTGGTAGACTTTTTCAAACACAATTTTCCTAGCTTTCAGTAGTTTTTTTTTTAAATATTTATATATATATTTTTAATTCAGGTTCTTGGCTCAGGATCATCACGTATCATAACAATATCTGCGTCAGCGCAAAGCCGTCGTTTTACGTCGGATCTCGTGAAGTTGTTGAAAGCGCAACCGGGACGTACAGTGCAGTTGCACGATATCGCTCAACTGTACCAGGCAACGACAGGCCGTTCGTTCTCTCCCGTCGACTACGGCGTGTGTTCGCTTGGGGAGCTGATGCAGCGAGTCAACCCTCAGGCTGTGACCGTTAACCCTGATGGCACTATATCGCTGCCTCGCCGCACACCCACCCCTGAGGAGAGGTCCCGCACTCGACAGTTTGCTATGCAGGTACGAATTGAACATTACTCACTTTCATCATTTTCATATTCGATTTTCACCTGGATATTATTAAGGGATTGCCAAATACGTCATGGTTAGTGAATTGGTGTTTGCAGTACTAATGAATATAGGCCAGTAATGTTTTTCTGTTAACATTGACTGGAGTATCTCTCAGTAGTCTCTTCATCCACGAATAGCGCAGTCGCTTTTTAGACTAAACTTGACTGCATAATGGTACTGAAAGTGTCATAAAATGTTTAGAACCATATTTATTTCGGTCGAAAATTGACCGAAACAAACATGTTTTTAAATAATTTTACTTTAGCTCCGTGGCTGCATTGATAGATCTTTGACGAATATTGGTGTTGTCGTGGTAAGTGCGTCTAACAAATTCTTCAAGAACCGTAACATTTATTGGGATTACACGAATATTCGCCAAATATCTGTGAATATGGGTACTGGAGTTAGCGTAACTTCTATTAGGCCGTGGAACTGCTTTGCCACACGCCCAACCTCCGCATGGAGTTCTCTCGCTTCGTGCCGGCGTACCACGCGCACTTTGGGCGTCAACTACGCGTAGCTCACTACGGCTGTGTCAAGCTGGCCGAGCTGTTCGAGCTGGTGCCGGCGGTCGTGGCCGTGTGCGGCGACGCGGGTGGCGAGCGTAGCGTGCGCCTGAGCCTGCGCGCCGCACGCGCTGAGGTAGCGCGGCGTCTGCGAGCACTGCCGCGCGTCGCACTTCAAGACCTGCCCGCACACTACGTGCATCACTACGGGGCACCGCCGCAGGTATGTCGCGACTTACAGGCAGTGGCACTATACACGATACTCGTTCCGGAAATTACGAATCTGACAACTATTTTTACCTTAAAAGTGGCAGGATAGACAATTGCAACAATCGGTATCTCTGGTATATATCCTATGTATCTCTGCTCTACATAGACAGGGGAGTCTATGTATAGCAGTGAAGTCGTCAAGGCAAGGTGAAAACGTGCTTCTATATATAGGGTACATTAATCACACAGGGAGTGTTTGGCAAGCTCGTAGGTAACCGCATTAGGACATATTTCTTTTTCATATTTCAGTATTTCCATGCAGACAAATCTTTATCATACTTCTTCCATGCATGCATGAAATTTCACACTATTATTATTTGCAGCCCGATATGCTGGACGCGGAATCATTGGAGGGGTTAGTGTACGCTGCGGGCGGCTGCGTAGAGAATAAGTTGGTGGTAGCTCCAGGCGGTTCGCCTACTTGGGCCGCGTCGTTGCTATGCGCTTGTGCCGTGTTGTGCGGCGACCGGAGCGTGGCGCGCGGCTCTACGCTGGAGTACTTCACGGCGGCGTACCGGCGCGTGCGCGGCGCGGCGCCCGAGCTGGCGCGGCTGGCGGCGGCCGGCGTGCTGCTGGCGGCCGACGCCTGCGTGGCGCTGGCGCCGGCCTGGCGCGCCGTGTGGCGCTTGGCGCAGCTACTGGCCGACTGCACCGCGCCCGCCAGCGCCGATGAACTGTACCTGGAGTACGCTAGAAGATATGAACCTGTGTTCCCCGGAGTTGATCCTGGTAAGCGCAGTGTTGTCAACAAGTCTAATAACAATTAAAAAAAAAAAAAATTCACTAATTTTAAATCAAAAAATGTACATCTCTCTTAGATGTGATTCGTTATCACTCGATACATAACCACGAGTATGCTCAATAGGTGCAGAAGGCGTGGCAGACTTCCTCCGTCAGTATATGGAGATATTCACGGAGATGGAGAGCGGCCACTGGACGTTGTGTCCCGGCGTCGTGTTGCCGCGCTGTCGCGAGCTCGCGTCCGGCCCGACTCACGAGGACTACTCGGTACATGATACACCGCCCGGCCAGAAGGTACTGTCACAACGTTTAATCACATCATGTTATAACATAGTTTTTTCTCTTTTTTTGTGCTGCTAGAACCTCTAGTAGCGAAGTTTAGCAGTTTACTCTCTCTTCCCCTATTTCATAAATGATATTTATTTTACAAATTGGTTGTTTTAAAGTCAAAATAATTACGTTTTAAAACTAGATGGGGTCGGTGTTATCTATCCGACTACTCTGAGAAAAAGTTTAAAGCAGGACTTTAAACTTTTTCTCAGAGTAGTCGGATATATAATCTTGGTCAGGTTTTATGACGACCATGCAGATTAACGTCTGAGACGCATTTGTCAGCACTAGTGTAGATCAACTTTCTGAGTTGAGCTACATGAGTACTAGCTTAAGGAGCTCATTATATTGGGTTCCCTTCTATAGAAACCGACGTGTAATATATTGAAAATCATAAATAAAAAATTCCTATCAAACATTTACTTTTTCCAAAGAAATCATTAATAAGCAATATTTGTTTCAGGGCTCCCGTGTATTCGATTCACCAAAGACCAATATATGGTGTTCCCCACCGGCTAGCGCATTGCCGACACCAACGGCATTGCTCAACCATGAGAACCGACGTAAGAATAATCATTTATTTATTAAAAACAGCTAAGGTATCTATAGTATTTTCTGGAATGATATTGTAAATGTTCCACTGTGTTTGTTTTGCAGGTCGTATCCGCTTGGCGGCTCACTTCGACGGTTCCTAGTCCCACCGCGTCGTAAATGAAGATGCATTCCTTTATATTTTTGATGTAGGTTAGTATTACTCGTGTTCCAAACGCGGCACCTGAAACTTTGGAGTGATGTGCACCAGGGTCGCAACGAATTTTAACTACTAGACTTATGTAAGTGTCCAATAAATTGTGATGTCTGTAACAATAATATTTTAGATGTTTATATTTTTATGTGTTTATTTAGTATAAGAAATCTTATGGTGCATTCGTGAAATGTTTAAAGTGCCGATATAAAACTAATGTCCCACGTCTTGTACAATGTAAATGTAAGTCTTAAGAAACATCTTGACCGATAACTTCTTTTTTTATTTGTTAGTGTATGAATTGTAACAATGTTTTATTTTAATTGACTAATGCTACTTTTATATGATTCCATCTGAGTCAGTTTCGTGGTGTGTTGTTTGGTCTTTCAAGTTACTTGATGAACTAATTATAAGATTGTTTAGAATTTATCAACAGTTCAACTGAGTAACTCTAATCAATTTTATATTTTATTTTACTTTTTGACATTATATTTTTTCTTAGTTTTATATTTCTGTGGCTCTTCATGTAACAAAGGACTGAACAAGCTTCAAATGATACTTTAAGGTACTAATAAGTTTACGAAAGATCTACAGTATATTATCTACGTAATAATTTGTAAGTAGATAATGTTACTGCCAATTGATACGAATAAATCAAACACTAAATGTACATATCATTGATTTGAGGCTCAAAATATGTTAAGAATAGTTGCTAAGTTTTATTAAATAAACATCTCGAGCACTTGTAACATTTTTCGGATGCCCACACAAAGTACAATGATCATACAATATGTTGATTGTCCTAGAGTTTTATCTTCTATAATATATTTCGGCCACAAATCTATTTGCATGTATCTTGCTTGTGTATTGTTCCAAAATATTGTCTTCAAGTTATTGTACAGACGAATTTTAATTTCTCGTTCGTAGGTAAACCACATTCGAATTTATGTAATTTTAGATAACATTTACATTCATGGTAAGGTCCTACGATGAATTACGTAATTAATTACGCCAGTTAATTGTTGAATCTCACTGTTGCGAACTGGCCTTAATGACGTGTCAATTAATAACGTGCAAAGGTTTTATAAAAGTATTCAGTGAATGTAGATGTAGGTGATATTATTGCTTTGATAGAATATGCCCGTGCCTCGAGTGCGTTGATGCTTTAATTTATGACAGTCGCTTGTGTTATTCTAATATTAAATTTCTTAGTTCCACATTGTATTTTCTGTGGAAAGACGCAGATTTATGTTCCATTTACGGTGGTACAATAATACTGATAAGTTAATTATTGCTGGGAACAGCCTTAAAGCATTTATTTGCTGGCTAAGCATTTATTGGCTTGTTTGAACATGAAAAAAGTTGTAAATAATCGAAGCTTCTAACCTCTAACGAAAAAAGCTGAGTTATAATTGATTGATGCCAAAGCACTAGTTAAACTCTATTATGCCAAATTGCCTTGTACTGAATACTAGAATAATGTGCTCCAGTGATCAAAAATATGCCATTAGTTAGTGTAAATTGGAACTAATTCCTTTTGTCTTTCTAACATCCCTAACATAACATCCTGTTTCATGGTTTTTATTGTACCTTTATTTTATTTTTATAGATCTAAACGAAATCTAATGAGGTTGGTCTGTCTGACATATGTTTTAAACGACAGCTAACCTACACTAGGAGGTAGATATATTTAATTTTAGTCAATATGATTTGAATTAATTTATAAATAGTATTATCAGATTTATTTGAATACATATTGGAAGGATAAGCTAATAATTAAAAATTGTAAATACACAATTTGTGATTTAAGTCTGTATTCTAAGGCATTACTACTGTGATACTTCTGTACCATTGAATGCCATACATTTGGTTTCAATTCAATTATAAAATATATCATCACAAATATTTTCTAGTGCGTACAGATGGTTTGTAATCATAAGTCGACTACATATTTTCGTAGGTATGTATATAGTGTACATAATATTAAATTGATTATTAAATTGGTACAAAGTATGAACATTGAGTAATAAAATATACACTTGATAATGTGGAACTACGATATTTAATCATGAAATTTAATTATTTACAGATAATTGATTTTATATATTTTATGTAAGCAGGATCTTGCATATTCGAAGTGTATTTTTTCAATGCAATTAATTTAACATTTGTTACAATGCCAGTCCGCATTTACATCAGTATTGGCCATCAGATCTATGTATCAAAAAGCTATATTTTAAGTAAGTTTTATCATAAATTTAATGACCATTATGGTTGTCATGAAAGTTCTGAATGTGATAGCGTTCACATAAGGCCAGAGTACTGTCCATCGTTTAATAAATGTTACTTAAGGTTGATAATTAATTACCAAGTTCTGTAAGACTGTAGTGAAGATACATTTAAGTACTTTATAAGCTGTTGTTTTATTTTCTGACCAATAACTATGTATTTTGTAACAGTAAGATAGAATTAAGTACGCATCCGAAGTTCATAACGGGAAGATGTAACATTTAATATTATTTTTCCTACATCTTCGTAATTCTGTGATTATTTGTTATAGTTTTAACTAGTGAATCGATGTATTTGAATTAGAGTCGTTTCAGTATTGCATGTTTGATGAATGTGTCGGAAAATAAATGTTATTTTTTCAATAATACATGCTAGTTTTTATTTTAACACATTCCGTTTATGAAGTTAAAATATATCTATCTGGTTTTTAGAAAAGTCAGTACTTAGATGAAAGTGATGATGATCCCTTTCAGTTTTTTTACTTCTTTTTTATTCTTAATACATTATAGTACCTGTTGGGTTTCTGCCACAAGCCTGCCAAAATCAGTGTTTATTCGAGTTTCAATAAGAAATATATAAAAAGACTAACACACACAAGATCCAAGTTCACTGCTGAACTGACTGCAATAAACTTTTACTAAACTTTATGTTGCAGTCAGTCAGTTGTTTTTAACTTTTTGGTGCCCACCTTAAGATAAGTACCTATTAATGCATACCTAACTGGAAACAAAACTGTTTTATGTCCGTCACATCACCATCTCAGGTCCAGTTGAAAAACAGCGTCGGGCACTAGGTGATCGGCAGTTTGCTGAACTGGGCCTATTTGGCGCAGCCGTGAGACACAATATTATCTCCTTTTTGTTGTTGTTTTGTTTTACCATTTTTATTGTATAAATTTAAGATTTTTAATTTTCTAATATTTTTTTTTGTGCGTGTGCACTTGTGGCATGGGCCAAATAAATATGTTTTCTTTCTTTCTATATGTGACCAGACACAGAATAAATGTGTGAGGTTGATGCAGTTGTTTAGTTTGTCTATACCCTGTGTTGTTGTGCCGCAACAGAGAAAATATTCATAGTATGCCGCATGCTCATCAGACTTTTATCCAATTAGATGAGTTGGGCAGGGGTGCCTTACAGCATCACAGAGACGACGCGACCAAGGGACGCGTAACACCCGAGAGGCCTCATATGGAGCGTTACGAAAATGAGCAGTTCAGAACTTAACATAAAATTAGTATCGGTCAGCTGTTTTATGTTTTTGTTATTTCTGAGTCCCATAGTAAAAGTTGTTC
This sequence comes from Noctua janthina, assembly GCA_963576755.1. Lineage (NCBI taxonomy): Eukaryota > Metazoa > Arthropoda > Insecta > Lepidoptera > Noctuidae > Noctua > Noctua janthina. Next base: position 8,821,976 of record OY755055.1, read on the forward strand.
ATAACGTTAAGTACAATGATCGTATGAAGTGAAGTGTAAATAAAAACCAAAATAATATATTCAAATAGAACAAATAATTAAACAATATACAAACTATAATTTACACACTTTATTGCAAATACCCTACTTTAACATTAAAAGATTATATTGCAGCAGTTAGGTTTCGTTTAACTGGTCAAATCAGAGAGTTTTCCATGGCGTTTCTCCCAGATCATGCGATGCTTTTGCTTCATGTAAGCTTTGCGAGCATCGGCATACGCTCCAAGATCACCATCTGAAATATAGCAAATTGCACAGTTAATAAATTTATGATCTAGATTGTGTTGACAGTGCTATTATTTTAACAGTCCTATGTCAAGCAAGTTTTGTTTATAGCATTCGTGAGAGACCAATTCTTTTACAATTATTATTGACAATGGCTAAGTCCAGGGTCCAGCCAGGAATTTGGTTGGGGACCGATTGGAGGGAGGGGGGAGTGTTAGTAACTGTTATCAACTACTTTTGAAAAATGAAATTATATCAACAATCTCTGGATTTGAATAAACAAAACAATCAAGGGCGCCTAAGGTTTATTTGCGGGGAGTGCATACTAGCTTTCAGAAATTGTGTCAGATTATAAAGATATACCGAAGAGAATGCGAGCAAAGCGAGCTCGAAAATTTTAGCACTACATCGGGTAGGTTAGATTTTCTTTTGACCATTCATACGGGAGTTGTGTAGATATACAGAGAAAGACGAGCGAGCAAAGCGAGCTCGAAAATTTTTGCACCCTTTTAATTAAATTCTTTTTGTTCATTCATACAGGGATGAGTATAGGAGGAACTCTGTCAATTTGTGGAGAATTCAAAAGAACACGATGTATTAGCGAGTGAAGCGAGCTGAAAAATCGTAGCACACCTTCTTTTTTTAATTTATACAGAAATGAGAATAGGATCACTGCCGATCACTCTGCCAAGTTCTGCCAACTTTTGCAGAATTGAAATTGTATAGGATGTGTTGGCGAGCGAAGTGAGCGAGTAAAAATTTTAGCATTCCGTCTCGGAAAGGTTGATATCTTAATAGTTGTCGGAGATTTCGGTGGTAAACCATCACTCTCCCTGCCTACGGCCCTGCCCCTGAGATAGTTTAAGATGAAGAGAACGCAATAGCTAGCAAAGCGAGCCAGACCTCTAGTTTTTTTATTTAAATCAATGAGTTCAGAAACATGATCACGGTCAAGCTAGGTCCAAAACCCAGTCGGGGTGGTCATGACGGCCGGCCTTGACCCCTTTCCCGGATCCGCTCTTAAACTAATAGAATGTCTTGTCTCGCTCTTGAGACAAGAGAGCTCAAAATTGAAGCAGCCCGCCTCCGCCCGGTGTATTAGGTTCTATTTGTTCATCCATACAGAGATGAGAATAAAAGTAACTTAGGTGCATTAGCGAGCGAAGCAAGCTCGAAAATTTTACTCTCTAAAGATCGGCCACCTCAAAACCCTTATATAAATTCTGATATTTGGCGACAAATTTCGACTAATTAACAACTAATTTTTTGTGTTATCAAAATTAAAATCCCTGATCGTGAGCAAACCAGTGTCAGTCACATGATTAAATCAATTATAAATAAGTAGGGTCCTAGTAATGCCATGAAGACTGGTATAATAAAACAAACAATTTAAAAATAAGAGTACAATTAGACCACCACAATTAAAACAATACTTACATTTGATAAACCAGGCCTCTTCAGCGTCCTTGTAAGCTGCCCAAAGAGGTTTGCAGCGTTTTGCATGGTCAGGGTTTTCATAAAGCATGCAGTCCTCAAAACGTGCACGCATGATACCTAGGATCTCAGAGTCCACAGCTCTGAAAAGTGGACATTGGCCATTATGAGCAGTATGAACTACATCTGATTCGAATAGAAGGCTTCTCACATACCTCGTTAGAGGCCTTAAATTGTTGATAATGATAATAATTGACTATATCAATATTTCAGTCTTAGGGCACAATTTTAGTATAAGTTCTAAGTTATGCATCAAGAACGAGATAAATAACGACGAAACAAGAGCTAACCTATCACGTTTGAACTGTGCGTTCGCTTCGAAATCACAAATGGGATCATCTTCGTAGCACTGGTCGATGGTAGGCACGCGGCGAAACTTCTGGTGATACCACGGGTACTTCTTCTGATTCGGCACCACAACGTTCTCTGGATAACAATAACAAACAACTTCAGTATTCGCATACGGACTTACATAACAATAAACCAAAGTAAAGTTTAAGGATTTTTACCTCGGAACGCAGTTACTGGCCGATCAATTGTCGAGTAAATAGCACTCATAAATGCTCTAAATATATTGTGGTCTTTAGCTTCATTGCTTGCCATTTCTTGATCTTTCTCAGAATTTGCCATTTCAAATGAAGCAACGTAAAGTTGCGAATAGATGGTCAAAAATTTTCGTAGTTTGCTATCAATTTGACAAATGACTTTGACAGATCTATAGCAGTGTCGACAGATTACAAATTTTAGTATATTTTTTATTTAATTTTTTTTGATTGTTTGGCAAATCCCATTTTGTGTGCACTTATATTTGTCGAATAAATGCATATTCTTGCTTCTTCCCTTCTATTATTATTTTCATACAAGTTGCTTTAATAGAAAGTGTGGCTATATCTAAATGATATCGTGTGACATATTTAGTTATAGCAACACTTTCAACAATTTATTTAATTCCTACACAGCCACGGAACAGAAAATACCTGTTCCGTGGGTCCAATCAACAGATCTAGAATAAATTACATAATATACCAAAAGCAGACAACCACCAATGATCAACACCATTCTCACTTAAAATTTATGTTGGTGATGATGAGCATACAAAAGCTGTAAAAATTGAAATGAACAAAACGAAACGAAACGACGAAACGAACGAAACGAAACGAATGAAAGAAAATGAAATTACAAACAGAAACTTCAATTTTATTTATTTGTACTTATAAATTTTCAAATAAAAGTTCACCAACGACATCTGTGTTCACTATTAAATCCTTAAGTATAGGTTTTTACATTAGTCTTGGACTTACACAGTCGCCAATTACTGGTCAATTAGCATTCACAAAAATATGTGATAACTTAGGAAATTAAAATTAAAACGAGTGGCTCTACACATAAATTATGAGTGTACCTACGTATCTGAACACTTTTTACACGTCACTTTACATAACTGAAATCTTATTAAAACAGTCGAAACTAATTCAATAAGAAATTATAACTATCATTAATACTAGAAACGGGATATTTACCATGTTTACTGTTTGTTTTGAGTTCTCGATATTTCGGAACTGTTGCAAGCACCATGATCAAGGATAAACAAGTTATTGCGGGTGGATGTTTATGAGCAGACAAATCGGTCTACCCTCATTCTTGTTCGTAAATTATAACTTACAAGAATTTCTATAGTCTACTTTTAATCTTTTGGGCTTCGAGGCAGTCGGTAATAAACGAATTGCTAGATGTGTAGGACGAGGTAAACTTCTAGTCTAGGTATCTTTTTACTTTAACATATATAGCGTAACGAATTCGGCGAGTCGCAGCAAATTGCATCAACTTGCTTCATGTCTGTTATAAAATTCATATTTGTGAGCCTGGTTGACACTTCGTCAGGACAAGGTCAGCATCATTGAACCGTTAAGCCGTGTTGTCGGTTGGCTTCAAAAGTAGCTACCATAATAACACAGCTACACAGATCAAGTGTATGATATGATGGCTCAGACATAGAATACCAAATAAATCAAATACTTATGTACCTACACTACCTACGTATTTGTGTAGGTACATTATAGTTATCACAACACAACATAACAACACGCCTGTTATTCTGGAAGGGTAAGGTATACCAAATAGTTCACCCACATTTGGCCACTTATGTTTAGGTCCCATATAGGTATTATGAGATTAGCCTATTGTCACCAACAAGGCACCATCTCCGTGGCTGCGACTATAACAAAGAGGCACCAGTTGTTACAAAATGTAAGAATAAACAAAGATCCACGGTTCGCGTCGTGTATGGTACCTAATCACTGTTTCTGATCCAGATGTTGATTATTCTTTGGAAACCGCCCTTAGGTAAGTCCAGGTTTATACGAGTATTTGTGTGCACGGTATGAACATCACATCGCATCGTAGTGAAAGCCAAACTGTGTGCGCGTCAGGCTTTCCAAAAGATAAAACGCATTGAAAATTGCAACTGATACGAATATGATATTAGCAGCATGAATGCTAGTCTTTAGTAGGTACTAAAGATGAGGAGGGATCGAATCACTTTTTTAATAAATAATGTTATTGTTCATGCGAAGACTTCGGCTGCCCACAACAATATAAATAATAAACCCGACTTAGTAGAAGCCACACACGCGACCGGTGTCATAAGGCTGTGGATATCATTCAAATTGTTGGCTGAACCACCTACACGTTTTATTTGTCTGCTCTTATAACGATATCTAAAACATTTTACCTAGGAAAGTCATAGCAAAAAAGGATTGTTCCATAGCTATAAACATAGAGCTTGGTCTTCCTGTTTCTAAATCGTAGAATGAGGACGATGTAGCCTAAAAATTACTTTCCGATACTATTTCATCATTTTGTGTACCGGAAATTCCTCCATGCTTCGCATCTGATGTGAGGGTGCATTCGACAGCTGATAGGCCTAATAAAATCTCCTTGTATAGCTAGACTCTTTACATTGAGCTTCAAGTCATTGAACGAAGGGCGGGGGCGCGCATGCGTAGCTGATACCTACCAATTTGGGTTGCTATTTACCACACCGAATGCATTCGTGGTGGAAAATATTTCAAAATCCTATGTGTTTGTCTTGCATCGCATGTTACATTTTTGTGATGTCGCGCGGCAGCCTCGCGTCTTTCTAGACTGTAAATTTGCCTGTTGCAGAAACGGACACAAATTTTCAGTAAACTGAAAGCTTTGTTTGCCATTTCATTAGTGTTATTGGATTTAGATCAAAATGGGAACGTTGTTGTGAAAATGAGTTTCAATAAGTGTGAATTATTGCGATGAACTTTTCAAGGGTACAGAAAGCTCTTCCGGAGCTTGCAACCCGTTTGAGAGGAGTCCTGTCATTCCACCATTGCGTATTGTACGTTAGTGTGGGAAGGCATCGTGTTGTGTTTTGACGCGACACGCGGTAGCGGAGCGCGGCGCGGCGGTTTGATATAAGGAGTATTTTACTCTGGGTATGGCCCTGCGGCGCTGGTGATTCAGTCGTGTGGCGCGCGCGTTAGCGGCCACTGTTCTCTCAGTGCTCATGCGAGTACAGTGTCGACGCGATGAAGTGGCGCGCGGCCCCTTCCCGCGCCAAAGAACGCGCCAATATCAGTTTCTTCATCTTCATCATGTTCTTTGCAGTGTTTGGTGTAATAATCCTCACTGAACTGCTGCCGTTGGAACGGCCGAATGAGCCAACGAGATCGCGAAATGAACATCTGCAGGTCAGGAACCCTTAATTTATTTCTCTCATAAAATTCTGTTTTGTGGCACAATGACATCCAAAAAATTTGATAGAACTGCTTGACCATGGATTGAGAACATACCTATGCATGCTAATTATTTTAAAATTGTTTTCATAAGAGATAATTTAGACAATACATTAATTGTAGACAAAACAGTTGTGTGCAACAATAAAACTGGTGCAGAAGTTATAAATAAACTGTTAGTTTTGTGTTTTAATCTTAGAAGAAATGAGTGAATCTTACGAAAAATATAATTGCCTTGAACTCAAAAAAATAAGATAGAAACTCAGAAACAGAATAGTAAAATGTTTTTAGCAGACCAATAATATCAACGGGTAAAATGCTCAAATAGCGATGACTGATTAGATCAACATTCTGAGGTCAACATCCATATGGTTGAAGGACATTTGTTTGGATGCGAACCCGCCTGTTTTGTGAATGGAGAAGTTTGTTAATTGTCCAATTATTAGCAACTGTGTAAAAACGGTAGCTTCGAGCTTTGTTTGATAACACATTCCTTACGCAACCTTTGTTTTGATTGGAAGTGAAGCAAATATTTACGTCACCGAATTTATTGTCAGTTTTCCATTCTCGGGAAGTCAGAATTGGAGTTGAAGGTCTTTACTTGTGTTCACATCACTGTATAAGTAATAAGCTCCACAGGTATTAGCCGAATTTGTTGCAGTGTTTATAAATCTATTATTGGCAAGACGTTTCCTTTCAAGTCTGGCTGTTTTCATAAATTGAGCTACATAGGTTGTTGCAGTCTGAAATTCTGATCAGCTTTTTCCGACAAGCTGAATTTATGAGCCTTCACTAATTTTAGTAAGATGTACTAGTACCCCGAAAGATTCCTACTTCTTCATCGAAACTTGATAACAGCTTAGATTATTGAACATTTGGAAATATACCAAAGTATCAATTGTATATTCTGAATACTGACACTGCATGTAAAATTTTTGACTGCATAACCTTCCCACGAGAAAACTGATGCATTTTTTTGACTACCGATACTTTTTGCAACAAATTAACGACAATATTCTATTTTGTTAAAGAACGCAACGAAACATACCTTGAAATATATTTGTGACATAGCAGGCCATTGTTGCAGTGTCGAGACAGGGACAACGCATGTCCATAAGAGTGCCTACTTGAAGAGCACGTTGATGACCGTAGAACCAGTTTTTTACGAACCAGTGACCTTCACTTTGTCCACGTGTAGTAAAGTTATTTAAGTCGAGTCAACCATCTTTGGATTACTATCTATCAGATTACTATTCCTGTCAAATTTAATCAATCATTTAACTGTCATCGAATCTGATTACTACTATTTTACAGATCTTCTTCATTATAGGTTTTATTGTATGAAGCATTTCATGCGGTGCGGGAGTAACTGGCTCGTCATATTCTCCTATTATTACAATTGTTATTGACTAAATTAGAATTCAGGTACAACCGTAAATATAAGTTAACCCAATAAGTTCACGCAATACAAGAACCAGTTTTAGGCTCACTTTAGGTGGTGTTTTATTTGAGTAAATTTTGACTCAATGAGTGTTGCACCGGTCGACAGCGGCACGCACATTGTTCTAAGCGTACTGCTGTTTGCTATATTATGCTATTATTCTTAGTTCAGGCAATAAGTACTCAGTTTAAAGGATCAGGAGTTTGCGCAATGACTATTACTTTAGTAGGCAGTTTCTGATATGGTTCACCGCCTTCCTATGCTCCAATCATTGCAACCTGAACAACCACCTTCTTACATGCTGTCATTTGAAGTTCTATAACAGTCGTCTCGGGTAGACAGAAGCTCGAAGACCCGAAAGTCCGACAGTCAGTCTTACCAAGAAGGGCTATCGGACGATTCTTGTTGCGATGCGATACGAGTCATTTGGTGGAAATAATCCTTTAAGAATTATTTCCACTACTCATTTGGTGGAAATAATCCTTTAAGAATTATTTCCACTACTCATTTGGTGGAAATAATCCTTTTAAGAATTATTTGATTTGATCGCATCAGTCCAGCAGGATGTCAACGCATGCGATCGGCTCCGAACAGTCACTTGCGAACGAATCCGTTTCTGCGCCTAGTCAAATAGTTTTATTCCTACCGTGTCAGATACGACGACAGGCAAACGGAGCCGACTGCGCGTCCCAGCGTACTTTCGGCTACGATCGCGTGTCGCGGAAGACGCCCGCTGTCAAACTGCTGTGCGCGGCTTGGTACTATAGACTTTAAATAGTAGTAGTATTGGTAATATAGACTTTAATAGTACACGATTTAATATCGTTTCAAGATTGTAAAATCCGTTCCGATCCGATGCGAGCCGTTTGGTGGAAATCATCCTTAACTACGTTGTGGTGGTGAGATAGGAAATTGCTTCGTATAAAATACTGGTAATTAGATGCGGCCGGTTAAATTGCAAACCTTGATCTTCTGATATTAACTTAGATATAAGTTTTCATTTCCGGGCACGGTAGACATATATCGTTGAATGTTGTTGGTCTCACATTGTCCTTATAGAATAGCGTATTAGCGTCAAGTAGCCATGTAAATAGTTTTATCAAGTTCAGGCAAGATTAACTGCCGAGGTAACGGGAAAGGGATCCACACTATCTTATAATTTGCAGACTGGGGATAACTTCTTGTTTCAACAGAAAAGCTTGGAAGACATAAAGATACTAAAACTACTCTCTTCCAAGTCTGCTTCAGGTTAGTTAGGTTAATGTGTTTCCATCCCTGTATCTACAAAAAAGCTTTTTCCATTCACGCTACGTGTTTCTGCTGAAGGAGCGTGCGAAACAAAAGTTTAGCTACTTCTATATCAGTACTCATTAGTTAGTGAAATTCATTAAGACGTTTTTAATCTTTTTCTAGCGTTTCAATTTGTTTAAAAGCTTCCTTTCTAATACGTATAGTTTACGCTACTATGCTTTTGTTCGGTTGTGTCGTTAATCCATTCGTTGTCAGGGCCTTTTATGCTTTGTTTGTTCTTGCCACATTGATTTATAATCAGCTTAGAGTAGATTGCAGCTATAATTTGCCATGTTTCTAAGGCTGTCATTATTAAATTATTGACATTGTAGTTATACCCAAGTAGTACCTGTGAACGTGAAATCTTACTGTAGTGAAGTTTTTTTTTCTCTAAATGCAAGGTCTGAAATTTATGTAATGATAATATGAAGCTTAATAGACAATAAACGCTCTCTGACTTCTCTGGGATCGTCGTTTATCATCAAGTAACTGGTAACAAGAGACTACATAGTATTGTACGACTGACTACCTAGTATTTATGACTGACTGGCATTACATTATTTCTATGCTTTTCTCGAGAGAATAATAGTTTTTGCTATAAAGCCTACTTGGGTCTATCATACTAGTATTGTCTTGAGCAGTTTTCGGTTTTAGGTAGCGAGCGACATATGTATATGGGCATAAAGCTTTGTCTGGCCGGCTCAAGCCGATTTTGTGTTGCTCCCTTAACCAGACGATGCTATTAAGTTGTGTCTAGTGGCCTCTATTTGTACTGCGTAGCTCTAAAATAGCATTCCCGCACTCTGTTATCAGGCAGTCATTGATGTAAGGTTATATTATAAGTCAGACATCGTAGTTTTTTAAACACCTGTTGCCAGGCATATGCTAATCAGAATGTGTAGTGCGTACCTAAGTGAATGTCCTACGTTGATCGAATTTTCAATGTCCGCGTCCGGTCGGCTCCATTTTCAACGGGACGGCAAATGCAATTTGGGACTTATAAATTGCGTTGTGTGGATTTTATGGTATCAGATCATTTAGGTACTACGCAATTTATACTATTTTAGTAGTACGAAAAATCATAATCGTTAGGTATAGGTAAAAGTTTATCCTTATTTACTTATTTAAGAGTGACTGAAATAGAAAATATCAATCAAAATATAGCTAGTTATTAATGTGTCCTAATGTGCTTCTTTTCCATTTATTGCATTCTAGGTTCTAGGGTAAGCAAACCTGTTTTGCATTAAATTAATATTGCGCACGTGATTCCACGTTGAAATTGAAATCACGATGCTGGACCCGCTGCTCAACGTTATGCACCTAATACCTACCTGTATTAAATTTGCCGTGTAGGATAATAGTAAAAAAGTATTAAAAATAAGTATAATATTTAATAATAGATATGTAATATTGCATTACCTTTCCTCTCAATAGTGAATATTTAAATATTATATTTATATAGCTGTTTTGACATGGAAAGCAAAATTCTAGTGCGAGCAGGGTTTGAACCTGCGACCTTTCGATTCAGTACACCGGATGTCTTAACCAATTAGACCATCGCATATACATATATTTGTTTAGATATTTTAGGTCGAGGAGCTCGTGGCTTAATAATAATAGCCGCTCAGGTCGATCTTTAGGGTAAGCCGCGCTTGCCTAGGTTGGTCCGTGAAAGGGTGACCAGCCATTACATACAGAGTTTCCTCCGTGCCTCTGAAACCACGTTAAGCTTTTGATCCCGGTTGTCAATTGTAGATCTTTGACAGTCGTGAAGTAGTCAATGGCCCGAAAGTCTGACAACCAGTCTTACCAAGCGGTATCGTATTACCCAGCGCTAACTGGGTTGTGGAGATCAGATAGGCAGTCGCTCCATGTGTTTAAAATACAAGTATTCAGCTGCATTCGGTTAGACAGGAAGCCGACCCCAACATAGTTGGGAAAAGGCTAGGCAGATGATGATGTTTATATATTTTAGCGTTATGTATTTATACAGGTTTATATTATTATACTGGGTGTAACAGAAAGGGTTTAGTCATATGAAAGGATATGCTGCAGACAATCAAACTGAACAACTTTCTCCTTGGGTCAAATATCGTAAATGCGAAAAAATTATCAGCTGTCCCATACAAAATTTCAATACCTACTCGACCCAAATGTATCGAACAGCTGAAAAATTAAAGAAAAAATTATAATAATAAATAAATGTTCGGTAGCAATGCGCGACTAATAAATGACTTAATTTTTTTGCCAACCTCGCAGAAAGTCAATATTAGGCGACAAGTGAATTCTTATTTCAACTGCTGTTTATTATCAGCGCCTATTGCGGTTATTATTTTAGTTTTCAGTTCCTCGGCGTTACTATGTCGAGGAACTGAAAACGACGTGCCGACGTCCTTCTGCAAGTAAACAAAATACCAGTAGAAAAAACTAATAAACTTGTTAATGTTCCCTGGGTGACACTAATTAGTTGGCCTATTACTTACTGAACACAATATGGCGGAAGTTTGTGAGTTCAGCAGATTTATGTCCCACTTTAACAGTTACCAGCAGGGTAAGTTTATATAACAAGCCCTTGACTGGCTTTTTTTTACGATATGTACCTACAAGTTAGGGGTCTGTAACCTGACTGTATGGTGTCCACAGACAGGCAGACTAAAACCCGTCTTAGATAAATTCACAATATTGATGCTTGTCGTGGTTGGGATAAACTGGACACATGAAAAAGCGATTGTTCCCAATGAGTCACACTGTAACGTGGTACATTGTGACCCGTTAAGGAAAATTATGAATAAATATCCCAATCAGTCACATTGTTACTAGATAGAACAACTTTTTATCGTTTGTTCCCAACGAGTCACACTGTACCACGTTACAGTGTGACTCGCTGGGAACAATCGATAAAAAACCCAAGAAAATGCACTGCAAGCGCTTTTGTTCTGAACTTCTCTTATGTTAGGAAAACAAAGCAACACCAAATATTTGTACCTATAAAGGCGGTACACTTATCGGTAGCGGTAAATATGCAAGGCTAGGAAAACAAACATTGGTATTTGTCTATATGAGTGCAAGATCTTGTGGGTTTTTCGCTGATGGGTAATGCTTGGAGAATATTGTGTATAGTGGTGAGACCCTTGTGGCCTTTATGCATGTTTAGTGGACGACCGTGATGTACTGTACTGTTCGCCGATGACCTCATTACGGAAGGGACAACTCCCTCCCCACCACCTCAACAATTTTCATGATGATTGTTTAGTTTTCTGAACTATGTGTCGGGATTGTTGAACTCAACTCTCGTGAGTTCGTAAGTTTTGTACGACCTGCGTCTGCCGCGTCAAGTCATGATTCAAATTCACACTAATTAGGTACGTACCTAAATAAATTGGTCTCGGATGAAATAATATGCATCACAGTTTTACCACAAAATATACCTACACGTTGGCCTTGTGTTTTGTGTATAAATAGATAATATTCTTCCATTTAATTGTGGTCGATGTGGCTTAGGAAGGAAAGTGTTAATTAATTATAGTTGTTAGGGAAGCAAAAGTATTCTCTTTTGTCCTAATAATAAACAACACGTTGAGTTTCAATACAGTGTCCAAACTTTATTAAGAAACGTTTTAGCTTTAAACACGTACAATCTGAACGATAATATCGCAATGCCTTCCTCCACTAGTTATGTGGCAACTTCATTTCCTATGCTATCGGATTATGTATGACCAAATTGTTCGCGGGCAAATGCAGAATTTATTAAAATTAAGGAAAAAACTTCTCGTGAGCAAAATTTCCCCGAAGAGAACTTTATTCGTGGCTAGCTTTTTTCGAGGTTTCGCATCGAGTGTACAAAATGAATCTAGAATAAAATTCGTTTCGTGTTCTGTTTCGTTTTTGCGAGTTTAACTTTATTCGGAATCCCATAGAAATTTAACTTAACTTAACTTGAATTTAACTTTGAAAGATTTTTAATTCAAAGAATGGGAAGTTGGGCTTACAAAAAAAGTGAGTAGGTACAGGTCGTTTTCTAACTTTTGCCTTTTATTGTTGTGGTGATAAACTTTACTGCCACCATTCTTTTTTTTTCAAGCTTATTGCCTCGCCCTTTTACCCAACTGCAAAGGAAGGGTTATGTTTTTCGCGCGTTTCTTGTGTGTTAGTTTGTTTTTGTTTCTTTATTACCTCGTATGTTCCAATTGGCTGGATGGATTTCAACGATTAAGGTATCTTTAGATTCGTCTCTTGTAAACGTCTCTTTGTACTTATTGACCTTGTCTCCTGCTGATATGGAAGTGGAAATTATGGTTTTCCTACTCTTATTCTGCTATACTTTTCTGATTAATTTCGTTGCGGGATCCAAGACAGACAGTTAGATTGTTTCTCTGAGACTTCGTCGAGATTCATTGTCACGGCGCTTTTCTGGTGGTCGCCACTGTTGATTCTGGCTTTCAGGAGTTACAGTGGTTTTTGAATAGTGTGGCGGGCTTGCCACCGTTCTTTGAATTGATCCTTACCACCATCATAGTGCATAAACGGATTAGTATCTGATGAAATACCATAGATAAGTTTTTCGATGATAAACATGTAGGTACATAGGATTTTTTTCCCAATTTCTGGACAGTTTACAATCTTGCGAGATTTGTCGTAAACTAACTGGGCTTACAATTAAACAAACAGCAGAAAATTTGAACTGTTGACGCTAATTTAAAATCCGGATTTATTTAGATTGTTAGTTGCAATAAGCCAGACCACATATAAACTAGATTAAGAAATGTGAGACGGCCTGCGGTAACATAGACCTGCGTACTGCGTCTCTCTCTAGCTCAGTACGTAGATACAGTTTGTCCTTCGAGTCTTTATAATGTCGAGATTATTCTTTAATTAATTTTTTATTTAAGTTTTTAACCTCACTATTTAATTATTCATCAATATTCCCACATTAAGAAGTGTTACTGAAAGCCAATATAAATATAAATTCATACATAAAAACCTTTTTCGACATCCTGTTTCCCGTGGCTAAACAATAACAGCCGCTCGGATCAATTTTCTGGTTAAGTCGTACTGGCCTAGGTTGGTCTGTGGATGGGTGACCACCCATTACATACCGAGTTTCCTCTGTGCCTCGGAAACCACGTTAAGCCGGCTATCAATTGTAGATCTTTGACAGTCAGTGGCCCGAAAGTCTGACAACCAGTCTAACCAAGGGGTGGAGTATTACCCAGTACTAACTGGGTTGTGGAGGTCAGATAGGCCGTCGCTCCATGTAAAATATTTTTATTCAGCTTAGACTGGAAGCTGGCTCCAACAGAGTTGGGAAAAGGCTAGGTAGATGATGATTTCCCATGGGGGTAAGCAGAAACTAAAGAACACCACCTTCTACGATCCTTACACACTCCTTACGTTTCTTTCACGTTCATACATCACGCCGGCTGCCAGAACAAACACATACACACATAGTAGTACCCATAGTATTCGTTCTAATTAGTTGGAAACATTTTAAGAACAACAGTGTATAATTTAATGGAAATTGCTCGTCACGCATGCGTGAAACTGCTGACAAATTAAATGATTATTTTTTCATACAGAATAATCTACATACTGTTTTGACATGGAAAGAAAAATTCTAGTGCGAGCAGGGTTTGAACCTGCGACCTGCTGTGTGTGAGACGTTATTAATGGAACGAAAATTTCGAGAGCTGTGAGCAGGGTGCGATAGTCTAATTAGTTAAGACGTCCAGTGTACTGAATCGGAAGGTCGCAGGTTCAAACCCTGCTCGCACTAGAATTTTTCTTTTCATGTCAAAACAGCTGTAGTTCCCTACGCAGGGTTTGCGTATAAAAATATTAAAAATAATCTACATGGTTTATCTATATGGTTGTTTACGCGGATTAAGTGAAATAGTGCGAACGATTTGAAAATCGGCACGTTGCGAAAGATGAACACGCACTGTGAAGGAACACTTTGGAACAGAACAATGCGCTGGAAAGGTAGGGTGCACAATACCTTAATCTCCTCGTCACAGTCTCCTTGAGCGTTGACCGACGAAACACACCAATTTCGAATGATTGGGACGCCAGACCCACGATAGCTCGCCAAGGCATCGCACATTTCTTCTCACTCGTACGAAGGCGATGGGCATGTGCGGGAGAAGGACGAGGATAGGAAATACAAAAAGAAAATAAAAAAAAATTAGCAAATGCGAAGACAATAATCTAATCCAATGAGTTTATATCTACCAATCCGTATGAATCCGCGCAACCAGTAGTGTGTTCATTAATTCATTTGAAATAATATTATATTTTTGTTGCTATTGCTATTCTGAAGGATATTAAAACAGTATTTATTGAGGAATCAGGAACAATGCTATAATCTTATGTAGAACTAATGAAATCTCTATACGAAGTGACAAACAAGCTCTGTCATTTTTGTCCATCGCCACTGCAGCTGTTACCGGGTCAGATAGGCCAGTGAGACTCCAATAAAGCGGGTGATATTGCCTTACAAGCTGTGGCACGTATATTATTAATATGTAAATATGATGAAACAATTAATTTACGAAAAAATTGGGTCAGTGGGCGGACTGTCCTTCTATTTCCAGCCGTGGATTATCCTTGATTTACGATCTTGGTCAAACTTTTCGTCGCTTGATTGAAGTTGATTTTTTCACAGTGTCATAGTTAGGTTTGTTTGCATAATTAGATTCCACCAAACAATGGAACCGTAATATCTAAATCAAAATATCCTTTTGCATAAAAGCAAACGGCCTAAAAAGAAAAGCTATGTTATGAAATCTTATCATAAAAAAAGAAATAAACATAAATGACAGCATTCAAATGTTTTCAAAGCGTTCAAACGTTTTCGTTTCTATGTTTATATCTTTTTTCGGCTTGTAAATATGTGAGACTTTTAATACAAACTGTGGTGTTTTGTAAATACGAGATCTGAAGGCAATAGGTAATTGGGTGACCTATTGCGGTGAACTCAAGGCCATCGTGCTTAATGTGTTCCAAATGGATTTACCTACGTTTTGTTTACAATCGTTGCATTAATCTGTTTAAACCTTTATACGTGACATTGACTGATTTATAAAATATCTAACTACTTGGTCAAAGCGGTCACCTCACCTCACACTGTTCCGAGGGAGTCAAGACGATACGAGAGGATATTATTTTAATGGGTATCATTTTGTAATGTGTCCTGTTTGACTCACAAATCGTGGAATGTGCCGTGGCTTCTAATGACAACTTGCAAATCTTATGGAGTTATGAAATTCTGCTTAATAAAAAAAATACTCCTTTAAATCATTGAAATGTCGACGGTACTGTACCTAATTACTATTTAACTGCATCCTCGAAACCTTACCAAAGCACATAAAAAAGAAAAACAAAATCTTGTTCAAAATAAAGTATTTTCCCCTTGATGAAAATTCCGAGAGCTCGAGCTTCAGTCCGCGTGGCGGTCGACGGTCGGGACTTCGGGAGTGAGCTTCTCCGTTCATTAATTTTATTAGTGAGGTAAGGCGTACTAAGATCGCTCGTAAAACAACAATCTCGAGTGCAATCAATTTTAAATATGTCCTACCTATCTTGTTCTAGTTACTTCATCGGTTTGCGGTAAATGAGCTTTAAAACTAATTTATTTTTCTTATTTAATAAACATGAGGCGTCTCTATTTTCTAGCCTATTTTCCAAGAAGTTTTATTGCATCGCCTGGTCGCGGACAAAAAACTGAAGCGTCCTCTCATGTTGGACGCCCCTGAGGCCCTTACTTCAACCAAGAGCATGAATAATTTGCAGCAATACCTTAAGAGATAAATTCTCTGCGATCCCATGCACCCAAATAAAAGACGGAATTGGAAAACTCGTTTATCCTGCTCTAACCTCTGAAACTTTGTGCTGGCCAGTGAATAAACAACAGACTTCTACATCCAACTTCGCTAATGATGTTAAGGTGGAGAGGTGTCACGTTACTCGGGGAGAAAAGGAGTAGGTTGGTAAGTAGGAGGAAGCTTTAAGGTAGCGGCGATTAAAGGGAAAACTTTTGTAGAACTAACTAGGACGAACATCTATTTCCTTGTTGAAATTGTTAAGGAGGTAGGTAGGATGCTGGAAGTGGAACGTAGGTATTTCTATCAGAAAAGGACATAAGGTTGACAGTATCTACTAAGAGATGAGAAATCATTATACCTACTAATCCGAGGATAGGCAGACAAACACAAGCAAACGTCAAATAGTTTAGTGGCTAGACTAAAGCCCATTAGTTAGGTTTTATTTGGCAACATGATTGGATACGAGGCAAATACGATCTGAATTAAAATCTGGCCACAAATGCTCCAAAAAAATTTACTCGATGCAGGCTTATACAAACCTGTAGATAAACTTAAGCCTTTAATAGCTTTTCCCTTCCCACTGTTGCTTTGGTAACAAGATTTATCAATTTCCTTTGACAAGGGTTTAAAAAGTCCTTGAGATTAATAAATTGTTCATCGTTCGAGACGGGCATTTTTCTGAGAGAATACTTTTAATGGTGTAACTACTTTTGCATACTTAATACAAAAAAGTGATAACAAAGCGACCAGCATCCTTCATCCTCAGCCTCGGCAAGTCGGTAACATCTTGCAAGGACGCTAATGAAATTCTTCCGGATAAAAAATGACGTCATAATAAAAAATGCGGAATCCAAAAGGATTGTATTTATCATACAAATGGGGACCATAAGAGGCTATTTTTACGAGTGAGGATATTCGAGAAGATTTTATGAGCCGAATGGACTTTTTCAAATAGTCAAATTGGTTGCTATTTACGATACGGTCTGTTTGTATCAACTATAATTTCAAATATAACAGTAAAAATACGCAATTAGGTATGGATTTAAAACATGGAACGAACAATTATATCTAATATCATAATCAGTAATTGAGCACTAGGTACTCAGAGCTATTTTATCGGAAAGGAAATACTGGTAGTGACAGGATATAGTCGTCGCACCAAATGCGCTGATAATGGAATATCACCGAATATTCATAGGAAACAGACTACACATTTTTAAACGGTTTTACGAGTGAGGTTCTACCGCAATTATAATTTTAATAGCAGCGAAATAAATGGAGCGCTTTATAGTTACTGCATTCAGAATGAGGGTCAGCCCTTAGTTTCCCTTTATGTGAAAACCGAAAGAGAATTGAAACACGGATAAAAAGTTTTTCAGACTACTGTATAGTGCAGACTATTTCAGACTCGGTTTTAAATGGCTGAGACGCTTTTATGGAGAAGATGAATGTATGTCAATGGCTCTACAGAAGCGAGATTGTGAAACAGTACTAGTTTGTACAGACGCCACATCAAGCTACCCCAAACTGTCAAATTTTCCCAATCAACCTTGTACCTAATACTTCAGCGATAAAGTTGAAAATCTATTAAAGAAATTTGAAAGATTGTAGTAACTTGATGTGCTGGCGTCTGTACCTGAGGGTGATTTACAGTCACTTATATTTTTATGACTGCTCTGCAAAAGACAAATTGCCTAATTTAGAAAGGGTAGTCTAGAGTTATTGTTCGATCAATGGATTTATTTAATTGAAGTCATTAAAGTAAATAATGGTACTTTGGTAAGAGTTGGTTTTAAAAATGCATACCAACTTTTCCACTACTTAATTTAATAACATAACATACCATAATCTCAGAATTCTGAATAAAATTTCATAATCAAATACTTGAATGATTTTTTTTCATAGTTTTTAATGAATGGCATGTATGATTTACACATTTATCGTGTTAGGAAAAGCCAAAACGGACTTTTATCAAGTACACACTTAATTTTTTGTGCGCATCAAATAAAAGCGCTCTTGGAGTTTTTATGGGAATTAGGTTAAAAATTTAGCTTGTTTTTTCCTGATGATAGGTGATTATTGACTTGCGGGCTGGACACCGGACCAGACCGGATTCAGTCCATGTCCGGTGTGCGCAGGCAGTCCGAAATTCGGTCCACTCAATTTGACCTTTAATTAGATCTCTCGTGTATTACTTTGTATGCTGTGTGTGAATGCGTGCGTATCTTTAAACACACAAGCCATTGAGATGAGAGCTAATATTTATCTGATCTACAAATATTTGTACTGCTAATGAATCGAACCGGCTTCGAACACAAAATACGAATTGCCACTTTGTCTTTTATACAATAAAACACACATCATACATATCATTATCTGCCTAGCCTTTTCCCAACTATGTTAGGGTCGGCTTCCAGTCTAACCGGTTGCAGCTGAATACCAGTATTTTACATGGAGCGACTGCCTATCTGACCTCCACCACCCAGTCAATACTAGGTAATACGATACCCCTCTTGGTACGACTGGTTGTTAGACTTTTCGGTCCACTGACTACCTGTAACGACTGTCAGAGATCTACAAATGACAGCCGAGACCAACGGCTTAACGTGCTTTCCGAGGCACGGACGAAACTCGGTATGTAATGGGTGCTCACCCATCCACAGACCAACCTAGGCAAGCACGGCTTAACCTAAAGATTGATCCGAGCGGCTGTAAACACACATCATACACATTATAAATAAATAATTCGTTACTCGTAGCTTGCGCGTGTAATGTTAATTTGAAGGACTCGTGACTGAAAAACGTATGAAAAAATCGTGTCATGATGAATGACTGATGTAATGATATGATGATTTTATACCAATACTGCTTTCTTAATAAAGTAGGTGACGTAAATATTATTTGAATTTGTGTGATAATATCTTCGTGCCATGTTCATCAATCTTGTAAATTTTATAACTGTATGATTAACAGTAACACCCGCTGTGCGCACCGGGACTGCGTTTTTATGGCAAAACTTTGAAAAAAAGTTTCAGATTTTGTAACTGCGTAAAAAAATCGTATCTATGTTCTTTTTCGCGCGCATGTACATATGTATGTCACTGCCATTTAGACCTCGTAAGTCATAAACGGATGAACTAAATTGGATAAATTAAACCTCGTTAGATTTCTCTTGATGGCGCGAGTGTCATTAAAAATAAAGAAACATTGCTGATTTTGGGTGCGATATTCATACTGTGGAATTCGATTTTTTTTCTTCCAAACCTGTCGACTGGAGTATCAAAAAAAAAAAAGGTTTTTAAAATGTGATTACAAAAATATTTATATGTAACTTATATAATGTTTAAAAGTAATTCGTAACGACAAATCGTATAAAAAGTATAAAAATCGTATATTCAGATAAGTTAAATCGTCTGCAAATTCTTTCACAAAACGAAAACTAAAAAACTGGAAATAAAAAAAATAATAGTTTAAAACGTGATTGGTTGTTACCTATCAGTTTTTTTTGTCGTTTTTTTAAATTACTATTTTTATTCCTGTTTAAGCTTGGGATTGAATGAGGAATTAATGATTAAAAAGTAGGTAGTTGTAGTCCGAAGCTGTTGCTTTCTTCAAAAAGTCGCTTTTCATGTCTATCCGTGTGATAAGTTACTTCTTCTACATTACACAATAGATTTTGATGCGAATAGATTTCGCCATCGTTGAGAGAATTTATTTCGCAACGATGTTATGCATTGATATATATATCTTAGATATAACGTAGTAATCTCTATGTTTTATTTATGTCACTAAATCAGGAGATTACCCAGATTAGATCCAGATTAGAGATTATCAGGAAATCCGGATGGCAACCAATCGTTTATGTTTTAAAATTAAAGTTCGCAAGTACATACGGAAAAAGCTGGCAGTATCGTCACAGCGTTAATGTTTTCCCCATTGTTTGTCCTTTTATTTTAGTAGATCCGTGTAAACGTCTATTTACATATAGGTAGGTGATATATATTTGTAGTATTTGATATATAATATGTATAGTATTTTACATATCCTTGTAGTTTATCTTAGTCCTAATTTATTATTATTTTCAGATATACACCTAACACTGTTTGTCTCTGCATCACCCAAAGGTTGACAGATAGAAAATGCTTATGGCTTTTAGTCCGCCCCTGTGCTTTGTGCTTGAAGTGTTAAATAAATAAATAGTGTTGTTATCAAAAATAATGGGCAACTAAAGTGATTACCGACGTTTTTTTATAAAGTCTTAATAGGCATAAGTTATAATTGTACTTCAATGTTAAATCATATTTGAAGCAACACTGATGAGATTCGTCAAGGTTTTAGATTCTGATAGAGAAATTAAAGAATGTATATTACAAGTTATATTACGTAAAACTGTACACTATAATAATGTGGGGAATTAAATCCAGACACACACACAAATTTATTTTTACTCATTGAGAAGAATCTGTTACCAAGAACAACTGAATTAGTTATTTATGGTTCGCTAGCTTTAATCCGTGTCTTCGCTTGCATGGAATTATTCCATGGGAACGTACTACCAGGGAAAGAAGTAACATAACATCACGCCAGTAATCCCCGAAGGGTTAGGCATAGGTAATAATGCATACTACTGCTACACACACACTACATTTCGCTAGTTATGTTTAACAGGGGGTGAGCCTATTGCCATCAACCGGGCACAAATCCAGACTCCGCGGGTGCTACTGAGAAATTCCTGATGGAAAAACTCAAGAAAATTGCCCAACCCGAGAATCGCACCCAGGACCGCATGCTCAGCAGTCGCGCTTGTAACAAATGATTCAATAAGAAGTATATTTCCAAACGCAGATCATAGGTAATCCTACCCTATCCCAAAGGTATATGACTAAAATGTATGGAGCCATGGCGCCTAAGCATGGTGCCTAAGCATGGTGCCTTTTTATTTTTTGGCGGCCAGTAACGAAACTTTATACATGTGGGAGAAAATGTATAAAGTTTCGTTACTGGCCGCTGAATATAAAAATGCACCAATTTTGGTCATTGGCTTTTCAACTGAATCTGCTGAGTCGTTGAGGCGTAAACAGGTGACATTTTTATGGAGTCGCATGTATTAGTATGGATAGTTTTGTTACCAATTTTTTAAACTGAAATTAATTTGTGCACTTTTCTTATCTTCGTGTAATCATCGATAAAACATAAAATGCATTCCATGCACAGATTTACAACACAGATTTCATAAATCGTTTTTTAATAGTTTTTAATTATTTTGTCGTATGTTTACATGGCATTTGCAAGGTCAGTTTTATGGTTTTAATAATGTGCAGGTGATTCATAGTTTAAATTTAGATATGTATTGATCGTTTTAAATGCTGTTTTAAAGTTAGGTGCCTAGCTAATGCACCTCCATTTTGAAACAAAGTTGTTTTTTTCCTTAAGTAACGGGATATGTTGTAATACCTAAGTTGATAATTAAGTACCTATTTATTAATTATTAAAACAAACAATATTTTGTACAGTTTATCAAAGGTTTTTTTTTCATTCAAAGCATTTTTTTCAATTAAACCGTATACAGTCATTTTTTAATAGCTATGGAGTCGATTAGTTATTCAACAAAGAGATTTAAAGACTTATAAAAAGGACAATGGAAATATTGTCATACAAAAATTTTGTCCTCGAACATTTTTGATTTACATAGTCTTGTCCCGTCTAACGCTAGTAAATATTTGAATAACTTTGTTATTCATATTATTCATATTGATGTATTTTGCATTCCATATTGTAAAAAAGATGTTACAAAGGGATTAAAGCTAGGTACATAAATATGGACCCTGTAAGGGCACAGCAAGGTAGGGTTGTTATTCAAAAACTTAAGCTGTATTATAATTTAATCAAAACTGTACATATTCCAAAAATATCATATACCCAGTAAAACCCTTTTATAAGCCAAGAAATCTTAAAATTGAAATGTTTATGGAACGAAAATCGCCAGCAGGGTAAGGCATAATAAAATTTGGCTATGATCCGTAAGCCGGGACGCGTGGTGAAAAACCGCCGAGATGCCCACGTCATGGCCAATAAGCTTTAGCGACGAATAAAAATTCTTGGCGCCGAACCTTTCTATCAAAAGGGATGAAACTACACTCAGTTTTTATTAGACAAAATGTTCGGACGCTCATGTTCACGTTTGATATATGATTGATTACAGAATAGAATTATTTCAAAAATTGAATTTTATAAATGACCTTTGCGGTAAGGAAAGGTCATTTATATGAAGTGAAGAAGTTATGGAGTAAAATTTGCATAATGTTGGATTAAAAACAAGTCTAAATTGATTAACATAAAATTCGATTGTCTCTGTATTCTGTACCTTTATAAATATTGTGTATAAGTAAGTAGGTAGGTATAATACACTAGTTTCAATCAAAAATCTAAACGCCTGGAAAGCTGATAGCTTCAGAATATGTCAAAAACGATATAATAATATTAATACTTAACTATTTGATTAAAAAAACATCATTCGGTATAACGTGTTACCTTACGGCCGTCAAATAGGTCGCAATAACATTTACTTAAGCCGACGGACATCAATTGCGATTATAATATACAGGACAAGTTTGTTATACTACCATGTATCTAAGCTGTGCATTTGTATATTACAGTGCAGCTCTTTGTTAACACGGGGGTTAAAGAATAATGTTTATGTGCTTCGTCATTCAGCTTTGCACTTTTGATCGGAATGTTTTAACTAAAAAAGTTTAATAAACATAAGCTTGAGTTTGGTATACCACAGGTATAGATACCTCTACATAACCCTTCGGAGATAACAGGCGCGATGTTACGTTATGCTGAAAATTCTATCCATACTAAAAATTATAAATGCAAAAGTAACTGTCTCCCACTCTGTTACCAGTTTTCGTCTGAATGTTTGAACGAATTTTGATGAAAATTCGTTCAAACATTCAGATTTTTTTGTCCCAATTATTTAATTACTCTCCCTTGGGATAACTCCCGACTTCCACGCGGGCAGATGCTAGTAACACTTTACATACGCTATTCGATTCCTCATGTAAATAAACAAGGTACAATAATTATTGCTATGACTGTTTTAATCATAAATCCTTTTACGTTCAGTTTACTACGAGGTGGGAAGCACGGTATTGATTAGCTAATTACTCTAATTAGTTGCTATGTTAATAATTACACATAATAGTATGGGGGACAGTGGGGCCTGCCATTTGGCCTGACGGTCATTCACCCGCGATTACCTTTGAATATGTTGTTATTACTTCACAAAGGCGCCAAACATTATATGGGGGAAGTATTTCAACTAGAAGGGGCTGAGGGTCAAGAGGGGAATTCTATGCGGGTACAATCACGAGCGCTAATTATGTTTTCTTCTTTGAAACATATTCGTAACAATATATCGTATCGTATTCGTATCGATATTTTGTTACGTATATAACAGTTATTTTCAAACATACAACACAGTAAACAGACCCTTCACATAGCCGTCAACCAAGCATTCTGTACATCAAACTAAGTAACTTTACTCAAAAATTATTGCTGGGAAACGACTTTTTTTTTTGGGGTGAAAAATCACGTTTTACGGTAGGACTCGATAGAAAGCACTCAAAGCATTGTGCTGGTGGATGTATTGAATAGTATGGGGGTCGTGGAGGTGTGTAAAGTAAAAATCTTACATTAAAAACATGTATTTAAAAAAAAGTGGTAAAAAAGGTGAAACTTTGACCCCCAATATCTCCGTAAATAGAAGGTTCCCAGGTATGGTCTAGAACAAAAAAAAAATCGCATAGACGGGGAGAACAAGTGCCTTTCGGCTATCTTAAGGGTATATTTACACCCTTTATAGTACATTGTTAAAAAAAAAAATGGACGTATCTCAGTTGCAATCGTAACTTCATCACATAATAATAACATACGAATTTTGCTTTAATATTGATGCTCGTGGTAGTTTAGGGGTTATAATAGGGTTTTTCTAAATTGAGGAGGAGCTCGTGGCAAAATAATAACAGCCGCTCGGGTTGATCTTTAGGTTAAGCCGTGCT
The DNA here is from genome assembly GCA_963576755.1 of Noctua janthina. Lineage (NCBI taxonomy): Eukaryota > Metazoa > Arthropoda > Insecta > Lepidoptera > Noctuidae > Noctua > Noctua janthina. Next base: position 8,846,115 of record OY755055.1, read on the forward strand.
TACCTAGGTTGGTCTGTGGATGGGTGACTGCCTATTACATACCGAGTTTCCTCCGTGCCTCGGAAAGCACGTTAAGCCGTTGGTCCCGGGTGTCATTTGTAGATCTTTGACAGTCGTTAGATAGTCAGTGGCCCAAAATGTCTGACAGCCAGTCTTACCAAGTACTAACTGGGTTGTGGAGGTCAGATAGGCAGTCGCTCCATGTAAAATACTGGTATTCATTTGCATCCGGTTAGACTGGAAGCCGACTCCAATATAGTTGGGAAAAGGCTAGGCAGATGATGAATAGGGTTTTAACGCACGACGGGCAATCAAGCTATACAAAACCAGTTTATGCGGATCTCTCATTGTCTAGAAAATCTATACAAAGCGAGGCCAAGTTATACTGGAAATGTACAGCTTCATGTGCCTCCGGGTGTACGTAACGTGGGATGACTAATAGCGCGATGCAGGATTTGTAGTACTTATCCTTGCGTCATAGATGGCGCTACAGTACTTTTTGACATTTATTTATGCAGCTACAGTTGTAAAGCTGTGAAACAATTTTGGTTAACAGTAATCTATCTAGTTTATAACACCTACACCTCTATCCACCCCTTCAAATAAAGGCGTCATTGATACTCGATGAGATCGATTAGTTCTTATAACTTGTGATAAACTTGGTATTTTGGAGATAAGTTAATATTAATGTGGTATAATTATGGGTCATAATTATGTAGTAGGTGATAAGAAATAATAATCAGGCTTACTCGCGAAATGTTTAGGTTCTAAATTGCATTGAACTCTTTTTTGTTGAACTTATGTTTATCTATAAAAACATAAAAACATCGCGATAATGAACTTAAAAAGTGACTTTAACCACTTTTAAGTTCGTTATCGCGATGTTTTTGTAAACAACGCTTCGGAATTTAATACGGTTTAAATCATTCAATAATTTCTTCCGGGAGGTTTATGTGTGTCAATATTAATTGTACATTTTAAAAAACCGGCCAACTGCGTGTCAGATAAAAAAAAATCGTCGTTAAAAAAAATTCTAATAACAAACTTATCTGATCTGACCAGCGGATGAAAGTTTGTCATTTTCGACGATGAGAAATTCAATCGGGCACGCAACTTGTACAATACACAATCATCCTATAACGGTCCATTTGTTGGGACAAAGGCTTCCTCTCTAAGCGACAGAGAGCACCGATATTATCATTATCTTATCGCCCAAGTTGCTGTTATCGCTTTTGTGACAAAACTTCTCTTAATAATCATTACATAATTACACAATAACCAGTATTATGTTAATTTCTTGAGCATATTGTGCTTAGATTTATCCTTTGAGATTGAAACTGAATAATTTGGCTACATTGAGAGGTTGAGTATGGGCTTAAGTATAGTCTGTATATATGGACGTGTATTTCAAAGGTTTTACGACTACCAGCAGGCTTAATCACAGTGCCTCCATCAAGTTCTAAGGCAGGATTCCCTGAGCTGCCTCTTTTGTAGTTAGTTATTTATGAGACTGACTTCAGAATATTGTGTGCTTATAACGTTGGTAAGGAACTTTAATATCGCTCAGGTTCTTGTATTTTTGTGTATGCTCAAGTAACATACTAAGTTGACGGGGCACATTTTTGATCGTTTGGCTGTAATTTGGAATGTATTGAAAAAATAAGATGGCGGGTTCCGGTTTTGGTCTCGCGCAACGTGAACATTGTACAGCTATACGTTTTTATAAAGTATTTTTTTTTCGTTTACAGGGATGGGACGGTAAAACGAATTCAGCGAACGACGAAGACGTAAGTGCGCCGCCTGCGCACGCCCCACTCGATGCAGTCTGGCAACCTGTCGACGGAACTCGGTGAGTCATAGAAAATATTGCTTGAAAAGAAAGTTCTCACGGGCGAATATAGCTTTAAAATAAAGCTAATCAGCACCGTTTGTAAAATTTGGAAACAGTACGGTTAATCGAACGTCAGCAACAGTCACACTTGAGTTATGACTACCCTCCCTACCGTCCGTCTCTGTACTACTACGACATGGGTATGGTGCTGTCAATTATAATAATAATTGACAGCAAATATTGTTATTGTGTACACTATCACATTAGGTAACCCTGTAAAGATAGTCGTAAGATGGAGAAGAAATAAATAAATAAATATGATATTGTTGCCATGGACGTGCGATTGCCTGTTCCTATATGGCATAACGTAAACATATGCGTCTTGTAGGTATTCACAACAGGGAACTATTATGATTAATTTACCAAATCTTTATAATAGTCAAAGTTTTGGTGATTAAAACAACGACGTCATACGTTGAGGGGAAGGACAACATTTTAGCATAATAATTTCTGCAGTCGCGTGAGGTAGACAGTAAAACTAACCTGTGCTTAATGTCCTGTAGGTACGAATAATTATATTTGCTTATATTATGAGCTTGTGGCTTAATAATAACAGCCACTAGGGTCGATCTTCAGGTTAAGCCGCGCTTGCCTAGGTTGGTTCGTGGATGGGACCCATTACATACCGAGTTTCCTCCTTGCTTCGGAAAGCACGTTAAGCCGTTGGTCCCGGGTGTCATTTGTAGATCTTTGACAGTCGTTACGGGTACTTAGAGGCCCGAAATTCTTACAACCAGTCTTACAAAGTGATATCGTATTATCCAGTAGTAACTGGGTTGTGGAGGTCAGGTTAAGATAGGCAGTTGCTCCATGTAAAATACTGGTATGCATCAGCATCCGGCTTCACTAGAAGCTGACCCTAACATAGTTGGGAAAAGGCTAGGCAGGTGTTGATGCTTACATGTATTTGTAAAGCGTTTGTCTATTGTGGCTGGATCAGATTGGAAACGGGTGCACACACTGTTGTGGGACCTTCGGAGACTAGACTGCGATACACTGAGCTGATTAATTGATTGTCATGTATTTGTAGTTAATGCAAAGTATCTACAGCGCTGAATCAGTGCTTAATATTTCAAAACAGTTTATTGAATAATTTATGATTTCTATATCACAACGTGTAGGTACTAGGCTAGATTAAATCCATGGACACGTAACGATCGATGTTAAATGTCACTGAGGTAAATAATCAATGATGATGTTCCTTTCGATTATTTACTTTAGCCTGTACCTGATCCGGCCGTCTTATGACGACAGGCCGTGTCGACGGCGCGTTCGTGTTCCACGTGCGCCTCAAAGAGATGTCAGCAAATAAGTAGGGGTCCGCAAGGGCCGATGCCTGCCAGGGCTGCGGGACTGTTCGAAAGAGATACCGTGGCCCTGGAACACAAAGGGCAAAGAAGGAACATGGATGGGTTTTAGTCAGTACAAGTCTGACACTCCCTTCCGCTCCGCCCAGAGTGGGGGGGGTCATTTGATGATGTCCCATCCGGAAAAAAAAAAAGTGAGTACCTACTGTGGAGGTTGCGTCTGGATGGCTTTGCCAACCGACTTCTATGAATATTAAGGTAATGGCATTTTTTAGTGACAGAGTAGGAATAGAAAGTTACCTCGGATCATTAGCAGCGCTCATCTACATACATAAACTCAAGCCTTTTTCTCATGGCGGTAGGCAGAAACCATAGAACGTCATCTATACGTTAAAAAAAACTAGGTTTTTTTTTTTCAAATCTCTCCCATTGCCCCCATTGTCTCGGGGAGTAGGTACATTATATGTATACTGTGCAAAATCAATCGGTCACGCACGATTCTGTGCTACTTCCCATTTTTTTTTGACTACCTTAAAGCTGGTAGCTCTAAATTGCAATAAACTGTTTTTGAAGCAGTATTTATGATTACGATGATGCAAAATTCGCTTAAGGGGTTATCAATTGTTGCAAAATATTTCCTTCAACTTTGGACGAACGTACCTAATATACAAGGAACGGTTCAGAATGAATTAATTTTGCACGACTGCCCCCGTTCTTTACGTACAATAGCACGTCGCTTCGTCGCCGTCGTCACATAGGTACTGTAGTACCCAATGTTAAATGTTTCACAATTCATAGAGTGCTCACTTTATGTCTATGTTACCATGCCAAGCTTGACACCATTGACAACATTGGATGTTGGTTGTTGAACTGACCATTAAACTATGATTGATTATTATACTTGCAATGACGTAAAATGCTGTTATATACATGTGTTCATTATAATTACAACCGATAAAAGTACAAAAAAAATGTACACATACCTAAATATAATGCAGGGTTGCCCATGATGGTGGTATCGATAACATTTTTCGATATCTCAAAATAACGTCGGAGCAAATATAAATATGAACATGAATGTCACCCGCGACAGTTATTACCTATATAAAAATTACAGAACATTCACCGAGCAATACAAATTCTCGAATAACAACAAAACGTGTTCAAGGCCTAAACAATTTGATCGGTTCTAACACATAACCACAAATAACGAATATAAATCAGAAACGTTTATATTTTATAATGTGTAAGACCCCTGTGTTCTGTGTTCTATGTCATATTACTTAAAGGTTTTTTATTTATTTTTATGACTATTAAAATACTATTAGGATAGTAAAAAGCACTTACAGGCTGGTGTTGCTAACGACTTCGGCGATTTTACGCCTTATTTGTACTTTTTGTTGAGAAAACTTGAGTCCTAAATACGCACGTTTTAGGGTTTTATAGAGATTTACTGTAATATGTTTCAACTGGGTTTAAGGGCAGTTTTAGAATAGCGTATTTTTTTGCGAATATAAACTTGTTTTTGGACGCTAGAGTAGGCGCGTATACGCGCACTTTTTGCTACACGCCGAACTCGTAAAAGAGGGCGTCGACGCGCGTATAAGCTCGTACAGGAGTAAGTGACTCACTTTTGTGACAGCTGACGCATGACGAACACGCATGTACGCGCGTTCGATTTTTTGAAGCGCCATTACGCGCTGGCCGCGCATGCAGGTACGAGCTTATACGCGCTACAAAATACGCTAGTCTGACATGGCTTTAAGCTGTGGTAGCAGAGGTTGTTGTGTACCTACATAGGTTTGATTAAAAGTAGAGTCCAGGTGATAGTGCTTACCTGCTATGTCATCAATCATCATATACCAATACTAGCACAAGCCCGCCTCTTGGTCCGCAAAAATTGTGATAGCGCGACTAATATGTGTAGCATACCCATGTAGCTTTCTGCCAGTGAAATATTTTTTTAGAATTGGATTATTAGTTCCGGAGATTACCCTCTACATACAAACTTAAAAAAAAATACCTCTTAATAATATTAGGATAGATGTTTAAGTAATATTTATTAATGTTATCGGGATAATTTATGCAATGAAAATCAAACAAAGTATTCACATTTTATTAAATTATTGTAATTTCTATTTTATTGCTCGCTTTCAAACCACTAACCAACCAAACCACCGTCTTGTGTGCTTAGGCTTTTCGCAGAAAATGAAAAGAAAACACTTCCATTGATTGTTTATTTACATAGTCAAACGCCTCATTATTTCAGTTTTTAATTAATAATAAGAAAAACAAGAGCTACCTACCGAGCAAATAATAAGCGAACTTTTCGAAATGGAAAATCTAGAGAGGAGAATTGGCTTATTATAATAACGTGTTACCTAGCCAAACGATAATATTATGCAATAGCAATATACTTTCATGAATCTTTAATTTTATTTAGTCAGCGTTTCTACAATACTCCATATTTGTTTCCTTCCTTCTAAGAGATACGTTTAAGTCCCACAGGAATCAAAACTTGTGAATAGGTAATGTAAAAGACACTCACTCGGACTGAAAACTATTCTGTAAACAAACTGAAAGTGACCAATGGGACTGTGGATATGTTGTCCGAAGAATTTTGAAAGGTTTGTGTTTATTTAAACGTCAGTCTGTTAGTGGAGATAGTATGCAATCTACAACCAGCTTAGTGCTGATTGAAACACAGTTTACCATAGAACCTAAAGGGTGTAACAAGACCCTTAACGAAGCCGAAAGGCACTTGTTCCCCCTGTCATTACGATCATTTACGTTACGTTACGGAGATATTGGGGGTCAAAGTTCCAACCTTTTCACAACTTTTTTTAAAATTTTTATATTTTTAATGCCAGATATAAACACCTCCACGAACCCCGTACTATTCAATCCATCCATCTGCATAATGTTTTGAGTGTATTACATTGAGTCTTACGGTAAAACGTAATTTTTCACCCCAAAAAAAAGTCGTTTCCCCAGCAATAATTTTTGCGTAAAGTTACTTAGTTTGATGTACATAATGCTTGGTTGACGGCTCCGTGAAGGGTCCTGTTACGTCCTGTATTTATTCCGTAACACAAGTTCACAACCCACCTTCTATAATACGATACACCTAATGCGTGAAGCACATTATTATCGAGGAAAAGTGTTTGTTGCTTCCTGACCCATTAACTAATTAACAAACTTCCACACACGCTGAAGGGCCTTGATAACGCAGGTAAGGGAAATTAAAGCAGCCAATTAATTAGTATGCATGCTTGGAAAAAGTGTTGAATATTAAAATAAAATATACTGGTGCAGACTTTAAATTAAATGGAAATGTATGTACATGCAAATTATAAAGGAGTTTGTATTACCGGTTTATTGGTTTAGTGCCACTTTATCATTGTTGAGCGTTGTTTGAATACTTTTAATGTAAGATTAATACTGGTTTTAGCTTTCTTTTTTTTTTTTTTTTTCCGGATGGGAAATCATCAAATGACCCCCCCTCCCACTCTGGGCGGAGCGGAGGGGAGTATCAGACTTGTACTGACTAAAACCCATCCATGTTCCTTCTTTGCCCTTTGTGTTCCAGGGCCACGGTATCTCTTTCGAACAGTCCCGCAGCCCTGGCAGGCATCGGCCCATGCGGACCCCTACTTGATTGCTGACATCTCTTTGAGGCGCGCGTGGAACACGAACGCGCCGTCGACACGGCCTGTCGTCATAAGACGGCCGGACGGCGAGCTAGCCCATAACTCGCCGTCCACAGGCCAGCGCCTACGGTGGTCGGAAGCCACCACGTGACCTCCGACGCCCAGGGCGACTCCCGCGGCGGCTGGGACGTGAGGTTCTTTCCCTCTCACGTCCTGCCACCTCCTTCACTAGCATGACTGCTTCGCAGAAGGAGGTGACGGCTTCCCATTCCCTCTCGCTCCGGACCATGGCTTGAACCAAGGCCGGACGCCAGAGATCGCCGCCGCCAATCGCCGCTACGAGGACACGGCGGTGCTCCGCCCAAGCGGGGCAGACCTCCACGGTGTGCTCCACCGTGTCCTCCGGAGTGGCTCGTTGGCTTTCGTAGGGGCTCGTAGGGTTCCGTAGCTTCGACTCAGTTTATTATTGTTAGACTGTTTGATAGTTCCCAGACTTATAACTGAGGTGGGTATCGATTTAGAGCTGGCCTGAACTGGGATTTAGTACCGTGTAGTAGGAATTCAAACGGAACATAGCTCTATACTGAGTTATGTAAATGACGTACATGTATTCAAGCCTTTATTGATGAGCTAAGGCAAACAAAGCAAGCGGCAATCACGCAACTAGGGCGCAAATATAATATGTATGATCATAAAATAAAGTCTTATCAAGGGGTTTCGTATTACCCAGTACTAACTGGGTTGTGGAGGTCAGATAGGCAGTCGCTCCATGTATACTGGTATTCAGCTGCATCCGGTTAGACTGGAAGCCGACTCTAACGGAAAAAGAGAAAAGGGGAAAGGGAAAAGCCTGGGTAGATGATGATAAAATAAAGCCGTATATTTGTGATAATTTAAAGAGCTGTAAATGTTCGGTAGTTTGTCAGATTTTGGGTCTTCTTTTACACATGGTTGTGAGTTGAAGGTTTTGGGGTAATACCTACTTTAACCATTTTTACCCGACTACGGCGAAGCCAAAAGGAAGGGCTATGATTTTAGCAGTCTATGTATGTTCTTCCGTAGCGCCTAAACTGTTCATCCGATTTTGATGAATTAGGTGTCAATTGATTCGTTATTATAGCCTGGGTAACACAGGCATTTTAACCGACTTCAACAAGAGGAGGAGTCGATTTTACCTTGTAAACCCCGAATTCAATTAAATCGTGATTTTTCAGTAGTCGGGTTTTTTAGTTGTAGTCGGTTCTTGTTCAATAAAAACTTTAGGCTAGAAGTTTCCCCACACTAGGAATTTCTCCTGTATTGTGGGTGGGTTTCATCATCATCATCATCATATCAGCCGAAAGACGTCCACTGCTGGACATAGGCCTCTCCCAAGTATCGCCACATTGACCGGTCCCGTGCGACTCGCATCCATTCATAATATTGTTTGAGTATTTAATTGGGTGCGTTTACAAACATTTAAATTCACATACACAATTGTTTAATTTGGTAGCATTTTGCTACACAAGCGATCTCCCTGACTTTACATACATAAAGATATGTCCAAAAAGGGTACTTTTAGTCCTCTAAGTATTTAGTTAAGGATACACACACAATATTATTCAACTAGAAAGAAGATCTAGTACAAAGAGTACACGCTACAGTTTTACGATCTGCACGAGATCCGATGTTATTATTTTACTGCGAGGTCATCGTGAACGAGCAACTTTAAAGTGGCGAGCTTTGAATAAAATATCTTGTTCTTTATTGTACCATTTGGAATTCTTCTCAATGCAGTCCGAAATAGATGAAAAAATTGACGAGTATTAAAATTTTACGTGTAACACGAAACACAACAAATGGAGTGTTTAGACATAGTCTCTTTCCATTTTCTTTTACGTCTACCGATTTGTCAACATGATAAATTCCTCATAGATAATACCTTATTTTCAAAAACTTAGTTTTCAGAATATTGATGCGTAAAAATTAATTTTCATATGATTTTTAACACTCTTTCTGTTATTAGTAGATACAAATACCTGTAGGCAACAATAAGACACTATAATATTGCATGTTATTCATTGATAAGATCCTAAGCAGGCACTCAAGAACACAAGTGCCAAAGTTTTTCTTTCATCCCCTTATGTAGGTAAGTACTGTATATTGTTTACAAAAATGAAGTAGCTAAAACAACTCTAGTCGAAACAAAGCGAAAGGGCTTAAAATATCACGAATAAAACCTCTCTCCCCATATGGGGCGGCTCTGGCCTGCCGCCAACAGCCAGGCCGTACGAACATTAGCTGGTTTATTTATAAACATTATTTACCTAAATAATGGGCTAAAAATCTTGTTTCGAAGTTAGTCGAATGCTGTTGGTGATGTTTTTAGAGCTTATGGATTGAAGAGTAGGGTTTTACCGAATTATCAGCACCCGATACCCGATGGCCTGATGAACCTTCCCATTGCCAAAAATTACATCCCCTGTATGTATACTGTTCGATGCAATAATTGCAATCGACCACGATCTGCTTACTTAGCGATACGATACAGCCGCACTAAGTGCGCCGCGAGCTCAGTGCATAGCGGACAACAACCGGGTGCATTTATTTCCATCATTTTAGCGATAGCTTAGCCTAAACGTTATCTTAATAAACCATTTAAAGTTGTTTTAGTGTTTAACTTAGTAGCGTAGCGAATCCCAACAGGTACCAAGTTCGACCCTTTGGGGCAAATGCATCTTATTCGTGATCAGTGGAAAATCGTAACATTATAATATGTCTCCTTACTTACTCGGAGACAAAGCGGTCACACAATTTTCGCAATATCTCGAACAAATATGCGAGAAAATTCGAAAGCAGAGCCATTGTAAAGCATGACGCGGACTTATCAACACTCTGTCGGCTCCATAGCTAATTCATTGTTCGGAGAACTGGATCGCATGATGATTTGCAAAAAAATACAAGCGTGCCATTGAACTTGTGCTCAGGAATATAAACCACCTCAGTCAGCTGTACAGGAATCAGACATCGGTCATAGAAGCGGGGTATAATATCTAAAAGAGAACAGAAGAGGCTATTGAAACGCAGCATAAGATAATTAACAAACATTTGAATCATTTAGACAGCGTCATCAACACATTGCAGCAGGAGATCAATGTCATATCTATTCAGCAAGATTGCTCTTTAGCAGCGTCAGCGACCATAAACATGATGCAGAATTTAAAGCGGATTCTAGACACTTTTCTTGACACTATGACTGAGATCTATCATGGTCAGAGCAATCTGCATCTCTTGAATTCACAACAACTCCGTGGGCAGTTACAGATTGTATCTAGTCAAACAGCGAAAGAGCTAGCATTACCCATAGATGTCATTCAGTTCAACCTGTATGAGATCTACAAATTGTTACAAGTAAAAGCAAGGATGATGGAAGAATATTTCATATTTGAAATTAACTTACCGATAATTAACAGATAGATACGTTCCAGCTATACAATTTGATTCTAGTAGCGGTTCTAATGACTAAAAGTATGATCAGCATCAAGCCAGCGTCTGAAAACATAGCGATCAACTTGAGAAGAGATTCATACTTAACAGCCAGCGTCAGCGATCTTCAAAGTTGTGAATATCAAGCGGAAACCTACCTTTGTTGTCTTCGAGGGCCAGTCCAGAGTTTAGGTCCCGATGAACAATTCTGCGAAAAAGAGAAGCTATCCACTTGGGGGATCATCAAATCTAGCTGTGAAAACAAATGGATTCCATTACATCACTTTTCTACCTATTCGTATTTCTGTTGTGACTCATACATACTCTTTACAAGTCATATGCGACGACGACCTACAAGCGAGCGAAGTAGAATCATTCAACTAACTAAGCAATGCGGTGTGAAAGGTCATGATATAATATTATCAGTAACCTTACGCTACCTATCCAAAATTTCCAAGACTATAAGGTCAACGAAGATACCACATCGTTACACGTTTCTTTAAAGCATCTCGGTGTACAAACTGAATCGATGAAAAAATCAGCCGAGCAGATAGAGGTTCTAACGACACTTGACGTACATCAGTTTGCGTTGTAGTATTGCCTATTAGCAGCAGCTATCACAGCATTCCTATGGTTCCTGAGGAGGAGGTGTCAGCTAACCGGTGGTCCGTCCACCCAAGGGCGGATCGAGAGCGTACTACCGAGTATGAGTGTGCGTATAAAACAATCTGAGCAAGAGCAAGGCTTTAGTGTAAGTACGCGAAATCAACCGCTGTCCGAGCAGGGGCCAAGTGTCAGTGTGATAGTGCGCGCGTATCTAATTTTTCTAAACGGTGGTCTAGTTTGCGTTCAAAGAGGCGAGACATGTCGACGTCTCCCTTAGCTAAAAGGCAATCAGCATTCTCGATTAATGACGTCACCATTTGAGCATCTATTTCTAGCCATAAGATCATGATATGATTGTTCTATCACCTGGCCAATAATTTCTCATCTAATATTGTCTTAACTCCTTAGCGTTTTAAGCTCACACTCGCGTTGGTAACTCTTTACTTTTGTATCAGCTTATATTATTATCTCGTGGCTAAATAATAACAGCCGCTCGGATCGATCTTTAGGTTAAGCCGTGCTTGCCGAGGCTGGTCCGTGGATGAGTGACCGATCTGATCATTACATTCAGAAGATCAGACCGAGTTTCCCCCGTGCCTCAGAAAGCACGTTAAGCCGTTGGTCCGTGTCATTTGTAGATCTTTGACAGTTGTTACGTGTAGTCAGAAGCCGAAAGTCTGACAACCAGTCTTACCAAGGAGTATCGTAGTACCCCGTTACTGGGTTGTGGAGGTCAGATAGGCAGTCGCTGTAAAATACTGGCATTCAGCTGTATCCGGTTAGACTGGAAGCCGACCCCAATATAGTTATGAAAAGGTTAGGCAGATGATAAGGGTACCGGTTCAGTAGTTGCTCCATGTAGTATGTGCTCCACGATGAATTAGGCACATCGTTTCAATAAATACTTTAGGAGAAAATCGTTATTGGATTTAACTAAGTGTAGGTCAACAAAATTTTGCCCTTGACGACACATTCGCTGGACTTACATATGTACTCGTATAATATTCAGCTGTCATGAAAGTAATCAATAAAATCTAAAAGTGATTTATTAAGAAATGAATTACGCTGCCTGAATTATTCATGGTGATAAATGACTTATAATGAAATGGTCATCAAAACGATGCCGTTATCAAAATCGATTGTGGAATCGAAACAGTGTGACTGAAAAGAATTATGGTATGTATTGCATAAGATGTAATTTATTGCCCCGCTGGATATTATGAAATTAATTTAATTAAGGAAATCGTCGTGAAGAAGCCTGGAGTTCTGACAAGTGAAATTGTGGGACTGAAATTTTCTGAAGTATCTACACGCAGGAGATGGCGGGACGAGCTGAACAAAACTAACGACCAGTGGTTTACATTGGCCCCGGATCGAAGAATTTGGAAGTCATGGAGAGAGGCCTTTGCCCAGCAGTGGGATGACACAGGCTAACAGTATCAGTATCTACACCTACACGCAATGAGCAAAAAATCTAAAAATTGTCAATGATATTTGAATAATACTGAAATCGTATCCATCGGTCTTTGTATGTGTGAGACTGTAAGCTCACTCTTCTTAGTACAAAATTTCACGCATGGCTTTGACATTATTTAAAATTAGTTTCTAGCAATAAAATGGCTTGAATCTAGTTTTAAGTAATGGTTTTGTCTTGAGTGACGTTCTGCAATACGTACTACCAAACCAACTTCACTGACGGTCGACCACTTTCCAGCCTAAATATTTATAAAACTATAAGGGTGAAAATATAAGGGTGAAACTATAAGGGTGAAAAGTTGCGAACCTGCTGTGAGCTCGGTAGTACCTTGGTGTGAACACTCTCGAAGTTACGATTTAGATCTTTGCAATGAACAATCTTGGTGATCAACTCTTGTTCTTTCCTTGCATGAGTTGACGCTTTTACCATGCACTAAGATTTCAGGCCTTGATAATAAAATTAAATTGAAACTGAAAAACAAGCAGTTTTACAAAACTAATGTGTTTCATTGTATGGGTAGAGTAATAAACATGTTGATTTAAATTAAAATCGGAAAACGTGATAAAAATCACGATGCGTAATGAGGTAATTCGACAATTTTAGGAACCACGGTACGTGCATTGCATATAATCGACGCAACGATGCCGATGGCTATTCTTGTAACGTGACGTATTTTTCACACCAACATTTAATTTAGTAAGAAACGCTGTGTCTTTCAAAACTTTTTCAAAGAATAAAACGTTTTGAATACCTAGATAACATATCATAGAATCACGCCTGTAATCCTCGAAGGGTTAAGCAGGTGTACAGTGAGAGGACTAGGTACACCTACATTTCGCCAGTTATGTTTAAGTCCCATGTAATAGGGATCGAGCCTATTGCCATCAACCGGGTACAAATTCAGACTCCGTGGCTGCTACTACTACTAAGAAATTCTAAATGGAAAAACCCAATAACAATTTGAGGTAAAGTAAGTAAACAAACAGACAGGCTGTCAAACTGTTAAGTGTGTGTGTAACTAAGAAAACATTGAAGAATTCTGATAGTAGTTTACCAGTAATAGTGTATATCTGTTAGTTTATGACTGAGAGGCTTGGCGCAAATTATTTGTACCGTTTTGATGAAATCGTAAAGCTGAGACGTCTTCTAATCGCTGAACAATAACGTGACGTCATGACGGTCACGTAATGTTAGAATGACCTCAATACCCAGCATAAAAGTGTTAATTTAGTTTGGTTGATGTGGTTACAAAAATAACCATCCGATATTGAATGAAAGAAAGGTCCCTGCACAAAATATTTTAGACTATGCAACAAATGTCAGTCTTCAAACTGGGAAAATATTTTTAGATTGGACGAAAACTTTGCATGAAAATGTCTCAACACATTTCGCAAAAGATAAGATCGTGCTATTTGAAACATTTCTGCTCAAGAAAATTCGTACGCTACAGACATTTGCCGTCTTATGTCATAACTAAGGCTCTGAATAAGAGAAGAGAGTAATAACAAAGTTTTATTCATCGAAGTCATATTTCACCGAATTTCAAAGCCAGGCAGAGGACGCCTCACCCGTCAAGCAATATGGAGTCACGTAATAAAATGTTGAACAGAATAAAGACTTGCTGTGACACATTAAATACCGCGACGGAAATACGAATTCCTGCTCTTAGAGGCTTTCATTTAAGATGCCTGGAAGTATGAATAAGAAAAGGTACTCAAGAAGGGATAGACGCAAACGGTGTTCGAAATATTGTTGTAATGATTTGGTAATTTGGAGAGGATGACTGAAAAGCGACTAATAAAATATAAATTTACAAAGCAGATGTTAGTGGCAACGATGCGGGCATGCCCTAGCTAGAACACTGATCTTATTGGTGAGGTTCTGAAAGGAGAGATACCGTGGCCCTGGAACACAAAGGGCAAAGAAGGAACATGGATGGGTTTTAGTCAGTACAAGTCTGACACTCCCTTCCGCTCCGCCCAGAGTGGGTGGGGGGGGGGGGCATTTGATGATTTCCCATCCGAAAAAAAAAAAATGTTCTGAAAGGAGAGGTGAAAGAAAGGCAAAAAGAGTATGTAAGGATCGTAGGAGGTGGCGTTTTGTGGTTTCTGCCTACCCCCATGGGAAAAAGGCTTGAGTTTATGTATGTATATATTAATTAAAGTGTTTAGTATCATAAGCGAAAAAAAAACGTAAGTATCAATAAAAATTCAAAGTTAACAACATCTATAGACATAAAAGCAACTAATCATACTTTGTGCCGACAAAAGTGACTATCAGGTTTTTATCATTTCATTCATATTATATCATCCCCTGCTGAGATATATTAAGTTCTACCGCTACTTTCAATGAACGACAAGGAACTGTTATACTGCCATAGTAACCCTGCCTGGCCTGCTAGACGATTTTTGTGGGTAGTACATTATAGTTGTACTAGGATCTTTTGGCTTGTGGTCAAAAACATCGCCATCTTGATTTTTCAATACAATTTCCCGAAAACAAAATTCACTAAATGCTTACCAACAACGCTTCCTGCCAATGTCATTCAATGCCACTAGCGTTACTCTTGTCTTATTCATACTCAAAAGTTGAATTTTATACCTTAAAGTTTTGTAACAGCCGCCTGCTAACCCGTCGGTATGTAGGCCGGTATTGTGTAGCCCCCGTATTATGAACACGTTGGCGAAAATGTTTTTCAGAACACGTTTCCCACTCAACCTACTAGAAAATGGAAATGGGTTGAGCCGTGAGCGTTGCCAAGGAAAGAAAATAAATTTGTTTTATTTAAATGTAGTTCGGGACCGGGGAGGTAGGCCTATCGGATTGTGGTGAGGCTTTCGTTCGTGTTGTGGTGCGCCTTCCATTTTGTGGTGACGGGAATAGCTCCCGCTTACGATAATGACTTGGAGTTTATTTTAATGAGCTTTGTCTCGTAATATTTTGAAATATGTTCTTATTAGAAAATGTTATTCATGTTATTTTAGGTATTTATTTTCAAGTACGTACCTACCTGAAAATAGCCATGTCTGTATGTAATGTATTTTGTACCGACTAAACTGACAGATTTGGATTAAACCTATAAAATATCTCATTAAATCTCACTCTTATCCGCCTAGTTTTCATAACGCAAAGTTTCTATTTAAAGAATCAAAACCTCGAGAAAGTTCGCTATCCACCCCTGTATTTGAAAGAATAAGATATTTAGTCCGTAGTCGACCCAAAACTCTTTTGAAGTATTTCTTGAAAATTCTAGAAACTTTTGCGTTACCTGTGAAGAATTTAATTAGTTTTTTTTTTAGTTTCTTTCCAGTACTATCTTTTGGATTCTGTGTGTAGGTAAATATACCAACTTATACCTACCTTTCCTTTTAATGTTGTGTTTATTTAATAAGTGTCAATGTCGCGTTATATGACTTGCTTAACTTGACATAAAGATACAAGACTACATGCGTTTGTAGCGCGTTTTTGCTGCGTAATCTGTACGTCGACGACGCGTAAAAAGCTATGTTCATTAACCCTAAAATTTAATTATTTATGCAAGCGGTACCTCTTAAAGAAAGTAGAAAATAAGACGGAAAAACTTGAAGTGTTTGTCTAGATGAGTTCAACGGAAGCAATTGCACCACAAGTCGAGTCGAGAGGCGTCGATGAGTGTCATCGGTCGCCGACGAGCACTCTCGACGTGCAGAGGGCACGCCCCTCTCCAAAACTTTTTGCTTTACTATTAATGCAAAATTTAAAGCTGCTTTTAATATTTTTCGACGAAAGTTTGGCTGAACGAAAGTTGCTGCACGTTTTATGTACCTAACTTTGAAATATTTTAACGGCAGCCTGGTTTTGATGTTATTCTTAAATGTCGGTTTTTACTCAAATATTGATATATTGAAAATGATAGCAGAAACAAAAACAATACTATTTTTTTTCAGTCCGTGGGTAATTTAGAACCAGCAGCGATTTAAAATTAATCATGCGAAAAGATAAAAGTATATTATTTGTGTGCAGTCTCATTTTATCAGAAATGAAATCGTCAAGCAATCAAGGAAATAAAAATGTACAGTAACCATTCATTAGAAAAGCTGGAAATAAATGCATCCATAGCAATTGGTACTGACCAAAACCAGTAGTTATGTAATGTAGTTGATTTTTATTAAGAGTACACATACAAATGAAAAAAAAACGTGCTTGGAAAGGAGATATTACTTTTTAATGTTTTCTATAATAGAACATTTTATTGTTTTATGTTTCTGTTCCACAAAAAGTTTGTAAATCGTATTATTTTTATTTCATCCCTCAAATTGCCCTTTTTATGAAAATCTATTTGGTTTATTATTTATTAGGATCTTTTTTGAGTTTTATCAGCTTTAATTTCATTCTCAAACATTATAGTTATCATTAAATAACCTATAATGCGAAAATGATAAGCTTATACTGCTTGTTCAGTGAGTTGATATTATATTATCTTAATTGCGTAAAGCATGTAACTGATGTAACGCTAGAATTTAGCCTTTTCGGTCTGCTAACTATTTAAAAGTATGAAGTTAATAATGTTACTTTACCTAAGATTACATAGCAGTAAGTAATGTATTAGAATGTGCTTTAGTAGATGATCTCAGATATACCTTTTTTTTTTTTTTTTTTGGATTGGAAATCATCAAATGACGCCCCCCAACTCTGGGCGGAGCGGAAGGGAGTGTCAGACTTGTACTGACTAAAACCCATCCATCTTCCTTCTTTGCCCTTTGTGTTCCAGGGCCACGGTGTCTCTTTCGAACAGTCCCGCAGCTCTGGCAGGCATCGGCCCATGCGGACCCCTACTCGGTTGCTGACATCTCTTTGAGGCGTGCGTGGAACACGAACGCGCCGTCGACACGGCCTGTCGTCATAAGACGGGCGGACGGCGAGCTAGCCCATAACTCGCCGTCCACAGGCCCGCGCCTACGGTGGCCGGGAGCCACCACGTGACCCCCGACGCCCAGGGCGTCTCCCGCGGCGGCTGGGACGCGAGGGTCTTTCCCTCTCACGTCCCGCCACCTCCTTCACTAGCATGACTGCTTCACAGAAGGTGGTGACGGCTTCCCATTCCCTCTCGCTCCGGACCATGGCTTGAACCAGGGCCGGACGCGAGAGATCGCCGCCGCCAATCGCCGCTACAAGGACACGGCGGTGCTCCGCCCAAGCGGGGCAGACCTCTACGGTGTGCTCCACCGTGTCCTCCGGACGATCCTCGCAGTGGAAACACCCGGGCGTTTCCTCCCGCCCGATTCGGTGCAAGAACCTCCCGAAACAACCGTGTCCGGTGAGGATCTGCGTCAGGCGGTAGGTGAGGGCGCCGTGGCGCCTCTCTAGCCACTCCTCAAAGAGGGGACTTATCGCCACTATGGTAGCGTGCCCTGCACGGGGTTGCAACAGTCGCTCTCTCCATGTCGCCATGATATCACGCCGGAGGTCTGTCCGCTGAGCGGCAATTTGCCGCGGCAGCGGAGTTTCCCCCCGACGTAGTGCCTCCGCGCGCCATTCATGCAGGCGCGCGAGGATTATCGCCTCCAGATCCCATGGCGACCTCAAATATACCTTCACTTTCCATTATACCTGCTCTGATAACGGTAAAAAAAAAAGATCATGAAAACCCAGAATTCGTAGACGATGTGACATCTACCAACCCAGACGGAGCCAGCGTGGTGGAATGCAACCTCGGCCCACTGCCTATCACCAAGCCTGGGTCCTGCCAAGGGAAACATTATACGGGGTGATTATGCATGTGTGTTATGTAAAGCAGATAAGCATGGTAATATCGGTTGGTATGCAGAGTCATGTCCCGTGACAAGGTAAAACCGTTACTGAAAAAATGTGTCAAGTGTTTTTTTGATAAAGCGGGCCATTTTTGTTGCTAAATAACTTTGTGGTGTGGAAATTTTGTGACGGTTGATGGGAATATGTGAAGTGTTAGCAATTTAAATGCATAAGTTAATTAGATTTTCCTCCAAATAACTGGTTGAGTATTCAACAAATTAAAAAATAATGAACTGAATTCAAAACATTTCAGGTAATATTAAATAATAAGTTTTTTATTAAACCATGAACTAACTAAGTTATGAAAAATATTAGATCTGTTTGGTTCACAACAACAATCTATGCAGAACAAAGACAAGTATCGTAGAAAAGAAGCCTGATAACAACTTGTGTATTCCACGAGAGAATGTCGTACTTCCAAACTAGGACGACGTGCATAGACGATCACAAAGAACGTCCAAGCAAGACTACAAGACAATATGACCGCAAAGAATCTTGTGCTAGCAGGAGAGAGGAATCCGATCGACGTGAGAAGACGTACGGCGGGACTACGTGACTCCTCGCTCTGGATTAGCTTATTGAGTTTAAAGATAACGACTGATGTTTAAGCGTAGCAGTCTCATAAGTTTTAATGTCAATTTTTAAAACGACGGAGAAACCAATATGGGTTATGTTGCTAATCTTACAAGCCTACACGCCATACTTACATAGTACAAAACAAAGTCGCTCACGCTGTCGGTACGCTTAGATCTTTTAAACTATGCAACGGATTTTAATGCAGTTTTCAGCAACAGACAGAGTGATACAAGTGGAAGGTTTATATGTATATTGCACCCGTGCCAAGCCGGGGCGTGTCGCTAGTTTATTATAATTATTGTCTTGTCTTGTGAAATAACTTGTTGCCTTGTAGTTGGTTTCCTTGAACACATTTTGTTCCGAATATTTTTTCAGCTTGACTGATGATTATACTTTTATATTTGTGTCCAATTCTATCATACATGTTTGATGAAGATAGAAGGTATCCTGGCTTCTAGAATAAGCTCGGGTTTTTGTGGACGACATAGTAAATACGAACAACTTTTAGAAGTATTTCGTGAGTGACATTCATGTTTATCAGTGTTGACAACTTGCGCTGTGGCTTTTGACGTCTCATGAGCATTTTTTTAGCTGCAGTTCTATTGAAATTCGGGCAAAGTTTCACTGGGTCGGAACGGAATTTTTTTAAATTGGTATACACGTAATATTTCAAAAGTAAATTAATAAAAGGCAATCTTACACTAAACTTTCAAAGCCCGCCGAACACATGAGAAATAATGAGTCTGGAGACCTAGTTCTTTTTAGGCACACAATATCCATTAAGCCCTATAATATCGCACAATATCGCGATCTAAGTTCACACGATACGTACACAAGTTTTGATCTTTGTCTTTGTTCAGTTCTAAAGCGGGTTATGTTGACTAACACATTAGCTACATGCCTAGGTCACTTTTCATATTTCAAACGCTATTTACAATGCAATAAGAAAACAGTTACGTTACGTTTGTCGACTTTGATGATATTGGTCTATTGAATTTTATATGAAATAATTCAATTTCTGGGCTTTCTGGGATATGTAATGGAAAAATCTAAGTAAATAATGGCACAAGGAATGTTTTTCCGTAAAGCATAAATTGTTTTATTACTTTGTTAAGAGCAGCTATTACCCTCTTGCGTTGAAACGATCCCAACTGTCATTATTCTATCCTGATTTTATTCAAACAATAAAAACTGTGAATTAGCAAAATGATAATAAAAAGTTGTAGCGTACTACGAGCGAGTTTCAACATTAAAACAGTTACTTAACACGCATCACACGCCGCCACTCCTAAGAACTTTGTCTACTAGTTTTAAATTGAAAAGATTCACTCGACAGTTTGAAGGAATTTAATTAGTGGCTCGGAATGTGGATTAAACTCCATGATGGAGGCGGCCTCGATTATGTTAGGGATGTCAAGGTATTGCTTTAGGTGCCGTCTCCGCGGAATTAATGTTGCTCAGCCAACTTTCTCGCATGAGATATTTCATTTTGTAAATTCATCTCGTCACGTTTGCGGATTGATGACCCTACATATATGGCGTCATGAATTTTAATAAATACGCGGCAGGCGCGGTTATTGATTCCGCTCCTGGTATTTCCTAGTCAGCGTGTTATCTGGTACACATATGGTTTCCGCTTGCGAATTACTTTAATCTTTGTGTCCTTCGAAAAGTTTTACTTAACAAAGTAGGTGGCACATCGGTCTGTTTTTCGGCTGTAATGAACTCGTGATTATGGAAATGAGCTTCAAAAGCTTCTCTTGGACATCAGTGACTTTTGATTTGGTGACAACGAAGAAGGAAACCGTATTGACTTAACCTATTTTTACTAAGACCAGAAATTGGAAACATGGATGTTATTTCTTTTTTTGCCTCTATGAGAAGACCTCTCCTTTTCGCAAAGAAAGCCTGTTATTATTATAATGGTAAGCAGGCTCGTATTCACTGTACGTTTGACACTAATACGACACAATGAACAGCTAATGAATTGCTGTTAGCGTAATAAGTAGGTACTAACAATATAGTGTAATGTAACATAATCACAGTACGTAACGCATCGCTGGCTTGCGACAACTCATTAACTTGTACCGGTCGGCTATTCTGTGTATAACAGTAATTGTTATTGTGTTTTTTTACTAGCCTACATGGTGTCCCACTGCTGGGCAAAGACCTTCCCTTTCTTCTTCCATACCTCCCTATCCTGTGCGATGTCTGGCCATGATAGCTCCTTTAACATGATCGGATCGTCACGCCACCTTCGCCGCGGTCGACAAGGACGGCGCTGTCCTTCTTCAGGCGTCCAGTGTGTGACGATCTTTGCCAATCTCTCCGGGTGCATCCGCGATACGTGGCTTGTCCACTCCCAATTCACGTTTAATTTTATATTATAAATTAAATTATTTTAGTATTTTGTTACATTTTGCAGAATGTCTATGAAACTGCTGTAGAGTGCTCTGAGATGAAGGCGAGTAGCTTCTTTTGTAGTAAGTGGTCCCTTTTCTTGTTATTTTCGCGTGACGGTAGTAGTTTTTTTAAAGAAATTAAAAAGAGAATATGAACGACATGAATTTGAAAAACATCGCAAGAGTCCGAAAGCTACCTGGAATCTCATTAGGACTATATCCAATCTCCAAAAAAGTAAAGCCTCTGCCAGTGAGTTGTTATCTATAACTCCAGATCCAACTCATTCACTAGATTCTGTCAACGACTTTTTCGCAAATGTGGGAACAAAACTGGCATCTAAAATCATTAACTCCCCAAACTATAACTCTAGCAACACTTCTGAATCAGGCACTTTATATGTACACCCTAACTCGATGGCTATATTTGGCACGGACAACGAAGAGATAGATTGTCTTATTCGTGACCTACGACTAACTAGTGCTACGGGTTGGGATGGTATCCCGGCAACAGTAATCTACAGTGCTAGAAGCACTCTTGTCCCAGTTATCTGCCACGTCTTCAACCTTGCCCTTACATCTGGATTATTCCCGACGGTGTTCAAAAAGGCAGTAGTGCACCCTATTCACAAGAGTGGAGACAGAGACAGTGTCAACAACTACAGACCCATATCTGTATTATCAATTCTGTCTAAGCTCCTCGAAAAAGTACTAAACAAACGTCTGCTGGATTACCTTAGCTCACAAAATGTACTCGCAAATAATCAATATGGATTCAGGTCAGGCAAAAACACAGAGGATGCCATATTAGAATTAATAAGTTCACTAGCTCAAAATCTTAACAACAAGGATAAATCAATAGCTATCTTCCTTGACCTTTCTAAAGCTTTTGACACTGTCTCTGTCCCCCTTCTACTCAGTAAACTAGAAAGGATTGGAATGAGAGGCCTACCGCTTAGTTTGTTTAAGAGTTACCTTAGTGGTCGCTCGCAAGTCATCAGGATAAACAACCACACCAGTAAGGAAGCATTCCTCACATACGGAGTTCCGCAAGGTAGTGTCTTAGGACCTACCCTTTTCCTGGTTTACATAAACGAGCTCTGCAAACTCAACTTAAAAAACTCTAAACTAATTGCTTACGCTGATGACACTGTAATCCTGGTTCGTGGCAGTGACTGGAACGAGGCTCGACTTCGGGCAGAGTCAGCCTTGCGAGTTACTATGAGATGGCTCACACAGAATTTGCTCACCCTCAACCTGGATAAAACCAAATTTATCACTTTTAGTCCAAGGAAAGCGTCACAGCCAGCCCCACCCTTCCGTCTGACAGCTCATGCGTGTCATACAATGAGGACTGACACCTGTGGCTGTCCTGAAGTTATGCGCGCGGACTCAATAAAATATCTTGGAGTCTGGGTCGACGGCGCGTTGACATGGAGTGAGCAAATCGATTCGCTGGTCTCTAGGGTAAGAAAATTAATTTTTGTTTTTAAAAATCTAAGGACGTCCGCCAATTTCTCTACTCTGAGAACTGTCTATTTTGCTCTTGCCCATTCCATTTTAACGTACTGTATTTCGGTCTGGGGTGGTGCTGGTAAATGTCTTCTGCTGCGTTTGGAGAGGGCGCAGAGGGCTGTCCTTAAGGTAATGGCCTTCAAACCTTATCGGTTCCCTACCAGCGAACTGTACGCGCTATGGAAGCTACCCACAGTAAGGCACTCTTTTGTGCTAAATACAGTGTTGCGAAAACACTCAAACTTGTCTTTTGATCCAAAGTTTGGAAGACACAAACGTAGAACTGACAGAGTCTGCCCGACATCAAGTGTTAAATTGGAAATTGTCCGCCGGCAGTTCATTTTCTGCAGTCCCGTGCTTTATAATAGAATAAATAAAGTGCTTTCTATTTATCCATGTACTCTCCGGGATTGCAAAAGACTTACTGATCAATGGCTTCATAGTCGCACATACGAAGAATTGGAGAACTTAGTCAAACCGTAAAGATCTTTCTTCCGTAGACATGCACACCAAATACAAATAGCGCGGAGTGTGCTTGTGGGGTTCCACAAGCACACACTCTACACTCACATTCCACAGACACGCACTACACTCACATACAACACTCCCACATGCACATCAATTACTTACATAATATTTAATTTATTTTTTGCCATGTTAATTTTTTACTATTTTAATTGTTTACTATTTTATTTTTTTACTATTTTAATTGTTTACTATTTTATTTTTTACTATTTTAATGTTTGTATCTGGAACGTTGTCGTCTCCCTCCTGGAGGTGGGCGTTAATAGCTGTGACACAGTTTTTAACTAATGCAGCTATTTCCGTACGCAATTACTTTGTGAAATGTGTTTTTGTTCCAATAAAGATATTTGATTTGATTTGAGTTTTTGAATCAGCTGGGTCCAGTAAGAGGCCACGCGAATGCGTCAGCCTCAGTGGCGTTCCTTAGGTCCTGTAAAGTCTAATTGTATGGACATTTAAGACATAGTAAGCGGGTCATATTCAGGACTGATCTTTACAGCTATGTTATTATTTAAATCCCTTCTTCGCTAAATTTTCTCCAGTATCCTATTATTTGCCGCAATTATCCCTTTGTCTATTTTTTGATAGTATCACTGGAAATTTAAAGCGATGGAAATATGAATAGACTGTTTATAAAGACAGAACCTTATTGTTAGCAAGTACATACAACAAAAATATTTCGCTAGATTTCAATTGGTTGGTAATCTGCCGTTCTGAGCAATGAACGAACGATTTCCATACAGTTACTCTGTTATCAACTTGTCAGTTATCACTTATCCTCGTCATTGTATTAACCGGAAGTAGCTCATTGCGAATTTGTACGGCTATTTGTATCACAATGAAATATATTATTCCCACAATGAACGTTACTACGAGCGTGGCACATCGGGTTCGGTAAGCGCGTCGCAATCTATGTACTTTTTAGGGTTTCGTATCCGAAGGGTAACCAACAGGACCTTATTACTGCCTCCGCTGTCCGTCCATCTGTCTGTCAGCGGGCTATATCAATCTCAAGATCCGTAATGGGACAGTTAAAATTTACACAGAATGTATATTCAAACACTGTTTTTACAAATAAACTTATACTGTCACTTACGGGATATCTTCCGTGAAGTTTAGAATGTATATTATAACAAAAATAAATTAAAAATTAAAGGGGGCTCCCCTACTACGATGGTACGGAACCCTTCATGTGCGAGTCCGACTCGCACTTGGTGGGTTTTTTGTATTGCTCTGACATGTAACGTTTTTAAATTCACATAGAAACATATGTGCCGTGAATTGACTGCTAATTATGACGGCTGATTTTGAGCAAACGTTTGGTATGAACGCGGTATAATATTCAAAATTTTTATGACCTATCTTAAAAACCTACTGCCATATGGTAACCATTAAAACCTGCTGCCGTACATCGAGGCAGTCCCACCCATTTTTTGCTAGATGTCGCGTCACAAGGAAAAAAACTTGTTTCATCGCACAGTATGCAAACTTAATTGATGTGTAAACTTCCTAATAACAGATACATTCCGATTACTGCCTCACTTTTCAAAAAATCGTATCCCGTATCCGAAAATATGTACAGTCAATAGCATCACACATCGGTAATGATAATTCAGCAGCGCCTTTATTCTGTAGCGGTGAGAGCGATTGTCGAAGTTCAAGTATTACAATTTAAGTACTGTAGATTGTACCTATGTGTTGGAGACACTTGAAGCAATTAGTTAAAACTAATCTGTCTCTTCATTTTCTGTTTATGTACACATAGTTAGGCTAAGCTGATGCAGTTTCGCTTGTAAGATTGGCCCCTCCGTGTATGGCTTCAGATAGTTCGAATCTAACTGCTCTAGTCATGCATATAAGGCCGTAAATCGTACCAATATGCATTAATCCTGGCTTTATATGCCATTTGACGAACGGCAGATATTATCGAATCAACACGGTTAACGTCTGCTAAACATCTTGCTAATATTAAAAAGCGAAAGCTTGTGACGATGGATGGATGGATTTTTGACGTGTTTGTTACTCTTTCCCGCGAAAACTACTGAACGGATTTGAATGAAATTTCTCGCACAGATAGACTGTAACACATAGAACACTTTTTATACCGGTAGCACGATACCGTGGGGCAATTACCAAACCCCACGCGGGTAAAGTCGCGGGCATAAACTAGTCTACAATAAAAAAAACCCTGAACTTCCCACACAGTTGGAATATACCTTAAGCCGCCAAGTGCAAAACAATTTGTAACCGTGGGACAGTTACCGAACTTCACGCGGGCAAAACCGCGGGCATAAGCTAGTTAAATTATAATTTGATCCACATGGATTGATGACTGTGGTCTAGTGTTGAGTGTTAAGATGCACATAGTTAACATTAACAGTAAATAAATATTTATTTATTTATTTAAACTTCATGTACAATAGTGGTACATAGGCGGACTTAATGCCACAAGGCATTCTCTACCAGTCAACCTTTGGGTTATATAAGAAAACATTGTGATGGGTACAAAATAAATATATAAAAAAAATAACTTCTTGCTATCGAAAATTTATATTGGCACTTATAATGATACTAATACTTATATTCAAATAAAAAAAACTAATACATATTTTAACAAATACCAAAATTAAAAACGAGAAACCTAAAAATAATTACCATGACTTGACTTCTAATAGAGAGAGAGAGAGAGCTATTTATTTTGACTTAAATAATGGTTACGCACTTTTCTTTTAAAAGTGAATTTGCTTTCCGCTTTTTTAATGCCAAAAGGTAGCGCGTTCCAGAGCTTTATAGTAGAGATAGCGTAAGAATTTGACATAAAACCGGTGCGGTGTGAAGGAATTTGGAGAAGTAGATTCTTGAAAGCTCGAACTGTGAGAACTGCCCAACACTTTGAAATAAGTTTTTAGGTAATCAGGAGCACATTGGTCGTTCATAATCGTGAAGAATATGCAGAGAGATCTGAGGGATCTTCTGAGTCGGATAGACAACCATTTATGCTGATATTAGTGGTTAAAATTTTAATTTTTCTGTCTGTTGTTTTATTAGCACAGTAAGCAAACATTGTACAATTTTTGAGTAGTTGGTAAGGTTGATTTATCTATGCGTTTAGAGCAACCTCCAGGTTTCAATTCATCCAACGCCTCTTCGTTTCTATCATCATCATTCTCTTGCCCTTGTCCCAATTCATTTGGGGTCGGCGCAGCATGTCTTCTTCTTCCATACTTCTCTATTACTCGTCATCTAATCAGACACCTCTTTTCGTGCCATATCATTCTTCACACAGTCCATCCATCGTTCTTTTGGTCTTCCTCTAGGTACTCTTATAC
This sequence comes from Noctua janthina, assembly GCA_963576755.1. Lineage (NCBI taxonomy): Eukaryota > Metazoa > Arthropoda > Insecta > Lepidoptera > Noctuidae > Noctua > Noctua janthina. The sequence goes on from OY755055.1 coordinate 8,872,645, forward strand.
CCATCCACAGTTATATTCAAAACTTTCCTCACGACATTTTCCTCTTTAAATTTTTTAGTTTACATGATAATAATTATGATTGTCCAACCGACTAATAAATCGGGCTAACACTAGAAGAACAAGAAGTAACCTAACATGTTCAATAGCATAATATTTATTTATTTTCTAAACACGTTTTCCTTGAAACATTGTTTACTAACTTGCATCCAGTATTCTTAGTGCCGCAAATCGAGTTAATGGCGACCATGAACCAAGAATAATTTTATGGTAACTAACTGACATTTATGGTAACCTAGCTGTAGCCCGCGACTTCGTTCGCGTGCAAATTTTGATGTGCAATCTCCAGACTATAATCTATCTCTGGGCCAAATTTCAAACCAGATCTGTTCAGCCGTTCGGGCGTGATTAAGTAAAAACATCCATCCATCCAAACTTTGGCATTTATAATCTGTGTATTAATATTTTAAACACGAAAGTTTGAATAGATAGATGGATGGATGATTGTTGTGTCCGGAATAGCACATAGAATATTTTTTTTTCTCACACTAAACTTACACATCAAAGTTTCCACGCGAACGAAGTCGCGGGCAACAGCTAGTAGTATAAATTAATAATAAAATTGGTTGGATTAGGAGCACCCCAATCGCATTGGATGTCGATGGGGTCTATAATCTTCCATTTTGTTAGACTTTACTTGCAGAAGCCTTCATAATACAATTTATTTTCAAAACTATTTACAGAATGTGTTTTGTACTGTGTATAATTCAAGAAACGTAATTAAACGTAACCATACAATAAATTACGTTCAAACAAATTGCAATTTGCATTTAAAACCCGATGCCAATATAACAAATTAATGAGAATATAACACAATAATAGTTTTAATTGAACGAATGTTTTGCTTTTAGCTATTTAGGTATTTTAGTGTGTCGTATTGATGAGAAGTCGTGTTTTTGCCAAATTATTATTCATGCAACGTACCAAGTCCTTGAAGTTTAGGTTGATATCTACGTATGTACGAGTATTACCTGCTGTATTTATTTATTTGAATTAGATTTTGTTTCAAGGGTTTTTTTTTTTGCACGGAACCCTAATGTTTTTTCTAAAAAAAAAACTAGCCTTAGTTACTCCTTATAACATCTGCCAGTAGCTCCCGTTAAAATCGGTCCAGCCGTTTCGGAGATTAGTCGAAAGCGGAACAAACAGACAGACAGAATAAAATGAGTACCGTATACATATATTTTGATATGCATTCAGCTGTTATTCTGAAATTACAAACAGGATGTTTGTTAGTTTATTTATTTGTATAGATGTACACAGAAAATACTTCACAGCACTTTATGTTATTTATATCATTATTTTTATTTGTTTTTTAACTCTTACTATAATTGAGAAGTTAATTGTATAGTAGTAACATTGTATAATTGTACAATTATAGAGTAGTAACGTTATACAATTATAAAATGTTACTACTCAATAATTGCGAATTAGATATTAATAGCTTTGTGATAAGTTGATAACACATAGCAATGCTTGTTCTAAAACCGTCACCTAGTTATGACTTCTAATTATGAACTCTAAATAAAACAAAATAAAACCCAAATCGAGTTGCGATTGGCTGTTGATAGTTCATTTAACCAATCACTGCAGTTAATTCGTGCTTGATAATTTGTTAGCTTCCTTTTGTTGAATTTTGTTCCAGAAAACGGGCTTAAGTAGGTAGGTATTGTGAAATCATATTTTGTAATCCAACACTCATTTGCATACACTATCTGTACCGTGTTCTCAGAATAGTGATATACAGCGTGAGTTCAAGCTCGTCGAAAATTAATTTCAATTAGTGCTGGGCCACTCGTCTTTTGTGCTACAGGGTGATCCATTGTTATCAGTCTTACGCCAGCGCCAGTCAAACAACGCACTCACGACGTTGCTAACCACAACCCCGCATGGCTTTAACACCACACACTCTATAGCACAGACCCCCATAGCTTTAGCTCAGCGCTGCCATCTGGGTTACTCGCTTTTCTCATATTATAGCGATAACATGCTTTTCTACTTAGCCGCTGACATCGCTGTAAAGCGACACGGGAACCTACCATGTCCCCTTCACTAAATGGTAATTTTGCATGGTTGACCGAACATGAGGGTTGAATAATGTAGTGTGGGTTGAACACAGGTTAACTAATATTTTATATGATTAATATTTACCTACAATACCGGAAAAACCATTTAAAGGGTGTATGAACGTTTTTTAAAACACACGGGTTCCGATAGCCAGTATAGCCATATTTTTAAAGCATTTTTTTTGTTGAGTTTTAGACGTTTTAGGTACGTACTTATGTAGCGTATTTGTTAGTTGGTAATGATATTTATTTATTTATCTACTTACATCTATCATTACAGAATAACCCAATGCGATAAATGCGCCTAAGTAATGTAGTATACAACATGTCCCGGAATAAACGCACACCACCAGACACCCCAATTATAATATTATGTTATAATCATAATACATACACTGAATTTTTATTATTATGTTTAAAACACTGTTTTTTTATAAATTAGTTGTACAGATTGTGGGAGAAAATTATAGTCACATTACAAATCTACGCATGCACACAGTCGCACTTGCATAAGGGTCTAGCGTAGTAGGTATTTCATCCATTTTAGTTTGTTTTGACTGTACAGCGGAAGTGTGACAGCAGTTTACGTAGTTTTAATTATTTTTGGGATAAAATATTACCTATATTAAAAAATACAAAAATCGATTCAGTAAACGATTCTGAACAAACTATTTTCATAATGTGCATTAATTCAGTTACACATTGTATAAAGTTGGAAGAATCAATAGGTAAGGAACTTATAGGCCATACGAATCTCTAAGTATACAAATGTAAATGCAATGTGTATTACAACTTTAAAATTGACCTAAGGTGTCAATTTGTTATAAAAAAATATTTCCCTGAGTGTACCTGCAGGATCAACAAAAATATTCGTTGGTAATTATTTATTCAGTGACGAAAATGTGAATAAATAAATGGCATTGAAAAGATTCAATGAAACGTGAAACAATACAATAGGTGCATAATATACTTCAAGTTTCAAAAGAAAATGGCGAATATTTATTACAGCTCGGTGGAAGTGGAACCGAATATTAATTATCACTGTTCTTTTGTTAAAATGAAAATGTATTTAACAGATATACCAGAACATTGTGATTTTCAAAGGAGTTTGGTTTCAGTGTTTTTTTACCAAGTCTTCACTTCTAAATTTTTTATTAACAAAAAGAAATCTCCGAGCTCAAGGCATTATTTTTACTTTACTTATATGAGCAGTCTTAAAATGAAAAGCTTTAAGCACCTTTAGAGTTTAAATGAGATTTAAAATTAAAATAATTTAAATTTTACTCGCACCGTGCGTTCTGACAAGTGTTTCTTGTACAGTGAGTTATAGCAATGAGCTGACCCACCTTTGCATAAATGGTTGAGATTTTTTAGAATACGAATCGAAGGAATTTTATAAATCTTTTATATTTTATTTACTTTGCTCAAATAACTAAAATATAAAAGAATTATAAAATTCTATCAATTCATACTTATTTAAAAAAATCTCAACCATTTATGCAAAGGTGGGTCAGCTAATTGCTATAAGTAACTGTACATACCGTGCGTGAGACACAAAGAGACTATATTTTTTTTTTACCACGCACTGGCAACAGTCAAATATACATTCACAACTTTTACCATCATTTCGGTGTGGGAAAGAGATAGAGCTATACAAAACGTCTAGTTCCATCTTTCTCAGTAACTGAAACAGTTCGCTGAATCCCGCCGAATATAACAGAAACGGTGACAAACTAAGTGCGAGAAAGGAATCCGTTTAAAAATGACTTTACTTTTTCAGCTTACCCTATGTTCACCGTTAGTTAGCGGGGGCTCCTCTACCGCCCCGCGCAGCGTTCCTTACAAACTGTTGCAATTGCCGAGAATAGTCTTATTTGCACATCGTATTGTAACCTGATAGCGAGGTGTGATGAATATTGAAAATCGTATTGCGAACCTCAGTTCTTAACTCGTTTACAGTTGGATCAATAGCTAGTTAGTTGCTTTTTTATTTGACGCCCAAAAATAACATAACATAACATCACGCCTGTAATTCCCAAAGCGTTAGGCATACCTAATAGTCCACATATTATACAATAAGTAGGTACGGTACGCATAACGCATTACTAATGCCTTTTAGACCGCTGGGGATTCCGCTTATCCTATTATTTGAATATTTAATCGAACTCGTATGTAATTATCATTGAATGAAAGAATAAGGTGAATGCTTTCAGTGTTCAAAAGGTGAATGAAAACACGTTCCAAGTGCGTGTGTAGGTACTATACTTACTACTGCGTAAATAGAAAATTCATATTATTAAAGAAAGTAATCGAATGGGGTTTTTTATACCCCCGTAATGAGTTGTATTAGCGTTATATACAAATAGAAATGGTAAAAATATACTATTGTCTACAGTTCATACACCGTAAGTAGCATATTCTATTAATTTTATACCAATCTATTTTCGGTATATTCGATTACCGTTCCTTTCCGTAGCGATCATAAAGTATTGTCGTAGTAAAAGGGCACTACTGTTTACAAATGTCAAACACAAATATTACCATTTCTTACGAAATGCTATAGATACTTTATGTTAGGGTGATTTGTGACTGCCAGGGCCCCAGACAATTTTTTGACTTAGCTTTTTGCGCGCGTGACTGCTGAGCATAAGATCCTGGGTTCGATTTCCAGGTCGGGCAAAGTGTTATTCGGTTTTCCCATCAGGAATTTCTCAGTGGCAGCCACGGAGCCTGTATTTCCGCCTGGTTTATGGCAATAGGCTCGCCCCCTATTACATGGGACTTAAACAACTGGCGAAATGTTCGTGTGCTATTTAGGTACAGCTCTGCCTAACCCTTCGGGGTTTACCGCTGTGTGATTTTTTCTTGTGTTATGGTCCAAAATACGTTCAGCCGTTTATGAGTGATTTAGTGTCAAACACCTTTACAAATACAAATATACCGTTAGCTGGTCTATTTTTGGTATTAGAACTCTAATTTAGTGTAAAATCCTGCTCGGCGGACTCGGCTAACTAATATGATTAGCCCACATTATAAACCGGTGGACTGTGAAGGTACGGGTATCATGTACCTTAGAATTATGTTCCGTAAATAAACTACCAGGATGTTGTAAACTGTACCTGTAAGATAGGTATTTTACTTTTTTTTTTTAAAGATTTGTTCTTTTTCTAACTAATATATTAACAAATTAGAATAACCTAATGTAAGATTTTAAACACTAACATTATCATTTGTTCAATATCGGGAACTCAAAGAAAACAGTAAACGTGGCAAATATCCCGTTTCTAGTGATAATAACCTAATGTAACTAACTAAACAATAAACTACAAAATTGCGTCAAAAAACTTCTCAATGTCAACTGTCAACGGGTAATGTGCCCAAGAGACTGGCGGCGGTGGCGTTGCCACGTTGTATGGCAACGGTTAGCTTCTGGCAAAGGTAAAAGCCAGCCCTTGGGTCACGGGAAGTGTCGACAAAGCGTTTTGAAGGAAAACTTACAGGAATTGGAATCATATATACTTTAGTGTTTCCTTCATACCGTCTCCTACTAACTTTGTTGTTTGGCACAGCATTTTTTTTAGTTTATTATTAAGTAGGTACCTAATCAGATAGGATAGGGATAGGATATGCAAATTAAAAAAATATACCTATATATGAAGGAATTATAAATGTTAAAAATTAAAATCAGATTAAATTTCATTGCGTGCTAAAGTTATTTAATTTATTCTAATCTTCAAACAAGTCTGAAGGATCGTAATGAAATCGAGATAAGTTTTTTTGGGGGATGCTGCGAAAGCAGCATGGCTCAACTCACCTAATGCTTAGTTTCTCTATTTTAATTTCTAGGCTTTTTGCCTGCCACTTTTTATTTTTAATAAAAGATGTTTATAAGATAATTTTAGGGTCCCGTAGTCAACAAGGAAAGGCACCCTTATAGATTCGCCATGTCCGTCTGTCTGTCCGCAGCTTAGCTCAAAGACTCTTTGTAATTGAAAGCTGTAATTTGGCATATACACAGATTAGTTACGCCGACGAAAATTAAATTTCGAAAAGTATTTTTTTAGGGTATCTCCTGTACCTACACGTAAAGTGGGGATTATTATTTCTCGCATACTCCATAGTGTGGTATGTCGTTGGATAGGTCTTTAAAAAATATTGCGAGTTTGTTCAAATACTTTTTCAATTAAGGGATTCGTTTGTGAAATATTAAAGTGAAAATTTTCCTCCCTCTACCAGCTAAACGGTTGTGTTTGGATGTGGGAAAAAAATCTCGGTGGTAGTATATATAACTAAATTAAAAGGAAAACTATCACAGCTAAGTAGGCTTTACAAGTACTACATAATAATAGTCGACCAACTTATAAAATGTACTTGCCTTGAATAACATATTTTCCTAAACATGTATGGGAGCACAGGTTTTTCAACTGCAAATATAAGTTTGTTTTTTATTTTTACAATAAAAATCAGCGTTCGGAGGCAAATTCGCATATTTTGATGGGCAACTACGGAACATTACATTGTGCGTGGCCCGCCCGACACGCACTTGGCCGGGTTTCTAATATGAATTCATATAATATTTCACCCACAATTCTTGAGAAAATTCACATTTCTGTGAAGTTGAAAGCACAGGGGTACCACGATGAAAGAGCAGCCCTAAAAATGCTCTCACTTTAATCGATATAGAAGGTATGTACAAAATTAGGTCGACTACCCTATTTGTAGGCTTCGCTCAGGTGCCACCGACTGGAGGTGTTGGCATTTGAGATAAGTGTTTTTTTACAGCTTGAGGGAAGCAGTTAATGAAAATTATATAATTATTATATATTATATAAATCTCTACCTAAACTAAAATATCCCTTCATGTTTACCCATTGTAATACTTTAATTACCTGCGTCCTTCATATTAGGGAATATTCACAGCTGTTATAACTTTCACCTACAAATTATTTTTTTATAAATTATACGACCCGGAAATTAAGTTTGTGTACAGTAATTATTAGGGGTTGCAAACAGGAGTCATTTCCAATCCGGCCGGATCCTGCCGGGTTCCCGTCGATCCGGTCGGCTCCGACCGGATTGATAAAATCAGGATAATTTTCCCTTTTCGTTCCAACATAGACTGCAAAATTATGTTAATGAGTTAATCGAGTAAGTGTATTATATGGGTTGTTTATTTTTCATTTTCAAATGCAGTCATGTCCTTTTTAGTACTGTTTCAAAGCCTTCTCTTTCATAGTATGTATAGTATAAGACGTTACTTCCTGATGGATTTGTAGTTGTAATTCGTGCTGCAATGTCAACTTTTTTCAGTGATGGTTGATCTAAGTCCTATTACATCCATGTTTTTGTTAGAGTTATCATCGAATAAGTCTTCCTAAGATTTTTTTTTTAATTTTTAGTCGTATGAATTTTTTTTTTGGGATGTGTCATCAGCTCGGTTTGTATCTTCATGATATTTCTTTGGATTCTTGAAATATAGTAATGTGCCTGTTACTACAGTGCGGCGTTCTTTAATCCTCGCACGTAGTGCTTCAGATTATTCTGTACTTAACACCGTGTCATGAGTAAGCAACTTCTGTAAAATAAATTTTAGTGTTGTTTCAGCAGAATCTCTGCATAGGGCCTCTGCAGCCAATCAGCTCAGCGTCGAACGACTCGCACGCAACTCTTGCAACAGCGCGATAATTTTGCCAAAAATTGCTATCACCGGACCCGGTCGCCGGATCCGGTATATATTGTTACGGGATCCGGTAAACGTTCAGTGACGCCGGATCCGCCGGATTACCGGATCCGGTTTTCCGGATGGTAATCCCTAGTAATAATACAGGGCAAATAACAATAGAAAAGTTCGTAAAAGAGACGCATACATAGATTTTAATTGAAATTCCTCATAGGAAACTGGGTCATGTTTTATTTCTATTGTTAATCAAGAATCTTGAATTATAGGCACGGCATAATGAGACAGGGTATAAAACTGTATGTATGTATAGACGCCACACATCAAGCTACTACAGTCTGTTTTTTTTTAAATAGATTTTCAACTTTATCGCTAAAGCATTTGGTTTGAGGTTGATTGGGAAAATTTGACCGTTTTGGGTAACTTGATGTGCTGGCGTCTGTACTTAAAGTCACAGGTGGTATGCACAAACGAAAATGACTAGTTTTGTAGATTTTTTCCCTGATATAGTGTTAAATTACTGGTTCCTGTCATAGATTTTAGGGGTCGTCCTTCAATCACGTGAAGTTCAAACAGGGGAAGGGATCAGAAAAAAACATGGCTAATCTCGAAAGGAAAAAATACTTGCCATGCTGGGAGGCGGCAGGAGGGGTGGCCTAAAACCTCACAACGTATCACCAAGGGGGAAAGATGAGTATCAAAGTGGCCTAAAAATATCACGTGATTAAAGGATGGCTCCTTAGGAGTTTCATTGAATTAGTGTTTCTCTACTCGAGTTGCAGTGGTTTGGGAATAGTGTGGCGGGCTTAGTCCGGCCGAGTAACTATAAATAATTTGGCACTATACTGTACTATTTACGGTCGACTTACGAAAACCCTTACCATACTTACAGTTTTGTCGTATTACACGATGTAAATCGCGACGTTGAAAAGAGGGCGCTTCGCATGACTTGCGACGTAACGAGGTTTATATGTAGTATAGATATCAAAGTCGAAAAATAATCGTGTGTTTTTTAAACGAATTTAATAGAACGCAGATCATTTGACGGCATCTTGCTAGCGCGAGCATGGTATGTAGTGTAAAACTCATTTAGAACTGCCACCTGCAGCGGTGGGACAAATGTGCCCAACTCCACACAATGTGTGTGTGTGTGTTGTGCCCACTTCGCGTTTAGGCGGTTTACACTGAAACGCGTGATGAATGTATTTGTTCAGCGGTTTGTGTTGCAAAGCTTTGTTGTACTCAACTTTGTAACAACCCTACTTTATTTAAGTACCTTCAATTTTGTTGGGGTTACACTGATTACGTAATCATTAATCTTTGATGTTATTCGGTACATTGTTGCAAAAAGGTTGATGTTTTTGTCAAATAACGACGGTTTGTTATAATTTCTTTAACTAGGAGATGAATCAAATATCCGTAAAAGACGTTTTAAGAATTCCTTTAATATTTTATAAAATTTGAATATATGAATCCAATTACCTTATTTCCCCTAATTACATTAAAAACGGAAAGATGACCTCTTCACTAATAATACGCTTAGTACATAATATGTATCACGAAACAATACATAGTAAAATATGTGAACAATATCGCACATAGCGGATACATTTATATTCTCAAACAATGCACATCACTGCTATCGAACAATGTGTTTCAGAATACCGAATGCAGACCGAAAATAGGTCATTTAGCTTTTCAGCACAAGCAATCACTTTGACACATGTGTATTGTCTATGCAAATCATATGGATTTGAATCGTATAGTCGTATACTATAATATACTAGCAGTTCGCCCGTGACTCCGTCCACATAAATTGTGATAGCTCGACTAATTTCCATGATATAGATATAATTTATAGCCTATGTTACTTCCTGATAACTTAGCTTCCTAATAGTGAAAGAATTTTTGAAATCGGTCTAGTAGTTTTTGAGTTTATTCGTTACAAATATACAAATCTTTCCTCTTTATAATATTAGGTCTTTACCTATGAAATTGGAGATTGGTATGAAAATTTTAAAAACAAAGATTTTTGTATTTTTTTTTTATTTTAGCTTATCTAGCTTTTTTATCTTTCCGATTTGACGCAAGTGCTTCAATGTCATTTTGACACTAACTCCAAGGCCCGCAGTAAGCTCAGCAGTAGATTGAATTGGATCCGTTTCCACTACCACCTTCAATTCGTCGTTGTTGACAATAGTTACCGGCCGACCGCGAGGCTCATTCTTCAACTCAAAACTTCCAGATTTAAAACGATTGAACTAATAATGGGCCATGTTTATGCAAGCAGTGTTAGGCCCGTACACGTCGTTAATGTTTCGTGTTGTTTGCGCAGCGGTATGTCCACGTAGGAACTCATATTTCAAAATCGTACGAATTTTCAGTTTGTCCATGGCGCCAAAAATTACCACAATTTCACAAAAACAAAAAACTATCTAAAAACAAATGACTGAATTTGAAATTAAAAGAACACGGCTTTCGAATAAAATTTATTTGAATTTCGAATTGCGCGCCAATCTACAGATAATTAAATCTGAAAATGCTGGTTATTAAATCTCCAATTACATAGGTAAAGACCTATTATTATAGTGTAGACTGACTCTGCCTCGCTCGGGTGTAATGTGATGTGGCGATATGTTTTGACATAGAGGTGTCTGTGCTATGTTTAAGTTGTACATTAATGTAAACTATTTTGACAGCGGTTACAGGTAATCTTTTTGGCCGAAAGTATCTAATATTATATAAACAATATAATCTTTAATAAAATAAGTCAATCGCATTTTAATTTAATTTAATCTGTTCTAATTTATCTATGTTATTTTCTTTAATTCAATGTAATCAATTTAATTTTTAATAGTTTTATTTTTATTTTTCAAATTGTATATTTCTTGTTTTAATTGTGTAAATATTTGCGCATAATGTAGTGCATGCTGTGCTTTTCTGTAAGGGATGAGGCGCTTAGACTTAAGTTTGCAATGTTCAAATTATAATGTAACAGTGCAATCATTGTTGAGAAGCCTAATAAATAAATAAATAAAGTCTGACAACCAGTCTTACCAAGGGGTATCGTATTTCCCAGTACCAACTAAGTTGTGGAGGTCAGATAGGCAGTCGCTTCATGAAAAGTGCTGGTATTCAGCTGCATTCGGTTAGACTGGAAGCCAACCCCAACATAGTTAAAAAATGGCTAGGCACATGATCTACACTAATACTATAAAAATAAGTAAAGTTTGGATATAGGAGATAATCTTCGGAACCACTGTTTCTATTCCGAAAATTCTTTCATTAATGGGAAGCTCCATTATCTGCAAGTGTCATAGGCATGTTTTTAAAATAACGACACGTTTCCGTTGGATAAAATCCGGCAATAACGCGAGCGAAGCAGCGGACAAAAGCTTGTTTATTAAACAAAGAATCCTTCTGGAATTAATTCTACAAATAATAGCGAAAACCGCATCAAAATCCATTGAAGATCTTAAGCGGTTAAACGGACAGACACGAAAAGCAAGTTTGTTTTATGCTATGCATGGATATAGAAGATTATGTATAATAACTATGTTAACATACATCATAATAGCATTATTTCCAGCATTGTCGGGCACTGTGGGCGACATAAATGATTTATTATGCATTAGTAACATTATATGGTATAGGAAGTTGCATTATTGATTAGGAATCTAATGGCCTGTATTTATGTCGGCAATTATTATGAAAGCTTACTGTGTTGACAAGTATATTTTGGTATCAGAGCTTTGAATTGCATTGAGCTTTATGTATTCTGGTTCATGTGCAGCATGTTATTAAATGTGTCTATGTGTCTACGAATAGTTTAGGTATATTACCTATCTCGCGGGCGGCTCCTGGTCCTGGTGGTAGGAACAGTAAGGTTTTAGTCGCCTGGAGCAGACTCCAGGAAGAATGGTTATGTCAGAACATAACCCTCCATTCTTCCTTGATGGAAGGTATATCTATAAAGATTTACCCACGCCAAAAAACAAGGAATGTTATCTATGAATTCAACAATATTACAGAAAGCTTGTATGAAAAATCACTCTTAAGATTTGTTTTAAAGTTAAATGGATGTGAACTGAAACTATATCTAGCGCCGCCCTGCTGTCAAGATGGTTTAAAAAGCAGCTCTGTTCGTGACCAACGATGTGATGTTTGTTCTCGTCGAGGTCTTAACGATTTTCGTCCAGAAATAGAAACCAGCAGCTGGAGGTTCTGTACAGCTAAGTATAGCGAGACTTTGGTACCTTACCCTTTGTGATACTTTTAGGTTATTTCGAGAGAGTATGCTGTGTGTCGGTCCTTGAAAATTATTGAAATTCTATGCTTATCCTATGCTTTTCAGGAATCTAGCCCTTTGTACTGCTTATAAACCTATGTTCGTCATCCTGCTGAGTATTCTCTGCTTCTCCAAAGGAATGTTTTCGGGTACTGGCAATTATTAAAGCAGATATAAGATTTTAAACTGTCATGGTCACTAACATTATTATAACTAGAAGACGGGATATTTACCATGTTTATTGTTTTCTTTGAGTTCCCGATATTTCTTTTTTTGATATTTTTTTGTTTTTTTTTTCCCGATTTTTTTTTTTTTAATAAACAGCTGATAATAGGTAAAGTTTGGGAATTATAGGAGTACGTGGTAAAATCACAAATCTTTACCCATGCAGTAAAAGGTGTTAGAATATACAGGGTCGAAGGGGCTCCGACATTCTGAACAACCACAAAGAAATTTTTTATCGGTAATTTTAAAAAAAACAGCTGTTCCATACATTTTGATCGTTTGAATTTTTTTTGTCGGGGTTCAGTATGATGTACTGCATACGTGGTAACCGTTTTTGCGTCGGTGTCAATTCCACCTTGTATAAATCTTATAATTTTATTGCTTCTTGTTTTACAAATCGGTATTCTGAAAGCTCATGATCAAAACACATAAAACCATGTTCTGAAATTGTTGCATCAAAAAGTTATTTTCATGAAAAACTTCATCACAACTGAATGACAATATTGTGCTGAAGTTTTACTAACAGCTTTAGTTTGACCTGTTTTGGAATAGACAACTTTGACCCATATTTTCGTTACTTAGCCGTGTGACAATTTTCCTGTTTCCTTTTCTTCTATAAACGATTATTGTTAAACTTTTATCTTGTTCATTTTGACGACTTTTTTCACAATCTCTTAACTTCCTTAATTCTTCTTAGATTTTCAAGAATCTTTCTATGTTTATGCTCCGATGCTTATCAAACTTCATAATTCTACACAATTAAGATTATTACATTATCACAATGAATTGGTGTTTTTGGGATTTTATTCGTACAAATTAAGTAAAAGTGGGACTAATTAATGGGAGCCTGTGTTGCTTAGCCTAATTAGAAGCGGTCTTGTGTACTGTGTACGCAGTTTGTGCATGCAAGCATTACGTGACACGATTAATTAAATGCTAAGTAATTGGTTATAATAGGTAGGCTGCTAGGTTATCTACCAGGTTGTAGCCTAAGAAGACATATTAGCCTCTTCTAATTATAGCCTCTTATAATAACTCAGTGAATAAGTGTTTACAAAAAAAAGTATTCCATCGGAAATCAGGTTGTTCTTGAACAGTGAACATTTTTCAGTTTGTGTGGTTTTTTCTATTGAAATAAAAAAAACATACTTTGCTTGACAAACTAGACAGACTCACTCATTCAATAAAGGAAAGTAAAATGGCTACTTTTTTATTACGGTATATTTGCCGGTGTAGGTTACTAAAATGGTTTAGAGGAGAATTTCCTCGAACTGCGGATCAAATCCCGACTTAGCTCGCAAAATATTTATATCCATTAGCGTCACTACGCTTGCAGGGTTTGAAGGGATATCACTGAGCGCTAACTACTGCATACTTATGTGCTCCTGGTTCTTATCTCCTGTTTCTGCTATTTGTACGACGTTTTCTATGGAGGAAATTGATGCGAAAATTCTGAAATCTACAATTTTCTTTAACAAAGGGGTCTGGGCGTATTTGTGGTGTGAGAAATCTTAATTCTGAATGAGTACAAACAGTTTTTGCCATTATTAATAGTAATAATGGGAATACAATCCACCGGAGACATTACTTAATTTTAGTTCAATATAGAAAAAGAATGAAAGAATAAGTATTTATTGGACTCACACACAAAGGACAAATAATGAAAAAAGAAACAAAAAAAGAAAACAAGATAGTAAAACTAAATTTAAAAAAATGCGACAAACAAAAAGAAATTTAAAACTAAAACATAAACTAATTAGGATTATTATTAAATAGATCCTGTACGACGACAAAAGGTACAAAAAAAATATCTCAGCATGGTGCTGCGACATTAAAAAAATAGATATCGTGGCGCTATTCGGATGAGGCGCCCTAGTGATGCCACCACGGTCAGTTCAGTCGGAAAATATAAAAATATACATATAATATAGGCGATATGATCCAAGTAGTACAGTCACGAGCGATATAAACACTTAACAAATTATAAAATATCATTTCTTACGAACATAGTATTCTGGAACTCATATTTTTATGAAAAAGAACCTATCTCCAAGTAACAATCGTTATTTCTCGCGAAAATTGCTTTTAGATTTAGGAAAGTGTCTACATATTGGTGCTCGTGACTGTACCGGCAGGAAATTGGTAAATTTTAAGTACAAACAAAAAGTTTGTATTCCGTAATTGACAAGCCATTAGTGTCCGTTTGTTTTGTCTACTTCGATGGATTGTAACACTCCTATTTTGCAACTGTACCTACCTAATTGTTACATAAAACAACACTTGTACTCTCCCAAGGGTTGGCCATAAGTTTACATACACACACACACATGTATCAAGTTTTAGAATTAATTTTGCTCCTATTGTATTGATGTTAATTTTATTCTGTTACGAACAAAGTATTTTAGAACTTTTATCTCATAGTTCAACCCCGTATTTTGCGAGAAAAACACTTTTAATTATGCTAAGTATATATTAGTTCTCGTGACTGTATTTACAATATACCCCACATTACCGTAGCTAGTTATATCAACTTATGTAATTTTATTGAGAAAGTGGTCGTAGATAATGCGGAAGGGACCAAATAGTCATATAGTTTCAATCAGTTGTCACTTTCACCGTTGGAAATTGACAGCCGAAACAAAAACAATTCGCAAAAGTTGTCCGTGTTTTGCGAATTGCGTCTATACGTTAGCAGTCCATTTCTCTATGACCCATGGTCTCATAAGAAAATTAATATAGTTCATTATAACATAGTCAAACAAATGCCTCATTTCTATTCATAGTTTTACTAATATTTATGTATAATCTTCATAGTAGAATTTATGATCCAATATTTTCATCTCCATAATTAATTTTTTTTTTTTTTTTTTTGTATTTTGTTATAATGTGATTAAGGGCAGACCTTTCATAATTTAAGTGATGTCTATCATCGTAAAAAGTTTTGGGTAGTGTATTCCTTGAGTGTTATTGTAGCTGCATACCCGACAAATTTATCAGTATTTTATAATCATCAGAAGTATGACGTTAGGGAAAACTTGGATGATAATTATGTGTTTTTAATCCTCGACCCTCTAGTCACGTTGCCTAGTTTACCTTCTACCTAATGAAAGTTCTTAAAAAGCCTAATATTGCAGAAAGTTGTAACGCTGCAGTCTGCAGTAACCCTTAGTTTGAACATATGCATAATAAATGACCCGCCGTTCGCTGCATTGATCCATTTGCTTCAGTTACATTTTTAGAACCGTCTTTCACAAACTCTTTTATAGTTATAGTCTCTTTTATAGTTATTAATAGTATAAAGATATACCAAAATATACCGTTTAATGATAATGAAGTTTATTGATAACCAGCTTGGAATTTCTCATTCGTAAAAATGGACTGTCAACTTACAGGATTTTTTTTCAAAATTCTTCCTAAGTGCCTGCCTTAATGAAATAATTCTTTATTTCATTTTATTCTCTTGGGCAAAATTTCATGCTTTTTTCACTGCGTGTCAAAGCACAGCCTAAACTTATCTAGAATCTTGTTTTAAGATACTAATTACAAGTGATGATATTATGTTAATCAAACGTGACGTTTGACTCATATATTTTTGCAATTTCAAATTGGTTTTCATGCTACATAATTATGGTCACAACACATTGTAATTCTGCCTGTTTCAACATACAGGTACCCACATACATTAGTCGTCTCCCTGTTGCTAACTTGCTAAGCTCAACACACCGTTTATGGCGGCCCGTTGTGTAGCTCGCTGCACTGACGTTATCCCTAAATTCCTGACTTGGAACGGTAGCCCCTAATTGTGTTAGAACAATTAGTGGTTTGCACAGCCTGTCGCATACACGTATTTGCACATTATGTGCATCAATTTGCTGGGTTTATGGCCATTATATAATAATCTACGTGCACTTATGTAATAATCTAAGAACATAGTGTTGTAGAAATGCCTGAGTTCATGGTTATTTTTGCCGCTTGTTCATCAGTACCATTAGCAGCCTTCACCTACTCACTCTTAAGTATGGGCCGTTTGTACCACGCTGCCGGTTGTCCCCCATTAAATGGTTTTTCAATAAGACTTTGTTGCTTCTGTCGTGAGTGAATAATAAAAGCTAACCTTATCACCGAAACTGATTAACAATGAGTGTGTGTCAGTGTGTAATGTATCTTTTCAGCACGCATTTTGTCTATCCATGGTTGTCCATGTAAAATTGCTTTTAGACTGCCAATACAAGCTAATCTGTCATGCATGTGTGATTATTGTGATACGATCTCCGTTATCATGTTTTTGGAGTCTGTTTGAAACTAAATCAGAATTTTGATGAATTGTACAGGCTAGCGGGGCATGTAACTACTTTATACCTATTCAAACGAAGGATATATGTAATGCTAGGTACATATTCGTGCCTAGATAATCTTGCAGTTAAAAAATAATTACGTAGGTACCTACTCTATGTATTTTACTAATTGCGGTATTTATTGCAGTTTGTAAAATGAACAATGCATGTGACATGAAAACATGCTTAACACAAATTCTCTACGTCACTATTATTAAATGAATTGTTCTACAACCATGTCCGTTCTACATATTATTATCTATTAAATAGGTATATGCTGAAACAAATATCCGGACCTTGCAGAAGCGTTTGTTTCAATTATTACTGTATTTTTTACTGCCGGAAACGAACATTAGAATGCGTATTTAATCCTACTGTTTACCGTTAGATGAGGATGTTAATTGTATGGTATGATACGCAAACAGTTAATTAGAACCGGTTGAGTTAAACCCATACAATTTGATGTAGTGTCGTGTCTGGCGGCTTTGGTATATTTGGGTATCAATGTTGCAAGAGCAATGGTGGCCGAGTGCTAACAGCCCCGAGTTACGTTTCGTAGGTTATAGGTAAAACCCAGACAGGAAGACTTAAAACCGACATTAGGCAATAAATAAGCTAGCTGAGTGATGATGATGACAAATTCTGTTTATTAGACCTTGGTCCTCTAGTAGGTTAATTGGAAGTAAGAATAATCTCAAAAACCAAAACCGTAGGGACTTCAAAACCGTGAAAGTTCTTAGAAATATTTTCTGTTCGAAAAGAAATTTTCATAAAATCGTCATTGAATATCATCGAAACGATCGGGAGGAAACGTGGAGCATATAAATGGACTTCATTTACTGGAAGCGGCACTGGAACGGATTTAAGAGTTTAGTTTTAAATTCCATTGCGGTTTCTAGCACACGTGTTGGTAATACATAAACCCAATAAGAATGTTGTACGTACACTCTTCTTGTTCGATCTCCTTTAATTAAAGCGAAAACAGAAAATAGAAAACTTATCAGTGCCTGTTACCAATCTCAGGCCGTTTACATTGATCCCATAGAGTTAGGCAGACACTACAGAACGCCACTTGCTACCATCCTCACATCTCTCCCACACTCCTTTCGCATCGTCCACGTTCATGATTCACCCTTCGGTTGCGAGTACTACGCACCATGACAGCCAACAACAAAAAAAAATATTATCCTTAGAAGCTTTTACAATTTTGTTACGTCCCGTCGGATGTAACAAAAATGTAAAATTGCCCGCAGGTAGTTACACCTAAAAATGTTTCCATTCGGATTTCTTGAATTGATTTGGACACTCAAAACACATTCATCGAATTTGCAAAGCTTATACGCAAAGTACTAAACTGAAGATGAAAATTGTGGATCTTTATTTATTGGAAACATGTGTTTGTAGCCAAAATAAACAAAGCATGTTTTTATAACTTCTGAAAAGCAATAAAATAGAGGCTATTTTAAAAACTAAAATTGTGTTAGTTTTACTGCGTTGATATTTAAATGACAAATCTGCCATTCATGGTATCTTCTTATATAATGTTTAAGTTACGTTAATAAATGAAAAGGGGTAACCAGAGGACCAAGATAAATAGACATTCTATTAGCAAAAACGATGATAAAAAAGTAAAAACGTTTTGAATTGGAATACGCTACGGAAAAGCTTGCGTCAACCCTGCTGAAGGATATTGGAACAAGCTTGTAGTAAAAAAAAACATTTTTAAAAACAAGGTTTTTAAATACAGGTGTGACGTCATTTTTTTTCGTATTCTTCTCAGCTAACCGTTTCATTTGATACCCATATCACGGGAAACCATAAAAAATAACTTGTCCGCTAATTTCAGAGTATTGGATTTAGAATGACTTCACTTAGCTAACCATGCAATTTCATATAAATTAACCGTGAATGCAAAATTTCAGCTCAATCGGTTGGGGATAACTGCTTTAAAATTCAGTTACAAGATTTAACCTAAGCAAACATACAAACATAGCAAGTTAAATAAAAGCTTGTAGACATTCGAAACGGTTTAAAAGCGATTTCCACTTACTCCTCAGGTTCTCCGTAGTTACTAATCGAACTTCAAAAACAAATAGTCAGTCCCTCCCAAGCCAATAAAGACAGTTTAATGACAAAAATAAAAGCAACATTCACTAATAGCACTATGAATTTCAAAAAAAAATGTAAATGAGCGCAGTTAGACGTCGGACGGCGTCGCGTCTGTCGGATTTGTCGCTCGAACAATTTCCCCTCATTCTTCGACGTTGGAAAATGAAGTGCTTTTTCCATTTCCCGTCGTTCGTCGCGTTGCTCGAATGCTCGTGTAGGTGTGAGCCGTGTGAATACGAAGCGACACTATGGCTCCAGCCTTCATATCCTGTGTGTGCCTGAAAGTGCTCGACTCGTGAAATTACCTGATTTTTGAGTAAGATTTATCGTTGATGTACGCACTGATATTGTTGTTTGTAATTATATTTTTTCATTAAATTTCTTTGTGTTGATATTTTGTTTGTTTTATGAAGTCGTAGATAATTGGGCTTGCGTGTCAGTTACACCACAAATAATTATGGTATTGTGATATTTTTATCTGTTTAATCCGCTGTGAGTTTTTGTTACACTTATATTTTTCTAGTAGCAGTTTTTTCGTTTAAATGTAATTCATTTTTATTTATAACACGGTTCATTTGTATGCGATCTTTTTAAATTTATCATATAGCATGACCACCGTAGACAAGGATTTCTTTGAAGGAAGAATGAGACAAAATGACAGATTGTGTCGACACAATGACAGATTTCTTTGCACCATCTGTCATTTTGTCGATTCTTCCGGTGGTCATGCTACGGGGGCAGATATGCTCAATGCTAACAGAGCAATATCGATTACAATATTCTGGTTACTATGCAGCTTCTGCTAGTATGCCACATGATATGCGGGTTACTCATAACTGTAGATACCTATCCTGTTAACCTCATAAATTAGACACGCAAAATTCATGTTCACGTCATCGTTTACTACAACAATTAGTTTCAAAGCAAAACAGACTGAACCACAAAACATAGCTTACAAAGATATGTTAATTGCTCGCCGACGGTATCTATTAAATTCCTTGTTATAAACGGAATCACAAATTCACGATCGGAATCGGAATCGGAACGGATCCGACCTCTCCGCAATAAACAATGCCTATCCAAATGCAAATATTTGTCAACGACCTCCCACTGATACGAAATTTGCGGCTGCGACGATCAATTATTTATTTAGTACTAGTCATAGCAGCCGTTCTTAGGTTCTATCGATCTGTCTGTCGCCAACTGAAATATTTTATGACCTACTCTCTGTTGCCTGAGAGTTCTCCCAGATATAACTTCAGCCCCCAGTTTGACCCGCACTGGGCTGAAATGCGGGACAAATGAGCTTTGTAAAATCACGGTTTAGTGCACATCTACGCTTAGAACATAATAGGTCTATGACTATAAAATTGACGTTTTTTTCTAACATTTTTTTCTGTTTGTAACTTTGACGTATAGTTATATATTTTCCTAAGTCCATTTTCATTTGATTAATTGTTAAATTACGTACCTTTTAGAGTTTAAAAACCGTACTAGTAGTTGGTTATTATCTCATAGGGTATACAGGGTGTAAACAGACCCTTCACATAGCCGTCAATCAAGCATTCTGTACATCAAACTAAGTAACAAATATTAATTTAACAAATATTATTTATTAAGTAAGAAACATTATTGCTGGGAATCGACTTTTTTTTTTGGGTGAAAATTCACGTTTTACGATAGGTGTCGATGGAAAGCACTCAAAGCATTGTGCTGATGGATGGATTGAATAGTACGGGGGTCGTGGAGGGTGTAAACTAAAAATCTTACATTGAAAACTTGTGAAAAAGTTGGAACTTTACAACAATATCTCCGTAACTAGAAGGTTCCCAGGTATGGTCTAGAACAAAAAAATTATCGCAAAGACGGGGAGAACAAGTGCCTTTCGGATATATTAAGGGTCTATTTACACCCTTTATAGGGTGTCAAAACACCTGTTTTAATGTGCCGTCGGTTTCACTACTTCAAGTAGGTATATATTTTTGTCAAAGACTGTGTTTCGAGAATTTAAGATACGCACTGCAGCGCAGTTTTTTTCACTCTATAGTTTGCACTTGCATAATACATACTCGGTTCAGACTTCCAAGAAAAATAAAAAAAATGTTAGTATGGAAATATCACTTTTCACGAAATCGTCCATACAAATCGGCAATTTCATACTTTTACCCCTAGTATATTATTATCTTTCTTTTTTTAACCTTCGACACAAAAAGAGGGGTGTTATAAGTTTGACCGCAATGTGTCTGTCTCTGGCACCGTAGCTCTTTAACGAGTAAACCGATTTCGATGCAGTTTTTTTTTATTTGAAAGCTAGTTTCTTGGCGTTGGGTCTTAGATACGTTTTATCAAAATCGGTGGAGCCCTTTAGGTTTTGGTTAGTTATGGGCGATGAAAGTGGGTATGAAAAATCGAATAATTTCAAATATACCCAAGCGGGGTATCAAATGAAAGTGCATGATGTGTATATTACAATTAGACATGTTTTATCAAACCCGGCTCAGCCATTTTATTGACTTTTCAAATGTTTGTTCGCTTTTCTTTGTTGCGATGGGGATTTTTAATTTTTTTTTTTTTTTCTATATGTGTATCACTAATTTGGTACTCGTACATGTTCCTCTTGGTCTGTCGCATGCATGGTACTTATTCCAAAAAAGTTCGATTGAGGCTTTAGTTATTGAGAATTCGGCATTCAAATATTAGTTATCGGTCTTTAATTTTAGGCGATCGCGAGTGGTAATATCATTGAAATTGAGCTGGTCTAGTGTACTAGATAGTTTCAGTATAATTAAAGCCTATATTATACTGTTTTTTTTGCCTCAATATGCGGCCTACTACACATCTTCTCTCAATGAATAACGGCCTTTAGCAATGCTTCATCGTGATGGATGCAGCACATCTCTACAGCTAAGGTTATTTCAATAATGTATTCATTACACAAATAAAACTTCGCCTCCCGATTGTATCTTGTTTCTTTTATTCATAGATTTGCTTTTATTCCTGTTATAGTTTTGTCTCGTTTCGAGTATGTTTGCAAAAATGCTTGACATGTATTTGAAGGTGCTGCCGTATGATTTTTTCAGCCGTATATTTTAATTCTAAATATCACTGTTGGACCGACGATGATCTTAAAAAATGTGACTGGGACAGACTGGATGCCGTGTGCGGACCGGTTGTTGTGACGCCAATCGGGATAGACTCACGGCCAGCATTGGACTTCGGTAGTCTGAGTTGATCGGTTTCATAATTGAATAAGTTGTTAAGTCTGTGTTTAAGTCCCTAAAACTTTTAACTTTCCCGGGGAAGTATATTTTAGAAATAGCACTCTTTGTTAAATGTAACATGAACCTGTTCACTTCAGTGTCAGAAACTAGGAACAGACATATAAGAAGTCATTATAAACACTTACTACATGTTGAGAGATGTAATACTGCTTTGCTCAAAAAAAGTGTTGTTAGTATGGGCCCAATAATTTTTAATCAAGTACCCAATGTCATTAAAAATTACACAATTCAAAATTTTAAAAAGACACTGACATCACTTTTGATTGCAAAATGTTATTATTCAGTAAATGACTATCTAAATGACACTGACTTATGTATTAATTAATCTAATGTAATAAATAGTTTATTGTAATATAATATTGACATACATAATTTAATATTGAAATTCTCTCAAGCTATCCGATTTTTTATTCCAATTGTATTAAGTAGTTTTTTATTTTTTATATCATGAATGTACTATACTGACTATTCTTTTTAACTGTAAAGCATTATTTAATCTTATTTTCAATTTAGTTAACAATTTCAATGTTTGCATGCCTATTATATGGTAGAAGGCTCACCCATTTTTTTGTTACATCCTATCTTATGTACCTGCAATCGAAGCAAATAAATTTTACTTTACTAATAGTTAGCGAACATAAAACAATGTCGTAGCGATAATAGCCCATTAGTTTAGGTGCAACGAAATTGTTATGATAAAAATATCATTAGCCAAAAAGAAGTCATTAGGTAACATGATCCTGCTTATTAGGCTGATAGAGAAAACAATGTTTGTAATGGTCGCACCTGGTCTTGTCCGGCAAGTAAATTTTTTATCCCAGTACGATAACCAGGTGTACGTTACCTATCTTCGTAATTAAGATTTTAGAATAGAGACCTAGCTACATATAATTCATTAGTTATAGTTGTAGGCCAGGGCCGATAATTTTTGAGACCAAAATAATTCCCATTTTTCACCTTCCCGACCTCAAATCACCCGTAAATTATTTTTCCTCTATTTTTATAAATTTTCTTCGTTTTGCAATGGGTGTCATCCTGTTCTAATTTTTTTTCACTTTTTACCATTTTCAAAGGCTTCGGCCCTGGCCTACTACGTCAAAGCGGCGCGGCGGTAACGGTTTGATCTATTTTTAGTCGGCATTTACCGCAAATTGCCTTGATATTCCGGCCTAACTTTCATCTAACATAGGAGTAAAACCAGCAGAATTAGCAGTCTGTCACAGATTCTCTAGATTCCATCAACTATAACCACGTAAATGCCTACTACGTCCCAAACACCCAATAATATGTGAACTAAAGCCAGGCCATGATTTTGTCTTCGACAATCACCACGTTAGGTCGGTCACATGTATGCCCACGTAACATGGCAGTGCCAACAGCATTTCGCCATTAGTATAAGTGTATGGGAGCAGTGATAACCCAGAGCTAATGGCACCGATTTAGGTGTTGTGGGCCGTGTATTCGAAACCAGGCAGACACTTTATTTCACCACCACTTCCACCCACCACCACCCCACTTCCACTATCTTTCACTTTATTTTTGCTCTGAAATCGGTGAGGAAAACATTGTGGGAAGCGGCATCTCCTAGAACGAGTGAATCGGTTTCTTCTAGGCAAGTGTGCTCCACACTAGGCCGTGTCATCGTTTAAAACTCAGGCGAGTTGCGACCAAATGCAAGCCTATAACAAAACGGAAACTTCTAAATGGTGGATACGGCCCACACAGATAGGACGTCTATGTTTCAGTTTGAATGTAATAGGCTAATTTATGAATGTAGTTGCAAATTTCAAACATGGAGTCAACTTTTGTCCCACCCCACCAGAGAGATAAAATCTAATAAAACACTGTACCATCACCATCTGCCTAGCCTTTTTCCAACTATATTGGAGTCGGCTTCCAGTCTTACCGGATGCAGCTGAATACCAGTATTTTACATGGAGCGACTGCCTATCTGACTTCCAAAACCCAGTTAGTACTGGGTTATACGATACCCCTTGGTAAGACTGGTTGTCAGACTTTTTTTGGGCCACTGACTACCTAACGACTGTCAAAGATCTATAAATGACACCCGGGACCAACGGCTAAACGTGCTTTCCGAGGCACGGAGGAAACTCGGTATGTAATGGATGGTCACCCATCCACAGACCAACCTAGGCAAGCACGGCTTAACCTAAAGATCGATCCGAGCGGCTGTTATTATTTAGCCACGAGCTCCTCCTAATAAAACATTGTACGTCCCTAAAATTATCGTCTTTCATTAAGTACTGCAGTACACATAGATAGATGTATAGACAATAGTTGCAGTGATTATTGTGAGCGATCCCTTCTTCCATTGTTAATTACAAACAAAACTAGCGATCCCTTCCGGCCGGATATTCTCGTGAGCGTACACAACATGATGCTAGTCACACCGTATGTTTGGGACGTGTAGGGTTGTCGCCGATTTTTAATTTCAGTTGTTCAATAGATTTTTTTTTTGAAAATTCTACATTCAAAATCTTATATATTTTTGACAATTCGTTGATCCTGTCTTCGACCAGCGTTTTTCGATCATCATCGTAGTGTCCATACCCATACGGCACCTGTGTATTCGATTTAAAAAGCCCTTGATTCTGCTACTGATCTTTTTCCTGTCGTTTCGAATTGCCGTTCCATTGGACTATTAGACGAGGAGCTATATTCGTTTTAAAGAGTAGTTTTTTAAATGTACGTACCGTCGTCAGTAGCATGTAACTGTTCCTAAATTACCCTAGGCTGATAACATTTTCGTTTTTCCTTAATCATGTAAATATTAGTATTAATGTCGGTTTTCCCCGAACAAAGAGGAAAAGGCCGTGCGGAATGCCACAGTTTAATATAAACACAACACACACTACTGATCCAATTTTAGTTGTAGTTTCATACAAAATCAATATTCCACAAAAAGTGGAAAATTTAAAAACGAAACAAGTAAAAAGAAACCCAGATTTTATAATTATTTTTTTCACTTTGGCACCCCTGTACTTAAGACAGATTCTTCCCGTGAAAAGGCTGGCAGGGGCTTAGCGTAGTATTGTGTCCATGTACAAGCATTGTTTTGATACATTATGCAGCGTATTAATCGGTCTGTCGCTTTCGAGACGTGTCTTAAGTTTACGTTCACTAATGTCAGGCTGGGGCCAGACTGTCGTAATTTCGCCCTCCGAGATAAGTTGAGAATGACGTATTTATTCTTATTAATCGAAAAGTCAGTTAATTCTTTAATTTTGCGCATTGTAAGGCACGAAGGCAATATTTCAGCAACTCACTTTAGACACCTAGGGTTATGCTACTTTGAACTTCTAAACTGTATAAGAATAGATATAACTATAAAAATCTATCAGATTTGAATTTAGGTTCGTGCTTGAACATCGTTCTAGACTACGGTTCACAATCTATAGGTGTTCTCTCAACGAGCTCTCGAGATGCATTGTGCACTTGAAGTTAAGAGGATCATAAAGCGTTATGGCTTCAAATCTTTCTAGAGCTTTCAAGGAAGGGCTTCAAGTACTACTTGAGATACCTCGTCGACAGGTGGAAGTTATTCGCGCGTAAAATTCGCCAATGTTAAGCTGATGCGCTTACTTTTGAATAATGTTACTCATCATTAACCGATTTGGGGATTGAATCGAGTGGTATTGGCGGCAGAAGTAGCTCATATTTCCTTGTATATATTACGCCGCTTTAACAACATAGCAATAATTCGTTTTAATTGTTGTGATTTAGCAGTTTTCAGCAAATATTTAAATCGGTAGATTTTCCCGACTGCGTCAAACGACATTTCTGTTTTGTTGACAATGACATTTTGTGTAATATTTTCTCGTTCAGTCATGGTCGAGATCGTATTTGCCGTTCCATATTCAGCAAGATAAATGGTTAGATTTGTAAGACTAACATCTACAAAAGATAAACAAGTACAGCTATAACTTCAAGACAAAACATGAAATACGGCTACGGAAATAGATTTAACGTAGACAGAAACAACCAGTGTTTTGTCGGCGGAACAAATCACGATTGAAGCGTGTCTTCGTCAAATTACTTCTACAAATGTATTTAGAGACTAGAGACAAATAAAAATACACGCGATTTATTCTAACTTAGTGAAACAACTACCTACTTAACTAAAAATACGTTGTTTCGTATGTATATTACAACAGCACATATTATGCTATACAGAGTGTTTTTTTAAGTGGGCGTGCGACACACAGCTTAGCGACACTATCGAATGGTGTAACAATACAGTCTATTTTTCTTTTTCAAAACAACCGGTTCGATTCTCGGCTAGGAATATTGATTTTTTAAAAATTCAATGATGTAGTTTTAGTTTTCATCAAAATCGAGCTCGAGACTCCTTTGAGTATTTTTGTCTATTCCTCATAGTTTCAGTTTTGGCCATCCACGCGCACTTGAAAAATTCAACCTGTATACAGCTTGAGCCTGTTTGTCTTCCATTGAATATAATTTGAGAACTAGTTTTGGACTTCTTCTAGTTCTACGGCACTTTAGAGCATTAGTATTAGAGATGGACCGACTATGACTTTCACCGACTGGCGACTGGCCGACAAGTTGGTTGCAAAAAGGCCGATTGTCTAAGGAGTTCAGGGGCATCGGCAAAATCCGTGGTGGTATCATGTTATCATGTACTTACAGCTGAGTCGCATTGAGTACATAGTTGAAAGAAAAAATAATATTTCTCTCGTTTAAGTTCAATTATTTACTACTAAAGAAAGAGTTCCGATTCCTAGATTGTATAATAAGCTGACCTAACTATTCACCGAAGACAAACATGGCCGAATAGTCGGCTGACCCGACTATTCATCGACTACAAACATGGCCGGATAGTCGGCTGACCCGCCTGTTCATCGACTACAAACATTTCCAGATAGTCGGCAGTCCCGACTATTCACCGACTACAAACATGGTCGGATAGTCGGCTGTCCCGACTATTCACCGACTACAAACTTGGCCGGATAGTCGGCTGACCCGACTATTCACCGACTACAAACAGGTCCGGACAGTCGGCTGTCCCGACTAGGTCGGTACATCTCTAATTTATTATCCAGTTGAAAGTTTTTAAGGAGAATTGATTAGTTGATGACAATTATTTTACTGTGTACGGATAAGTCAATGTAAAAAAAAAGTTAGCTGTCTAACTTATTTTTTTGATACAAGTTGTACCTGTTTGTAGTAGCTTATTTCGGTTTCTCAAGTACACATCTACTGTTGAAGACTTCAACAAGATTAGAGAAGATATTAGGGATCCCATTTGTATGTTATTAATTTTTTTGGGACGAGGATGAAGATCCTCGTCCCAAAAAAATCGTCCATATTTCCCAAAAATATCCTACATTTAACAAGTTCTTTATATCTTTCCAGGTTTCGTTTCTACGTGTACTCAGCATACGTGGAGCGCCGGACGGTGGCTGCCGTGCGCATCATCGCGGCGACCAAGACTCGCGGGGCTGACAGCGTGCTGTGCCGCTTGTGGCTGGCCGACAACCGCACGCTCACGCTCAAAGCTAAAGTCAAAGTAAGTTCCAGTGGTTGATATCCCGGAAGTTCCTATTATACAAGAAAGTCAACACACCAGAACCAGAATGATTACCTACTCAAAACTTTCAATCACTTATAAAGAACTACTTTCGTATTTTATAGAGATCGAAGATCAAAACATTATCTTTTGCGTAAATTTACACATACACCGTGACTTTTTAGTCGTCTTACAACAGCAGCGCCTAAAGCGCATCATGATACACTCTTTATGTCAATCATTGAGGCCCATTACACCACACATCTTTATATAATAAACGCGTTTAAAGCTAAACCTATCGAAATTCATTGTCTGTTATATTTTACCCGATTGACAGAAAAGAAAAGGGGGCTAGGAGGGGCTGCGGGACTGTTCGAAAGAGATACCGTGGCCCTGGAACACAAAGGGCAAAGTAGGAACATGGATGGGTTTTAGTCAGTACAAGTCTGACACTCCCTTCCGCTCCGCCCAGAGTGGGGGGGGTCATTTGATGATTTCCCATCCGAAAAAAAAAAAAAAAAAAGGGGGCTAGGAGGGAGGAAGGAGGAGTCATGGTTAAATAATAACAGCCGCTCGGATCGATCTTTAGGTTAAGCCGTGCTTGCCTAGGTTGGTCTGTGGATGGGTGACCACCCATTACATACCGAGTTTCCTCCGTGCCTCGGAAAGCACGTTAAGCCGTTGGTCTCGGCTGTCATTTGTAGATCTTTGACAGTCGTCACAGGTAGTCAGTGGCCCAAAAAGTCTGACAACCAGTCTTACCAAGGAGTATCGTATTACCCAGTACTGGGTTGTGGAGGTCAGATAGGCAGTCGCTCCATGTAAAATACTGGTATTCAGCTGCATCCGGTAAGACTGGAAGCCGACCCCAGCATAGTTGGGTAAAGTCTAAGCAGATGATGATGACAGAAAAAAAAATGTTTTTAAATACGTATTATAGCATTAAACACTTTTAGTAATTTCTCGTGTGTCATCTCCATATTTGATAATTCAATGACGTGGCTCTAAATCTAATCCTGTCTCCAAAAGTCCAATAATCTACACTCCACCAATCCAAGGTCAAGACGAAATTTCTAAATGATACCCAGTTTACACTGAGTAGCTCTGAATAGCCGAGATGGTTGCGGCTTAGAAAAGGTTTAGCGACAAGAATTCAAAAAGGTATGCTTTGACGGTTCGACCGCGCGGAACGGATAAATGAGAGTCGATTAGCCAAAAGGTTTCTGTCAAGGAAATGAGACTGTGTTATGTCGGCTTTGGTATTTCCGCGGATTATTTATCTAGGTATGTATAATTTCCTTTTAAATTATTTAGGTAAGACAGCAAGTTGAGGGTTCGCTTGCACCGCAGATCAATAATTACGTTAAATAAAATAGTTAAGTAATCATTCGGTCTCTGTCATCTGTAAACGATTGTCAGAAACACAACAATGTTTTAAGCATGTTTAGCGCTAAACGTATTTAGGTTTTCTGTGAAAGCGGGCGTTATTACTTGCGTTGTTACATTTTTACAGCAGTTGCATTTAATACCCGTCTAGATTGTATGAATGAAAAAATAATGAACTTTATGTGTCGTTCTGTATTTGGTAAATGTCCTTGTTTTTCTGAAGCTCTGTCATTTTTATGGTATTTTTTATGGCTCTGATGATGACGGCAGGGATATAAAAACTTTAAAGCTCACGCAGTGAAAATGCTTTATGACAGATGATAGGTATATTATTTTTATTTGAAAAGTTTTAAAATTTTATTATTAAAATCAATGCAGTGTTCACTTTCATATCGTTCGTTTCTTTCGTTTTGTGATCTTTAACATTTAAACCTGCACGGAAGAATAATAGACAAAATGACAGATCAGCAAAAGAAATCTGTCATTTTATCGATTCTTCCGTCGACAAAACACATTTCTACGGTGATCATGCTACGCGTGCTGGTGGTAATATTGGAACTATTCTTTATTGAAGTACCAAATAAATAAAAAGTCAAAGTCATAAGTTGTCAGTTGCTAAATAATATAGGTGTAAAAGGTATAAATATAAAGTTAAGAGATCTCTTTGTTTTGCCGTCAACGACTTACAAATATTAAAACAAAGTTAATAGAATTAAGTTTTGTCTATTATACATTATTTCCTAATAATATTTATTATTTTTAGGAATTAAATTTAAATTTACATAAATTGTTTCTTAAAAACAATGTTAACTAAAAATAATTTCGGACAATTTTGTTTTTCTTTATTACTATCACTGAATAGTGTTTTTTTCTTTTTCAAATGTATAAATTTATAAAAGACACCTTAATAATGTTCTTTGGATAGTAATTGCCTAGTCATTTATTCAAGACTTTACAACCCGCTTCTCTGGGTAATAATTGAGGGATCCATTAGTGAACCAACCAATCATAAATGAGTGTTTGATTAAACATTACTTTATCTGATACAAGTAGTAGGATGATAGTTTTCGAGAGCAAACGTCCGCAGTTCCGAATGCCATTAAATCCAACTCGATTCCAACTAAAGTGCCGCTCGATAAAACATCAGGAATCTATTCTTACTGGGTACACATATGTGCACAAAAGCTGATAGGACTGGTCATCTAAAAAGAGGTTTTTGTCATTTTCGCCATTTATGGCGCTGGTTGATTCGTAGTCGCAAGTTACATTGTTATGACTTTTCAACACGTTCGTGTCTGTATGGTCAAATAAGCTTTGAACTTGAAACTACAGGGCTGGACGAGGTGTGCCTCTATTTGAAGTAAATTTCTCTTTTCACTTTCAGGCTGATAATATTAAACATAGTAACATACTGGGTGGGATCTTTTTCGTCCTTATTTCGGCAAGTACACTGAGCTAAGCAACTTGGCAGGAGGCTTAACCTGTCACGAGTGGCTAAACTTACTTGTATGACAATGTGGTACATCAGTGGGCAGTCGCTTGTACCAACTTCTTAACTAGCTAATATTTTTGCCGTGCTAATTCGAGAGAAGAATACATTTTAATATCTTGCAACATTTTATAACGTATTATATTCGCCTATTTTTTGAGCTAAAAGCCGGTTAACTGTTCCCGCGCGTGTAAAAGTGTGTTAAAAACCGGATCTACTATCGTTATAGTAGGTACGGTTTTTAACACGCTTTTATTAGCTTCACCTGTAACTAACCGGCTTCCGATTAGAGAGTTAAATTTTGTGTTTCTTTTTAGATTGCAATGCATGATTAGGTAAGTGATGTCATTCTAATTCCAATATGGCGGATTCCCAAAGAAGGCGGACTAGTTATTTTTTCACGCATTCCGATGATATGGGTATCAAATAGAAGAGTTTTCTGAGAAGAATACCAGAAATAAAATGACGACACGTTAAAGCGTATTTTTTAGCCATAATAATACTATTTAACTTTTGATTACAACAACTCTCAACATTGAATATTTTTCTCTAATTTACAGGCCATCCGTGAGAACTGGAATCTAAAATACAGCGCGACATACGTGCTGTGCCTCCTGCGTGGTTCGGGCGTGAAGCCTCAAGAGACTGTGGGGGCTTCAGTGGCAGTTGTATCTGTTAAAAAGCCCGACGATCCACCTACCAACCTGCTGGTTGTCCTTGATACGGAAGCCACGACTGGGACTGAGGTAATTATGCGATAAGTTGATGTGAAAAGATGAATTGTCAGGATTAATGGGTAAAAGGTGCTCTTTCGAAGATGACCAAACAGCAACGGCAACGCCTCCCAATTGCAATGGCAGACTACAGCAACAGGACTGGTATCTATGTAATACAGGGTGTATACAGACCCTTCACATAGCCGTCAACCAAGCATTCTGTACTTCAAACTAAGTAACTTTGCGCAAAAATAATTGCTGGCAATCGACTTTTTTTTGGGGTGAAAAATCACGTTTTAATGTAGGACTCGATGGAAACCACTCAAAGCATTGTGCTGATGGATGGATTGGATGGTACGGGGATCGTGGAGGTGTGTAAAGTAAAAATCTTACATTAAAAACATGTATTTAAAAAAAAACTTGTGAAAATGTTGGGACTTTGACCACCAATATCTCCGTAACTAGAAGGTTCTCAGGTATGGTCTAGAACATGATCGCAAAGACGGGGAGAACAAGTGCCTTTCGGTTATGTTAAGGGTCTGTTTACACCCGTTATGAGACTATGAAAAGGACCGCTGGCACGCCGGCACCGTTGCGCTTTGCGGTTCCGGTCGCAATCCGAAGTGAACCTTATAGTCAGCCACTCAGAGATCAATGTTACTGGATAGTTTGGTTCGGTGTTGTTCTCTAAATTGATCTCAAAATACTACAAAGCAAACGAAATGTAATACTCATCATTGTTCCAGTAACAATGGTGATTTTAACACTCACCTGTTTTGCTGGCCTAGACAAGTTGCACTTGTTGTAGGGAATATTCAAGTAAGACAAAGCTTATTTATTTAAAAAATGCGTTGTATTGGACCATAAAAACAATGTGGTGTTTAATTGTCACACATCGCTTATTTTACATTTTATTATTTTATGTAGCGTGGTTTTGGAGAAATGAAACGCAAAATCAAAATGAACGAGTTGAACTTGAATTTTAATAGTTTTCTAGGGACAAATGGATTTCGTCACGCATAATTTTTACTGTGTTATAATTAAACCAGTCTAGAAAATAATGTAATGTATTCGCTGCTGTCGATAATACCCGTATTAAAATATAGGTCTTTGACGGATCCGCACGATGTACAATTTCATATCTAAAGTACTGTATGTGGGTGTTAGTTAGATATCCTTTTATCTCATTTTTGATAAACAGTGGATGATTTAGGATGTGCCACATTATTATCTAACACCAACATTTAAACGAGGCACTTTTAGGGTTCCGTATGGCAAAAAAGCAACTCTTATAGATTCATTCTGTTCGTCTGTCTGTCTGTCGGTCTTTTCGTATGTCACAACCACTTTACTCCAAGATTGTTGGCACTTAACAGTTGAATGAATCAGGGCAGA
This sequence comes from Noctua janthina, assembly GCA_963576755.1. NCBI lineage: Eukaryota > Metazoa > Arthropoda > Insecta > Lepidoptera > Noctuidae > Noctua > Noctua janthina. The sequence goes on from OY755055.1 coordinate 8,905,216, forward strand.
ATTTGTAAAAAAATAAAGATGTTTAGAGAAGTCGGAATTCTAATTCTTGTACTCTTGGGTGCCTTAAGAGTCTTTTCTTCAATCATTTACAATATTTTTATAACCCTGCAATAAACACATAATGTTAAAAGTAAACAGTTTAACGAGGAGCTCATTATTTCAGAACGAAATGGCGGGTGTCAGTGTTAGACCCGCCAGACCAAATCATTGAGATATGGAGACGGCTTATTTTACTATAGAAAGAATAGTTATACAAATATCTATAATATCGAAACACACATGTGTAAAATAGTTTTATTTCTTTTTAATAAAGCAGTAGCTGCATAAGAAAAGAGAGACAACGACAGTTTGTCAAGTGCAAGGAACTTATATACTAACTGGAACGATGACGTGCGATGCAAAGGCGTTCCGAGCGAGAGAACTTCAAGAGTGGATGTCATCCCTTTCTAATAGGGTATCCAATATTTTTACTTACGTTTGGGACACCTTAACCTTACTTAAATAGGCACATTCCAAACACCATTAAAGCCACAATGGCTAGGTGATATAACAAATATATAGGGTGTAAACGGACCCTTCACGAAGCCGTCAACCAAGCATTCTGTACATAAAACTAAGTAACTTAACGCAAAAATTATTGCTGGGAAACGACTTTATTGATGTGAAACATCTATAGCCGCACGTAAAACCGATTTCTGGCGTGGCGACGCATGCCGTGGCGACGCGTCGCCACGCTATATGATGGTATATATATACAGTCTATATGCAGTAGTGTGTACGGTGCGTCACCTACTGGATGTATCTAGAGGCATTACAGTATACAGTGTTGTTTACTACAGTACACATAACCTGTGTTTTACTTGAAAGCAAATTATTTTTCTGATAATAAAATGTCTGACCGTGATAATTTAGAGAGTGAAAGTGATCAGCCTCCTGCAAAGAAAGCAAAATCATACAATATAACTATTACCGAAGTCACTGATTAAACGAATTAAGTAGTTACGATTTGAAATAAATTCGTAAATTTTTGTATTTAATGAAAATAAATGTTTATTCAATAAATAGTCATCGTTATCTGGAAAAAAAATCGTAATATTTTATTTTAACATTATGACATATTTAGCTCCCATCACAATCTGTTCTTTTCTGCATATTACTTTTACAAAATAATGTCTATGTTTCACATCTGCCAGGCGTCCCGTGACGGCTCACATTTTTTTTTTTGGGGTAAAAAGTTACGTTTTACGGTAGGACACAATGTAACGCACGCAAAACATTGTGCTGATGGGTGGATTGAATAGTACGGGGGTCGTGGAGGTATCTAAAATAAATATCTTACATTAAAAACATGTATTTAAAAAAAAACTTGTCAAGTTGGAATTTTGACCCCCTATATCTCCGTAAGTAAGAGGTTCTCAGGTATGGTCTAGAACAAAAATATGATCGCAATGACGAGGAGTACAATAGTGCCTTTCGGCTTCGTTAAAGGCCTTGTTACACCCTTTATTTATTTAGGTATGATGTTATAGACCGACCGCTTTAATGAGTTCTATGCCTTGCCCCATCAAAGGCACATTAAGTGTCTACAAAGTCCTCCACGTAGGTATTACAGTACTAATTGAACCAATACGTGATCAACCTTCACAATATTCCATTATATTAAATTGATACCTTCGCGAGGGCTCATTAAAGCGGTCGGTCTATATATATTGGAATGCAAATATTATGCAAGTAAGATGTTCTAAGCTGACCGTGTAAGGAGAAAAAAACACAACGTAAAAAATATCACTTTTAATCGTCATGAAAAAGAACTGCAGCTTTTTTTAGATGAAATACTGCTAATTCGTTTCGGTCTGGTTCGACATTGCAGTTGGTGGTGCTCTTAACATTGAAGACCCTCATGCAATACAAATAGTCCTATATTATGTCCAACCCTTCTTGTTGCTTGTGCAGTTTGAATACTGAAGAGAATTAGATAAGGAACCCACCGGGGTCGAACCCCCAAAACCCTCCTCCTGCCTACGGCCCTGTTTGGATATCAATACCATTTAACCTTGTCTAAATTCAATCTTTATAATTACAGGAGACCCTACACATCTGCGTCAAGCCGTTTCACTACTCGTTCAACCGCAACGAGTGGCTGGTGGAGTGGTTCGAGATCAACCGCCTGCTGGGCGCCAGTCACTTCTACATGTACAACGAGTCGCTGAGCCCCGCCGTCTCGTGCTTGCTGGACGACTACCGTAAGCAGGGGCTTGTTACCCTGCTCTCGTGGAAACTTCCTATTCTGTCTAAAGTAGAGATCAGGTAAATGTGGTTAACATAACATAATGCTTGTATTCTCCTAAGGCTAGGGCATGTAGTAAGACATTATGATAGTCCCATATGGTCCTCGCGTGTTTGCTTGACGACTACCACAAGCTGGGGCTGGAGACGTTGCTCTAGTGGAAACTTCCTATTCTGTCTATAGTTGAGATCATATATATATATCATGAGATAATCAGGTAATATCAGTCCAATATTCCCCGAAGGTTTATTCCTAACATTTACAAATTTCGTCAGTCCCATGGAGTTTGGCGCGCGTGAGCATATTGCTACCGGCCAGCGGTTCCCCTCTGCGGTTCATCATCATCATCATCATCATTTCAGCCGAAAGACGTCCACTGCTGGACATAGGCCTCCCCCAAGTGTCGCCACATTGACCGGTCCCGTGCATTTCGCATCCAATCTCTCCGCGGTTGCTGCTAAGAAAAAATCTTATAAAATTTACCCAATAACCTGGAAATCCAAACCATACTAATATGCTATCTCCACTTTAGGACACGTCTGTTCCACTGGCTGTCGGTCCTTCGACAGACAAGACCGGCCAACTGCAACTGCTGTTTGGTAACCCTGTTAGCTAAGCCGGTGACTCTGGTTCATTTCCGGATCTCATTTCGGTGGTTTAAACCATTAGTCTTCCGAAGACTAGACAAATTTAGAGACAGAAATATGAATGGTTTTTGTTTATTCTTACAGAACAGAAGGCCAGTTCGCAGCGTTCAACGACTGTCTATACAGATCGATGTCCCGCACGGGCTGGCTGCTCGTCATAGATGTGGATGAAGTAGTGTTCCCGCGGAGGGAACGCACCCTACCTGCCTTACTGACGGCGCTGCGGGCGTCTTACAACCCGCCCTCGAAAGCGCCGTCCGCGTTTCTGTTCCGGAACGCGTTCTTTTATACTAGTTGGGAGGTGAGTTTCCTTTGAAGGTTTCTGTAGCCAAGGGTATCCACATAAAACCTTTCGTCTGATTAGATGGGAACGGAACGCACATTAAGCCTTCTGTCTGTCTATCACAGGACGTAAACTATAGTTGGCACGGAACGCTAGTGCACGAATCTGACTCACACTTTATTAGTTTTTGAGTAAGAATTATGCATGACTCTCAGAGAAGGAAAATACAAAATAAAACGTTGGATGGATCATTTGTTTTAAAACTTTCAAAGAAATAAGTAAATCACTGCATTTACTTTGCAGGACGACCCCGAGGCTAAGTGTCCTCTATTAACAGCCCGCAAGACGCGAAGATGGACGACGCCGCATGCGCTCAAGACTCGCAGCAAGTACGCGTTGAGGCCGCGCGAAGCCGTCGAGCTCGGCAACCATTTTGTGTGGGAGCTCGCGCGTGGCGCCAGCTCCGTGGGAGTCAACAATGACCGAGCCCTACTGCATCATTATAGGGTAAGAAAATAATAATTATTTGACCCAGCGTGCCCTGATGCTTTAGACTTTAGGCTCTTCCTCTGTCGTGGGTACAAATTTTCACATGCACGTCTTCAGGACCCAAAATAACCATCTTGAGTTCAAAGATTTTATCCTAGTGGTTATCAAAAACGTAGAGCAGCTACAGCACCAGCAAACGCACAACCTTGCATCCTTACTTTTTTCATTGGAAAAACGAATGTAACCCTTTATGTTAACACTAAACATAATTCCATTCCATATAAAAACGTAATCTAAAACTCAATTCCACAGCTTGCTTGTGAATTTGGCGGCGTGAACTGCCTAAAAGTGCCATCGACAGTCGACCGCACGTCACACCGGTGGAAAGATGAACTAACGCAGCGTGTGACCGCTCAACGGAAACGCATCGCCACAGTCTGCCCCACGTAAATACCACACTAATATAAATCATGGAGTTTATAGAACACGTCAGTGTCGCAGCCTGGTGCGGACTCAATGAACAAAAACGTTCATAGTAGCCACGGAAAGGAATAATGGTGTTAATCTGTGTAGACTATCAAAACTAAATCTACAGTTTACCGAACTCTGATTTAAGGATTAGTACATTTTGTGTTTATGTACGCCTAAGTTATGTGTGCCTGTACTTTACGTGAATCGTTATGTTATATGGATCCGTTGTGGATGTGTTACTGCCTGAACAAATTCGCGACCAAACTGGATTATGTGATAAAGTCGTGGTATCGTTCTATCTCAACTTAATAGTATCTAAATATCAATCGTGTATGATAACATCGAAGAATGAATTTTGACATCTGTTCCCTTGCCACCTCGTAACAGATTATCACACCAGTACGACAAACAGGATTTTTTTTCTCGTTTGTCACACCACTGATTTTTCCACACCATGTATACGATAATTGCTAGTGTACCTTTATATTCTAATAAAGTCGATTTGCTGATCGGGGTTTGCCGACTTTCGTTCTTTGCTGAGTATTTCGATTTTTCTACTACTTTATTTATTTATTAAAACTTTATGCAACGTTAGGGTGATGCAGAGACGACATTTTCATAATAAGGTACAAAGTGTTTTCATTTCTTGGTAAAAACAAAATAAAACTAATACAAATGGAATTGAATAGACTCGGTTGGGACTTTATAAGAAAACTAGTGGACTGTATGATTTATAGGTGTAATACCACAATTAACATAATATTTGAAGACCGTACAATGAAATGCCCGGAGTGGTCTGTGAGCTCAGTGTCGTGGTAGGGCGCGTAGCGGCGCTCGCGCAGCCGGGTTCGGTACCCCGAGCCCCGCGCCCTCCCCGCGGTTATCCACGCATATGTGAGGCGCCGACAGGAATTCTATATTATGTTTTGTGGTAAGTAGTGCAAGCTATAGCCTATATAGCTGTGGATGTCCAGTGGTTCATAAAAATAATGCAACCTTATCTAGTACTGGCCGGTTGGCAACGCAATTGTCGGCACGGTTGGCGCAGTGGCTGAGCGATCGGATGCTGCGCTGCGTGTCGCGGGTTCGATTCCCGCACGGAACAAATATTTGTATGATCTACAGGTAGTTGTTCCGGGTCTGGCTGTTTGTGTATGTGAGTTTAAATGTTTGTAAACGCACCCACGATACAGGAGAAATTCCTAGTGTGGGGCAATGTTTTAAAAAAAAAAAAAAAAAATGCAATGCAAAATGCAATTGACGGACCAACGTCAATAGAAATAAATAATTTGTACATTTAAACATCAACGATTTTGCAAATTGTGCATTGTATCACATTCGCTTTGTTTGTTTGTGATTTTTGTATCGTTAATAGAAAACTAAAAGTACTGGTGTGACTACGAGTCGGCAATGATCTATTCTTCATTATTTGTCTTAATTGTGGAGCTAGTCATCAAACAGAAATTCCACTCTAAAGAGGATTGTATTTTAATACAATCGTCGTTAGAGTGGAATTTCTATTTTTATTTGTTTTGTATACCAAATTGAAGCTGGTTTTTGATAGAACATTTGCTTTGTGGCTGAAACTTTTAGTAGGTACTTACTGATTGGCCATTTTTCCAAGCATTCATGCTCTTAACATGAAAATGTTGTGGCTAAGCGTCATTTTAGACAATAGATTAACAATGACATATCCATTTTCTAATGTTCTTGCAGATAATAGAAACTATCCAAAACATGACCCGCTGATCAAAAATTATTTTTTACTTTTTGATACAATGTAGTTTTTAAATGTTTGTTTGTTTTTTATAACCCTAATGTTTTTGCTTATGAAATTATTTTATATTTACCAATGCCAAAACTTTAAATTTTATAATAATTTAAAATGAAATCACGATGATCTTAAATATTGTCTCTCGTTTCTCCAGCCCTGTTCTTTGATTACTGTCTGCTTTATTAAAGTAACTTCTAGTGTAGCATCTATAGTTCTGTTCAAACTTTATGGCGGCTCGGAAGTTAGCTGCGAGTGACGGTTTGCGCATTATACAGTCAAGACGATGCGTGTTCTGCACCCCGCTGATACCTAAAATTATGTTCTGTCTGCGCAGCTTTACGTTAGACGTTCCGAGCCCCCATAAAGTTTGAACCGTTACACCTGCGCAGATCATCACTCGCAGATGATGCAAAGAGTCTGTTTAGGTTCATGGCCCAGATATGAACAGTGTGTATTTAGGGTACGATGGGACTGACATACGCACAGCGACTATAAATGTCCCTAAATAAAAAAAAATACACAAAAATCACTCGCAGTTAACTTCCGAGCCGCCATTAAGTTTAAACAGAACTATACCAATAAAAATATGTTAAGAATCATAACTCTCATACGGATACCGTTTCGATTTTGAACGAGTATACCTGTCGCACCGCAGCTCTATGGGATCAAACGGTGCGTTCCATCTCAAAAATCTATAACTTTTTTATTTCTTGACATTTTGAATTGAAATTTTGTATACGTATTCCTGAATACTTATGCTATTGGAAAATTACAAACTATTTCATTTAGTAAAAAAATTGTATAAGAATTTTGTGGACTGAAGATGGCATATAGGACCAGTTATATTTACTCAGATATAACTGTGCAGTCCCAGCGTATATTCACCAAACTTTACTACATGTACAGAAAATCGCGATGACATGGTTTGCAGAATTATGTATAATCCCTTGATCAACTCTTCATCGATACCCGTGATTTATGCAGATCATTGATAGTTTTGGAAGAATCTCCTTGCCGTATTTCCAACATTGCTGTTTCCGGAACCTTGACGAGGTTTATCAATGTGAGAACCAAGCAATTCCCGGAAACGAGTTTGGCCGTACTTCTTTTTTTCATCTTTAATCATTTTGTTCTCTGGCGTCGATGCTGTCCGCTTTTCAAAGCCTAGTTTATAAGAAATATGCAGAATCATTTCCATACATCTTATCTACGCATGTAAGGTAGACCGTCTTTGCATTTGCAGTTACTTTTGTTAGATCGTTCATCTGTATAGGAGTTGCTCCACAAACAGTGTATGAAGCACTAGATGGTGTCTGCGTTAACGCTTGAGCAACTTTTCCGTCGATCATAGTCATGAACAGCTCATGATTTACTTCTATAATATTACCTTCTATAATATTACCTTCTATAATATTAACTTCATTAATTTTTGCTTCGAGTTCACTTACAAGAGGTGTAGTTTTTTCTGGAGTTTCTTTTGCTAATTCCAGAGAAATGGGTCTGCTATATCTAACTGAAGAGCATGTCGGACTTTGCCATATAACTGCTTTACTTTCATCATCCACTAGTCTCAATGGTACAAGTGACACTATAAACATAATGGCGTCCAATATTTTATCATTTTCTTCAGGTAAAACTTGTTTATATTCACTTTGTCCCGAGTATCCATCGCAAACCCATTTGCTATAAAGCTTAAGACGGTTGATATTTTTTTGACACCGAGTCTATCTTTATAATACGACAGGCAGTATGATCTAAGAGATCTTGAAGGTTCACTTTGGCACTTATATTCGTTACAGTTCTGTTTGACGCAAGAGGATAGCAATCCTTCTTTGCTTCAGCCAACGTTTGAAATACAGAAAATAAGTTCTTCTCAACAAGTCTCAGCATCAGGTAGGAATTAGCTTTGGATAGATCGGTTTCAATATATATACATAATGCTTCTTCTTTGGTATAGGAAGGTACACCATCAGGACTTCGTAAAATGTTTCGTAGAATGACTTTTTTCGAATTCTCTCATTTTGAACTTTTTTTCAGCAAATTCACAGTTACCGAGGGAAGGTGTCCGGACACTTTAACGAACATGCTGAAAACCCGAGGATTTATAGGACCCTTGTTTCAGTAACTTGTGCAAAACCAATGCGATAAAACCAGATCCTGTAAGATCTCCATAACCATTTACTTTTTTTCCCTTTCTTTTCCTGATCCTTTTCTGTGATTCCTGTGTGTGTGTGCTCTTATCAGTTGTAGTAATTATACTGATTATAATTACCACAACTGATAAGAACTATGCGACATCATTTTTATCATGTGTGGTTATAATGATCACTGGACAAAAAATTTGTTGGTTGACATTTTTGCTTCTAGCTCGAAATGGCGCAGTAATGACGTAGGTTTTTATTTTATTTTCCTTGTATTTCTGAATAGTTAACCCGGTGTCATGGGGGTTTGTTTATGTGAGAGCCCGCTCATTTTATTTTGCTTGAAGTTCGGTTACTATCTTTCTGACGTTGCCGTTCTTTTCAGTAGCTGGAGATATTGAGTTGTTCTAAGCGTCGCAGGTAACTCAGCACTGAGAGTTACACGTGCGCAAAGTTGAAAAAGGTAAATGAGATCTATCCCCGCACTTAGTGTAACAATTTTGCGCCATTTGGTGAACACATGATTTTAATTATTTACAATGTATTTATGCTTTTATATATAGTTTTTCTGTTGTTGTTTATAATTTTAGTGGCCAATATGTAGTTTAATGTATTTTATTTGTGTTTTTGGAGGTAGTAAAAAAATGGATCGAGAAGAGGCGGAACTATGCTGACTGTATCTACCAATGATAACGATGCTGAGTGATTAATATTATTATTTTTTTCTAAAGATATCCTATATTCTTATAAAATTGTGCCATTAAAACTGATTGTTTATTAATAACAGAGTTACATTTAACTAGAAGAGAAAGATTTTGTTGATATTTTTTTGTTGTTTTTTTTTAAAGACTGTTAAACATGATTAAAACATAATATTTTATGATATTTTCTTTTATTTATTTACATGAATACTTAAAAAATAAACCCAAATAAATTTGATCTTTTTTATTTATGAAATACTATGAATAATTCATGTTTAATAAGTGGGTCTGTATGACCCACCCCCTAAGTCTTTGTTACACTTTTTCACCCCTATAACGCCGGGTTAAGGAAGCTAAAAATGTCATTAACTCGACATCGGCCGCCATCAGTAATAAGGAAAACTCAACTTGAAAATTAAAAAGACGGAAAATTTCCTTGTCATTTAAAAATTAAATAAAAAAATATATTTCTTATAATAACATAATGTAGTTGTAAATTAAAGTTCTGGGACAATCCAAAAATGTATAATACTCCTTATAAGAACATAGACATAGTAAATATCTTAAGTTGAACTTCCATAATGAGTAATCTAGCTAGTTAATATAAAATTATCAAAGTATAAAGTTTGGGTGGAATTTTATATAGGTACCTAAAACTGTTTTTTTTTTGTTTACTATTATATCGGATAGCTCTATCATCTTAGAATAAAAAACAATCAAAACGGTTTCAGTAACACGACTTGTTTTTGAGATGAAAAATACCGTTTGGTCCCATAGCAGTTCGCGTCAGTAGGTGATGCTCAAGACACGCATGGAATGTAAAGGACGCTGCACTTACAGTAAACCTCCCAGTAACCTCCTCCTAACGGAATACGTATCTACAACATTATTTTTGTTTAGCCGCAAAACGTACAGATTAAGCCCAGAAATGTATAAAGCCTTAATGATGTCCTTTAAGCCCAGTCTCCACCAAAACGGAGACGAGCGGAGTGGAGAGTAGATTTGCAAGATTCAACCAATCACAGGACAGACGTGAGACACGATATAGATATGAACTTATGCGATTGGTCGCTTTCCGCACGTCGCCTCACCGCTCCGCTCATGTCCGCTTTTGTGAAATCCGGGCCTTATAGGCGAAATGAAAGGTTTTTATCCTAAAACTACCGAGGCCGGGCCCTGTACATTCATATTTGTATTTCGTAATCAATATTACGTTTTCAAATTTCTATTTTTTGAGATTTATTTTTTTGAGAGGGCGTTTGGCCAGCCGCAGTACATTGAATTAGCTGAACTCTAGGCTTATTGTATTCATCATTAATCCTTGAATATACAGTGTACAAATCCTTAGCGGGAGATTAGAGAAAATTACTGTGAAAGTCTATTTTGGGTTATGTGATAAGCTTATTTTTGTATTCCTAACAATTTTTTAGTTTGAACTCGAGGAACGAGTAATATTGCATAACTAAATAATCTGGTCTTCGCAACGGTGCCTATCGTATAACGCGACGGGTGTCTATCGCTGGCGCCCACTCAACGCAGTTTCAACCCTTTGAGAGCTTTATTTTCTAATACTGAGAGCATTGGCTTAAACTTGAAGATGAACGTTATCTTTGTCGTCAAAGTCCTACTTTTGTGACAGGGGTCTCACTTGTTCAAAGCATTACAGAGAGTTTGATAGATCTCTTTTTATTCTAAATTACCTCACCACCAAGTGGGGTTTGTAATGTTATACAGGTTAACCAAATAAGAGAAGTGCGAAGGCGAGAGAAGAGGAGATGCTTAGGGGATAGAGTGTATCCACCGAAGAGATGTGTTTGTTGTCTTTATTTTATTTATTTTTTATATTAACTATTATATTATATTATGTTAATTTCTTTATTTAAGCGTTGTATCCATTTATTTGTGAGATTTTTTAAATATAGATGTACGTTAGGTACTGTAAAATTTTCGAAACAACTTCCTTAATAACTTATGTTTGACCCGTCTTAGGTGTCTTACACAAATATAAAATTATATTCTCAGTTCACATTTTAGAAATTAATAAAAATACAAAATTATTTGAAATAGTAATTTGATGTTCGGCCTCACAGTATTCACAAGTGCCCCAAAAAGGAATCGATAACATGCTATCATAAACCCATAATAATTACGATGGACCACTTCAATTAAGTTACATTCGAATAATTTTAATAAATCAAGTACAATTGCTTAATTTTAATCTATTAAAATGATAATACATCTTATTGTAATATATGTAATATTTAGAGGAAGGATTGTGCCATTCTGGTGTTGTATCAATTTGTCGATAACTTGCTCAATGTTTGAACAACATAATCAGTATTAATGATAGCAGTCGCTCGATATTTATATTATCCACGTCTGTAAAGTTTCACCAATTAATTAAATTTGGCCTTGTATATAATCTACACGGTGGAATACGTCGACGCACGACCTGTTAACATGAATTCAGTGCACGATTCTAACCCCCAGCGTAGAAATATCTTAGTTTGTTTTCATACAAAAATGCAACACCAACACGGTTGAAATGTATGGAGCAACAGTTTTTTTTAAAGAACCAAGCAGTAATGTTTACACTGGGGGGTCATAGCCTGAATTCTTTGTTATTTGTTTTATATTCAGTTTAGAACAACTTGAACTTGCAACTTGAATATAAATTTGACCAATCGTGAATCTACCCAGATGACTAAGAAATTAGTAGATAATATCGGCCAGAAATTGTTTGCACCATTGTATATTTCAGACCAATGAGAGCAAATGAATGATAAATGTAATGCATCCTTGAAAATCACTAAAACACACAATTAAAAAAATACCTGAAACTCAAAAATATAAAATGATTAAGTACATTACATACATACGTATAATCGTATAAGCTTTGAAGAATTGTAAATAATATTTAATAATAGGTACAGTAGCAGTATCACCTGCAGTGTAGAAAGTAACTCTCTTTGTTTTTCAATGTTTTTTTTTAAACGAGGAACATAATTTAAGCTGGAAGCGCCAGGGTAGCCCACGAAATTAAAATTTTCTTATAATATATTATAATAATAACTATTTCATCATATTTTTTCGAGGAGCTCGTGGCTAAATAATAACAGCCGCTCGGATCGATCTTTAGGTTAAGCCGTACATGCCTAGGTTGGTCTGTGGATGGGTGACCACCCATTACATACCGAGTTTCCTCCGTGCCTCGAAAAGCACGTTAAGCCGTTGGTCCCGGGTGTCATTTGTAGATCTTTGACAGTCGTTAGGTAGTCAGTGGCTCAAAAAGTCTGACAACCAGCCTTACCAAGGGGCGTATTACCCAGTACGAACTGGGTTTTGGAGGTCAGATAGGCAGTCGCTCCGTGTAAAATACTGGCATTCAGCTGCATCCGGTTAGACTGTAAGCCGACCCCAACATAGTTGGGAAAAGGCTAGGCAGATGATGATGAACTATTTCATGAAAAAGTAATTCAATGGGGTTAAATGAACATAGAGGGTTGTATTGATGATTTTAATGATTATAATTTTGTAACTACAAACGTGTTATGGACGCGAATCATATATTCATCAACATAAGACTTGACACTGACATGCAAGTTTGAATTTCGCGGGTTACTCTGGCGATTCTACCTTAATGCAGTTTAGAAACCATCAAATGACCAACTTTTACTATATGACCAAGTTTGAAACACAAAAAAATATAAAAGCGATTGTAGCACAGAAAAATGTGTTCATTTTCATGAGTTTCCTTAAATTATGTAACACGTTTAACTTAACATACTTATATCATTTTAGCAGTACCTAGCAAATTTTTTTGTGAAACGCAATGTAATTTCACGAAATGAATGTATTAATAATTGTATTATATACCGGAGATGTAAAAAATAGTTGAAACACCACAGACATTGCTATTTCGGGGAAGGATTAAGGTTTAGTAAATTAATGCAAGTAACTGTACATAATATTATGTAATCGCCATGTAAATATTGTACTTAACCATACGAATAAGTGCACTCGTCTATGTTAGGGTATTATTTTGTACTATGAAATGTTGTTTAGCTAATACTTCATACGTTATGTTTGCTACTTGTGACCACATTGCTTTTACGGCATTCTTTTTAAAAGTTTCTTCAAACCGGTGTGGACAGTTTGCGGAGTAACCAGACTTTATCGGAAAGGTACAAACATGGACAGTTGCGATCGATCAATAAGGCGAAAATCGCTTGCGCACAGAGTTTGAGCACATAGCAACAGGCATGCCAGAGGCGTGCAAAGTATTTTGTTTCGAAAATGTAGTATCGGGAACTACCGTCACTGTCTTCAGTACCTACATTATCTGTCAAAATTCGATGCCCGGAGCCAGGCCTGCAATCTGTCCATACAAGTTTTACCATTGCTCTACTCAATTAAATTATTTTTAAAATGATTATGTATCTACCTACCTACTATCTACTTCACTAGGTTTTAAAACTCGATGCTGTGATTGTTACAATATTCACCGGCAATAAAATTATGTTTACAATTAGAATAAATACAAATCGTAACGTGACCTGTAACATGTATAATTTAGCAAAGAAATCTTGCTGTTAAATGTATTTTATTGTAATTATTATTCCATGTCATACTGTAGCCATGTAAGTGTATTCGTAGTTTAGATAAAAAGGGCACAAGTCACATTTTATGAATTTATTATCAAAATTGAGTATTGTATGAATTAGTTCTTTTTTTCCACGATTGAAAATGGAACAAGTCTAAATTTAAATTTTAGTAACTCCTTGTGGCTTGCGCCCTTTATACTAAACGTTACTTTTCAAGTAGCATGCTATTCAGATATCCATTAAATGTCTGAGTATATTATCCGGAAATATCACGCGCAAAAATCACATGTTTGGTTAAATCGGGTAGATAGCAGTCGTGTCTTCGTGGATCCTTTATTGATTTACTATATCAAGTACTATTTAAAATAATTTTATCATGTTGACAAAATTAAACGGATTACGAACTGTATTGAAGTACAAAACAGGCATTGGCATTTATAAAAAAAAATAGAGGTATTTCTTTAAATTCTAATACACACATTTTCTGAGCGGAGTCAGATTAATGTCTGAAATGTTAAATTAGGAAATTAATTGTTAAGCAACTCAAATAGTCCATATTACTGTTGTATCAAATAGCTATAACAGTATAAGTTGACAAAAATGTTTCAATCATATTTTAATTAACATACAACCTGACACTGAGCGACAAATTGCAAAAAAACGTAAGAACATTTGATGTGTCGCGAGCTACCTTGGCGCTTTTTTCTTCGAACTGCACAAACTGTCTTATCCAGGGCGCCTAGTTCCTTGCAAATCCACTTGAGGTATAGTATTCTGCAAATCGACACTTACGAAATACGTTTCATTTTTCATCCCATTAGTCCGAAACATATCAAAGGTGTACATGAAATCAGACTGCTTTATTTTGATTATTTTATTTTATAAACGTATTTTTAATAATAATCCACTGTGCACAATATTTATAAAATAATACGTGTAAGGGTTGTAAGTACATAAAACTGCACTGAAATATTTTTATTTACGATTGCAAGATAATTTTATAAATAAATGAAAATAAACACACTTTTATCGCAAACCGATTTTTCTGAAATGGCAAATTATTTTAATATTTTTTGTTAGCAAAAAGCTGTATCTTATAACCTAACCTAAGCTGCCTGGTTTCCAATCTTCTAAGTATACCCTCTGATGTAGTTATATCGTAAGATTATTATGGTGATGTTAGGTAGACGAATCAAGAACATTATGTCAAGAAAGGCTGTGTCTTCCTGAACGGACACAGCGGTAGAAAAGACTTTAGATAGGCAATTTTAAAATATAGTTGTTCTTATGCGTGTTACCTACTGAAACCCAGCATAACTTGGCATTTCATTTCGGCACTTCTTGTGAAGGCAATGATGTATATTTCAGGGCCTATACCACCACCTATCATTTTAATATTACTTCAGTGTGTGAAAGAGATGGAGCTATACGCCCTGTGTATAATTCTGTTTCTTTCACACACTGAAGTTAGACTTAGTAATACTGCCATAAGAGGTGGTGGCAGGTCGCCAGTACAATTAAAATAAATCTTTCATCTTTGCCTCATGCCAAAATATACTGTGCTTTTTATTTCATTTTTAAAACTTATGAACTTAACCAAAGCTAAACAGCGTTTGATAGACAAGTGGTAACATTTTAGTGGCAAAAAGGATATTTTGTGTCTATATTTTATCTGTGATGTCTATTTTAGAGGTGTGGAGCTGTATTTGTTCAAAGGAGAAAGTGATTTGTTAGTGGAATGTTGGAATGGTCTTTTTTATTAAAATAAAAGAATATTGACTTTTTTGTGTGTTTTCTTTTTTTACGATTGTTGTTATTATAAGCACGCATTCCAAGTATGATATATGCTGTACCTGACGCCGGACACCATGCCATGAGACCGTGATCTAGTATGAATTTTACTTAGCACGAACTTTGGTTAGGCGTTATTCCTGCCACTGTTCAGTCATAGATTTCTGCATCAGCCTCGGAAGATCTTTACCTAAACTGAGATGTTGTACCTGAATAGAGCTTGAAAGGTAACTTGTTAACCTTGAACACAGTGGCAACGTCGTAGTCCAATGAGGGGTGATCCATACAAACAAAAAATAATACGCGTTAAATTGAGAACCTCCCCTTTTTTTTCGTCAGTTAAAAAGTATATTTTTTTGCTATAAGGCTCCAAATTACTTGGAGCTAGCTACAGATTCGACGTTAGGTGCAACCAAATGCATTGTACTTGGATTCTTCAGAATCTTATTCGACTAGTGCCATCTGTCGATTGAACAACTCGAAAGTTTGGAGTTTGGCCCAATCTGGTTGGGTTGGGCATAGTTGCGCCCCGAGAATCGAATATGCTTGTTGTGATCGTGTTCATGAAGATGGCGTGATTCTCTTACGTACGGTTAGAGAAAAAATTGCCCCCGGTTAGTATATTATCATACTTTCTCTTATGAGTAGGGAAGTGGGTTCATTATCTATCTGTTAATTACTAAATGGACGGGATTTATTTTCACAGTTTTAGAAGATTTTTAAATCTTATCCTAATTAGATCTTTTACCACTAGCATAGCCGATTAAAAGCTACGATAGATGAACGTTCTGAAATTGCCTCTAGACTCGTCAAACACTAACTATTAAAAATCCAGAATGACATATTTTAGTTTTAGTATGGTAGCGGAAGAGTAAAAAAAGTTATATTACTCCACGATCTACCTAAGTATATTTATATAATACAGAGGTAAAGTTTGTAAGTTTGGATTTAGATATTAATCTTCAGAACTACTGACCCGATTTCGAAAATTCTTTCACTAGTCGGAAACTACACTATACTCGAGTATCGTAGGCTATATATAAAAGTTTCCCTTGGACAAATTCAAAAGTCAATACTTAATACTTTAATAATATAAATGCGAAAGTAAATCTGAAGTAAAGTAAAGTATCTTTTTGTTACCTTTACCGCTTTGATGGCTGGACGGATTTCGATAGAAAGCGTACTGGTAGACCATGACCTGGGTTACACCAAAACTCAATCAGCCTATGACGTTCCCACAGCTGGGACATAGGCCCCTACTCTGTAAGTGGGAGTCGGCAGTTATCTCCAACGTGGCTAGTCTGGGTTGCAGATGTCACACGTCTTGTGAATTCTTGGTTCTAGGATTTGCCGGTTCCCTTATGTGGTTTTCCTTTACCCTTTTGAGGTTAGAACTTTGGAAACTTTTCACCCCAGTATTAAATTCCCGTGGGATGATTTCCGACATCCACGCATGCAAGCCACGGGCAAAAGTTAGTACCTAACATAACGTAACATAACATAATATCACGCCTGTAATCCCCGAAGGGTTAGGCAGAGGTGTACCTAACAGTATACCCACATTTCGCCAATTATGTTTATGTCCCATGTAATAGGGGGCGAGTCTATTGCCATCAACCGGTAGCACCCAGACTCCGTGGGTGCTACTGAGAAAATCCTGATGGACAAACCCAATAAGACTTTACCCCACCCGGAAATCGAACCCAGGACCTCATACTCAGCAGTCGCGCTTGCGATCACTAAGCCAACGAGGCAGTCAGTACTTACATGTTACTATGTATGATTATTATTTATTCTATTGCTCTTGGGCGTTCGTGGCTACATAATAACAGCCGCACGGATGAATCTTTTAGGTAAAGCAGTGCTTGTCATTTGTTGATCTTTGACAGTCGTCACGAGTAGTCAGAAGTCCGAAAGTCTGACAACCAGTCTTACCAAGGGGTTGCGTATTATCTAGTTACTGGTTTGTGGAAGAAATAAATGGAACAAACTGCTAACCAAACCTATCACAGTGATTAGTTACGTAAACAAAGCTGAAGTCCTTAGTTAATTTATAATTTAGCTTGGGGGCTATAATTTATACTTCAGCGGCGTTACAAATCACAGGAGATAAGGTGCTGGCTGTGTGCAGCGGCCCGACATATGACTAATGACCACAATTAACTCGGAGGAATCGGGTCGCGACCAACACCAATGTTCTTTTCACCTCTTAGAATAATAACACAAATGTTTGCTGGTCACTTTTATCGTAATGACAATGTCCAATTTTTGTTGTGGAGTGCTTGTGAATGCTAAATAACCTTGGTGAGATAGTTTTTAGATGATAGCTTCCTCATCGTCTTCACCATTTCTGCTGAAAGATGTCCCCTGTGGAATAAAGGCTTCCCTAAGCGTCGTCATGTCGATCGGTTTTCGGTTTCTCGCATTTAGCGGGTTGCGAGCGGCATGATGAAATCTTCATCCACTGCACCTGAAGATACTTGGTCGCCACTCCAATGCTTTTTGCAGGTATTCGTTTTGCTGTCAATGCCTTTGATGGAACTACAGTTCATTGGGCTGTGTGGGTTAGCTTGATCCACCTGCATATCTCGTCATTTTCTTACCTATCGTTTTTTACAGGGTATTTGTTTGCAATTCAAACCTGATTCAATGTTAAGTAACTAGGTTACAAATGTATTCTGGTTTCATCACACACACGTTTGCTGGGAGAAAACTTAATTTTCCTCTGTACAGTTATCTCACATTTAGGTACTGCATGTCACAGTAAAGAATTAAGAATTCTCCCATGCATTTCGTGGAACACAAGCAATTTTAACATTATCTACACTTCGCTATTCTAAACCATCCGTGGAGACGGCTAATTTGTGGACTTGGGCCAGTTTAATCAAGGCGAGAGACGCTGCAGCGTCAATAACAATTAATTCTTTGTGAACTTAGCCCGAAATTAAGGGCTTTTGTTTGCACTATGAAAGTGCATGCAATGCAACACCGTCAGAGTAAAATGAACCACGCTGACTCCGCCTATTTATCATAATACACGTAATATATTTTCCTTGTGGACACATTTTCCATTTCGCATACAATATAGTGTTGTCTCCTTTACTGTTATAGTGATAGTTTCGCCCAGAAATGTGGACCAAATAATAATATATTTAGGGAACAAAACAAGATCTTTGCACGTAGGTAATGTTGCGGATTTTCGTGGATAACTTGATAGTAGACCCTAGCGTATTACGAGATTTGGTCCTAGTCCATACATGTACTGAATATGGTTTCATTTCCTCGAATGAGGGTATGTACCTACAATATGGCTTGCTACGTTAAAATGTACATGATAGAGCTTCTTTTTATCTGTTCTTACTTTTTCTTTACCTGAACTCATAGTAGGTATTTCCACACCTTATACCTCAAATTGAATAGTGTCAGATTTGATTTCACATGTTACGTTAGATAAATTTGGATGAATCAAATTGGCATAACATATGGGAGGATTGTAGTAACAAGGTGTAGGATTATGATGGTGTCGATGAAATGTACAATTTTATATAATATTATACTGTTATTTGATTTATGTAATTTACCGAATATTTACCTCTATGCCGAGTTAAATAAAAGTAACTATAGAATTACTGTTAAAAGAATCTCCTCCTTCCATGCACAAGCATACAACATTTTTCTGAATATATTAAAACATACCTTAAGACTTTGTAATTAGATCTTAAATTACAACAACCACATGGTCTTTAAGTGGGTCCTCTGCAATAATTATCATTGCAAAGTGAGTTCTACATTGTTGTAAATTAGGTGTGTTTTAATTTGCAAAGTTGAAACACTTAGCAGTGGGTGCTATTCCTAAAACTACTTCATGCCGTTGAAAAGCTTACTTCCGCTCGCTGAAGTGGCTATAATAAATACAGCCGGCGACTTAACCCTTACGTTTTCGAATAAAGACATTTATATTGCATTTTGCAATTATTTCTTAAGGTTTTATTTAAAAACGGTAGGTCTAAAGTCTAGACTTACCGTATTGTAAATAACGTTCTATAGCTTCTACCTACCGCAATTTCAAAAGGTGTTAGTTTATGTATGTATGTTTATTTTACCTGCCGTAAATGTGTTGATGTTATAAATGAAGGGCTGGCAAGGGGAGTGGAGAGAGTTCCTAGAAGGTAACAACTTTTACGTGAACCCGGCAACCCAATTGCGTAACGCGCTTTCAATCTCAATTCGAAGGATATTGATGAAAAATTTAAATCCCTTGGTTTAAACGACGACACAATATATTTTTTCTTCAACGTTAATAATGTAATAAATGTTTTTGAATACTATGAAACGAATGGCATTGCCACAATAAGTATTTTACACAATTACTACGCTCGTGGCATCACGGCGGAGAAAAGAAGAAGCGTCAAATGTTATGAGACTTTCAATGACACAACGTTCGTCATATAAAAAGCTAGTCATATAAAAGCTAGTTATATAAAAGCTAGTCATATAAAAGCTAGTTATATAAAAGCTAGTTATATAAAAGCTAGTTATATAAAAGCTAGTCATATAAAAGCTAGTTATATAAAAGCTAGTTATATAAAAGCTAGTCATATAAAAGCTAGTCATATAAAAGCTAGTCATATAAAAGTTAGTCATCACAGTTCAGCGGAAAATCGATAATGGCTGAATTTTTCTCAATAGGATTTTTTTCGAAACGTTGGGCAAAATAAAATCCAGAGCTAACAGTTGTTAAAGAAGAATCTTAAAAGAATAGAGTCCTTATTTTTATTTTCGCTCCAATTCAAAGTTCCTAACTGCGTTTAAGAACCAACATCTTAGGAATAAAAACAAAAATGTTAACAGTGCGATAACAGGCTGGCGAGCAATAAGCGGGGGAGTTGTAGCAGTGGCAACGGTTTCAAACTTTGACCGTAACAGCCTTCCGCGATTAAAGTAATATCCAGCACAGTCGGCTGCACCCTCTCCGCCGTTATGCGTAACCTCAAATCATAGAAATAAGGAGATATGTTAGAAAGTCGCTGTGGGGTGCGTATATCCAACACTTCTTGAAACAGGCGCTTCATTTGATGGTGTTAAGAACTTCGGTGACAAACTTTCTACTTTTTAGATTTAAAAGGAATGAATGAAACGTATTCAGATATTTTTAAAAGGCTGTAACCACAACAGAACTAGATTCTTTGGAGATAAGGTGATATCACGAGGCAATCCATATCGACAGGTTGACGGCATCTATTGACAGCAATCTAGTTACATACACCTTGTATCTTATCCAAATATATTTATTATTATCTTATAAAACTGCACAACTGCATACTGGGAGCCATTGATTTATGTTTGCTGTTATCGCATCCCTCGCTTCCATCGTCCCTATATAAATAAACAAACTACAACATGAAGAATCCATTTCCTTATTTCAACTTAAATGAAGGAAGGTTATGCCACGTCATTGCGGTAACCAAGTCTTTTTACCTTAGGGAGAAAGATAAAGAGTTTTTAGATATACGCGGCCTTCAACAATGAACAACTTTTTTGTAGAAAACTCCATGTCGTTTGAATGTGTGGGAAGCTCAGTAGGCGTCGTTTTTATTGTACACATTTTTAGATAAATAAACCTCGGGTAGAACACCTTTTTGTTATGTTTAGGGTTCACAATTGTACAGTTTCTACTCTATTTTTGCTCGATTTCTTATATTGGTGTATTGTCCCACTGAAGGGCGAAGATCTTAAAAATCTGATTGGTAATAGCGGACAGACTTGCACTCCATGTCAACAACATTGACCCAAAGTGAAAAACGTACGCGACACCCTCACATCACATACCATCACGTCGTTACCGCGTAATATAGTGCCGACATTCTGCAAACACTCTGTGACAACACACTGCAAATAAGACCCCTATTATGACGTAGGAAAGTAGCACGGCATGTAAATGAAGGTTATACAGGCACCGCCTAAAATATCAGAGCAATTTGACAACGCAACCCGTTTCAGTCAAACGATTCACAATGCGGAACGAGTGAAATGTTGCCAATAAAAAAGGTCAAACGGATGGCCCGGGGCTCGGTTTTCAATATCTCACGGCGCAGGTAGAGAAGTTTTAGGGGGACCTGTCGGATATATCCTCATTTTGTCTGTCAATCGCATGTTTTCTTCGGCTGCGAATCAAATACAATTGGAGAAGCATTTTTGGTAGAAGAAATTGACAGATTTCTGAGTTATCCTGGCCATTATGTTGATGAACGAATAAAGCTTTCCACGCTTTCTATAGTCAGGTAGTGTAATTTAATTACCAATGAATTGCAGACCAGATAACCTAAACCATCTTCTTATTAGCGTGTTGATGACCATCTTTTAGTCAGCCGAAAATTTGGGGACAAGTTAAACCATGAACAAGGCCAATCTTTTGAAGAATTCGGTCATGCTAAAATAAGAAAAACTCAGACCTAATCAGAGTTAGTGCAATTTAAATAAATGAAGTAAGAACTAGAAGTTGTTAAATCCAGAATGCATTGAAAGGTAATGTAAAAAATCACTCCAATTCCTGTTGGTTAGTTCCAACTGAATTGATTCAAAGGTAGTTTGTAAAAAGTATAAAAAAGCCATGAGGCTACTAGGTACGAAAGTCGGCGCACACAATTTGGAGTCCCATTTTATGGCGGCGGCGATTCTAGTCCAATGCGGTTTTATTTGCTGGCATTTCAATGACGCGGCAAAAGTAGAACGGTAATAGAAGTGCAGGAAATGTGAAGCGTCGTTTCGACGTACGATGGTCTGTGGTCTGTTTTTTGGAGGAAAACATGAAAACTTGTGGGCCCCGTTTTATTAGTTAAAGGTTGCTTGGTTGGGGGTTGCAGTCGTTTTGGTATCACAGTATCTTCTCACTATCATCGTAGATCTAATACGGGGCCCGAAACTGATCAAATATAATAAAATATCAGTTTAAAAATAAGATTTTTTTTAAATAATAAAAATATTTATTTTTATTTTTATTTCTTTTCCACAAAGGCACCTTAAAAATATGAAGACACTACATCTGATAAATCTTTTGTGGGAGACTGGTATCTGCACTAGAAAAACCTGTCATACAGATTACCAGGCCCCTCCCCCCAGTATTCCAGTTTTTTGTTTAGATATCACGCCTGCGGAGTTTGACCAGCAAATTCTATTAGACCTTGTATTCTAAAATGTGTGTTTACACGTGTAGACTTAATGCTATTAGTTTTTCCTCGTATTTACTAAGGATTACAGATCTGCTCAAGCGGATTTTCTTTAAAGGTGACGACATGGTTAGCGTAAGATCACGATAGGTGGGAGTGGCCTACCGCCAGGGGAACGGTTGGTCCATTTAGTCCTATGGTAAATTCTTAAGAAAATCAATTTGTGTTCGTGAGATTTTTACTTATTAGTTTGAAAAGAAGTTCTTCTTAAACTGAAACCATTCCACTAGGTACATGAGATTCAATTTCAATAATGTTGTACAAATTCTATCTCTGTTCTATTCGAAACATAGAAATATTGCAAACAATTGTCTCTAATACGGAGTTGCGATGTGTGCATATGACTCGTATTGGGCAATAACCGTTTCATTGGCAATCGAACAGTCCTCTTCAGAGGCAGATAACTGTCTAGCGCAGTCGGCTGCAACCAGCCACTAGTTATTAATACGTGGTGTCCATGTACCTTACATGTAGCGACTAATCCTCAAAGGCATGGTCGGTAATAACAACCAACGTAAGCTAACTGTAACAGCATTAATATTGTAGCTTCAATTTCAGCTCGGTGAATAACAAAAACTTTTCTTATTGTTGTGATATTAATTTAGTATTTCCTCTTTCTTTATCGTGCGGTTAGTGCCTAACCTAGTGTCAGAGTTTTTATGCCGCCCATGGGTCTCTGACTTGGCTTTACATGCCGTCAAGAAATATCTCTCAGGCATGCTGGTTTCCGCACGATGTGTTCTTCAACCGAAGTAAGTGTTAATTACACAATACGCGCATGAATCCGGAAAATCAGAGGTGCGTGCCTAGGGTTCGAACTCGAGACCTATGACTTGGCAGTCTGACGGTAACACCATTAGGCTTTCACTGCTATACTACTATGTTTAATTTCTTTTCGACCGTTTACATTTCTCATGGATATCATCAGCACTAGAGTCATTTCATTACTTAAAATATCTAATAACTAAGGCCTTCAACATTATCAAAATTGGTAGGCCGCCGAAGCCGTTAGCCCCTTGAAATCAGAAACCTGTTTAAACCCTTCCAGAAATCAAATCCTTACTTTGTTCATACTGATTAGGTACTGTTATAATCTCCGCCTTGTTCTATAGTTTG
Source organism: Noctua janthina (assembly GCA_963576755.1). Taxonomy (NCBI): domain Eukaryota; kingdom Metazoa; phylum Arthropoda; class Insecta; order Lepidoptera; family Noctuidae; genus Noctua; species Noctua janthina. The sequence goes on from OY755055.1 coordinate 8,928,746, forward strand.
TTCCTTGAGCGAGTAGATGAGAACCTTTTGGAACACAATAAAGCATTTGTAAACGACGAGCTGAGACGAAATCTAGATAGGGCGAAGCATTCGGGTTATTCGAGTCGATTTGCAAAGGCTCTCGACAACTAATCCAGTTTGAGCAGTTGCAGATATCGGAATCTGTGTATCCAAGTCCATCGGGCTCGTCGAATGGTCGATGCCCTGAGAATAGCTTCACCTACAGATTGCATCGAGTAAGCCCTAGATACCACGTAAATAATTTGACAAGCGTCTTGCAATCGACGAGTAGATTCTCTTTGGCTGAGAGCAGTATTATTATATGATGCTCTGTGGCTGAGAATCAAAATGAGAGCAACAATGTGTTGTAAGTATGAGGAATAAATTCTAGACTATTAATAAGGTGGACGAAAGGTCTCTATGGAATAAATGTAGATAGCCATCTACACGCATAGGAAACCCCTCTTTACACATATGAATAACACCCTCGTTTACCTGCAAAACGATATTGAAAATCGGGCCAGGCGATCCGTTTTACCTTTTTTTATTATTGGAGCGTTTCACTTGTTCCGCATTGTTGACTCTCTGCGTTGACTCATTTTTATTTCTCCAAAATTGAATGACGTATTTATCGAAGTGAATTTTTGGAAAAAAAATATTTTGTTAAATCTACGCTCGTTATGAACGCTCGATGAGGGTCGAGTTTTGTGAAAGTAACAAAAGGGACGCCACAGAATTATTTATTTGAGCGCCTTTGATTCAATCCGTCTTTCTCGTATGAATGTCGTAGTTAATTTAAATATCATTAATTTGATTGGGACTTCAGGGGCTTTGGGTGGCGTATGAAAGCAAAGGCCGCGCTTTGTCGGCGCACATAAAAGAAGCAGGTGCGTAAGGGTAAATTTCCGGCGAATGGGAAAAATTCCGTGTGTGTAACGTGAAAGGAAAGGCATTTCCTAATAAACACAGGTTTGCCTTTCTCTATCTTCTGGAAATGAAGAATTTTTGTACAATAACGTAATGAATTGGGTAAGAAGGTCGAGGTCAATCGTTTGAATATCAATATTACTAAAATGTACAACGTATTTTGTTTCAGAAGTTGTATGCTCTGCAACATGATATAATAAACAAGGCCGATGTAGAAAAAGATGTTGGCAGTGTCGCAGGCAGCGCCAGCGGTGCGGTAAGTATTCGTACAGAAGTAGAGGTAGGTGGTAGTAATTGCGACGGTGCAGTCGAGTGCGACATCAGTAATTGCTCGGCAGGGGACAGTGACAGTCGCCTGATGAATGGAGCCAGTGGAAAATTCACTACGCGGAAAAACTCTAGACATTTCTGTAAATTAAAACTGTAGAACTGAGCCTGATCTTGTTATCTACCTAGTTGCCGGTCGTTTGTTTCAACTTCTTTGTTTTCAATGAAATTGACACCGAGGCTGAAGTTAAAAAACACGTCTTACTAAGGTTTTTTTTCCTAATGACTGTTTACTAGAACACAGTATTCTAGTATACTTACGACATGGAATCAAAATACATATCTGCTGTGGGTTATCACGGAGATCTATTTTCAGTAATGTAGGCATGATTCGATGTGATGAACTATGTAACAGAAAAGCATAAAGGTGTTGCGTCGACCCGAAGTAACATCTGAGAAGAGCAGGAAGAAAATAAATGTACAGAACAGATAGGAATATTTCTATATTTTGGTTTATCATTAGCACCTAAAACGGGATATTTACCATGTTTATCATTTGTTTTGAGTTTCCGATATCCCGTTTTAAGGACGCGTTTGTAAAATCGATAGGTATTTTTTTTATTTATTTATTTATTTATCATTTATAATCTCTTCACAAAGCTGACTTAAAGTTAATGTGTACAAAAAAGTCTCAGCTGTGTTCAACCTTTGAGAGAGACTGGTGCCTGATGTAGGTTTTTGGGAAAATCCTGTGATACAGGTCACCAGGCCCCTTCCAGGCTAGAATTAGCTTGTACTTGTTGTGGTATAGAATCGATTCATTGGCACGGGTCACACACACAAGAGTACGCACGGCTAACTGCCAGAATAGTAGTCAAGTGACCTCATTTTGAAAGATTCATTTTTTTTACGTATATATTTGTAATAAAATTATGGTACCTATAAAAAATATTTGCCTAATACCTATACATATAGGTATTAGGCTAATGATAAACCATAATTCGTAGATATTAGTGACCATGTCAGTTTAAAAACATAAAAATTATGGTTTATTTACAATCCAAAACCACTAAAAGCAATAATGTTACAATCATGTAACCACATGTCAGAAAATTGCAGCGTATGTGAACAAGAAGTCATTTAGAGCATTTCTAATTTCGTGTGAACTGTACAGAATAATATATTTCTCTAGGGAGTGAGCGAATAGTTCGGGGCGTGGGTGAGGTCAGTATTTTAGTTGTGCAAACCAGATAACAGTCCCCACTGGCCTGTTGCCGATACATTAACGGGCGATACTCCAAGCTCAACCGCGAAGGGTCCATGTGTAATAATTTATTACCGGCTCGTTTCATATAGATGTGTTACTTTGGCCCTAAAACAACACTATTTATAGTATATTTTCCACATTAACAACGGCTACTTACTAACTCTATTTGTTTACTGTGCCTGGTTAACGATAACGCTTTTCTTTATTTCACCATTGCGTGAACGGAAATGGCTTTTTTGCTTTGAAACTGTCATTTCGAGAGCTTCAATAAAACGTCAAAAGAAATTATTGGGGTTTTCGGTTTTCCCAAATGTTTTTATAGTTACAAAACTTGAGTAATTTGCATTCAGAGCACTGTCAATATTGCACTTCCTCACGGCACCTCACGGCGGACCGCTCACGTGTTTTAAAATTCGAGTGTATCGAAACATGAGAGGCCTGTTGTATATTAATAGGTTTTCTGTGTAACCGGTAACTGGGTATGTTTTAGTGGTGCACAGACGTGGTTATCTGTTACCAATTTCGGGATACTGGCCAAGGTACCATCCCGGTAATAAACTCGACACCAAAAGTGGCTTCGAACAACTGACGGCTCATTTTGATCGCAATTCACCATTTCTGGAGGGTTTAATGGTACGTTCATTTCTATTTATAACTACAATATGAATGTTATACCTGCTGTAGATAAGGGAAATATTTTCCTCGGATGTACTTAGGTGGTGTTTTCAGACTGTTTCATACATAACCTCGGAAAGCACATTAAACGTTGATACAATACGAGTATTTTAATAAACCTTACAATTCTGATAGCTGAAACGTTCGGATCCTGCTGTATGGCTTAGGACCTTAGTTACTATAGCTATAAGACAACTATTCCGTATAATGCGTGGATAGCAGCTGATCCCATCTATTACCAGTAGCCTACCGTTTCTAGGAATCCTAGTAGATACTAGGCAATAATCTACATACCGCAACTCTGCGCACCTTGTGTACGACCGACCCTTGTGTGTGGTACTTGAATATTTATACGTAAAATAGTATTTACACATAGGACCTAAGGCTAGTAACACAATTCCGTCGTCAAGTCGCTTGCTTGGTCCTACAAGCATAATTAAGTTAGCCGTTTCCTCCTCTTGACACTCACGGCTTCCGTGCGATAAGGACGGCGGGCTTGTTTTTCTTTCATTCAGCGACTACATTGTGTTTGGGTTAAGTGGTGACCTGCATGTGTACCTCGCCTAAATGTTATTATCTACCCTAATGGTTTTGTGGTTTTCCGTGAAATTAATTAATTCAAAAATACAATGAGTGTTTTTATTTAGGCAGGGTTTTTTTGTATGATAAAAAAGGTAAGATAACATCATAAAAAACATATCAAAACCATAATCGAAGTGATAAAAATTATCATAAAAGTTGCGAAGAACAACTAAGAGCAAAATAACTTTATATTCATGGAGGAATATGTAGATATTACTCCCATGAGTTAGTCTAAAGCCTAAGTTCGCAAACTAAACGCTGCGAACAATTTAATATACCTATAACCGGAGTAAATTACTTGAAAGTGTCGTTAATCAACGTAGTACGTACATACTACTGTTCTCTAGCACACTTCCAGTATAAGCTGACCCTGCTTTGTATGATCATTCCGTACTTTTCCGAGGTCAGATTGTAATGGAAATTAAGTTTGATTGTCGTCATGTGTACGTACTCTGTGGTCATATATCATAACATGCAGTGCGAGTATTCTGAGCTTGCATTGAATAGCTATGATTTATGGTAGATTGCCACAATTAATTCAAAAATTGAGCGTATGAGTTTTATTACGATGATAAATTTCGATTGTGGGAATATTGATAGCCTAGTTGCTGCGGTTACAGTATTAACTAGTGAAATGTCAATTTAGAATGGAAATGTTGGCACTGCATTTGCAAAAAAAAATACCAATACTGTTTTACGCGCGGGTTTGCGAGAAATAGAAGGAGTGGGGGGAGGCCTTTGCCCAGAAGTGGAACAGATCAGGCTCGGAAAAAATAAATAATCATGGTGTTAGTGATACCGTGACGTCACGAATTTTTACCATGGTAAAATGATGATTGACCAAGCAGCATTGAAATTGCCTACATACCTAAACTCACGCTTTTTTGCCATGGGGGTAAGCAGAAACCACAGAACGCCTTCTTCAATCCTTTTTTTTTTCTTCTTTTTTTTTTCGTATAGGAAATCATCGAATGACCCCCCCCCCACTCTGGGCGGAGCGGAAGGGAGTGTCAGACTTGTACTGACTAAAACCCATCCATGTTCCTTCTTTGGCCTTTGTGTTCCAGGGCCACGGTATCTCTTTCGAACAGTCCCGCAGCCCTGGCAGGCATCGGCCCATGCGGACCCCTACTTGGTTGACCTGCTACGATCCTTACATACTCCTTTTGCCTCATCCACGTTCATACACGCACGCCGGTTGCGTTTCATACATTTAGACCATATTAGCAGAAGAATAGAAATGCTATTGGTACAGAGCATTCTCTTACTCAAATAGGCCATGTAGGCTTCAAATAAAACAGATGGGAATCGTTTACTTATTGACCGAAAGTACTAACGGAATCCACACAAATGTATCACCTAACCAAAGAAAAATTACAACTGATAAAATAGATAAAAACCCCCCTTTTGTGCCTGAGAACAACAAAAGTTCTGTACGAATTCTTTCCTGGAATGAAATAATGGTCCTAATTATTTTCATCATGTATTAAAGCATTACTTTGCGACATTTTCTTGCGTCCTGTTTGTCTTCGTAATCGTCCGGCGGAGGTCATTGGTTCCCGAAGCCATTAAGCTTATAGATATCGCTGTTATAGATTAACAAACATAAGTCTGTGTGCGAAGGTTTCACAATATACGTCTGGTTTCTTTATTTGTTTAGGATACGTTGCTGAATGTTGAAGTTACAAAGCTTGACTCATTACAAAGCCTCCATGAAGGGCTAAAAGTTCCTGTTAATTATTAAGTTATCTAATACCTTTCATTGTTTGCTCCATCATTATAAGAATAAAAATAGATATATTCATATAATTCTCTTTATTATATACTTACACCATACAAATTACAGGTAGGTATGACATTTTACATAGGAAAAATGCCAATGGATAACAAACATTCATTTATGTTCAATGTGTGTATTTATACCTTACTACAGGAGCTCGTGGCTTAATAATAACAGCCGCTCGGATCGATCTTTAGGTTAAGCGTTGATTGCCTTCGTTGGTCTGTGGATGGGTGACCACCCATTACATAGGTACCAAGTTTCCTCCATGCCTCGGAAAGCACGTTAATCCGTTAGTCCCGGTTGTCATTTGTAGATCTTTGACAGTCGTTACAGGTGGTCAGTGGCCAAAAAAGTCTGACAACCAGTCTTACTAAGGGGTATCGTATTACCTAGTACTAACTGAGTTGTGGAAGTCAGATAGGCAGTCGCTCCATGTAAAATACTGGTATTCAGCTGCATCCGGTTAGACTGGAAACCGACCCTAATATAGTTGGGAAAAGGCAAGGCAGATGATGATGTGTGTATTTATACCTAAGTTTCATATCAATTTGGATTTATGCAACCATAGGCAACGACCACACTGGTAAAGCAATGGCGACAACAAGACGAAAATAATTCCGCAAGTCGCTTTTGCAATGCGACCACTCCATTAATTAAAATACGTTTTTTTTAGTCGTGTCGACGGACCATCGCCCCGGCTTTACTAATGCGGCTGCAGCCTTACTTGCAAAGAAAGTTTCGATTTTTCACATACATTTAAAAATCTTAGTAACATGAGTTAATGAAAATTTAAGAATATTCCACTATTTCAGTTGAAAGCCCATGTGACTACACACTTCAAGTTCTAAATAAAAATATGTCTATACTGGTCATCGTACCACCAATAAAAAAGAAGACAATCACTGCAACACCTTTTTAGTACCAAGTCAAATTCGTATAAAAGAAATGGAACGGGGTCAGTGAGGCTCTACAGAAAACACAAAATCACAAAATTAACACTTACTAAAACACAAACTACAAATTAAGAGGTCTCAAAGTTTTGTACTTCAACACTAGCAACCAGGGAAACAGCCTACTAAACCTACTCTAAAAAATTCTTAAGTCTTTGTATTTTCTTATTAAAGATGTCTTTAGGTTCCGTGGGCCAAGCGCGGAACAAATCCCAAGGGATACCACAGTTTATCTCTCGACAACAAAGACGAACTTTTTAAACGGGGCCGCTACGTATCTGTCCGTCTATGTAACCATCTTTTATTTATAGGGATTCTCTTTTAAAATTAATAGTTTCTGTACTGTTCTGTGCCGCTGTTGGACGTACTAAGAAGAGTACATTGAATTTCACATGATGTTGTATTATGTACTTTGTTTATTGATTTGTTTTTGCTTCGATTTTGGTGCTTTTGATGTTTGTGAACACTGATTTTAGATAGCTTATATCTGAGTGGCTAATAAAGTCAAAGTTCCCGAAAACGTAACGCTTTAGAATAAATGAATGCTTCTACAAATTTTGTTTGTATTGATGCCAGCTATTGTTTAATTCGTGGCGCATTCGCCAGGTCTGGACGCACCTTGTCCAGACTTGGCCGCAGCGTAACACTGATCCTGAACATTTTAATCACGTCACAATACCAGACAGAACCGATATTTGATAATGAAATACACAGCCGATCTGTTTTTCCACTGTACCGACAAAGCGCACGTCTGTTGGGTCTACCACAAACAGATGTGCTATTGGATTTATCTATAATGTGTGGTCAATTCGGCAGAGGAACTGCGTATACGATTCAAGTAAACTAGAAATGCTTGCATTATGCTACAGTTGTACCATTGTCTTTATAAAGAATATCATTATGCCAATGAATGTGTCCATTTACTGCATCAGTGAGCGGAGTTGACGTGGCTGAGATCTGGGCTAAACACATTTGAACTTTTTGCCATCGATACGATTTGGCGTGCAGACTGTAATTAGTGAGAAGAAGTTAGTGATGAAACCATTCAAAATTCCAACAATCAGGGTGATTTTGAACATTTTACAAATAATGTTTTGCAAGATTTACAATCTAAGCTAAACTATAAAATCATATATACATGTCTATTAATATACAGACACAGGTTTAAATAGAGCACTACGATTAAAACACAACATACACAAAGTTTTATAATATAAAACTTTGTGTATTAATAACAAAGGTTTACTTTTCAACGTACCGGTATCACGTTTTCAATACAGACTGCGTTGGTCGGCCAGTCAATGATTTAATTATTAATACTGGTTTTGCCACATCTGTCTGAGGTAAAGCAACAGTTTTAACAAAATTTTATAGGTACCAGACACTCAAGTGCCATTCCTGGTATCGCATATCGGTTTAATAAATCGTATAGAAGTGACTGATAAACTCGTTTATTTTTACCATCAACCAAAAAATCGTGTGTTGCAACGATGTAATTGATCGATTTGGTATCTGATTTTTAAAAACGACACTTTTTCAACAGGAATCGATAGTGTTGTACATTATATATTGACTGTTCAGTGTGCAACTATATGTCAGTGATAATGGACGTCCAGGCTCGATTGATATTGTTTTTTGTACTCAATCATCTTTTGGTAAGTAATAAAATGCTGGTTTTATGCTGTGTAATGCATGTGTGAATAGGCGTAGTGGATTATGGTCCTCACTCTTCACTTACGGAGAGGTCATCTGAGTCCCAGCAGTCGAAACGTTATAAGCGTGTTTTGCTATTGCATGCAAAATTATGTCACCCGCTTTGTGTAATAAGTGTGAAAATGTCACTCGTTTTCCTTCAAAACTCGACGTATTTACGTTATGTTTACCTACACCGCGCGCTCGTGTTTGGTCCTCATTTAATAAATGTGACGCCTTCATAGTTGGAAATAATCGGGTCACTATATCTATCTCTGTTGTATTCTTTACTTAGAACAAGGATTCCCTTAAAAAAATGCAAAATGATTTACCCATGACAGGACTTTGATTTTGTTACGTGTATTCCTGCGACAAATAGTTTTCGAAAATCCTTTGTTTACATGAATCTGTGTTGATTGGACCATAATATATTTAATAGCCGTATTGTTTACTGTTGATATACAATGGTTAGTGCTTAATAGGTAATGCCTATTACGCGGATTTGCGCCTGAATGGATATTATTCCATTGAAACCCAAATCCGTAATGAATGCAGAACCGCCTAACAATACGAATATTGTTGTGACGATCATCATTGGTTTAGACATAATTCGTTAAGGTTGTTAAAGAGGAAATGGTTTTGAAAACTGGTAAAATTGTTGGTGCCTGTTATCTGAGCTGTGTCATTTCACATTATTGTAAGTTTTTATGTACGATAATCTCAGAAACTATTCATCCGCTTTCAAAAATTGTTTCACTTTAGAAAAGCTACATTATTAAAGAGTGTTTTTCACATTTCACACGGGCGAACTCGCGCGTAAAAGCTAGTAAAGTATATAAGTACCGCTTATCTATCTTCTTACTACTCTTTGATCTCTTTCTTGTTTAACTAGCAACTTTTTAAACAAATAGTTTTGAGAAGTTAATGGATTAGATTAGACACCAGCCCAACAAAATCGAAGCATAATTAAAAATAATTTTAATTAAAAATAAAAAGTTTTTCTTCTTAAAATCTTTTATCTTTTAATGAGTTTGAACAATGTCCAGGTCGACTGCACGAGTACTTTGACGTACAAATTGAACGATGGCAACGAAATACCTGCGTTAGCCCTGGGGACCAGTCTGGGGCATGAACCCGATGTAAGTACATTTCTATTGTCATGGGGGACTGTGTTAAAGAGATGGCGCTTGACGACCTGTATAGCTCTGTCTCTTTTCCACACTGTAATTACTCCTGCTTTAAGACGCCATGGTAGGACACCTGTAGGTTAAAAAACGTATGTATGTAGGTACCCATTTAAGGCATTTAAGTATTACATTGGGTATTTAATTTGTGTTTTAGTGGATTTTCTTGAGATTTTCGCGTATTATCAAGTCTCCATTCTCTGTAGATGTTTACAGAATAATATTATTCTATAATTTACTATTGAATTGAGTTTCATGTGGAGTTACACTACCAGAGAGAAAATAGAAAAAATATAAATGAAGGGCCTGTAGTGGTCTCAATGAATGACTGATTATCATGAACAATATTTACTATGGCATTTCTGAACGCAGATTGCTACAAAAAATCGCTTATAGCTCTCTATTCGATTTTTGTTTAGTTAAACAGTAGAGAGTAAGAAAAAAACAGATCAGATGGAAAAATTGAACTTGCTATCGTAAATTAAATTTCGTATAGAAAACAGTACAAACGTTTTATCTTAATAGCATCCCAGGAATAGAGCACTCACAGCCGGATTTGGAAAAGCTGATTAAGACGGCGTTCCATCCATCCTGTCAAAGCCTTTAGTCAAATGCAGCCGGGAACATACGGTATACTTCATTATGTATACCGTACGTGTATATTGAAACTTTGAAATAGAGGATTATTTGCTGAACTATCGTTTGCTCGCAACTTCGTCTGCGTTGAGATTGTGTGTTGATATTCTTGATGTTGTGTATTGTTGAGTGCCTCGTTGGTCAAACGGTTACAAACTAAGCTAAGCACGAGGTCCTTGGTTCGATTCCCAAGTCGAAAATGTTATTGGATTTAAACACTGAAAAAAAAACAACAATAAAATACAAAGTAATGAACAATCACGGTTGATACCTCGTAAGTGACAGTATAAGTTTTATTGTTGAATTTTCCATCTGAAATTTACTCGAAGTCAGGACTTGTGCCCGTTTGTTGGCAATAAGCTCCCCTGTATTACATCGGACTCAGACATAACTGGCGAATTGTGGACGTACTAAAAGTACCTACACCTCTTCCTGACTTTTTGGGTATTACAGTGTTTTGTTCTTGTTTGCTTCGATAGAAACGAAATTATTATTTTCACTAATGATAATGAGTCCCTGTGGTGAGGATCGAGGGAAATAATAGATCAATCCTCTGTATCGTCGCGTGTTTGTGACGTAAATGTGACTACAGGAAAGGCTAAGGAAAAGTGTCAGTACAACGGGTTACGCAATAAGCTCCTTTACTTTCGCTTTTCCTGTTCGTTTGTATGACAAGCAGTCATACAAACGAACGCGAAAAAGAGATCATCTAAACACAATGTATTTCAATGAGGTTTTCACTGTCATTTAGGTCGTTTATTTCTGAAGGTTTGCGTGTAACTATATTACATTATTATTGTATATTTGAATACACCTTAAGTAGGTATCCACAGATACTGCCATCTCATTGGTCGAGTGGTCTCAAGCGCGACCGTTGAGCATGAGGTCCTGGGTTCGATTCCCGTGTCGGGCGAAGTGTTAATGGATTTTATTGAGTTATTCCATCAGGTAATTATTGGGTTCTTGATGGCATGTTAATCCAAGCCAGAGGCCCGTAGGTGGCATAAAGACACTGACACCAGGTTACGCACTAACCACACGATAAAGAAAGAATATACTAAAAGTCAAATTGTTTACCCTAGAAGGTCTTTGAGTTGTCTACTTATCTGAGCTCTAATATCTACCATAAAATTAAAATGTTGTCTAAGAAGGTACTAATCTCTTTTTTCTTCACTAGGCCTTTGTTTGAGACAAGCTATTTCCATTTAAAAACAGACACTGAAATACCAACAGCATACAAGATTAAGTTTTAGTGTGATTTTAAGACAATAAATCTCAATAAGATTAGTCTGTAAGCTTTCGAAAAAGTAGCACATGAAAATAATTACCAAATAGCGTTAAAGAACTCTAGTGTTGGAATATTGAGAAAATCCATGTTCCGAAATGTTTCGTCCATATTTCGGCATCGGCAGATTCAACCAACATGCTCATGTTTTGTAGGGTACAAGGGTGTTGCCAAAGAACCACTCTTTGGCTCTGGCCGTACAATGGGCGCTGGAGGCCGGCTACCGACATGTCGACACCGCTTCGCTGTACCGCGTGGAGGACGAAGTCGGCCTCGGCGTTCGGTACTTCCTCGGCAACAACAGCAATGTTAGTCGACAGGACGTGTACATCACTACTAAGGTGAGTGTATTTGAATATTTGACTTTGACTATAATTCTCTTTACACAGTTTTTTACTAATAAAAAGATAACAACATAAAAGCTGTGAAAAGCTGTGTGTAGCAAAATAAAGCCCTTGAGCTCTTACTGTATCGACTTATTATGAAAGATGAAGATAATTTGGCAATACCATAAAAAGTAAGCAATGCAAAAATTCAAAAATAAATCAAGTTATACCTATAAATAAAGCGGCAACCAAAAAAGTCTGTAAATTCAGCAGTTCTAAAGCCTGATCGCTACCAAATGTAACCTCAAATTCCTTTTCCCAACAAAGAGGTTGTATAGTGGTAAACATAATATATTCGTGCGAAGTTACTCCATATATTATTACTTCAGTATCTGGTGAAAGGAGCCTAGACGTGTGTGTCACTACGAAAATGAGTTTCGTACTACATTATTAATGGTATCTACGTGGTTGCGAATATACTGAGTGCCATAATAGTCTGCTTTTGTTAGTGATTTCTGACTGCATTAACGGCTAGGGTCCTCTCACTCTCGTTAAGTGCATTGCATGTGGACAGCTCATGTTTAAAGTTTTGACAACTTTCATATTTACTATCGAAAAGTTTCTATGAGATTATCAATGAGATCTTTGCCTCGTACGTACTTTTAATAATAGTACTTCAACCTGAAGAAATGAAAGGCAATGAAATATTTTCTATATTTATTGGAGGAGGTTCTCCTAAGTTATATAGCCCCTTATTCTAAAGTACTTGTAGCACTTACCACCAAACTAAATATTTATGATTTACTCATTTACATTTCGTTGTTACTTTAATAACCTTTACTTCGGCCGAAATAACTTCAACTATAACAAAATAAACCCTCTTTGATAACAGTATTTGCACAGTACTTCAGAGGCAACAAAACTTTGGTTTTCGTAATTATGAAAATCCTTTTGCTTAGTTATTTGGTGTAGTATATAATTAATTGCTTTGTTGAAAGTTATGGAACGACGCCCACGAGCGGGAGGAGGTGATACCTGCTCTGAAGAAATCCTTGGAAATACTGCAGACGGACTATGTGAACTTATACTTGGTTCACTACCCTATGGCTTATAAGGTGAGCAAAGTTGTGTGATACTTAAATAATACATCGTCCATCGATAACACTGAAATGAATCAATATTGTGATATTGGTTGCTGTCTTTTTATCTTGGGTTGGAAACAGTGGCAGCAGAGTATAGCACAGCTGCCTGCCCTCGACACGCTTGAAATACTAACCATTTAAATACTTACCTTCTTGGAAACTTATTTTATGTTTCTCCAAGACAACAAGCGTGCAGACCTCGCGGGACGAGCTGGACAAGACCAGCGACCAGTGGTCCACATTGGCCTTGGATCGAAACAACTGGAAGTCATGGGGACAGGCCTTTGCCCAGCAGTGGGATGATGCAGGCTAACAGTATCATATAACAAGCACGATTAACAGATTCATGATACCAGGACTTCATAATTATTCACATATTATCTTTACAATTTCGTAATCATTACGTCAGATCATTTTATCATACCCAGGGAAAGCCTCCTGCTGGTACATCCTAAAAACCCCTCTACCTAGGTGAGCAATACCTCGTTCATACGCCCGGAAAACTAATTTCGTGTTTGCACAGCTTCGCAACGTAAACAATCCCCTGGAACGCATTAAACTTTACAAGACTCCATTTGAGTACGTTCAAACACACGCGTTCCTCAGTGTGTAGTAACACAAAATCATTTTAATAATAATGTTCTGTGTTTTAGTTAACACTACATGGTATCTACGTACTGTGAGCTAAATTTAGCTGCGGTTTTGGGATGTGTTTCATATTTTAGCATGGTTTAGGATTTATCTTTCGTAGAAGATTGTTAAAGTCTACTTTCAATAGTCCTGTGTTTTTATCATCTTAACGGTTTCATCGGGTTTCATGGTGTCTACGTACTGTGAGCTAAATTTAGCTGTGGTTTTGGGATGTGCTTCATATTTTAGCATGGTTTAGGATTAATCTTTCGTAGAAGATTGTTAAAGTCTATATAGTCCTGTGTTTTTATCACCTTAACGGTTTCATAATTTTTCATGGTATCTACGTACATAAATGCTAAATTCAGCTGAGGTTTCGGGATGTGCTTCATATTGTAGCGTATTTTAGGATTTATCTTTCGTACCAGATTGATAAAGTCTGTTGAATATCTAGTTCGATGTTACATGTACGACGTAACAATTCAAGGTAAAGAGAAGAACTTTACCTCCAAATATCTTGACAATGTGACATTTCTCTCATATCATAGAATTTTTTTGTTTTTTCCAGTGTCTTAAAACCCATGGATATCCAAAGTTCCATCAGGCGCCGAAACTATTTAGAAAAATAAAAATGGTGATGCGGTGACATGACCGCTTTTTTAGCAAAATGTTTGAACCCCTTTGCTCGTCCACCTTTTATTTTTTTGTGTTCCATACAGTATTTTTCCAATAAAACTCTTGCTATGGCTTTGACATCAAAAGGCAATAACATTGTTAAATACCTAAAGTAACGATCTTAATAAAAACTAATTGGCTGACAATGCGATAGCGTATCAAAAGTTTGTCCCACATTCTGTTGAAATGAATGCAATAACAATTTTGTTACTTATCTAACAGAAATGGCAGAACTTGCCTGAGGGAAGGGTCATAAGTTATGACCCATAATGAACTTTGGAGATGGCTTGAAACAACATTTGAGAGTTGATTATTACATTACATAAAATTATTTAAGGGGGCAATATCATCCTTCTATGTGCTATTCAGCAAAGTTGAACTGGGTATCGAACCGTCACAAACGCGAAAAAATAATATCCTATCTCTGTATACATATACAAGTTTAGCTGGCTACATAATAATGTGTTGACCAATAAAACCATCTGTTTTTCATGCGTTGACGAGCCGCCCGTAAAAAATCTGTAGTTAAAAAAAAATCTGGTGAATTGATAACCTCCTGCTTTTGGAAGTCGGTTAAAAAGTAGTTACAATGAGTTGAGTTTTCTTTTACTCCTTGTCTCTGATTACGATCACCATACATGAAGTTGCTTAAAAAAGATCTATTTCAAGCATCAACAAGTCCTATATTTTACAGTAATATCATCCTCAGATCATCAGTTAAGTCAAATGATTTCCCTGACTAGTTCGGTGATCGTAGTACGATATTATTAGACCAATCGATGCAGCTGCCTGTGTTCCAGATATAATCTAACCCACAGCCGCGTCTCTCGACAGCCTTGACAAGCGAATCAATAGTCTACTTTGGAAATTGCCTATTTGTACGGCTTCTATAAATACTGAAAATACCTATTTATTACAGGGTGATATGGGACTTTGGGGCGAAAATAGAATTTATTCTATCTTCTCAGATTCTCGTCCATCAGTCACCAAGGTTTTTTTCAAGATCTATGCAACGCAATACTTAGATTTTAAGGTCTCGATGACGCACACACCGATCGCCAGACAAATGCTGAGCTTTAATAATCGAGATTGCTCACGTCCCATAGCCGATGAGTGTTAGAAAACATACAAAGTGAGATAGAGCACCACAAATGAAACAATTATTCTAGTTAACCATAAAAATTGTAACACGACCCTCAACGAAGCCGAAAGGCACTTGTTCTCCCCGTCATTGCGAACATTTTTTTGTTCTAGAAATTTAGACCATACCTGGGATCCCTCTAGTTACATATATATAGAGAGATATTGGAGATATTGGGGGTCAAAGTTCCAACTTTTTCAGAAGTTTATTTTTAATGTAAGATACTGAGAAGACTGTAAACACCTCCTTGACCCCCATACTTTTCAATCCATCCATCAGCACAATATTTGAGTGCGTTACATTGAGTCCAACCGTAAAAAGCAGCACCTAAAAAAAGTCGTTTCCCAGCAATGATTTTTGGGGCAAGTTACCTAGTTTGATGTACATAATACTTGGTTAACAGCTTCGTGAAGGGTCAGTTTACACTCTGTATACGTCATACTAATACTCAGGTATTAACCCTCGCACATTTTTTATAAAAAACGTAGTCTTTAAAAAGTTAGCTCACACACTGAATCCATGTCTAAAGAATTACTAAGAAAACTGATTCCTGTTGGAAACATTTGCCCTAAGTTCACGGAAGGACTTCCGGGAAACTTCAAAACTTTTTCCTCATGTTTTCATTTTAAAATGTTTGAGAACTTTTATCTTTACAGCGATATTTTCTTAAGGACGTTGTTAGACGAGACCTGCGTTATTAGGGCTCTTAAAATAACGTTGTTTATTAGCCAGGCATATCACGTGCATCCTCATCATCATCATCATCATCATCATCATCCACAGCCCGACTTCACCCACTGCTGGGCCTCTCTTTACTTTTGCGAAGCTCCACGTTCTTGTGCCAGCCTCACCCAGAATATACCCGCGATGGCAACAATGTCGTCTCCCATCTCGTCGCCAGACGAACAACACTTATCTTTCCAGTCCTTGGACACCACTCACACACCTTTACTTCTCCTGCCATCACCGCGCTTTGCTAGGTGTCCCGCCCACCTCCATTTGAGTTCCTTGTGCATCAGGTTTTATAAATCTTTGAAACAACGCTTTTAGTCGGGAAAAACTAACAGGTATTTTTTTCTTTGTTTTTTTTTTGCTGAGTATTTAGTCGCCAATGTCGACATCATCATCATCTGGTAAGCATTTTCCCAAGTGTGTGGGCTTTCAATCACATTAAATACAGCTCAGTACGTAGTGTGTTACTTAAATACTCTTTCAATTAATGATACGTTTAAAAAAACTAATATTTATTCTTAATATTTTAAGCAAGCAGCAATATTTTTAACACGCTTTTAATAGCTTCACCTAAGTATAAGTATGTAAAAAATTTATTTATAAAACTTATAAGTTAAAGCCCCACTTCCCCGTTTTCGATTGAGCTGAAAATGTTTGCATATATATTTTGTTTGGATGACAATGCATGATTAGCTAAGTGACGCCATTCTAAATAAATATGGCGGACTCTTAAAGATGGCGGGCTAGTTATTTTTATGCTTTCCCATCAATGCCACTCTAAAGCTTGTTGTTTTGGTTTTTTAAAGTATAATATTTTATTTAAAGTGTTCTTTCTCATTTTAAGAATTTAGAAACTAAATACTTTTCTTATAAGATATCAAGTGAAGTATATTATAATATCTATCTTAGATAAGTACATAATATCTTGCCACCTGAACCTATCTTGGTTAAGTAAGCAAGGTGCTTTTGGAACCAACACACCGAACTTTATCAAACTTTACGTTCTGTATAGTTTGCAATTCAATATGATTCTAGAAGTTTCGTCTGAGTAACTTGAATTAAATATTAAATTAATTAACTGTTTTAGGTAATGTGTGTTTCATATTCTTATGAATATTTTATGTAGGTAGGTACTGTTAGCATATTATTTTTGTACTTATTAGTAATTTAATACTTGGATATCTCAGCAAAGCATAACTCCTCCTTATCACCCACAACCATACCTAACTATTAAAATCTAAATAGAAAAATATATTCTTTAAGTACCTGTTCACAAGCAAAAAGCGACAGCTAATCGACCCATAAATAGCAGCTCGTAGAAGACTGAAATACTATCCTTTATACCCAAGGGTAGTTTTTTTGTAAACTTTAAATACTTCCCTAAATGTATAATTATCCTCCAGAGCCATTCTTCCCCTTTTCCGGCCAGTCCTTTGTAAAGATAATTAAGCTAGTAATTACGCCAGAGATCCACAAAAAGACATCGGACCGTTAAATCATGTTTCAAACATGTTTTCCTTTCAACGGTATTAAACTGGGAACGTACAAATGTAACTACAGACTTACCTACTAATAATAGTTTAATTCATGTTGCACAAGAAGTCTGATCGTAGGTACAGAACTTTCAGAGACCCTTGTTTCTAAGTTTAACTTACTTTACCTATGTATGAACTATGTCACAGGAACATTCAAGTTCCACGTTTTACGTACCTTGGTTTGGCCTTTCCAAGGGGCAAGAACTACGGAATATAAATGTCTCGAAGTTTTGGAGTAATTAATTAATAAAGTTCTGCCCAATTATTGTAAAAGTTTTGTAATAAATATTTATGGATTCTCGATTAAATCACTGATTGATCAGCGGAACTACAGGTCGTAGGTACTAGATTTGGAAATAAAAAACATCAGTTATAAATTCAATAGTGAACCACGTGCATATGCCGAGAATACCGGAATTCTTTCAAAGTTAAAGGAGCTTCTATTTTTGAGTTGATCACGTGGCGGTGTCGCGCGTCGAATTTACGAGTCTCACAATTTCGAAACATCCACGTGTGTGCACTCCTAAAGAAAGTTATAAATAAGTACGTTTTTATGTCGATATTTCCGTTGTTTCTGTCCTGGAAAATAGGTCATTTTCTGGCGTTTTAGAACCGTTGCAGTGTGAAACATAAATTGTACAGCTCCATTTCTTTTATTTTATACAACTGAACAATGACGGCATAAATTTATAATACGGCCCCAGATCATGAAAGTTTTGTCTATCAAAGCTTGGGTTTGAAATATTAACATTTATAATCCATTAAATCCCAGTTAATCACTGACAATTTCTTCTACCCCAATGTCTTCGTTCTCATACCCACAATGTTTTCTTTTTTCTTTTAGAAAGACAATTCCATCAGTAACACGGATTACCTGACGACATGGCAGGGCATGGAGGATGCGAAGGCGATGAACCTGACCAGGTCTATCGGCGTGTCCAACTTCAACCTCAAACAGATGCAGAGGCTTTGGGACAATTCGAAGATTAAACCTGCTGTTCTTCAGATTGAGGTTTGTTTGATCAACACAAGTGAACCTTGGACAACTTGTCAAAAACTCAGGTTTATTATATTAAGTTTAATATTTTCACCTTCATTCCTTAAACTCAAGGGGAAAATTTATAAAACTATGGTTAGACCTGCTGTCTTTTATGGATCAGAATGTTGGGCCACAAAAGGGATGAATGAAAGGAAATTGCATGTGGCTGAGATGAGAATACGAAGGGGGATGTGTGGTGTAAAGCGAATGTATAGAATAAGGAATGAGTACATGAGATTAAATCTGAAAGTGGCGCCGGTGACTAAAAAGTTGTGTTGTAATCAGTTATCGTGGTACGGAGATGTGATGCGGAGGAATGAGGGAAATGTAGTGAGGAAGTTGAGTATGAATGTAGATGGCTTTATGAGTAGAGCAAGACCAAAGAAACGATGGATGGACTGTGTGTAAGATGATATGGCTAGAAAGGAAGTGACTGCTGAGATGACCCCAAATAAATTGGGATAAAGGTAGGAGAATGATGAATGATGATGATTAAGTTATTGGATTTTTCCACCATTAATTCCTCTGTAGCAGGCTCATCCACTACAGTACGAGTTTAAACATACCTAACTAGAAATGTGGATGAAGTTTAGGGTACACCTCTGCCCAAACCCTTCGAAGATTACAGGCTTGACGATAATCCTGTGCGTTTTATTAACACATAAACCTACTGGCATAAATTCTCTAAACTTTGATAAAAAGGGCATTAAAATTAGTTCGCAGTTAAAAATTAAAAGGGGATATACACACAAACACGAGAAGCGACTTTAAAAAGAGATTACTTTTTGTTTGAGTTGAGTGATACATCAAACAACACAGACACGACCAACACAGACGACGACGTATCAATCAAGAAGTGAGGACCATATGAAGAATATAGAGATTTCGTATACATCGGACTTTATGTTTTTAAAAGAATTTATTGCTACGTTTTCAAAACTGAGCGCTACGCTTCGACTGTATGAAAACTGAAAACGTTAGCAATTTTTAAACCTTGTGTACAGAATGAAAATAAAAGCAGTGGATTGTTCTCCGATAATTTTTTATTTTTTATTCAATCTTTTAACGATTATAACGTGATAAAAGAGACCAATCTGATAAAGAAAGTTTGATTGAATTGGTTATTGATTCGACCCGTATGTTTGTAATATTGTTGAAATTGCAAAATATTCGTAATATTAGACTATAAAGGTTTCTAAACGCGTCTGCTATAAATTTCATTCGTGAAAGTATGTAATTCACATATTACTCAGAAACTACAAATCGAATTTAAATTATTATTTTCTAATTGCATTAAGAAAATCACCTTAGAGAACAGTGCAAGTTTCATCAAAACCGGTTCAGTAATTTTTAGGATATCGACTTATTGTCCTCTATGTTGAAAATATTATAATAATATCATCACGAAGTAGTTTTGTGAATCATCGAGATTGAGACAATATTACTATAAAACAAGGCTTTATTTGAGATTTATTATCACTACATTTCCATTGAAAGAATTTGAAAGAGCATTTTGTATGTCTCTCCATGAGCTATGAGTGAAAGAACCTGGAAGATAGGAGAAGCCCTTGCCCAAAACTGGGATGAACAAGACTGATAGTAACCATTACTGGTTTCTGTTTATAAGGTAAACCCCACAATAACTCAAAACGAGCTGGTGAACTGGTGCCACGAGCATGGCGTGGTGGTGATGGGTTACAGTCCGTTCGGTGGCATACTCGGTCGGAAGGCCGACGCACCGGCGCCCCGTGCTAACGATACTCTGTTGCAAGAACTGGCACAGAAGCACAAGAAATCAGTACCGCAAATACTGCTCAGATATTTGGTAAGTGTTTTCAGCAGTATCTATCAAAAATGAAAGCCTCGCCTCTCATGCACGAGACTGTGGGTTCAAATACGGGCAAGTATCAATGTGACTTTTTCAATTTATATGTACTTTCTAAGTTTATCTTGGACATCACTGACATCGGTGAAGGAAAACATCGTAGTGATACCTGGACTTACAATGAATATAAGTCTGAAATTGCCAACCCGTCTTGAGCAAGCGTGGTGATCAATGCTCGTGCCTTCTCTGTATCTGTAGAGGCCATTGTCCAGCAGTGGGACAGCAATAGCCTGAAATAATAGTAAAAAGCCAATTATTATTTCAGACAATCTTTCATACCCTATTTAATCACTTTATGGCATGAATTTTCAAAAATCGCTCACTTTCGTTACGTACGGACTTTCTGTGCAAAATTCCAGGCTTAGGCTTATGCTTATGTTTATTCTGTGCGTTGCCTGTCAGTAAGTCAATAAATTTATTTTACGGTATTTACATGAAGTAGAAGACCATAGATTTATACCCTATACCTATAAATGTTTCAACAAAATAAAATCTCACACATAATGGACCATTATGTTACAAAATAAACACATACAATAGAAATTCTAGCACATAAATCGAACAAAACACCAGAACATTCCCAAATAATTTAACTCGCAACACAAATCAAATTGACATTGTAACACATTGACAGGTCTAATTCCCCCGATTCTTCGCTCCTAATCGGCATACGAAATCCTTTCGGCCCATTTACTTGTACTATCCCTTACCTTTGACGAGGTGACAGCTCTAAATACGTGTCAACATCACTTTCAACTTGTTTAATTTAAACCCTAAAGTTGGGTACACGGGCCCAATTGGCTTTGATTACGTCTGTAAGTGGAAAATCGTTTATATTTATTTAAGCGATTCGCTTACAAAGTTACTTGAGCTTGTGTGAACACGTACGCTTATAAATAACGTCGTAGTGTTACGTTAAAGTATCTATGTTTCTGTAATAAATCATATTATGATAGCTTATTTGAACGGTTTATCTCGAGTGCCGTGAGTTACCCGAGGCGGTGTTTTTCCCTTTTTAAGGCAATTTCTTTTCACAAAGTTAAACTGTTGAACTAAAATAATGAATTTCTACTTATTTAAATTACTCGGACTTAATTTTACTTTGACTAGAGTGTGAAGACTTAAAAGTGTTTTATTTTATCCCGTTACTTTTTCATAACTGTTTAATATTGTTATAGCTGGATCGGAATATCGTGGCGTTGCCTCGATCGACGAATAGAAACCGTATCAACAAGAACTTTGACATTCAAGACTTCAAGCTATCGCCGGAGGAAGTAGAGAAGTTATCAGGATTTAACAAAAACTACAGACTCAGAACCCCAGTGAAATGGTACGACCACCCACACTTTCCCTTTGAGAAGAAAAACCTTACACAAGAAGAAATTAAATACATTATTGATCACAGCAAAGAAGATTGATATTTTAATTGTAATAAATTGAAGTATTCATGTAAACAACACCAACGCTAGGCGAAACCTACGAAGGAACTAAACAAAAACATCTGGAGTAACCCAAATGTTAAGTATAAATCACAGATTTTTTTATAATTTAAATTAAAAATAAATGGCGTTTTTACGTATTTAAACGCTTTATTTTTTTTTTCTTTTGATATACCTCCCTGAGAATTATAGGAACCTTTCAACATGAAAACTTATTCAAATAAGTATTAATAAGTTAACAAACGTTATAAATTATGTAAAGGCTTTGATTCAACCTGCATAAAATACTAAAAAAAACAGTAACATTTTATTACATCACCTAAATCACATCAAAAATGATAGGCAAAATTATAAACGAATACAAATGATTTATAGCAATTCCCATAAAAAATCTTTTATACCAAACCGAAATAATAACGGTTACTGTTTTACAAAGTCCTTTATTTAACATTCATGTAATTTATTACTTTCCCTTTTATCAGGGAAACCACTTCCGAACGAAAAGTTGTTCAGTAATAATCTAATTTGACTCATTTCTAATAGCAACTTGGTCATCTTTTTGTGTCCCAATCTTGATCTTTTTATAAATTGTGATGATAAAATGAAAACATTTTCAATAAATCTAAACTTCTAAGTAAATATGTTCTCTAGGTTAAATTTCTTTTCTGGGACTAAAGCACAAGATATATAAGGTCCAAGTTTATTCTCTCCATCAAATATCAGTTCAGGAATTTAGCTTTGAAAGGCAGGCAGTCGAACTATCCCTGCAGGACGTATTCGCTGATTAGTCTAGTTTCACTAAATACACCACTCAAAAGATCAGAGATTTAGCGTTCAAAGAATTTATGAAGTGAAATTAATTCTGCGTCGTCGAATCGGTTTAGCTTCAAACTTGAAATTAACCGGCTGAGCGTTGCGGGGCGGAAAACGTTTCCAATAATTAAATAGCTACCCACCTTATCTCATCTCAAAGGAGTTGTGTTAGCCTTTTTAATCTCCTTAGTATTATGTAATTGAATTCTTTTAACCGCGAGTATAAAGGGAATACCGTCGCTTTTATCTGAAGCCCGGGCTTTCGGATCACCTAATTGATTTGTGAGCGGCTTTGTTGCTGTTTGAGTAATAATGTAAATCCAATAAACTAATCTGTGCCGCGTCAGCAATAGTTTGTTACGCCATTACTGTAACCTAATAACTTGACAAATGCTGTTATATCGGTTACGGGCGATTTTCAATTGTTTCGTTTGTTTTCTGCTTTTGATATTTATTGTTGTATCTATTTCTTACTATGCATACAACCCATTGGATAGTATGCTGATGAAATTGGTTGATATTTTTCAATACTTCCCACGCTTAGAACAAACATTATTTAGTGAAAGATGAGCCACTTATTACGAGAGCTAAGAGAGTAAATAATGCGTAGCCGAGGTCCATTCGATGATACGACCCCAATTATTTTACTTGACTCCAAACAACATTAGTAAACGACTGTAAGGAAATTACAACAATAAAAAAAAAAACTTCAAGTCATTACGAAGAAATGTATTTTTCGTTTCTCATTGTTTTTCTGTGTCAATGGTTTGTTAGTAATTTGAACCATTATAAGCTCTTGGTATTCTCCAAAGTAAGCGCTAAGCGTCGCTACGGCACGTCATTAGAAATCATTACGGTACGAAGACTGGTAGCTTTAAGTGCCATTAAATGAAAATGTCCTAAAATTATGGGCACTTAGTGCAAGGAGCCATTCTGTAGAGGCTATTTCCATTCTATATGTACGTTCGTAGATACTCATTCAGTGAAATACGTAACGGTCGAATTTAACGGGAAGTATTTTATTTCAACACATGGCCGCAGATAACATCGTTTGCTGTACCCGTATTGTTGTTATCCATTACGTAATAATCATCAGTTTAGGTAGATATTTCGCGCAGTCCAAACAACTATATATGTTGGCATTATGGCAGCGGACACCGCATGAATGAGCCTTTATAATGTAATGGCCGTACAATGTTGGCGCAGCTATCAATTCGAAGCTTTATCATTGAATGCATACTGGTTGCTTGTTTTTTGCGAGTGGCTTATTTATGAGAAAAGTTAGGGGAGGTTCGGCCGGTCCTAACATAAATTAGGTGCGGTGACACGGACTAATTGGCGTCATTATGCGCGCGGATGGCCGACGGGAGGCGCGCGGCGGCGGCGCGGCGGTGAGGCGCACGTCCATCGACGCCTATTTCACCAAAGATTCGCTTTTCTTCCTCTATCGCAACCGCTCAATTAAACAAAGGTAACTACAATCATTTATCGTGCTTAACTTACAAAGGCGCGTGATTAGCTCGGCATTAGTTAACTTCTCGAATAAACCACCATGTAACTTATGAATGCCTGGTAATTAGCTCGTTATTGATTCGGAAAATGCTGTTGACTTCTTTATGCCGATTAATTAGGAGTTTCTTGTGATGCGATCGGTATTCCCGGCTGTAGGTATAAATGAACGTGAGCAATGGTGAGCTGGACTAATGGCAGGCGGTGTGTACAAATGTGCGAGCTCAGCGGCCCGCGGTCCGCTAAACAGACTAGCGCGCGGTCAACGCACACTAATTACACACTAAATCAAATAATGTTGAAAAAACTCGCATCAATCAAAGGGGCGACGAAAACAAAATTACTTTCCAAAGTCGTTACGACGTAGACGACGGAGTCCGTTGTTTTAATCACAAAAGAGATAGAGTTACTTTTATTATACTGAGGGGTTGTTTCCCGTTCGCCGTTGTCTTTACGTCAACTGCTCAAAATTCAGGAAGCCTTTTGTTGTTGTGGAGGCTTCTATTCAAGATTCGCAAGACAGTGGATCCCTGTGATGTCAGTTGGAATATTAACAAGGGACGCGACGTCGACCGGCGCGTCGTGACAATCCTTTAAGCGTCCAAACATAACGGCGTGTAGGGAGGACGCCCGCGTCGCTGCCGCCGCCGCCCGCTCGGCGCTCGGACGGTGTCAATACTGATCTTTTGAATACCGATACTGATAATGTCTTGGGACACGTCAAGAACTTACTACGTATACAGTCTCTGTTATCAAGAGTGTTTGCTTGCCTTAAAGTTTAAACAATTCAATCTTTGTTTAATGTGTCAGATTGTCGAAAGTTAGTTCAATAACACACTGAGGAGTAATTCAGGACTGGGGAGGTACACGCTGGGTACCTGTGATTAAATTTTAACATGAGTTTGTTAAGCAAATATCTAGCTGCTCAATCATTTTATATCTCGTTCGGCCATCCATCTTTGTACGAGCTTGTTAAACGCTATGTGAATGTGAAAACTAGAACAAAGTTTCATTGAACAGACTCTCGCAATAAAAGCTGGTAAGTTTAAATTTCGAATAAAACCATAAAAAATACGTATCTCTAATGCCGAACCCTGGAACGTACAAACTTCAGCATATTTGTATTCATATCTACTACTGACTAGGTTGTCTAGAGACTCTCGACTATCTCATGCAACTTCATGAATTTGTAACATCCATCTTATTTGTTTTCAAAGATACTTGTAAATAAAGTTAGTTCTCTTGAGTCCAAAAGCCAGTATAGTAACATAAATCCATCCTTTTAAGTTGAATCACGTTCTACAAATGTTTGCCGATGGAACACACGACGGGGCCACATAATAGAAAGACAAACGTATCGGAACTTTGACTTTGCAATCAATTTTATAACATTTTAACGCTAAAAATGTAGCTAAGTACAAGGCCTTTTTGGGAACGTTTTATGTAACTACGCGAACGAAACCTCATTAAAATAATGGATGTTAAATTAGGTTAGTGTCTGTTATCAAATATGTCAAAATGGATGTTAGGAATTTTGGCGTTATTTCGCTAGTATGAAAGCAATCTATTCTGGAAAATGTAGAATACAGCAACTGTTTTTCTGAGCTACGCATAGTCGTCAGAATTACCAGCAGTGCGGGATTAGGACCACCCGAACATGTGTGTAGTACGCCTCTTAATATGTACGAGTATGACTGCTCACAGATTTGAAGATGTATAATAATCTGTATAATACCGCCATGATTGTTATGGTTGCTTATGCTAATAATCTTCTCCTTATGTACTGCACACCTTGCTTTGCTTTGGTCAGAGATAAGGTAGTGACAGAAGACGTCGTGACGGACACGCTCCAGTCACGTCTCGGATGAAATCCTCTAGCCGTCCAGTTCTCCTGTCAATCTTTGAAGGGATTTGGTTACGTCACATGAAATATAGTTACATAGCTGCACTAGATTAGGATCATTAAGGAGAAGTCTCACGCATGCGCCAGTGCAATTGTACCTTCACATAGTGTTCATCTTACCATACTTTGCATGACGATTTGAGTTGACGAAACTATTATTTTCGTCGACGAGAGGACTTTTTAGGCTGATTGGTTCATGGTCGAATAAAATCGATGAAAACTCCGTGTATGCTGATTGGATGACATCCCTGGAGCGAAGCAAATCTGACCGAAGACTAACGTTTACACAGGTGTATTTTGGGTTACCTACAAACATTTATGAAAAAGTTTCAGCATCTTTTGATCGTGAAAATTGTGATTTCCTTTACGGAGAAGAAACAAAATAAGTAAATGAACATGCAGCAGTTACATATACCTACTGAATTGTTAGAATAGTAATTTAAATTTAAGTAAAAGTACTTTTGAATTTAATAAAGCGTTATTTTTTAATCCCTATCAATTTAAAGCGAGTCAATTACTAAAATGTGTGCGGGACGCTGATAAAATAAAAATAAAAAAAATATTGTAATTAGTCCTCATGAATTTTTATAACCTATTTGCAAACTAATTTACATATTGAAGAAGATTACTTATTCACTAAACTACTTAATATTAAAACACGATCGAAATATAAATCGTGCTCACAAATAAATAAATGAATATTCTAGTTTTAGAAATCTTGCAAATTGATGATGCAAATTGTGGTGGGAAAATTTTCGAAAAGTCCTATTGCCTGCAAATAGTGGTCTCGGATCTGCAGCGTCTGTTAAGGCAAAACTTACTGAAGAAGCAGCGATAGCTTTTGCTTCAGAAAAAAAGACTTTCCACGTACTAAAACCGCTTTACCTTGTAGTAAAACGAACGCTACTTGGCTATAAACAAGTGAACCTGACAATGTCTAATACGGGCGTAAAGCGCTAAACTAAAGCGTTGACTTGAAAATAAGAAAATCAACGAGAAAGAACACGACGCTTTGGGAGCTGGGACGCAGACGGGAATCTTGTTTTGTGTAAATAGAGTCCCGTGGCAGAACAACTCAGGCGAACGGCGCACGAGCTTCAATCGGTGCGGGACTGTGTTGTCAGCTTCGATTTCGGAAACGAGTTTTTGAATTTGGAAGCGGAAAAGTCGCATACGGGTTACTGTTATACGGATGTTAACCTTTCAACTGCTAGGATATATCCAATTGGTTTTTAGAAACGAGTAATAAATACCGACTTTGACAAGTTCCGTAACTGGATTATTTTTACTGTATTCTCAATACAGTTACAATCAGCTGGAAAGGTAAGTTTTGAGATACACAAATAACATACTCGTATAACGACAAACGCAAGTAAGTACGTAGGAAGGAACATTAAAGCAACAGTAATTTCTGTTACCATGACAAGCGACCTTGATTTGCCAATAGGACAAGGTAAAGGAATTGAGAAAATAAAAAGAAATAAACAAGCAAAATAAATAAACAACATTTCTAAGCAAGCAATACAACTTCAATATTCAGAGTTGACAACCCCGATGCGACGTTTTGCCGCTGCGCGCTGCCGAGCAGTGCGAGAAAGGCGCCTGCCCACGACCCTCCCGCGGGGCCGGTGCGACGGCACAACGGCTCGTCTGTACATGCACTTGTGACACAAAGATGCCACTGACAACTCGATTTGAATGCTGTTGACATGCAACGAACATGGGAATGCTGTATCGACGACAGATGTTTATGTAAAATGGGGACGTATTGTTATGCGTTACAATTCATTGCACAGACGACAGCCGGTGCCTATTGGTTAATATTTCAAAATTACGTTTGTGAAGTATTACCTACAAATGGTGAGATAGTGTTGTTTAAATGATTAGGTCAAAATATAAATACAATAACATTAAATAAACACAAATCATTTGAATTGATTCTTTGAATACATTCGTAAGTATTAGGTGAGTGTAGTAAGGTTTTTTTTATTGATTTTACTTAATATTCTGAGCTATTAGCTCTATCTTTAACAGAAATATTTTCACAGGAAGCGATTAATTAGGAAAAGCAGTTTAACTAACCCATTTAACTGTTTAGGTAACATTCAGAACGAAATATGGATTATCCGTCCAAAAACTCACCAACACTTTGTGATTGTAAAAACAACTTTTGCGTCGAACAATTTTTCCAATTTAACTTGCGCTACAATCTATTTATAAGTGTGTAAAAATGTATGCAACGTCGAACGCCAAGAAGTATGGCGATAGCAATAGCGTTTTATTGAGGGCCGCTTGCGACAAAGTTCTAAAGTCGGGCATTGTATAGGATTCCGTACGGCACATGCACTCTTCACGCTTGACCGAACGGCTCGGATCTTGTCGAAAACTCTGTATATAAGACTTTTGCATTTATACAAGCGTTTCTGCCGCATCAGTAGCATTGAAATACTGTTGTACTGTGTTGTGAAACGTTCATTTCGTTTAATGACAATGAAATGGGATGAACATAATAAAAGTTATGTTGTAATTATTGTATTTAATTTCATTATCTGTAAATCTTGTTTTGGGAAATTAATTTTATCCGAAACATTATGAATTTATTGTTTAAATTCATTTTGAAAATTTCTGTAGAACTCAATTATGTTTCGAACAGACTCAAAACTATGTATATTTCCACCAAACTCAACTCGTTGCACCGAACTTCCCGGAAATTCTACAAACAACATTATAAATAAATGATATTGCATGATAAAGTTTATTTCCACTGAGAAAAATAACAACAGTATTAATTACCTACATAATTTGAACTCATAAAAACTATCTATCTCACTCTAGATTGCAGAAATTAAGAAGAATACTTTTTTGTAAATCTTTTTTTTCAACGAAATAGAAAATGCTTGGTCTTGTCAAAAGTGAAGGCGCTCAAGGTAATTGTAGCTGGTTCCCGCGGTTTTACCCCCCAGCAGTAATTACCCTCGCGTACAGTACACCATTAATTGCTTCTCACAACGGAAACACTGATGGAGGTCGTTTATCCGGCCAGTTTGTTCACTTATCTATCCACTGTTTTTGCTCAGTCGTGTTAGACGCAAAATAAAGTGGTCTAAACTAACTAGCCCCATTTAAATTCGACGTTCGAATTTCATTACGCAATGAGTGAACAGAATTTTGATTTTTTTGTTAATGTTAACTAACAATTTGTCTAAAACTGTAGGTTTTTTCAGTCCTGACCTCAAAGTAGAACAAATTTATGAAGTTAAAGTTTTACTGAAAGTAATTTATTCATCGCTCCTCTCCTTAATTTTGTTACAAAAGTTCAGCTAAGAAGAGTATTAGCATTCAAGTAATTGAAAATGCATTGTTAAAACTTTATTAATAGCATTTGAGAAAAGTGTAAACCGGCTGACTCGGCCTCTGCTGCTGATACAAACTTATGAAGATATTTTTTTCTTTTAAAATATAAGAGCCTTAACTTTTTACTTAGGATAGCGTTCAAGATTTTGTTGTAAAGTTTCCGAGTGAAAAGCCCACAAGAATAACTAAGTCGGCCGTTGCAAGCGTTTTTGCAACCTCGACGTTTTTATCGGTGCAAAATTTCTATCGAATTTGTCGTAGCATCTGCCGCTGTCGGGAACTTTAATTCTTTGACGAGAACATTACCTCACCGATTGTGTGTTCCCTTAGGAATCTTTGGGTATTATTAACTGCACCACAGCTTCCGTTTAACGGCCGAAGTTGGAAAAAAATGTGGAAAATTTTATATGTTTCCGTCCCATTATAATTGAAGCAAACATTAATTACGCGGAGAGCTGCGGGCGAGGGGGTTTGCTCGGTGACTAGCCGCGAGCCACGCCCGCACTGGACGTGTCTACACACACACCCAGTACCTATAGATAACCTTTGCCGATAAAAACTTGAGCTCAACGCTTATTGCGCACCATTAAAATGTAAGTTTTTTTGCTTATTATACTTAATATCGCAACAGTAACAACTTTGGTAGTTAGCGAAACGGCTTAGCGACTTTTTGATATTTGAGATTGTGCTGTGTGAACTTTAGCCTGCCGTTAATTGGAGAATAAGAACCTTAATGTGGCACATTAAACTTTTAATGTGGTTACAGAGTTATGTCGCCGCTGTAGTGGGTGGGGACTTGATTCAGATTTAGGTTTTAACCCTTGTATAGCATAACTGAACTGCTGCGCTGTTCTGTTATGAAACGTTAGAAGCTAGGTTGTTCATAGTTCCAATTGGTTCTTCCTTATGATAGAAAAAAACACGAGAAAGAAAGTCCACGGTTCCTCTTTTAAAAACAGCTGTATTTTACAATGGTCTCAATGTAAACCGATCCTACTTAATATGTTGTAAATCTCTTACTAAAAAGGTGATACTTCATAGAGTTCTGTCAACAAACCACAACAGTTAACGAGATATTTAATAGCAGATTTACTGATTTTACAGGTTTTCAGGAGCTGATGGTGAGTACCGTTAGATTAATAACAGATGTCGTTTTTCACGTTTGATTCTTATGAAATTCAAGAGCAATTTACAGCGATGGCTAGCGATAACTTTATCGAAGGATAATTTAACTGAACAAATATTTTCTTGTTTGCTCTGAGTGAGGCTTAACACTTCAACTACAACAACATAATTTATTTCAGGCTACAATGGTCCATGAACCAGGTTATAAAACCTAACATACGCACTCGCACACTCACTACCCCCCTCTCTCTAGTCTTCGCACTTCGTAGGCACTACACGTACTGCTGGTAAAAAAGTTTTGTCCTGGATTCATTCTTCTTTTGGTAAAATTAAGGTTAGAAATTTGATCAAAATGGTCTATTGGTCCTTTTTAGACTATCTGAGAGTTAAAATCTAGCTATTAAACTGGAATAGGTACACAAATCCTGTCCTTACCTAAGTAAAGTTTTAAATAAACCACAAACTCAAACTAATAGTTCACCAAATAACTTCTAATTACACCAGGCTTACATCATTCTAGCACAATTTAGAGGCGGAGTAATAGCAAAATACAATCAAGTACTCTAAGTTGGAATTTCGGCGAGAGCTTACGTCCACCTCGTTGTTACTCCATGAATATTGAGTAGTCGTCGGTCTAAGCTCGCAATAGTTAATCTTCTTTTCGGCGGTGTAACAGCCGGTTTAATTATAAAAGGCGTATTATCGTAGACATTTTGTGGCGTATCGTGTCTGCAGGCTGTGTTTTGTTTTGTCGTGGTGTTGCGTGGGTTTTTGATTAGATTTTTTTGAAATTTATGTAACTACCTACCTACTTAGATAACGTTAAGATAATTATGTTATGAGATAATTATGTTATGGGCGTACCATGCACGCCCTCAAGATTAATGAAAAGATTTCCCGGGTTTGTTTTTTAAATTACTTTCCAAGAGACGAAAAATGAATTGTGACAATGGGAAGGGGCTAGTACTAAGGTATGTGATACTGTCTTATTTAGTGAGTTTGTTGAGATGATGCGAATTTAAAATTATTGCAATCAATTTCGTGCATTGCAATAAAGTTTAATATTATATTTATTTATTTATTTATTAAAACTTTAGGCACAAGTAAAAAAACCATCCCCCCCCCACCCTATATCTGTTTTAGTACTGTGAAAATACTTGCTAACTTTATACTTTGGTTTCTGTTCAATGCTGAATCCACCCACAGGAGCGTTAAGATGTGATCTAATGGTAAAAATATAACATGCCTTCGAAAAAAACATCATCTCTTCACTGTTTTAGTTTAAAGTTGGTTCACCTGTCCATCTTGATATCATTAATGAATTCCATCCTTTCTTTTCCTAAGCTTCATTAATAATTTATTTAATAGAACGTATACGTAGTATGTACTAGGAATAATCGGCACCTTGTTTTACAGATTGTATCACTTTCAGTTGTGAATCTAGGTGTAGGAGCCTAGTCATCATCTGCCTAGCCTTATACCAACTATGTTGGTGTGGCTTCCAGTCTGACTGGAAACAGCTGAATATCTGTATTTCTGACTGCCTGTCTGATCTCCACAACCCAGTTAGTACTGGTTAATACGATTCCCCTTGGTAAGACTAGTTTTCAGACTTTCGGGCCACTGACTACCTGTAACGACTGTCAAAGATCTACGTCGTCTGACAGCCGAGACCAACGGCTTAACGTGCTTTCCGAAGCATGGATGAAACTCGGTATGTAATGGGTGGTCACCCATACAAACCTAGGCAAGCATGGCTTAACCCAAATGTCGTCCCGAGCGGCTGTTATATTTTAGCTGCTCTGTAGGTGCCAAGTACTAAGTTAAAAAAGAACAACAGTAATACAACAGAGTGCACTAGTATTTTCATGGCAGCTACAAGAGCTTGTAGCAGAAGGACGCTTTGCAAGTCGCCGTCCTGGGACAGCGGTGCTCGGGAACATTGTTGCCTTAACTTATATTCGATTCCGTAATGGAATCGCGCCAGACGCAAACATCCAAGTCTGATTCTAGATCTATGCATAGGCAATAAAGTTGTAGGTTTACACTGCGGTCCCAATGTTATGTATTGCGTTTTGTGTGAGTTTTGATCGAGAAGTAAAATGTTCAGTGATTTTGCTTGTAATTGGAACTAGAAATGGGTATGCAAGTTTTAGGTGGCAGACAAGAAAGTGCTAAATTCAATCATTACCAATTTCTTTTTTTAAATTTGACCCGTGTTGTCCCTGAGACGTAAATCACAATAAAATACTGAGCAAGTACTAGTTGTACGAGTACTCACGTGCCAAAACATATAACCAGAATAATTTAAAAAATACAGCCCTATGACAGACGGCAGTCGGCGTATACCAAGCGTGGGTCTACGCCGTAGGCATAGGTCTACGCCATAGGCATGAGTCTACGCCGCGCCGTAAACATGGGTCTACGCTATAGACTTCGGCCTCAAACCTTCGCCGTCCATAGTACCTTAAAAATAACGTCGTAAATCCGTGAAAACATGTTATCGTTGTGTGAATCCCTTGCTTAACTCATCCTGTCCGGTAGTTGTGATAAAATTCAACTAAGGGATTTTGTCCAGAAAATGAGCATTAGCTTACGCAGTTCCGGTGTATTGAGCGCTATAAGTACCGCGATCACCGTTGTTTATGCGTGATGATTTGCTATAATTGTCTTGACCGTAGCGATCTATGAAGAACCTAGTCACCTACCTACCCAAGTTGTTTCAGCATT
Organism: Noctua janthina; assembly: GCA_963576755.1. Taxonomy (NCBI): domain Eukaryota; kingdom Metazoa; phylum Arthropoda; class Insecta; order Lepidoptera; family Noctuidae; genus Noctua; species Noctua janthina. The sequence goes on from OY755055.1 coordinate 8,961,972, forward strand.
CATATGGAAATTTATTTTAAGTTTGGCATAATTATATCATACTCGTAATTTACAGAATACCTACATGAAACTTGAATCTCCTTAAAATCTTGCTCAAGGAAATTGAAAATTAAACAGACTAGTTCACAATGTTGTTGAAGTGAAATTAGATCCTTACTCTAATATTAATAAGGTACCTTTTGTCCGTGTCATATTCCATCAACTCAAAACAGTAGAAGTTTCCATACCTTTCGACATAGTTCATTGTTAAATCGCGTGGGTATGTTTTAAGTAATTGACGTCGGCTGTAATTACTCAGTTGCCACTCATATTCGTGTTTGCTACAAAATTACGACGCTTAAAGAAACGTAGGCGTTTTTACTTTGCAATATTTCGCTCTATTTTTGCTTTGTCACTTCGTAATGTGCCAAAGTTTTGTAGCTTTCTGAATGGGATGTTCGCTGCCAATTCTCTCGGTACGTCGCTTAATCGATTGAGTGGAAGTCGAACTAAACTGGCTCTGGAAAGTCGGCTACCATTCTTCTGCCGCTGCCTTTTAATGCCTGTTGATGGATCGTTTGTGATGATGAGAGTTATAGGAAGCGATCTGCTTTTGTTTTACGGTAGTGCCGTCATGTTTCTAAAATTTTACTTATTTTATGATACTGAATGGCGAAAAATAAAGGAAATTATGATAACCTGATGAAAAAGTTAGGAATGTTGTATTTTTTCCGATAGTTTGATGTGTTTATCACAGGGCAATTTCTGTATTTTTAAGATTTATCGCATTCTTTTCTCAATATTAAGCATAGTCAAGAGACGTTTACATTAAAAACCTCTAAAGTACCTTTAATTTCCACAAATTTTGGTCGTTGTTGGTCGCTGGTATGATATTGTAAGAATAGCTTTGAACGCCTATTGATGTCGTATGAAAGAAAAGTTTCCAAAAACTTTAAAAACAAATCCTGAAAAAGCCACCACCTTGTTTGACATAAAGTGATTTCCACGAAACATTTACATTTTTTAATAAGCAAAGAAAAATTTCAGTGCCGGTGACTTAGAACACTGAAACCATCGTAAACGTGTTCAACTATGTCCTCTTACATCGTGTATTTGACACATAGTATTTAGTTGTCTTTGTCATTATTATTTATCCAGTGTATGTATGATACGTATGGCAGTCAATAAGGAACAGATGGCGTCGTTGCCGTGCGTGTAATGAGCAACATGGCAACGTGACATGGTAGCCATACATTTTGGTGAGACGTTCATACTAATGTAGCAAAATATCAAATGCTTTTGAGTTAATTGAGTGCTCATGAGGACTGTTATTTGTTATTTGAGATCAACGTTAAATGCTGTTGTAATGTTTTATTTATTGAACGCAATAATACATTTTTTCTTCAGTATTAAGTTTTTCCGCGGGTCTTTGGGAAGTGTGTTCCTGTAACCTCGCTGTTTGGCTATAGCCGTATGTACTTCAATATCTGCATGTGATTCGCAAGATCATCATCATTATTCTCTTGCCCTTATCCTAATTCATTTGGGGTCGGCGCAGCATGTCTTCTTCTTCCATACTTCTCTATTACTCGTCATCTCGCCAGACACCAGATTCGCAAGATGATGACTGTAAATTAAAATAAATTTTAATGCTGACTTACTCTGCTGCACCGTTTCTCTCACCAACTAGCTACTCTAGTTTTATCTAATCATCATCTGACCCTACAAATATAATATTAATCTACTTAATAAAATTCCTTAATTTTCTGACAAACAACTCACAGCCAAAAATACTGCGTCTAGCAGGATGACATTTTGCTCAAGAGATCCTTTTATAACGAAAGTTACCAGTACAGAACGATTTTAGAATATGGAAGTTCGTCATTTTTGCCAATGGCAAGTACAATCAACATTGTGATCTTTTGATGTTGCGTCCTCTATTTCCTGTATGCAGTTATCAGATATGGATAAATTTAACAAAGGAATTCTTTTTTCTATAATTTTAAATATTTTCAGTAGCTTGCTCCGCACACGCTTGTATTATTATCATAATACAAGCCAAATAATCAGTCTAAATTCTAGAATTAATTACTGAACTGGGACCAGGGCTCCATACACGGCAGACTCATTACACTTATCAGCGTAGTGGTCGACGCAACTAAACTAATCTGGAGCAATTGCCCCAACAGTCAGATTACGCAAAATAATAATCATATGTGTAGCTACTACATGGCCCACTGAAGGTGAATATAGTTTTATTTTATCTATTGGAGAGATTTTAAATAGCAATCTCGGGTAAAGCTATGTATAATGTAAAACAAAGTCGGGTTAGTTACACCATTTTATAACTCAAGAACAGCTGGACCGATTTTAATGATCTTTGATTCAACCAATTGACAGCTCACGCCACGCACGCTTATAGCTGATTGTATTATTCTAAGGCTTATTTATAGGTAGGTAGGGTAAAGTAGTGAAAAGTGTAAGGAGGTAGTAGGTAGGAAAAGGTGCATTGCAACGCATGTTAGTTAATAATAAGTATTCTCATAAAAATCATTTAATGAAATTTATTTCATTGAAGCAGTAGTAGGATAGCATATTTTCTACGGAGAAATTGCCCTAACTAAAAAAAAAAAAAAAACCTTTTTATTATATTTAAGTGTTATGTTATGACAGAAGTTATCGTCAATGTATAATGTAAGAAGTATTAAATAAGTAGAAGGCATCAATTTACATAACGAAATGTGTATGTCCTTTTAGGTACTCCTCTGACTAACCCTTCGGGCATTACAAACGTGATGTTATGTTAATATTAAGTCATCAATTCATCACCATTCTCTCATGGTTATGCCAATTGATTTGAGGTCGACGCACCATGTCTTTATCTTGCAAAATTCATCCCGAGTCGTCATCTCAGTAATCGCCCTCATTCTAGACATATCATCAAAGTTCAAGTAATATTATATCTGACTTGCTTCTAAGACTTCCAACTGCCATTTATCTTCCGCGGTAACTGAAATCTGTCATTAAAAGATTGACTGCAGATCAGAAGGATCAAACTCGAATTGGGATTGTAAATCGAATTTACTGATTCGATAATGGATGGCTGAGGGATATTGGAATGGCAGCCCCTCGGTAAGAAGCTTAAACTTATAATAATCTTCTCAATCGATTCTGTGAAATTTTTGATTTGATTTAATATGCTTTTATCCTCTTCCGTATTGTTCGTTGAAATAAATATGAATTCTTTACTCTAAAAAAAATCTTATATACCTCACAGACATGGGCCCTTATGAAACGTCTACACATAGGGCACGGTTTGGGTTGGTCATTTCCTATGGAGAAGAAACGGCAAGAAATTCTATAGTCAAAAAAAATACTTACACACATACAGGGTGTAAACAGACCCTTCACATAGCCGTCAACCAAGCAATCTGTACATTGAACTAAGTAACTCTACGCAAAAATTATTGCTGGAAATCGACTTTTTTTTTTTAGTGAAAAATCACGTTTTACGGTAGGACTCGATGGAAAGCACTCAAAGCACTGTGCTGATGGATGCATTGAATAGCACGGGGGTCGTGCAGGTGTGTAAAGTAAAAATCTTACATTTAAAACGTGTATTAAAAAAAAAAAACTTGTGAAAATGTTGGAACTTTGACCCCCAATATCTCCGTAACTAGAAGGTTCCCAGGTATGGTCTAGAACAAAAAAATGATCGCAAAGACGGGGAGAACAAGTGCCTTACTGTTATGTTAAGGGTCTATTTACACCCTTTATAAACTCACGCGTTTTACCCATGGGGGTAGGCCGAAAGCAAAGAACGCCACTGCTACGATCCTTACATATACCTTTCGCTTCGTACACGCTTGCCACTTGCGCGTACTACGCACCTATTCTTTCTGAAGAACCTCACCTTGTCTATGTTACCGGCCAAACCCGATTTTAGGCCAAACTATTTTGTCCTAGGCCAAACTAGGCACTCTGACTAAATGAGTTAGGTTAGGTTAGAACTGTGACCAACCACGCGCGAGCCGAAGGTGCGTAGTAGGGCCGATGAGTGCCACAGCAAACGCACTTGGACGCATTGTAATTGCTTTGTTTGTGTTAGTGTATCCTGACACGATAAACACGTGAACTGGTTTGACCCAGGACAAACTAGTTTGGCCTGAAATCGGGTTTGGCCGGTAACATCTATAAGGTCAATGTACATATGTGTTGCTAGGGAGTCCCCTCCCGGCGCGCGGCGGCGGTATTGCCACTCACATCTGCCTTGTCTTGCCTTTTGTTAGACACCTTTCACGCATCCTCTCAACGTGACCAAACAATAAGTTATGCAAAAAGTCAATATAGCTACGATCGTGAATGGTGGAATATCTCGAACGAACTACAGCAAGAAAATAAGTCTGGATTAAGAAATTCGTCTGTCAAATACTCGAGGTTTCAAAATTCCTTAGGGCATTCAGTCTCATTGCAGACGTACAGCATCTTCATTTAAGAGACTGAGTACGACATAATTTTTAATTATTTATCTTTCTTGTTACAAGTCTCTGGACTTCTAACAAAAACCGGATCCACCAGAGACGACTATACTGGGTGTAACAGAAAGGCTTTAGTCATATGAAAGGATATGCTGCAGACCGCTACTGCTGATATTTTTTTCGCATTTACGATATTGGACCTATGTAGGAAGTTGTTCAGTTTGATGATCTGCAGCATATCCTTTCTGTTACACCCTGTAGAGAATAGTACTACCTATATGTAATAACACATAAACTTAAAGAAATTATGAGAACTAAAGCTTTAGTCATATGAAAGGATATGCTGCAGACCGCTACTGCTGATATTTTTTTCGCATTTACGATATTGGACCTATGTAGGAAGTTGTTCAGTTTGATGATCTGCAGCATATCCTTTCTGTTACACCCTGTAGAGAATAGTACTACCTATATGTAATAACACATAAACTTAAAGAAATTATGAGAACTAAAGCGCTCAAACTCATTCTACCTGCACAATACCGAAACATTTACCACCCTCGCTACATTTTCTTGATACGGAAAAGAGCAGATTTCGCTAATTCCTAACGTATTCAATTACAACTGCAACGGAGTAAGCAAATACAGACACCATTACGGCAACGGTTATTTTAATCGTCTAGTTCAATGGTTCGAACGTAGCAGTTAAGTGGGGGCCTTGGAACCGGCGGTTGTTGGGAAAATGAAGGATAATTACTTCCTTATTAAGAAAATTGTTGAAGAAAATAACGTTATTAGCATTTCAAGGTCAAAGATGACCTTTTAAACACGTGCCAAAAACGTACGATGCTAGAAATAGTGGTTATGTAAACTACAGTTTGTAGTTAGTGGAATATAAATAATTTGAAGAGATAACTAACGAAGCTCTGCATGAAATTTGGAATATTCCAGCACTTTTAGAAAACTTTTTCAGTCACCCATTTAAAAAAGTTCCCAACACTCTACACCAAATCACAATCAAATTACGGCAATTCTGACAGTACTTACGAAAGTTCCCCAACTCGAACTGTTCCCGCGGACTTCATTGCCTAACCGTTTAAGTTGGCTCATGAATATTGAACGGGCAGGCGCGCCTCTAACGCTCGCACTTTTCCGCTCTCCTGCACACCACATTAACACCACACTATTACCACAAAAAGTCGATTTGTAAACTGAAATCAATGGACTTTATTCTCGACCTGACCTTCCTTTGTACGGTTCAATATTATTTTTGGCTCGAAACTTAAACTTTTTGATCGTAGACTATTTGAGCGGGCCAAGTCAGTATTTGTTCGGAAGGCATGTTCCTATTTTTTACAAGGTTTTATTTAACTTGCAATATATTTTGTATGTTTGTTTAGGTAAAATTTTGCAACTGAATTTTAAAACAGTTATCCTCAACCGATTGAGCTGAAATTTTGCATACACGTTTAGTTTTAGGCTGATGCTTGATTCAGTTCGACAACCAATCGAAGGGCTTGTTGTTATTATATCTAAACTATGTACATAGTTTGCTTTCTTACATAATATTTAGTAGAAGATTGTTTTAGAGGCACGGGATTATTATTATTCAATTCATTGCTATGGGCTAAAATTGCCTGAAAATATAAGTAATATAACCGTGTTAAATACTGGCTATTTTGCTTATTATCATTTGTTTTATCATGTTATAAAGAAGCTTTAATAAAATATATAACAGTTTGATACATAAAATATCAAAAGTCTATGTTAAATTTCCGCTCAATTTATGTCAATACAAACACCTACATTCATTGAAAATAAGCTTATTGCAGTTGTGAAGGATAAATAAATTTGTTCACTCTAAATATTTGACATCCGCTACTGAACTATTTCGAATCGTTACATCCCAATGATTCCATACGCATTCTAAACTAAAATTCATAACTAAAACCAGGTAGATTTCGTTTTTCGTAATGTTACTATTTATGAGTCTAAAATATTTATATACTAGGTTCTTACCCCCCTTCATGACCTCAGGTGATGCAACTTGTGTCAAACGACACTCGTGTCATGGTCTTCGCTGAGCAAGTTCTTTCTAGGTTTTTTCCGCAGTCGCGATCGCAATAAGCGTGTGCTTATGTAGCTCGTGACCAAGAGGTGTTTGGCTGAGGTCTATACACCGAACGTTGACTGTACTCAAGTTAAGTATTGTTGCGATTCATACGAAATAATCCACATTAATAAATTATCTTTGGATATTTTTCTCATACAGAAATATTTGTAAAATGTGTTCCCAGTATTCCTTTAGACTCTATAGGGAAATCGTAGAAGAAAGTTCCACCACATGTATGTCCTCTAAGGACCTGTTTCAAGGCACGAAATTGAACCCACGCCTCTGGTGATCGTCACGTGGTCGCGAGTGGGCTGAGGGTTAGTGACGAAATGACCGTTTCAATTACACTAGGCAACATCTAAATTAATGCCTAAATATTATCTCTAAATTACCTAATTTTCCATTGAAGTCTGGCATTATACGTATAATCGAACCGTATCATTAAATAATATGTATGTATAACTACAACTTTCTAATGCCTGATGTATACTGTAGATTATTTTTTGCAAAATTGTGTAGTTATGAAAATCAGTTGCAATATTTGTCTCAGGTTAGTAAAATAATCGCACAGGTTTTGAAAAATTTCGGCGTTATAATTAATAAAATTAATTTATTTATTTGCATCAGACACGACGATCCATAATTTAGTTAGTAAGTACACTTAAAAATAATGTTAGTTTAGATTACATAATCAAAGACAAAGACAAATACAAATACACACCACACAATAATGTTTATAACTAAGTAGTACACAAAATAAAATTACAATCATTTTTCATGATAACATCACTTATTTCTCCGAATGATTAAGCAGTAGTGTACGTGGTAAAGCCGCATTTTGCCAGTACAGTTCGTTTCTTGACTGATTCTTTCAAAAAGACAGCAGAGTATCTATACTGCACTAATTATCGTCACAAGTAAAAATGTATCGTCTGAATCGTCATCATCCTTTCAGCCGAAAGCCGTCCACTGCTTCACATAGGCCTCCCCTAAGTGTCGTTACATTGACCGATCCCGTGCGACTCGCATCCTTCGTCTGAATATTGAAACATTATATTTGATAGGTAAATCTATTATCAAAACAATTTCACGCTCAATTTGATCACATTGAAGTGTCAATTACTATTCGATAGAACCTCATTAATTTTATCAGAGCCTTCACATTGTTGCATGAATAAAATCAATTAAGTACACATTTCAATTTTCAGGGCTTAAAATTAATATGTGTTATGACGGCGTTGATCTATTACGATGTACTTATATACATTTGTAAGAAAGTTAAGAACCTGTATCTAAGCCATGGAGCGTTCCATGCTCGACATAAAACGGTCGGTCGGTTCCAAACGTCGAAATCCGGAGACGTGCAAAGATGGTCTTCCATATTGGAAATCGCGTTATGGAACTCAAGTGGAGTTGGGCAGGACACCTAGCAAGGCGCGGTGATGGCAAGTGGAGTAAAGCTATGACCGAGTGGCGTCCAAGGAATGGAACGAGAAGTGTTGGTCGTCCGGCGGCGAGATGAGCAGACGACATTGTTGCCACTGCCAGATTATCCTGAATGAGGCTGGCACAAGAGCATGGCGCTTGGCACAAGCAAAGAGAGGCCTATGGATAATGATGCTGAAGTATCTGTTGCAAAAGGTTCTAGAACAAATTAAGTAAAGGCCATACTTACATATTCCTGGCAAGACTTAGCTGGCGAAAACAAGATACCTTTATAATCCTGTTTGAATCTTTCATTCTTGTAAATGCTTTCGGCCAAAAGAAAATCTTCAGATATTTAAGAAAGTTGAAAATAATTATTTTCTCGACAAATTATAAGTATTTCACTTTCGCCGCTTCGTCTCCCCGGGGAGTCACAAAAACATTTGTTTAAAGTTCCTCGTTTTTTTAGGATTCACAGAACAATGACCCCGTTTTCCAAGGGTCCGGACTATTGGCTTTAGCTAAATAATACGACAGAACAAAGTTAAAGGTCACAACATTTCGGCTTTTTAATATTAAATATCATGTTTTAGATAAACGTCCTTTGGAGATTTTTTTTTGTTTGGAGGTTAGGCCCACCATAAACTGTAGCGTATAACAATGAAACGTATATTGATTTATTACATATAATCTTTAGATTCCTGTGGTTATATTAGCTAAGCCTTGCCTAACGGGAATATTGAGAAATAATAAAAGGGAAACGTGAATCTCACAATAACCTAAATACGAGCGATATTTTCAAATGGGTGTCACATGTATTTTAACTTAAAGTAGTGCACAGTTCAATAATAAATAATAATAAAAAAGTTCACAAAAAAAAATTAAAAAAAATTAAACAATTGTTTATTCTCAGACAGTACATAGTCCATAGGTAGATATCGTTGTCAGCGTCCCCGAAAACTACGAAAACCTCCTATGACCAAAATGTGAAAATTCGCCATTTTCGGATTTTCATTTAGGCATCATCACCCTCGACAAGTTCCATTTACTTACCTCTACATCGTGTCGCGGCTTTTTGAAAAATGCTCAGAACGCGTTGTGGTCGAAAATCAAAACAGCCACACAGTTGCAGTGATTAGTTCTTTTTTATCTAAAAGAATAATTATTTAATTTAATCATCTAACTGAACCATCTCACAAAATATTTAATTTAACCATCTAATTGAACCATCTCAATAAACAAGTCAATATAAAAAAGGTAAGTCCTATTTTTATTGGCTTTCCTTACAGGTTATTTTACATTTTTCGCAATTGAAGGTTCTCATCTAAATATCTGAATATTTTAAAAACGAAAAGCTTAAAAATTTGCGAGAAAAAATGTCTACTTAAGGTCAATTCTTCTTTGGTGAATTAACTTGAAGGAACCACGCTTACAATTTGTATTCGACAGTAAGCACAATTCGCAATCAGCAAAGCCTGTTTCTGTACTCCGAATACGCTTGTTTGTCGAACCATTAAGCGTATTGTTATAAAATATTCGATATTTTCTTCGCCATGTGTAAAAATTCTGTTATTCTGTCGAGACGTTTTAAATTGTATGCCAGTAAAGATGAATATCTGCGTAACAGGAATTCGTGGGTGATTCACAAAAATGTTGGTATATTTTTTCGGGTGGTACAATGCGAAATCACTTCCCTATTTGCTTGATGAAGTTGGCAAAACGTGAGGCATTTTTTTGTGTAAATATTAAGGAATGTAAATTAAGTCACGTTGCCACGTTTTTTCGACGGCCGCAGATCCACGAGGGAGGGAAGTTATAAGTATGCAAGTCTATGTGTTATTGTTTATAAACGTTTTCCTCCAAAGGCATTTGAATGCTTTGAGGAACCCGTACAATTGGCAGCCATTACGGGAAAAAAATATTTGGAAAAACTTGGGGAAGGCTCTTGCCCAGCGACCTTACCTACTTGTAAAATCCATGCTCCGATCAATAATGTCTACCTATTTGAATACCTATCACTATTGGAGAACAAAGCAACGATATTGGAGCGTTAATCGAAGGATCACCTTTGCTGGCCATACAGACATCTGTCATCAATATGAATGAACTGCATCTCCGTACCTACATTATGCCACTAGTGATCGCTGCTGTTTATGCATTCTGCCTCAGAAACAAAGTGATCTACAAACTGTGGTTCAGTTTGTGCGTGCCACCGATTAAATGTGGTCACTCAGCAACGGAGAACTCACGGGTTCGCTCTACAGCTTACACGCTGAAACGATAACTCGAGCGCTGAGCGTGCAATGAGTTCATAGAAAATTAATGAAAACAATTGGTAGAAAGTGGTGGTGGGTTAGCTAACAGAGATGTAAGGAAGTAGACTTGCTGTGCCGACCCCAAATCTACTAGTATTAAAATTTTAAGGCTCGTAATAATGATGATGGTAAACTGTCTGGCAACAGTTGCCCAGGTTGCAGAGTCACTTAGATGAGATGATAAGGACGAGTGTCCATTGATTAAAGTATATTTACGTACATTAATATGTGTCCGTCGAAGATGCGCACTCCATTCCTTCGATGTTTGTCACTTCCGAGCCGTTTTGTGGGAATAAACTACTATAAAATATTCTAAAAATCTAAAACTATTTCTCAAAACTCTTCCAATTTTAAAACCTGCATCGTTACCCACTACAGGCTACGACACTAGATCGATAGCTTATTTTCTCGTTCACAGTACTACGACAATAAAGGTCCGTGTAGGTGAATGTGTTAGTAACATTGATTGATGTTCAGCCGTTCATCTCCCATCCCGCGGTTGTTATAGACACAACCGCTTTTAACCGTGCAAAGGTAATTAGCTTACACCTTCACTCAATGATGGATAGTTCGAGTACACCCATTATTTATTAAAGTTACGTGTTGACTTATGTATGAATATACACCTGTCGATACCTATTCGTCATACATTTATGTATGGATTCAGTATATGTAAAGGGAAAGTTCGTTTTATCTGCGATTCATGCGGAAGCGGGTTATGTGATTGATATTAATGCTTAGGTGTCGGATAGGTTTCTGTGTTCACTGAAAGTTTTATATTGGGGATATTTTCTTTTCTATTCTGTGTATTTTTTAAATCATGAGACTACCGTACCGTGCGTACCTAACTTTATTTTATGCAAATGATTAAATGCAAAAAAAAAATCCTAGTTATTTAAAACATTGAAAACACAGTGCTATACTGTTATCACTATCTATCTCAGGGCCCCTTTTTGCGTTCTAAAGACAAATACCAAGGGGGTTTAATTAAGTAAAAAACAACACGCGTATCTCAGCCCAAGGAGTTCGGAGAATTTTAAAGGTTTCCTTCTACGAAACAAAAAATTAACAAGAGAAACTCAAAGAACTCGTAGAAATGTACTGAAATATTTTGCACCAAAGATTCATGATTTTACCTTGTAGTCACTAAAACAAAAATACACAGTTAACATACCCACCTGATGTTATTTGAAGCACGTCCTCGAACGACGGGTAGTCCAACTGTAGTTGCCTAAACATGACCCAATATTAAGCCTGAGGATAACACAGGTATAACAGAGTACTCTAAAAGTCAGACAAGCGAATAAAACAGTGAGAAGTACGGCACTCACCTTGTTACCGTACGTTGTTGTTGGGTCTTGCTCCTTTTTGCCCGGCAAGGTGTGAGCTGATGCAGAGTTCGGGGTAAATGTACCGACCTACACTAACGTCGGTTTAAAATGGGTTGTGAGGTGTTAAAGTTCCGGTTTAAGTTGAGGTAAAAGGATTCTTGCTTGTTTTTTTTGGTAGACGTTTTATACAACTCACTTTCCTATTATACTAGGGACCAGCTCGTGACTAATAATCTCGGTCAGTCTTCAAGGTTATGTTACGCTTGCTGGAGTCGGTCTATGGATGGGTGCCCATGCATTACGTACCGAGTGGAGTGGCGGTAGGTAATCCTTGCCTCAGAAAGTACGTTTGGCTTTTGGTCCGGCTTTCATTTGACAATTATTGTTAGGGGTAGATAGAAGTACGTAAATCGGACAACCACTCTCACCAACACTGACATTCGGTGGTTGCTTAGTTGGGAAACTGACCTACTTACTATACCTACCAATGCCAGAATATCTAAAAATCTATTCTAGAATAACGAGAAAATAACTGTTGCATTTCAATGTTTTTTACCTCCAAGCGATTTAATAAAAATACAATCTGAAAAAATACAATTTTGCATTCAATTCCAACTAAATTCGTTTAGTTTTAAATGCTTTTCAGAGGATTCACTTCTATTTCCAATCGAAAGCCGGGAATGAATAACAGTGTTCAATTTGTACAAACATGATGTCCTCGGTTCGATTCCCAGGTCAGGTAAGTCGTTATTGGGTTTTTCTATTAGGAACTTCTCAGTAGTAGCCCGGAGTCTATATTTGGCCCGGTTGATGGCAATGAGCTCACCCTTAATACGTGGGATTTAAACATGAGTGGCGAAATGTGGGTGTACTAAGTACCTAGCCCCTCGGGAATTACAAGCGTGACGTTATGTTATAAAATAAAAAATAGAGCGTTAATCTCAGATGAATAGTTTCAGCCGCCTAGCATTAGGACTTAATCCTATCGTACATATGGCGGTCGTAAATGGCTTCTAAGGGATTACGTCACGTGGATGAGTCAGGTCCTGCTGTGTTCCGCGATCACCAATCCGTACGCTAAGCGAAGCGGTCAATTCCCCTTTGGGTGTCCAATGAGTTACATAGGTGCTCAACTATAAAGGATATGTTTGAGATTATCAGTTATATACTGCGTACGACAGTCGTATTTCAAGAGTAATTAACAAATGCCTGAGTGATCAGTCTACTTGACTCGGTCGGTCGACAGGCGGTCTAATCGACTTGAGACGACATCAAACGTTCACCAACATCTGAACATCTCCTGACAAAGGACGTGTCGTACCTCTAAAAAAATTTGCCCTAACTTATTTACACCTTTTTTTTTTTTTCGGATGGGAAATCATCAAATGACCCCCCCCACTCTGGGCGGAGCGGAAGGGAGTGTCAGACTTGTACTGACTAAAACCCATCCATGTTCCTACTTTGCCCTTCGTGTTCCAGGGCCACGGTATCTCATTCGAACAGTCCCGCAGCCCTGGCAGGCATCGGCCCATGCGGACCCCTACGTGGTTGCTGACATCTCTTTGAGGCGCGCGTGGAACACGAACGCGCCGTCGACACGGCCTGTCGTCATAAGACGGCCGGACGGCGAGCTGGCCCATAACTCGCCGTCCACAGGCCCGCGCTTACTGTGGCCGGGAGCCACCACGTGACCCCCGACGTCCAGGGCGTCTCCCGCGGCGACTGGGACGTGAGGTTCTTTCCCTCTCACGTCCCGCCACCTCCTTCACTAGCATGACTGCTTCGCAGAAGGAGGTGACGGCTTCCCATCCCTCTCGCTCCGGACCATGGCTTGAACCAAGGCCGGACGCGAGAGATCGCCGCCGCCAATCGCCGGCTACGAGGACACGGCGGTGCTCCGCCCAAGCGGGGCAGACCTCGACAGTGTGCTCCACCGTATCCTCCAGTGTGACGATCCTCGCAGTGGAAACACCCGGGCGTTTCCTCCCGCCCGATTCGGTGCAGGAACCTCCCGAAACAACCGTGTCCGGTGAGGACCTGCGTCAGGCGGTAGGTGAGGGCGCCGTGGCGCCTCTCTAGCCACTCCTCAAAGAGGGGACTTATCGCCACTATGGTGGCGTGCCCTGCACGGGGTTGCGACAGTCGCTCTCTCCATGTCGCCATGAGATCACGCCGGAGGTCTGTCCGCTGACCGGCAATTTGCCGCGGCAGCGGAGTTTCCCCCCGACGTAGTGCCTCCGCGCGCCATTCGTGCAGGCGCGCGAGGACTATCGCCTCCAGATCCCATGGCGGCAATCCGGCAAGGAGGCTAGCCGCCTCGCCGGAGATCGTGCGGTACCCCCGGATTAGCCTTATGGCTATTACCTTTTGGGGCGCGTATACGTAGTGGGCGGCTTGCCGCCTCAAAGAACGCGCCCACACCGGGGCCCCGTAAAGGGCCATGGACCGCACGACCCCCGCGTAGAGCCTTCGGCAGGAGGCGTTTGGACCCCTCAGGTCGGGCAAGAGCCGCTTGAAGGCAGCCCCTGTCCGTTCCAGTTTGGGAGCCAAACGTCGGAAGTGCTCCACGAAGTTCCACCGGCTGTCGAGGACGAGTCCTAGGTACTTCAACGTCGACCCGACGCCGATGGAAACCCCTCCTGCCGTCAGTAGGGTTCCCGACGGTGGCGCATTCCGAGGCCCATGAAAACACATGGCCTCGGACTTGTGCAGTGCCACCTCGAGACCCAATTGCCGGATCCTCTCCACGACTATCGCAACCCCGCATGTCATGTTTTCGGCCGCCGCCTCGTGCGACCTCCCTTGTGCTAGTACCAGCGTGTCGTCAGCGTAGCAAACTACGTTGACGCTGGTAGGGAGGTCGGCGCGCAGCACCCAGTCGTAACCGATGTTCCACAAGGCCGGCCCCAGAACCGATCCCTATGGAACACCGCACGACATCTCTCGCCGGTTCCATTCTCCGCTTCGACCAGGGTAGATGACGGCTCTATCCGTCAGGTAGTCCCCGACCACACGACGAAGGTAGGTCGGCACCCGGTGATACCGGAGTGCCTCCCTAATGCAGCTCCAGGGCATGGAGTTGAAGGCGTTGGCGATGTCAAGAGACACCGCCAAGACGACCCCGCTCCGGGACACCGCGTCCCCCGTCGTGAGGGCTCTCACGCGCATGATGGCGTCCACCGTCGAGCGCCCCTTGCGGAACCAAACTGGTGTTCCGCAAGATCCGGCCCCATCCCCGCAAGGTGCCCGGCGAGGCGGTTGGCAATGACTCTTTCAAAGAGCTTGCCCACCTCGTCGAGCAACACGATGGGCCGGTATGCGGACGGAGAGTCCACAGGGCGCCCTGGTTTCCGGATGAGGACCAGCTTCCCCGTCTTCCAACGAAGCGGAAACTGGCCTCTCTCCAAGCATGCGCTTAGGAGCCCTTCCAGTCGGGGCCCGAGAGCCTCAGAGGCCAGGACCCAGGCTTTGCCAGGCAAGCCATCGGGTCCCGGGGCGGTGTTTCTGGCTTTCAGCCTGCGTACCGCCACTCTCAGGTCTACCCCAGTCACCTCCGGAACGTCGTCATCGGTGTAACTTATTTACACCTCATTTTTAAAATTGCTTATTGCGCTCAAAGAAGTTCGATTTCACTGTGGCTCTGAATCATTTCGGTCGGGTGTACAATGCTTTGTTGTTTGCTGGTCCAATGAACTATACTCAATGTATTTTGGGTAGTGGAATCTCAATTCTGCATTCAAGTGGACTACACCACACCACACGGTACTGGATACTGGAGCGAGCTTTGAAATAGATTTCAGGCTACGTAATGAAAACTGGCTTGAAATAGGAAATTCAATAATCAATTCCAATATGCGGCATGACAGATGTTTCTGGTCAACCAGAACTAAAAAAGAAAACATATTCTTTTATTTTTGTAAAGAATTTGATAAGGAGACCGGTAATAACTTAACCTTTGCACTTAACTAGGTTTATATATATAGTTTATAGCATTTCATGAATAGGTTTGCCATCATTCTTGTGATATCTTAGAGCGCATAAAGTCATCACTGGAATGACGGTAATATTGCAGATTCTGCTAAAGTGAAAATTTAAATTTAACTATCTGGCCCGAAATGTCTTTATTGATACTGGATAAAAGATGTGCGAACTCAAGTGCAAGTACCTACAAAGTACAAACATATATAGATGTATGTTATAGTGTAGTGTAGGTACTGGCTCGTAACAGCTGACTCTGCATAGTTTGTCTTAGTCCTTCTTAAGCCTCTTATGACCACAATGTAGTAAGAAGGTTGTATACTGCGAGCAGCTGTGCTTATAGCAAGCTTGTACTGAGAGATTTGACGCGCTCACTCATTCATTTCAATGTATAAACTTGCATTATGTAAGTTTCTAAAACCGTTATTTTTCCTGCAACTGGCGCTGAAGGGCTTTTGAAGTGGTATTATCTTTTTGCTGCTTATTTTTTACTCCTCGCATTTAGCATAGGTAGGGTGTTCTTTGTTTCGATATAATTATGTTTCCACAACTCTGGTGGTCGCTTAAATCCGCAATGACAGATATTTTATTAAATAGTTATAATAGTTAGTTGCAATAGTTTGAGGACTTAGTTTGTTAAACATTGTATTATCTCAATAGTACCTACCAATTTTTATTTTTATAACGTTCATACCATTTGCCCGTAACGATTTTTATTGACAGAAAATGGATTTTTATTGTCTAGTTAATTAATGTGCCCGCCAGCCAGACGGCTAAAAAACTTTCGTAAAATGAACCTGAATTTTTCTATCGAACAGTTTTTTTTAGAATCTAAATATTTTTACACCGTTTTCCAATTATCTAGGTGCTATTGTCACGCAAAACATGATTTAGCGCTAAACACCAATCACGTGCGTGTTTGTGTAGAATAACAAAGAGGAGGAAAAAAAGATCCTTTCATCCAAACAAACAACCCAATCCAGAGTTATTGTGTGTAGTAAAACCGCGGTAAGCAGTGGTCATACCGGTCGTGTGTGCGGTAATTACGGCAGGCTGCAATCAGCCGCCTATCTGCCCCGGGCCTTACTCCGCGCGCCCGGGCCTCCCCACATCGGCTAGAAATTCACACGTGAACGATTCAAGTTAAAAGGTGAAAACACCAAACAAAAGTTTTGCTTTTCGCCATTTGAAAAGCTTTTCATGTTAATTTGCATGGGGAATGGGAATTGGGATTAAATGTTGTTCTGTGAGTTGAAACGTTTCAAATAAACTTTAGGGGTCTGTTATTTTTAGTTTGTTGGTTATTTTGAGAAAATAGATTGAACGCTAGAGTTGTTGATAATATGAACATAATAAAAAATAAAAAAAGTATTTTATTACCTTAAATAATTGTATAAGAAACACTTATCTAAGCACTATGCAGTGTTACAGCTAGGGAAAAGAGTGGTTTCGATGGGCTCTGGCACCCAATGTAAAATTTAACTTGTGTTTAGGGTGCCAGCGTCCTTGCCTATGGTTTGAACATGTAACATTAGTTATAAGTCGAACATAGTTTATCATCATTAAATTACAATAATATTTTATAACTAGCTAATGCAACCAAGATGTGGCCTATTTACATACATCTGTGTGGCTGTGTATATGTGTGGGTGTGTATATGTGTGTGAGGGAGAGATAGATATGGTGAAAACTTGTGTTTTTGGAAGTCTGTATAAATATAATTATAAACAAACATATTACTTTATTAACTATATTAGTTTAAGCAATCGATATTTGTAGTAAACAATAAACTATCCTGCTATTTGATGTTGAATCGTACGATCCTAATAGGTACGTTTGCGAAAGTATATCGATATTTCTTCTTTAGCGGCTTTGATCTGCCGTTTTTGGTATTTATATTGAACGCGTGACAAGTCTCGGAAATCATGTTATCAGAAAGTTAAAGAGAATTATTTTCAGAATCTTGCTCATTATCAGATACAAAGAAGAAGACAAATATACTAACACAAGTCTCGGTGTTTTCATTTCCCTACATTGTTAATATATTTTAGATACACAAATTAACACAACTTTCTCGGAACTGTTTTCCTTGCACACCGTGGCCTCCTTATTCAATTACCTTCTACACATGTTTGTTGAATATACATAAATGTATATAGATGTGTAAACTTTCCCCTAACAAAGCTATACATAACCAAGACATTTACATTTATTAATCACCTCAACAATTTGTTCCCTCCAATTTTCTTGAACTCAGTACTAAAGCGGCGTAAGTTAATACCATCAGTGTACCTGATAGGCTCTTATAACAGTTACATAGTTTTCAATTATGATTCGAGCTTACGTTACGTGAATTAATTGCGTTAGTGTTCAAGGTGACAAGGAGAGACAGTGCCGACACGGAATGTGTTTAAACGTTATTGTCCTACTAACAGGTTTCGCAAAATTAATCGGATTTAGCACTATGTATCATGCTCTTCCGGCAGCCGGAAGCCTCTTGAGCTACTGCATGCGCTCTTGCCACTACTTCCACGTGGATACAACTATGCATGTAGTAGGTAAACATTTAAACGAATTAATTATTTTGGTGTTGCGGATAGCAGGATGTTTTTTCTAAACTGTTTTGTTTTAGCGCAAACGATGTTTACGTTTTGGACGAGTAATTTTTTGTCATAATAAATTCATAACAGTTATTTTGATTTATATAAATGTTTTATTGGGACATCCTATTTTAAAATTCCAAACACGCGCCAAACGATCTAACGCAGCTACAAATCGTTTTATACGACATGAGTTATGTTAAACACCTTTCACGCGAGTAGATAGAATCGAGTGACTAAGCGTTGTCCCTCGCAGTTCGGGCCCAATATGTTTCCGAAGACGGACCCCAGATCTATAACAATACAATAAATTGTTTGTATTGGCGGGCGCCGGCTGCCCGTAATGTGCGTGAGACCGCCAACTTTATATCAACACTACGGAGGTGAAAAACGTCCCTCTCGTAACTCGAAAGGCAATAAGCAACACGCCATAAAAACCGGTGTCTCAGCGACGTGTAATCCACCCCGAGGCTACTCTACAACTTTCTCACCGCAACATATTGCTTTGAACATTTACAAGTGCTAATAGAAAAAGATCATCTTTATCCCTTTACGGAGAAAAAATATAAAATTGTTTTTATGAAAAGGTGCGCCCATAAAAATGTGTGAGAAAGTAGCGAATTGTGGCGTTTATACTGTTAGTAAAAGACTGTCTATTGTTATTACAGCAACGATACTACTCTTGTACTTAAACCTACAAGTATGTGATAATGTTCTATTTAAATCGAAGTCACCATCTTCAACTATAACTGTATTTATCGGTTCAGTTTCAGTCTTCTATACTAGTGTTTAAGGTCCTAAGTCTGTCTGCTGTAAATATTCTCAAATTACGTCATTTAATGAAAATTTATGGACTCGTATCACAGTTTTAGTGTGACAATGCAAACCTATCTAAAATTCTAAACGTCTGGCATAAAAGTGTGGGAGCACAAAAACGTTGCGATAGACCGATATATCACTGAAACACACCTGAACAGTAATAACGGAGAATAATAGCAATTGTTTCGCGCCAGTTTTTATGGGGTCTTCATTTCATTTGGGTTGCCAATATTTGGCATTGGGCATGTTATTTACCTTATATCACCGGTATATTGGGGTATTGCCTACGTTCTTCGGTGAACAGGGCTATAATATTGTAAATATTTATTTTATTTGAACTAGGTGCGTACTTAGCAGTTTATTGGTCTAGTATGTTGTGTTTATAACGTTGTTAGTGTTTGTTTGTTTTCTAGATCGTGTTTGTTAATCCCAAAGGATGGCAGAGACTGGCTGTCGCACAGCCTTGTCAGTTAATTGACGGTGGGATATGTCAAAGGCTAGTATTAGGTATGTCGTATGTGACTAGTACGAAGTTTTCGTAAATATTGGCTTCAGCGAATAATTTGAACTCTAAGCCAACACACAATAAAAACACTCAGTATCTGTTGATCTTCTTTTTGTTATAAATGCTGCCTAGTCACCAGTAAGTGGCAGTGGGCAGGGCACATTGCTCGCAGAACGGATGGCCGATGGGGCCGGAAAGTTCTGGAGTGGCGACCGCGAACTGGAAGACGTTGCGTTGGAAGGCCTCCCACTAGGTGGACCGATGACCTGGTAAAGGTTGCAGGGATCCGCTGATGCGAGACGCACGGGACCGGTCAATGTGGCGACACTTGGGGGAGGCCTATGTCTAGCAGTGGACGTCTTTCGGCTGAAATGATGATGATGATGTATCACTGGTGTATACTTTTTTTGAGGTATTCTATCCTGAGTACACAAATTAAAAGCACGAAAAGTATTCCACAAAGCACACGCTTAGAGAGGGACATTGACTTTGATTGAAAATATCGAAAAATTGGGTCAAGAGCAGAGTACTTGGAAGGATATAACGGGTAGCTTTTGCCCAGCACTTAGGCATTAAAGGCTGTTAAAATAAAATGGTGTTTTATATATTTTTTGTTTATAAACGCTAAAATCGTCTTTTGGTATATACCCATCAGAAAGTATTTTCGTGCTATTAAAAGTAGCCTCTTATTTTGTCTGCTATGGATGGATTACCTCTTTTTTCGTTTGCTTTACAATCTCTCTCGTCACGCTCTGTTAAGACTACAGTCACCAGACTGTTGTTTGGTTGGAGGTTTTGTAAACTAATGCACTAGCATTAGTTTACATTAGTTCACAGGTTTACATTAGTTTACAGGTTTTGTAAACTAATGCACTAGCATTAGTTTACAAAACCTCGAGTGTTTTGCCTGTGACAATTTCATAGTACCCATTGGGAAACTAAAAGACGATTCTGTCTAGGTACTGCTTCTTTTCAGCGAATGAAAAACAGTGATAAGCGTTTTGGGGCACTGACTTATGTAATTATTGACGAATTTTGATTTTGATTCTCGTATTTTACATAGAAGCCTTTTCTAAAATTTTCAAAAACAGTCGTGGCGGATAATACTCTACCATTAATAACATGTTTCCTGTTCATCCTCGAGGGCCACCAGTAACCCTTCGCAGTCGATTAATTTTTACAACTATTGTGAGAACAGGTGCAGCTGACAAGGATTGTTTTTTCCTGAGACATAGGCATTCTGGGACATTAATTTTCCTTTTGATTTGTGATTATAATATACTAGCTTTTGCCCATGGCTTCGGTCGCGTTAATTTAGAAATTACCAATCAATTCGTACTCCGCTTGTATAATAATATAATTCAACCTAATTCGAAAGACACATGGCGCCATCTAATCTCATAAGAACGTTATTGTTGTTTTCCCCGGGAAAGGTACCCCATGTCCGTTTCTGTACACCTGACAACGTACATATATGATGATCGGTTCAGTGGTTTAGGCGTGAAAAGGTAACAAACAAACAAACTTACTTTAGCATTTATATTATTAGTTAGGAAGTTAGGATGGTCCTCTATTCGTAATTTATATTTATTTAAAGCGGATATTACAGGTTTCGTTTTTGCTTTTACAAAAACAATTCCTGGATCTACTTTCATTCCCCACGCGTTTCGCTATTGGATACTGAAGCCCTAAATAACGAGACCAGTTTAGAAATTCCATTTTTCAGAATTCTATTTTAAAGTTAAAATCTAGATATTCGCTAGCATAGCAATTATTCCAAATATAAACTGAAAAGGGTTATTAAAAGCAACTAACCCAGGATTCGTTTTTTTTACTAACATAACATCACGCTTGTAATACCCAAAGAGTAAGGCAGAATTTCCACGCGCGCCTCAAAGAGATGTCAGCAACCAAGTAGGGGTCCGCATGGGCCGATGCTTGCCAGGGCTGCGGGACTGTTCGAAAGAGATACCGTGGCCCTGGAACACAAAGGGCAAAGAAGGAACATGGATGGTTTTTAGTCAGTACAAGTCTGACACTCCCCAACGCTCCACCCAGAGTGGGGGGGTCTTTGATGATTTACCATCCGAAAAAAAAAAAAAAAGACAGAGTTGTACCTAATGGTACACCCAATTTTTCAACTAATCTTTCACAACGACAAAAATGAACAACAACAACACCAACCTTATACCACGTGAATAATAAAAACAGATTTTCCATTAAACTTTGGGTGTTTCAAATTGGTAGCATTTTAAACACTAAAGCGTAACACCAATACAATAACTAATAATCTATGTACTTAGGTACTCCATATTGCTGCCTATTCACACGTTATTAATTTATTGAATGGCGCATTATGATAATCAATCGTATGCTCTTAATTGTGACCAATTAAGCGTGAGCAATAATTACATAACCAAACTATATTCTATTGTTTCCGGAAATAACATTATTGAATATATCAATGATCAAACAATGATATCTATCATATGCTGATAATAATTATGCTGATGATGACAGAATTTCTTAGGTACTTAAAGTCATAAAATCTCCGTTAGTTATAAAGTAATTTTATTTATTTTAATTTTAGTCGTATGAAATTTATGAGTTACAGAAACTTAAATAAATTACTCTAAGTACTTTAAGTTTCGACGTATTTTGATAAAATCAGTATAATCTTATACTGATTTTATTTATTTCTAATTCTCATAGACACTAAAATTTTATGAAGCTATGGAATCATTATGTACCTACATAAATAATTAATTATACGTGAACTAAAGAATGAAAACAAATAAACAATGAGTAACATTAAGGTTAGTAATGAAAATGAAAAAACAAAAGACGATATGGTATTTTTGATAATGTTTCTTTCACCACGCAGTGTTTCATGATTCGCGAATACACAGTTAAAAACACGATACATTTTATGCAATTCCCCATACATATTTCGGTAAATATAGCTAAAGAATGATGCAATTCGTTACAAGCCCGCATGTGTATAGATTTGCATAGGCCAATACTAAACGATGCCCGATTGACATAGTTTCACGACTGTGCTATTTCCACCGTATTTCAATCAACGTGGAAATTTATAATCGACTGTTGAAAATTTATATTCGAGGTGGAACATTTTATTTGCAATAGTTTGTTATGTTTATTTAAAATGATGTTTGGCACTATCTTTATAAAGGTATGTACTAAGTAAGTCACAGTCAATAAGTAACTGTTTGTTAAGACACTGCAAACATTCATTTTAAACCACACAAATTCATAAGAACACAGTAATTAAATTATGTCGTCTAATGTTTACATTCCATTACAAAGAATCGTTCGTGTTTGATTTACAATTTTCCATCAATTGGGCTTAACAATGTGTTTTAACAGATCAGCACATCGAGAAAGTTCAACAAGGCGGAAAGCATCATCAAGATTCTCGAAAATTCGACGGTGTTTGTCAAAATTATTGAAATCATCGCCCTTCTCAATTCAATTACCAATTTGAGAGAAAAGCCAGCCAAGATTTTCACTCCCACTTACCGTTACTCCACGACTAAAGGGGTTTAACTACCATTAACTTTGTAAATAAAACGCGACAATGGTTATTTACCTTCAGAATATCGCTAGGAAATACTCGGGAACATTTGCATAAAAGTGTTGTTTAAAAAATAATAAAAACAAACAACTCTTAATTTCGAATAATGGAATCCCCCAGGATCACACTGGCCTGCATAGCCTTTGATAACGCGCAGCCCACAGCCCACAGCCCCGACATTCAAAAATTTTATTCTCCATCTGTACCGCAAAGCGTTCATTTAAAATTTAAAATCTTATTATGTTTTCTAACGACCGCTCACACACAAATCAGGACAATTTATTCATTTATGTTCCCCAAACATTGCAAGACGAACTGCGGCAATTTAATGGCAATCTCTCAGAAAACTGGCTGAAATTAATCGTAACATTCGTAATGAGTTTGTCTGTTCGTGTTTCAAGTAAGTTATGGTAATTTCGACTCGATTCCCAGCTGACCGTGTGTTCACGTTTGTGAGTTACGCTCGCATTTAACTTACAAGTTAATACCTACTAATGCTTTCATCGGAGTTACCGGGCTTAGCTTAATTATTATAATTATTAAGTGCGTATTAACTTTTATCTCTTTTTTATGGGTCACGCTCTAAATGTAATGAGATCTTTTGATAAGCTCGCGCAGACGTAAGTACTTACGCCGTCTCGTGTTCGTCTTCTTTAGACATTTTATTGGATTCGGGCACTTAATTATAAATAAATATTTTTAAATTACCTGCTCTGCGCCGAGACAAATTAGAAGCGCGGAGGGACGGGTCTCAGAAAATTCTTAATCGTCTTGTAAAAATATTATCTCTCCAAACGCAGGGTATTTGAACGTCTAATGAAAATCTCGTTTGAACGGAACTGTGTTGCGGTCAGGAAATTGAAAGGGTGGCCGGAAAACTTGATTTACAGCAAAGTGCCTGAGAAAAGGGATGTTTTATTATGAAAATTATCTTTGGGGACCCGAGAGGACCGCTCGTCCGCGCTGCCCGCTGCTTTGTTATCACACATGAATTATAGTATCGATTACAATTTGTTTATTTGTGTAGTCAAATGAAGTGAAATTGAGTATGTTTAGTATGCGGTTATAAAATAATATGTATATATTCTGCTTGTTAATATTTGCCTTAACAATGGTAGTGGAAGACAAAGACAGAGTAGGTAAAATTATCACAAATTTACTTACTCAATATTATACCGAATACTAATGCACCTACGTAACTTGAGTATGTTATCCCTTTTTCATGTTTAGGTACTCACGAAGAACATAGTTATTATTTTTTTCATAGAACAGATTCAAATAGCATTAAAAAGACAACACAATACACTCACTCATATACATATTAAAACTCACTCGTTTTTCCCGTGGGGAGACAGAAACCATCGAACGCCACTTGATACTATCCTTACATAGGACTCCATTCGCCTCATCTAAGTTCATTATAAAGACAGTAGAAGTATAATAAAAACGTTCCAAAATACGGTGTCAAAATAAAAGTGCAGTTATTTATTCACGAAGACATTTGGCTAGCCGTGCCTAACTAAGTTCAGCTCCGCCTGGCCCAGTTTATTTCCGCACCAACTAATTGCTGGTGCCACAACTTTCTACACCTGTAATTGGGAATGCCAGGTGTCATAGTTTTCGTAAAGTTCGTGACTGTTAGGTCAAAAACTTTTTCTACTTTTATTTGCACACGACAGTATTATGCCTGCACCTATTGCCATTTAAAATAAAGTTATTTTTATTGAACTGAATACCATAATAACGAAATACGAATATATCATAATCATAATAATAAAACTTTTAACTATTTTTATTTTTAAATGTTTTTTTATATTGTTTTTTGTAAGGAATATTTAAAAATATAATTGATTTGTATATAAATAAATAAAGGAAATAAAAACTTTTAAGAATAAATATTTTTAAATACGGTCCAATAGGCTCTCCCCTATTGGACCGTATTAAAAAAAAAAAATCTTGAAAGATTTTTAAATATTTTTTCTTAAAAGTTTTCCTCTAATGACGATAATGAATGATGAATTCAATTTCCAAGAGAGGTTATTTTCCCAAAGCCATACATATTTACGTTGCATTAGCAGGCCCACGTATTATAATGATGATAATAATATATTTATTTCCCCGTAACAATGTTACATACCATAAGAACCTACAATGATTTTTGTATGTGACTGTCATTACAGGTCCATCAAAGGTTTATAGCCATTGTAGATCCTCGAAGTCATAGACGACGTAGAGCCCATTCTGTTCAGTTGTGATTGTACAGCCATAGATATAAGGCGCCGTACCATAAAGATCACCTCAATACCTACAGTATTGGCGTGTTGCCAGCCTATCGCCTTTGAGCATCGTGCTAACCCTGTTCTTACTGTCTTAGAAGCGCTGTGCAGTCTACTAAGAACTGTTTCTTGTAATTTAAATTAAATGAATAGTTTTTGCACTAGTTTACTTACTTCATTCAAACAATTTGTTAACTGTGGATACAGTAGATTAGTCCGTGCCTCGGAAGACACGTTAAGCCATTGACCCCGGTTGTCATTTTTAGATCTTTGACAGTCGCTGCAGGTAGTCAGTGGCACGAAAGTCTGACAACTAGTCTTACCAAGGGGTATCTTGTTAACCAGTACTAACTGGGTTGTGGAGGTCAGATAGGCAGTCGCTCCATGTAAAATACTGATATTCAGCCGCATCCGGTTACACTGGAAACCAACCCCAACATAGTTAGAAAAAGGCAAGGCAGATGATGATGAATACAGTAGATTAGTCTGAACATCACAAATCATTTATTTATCTTATGAAAGTAGTTATGTGGTCAGAAATACTAGGTCTGACGAAAGGTCACATGTTCTTCTTTTTCTTTGCGTGTCGACAGACTCAAATAATACCCGACCAGTATATTGCACAGCTCTGTAGTTGGCTTCATTTAAATCCTGGAAGGTGCAGGTGGCTGTGCAGGATGGTCAAGAAAGGAGGTGGTGTGATTTATACACTAAGATTGGTAAACTCATGATAGGTTCACAAAAGTTGTGAAAAGAATCTTTAAACATTCCTCTCCGTATAAAATCATAAAAGTATATCGAAGATCCCTGCAATAAACGTAAACCAATTTCCATCGACTACCGGTTACCGTCCGTAGAAAGGACCGACAACTATCAGTAATCTGAACGGCAAACTAATCCATCAGCGTGATATTCAAATCTCGGGAACGTTCGGTAGCGGCGGGCCATCGACACACAACGGGGAGGATAGACAACCTGCAACTTTATACTGAGAGGTGCAGGTCAAGTCCAACAGGTCGGAAACGAGAATATGGAATATTTCGGAAATAACTTTGTATCTTTTCCGAGGCAAAACGCACGTAGCGAACGGCAAGCGCGACGACGAGTGCGATGAAGTCTGTAGCTAGGCAAGGAGTGAACAGCTGATTTCACGCATCGTTCGTTAGAGTATTTGAACATCCATTGCTGGTTCTTGATTTTAGCTGTATTTTTTACATAAATGGAGTGCTGCGTACAGAGAATGTAATTTTACTTCGAAATAATAGTAACTGAAGAAACGATAAAAAATGCAAATTTTCCTGTGAAAATTTCCGTTGGAATATAATTCAAAATAAGGAGCTGAACGCACCCTGTCAGTTTGCGGAGGTCTGTCCCTTATACCCTGTATTGTAAAAAGTCATCTCATTAAAACAATACCAATAATTGATGAGGTCATTTCCGAGTATTCCATTGTTTGTCTAGCTCCGTAATGTTTATTTGATTCCATCTTTTTGTTTGTATTTCTTCCTTCAACTTCATCAGCTCTATTCTATTTCATATCACGATTTTCTTAGTTTGTTTTCCTCATAGCTGTCCTAAAGATGGACGGTAATGATATTTTGTATAAAAGCAAGCGGATATTTCTGTTTTTTCCTGAGAAATAAAAAGACATTCCTAGTTGTAAACTTCAAGCAATGTTGTCCAATTGGTATAAGTTTCAGAATTTCAGAATTTATAATAGTCCCCCTGCATACAAAATTTTGCTACAAATACTCTTGTATATTGTATAAAAGTTATTTTTTTCTGAAAAGAGTTCAAAAATATTTTGTTTAGTAAGTTTCAAATTAATACACGGCCTAAAACGCCCTTGGCTTAACACTGTTAGTTGATAACATAATAAGACTGTATTAATTAAATATTGAAAGCGTTATATCGTCTAGACTGTAACGTGAAGAAAATCTAAAATGGAAGCCTCGTAGAGATTGAGTTTATAAAGCCAGGCACAAGTAGACAATACGCACTTACTAATATTATAAATGTGAAGGTAACTTTGTCCGTATTTCGTCTTTTTCTATTTAGGATAACCTAGTAACGATATATGTACGAGGGCGGGTCAATAAGTCCGTGACTTTTGGAATAAAACACAGATTTTTTGATAAAAAATTATTTTATTTTTCAACGTAGTCTCCCTTGAGCTCTATACACTTTGTCCAACGCTTCTCCAATTTTTTTATCCCTTCCAAAAAAAATGATTTGTCGAGGTCCTCAAAATAGGCCTTTGTTTGCGAGATGACTTCATCATTGGAGTCAAATCTTTTTCCACCAAGCCATTTCTTCAGGTTTGGGAACAAGAAGTAGTCGCTCGGAGCCAAATCTGGAGAATAGGGCGGATGAGGGAGCAATTCATAGCCCAATTCATGGATTTTTGCCATGGCAACTGCACATGTGTGCACCCTTGCATTGTCTTGGTGGAAAAGAACTTTTTTCTTGGCCAAATGAGGTCGGTTTTTTTTCAAATCGTCATTGAATCGGTCCAATAAGTTGGCATAATATTCCCCATTGATTGTTCTTCCCTTTTGAAGGTAGTCAATGTGGATTATCCCGCGTGCATCCCAAAAAACAGTCGCCATAACTTTATTGGCTGACAAACCCACCTTGGCCTTCTTTGGCGCCGATTCACCCTTAGAAACCCTCTGTTTTGACTGTTGTTTGGTTTCTGGTGTGTTGTGATGGATCCATGTTTCGTCCACGGTTACAAAACGGCGCAAAAACTCCTCCATATTGCGATTAAACAACGCCAAAGCTTCCTGTGAAGTTGTTACACGATTGCGTTTGTGGTCGACTGTGAGCAAACGCGGCACCCATCTTGCGGAAAGCTTTCTCATGCCCAAGTGATCATTCAAAATTGAAACCACTGAGCCATGCGAGATCCCTACGGCTTCCACAATCTCTCGCACTTTCAATCTTCGGTCGGTCAACACCATATCGTGAATTTTTTCGATTGTTTCGGGTGTAGAGACCTCAACTGGGCGTCCAGGACGTTCGGCATCTTCAGTGCTTGTACGGCCACAACGAAATTCAGTAAACCACTTTTTTACCATTGAAATCGATGGTGCAGAGTCCCCATAGTATTTATCAAGCTTAGCCTTGGTCTCGGTAATGGTTTTTTTTCGCAAGAAATAATGCTTAATAAGCACACGAAATTCACTTTTTTCCATTTTCTCCTCAAATTAGTGGGTAGTCTGATAAAAATAGCTGTCAAACACAAACTAACTGACGCAGCAAGTTTAAATTTTGACAGGAGTCAACTGACAGATGCCTGTTGACAGGAGCAGTGTTGCTGTTTCAGTAAAGAGGTCAGAAATTCAAAAAGTCACGGACTTATTGACCCGCCCTCGTAACTACATATTGGCATGGCTTTTAAATTCTTACATCAAAATCATAGTTCAAAATCCTGAATGGTTACAAAGCACTCTTCGTTCAATCAGTTTATAGGTTACCAATAATATTTTATCACGTATCGATAGCGGCACAAAACAAATGGAGCCAAACCGATTGTCAGTCATTGTAGTGAATGCGCGGCCCTCGATCTACCCACATTGCGTCGTTAGTCGGCGCTAAGGCAACAAATTGCGGAACTTCAGGGCCACACGATACGAATTAATTATGAACACTGGGTTTCCTTACTACGTTCCCTTCACTTTGTGTTGGCTCTATATGGAATAGAATATATTATGTGTTACAAAGATTACATTATCCTTGGCATTGTCAATTTGTTATAATGAGCTTTCATGAAACTTTAATTGTCTCTCTCGACATTACAAAGCTGTGAAATGATTTTAAGTAACTATGATCAACTAAAATCGTTGTTCAGACGAAATGGTTAAAATTAATTATAACTTATTTCCATATAAGTACAGCTGTTTTGGTATGGTAGGTTTTGAGAATTATTTTTTTTTAACAAAAACCTGGGTAAAGAGGTGCATGTGCTTAGAATCTTTCCTGACAAAGGATTGTTAAGGAAGCTAGATAGGCTCTTTATAAGACGGAGCCTAGTATACATGAGACACCTAAGCTAGCGGTAATAACCGTTAACAAAACAGCTTTGAAACAAACTTAACTGCCAGACGCAGTTAGTTCAGTGCTCCTTTGCAACATTCAAACCATCATTAAAGTCGCTTTCTTTTTACATACGTACAGCAAAAACAACACCAAAATCAGATAGCACTAACACATAAATAATAAAACACCTTTTCAAAACTCAAAAGCAACAATGTCGTCCAAAGAGCATATTTCATACAAAACAAGAGATACACTAACAGCCAGTGTTGTCGTGTTTAGTGACGCAGCACCTTAATCTACACTTCAAAGAGATCACAAACTCACTGTGCCGCTCGTGTGGCTTGTATATAACAATCTTTATGTGCTGTCGGATGCGCAGCAGTTAAATCGGTAGTGTTATTGCATTGTAAGTTCTTTTGTTGTGTTTTTAACATTATTTTCACTTAAAAACTGACTTGGTCTAGTGCTTCGGTTCACAGGTCGGGCAAAGTGTTATTGGGTTTTTCAATCAAAAAGTTTACAGTAATAGCCCGGAGTCTGGATTTGTATTGTTCATGTGATAGAAATAGGCTCGCCCCCTATTACACGGGACTTAAAATATAACTGGCGAAATGGGTGTGTACACCTTTACCTAACCGTAAAGGAATTCCAGGCGAGATATTATGTTAGTTAGTGTTTGGCTTGTATCAAAATGTACTGATAAAGTAGTTTTCATTGAAATGGCCTCGAATGTAATGATTTCATGAAATAGTCATTCAATCGAATAATTTGAACTTATTGAATTGATGATTTACTTCAGTAAATAAAAAACGTAAAGAGTTTTGTGGACTACCCAAGCCCTTTCGCCTTAAGTCAATTTCATTCTTATTGGTTTTAGGAACTGAGAATCTTGTTAACCATTCCGAATAGGTATATTGTGTTATCAGAGGGGATAGGATACCGTCAATGGGATAGCACCTACCGACCCATATCTCTCAAAGCAATCTATTGTATCGACGCGTTACATAATAAATGACTGCTGTCGTGACTGAGAACTCAGCTGACCCCACTGGGAACCTGAGACTACACTAGACGTAATTATAATGTACCCACCTACTATGAATTATGTAGGTGAATTGGCTTTAGAATATCAACAAAATACCAGTCTTAAGTTCACTTAGACTAGTTGCTAAAGGTTACAAAACCAGTCAATTACTTTATTAATTAAGAAGTCGTTGATAGACACACTTAGGTATTTTAATTCACTACACTTACAAAGGAACAAAATAGTCGCTACAAAGCGGTGTCAAGCTCGCTATGAAATTAATAAAAGTCATCCTTTGTATCTAGCACAATATTTCCGATTTATTAAAAAGCAGATAATGTGTATCGGCCAGTAGTGACGTTTTTATTAGGAGGCATGAAAGGGCCTACGTCGGCGGCGACGCGCCATTATGTCCCATTCGCCTCACTGAGTGCTTAATGCAGGATAATGGACCCTCTCACTATTAATTTGCCCGTTTTTGGTACGGAAATACCATAAACAAGTACTCCGGTTACCGTAACAACCTATAAGACATCGATTTATTATTTTGATCCCACCATACTGTTTCTAATGAACTGTAAACTCAACCGCTGAATGAAAACTCAGAAGATAATCTGCCTGATACAAACAACGCAAAATCGCTTGTAATGTTTATTCAAAAACTAATTTAAGCGCTCAGCAAACATAAAATATAATTACAACAAATAGCGGTTCATATTAATGACGATGCTTTTAGTTATATTTAAATAACACACAATTTGACTCTGCGGTGGTTAATTTATCATACAGAAATGTTAAATGCTATCTACACTTAAATAATTCGTAATTTTTATACGAAATCCGAGTTGTGTTTGGATGTTCCCCGCCATAGTCGTAAACCAAATAGCTTTACGAACATGAGCGTACTCAAATATTGGTTGAACGTGGTCTCAGGGACACCAACACAGATTTACTTCTCACTGCATTAGAAATATGGATCATAGCCGAAGTGAAGGCGATTTTAAAGTGTCACGTCGTAAAATTTTAGAAGCTTATACACTTCGTAAAATATTGCATATAAGGAAATTTTAAAAAGTCTCCGACAATAAGAATCTCTCTTGCGGCTCGTGGCAGTAAAACGTCTGGAAGCATCTGCTCCAAATATCGTAAAATGTCAGAAAAAACATTATTCTCGTTTTTTAGCTGGAATAAAATTTTAAATTGCTGCGTTAGAAATAAAAGACGGAAAGCAGTAATTTCCATTATACCGCGAAATCCCAAACCGGCAGTGACGATCGTTCATATCGGGTACGATTAGAGTGTACGCTTGAAGGAGATAAATCGTCGGCAATACACGAGCCGTGGCACGACGGACCAACAAATTATTGTCGCCCAGGGAGCACGAAATATCGGCCGGTGCCGGCACGTCGGCCGCGACCTACCAGAAATATATATCTGCACTCCCATCTGTAGGAAAAGCGGGAGATCCGAACGAATATCCCAACGTACTGGCAGCGGCGCGGCCGGGCGAACGCGCTTCTCGTACTAACTGCCTGCATCATGCCAAACTATATCTTCCTGTATTTTAAGTATAAAAGCTTTTTGAAATATCTCTAGTTGCTAGCGTAGAATAATAAAATAAAAACCAATAATAAAATATTATGTAGCGACTTTAGTGCACAATGTTCTAAATTTGGGTCACTCCTTTTGCAATCCTGATTTAAGCACTAATATTTACGTTCGTGTGGCGGGAATTCACTACCGACGTCGTTGCCGTTGAAAGCCACAGACGAAAGCATGTTGGATGTGTAAATAGCAACTAACATTAGTTAGAGTAGCCTGCTAACTAAATTGACCGTTTCCATAATGTTTACAACTTGCGCGGGATAATAGGCATCAGATTACCATGAAACTCTTGTTTATATTAACGGTTTTCCGTCGCGTTCTGCTAAATGAGCATTAGTTTCTTTATTTATTTAATGGCGTCGCTCATTCTACTTTTATTAAGAAGTAAAATGTGTGGATTGCCAAACACCATTATCGGTCAGTTTTGTAACTTTATACAGGGTGAATTGTTAAGTGGGCGTGGATGGCCAAATCCGAAACTATGAGGAATAGCGAGAAATACTCAAAAGAGTCTCGAGCCCGATTTTGATGAAAACTAAAACTGCATTATTGGATTTTTGGAAAATCAATATCTCTAGCCAGGAATCGAACCCGTTGGTTTTGGAATAAAAACACACAGTGTATTATTACACCATTTGATAGCTTCGCTATTAGAGATCGAGTTCTGGAATGTAATGACATGAGGAAAATTTAAGGAAAAGGTTAAATTTTATGTTTTTTCACATTTTTAATAAAAATTTCCTTGATTGATGTCACCCGCAGCGCAGTCATCTTGTGTGTTTTTTTTTTCAAAATCAACGGGTTCGATTCCTGGCTAGGAAAATTGATTTTCCAAAAATCTAATGATGCAGTTCCAGTTTTCATCAAAATCGGGCTCGAGACTCCTTTGAGTAGTTTTCGCTATTCCTCATAGTTTCGGTTTTCGCGATCCACGCCCACAAAAAAAATTCACCCTGTGTAAGACCCGAAAGAATCGATACTCAAACTAAAATGAAATAATAATAAAATCATATAGAAACAACATTAATCATAAAAAAATGTAATGGCTGTAGGTTTGTGGTTACATTATTTGTAGCAAATTGCCGGCGGCTACGCGGCTACGAATCGTTGCTCTCGTAGACGCTACAATCTTGCTACAGAGTTTATACATTTTTAAGTACCATACAGTATAAATGTGTATAGGAACGTAAATGTAGCCTTTAGTGATCGTTGGTATTTTGAACGCATACATTTTATACTGTAACCGCAAAGGCGACCAGTCATCGGGAACAGCACCGGCGATGACAAGTGGCTAAACCGATATTGCTGTTCTAAGCAAATAAAAAATAAAGCTGAATGGCTTCCCCGTTCAATTAGTGTCGTTCTCTGTCAAAAGGAATATTGGTGTATAAATGGCGAAGGCAGGCATTGTCACAGACGCGGTATATCATCGGCGCGCGGAAATTCAAAGGGCGCCGGAAGTACTTGATTTATGAGAGGAGGTCGCATGTATGGGCGAGTATTAAAATTTTCATAAAAATATTCTTTATGAATTGCGAGCATTGTGTTGCTAGTTAAATGGCTGATTTCATATTTCACTTTTGTTGTGCTGTTTGGGTATGGACAGGTTTTAGGCGGACTTTAGGACGTGTAGGTACTAAATCACGTGTAGGAAAAATAACGTCCGAAAACTGATTTTTTTCCACAGGGTTTTTCGGTATCGCGGCAGATCCAGGCAGCAAAACGGGAACATATAAGCTTCGCTTCAGACAGGAACATTAAGTATTAGCTGAATGTGGTCAAGATCCAGAGAACTGGAAATGAAATCTTACAGTGAAAAAACACACGAAAAAATAAAATTTAAAAAAACTTTCTCGTCATCCTAATTAATTACCATAAGTTGGCTTGCTTAGATACAGCATTCACACATTAGAATAAACCACAATAAATTAATAGGCACATATTTTGGCTAAAATATTACTGAAGTTTCCAAACACATCTGTTTTATGCTTGAACTCATTTTAAAACTATAGTGCGTTAGCGTATTTACGAAACCACTAAAAGGTTGCTTGTTTCCACATAAATTGTAATCTTGAACAATTGGTCTTGTTAAGAGACACACGAGTTAGTATTAGTACGCGTCCAAGAAACGCTACACCCACGTTTAATTTTCTAAGAAACCAAATCCAATTACTTTCTTCGTAACACTAGATAATTAAATCGGCCTCCCTCTTTATCTTCTTCCATAGTATCAAGTTTCTTAGAGTAAAGCAATTCCTAATTCTGCGGTAGCTTCAACAAAGTACTAGTTTTGTTATTACTTAGGTACGATAAAACTTCGATTCTTCCCGGTAGCTGCCTTTAAAGCTTAAACTGTTTACCGCTATAAAGCAACAAGATCAGAAAGTTACACACAGAAAGAAAATTGATACTTTTTCCATCAACTTGGAGAGATCGCTTATAAAATGTTATAAGGGTAAGTAGGTAAGTAGGTACGTACAATAAAAGTATTTGCTTTCGGGTCCAGTTTTTAGTGAAGCTCATTTCATTTGTTTTACATTTTGTATATATAGGAGGGTACTCTGGTGGCCAGTTAGGCGTGCGGGGCGCTTTACACGCGTACTTTGTGAATAATTTGCATGAGCGTGGAGGACGCGGGCGAGCCCGAGCCGTCGCTACGGGGGATTTAGGCGGAGGGGGCGCACGGGGGCGCGGGGTGGCGGGGGCCAGTCAGGATTTAATGGTGAGCGCGTTGCCTGCCCACTGGAGATATTCTCATCTCGCCGAGGATAACCACCGTTACGATTTAGCGGCTTTGCAAATTGCAACCGTGTCATGAAAACGTCTGATGTCGGATTTACTATACGTACTTACATTTTACTTATACACGTTTCCACGAAATACTTGTACGTATTCTCACCAAAGTTAAGCCCCTCGTTTAGTCAGTGAAAATTTCCATTATTCCTACCTTAACGTCAGCTACAAAAGCGTTTTGAATTCATTTCGCGTTAATTAAGTTTTAAATACGTTTCAACCTTTTGATATCAGTCCTTTAACCACCTTATTTTCATAAATTTCAGCATATTTTAGTGCATAAATTATGCAAAATCGTTGTGACGCTAGTGTCTGGCGCGTTTAGTACGTACATTGAGAGTGCCTTCCCATAAATATTCAGTTTACGGACACTCGACCACCTTATAGATGCGCTGATTTACACTAAACTAGAGTTGCTGAGAGTGTAGCTTAATGAAGACTGGCTTTTATAGCTTAATCTTGACGATAAAGTTAACAGGTTCGATATTTCATGTCCGCCCAAATGGCTGAACATCTGCGCTTGTATAGCGCACTTGACGACGAATAATTAAATAAACGACTGTTTACATGAGTCTAGAACTGCTATTTATCTAAAAGCTGTTGGGTAATGTCACTGGGTGGCTTTAATCGTAGGAAATAACTATGATTAACTAGCTTCCCTTTGACTACGAGTACGATCAAAACTGACCAAATAAACAACGTTCGTGTGCCAATAACTGGAATATGATTTTCGTATTTACGAAATAGCCAATCAGTGTGGAATTCGATTTTTTCTGAAAGCAATTGTAGGTAATCGAGTTTTGAGTTTGTCGTCACAGTTACATTAAGAGCGGCAGAGTGCATTTGTGAAACGTTCACTAAGATTGTCAAGCAGTCTCGTCTAGTCAATGAGAGGTATTTAAATACGAGAGCAGCTCAAGGTACTGATAGGACTACTTTGAATGTAGTCTGACTGAGCGCTTTTGAGTGCATTCGCGTGAATTGCATTTTCCAATGCAATTAAAAGCGCAGTGGACATATTGTATTTAAACTTTTTGTTTTCGTTTTTAAATATTTTAAAATCGCGGTCTCTTGCGTATCACAGATAGGTTTACGATGTCAGCATTGCGCTGCCCTACCACCTGACCCAAAGTCCTTCAACGACCTTCGTCAGGTGCGACGAGTGAGAAATGCGTATCTATCTCGTTTGAAAAATATGTGGCCGTCACGCTATACTTAACACCAAGAGATTCACCTTGGGTCTGATTTAAGCAAGTCAATATTTAGCTGTGGTATTTCCAAGAACTGTTTTAAGTAAATATTAAAAGAAAAATACAAGAGTTGATATTTTTCTGAAACCATTTGCTTAAGAACTCCCAATTAGTCACTCAATCAATCCAATTTAATTTTTTTCAAAGAGTTTTTATTAAAAAAGGTTATGAAAGAAAACCTTGTAATAAAGCTTCAATGCAAGTTTTTCAGTTCTTGCCACTTAGGGATTTGATACAGGTACCCTACGTTTTACGAGTTGGTCGGCGACTTCACTTCACACGCCTTCCATATCGCCCCAAAAATATGTAAATGACAAAGTCACCGACATAAATATTTATATGAACACTCTGCAGTATTCGAAAATTTCAGCCCAATACTAGTAAATTCTGTACTGACTAGGGTCACTGAAAATGTCAATATATATTTGTTACTTTGATACAAGATTCATGCATGTTTCGTGAACGGAGCTGTGGATTAGGTTCCAATTTGGTTTATGTCGCGTGAGATCTTAAGGGTTAAAGTGTCAATTATCTCCCGACGTGTGTTATAGAGTAAGGAATTATGTGTGACTGACGTTTATGTGATACTGTTTTGGATGTCAAGTCGGTTTTGATTGGCCAAAAGTCTTTCACGCCTGTCGAATCGACTGAATTGGTTTGTGTTCGGTTACGATTTCGCTACTCATGACAAGTAACACATTTGACGTTCCATTCGAAAATTTAAGTATTTTTCAATGATAATTTGTATGTAGCCCAATTCTTTAGTGCGTCTTCGAGGTTTTCAGAATATGGAGCAGACAGGTTTGCTTTACCTTTAGGTAAGTAATGCTTTTTAAAACATAGTTTGTTATTCCTTGCTTGCAAACTTAAAAACTCATTAAAACAAACTTCTTATAATATCCTGCCTTTATCAACTCAGTACAGCCACAAACTTCTCTTTAATTCTCCAAAAAGCGTTCTCCACGAAGCAGATTTGTATCGTAATTTGCATAGTTAAGTCTGGAACTTACATAGAGGTACACATAAGCAAACTTCCGTCATAACTCCGCAGCCGATGTCGGCGAGCAAATAAGTAACTAGCAAGTTTAAGCAAACACTATTAACTGTATAGTAGTTTAAGAAACGGTCTCAATTTACCCTTAACATAATCTAGTTTGTGCTTAATCAAAATTCCGGGCCACACTCAATATGGATACGGGTTAGCGCTGTATAATGGCTTGTACCTTCGCATATATTATTAGGTACTTATGTGATATACATACTGTAACGTTAATTAGCTTAATCTGAAGTACAAACTGACAATTAACTAGGCGCTAACGATTTGTTGTTGTGGTCGGAGAGGGGAGTGACAGATTGGGTTGGGTTCGAGGGAGTTAGTTCGCTGTCAAGGTTAGCCGTGTGTGGAGCACTCCTTGTTAATGTTTTGGCAAACTCTTCTTCATTCGTTTATAAAGCAATCACTTTAGTTCCCACACTAGCATGTGGCATAAAACCCATTTAGAATATCCATGAGACAGGATAGATTACACTCGGTTTGATTGATATTTTCCCAATAAACTATTTGACTTTTACATTACATTTGTGGCGTGCAATATCAGCTGCAGAAATCAGAGTCGGTTGGTATGGTTAGCATCCGTCAAAGCAGTGCAATAACAAGTTATTTACATTGAGCTGTGGTTTTCATGTTAATGAACAAGCTACCTATTTCCATTTGTTTAGTTAGAATTAAATATATGGTAAATAGACAGTGCAATGAGATTTCCAATAGTTAGTAACAAAAACCTACCTCGTTTGCTTCAAAACGAATGCAATGAAGCAAAATATAATTACTATTCTATTGGAGTAGTGGTCGCTAACATGCACGAAAGCAACCTACAAAGTGGCCTTGTACCAACGAAAGCAAAGTGTCAGTAAAAATTTCACGTAGGTATGATGTATCCATGTGTGAGAGCATTGATTCTGTGAAAAGTCAAGATGTGTAACGTTGCGTCAAAAATTCAGCAGTTGCACAGCGGCGGTGGTGTTTAAAATTTCAAGAGCGGAGCGCGGGCGGCCCCGCTGAAGTATCACGAGTTCATAAATTAGTTACTTTACGAGGGAAAGGTCGCGCCCCCATAGCGCCGGGCCCGTGTATAATTTTCATTTAAACACGAGCAGCCACAGGTCCTCGCCGTAAATCAGCTCCGACGGCCGCCCTTTGAGTCGCGGACGCGCGGCTCGACCGCGTCGCGCGCGCCCGACCGCCGCCGACCGCCGAACCGCCGCAACAATGTAAAGACATTTCCATTGTACCGTAATAGGGCATTGTTTGTGACGTAAATTTTACTGCTGAATATGCAAATTTCGTTTTGCCGCGACCTCCAGCGAGAAATATTGCGAAAGTTTTGTCGAAAAATTAAAATCACGAATCGCGAACAAGTTTTTAATAACGATCGTTACAGCTACGGAAAAAATATCGCTATTTGTACTGCAGAGGTATAAAATATTTTTATCCGTGAGATTAAAAATACTCGACCCCCTTTTTTTAAATATATCACTGTTTGTATACAATATAAAGCCAGAGTAAAATGACA
Organism: Noctua janthina; assembly: GCA_963576755.1. Classification (NCBI taxonomy): domain Eukaryota; kingdom Metazoa; phylum Arthropoda; class Insecta; order Lepidoptera; family Noctuidae; genus Noctua; species Noctua janthina. The sequence continues at coordinate 9,000,669 of OY755055.1, forward strand.
AAACGGGTTTCAAAAATACGTAAAATTAAACGTTTTATTGAGTGGCGTTTACATATCGAATCATAAATATTCATGGCGAAGGTTGCGCACATCTGCTCGTGAGGCGCGAGCGACACGAAAGGAAACAGATGAAATTCGCTCATCATTCCGTAACATGGACACGTAGTAGGTGTATCAAATAGATTTCCTGTTTCAAAGTTGTTCAAAGATACCTAGTACAATCTTAATGAAATGGGTGCAAAACACAAGCTGTATTCCGAGATAACGACGTCATAACCATAAATCCATATAAAAATCTCACGCTACAATATCGTGAACCACCTTTATCACCTCTTAACAGCGCGATAAATAACTATATGAAACTCATTACCAGGAAATAAGAAACTTCATTATACAGTAGAAGCAGTGCGCGATCTCGTTATCCACAAATAAAAAGGCTTTTTCAGTGGGTGGGCTTGCTGGCGGCCCGAGGCGTTAATATTTAAAGCTGCGCCGTGGAGATGGCTGCTCTAATGTGCTATTAGCCCCACAACCGCGTGTTTGACTCGGCGGAAGCCGCGCCGCAGCCACACCGCGCCGCGCCGATGTGTGATGTCTTGAACACACCATGAGCTCGGCAAACGTCTTGTAATAATATAACGTACCTTATACATTGTGCCTGTATAACAATCAGTTACGTCGTACCATGCATTTTTCTTGTTATGAATGGTTCTGTACGTTTGATTTCGATACATCTCGTTTTAAATCGAACAGTCTTCTACTCACCTACAGGTAATCATTTCTTAATGGAATATCTAACTTATTCTATTAATTAATTAAAGACATGGCAACCAGTCGTCCCACGCAGGGAACTGATTTCTGGGAAGAAACTAATACAGAGCTACCAAACTTCTGGTTAACTGACGACCGCAATGAATTCGCTTCAGCGACCTACGACTTATTCCAGAATATTAGTATTCATGAAGACACAATTTAAAACTATCACGTCTAACATCAAATTGAGGACACAAGGTGACTCACAAAGAGGTACTTGCCTCCCTACACATACATTAGCCGATACAGCCCTATAAAAAACGTTCCTTAATGTAAGGTAGAAAAAGCCGCAGGCCAAGGCACGTGGATGCAACGACGACGGACATGCACCTGACATTTATTACCTCCGACAAAACTCGCGTTCACATTAACTTCCATTTGCAATGCTAAAGGTGGACGCATATTATGCTGCAGTGAGCTGCTTTGCAGAGCCAAAACCAACACACATCACATCTCATGCTGGGGTAACAGCGAGCAACTTTGCAGAGCTAAAACCGGTACACATCACTTTTCATTCTGGGGTAACAGCGAGCACTTTTCTAGAGTCAAAACCGGCTCATAATATTTCTTATGCTGGGATACAGCAAACAGTTTTGCAGAGCCAAAAATGGCACACACCACATCTCATGCTAGGGTAATTGCAAGCAGCTCTTCGGAGCCAATAATTTCACCAATCACATCTCCTAACATACTCGTTCATTTATCTGCCAAAGGTTCGAAACCACTTCGAGTAGAATAAACAAGGGTGCAATATTGCGGAGTTGTTTACTACTGATGTAGTTGGTCTGGCTTGCGCCGTCAGTAGCCTGCTGTATCAGAATCTTTGAGGCATTTCTAATGGATGAAAGTAAACCCTGAAACCAAAGAAAGTAACGTAGAAAGAGATTAATGTTCTAAAAATAATTACACCGCTAGGAATAACGCGAACAAGTCCGCAAGAGCCAACTGATTGCTGTCGGCACAAGTGTAAAGTGTCTAACATGACAATTATACAATTTTGGTTTATGATGTCCTGTATCTTTCTTTGAATTATACCAAACGATACGAGGATTTTCGTTAATTTGAAGGTCATCCGAAGAATCTTTAAATGGCATCGGTTGGGACCGATGCGATTAAAAGATTCTTTAGCTACCTTGTCTGGTGGGACGTCTTAGAAATCAGGTCATGATGATAAGCAATGCCAGCCTAATCACAACGTACTGAGTTCATTAATCCGCTGGCAATGTGTTCCGATTACGACTATATCCGTCATGACCATTGATTGTAATGGAGGAAGGTTCGTGTTCATGGTAACTAGAGGCCTAAACATTTGGTTTGATTTAAAATTGTTTTTTTTAAAACACCTTTCTATGTAAACACAAAGTACATACTGTGTGTTTTTCGCAAAGGTACATTTTGTTGTTTGCTGCGAAAACTCGTAATTATCGTACGTAGTATTTGTTTACAAAAGAAGATGTACAGTCAACTACGCAATGGCTTTACTACTGTTAACGTAATCAGCCAGTAAATAAAAACTTCACTAAGGTTGGCACTTTCCATCTGTCATATTGATCTTAAAGCAAAAAAAGCGATATATGACGCAAAGCGTTCAAGGAAATACGCGTTCGATCTGCCTCGACAGAATGTGCGCTAACCTTTAGTTCCATTTGCACTGCACTTTTAAATTCTCGCTTCATATTCCATATAAAATGGGACAATGTGAAAGATGCATAGAAAGTTTCCGAAACACGACGCGTTTAGAGGCAAACAGTATACCGTACGAGGAAATGTATCCGAAAATTCAGTTTTGGCTGTCGAAACTGAAATGAAGAAAATAATAATCTAAACGTGAATATTTTTAGAGAGTTGAGCTCTACTGCTCTTTGTAAAGGTGCTCGTCTGTGGAAATATTACCAGCACACTTATTTTTACCGTTGACATATGACATTGCAGTCGGGCTACAACGCATCTGTAATGCCCATACATACATGACATTTTCAAAAATTAAGGAAGGTATGTTATTACTATTTTACTGGCGTTATTATCAATATGTATAGAAAGTTAACGATCAATTAATCAAATCACAATTAAATAAGTAAGTTTTGCACTATTTTTGTCCCTGAACATTTAAAACTCCCTCTCCAAAATAACTACGTAAAAAAAGGTATTTACTTTTAATAAAGGACTAAAAAAACAATAAATCGTTTGAATAAATAGTTCTTGCGAAATGTCCCCAATTTAAAAACAAGTTTGCATTCTATTCTACAAAATTTTAAGTGATGGACTGGTAACTAACTATGGACCGTCTGCTTAAATGAGTCCTCCGCCTTGCCCTATCAAAGGCAGATTAAGTGTCCACAAAGTCCTATCAATATCCCACAGGTTATTTGCTTTAAAATAACCATAATCCACGTAGGTATTACGATACTAATTGAACCAATACGTGATCAACCTGCAGAATATTCCATTTAAATTGATAAATTCGCGCGGACTCATTAAAGCGGTCGGTCTATAGTATGTTATCTATAGTCATATGTTTCTCCCAAAACTTGAAGAAGAAGTAGGTATCTTGAAACATACTAGTTTTGCCTACCTGAAGCTTTGGTTAATCGATCAGGAATATTAAAAGCGTGATATTAGAAGCTATATTTCCTAATCAAAACCAATACATATACATAGTACACCAAAAATACTCGAGACAAAGTTTACCAAAAGGTTTATATTTCTCGTGCGTTTTGCCGCCAACCCTGAAACGGATTACGTCTTTCCCAATTTTTTGTTTGATTCCTGCTGTAAATCTCTAATATAAATAAAAAAAACCTACGGACAAGAGAAATCCTATTATATTTCTGTTTTTATCTTATGATTAACGTCAGAGTATTTTCGATGCGAAAGTGCTACGTCAAAGGCTTTGTTTCTGTGCAACGCATCATCATATATATCAAACAGAATTTCACTGAAACCGTATTTAAATTCGCTAACTGTCCAATTTTGTCGAAGTAACCAAGAGAAAACGTTGTTTTTTTCATCAGACCCGACTTTAACTACTACAGAAACTAGTCTTGAAAAAATGCATTGGGTATTTATTTATGTTTAGTACTAAACAGAAGGGTTCATAAATCAGAAAAAAAAGAAACAACTAACTCAACCAACTTTTACGACTTTTGCGGGAGAAGCAACTGGTTACATTAATTAAATAAGAAAGGAAAAAGGGACACTCCGTAAAATTATGCTTGTACAGTTTTAAAACAGTCACAATATCAATATCACAATATAATATACCAATGGATAAACGGCGGATAATAATGAAACCACAAGACTGTCTTCTGTAAACCAGAGCTTTCATCTTGTAAAACCTTTTTCAAGATGACTGGGCTTTAGAGTACGTACCCTCTTAAAAATTCATTACTACAGCCTCCTTTATAACGTTTATTAAAATATAAAACAATATAAAACTATCGATTACCTAGGTCATTTCTTTTGTATCGATAGATTTACGAATAAAAATATCTCCAATTAGACATGGTCAGTTGGTCAGTCTGAAAACCATTGCTCGACGGGCATCATCATCTGCCTAGCTCTTTCCCTACTATGTTGGGGTCGGTTTCCAGTCTAACCGGATGCAGCTGAATACCAGTATTTTACATGGAGCGACTGCCTATCTCACCTCCACAACCCAGTTAGTACTGGGTAATACGATACCCCTTGGTAAGACTGGTTGTCAGACTGTCAAAGATCTACAAATGACACCCGGGACCAACGGCTTAACGTGCTTTCTGAGGCATTGAGGAAACTCGGTATGTAATGGGTGGTCACCCATCCACAGACCAACCTAGGCAAGCACGACTTAACCTAAAGATCGATCCGAGCGGCTGTTATTATTTAGCCATTGCTCGACGAGCATCGCAGGAAAAAAGAAGGTGAAAGAAACAAGTTAATGAAGGACTAAATTATTTGGTGATTGTAACATAAAGCCGCTAGTGTTTAATTAAACTTTTAGTGACCTGACCTCAGACACACAACATGTTTTAGACATTTGCTTTCCTAAAGCAATATGACTTTACGTGGATAGTGGACACTGCTTACGAGCATATAAAGCTAGGTATTAGTTGGAAGTTTGCGTTTATACTGCTTGTTTAGGAAAACTAACATATTCTTAGTCCTGCTTTTGGTATGAAGTAAATAGCCCGGATGGTTCGGAGTCCATTTCCGTGCCCCCGATTTTATGGCCCTGAGAATCAGAGGCAGTGGCAAAGTTCTTGTATCGACTAAGATTTTGTTCTGAATGTCTACTTCACCAATCATACAGACTTTGTTACTTGATTGTTGTCAGCTTAAGAAAGACCTCTGTTTAATTTTTTTTTATAATCATCATCATTTCAACCGAAAGACGTCCACTGCTGGACATAGGCCTCCCCCAAGTGTCGCCACATTGACCGGTCCCGTGCGACTCGCATCCAGCGGATCTCTGCAACCTTCACCAGGTCATCAAAATATGACCTGTAATTTTTGATAATTATTAATAAATAAACTAAACTAACTAACTCATCGGTCCACCTAGTGGAAGGCCTTCCAACGCAACGTCTTCCAGGTCGCGGTCGCTACTCCAGAACTTTTCGGCCCTATCGGCCATCCGTTTTGCGAGCAATGTGCCCTGCTCACTTAAGTTTAATTTTAGGTATAACAAAATACCACCATTAGACGTATCTCCTTTATAATTATTCAGTAGTAAGTAATTAAGTAAAGGGAAACTAGAACAAGATACTTTAATCAACAACCAAAATGTAGATTCATTAACAAAAGCACCTATTTTATCTTTCTAGCATCATATTGCCAACTATAAGAACATAATCCTTACTCTCAACCTTACCTACAAGGCTACAACTAACGTTTGACAAATTGACCCAAAAATCTTGGGGAAACCAGGTCATAGAAGAATGTTATGTTCAGGTGACTGCTGCCCATCTATTTGATATGGTCCTTTAGTAGACTACAGGCCGCGGGGGAGAGGCTATCTTCTTAGCCGGAGGCTAGCATTGCCATGAGCCCACTATTTATAAATAATAATAAAATTGTTTATTTATCCAAGACACACACAGACACATAGTTCAAAACAAGGTGGCAGAAATACAATAAAAATAATGATACAGTTTTGTGCACCAAAGATTTAAGTCTACAAAAAGTCTATGCATACAAAAATAATAATGCACCCTGTCTCTTAAACTAGGAGACCTGTATCTTAAGAGACAAATGCGAACATTTTGAATTCTAATTTGATTCTCAGTCTTGTGCTTACGGCTGAATAAATTAGGGTTCCTATACTGTAACGAGGGTATTATTAAGTATTCATACAGTATGTGTACTGAAAACTGTAGCCCAAAACGAGCAATGCTGCGAGCAAAGCTGCGTGCAAAGATAGTAAAACATAACTGACTGAACTATCCCAAAATATACGGGGTAACAAAAATGGTCGATAAATCCGCGCAATTTCATCGATGTCGTATAATAAAACACGGACGATAGAGAACGCGATGCTATTCCATTGGGCGATTTCAATAATATTACGATCACGTTCCACTAATATTTGACTGTCCAATTGCATAATATGCGAGCGACGTCTATAATCGTATTTATAGTGGACGTCCAGCAATTTTTAACGGTAAAAGGCGTAGTTTGGCAAAAATATTACTCTGTTATTTGAAAGGTTTGCAAACAAACTGACGTGACACGGCGACGATCGACGACCGGCGGCACTACTGATGGAACGACCCGCAGTCTGTAAACACCTGCACCAAAAGTACCTACCCACCTATTTGCCAACACGCTCTACCAACCTTAGAGACAAAGGTGGAATGTCTTATGTGCCTGTAATTATACCGACACGCGTGCCTTCCAATCCAGTAGGTACCAACACAGCAATCTACTGCTTAGAAACATGATTCAGTTTGATATCTGGAGCTCCAATACGTTCTGAACATTAATTTACCAGGTACATTTACACTAGTTTACCTATAAAGATGTGATTTTATGATATTTTTTTATTGAAGCATACACTTTATTTTCATAAAATAACAATAAATGTCCAAGTAATTTTATTCATATGAATATTTAGCAACACAAAATTGTATTAAATCTCCTCTGAATGTTTAATACGAATATTACGGCAGATTATTTGTATAGCTTAAAAGCTATACAAACAATCTCACAACCGTTTATGTCGGATATTTTGTATTCCTCGTCATTCCTTCCGCGTTTACATACAAGTTGAGATACTTGTTTTCGACAAATCTTGTAAATAAATGATGGTTGGTTATGTTTACTTTATGCTTTATTATTTATATTTTTTCTTTTTGTATAACCGGATGCAGCTGAATACCAGTATTTTACATGGAGCGACTGGTTATGTTAACTCTATTGCTGAATGGTTATTTTGGCGCGTGGCCTTAATCGGAACTGACGCTGCCATTTCGTTATGGTTTTGTTTCAATACAATTTTCTGCAGACACTTTTACAAATGTTCATCAACAGCGCCCTCTTGTCAAAGTCATTCAAGCACCAAAAGAACTACGGAGCACTGCATTTTTTTCAACATTTTAACATTTTAGAAAAGTTCATGAGTACAAGAAATCTTTGCAATTTGTTTTAGGTGTAGCAGTAGTAGTAGTAGACGCTTGAATCATAACAACGCATACAACTCCATAAAATACAGATTTTCCGAATTTTCTTTTCCAGAAACGTTTCTTGGTAAACTTGATAATTCTGTGTAAATGGGCCCAAATCTGTGGCTAAGTCTCCGAGGGTTTGGACCTAAGCCTTTACCTAATTGTGTGATTATTTGCCTAACTTTGTTTACTTATCGTATTTACAGCGACCGAATTTGCCCGACGACGATGTTGCCACTTAATGTAACTAAATAAGCGAATTTCGACGCAATCCCCAGACATTTTCTGGGAGCCCTAATTTTCGTGATGTAATAGATGTAATATCAAGAGTCGGTTAATGATAAATATCAACTAGAGCGAAATGAAAGCACCTAGGTACATATAGTATTAAAGTGTACCCACCTACAATTTTATTTTCCTTTCGTTTTTTTCGCTACAAATAAAAAAAAATGTTATTTAAAACTAGTAATGGATTTTTTTTTTTTGGGCATATTCAGCGATTGCTTCGCCAATTGTGAACCGATTTTGATGATTCTTCTTTTGTTTGGACGAATATTATTCTGCCGTGGTCTAGTTTAAATTTGGTGAAGATCTGATGCTGATTCTTGTGACTTCTGCAATTTTTTTAATGAGCTGCCTATCCAGTATCAATACAAAGGTTGCCTTTTAGAACAAAATGACAATTTTATGTACGATGGATGAATGATTCAGTTAACATAATAATAAAAAAAATCAACTCACTTTAGAAACAATCTAAAATTAACTTCAAAACATGTAACAATCTACCTATCTAGTAGGTACTCTGATTTAAATTCTAATAAATAAACTTTTTCATCTTAGAATTTTCCCGGCAAAGAAACTCTGTACAAAGTAACAAGGTTTCTCCGGTTAAAAATAGATCTTCCCATGGGGGTTATTAAAGCCAACTAAGAGATTGTTTCAGAGCATGCAGAGGTTTGGGTTTGGGTTTTGGTTTGGTTGGTTTTGGTTTGAGTTGGTTTGGGTTGTTGGTTTGGTTGGTTTTGGTTTGGTTTAGGTTTGGTTTGGTTTGGGTTGGTTTGGGTTTGGTTGAGGTTTGAGGTTTGGTTTGGTTGGTTTTAATTTGGTTTGGTTTGGGTTGGTTTGGGTTGTTGGTTTGGTTGGTTTTGGTTTGGTTTGGGTTTGGTTTGGTTTGGTTTGGGTTTGGTTGAGGTTTGAGGTTTGGTTTGGTTTGATTTGGTTTGGTTTGGGTTGGTTTGGGTTTGGGTTGGTTTGGGTTGTTGGTTTGGTTTGGGTTTGTATGGTTTGGGGTTTTGTTTTGGTGGAGGTTGGTTTGGTTGGTGCGGTTTGAGGTTTAGGTTGGTTGGTTTCGGTATACTCCGGTACAGTAATAATAGCAAGCATGTATGTACTGCCAGTTACCATCCGTGTTCCCTTGTAAAACTAGGGATTTGACCGGTAATTGGAGCTACTTACACGTACGCATAAGTCATATTCAGTACGAGACATCGAATAATATCATAAATTATTTAAATTTTCTTTAGTACTCCCAGAAGACAAGCTCCACTTGAAAATAAGAATGATAAACACGAATAATGAGCAATAAAACTGACGATTTCAACTCTCGACACGCTAATGGCTTCCTTCTTGTTCATAATAATAAGAAAAAATAAAAATAAAACGGTTCGCTGAATTGAAATTCTAATGTCTCTTGAATAATTGAAAACGTTTGGGTACTCACTGAAGTTTTTCCTTAAATATTTGAAAAAACAAAAACACATCTAATCTGTCGCTTGTTTCTTATATAGAAACTCATTTCGGCATTTTTCAATTTATTTTGTTTGAGTTTTGCCCACAAGCAGAAATTAGTTTCCTAGTATGGTTGGTCGCGTGTAGGTACTCTGGAAGTGTAACGTTCAAGCAATTTCCCTAATTTTCAGTTTATTTGTAATTTAAACCTGGGCCATAAGCTAAATTACTGAAACTACGAGGTCCTACCTCAGAATTTTGATTGCTCATCAACCTGTGTAGAAAGTTACTATAAAATTTTACAACATTAATAAATTATGGAGGTGAGTTGAATACATTATTTGGGGTATTTATCGTCGTTTGTGAGTAGAGAGGGAACTAGTACTAACTAATTTGAGCTCTGACAGTGCTCGGAGATTAATTAGTGAGTATCATAAAGAGCAATAACGTGTCGGGTTTAAAGATGGCAGCCGTGGCGTGACATAAAGTTTGAGCACCGGTTCAGAGAGCTTGTTGTGCCGACCGCGAACGATTGCAAACAGGGCGTGACACTAACGTGATGCAGTCGTTTCCCGTTTTAGAAGCGGTTTTGAATCGCAGCGCCCGTGACATAGCAATGCAACAGCGATTCAAAGGCTTGTCTATACAAATTTACCTTGACGTGCGTCGTGACGTAGTCCCGAGGTTAAGGTTTATGAATCGATCAAGAAATAAGATGGAGTTGTTTTGAAACTAGAGCTACCACTCCACTCACGGCCAAATCAAACAGACAAAAATATTTATAGGTAAAAATAGATGTTAAATCCGAACTTTTCATTTACCTACCTATATTTTACGGCCTAAAAACCCCTGGCTAAATAACAACAGCCGTACGGGTTGATTTTTAAGGTTAAGCAACGCTTACCAAGGTCAGTCTGTGGATGGGGCTGACCATAAATTACATAGCGAGTTTTCTACGTGCCTCGGATTGGTCCCGGGTGTTTTTTTGTAGATCTTTGACAGTCGTTACAGGTAGTCAGTGGGCCACAAATCTGACAACCAGTCTTTCCAAGGGGTATCGTATTTGCCGATACTAACTTGGTAATGTAAAATACTGGTATTTATTATACTGGTATCTGCTTACATGGGAAGTCGACACCATCATTGTTAGATAAAACCGAGCCAGATGATGAGAGCAAGACTATTAAAAGCCTCGCTCGCTCGCGCACTTTGCTTGCTCTTTTACTAATATTTTCACCAACACATACGTTGCTTATATATATAGGTCGTGCCAAAGCTTGAGAAGAAACAAAACAATCCACATAATGTTAGTATATTTTAACAATGCACTTTAGGCACTCGCTTATCCGCTACGAGCCCCGCGGTATACCCTCAGTTTACTTTTACAACTTGCGCTGAGATAAGCTGCCGACATACTTCATGTTGAATCTTGTATGTGCCCTATGCCATCACAAGTACCAACAACACCGTTTGCAAAACTTCAGTAAATACGACCTCTGATTTACACGTTTCAAAGTCAACTATTCAAGTTCTGTAACCTCTAGAATTCATCAATATAAGTAGGTACATATACATTTACAATACTTAAGCAAACAAATACACAAAGTTCTAAGCAGGTATTACGCATCTATCGAGCAAGTCTAATAAAGTTCCAAACTATTCGACACATAAGGTGTAGGCAAGGTTAATTCTACGACGCACCTACTTGAGCCATTGTGTTTTAATCTAATTTATAAGGAGAGGATTTATGAGGCCGTAGAGAAGGGAAAATAGCCTCACGCAACGTGTCTGTGCCGGTTCTATTGGATACGTGAGCGTGATACATCGAACAGCTCTCCGCAACACGTACGCCGGCGATTTATCTCGGCGACTCTTTGACAAAACCCGCCCGAGGCCCCCGCCCTCACCTCACTTGTCTACACACAATAAAATAAATAAAACATATCTCCTCCGCGTCGCACTACAACACCGTTTACTTTAACGACAAAACCTATTACCTAAATCCTTTAATATTTGTTACATTTCTAAATTCAACTATAATTAGCTCGGCAGAGGTTTCTCATTTTTACTTAGCAGCGGAAATGAAAAATATTAATGACACAAATTTTAAGCTAAAGCCAGCGAGTCGGGGCCCGGGCGTACTCAGACCAAATGAAATGTTGATTTTATGACGCGCGTTTTACGTTCTACTGACGGCAGATGAAACAAAATACACGTTCATTAGCGCAGACCGGGAAATTATATTACAGTTGGTACTTGATTATGAAATCACCGGCCCCACACAGCCAGTTCAAGCATCTCCTCTCAGGTGTACATACTTCACCCGCCTACTCTGCAATTAGTGCATTTGGTCTCGGCGCCACGGCTAAACTTTATCTTTTCATCCCTTTTACAACTCCTCAAAGGGCCTACTGTGAGTAACAAACCTCGACATTTGATTAAAGAAAAGTCTTAACAAGAGTGAGCAGTCGTATAAAAGCATTTGAAGTCGTAGATTTAATTAGAATAATGGATTCTTTCAGGCTCCGTGACTCTAAGAATCTACGAGCTACAAGGTTACATGTCGTCGGTTCGTAAGAGTTCATATTTTAAAATTAGCATTTTAGCAGGGTTGTGAGTAGCGGATGACATTAGTGCCGGGGCTGGCGACATGAAACAGAATCCACGCGATGCATGCCGACTTAATCCCAGGTAATGGGACGTAATAAAATGTAAGAGGCTAAGGGTAACGACAGACGTGCGCGCGTGACCTGTTATCTTTACCTTTTGGACTACTTAGGAGAACACAAAATCAGATTTTGTTGCTTACGAGCGGAATCTCTTATGGACGTAGTTCGAGCATTAAATTAGACATAATTTACAAAGATCCGTCTGGAAGCCGTTTGTCGCATATGATGAGTTTTATGAAGGTAATCGATTGAACGCTTTCTCTCGAGTCATCACGTGTGAATTTTCTAACTTTTTCTTTATGATGTCGGGTTTTGACAAATTAACACGTCACCGAAGAGATACGGCGCGCGCCCTGGGCTCGCCCATCAATATCGACGCGGCCACCATTACTCAATATCACTCAAGTGGAACTGCCCAATTTACAGCTACATTTAACTGATTTGATTGAATCCACCGAAAGTTATCACCTCGGAACGCTTTCAGGCTCCCATTCGGTCAAGTAGATGTGAATACATTATATGCCATCTATATCATATGTGTTATAGCTGTTTATAATGCAAGTGATGTCCAAGCAATGTCAATGCTACGTGTTGTTAATGCAAACATACGTGAACTAATTGCAGTATATTATTCCCTAAGGCCAGAATGACTGTATCGTATTTCAAAACATATACAGTACAAACGCATTATGAGGAGCGTAATATAATCGCCACTAACGAAAACAAGAGTTTCACTACTGTGAAGGAAAGGAGACATATCCTGCCATCACTAAATAATTCCAAGCATTCAGTGTTTCAGTATTCTCAAAGCTAACATGCGGTTATTTCTGTCACATACATTTTAGAAAGGTTTTCTTCAAAACGGAAAGGAATCGTTCCCCTTCTTTCCGTTCACGTATTCCGCTCTTGACCCTGAAGACATTGGGCTTAACCTTCCTCAACGAATATTGCTTCGTGCTGCGAAAAGTTTATTAAGACACTTTAGGGATTTTATACTGACTTGTCAAAGATAAACACAAATGTATATTGTGAATCCCCACAAAGATACCAAAGAATTTCTTTCCGGGTTTATTGTAACACTAGTGTCACAAACTTGTCAAAAAGTTTGGGAATTACTGTGTGTTTTCTTATCATTTATGTGAGCATACTGGGGTCAACTCGAACACATATAATTAATTACTTTATTCACATCCAAAGGTTCGAATACGGTCACTCACCTCGAATGAATTATTAAGTTATTTAAAAATAGACATAAATCCCAAGCATTTGTGACTAAAATCCCTAACTCTCACGTCTGATATATGAGTCGTCTTCGTTAAAACCAGCACTCATGACCGAACCGAGATCACACCCAACTCATAAATGTAGCGGAGTCTAACACCATTGTTGGTCTATTCTTATTTAATTTCCGCTAGCTGTTTGTTCTACGTTTTTCATTTGTTTTGTAGTGGCGGGCGTCGCAAAGTTAAACACAGAGTGGTATGTTAGGTGGGTTCTGCATGAGACGACGCGACTTTGATGTATCGTGGAGCGTCAGTAGTCGGACCCTGAATATTTACGAGAAGCGAAGGCCCAGGCTCCCGTCGCCTCGCGCGCCGGGAACCGTGTCACATTATTCATGAACTATATTTTATGTTACATCTGCCAAAATACACTCATCGAGCGTCGCATAAGATGAATGCTTCAGCACCTTTAGCTTCCCTAGATATTGGTACAATATTTTTATTTTGTTGAATACGTGATATGCATTCTTGTAATGTAGACGGTATTTTTATTTATGACTTTCCTATTTTGTTGGACTCTTAGAATAGCCTCTTTATAATCTAAGCAAATCATTCTATAAAATAACAACCAACACAAGCTTACCTATAAAAATCGACACGTGTCGACAACACGCATCTCTAGACGTCTCATTAGGCGAAATTGGCCATAACGAAATATTTTCGATTTTCAGTTAAATTCATACAGCAAGGTAAAATTCATAACATATTTCAAGGACTCTTTTCCTTAAAATATTTTTTTATACAACCTTAAAACTACGTGATACCTTTATATTACAGACTAAATGACCCGCGCAACTTGGTCTGCGTCACATAAGAGAGAAAGAGAACATAATAAAAATGATGTTATATAGCCTATAACCCTCCTCAATAAATGGACTATTCAACACTAAAAGAATTTTTCAATTCAAACCGTTCGTTTTCGTTTTTTTTGTTCCTGAGAATAGCGCGTTCCACCAAACAAACAAACTCTTCAGCTTTATAATATTAATAATAGTATAGATGAAGCAATGCTAGCTAAAATATGTATACTAAAACATCTTCAAAATAAAGATCTCTGTTACATTGTTTATTCTAGCAAACATTTTTTTATGTTCAACAACGTGAAAGCGTTCCAAATTACCTTACTTACAATATATTTTATTTATCGTTGATTATTGACTTCCTGACTGAACATTTCATTCCAGTTAACGAAGCAAAGAGCTATTTTATTGTAAACGCTTTGTTTACGAATGGCAACCGAAAACAACAAAGTCAACAGTTATTTGGGCAATAAATATCTTTATTTTGAATTCGAACGTGCGTAAAGAATAACGGAACAATACCAGAATTAGGTGTAACTCACCGTTATTACAGGCATTCGGTAACCGACCTAATTTTTTACGCAAAGTGCCTCCAGCTGTATTCAATATTTATATTTGCAAATTTTCAGCAGAGTCGCGAAAATTTAAACCTAAAATTCGATTATTTTGGTTGAAATAACCGAACACCTGGGTGTAATTATTATGAAAGATATAATAGTGTTCTAAAACATAAATGAATACTCAACAATGGCCGTATCGTGGAATGCGTCTTTGTAATGATGCGGCTAAAACTAAGTAATTCAAAGAAAAACATTGAGTTAAAGTAATTGACGATCTCGTCGTATTAAATTATATTTCTATTCAAAGACGAAAAATGTAGAGAAATAAACGAAGAGGTAAATTACGGGCACCGCAATAATTTCTCTTGTGGACATTTTGTTTTCCTTTATTGGTCATATTTATCAGTGCGAACGCCCGCAGTGGCAAATAAATCGCTTGCTCATTTCAAGTGAACCTCTTATTTCTTAGACGAGCGCACTGAACGAGGTTGGGGACGATTAAACTATGTGATTTTGTTCCTCTCCAATTTTTATGTATTCTTTGCACGCTGAGCAATGGTTCACGGATGTCCGACATCCATCTTGTTTCCCGGTATTTAGCTGCTATGATTATTTTCCCGAACGGAAATAAACAAACAAGTTCAATTAAAAATAAGAGAGAGCTTGTTCTAAAAAAATTAAAAACAACGTCGTGTAAATACAAACATGGAATGTTTATAGAAATCGTCGTTTTATAAAATATATAAAGTATAAACTGGACTCGCGCACTCCAATAAAAACAACGAATGCAAACAATGGACAGCTGACACATTCGGCGAAAAAAGAACATGATGTATTAACTATTATATAAATAACTATCTACTTTATCTTTCTAGCTATTTTATATACCGGCAATTTTCCGGTGCGATGTCCGCTACGTAAACTTAATTGGCAACCCGTACAAAAAAGAACAGAATCAACTTTGTTCGAAGCTGCCGCATCTAGCTTCTTAATGACTCATGAATCTAGATACTTGCACGACTAGCTGTGTCCTATTTAAACGCTTAGACGAGAATTTAATTGGAAGACTCTCGTGTGCGACAGCCTTTAAATACAGAATTTTCTAAATAGCCAACTTTGATTGTTAGTAATTGCGTTCCACCCCGCAATTCTTTCGCGTATTTTCTAAAAACCCACCGACCGGTAAATTCGTTTTTGAACATGGATACGCGTTGGCCATAGATGGCCCAGGCCCAGTCATGCTTTTCAGCTCACACGTTATTCAGGCTGGCCTTCACTGCCGTTTATATTCATAGTGGCATGAAAGCTACTAACAGGAACGGTCAGCGCGTGGTCACTCACGAATCGAACAAGCGGATGCTTTTTTTTTTCGGATGGTAAAACAAAAAATTACTCTGGGCGGAGCGGAAGGGAGTGTCAGACTTGTACTGACTAAAACCCATCCATGTTCCTTCTTTGCCCTTTGTGTTCCAGGGCCACGGTATCTCTTTCGAACAGTCCCGCTGCCCTGGCAGGCATCGATCCATGCTATGCCCTACTTAATTGCTGACATCTCTTTGAGGCGCACGTGGAACACGAACGCACCGTCGACACGGCCTGTCGTCATAAGACGGCCGGACGGCGAGCTAGCCCATAACTCGCCGTCCACAGGCCCGCGCCTACGGTGGCCGGGAGCCACCACGTGACCCCCGACGCCCAGGGTGTCTCCCGCGGCGGCTGGGACGTGAGGTTCTATCCCTCTCACGTCCCGCCACATCCTTCACTAGCATGACTGCTTCGCAGAAGGAGATGACGGCTTCCCATTCCCTCTCGCTCCGGACCATTGCTTGACCAGGGCCGGATGGGATAGATCGCCGCCGCCAATCGCCGCTACGAGGACACGGCGGTGCTCCGCCCAAGAGGGGCAGACCTCCACGGTATGCTCCACTGTGTCCTCCGGACGATCCTCGCAGTGGAAACACCCGGGCGTTTCCTCCCGCCCGATTCGGTGCAGGAACCTCCTGAAACAACCGTGTCCGGTGAGGACCTGCGTCAGGCGGTAGGTGAGGGCGCCGTGGCGCCTCAACAAGCGGATGCTCACTGCACTGTTTTGGCGTAGAACATTCCAATAGAACTAACCTCTTACACTTATACTCTTTTTAGTACTTGTGACGCCAAGCAATTTGGCCCTGATCGTAAAAGAATTGCGTGGAATCTTTTCGCTTATTTAAATCACGATGAAAGAATCTTTCATTTTGCCATTCTGCCCACAAACCGCCTACGCAATACCTTCAATATGAGAACAGTAAGTAACATTAATGCCGTTCAAAGGAAAGTACAAATATAGAAAATAAAGGAATAATGGAATTTTCTATTCTTTAAGACAAAGGTAGCATGTCTGTAAGTTTTTGTTTACGGGGGATTATTGAAAACCGTAGGTATCGTTGAGGTTATCTAGCTACAGTACAGGTATACGAAAGCGTGTCTGACCTAAGCAAGTTTTGCGTTGTAGGTAGTTCTGTCGTGCCCACGCGAAACACGCCAAGTCTCCACGAGTAAACGCCTACATAAATCGAGCCAGCTTATAGGTTTACTAACCGAAGTCTTAAATTGTACTCAAGCAATATAAAACGGGATGAAATTGTTCCAAACTCCATAAGCCGCGTATGTCGATGTTATTACGATTAGCCTAGTGACTTTAAGTTTTCATTGCCGATATTGCAATATCGGTAACCAAAGTATCAAACAACTTAGGTGTTTTCGCATACGGTTTGGAAAACTCATTTTTTCTTTTTCACTATGGTATAATAGTCTACAAAACAGGCACTCCCAAAAAAATTCTTTCTTTCTTTTCCAAAAATATAAAAGTTGTCTATAAAAGCTTTATTCTAGAACTTTGTAGGTTCTTCACATTTCCTTAATAAAAGTCTCAAGAGCACATCTCGTTCGATCCGAGATCGAATTATGAGTTAAATCGCGGCGCGATGAACGCTGCTCAGCCGGTAAATGGGGAATATAAATTTGTCTTAAACAAATTCTCTTCCTGATGATGGTGATACGTTCTCCGGGAAATTACAAGGGCTACAGCTCTTTGTTCATTTTTGATGTGTGATAATTTGTCTGGGGCGTGATGGATCGAATGGCTTTGATAACAGTCTCGTCGTCATTATCTACATCAATATAACAATCTCCAAACGTCACTGGGCTAAGGGGGTAGAGAAATAAACCTTTCTGAAGATTTCAGAAATAACAATAACTATATACAATTTGCGAAAAAACGTATGTAAGTGATTATTTTCTTTTTGTTCGCTTCGTTAGTCGGTATTATGTTTTCTAGTATGAAAGCTGTAGTCTATATTTGTAACTGTTCTTTCATCTTTAGACAAAGGGTTTACGCATAATGAGCATTGTTATTATTATTTTTCATAGATTTACCAACCTATTTTCCAGATTACTAAAACAGCATAACCTAACAATGGTTACAGCCGGGAGCTAGGGCTAATTAATAAAATAACTATGAAACTAATTAGAGAATCAAAGAAACTTTGTCCCAGACGACAGACAACGTCGAGAACTTGCCTTTGAATGGAAAAGCCTGTTAAAAACAAAATTTTCTTTCTACTAATTAACTTAACAATGTTAGAACACAATTCGTACACTGACAGAGGCTTTTCACAGACATCAAGATTGTATATTTGATCACAAAGACAATACACTAAATAAAATATTAGGTATTAAGAGAACGGTCTATTTCCCAGAAATAATTTTAGCAATACGAAGTCTAACCAAGATTATTCTACAAAAAACTTTGAAATTCGAATTACTTGTATTGTGATTTCGATGTAAAAGTAAAAGTTAAATACTTAGTTGATTTTCGACTTGTGATTAGTACTACTGACTACAAAATAGTTTAAAAATATTCAGAAAAACCTCTTGACCTTCCGACTGCCACGTTGGTCTAATGATCGCAATCGCGACTGCTGAGCGGGAGGTCCTGGGTTCGATTCCCGAGGGTCGGGCAAATTGTTATCGGGTTTTTTCATCAGAAATTTCTCAGTAGCAGCCACGGATTCTGTATTTGTGCCTGATTGATGGCAATAGGCTCGTACCCTATTACATGGGACTTACACATAACTGGCAAAATGTGGGTGTAGGTACTATTAGATACATATCTGCCTAACCCTTACAGGCGTGATGTTAGGACTTTGTTTTATTCAGAAAAAAAATGAAATCATACGACCAGCAAAACAATTGTTAATTGATTGCTCAAAGGACTTACGGAGGGAATCCCTTCGACATCATGACTAGATTCATTCATAATTAATTTCATGATTTGTACTCCCCGCATACGTAGGTAGACAATATAAGCTTGTAATTGATTACGGAAGCTGCAATGTTGTTGTCGGATGAACAACAGATGTATAGTAATATATTGGTAGCTGTTTGGCTGTTTTATGTGAAATAGTAGATAGATACGTAGGTTTTGTCGAAACAAGCCGCTTAATCGATGTGCTTAAGCCTCCTGTCTCAAATAAAAATATGTATCATGTACAAAAATATGTTTGTTTTTGACGGTACGGTCGTTCCTTTTAGCACTGAGGTAGAGGATCCTGGCTTGCATATCGATAGCACTATGGAATGGCATACTCAAGTTGCTCGTGTCAGTCAGAAGGTTACTGGTTCGTTGCGGGCTCTGTACCGTTTGAGAAACTTTTTACCCACAAATACGAAAACAATGCTTGTACAGTCCTTAATTTTTCCTATCATCGATTATGGTGACGTGTGCTACTTTGATCTGAATGCGGATCTCCTAAATATGATCATGTCTCCGAGCACCGGACTCTTCTTAAGTGGTTGCCCATACGTCAGCGTAGGGAGCAAAGGGCGCTTACCACCTTGTTTTCTTTTCTTGTTTCTCCCACTTCCCCTAGTTACCTTGCTCCCCACTTCCAGTGTATTTGTGGCAACCATAATAGGAGCCTGCGATCATCGCAAAACCGTATGCTTCAATGTCCCTCTCACCGCACTGACTTCATTCACCGATCATTCTTTGTCCAGTCTATCTCCCTGAGGAATACGCTTCCCCAGAAAATCAGGATGGCTACCAATCGCTTATCTTTTAAAATTAAAGTTCGCTTGTACATTCGAAAGAAGCTGGCATTTTCGTCACAACGGTACTGTTTTCCCCATTGTTCGTGTTTTTATTTTAGTATATTCGTGTGTATGTCTATTTACATTAATCTAAATTTTGATATATATTTATAGTATTCGATATATTTATAGTATTTTATATCCTTGTAGCTAATCTTGGTATAAATTAAAATTATTTTCAGATATACACCTACCGCTGCTTGTCTCTGCAGCACCCAAAGGTTGACTGGTAGAAAATGGATATGGCATTAAGTCCGCCTCTGTACGTTTGTGCTTGGAGTGTTAAATAAAATAAATAAATGTACAAACGTAAAAAAGCAACGACTAGGATGTCTTCATTTTTCTTCTACTTTGCGTGTCGATAGACTTAAATAATACCCGACCTGTAATTAAGCACCTGCACAGCTCTTTCAATTATGTCTCAAGAAGTGGCGCTTAAGACTGATGCTAGGAATGGAGGCTTTTGCTCAGTTGTGAGTTGTGAGTCATTAGGCTAGCTATAATAATAAAAATCATTCATAAATACTGTGCTTATATGATGGTTGGTATATCTATGGGGCTAACCTTACAGACAGATGTGTTGCTGGGGAGTTTGTTCCGCCACTTCTTCTTTCCAGCTAAAATACTAGGAAGTGTCGAAGGCGTGGCGTTTTGAGGGACTGTATCTTGTAAACTTTGATGTTCAAAAAGTGGCGATTATTTATCAGCCTAATTTGAATAATTGACTTTAGTTTTGATTTTGAAACACTATTATGTTCATAAGTTATGGGATAAAAATGACAAAACGATTAATAATGATTTGAGACTACTCCAACAGACGACAATATTTAGCAACAACAGTGCAATTCTATAACTATAAAGTAAAGTTTTCAACTAAAAATTATTCAAGAATAAAAGAAAGACATAAATCGTATCACACGCTTATCTTTCGCAAGTTGTAGGAATCAAGCGAAACGGGTTAGTATATGCTCCTTGGCACAGCGCCAGCGAGCCAGCTTTACTTAAGCGCTATTGTGGTTTTTACGTGCCTTTAAACGATTCCATCGCAACTATTTTTACCCCCTAGAACAAAGTTTGATATTACCAACGTAGGTAACGTCCCAGTTAAACAGTTAAAATTAGAATCTAGGTAGACCCTCGCCATTTAGATTAGAAAATATCTGGGCCTTTTGTTGTGACATTTAGATGTTCACATTCAACAACAGGGACAAGTATTATCTTATCTTAACTAGTTTTTAGGGTTCCGTAGTCAACAAGGAACCCTTATAGTCGTAGTAGTAGTACTAGAAAGCTGTAATGTGGCATGAATGTACAGATTAGTTACATACAAAGTGGTAAAATAAAATCTTGAAAAGTATTTTTTTAGGGTATCTCCTGTACCTACACCTAAAGTGAGGACTTTTTTCACGTACCCCAACGTGTGATACGTCATTGGATAAGTCTTTAAAAATACTACGAATTTGATCAGATAATTTTTCGATTAAGGGATTCGTTTGTGAAATATTAAGCTTTAAAGTGCTAATTTTAATTAGAATCAAGTGTTCCCCCCTCTTCCAGCTAAACGATTGTGTTTGGGTGTGTGAAAAAATTTACGGTGGTAGTGTATATAACGAAATTAAAAGAAAAAGTATCACAGCTAAGTAAACTTTACAAGTTTACGAGTAATAATCGACCAACTTATAAAGTGTACTTAGATAACATATTTTCCTAAACGTAATGTATCGGAGCACAGGTTTTTTAACTGCAAATGTAAGTTTGTTTTTTATTTTTACAATGAAAATCATCGGTCGGAGGCAAATCCGCATATTTTGATCGGCAACTACGGAACCCTACATTGTGCGTGGCTCCACACGCACTTGGCCGGTTTTTATTTCATTGTATGTGTATAAGTACTCGTCTGAATGTTTATTTCGTCTATTCAGTAATAATTATTATTATAGTTATTCAAAGTGATCGGTAATTGGGTGCATTCCTTGAAATGGGTGATATTAGACCTTATTAATTTGAATCAATTTTTTTAGAGAAATCAAACTTTTATAATTTTTAAAAAAAAATTACAGCTATCCATAAATGCTAATTGTGAGGTGAAATCTACGCCGTTCAGGATGTTAAACTGATACCTACTTTTCTGATGGCTCGTGAACGAATGAATCCTTATCCTTCCAAATAATGTCTGTATCACCCATTTCAAGGAATGCACCCAATAACCAATCACCCTGTATTTCTGGACTACATATCCAGCCTATTGCTGACTGTAAATTGCAGCTAATTCCACACATACCTATTTGCCAAACTGCCGACGGACATTTAACTGCCCGCGAAGTTGTAAGTCGACCTATTCGAATTTCCTTAATACGTTTATGAGGTCCCTTTTAACAAAGGTAAGATACCTAGCTCCCAGAAGAACACTGAAGGTCTGACCCAAGTTCACAAGTAGCCGACTCGAATTTCGTAACACGAAAAAGTTTGTGTAACAACAGTGTGCGCCGGCGGTCTTCCCCGAGGACGCAGCCACAACAAATTACTGGCAAACAACTTCGAAATAAATTAACTCTCAACTTTCAAGCGTTTTACTTTCTTTTTGTTAGACGAAAAACAATTTCCTTTGTGTTTTGTTTACGTTGTAACGTTCTTTGGCGTGGAAACTGTTCGGTGAAAAATAAACATATTTTTATGTATCGGCAAGTAGCTGATATTAAAGGATCTAAAAATATTTTTATTCAACCCACTTTCTGGCCTATGTGTAAATAAATATTCGATATAAGATTTGTCCTATTATACGCGTGCTCCGAAGCTCCGACAAGCGGAAAAGAAATATTTTTGTATCTAGCTATTTTATTTGAGGATCACATGAAAAAATATTCCGGATCCTTTGGATTATCTAGTAAAATACATTTATTTTATATCCTAGTAAGTTCAGACATTTTTCAATCTATATCTAGTAGTAATTAGTTTATGCAGCTACATAAATAAAACACAATCGTATTATTTTTCATCAGCGTACCTGATTTGTTTTAAAGAATTTAATAATTTTAATACATAGTTGAGTAAGCTCTATTTGATTTAAATAAAAATCCATTTAAAATACAGCAAATTATTAAAATAAAACTATTAAATCGGTGCAACAAAATAACAAAGTAAGCTTGAATTCTGCGAAATTTTATTTGAATATACATACATCTCACTGCCAGATACAAACCAACGAAGGGTCGGACAGAGGGACGAATGGACATGAAATTATAGGGATGCCCACTGGCTACGAAACCTAAAAACATACATACGCTCGTGTAAGGGTTCGCCAGATAACTTCCTTACGTCATCGTCAAAAAGACAAATGTATATGCTTCGTTTCAACTGCTTTCAACCCTAGCTGTGAAAGTTGCGGGGTCGTCGAGCGCGAGTAAGGTTCCGCATAAATTGCTTTTAATTTCCCGCTTTGTCCATAATACATGATTCCATGTTAATGAGTCCGGAACGTTAATATTCAAGGTCCTCCGTGTAATCACTCGTCTGTGCCGCTACTGGTAAAACAGACCCACTTATTTATATTTACAGTAAACTTGAGCCTGATATTGTTATTTTCACAAGAAAATTTGAATTTGTTTATTCAATTTCGACTCATTTTGTTGTCAAACAATATGATAAAGATACAGTAAATTAGATTCTGCCTTTGATTTTATGGAGCAAATTAATTTTGGGCTGCTTATTAGCCCCGGCAAGTCTTTATATTATGTTTAATAAAAGTTAACAAGCGTCTTTGTATCATGCTGACATGTGATACAAAGTAACATCTTCCTTGATCGTTAAGTTTTGAGGATACCTACGATGATGTAAAACAAGGGTATCACACCACTATGAGCTTATATGGATCTCTCGTATTGTGAGATTTATTTGAACTGTTAATTATTGTTCAACAATATAGTGTAATTTAGAAACTTTACTTGTCTGTGGTTATATTTACGAGTATCTGTTACAGACAGATGGTAACCAATAAATGTAAGCACCTATTCGCATAATTATTATTACCTTCAACAGTACCAGACTCAAAGGATAGTGAACTACATAATTTTATTTGAACATTAGATAAGCTTGAAAGAAAGTCTAACGATATAAAAGGGCTATATTTTAAGTTAAACAATGTTCTTTCAGCAAACTTTCCAAAAGAACACCGGCGTTAAGTCTACAAAAACAATTGCCCATCGACAGCCCGTTAAGATAGCCATTTGGTGTTCCACGACAATACAGATTGACACATAAATTGTGGTACAATTTCCCTTTATTCTGGGAAATTAGACATTCAAAACTCAATTCTCGGCCAAGAGCCCAATTTTGAATGCAATTTACGGCTAATTAGACTCTTAAGTACAGAGGCCGGTGTTGCGAGGCGCGAGGCTGGAGTCGCGGAGGAAGTTTGCAATGGTCGCGTTAATGCGCGCGAGGCGACGAGGCGCCAGCGCGGCCCCTAATGTGCAATAACTAGCACTGTTTTGTTTCTGTCGCCAACTTAACATTCTACTCGCTGACTCACTACTTGTCTTAGCGAGGCCGAGGCGGGACCCCGAGTTAAATGTAGCGTGGGATAGCCTTCTTGTTGAGCTATCATATTGTTGTTACAGCATTCGCAAAACGGTCGCATTTCTGGGTAATTTTTTTGCTCACCACTTTGGTAAACACAGACGAATCGTCTCAATAAAATACAATAACACAATTACCTGGAAAGGATTTAGCCAAAATGCTTCAGAAAACTCTTACAAAATTAAATGTTCAATTAAAGGCCTTCGAGATTGTTTTAACAATTTCTAAACCACTCTCTTTACTTATTCAAATATCCGCAATGATCAAAACTGAAAGTAATATTTTCGCGAAATATTCGGTGAAATTATTTCCTTCCCTCAAAATTCGCCTTACATTCACGCTAAAAGCATTCCAGAGCTTCTTAATCAACGGTCTACGAATATTAATTTAATTAGTTAAAAGTTTTTATAACTTCTAAGTAAAAGGTGGAAACGAAAAAAGCTTCCGCGCGGGCGCCGATGTAAATGAAACTTCAGCTTTTGAATTCGGACAAGCAACATTTATTTACCTTGCCTACTTTGCGAATCAATTAAGCGAATGAATAGGCAACATCTTTCGTAATATACCGAGGAAGGTATTTTCTTGTACATTATCGTGTTCTGTACAAAATATGAGTGTAAATTGTGTAATGACTAATGTATATTCATGATGTAGCGAGGCGGCGCGGCGGTGAGGCAGCGAGGCGGCGAGCTCCTCAGAAGCAAGATGTATAACAGGCGTGCAGCATCGCAGACTCGGCATCCCGTAACAAATGTATGTACCCTCTATCCTCCATGCTTCCTCTCTGATACATGACGCGCCGCCACGTCAATGATTCAGGCACAAATTGCGGACCTCCCTCAGATAATCGCGTGTTTTGAATTAACAATGTGAGGAATAATTGAAACATTTCATTAAGATTCCGGATGAGTGATTTTTGTTTGTGTTTTGGAATTAAATCCGTTGGATTCGAAGGGATTTCATCGCAATACATGTATATACATCCTTAGCTATTTGTTCACTTGAATTCATAACATAATCAAATTAGATGGAGTAAACATTATACCTGGAAAAGGAACAAAAAAAATATTAACATCCTTAAGTTTGTCAATACAGTCTGCAATTCCACGTTAAACTATCGGACTTTCCCCAAAAATAAGCTTTAAAAAACATCACTCCCACAACAGCTAAAATGCTGTATTACTGAATTATCACTATTTTTCATGTACGTACTATACCGTAATGAATAAATAAACATAATAAACAGCTCCTTACATTAGTAATAACAATCCCCTTGGGAAAAAGCATATGAGGCGATCGGATAGACATAGTTTTTGTCACTTGTGTTCAACCATTTAATAAAGCACGCACGAGACACTACACTACACAGAAAATAAACTCAATTATTCGATTTGGACTGAATGCTGATAACAACGTTTATAAATATTTAAGTAGACAATTCAATACAATGCTTTCGTAGATTCTTTAACTGATATGCCTAATAATGTCAAAGCATTATTAACGACTTATAAATTCAGCTACAATTATTTCTATAAAAGCGCTGTGATTTTTGTTTTTAAAACTCATATTCATTTGTCTGAAACATTTATTTGTGTAACCCGTTCTCAACATTAAAACCTAGAATACTTGGTTCGCTTATTTAACCCTAAAATGAGGTTTCCCAAGACGAGCTTTAGCTAAACGTTTGAACGTCGTAATCCACCATATTTCATCATAACGTTTAGGCCCAGTTTTAAGAGAAGGATTTAAAAACAAACGCGTATGTATAAGGCTGCGTAATCTTGGATTAAGAGCGAATGTCATGCTCATGTAGGGATGGAAGAAAAACGTATAGATTCATTCCTTATCCCCCGCGCGATAGACAGCCCCGTATGGCATCACCGCAGCCTTTGAAATCACGTTGATATGTGGGATGCGGGAGCTCGGAGGTTAATAATTCTTTCGATTATACTTTGACAAGGCCTTGTTTGTGAATATCCATTTGTTCTTTGTTTAGTTCGGATTAAAGATTTTTCATATTCTAATAAATGTTTGCGTCATGCCAAAAATCTATCTCACGCTAACTTTTCTTGTCTTATTTTACATTAAATCTCTCTCAGACTGAACGAAGAGATAATCCATGCATAAATATTTTAGCAATCTAAAACAACGACTCGTAGATTAAAAAGTTACTCGGCGCTAATCTCCCCACTAAAAACTTTTGCTGTAAACTCCTAAAAATGCCCCAACATCTAAAAGTCTGTAACAATAAAACTACAAAAACATTAAAGATTTAGTGTCCCGATACACACAACTCCAGTTTACGAAAAAAGTTTAAAACCCCAACACAAAGTTCCCGCCTTAAACGACAACGGAGTCACTATCATTGTTACAAACTGGAAAGTCGCATTATCTGATAAGTGCGAACCTCCTTTTTCTGGAAACTTCCGAGTTATCTCGGTCAAGTTAAGGTTTAGTTGGAGATTACGTCGTTTCCGCTAATTCATCTGAGATTCAACCCGTTTTCAAGCAATTTGCTCCTCCTTTAATTCGTTGATAGACGTGTTTTAGACCTAATATCATTTTAATTGAAACACTTAATTTGCTCATTTTCTTGATTGGCTTGACTGATGCTTTATGTGGTTTCTTTAATATTTTGAAAATATACGCATCTAAATACAAATACTAACTTGAGTATTTTAGATTAAGGTGGAAGCGCCCGCGAAATACAAATTTTCTTAGGATTTTTTTGCAATTTTGTTATCAGTTTCAGGCTATATGTGAAACAAACTATGATTCGCGACCGTAACATATGTAGTAACAGAATTATAATCATTAAAATCATCAATACGACCCTCTAAGTTCATTTAATGACTATTTCATGAAAAAGTCATTCAATGGGATTATATGAACTTAGAAGGTTGTATTGATGAGCTTAATGACTATAACTCGGTAAAGCCATATTTGTTACGGTCGCGAATCATATCTTGATCAACATATAACCTGACATTGACCTGTAAATTGCAAAAAACGTAAGAAAATTTAAATTTCGCAGGCTACCCTGGCGCTTCCACCCTTTTTTTTTTTTTTTTTTTTGATGGGAAATCATCAAATGACCCTCCCCCACTCTGGGCGGAGCGGAAGGGAGTGTCAGACTTGTACTGACTAAAACCCATCCATGTTCCTTCTTTGCCCTTTGTGTTCCAGGGCCACGGTGTCTCTTTCGAACAGTCCCGCAGCTCTGGCAGGCATCGGCCCATGCGGACCCCTACTCGGTTGCTGACATCTCTTTGAGGCGCGCGTGGAACACGAACGCGCCGTCGACACGGCCTGTCGTCATAAGACGGCCGGACGGCGAGCTAGCCCATAACTCGCCGTCCACAGGCCCGCGCCTACGGTGGCCGGGAGCCACCACGTGACCCCCGACGCCCTGGGCGTCTCCCGCGGCGGCTGGGACGTGAGGTTCTTTCCCTCTCACGTCCCGCCACCTCCTTCACTAGCATGACTGCTTCACAGAAGGTGGTGACGGCTTCCCATTCCCTCTCGCTCCGGACCATGGCTTGAACCAGGGCCGGACGCGAGAGATCGCCGCCGCCAATCGCCGCTACAAGGACACGGCGGTGCTCCGCCCAAGCGGGGCAGACCTCTACGGTGTGCTCCACCGTGTCCTCCGGACGATCCTCGCAGTGGAAACACCCGGGCGTTTCCTCCCGCCCGATTCGGTGCAAGAACCTCCCGAAACAACCGTGTCCGGTGAGGATCTGCGTCAGGCGGTAGGTGAGGGCGCCGTGGCGCCTCTCTAGCCACTCCTCAAAGAGGGGACTTATCGCCACTATGGTAGCGTGCCCTGCACGGGGTTGCAACAGTCGCTCTCTCCATGTCGCCATGATATCACGCCGGAGGTCTGTCCGCTGAGCGGCAATTTGCCGCGGCAGCGGAGTTTCCCCCCGACGTAGTGCCTCCGCGCGCCATTCATGCAGGCGCGCGAGGACTATCGCCTCCAGATCCCATGGCGGCAATCCGGCAAGGAGGCTAGCCGCCTCGCCGGAGATCGTGCGGTACCCCCGGATTAGCCTTATGGCTATCACCTTTTGGGGCGCGTTCAGGTAGTGGGCGGCTTGCCGCCTTAAAGAACGCGCCCACACCGGGGCCCCATAAAGGGCCATGGACCGCACGACCCCTGCGTATAGCCTCCGGCAGGAGGCGTTTGGACCCCTCAGGTTGGGCAAGAGCCGCTTGAAGGCAGCCCCTGTCCGTTCCAGTTTGGGAGCCAAACGTCGGAAGTGCTCCACGAAGTTCCACCGGCTGTCGAGGACGAGTCCTAGGTACTTCAACGTCGACCCGACGCCGATGGAAACCCCTCCTGCCGTCAGTAGGGATCCCGACGGTGGCGCATTCCGAGGCCCATGAAAACACATGGCCTCGGACTTGTGCAATGCCACCTCGAGACCCAATTGCCGGATCCTATCCACGACTATCGCAACCCCGCGTGTCATGTTTTCGGCCGCCGCCTCGTGCGACCTCCCTTGTGCCAGTACCAGCGTGTCGTCAGCGTAGCAAACTACGCTGACGCCGGTAGGGAGGTCGGCGCGCAGCACCCAGTCGTAACCGATGTTCCACAGGGCCGGTCCTAGAACCGATCCCTGTGGAACACCGCACGACATCTCTCGCCGGTTCCATTCTCCGCTCTGACCGGGGTAGATGACGGCCCTATCCGTCAAGTAGTCCGCTTCCACCCTAAGACAAAACATTTAGATATTAAGTTGGTATTTCAATACTTCAAGAACTTAAAAAGACCTTATTACCCATATATATTACCAACCATGTTTCTACTAAAGAAACAATGTAAAACACACTTAAACTTTACATCCTCGAACATAGTTAATAACACAAAGTTACATTCAACTTCACAATTTATGAACTATTAGAGTATAATACTAAAAAGTCAGTGTCTTAGCTATGTCATCTTTTGAAAGACAACGTTATAGACAGTGTTGTACCTCGTTTGTTTAGGATACAAAATAAGTAGCGAATAATAATTGACACGAAATAGATACGTACATTTTCACAGTACATTAACACATACACGGAACTGCGAACAATACACTGAAATCACATTATGTTGTTCGCAATGTGATGTTACTGTCTACCCTCTTTTCGGCAAAGGTAATAATACCATTGACCCCATCCCCCAATATATGATGCCCTCGGGACCAGAGGTGGAGTGGTTTACACCTTGCTAGGGATAACCACGAAACCTTCCTGAAAATAAAATATTTAGAAAACAGAAGCTTCATTTTATTGCCGCGCTCCAACTTAATGCAGTTTATTTAGTTTCATTTGAGAAATAAACTGACTAATTCTTCTCATAAGTTTTCTTGCGTTAAAGTTAGTTTAAATGTAGCGCAGCATCCGTCTAGCGTCTGCTTTATTAAACAATATTATTTACAGAGTAATTCGACTCTTTCATTCTGTGATTACCCCTAACAAGTTTGCTTAGATGAATAGCAGAAGGTGCTATCACAATCTGTTGTTGTTGTGTATGATCTGATATTTGTTAAACGTAAACTTCAGTTTAACGAAAACTAATAAGAAGACTATGTTTGTGTGCCTATCTGCCTCGTTGGTCTAGTGGACGAAACCGCGACTACTGAGCATGAGGTCCTGCGTTCGATTCCCGGGTAAAGTAATATTGGGTTTTTCCATCAGGAATTTCTCAGTAGCAGCCACGGAGTTTGGGTTTGTGCCCGGCTGATGGCAATAGGCTCGCCCCCTATTATATTTGTCTGAAACATAACTGGCGAAATGTGGTTGTACTATTAGGTACACCTCTGCCTAACCCTTCAGGCTTTACAGGCATGATGTGATGTTATGATATGTAGTATGCGTAAACTAAATCTTAAATAATTAATTTTTAATAATTCAAAAAGATCTTTATTTACAGAAACACGTAATTTATTGATCAGACAACGCAAAATCTTTTAAACAAAAGGTCGCTTCCAGCTTTATGAAAAGCGGTATTTATAGAGAAAGTCTCCTTTGAGCAACATGCTTGACGAGACTTCCAGTCAAAGTCAAGAAGCTCAAGGAAGATTTAATTCTGTAATTATTCTTCATTAATTTCTAGTACTTATTAACATTTAATTCATCCCTTTTGAATTAAAATCTCGTACAAAATCGCCTCTTTCAAGCTTGTTACACTTCAAATACTCCAGATGTATAATTACGCTATTTTTAGACACCACTAAGCGACGCTCAAACCTGAAGCTCTGCGCTAAATGAACCTTTAAATGGCACATCAAAAATGAGTATGCAAAGTAGCATCGGGAATTTATTAAACCGTTTGGCTTTATGAAATCTACATTTCAGATACAAAAATAGACCAGTCGAATAGCGTCGACCGAATTAAATAGTGTGGCAGGAAGTGTCACGGCGGCCATAATCCGGCTTTTAAGTAAATAAAACGCCGGCCACGCTTTAGAGACTACCGCGACCTTCTAGCCTTTGAATACGTAATGAGCGACCTTTTAGATCATCAAAATAATGGTTTGTTTTTAATCAATCTTGTAAAATAATGGATTTCTTGAGGTTTTTGAATGAGTAAGTGACATAACAACACGCCTTGTCCCCGAAGGGTCGGGCAGAGGTGTAACTAATAGTACTGGATGTACTATACATTTTGCCGGTTACGTTTTTTAGGGCCATGTAATACGTATGCAGGGAGTACAAATCATGAAATTAATTATGAATGAATCTAGTCATGATGTCGAAGGGATTCCCTCCGTAAGTCCTTTGAACAATCAATTAACGATTGTTTTGCTGGTCATCCTAAAAACACGCCTGTAATTCCCGAAGGGTTAGGCAGAGATACATCTAATTGTACACCTAAATTTCGCCAGTTATGTTTAAGTCCCTTGTATTAGGTGGCGACCCTTTTGCCACCAACCGGGCACGTTCAGATACCGTGCCTGCTACTGAGAAATTCCTGATTAAAAAACCCAATAACAGTTTGCCCAACCTGGGTATCGAACCCAGGACCTCATGCTCAGCAGTCGCGTTTGCGATCACTAGACCAACGAAGCAGTCCTAAAAGTAAGTGACTAAACTTTGTAAATATTTGACAACATAACAGACTTTGATAGAAAAAAGATCATTGGCTTCCACGTTACGGGTCGCCGGTTCTAACACAAAACTAATATTTGTATGGTACAGATATTTGTTTGTAGGATTAGAGTATACGCACGTAGGATTCGGGAGTAGTTCAGGTACTAAGCTGCCTGACAAAACAACAATCTCACTATTGACTTACCTCAATAACGTTCGAAAACTACGTCACTCTCTTCTCTACCTACATAAAACTGCCGTCTATACATTATACCAAGCAAATATCTTGAACAAATCTAATTTCTACTCTAAAAGAAACTTTATTTCACAAGATTTATCAGTTATAAAGTGATCGATCTAACTACGAAGCTAGCGTAGTCACTGCACACGAAACTCGTAGCACGTCTACGTCGTAGCTAACCGTGCTACGAGAAATACTACGACTCATTTAAAGTTACACCAACACAGGCGACTGGTTTATTTTTTTGTATAAATAACGTCACAGTGGCTCCGGGCAAAGAATATGTCACCCCTCCTCTTCCGGTGGATGTCGTAAAAGGCAACTAGGGGATTATGGGCAACAGAATCTTAAAGTATGCTAGTAAAAACTTACTTGGATCGCCAATCTGTTCGCTAGGCATGGTGACTATAGTACCAGAGAAACTAATAAATTGGTACTTGACAAGGTTTAGTAGCAATTCATTGATAGTTTATTTTTAGATAACCCAGTATCACGAACCTAATTAGTGCGGAATCTGCTTAGATTAAAGCAGTTCACTGAGCTTAACTTATATAAAAGTGTAATAAAACCACTAGTATTACATCACATGTATAGTCAACACATAACATAACATCACGCCTCTAACCCACGAAGGGTTAGGCAGACTTGTACCTAAGAGAACACCCACATTTCGCCAGTTATATTTTTTTAAGTCCCATGTCCCATTTGAGTGAGCCTATTGCCATCATAAGGGTACAAATTCAGACTCAGTGGCTGCTACTGAGGAACTCCCGATAGAAAAAAATCACCCGGGAGTCGAACCCAGGACCTCATGCTCAGCAGTCGCATTTGATACCACTAGACCAACGAGGTTCGACCGTATTTATTTTGCTGTGGAATAAATGAACTCATGATTTCGATAAGTGAGCTGTCATTACACAATTAACTCGTTTACTTCAAAATCAAATTGAACAATTATTTGTGTACTAAACAAGGACAGCCACTCGATTCTATTCAACATTATTGTGTGACACATAAACGTCGTAATTGGACAATTACTGTAAGCCCGCGGTGGCATGTGTACCACTACATTTATACGAAATGTGGTAATTATCGTAGTCACGCAAACGACTAATTATTATATGTACACGCACAACGTTGGCAAAACCACTGTCATTTGTGCGCCATCTTGATTTCCACTCATATTTTATGCCGTCAAGTGTAATAGGAACATTTTAAATTACCTTTTGTCCAACTTTAGTTATGTCGCCTCAGGGATTGAACAAAAATGTTTATTGTTGTTTTTCTCTTAACGTTGTCGCTAAATGGCTGTTGTGGCTTTTAAGCTCATTGATTATCGGGGTTTAAGAATAAAAAGGAAAAGTTCCATCCATTGTCCCGTGCTAATGAGCGACAACTTCTTCTAAGTTAAAAGGATCCTGGTAACCGCTGGAGAGACACAGTTTGTACTTTGTTCTACTGAACACAGACAAGTGTAATTAAATCGTTGCTGTAATGTGAATAATTAAATTCATTGACAGTTTATTTTTAGATAACCCAGTATCACGAACCTAATTAGTGCGGAATCTGCTTAGATTAAAGCAGTTCACTGAGCTTAACGTATATAAAAGTATAATAAGTGAAAAAAAAGAATATAGTATAAGTATAAAGTATATAGTGTTACATCACATGTATAGTCAATACTTAACATAACATCTCGCCTCTAATCCACGAAGGGTTAGGCAGACTTGTACCTAAGAGAACATCCACATTTCGCCAGTTATGTTTTTTTAAGTCCCATGCCCTATTTAGCCTATTGCCATCATAAGGGCACAAATCCAGACTCAGTGGCTGCTACTGAGGAACTCCTGATAGAAAAAATCTCCCGGGAGTCGAACCCAGGACCTCATGCTCAGCAGTCGCACTTGATACCACTAGACCAACGAGGTTCGACCGTGGTTCCTAATTGCAGTGCAAACGCCAAATGACTTTTAGTGTTTCCACCTCTATTAGGCCTTATAGAAATGTGCGTACTGTTAAGAGTTTGTTCAGACGGAAAAGTCCCTTGAAACCACAAAAGGACTTTCACTAGTATTTATTTAACTCCACTCAGAACAGTTGTTGCCGCGGGCGCCGATAGTTACAGTTCTATTGAAACGAGACATCGTACAACATTATGTAAGGAGCAACCTATTTCCATAAAATTACATTCTTCATTCTTCAAACCAGTAATACCTCTTTTGGCATAAAATAAAACGAATATAAAGCATAAGGAAACAAGAGCTCGTTTGGAAATTATTAAGACGGTGTAAGCGTCCGGGCATCTGTTATTTCTAGAAAGGAATTCAGGATTCCGAAAAGGAATTTCCGAACACAAAAATATTTATTTTGCTGTGGAATAATGAGGGAGGTAGCCAACGGAGATAGCTGTTAGGAACTCCTTGCTCAGTGGAGTTAAGCTGAGGATTGTCTACCAACATTACGTTTTTAGTTTTCATTTTGTTCAGTATTATATCCCGTATAAGCTGTGAGATTAAAGTAAAGGAAATAGGTCACAATAGAGCTCTTTGAATCAGTAAACAAAAAGTCGTAATAAACTTTTGATATGGAACCCATTTTATTTATTTAATTTTAAAGAAAGCTTACAGACTAATTACAATCTTAAGTATCATGCATAAGTAGGGACATTTGCTAATTACAAGCTTCCACATGTAGATATCTAGTTAGTTAAGCGTTATTTGCGTTGACCAGTTACAGCGATAGAGTATTAAACAGATGTACAATGTAGACATATGTGCTAGGTATGTCGAGCTAATAATATTAGGTATGTCTAGCCGTGCAATATCACAATCAAAAGCTATTTATGATTGTCACCAAAATACTCCCTGTTTAAGATCTTTCTAATTTTGTGTGCGCTGGTGCAAAATAAATCGATTTCCAGGTGTGAAGGTAAACTATTGAAGGGGTGCGTTGTCAGAATTCCTCCTCGTGTGCCTGATGGCTGCCGGTCCCTCTCGATACGTCTGGAGGGAATAGCAGCTGCTGGGCCGGTGCACCCTGGGCGTGGGCAGTATCCTTCCCCGAGGAATGGGAAGAGATTCTTAGTCCCCGTCGATATCGTAATCCCTCCGTCGAAGTGTCGTGGAACACGTCTCGCGGCTTCGATTGGGACCGAGGGTCTTGGCTTAACCGCCCGGACCACGAGGTAGAAAACCTCTATAAAAAGTTACCCCGAATCTCAAGCGGCGGCGCACCGCGAGGAGATGTATGGCTGACGGGTTCCTTTGGAAAATCAGTCTCTAGTGCGAACCACTGCCGGGCCTGGCTATGGCTTATCTGGGTACAGGGGGCACTGCCCAGATGGACTTTTTATTTCCCCCATACTCGTGGGAACAGTATGGAAACGAATACAACCCAAAACACGGCCGATATCGGCGAAGGAAGGGAGGAGAGGGATGCGGTGTCGGAGTCCGGCGCCGCATCCAGCGAGGTGAGCGCGGGAGGCTCAGTGAGCTCCCAGCGCGGGAGGCCCGGGGCTGCTGCGGGGAACAGGGAGTTCCTACGCAAGCGGTCCAGGCCGGTAGGCGACCGAGAGTCGTCGTCAGATGGGGAGCTGGCTTCGGCTTGTAAGATCCCCACTAGCAAGCGCGGCGGGATCCGTGGCAAGGGGAGAGGCCTCTCTGCCACCGAGAGGTCGGCGCGGCTTGCCGAGGAGGGGCGCCATCCGGGGGTGGCCACCGGTCACGGGGTGGCCCGTTCGGGCTCCTCTGGCGACGAAGCGGGCGTTGATGGCGGCTCCGAAGCGGAGCGTAAGGCCGGACTCGCGAAGGAGGTGGAGGCGGCGCTTAGGGCTGTCTCTTTGAAACAAAAGCCCTCCACCAGGCAAAGGGCTATACCTGCAGCGGTCGCCTCCATTATGGCGGCAGCGGAGGCCAGATTTGCGGGGCCCCCGCCAGACGGCGTGGCCATTCTGAGGGCGGAGGTCGCTCGACTGACGGCCGCCACGGAGCTTCTCAAAGAGGAGAACATGAAGCTCCGAGCAGACCTGGCCAGTTTGCGCGAGTCCGGCTCTCGCGAGGCGCCCCAAAATGGGGGCCAGAAGCATCCAAGCCAGTCCGTGCCGGTGGAGAACCAGGTTCTGAATCTGGTTCGGCAGGAGCTGGCTGCCTTCCAGGCGAGGTTCTCCGTCCTGGATGGCATTGTCCTGCGCCCCCCCCTAGCGGCAAACAAGGCGCCCCCGGGACCGACGGCGGCCTCATATGCGTCTGCTGTGGCCTCCGCACCGGGGCCGTCCAGCCAGCCCCCCGGCAGGGTTATGTCAGCCCCGACGAAACAGGCTCCGGTTAGGAAGGCGGCGGCCCTGAAACAGGGCAAGGCGGCGGCCCAAAAGAAGGGCAAGGCGGCGAATATGCCAGCGCCAGCCGCGAGACAGCCGCTATCGCCGCCCCCCCCGCCCCCTAAGCCTTCCGCGGCCGAGACCGGGTGGCAGGTGGCCGGAGAAAAAGCAAGGGAGCGATCGGCGGCCAAAAAGGCCAGGAGGCAGGAGCAGAAACGCCGGTAAAAGGAGCGGTTAGGCTCAGCACCCCAAAGACCGCAGCTGTAGTGATTACACTACAGCCGGAAGCGGAAAAGAGGGGCGTGACCTACCGCGACGTGCTCGCTAAGGCGAAAGCGACGGTGGATCTCGGAGAGCTCGGGATCACCGGGGGCCTCCGGCTTAGAGTCACCGCAACAGGGGCTCGAGTGCTGGAGATCCCTGGCGAAACCCGTGGCTCGTCCGCCGACGCTCTGGCTGAAAAGCTTAGAGCGTCCCTAAATGCGGACGAGGCCCGAGTGTCCAGGCCCGTCAAATGCGCAGACCTGCGCATACTGGGTCTGGACGACTCGGTGACCGAGAAAGAGGTGGTGGCCGCCGTCACCAGGACCGGTGGGTGTCCTGCCGAGCAAGTCAAGGCAGGCACCTTACGTCCGGACCTGTCGGGCATGCGAACCATAACGGTAAGCTGCCCTGTGACAGCGGCGAAAGTTATTGTGGAGGGCCGAAGGCTCTTGGTGGGCTGGGTTTCGGCGCAGGTGAAGCTGCTGGAACCCAGACCTCTGAGGTGCTTCCGCTGCCATGTGGGGCACCACGTGTCGGTCCGGTGCACCTCGGAGGTGGACCGCAGCGGCCTGTGCTTCCGCTGCGGCCAGCCTGGTCACATGGCCGCGGCTTGCTCCGCCGCGCCGCGCTGCGCCGCATGTGCGGCAGCTGGCAAGCCGGCCGATCACCGGGCAGGGAGCAAGTCCTGCGGTACTCCCGCCAAGGCCAGGGGCAAGGGAAGGCCCTCCGCCACCACCGCCAAAACCCCCACCGTCGCCACCACCGCAGCCGCCGCCACTGTCGCTGCCGCTGCCGCTACTGCTGCAACTTCCGCAGCGGGGCCCTCGCAGGGGGCCCGGGAGGGGGCTGAAATGGAGTGCCAGTAACGGCCCCATTACGCCTTCTCCAGGCGAACATCAACCACTGCGCCTGCGCTCAGGATCTGTTGCTCCAGAGCATGGCGCAGTGGTCGATTAACATCGCCGTGGTCGCTGAGCCGTACTTTGTCCCGCCCAGGGATGACTGGGTTGAGGACCTTAGCGGCTCAGTGACCATAATTACGTCGGTCGCCGCCGGTACCCCGACCCTTGAGAGTGTCAGGAAGGGTCAGGGGTGCGTAGCAGCACGGTTCGGGGAGATCGTTGTAGTGGAAGTCTACTTCTCCCCGAGCCGAACTCTCGCCGAGTTCCACAACTCCCTCACGGAGTTGAGTGTCGTCATCGGAAGCCATTCCCTCCCCGTGCTTGTGCTCGGGGACTTCAATGCCAAGAACTTGGCTTGGGGTTCTCGTTACACGGACGTGCGGGGTAGAATGGTGGAGGACTGGGCTTTGGAGACAGGCCTGGTCGTCCTAAATCGGGGTTCTGTCCCCACGTGCGTGCGGATGCGGGGCGAGTCGGTGGTGGACATCTCGTTCGCCAGCCCCGCTCTGTCGCCGCGTGTCGTTGACTGGTGCGTCATGGAGGGGGTGGAGACCTATTCCGACCACCGGTACATCCGGTTCGACGTCTCCACCCAGTCCTCAAGCGTGCCGGTCCTACAGGCCCCGAGTGGTCCGCGATGGGCGCTGAAGCAGCTGGACCGGGAGCTCCTCCTGGAAGCCTCGATCGTGCAGGCCTGGGTGTCATCACCAGTCAGGCCTGCCGACATCAACAACGAGGCGGGTTGGTTCCAGGAGGCCATGTCCGAGATTTGCGACGTGGCAATGCCCCGAGTTCGGCCAGGAAGCGCCCGGCGTCAGGTGTACTGGTGGTCGCGAGAGCTGACGTCTTTGCGCAAGGCGTGCGTTGCCACGCGGCGCCTGTACGCCAGGCATCGCAGGCTCCGCATCCGCCCTCCGGATGCGGCAGCCATTGAGGCGGAGCTGTACGAGGGGTACAGAGCGGCGAAGACCGAACTCCAAGAGGCTGTCCGGCGGGCCAAGAACTTGGCCCGCGAGGAGATGCTGGAGTCTCTGAACGGAGATCCGTGGGGGCGCCCTTACAAGATGGTGCGGGACAAACTCCGCACCCGGGCCCCCCCGCTAACGCAGAGTCTCCGGCCTGAGCTCGTGGAGGACGTGGTGAGCGCTCTGTTCCCTTCGCGAGGGGAGCATCCTCCCCCGCCTATGGCTCCGCCGCCGCGTGCGGTGCCAGAAGGGGACCACACCGATGACGATGACGACGTTCCGGAGGTGACTGGGGTAGACCTGAGAGTGGCGGTACGCAGGCTGAAAACCAGAAACACCGCCCCGGGACCCGATGGCTTGCCTGGCAAAGCCTGGGTCCTGGCCTCTGAGGCTCTCGGGCCCCGACTGGAAGGGCTCCTAAGCGCATGCTTGGAGAGAGGCCAGTTTCCGCTTCGTTGGAAGACGGGGAAGCTGGTCCTCATCCGGAAACCAGGGCGCCCTGCGGACTCTCCGTCCGCATACCGGCCCATCGTGCTGCTCGACGAGGTGGGCAAGCTCTTTGAAAGAGTCATTGCCAACCGCCTCGCCGGGCACCTTGCGGGGATGGGGCCGGATCTTGCGGAACACCAGTTTGGTTTCCGCAAGGGGCGCTCGACGGTGGACGCCATCATGCGCGTGAGAGCCCTCACGACGGGGGACGCGGTGTCCCGGGGCGGGGTCGTCTTGGCGGTGTCTCTTGACATCGCCAACGCCTTCAACTCCGTTAGGCGGCGAAGCGGCTAGCCTCCTTGCCGGATTGCCGCCATGGGATCTGGAGGCGATAGTCCTCGCACGCCTGCACGAATGGCGCGCGGAGGCACTACGTCGGGAGGAAACTCCGCTGCCGCGGCAAATTGCCGCTCAGCGGACAGACCTCCGGCGTGATCTCATGGCGACATGGAGAGAGCGACTGTCGCAACCCCGTGCAGGGCACGCCACCATAGTGGCGATAAGTCCCCTCTTTGAGGAGTGGCTAGAGAGGCGCCACGGCGCCCTCACCTACCGCCTGATGCAGGTCCTCACCGGACACGGTTGTTTCGGGAGGTTCCTGCACCGAATCGGGCGGGAGGAAACGCCCGGGTGTTTCCACTGCGAGGATCGTCCGGAGGACACGGTGGAGCACACCGTGGAGGTTTGCCCCGCTTGGGCGGAGCACCGCCGTGTCCTCGTAGCGGCGATTGGCGGCGGCGATCTCTCGCGTCCGGCCTTGGTTCAAGCCATGGTCCGGAGCGAGAGGGAATGGGAAGCCGTCACCTCCTTCTGCGAAGCAGTCATGCTAGTGAAGGAGGTGGCGGGACGTGAGAGGGAAAGAACCTCACGTCCCAGTCGCCGCGGGAGACGCCCTGGGCGTTGGGGGTCACGTGGTGGCTCCCGGCCACCGTAGGCGCGGGCCTGTGGACGGCGAGTTATGGGCTAGCTCGCCGTCCGGCCGTCTTATGACGACAGGCCGTGTCGACGGCGCGTTCGTGTTCCACGTGCGCCTCAAAGAGATGTCAGCAAATAAGTAGGGGTCCGCAAGGACCGATGCCTGCCAGGGCTGCGGGACTGTTCGAAAGAGATACCGTGGCCCTGGAACACAAAGGGCAAAGAAGGAACATGGATGGGTTTTAGTCAGTACAAGTCTGACACTCCCTTCCGCTCCGCCCAGAGTGGGGGGGGTCATTTGATGATTTCCCATCCGGAAAAAAAAAAAAGGTAAACTATTGAAATCTATACACTACGTATGCAGAAGGCGTTACGCCTGTACTTTGTCGGTTTTACTATGAATAAACATGTATTTTGTACCTATACACACTCACAGGTCATTTTACCTTTTACTCAAATAAAATTGAATTACTCACAAGATATTATATTCATCCATCAGAAGCTTTATGTCGGCTAATAATTTATAATTTGCGTACTCAAACTTCAACAGCAAAGCGGGTCTTTCAAGAGAGAAGATTTTGCTTCAAAATAATGTAATCATTTTAAATAATTTCCCAGAACTCTAGAATATTAAACTATTTTCATCAAATATTTTGAAACAATGAGGTCTGTAGGCGTAAGACTAATGTGCGTGTAGGTGTAAAATAGTAAGTATCGCGTCTTAGATCTGGACCTAGTATAAGGTTGAAAGATGATCAAAATGTACTACATAGTATATTATGAGTATATAGTTACACACACAGATAACATTTCTACTAGTATAACCATTCACATCGTTTGACTTTTACGACAAGCGTGGATTGATAAAAAAATCTTTGTTCTCCTTTTCTCTCAAAAAGCCGCTTAGGGTTGCGAAAAACATGTTTTTTTGTTTGATTACGTCAGGATGATGAGAAGCAGTATCCCTTTTCTTCAATATAATAAGTGATGACTGCAATTTCCAATGTAACAATACATGGAAATGGAGGCCCATGTTCAAAAGTAAATATTTATCGCCTACCTACTTATTTTACAATTATTCATGATTGGATAAACTCATCTCACTATTCCTATATTAAATGCAACAAAAGTGAACTTTTAGTAAAAAACAAATCGACACTATCTACAAAATCAATACTTTCACAACTCGTTATTTCTTAAACTAAGCAATTGATTTGTTCATTCACTTCCATAGTTGAGTTGAGTGCGAACTTATTCTGTTTCGTACAACGAGCTTTGCTACGGAAATGCAGTGCACTTCGAGAGAAGCTCGACTTATAAATTATTCAAGTAGAGAGACACTTCAAATATAGCACAGCCGCTGCGCGTTATTTTGAGAACAACGACTGCTCTGCCGACGTGGCGTTCGATGCGGTCGCGCCGCTTGACCTCCTTCTGACCTTACACAGTGACAATGCTTCGTTTCAATGTACCCAACATTCACTCCCGACTTCGATTACTATTCAAACTATTTATTCAAAAGGGCTGTCACTCAATTCCCTCGACATTGTTTCCTTTCTCGAAGTATGTTTAGATCAGCTACCTATTCAACCATAGGTAGATTATCGGAAACTTTTCGTTTAAAATATCAAAAAGGATGAGTTTCGTCAGGAAGGAAGATAATGCAAGAGGATATATGATCTTACTTTTGTAATTTATTGCCCCATATACCAGTTTATAGCTGAGCAAAGACGTCGCTTTATGGTAATTACCTTCTACATGTTCAAAGCTCTCCGAAGGGGTCACGTATGAATTTTTTGATCAGGTTAGTTCCCTATGAGAGACGAGCAGTCGTATTTTCATTATAAGAGTATAATCACGTCCAAACAACGATCGAGGCTAATAAATATGTGGTGGCTGGCTGATATTTTCGCCTTTTTAATGAGCAGCATAAAAACTACCTTAAATTAAATTATTTTGTAAATATAAGGTGTAAAAGTTGTGTTTTTTTTTTTTTAAATAAGTACAAAACATTTCCCGCAATAATAACAGCCAGGTACACATTTGAATATACAAAGAAGAAAACCCCGACATCCGTTCAATTATATTTAACATGCTTTCAAACCTTCTTCATGCTTCTACACATCTCCAGCATCGTATAGATAACATTTCAATACCCATACGTTGTGTATAAAAAGCTTGAAAGGCCGATGAGAGCGGCGTATACCACATGGGGGCCATAGGACGACGCCGCGGGCTGGGACCCGGTATTTGAATAACGTTTGTAGCTACGGATACAACTCAATATTTTCAAAGCCAGAAAGGCTTTCATTGCGACACCTATACAAAGAATTTTCTTTTTGAAGTCACGTCCTGTAGAATTAAATATGTAACATTTTAATTTTTGAATGTATTTCCCAATAAAGTATTTATTACGTTCCCGATTTACGTTTTCATAAATACTCTTCCATTTTTTACGTTTACTCCGTATTCGTAACCGGTACTCAAGTATTGATCTCTACCTAACATTAATAGATTTTATTCCTACTTACCTTTTTAAAAATAGAATGTCATTTGTGGCCTATATATCTACCCTAACTTCGCGTGACATAAGTATGGTGACTTGAAACTTGATCTTGGTTAATCTACAAAGAGAAAAACTGGATCTCTATTTTCTTTAGCTAACGACTGCGCAAAGTACTAAGCAAGCAAGCAAAAGTAATATCTTTGAAACTATAAATTGCTATCAAAAGATACTTTAATCCATTTCACACAAATCTAAAGTATAGGTAGGTGCCCTAAAAAGTTACCCACGTCAGATAACAGTTTGACATTCAACGTAGCCTTTCAATATTAAATGCCGTTTTATTATTCTATCGTAACATATAACGTCGTATCTATTTTATACACGTAAAACGAACAATTTAAACACTAACATAATTTACAAATGTCTGCAATAATACGCTTTATTGAATTTTACGACTGTTTTAAATTTGCCAGACGTGAGTACGATTCCATCGTTAAAAATAGAGAACCCCATTTTATAAATTATATCGGAGAGGAGATACAATACCTTGGCTAGGTCAGTCACTTACAGTACTATAAATGTTTGCGTCCCGACCATGGAACCTTTATTCAGTTACATTTTATACTTTTGTGTTAAAATTTTATGCCTGGTATAATTTTAACTCCTTTCATAAATCCAACAGTATATGTTGCTTATAACAGCAGTAATTGAAACAGTAAAACGGTGTGTGACACCACGCCACTAGCTGACAGCGAGCGTCACAAGGCCGTTATTTTATTTATATTTCCTGTGGAAACCGGCAATTTTTGGTTTACAGGCTTTAAAATTCACGTAACTTTCAAAACGGCACAAACGGCATCCAATTATCACTTACTTCAAAACTTATGTAACGTAGTGCCAACACTACAGAACAGACTCGCAATAATGTAGATATCTAACGCGGTTACCACGTATTATACGCTGTTATTACAATAGTGATGTTACCTTTCCAGTCGCTTACATTCACGTTACAACGCATAACTGCACAATATGCCCAATATTGTATAATATATCCGGACGTGGCTCGACCGAATCATTGCGGCCAAACGCCGCCAAGTGCGGAACAGTAGCGCGTCACACAGAATAATGACACAAAAGCTTTATTTTAAGAACCGCTATTATCTTACCACTGCACAGCTTTCACGCCCCCAGGCCAAATTAAAATATCTTGCTAGAAATGTACTTGAAGAAAAGCTTTTCTATGACACTGTTTGTGAAATATTAAATGAAGTTACAAAGATGTATAAGATCGTAAAAGTTTTCTGTTTAGTACTTCCGCGAGGGTCGTCGAAGACGCTCCAACTTTTCCTAAAGCCGAGACTCGTAATTCTGCACTCGACTGTCATCTTTGTATTGTGAAAATAAAGTCTATTGTGTTCTACAAAGTACATGACAGATAGATCACTTAGGTATGAACTTCTGGGTGTGCGCAGCGCACTGTAATTTACTTTTAAAAGGTTCAAACTTCGTCACTTACGTGTCCATTTACGACCCATAAAATGTCAAGCCAGTGAAGTTTCGATACAAACAAATTACCCGGCCCACATTTGCAACACCAGCAAAATGAAAATAAGCAATAACAATATTTTTATGTAGCGACGAGTACTTTATAGGCAATTTTTCTCATCGAATTGTGCTTTGATGACACTGTCTGATATTTTATAAATGATGCAGAGCATATTTATTATTGACACTATAAAATTAACAA
This sequence comes from Noctua janthina, assembly GCA_963576755.1. Lineage (NCBI taxonomy): Eukaryota > Metazoa > Arthropoda > Insecta > Lepidoptera > Noctuidae > Noctua > Noctua janthina. The sequence continues at coordinate 9,044,295 of OY755055.1, forward strand.
GTACTAGTTAAGGTTTTAACCATAACAAGTACTTACAACTACCAAGCGCATTTCCTAAAAAAAAAAACGCTTAGGTAAAAATATGAAGGTATATAATATTACTTTTTCATTTTTCTAACATTGCACTCTCTTACGCCTGACTCGCATCGCTTCGGCAACGAAATGACAAATCAAATTAGTTCATTAGCGAAATAAACTGATTTTCTCGTAATATCATTTTTACCTGAAGTCAGACCTTGTGGATTCTGCCGCAGTTGCACACGACAATATCCATTAGCTAGTTCCTGGGAAACATCGTGTGGCAAAAGCTATCATGGCCTATTTTCATTTAGAAAAATCACACATGTGAGATACCAAATGACAAAACTAGCAGTTCTAAATTTTCCCAGGAATGGTTTATATATAAAACTTTTGAATAGAACATGCGGTGTTACTGTACAGCGAACTATAACAATAGATTGCTCGGTAACTGCACCAAACTACAATAGAATTTTAGGAATTTTATGAAACCGACGGCGACGGCCAGGTTTTCATCGCACATTAACAGTTTTATTTTAGTTTCAAATGATTGCTTATTTATTGACCGTTTTGTTATTAGATGAAGCAACGTGGTTGGGGAAAAATATTAAAGTTAGAAAAGCTAAAATATGAGTGTGGGTGTGGGTGTGTATTTCTGTGTGTATGTGTATTTATGTGTGTGTGTGTGTATGTAAATATATGCTGTTTTTTTTTTTTTTTTTTATTATAATATTTCATGTTATTTTGAGAAATCCTTGATAAGAATAGTAGATACTTAGTCGTTGACTCTACTACTGCAATATTTTAAGTTTTTCAAGATAGTTAGGAATAAGTGATTTGACGAAATATCAAATTTTAAATGCAATCTAATGTAACAGAGCAGATACGACTACTTCACTTTCAAGAACCACATAAAAGCCCTTTCGTTTCAAATCGTGGACTACATGCGGGAGGATATAAGTCATCATAACGGTCGCGCCCATCGCCCGCGATCCCGAAAGGTTAGATAGTGGTGTACCTATGTCATACCCACCCTTCTCATATATCCACAGTCCTGTATAACGGTATTAGGTTCTGACAGGGGGCGTGCCCATCACCATTTATCAGTCAAAACTTCAAACTTGAAATGTAACTAAAGATTTCATACAACAAAATATCCTTTCTTCCCACATTTTCTCGGTTACTTAACTACTGAACTTAATACCTTGAAGTCAGTACCTGTTTTTGTAAGCACTAGAATATAGAGCTAGATAAGTAGCTTATATCGTCCTGCACTATATTTTCTTTTCAATCCCGATCTAGCGAGAAAATGGATCATTGTTGGCCGCAAAATAAGACGCCGAGCATACCTCGAAGATGTTTTCTTTGAGCGTCGGAAAAGCTTTAGCATTCCACATAACTGCTTTGAAATTGCACACAGGCACAATTCAAAGCATATCATGCAACATCATTTATTTCTATTAACCAGAAAACGTTCTTACACAAATTGCCTAGCGTGTAAATAATTTGAAAACAAATTAAAGGGGAAGTTGGAATAAAAATTCGCGTGCGAGAAAACTAGGAGTAGGTATATTATATGAAGCTTATGAATACGTGCGGGTACTGCGGGTTCTTAACACGAGCGGCGTGGATGGAGGCGAGCGCACTTGGCGTGGGCTCAAGACCTCTTCATTCCCCTATGTCTCGCCGGTAAATAATTGCGACTGTACCGCACACCACTCACCTTGACAATTATGTGCACTTTATTTGACGGTGCTCTGTTCTGCCTCACCCTTTGTATGAAGCGTATTATAAAACACTTGCGAACAAAACCCAACTGTGTGAAATGAAATCATCATCATGATACTACGGTAACCTGCAAACGACCACTTCTCACCGCGCGCGCATGAAACTGGTTGGTTATAAAAGTATATTACCAACATTAGCAATATCGCAAGCGCGACTGCTGAGCATGAGATCCTGGAATCGATTCACAGGTGGGGCAAAATGTTTTTGGGTTTTTCCATCAGGAAGTACCAGCCACGGAGTCTGGGTTTGTGCACGGTTGATGGCAATAGACTGGCCCCCTATTACAAGGGACTTAAACATAACTGGCGAAATGTGGGTGTACTATTTTATATAAGTACACCTCTGCCTAACCCTTCGAGGATTACAGTTTCGGTGCGATGTTGCGTTGGTGGTGTTTCCAGTAAATACCTCAATGGTATGAGTGGATACTTGTATCCACTAGAGACACTGAGAAAAGTCAAGACTTTTTTCTTTAAATCAGTTACTGGACGATTTTTGCAGGTTGAGAGCAAATTACCTATTCGTTGGGAGGCCGGTAAACAAAATAAATGTGAACATGAGCATTGTTCGCCGCAATGTTTAGGTCTCTTTGTAAAAGACAGTTGAGATAAATGGGTCAGCACGACGCCTGAAGGCAATGCTATACTAACCTGTCATAGCTTGTCTATTTGTTTTTATTCTTTTTGGATAATTAAGTAGATAGATATAATGTATGAATACTGGTTCAAAATGTGTTTCATTTGTGTATAATCTAGTACAATGTTTATAAATTTTATTCATACTTCTGTTGATAAAAGTAAAGATAATATAAGCAGAAAGCGCTTACTGACCTCCAAAATTCAAAACTCCTATCTTTCGTAGGCGACAAAATGCTAAATTGTTCGCAAAACTGTTTCATTTGCTCCGTAAAAGTTGGTCTGGAAACATAAAATATTATCTTTCGGCAGAGCCTAATGCGAGCAGTTTTCCAAACAATTACATAAGCACATGCAGGTAACCTGCAGACGATGCCAAGGGACGCGGGCCAACGTACACGTCATCACGTAACGTACGAACCTCCGTGGAATACAAATGAAAGGGTGGGCTCAACTGTTTGTATTCAACTTCATCAAAATTGCCCAACCGGGGCCTGTTTAACCTGCGACAATTAAATGACGATTGATTAACTTTAAGGTACTACATGCGTACATGAACACACGCCTTTTACCTTCTAAGGTTGTTTTTATTTTGATGATTTTGCAGAGTTCCTCAAAAATAAAAGAAACCCATTTTTTTTCGGATGGGAAATGATCAAGTGAACCCTCCCGCTCACGAAAGAACCTCACGTCCCAGCCGCCGCGGGAGACGCCCTGGGCGTCGGGGGTCACGTGGTGGCTCCCGGCCACCGTAGGCGCGGACCTTTGGTCGGCGAGTTATGGGCTAGCTCGCCGTCCGGCCGTCTTATGACGACAGGCCGTGTCGACGGCGCGTTCGTGTTCCACGCGCGCCTCAAAGAGATGTCAACAACCACGTAGGGGTCCGCATGGACTGATGCCTGCCAGGGCTGCGGGACTGTTCGAAAGAGATACCGTGGTCCTGGAACACAAAGGGCAAAGAAGGAACATGGATGGGTTTTAGTCAGTACAAGTCTGACACTCCCTTCCGCTCCGCCCAGAGTGAGGGCCCCCCCTCACTCTGGGCGGAGCGGAAGGGAGTTCCATTCAGATCATCAGTTCCAGAGTTTTCATTTGATGATTTCCCATCCGAAAAAAAAAAAAAAAAAAAAGCTCTCCCGCTCTGGGCGGAGCGGAAGGGAGTGTCAGACTTGTTCTAAAACCCATCCATGTTCCTTCTTTGCCCTTTGTGTTTCATCGCCGCGGTATCTCTTTCGAACAGTCCCGCAGCCCTAAAGGATCACTTTGTTATCCGTATGTACTTTGTTGTCTCTCTGTGTGTCTATTTCTCAAGACCCTTTTTCTTAGGAACGCGTAGAGGTAATAAGTTGAAGTTTATACCAAATACTCAATCAAGTCTACGCTCTTCTTCGGCTGTGAAAAATTAAACTTGTAAGTAAACGAGATCAAAGGATATGACCGTTTATGTCGCATATTTTAGCATATTTTGCAATTTCACAAGGGAATCAAAACCTACAGGGTACTTCCCGTTGACCTAGAATCATGAAATATGGTAAGAAGCAATGTCTTAAAGCACATGCAAAGGAAAATATCTGAAAACCGTAAATATGTAGTTTAATAACAAAATACCTACAAGTCTGCACGGAACCCTGGGTGCTCGAGTCCAACTCACACTAGGCGGCTTGTGCTGATCCGGTGCTGTGCTCAGAAATGTGCTTTATACGAAATCTTTTCAATTATTTTCGCCATAGTCGGGTTAAAAATAAATACCTTATACAGTCCTATTTGAGAATGGCTATAAACCTAGACATATAAAATAACTGAGTAATAACTGTGAAATTCAATCGTGCAGCCATCAAAACGTAAAATTTCATAAATAATTGTTTTTTAGGGTTCCGTACCCGAAGGGGCCCAAATACTAAGCCTCCCCTGTCCGTCCGTTCGTCTGCCCGTCCATCCGTCTGTCTATCAGCAGACTGTATCTCATGATCCGTAATAGGTGGACAGTTGAAATTTTTAAAAACAACAAATAATAAAAAAATTAAAGGGGAAAAATTAAACAAAAAAAATAAATTACTACTATGGTACGGAACCCTTCATGCGCGAGTCCGACTCGCATTTGGCCGGTTTTTTAATTTAACGCCATGGAGGGAAAACTACATGACGTAGTTTTCCATAAACATGAAAATTTGCAAGTTCAATATTAAATTGTCATTAGCTGCTGCTATTATGTTCTAGGTCACCTTGATTGGTTTATACAAAAAATAGTAGGCTTTTAGTATCTATTATTTATAAGCTAGAAAAACAATCAAGCTAGCATGTAGTACACAAAACAGTTAACAACAAAACTAATCTAACTACAGGCATAAAAGAAACACTATTAGTAATCATTGATCGTGTTTACTAATACAAAGAACTATGACAGTCGACTGCCTCTTTCAATGTAATGTACTTTCATTGTTATATTACCTCTGATTTTGAAGTACAATGAACTTTATTCTCGTTGACATAAAGTTTATGTCAGCTGTAGAATACCTGTGGTAAAGGATTGTACGCAAGTAGTGATATTTCTTTTAGCGCGCTTCATTAATGCCGGAGATACAATCACGCATGCTTTGAAAGCGGGGAGCCTTCACACGACACAATACAACGTCTAGACGCATTCATTCTATACGTCACGTTTCATGCGTTCCTGGTAACTAATACATTCTGTATGAAAGTACTTTTACTAGTACCACAATATAGAGGCGGAGGTTATACAAGTAAAGTCAAAGGGAAATTGATTGTTAAGCAAATTAACACCCTGAAATTCCTCTCAATATCATACATCAATATATAATCTCAAACAACTGTCAACGAATGACGGTTGCGATTAGAATATTCCAACAATATACTTGGTAGTCGATTTGCTTAACAATTAATTTCTCCGAATTGAAACAATTATTATTAATTGGTTCAAGATTATTGTTTGAAGGTAAAGTGTAGGTATTAATATATAATTCGTCAAAATTGACAGAGGATATTAAAAAAGTTACAAAATTTTTATCGTTTTACTAGGTTTGCTTTTTTTAGTTGTATTCGTCACTTAGTTTTTGTTTGTTTCAGAATAAATTCTCGTCAAAAATGTAAAAGGTTGGGTTTCATGGCCAGTCCGACACCTTTCTCGTAGGACTATATACCTACGTGTAATCTATAGTTGCTTATATGACCCATGCCTCGGGGAAAATTAATTGTATGTCATTAGCCTTTTTTTGGGTTGAAAAATCACGTTTTACGGTAGGACTCAATGTAACGCACTCAAAACATTGTGCTGAAGGATGGATTGAATAGTACGGGGGTCGTGGAGGTGTTTAAAGTAAAAATATTACATAAAAAAACATGTATTAAAAAAAAAACTTGTGAAAATTTGGAACTTTGATCCCTAATATCTCCGTAACTAGAAGGTATGGTCTAGAACAAAAAAATGATCGCAATGATAGGGAGAACAAGTGCCTTGCACCTTTTATATTCGAACGATTTCTAAATCGAAAATACTACTATCCCATTGTATACTATTGTTTATATTTTAAGCGACAAGTACAATTATTATTATGAGGTATGAATAAAATGTTAAAAATGCGAAACGAGTATTTGTAATTTTTAAATCATTGTTTTTCCGTTGCATTTATCTGCACGTTCGAGCTTGCCTCATTAGGTACAGATATCGACACGGCTAGAAATCCGATCACTATTATAATAATGAACATCTAACACTCGTACAGTAGATAACGATATAATAAGATACTAGGTACACCCTAGATATATCGAACGGTACGCTGTTATGATGAACAGTGCAAAACATTCTACATTTACTTACAGTTGACCATTTCAAGTGTTAACGTTTAGATGGTTTGTGATGTATGATGCTGTGGCGAAGTACTGGAAGAGATTTCTTTAGAAATAAGCATCACCTTGGTACTATTTGCTGTTCCTTTCTTCTTTTCTGTATTTAGTGTGTACATAAATTATTAAATAAAAATAAAACATTGATGGCAAGTTTATCTTATACTTGTGACTCGCCCCGGCTTTCCACGGGTGTAATTTTCTAATCAAGAAAATGAGAAACAGGGTTAACGAAGTTTTTGATACAAACCTTCAACGTTCTCCTGACAACTACGGACACAACAAAAAAAATCAGCCGAATCGATTGAGCCGTCCTCAATTGATGTTCCATCATGGGCGATTGATTTTATCTATATTTAAAGAAGATTTCGAGATAGTTCGTGTACTTAATTTACTTTATTTCATGCTAGAACTACTCTTTTTATTAATTCTCTTCTAATAATTATGCCAAAGGAGTGTGGAGATGCTATTTTAATTTTTACCAACTTTGTATGTTTCCGGCCTGCAACAACATAAATAAATATTCTATTCTATTTAAGTAACACTTTACACCTTCCGGATTTATGGCCACACATATTATGATATAGTGATTATCCGTACCATACCTTATATTATAGTTTATACATGTGTTTTTACATGCCACTCGATTATTCAGTAACTAGGAAACTGAAAAAATAATAGGTACCTATAACTATAGAACAGAAAGAATGTTTGTATGTTTTGTTAAATTGTTTTTATTATCATCATTGAACAGTTAATTGGCCGTCACTGAACTGAGCAAAAAAGAGTACAAAGGCCGTATCATACTAGCCGACGCCATGACAGCCACGTAATTGGTGGCCATTTTATTAAAATAAAATTGAAAAATAAAAGTTTAATCTGACACAAACTGCTGTTAAATAGATTACTATTTAACAGCAGTTTGTGTCAGATTTAACTTTTGTGTAAGTTGACCTATTGACTACATTACTAGTCACACCTAAGCTATTCATAATTTAACATTTTTGTACTTAAGCTTAAGCTTTAATTATTAATGCCTTGCTTTAACTACTGCTTCTATTACTAAATGGATCTGGATCTGGAACAGAAAGCACAATTAAAATGTTATCAAAACCATTTGATAAACCCAGACATTCGTATTCCATGTCTCTAGTTTCGGAATGATATCTCAACAAAATATTAAAAGCTGTTTAAATACGTATGCAATCTTATTACGATATTTTGTGTTTGCAATAATTCCACGATTGATCTTATACCAGAAATAGTTTCCTACCTCCAAATACTGGAGGAAAACGGTTTGTATCACCAACAATCAAATCTGACAAAGAAGTATTTGGAACAATGTACGGAACTCTAACTTCGTTAATATCAAAACTAAGTTATTAATAAAACAAGTTCCCTCGAAGATGACCACAGAAACTAAGTAATGGTGACTGCTCGTTTACTTCAAAACTGAGTTTCAATTTCACTCGCCTACCTTCGTCAAAGGAAATTCTATTAATCTCGAATTACGGAACTGTCTAAGTGAAATTAGGCCGAGTCAAGAGTCTTAATGTGGTCTTACCTGGACAAATGAGATGCACGTTTAAAGTTGTTCGATAAAAAATGTAGAATAAAGCCACAATTGTAGGGACAATTATGGGTATTAAGTATGTGGAGGAAACACTGGAACACGAGTAATATGTGAAGTGAAGATAGAACTAATAAATGAGTGAGGCACGCACATTAATTAGTTGATGAGATAAGACCTTGAACCTTATCCACCTTATCTCCCATAAGGTGGATACCTGAAAGGTATAATTTGAAGCGTAGATGGCGCGGCGCTGCACGGGCGACAGGACCGGCGGCGGTGGCGGCACTCAGTCCGACGTCGGGAGGCGAGCCGTGCGGCAGCGTCGCTGTCCGCCGCGATCCTCTCTCACCCCCTCCGTCGCGATTGCGAAGTGCGCTAACTTTAAAATGTCTCGCAACTCCCGAATGTTGTTACCAGTGAACCGCAAGCTTGGAAGTGACTGATGAAGTTGAACCAAAAATACAGTTACATTTAAAACGATCAAACGGTTACCAAACTTTGGATTTCGAATAGAATTGTTGTGGTTTTTGAGATGTGATTAATTAATAAGTAGCTATTCGTAAGTATATTATTATGTACATTTTAATTGTATGATTAGAATGTTTTATTTATGAATAGGCTTGGTTTTTAAGTATGTGTTACCCATATTACTTAGTATTTCATTGGTACGCCGCTAAAAATATGTTATGATTTTAATATTAGCAAAAAAATTATGTGCGCTTTTTACCTGTGATCTGTGTACCTGCAGGGAGCAAAAGATGGCTTTACCATACATTTGCTGGGTGTATATTTGGTTATCAAATTACGTAGTTTTTTTTTGTAGTTTGAACCCGCACAGAATTGAGTTATACTTTTTCAAAGTATTTAGCGAAAATAAGAACAAACAAGTATCGCCTATTCCAATATATTGTATCTGTAATAATAATTAGTATTAGTTAAGATACTCGTAATACTGAAATCAGTGACAAAAAGCCAAAGAATTATGATAAATCAGAACAATAAAATAAACTAATAATTTGTCCTGACAACCTTTCTTTCATATTCTTAACTAATATTAGATCAGGTACTTGTGAAAGAGCTCATTCGGTAAATACCAACTCGCCTATTTTACCGTCAAGCCAGGTCCAAGTCAGAAGAATCAGTCAGTCAAGAAGAATGATCTGTCAAATATTGCATATGAATTTCTGATTTATCTGTAAGTTTGGTAACACAGCAGTGTTTCAGATGTCTGCAGCCGACGGTAACCGCTTTCTACTAGGTTTGCTGCATGTTATATAGTAAGACCGACTGGAACTCGCGCCTTAAGGGTTTCATGCATATACAAATCATATATACTGGCTACCTATCACGGTTTACAAGATATGGCCCTGTGAAAAACACAAACAGACGCCATAAGCTTTGTTATAAGATCTCGTGGTTCCCGGATCCTTTGGTTCCGGAACCCTTAGATTATGATTTAACGCTTCTTGTTCTTCTTCTAGCTATGGAGCGCACTGTTGCAACTGTTCCATCGGCAAGTTTGCCATTAACTTATCTTCTCACCTACGGAACCCTACCCATTGATGTTATTTTTAAGGGGTTCTCCGTGTTAAGTATACCTACTAACCTCTGCAAATAAGCTAATGAAGCTTGTATTAGAAAACAATTGGTATTAGGTCTGAATCATTGATGTGTAGCTGGGGAGTTTGTTCCCCCACTTCTTCTTTGCAGTTAAAACATTGGGTAGTGGCGAAGGGCAGGCGTTTTGAGGGACTGTCTCATGTAAAATTTGACGTTTAAAACAAATTCTGATTATCAGCCTAGTTTTAATAAATGACTTTTGATTTCGAATTTATCTTTAATAGACCGGAGCCTAGACTTGCCTGGTTGATCGCAAAAATTGCCTACCCTATTGGATGGGAATTAAACATTTCATGTGGGTGTTCCAGTTTTACCAAGAGATATCGTATAATCAGTACTAACTATATTTTTAAGGTCAGATAGGCAGTCGCTCCATGTATGATACTGGTATTCAGATGAATCCGGTAAGACTGGAAGCCAACCCCAACATAGTTGGGAAAAGGCTAGGCAGATGATGATGTGGTTGTTCTTATAGTTACATCTCTGTTGCATCCTTCATGGAAAACAGGTGTGTTATCTATGAAATTCCTGTTCTTCAAAATGGCCTACATTAGTAGCGATCTGTTTGAAGCATATTGAGCAATCAGCCTTACTTACAAAATTGTTGACTGATCTGTGACTCTTTTTTGGACTATGTCATATACTCTTCCACATAGTTCTCATTAACGCTGCTTTATTGATAGATTAAACTGAGATGGTTTACAAGCCCATAGTGCAATGAGGTTTTAACACAGACCATCATACATATACATAGTGTTACTATCATTGCAACCACCTCCTGGTTACTGGTATTCTAAGTAGAGGAAACCAAATGGGAAGCAAACAGATATAAAATAAATAAAAGGTTTATTGCAGAAACTTGTACAACTTTTACAGTAAATCTTAAATAGAGACCTCCTTCTAAGTAAAAGATATACTTGTGGTAGGAGATCCTGCTCTTCAATGACAAATTTTGTGATGGTAAAAGTGGTGTACAAACCCACTGTCTATGAGATAAGCTGGTGCTTAAATATACCTGTACTTTGATCATTTTGCGTAGTCCTGACTTAATCTTCACACATACAGGTTTTTGTGGGTTTTAACCGTAACTTGTATGGATCGGAATGCTGGGCTCTGAAGAAGGTGGATGTGTGGTGTGATAAAAATGGATAAAGTAAGGAATGAGTATATTAGAGGTAGTTTGAAAGCTGCGCCAGTTACAGAAAAATTGAAAAGGAATCGACTGTCATGGCTTGTGATGTGGAGGGACGAACCGCATATTATTATAGTGACTAAAAGAGTGATGAATATAAATGTTGATGGATGGAGAGGGAGAGGAAGACCAAGGAAACGATGGATTGTGTGAGGAATGATATGTAAGATAAAGGAGTAAATTATAGCGTGACGGTTGACCGAGAAGTATGGAAGAAAAACACGAATTGCGCCGACCACAAGTAACATGGGACGAGGGCAGGAAGATTATGTACCGTAACTGCTACGAATCCTTATCGTATTATTTCATATAGCATAGTGGAATCGCTTTTAATAATTTAATAAAACACATTATAAAATAAAAATAAAATTCATTTAATTCAGATAACTTGATCCATACAGTGAAATTAAAATTAAATTAAATTAACATTGAAGTGAAATCAGTATTAAAAAAAAAATTAACATTTAAAATCAAAAACAAAAAAAATAAAATAAATTACTATCAAAATTAAAATTAACATTAAAATCAGAATTAAAATAACATAAAATTAAAATTCATTCAAAATTAAAAAAGATAAAATAAAACAATCAAATAAAATAAGATAAAATAAATATTAAACATTCAAATAAAAATAAGATAAATCTATATATCTAAAACATTCAAATTACCCTCTTAATAAACGTCACCCATAATGGAGAAGAGATCCTGTCTGCGAAAGTCTTCAGAATTCCGTTGCAGCTGCCTCGCATTCTGCAGATCAGGGAAACAGTTTTCTTGCGAATGACGGCATAAAAGCCATCAGTTCGATACAGCGTGAACATCCCCGATGCACTACAGAAGCGAGGCAGCCCCAACATCATCCTGAAGATGTTGTTATATTGGACGCGCAGGACATCCAGCGATCTTTTGGTGTGCTTGACCTACAAATTTCCCGTATAAAAGCTTTGACAATATGTTTTAAACAACGTTATTTTTACTTGTTCAGAGCAGCGGGAAAATCTGCGGGCCAGCATGTTACCTCTGACCGCCAAAGCCCTGCGCTCCCTCTCAATGTCCATATCGTCTTCAAGGCCCCCGGTAATTAAATGCCCCAAGTATTTAAATTTCGTGACACGGTTTATGCATAAGCCATCAATGGTAATATTATGTGAATACTCAGAGCATCCACCGGCGGCCCCAAAAACCATATATTCAGATTTTTGGACATTGTATACAGCAGCATAGGTCTCACATATCCTTAAAAGCTCTCCAAGACCTCTTGCCGTCGGGCTCAGCAACACCATGTCGTCAGCGTAGCTAATGTTGTTGAGACAGACGCCATCTATCGAACAACCGACACGCTTGCTACTGAGCTCGACAATGAGGTCATTTATGTATAGGTTGAAAAGCTTGGGTGACGTCAAACCGCCCTGTCTCACCCCGCTTTCCAACGTATACGCCTCAGAGAGCGTATTATTCCACCTAACAAAATTTGTTTGGTGGGAATACCAATACCTAAGTAAATTGAGCACCCCCACCGGTACACCCGCGTTCGCCAAATTTCTCCAGAGCACATCGTATGATACAAGATCAAAAGCTCTGGAGAGGTCAAGGAAACACGCATATACCGGTGTTTTGCGGTCCATATAGTATTGGACAGTGTGCTTGAGACTTACGATGGCAGCCTCAGTGGATAACCCGGGTCTAAACCCAAACTGCGCGTCGTGTAATTTTATGTATTTATCTATGTAAGAATCAAGCACACACACCATCCAGCACTTTAGCTAGAGATATGGGCCGGTAGTTCCCCCTGTCAGAGATATCCCCAGTCCTGTTCTTCACAATAGGCACTACGATGGTTTTCATTAAGTCATGTGGTAAGTATGAGTGACTCCAGCACATCGTGAAGAACAAGGCCAGGACCCTCGGCAGGTGAACCCCAGCATGCCGCAGATGCTCCACACTAAGCCCATCGTGACCAGGAGATTTACCGCCTGTCATTCTCTTTAAAACGCATAAGTGCCTATATAAATTTTCGAAAGCAAGAAGTTATATTAATATATTTATTTTGTACCCTATCAAAACGTTTTCTTATTTAACGCAAAGGTTGACTGGTAGAGAATGCCTTGTGGTATTAAGTCCGCCTATGTATCACTATTGTACATGAAGTTTAAATAAATAAATTAAAGAACACTTTATAATAATCTGTTGGATTACTCAAACCTTCACCTACATATTTAATTTTGCTACACTCAATTTTGCGTGTGCTACGCCGTAGCACAGCTCGTAGACTGCTACGAAATTTATTGAAATTCCTTTCGTTTATTAAAATCGCTGAAAGTGTGTCCAAAGTAAGTTATTACCCCTTTGAAAAACTACACAGTAGCATTTATTTTCATTTTACATTTAATGTTCATATGAATATGTTTATGTAATATATAAGAAAAGGCCCGATTCACCATCGTTATTATACTCACCCAATTTGTTATTGTTGTAAATTGGCTATTACTGACGATTTACGAATACTTAGTAAACCTATCATAAGGAAAATAAACTACTTCGCTTCCAAGAAGCGCTTAAAAGAAATGTTCGTTTAGATTTGATACAAAATAGCAAACAAAACTATAAAAAGATCTTCCTTTTGGCATTTGCTTTCTTGATTAATGCCAAGACAACTTGAACTTCAGGCGCTTGTAACTAGGTATGGCTAAGATATTTAACCTACTGGATTTAACGGTGTAGGAGGAGCACGTGGCTAAATAGTAATTGCCGCGTGGGTCGATCTTTAGATTCAGCCGCCTTGCGGCAAGCGCCTTGGTTGGTCCGTGGATGGGTGACCACCCATTACATACCAAGTTTCGTCCGTGCCTCGGAGGGCACGTTAAGCCGTTGGTCCCGGCTATCATTTGTAGATCTTTGACAGTCGTTAGGCAGTAAAATGGCCCGAAAGTCTGACAACTAGTCTTACCAAAGGAAATCGTATTACCCAGTACTAACTGGGTTGTGAAGGTCAAATAGGCAGTCGCTCCATGTAAAATACAGGTATTCAGCTGCATGCGGTTAGACTGGAAGATGAACCCAACATAGTTCGGAAAAGGCTAGTCAGATGATGATTTAGCCGTGCTTGCAAAAAGGAACTATATGTATTTTTAGAAGGCGGACTCAAGTTTTTTTTAAGATTTTATCAGTTCGTGGTCACAAAGTCCTAAGCTTTACGGAAAAATTTATTTCCGTTTTTTTATCTATTTATATTTAGTCATCCCTCCATTAATTGACTGCAAGGTCTTGTTATGAAGACGACAACAATAGGTGTAACAATACCCTTAACGAAACTGAAAGGCACTTGTCTCCGTCATTGCGACCATTTTTTTCCATGTTCTGAACCATACCTGGGAACCTTCTGGTTACGGAGATATTAGGGGTCCAAGTTTCAACATTTTCACAACTTTTTTTTTTATTTTAAATACAAGTTTTGAATGCTATTAACTTTATATTAACTAGATAGATAACCATATTTCACTGTACATTAAAGATAACCATACGCCGGTTTGACGTGCGCATGTTTGTACATATATATACTAGGTTTATGTGGTAATATGTATTAATGTATGTAATTATGTTGTAAGTAAATGAAAAACATTAAGCTTAATTCATATTTTTATTAGAAAATAATAATAATAATAATCAAAACACGGTTGTTCTTACTCTACAAAACTTAAACTTATGGCTTTAGTAGTGAGTGGAATGTATATACGGGTGTAATGGACAACCCTCCACAAACTGACAGGGTGCATCAGTTCCTTATTTTGAATCATATTCCACCGGAATTTTTCTCCGGTTTTTTTTTCATTTTTTCTTTTTCAATTTCTTAATTTAAATGTAAAATTACATTCCCTGTACGCAGCACTCCATTTATGTAAATGATACGGCTAAAATTTAAAATCCAACAATGGATATTGAAACAATCTAACAAACGACGCGTGAAATCAGCTGTTCACTTTCTGCCTAGCTACACAGTTGATCGAACTCATCGACGCGCTTGCCGTTCGCTACGTGCGTTTTGCCACGGTAACAATACATTGCGTATGAGGAAATAAAACAATTCAAATTTATTGGATTCCCATAACATTCCTGAAATAATTTCTTGTACCGGTCATCTTAGTATGATATACTGAATTCACCCCATCAGTTTGTGGAGGGCTGTCCCTTACACCCTGTATAAATTATTGTTAGTGTACTGCACATATAGTGTGCCTGTATGAATGGCAGGGTGGGTAGCTGACTATACTTAAATGTTCATTCATAATGACGTTACAAAATATCCTAAATTTATGGTTACTGGCGACTGTGAGTCGCGAAAAAAATTGTGCACTCAACGTAATTTTTTAACATATATGTATTCGTAGGTGTCTTTACCGTAAATAAAAAATTTTCCTACATAGCACAGAAAGTGTGGTAGTAACAAATCGTGGGACATCTCTTACAAGGAGCACTTCTTTTCTTATAATAAGTATTGCAAAAAATCTTATACCTTTTAAAATATTTTTCTACATTGTCTGCCTAGCCTTTTCCCAATCATATTGGAGTCGGCTTCCAGATTAACCGGATAGAGCAGACTACCAGTATTCTACATGGAGTGACTGCCTATCTGACCTCCACAATCCAGTTATTGGGTAATACGATACTTGGATGGACGGCACGGTTGTCGCAGTGGCTAAGCGATTGACTGCTGCGCTTCGTGTCGCGGGTTCGATTCCCGCACGGAACAAATATTTGTATGGCCTACAGGTAGTTGTTCCGGGTCTGGCTGTTTGTGTATGTGAGTTTAAATGTTTGTAAACGCACCCACGATACTGGAGAAATTCCTAGTGTGGGGCAAAAAAAAAAAAAAAAAAACTTGGTAAGACTGGTCATCAGACTTTCGGGCCACTACCTGTAACGACAGTCAAAGATCTACAAATGAACAGCCAGGATCAACGGCTTAACATACTTACCGAGGTAGAGAGGTCATGTAATGACGGTCACCCATGCACGGACCTACTTCGGTTAATACATATTGCTTATCCTAGATTATTTATTTATTTATTAAAACTTTATGCACAAGTAAAAACTGTACAAAGGCGGACTTAATGTCATAGGCATTTTCTACCAATCTACCTTAGGGACTGTTAAGTGTTAAGTTAAGTTTTTTTCATATCGGAATAGTGAGTCAAGGTGTAGCATTATAACACGCCTGTCCTGCGTACAGTCACGGTATTCATCCCCACTAATTACCGACAAAACAAAATAACACAGAATTCGATATTACACACAATTACTTCACTTCTAATTAATAGCTGGTTGTCGAAAAAGATTCATTCAGGATTAATTAAATTCATTATTACAAACTCCAGGAAAATTGCTTAATGACTTTCTGACGAAAAATGCGTTGGATTTATTCTATATTTTATTAAAATATATCTGGCACGTTATTGCTCCGACAACTTTGATGAGAGATTTACAGTTTTAAACCACAAATTGGAGACTCCTGTAAAAGAATTCTTACTTTGGGGCCCTATCATATCATACAGTTCTAGTACGTTGTATTTTTCACTTTACATCGGTTGCTTTCTAAATCCATCCAAAAAACCATTCGCAAATAACTCTTCTACTCTCGACTCAAGAATTTTTTTCTAAAACAGACACCATCCGTTAATCCTGAGACAGCTGCATCTAAATTTGTGTAAGAGGTACTTACATTGATCTATATGCCACGCAGACATGCGTTATACATATTAAGCTATTAATAAATGACACTCAAATGTTACAAACATTACAAATGAGCTGAACTTAGCTGCTGAAATACATGCCAAATTTAGTTCATTTGCAATCCACAAAACCGTACATAAACCAAGTGTAGTTAAATTACAAAATCTAGTTCAACTAATTGGATACAAAAACATAGGTCACAACTTGTTTGCAAAATGCTAATTTGAAGCATGTGAACGTGGACAGTAATTGTAAATGTATTTTGTGTCTAAATGCAACAACAAAATGCGGCTCTTTTGAGTACGTTAAAGACTTATTATTAATAAGTTGATCATACTGAATGAACGTTGTTTTATTGTAGTAGATAAGTGGCTTATTAATAGTTTCGAAGAAACGGCTTGACCCAATAACTGTAACTGCTTTTAAGCCGATAATGAATTTTGATTCTAAGAAGCACAAGCAGAATGTTGAAAGCTCTAAACGATTAATTATATTTTCGTTATGGTTCGATTTTTATTTTCTTTGGGGTAAATAAGGTTTCGATTCCTTCCGGGCGAGCTATAACCGAAGCACATTTTGAAGTTTCGTGTAACAGCTTTCATCGCGGTGACTGACAGTCAATTACGTTCGGGCTGGAAGGCTCCGAGATCACAAATACCTCACAAAAACATCAACCAAGTGGATGTGAAGGATTTAGATGGACTTTTTGAAGCTGACCAGCTTGTATTTTCACTTCATATTTTTTCCACAATTTTCAATCGGTTGATCAATGTTTTTCTGATATTTGAGCGATCCTGAAATATCTGTTTCTCCTAAAACATGTCTTGTTGACTAACGGCTGACCTCTAAACAAAAATGTTTATTTTTTCTTGTACACTATTTTACGAACTAGAACGCAAATTGCCAACGTAGCTTATAAAGCTGCGAGACTAAAATGGGAAAGCGTAGGCCATGTCTGCCGCACAGCTGTGGGCCCGAATATCGCAAGACTGGAGCCCTGAGACAGCTAGACGTGGTCGCGGCAGACCGAAGAGAAGATGTCGGGACGTCTTGGATGGCTTTTCGCGAATTGGCGAAGAAGCACACCATCGTGAGAAGTGGAAGAAATGGAGGAAGGTTTTTGTTCAGGAGTGGCACAATACGGTATAACCAAAAAAAAAAATACTATTGCAACATGAATGATGATAACTACAGTTTTAGCCTAGTCGTTTGCTTATCTTGCCAAAAGAACACGTCTTTCAATGGATGTTTTCCACTCTTCGAGCAGCTGTAATCTTAATAGTGCCTTTTTGGAATAATAGTAGGTATTTGAACCTTGCAGGAGTGCAGGTGCAATATATAACCCTTCTACTTCCGTCGCGGTTACAAGCACCATTGCAAGCCATTTCTCTCAATCTAGTTTTACGACTTTTGCGGGAAGATTAACAGCTGATATATTTTTCATTCACAAGCCGGTTGTGATTTATTAAAGACAACGCGTATCTAGGCGTACCTAGTTCAGAAATGGGTTTATTTTTATAGTAGCAACAGTTTTTCTTTGAATAATTGGGACTAAACGCCTTCGTTCTCCTCTCGTTTCCAGATAACAAAATAAAAACTGCCTGTGTAATTTTTGTACTTATATTTTTTTCTAAAATATCTTCTTCTGGTTTGCAGATTTTTTAATTTTTTATTGGAGTTTATTTTTAGCGTCCTCCGTACCTAAACACCGGTGTACCTATTATCACAAATCCTATGAATTAGAAGAATTAATCCATCACAAAGAAACCTGTCAAGTTTTAACCGTAAATATTTTCTTCATTCGAAATACTAGCGAGGGATATTCATTAACTCCGTGGAATATTGAATTTATGTAAAGGCAGTTTTTATTGTTTTATTCGTTTTCATTCACTGCAAGTTATGTAAATCGTATGGTTTTATTTATGAGCCTTAGTTAGGTACGTTATATAAACCTTATTGTTTTATTTTCTACAATGGCTCACCGTACGAGTACGTAGTCAATTGTTTAGGGTTATGCCCCACTTGATCTTGGCCTGTTTTTTAACGAAACCTATTTGGATGAACTGATAAAAACAAAAAGATCTTAGTTACATCTGCTAAAATTCATTCAGCAATTCCGTTTTCCAGCGTGTTCAAACTTTGTTTTTGAAAACTTGAAAAAGTGCTCAAGCGTAACTAAAGAAATAAGAAAAGTCAAATTTATTTTCTTTCGCTACAAAATCGAATTGTAGATTCAATTTCTTAAATACATACAGACGTAGATAATGGAACATAAAGCGCTAAAACTGGTTGGAGCGCAGATACGTCGCACCTAATATATGGGCGTGAAAGCTCTTAAAAGAAATTCTCATATAAAACATTCCGCAAGATAAAAGCGACAAAATGACTTTTGATAAGACGTACGTATTTTATGAGTGAATAATTTGAAAGATCGCACAAATACATTCGAGGTGACGCCTAATCTGATTACCGTACTCCGAAATTTCTCAGATTACCATTTAACGTGAAAATCTCTGCGAAAACTTTTGTGCCACTTATTACCGCTTCAAGTGCCTTAAAATAATTTCTCACTTTTTTCGTCGTGGGCACTTCGTTACGGTCTCTTTCATCTTTTAATTTCTTTCTTTACTTCGTTTATTTTTTTATCCTTTTCACATTCCGCTCCCCAGTGCCTAATGCTTCAATTATTTCAAAATGGAATTGCAGTAGACAAAATTGAAATAGAAAACGTTCGTTCCAATGCGGATAATAACGGAGGAAATTCGACTTGTAACTTACTGAAGTCATATTTTTTTACGTTTAGCAAAACGCAAATCATTGGTTTCGTGTTCCGGAGAATCGGTCTTGTGTTATCGTATTTGATGTATCGTCTTTGCATTTGTTTAAGTAATATTTCCTGATATTTCATCTGATAATATGACAGATACCTAATACTTATCGTGAATTAAAACGGATCTGCTTAAAAATCAGGCTCCGTCAACAATTTCCTTCTAAGGTGTACTGATTAGCATAACACCATATGGAACTTTTCCCACATGGTGTTATGCTAATCGGTTTAAATAAAATTAACTATTTTGTGTTATATATTAACTAATTTAATTATTTTGTGTTATAGATAAGACAAACAAACAAACAAACAAAGGTTATATCTATAACACAAAATAATTAATTTCCTTTTTTTAGTTATAATAATAAGCCCTATCTGTAAAGCAAAACAACGTGTAGGTACATAATCCTGTGGCGAATAGTGCTCCAAATTCGTAGAGAGGATTACTATCCCAAAGAGGTTTCACATTAATCCCAACTTACGCCAGCTATTCGTCTACATTCATTTGATAACAGCGGAACAGAGGGAACCGCAACAGTCCACAGCTGCAATCTAATTTGAAACCCTACTCGGATGCAGCCAGAATTTTCCCTACTGCCAACCCTTGGCGCCACTCCAATCTTTATTTTCTCTACTACTACGAAGCACCTTCGTAAAGCGTAAATAACCTAACTTTTGCTGTCGAACAAATTCCCTTTGAGAGTTCGTAGGTAAAAAAATAATTCTCTTAGTAGGTAATTCTCGGTATTCCGTGTCTAAGTTTCTAAAACGGAACATCTACAAAAGCAGTGTAGTGCCTGTCTGTCTGTCCGTCTGTCACACTCTCTCATTTCGGTGACCTTTTGACGCAGACAGTTTTAGCTGAGGGAAGTAGTGCCCCAATTACTAACATGAACTTTCTTTTTTATTACTCGGCCCGTGTTACTCTAGGGAGTGACATATTTCCTTTATTGCCCAACAACAAATATGGCACGTATTAAAGTGTCAACTAAAAAAAGTAAGTTCATTGTTTTGTATATCTGGATTGAATAAATGCGAAAGCGCTAAAGTACATTAAATGCAGGATTGTTAAAATAGTTACGTCAATGAGCTGCTCAGAAGGCGTTTGTCCAGCCGTGAAGTGCTAGGCTTAATTGATTGTAACAGCTTATCTAACAGAAACAATATAAACACTAATTACATCGACCACGCCTCCCAATAGCCACTTGATAAATTAATCAAACAATGTAGGTACCTAAGTACTCACCATGGCAATCGATGGATTGAGTTTGTATGTACACTATACAGGAACAAAGCTTTCGCGTGGCCTGTCTGATAAAATTGATTAAATGCAAGCATACTCCATAAATAAACCGACGTTTTTCTAAACTCAGCACGAAAGTAGCACCGAACGGCCCTAAGTATTCACGAGCTACCTCGATGAACGGGAAAATAAGACAGACAATATGAAATGACGGAAATTGGATTTATATTCCTTTTAGTTTCTTTTTCGTACACATTGTACAAGGGCTGTCGCTTTTTCCTTATACAACAGAACTGTAAGAAGGTACCATCCCACAGTAGCTGTAGGTAGATAATACATCTACATATTATCCGAAACGTCTTCGTTTCTTTTAACTAAAATGAATCGTTGTAATGGTCTGTTAGTATATTTTTTTTCAATTCAATGGGTTTTACACCTGGATTGACGAAGGAAAATAACAATCGATGCTTCTAAATTAAACGCAAGTTAATCGATCTGTCTTCATCCGATCATCTATTGATATTAATACAATCGACCAATCACAGCAGATTATGCGCGGTTGATCATTTGTTAGTTTTTCTTTGTGTTGATTTTCGTTTCAAAATGTTGGAAGGTAATGGAGTATCCACAGTGATTCAATATTTGCATGGATGTTTGCATCCATAACTCCTAAATAATGTTCAGTTTATCAAAACACACAACGTGCAGGAAAGTTATTAAAACAATGCATTTCAAAGTGTTTCGTGATCATAAATATTAATTTTTGCCTCAGAAAATGGACATTAAAATACCTTCCCACAAAATGTAGTACTACCTGCATTGAGTGTAATACTATTCCTATGAAAAGTAGATACATAGAAGTTCATCATTACTGTTTTTTTGAAAACAGTATAAATCATCCATTAGAAATTAAATAACCGGAAGATAACATATTTTTAACCATTGCCACAGTGTGTGGGTATGTACTGTGTATGTGTTACTGTAAAAGCCCGCATTACGGTAAATCCTAAAATTTTCCAGTAAAACCTAAGATTCCGAACTATTCTATGATCATCGTTCCTTTTGAACTTTTGCCATCACACAGTAGGTAAGTTGTACCTCAGCAACACGAAAAGTATTGTGGGCGAATGACTGTGAGCAACTATAAATCGCTCGCGCATGTTTGGTCACACTTCTAACCAGGTTAGGTTAGAAGTGACGAACCCATTTGGTCGGAGTGCCCTAGCTTAGTAACTGCGACCATCTCGACTCGCATATGATTGGTCATGGTACCTAACCCATATGGTTGCTCAGTTTAGTATTACAGTATGTCATCTTCTGTCGCCAGATATAATTAGAAATAGTCATGGTTTTTCTTACCAACCGTCATTGGTTTTCACCAATGACGGTTGGTAAATGTTGGTTCGACACTTCTAACCTAACCTGGTTAGAAGTGTGACCAAACATGCGCGAGCGATTTATAGTTGCTCACAGTCATTCGCCCACAATACTTTTCGTGTTGCTGAGGTACAACTTACCTACTGTGTAATGGCAAAAGTTCAAAAGGAACGATGATCATAGAAAATATAGGTATAATAGTTCGGAATCTTAGGTTTTACTGGAAAATCTTAGGATTTACCGTAATGCGGGCTTTTACAGTAATGTACCAAATGTCACATTTACTTGACGACTTACTTATTTGTGGAGGTGTAAGTGACTGTACGACGCATATGTTTTACTTAGGTTATGCCCTTCATTTGGAAACTTTAAAGGCATCCTAATTATTTTTTGGTTTAACATTAGTCATATTTGATATCAAATCGAAATTTATGATGTCGATCATGATTGATTATAACTCATTGTTGTGGAGCGCGGGAGATCAATTTATTTACATTAGACTTTCATTGCGTTTACTCCTTCACAAAGTTTTCATTCTGAAAAGTTAAAGTCTAATTTAACTAAAATTTACTACTGACTTAACCGTATTAACACAAACTTCTTGCAAGATAGAGGCTGCCCGAGTTAATCAAAAGTCTGGCAAAACCAAAATGTAATAATAAAATACTAACACGGAATCGGGATGCCTCTAACAAATTACGGGAATCATAGCGAAACAATTCTTTTGTACAAGCATTTCTATTGCGACTACAAAAGATTTACAAGCCGATCTGAGTACTGAATACAGTCACAAAGAAAGTATCTAGAATTCTTATCTTGTCGTGCAAATTACAAGTCAGTAGAGAGCAGAGAGGACTTAGGTACCTACGTATAAGATTACAATGCTCGCAAAAATACAAATAAGGTCTTCAAAATGCGATGGTTGGTAAGACGCGTTTTACCCGACGTCAAAAGACATTTCAGACGGATGGTGACAAATGAACTTACCCAGTTTTCTAGCAAAGTTAAGTCATATTGAAATAGTTTGACTTTTTGAGTGCCTTCAATTCAGCGCTATTGGTGGTTCTCGAAAATGTAAGTACATAATTGTTTGGAGCAAAGTTTTATGAATGGAGTTTTTTCAAGGAGAAAGCATTTTTATTTGACCTAAATTTCTAGGTACTAGGTAATAAAATATCAAGAACCAATTAGTAATAGGAGCCGAAATTTCGATAAACATTGCTGGACGATCGTGTAGCTCAACGAGTGAATCGTGCAATAACAAGACCGAGCAGTTGGCCAAGTTTAATCTTCGAACAACCTAGTCTTAATTAGTTTACTACTTTTATGCAACCCACTTTTCTTGTTAATGTCCGTTGAGGCGACATAAATGCATATCTAAATAAGAGCGCTTTGCTGGCTTTTCAAAGCCCAGGTAAGTGTCGAAAGTTGAAACTACTAGAGCTTGTTGTTGATCCAACACTATGTTATCACTACATAGTATAAAACAAAGTCGCTTTCCACTGTCTGTCCCTATGTATGCTTGGATCTTTAAAACTACGCAACGGATTTTGTTGCGGTTTTTTTAATAGATAGAGTGATTCAAGAGGAAGGTTTATATGTATATATTGCACCCATTCGAAGCCGGGGCGGGTCGCTAGTATATAATAAAAACTATTGTTGACTGCAGCCTTTTCGCAATGTTTTAACTGTTTCTCAGAATCATATCGGAGTAACATTAAATGAATGCATCAAAAAATAAACAACACAGAAATAAAAATGGGTCATATTTATTTCTGTACGAAATATATACTCTTCTAGTATTTTATATTGATGTATATCGTCGGATTGAGTATAAATAAACTGAATCCCTTTGCAGTATGGCTTTCCCGATAAGTTCGGAATTCGCTACTAATTACTACGAGTACTTAGAGTATCGTAGTTTTTATACAGCAATTTTCTTTAAGCTTTTAGAGAAGCAAACGGATTCTTTTCAACGTTTTGTTTTTCTCAATATATTGGTCTTGAGATATTGTGTAATGTGTACTGCAGTAACAAAAAAGGTAATAAAAAAGACATAACTTTAATTAAGTCTTCATCATATATCGCTTTTCACAGTTTTAGTTGGCTAAGAGTTTATGTTATCTTAGTTTTTCACCGGTAAGCTTTCCTTTTTGTGCTCATTACATATGAATTATTATGTACTCTGATTGGCCGGAGAAGGTAAAACACAAGAATGATTGAAAAGGTATGATTGAGGACAGGACAAGCTGGGCTGCGGGACTGTTCGAAAGAGATACCGTGGCCCTGGAACACAAAGGGCAAAGAAGGAACATGGATGGGTTTTAGTCAGTACAAGTCTGACACTCCCTTCCGCTCCGCCCAGAGTGGGGGGCGATCATTTGATGATTTCCCATTCGAAAAAAAAAAAAAAAAGGACAGAACAAGCTAACATAAATTTGATTCGAAAATGTGAAGTGTGAATTGACTTATATTAATAAGTCAATTCACACTTCACAATAATATTTCGCTGTATTAGAACCTCAATAAATCTTAATATTTATTGAGGTTCTAATACAGCGAAATATTCCTATTTCGCTGTATTAGAACCTCAATAAATCGATCAATGATTACAATAAGAGACCATTGTTGCCAGTGATGGTGTTGGGGCATGGATGCGCGCGATGGGCGCTGCAGTGGCTGGCGCTGGTGGCATGCGCACTGGCGGGGGCGCTGGCGCCGGAGAAGGTGGAGCCTTGCGCCAGCAGCCCGCTCTGCTCCTGCCGCGTGGCGCACATGTCCTGCATCGCCGTCCCGCTGCATAGGTTCCCAGGTATGTGCCAAGCTACTGTGTCTACACTTACAAGACAATTCGTTGAGTCCCAGTAAGGCGATTCTCACACGACACCGCACGTCCGCGCGGTCCGATGGCGAAGCGGATCTCACGTCGCATTTGCTTGTTTCATACAAGTTGTTTCATCTGTTGATGCCTAACACACGTACTGTACACCGCACGACCGCGCGGACGAGCGGACGAGCGGTGTCGTGTGAGAATCGCCTTAAACAAGTCCTCTAGACCGAATATTGGTCATGGCGGCCAATTTCAAAGAAGACTAGCCATCGACGCTGGAGCTAGCATAGTGCACCAGTGTGCGCATAGACAAGACGCACTCTCTTTTCCCTTACTCTCATAGTCTAGTGGGATGGCAATCCGACACGACTACAGAGAGATCAGGCGCAGGACCCGGCTTTCCGATACACGGAGATATCACACCGCCAACTTCCAAATTTCGGATTGCTACGGGTCGGGGTATATAGTACGCAACCATTTATAATCCACTGGTGGTCCGTTATACTCAGTTAATGCCAGCAGTCCTGCTATAAAAACAGAAATAGCAGTGTGTTATGACTGCCTTTGCTGTTTAATGCACATGTTAATACGCGTGCAAATGACCTACATCAACGCTGATAACACGTGACGATTGTTTTCATTGACTTTTGCTTTATCGTTTTTGCTGATAAATGTCACTTTATCTAGGCTGCCAGCGCAGTCAAGCCGACTTGAGCCATGTTACAAAGTAGTCAAGCCACAAAATAACCTAGTTGGCTAGCCTACATGCAAGGAGCAATTGTTCGTTCAATTAGCACGTTGTGTGATTTTAGCCTGCATTGTCAATAATATTAAGGAATTTTCAGTACCAGTAATCATTATAAACTGCAATATTTAAACGAACTATACAGATTGCGGCTCGCAAACTGATTAATGTAGTTTCAAATTAATGAACATTTCATATTATATACCGTAATTGATAGACTGTTATTACGTGTTTTATAAATATTCATATTCTTTTTTTATTTACCACATAAATGTTTAGCTGGCGGACAATTAAGGTTACCACTTAGAACACGTTTCCTTTTCCTTACAAAGTTTTATTTAATATCAAACGTTCAACATAAGGGAGCTTATAAGTTCCAAGTGGGTGCCTTAATTGAAATAGTACGCCATAGTAAGTCCTTAAGTCCGGCTCAAAACTATGTACCCATTTAAACTTCTCTTACAGAATGGCCCCGAATAGAGCTGCAACATCTAGATATAAGCATGTCTAATCTAGAAGTGCTGACAGAGAGCGCGCTGGACGGATTGAGATTGCAAACATTAGTTTTAGTCGCTAACAAATTACATTACATCGAGATGCACTCATTTAGGTAACTCGTATTTTTAATCAAACTGTATAACAACTATTTGGAGAAGTTTAATTAAAAGTCAAGTGAAAAGGAACATTTAATAAAACTCATTCGTTTTCAGCTCCATGGCGGGTACACTAGCATCTTTAGACCTCGGTTACAACGAATTCACTGAAATACCGCAGCAGGGCTTAAAAGATTTAAAAGTTTTAAACTGGTTGAATCTGCAGAAGTAAGCACAAGTTCTGAAACTAAATTCTATTAAACTTTTGCCCGGAGAGTTGATTAATTTTATTAATATATATTTTTGCTTTTCTTTTAGCAACAATATAGTGTACGTAGGACCTGAAATTAAATGGCATCACTTGGAGGAAACGCTGACGAGTTTGTCTCTCAGCAACAACCAAGTGACGCAGCTGAAGTCACAGGCTCTGACGTCACTGTACCACCTGCTGCAGCTGGACCTGGAGGGCAACCACCTCCGAACCGTCAGCGCCGACTCCCTGCCCGCTTCCCTAACACTCCTGAAGCTATCCAACAACTTCATCCATGAACTTTCCTGTGATTTACTTTATAGTCTACCTAGGTTACAATCTGTACATTTACGACATAATTTTATTACCTTCACGGACAATTACGTTTGTCCAGCTAATAAGAGTAAGAAAATAGAAAAATTAGATTTGAGTAATAACAAAATTAACGATACTTCCCAAATACTTCTCTTTCGGGAAATTCAAATAAGGCAAATTATATTAGACCTTAATGAATTAACGACAATCCCAAAGTTGGTTTTTGCCAATAACAGGATAGAAAGGTTATCCGTGTCGTACAACATGCTGAGTTCCATTAGCCGAGAACTGTTCTTGTCGTTGAAGAACTCGCTGGAGCATCTGGAGGTGGAACACAACAGATTGTTCCACTTGCCGGACAGCCTAGCGCAGCTCGTGCGGCTGCGTCATTTATCATTAGCTTACAATCAGCTCGAAGAGTCGCCCGCGCTCCCCAGCCGGATCCAGACGCTCTCGCTCGCCGGCAACTTTTTAACTTCAATACCCTCAGCACTTCAAACGCTCGAAGCCGGTTCTATTCGTTATCTCGACTTAAGCTACAACAGGATATCTAATTTATTACCAAACGAATTCCTCGACTGGTCCACTTCTCTGGGGAATATCAACTTGAGAGGTAACAGGATTGCTCAGATTTATAAGAATGTATTTCCGCCGAGCATGTCATTGAAAGAGATACATCTAAGTTTTAACGACTTGTACTACGTACATCCACAATCTTTTGCGAACGTGACTAGGTCGCTTCGTATCCTAGAATCGTCCTCTACGCTCTTTAGTGGCTATTTTCCATTTGAAATCGAAGAGGGCTTAGAGAATATCAGTTGGCTATCGTTCGATAACAACGATTTTCACATCCTCAAACTGTCCGATGTGGTTGTGTTTCCATTTTTAAAATATTTAAACTTGGATTACAATAGAATTGTAGATATCGTCATAAGTGACGACTACCGTAATGAATCACTTTACTTGAGCAACTTGAGGCTGGCCTATAATTTTTTGCATTCACTGCACAGCAGAAGTTTCATTTACATGCCAGAGTTAAGAAACTTGGATTTATCTTATAACAGAATCAACAACTTAACTAAGCACACTTTCACAAACTTACCAAACTTGAGATATTTATCTCTTGCGGGTAACATAATCGATTCGATGGAAGCCGAGACGTTTGCTAATTTACCAAAACTGCAAATATTGGAACTCCAGGGAAACAACTTTACGTATTTATCACTGAACTCGTTTCATAACGTATCTAATATAGACGTTACGTTCACGTTGAACGTTAGCAGAAACCGCATCAAGTTCGTGGATGGCGAATCCGCAATATCGGTTAACATATTCGACGGTTCATATAATGATCTCTACGAAGTGCCAAATAACTTTTTTGCTGCGGTGGCGTCCTCCATACGACAGATTATTTTAGCACATAATAAAATTATTCATATATCAAACGAAGCTTTTGGTGACGCAAGATACTTAGAAATACTAGATTTGCATAAAAATAATATCAATAATATAAAGAGAAAGTCATTTACTGATCTAATATCTCTACAAATATTGGATCTATCATTCAATATTATTTCTCAATTATCTGTGGAACAATTCTATAATTTGAACAAACTTAGGTATTTGAAACTGGACCATAATAATTTAAGGTTGTTGCCAAGAGACGTGTTTAAGAACACGATCGTGGAGCACCTAGACTTGAGCTACAACGACATGTCGCTGTTCCCGGGCACGGCGCTGTCGCAGATCGGGTTCACTCTGCGCTACCTCGACATGTCGCGCAATCGCATCGAGTACTTAGACAGTAACATATTCCGCAGCACTCAGTTCCTGTTGAATCTCAATTTAGGTCACAATCTATTAACAGTGCTATCAGATAACACATTTTCGAGCCTCGCCGGGCTGCGCCAACTGGACCTAAGCTTTAATTCCATAAAGGCAAACTTCAAGGAGCTGTTTCATAACCTTCCCAACTTGAGGCATTTGAATCTTGCAAATGTAAGCTTAAAGTCAGTGCCTTATCTACCTTTGACAAACTTAACTAGCCTCAATTTGACTTCAAATTACATTAACAGTTTTAAGGAGACTGATGTGAAGCGACTAGCGAGTGTTCGTCATTTAGATCTTAGCAATAATCGTCTTACTTCTTTAGTGCCAAAGATGTGGTTCCATTTAAATAATTTAAATATCCTTGATCTGTCGTACAACCCTATCGTAAGAATCACGCCAAATAGTTTCAAATGGTTGAGTAATTTGTCTCATTTGAATTTAAATGGGCTTAAATACTTAGACATAGTTGACCAGGATTCCTTCCGTCCCTTGATATCACTTCGCTCCCTGCATATTCAGTCGTGGTCTACTATTAATCATTCTACATTCCGAATTTCCAACATCACCTCTTCCCTGTCCTCGCTATATAAATTAGTAATACATTGGACTGACGAAATCATGGATAATCAATTACACGGGATCGATGCGAGGAACATTCGTTACCTAGAAATCAGAGGATCGTACCTGAAACGAATATCAGACGATGCTTTTAAGCCGTTCGCCAACAGTCAAGAGATATTTATACGGATCACAATGACTTCACTGACGAAATTGCCGACGGCATTTATGAGACATTTGGGACAAATTCCGCAACTGGGGATCGACTTGAGCTACAATCAACTTACGACACTAAATCCAGCAATTTTCTACCCGAACTTCACGAGTTGGAGCCACGTCGCGACCAAACTGCTGTCAGGTACGTCATATTCACTTTGTTGTATATTTCATGATGACCAATATCGAAACCCACGCAATAGTTGGGCCGCCGAGCCGGCTGCTACGTAAACGAGATAAAGTTTTAATTTCAGGGCAGATGATTTTATTTTACACTACCTGTCTGCAGTTCTGAAGTTAAAAAATGCAGGTTTTCACCTGCATTTTTTACGCTCGTTTAGATTTTTTAAAGTCAAACTTAGTTCAGCGCTAGACCCTATTGAAAAACTAACATGTTACGTCAACTTGAGCCAATGTCGCTTCAAACCTTAAAATTAAACCCACAATCCACCTGTAGTTAAACCACTTAATCTCTTTTGAAAACAATTTTAATATTGAATAAGCTTATAATTAACACTGCAATATCTCTAAAACGAGTTAGGTAGTTCATTAAAAATGTACAGTGGCGCGAGTGAACCCCAAGCAAATGCTAGTATTTTATTAAAATTTACTGAGCCTCTCACCACGCAGAATGAGGCGGGCAACTCTTCTTAATGAGTTTTAATTCTTAATACACCACTCGAAACTTTTCTAGGCGAGTTAAATCGTCTGGTGGGATGTATTAATAGGTTGTGTGAATTATTCGGTAGGAGGGCTGATACTGACGGGGAACCCGCTGCGCTGCGAGTGCGAACTGGCGTGGGTGGGCGCGTGGCTGCGGCGCTGGCTGCAGGAGAACGACGCGGGAGCCGAGCTGCGTCGCGCCGTGCGCAGCGGCACGTGCAAGGACGCCGCCGCGCGCCGCGTGCCGCTGCTCACGCTGCGCGCCGACGAGGCCGAGTGCCACGCCTCCGCGCTCTCCAGCGACGCGCAGCCACGCTGCACAACTGTGTACACGCTGGCGCTCGCCATGTCCACCATGCTGCTCAGATGATGACTGTCCCACCTCTAACTGCGCTAGTAAATCATTGTAAATAATATATGTTCCATCACCACCGACTTTAATGTTTGCAAACAGACTAGATATTACATTTTTATACACGGTACAATTAAAGATTTTTGTAGGTACGTGAACGTGTATTGATAGGAGGAGAAAGTAATTTTAATGCCTATTTATAATGTTTCGATGTGTAAGGTAGATAGTTCTAAGGTTGATTAGGTTTTATAAGTAGATAAATTGTAATCAATATTGTATTGACAGAATAGATTGCTCACTAAATGCGACCATTTTGAAACAAAATAATTGTAATGTAGTAGTTCTGTCATGTTTTACTTTTTACCATTATTAAAAAAAACAAGGATATACGTAACCTAAATACGTTAAACGTATTCTATCAAACCTACTGCGGCCACAAATTGTTATTCTTTTGTAAATTTTCTTTATACTCATGTAAATATGTACAAAAGTAAATATTTTTACATAATAACATTGTTTTATTCTATTTCCCAAAGGCGCCCTACATTTCTTGAGGCAACAGCAATCGTAGGAATCCAGCAAAATGTTTCATCTCGTTTTACAATTCCACAATGTTCCATCTATCAAAAGCGTCACTTTGTGATTTCAGCTGTCCTACCACACTTACATTATAATTTCCAATGTGATTTCGCCACCAGTATCCGAAACATTTTACTAATCCCCGTGCTAAACTCAAAGCAAATTGCTTACTTTATACGAGTTGATTGATGTAGATACTGAATCCTAATTATTTGATAATCGTAGCCAGCTTTTAATTAAAATTACAATGTTTTATCGATAAACTGTTGCGAGTGGTCTAATATGAATAATGAAATACTGCAGGTCAACTGTCCGGTACATGTTAATAAAATGGCGAAGGATTAGTGGTGCGATGGGAATAAATCAAAACGTTGCCAGTGAATACATTTAATTTCCGAGCTGGCTTTGATTCGGTATCGATTCGCGGCTATTTCGGTTATTGCTAATGCGTTGGAATTAATTTAATTGGTCTGGATTGCTACGGTTAGTTATTTGTTTGGACTCAAGATAAGTTGTTTTATTTTGATATAGGTAGTATATCAATAAGGAGTTTAACATACTATTTTTAGGCACAACAGGGAAAATTATGGCAAAAGTTGTAAAGATGTGTCATGACTTCGGCTTAAGACACAGGCATCGGCTGGCAGTACACAAGAAAAAAACTATCAAAAAAAACAACAGCACGGTTAGTATATTACTTTCTCATTTCTCTGAAGACTAATCAAGCCAGGTAGCAAACTAAACAGAACTAAAACAACACACATTTGACACAAACATTTCGTACCGCAGCGCACCAAACAAGCTATTTCAGGAGCTAACCAAAATAATACATTCTAGTGTCAATTACAACTGTCCCAGCATTGCAGAGTACAGCATAATTCAATAGAAACCTCCGTGGAAAGTTACAAAGAATAAATTCGTATCTAAAGACACATATTATTCTGCAGAAAGGCGTCTCGCAGCGAACATAAATCTGCCCACTCGACTCTTACGTAGATAATAGTGAATAGTGGAGCGAGAGAGCTCACAGCCAGTACAACGTGAAGATAGATGTAGTAAATCATTGTTGCGATGTTTGCAATTAACTTGCTACTCTGCTCGCCCGCTGTCGCTCTTGACTGGAGGCGAGTAGACACACTCTACACGTGTTACTGACTAACTAGACGGATCGGTACAAGTTGCCGGTACATTTGGATACGGGTGTGGGAGGAACTTAATCGTTACACAACATAGACACACCGTTCAACAAGGTAATAAAGGAAATTTTATGTAAGATACTATAAACTTACTATTTTGTTCTATGACGAATGGAACAAAGACAAAAACGTCGATACAAACTGACTTACTTATAATTTTACAAAGATAATGAGACTTAAGCATTAATAAATAAGAACTTACAAAAGTAGGTACAGACGCTAGCACTTCAAGCTACCTTAAACTGTCAAATTTTCACAATCAACCTTGATCCTAAAGCTTTAGCGATAAAGTTGAAAATCTATTAAATAAATCTGACAGATTGTAGTAGCTTGATGTGCTGGCGTCTGGACTTTGTAACTTAGGTATTTTCCGAAACGTAAAGCTGCAAATATTTTAAGGATCAATCATTATGATTTTAAATTCAACTCTTGGTAGAATTCCTAGTAAATATAGCAGGAGAAGACTGAAACGCAATAACACAGCCGTTACTGAACGGGAAAAATCAAATAAAACTTATC
The DNA here is from genome assembly GCA_963576755.1 of Noctua janthina. Taxonomy (NCBI): domain Eukaryota; kingdom Metazoa; phylum Arthropoda; class Insecta; order Lepidoptera; family Noctuidae; genus Noctua; species Noctua janthina. Next base: position 9,076,802 of record OY755055.1, read on the forward strand.
AATATTGAAAACGTTGATGAATATTGATGACCAATCTGAAATGGGTGAACGACTTTTTGTTAATGTTGATCCCACTGTTAGTTTTACAGTGAAATCCTCAAAACCGTTTTGATTACTTTAAACTAAATGTGTTTTTATAAAAGATTGATTTAGCAAAGCAAATGAGGCATCTGGTTTGCCATACATAAGCAAGAAAGTAGGTATAGCTAATAGATTTAACTAGAATCAAAGATTCTTCTATTGGACTGATACAAAAACGTTTCCAAGACATTCGAAACACTAAAAGCAAAGCACATCACAAAAACTCTGAAGTAATCCTGCGGCTATAAATACATAAAACTTTATATTGGTCCCTGATGGCCTCTCTGGAATATTAAACGTATAAATAAAACTTCTAAAGACGCTTACACAAACTGTAATACTACGCCTAGGTACACACTTAGCCCAAGTGCTTTTAAAGAGAAGAAGTCGCCAAAATAACATGAACACGTAATTTTCTATAAATTGTATCATTTACTAATTAAGTAAATGATACAATTTATAGCCACATAAGTGTCATCGGGTAACGACACGGGAACATGCTTTTAACATTACCTATACCTATTGGGGGTGCTATAGAAGAACACAATTAGACTGTTGGGACGCATTTTGGTATAAATGAAGCATAAAACGTAGACATGAAAAAATAATCATATTGAAAGCCCGTTCGCTCATTCTACGTCTCTCTTGAGCTATTGAATAAGGATACACTCGATACTTTACTTTTATACTCGATTTGCGTGTCAGACTATCTGCTGTATTGTCTTAGATTTTTGATCTGGTTTAAATATTCAGGGCTAACTAATAGTACATGTACACATCATCTATCTATCTTAAATTCTACACTTAAAAACTTAATCTTATTAGGTAATTACATTTATGACAACATGTCTAACAGTACTGCCATGTTGTGTTTTACGAATATACTTATTTAAATGTCAAAAGTTTAGCGGTAGCAAATCTTAACAATATCAAACAAAGTATTTACACAGTAAAAGTACAATTTGTTTGTAAACTCAGCTCAAAAGTCTTTAATTTGCTCAATTTTGCAGAGGGGCAGTGTCTCTCAAGGGGCCAAATAAGAAAATTTGAAGTGTCAAAACACAGAATTTAATTTGTCAAAAGTCTAATTTGGTAAAGTACCAACAAATGTCGCAGTCGTCCCCCGGCGTCTTTGTGTACAACACAAGCTAAGATATTTATTTCAACGAAATTAGCCTCTCGCAGTTGGCATTCATTAGCTATAAAGATACATATGTAATATTCGCAATTAGAGGGTGTGATATATCTCGCCGGTGACAGCAGCTCAGGAGCGCCTCTAATACGCAAGGATTAAATCGCCGCACATTCCTACAGAGATTCGGCGAGCCGATCCACATTGACTCGCCTCGGCGCGCGGCGCTCGGCCCTCGGCCCGCGCCTCTCTACCACATCGACATGCCTACACTCCTCACGCTCCGCGCAATTTATGACCCCCCTCAACTTATAAACGGAACAGCTTTGGGAAACTGCAAAAATAACTTCACCGCTCAAACATAATATGCGAAGATAACTTCCAAGCCTCTGAAATGCTATTAATACTACAACAAAAGAAGAATTTCGCACCAAATCTATTGAAAAGTATTTAACTTTGCGGAATACAGAAGAATCTGTTAAACATTCAAGAAGCCAAATCAAAGTAAATTCTCCTTTTGACAAAAACGTTTCAATGGAGACGCGGGCGGTGACCCGAAAATTCGCTCGCACCTCATACAAACACCACTCTCAAATGTCTTTGGTATTTGTTTATTTACTAAGTTACCTCGAATGTAGCGGACTCAATTTTGTACACTAAAGGTTTTATTTAATTTACCCACATATATCAAAGAGTATTACAATAAATGTTTAAATATAAGTAGGTAACCCTTTTATCTGACTAACGTTGAATGAAATGACGGACGTATAAAAAGCTTCAAAAATCTAAATTAGACAAATAGAAACAGCTGCTGACAACCAGTCAGATTAAGTTCTGCTAATCCATTTTATGTAAATGTTATAATCATGACTCTAAATAGCATTTAAATCCGTTCGACGTTGAATTTCGACCAACATTTACAAACCAGTGCGTCCAGCATGGAACGGGAAATTAGTACCGGTGCTTTGCGTATTATTTATTGTTGAACGGGTCACTGCGGTTGGTACTCCATCAATTTTCACATTGTGCTTCTGCCATTCAAGGACGTCAGTAATCAAGCTCTGGGTCACTCACTGTTGCTCTGATGTATGTAAATTGTGGAGAAATTATAGTTATAGTATGTTATAATGTAGGTGAGTAAAGGCATTTTGCGCGTGCGTGCGAAGGCACTGAAGTCCCGTAGGAGATGGAACTCGGCTGGCACGCTACAATTACATTCCACATACGCTCCCAGAATCGGCAACAAAGGTAACTCCTAGAGAGGAACGACTGTTATTCAATTTAATACCCTTATAATACATTAATATACCGCGTCTGCTTTATTTATTATGGTGACTCGACATTTTATAGCAAATTGTATGTTCCTAAATAAAGCTCACTAAGCCGGCAAACGAAACAATAATAATTTAGGTTATGAATAGTAAAATATAAATTGTACGCTACATCAAACCCGTTTCAAATGAATTCATTTCAATGCTGACGAATTTTAATCGCGAACAGTATTTCATGTTACTTTACAATTTACATACTCCGAGCACAATGCTCAACCTTCTCCCACAATGAGCATACTTTTACTTAAACTTGCGCGAAATCCGGAGCTAATTCTACGCTCAAGAAATCCTTACTAAATACTTTTTCTTCTCAAAAATACTAAGGGACAAATTGGAAGGGATCGCAAGTCGTTAAGTAATGTTTATAGTTAAAGCGAATTATGTTATAAACGGCAATATCGAGGGGCGCACTAGTTAAACACTCGGAACCTAATCGTTTCGATTCCAATAAAGAAATGCGAATTGAAACTTGAAAGAAGGATAGTCTCGGGGCCCGAATGTAATTGTCCGTGCTCGAAGCAAACGATTTCTTTTGCTTATTGCCTCCGAGGGTTTCTTGCAATTCTCTTAATGTTATTCTCTGACAACTGAATTTTATGACAGTAGAACAAGGGAAAGGTATCGAAAGAATTGAACAAATCTTATTCTTGGGGAAGATATTTTGAAAGATATTCGTAATGAAATATAGTTTTCAATCAAGAACCGACTCCACATTTACATAGCAGTTAGTTATAATGTATCAGACCTGCATAGCGACTAATAGTTATATCCAACCGTGTGTTCGTATATCGAAAAACGCTCAACACAAATGGCAATATATTGGCGCCTCGGTATTTGCGATTATTAATTAGTTTGCGCATAGGGCTTTTGTATTTGTTTAAATGTTGCACTAATGGTATACCTAAAATAAATTCAGAGAAATAAATATTTCGTTCGTAAATCGTTAAAATAGCCAAAGTAGGTAATAACGCGTTTCCAGGTAATTGTGTATTACAAATGATTCATGTAGCGGGTCGTCATTATAATGGACATTGTGAATTCTGACAAAGCCTATGTAATGAATAACAGTTACAAATGAAAATGAAATATAACATTAAAAGGAATGTTAGAAAATCCCGGAAAATACTCTCTTCAAAAATTGTAAAACAACAAATTAATCTCGGTAGACATAAGTCTACCAACTGATCTATGTAATTACTACTCCCGTTTGTTTAAACATATTTACTTAACTGGTTGCAATATTTAAAACATGATCGGCACAGTAATTCCAAAGATAAATCGATGTGAATAATGAATAATCGTTTTACATTGACTTTAAAAAATATGAATACCATTTCAATTAAAATAAGTCGATGTGAATTGGAAATATCTGCAGGGAACAAACTCGACCGTGGCACGGAATCATTTTGCGTGCTTTATATAAATTAATGGTGTAACTTAGTTAAAGTTGGACGCCGAGTGTTCTGGCCCAGCGATGTCTATTTATTTGTGTAATTAATATAATTAAGAGAAGTATAATTGTACATTCGCCAAACTTTCTACTTCAGTTATATTAAGCAAACGTCTTTAAAATCTGTTTTCACTCAAAGGCTTAAATAACGCTATTCGTTTGAGTCGGAGGATTGCATTTCGGAATGTTGTAAGAAAGGAACAAAAAGGATGTCTTAGATGAGTTTCTAAAGTTTTCTATAGGTTGTGTCTATGGGTTCAGCAATTTATCTAATTACTTTAGATTATAATTAATCAAGTTACTAAGTGATGAGCATATCCTGAGTGATTTAGTTAGTGGGAAATTGAGTTCGTTTATTCAATTATGACGGTAACGCCAGAGGAACAGCTTATGGCTTAGGCTTAGAAATTACATAGGCTAAATACATTTACTAATAATAATAATTTCATTTCATTTAATTCATAATTAATAATGTTTAAATGTAAAAAAAAAATATTAAAAATATATACATACATATATATTAAATATATTTTATATAATTTTTTTTTTCATTTTTAAAGCCTACGAGGCTACTAACTGATAGGTTATGAAACATGAGATACTCACATAAGAATAAGTAGGTGTGTGTTTTAGCAATGGCTATGTTCTCATGCGCTGCAGTGGTTAGTCAGCACACGCGACTGATCGGCTAATGTTATATGAACATAATCGAGCTACCGTTAAACAAAAAAAAATAACAAAGTGAGTGGCGGTACCGACTCTGATATAATTTGTTAAAAGGGTAGATTAGCCGGTATACCTACCTAGAGTAGGTACCAACTTTCCATCACGGAAAATTATGAGCTTTTACACAAGCGGGGACAGCTATTTGACATTTTCCGCTGAAGTACCTACCCTACCTACTTATTTATTCAAAGTATTCTGATGACATTTTAAGAAACTTTTGTTTTTTGCGGTGATCAAGCTTCCGCGAATGAGGAGTGTAGCGTGAAGATGTGTTACCGGAAAGTAGGTAAAGGAACCTTTAGTGGAATTTTAGTATAGATTATTTAACTTGATTTCCAAAAAATAACAAAGACCGATGAATGCTTTGTCACTGTTGCAGCCATTTTCTATTAACATAACATAACATCACACCTGTAATCCCCGAAGGGTTAGGCAGAGGTGTATCTAATAGTACACCCACATTTCGCCAGTTAAAAGTCGCATATATGTAATAGTGGGCGACCCTATTGCCATCAACCGGGCACAATTTCAGACTCCGTGGCTGCTACTGAGAAATTCCTGATCTCGACCCGGAATCGGCGTTTCTATTATCAGAAAAGCAAAATTCTTACTGTAGGTATAATTACTTTTTTTTAGGACACAATTCACACACATTAATTTAATTATTTCGTTCTATAAATAGTTGATTGAATGACAAGGTAACTTACGTTAATACAAGATCATGATTTACCCAGAATAAGTCAAACCAATCTCTCATAAGCCAGAACCTTTCCACTACACATCAACCCGAACTAGAAAACAAAGACAAGAAAGGACCGACAAAGTAGGGGACGGAATTCAATAATAATCTCAAACAACATATAATCTCTTAAGAAGTCCGTCTATAAAAACAAAGATTGTTTCACTACTTACTCATCAGTGTAACAACTGTAACAAGATATTAAGAAAACAAATTATAAAAGTTAGCAAACAAGAGTCGTGCATCGAATACGATAGTACAAGTATAGCAAAACTATCAGAACAGACAATTAGGTAGATGTCCAAGCTATCAGGCCCATAATACCAACGGGTACCCCCTCCTTCCACTAAAACCTGATGGCGCAGAACGAAACGAAATGAACGACCGATGACTTTCGTTTTCTTATAATTCTTTGTATTGTTCCGGAAAATACCGAGCCACTTGACTTGCTACCTGATCTAACGACAACCCTCCTATTTCTTTTATTGTATTAGGAAATATACAAGTTGATATTACACAAAAGCGATAGTAAGCGTAAGGGACGCGGAAGCGGCGTCTGTGATTTAAAACGGGACGTCCATTGAGAAAATTGAGAAAATAAGGTGGTTGCGTGAGAAAATGGATAAGCTTGTAGTACATGTAGATCTATTTATTGCCTTGCAGTTTCTTGATATTTTAAAAGAATAAGAAAGAGTTGTTAATTCGAAAGAAAAATTAGAGAAGACTCAACGAAAAGTGTGTGTTGTTATGTAACAATAATGTTGAGAAAAAAGCGCTTTGTCTTTTTACGTAAACCTTTGAAAAACTTAACACAATTGAATGACTGAATTATAACAAAAAGTTGAAATGCCGTAGTAACTTGTATTGATATGTACGATTCTTTTAACACAATGCACGTCGACATTCATGAGAATTTTCATGAATTTTACTAAGAAATTCGTCATGAGAGGAAATAACTTTATCGTAATGATTCCACAAAGTACGTTAACCCATACAGGTTTAAATATAAATCCAGCCTGTTCACACAGCTCCTGTAATTACACAGTAAAACAAATCTCTTTATGATAGCTATGTAAATTCCAGGAAACGGACAATCCCTTTGGATGAATATTAATAATATTCTGTGCTACGTCTGTTATCAAGATAACTGATTAAGTGGACCGTTCATTCGCACTGACCCACGGTGGTACTGAATAAAGACAATGGATATAACTTTGAAGGCTTTCGCGGTGAGTGGTCGATGTCATTACCGTATTGGTTTAGGGCTGACAGGCGGAAGCTCTCGAACAAACAACATCGCCCGGCCCAATGGACGGGTATAGATACACAGCTGCCTACACACCCGCGCCACTAGCCGCCACTCACCACCAATAAACGGTCATTTGCAAAATATCAAAACCTTTGAGTTTTTCTATTGTAGCGTTCCGTTTGTGTACACTTCCGAACTGAAATAAAGTTATGTTTCATTACGAATGTTCTGATGTTTTTCATCGGAATGAAATTAAATTAAATACTTAGTGGATATTTATACACATAGTTAATTCAAGTGTAGTTTTAATAAAATATTTACTGTGAGAGAAATGTTAAACATTCAAATAAAGTTTGCATATTGATCCGTTTGTTCTTTGTGCAGACAAAACACTGAACTGATGACACATTTAATATTACGATGTGCCTTCTATCACCTGTGACACCATTATTGTAGGTAGGTTTACGACACAGCACGCCTCCGCCTATCCCTTTGGGAATCATAGGCTTGACGGTTATGATGTAGTTGTGTCATATTTAATTAACATTACTGTCGATGTCCCCTGGTACCCGGGGACCGCACACAATCACACACGTATCGCTTCACTGTTCATCCAACAAAGTAATTCATCAATGAGCGCTGAAGTATGGCCAATGGTCACATCGCGGAAAATAACAAAGTCATCCATCACGATTATTGTTTAAATAAGAGTATACAACGTCATAACAAAATGACGCTTCAATATTGAGGAATTCTTTGTTCTACATACTGTTCCTAACAAAACAACAACATGTTATTTTATGACTACAATTTAGGTGGGTAGATTATAGGCGGAAATTTCCAGTTGATTAATTAATATCTAAAGTTCATGTTATGTTCTAACAATTAACTAACCGATAGGTTTTGGGCTAAAATTAGAAGCAATGTTAAATCAATCAGCCAGTACAAATATCTTTATATCTCCCTTTTGTCAGGAGCCTCGTTTGTCGCAATCTGTTCATCGAAATTACTCTAATCCAATTACGAGAGAGCGACGACAACGAAGGAAAAATAATAAAATTACTCAATTCTCCCGTACTCACTTGTAGATTTACATGTGTAAGGAGTTTACACAAATTCGTAACTTTGGATGATTAAAAAGGGCGAGGAACTCTGCACGCGTGAGTTTCATATCAAGTAAGATAATTACAAAATGAATTGTTAAGGCTGGCTTACACGTTACTTGCTTACTGAGCCATTACAATCAAATTGAAAATAAAGTCATGATGTTGAAACATTTCTCCGTAGTTAATAAATTATTTCCAATCTACTAACTCAAAGAGAAATGTCTTCCTTATGAACACATCTGAGTATAATTTAGTTAAATTTGTTTGAAATGCATCTCATCACCTCTGCTCAATTAACAGAAAATACAAACGATTAGTTTTCTACAGAACCACTATTTATGACAATTCACTATCTAAACAAATCTCCATAGTAAAGTATTTTGGCCAGGTTTGCAACAAAACGGAAAAGACAAAAATATAAAAGAAAGCTGCCGAAGCATTTGATCTTTCTCATAGGTAGGTAAGTAGTCGTACATATGTTAGTTACGTCCGTGTATCACCAGCATTGTTCGCTATTTATTGACTCGTGTGAAATAATACATATGCTACACAGACACAATGCCTGAAACGCGGGAACCCTATCAGGTATCATACTATCATCTCAGACGTTGATAACTACAATTTATAACAATGACAAATTGTCGGACCTCCCTTCATCCCCGCCGCAGGTATTTCGACCTACACTAATACTTTGTAATTAATAACCTTGTGCTCACTCGCAATACAGCAGCAATATAGCAGCTCTATATAAACCCGAATTAATATGAAAACTGTATGATTGTTTCGATAATGCTGGCGCCGCATTATCCAATAATACCTGCGTCATTAAAATTTTTAATCAGTAATACTTCTGTCTCCTGTTAATGACGCTACGTTTTATTGAAACATTTCGTGCCCGAAATATGTTTACTCTTTATTGTCATTTGTTTTTGCAACAAAGATTCTGTTGTACGATATATAAAAGTACATAAAATAAATACGACTGCACTGTAAGCACTTCTACAAAATCTAGTTCTGCTTATAACTCGAGTGGCTTATGACCTACATATGTGACATTCTTTCGTCGCTACGAGAAAAGACGTGGTTTGAGGAAGGCTTTAAACGAAGCGGACGGAAAAGAATCGTGTAATCAAATCAACTGGCTGCAGAAAAGCTTTTGTAATGTCATATACATATTCGTGATTCGATCAGCGGGGCATACTTTCAATCCGACTGTCGTCACCGATTGATTGATATGGGCGCACACACGCGGCCATCAGACGCACACGCACAAATAATGGTCATATGTCTCTGCCAAGATAACGCGCTCCCCAGGTACGATGATCGCGAGTTTTTGTTTGGCGTGTGACAAAGAGAAAATTGATAATTCATCAGAAGGTTCCATTGTTGCCGAGTGGTATTTGATGGGGACATTCAAAAGGAACAATTTATTTTATTGCCCTTTGTTTTTACCTCACTTCACAAACATTCTGTGTAATGTGAGTGTATGTGTAATAAGCGCGAAATTTTATGAAAAGGTTTATGTTAAATATAAAAGGTGAGTTAACTTACTCGTTTACTCGGTATTAAATTCCTGTACGATGTGGGTATATGACGCTACTGAGGGAGGAAGTTACATGGAAATATACCAGGCAGCAGTTCCATTTTTGCAGTTTCTTTGAAAGTACCAATTTTATCCTCAAAGAAAATCACAAACGGAATGCCGTTCGACTCGAATGTCGAACATAACAGGCTGATCGATAAAACTAATATCAAAACTTGCGTCTATCTTTAATATCTTTGACACAGTGATTGTTTCATAGCATCAAAGAAATCCCGACGCTCGCACATAAAAACTTAACGTTGAAAAACCATTAGCAAACAAACAAATTATTTTTCGTTGCTTTAAAAATTCTAAGCACTAAGTAGGTTATTTAATTTCTAGATGGATGACAGCACGGCCTGAATAGTAGCTGTTACATATTCATCGTTTCACATTTATAAAACAAAGTAAAGAATGCAAAAATGTATTACCTGCATGTAACTCAAATACATTTTACGGACATTAATATCAGATAGTTCGACATAATTGCACATGGGAGTTAAATTCCGGTCGGTGCGCAATTTCAGTCACTTGCAACGAAATGTCAAGAGAGTACAGATAATTATGCAAATACTAAATATTTGTGAATTCCCAAAATACGTAAATTAGTGAATGTGTATCCATAGCAAAACTTGCACGGTCATGTATAATTGCCGGAAATAGTAGGTAGCTACGTCACGTTTTAGAATGTAGGTTCATCCTTATGATAAGACAGCACTACATAAAGCGAGAGCCGCCGTCAGGGCCGGATTAGAAGCGCCGTTTTGTGTGCACCTGCTATACAGAGATGAATTTAGGCGGCTGACGAGAGCGACACCTGTCTCACGCGAAATAATACGCTACTTATTCGCCGGTGAAATATGAAATTCTTCGCGGAGGATTATCTAGCGAAATACCTGCGTTGTCATAAGACATGATATCTACATCACAGTGACGCGATATGCCGCTGTAAGGGACTCGCACTCCCACAATTTCTGGTATTCGTTAATTTTTTCTCAACTTTATGTCGTTGTTGTTGTGTATCGCGACGTTTCATGTAATTTGTACGTCTTTATGTGGCGTTACAGTTTATGTGTTATTACGCGTGCTTGTGAAGTGTCGTCATCAATCTACATAAAGGTTTTAGAACTTAATGTTCTGTTTTAATGTGTTGAGGAAAATGTAGTAGAAAACTACGTAAACTATACGTCTCTTTGGTAACGAAAGTATTACAGAAGTAGGTAACTTATGGATCTGTTGACGAAGAGTTAACAAGGTATAACTTTCAAATATGTATAAGTTGTGGCTTGGTAACATGATGTGTCTTTAACTACGTAACTACGAAACTAATTTTGTTACAAGTAGTTCAATATGTTATGCGGCTCACTCCCCAATTCCCCTGTAATCCGCTAAACGAGCAATATACCAAGATAAGACTTGTGACTCTTTTACTTCTTCTTCAAGCTTGTTAAGCCTCGCCCTATTGGCAAATCCGCTCTTTGATAACTCGCATGATTCCATGTTTGTTTTCTTCTTACCAACTTGAATTATTATTAAGTTTCGCTTACAAGGAATAACATTTATAAATGGAAGTTGTGAAAAAGAGGCAAATATTATCCATACGTTCATGATAGAAAAAGTAAGCAAGCGAAAAAATCTCGTTCACAATACATGCATCACGACGAAGTACATTGTTCCGTACGTGAGGCATTGTGGACGTGGACGCTCATGTTATCCATTACGGTAACGAAGTTCGCGCCAGATTCATTAGAAAACCATTCATCCGCCACCGCGTCGCGGCGCTCACTAACTACACCTTTATATTTAATTGAAAAATAAATTACTACTGCAAATCTTGGAAAGGATTGATGTAATTTTCCGTTTTAAGTCCAGCGTGTCTGTTACAAGGAATTTTATTTATCTTTTAATCTGCGGAGCGTAGCAGTATTTTTGCTCATGGATGTTCTTCAACATAGCTACAGATCGAAATATGTAGCACAGGTATTGTTTACAGTATGCAGTGCATCACAAAAAAGAAATAGTAAAGAGAAGAATTTATTATTTCTGAAAATTTCGCTGCTTAAATTTAAAAGAGTACAAGTCAAAATAACTACAATTCTTTTTAATGCAAAAATTTTATCAATTCTGTTAATATTTTAAAATTGGAAAAAGACACTCAGTAATTTTGCATCAAAACTGGCCCAATCACGCAACTGCCCTTTTTGCATTTTTACACAGTGGTAGCGCTTACTTTAGAACAAAATGGCCATCTTGTGAGTTGTGACCCAACAGTCTGCGTGACCGCAAGTATTTTTTCTGAAAAAAGACCATATTTCGAAAAAGATTTCAAGTTTGTCGAAAACTTATCGTAAAAAGTGCTAAATTTTGGAATACGACTGTATTATATATTGAATTAAAACTACTTTCTGTTTAAAATGTGTTCCATTTTATTTGTATCTGTAATAATGAATTTCTTCTAATTTTACTGCAAGGTATTGCTACCATTAAGTTCTAATTACTCACTTTTCACACAATCAACAAAATAATGGAAATCCTATCATAAAACTATTTTCAGTTTGGTTTTTTATTCATAAACATTAAGGTATTTTTATATACTTATTTAGAAAATTATATTAATTAAAAAATAAACAAAAACCACGACCAAATCTTTAAAACTCTCTGGTAAAAAAGTACTCTTCGACTTATACCCCTTTGAATTTAAGCAGCGATTTACTGTAAATGTGATTTTTCATTATGAAACATAATATACCATCAGTAATTACAGTTTCTACGAGCTCTTACGATAAATGCACTACTTGTAATTCAATGTGCACATTATTATGCTAACGATATTACAATTATTCTGAACACGATAGCGCGTGGATGTATTGAATTCACGACGACGTAGTAAGATAACTTAGAGTATAACAGAAGTGCATATTTAAAACGATACACTCGTACATCTGGCAGTGGTCTAGTTAGTGCGACAGAAAGTTTGTAACTTGACAAATGTAAAGTTGAGCGCACAAACGGGACGGCCGTATGCATTTAGTAGAAACTTTTCGCTTTGTAAGGAAAGTGTTCAGTTTAAACCATGCGCTCGCCTACCCAATATCCGTCGCGGAGTGAACATCGCGTCGCGTGTGTATTCAGGCGCGGCGAGGCGCGGCGCGATTGTGTCGCGGCGCCGACTCGACGCGCGCCGATAACAAACTGCAGCCCGCCGAGCATATTGTCGCGCGCACTGTTCTCCCGCTCTCCGAGCCATTGTATGTTCTTAAGTTATTCAAAGTAAATATTATTTTGTTTTTATCATAAAGTTTTATTGACGACACTGAGCATCCCCGCGCTGCGAAATTCCCCGATGAGCCGGAGTTGGCTCGTTAAGTTGTTGTATGTACGCGGGAGGCGGTGTTTGCGCGCCGCCCTCAAAACCAGCAAACAGTCTCAAGTTACACCCTCGCAATCTCTGAAATAAACATGCGACGAGGCCACTACTGCTAACAACCTTAGCAACTCAGGCCGCGAGAGCTTTACTAACTCCAGCCAGAGGATTAATCTTAAGCAAGATCAAGATCGCTCATGTGTGTAACTAACTTAAATTACGATCAAATATTAATGTGAAGTGTTCTCTCGAAATAACACAATGTTGCTGCTTTGTAAATTAATTCTCGAAAGATCCAGCGGCGAAATTGTTTTCAGTGAACCGACCGCATATGCATGCTCGTGTGTTTAACTACGTGTTCGTATTTAAACATCGGGTAATATTGTGTAATTAAGCAAGAACTGTAATGCAACGGTATAAAATGCATATTGTTATGCCAACCGTGCCGCCGTATTAAAGCAATTTAAAGAAAATTGTATTAATTGGACGGTTCTGATGGTACAGCGAACGCGCGGTTTCTGTTCTACGCTTCGAGGGTTTGATTCCCCGACGGAACAAAATATTAGTGCCCAGAATACAAAAGAATTTCTTAACTTGAGAATCGTTTTTATAAAAGCAGAATAAGAATTTAAAGCTTAACTATAAAACAAATACAGAAGATACCAACACACAAGAATGAAATAATGAAAAAACTTTGACTTCTTGCTACTAAGTAAGACCGGAGTGTTAGGAATGCATTCCACAAAAGCAATTAAAATAATCATGTAACCACAATTTAAATTTTAGTGTGTGAAAAAGGCGAGGCGAGATAAAGAATTTGTTACAAGTTAGGGGCCGCCAAACTCCTAGGGGCTAATTACATTGTTACATGACAAAACTTTTGGGTCGACCGAAGTTTCTTTACGTTCCTTGCTCGGCTTAAGCTCTGTTGAGACTAATAAAATCACCTCTGCATCACAGAACATACAATGTTATTGAACAGCTGATTTAATATTAACTTTGAACACATTATTTAGCAGCCGGAAACAAGCGAGTTTAGGGGTGATTTCTGCGTGCCGCTTGTATTGTTTATCGGTTTCCAAATGGCCTCCCTTCTCGTTCCTCCGTTTGGTTACGACAAGTACATTATGTTTGTTTGGTTATGTTCGAGTGTTCATAAATTATTATTACGAAACCAGCTTTAACTCTTGACTTCAGTAACTTTCGCGATTCAACAAATATGTTATTACACGTTGTTCTGATTCATAAATTATAATTGGTACGCTCTTAATGGGTATATAATGTATTATTGGTATTATGAATATATATCAAACGCGTGCAATAAAATATAATTAAATATTAATTGGATTAAGTACTACAAATACGTGATTAGTGGCGTGACCGATTTATCTGTTATAACATGTTGTGCTCTGCATCATAATATGATTTGCAGTTAAATTGCGAAAACATAAATTCGTCAAAAACAAATACTGAAAATTATTTGATTCCGACAAAATATGTTATTTTTAAACAACAAACCTCAGCGACAATACAATTGTGATGATAAAGCTAGTTTTAGAAATATAGTTACTATAGTGTAACAATTTCCTAACTCGTTAATTCAGATCTCGTGGAAATCGACAGGGCGAAACCATTCCGAAATTACTGTTCAATGACTCGTCGTGTTTTCCTCCATGCTTCAAGCATTTTCTTGGAGATTAAAAATCGACTGAAGGAAACTTTATTTTTCGCCTTTTTCCCCAAAAAAACATCAGTTAAAGTGGGTGTTTGCAATTGACACGCTTATATTATTTCACGTCATCTTTACTGGTTGATAAAGAATTCGAAATGCGAAAATTAAAGAAAAATAGATCAGTTGGCCTTTTGCAACGGAAGTTATAAAGGTCAACTGTGGGACTAGGGTCAAACGGAAACGTAGGCGGTGGACTTTCAACTAGTCACTTGCGGAGTTCAGCTACAAACGTTGAATTTTGATTTACCTCCAGAACATGAATAGGTACAACGAAACCAGTCAATCATTTAAAAACCTGAATCCAACGCCTACACAAAATTGATTCTTTCACCAAGGTTTTTATAAAGCGTTTAGTTCACAAAAATATTTATCCAATCGGGTAAATGGTTAATTAATCTTCCCATTCCAGGTCTGAGAAATTGAACACCCGCCACAATTCTTTGTAAAGGCCGAACAAATACATAACGTTGGTGGATAACGAGAATATAACTTAATATAGCTACTTTGTAAAATATAGCCTAGCTACGTAAATAGCTGTAATAATAGTATAAATAGTAGTAGTAATAACAAACACTACCTCCTTACAATGAGACCGAATAATATGAACGTTTACGAGAGATATTATATATTCTTATAACCAGTACCAATAAATAACATATCAAAGTTTATAATAATGCACACACGTATTTTTAACTAAAAATATAGGAAAAGGTGATGGAAAGACACGCCTGAAACTTTTCGTGGAAATAATATACGAATATTGTCTTTAGCACAAATCACCCGATTTTTGACAGGCAGAAAATGCCTTTAAAGTCGTCTTTGTATAAAGTTAAAATAAAGAAATGAAATAAGCAAATACATTAAAAACTCGCTCGATTGCTAGCTCGATAGCATTGTTCCAAGCGTAGGCTCACTACGCTGTCGTAGCAGAAAAACTGATCCGCTACGCGCTACGAATCGAGTTTTATTGAAGCTTGCTATGCATTGACACGTACATCATGCAACTGTGATTTATCTGAATCTGTTGAATTTGATATCGAAAAGATTATTACCGTCTTCTCATACTTAATTCATGAATAGAATTCCTATGACAAGGTCTCTTAGGATACAGTTATTTACTGCTAATTAACTTACATACTACATACAAAAACTCACGCCATTTTCCCATTGGATTAACTATATGACGCCACCTTCTACGACCCTTTTTGCTTCGACACGTTCATACATCTGGTCATACACGCACGCCGGTTGTGAGTACTACGCCAGGTGCGTACCTTTATGCAGTTCTGTCTGTTCAATTCCCTACCAGAATTACTTTTTTTAGCTTGTGGCTTAATAATAACAGCCGCTCGGGTCGATCTTTAGGTTAAGCCGTTGCCTAGGTTGATCCGTCCACCCATTACATACCAAGTTTCTTCCGTGCCTCGGAAAGCACGTTATACCGTTGGTCCCTGTCATTGGGAGATCTTTGACAGTCGTTACAGGTATTCAGTGGCCTGAAAGTCGGGCAACCAGTCTTACCAAGGGTTATCATATTACCCAGTTCTGGGTTGTGGAGGTCAGATAAGCAGTCTCGCCTTGTAAAATACTGGTACTCAGCTGCATTCGGTTAGACTGGAAACCGACCCCAAAATAGTTGGGAAAAGGCTAGGCAGATGATGAACTTGAATCTTTACCACGCCTACTCAGGGTCGACATTTAGGACCATTTAAAGATGGTTTATAGTAATTTTACAGCACGATATTGAATGACAAGATTGTGTCGAAGCGCTGCAGTGTATTGTTGTACACCAAATTAATTTGTCCCTTCTAATAGGAAGCGTGAGGTTGGAGCCGTTTCCCGATGCGTTCAGAGTATTATGAATACAAATTGAATTTAATTCACCACGGACCTGAGAATAAATACAGAATACAATCTGTTATATGTATACTAGTTATACATTGTATCATGCACTAATATGTATACACGGAGTAACTTTTGAAAGTGTTTTTTCCTACTGTATTGGTTAAAATTTTACGTTTTCACGAACATATAATAGTATTTTTAAAGTCTTACTATTACGAAATTGGTCTTATCTCAAAGTAGAAACTGTTACTTCACAAGAAAATTGTTCATATCAGTGTTCGTGACTGTACCTACTAGCTAATTTCAAAAGTCCAACGCGATATAAAATAAAAGGAATGCCGCTTGATCTTCAAAGTTATAATTGACAATCTCTTCTGAATCTCTTATTTAATTACAGAACGCTTACTAAATGACGCGTTAAATTAAAACGTCACGAAACTATTTGACAATCAAAAGGTTGATTTATCAGACTGAAATAATTGTAAGGCACATTTACTGAAATAATTGTGTAGTTATTATGTTCTTTTTTTTTACCTATAACATCACGCCTTGTAATCCCCGAAGGGTTAGGCAGAGGTGTACCTAACAAAAACCCATACTTCGCCAGTTATGTGTAAGTGCCATGTATATATAGCATATTCCCATCAACAGGGCACAAATCCAGACTCCGTGGCTCCTGCTGAGAAATTCCTGATGGAAAAACCCAATAACACTTTGTCCGAACCGGGGATCGAACCTAGGACTTCATGCTCAGCGGTCCCGCTTGCGACCACTAAGCCAACGAGGCAGTCATTTTTTTTTTTCTTCTGTTTATTCGAGGGCTCTTCTTCAAACCTTAACATTAGGGGGTGACTTGGTTGGTTGCCATTCAAAAAGAGCTAATTCTCAGCCTAGTTTGAATAAACGACTTTTCTTTTTATCTTGAAACCATAGGAAGAAACAGAACCTTTGTGCTCTTCTATCTTAATGTTATGTCTTGTTGAGTATTTTGTGTGTACATAAATAAATAAATAAGAAAGAAAGAAAAGTATTTATTAGACGCGCACAGAACAACAAAACAATAAAACAAAATTAAATAAAAAGAGAACAACAAAAAAAACTTAAATAGGACATACATAAAACTAAATCGGTCCTGTGCGAGACCGAAGGTATTGGTCATACGTCTTTAAAACGTTATCATCAACCAGCCCCCGTAGCATGACCACAGTACACAAGGATTTCTTTGACGGAAGAATCGACAAAATGACAGATAGTGCAAAGAAATCTGTCATTGTGTCGACACAATCTGTCATTTTGTCGATTCTTTCGTCAAAGAAATCCTTGTCTACTGTGGTCATGCTACGGGGGCAGTTGCAAATACTGATTCGCACTTATTTACGGCAACACTCAAGCTAAATAAACAAAGCATGTGAGCCATATCTAAAGGACGTCAATGAAACGATGTGTACGTGTTTCAGATCACATTGTATCACATCGCGCTAAATGCAATCCCTATAAATTATATACACCGTGAATATAAATCGCGGTATTATTAGAGTCATAAACTGCATAGTTTATCTCATTGCCAATCATCGGAAATTAGGTGGTGGGTCTGGACTCTGGATAATATATACGAGTATGATCATCATGGTTAGTGTGGAAATTAAATATGGTAATTTCCGCATTGTATTTCTCAACTTATTGTAGTGGAAATCTAAATGCAATTTGTACAGAAAAAAAAAAAGTGGCCTGGTGTTATAGTGAAGTATTTTCTGAAGAACGAACCTTGAATAATCACTCGTCAGGGCAATTTCATGCAACTTATTATTATTAATTTTATTTATTCAAGTAACAAGGACTCATTAATACACACGAAATTAATTAAAACACAAATGACACATTAAACACACTCAATATATTAAACATACCAATAAACACACAAAAATAAAAAATATATATTCATGTTGACAGCCGACGACTGTAGGTGACGTGCAAGTCACTGCAGCGTCTGATGAATGGACAGTCGAGCCTCTCAGCTATCATCATCAGCACGCTGTTGGAGCTGCCGCGAACCCTGCGCACCAGGAACTCGCTCCGCTTACGCATCGTTGCATCAAAGCAGTCGACGCTAGCGACGGCGAACATGCCCGAGGCACTACAACTGTCTCGGCAGCCCCATCAGCGCTCTGAATGCGTTGTTATATTGGACGCGGAGGGCTTCGTATGTTTTTTGAGAGTGATTCACCCACAGGCTGCCCGCGTACATAGAGGTACAATAAGCCCTGAAAAGAATCTATTTAACCTAAAACTTAAATAAGGGGTATCTACCTCTTATTTAAGTCGTTTTTTGTATTCTTCTTCTTCTCTTCTTTTTCGTGAGGTTAGTGCCTAACATGGTGTCAGATTTTGTATGTCGCCCATGGGCCTCTGAATTGGTTTTGTATATATGTAATACTAAAAAAAACCTTAATTACTGTTTTACACTTTAAAACTTACCACTTACTTACTTTAAGACTTCAGCAATTACAACGTTCCAAGAAAAATTCTAAAAGAAAAAAGGATGTCATCATTTACAAAATATATTAAAACCGTATTTTTCTTTCCTCAAATATAAAGTATTAAGTTAATATTTCGGGGCCAAGTTCGACGCCTCGGAAAAGGCCACTGAATAAAATTAATAACCAAACAACGTTGCCACGTCGGGGGCTACGGAACTTAATTTGCATTCTTGAATCAAAATGTTATTGTAATTATGTAGGGTCAGATAATATTGCCCTGTAGCGCTGCTCGTAACATTCAAAACGTGTACCTTAACTTAGCAAGCTTGTAACTTTGTTAGCGATTCTGTGAACTATGCTGCCTTGCCTTTCATATTTTACACGAGTATGTGGCTATAACGAGAACCGAGATATTCGCTGATACTAAATAAAACAGCATGATTTATGTTTTGATTTTAGAACAGGTTAGTCAGGAATATAAGTAACTTAAACCAGTAAAAGGTGCACGGCAGAACAGCCTCACTTCCTCTATCATGACATATTCTATATCCGTACGCGACGGATATAGAATATTATTATTCCTTTCTGAAGAAGAAGATTGCTTCCATTTGGTAGAATAACTAAATTTAGTTAAAGAAATTCAACTTTAATTAGTTCGTATTCTATTTGTACTGTTTCCATAATGTAATCTTGTTCTTATTATTCATACTTATGACATTTTTCAGACGTCTGTTTTCTCGGGATAAACTTTTGGCTAAAAGAAAATTTCTCTTAATATTTTGTCAAAGAGACTACCTACTATTAAAATAATGTCACAGACTCTCTGACATAATGAAATACCTAAAATACTTAAATGTGAGCGTATATGTAACGAGAGCTTTAATTTTAGGAAGATAATTACGCCCATTTAGCAAAGAAAGTATTTACTTTAAGTCTAGTATAATAAATTCGACGTTCTAAGCTACAAAGCTGCCTACCAGACTTTAGCGATGTCGTGCTAGCGGTGAATTACTATCTTTGGTACAAAATACGATGTTCATTAGCTTTCGAATTAGAATACAATGACCAATTTATCACAAAAGCATTAAATTGTAAACTCACTATTGTAACGTAATAACACCGGACACCCTGTACACTGAAACTCATTTAGAGCACTATACAGGAATCCGAGTCGTCTTGCAAGGCAGGCTCACTCCGGGGATAACATTACAAAGGCCTCAGTGTCGGGATGTAAAGGAGCCGACTGACCGGCACCCCTTTGCCCACCGTCCCCAGTAACGCTGTCCACACAACCATTAAGGTATTAAGGAACAATGTTAAACTGGAACGCTGAAATGTAAACATTTCGAATGGACTTGGCTGTGCACTTCAGTTACCGTTTTTAGTGGACATTACAATTATTATTTCTACTTTATGTGCATAGTGCAAAATGTATTTCAACGTTATTCAGTATTCTGCTTTCGGAAATTGTGTCTATTGTTTATTTATTTATTTAACACTTCAAGCACAAAGGACAGAGGTGGACTTAATGCCATAAACATTTTCTACCAGACAACCTTTGTATGATGCAGTGACAAGCAGTGGTAGGTGTATTTAAAATTAGTTTTTATTAATACTAAGATCAATGATTATAAAATACTATAAATATATATGAAATATATATATGAATGTAAATAGACATTTACACGGATATACTAAAATAAAAAGACAAATAATGGGGAGAACATAACCGTTGCGACGAAACGCGTATTAGACGCACATCGCACGTCGTAGTATTGTTGTTTCACTTTCCAAAAATTTTAAGGCTTAATGATTACCTATTTGAATAATCGATGTCTATATTTTTACCTAATCCGACTTATAACGAGCACCTATTTATACTAAGCTTGTTCTGACATGCGCAATTGCGCCTAATGTAAAAGGCATAAGCTTAACGGCTTTTGTAAATATGTATTATAGGCTTAAATTAGTAACCACAGTTAATTTAACATTCTGTTTTTGAAATAATGTTAAACCTAGTTTCAACTAGGATACTCCACGCCAACACTCTAAAACCACAATTTCGTGTCGTATTTCAAATGTAAATTTGGTATTTTAGGAGCTTTAATAAACTAACTACCTACCTTCTAATTTAACTTTCCAAATTACGTATAATTATGGTAAAAATTATATACCTTTTAGTTTTTTGTTGGTACTCTTTGGACAGCAAATATTTTTGGCTTAACTTTTCTTGCTTAGAGGCGACTAAGGGACTTACCAGAGAATGAGCAGCAGCGTTCTCTGTGCTTTTGTAACAACCGTACTGCGATCGCCAACCCGCCTGCCAAGCGTGGCGATTATGGCAAAGCCCCGTCTTTAGGGGAAGCCTGCAGCAGTAGACGTATTTCGGCTAAAATTATGACCTTTTAATTTGATCAACTAAAAAGTGAAAGCTACTTAAATTCAGAATATCAACAGAACCCCATCTGGCTCCCATAACTAACGCTTCAACCCCAGGTGGTAATCGTTGGGACAAATTGGACCTTATGTAACATTTGTAGTACCAAAACTACATTATATAAAGTTGCCTTTCATCTACAATAGGCAAAGTTACATAATAAGATGACTATCAGGCGGCATCACTCCAGAAATGCCGAGATATATGTTATCCACGCCATTACCGCCGTATAAAGGCTGTATTCAACGGACTGGCGTGTATTCATGACTACACTTAATATTTTATGAAAAAGAAATTATTTTTGTTGAGCGCCTTGTATAAACTTGCTAACGATGTGTTGTTTCACATCGTAATGTATAATGTTAACAGGCGGGACTTTTGTTCTTTAGGTAGACATTGAAAATATAACATAACATCACGCCTGTAATCCCCGAAGGGTTAGGCACAGGTGTATCTCATATAGCACACCCACATTTTGAAGTCCCATGTAATAGCGGTTGAGAATATTGCAATCAACCGACCACAAATCTAGACTCCGTGGCTGCTACTGAGAAATTTCTGAAGGAAAAACCCAATACCGATCTGCCTGACCCGGGAATCGAACCCAGCACCTCATACTCAGCAGTCGTGTAGACCGAGACAGTCACATTGAAAATAATGTGTTATTAAGTCAGTATTCAATTGCATATACATACATATTGGATGACAGTTTACATTCGTGATTCTTCGCCAACAAGAAAATGTGATTGTGTGAAACTGGAGAGTATGCATAGTTTTATGAAAAGCTATTTGCTTTCTGATACTGGAACCATTATCAGCTTTGGCTTGCGCTACCAGGAATTTTATTACAAACTTGGCTATACGTTCGACCTTACATAAAGATCTTACATAAATGTATTATTTAAACACGTACCAGGAAGGCAGCAAGACTTCGTAGTTAAATAATAACGTCACTTTAAAAACAGTTGAAATGAAAATTTCGATTGCATACATATTTAATTACGTTATTAATGTTGACAAATGAGACGCCGCTATCAATGATGCTAGCTATAAATAATGATCGTGTCATACTCACGTTCTGGAGCATTGTTTAATGCATATTTATTGTCATAAATAGTACAGGAGTTTGTGTGAAGAGCTGGAGTGTGAAAGGCTAACGAAAAAAAAACTCACAATATAAAGGGTGTAACAAGACCCTTAACGAAGCCGAAAGGGACTTGTTCTCCCCGTCATTGCGATCATTCTTTTGTTCTAGACCAAACCTGAGAACCTTCTAGTTACGGAGATGTTGGGGGTCAAAGTTCCAACTTTTTCACAAGGTATTTTTAAATACATGTTTTTAACGTAAGATTTTTACAGTAAACACCTCCACGACCACCGTAATATACAATCCATCCATCAGCACAATATTTTGAGTGCATTACATTGAGTCCTACCGTAAAACGTGAATTTACACCCAAAAAAGAAAACGTTTTCCAGCAATATTTTTGGCGTAAAGTTACTTAGTTTGATGTAAATAATGCTAGGTTGACGACTTCGTTAAGGGTCTTATTACACCCTGTATAACCTAAAAACTGCTCACTATTGCATCATGTTTTCTTCAACTTAGGTTCATATGACAAGAGCCGGGGACAGATAAGAACAAGCAAGTAGTGTGAGAAGACCAGAGAGCGAATAGTTCATGCCTGTAATGTCTACCTGTCTACCTACTCATCCATTTACAGCACAAAAACTAGGCACTGCCGCAGATATGTCGGTACTTAGTCCAGCTTTTATAATGATTTCTTTATCATTCTCCTTCATGATCCGCCTAGCCTTTTCCCAACTATGTTGGGGTCGGATACATCTGCAATACCAGTATTTTACACGGAGCGACTGCCTATCTGACCTCCACAACCAAATTAGTACAGAGTAATACGATACCTCTTGGTAAGACTGGTTGTCAGACTTTCGGGCCACTGGCTACCTGTAACTATCGACGATAACGATGTCAAAGACCACAACGACAAATGACAGTCCGGACTAACGGCTTAACGTACTCTCCGAGGCTCGGAGGAAACTCGGTATGTAATGTGTCACCCGTCCACGGACCAACCTATATAAGCTTGGCTTAACCATAAGATTGACCCGAGCGGCTGTTATTATTTAGCCACGAGCTCCTTCTTCTTCTCAGATACTGGAATAGCTATATCCGAATGAAAAGATTAACCAGTCAACGAAACAGCTAATCGGACTGCTCAAGTGCCCAAGGTGAACGTTATTAAGAATTTATATTTGGCTAGCGTCCCGCCCTTGCTTCACACAGCGCCACCTATCGGGTCAAAAACTATATCTAATGTAGCCTTTATTTTAAGTTAAGCATCTAGCAGTAGAGCGGTGAAAACTGCGTTCAAATCCATGCAGTAGTTTTTGCGTGATGCGCTTACAAACATACAGACAGAAAGACAAACAGACAAAAATTCTACAAACTTTTACAAGTTTTGGCTTCTGTTGCTCTAATAAAGTAATTAGTAACCTCCATAATTTGTTTTTCAATATCTTCAATGTACAGACCGGCCGGTTACAATTTTATTATATGTATATATGTGATTGTTAAACTTTAATAGCTACAACATATATCTCTTTTCTATTTACAGAGCTCTGCGACCTTTAGTCAGATTGCCCTTTTCAACTACAGTTAGGGCGATCCCGAAACATATTCTAAAGCGTCTAATATATTCTATTAAAATTCAGTACTCACAGCCAGACTATTGAAATAAAATGACCTTTCTTTTTCATCAAATACCTTGATTACTATTGAAAGTCTCAGGCCAGTCCAATTTTCTAAAGGTTTTATTGTTAGCGGTGTTTCATCGGATCACACAAAGGGGTTATGTTTCTAGATTTGTAAGAATATTTGTATAATTTTGCCTCATAAATATACTTTTAAATTAAAGTACAAACTACTAGAGCAACAATAATCCTGCCTTTTATTCTTGATAAACGAAGATTGGATTGGGTTTGAGAATCTTTTTATAATACATGATTTGAAAAAATGAGACGAAATTAAAATTACCAATAACATCTGATGCACTAGCACTTTTACTACCAAGTAAATTGAATAAAAACAAATTACATGCGTTGCCACACAACGTGGCAACGCCGCCTGTCTTTTTAGTACATTACCAGTTGACAGCGTTTAGGAGTAGTTTCTGACGCCATTTTTTAAGTTAGTTAGGTATTTTTTTGTTGGTTATTTTAATTTATATAATAAATAATATTTAGGTAATAAATATTTTTGCTTGGTGAGGTAATAAGTTGTTATTATTCAATAAGAAAATCACGTAAACTGGAACATAATACAGTGTGGTAGGCGACATTGACGCACAAATGGTTCATCATCAGCCTAAAGCAGTCCATTGCGACGAAAAATTTCTGTGTACCTGGGTTCGAAATGAACACGTAGTAACGTGTTCATTTCGAACCCAGGTACACAGAAATTTTTCGTCGATATTTTCTTTAATCTGCTGTTTCCTACAAAAGTGCAATACCTACACAGTACAATGTATGGTTCGGAATGATGGACTAAGTACGTTTTAACCGTTTCCGAGTGGCGTGCGATTGAGGAGGCCTGGTTCCAGCAATGGACTGCTTTAGGCTGATGATGAACCATTTGTGCGTCGATGATCTTTCCACCCTGTAAATTAACTACAATAGTCGATTAAAAAAAAACAAATATCTATTTAAACTTGTTTTCCAGTTTAACAGTTGTATAAACAGAATAACAAAACGACAATAATTGCTAATTACTTTGCAATTGAAAAGCCATTGAAAACTACGTTTGCTAATTAGCAGTAAATGTCTGGCTTAACGTACTTAGGCTAGATCGCCTACTAACATTTACTGCTGGTAACACCATTCGATTCCCACAAAATCAGTGGATGATACTGTTATTAGATCGTGTATGGACATGAGATGCTGTGTATTGGATTGAGATTATCACAGCATTTCCTTTGATTTTCATTGACTAGCGGTAAATCTCAGTGTAGGAGTATCTAGATTGTCGACATATTGATAATCACACAGAAAATATGAGAGCAGCGTTGGCCCATTGGTGGAGACCCCGACTTATGAGCAGTAAGTCGTGGGTTCGAACCCAGCCAGACGCATTACTTTGTGTAAGTTATTTCGTCACCACAGCCCTCAAAACGGTAAAGCAAAACATCGTGACGAAACCGGCATGTCCTAGAACCAAAAATTCGAAGACATGTGACATCTACCAACCCGCACTGGGCTCGCGTGGTGGATTATAGCCCATTCCCTCTCATAGAGAGGAGACCTGCGCACCAGCAGTGGGAACATTAATAGGCTGATTATGCACAGAAAATATTTTTCTACTGACACAGTAAGGCAGTTTTCATTCGACACCTCTCGTCCACGCAGTCGGATGGTGAAGCAGATCTCACGTCCCATTGGCTTGTACGAAATCCGTTGATGTATAACACACGTACACCGCCTGAACGCGTGGAGAAGCGGCGCTCACCGCCTTTCCGCGCGGCTCACCGCCAAAACAAGCTTTGCTTTGCCAAGTCCGCCCGACCGCGAGGACAAGTGGCGTCGAGTGAGAATCTAGTCTTCCACACCTAGCATTCGTTACTTTCTCATGTGGATGATGAAAAGCCACAGAATGCTACTTTTTATGATCCTTTCATATTCCTTTTCCTTGTGTCCATAAAATCATACATCACACGCACACCAAAGTTGAAACTTATACATACTAAACTCTTATAATAGAAATACTTATGCCCGTTTTCAGTAACAGTAAGCGATATCTGTAGGTATAAATATTATTGCACTGTTAGAATTTTAACTCTAAGCGCTTAGGCGAACGGACATACCTTGCTGTATGCAAAACCGTTGCTGTGTGCAATGTTTTATGTAAACAATTTGAATAACGCAGAACAGTAGCTAAGTATGTTTCACAATAATCATTTTATACACAATGTTTACTTAAATCACCCAATAAACAGCGAAATCAAGCTGTCAGCAAGCAAATTATAAAATCAAACATTTATCAGTTAACTAATTTATTGTGGCCGCAACACCAGGAAGGCCTTATCCATTACCGGCGCCTGATTTGTCACGGTAGCTGATTCATTAGAGAGGCATTAATCTTGTGCGGAGGTGCGAGGGGGGCGGGAGGGGGCGTCTGCCAACTAGCGGTGATAAGGCGTACTTTGTCCAAGACGCCGTGACGAGCCCAGACATCGCGCCCGAAAGCCCGACACTGGAATTTAATTAACCCAAATTTGTCCTTTTGTCTCAGCTGTATCGGCGCAAGCCCCCAAAGTGTCTGTCAATATGTGGTTAACAGTGTTACAAGTTAGAGCAGGGCACATACATGTGAGAGTGAAGCTCTGTTCGTGCAGTTCAGTGACGTGAGTTCCTAGTAAACCATTTAAATGGGCTCATGTAAAGTATACAATCCCCATCCCTTTTGGATTCTTTTTTATTGGACCATTAAAAATACATTTACCTAAAACCATCGAGCTCGAGTACAATTTGCCTTAAGCTTCTATACCAAGCTATATTACTCACTTCTATCAAAATAATATTATTTTTGATAAAAATTTGTTTCATTTTATATTTTAATACATGAAAGCTTGACAAATAGTTCCCATTTCCAATTTAGACACGACGTACGACACAACACAAGAAAATGTCGGCGTGCCAAAAAGAGAATTATCTGCTGAATACCATTCAACATCCCGGTCCCATTCTACACATATTTTCATTTTAACGGAGATAGAAACTAAATCACAAACCATTGCAGTGTACTCATATAAACTCTAAATACGTAAATGTGTTTCGGACAGGCTGTGAAGGCACGTCAAAATATCAGAGCGACGTATGAAAGGGAAATTCCGGAAATAGAATAGCGTATACACACTGCGAAAAATCAACTAGCAAATGATGGCGACCGCTTGAAAAAGTTGCCTAACAGACGGGGACACAGAAAGTTTCTGGAGACATGAGAGGTTTCATTACGATACAAAGTTTGGGAAATATACTATATTTTGTTCTTTATCTTTTTATCTAATATTTTTCTAGTATGTAACAATTTACTTGTTATAAGAAAAGGTTTCCTACATTATCACACATTACGATGATAGATACACCGTTGTATGAGAATTTTTTTTTCATGCAGTGTAATTCCGGCTAAAATTAGAGGATAATTTATTATTCTTAATTAATTAGATCGGTATTTCCTGTTTCCTGTCTGAAAAATATTCTTTCAAAAGAAGCTAAGATGTGTTTCCTTGTAATAAATGTAAGAAATATATCAAACGTGTAATAAAACAAAGGTTATTAGAAGAAGCTTATAAATTAATTACGAGGATGGAAAAAAATAGTTGATAAACAAGTCAAACAAAAAAAACAAGGCGTGTTTTTAACAACTCGTAAGATTAACCGCTTGAAAATCCCAAGAACAAGTCTTGAAAAATAACAGTTCTTAGTACGAATCTGTCATATAACAGAGATTCCCATTCGTTTAACAACGGAAAAAGAAAAGGAACAAATAGTTGGAGGAAAGTGTTCCTTAACTCTTGTTTTATAACCTGAATAAAGTGAGATCTTGGCGGTACAAAAAGTGTAGATATTGGAAAGAAATCATAAGTAACAGTTCCTTCCGGGCACTCGAGGTACGCACTCCGAATATAATGCAATTACGTGGGATGGATTGCTTCACTTCGAGCCGCGAGAAGGTCGTATAACTTCCTTATCTTCGCGACGTATCCGCTTTTATGTCGTTTTTATAAAAAAGAGAATAAAAATATTATTTCCATGCTGATTTTGGGATGAAAGAAAAACGTGAAATGGTGGTACGGTTCTGTGTACTCCAGCTATTGTTGTGCATATTTCACAGCTCAAAGACAATTGACGAGGGAGCTCCATAGGCGACGGAGTTTTAATCATGTCATTGCTTATTATTGCCATTCTTTAAATTCATGTTCGTTAAGTGTGCCTTTAGAGTACGCGTTTCGTATTCTACGAACGCTTGAGGTAAATGCCTGACATTTTCTTGCGAATAAAATAAAGCAAAGCAAGCGAATGAGGAAAATCTTCACTCAGGACATATTATAATAATCATTCAGCATAATATTTACATGTATATTTTTCCTCTAGCTTCTTAAGTAAGTTTTAGAGAGTAGAATGTTTACACTTAAAGTATTGACATAGTATTTTTATTGTTGCTAATCTGTACTGGAATTTCATGAGCCGTTTTTATCTTAAGACTTACATTACTGACATGACTTACCTTTTACGACATAACGAACTTTTTATTTTATAACATCCTGGCATATCCAGCAAAGTTTATACTGACGTACCTAATCTCTCATAGCAATTCAACAATTAACAAAGCCTGAATCGTAAGTCCATCCATGGATGGGTTTATAAGGTATCGGAGCACAATGAGATCAATGCAACGCCAACAGCCCGACTAGGGCACTCGAGTGAGCGCCAGAGAACAGAAGCCCTAACGGGGCAACCCCTCGGCAGTATTGTGAACAACTCCTGTGTTCTCTCCTAGCAACATTTCACGTAGTTAAACCGGCACTGACGCTGCGGTAGTGAGTTAATTTTCATAAATACACACAAGATGAACCGAAAGTTATTTTATTTTTAACTTTTTTTAAATAATATAATTCTATTCTAACACCGTTACCAAGAACGGAAAACGTAACTTCACCTAACATAAAACCGGGGACACGGAACTAAAAAATCTAACGTGAAACTTAATTAAACTTTAGACCCAAGTCTTAAACCGCACATTCGGAACTTGTATGTACTCTAACAAAGAGATCAGTGTGTGTCTTTGGTAGATATAAGCATCCGTGCTCTGTAAATGACGTTGGTAAAGATAAATAGGTACTCACATAAAAAATATATGCTTTAAATCCAACAAACAACTCTTGCTCACAAAAACGCTACTTTATTTATAGCCACACCATACAACGAAAGGATTTTCTAAATCTCGCGTGAAATCGAGGTAAGCAAAGGGCAATAGCAAAGTACTTTAGACCATTGATAGAAGATCAGATTAATTCAAGCATATAAAGATGGTTTGACTCGGCATCTAGTAGCACTTAGCTTTGAGCCATTCACCGGCGTAGCGTTGCATTCGCATTGCGGATTCCAAGGATTAGTCCGATATTATATTACACTATTAGATCTGATGTCGAAAACGGAATAATTTATGTCGGAATATTAAGTGTGGTTTTGATTAAAGACCCTTCATATACGATTAAATTGATTAGGAAGCTTAAAAGTTAAAAGTTGTCGCTTATTTGATAGAATAAAAAAATAAAACCTTCAGATGAATTTCGGAGTAGCTGTATTCTGCAAAAAAAGTAATTTTATGTGGCAACGCCCTCATGCAATGCTAGCTTGATGACCCTTTAAACCAGGACCATTATTGTGAATCTCTTCCTTCTTTCACACTTCCTTCACACTTTTCATGTCTATGAACATGAAAAGTGTGAAGGAAAGTGAGTGTGAGAAAAGTCACACTGTAATGTAATTGTGTAATGCATAATTAATTTAATTAAATAATTAATAATTCTTCATCTTCCTGCCACTGTCCCATGTTACTTAGGGTCGGCGCAACACGTTTTTTTCCTTCCATTCTCCCCTGTCAACCGTCACGCTATCATTTACACCTTTTTCCTTCATATCATTCCTCACACAATCCATCCATCGTTTACTTGGTCTTCCTCTCCCGCTCCGTCCATCAACGTCACTCTTTTAGTCGATTCCCTTAATTAATAATTAATTCATTAATTTAATTTAATTAGTCATTCTTATCCGCCCATAACAACAAAGTAGCTATCGATATTTTTGTCGAACACGGCGTGTGGGAGAGATGAAACAAGCTTGTTTCTAATAAAACATCTAAGTATACAATGTTAGGAACTCTAATTGGGTCAGACAAGAATGTCAAATATTAATAATAGGTCCCTAAAGTTTAAAGATATCTTATAACGAAGTCAAAGTTTGCATAACAAGGCTTAGAATTTCGTTACTTCACGTAGGTGTACCAAAACATCTTTTGGTCCGCGAAATCACACACGATTTTTTTAATAAAGGTATAAATATTTGAAATAATACAAGCAACAGCTAAATGTCAATGTTAATAAAATCAAAACCTGAAGCAGAAAAGCGGAATGGTAACTTTTGGAGTGAGGATAAACATTTGATAGAAGCGTCGAGTTAGGTAGTGTTAACTCTTCAACTGGCGAGGGGCTTAGTGCCCGCGGCGATCCACGTGGGATCTCGTTACAAACTCTCGATTGAAATATTTCCGTACCAGTAGACACGTAACCGCGTACCTCTATTTGTATACCGCATCAATAGGAGTCGCGCCTCTGAAAGGACTGTATTGTATCCCTCGAGTGTGCAGTGTGTACCATACAGGTCCATGAAAATGAAATTCTTACTTCCATAACACAATCTATTTGCTAAAGCCGCGGGCGTTTGTTCGGCCGGCCACCGCTGCGGTCACTAATTACATCGGAGCGCTAACTGCAATTGTGTTGATCACTGTTTAATGTAATATCACCGTAGTTCGCAATAGTTATCTATTTAACTATTGGGAATTCTATCTGAACTATGGAACTGTTTAATTTTGCAGCTCATACATGAGCATGAGTAATGATGCGCTGAATATAATAACCGCACTCGTACTGCAGTGTAACCACAAATCAAGTCCGCAGTCCTTAAGTTCGACAAACCACTTGGCGAATAATATTTTACTTGTGAAAGTAAGGCGCTAGCTGTCTGTCCTTCCAACGTAAATTAATAACATAACGTGTTTATAGTTTAAACACAAATATCGACGTGATTTATGAGATTGTCGTAAAAGACTTAAGGCGGTCCCGAACGCTTAGTCAGTTCCTTTTAGGGCTTTAGATAATGACTCGGTAAATAACTAGAAAAGCTAGGCTGGATGAAAAACGACGAGTCATACCCAGAAGGCAATTAATAACAATTTGTTTATGTTTCAAATTCATTTACTTACTAAACATTGTGCCATTTGGAATTATGAAACGATAACTTTGTAAGCAAAACGGAAATTGAGGTAACCTTAACTGATGGTGCACAATATCCACTACACTACACACATCACAAGCAATAACAACATAACTTTGTGACGTATTTCCATGTAACACTTTGCAGTATATATTCGGTAGTTCCCACCAAATATAACGACATTAATGTATGCTCTCATACGCAGGTACACCTCTGATAAATAAAATAAACGCACTGAATTTCGCCACAAGCAATATCAAACTACAAATTATAAGAATTGAAATTCGATTCACGTTAAAATCCACGTTTTATTGCGATATCAGAGTTACAAAAAAATAAAATGAAAATGATATATTACGTTACACACGGTAATTTCATACGGAAATGAACTGTATTTACGGACGTTATACATTTAGATACATAATACAATGTGACAATATGATGTGTGTGGATTTAATCTATTTGGTAATAATGAATCTCAATTGATCTGTCATATTCAGGTAGCTTAATCAGCGTTGCAGGTAACAATTACCATTCGGGATACCGCGTTAACAAGGATTAAGGGCACAAAGACATAACTTCAGAATTACACGGTATTCAAATGTAATCCGGCGTGGATTCTCCAGCTAACATTAAACACGTGCTAATAGAGGCCGGGAAGGGAACACTGAACAGTGCGCCAGATCGCGCCGTTCCGCGGAACACCTATTACGTTCTCATTAACGTGGTCGTAGTGCGCTTTACCCCCTCGTTAACAATGCCCTACCAGCAAATTGTGCCTTCATAATGAATGTATACGATACGACGACCTTTTGCCGATTACAATCTCTTACATCTTTATTATAACATTCTTAACTGAAACACCAGTAAACTTGTCCATTAATGCAATCACGGGGAAGTGGCCGCAGTAAAGGCTTGATTGTGGATCGGCATTCCTTGTAGAGTGGTTGCTTGGGAAGACAAAAGGCCCTCAGTTTGTCCGACCCGAGCGACGTGGCGCGCGGCGACTGACGGGGACAACGCTATACTGTTTGTTGGCGCAATCCGTGGCATTATGAATCAACTTTATCGGTATTTAATTGAATCTTACTAAAGCCTAAGAATTTCTAAATATTCAGAGCAAATAAAAAAAAGCACTTGAAGCAAAACCACTTCTCAAATAGTTGAAGTAGGACTCTTGCACTTATTCCGCATAACTGCGTCATTCAAAAGTTGATAAAATTGCGCTACGTAGTAAAAGTTCGAGCCTATCGCATAAATACTACAGCGAAACAATTTTCCCTGGCTCTACGTTTACGACTGCGCTCGGAGATAAACAAATGAGCGTAAAAGTAGTCATATAAAAGGAATACCTAAATCTGTGCAGTAATTAAAGTTATAAAATGCCTACCTACCTGCTATAAAATTGTAAATTTCTTTCGTCAAATACACATGGCACATAACGTGATGTCTGTATATTAACACGTAGCTGTTTCTTTAAATAACGATTTTGCACATTAAGCATCCATTACGGAAACGAGGAGTCGGTAGTTTTATTTTTTCTTTGCAACACGTGTCTGCGCGATGCAGCGAGCTCCAGCGATGTGGAGGCAGCGCTACAGCGCAACAGCGGTTGCTAGGGCCAGGTGCGAACGCACGATACAGCTTTTGTATCAAATGATTCTATTTTTGCCGCTGCAACTAGGCGGGGAAAATGTAAAACTAAAAAACTTATTTTTGAATCGCTCGCCGTGAAAATCCTGTTACCTATGAACGTTTGGAGTGTGGCTTACAAATATGAAATACCGTTCGGAAAATGAATTAACAATGTGAACGGTTTCGTGTATATTTCTGCCGCTATGGCTGGATGAGTTGAAAGTTTTTTTGGTTTAATACTAAGACATTATTCAAATGAGTTATGGATGGAATAGGTCACTCAAAGAGAACCTTGAAATACGTTAGAAAACGTCAACGTATAAACAGTTAATAACACGTTAATAACATATTTCTCTTTATGAATACACCGTGAATATTTTAAATTACAGTAGGTATGGTGTGAATAGTATTCGAATTATTCACACCACAAACAAAACTGTATTATTATATTGTCAAATCGTCACATGTGGACAATAATAACACAATATGCTTAAAATCGCGAAGCTCATTACATCATTCAGCGATTGCAAGCGATTATACAGCAGATATCAAGATAAAATTTATTTTGAAATGTAGTCACACATCGGAATACAGAAACAATTGTGTACAGAATAAAATGGATCATTGTTAAGCCCGTTATTCCAGTCAGCTTTATAAATAGAGAGCGACAACGCGGACTGCAGAATCGGAACGTTCACGAACCGAATATATCACAATATAATGTTGAACGAGACGATTCTAAATATGTAATACTAGCCGAGTGCCCCCCGGGATTACCCGTGAAAATACATTTCACCCCTATTTCCCATTTCGAGGTCGAATTTTAAAAGTTTCCTTCTTAGCCGACATTTGCGTTATGGGTGAAATACATTTTCCAAATTTAATTTTTAGGTTCGCGAGTTCAGGCTTGATGAGTAAGTCTGTTCACTTTGCGTTATTACGATTTAGTAACTAAGTAAATTCTGCGATCTTTTGCAGAAGTGGATTTTTTTAAGCAGGCCCATAATGTAATTACTTTTTTGGCAACCTTTCTTGTTTTTTGATGTCCATATTTCGTACGAATTTATTACATTTTTAATACAGCTGTATTTAAATAACTGTTTGAATAGAAACATAATTTTCATCTGGTTGGACGTTTCATCATAGAACTGAATATTACATTGGTATACGACACAGAACCGACCTGACGAATACCACCCAAATATAAATTGAAACCTCTGTGTCCCAAAAAGCAACAGTTAATTGTAGTTCTAACAGGCAGCGCTAAGTTTAGCAGTCCAAACATAGGGACTCATTAATGAGGCGGTTAGGTCCCTCGGCGGAGCCTCCCGCGGGGACTACGGACCAGAGACACGTCACAATTGAACTGGTAACGAGCCGGGATTATTGATTGAATCCATCAGTCCCATGCGAATTGCCGTTATTAGTGACGCGGCAATGTTACCATAGATACTCGGCGTACAGCCTCGCTGTCACGCAGAATTTGGTTGCTTCTGATAAATATGACGGATCATTGAAGGAAGGATTTGCAGGGATTGTATCTGTATGACTTTTATCGTGCTTTCTTATCTATAAACACTGTAAACTATAAAAAAGGCGCATTCTGCCTGGATTTCCATATTTCAGAATTTAATTGAAGTGATAGTATTTATTAGAATGCTACTCAAATACGATGAGTTTAAACAATTAACGCGTTCTAAAATATTCAAATGATAAACAAGAATTATCTAAACATAAGCGCTTACAATTTAGTACCTTTTCCATAGTTCGGTTGTCAGTAAATATAAATATACCTACGTTTTTAAAACAATCCATTATGTTATTAACCTATTTTGGTAGTACGTAAGTGCTTGTAACCTTAAGGCGACACCAACACCCACACTTTTAATGGTACAAGTTTTTTCAAAAGCGTTTTACAGCTAATAATCGGAGCATGAATAAATATAATAACGTAGACACCTTAATGGAGGGTGTCTGTTTAAGCCCAAGAAACGCTACGGTATAAGATTTCGCGCGGTTCGACCTTTGCGAAATCGACTTATCTGTCCTTAGGGCCACCTTACGTGAATATTATTCTAGAACATGTTTACTTAACAAAAATGTTTAAAAAATTAACAAAAATTAACAAGTGACTGAACAAATCCCAGCTGTCATCACTTGGCCAGTTGTTTCGTTAATCTGCTCGGGATTATCAAGCTTTAATTTAGATAAGACCGTAACCTCCTTTGCTCAAAAGACAAAAGATTGTCGAAGATATAATTAAGGCCGTTCCGTATTTACCTTCTGAAATCGTTGGACTGTATGAAAATTAAATGACAGTATTAACACAGGGAGGGCAGGCGCTGTGATTGCTTGTCAAACACAGGTATAGCGGTTATCTGACGCATGAGGTAATTATAAGTCGCTTTACAAGTTCAGCTGGGCTGCGGACACTGAATGGGCTGTCTGACGTGTGTGAGCGAAACATTATCACGTACGAAATAGCTCGACACAGTGTTGTAAACACGCTGCAAATTGTTTCATTTCCGTTTACATTTACTACTTTCAGTTCTTGAGGGAAATGTTGTTCGACAAATAAAAGTTTCGAGGACTGCTTTCACGAAACTTATGGAAACCATCGTTTCCAGAATGTTTTGCTATTTCCGTCCAGAAAACCACTTGAGTTTCTTTTTATTGAAGTAAACGTAAGTACTTTAAATAAACGAATATTTACCGTTTTGAACACGTGTACAAACGAATTTAGGTAACTTGATTACTACATTTCTAAAGCAGACGTAATGATCCTCTAAAACTAGACATAAACACAACAGCCACTCACAATCCACAATAGTATTTGGTATTTCTGAACAGTTTCAGTATTTGTAACATCAGCCCAGATACGACGAGGTCTCATATACAAAAGAAGATGTCGGTATCTAGATCCGTACAAGATAGTTGCGAATAGCTGGCGGCGTACAAAAGCATCCATTACCGCATAGGTACTGATTTGTCACGCCGCTGATTCATTAGACGAACATTAATCTTAGAACGCGGTTACGACGGTACATGATAAAGCTTTACTTTGTTTAGCCCCCTCTACAGCGTCTACGAGACTTCGTAGCACCGTAGCTAATTCGTAGCACTGAAGTCTGTCGTAGCTGATTTTGTTTAGTAAGAATTTGCATTTTGGGTAAATATGCGTAGTACATTTATGATGTACAGGAGTGCACAGGGCGGCATGATTTTTTTTTTTTAATTCCAATGATGCTAATGAAGAATTGAAACCGTGGTTCTTGAATAAAACTATTTAACAGTTAATAACTTTTAACTTGGAATCATCTTGGTAAAATTGCTTTAGAACTAAGTAACGAGAACACTACGAAATTAAGTAATCAGTCAATTAAAAGTTCTACTATCTAATAAAAGACAAAACTCACATTCACGACGGAAACAATGTTTCCACGAAGCGTAAAACAATCTCCCAAATTGAATAGTTTCCGATTTACCTCAAACAGGGAAACCTTTCTCCGGTTTCTTATTGCTGAAAAACACATTAATAAATTACATTAACGAAACTGACCCACGTGAACCTCGGTACCTCGAGATGGCACAAACGAGTGCTGAACGTAGAACTTCGTTCATACGTCATGCAATGCTATCATTAAGGTAGTCTCAGAGTTCCATTTCTGAGCGATGAAGACAAAACAATATTGATATTGGATAATGGAAAAATAGCGTGTTAGAAACGAATTACTAGCGAGGAAAATTGCCATTTCCTTGCTATTCTTCTATCTAGAGGTACTTACTTACCGAAGTTGTTAGATTACGCTGCGTCTGATAGCTTTTGCCGCTTCCAACTATAATCGAACATTCTTAAACCGACGCGACGCGTTGTTGTGAGCACTTCAGTCATACCCTTTTCATCAGAGGCTATGAGTTAACTTGCTAACTATTATAGTCCCTAAAACTATTTACTTACGCATAATACGGTAAATACAAATATAGAACATAGTAAATATCCCATTTTAGATACTAATGATAGTATCGACTGCCTCGTTGGTCAAGTAGTCGCAACCCCGACTGGTGAGCATCCTCTCTTGGGTTCGATTCCCGGGTCGGGCAAAGTGTCATTGGGTTTTTCCATCAGGAATTTCTCAGTAGTCTGGATTTGTGCCCGATTGA
This sequence comes from Noctua janthina, assembly GCA_963576755.1. Classification (NCBI taxonomy): domain Eukaryota; kingdom Metazoa; phylum Arthropoda; class Insecta; order Lepidoptera; family Noctuidae; genus Noctua; species Noctua janthina. The sequence goes on from OY755055.1 coordinate 9,113,920, forward strand.
TGGCAATACTCTTGCCCCCTATTACATGAGACTTAAACATAACTGTCAAAATGTGGGTGTACTTGTTAGGTACACCTCTGCCTAACCCTTCGGGGATTACAAGGCGTGATGCTATGTTATGTTGATAGCATCTAAAATGAGATATTTTCAGCATCTTGTTATGACTCTCTCGTAAAAAAGAAAATTTCAGTTCAGAAAATTTTAAACAAAGCTTTTATGCAACATTTATTCACATAGTTATTTGGAAAAGTAATTATAATATACTAGCGACCCGCCCCGGTTTTGCACGGGTGCAATATATACATATAAACCTTCCTCTTGAATCACTCTATCTATTGCTGAAAACTGTTTAAAAATCCGTTGCGTAGTTTTAAAGATCTAAGCATACATAGGGACAGACATGCGGGAAGCGACTTTGTTTTATACTATGTAGTGACCAACTTCAAATCATAGCACCGAAACTCTCCTATCAAAGCCCAGCCACGATAATTGATTAAAGTAAAACACTAACACACACACAACAAGTACAACACATTCTTGGAAAACAAAAGAGAACCCACATTGTTAACAAAGTATTACTTCTTCAATCTCCAAATTACGTACGTTTGTGTATCAAATATCATCATTATGTGCGTCTGCACACTTGAACACTCACACCCAACACGTGAAAAACTTTTACTCAATATTTTGGCTTGAGTACACTGTAATTTAACAGTACGAGTATGTGTTGGCTGATGGGGCCGAAAAGTTCTGGAGTGGCGACCACGAACTGGAAGACGTTGCGTTGGAAGGCCTCCCACTAGGTGGACCGATGACCTGGTGAAGGTTGCAGGGATCCGCTGGATGCGAGTCGTACGGGACCTATGTCCAGCAGTGGACGTCTTTCGGCTGAAACGATGATGAGTATGTGTTCAATAAGTCGTGCGTCTAATCTAAAAGTAGGCAGATTCTAACCGCAGTTTTGGTGAAAATATTAAAGTATAGTACATACAGTGTGTACTTTTTAGGTTTTTTACTTTCAGCTCGTGGCTAAATAATAACAGCCGCTCGGGCTATCTTCTTAACCCGCGTTTGCCTGGGTTGGTCCGTAGATAGGTGACCACTATTCACATACCGAGTTTTTCCGTGCCTCGAAAAGCACGTTAAGCCGTTGGTCCCAGCTTTCAAATATACATCTTTGACAGTCGTTACTTGTAGTTAGTCGCCCGAAAGTCTGACATCCAGACTTAACATGGGGTAGTAATGGGTTGAGGAGGTCAGATAGGCAGTCACTATATGTAAAATACTGGTACATATTCAGCTGCATCCGTTTAGACTGGAAGCCAACCCCAACATAGTTGCGAAAAGGCTAGGCTGATATATAATATACTTTCAGCACATGTTTTAAACTTATACATGCTCATTTTTTTTTCATATCCGTTAGACCTTACTCGCTGAGTTGACATTAATATAAGCTTTAATATTTTATTTCCAATGTACGTATTAATCCGTCCCGGTGCCAAGCCCGTGATGGACCACTTCGATTTCCGTTTTCATCGTTTTATCTACTCGAGGAATATTGTTTTTATGACACAATCACTCTCTCACAGCGATCGCAGCTGCAAGCTTAAGGATAAATTAAGACAAGTGCATTAGCCTCTGACACACGTCGAGGTAAAAGCGACAAGGCGTCTTGTACAGACGTGTAGACAAGCCATTATAACGCAATATGAACCTACACAGAGCTATAAACTTTTACACCCCCGCACGTACACAACGATATACAGATAATAACGTATCTAACTAGGGTTAAGTTAACCTCGCCCGATGTTTATGCGGCATTACTATGTACAAGCAAACTCCTCTATTGCCGATACAATAGATAACAAGTTTCGATAAGGGAGTTCAATAAGGATACCACAGTATTGCGTAGGTATCTGCTTAATTTTAGTAAACCACTTTAAACTTCATAGTTTTGGTTGTGTTTCATGATCAAGACGCCTGCGCGAAGTTAGAATGAAGAGATGCAATCATGCATCTCTTCAACGTAACTTCCAATTAACGAAACAGACAATTCGGTCAAACTGTCTTGACGAGATTACTTTTCTAGTTTGTCAGAGAAGTTTGAAATGCCTTTAATTGGTCGGTCGAACGGGACGATACGATTTCGGTACACTAAAAAAGAGCGTAAAGACAGCAGCAAAAATGCTACAAGCGAAAAGTCCTTGACCAAAGTACTTTTTAGTTGGCAGATATCGATAAAAGCTTTCTATTTTTAAATTGAATACTACCTGAGTATGATACTTGCTAAAATTCTCACTCAATTTTTAAGAATTTGAAACTCTATAAGAATTTGTTCTAAGTGTTAAAATATGTTCAGTTTTAATTATAAATAATACCTATATCATCTTTCGTATTACTGCAACCGTATAGCTACAAACTTGCAACATATGAACATATATGCTGATCGTAATTTCAGTGCTAACTGACGTTAGATTGACGTAATCCTGCACGTCGAGCCGGCGGAAGTCAGGATAATGAAACAGATCGATCATCTACCATCCAATTTGGCTGTAATTCATATATCAACGATCAGAAGTTACACAGATTACCGTCACATGAATAGTGTTTTTTGAGACTGTCCATAGATATATCGTAAGGCTTACCACGTTTCCTTATTTGTGTCGTCTACAAAAGTATATCATAAATATCAATCGAATTGAATCGTTTTAATACCTGACTCTACCAAAACATACTCTATAAAACACCCTACCAAAACAGGGTCTTTCGTGAAACTGCTGATGTTCCTTTAAGCTAAGACGAACCCACGCTAAAGGTCAGGTAAATTCTACGCCTAAACTGAGAATAGGCAGTTAACAACCTCTTCGGCAATATACACGTAATCCACAAGGCCGTACACGGTCCATTATCATGCTATAAGTTACCTACTTAACTTCAAACTAATCTCACGGCTCCATCATAAAATATAACTTAAAAGCTATCGCGAAGAAACCATTACCTGCAATGGTGGATTTTTGATATATATTCTACTATCATCCAATAAATTGTGAACGAGAATATGCGTACTCACCATTAAGTATGATTTAAAGGCTCATAATTCAAACACGACATATAATCGATGTTCGGAAGCTACATGGAAAGGACATTCCACCCTTTTCTTACGAGCGGCAATTAAATTTAATATGTCATTTATTCCTTCTAAGATTGCTTTTTCCGAATAGAAATTCTCTCATGTGCGCTCAGTTACTTTTATTGATGATCGGAAAGGTTTTTCGTTAACGGGATGCTTTGATCATTTCACACTATTTGCGTTTCAAACATCTGGGAAATAATTACTTCAAACGAGGCTGGCGCAGCGATCCTTGAGCGAAGGATTGGGCAACACAAAAGGACCCCGTTAGCCTACAAAAGAACAGTGAAATATTATTAAATAATGCAGGTAAAGCATATTAACTCTGCCTTTTATTATTTCCTTTGTATATTTTTTCTATTATTCAAGCGTTAAACGTGATCTTTCATTGTTCCCTAATCAAAATTCGGTTTTTCTCGGGTAAATGCAAAAAGCAATAATTTTAGCAATTTTGTTAAACACGATTAAATTTTTGTGACGTTTAAAGTGGCAGGTTTAATGTATCAAAGGTTTTTAAAAACAATATTTTGTTATTAACCAACATGCCAACAAGACAAATACGCATGTTTGTTTTCCAATGGAGGAAAACTCCAGCAAAAAAATATACCTCTCGAGGCTTATACGTTCAAAGTAAAGTTAGATTAACATGGTCATCCTGGTACCTGAAATAACAAACAAAGGGAGGAGATGTCAAACTAAGCTTGCGCCACGATCCTCTTCAAAAAAAAATCCATTTCGAAAATTCCACAAACTTCCTTTCATATTTCTATTTCGACACAAACCAAGCACCTAAATTCCATTTCCTCGAAAATATTTATCCCTCAAACATGATATACCGACTAGCAAACAATGTTATTACAAGAAAAATAAAACGTCCCTGAACGCTTCCCTCACCTTCTGATTAAAAACATTGTATGTCTCAACGCGCCAATAAATATACCGTGTCAATATTTGTGCGCGGTAACATGACGCATATACTATGTGATAATGTCGTCATGTTCTGCGGATGTACGCCGACAGTTCCCTAGTTATAGCGTTGTTAAAGTAAATGATCACACCTGCGACACATTCTGCCTCCGTGATCACATGTACTTGCAGACGGAACCACTACTATACCAGAATATGTCCAAAATAATTGCGAACCGATATTCCCAATTAGATCTATTCATTCATGAGCATACGTGACTAGGTGAGCCTGTGTAAACACAGAAAGCCGCTGTCATTATTCACATTTTCCTTTGACGCACTGTTCTCGCAAGTTCGCAACGCCGTGTGAGGGGGATTAAGTGCCGCCCGTCTACAGCTGCGTCCTGTCGGATAAACATAATTTACTAACGACATCTGCCAACACTAACTTAATAATGTTACAAATTACGCCTACCTACATAATGCTATCGCGGTGGATTTAGTTGACGTGTACAAGCAATCTCGGGAGGCACGCAGGGAAGGAATTGTTGTCCTCGATTATTACAAGAGACAGGTACAATGGGCCCCGCTCGTCGGATCCAGTCGTCTCTAAAAGAACGAGGTAAGCATTGGCCCTCTCGGCCGGCAAAGATTTATATCCGTACAATGGACTAATCCGCTGACGATGGGATTGCGAAGGACACCTGCTGCTCACCAAATGGAAACTGTTTTCGAAGTATTTTTTGTGACTTGAACTAAGCTCGGCCATACACACGTCTGAAGGAACTCGCTGTTCATTTTATTGCGCCACTACAAGTTTGTATCGCGTGGCAGAAGCACGTACGATACGGTTTAGAACCAGGTGTGGAAATTGCGGCGATATGAAAACAAATTATTTCTTAAACTTCTAGTAGTTATAGCGTCGTTAAAATAAAAATAAGTACTAAGTGTAGAGCTTACTAAGAAAGTAGACAAAACAAAATTGTCTTTGCGATTGATTGCTGTTATTACGTTTTAGCATTAGGAATTTCACAGTAGCAGCCTCGTAGTCTGGATTAGTGTCCGGTCGATGGCAATAGGCTAGCCCCCTATTACATGGGACTTAAACATAAATGGTGAGATGTGGGTGTACTATTAGGTACACCTCTGCGTAACCCTTCGGGGATTACGAGCGTGATGTTATGTTATATTATGTTTCGTTTTTGGGTTGATATTTACCGACGTTGTTTCAATGTTTATTTCTTTCAGTCAATTAGGAGCTATAAAAAACCGCGCCTCTAAACTACGCCGAGTTACGGAGTAGGCGACGCCGCCGCGCCGTAGCAATCTGCTACGATATACAGATTTGCGATTATTATTTGTATTGGAAATTCTGGCCCATGAATATGATCAAATGAAATTATTTTTGAGCCCTATACTAAACATATCAACGAATATACTGGTAATCTGGACCCCGTATTATATCTATTATTGAAAGTCCATACAGTCTCAATTCGAAGACATGTGACGTGTACCAACCCGCACTGGGCCCACGTGGTGGATAATAGACCATTCCTTCTCATAGAGAGGAGGCCTGTGTCCCAGCAGTGGGAACATTATAGGCAGATTATGCTTAGGCTTATTCCATACAGTCTCACTGAAGAGAAACCCTGCACCGCAGAGCTTTTTTAAAAGCTTAAACAAGAATTTTTCGTTACGTACCTTTTAACAAACCGTATTAATTGACCATTCCTTAAAAAGAGCACCATGTTAAAAGCACTTTTATTTTGTATTTATGTAGATTTACTTTTCGTTTCTTTCAATTGTAGGCTCGATTCGAAAAGAATAAATTAGACCATTTCAATCGCATTACTGTAGGGACTCCATTATACGAAGTACATTTAAAACGATCGGTATATTAAATATCAGAGGCAATAATGATAATTAACTGGAATAATTATTAACGAAAGCGTTTATATTGTGGTTTTGGGACGTTAGATCCTAAATAATCAAAGTTATGAATTCTAATTTAAAATAACGAGGTAAAAGGTCAATTATAGAGTGTTGATTTATTTATAAAATCAAAAAGCAAATGTGGGTAATGACACGTTAGTAATCCATTGAGCCCTCGCGGGAAGAAATGCCGGTAAAATTAATAAATTGGAGTATTTCCGCTCGCAGTTAAAGCGAACTTTGAGAGTGCTCTGAATATTAATACACGGGTCAGGTCGAAATTAATTTATACGAACCGACCAACCTCTGTTTTACTGGAATTTTCTATTTCAAAATTCCGTTCTCGTTCGATTCTGAAATCACGATCAGTCTGACTTTTTAATTCATCACCAGGAATATCGAACTAACGTTTTCAATTCTGATAAGCTTATATTTTATTGGTATTTCAATTTGAATTGGCGCATGACTACTGAACTAGCTTTATTATTTTATGAAAACTGCTCTACCAATTTATCCTGGATAAAAAGAAACCGTTCCTTAATACTTAAGTGATTAGCCATGGAAAGTGTCAGGTTTGTGAGCGGTTGACCTCCATTTCCGTAGATGCATGTCGCACATACATTCTGCTAGCCATCAACCTGAGTTAATCCCCGCCTCACCCTTAACGACACCCACGGGAGAGATTGGTTGACCTATTTTTAACCACGGTTACCGGTAAACGAAATTACATGTTATTAAAAACGAAGTTTTACACGAACATATTCTTAAATACAAAATCTACTTTTAATTAAAAATCTTTAAAAATGATGAAGGTTTAAAGTTTAATGGCCTGATTTACACATTTATTGTCTTGGTCGAGCAAAGCGCACATGTTGTGATTAAACTGGTTGTTGTTGTGATTAAATCGTTCAATTCATTTGACACGTTATCAATTGAGGACTGGATCCAAGTAAAATAAGCTTTCTAATGTCACCGAACGTTTAGTCTTGAATAATTTTACATTACGCTCAATCTACCTTGAATTCAAATAGCCATATAATTTGATAGCATCTGAATTCGTACATTCATTCCAAAAGCAGTTACTGTTCCAAACTCACACAATTTGCTTACTGAAGAAACCACCAAACTGTTTTGTCGCACGCAAAGCGAAAGATACCACGTTCTATCAGAAATGTAATGTTCTATTAGCTATACAACAGTTTAAGTTAATTTAAGTCCCCTCTGGTTTAAAATAGACTTCTAATTTAATAGAAAATGATGTAAGGACTATAAATCATGTAGGGTGACAGTATAACCCCCAACTGATAAGATTAAATTCTATACTGATACGAATAAAATCAAGCTGAAATGTTGTAAAATGTGTGTGTGTGTTGTGTGTGTGTGTGTGTTGGGATGTTGTTGTTGTGTTGTTGTTGTTGTTGCAGCAGAGTGAATGAGTAGGTAAACTCGAAACATTAAATTATTTCTAATAAGTCTATCGCAATAAGCACAGAAAAAAAACGAAAACAACAAAGAGAATAATAGAAGAAAGTAAATACGTAGCATTACTCCGCCTGTCTACTCGAATACAATAATTGCAAACCCCTGTTCTAATCTGCGGAATTCAGTAACATTAACTTCATATTATATGGAGCCCAGCTCCACTTTCTATATTGTGGATAAAGTAATACCTTCATTCCACATTTTCTTATATGTTACAGGTTTTTGTTGGTACAGTGTTTGCAAACAGACAGTTACCCCTTTATTTTGTTGCGAAGAGAATGTAGTGTATTTTTTTATCACGGAACATAGTTTTATTTAGGATTCGGAGAAAATGCTAAGGAAACCGCTATTTGTAATAAAATATTACTACATATTACATTTTGTACCTGTGTCTAGCTTGACTGTTAAAGGCGATTCTCACACGACACCGCTCGTCCGCGCGGTCGTGCGGTGAAGCGGATCTCACGCCGCATTGTCTTGTATGAAATTCGTTGATGCCTAACACACGTACACCGCCCGACTGCGCGGACGAGCGGTGTCACAATGTATTTAAGTACACATACGACTTATGCATCTTAAGCAATCATTATATAAACATACTAGTTTATGCCCGCGGCTTCGCGTGCATAAGCGCCACGTTGTTTTCGATACTGTCCCACGGGATCGTAGTACCGGGATAAAAAGTATCCTATATGTTAATCCAGTTTATAAACTATGTATGTGCTACATTTCATCCAAATCCTTTCAGTAGTTTTTGCGTGAAAGATTAACAAACATCCATCCATCCACACAAACTTTCGCATTTATTATATTAGTAGGATTAGTAGGATAGTTAACAAACCATTTCCGGAATATAACTAAAAATGAAAACATTTCATAAAACGATGTGTAATCGTCCAGTAAAACCGATATCAGCACATAAAACTCCGTAAAATATAATAAGCGTTCACTTTTACACGAATAAAACACATCTTCTATTATGCCTTTTGAAATTCATTCACTTCGTTCCTTTCTTTAATATTACCAGGAAACCCAATAAAATCAAAAGCACGCTCCAAATATCACAACTTGAGCGAAATTTGAAATTGCCGTATAATACTAGGTCGGATTTATTGGGAGCGTATGGAGTACCTGGTATCTTTTATGTAACACGGGGCTTAGGTAATGAGAATACGTATTAGCGGATCATCAATCACACAACGGCTCATGTTCGTGGATTGTCTGAAGGCGAGATGCGACGGCCTCATACGCCATTATGTCATCTCACACCTTTGAGATCGTGGATCATATGCTTGGCTGGCATTTTTTCTTCGGTTATTAATATTGGAAAGACCTCTTGCCTTTATTATACACTGCTTTTATTGTGCCAGTTATGCTTGGCGGTATTTTTTCGTGTGTTTTTTCCCGTTTTTGATAATAATTATGTGATGACAAACTACGACTTTGTCCTTATTGGATTAAACATTGTTACATATTTAACATAAGGTATGTTTGCAATTCGCATTTGTCTTCTTAATCTAGAGTCTATTCCCATCGCCAGGTCTTTGGATAATAAAAAGATTAGACAGGGCCATTAAGAAATGCATTCCTACTTACCTGGCAGGTCTTATTTAATTTCTACCCTAACAAGTAAATTACCAGGTAATGTCGAGTCTAACTGGTTAGAGTCGACATTAATGGCTTCTCGGGCTAGCGTTAGCATAATTTTATATAATTCCTACCTGCCTTCGCTCAGCTTTTTTTAATAAAAATCAAAACCTAGTTGGAAAACTGTCGGTCCATCTTCATAAGTTGAGCTGTTAATCAATTCTGAAAATACATTACAACTCTACAATACCCCAAACAAAAATTTATTCTAAAATGTTTAGATACCCATCACGTCTACAGAGTTTCGCTAGCAAATTTAATTTGAACTCATATTCTTCAAAAATCCCCAATTCTTAAATCGTAATTGAATTCAAAAGTTTAAAGAACGAAACAAAGACGTCGGTCCCTCAACTTATGCACGTTATTCATAACGCTATAACTCCAGAGCAAGTTGTTGCTTCATAAGAAGTAAGGCGGGCTGATGAATGAATGATCTCTAAAGAAACAAATTTCCAAATCAAAAAGTCGCAAGGGAAGCGGGGGCCGGTAATTGACAGTGGTTGTATCAGCGCTGCAAACTTTTTATGGCGTCATAAACACGAGATGAAATTATATCCTAACGACCCAATAAACGGGAAAAACTCCTCTCAGCCACCCGTTATTACATGAACGGAAAGGTTCAGCTCCGTATTTGCCCGCCAGCTATACACGTATTTATGTTATTAGGTGCCTAACTAATTACCTACTATTTGTGGGCTTTTTAAAAAATCAGCAGCAACCGGAACACGGATCTGTGCGTTTTGGCAATTAATTTATGGATAGTCGGCGGACGTTAAGTTACACAGTATAATTGGATTTGTCTTGCGCATCATTACACCTTATTGCTCAATATCGTTGCGCAAGCGAACGAGGCGATCGAATCCGTTCCCCCTGCCTTCGCTGAATCTCCCAATTAGCATTTAATTTAGTTTTTATCCCTCATTTCATTTCGATGCTGAATAACACCGAGCGACCCTCGTCAAGAAGGCTTTCACGGGAAAATAAAACCTTTGTTTATTTTCTCTATCTTTCCGCGCGAAGTGCAGCTACTAACAACAATTACTCTCGGTAAATTAAAACTCGATCTTGAAAAACAAGTTTATGTGCCTTATCTCTATCACAGTGTCTCAGAACAACACGTCGTCGACTTCATTTCGCAGGACGACTGCAGTGGATTTAAGAGAATGAGACAGAACGAACCAGGGCATAATAAAAGCGGATGATACCTTTTGCGGTGAAATATTATTACGTGCTTTTGGAAGTAGGTACCTACTTTTAACAGAGACGGAGCTGAAAGATATTTTGAAGAAAATAAACGCCATCGGTAGAGTATTCTAAGTTAAAACGTTACACCGCCTGCCGGCGCGCGCCAAGACAAACTTCACCAGAGCCAGGGAGTTACACAACTCTTTAAATGAACAGCGTCTTGTTGGAGTTGCAACACTCTACTTCGACTCACTATTTACTTACCAATGGTTTATAGATGCTAGTTTTATTATCAAGTTAAAATATTCTGAATTCTAAAGGTAAGACGGGAGACCTTTTTATGGAAAGTGCAGCTGAGGATGCGCCGTGACTTTATAAGTAGAATTCGAAGAGAAAACTCATTTATAAAAAGTAATAGCATAAATCAATTCTTGACCAAGGTAAGATATTCTGGACGAATACGAAATCATAATAGACGAGCTTATTAAAATTCATTGGAGCCACGCAATTCAGGTTGTGAAAAAAATGTAGTCTTTTGACACCTTATGAATAGCCAATTACGTGCTTGCCTCTCTAGTTTGAAGAGCAGATTACTTTCAAGTAGGTATCCCAAAATTCGAGGCTGTCGATTCTGCCGATGATTGGCAATTGACTGAACAAAGCGCTGGGCGATGATTTGTGGAGGCTTTCATTTCAAAGAAATCGTTTAAAACGTGTGACTATCACGTTTTCAGGTGGTATATTTTCTTTTGTATGTGTTTTTTTAACAAAATATAACATTTGTACCCACGTTTTTCCAGTCATCATAAAATGCAGCACATTATTTTTTCAGATAAAATTAAAGCCACAATTAATTGGTTACAGACCACCAATCAGATTAAAATATTTATCGTCACGAAAAGCAATTTACAGAGTTCGCCACAGCACAATACACGTCAGTAGCAGCTTGCCTCTGCAATATCTGGTTGAGGTGGAACGCTGCACATTTCACCTCGAAAATAATTCCACTGTTATTATTTTCGTTTAAATTGAATTTACTTCCGTCACTATCATTTTCCTACATTATTATACGGTAATTTCTGCTAAAGTAATTAATTGAATAGGTTCTTATGATAGTATTTACAAGTTGTTGAAGTAAGATGGGATGATGTTAAAAAAATATTAGTTTTCTAGGTAATTCTTTGTTTTTTTTTCTTACGTCCATTATTCATTTTTAAAACACATTTTTAATATCTCTTAAAAAAAACATACTAAAACAAGTGTGATCCGCCAGTGTCGGAAGCAGGGTCCAAGCTTCCGGTGATTAGGGCTGCAGAGACAGGAATCTTCGGAATCAAGCCCTTGATCAGACCTCCAAGCGAGAGCCTCGACAATTGGCCGTAACGACAATCGACACAATGATAGCCGAGTTCACATTTCACATGTAGATAACCTCATGAACCAAGTCGAGATATTTAATTTGTTTCTCTTTCTCAGCTTTCACGAGGTTCTCGTTATGCGGAGTGGTAACATCGACTATGACACACAGATCGGTTTTTTACCAATATATGGGGCTTTTTGGGGATAACAGTCCTGTCAGTAAATATAAGCTGATCCCAGAATAGCGTGACATGGTCTTTCTCGAGAGCTGGGTTGGCACATACTTGTAGTACGGTACCTCAGATTTCACAAGTTTATATTTCAAAGCAAGTTGCTGGTGGATGACCCTGGCCACTTGATTATTCCTGTGTAAGTACTTGATGATGATGATGATGATGATGATAGCCAGACGAGAACGGACGGTGGCATGCCCGACACACGTCAACTGTCCCGTCCCTCATAGTATGTTTCCGGTAGTTGTTCCTCAACATAACTTCGTGCATAAGCGCACAGACAAAACCTTCAGTGTCCCCCAAATGGTCGCCAAAACGTAGCCAGGACACGGACGCCAGAAAAATTACATCGGGCCCATGAAAAGCCTGTGAAGTGAAGTTCCTTGTCTTGCCATACTTCCTTGCGGTCATCGGTAGTAAGTACTACAGGTTTGCAATTCTCTTTAGCTACGGACAGCGAAGTGAGAACCATGTCCACTACGACCACATCTTGGTGCATACCTACCTTGCCTATTAAAAAATATACCCTGACACTGCACACCTCGTGATTGTGCAGGGTCTTCTCGTTCTAAAAGCCTCGGCCCCGCACTTTCGCGGGATGTATAGTCTCATCACCGAAAGAGTGCATTAAAAACCGGCATGACACAACGTTGAAGGCGCGCCTTGTTCCCACCTGAAAGAAGGCTATTTAATACCTTCTTCATGGGACCGAAGAAGTGCTCCCTCAACGATTACTTCATATCAGCTACGTTAATGCCTGACGCTTCCGACATACCCAAATACCTTTCGGATGAGGAAAGGGACCTTAGGCGTATGGAATCCGAGACCTGAATTCCCTCGCTTTCCATAATCTCCCTAGCTCCCCTCGCTTTACATGCATGACTGTACATTTGTCCACACCAAATTCCATCCTGGTGGCGCTAGTACTAGTTTCAAAACAAAAACTCTTCACTTGTGTGTTTGTTAATTTTCGCTCTCAAAATGAATGTAAGAAGTTTCTAGACCGTTGACAAACACGTGATTGGTTTATAATTCCTGGGATCAGCAGGACCACGTGACATAGGGAGCAGGTGGATAACACTAGTTGTTAGAAACTGCTGTAGTGACCCAGATTCTAAGGAACTCACTGAACTCAGCCATTTGAGCCAAAAATTGTGGAATCCGTCCAGTCGCAGAGATTTCCAGATTGGTAACGGACGAACTGCTCTGGCTATATCTAATGGCGTAATTGTAATTACTTCCATTTTTGGAATAGTTTCGAATACTCGCTCGACATCACGCATTCCGTCACCATCAGCATGACAAACGGGACCGCCAAGATGCTGCGCCAGAATGAACTTATTTTTTTTATTATTGTTACTGACTTAAAAGCCGTTTCTGACTTTTAACTACTACACTAATTTTAAGCTAAAATTGCGAAGTCGTCAGCATTAAGTCCGCCTATATATCACTATTGCATATGAAATTTAAAAGAATAAAATGGCAATCGATGAATAAACAGAAAAAAAAAGGTAAAAAAATAAGATATAGTGTCCAATCAATAAAATAAAGCCGTTATAAATTCAGCGTGACCTATTCCACCCACCCCACAACAGTACCTTGAAAATAACTTCCAAAGTCGATCGCAAATAAACGAAAAAGTATAAATGGGAAGGATTTATAGCCGTTTTTATATCCTAATACAACTTTCTCGCACTTTTGTTACAAATTGACATCTTAAAACCAACATAAAATAAAACAGTTTTACGTGTTGCCAGATTAAAAAGATTTTTAAAGAGAGAGCTAATCATTCATTCTGATTTAAGAAAGTTAACGTCTTACGGCATTTCATACAAACTTTCAAGTGATTTTTTTTCGAAATGACTTAACCGATTTTAATTAAACTTCGTACGCATAAGCAGGATACCTAAGTTTAAAAACTTGACAGAGAACTTTCCGAAATGTCTTTAAAAAAAAAAAGATAATTGGAAATTTCTGTTTCTATGGAAAATCTAAAATCGGTCTAACACACCACACCGCCCGCACACCATCGTCATCGCTGTAACACTATTTTTTCGGAAATGTTCTCTGTCAAGTTTTACGACTTATGTATCCTGCTTATGCGCACGAAGTTTCATTAAAATCGATTTAGTCATTTCGAAAAAAAATCTTTTGAAAGTTTGTATGAAATGTCGTAAGACGTTAACGCTCTTAAGTTAGTTTACAAGCAAAACCTTAACAAAAAATCTAGTTTTAGTAGTGAATTTAACAGTATTGGCTGTTTAACACCTTAGTAGTAAGCAGTCTTTGTCGATTGCTTTAGTTCGACACTTGTTAGTGCTTAGTTTGCTTTAAGATAATTAACACAAGACATTCCGTTTTTATTTGGGCATTTGGCACGCGCTCAATGTTTTGTTAAAGAATATTAGAGAGCTTTAAGGTTCCATGTCGACTAGTCCTCACTTTTCCCGTGCAGCGAGTGCACGTACCCTTAAAATAATTCATCTACTTTCTGATAGTTTGGTGGTTTTATTCTAAACCCTAGCTAGTGTTTCTAGTGAACACCACATTTTGTCTATACTAATACTTAAAGATATCATAAAAAAACTTATAGATTATACATACTGCTATGTATTACGATCGCTTTTGGTTGAACAACGATCTGGTCCACAACTGTTCGATTGCATCGTTTCGACTAAAGCTGCCCTTTTGACTTGAGAAACTTTTGCCGATCGTCGCGCTCCGCTCGGTGCAAGAAGCGCAAAAGCTCATCTTTAAGACAGACTCGCAGATAGGAAAAGGAAACTCCAGTTGGTATCCCTATATAAATAGCTATTAAGTCTAACATTATGAGGACACAGAACGTGACTATTTTCCTTCACAATAAGTTTTTTTCTTTGTCCTGTTAACAGGCGTTAAGATTAACGGTTAGGACCCATTTCATTTAGTTTGTCTGAAGACATAATAAAAGTCTTACTTTAATTTATGCATTTGTTCTTTATAGAACGAATTTAGATATTTGCACAACAAATGAAAAATATTAGTGAAAAACAAATCGTGTACCTAAAACCACCTTATTAAAATAGTAGCTATAAATTCCACTCCCCCATTCGACATTTATAGAGATAACAACAAATTACAAAATTGAAAGCGAGCTCCTTCATTATGTTTATTGCCACCGATCGTTGGTAAATTGATTCATTTATAAACGAGATTACTCAGATACTCAGGTCTATTCTAACTAACCCTGTTAAGAACCGAAGAGATTTTACAAATAGCGCCCAAGTGGGAGTGAATGGCGCGAGAAAGCGACGCTCCTATTTATCTCGACTTAGATAATTCCCGCCGAACTGACGTGGGATGAGGGTAAACATCTTGACGTGATTAATAGTAATCCTCAGTAGTTTAATAGTGAAGGATTTAGTTGTTTGAATTATATTATCTGAAACCAGGAACGGTAATTTGCTAACGGTGCTGGTGTTTTACTAGCGGTCTTTTAGCCCTAACCTCCATTTGACAGGGAAACAAAGGGTTTTTAGTATTAATAAAAACAAAAGAAAAATAATACGGGCGTACTTTAAGTTCAAACAGCTCTCGGCTTTTGTTTCGAAGCTAGGAAATACGTATTATTAGATATCTGCTAACAAAGCGCTATACGACTGCACCTGAGACTATTCACTATTTGTTGAATGTATTGAAGAACACGTATGATGAAAATGTTGCGAAAAAACGTGGATTTTATTGAAAATAACCAATTTACCATGTAAAAAGAGTCTACCAATAAATTATGTAATGAGTCAGATTTGAAAAAATTAAGCCAAGGTTTTTTAAAGAAAAAAAACGCCTGTTTGATTGGAGATTTCGCAGTATTCTACACAAATACCAAAGTGATTAAAAGGTGTAAGTAAGTACATTCGTAAAACATGCAAACAAGGACTGGTCGACTGGTAGCAAGTAGACTTCTGAGTAGGAGGTTCTGGGTTCTATTCCCGGGTCGGGCAAAGTGTTATTGAGTGTTTCCATTAGGATTTTTTCAATAGCTGCCACGGAGTCTGGATTTGTGCCCGGTTGATGGCAATAGGCTCGCCTATTACATGGGATTTAAACATAACTGGCGAAATGTGGGTGTACTATTAGGTACACCTCTGCCTATCCCTTCGGCGATTATAGGCGTGGTGTTCTGATAAAGACTGTTTTCGTGAAAATTGTCCTGATTGAAAATATTGTCATTTCTTTCTTCATCACTTACATTAAGAAATTGAAATAATTACGCGTCTTCAAGTGCTTACTGGGAAGTCCCGCTACAAACCCTGCGACCCGTACACCCACCGGCTTTATCCACAAGTGCATACAAGTGTGTGTGTGTGTGTTTCTTTATCATAAAAGCTACGTACGTACCTCTGTAATGATAATCGTTCCTGTACATTTGTTTTTTTTAAAGTATCTACACCGCCATATGCTATTTAAATTCTTGTACTGTGTTTGAAAATGGTATTGATACCCTTCGAACAATAAAAGTCTTCCTCGACTTTGTGCAACAAAAGTTAAATTAGTTTCGCTCATTGTAATTTATTCAAAGCTCCAATTTTACAATTATTAAAATAAAATGACAAAATTAAAACAAAATAGTTACCATGTCAATACTTAAAGAATATTATTAGAACATGCAAAGAGGAAATACTTTGAGGAATATAAAGCCGCATTGATAGTAAAGTGTCATCTCGATGGTGCAGATGAGACCATACTATCAATGCAGTTTCGTTTGCACCATTCTCAATGGTGCAGATGAGACCATACTATTAATGCAGTTTCACTTGCACCATTAATGGTGCAAACGAAACTAATTAGTCTCCTCTGCACCATTGATGGTGCAGGTCAATGGTGCAGACGGTACAACGGGACCACGGCTCCCACTACCCTGCTGCCTCCATGATATTTCCGCCTTGGTATAAGCTTATCTCATTATAATCCGTGTCAATACGATATCAGAATAAGAAGCAATGGTTAATAAGTATCTAATACACCATAAAATATAAAACCTCTTACAGTACCTTAATTTATGCCGATTTTCAAAAGTAACTTCATTTTAAAAAACAGTACAGTCTCTGCTGCCTATAAAACTCAATTGAATATTATTTAACTAAGTTAACAAAACATGACATTGTAACAAGCTTATTCAATTCCACAGTTTAGGCTTGTGTCATCAATATAATTGCTTAATACAAAGGTTTGTATAGCGAAGTGACAATGACCACTGAGTGAAGAGCAAAAGGAGCAATCATATGAAAGTTATCCTCTTAGAAGATTCTCTTATGAAGAATGCTCAAGTTATATGGCAATACCCAGAGAAAACCATCAACTAGTACGAAGGTATTGCAACCGACCTCCAATTTATAGTAATTTGGATATGCATCGAATATTTGTGCGAAAAAGTTTAATGACCCATCGTGTTAATGAAAAAGTAGAGTCGGAAAAAAAACATTTTTTGTGCACTTCATTATGAGACACAGACGAAATCTTGTTAAGGAAAACACATTTTTCGCCGCTCAACTTTTACAAATAGGATATTAAACTGCTACAAGGATCTTTTAGAACTCGAATGATGTTGACACTTGACAGGGGGACGCTGTAGGTAAACACTTGGGCAATATTATGAGAAATGTATTGCGAAACCTGTTGAAGTCAGAAGACCCTAGTACTTGTAAAGCTATACGTCTGCATGTGAGTTCTCCATATGCTCACTACTCCATGTAGCACCCCTTTGTGACACACATAACATTTAGAGCGTGACCAAGTAACGAAACACGCACAACGCGCATTAAAACCTATTTAGAGGTAGATACTTATTGTTTCTTGTCCTAACACATTGAAGTTGTTACCGATTTGTCTCATCTTTATCCGGCTTTATCTAATAGCGCTACTTCAGACTGGTATAATTGATTTATTATAAAACAAAAAGGTTTTTATAACAAAACATAACATCACGCCTTTATTGCCTGAAGGGTAAGGGAGAAGTGATCTAAGCTATTTAAGATAATTACAATAAGTCGGACTAGAATTTATTGTTAGGCCATGACATTTTTACAAATCGCCATTCCTTTATTTTTCTATTCTAAATTCGATGTGTTTTTATGGCTGGGTATAGAGACAAAAAATTTAAGTTAAAATTTAAAAAACCCCCATCGCAACAAAAAAAACGAACAAAGATTTGAAAAGTCAATAAAATGGTTGAGCCGGTTTTGATAAAACAAGTCTAATTGTAATATACACATCATGCGCTTTCATCTGATACCCCACTTGAGTATATTTGAAAATATTCGATTACTCATCACCACTTTCACCCCCATGTCTAAAATGGCTGAACGGATTTTGATAATACAACAGTAGCGAAGGATCAATTTTTGTAAGAGGTAAGCCGGAGTACATATCTTTACTGTATAGAATATTATTGGCTATAGAATACTGACTGTGCCATTTTTCAAACCGAAGCCGGTAGGAATCGGGTTGTATGTAACCTTCGCCACTGTAATACAAGTCTAATTCTAATATACACATCATTCGCTATCATTTGATACCCCACTTGGATATATTTGAAAATATTCGATTTTTCATTCCCCAAATCTAGTAAATGGCTACACCGATTTAGATCAAACATGTCTAATTGTAATATACACATCTTATACTTTCATTTGATACCCCACTTGGGTATATTTGAAAATATTCGATTTTTCATACCCACTTTCATACCCCATAACTAGTAAATGGCTGCACCGATTTTGATAAAACGTATCTAAGAACCATTGCCAAGAAAATAGCTTTCAAATAAAAAAAAAAACTGCATCCAAATCGGTTCACTCGTTTAAGGGCTACGGTGCCAGAGACAGACACACACACATTGCGGTCAAACTTATACAACCCCTCTCTTTGCGTCGAGGGTTAAAAATAAAAAATACCACTACTTCGAATACTTCGACAGCATGGTTAGCGCAGTGGCTAAGCGATTGGGTGCTGCGCTGCGTGTCACGGGTTCGATTCCCGCATGGATCAAATATTTGTCTGGCCTACAGGTAGTTGTTCCGGATCTGGCTGTTTGTGAATGTGAGTTTAAATGTGTGTTAACACACTCACGATAAGGGGACCCTGTACCATGGGTGCGTTTTTAATAAAACCATGAAAAAAAATATTTTAAAGCAACTATAATAGGTATCAGATTAACTCGTAGAAAACACTTAAATCATAATCAAAAAATTGAAACTCCTTTAGTTCAGAATTCACATCATCATCATCATCATCATTTCAGCCGAAAGACGTCCACTGCTGGACATAGGCCTCCCCCAAAGGAGGGATTTTGCCATAATCGCCACGCTTGGCAGGCGGGTTGGCGATCGCAGTACAGTTGTTAAAAAAGCACAGAGAACGCTGCTGCCCATTCTCTGGTAAGTCCCTTAGTCGCCTCTTACGACACCCACGGGAAGATATGGGATGGTGCTATTCTTTACGTCTGACACCATACAGAATTCACATGCACGATACTAACATGTAGGTACCAGGCAGACGTTTAACCCACTTAATGCTTACAGCCAACACCGAGGATATATAGTTAGTTTTGATGCCAATACCACATAATAGGCTTAAGCTTTGAACGTACCATTATCAAGTATCCGAACAATATTATATAATTTCTACGTACCTAATAAGCATTAGCATAGCTCCATTCTTGAAAAAAGTGTTTTTTTTTTTTAAATTTGATGTATTGGGACAAGGACAGCGAAAGTTTCATCTAAAATTCTTACGGCCGTTTCCATTGACATTAGGTGATTAATAAATGAATACCTCTTATTTCTTAAATGGCGCTTATCCTCATGTATAAAAGAAATGTGTTGAACTCATTATCTGTTTCTAAAATAGCCACTTTACTACACTTAACTATTGATTATCCACTTCTACATTAAAAAATAAAGCACGTTTTTGAACCTGTTCATCTCCCACATAGCTGACGAAATGTGGGTGTACTAGGTACTCCTCTGCTAACCCTTCGAGGATTACAGGCGTGATGTTAAGTTATGTTATCCCCCATTTCGAGTACACTCAGACACTAATCATATTGTCAGCCATCATGTCTGACATTACGACTAATGTATCGTTTAATAAAGAACGTTAATAAATCAAAACTAGAAAGCCCATCAGTCTTATACTCGTTAGACAAATACCCTGTCCCAACTTCCCCGTGGAACGTCGAGTACACAGGAATTTGCATCAGCCGCTTAAATATAACTGCGCATAACAGGGTTAGTGCACTTTGAAAAGTCGTAGTACCTAATTGCAATTTGAGGGTATTCAGCGGAGAGTAGTATCATGAATGCGGATGACAACCGCAATGGCTTTGCGGCCGCACAAGCTGTATGCGGTCCGCATGCAGGGCGAACTACCAATGTTCTACAGAGTACCTACGTGCCTTACGTATGACACACACTTTGTGCGCAAGTGGGGCAATACACCTTGTATGCGGCCGAACATCGTGTGGACGTTTCAATACATTTGTAAGGCTTCCGGATTCTGGTAGAACAGTTTCACAGTTTGAAGGATGGCCTAGTACTTGAGAGTAAGGCTACGGAAAAGAAGAGTTTCCGTAATAAAAGAGCAAGTATTTTTCCTTAAATTGTAGAATTAGTGTACGTACTGCTGGCTATTTACATTTTATTTTACTAAATTTGTATACAATACATATTGTTCTGAAATAAATGACTTATAACATAACTTTTTCTTCCGATTGTGCAGTAATTTTTTTGTGACACGTATCGATGTGGCACTGTAATAAATAAATAGGTAAACAGGAGGAAGGCGCTTAACAGAATCCACTCCATTTCCCTATGTCTGTCACTGCTAGTTAAATATTAAATACTCTTATAAGCCGTGATGTTGTGTACACAGTGACCAGATGGCTTTGATATTGATCATATTAAATTTTTGAAATTAAAAATGTGTATATAAACATCTTAACCACTTTCGTGGATAACTTAGCAAGATCAAAACGCCGAAGGGAAAATGTAAATTAGAAAGTCTCCTGAAGACCGTTTGTTACCAGCCAGATCGTATTCACGAAGCTTTCTGACGGGTATTGTCATAAAAGGACTTATTTGATAACGTTATTGTTTCTATGACCATCTACTACTGACATTATTTTAGATTAATATTAGGGGTTAAAGTATTAAATTTCCGATTTGTATGGACGATTTCGTGAAAAGTGATATTTCCATACTAACATTTTTTTTTCTTGGGGACTTCTGAACCGATTTTGATGCAATTGCAAACTTTAGTTACAGTGGAAAAAGCTGCGCTGCACTGCGTATCTTAAATTCTTAAAACACAGTCTCTGACAAAAATATACCTACTTAAAGTAGGTAAACCGAAGGCACATTTAAACAGGTGTTTTGACACACTACCCTATGAGATAATATGCAAGTACTAGTACGGTTTTTTAACTCTAAAAGGTACGTAATTTAATAATTAATACAATAAAAATGAAATTAGGAAAAAATATAACTATACTTCAAAGTTACAAACAGAACAAAATGTGAGAAAAAAACGACAAATTTCATAGTTAAAGACCTATTACCTCTTTTTTGGTTAGGTTATGGTAGTATCCGTCTCCAAAAACCTCAGGCAGCATTTATAAAATAATTAAATACGCCATTACTTAACTCTGAATAGTAAATATATAATAACAAATGGGCGCAGGTGTCCCAGGGAACAGGCCCCTTGACCACAATAATGGCGGCGGTGCCGGACTCACCCCTACCTGCTAATTAGGGACGTAACGCATTAACAACAACCAACCTCTTTTTTTCAACTCGTTAAACTTAAATTCAACAGCCTGAAATATAGCTCTCGTAAATTAATAAAAAAGGAAAAAATGTACAAGTAAAATCATAACAAAGTAAGGACTTAAATGCTATTGTGGAAACCCAAATTACTCAGAACAAAAACGACGTGAGCAGAACGTGTTTTTAATTAATGTGTATGCTCTAACCAGTTTCCCGAGCGTCAATAGTCCGCGCGCTCCATATTTTTCGTCACAAAGCTCTCTGCCAGCCTTTGTTTCTAAATAATCGAAAAAAAATCGAGGTACTAAACGTGATCTAGCAGGATTTGCTTATATCTTTCTTATTTCTACTTTTGCCAGAAAAAACAGAATACCCTCGTCAAGACGGATTTGTTAAATGAAAAAAAGATGTACAATTTGGTTTTTATGTTTTGTTGCGTCACCTGATCAAGATATGTGGGCAATGTAGAAAGCTTGTTTGCAAGAGAACATTTTAAGGGTAACAGCGGCTTTGGTGGCGGGATCTATTGATCTGCCTTCAGATTGGCAACGACATACAGCCTTTATTTATTTACGAAAGCGCACTGAAAATGCCTCTACGTAGAGGTATTTTCAGTGCGCTTTACTAAACATAGCTACGTAGCTATGTTTTATGACCTTAGCCCTATAGACTGTCTTAAGACATAGGAGAGCCTATCCAGCAAAGTTTATCCTTGACTGCTGCTCTACAAGTTTCCCTACTCTGCCACCACTCCACATCTATAGCAGTGCACCATGACAGATCAACAGGAAACGTTATAAATTACCATGAAAGCTTACCTAGTTACGGATAGAAACATTAAAAAGGGAGATTTTAGTTTGAGGAAATTGTCAATTGAAAATAAATAAATCATTTATTCAGGATCAAACATTTTATGCACCCACCAAACAGCGTATGATTATGGAATCCTACAAATTCATTAGTTTTACTCATTTATGGTACTCATTCAAATACAGTTTTTCGTAAAATGTTAATTTAAATCATTATCTTCTAACGTATTTTAGCATCTGCGGTAAAAAGTTTCATGAAAGTTTCAAGCATGAGAAATAACATAATAAGAAATATTCAAGTAAAAAGTATCAAATGATATAAAGCACTGCCCCAACACACAGTCTTGCTTCCTCGTACAGAAACTTTTTATATTCCATTTTACCAACTTTAACCAAGACAAAAGTTCTCTGAACAGAAGCTCAATGTCTTTCTCAAGATGACTTGTCAAAACACAAACCCAAATTAGAGGCTTTTTCGTTTACAAATCTCACATGACAAGGGTTGCCCTCCGGCGCCACTACAAATCTACATAGCCGTATCCACAACGTATACCCTTCTCTGGGCATGCCATGAAAAATACATAGGTAACTACGAATACCTTGAGTCGTGAAGAGAAAAAAGGACTATTTTAATGATGAAGTGAACTGATATTCACAGTTTTCATGGTGGTTTGTTTTTGTATGTACGTACCAAGAATTGTAAATCGAAAAATGTTGTTCAAATATTATGACATTTTAAGTGCTACTCCGTATTCCTCTCGTACCCCTGTTTTGACAGAAACCAACATAAAGTTGACACTTGACAGCTCACGGAAGTTGTGCAGCATTCAATTCAATCAAAATGAACGGGCCGTAAGATTCAAATCTTTGCCCACTTGAAAATAAAGTCTGCCAACCTGAATAAAATGAGTTCTCCAAAATTATGGACAACTCCGACTACGAGTTATCTAACTGAATTGAAGTCCTCGGAGTATTTTGTCAGAAAAGTTACGTAATACGTAGGATAGTATCTGACTTAAATCACCGAAGAAGATTATTAATAATCATGGTTTATTACAGCGATATTAATATTCTTCTTCTTTCGTATCGATGAATACGTCTTATCAAATTATTTGGCATCTATACGCTATCACGATTCAGATCTAAAAATACGTTCAGCCATCTTGCTCAAAAGAAAGATAAAGAATACAGCGTAGCCGCAATTCATCATAATTTGCTATCACCCGGTGGATTCTCATATAAACTAATATGATACTAAAATTAGGCAGGCGATACGAGCTCACACGACATAATCAGCTGCTCAGTGCCACCGCAAAGACGTCGTAAACTTCGTCCAGGGGAAGATAAGAAAGTTGCGAGTGGCCCGTGTCCCTGCCACCCGCGATAAACTCCGAATATCCATCATACTTAATTACCTTACTCTTTTAACAGTTTAGAAGAGTCGCAGTGAGCAAGAATTAACGCGCTCTTGTCACGTCGCGTCGCCGTCGCCCGCTGTTTCAGCGTTTCACGACGTCCCTGATAAATCTTTACTTCTACCCTCACAACTTTGCGACACTGACTCGAGTTTTTAAATTAATTTTATATCTATCTGCATTAATTAATTACATCCCGGCCGAAATTGTTAATATTAGTAAAGTAGCACAGGAAGTCACCGACGTTTCCCCTCGCTGTCTCAATATCATTTCCTGCATATCATCGTGCAAACTCAGCTGAACTGGAAAACTGGAAACCATGACTTCCTGTAATATCGGTTCAATTTCATCGAGTAATGAACATCATTACAAGCTCAAACGTCGAAACATCAATACGAAGTTAATTGGCGAAACATAAATAATTAACATCTATGAGTGTAGATTACACAGCACAGTGCAGTTCAATTTCGATTTGAGTAGGTAATACAATTGTTAGTACTCTCAGTCCAAACGAACAGCTAGTGCACCGGGCCGATTCAGTTCTATTTATGATTTTTGAGTTGAGCGGAATAATAGGTTCGAGTGGCCGTAATAATCCGCAATACGCCATTACACGGTCATCGGAGCAGGCATTTTATACGGGCATGATCGGCTCCGTTAATCACATTCGGTTGATTCGGCGCAGGTAATCCAGGACGGGCGCAAGATGGATAGCATGTCAGGGGCCAGTCTAACGAAACACGTTGACCGCCAATAAAATGTCACCGTCATTTGCCACGCTCGAAGAAAGCGGCCGCTTTAATCATGCAGGGAGCTTCATTTTTCTTATTCGAGCTTGCTTTCCACATGTTTTAGGAACGTAACGTGAATGAATATATCTGGACTTGAAACTTGTACCTACCTCCCACACAATATATACTCTATACAAATCAATACTAGTAATAACTATTTTAAGGCACTCAAAATCGGAGTATTATTTCCGTCATTGCGAGGAGAATAATTAAAACACATTTTATTTCTCGTAAAAAATTGTCTAAAACATGGTTTAATGCTAATAAAGCTTCCATTATTGAAACTATTTCCCATTTAATTCTCTTGATACTTTGTGAAGAATTTTAATTTGCCAACAAATATTTTCAATATGAAAATTTCAGGACAGTGCGGTGCATACTCGGCGCTACATACTCTTCGAAAGGTATCCTCGCAAACCGAGCGAGTTCTTGCCACAAATTACTTCATATGATTTTCAAATGTGTAATAAACATTCTGGAGCGCTATTTACAGAAATATCATATTTTCGTGTGCTTGCGAAATGTAGTCTCACAAAAATGTGTCAGGTTTCTCGGGCATTGCTCGAGCTCTAAGTTTAAAACAGAAAATATGCGCGAATCCGAATCTCCTTAATTTGAATATACAAAACCTTAAAACGTTTGAGCAAGTTGAATATTTTTGAAGATCTACTTAATCAGGCGCTTCTTTTCGAATTATGTTTCATTGGAAAAATAAATTCCATTCCAACTGCTACTTAGTGACAAATTACCAACGAGCTAAGAAAAGAAACAAGACGATATTAAAACATTGGGTCATTTCTGTCCGGGAGAAGTTCAACAATCCATCATTCGTAATTGCTACAGTTCCGTTAACGTTCATCTCTTTGATTATTACTCGCTTCTCCACTTACTATCTTCGCTGCACGTCATTTTTCACAAATAATTAAGATTTCAAAGTTAAAACGTAGCTTACTTTGATGTTGTAAGTCATTATATAAATGAATATAAACCCCCATTGTTTTCAACGCGGCACAAGTAATTGATATTGTGCAAAACCGCATTCAGGAACAGTAAAACAGAGCGCGGGTTCATATAATACGATCACTGCCAAACACAAAATAAAATAAATCCAATGCATTTATAAAGGAAGATTGCAAATTTCGCATACAGAAAATCAGGATGTTGGACATCCGTCAGACAAGAGTCGAGAGCACACAAACTTTGAACGGCAACTGTAACCGGATTCACTAACGAGTCGGTGCACGGGTGACGGAGCTTTATTCTCCACTCTTTTTGAAATAAAATCATTTATTGTTCCCCAGCCTGGGGACCATCTACAAATAAACATGATTACGCAATTATAATTAAACGCAGTCAGCGAAGATGAACAAATAGAGGCAGGTACGCCAAACGCATGAGTCGCTCAACCCTTTGTATATTTAGTTGAATCCTATTGGGGCGTTATCGGGTGCACGCAGCGGTCGCAGTTTAGGACTTAACGAATTATCGGACCGGCTGTCAGAGCCGCTATGGAAGCCAATTGTGAATAATGGAGCGGTGAATTTATAATCGTGTGCCGGACTGACCGAGGGGCAGGCGTGTCGCAGCCGCCCGCCGCGCATAGCCGCTGGATTGTTACCATTGTTTGAATGTGGGTTATTATGCAATGTACTCTTAACTACTCTTCCATGAGTCATCGCTTGTCATTTGAGTTAATTACATATCTTAGTACTTCAAAATCAATCATTTGTGTACAAATCTTAGTGACAATAATCGCTGGAATTCTCGAGTAACTGCTTGCTCCCTTGGGAAAATTGAAGGAGTGTTTGTAAATATGTATTTGACGCAGGCTAGTATAATAATCGTTTATTTTAACTATCACAATTTACTAACTGATCTTCTTCTCTATCCAATAATCTATACCAATGTCGTTACATAAACCAATTTCATAAATCTATAAATTCTTTAAACAAAGGCGCGGTTGTTCATTTCTCGAGTATGTATATGTGATTTCCATAATGATATGCCGCAAATGAACGGGGGCCTACCATTGTATTGTTGATTTATCCATTGTTCCAGTGTTATTTCATTGAAATCAGCAGAAAGGGTAGTTTTGATTTTGACCTAATTTCAGCCCGAGCCCTGAAGTTAGCATACTAAGTGCCTTAATTAATAGGCTGTCAAATTATCATTTCATTAAATTGTATTTAGTAAACATTGAGCTACTAACAAAGAGAAGTAATAATATCCTAATTATCTAAAAGTTAATTATGAAAGCGACTTGCGTTTGTGTTTTGAATTATTAAACCCTTTGAATTTATCTAGGGTACTTTATTCGCTTAAGCTTTCAGTATTTTGCCCTTCAAATGGTTATACAAAAATCCTTTCAAGAAGATTGTTACATCTCATTACATGTAAGTGTCTATTGCTTTCATGTTTCGACATCGCAGTTCACATTCCCTCGCCCTTATTATTACGTTTAGAAAAATTCCAAGCGGTACGATAAGCAGAGATGTAGTGATGTCGTGAACAACCGGTTGCACATTCTGAAATTCTAATCAGGTACGTATTTAGACAGACTGTGTTCTCTGTCTGAAAGCAAATCGTCTCCGGTAACCACACTCAGCTCTCAGACAACAGATCAGAAAGCGTCGTAAAATTCCAGACACACATTAAAAATGTAGTTAAAACCTATGCACGTCTAGTGCTGGTACATAAACCGGTGAGCCTAAATAATTCCCGCAACAACTTGCCTAGAATTTCAAAGAGATTGCGCAGTTTCTTTCACACCAGATAACACAAACTCCTTAAGTTCTCACCGCGGTGACTGTGCACATTCATAGCGCACCAAATGAAAGAGTAAACGGTGTAACAGTGGAGCGTGCAGAGCCTGCTTATTACGGTGCTGCGTTATATCCCCACTAACTAGTTTGCCGAAACTAAAACGGGAAAAACGGACAGCTGCTTCAAATAGCACTGCGAAACTAAACTTGGACATTATTTGGTAACTATGCTGTTATTTTTGTGGATTTATTTTCTTTAAACTCTAAAAGTTTTCTATTTTCTCGATATAATAACACCGATTTTCTTTTCGCTGAAACAGCTATTCAACCGAGCATAAAGATTCAGCTATTCTCAACTCTATGAAAAATACATTTTCAATGAAATACCTCAATCCTTTTTATAATATTAAAGAACCATTTTTTACCTGTCGTTCAATCAACTGACTACACTTTAGTCTAGAAACAAAAAGTATTAATTAAGTTGCCCACCGCATCAACAATTTTATTTTTATTAACTATATTAAGGTTTTCTAAGCTTTTGAATAAAACCGATGGACTTCGCTAAAAACTTTTCAGTATTCTGGAACCATTCAGGCTTATGGAGCGAAATCTTATGAATAAGTATGGTTTTCTAAGCACGACAGACGACAGGGGTTCGACGGAACCACTCTGCACTAAACCATAAACTTGCTATAATAAGGTCATGAGAATGCCGGGACCCGAGAACCGATCCCCAGGTAGACAAAAGCATAAATGATTGCGATTTCCTAAATAGACAATCACGGTTATATCATTTTTCTTTTTTTCGGTAAGTAGCGCTTGAGTACGATACGCAGATAATATTATACGTTTGACTTGAACATGCCTCTGTGTATACTTTCTAAGTGCTTTTAATATCATCAAGTACAGAGAGAATGGGAGTTTAGTTTTTCATCATATTGTTCAAGACTGGGGTACAATATCAAATGTTCTAACGTACTCCCAAATGAAAGAAACCCCCGAGGGGATCGTACCGTGATATACAATTTACAAAATTACGTTCCATTTCAAGTTTGTCATAGCCTATTATCTTGATGAATTTGCTTGTGCCATGTTATATTTACGTGTTTTTTTTTTTTTATAAGAGGCACAGTGACTTAATAAAGAATAATAATAAAGCCGCATGCTTTAATTTTTTCTTGCTTATATATTCATTGAATTATGTGTACTAACTTGTTGATTTCATACAAAGTATATAGAAAAACCGCAGCTGAGCTCAAGTTTACAAAGTTTTTTACTATGCTTCTGGAAAAGAAAATGTGTTTAAACATACCTATTTTTGCAGAGTAGGGTAATCTTTAAAATTGTTTGGGTCGCCTTTTTCTAGCTCGCAATACCGGACTTAGGTAAAATGCGTGACCTCGTACAAGACAAATCGATACTTCTTGAACAACTAAGGTCTAAAATAACGCCCGTCATTTGTTTTGTAATGCTTATAGATGTCCCTTGAACAGAAGGGGCAGTCATGCTAATAATTTATTAGCTTTGGTATCTTGCAAACATTTCTAACGTCATAAAGTACCGTTATGAAGGTGTTACCTTATCTTAGAACCGTCGCTGCCAGTGCGATGCCCGCGGATGCTAGTTTGCGAAGCTCGTCTTCAGAGTCAAGGAAATAATATTTCGTACGAAATAACTTCCCTTTACTTTTCTCTTTCATCTATATGGTGAGATGGTAACGTAATGAAGGGACAACTGTGCACATTTTATTTTGGAAAAGGCATATTTTCCCAGTAACCAGATTTTTTCAGTCTCTGTGTTTATACGCACAACCGCTAAAATGTTACATACAATGGAAGTGCAAACAGATTTGCGAGGCTAAAATAGGGATTTAGGTGTACAATATATTTAAGTAGAAACATACGTCACATGACGCTAAAGGAGTCTGCCCACTGCACCGTATCATACCATGACCGTGATAGGAATGTATCAGGCAAAAATATATTCTTTGTACAGGAATGTATGAGACTATGTCCATTAGACCATTCCGTCACCGACCAACACCGTAACGTGCCCGGAGCGTAAACAGTTGTCGGCGAGGATATTTTGCCGGTGCCGATACGCTACGAGCATGGCACGCTACGTTGTCAAACAAATGGGGAGCACACTCGCAGTGCACACCACCCCACCTTTTATGTGCCTGCGCTTGGTATCGAATTTTGTGTCTGTTTGTGTAATATATCTCCTGATTTCGTAAGTTTTACAGTCTGATCTTGGGGACTTTAGTCCCCAAAAATGTTCGAAGGATTTAGTTTCCCTAATTTTTCCTTAGGAACGATTATTTTACCCAAAAAAAGTGAAAATAACCCCAATGTACCAACACTGCGGGAACAGTACTGATATGACATGCGGAAGCTACGGTCACTAAAGCCATTATACACGGGTATGATGCGCTGTTGATACATTCTAGTGGTCATAGTAGTCCGTGTCATATTTCTTTCCGTCCCTGATACATTCATAGCACGGTTACGGTATGGTACGGTGTAGTGGGCAGACTCTTTTATTGTTATTGATATTTTTTGTTTTAACCTACATGATCCCAATGCTAAAATGCGTCTGACAGGGAAGAATGGAAGACAAGTAGAATGGGCCGGTATATGATGATGATCCCAATGCTGAGCAAATGCCGTCCAAGTATCTTCCAGGCCTAAAGTCTTGCTAAATGTGTCCCGTAAATACACATAATATGTTTCATCAAAAACAGCACATTGCACAATATAATACGGGCACAGGTAAGAGAAGGTAAAAACGCGTGTGTAACCGCGAACAAAGGCCATTTCTAAGACGAATTCCTGCTCCCATGTGTCCTTTATCAATCAAGATGATTAAAGTCCGCACTGACCATTCTGCCGACCATTTCAATGCGGCCTTATTTTCCGAATCAGACAGGGTTAAGGAATGCGAACAATTTAGCGAAATCAAGCGTCTGACAGGTTTGGCGGAAACACACGCAGCTATGGATGTTTAGCCGGATATTGGGCGGCCCGCGCAAATACACGTCTGCTTTACACGCCCATCCGTTGGTGGCCAGCGTAGTTGGAAGTGAGTTAAGATGGTTTGTATTCCACAGCATGGCTATGCTTTTTAATTGTCAAAGAAGTAAGTGTCCCAGGAAAAAAAAAAGTATTTTTAAATTTAGTATTTTTTATTTTATCTTTAAATTTGCGTGTTTTAATGTAACCAGTTTCACCTCAAAATAACCTGTATAAGAAGTAACCTTCGTTCCATTTGTCAACCGCCTCATTTAAAAGATAATATCAGGATTAGCGAAGGGATGATCCTTGTGTGCTCGACCCCTGCAAACAAAACGTTAATCTTTGATTAAAGAATAAGTTTAAAATCGCATTAGTTACAACGACCGTATTAATCATTCGGACTTTAATCCTA
This sequence comes from Noctua janthina, assembly GCA_963576755.1. NCBI lineage: Eukaryota > Metazoa > Arthropoda > Insecta > Lepidoptera > Noctuidae > Noctua > Noctua janthina. The sequence goes on from OY755055.1 coordinate 9,144,800, forward strand.
ACTACCATAATCCCAATTATTAATATCGTTAACACTAAAGTTAGCTCGTTTGTCAGCTTGTTCGAGACTTAGCAACCACTTGACCAGCCATTTATAACTACACTAAAACTTATTTAAATCCATTCCCATAAAATCTAGCCAAATAAAAAGAGCATATCTTGAGCGAACATATAAAAACTTGTTTTCAATCCAACACATGTCACCCTCACCAACGCGGGGTTAAATATTTAATTTCTAATTCCGTACGAGTGAAGCCGCGAACTACAGCTAGTGATGTAGTAAAGGAGGTCTATTCGTGTGATTGTCACTGAATCACCTCCCAGCGGATCAATGAACGACAATGAAAGTTTTCGTGCAGGCAACTTGCCTGGGGAAACGACACCCGTTAATTTTTCTCTCTAGAGATTTGCTGAGATTGATATCTCAGGGCAAAGATAAAATAACAGTTTTATTCAACTGTGGTACGTCAGCGATTCTATAAGTCTAATTAAGAGACCTAAAATTGCAAATAGAGAGGGGAATATAAGCGCTGATTTATTACGCTCTATCTTAAATTGGGCAACTCTTTTTTAAAGAGATTTCGTACCTGTCGCAAAACTAACTGAAGGTAGAGCATTTTTTTTTTGTTATTTAAATTACAATTTAAAGAAACACAGTCTTTAAACCCCTCATTATCTACGGACTGCTCATAATCATAAACGACAGGGTGGAAGGGACACCAACGCGAAACGGTTACCACGTATTCAGTACATCATTCTGAGCCCACATAGAAATTATACATCGATTTTTTTTTTAAATCAGCTGTTCCATACATTTTCACCGAGTAGGTACTGTACTTTTGTGGGAAATATTTTTTTTTTTAATTAACGTTTTCGCGACGGTATCTCCACCCCGTAAAATATGTATTCGATCTTTCATAATGGAATTTTAACTAAAGATCCACCGTAGACATTCAACTAATTAACGGAGTATTAATAGTAATTATAATCAGGCTATTTACAGAATGTATATTAATAGGTGAAGTATGGCAAGATGAATGGTGGCCTACATGGAATAAACGAGGCATACGGTATTGGTCGCAAGGGTAAGAACATCAAAATTATTTGTTTATGAATAAATGACTAAGAAACATTGGCAACAAGTTTTGATAGCATAATTATTAGGATTTTTAGAAAAGAGCATATTCATAAAAAGTTAATTCGGATAGCAGTCGGCTGAAAAAGATTTTCAATTACAATAATATTCACGTTTGCCAGAAAAATGTTTAAACTATTTATGGCTAAAATAATTTCAAAACTATTCTGGGAACTTTTCGTTTTATTATGTAAAAAAAAAATATTATGTAGTAAACTGAAACTCAATATTATATCGAGGCGTTATTACATGTTGAAAATCAAATAGTCTGTTTTACACAATACACTGTTCTGACTACAATTTCGGATTAAACCTAAACAAATATTTAACAATACATTGTCAAAATAGGTATTGAAAATGTTGAATATTAATTAATAATACACAAAGAAGAGGAAATACACAAAGGAGATAAATAAAAAGTTTATGATAAAAAAGAAACAGAATGATCATCACATAACATAACATCACGCCTGTAATCGCTGAAAGGTTAGGCAGAGGTGTACCTAATAGTACACCCACATTTAGCTAGTTATGTTTAAGTCCCATGTAACACCCCGGGCCTATTGCTATCAACAGAGCATAAATCCAAACTTAGGGAGTTTGGATTTATGCTCGGTTGATAGCAACTGAGAAATTTCTGAAGGAAAAATCCAATATCAATTTGCCCGACCCGGGAATCGAACCCAGGACCTCATGCTCAGCAGTCGACCTCAGCGATTGCGACCACTAGACCAACGAAGCAGTCTGGCGAAGCAAAGGATCATCAATCTTATGAAATGTTTCAAAACAAAATTAATAAGATGTGTTTTTAACAGTGTGAACATTAAAAACACACCTTATTAATATAGGTATACAACATTATTTTTAGTATATGCGAAACCTGAATATAGTTTTTTCAGAATAAGTAACTGAATCTAAATCCAATAATTTTTAAAGCATGTCATCTTTTTTCCCAAAAATATTTGAAAAAATTAAAAGTTTAACACCGAGTGACTTTAAGTACCTATCGCAATAATTTCGGTACCTACAGCCAAATTATTATTATTATTAATGAGCTCAAGACAACGCTTTAGGCGCGCGCTGCGTGGTGACCACGTTTTGTGCGGACAACTAGGTAACAGAACAAGCTTATAACTTTGTGATTTTTCATGATACAGTTTTGAAATTTTGTACATAGATTCTTTACATAAAAATACTAGACGTGTTTCAGGTTTCGCATATACTAAAACTAATGTTGTATAGCATTGGAACAAATCCGTCAAATCATATTTTGAAATGTTTTAATGTTACTTACTCTGCCTGCGGTATGAGCCGACCGTTGCAGTCCAGGCTGTTGATGACCTTAATGTCCTCATTGGTCAGAGAGAAGTCCCAAATGTTGAAGTTCTCCGCTATACGACTCTTGGTCGTAGACTTCGGTATTACAATAACACCTCTGTCGACTTGGTACCTAAAATAACACGTACATTACTGTTCAGGCCGCCACATCAACATGAACAAAAAGTTCACTGCAGATTTGCTATGGCGTAGCGGTGAAGCGGCCACGTAGTATTGTCGTAGACCCGTCGTAGTACATTATGAGCTACCCGCTACGCGCAATTTATCTAGAGGTGACTTTACTATTTAGTTAATACAAAGAATATTTTAAGTTTAAATCAACACCAAAAGTTGATTATCTTTATTTAGGAGACTGTCGTTACTTCTTTTTCATTATTGACATAATCGCTCGTTAGATGAAATTATTCTTTTCCCATCTCCATCTGTTTCCAAAGTATAATTTATTTGAACAGGTGGGACTCTTTATTTCCATCCATTTATTAAATGTTTTCGGAGTGATTTAATCGAAATTTTATAATTGACAATTATCGAGAGTGAAAGTCGATATGAAATGGTAGAATGAAGGATGTAAAGATAATTGATTGATGTTATCAATATCTTGGCCAATACCAGTAAAATCTTATTTTATTATTCCCAACATAGGAATACAAATAAAAACGATAAAATCTGCTAAACGGCTTCGTTCCGGTCACTCGGGCTGGTGTCGATCGCATCAAATGATGCTCCATTGCCTCCCGTCCCCGGTTATTTTTATTTTCTGTGCAAAAATTTTGTACACCACTAAAATTTATATATAAAATGCAATATAGAAACATTTTATCATCGTATCTATTTCATCGGTCTATCGAAGCAATAAATTACGATCTTTGAAATCGCAATTTCTTATTTACGCCTAAATACGCTTCTTATTTCTGCTGGCTCCATTTATAAATAAATCTCCAAAGGGATCTGTGACCTTTGGCCGTCAATCAGGTATTCCCTGCGTAAAAATAACTGCCATAGTGACCAATAAATTATGGATTTTGGTCTATGAAAATCGTATTTTAACACTTAATAAAATTCAAACATAAAGCAAACCATTTGAATGTAAAAACAAATACTTAGGCAGTGAAACCACAAAAAAATATACCAAAAGTTTGTAACCCTATGAGTCATTTGGTCATGGAAGTGACTGACCTTACTGGATTCAAATACCCAACTACTGATCGATAGTATAGTTTACTTAGTCTGTAACTGCGTAGGCTCGTAAACATAAATAAATAAACTTGTATTAAACCAACACTGTACGTATAAACTAACATTAACAGGCATGATCAATATGACTAAAGAAACAAAATAGAATATTCTTTCTGAGTAAAGACCGCCCGGAAATCACAGTACAAATTATTTATGACAAATAGGTTTCCTTGTTGAAAGCTTTCGATCTTTTCTCTTAGATACAGTAAATACACGTCGATTTCCGGCATAATGTCGGCGAACTTTACAATTTGACTAAACAAAACTATCATTATTGTTGTCGAGTCATCTTTAATATTAGTTTAACTTAAGTTTTATCAAGCTATGAGTGTTTCGATCGTGATTTATTTCGATAAACCACTTTATTGCTTATAAAACAAAAGATGGATCAACAAATAGAGCACAGACTAACATCCATCGATGTAATTATCTGTTTACATTAATTAACATGAAACTTCAAAGTTACCTTATTAAAATTTGTGCCGGAGTTTTGTTCAGCCTTTTCGCAATGGCTAACACTTTGGGGTCCTCCAATAGAGAGGGATCCCCGGGCTGGGCCCACGGCCGCTGAGGACTTCCGAGCGGACTGTACGCCGTCAGGGTGACCCCGCGCTCCTTGCAAAAGTTGAACAGCCTACTCTGGTTCAAATATGGGTGACATTCCACCTGCAACGAGTCGACGACTTGTCATTCAACTAACTCGCAGTTACATTAATATTGCAATGATATTATATACATGAACATCAGGCATCAGCTTGCCGGCTTTAAATCACAGATTGCTGTAACAAGCAATTTTAGGAATATTTTATAATTCTCAACATTTGAACTAAGTAGGTAACGCGAATAAGCGAAACAGTTTAAATTGAAGATACCTACAACATGTAACAACGTTTCGAGATTTACCGAGCCACAACAAAATTGCCGTTGATTGAATCGTTTTCAACACCTCACCTGATTGGTCACCGGCTTAATTGTAGCAGCGTTCAGAATTCGACTCAGTTGTACAGAATTGAAATTGCTGACGCCGATGCTCTTAACGAGGCCTTTCTTGACGAGCTTCTCCATAGCCTTCCACGTATCCACGTAGTCGACGTCGGAGTAAATCACTTTGCCATTAGCATCTGAAGGAAACGGATCACTGCCTTCCTAAAATCAGACAAACATTTTATTTCGCTTTGTACATAATAAAGCTAATGTTTCTTGAGCATCGTTTTGGCAAAAGCTTTAGCCGAAATTGAAAAGTTTTTTCGTTTTATTTACATAAGTCTTCTGCGGATTTAAAGAATTCTAACCTAATATAAACTCAATTTCTGTTCGAGGTTGCGCCAGGCTTTAGTTCGCAGTACCTATACAATTTAAAGAATAATAAAAATGAGCTTACCTTGTAAGCCATAGGCCAGTGAATGAGATATAAATCCAAATAATCCAATCCGAGATCAGACAACGAGATTTTTACAGCCTTTTCCACTAAATCTGGCCTGTGATACGTATTCCATATCTTTGATGTTATAAAAAGGTCCTCTCTGTAAAACATTAAAGTAGCATAATATGAAACATGTTTGTAATAATAACACGTTCAGATAGGTACACTCACGAGTCACGAGGTACCTACACCTACACAGCTAATTATCTAGGCCAAATAGCGGCACAACCCCTGTAAAGATCGGAATTGGGATAAGCATTTCTGGATATTTATAGAATTTAACGAACTAATTTAACTTGCTTTCTACAAACACAATTGAAAATATTGTAGTTTCACGACTGTAGAGCTGTGTAAATAAACATATTTGATTTAATTTAAATAGTTTACGTTGCCGTGTTTCCAACACGATATAGGTAGATATGAAAGAAAATGGACAGATCCATTAAATTTATTCTGTAGATTCCCAAATTATATGTACCAGTAGGTAAGTACGAGTACGTCGTAGCCAATAAACCCTAAACATTTACTACGAAACTTTGTTATTTAATAACAAGAAAATGGCACGTGGATTAGGGATAAGCGGGACCAAAGACAGGTCTGACCCGGAACGGAGAAAGCATTGGGTACAGGCTAAATGGACATATATTTTGACCTTTTTACGATGCCCTGCTTAATTTTCTCCTTGATCGCTTCTCCGACCTCCTTCTCGTTAAAATATAGATGCGCGCAGTCTATATGTCGGTAGCCAATGTCGATGGCTTCGCCAACCGCCCGCGTCACCTCGCCGGGGTTTGACTAAATACATAAAAAAACATTATTTTACCACGGAGTGTTTTATAAATAAAGGTGGGTACGAAATAAGCAGGATACTTAAAATTTTAACACAGCTTACACTAGCAGCCAGAGTTATGATACATTTTACTGTGTAATAACTCGTTGCGTTTACTGGCACGACCTGAATATCAGGTTGTAAAACAAATCTAGGTACCGAATACCATCGGCAGTAAGTACCTACGTAGGTAGGTAATGTGTAGCCGTCTTTCTCGTGACTCTTATCTAACGTATTATAACAATAGGTAGGTACCTGTTTATTTGCCGCGGATATTTTGTGCATAGTGCGTCAACTGTCTTATATTATATACAGTTTTTTCACAATTATTTAACCTTTGAATTAACATGACATTCAAAATCTCAGTGATCTTTGCTCTCGTTGGTCCATCCTTGCTGTTGTCAGAGGAAGCAGAGAGTGAATTAACTGATAAAACGATGTACCTACCTATCTACTTTAACATTATTTTATTTCATTTTGGAAACTCTCCTTGGAAAATATAATAGGTACTTAAAATTTACGAATATTTTTTCACATTCTCTTTTGATGAACATTAAAAAATCTATATAGACAAGTCTAAAACATCTTACCTGCCATGTCCCAAGCCCAAGAATGGGACAGGTCAGCCCGTTATTGAACTTAACACTGGGAATGTTCGCGGCCATGCTCCAAGACAACAGTATTACAACTGGGACATAATTATCTTGCGTAGATACGTTTTATATAAACACATAATAACCTAAGTTATATAATATGTTTTTACTGTTTGAGTTACATTATCGAATGCCACGGTCAAGGCGACAGTTATCATTAAATAAAGAGTCAACATACAAGTTTTAGTGCAACTTGTGCAGATGGTAGATGCCTACCTGAAACAAAAGATTGTAAATTTTCATCTAGTTTTATACAATTCACTTTTTGATACTTTTATTTTTTTGGTTGCGTAACAAAAGAAAGTCTATTATGACATTTGGGCTGGCTTATCTACTTGAGTTTAGTGGTGGGCAGACAGACACTTAGTGGGTTTTACAGCAGACTTATTCAGCTTGAAAACTTGGTAGCTGAGTAGGTAGGGCGTAACCACATTATCTACAACTTTTGTCCACCACAAAATTCAAGTAGACAAGGCAATTGAATTTGAGAAAAATTGTGGACACAACACACAGGTATTTTTAACGATCCAATGGAACCCCTTGTTCATCGTGGTTGGTACATCTCTGACCATGCAAGTAAGTAGGTTGTTACAAAATATGAATATGAACAAAGTTATGTAATTCCTATGAGGGGGTCAAAAGTGGCTCCAAATGGTTCGTGTAATATTTACACACGGTGCTGCTGGCCAGTTCTGTTAGCTTGAACTTGGCTTGACACGCTATAGCGTGTTCTAGATTGAATGAAAATTAAGAATATGAATCCTTACCTATTTCTTGGTTACCGATATTTCAATATTTGAATAGGTTTGTACCACCACTGTAGCACATCTTGTCTTTAGTCTGTTTAATCAGTTCGAATGTCCGTAAACATTTCTCTTCTGTGTGATATCTAGGTATCCAAAACACACGTATGTTAATACCTAGATACGTTTATGTGTAGGTACCTAGTAGCACTTACCCGATTCATGACTGTGAAAAATTTTTATTTCAGTTTTTGAGATAGTAGATAGCTACTTACAGTGTTTCAAATGGGCACTTAGGTACCTCATCCGAATTACAAATGTTACAACAGGTAGGTAATAATAAGTAGATTAACACCACGAACAACAAAACCCATTCATACTTATTCTTTACCAGGAAAATCTTACACAACCCTTAAAGCTTATGGGTACCTGTTTTGTATACCGAAAGTTCCAACTGTGGCCGCAATTAACTCTCGACCGGCGCGTAAACAACGTAAAGAGGACGGCACGGTTAATCGCCGATTACTCGCTAACCGGTGTACTGTGGTCAGAACCTTAGTTCTTAAATCCGTTTTGGGTATACGAGACTGGCGTTTTAATGTCAAGGGTCGTCCATATTTTTCGATTCCCGTAAAGATGTCATAAAGTTTCCCTTCAGAGGTAGATAAGAAAGTTATATGGATGGCGCGACCCTTACGGCCGCATCTAACTCTCACTATCCATCACAAGTAATTGCAGCACTTCCTTCAGTGATCACAAGAAGCATAAATGGGACGACCTGCACGTGACCAGCCCTATCTAGCTATTTATTACGTCCACGTTTTCTCTTAAGGATATCGCGCACAGTTTAGAAATCGCGTTGCGTAGGTACCCCAAACATATGTGTGAAGCTGCAAAACGTGTGTTAAAAGATTTGCAAGATACTTTATGTCCATTGTGAGTAAATGCATATAAATCTACAGTATCGACAGTAGGTACTTACTTAACGTACTATTTACTTCAGTAGGTAAATGTACTTAGTAGGTGGTACAGTCACGAGCACCAATATGTAAACACTTAACAATTTTTAAAAGTGTTTTTCTCCTACTGTTCTTATTAAAATTTCGTTCTATTATTGATCCGTGTCGGTCACAGAGAAAGAATCTGACCACCCATTTCGTCCCGTGGGTGTCGTAAGAGGCGACTAAGAGAGCTAAATACTCAGTGCATATTATAAAGCAAGCACTCTGGATCACCCGCACGGTGGCAGGTAAACCACCAGCAATCGCATTTCCAAGGAGGGTTAGTGTCTGGCAGGCGGCCGACTGTAAAATTCAAGCCAAAACCTTCTGCAACATGAGTGAAAATGAAATGATGTGCGATAGGACTAGGGCGTACCCCGCAGGCGACGCGCAGGGGCAGCACCCGGCTCCTGCGGGAAGTGGACAAAGGTTGTTGCACCACCCCGGGCGGATGCAACGTAAGAAGCAAGCTCGGGAAGTGACATTGAGGTATGCTTGTTGGAATGTTGGGATGACGACTGGAAGAGCCAGAGGCTAACCTGGCGCTACAAGTACCTACCTAGTATGTATAGGTGGTGCTTTTAGTGACGTTCTGCTTCCGATATCTAGTACGTATCAGGCTTCAATTTTCTGTACCTAACTATAGGCATTGTTTTCATTGCTAGCAGTTGCCTAAAGCTGCGCGACACTAAAGGCCATTTTCACTTACACTTAGCGACACCTAAACAAATGTCAATACAAAACTTATACTGTAACTTACGTGATATCTTCCGTGATTGTTCATTATTTTGAGCTCCCCGTATTTGCTATTGCAAGCGGTTTGACTAGAGAATGCGAGTGCATGAAAAATAAATTGTTAAGAACAGATAAAACTATCTACCCTCTTTCTTAGTCTTTTGCTATGCGCACTACTGGAACTCGACACTAAAGTCACGGTAAAACACACAGTATCACCAGGTTTTGTGGAGTCCTTATTACGATGCCGGCTGATACTTTTGAACTTACTCAAAACTCTGGATTCCACGTACTTGATAATTTGAAGCCATCCTCTCGATTGAAATTTTTGTGTTTTCTTATTTCAATTGCTTCTCTTGTCAGCCTTGGTAATGGTAAGTAGGTACCTAATGTTTGTCCGTTAACAAAATACGTGGCTTGTGAAATTCGATCCAGTGATTGGACCCTAACTGCAGTAGGTGTTCAGCTACGGCAGATTTTTGCTCATCATTGTTTTTCACAGCCTTTATGTGCTCTTTGATGCGGCATGAGACAGTTCGCTTCGTTGGACCGATGTATGAACTGCCGCCACACAAACAAACACTGTTTGTAATGTCAACAGGTACATATTATTATTATAAGCCTGATGTGTCCTACTGCAGGGAAAAGGCCTCCCGTCCCTCTTTCCATTTTATCTCTGTCTTTGGCTATTTGGGCCCAATCCTTTTGATGAGAGTTCACGCCATTTCCTTTCAATACATTTTTGCTGTGTTGGAGTTTGTTTAGGCACCCTCCAGCTGCTGCCTAATCTTTATGAAAACACTTAACATTTCAGTTTTGTTTAATGAAAAAAAAACCGTGATTGGCCACAGTATTGTTATTATCGGTGCACACAGCATTGTAAAAGAATTAAAAGTCCCTTCGCAGCTGAAATAGGAAGGCCTATCATTACTACTCACGCCATCTATGAGCAACAAGTTAGAAACCTACACCCAGACAGAAAGAAAGAAATATGTAAATACAATTCACACTATGAATACTATAACACGGGAAATTGGCCATTGTGTAGTTAGTTAGGTTTCTGTTAACTGTGACAGAAAAAAGTATTTAGCTGTCATCAACACTATATTCAGACAAGGGCGAAAATTGGATGTAGACCAGGACCAGAATTTTAATAAATTAATGTAAGCTTTTTGTTGACAAAGAAGCAATTATTTATCAAAGTGAGCAGGACATTACAACTTAAAATAAATACACAAGTACCCTAGCATTGATTTAATAAAACAGCATCAAAACAAAACTAACTATTAAATACATTTACAGCTTAAAATAATTCTAAGTATACATTGACTTGAAGTAAAATCATATTTATGAAACTAATCTTTCTGCAGCTCCTTCTGCTAAGAGTTCTTTCTCAGCAGCTTCCTTACTTGCTTGTATTTCAGGTTTAACATATTTGAAATACTTATAAAAATGATCACCTAAGAGCACGGACCCATACAGTGTGAGGCCGATGCAGACTAACACACCTCCTCTGTGTAGTTTGTCATATATAACATTGCGAGCATACTTTTTCATATTTACTGAAACAGAATAGAATGTTATAAATGTTTTAAAAATAAGAAAGAGTGAAAAAAAGGCACATTTTATATGCAAAACATATTAATTTTATCAAAATTATTGGTAGGTATCTAAAGTAAATGGAATCAAGAGAAAATCAGTAGGTATCCAAGCAGCTGAGAATGGTGTTTTTGTGGTGCAATCTGGAAACTAGCTTTGTGTATCAACAGACTAAATTGAATTATTTAATAGATGATGATATTCGCTATTGTTTATAGGAAGTAATGACAAAAAAATATTTTTCGTAAACATTGATGATTGGGAAATGACACCCGCGATATTGGTATCTTGTTAAAGGATAAATCCTAATAAAAATACTTAATTACCTGAACTAGATTAAAATCTTGTGGAAAATAATTAATTCAGGACAGAAATATTTCTTTTATTATGAAATTGAAACCCTTAAGTAAGTTTTAGAGGTTATGTTGACAGCTGACCGTCAAAATGACACTTTATTTCGTGACTTTGTCAAAAAGGGCTGGTACAAAAGCTGCATGGAATTAGTATATACCAACAGGAGCACTACAAGTGCTATGGCTATGACTTTGCCTTCTATTAGTACTACAGGGCTAACGGGTTAAAAAGTGCGCAAGATTGAGTAATTTTGTTCTCGATTGGTGCAATATACGTCAAAGCACGACGATAAATGAATACATCACATTCAACGTCAAGCCTTGCACCAAAGAGTAGATGCTGATGCCGAAAGGAATACACTCAGTGCACTCGATTGTGTGCTGGGCAGTTGGCACTGTTTCGTTTTTGAATTTAGTACTACATCAAATCAAGGCATTTTAGTAGATAGCTAGCTAATGCCTTGATTGATTGTATAGTTAGCCTCAATATAAACACAACCGTTGTGTTGTTCAAATATGTATTTCAGGCATAAGCACTATGTACAGTACTTCCCAAATAGTATGTACCTTGCTTATTACACTTTTTTTTGACACTTGACTGCCAGTGACATGACTTTGGTGCATTGAGTTTTTTTTCGGATGGGAAATCATCAAATGACCACTCTGGGCGGAGCGGAAGGGAGTGTCAGACTTGTACTGACTAAAACCCATCCATGTTCCTTCTTTGCCCTTTGTGTTCCAGGGCCACGGTATCTCTTTCGAACAGTCCCGCAGCCCTGGCAGGCATCGGTCCATGCGGACCCCTACGTGGTTGCTGACATCTCTTTGAGGCGCGCGTGGAACACGAACGCGCCGTCGACACGGCCTGTCGTCATAAGACGGCCGGACGGCGAGCTAGCCCATAACTCGCCGACCACAGGCCCGCGCCTACGGTGGCCGGGAGCCACCACGTGACCACCGACGCCCAGGGCGTCTCCCGCGGCGGCTGGGACGTGAGGTTCTTTCCCTCTCACGTCCCGCCACCTCCTTCACTAGCATGACTGCTTCGCAGAAGGTGGTGACGGCTTCCCATTCTCTCTCGCTCCGGACCATGGCTTAAACCAGGGCCTGACGCGAGAGATCGCCGCCGCCAATCGCCGCTACAAGGACACGGCGGTGCTCCGCCCAAGCGGGGCAAACCTCTACGAAGATGTCTATGCTTTGGTGTGACAATAATTGACAATTTGACATTATTATATTGACACTTCGGTACTATTCATAATCATCCAAATTATTTTTGTCCTGGTATATATATAGTATTATACCATGTTTTTTGTAAAGTTTTTCATTTCTTGAGTCTTGACTTCAGCTCTTTTTTCAGCATAGCTAAGATCTTCGTAAAAACACAACGAAACATTTCAAAATCCAAAATAAGTATGATTTTCAATTTGTTCAAGAAAACCTCTAGATCTTTGAACATAATTCAAATTGCCAGCAGAAACCTGAATTCAAAAATACCAATATCACCTGTTCCAACATTGGAAAATGATCATGCTTCTACTGTAAAATTGGATCGAAACACCATCGTTCTTTTAGAAATACTTTCTTTGGTTAGTTCGGAGCAAGGTGTGAAAATTTTAGAAGATTCCATTGCTTTTGCTAATAAAATTCTTCACGTTAACACGAACAATATCAAACCCTTATTTTCAGTTCTAGAAGAACAGTAAGTATCGTAATGTTTTGCTGAAATATTTTAACCATTTCTTTACAATTTATGTAAGTAGGTATGGTTTTAGCTTGATCCAACAGATAAGGCAAATAACATGGTGTTGACTATTTTTCAGAAACTTAACGTTACGAGAAGATAAAATAACACAAGGCAATTGCCAGAAGGAGATTCTTAGTAATGCAATGCTAAAAGAGGAAGACTATTTTGTTGCACCATTAGGAAATATACCATTATATGAAGTGGAAGTTACAAAAGACAACCAAAGTAAAACAAAATGAGAACAGAAATCAGCAAGCTGCTTCAATTGAAACAGTTCTTTACTGTCCTACAGCTAAAAGACAATCAAAATTGTGTTTGTTACAAGGTAAACTTGAAGGAACCAAGTCATCTACTGATAAAAAATATTCAAGCTGACTGGCTCCGGTACAACTATACCAAATCTGATAAGCATAATTTACCTGTCTTCATAAATGGAGCCACATCAAAATTAAAAGAAGTTCCTGCAATTTTTGGTATAATAAATCAAGAGCTGCAAGAGTATCACAAGAATACAGAATTAGAACTTAGCAATTTAACCCCATTGAAAAAATCTTTACTCAAATTCAATTTGATAGTACCAAAGCAAGATGCTATGCAATACCTAATACAATGGCAGCGGTATAGAAAATATTGGTGGAGTACTGTGAGTTTTATTTAATTGTCAACCGAACTAGTTAATTACTGGATCACAAATGAGTAATAGGTATAGGAACTGCTCTTGTTCTGGTAAATAGAGCATCAGCACAGGAGAGGAATACCAAAGAAATGATGGATTGTTTGTGTGAGGAATAATATGAAAGTAAAAGGAGTAAATGATTGTGTGACGGTTGACAGGGGAGAATGGAAAAAAAATGTGGTGCGCCAACCCCATGTAACATGGGACAAGGGCAGGAAGACTGTTTTTATTTAAAATTACAACAGCCTTTACTACACAATACAAAGAATAAAAATTAAAATACTTTTTGGAACTTAGTCAAACAATTAGGAAAATTGCAGAATGTGTATGAAAACTTTCTGTTATTGTGACACTTAATCTAAATTAAAATCAAAATAAACAATTAAAAAAAGAAGGCAAAATCTCTTGATCTTTATCTAACTATTGCCCTTGAAACATACATTTTATTTATTTATTTTGCAAGTACTGCATCTGCTATTATAAGGGCAGAATATGCCAGCTATGTAAACATTAATATGTTATTGCAAAAATCATTGTCTTTGACCTTGAGAAGTTAATGTTATTCCATACTCATTTGCAGATATCAACCACACCAAGTCTATTCTCTATTAACGAGTTTAGGTCTGAAAATTATACTGCTAATGTAGATATTGTAGCACAATTGCCAAGCGGCCAGCAGCTTGTGGAAACCCTGTGTTTTAAACCGGATGTAAATGTAAGAAAATACCCAGCTATGCTTCCACAATTCTCCAACTATAATTAAATTGAGCAAACCAATGAAATTTTGGCATCAGATATTATTTTTCTATATTGTTTTTCTTTTTCATAATAATTTTGCAGGATAGAACTAGCCGACTTACCTGTTCAATGTGTTTAGAAAATGCACTACTCATACTTTTACTGGATGGGTTAAATATTAGTGCTGGGGAAGACTACCTGAGGCTTCACAGGAAAATTGCACCATTCAAGATTTCCTTTGCTGTGAATTCACAAAGTATGAGTAGAGAATTTATATTAATGCCTATAGGATTCTGATTGTTTTTATGTACCTAATTGTATAATTTATATCTTTTCTAGAACAATCAACTAATGAGGCCTTTTTAAGTCGACTTGCAACTCTTTTGTATCATAAACTGGAATCAAATAAGATATCAGCATGGTTACCAGATTTGTCACTCCCATTGGATTTACAGGTATTTTTTACATACCAGATGTCGTTAGAATACAATACTATGCTTTATTTGCAAAGAAAGTAGTTATCATGTTGCCCTGTTTACCACTTAGCTATTGTACATGAAGTCTAAATAAATAAATATTACAAATCAGGTGCTAAAATGCTTAGAGAGTCCTTGTACATTCTGCCTTTAAGGCATGTAAAATAATAAAAAAATTAAAAAAATGAACTAAATCTAACAACTTGAATTAAATATTTTGGTACATCATACATAAAATTTTATAATTAGATAAAATTCTATACATTTATCTAAAAGTAATTTTGTAAGATGATTTTTAAATATTTGCTCTTTAATATTAAGTTGTCCTTTATCTTTAAAAACATTCAACATACTTATGTCGTTTTTACCATCAGCAAAGTTTTCCATCAAGCCACATGGCTTGATGGAAAACTTTAAAAAAAAATACTAGGTGGTATGTACCACCTAGTATTTTTTTGTGGAATTGTGTTTGGCAAATTCTAAGAAACTTTTCTTTTATTTTTAATTTCTACCATGAAGTCTATCTGTTATATATTATTCATAGTAATAAACTATATTTTATTTCAGATAAAAGAAAATCTTAAAATGGGTGTCACTTACACAGGTATCCTAGAAGATGAAACACTAAAATCCGGGATTTTAAAATTAATGAATAGTAGTACAAAGTTGACGGTAAGGATTTTTATATTAAAACTGAGCTCTCGAAAACAAGCCTGACCGCCTCCGCCGGTTATTTCAAGATTTCATTCGAGTCGGAACAATCAAAAAGCAGCTTCAATTACTTTTGACAATAACCGAATGTTTCCTTTGCATAAAAAAAACACCAGCATTGGTACTTTCTCGGTCTGCGGCGTGCTTCAAATGTCCACCCTCTTTACGAAACCAAATATTGTCATAGCAATGACTTCTGAACATTTATTATTTTTATCTTTCAGGAACAAGTGCATGTAGATGATTTTTGTAAGTATGCAGCATTAACATTCGATAGTAAATCATAATTATTTTTAAAATTAAAGTAAATAAAGAATAAAATTATAATGAAAATTTGTCTTCTGTTTCTTTAAATTACGAACCCAAAATAATAAATCTCTCTGGAGCCCTGACCGCCGCCGGTAGCTTGGACCCTGATCCTGATACCGGTGTGGTACTATTGTTATATTTGAAAATGTTTTAATTTTATATATTCAAATGCAGGGTGGAATCGGAAGGCACACCGACGCGTAAACGGTTACCACGTACTCAGTACATCATTCTAAACCCCACATTAAAAAAATCAGCTGTACATTTTCACCGTGTAGATTCTACACGGTCTAAATGTAGCGCGACCCTACCTAATAAATATGGGCATTAATGCAAATCAAATCAGTCTATATTTATGTTATAAGTTCTGCCGAAAACAAATAGTTGAGACGATATGAGAAGAAAGATCTACAAAAGACTAAACAAACGGCCCTTTTCACCAGCTCGGGGTTGGTTAGTTTTTGCCTGGTCCTGAGCCTATTCTAGCCTTTCGGTCCGCTCCACAATAGGTAGATCTTATTATTTCCTATGCAAACACTGGAACATGCCCTTGATTTAAATAGACGACGATAAAGTGTAGACAATTCTACTTGACTAATACCTTGTTTATTTATGGCTAATGAACGTTTAACCCTGAAAAACCGCAACAATAATATATAGGCACCGATTTAAATATGATAAGTAAAATCTTTAATCCAAGACCTTAATTTCTTAGCCCGTTGACTGTTGGCTTCAAGCTCAGGTGCGGTCGGCGGTCCATTTCTCAAGCACTTGCATTCATCTAAAATTGTAAAATTACAATAAATCTGACTTATTCGAGTTAGGATGCTCCAATTTCGTGTGCCATCACTGTAAGAAAATTGGGCGCTCGCGCATCTTTGAACACGCGCGAGGAGATTGCCTACGTCAAATTGAATACCCAAAAGCAATTACAGAAACAGTACCTACTTTATTCGGTGACAACGACCAAGTGCGCGAGGATTTTTCCACTTGATGGAAACTGACCTTATTCAGGTCAGATCAGGATGCTCCAATTTCCTTGCATTTTCTAGTAACATCACAATGACGGCTTCATTTTACGAGTCATTTCGTAAATGCATTTTATAAAACTGATAACTTCTCGTTTTTTCGAGTTTCGTCGCAATTAGGTGAAAAGGGCCACCAAATATGATACCGGGCCTCTTTGGGACTATCTACGCTACTGGTTAGATGCCATATTCATTATCATCAGCCTATTGCTGGACATAGGCCACCTCAATCACCCGCCACTAAACTCGATTCTCAGCAACTCTCATCCAGTTGCTACCTGCCACCCTGCGAAGATCGTCACTCCACCGAGCCGGAGGGCGTCCCACCTTAAGTTTGCCGGTTCGCGGTCTCCACTCAAGAAAGAACACGTCTACCCCAACGGTCATCGGTTCTACGCCTATATGACTAGCCCATTGCCACTTCAGCTTACTTATTCTGTGAGCTATGTCGACTACTCTGGTTCTCTGTCGGACCACCTCGTTGCGGATACGATCTCTCAGAGAGACTCCTAGCATAGCCCGTTCCATAGCTCGCTGAGCGACCTTAAATTTATGAAGCAGCCGTACCGTGAGTGTCCACGTTTCGGCTCCGTAAGTCATAATAGGCAGGACGCACTGATTGAAGATCTTAGTCTTTAGGCTCTGTGGAATACGCGACAAGACCCTAAGAAGCTTCCCAGCCAGCTGGATTCTCTGTTAGCCACCCTCTCAGAGTTGTTCTTACCAAACTGCAGAGATTGCCCGAGGTAAACATATTCTCGAACAACCTCATCCTCCTCGAAGGACTGCCATTGACAACAATAGGTCCTGGGGTGAAGTGTTCGCTGAACATAACCTGGGTTTTGTCCAAGTTCGCCCTGAGACCAATACAGACCCCATAGGCCATCCAGCATCTGCTGCAAGTCGTGCAGCGATTCAACCAGTATGACGATGTCATCAGCGAATCTCAAGTGTGATCTCGTCGTTGATGTTAATGCCAAGTCCTTTCCATTTTAGCGTCTTAATCACGTCCTCCAGTGCGTTGGTGAACAATTTCGGGGAAATTACGTACCCTTGCCTCACCCCCCGACGCGATGGGATATGCTCTGTTTGCTGGTTTTGAGTTTAGACGGTCATTGTGACGTTTTCATAAAAATTTAGCAACACTTGGATGTATTCGCAAGTCGACTTGGCATCGCTGCAGAGACTCCAGAACCGACCAGGTCTCGACAGAGTCAAAAGCCTTCTCATAGTCCACAAATGCAAGACACAGCGGCCGATTATACTCTTCAGACTTCTGTATGATTTGCCGCACTGTGTGGATGTGGTATATGGTGCTGTAAGTCGGCGGCTGGAACTCGTCGAGCGAAGGCTTTAGACGATTCGTGACGACTCTAGAAAACAGCTTATACACGTGGCTAGAGAGCGAAATGGGTCTGTAATTCTTTAATAGGGTCTTGTTCCTCTTTTTAAAGAATGAACGATTGTAGCACACTTAAAATATAAATGGTTCAACTGTATTATATTAACTCAATCACTCTATGAACCTCAGAATCATACCTACCCTATTATTCTAGCACTAACAATAAGAATTTGTAAAAACTACTTTTCACTTCCAAATTTTGTTTATTCATAAATTCTTATAACAAGACATTACAATAGGATCTTAGGACTAAACTGTATAAAACGAAAATGTTTGATCTACATTTATGCAGTAACACCAATACCTGATTTGAATTTCGTTAACTTGAATAATAACTGAACACAAAACATTAGTAGTAGTTATTAGTAAAGTTGTATGAGTGGCTTAAATTCATTGCCTAACCACAAGTGGTGAAAGTGGTGAGGCTGACACTCGTACTACCGTAAAAAGTACCTAAAGAACTAGTAATGGCTAAATTAGACAAATATTAGAACTACATACATCCTTAGGAATTCAATATGGAACTGGAAATAAAATGCAGATCTGCCCTTTTCCATTTATGATAAAAATGTAAGTAATGAAATTGATGCTCAAAAGTAAATAAGTATAGGTAAGCAATAGAAGCAATGATAAACAAATGGCATGCCAGACTGCATTGCTAGTGTTCAAATAAAGAGAAAAATAAACAATATTGTACACTTAAATACATATTTATTTAATAAGTTGTGTGACAATGTATGGAAGGAGTGTTTAATACATGGAATAATTGACATCCCATACATTGATATGCCATGCATAGAATACCTCGACATGACAATTTGCACACAAGTCCATAATACTAATTTTGGTCTAAGTTAACGCGTAAAATTTGAGATAATATATGGAAACAGATACATGCATCATTCTAATGTATAAACTTACCACGTGCAAATACGAATTAGTTATCCCTTATGATTAAGCTTTGTCTATAATTCATAATGTCGATTATCTTACCTAATGGGAAGAAATGACAAATACAATATAAGTAAACAAAGTTCATATAATCTAAGGGTTAGATACAAAATCATATCCTCTGCAATATATTGATACAAAGTTATTTTACTATATGGGTCACAATAGGTGGCTATTAAAAATTAAATTGCACTGAAATATTGTCAATAACTATATAGGTTAACCGTAATTAAAATTAAGTACAGTCACGAACAATAAGGAGTGGTTAATGCCAATATAATTGTATAATTATTATACTATTTAATATTATCATATAAACTGTGCTGTACTAGTTGTTACTAAAAGCATAGTATGAGAAACCTGTTTTAAAGCAATGTTTGAAATAATATAAAATGAGAACATTTAAAGCCTCTAGTCATGTAATTCTTAATTATGTAGTTACTCCTCAGAATATTAATTCTGTAAACCATGTCAGATTTAGCACATTACAACAATGCATACTACAATTTTATTCTAATCATTAAGGATTGAAATTTATATCAGAAAGGTACCACATGCCCATTAAATCACTAAATAATGGAAGCCAAAAAAATATTATTGCTCTATATAAAATATTGTTTTAATTTAGTTTTAATAAATAGGTACAAAACATCCAATGAAATCAATTTCAATACCTTATACAAATGAGAGAACTATAATATAGTAATTTTATAAAATGTTAAATAATTATGTACAGAAGCCAATATAATGTATTGTGATGGCAATAGCACTTAGTATACAAAATTAAGACTGGTTTTAAATGCAATATACCATTTATTATTGCTTGTGGCTGTACAAGTTAATGAAGATACACAATCACACATAATTGCCATTAGTTAATCAACATTTTCACAACAGTACAATACCGGTAATGTTTGTACAACTAGATCTTAGGTAATTTATTGGCTCACACAAATATATTCACAGACGTAACTGTCAGATTGATTTAATGCAATCCTCTTCTTGCCTGGCTTAAGCTGGCAACTGCAATTTCTTTCCTTTCAATACTAGAATAAAAGAAAAACATTGTTATTGCATTAACATAATGTTACAGGTTTACTAATTGGATAACACACAACACTCACTGTAAGGTATCATTAGCATAAAGTCAAGGAAATATTTTGTCAATCCTAAGCTCGTGATTGAATTTCAGAGAAGCAGTACAAAGTAAAATGCATTGTTACCTTTTGTAATGTAAAGATAGAAGAAATCACAGTATAATACAGTTTGCACAACTCCAGAGATAATAGCAATCAGCTCATAGTGATCCTCAACAACATAGCGGTACACCTGAAAACAGAAGATGATATATTTTCAGTCAGACAATAAATGAAACATATATAATTATGGTAGCTGCGCTTCACCTGGTTGTAGGGTAGACCCAATATCAAGTCCTTGTTAGGTCTAACAAGGACTTGATATTAGGTCAAAAGATGACAAGTTAAATGTTTTGTCACTTGAAAATACTTATTACAAAAAAACTATTTTTTTCCAATTATTTTTCCCTTATTGCATGTGACCTCAGACAGAAATATTTCTTTAGTTTATTTTTTTCATAACAGTGGTATGATGAATTGTTTATTATGTTATGGTATGGTCATACATGTAGGATTCAAATAAGATTTTAATTCCCACCAATAGTAACAGTTGAATTTTTCCTTACCCAGTTCAAGAGGTACAAAGCTCTGTATGATCCAAGGGCAAACAGGTAGTGAGATGTAATACTCTCCGCCTCTCCAGTCTTCGACACCAGGAACAATTGAGGCAAGATAGCCACAGACTCCAAATAAATTGAGAATGTCCATAGTATCTGCAATGATAACATTGGTAATTAAATATAATTACAAACTGATTAGATCAACTGATACATTTTAAAGATATCAACTATGGATGAACCATACAAGCATCTGATGAAACTATTCTATATATTTATACAAAATAGTATTAAATCCACAATATACATGAATAGTGCCTACATGTGTACTTTTAAAAGAACTTCTTAGCTCATAATGAAAAACATACTAACCTCCATCACTGTGAACTCATGGTTTATCAACAAAGACATAATCAGTGTAGGTATCAACAAGAATTCGATCCTGAATGTGTCGTGGTTGTGGTCATAAGTCGCTTTGAACTTGACATACATCAGGTAAACAGTGGCGTATGAGGCCATAATGAACACCATCTTCATGAACGTATTGTATGCCGAGATGTAATTGGTAAGTAGATCCAAGTAACGCGCCGTGTACACCACGGAGAAAAGTATCTGAGACTTTCCTGATATACCTGAAAATGAAAACCAATTTGAAGAAGTTTTCATTGGAAAATACATACATAATGTGCCGGTTGATCGGATCGCTCCGAAGTCGATGTAACTTACCCGCACATGATCTGGTTTTCCATATTTTGAGGAGTAATATTATAATAGCTAATAGATGGGATAAATCACCAAGTAAACGGAAAATATTCATTTTTCACAGAAATGCTTATCTCAGTTACGCCGCGTACACTATCATTCAATTCAACCAAAAATGACGTGGCTGATTGACATGACACAATTGACACAACTTTTTAATTAATCCAACAACAATTATTTGTGTGGCAAGACTAAACCAGCAAATGACCAGCAACGATTAAAAAAAAACAACTATTACTACGATTCAAGCCAAGAGATGAGCGCACTTATCTCGAGTGGATATTATTATAAACTGTAATTTAATTTACTGTAATTTAATTTGTCATGAATGTGGATAGAAAGTTTTTGTATAAATAATATGTTTTTTTTCACTAACTTCCAAACAACTAACTAAACTTACACCATTCTAAAGGCTGGTCGGAATAAAAGCTGTCACATATTGGCTGGATGACTGTGGCCGAAAAGCCTGGTATTCAAATGGTTTTTATTATCATGTGGCCTGTTCTTTTGTCATAATTTTGAGGTTATCTTCTCTTCTTTTCATTATGTCAAGTGTACAGTGTGGTAAACAGAGGTTATAAATTATGATAAACCTTTATTTTTATTGAGTGAACAATTAATTCTGCATTGAAATAAGTGCACATTTCTTATTTTATGTAATCGGAAATCTAAACTATCCAAAATGGTGAGGCATAACAATCAGTTGCCGAATAATCTGACGCAGCTACAAAACTTGATCAAGAGGGACCCCGAATCCTACAAAGAAGAATTCCATCAACAACTTGCTCACTTTGAGACAACACTGGAAATTTTCAACTTGAATCCAACACAGTACAATAAAAAACTAGATGAACAAGCTATGTTTTTGGCACAAGTGGCCCAGTGCTACCTCAATGAAATGAAGTTATTTCCACAGAAAATAGTTGATGTTTTGAAAACACACAATACAGTTCTTCACAATGACATGCGGCTTTCTTTGTGCAAATGTCTTATTTTGCTGAGAAACAAGAATTTTATCACAGCTTTTGATTTATTGGAGTTATTTTTCTTATTGCTGAAATGCCAAGATAAGCATTTGAGAGAATTCCTGAAGACCCATATCATAACGGACATTAAAAATATGAACATGAAACATAAAGATATGAAGTTTAATTCAACATTACAGAACTTTATGTTCTCTATGTTACAAGACTCTAATCCAAAAGCTGCAAAATTATCTCTTGATATATTAGTGGAATTATACCACAAAAATATTTGGAATGATCAGAAGACCGTCAACATAATTGCTGATGTTGGTTGTTTCTCCAAAATAACTAAAGTTATGGTTGCCTCATTGAAATTCTTCCTGGGCAGAGATGAAGAAGAAAAAGAAGAAAATTCAGACAGTGAAGATGAAATAGATCCTAGGGATACAATGATTGCAAATAAATTCAACAAAAAGACCAGGAAAAGGGACAAAATGGTAGAAAAGGTTAAGAAACAGGCAAAGAAAATGAAAAAGAAGAAACAAAAAGCTCCAGTATTCAACTTCTCTGCATTACACCTGATTAACAATCCTCAAGGATTTGCTGAAAAGTTATTCAAAAAATTGGAATCATCAAATGATAGATTTGAAGTGAAATTAATGTTGTTGGATGTTATTTCAAGATTGATTGGCTTACATGACTTATTTTTGTTCAACTACTATCCGTTCATTGCAAGATTACTGCTGCCTCATCAACGAGAGGTAACTCGCATCTTATTATTTGCTGCCCAAGCTTCCCATGAACTTATTCCACCTGAGGTTTTGGAACCAGTCATGAAAGCAATAGCAAATAATTTTATAACTGAAAGAAATTCCACAGATGTCATGGCAGTTGGCTTAAATGCTGTTAGAGAAATATGTGCCAGATGTCCACTTGCTGTTGGTGAAGATTTACTTCGAGACTTGGTGCAATACAAAACCTACAAAGAGAAATCAGTGATGATGGCTGCAAGATCTTTAATACAGCTGTACAGACAGTCAATGCCTGATATGTTACACAAAAAAGATAGAGGCAGACCAACAGAAGCTTCTGTAGAATTGAAAAACAAAAAGTATGGTGAAACAGAAATCAAGGACTACATACCTGGTTCAGAGGTATTATTGGAGAAAGAAGAAATTAAAGAAACAGAGAAAAAGAAATCCAAAAGATCAAACAAAAAGAAAGATGATTCAGATAGTGAAGAATGGGTTGATGTTGCTTCTTCAGATTCTGAAATTAACATAACTGATAGTGAAGAAGATAGTGATGATGAACTAGATGATGCTGAAGAAGAAAAAGTAGAGGATGCAGAAGAAGAGGAAGAAGAAGAAAATGATGAAGATGACAAAGACGATGCTAGTAATGAAGTAGACAATAGAAAAGAACCAAACAAGACCACTACTGACAGAAAAATTTTGAAGGCTAGGCGTAAATCATTGGAAAAGAAAAATAAAGAAGAAAAGGTACAAATTGCACGAGAAATAGCCATGGAAACTATTTTTACTGATGAAGATTTCAAACGTATTGAAGCAGCACAACTTAAAAAGGCAGTTGGCGGCATTAAACGTAAAAGTAACATAACAGAAGAGGAAGATGAATCGGGAGAGCTTGTACAACTGTCTGCTATAGAAAATATACATAAAAAGAGGAAACATGATAAGGATGCCAGGTTAGATAGTGTTCTAAAGGGACGAGAAGAGCGAGATAAATATGGATACAAAGATAGAAGGAAGAATATCCACTGCTCTAAAACCAACAGGGAGAAAAGGAAGACCAAGAACTATCAAATGGTTAAACACAAAGCTAAGGGAAAAATCAAGAGGTCTTTTAAAGATAAACAAATAGCATTCAGAAATTATTTAATCAAACAAAAAAAGATGCGTTGATTTATGTACACACTTGTATAACAATAAAAAGTTTAATTAGAAGTATATGACGTTTAATTTACTATGATGGCTGACAAAATACAAACATATGTACAAACATTACTGGTTTGTGCTGTGCCTCCTCTGTTTTCACCTCAGGCTATGTCACAAACTACTGAAATACCTTTAATGTCAAATCTTTTTTAGTGATTGTGAATCTAAGTCCTCTACTATTTCGTCCATGTTTTCGTTAGCGCTATCATATCGACTAAGTCTTTCTAAGATTATTCTCATTTCTAGTCATGACTTTTTTCTTTGGGATAGTAAATGTATCATCAGTTTGGTTTGTATCCTCATGATATTTCTCTAAATTCAGTAAATATATTAATATTCTTGTTACTAGAGTGCGGCGTTTTTTAATCCTCGCACGTCGAATCTCTTCTGCATCGGGCCTCTGCAGTCACCGTGAACAACAGCGCAATTATTTTGCCAAAAATTGGCATCACTGGATCCCGTGTATTGGTACCGGATCCGGTAAACGTTCAGTGATGCCAGATCCGCTGGATTACCGGTTCGGTTTATCGGATTTCATCCCTAATTCAGTAGCTCTGGATCAGTCGGTCAACGGCTGCTTGAGGCCCTATGTCAATCCAATACTCCGATAGGAAGATCTACCTAGTTGAAGATGGATTGTTATTTGTGTTCTGCGTAGCCATTATACGGATAGGTAGTCAGTGGCCCAAAAAGTCTGACAACCAGTCTTACCAAGGGGTATCGTCTTACCCAGTACTAACTGGGTTGTGGAGGTCAGATAGGCAGTCGCTCCATGTAAAATACTGGTATTCAGCTGCATCCGGTTAGACTGGAAGCCGACCCCAACATAGTTGGGAAAAGGCTAGGCAGATGATGATGTAGCCATTATACGGATATTCCACATCTCATACATTTTTTGCGATCGCCTTCAACTTGGCCCGCTTAAAAATCTCAGTATTACACCAAGGAAACAAAAAAAGTTAACCGTCAGTCATGAAACTGTGAACATAAAATGGAATTGAACTGATGGACGATGACTTCGCTTCGGGGTAAATTAAAAAAAAAATAGAATTTAACTGTCAAATGTGACAGCACAGCATAACTCATACTCAATGGTTTGAGATTTTTTGTCTGAATTTCAGTATTTAATTATTTTGGAGCTTTATCTAAAGTCCGATTATTACTACTTACATAAAAATATAAGTTATAATTATGTTGAAACCAAAAGCATTGACTCAGGTGCTTAGCCAAGCAAACACAGGGGGAGTTGAAAACACATTGTAGGTGTCATAATATTTACATTATGTTTGAGTCGCATTAATTCCGTAAATCAGTCAATAAAATTATGGAGTTAAACATTTTCAGGTTGTTAAATCATCAAGGAGCACTCTTGGCATACTCTGGTTATAATGACAAAGACGCAAGAGTTACAGCAGCAATCGCTAGCAACGTATGGTCAGCGTACGAAAAGCACGGAAGAAACGTTTTCAAAGAAGATAAGCTGCATCTGATACTAGTTGATTGTGCGAATGGAAAAATTGCTATAACACAAGTTGCCAATTTGTTACTGTGCCTTTATGCTAAAGAAACTGTTGGATTTGGTATTCTAAAAGAAAAAATCAATGCCATAGCTCAATACCTTGAAGGGCCTTTAAAACAAGTGGCAAGTTCATAACATTTTGAGATTTTCTTGTAAGATATCAATTACTGCTTAAATGTTTTTGTATGTATAAAGTCTATTAAAATATAAAATTTATTTAAATAGTATAAGAATTATTTGTCTAACCTAATGTAAATTTTATATTAAACTTATAACTAATAACAGTATTTTTTTAAGAAATAAATTGAGTATAATCTTTACATGCAATAATAGAAAGAAAGAGGATACCTACATTTTATGACTCAACATTTGTGAAATTCAAGCAAATAAAGCCACAGGAAAGGCTTCATAATCTTTTATTTACAATTATGTTGCAATAGTGTAATGCAGAGCAATGTTTTCAGTTACTCTTCAACGGGTTATGAACTTATTTGTGATTGTGAAGCGCTGTCAGAGAAAATATACTAGCTTCTACTAAGTAGTTCTATGTTATTCAGTAGATTATGACTAGTGGTCCATCATTCCCATGGTGGGTAAAAACTTTGCTGCAAATAAAGTATTGGAACTACTCTACAACATTTACTAGGAGGGCTAGGATAATAAATGCGTGGCGTAGGTTGGCCCATGAAGTTTTTTTATACTGAATTACATTTTGTTTTTGTGCCATGCAACCTAACCTACTTAAGGTTAGGTTGCAATGCCTTATAGGGTGGCTATATCTTTGCTATAATATTATGTGTTAATTTTGTGTGAATGCAATATTGGCCATCTTTTCAACACCCACACTGGGTTGATTATTCTTGAGTCGATGACTAGCGAACTGAAAGTTAATTATGTGCGAAAAGTAGGCTGGTGAATCTTTATAGTTGTTTGTTATATAAAAGTTCTAGAAACTACAAAATTTTGTTTGTGAAACTAAGTGACAGCGCGCTAAGGGCACCCTCTGTGTACGAACCTCGACTTAGGGCGTCACTGGGGGAGGGCAGTAAAGGGACAGGCTGGATCTGAATGATATCATTATTTAGGGGCTGATTTACACCTGTGTGTTCTAAATGTACTAGTTTCCCTACTGTTTTCCTGGAGGGTGATATGGTCGTTGGGAGTGGTTAGGGTATGCCGTGGTCGGCGCGGGGGGGGGGGGAGATGACGGAGCCCTAGGGAACTCCTTCTCGAATGGGGTGAGGGAAGGAAAGAGCTTTCCCTATGCGGTAGAGGAAGGTACGATTCGACAGAAAGTTTCGTAAGATGATACGAGACGGTCTGGCACTCTTAGTTGGTAGAGCTTACATAATTATGTAATAAGCCATTGTGCGAGACTTTGTCGCTTTCGCTGTATCGAAGAACCAGACGCCCATCAGCGCTCCACGCTGGAAGCTTGCGCTCAAGTGCTCTACAATGCGGTGTACCTGTTGCATGCACGAGTGTTCGGTTCTGAAGCCGAATAGCTCGTTGGGAACGAGGCTCCTAGCCTCGGCATAGTCTTTGAATCGCTTATAAATAAGTCTCTCGTAGATTTTGCCGAGCGCATTCAGGTAGCTCGAAGGCTCAGACTTGGGTTTGCCTGGTTTGAAGATACCTATAACCGTGGCTTCTTTCCATATTTGAGGAAATATGTTGCTGCTCGGGCGCCATTGAAGATGGCAAACATTAGCATAATGAGCTGGCGTGAAACATTTTGGTCTCCGTAGATCTTTTTTATCTATATCTATGCCAGCCTACCGGTTTTTTATCGGTTGTATTTCGGAGTGTTCTTTGGAATTACCCTCATCCCCATTCTATCATCGGACGAGCAGAGATACGGCGAAGCATCACCGTTATATGATTGAAGTTCCACGAACCTTTTTTTTTTTTTTTTTTTTTTTTGGATGGGAAATCATCAAATGACCCCCCCCACTCTGGGCGGAGCGGAAGGGAGTGTCAGACTTGTACTGACTAAAACCCATCCATGTTCCTTCTTTGCCCTTTGTGTTCCAGGGCCACGGTGTCTCTTTCGAACAATCCCGCAGCTCTGGCAGGCATCGGCCCATGCGGACCCCTACTCGGTTGCTGACATCTCTTTGAGGCGCGCGTGGAACACGAACGCGCCGTCGACACGGCCTGTCGTCATAAGACGGCCGGACGGCGAGCTAGCCCATAACTCGCCGTTAGTTCCACGAACCTCAGTGTAAAGAAAATCATGCACATTGGCAGTATAGGTCATGGTCATTGCCTGTGCATTTGAAAAAAAAAATCTTTCCTTGGTAGTGACACTGACATTATATACTATTTTTGACAGTTGCAATTGTCATTTCGACACTTTCATGTTGGCACCTCTGTTGCAAAATTTGTTGTCAAATTGCCGCAAAGTTGTGTAGTCTATTGAAGATAATTTTATTGTTTTGCTATAAGATTTTTGTCCTAATATTCTGCGATAAGGCTGCACAATGAATTTATCTGACGATAATACATTTGGAAATGGACTTCTCTATGTGGGATTTAATCAAGATCAAGGTAATGGGACTGATCGAGTTGTTGTTCATTTGCTGGCGCTTCATGTACAAATCGGTTTACTTACATTTTTGTTTTGCAATCTTCAGGTTGTTTTGCTTGCGGAACGGAAAATGGATTTCGGGTGTTCAACAGCGATCCACTTAAAGAAAAAGAGCGACAAAATTTTGCTGAAGGCGGTCTGTCTTACGTAGAGATGTTGTTCAGATGCAATTACATGGCCTTAGTAGGCGGTGGTAAAACCCCCGTGTATCCCCCGAACAGGGTTATAATATGGGACGATTTGAAGAAAGATTCCGCAATATCACTTGATTTTAACAGCCCTGTTAAGGCTGTGAAACTGCGAAGAGACCGCATTGTTGTTGTATTGGGTAAAGTTTACAATTTTTTTTGCTTATTGTCAAGTTAGTGTAATCAGCTGTTTTTTTATGATTGAAGCATCATTACCATATTTGTAGAAATTGTGTAAAATGTTATGTTGCTTTGTGAAAGCAAAGGTATTATCTAATAAAGCAGTTAAAAACCTAGCTTGAAACACTAACAAAAAACATGTTTGTGTTTCAAGGCTGTTCCTGATTTAAATAACTTAAGCTATTCACCTACCTCCACTTTTTGTAGTATAAATCAAGGTTATTCCTGATTTATATAACTTAAACTATTCACCTACCTCCACTTTTTGTTGTTATGTTGAGAAACATGTATCATCATCATCATTTCAGCCGAAAGACGTCCACTGTTGGACATAGGCTTCCCCTAAATGTCGCCATATTGAAACAAGTATGCTAAGCTATAATTGTAACTTTTGCAGAGAACTTGATCAAAGTGTACACATTCACGGCTCAGCCACAGATGCTTCATGTGTTTGAGACTTGTCAGAACTCCAGGGGGCTGTGTGTTGTGTGCCCTAACAGCAATAATGCCCTGCTTGCATACCCCAGTCGTAAAACAGGGCATGTTCAGGTAAACTTCAATCCTTAAATTATTCTTTTAATTTATTATACCGTGTTCACTTAATTAAGTTTTTAATTATAATATTCTTAGCCTATCTATTTGAATTTATGAATGTAAATACAGACATAATATATTAAATGCTTTTTAAATACTACCTGTCCTTGTATTATGGCAGACAAACATATAACACCATTTGCATTATATCAATTTTATGAATAAGTTTTCCTTATTTTATTCTGCAAAACTATAGCAATGATGAGACTAAATTAATCATTTAATTGTATGAATAATTTATTCTCATAACTCTTTTTTAATTTCTAAACTCAAATAAAAGAAAGTAAGGAAACAACTTCTTTGTCTTGAATATTATTATAAAAATTCTTGCTAAAAAGGTTTATTATTTAGTAAACAGCATGATTATTTGTGAACAGTTGGTAGAATTAAGCAGTCATGCAGGCCCAAGTACGGCACCAGAGGGGCACTTGATATCTGCACACGAGGCTCCACTCAGCTGCCTGGCTCTAAATGTAGGAGGCACCAGGCTAGCTACAGCCTCTACTAAAGGCACACTAATCAGAGTGTTTGATACAGCCACTGGACAGAAACTTGCTGAACTCAGGAGAGGTGCACATCAGGTAAAATAAAGTTTTTATCACTTATTTAATCTTGATACTGAATAGATACTCAGAAGCTGATGCAAACCTGCATGATAATGTAAAATTATTTTGTGATTGTTTTAAAACATATACTCCTTTTCACTTGTTTTCAGGCTACAATTTACTGCATAAACTTTAATCACTCCAGCACCAACTTATGTGTCACATCAGACCATGGAACAGTCCACGTGTTTAGTCTCGAAGACGAAAAGCTAAACAAACAATCCAGTTTGGCCACAGTTAATTTCTTGCCAAAATATTTTTCAAGCAATTGGAGTTTTTGCAAATTCACCATCCCTAATGGCCCTCCATGCATCTGTGCATTTGGGGTTGATAAAAGTTCCATTATTGGTGAGTACAGTTAATTTGATAGTAAAGATTATGTAATAGTTATGATTCATACTTACAAAAAGATTTTAGAATAATTTGTTTACCTCAAATGTTGTGAAACGTGATATCTAATCTTATGTTCTGTTACAGTTATCTGTGCTGATGGATCTTATTACAAATACAAGTTTAATGAAAAGGGGGAATGTACAAGAGATGTATATGCCCAATTTCTGGAGACATCTGAAGACAGATAAACGTACAGCACCTCAGAGAGGATGAGATTATAACAAACTGTCACCTGAAAGTGAGTGTATAAGTGAGGTTGTCTCCTGTGAGCTCATATTCGCGATATTTGTTAAATATTTCGTGTGATTTATTAGGGATATATACAACCAGAAATTTATAGAAATATAATATTCAACATAGGTGTAAAGATCATATTATTATACATAAAAATTAACAATAACTAGTTTTTTCAAGTGTCTTAGATGAAACTAGATGCGAAAATATAGCACATATCATTCAACCACTGAGTTCCATAATGTTTGTACCAATTTCGTTCTGATTTTGGAGGCAGGCTCATTTATAAACAAGTATAGGCAATAACAACATTGGGCTACATTACACAATTCTTTCCATAAACAATAAACCACATTATGAATAGTTAAATTAGAATCTTAGTTTGCACTCTTAAGTTGGACAACTAACTTATTACCCTTACATCTCAGCTTAAAGATAGAGTAATTGTTTAGGGCAAGGATTGTGTTTTTTGTACGAAAGCTGTAAAAAAAGGCTCCATCTATATTGTGAGGTATTTTAATCATAAAATATCATGATTGTAGCCATTTAGTTATCTTTCCTGTGTGGCACGTAGACTCTGAGTAGACCTTACTGGTCCGTTAAGTACAATATTGCTCATAACACGCAAATGACTTATAGCGGAGCAATGAATCACGCACGCAAACAATCACAATGACATAAATTACTAAACACTGTATAATTAGTAAATTACAAACTAATTTTCATTCCATGTAAGCTTGCCGTAAAAATTAAACATCTATTATATTTGTGTTATAAATAAAAATACGATATACAATTTGTAAATTTATAAAATGCAAAAAAAAAGTTAAATATTTAGCCAAACATAAACTTAATGTTACTTTATATTACCATGAAATGTATGGAAATTTTAAAATGGATGTTTATTACGATGTTGATGTGTTCTTTCTTATGATGTTAAGTAAATAATTATAACAAACTCCTAAACACTATATATGAAAGCTAAAACAATGCATTAAATTGAGAAATAGATGTCTTAAGTTTGCAAGGAATGTTATGACTAGCTCTTCAGCTGTGAAACCTATGTTAAT
Source organism: Noctua janthina (assembly GCA_963576755.1). NCBI lineage: Eukaryota > Metazoa > Arthropoda > Insecta > Lepidoptera > Noctuidae > Noctua > Noctua janthina. The sequence continues at coordinate 9,176,633 of OY755055.1, forward strand.
TCATTGGGTTTGAGAATTCTTTGAATAATTGGATTTGTTAAAATTGAAGACTGGATCTTGATCAATATTTGTTAGTTACTATAACAGTCGCAAAATTGCGCATAATGTAGAATTAAAGTTAAGTGAGTATTTTGTTATTGAGATATTGTTTCAATATCTTTTTTCACAAATATATCAAGATTGTCAAAATGATTAAAAAAATACATTGTAAAAAACAATACATTGTATGACATTGCAATTGTGTGATTTTAATGAACAAGTATCTTTACTCTTGAATTATAAAAATAATTAGTAAAGAAATGTGATAATTATGGTGGTGCAAGCGAGACCAACCAAAGAATGTCAGACATACTTTTGTACAAGAATCCATGTAGGCATACATGGATAAATTGGATTATAAACTTTATGGGACAGATTATTGGGCGATTTATTTGTTGCATTAAAATTTGATTAGCATGATTGCAGTATTCTATGTACTTTTAGTGCGACTTTTTCTACCGTGCCTTTCCCTAATTGTTAACAGGAACCTTACACTCTGTATGACGAGTATTATGCCAAAGTTTCATGTTTATGATCTCGGCGACGAATTTTATATCTCTTCATGATGACTTCCAAAAGGATATATTAATTGTTTCAGTGTACTCTATCGCTTATTCCAGGTTCGACGAAACTGTATTTTATTATGTAAATAAGTGACGAGGCTCACAATACATTGCTTTAAAATACTGGTTAAAATTATTATTAATAATGTTCAGTAAGAAAATAGTTAAATTGCCTTCGATTCTTTTAGTTGTGATATCTGATTTCAAGTGCTCGACTTTGAATAATTTCGTTCAGTGTTAAACTTACTTTAGCTGTAGCTGCAGCTGTGTATTAATGTACGACATTCGGTGATTAGCAGCTGTATATTATATTTTTTTTAAGAATCATATTATTTTTGTGATGTTTGTTAACCATGCAATGTCCTTTAATTGTAATCATTTTTTTTTAAATAAATAAGTATATTTTTCTAAATGTCTCTTATTTTTGCTTACTGCAATTTCTACGTCATTCTTCTTTTGAGGTGATGATACTTTTCAGATTAGTTTCATTAGTGGCTACGTCAATTTCTCTATTGATGGTTATCCTTTAAATACTTATTTATATTGTTTTGTGATTGTGATTCCAAAAATTCAAAATGGTAAATATTTCTTTGATTTTTTCAAATAAAACTAGAACTTCTATCTAATATAGATTTTTTCATTATCTTTTCAATACATCTATGAAAGTATCTCTTGGTATTCGAATGTTGGCTACACTGCGCATTTTCTTCTTTCCATCCGCTTGCTGTTTCAAAAGCTTCTTTCTACGAGTAATGTCGCCTCCGTACTGAAAAACGCGCATAGTTTGTTTATAAATAAAGTTTTTTGTGATGGGTAACCGTAACTTTGGTAAGTTTCACTGTCGCTGCAGAAATCATTAAATTGAAATTACCTGAATAAAATTGTTCTATTAAGGGACAATAATCATCAATAAAAAGCATTACCCTCCTTGTGGAGCAGTCGGGCAAAAAAGCCAATTCTAAAATTAATTTAGTTAGCATTATTATATTCATTGTGCTTACCAATTTAGCTGTAACATCCTTTCTGTATGCCTTGAGAGTTTCTCTAGCGAAAACTTTTCCCCCAACAACAGCTTGAATGGCGATCTAAATAAAATATTTTTTATTAAAAAAATATGGTTAACGGTAAAGACTTTTATTTACACGAACTAGCGGTACGTTGGCATCCATTGCAATGGCACGTAAATAATAATGTAAATTTTTGGGCCTCGAACCTTCACAGGCGTACACAGAAGAACCCACAAAAGTTTAATCACAATCAGATCTATGGTTTAGGAACGCATAGAGGTTGTCCTGTATGCGAAACCATAATGTATGTTTATGTATGTTACGGCTAATAGCCGAAGTGCGACTACACCTAGTTTTAGCCGGCTAAACCTAGGTGCGGCCGGTTAAACTTCGATGTATCCTACTTATCTTCGGTTAGAACATGCAACCAATTTGGATGTAGCGCTCGCTCGACTCGCGTGTGTTTGGTCACAAATCTAACCTAACCTAATCCATTTGGTCGGTGTGTATTAGCAATAAAAAGGGCACACAACTGTTACCGGCCGCACCTAGCTTTAGCCGGCTAGAACTAGGTGTAGCCGCACTTCGGCTTTTAGCCGTAACTTATATACAAACATTCATTTTTAGGGTTTTGTTGCCAAATTGCAAAAAACGGAACCCTTAAAGATTCGTCCTGTCCGTGTGTCTGTCTGTCCGTCCGTATAGGTCGAGGTCCCTAATGTACTATTTTTCTTAAGTCAATAGTTGATGAGATATTCACTTCTAAAGCCGTAAAAATTGTGTTCCCTCTAATTTCCAAAGTAAGAGGAGGAATATTCTTCTTGTAGAACGTAAAAATAACTTTCAACGAAAATTGTTTTGTATGTGATCTGATATTTAATTTTTCAAATATGGAACTTTTTCGTAAAACATCAGCCGTAACTTAGTTTTTCATTAACAAACTATGAAAAACAAATTTAATTTGCTGTTAACTGTAAATTGACCAATGAATGAGCGTTAAAAATATTATTATCATATTATTTGGTTAGCACCAAACAACTCTTCGTGTGCGAGTCCGACTCGCACTCTAGGCCGGTTTTATTTATAGAGAAGAAGAAGATTATTTATTACCTGCACCATCTGCCTCGGTATCATTTCCTTTAGTTTTTCAGTGAGCCTCCTAGCATTGTACTCTAGACGACTGGTATGCACTATGGTAGATAACTCGTCGACTAATACACCGTTTATGTGAATGTCCATCTGTAAAGTGGAAATAGTCATAAATACCGTAAAAATAGTGCCGAACTACGAAACCATCATATTAATATAGAAAAAAATAAATTGGATCAATATTTTCCCTTTCAGGAGAGGATTCAATTAATTGTAAATATTGTTGGTCAAGTGGTCGCAAGGGCGACTGCTGACCCTGGGTTTGATTCCCGGGCCGGGTAGTGTTATTGGGCCTTTCCATCAGAAATGTATTACTAGCAGCCATGGAGCCTGGATTTGGGCCCAGTTGATGGCAATAGGCTAGCCCCCTATAACATGGAATTTACACATAACTTGGCGAAATGTGGGTGTACTATTAGGTACACTTCAGCCTAAGCTTTCGGGGATTACAGGCGTGATGTAATGTTATGTATGTTATAATTATATGAAGATAGAATTTAAAAAATAGCATACCCTAACCAACGCGCTGGTATGAAACCCATGATCCTGATAGTCAAAACTAGCGAACCCTGAAGTTATACTCTTGAGTGTGTCGTGGAAGTCAATCACGACTTCAGAAAGTGGTAGGATGTACTGCAACATGGTCATTTTGTCGTCAACCGCGTTTGAAGGGAGGGGCATCCCTCGACGGTCTATGCATAGTGATGTTACAGATCCGATATACTCCACTGGGGTTATTATTGTTCCTGTAATATTCAAGAAATATCGTCAAACGAATAAGGACCGTATTTTCTCAACTTGAAAATTGTGTTTTGATACTTTTGATTAAACATTTAGTTTATTTCTTACCTATTACAAATGGCTCATAGTATTCTTCAATGTTCTTAGGATCAGGTAGTAGTAGAGGATTTGTGACAATAACTTCTGTTCCTTTGTACTGTTTGATTGCCTTTGCTCCTTTTACTCTGAAAATTTTAACTTCATTTAATATGTTTCTTTAATTTGTCTAATCATGTAAAGCTTTGCCTTCAGCTAATGCTCACAATTTGTTTTACAAAACCTTACCTCACTTTATAAGGTACAGAAGGAGCAGTCAATATGGCTTCAGCTTTATATTCCTGTAGAAGACGTTGTGTGAACACTTCAAGATGTAATAGGCCTAGGAAACCAATGCGCCACCCTTGTCCCAAGGCTGGACTGGAAGATGAATAATATTTTGTTACCAAAAAAGCGTATTAAGATACCAGTTTATGATGGATCTACTCCCTCATATAGGGAGGGGGGCAGTAGGAACATTACCTTATATCTACAGGCTGATTGTGAATATGTTATACAGAGTCAAATTTAATTAGATAGCGAAACTCAGTAGCCGTGACGAGGATCGCTCTCTAAACACGATAAAACAATAAAAAATATCATAACATAACATCACGCTGAAGGGTTAAGCAAATGTATGCTTTATATACACCCACATTTCGCCAGTTATGCTTTAAGTCCGATGTAATAGGGGGAAAGCCTATTGCCGTCAACCGGGCACAAATCCAGACTACGTGGCTGCTACTGAGAAATTCTTGATGGAAAACCTAACTTTGCCCAATCCAGTTATCAAGGACTAGACCAACGAGGCCTGAATATCGATACCTGTCACTCCAAGAATAATAATATAATATGTCAAGTAAACTGTCTACGGTAATTGACCTCTCCCCCCAAAATCATCAAAATAAAGTTTAGATGTTGATACTCGTCACAACTGTGGAATTTCACTAGTTAATTCATTTGACCATGTATAAATTAATTATAATTTGGAGTTTTCCAAGTTACGTTACCATACCTAGAATCTGGAGTAACAGTAACTGCATAGTCATTCAAAGCCAGCTTCTTGATTGAGTCACTGAGTTGAGGATGCTGTGACTGATCAGCAGGAAAGATACCTGCATACACCATGTGTTTGACTGGTGGGACTGTCGACACTGTCTCGTTGTCTGCCACCTCTTTGGCTAGTAATTTATCGCCGACACTACCGCCGCCTTTTGGACCACAACCTGAAAAAAAAATTCCCATAAAGTTTTCAAACAGTTTGCTAGAGGTCATTAGAAGCTTAATTTATAATTATTTTTAGATTTTGTTGCAGGATAAGATGTTAGACCTTGTCCAGGTAGGCCTCAGCTGTTGTGTTTAGTGAAGGAAACTTCTATTTATATTAATGGAAGAATAAATAGTCTAATGGAAATGGAACATGAGGATAACAGAATGATATGTCACTCACCTACCATAACAACTTGGCCAGCAACAGCTTCTTCAATAGGCTCCTCACTTGGTCTCAACATAGCAAGGAACTTCACTATGTGAGGCTTAGAATCAGACTTCCATTTTACTGCTTGACCAACCTGCACCTTACCCGAATGTATGTAAGCTAAGCATAGTATCCCTCTGTATTTGTCATGCCAGGTGTCAATAATATGTGCTCTAAAATGGTCCTTAGTATCTACAGCAGGTGGAGGTATCCTGGTTATAACAGCCTCTAGTAACTCCTTAACTCCCCAACCTTTTTTGGCAGATATACTCATCACACTGTCTGGTTCTATTTTGAACAAGGAGTGTAGCTGTGCTTTGACCTTGTCAGGGTCAGCTCTAGGTAGGTCCACCTTGTTCAGAGTTGGTATTATGAGTAGGTTGTTTCTTTTGGCCAGTGAGTACACAGCCACTGTCTGTGCTTGAACACCTTCATTTGCATCTACTAACATTATTACTCCTTGGCATGCTGTTACACTTCTGACAACCTAAAAAAGATGTTATAGAATTAGACCTATGCAATCAGAATATTGCTCAGTGTGGCACAGATAGTTATATATAATCTCCACAAAACAAAACCCGTTTCTACGGAGGTCATGCTACACTTGCTGAGATGAATATATCTTACCTCATTGGCAAAATCTACATGTCCTGGGGTATCTATGAGGTTAAGGAGGTATGTTTCACCATTGTATGTGTAATTTAAGGATGCAGTCACAGCTTTTACAGTGATGCCTCTTTCTCTTTCAACCTACAACAAAAATTGGTATGGTTTTTATTTATTTAATTCTTTATGCATATGAATGTACAGAGGCTGACTACTATTACTTATCTGAGAAAGCATTAAACAATTTAATGCATGATTGTAAACAGTTTGTATTTTATGTCTTAACTGGCTACATGCTGATTTGTATTATTATGTGGTGGTACACTTATAACAATATTTATCTATGAACTATGCTCAATGCTTTAAGGTTGTAATAAACATGACTAAGTTTCCACACTAACTTGAAGTTGGTCCAAAACTTGTGCATTTTCAACGCCCGGTTTGATTGAACCAGTTATTTCCAGTAGTCTGTCGGCTAAAGTACTTTTACCATGGTCGACATGAGCAACAATACTGAAGTTACGAATTTTCTTCACATCAGTATTTTTCTCCAGTGTATCAGAACTGTTCAAACGCCGTGATACAATTCTGAAAAATATATGAAATGTACTGTTTTATTGATGTACAATAAGGAGAAGTTATTAACAAAAAATCGGCAGTTTCAGCTAGAAAACAAACCTTGGAAATCCTCGATAATTAATAGAAAATAGACTCCTTACATTACTTATGAATCTAACCATTGTCAATTATATTTTTTTCGCTCATTTAAAGTAACAGGTACAGCTATTATAATTAATTCATAACACAAATTCGCGCAATCGTAATGAGAAATCAGAGGTTATCTGTCAATTGTCAAGTATCAATTCTATCAATCAGCTGTTTGGTTGCGTTCCCAAGTATGTAATCATATCAGTTTAGTTTATTTATCAAAAATTACAGGTCATCATCATCATCATCATTTCAGCCGAAAGACGTCCACTGCTGGACATAGGCCTCCCCCGAGTGTCGCCACATTGACCGATCCCGTTCGTTTGGCATCCAACGTAACCATAGTACGTTCACAAAATTTTACTCAAGAGACGATGGTGAATAGCCAAGATAGAGGAAAAACATGATATTAGTAGCAATAGGTGACGTGATGGATTCATAAAAATGTGTAGATCAGATTAAAATAAATGAAAAATACGAAAATTCCCCGGACGTCATTAAAATGAAATACATTTTAGTATATACTTACAGTCTTATGCCAGGGTAAACAGCAGACAGGTATTTTTCTTATTTTAAAATCCACAATGCTGCATCACGGTATACGTCGTTGGAACGTTTGAGACGACATTAGAAATCATTTAATAAATGAAATAAAAAAACAAACACAAAAAAAGAAAGACATCAAGTTTAATATTTAATTAAATAACATATACTTATTTATAACATACACAACTTTAGGCCTATTCAAACCTAAGCGGTATTCTCTACCGTCTGTACGCACTTCTATCCACAGACTAGCCGCGGAACTTGATACTAAATACCTGAGCGAAACCAGCGCGGTATGTACCTCTACCCACAGCGGCAGCGGATACCGTTTAGGTTTGAATAGGCCTTTAATGAATACGGACGGATAAATGTCATGGAATGGACGGATTATTATACAATATCACACAATAACTTCGTGTAATATAATTTCTTATACAACTTCTTCAATACTGTGGTCTGTTGAATCGGGACTCAAGCTGTGTTCCTCTGGTTGCTGATGCAGTGCTTTCATTTGATTTTCGAATCCTGTAAAACAATAAAGTGTTAATTAAAAAGTTGTTTAGGATGAAATGGCTAGGCCAAGCGGTTCCGTTTATACGGTCTGTGCCTGTAGTGTCAGGTCTGGTTAAGCATAAGGTCTGTTTTACGAGTCCCTACCATGTATGCCATGTGAAAAGAAGGTTATAGAACAGTGAGTCGCCGGTATGGCCTAGCATCAATAAACCATAACTCAATATTCACGAGATGAGAACTTTGCTGGCCCAGTGCTAATGACCCCAGCTTACAAGTTGTAGGTCACGGGTGCAAACCCAGGCAGACGCATTATTTTGTGTAATTATTTCATCAACACTGCGTTCAAAACGGTGAAGGAAAACATCGTGGAAACCCTCGAACGAAAAATCCGAAGACATGTGACATCTACAACTCGGGTCTCGGCCCGCTTGATGGATTATTTAGAGCCCATTCCGTCTCATATAGAGGAGGCCTGTGTCCCAGCTGTGCCGGGCCTGTGTAACATTATAAATAGGCTGATTATGCTATGCGTATGTAATATTGATACTAACGAGGTGCTTCAGGGTGATTAGGCGCATATTGTATAAGTAATCGTAAAACTTTCTCCTCTGTTATCAATCCTGGTCGGCCGGTCACAGCGCGAAGAAGCTGTTGCCCAGCTACGACACCTGAAAACAATATAATCAAAGAAATTTAGGATATTAAGTTTATCAATACCCAGAACAAAAAATACAAAGGCTACATTACCTGGGTTAATTTCTCCAGCATCAAACATTTTCTTTACATCCACGAAGCGTTTGACGATAGCACTTTGCTCTTGAAGGGCCGTTGTTTGAGCACCTGTAAACACGTCAAAGAAATAAATGAACTTTAAATTTTGGTAACTTACGATTAAATAACTTGGTTGACAAGTAGAAAAGGCCCAAGAGATTAAAGTCGCACGTTTTTTTATGTAATTTTTAAAATTAAATATTCGGCTATTTTAGTTTAATCACCTGTTTCAGTGTCGGAAGATTTCGCCAAACACTTGATGGCTTCCTTAAGCGCGTCCAATGCTTTATCGTAGTTCTGAAAAGCAGTTCAAACATTAAAATGCGCAAAATATCTTAAAATGCTCTACACATTTCAAGACCAACCATGGAATGTGACATAAGATCTGTTGATCTTGCCAGGGACAGATCTACTCATTTGGAAATCTAAATGTTGTAAATAGGATAGCTTGAAAAGTTTGCTACACTTACATCATACTCATCAACTTCGACCTTAGCGCATTCAGCGTAGAAAGCGGCCAGTTTCCCGTATGCCTTCGCCCGGGTATAGAAGTGTAATATGTGTCTCATGAGATCGGGCCGTGTCCGCCAGTCGGCGTGGCGACGCAAGTAGTCGGCTGCCATCAGCTGAGCGTTGCGGTCGCGGGTCGCTGCAGCAAATGTTGCGATACGATCCGCGTCGCCTGAACGCATTAGCCAACGCATTGCACCTGCCTAGAAAATATATTTATAAATACATTACTGTTAAAACCCTGATAACCCCAACTATCGCCCTGTCTACCCTTGTCCTGTCGACCCTTGCCTTGTGAACACCGCAACAAATGCTGGATTCGAGAAGCACATCTCCAGTCTATGTGGCGACGTTTGGGCCTATGATATCTAAAAATGGTCGTATTTCGGCTGAAATTATATTTTCCGACGATTCCAGAAGTTACCTTGTCTCCCGCATGTGCCAGTCGTTTGGCAGCCTGGTGGTACAGTCCGCGGGCCCCTAACACGTCTGCCAGTCGCCTAAGGAGCGCATCTCTGCCAGTCGTTCCGGCCGGTGCCGCTAGCCTTTCGCTCAGCTCTTCCGTTAGCGGCGTTGGTAACTGCTCCACTATGTCTAAAGCTTCTTCGTACTGCAAAAAATATTTATTTGTAAAGCATAGAAGAAATAAAACTACATATAAAAACTGAAGAAACAAAAATTATCAACGGGAAGCTAATTAAAAAGTCTTCACTTATTACAGTTATTGAAGTTTCAATGGTTTGCTAGAGCTCATAAAGCAAGTACAGGAAGTTGGTGTTTGATAAGTTATGAGATGCAGTTAATCTAGCGTAGTTTGCGTGCTTAAAATGGATCGAGCCATGTGCGATTCTTGAATTTGCCGCAACCATTATAATGTTGCATGAAACTTAATACAACCGCAGCCCGCCATTCTGGAGCTTTTTGACTTCAATTGTAGGTAAAGTTCGTTTGAATCTTTAATAATTATTGTTATTTCATTAAAACATCAAACTTATTTACATTGGAGTAAGCTTGATACCTATTGAGGAGAAATAAAGTCAGTTCAGCTCTGGTTTCCTCCAATTGGCGGTAGTAAAGTGTATTTGGAAGATGAGCAATCATCAGAAGTATAATGTTTCCATTGTACTAAATAGGTACCTCTTTTATTTACAATTTCCCCCAAATCACACCACAATTTTCTTTTCATCTGCGTTTGCTTGTATTCTTTTTTCTTTATCTTATATATGTTACCGGCCAAACCCGATTTCACCCGAAAAAAAAATTGTGGTGTAATCTCGTGTCACGGTGTTTGTGGTCGCACTCCTCCGAAACGTGTCGACCGATTTTTATTTAATTTTTTATGTTTATTTGGTAGGTATGTAGGTCGTAAAGTAAATTTCAAAGCGCTAATTTCACGCGGACGAAGGTCGCGGGGCACAGCTAGTATTATATAATATGTCATGAACTCGCTCAAAATCTATTAAGATTTAGTCATCTTCGCTACTTCAGGTGGAATTCATTTTGAAAAATTGTTCTCAGCTTTGAAAAAAAGTTCGAGGACTCTTCAACTCCACAAAGACGGTCATCAAGCAAATAACGGCAACGCTTTTTACGTTACGGTGATATATACCGCTCTCTAAGAAACCACGCCGTTTTATTTAGATAGACAACGTCGTTGTGGAGGACTCTTCAACTCCGCAAAGACGATCATCATGCAAATGACGGCAACGCTTTTTTACGTTACGGTGATAAATACCGCTCTCTAAGAAACCTCGCCGTTTTATTTAGATAGACAACGTCTTTGTGACGTCATTCGCGGCCGCTATATTATTATCATGAAAGGAAACCAGAGCTTTAGAAACGAGTATTCGATTAGACTCTATGGTTAACTACAATTCGATCATACCTTTCCAGCAGTCGCTAGCAACGCTGCAGCATGTGAGTGCTGGTTCGCTTGTCTCAGATGCGCTGCTAACGTATTGGCAAGCTCTGGGTCCACTTTGTTACCAAGTGCTTCCACAGCCGCGATCATAGCGTTCGTGTCGCCGCTGTTAACTGCCAGCTTTAACGCCATATGAGTTTTTCCTAACGGAAGAGAGTAAGTTTTGTCAATCAATCAATTAACTCAGCATAACGCGGTCTGCTGTTGGACGTCCACTCTCCATCTGCGCTACAAAGTAAGTTTTGTAGTTGGTGTTGGGAATATTTTTCAAGGACAAGTCTCTTGAGAGCTTAGACGTGCTGTGTTCCTAGCTGTGCATTTTCTTTTCGTTGTTCTTTGTTGTACTACAGTTCATATTAAGCTATGAGCGAGAAGCGGAAGCACGGTTGCGCTTCGAAGCTGCGCCACACAGCTTTGTTACTTAAGGTTAAGTTTGGATTCCATAATAGTGAAAACATGTTTTATCTTATTTTGTAAAATAAATCGAAACTAGATTCTGGTAAGCTTCGCAGTGACAGAAACAAGAATAACTGTTCAAATAAAGAATTAAAGGAGAAACAAAATAAGTTTCAACATCCATGGACAAACCTGCTTTCTGGTACAGAGCGATGGCTTGTTCAATTTGTCCAGCGTTCTCGAGTATGGACGCTGCGTGTAGCGCGTGAGTGGGCGATGTGGAGCCGGCGCGCCACACCATGTTCCACGCGCTTGCTTCCGCGGCCACCCGGATAGCCGACGTTATTGCACCACATTTTATGTACATCTGGTGATAAAAATATGGCAAATGATTTTATGGACTTCCATAGATATGAAGAGGAAGTTGGAGAGAGATTTTTTTAACTTACCTTGACCGCACTTTCAGTCTTATCTGGCTGCATTTCATAAAAACGCGCCATTTGATACTGCGACGACCGGTTCTTCTGGCAGACTTTCTCAGCTTCGTCTATTCTGTCCATATGACACAAAAGTCTCGTCTGCTCGCCAAAATCATTAGACCGTGCGTACGCCTCTAACGCACCGTCAAGATCACCAATACTTTCCAAGTAGTGACCCCACCACGTAATTAGACTGGGGTCATTCGAATTTGCTACATATTGTGCTAGCACAGCAGCCTGACCCTGTGCCACAAGCATTCTAGGTACATGAGGAACTAATGTACCTGCACTTTTAAATAATTTCAACGCTGCACCTGTTTCTCCATTCGACCACACCACTTTAGCTAGCTTATGCTGAGCGCTCTTTACAAGCAGAATATTTTCTCCTTCGTGACTCCCGTTGGTAATTTCGTACAGTCCACCTTCCTTTGCCGATATCAATCTTGTGATCAGATCTGGTCTTTGTGCTTCTTTAAATAAGTTTTCAGCTTCCTCGATCATACCGAGATTAACAGCTAACACGGCGACCTTACAAGTGTCGTCCATAGTATTGTCGTTCATCACTTTGCGCATCATCAAGGCCCCTTTAATATTGCCCATTTTGCCTAAACACACAGCGCCGACATCGGACCGCTTACGGGCGACGCAAACCTTCGCTAAACTGTCCCAAATAACGGAGTTTTTGCCACTCGACAATGTAGTTCCGACGACAACTGCCTTTTCTAAATAGCCAATTGTCATGTAGTACAGAAAGTCCAAAGCTTGTCTGACATTAGCAGCTTCATTTTTATTAATGTCTTCAAATTCGTGTATCAATATTGTTTTAATGTTCTGCTGTGATAAAATTACAACATACGGCGTATGTAAACAACATAACATAAAATCAGCCATATAATAATCTTCAGAAGATGAACACCAATTTTTATATTCGTATAGGTTGCCCTCGTGACAGAGAAACAGATGTACCCGGTCCAGATCTGCTGACCTCATATGCACTGCAACTATTCTTGGGTCATTACAGTCCCATAAAATAGCTATGGGAACACTTTGATATGGAGGAGTCGCGTTTTCAGAGATGAGGGTATTTGTGATGACGTCATTTGCTACGTCCCATAAATACAGCCTGGGGTCCGGCGCTAAGCCAGCATTAGCAATACTGAGCGAAATATAACGACCAGTGCAGTTCACTGACGCTCTCATGACTTCACCAAAGTCTTCAATCATTTGATAACAATTTTTGGCCGGATATGGCATTCTTAGACCTTTCTTTGTGATTTCAGCTAATTTAAGAGTACCATCCATTGTTGCAATGACGATGAACTTGCTCGTATTTGTGACGCCGATAGGCTCACCTTCACCTTCAGTACTTGGCAATATTCCTAGACTAGTACCAGATATAGAGTAGCACTCTATGTGAGGATTAACCACACCAACTAGAACATCGCTATAAATGATGAGGACATCTGTCTTCCATGGGAAACTTCGTATGAGTGAAAATTTTGTATCATTGTCCTTGCTGCACATCCAAATCTGGAAATTAAAAATACAAGTATTATCTAGGTAACATCAAACACTGTTTTAAGCTTTCAAGGTTTAAAACTAAACTTATAGTTACTGTCACTTACGGGATATCTTCCGTGATCCACGATCATGGCGCTCACAACATCGGCGAAATATCGGGTGCTCAAAATTATGAACAATCACAGCAACATATTTGAAAAAGCAAATACATAGACCTAAATGAAGTACATACCTGAACTTCTTTACCATCACCTAAAGCAATATACTGGTCTTTAAATGCAAAAGCTCTGATGGTAATTGAAGTATTGATCATTGATGTTATATTATTTTTCTTTGTGAGAGCAATTTCATTTGCAGATTTTTGCACCATGTGTATATTAGGTGCGTATCCCCAGCATACTGGTTGTTCACGAAGAACAAATGCACTTGTTATGCAGTTAACATGTAGCAGTGGGTTCATCAGTCCTTCTGAGCCCCAACTGACTTCTTTAACAGTTCCTTTGACAGAAGTGCTACTTATAAGTTTCCAATTATTCCGGTGGTCTCTTCTCCAAAGATACAGGTTTCCTTGTGAAGTTCCACAACAAAGTGTATCACTCAAATTGCTGTAACTAATGCTTGTGAATATGTCTCCGGGCACCATGTCTTCTTTCTCATTTGGCAACACATCATTATCACCCGTTTCACTGTCCCAAACCCTGATCAGATTATCTCCAGTAATGACAGCCACATAAAAGTTGCCTGCAAGGACTATACACTGACTATTCCTTGCAGCCATTCTCACATGAGTGTCTGTCATCAAGGAACCATCATCAGACATAATAAATCTAGTTAAACTAAGAGCTCCACCAGACTCCCACGAAACTAGAAGATATATATTGCTTATTATACCCATAAATACAATGTTTCCAGGAGCATTCAGCACCTCAGAACATGCCCCATTAAGGTCTATGTATAGTATCACTCCATTATCCTGAGCTGCATAGCAAGAATGGTTATCTGGTTGAGTACCTTCCCTCATTCTTGCTGTTGTCCTGGGGCGCCAAGCAGCTAGGGCATCTAGGGCATTCTCATCTCCAGCAACTGCTGCACGGGCTAGTCCTCTGATGGAAGTTTCAGAACTTGGTTGAGGAGTGCAGAAGGTAATGTGGGTGATTACATCACCGAGTTGGTGGTGAAATGAAGTAAGTGGAGCACCTGCACTTGATTGCCATCCAGAGAGTGAGCCAGCGGCATCTGAAGCTAAGAGTCTGCCCCCTCCCAAGCTAAAGGCTACTGATGTCAAAGCAGCATTATGGGGAGCTTCTAAGCGTGCCCAAGAGTACTCCAACCAAATGTACAGCTCTCCACCATCCCAGCCCACAACTAGTAGTCGTCTTATAGGGTGCCATGCAAGTGCAGTCACTTGATTTGACAATAAAATTGGCCAGTCACATCCTTCTAAAGGAAAGCCCTGGAATAAAATAACATCTAGTAAGAATATAATTAGTATGATACAGATAAAAAATTAAGAAAAGTTATTGTTTTAACTTACGTTTTCTTGAAAGATAGTGACGAAACCCCCTTTTTCCTGATTATAGGAACCTACAGCCAGAAGAGGTAAAGAAGGGTGCCACGTACCAACCGTGGACACATTACCATCAGTAAAACTAAGTTTTGTATCAATATATAAAGTCATTGCTAAGAATGGTACAGAACTTTGAATAATATTTCTTATTCTTAATTTATTTGTCAATGGAGTGGAGCAACGATATTTATTCAACTAGTTACATAAATTATTTCCATTTTGCTATATAATTTATCCAATGTTAGATTCCATTCCTCATCTTCAGAAAATTCAACCACTTATCACTCATACAACCTATTGTTTTGACTTTTTTACGTTTACGTTGCCATGGAGACAGACGGACTTGTTTTTTTTTTTTCTAAATGGCATCTCGCATTTTAACTTGGAGGTTGTGGTCTGCTAACCGGATTATGCCACCGTAATCCCCTGATGGCATCGGCCACTCGATACGAGCGCTCTAAAATTAGTAAGATTCACCGACCAAGGCATACACTCGTCACCCCCGATGTCGCTATCACCCTCCCCCCAGGAGAGCAGTAGGGAAACTAGCACGCTCAAGACGCACACAGTCCTCATTTCGTCCTCGCCGTCGAGGCCCGTCCCAACATCTCGATCCATGCCCTTCCCGACCGTTGCTCAGGCTCTGTAGTCCAAAATCAGCCCCTAAATATCGTTCAGATCCAGCCTGTCCCCTTGCTGTCCTCTCCTAGCGACGCCTAAAGCCGATGCTCGTACCCCTCAGGAGATGCCCTTAGCGTGTAGTCGCTTAGTTTGTAAGTTTTTTGCCCTGGCTAGAGGCCTTACACTCATAGCACCCACAGGTTAAGTTCCTTTTGAGACTCTAGCATTAACATTTACAGGAACTTGGGGCCCCTATGGATCGTAGGACCCTGGGCACGTGCCCAGTGCGCCCAGAGGAAAAGATGGCCATGTGTCTATGATCAAATGGCCAATGTGTCCTTTGTCAGATACTATCTAAAATAAATGTTCTAAGATTATAACACTACAGTTTGTTGCTCGCAAGTCATAGCATCAATATTCCACAACATTCCTCTATTTGCCATGTACAATCATGTTGGCCCGCAAGCCGCTACACATTGAATATGTTGTAGAAATAATATTCAGTAATTTTGTCTCCCAGTGAATAGTGGGCTTTAACTTTATGGTTTTTTGAAAAGACGTATAGAGTCGTGACGTTTTTAATCTGCCGGTATTTTTGGATCAAATGTCAACAAAGAGATAAACGCTGTAATAATAACCATTATTTTCTTTTGGTTTTTGTTTGGAAGAAATCTACAAATATGTGGTACTTGACATCCGAAAATGACGGTCGAGTTATTTATATTATTTCATTAGCTAAACAAATAGTAATAGGCAGAAGTATTGATAACCAAGTGTGCGACTTTGCAATACCTGATGATCCTTCTATAAGTAGAAAGCATGCAACGCTAGCTTTAACGGAGAATGGTTTGTTTTTACAAGACTTGGGCTCTAGATACGGAACTTTCATCAACACCAACAAAGCTGAAGTTAATACAAACTTAAAACTGAATGAGAATGATGTTGTTAAGTTTGGCAAAATGAATAGTGTTTGGAAAGTTAATATTATTCATCTTATAACGTGTACATCGACTTTAAAAGGTGAAAATCTTCAGAACTTGAAATTGACCATATCCAAAATTGGTGGAATGTTGAAAGGTGATTGGGATGACACCTGTAATTATCTGACTATGCCAGCAATTACCTTGACAATCAAAGTTGTATTAGCTTTAGTGCAAGGGTCAAATATTGTTACAGTGGAGTTTTGGAACCAATGTCTTGAAAGCATTAGCAATGTCACAGCATTACCAGATCCACATGAATTCTTACCTCAAGTTGTAGAATCTACATTAAACAGAGAAGTTGTGTCATTCCTGCCAGATCCACGTCGTAAAACACTGTTTCAAGACAAGAAGTTTGTTTTTTTCTCCAGAAGACAATATGAGATGTACAAATCAGTTTTGGTTCAAAGTGGTGCTTCTCCAATGCTCCTTAGTGAGTTTAGGATGACTATCTCAATGCTTTGTGCCTCAGATGTAGTTGTAATACAGTATATTGTGACTGGTGTTACTCAAGAAACGCAATCTCAAAAGAAAACAATCAATGATATTGTTAATCAATTAAAAAGTAAAGGAAAACGGGTTGTAGCTGATGCTGAGATTGGGCTTGCAATTTTGTATTGTTCAATGGATAAGTATTGCAATCCTAACTTTAGTTTCACATCTGAAGTAGTAAAACAAGTGTCTGTACCAGTAAAGACGTCTTCTAAAGTGTTAGCTCAGGAATCTCAGGAGCCTGTGGTTCAACAGAAAAGAGAAAATGTCAACATTAATGAAAGTGTAACATCTCAGGAAAACTATGACAAGCATTCAAATAAAAGGAAACTAAGTGAATTCACAAGTGAAGCCCAAGTGAATCCTAATAAAAAAGTTGCTACAACAAGCTTTGCTGTCAATGTAAAAAGTGAAAGTGCCAAGAGGAGAATTTCGGGGAATGATGATAATTCTATGAATCCAGCCAAGAAAGTAGCCATTGATAAAGAGAATAGCCTTGATGTGCCATCAAACTCATCTGAACAGGTTGACAATGACAATAGTAATGATATGTTTAATTTTGTGAAAACAGTTGCTACTAATAGTGGAGTTGTAAGTAATACTAAGAAACTTAATTTATCAAGACCACAGAAGAGAAAGTTAAACGAGACTAATGATGATGAGGACTTGTTTAATTTTGTTCATAATAAGGTTCCAGCAACTGATGATGATAAGACTGATACTAACACATTGAAAAAAAACCTTTTCAATCTAAATAAAAAGAAAAACAATGAAAGTGATGAAACAGCTGAATTGTCAGATGTCCCGAAAAGAGAAGTACTTTCAGCAGAAGACATATCAGCTATGAGGGGATCAAAATTGAAAGAGCTAATGGAACGTAATTCTAATACGATAAACACTGTTAAGAAAGAAAAATGTGAGGAATTGGAAGAGCAAATGAATAAACTTGATTTATGCACTACTATTGTTAAAACTTGTAATAATTTGATTGTTAAACGAGAGCCACAAAAAGTGACTGAAAATAGCTTTGCTAAAAATACCTCTCTTAAAAACTTTAAGACATTTAAGAAGGTATGGCCATTGAAGAGGCAAGTCACTATAATTCAGGCTTCTCAAATAAGCTTTAGTGATAACACTGCCGCTTAGTCAATTAAGGAATAAAAAAAAACTTATTATTCATTATGTTTTATTCAATTAGGTAAGATGTTATTTTTTACAAACATGTAAAGAAATAAGAAATAATAAAGATATTGAACTAATCATTGTTTGCTTCTGATTCATCTGATTCTTGATCCTGGTCTTCTTCATCAATGTCTTCCTTGTCACTGAGAACCTCTTCTTTTTTACTGTTGAGTTATTAAAGAGCATTAATAATCATTTAAGAAGTTAACATAGCTGCCAAGTTAATAGCTGTAACAACTCATAATATATGGCAGTTTTTTAAGAGCCAGGCTTATCAATAATGTCATTAATAGGTTTGGCCTGAAAAAACAAAATTTAATTAATGCTTAAAAGCATATTACCTGGCTTTAGGAGCTACCTTCAACCTCTTCAGTTTCACTGTGCCATCAGGAGCCACTCTGACCGACTTGCCAGGGAATGTCGACAGTTCATCCTCCAACACAGTGTAGTTCTTAGGTCTCTTCTGTGTTAGTTTGGGCGGTTTAATTGTATTTGAAGGTCCTACAATAAATGAATATTAATTATTTTTACAAGCATTGTTTAACTTGTTTGCTGCACTTTTTAGTTATAATCTAATAGATGTGGTACTTACGCAGTGTTAGATAAAGAGGCAATGACATAGACAACGGCAATTTCAGTGAGATAGACCTAATATTTCCTTCGCCTCCAGGAAACTTTGTTTTCAATTGCTGAACTAGTGCCATAATATTTTCTTTTAGCTTCTCTTGAGGCATGGCAGTATGTCCTACAGTGATAGTTGAAGTTTCTCCTTCACTAAGACGTAAAATAGCAGTACGTAAACCTATTTCAATGCTTTTCTTCAGGTTTTTCTCTTCATTTATTCTAACTGGGATCAGCATGTTGTGTTTTTTGAAGAACATCTTTCCTAGAAGATGTGACACATGGTTCAGTACTCTAGTGTCCACCATTATAAAGTCATGCTGTGTCAAGAGTCTGCGTTTTAATTCAAACTGATCATACTCCACTCTTAGTTGACGTACTGGGAGTACTGTTTTAACCTGAAATAAGAATATATACATTAAACTCATAAACAGTCATTAAATATAAATACTTTGATAGGTGCTGATTTTAATACACACCCCAGTTACACCCTCCTTTCTCAATATTTCTTCCCAGCGATCAATAGTTGGCTCATGGTCATGTTTTCTTCCCTTCTTAATATCTGGTGTTACTAAGCAAACTTCTCCAGTCGAAGCAACAGTGCTGTGTGGCAGCAATCTGGAAATATTAATTAGTTTGTTTAAAAAAACGTTATGAAATACCACACCTAATCGTAATTCAATGAGACCTGTTTACTTACAGTTTAATATTGCCACTTGTATTTTGAATTTTAATGCAATGGATTTCTGCGAATATAGGCTTTTCGTCGTCGAAAATTGCGTTCTTCTGCTTATCATGGGCCATCAAAACGTTAAGTAACGCACTCAAACATGACTGAACGAGGTCGTCTGTAACACTCTCTGAAGGTAATACATATTTGAGTTTCTTCTTCGGTGCAGCCTCTTTTTTAATTTCCTCAGTAGTTTGTTTCACAATTTTTGTCTTTTGTGCAGGTGGTGGTTTAACCTGTGGCTTTTGGGGCTTGGTTTTTTTATTGAGCTTTTCAACTTTAGCGGGTTTTATGTTTTTATTCTTTTTCGCCTTCAGTGGCACTTTAGGTTTTACAGCCACCATATTAAATTATTTATACCGACTAACAATTTAAATTGATTCAGACTATTTTTACTGTTTGTCTATAACAACAACAAAATAACCTCTCGAGTACGATCCTCAAGTAAATTCACGTGTCAAATTCTTAACCTCACTTTGCCCATGCGTCACATTGACAATGACATTGACATTATTTCATTTATTACCAGTGCTAAAAAACATGAGGAAACCATGGATTTATTATAGTATTCGATCCGAGTATCCCTTGGAATTATTACGTACATACATTCCGAGTAAACCATGGAATGATTAAGTGCTATGAAAAAAAAACAATTTATTGGGGTAACTTGAGACAGACAATTTAATTTTAAATCAATCTGTGATTTTAACTCGATTTATGTCAGATTGATCAAGTAGAGCTAGATTTATGCAAAACCATTTTATTTTTCAATAGGCGGATTAACGAATTGATCATCTAAGCTCCGCCATACAGTAGTAGGTATGCGTTTATGGGCTCCGGACATGAGGTCGGTTTCCGAGTTAGTTCAGCTGGTTTAGTGGGCCAGTTCATTCAAGTCACTGACTGTTGGGCTTCAGACACGAGGCCAGCGTGCGAGTCAGTTCAGTCTTTCATGAATTTGACTCACAGATATCAAACTGGCTTTTAATTTGAACTTGTGTTCGGAATGCGTAATAAACGAAGTCAAGCCGTACATTAGGCCAGTGGAGAACCAGTGATGTAACTAACTAATAATTATGTTGTTTTGGGCACTATCAGGTACTCCTGAAGAGCTAGCTAATAATGAGAGTAAATTGTTATTGTAATCAACATTTTTTTTGTACATGGGTATGTACAAAAAGTAGCATAGGAGGGGGGAGTCATACGTTTATCTTGGATATTGTTTATGTTTTAAAAGAGATCACAAAATAAAAAATAGAGACATGCAACTGGGCGCTATTTGGCAAGCTGGATGACGTGTTTAGGGACTGAAAGTTACCAAAACGCCTAAATACCAAACTTTACGAACAAGGCACATAGTTTGCTCACTGAAGAGAGTATGTACAAAGAGAAGCTTGCGCAATGGGCTATGGAGCGCGCCATGTCAGGCCAATCGTTGAAAGACCCAATCCGTATCTAAGAAATCCGAAGAGGGACAAAAGTTGTTAGTAGAGCCACTCACTGAATAGTTACTAAGAGACGGTAGAAGTTATGGCAGACCAACAGCCAGATAGGTGGAAAGCATTTAGAAGATCGCAGGTAAGGCCTGGTAGAAATTCTCGCAGACCAGGGAAGAAGGACCCAAAAGGGAGGAGATCTTTACGCAGCAGTGGGTGGATCAAGTATGCCATTAATGATGATGATGATGACCTAGTGCTTATATACCTAATTGTTGATCATGATTTGTGCAAAATTTTATTGTGAAATATTCTGTTAGTAGTCGAGTCAATTAACTGAATGTAAGTGAACGTTTCCTGGCCTATCGCCAGACTTCGCAGTGGTTAAAGGGCGTGTGTTCATTAGCGAGTGCATTGCTTGATAACACGCAATAAATGCTCGCTATCTTAATTTATGGTAATTAATGAAAAGGACTTTTGATTGTTTATTTACGGGGCCCTGTTTAATAAAGGCTACAAATTGTAATTGTATTTTACAAGTTACAAATCTACAAGTTTATGTTAATAAACAATACAACTTACAGATTTACCATGGTGGAAAACAGACAATATAGTAAAATTGTACCTACAATTTTACATAATATTTCTGTTTAATAAGCATTTTCTCTTTACAGTTGACAATTTACACATTTGTAAGGAAAACTGTTTTATTGCCCCGTAATATTAATTACAAATTTAAATATTTTGTAAATTGTAGAACAATTCCGACAGGTGGACTCGCCTTGTGTCAGAGGTTAACAATTTTTTCATTAAAAAATGGTTCCAACAAATAGTAGTGGAAGTAGTGACAGTAGTAGAGACAGAATCGTGAATTTGTTATTGTGCTCCACGACTTTGGTAATGAATCAAACAATTTGAAAAGTACTCTGTAAACCAAATGCTTAAATCAAATGCCAAATATTTTAAAATTCTAAGATTTACTTTAATAAAAACTTATATCTTTTGTAATTTGTAACTTACAATCACAAATTTGTAGATACAATATTGTCATCGAAATCTACAGGCGTTTTTTGTACGTTGTGTCGAACGTATAGTGAGCTATACGTACGTACGACTAAGTACTTCAACCAGGCTGCTATTTTAGTCTAGGTTTAAGCAAAGCGGAGGATTTTTGGGACTGTTGGGTGGGTTACGAAACTGGAGGTTTACGAAACTGAAAAAAAAAACAATTATTAGTTCGGTTAGGAATCTTAAAAAAAGTTGAAATGTCAGTGTTTTTGCTCTGCCGAAACCCGTAAACCATTGTACTTGAGCCACCTAATCGACCGCTATGAACGATCGTGTGAGAATTTCGCTTATCAACATTTATCGCGCACATTCCGAACTCAACTTTAGAATTCGAACTGGAATCTAGAAGCAACTTCCTCCCTTAGGTACCTATCTATTTGAAATTGTCTCTGAGCTTCGCATTGTGAATCTCGGGATCGAATAAGCCTGCATCATCGCTTACCGTGGATGTTATGAAAGGTCACCAAAGGGCGCTAAAGGATATAATTGCGAATTGCGAGGAGGGTGAGCGGCAATATCCATCTGTGAGCGAATGTATTTATGTCATCTGCAAACAACATTTTCTTTTTCAGCCGTTGTAATTTAGGGGAGTTGCTGAGGTACCCATTCAATAGTCGACATCAATAGTTCCAAAGTCAATAGTAGGAGATATCTAAATGTTTGTTTTATGTTTCAGGTAGACATCGATAGATGTTGGGTTTCGGCATTGATATGAGAGTACCAACAATAGTCTCATATTTTCAGGTTTGCTAGGTTTTGTAATTATTTCTTAACTAGCAATCTACCCCGGCTTCGCAGAGCTGCAATAAAAACAAGTAGACATAATTTAAAAAATCAAAGACCCAACTGCAAAAAAGACAATTTAAAAGTACCTAATGCACTAAAAAGACCGTAAACATATAACGTATATACACCGTGACTTCTAAGTCTTCTTACAACGGCAGCCCACTTCATGTATCCAATGACTACTCAACATTCATAAAAAAATTGGTATTTATGAGATTTTAATAATCTAAAACTAAAGTATTATTCAGTATTATGAATTTATGACGCATGACGTCATAAATTCGCATGATAAAACACCCTGTTGCGAGCGATGATCTACTCGACTCGAGCGTTGAGTAGGTATGTTCGCCCGTTTGACACATAAACTTCATTAACAGGATGTTTCATAATTTTATTCTAATGTATTATTTATTTTTCTTTGTACCTATTATGGAAAATAAAAAATCGCGCCTAAAGCTATTTTATGTCAGGTACATTGAGTGGACCACCTTTGTAAGACGACTAAAAAGTCGCGGTGTATGTATATTTTTGTAATCCTCTTTTCAATTCCTTTATTTTGATACCCTACTCGATGGATTTGGTTATTTTTTTTTTATTAACGTATTACTATTTCGCGCCAAAAATCCACCATTATGTTTTTTTTTTGTCAAACACGTATCCAAGGACACTTGTGTTTTTAAGACGAATATAACGATACCTAAATTGTCGAAATCCATCCTGCCATTTGGAAGATACAAGGTTATAAAGAAATTTACGAACATACAAGATACGCGTGTAAAACATAACCCTTCGTTGACAGTCGGGTAATAAGAAGTGCGCTGCGCTTAGCAAAAAAGATCAGTCCAAATTGGTCGAATTCGTTCTCAAGTTATGATGCTTGGTAAAGGCGGAAATAAATTTTTACTTTTATAAATGTCATTTTATTTTTGCCTCTCCTTGGACATTAAAAACTCTTAACACACAAATTCAATAAAACAATCAAATTAAGCTATAACAATAACAATACTTACAACAGTTTAAATAACTTGACGTAGCTTTGTAAAATTGCGTTTCACGGTACAATTATCTAAAGAGGTGCGATATTGCTTTCAGTTCCTGGCAAACATCCAAAACATAACACCTGTGAGGCAGGAAATGCATTTGTGGTCAAATCTTTCGCTGCGTTTGTTAGGATTGAGCAAATGTTTTACAGTTTTATAGGATAACAGCCTATTGGTGTTTTAAAGTGCTATATTGTTAAAACGGGCTACCACAGCTCACAATAAAGGTATACTTACGTACAAAGCTATTATGATATACGATTTTAATAAAAGTCGTTTTTAGATCTAAACTTTGGCTAGGACGTCTAAAAATTTAAGTTGAAATCACTGTCTCAATGAGAAAAACGTGACAGCTGGTCCTTATCCCGCGCGACTGGTTAGAGTAGAGTCAATTGCAGGAAATGGTTCATTACCGTAAGCGGTCGCCTGTTAGTAATTATGCACAATGGCTGTCCTAAAAAGTTACGGTCTAACACCTAACTGCTATCTGCGGCTTACCCGACCAGCTTTAGCATCATTAGCAACTTTGTTTAGAGGAAAAGAGACGTTCGAATGAATAAATAGAAAAAAAAAAGCATCGTCATGCCTGTGTAATAAGTTTCGGTGTAGTACATACCCATAGAAATATAAAAAAAATGTGTATCGTTAGTTTATCGCACCGCTGGAATTATTATTAGATATTCACATTTGCTTAGTGTGAGTGAAAACGAGCAATAATCCTAAGTTAGTAGATATCTAAATCATGAATTTATGAATCATATTGAAAAACCGATGACCGCGTAAAGTTTGATCACGAAGACTGTTTTTATGAATATCTTATACAAATAAAACCTTTTGCTCTCCAAATGCGTGAACTATCTGTAGGCCAAAAATGTTTTTTTTTTCGGTGAGGGAATTGAACCCGAGACTCGTAATCCCAGGTCAGCAACTGCTGACGAGGTAGCGCTGGGATTGAGATTCTCTTACATGTCATCACCATAATGATTCTATGGGTGGAAAGTTCAAGTAAAGATGCCTCTATTTCTTTTAAGAGGTCATTGTTTATAAAGACACAGATGTAAGAAGTAAAGGGATTGTTGATTAAAAAATGGCGTTTTGATTAGTTATTAATTTGGAATAATAATTATGTCTGGTAAGACTTCTTTTTATCACTCGCGCTTTCCCTTCGGACACAATCTGTTTTTTCTGAGAATTTATTTGCGCCACCTATCGGATCCAAAACTATCTTTTCTTTAAAGCTGAAACCAACCATACACATTCACAACATTTTATTGAAAGCGGTTGGGTGGTTTCGAAGATTAGCGGACAAACAATGTACGAACATAGTGACACGTGATTTTTATACGGGGTGCATCCCCACATAGATATGTTGTATCCGTTATTAAAAAAAAAACAGATGTTTCCTACAAAAGTGCAATACCTACACGGTCAAAATGTATGAAACAGCAGATTTAAAAAAAAAATTACCGATGAAAAATTTCTATGTTCTCAGAATGATGTACTGGATACGTGGTAACCGTTTTCGCGTCGGTGTCTCTTCCACCCTGTATATTAAGATAATTATTATGTAACTTCATAACTGCTCGTGAAGGTTACATCTCTACAGTACCTTACCTATATTCTGACTTCTGCCAATAAATCTCTAAAGATGTAATCGAGGTCGTGCATTATGCATGTGTGCATTTTACCTATCGGAGGGACATGAATACTTGATACCCTTTTTAGCAATTTAGAATGCATGATGACGACGAACTTAAGTATTTTAAAGGTGGACGTTCTTAGTTTCGGGGGTTTCGCAACAAAATACAAAAGTATCAAGCATAGGTACATTTTATATGTTTGAGCCATGCAATCCTTGAGTCGTAAAGTAGACTTATTGTACAGTGGTAGGTCTAGGTAGGTAGTACCTACGAAACAGTCCTCGGAACTCGGAGTTCCGCTTACGTTGGACAAGCTTAGTTTTACCGATTGAATGTCCTACGTACGCTAGTTTTGCCCGTAGGTTGGTTTCGTACCCGAGAAATAGGTACCACATTGGTTCCTACCTAGAAATTATCTGCATTCAGCAAATAAATTCGATTATCTGACGCTTTCATTTTTCACTAAGTTGTTACAAAATAATAAAAATTTACACCGTGACTTTTTAGTCGTCTTACAAAGGCAGCCCACATCCTGTAGGTTTCACATTCACAAAAAAAAATTGGTATTGATGAGAATGGTGTGATTAATTTAAATATGAAAATATTATTCATTATTATGACGCATGACGTAGTTGAAACCCTCTG
Source organism: Noctua janthina (assembly GCA_963576755.1). Classification (NCBI taxonomy): domain Eukaryota; kingdom Metazoa; phylum Arthropoda; class Insecta; order Lepidoptera; family Noctuidae; genus Noctua; species Noctua janthina. The sequence continues at coordinate 9,202,463 of OY755055.1, forward strand.
TTGCGAGCGATGATCTGCTCAACTCGTGCGCTGGGTAGATGTTTGACACGTTTACATTATTAACACGATGTTTCATAATTCCAATGTATTATTTATTTTTCTTTGTACCTATTATCGTAATTAATGGTTAAAAAATATCACGCCTAGTGGTTATTTCATGTCGGATACATTGAGTGGAACACCTTAGTAAGACGACTAAAAAGTCACGGTGTATAATTATGTATAATAATGTTTCATATTTTATAGTTGCATGTAGGTATACATGCAACTATAAAATATGAAACACAATTACTGAAATATCACATGAAATGCTGAAAAGCAGCAATTATTCGAATGGTCCGAGGCACTAACTCGGTTGTGCGTACTGCGTTTATTATTTTACACCTTGTACCTATTTACATATTATTATATTATGTTGTCATTATTCACGGTGTATCTCTGTACCTTATTGTTCAGATTTAGTGGGACCCGAATCTATTAAACGGTTGTAAATACAAGATAACGGAACAATACGCAGATGATAACAGCTAGGTCCACATGCGTTAGGTAGGAAGCCTTATAATAATAGTTTTCGAATGTCTATGGAGGAACTACAGACTGGAGGAACTACGTAGGTGTTAATGTGTTCTTTCTATGTGAGATCCGGAAACTAAAGGTAAAAATAAATGTGTTTGTGCCTGCTTTGAATCTCCTAAGACTAAACAATATATTGTTATTTTCCTTTCAGCCTTTCGTGAAATCCTGAAGAAAATAGAAAACACATTAATTTATAAAAAGTTAAAATACACAACCCCGTAAAAGCATTTGGCGACGCATTTCTACTTACTACATAATGTATGCCCGTGCCTAAATAAATAGGTCAAGTACATAAATGATACACATCAGATTTTATATAAAGTTACGCTCGTAAAAGTGTCAGACTTTGTGTAGTCATAGGCAAGGTAACATCTGTTTTATTGAGTCCTTAGGGACGCGATCCTTCGGTTAAGAACCCAATGCAATGCGGTTTTCGTCACCTAACATTTTGAATTATTTAAGTTTAAAGAATTTACGAGAGGAATTAAACCTTGGTCCATGAATTTTATATTTTATCTAGCTGAATAAATTGTGTTGTTTCACTTGGTTTCTGTATATCTTCATTAATGTTTCACGTTATCGATTGTAGAACAAAGAGAAGGTCTTCAGTAAGAGCATTCTTTTCCCGTAAAAATGGTGACAAAAGATTTTTTTATGGAAATGTTGCGTAGTCAGAGTAGGTACCGTGGGCGCTCGCAAAGGGCAGCCCCTCCGACTTCATATCCCGGGGCTCTATTTGCTATTGCGTAGTTACAGTCTTGTTCGAGCTTACTATTTATTTAAGAGCGTTTGTGGTACGAATACATTCAGCAAAAGATTCGTAAATTATGGTGTACCTACGTGTGTGTGTTTACCTTTTTTGATATGTGGAGAAAGTGAGCAGTAAAACATTTGGATGACGAAATTGAATTTTACGTTCCGTCGTTTTTAATAAAAATGGAATATTACTTTTCCCATTTATGTTGGTTTACATGATTGATGCTGAATGTTTAATATTATGGCTCTCGTAATCACTGCACACATTGCACATACGGAATTCTGAATGCAATTAATTTAACATCTGCATTTTAGAAACTGCTCTAATGACGTATGGATATGCGAGAGCAACTTGGTCGTTTAGAATTTCAGCTTTGACAGTGAATACATATTTTAAGTAAGGTATCTCAGTTTACTTGGGATTGTGATTTTTATGGAACGATAACCATAGGGCGACCGACTAATTACTGCCAAGAGCTAAGTATCTACATAGCGGGTAGGCACTGATCATACGTATTTGGGAGTCAATTAACAGATAGACAAATATTCTCTACGAAGTGCTTTTGCGTAGAGTGTATGTGACATGTATTAGGGGAAAACTGCTTTCCTTTTATGTTGAGACCTCCTGCGGCACCGTAATTGAAAGCACATAAGTATCTGTATAATTATGTATTTATATAGTATTAAAAAACAGGAAATCGAAACAAAACTCCATGATTTATAAGTTCAAGTAATGCGTTACATTACGTAATGGTATATTATTCTACATAAAATATTTATTCATTATTCTACTTAAAATTGATAAAGACGTTTATGCTAATTTGTATCTACCACTACAACGAATACCAACATAATAATAATATCTACTAGTAACGAATTCAGCTAGCAATGTACAGATCAACACAAGACCGGTTTATGAGTCGCAGTACCGAAGGCGCGAGTAATATTTTTGAAAGTGAATTTGTCCCATTTCGTCCCAAATCGATCAGTGATAGACAGCACTTAGAAGTACCAATACTCTCGCACCTATAGATATATCCATCGATCTACGAATGGACGTTACCGTTACGGCAACTTTTGTGATACGTAAAGAAAAAGCTAGACACCTACTATAAAACACGTACTCGACCATATACCTATGTACATTCTTGATTACACGAAAAGGTTCCACATTCCGCTGCTCCGCTTTTACTATAACTAAGAGAAATATTCTAACTATGAAATAACGTTTGCACGTCTGCCACCTCTTTGTCATTTGTCACGTTGTTTTTACATTTATCAGAATAGAAAGTAACATATGACATAATCCCAGCTTATTCCCCTGACTCTTTACACAAAGCATGAAAGAAGGTATTTGGCAGGAGATAAAGTAGTGAGATCTGCGCCGTGGCATTTCCCGCGAGACAGGCGAGCCAGTCGAAGCCATATTCTTTGACCGATTTGTTCAATATTTCCAGATAAAAGCTCGTCATTAATTGGATCAGATCAAATGCTGTATTTTGAAACATTTAAAAAGTTAATGGATGTCCAATAAACATAAAATTTATTTACGATTATTTTACGTCCGTTATTTTTTGGGTTCCTTAGCCGAACGGCTAAAATGAAATACTTTGTTATGCCTAAATTTGAGTGCTGTCTAGACCGATTACTCTCTCAAAAGATCGAAAATAAAGGAAGTACTTGAAGCAGAAAATAATGTGATACTGTCGTGCACGAAGGAAGGCGTAATAAAAATATTTCACTGACCCTATCGAGTGACGGTATTTTACTCTTTCAAATGGAGTGGACGTTACCTTTACTGATTTTTTTTTATAGAGCACTGTTAGTCTTCGTGTTATGATGGAACTTTGAATCTAAAAAATGCTTTCAACTTTGTAAGCTTCGAGTAAGCTGCTTCGTATACTGCAACTAAGTAGTTCTTTTATTACACTACTTATTAATGTCTTCTTTAAATTGTTAAGAAATTAGTTTAAATAACCCTCCTTTTTGCTTCGCCGTAGTCTGGTAATTACAGTTTACACATTAGAGGACCTATTACAGTAGTGGTTCAAGTAAGCACACTTGCAGCTAGAGTGTTAATTAGTTTAGCTACGGAACCCGTCATCAATGCGTGACCAATCCGCACTTACCGGATTTTCGTAGTTATTCTGGAGCGAGCGATATTGATAAATCATCGGGGTGGATATCGACAATTACGCCGTATTTCATGATGCCGTGCCTACTTTATTATCAATTTTACACCATTATCGCCTGCGATTGAATGAACAGTGATAAATTACTATTGTTTGTTTATTACGGAGGAAACATCACGCTTTATTTTGAGGAAGAAAAGGTGGAGTTGGAGTTAACAGTTGCCATATAGCCATACGGATATTGTAAGTGGTAGGGAGCTACTGAAACTCAGTATTTATTGCTAAACTCCTAAAACTCAAAACTAGAATGTTGTTGTAAATTACAAAAGCAAAATTGAGATAGAAAAACAATCAACAAGATTGTATCCTCTTGCAGATAATGACACACAAGTGGTAAAAGCGCATTGAGCCAAATAGGATACCACAGCGACCGGCGGCGAGTGCCCGAGGTATCTATTACAACTTAATGCTCCATTCCAATCTTTAAACCAGGATTCGCTTCACGCGGCTTGCGGCTTCGCTTTGAGTGCAGAGATGAAAGAATCGCTGATACTATAGCGAACTACGTTGATTTAATACGATGCTTGCAATGTAGTTTGTGCAAGGATCGAGGGAAATAAGTTTGACTCTAACGTAATTGCTTTAATAAAAGCCGAAGTAGTCGATACTTTGTTAGTACGTCGGAGGCAGAGCTGAGAAACCCCGGGGGTGTATGTGCCGGGTTTGTGAGCTCTCTGACCGCAGCCGGGAGGCTACGGCGCGACGTCTCTACAGCTACATTATATGAGAACTGTCCATGCGAAATCTATCAGCTGTTCTCATTGTGAAATTCAATCGGGAGGTTTTGCTCGTAGATTAACTATTGTACTTTTATGTTCAGGTTCTTGTTCGAGTCTTATTCATTTTATCTTTCATAATGTTTAATTACTTACCGTTATTCCTTTATTTTTGTAGGTAGGTAACAAATAACTAGATAACTCGGTTAGGAAATAAATTGATCAAAGTCGTCTTTTGAACACTGACAGTTTTGACATGCTTCAAACCTAAAATTCTGTCTGAGTAATTACATTGGTCTGTATTGGATAAGGGTGGTGGTCTCATGTAAAATATTCACCGGCCGCCGGCGGACTGCAGTGATTGCCCTCGGGCTGCGCGCAGTGTCCCGCGCTCGTCTAAGCCCGCCGGGCTGAGGGGCTCCACACTTCCAGCGTACAAGCGTTTCATAAAAATAATATTTGCATACACGTGTTTATTATTTAGGTAACGTATCCCTTACTGTTTTGTTGAGAAAATATTCATTTTGAAACGTTTTCAGTAAATTAATTTGTACCTAATATTGAATCCCGTCAACCTGCCTGGTTAAAATTAAATTCGGAGCCCTGATTTAGGAAAATTACTGGTTGTTTACGTGGATTGGAGTAGGGTATGTAATTATACACATAACATTTCTTCAGTGTGTTGACGTACCTACCTACACCAATACTAGGGCTGTATTTATTTTATCCATATCATGTTATCTGTGACATTTATGAAACTTTTTATTGAACATTAATTTGACTAGACTTTAAAAATTACAAACAGCCACGTTACTGATATATCCGTTTGTTTCATTAGCATGCATGTAAGTTTATAATAAAAAGATAACAAATGCATGTTTTACACAATTTACGTCTTTAAAAGACGCGGAAATCAAATGTAAAAAGACAAAAAAGTGCTTAAAAAATCTAATATTTTAATTTAGTTTATATTCTGAGTGGTCAGCAAAAATGCAAATTTCATCAAAATCTGTTGAGCGGGTGGCCCTTATGCACTAGGGCGTCGGCTACCTTACGCTCTCTGGCGAGGTTCTATTGAAACAATTTCATTGAAATTCTGTCATTTTATGAACATAAATACTTTAGTTTTCTTTCAAGATTCAGAATCTAGAGTAAAAGCCAAGCACACTTTAACTAAACAGATAAAAAAGCATCGTTTAAATATTTTAACGTAGTACGTGCACACATGACTGAAAAACTAGAAGCCTCGTTTTTCGCTGAATTTCGAAAGTGCAGCTCGACACTGTACCATTTATTTACGAAGCCACTACCTCTTTTGTTCCGATAAAGTCTTGAGGGGCCTGCACGATATGTTTCGTATATGCACGTCCAAAAACTTACATTTATGTGTCAAGATAAAACAATGTAAAGTCACGAAACTTGTTCTCGCATAAAGAGATTTATACGTGCTAGTGGTTTGGGATAAACGAGGTAGGATACGTGATCGTCGCTGCTACCTTTTGTCTTTTTATAACTAATACGGATATATTTATTTTGTAAGAGGTAGATACTTCGATACTCGTAAAACTCGACTCATGTGATATTTAGGTCTATGTACTGTCCATCGATTTTGTGTCCTCCAGACACTAAGTCTCCGAAGAAAGGTCTCCACGACGCTATAGCGTCAGATACAATTCTATAACTTTTGGATATCGTGAGTTTATTAGCTTTTGTGTATCTGTCGAATTTGAAGCCCGAAATATATCACTAAACGTTCCTTACTCGATCATTATAATATTCTTCCTGATTTGGAAGGGATACTGAGGTCATCACCTGCTCATCATCTCGCGCAGGTCGTGAAAACTGACAGAGAAAGAGATATTTATAGAAGCACGGTGGGATAGCAACCCGCCTCTACATAATCCGCCATACTATTGCGAAATTCACCTATTGGTTCAATAGGTACACTAAAATAAAATGGTTTTCCTTTAAAATGATCGTGTTTAAAAACATAACATGTACTGAACCTCTTTCTCCACTGAATCTTTTATAGACGCTATTTTTAAAGCCTGCTTGAACAGAACAGGTGTCCGATTGTGAATAATTACAGACAGTTATCATTAACCCTAATGAACCTCGAAGCCATAAATAATAAAGCAGGTTCCGAGAAGTGTAAGTGAGTACCTAACGTTTAAGTATTGTACCTACTAGATACTTAAATCGCAAAACTATACTGTGTAGTTAATGTTATAAAAGTGTTCCAACGACGTTAATATTATCTGTAAGCTTGTCCATCAAGAACACAAAAAAACTGTAACTATATTCAAAATAAGTTTACATAATATGAAAACTAGTGTACCTTGTAGGTACACTAGATTTCATATTATTTAACAAATATGACAGCAGAGCGCTTCAGCTACAACACGGCGGAATAACAAAGGAAGACAGGCCACGTTTCAATTTTGTCGACCGTCTTTACAATTTCTCAAGCAGAATTATGCAAGCGGTAACCGAGTTGGCAACTGCAACTATGCTACTTGGGGAAGACAAGACGGATAGCAAATAAAGACTTATCCGAAAGTGGTTCGGGCAGACACAAGGCGGATAAATTACCAATACTGCACCACCGTGCACCGCCCGCGGAGCGTTGCGCACTTACTTACTTAGGTATACGTTCAAAATGTAGAACATAAAGTATAAAACACCACCTTGAATTGTGTTGTTGTAATTTAATATGCACATGTTACTTTACACAATGTTTTTAATTAAATTGTTGTATTGTTTTATTTTTGAAACAAAGTGTTAGCTCTGTTCAGTTTATATTACATTCCGCTCGGGAATTGGAAAAATGAAACATGAAATCAACTCTGCTAGTCTGTTTGTTTCACCGTGATAAAGCCTTTTCTAAGAGATTGCTCGACGCAGATAGCTGATTTTTTGGCAACTTTATTGTTAGTTTTGACCTTAATATAACTAAATTATGTCTAAAAGGTTAAACGATTTGCAAACGTGGCTTTGAAAACAAAATATAAAAGAGACATATACATACATTGTGTAGAACAAACATATATCCTTCAATTAAGTTAGTGCAATTTATGAGAATTGAGCTAGTTAGAAAAAATAATGTAATCGTGTTGTATTTTTCTTCACATTTGTTATGGTTTGTTAACTTTTTACTTAGGTACCGTACACGTGGTAGAAACTGATAAAATTATTTTAAACACCTAGATTTACTTGGAAAAATAAGTTGTTGAACAGTACCTAATAGAATAACTCTACCGTCAAATGACTTTCACACATGCTTCGAATTAGTTTTTTTATAAACTTGAAGACAGTATAAAGAAAACCTACCATTGCGATTTGCTCTCAGTTCTAAAGAAGCAATGTTTTATTCAAGAGATAAGACTGGCCTTTGTGTTACTTGGTAGAAGCTCAAATAAATTATTAAGGACAAGGTAATCACTCCGTTTGCCAAGAAAATACTGTGTACAATGAAAAATGCCTTTCAGAGGCTATGGAGAATATATTTCGGATTGTTTATACACATGCTATGGTATGAAAGAGTGCAGCGTGTAATGGGATTAAAATCTTACGGAGGAACGCCATGAAAACCGAGTGGCGTGGTGTGGTCGTAGTACAAACAAGGTGCTCAGCGTCACGCTTAAGAACAGGAACGGTAACAAATGTTACACTTGCTGGCTTTTAGCTGTGCTGTGCAAGCGTACATGGGCGTTAACGGCCCCGGAGCGCGGCGAGCGGCGGCGGCGCGGGGACGCTTGCCCGGCTGCCGGCTCGCGGCTCCCGCGTCTCCCGGCCACCCGGCTCAAGCCTGCCAGCGCCTAACACACTAGTGTTAGTCTTCTCAACGCTGAGTGCCGCACTCACATTCTATTGCGAATGCTTTAAAATTTAAAACACCCAGTCAGCTAGGGCTATTCGAAAAACATATGAAAAATGTGCCGCTGAATACATTCTGTGGCGTGTAAGTAATGCCAGCGCGTGTATGAAGGCTTTCGGGATATTTTTAGTTCTTATTCGGGTCCACGATATGTTTAGTCATACATATATTCTATTCTCATGGGCCTACGCTATTGTAATGAATAAGAGATAAGATGTCGATAAGGAAATTCATGTGGCATCAGTGAAGATACGAATCTGTCTACATCGATTTTTACTTAGGAGCCTACGCTCTACAATTTTCAATGAGCTAGAAAAAAAAAGCAAAACATTTTCGTTCACCTTCCGGTAAAATAATTCTTACATTCGGTTTTGTAATCGCATCTGCTAGTATAATAGTATAAAGGGTTCATGTCCTAAGTGCGTACTAAGAGAAGCCAAGAATTACCTTCCCGTCATAACAAAAATAATTTAATCCCCACCTTTGCGTACTTACATTCACATTAAACCTGCTTACATGACTCTTCTATTCATATTTACGTTCTTTTTCCCCGTAAGGTCGAGCACGAGTTCAACAGCGCTAGGAAAGCGCGTCGTTGGCACTTAATGGCTCCTTAAGAGAGGCACAAGTACTAAACAACGTAGCACAGTGCACATAAACGTGGTGACGGCTTGTTAGACCACTACAGACAAGATTTACCAGAGAGAGCATTTTTTTAAAGCTTTATGAATCCAAAGATATAAGTTATTCAACCTTTCAGTTGACAGCTGCCATTCGAGTTTGCAATTACTCGCAAATTGCCCTGAAGTGGGTAAGAATACTCTTGACAAACATGGGTTGTGTGCTTATAACATGTCATTATATCTACGTTGGGATACTCTTGTTGAAGAGAAGTCAAATACCATGCAATTAATATACTGAAATTGTTGATTCAGGGCCGTAATTTTATTGTACACAAACTACTAAAGAATGAGTTATCAACAACAACAAAATACTTTAAAACGTGCCAAGATTTATTTGTTTTGATTACTTCCGAAGCATATAAATCGAGCTCAGAGTAAAATGAATGACCTGTTACAAAATATAATGTATGATAATGTCGGGTATCACGATAGGAAGGATTTGCATAGTGAGTGTGCAAATGTGACATCCTCTACAAGAGTACAAGTGCCATTAAGAACACGTTAACCCTGGTCGACTGCTGCAAGTTACGCGGAAGATAAGCTGTTGATCATCACTATGAATACTTATACGTGAACACATTACTTCCATCTTGATAAAATAATCTGGAATAAAAAATAAGAGCAATTGAAATTTGGAAATGGAGCGGCAAAAGCACGGATGGTGGGAGAAATAAATCATCATTGAACGCTGTTTTTACTACATAAATCTCGTGGCACGTTTTTTAAACAAGCTTTCAGAATCATCTGGGTTTCTAAAAACAAGAAGTGCACTTTATGCCATGAAATTGTGATATAGTTGGTAGTGAAGTAACTCACTAAATCGGCGTGGTCTTGTTGTACTGGTGCATAGGCGGCTGGCTGGCAACTTGTCAAACTATCATAGCTTCACCAGCCACATTTACACCAAACGTGGTCGGTGGCAGTGATGCTTTGGCACTAATTGTAACATAGTCCACATTGTTAGATGTTATTAGTGTGCTCTTTATACCAACATGTAGAAATCAGTTAGTCGTGAATTCAGTATTCAGTACCTACGAAATTCAAAGCACAAGTTTAATATTTTGATGGCTTTTGCATAAAGTTCTTTTTTAAGTGTCTGGGCAGACACGAGGCCGCGAAATTTATTTAATTTCCTGATTGCGCAAACGAAAACTAGCAGGGAAACGGACCGCACCCCACATCTGGCTGACTAATGTTGTTTGAACTCGCCTCAAACTACATTATTTATTTTAATGTGTCTTTATTTGAATTTGTAGCCAACGTTACGCGTTACGCTGCATAGGATTAGGTGTTTACCTATTTAAGAATTAAACTTGTGTTATGTTACGAGCAGTTTGCTACGTGTTCGGGATGAGAATTACATGCCTTCTGACCGTTACGATGGTTCTAGAAAATAACTTGACTTCGACATATTAAAATTGTGTTTTCAATTCAGTAGAATGTTGAAATTGCATCTGAATATTTAGTACAAAGTAAGTTGTACTTTGTTTCATTATTTTACCACTTTAAAGTGTCGCAACAGTGTAAAAGGAATTCGAAATTGGCTGGGAAATGCAAAGACGGCATTAATTAAAATGCAAGCTGAAACGCCTACGAGAACAGATATAACCCGAACTTTTATATTTAGGCAAAGTTTTCAGTTGAACCTTACAACTGGCGCGGGGTGTGAATACACTACGAATCTATGTTTGTCTTTCTATTTCTAAACCGTTAGGGAAATCTTTGAACCTAAATATCTAATACTACGGCGTTTTACGCCGGACAATGTAGTACACACAAAAAAAGAGCTAAGTGTTCAGGTAACGAATGAGATATGTTATTTCACATGCCTACACTACACCGGCCACAGTGTGCGTGACCAATGAGCAAGAGCTATTGTGTGTGTTATAATTGATTATACTCAAGACACGCTCAAAGCGATGACAAAGCCCTGACCACGAAGCCCAAGCAATCTCCGTGAACATGTTCACGTATTTACTAAAAGCATAGACTAGAATTATTCGAGGTACAAAAGCTGGAGCAATCCATGTCTGTTGCATTTATGTGTAAGCAAAACTGCAGGAAATTAAATTGGTATTTGTTATATAACAACGGGAACACTTCAATAAGCTCAAACTGCCGGCGACAGTCGCTTCAGATCCGATTTGTGTTAACTAGACGCTGACTCCGAGATTAATTTTATTACTGGCTCTGAATCAAGTCCAGTCTTTATGATGGAATGCTTACTATGATAAACTTGGTGTAAATATCGGATATGTGTAGAGTCTACTTGTGTTTTATAATTACATGCAGTTTTGGTAGGCCTTGTTTATTTTACTGCTCTCAACCTAGTATAATATTATTATTATCTTGCTGCTTAATTTCTACAGGAACACATACTTATTTCTCTGATAATACACGCACATGGGTGGGGGGGCCGACTTTATCGAGACTCATATAAAAACTTTGGGATTACCTGAAAGTTTTTGGAATACCTCTATTAATCTCCAAACGGAGACATTTATATGAGTTATAAACTTCTTTTTATTATGAAAATAATATGGTGGCTTACTGTGTGGCCACAAACATGAAATTGTGACTTTTCGTACAAATGTCTGCTAAACTGATTTGTTCTTTTATCATAATCTGTTACATTGCTAAGTGAGTCTCTCCGTACTTAATTTAATCGATTCAACGCGTACAGGAAGTTGGAACTAATTAATGAAAACATTCCTTCCATTATCCATATCTCGAACAATGTCAAAGTTTGCAGCCAAGTAACTACGGGAAATACCAGTAAGAGCCGCAGGGCAGAGGTTACCGCTTAACCCTGTATCCAGCTGTCATAGAACTCCGTCCAATTATACTCAGAATAACTGAGAGCGTCTGGCTAGAGCCTGGAAAATGAGATATGAAAAATGTGCATTTTCATTTATTCGTGTTTTCATATTCGCGTGGAGTTTATTAGTGGTGCTGGACGGTTCTTGACGCCGGCTCCAATAAGCACGGACACCTCATGACAGATTAATTATTCCGTTTGTCAGCGCTGACTACTACCCTCCACCCCCTTCTCGCCCAGTAGTCCACAGAGCGGAAACGATTTTAAAGCATGTTTCTTTTCCACCGCTATTCTTTTAAACACGCTTTTTCTAAATAGATTTTTTATTTTATTTTCTATTAAAATGAGCATATGTCCGCGACCTTTTCCCTTTGGAGGCGAATGACTTTGTTTGTAATTTGGCCGTTCTGGGAATTCAAAGTTTCCCGTAAATCCATTTCGGATGCTTATCGGGCAATCCGAAGCTCTCTCTTGGTTGGTATTTTGTCTTCGGTCGTATTTTGGAGTTCTAGACAAGTTTTTACTAGAATGTGGTGGTTTTTTATGTGGAATCAATACAGCACAATAATATTATGTTGTGTTGGGAGCGGGCCGCCTCGCCGCCGCCGGCGCGCGCTCGGCGCTCGCCTTGCCGCCTGCCGCTCAGACTGAGTGTAATTGTAGCCTGTGTCTATTGAATTATAGAGAAGTCAACACTTTAGCCGCTCCTCGTGCATAGGATCACCGAGGTATATATATATATCACTCATACGAGTAACTTTTAAAAAATATGAACGTAAAAGTAGAGAGCAGTACCGCAGCAGGAAATACAAAATAGAATATTCTTACCAGTTTTCCACGAAGTAATGAATTGACAAAATACTCAAATATTTCCAACGCTCTGAACCTGAAACATTTCAGAAATATTAAAAATAAAAAAAAGCCGTAATAAAGCTAGATCAAGGTCTCTTTATCAGTAAATAATGCGCTTTAGATTTGCGTCATTTTAGTTCTAGTATTATTCTCAGCAAACCCTTTCATTTGATACACATATTAAAACCCTAAAATATGACTCAAGTAAAATAACCCAGAGAAGAAAAGATCTAATCGTTCAAATTCCCCATACAAAAACTGTATTTGCGGGCAGACAATACAACAAGCGATCAGCTTTTCTTTATAATAAAATTAATAGTAAAATTAACATATACCCAAAAAAATACTACGAATGCAAAAAAACTTTAACAGATTGGATAAAATTACTAAATTATGACGACACGGAGACACTCTTGGAACACATTAAGTAAAATCTTGTGCTAATTAGGTAGTAATAATCACACAACTTAACCACCCCTATATCTATAAACACCAAATGCACAACACACACATAGACTCACACACGCGCACGCACACACACACACACACACAAGTAAGATAAGTAATACCTTAGCTGTAAATACCTAGTTCATATTTTGTATTGCTTAGCTATGGAAGAGCGGGGCTCCCCAACACAGGCATTACTTGCTTACAGGGGAGCTCCAAACACAAATATTGTAAATGTAAACTTGTTGAAGCAATAAACCATTTTGTATTTTTTGTATTTTTTGTATTAAGGAAATGCATTAAAAATAACTAGTCCGCCATCTTCGGGAGGCCGCCATATTGAATTTAGAATGACATGACGTAGCTAACCATGCATTGTCATCCAAACTAAACATTAACACACAACAAAAAAGGGGAAGTGATTCAAATTTGTCTCCTAAGATGTTCTTACATAGTTACAGATGAGGCTACTAAAAGCGTGTTAAAAACAAATGATCTGGCTGTGCGATCTCTACATAATGAGACCACTGCTAAAATGAGGGGTTTTTATGGTATCTAATCCTGACCGAAACGTTAGCGGAGAGGTACAGTCTCATTTCACATTTAGTTCTTCAGTGTTTACTGTTGAAGTCAATAACAATAGCAGTAAATCTAAACGACAATAACGAGCGTGCACAAACGAGGCACGTTTCACTTAAATGCATTATGCAGCGCCAATGTTGGAATATGATATTGAAACAATATCAATAAACGGGTGACGCCTGGCGACGTGCACCACATGCCAGCCAGCCAGGCAGTGCTGTGATTTTAATACAGATAAATTATCCCATTCACATAGAGAAACGATCATTTTTTCACAAAGCTTTCATACAGATTGGCTCCTCGTTTAATATACGAGAACAAGTTGGTGATGCGCGTTTATTATGACAGAGTGAGTGACAGGCGGCTGAGCTAACTTATGAGGGTCCCTCGTCGCCCGTCTGGGCCCCTAGCATAAAGTAGTTCTACTTGTTCACTCCGCCAAAAATGAAGATAAACAGCATTCACGTAAAATTCTCTTTCATACTGCAAATTATCTGCCTGAGGGCGCGAGTGAAACATACCCATTTCCATAATTTTATTTATATTTATCTGATTTTTTCGGTTCATCATAAATAAAATGTATAATAAACACGTTTTCTTGTTTTTAAAACTTCATTTAGCAAATTGGGTACGTTATACAATTTGAAATATCAGGCGAAAATAAACTTAAACACAATGTTCTGTTCAATAGATCGAGCATATCATCATGATATCATCTTCGGCCCGTATCTACCCGATACCTGTATATGGTCGATACGGGTTGGAAATGAGACTTTAAGGGCCCACTATCTAAATATAAAGTATAAGCCTTCTTTCATTTTTTATTCTCTCCGATGGGCACTTTAGTGTTCTGGTCTTCCCATTATTATTAGCTTCTCCTCCGCCTCTCATCATGACATCAACCCCTTGGAAGCATCTGTACGAGCATTTAAGTTAAATCTGGTATAAATTCGTTCATAAAATATGAACCTGAGTACATTTTAAATACCTACAGACAACATAAAGTTCTCTCCTTTGTAATTAACGGCAGTACTTACGTACGTAGATGTGTACAAAAGAGGCTTTGGCCGACGGCTCTCCGCACCCGCATCGGACCCTTTTGGTTTAACTCCGAGAAATTAAGATATGTATTTTTTGTTTAAATACCACTTCATACTACATTTTAATACGAAATGGAATCCGATTCATTAATAGTACTTACGTATATTGACGTAAATTTTCAATCAGCCGATTGAAAGCGCGAAGTTGAGCCACAGTAATACTCAATTTAATTTGAATGTGCTTACATACAAATGCGTATGAACAGAAAAATGCACAAATGAAAATTAAAATATCTCTTAGCGTTAATGACATCACGTACAGCTTTTCGATCATTGCTACGGCTTAGAGACGTTTCGATCAGTGCTACGGCATTGAGGCATCCCTCAGGAAAACGTCATAAGTCAAAGTCACCTTCTTGGCGTAGTAAGTAAATTAATCTGTTTGAGAGGGCTGTAGGACTTCACGTCGCCATACCACGTCCCGGGGTGTCGGGAATATAGTGGGTCAAACAATGGTTCTCATGCAAAATGCAAACGTGAGCCACCACGTCGGCCCGGAGCGAATAGCTCGCCGTCCGAGGGAACTGTGGGTACCTGCCGCTCCACTAAACAAACGCACACCTACTACACCTACTACCACAGCATTTTACTTTCGCCTATTTAAAATTTTAAGCGCCACTGGATTTTTTTACTTTCCGCAGGTAATATATTCCCACTCGTGCTCAAAGGAATCGGATCCCTTTAATATTTTATCTGTCCGTGTTAACATAAGGAAACTCCCATCCGAAAACTTTATGAGCAAAAATGAGAGTGGCTAATGAGAAGCGCGATGCCCTATTATACTTTTTACGTGAACACAAAAAAGGGAATGTCAATATTGCGTGCGGGCCGAGATAATGCGAGTTTGTGTAATGATAGAGGCTCAGCGCGCGGGTCAACCGCCGCCGCCGCCACGCCGAGACCCGCTACAAGGATTTGTTTAGTAAATTGCTACACTTTGTACAACAAGGTGAATCTGTTTTCATGTCTTCATCCTTCCCCGTAACGAACGTTCTTTTTAACTTTAACTGCTCTACAGTTTATACTGACTATCCAAATCTTACACCTATTTATTGCATGGTAAAATATGTTTATTTTACACAGAATATCTCCATGTAAGCATAAAACAAGAAAAGCTAAGCAAGCTACGGAGGTTTAAAAATTTAAATCCATCTAAAATGGGTAGCGTCATCTCGTGTCTGTGTTTATTTATTTACTTATTTTAAATTCTGATGTTCACTGCGTGCGAATAAATTCTTACCTATTGTGACTGTTCGTAAATTACCCTAGGCTGATAAAATTTTCGTTTTTCCTAAATCATGTAAATATTAGTATTAATGTCGGCTCCCCCCGAAGGGGGAGAGGCCGCGCCCCTCCGTCCGCACGGCCTTGTAAGACTCGACACCAAACTGGTCATCTTCCCACCGACTACTAAATTGAACTCCAGCCCTGTCCCGACTTTAGAAGCTAGGGGACAGGGAGGGGTACAAGGTGTAGTTATTATTGGGAGGTCACAGTTAAGACATATACATGAATAATATCAAATCCTATAAAACTAAATCAGTAATAAAGTATGAAGCTAATAAGACAAGAGGGCGCAAATATATATATATATGATGAAAGGTTGGTGAGAGGAAACGTTACGCTTGCGCTTAAGAGATTTATTATTTTACAGTTACGTTAATTTGATGATTCCAAAATACTAGTTGCCGATTTGCAAACGCAAATGATTCCATGTTACAACATGGAACCGTTTTACAACGTTTGCTCGGCGTACGTGTACTGTTAGACCTAAGTGCATAGTCCTACTGAGAACATTGCTATGAACTCTAACAGGCCACGTTCCCTAGGCTCCATCTACATATCTTTCCCAATCCTAAGGCAGTGGGTTGTGAGGCCACTGCCATTGAGGAAGACAGGTTTCTAGTTTTTCTACTTATACGCGTACTCACGTTAATAACACCCTTACGGCAGATTACCCCAATTACTATATTGTAACACAATTTGCACGAGCGTACCGTAGATTCAGTCTGTAGCAGAACATATTGCGATTGTTATTGGTGGACGCCGAAGTGGTTATTCCATCGTCACTTCACATTTCTTTACTCTGCCCCATGTCGTGGTTGCGTGTCTCGCTAAATAGTGTCGATTCAGTAATAGGCCTGTGGCAGCCGGGGTTAGTTTTAACGAGACACAGTCCCTAGCGTTCCTAAGAACGTAGCTATCCAATCAGTTTAGGATACTTGGTGAAGCCTACCCCCGCTCCCTGAAATGTGCGCCAACAATCTCTACGCAATGTTTCTGAGCTAGACCTTTACAGGAAGCAGTATTCATCAGCAACGTTTGGTTGATTTGTACCACAAGTACAAGTCGGCATTATATCACTGAGCAGTATAATTTGTCTTAATAAATCCATGAATATTACGGTGTTGCCTTCACCACTGAACAATATATTTTATCCCAATTTTAATGTGAATATTACGGTTCAGCCTTTCATTTTGTGGTGAGTTAGTTAAAAGTCAACATTCGTCAATAGTCGGGTGTGTTGGTGTATAGTGTGTTTGTCGTATGCATGAAATGTGTGTATAGTGTTGCGAAAGGCGGTCTCCGTCCCTATAACCAAAGGCAGATGAAGAATATGTGCCAAGGTTAGGAGTTATTAGGACACACAACACAGGACATAATAATATACATTGTGATGATGAAGCGGCTCTGCCGTCATGCTGAAATAAATAATTATTAACATCGCTGCGTTTCCGCCAAACTGCTACTTAAGCTAGGAGTTAATTATAGTTAACACTTACCACGTATTCATTGTTCATTGAAGGGCATTAATCTCCGACTAACTTACAGAGTACTGCACACATTACCAGTTTCGCCTCTGCCACAGCTTGTCTTCTCCCGCGTCTCGACACTCACTTCAACTAGACTTATTACTACTACTTATATTTAACTTATTAAATACTAATCGCTCCGTTACGACAGTCCTCTGGGACATGTCCATCTTGGTACCAAGATTACGCTAACTACATGAACCTAACCTACTACGTCCTAACCTTTTAACCGTTTTAGACCGACTCCCTGACTTAGCTCGACTCCACGTGTCGACACTTCCTCGACTTAAAACCAACTGCCTCGAATCCACCCAGCTTTCTCCGGCCCAGCCTCCAAAAGCCCACCACGCTTGGCATGTTCCCATACTTTTTAAATCGCCTCTTTTTTTGTGCAACCGTCTCAATTGTTTTAAAGGGTCCCGGGCCGTGCGATACCGAAGACTGTCCAGCAGATGTGGCGTTAGTATCCTTTAGAAATCAGTAAATTTTTTATCTCTTCTTAAGATTTCTCTAGTCCCTTTCCCATTAAGCGTTTCTAAGTGATGCAATATTTTTTACAATTCAAGGAAGAAAGCTCACTAAATCTTTATTAATTACGGTCACTTGCCAGCCTGTCAAGCCATAAAATAGAAGTTTAATGTGTTTATAAGTGGCCCATACCGTGTGATGATTTTAAATAAAAATCAATACTAAAATATCTACTTAATAATTAGGAGTACGTGACAGATAGTCACATTCCCCCCTCTGAAAATCAGACGCGTGACGCAGTACAGCGGATGAGCTTTCACAATAGGATAAGCTGTGCCGTTTCATGATAGTACTAAAGAATACATTAAGTACTCCCGTCTGCCATGTTCACCTGAACAGATTATTTTATTTGTTCCAACTGGAACTGTAATCTAATAAGATGCATCGTCTGCTATAATTTGATTAGTTTCGCAGAAGTATCTTTTAATCGATACACAATTCCTCTATTTTAAATTATTCTCTTTCTAAATACTTTTACCATTTATCACATTTCAGGTAATTGCAGAAGACCTGCGCATGCTTATAATTTAGTTTTACATACCAGAGTCTCTTTTAAGTGTATTTGTGCTATCGGGCGACGCTACCTACGGTGCTTCCTCGTTCTAAACTCAGCCTACCGCAGCTGCTGCTGGACAGAGGCCTTCCCCAATGCAACTCAACGCTGAGTCAGCTTAGTCAGTTGAGTTGCTCGTAGTTGTAGGAGTAGCTGAAATAGTCCGCACATAGACATATTAGACTTTATTCCAATTAGTCGCCCCCCTCGGTTTCGAAGAGGAAAGAGCCGTTCTGAAATCCAACTAGATTTGGAAAGTTGTATTAGAAAATGAATGTTATGTAATTTGAAATAACGATCATTTGCAAGAATAGGGGCCTACCTAAAATTAAAATCTCAATACATTTTGTGCACCTTCATTGAGCAAATAAGAATCTTGACTTTGGCATTAACTTTGAAATGTGGACACCATAGATTATTTTAACGGTTATTGACCTATTAGGACACAGTGTTGTAATCTCCTGACTTGGATATTAAAATATTGGCAAGAGTATTACCTGACAGCTTCCAATATTGAAACTGATTAGGTAGGTTTGTAAAGTACTATAGCTCAAAACAATATAAAATATGTATTGTCGAGATAACAAAGTCATAACGCGTGACAACGGGTAATATTAGCGTCTAATAAAAATAGAACTTAGCTTCGTAACTGGAGCCATGCTGCGGCTGCCGTTGGAGTCGGCCGACGTCAGCTGAATTTGGTGAAACTTTGACCCAAGCGCAACGCACAACCCAAAGGTTTAGACATAGCGTAGTGACAGCCAAGCGAAGATTTGAAATATCCTGGAATTCGAAATAAGTCCACACGAGTATCTGTCCAATTATATGACATACGCTACAAAAATATGTATAAGAGTTGGAAAGTTTTAGGTTAACTTCCTATGAAATTAATTTAATTAAACTCTTAGTAAATTGATTGCCTATTTGTAGGATTCACGCTTCTTTGTATCTAAGCAATAATAATATAAAGTTTACCCATAGTTGAGGGCGTGTCTTACAACTACTTTCACTCATCCACGAACTCATACTCGTACCAATACAAATCGTGCAATAGCAAACATGTATCAAAATCTGTAAGAGTACTATCGGGCACTAAACCTTCATCTACAGGGACTCGAACCCATCATTAAAGTCGCACTGGAACAAAAGCAACAGCCTTTTGGATTGTTATCCACTTAAAAGCAGATAAAGCTCCACATATAGTATACGGGAATCGAACCCACTTTTACTAGCATCGGGACC
This sequence comes from Noctua janthina, assembly GCA_963576755.1. NCBI lineage: Eukaryota > Metazoa > Arthropoda > Insecta > Lepidoptera > Noctuidae > Noctua > Noctua janthina. The sequence goes on from OY755055.1 coordinate 9,222,198, forward strand.
AAAACCATTTAAACCAACGAAACACGCGGGAATTAAACTCACAAACCGTGACATAATCTATTTACTTATCAACTATTGTGTCAGGCGGGAATCGAACCCAAAATCCATGACAATGGAGTGCAAGTATATCAACTGATAAATCATGCGGGAATTGAACCCACTACCAGTGGTTGAAGAATTCAATCACCTCAATCAAACCGTGACTTAAATAAAAACATGTTTATTTAGCCGTTGTAACTCTAGCTGTTTCTTACATTTTCTAGAACCATAAAATTACGTTGTGTTTTATTGTAGTAACCCATAAATTGTTCTTTCTCGTTGCACTGAAGTGAATCAGTACATTTAATGACGAGAATCCTGGTCACGGCACCACATGTGGTTGTTCGTAAATTACCCTAGGCTGATAAAATTTTCGTTTTTCCTAAATCATGTAAATATTAGTATTAATGTCGGCTCCCCCCGAAGGGGGAGAGGCCGCGCCCCTCCGTCCGCACGGCCTTGTAAGACTCGACACCAAACTGGTCATCTTCCCACCGACTACTAAATTGAACTCCAGCCCTGTCCCGACTTTAGAAGCTAGGGGACAGGGAGGGGTACAAGGTGTAGTTATTATTGGGAGGTCACAGTTAAGACATATACATGAATAATATCAAATCCTATAAAACTAAATCAGTAATAAAGTATGAAGCTAATAAGACAAGAGGGCGCAAATATATATATATATGATGAAAGGTTGGTGAGAGGAAACGTTACGCTTGCGCTTAAGAGATTTATTATTTTACAGTTACGTTAATTTGATGATTCCAAAATACTAGTTGCCGATTTGCAAACGCAAATGATTCCATGTTACAACATGGAACCGTTTTACAACGTTTGCTCGGCGTACGTGTACTGTTAGACCTAAGTGCATAGTCCTACTGAGAACATTGCTATGAACTCTAACAGGCCACGTTCCCTAGGCTCCATCTACATATCTTTCCCAATCCTAAGGCAGTGGGTTGTGAGGCCACTGCCATTGAGGAAGACAGGTTTCTAGTTTTTCTACTTATACGCGTACTCACGTTAATAACACCCTTACGGCAGATTACCCCAATTACTATATTGTAACACAATTTGCACGAGCGTACCGTAGATTCAGTCTGTAGCAGAACATATTGCGATTGTTATTGGTGGACGCCGAAGTGGTTATTCCATCGTCACTTCACATTTCTTTACTCTGCCCCATGTCGTGGTTGCGTGTCTCGCTAAATAGTGTCGATTCAGTAATAGGCCTGTGGCAGCCGGGGTTAGTTTTAACGAGACACAGTCCCTAGCGTTCCTAAGAACGTAGCTATCCAATCAGTTTAGGATACTTGGTGAAGCCTACCCCCGCTCCCTGAAATGTGCGCCAACAATCTCTACGCAATGTTTCTGAGCTAGACCTTTACAGGAAGCAGTATTCATCAGCAACGTTTGGTTGATTTGTACCACAAGTACAAGTCGGCATTATATCACTGAGCAGTATAATTTGTCTTAATAAATCCATGAATATTACGGTGTTGCCTTCACCACTGAACAATATATTTTATCCCAATTTTAATGTGAATATTACGGTTCAGCCTTTCATTTTGTGGTGAGTTAGTTAAAAGTCAACATTCGTCAATAGTCGGGTGTGTTGGTGTATAGTGTGTTTGTCGTATGCATGAAATGTGTGTATAGTGTTGCGAAAGGCGGTCTCCGTCCCTATAACCAAAGGCAGATGAAGAATATGTGCCAAGGTTAGGAGTTATTAGGACACACAACACAGGACATAATAATATACATTGTGATGATGAAGCGGCTCTGCCGTCATGCTGAAATAAATAATTATTAACATCGCTGCGTTTCCGCCAAACTGCTACTTAAGCTAGGAGTTAATTATAGTTAACACTTACCACGTATTCATTGTTCATTGAAGGGCATTAATCTCCGACTAACTTACAGAGTACTGCACACATTACCAGTTTCGCCTCTGCCACAGCTTGTCTTCTCCCGCGTCTCGACACTCACTTCAACTAGACTTATTACTACTACTTATATTTAACTTATTAAATACTAATCGCTCCGTTACGACAGTCCTCTGGGACATGTCCATCTTGGTACCAAGATTACGCTAACTACATGAACCTAACCTACTACGTCCTAACCTTTTAACCGTTTTAGACCGACTCCCTGACTTAGCTCGACTCCACGTGTCGACACTTCCTCGACTTAAAACCAACTGCCTCGAATCCACCCAGCTTTCTCCGGCCCAGCCTCCAAAAGCCCACCACGCATGGCATGTTCCCATACTTTTTAAATCGCCTCTTTTTTTGTGCAACCGTCTCAATTGTTTTAAAGGGTCCCGGGCCGTGCGATACCGAAGACTGTCCAGCAGATGTGGCGTTAGTATCCTTTAGAAATCAGTAAATTTTTTATCTCTTCTTAAGATTTCTCTAGTCCCTTTCCCATTAAGCGTTTCTAAGTGATGCAATATTTTTTACAATTCAAGGAAGAAAGCTCACTAAATCTTTATTAATTACGGTCACTTGCCAGCCTGTCAAGCCATAAAATAGAAGTTTAATGTGTTTATAAGTGGCCCATACCGTGTGATGATTTTAAATAAAAATCAATACTAAAATATCTACTTAATAATTAGGAGTACGTGACAGATAGTCACACTATACGCCAGTGTGTACGCAATTGCCGAGAAATTGAAATAAAGGAAAATTAGTTCAGATGTTTTGTTATTAAGGGCCAGTAAGTGGCCAAAATTAAACAAGGTAGCCTATTTAGTCATAACTTATAAAAATAAATACCAAAAAGGCTACTTTATTATTAGCTTACATAGGTGTGTACACAGGCACTGTTATAAGATTTTAAACTGTCATGGTCTCTAACATTATTATAACTAGAAAACGGGATATTTATCATGTTTACTGTTTTCTTTGAGTTCCCGATATTTCGGTGCTGTTGCAAGCACCATGATCATTGATAAACTGAAGTTATTGCGGGTGGGTGTTCAAAGAAAACAGTAAACATGGTAAATATCTCGTTTTCTAGTTATAATTATATAGGCAATGTTGTCCCTGTATGTTCCACTTCGCATAGGCGCATTTGTATCCGACAAAGTATAACGTGAAAAAGACAGTATCTACATCAGCTATTATGTTGGTTTTTTATTATGAAGTGTGTAGCTGCATTGGGCGTGGAGTTGGCGTGTTTCGGTAGGAACATGTTTTAAAACTACGATAACGTTTGGATGCAGCTGGTTTGTCAGAAGCGTCCACTCGTAAAGGTATTATATACAGCGAGGAGCAGTATGGTCGGCCGCGTGCGGCTGCGGCTATCATGAAATTTGCACCGCTTGTGTGTGCATAGCGCGAGCACTTTGTTCATTATGTATGCACGTGACGTTTTACGTATTGTCACGAATTGTGCTTTAGGCTGCATAGACGTGCTTAATTCAAAGTAAGAACTAAGCAAACTGGTTGATCCGAGCTCGTTTGAATGCGTTTGTGTATCAATGATTAATTGCGTTGAGAAATTTCGGTGTTTGTCGTGGATAGAACGTTTTGTTATGTTAGTTTGTATTGTACAGTAACTAACTAAGTAACTTATCAAATAGAACACACACACACACACAGCAGACACACACACATAGCAGACACACACACACCCACCACACACACAGCACAGCACACAGAACACACGGCACACACACACACACAGCACAGTTATTTTATATTCGAAAGTATTTTTTTATAAAATATTTTTACGACTCTTCCTTTTAAATATATAAAAACACGAATGCACTATATCGTCACACAGTTTTACTCCTAAATAAGCGAAGAAAAATGAGCTCCCCAGCACCCATAGCCGTAAACTTTTGTTTTCTAAAATTCCAAGAATTTTCTTTATGTGAGCGGCGAGCGCTCTGCGGTGAGATTTCCGCTCACACTTTTTGAACAAGTTTACTGTTAAGAATATGTTTGAAGTAACTTTACACTTGTCTGTGTTTCCGTTGAAGATTGAGAAACCCTTTTAATTAAAAAAATTCTTCTTCCTCATTAGTCGATTTATTTTGTTCAATAAAATTAGTTGATAGATATTAATTTTGAAATAACTGAACGCGTTTTTACAAAAATATTACCATTTTACAAGTCGCTTGGCCTTCCCGAAAAACCAACTCAACCAAACCAACAAAATCCGTCCGCGTGAGCAATAATTTATGTATGTTGTACATTAGCCACTTAAACTTTAGCTAAGAAGTAAGAACACAAATATTTTTAGCTGAGAAGTTATGAAAGTTGAACGTCGGATAAGTTTGGGGTACAATGTGTTGTTATTAGCGGTGCGGCGTGGATTGTAACTACTCAATAAGTACGTGACTGCTCGTACGGAGGTGAGCCGAAGCTAAACAAAGCAAACAAACTTTTATTTGTCTACACAACACGTACCGTGCGCCTACTGGAATCTAAGATTGCTGTAAAAACCACGTAACCGTTACAAATGGTTAATTACGATCCATATAAAATCAATTCTAGAATAAGAGACAGTTGGCTAATTGAAGAATCTCTATCTATAAGAATCTGTTATTTGAAACTGACTAACAACGGTTCCCATATAGAGTACAACATTAAATAAAACAACGAATTTAACTAACGTGGCGTAGCATTTGCTACGGCGTAGCGGAGTACTTGCTACGACTTACCCCAGTCAGCTACGCCGTAGCACGGACATTATTTTCACTAGACGCTGTATGAAAACACTTTTATATTTTAGTGAGGTTTTCCTCGTTTGTAGGGCGATCAATCCCGGGTTTGTAAAGGCTGGCGTTTACTTCATTTTCGATGTCCACTATACGTCCATTGGCTGTCAAGTTATACTTCTCATTTTTTGGCCATACTCTTGCCAAACCACTTACTAAGATAAAATATATTTTACATTACGTATTTCTTTATAAATAATACATATGTAACTGTACATACCATTGAAGGGTAACTACCGGTTATCATATGAAGAAATGAATGGGTAGTTGCTGGTAATATCGCACCATTATTGAACAATACAACTAGATGAAACGTCTAGCTTTCCATTGTTCTTTGTCAGTGGGGTCGATTATCTAAAAATACCTTCAAATTAAACAAGTTACGTGGTAAAATCCAGTATTATCATCATAATGAATAATAACGTAAACAGATGATGGTTTAATTTGCGAGTTGAGTGTGGAACAAACATCACATTAACTACATCTGCTTTTATATCTCCATTCTCTGTCTAGCGCGTGTTTGTTCTCGAAGAAATGAAAATATTCAATTCGAATATCCCAGTAAACGAAGATCTACGTGAGCAGAGTTTTAAGTGTCCATTAACGTAATAATAATTCGTCCGAAGGGAATTAATTACCTATGCAAAACTTTTTCCATTATGGAAGACCTGCAAGTGTCGACAAAGCAGACTCTTCAGAACTTACTCGCTGTCTCGAGCTCAAAAACTTAACGAATTTAAAACAAACTACTTACTTACGTAGCTGATATTCAATGGGAGGATTTGTTATTGACCATTTGTACAAGAGAAAGTTCTAGAACAGCGCTGCAGTGTCTTACTTGCTATAATATCCAGTTAGACACTTTGTTTGCGCTACGTAAGGAAAGCCGTTATTCTGCAGATAACATTTTTATTTATCTCAATAATTTTAAATATTAAAGTTGGTAGTAGATAAGTAGAAACAATATGACTATAATCTGAAACGTTTACTTTCTTCTTTTTACAATTCCATCAGATTACTGCGGGCAAAGTAATGAGCGTGTCTTGATTCATGGTACTCACTTACATATGGCATTCCAGCTATCTTACGTGCTTCGAAAAACATATCGCTCCGTTACGCCTCGTAATTTTCATCGTACGTAGAAGTTACGCAGACATTCGGAATGTTGCCCACCAAACGATAATAACTGATCAGCGTGACCTACTTTACTCTGTATACTTATAGTTGATTAGAACGTGGGAACGTACACAGTGCATTGTGTTTTTGGTCGAACATTTCGAATCTAAAATCAAAACGATAAATTGTAAGATAGTTAGCTACATCTGTATTATTATTAGCCTGCCTGCAGTCTATTTGTCACCATTGATTACTGGCAGGTTTCATTAGACGTCTTAGAGGACAAACTCTCCAATTGCGGTAGTTGCCGCACAACTTTCCTGAATTATTAGTTGGCGCCGCAGCTATATTTATCGGTGCTCGTGACGTGACTGAAATATCTCTGCTTTTCTATTTTTACTTGTACCTGTACGGGTTTAGAAGAGTTTTTATACTCACTTTCCTACGGTACAGATATTTCAAGTCATGTTTGACATTTTTAGAGGGATTTTTATTTGAGTTATGGCAATTTGTACCGTGTTTGTGTATCATGCTTGTAAATAAATATTGCACGTGGGTTCCCTCAAACTTGCCGTGAATCAGATGGCCGGCAATATAGGTAATAGCAGCGAGGCGCTCGGTTGGCCGATGAGTTACACTCGCAATTTTGCTGAATAATGAATTTTCCAGACCGCGAGCTGCCCCGTCCTTAGCAGGGAAGGCGTTCGCGGCGTCCTTATACAAATTTACAACATTTAAAATGAAAATCTTCTGATTTATATCCGGCTTTAAATTGCAGAGCTCTGTAGATCCTAAACAAAGAAGCGTTTTTGTCAAAGTTTTCCCACACTTTCCACCGAGTGCGAATTATATTTTGCTTGAGTTTTCCATTCTGCGCCTTACGTATGCATCTTATGCTGTCATAAAATATTTTCAGCATCTATTAATATAAATTTTCAAAAAGCTTAATTTCCTTGTTATAAGGCATTGTTAACAGAGTAGGTATGTTAATCCTTTGTCTCTTTGGTAAATTTGTCTTTGATAGGTATCGTTACACCAAGCAAATTTATCGTCAGCAGCCTTTTCATAAATTTAATTGTTTAAAGATCAAAGTCGATGATGTAAAATTAACTTGGAACAACTTTAAGAAATTCCTAAATCTTCAAAATAATGCTCGTTTAATAAGTTTCGTCACTCGCTTCAAAACAGATTAGACATTCTTTGTAAATTCAATGTTCAGGCTTGGAACTAGCAAGCTAACCTCGGTAGGTACGTTAAATACTTTGTGTTGAATCCGCTTCGGTATGTGGTTTCTAACCGGGATGTGAGGGGGATATCACAAAGTGCTATTGATAAAAGATTGCTTGAAGCGAGGGACGTCGATGCCACAGTGCAAATCAACGATGCAATGGAGCTTACGTCAAACAATGACGTGTGCTTGTCGCACAATACTGTACGGCGGCGTGACTTCAGAGACTTGGACATATTAATTGGCCGGGTTTGCGATCCACTCCACATGTGTTAAGCCTGGCACACGAACGAGCCAGCACAGTAAGATAGAGGCATTAGCCAGCAACCGGCTTGACATCAGTGTCGCATAAACAGCATTTTAAAGCTGGATCATTTCGTATGTAACTGTTTAAGTGGAGGCATGTTTAAGAGTAATTCATGTCTACCGTTTTATTTTTCTAGCCCTTATATTACATCTAAGATATGGACAAAGTTGGTGCAGAAAGAAAGAAGTGAAAATTCTGGATGAACATTTTATTTGTAATTTACTCACTAATACAAATTCTCACTCATACCTATGATGGGTCGCATACCAGCTGCATGTATTGCGGACATTATTGAACACCTAAGTGGAATGCTTCGAGCGGCTGTTATTTGGTACAAAGGCACGTGATGTATTACAGGACACAGGTGGATTGATTGAGAGGTATGTGGAGCGATCGCGCAGACTGTATGCCAATAGCTAATATTGCTCCAGTACACGAACGCTTCATTGTATTTTAGTGAAACTTTGATACATGTGTTTCACTGTATAGTGACTATAGTGTGTTTGTCATTAACGATTGATGTTAGTTTAGTGAAGTGCACATCTTTTTTACTTAAAAGTCCGTTGTTCGTACAATGAACGGTTGAACAGATTTCCCATCACAATGTATTTTAATTAGCAGAAAGAAGGATTCTGCTTCCACCGTAATTGTTGTGGGGATTAAGAAACCTCAAGCACATCAGTTGCATATTAACTAGGGTGGCGCACGTGGGAACGAGCTGAGAATATCTGCTGGTATTTCTAAGTACAAAATACGACTAATTATGATCAGCGGTGGAACGGTGGCTGAAATTAGTTATTTTAATATTTATTTTATTACACAAAGCAGTATAAATAGCATTGTTTTATTAGAAGTAGTGCTAAAGTGCAATCAGTGGCTTGAAATGTGATTCACCTTGATATCACGAAAGCCGTAAAAAGCGAAGTAAAACCTACGCCTCTAAATCTGAGTGTCGAGAAAATATCGCATAAATTCCACAGAAGCAAATACGTTTACTTTACATAATACTTGTATTAAAGCACGAATTATATTCATCGTTTAATTTTTATAAACGACCAAGTCGTTAGAGATCCAGTTTTATGTGGCTAAGGAATGACATCGTTATTTTCATTTCATTCCTCACTAGGTACTTGAGGTTTTCCAAGTAAAATGTGTGTAATCAACGTCTTCGTACGTGAATTATATTCTTACGGTACGTATATTAAAAGTCATTAAATTAGAATACCTATGTATGTAGTATGTAGATTTTAAAGGAAGGTATACAATGCGTAATTATGGACTTGCAGATAGCATACATTGCCACCTTTAACGCATTGCCAATTTATGCTGTTGTAAATAGTTTGACAAATGTAAATAAGTTACCGGAACGTTTTAAGATAATTCTTCCTTTTTCTGTTAAATCTAGACTTTATTCGTGATGTGCCCGGTCTAGTGCCAGATACCGCTTTATACCTAAGTCTTCTTCATACTCTGCACAATAGGCAGAATAGATTTTTGTCTACAATATCGAATTGTATAAATGTTGTGCCAGCATGCAGCGCTTCTGCTGTCTCCCAGGAGGATTTAGTTCGGAAACGCTAGACCAAGACAGAGTTTTCTAAAATTTTGTTGTTCATTTTTATTACATAAATATATTGGTACTGAACAGCTATTTCTACGTACTTTCGTAAATACATCATAATATTTTGTACTGTGAAAGCCGAAGCTTCACCTTTAATATTACACCCACAATAAACATCGATGACACCCGCTTCTAAGAGAAGGTTTTTAAATAACTAGGTGAAATTACGGTTTTTCCTTACCTTTAATTTACCTTTATCATAAAATATCAAGTGAAATAACACTTTTACAGGTTTACTTGACCGTTGCGCGATGTTCTAATTCAATGATTGAAGTATATAAAGTGTAAATAGACCCTTAACGAAGCCGAAAGGCACTTGTTCTCCCCGTCATTCCTTCTAGTTACGGAGATATTGGAGGTCTTATTTCCAACTTTATCACAAGTTTTTTTTTTAATACTAGTTTTTAAGGTACTTTACTGTGATACCTCCATGGCCCGTTTAGTATTCAATGGTAAAAGGTCCGTTTAGTATTCGCTGGTAGATACCAGCACAATGTTTTGTGTGCGTTAAATTGAGTTTTACCGTAAAACGTGATTTTTCAACCCAAAATAAAAGTGTTTTTCAGCAATAATTTTTGCGTAGGGTTACTTAGTTTGATGTACAGAATGCTTGGTTGACGGTTTCGTGAAGGGTCCGTTTACACCTTGTATGTATAAGTTGGTAGTGGGATCTGTTTTTGTTCTCACGTTGCTCGAGGGATGATGAAATCTTCCGGATACTGAGCCCGCAACAAAGTCACTGTATGCCTACTTGAGACCTTTATCCTCTGGTTTTGACCCAAAACATATAATGTAGTTTTTGTGACGGGTCAATGCACGATACCGGTCAATAATGTTCATTCGTTCCATTCCAAATTGTTTTCCTGTCTATTAATTAATTCAGTTTTATTAAATTTAATCTGTACTAATTAATAATAAAACGATTTGGCAAATTGTTAAATTGTAAATGAGCAACGTTTTTTGGTTGTTAAAGCAGCGCTGAATGTTAGCGGAGATATTCAAGCGAATTTATTCAGCGCTGGCTCGTGTCGCTATTACAATGAATGTTCTGTCTTTCAAGTAAGAATCCGAACGACGAGAAAACCTCGCAGACGGTCGGTCACAAGAAAAGTTAAATTGTATTGAAGCTCACTAATGTTCTAAGGAAAAACGTGGGGCTATTATTAATCTGTGACTGGGTTTATTTATAAGCTGTGATATGAAGGGATTAATGTCCGTGAGCATGTGTCGTGGGTATCCCTCTGCATTGGGTGCGATGGGCTCGATGGGCGACGGATATAGCCGGTCTATATGGGCCATCGCGTTTATAGCTTGGCTTCGACCAGAATACACGACCTTTACTTACAAAGCGTGCATGTACATCGAGCGAGAATCCATTTAAATGTCTAATATAATTAACAGGCGCTTTGACCTTCATGCTGCCTACGCGTATTAATATGATTTGTATCACAATTTAGTTTTAGAATATTCTTTGTGCACTGGTAAATCGACAGGAGGAATACTTACATTTTTATTTATTATTTTCTTATGACAAATTTATTTAATTTACTGGTTTACTTCTGTTTGTTACGAATTTACTAGGTGACTTTCTGTGTGTATAGTTTTAGATTAATATAGATGATGAAACTCTTTCTCATAAGAGCTTATGAAAAAAGGGGTCCGTTTCAGTCTGAAACATTTGGGCTACTCCGCAAAAACACACGAGAAATCCTTATAAAATAACAATCAGTTACAGAAACAACGTCATTACACCTATTTTTGTTCTAGTTTCCTTTCACCACCTACGGTTCAAGTGAAAGATAAAATTAAGTCGAAGTTATTTGTCACTGAAACTTCGTGAATATATTTTACAGTTCTCTCTTGAACTACTCACCTTAAGTCAACGGAGTGTGAGCTTAATACGAAGATTTGGTAGATGCTACTGCTGGTAGATGCCATAGCATCCAAGTTTGTAGAACAGATCTACTTTTTATAAATCAGTAACCAACTTTGTAAGCTCGTATTTACTGTCTATATAGTTAGAAATCTGCTGCGAATGAATCTAATTGAAAAGTATTTATTACCTTTTTATGTTTATAAAAACTCTCAAAGTAAGTTAAAAGAGCAATAGAAAAGTTACTGCCGTACACTTAATAAGCTACATAAAACGCTACGCGCTACGGTTCGCTACGTGATTGCTACGCTAAGTCAATTGCTACGGTGCTACGCCGGATGGTGTATCTTGTTGAAGGACAACTCGAAAAAAGGATTAAAGCTTGCTCGTTGAAATGTAAACAACTTCTCCATCGAGGAATAATTAAAGAGTTTCGTCGATATACATGCAGTTTCAAAGTAACCATTAAATTGAAAAAATGTATTCTCGTATTTAATTCAAATAATTTTTCATCGAATAAAGTTGAAATGATTTCAAGGTTTTTGTAAATAAAAGATTGAAAATGGTTTTTTTATTTTGTCATTCGGTTTATTTATTGATTCGTTGTGAGCATGTTGGTAATTATCGGACTTACCGATCGTCCTGATTGGTGTAAAGTCTTCTTCACCCTATTTTATTAAACGTAAGCAAAGTTTAAAGTACTTAATACTTTTAATTAATTATTATTATTAATTATGGCTTTGCACGTGACGTTGGCAAAATACCGGGTGGCATGTCTTTGTTTCTTTGGAAGATGGGTAGGCCTTTAGTGTGGAACGACCAACATGCGCCGATACTCTTGCACCATCACATCTTCCAAGCTCATCGTGCTATGCTAGCACTGCCGCTGCGGCTTCAGAGAAACTCAAGCGGCGAAAATATAGAATCCTTTGTGGAAACTATATTTTCGAGCCGTTTGGGGTTGAAACTCTGGGGCGTGGGGTCCGAGTCAGCGGACTCGGACCCCACGCCCGCATAGCCTGTTTATGAAATTTCGAAACGCCTAGTTGACTCTTCTCTTGACCCAAGGGATGGCTTTTACCTTGGCCAGAGGCTAAGTTTTGCCATACAACGTGGCAACGCCGCCAGTCTCTTGGGCACATTGCCAGCTAACAGCGATGAGGAGGAGTTTTTCGATGCCCTTTTATAGTTTGTTTATTTAATAGTTTTTGATTAATAATGTATATAGTTAGTTTACTCTACTTAATAAATACCGGGTAAACAGACCCTTCACATATCCGTCAACCAAGCATTTAGTACATCAAACTAAGTAACTTTACGCAAAAATTATTGCTGCGAATCGACTTTTTTTTTTGGGGTGAAAAATCACGTTTTACGGTAGGACTCGATGGAAAGCACTGTGCATTGTGCTGATGGATGGATTGAATAGTACGAGGGTCGTGGAGGTGTGTAAAGTAAAAAACTTACATTAAAAACATGTTTTTCAAAAAAAACTTGTGAAAAAGTTGGAACTTTGACCCCCAATATCTCCGTAACTAGAAGGTTCCCAGGTATAGTCTAGAACAAAAAAATGATCGCAGTAACGGGGAAAACAAGTGCCTTTCTTTTATGTTAAGGGTCTATTTACACCCTTTATATTATATAAGTTAATACATAAATGTAAGTAGAATAGTAGAAGTCCTGTGAATAGTTTTATTCACAGTAACACAGGCAGGCGTGGTAAGTTCAAATGTCGCCGGCGACACTGTATTACGTTTTAGGTTACAGGCGTTACAGTCTGCAGCAGCTGTGTTCGTATTAGTTTCAGCCTCGTACTGCAGCGGGCTTAGGAACAGACGCACAACTTTTTGCCAATTATCAGTAGTTTGTTGTTAGAATAGGTCTTTGCTACAACATCACGTTGGCATCGCACTAACGACTTGTAATTCCCGAGTACCGCAGACGTGTACGCACATTAATAAAGACCCAGGTGGGAGCGCATGGGACTTTATTAATGTGCGTACACCGAAACCAAGAGAGCAATTACGACGCTTGGACTTTAACTGCGAAGTTCCTAATAGAAAAACTCAATTACACTTTGTCTATGGCAGTTGAACCTTTGACCTCAGTCGCACTTAAGACCGAAAAACCAATCAGATTTGTAGTACACTTAACTGACTAACTTTTTGTTGTGGGAAAATTGTTTCGGCCTATTTGGATAAAGAATATAACAGTTGCTCGTTTAGGCGACAGCTTATCTCAGTGTTCGTTAACAAGCCTCTTTCGTTTAGAGCAATCGACTCAAGGCTCTTCACAGGAAACAGAAAACATAATAAGCCAGTTGGCCGTTAAAATGTTGCTTACTAACTGGCACAACACGTTAATACTTAATTAAACTTGCAAACGTAACAATATTATTATGTGTGTTTAATCATTCATACTGTAGTATATAATCTCGCTAATATTAATATTGGGAAAGTTTTGATTATATTTGTTATAATACAGCGCCACGTTGTTCGATCGTCATGGTTAGATTTAGATTACTTTACTTTTATCGCGATTATTATGTAATAATCGCGCCTTAAGATCGTTATTATAAGGTACTGTTGTTGGGCAGATACTACAATACCTTAAAACAATAAAATCGTTTTTTTTTTTTTAATTATTTGTTATTTTATTATTTTAGTTCTATTTGTAGTCTGTATATAATTTACATAATATAGAATTATCCCTATGGTAATGAAATGTAAATAGGTACTTAAATATTATATTTAGTCGAGACTGAACAAATTTATTATATGTTATGTTTTCAACATATTCTTGACAGAAAGATCAACGCGAGGATGAACGTCAAGAGTTTTCCTTTCGGAAACTTTAAGTCTCTGAAAGTCGAAGTCAAACGTTAATTGAAAAGAGTAACCTGAAACTGATTACCCCTTACCTAATTGACCCTTGTTTAATAATGGGAAAGGTCACTTTTGTATTCACAGGTATCAATTGGACGAACAAATTATTAATAAGTTAATTTAAGATGAAATTGCCCCGGACTATTGTTTCATAATTGAAGCTTTCACATGAATCGATAAAGAAGAAATATTGAAAATATTCTATAATAAAATCATTATTAACAGGTGATTGTTCAAACATCAGTGTAGCTCTAGCTCTTGTTCTAAGATTCCCTGTATCACAAGAGCCAGTATATTATTTCAATGTGAATTAGATATAAAACTTTAACTTTGAAAAGCAATATAAAACATTTAAGAATCCGGTATCATAAATGTAGGACCTTAGGAAGTTCTTTAATAACGCAGATGAGTATAGTGTACCTACCCAGCTGTAGTATAGGGTGTCAAGCGAGAAAGCCTTTCTGTGTCACCCCTCGCAGCGCGGAAAGCGCCATGCCCTATATTTTCTATGAAAACTGTTTGCGTGCTAAAAGTCTCTTTCACGAACGTTTTCTTCTGGCTATCATGGCGGAGTTTACTAAAGCAAACGAGGCTGACTTGTGTTCCCGTACAGTCCTACACACCACTCCGCATTATTACGTCTGAAAACGAGCTCGGAATGAAACACTCTTATGATTAAGTTATTACATTTATTTTAATTTATTCGTGACAAATAATGACAATACCTACATCAATTATTATTTGTAATTACTAAGTATTGAGCGTATGAGTTCTCTCAATTCCTAAATCAGCCAAGCCAACCAGACCTCCAACGTGACCGGACAATCGCGTATGATTCGTCGAATATTTACAATATTCACATAAAACGTGACTTATGTATCAGATGTAAGTATACAGTAACAACGCCATGTACTTAGGTATACACATACGTATGTATGCCGTTATAAAATACACTGTGTTCCTATACTTTTGAACTGGTAAAAAGGATTGCTGTTTCATTCTTGATTTTCATTTTATTCTGCAGACTGAGGTTATTGACTACAGAGTACTTATGTCAGTAGTAATTGTTTTGTATTTGATAGACATTTAAATTAAATAGTACTACAGAATGTATCTAGACGTTAATAAACAGAATCATTATTATCATATGCAGGTATGCATATCGGTCACGCTTTGTTTTCTACAGAATATTTGTTTTTATTTTTAGTATATTGTACCATTTTTATTTTAGGCGTCTGTCTTATGCCTGGAGGTCGTAGTATTTAATAGCTATCGATTTGCCAGTTTCATTAATTGATTCCTTCCAGAGTTGAGATGAAAACTGGTTGAAATACCTCATAATTCAGGCTTTAGTGAACTTATTGATTGACATTAAAACACGAACAGTATATAGCGGACAGAACAGTATTTACATAGGACACAGTACGAACAATAGATAGAAGACCTGCTTACAGTTAAAAATTGATCAATGGAACCTCAGTCTACAGGTAAATTATTTCTTTATTACAAATGGTTTACAGTACTGAGGATTTTAATTGCCATTATTGTAAATTACTATTCTAGTCGATTTTTTTTATTAAATTTTTTATATGGTTGCTATTGATAATATCATTGAAAGGTCTGGATCAATATTACCCGTTCAATAATCAGTAAACTTTATGAATTAATATATACCTCAAAAATATTATTGATCTATTATTTCTGATCGTAATGGAATTAAAATTCTATGCATTTATTAACTAATTAATTATTAAAAATGTATAAATTTCATAAAAAAATGTTTACATTTTGGCAAATTATATAATGATTGTGGTAATACTTGATAACAATCCAATATAAAAAACTATGGTACATTTAATGTTTAATTAGCAAAATGACACGGACATTCAACTTGACAAATATATGAAAATAACTACCTGTTAAATTGTAGCTTCCATAAAATGCAAATATTTCAAACTGACGCTACATCAGACATGTGTCGCTCAGTGAAGTTATGTAATACTATTCGGTTTGTATTCAGTTACCAAAGGTACAATTTGACAGATAGTGTTTGAGTGTGATGCCATTTGTGCGTGGAGATGTCTTAATGGTATACAAAGTGAATGAAGTGAATACAAACGATCCTGGCCAACAGTAAATCAAGTTCTTCATTCAGTATTTAAATCCTCGGTTCGCACTTGTCGAACTATTCGAGTATATCTATAACCGACTACCGCCTAACTACAATTTACATAATGCTTAAAAATTTTGACTATTCAGTCGGGTTCCTTAACTCTACGACAAATATTTAATTTTAATGGGTATACTAAACACACAACTTATACATTATGTGTCTTACAAGTACAAGTATCACTACCACGAGAATGCAACGGAAACGATAACTACACGACGAGATACTAGAGTGTGACGTATATTTACGTGTGTTCAGTAGAACTACATAGTCTTGTATGGGACTAGCCGGCTATATGAATAACTGAACGAGCCAAACAAATATAACAAGATCACAGAGACTCCTCAGAAACTGAATTACTGCTTACTAAGTATGCCATCCTTTGTCAATAGTATTTACATATTTTATCTGTGCTTACAACGAAAATTACGCACACTCAATTCAACATTAAGAAAGTACATAATAGTTTGTGCTCGATTTATGTAAAGAGGAAACCTATATAATTATGAACGTTTAATGTACATTGCTTACTTCTTACATACCTATAGCTCTGTATCCTGAGCGACGGAAACATTACATTTAAAAAAGCAGTTGTATCACCTTCATTAACATGAATTAAAAACTCAGTATTCGTTTAATTTTATAAATTGTGACTGCTTTATCGTTATTGTATCCATATACGTTAGTGCTTATATTTACAGTAACTGGGTTGCAGTGATTTAATACACAAAAGCCGCTAAGGTTCTTCTACCGGGTTTTATTCGACGTTTACTAACCTAGGTCCGACCTTACAATATACATGCTGTACCAGACGTATAGTAGGTTCTTTATAGAAAGGGTAACTACGCAACACAAAAACAGATGAAACGAATGAAGATGGGTAATATTTCGTAATTTAAAAGTTTGCGCCACGCTCGTACTAAACAAAACTAAAAGCACACTCTGGAATAACTCCACATGGCAAAGAATTACAGCGTTGTCTTTGCACAATAGTCGTGTCTTGTGATGAGTTCTGTTGTGATGCTCCATTCTCTATGCCCAACATTACACAGAATACACAAACTATATTTGCTATTTTTAGATGTTTTTATTATTCTCATACTCGTTGTGTTTTCATTATCTCAAATTTTTATTAAAGTAGTTTTTTTTATTGTTTACAAACGTTTTATTTAAATACATGACACTAGACTAGCTTCACATTAATAATGCGTGCGAAAGGTATGGGTTAGACAAAGTAGGCATAGAATATTGGCAGGTATTCATGACCAATTTTGCGGTTTATATCAACAATAATGCAAACATTGCGAAACAAATATCAAAATTCTACTTTTAGTCAAATACCCATGTCGTTGTCTCTCAAAGTTGTATCTTATCCTATTGCGATGGTAATTCCGAATAGACTATTAATATTCAATTGACGCACGTTTCTTAAGACTTCTTGGTCCTAAGTCACTTTCCTCTATACTATTAGCTGCGTCTTAATTACCACAAAACAATAAAACAAGCTGGATATTTTACAAAAATACAAAAGTAATCGTTGGTAGGTTGAGCCTCCATCGAGGAAAGCGTATTTTTTAAAACCTATTGTTAATTACGTCCCTCTCAAAGTCTATAGAACGGTAAAGGCACGGTCATGATGTGTATTGCACTTATGGAATTACTTGTCCGTACAGACAGAGAGAAGAAATTTCTTCTAAATGGTTCAAAACACGCTCTAATCTACGAGTCAAGTCGAGGAAAGCGTTTCAAGGCACATACTTTTAGAAATAATAGGAAGGTGGTACAGATGGAAAACGTAGCTGTACCACCGTCAGGTAAGGTTACGTCAGATGAGTTGAAATCAGAGCGACCGCTAGAAGCGTAGCCTACGATAAGATTCAGTAATACACAGTGAACCTTCTAGTACTAATCCCGAGCGCTCGGCTACCGATACAAAGTACACCGACAAGTACCATCATTGAAATTATCCTATAATGTCTTTACACCGTAACTATGGTATCAATATTACATAAACATTTAAATCAAAGCTCTTAGAGTTCATTAAAAGTTTTACCTGCACTGTATCACCATTTTCACGAGTAGTCAAGAACACTTTCCACTTACACAACCCAATTTATACGAAAAGGAGCGACCGTCAGAAAATGTTCAGTAGACCGTATCACGAGTTAATTATCGCACACTCCGCCGTTTGCAATAGTAGGAATATGATTCCCGTTAGTCTTTTCGTGCAACCGGCAGGAGTGGTGCGTAGACTCCTGTCAAAAAACGGGAGGCTGTCGTCTGGTATCGCAGGGCAGGGCGAGGCAGCTGCCGCGGCAGAGGTGCGTGGCGGCGGAGAGCAGCGCGGGAGCAGGCGCGCGGGGCAGCACGGGCGACAGCGAGCCTGCGCCGCACGCGCTGTCCGCCGCGGACGGCGGGCGCTACACGTGCGTGCAAGCGCCCGCCGCCACGGGTCAGCCGCCCGCCAGCACGTCCTCCGGCTCCGGCGACCAACAGTTGTCGGATAGCCAGCACCCCACCACCACCGTCACGAACCCGATCAGCAGCGCTAGGATTATGTATACCTCCGCGTTGCCTAAACAACATACAACGTCATATTAGATCATGTTAAGCCAAATTTGAAATAGTCCACAGCTTTGAACGGAACGTATTATGTGTGAATCTAACCGAGCTGTTTGCGTATCCCCAGCGGCTGCCTGCTGCGCCAGAGTGAGTTGATAAGCGTGGGGTCGCCACGCGTGCGCCAGTCGCGGTATCCTCTCCCTCTGGAATATTGATTGAATCTGCGAAACGTAAAGAATTATTAATTTTGTTCTACACCACAAACAATTTATACTACCTACATATAGCTATAATGCCTAGATTAAAACATTACTTAGATATAAAATGCTAAGTATGTCTACATTAATAAAATAATGTCACACCACTGCACACTGCTTGTAATGAGACAGCAAAGCTGCCGAAGGTGCTTTGATCGCAAAATTGGCGTAAAGCCAAGCCTTCAATGCTGAAGCTTACTGCTCGTACAAATTGTACTTTGATACTGACTGTAGCAAAAAAGCGAAATTGAATTGTTACCATTTTCCGTCCATAGGATATTTACGTTGCGGTTCGTGCATATGCCTAGTGTAAATAAGTGGTTCATGCGAATGCAGTTGTAACTACCGTGATAAATAGGTATTATGAAACTATAGTTACTAAAGCGAATAAAATTTTGTATCATAAATTCAAAAATCAAAGCTGATTGTCATGGAAACGGGTATGGATCTGGTAGATGATGCAGTCGATTCTGAATTGCCGGAAAAATGTCTTGTTTGTATATTCGGATGATAGTTTAAAACAATTCAATTTCGCAGCATTTAGGATTCAGTGTTACGTTATTATGGATTATCAGGAATAAATAATAGTTACGTTTTTACAGGATAATTGTAGGTTTGGATTCTACTAAATTCTTGTTGGTCTTTACTTTTAGGATTTAATAAAATCGAATATAATATCATTATTAACTAAAAAAAAACCTACTTATTTTAGTAACCATTAGTCGCTAACATCATCAAGTGTGGAGTTTAATTCAGTCGTCCCTGCTTCAGTTACCCTACGAACTACTTGTGAGTCAAACGTGCAATGTCAACCATGTAATGTTATCGTCATGCAGCGGAACTGTTCATCCATCGGACACAATTGATGGCTTACAAAAATGATCTCTGCCTTTGGTCCCTAATTTAATATAAAGAAAAATTTGTCAAAACACTCTAAATAACAAATGACTTACATTATCTCGTCGCACCGGTATTGTAGCGGATAATAAAATATAAAATAAATATGTATATTTTTGTCTTACAGCACATCAAATTAATAAAATCAAAATTATAAATATTCACAAGTTATTCTTCATTAATATTTCAATGTAAAAGTTCAAAAATAATATAGTGTTTGGGCTTTATATAGTGATGTTACATCATACAGACGTCTTGATCGCGTACGTGTCGTTCACATCATGTCCCGACAACCTCATCGATTATCATCTATCTGTGAGCACATACTTTAGCTCAATGCCACTTACGGCCCCAGCATCCCTGTTATCTACATATTTTTATCTTTCCACTTACTTATATTACAAGGTATTTACAATAAAGTTGATGTTAAGACACTCAGTGACAGAGAAAAGGGGGATAGAATCATAAAAGCACTTTTATGAGGTACCTACCGACCTATCGTAAACTACAATGTTTCTTATATGATAGATACCCTTTCACCGATCGCGCGTTGAAGCGTTTAACCTCTAAAGGCTGTTTGAGAAAATGTAAAAATCTTCGAAAAGTATAGTATCCTACTGAACATTATTCTATTTGGCTGAGTTTATCGTCATAATCGTTTCATAAGACAGCTTTTGTAGCAAACATTAAATGCAATGGTGGATAAATAAATAACCAGGACAAGCAGGCATCCGGAGCGTCATGTCTCCTGGGTCACACTACCTCCGTTTATTAAGTTTTTCTTTTTAATAACTACCTAATTTAATTTTCAACCGCCTACATTTTGTAACAATGGGCACACTTTCTTATTCATGGGGCTTCTGTTCTATCTCTCCTATCTAAAGATGTGAAGCGACGCTGGCTGAACGTGTTTCTAAGGCGGAGTGGAATGTAAAAGTTATTCGATAAACGCCTCACGAATTCGCTGCTTTATTTACTTGAATGAGAAACAAACTCGGGTATTAGATATGTACCGTAAACAGAGTAAGTACTCGCGCGCACCTGCGGTACACATAACCTCACTTTTGTACGTAAAACTTACTTGAATAAAAAATGTCCAATACCCCATGAATACGTCTTACCTACAACAGGTATCTACTTGCTACAATGGCCATCCATATACCTTACTTGAGAAGTTGGTTACATAAATAGGGTTTAGTGTAGTGGCATGAGTTGTGTGGTAGATTCATGTTACAGGGTTATTTTATAGTATCCCGTAAAAGCCTTTAAACTATCTATTGCAGACCCTGTCAATAGTTTTGAGTTATTGGTGCATCGGTATTAACTTGATAGTTGATACTAACTAGTTACCTACTGCTACATACATTTAGCTGCTCAAGGATACGACGAATATAAACGTGAATATTTACTACCCCACAAGTTCTGAAGCAGTAAGCTTTTAGTGTCAGAATCGTCTTCCGTTGCATGAAGACTAGACAAGTTAAGTTCGTTAAGTATTCATGCATGTTCTTGATGTGCTTAATTTCATTAAGCGTCCTTAGTTTTGGGACGTAGTCATTGGGGTGTGAATTCATACATTAATTAGCTCGGGCTGTTAAAATTACAATATTTTTGTCGAGCTGTCATAAATTTAACATTGCTCATTAAAATTATCCTCTGCATAATTTCACATTAAAGGATTACTCTATTTAATTGAAATTGCAATTTTAATTGTGTTATTTGATGGCTGTAATTATTTTGCAAGCAATTTAGAAGTAATGCTCAGGTAGATTTAACGGTTTCATTAAGATTTGATGAGTATTAGAGCTTTGTGCTTATCTTTTGTTAGAAAATTGGATCGAATTTCTTCTTTATTTATGTAATTTTAGTATCCTTCACTAATACCAGACTAATTACTGGAATACCTTTTACCGTGATTGAAGGCTTACAGGGATTGTGAATTTGCATTATTACCCATTCTACGTCTGAGTTTCTAACAAATGATAGCTAATGTGCCCAATTTACATCGCAGCGGACTGGCCACTCACATATTAACGATACTGTGCTGATTAATGAATCACAATGATGTGTATTGTCGGAGTTAATTCGCTAACAGTTCATATCAGCTATTCTACGGAGATGAACACACATAAGGAAGACCACAGACGACTGATAGTAATCGGTGCTCAATCTTTTGTTGGCAACCATATTATCAATATTCGATCTAGTACTTTAACATGGTCTAAAAATATCCCCAAAGTAGAGCACGCCTCTGATTATAATCAGTAAGAGAATGTTCGAAGAGGTATCGGAGAATCCTACAAAAACGAATTTCCCGAAGTCGGTTAGTGACATCCTGCCCTACAAAAAGTGAATCGTCTGCGGTCGCCCTAAAGCTTTTCCCGTGCATTATACGTGATTGTGTTTTATTACCTCCAGTCTAAATGGCCTAATCGATTAGCAGAAAGGGTATTACAATGGGGCAATAAATAGTTGGATTCGTTTTAGTATCCACAACGTCATTAGTTAGGGGAGCCGTTCCACCAATACGGAATGGCGAATTCTGATCTAAAGTACCAGAGATAAATCCCTGATATTGTATTCACACCTGCTTCATTTCAGTCGTGCTTCAAGATATTGAACGCTAAGTACCTTATAATGTAATAAGAAAGCCACCACTTCTTTTCTCGTAACTCTAGAGCCATCTTAAATAAACCGAGAAAGTAATATGTACGTTTGTTGCTTAAAAATATGTGCTCAAAACTTTTAAAGTAAATAAATACTAGTGACAATAAGGTTGTAACATGTGTGACGTATACTTTTCTACGAGTACGTTCTAGAAAATCTTATCTTCCTGTATACTAACTCGTTACCCAAACTGATTTCAATTATACAGAACTTTGTACCGGTCGACCTCCTCTGTGACAAATGAAGGTCGTAATTGCTTTTCCAGGTATAACTATGCCATAAACCTACTTGGGATATGAAAGTTGGGTTAAATGACAATAGCTTAACGGCAGAGGTGTCGGACTGGCGATCAAACTCGTGAGTTCGTACCCCCTGCTTATAATTTATGGTAAACCCACTCTTAGCTTTAAATTTAGTTTAGTTGTTTAATTTACGTGGAAATTTAGTATATCACTTAATGCACGGATAACATAGTATACAGAATCAAAGTGTTCGCGCATCGCTCAATAGAAAGGACTTTAATCCGAAAGAAATATTCAAATTAGTATATTCTAATAATAATCGAGACTTTGAATCTAAGTTTTTAATGGCACAATTATTTTGAAGCGTAGCGCCTTCGTGCACCATAAGAACCGAAGTCTCAAAAATATCGAACCTCGCGCGTTTCTTGTGTCTCAAGACAAAAAAAATACCTACGTGTGAACGTCGTCTGTATAAACAAGCCTTACGTACGTGAGTATGTTACGGGCGAGAGGAAAGTTCTGTATACCACGTTACCGGCGTAGGTTATTTAAAGAAAACAAAACAGTAGTAATTGATTGGAGTGGTACCTTCGTATGCCGCCGACCCCTGCCGGCGGCGCGGTGGAGTGCGGGACCCCGGGCGGGACCTGCGCGCCTCCTTGCACGCCGCCCTGCACACTGCCTTGCGGGGCGCACACACAACACCCTGTGCATACAATGTAACACTTAAACTGTAGCCAAAGACAAACTGACACTCTGTTAACTTGAAGTGAGAATTATTGAGGTCATATTGTGCGGAAACGCCTTTCTTATTTAAAGGGCATTAAAAAAAATTGGACGGCACGTTTTCCGCAGTGGCTAAGAGATTGGCTGCTGCGCGGCGTGTCGCGGGTTCGATCCCCGCACGGAACAAATATTTGTATGGCCTACAGATAGTTGTTCCGGGTCTGGCTGTTTGTGTATGTGAGTTTAAATGTTTGTAAACGCACCCACGATACAGGAGAAATTCCTAGTTTTTAAAAAAGAAACATTGCCCCAAGCAACGTTTCTTTTTAAAAAAAAAACTTGGTCGTTTATTTAGCCCTCTTTTGTAGATTATAATAGTATGACGTTTGTTGGTAGTTACATCGAAAAAGGCTTGCATATATTCCAATAATTTAAGTAACTACAAATAGTCCAATCGTAATTGGCCAAATTCGAAACCTAAACGGAATCGTGGCAACGCATTCCATTTTTCATGTTCAGTGTACGAATGTGTTAATCTAAAAAAGCATTTAATACCTCTGAACCACAACACACGTTTATGGAAGCTTTTTCGCAAAAAGTAAATCCAGTTTGACAGGCGGGCATCCGCATTGAAAGCACAAACAGTCAGGCAAGTAAACAAGTTGGTTAGTCAGTGGGCAGTTGTTATATGATACGTGTATAAATATTTACATGGCTACGAGGATGCTTGCTCTAACACCGTATCTACCTACGATCAGCAGCAGTAGTAGTAGTAGGCTATAACTTTAATTTTATACGGTATAAATGGACTCCAAATTAATTGCATTACTTTTCAGCATTTCATGTAATAAATAAGAACTCGTACTCGAAGTTTTATGATCTGAATTTGCATATTACCATTTTTTTAAATCCTTTCAAATTATAATGGTTTAAAAAAGTACTAATTGCCTGCTGGTCATATCAATTAGGCATTTCTTGCTAACGCAGTGTTATGACTTCGCACGTTATTTTTGGTCTTGTTAAATAATAATATTTTTGATGTTTTTGCTAGCAAAAAATATTAAATAGTTTCAGTTCCCATTAAGGCAGTCTCCGAACTTTAGTAACTGATAGCAAAAAATCGTATTACTCAAGAATAATGGTTTTAGTGAAGAGTAAAAACCGTTTCTAGCCAAAATTAATGTCACTAATAATAAAAAAGTAATCGTGGACTGAATCCTTTGGACACATAGCTGTAATTGCCAGTCAGCTGTGGGGATAACTTGATATCTATAAAATCGAGGCCTTGTATGATGATCAAAATCTTCGTGTAAATAGCAGATAATCAATTTTTTCGGTCTCTGTAATAGACATTTTACCAATAAGTTCATCTTTGTGAACAAAGTTAGTAAGAACCCGCAACAGTTGCCTTTCTTGTGTAGCACCAAAGCCCGAGTCGAAAACAATCATCAATCATAGATTACACCACTTTCGGACAGCGACGCGATATTGTCACAGTCTTGCCAAATAACACCGTTATGGTACAACTTTAAAATGGATGTTCATGAAGGTTGACTAAAAGTTTTGGAGATAACTGTAGCAGTATATAATATGAAAATAGAGGGCATTATTGTTTGCGGTTGTCAATCCGGTTTTGGTAAATTATCGAGTGAAACCAATTTGTGTCGCTCAATTATTTATAACCCGTAACATAGCACATAGGTATATGGGTCTAGTATTGTCCGTAAGTTTCTCTATAAAATAAACCAATGATTTTAGTCTTTGTACTACGCGAACTTATTTTATTCGATTATGCTTCAGAGTTAAAGTTTTCCTCAGAAAACAATGTTAAGTACGAAGTCCAAGCACTGTCTTGTGTTGAAGTACCTAGAGGTCGGTCGCCTGTGCCGACGAGCATATTTTGTAGATCGGTTCCTTCATTGAATAGTTAAGATGACGCATCAACCCTGTGCGATTGGTATCTGAAGCCGATTACTGCAATTGACGTTATGGGCTGTAAAATTAGAATAATGTGTGTAAGTACAGCTTGTTATAGTGGTTTCCGCTCGCCAGCGACCACTAAGTAGACATCAATTTAATTTTACGGCGTGAATAAACAGAGAAGCGAACGTTTTATGTCCATGCACGTAAAGCCTGATCCATTCTACGTGTTCCTGAAGTAACTTGATTATTCTGAACCTGACTGTACCAATAGCATTTTACTAAACATAAAGAGATATTTACGGGACATCTAAGCACAACAATGCCTGGTGTTATTTGAAACTAAGCGCTTAAGCACTAGACCTATCCAAGCCATTTTATAGCGGCCGCAGTGAAGCTACGTGGTATCCTATTATTAAATGGGATTTATGTTGATTATCCACTCCCGAACATAACTATATTATGTAATACTGTTATACGTTATCTTCTTCCGAATGTTGCGTGAGATGTCTTCGACATTGAGTCGCTGGCATGAGAATAATGAACATTTTAACTATCGGCTTATGATCTATCTTCAATCTTGTATTTGTATAGGTACTTTGATTTCGTAAAATTATAAACAAAAATTCGCATGATAACAAAATTCGTTGACATCATATTTCGACTTTACGAAGGAACTCATACCGTTTCAAAGATTCAACATGTTTATTCATTAAGATTTGGATGGATGGATTACGAATAAAACCTGTGAAAACCGAGCTCCGTGACAAACGACAAAGATGTGTTACCATAATAATATTCGAGAAGTAAAAATCAGTGAGGCCCTTTTATTACATCGACGCTAGTATTCAGTGAAATAAAAAATATTTCTCGTAAACATCCAAGACAAATAATGACTGAGCACAAACACAGATAGAACTACCTCGTTTGTAGATCAACTTCGTATAAATAGTTCACATAAAAGGAAATGTACTTTTATGGCATGATATTATTGACATGGTTTTATTGTGTGTATGACAGTGCACTAAAATGTTTACGACCACTGAAAAGCGTGTTGTCATAGAAAAACGTTTAATGATGATGGCGACATTAAAATTTCTACACCACAATACATACAATACGTTCAATTCGATTAAAGAACGAATACGATGTTTTCATGCGATATTTAGATAGTGCTTACCATAAACATTAGACTAATAAATATTTAGAGAATTATCTCCGGAACAGTCAACCTGAAATTCACGGAAAGCTGACCTTACTAAAGGCGCACGGCAGGTTAGATAGAAAAGCCTACGGGCGGCGTAGCGTCGGCTACGCGAATGACGCGCGCGTAGCGATGACGCGTATCGTAGCTGATACGTGTGACGTAGCAGTGACGTCCGTAGCTACGAGTATTTAGTCGAGCACAATTATTTAATGAGATAACAATGTTTGTTAATATGGATTTGTTCAGTTTTTGTTGTATATTTATAGTGACATGAAATAATTGAACAGTCAGGGAAAGTAGCGGCCCATCTAACTGTGTTAATAGATATTGAATTATCAATTATTGATAATGAATGGTTTCATATTTTAATATTAATTAAACTCGGTTCGTATTCCTTTGTGCATTTCAGTTTGACTATGCGATGTTCGGCTCGAGCATGGGAGTGTGAAGCGAGAAAGGGATTACATTAGAGAATGGGTTGCAGTACCTACCTTTGGCGAAACATTAGGAGGGATGAATATGACGGGAATGGAGCTTTGCATATGACTCCAGATATATAGGTTAATGCACTTATGAAGCTTTTAAAAAGTTTTTATGATTCGTAAGGCTACATGCTGTTCGTAGATTATCACTTTGTGCTAGGCATTAGCTTAGCAAAATGAGCCTGTAGCGTTCCTAATGCTAGGACACAGATACCTCTTCTTGTGAGAAGGATCTGGCGTCAGCTTGATCGTTTTGACTAATTGCCCTTCATGATATTGCAAGTGAGCAAGTGACAATCTAGTACTACGATCACTTTGCTCGCTTAAAATATTTTTGGCCTAAGAGTACTTGGCATATACTCGTAGTTGGTAATGTACTAAGTGGGATTCGAGCTACTTTATCACATTTACAGCAAAAACTAACAATTCTGGCACTACAATTGTATTGTTTCTATCACAATAATACAATGATCTACTGAAGCGCAACTGGATCCGAGACCACTATTATATGGTCGTCAGTATTGACTGATTTACGACGAGACAGGAGCAACGCTTGCCCTAGCGCAGCATAATAGCGAGATTACCTACGTGATGCCGGCACACAGACATCCAATTATAATCATCTGCTGTCGGCCACCGACTAACCGCAGGTACACAGGTATATTACTTCCCGCTATTTGTTACTCAACGGAACAGTCTTGGATTTATAAGTGAATACATTATCTGAGGTAATAGAATATGATAATACAAATTCATTAGCCTAGTTGTCCTCGGCTTAAAGAGACAACAACAGGATTATACAGGTTTATGAGTACTCGCTTCAATAATGTTTTGTATCTTGGTCGTGCCCATTTGTTTACATTTAAACCAAAGAAAGATTTATGTCTTCGAAAATTATCAGTTGCATCGGTCTTTGAGGAAATCTCATTACCAACAGCAGAGCTGCATTAATGCAACCGTTTCGTATGACTTTTGAAAATTTTCTTTCTATTCTCCTTTTATTAAAATCGTGATGTAATATAAGATGGCCGGCCACGTCGCACACAATAAGAGGAAGACATGACAACAGGAACAAGGGAGCTTGAAGGCACGATGACAGTGCTTTTCAAGATGCGCTATTGCACTACATTCACCCCATTGTTTTTATTCAAAAGCTATTCAATAGACGCCGGTTATCGCGCTGGCACAAATACACCTCTTATGTTTCTATTTGCTCATAGAGAGGAGGCGAGAACGACTCTTGAATTATTCATTTGAGTTATTCGTTGCTGGAGGTGAGCAGCAAATCATAATCCACATAATCTGAGTGTGCTGCTCTGCGAAGGTTTAGTGACACAAATTATGAGCGTACAAAACAAAGCTGTGGCCCGGTTTAGTAATACGTTACAATGTTCCCATTTAATTTATTATTTTCGAGGCTGAAACACGAATTTATGTGACACGACCAGAATGGACAGCAACAAAAAATATGTCGATTGAATCACATGAGCTTATGTTTTTCTCGTTTGCATTGCTCATACATAGTCTGTATCAAATGAAGTCGAACGATTTTTGATTGTCAATAGGTCGTTTCAAAGACGCTTATGTGACCCCCAAAAGGACTGTAGTTGGGCTACATAAAATCCTGCATTTTGTAGTTATGTATTTGAGGCTCAATATAGAGTAGCCATGAGCTATGTATGGTGAACACGAAAGCCGTCTATCGTATATTGTTCCAGAATGCCGGCCTTATCACAAGGCGTTAAAAATATTATACACGTTGTTGTTGTTATATATGTTAAGGCTAAAGACAAACCGACGTATTATATATATTGGTGTTGATTGAATTGTTGATTTGTAAGTGAAAGCAGAAGTTCCAATAGTTTATTCTCTAGCACAGTTCGAAACCTTGATATTATCAATCGATTCATTGATTATACTGATATGCTATCTATTGTAAAGACAGATTTCATCGTAAAACCTCCCAAATATTTATTAACTTTATTATGACGTTGGCTATAAATACTTGTTCGCGTTTCTAAAACCACATATACAACGTAATCCAATAACACCAGCCCCTAGAACAATAAACATTCGTTCGTTACACACCATTGCAGTTGTCCGTTGATGTAAAATGGCACAAACATGCGTCCTTGTAGCTGCGACACACGGTGTATCTAACAGTAATAGGCATAATAGCCTTGTTTGTTCGACGCACTCGGCCACATTTGAAACCGCTACCTTCAATAAACTTTCAGTGTACACAAAGCTGTTTAAGTATTTTTGACATTTCGCAATAGTGTGCGGTATGTGTCCCACTAGGTACATGCTTCTTGAACTGTCCTCTTATCTCAGAATATATTATTCAAGTCATTGAACATGAATTATGCAGTCGCTTTAGTAGTGACGCAAAAGAAATTGTGAATGAGATGTAGGTATGTACAACGGTATTATAAATAAAAAGAGTAGATATCGCACTAGCGCGCGCAAATTGTTGCAGACAAATTCAGACAATTGTCGTAATTTAAGTACTTCAAGCGCAATAGCTGCCTCTTTCTGTATCATATGTTCCGTATTATCTATCGCAGTAGTAACAACGCAACGATATTTGAACGCCGCTCAGTATGAACTTAGCGTATCTTCCTTTATAATATCGTTGGGTATGCATGTGTTTAAGATGTATCTGATTTGCAAATAAGAGAGAATGTTAACATCTAGAATCCATTATTCCCTAGATTAACACTTTAGATAAGGAATTAATCGTACGATCCAATCTTATTATTCAAATGTTCAGCATTCTTCATGAATTTGTCTAGTTGAATTTGGTTTGCAAGCTGTAACAGAGCCAAATGTCATACTATTATAATATTTCGGGACAACCATGTCGCGTCGCGCTCTTCAATGCGACGTCGGAGAATTTTCTACGAAATTCCGCTACAAATTGTTTAGGTATATTCTGTTTGTGAGGATTATGTAGAAACAGCGTATAGGGGCACATTACCGGCGAGTGCTGCGATAGCTGCCAGCGTAAGGAGGGCGGAGCGGCTGCGTGCCATGTCAGCAGGGCATGCCGCGCGCTGCGCGACGCGTCATCGCCGCGACATGCTCCGCGACGCGCCCGCCAACAGCTCTCGCGTGCAGCACCTCTCCACGCACCACCTGCAACAAGAGAGCAACTCACTCACTAAAGGCGATAGCATTCGAATCAAAAGTTTGTACATGATGACGTAGTCAAGGATTACCTTAACACAAGATTCGCCGCAAGATTTCTCCAAAGTTACGAGCTCATTAAATATTGTTCTACAAATTAAATGTTTATAACCTTAAATGTTTAAACTGGATTCTCTGATACGCCTGTCGAGTTCTGAGAAGATAAAGTTCCCGCCACAACAGGTGGTCAATATTTAATGGTTACTGCTTTGGCTACAATTAATTTGTCAAGGCTGGCCAGCGAGTTCATTTAGAAGGCGAAATAGTGGATTGTCGAGTGAGAGCACCGCTAGTCCGCCACGCGGCAGTTATCTGCGTATTGACGCGCGGCGAGCGGCCGGCCGGCGGCGTGGCCGGGACGCCAGTCGGCGGCCTGACAAGGGTCATGCTTGATAAAACATCCGTCCGAATGATATCCGGGGAATTTCTCTATTGGAGATTTATTTGCTTCGCTAACAGAGCTTTATTTGGTGGTGATGCGGAAATGTCATGCTTTTATATGTAAATATTTACCGCGATGTTTCATTCTTTTCTTTTTTTCAGACGCAAGATTATAATTTACGCCAGCCGTCTTGTAGATCGGTTAAAAGATTAAACCCGTAAACAAAAACAACGTGTTGCCTTCCACTTCAACATTACGATAACGCACCCGGAAAACCAAGATGAAACATAAAAAAGATTGAACCTTCAGACCCAAAGATTGTAAAAGAAATTCGTAAAACCAAAATAAATATTTTCTATTTTATACGTAAGTTCATACGTTATCTTGCAATAGGTGACTTCTCCTAGAACTTTGTGCATGATAAGTTTCTAACTCAAATTAAATTTAAAAGCCAATAAGATATGTATATCAGCAAAGTTTACGACGGTAATATTTTACGAAGTTGATCGTAGTATGTTTATAAATAAGCGAAATAATGTCGTCATAGATTCTATAAGTAGGCAACGCTGGTAACTTTTATAAATAAAGCGAATGGTGTCGATAACTTTAGCAGTGGGCTATTTAGAGCTTGCGATTCTCGTAGTGTTTTTTGAAATGTCGGAATTTACACTTTAATGTCAACACTTTACACGAGAGTAAAAAGGTGTTCTGACTCTTTCAGAACACCTTCATCACGTTGCCCAAAATTTTATAAAAATTTAAGAATATTTTTCGTTACAATGTTTGATACATATGAATATAAATTATGAATACTTGATTATTATTATTTTACAAGACAACAGCACATCGTCGGATTAATCAAGACTAAGGGGATGTGAGACGGGCAACAAAGCCAAAAAAAGATCATCTTGTGAGTTATAATTTTGAACGCAGCGCAACATTTTTAGCGTAAAACGGTAAACTGCCAAGAGAACGAGAAGATATTCTTAATAATGTTTTTTGTAAATGCTGTGTAACTTTCCAGCAGAAAAAAATATGACGCTGCAATAAAATAGGCGACAGTGTGATGAATGAGGGGAGCGCCCGCGAAACAACAATAGATGTCACGTACTTACGAACTCATAACCATCGATTCCAATTTATGGCACACGTATTATTCCTCTGGGGTGAAAAAGAACACACCTCTTGAATGACGTGTATGGTTATTGATAACTAACATTGCTTTGTTGGGGAAACTTTGTATAGGTACCTATGCAAATATATGATACATAACTTTTATATAATATGTAAGAAAACAAGGAAGTTTCAGCAACAACAGTTTTGGGTTCATCCTGCATAACAACTCTTTTCTTAAAAAAACAAGAAATATATAGCACCTATTTATTTTATTACAATGATGCTATAAAAGTTCAGTTATACGAAAAGGTTAGACTGTGCTCTCCGGGACCTTTTGCCAATTTATTTGCGTATTAAATAGCAATTATGTATCGGAAAACAAGTGATAAAAGAAAGGTCGTAGGTAGCTTTAACATAAGGTATAAAACATGGCTGGAATCGATACCAAGTGATAACGGATGAAAAGAAGTGTACTTCAAATACCTATTGCTTTGGAATGGTGAAAATTATGCTAAGAAGGAATTGAATAGGAGAGATTACACATAATCTATAAAAGATTGAAGATCTCTTTTAAAGAAATCTTGACCACTGCTCTGTAAACTTAAGATTCTTCACTTTAAGCGGATTTCCAACTGACTATTTTGTTTTTAGTCTTGAAAAGATGCTTGGACAAAACAACTAAACCCTTCAAGATTTTGACAGGTTCTGAACATTGTTTCATACACAATCACCAGCATTTAACACGAACATCGTTGATTGCAACTTGTGTGTGTATGTGTTCGCTACCGATGTTCGTGGTATAATCTCGGAATCAGTTTGCTTTACGATACCCGTGGGAAACTATCCGATAGATTATTCGAAACACGGCAAGTGGAAGATGGTATGTTACCTTTCAAATCCCTCTGCTTCCAGAGAATCTTTTATTTTGAGATGCGACGAAGATCTTACGAGAAATAATTCAAGAAAACGTTTCAAGTCTTCTTAAAGCTTGAAACTGAAGAAATAACTTGAATCAAACAAAGAAAGAGACATTGTTATTCATCTGAACCAGTATAAAGATATTTGTTAGATAATACATCCAGCTTTATGTAACTCGAAAGGACAGAAACACTCACACTACGGACATCTATTCCATTGCGCCTTTGCATGCATCCATTACTATTCATAGAGTTTGAAATTGTCTGAACTTCTTACTCGATATAACCTATGAATTGAATAGGGAGCTTGTTACGCGAACTGAAGATACATATTATCTGTACTAATTGAGCTTCATTTGCATTGGACCAATCCGGCAGACAGTGCAGACTAAAGGACAATTCGTGTCTCAATAAACTAATAGGAACAATTATTTTGGACGCAAATATTTATGTCAAAAGTAGATATTATAATATATGTTGTTGTTATGTGTAGGATGTTATTGGCTGTTAAATTCGATCGCCATTAACTGACGTCGGCGGAAGCTAAGGGAGCTTAATATTCGTAGGAACAGATTGGTGATCGTAAATCATAACTAACGGTCGGTTTCTGTTATGTTTGCGAATTTGTTACAAAGAATATTTGAACGGACTGAAACCGTAGATCCTTTCAAATAACTATAAAACACAACGTAATAGAATTCCATTATATAAATGTCATGTAAAATTCAATGACGAAAATTGGACTATTCATGCTAGTGGCATTTCGGAATATTTCTGCGAATGGTCGTTGCTCGATCTATGGCAAAGCTTTAATCTCACACAAGCGGCTTTCGATCCTCAACGATAACTGGCTTTCAGATAACAAGCGAGAAAGCAAAGTTCAAAGGTTAAAAGGAATTATACTTTGACTTAAATTATACTTATGGCACACGGCTGGAACTTACAAGTAAGAGTAATTCTTAGCTCAATAAACATTTTTGAAGTTTGAAGTAGATTTTCATGTTTCACGTCCTAATTTACGATTGGTGGAACTGACAGGCGACGGTTCGCGCATATTTGCGTAGGAAGGCATGAATAGGAGGCTCTTCTACATGTATCAACTAGCCGAGCACACAAAGGTACTCACACAATCGCTCTCAAAATGTTTCTACCCTACTTTAACTAATTAATTGCTGTGTACCAGGTAGCCCCGAACTGTGATCGAAGGGCTGAATTGTAACTAAGATCTTTCGATCTTTAACTATAACTCATTAACGAGTTTCGTTGGTTACGTCCGTAATCAGCATAAAATTAATTCCCTGCTTTAGTTAAGTAATAACGGCTTGCTCTTAAATCTT
Source organism: Noctua janthina (assembly GCA_963576755.1). Lineage (NCBI taxonomy): Eukaryota > Metazoa > Arthropoda > Insecta > Lepidoptera > Noctuidae > Noctua > Noctua janthina. The sequence goes on from OY755055.1 coordinate 9,256,067, forward strand.
GCTGTTGAGATACTAAACACAACCAGAGATCTTGTTTCAAAGAACATAAATTAGAGACAATCTAAAGGTTGAAAATTAAAATGTAAGCAAATCCAACCCTATACTTATTTATCGACTCTCAAAAGCGAATCCTCCTCATTACCCGGGAAAACGCTGGACAAAGCAAAAGATTTCAGAACAAAAAGCGTTTCTCGCTCAGTTTACAGACTAATTAAACATTTTAATAAGCAGTATTCGCCTAAGAATGTTTGAAAAACTGTTAGTTTATGAGTACCACGTTCTTAAAGAATACTACCTACCTAATAGACAATTTATTATCAAATAAAAAATAAGATACTCGCAGACTGCATCTTAAAAAACAATTTTAACGGTCACTTGTTATCATCGTGAATCTTTCACACTTATACTCACAATGTTTCACGTAATAAAGTATTTTCAAAACTGGATAAAGTTCCTTAGCATTTTTATCTATCATCAGCACACAACCACCTAGATAATATCATTTTCCTTTAAAAAATAAATTAGCACTGCACAGTGATTTATTGCAAAGCTTAATATTTAAGTTTGATGTAGAAGCCGGCCGTATGAATTGCGGGTTGACTCGCAAGCGGGTCGAGGCGAGCGGAGCGCGCAGGCGGCGGGCGTCGGCGCCACCTGTCGCTGTCGGCGGCGCGGCGGCGGACTGCCGGCGGGCTCGACTCGCGGCCACGGCTGCTCACTAGCGACTGAGCGCCCGGGCACGTGGCCCCGCCGGGCGCCGGCCGCCGCCCAGGTGCACCTGCACCCTCGCGCACCCCCGCGCTCACCCGCCCGGCTCCACCGCGCGCCCCGCCACGCACTCCACGCCAGCCCCGTCTGCATCCACTTGCACCCTGTCTGCACGCGCACCACCTAATACACTTCTAATTATAATACGGATGTGCCCGAACACCTCGCCCTACAGCTCTCGTGCGAGGAGGTAAGCTCGCGACCGGCAAGCGTCCACGGAAGTACTCATAAAATATGCACGCCACTGAAGATAGAGGAAATTGGAACGGGGAAGTATGTGTCCGCGTATCTATGGAGCTCGCGAGATACACTGCGTGAGATGTAAATGAATTAATTATAACGACTTATAATTTTCACCAGGGTCTACGGCGGCGGCGTAGCGTTCTCGTAGCGGCGGCGTAGTCCAATGTTTATCAATTCAAACAGTGGCTCGTAAATAGGAGTTTCAACAACGTAGAGAATTGATATTTACATAGTACGGTAGCGGTTACGTTGCTGGCTCGATGAGAGTGGGTGATGGTAAGGAAAGGACAAGATAATGGAAACAGTATTGATATGCCAAGTGAAAACATTACAGACTTAATTATTTATCACAATCTAAGTATAAGTACTCTTTTTAGTATCTACTTGTAAATGTGATCTACTTGCCTGCAATTAGTATTAATCCCAAGCAAGCAAGCAACCCGGTATGATGTTCGTAAACTGGTTAATGATGCTGCTAATTTACTTTTACAAAGTATACGAGAGTGTGTGAGTGATATGCGAATGTGGGTAACGGGCTTAATTTCCGGACAGTATGAAATCGCTACGATCAAGGTGATTTCAAAAGCTTTGTTCACATTATCACACAATATTCGAATTTCCTTCTGGCAAATCTTATCATGAAAATGTTTGTGGATTTCATTAAATTGGGAAATTCATACATAGAAACCGCAGTTACGTAGTGGGGCGAGATTTTGGAATAAAGAACTAAATAACTGAGTTTTAAAGCAGACTAGGTACTATGTACAGAGCTAGGTTACGCAACGTCAAGTCTTTAATGGATGACCGCTTTTTCTAAACACAGAATTTATTTCGTGTCTCGACGAACACGTTATACCGGCGGCGGCGGTCTTAAAGACGTCGCTCCAGCTGTCATGCGCATATTTATGGTAGGATAATGGAATATCAATAGATAAATGTAGTATTACTTTGTTTAGAGACTGAAAGTTTGAGAAAATAAAGGTTTTGATCATCCAGACCTCCAAACATCCTCACAAACTTTCGCATTTATTATATAGTAGGATTATCCAAGGTTAAGTTAAGGGTAAGACTGATGGGCTGCGGGACTGTTCGAAAGAGATACCGTGGCCCTGGAACACAAAGGGCAAAGAAGGAACATGGATGGGTTTTTGTCAGTACAAGTCTGACACTCCCCTCCGCTCCGCCCAGAGTGGGGGGGGGGGGTCATTTGATGATTTCCCATCCGGAAAAAAAAAAAAAAAAGAAGGGTAAGACTGATTTTGAATATCTAGAACTTAGGTCCTTGCAGATGACGTAGGAACCTCTTCCACATATGGACCCTTTTTTGAGCTGTCTATACCGTAAACAAAGAACCAAAACTCACTCTTCTACGGCTAGAGGTATCACTAGTCTATCGAACCTCACAATTATTTTACGAATACACCGGTTCCATTGGTCTATAGTAGATAGTTAAGTGCAGGAAGCACATCAATACGTCGATGTAAAACTGTGGCAGGCACTAGTTAACTGTAACATAGACAATGTATCTGGTATCATACAGGCTTGCCACAGAGATCCGCTTACACGAGTGGATCTCGGCCGTACGGTAGAGTATCTACAGAGTTTTGAGCGCAAATTTAGTCGGTAGTGAGTTATTTAAACCAACGACGACGGCACGCGACGTAAAGCTTTAACGTAATACTGTGTAAAATTAACAGTTGCATTACTTTAACGTAATACTGTGTAAAATTAACAGTTGCATTACTTTAACGTAATACTGTGTAAAATTAACAGTTGCATTACTTTAACGTAATACTGTGTAAAATTAACAGTTGCATTACTTTAACGTAATACTGTGTAAAATTAACAGTTGCATTACTTTAACGTAATACTGTGTAAAATTAACAGTTGCATTACTTTAACGTAATACTGTGTAAAATTAACAGTTGCATTACTTTAACGTAATACTGTGTAAAATTAACAGTTGCATTACTTTAACGTAATACTGTGTAAAATTAACAGTTGCATTACTTTAACGTAATACTGTGTAAAATTAACAGTTGCATTACTTTAACGTAATTCTGTGTAAAATTAACAGTTGCATTACTTTAACGTAATACTGTGTAAAATTAACAGTTGCATTACTTTAACGTAATACTGTGTAAAATTAACAGTTGCATTACTTTAACGTAATACTGTGTAAAATTAACAGTTACATTACTTTAACGTAATACTGTGTAAAATTAACAGTTGCATTACTTTAACGTAATACTGTGTAAAATTAACATTTGCATTACTTTAACGTAATACTGTGTAAAATTAACAGTTGCATTACTTTAACGTAATACTGTGTAAAATTAACAGTTGCATTACTTTAACGTAATACTGTGTAAAATTAACAGTTGCATTACTTTAACGTAATACTGTGTAAAATTAACAGTTGCATTACTTTGACGTAATACTGTGTAAAATTAACAGTTGCATTACTTTGACGTAATACTGTGTAAAATTAACAGTTGCATTACTTTGACGTAATACTGTGTAAAATTAACAGTTGCATTACTTTGACGTAATACTGTGTAAAATTAACAGTTGCATTACTTTGACGTAATACTGTGTAAAATTAACAGTTGCATTACTTTAACGTAATACTGTGTAAAATTAACAGTTGCATTACTTTAACGTAATACTGTGTAAAATTAACAGTTGCATTACTTTAACGTAATACTGTGTAAAATTAACAGTTGCATTACTTTAACGTAATACTGTGTAAAATTAACAGTTGCATTACTTTAACGTAATACTGTGTAAAATTAACAGTTGCATTACTTTAACGTAATACTGTGTAAAATTAACAGTTGCATTACTTTAACGTAATACTGTGTAAAATTAACAGTTGTATTACTTAAACGTAATACTGTGTAAAATTAACAGTTGCATTACTTTAACGTAATACTGTGTAAAATTAACAGTTGCATTACTTTAACGTAATACTGTGTAAAATTAACAGTTGCATTACTTTAACGTAATACTGTGTAAAATTAACAGTTGCATTACTTTATCGATGTATTCAAAAAATCTAAATCATTGATTTGCGTAAATAAGGTAGAGAAGGTTGGTAAAATGTACAGAATTGTTCTCTCATTCTGCCTTTCATTTCGGCGTGCAAATATAAAATAAGGTCACATATTATTTATTTAAATTAATTATCGATAATAATCATGCAATCATTAAACAGATAATCCCATTAAAATTGTATTATTGAATTAAATAACTGTCAAAATGTATTTGTCTTTCATTTTTACAATTATGTTTTAAATATATTTACATTATATACAGACTACAAATAGAACTAAACTAATGATAAAAATAAGACTAAAAGTAAGAAAATATTAACATCTAAGCAAAGACGACAATAGGACACTTAGCCGTCAAAGTACTCCTCCGTATCGCTGTCATCTGGAAACGTGCCCAGAAGACTGGCAGCATTGCCACGCTGGATGGCAATGCTAATTCTTTGGCCAAAGAAAGAGCCAGCCCTCTGGTCACGCGAAGTGTCGACCAGTCGGCGAGAGATTTCCTTAAAAAGGAGACGCGCACTCGGGCCCCATGACCCGAGCGTTTCGACCCCAAACGGCTAGTTACCAATAAGGTTAAAGTATTTGCGCTGCTTGAGGATCTCAGCAGCTGCAGCAGCAGCGCCTGCACAGCCCGCCGTGCTTGCAAGGTGAGATGGCGCAAGGGTGTCGACACAGGTTGCGTCCCACACCAAAGGCCTACCCACCTTCCAAGGCACTAATGTCATGATGTCTGGTCTCTTGCCATCGCATCGTGTCACGTACCAAGTCGTTCGCCTGGCGTGCCATGCAATGCGACCTGCGCTCCTGTAGCAGGACAGGCCATGGTGTCCGAGGCTGTCGACAGCTTCATCGCAGTGACACCGTTGCGGGGCAACACAAGGCGCGCCTAAGCGTAGACTCGTAGCGACCCGGAACGATGCGTCATCCAGTGCCAATGGTGGATGACGGAAGTGCCCGAAGCCACAACCCCGACTCCCATTCCCCAAAATTATTATTTATTAGTAGAATAATTCTGCGATTTCTCCCGTGTGGAGATCAAAAATTGTGTAGTACTAGGATAAAAGTAGAAAGAAAGAAAAAATATTTATTTGTCGCAGAGAGATGTCGTGCATTCAAAATGACAAAAGAAGAAAAAACACAATAATCATATAACGCATAACAAATATTTGTCGGATATGTCAGTTACTCCGTTAGGCTAACTAAGGTACATCATGTGGGTGGACCATGGGTTTCGTGCTATGAAAACACACTGGGTGCGATACACTGTTTCTAGCAAACTAACAAATTACTTGAGATTACAACTCAACACAACAACACGGGACACAATGAATCGGGTACAGTTCCAAGACGTCTCAACTCCGCCGTGATCAGACATTCAATGTCACCCTCGCCTCGAGCTGGACATCAGGGCTCTGTACAAGCACGCAGTGTTGGTAGACTTGTTAGTAACTCGCGTGATGTCACCACTGCACACTGGCGCGCTTTCATTTTATGTCCGTACTACTGACCGATTCCGACATATTTATAAACACAACTGGACGGAACAGTAAAAAATGTACAGTTTGCAAGTCGTGACTGCAGGTTACCTCAGATTAAAACGTCCTTACCCAGGACAAGGTCTATTTCTATGATAAATTTTATCCAAATCCGGTCAGCCGTTAACAGACAGACGGCCAGACTTCTTCTTCTTAGCGTGTCGATGGCAATCTAAATTGTGTCAGCCCAGAACTGTCAGACAGACAGAAATTCTTTCACGTTTATAATATTAGTGTGAATTTTATCGATCAAGACCAAGATCTTCATTAAAGATGGAAGCTCATCTTCTTGTAACAGGAATTACTTAGATGGAAACACGATCCTGTGTTAACTTCAAATGCTTGTCATAATATTTGGTATACATTAACAGTTTTAAAATATTATCAATCTATTGATTAAATTAAAAAATCTCGGGGCAAAGTATAGTATTCGCATTCGCATATTTTATTGTTTACAACGATTTGCAATGACCTTAGTCACCATTATCAATTATTTTAATAAGGAAATGTTAAATTCAACTCTTTATCGAGTAACAGCTTTTGTAAGTTCTCTAATGGAGCCATGTCTTGTTTTTACAAATAATTATAAAGAAGCCTCCTTGATAGGGTAGTATTCGAACATTGTGAAGCTAATAAAAACTTTACATGAATGTTACACTAATCTAAAGGGGATTCTCAGTTCCGGCTAAGAAAAGAGTACTTCTGCTCAAGTGCATGGAGGTGAGAGCGGAACCTATCGATCTAGCTCATATGTCGGTCCGTTACATTCTCTAACATCTGAGTCATTTAATGTATCAAGTTTAACAGAAGATGGAGTGCAATAATGACTATTTGGGTTCAAAACAATTTTGTCTGGCTAAATACTGAGTCTGACAGTACCTTCCCATGAAGCTTATGTTAGGCTTAGACACGTCAGTGATTAATTTGAGCTAGAACTAGATGGTCTGATCCTTACATGTGCAGTCGCCTCATTTGTAACACACAATGTGCTGTACTTACTTTAAATAATTACTCTGACTAATCGAGCTGTATACTCCGGGTTTTGAGGTTACCCCTGTACCTAAGGCACGGAGACGGTTCCACGATCACTGAAATCAGAATGTTCGCTCTTTCCACGAGGGTCATAGCACTTTACCCGTGATAGTTTTATTTTCGGTGTCAGGCTGTGTGGACAATCGCTCTGATTCCGTTCCGAGAGAAAGGTTTATTTTTCCGTTTGGATTTATAGGCTGTGAATCTACTCTTCGATAGTAAATTATTCTTACAATTTGTTTCCTCGGCCGCTTGACACAAGGTTTTCTTAGAATTGGAATACAACACTCTTTGTCAATTTTACGTTAGTTTTGAGATTCTAATTCTAAGAATCAACAGTAACTGCGGAAATGTCGTCGTTGATTTTGTCGTGAAACAAGGATTTTGTCGTGAAACTTAGGTGTCTGATTATCTAAAGTAGGTAAAATCCCCACACTCCATCCTACACGTTAAGCTACAAAGCGATTTATTTTGTAAAGTATTGATTGGAACTGAAATTCCTGACTGAAATGAAAGAGGGATAGAAATCCTTAGACTAGAAAATTTGAGATTTGTATTTGTTTTTACTGTAGCCGTATCTGCGTCAAATGATTGTTTCTATGACGTCAAAAGCTACCGATGAACATCAAGTAAAGTGTAAACACATTACTAAAAGTTATGAACACTTTGCAATCTGATGTGTCATATCATTTACATTTTTGCACAAAAATGCTTAACGCGTTAAAATTCCATCTTCGCATAACTCACAATGTCTCATTAAATTGTATGGGCTACGAATAATAAAAGCATTTATGCGAAGGAAGCTGAAACGTGCCCGAGGAAATTATTAAAACAAAGTTCACTCGTGAAGTCCTTTTTTGCTCGCAAAACCGTAACGGGCAGATAGTATGAGCAAGAATTGGGTATTGTATCTTAACAATGCGAAGTTGTAAGGATAATTTTTGCGCACGTTGTTCCGCTGTCTATCGGAGCGAAGTTGTAGACTGAATAAAATTGCTCAAAGACTGCGATGCACGCTCGGCGCTCGCTGAAGCGTATGCAAGCGCCCGGAGTGCCCCTTACTTACTGTAGTCACTCACTGAAATAAGCCAGGAACACATCGCATTCCCTTACGACATCATATTTTTTGTAACTCCCTAAGCGACGTTTCCAATTTAATTTTATAAGACTTATTTTATTTACGCTTCGTTTCATGCTGTAGAATTAAGTTTTTACAGAAAATGTGTGATACGATGCACTATTGGCACTATTAGCAGTAATTTGTGGACTCATTTTGAATAGTGTAATGAGTTCAGATTATATTTCACAATTAAATTCTTTGGCATTACGTGATTACGGTGTTGTGGATGATATTTTACTGACCGAGTTATTTTTACCCGACTGTGATGGAAATGGAGAGAAATGTATTTGATGGTACGTGTACTAATGAAACTTATGAAACTACCTTTATGATTCGAAATCGGTTATGGGCGTATAATATCGGTAACCCGACGGAAGTGAAAAATCTTCTAAAACTTTTAGTTGGTAAAATGTAATTAGCGGGAAATAAATCTTTTTGAGAATCAAATTATTCAACGTTTTATGACAATGGTAACACAAACCGTGCTTCACGGACAAAACGCCGGCGGACCCTGCTAGGCGGCACACGGCCGGAACAAGTTATAAAATAAGCCGCTAGAGGCGTGTAGACGAACCGCTAGCCGGTGCCGATGCCGACAGCGATGTTCGACCCAGGCGAACTGGAGCCACGCCAAGCCTTTCAACCGCTTGCAATATAAATACGTGCTACGCGTGGTTGGACTATTCAATTGCTGCCTAGCTTTGTGTGCGATCATAAGCCTCGATTTATTGTTTATTATCGGACGATACGCAACTGTTTGTACTTGTTTTTTTTTTAAAGTTGAAAATATCTGAATGCTAATGGGCATGTTTCCTGGGTTAATAAAATATGGTTCTATTTCGTCCGTCAGTTAGATTATCGAAAAATATAGGATACGTATTTTTTGTTTTATCAAATCAATAAAAATTGACGAAGATAAAACAGTGGGGCTTATGACGTCACTTTCAGGTAAAAATTGTACCGAAATTTGACGTCACATGAATTTTCGAGGCACTGTATCGTCGTAATTTTTGGTTTACGTGAAAAAAGGAAAAATATTTATCCAATATTTTTTTGAAATCTATCTGACGGACTAATCAGATTTTTTTGGTCATCTACCCTATTGACGATATTGCTAGCCGTATTGAAAAACTATGCCCGTACAATGTTCTGTGTTTTGTTAAACATCCATATTCCAATAGTTTTTCGTTGCTAGTTGGATAATGAGTATAACAAATCTGATAGCGTCGAAATTAACATAAACGCGTTAATTTAGACAGTATCAGCTATGCGTATAAACATTTAACACGTCTAAATCATTTAGGAAAACAATAATGATATTTGAATAATCACTAATTGCGCTGAATTTTATTGACATTTATGTATTTCGAAAATGAGATAATAAATTATTTGTTTTTTTTTACAGTGGAATAGTGAATTCCACTGTAAAAAAAGAAAAAATAATTTATTATCTCAATTTATTACACAATATCAGGCTAAAATTAATCATGTCAAAGAAATGTTCTTCCTCTAGTGTGTTAGACTCGTTGTCTATCAAATATGTTATTTGTCATTGTTAAATTCAATACCTACTAACTACCAAGATACTCATAATAAAGGGCCAAGTAGATAGATATTTGTTCAATATGTGAGCCATACATACACACGCGCCTCTCCTCTCACTTCTAAGTGGTTGATCCCTACCGAAGGCCGAGTTTTATTATGACACAATAACATAAAATATAATAAGATAATGTTTTATACGACTTTATTTAAAGGTTTACACACACTTTGTATGCAGTAAACGTGGTGGTGGTAAACGAAAGTTGAGCGCAAGTTTAGAGGCACGTCCGCGGGGATTGAACGTCGAACCTCCGGTCACAGATATCTGCTATTGACGGCTTCCTTAGTTAACATACACGAAGTATGCACGATACGAGAGAGCCCCATTAATATTCGGAATGGATTCGCGCTTAAAAGCCGCCCAGGGCATCTTACTTTTTTTTTATAATAGCCAAATGTTTTATGGGTCCGTAATGTGTAAGTCCTGTTAACATTTTAACGTGTAACTTCTAAGTGAGAGTTTGGTGTATGGTAATTTGAATAGGGGTTAGGTGCTTTTTTTTGGAAAGTCCTTTTTTAATCAGTTTTGTTTCGCTCTCGCCTAACTATCTCACTAACAATGGAATGTTGTGATGAATATTTCACTCACTTCCTGTGGTTTAAACAGGTTACATTTTGGCACATGTATAATTTTATGTTTTTGTTCACCTAGCTGAACTTTTCGGAACAATTGTTTACCCGGCAAGTTTTGTTAATCACACCTGCTAGTATCGAGGAAAGTACTGCTAACTTTTCTCCTTAACACCATTAAATGTAAAATAATGTTTCTGTTTCCATGAAATTAACTCAGAGCAAATAACGATTTAATGGTGTTATTTGACAGAAACTAGAGCACTTTGCAAAGAAAGTAAATACCCAACTTACTACTTAATAGGAACAGACGAACTTCATTAATTAACAAGAGAATGAGACAAAACTAATTGCCGATGCCGGCGAGATAGCCGTGGGTGGATATAACGTTAAATCAAAATTTTATTTTTCGTGAAATCATAATTTGTGGGGTCAAAATGAAGGGAAATACAAACTTCGCTGGTGTGTTTTAATCTATTTAAAATCTTTTTAGCTTGTACAAGACGGCAAGCTTGTAGATAAAGGTTGGTAAAGAAGCGCTTAATTAAAAGTATACAATAATAAAGGAGCTCTGAAAGGCGGACCGGCGCCGCTCGCGTGTTATATTCAATGTAAATCCGATTACCGGTAAATAACTCGCGATTCCCTCAATATTCTTAACTGATATTGATTTATTATATAAAACAGGTTTTAAATAACCAAAAGAAGAGAGACATACCATGCAAACTTCCTGTTATTAAATTATTCGCATGAAACAGCGAAGTTTTTAATATAATCACGAGTCACTAGTGCGAAAGCGCTGAAAAATATGTGAAATATTATCAGTTTATCATCGAAACGTACCATGTGTTGCCACGAAAACTCCTTCGGGAGGGCAGCAACAGGAAACTAGAGGTAATAATAATATATTCAAGCCACATGCTTAATATTTTTATGTTTATAAAATTTCGGATATTTTAGTTTCGATTCTGCGATGCTTTCACGTGAACAGCCCGTTGTAAAGTATTTATTGAAAGAACTATTCCAGAGGAAGGTGGGTCGAGTTGTTTCCTTTTGCTGTTTTGAACAGAAAATTCCAATTCCAAAGTTGAGTGCGATGAATGAGGATATCTCGAAGTTATTCTTGTTTATGGGAAGTTCTCCTACAGATTCGTTTCCCGAGCATTCGGATCTGTAATAAACCGTTTACTTGAACTTAAACTCACACTTATTTTGCCCGTCTTTATAGGTTGAAACTTTGAGAGTGTATCCTTATTTTTATCTTTTCTTTCCTTCTTTTGCGACGAAGATATACGTCACGTCTCGCCGATAATAACCGAAGAGGTAGGCTGAGATGTGAAATCACAGGATAGCCCCTATGCCCGCCCGGGTATTTGTGGGGAACGATTGTAATACGAGATGAGCTTATCGCAATGCCGGCTAAAAAAACCCCAGTAACCCTTTTCCAGACCAGGTAACCGAGCCCACGTCATACTGAGTCCGAGTTGAAAAGTATTGCTTGTTGTTTTCCCTTGATACCAAAACCCAACAATGTTGCTTGTTTACTAATATAGGTCAGATGGTAATACTTCCCCGGGAGTATTCTTCCCTAAGGAAACCAGATTCTGTTGCGACATAACTTTGTATGAAAAGGGGAATCACACGTGTTGTTACAAAATAAAAATTTACTCCAAAAAAAAAAACCAAAATAACCAAAATAAATAAAAAGACTAAAATAACTTTACTTTCATTGACTTATTTGCTACCTACTTCACATAAAAAATATTGTTACAAGTCGGTTGACGGAGTGATGAGGTAACAAAAAAAAACAACCGAATTGAGACCTCCTCCTTTTTTTGAAGTCGGTTAAAAAGCTCTTTAGTTAGGTCCGATTAGTAAACCCTGGGAAGGCTGGTAGCACGCAGTGGTCACGTACTCCTGTATTACACGAGGGTGTTGGGATAATTACTATATCCCTCCTGGGACCAGCCAACTGATTAGTACAGGAGTAGCATCGTTGGGCTTTTCACCAGAGATCCCCGTTCTGCAAAACTGCGAAGATGGCTTCTCTTCCCATAAAAAATGAGGGTTTCCACACGAACACAGCCGAACCAAAAAAGGCCCGTAATAATAAAATTAACAAGCTCTCAATTAGAGTGGTTTATTAATACGGGCGTAAGATCTAATTGTGTTACGTCTCGTGATAAGTGATCATCTCAGTCGCCTCTTACCTCAATTACGGAGCAAGTGATCCTCGCTGACTTGATCCAATGATCTTGATCCAATAACGTGACTGAGCTTGACTATAACTGTGTTACCCTCATGCCTATGAGCCACGAGAATTGTATTAATCTGCATCCATGAAAGCGTTTAATAAATCATGCATATACGCCAACGAAATCAGTACCTTTTACCATGACCTAAAAGGTTTTCTGTGAAAATAACCTTTCGAATATGATTATCGACAATTTATCGATACAATTTCAGATACAAACAACCATCCTGACAACGACAACATCGATTACAACAAAAAATAGGGTGGCCTATTTGTATCCGTTTTATCGTTTTATTCAGGTCTAACACATAATAATAAACCATGTTATCCTAAAAATAAAGTGTATACGTGGCACTTCCACGCGATTACTCTTCTACGAAGTAAGCAATATGATAACCAACCATGCACCCTTATTACCATTTCATTACGCAAATCGTTTTTTGTTATCTGCTACGGAGCGTAGCACTTGTATCGCTACGGCGCTACGAGCTACGAGCAGCGTAGCGCGATGCTACGTGCACCCAATGAAGTAGCAATTACGTACGGTTCCCGAGCTTGTTATCAATAAAAGAGGGATCATTTGTTTCTATTAATGAACTCGGGCTTGATTTATGTTAGTTGGGCCAACTAGCAGAATGAAATACAGCTGTAAACTATACATATTGCATTACGTCTGCTCGAGATTAATTGCTTGTTTTTCTAGTAAAGTATTATTAATATTTATTGTGAGATTTATTGAGAAGATTTTTATCTTACAATTCATTTGAACGTTTATATATTGGCATTGAAATATAATTTGATTGATTTACGATTATACGTAACATCACAATAGTTAGCTAGTTAACTTGAAGTCCCGTAGAGTAGCGGACGAGCCATCAACTGGGCCGAAAAGCAGGCAGAAAATCCCATTAAACACTTTGCCCGAACTGGGAATCGAACACAAGATTGCTCTGGACTAGCGCTTGCGAACACTAGACATAACGAGACAGATTACCAACGAGTTTTACTAATAGCCATGCAGGAAAACTAGCATGTCCGGTTTGTTAAAAGAAAATAGCTTAACTATAAAAGAGACCAAGTTTTAATAGTATGAAGTTATCAGTGTACCAGTGGGCTTTAATGTACTGATGTAATCAGGAGATACGCTAGAGCCGGCGGCGAAAAACGCCCACCTTCTCGGTAGCGGATTTTTTACTTGATTTTCATAGAGTGGGTGGTTTTAGCCAGGAGCACAGAACAAACATTGATCTGAAACGAAGGAATGAAAGGTGGAAGCGCCAGGGTAGCCCGCGAAATTTTAATTTTCAGGTCAGTGTCAGGTTGTATGTTGATTAAGATATGATTCGCGACCTTAACAAATATGGCTTTACAGAGTTCATCATCATCATCTGCCTAGCCTTTTCCCAACTATGTTGGGGTCGACTTCCAGTCTAACCAGATGCAGCTGAATACCAGTATTTTACATGGAGCGACTGCCTATCTGACCTCCACAACCCAGTTAGTACTGGGTAATACGATCCCCTTGGTAAGACTGGTTGTCAGACGTTGGGCCACTGACTACCTGTAACGACTGTCAAAGATCTACAGATGACAGCCGGGACCAACGGCTTAACGTGCTTTCGGAGGCACAGAGGAAACTCGGTATGTAATGGGCGGTCACCCATCCACAGTCATTTAACTCATCAATACAACCCTCTGAGTTCATATAATACCATTGCATGACCTTTTCATGAAATAGTCATTAAATGTGATTAAATACACTTAGAGAGTTGTATTAATGATTTTAAATTCTAGAACTACATACCGTGTTATGGTCGCGAATCATATGTTGTTTCACATATAGCTTGAAAATGACCTGAAAAATGCAAAAAACCTTAGAAAATTTGAATTTTGCGGTCTACCCTGGCGCTTCCACCTTAAATATACAAATGCCGTAGTTGTCAGCCCCGAGTGAAACGTTCAACTGTAGGTGTATCTCCACCGAGTACACCCACATTTACGGGCACAGTTCCAATCACAGAGATTTTTGTGAATGGAACCCAATTACGTACGCATGACCGAATTACTGAAGCTTTGTTATCGTGAGATTGAAGTTGTTTTTTTTTATTGGTCGGTGGCGACCACTATCATATCAATCGATTTTAACTCCATTGCTCGTTGACAATGAGATTACATTTTATTATATCAAATCAATTATTATAGATTCAGAATAGGTAAAGAAGCGAATATATATTGAAAACAGAAATTATTTATTTTCCAAGTAATACATTAGCTGGTGATATACAAGTTGAGATGTAGTGGTTATGTATTAAATAATAAACAGGTAGTTTACATAGCTCGTGTAAGTCGCCAGTGAGCCTCCACTTAGACAGTTAGTCTGTATCTTGGGGCTCGATCCCATTAGTGGGTTCATTATCCTTCGAGGTTCTTTACATAAAAAGTGATACCATTATGATACATAATTACGCGGGAGATTAATCGTGCTAAAAATGTTAGGCGCTTGATTTACCTGTGCCATCTGTCAGTATTAGGTCGCGTTCACACCGGCGGCCGCAACTCCCCGCACCCCGAGCCCCGCGTCCCGCGAGTTATGGCCGTCCGCCCGTCTTGGCAAGCGTTCGACTTTGCGGAATTTAAATATTTCCACGCTATACTTACCCTAAGTGGTCGGAATATTAGGTTACATTTGTGTTAATTTAATAATATGTGCTTTATACATGCTCGCCTTCTTAATTCAATTGTTGATGTAAATTGTAAGACGTCCTTATTTGAATAAAGGGATATCTCGTCATTAATTAATTATAAGCTGAAGCTGTCGTTCTTCAGCGAAAAGATTCACATTCTGTTTTCAGGATTTTTATGGGTTTTCTTTTCTGGCATGGAAATAAATACTATCCGGTCTTCCGATTTATATTCAGGCCAAGTCTATCATAAGTTTCGAACATGGAGTTCACCTTCTCGCCCATGATTGCTGATGCTGAGTTTTCTCATAAAATACACACGCTACCATGAACCAGTACGGTAACATAAACCTGAAGCTGCACATCTACCGATTTGAGATGCAAAATATAGCCTCGGGCTGGTCCGATATTCGGCAATGTAATCAAAATGAATTAATATGTCAGCAAACAGAAATTCGCTGGAACAGCTTATCCCTCGGCTTTATGTATCATAATATATTTTAGTATAGTACTCAGTGTGCAAAGCCCAGGATATTTTATCATCGCCAGTCAATATAATATAGTCTAGTATAGTCTTAGATTCCGGCTCGGGATAGTAATGCATTGGGTTTGCTTTAGAGTTTACCGGCAGATTTCGTTTTGTGCTCATCTAAAAGGGGAAACTATGGATTTTACCTTCCAACAGTGAATAATGTATACTGTTTTTTTACTGTAAGTGTGTCGATATTAGTTAGCATTGCCATTTTTTTTAATGCAAATCCTTAGACCTCTCGAAGTAACGCTGTAAAGGTAGATTACATAATACAGGGTGTAAACGGACCCTTCACGAAGCCGTCAACCAAGAATTCAATGCATCAAACTAAGTAACTCTACGTAAAAATGATTGCTGGGAAACCACATTCTTTTTTGGATGAAAAATCACGTTTTAGGGTAAGACTCAATGTAACGCACTCAAAACATTGTGCTGAAGGATGGATTGAATAGTACGGGGGTCGTAGAGATGTTTAAAGTAAAGTTCTTACATTAAAAACATGTATTTGAAAAAAAAGACCTATGAAAAAATTTGAACTTTGACCCCCAGTATCTCTGTGACTAGAAGGTATTGGAAGGGATGGTCTCGAACAAAAAAATGATAGTAATAACTAGGAGAACAAGTGCCTTTCGGCTTCGTTAAGGGTCTTTTTACACCCTTTATATTGTATTCTTCAATAATAGATGACATTTTGCGACTCTTAAATTGAACTCGGACGTTTTCCGTTTTCATCTCGTAGATGGTTTACCTTTACTCTGCGGTAGGTTCTATTCTCTTTTATCCTTCACTGTTAGTAGCGCGAGCTGTTGCATCGCAAATAACTTGCTGTCGGTATATCTGTATATAATGGAATATTTTAACAAAGTTATTTATTGCTTTTGAAATTGGAAAACATGAAAACAGGCCGCAAATATTTGATGTCAAACGAAAATATACGCAATAGAATGTTGTCCAATATTATAACCTTGATAAGTCGTTGAAAACTCAGCCCTGGCAAATGTCTATGACTATAGGCTGTGATGGCGAACGACGGCATAAATAATACAAAAACTGGGTATTTTTACGTATCTGTAATAATAACAAGACGCGTATGATGGTAATTTACGCCTATATATCTACAAGAACAAACAAAATATGCGAAGTTTTGTAAAAGACGGTCCGGTAAATTAACGAGAAAGTATACTTTCGATAGTTACATCAAAATTACCCATCTCACTTGCGTTTTGTATACGCTTACATTGATTGCTTTATTTAACTGCTAAGGCCTAAGACACGCCGCTTCGGGCACTATAAAGTTACAAGGTAAGCCTGTGCACTGAACCGCTCCTGTAACCGACGTGTAAGGGCCGTCATTCACCTGTCACCTTTGCTTCCAAAGCCGGCTAAGTCAATTTGGCCGTTTTTCCCCACACAAGCAACACGTGGCTCTCAACCTCAACACACGTATATGGGGAAAGTGGGGAAGCGAACGGCCAAGGGACTGAGTAGTTAACTCGGAAACGGGAAACGTGCGCGTTGAAATGGGGAGACGTACACGCGAGGCGAAGCGTGAGTCCGGCGATTTACTCGTACGTCACAAGATGCTCGACAATCCGTTACAATAGTGTGTATACAACTTCGGAGAGGCTTCCGGTGAAGAACAATCACTTTCCTGATTTGTGTCTTATCGGATGGGATAAACCGATTAAATCAAGAGCAGCGGTATGGGTACCGGTATCGCCCTGACTCGTATTCGCAAAAAATTCATAAAAAAAATCATTATTAAATGCAACGTTGTAACAGACGTGTTGATGTTGGCATACTATCTTCCGACTATTACGACCCTCGAGTTCAGAAGTGGACGTTAGCAGACTAATATGACAATATAACTTGAATGTTCCGGAATGGTGACCGCAGCATTCGATCCGGTGGCTAGGGGGATGTGTAGTAATAAGTAAGTGATACCCAGCTACGAGTTTGGCTCAGCTAATGTGCGCGCTGAATATGTATCGAGACGTTAATGCTCGACGAAACGCTCAGCTGTTCGCCACCTCGGCGACAAAGTGCCGTATCCGATTTTGCATTAACTTGCTTTTAATATGAAAAGATATTAGATCTGTATAGCTAGATAATTTACCTACAGACTTGACGTAAAATGTTCAAGTTTATCAGTATTGGAGTCTGATATAGAATTACTGTTTGAATTTTTAAGTTACAAGCTTGGAGGTGAAATTCTAGTCCGTTGCCGCTATGTTGGTCTTTACTTCAATGCTGCTGAAGTATAACTACACAAAGGCGTTTGACATGTCATGAGTACCCTTTACTTCTGCGTTATAAATTTAGAACACATTTTGCCCCAGTTGCTGCCTCGTTATTCTAGAGGTCGCAAGCGCGACTGCTGGGCAAGAGGTCTCGGGTTCGATTCCCAGATCGGGCAAATTGTTATTGGGTTTTTCCACCAGGAATTTTTCAGTAGCAGCCACGGAGACTGGATTTGTGCCAGGTTGATGGCAATACGCCACACAGGACTTAAACATAACTGGGGAAATGTGGGTGTACTATTAGGTACACTTTTGCCTAACCCTTCGGGGATTACAGGCGTGATGTTATGTTATGTTATATTTGCCCCAGATTGAAGAATATATGTGGATTATCTAATACCAACTTATTCAATTTGTCAAAGTTAAAAGCGTAAATCGTAAAGAGTATTCAGTTCACTGTCCTATATATTGCTATGTCCTAACAAATATCGTTCTGACGCCAAAAATAAGATATTTCTTCTCGTTGTCTGTTTCAATCGAGGGGCTCGTGGCTAGCCGTGCTTGCCAAGGTGGTCTGTGGTGGACCACCCATTACATACAAAGTTTAGTCCATGCCTCGGAAAGCACGATAAGCCGTTGGTCCCGGTTGTCATTTGTAGATCTTTGACAGTCAGTGGCCCAAAGTCTGACAACCAGTCTTACCAAGCGGTATCGTATTAACCAGTACTAACTGGGTTGTGGAGGTCAGATAGGCAGTCGCTCCATGTAAAATACTGGTATTCAGCTGCATTTGGTTAGACTGGAAGCCGACCCCAACATTGTTGGGAAAAGGCTAGGCAGATGATGATGTCTCTTTCAATCGATAATAGGTACTAAAGAAGGTCACTATTCTTTTAGTTCACTATATTATGGAGTTCTTCTAATAAAGATAATTGTTAACGCTTTGGCCATATGCTTACAGTTATACGTCGAATAAAAGCGGTTTCAGACGAGCGTATTTTGTACCGACTTACGCGCATACACGCGCACCAGATTACGCTTATTCCTGCGAGTATACGCGTGTTTGTTTGGTTAAAATGACAGCTGTCAGCAAAAGTGACGTCTTATCTCGCAGCTCGCGTTTGTACGAGTATATACGCACGTCCGCGGTCCGCGAGTTCCACGTGTGGTAAAAGGCGTGCGTATATGCGCCTACACGCGCGTTCAGAAAACGCTTCGAAAATACGTAAAACTGAAAACGCCCTAACAACTGAATCTACAATACGTTATTCTCATCAAACTGAATTAAATAACTAAGTGTCTTCTTCCAACTTCAAAAATAGAGCAAGAAAATGAATGTCCTTGCTCCGTTCACGGGCTTATTTGTAGCTCGCCATCGAAGAACAGCTTAGTTACGAACAAATAATGAACTTATTTCTACCTTTAATTTACTAAAGAAACCATTTTATAATTGAAATATTTGGAAGAACCATTGTAATTATTTTTCTGTTTTTCTTTCATATACAATTTAAATTGCGTGGGGGAATGACTTTGATCTTGTAAGTAGATAATTTTATATCACGTTTAATTTAACAGAATGTTGCTTTTACATTGTATTCAACCAAAAAACAATGTTCACCGAACAACACATGGCGAAATTATTATGACGACAATACTAGGTCGGTTTTCCTCTTTTTTACGCTGCCTTCTCCCATATTATTATGGTTTACATGAATATTATGCGGCGGGGCATAGCGTCGCTAAAACAAACATCGACGAACATTCACATTCACGTTTACCCGTCGATGCGAGCCGACGTCGAATATCGTAACAATATAAGTCCTGTGGGAATTTTTTCAGTGTTAACAATAAGCTCGTGTTTTATTTCAGACCAGATTCCGGCACTTCGTTGTTGAGAAATTCCATGTTAATATTAAAATAATGAGATTGTTTTGGTATTGGTGAGCTAAGTTTTATTTAGGCATACACAACGAACACTTTGCTAAAACCCCATCACGTTTTTCAATTTTTTGTAGTCGCAAGTAAAAATGTAAGCCAAGCCCAGTCAAGTCGTTTTAACATTTCTGTGTACGCATGAATATGTAAAGAACCTGGTTTGTATTTTTCAAATAAAAACCACTTCTGTAGATTGACTATCCATGCTTTCTGATGCTCGCTACTCGTGAACACGCGAGTTTTATCTCTATAGTAAAGTTTACAGCACCTTGAGACCCTTTAGAAATATTCACATATGACAGAAAGGGCGGACTTACGACCGAGCCACGCCACGAAATTCCGTTTTTGCCTTTCGGCGTGAATATCTAATTAAGCATGTACCTATTCGCCTACTCGTGTACATCAAGTACTTGTAGCTGTACATGTGTGGCGTTCATCCAGAGATTAATGTTAATGAGGTACAGTGTGCACCTCCTGTGAGTATTGTAACGCCGAACACGTGTAACGTAGCAGCTGGACCTAGTACACCGTAACTGGTCGTCAGACGAGAACAATTAGTGCTAATTTCACTTTGATCACTAGCAGTTCATTAGAGTATCATTCATAATAAACAATGAATCCAACGTTCTTACAATGCGACCCCAATGTACACTTATTAAGGAAAATAAACGAAATAATTACAACAATGGAGTATTGTGCGCCATAGATTAATTTTGAAAACGTTTGGGGGCTCACAATGTAGGTATAACAATTTGTTTTTAACAGAGTATTGTGTCCAGTTTTTGCGCAAAATATCCCGTTGCCAGGCTTGTCAGTTTTGTTTGATAAAACAAAGTTAATATCGACCCAAAATGCCTGTTCTAACATACATGATGTTGTTACCGTTGCAATTTGGTTTTCCTTGCCAAAACTATCGTTTAATGTATGTTTTATGTCGATTTGCTTGGAAACTGACTATCTATTGATAAAATAACAAACAAAATGTATATAGGTCGGATAAATTACGCATTATGTACATACATTTTATAATTCTGCCATAGACCTGTAAACCGTTATCATAGCGAGCCGTTCTGGTGCCGACTGTACTGAATGGTCGTCAGCTTAGCGCAAGGATTCCATTTTGGAAGGCTCGTAAATCCGGCCAGTGCCGAATTTATATTCCTGGCTTCATGCACATATTCAATTCTACGATACTCAGTCCGAACCGATCGACATCTGAATAATCACATGTCAGGGTAAATTGGCGGCAGCCGGACGCAAAGGGTAATCCTCGAGTTTTGGCATATATAACAACCGCCACAATTAGTATTCATTACGGAATTATATTTATCATTTTATGAACGTTCCCAGCTCTTCCAATGACAAAAAACACGCGTTTCAACGAAGTGGCGAAAGATATGGAAATGGGTCGACTAAATTTATTCGGGGATCATAATTGTTGAAAGATTTCGAGTTTAGCCCGGGCTGTGCCCAATGTGCCTTTAACATGTGTACAAAATTTATTAGGCTGGGTGAGATTGTGAGCGAGCGGATAATAATTGGTACCAATTTAAAATAATACATCCGACCTCTTTAGGTAAAAATATTATATTTTATACAAATGGAAAAGAAAATGCAGTCTAATTTTAGTCGGACTAGCTGGTGTGCAAAGTTATTTTTTATTTTATTAAGCTGTTCTTAACAAAGATGCTGGCACGATAAAACTAACAATTAAAAAGGACTCCTAAACTCATAACTGCCTTTTTGCCCGCTGCGCTGTCGTCACGCAATTAGTAGCTATGCAAAAGGTCCGGTTTTTCTGTTAAAACAAAGAAATGTGCAAACAAAGTTTCGCAGTTCGTTACCTACATCATTACAGGGTGCAAAACTCTTCATTTGTTGTTCTTTTTTGTCACGTTTTCATTTATTTTGCCGGTGGCCAATTAAATATACAGGAGACGGCGTGAAGTTATTTTTTCATCAGTCAAGGGGTCAGGGGTGCGGCTGCCCACAGAAGATAAGGCTAGAAATGAACCATTTACTACTGTTACAATATTAACCAGAATTATTATGAAATATCTTAATAAAGTTAATTTATGCCATGCTGAAATTTTAATAAAGACTTAATTAAATTAGGATGGGTGTTCGGCAGGACGTCAAAAAAGTTTTTCGGTATACGCCGAAATTGCATCGCCGTTTTACGTTCGTTGTTTTTGGTACAAGCCATTCATTAATAATTCGCGGTTGCATAGCCTGGACTCGAAGATATAAAAAAACTGAAAATAATAGACAAACACAAATAAATAAACACAAAATCCATTCTGTTTTAAGTCTGTCATTTGTTATGTTACAAGACATTTCAAATTAATAATCTTTCTTAGTAGCGTTAACTTGGGCGAAAATAAAATCGCATTTGTAAAAAGCAAGCAAAACCTAGACACATTTCTCTCCACGTCGTGGAAGTGGGCGTGAACTCGTGACGCTCGCAAGATCTCTTAGCTCACTGGCTGCGACGGTGCCAATAACTCACGGAGATAAGCATTTTAAGAAATTTCATAAATTCCCCGGATTTGATTTTTTTTTTACTTTATCTTTCTCGTTTGCCATCGATTGTGGGCTTAGCGTTTTGTTCTTGTTCTTTTGGATTGTGTTATTAGAAAATTTATGGATTCACTGTCAGCTTTTTCCTTCGTCTCTTTAACAGAGTATCCCAGGTAACTGAAAATACATCAGCAGAACGTTGGACAGTTGAAAATGTATAAATGATGATAGACAGAGCAATCTACCCTATAACATCATTGCTAGTTTGCGTCCGGTCATTTTCCGGCCAATTACTGTGGTTCGTTTTGCGTAAATTGAACTTGCGCTCATTAGCAAGCACACTACTAAGTGATTCATTCGTTTTCTAATAGGTATGACGCAAAGTTATATCATAAAATATGACGTTCGAATCCCAAAAACCATATTTTCCAATGTAATCAAGGTACAGGCGTATTTCACTGCCCACCCACCTGATTTAATCCCTTTATCGCATCTTACGACACCCAAGAGACAAGATGGGGTGGCCTGATCTTGGCCGGGACATATGGGGACCTGCGACACTACGATATTTTGCACTGAAACGTATGAAAATGTTATAGCAAATCTTAAATTCTTTGTTATGGAAACTACAGCACTTGATCTAACTTGGTAAGTGTCAATTTCAACGTACTTACTTGTATCTATAGATAAGCCCGTCTAAGGATGCGATAAGTGCTCCAATGAGTGGTTCAATTTATCACAGTGTCACCGCAGTCTGCTCGCTACGTACACAACATCCACTCACACATTGTGTGGAGCGTGCACTGTGCAGCCATGCACACACACTGAATATAATTGATCTCGGATTCTCGGTTCACAGTCTACGACTACGCCAAAAACTTATAACGAATTATTTATAACAAATTCATCAACAGGTTTTAACAACGTTCAAACTCTTACAATTTTAAAATACGAATTCGACATTAATTTTGTACGCTCAAACACCTACACAGCTTTTTCCCGTGGGTAAATCTATTACTAGTACCAATAAGAAACATCTGTAAATATTCTCTTTGAAAACTTAATTAGCTCTCACAGTTATTTAGCCATGAATCATTGAGTACATTAATCAACGGATGACGGAACCATAATGAGTCCGCTTCCTTTCACGTCATTATAAGAATTAACTGAAAGAAAACAAGTTACTCTGGCGCCTCGATAACGGAAGACTGACAGGCTATTACGTTACAGTTATATTAAAACAGTACTTTATACCTACCCTATATACGTGTATATAGGTATGCAGCAGCGTTGATGTAGGAACATTGTTTGGTTTAGGGTCCTTGGAGAATATCCCAACCTGAAAGGAAAAAAGGGTACGACGTTATATCACATTTAAATACATGTTGAGTTTTTAATGGTCTTGAAAACGATACTAGCTGAGTCTACAAGCGAAGTTTAATTGGATTACTGATTAAAGAATATGATAATAACTCCCTCAGTTCGGTTTTTTAAGAAGATAAGGTTTTATATCTTAAAAAGAAAATGCTAAATAGATGTCATAGTAGGTAAAACGGACTACCTAGTCTATTTCTGTATGTAATGAGATAAATACTTTACATTTTTGCCACTGTCAACCACTAATGCGCCGACCAGACTTCGTAGTGTAAACGAACGAGTGGCCTCGCTAATTGCTCTCTTGAATGTGATGGAGAAGTCTTATTATGTACTTACTTGTACACACATCTGTGTATGTGCGGGGACTTTCACAAATGTACTTAATGTAACGGCTGGGTAACTCGCGACTCGGGCTCATGGTAATTATATCAGCTGTGCACAAAGTGTTCATTAACACCTCTACTTACTAGATTTTACAGTTGAATAGAAAATGATGTTTACGTTACGACGTAATGACGTTTATACCATTAACAATTGTGTGAGAGCGTGTGAGTCTCATGTCGATAACGTTATTCGCTGTGTTGATTTTGATAATTTCATGACTACTGCTTACTACTGCTGGAGGCGAGTTGATATTCCTACTTAATTATTTCTTTGATTAAATGTTTAATAGAAAGTGTAAAAGTGTCTGCTTAGCGTAAAATAAAACATCCATATTTGGTTCTAACAATCTATCAAATAATAAACATTTCCCAACAATTTTCCTGTTTCACAAATATAAAACAGATAATACCTATCACGACCCTTTTTCTCTCGATTATCTACCAAAAACAGTAATATATGAAGTGTTTGTGTCGGAATCTATGGGTACCTACAAAAGGTTACATTAAAAAAGCCCAAACGCCGAAAGTTACCTCCACCATATAGCATGGTGTCCGTGTTGTAACGGATATTAGGGTCAGGTTATACTGGCGGGTTTTCGGATCGACGTCATATCCGAGCCCCCTGTATCCTATGTGCTTTCTGAATCAATGGCAAAAATATGGGGTATTTTAGACACTTTTTTCAACCTCTTATTCAGATTTACTAAGTACTTAACTATATTATATTAATTATTTAACCTTTTGTTTAAAGCTACTCCTGCTTTTTATACATCTACTTCTGTTGTATACATATCACAAATTGGAACGTTTTGTCCCCAAGTTTAGGATATAAATTGCAAGTTAGGGATCGACACAAAATCGGGTTATTAGATTGATATGAAAACTTTGATATAACTTGGCTGGGATACTGGCGAAGGCCGCATAAGTTACACACCTATGTAAATTATTCAAGCGGACGAAGTAGCTAGCTTTATCCGTTTTTCAACTTAGATAACTGTGTGTAATACAATATACGTTTACTTGTAGTTATTTAAAGTTCAAAGCCGCGAATCACAAGGAGTTAGTCGGCGTTTGAAGTAGTTGTTAGTTTACGAACATCCGGTAACGTCGAATGTCGCGCGAACACGATGTTAATTAGCAGCAACAGCAACAAGACGGATAACATTATACATACTAATACATAGACTCATCACAGGATATCTACTAATTCGTATAAAAGTTACTAGACTCACTAGACTGGTACCTTCTGAAAATTGGCGAATATTATTCTATTTTTATTAATATTTCAGCTTAGTCATCTGATTGATAGAAATATCGTGGGTAGCAAAATTAGACTACTTGTGTAGGCAGGTTTTGTAACATTATATCTCCACGAATCAATTACTTACTGTTAATATAATGCTGCTAAATATTGTATTTATTATTTAAAAAATTGAAACATCTATCAGATCAAACATACCTCCAGTCGGCCAAATGTAGGAATAAGGTAGGTATAATTGAAACACCCACGAACGTAATAATTAATGTAAGTGCACTCAACATAACACTTCATTTTTGGCAGTTAAGCTATGAGAAAAATACTCCGTCGCTCCGCTCCGCAAATGCACTGCGAGACAGCTGTTCTATAGCATTTTAAGTCAATTTCTGCAGAATGAAAACTTTTATAATTACATGAACCAAATGCGGTGAATTATAACGGCCAACTCTGACCGCAAATGATATTTCGGAGACAAACTATTTCCACAATAAGTATTTACACTGGGTCGCGTGTTTAATTAAATTTCCTTTTCTACACGTTCCGGTGTTGCTAATAAATTAAAAGGTTACATCCCCTAACTATCTGAGTAAAGACGACTAGGTGTGTGGAATATTGTCAGTTTTTGTAGCATTTAGAAAGCGATACGATATAAATAAGAAGAGCAACTACTGCTAAGATTATTACGATCGGTTATTATGTTCGTACAAAGCAGACAGAATACCCACCTATATGAACACCATACATTTTTTGTTTTTTTTTTTATTTTCCGGATGGGAAATCATCAAATGACCCCCCCCACTCTGGGCGGAGCGGAGGGGAGTGTCAGACTTGTACTGACTAAAACCCATCCATGTTCCTTCTTTGCCCTTTGTGTTCCAGGGCCACGGTATCTCTTTCGAACAGTCCCGCAGCCCTGGCAGGCATCGGCCCATACGGACCCCTACTTGATTGCTGACATCTCTTTGAGGCGCGCGTGGAACACGAACGCGCCGTCGACACAGCCTGTCGTCATAAGACGGCCGGACGGCGAGCTAGCCCATAACTCGCCGTCCACAGGCCAGCGCCTACGGTGGTCGGAAGCCACCACGTGACCCCCGACGCCCAGGGCGTCTCCCGCGGCGGCTGGGACGTGAGGTTCTTTCCCTCTCACGTCCTGCCACCTCCTTCACTAGCATGACTGCTTCGCAGAAGGAGGTGACGGCTTCCCATTCTCTCTCGCTCCGGACCATGGCTTGTACCAAGGCCGGACGCGAGAGATCGCCGCCGCCAATCGCCGCTATGAGGACACGGCGGTGCTCCGCCCAAGCGGGGCAGACCTCCACGGTGTGTTCCACCGTGTCCTCCGGACGATCCTCGCAGTGGAAACACCCGGGCGTTTCCTCCCGCCCGATTCGGTGCAAGAACCTCCCGAAACAACCGTGTCCGGTGAGGATCTGCGTCAGGCGGTAGGTGAGGGCGCCGTGGCGCCTCTCTAGCCACTCCTCAAAGAGGGGACTTATCGCCACTATGGTAGCGTGCCCTGAACGGGGTTGCAACAGTCGCTCTCTCCATGTCGCCATGATATCACGCCGGAGGTCTGTCCGCTGAGCGGTAATTTGTCGCGGCAGCGGAGTTTCCCCCCTATATAGTGCTTCCGCGCGCCATTCTTGCAGGCGCGCGAGGACTATCGCCTCCAGATCCCATGGCGGCAATCCGGCAAGGAGGCTAGCCGCCTCGCCAGAGATCGTGCGGTACCCCCGGATTAGCCTTATGGCTATCACCTTTTGGGGCGCGTTCAGGTAGTGGGCGGCTTGCCGCCTCAAAGAACGCGCCCACACCGGGGCCCCGTAAAGGGCCATGGACCGCACGACCCCCGCGTAAAGCTTCCGGCAGGAGGCGTTTGGACCCCTCAGGTTGGGCAAGAGCCGCTTGAAAGCAGCCCCTGTCCGTTCCAGTTTGGGAGCCAAACATCGGAAGTGCTCCACGAAGTTCCACCGACTGTCGAGGACGAGTCCTAGGTATTTCAACGTCGACCCGACGCCGATGGAAACCCCTCCTGCCATCAGTAGAGATCCCGACGGTGGCGCATTCCGAGGCCCATGAAAACACATGGCCTCGGACTTGTGCAATGCCACCTCGAGTCCCAATTGCCGGATCCTCTCCACAACTATCGCAACCCCGCGTGTCATGTTTTCGGCCGCCGCCTCGTGCGACCTCCCTTGTGCCAGTACCAGCGTGTCGTCAGCGTAGCAAACTACACTGACGCCGGTAGGGAGGTCGGCGCGCAGCACCCAGTCGTAACCGATGTTCCACAAGGCCGGCCCCAGAACCGAACCCTGTGGAACACCGCACGACATCTCTCGCCGGTTCCATTCTCCGCTCCGACTGGGGTAGATGACGGCTCTATCCGTCAGGTAGTCCCCGACCACACGACGAAGGTAGGTCGGCACCCCGTGATACCGGAGTGCCTCCGCAATGCAGGTCCAGGGCATGGAATTGAAGGCGTTGGCGATGTCAAGAGACACCGCCAAGACAACCCCGCCCCGGGACACCGCGTCCCCCGTCGTGAGGGCTCTCACGCGCATGATGGCGTCCACCGTCGAGCGCCCCTTGCGGAAACCAAACTGGTGTTCCGCAAGATCCGGCCCCATCCCTGCAAGGTGCCCGGCGAGGCGGTTGGCAATGACTCTTTCAAAGAGCTTGCCCACCTCGTCGAGCAACACGATGGGCCGGTATGCGGACGGAGAGTCCGCAGGGCGCCCTGGCTTCCGGATTAGGACCAGCTTCCCCGTCTTCCAACGAAGCGGGAACTGGCCTCTCTCCAAGCATGCGCTTAGGAGCCCTTCCAGTCGGGGCCCGAGAGCCTCAAAAGCCAGGACCCAGGCTCTGCCAGGCAAGCCATCGGGTCCCGGGGCGGTATTTCTAGCTTTCAGCCTGCGTACCGCCACTCTCAGGTCTACCCCAGTCACCTCCGGAACGTCATCGTCGTCATCGGTGTGGTCCGCTTCCGGCACCGCACGCGGTGACGGAGCCATAGGCGGGGGAGGATGCTCCCCCCGCGAAGGGAACAGAACGCTCACCACGTCCTCCACGAGCTCAGGCCGGAGACTCTGCGTTAGCGGGGGGGCCCGGGTGCGGAGTTTGTCCCGCACCATCTTGTAAGGGCACCCCCACGGATCTCCGTTCAGAGACTCCAGCATGTCCTCGCGGGCCAAATGCTTGGCCCGCCGGACAGCCTCTTGGAGGGCGGTCTTTGCCGCTCTGTACCCCTCGTACAACTCCGCCTCAATGGCTGCCGCATCCGGAGGGCGGATGCGGAGCCTGCGATGCCTGGCGTACAGGTGCCGCGCGGCAACGCACGCCTCGCGCAGAGACGTCAGCTCTTGCGACCACCAGTACACCTGACGCCGGGCGCTTCCTGGCCGAACTCGGGGCATTGCCACGTCTCAAATCTCGGACATGGCCTCCTGGAACCAACCCGCCTCGTTGTTGATGTCGGCAGGCCTGACCGGTGATGACACCCAGGATTGCACGATTGAGGCTTCCAGGAGGAGCTCCCGGTCCAGCTGCTTCAGCGCCCATCGCGGACCACTCGGGGCCTGTAGGACCGGTGCGCTTGAGGTCTGAGTGGAGACGTCGAACCGGATGTACCGGTGGTCGGAATAGGTCTCCACCCCCTCCATGACGCGCCAGTCGACGACACGCGGTGACAGAGCGGGGCTAGCGAACGAGATGTCCACCACCGACTCGCCCCGCATCCGCACGCACGTGGGGACAGAACCCCGATTTAGGACGACTAGACCTGTCTCCAGAGCCCAGTCCTCCACCATCCTACCCCGCACGTCCGTGTAACGAGAACCCCAAGCCAAGTTCTTGGCATTGAAGTCCCCGAGTACAAGCACGGGGAGGGAATTGCTTCCGATGACGACACTCAACTCCGTGAGGGAGTTGTGGAACTCGGCGAGAGTTCGGCTCGGGGAGAAGTAGACTCCTACTACAACGATATCCCCGAACCGTGCTGCTACGCACCCCTGACCCTTCCTGATACTCTCAAGGGTCGGGGTACCGGCGGCGGCCGACGCAATTATGGTCACTGAGCCGCTATGGTCCTCCACCCAGTCATACCTGGGCGGGACAAAGTACGGCTCAGCGACCACGGCGATGTTAATCGACCACTGCGCCATGCTCTGGAGCAACAGATCCTGAGCACAGGCGCAGTGGTTGATGTTCGCCTGGAGAAGGCGCAATGGGGCCGTTACTGGCACTCCATTTCAGTCCCCTCCCAGGCCCTTTGCAAGGGCCCCGCTGCGGAAATTGCAGCAGTAGCGACAGCGGCGGCAACAGTGGCGGCGGCTGCGGTGGTGGCGACGGTGGGGGTTTTGGCGGTGGCGGCGGAGGGCCTTCCCTTGCCCCTGGCCTTAGCGGGTGTACCGCAGGCCTTGCTCCCTGCCCGGTGATCGGCTGGCTTGCCAGCTGCCGCACATGCGGCGCAGTGCGGTGCGGCAGAGCAGGCCGCGGCCAAGTGACCGGGCTGGCCGCAGCGGAAGCACAGGCCACTGCGGTCCACCTCCGAGGTGCACCGGACCGACACGTGGTGCCCCACATGACAGCGGAAGCACCTCAGATGCCTGGGCTCCAGCAGCTTCACCTGCGCTGACACCCAGCCCACCAAGAGCCTTCGGCCCTCCACAATGGCTTTCGCCGCCGTCACAGGGCAGCTTACCGTTACGGTTCGCATGCCCGACAGATCCGGACGTAAGGTGCCTGCCTTGACCTGCTCGGCAGGACACCCACCGGTCCTGGTGACGGCGGCTACCACCTCCTCCTCGGTCACCGAGTCGTCCAGACCGAGGATGCGCAGGTCTGCGCATTTGACGGGCCTGGACACTCGGGCCTCGTCCGCATTTAAGGACGCTCTGAGCTTTTCGGCCAGAGCGTCAGCGGACGAGCCACGGGTTTCGCCGGGGATCTCTAGCACTCGAGCCCCTGTTGCGGTCACTCTAAGCCGGAGGCCCCCGGCGATCCCGAGCTCTCTGAGATCCACCGTCGCCTTCGCTTTAGCGAGCACGTCGCGGTAGGTGACGCCCCTCTTTTCCGCATCCGGCTGTAGCGTTATCACCACAGCTGCGGTTTTCGGGGCGCTGAGCCCAGCCGCGACGCTCCGCTCCTTTTGTCGGCGCTTCCGCTCCCGCTTCCTGGCCTTTTTTGCCGCCCTTCACTCCCTCGCTCTTTCTCCGGCCACCTGCCACCCGGACTCGGCCACAGAAGGCTTAGTGGGCGGGGGAGGCGGCGGTGGCGGTGGCGGCTGTCTCGCGGCTGGCGCCGGTACATACGCCGCCTTGCCCTTCTTTTGGGCCACCGCCTTGCTCTGCCTCAGGGCCGCCGCCCTCCCGACTGGAGCTGGTTTCGCCAGAGCCGGCTTTTCGGGGGCCGACGTAACCCTGCCGGAGGGCTGGCTGGACGGCCCCGGTGCGGAGGCCACAGCAGCCGCATATGTGGCCGACTTGTTTGCCGCCAGGGGGGGGCGCAGGACAATGCCCTCCAGAACGGAGAACCGCGCCTGGAAGGCAGCCAGCTCCTGCCGAACCAGGTTCAGAACCTGGTTCTCCACCGACACGGGCTGACTTGGTCGCTGCTGGCCCCCATTTTGGGGCGCCTCGCGAGAGCCGGACTCGCGCAGATCGGCCAGGTCTGCTCGGAGCTTCTTGTTCTCCTCTTGGAGAAGCTCCGTAGCAGCCGTCAGGCGAGCGACCTCCGCCCGCAGTTTGGCAACTTCGTCTGGTGGAGGCCCCGCATATCTAGCCTTCGCTGCCGCTATGATGGAGGCGGCCGCTGCAGGTATGGCCCTTTGTCTAGTAGAGGGCTTCTGCTTGTAGGACACAGCCCTCAGCGCCACCTCCACCTCCTTCGCAAACTCGGCCTTGCGCTCCGCATCTGAGCCGCCGTCTGCGACCGCCTCGTCACCAGAGGAGCCCGAACGATCCACCCCGTGACCGGCCACCCCCGGATGGCGCCCTTCCTCGGCAAGCCGCGCCGACCTCTCGGTGACAGAGAGGCCTCTCCCCTTGCCGCGGATTCCGCCACGCTTGCTGGTGGGGATCTTGCGAGCCGAAGCCAGCTCCCCCTCTGACGACGACTCTCGGTCGCCTACCGGCCTGGATCGCTTGCGTAGGAACTCCCTGTTCCCCGCAGCAGCCCCGGGCCTCCCGCGCCGGGAGCTCTCTGAGCCTCCCGCGCTGACATCGCTGGATGCGGCGCCGGACTCCGACCCCGTATCCCTCTCCTTCCTTCCTTCGCCGTTATCGGCCGTATTTTGGGTTAATTGTTTTTTCATACAGTTCCCACGAGTATGGGGGAAATAAAAAGTCCATCTGGGCAGTGCCCCCTGTACCCAGATAAGCCATAGCCAGGCCCGGCAGTGGTTCGCACTAACGACTGATTTTCCATAGGAACCCGTCAGCCATACATCTCCTCGCGGTGCGCCGCCGCTTGAGATTCGGGGTAACTTTTTATAGAGGTTTTCTACCTCGTGGTCCGGGCGGTTAAGCCAAGACCCTCGGTCCCAATCGAAGCCGCGAGACGTGTTCCACGACACTTCGACGGAGGGATTACGATATCGACGGGGACAGTGAAGGACTGTGTCCTTCACTGTCTGCTCGGAGGCAGGGTAAGTGCACACCGAGCCCGCCCTTGCTCCTCCGCTGTGCCCTCGGCTTGTCAGAGGGTCACGCGGAACAACGCCCCCTAGGCCCACAATGGGCCCCTCCCATGTCAGAATATTAGCCATGGACAGTAACATTCCCCGAAGAATAAGAATCTCTTCCCATTCCTCGGGGAAGGACACTGCCCACGCCCAGGGTGCACCGGCCCAGCAGCTGCTATTCCCTCCAGACGTATCGAGAGGGACCGGCAGCCATCAGGCACACGAGGAGGAATTCTGACAACACACCCCGAACACCATACATGCCATGTCTTTACATTCTTGCTAGAGTGACTACATAACAGAAAGTGTTCACAGAAATTCAGTCAAATGCAACCGAATCCTAACGCGTAACTGAAAAGTTTAAATCACATAATAAGTAATAAGTAGCTACATAGCTAAATGTAACTACACACGGGCTGCCGTGAATTCTATGATATTGTTTAAACTTCCACTTAGAGCAGCCCTAGCGTGGGCTTAATTAAATACCAAATTCGAGTGAGTTATTGCTTATGAGAAGGAATACAGGAGGCTATCGTGCTGCAACACTACATTCCCATCATAGTTCAGCGGTCGAGCACCATGACAGGACAGATAATTTACATACGAATGGAGCGGCCGACATTACACGGCAGCATCATGTTTGAATTTCAGACAGAGGGCTGGCACCGAGCTTATTTCTATATTTCCAACAATTCGCTGTTCTTGGCATTTCCGGACAGAGAAAAACCGAACAAAACAAAATTTATTCACGCTACTCAACTACCAGCGAATACAGTACAGATTCTATAGTGTTTTTTGGGCCGAATAATGTTATTCGTTTTCTCTATGTAGTCTGACAAACAAAACGATTATATGATTATTGTGGAGAAACTGCTTTGTGGTAACTTTTTGTTTTTACTAGTCCCCCAATACGACGATGTCGGCAGAAAGGGATAGACGAAAATCTTATAGGGCTTACATATCTGACAGAATCATGTCAGAATCATAATACTTTTAGAAGTTACTTCGATAGTTGAAAGATCACGTCATAAGATTGCTCATTATATACTGATTTAGAACCTGATTGATGAAGAGTTTAGGATCGCTATAGTCAGCTGCTATTAATTTGGCGAATTACCTAATATTTTGCAAGAAAGTTTGCGTTACCAGCAAATCAAGACAAAAGAATTATCTAATGTTTTTCACTGTTTCTTCCCTCATTATTTATCGTAGCTACTACATTTTTCTTTCAGGCGGCAGCTATGTTAGAAAATCGATAAATACCTACCTACCTACGTGGTTAATTACTTTTCTTAATTGAACTTTCGTAAGCGTCATGTTCGTTCATTCACTCACAGTTATCAAGTAGAGCGTGTTGGGTCGCAAAATCAAGTCTATCTCGTTTTGATGTCTATCGGCCAAATGTTATGAAATTCTACAGGAAATTGCATTAGCACAAGCGTAAAATTAATTTATTAGCACTCTGTCTAGCAAGTCTGCAAACGCTGAACATTCTCACAAAAACAAAACAACATCAAAATGGTCAGCGAAATGGGTTCGATCATATTTTCAAAGATACGGGAACAATGCAATTATCAGATAAAATCAGGATTTAAGGTAAAATATATTGGACTGAGCGGGTTCCGAGTACGTGAAATACTTAGGTAGGTATTAGGACTTTATGTGAAGTCAAAATACCTACCTTCTTATTTGTGTTCCACGTAAAAAGATTGGCATTATGTTTTGCAAATAGGTAGATTCCTCCGGTGGTTCGACGAGCTTCGTTTGAAGGGATTACTTACAAGGCTCGCTTCACAAATAGGCCTCGGTTAAGCCGAGATTAACTTTCTAAATCATTCTTTCGCATGAAAAATTACCAGATTCTCAACAATATGGCACAGTTTATGGTCAGAGTGAAGATATTCTTACCGCGAATACTAGCATTACTTAGGTGGCTCCAGCACATAAGAATCACGTTAATAAAAAAAACAATGCCAATAGGTAGTTAGGTAGGTACCATCTACGTAGCTATTCACTTTGCATAGGTTTGAACACCTTATCGTAAGCAAAAGATGGAGTAGTGAGCGACTTCATTCAAGCTGGCAGCTCGCCCACTTGAAAGAATATTGAAAAGTTTTCATTAATGCTCCTAAAATACTAGGGTACACGCAGTACCCATAGCATCTGGACGTTCCTTTTATTTTTTAATCCAAATCTGCTAACTCTTAATGGAAATTGAGAAAAAAACCATTAATTACGGAGCTTAAAAACTCTCCAACAGAATTTTGCAGACATTAAAAAACTATAATTGCCGGCTGGAGATCCTTTGGCGTCATTCCAAAGCGATGCAGCGGTTGCTCTGTGAAAAATTAAATCAATGTAATTATTTACAAAAAATATGATCAATAATGAATAATGCTTAGAAAAATGTTACACATAGCTACAGACAAAATACAGTTGACTGAAAGTTGAAATTCCGAGTTAGAGAAAGAAACTGTCTAGGTTTGACACTGTCACTCAAAGTTCTACAAAGTCCCCAACCTAAGGGGTCCAAACGCCTCCTGCCGGAGGCTATACGCGGGGGTCGTGCGGTCCATGGCCCTTTACGGGGCCCCGGTGTGGGCGCGTTCTTTAAGGCGTTCGCAAGCCGCCCACTACCTGAACGCGCCCCAAAAGGTGATAGCCATAAGGCTAATCCGGGGGTACCGCACGATCTCCGGCGAGGCGGCTAGCCTCCTTGCCGGATTGCCGCCATGGGATCTGGAGGCGATAGTCCTCGCGCGCCTGCATGAATGGCGCGCGGAGGCACTACGTCGGGGGGAAACTCCGCTGCCGCGGCAAATTGCCGCTCAGCGGACAGACCTCCGGCGTGATATCATGGCGACATGGAGAGAGCGACTGTTGCAACCCCGTTCAGGGCACGCTACCATAGTGGCGATAAGTCCCCTCTTTGAGGAGTGGCTAGAGAGGCGCCACGGCGCCCTCACCTACCGCCTGACGCAGATCCTCACCGGACACGGTTGTTTCGGGAGGTTCTTGCACCGAATCGGGCGGGAGGAAACGCCCGGGTGTTTCCACTGCGAGGATCGTCCGGAGGACACGGTGGAGCACACCGTAGAGGTCTGCCCCGCTTGGGCGGAGCACCGCCGTGTCCTTGTAGCGGCGATTGGCGGCGGCGATCTCTCGCGTCCGGCCCTGGTTCAAGCCATGGTCCGGAGCGAGAGGGAATGGGAAGCCGTCACCACCTTCT
Source organism: Noctua janthina (assembly GCA_963576755.1). NCBI lineage: Eukaryota > Metazoa > Arthropoda > Insecta > Lepidoptera > Noctuidae > Noctua > Noctua janthina. The sequence continues at coordinate 9,291,087 of OY755055.1, forward strand.
GTGAAGCAGTCATGCTAGTGAAGCAGGTGGCGGGACGTGAGAGGGAAAGAACCTCACGTCCCAGCCACCGCGGGAGACGCCCTGGGCGTCGGGGGTCACGTGGTGGCTCCCGGCCACCGTAGGTGCGGGCCTGTGGACGGCGAGTTATGGGCTAGCTCGCCGTCCGGCCGTCTTATGACGACAGGCCGTGTCGAGGCGCGCCTCAAAGAGATGTCAGCAACCGAGTAGGGGTCCGCATGGGCCGATGCCTGCCAGAGCTGCGGGACTGTTCGAAAGAGACACCGTGGCCCTGGAACACAAAGGGCAAAGAAGGAACATGGATGGGTTTTAGTCAGTACAAGTCTGACACTCCCTTCCGCTCCGCCCAGAGTGGGGGGGGTCATTTGATGATTTGCCATCCAAAAAAAAAAAAAAAAGTTCTACAAAGTCGAGCTTTTACTAAAACTCGATACAGTGCCATACCTGCAAACTTACCTACTACATTTTGTCCATATTTTGTTAACATAGGTAATGGAATTGTTGGAAAATATGTATTGTTTTAGTCCCGCCATTCTTTTACTCAGAGCTTTAAGGATTGCAACAGTACCTTCACTCTATGTCCACGACACGCTGTAGACTATAGTGTTTAGGTTTTTATCCTCATTTACGTTGTCTCTGTTCTTTTTCGTACGTATTTAATATTTAGTACATACCTCGCTACAGGTAGGTACACAGCTGATAGTAGCTAGACAAATACGTAATAAAAATCTTAAAATCATTAATTCACTGCTGACCAACACATTACCTAAGCCGCTGATAAGTATGAAGCAAGGATTTTTGAAAATTCATCCCCTGCGGACGTTAAACAGGGGATAAAAGTTCGCACGGAAGTTCGTATTTTTTGCTAGTGGGAAATTATGTCGGGCACACGGCTTGTAGCATGGAAATGTTTTACATTGTAGACAAGAGGAAACTTAGAAGTCTAAGTGAGTAGTTTCAGCGATAAGGTATAAAGGGTAGAAGTAGAACAACTGCCAAAAACTCATCAATTTGTTTTCTAATGTTCGGTTTCTACCTACAGGGAACTCAAATTTCAATCAAAAAGTTTAGCTGAATCTAACTTAAAGTTGATTTCCCGTCATCGTACGAACGGATTGGCCAGATAACCGAGCGATTCAGTGAATTCGGATGACATGGACATCTTGTAAGAATCGTAGCTGGTGGCGTTCTATGGTTTCTGCCTAAACCCACAGGAAAAGCGCGAGTTTATTTTTTTTATGTTTCTTTTAGGTACAAGACTTACGTGGCAGTCGTAGCTTCGAAGCCAGTCAGGCACTTTGTGCAATTTTATTTCACCACCACTGCTTTCAAAACGGTACTCACTGTAAGGTGGTTTAATCGGTTTCGGTAGATACCTACTGAAAATATTGTGAGGAAACCGAACCGGCACGTCTTAGAACCAAAAATTCAAAGACATTTGACATCCACCAACAAGCACTGGGACCGCGTGATGGATTACGGGCCACTCCTTCTCACAGTTAGAAGACCTGTGTCCCAGCAGTGGGAACATTTACTACATTATGATTATGCTTTGGAACACGAATTGAGGCATTTGGTCTAATAACGCGGGCGAACGCGTTAGAGGCACTATAATGTTCACAATTCACTAGCTAAAAAGTCTTACATTTTCCAACTAGGGGCTGCCATTTCTGATTTCGGAGAGTAAAACTGGGAATCAAAAGAATCTGTCTAACATCTGTGGTCGGAAGACTCTTTCTCAGGATTCGGATTCCTATTATGATCTTGCCAACGCCCATCAGAACAGTACGAGTTATATCTATAAATCATCTGCGAAGTACTGTAGAAGGTATGTATGTATTTTAATTTCGATTTGTGTCTTTTTAAGTAAAGCTTTAGCTCCAGCTAGAATTAGACGTCAGTTGGACCAAAAAATCAACAGCTATTCAAAACCCTCTGTCAAAGTTGGAAATGAAGAGCTGGAGACATTTTGAAATCAGCCATAATTCCGCTATGTGTAAAGTCCCGCTGTGGTCCGTCAGTGGGTTCTACACACAGGACTCAAATGGAGTTGGGCAGGACACCTAGCAAGGTGCAGTGATGACAGGTGAACTAAGGGTGTCACCGAATGGCGTTCAAGAACTGGGAAAAGAATGGTGGGTCGTCCGGAGGCGAAATGGGCAGACGACATAGTTGCACTGAACTGGATGAGGCTGGCACAGGACCGTGGAGATTGGCACAAGAAAAGAAAGGCCCAGCAGTGGGTGAATTCAGGCTGAGGATGATGATGGTCCAAAATAGTATTTAAATCCCAACATAAAACTGAATCGATTACATCTAAAAATAAATATAGGAATCAACTTTTTTCTAGCTAGAAAAACGTTTTTTGTCAATCTGTTAATACATTTAACAATTAAGTACTACCTAGGTACTCAAAATGTAATGGATAGTTCCGAAAGACCGTTGTCCTGTAGCTACAACGGTTAAGGATGTCATTACTGCCCTTTTCAAAAATCCACCCAGTATGCGTACTTCTAGAAAACTAACATCCGTTTATCTCGCGAAGATAAATGTTCTTTATATCATTGCTAATGATTTTCTCAACAACAAACTTCCCGATCTCGTTACTTATCCATCACTATTAGTTAATACTTGATCATTAATAACGTTATCGACAAGCGCGCCCTTCCCCTATAAGAGTTTATAATTAAATAACAACAGTTCCCTCAGAGACCAACTTTCGGGATGCTTTACAGTTTGCCAAATGGTGAGTGAGGTGCGTAAACTGACTTATACAATTTACACTTTAACCTATAGACTTACCTACCTCCTACACATGGTTTGGAACTTTGACAAGTACCTACCTAACTGTTCATCCATATTTTCCCTAATATTAAGTATTCTAACATAACATCTCGCCTGTAATTCCTGAAGGGTTTAGGCAGTGGTGCACCTAATAGTACACCCACATTTCTCCAGCCATGTTTAAGTCCTATTTAATATACAGGGTGGCGATTTAGTTACCTGTATCCTTAGGAGGTGAGTCTAACCGTCATATTAAACAACTTTCCCAAATAAACTCATATTCGATTCTTTAATAAAAAAAACGAACTCACATCTACAACAGTAGACAGACTAGTTCGATGTTTGTATGAAAAGCTATTTTTTTTACGAAACATATCGCGACCCTAATTTACACATTATTTTAAAATAAAATTGCTTTTCGTTTTTGTCTGTGACAGCGTTGTTCTTGTAAACTATGTATGTACAAGGGATTTTGATGTGTGTGTGCGTGTTTTCCACATCGTTTAGAGATCTTAAGCGCAGGCCACACCGCCAGCTAGCAAAAAAGCGAGCCGGGCGAGGCATCGTTTCACCTCTTTTCATACTTCACACCGCGAAAAACCGAAAGAGCCGAAACGAAGTATGAAAAGAGGCTCGCCTGGCTCGCTCGCTTACTCGCTAGCTGGCGGTGTGTCCTGGACTTTATTTCGGATCGTTTAGTGTATAAAAAAATAATATTAATTAAACAAACAAATATTAAAGAAGTCTCAATGTTTTGTAAGTCGTGAAAATCGTGCCAACTAGTGGCGGCTCTGTACAAAGACTATAGGAATACCTACTACCCACAGATATCTAATTTATAATACATAGAAAAATGTAAATGCTTGCTCAATTGATTGTTTTATTTTGGTCGTGTACCCTTACCTACTTTTTGTGCCTAATATTTTCGAAACTAGTTTGCTTTTTTTCACAGACAAATTATAAATACCTCACATAGACATAAAATTGGCAACGAAAAAAAATAGTACGTTGCCGCAATGCGGTAAACAAGACAACATAACTCTTTCACAAAAAGTATCTATCTAAAGTCAAACGTTCCACGGTTCGTCCATATTTAAGATCGCTATTAGTTAGCCATACCTAAGCGTAACAAAATCAAAACATGAAGCGAAAAATATTTTTCACAAAACAGTAAAATACTCAACAATTCGTAGACGTTATTGATAATACGGATATTATGTTCATCATGCTTGATTCGTCGGCTTATATAACCCAACGCTCATACATGAATAAAATAAACGACTCCTTAGAGGCATCGCCCCAGAACCATGTCTTTTCTTTTCACCTACGTAAATCCTCGCTCAATGTATTATTACTAAGATTTACCACTGCGAACAAATATGTTACTGATTCTACATAGTTGCGATCGCTCCCTGTCTTATCAAACACTGTAAAACATAATATTGCCCTTTTTAACCCTCCGCCTGGCGCCTTATAAGTGTGAAGTGTGTCTGTGTCTCTATCTGTGGCATCATAGTTCCTGAACGGATGAACCGATTTTGATTTAGCTATTTCTTGTTTGAAAGGTCTCTTAATCGAGTGTTCTTAGCTATGTATCTAGAAAATCTGCTCCGCCGTTTGAAGATCATCACCTCCTTTCTAGTTGATGAAGAGATATTTAAAGCAACTTTCACAGGTCTGATCGATTCGAAATGGAAACCCTGTCACTTGTCAATTATATTACAAAACTGTAATAACCTTGACTCGATGCGCAGGCATCACCAGGATTATGCAGGATAATCATCACCATCGGCAATTTTTTTTAAATCGGCTATTTGCTACAAAAGTGCAAAACCTACACGGTCAAAATGTATGGAACAGCTAGCTGATTTTACCTGACTGCGGCGAAGCCCAAACGGACGGTTATTTAAAATTGAAAAAAAATATATGTGGGAGGGTTCGGAATAATATACTAAGTCCCTTCCACCCATTATACATGTTAATTTGTCAATGTGTGTGTGTTTCTTTATTGTCTGATAGTTTTTTTCTTCGTGTGCGTTTGTAGCAACAAAATGCACTCTCTGTGGGTTATTGCCGAATTCCTGTAGTGTACTGTATGTGTTTACTCCGCCTCCCGCAAAAAGTGGCAGTTTAGTTCGACGATTCGCTCTTTGCTTTTTCCATAATTTATTCCTCTATGCTCGTGCAAACTAAGTCTATGGGGTTACGTCATTGCGCTATCTTACATGGAAATTATAAGTAGGAAAATGCAAACAGCTTGTGTTTTTTTTTAATTAATGTGATTGTGATAGTTTATGATTTTTGAATGGACATGTATTTACACCATGGGACTAACATGTATAGTAGGACCTCTTTAAGTGTGCAGTTCAAGGTTGCGTTGCTTGTAAAGATTTCCATCAATATGTCAAAGGTACATTTATTTTAGTTCTATGTTTTCCCGCCTGCACAGAAAAGTTGGTTAAAGTGTAGACCGATTTAAGATCCTTGCAAATGTTTAACAACAGCGCACGCCTCTCATTAGAGCTCCAAAAGCCCCTTGTAGCATTTTGTCAGACATCTAAGTAACAACGACAAGGTGTATCGGGTCCACACACTTGGCACTCATACACGCGAACTGTTAACCTCTTTAGAAACGTGTCGGGTCGATCTTAAGGTTACGCCGCACTTGCCTATGTTGGTCCGTGGATGGCTGATCGCCCATTACAATGACATGAGTTTCCTCCGTGCCTCGAAAAGCACGTTAAGTCCTTGATCCCGGCTGTTATTTGTAGAACTTTGACAGTCGTTACATTTTTGGTAGTCAATGGCCCGAAAGTCTGACAACTCCTAGCAAGGGGTGTCGTATTACCCAGTACGAACTGGGTTGTGGTGGTCAGATAGGCAGTCGCTCCATGTAAAATACTGGTATTCAGCTGCATCCGGTTAGACTGGAAGCCGAACCCACCACAATTGGTAAAAGGTTAGGCAGATGATGAATGGGTTTGCTCAAATTTATTTTATTTGTGCACAAAAAACAACAAAAACTAACATTCGATTGTGTGGATGAGCCACTACATCCGCGAACTCACCCGCAGCCTGTGCCCTGTCTACTGGACCCGCAGCCCAACCCACAAGTGTGGAAAGTGAATTAGCATGGACCATTAGTACAATTTTACGATAAATCAGGAGAAAATAGTTTTTTTTGACAAATGTGGCTCAAAAGACGTGGTGTCCGAAAAATGAAAAAAAAACTTATTTTTATGAAAATCATACATTTCATGGATATGGCGTAAATTGGTGTATGTGAAATAGAAATAGAAGAAAAACAGATTGTCCTATAAAATAAATTATGGCTGCACGAGGAGACAGAGGAGTTTCAAGAGTCCTGGATAAGTTAGAAGCATCAATAAACGCTGGCCATTACTATGAGGCACATCAAATGTATAGAACCCTATATTTCAGGTACCAATCACAAATTTACGCTTGAATGATATTCGAGGAAGAATAACATGGATTATTAATCATTTGTTATGATTTTGCAGATACCTAAGTCAAAAAAAGTATGCGGACTTACTAAATCTTCTGTACAAAGGTTCAACGTTGTTGCTACAGCGTGATCAGCAAGAGAGTGGCGCAGACTTGGCAATATTACTCGTAGACGTGTTGAATAAATCGGCAACAACACCGTGCCACGAATGGATTGATAAATCAGCAAGGTTATTCGAATTGATGAGTGCTAGTATACCTGAGAGAGAATCTTTCCTCACCAATGCTGTCAAATGGTCTATGGACAATAACAAAAAAGGACATCCTTTTCTTCACCAGGTAAATTCATTATTTACAATAGTTTCCTTCTGTATTATTACTGCATGAATGAAACTAGCCCCTTGTAATGGTTTTGATATTTCTGTATAAAGCTGACCTAAAATAATTTTAGCCTTTGCTACCATGTTCAGATTTATTTACATGGGGGAAAAAGTGTTTGTTTTATTAATATTGCAGCATGATATTTTGTAAACAGTACAGCCATTTCATTAATGTCAAATCCACAATGTTATGTATGACTGGTGTTGGTAGGATTTCCAAGCAACCACTACATTTTAACAATATTTCACTAACCTACTAGTCCATTGGAAGCATAAGAACATTTAAGAATGAGTTATTATTATTCTAAGTAAAAGTTAATAGTTACTCAAGGTTGAAGTTATCAGCTGACCTATCAATTAAATTTTATCACATTACTTTATTTTAGAGAATTGCTGAAGTTTATTGGAAAGAGAAGAAATATGCAGCTGCTCACAGACACTTTTTGCACTCACGTGATGGAAAAGCATATGCCAGTATGCTTGTGGAACTCCATACAACTAAAGGACTTAAATCTGAAATAGATTTGTTCATTGCCCAGCCAGTGTTGCAGATTCTCTGTCTGCGTAATATACAAATGGCTACAGAAACTTTTAATAAATACACAGGCCTACACCCCACGATAAACAATAACAAAGGGCCTCCATATATATTTCCGTTATTAAATTTTCTGTGGTTTCTATTACGTGCGATTGAACAGTAAGTAACATAATTATATTTATTTGTAGAAGAATTTGAGTTTTAGTAACTCTATTTGCATTTACTACATATGACAATTTTTTTCAGGAGACACTCGCATCAATTTAAAATACTTAGAAGTTGGTATGCTATAAGTATTAAAAGGGATCCCAACTACTCAATGTACTTAGATAACATTGGTCGCATTTGGTTTGGCATAGAAATACCACCCGACAACAAGAATCCTAATTCAGTATTTGGAGGACTCCTGAAATCTATAATAGGTGAAGCTGATAGTTCTGATGAAGATGGAGACTATGTAGGAAGGAATGCTGCTGCCCCAGACTTAGACTAAATCAGTGGAAGTAAATCAGTTAACATGGCATTTCAACACATTTTGTGTTTTCATTGACACATCTTGATATCTGGCGACAATTATTATTAACCTGTAACTCCTAATCCTATAAATAATGAAGTGACTTGATATTGTTCACATGCTGCATACGGATTGCCTTAATACATACCAGTACTACTAACATACTTGTGCTATGTTCATGTTCAATATCATGATCTTCATTTTTTTTTTCTTTTATTAGCATTCTGTTTATTAATATATTTTTAAGTTGTTATAGTAAGCAGTTGTGGTGAGTATATCAAATTTAAGATTTTATTAAATTGATTAGATTTTAGTGATCAATGATGCTAAAAAATAGTGCAAGCCTAGTTTATAATTTTAAGTGGGCCTTGCAGCAATACCAACCCATATTAAAGCATATAATGCACATATTTAAATTATTATGGTCAATGCGCCAGACACAATTTGCTCATTGTTGACACATTCACTTAATCTTTGTGCATGAAATCCTCATTATTGTGTGAAGAGATTCAAAATCTAGCTACAAGACAGCAATACAATAACTGTACAATCAACAATGAAGTGTTAGAAATGAATGATGTAAGAGGTCAATTTATTGAACTTGCTATGTAAATATACTTTGCTTCTGCTTTGTCATTTTAAACCATTTGTTGGGAAGTTATAATTGTACTAGGTGGAAAGATTACTTTGTAAATTTGTTTAACTTTTAATTTATTTATAACAAATTCATAGTCATAAAATCATTATTGGTACATTTTTATTATAGGAGGTAGGTAATTCAGTTGACAATTTGTAGAACTACTGGATACTTGGATGTTGTACATAAATTATTATAAAAATATAATTGAATTCCATACCATGGTGAGCTAAACAATTGTTAAACTGAATTATGTTTCACAATAATCATAAATACATGATAATGATTTTAACAGATTTTTTATTATTGTTTTAAAGTATGTACCTTATTTTGTCAATTAATATTAAAAGATCGAAAACTCGCTTTTGTTTCAACTCAGTGTCCACTGATAGGCAAAAACTAAAAGCAACATTTACCAACCTAGCAATTCTGATTGTAAAAATATCACAATTATTATGTATTGGCGGATATACATCTTATGAATATTTATTTGGAAGTAACATAAATTTTTAAGAGTATATCATTTTGTTATGTAGGTACTTAGTAGAAAGAAGTTTAATGTGACATGTATAAATTATCCAGCTCCTTATTGTTATCATTTACATATTAAGATATAAATTTATCACTAACAACTTTGCTATTATCACTTGACCCTGAACATTGCCACTAAACTTATTTATCAAGATCTTCTAATACCAAAGATGTCATTTCTCTGGAAAAGTTTTTCATTTTGAGTGTTTCTTTACGGAGATCCAATTTCAAGTTTCTGGCCTTTAAATCTAAAGCTTGTCTAGCAATGAATTGGTTGAATTCATGGACATCTGGGTGATTCATGTATTCTTGAATAGGCATCCACCTACATGCTTTGATTTCTATGTCAGATTTGGTTATTGTTTCTGATGTAGCTTTTAACAATACAATCACATAAATATCAGAGTTCTCGAACATCATGTTATGTGTATGTCTCAGTGTCACCATTGATTCAAAGGTGGCATCGATCCCTGTTTCTTCTTTAACTTCTCTCACAGCTGCATCTTTGATATCTTCTCCTGTAGTTAAGTAAAAAAAAAAGGCCAACTTATTGTTGTATATAGTTAAATAATAATATTTTACATTCTCAACTTACCTCTTTCTACATATCCCCCAGGAAGTTTCCAATGAGGGACTTCAATGTAGTTCTCAGCTACTACTAATATTTCATTTTTATCATTAAAAACCATTCCACCCACACCAAGATTTGTATGACAGGCTGGTGGTAAATTAGATGAACTATCAGGAAGCCATTTGTACATCATGACAAAATCTCCTCGAGAATGGTGAAAATTGAAGCCTTCCTTGAATGTGAAATAGACATTATATTAGACACCAAAAGAGCAATGTAAATTAGTAGATCATGTAGTAATCTAATCTGATTCTTACATTAGCTAGGAGTGGCACCCAAGCTGCATCTTTAATGTTAACTTTGAACCAGATACAGCGTTTTTTCAGTTCAGACCACTTTTTAAGCGAATCTGGAAATTGAAGAAGAATTAGACGCTCACTAGTAGAAAATTTTGGTAATAATAAATTGTTTCATTATCATCAATTCAGCCGAAAGACGTCCACTGCTGGACGTAGGCCTCCCCCGGCACTTGGAGGAGGCCTAAATTGTTTTGGGGAAAATAAATCCTAATATTACATATTCAACTTACCATTTAACTGGCTTAGAAGCTGACTAATTTCACAAGGTTCTTTTTGAGAATCCACAGTGACTCCATTATATCTGTCTGTCACGCCTTCGAAAATGATAGATTCCATTTTAAATACCGTACTGTTGAGCACACATTTAATTAAAATGATCCCGCTTAAAATTTAAAAAAGATGGTTCTACTGCGCTAAGAAATAACCAGGTAACCCATACCTACTCTTATCACTGTGTGAGTGTGTCTGCTATTGATTGATAATAACTGTCATCCTGACTCATAGACATGCTCTCTCATGACACTGACAGTGACATTACGTGGACACCGCAGCACGTTCCGTAGTGGCAGCGAAAAGATCCCTCTAGACGTGAACTTGTTGGCCGACATTATGAAATTAACAAGAATTTGTGTGGTTTACTACAACTAAAAAACCCGCCTACTCTAAAAAATCACGCTCTAATTAAATTCGGGGTTTACAAGGTACAATCGACTTCTTCTATGGTTGAAGTCGGTTAAAATGTTGCCTGTTACCCGGGCCATAATAAGGAATCGATTGACACCTTATTCATCAAAATCGGATGAATAGCTTAGGCGATACGGAGGAACATACATATATACAAACATACATACATGACATAGACTGTTAAAATCATAACCCTTTTGGCTTCGCCGTAGTCGTGTAAAAATTAAATTAACAGATGTTCGACCAATTAGCTGCACCAGCGCTAAATTATATTAGTTGCACAGTCACCTCCTCCATTAATCTCTGATTTATATCATTCTTGACATAGATTATTACCGAGATGAGACCATTGCATCATTGCTCCTTTTGGTATACGTATTTTACTCTTTGAATAAAACAAGATTTTAATTACGGGCATTAGACTACTGTTGTCCAGCCAGGTTGTGAACTGGTATGGGCTAATGGACATTCATCTTTATGTCGAATCCGGTCGTTAGTACGGACATAAAATGAACAAGAAAGCGCGCCTGTGTGCAGTAGTGACATCACGTACAAGTCACAAAACAGCGTGCTTCTACAGAGCCCTGATGACCAGCTCGAGGCGAGGACGACAGTCAGTGTCGGATCGCAGCGGAGTTGAGACGTCTTGGAACTGTACCCGATTCTTTGTGTTAAGTTGTAATCTCAAGTAATTCGTTAGTTTTGCGAAACAATGTATCGCACCCAATGTGTTTTCATAGCACGAAACCCATTGTCTGCCCACATGATGTACGAGCCTAACGGAGTAAATCCTGACATATCCAACATATAAAATAAAACGTTGCCTAGAATACCACTGTAAAGCTTTATTTGACCGCGTGTGTGTTACATATATAGATCCCTAACAAATAGTGTAATATTCCAACCACAAAAAGTATTTTACATGGAGCGACTGCCTATCTGACCTCCACAACCCAGTTTGTAGGTAATACGACTGGTTGTCAGATTTTCGGGTTACTGACTACCTGTAACGACTTGAAAGATCTACAAAAGACAGCTGGGTCGAACGACATAACAAGATTTCCATGGCACGGAGCAAAACTGTGTGCTGTATGCTGTATGGGTAACCACCCATTCACAGACCAACCTAAGCTAGCGCGGCTTAACCTGAAGTTTGATCCGAGCGGCTGTTATTATTTAGCCACCAACCCCTCTATGAAGATGCGTCATGAATATACTTTTTAGATGGTCCTTCTAGCTGCCGGGCAGTCGTTTGATCCTATAGTTCCTTTTGGTTTTAAGGGGGAAGCGCCAGAGTAGCCCGGGAAATTCAAATTATCTCAGGTATTTTGCTATTTGCCGGTCATTGTCATTAAAAATTATGATGTATTGATTAAAAATTATGATTCGCGACCGTAACCCATAAGTATTGTAATTGGCTTCAGCCGTTCTATTTAAATAAATAAATGTAGTTACAGAATTATAATCATTAAAGTATTTTCCTTAAAATACTCATTAAATGGGATTAAATAAGATTGTTGTATTTATGATTTTAATGATAAAACTCGATGTAGACAAACTCGGTCCAGCCATGTCTTTCTGTTTTTTATTTATGGCAAACTGCCGATAATATTGTCATTTTTGACTTTGACAAATTGAATTGATAGATAATTGACATGCTGTGAGGTAAAGACTTTGAGCCTTGCAGGTTTCAATTTCTACGATTTTGGCAATAATGCAGTTTTAGTTAATAATTTATACAATTATGAATAAATTATTATTCCTTAGTACGCGCTTTAACCAGTACAATGTATTCCTTGGGTAGGTAGCCTTTAAACTGTAGCAAATATACCTATTCCTAGTGCGCAATATTACATTGTTGTATTATTTACATAAACTGTATTTCAGGCTTTGATTAAGAGAGCACAGCAAATACATAATATTGATATGATCGTTGTTAATGCACTATGAAGGTTATGGCTACATAAAATTTGTTTACATTTGATTTCAGAAGATACTTTTGTGCATACTCCACTGATGCATCAAGTAAAGTGTTTAGAGGTGCTAAAGATAGATACAATGGCATCACAGTCGACTCCACAAAAGAGAAGTTCAACAGACATAAGTTCACTGATTACCTTGAAGGTTGGTAATTAATAAATCTGTAAAAACATATAACTTCAATGGACAGACTATGCCTTAGTCTGTCCAACGCTTGGGGATGCATTACTTAAAACTATATTCAAGACAGGACTAAGATAGTCATACCAGGTGATTAAAGAATAAGAGCAATGTAGTTCATATGTCATAGTCAAAAGTAACAGAGGAAGTTCAAAAACAATGCTGGAATTGAAAAGTGTTTTGCATCTAAAATAAAGAATGTATTTATCTAAATCCATAAAATCTTTCCTGTGGTCTAGATTTGCTGATCAACCCAGTTTTGAGATTCGGTCATTTGAAATCTATGAAATTAAAAACAGACAGACTCATTTGCTATTGGTTTTTTTTGTATGACAGTGATAGCAATGCACAGTATAATTTTAATTACAGTACAGTTTAATTTTTTTTCTCAACCATTAAAATTATATTCTTTGATTTTATTGTGTTTCAGAATCATTGTCTACCTGGGAATCACAAGGACATAGGTGTATATGGTTCAAGATCAACATAATAGATGCTTTCTGCGTTCCTATTTTAGCACAAGTAAGTTATTTTTACTAAAGTACTCTAATGTTTACATAAAATTGTTGACTGAAGGTGTTTACCCATTTATTATTGTTTTTAATTAAGGCTTGCTGTTCTTAGAAAGGCTTTAATTTCCATCATGCAAGAGATGGCTTTGTGATGATGTACAAGTGGCTGCCTAAGGACTCGGAGCCGAACCTGCCTCCTGCTTGCCATACAAACCTTGGAGTTGGGGCTATGGTGTTCAATGATAAGAACCATTTGCTGGCTATATCAGAGAAACACTATGAGTATCCACACTGGAAGCTTCCTGGCGGATATGTTGAGAGAGGTACATAAGTTTTATTAACTCATTATAAGATAAACGGCACTGTAAAGTTCACTGATAAACATCATAAACTAGTAAGTGGTAAAAGCAGTCTAAAGTCCACTGATAAGTAATGCTCTCTTCTTTCTATCGCTTTTTACTGTAGCAAATCAAACTGAAAATTATTATTATTTGTTTATTTTATTTGTATATAAGTATTAGTATCATTATAAGTGCCTATATAAATTTTCGATAGCAAGAAGTTATTTTTATATATTTATTTTGTACCCTATCACAATGTTTTCTTATTTAACCCAAAGGTTGACTGGTAGAGAATGCCTTGTGGCATTTAAATAAATAAAATTAGCCAATTAGCTGCACCAGGCTGCTTGTATGCTGATCTTGTTTTAAACTTACCAACATGAGTTGATTTTTTAATTTTCTTTATAAATACAGGTGAAGATATTGTTGATGCTGCTATAAGAGAGGTCAAAGAAGAGACTGGAGTTGATGCTGTATTTGAATCGCTAGTCACGTTTCGGCACACACACAACATGATGTATGAAAACTCTGACATTTACGTAATTCTTATGATGAAGGCTATCTCGGATAAAATTGTATCATCCCAAAGAGAGGTGAACGAATGCCAGTGGATGGATGTAGAAGAGTATCTCAATCATCCGCATGTCCATAAATTCAATAGATTAATAGTAAGAACAGCTTTAGAGTACAAAAAACGAAATCTAAAACTTGACCTACAGAAGAAGACAGTCAAGTGGGCAACCTATGTCAGGGACATGAACTTTTTGGTTGTTGAAGATTGCAATTTAATTGAAAAGTAAATGAAATATACATACTTAATATTAAAATGTACATAATTATGAACATGTAAAATAAGATGTAATTAAGTTATACATATTTTACAATAAAAAACACATTGTTAAGTTTTTATTTATGTTTATTTTGAAAGATATAAGTAATTAGATAGAGAAATAGGAAGAGTCACAAAACATTATTCTTTATTGCCATCACAGGTTCAGAACACAGAAAGAGATGTACGACAAGTACAGAAATCCTTTTACTTAAAAAAAAAAGTAGTGCATAGTGTTGTTCATGATTTACTAGGAAAGTCTTTAGGGTTTGAATTGGGGCAGTACATCGATTTTGGTAGGATGATCCGCGGGATTTCCTTCCACGATATGAGCATGGACTTGCTTTTCGCCTTGGACTGGTTATTGGTCTGTAACAAAAAGGTTTATTTAGTCAATTATTGTAAAGAGAAACGTAGGTATGTTTTATTTTAATTTCCACAACTTTTGTAAGGCCACACACACAAATCTCACATGCACAAATTAATGTCAGCCACGCCACGTCAAACCTATTTAACTAGTTTAGTTAAATAGGTTTGACGTAGACCCCATGGTTTCTATTGCCTACAAAACCATGGGGTCTTTACCAATGGATTGCTGTTAAACAGTGAATTTAAATTCACAACTTTCGATAGGGTGGCTGCGCCGGTTTCCCGACCAGCGCCAGTTAGCGACCAAGTAAGAATTCTATCATACATTTACATATCAAATATGGCTCTGGGGACAAACAAGGATAGTTATTTTATTCTCTATAATAAAATTGGTTTAATAATATTTGTTCATATTCCGCCTACATAGGTACATACCTATGTAGGCGGAATATGAACAAATCCTCGTTTTTATTTCGACGTCATTACCGCAGGCGTGCTCACACTTGTAAAAAATAGTGGACACGTGCTCTTTGCAATATAAGTATTTATAGTCATATGTATCGGTGACGTTTTTCTTATTTTAATTGCTGGTAATACCTATTTCCAATGCATTTTGACAAGTTTTTTAGTAGGTAATATATTAATAGTAAAATATTTAGTGGTCTAAAATAGTAATTGTTTAAAAAAAAATGGATTACGGGCTAGTGGTCGCAAACGGACCTGCAGAACTTAAACTCATGTTTTAATTTTTGTTATCATTTTAATATGGTACCTATAGGATCGAAAGGCTTTTAAATACATTTGCTGTTACTTTGAGTTTAATTAACTATCACCTAAATATAAATAAATCGTTTCATTCAGTCATATCCAATTGCATGACAATAGCCTGGTAGCAAGTTAAATGTGGCACTATGATGTGTCAGTTTTCAACCAGTGAGAGTTTAATATTTCTAATGTTTGTATAGGCAGATGTTTTTTGAAATTCGTACTAAGTGTAGCATAAGCATAGCATAATCAGCCTATTAATGTTCCCACTGCTGGGACGCAGGCCTTATCTCTATGAGAGGAGAAAGGAAGGAGGAGGGAAAAACAAAAAGTGTAGAACTACGAAATATTCACAAGTAGGAAGGTATCTCTAGAAATGGCGTCAGCAAGTCCGGCCGGCATTTACTTGGTTTCCGGCTTTTAGAGACTGATATTGTATGATCTGCAACTTCAAAATTGGCAACTATGACACTCTCGCCACATTAAACATTTTACATGCTGAGAGAATAGGCACTAGCACTATATTTCATTGATTAACAATTATTGATTAGGGAACACTTATTTGGTTTCATCTATTATCACAGTACCTAAAGATGTTAATAAATAGTTTTAATGGTCTCACGTTTTACCCAATACTTCTAACCAAGGTAAAACAATGGATTTAATCTAGATAGGAACAGTTTTGACTAGGGCAGAGGATTCAATTACGTATCAGATACGTAATTGAATCGTCGATACGTCGTATCTGTGGCTACATCGGCTACATCCTCACCAAATGGTATGCTGGTCCGTTCGAGGTAGAAAAAAAAGTAAATGACGTTTGTTTAGGGTGAAGTAGGTAACGTGCTCCTGTAGTCAGAATTCAGAGTTTTGTGTTCCAAATAGTTCCAATTCTGTAATCTTACAAATAGGTAGGTATAAGAAGTGTACCAAATCTGTGTTAGCAACAGATAAACGATCGTCATCTTATTGATGCAAATAACAAGAACCGGTAAACATTTACTACAGCATGATTCACTTGCGAAGTTTGGAGTCCTTTTTTTATGAACTGCATTGGAATTGATGATGAGGATTCTGAACTCTTTCCACTGTCCTACGAACCCAAGCTACAATGCTTATAATAATTTTAACTAGGTAGTAAGGTATTGTGTTAGTTATAGCTACCAGCTTACCTATTAGGTAAGTACCTACTTACTGTAGGAAAATGGCGGTAGCTGCAAATAGTACCTACTTTTAAAAAAAATCGGTTACGGTTTTTTCTTTCTAAAAACATAGTTTTGGTATCCTCTTTTTTTTGGATCGATCGTATGACCACTTTCACTGTTTATTTTCTGGATTAAGTTTAGGTCTGGTCAGTACTTCTATCTCAAATCACGTTACTATAACGCCTTAAAGCAGGAGTAATTCCAGTGTGGGAAAGAGAGCTGTACCGGTCGTCTAGCGTCATCTTTTTCCCACACTGGAATTACTCCTGCATTAAGACGTCATGGTAGGCCACCTGTATAACTGGTATTCTCTCCTTTGTTCACGATTCATAAACATAAAGTGCGTACCTATCTATCTATCGTATTAGTGTAAATAACGAGTTGATAAACACAAAAATGATTCTGATTTTCGTTCTAACAGATAAAAAAAGAATAAACATGATAAGGAGAATCAATCTTGAATGATTCATTTAACATTTAAAATTTGGTAGGCATACTATTACACAGTTTCATCGTTGTCGTTATAGCATAGACTATTAGGTATCTACCTACGTAGCTACCTTTCTCTTCGCAAAACATCTGGACTTAAAAAAAAATTACACTTAACGTTGAAAATCAATCAATCAACAGTGTGCACGTACGTGTATACGCATTCATTTAAGTATCGCCTATTGTTAGGGGAAATGGTCATAATTGGTTCTTGCATCCTTTATTTAGGTAGGTACTTAGCCACTTAAGACTAGCTAGACAAACACGTGTGAAACGGATTCGTTTAGCATAAAGGCGCGTTTCCATTATGCAAGTGATTTGCATACTAGTTGCAAGTTGCATGCAAATTGTATAGTGGAAACAACAACTTGCAAACAAGTTGCAACTTGTATGCAATTAGGTTTAAACTTGTACGCACAATAATCAAGTCGGCACATTTGCACGCAAGTTGCAAGCGCATGCGGTCGTGCATAGAGGATTACTTTGTTTATGACTTTATTACTTTGTAAAAATGACTGCTAAATGGGATACGGAGAAAACAATAATGTTTATTGAGGAATATCATAGACATGATTGTCTGCCAATTCTGTTAACAGATTATTCGACGTACCGTAAGCATCTCTTCTGTGAATCCATTTTCTAACCCACTGAACTGGTCGACGTCGATGCTTTTTTTTGTTATTTAATACGTGTATAATTATTGCGTATACAACTCTGCATGCAGCGACAAGTACAGCACGTCTTCTACCCATGATAAACACTGTACAACTAGAACTAACTTGTATACCACTAAAATCTTGTATGCAAGCTGCAAGTTGAACAAAATCGTGTTTCCAATTCAAATCACTTGCACACAAGTCTGACGTCATACATGTATGCAAACACTTGCATAATGGAAACGCGCCTTAAGTTCAATCCCATTCCCGATGTTTATGAAGGTATTAAGATAAGACAGAACACGATTTTTAATCATCACCCGATGTACTTATCAGTAAATTGATACGTGTATGTTTAGGTAACCTACTGTGGGTAGGGCACGCCACCATAGTGGCGATAAGTCCCCTCTTTGAGGAGTGGCTAGAGAGGCGCCACGGCGCCCTCACCTACCGCCTGACACAGGTCCTCACCGGACACGGTTGTTTCGGGAGGTTCCTGCACCGAATCGGGCGGGAGGAAACGCCCGGGTGTTTCCACTGCGAGGATCGTCCGGAGGACACGGTGGAGCACACCGTGGAGGTCTGCCCCGCTTGGGCGGAGCACCGCCGTGTCCTTGTAGCGGCGATTGGCGGCGGCGATCTCTCGCGTCCGGCCCTGGTTCAAGCCATGGTCCGGAGCGAGAGGGAATGGGAAGCCGTCACCACCTTCTGTGAAGCAGTCATGCTAGTGAAGGAGGTGGCGGGACGTGAGAGGGAAAGAACCTCACGTCCCAGCCGCCGCGGGAGACGCCCTGGGCGTCGGGGGTCACGTGGTGGCTCCCGGCCACCGTAGGCGCGGGCCTGTGGACGGCAAGTTATAGGCTAGCTCGCCGTCCGGCCGTCTTATGACGACAGGCCGTGTCGACGGCGCGTTCGTGTTCCACGTGCGCCTCAAAGAGATGTCAGCAAATAAGTAGGGGTCCGCAAGGGCCGATGCCTGCCAGGGCTGCGGGACTGTTCGAAAGAGATACCGTGGCCCTGGAACACAAAGGGCAAAGAAGGAACATGGATGGGTTTTAGTCAGTACAAGTCTGACACTCCCTTCCGCTCCGCCCAGAGTGGGGGGGGTCATTTGATGATTTCCCATCCGGAAAAAAAAAAAAAAAAAAAAAAAACCTACTGTGGGTGTAATGTGTTTGGAGCTTTATCGAAGATCTTCTCTTACAAACGAGATGATTAAATGATTCACAACCACAGAAATACAATGTCACAAAAACTTCTTTGTATGGTATTTATATTTGTCATATTAAAACAATTTTGTGCTTTAGTAGGTAGGTACTCGAAAAATGTTTGATTATTAAATTGTTTTAATGAACTTTGTAAGTAACCCAATTCCTATTTACACATCAAGATTTTCATATTTCAACAAATCTTGTCTTTGGTGAATTCAAGGCATAACCGCATCAAAATATATAATTGTGTAGATATAGGTACAGGATGTTTGGTGCATCGTTTGCCAAATTGAATTGACCAAATGGAGAGGTAATTTGCTATCTCTTCGGGCCCAAGAACTCACTCTTGGCCACATCGGTTTTTTTATTCGGTTTTTCTAATTTTTATTTTGAATAATTCCCAAACTTAACATGAAAGCTAAAATTAAAAAAAAAAGTTATTAGTATAATCCTTAAATTACATTTTACTTTTTATACCTACTGTTGTATGGTTCTATCAAATTCAAAACTAATCGCTAGTAACATCTAGTTTTTTTTTAATAACTCACAAAGCTTTTGGAAGAAGAAAAAATAAAGTTAAAACTCAACTTTAAATTGCTATAAAAAAAAACTAAAAGCGATCGAGATCTTAGAATTATTTTAAAAAGTTCTCTAGTCTGTCCTCTTTCCAACGGTATGCAATATGCTAAAAAAATCATTTAATAACTTCGCTAATTCGTTAAATTTGTGTATTGGGACGCACCATCAAGTTACTCCATATTCAGGATAAAACACTAGTTTTCGCATAAATAACATGCTGTAAGTAGATAGATACTGTTATTTCACACTTACGCAGTCTCTTATCTCTTTCTCTCTCTTATATTTATAATATCTACACTTGGGAGCAAAAAAAAACGACCCATTTCCTTTTTTCACGCATTACGGTTATTATTTTTGGTATTATCGAACGCATCGATTCGAAACATATTATTATGTAATATCGCCTAAAAGGTTATTTAATACCCTTTACAATCAAGGTACTTAGTTGTCAAATTTTCATTTCTACCTAATTAAAGCTTAAAGGGTAGAATAAAATTATCGCATTTAATTTAAAAAAAGGTTGAATTGGGGATTTTTGTTAATTATGCCCATATTGACGTGTTAATGTAGTCTTTCTCTGTGTCTGTGTAATGAAATAGCATGATAAAATGGATACTTCACCGACGGAAGCTGCACAAGCTTATAGCTTTAAGTACTTGAGAGATTTCATTTAAGTCGTTCAAAGGTACAGCGGGTATACCGCAGGTATCTGGAGACTGGTGCTTTTGTTCGGCGGCCTAGAACCGACAGACCACGGGCAACTACAAAACGTGACGACCGCTTTATTGCAACCAGTTCGTAACGCGACCGTGGACTTAATACTGTTCAGCTACAGCAAGCGTTACGTGACGTTCGAGTTGTCGAAATCAGTACGAAGACAGTGAGACGAAGACTAAAGGAACGAAATTTAACATCACACAACCCGCAACTGGTTTAAAATTAACTGTAGCTCACCGCCGATCTCACCTGGAGTTTGCGTTTTTCTTTCAGAGCCAATAATGTATCATTCAATAAGGTTATTATTCAATAATTTACCCTCATTGTAAAGTTTATTCAATAGACCTCTAGGCGATATAAGGTTCGAATTGATACGTTCCATATTACCAAAAAATTTTAATTGTCCTCGGTCTACCCTACTCAAGTCTCAGAGGCTCATTTTTAACCTTAAAAACTGTTTTAGTTGAGTGATTCTATGGTACGCTACAATTTATTACGTACAATACCAATTCAGTGGCATCAGTCAGGTAAAGCTAATATAACTTAATATTACCCGTGTGTTTTTAACTTTTCTAATAGGTACGTGACACCTACCCTCCCAAATATTTTGTGTACCTAGTATCGATTATTAGGTGGATATACTCATAAACCTACTTAAAAACAATTACTAGATATGTATAACCTACATATTATGTATTTATGGCATAACAGATTATCTACAAAACGTAAGACGTAAATGCCAGTAAGTAGTGCCAGTGTAGTGGTGTGTGTGTTATCCATGTACAATTTAAGACCCAAGGTTCAATTTTCGTCGGTAGGTTAGGTACGTAGTACGTAGCAGTATTATATTATCTATGGTTAGGTATAAGTGGATTCCTATTTTTTTATTTGGTAGGTATGCGATAGGTAATTATTAACTGTAATAGTTATTCTTAAAATTTGAACTATATTTACGTAGGTACCTATCACCCATAACGACTGAGTTGTAGGTACTTTTTAGGGTTCCGTACCCAAAGGGTAGCCAACGGCACTCTATTGCTAGCCTCCGCTGTCTGTCCGTCTGTCTGTCAGCGGGCTGTATCTCATGATCCGTAATAGGTAGACAATTAAAATTTTCACGGAATGTGTATTTCTGTTGCTGCTATAACAAAAAAAAAATTGTAGGAGGCTCCCCTATTACAAAGGTACGGAAGCATTCTCGCTCGAGTCCGACTCGCACTTGGCCGGTTTTTATAGTCAGCGATCGGTGGGTTCTCTCATCATCATTTTTTTTTTATATTAGATAGGTAAAATCGGAACTAAAGTTAAATTAGAAGAATAAGGCACTCAGTTATTACCTATTTTGATGGCGAAATGTGTCATTACACTATATGTTATTTTTACTACCTTTTGTAGGTACCACATTAACCGCAAATAAATAATTTTGACTTTCACTATATAACATGCTGAAAGACAATGTACCTATTAAATAACTTTGTGTCAATTTAGATGATGTAATACCTAGTAAGCAGGCGCGGTCGCAGCCAAAGACTTTAGAGGGGATCACTCAGGGCCGTAGCCAGGAATTACTTTGGGAGGGGATACCCTGAATAAAAAAAAGGCAGATTGGGGGCGGATTGATGGATGGGTTCAACCAATGGGTTAAACACTATTGGGAACAACTTTTGAAAAACGAAGTTTTATCAACCATCCCTGATGTACCTATAATTTATTTTATTTTATTTATATTTTGGTTTATTTCCGGGTGTATCTTCAGTTCCGCAAGCAGCTCTAAAATGTTTGCACTTAACCTCGGATATGTCAGATTTTCGTTTTATCATTGATACAAAACAGTGGTAACATTGTCGAATCACACAGAAAACCCGAAAAAGTTTAGGATTCAAAAGCAAGCGTTGTGAGCTCGAGTTTTAGCACTTGGTAGGCACGACTTGATAGATTTTCTTTTGTCAATTTTTTTGTATGACAAACCCGTGAAGCGACCGCGCGAGCACTTGAGTAGCCATAGAAGTTTCTTCATTTTAGTACATTTATTTAATTTTCATCGGGGTATTTCTTTTTTACTTGTTCTTTAAAAAGGATTACTTAAATCTAATCTCGATACCTAATAATACCCTCACGAATCGTACAGGGTTTTTTAACATATTGTATAAATATTACTGATAAAAGAGAAGAAAAATACGCGGGTATTGGGGCATGAACAAATTGTGATTTTATTGACATTAGGTAGATATGTTCAAGGTTAATTCATTAATAGGTAGGTTTATACCGGTCGGACATTACCGTTCTGTATTAGACTATTAGTCCCACAGGAATCTTGGTATGAACTGCCATTACCGAGCTTAGGTACCTACCTACCTACTCACTGCGTTACAGCCATGGGTTCAGATTATTTATTTACCTAGGTACTACACGGTTTCCTCACGTTATCCACATCAGCGATTAAGAAATCACTACAGATAGGTACCTACAGAATCTATGACTGCTTATACGAAATATGAATATTATGTAAACAATTGCAGTTGTGGGATGTCCAGCGTCCAGCTCATGCAAACACACACGCATACAGAAGACATTGCGCAAGAAAACAACTTTTACATAAACAACAGTGCCTAGTAAATTTTATCATTCTGCTAGATTATCTGAATACGTAGGTACCTAGGTACTACCTACGCTAGCGGCATACAATGAAATAAACCATGCCTTGACCAATACCATGTATTACCTAACTTAGGCATTCAGGTAGTATTTTACTTCTTAAATGGACTAGAAACTCATAAATCCAAGAATGTAAGTAAATGCCTGCTTTCATTCTTTCATCGCCTCACCGTAACAAAAACCAGATAATCTGATTCGACCTTGCGTTTGAAATTAATGTTAGGTAGGTACATTATGTTTTAATTGTAATAATAATATATATATATTTTTATATTTTTAAATGTTTTTTATATTACTTTGTATAGAAATATTTAAAAATGTAAATATAATGTAAATAAAATAAATAATGGATAATAAAACATTTATTTCAGATACAATCTATAAAGCATAATAGTAATAGAATAGTCAGCATACTTGACAAATATAAAAATTAACAAAATATAATAATTCAATTAATAGCAGCTACAATAGATATGAAGATACATAGATTAAATTAAATACCTATTCAATGTCAATATTAAATATAAAATTTTAAAATAGTTTCTTTTTAAATTTGTAATGCTTTGTGCATTACAACTTAATAATAACTTTTATTTATAGGTCAGCAAGTAACTGTTTCACTCAATAAGTAAACCTTCAACAGAAGCAGTGATAGGTACATTCAAAATAAACTGAAACTAAGTAGGTATAGAACTATGCTTCAAGTTGGTTTTTTGAAAACATGCTAGCCGTATGCTAAACATGAGAACGGTCAGAGATGCCAAACGGGTTACCAAACACGCTTTTAGATCCAAACACAAGGCTCACAGACACAACAACGATAAGAAACGTCCACATTGTAATTTCTAAATTAATCAAGCGACACTCACCGGAGCTAAATCAGCTTCTTTGTTGTACTTCATTGTGAAATACATGGACAAACTCAAGAATATCAATTTCAGTGTAATCGCCACAGACACTACTATTAAAAATGCGTAACTCATGATTATTTTTCGTCGTGTACAGTTTAAATTGAAATTGCACACGGTCGTGAGTCGCCTTACGGTGTTCAACCAAAACTGCACGAGAACTACGGCATAGCGTTTGTGTTGATTTTTTTATCGAAGTTAAACTGAACGCTCCCGTACGGAGAGTCGGAGACGGTGACTCATGAGTTAACAGAAGCGTCTTTAGTTTTCAACATTGTTCATGCGCTTCCAAAACATTCAACAACTATGTAACGTGATCTAGTAATGATAGTCGTTGTCAGTATGTCGTAGCAGACTGGTGTAGTGTAATGCACCATGGGAACTTCTATGTGATTAATGGAAATGTTTCCCGATAAAAAACCTTATCTATTGATTAGAAATGAAACACGTTAAACCATGATTAGAAGAAAAACGATTTAAAAAGTGAATGTTGTAGGTAATAGCATTTTCATTTTAAAAACATTTGACTATTAATTCGGAACATCTTACAGTCAGAAATCGGTTTTCAAGCTACGATTAATCAGATTTTTCGTACATAGAAAATAGGTCAAACACAGGAATGACACATAGGAAAATATGTATGGTACATAGGAATTCAATATAAGTAGGTAGTATTTTTGTTTATCAAGAAGAAAATTGTGGCACTAACTTACATAGTAAAATTTAACTAACGTTTTAGATGGCTAAAGTCAACATTGTTGCCCATGTTAGATTGCGTTCCGCGGCCCCGTAATGGCATTCGTCCATTATCCATTAATAATTATATTATAGTCTACGTCTACGCTAAAGGTACTACATCAACAGTTACACTTTAAACAGCTGTATAACTCAGCTATTGTTATTGCAAAACAGTCACGCAAGTAGCTATTTGTGTGATGTCACAACGTTGATTCAGCTCAGCTTAACTAATAAAAACATTTTTAACGCGTAGACCTGGACCATTTTAAGTGGATAAATTCATGTTCAAGGATTATACAAACTAGGTAGTTCATGCTGGTTATAATACCAGACTGCCGGGTTACAATCTTGACCTTATATTCACGTACAGCTCCTCAAGATTCAATGACAGAAGTAGCGTCTCACGAATATCCTCTTAGCGGACATTAACATTCCTTGGGGTTGTCGCTCCGTGAAGGTTTGCGGAAACAACTGCGATAAACTCGGATATGGATGAACAAATACGTAGACGTTTTATGCCAACAATTAATTGTGGAGAAATATTAACTTCAGTAGCTCAAAGATGTAGAAGAAAGGACAGCAAAATAATGTAGCACAATTACAGACCTTCAATGTATGTATTAGCCAAACAGTATAATAAATAAGTACTTAAGTTTACATAAGTGTTTAAAGACAATAGGTATGTAGTTAACGCTAAGTTTATGAATATTCGATCACCTGATTAAGGAATCTGGTTAGGAAGTCAACTAGCAGAATAGCTAGACGACTGCAAATATGTTTGCTGGTTGCTCTTTTGTGGAATTTAGGTAAGTAAGTAATTTGTATTATGTACATTAATGATTTAAAATATCGGCCCTAAATCCAGATGCACATGTCTGTCTTGCAGTTGTCTTTTTGACCTGGTACCTGGCTGTAGTGGGTACAGGTCAAAAAGATAAGACAACTAAGGTATATAAGTTTTTGGGAGTCCCGTAAAATAGGTCTAGCTAGATCCACGTTTACTGCCTACACCCCGAAATCATTATGAGGATAATAACGAGAGGTTTAAAACCAAAGTTTGATTTGAGATTAAATGTGTTAATGTCTGACAATTTATTCATAATCATTCGCAAACACAATCCTTAATGTGTTTATGTATTTATCTAAGATTTCTTTCCTAATTATTTTTGATAAGATACGGTATTTATCGAATATATATTTAAGTAGCAAGTAGTAAAAAAATCTGTGTTTTCTACTAAACAATAAGAATCTCGCTTAGCGCGTCGAGTTACATTTAATCACTGATACGTGCCTAATGCTGATGTTATTGTATAGTACGACTACATTTAATATTAATAAATATTTCTATTGTTCCGATTATGTGGTTTTGACCTCAAATCCATCAATAGTGATTTATTTAAGGAGTAACAAATTATTCTTTCCGAAGGAGCCTGCTTAACAATCAACTTAGCCTATCCAGCATTATAAATATTCCATTTAACGTTTTCCAAAGTCTTGTTCGCTGTGGAATAACATGAATATGTTCTAGAACACAGAACGCCTGCTCCAGCCGCCATGACACGAGTGCCGCTGTGACGCCACGCCACGCGACACCGACGTAAATCTCCAATCTTCAAACAATGTAATCAACATTCACAACCAAATGTTCTTGAAGGTCATTCCGGCAATTTAAAGTAGCAAAAAATGATTATTCGCTTAGTATGGTACGTTTATTTAGAGATTTGCTTTATTTGTTTCTTTGTTACCGCGTAATTTGGAATTATGATATCGTGAATTATCGGGCACACCAAAAATATCTATCTAAGGACTAAATGAAATTGTTATTATGTCCAGAAATCAGATCTTAATGTTCAAAGTCGACGCGTGCTACGCAGCAGCCAGGAATGGTAGGCGTAGAAGGAATGCGCGTAGCAGGATTGCTACGCCGAGACGAATTGCTACGCAGTTCTACGAGTCTATTCCCGAGGGTGTGTTAGTACTAATTACCAACCCATGTAAATGTAATAAGACTAATAAGTATCAACCGGTTCTCTATTGTGATATAAATCTATATAATTAATGTCAAAACATTTACTTGTAACAATAAAAATGACGAATCTAACATTACTTATTGTCATTCAAGAAATATAATTATGATTGTCATTTCTTGTTCGGAAAGAGTAATTTGTTTTCCTTACCTACTGGGTTGTATTATACTATAAATCACCAGCTACTATACGACCAGCAACACATGTTAGTCGTAACAATAAAATTATAAATATGTCAAAAGCAGATGATTCAAAGATTTCTTTGAAATAAGAGAGTTAAGGTAAATAAGTTGTGTATTTTAATAGCTTTACATTACAGTGAGTAAATATCGGAGTTTCTTAATACTATGCGGCTTGTTTTGTTTGGTTTTCCGTCTTCTCTGCGACCTGTTGTTCGCTGAGCGAGGGGGTGCCACTCATGCGCACGATGGCATCGTAGAGAACTACCTGAGGCTGAAGACTCAGGCGCGGGTCTAGCACAGACCCGAGCGATGATAGACGATGATCACCCTGGAAAACACATTATAGGTCATTAGAGAAAGTTGCTTAATTGACATGTGGTATGAAAATCAAATGAGAGTCAAATTAAACTGTTTAGTGAACAGCGCCTGTAACTTTTTGTAACTCTTTCTGATAAATGAAACAATGCTATCATTATAGCTTGCGAGAAAAAGAAACAGAAAGATGGATAGATTTCGCACGTCGTTTTTTTTTAAATTGAGATTATTATATTAGTACACGTTAAACGTACAAATACATAGTTCTTTGCATGAATGACTCAAATGGAACGGTACAAGAAATGATGAAGTCGGGTGGCGCCTGAATTTGTGGGTGCCTAACACGGTAACCAAGATAACGCTATAGTGCTATTATGTTTACGCAGGCATTGTATATCTACAGATATATGTAGAATCATTGTTAGTCTACGTAATCAAGCTGAAATGTCAATGAGTTTGTGGTACAAGCCGTAAAGCTTCTGCTGCTTCAGCTGCTTTTCGAGCAGAATTGCTCTTGAAATCATCTGTTATTTTTCAACAACTTCGTTTAGTATTATTTTTTTTCTAAATATGCTTATTTAGTATAAAATCGTTCAGGGTTCGGTTCGAGGGTTCATACAAAAAAGGGTTTCAAACACCCTTTAACCGCCAAAATGAAAACAGCAGTGATATTTTAACAAAACATTTATTTTACAATTGTTTACAAAACCATATTAACGCAAAAGTATGATTTTTTTTTTTTAAATTAGCCTCCCTTATAGGGGGATGTACTCGATGGAGTACAGTGGCGTATTATAGGTGAAAATTTTCGAAGCATTATTTTTCGACACATACTGTTTCGAGACACTTTTTGCATTACCAGCGAATTCTTGCATGACATTTAACGCATCGTAATGGTTTTTCAAACTTTTGAGGATAGTGTCCAACGCCGTCTTGAGGCAAGCCTGGGACCAATGAAGACGAAGGTCGAGCCTTATATTGTGTTTTCTGGTGTAAATAGAACCTCGCAATGGTGCGTCGAAACAGTAGCTGGTCCATGCTATCACTGCGACTTATCACATGCAAACACCAGGCATTTGCAATAGCCATATCTACCATGTAGGTAAACAGAACCCACCACCACTTCTTTCCGTGAATAGTAATCCTGTGCAGTGAAATAGATTGATCCAACTCATCCACTCCCCCCATATTTTTATTATAAGTTTGAAATAGTTTTGGGATGTTGACATCAGTTTTTTCACGTTATACTGGAGCCCATCGTTTTACAACTCCCAACGGTTCAATACTGTCATAATTTGTTGCCATTGTGCATACACTATTATCCTTCCATGTCACTATTAGTATTTCGTTTTGCTTATCAAACCAATAATCATACGAGGCACGATCTTCTTTCTTCACCTCTTTAGTACTTCTGAGAGGACACTTCTTTGCCCTGTTCTCTCTTATAGTTCCGGTCGGTCGGTTTTAGAGCTGTAGAAGAGTATCTTTGTAAACACTTACGCCGTACTGGCTGATCTGGTGGTTGGCGACTTCTCTTCGCCTTTTTGGCCAAAGGTTCAACATAACTGCTTTCGTTCCCATCACTTGAAATTGTGTTCTGGTCATTCCTAAATACCTCAATATTATCAGGCATATCACGCGGCAAAGAGGCAGTGACCATGTCTTCTTCAGCACAGTCTTCTTCATCTGTCACAACGCTAGTTTCAGGCGATATGATCTCAAATTCGTAATTGGCATCACTATCAGTATCTTCTATAATGGAATTAACAGCTTTCTCTAAGCCATTGTAATGATTGGAAATGTTAAAATGTTTCGAACTCTTTATGACAAACACCTAAAACACCGTAAAAATAGAACAATTGTTATATGGATCCAGCCGCTGTACCCAACTGAGTACAGCAATGTTTCAAATACGATATTTTTGTAAATATAACTTGTAAAACACTTATTTATCATTTATTTTATAAATAAAGATGTACCCAATGAAAAAGCATACATAATACTAAAATGGGGTTTTTGAAATCACAAAAAAATAATATAGTAAGGTTCTTACCTGCACACACAGTTAAACTGTTAGGTTAGAATTTTCTAAGTGACCGCTATAATGCATATACCCGCCAAAATAATTATTAGTTTCACGCATTATCTGTCTTCCAATAAAAACAAATGTAGCTTTTAACATTTTACAACTACCCTCATAATTTTAGCTGTACGCAATCAGGTACAGTGGCGGATAATGGGTTTTAGACTTATTTCAAATTTAGGATTTAAATTTTATTACTATGGGTCTATGTAGATAGTTACTAATATTAATATTTGAAGTAACTATAACTTGTGTAATGCCGTGTTTCGTATACCAGAAATGTTACACGTAGAAAGTGCTACCCGTAGAAGGAATACCGCGCGTAGCAAGACTGTTACCCGTAGAAGGAATACCGCGCGTAGCAAGACTGTTACCCGTAGAAGGAATACCGCGCGTAGCAAGACTGTTACCCGTAGAAGGAATACCGCGCGTAGCAAGACTGTTACCCGTAGAAGGAATACTGCATGTAGCAAGTTTGCTACGCAGTGCTACGAGCCTATTCCAAAGGTGACACTGTACGCCAAATTTGAAAAATCAAGAAAAATACACTGTTGGTGAACATCGCCAGGCTAGTCATAACTATTTAAAACCAGGCTTTTGTTAAGTCACAGCAGTTAATGGTCCTTTAGACAGTTTATTGCTGCTGTCGGTAATTGATTTCTTTTGCTATTGTTGTAGTTGGGCTTGCTAATTAAACAGTTAGTGCACAGGTGCTATGTGCACACACAGTTAAAAAAAACATCTACTCAATCAGTAGGTACATATTTATACAGGGTGAAAGGGCACCGACGCAAAAACGCTAACCAGACCATCATTCTGAACCCCCCCCCCCCCATATAGAATTTTTAAGAGCTTATCAAATAGATGTGACATGCGTTAGGTCACACTTGTCACACCATATGAAACTAAGAAAGTGGTAGTAACCTGCTATGGTTACTAAAAATGACCGACCGACTGACTCCCGGACATTAAAGATTCAAATCTCAAAACTCCGGGAGTTCTGACGTTGTGAAAGACAAAGAAAAATAGATGTTTATGTGATTAAAATACTGGCAATATTAGCCTCGATCTGCTTTCAGTATAAGAATTTAACTCAACAACAAGTATCTATACTTATTTCTGCTTTGTATCTTTGCCTAAGGGCGGTCATCAGAACACTGTCTTAAAAAAAAAATAAATATAAAAATCCAAAATAATTACGTCCTCTATCATCAACTTATCACCTGATAATATGGAAGTCTAGACAATTAAGTAGTCCATTATTTTCGTTATACAATCTTATTCTAGATCCTGTTTGATAAGACCACATTGACGTTTCTTATTCTATGCAGAAACAGGAACTTCGGTTATACAAAGGAACTACAAACTTGGCTGCTAAGAATACACGTCCTGGACTTGGACACATTAGGTACTTTATGTAGCTGCTGTTGCTGACAAACAAACTCAAGCAGTGTACTACTATTACTACCCTTCACGAAGCCGTCAGCCAAGCATTCTGTGCATGTAAATTAATCAAACTAAGTTGCTCTACGCGATAATTATTGCTGGGAAACGACTTTTTTTGCGTAGAAAAATCACGTTTTCGGTAGGACTCAATGTATGCACAAAACATTGTACTGTTGGATGCTTTGAATACTACGGGGGAGCTATTTAAAGTAAAGTTACAACATAAAAACTTGTATTTAAAATAAAACTTGTAAAAAAGTTGGACTTTGACCCCCAATACCTCCGTAACTAGAAGGTTATGGTTTACCCGGGTGTTTCCACTGCGAGGATCGTCCGGAGGACACGGTGGAACACACCGTGGAGGTCTGCCCCGCTTGGGCGGAGCACCGCCGTGTCCTCATAGCGGCGATTGGCGGCGGCGATCTCTCGCGTCCGGCCTTGGTTCAAGCCATGGTCCGGAGCGAGAGGGAATGGGAAGCCGTCACCTCCTTCTGCGAAGCAGTCATGCTAGTGAAGGAGGTGGCAGGACGTGAGAGGGAAAGAACCTCACGTCCCAGCCACCGCGGGAGACGCCCTGGGCGTCGGGGGTCACGTGGTGGCTTCCGACCACCGTAGGCGCTGGCCTGTGGACGGCGAGTTATGGGCTAGCTCGCCGTCCGGCCGTCTTATGACGACGGGCCGTGTCGATGGCGCGTTCGTGTTCCACGCGCGCCTCAAAGAGATGTCAGCAATCAAGTAGGGGTCCGCATGGGCCGATGCTTGCCAGGGCTGCGGGACTGTTCGAAAGAGATACCGTGGCCCTGGAACATAAAGGGCAAAGAAGGAACATATGTGGATGGGTTTTAGTCAGTACAAGTCTGACACTCCCCTCCGCTCCGCCCAGAGTGGGGGGATTTGATGATTTCCCATCCGGAAAAAAAAAAAAAAAAAAAAAAAGTTATGGTTTAGAACAAAAAAAATATTGAAATGACAGGGAGAACAATTGCTTTTCAGCTTCGTTAAGTGTACTTTTACACCCATTATAATATTGAACTCATAGATTTCGGCAGGAGTGTTACGTGTCACATGTTCGAGTCGGTTCATGTTTCGGCGCAAACGCGCGGCAAAACCGAAGAGCCTATCCGAACATGTCTTTGTGATGGTAGAAGCATAACCTGCACAACGGACCTCATCGATCGGCACAAGCCGAATGATAGCCGAATATTTTATGTGTAGTATTGTTGTTCATCAAATGTGCCCAGCCAAACAAGTGCGTACAAAAAAAATCCAAATAGCTATCTTAGGTCCTTAACTTACACCTACGAGTACCTTTCATCTCTAAAATATAATACTTTTCACCGACACGACAGATCTACATGGAGCTGCAATAAAGAAGTCGTGGGTTGACCGTGGGCGGGGGGAAGCTTATTGACGCTAACACCGTAACGTAACGTAACGTGGTGGGGGATGGATTTTTTAAAAAGGAGTGAATGAAATGGTAAATATGTGAATCCATAATGTTAAACATTATGTACCACTTAAATAAAAAAAAAAATTGATTAGAGTTCAATTAGGACATGCATAAAGTAGCGAGCGAGTTTTCAAAATTATGAAGACCTGCTTACGTTGATAAGGAAGGTACCTAAAGAATTCTGTAGTTGGGTATTTCTACGATAAGAGGTTTTTAAGTCCAAAGGGGCTACGGCCAAGGAGCAAAATGGGATTTTTTTCATTAAACACTTATATTACGATTTTATCCCGTTTATGTGTCTTTCCATGTAAGAGTAAGTCACTTTTTTATTACTTTTTAGAAGGGTAGAGATATCAAGAGCAGTTTAGATACGTATTTGACCAGGGGAGAGAATTTGACGCAATGAAATAATGAATGAAGTTAATTAAAACAACTTTTATTAAACATTGTACTTAACAGCTATAAGCAGACTATAATTTCATCAGACTTACATATTAATCATTAATCAGAAAAAATAAAAACATGAACAAAAATTAAATTACAGGCATTCTCTTGCCTACATGAACAAAAACTAAAATGCTTACGCTTTCCATGTAACATTCTTTTGTGGCATTTGGTCATCAAGATCTAAAATCGAGGATTCCAGAGCCACCTTAACCCGCCATTCACAGCTTAGAAGACCTGCCAGAAGTCAGCCAAGATGAAATCGAGGCGGCTCTTAACAGCTTAAGAATGGAAAAGCCCCTGGTGAGGATGGGATTGAGATTTGCAGAAGACATCGTCATACTGGCTGAATCGCTGCACGACTTGCAACAGATGCTGGATGGCTTAATTGATTCTTCAATATGCATTAGTCTCAACTTGTGTGAACTTGGACAAAATCTAGGTTTTGTTCAACCATCACGTAACCCCAGGACCTAGTGTTGTCAATGGCGGTCCTCTCGAGGTAGTTCGAGAAAATATTTACCTCGGGCAAACTCTGCAGTTTGGTAAGAACAACTTTGAGAAGGAGGCTATAGAAGAATCCAGCTGGGCTGAGCAGCATTTTGGGAAGCTTCGTCGGGTCGTCGGGTCGGGGGTTCTTATAAAAATCAAATTGTCATCCATACGTCCATTACATTACGTAAATGACAGCTATGTCATTTGTGTTTTGTTATTCCAAGTCTGATTCTTTTTTGTTATACCACGTTTTATAGTGACTGATGTTTTATGTCAAGTCACACGGGAACACTGTCGAACGGAATAAATAGTATCCTATGTCCGTCTCCTGGCTCTAAGCTACCTCCTCACCAATTTTCAGCCATATCGGTAAAGCCGTTCTTGAGTTATAAATAGTGTAACTAACACGATTTTCTTTTATATATATACAGGGTGTGGCGTAAGTAGTGGTCCACCGTTCAGGATTTGATGAACCAGATAATTAACTATAACAATTAAAAGTTTTAACCATTTTTACCCAAGGGTTACGAAAATATTTCCTTTCTGTCTTTTATTTACGAAATTTCTACCTTTTATTACAAATTTGTTTGTAGTTTCAACAAAAACCATTATTTTTTCATTTTGATTTCTGCTAATTACTGCTGAATACTAGAGCTATCATGATAAATAATGATTTTTTATGTAAATTTAGCTCTTTTGTAGAAAAAGTTGGTTCTTCTCTAATTTTAACCCTAATTTTTACATACCATCGAAGTTCAAGGGCGATTTTTGTAAAAAAAACGTACTACACTGTCAGTGCCAATTTATTTAATAATATGCCTACTAAATACCGATTTCAAAATGGTATCACTATAACAGATCCTATTATATATCAAAAACATATTCAATTTTAATTGAAGAAAAGAAGATTTTCATTAAACTACTTTTTTAAACTTTACTGCGTTAATACTTACGATATTTGCAAAAAAATACACTACAGTGTCAGTGCCCATTTGTATAAAAAAACTACTATTGCAGAGTTATCTAGACCTAACTTGTTACTTTAGGTATTTGAACAAAGAATTTAAAAAAAACAAATCACTTTATTTATCATTTATTATTAATCTTTTTCATGATTACAATCATTAAAATTAAACAAAATGTTCAAAATGGCCACCATTCGCAGCTATACAAGTTCTGCAACGTCGAATAAACGACCGTTTAATTCGTCGGGCAAACCCGCTTTCGCTGATTTCTCTAGCTGCTGCCTGGATTCTAGTCCTCAATTAGTCAATGCTAGTGATTTCGTTGCTATAGACTTTTTCTTTTAGGCAACCCCAATAAAAGAAATCTAGGGGATTTAGATCTGGCGAGCGTGGTGGCCACAATATTGGACCTTAGCGCCCTATCCACCTATTTGGATACGCTGTATCAAGGTGCTCTCGTACTCTAACAGCGTAGTGAGCGGGACAGCCATCGTTCTGCAGCCACATGTCTTCTTGGACTTCAGGAACGACACCTTGCAGAAGCAAGGGCAAGTCAATTTGCAGAAAACTTAAATATCTTTCTGCATTTAATGTTTCTGGCAGCTCGTGTGGACCGATTATTTGTCCGTTAATGATTCGGGTCCAAAGTTTTATTTTAAATTGATACTGTGATCTGTCTTGCCTTTTGAGATGCGGGTTTTCTAGCTGCCAGTTATGCAAATTATGTAGATTTAAATATCCATCTTTTTTGCAGGATGACTCGTCGCTCCATAGTATTTTATTAAAAAACTGCGGGTCTTCTCTTATTCTGCGTAGCATTACTCTACAAAATGTTACTCTCAATTGATAATCTCTTGGTAGCAATGACTGTACCCTTTGATAGTGGTATGGGTACAGTACATGTCTTTTGAGTATTCGATGTACAGATCTAGTTGATATGCCAGTTCTGCGACTTAAGACACGGACCGATGTTGAAGGATCTTCTGTAACTAAATTCATTACCTCTTCATCGTTGTGTCGTCGCGGTCGTCCTTCACCGGCGCCGCCTACGCCTGTGCCAGGTATCCTTCCCTCGGTGTATGCGGTATGCACTCTTCCAAAAACTCGGTGGTCTGGATGTCTTCGATCGGGATATCTCTCCCGATAAAGTCGAGTTGCTTCTCTACCGACACCTCTGCATTCGCCATAAATAAAATGCATGTCAGCATAAACGCGCGTTGTGTACCGAGACATTTTTTAATTGTCACTGCACTGCACGTTTGTCCAAATCGTTGAGCAAGCCAAAGTCACCAGTACACGTAGCCAATATCGCAGAGATCACCAAAACAACAAGTCCAATCAGTAGGCAAATTAAACAGAGTCCGGGGGCAGGCAGGGGTAAAAAAATGGCGGAGGTAAACACAGGCAGAATAAAAACGAAACGCATACGACGCACGACACGAGTGACGAGATCGTACTAAATCATTTCGAGATTTCTGAAGATTTCAACGTTAGTAATGAAAGAGATAGCAATACCCTACCATATCTCTTCCTTATCACTCCTTTTGTGCGTAACTCGATTGCGAGAGCTTCAACCGGTTTTTGTTAACAAAACAAACATGTCTCAGGTAAAAAAAGGGTCAGGGTTTTTTTACCTGACATATTTGTGTTTTAACACAAATCACATTTGAATTGTAAAAAGTTACATTGTATCCGTTTTTTGAGTTTTTATACGTTTTGTAATAGTATTAACGCAACAAAGTTTAAAAAAGTAGTATCATGAAAATCTTCTTTTCTTCAATTAAAATTGAATAACTTTTTGTTAAATTATTGGATCTGTTATAGTGATATCATTTTGAAATCGGTATTTAGTAGGCATATTATTAAATGCATGGGCACTGACAATGTAGTACGTTTTTTTTACAAAATCGCTCTTGAACTTGAAGGTGTTTTAAAAATTAGGGTTAAAATTAGAGAAGAACCAACTTTTTCTTCAAAAGAGCTGAATTTACATAAAAAATCATAATTTATCATGATAACTCTAGTATTCAGCAGTAATTAACAGAAATCAAAATGAAAAAATAATGGTTTTTGTTGAAACTACAAACAAATTTGTAAAAAAAGATAGAAATTTCGTAAATAAAAGACAAAAAGGAAATATTTTCGTAACCCTTTGGTAAAAATGGTTAAATTTTTTAATTTTAATAGTTATTTATCTGGTTCATCGAATCCTGAACGGTGGACCACTACTTACGCCACACCCTGTATAGATTTAAAATTTCGTGCTAAAAATATTTTAGTTTAGTAACTGATACTTTCCCGCACGCAAAATACGCGCTTTGACGTGGAGTTGCGGACACCAGCCTGTTAAACAATACAATACAACTGATACAAAGAAGGCATGTACTGTCTGCAAATTAAAATAAAACCGACAAGAGGACAGGCCAGGGTAGATACTTTGGGGTGCGTTGTCAGAATTCCTCCTCGTGTGCCTGATGGCTGCCGGTCCCTCTCGATACGTCTGGAGGGAATAGCAGCTGCTGGGCCGGTGCACCCTGGGCGTGGGCAGTATCCTTCCCCGAGGAATGGGAAGAGATTCTTATTCCTCGGGGAATGTTACTGTCCATGGCTAATATTCTGACATGGGCGGGTCCCTCATGGACCAAGGGGGCGTTGCTCCGCGTGACCCTCTGAAAAGCAGAGGGCACAGCGGAGGAGCAAGGGCGGGCTCGGTGTGCACTTACCCTGCCTCCGAGCAGACAGTGAAGGACGTGCGTTCCTCACTGTCTCCGTCGATATCGTAATCCCACCGTCGAAGTGTCGTGGAACACGTCTCGCGGCTTCGATTGGGACCGAGGGTCTTGGCTTAACCGCCCGGACCACGAGGTAGAAAACCTCTATAAAAAGTTACCCCGAATCTCAAGCGGCGGCGCACCGCGAGGAGATGTATGGCTGACGGGTTCCTTTGGAAAATCAGTCTCTAGTGCGAACCACTGCCGGGCCTGGCTATGGCTTATCTGGGTACAGGGGGCACTGCCCAGATGGACTTTTTATTTCCCCCATACTCGTGGGAACAGTATGGAAACTAATACAACCCAAAACACGGCCGATATCGGCGAAGGAAGGGAGGAGAGGGATGCGGTGTCGGAGTCCGGCGCCGCATCCAGCGAGGTGAGCGCGGGAGGCTCAGTGAGCTCCCAGCGCGGGAGGCCCGGGGCTGCTGCGGGGAACAGGGAGTTCCTTCGCAAGCGGTCCAGGCCGGTAGGCGACCGAGAGTCGTCGTCAGAGGGGGAGCTGGCTTCGGCTCGCAAGATCCCCACCAGCAAGCGTGGCGGGATCCGCGGCAAGGGGAGAGGCCTCTCTGCCACCGAGAGGTCGGCGCAGCTTGCCGAGGAGGGGCGCCATCCGGGGGTGGCCACCGGTCACGGGGTGGCCCGTTCGGGCTCCTCTGGCGACGAAGCGGGCGTTGATGGCGGCTCCGAAGCGGAGCGTAAGGCCGGACTTGCGAAGGAGGTGGAGGCGGCGCTTAGGGCTGTCTCTTTGAAACAAAAGCCCTCCACCAGGCAAAGGGCTATACCTGCAGCGGTCGCCTCCATTATGGCGGCAGCGGAGGCCAGATTTGCGGGGCCCCCGCCAGACGGCGTGGCCATTCTGAGGGTGGAGGTCGCTCGACTGACGGCCGCCACGGAGCTTCTCAAAGAGGAGAACATGAAGCTCCGAGCAGACCTGGCCAGTTTGCGCGAGTCCGGCTCTCGCGAGGCGCCCCAAAATGGGGGCCAGAAGCATCCAAGCCAGTCCGTGCCGGTGGAGAACCAGGTTCTGAATCTGGTTCGGCAGGAGCTGGCTGCCTTCCAGGCGAGGTTCTCCGTCCTGGAGGGCATTGTCCTGCGCCCCCCCCTAGCGGCAAACAAGGCGCCCCCGGGACCGACGGCGGCCTCATATGCATCTGCTGTGGCCTCCGCACCGGGGCCGTCCAGCCAGCCCCCCGGCAGGGTTATGTCAGCCCCGACGAAACCGGCTCCGGTTAGGAAGGCGGCGGCCCTGAAACAGGGCAAGGCGGCGGCCCTGAAACAGGGCAAGGCGGCGGCCCAAAAGAAGGGCAAGGCGGCGAATATGCCAGCGCCAGCCGCGAGACAGCCGCTATCGCCGCCCCCCACGCCCCCTAAGCCTTCCGCGGCCGAGACCGGGTGGCAGGTGGCCGGAGAAAAAGCAAGGGAGCGATCGGCGGCCAAAAACGCCAGGAGGCAGGAGCAGAAACGCCGGCAAAAGGAGCGGGGCGTCGCGGTTAGGCTCAGCACCCCAAAGACCGCAGCTGTAGTGATTACACTACAGCCGGACGCGGAAAAGAGGGGCGTGACCTACCGCGACGTGCTCGCTAAGGCGAAAGCGACGGTGGATCTCGGAGAGCTTGGGATCACCGGGGGCCTCCGGCTTAGAGTCACCGCAACAGGGGCTCGAGTGCTGGAGATCCCTGGCGAAACCCGTGGCTCGTCCGCCGACGCTCTGGCTGAAAAGCTTAGAGCGTCCCTAAATGCGGACGAGGCCCGAGTGTCCAGGCCCGTCAAATGCGCAGACCTGCGCATACTGGGTCTGGACGACTCGGTGACCGAGAAGGAGGTGGTGGCCGCCGTCACCAGGACCGGTGGGTGTCCTGCCGAGCAAGTCAAGGCAGGCACCTTACGTCCGGACCTGTCGGGCATGCGAACCATAACGGTAAGCTGCCCTGTGACGGCGGCGAAAGTTATTGTGGAGGGCCGAAGGCTCTTGGTGGGCTGGGTTTCGGCGCAGGTGAAGCTGCTGGAACCCAGACCTCTGAGGTGCTTCCGCTGCCATGTGGGGCACCACGTGTCGGTCCGGTGCACCTCGGAGGTGGACCGCAGCGGCCTGTGCTTCCGCTGCGGCCAGCCTGGTCACATGGCCGCGGCTTGCTCCGCCGCGCCGCGCTGCGCCGCATGTGCGGCAGCTGGCAAGCCGGCCGATCACCGGGCAGGGAGCAAGTCCTGCGGTACTCCCGCCAAAGCCAGGGGCAAGGGAAGGCCCTCCGCCACCACCGCCAAAACCCCCACCGTCGCCACCACCGCAGCCGCCGCCACTGTCGCTGCCGCTGCCGCTACTGCTGCAACTTCCGCAGCGGGGCCCTCGCAGGGGACCCGGGAGGGGGCTGAAATGGAGTGCCAGTAACGGCCCCATTACGCCTTCTCCAGGCGAACATCAACCACTGCGCCTGCGCTCAGGATCTGTTGCTCCAGAGCATGGCGCAGTGGTCGATTAACATCGCCGTGGTCGCTGAGCCGTACTTTGTCCCGCCCAGGGATGACTGGGTTGAGGACCTTAGCGGCTCAGTGACCATAATTACGTCGGTCGCCGCCGGTACCCCGACCCTTGAGAGTGTCAGGAAGGGTCAGGGGTGCGTAGCAGCACGGTTCGGGGAGATCGTTGTAGTGGGAGTCTACTTCTCCCCGAGCCGAACTCTCGCCGAGTTCCACAACTCCCTCACGGAGTTGAGTGTCGTCATCGGAAGCCATTCCCTCCCCGTGCTTGTGCTCGGGGACTTCAATGCCAAGAACTTGGCTTGGGGTTCTCGTTACACGGACGTGCGGGGTAGAATGGTGGAGGACTGGGCTTTGGAGACAGGCCTGGTCGTCCTAAATCGGGGTTCTGTCCCCACGTGCGTGCGGATGCGGGGCGAGTCGGTGGTGGACATCTCGTTCGCCAGCCCCGCTCTGTCGCCGCGTGTCGTTGACTGGTGCGTCATGGAGGGGGTGGAGACCTATTCCGACCACCGGTACATCCGGTTCGACGTCTCCACCCAGTCCTCAAGCGTGCCGGTCCTACAGGCCCCGAGTGGTCCGCGATGGGCGCTGAAGCAGCTGGACCGGGAGCTCCTCCTGGAAGCCTCGATCGTGCAGGCCTGGGTGTCATCACCAGTCAGGCCTGCCGACATCAACAACGAGGCGGGTTGGTTCCAGGAGGCCATGTCCGAGATTTGCGACGTGGCAATGCCCCGAGTTCGGCCAGGAAGCGCCCGGCGTCAGGTGTACTGGTGGTCGCGAGAGCTGACGTCTTTGCGCAAGGCGTGCGTTGCCACGCGGCGCCTGTACGCCAGGCATCGCAGGCTCCGCATCCGCCCTCCGGATGCGGCAGCCATTGAGGCGGAGCTGTACGAGGGGTACAGAGCGGCGAAGACCGCCCTCCAAGAGGCTGTCCGGCGGGCCAAGAACTTGGCCCGCGAGGAGATGCTGGAGTCTCTGAACGGAGATCCGTGGGGGCGCCCTTACAAGATGGTGCGGGACAAACTCCGCACCCGGGCCCCCCCGCTAACGCAGAGTCTCCGGCCTGAGCTCGTGGAGGACGTGGTGAGCGCTCTGTTCCCTTCGCGAGGGGAGCATCCTCCCCCGCCTATGGCTCCGCCGCCGCGTGCGGTGCCGGAAGCGGACCACACCGATGACGATGACGACGTTCCGGAGGTGACCGGGGTAGACCTGAGAGTGGCGGTACGCAGGCTGAAAGCCAGAAACACCGCCCCGGGACCCGATGGCTTGCCTGGCAAAGCCTGGGTCCTGGCCTCTGAGGCTCTCGGGCCCCGACTGGAAGGGCTCCTAAGCGCATGCTTGGAGAGAGGCCAGTTTCCGCTTCGTTGGAAGACGGGGAAGCTGGTCCTCATCCGGAAACCAGGGCGCCCTGCGGACTCTCCGTCCGCATACCGGCCCATCGTGCTGCTCGACGAGGTGGGCAAGCTCTTTGAAAGAGTCATTGCCAACCGCCTCGCCGGGCACCTTGCGGGGATGGGGCCGGATCTTGCGGAACACCAGTTTGGTTTCCGCAAGGGGCGCTCGACGGTGGACGCCATCATGCGCGTGAGAGCCCTCACGACGGGGGACGCGGTGTCCCGGGGCGGGGTCGTCTTGGCGGTGTCTCTTGACATCGCCAACGCCTTCAACTCCATGCCCTGGAGCTGCATTGGGGAGGCACTCCGGTATCACCGGGTGCCGACCTACCTTCGTCGTGTGGTCGGGGACTACCTGACGGATAGAGCCGTCGTCTACCCTGGTCGAAGCGGAGAATGGAACCGGCGAGAGATGTCGTGCGGTGTTCCACAGGGATCGGTTCTGGGGCCGGCCTTGTGGAACATCGGTTACGACTGGGTGCTGCGCGCCGACCTCCCTACCGGCGTCAGCGTAGTTTGCTACGCTGACGACACGCTGGTACTGGCACAAGGGAGGTCGCACGAGGCGGCGGCCGAAAACATGACAGGCGGGGTAGCGATAGTCGTGGAGAGGATCCGGCAATTGGGTCTCGAGGTGGCACTGCACAAGTCCGAGGCCATGTGTTTTCATGGGCCTCGGAATGCGCCACCGTCGGGATCCCTACTGACGGCGGGAGGGGTTTCCATCGGCGTCGGGTCGACGTTGAAGTACCTAGGACTCGTCCTCGACAGCCGGTGGAACTTCGTGGAGCACTTCCGACGTTTGGCTCCCAAACTGGAACGGACAGGGGCTGCCTTCAAGCGGCTCTTGCCCAACCTGAGGGGTCCAAACGCCTCCTGCCGGAGGCTATACGCGGGGGTCGTGCGGTCCATGGCTCTTTACGGGGCCCCGGTGTGGGCGCGTTCTTTGAGGCGGCAAGCCGCCCACTACCTGAACGCGCCCCAAAAGGTAATAGCCATAAGGCTAATCCGGGGGTACCGCACGATCTCCGGCGAAGCGGCTAGCCTCCTTGCCGGATTGCCGCCATGGGATCTGGAGGCGATAGTCCTCGCACGCCTGCACGAATGGCGCGCGGAGGCACTACGTCGGGAGGAAACTCCGCTGCCGCGGCAAATTGCCGCTCAGCGGACAGACCTCCGGCGTGATCTCATGGCGACATGGAGAGAGCGACTGTCGCAACCCCGTGCAGGGCACGCCACCATAGTGGCGATAAGTCCCCTCTTTGAGGAGTGGCTAGAGAGGCGCCACGGCGCCCTCACCTACCGCCTGACGCAGGTCCTCACCGGACACGGTTGTTTCGGGAGGTTCCTGCACCGAATCGGGCGGGAGGAAACGCCCGGGTGTTTCCACTGCGAGGATCGTCCGGAGGACACGGTGGAGCACACCGTGGAGGTCTGCCCCGCTTGGGCGGAGCACCGCCGTGTCCTCGTAGCGGCGATTGGCGGCGGCGATCTCTCGCGTCCGGCCTTGGTTCAAGCCATGGTCCGGAGCGAGAGGGAATGGGAAGCCGTCACCTCCTTCTGCGAAGCAGTCATGCTAGTGAAGGAGGTGGCGGGACGTGAGAGGGAAAGAACCTCACGTCCCAGTCGCCGCGGGAGACGCCCTGGGCGTCGGGGGTCACGTGGTGGCTCCCGGCCACCGTAGGCGCGGGCCTGTGGACGGCGAGTTATGGGCTAGCTCGCCGTCCGGCCGTCTTATGACGACAGGCCGTGTCGACGGCGCGTTCGTGTTCCACGTGCGCCTCAAAGAGATGTCAGCAAATAAGTAGGGGTCCGCAAGGACCGATGCCTGCCAGGGCTGCGGGACTGTTCGAAAGAGATACCGTGGCCCTGGAATACAAAGGGCAAAGAAGGAACATGGATGGGTTTTAGTCAGTACAAGTCTGACACTCCCTTCCGCTCCGCCCAGAGTGGGGGGGGTCATTTGATGATTTCCCATCCGGAAAAAAAAAAAAAAAAAAAAGGGTAGATACTTTTTTTTTAATCTTCAGCTTCGAATTTCAGAAAAATGTGGTTTAATTGGGCATTTAATCGTGGTGTTAGTTATAAAGTACATTAAAATGATATGATTTATTGCAAAAAACAACAACATATAGAATAAAAAATCAATTTTAAACTGATTGCCGTACAACTTACCTCTTATCGTATAAAGTGTATGTGCAGATCCGTAATTAGGTAATTCCAGTTACGGATCTGCACACAGTACGGAAAATAAAAACAAGTAAGATGATAAATAATGTTGGGTAAAAATTTTCAAATAAAATCACCATAAGTTGACCTAAGCTCTCGTAACTACTTTCCATGAAATCGAAGATGAGTATTGAAATAACAACCAGCAAAATAAAAACCAAATAATAATATGGATTAATAACGACACATACCTTCATTTTAGTAACCTTCACAGTGTATATTAAAGATCCAAATAAAAATAAAACATTTATTACAAGTAAGATGCCAGCAACTATCGTGAATGCATCCATTAGGATCACAAAATCTTGCACACTTTATGTATCGGTAATTTTATTTACGTCCTCTGACGTCTTAACTCTCCGTGCAGCGCGTTAACAGTGATTAAAGCGAGGCAAACACTGGTGGTCACACTGTATTGTTCTCAAAGTCAT
Source organism: Noctua janthina (assembly GCA_963576755.1). Classification (NCBI taxonomy): domain Eukaryota; kingdom Metazoa; phylum Arthropoda; class Insecta; order Lepidoptera; family Noctuidae; genus Noctua; species Noctua janthina. Next base: position 9,334,415 of record OY755055.1, read on the forward strand.
CAATCAACTCGTCATAGAACAAGGAGAATGCTGGTTAGGTAAGCAAGAGATGTTTATCAACGTATGTCGGACGTGTATCTGATTCTCAACCGCTATCAATAAGTATTGGCATTTATAATCTCGATAGTGTTTGCATTTATTGGTTTTGTAAAGTATCTGCATCCGTTCTAGTGATAAAAGCGATAATTTACAGTTTATCTGATTCGAAAAATAATATTAAAATATTTGGAATTATTGCCCTGCACATTGTGTGACGTACCTAATTATCGATGCTCATCTACCACTAAATAAGTTTGCACGATGATGTACCTAATTCAAATGATTGAATTTCGGTAATTCTAATTACTTGGCATATGTTTATATTATAGTGGTAGTCGAAAGTTAGAAAAAGTTAAATACGAGTATATTCTAGTTATAGACCGACCACTTTAATGAGTCCTCCGCCTTGCCCAATCAAAGGCACTTTAAGCGTCCACAAAGCCCTAACAATATACCACAGGTTATTTTCTTTAAAATGACCATAATCCACGTAGGTATTACGATACTAATTGAACCAATACGTGATCAACCTTCAGAATATTCCATTTAAATTGAGACTTTCGCGAGGACTCATTAAAGCTGTCGGTCTATAGTTGAAAACAGTCTGCCTACCTACCTAGTAAAATTCATCACTGGAAGTAGCACGTCTGCATTATTTTCTGGGTTATATGTATATATATAGCATATAATAAGTATTATCGTCCAAGATAAATAAATAAGTACATTTATAATTGTTTTATATTTTATATTGTATATGTTTTATTTAATCCTGAAGATTGATAGATTTTTTTTAGATTGTTTGATTGATTTCTAATGTAAAATGTATCCTGAAGTATTTTAGATTGTTTGTATTTGTTTGTGTTATTTGAAGTGATAAGTCCTCCCCGTCCGTCACATATCGTTTGGCGTGCCACTGGAATGATTTTGACAGGGAGGTGTTATCATTAACATTTATTCAAATCTGAAAATATTGTAGGCTTTTTCTTAGCGTCTCGATGACAATCTAAATTGTGTCGTCCCAGAACTGAGCCACGAGTTTCGCGTCTTATTGTATCGTCCATCAGTTTCTGTAATTAACAAACATATGTGTTATTTGATTAGTGACATGGGTGACACAACCTTTTTGTTTTAGGTGGTGTTCACATAAAGCGTTCAATTAATGACTCAAAATCAAAATCTTTTATTTCACATAGGCCTAGATGGGGACTTATAAAACGTCGACAAAAAGGTGCACGGTTCGGGTTGATCGTTTCCTATGGAGAAGAACCGGCAAGAAACTCCATGGTTACTCTTTTCAAATCATTTGGTATTACAATTATCATGGATACAGCATTTGTACTTAAGTATGGGGAGACAGCGTAGGCCCGACAATAAGTCGTTGCTTACTACACAAAAAATGTTGAACAAAATAAAAAGTTAACTAAAGTTAACAAGCAGCTGGGAATCTATAAAGCCTACAATGTTCACACATTCACAAACAATCGATAAAAAAGAATCTATACAAATGTAAAAAAAAAATTGTCAAATACTAAATCAAACAAGTGACACAAATACTGTTATCAGTGCTGTAACTATTCTGAGCAAAAGATGTATAAATGATTTAAAAACTATTGTAAAAATCTGATTCTAAAGAAGAGAAAAAATGAGATTGAGAATAGTTAGAGACTTCAACATATTTGTGCCGTTTATGAGCTACCAGGGAAGCCGCATGCGCAGAAGGAACTAAAGCCAAACTTCTTTATCTTCAAAGTAATCCTTGATTTTGTAATATGATTTTTTAATAAGGACACGTTTGATGTAGTTTTTGAACTTTCATCGGTCATTTCTATAACTGACTTTGGCAACTTGTTATAAAAGCGTATACTTTTTATAAGAAAAGACTTTCTAGTTTTTGTTAATCTAAATTTGGGTATTACAATTTCGTGTTTACTGCGTGTATTTATATTATGAAAGTCGCTTCTAATTTTGAAAAGCATAGTAGCTTCTAATTTCTGCATATGCAGCTAAGCTTAACCTACCTAGAGTTCTAATGTGCGCGCCCCACTACAATTATGAATCTATAGTAGTCCCTAAGAATACAGTTTCAGCTATTTCATCAAGTTTTTTGCCGTCAAGATTTAAATCCAGATCTCGTTGTGGTACATTCGGTAAAGAGAACTTCAGACATTTTGTTTTGTTCGCATTCAGTAAAAGATAACTAGTTGCGAACCATTTCGAGAGAACGGTTAGACTTTCGTTGACATGTAAGACATTCGCATTTACATTACTTACATTTACTTTTTGCTGCCTGTTAGATAAATAGGAAAGAACAAGATCAGCAGCTTGTCCACGAATTCCGTAGTGGTGTAATTTACCGATCAGTGTGTTGTGGTCGACGCAGTCAAACGCTTTTGAGACATCACAGAAAATGCTAATGGCATCCTGGGATTTCTCCCAAGATTCCAAAATGTGACTGATTAGTTTTACTTCCGCGTCCGTTGTCGGCCTACCCTTTGTGAAACCAAACTGTTGTCTATGCGGAATCCGATTTTGTTGAAGTGAAACAACATCTGGTCCAGTATGATTTTTCATAGATTTTACTCAATGCTGGAAGCACAGATATAGGTCTATAATCTGAAGGATCACTCTTACAACCCGATTTGAAAATTGGTACCACTTTACTATGTTTTATTATTAAGTCAATAATATCTCCAAGAACCTTGATGGATATCTATCTATATATGTCTTCAATAGTTGTTATGTTGAGACTTTTGAATACGTTTTTAATTGTAGCAATACATATTGATTTCAAAGTTAATAAAGTAAATTTAAAGTTTGGTAAGTCCTCAGTAAAGTTTTCTTTAAGAAGAGCTTCAGCTAATTTAGAAGTTTTAGTAACCTCTAACGGAATGTTGGTAAAGAAAGTTTCTAGAGTCTCAGCGACTGCTAGCTTATCAGAAATGGTCTGATTATCTATTTTCAAAGACAATTGATTCTGATCTCGTTGTTGTGCTTTTCCAGTTTCTCTGTTATTACAGTTTTCATTTTATTATTAAAAAACCAATTTTGTTAATTATTATTTGTGATTTTGCTTGAGCGTAGTCACTTTTGAATATTTTTGAATAGTTTCTAACATAAGTATGAAAAACTTGATCTGAAGTCAAATAATTTTCGTGATATAAAGTACCTCTGCTTTTTCTTATTCCCGCAGTGGCCCATTCACTAAATTTAGATTTAGAATTGACTTAAACTGTTTTTAAAGGACACGTTTTATTGAATTCTTGACAAACTTTAGAAAATAATATTAATTTATATTGGGGTCTTTAGAATTAAAACTAGCGTTAGAAAGGCTGCTAAGAACATTATTATTAAAAGAATTTAATTTATTTTTAGTAAAAGGTCTTAATTGAATAGTTTTAGCTAAGTGTAAGTTTTTGTGTGAACTCAAATGATACAAGCTGACCAATATGGTCTGACCTAAGGCCATTTTAAATACGAAGCTTTTATGTTACAACTAGTAAATACGTTATCTATGCATGATGCTGAAGTTGCTGTTATTCTAGTCGCTTCATTAAATACATATTTTAAATTGTATGATTTAAACAATGAGATGAGTTTACATTTTTCGGGTGAATTGATTAACAGATCAATATTTAAGTCACCACAACTAAATTCATCATAACTAAATTATTATCTCTAAAAAGTCTACTTAATATTTCTTCCATTGTGATTAAGAACAATGACAAGTGTAATACTGGTGGTCTTACGTGTCTATAAGAAAGAATGCCCTTCAACCTCTGCACATGCTACCTCACATAAGCGATCAACAGAGTGAGCAGTGATATCCTTCCTTTCTTTATATGTGAGACAGCTATTACAAAGTATCAGTGTACCACCACCCACTGTGGATCTGTTGTACGCACTGGCAACTGAAAAGCATCCTATCTGGTTTTAACCAAGTTTTACTAAAACATAGAATATCCATGTGGTATTCATCTACTAACATTTCCACGTCTAAAATTTTGCCGGAGAAGCGATTTATATTCTGGTGATAAAGTAAAATATTACTATTCGTCTTCTCTTTTGTCGGCTCTAAAAGTTTAAAGCATCTACTACAGTATTATCGGAGATACTATATTGATACTGTTTCATCATAAGTGACCTAGTCTCAGTTAAATTATCATTAACTGCGTGTATATTAAAAGCTAACAATAAAAATAAAAATAAAAAGTATTTTATTACCTTAAATAATTGTACAAGAAACACTTATCTAAGCACTATGCAGTGTTACAGCTAGGGAAAAGAGTGGTTTCGATGGGCTCTGGCACCCAATATTAGATTTAACTTGTGTTTAGGGTGCCAAACAATGTAGCTAATAAGAGTCTACTTTTTTGGGAAGAAATATATGTTCCCGAATCAAAACAAAATCTCTAACAATTGTTAGTATCAAAAAACAATAAGCGGTCACTATGACGACATGATAAAATATACATCAAGTTATTTAGGCTAGAAATATAAACATTTTCTTGATCAACTAAATTGCCAGAATATGGCAATGCACATAATATTAATTTGCCTAATCTTAACTTAAGTACGGTGTCGATACCATTAACTATGTCCCTTTTTGATATACTAAGGCCATTTCCAACTAGAAGTATAACAGTAGTCTGCTCATTGTAGTGTGTATTTTGAATTTTATGAATAAGCTCATTGAAATGCAAGCTATGGTGACAATGGTTCACTACTGTATGTTTAGAACGGTTATTTAACAATGATCCAAAACCTGTTCCTAATCTATCAGAGTACACTAACATATTACTTTCGGTGGACTAAATAAATTGTTATAAATGAAATGTTATTTTCCGTGAGACATTCTAATGACCTCTCACACATCCTGATAACTGAAGATACGCCATATTAAGACGTCGAGCACAGTAGGGTGTTGTAAAATCATTAATTTGATAGCGGTTATCCAGGGGTTGCGAGCGTGCGGCGCGGCGGGTAGGCGGCATGACGTAACGAATGGTCTTCGGGTTGGCAACCCCGACGACACACTTGTTGCTAGGCTGTCGTCTCCACGTCTGTTCAACAGGTTGACGAAACTGTCGGCTACATTTTGGGGTGGCACAAAGAGAAATTACGTAGTCGTCAGATATTTGGCATTGGGGAAGGAAATAATTCTGTTCGTTTGCAATTACCCAAGTTTATATACTAAGAGAGAATTTTACGCTCTTGAACGCAGTTGGAGGTGCTAATCTCGTTCCGTTACATTGATAAAATTCGTCCTAAGTATACACACGAAGGCTGCGTACGCACTGACTGATGGCTAGCTAAGCGCCTAGAGTCTTACTTGCTAGCGAAAGCGCCAAGCACTCAGTTTGCGAAAATTTTCGATTGTTCGCTTCACTTCACTACTCACTAGGCTCTAGGCGCTACTTGCCAGTGCGTCCGTAGATATAAGTAGTTCTCATAATATCGTTTAAATATTATATTACAAGTGACCCATCCCTGCAGATTCCCACGGTTTTTAGGACTTCATTAAACATAAAATATTCCACACACAAGGTGTAAACGGCTTCAAGAAGCTGCCAACCAAGCATTCTGTACATCAAACTAAGTAACTGTACGCAAAAACTGTTGCTGAGAAATGACTTTTATTTGGAATAAAAAACCACGAACCAGAACTGTGCTGAAGGATGCATTGAATAGTATGTATGGTAGGTATGGTATAGGTATATGTATATATATATGTATGTATAGGTCATGGAAGTATTGCAAGTAAAGTTATAACATTAAAAACTTTTATTGAAAAAAAAACGAAAAAATTGTAACTTGACCTCCAATATCAACTAAAATGTTCCCAGGTAAAGTCCAAAACAGAAAATTATCGCAATGTCGGGGAGAATAAGTGCCTTGCGGCTTTTCCCATTATGTAAAAAGATTACAAAGTATTTAATTTTAAATATGATTTCGTGATTAAATGGAAATGTTATCGTTAACCGTTATCAAGTCAGCGCTTTAATTTCGCGTTGTTATTTTCTTAATCGAAAATTGTGTATTTCATTGTTTATCACTTTTGTTTCTTTCTTGATATAGATAGGTACCTTAGTAGAAAACCCAAAAAAACATATTTATTGCTATATGCACGATTTTGAGCTGCTATTTAATCACGGTGTATGTAACACGTATGTAACTGTGTACGTAAATTACGTAGCACGTGTACCGTCTTTCTGCAGTTTCAGTCCACCTTCATAGTTGCCATCGTCTTATTATACGGAGTTGCCAATACCAGCCTTTACACAATGTAAGAAACAGGGACTTAAACTTTACCGAAGTCTTCTTTTAATTTCCCACGTTTATAGAAATAGTAACGACCATGTACGCCCTCTGTCGCATGCGAGACGAATCAAGAAGTTATATCTAAGCATTTTATCAACATTAACATTTAATAATGTAAACTTTACCTACTGGATTAGCTACGAACGAAAACGAACACGTCAATTTCTGCAATAATCAAAATGATTATATTTTCATGAAAAAAGAAATATACCTATGAATGATTATGAAAGAAAATACATCTAGGTAGGTGGGTAGGTCGTGGTACACACGAGCAGAAGTGAGAGCAACATGAATATACTCAAAATGTACATAAATGATGCCTAGAATTAGGTCAGGCATGACGTAATCCTCCTCTAAATAAGGTACGTACGCAATTATTGATGTCGTTTCATGGAAATTGCAGGCGTTATTAAAAATCAATACTCTCGGTTGAAATATTGTTACGATGGAGAGCAGAGTTAGGCGTAATGTTTGAGGCGAAGTAATACCATAGCAACAACTGGTTATTAATCTATATTACCATGCATAACTACTTTAGGTAAACGTTTTCAGATTAGTTTTACTTAATTCTTCTGAAATAGCCTGATATCATGATAATTGGAGACAGTTGTCTACTCTACAACTTTTCTTTATTCTTACATATAAGTAGCATATTATACTGGATGTATCGATGAAAAAATACCTTCAGTAAGCATTGTCTTTACTGCGAGTAGGAAAGGGGGAAACCACTTTTATGAAGTATTCCATTTACTATGCTTGTGTTTTAGTCAGTACAAGTCTGACACTCCCTTCCGCTCCGCCCAGAGTGGGGGGGGGGTCATTTGATGATTTCCCATCCGGAAAAAAAAGGGGTACTGATTTAGAATACAGGGACTAACTGAAGTTGTAGTTGATTTAATCCCCTGATAACTATATTCCCTGGAGCGTGGCGGTTGCTGGATGCTCGGTGGCGTGGTGGTGAGTGGCAGGCGCTGGAGGCTTGCTCGCGGCGCGCCAGCCTCCACCGTCCGCGAGCTACCCGCCGAGCCACGCTCCACTCCGCGCCGAGTAGCCGCCGAGTGCAGGCGCCCGCGACCGCTACCACGCCGACACTCGAACCAAACTCGCTCACCGACTCACCGCGCTAAACACGGAAACTATCACTTTCGCTCCAGATGACAATCAAGTTTCAACCATGATAACACTGTGAATTTGTTACTGTGAACCGTCCGGCTCAACTACCACGGCAGCGTCGCAAGGTAGGTGAGTTTATTTGATCTATACTTCCATGGTCAGAATCAAAATCGAGTCTACGTGTCAGTTCCGAATGCTAAGTGAAAGGCAAACTCTTTGTTAAATTACGTGGATAGGTTGACAACGAGTTCTATAGAGCATCTCGATGAGACCTTACTTTCCATCAATGTAACAGGATATTAATTAAAATTCATTATTTTTTAATTGTAAGTAAAACAACACGCGTTAATAACGTTTGTTGTATAAATCACGCTTCTTGCAGGCATTATTAACTATTCGTAATTTTGATTACCATTGCGAATTACGTTATCTGCTTACTTTAAGATAGGTATCATTTTGATCATTTAACACTGACCTACATTCTCGATAGTTACATACATATTAGCATTATCGTCCTTGATATTTAACATGCCTGATGATAGTAGTACATTTCCCTTTTCATATACGGGTATTTATCTCGTTCTGTTGAAATTGAAATGCCACAATTGCCTATTTACCTACAGTTTACACAGGGAAATGTAGCTTCAAGTACAGTGCGTCTTTAATTTATTGTTTAGACAAGCAAAACAATTATAACATAATTTAGACATGAATAAATACATTTTCTTAGGTAGATATAGCTACAAGAACCTGGTTATTGTGTACACTATGCAGCAGTAGCGAAGGGTCAATTTTTGTAAGAGATAAGCCGGAGTACATATCTTTAATGTGATAATATTATTTGTCTATACAATACTGACTGTGCCATTTTTCAAAGGGATGCCAGAAGGAATCGAGTTGTATGGAACCTTCGCCATTGTTATGCAGTATAGAATTTCATGCATGCACAATTTTTTATAAGACGTCGTGTCTAATGTTAGTTCTGAATATTTCTCTTACCGGGTTAAATAACACGAATTTCTGCAAATAAAACTGTGACTCAATAAAATATAGTGCACATGAAACTACTGAATAAAATAAAACGTTCAGTAATTTGCGGTAATACGCTTTATCTGTACAGTTTTAGTGCGTTGCCATAAATCAACTCAACAAAGTAATATTGACATATTACTGTAATACTATTATCCAATTTGTTCGTCTGTTAATAAGATAATGAAACAAAAACAATAGTTTTATTACTATTATAAGTAAGCACAACGTGCACCTCCCGTGCAACTTTGTAACAGTGGATAACTATTGATATCGTTATCAAAGTTATTCATTGCATGAATTCATGCATATTTATCACATAATATGACCAGAAAAATTATAAAGTATGCGTACGGAAAATTGCCTGCCTACATATCAGGTAATTCATATTTTTCAAAATATTCCTTAACTGTAAACAAAATTTCAAGTTAGGTAATCTTTTGCATGTTTATCGTGAAAATCTTCAACTTATTAGATATCGTTCATATCAAAAGGGGTAATAAAAATAATCGTTGGTCAGATATACATTATTTATTATTGGAGTATTAAGGAAAAACATAAATTATTAAAGTGCAGAAGTCCTTCAAAATAAGATTAGTACCGACTGTACCTAGACGAGGTTAGGACTTAGCAATTATTTATGTTTGTATGGCTATAGTTGAGGCAATGTTAGACGATTTCAGTTTATAGTATATTGTGTATTGATTTTCTTTGTGCACGTGTGGGCCGGAAAGCACCAAACGAAGACTTAATGATAAGCTGAAGGCAATAGTCTTTTCGTGGCTCGTGTTAGTACAATCTTTATATATAACACGTTATAAGGTTGATTATACGGTGTGCGTCACGTTTTGCCTCTACGTGGATCTCCACGTAGAGCCTACATCTGTAGTACCTACCTACCTAACGTATTCATTACATTGCACTCGTACATCTTACTACAATGAGTGAGAGCAACACGTACTAGATTGAGTTAAGATTGTCCTTCGAATTATATAACTTTAAACATTAGCGATTATAATTGCCATCGGATGATCTGATTATTTGGCATAATAGTGTCTAATGTAAGGTGCATAGATCTTAATGAAAAAATTTAAGAATAAGTTAATACAAACCTACATATTAATGTTGAGGTCTTTATAAGGCACATGATCAGCTATGAAATTGGAAACACTGCTTATGACTATGAGAATTTTAGAGAGATCTATGTATATTATAGTTAAACCAATTAGAAATTAAATAGACGAGTTGTGAACAGTAACATCATCATAAACCCGTATATAGCCGTACCTACATTCGACGATAGCTTTTCTCACTGGCCCTATAAGTACCTAAGTACTCATCATAAACTCCTTCTTATACCTATTTTTCTTCTCCATCAGTCTTGGCGTTAATTTAACAGCAGATTGTAAAGCTTGAGGCTGCCTTGTTTATGTTCTCAAGAACAAGTGCATAGGTGCATTCTGCTACCCTTTCTATTCACATTATCCCTTAATCACTTCTTACGGCACAGACGGGAAGTGAATGGAAATTGATGGGCGATTGAACTGGTCTCGGTACTTTTAGATGAATTATTACGGCAACCATTCATTATAATTTAAATTTAAATCTCAAGGAATTCCTATCCAATGTAGTCGTTCCAATATTGAATGAGGAAAACTGATTTTTTTAGACGAATTCATTAACAAACCTTTTTATTTCTTAATCTTCAACCGCTTTTGATAAAGAAGTGCTTTTTTGTGAACTAAACAGTCTTTTATTTAACATCCGATTCTGGTCAACTACAAAATAAGTTTTCATAATTATGACCATGACAAGCACGCTGGGTGATGGGTAATATACAATTCCCATCCAACTAAAGACCAACCCTCCTGTCACAACTCTACCGCTGATGTAGACCTACAAGTCATACAAGTTTGTACACAACACAGCACAGTTAAAGCTAACCACAGAGTCAAAGCAAGGTGGTCAGCGTTCAAGGTACATATGTATATCTTTATACGGGGTGGAAGAGACAACACTGACGCAAAAACGCTTACAACGTATTAGTACGTCATTCTGAGCCACCGAACATAGAAATTTTTCGTCGGTAATTTAAAAAAAAATCAGATGTTCCATACATTTTGACGGTGTAGGTATTGCACTTTGTAGGAAACAGTTGTTTTTCTTTTTTAATAACCGATGAGAAATTTCTCAGACTGATGTACTGAAAACTTGGTAAGCGTTTTTTCGTTGGTGTCCCTTCCACCCCGTGTAGGAGGAATTCGAGGAATCCTGGCCACCTCTAGCCGGATTTGGACCTGCACTCTGTTTCCAATACACCATCGGCCGTACGTATCGTATCGTAATGGATGATTCCAAGAAACAATGAAATGATTCGTTGTTCGATTAAAGACAATCAAATATTTTTTGCAATGATCTGAAGAAACGCTAAGACGAGATGATTGCTCTCCATCTTACAGATACAATCCAGCAATCACTAGTTACGTAAAGAAGTGGAGTAATCTATTAAGCTTGAGACCAAACAGCATAAAAAACCAGTCGCTATGCACTTTGCAATTTTAGTGTAACAGGTTATAGATATAAATGTTGTTATTGCAAGCGCTATATATGTAATTTATGCCGGCACCAGTTGCTTTGCTCACCCCTTAGGGAAAGTCGTGTAATAGAGTTGCGTTAATAAAGTTAATGTCTCGTAGGTATACTCTTATTTATACACTGGATACTAGATACTAAATTTTACTCGCGACTTTGTTTGTAACGTAAAATTTGATATATGTGAAATTTTCACTTATGAAAAATACTTGTAGGAGTCTTTTTCTTGGTGTTCAAGAGAAAAATTGAACCTGCGAATCAAAATGTGCTACAAGTTAGTTTGATGATGTATCAAATAACCCAACTTAGGTATGGCCGAGGAACAGAAGTAGAGGTAAATAGCAGTGGCGAAGGTTCCATACAACTCGATTCCTACCGGATTCCCTTTGAAAAATGGCACAGTCAGTATTCTATAGATAAATAATATAATCACATTAAAGATATGTACACCGGCTTACCTCTTACAAGTGGTAAGTAGTTCTCGACTGTTTGTTTCTTTTTTAGTCTTAGGTTATAGATTTGAGGCCTGCTCTGTTCGTTTACTTATAAGAACTTAGTCGCCATAATCTTCATCACGGTCACGGATAATGAACAGACTTCAGTTTTACTCGGGCGCCACACTGTTAACTAACCGATAACCATCGCATTCAACTATCTTGTCAAAAATAAAGATTTCCGCATCGTGTTAGTAGAAACAAAACGTACACAGATGTTTAATAAAAAGGAATTTTATCAAATCCAAGATCAAGCGAGCGCGCGAATAATGCAATGTACTTGTGAAAGTACCGCTTACACTAGATTTGAGCAATGTGCTTTTAATATCAGCTATTGCGTACATTATATAACTCACTACCTGTAACCTGACTACAGGCAAAAATGCACCAGTATGACTTGAAATAATGTCCAAAATGTAATAGTTACAAAATTCGACTTTCGTGGTAAGCTGGTTGGAGGTGGCTCAGCAAAGAGATACCTGGAATATTTTAGAGGCGGCTTTGGTCACCTGTGGGACAGTGCAGGCTAAAGCCTAAACAAAAAAACCGTGGCAAATAAAACATGCCAGCTTATAAGAGTAAATATACTCTACGTTCTACAATATTATGCCACTCGTAAGTTATACATCCACCAATCATGTAATCCGTTCATAATAATAAATTTACCACTGCGACTCTGCTGGCAATAGTTAATCAGAAATGTAGGTTTTAAAGAGTTCTCACTCAGTCGGTGTCGGAAATACTTCTACTTTTGGTGACAGCTATGTATTAGTTCAGTCATTTTAATAAAAATAATAAATTACCCAAACAGTTCTCAAATCTTTGTATCGAGATAATGACTTAAAAAATTAGGATCCCAATAATACAATACAGATAACGCTTTAGTTTATAGAAAGTGTTGTTCTTAATCGAACGCATAAAAACTCTAAACTCGCAAGAGGCCTCGTTGGGAGGACGGAAATGCTAGCGAAAGTGGTACCTTCACTTTCAGCTCTCTTACTTATTTGTATGTAACTAACATTATTTACGAGTACTACTGGCTTTTACCGCCTCAGCAATAATCTATCGATAGAAGGCACTTCCTTGTTCCTTAGGTTTAATTCCCAGGCTTGTTGGACAACCTGTGTCTGATTGTGCGTATATACAGAACGTGAAGCTTACTCTGACGTCACAGGCACAATGTAGCTGTCGCAGTATGTGGGTGTAGCGTAGCAAACATCTGCTTAACCTTTCCCATATTGTGGGCGTGACAGGTCTGTATGGATCAGCTTTTATTTAGCTACAACATGTACTAGGTATCTACGCGATACGCGACAGGGCTGACCTAAAATCGTAATGAAGTGTCTGCTGCGGTGAATCGTGTTAGAATAAAACTCTGTTGACGTATTTGGCACAATCTATTTCGACACTCGGTGCTTTTAATAAGTCAAGTATTTTTTGTTTGTTCCACCGACCAAAGTTACGATCGATCAAATAATAGATGCTTGAGAGGTGAGTAATCATAGGTACCGATTATCATACTCGGCAGTGACCGCGGTAAGTCAAGAATTCTTAGGGTAAAGCCGATGCTCATGAGATGATGAACTTTTACTGGCGGGTTCGCATACCACAGACACTATGCATTTTTTTTGGGATAAAAAGTAGCTTATACATAACAATTTCCAGCCCACAAACTATTTCTATGCAAAAATTCACATCAACTTAGCTTGCTAGCAAACACACATTGCATTTATAATATTATGATATAAGTTTAAGATAAAAAATAGTTTATAGTTATGTAAGGGTTGTTAGTACTTATGCCTGAAATAAATGTGCTTAGTCCAAAGAACCCTTGGAGAGCTATCCCAGCCGGATTCGCATTATTCCCTCAACTAGAAATCCAATCTAAGTCCGATGATAAGATAGCGCTAGACGGACGTAGCACACAATTACTTACGACGCCTAGGCTTATTGAAACCGTAACTCAATTGCTGCTCTTGGCTTCTTCGCACATTATGACTAATTTTACCTGAACACATATTTAGTTGATATAGAACACTAAGCGTCTGTAGACCATATAGTGAGTATACTCTGTGCTTTCAATGTATATCTCAATCTTGGGAAAACTCAGTGTATTGGCTCAAAAAGTTCCAGCATTTTTATATTTCTTCATAAAAGTTTTCGTTTTCCTGGTACAAAGATGACTTACAAATACAACTTATTTTTCTTCAAACAGAACTTTAATATTAATATATGGCTACTTTAGCAACTACGTAACAACTCGATTGACCTTTACTGAAATAAAATTACTTTTCTAACCTAGCATACGCAGTGGCTGAATTCTTGAAAGCAATGATTTCCACTGCAACAGGGAAACCCCGGTCTTTATAGTTTTCCAGCAGTATTTATCTGACTAACCGGAATTAATTTTTCCTTTACTTAATTAAGAAGGACGTACCTACCTTAATAATAAGAATTACATGTGGATATTTTGTGCACACCACATTTTAAAAAACAATAAGTATATTTGAATGCCTGATCATGCAATACCTAACAATCACGATTCGAATATAACATTAGTTAATAAAATATGATTCACGATCAAAATAAATCTAATAACATACGTCATTCGGTTATTATTAAATAAAAGAACATAAATAATCTTCATAATTAAAAAAGTGTTAATTACTGGCTCATCTATTATTGGCTTAAGCAAAAGACATTATTGTGATAGGAGGAATCTAGATATGTTTCTATAAAAAACCCAAAATATATCTGCAGTAAGGTAAATATTTTCAACGGAAGTTGCGTTATCTAATCACTCTGGCTCTGAAAACTGTTACCTATACCTACTTATATTGTAAACTGAATGAAGATAAAAAACTTGCTTCCTAAAAAAGATGGTGTGAATGTCTGTGAATGAATGTTATTGACACAGAAACAGCACATTAACTAGTGTGAAGAATTTTAATTATAAGTAACATAATCAAACGATTTATGTTTTTATAAGTAGGAGACGTATACACAAGGTGTCTACCTTATGTATACGTCCCCACTATGAACTCCAAACAAGCAAATAATTATAATCCATAGAAAATCAATGAAATGAAAAAACTTTTTTATTTACCGAAACCTTGTAACCAAAAGGCCAGAAAGTAATTGCATGACCACAATAAAATTACTTCAATTGTTTTATGTTTAACCAGCTGATCAGTCGTTCTTACTAACGACGTTCAAAACAGCTTGCGTACATAAAACCCGATAAAACACGTACCTACTTTGTAGTGAGGCATACCTTCACACATTAGACGACATGCACGAATTATTTTATTTGATTACCTAGCAATATTCTACGTAGGTACGTTCGTTTATGTTAATGTATAGATTCACGAAACTGCAAAAATGAGATTTTTCTTTCTCTAATCGTCAAACATTCTACCTCATGTTCTCTAATAATTCTGAGCAATCTCTGGACCCCTACAGAAAGGAATTTCGAAATAATGAGAGTATAATAAAAGTACCTTTAACGAAGATCTCCCCGTCATTGCGATCATTTTTTTATTGGGAACCTGCGTTACCTAGTTACGGATACATTGGGGGTCAAAGTTACAAGTTTTTAATGTTGTAACTTTTAATACTTCAACGACACCCATACTTTTCATCAGCACAATGTTTTGAGTGCGTTACATTGAGTCCTACCGTAAAATGTGATTTTTCACTCCAAAAAAAATGCCGTTTCCCAGCAATAATTTTTGCGTAGAGTTACTTAGTTTGATGTACAGAATGCTTGGTTGACGGCTTCGTGAAGGGTCCGTTTACACCTTGTATAAGCTTGCAAGCGTTTCCAATCGTGTAATAACAATTTAAGAATCAAAGCATAACTCTAGGTAATGAAGTCAGCAAAGAAACCGTTTCAAACTAGTTTTAAAAATATTTAACATTGCATAATTTATGTATCATTTTGACTATTTTTATTATCTAGTACAGAAATATCGTGTGTGTATAACGTAACGATACAAAATATTCTAAGAAATAAACATAAATTTAATTTTCTGGAACATTTGTACCACGGCTATTCATGAGCCCGGGCTTTGTGAAAAAATCTTCTGTATCGATAGCTATTCGTTACAGCATCATCCATTTTTTGTTGCATTTATTTTCGCAACTAAAGCATCCGACAATTAACAAGAACGAACAATGCGAGGCTTAAAAATTGGAATTTTGACATACTTAGAATGGAATTCGCCCCTCGGTTACATTCTCAAATAATTATGCAACTGCTCTAGTACAATAACAATGGACACGATAAGCGTATGTGGGCTAACAGTAGTAGTAAGCATGGTGAAAGTGTCCGAGCGGGGTCCGCGAAGGTCGCCACGCTGCGGCCGCGGTGACGTGCCCGGCAGGGGCGGCGGCGGGCGTCGTGGCGCGGTCTCGCGGCCTGCGCGCACGCATCGCCGTCACTGACATTACCGATCCAAATGTCACGCAAATGTCAGCATTTACTCGTGATTGTAGATTTGTGCTTAACAATGTAACCGCTAGTCGTAAATACAATTCAAAATGTGAACGCGGAAGCTGTTACATGACAAATATTAACTCGAGATAAACCCGCTTAACAGAATTAATTATTGTGTTTGTGCCAATGTTGCTGGTGAACATGCTAGGGTCGTTCGTCCCGCATGAAAATGTATGGTTATATACAAATTCAAGGTTGTAAAATATTTAAAAACAACTATAAAATAAAATTTCCCTGTTATTAGAACAGGTGCAAGATTGATACGAGTGACGCAAACGGTTGATTGTAAATACATTATAGTGTATTATGTCTGAGTTTATACAATAAGATTCCTTTCAGTGCTATTATGTATTACATACTCGATTGACAATGAAATCAAGCTGGCTTTTACTTTGGCCAGAGGCTAAGTGTTGCCATACAACGTGGCAACTCCGCCAATCTCTTGGGCACATTACCAGCTGACAGCGTTGAGGAGGCGTTTTTTGATACCCTCTTATAGTTTGTTGTTAGTTTATTTTTTTAGGTTATTTAATAGATTTTAATTATGAAGAAGAAGTGCAATTAAGTTGTTTGGTAAATCAGTATTACTGCTATTATAGAATGCAATACCGCAAATGTGTGCATAATTGGTATGGTTGATTCAGCGTGCACGTGTGAGACGCACGCGATAGTGGCGGGCTGGTGCGCGGAGAGCGGCGGAGCCCCGCGGCCCCGCGTGAGCCCGCGCACCGAGAGAGCTCCGCAATCAAAACATCCGGATGTAGGCACTACTGTATTTTTCTGACCTATTTAGTTATGTCTTAATAATGTTCTGGGGATTTGGCACGTTACAAACCAAATTTTGCGATACGGAATCTGAAACTCCGTCATCGAACGTCCAACGCGCATATTTTGCGCACGGGTAGAAAAATTGATCATTCGATCCAGCCCCTCAAGTAAGACCAGCAGCGCCTTGGTGCTACTGGCAATCTAACGGAGAGTACCTGGCTACCACTGATTGATAAGACTAATAAATCTTATTTTGACAATTTAATTTATCATAGGACGTCAGAAGCTTGGTTGGCTTTTATTTGAAAAAATTACGCAAAAAATGTTTTCATGTACCTTCAGCTGACCTGGTAGGTCATAGCTACAATTTACTTAATCCCATGTCAAACATTGAGTCATTTCAATGAATTGTAACATAGATTGTAACTTCACGCTTAGTTATGAGGTAGTAAATGTTTCCGAATTATTTCTGTAAACTTACGTTGCTAAACAGTCAAAAACAACATTAACTAATCTCCAATTAAATGTCATTAAAACAATAATTTTAATGTTAATAGCAATTAAAAACCGACTTCAAAAACACAAAAGAGTGAAAAATAACTTTAGCTTCAGAAGTCGGTGACTATTGTTTGTTTGTCATCTGACTTTTAAGCTTTTTGGCACCGACTTCTGAAGCTAAAGTTATTTTCACTTTTTTGTGATATGATATTAGTTTTAAATTTAATATTTTTCATTGAAACACCAACTAACTCAATTAACTCTTAGAAACCGGTCTATTAAAAGTGGAACGATAACCATAGTTATTGGCGAGCAAAACTGGCCAGTCAATCTCGAAACCAGGGCTACGGGCGGGGTTCTTTATATGAATAATTAAACACGTGCTTGCACCGCTCCACTCGCAGCATAAATTAAGTGAGAGTAGTCGCTCTAACTTATTGCTTCAGTATAACTAGACGTAGTCTAGAATTACATTTCGACAGAGGGTACTAGTTTATCGCCCCTACAATCTGAACTCTTTAAAAAAACATTATCACATGTACCAGTAGGTATGCTAAAACATCTACGAATACGTAAAAACAGTTATAATATAAAGTAAACAATAAAATAAATAAAAAAGCGTAGCACTAGGGGTTACGCCGTAGCCGCGTAGCATCTTTCGTAGCGAAGATGACGTGGCACAGAAAGCTTACTCCTTCGTATAATAATTTATGTTAGTAACAGAGCTGTGCATATTTTAGCAACTATAAATAATGGGTATCAGGTTTGTTAAGCACATAATATTCAAGTTTAAGTAAATGTAGATCCAGTCAGCTTTCTAGATGTCAGGGATAACTTTCGAAGTAAAAACGAAGGTACAAGACTGGTATAGTCTATTTTTCAATCATAATTATTTTTAAACTAGTGCTATATATTAATGAGTGTGACTTATTCACCTTGTGAAACCACCAACAGTTTGACTTAACGGCTATTGCTTCGATTAATTAGTTAGGCATTAAGTAAGTCCATTATGCATGTAAAGTTGTCGGTCGAAATAACTAAGAACGGACCGATCGATTTGAAATATTAATTAAATCTACATATGTATAGTACGAATAAATGAAACAAAGGCTAAATAAGCAGTTCGGTATTAGTTAATACTGGACCAGTCTTTTTGACTAGTTGCTATAGGACAAAATAACGATGATTAGCAATGTATTTGAATGTGGAGGTGGCAATCATTAATATACGTTACTTGAGATCTGTTTTAATACAAAGCGGAATCCTGAAATCGTGACTCACATGAATGACTATTTTTTTAATAATAATAATAGTAAGTTGTGAGCATTTAACAGCGATCCATCACATCATTTCGATTCAACGGAAACACCCAAACACTAACCATTCACCGTTAATCTAGCACTTGTAGAGCTTATCGCGAATCATAACACTAAAATGGCGCTTTCCATTAACGCGGGTACGTAGGTGCTATGTATACACTATACAGTATGTAGTGTATCTGTATAAGCGTGTCATTTGTAGCGCGGCCGGGCGCCGGGTGGGCGCCGACGGTCGCCGGCCACCGGCGGCGCCAAGCCCGCACCCCCGCGCAGAAAAAGGATACAGAAGCGCCAATTAGAACAATGATTACTTAAATAAAAAAGGTTACGGTTACTCCTGTGAGAAAAAAGAGTAGTTACTTTTAACCGTAAACCTTATGGTGTCTGGCAAGTGGAGCAACCTGTAGCTGCTCAACGAAGCCGTCTTCGTTGAACACTTGACCAGCCTAATCTTTGCCGTTACTTCACCATCGTGTTCCAATCTTGAGTACCTTTCTGCCACTGCAAAGCAACAGTCAGAAAGCTTTCAAACATCTCTCAATCCGTATATAATGATTGGTTACGTGTGATCATCCCTTTGGCATGAAATACGGTTCTTCTGACCTACCCACAGTGTCATTACATTCAACTAGCGACAGCTCACTGTCCACTGCCCACAGTCTCCACCCGACGTTGGCTATTAACGGCTATTCAAATTTCACCAGTGGACGTCATCGAATACGTCACAATTTTTATCAAGTTGAAGGACAACCATTGATGCTTACGTACTTGTTGCTTAAACTGCTGTGTGGGTTGGTACTCGTGTTCCCGCAATCGTTCAAGTGATATGAATACTCGACCTGATGAAACTATATGCAAAAAAACTTATACTGTCACTTCCGGGATACCTTCCGTGATTGTTCATTATTTTGAGCTCCCGATAGTTTAGTTGTAAACCGTGAAAGCTTAAAGCAATGTTTATATGTAAAAAGGTTCTAAATCTTTAAAGTATTTGAAATATGTACTTGTTAGTCGACACATGTACCTACCTATCATGCGTAAATGCAAGAATACATAAGTAAGCAGTTTGTTGCATACTACATGTTCTTTATTGGAGTAGAGCCAAAACGAGGTTCGTAAATTTTACGGAGTCCGTTAAAAATAACTTCAACTTATATGCGGGCATTTAAGTGGGTATAAACTTTATTTACAGTAGACAACTACACAATTATTTTCTAACATTCTGTGGGTCCCCACCCACGTGAACAGCCACACAATGTGTGGATATCTTGAATTCTGAAGAGGTGTTTCAGAGATGTCAATGAACTTTAACGTGAAATCTGGAAAGAATCTGACAAAAACAATCAATATGTATAGGCTCTATTTTAAGTTAACTCAGTTACCTGAAATGACTTGAATTCGTTAACAAATTGGATTCTTATCGCTTACGTACAAGGTTTTTATTTAACGAATCATAATTACTAGAGGATATCATAGTACGTAATTGTTAAGATTAAATATTATGATTATAAAACATATTTTTACTATTTTTGGGGGCCACAACTTCAAAACACAGTTACGAGTAAGACGAAAACAAAAATGTGTTTAAATAAATAGACTCCTCCATAAGAAATAACCCTTCATAATATGCTGATGAGTTCAGCCACATGCTATATATAAACAACAATGTGCACCTGTGCACCTGTGTAACGTCAAGTTTGTTTGTTTCAGATACAAAGATGCCCCAGTGGGCGAGCGCGGAGGGAGGCGGCTCTGAAGCCGAGTCGCCCGACCAGATAATGTTGTTCTACGAGGACGAGACCTCTCAGTATTTTGACAACAAACCTGACATCGCGGATAAAATTGAACAAGCAGGAGGTAAGAGACTTGCCACTAAATAATAAGCCCCGTGGCAACAGGTTTGCCGTAGGGTTTTGCACTATATTATAGAAATACACAAGATTTTTTTGGTTAAAAGTCAATAGAGACATTGCACGGTAAAAATAGCTTAGACATAGAATGCACTGACGTAGGCGTATCTCCTCACATCACGGACGTGGTGTCTGCAGTCTACTTAGTTGCATTTGAGGAATTAAAGTGCATAAGTACCTATGTATTTTTTTTAAATTAAGTTGCATGGATATTGAATTTTAATGTATTATTATAATAATACGTACAACCGTTGGAAAGCACGAAGCTGATAAGGGTATTACGAAAATCACCCGTAACCGTGCGTACAAATCGATTAGTCTGAACTCGCGCTCTTACGCAAATAGTTTATCAAGCGTGCAGCCGCGTCACGTAATGCCCAAGTTTCGTACAGAGCAGCTGACTTGTTGCACAAATGTTTAAGTGTTCTCACTTCGATATCGTGTCGCTGGCAGCTTCGTGCTTGCCAACGGTTCGTGACGGAGAATGTACTAAACGCTCAGTCGCTGAGGTGACGTATGCATTATGCACACAACAGCTTTTTTTAATAAACTCACGCCCACGTTTTTACTTTCTTTATTACGTGGCTTGTCTCTATTTAATTAGTATTTGTGACTTACAAAGTGTGCAGAGAAGGTTTTTTTTCGTAAATTGCTAGCATTATCTATTAAACTAATAGATAATGCTAGCAATTTGTATAACATTATTCGTAGAATGAATTAAAACATAGTTTATGCATTAGATGATTATATTATCTATCTAAAAAGGAAACGTAACGTTTCAGATTTCTACGACAGCGGCAGTGGCAGCGACGAGCAAGTGGCGCGTCGCGTGTGCCGGCCCCGGCGAGCCGCGGCAGGGTCATCATCGTCAGCGGCCAGCAGCGGCGGCCCCGCGGGCCCCGGCCGGCGGCGGCGCTGCGGCATCTCCGCGCGGGAACGCAACTTGCGCAGGCTCGAGAGCAACGAACGGGAACGAATGAGGATGCACTCGCTCAACAGAGCCTTTGAGGTAAGTACCAATAAAACTCTAATTACAACGGTAACAATCCATTTCCATCTTCAATAAGCATTTTGACTTGACTTAGATTCTTTCATGTTCTAGGATCTCCGGCGGGTAATACCACACGTCAAGAAGGACAACAGGAGTTTATCAAAAATAGAAACTCTAACTTTAGCCAAAAATTATGTGAAAGCCCTAACGAATGCAATTTGCAACATGAGGGGAGAAGTTCCTCGATACCAGTACGTATATTACTTGCGTTAATCTCCAGTAGTTTCACTTGGGATTGAATTCTTTAAAAATTGATTGACAAATAGGAAAAAAAAAATAATTGTGTTAACCTCATTTTCAGATTTAATAGTGACGACGAAAACGTGGAGCCTGTATTCGTGTTAAATCGAGACCAGGAACAAAACAACAACGTGCCAAGTGATCAGGACCGAGAGGATTCCAGCCCGGGCTCCCAGAGCTGCCTCTGACAAAGACGCACTAGTCCTCGCCTCGCTCTCCTCGTGTCCGCCGCCAGCTCGCCCACTCTACTGACGTGAACAAACACAATTACTAAGGAATACCATTCAAGACAAATGCACTCACTGTGCGTCGTCTTAGTGTGTGTGCATATTATTCATATATTTTAGCTATAAATATTCTCGATAAGAAAAATACTGAACATTATTTTTGCAGTCCAGGCATTTAATACTTATTTCCAATATTCTTATCGCTAAAAGTTTTTACAGTAAATGACACTCGTAGCAGTCGTAACCCGTCAAACTAGCATGTGACTGTTTACATCATATACCACATTAGTTTTAGTATATGCGAAACCTGAAACACGTGTCTAGTATTTTTATGTAAAGAATCTATGTACAAAATTTCAAAACTGTATCATGAAAAATCACAAAGTTAAAAGCTTGTTGTTACCTGGTTGTCTGCACAAAAACGTGGTTACAACGCGGCGCACCCGCGCGCGCGCCTCCATTGTCGTCTTGAGCACATTGGTAATAATAATTTGGCACTAGGTACCTAAATGATTGCGATAGGTACTTAGTGTCGTTCGGTGTGCAACTTGTAACCTTTTTAAATATTTTTGGGACAACATATAACATAGTTTAAAAATTATTGGAATCGATTCAGTTACTTATTGTGAACAAACTATATTCAGGTTTCGCATATACTAAAAATAATGCTGTATAGCTCGGGGACTTAATGTAAACATTGAGGTAAAGAACAAAATGTAATACGAGCGAGTAACGCGTTTAATCTTATAAGTTACGGCCAGAGAAAATTATTTATATAAAGTTGTTTAAAAAAGAAGTATTATTTATGCAAGCTAATTCCAACAATGAAATAAATAACAACATACTTCGATACCTGTTAAGAGCACACCCAAAGACCAATGGTACGAATTAATTGCTAGATGTTAAAATATTGTAATCGTTAAGTAAGCATGTTATTAAAAAAAGCAAAAAAAAAAGAAACATAATGCGTAATTGAATTGATAAGTTGGATGTCTAATCAATTCATGTCTGTGTCTAATTAAATAAAAGATACCATCAAATAATTTAAACTAGTTACCTAAAATGTAAATATGAGTATATTAACACTTACATAATTGACCCAAAACATGTCATTGAAGAACTTTTACTTTACGTCCCCTCATACTACCGAGTAATACTCGTAAGTATTAATAATTCGTTGAGCATTTATGTCTAGGTACTCGTAGGTACCTACTGACATAAAATGATGCTTGGGTTGGTAGAGCCTGCAACGATCAAGGAAAACTATTAATCAGATCTCAAAGTTATTCCAATTATCTACTGAGCTAGAATAGTAAAGTGTTTGTGCTAATACTTAATTTTATTTATCGTTTTTTGTAAATTGAGTTTTCTCATGGTGCCAAAATGTTCGCTTAATTATATGTCAAACATAAAAACTGCTTTTTGGTATTAATAAGAATTACTACTAAATATCAATTTTGCCTACAGGTAAATAGTCAATTCAACTTTATAGGATTTTTGATGAATTAAGTATTAAAAATGTCAGTAACTTGTGATGCGTGCAACAATTATATTCGTTCAGATAGACCTACGTTGTATTTTAAAGGCATCGTCATAGAGTGCGATCTTATACGTTATTGAAATATAATAATTAACGAAATCTCAACTTATAGTTACCTACCTACCTTTGAGTTTATTTAAGTTAAGTTAATTATAATTTAAATAGGTACATATTTGTATAAGTAGGTACATACCTATACATACAGCAAGAATGTTGACAAACACCACTTTGATGGTTACTGATCAGTCTTAATTAAGCATTTTTACAGTCATTGTGACTTAGCTATATGATGTATCTAGTATAGTTATAATATAAAATGTGCAAATGTTTTTTTTTGTATTTTATGCAATCAATTTGTGATTAAATTATATGACAATTATAATCTGCGAGAACATTATAGATAAGCTTTATTTATTTTAATTTTCCCTTATAGACTTCTAGATGTTAAATTTCGCGAGATTCCTGGAAAAGTTTGGTGATAGGTATCACCAAACTTTTTGTGATATAAGTAGATAACACCTACGGTGGGATAAAGAAGAATAGTATAATGATACTGATAAGTAGAAATTTGAGTTAGGTAGGTATACAATCTGGGAATGCACAAGGAATGCAAAAGAATCGGGTTAGCAGATTATTAGCGTAGTGTAGCTGATATAATCAATTCAAGGATTCATTACACGGGTATAGTTTGGTAGATCTATATGTGTATCCTACACCATGGAGTGAAGACGAAGGAAGTGACAGTGTCTACCTAAGTAGGTAATAATAGGTCTTTAATTACCTACGAACTAGCCGTTCTACAATACTGGCAGTTTGAGATGTAATTTATAGATTTACGTCCCGTGATCGCCAGACTAGACCCACGTCATTTTATAAAAGCTGAAACTTTTTCTGTGGAAGTAGCATACTATAGGTAAGAACAATTGGATATTATGAAAAGTCGGTCGTGGTGGCTTTGGCAGAGTTACGTCATACTATAAAGCGTTGTTTTTTGAAATTACATAAGTGTTAGTATGACACCTCCTCCACTGCCAGACACTTTGTGTGGTGGAAAAGCCTTGCCAGACACATTTCAAGTATGATAAATTATAAGTGAACTGGGATCTTGGTTCATTGTGTATATGGTTGGTAAAGAATTCTAAATTCAAATGATTTTGATTTAAAAAAAACGTAATTCTATTTTCAAATTCAGTCATATCTTTATTGAGAAGTAAACACTACAACGTCTCCCACTAGGTGGATCGATCCGCTGGATACGAATCGCACGGGAGCAGTCATTGTGGCGTTACTAGGGAGGCCTATGTCCAGCAGTGGAAGTCTTTCGGCTGAAATTACTACAAACGAACTCACGACCCGTCATTACTTAGACCGATGCCGAGCTGGAAATTTTGATCTAAAAATGAACTCCGTGGTCGCCCGTCTACAACGACGAATTAAAGACAATTACGGAAGCTGACGACACTCGATCTACGGCTGAGTTAGCAGCAGCTTTCAACGTTAGCACCAAAACAATGTTGGTCAGTGTGCGTGCAATTGTCAAGGTAAAAATACTTGATAAATGGGTGCCACACGAATTGAACGATCGCCAGCGCGATGAACGCGTCGTCCCCACTGATCCTGCACGACAACGCTCAACCTCACACTGCACGACATACGGTCTCCAAGCTACAAGAGCTAGGACTGGGAGTTCTGCGTCATCCACTATACTCACCCGACCCCTCACTCGTCCAAGTATTCCAGGCTGAATAAACTGTTAGGTAACGGGTTTTTCATCAAGAATTAATAAATAAAATAAAAGTAATAAAATCTTTATTAACAGGTGATTGTTAGTAACATCAGTGTAGCTCTGGCTCTTGTAATTCTTGATAAAATCCCTATTTATTTCCTAGCCTGTCGTCAAGCAGCTTCTAATCAGAAATTAGGTCATTTAAAATCTTAATTATTGTTAAACGTTTATGCATAATGAATGGCCCGCATACACCGGGGACGGCAAAGAGCATTAAAATTTCATCTTTCCCCAACCTAAATACAGGATCCAAGGCACCAGACAGAGGAACCTCCTAACAATACGAGGCGTGTCTAGGAGTATTGCTTTCTTTGACGCCACGGTTGGCGCAGTGGCTGAGTGATTGACTGCTGCGCTTCGTGTCGCGGGTTCGATTCCCGCACGGAAAAAAAATTGTATGGACTACAGGTAGTTGTTCCGGGTCTGGCTGTTTGTGTATGTGAGCTTAAATGTTTGTAAACGTAACCACGATACAGGAGAAATTTCTAGTGTGAGGCAACGTTTTCTTATAAAGAAAAAGAAGAAAAGAAAAATTCTGAATCAAGTCCTTGATGGAGCTGCCTAACGAGAGCCTCCTCAGGTATTGATCTTGGCTCTATGTAATTAACCATGGGCTGATACACAATGGCACCATGATCGCTGAGTCCACATCCCACATGTCGACAACTTCGCGTGCCTAGTCAAGATACTTGATTTGCTTATCTTTCTCGGTTTTTACAAGGTTCTTATCATGCGCGCCGCTCTGATCGATCCACCACCACTATATCAGGCTTATTGGCTACAATAGTCCTGTCAGTGATGATGGATAGATCCCAGTACAATGTGTTATTGCCGGTTCTCTATTGTGTTCTCTAACTTTTTTATCCATATTTTTTTTTTAAAGAGCC
The DNA here is from genome assembly GCA_963576755.1 of Noctua janthina. Classification (NCBI taxonomy): domain Eukaryota; kingdom Metazoa; phylum Arthropoda; class Insecta; order Lepidoptera; family Noctuidae; genus Noctua; species Noctua janthina. The sequence continues at coordinate 9,360,724 of OY755055.1, forward strand.
ATATTTTTTTTTGTCCTTATCAAAATTTGTCCGATTGATAACTTACCAGAACTTAATATCAAATAATATCACATGCCATAAAATTGCAATCCCTATGTACAATCCGTTTGTCATTAATATTAACGACTATGTGATGCGCGGTCGCTACGCTCGCATTTTACATTACACACCCACTTTCTGTCACAAATATCGTCGTCGTTCCGCTGGCCTTCGGCCTACGCTCCTCACGCCAGGCTCTAGCAAGACTTTTAGGATAGTTTTTAGGAAAATTGCTGTTTACCCATACGTTGCGGTTATAATACACATTATAATATAATACAATACCTAGCCTAGAACATATGAATTTTATTTCATGCAAAATTAGGAGATTCAATTATTAAGTAGTACTCAATATTGTGACAAAAAAGTTTTAGAAGTAAAGATACATAATTATGTAAAACAAAATTTCGAATTTTTGAACATTATGGTTACTGAAGTTTATAGCAAACGTGTTATGGATAATGATTTTCGGACAAAGAATTTTAGGAAAAGAAAGAGAGTACTCATATTGCCATTTTCGAGAACTGGGTCGGGCACATGTCTATAGTACGGCACTTTCGATTCCTCAAGGCTGTATTTTAGAGCAAGTTGCTGATGGATAATCTTGGCTACAAGGTTGTGTCTATGCCAGTACTCTCCGTTAGCCAGACGAGAACACCCGGAGATAATGTGACGGCTTGATTCGCCTGGGGCTGCAGTCTCGACATAGATAGCGACAAAAATCGGTCGTTAAGTCATAACGATGACAAATTTCTTTAATAGATTTTCAACTTTATCACGAAACCTTAAGGTTGAAAATCTATTAAAGAAATTTGACATCGTTATGACTTAACGACCGATTTTTGTCGCTATCTATGTCGAGACTGCAGCCCCTGGACGGTGGCATGCCCGACATATGTCAACCGTGCCGTCCTTCACAATTAATCTCTGGTAGTTATTCGTCATCATCTTAATTTATAATTTCACAGACAAAACCTTCGGTTTCTCTAAATAGGTCCCCGTAACGTAGCCAGGCTATGAACGCCGATAGGTCTACAACGGGCCCAAGCAGGGCCCGGAAAAAGCGTCCGTGAAGCTCCTTACTATGCCTTACCTCCTGCGGTCGTTAGTGTCAAGCACTACGGGTTTGCGCCAGTTCTCTTTAGCCAAGGAGAGCGGGGTAAGGCCTTTGTCCACCGCGTCCACATCTCGATACATCCCCACGTCAGTTTCAAGGAAATATTCCCTGAGATTGCATATCTCGCGATTGTGGAGAGTCTTAGCGTTTAAAAACCCTCGACCCCAACACCTCCGCGGGATATCAGTCTCATAACTGAAGAACGTGGGTGATGCATTCGATATGCCGTCAACAATGTACGGACCCTCCTATCCAGGGTGTCTAGTTCTATTTGAGTCAATATGAGTATGCCGAAAGAGTATCAAAACCGGCATGACCCAACCGTTGCATATTATTAATAGTTTATTTTTGTTAAATAATCTTTAAACCCCTGCGGTAGCGAAGAAATTTCCGTTTTTTTTAGTGACGGAATACCATACTGTGAACCTTTCCTTTGTAGAAATGCAATGTGTTGCTGGCACTTCGACGATTTTCGAATGGCCGTAACCACAACTTTTTTTGAGGTTTGGATCCACCTCCTACCCCCTCTTCCCCTTGGGGTACCCCGACGTTACGTTAGGTTACTTTAAACCTTGCAGACAGAAATAGGAGCCCCGTACACGGGGCTACTTCGATTTTTTCATAGTGCCCCGTTTCGTATTCACTAACCATGAACTCTGAAACAGCGTTAGTTGTGACTACGGCCACGCGCCAAAAGAACCCTGTAGAACTATTTCCACAAGCAAGTTTTATTATACCATAGACAATTTTTTATCTATTGAATAAATAATATTTTAAGTTTTAACCTAACATTAAATGTTATTTTGGTGTTATGATGATTCTGTTCGTTGATGATTCTCTGGCCCAAGTACAAATTTTGATAGCCAGAAGTGCGTTTCTAGTTTGATGAAAATTAAATGAATAGGTACTACACATTTTATCTTTGTTGTGAAATTAATGGTGTAGAGATTCAAAACCAGCATAACCCCAACCAACAAACACTCGTGCCGGAAAAAATCAATCAAGGTTTATTATGTGATTCATAGGAAATAGTATACAATTCTGAATGTTCCAGTTTCAGTTTTTTTAATTTTTCGAATCATTAATCACTCGTTAAATTCAGAACGGCATTTTGAAACCAACCAACCTTCATCATCTGTCTAGCCTTTTTCCAACTAGAAGTCGATTCAAGTCCAGCCTAAGCTTTATTAGAATTCCTTTTTTCAATTTAAGTTAATAAAATATAAATACAATAAATTAAAGTACAAAATTCAGCTAAGAGTTTATAATTTTAATTAAATGAAATTTACACTTTCAAAAAACTTACTATTTGAGTAGTGTTACCAACGTTTTAATAATAAAAGACTGAAATCGATTCGAGTAGTATTTTTTTTCTCGATATGAGTCGATTCGAATCAAAATTACTAGCCAAGCGAGAGAGCTCCATCTACCAACTGATTGTCTACGAAAAAAATCCTCATGTGCGTGTGTAGTTAGATTAGATCAATTTTAGAGCAATTTTGTGTAAGAAACTTTATATGCGATTTAAGGTTGAGTATACAAATAAAAAACGACTTGAGCTTGCAGAAAAACACAGTTTGTAACCAATTCCACCCAAATTAAGTTACATACTTCACTTAGATACATTCTGCGTCTATCGCAATATGGCCGTCCTGTAATGATTTGGTGGCCAGTAATATTATTGTGATTTCATTGTATGCTAAATACCAAAATGGAGCTTCGAGTCGGTAATAAATACCGACTGGGCCGTAAAATCGGCTCAGGATCCTTTGGAGACATTTATCTTGGTAAGTGTGTTGAGAGATTATAGTAAACAAAGAAAAGTGGTCATTTGGTAGGCCAGCTGCAGTTTTTTTCGTTTCGAAATAGCTAGCATATCTTTTTATATCAGCAGCCTATTGTTAGTAACTCATCACAAGTGTTTCTTATTAGTTAATAGTAGCTCTTCAAGTTAATTATTGTTATTGAGTCCTAGTCAAAGATTGATGAGAAAGACTGTAATTGACTATTGAATCCCTATTACTGCTTCTATGCCTTTTTTGTGTAGGGACCTACCTAAACTTTCGAAGAAAATGTACAGGAATGGTCGAAAATGAATGGTATTGTATATCATAATGAATGTCTGTTTATATTTTCCACAACATTTGCTTTGGAATCTGACTTTGAATTGGTCTAAGGCGTTGTTATATGGTTGTTTAGTAATATGTGTATTTCTCAGGAACAAATATTGTCACCAAAGAGGAGGTAGCTATCAAATTAGAATGTATAAAAACAAGGCACCCACAACTACATATAGAGAGCAAGTTTTATAAACTAATGCAAGGAGGTGGTAAGTAATATTTGTAAATTATCATTATAATCATATGTATCAGCAAGATTAATTAAACAAAAAAAAGGGAAACCATTAAACAGAAATGTATTAGTTGTAATAAATAATAGATTTAGGGGTTATTTATTGTAATAGCATTTACTGCTTCAATCAAAACATGTACAGGTGTGGCGTTATTTTTAACCTATATGTTTCCATATGATAAGTTTATTTCAACTGGCACGTAATAGTCTGATCCCCAGGAAAATTGATGTGTTAACTACAGGCAAGAATGTATGCTGTTAACACTATATATTTGTAGAATAATGGATTTATAATAATATCTGCAATATTTTCATTTGAAAAAGTATAACAAAAGGGTCTTCAGCAATACAGTGAAATTTTGTGTATATGTAAACTAAAAGTGCATGTTTTGTGTATGCATATTTAGTTGTGTTACTAACTAAACCAAAGTTGTCTACTTAAAAATAATATCCAAAATATGGCCTGTTTGTAATCTAAATTGTAACTGTTAACAGTTGGCATACCTGCAATAAAATGGTGCGGCTCAGAAGGAGACTACAATGTTATGGTAATGGAACTGCTCGGACCCTCTTTGGAAGACCTTTTTAATTTCTGCTCGCGTCGCTTCTCCCTCAAGACTGTTCTACTCCTTGCTGATCAACTCATTACGCGCATTGAGGACATTCATTACAGGAACTTCATTCATAGGTATGAAATCATTAGATATGTTTATATATTTAAGTTAAATGAGCTAGTGTCGTGGAGCTGGACATTACTTGTTGCATCAGTACAAAATAAAAAAATTGTCACATATTTTAATGTGGACAGATTTGTGCGTACATTTTTATCATATTTAAAATACTTTTAGTTACATTGTTACTCATAACAATGACCTTAGCTTAGAATCTACTTGACATTGTGTTATGTTTATTTTCAAATTGCAAAATATAACCTTAGATTGCACAGGCTTGATAAAGGAGTTGTGTGAAATGCAATCATTAAACAATGAGTTTAAAAAATATAAATATATTCTGAGGCTTTCTTAACTTGTATTGTGTGAAAACTGTCTATGCCACAGATAAATATGAATTTTTGGTTGTACCAGTAATATAAAATTGTGTCACTGGGTAGTGATAAAAGAAAATCCATGTGTTTTTATAACTCAGGTTAGTTACTTACTTTACATACCTATTTTTTTTTTGTAATTTACTTGGTTGTCATTTTACTCACATGAATTGTCATTTAAACTGATAATCAATCTATATTATCTTTAGTAATAAGGACAGCTGATATCGATGAATGTTACAGGTCAGATGTAAGGGTAAAAGATAATATAACTACCTGTTTACGTAGCTCGTTCCTCTGCATTTATCTTTGACGTCGGATGCTATTACATGGTTGTATATCTCCTAATCAAATGAAATTACATGACTGATACTGCAATTTTATTACTTATTTTTTAGGTGAAACAATCAATTCTTGAAGTAGTGTAGTTATAAAATACAGGAAACAATTATTTATTTATTGTACCATGTCTTAATTCAAATTTGCAAATAGCTAAGTAGGTAGAAGTAGACAGCCATATTACATCCCAATCCATCTCTCCCTGTTGCCTTTAGATCATAAAATCTTACAACAGTTAACATGATTTTAAAGCTTAATGCCGTATTTTTCTTCTTTTTTCAGGGATATAAAACCAGATAACTTTCTTATGGGCCTAGGTAAAAAAGGGAATTTAGTGTACATAATAGATTTTGGCTTAGCGAAAAAGTACAAAGATGCGCGCACATTGCAACATATCCCATACAGAGAAAACAAAAACTTAACAGGTAACAATTTTTGTCTGATAAAATTATAATTGTCACCTTATTTACTTATCTGTATTTTAGCAAATGGGTACATCCCTGCTACAGACAACAATTAACAATATTTTCAAACAAATTAATAACATGATCACTATTTCATCTTCCTGCCCTTCTCCCATGTTAATTGTCACCCTATCATTTACTCCTTTATCTTTCATATCATTCCTCTCCCTCTCCATCCATCGTTGCTTTGGTCATCCTTTCCCTCTCCATCCATCGACGTTTATATTCATCACTCTTTAAGTCACATGTGATTCGTCCCTTCTCATCACATATCCATACCAAGCCGATCCCCTTTCAACTTTTCTGTAACTGACACAACTTTTAAACTTCCTCTAATATACTTGTTCCTTACCTTATCCATTATTGTCACACCATACATTCACCTCAACATTCTCTCTTTTTTCATCCATCTTCTTCACAGCCCAGCACTATTTCTTAAGTGATAATTTTGTCTTACTTCCGTCAGGTAAACATGGATTCCTGTTTTAATTCACTCCTTACTCAGCTGTATGTATTGTGCATTCCACTCAAAATGGTGATGTCATCAACACGCATAGTGTTAAACTTTGCCTTGATAATTTATTTAATATTGTCATTCATATAATGTATCACATCTTGGATGCACAAGCCTTCCATTAGCAACAAGTACATCTGTGAATTAATTGTACAATTAAATAGCAATAGATGATATCTGGTGTTAGATGTCTAACAGTTGATATTGGCTCATGTCTTTTACTAAGTACCATCATCTCCCTTAGTTCCATCCAATCTCATTTGTTATACAACATGCTCGAATATCCAAGCACTATATATATAGTAGTACTGTTTAACGTAAAATTACTAATAAAAAATATGTCAATTACAGGAACAGCGAGATACGCATCGATAAATACACATTTAGGCATTGAACAATCGCGCCGCGATGATTTGGAGTCATTGGGTTATGTACTGATGTATTTCAATCGTGGAAGCCTTCCCTGGCAAGGGCTTAAAGCCGCTACCAAACGTCAGAAATACGAGAGAATATCTGAAAAGAAATTGTCAACACCTTTCGACGAACTTTGCAAAGTAAGTTATTATGTTTCTGTTTTGTAATATAAAATTTCTTATAAATCTTAAATATATTCTTATTGATTTGCTAGGTATTTTAACTGAATTAAAAAAATATATCTGTCAGTTTAATTTATGTTATACATAATTACATAATCATAAATAATTAAGTTAGAATAAACCAGTTCATTACAAATGCATATAATTTTTTTCATGTGAAAGAAAAGGAATAAAAATCCGTACTTATGAAACTGTGTTATTCCAGAACCACCCTATCGAGTTCCAACTCTATCTGAAATACTGCCGACGACTACGTTTCGAGGAGAGACCTGACTACAGTCACCTCCGTCAGTTGTTTCGTACACTTTTCCATCGACAAGGTTTCACATATGACTACGTGTTCGATTGGAATATGCTCAAATTCGGTAAATAGATTTTAAATTAAATATGTTTTTTAATAATGCTCATTGGTTTAATCTTGCTAATGTTTTAATACTGATTTAAAATGCGTTGCAGGTGGCCAGCGTGGCAATTATCAATCAGGTGGCAATGACCGTACGTTAAGACGTCATGAACAAAATCAGGAACAAGAAAACAGTAAGTAATTTGACTCCTCTAATAACACAGTCAGAATTTTACTGAACTCGATATTTTTTCCAATTCTCTGAAGCCACTTTTTGAGAGTAATTTCTTAGGAGTCTCACTCTGGATAATGTTAGATGGTCGGAGCAGCATACGTGCAGAAGCTCGTGTCGGTTCAGCTATTAACTGTGTGTAACGTACGTGTTCGCAGCGGCGGGCGCGGCCGGCCAGCCCAGCACCACGGTGGCTGCGATCTCGGAGTGGCGGTGAGGGATCTTGCTGTCGTCGCAGTGTTAATACCACCACTATGGAACCACGTTCGTATTGTGACCTGCGTGTTCTGTTCGCCCGAACAAACATAACACAGACTCGATATATTCACGTATTAAGACGGTGTGTTTTAACGACGACTTATCACGTCATCGAGCCGCGCGGTAGGAATTGAGGCGCGTGGACGTCGTTGGACGTTATCACGTTTCGATATATAGATTCTGTATTAAAATAAGGAAACAATTTTGTATGCATTCGTGTTAACATTCATATTATTGTAAATTATTTAATAATAGACTAAGTATGATGATGAGTGGGCCGAAATATGAGAAATTATTTCTGTTTGAATGAAACTCATTTAAACATAGAGTAAATTGATAGGCCTACCCATGCATCATTGTACTTTATGCTCAGTTATATTTAGACGTAAGATACATATTCTATCATATTGGTAAGATTTAACGATAAATTGTCAATTGGTCCAAAAAAAAATCGGTCAAGGACCTTGACGTTGTAAATTAATAAATATAACACCATTCTACAAGTTTCAGGAAGCGTCTATTTGGCGAAAGATATTCTTATGGATATGTTCATCTTGGCACAACTAATTAAAATAGACATCAGATCGCAATAAAATAATGTTGCCATGTTTATGTACTGATCTGATAGTCTTGCTGTAGCATTCCAGGTGTCTTTTGTAGACTGACGCTTTCGATTGAAGTCATAGGCGCAATCCTAGCAGCACTTAAAGTCGAAGCGGTTTATTGAATGGTCCGAAGTTATCGTTATTGAATAAAACCTTGTTTGGTTTCATAGCTACATCATAATATACAGATTTTATCACCAAGAAGGCTGTCATTTAAAAACACAAGCATTTTTTAATTATATTCGTCATTTGGAGGTCTGTTCAAATATTAATGTAGTAAATAAATTTTATTAATAATTTTGATCCAAGATTTGGGCAGATTAATCCTATGAGCAGGCTTTAATTAACCTTTTTTTTATTGATTGTGCTAGTTCTTCATAATTATGATTTTGTAAATCTTTGTGCAATATAGTAACTTTGTTTTTCTTTTAGTTTTTTTTTTCTATACGAGGTGTATTGAAGTTAGCATTTTGTCTTCCAAGTTGAGTTAAATATGACTTACTTTGTCATTTTGTGCTGAAAGAAGTAATTATAAGTAAGTGACGTGTAGGGCGTCTGTCTCAGATACCGTCAGTGAGAAGAAAGAGATTGTATAAAATTAAGTTGATAGAATCGTTTATGTTCCCAGTTTTCAGTCTTCAGTAAAGATTACACAATTTCGTCAATCTCTGATTGTTCCTCTGTTTGTGGATAGGCGGCCTAAAGTGGTAATCTTATGTCAGTCTTACAATTTATATCCAGCCACTGCCATAGTTTTAACTAGGTAAGTTTATTCGGAAATAAAATTGGCCCGAGAAACCATTGTTAGATGTTTTTTTTGTTCTTTTCTATTGTAAAATTGACATTGACAAATTTGAAAAAAAAAAGAATATAAAATTTCTTAAAGTTTTGTTTATTTTATACTTTCGCGTGCATGTAGATGTACCTACATTCCCGTTAGAGCTATTATTTTCCACTAAATTATGTAATTTCATTAAACAGATCTAGAACATCTAGGAATCTATGATCTCATAAAAATTACCAAATTTTCTCATACATGATATACCTAGTTCAATTAAATCTGTTACCATTCTCATATTCTGACGTATGTTTTTGTTCATTAGCTTTGAAATGCAGAGCTGTAAAATGTCCTATTCTCTGGCAATGACAGCTAATGTTAATAAATAATTAATAGTTTGTAAATATACAACTTGAAAAATATATATTGCGATTTTTTTAGGAATTTTAATTATGTTTCCATTGGATGTAATGTGGACAGCGTCACCTCTTAATATGACTGAGAATGAGGTTCAAGTTTATGTAAATACATAATGGTAATATATTCAATTTCATTTCAAGGGTTTGTATCGCAAAGCTTTGAGATTTCAAAATCATCCTGATGTCATGATATTGTAAAGATAGATAGGAGTTTAGTTTAGAATAAATCGTCTAAGCATGATTTTTTCGATCAGGCACTTGAGAGTATGACTTATAATCAAATTGTTGATATTGTAGCCATCATCTATTGTTCAGTTGTATTGTATTTTAATGCACATTATTCTAAGTTTTAATCCAATATTAAATTAATTAGATCTACAGGGTATTTTGTAGCATTTTGAGAATTTCAATAACTTTTCCGTTTGAACTAATTTTGTAGTCAGTTCAAAGATTTCATCCGCAAGTGAGTGACAGTCGTCTTACTTTTCAACGCTGTGCCAATATTGATATCAGTGTATTTTTAGCGTTTACAATATGAGTGTTTTTAAGTTAATTCCTTCATTTAGGACAGTTCGTAATATGTTAGTACCCAAATATTTTAATGATATTGTGTTACTAATTCTTATGAATTTATATTACTTATTGTATATTAGATGATGTTTTCGTGATTAAAATTCATGGGGGCGCCAACGATGTCGTGTAATAAGTGATGCGTCGGCGGCGTGCGCGTAGGGTGCAGCGCGCGCAGGCCTCGAATCCTGGTTATGTCCTGTGCTTGTCGTCAGTGTGAAGTGCGCAACATGTATCTCAAATGCTTTGGCGAGGTCGTGGAAGGTCGTGGCTTGCTCTAAAGTTAAGTGTACGCTATAAACGACGAAAGACTTTATGGACTTAATTTTGTAAATAATAAATTTAAGGTTATTAGGTAAGCAGACACACTGTTTTTTACAATATCCTAGGTAATGGAATACATACATAACTGTTGTAGCGTTAATGTCATTGAAATTATTTTGCTGTTATTGTATTATTTTGTAGACGTGTCTCGTACCATACGATATATAATTAATAATGTCTTTGAGATCGAAAGTTGCCTATTTAATATTCTTCAGTTACTGTTAAAGGGGAGGGAACAAACCTAAGTTACTAGTTTTTTAGAACGAATAAGGGACTTCGAAAAACATCGTGGCTTTTATTACAAACGATACAATTTAAATTTAAGTGTCCATACGTTTTGTTCCCTCCAATGAAGACGAGTAAGATGCACTAATAATATGAGACTAATTTAATTCTTGTAGTATAACCATGCTACATTTAATTTACCCCATAAATGGTATATTTTCACCACAACACAAAATGTGCTAGCCTATCTTAGCATATGCATTATAAATAAATTGTTATGCTTGCATTGTTTTCTATGTCCAGTATGTATAAATTCCTTTGGCACAATAAACTGAGTAAAATGAACTAATTTGTTTTCTTAGCTTTATTATATTTCGTACATTTAAAAATCTATGTAGCAAGGAATCCTCCATCAACAGGCAGCTGAACGCCAGTGATCATACTGGCACTATCACTCAGGAGAAATATAACGGTATCGACAACGTCTTGTACTTCGCCAAACCTTAAAAAAGAAAAGTTTTTGATAAATAAGCTTTGAAACATTTCTAATAACTAATCCTTCCCTTTTTTCAATAAAGCCTCGTATCCACTAGACAACAATTGACGCGCAACACGTGACGCTCAACATGTTCAGTAGCGTTGCACAACATCGCGCGACGTAGCCAGCTGGCGCGCACCATGACGCACGGCTTGTTGTTTGTTTCGGTGCAAGATGCAGTTGAGCATCAAATGTTCTCGAGTGGAGCCGTGATGCTCAGAAATGTCCGTGTGGTGTAACGAATGAATCCTCAAATTAATTGAACTGTATCAAAAATGTGAACGTTTATGGGATACTACTCACCGACAATACTAAAAGTAAACCACCAACGTGGCTTTTTACTTTTTGATGCATTTTTCAATAAAATTATATCTACCGCCGCTGAAATCAACACTAGTTCATCCGGCGACATGTTGTCGACGACTGATGCGAGCGAAATCATGTGTAGACAGAGAACGTTGCTAAACAAAAGTTCCGCGTTAACTTTCAACACGTTGAGCAACATGTTGTGCAACATGTCGTGCGCCAAATGTTGTCTAGTGGATACGAGGCTTAAGCTATTTGATAATGACTGACCTAATTACTTCAACAAAATCGACCTAGGGCAATACGATTTCCCCGTATCAAAAGTTATCTGTAGTAATTGTACTCCACTTCGTCTTTCTGTGATTGTTCCTCAACATGGTATCCTTTTTATAGCTATGGTTTTAAAATACATACACTTGGAAACAAAGTACTATACAGCACTTTGGAATGCTACACAGCATTCCAAAGTGCTGTATAGTACTGTGCTGTGTAGTAATGCTAGGTAGAATTTAGCTACATTACAGTCGAAATCACTACATACCTGCCCATAGGTATCTTTGAAAGCATAGCTTGCGACTTGGCAGGATCTGCCCACACTTTGCGGCCTAAATCAGTCATTACAGCAGTTGGATTAACAGTGTTAGCACGGATGCCATGTGGCCCAAGTTCTAAAGCCATAACTCTGGTCAACGAATCAAGTGCACTTTTTGATGAGCAGTACGCCGTGTGGTCCTTCAGAGCAGCCTGTAAAGAGTAGTTAATGTTATTCAGGATCAGACAGACGGACGGACAGCGGAGGTTTAGTAACAGGGTCCCGTTGGTTACCCTCCGGGTACTGAACCCTAAAATATAATTTAATTTAACTTACTATTGATGCCTGTGATGAAGTATTTACAATGGATCCTTTTAAATTGTTTTCAATCATTTTCTTTGCCACAATTTGACTTACGTTAAGGGCTGCCCTAACATTGAGCGATATCGACCTGTAGAAAATATAAAAATGAAAACGTTAAAATTATATTTTTCAACGTCAAGGAGTCACACAGGACTGAGTATTTTGTTTGCTTACTTGTCAAAACTCTCTGGTGAACATTCTAAAAATGGCTCAATTATAGCAATTCCAGCATTGTTAACAAGTCCATCGAAAATGCCCAAAGAGTCCACCGTTTGTCTAGTTTTTTCCCAATCCAGTAGATCTACACATGCAATTTCTATGGAAGGATACTCCTTTTTAATCTCTTCCAAATTTTCTGCTTGATTCGAGAGAACGACAACATTAGCGCCTTGTCTCCACAACTCAATTGCTATTCCACGACCAATGCCTGTAATAATATTATTATCTCATTTAGTAGTTTACTTAACGTAGTTAAATAAAACATGTAAAACCAAAAATTTGGTAGGTACCTAACTATATTCTAAATAAGTTTGAAACTGAGTACCTTGGCAACCACCGGTGACGAGTATTCGTTTTCCTTTAAAATATTTATCCATTATTGACAAGGTCGCTAACTACTACTGTAGTTACTTCTTTGAGGCTATTTGCAGAAAGCAAAGTAATATAATATTTTCGAGCCGATAAGCCATATCTCGGTGGACCGTTTAATTCATTACAAAGATAAGCTGTTTGTTTATGTTTGTCTGATTAGGTGCCTTCAGCAATAATCATTGGTCACAAAGTTATCAAGTTTATTTAGGGTTGGCTAGTTATGAGCAGAGCGGGTTTTGCTGCCAAACAAATAAATCAACATTATAGTCATTAATTGATAAATATTATTGCCTTTATCCTCAGACGCGGTCCTGTCCGTTCTCTGAATAATGAAGTGTTTTATTTTCAACTTTATTTCGACCGAAGCATGGTCGATATTTGTTTAGCTGGTGGTGGTTTGGTTTGTTTTGTTGTGTAGCTGGGAAACGCACGCTTCGCAGTCTGCGCTGGATTTACAAAATATTTGGGAAAAATAAAATAGCATGACTTTTAACAAATTGCATTTATTCAACAACATAACTTTCATGTAATGGCTTTGATGAACTATATAAAAAAATGTACCGGCAACAAGCATAATTTGGTGTAATATTTGTCCAGTGTTTATGCTACAACTTAAAAACTTTGTCAGTTCATATTGCTATTATTAATACTTCTCAGATTATGTACATATTAGTCATGACAATTTTATTATATGTTTTTGTACATTTCATGTAACTATTGAATTGGTTAATTACCTACAAGTTTTACGAAAATAAATCAGCAGTAAGTTTACGTTCATGCGTACATAATATTTATTTTGTTTTTCCTTGGACTAGCTCCCAATCAGCATAATATATAATATGTTACTTCCTGATAATTTAGTTCCCTAATGGTTAAAATCGGTCCAGTAGTTTCGGAGCTTATTCGGTACAAACAAACAAACAAAAAATCTTTCCTCTTTATTAGTATAGATTGACTAAAGCTTATACCTACTATAGAGAAGGTTAATGTGTAAATGTTATATGATCAAGACGGACTGCATTCAAATAAACGTGATGAATGAAACATCGAATAAAACTAAAATCATAGGTTATTTCTGTAATTGAGCAATGGTTATCTTTATTACAGTAGGATAACAAACAGTTTTACATTATATTTCATCCTATAGCATCTTGGAAAGTATAGATTTGAATTATGTTCTTAATTTTTATGTGTATAGTCAAGTAACCAGAATTGATAACAATATTATCACATCGTAAAAAATAAATGATATTGATAAGTCTAAACATGGCAAAATGTGTTAAAGTACCATCTTTGGTTGATTCACTAATTAACATAGATCCAATATACTTAAAACTAAAATCTGCAATTGTTAAAAAAATATTCCATATTAAAAGCCATAAATATAGTAATATTATGTTATATACTTTGCTAAATAAAGTATGTATTAGCAAATCATAAAATTACGTGGCCAGGAAACCTCCATCTATTGGCAGTTCCACACCATTGATCATACTAGCTCTCTCACTTAGGAGGAAAACAACAGCATTCACCACCTCAGAAACTTCCCCAAACCTGAAATTGTAATAAATATCTTTTTATTTCTGATACTGATAATTCATTATCTCTTTATTATTGTGGTTGTATGATAAAACTGCTATGACCTTTTTGCTTTATTTACTGTTTCTGAAACTATACAATTTTATACTATACAATTTTATTAAGATCTTATAATGAACTGCCATTTATTCAGATCTTTAATTGAAGGTTTTGTTATACTTTAGCATTAACAAGTGGTCTCCACTATTATCTGCCGTCTTTTTGGTTAAATACCAATATGTGTATTACCTTCCCAATGGTATTTTAGCAAGCATTTCTTTAGCTTTGGCTGGATCTGACCATCCAACTTTAGCCATTTCAGTCATGATGACAGTGGGGTTGACAGTGTTCACTCTGATGCCATAGGGACCAAGCTCGAGGGCCATGGAGCGAGTTAGAGCATCCAAAGCTGCTTTAGATGCACTGTAGATAGCATGATCTTTTAATGCAGCCTGCAATCATAAAAACCAACATGTTCATTTTAACAATATACATACCTGATGTAAAAGTTGTTTGGGATGATCTTTTATAGAAAATACTTATAATATTATGATAGTATGAATTTTAATAAAATATTACTTGTTTGTACTGCAGTAAGTGTCACAATTTAAAGCCTTGTTGAATAGGAATACGGTCAAGATTTGCAAGAGATAAGAATTACTCATATAAGCCCAGCTGATTGTTGCTGATAACAAAACAACAATGATTGGTATTGTATTGATAAAACATTGTTTTACCTTTGAAGCCTGTGAAGAGATATTGACTATGGCGCCAGGAGTTTTGTTTTCTACCATCTTTCTTGCTACAATTTGACTAATATTAAGAGTTGCCTTTACATTGATATTAAACATTCTGGAAAGAAAAAATAGTTTAAATGTTGTTCATTTCAGTATGTTTATGCCTGAATACTGTTTAATAACAGTATGTGACACATCATGTAGGCATTTAGAACATGAGATCTGAAAGCATACTTATCAAAATCCGAAGAAGAGCAATCGAGGAAAGGCTCGCAAATTGCAACTGCAGCATTGTTCACTAATGCGTCAAAGTGGCCAAGAGATTCCACCACTTTCCGTGTTTTTTCCCAATCAGCTACATCTACATCCACTATGTCTATAGAAGGATATTCGCTCTGAAGGGATTCTAAATGAGATCTTGTTCGAGATAAGGCGACTATGTTGGCTCCAGCACGCCATAATTCAACAGCGATACCTCGACCGATTCCTGCAGTTTTACAAGTTATTATTAAACGTGCATCATGTTTTTGAATGCGATTATGAATGGTAGCAATTAACGGTGTACGTTGTTTCCAATGCTATAAACTAAAAGCTGTAACATGACTAAGAAATTAAACAATAGAGATATTATTGCAAACTTACCTTGGCCGGCGCCGGTGACGAGTATTCTTTTGCCTTTAAATGAGATTTCCATTTTTAAAACAGAATATATATTTTTCAGGTCTAGTTTCAATATCTAGAATAAGTACGCCACTACAATAAAGGTTGTAATTTAATTTACGTACGCAAACTGCAATTTCACACAGCCGTCCGATCTGGAATGCTGGAATGATTGACTATTTGACTTGACGTGGATTTGACAGAATTCACCTGCTTGATTTTTTTTTTTTTTTTTCGATTTACCCCGAAGGGAAGGCTAAAGTCTTTTGACCATACAGCCTAGTCTTACGTCCATAGGTATTTTCTTCCGTGATAGATTTTATACAATAATGTCTTTCGTATTTTTCCATATTTAGTTTTTTTATAGTAAGTCCATTAAAAGTTTGTCATATCCATTTTTATCAAATCCAATGTAATTAAACGTCATTTTGATGTCAACTCAAACTACTTCAATTACAGGTCAAGTTATAGCTATCTCCTCTCCTCTTAGAAAAAACGTAACCTACAAAATGCTTATACAACTTAAAAGGTTCAAATAAAATATATTTTACAATTAATATACTTATGAAAACAATATATACAATTATTATACTTATAAAAACATGAAATGTAACCTAAATGTCATTTACAGTCTCTGTTATAAATTTGTACAAATATAAATAGGTTGAGGCATTCATAAGTAGCTCCTGAATGCATTGCGGGACCTTTTCAGGTTTTTTATAAATTTTTAGAAGCTCATCCGACAACACAAGGCGCTGAATGTTGAAAGACGAACACTCAAAAAAGATATGATGTAAAGATTGAACTTTTTGTGATTGACAATACTCGCAATATGGAGAGTTAACCATTTTAAGACGATGAAGATGATAATTTAAACGACAGTGACCAAATCGCATACGACAGATAAATGAATAAAACTTTCTATTTATAAAATTGTTATTCCTGCAAAACCAAGGTGTGGAGTTTATTTGTTTATCTAAAATGGCATACCAAGTGCCTTTATTTTCAATCTGTGTGGTCTGGTATGAATGTCTCCCCCAAGTTTGACACATACGCTGTCTTATAAGACTAACTGCATCTGTATGCGGTATGAAAACACTCATATCAGCATTTGGAATTAACTCATCAAGATCAACAATTTTTTTGGCCAGATAATCTGCCTTTTCATTTCCTGCAACGCCAATGTGTGAAGGCACCCAAACAAAACTAACTTCAATATTGGAATGAGACAGTTCGATCCATAGCTCTTTTATTAAATAGATTATGTAGTTTGTGTTAGCATGTAATTTATTATTAGCCAGATTTTTGAGAACGCTCATGCTATCACTTACTACTACCCACTTGCTGTGTCCTGAATTACAATTTTTTATATGTTTCAAAGCACTCAAAATAGCGACAGCTTCAGCTGTAAAAATACTGACATTTTTATCAATTTTTCGACCAAGACTTAAATTTGAAATTGGCTCATAAATAGCAAAAGACACTGCTCTATCATTTTTGGAACCATCACTATATACAAATTTATGATCTGACCATTCTGACAACATTGCATTAACTTCCTCTTTTGAGGACAGGTCCTTTTTATTTTTTATAATTATATTTATATCTGGAAATTTTGCAATAAAAGCTCCTTGATAACAAGGCAGAATATGTTTTGATTGATAAATGTTTATACTTTTAATAAAATTTATAAATATATGAATATCCTGTAACATATAAAATGGCTTTATACCTAAACTAGGATTGGAATGCAACAAACTGACTAGTCTGCTTGAGTGCTTGACTTTTAGACCTGTCATTGACTTTTGACAAACTGGGTTGCGTTCAGTTATTGCACTAGTTCATTCTTGCCGACATTGTAACAACCAAGGAACTTATATACTAACTGGAATGAGGACGTGCAACGGAAAGCCGTTCCTAGCGAGAAAACTTAAGAGAGTGGATGTCATCCCTTTCTTATAGGGTATCCAATATTTGTACTTACATTTGGGACAGTTTAATTTTTTTATAACTTGCTAGCACCCCCGCTTTGCATGGGTAGCAGTTTAATGCTACCCATGCAAAAACCCCTCGCCCTGTCAAAAACAGGGCGAAGCCGAAGCCTACGCATACTGTAAAACTCTGTAATGGGATAGGTCTATGAAGTGAAGAATACGTGACACTTATTTTCGTTCACGGCGGTCTACATGTTAGGTTACATCCTTCATTTGTAAAGAGATTTTAAAGCGTACAGGGCTGCAACATTCACATAGATGAAGCATGAGCATGTAGCATTTTCAAACAACTTATTATGTAGTATTTGATAAATTTATTAATCACACTATACATTATTAAACGTATAGTTTTATGTTGGTTTTAGTTTAAGCCAGTAATCTTAAATTTAAGTGCGAAGATGCTGATGATGGAAGATGGTTGCAAACTAGACAATAGGTTGAATACTTCTTCTTTAAATGGACAACTTCAAGCCCGTTGCTGAAGATTCTCACTGTTAGGGAGTCTGCATGGAAACAAAACAGTATTATTAATACACAAACAATAAACAGTATATAAAAAAGTAAAGATAGAATTCGTTTATTTTCAAGAAGTTATTTTTGTCCTTTATTCATTTCTATACATATAATTTACATTTTTAAATATTTCTATACAAAGTAAAATAAAAAAAAACATTTAAAAATATAAAAAATAGTAGCCCACTGGTATCGGGAACAGGGTCCGAAATACCGGTGGTCAGGGCTCTTGAGAGAGGAACCTCCTAACAATACGCGCCGTGTCCAGAAGTACTGCTTTCTGAATCAAGCCCTTGATCCAGCTGCCAAGCGAGAGCCTCCTCAGATGTTTGTCGAGGCTATTGGCTATTAAGCCATTGGCCGACACGACTATCGGCACAATGACTGCTGTACTCACGTCCCACATGTCGACAACCTCGCGAGCCAGATCTAGATATTTGAATTGTTTATCTTTCTCTGCTTTCACGAGGTTCTCGTCATGCGGAACCGTTATATCAACAATCATTGCGCGACGCTCCAATCGATCTATCACCACAATGTCAGGTTTATTGGCAACAATAGTCCTGTCAGTGATGATAGATCGATCCCAATACAACGTGATATTACCATTATCGAGAACTGGGTCGGGCGCATACTTATAGTATGGTACTTCTGATTCCACAAGGTTGTACTTCAAAGCAAGTTGCTGGTGGATAATCCTGGCAACGAGGTTGTGTCTATGCAAGTATTCTCCGTTAGCCAGACGAGAACACCCAGAAATAATGTGTCGGATCGATTCTCCCGGACGGTGGCATGCCCGACATATGTCAACCGTGCCATCCTTCACAATGTATTTCCGGTAGTTATTCGTCATCATAACTTCGTCCATTATTGCACAGACAAAACCTTCGGTTTCCCCGAATAGATCACCGAAATGCAGCCAAGATACGGACGCTAAGAAGTCTACATCGGGTCCATGTAGGGCCCGGTAAAAGCGTCCGTGAAGCTCCTTGCCCTGCCATACCTCCTTGCGATCATTAGTATCTAATACTCTATGTTTGCGCCAGTTCTCGTTAGCCAGAGAGAGCGGGGTGAGGCCCTTGTCCACTGAGACCACATCTCGGTGCATCCCCTCGTCGACTTCTAGGAAGTATTCCCTGAGGCTGCATATCTCACGGTTGTGCAGGGTCTTAGCATTTAAGAAGCCACGACCCCCGCACTTCCGCGGGATATACAGTCTCATCACCGACGACCGCGGGTGATGCATTCGATTTGCGGTCAGCAGTGCGCGGACCCTCCTATCCAGGGCATCAAGTTCCGTCTGAGTCCATTTGAGTATGCCGAAAGAATACATCAAAACCGGCATGACCCAACCATTGAAGGCGCGCACCTTGTTTCCACCTGACAAAAGACTGCTTAGTACTTTGTTCAGGCGGCCAAAGAAGCGGTCCCTCAATGATTGTTTCATGTCGGCAGTATTGATACCTAATGCTTCCGACATACCCAAATACTTGTAGGTTTCTGTTGAGGAGAGGGATCTAAGGTGTATGGAATCCGAGAGTTGAGTTCCGACGGATTCCATAATCTCCCCTCGCTTCACATGCATGACTGCACATTTGTCCACACCAAATTCCATCCTGATGGCGCTACTGAAAGTTTCCGTTACCTTCAGTAGCTTCATCAGTTGCAAGTTGTTGGGGGCAAAGAGTTTCAGATCATCCATGTAAAGAAGGTGAGATATGACCTGACCACCTCTCCTCAACCGATAGCCTAGACCTGAACCCTCCAACAGTGTGCTGAGAGGGTTCAAGGCTAAACAAAACCACAATGGACTCAGACTATCACCCTGGAATATACCACGCTCAATCTTTATCGGTTCGCTGTTCCCCTGGATCTGTCGACATCCTGGATAGCGAAGGACCGTTCTCCAGTGCCCCATACATGACATCAGGAAGGTACGCAGAGTTGCATCAACTTTATACAACTCCAGCACCCTCATGAGCCATGTATGAGGCACAGAATCATAGGCCTTCTTGTAATCTATCCAACATGTAGACAGATCCCTTCGCGAGCAGCGAACTTGTTGGCTAATGGCCATATCAATAAGGAGCAGCTCCTTAGTACCGCGGGACCCATTCCTACATCCATTCTGAGAGGCAGACATGATAGAATTACTATCAATATGATGATTGATTTTAGCTCTCAAAATGGATGTAAGAACTTTATAGACCGTTGGTAAACAAGTGATTGGTCTATAATTTTTGGGTTCCGCAGTACTACCTGATTTATGGAGCAGGTGGGTAATTCCTGTCGTCAAGAACTGGGGCAGCGACCCTGACTCTAAGGCTGATTGAAACTGGGATGCTAAGCGAACATGTGATCTCTGGAACCATTTAATCCAGAAGTTGTGCAGTCCATCCGGCCCTGGAGATTTCCAGTTAGGCAACGGACGGACTGCACGAGCTACATCTTGGGGGCTGATGATAATTGCCCCCATTTCAGGTATCGAATCACACGCTCGTTCAACCTCCCGGGTCCAATCACCCTCAGTGTGACTGACAGGCACCGACCAGATGTTGCGCCAGAACGAACACATGGCGTCATCATCTGGTAGACGCGTATCAGTCACACCTTGGTCCGGTCGTTCCCAAGCCCTATATACCCACCTTTCATCACTTCGGAATGTGCGATTCTGAATGTAACGCTCCACTCGCCGCTTGTACCGACGAATACGGCTTGCCCATGCACAGATCTTCTGCTTCAGGAAGTCGATACGCTCTGTGACGCGGGCTAAGTATTATTATTTTTATTATTTTTGTTATTATTAAAATGGAGTAATTGATTAAGTTTTGCTACTGCATTATAAATGACGTATTTTTACATGTCTAGAACATTGTCACCCTAGTCGTAATTTGTAAACAAAGTTAAAAGATGTTACCTGAAAAAAGAAATTCCACATCCAGCAAACCCTTCACTATTATACTCCTTCTTGTAAAAAGAACTTGATAACGCAAAAATATGACTTCAGCGCGAAATTAAATCGGCCATATTGTTTGTTAATATGAGTGTTATCTATGTTGCCATTCAGAAATAACTGAATTCATAAATAATTTAATTTTATTTATATTAAGCTTACTTTATTTCGCAAGAAATTATCATTTTAATATTTAGTATTTGAATATTAAATTAATCCCGTTACGATTTATGTGCTAGTTTAGCTATCAACTTGATTTCCGATTGATAAAATAAAAAAATGAAAAAACATTTTGTTTACTGGCAATTGTTAGACAAGGATACAATCCACTTTTGATCGCTTTCTCGCTCTGAGGTATTCTTCCCCCTTTGAATTAGTTAAAGCAATACGAACTCTGTTCCTTTGAGATAAAGTTCATTTTCAAACGGTTTTTTGATATCAAAATTTTGTTTGTAATCATTCCAGTTAGTATATAAGTTTCTTGGTAACAACAGTAAGCCACAGCAAAGCAAGCGTTGTTTTTTTTTAAGTTTAATGTGATTACACGGATCTGTTGTTGCGTGCCTAAAATTAGAACTAACTCCACCATTTTGTTTTATCATTACAATTTCACAAATGTCGGCCTAATTTGTTAATCTGCTAAGTCCATTTTCATAGTTATAGAACAGGACTTTAATTTTTCTTTTACGAATGCAGCTCATTTTGATAACGGACGTGTTGTCACCCAAGTCACTGCAATGGTACTGGCTTAAAATTAACTGACATCATGTAAACAGCACTTTATAGCATGTTCCAAGCCAGGACAGTAGTTCAGTTTTACTAGCTTGCTATCCTAGCTTGTAAGACTAGCCTCGTGTACCCAGCCAGGGCATTACAGATAAAACAATATAAACTCACCTAGTTACCTAGTTTATACCTAATTACGAGTAGTTGTTTACATCCTCAAATATTTGACTAAAATACGACAATATTTGACACGTTGCAAACGGCAGGTGGGTTTGGGAACGTTGTCAGTGCAAAGCTGAGGCCCTAATTAGATTTAGCAGGTTTGCGTTGTGGAGATTGGCTGGTGCTCAGAAAGCAGTTTTTGGGGCATCGTTTTTTTACCTTTTTAGGCTAATATCGCCATTTTTCCTTAATAATTACGGTAGATAATAGACTTAACTTTTTGGCTGGTATAAAAAGATAATTTTGCCAAAAAATGGACTTACCAGGCTAACGAATTAGGCCCACGAAATGTTTATCAACAACCCCAAGGGCCCATAGATCTTTGTAGCACTGTAATATTGTACTCCAAATTAGTTTTGGGTTTCATTATAATAAATTATGTACAAAATAACAAATAATAGGTAGGTACAATTGTACCTCAAATGATAAAATTATTTTGATTAGCATCTGTCAACCTTTGAGGGAGAGTCTATGTCCCCCAAAGCTTAGTGTTTGTTTATGTTAGGGTTGTCTACCAGTCTAACCAAAAGACTGGATTCAGGCCAGTATTTTATATATTATGAACTACAGCCATCTGACCTGCACATTTTGCACAACCTACATAGTTCATGGGTAACACTAAGTATACCTTTTTTACAAGACTTGATGTCTGGCTTCCAATAAGTGAAGTAGATACGTATTATCTTGAATAAGAGTTTTAGGTACCTACAACTTAAAACTTTGTTCCTGTTATTATAGACATGGTAGGTATGAGGTTTTTTTGCAATAAAAAGATCTTTCTGTACCTATAGGGTTTCCTAAAAGTTTAATAAAAATCAATTCTTACACTTAGGTATATCAATATTCTGTAGGTATCTTTATAATATTATTTTGTTAAATAAATATAAAAAAATAAGTTAATAACAATCGATAAAATTGTATTCTCATAAATAACACAGGTATTCAGGTTTATCTTGAGGTGCCTTCGTAATAATTTCAGCCATATCAACCATAATGGTAACTTAACACTAACTATCTGGCTAGGTACATAGTCTGTAGATGCTTATTAAGACCTTACTTTTTTAAGTTGGTGATGTAATTTGTTTTTGTTTCACCTACTTGACTTAGATGCCCCTCTTAAAAAGAAAGTTTTCGTTTTATGATTTCTATATTATATAGTTACACTCTTTAGTTTCAAGAAACTCTTATCTAAATTATAATTTCTTCTATGCTTTCCAAAATCTTTTTCTAGAAAAGCATATACAAAACTGAAAATGTTTCGTTCCTTAGTAGCACATACATGCTGTTATATTATAGTCATTAATTCATTATATTTAATTACAGTTCACAATTTTTGTTAAAATGTATTGTAATGTACGTCAATAAATCTACGCTACTGCTAAAAATATATTTTTTAACGTCGTTGTTAAGGCACTGTTAAGACACTTCACGTTTCCCCTAAATTCAATTGTGTACTTACTAAGTTTAAATAAGATCGTTTTTGTTTTTGCTTAAATCCTACTTAAATTACAAACAAAAGCATTGAGATTAGATGTTGACGAGATTTCAGAATATTATGCAGTCTAGTTGAGTAGTCGTGTGAAAGCTTATCTTCTGTAGGGAGCCTTCCGGTACCGGCCTCGTTCCTCCTCGTCGCGAACGTCCATGTAATGACTGAACACCACTGCCCACAGGTAGAGGTACAGACCTGGTTATAGGAAAAAAAAAACTTATTAATCATGGCAAGAAATGTAGGAGGTACAGACGCCAGCACACCAGGCTACCCGAAACTGTAAAATTTTCCCAATCAACCTGCTTTAGCGATAAAATTGAAAATGTATTAAAGAAATTTGACAGATTGTACTAGCTTGATTTTCTGGCGTCTGTACCTAATCAGCCTGTAGGTAATGTTCTCACTGTCGTGACATAGTCCTCGTCTCTGTCGCGGGGGAGTACAATTCCACAAAGCGGACTAAGTGTGGATTGGTCATGAGTGTGTCATGACTCATGGTCCTATTACCGAATTTTTGTTTCCGGCGGATATGGTGGTTTTCTCATGATGTTGTTGATCATCAAGTTCTCTACTCACATAAATAGAAGAGCCCGCCTATGAGAATGACTGTGGCGATGATGACGTGGTCTTCTTTGTCGAGATAGTAAGTGATAGAGGTGTGCAGCACGCTGATCAGCAAGCCGATGGCCAGCACGATGCCCAGCACCACCCACGGCAGCATCAACCATGACCGCCGCTAAACAACAAAACATATGATTAGTGAATTCGTAATGATTCGATTGAGATGTATGTACATAAAAGCCGTGACCTGAACCATAAGATGTCGATCCGGCAAGGCCAACAGTAAACAGTAGTAATAGCACCAACTGCTTCTCGCTTCTGATTATGGGAAGGGCATATCATTGTTTTGGACAGACTCAAGATTTGTTCTTACTTT
The DNA here is from genome assembly GCA_963576755.1 of Noctua janthina. NCBI lineage: Eukaryota > Metazoa > Arthropoda > Insecta > Lepidoptera > Noctuidae > Noctua > Noctua janthina. The sequence goes on from OY755055.1 coordinate 9,385,086, forward strand.
CTTAGTAATTATACAAATAAGATTAAGACACTCTAAAAAGTCAGATCGCAGCCCCAGGTTAATGATAAAGGGGAAAATTACCAGCAAAAAGAAAAAAAATATCGTCTCTAGTAACAGACGAACAGTGAATCAAATGCGTCGCCATACTCGCCATACGATGTTGCAATAGTAAAGCGAAGTGTTACGTTGTTGCGACTTATATTTTGAATAACAAAGCCATTACTGTGACAGGCTATACACCAACATACATAATATTCTTTTCCAAGAACGTGCAGCTGTTTTATTTAATAACGTGATCGTCTCTGAATCTGAATAAATATCGGATGTAACTTACCGAATACGACGTCTGTCAGTAGCATGCAATATCAAAGTTTATGTTAGGTATCAAGAAATCGTTCACGCATGATCTGCGAATAATCCACGATAAGAAGGTATTCACTTACTTTGTGTACTGCTACCATGAGCAGCGTGCATATCAGTATCGTGAAGCATAAATTAATTGTTAATATTATCCTCGGAACTGAAAAAGAAAACACAAAAATATTAAGTTTACTATTTATTGTGGGCCTTATCCTGTGCCCTTTATGAATTGAATGAATTCCAATCAAGTACTTCTGACAATGTCAGATTGATTTCGATTTATTCGTTGTGGGCGATATGATCACTGAAGCGATCCTGTGCATAATTAACAATAGCATAAAAATTAGCTATTTATTGACTGCGCGTATAACGTCTGATTCGGATCTGACTAACAGCTTATAATTTGAAAACAAATTATTGCCTGTAGTCTACCTAATAATTTATGGAAGTATTTCATGAAAAAATTTCTTAATGCTACTTACTGTCTAAATCTGAAAGTTTCCTATCAAAGTCTTCATCAAAGATGAATGTACTAAATGTGATTCTGTGCCTCTTCACGACCCATACTATGATGATGGTGGCTATGGAGAGTATGATCCCGAGGATGGCTGTGATGAGTGTGCCGGTGCGCGTCGACGCACAACAACAACACTTCTGTAACCGCTTCATGGTGTCTGCTTTATATCACTTCAAATTCCAATAATTATTGCACTTCGTCTCACCGCCTCATGGCTGTAACAAAAGCAATTAAAATCATTAAGCTCCGATAAAAATGTTTTACGACGTAATCTTAACGTAACTAGGACTTAATAGTTGAATACTTAGTAGGTAACTAGGTGCCTACTTAATGATAATGTATTCCTATTAGATCAATAGTGCATTCTAATTTCTAGCTGTCATGTATTAATATTAGCTGCTGTGTAATGTTAGGTATCTTATACAATTAGGTACGTGGAATGTGGGAGTGTGTTAGAGAAATTCCCAAATTAAAATGTATCTGTTTATCAGCTTGCTTTCTTCAAAAAAGTTATGCTATCGTTCGTGTATGTTACGTCTGATAACGTGCGCGTTATTATGATTTGTTTACTCGTTTCACGTTAGTCACGTTACATAACATCCATGTGCAATTTTAAATTATAGTCGTGAATGTAGGTACGTTGCCCACATAAAAATAGTACCTAAGAGTTGTAGTTTAATCTTTATCACACTGATTGTGTTTTGTAAATGTAGCTAGCTAACTACCCACAAGGCGTGGGCGTTCGTCATTGGCTTGACCCGTTACTTCCGCGTCGCCATTGACTTTAGTGATTTCTTGCGGCTCAAGTCGGCGCTATAAGTTTGGGATATCACCAATATTAGATAACAGCCGACTCTATCTCATTGATATTCGAGATGTTGCAACACCGCGCATAAATTTAAATGTTTAGACACTTAAGAATGTTCGAAACGTATATTTAGGTACATTTCTAAAAGTTTAGCTAATGATAGGAATGATTTGGAGATGGTGCCACGCCCACAGTTGCGTTGTCCCCGAGACCAAACAAACAAAAATAATAGCCTAATATGTTTTAAAACGCATAACATTTAATATTTATGAAGTGAGAAGACAAACATCGATGTCGGCACCATAAACCGAGTAGAAAGCCGTAAAAACATTGCATCACTGGCACAGTGGCACCGAGGTGACTTCCGTTCGCAAGCGTCCAGAGTGCGACACCGCTGGGCGCTGTTATCGGTCCCTCGCTATTCGGGGGCTATTTCTGATCGGGTGACACGTGGCAGCTCATTAAGACGGCAAGCAATGCCCACGACCGCCTATTATGATATTTTTTCATATTAAGCGCTTGCCGTTTTGTATATGGCAGACAGGTAGATGCAATATAGAGGCAGATCAACGATAATATCATAGTTTCCTGCCCAGCTCAAAAAATTGAGATTTTTTTTCTCCAAATTTGTTCCTTAAATGTAAAGTCGTGGGTTAGTTAGGCATACCTACCTACCTATGGCAACATGAAAATGTTTATGCCGTCGATTCTCCAATCTCGATCTATTCTGGGAATAGTGGCGCTAAGAATTTTTAACAACCTACGTTATGTAGGTATTTTGTTTTCCTCTATCTAAATAATATGTAGATTTTGAACTAGTGACATTCAATTTATAACCGAGTTAATAAGATAACATACAGATTGATAGTATTAATGACTGGGGTAAGCTAGTCGCTTTTTGACTTGAACAGCTCTATCGAAATTGCCAATGTTTTCCAGATTTATTCTAGGTGACATGATATTGTATTAATGCAAGCTATTGCAATAAGTATTGATGAATTATTTGGCATAGGTAGGTAGAATGGTATTGATGTCATGAAGACTGGATATAGAAAAAACCCATGACAGTAGCTTCCTGCCCGACCGGTTTTAGCTCACTCCAATTTAAATGTCAATAGATAAATGTTAATCTTTTTTTATTGTATTAAACAGACTTTGAATATCAAAGCGACTGTAACCAATTCCCGATGGCTTGCATTAAAAATTTCGCAATAGCGGTTCGTTTTGATTGACTGCATTACGTTGCGGTCTGGAATTAGATGCATTGCTTAACAGGTACCAAATCAATTGTGGATCACGTTAGTAGTTCGATTACGTATTTATAAACTCTGATGGTTGAAACTGTGGCGACGGGATGTTGCGCTGTTGTGCTCCCTTTTGATTTGGGCAATCAATCAATAATAACGCTCGCCTGACGTCCATTAGCTAGTATTGTTATCAAGTCTGTTTTAATTGTTGGCCCAATGAATTGAAAGAGCCAATTAAGTGGCCTATTTCTTAAAATTAAAAAAAGAAACCGCCTGTGATTGCAACTGGTCAAAAAAAATTCTAAGAGCCATAACTAGACACATCGTGTCTGCATGATTTGGTATCTAAGTAATTCGCTAACGGGTGAGATGTTTACATTGCAAATGTAATACGTAACTGTTTTATAGACCGGATTGAAACTGATTTGCAAATAGTTTGCAATAAGTAGGGTGACGATAACCCTCGCTCCATTATCGCTGGCATTGGCCTGACCCAGTTCGCAGATCGGCCCCATTAGAACAAATGCCTCGCCTTTACTGCTACAGCTACTCTATGGGACACACCTAGACATTTTACACCCCATTACCATTTGCAATGTTTGACTTTGAAAGCTTTTACTGCAAAAATCTGGGTTCATTAGATTATCAAACAGCCGCATATAGTTTGAGTTTGTGGAATATACAGAAATGAGGTCCTACTCGGTCCATATGGTTTAGTAAGTCTATTACCTACCTATTTCAAATTTCATCAAAGCTCAGAAGTCAAAGGTAAAATTTCTCCAACGTAATATTTACAATGGGTCTCATTGAAAACAAACAAATTATGTAACAATGGTTAGGTAGGTACCGTAATATGTAATTTAGAAGATGTAGTTAGATGTTCAGTTGATATGAATGTAAATAGAGAATCGTAGGAGTAATAAATAAATCTAAGTGCGCAGTTTCCGTGTCCGTACTGAGTATCAGTAGTAACGACATACTTGTCTCAGTCAGGGACATTGCGCAATACGGAGATCATAACAGATGTCATGGTAGTAAGCTTGTTCCGTCAATGGCTCAGCTTCCCAACCCTATTTGTTGAACGCCACATATTCCTCACAGAACAATGCAGACACGAAATTGTTTATCCGTTCTTTATACGACAGTTAAGTTTAGTAGCAACAATTTTGTTTGTGCCATAATTGTATTAGGAGTCGTGGTATAAAACAGTTTTTAGTACCTCCTGCCTGCACGTTAGGAAGTTATAGTATGTTTTCACTCCATGTTGAGTTACGTTCGTTGGTGCATTAGATTAGTAATCCTTGTACTTTTATAGAGTTGTTATGCTCCATGAGCCGCAGTTCGCGTGATTTCTTTGTTACATTGTAACGAGTACAATCTTTGTCTAGAGCTACTTCTATCTTTGTTTATAGCCATGTTCAAGTAGGATGGAACTACCGGCTAACGGCCTCCTTCCTGTCATGCTTCAGTTCAACGGTTTTAAGAGGCAATTTGCTTATTGTGGTAGAAGTTATGAAGCTTATGAAGTAATTTTCAAACAGGTGCTATCAGAGTCGAATTTGCTAAAATGCTCTTTTTTCCGTAGACAGGATTTGGGAATCCCCCGGATGCTGAGAAATGCCAAATCTTTTGCAATCATTTGGTAACTAGCTAGTTAAAAGCATAAAAAAAAATCTGCGCACCCATTAGAGGATTCACTGCTGCATTCCAAAATCTCCCGCATTCCGAACTTGTTGCATCGTCGTTATTAACTCAAAAATCGATACGCTTATGGGAATATGAGATGATTCATATACACCAATCAGAAGATCAGTTTTAATGGAGTACTTGAGCCGTATAGTCAATGACCGTTTATTTCACTTAAAAAATGCTCTCTTGATTCTGTTCTACACATGACTTTGTTACCCAGCGTCACCCTTCTGAGTCAGTTCAGTCGAAATAGATTTGTTACAGCATATAGGTAGGTATAGTAGATATTTACGATATCGAAAGTAGAGTTTGGCAAGCCCAGGGGCTGCGTTCTTGACTATCGGTCATTAAACAAATGAAGGCCGCGTTTAACGCAGGGCTTTCTGTGTCATTGTCACCACTACAACGGAACACTTCGAATTTTTGACGACGGAAAAGTTTGGAAAAGTGGAACCGTACTTGTGAGAGAGGGAAATTCACAGGAAGAACGAGAATCTTGTACTATTCGGCCAAAGATGGTTTTACCCAATGATTGGTGATTCTTATGAATAAGTAAAAGGTGTTCACACTAACAACATGAGCCATTTCAACTGCGAAGTGGTTTCCTGTTGAATCAGAACAATCGAGCGGTTTTTCGCTACCCATTAAAAGCTACAGTGCTTTCCACTGATATAGATATCAGTTGAAATGGCTCATGTTGTTAGTGTTTCTTCCGGTGGAGTTTCGTGAAAGATAAGGGGTGCTCTTGATTATTAATTAATTGTATGAAAAACACTTATTTTGAACATGTTTTGTAATAAACAACTTTCTTTGCATGATGACTGTACCGCGTTCTGTATATATATATCTATAGTTGTAACTATCAACCAAACAGAACATCAATATACGAGATCCACTTACAGCTGTTCCCACATCCGTATCATCTAATACTATCACGCTCCCAATTCACTTAATCGATGTTAAGTAACGCAATCAAGAGTCCATTGCAAGCATCTGTATGCAATTGATCCGGCCATTCCACTCCGTGCCCAGTTGCACTAGCCACAGATGCGAGCTCCCGATTAGAACGCCCATACACCACGTAATCCCAACGATATTACTTTACTGTTAGACTGATTCTTAAGATAGAAAAAATATCGTCATCTCTTGGTAATCTGTCTTCAATTGTATTGCTTTGGTTGTTTTTTTTTTTTTGTAAATCGTATATTTAAACTAAACAGGGTTCCAAATCAGGGGGGGGGGGGGGTCAGTAACGTAATATTTTTAACCCTATTTAAGTTTTTTTTTTCATATTATGTGTGTGTGTGTGTGTGGAGATAAATAGTAACTAGAGGTGTCGCCAGTCGTGGACCTATTCATAATACATATTAATGCTGTGTAAATAAATACGGTTTTAGAGGTCAAACGTGTACTAGTCAGTAGAGCAAAGTCAGTGTCATTAACTAATTAACATGGGGCCTTGCTCTGCGCCGCTCTGCGCACACTAACCCAACCGAGTATAAACATATACATCATTCATATGTTTGTGTCGAACTCACCATTCAACGAAAAACGTCTTTGACGGCTTTTTATGACGCCAGACATGTTAGAACTAGAAGATATGAATAACTGAACTGTGAATACCGACCCACTTTTTTGTTATCTATGACTTAAACATTACCCAATCTTAAAATTCGTTGTCTATATTCAGAGCACGACAGTGGAACAATAGAGAACGACAAATACGGAATATGTACTTGAAAGCTTAAGAAATCATTTATGTAAGGAAAGATAAGACAACTACAGCGGTCCGATCACCCACGAGAAGCTCGGTTTGCCTCGCTTCGGACAGATACGCCGACAAACGCGAAGGCCGGCGCGCAGCGCACGCGCTGCCGCAGAAGGCAGCGTGACGTCACCAGGTTCACGTCGAGTGACGCTCACTCATTCGTACAAGAATGTTTATTGTAAACAATGTGTCCTCCTCTTACTTACTAACAAAGACGTCGCTCGTCGGCCTCTTTTATCATGAGGAGGATTTACTTGCTTACGGTCACAACTTGCTTATGGTTATATCGTTGGTTCCCGAGTCCCTAGCGACTGGTGGATTAAAACCAACAAGTAACTAACTGCGACGATACACATTTACGTAGTATGGTGTCACGCAATATTTTCTCATTCAAGCGCTTTTGATCCTTTGACAGACGCGTGATGTAGATGATTGACTGGGTCCATTGATGAATAACATACTCTTTGTGGTAGAGAGTAGTCTGACTTGACCCCTCTTGAAATGTTAAAGGCAAGATCACGGTAATATTACCAAATTCAATTTCGTCGAAGCTTTGGAAGCTGGGAGAGTTTCAAGAGGAAATTGAATTAACTAAGTTAATACCTAGGTAGTAGCAAAGTAAGCATCTAACCACTGAAGGTAGTCTTGTACTATTTCAAGTAAATATTCTTTAATGTAAACAGCTATAAATACTACGGAGTGACTAATAAGGCCCCGATAGTGGCGACCACAGCACAATGTCAGTGTCAAGCTTGGTTTGTAGATTACGATTCGACGAAGCAGTGAACTCCCGCAAAAACTATATATGGTCGTGCACCTCAACGATTACTGACGGTGGCCAAGGCTAACCACTATTGACTACTGATTCAATAAAAAATATATAAAACTCACTTCTGGTTGTTGTCTAAGAATGATACAACGATACAAGGCACCATCAAAGGGCGTTAACAAGTATGCTGTCTTTATTTCTTTTTGTTCTATGTAAATGTCAACGTGACTTCTTTTACTTAGACATGTATAAGACGACCCTCAGTTTTACCCACTATTCATTACTTGGTCAAGGTTCAGTTTAAAGTGACGTCATGTTTATTAATCATGTTTACCTCGTCTAGTCTAGGTAGCAGTCAGTCATACTGGCGTCAACATATCTTGATATTTCTTCAGCTTTGATTTGAAAACAAAATTATCTCATATGAAGTGACCCCTGTCGCCTTCCCAATGCACATAGAATCTTAAATCGACATAAATGATGTGGATGACATCACCCAAAACACCAGTGTTGTGGCGATGTGTAATACAATATGCAACAGAAATGACTCACAAACAATATTATTATAAGAACTGCTGATTCCACAAACTCCATGGCTTGATGGAAATGATATTCGTGGGGATGAATAATAAGACCTTTAAGAATTTCTAGAGCATCTAGTATTTACGAATTTCTTGAGTAAAATCGCAATATGCTTTCATTAATAATTTATTAATGCGTTCATTGACTTTTACTGTATATAATTTGATTAAATTAGGTTACTATTCATGTACCTTTAATTTGGAATGTGGGTACGCTCCGTTGTTCCAGATGAATGATAATTATTGAAAACGGTTCGTCAGTCAGGAAACAAAGACCGAAGAAGGTTCAAAGCTTATTTAGTTCAACGTTCAAAAGTCCTTTTGTATTACTTCTGTAGGTGTGAGTTTCGACAGGCAATTGATGTTAATATGGGGCGTTAATTGTAAGAATCATAGTGGTATAACGGAGGGTACGTGGGCTACCGTCTGGTTCTCATGTAGTTGTTAAGTAGAAAGTAGGGAAAACGAGGATAAATTACTAGGCGAGCTCTCAAGGCATGTTAGTACTACCATATGCAGTGACTCCATATATGGGTGGAGTCGGGAACATAGACGTGTTCTCACGTACATCAAGAATGTCACAACCGCTCGTACCGTTTTCCATTTGATACCGGTATTGACACAACTGTTTTCCAAAGAAATTGTACGAAAAATAGTTTAGATGAACCGTTTATCAGACAAAGGAGTGCCTTAAGGCAGTATTGAATAAAATAAGTCCTTCAACTCGACCTAAATTTTCAGAACAATACCGGACTATTCATCTTCTGTTTGGCGTTATTAAGCCCAAAAAAATGTTATTTTATTAATGTTTTAGTTTTATTTATTTCTATGAATAGTTATAGTTTTGGAACAGTTTTATAAATATTTTGACGATAAACCTTCATCGTTGGCTTGACGCAACATTAAACGTAGCTGAGCTGCAACTATCGCTGAGGAATTCCGCTTCGTTTATATCTTTACACATGCTTCCGTTGTCATGGTTTTCGTAACAGAAAACTGTAACGTGCTAAACTACGGGTTTATGACGGTATTTAACTGTAGTTAACGTGAGACAGTTACTTTGTATTTAGATTGGGTTACCTCTAACTGTTCTAACGACGCTACTTTTGTTTTATTTTTTTCTGTATAACGGAACCGTTTGATCTTAGCTCTCATTTGATAAGATCGATTTGAGATTACTGAACCCATTAGATGTAAATTGATTCGATATTTATTTACGTAGCCACAGTCAACATTGAAATACTACGTACTAAGTGCGTGTCACGTGCCATGTTTACATGGCCTGAAAGGCGCCTTGATAACTGTGTGTGAGGAAAGTTACAGGCTTAAGGCAGCAGACAGACACTACCGCTAAATCTTAGATAACATTGAATCAGGTTGTCTTCTAAAGGTTATTCACAATTTCACACTCAGACATAAAAATCTACTTCACCGCTATAAGTAGCATGTTTTCAGGTACAGTCCCGAGCACCAATGTGTATACACTTTCATCATTCTCTTGCCCTTATCCCAATTCATTTGGGGTCAGCACAGCATGTCTTCCTCTTCCATACTTCTGTATTACTCGTCATCTCGCCAGACACCTCCTTTCTTACCATATCATTCTTTACACAGTCCATCCATCGTTTCTTTGGTCTTCCTCTACTCATATACCCATCCATATTCATACATGTGTATACACTTTCCTAAATTTAAAAGCAATATTCGCGAGAAAAAACGATTTTAACTTGGAGATAGGATCTTTTTCATAAAAATATGAGTTCCGGAATACTATGTACGTAACACCATGAAAATTTAATCAGAACAGTAGGAGAAAAACGCTTTTAAAAGCTGTAAAGTGTTTACATATTGGTGCTCGTGACTGTACTACTCGTAACAGTTTTGCGATATTTTTTAATTTGTCTATAAGTGTGAATACGCAATGTATTTCATAGAACAAATCGATGATCCAATTCTTATTTACCAACTATTTTGCGAATGACAAACATCCTACCTAAGCGCGCAAAAATAGAATTAGATCCTTGGACAAATTGTGTTACATGTCGGGGCCTAAGTGACTTTAAATTACACTGGAAGCGAATGACATCACACTCAAATTATGTTCTTATATTGGCAAAGTGCTATTAGTTACACTTTGGCAAATTGTCTCCTACCAATTAGAACATCTTCTGAATTTGAAGTAGGCTCGTAACGGTAGTTGAATTTAATAGCTTTAACTGTTCTTTCTCATCTCTATCGACAGTTCCTGGTTGTCCATCAGCAGAATGATTACCAGCGTTTTGTAAAACATTTTGGAAATAACTGTCGGCTTCAATAGATACGACAGTTTATCAAGACTCCCCACAATAATGCATTCATAAATAATGTTAATTATTTGTTTGGGCGATAGCTTCATTGTAATCGTCTTCCCACACATCATTCTTAATTGTTTGGCATGTCATGTGTTTTGCTGTAAATGCTTGAACAGTGTTAAATAATATTTCCTAATGTAGAATGTCTTACTGAAAGATAACTAGAAGTGGAAAATCTTCTATGTGCTTTATTATCTCTTCTTATGTTTTTGTTATCATTCACGTTTCCAGATTTTGGTTCGACTTATTTAGACAACTATACGTTAATTAATAAGTTGATTAGTAGTTAATTCGTAGAAATTTTATTGTAATATAACCATATTAAGTATCCATTATAAGGTAGGTATTTCGGTGAATGTCGGTGATTGGAAATACCGAATCGTCCTATTAGGTATACATTAATTATTCGATTTTCCTTAGAAATAAGTTAAAACGATACATTATTTTTCAACTTTGAATACTTTTAAATAATAATATTTCATAGATTATGACGTCTATTCGCGAATCTCTACATAAACATTGGCGGGTGGTGCGTAAAGGCTGAATTATCAAAAATAACTTGCGACTCACACTGTTCAAGGTAAGGACGTAGCGTAACCCAAATATATTCTAAAACAAAATCAAGGCCTTTACCACACACAGCGCTATTAAATAAGATATTTATAATCAGAAATAAAAAAAACAAAGATTATTTTTAAATATGATGTCAGTCGAGGTATTTACCTTGTATGTGAGGTTCAAACTAATAAAGTAAATCACTGCTTATCACTGTTTACCACTTGTTAATCACTTGGGCAATGTGAAAGATCACCGGGTTTGTCGTGCTCGTAAGTAGTGGGTTTGTCCGCGGTAGTACGCGATGTGACTGTTCGCTCGCCAGAGATCGTCTGAAGGAGTGACGCTCGCGACTGTACCGCAGGGCCCGACCGCTGCCGGCTGACGCACGCTGATGATGACAGCGCTAATCATACTGCACCATCCGTAAACTTGGATTGGATTCCTTCGGTTAATAAGCAATATAAATAAGTGTAACCGTAATGTTAATACTAATACATCTGTCGAACCAATTCTGCAGGTAATTCACTGAAAAACTAGAGAGTTAGAGCTAGATAGAAAGCTTAGAGCAACAGTAAATTATTTATTATTTTTGTTAACTGTTAGAATTTGTTTCCCTTAAAATCACGCAGAAGAAGGAGAGAGGGAGTGATGTTCTTATAAAATAGTTGGTCTTTTTATAATAAAATAGGTTAGTATTTGGCTGAAACAAATATTTAGAACATTGCAACAATAACTTCACAAAATATAAACTGTCAATCACAGTGACAACCAACTTCACTCATCTCACAAAATGTTGTAAAAAATAAAGTAAATAAAAGATCAGTAACTAAAAATGGTTTTGGCAATGGCAAAAGAAACCTCAACATAATCAACAAAATGATTAACATACTATCGTACGTGGGCATGGACACGCAGTCGGAGATTTGTTTATGGTGTCTTCTAGGCCTCGTGCGGACCATCTTTGACGCCACGCTTTTCAAAGTGAACGCCAACCTAAAGCAGGTGCTGCCGACGACAGATTTATTAAATAATCCTATCAGAATATAATTAAGTCGAAGCCGACTAGCAGAGCCGCCTACTGTTGACACACGTGTGTTGTGAGGTTATCTCTTTACATAGTTACTTGCCTGCTGATTATATCATGCGTTGATGAACATATTATATAAATTGTTTAACGGGATAGACGTCTTCTGAAGTCTATCAGGTACCTATCATTTTCTAATGATTTTTATAATGATGAAAGATTAATAAGGTTAGCGGTTTCAGCAAAAACATGATGCAAAGGTCAGCATGAGATTTAAAAGTATTGCTCTTTCAATAGGTTCATCTGTTATATCTCAGAAATTACTGAACCGATGTTGATATAAACCAAATGGTAAGTCATATCTCTGTTGTGGTTGAACAAATAATAAATGTAGAACATACAACTATGTTGTTGCGCAAACTGAGGGTGGGAGAGAGTAGGCAGTACGCTGGGATAGAGTGATTTCATAAAACAAACAAAGCGACATCAAACTTCTCTTCGTTTTAGGTAGATAAGTATAACACAATTAAAATTTTATAAGTCAGATGGCATATCTAATGGTGCCAATAATTAGTCATCAAGCGTGGCAATACGCTTCTAAAACTCCTGAAATTAATGAATGGGCACTGATGCCATGAAATCCGTGTGTTTTATAAGTTGTAAACTTTTTCCTCAAGTGACTGAACAATATTGCTTTGGCTGACAATTACTCATCTGACATTGTACACGTCATATTAGCATCATCGTTCCCACGGGAAGTAACAGTTTCCTTCAGTCGATAAACAGTCGATGAGTTGTTTCCGAATTTTCGATGTTTCATTCTCTTTTACACTTCCTCTATATAAATCACTATATTAAGTTACGTTTTAAAGAATCGTTTTAAAGGAAAACTATTTTATTGCAATGTACCTATTGAACCAATAGGTTAATTTAGCGAAAGTCATTCATTCACCTGCCCTTATCTAAATTTATTTGGGGTCAGCACAGCAAGTCTTCTTCTTCCATAATTCTTTTGTTAATTTGGTGAAAGTATGGTGGATAATGTAGACGCGGGTTGCTATCCCGCCGTGCTTCTATAAATATCGGTTTCTCTGTCAGTTTTCACGACGTGCGCAAGATGTTCAGATCATGAAGAATATTATTATGATCGAGTAACGTTTACTGATATATATCGGGCTTCAAATTCCACAGATACACAAAAGTTAATAAACACACGATATCCAAAAGATTTTTCTACTTTCCTCCGTTGCTCGTGATCGAAGTCGTTTATTATCGTCGCTTTTATTTATTGTAGCCAAGCTATTCCTTAAATTCGTCATTAAATGAATATAATATCAATATACTGCTACAGCATGCGGTCCTGAGTTCGAATCCCAGGTCGGGCAAAGTGTAATTGGGGTTTTTCATCAGGAGTTTCTCAATACCAGCCCGGAGTGTGCATTTATTTATCCACCTCTGCCTAATCGTCCAGAGAAATACAGGCGTGATGTAATATTACAATTTCAAAATACTTTTATTTCCTGTTGTAAGGTGTGGCAGATGAATATGCCGGCTGAGTTGTCGATGCCGCTGCAGCGTGCCCTGCGCACCATGGTATCAGGCATCATGCTGGTGCAGTGCTTCACCGTCTACGTCTACCTCGCTTCTTACATAGTGCTTCTCTATCGTGTGTTCCTGGTACGTCATCATCATTATGCTCCGTCCTTAGGGCGTAACAAGACACTGTGTTCGATTTACGATGCACCTACTACTCACAGTATGCGTCTTTTGTTTCACAATTAATGTTATGATAGATGAGATAATATAAAAGGAGGCAATATAGGTCAATGGTAGGAAGATAAATGCATGCGATAAAGGCGTGAGGGTAATATTAAGGCGAGGGGGGGGGAGGGTTTATTGGGTATGTAATATTTAGAGACCTTAATATATTGAAATACCTGATAGAAAAACCCAATAACTCTTTTCTCGACCTGGGAATCGAACCAGGACTCCATGACGTTATGCTCAGTTATTTGTCTCATATCTCATGTAAATGATATTTGTGGTAAAGGAGGAACGGCCTTCGTTGGTGCTGCCGTGGCTGCTGCTGGCTGCAGTCAGGAAGCTGCTCTGTGAGCTAACGAGCCTGGCGCTGGGGCTCGGCACGTGCCTGCTGCTGGGCCCTGCCAAGCCACCCTGCATCAAGTTCGTCGTTGTCAAGCTCGTCTTGATCATGCCGGCTTTCTACATGTGGATGCTGGTCTTCAGGTGATTTCTATTTTGTTTTAAATTTGGGTAAAGTGAGGTCAGATATTTATTTTCAGATGTACCTACTGAATGTCTTAAAACTTAATAATTCATATGAGTTATTTTTAAATATTTTTGGTTGTTTGCCTTTAGCAATACCTACTACCTAAAATACAAAAGGATATTGTGGGCTCTCAAAAATGATTTAATTTCGAGGTAATTGTTTTTTATTCCTAACGATTTGAAGGTTTGTCTAACAGCTACTACCACGCTCTCAAAGTTGCGGAGGCATTCAAAACGTTTCCGGCTAACCTGCCCTCCACGGACAATGACTTTTTCGACTATGGACTGGAACTAGCCGTCCGAAGAAGGCGTACCAAGTCTCTGCTAGGGGAAGCACAGCTCCGCAAAAAACTCGTCGCAAACTTGTAAATATATTTATAACTTGCCGTACTCCTTATAGTTTTACACTACCTTCGGTACTCTAATTAAGATAGTTACACTAGTAGTTCCATAAAAGCGTTTTGTGTCTAAAGAACACAACATCACGCCTGTATTCCCCGAATCGTGGTGTACCTAATAGTGCACCCAAATTTCACCAGTTTTGTTTTTAGTCTCATGTACCTAATAGGGGGCGAGCCAATTGCCATCAACAGGCACAAATCCAGACTCCGTCTGCTACTGAGGAGTTCCTTATGGAAAACACCAATAACTTATTGCTCGACCTGGGAATTGAACCCAGAACGGGGCGTTGCAGCGGCATCTATAGCTCAGCATGTTCATCTGCAACAGGAAATAAAAGTATTTTGAAACTGTAACATTACATCACGCCTGTATTTCCCTGAAGGATTAGGCAGAGGTGGACATAAATAAATGCACACTCCGGCCTGGTATTGAGAAACTCCTGGTGAAAAACCCCAATCACACTTTGCTCGACCCGAGAATCGAACTCAGGACCGCATACTGTACCTAGCAGTATATTGATATTATATTCGTTTTATCACGAATTTAAGAATAGCTTGGCTTATTACGAATTTAATAAATATAAGCGACAATAATAAGCGACTTCGATCACGAGCAACGGAGGAAAGTAGAAAAGTGCGTCTAAAGAATTTTAGTCATTACTAGCTTATGCCCGCGGCTTCGCCCGCGTGGTGTTCAGGATTTGCCCACGGAATCTTAAGTAATCTGGGATAATAAGTAATCTATACATATAGATTTATATATAATCGATACACATGTCTCATAATTTTAATTGAGAGTGTGTCCACCAATTTTCGAGTCAATCGACCCAGAAAATATGACACCATTTCACCCTCTTAGGGGTGGAATTTCGAAAAACTCTTTCATAGTGGATACCTAATCTTCACCAAAAATACTCCCTCCAAATTTCATGTCTCTAGGACCAGCGGTTTGGGCTGTGCGTTGATATATCAGTCAGCCAATCAGGACATTGAATTTTAAATTGGGGGATGATTTTGGATAAACTGTGATACACGTTTCTCATAATTTTAACTGAAGAATATGTACACAAATTTTCAAGTCAATCGACTCCGAGAATAAAAAGTTTCACAGAAAATTCAACACCCCATTTCACCCTCTTATTGGTTGAATTTCTAAAAATCCTTTCTTAGTCCTTGTCTACATTATAAAGGGCAAAATTCCAGTTTTCTAGGTCCAAGGGTTTGGGCTGGGCATTGATGAGTCAATCAGTCAGTCAGGACTTTATTTTTATTTTTATAGATTATTCCGTATCTTTTGGATTTCGTGTGTTTATTAACTTATATGTATCTGTGGAATTTGAAGCTCGACATATAACAGTAAATATTACTCGATCATAATAATATTCTTCCTGATCTGGGAGAGATACGGAAGCCTACCATCTGCTCATCATCTCTAGCACGTCGTGAAAACTGAAAGAAAAAACGATATTTATAGAAGCACGGCGGGATAGCAACCCGCGTGTACATTATCCACCATACTTTCACCAAATTAACTAAAGAAGTATGGAAAAAGAAGACATGCTGTGCTGACCCCAAATAAATTGGAATAAGGGCAGGTGAATGAATGATTTTCGCCAAATTAACCTATTGGTTCAATAGGTTTATAATGAAATTGTTTTCCTTTAAAACCATTATTTAAAAACGTAACTCAATATAGTAATTTGTATAGAGGAAGTGTTTAAATAAAAATAAATAAAATAAGCCTTTTTTAGTGTTACTCTTTACAATCTTATTCTTACATGCTATACCAATCACTTTTTACATTAATACTTGTTACACCTAATTATGGTCTTTTTAGTATATCGGTAATAGGTTTAATTTTCGGTAGCAGCCACAAGGACTTCCATGCAGCTCGATCCCTAGCTATTTGGGTCCACTTAGGGCCCACCATTTGTCTGAAGTCGTCTTCCCAACGTTAACACTGTCTCCCTTTATTTCTTTTATCGCCTCTAGGGTACCACGCGGTTATGATTTTGGTGCACTTTTCTAGGGTCTAAATAAGTCTTTAACTCGAGGTAAACACTGTGATTTCATTACGAATACAAGGAAAGTAAAAATAGAAACATGAATTAGCTAAAAAATGGTTGAATATAAAATTATGAAAATGGAATAGGCTTAATAGCCTGCTTCCTTAGTTTTATTTTCCACTGACTCTTCTATGTAGCCTTCAGCTACTTTACTCTACTTCCAACCTACATACCTTTTAATGACAGTTAAATTGGCACCAGAATTGGCTAGCAAAAGTTGCCGATGTTCTGCGAAAGCAGTGACCCGAATATAGATTTGAGTTTGGCAAATTAAGGTAGGTAGCTATCTCTTTAGGAATACTCGAAATCTTGTTGTGCCAATTACTTGCCGCAGACACTTCTCTCTATGATAATTTATTAAAAAACGGTTTGTTTCAATAGGTACCACTTGGTGGTAATTTTTGGTATTTTTCTATTATATTTACAAATTCTTTTTTAATAACGAGGGTTCGGTCAACTTTGGTTTTAGTGCGACGTAACTTCACCTTCATGCAGGGCTGCTAGTAATTTTTTTTTAATTATTCGGAAATGATTCTGAAATTATACAAAATTGAATGTAGGATACAAACAATGCTTATTTTTTTAAAAACATATTCAATAATGATTAATCACTTGAACTTACCTACGTTATTTTTTAATTTATTATGGTACTCACAGGCTTAATGCGCATTCATAGCAATTTAAAAAAATATCACCATAGAAATCTCAGATAGAATTTAGGCTTTCCGTATCCAATTATACATGTGGGTTCAGGATACAAAGAGGATACAATCAGTAACCAAATTATGCAGTTATTGTATACAATTATACAATCTGGCAGCCCTGCCTTCATGTTAACTAGTTGCATACTTCTGCAAGCGCCACTTATTGCCAATATCAACCCCGAAAGACATAATATGCAGAAAAGTTTACCTAGCTCTTTGTCAAGAGCTGCCGCAGTACTGTGTAGGCGTCTGGGGTAGCGCGGCCAAGTCCTATATGCTTGAACTCGAATGTGCTCAACGGGCTTTTATTAGTCTTACGCAAAACATTTAAAAATATAAAAAATAGATGGCCCATCGGCATCAGGAACAAGGTCCAGGCTGCCGGTGGTCAGGCCGGTGAGTGAGTAAGGCGGTTCCTCTCTCTGGGGAGAGAGGAACCGCCTCACTATGCGTGCCGTGTCCAGGAGTACTGCTTTCTGAATCAAGCCTTTGACCCAGCCGCACAATGAGAGCCTCCTAAGGTGTTGGTCGAGGCTCTCTGCTATTAGTCCGTTAACCGTAACGACTATCGGTACAATGATTGCAGAGTCCACGTCCCACATGTCGCAAACCTCGTGTGCTAAATCAAGATACTTGATTTTTTTATCATTCTCAGCTTTCACGAGATTCTCGTCATGAGAGACAGTGACGTCAACAATCATTGCACGGCGCTCTCGGCGATCTATCATCACAATATCAGGTTTATTTGCTAAAATAGTCCTGTCCGTGATGATAGATTGATCCCAATACAATGTGGCATGACCGTTCTCGAGAACTGGGTCGGGCACATGACTATATACTTGTAGTATGGTACTTTAGAACCCACAAGGTTGTATTGCAAGGCAAGTTGCTGGCGAATAATCCTAGCTACTAGATTGTGCCTGTGCAAATACTCACCGTTAGCAAGTTGAGAACAACCGGAAACAATATGTCGGATTATTGATTGTTATTATTATTTTATTTTTGATTTCTGAATGATTTTAATTACTATTTTCTTAATAGTTTTTACTTGTGTCTAGCTGTGCTGTGTCACGCTGAATAGTCAACAATTCAATCTGCCTTTTCTGTCTCTATTGGGACACTAAGAAACAGGCTGTGCCCATGGCAACTTCTACTTATGCAGTCTTTTAACTATCATTGTTTTTGTTTGTATGTTTCATAACTCAATAAATAGATTTATTTATTTATTTATCTTTGATAGCTCATATCTCGGAAACGTGACACTTTAGAACATTTTATCTCATACAAAACTTGTTTTAATATAGGTTTTATGCGTAGCCGCAACTTTGAAAACAAATTAAAATGGCGAAAGTTAAGCCAGCCATTTAATTCAAACCCCTTTGAGACCATGCTACACTACCGTAAAACTGTGTCTATGTCTGATTATATGTTTCCGATGTTATATATTAAACATTTTATTGACTGCCTCGTTACTCTAGTGGTCGCAAACGCGACTGCTCAATTAAGGTTCGATTTCCAGGTCGGGCAGTGTTATTGGATTTTTGCATCACGAATTTCTCAGCCACGGAGTTTGTATTTGTACTCAGTTGATGGCAATAAGCTCCCCCCTACACATGGAACTTAAACATACCTGGCGAAATGTGGGTGTACTATTAGGTAGACCTCTGCCTAACCCTTTAGGTATAGCAGGCTTTTTTTATGTTTTAATCCAAAGAGTTATTCTGTTACTGCATATGTTCGTACAAAATACAACATTAGTTTTAGTAGATACGAAACCGGAAACACGTGTCTAGTATTTTTATGTAAAGAATCTATGTACAAAATAAACACCCGAGCTGCAGGCGAGGGTTTCATGGAGCCGAGAATTGCAGTAACAAATCCCCACGCGTTTCAAACGACGTTTTCGAAGAAACAAAATATTAGAACAGAAAGTATTTTTACTATGCAACAAACGCTATGAAAATGTACTCACTTGTAATGTCGGTCTTGGTTTTTCAATTTTTAAGCTTAATGCTACTCCACTAATAAACGCTTATATTTTTGTACACCTACATTTTTCCCCAATGCGTAATGTCATCTTTACTAAATTTATAAAATCTTAAATGCCCATAGCATAATATACAACATTAGTTTTAGTATATGCGAAACCTGAAACACGTGACTACTGTGACTAGTATTTTTATGTAAAGAATATATGTACGAAATTTCAAAATTGTATCTTGAAAAATCACAAAGTTAAAAGCTTGTTCTGTTACCTCGTTGTCCGCACAAAATCGTGGTCACCACGCAGCGCCGCAGCTTGCGCGCCTCCAGCGTCGTATTGAGCTCATTGATAATTATAATTTGGCAGTAGGTATCTAAATGATTGCGATAGGTACTTAGTGTATCCAACTTGTAGCCATTTTAAAATATTTTTGGGTTAAAATATAACATGGGTTAAAAATTATTGGAATCGATTCAGTTACTTATTCTGAACAAACTATATTCAGGATTCGCATAAAAAAAATGATGTTGTATATAACTTACTTTACAGATACGGAGAAGGGACTCCTAGTGCTACTGATGGAGCATTTGTGCACCCGGCGTTGGAAACTTCCAATGATACAATCTTTGAAGAAGAAGGGCCAGAGACAGGTGTTTTTAAACCATCAACGGCATTATTGTCGGATATTGGTGTATACGCACACGAGGATTGGTTTGGAAGCGAACTTTTGACACCCCGAGATACTGACCGCATTTTAGAACAAATTGTTTTGATGTTGTTACGAATAGCTACTTATTTGAAAAGGGAAGCATTAGTATCAATTGAAGATTCTGGGCCGTCATTGAAGAACGTGCCTGCTTTGTGGCTTCGGCAACACAGTTCTGCAATGAGTGGAGAAATCACTGAGACGCCGCCAAATGTTGCTAGCAACAAAGGAAACATAGCTTCATATCTACGTGAATATCCACATATATTTATGAAGAAACAAAACACCACCCTTTCACAGACTGAACTTAGATTACAGACTTTAAACACTGTTCATAGTCAAGTTGATACTGATGACGGCGCCACAAGTACACATAAATTAAGGAACTCCAAATCTTACGAAGAAATTTCACCAGCTGGGGTTGAAAATATTCCCATCACAAAGCAAGTATCAATATTAGATTCTATAATGTCACGTGATAAAACCGTTAAAATAAAATTGCCTGAAAGCTCGAAAGTAGGTACTAGTAGAGAAATACAGAAAGAAGACAATAATAAAGAAGTTTCAGGTTATCAAAATTTTGGAGACGAAAGCACCTTGAATCTAAGTTACATTAAAGAAATTAGTAATGAAGCTTATAATATATTTAATTTAAGTAAAGATAAAGACTCTTCAGAAAAAAATGCAAATGTTCTGGAATTAACTGAAGATATAATCTGTGAAGACGCCAAAAATAAAGAATTACCACTTCGTATACAATCAAATGATGATAACATTCAAGAAACAAAAGAATCAAAGGAAGAAGACAGTAATAAAGAAGTTTCAGGTTATCAAAATTTAAAAGAAGAAAGCATCATGAATCTAAGTTACATTAAAGAAATTAATAATGATGCTTTAAATTTAAGTAACGATAAAGACTCTTCACAAAAAAATGCAAATATGACAGAATTAACTGAAAATATAACCGATGAAGACGCCAAAAATAAAGAATTACCACTTTGTATACAATCAAATGATGATAACATTCAAGAATCAAAAGAAAACTCTTTAGAAAAAAAAATCTAGTTTCAAACCAAAAATAAAGGCGTTGAGCCTAATGTTAAAAATGAAGTGGACAGTTTAGAATCAACAGAATTTCATTCATTTCGAAAACCAACGACAAATAAAAAAAACATGAAACAACCTGCAACAGATGAACACACAACCTATACTTGAAACTAACCTTTAGGGGTAGGTATTACACAGACAAGACAGCAAGAAAACAACAGGGTTAAGTTGTATGTATTTTATTAAATTACGTATGTATTCATTAATTAAACAATAAACAGGTTCCTATGGTGAGGAGCTTGTTGTATCTTGATTTTCATTTAAATTACGAATTTCTGGTTGACACATGCTATTGAGTACAGCTGCCACTGGATCTAAATACATTACTCGATAGTTAAATTCATTAGGATCTATCAAATTGAATTGATACATCGGTAATCTGTTAGTAATAATCCATGCCATTTGCGGTACTTCATGATCCATTCGTAAATCGTTGGGAAAGATCATTGTATTATTGTTTTGAGCGACAACTACTAAATTCCGGTTTGTATACGGTTTTCGTGTGTCCCAACATCCGATACTGTCTCGCGAAATGAGGTTAAAGAACATAACACCGTTGCGGTCGACGGCTGCGGCGGAGACCTGTCCATCGGCGCCGCGGCTGTCCCCGAGCAGCGCGAACTCGCCTACCGAGCTGCTCACGCGCGTCGGATCGCGTATCACAGACGTACTCACTACGAACTCCAGGGAACTCGACATGGAGTGATAGTACATTGGTCGATCGCCTTGGTGATACTTGCCTAAGGACATGCCGAACAGACCGTCAGACCACTGATAATTCAGTCCATGTAAAGTGTAGTTTGATAACAATGGCTCGGGATAGAAACTGTAGTGACTGAATCGCCAAAAAGCGGCGTCTTCATGTCTGAAGACGATTAGTCCGAAACGCCACGCATCTGCGATGTACACGTGCAGATCTCTGCACCGCACGTCCCTGGAGTCCACCACGATGTTGGTGATCAGTGAATTTTGAAGAACAAACTCACTTGGGATCGGATAACGCCCCAATACTGTATCAGTACTGAGATTTATGGCAAACAACGTTGGTGGGCAAAGTTGACGTGGCGTTTCGAAGGCTTCCACTTGACCAGAGTCGAGTACCCACATAACGCCGCAGTGGTCTATGCTCATGCGAAATACTGAAGTGAAGCCAGTGCAGTTCGCTGTTGAAAAAAAAACATATTAAGTAAACTCTTTTGTTTTTTAAACAAAAAAAGACTTACAAAGTTGTCTCGATAAGACATACCTGCGTTGTGCCAGTCCCAGTTAGGGTAAGGTTCAAAGGGCGGGGATTCTTTCGGTACACCGATCGGTACAGACGATAGAGTGGCTGGGGTCCCAGTCTTCCACCGAGGCGTGCTGATAAACACGCGATCTTTCCAGCGCTCTACTCCAAGAGGTATTACGTTTGTTGCGTTGAATTGTCTGAACAAGAATAAAATTATAATTACCTATGTTTTCATTGTGCAAATCAATGCTGTACAAAATATTACCCATTGTTGATAGCTTGCTGGCGGTCTTGGGGCGTGGGATACGCGTAATCAATCTGTTTCCATCTGTATAAAGTGCCTAGTGGTTTCCTGCTAGCAATTTGTATATATCCGAAGCATGTGGTCACGATGCTCGCCAATATTACAGTTAACAATATCTGAAAGAGCAATAGAAAAACTTAAAAGGTAAATTCATCTTCCATAGAAATTCTTCTTTTAATATCGATGATGAACACACATTCATCACATTCGGTGGAGCACCATTCATGTGTAGGTACCTATAGGTAACTATTCACGTAATAACGCAGCTATATCATTATGTGTTAAAGCTGCGTTATCACGTGAATAGTTCCCATTACTACAAGGAAAGTCAGTACCTACTTTTTGCGTATAGTCTGCGCTACTAACATATTAGCATTAGCATAGTCTCAATATAAAGGGTGTAAATAGACCCTTAACATAAAAGAAAGGCACTTGTTCTCCCCGCCACTGCGATCATTTTTTTGTTCTAGACCATACCTGGGAACCTTTTAGTTACGGAGATATTGGGGGTCAAATTTCCAAGGTTTTCACAAGTTTTTTTTTAAATACATGTTTTTAATGTAAATTTTTTAAACTTTACACACCTCCACGACCCTCGTTCTACTCAATCCATTCATCAGCACGATGCTATGAGTGCTTTCTATCGAGTCCTACCGCAAAACGTGATTTTTCACCCCAAAAAAAAAAGTCGACTCCCAGCAATAATTTTTGCGTAAAGTTACTTAGTTTCATGTACAGAATGCTTGGTTGACGGATATGTGAAGGATCTGTTTACACCCGGTATGTATAAATATCCCTCTATCACTATGTGTCACTATGTTCGTACACGCTAATCTCCGAAATCCCCAACGGATTTCAATGATACTTTGTGAATGGTTGGTTTTGGACCCGGTTGGTTTTGGACCCGATAAGTGGTGCCGTGCGAAGCAGGGAGGGTCGCTAGTTTAATTATTATTTATTAGAAATATTAACTGAAGACCCGGGGCTGCGAGGAATTTTTTTTTTTGTAAAGTGTGTGCAAAAATACTAGAAAGCTCCGAGAGTTAGGTATTGAATTCTTAAAGATTATCATCAACGTTAAATAATATGTTAAGAAACTAATTTAATATGTATGTGTTATAAACATAACGGACGCAACGGTTAGATTGGTAATAAAATTTACGTTTTTAGGTTGCTAGACTCTCGCTAAAATCTTAATAGGTATTTATGTGTTTATTCAGCAAGCAGGTATGTAGGTTCCCAAAAGACAGATGTCCTCGTTGGTCTAGAGAAGTGTTCTCACACTTCTCACCTATGATGACGATACTTCAAAGTTGCATTTTTATTCAAAAGTATTTTTTTCGTTTTTTGCTCTATTCAGTACAGCAGCTATACACGTCTCAAGGATATAACAAACAAAGTAGGTCCGTCAACATCAATAATCCTGTTTTGAATAACACTGTGGTCAAACGCCTAAAATCCTCATCGACCTATTTGATATTCAGCTATACTATGAATGTCCGATTATATTCGAACAGGCCTGTAACTTGGTAATGAATAATTCCTGACTCCGGACATGTGCAATTTGTTTTGCAATAGACTTTTGTAAGCAATAACCCTTTGCGTGCGTGCATTACTACACTGACATCCTGATAAGGTTCCTATTCTATAAATTTAGTTTGACGTAAATATGTTTTTAATGTATTTAAAGCCATACCAATTTAACATTGACTGGGAGGTTACTTAGTTACTGTAGGGTTGCCTAATAATGTGACCGTCGAGGACGACAACTTCACGAACCAGTTTGTATCAAAATATACTCGTTATTTGTCGTGTAAGTTAAACTCCGAGGATATCAGCTGTATTATTGTTGGCAACAGTGACTACAAAACATTCTTTCAACGCTGTATAAGGTGTTCACCACCACCACTATTTCAATATTTAACGGCATTTAAGTTTAAGGAAAGTTTCCGGTATTTTTTATCCATGTTTTGGGAAACACTTGGGAAAATATGCCTGTTTAATGAACACACCGTTTTAGAAAGTCCTAACTTTCATATTACACAGCTCTAAAAATTCGCTGGTATCGTTAAAACTAGTTCTATATCGAAAATTAAGTAGGCATAAGAACTTACCTTTTCCATATTTAACGTTTTCACTAAATCACTTATGCATATCTGTATGAAGCACGTCCGTTCGGTCGGTTGCTTAGAACTGTTATGTATAACAGTGAGGACTTAATACGAATTAAAGAAGTTATTACATAAATATGTTTGACGTGAGCAACCAGTTCATAGTCTGTTATTACTTGGAACTATCTTCTAGGAGTGCTGGTCGTGCGGGCTAGTGCCTTACGCTGCCAACTGGTCTAAATTACAGAGAAGGGAACATTTTTACATTCGTGATAATACTGAATAACTAGTTTGGGTACCTCCGTAGATTATTATATTTTTATGCACCTGTAACTCGTACCGTTAAAAACACTATAATTCACGTAATTCTAATTTTGATACTTGTCCAATAATTCCCAAAACGGTGATGTTAAATTCGATGCTATGTGAAAATGGATTTGCATTTTAAAACTGTTTGGCATTTACAACTTTTGAGTATATTTTTATAATTTGGAGTTTGTCTAGCATATGCGTTAGTTAAATGTATGCATGCCGCAGATGTCCCAAAGACACGTCGTAGACGCATCTTAGAAGCTTCGTAGCATCTTCGTAGACGCTTCGTCATTGTTTCATAGATATTGCTTAGTAGATTCATCGACGGGGCGTAAACCCATCGTGGACGCTTCGTAGCAGTTTCATAGACGTGTCGTAGTAGCTTTGTAGACAATTTAGAAATGCTTCGTTGAGGTTTCTTAGCTTCTTATATTCTGTACCTCTGTTATATAACACAGAAAAACTATCGAATAATTATTTCGATAAGACTTTTAAATATTTACGAACTCACCCCCATGGGGAAAAAACGTGTGATTTTGTATTTATGTATTAATAACAATGTAGTCAACCAACAAGCCACCTGATAAAAATAAAGGATATTGTGTTAAAAAAAATCAACAGACAAGTTTATAATGTACAAAGTAGCTTTTTAGGTATATTTATTGGTGACTTAGAAAACATATTTTACATTAAGTGAGTACTTTAAGGAATAAAATAAAAAGAAAAAGTATTTAACATTTAGTGAGTATTTTTACAAAAAAAAAAAAAAAATCAGTAAGGCGTCAGAACAATGAAAAGTAACTGTTAAGAGCATAGTTAGTTACTTAATTACTGATAGTTACAATATTTATATGTGTAGGCGTTAACATTGATGAAGTAAATTTTCTGAAAAAGTGCTTATTGATTACTGACAACTGACATTTTTGTGACATTATTTTTGAGGTAAATTGTTATGGCAGCAATCCTCTGCGTAAAACGTTGATGGCAGGAGAAGGGACGTCAGAGTTCGGGTCACACACAGTTCCTCCCACGGCTTCCGTGGTGTCGGCGTACAGTATACGGTAGTTGTAGTCGTCCAGGTCTAATGGACCCGCTTGGAACATCGGCAACCGGTTAGAAATAACCCATAAGCTTTGCCTCTCGTCTTGATCAATTTTGATGTCATTCGGAAATATCAAAGTCTCAGGATTTAATGTAACTATTCCGTTGGTAACCCTTTTATAATTTTTTCTCGTGTTCCAGCATCCGATGCTATCCTGAGTTACTAAACCATAGAACATTACTCCACGTCTATCAATAGCAGAAGCTGAAGACTGTCCAGATAATCCTCTACTTTCCCCGGCTATATTAAACTCCGAAGAACTGTTGCCAACGCGGGATGGATCTCGTAACACAGCTGTTGAGACGTAGAATTCTCTGTAACTCGACATGGGGTGGAAAAATAGTATGCGTTCCTCATCTGGATCAACGGGCGTTAGGGCTAAACCAAAAATGCCATCTGTCCACTGGAAATTGAGCCCATGAAGAGTAAAATTTGAAGCCAATGGATCCGGGAAAAATAAAGGGTTCGTGAATCTCCAAAACTTTACATCGCTTTGCCTAAACACTAGGAGGCCGAATCGCCAAGTGTCTGCTATGTACACGTGAAGATCTGAGCAATCTGTCAACCTTGTATCGATCATGAGGTTCGCGAATAATGAATCTTCCAACACATATTGTTTCGGTATTGTGTAACGTGCAATCAGTCTATCTGTTTGCAGATCAAACACCACTATACTAGGAGGGCATAACTGTTTCGGATTATCTTGAGAGTCAATCTGTCCGGAGTCTAATACCCAAAGTCGGCCGCAGGGGTCGGCTTGCACTCGAAACACTGAAGTTAGTCCTGTACAGTTCTTCTTGTTACCTGAAAGTTTGGGGAAAAAAATAAATTAAAACTTGGAGATGATTTTTATATTTAAGATTTATTAATTTAGACCTTATCAATACAAAGACGATGAAGACTGTTATAGTTAAACCCCGTATTTGCTAGTAAATCCGTCTAACGGCGTAGGTATATTATGTCATAATTTCAAAACGATACGTACCAAAAGCTCTATGGAAGCTCCAGTTGGGGTAGGGCTTGAGCGGCGGAGAGGTGATGCCCCCCTGCCGCGGCACCGTGGCGAGCGTGGCCGGCACGCCGCGTCTCCACGCCGGCACCGTCACCCACACGCGTGAGCCCCACACTTCCAGCCCCAGGGGAAGCACGTTTGCAGCCACATACTTTCTGTAATGACAAATAATAAGGAATTAGAGTCATAATAATCTAAGGAAAGAAGCATGAAAATCAGTCTAGATGGCAAAAGATAAAAGTCAAATAAGACAAAAAAACATCGTACTAAACGTTATTATTTATGCGGGGTGACCTGGCAACCTGAACATTTGCGTCATTTCTATTCTATTTATCTTTGTTTTCTATAAGGGGTTGATTGTGTGAAACCTTGAATACTCAGGTAAGAAGTGATTAGATGCAGTTTTAAACTTTATTAGCTATAGGATTTTGCACACAGCAAAATGAAGAACAACAGGTCATGCTGCGAAGATGGCGTGAACATCTCCATTGCATTTGCGGACTACTCGATAGTATCATACACTCTGCCATCTTCTGTCAGTAAACAAAATGTAAAATTCACTTAACGTCTATTATAGCAGTACAGCCGCAATAAAACTAGAACGGATAGGTCCAAAATGGACCTGTCCGTTCTAGTTCTCCTGGAGTGGAGACCACGGACGGGACGGGGGAATGTGGGAAGATAACTGACTAGGTGACAGACGATCTCATTAAAGTGGCCGGAAGATACTGGAGAGCCGTGACACAAAACCGCCAAAAGTGGAGAGATTTGAAAGAGACTCAGCATTGGGTGGCCAAAGTTTGAAGAAGAGAGAGATAGAGAGAAAATTCAAAACCTTTAAGGCAATCTAACAGGGCGACCTTTGTCTCCAAAGCTAGTCACCAGAACCCTAGAAGGAGTCTCACATAGTTGGCGACTCTCATCTCGGTGAGCCGAGGTTGACAAATTTACGCTTTGCCAACGACATTGTACTCTTCTCTTCATCAGTTGCGGAACTGGAAAAGATGCTTCAAGAACTGAGCAATGCAAGCCTTAAGGTTATCTGAAGATGAATAAATCTAAGACTAAGCTAATGATCAACAGCTCACACATCAATGTACATATAGACGGAGAAAATACACTATGTCCAAGAATACATCTACGTGGGCCAAGTAACCTCCTTCCAGGCGAGACAAGATAAAGAAGTGGCAAGACGCACGGAAAACGCCTGGAAGAGCTACTGGTTCATGAAAGAGCCATTCATTTACTCACCCCTTCACAAACTAATAGACATATTTATTCTCCCCATCCTGACATATGGTGCACAGACTTGGTCTTTGATAACATCCAGAAGTCCAAACTCAAGGTTTGCCAACGGGCTATAAAGCGTAGCATACTGAATGACAATTAATGTTAAATTAACTGACTGAATTAGAAACACCACACTGCACTCCATAACTCGAATTGCTGACGTAGCTCATAAAGCTGTAAGATTAAAATGGGACTGGGCACGTGGGCAGGCCATATCTACCGGATGTCTTCACAGCTATGGGCCCGTATATCTCAAGACTGAGCCCTGAGACAGCTAGACCAGGTCGCGGCGGCCCAAGGAGAAGATGAAGATGAATGGCCTCCTTTCAAATTGGCGTGAATAGGCACAATACCGAGAAAAGTAAAAGGAACGGGGGGAGGCCTTTGCCCAGGAGTGGGATAATACAGGAAATAAACAAAAACATGAAAAAATATATACAGTGGGGAATAATCAGAGATAATAGACGTTTTAAAAATCTACCTCTAAATCTAATAAAATGAAAAATTTGACGTTATTGCGAGTGAGTAAGGGTGGACGCAGATCTGACGTAAGATGCGCTGCGCATTGTCGGTCACGAAAAGCCAAAACAAAACAAATAGTGATAAAACATCCAACCTTACCAATATCACCGATGATACATAATTATATAAGTGCGTCGAGTGCACTAACGGGCTAGATTTTTAGTATGGAAGGGACAAATGCGACCGAATTGACGCAACCGACGATACGCCCAACGCACATTCATAAGTGCGCCAACCCTAACTTAGAACTCAGATTTTCACTGAGTTAGACGTAAAAAGGAAACAATTTTTAGTAGTTACCCTGTAGAGAGTGCATGCCTTCGATGCCTGGGCGTCGGGAACTCGAAGTCCACGTGCTTCCACTTGTAGAGCGTGTTGAAGGGCGGCGTATCGTTGTCGGCCGGCACGGACTGCGCGCGCATCACGCCCAACATCGTCAGCCACAGCGTAACGCCCGCCGCTCCGGTGTGATCTGGAACATTACCAAGATAAACTATATTCAATTTTTTTTGTTTGCCGTTTAAATCCCACTGCTGGTCAAAGGCTTCCCCTATCTCCCACCAAACCTCTCTAACTTTTTTTTTTTCAATGGGAAATCATCAAATGACCCCTCCCGCTCTGGGCGGAGCGGAAGGGAGTGTCAGACTTGTACTGACTAAAACCCTACCATGTTCCTTCTTAGCCCTTTGTGTTCCAGGGCTGCAGTATCTCTTTCGAACAGTCCCGCAGCCGCTGAAGGCTCGGCCTGAGGTACGCGTGGAACACGAACGCGTCGTCGTCACGGCCTGTCGCCATAAGACGGACGGACGGCGAGAGTAAACCTCTCTATCTTGTTTGATATCTGGCCATGTTCGTCCCGCAAACAAGATCAGATCGTCACACCACCAAACTGGTGTAGGCTGCCAAGTGGGAGTTGGCTGGCTAGATAGCGCAAATGCACTCGGAGAGGTGGGCAAAGATCCTCACTTATTGGACGTCAGACGGAGGAAGTCGCCGTCGAAGTCGATAAATATAAGTAATAATAAATTCGCTTTTGAAATTTCAAGACGCTGTCGTCTACGTTATATGCCATGTGTAGATATTCCAGACGAAAAATCCCAATACAACTTTGCCCAACCTGGGAATCGACCAGGACCCATGCCTCATTAGAACAGTCACACGCGTCTTAAGTAGGTTAAGCTACCCTTACCAAGGTTGGCCCGTGGATAGATGTCTATTGATCATCCGTGATTCACAATTCGCCGAGACCCCTCCACGCTTCGTAAAATACGTTAAGCCGTTCGTTGGTCCCGGCTGTCATTTGTAGACCTTTGGAAGTTATTTCAGGTTGTTGGTAACCCGAAAGTCAGTAGAAGTAAACACAATACTGGTTATCAATGTCAACCAGTATCGTGTTACTAGTTCGTAGGTAACTAGATTGTAGAGGTCACATAAACAGCTTAAATACAGGTATTCACCTGCATCCAGTAAGACTGAAGCTGTCCGCAGAATAGTTGGAAAAATAATAGGCACTTGAAGATAAAAGAACACTCAATCATTGAAAGATTGAAATTCGTAGCATAATAAGAACTCAGCTTTAGTGGTTTTGTTACTATTTACGTGCGACCACCTATTATTGAACTCAAATTTAACGGCTCACAATTTAGGACCCATTAATATAAATAATAATTTTAATCCGTGGTTCGAGTCAACCAGGCTTATCCCAGTTGCAAACGTCCCTTTGTGCCTATTGGCCGTGCTCCGTTCTGGCTCCTGCTCGATATGGAGGGAAGTAGAAACTATCGTTTTCCTACTCCTCCGCTATTCTTTGCTGATTAATTTTGTTGCGGGATCCAAGACAATTAAATTGTTTCTCCGGGAATTCGTCCAGCTTCAGTGGTGCTTTTCTGCAATCACCAATGATTATTCTGGCTTTCAAGGATTGCACTGGTTGGGAATAGTGTGGCGGGTTTGACGTGCGACCTAGTACAGTAGCCCAGTAGGCCACAATGAGGTAGCCCCTAGTTAGCTCGCTGAGCAAGCCGCAAGCCTGAGACCACTTGCTCATTATATTTCTGCTATTCGAGCTTTATTCACGAAATAAATTATTTACTGTACCGTTTCATTAGGTACTTGTTTTTTTTTTGTAGATTTTATCATATTTGGATTAACAATCAATCATAATATCCTGTTTGCTTGGGCCATTGCAATAATTTTACAATTACATCGACTTCCATAATTACGATTCCTTCGCGAAAACTACCAATTACTAAAAAACTGTGAAACTGGCACGTGAAGCTAATACTAGTAAATAAACGTGGCTAATTAAGTAATTACTGTGCACAATTGAAAACTGAAGATCAAAATATTCTTTGAGTTCTATGTTCATTCTCAAAGTAGGCAAAGGATTTAATTAATTTAATTTTAGGAAATAGATATACGGTGTATAACTGTATTGTTTGATAGATGATAAATGAATGATAAATTATGTATATTTTTCAACTGAGAAGAAACAGCCGAAACAAAGAACAGCTCAGAGTGAGCTGAGTGGTCAGTGTTGTCAGTTTACACTATTACTAAGCAAAAAAACTTACAAACAAACCGAAAAGAAAATCTTTTTTCTAACAATTCAAATTTAATTTAATGTTATTTTAATGAATTAATAAAGAATGCGTGCAATGCCCGGCGTGAAATCAATTATCTAGCTAAAATTATATACTTTCATAGGTCGCGAACTCTCGAACACTTTCTTAGATTGGCGTGAAACTGATGACATAGCTGTAAAAGTCTCAGTACAGTACAATACAGGGTACAGCACACTTTTAATGCTTAAATAAAACCAATTATTTTCTTAGATACGAATAGTTATCACAATAAAAGGTAAGGAAGCCAATGCTAAAGTTGAGGAAAGATACTAACTCTATTCCACGTATGTACTTTCGTTTCGCTGTCATGTCTATGCAGATGCGTCAGGAATTCAGGATTAAATGCAGACGAAGATTTCCTCATTGTTGTTTGCCACTAGACTGTAATTGGATACTACTTACAAATACTACAATGCACTAAAAGCACGTACGTAATATCACATAACTTTTTTTCAAGGTAATTAAATACTGCTTGTAACATAACGATTGTTGTTGCATAACGATTTTATGCAAAATATTGTTAATTTTTAAATTAAGACCCAACCATGCTAGTAAATTATAAATTAAAAAACATACGTACCCCAAATCATTTTTAAAATACAAAAACTTTGAACACAACACTTCACGGTTGTAACAGGTATTCACAAGTGTCATAACTGATCCTGAGTGGTAAACATAATAAATGGGACGACAATAGTAATTATAAACTTAAGACGTGGATGAAAAAAACAATTGACTGTTACAGTGTAACAATGGTTATCTGGCCTAAATATTTGGGGAACACAAATTATAAGAGTCTGTAGTTATAAACCGTAGTACAGGAGCGTTTGCACACCCCAGGACTTGAGTGAGGTAAACGACATAGCTGTCCAGGTCGCTACGTACTGGTCGATCAAAACCTGAGTCATAGATTCGAGAAGAAGAAGAAGAAGCCGGTTCTAATTCTACCGTTGAGGTTTGTCGAGGTGCTTTTGCTCTCGCCACTTAGTACAGTCTCCTGTTCTGAACTTTTAGCAGTAACCTTCTTGAAAAACAATCGGCAATCAATTCACCAAAAGTAGTGATTGTTACAGAGTTCCAGTACAAACACACAGCCTCGCAAATTACCTTTATTCATCAGCTTAATTAAGTAATAGTAAGATATTATTTGGTTGGCCATGTTAAATCACTTGGACACAACTTGTGCCCTTTCCGATCTCATGATAATTAAGTGGTATTAGATTGATGCATGTGTTATTAAAACCCGCGTATAGTGATTTATTCGAAATCTATGTTAATTTTGACTGATATTTCCGTCCCGACGAATTCATTATGATTGATGTCCATCGGATAGAGCGATCCGTGTCTAATGATGCGTTGTGAGGGGGTACAAGCACGGACATTATCACTCCGAAGTCGCTTGTCCACGCATTCTGCACACAATAGGGATCGATCCGTAAAACATAGTTAATCGATTTCATGCGTGGCCGATTCACTTTCTTCCAATTTCAATTGTACGATTGTAATTTTGGAATGTCTTTGCTTCCGATAGGTTTCGACAGAGATAGAACCAAGCTCATTATCAGTATATGGGACTTCTGAGACTGCTTCTGCCTAGTAGGCAAATATGTAACGTGTGTTGCTGACAATTCAATGAAAATGTATTGAAATATTATATGAATATTTATAATTGTCGAATTTCATAGATGCAACTCGTTGCATTCAGTTGCATCATAACTTTGATACTCCACGGACAGACGAGCACAGCGTTGCGTCTGCTTGTCCGCGTAGGTAACTAGGTACATTCTGTAACCTCACTTCTTTATGGAGGCAATATACTCGTATTTGTTAGCGTTATGTAACCACGAAGAAGATGATAACTATTGCCCGTTTCCAGTAAAACTTAATGACTCCAGATGAATAGTTAAATATTATTGCACTTTATTGCACACACACGGAATTTCTACTCTCGGCTCTCAGCTTTGAAAATCCAACAAAGCGTTGTCGCCTACTGATAGGGAATATGGTTATAGTTCTATATAATGTTAGTACCTAATATAATAGTACAAGATTAATGTTACTGTTCTTCTATTTCAATATCTATCCACTGGGCTAATTTGACTGCTGTATCAACTTACAGAAAGTTGCATTTCGCTCTACATTAAGTATTCTATTGTCTCCGGAACACTGAGCAGTCAGATAGTTAATTCTCATTACATAACAACTAATTTACTTGTAAATTGTGTAGATACAAATCAGTTTAGTAGTTTTGAGGCTGTACTCTTAAATTTGCGTGCGGTATGGTACAATTAGAGGCATATTCCACCCGCTACGGCTTTGTTGACCGATAAGTGTAATCGACTGTACTTTCACTAGCTCGATGTTGCTTAAGAAAAACGTTGAGTGGGTTACATGCTACTATTAACTATATTAAAACATGCAGCAGTTTTTAATATTTAAAACAATTATTTTACAACTCTAGTAAAGAAATGTTGACATCAAAGTTAGTAAATATTGCAGTTGCGTTTGGAGATTTGACATGGAAACATTTGTATGTTATGGTAATCGTATGTTTGCAAATTCAGTGGTTAAGCATCACAATAAGAAGTTACCTATAGTGTTGTGATCCCATAGCACTGCTGGATAGTTCTCGGGGTATGCTGACATTTGATAATGCCGGTTCGCTCATAAATAAACGCCGAGTAAAGTTACGGTAACCTTTAACCTCAATCAGGCAACCTAATCTGAGGCCTACTATGGTTTGTAACTTTGCGACGCATTTATTAATAAGGGGGGTTAACCTAAAATGTTCCACCACTCATAACTTTTCCAAAGCAAACTGATGTTGAACATATTATTATACTTATCCAAAGAAATTTGATAATTTGCCTAAGTCACGGTTGGGCGGTTGCGATTAGGTGTCGTTGCGTTAGTTATGGTATCAGGTAGTAGACGCTTTTCATTACTAAGGACAACATCGATATTATTGACTAAAATTGAATGTTATCTGATACTATTCCACGAGTTTCGTGGTAATGGTGAGTGGGCTGTAAGATAGTTGGCCCTGACTGACATAAAAGTAATTATAAGTTTCTTTCTCCAGTTTCTGAACAGAAAGTTTGAAGGCATGCATGAATTTATTTGATCTTGAATTAATTCAGTGAACCTGATTTGACGAAATTTTGTCTTTTAAATAATTTACGGCTATGGATCTCTGTTAGTGCGAAACTTAACTACCTAAAGAGGATTCTAATGAAGTTAAAGAATCAACAATAGAAGTAGAATTAAAGTTTACGTAAAGTGCAGTTAATACCCACATCTGCCGCATATACCGTGAAGATCATAATTTAAAACATTAAAAACTCCTATTACGCTGGTGTAGAGAAATAATAGCATTTCCTTCACTACTATGTAATTATTATTCATAAATAGTAATTCATCGCAGCCAGGGAAACTGCTGTAAGCGATTAGTCCGGTATTCACATTATGGCCATCATTAATTGTTAAATAACAAGTAGTTAGTTCGTAATCTAAGCGCTCTATTCCACGTTAAATTTTCCACTTCAATGGATTTACAAGATAGTTTCGATACATGAACATAAAAACGTATTTCCGTTTTTTTTGTTTGTAATTTGTTGTTATTATGGTCTAGTCTTGAACAACCGCTGTATAATTAATAATATGCAATCTAAACCGTGCATCCCTCACTCCCGAGTGACCTGCGCACGACTGATTCGATTAATTGTCATAATAGACTTCTACCTACTGTGGGCTCCAGGTTACTTGAGTTCGGTATAATAACATCATTATATCGTTATACTTACATAGACTTCATGGTGGAAAAATTAAGAACAAGCTTCTGCCCGTGGCTTCACCCGCGTAGATATACAGAGTGGAATTTTTCACCCTCACCTGGAGTAAAAGTACCTACTCTAAATACTGGAGATATCAAATTTTACTCAAAGGACCCATTCATTTATTTATAAAAAGAAACAAATATGCAATAACAGATTTTCGAGAATTCGCTTGCCACACTCTGGAATCGAAACGGCTGAAATAACACCCTGTACATTTATGGCTTCAATCGATAGGGTAAATAATAAGAATCAAATCTCTCTAACCAACATGATAAATTAAATGAAAGGAAAACCATGAAATCTAAACTTATAAATAAACAATGGGATAAGATAAAGCACTTTTATTCAAAAAGGGGTCAATCATATGACCCTCTCGATTGTCGTCATAATCACATACAGAGTGTTACTTTTTCGAATTTTAGTCGGTTCAATTTCCGAGTGTGGAAAACAAATGTTAGAAAATTTTTGAATGTAGATTTGTTTCTTTTTAAATATAATACCCTTGACCAAAAATTTGCTATCTCCAGTATTTTGAGTACATTCCCTCCAGATGAGGTTGAAAAATTCCACCTTGTATATATTTTCAAATTTATTTGTCCTTTGCGTATAACCTTCGCGCAAGTACAAGCAATAAGTTGACAACGTTTTATCGCAATCGAATGAAATGTATGGTAACGCATGAAACAAGAACAAACATTTTTTTTTCTTATTAAATATTCGCCAAACTAAGATCTTATGATCACAAAGTACATTTCTTATGTTTCTAACAAAGCGTTATTACTAAAAAAAAACAGTTTAATAACTTACCATTGTTTTTTAATCTATTTGACTTAAACTTATATTTATTGCTTTCTATCCAGCTTCCTTGGTTTTGATCGTCATTGTGACTATCAGGAACTACTAAAGGTTCACTCCACTTCGGTTTATCATTATTCCATCGTTCATTGACGTCGTTGTATTGACTAGTAATATCCGCGAAGAGCATCGGCGGGGCGGACCACTGCACGAACCACTGATGCGACACAGCCATGGCTTACGTAACATGCAAATATCCATGAGAACACTATAACTGAAACCTCTCACTCCTACTTAGGATTTTTTCACTGATCCGCTGAAGTGAGCAAAACGCTCCCGACGCAAATATCTGCATCGCAAAAAATACGTGAGTACAAGTACGCCACTTGAATTTGTCTGGCGGTGTGGTGTGCTCGCGCCCTTTCCATAAGACCACGTTCAGCCCCTCTCAGGTTAGCTTTCGCGATTTGGACATAGACACGAGCAGCTTCTGCATTTCATCGTGGACACCGAGGATATATCACGATTAATTACGAAACGTTCTGAATTAACGAACCATGGATGCGGTCGCTGCGGTGCATTTATCTACTGCCATTACTGTAACTTTTGCGAGTTTATTTGTATACCTACGTGTTCTCTTCGTGACACGATATAGGGAATTTGTACTTGTAGATGTTTCATAAGTAGGTTAATATTCTCTGTTTTGTACAGTAAGATTACTATATCACGACTTTATTAAATTGATGGATACTGCGATGTTCTGTGACATCAGCTCGAACAGTCTTGTAAGTGGTAGGCCGCAAATCAACTATTATGCTATATTTTTTAATATATAAGTGAATATAACATGTTTTATTAAAATATTTTAATTGATCTTGCAAACACTTGATTCGAGGTATAAGAGAATGTAGATGTAAATCGAATTGTGTAAATTTTAATAAGTGAATAAAGTTTCAAACAATTATGTAATTTAATCTAAAGCATAAACATTATTATTATTAAGTTTCCTCGTAAATGTTTTCCGCTTTTATTTCCAAACTCATATAAAAGAATTGTAGGAAATTAGATCAGTTGATTAAAAATACAACTTACGATAAAGTTCAATAAAACACGTACAAATGGTCCAATCAGTGACTGCCGGCTGGCCACTTTATTGTTTTTACGATTACCATTAGTTTCACTCTACAAATTGGTTAGTTTTCAACAAAATGTACGTAAAATATATCGTCTTGTTAACAATTGTGACTTTCGAATTCTCCTACGGTATCTACCCATACTTTGATACTCAAGACTTCATATATAATGTTCCGAAGGTTTACAGAATATCTATCACGTTGGACA
The DNA here is from genome assembly GCA_963576755.1 of Noctua janthina. Classification (NCBI taxonomy): domain Eukaryota; kingdom Metazoa; phylum Arthropoda; class Insecta; order Lepidoptera; family Noctuidae; genus Noctua; species Noctua janthina. The sequence continues at coordinate 9,422,492 of OY755055.1, forward strand.
AATTGTTAGAGCACTATGAGAAGAAGCCTTCCAAAGACCCCGAGTGGTATATAGCCCTGGGAATGGCGCGAGGTATTAACAATTTGAAGTACTACCTATCTCTTAATTAAAAATAAGTTCACAAGAGAAGCTTTAGCACATCCTTAAACATTTTTTGTTGATAATTATCTTTAAAGAACTTTGCACTGACATTGCATTGACTTTAACATCATAATTGCTTAAATTCAAAGATTCTCACGCACAATTGCAAAAGTCGAAAGATAAAAAGATGCATCTATGTAAATCAGTGCAAAAATGAATGGCAGTCAAAATTCAAAAATATTAATGTTTCCTTTCTAAACTGTGAAATATTTTTGCAGGTCAGTTAGAGTATACGATTAACGAACTAGATAAGTCAGTGCCAGGGAAGCTCAAGGAGAACTTGCAGAACATTACCCGACGCATGGATCGCATCAGAAACAACACGAATTTCGCTGGCTTTGTTTACCGGAGTAAAGATTACGAATATGGTTTGTACATATTAATCTTAGACTTCTTCATTCAATCGAAGAGACATAGGTCTTCCCCAAAGATCGCCATAACGACAGGGTCTCTTTCATTCCGCATCCAGTGGAATTCTACAATCTTGTCCAGATCATCGGTCCACTTTCCCACGTTGATCCGTCTGGTGTCTGCTTTACTCTATCCATGACTAAACTTATTTTAAAGGAGTGTAGTATCTTAGTCGTGGTTCTCCATAGAAATCTTACACTTTGACATAGGCAATCACCGTTAACTTTCTGACTAAACTACCAACTCTTTTTAAAATTCATAAGTAAAATTATTCAGAACTGATTGTGCCTTAGATAATGTTTTAATTAGAATGGTCTAAGTTGAGAGTATGACGGCATGTTATAAAACACTTAGTTTTGAAGGTCGAATTTAGAATATGAGCTTTTGTGTCCTCATAACAATACCCAATCAGACATAACCATTAGTTTGTGGTCACGATTATTATCATCAGTCAAACTCTATCTATCTAAGTCTATCTAATGATGTTGAAAAATATCTCGTTTCCGATTTTTTTTTGCTTCTAATGTTGACTGGTTGATATCTGTTGTACCGTAAGTTTTTGCCAGTTTTTATGTGGTCAAATATAATAATGGCACCCCAGACAGTTTTATTTTTCCTTACAAGAAGACAATAGCTGGGAATATATTGTTGTTTTTTTTCAAATTGTTGAAGTTTTTTAATGAAAAACCTTGTGATACAAGTAAATACAAACTATAGTCATCATCAGGCTACCTTTAATTATCAGTGTCGAAAAAGAGCGTGGTCAGCAAAACCTCAAAAATTGCAATTTTATTTTAATTTTAAAATGGAGTCACTTGAACGTCGGTCCCCTGTGGCTAGCCTGTATCCTTGGGAGAACCGTTACCTAAGTAATTCTCTATTGCTTAATTTCACATACAAAGTGAACGATGCAAAAGGTGCATGCGCCCAGATAGATATCCATCTAGTTGTTACAAATAGTTGCGTAAGCGTTTTTGAGAATTTTAAAGTAACGTTTATCAAAACGTCCAAACGAATTTATGAAATCAGTTGCTGAATTTTTTCTTATGGGGTCAATTTTGGTAGTTAGTATTTTGCCAGTTATATTAAAGTCTAATACACAAATATAACAGGCTAGGTTAACAATTGTGAGAGATTTGTGCCCGAAATAGGCATAAAATATACCCCGAATACTTACAGGTATAAGTACAAATTAATTAACAATTTTTATTGATCATTTTAACTTAAATACAAAATCTACATAATGGAGGGTAAAATGTCAGATTAATGTCTAGAAATCCAAATCCAGATGGATATTTTTTACACAGATTAGGATTGGTTATATTTCAGTCCAACCATATTCTACTTGATATTAACTTCCACATTGTCCCATAAGTCATTAAAAGTAGTAGGAATTATATCGAACATTCGTTACGTAAGTTCAAGTTGCACTTGGTCGTTACAAATAAAAAATAAATCATTTAGGCATCTGTTCACGCATGCTTGCCCAACTTTGAACAATGCTAAAGGTGGCTGTACACTCTCGCCGAGAATCTCCGAGGTAGGGCGAATGCGAGAGTGTATGTACAGACAAGTGATGAACACCGAGGTTATGCGACCGCTTCAATTAATAGTCTCGCACCCACCCTGACTCGGTCTCGGCGAGAGTGTACAGGCACCTTTAGGCTTTTGCTCGTAGCGGGGCCGCCTGCCCGATATTATAGTCGCTCCTGCCTGGGAATTGGGCAATTGATCTCAAATAAACCAGTGCATCCGAATTGAGTTATGGTAATCGATTGCCGTGACATTTTAGCAAAGCTAATAAAATAACAGCCTCTGGATAATATATTCGTAACAGATAATCTAATCTAGGTGAAGCCAGATATGGCGTCACACACACATTACGTTGGGCTAGGTTATAACCTATCTAATGTAGTGTTCTTTATGATTGTTATTTACATTTCACACAAGTATTGAAATGGGGCTGCGTAGGTAAAACTATGTTAAAATATGGCATGCAGTTATGGATAGCGAAAACTTGATATTTGAATTTAATATTTTTTCAGAAAATTAAGGCTAATAAAAAGATTGTCTTGAAATTCAGCCCCGACACAAGCAGATTTTGTATAATTTAAGAAGGCACCATTTTTATTGTATTAGATATTAATGTAAAAAAAAAATATATATTTATTTTATTAATAAATATTATTGTAGTGTTTTTACATAAATTGATAGTTAAGAATGCAGTTCTGATTGTGACACCACTGGCCACGTCTAGCCTAAATGTTTTACTTCTCGCAGACCACTTCGATCTTGAGCAATGCAACCATTAACGAATTTATTTTAGCGTACCTAATATATTTTTTGATTAATTACATACTTGTCATACACGGACATAGATAGATCATATCTACTACTATGTAAATTCATTATAGGATACCTATATTTTTACTTACGTAATTTATAATGTAGGTAACTAGCTTATGCCTGCGGCTACGCTCGCGTGGAGTGCGGTAATTATCCCACGGGATCTTACAACCGGGATAAAAAGTATCCTATGTGTTAATCCAGGTTATAAACTATCTACGTGCCAAATTTCCTCGAAATCCGGTCAGTAGTTTTTGCGTGAAAGAGTAACAAACATCCCTCCATCCATCCATACTCACAAACAAACATTCGCAATAATAATATTAGTAGGAAGTAGGATAATGCGTTACTGTGTCAGTATATGTGCCAATATAATTAAGTGAACAGTTTTTTTTTTCTAAACAGTCACTCTCAGTAGTAATAACTTTCACGTTAGGGTGCTTGGTCACTAGATCTGCAAACAAGCCGCACTTCCATTGCGTGAACTCTTGTAGTATATGACTATATTTGAAATAGAAAGCCAATGACAGCAGACGCTTTGGTCGAAAGCGTATGCTGTCATTGGCTCTCTATTTGTCATTATGTACTATGCAATTATACACCAACATAGTAGATCTGTCATTAGCTGTTACATTTATATGCGACGTTTACCAAGTATAATATGCTCCACTACTGACAAACCCATGAATGTCAAAAGAACACACTAGCTAAGAAAGATAATCTTAAGAAAGTATTGAGCACTTTTTTACGGAGTGGTAGTGGAAGCAAAGCTTAACATGTCGAAGTGAAAACATTAACTCGAATCGTTATAAATCAATGCAAGTGCTCCGTGCTATTATGGTTTACGTCGGTAGCTCTGTAGGTGGACGGCGAAACTCATTGCGTTTCTCTCTTAAATGGATTTTATTGAAGTTATATCACTGAATTATTACTTCACTAGCTTTCGCTTGATTTATTGGTATACAACAAGACTTTTATGTTTAAGTGCAATATGCATGTACACAAACTTACTTTCTGCCTCGTTGGACGAGTAGTGGCAATCGCGACTGCTGAGCATGAGGTCTTGGGTTCGATTCCCGGTTGGGAAAAGTTATTTTGGGTTTTTCATCAGGAATTTCTCAGTGGCAGCCACGGAGTCTGGATTTGTGGCCGGTTGATGGCAAAAGGCTCGCCCCCTATTAAATGAGACTTAAATCATAACTGGCGAAATCTGTGTGTACAATAAGGTACTATGCCTAACTCCTCGGGGATTACAGGAGTGATGTTATGTTTTAAACTTACTTTATTTTATACTAGCTGTGCCCGGTATGCGTCGCAAGGCATTTTTGCCTACCTACCTACCTACCTTTACTACCCTACCTTACCTACCTACCTAACTACGTGACGTGAGCTGTCAATTGCGCTAACTTATTTAAAAACGCTTTTATTTATAATTCTTTTTCCGTGATTATTTAGGTATTTTAATAGTTGTTCTGTTCTTTTGCTATTCGGGGCGGAGACGAATTCAACAAATCAGAGATCATTAAAATAGGTTCAACCGTTCTTGAGTTATAATTGGTGTAACTAACCCGACTTTATTATATATTTTTTTTATATATGTAGAAGATATTAGACGTTGATATATCAACGTCTAATATCGTCGATATATTTATACGTATACGTACTAAATAGTTTTCACACTTCTTTCTATCTGAATCTGTGTCGAAGCTGCGTTGAATTCTAGCAAGAGGTCTATGTGTTGTAATTGAATACGCACATTATATATTAACTTCCTACTGACGTAATCAGTACGTAGTTTGTGACTTTGGAAAATTTCACACTACGCTTGAAATACAAACACAATACGAAGTCATTCAATTTCATAACGTTGTAGAAAACGTTTTTTTAAATTATTAATAAAAAAGTCTTGTTTTAATTTGTACAGTTGCGAAAGCGATATTCGAGAACCTAGAGGTGCTATCAAGTTTAATGGAGCCAATCACGATCGGAACAATGGGCACACAAAAGCCTTATCGCTTCTCATTCGAACAGTACGTGCAAGAGGCGAGAACTAAGATGCCGACAAGAAAGGCAGCAGGTTGGTTATTTTGTACTGAACTGTAATCTAGAATAATTTCCATAGCTCTATTAAAAATAACTGCTCATACCTACCTAATACAAAAAAAATATTAGCAATCATAAATGAACTGTCCTTTCAAGTCAAACAAATTGGAATTAATGGTGAAATTGTCACAAATGGAAATTCTAATTGCGTTGCTGCGTAACATATTTTAGTATTCAATGTAAAGCTAGTTTTCAATTCAGACCCTGACACGGTCGACTTCTTTGAAGGCCGACTTTTTTTTAGTTCCGCCAATAACCACAGAGCGTCGCCACTTGATATTAATCAACATTGGTGACAATGAAAATGAGGTGAAAGCTTGTCAACCCAGTTTTGATTTCAAGTTTGGAATTCCAGACGCGTGTACAATGCAGCTTTTGATATCGGCGATGGAGTCGCAGACGACACAGACGGACGGCACGTGCGAGCTGACGCCCGAGTGCGCAGCGCAGATACTGAAGGGCTCAGGCATAGCGTTTCAGCAGACCAGCCGTATCAGAGCAGCCGCTCTAGCTTACTTGTTCGACTGTTTGGAAGGACTCGATCTTGCGGCACACATTTATAAACTCTGTATCCAAGTTTATAAAGAATCTAAGTCCTTGGAAGCCTGGGATCATCCACCAGGAACTAAAACATTGTTTATGCAACAAAGTAAGATATGTGATAGTTACTATCACCTCATGCAAACATAACAGTTAACTTTAGAACTTACCAAGTATTTTATAAACATAACTCCGTCGTAGGTCCACTAGGTAAAGCGCTACTGCTGAGATGAGAGCCTGGGTTCGATGCCCAGGTTGGGCGAAGTATTATTGGGTTTTTTTTTATCAGGAATTCCTCAGTAGCAGCCACGGAGTCTGGTTTTGTGCTCGATTGATGGCTTTAGGCTTGCCACCTATTACTTGAGACTTAAACATAACTGGCGAAATGTGGGTACGGGGTTTACAGGATTTTTTATATTGATAAATATAAAAGAATTTACGTTTTAATTTTCCAGTTTTATATTGTGCGACTCAGGGCTATGGGGAGTTCATAAAACCACGTTGGATGAACAGGATCCTGGCGTGGCAGGAGCCGAAGGGGTGCTACTCAGATGACCGCCAGCATTTCTTGAAACTCACTGGATTTGTGGGGCCCGTATCAGAACCACCACCGAAAGATAGAGAGGTTTGTAGCGTTGAATCTGTTTCACTTTTTAAATCTTCAGACTTTTAATTAATCAGATAGATTTCTTGATCAAAACTCCTCTCGTTCGTCGTCGTCATTCGTTAATTTTCTCAACACGCCGTCCTATAAGCAATCTTTTTTGTGAACAAAATCCCATTATCGAACTAGGTATCCAATTACAATTATTATTTTATGCGCCATTAATTTCATCTGTGTGTCTAATAAAAAAAAAGAAAGCACACTGTAAAATCACAATCAGTAACAAACTCTGCTACGATTTGTTTTGAATTCAAAATGTCTATATTAGACCGAAACAAATTACCTTACCTAGACAGATCAATCATTAGTCGGCGAGTTAAAAAAGTAATCACAAAAACTGTATAAATAAGACCTGTGTTATGTACCTAGGTATTTCAGCTAAAGGAAATTCATACTTTGACAATATTTTTGAAACTACTGAGCAAGCAGTCTTGTTTGCCAACAATAAAGTGTTCACTGTAAACTTAACAGTTGCCGAAATTTCTTGCATTGCATGCGATATACTACTATTTGAGAGGTATTGAAAACAGTGTAAATATCTTCGTTACAGGAAGAGTACAGAGTGAAGAAAGCAGCTACTTCCGAAGGTGGCGCCTGCAACTCTCTGACGTCGGCCATGGCTCTCGGCTCCCTGGTCATCTACGTCAGAGCTCTACTCGAAACAGACCAGGCTTTCCAATACGATGTGCTCACTTGAAATGGCTTCAATCATCTATTTTATAAAATGTTTTATACATATTACATATAGCTTCTATACTGTACTCCTTGTGAGAGAAATGCGTTTGTCTTTTAATAAAAAAAAAAGTGTATGCGTTTATTTATAACCTGTATTAATTTCCAACTGACGTATTGTCATTTCTTACAAAAACACTTATAATAAATAAAATGGACCGATTTAAGCAAAAATGATTCAGTCCACACTAACCTCATTTCGAGATAATAGAGTTTAAAGTTTATTTCGGTATTTCTCTGGCTTTGTAGTTCTAAATGTTATGTTTTTAATTTTATGTTATTCTAAGTGTTCTAAACTAATTTACATGCATGTATTTAGTAAATAAATTTTAATAGTTTCGTAGATATTCAAGAAAACTTGCGCGTGGATCATTATTACATAATACATTTTGTATGGAATTAGCTGTGTAGGCTGCGGAAAGAAAAATGCAAAAATGTTCCAAACTATGACAAAAATAAAAGCTTAAAAATGTTTATTATTTTTATTTTATTTAAAAAAACACAAATGTTACCCTACTCCTCATCCAAATCAAAGTCGGGTTCATCACAATAACCATCTATATCGTCTATTATTGCATCGTCTCCCTTCAGTTTTTTATAATAACCAATGCAATCATTTGGTATGAGATGGAATAACGATTTCAAATCGTTTAACTTCTTTTTGTTAATCAGTTTTCCTGAAGGCCATAATTCTTGCAAATCTTCTTCTATGACACCCAAATCAACACCTTTTAATTTCTTTTTAATATTCAGTTCTTTGTAGTCCTCATTAAAGGAAGTTCTCATGAACAAAGAATGTTGAGTCTTTTTTGTGATTAAAATTTCTTTTGTTTTGAGCCAGTTTACTTTGCTCTTATCATTAAATATTTTTCTATTAACTATTTTCTTTTCTAGAATTTGAGATCCAACAAAATCACAACTTTCCATTTTATGGACCTGTAAAGGATTTTTGTTTTTGCATTGTTTCATAATGGCAATATAATCATCCACGGAGTATATCCTTTCATATTGCTTGAGTCGAGTCTCAATTTTAGCGAAGTCGTTGTCATTTGGTAGGAAAGTGTGTCCTGATTCTAGGTAACGGAAGCTGATTGTCTCGAGAGTGGGGTGTCTATTTAATAAAGCCTTTAAAATCAAAACGATTTTGATATTCCTGTTTTGCCCTCCGCAACAGTCACTCCACAAAATCAATTTTTTTACTGTAGGAGGTAGCACGCACTTAATATATTTCCTCAAACATGAACCCACTTCTTGGGCCCCTCTGCCTGCCTCGCCTTCAGCCCAAACAAAACAATTCCCAACACCGTTGGAAGCCGAGTGTATACCGCAGTTGTATACCCATAACTGCCTTTTGTAGAAAACTATATTGGTCGGTATTCTAGGTAAAGGCAAGGTTTTCTCCAAATCGTAAGTCAGACATTCAGTTTCTTCACAAGTTTTAGCCTGTTCAAAATCTTCCTTCAGCTTCTTCCTTAAATCTTCGGCAATTTTTTGGTGTTCTTCTTTTTCTCTTTGGGCATTTGCTCTTTCAGCTGAGGTAGTAGAATTTTTCAATGTCATTTCATAAAGATCACATTTGTTACACGTGTCTTTCTTAAGGCTCTTGCACCTCAAATTGAATTTTTGTACAAAAATATGTCTAACAACATTGAAGGATGGACATTTTTCATCTTTTCCAAATTCTTTTTCGAATTCTATTTTGAACAATTCGTAGATTTTTGGTACCGTCATTCCTGGCTGCAGATATAAAGCATCGCTGTTCTTTTCTCTACGATAATGTGACTCGTATTTTGGCAACCTTTTGATAACATCGATAATAAGCTCAATATGTCTTTGTGGCGTTTTATTCCATCCGCCTGCTGTTTCTCCTCTTTTATCTTTTATTTCTCTGTCATTGCGTTTTTTTCGAAGACTGACAGTAACTTTTTGAGGTGTTATTTGCAGAGTTCTACAAAACATGTCTCGACAAACAGGTATATTGCCAAGTGTATACGTGCGAATAAATTCGCGAGGTTTCCTCTTCGACGGGGAGCATAATGTAACGTAACTTCGTTTCTTTTTGCTTTCTGTAATGTTAGATGTTATGTACAAAACTTGAGCTGCGTACGATTCAAGATGTACGAATCTATGAAATTCTCGTTCCCTATCTTCTTTTGAAACTAAATTAGCACAATCTTTTTTGCATGAACATTTAAAATCTATGAATTTTTTAGATGATACTTCCTTCTTTTTAGTTTGGTAAGGTAAATTTTTGTATTTCCTTTCTTTAATTTCCTGACGACTGTATTTTTGTTTGAGTTTCCTTCCTCTTTTTTTACGACCTTCATTTTCGTTTTCTGGTGCATTCTCTAAACTGCATACGATATCGTTAGCAATTTCTTGTCGGTAATTAATTTGTTTTTCCGCTTCTTCACTTCCTTCGGTGTTATTTTCTGTTCCGATCCACCTCACTTGAATCTTTTTTGCAAAACTTTAGCGCATTTGAAATGGTTGGTTTAGAAATATGCAAAAATGATCTTCAATAAGTTTGTCTACATGACCACATTATTCTAAAAAAATAGAATAAATTTCATGCAAAACATACAATTTTATTGCAGGTACAAAAAAATGCAATAAAAGATAGAAGGTTTAAATAGTTATATACGTATTTCATTAAAGTTTTCGGTATAAAAATAATATTTTGTTTACTTTTTAGCCGAGATATTAATGATAATTTTATATTTAACCGTGAATCGTTTTTTAAGAATTGAATTTTTCGTTTTTCTTTAATTAAATAGAATAGTCATGTGGTCTGAATCAGTATACTTCTGTAGTCGAATGTTATTTGGAATTGAGTTAAAATGATTCAAGGTTATTGGAACATTTAAGCAGAATGATTTTTATAATATTTTCCATATTGTATAAAAAGCATTATTGTTCCAAGTAGTTTGAATCATTATAGCAAAAAACAAAAAACCTATATCAGGGCAACCAAGAAAATGCAAAAATGATTCTAATAGCTTGAAACATTTATGCATTATGAAAAAATGATGTTCGCTATGACAGTTGTGGTTTGGACCATACGGATTTTCGTCAATTATTAACATAGAGTTCCGAGTCTTTGATATGTTAAAATATACCTTATTTAGAGTACATAAGTCACAAAAACTCGAAATTGTCGAGATTGTGGGTTGGATCATTTTTGCATAAATCGGTCCAAATTACGTCGCTTCTTCCATTAAAATCCATTTACATGTCGAAGATTTTCTACCACCATTAGACAATGTTACGTATGTTTATAAGAACTATGGCTACAGACGCTACAGCTCAAAGTAAAAAACCACCGCTTCCAGTATTTGGTGAGTGTTCATTTAACTTTATAAATATAGTGGAATATCCGAAACCTTGAGAATTTCGTCAAAAAATTCCCATAATTCGTCAAAATGAATCAATACATTCCATTATATGTACCTAATTACCTACATAATCAATTTCGTGATTTGTTTCGTTACTTGTTGAATTTAGACATCTGGTTACGCCATATTACTCAGGGAAGAGAGTTCGTACGTACTTCATAGTAAAATTCTGTTCACGGATAGGTTTGGAAGGCCGCTACGTGACAGCGCTGTACAGCGCCGCGTCACAAAAGAATCAATTGGATCAGATAGAGAAAGGTCTGCTTAATCTCCAAAAGGTCCTGAAAAAGCCTAAAGTTGTTGACTTCATGGAAACCAGTCTTATATCTCGAGCTGGCAAATCTAAGTTGATAATTGATATTGCCAAAGAAGCAGGTATGTTGAGAGTTTTAAATTAATTCGATTAAGGATATCACTTGTAAAATATCCGAAGAGCAAGCATGCAGCAGTCATGCAACATGCAGCATGCAAGCAAGCATGCAGTAGGCATGCAACATGCAGCAAGCATAGTTTCTGTCAAGGCTCCGGTGCTGTGGGGCTCCGGCGGCCCCACGTGAGCTTATCGTCGCAAATAGTTTTAACGCTCACCACCGCAGCTTCGGCTTGCTGGTGAATGACAAAGCTTAATTATAAGTTCATCGCTTCTCTAGCCTTTGGTTGGTGGAGTGGTAAATGACAGTCTAATTATAAGTTCATATGCTGGGGTCGGCTTCCAGTCTAACCGAATGCAGCTAAGTAGGTACTGTATTTTACATGGAGCGACTGCCAATCTGACCTCCACATCCCAGTTAGTACTGAGTAATACGATACCCCTTGGTAAGACTGCAAAAACCAGAAACCCTAATTATAAGTTAATGTACATAAATACTACTTATTGTTCAGGATTTCCAGAAACTGGAACAAATTTTCTTGGTTTGGTAGCTGAAAACGGTCGTCTGAAGCAGTTAGACCGTATGATAAGAATGTTCCTTGAAGTGATGGTGGCGCACAGGAACGAGGCGCTCTGCGAGATCATCACCGCCGACCCACTCGACAGACACACCAGGAAGGCAATCGTTGAAATTTTGAAAAAGTTCGTTAAAAAAGGAAAAAAAATTCAACTCAGAGAAATAGTAAAACCTGATGCCCTTGGTGGCGTGGTTATTGGATTTGAGGACAAACACATTGATATGACCATCGCAAAAAGAATAACCTTGTACCGTGGAAGAATAAAATATTATATTAAATATCAATAAACAGAGCTTAACTGTCATTCGATTCTGTTAGTAGAAGTTTATGGTAAGAAGACGTTATAAATAAAACGCTTCAATTTAAAATTAAACACGGTTTTATTATTACTTTATAATTAAAACATAACATGATTACAGCATATCATATTTTATGAAATATTGCAGTATAAAAGGGGCATTATAATTTAAAAAATTACTTTGGTGTATAAGAAAATTATAAAAGTTCTAAGCTAAGACTTCAGTCATTTATTCTTTTATACCGGTCGCATCAGTCATTAAGATGACCAACTATTATCAGTTTCATACGGCAAATATGCAATAACTGAGTAAATAAAGAGGGCCTGTGAGCGACTTAAAATAAAATCAATATTAATCTATACATATGGCCAGTTGTGCCGAATGAACCTTCTGAGCAACCGATCAGACATGGCACTAATCTCTACAGATACGAGGCACTGCCATACCTGTGCGGCCGAATAATATGTCCGTCTCCGGCCCGGTCGATGAGGTTGGCATGGTAGCCAGGGCGCCCCTTTGGGGAATCTCTGCACGGAGAGTTAGCTAAAATATTTTTAATCTTCTCAGCATGAATCCTAAAATTTATCTTATCTGACGAAAGAGAGCCCGTCATTACTCTTTGGAAACTAGACGTCAACACCCATAATTCTTCTTCCCCTTTGGCGTTCATGACAACCTTCACGCCACTGGCGAACTGCAGGGTTTCCTTATCGATGGCCACAGCATGGAAGTTGCGAGGCGAGAACTCGGTGGCAGAGTTCCAACACCAGATGCTAGGCGGCTCCATTAGACCGAAGTAAAGGATACCGTTACGGTCCATTGCTTCAGCTGCTGACTGAGTCGTGCGCTCTTCCGGGAAAACCTAAAACGAAAATTGAAAAATTTGATGTTTTTATAATTTTTAAATGTGACATTATAACGTCGTGTTGTATACCACACGTTAGTTGCCACATCACGTGACGTCGCGTGAAGCGGCCTGTTATGCTTTGGCCGTTCATGATGCCTTACAATTATGTAAGAGCCATAAAAAAGCGGCCGCAGCGTATTGGGTTCTGGTATTTGTTTCTGCCACTAGGGAAGACATTCAACGAATTTTTTATGTTGTCTATCTAGCAGTTTGGCTTGGCAATGAACTTGTTAAAGTGTTTTCGTTAGCTTACGTGAATTGCGTCGGGGTCGATGTTGGGGTCGTCCGTGTATGAGTTGTTCCGGATGATTCTGGTGTTCACCACGTTCTCAGTGGTGGCGGCAAGCGAGTGGAAGTAGAGGAAGCGATCGCGGCCCTGCTGGTACGGAGACAGGGCCATGCCCAACACACCGTCCATTAGGTCAAAGCTTTCACCTGAAACAAAAAAGTTTAAGCCTTTATTTAGTGGATGGGGACAACACAAGGGCCTGACATTTTGTGTCTTTCACTAAATACAATATATTAGCAGTTATGTCTAAGAAATAATAATCTGCCAGCTTATGTAGTCATTGTACCACACCTGTTATACCATGAGGAAAATTCGCCATGACAATACTCAATACTCAATACTCAAATTTTTATTGCATTCCATAAGTATTACATAGATGGTGTAACAAGGTAAAAGATCATTATGGACCCTGTCGGGCACAGCAACATTAGGAGAGAGGAAGAGGGCTAAGCAGCAATTCAATAATATCATATTAATTATTAGAAATTATAAATTTAATTGGTTGTATAATTATGAATATATACATAATACATTGTTAGGTTTGTTCATATAGGTATAGTATATTAGTTATTTTTAATAATGTATTGCATAACAATAATGTAGGTAATTATTATGAAATTATTAAAAGTATTTAATATCCTTTATTTAACTTTACACAAATCTTATATATTTTTAAATATTTCTTAAACTAAAAACAATATAAAAAAAACATTTAAAAATATAAAAAATTGTAGCCTACCGGTATCGGGAACAGGGTCCAAGCTACCGGCGGTCAGGGCTCCAGAGAGAGGAACCTCCTGACAATACGAGCCGTGTCCAGGAGTACCGCTTTCTGAATCAAACCCTTGATCCAGCTGCCTAACGAGAGCCTCCTCAGGTATTGGTCGAGGCTCTTGGCAATTAAGCCATGGGCTGATACAACTATCGGCACAATGATCGCTGAGTCCACATCCCACATGTCGACAACCTCGTGAGCCAAGTCAAGATACTTGATTTGCTTATCTTTCTCGGCTTTCACGAGGTTCCCATCATGCGGGACCGTTATGTCAACAATCATTGCACGCCGCTCTGATCGATCCACCACCACTATATCAGGCTTATTGGCTACAATAGTCCTGTCAGTTACGATGGATCGATCCCAGTACAATGTGATATTGCCATTTTCGAGAACTGGGTCGGGCACATACTTATAGTACGGTACTTCCGATTCCACAAGGTTGTATTTTAGAGCAAGTTGCTGATGGATAATCCTGGCTACAAGGTTGTGTCTATGCAAGTACTCTCCGTTAGCCAGACGAGAACACCCGGAGATAATGTGACGGATTGATTCGCCTGGACGGTGGCATGCCCGACATATGTCAACCGTACCGTCCTTCACAATAAATCTCCGGTAGTTATTCGTCATCATAACTTCATCCATAATTGCACAGACAAAACCTTCGGTTTCTCCAAAGAGGTCCCCGGAACGTAGCCAGGCTACGGACGCTGGTAGGTCTACATCGGGCCCATGCAGGGCCCGGAAAAACCGTCCGTGAAGCTCCTTACTCTGCCATACTTCCATGCGGTCGTTAGTGTCAAGCACTACAGGTTTGCGCCAGTTCTCTTTAGCCAAGGAGAGCGGGGTGAGCCCCTTGTCCACTGCGACCACATCTCGATGCATCCCCACGTCGGTTTCAAGGAAATATTCCCTGAGACTGCATATCTCGCGATTGTGAAGAGTCTTAGCGTTTAAAAAGTTTTTAATAATGTATTGCATAACAATAATGTAGGTAATTATTATGAAATTATTAAAAGTATTTAATTATTATTAAATTATGTTATTATTTTTGTATTCATATTTTCATATTTATATTTGGTTTCCTAAATTCCATATTATTCCATATTATATTATATATTTATTTCGTAATGTTTGTTGTATTACATGAGAGCGAATGATTTTAGTTTGTAATCGATTTGTCATCCAGAAACTCCTTTACTGAGTAGTATGCCTTGGATTCCAGAAATTGTTTCAATTTATTAATAAATATATTTGTTTTGTCCACTTCTCGAATGTCATTTGGCAATTTATTATACATTTTAATGGACTTAATTAATGCGCTGGTTGAGTGCATTTTAATTCGGGATTGAGGAATGTTTATTTTGTTTTTGTTGTGTCGAAAGGTGAATCTTGTTTGTGTTTCTTCACATTTGGTGTAAAAATCTGGGTGTTTTCTGACAAATTTACATAAATCTAATATATATAAACACATTACAAGTTGTGCCATTGTCGAATCTTATTTATTATCCTTGGCCGTTTAGTCATTTGTACCGATTTTTCATATTGTATGTTAAATGTACGTGTTAGAGAACTGAGAAGGTTGCTTTTAAAGTCACGGAGATAGCTGATAGATGGATTATTCCTTATGTAACGAGAAGAAGTGCTATCTTTTGAAAGCCTCTGGGCGGTTTATGGATGACATACATACGTAAACTCACGTCTTTTTTTCCCATAGGCGTAGGTAGTAATTACAGAACGCTCTTTACGTACTCCTTTTGCTTCGGCCACGTTCATACATCTGGTCACACTTATGTATTATCCATTATATGCATTCTAGTTTCAATCTTAGAGCAGTACTTTTTGGTCGACTGTCCCTTGCTACTAATGCCGTACATACCATCGATAGTGAAGGTTCCCCTGGAGGGGAAGGGGAAGAAGAGTCGGTGCGTGGTGCGCCAGGACCTGTTCCGGCTCACATCGACCACCAGCAGGCCATAAGCCGACACGTCGGCCACGTACACGTATGTGTTGGCGCAGTCGCCAGCGCCGCGTGGCCTGACGTCCACCACCTATATATACATAAAAAAAAAATTAAAAAAGAAAACAAGATATGGTAGGTACATGTTGACTGTGGTGTGATGATGTCATACCATGCGTTTGACCCGCCCACAGGGTTTTTAGCAAGCACATACAGAATGAAAACTTGATAGCTCTGAGTAGGTAGGGTGTGATAAAAGAACTAGATTTGATGGATAGGACTCCTGTGGGTAAGGGCCTTTCATATTTCAAAAAATGACAAATATAACAACGGGACGTCCAGCAACTTTGATTTTTATCTTTGAATTTATAGTTACTAAGTTAGGTTAGGTAATTTTTTGCTATCCGTTGTAAGTAAAAACTTTAACTTCGTGTTATAAGTTCAGTACCGGACGGACGGAGAGACGTTGCGTTTCATTATATAGTAGGCACAAACAAGAAAATACTAACAGGTGTAATGAACAGCGACATCTCAGTATACAGGGAGCTGTTGACGACGTGGCGGTAGATGAGCATGTCGGTCGCCAGGTCGAAGGCGAGCAGCTGAGGTGGGCACACCTGCTCGTCCCCGATCTTACCGGCGTCCATCACCCACAGGCGATGGCATTCGTCGATCTGTAATTGTGATCAGGAAACTTTAGTTAATAATAGTATTAGTGACAGTAGAACTGTACAATGTAGGTGAGTCTGCTCCACGCAGTAGCAATCGAGCTGTACTTTTAGGGACCTGTCCGAATTAACTACCAACGCCGTCGCTATCGCAGAGTTTTTGTCGAATGTAATTTAATTAGATAATTATAAGAATCATCGACACAACGAAGCAGAAGAAGTAGCAATAATGTTAAAACTTCACAAATGTTCGGAATGTATCGGAATCTAATAACACTAATAAAACGATTTTCTAAACCCAAGCTGCCTAAAAAGCTTTTCACCGGAGTTTATAAATTCGATTTTTATTACTTTGTTCAATATACCTAAGCGACCGAGCTCTGCTCGGGCGAAAATAGTGAAAACGAAACTTCCCAGAAATGAGGCTTGGCTAGATCAACTTTCTGCCCCCGTAGTTGCAATATAGGTTATATAGGGTTTACCCTATACTGCAACCTTCATCGAAATCGTTAGTGCCGTTTTCGAGAACGCGATTACAAATATTGCTCATGTAAGAGTATAGGATTTGATTTCGCTCGAATCAATAGCTAATTGATATTGAGTTAGTCAGACGACTCTAAATACTGGGCACGAGAGGCAATAAACTCACTCCAACACAATAGGCTTCCTTCGGTCAGTATAACAATAGATTAATCGATACACAGAATGATAATAAGAGATTTCGATCTAAACGCCCATTAAATCCGGGTCTATTGACCGACGTAGGTTTGATGATGTCATTGATTTGTTTGTTGTTTAACCAAACACAATGATTAAAGTTAAAAGGAAAACAAGTCACGTCCTGTAGTTTTTGTCTTCCAAATGTACGATGTGACTTGCTCAAAAATACTTTTGAATTATCACATTAGTACTTCGTCCGCAATAATTGTGATAGCTCGGCTCATATGCATGATATAATTATAATTTTTAGCCTATATCACCCACGAATAATGTATCTATCATCGAATTTTTTTTAGAGAATACCCTTTATACAAACTTATAAACAAATTTTTCCTCTTTATAATATTAGTATAGATAAGAAGTAGATAACGTATTAGTAATTATACATACATTGTTAAGCTAGGTTTGTCTCGATCCACAATAATGCACTATAGCTGATACCTACACTATTCATTCCCTCTGACTATACTTGCCTTATTGCATAAGGTATCTTATCTACCGTAGGTACATCTATCTAAGACACAATGCTGGCCCTTGTTCAAAAACCATTGTACTCATATTCTGCAACATAGTACCTGTCAATGCTTATTGTACTAACATCGTGAGTACTTCCTACGTCAGCAGGTACATCATGATGCAGTTCTGGTCATCGCGTGCTCTAGACAAATACCTTCAACATCCTGCGTTACCTCACTTCATTCAATTCTTTTAAACATGCTTCAGACACGGAAATGTCACGCAATAACTCCAGGTATCAATGTTACTGATGAGGACATCTTATTATCTAAGTATCAATAGACTATAGCCCATAAACGTGGTTATTAACTCTACAATGGCCATTGTTGATTATATTGAACAACAAGTATGAACATACAAGGTTTTCCCTTGGTCTTCATTTAATGTGTTAATTACAAAAACTACATTAACATCTTTAACATAAGTACCTAATTAAGGTTTTTTATTGCCAAGCTTAGTATCAATTTTCCTGTTATTTTGCGAAAACAACCGCTCAACTTTGCAGCTGGTATAAAAGGTATGGTAATCATTTTTAAACCAAAAGAAACTAGAGAATTAATCTGAAATGTCTTCATCATCAATCATACTACCACTTTGCGAAGTATGATATACGTATTAAGAGTAACCAGGTGTGATGTTATTATAAGAGCATCAGTCATCCAAACTAAGCACTTTAACTCGTTACAAATGGGTTATTAATAAAAACGGAGGATTGGAACCATAATTAGATCATACTGTCACCTATAACCTCTATCGTAGGATTTTAAAACATAGTCTCAACAGTGACTAAGATAATGACGTAACTAAAGTTCATATGTAGGGTTCATACGTACAGCAACTCTGAAGACGGATGTCATGCCAAGACAGTTGGAGCCCTGGTTGTCATGCCAGGAGTAGTCAGGGTAGGCGACGATGTTGCCCTGCTCGTCCACAGTGCCCAGAGTCATTGGGCGTCCTTCATCGAACCGAGGGATTGTCACGAAGATCCGTGATGGGTAGGAACCTTTAAAAAAGTAAAATAAGTTTGTGAATTCATAATTGTGTGGTGCTGTGCAGTTTTTTAATTCAGAAGAGGCTTTTATCATGATCTTATGAATAATAATAAACATTTATGATGCGAGGTACATTATTTCCTCGTGCTGATTTATAGATAGATTTAATAAAATCGAGCCAGGCATACATCGTAGTAAGTAGTCGTAAAACCTGTGCGTGTTTCTGTACCCTGTTCATGCATTATGTTGACAAACAGCCGATAAATAATGTGCACTGGGCCTTTGCGCCTGCGACAAGTCATCTCATGTTGAGCAGCTTTAAGGGGAAGCGCCAGAGTAGCCCGCGAAATTTACATTTTCTTACGTTTTTTCAATTTGCAGGTCAGTGACAGGGTATATGTTGACCAAAAAAAAATTCGCGACCGTAAAACGTATGTTTTTACAAAAATAAAGCCATATTTGTTACGGTATCGAATCATGTTTTAAGCACATGTCATTATGTGCGCGGTGTTCAAGTTCTTTATAATGTCTAACAATCATACTCCGTATATACACATGAAACTGTGTAAGATGATCTCTATGCTGGGAACGAAGTGCGATAAACTTGGCGGTATATTTGGAGCAGAAGATCTAGAAGGGGGAAAAGACGAATGACATTAACAAAACAAGAATGATCGTATTCAAAAGCCACTCGTTTCAAGGTTAACGAGTTACGGCCAGTATCCTAAATGTGGCAAATATCTAAATAGTGAAGATCGTCAGCATTAAACAACGAACAACGCTTTGTAATTTATTATTTGTTATGCACAAAACATGCTACGTTCGTCCACTTTTTGTACGTCACAGACGCACTTCACAACTGGCTTTTGTTTAAATAGTAACAACTTATTTAGTTTGATCTTTTGATTTTATCACTGTACCTACAACATAAATGTAATGTTCTAAGAAACTAAACAAGGATGTCTGATGTATGTCTATTTATTAACTTAGTTACAAACTAAAGGGCCCAAGGAATTAGCTGCAACTACAACGCAGGCTATCAAACAGTTAGATACTCTCATAATCGAGTCCGTTATGGAATTTATAAAATAAACAATTCACAGTAAAACAAGAAGTGCTCAAAGAAGGCGTATGATGACCTCAACCGTTTAAGTTGTGTCAAGATTTGCGTCTCAACTTAAATAAACACTATACCCCATTAAAATCTTTGTTACGGCTGCTCTTAGGAAAAAAATATGCGTGCATATACGTATCTATGTAATGCTTAGGTTCGGTAAGGCGTGGTTTATGCTAAAAAAAACTTTTAAATTATTTGTTTTGCGAGACATTGCTTCATTATCACGAGGTAGCAATAGTTACTATTTCGTAGAGTCACGTTTACGTTCGGGTACATTGATAGCCGCCGTGAATGGGATGCTAAGAAACTCGGCCTCCACCTTGATACCTTAACCTTCACAATTAACAGACTTGAAGGAAAGTTGCCAACATACCATTACCAAGGACATCATTAAAATCTGTTGAGGAGCTTGTATTAAAAGCATAACATCACTCGATGTTGTTGCTCTCAACCAACATCACAACGTGAACTACCTTACCTAATACCTTGCTGTGATTTGAAAAAGAATCATTATCTTACTCATCTGTCTAGCCTTTTCCAAGCCGACCCCGAAATAGATTAGAATAGATTAGATACCGGATGCAGCTGAGTACCAGTATTTTACACGAAGCGACTGCCTATCTGACCTCCACAACCCCGTAACTGGGTAATACGATTCTTCTTGGTAAGACTGGATGTCAGACTTTCGGCTTCTGACTACTCGTAACGACTGTCAAAGATCTACAAATGACTGCCGGAACCGACGGCTTAACGTGTTTTCAGAGGCACGGAGGAAACTCGGTATGTAATAATGGTCACCCATCCACGGACCAACCTCGGCAAGCAATTAACCTTTAAGATCGGCCCGTGCGGCTGTTATTATTTAGCTATGAGCTCCTATTTGAAAAAGTATTATTCTTCCGAAATGGGTAGAATTGTTTACGAAGATTTATTGACATAGTATACATAAAAGGTGAAAGCTTGTACTCGCAAGCATTAGGCATATGAGTTGCAAAATGCCACCTATTTAATTGAAAAGGAGACATTTCGAAAGGCACTGTTTTAGTTTGAACTATTGCGAAGTCAACGGTCATTTTTCATATGTGTGGGTGTCGCTTTTGCCAATTTACATAATACTGTTATTTCCACATGACACATTTGTCATGAAGATACTGGATTCAATAAAGTTAAAGTCAGTCAGTTTTTATTTGTTATATTAATAGTAAAGCATTGGTGCTTTACATGCATTCCAATATATCAGATAGGAACAGATTGTGGCATGTCATTCTATAATTAAGGAAGTCAGAGTCAGTCACAGAAGGTCCTTAGTTAATAGGGTGTCATCAAAAAAATCAAATAAAAATCTTGCAGCGAACGCCATCTAATAAATGTTGTTGTTGTTCCAAGAAGATTCCATCATTGCACTAATTTTAGATCATCTTTTCATAATATGTGTGACTCACCTTGTCTATGATGTACATCTACGTCTATAGGGATGGAATTTCCCACAACATAGTAGCGTTTCTGAATGGCAATTTCTTTAGCTTCTTCGCTGGGGAACACGAATTGCAGCTCGGGCCATTGTCTAACCACGCGCAATTCGCTCTTGGCGCCCGAACCGGGCCAGCAGCAAGCCAGGCAGTACGATAGCAGGAAGAACCTCTCGATTCCTTGCGACATCTCCAATTTGAAAGTGTCCAGTAAGTGCGGATCTGAAGGATGAAACATATTTTCATTTGACACGTCCATGAGGAAGATATTCTTCTACACCGGTTGCACAAGATTTCTGAACAACAATCGAGGGATTTTATAAATAACGCGTCTCGCAAATGCTTCGTGTCTTATGCGAGCTTTGGTTTTATACTCTGACAAATGAAACTGAAGGCAGTTTATTATTTTGTTCGTCTTTTTAACTTACAAGTTAGGTAGGTTTACCAACCGTTTTAACAAAAATACAAGTTTTAAAAATTATAAGTTTATAATTTTACTTTATATTTAAAGTAAAATTATCCTCCATGATCCCTGTACCATACAACACGTTCATCAGCATTGCAAAATTTTGAGTGCGTAAGTACCTACTTAGTTTTAATTATAAGCAGAATTGAAGGGTCTGTTTACACCCTGTATACGGGGTGGAAGGAACACCGACGCGAAAACAGTTACCACGTATTCAGTACATCATTCTGAGCGGGGCCACAGAAGTTTTTTATCTGTTATTAAAAAAAAAAATCAGCTTATCCATACATTTTGACCGTGTAGGTATTGCACTTTTGTAGCAAACAGCTGTTTTTTTTTGGGGGGCTCAGAATGAAGTACTGAATACGAGCTAGCCGTTTTCGCGTCGGTGTCCCTTCCACGAACGATCCGTAGGTATTTCCAGAAACGAAAGATACCCGTTGATTCGTAGGTATTTACAGAAATTGGTGGAATTCTGCACTTTTATGTTTTACAAATTATTGTGCTCATTTCGACACAAATAAATAATAATGTTTTTGGTAACTCCTCTTATAAAAAAAGTGTACTAGTTAGATGACCATTCTATAAATAGCACTTAATATAATTAATACGAATTTAGCAAAATACCATATTGATTCAGCAATGCTCCGCAGTAATCTCGCTGTTCATATAGCGAAACCATCGCGGATCCTTTAAGATGCAGACTAAATATTACCAATATTTTCACAGTAGTAACACACACTTTTTGGAGCCCCATTCACAACACTTTATCAGAATATTTTATCACATGCGCAGGCTATCTAATAACCTTTAAATAAACGTTAAAATAAAAATACACGTTAAATTAATCAAATAATGCATATAAATCATCTGAATAATAATTTCACAAAAAACACCGTTGTTGGTATGTTCTGCTAGAACATTACTAAGCCACGTAAGGGTTACAAAACAAGAAATAGTAATAAGTTCATATTATATTTAAACGATCCAATTAGTCTACTTATTAAATCTGTATAGTCTACTTTATCTTGCAGTAGCCAATATCGTAAAAATAAGTAATATTATGAAAGTCACGCAAACGAAATGAGCTTCACGTCGCGGAACGTCTGTCGCTACACTTTTTTCATTCAAAACTGACTATACGATGGGTACCGGTACCTACTGACCACTCAGTGGGCCATATAGACTACACCTATAGGCACATTCTAGACGTTAAGCAGCTCCGCGTAATTTACTATGAATAAGAATAAAACTATGGTGGCTCCACCCAACCGGATGAATATCAATGCAGGTGTTGAACCACGTAATTATTTCTAATAAATCAGATTATTATTAATTAATTGAAGACCACTTTGATATTTCTTTATAGCCATTGACGTGGACTAGGTTCGAAGTTTTTTCTTGAACCTGGCCATGAATAGTTTCTTTCTAACGACTATGTAGCGTGCTACAGTTAAAAGTGTGTGTAAAATAAACAGGTTTGTAAAAAGTCACAAAGTTGAGAGATAGTTCATTGCTCTCTTAATTAGTCCTAAAGCCCACTTGAAATATATATATTTTTTAAATATCTCATACTCAGAACTGTGTTATCTTCAAAGTTTGATTACTGGTGCACCTACATTTTATGATAAAAATATTCATTATGATTCACGTTAAGGGGTCACTAAAGTACGTCATTATAAACTTAACAGAAAAACAGAGTCACTGACTTCTAACTGAAATAAATGAGGTAGGAACGTTTTTTAAATAATCTTACAGTAACATGAACTAAAGTTACGATATTTCGGTTTTTACACGTTTTTTGCTAATCCCGGGTTATGAAAATGATTGCACTAATATTAAAATCGTACACTATTTTGAACTGACAACGACGGAATTCAAATTGCAACTGAAACACAAACTGGGCTACAATGTAAGGAAAACTGGTAAGAAGTACTTCAGATGCAATAATCTTGAAGGAATTGTGGAAAACCCCTAGGTCACTCGCTTCTTGATTAAGAAAATCTTGAACAGAAATGTAGATAAAATGCTGTATTCACACGTTTTTCCTAACAGAGCCCTAGATGTGATTATTAAAGTCTTAACGATATAACATTATTACCCAGTTATTTATAGTGTCTGTAATTTAATTAAAATCCTTGATGGTCGTCCAAGGATTGTTCGAACCATCCTTATGACCAGTCATTATCTTGTCTAAATGATGGGTGTCAATGAGAATGATATTTAATTATCCTGACCCACATCCTGAATTAAACAGATGCAAGATACCTACTTTTAAAATTGGATATAGATAATGAATTTCATAATAAGATTACTCCTCAGAAGAATAAACCTACGTGATAAATAAGTTACATAAAATATCGCTTCTTATACTTTATCAGAAACCAAGATACTTTCAGAAGTAAAATGCACGTGTCACGTGATAATAAAGTAATAGCTTTAAGTTATTATATTTATTAATGTAAATTGGTATAAAAACACTTTTACGTAAATTTGTTTTAAATAGAGATGCGTTCAGTGTCTCCTACTCTAAGAAGAAACATGGAGACAAACTCAGAGGATTTTGACTTGCGTTAATGGAGCAGGTACCTAATAAATAATGTTGGTGTGAGTAAACATACTTGCGTAGGATCTGCTCTCATTCCGAAGATATTCCTTATACAATCCTACATTTTTATCAGCCCACTTGTCACAGAATTTTGTATTAAATCTCATTACAAATAACAAAAACCTTTTAAACTATAAACACTTAGCACTGGCCACGAAACAGTACACGCAAATTATTAACTGAATCTTGTGGTGTCGCGGTTGCAGTCCAACTCTTGATCACTGTAAACAGTTGCAACACTTGATATCCGTTGCAATTCTTTACAAATAATTGAGATACAATTACTGATCAATTTATTTAGGCGCGTCTCAAACGATGAAGCGCCCACCGTGTGGATATTAACTAAATCGGAAGCAGTCACGACGTTTTTCCGTATCTCAGGAACTTGCAATGTATGAGCAATAGTCCTGTATGTATGTTTTATTTAAAACAATAATTGCGTGTTTATAACCAAATAAGTGTTCCACTGACTGACTGTCCTAATTGAAGCGAATAACTAATGTGATCGGAACAGCCACTAAACTAATGCGGGCCTTCTAAACGTAATTTACCTACTTCAATGTTCACATTGTGTGCGATAGTTGAATAAAAAATATAAGAAAAAAAAAACAATGACACCTTTTGACCCTGTGAGAATGAAGTGAAATTAACTCGACTTCGATAGAATAAATAGGACACAGAAAACTACTTGTTTTACTCTATCTACTGATATTGATTTCCTGTATTGTATGCGTATCTATTGCTTCTAGAAAAAGTCTATACCATACTTCTGTAATTAAGTAGGTAATATGCTAACATATTTGTGCCATATTATCATCATAATTATTCTATACTAGTTTCGTAAGGGCCAAGGGCCAGCTTCTAGGTCCTCGATGCGTATAAAATTACAATTAGATTAGATGTATTTTCCTCAGAAACACAATCTTCGGCACATAATTATTATGTAAATTTGTATATTTTATGTAAAGCTGAACTAATTTGTTGATCTATCATCATTCATGGGCATTTAACCGTTGTCATAATACCGTACCGCAGTCATGGGACTGCCCGAGTGCTGCGCTATGGGGTTCACTGACGAAACACTTTCACTCCTCAATATCTTTTTATAGCTCTGTAATTGTTTCTTTTTTTGCCGCATTAAAAGGTTTTTGTTTGAAACGCCGTTACATTTTAAGCTAAGTTATAATTAGTATTATAAGACACATGAAATTGGTGGTTTTTATATTCCAGTGCAGATCACGCCTAATGTGATCAGGTATTACCATAACCGGTCGTTCTAAAAATGTCTGGAACATCGTTACTACTTCGCCTGGCATCCACGTGTTTATTTTTGTATCCTAGACTGGTTTCCAAGAGAAAAACAATACATTTCTTTAAAAAGTTTTTGTAAAACAGGTGGAAGTTTATTGCTGTATGAAACCGTAGAATTATACTTTATTGCCATTTATTGTTTTGTTAACCTAATAGGTTTAACGACACGTCTTTAAGTAACGGAACGTATACTTTTTTTTTAATTTGAATTCATTGAACCTGTTTCTATGTAGGAATTAAGATCATTGACCCTATCACAATGTTATAGGCTTTTTTGACAAATACCTTTTTCTACTTTCTAATACGACGAAAAAAACAGAAATCAGTCTTCTAAAAAAAACAGTTTTCCGGTGACTACTCTCACTGTGATCGCGATTAACCGAAAGATAGAAAAGCTTTAAGTTTACTCAAGCGTGCTTCCGTGACAATAAAACAATAATACTTACTACGGAAAACAATGCACTAATGAGTTTTTTTAATGCAACAAACACCTTAAGTAGTGAAAATAATTATCGTCTTATCAGCATTTAACATTACCATACGCACTGTTGATTGTAGAATGCACGTTTTTGTCGATTTATTGCTAAAATTAATAAACGAGTCGATGACACCTTCGACGGAAGTGCAGCTATTTATCAAAAGGTGTTAGTTATTTATGTGACATAAGAATTTGTAAGCAATTCCTTCATGAAGATAAGGAAAGACTATAAAATTCTCAATTATGATAATTTTAACAACAAGACTCCTTCCTGGCTGTCGAAAACTAAGAACAGATACTAAACGTACTGAAATACTTCATTCACTAAAATTGCTCAATACTTATACTTATACATACTTTGTCACATAAACACATCGATTCAGGTGAAGGTGTTTTTATTTAACATGATGAATTAAATTATTCCACTCCTACTCAGGCGATACAAGGGTATTCTTATAATGACACAAACAAAAATACAGAAGGTGCAACTGCTGAACTTAGGTTCTCCTTATATTAAAATTTGCTTGAATAAATTGTCCATGTCAATTACCGGATCATAGGACATAAACATAATCGAAAAGTGGGCATGAGTCTACAATACATACATATAAATATGTGCATGTTGTAGCTGTGTAGCTTCTAAGTACAAATAAATAGAAGTTCAAAACGGTCATTAGCCTTTTGGTGAGACAATTAGCATAGTTCGGTAGGTACATGACATTCATTTTTGCAACAAATAAATGATAACTTTGTAAATACTATTTATCACCCGGATTTAACCAATGTCAACAGTTTGCAGTGTGTCTACATTTTTTGATTAATTAGTGTATTTTTTTTTTCGTTGTTTGTACTGTTAGCAGCTGGGTTATGTGGGTATCAAAGTACCTGCTGCCACTTCCCGGCGATGCACAAATAATAAAAAGGAAATAATATTTCACAATTTTCCACCACTCTATTAGGTAGGTAATTCTATAATCCCACAAAGAAGTTGTGAATTTTCAAATAGGTTACAGACTAGTTTTTGATTTAAACCTAAGTATTTTGTGACGACTTGCTCTGATCATTGTTGGACAGAACAATGCGATCACTCCTGGCTAACACCCCGAACAATCCGCATGGTGAATAAGGTTCATGATTGAATTACACAGGGTGGGAGGGAGATCGACGCGAAAACGGTTACCACGTACTTAGTACATCATTTCAACCCCCCCCCCCCCCCCACATCGAAATGACACTAGGAATTTCTCGTGTATCGTGAGTGCGTTTTACAAACATTTAAATTCACATACAGAAACAGCCAGACCCGGAACAACTACCTGTAGGCCATACAAATATTTGTTCCGTGCGGGAATCGAACCCGCGATAGGAAGCGCAGCAGTCAATCGCTTAGCCACTGCGCCAATCGTGCCGTTTTATCGGTAATATAAAAAAAATCTGCTGTTCCACACATTTTGACCATGTAGGTATTGCATTTTTGTAGGAAACAGCTGCATCCAACCTTTATTTTTTAATAATTTCGCAAAAGTGCTTTTGTTAATAAAAGAACACATAGTTTTAAGTTGTTATTTAGTTTTGTGTTCCCAATTTACCATGTTGAATAGATTTATAGGTTATGTTTAGTAGTTGGTTAAGTTATAGTCAGTGCATTTTTTCGTTTCGCTGATTATTATGGTGTGAAGTCATAAGTACGTCATTACAATTTTTGTTTTTATAATTAAGGAGAAAACTGTAACCTAAATAATTTTATAGTTATAATTTTGTGTGTCCCTGCAAAGCAAGTTGTTAAGAGAAATAAATAAATAATATTAGATCAGGCACTGATGACGTGCCTAGGATATCGATCTACTCGCTAGCGGAGTGATCATTCAATTCATTGTTTTGCTGTTTTTGCTAGTTTGGGAATACTAATAATACGTTTACCATATTCGGATGTAATTTCTCGTCGAATAAAAAACTAAAATTATAGTAAAACAACAAATAATGACATCATCGCACAGCAATTACAGCAGACATCTGTGCTCAGCCACGTGACGGTATGGCATTTTGTTTCACTGTACATATTAACCTGTTGTTATCACGTTTTTTCTCATCACTCTGGTGTCAAAGTAACCATTCGTCATTTTAATAAATAAATGACTTCAAAGATAATTGATAAATTAGGTACTAACCTTAGTAATCGGATGGACCTTTGAGAAAAAGTGCTTTATCTTATCTCATTTAATTTATCATGTTTGTTTTCCTTTCATTTAATTTATCATGTTTGTTACAGAGATTTGATCCTTATGATTGATCCTATCGCTTGATACCATAAAAGTACAGGGGTGTTATTTTTTTGGAATTTAGCCGGTTCAATTCCTGAGTGTGGCCAGCGAATTTTCGAAAATCTTTGAATGCAGATTTATTTCTTTTTAAAAATTAAGGGATGTTTCCTTTGAGTAAAATTTTCTATCTCCGGTATTTAGAGTACTTTCCTTCCAGGTGGCGTTGAAAAGTTCCAGCCTGCATTGTAAATTATCATAAAATATCGCATTTTGAAGTAATTTTGAGGTTTAAAACCGATTGTATTAGACTAGATTGATAGATAGATTGATATAGATATATATTGATAGATATATATAGATTGTATTGTATATTATATTAACGTAAGTCAACAACAAAGCGCCAAAAATATTGTACACCTTATAGGTATGTTACATTGCTCCTATAATTATTATGACTATGACATCTTTATCTACATGTGACAAACAATAAATGATTTGAATTTGAATTTAGATTGACCTGGTATGTTTAGATTTAAATTCCATCATAACAGAATAATATCTTAAATAAATTGGGAATCGAACTTTTAACAACGTCATTTATTACATATTAAATCTAGTCTTCTGAAGCTCTGCATAAGATTTATTCAATTCAACTGGTGGTAATATTTTTTTTGCTAACGGAGAGATAATATGGAGATCTACCATAGTACATTTTTTTTACTAATTGTGTGATCAGCAAACGTAATATTATATTACTAGCTGTGCCCCGCGGTTTCACCCACCGCTTCTAAGTTGTTTTTGTTTTGCTCGGCTCCTATTGGTCGTAGCGTGGTGTTATATAGCCTATAGCCTTTCTCGATAAATGGACCATCCAACGCTAAAAGTTTAATTCGAACCAGTAATTCCTGAGATTAGCGCGTTCAAACAAACAAACTCTTCAGCTTTATAATATTAAAATAATATAGTATAGATTTAGTTTTTCTATTTAACAAATGAAAAGTTCGCATCTTCTTTATTTGTCATTTCAACCTTCGTTCATCCTGCTCCAAACGTGACAATAGACCAACTATTAAAAGTTCACATGAACACCTTGGGCAAACTAAATACCAATATAATACTGTCTCCTCGTGCATGACAGACTAAAGTGCTTATTTTAGTAGTCTGGCGTTCCTAGAAATGTATAGGACTAGCAGTCCCCGCGGTTTAACCACGTGAATAATGAATATTCCCACAGGAACCGTGCATTTTTCTGGCATAAAGTATCTTGAGGACAGTAAAAGATTGCCTCATATAAATACCTACTTACAAACAATTGTACCTCATGTAAAGATTATTCTGACTCTGGCTGGTTTTTTTTTATATTGATGTATGTTGGGTTCTAATCGGATTATTTTTTAGAGTTAGGTGAAAACCCCTAGCGTAAAGTTCAACCCGTTGACTTTTACGCTAGGGTTAATCAGCCTATAATAATCGGTTCAGTTCCATAATCCCCGAAGGGTGAGGTAGAGGTGTACCTAATTGTACACCGACATCAACTTAGAAGACCTCAGGTACTTCATAATTATTCTAGAACTTGATAACTTGTTTTATAATGTTTTATCTTCTCGCAATTATCACAAAGTAGACGGTACAATACAATACCGAGTTTTTACCCTACTGTAAGAACAAATAATTAGTAATTAAAGTACTTGCTTTAAATTTCATTAATTTCTTTTTAAGTTGCATTTTACGCCATTAAGTGCAATTTAAACAATTAATTAATTGATAAAGAATCGCCATTGTGACACCATTTTGACATTATACTTATTATGTTTTTGTCTGTAGTAAAACAAAACCGACGCAAAGTAGGTACCTAGATACATGTTTTTGTCAGGTGGAAATTAACAAAATAAATGGCCATAATAATACAAAATAATAACTTGGTCAGCAAGATTGCACACACATTGACCAAATAAATTAACTTAAGTTAGATCTGTGACCAACTACATTACAATTGTTCGTAATAACTAGATTAGAGATTCTCAATATGACATAATTTTCTGATCAATTTTGTTATTCTTCCTGATCAGTGTAGCGTCTCAATTAAGTCAACCATTTAAGTAAAAGCATCTTCATCATCTGCCTAGCCTTTTCCCGACTATGTTGGGCTCGGCTTCCAGTCTAACCGGAAGCAGCTGAATACCAGTATTATACGTGGAGCGACTGCCTATCTGACCTCCACAACCCAGTTAGAACTAGGTAATACGTTATCCTTTGGTAAGACTGGTTGTCCGACTTTTTGGGCCACTACCTGTAACGACTATCAAAGATCTACAAATGACAGCAAGGACCAACCGACGACTTAACGTGCTTTCCGAGGTATGGAGGAAACTCGATATGTAATGGGTGGTCACCCATCCACAGACTAACCTAGGCAAGCACGGCTTAACCTAAAGATCGATCCTCCATTTAAGCATACGCATAATCAGCCTATAATGTTCGCACTGCTGGGACACACAGCCCAGTATTAACTGGGTTGTGGAGGTCAGATAGGCAGTCGCTCTCTGTAAAATACTGGTATTCAGCTGCATCTGGTTAGACTGGAAGTCGACCCCAACATAGTTGGGAAAAGGCTAGGCAGATGATGACTGCTGGGACACAGGCTTCCTCTCTATAAGAGGGAATGGGCTATAATCACTACGCGGGCTCAATGCGGGTTGGTAGATCTCACATGTCTTCAAATTTCTGGTTCTAGGACATGCCGGTTTCCTCACGATATTTTCATTCACCGTTTTGAGAGCAGTGGTGATGAAATAAATTACTGGTACCTAATATGTCTCCACATAAGTAACATTATTTATTTTAAACAAAGATTAATTACGCTTTATTGACCAATAACAATCAACAGACGCAATAATATCATGGTATGTCTGTTTTTCAATGTTTTAATTCATGATTAGATATTGAAACAATCTGTTATTAATATTTGTCCTGACAATGTCGTGACAGTATAGAAAGAGATAACAAAATATTTGCACACAAATTCAGAGGACTCGACTCTAAACCCAACCCTTAGTTTTTCTTAAGTTAAGGAAAAACGAAAGTTACTGCTGCAGTTTGATAAAAAATGTCTCATATCTCAAAAACTAAACATCAAATCTTATTTAAACCAATTTTCGTTGAAAGTTTACGTCCTACAATCCTACATTTTTTCAGAATTTTCCTCCTCTTACTTTTGAAATTAGAGGCGGGGGACACACACATTTTACCACTATGGAAGTGTCTATCTTTCAAACGATTGACTTTGAGAAAAAATGGTTTTAGCAACCTCAATGTGATATTCACAGATCTATATATAGACATCCCGCACGTACCTATACGTTTGATGATCTTTTTTTTTTAATTTCAGTTCCATGTATCCCCACTTATTCTTTTATTTTTTTATTTTTGTATAAAAATCGTAAAGCGGTTTATAGAATACATCTACCTACCAAGTTTCAACTGGGTAGTCTTAATAGTTTCGGAATAAAGTGGCTGTGTGTGACATACGGAGTGACAGACAGACATGATTTAGGGGTTCCGTATTTTGCCATTCGGCTACGGAACCTTAAACATGTGTGCAGGTTTTATAGGACCTTCAAGATGAGTAGAACAGCCTAATCCCTAAGCCTTAGCCTGATGGCTGTGTTATATTTCTGAATATAGATAGATGGACCCAACATCCCTAAATTTGCTTGTCAATCGATAAGAATTGCAAGTGCCTAATCCAAATCCCTATTTTTTTTATTGTCCATTTTTTTAAAATATACTCTTGAAGCACAAAAGGGATGAATGAAAGGCATTTGCATGTGGTGGAGATGAGAATGCTAAGAGGGATGAGTGGTGTTACGCGAATGGATAAAATAAGAAATGAGTATATAAGAGGAAGTCTGAAAGTGGCGCCGGTGACTGAAAAGTTGTGTGGTAATCGGTTGTCGTGGTATGCGGATGTGATGTATGTGATGCGGAGGAATAAGGAAAATGTCGTGAAGAAAGTTTTGAGTGTGAATGTGGATGGGTATTTGAGTAGAGGAACACCAAAGAAACGATGGTTGGACTGTGTAAAGAATGATATGGCAAGAAAGGAGGTGTCTGATGAGATGACGCGTAATAGAGAAGTGTGAAAGAAGAAGTTTTGCTGCGGCTATGATGCGGCCCAAATGAATTGACAATGGCAAGAGAATGATGATACTCTTGAAGCACCATGTCTCGTAAAGTAGCTCGTAAAGTTATTGCATCGCATCTAGGAGTTCATAATGTGTTTTTTAACACGACGTGTACGTTTTAGTTTGTATGGCCGCTCTATTGCGGGTACAAACATACACCGATACAAGACAGATATGGGCGTTTATTTAAACACTTAATAAAAAAGCATGCCTTTTCATACTTAAAAATTAGGAGAATATTAATTGTGTTTAAATAAATTAAATTATGATAATTATAACATTAATATTTACAAAAATATTAACTCGAAGCCGCCACACAATCTAATAAAAATATCATTTTTATTAGCCTGTATAGCACCTTCGAGTCAGAGACACACCTACAAAAAACATGAGCCAGTTTTTACTAATATTATTTTCATGAAATTATGTTTAGTTTTTCTTCACACACAAAGAAGTGTGTTAAAAAGAATTGTATGAATTACGAGAGCATTTCTGCTCACTCGGCTCCATTACACGAGGGCAATGACAAAATATGGCTCACTTGTATAATAATGTATTGTTTGTCATGATAGCTATCATAATGTAATGTGTATATATTTTGACCAGTTTGACTTATAACTCAAAAATTAGTACTGGCTTTTTGGACATGGAACTTAGTACCACATCATCAGGTTGTCAGAGAAAAAATAAAAGCTTATAATGAAACTTGAACTATCAAAAATAATAATTGCAAGATGTTTGAAAATATATGAATTCAATAAATCGATAACATAACATTACTTGTCATTGTTATAAAATAGAAAAAGTGTGGGTTCCGAGATGGATTGCTGAATTCCTTGAATGTTTACGTATATAGAATGTTAACGATGCATCTACGTGATAAAATGAGAAATGCGAATTTGTAAAAAGTAATACAAAAATATATTTATTGTTATGAGTAATCAATCAGTTATGCTGATTTTCTAAAGTACGTGTTACAAAAACAACGATCAACAAATGTGTTAGTCGTTGTTTTTTCGACAATATCAAAGTGATTTGAATCTTAACTTTACATACCTTTATTCAATTTCTAGTAGACTTGCTTCTTTTGTCGTGTTTGAGTATACTAATGGTAAGTATTGAATACTAATAAAAAAAAATTAACTATGCGGGTGTCTCTCGCGAGAGACGAACGTGAACTGTTGCGAAAGCCGTCGAAATGTTATAAATAAAACCGTATCTGACCGGAAAGGTTCGCCGCGCATCTTCAGCGATTTCCTCTTCGCGCTACGGCGTACGACGGACGGAGACAGCCTCTTCACAGACATTACTATCACTACTCACGCTTCACACACAGAATATTCACTTTGTTGTGTTGTAATCTGCGATTTACTTAATTCCAAAATGTATATTTATAATTAAAATATTTTAAAATAATTCTTGCATAACTCACTGTGAATCACTCCACTCTATCGACCAAACTAAGTTAGACGGCTACTCCGCCGATATCTATTTCGATATTAAAAAGAAAGAAACTAATGTGATATTTTAATGTGACCACAACCGCCTTTTACATAATGATAGACAATTATTATTTTTTAACATTTTACGGACGTTTTATAATTAAATATTAAGTAACTATTTGTTCCGAATACATATCTCCGCTAAAAAAATAAAATACTTATTAATGCTGTTTGAGTGAAGGGTCCAAAACGATCAACGTGTATTGATAGAGTGTATTCGATCTAGATAATCAACAAAAGCCGGATGGAATTCAACGCTTAATATTTTTGAACAATAGATTGAGTCAGAAAGGTACCTAAATTTACTTCTTGTCACGTGTGCCATGTAATAAATACGAGTTTCTACCTACCTATACAACAACTAAACGCATGACTGATTTTTTTCAATAGTTACTATTACTGTCTATTTGTACAATGTGCTGAGCTAAATTCCATTGGAATCATTATAAATAAATACTCATTATTACTTACGGTTTTCAGGGCTAAGCTTCAGAAATTTCTTTAGTTGTTGTCAACTAAAGAAATTTCTGAAGCTTAGCCCTAACTGCATGTGATGCTATAACTTCAAAGTCAGCCATCTAGGTTTATGATCAATAATTGAATAATTATGAGCACACAAAAACATAAATACTAATACTAACAACTACAGAAACACAGAAAACAGTTTAAAACCACAAGTCGATGCAATGAATAGCGTCTAACTCAAAGATCCTTTACCTATAAGTCGAAGGAGAACAAATATTATATTTTTACGGTGAATTAGTAACGAATATCAGGTGAAAATAATAAACAATAGTCAATTAAGTACTCTCGTTCGTTGGAAGCCGACCCTAACATAGTTGGGTATAAGCTAGGCAGATGATGATGATGATGAATTAAGTACTCTCATCATCATCATCATCTGCCTAGCCTTTTAAAGTAAGTACTCTCGTTCTACTTAATTGTTAAAAACGTTTGTTTACTAAGATATTTATTACCTAAGTTCTTATAAAGGTAGGTACTGGCAAAATCACGAAACATAATGTGTAGTCTCAGAAATAATAAGAAGAAAGTGCAAATACGCCATTACTAATCAGTTCCTAAAAGACATTATCCGCGTGAGTTAAGTAATAATGACTACAGATTCGGGTTTCCCCAGGAAAACCCCACACGCACGAATGCATGCACCTTTCCGAAGTCATCGGAGGTGTGGGCATACATTATGCAATTGTGCCATCACACATCCAACCTAATAAAACTCGTTGGAGATTTTTTTGTATAATGTTTAATACTTATACAACGCGAAGTCCTTCAATTCGTTGTAGGTAATCTTCGTAATAACTGTGACATCAACTGCAAGTGATAAGTGAAGCACTTATGAAAACAATCATATCATAGGCCTATTGTACGTTATTTATCTCAGACTAGTATTAGCTAGCATCTGCTTTAATTTGCATTTAAGATCAGGTTTTACATTCTTCTTTAATTTGAATCTAAGATCAGGCTTAACACTTGGTATTAGCTCGTTGGCACACAAACCTAGAAACTTTTTTATTTTTTGTTATTATTAACTAAATTCTCATGTCTCGGATATATCGATATCGAAGATCGTGCAGCCTTATTAGATACGTTGATGATTAGGTACCTACAGCAAATCGGAAAACCTGTTTTGTAATCCTTCTTTACGGTAAGTATAGGAACGTTTTTGCGGAAAAACCAAGCTTTTTGTTTAATGTTTTTTAACTGTCTTGCGTTTTTGATTTTGGGATCTACAGTTTCCTTAAGAGAAACTAGCATCAATCAATTTGACGTCATAAAACGCAGGTTTTTGTGCAGAACAAATAATATGACTGTAGCTAGTGTTTACTGTGCTAATATATTCTTCTACAAGCCAGATGGATGTCACGATCTCTATTAATTTTACAAATAATTATAGCCTACAAGCGTCGATCGGTGAGGTATTTATGATTTGTACCACAACAAAACAGATTAGTGTATATAACTCATTGTATATAACTCATTACTCATTATCGTTATTTGTGAATCATGGATGGGCCTGAAAATTCCCCTAACACGCACACAATGCTCAATACTCTATATACTACCATATTGTAACGAGTACATTACCGGAATGATACCTAAATGAAAAGCCATGACATAGAAAATTATTGTTTTAATTTTAATTATTACAACATTTTAATTAAATAATAACTTAGTAATCAAACCTACTCATAATTAGATATTAGAACAAAAGTTTACTAAAATTGCAATTTGTACTCAAAATCGAAATGTTCTAAACATTAGGTTCAATGAATAATTTCCTATCATGTTATCTCATTCTCTCGTCTTAAGTAAGTAGATAGACACAATGAACAAATATGCGCAATTACCCACATTTTTTGCATTGCTTAATTAATATTTTTTGTTTATTTGTATCCATTTTTTGTTTGTATTTGATTGATGAGCGGTTCTCTTTTTATGTACATCGGTCTATTAGTTTAAATAATTATTATTAATAGCTATCATCTGATAGCTGTTAATAATTATCATTGAACGGTTAATAATTTTCTATTCTCATAAAACTTACGATGTTTGTATATCATTAGGAATATTAATATTGTTTTTAGATAACTAATTAAGGAACAAGGGTCGTAGTACTTATCTATCCCTTCCATTAATGATTCTATGAATAAATAGACAACGAGTTTTTGAAAAAGTTTAGCTTCATAAATTGTCATCTTTATCATGTTCATGTATATGTCGGATCCGGTCATTAGTACGGACATAAAATTAATTGGAAAGCGCGCCTGTGAGCAGTTGTGACATCACGCGACCTACTTACCAGTCACAACACAGCGTGCTTGTACTGAGCCCTGATGTTCAACTCGAGGCGAGGGCGACAATCAGTGTTGAAACGCGGCGGAGTTGAGACGTCTTGGAACTGTACCCGATTTATTAAGCCCCGTGTTATTGTGTTTAGTGGTAATCTGAAGTAATTTGTTAGTTTGCTAGAAACAGTGTATCGCACCCAGTGTGTTATCATAGCACGAAACTCATGGTCTGCCCACATGATGTACGAGCCTAACGGAATAAATCCTGACATACCCGACATATAAATGATAGAAAAGAAGCGTGGCAGTTTATTTTTAAAGCTCGGTATATCATATTATGTTTTAACAGACTAGTAGTAGATACTAATTTAGTAAAATTTCTTATGTCAGTCCTTAAAACGTCCAGAAAATTAGTCACCACTAGACCGACAAGGTATTGATATACCTATGTAGTATTATATAATACAAGGTGTAAACGGAACCTTCACGAAACCGTTGCCCAAGCATTCTATAAAACAAACTAAGTACCTCTACGCAAAAATTAATGCTGGAAAACGAGTTTTTTGGGTGAAAAATCACTGTTTGCGGTAGGACTCAAAACGCATAAACATTGTGCTGATGGCAGCCCCGAATTTAAGGGGGGTAAGCCCGGGGCTCCGGGCGGCCAATTTAGAGGGCGGCAAATTCAAGCTTGGTAGACGAATACACTACTCAGCATTATCGCAACTTTGCGATTACTAACTGGCAGGATAGTAAAATAAACAATTAATTATTCTCCGCGGGCGCGTAGGCTAGATTGCGAGTTCTCGCGCGGCGCGGTGGCCGGTGCAGTGACACGTGGCAGTGTACAAG
This sequence comes from Noctua janthina, assembly GCA_963576755.1. NCBI lineage: Eukaryota > Metazoa > Arthropoda > Insecta > Lepidoptera > Noctuidae > Noctua > Noctua janthina. Next base: position 9,459,956 of record OY755055.1, read on the forward strand.
TGAAACTCACTCAATAACTCCAAATTAAAATATATGTCCAACACGTCCATGTATTTTAAAAATATAGGCTTAACAGAGAAAGAGCCGCGCTTGACCGGTCGTTGTGGCGTTCTTTGGAGGAGGTCTATGTCCATCAGTGAGCGTGTTATGGCTGAAATGATGATGATGATAAAGGTAAAAATATTGCCAGGCGGGGGCGGCATTTTTTAGTTTTTGCCCCGCCTCGAAATAATTCAAGAACCGGGGCTGGCTGATGGATGCATTGAATAGTAAAGCGGTCACGGAGGTATTATAACGTTTAAATTCGCAATGAAAGGGGGGAAAAGTGTTTTTTGGCTTCGCTAAATAAGGGTCTTTTTACACCCATTATACTAAATAAAGTAGGAAACGTATGTACTTTATTTATAATTTTATGATTCTTACAACTAATTGATATAATAACACCTATACAAATTATTGGGTTGTTTAAATTTAATGTATTACGATAGCCGTACGTACTATATCGATGTAAAATAAGGAGGGTATTAAAACAAGATTTTTATTGATTGTATTTTTCACTTTATTTATTAAAATATAAAAATAGTAAACACGTAGACATATCGATAGACTTATTATGTACCTATAAAAAAGCACAATCATGCGAATGTATAAATTTACAAAAGCGTACAAGCGAGCACATGAGAAGTGTTATAGTGTGTAGGTATTGCACTGGGTATATTATTTACTATTATGTTAAACACGTAACGTTTGACTTGGTGTCTAACCACGCTTGCGGTTTTTATAACTTGTAACAATAGTCATAAATTTTATTATTGTGTTAAATTAAATATACTCTGATAATGGTATATAAGATGTCAGACATAATAAAACGCTACATAGTCATGGCTTTAAGAAAAATACAGATGTTATTGTTCGACGTAGACTGAAGATGAGAATTAGTGGTACTTAGTCTCTATAAATAACTGAATTTAAGGCCCCAGAATAAAGTTCCGTGTTATACTGCATATTTAACCTCTTTGCAGGCACTGTAAATTATTTACATAGGTACCGTTGTGGTAACTTAGAAAATAATACATTAAAGATGCATTGAAGAATGCCATGCGATGATAAATGGTACCTACGTTCCACAAAAACTAAACTGATGATATGAAACTAAAATACAAACCACTTGGGTAGCTCATTTGAATACTGCATGCTGCTGCATGGGGCACCCTTTAGGTTTTGTATCTTTTAAATACCAATTACGCATAGTTTTCTATGAAATTATCATTATTTGAAGATATTTGACTCCAGTATTCAACAAAACTTTATTTTGCACTTCGACTTGTCTTGTCGTCGTACTTGCTTACGTCATGAATTTATCATGAAGTAGTTTCAATGTTGTTATAAGCTGTAAAAATGTATATTTAAATACTTTTTTTCAGTTTATGAATTAATTATGAAAACTGCTTAGTTTTTGCTTAGTTCAAATTACGTCTGAATGAAATTTTCCGGAAAATAAAAAGAGCATCACTGAAATTGGCTAGTTTAAACTAAAATATTGATTAAATACGACATTTTGTAACTTTATACAAAGATAAAGTATTGCATGGGAGTTAAAAACATAATTGGTGAACCCATCTGGGATTACATGCGTAATGTTATGTTACAAAGATAAAGTTACAAAATATCGTATTCAATCATTTTATGGACATGTTTATGTCATATATATAACTAAACTAGACCTTAGACGACCTTATGGTTATAGAGATTTAAAATAATAAAATATCCTTACAATGTATGTCGTAGTATGTAAGATTATACATATTGTAAATAGACAATTCTTCTTAAAATATCTTGTTTAACTAACTAAAGTGTTAGTGCACTCATCCTCAATGGTTAAACAATAAAATTCTAGGACATCTTTGACGTAATGTTTAAAAAATATAAAAAGTACATGGTGAATGGGAAATCCCTAAGACTAAAAAATACGGCTCGCATCACTAATGTTCTACGAACTTTGAAACTCTTCCTTGGCCTAAAAAGATAACGTAATATTCATTTAATATGGTAATGTGAATATTACAATACCATGTAAGACAATATTTTTTCCCGTAGTTACAGGAAAACTAAGCATAAAATAAGGTTACAGTTATGTAAGTAGTTCAAGTTTAACACTTTATTGGCAAGATTTTCTTACGTTTGTGTTTACAATTTTCTAAAGCAGCGCTGAAATGAAAAATTTAGTGATAAAAGCTTACAGAATTTATAAATTTCTCAGATAATTTGAGCAGATTGAATAAAAAAGAAATATTTCTCAGTTACTATAGCCAATACTTGAATGCTGTTGCTATAGGTAACTGTACCCACTTCCGTTAAATTAAAATTTTATTGCGAAATGTATTTACAAATTATTACGAAATAGCTTTGAATACCATACAAATATGGCACAAGAGAAAGCCTCGATGGTTAAAATAGACGTACTTATGAAAATTTGAACATAAAGATATTATTATTATATTAAGTAGGATATCGATTGGTAGTTCGTATCGTAACCCTGAAAAGTCCTACTTGTTAATGTAATGCTTTAAGTTACGTACTAAATTAAGTGTTCTGTCGAAATTAAGTGAGATTGGCAGTCATTTGGCAGTACTATAAATTAAAAAGTTGATCCCTAGTTCTAAAGGTGTTAGTAAGCAACAGGCGATTACAAAGTTATCATTTCTATAATAAAAGGTAAGGCTACGTATTGCCTTGCTTATCTTAGATTGTTTATTGAAGAAAAACTTACTCTAGGGAAGATAATTTCTAATAAAAAATCATTTTTGATTTCAAGCACTCTATGTATCAATTCACACCTCTTTCTTGATTCCACCCGCGGAATATTAACGTAAATAAATTATAAATGAAAAGTATTAAACTAGCCTCTTCTTCTCACTGTTCAAACGGACCGAGTATTTGAGATTTATCCAAAAATCCCAGGAGATTCTACCCTTCGCACGAAAGAAAAAAATATAAGACCACTGGTAACATAATGAAAACTTTTTGAAAGGATAAATTCCGAAAGTTGACAACGTCGTAAATAGCTTAAAATTTTTTGATAAATAAATCTATATTATTGAATTAAATTATTAAATGTCTGTGTTGCACTAAAATATTGATTATGAATTAAAATGAACAAAATGAACTTTTCAAATGTTTTTCTACGCTTAAAACTATTTCACCACCTAATCCAGTCTTATTATTAAAAATCATAATGAATATCTCATTCAGTAATATTGATTTATTTATTAAAACAGTGAAATATTTAACAGCTATACTTGCAATGTGCACCTTTCAGAATGTACTCTCTTAAAAGAAATTGTAACGTCAGTTATATTTCAGTTTATTTGGGAATAACTAGTTCTCATAATATATTTATCTAATACAAGTCATAAGGTTGAAAACTAGCGTCAAACACGTTACTATAACGTGTTACGTCACGTAGATTAATGTTCGTGCTACTGGCATTGTATCCGGGTGTAAGTAATGTAGGTTAACGTTACTACGACTATCAAGTTATAATAATTTCTATTGTATAAACTTTTTATAGTAGCTAGTATCGATAACTATTTACTTTACTTACTACCGCGCTGACTTACAGTGGACCACTTTTCACCCTAATTCCCTGAGTTATAAGGTTGAAAATTGATCAACCGTCAGTGATAGTACATTGGATGATAACACAAGACTCATATTCGTGACGAAGTAGGTTTGTTACTCGGTCACACTGCTTAGTTTCTTTTTCACTGAATTTGAGGACGGAAGGGTTAAATTAATTATTTATTGACATAAAATTACAATGTAGTAAGGTGAGGTCAAACCAAACGGACCATACAGCGGACTGGACGCGACACTAGACTTTGATAGATAACGTAACAAAACATAACATCGCACCTGTAATACCCGAAGGGTTAGGCAGAGGTGTACCTAATAGCACAATCACATTTCGCCAGTTATGTTTAAGTCTCATGTAATAGGAGCGAGCCTATTGCCATCGACCGGGCACTAATCCAGACTTCGTGTCTGCTACTGAGAAATTCCTGATGGAAAAACAACATACAAATTTGCTCGACCCAGGAATCGAATCTAGCAGTCGTGAATGCGACCACCAACGAGGCAGTTACACCGATAACGCGACACTTTAATAGATATTTCAGTAAATTATCGGTCAAAGTCTAGTGTCCGCGTTCCGGTCCCGGGAGTCTGCTCGGTTTGACCGCACCTCTAGTGGAAACGCCAAATAATTATTGGTCCAAAAACTTACAATGTCACTTTGATTTGTCAGCAACTGACACAGAATGCAATCTGTTCTCATTCAAATGAATGAGTAACAGCTCTTTTATTTTCACTTTTTCTTGTGCATCGTGGTCGAATTCTTTGCTAAGTGTGTGTTGCATAAAATGTTATTGCAACGAGATGGTTATCAACAAAAAACATCTGCGAATATTTTTTTTAAGAGTGTGTTGATATTTTCTTAGCTCGCCGCAGTTCCCGTCTTAATAGTGTTATAAGTATTATTTTATTTATTATAAATATATTGTTTACCGATAGCATTCGTCAGATTGTGAGGCAACTTGAGCAAACAATGATTAAAAAATTAAGATGCTTTTCAGATTTCATCATTGAGATTTCAGATTGTTCATCTGAAAATCACATAAGTTTCTAATTGACCACTTAAATGAGAGTATGTAATTAATACAAGCCTTGGCCCTTTGTCATACTCGGGTTTCTGAAACAATAAACATTGATGCAATCGCTAAACAATAGAATTAATTTTACTGGCGTATTTCACTTGGAATTAATTTGGCAGTAGACGTCAGCAGACGTTGTCACTTGCACGATGCATGCACAGTGCCTCAAAGAACCGACTCTGTAAATATTACACGCATGCCCTGTGCTTGCACTGTATTGCACGATGCATGCGCGGTGCATGCACGATGCACACACATGCGTGCACGTGTTAGTGCAGGGCATGTTGCGTGGCGTTGAAGTGCGGCGTGCGGGCGGCGCGGCGCAGCACGTGCGGCTGCAGCGACACGAACCCGCTGTCCACCACGCGCACGATGCGGATGTTGGTCTGTAAGGTGAGAATAAGCATATTTAATAAATATAAAAATATACGTTCCGATGGAGGATCATCGAATGTTCTATTATAAGCTTACAATGTCAATCATTGGGCAAAAGATTCAATTGAATTACAGAAGCAATAGAATCACGCCCACAATATTTTTGAGGTAAGGTTATGCACGTTAATTACCGCAGTACATTTGCTTGATAAGTCAGGCATTCGTGCATAGCGTGGCCGTGTGTCGCAGTGGATTTGCAGACAAAGTATATACATATATAAGATCTTAGCCGCAGTTTTGCACAGCTATGGGACCTAGAAAATTGACTGGGTCTTTTTTGAAGCAAAGCGTCACAATACCGACCTCATGCTTGGAGGCGGAGCGGCGGAAGAACTTGTGGAAGCGCGTGGAGAGCGCCCACACGGCGCCGTTGTCGCGCTCCGCCCAGCGCACCTCCGCGCAGAACTGCAGCTTCTCCGGGTCCTGCGCCAGCACCCTGCGGAACAGAACAGAACGTTACACGATGAGGAAAGGATTGTAGGTACTCCTTCTTTGTAAGAGAGGTAAGGTAATGCAGGATATTGACTGAACCACAATACATTTTTTCAACAACTCGTAGGGCTTTTAGTGTGTCAGTTGCAAACCATGGTAGGTGACACTTCATGTCGATTAGTCGAAATCATACCGAACGGCGTCCATTTCCGTTGGTGATAGGATATTTGGCAGGATTTTGAGTCTGGACGCACTGCCTGGGTTTTTGATTCAGAGAAAGTTTTCAAACTTTATTTACTTAACATTATAACATCACGCCTGTAATCCTAATGTACCTAATATCACACCTACATTCTGCCAGTTATGATTGAGTCCCATGTAATAGGGGGCGACCCTATTACCCTCGAGAAATCCAAGCTCCGTGGTTGCTACTGAGAAATTTCTAAAGGGATAACTCAATAACATTTTGCACGACCTGGGAATTGAACTCAGGACCTCATGCTCAGCAGCCACGCTTACGACCACTAGACAGAACTTTATTTACGTTAACACAATTATACACAGGTTTACTCACGACACCATTATTTCATGTTAGAAGCATGAATACGTTAAACAAATGTTTACTACATAGTTCGAGGCGAAGTTCAAAGGTCGATGATCGCAGGAATATTTCAGCCAACTGGCGTGGTGGGTATATTGACTCATCTAACTACTTCAAAAATGCGATAATATCGTCAAATTACCCACTTCTCACTGTATCCTCCGTTGCAAGAGAATCAACGACCTTTCATCATAGCCTTAATTAGTTGCAACAAATGCATTTCATCACTGCAGCCGCAATCTATCGGAATTTCCCACGTTGTTGAGCAAAAACTGATCCATGATGAAAAGGTAAACGTTTAATAAGCGATCTTTCAATCATTTTTATCGATAAGTCATTTCATAAAATAGTACCTTTTATCAGTAATCGTGTATTTGATCAAGTTTACAAAGAAAGAATTATGAGGAAATTGTAAAAATATCTAGTGGGGATCCTGTGTCGGAGAATTCTCGGATATTATAATATCGTAATCGTTGTATACAAAATCCTACAAAATATACAGACAGATATTTTTTTCAAAATTGTGCTACAACTTTCGTAGCTACTTGCTACGCCGTAGCATCTAATTCCGTAGCAGGATAAGTTCTACATCCTAATCGTATAAAAATACCTTGAGGGGTGTTTAGTTATCCCAGTAACGGCCCCTTGACTAAAGCCTCGTCAGGTAGCTAATGATTATGTACGAGTCAGCGTAGCCCAAAAAAGCAAACTCTTCGCAAAGGACATTTAATTGTTTTATTTCAGAGGACAAAATCATTATGTTTTATTATGTTTTGATATTATTGTTTTTTTTCTTTTCCGCATCTGGTGCATTGTGAATGCGTCATGAGTCCAAAATACCATTTTTAGAGTATTTACTATACGACGTTAGCTGTAGGGATGCTTACTTGTGCGAGTTAGTAATGGGGTTCCAGGCAGCGATGGCGGTCTCGGTCATGGGGCTGAAGATGATGGTGTCGTCGCGCGGGTCCACGGCCACGCCGAGCCCCTGCGACGACTTGCGCCCCACCAGGTTCACGGGCAGGTCCGTGCCCTCCGCCGGCGGGCCTGACGCGAGCACGGCTGTCGACACGCTGAACAACCTGAAATCATAATGACGTTTATGAGAAATAGTTTATGTGTTTAGTGGGTTTACTCTAACGGTTGAATTAACGCAGCCTTCCAAGTGCCATCCGCTGCTCGCCAGTGAATTGTTTTCATGCTAATCTTGGAACCAATATGGTAATCATTCATGCTTTTATCCTAGTCCCTATCGTTGGAACTACAGGAAAAGTAATTTTAGGTACCTGGCATGGAAAATGATGTCATATAACAGATATTGGTCATAGCGATGACTTTGCAGGGTTGTTGAGAGCTTGGGTGTGCTGCTCTATCAAATGGTGACACTTCCCTAATTTTGCCCAAGATACTCCGTGCACAAGGGGACTTTTCATAACACCATTGACCACATTATCCTAGTTGTTAGCCATAAGGTCGTCACCTGTCGGTAGCCAGTGGCTGGTAGTAAAGCAGGCCCTGCGCAGGCGAGTGCGCGAGTCCCACGATGCCGTCCATGAGCGTGAACCTCTCGCCGCCGATGTCGTACTCGCCCAGGTCGGGGTCGGGGTACATGGACGCGTGCGTTACTCGCCACGCGTTGTCGCGCCGGCCGTCGTACACGATGATAGCTGGAATATGCGAAATAAAATAGTTGGTATAATTCGATCGATTGAATCGATTTACCGATTCGATGTTCACTAGAATGTTAAAAGGTTGCTTGTTTTACCTGATCAATGTTGGTTTTCAATAGATCATTTTAAGTATAGATAATTACGTTACATGATCCACCCATTAGCATTTTCTGCTTAGCCTTTTTGTATGTTCCCCAACATCAGATTCCAGTCTAATCAATCAGAATATTCGTTTATGGGTGTTCCCATAAACGAATATTTCGTCATTTGAATTGTGACGGCAACAATGAAGATAAAGCGCCTTATTTATGTGTGAATCTATCGTCTTCCTAAGAAGGTATTATTAAATACAATCTATTGTGGGAAAATGTTGCCTACGAGTAAGGTAATAAGTACTAATAGGCACCTGCACGATACCCTGTATTTCTCACATAACTTAGGGCTTGTTTTCATGTCAAACCAGAATTTACAGGTATTAGTTTTCGTAGTAACATACGTCACAAGCTTATTTATCTGAGAGTTTCGGCAGAGGTGTACATCTATTGTACACCCTTATTTTTCAACTTTTAGAGAAGAAGTCGCCAATTAATCCGGTTAATCATATGTTTAATCAATCATCTATGAAAGATGATTGAATAAACATACTTTCCAAAATTATTATTTGTTTCTGCAGTTTTACTTTCTTTCGTTACGCACTGCGCCGTGACGTATAATCGGATTTACTTGTAACATGAACATATAGGTGCATAACAAACAAATTGACTGGAACATGAAAACCGCTGTTACTAGCTTTTATCAGCTAGGTACGTTTGATCGGTTTCGTACGTACTTGTTAACTAATTGCTCATTATTTTCACAACGGCCAAGCCTTAGAAATACTTTTAATACATTCTACATCCGATTTAAGTTTTTTGAAGCAGTGTTGTACGGAGGGTGATTGGTAGCAACAATAGTTTTTTTTTTGCCAGACTTGTCGTGTCCTACTGCTGGGCAAAGGAGTCCCCTTTCTCCTTCCAAACCTCTCTCTCCTGCGCGGAGTCTGTCCATTTTATAATTATAGTTATTTTAATAAATGTCACTAAAACTCTATCGACTCTTTTTATTAAAAAAAACATTGCTGTTTTTGATATGGAAAGAAAAATTCGAGTGCGAGCAGACCTCCGGTGTACAGAATCGGAAGGCCGCAGGTTCAAACCCTGCTCGCACTCGATTTTTTCTTTCCATATCAAAAACAGCTGGAGTTGCCTACGCAGGGTTTGCGTATAAAATATTTAAAAAAAAAAATTGATTCGAATGCCACTATCAATTCGTAAACATCCTTTAGAAGTGTATGATATATTGAGGATCTATCAATGGCAAGTTTATAGTAATCCATGATTCCTAATAGAAACACTACAAGTGCTAAATAAGTTTTGAATGTGGTAATTGAAAGTTCATTAACCGCTGCTCGTTCAGAGGTGGTTTTTTCGGGTCATTATACATATCGCGATATGTTCGTTGTAAACATCGGACCCTGATTGAGTAGTATTCAACGATATCCACTTACATGAACCGGTTGTCACGAATTACGTACGTGGTCGACACACGAAGTTGATAAAAAGTCGCCGCTAAAGTCTGCCGTTTTTGTGTAATTAGCAGTCATTATTATTTATGTACAGTCTGACATAGGTAGGCAAGTGTGACTTAAATTTTGTTTATCAATCTCTGGTCTATTATTGCGTTTCATCTGCGTTTGTGCTACTTAGGCTGAAAGAAAAACCGAATGCCTCAAGCAGCACAGCACTGTTTATAAATTGTACGTTTCACACAAAATTGTTATTGTTGTGCAATGCTACAGTTTCTTGAAATAACACAGTAAGTCAATTTAATTATTAGGTAGGTATTTGTTTCGAGTATTCGAGTAAGTTAGCAATTGCATCACTTTTTCGGAGAAAGCAGGGTTTTGGTCGACGCAGCACGCTTGGGTGGTGTCTAAACAGCGAAACACATGATAAACCTTGCAATTATTCAATGTACCATTTACTACTAACCGTAGATAATTATACGATTATTAATATGCAATATAAACACTTCATTGGCTATTTAAAGTGGCCATCATTTATATAAAATGATATCATCCGCTTAGATATCGGATCGTGTGCCGTAACGATATTTTAACAACTTATGAAAAGGTTTCTTTTTTTCTTAGTTGTTAACTAATAAAATACAAATTGAGGAGTAAGTAAATCATGTTCTTTAATTAAATGTTGGGAAATTGGTTTGTTATAGCATGTCTTACAAGATGTTACTGCTACTGTTTTATTTTTACCCGACTACTGCGAAGCCAAAAGGGAGGGTTATGATTTTAGCAGTCTATGTATGAATGTATGTTTGTATTTACGTATGTTCCCTCGTAGCGCCTAAACTATTCATCCGATTTTGATGAATAAGGTGTCAATCGGTTCGTTATTATGGCCCGGGTAACATGGGCTACATTTTAACCGACTTCAACAATAGTAGTCGATTTTACCTTGTAAACCCCAATTTTAATTAGAGCGTAATTTTTCAGTAGTCGGGTTTTTTAGTTGTAGTACCTCACAAATTCTTGTTACGTAAAAATGCGGTTGAAAAGCAAAAGTAAGTTCTTAAGCAAATTCTTAATTGAGTCATTTTTAATTGTTACGAACAGCCTGAAACCAGACAATGATCAAACTGATTAGGTCAACTAGCACCTATGATACAATGGATCCTAAAAACTACAGTGACATATTCATAGAGTTAATGTGACCAAGTTATACTATTAAGTTGTGTACTCTAAGCGTGTGAAAATTTGCAAGGAACGTATAAAATAGCAGTAGGTACTCGGTGCCCATTTACTATTTTTTTTTTATCCTTATGCAAAGGTACATTCACATAATTATACCGGCACAAAATAGAAAACTATAATTTAGTATGTGTGTGAAAACACTAATTAGAATTCAAAGTACCTACACTTACGGGTGCCGTGTGAAGTAATAGGGACAGACAATAAGATAACTAATTAATCAACGTTTAATGTGGTCACATTGTTGTTGAATGATCATTAACATATTACCTAATTCATCATCTAACTGCTCCACTTAATTTCACATGCACGTACACGTTGCGTCATCTTAATCTCGTGACAATAAATAGTGATGTTAAGACTTATTTAAAGACATGTTACATGGACGGAGTTAGATGGGCTGGTTAGCCAGATTTCTACCGTTTCCCGTATAAAACTTATACATTGAGAATTTTCGGAACATTATACGCTGATTGAATCACTTCTCAATTCAATCAGCGTATAATGTTCCCCCTGCGTTGCTGGGACTCCAGCCCATTATCTAAAAGAGCCAATGAGTAGGAGGATGATAACTATTCCCATAATTTTATTTAAGACCCTTTGACATTATTTACGGTTAGTCAGAAGCTCGAATGTCTGAACACTACCCTTCGAAAGAGTACCCCAATTACCTGAGTTACCGAGTTGTAGAGGTCAAGTAGTAGCTCCATGTAAAATAATGGTATTCAGCTGCATCCGATTTGCAGTCCGGAAGAATGTGAAGGCACAAGATGAAGGTGAGTTTGTACCAACCTGGTGCAACAGTGTCACTGATGTAAGCGAAGAGATGGTCGCAGGATGACGATAGGCGGCTGTTAGAGGAACGGGTGTCGTCCAACACCAAGTTGGTAAGCAGAGAGGCCGGCCGCAGCAGCTCGCGGGGGAAATACACGCTTCTAACCTGGAAAGTTACAGTTGGAGATTATAGAATATAACAAAAATACTAACAGATGGTATGACTTGTACGTATTTCGTTATTATACATATTTATTTAGGGTGTGTGTGCACAAGTGCTAATCAAAATGCAAGCAAGTAGGTATCACTGCATTAGCACGCACTTAGCACTTAAGTTATGTATATTGGGTGTGTACATTTCTTTCTTTGCAACCGTAGGCACTTATTTCCGGAACTACTACACCATTTTCATTGTAAGAGCAGTTTCTGTTTTAAGAATATCATTTAAAAGAAAGCTGATAAACTCAAACATTGACATACTCTGATCGCTGTAACTCGTTGTTTTCGCTAAATAAAGAAAAGCTGCGTATTAGAACATTTATCTCAATCTCAATTTAATTACCCTCTTAACAGTTCTAACAACATATTTAGATATTTTGACAAGCACTTCTACTTAATAAGTAGCCTATAAAAGTAACTTTGAACTATTGTCTGTATTTCAACAAACCGACCTTACAAATCTATGTAATTGATCGTTAAAAGGCCAAAGAGAAATGAAATACTTCCCGTCGTGATCCAATTAGCCTACGAGCGAATTTCGTGAAGAACAAATACCGCGAATAAAATCGCCAGTGTAGCCGTTCGCGAGGTTAAATGCCATTCACTAGTTTAGAGTTATACAGTGCATGGTTACTGGTCACCCAGAAATTGTGCGTATTTAAGTCGGACCGGACAATTGCGGCACGGACAATCGGACAGACCACACCCTTTCAAATAATAACACGACCTCGCCTGCCACTATACCGACGCTAAGACCAGCTGATAATTTATTTGCATCTAACACTATGAAATGATTAATGATATCATAAAATAAAGGCGCTGTTAACAGAAATGAATTATTAAGTGTCCGGTCAGGGAATTTTTAACCAATGTCACGGATATCATAGAGAACACCATGCAGCTTATTGTTTTAAAAATCTCACATTTCATTGATATTTTCATTGCAAAGATCATCAGTAGTCAGTATGCTAAATATTTATACTTCAGATTTCATCCAACAGCCTCGAAGTACCTCCGTACCTATATACATATATAAGTAAATTAATAAGATAAATGCGTACCTAATTAATTTCACGCACATGGAAATTATAATTATGTGCATAGTCTCGAACCCATAATTAGCACATTGCCGTGCAAATGAATATTACAAAGTGGCTTACGCATCTTTTATTAAGTAGTCGTGGTGTCGTGATAGAGCAATGTAAATTAAAAGACATAAATATTGTAGACTCAATCAACTATTACTTATGCAGATGCACTGCTCTATAAAACCTATTAACTCAAGTCAGATGTCTTTCGTTAATGAAACTCTTATCTTTGTCGATGCTCTAATTAAAAAAGCCTACAAAGCTTACGCTATCTGACCCGATACACATCTAGTCAGAGGAAAAATGATACGGTTGTGATATTCTGTTTAATCTGTTTTTTATTTAGGTTCTTAAACCTTCTAGTTTTGAATATTAAACTATAGTAGTAACTTTACACAGCAACATTTGTCATCCACTTTTAATGACTCACTATTTTGTTGGCAAAAGTGAAACCAAAGCACAACGGCCAGTATTAGATAAGTTAGCAGTAAGTTCGTACCCTTTCTAACAGAACTTCGGTGGGATTCCGGTTCCTGTATAATAAACTCTATAGCTGCCTACTGAACACTGCTAGGTATCCAGTTACTTAAGAATTTATTGCTTAGTTATCAGTATCACAGCACGACGAATAATAACTTAATCTCCTTTCACTGCAAATGTTTCATGTTTTACTATTGATAAAGGACGGTATCTATAATCTAAGTTTGATCTTTTTCGTGACTTGCATAGTTAAACAGATTACATATAACAATACAGGCAAGGAGGTTGCCTAATAAGTAGCTTAACCTCATTACACACTGCGTGACTATTTTATTAAATAGGACTGCCTAATCTAGACATTAATCTATCTAGAAACTTATTCATGGAAGCTCTCCTTGGCATGATATCTACATAAGAAGCTTAAAGTTAATCCATGCTCATCAATATTGGTTTTAATTATTTTGTCCTTATTTTGCAATGAATTAAGTTTGTTTTGTTTAACAACTCTTAAGCTATCTACGAATATATCTAATTGTCTAATGAATGTCGAAAGTGTTTATTGTTTTCAATGAGGGAACTGAACCATTTTACCCATGACAGTAATAAACTAATGACCTCGCATTTTCACTATGAAAACATATCAAGTAAACGTTAATTAAAACGTAAATAGAAATAATTACGGATAATTAAAAAAAAGCTGTTGAAATATAGCAAGTGTTGGAACTGATGTGAATGGAGTCTATATTACGTAAAACAAAAATGTTATTGTTTAAAATGCCTCGTCGTAAATGCAATCGTGCTATGTCCGCGATTTGATCTTGAAAAGTCGATGATATAGTCGCCCCACGACTCACGTCGGACGAATGTCGACATAATCGGAACAATAGTATCTGTCATATTTGCGCTCTACTCATTTAGATAAAAGTGATAAAAAAACCACGAGTACAATGTAGCCGTTGTCATTCAAACCACTATCACGTATCAAGTCCGTGTTCGCAAAAGGGTGATTCCGTCGTTTCGTGCAAATTGCGACGATCAGCGGAATCAAAAAAAAATGTTAGATTTAACATTTATTTTTTTTTTATTCGAGTTAAAATCATCGTCACATTCATAAAAAGTGGAAGGCACTTTATTATATTATTTACTAATTGAGATATGGCTAATTGAAAATAAACAACAGGATGGTGATGAAAACTGCATGGATTGTAATGAACTAGGGTGAGATGGTAATGACTAACTCGGGAAGGTAATAAAAGGGCTAGGATAGGAATGAACCATAATAGACAGTAATTTTATAAAGAAAAATGAAACAATGATTTACAGTAATCAACATAATTATTATCTTTTATTTCTAATCAGACTTTTAATTCAGTTCTGTTTAAAAAAACACTTTGTGGAAGGAAGCATAATCACAGTACTTAATTAGGTAGGTAATTAATGGCTATAGACTCTCAAACAGTAACCAAACAAATTTACAACATTGGACTGACTTGTATAACGATCAATATTGAATACAATTCTACTATTAACTATTACCTAGTAATAAGAGAAGCTAGAATTTTTGGTTTGATACAAAATCACAGAAATAGCGTAAAAAATATCAACATATTATCTTTTATTTCTAATCAGACTTTTAATTCAGTTCTGTTTAAAAAAAAAAAAACACTTTGTGGAAGGAAGAATAATCACAGTTCTTAATTAGGTAGGTAATTAAAGGCTATAGACTCTCAAAGAGTAGCCAAACAAATTTACAACATTACATTGACTCGTATAACGATCAATATTGAATACAATTCTACTTTTTACTGACCTAAAATTCTAGCTTCTCTTATTACTATTAATAAGAGAAGCTAGAATTTTTGGTCTCAGACACAAAATCACAGAAATAGCGTAAAAAATATACTTCTAAAAGCTAACAAATAAACAGAATAACCTCCTCTAAAATAGTAATACAACTAATCAAAAAATTAAATCTTAAAATTAACCGATTCTTCTATCGAAAACAAAATACAATACCAAGATTATTGAAATTTCTCTTAAAAATACAGTAGTAGGAAAATAGAAATATAAAATCACAAACATTACACACGAATCACAGAATCCTAAAAAATGTTTAATTCGTCACTGTTATCTGATTTTTCATAATTTTTGCTGTCTAACTCTTGTTCTTCTGGGACATTTGATTGAATAAAAGTCTCGAATTCTCGTTGGTGTTCAGAAATAAATACTTCTTCTACTAGTTTTTTAGGGGCAAGATTTTTCTTTGCCATCTTATAAAATTTGCGGTTTTCCCAACTTATACGGACATCAGATAAAATCTTAATTTTAGGAGATCTGGTTACAGTTGAAGATGTAGATGTATTAGGTATAGGTGAGAGCTGTAAATCGATAGGACCCTCTAAAGATTTTAAATTTTTCAAAACGTCTGATTCATCTAAATTTAAATTATTTAAAATTGTAGACGTATCTATGCTACATATGGATTGGTTGTCTTTGAAACAAGTGACTTCGTTTTCACTACACTGATCACGAGATTGACCACATTCTGTTTCACCGTAGTAATCTGAATTGAGATAGCCTAAATGTTTATTGTGTTGGCAAGGGGTAAAACAATCTTGACATTCAAAACAACTAAGACTGCGCAAAGTTATAGTTTTTTTATTATCAGCAGTCCATATTATTTGATGAACTTTCATTGTGCCTTTAAAACCTGGTATATTAGGCGGAATTATTTTATCTTCAATATCGCGTTCAGTTATCATATCAAAGTATACGTTTGGTATATTTTTAGTAACTAAAGCCCAGAAGTCTTCATAAGTACCAACATCTCCACCATATTTGACAAAATTATCAGCAGTGCGTTTAACCACTGCTCCTATACCATCTGGAGCCCCTTTTCCGTGACCGGACTCTTGATAATTCCATGTCACTCGACGTATATTTGGGTTAATATCTTCTAATTTAGTTATCATATAGAATATGGTTTTATTCCTATATTGGCTGGATGGTGAATCAGATAAAAAATGTACTATTTCATAAGGCACTGCAGTTTGCGCCATCTTTAAAATGGGACATAAGTGTGCCCATATGGCTTTAGCGTCATGTTTTAAGCAATCACTAATTGTGCAAAACGGTTTGGTCCGAAATACACCTGCGTCACTATCCTTGTAATAAAGAACCCCGGTGTGTAAAGAAACTTGTTCTCTACTTCCTCCAAAGTGGAAAGATTGTATCTCCTCATTATATTTTAAACAATAATTCTCACTAAAATCTACGTGCACAAGTATCTCATGGTCTCTCAAATTTTGTTTTAGTTGCTTGATAACTTGATACTGTACTGTTATGTTTAAATTGTGCTTAAGAAATGTATCTAACGATGACTCTAATTTGTAAATAACGTTTCGCGGATAGTCTTCAAACCTTTGTTTTATAGACACTATTTTAATCTTTTGTTTTCCATCTTTTCCTGTATACGGTTTTTTCTCTACAACCCACTGATGAAATATAATTTTTTTATTATTTTTATATTCGTGATAGTTCAAAACTTTATTTGCGCAGAATTCACATGAACGTTCGAGACATTTTTGCTTTACATCACAACAGAGACTATTTATAACATGAGTTCCTGAACTTTCAGAGATAATTTGGGCATTTTTAAGAGCTTTAATTAAAAGATTAACATTAGAATGTAATTTGCATTGACAAGTGTCTCGGTCTACTTTAGGAAAGACTACCCAATAGGGTCTATACTTACAAAAGGACGAATAGCTTACACTACATTGCTCCTTTAAAAATTTTTCATGCAAGTTCTTTAAATTATCATTCAGGTAACGCTTCTGTTTCTTCACTCCTTTCTTTTTTATAAATTCCTTTTTCCCCGCTGCAACTCTACTGTTTGTATCTTCTTCAAAGAAGGAGTGGATTTTATTTAACAATATTTGTTTATTATCCACAGTAGCTGTTTTCTTCTTTCTTCGGGAAAATGGCAATTTATGAAGTAACTTATATTTCCTTAATTTTGTATCATCTTTAATAACCGTGTCTACAAAATTTCTTTTGTCTTTTTTAGTCATTGTTTTATAGGTATTTTGCAAATTTTGGGATATAGTTTCACTGAAAAGCAGTTGTTTTTTTACTGCTTCCTTCTTATCTGGTCGAATTTCTGTCAATACTTCATCTACCTTTTTTTCTATTGTATCACAGACTTTTTGAGTTATATTACTTCTTTTACGTAATACATCTTTTTCTCTTTCTAGTTTTTTAATCCTACCGTTCAATATCTTTACTGTCTTCATATGATTATAACGTATACGTCTTAAAATATTATTAAACTTAGATAATTGTGTAGATTTACTATGCTTGATTGTACTTGGTCCTGGTTCAGCTACCGTCAAAGGATCTGGTATTTGGGGTTCCGCATTAACACAAAAATTTGACTCACTCTGGGGTGGTGAGTTTTCCACCAATATTCTCTCTAATGTCTTTGCTTTTTCCATCTTTTTTAGATAGTTTTGGGAATTTTTCCGCCAACGCCTTCGTTGTTCCCTTTGTGCTCTAGGAGTCATGTCTTTAATGCTACAGATCTTATTCTTCTCTTTTCTTACTAAGTACCTGTTTCTTTCTTTTTCTTTCTGTAGGGAATACAACTCAGGATTTTTTTTTATTTGAGCATATTTTTCTCGTTTGCGTATCCGATCTTTAGCAAATTTTTCTTCTCTTGTCAACTTTTTACGAGTTTTACCCATATTTATGCTGAAATTTATAAAATTTATACTTAGTAAATTATACGAAAAAACATGTCTCATATAGATAATACACACAGACACTATACATACTGGAACACAATTATTTTTAAATAAAAATAAGAATTTTTCATTTCCTTCCAAAACTGTTCATTACCTTCCCGCAAAAAAATGGACGGAACGGAAGGTAATGCAGAGGAGATGAATGAAAAAATTCACAATTCATATTGATAACTTCGTTGTAGAATACATTTAAAATTTGATTTTAAAACAGGACGAATATGGCTTTATTTGATAGACATATTACGTATTTACAATAATTTACTTATTACGGTACCTTGTAAAATCGAAGGAAGGTGATGAGCTGATTTATAGACGAAACACTGGTTACAATTCGAAGATCGTAAATAATTTTATCCACAATACGCGCACGTCCACTCGTCTCTGTTACCAGGGCCGACTGACAAGTATAAACCCGTTTTGACGGGTATCGTATCGGAGACCGTTTCGTATTCTCTTAAATCAAGAAGTTTCTGTGCACGGATGGTAATGAATTTTTTTTTGTGACATTTCGTAATAGAAGCTTTTTACATGAATAGATTACAATAAATTTAAAAAAAAAATACATAAATTGTAGTTCAGGCCTTTAGCTTTAATATTGCGTATTAGTTATAGTCATAATCACAAATGCAGAAAAATAAACATCGAAAGACCTAGCGAAGTGCCAATTTGGAAACGGAGAGGAATGATTTTTAAGACAGTTTTAGATTTTTTTTTAAATATTTAATAAAAAAAAATGTAATATTAGCGATACTACTTTTAAAGTTATTACGTCTTTATTCTCTAAGCAAAAAATCAGTACACTTTTTCTAATAAATTCATGGGTAAATTCGTCTGGAATTGCTTTTTGCACAAAACCACGGAATGACCCAAAAATCGTTTCTTATTTTTAGTTGGTTACTAAATAAAACCAATTCAAGAGCTCAAATATTTGAATTTCTTAATATTTTTTATTAATAGTTACTTCCCTGTACATGCCTAAAACTTAAAGGTTGTTAACCGACCCTTCACGAAGCCGTCAACCAAGCATTCTGTACATCATACTAAGTAACTTTACGCTAAAATTCTTGCTGGGAAACGACTTTTTTCTTGGGGTGAAAAATCACGTTTTACGGTAGAGCCCAATGTTACGCACTCAAAATATTGTGCTGATGGATGGATTGAATAGTACGGGGGTCGGTCGTGGAGGCGTTATAAGTAAAAATCTTACAAGTTGGAACTTTGACCCCCAATATCTTCGTAACTAGAAAGTCCCCAGGTATAGTCGGGAGAAAAAGTGGCTTTCGGGTCTCGTTACACCCTATATTTGTCTTTAGACAGGATTAAAACGAAATATGAATTCAAGTAAAACCGTTCGTGGCTGTGTTTAATATCACTGAATTACCTACGTCATCTAAAAACGCACCTAATTATAAAGTAGTGAGTCAGTTGAAAACCTAAACAAACAATCTAAATTAATTTCATTCAGTTTCTTTGTATTGAAATAAATGCAAATTATCTATTATACGCGCGGGTATTTAACAGTTATTGTCTGTCTGTTTACAAATGTGTCGATAATGAAGTTGTAAGAAGTAGCTACTATCACAATACACTCATTCACAAAAACCATTCATCCGTTAACAGCGTAACAGTTAGTAACTTCGCACTGATTGTGAAGACATTAATCAATGTTACTGGCGCATTCGACCAATTAATTAACTAAGTATGCACCTGCGTGAGTGGAAGTGAACCATTGCAATGGTTAATTCATTTTTAATCGTTTCACACGAAAGGATAATAATCGTAAGGTCGAATTTAATACTCGTATTTCTAGAGGGTGTTATGCGCCGCAATTAATATGCATAGTTACTTTATCATTTAAAAAAGCCAGAGGAGAAACGTAACAAGTTCTTCTTCAATAAATAATGCGACGAACGCGCCGTCGACACGGCCTGTCGTCATAAGACGGTCGGACGGCGAGCTGGCCCATAACTCGCCGTCCACAGGCCCGCGCCTACGGTGGCCGGGAGCCACCACGTGACCCCCGACGCCCAGGGCGTCACCGCGGCGGCTGGGACGTGAGGTTCTTTCCCTCTCACGTCCCACCACCTCCTTCACTAGCATGACTGCTTCGCAGAAGGAGGTGACGGCTTCCCATTCCCTCTCGCTCCGGACCATGGCTTGAACCAGGGCCTAACGCGAGAGATCGCCGCCGCCAATCGCCGCTACGAGGATTGTCCCACAAACATCGGAAGTGCTCCACGAAATTCCACCGGCTGTCGAGGACGAGTCCTAGGTACTTCAACGTCGACCCGACGCCGATGGAAACCCCTCCTGCCGTCAGTAGGGATCCCAACGGTGGCGCATTCCGAGGCCCATGAAAACACATGGCCTCGGACTTGTGCAGTGCCACCTCGAGACCCAATTGCCGGATCCTCTCCACGACTATCGCAACCCCGCGTGTCATGTTTTCGGCCGCCGCCTCATGCGACCTCCCTTGTGCCAGTACCAGCGTGTTGTCAGCGTAGCAAACTACGCTAACGCCGGTAGGGAGGTCGGCGCGCAGCAGCCAGTCGTAACCGATGTTCCACAAGACCGGCCCCAGAACTGATCCCTGTGGAATACCGCACGACATCTCTCGCCGGTTCCATTCTCCGCTTCGACCAGGGTAGCTGACGGCTCTATCCGTCAGGTAGTCCCCGACCACACGACGAAGGTAGGTCGGCACCCGGATCTTCAAGCCCTCATGTTGTCAGTTAATCAGTAGGTACATTCCTAATGACTAAATGGCTACGGCTTATTAAATTATACCCTAAGGTCTTAATAGACATAGACAAAACTGACTTGAAATTACTACTTATACTGTACAAAATAATCTACTTTTAATTAGAATACATAAAACTTAAATGTTACTTATCTCGACATTAATTGCAACTATTATGCGTAGGTGCGACAGTTATTATGTCAAAATGAACCGTCAAATAACGCAACGAATAGCGCTTTTTTGTTGCAATTATAAGTCGTTTACATTCTAAGACAGACGTGAAAGGACAGTTTGTAACTAGAACATTGACCACCATCAACTAGCCGCTAACTCCAGAGAACACTGGTGTCTAATCTAGATTACTCCGGCATGACTCGGATTAGTTCCTGTTACACAATGCATGCATAATTAAGCACTTTAAAAATATTTTAAATTCGTTATAACGATTTAATTGACTTTTAATCATGTGTATCGATAGGCAGTAAGGTACTTCCTGCTGATAGAAACTCCTAAGTTCTCCGTTGACAGTTGACAGTTGCTCTTAACAAGTTCCGGCAGACACGGAACTGATGACAATATTCGTTGCTACGAAAAGCAATTACTTCGATTTATGTTAATAAGCAAATATCATTACAATAATTTAAAATATTTTCTGTTAACCCCCTTCTCCATACTCTTCCGCAAACAAGTTTATGTGCCTATTAGAAATTCTGCATCCTGTATTCCGGGCAATAGCGAACTTCAATAAATTTGAATCATGTTTTATGGGTAAACTTAGAATCAATAATACTGCCATCCAGGAACACGGAACCAGATACTTGTCATGTATGTGAAACTGCGAGAGCCTCAGCTATTGCAATTAATTAAAAACTTAGTAACTTACTTACGTAACCGATACAAGACCGCACAAGTCGCGTTCTAATAGACAGTTTTTGTACATAGACGTGGACCTATTTATTGCAAAAGCTTCGATTAGAAACTTGAAAGTTAGCAAGAAAAGTCTAAAGAATTGAAATGCAGAGATTCTTCCCAATTTTGACGAAATTTCGTAAAAAGTAAGAATATTAATCCATCTCAATTCAACGCACGTCGTGTTGATTGAGATAGATTAAGATGAATGTGTATGTAAAAATTGGTAACATTGTAGTTGGCGACATATATTATGTCCCATGTCCGCCTTCCATGGTGATTCAAGCCACGTAGAAGAATATTACGAAATTTAAATATAGAACCAGCGATTTTCCAGCTAAACTTCATGAGAAAGACATTCTTAATTAACTATTTGTTTGCTTACCAGACGGTCAGTAGCCATGTCAAATATGAGGATCTTGGGTGGGCAGACTCTTCTAAAGTCATCGATACTGGTGACCACGCCGGCGTCCAAGACCCACAGTCTGTTGCAACGGTCAGCGCGCACGCGGTACACGGAGATCAGACCCGTGCAGTTTATGTCGCCGCGGCCAGCAGTGTGCCATGACCAGTCGGGATATGCCTGGAAACAGAGAATATTTGTGAATAAAGATATTATTCGATCAACCTAATAAAGGGTGTAAAAAGACCTTTAACAAAGCCGAAAGGCACTTGTTCCCCCGTCATTGCGTTGCATTTTTTTATTCTAGACCATACCTGGGAACCTTCTAGTTACGGAGATATTGGGCGTCAAAGTTGCAATTTTTTCACATTTTTTTTTTAAACATGTTTTTAATGTAAGATTTTTATTTTAAACATCTTCACTACTCCCGTACTATTAAATCCATCCATCAGCACAATGTTTTAAGTGCCGTAAAACGTGTTTTTTCACCCCAAAAAAAGTCGTTTCCCAGCAATCATTTTTGCGAAAAGTTACTTAGATTGATGTACATTATGTTTGGTTGACGGCTTCGTGAAGGTTCTGTTTACACCCTGTATAAAACCTGAAGAACAAAATTGTAAAACAATAGAATAAAAAGTTAAGTATTCGAACGACTCAAAAAGTCGTCGATAAACATTTGACACGCCAATTATAACGCATAACAGCAAAAAGTCGACTGAATTTAATCGGCAAAATCAGTACCTACTTAAAGAGTCACTGTTTATAAATAAACGCTGTGTTTGTCAATAACGATTGGTATTCGTTTACCGAGTCGTACATTGATTTGATTCCCATAAACGTATTGCTAAACGGGAAACATTTCATATTGACATCGCGTGTTTTCGATGGCGGCATACAAATTAGCAAACGAACAAAGCATGAATAATGTTGTTGACATCGCTTTTAACATCATTTAAATAACTATAGTGACATGAATGGATTCAACGGTAATAAAAATATCAGTCTGCATGCTAATACTTCAATGTTTACTTTGATGTTCAGATCATGATGATGCCTGTCTGATAGTAGGTAACGATATCTGGTAGTTGACAATAGAAGCACCAGTATTCAAAAATCGTAAGAAACACTTAATTTTCGTAAATAAAATTTATAATGAATTATGTAAATTTAATGCTTTCGTATCCAATATCGATTCTAGATTACGTAACAGTTCTTAGTGTCGCATTGGAAAGCTGCGGTTGTGCTTAAATTCAATAGCACCACATCTTTTATATACAAGCCTATAAATAATTCTAGACCAACTCTCTCTCTACTGGATCTAAATTCTAGACCACAAACACAATATATCGAGGTTTCGTAACATCTTTTGCATTGAATTTTGTAACAGCAGAGAACGATGACGTTTTGTTTCTAGGGAAGCTAAATAACTGGTTAACGTAGCAAGCTACACTTGTACAATCTTCATTCACTCCTGTAATCCTCGAAGGGTTAGGCAGAGACGTGTATGATGTTAGGTGTCCCAATAGTGCACCCACAATTCACCAGTTATGTTGTAGTTTCATGAATTAATATTAATAAATATAATTAATAGAGGGCAAGCCTATGGCCATCAAACAGGTACACATCAACAATAACAACATTAACAGGATAGTCTTTAAGTACGAGCAGCTGCTTAACGTAGTTGAAATAAATGTGCTAAAATTATAACACGGTTTAAAGTACACGTTGGTGCAAACGTGAGTGTCGCACATCTAAGTGTCACAGGCCGCAGCCCACAAGGCCAGCTCAGCAAACTGTGCGCAGGCGCCCTTCACGCTTTCCCGCGCCTTACGAGTAAACCGCGTAAGTATTTGTAATAACTAAAGCATACAGCCTACGTTATCTAATTCCGACACGGAACATTTATTAAAATCACTCGGTTCAAGCACATGCTCGCCTTATACGCTTCGGTTGTTCAGAAATGGATACGGCCAGCCTTCTAAGTACAACCTGTTTAATCAATTCAAGTGGTATAGGAAAAAGTAAAAATAGAACAGTTTTTTTACACGGAAAACGTAATAAAACCTTTTCTCATTTTTTAACGAAGTACGTCATTGTTTTTTGTCTTGAGGACACAATATTGTCCATAATGTAGGTTCTATTGGATTTTGCTTGACATATTACTATACGGTTTATGACCTATACGGTGAAGTGGCAAAAGATAATGTTCCATTATATAGTAGGTATATTGTGGAATCTTAGGATTGCTAACTAATTTAATGAAAACTAGCTTTGCTTGCACCCACCATAAACAACTTGTCGGAACTGAGTTCCATATAACCAAAGCTAGATGAACAAACGGACTATTTTAATATTAACAACTCGCAAAAGGACTATAATTATAGTTATTAACATAGCTTAACAATCCTTTATAATTCGAACTAACAATGCTAAACAAACATAAATAATAACGTTTAATAGTTTCAACTGCTTATATATACGATATAATTATTACAATAAAGCCGACAAGCAAAGAGATAAATAAATCCAATCTAGTTAATTTAGATATCCAAGTTTTGCGCAATTGATCTGACATTTTGATGTCAGAAATACTGATAAAATAGAAGTCTACCTATTGATTCACCAACACGTAGGTACAGATATCGATTTATATGATAGACTTTAACACCTTCAAACAAAGCTCACTCTGGCGTTGCAGTCTAGCTTATGTACCAAAATATAACCAGATTTCGGAGCCTTCACAAATATACTTAGGTGTATTTCGCAAATCTGTCTAAATCCAACACCCAATTTCTTTTCACTATCAAATAAATGCCATTCCTAACCAGAATAAGTTAAAAAGACGAAGCTAGTGAGTGGCTCTCATTTCTTCTTAGTCATCAGCGTGAAAGGCAAAAGAAAAGGCAGGAATTTTTCTTAACCATAATCTTGTCTAAGTAGAGTAAGGTAAAAGTAACTAGGTCAGCTAGCACCTAAGTCCTATTGAACATTTACACAAACTCAGCTTTCGAAGGCGACACAAGTTCTGTAAAGTAATTGCGCAACTTTAGGTTGAAATCCAACCACTGAGACTTGTTTCTGTAGAATTTATTTCAAACACATGATCGTATTACGTTTTTATTTTGTTGAACAGCTAAGATTCCGGACAAAGTCTATCTGAACTGCTAATTCATACTTGTCGTATTAAGTTATGAGTGCTTGACATTCTGTATAAAAATTAATGCCAAGTTCCCAGGACCTCAGACATGCATGGTGGCTTGACGAGACTTATAAGCTCCGCGTAACTACTAGATAAACCTAATTTGTGCTGGACATTATTATTAACAGGAGTAGTTATCATTCATTACAGTTTAAATATAGTTATTAGTTTAAATAGACTTATGTACACTTTTGACACATATAATGTACTGTAATATTTCTGAGAACGTGATTTTATACTAGAAAAATCAGATTCGAATAAAATTCCTATAATTTTATTACGTCTTATTTAACTGATTATGTGAATAAAGTGTTTAAATAAATAGACAATAATATCTATGGATTTTTGCCATTGATTTCAGATTATTCATATGAGTAAGTGAACTGTTGAACTTTGACTAACTTTTCTGTAGGAAACTTAAAAATTGTTAAATAAACAGCCTACTTTATCTTTTTCTTTAACTATTTCGGTCAACCAGAGTATACGTGACTTGTGTATCAACCATCTCTTGCAAAATATAAGAACAAAAGCATGTAAGTGCATAAACATAACAACACTAATAAAATAACTTTAAGACACGTAAATAACGAGCTGATTGCACATAAAGCACGACTTGTTTTATAAATGTTAAGGTACCTACTTAGCACAACGTGGGTAAACACAGATTATGTCTCAGAAAATAGATTTTGAAATTGCTTAGCAACAATAATCTAGTAAGTTAGTGTTCAGCAAACCTAAATACATAATTAATATTCATGTTAGAACCGGAGTTCTATAAATACGGAAACTCTTAGCACTTAAAATTTATACAATCGTCTAAAAAATACAAACTACAATAATTAAATTTATTTTAACTTTTGCAGCTAATCTAATAATTAAAACTGACCAGTTCGACATGATTTTGACAGGACTTAGATAAATCCGAAGAATCGATAAATTCTCAGTAGAAGGCTCTGTACAAATGTACCTACAGATGCCAGAAGCATGCGTCATGACGTAATGAAGATTGATGACACTGGCTCCAGTTTCACAAGAAAATGTTACGTACAGTCCCTAGATACTCGTAAATGTTTTAATTTTACGTAACTATTTAGCCTCTTGGTAATTGTAAAATCTATGTTCACTGGCCTCTCGATTCTCGAGGCGACTGATCGGTATTGGCGTGATATGCCACGAATACCATTGTAGCCGCCGAGGCCGAGATAAGTGAATTTTGCTAGTAAATTGTTTTGACCATAAAACTCAATAAAGCGTTTGCAAAAAAACAGAATTAATATAAATTGAATGAATACGTCACAAATACATGGGTAATAATTTTATGGTGCAATAAAAGAAAGTTACCTGAAGTACAGGACTGACGCCTGGCGGCAAACTCCGTGGTATCCAGGCCAAAGTGGCGGGTACTCCTGCCCTTAGCCGTGGGATGCCCAGGTACAGTCTATCCCAGCCTATCTCAAGTCCAGTCGGGACTGTGTTCTCTGGTTGAAACTTTTCCAAGAGCACGGGGTCAGGGGGAAAATCAAACTGCATCAAGCTCCATTGGTTGACTACTTCAATCGTAGCACTCGCTGCGGCTATGTAAGCCAACAGCACTACGATGTGCCTCCTCATTGCGTCGTGGTCTGAAACAACAATAAAACGTTGAATAAATAAGATGTAAGAATACAAAAAAAGAGCGTGTTCGGTCTAAGTCTAGAACAATTAATTACCGATATGACTAGATACAATTATTGTTGAATGATTGTTAGGTACGTATCAATTTCCGTGCTAAAAGTATTAAAGTAATCTACGGTTTAGGACTTCCTACTACATTTGATTGTGGTCAGTTGGTCACGTAATAATCAAGAATTTGACTGCCACTACCAAAGAAATAAAACAGAACAATGATATTGTTACTGCAACGTTACGCAGCGTGGCAACATTGACATTGGGTAGAATGCTTGCCTTTTTTACCGAGTGACCGGTGACCTGATGCCCGAGATTTTTCTTTTATTTCCTAACCTGCGCACACGTATTAAGTTATGGTTCTTAAACTATTCGTTTAAGTGCTCCAACAATGTTTATGTACAGACGCCAGCACATCAAGCTACCACAATCTGTCGAATTTCTTTAATAAATTTTCAACTTTACCGCTAAAGCATTAGATTCAAGGTTGATTGGGAAAATTTGGCAGATTCGGGTAGCTTGATGTGCTCAGTGCTGGCGTCTGTACATTTATGCATTAATGACATTTTGATGTAATATTTTTATCCGGCGCATGGTTCATGAACTCATGACGTCTGATTTGACATTCAGTCGTGCATGTCAAAAACAAATGCGTGATAATGACCTAGCGTGGCATGCGACCGACTTTTACTTTTGGTTCAAGGACGCTTCCGTAGCAGAGATGATCCTGACGTACTTACAGCAAACAATATTCACGTCTACAAATTGATATAACGAGAACACATTTATGTACTTTAAGTTTAAGCTCTCTCTATCAAGCTCTTACTTATAATTTAGTTTCAATATGCAACTGTAACTTTAACATTCTGTTTTCGATGGCTACTTACAACCTATGTTCCTCAGTCTTAGTACCTTGATATATAAGGAACATTATTAGTGTTTTTTTTATGGAATGCGATAAGAAATATGATCCAAATTGTTACAATTTAACTAAAGACCAATTTATAAATCAGATTATAAACTTAAATTATACCTTTCCTTACCCTTCCTCGAGCTTTCATATTTAAATATTCAGTCTGAAATATTAAATACTTTTTCTAATATACACGTCACATTGAATTAAAAAATATTGCAATTTTTTCTATCAAAATACTTTTTTGGGGATTAGTTATTGCTTGAACTTGAGCTTTCATAAATAATATAATAATATTACAAATTCCTGCGATCATTTCACTCGTCTGTATTATCTCAATAATTTATTGAATTCCCTGTAGGTCTAGCAAAACACTTGCTTATTCCGAGTAAAATAACTTTTGGATACGATTTAAAAAAAATTAAGAAAAAAGTATGTCATTCGTTTATTTTATTTTTTGACAAAGCGGCATTTCTCGGAATCTACAAAAAGTTTGCAGTTCTTTGGAAATACAATTTGCTATTTTTTAAGGACAGCAAGCGAACTATTTCTTTTTCCTAACTCTTTATTGTTTAATTATGTCTAGAATAAAATAATATTTTCATACCAGAAATTATAAGATTGACTGATTTAGGTGGAAAATTATATTTAGAAGCCATTTGTAGGAAAAGAAGATTTTTTTTTTAATTTTAGCTAAACTGGTCAGTTGTTATCGCGTTTTCAACCGAAAAGTTTTCATTCATGTTGATAAATTGTAACATGAATAATGGAGATAATAAGATGAATTTCAACATGAATTTCCGACAAAAAACAGTAAAGAGTGATCGGAGATGTATTCGGTTTTTCGAATAATTTCTACAATCACTACTCATACTTTGGACTAAATATTTAAAACTAAAAGCAGTATGGGAATAATATAAGTTGATAATCTGTTAAAATTGGCGTATAGTCTTAAAAGAAACAGCACAACGTTCATAACAAACAAAATTAGACCCTGTTGCTAACCACATTTTTATTTAAGAACGCAAAGCCGGGCTGGCTGATTTCAAGATGCCATTTTTCATGAAAATATCAAATAAAAGTAAAAAAATACATGTCACGAGTTTATTTTTTGTTTGCTGAAGTAGCTAGCTAAAACGGCGTACCTCGGTATCGACATAAGCTAATATTAATTGCAGTTTCTTGAAAACGCAATTTTTCATTGTTTTTTTGTAAATTAACCAGATAGAAAAATATTGGTTAAATTTTAATTTCTTATTTAATTCTAGAAAAGATAAAACCATACCTACCCAAAATTATAATACTGACTGATTTAGGTTAAAAAAATTATAAAGGGTGTAAATAGACCCTTAACATAACCGAAAGGCACTTGTTCTCCCCGTCTTTGCGATCATTTTTTTTTGTTCTAGACCATACCTGGGAACCTTCTAGTTACGGAGATA
Organism: Noctua janthina; assembly: GCA_963576755.1. Classification (NCBI taxonomy): domain Eukaryota; kingdom Metazoa; phylum Arthropoda; class Insecta; order Lepidoptera; family Noctuidae; genus Noctua; species Noctua janthina. The sequence goes on from OY755055.1 coordinate 9,489,246, forward strand.
TTGGGGGTCAAAGTTCCAACTTTTTCACAAGTTTTTATTTTTTAATCCATGTTTTTAATATAAGATTTTTACTTTACACACCTCCACGACCCCCGTACTATTCAAATTACCCATCAGCACAATGCCAATGCTTTGAGTGCTTTCCATCGAGTCCTACCGAAAACGTGATTTTTCACCCCAAAAAAAAGTCGATTCCCAGCAATAATTTTTGCGTAAAGTTCCTTAGTTTAATGTACAGAATGCTTGGTTGACGGCTATGTGAAGGGTCTGTTTACACCCTGTATGCAAAATGTGAAAGTTTTTCAGAATAAGTGGTCAGTTTGTTAAATTATAGCGTTATTCAGCCAAAAAGATTGCATGCAAGTTAATAAATTGTTGAGTGTTGTTATATATTGTTGACATTTGGCGAGTCAACTTGTAAAGACGACAATGACATAAAAAAGTCTGATGGTCTTGGGTTTTCAGATAATTTCTACAATAAAATTAATCAGCCCGATATTTTGTAAGATTGTTTTATTGGAATTGTGTTTTAGTCACGCAAAGTTTTTATTTTCAAAATAAGATCATAAACAAATAAGAAAAATAAATAAGATTATAAATTTTGTAACTTAAAGTTACTACGAACTCACTAAAACTAGTTCATCAACTATCACTGCTTCAAAAACTGGAACTCATTATTTTTAATTTGAGACATTACACAACATTGTACTTGTTTATCAGCCATATTGCTTAATTAGTTTCTGTTTTGATAACTTAGAGGCAAAGTGACAAATAAAACAATATTATTACGACACAATCACAGCGACAGAATATACAGCACTTAAGTGTTCATAAACCAATACAGCCTGACATGGGTGTTATTATTGTTAGTAGACGCTAAATAATGGAGTTGAGTCAAATAAATAAATGTGCCAAAGCGACACCGTATAATGAGGCAGTGTACCAGTTCTGAGCCTTTACTAATGCCTATACATAGAGGCATTCAAAAAGTTTGCCCAGGCGCCTTTTGAACACTAACTCGTAAGTTTCTGACAAGTTAATCGATTTAATCTGTCGTCACTTCGCTCACCTAGTCATTAGATTAGCTGATTGCTATTTCGTGAACCTATCGCAACACCTCATGCAAGTTTTGACTTCAGAATTCAAAGATCAAGCTCAAAGAAAAGGTTTTGACACACCGAAGGTTAACTTCCAGAATAATGATATACCAGGTTACAGGAATTCATTCTTAGTACGTACAAACTATTGTGTTGTATCTGAAATATCAAACAGATTTATTACACGTCAGGCACTGTGTTCATCCCTCGTTGTTGCGTACTCTATTGTTCTCGTATTATGTAGTTATCAAGTTAAGAATAAAGCATTAAATCAAATTAAGTGCAATTTTCATGTCAACAAGCCACTCAAAATGTCAACCGGTGAGTGGATTTGAGGAAATAATATAATGTAGTGTTGACATCTTCTTAGAACAATACCTAGTGTGCCTAGATTGTGTTCTTTACGAATTTTGGTGTTAACAGCAGTCAACAATCTAAAATAGTTATGATGTAGATACCTACATAATAGACATACTTACTTCGATTGATCGCCTACGGAACTTTTGTAAGCTTTTATGACCATTTTATGAAATTAATTAGTCTTCGAAGTGCTCCTTGCTGACACTCGTGACAGACGGATCAGTGATCACAGAATAGCGTTGTGAAATAACGAGGTCAATGTGTATAATGACCCAATGTGCGTATGTGACAATGTTAGTGGTACAGAAGTGAATGCAGCCCATAGTGGCCATCCTCCTGCTACATGGATAATGGATTCCACCAGTCTTACGACATTCACAGGAAACGAGGGGCTAGTCCAATATGTAGTCATTTGAATGTTGAATAGTAAATAATTGTGCGTAGTGTCATTTATATCGCTGTAGGCATTCTCGTGCCGGATTTATTCTAATGTGACACCAAGGTTGGAGTGCGTTCACCGCTTAGGGAAGTAGTGTGGAACAAAAAAGTCAGTAAAATAAAAAGTAGATTGCCTTTCCTATGTAATTAGATAGAGGAAGGAGGTCTAGAATAGTTGGGTATTACATAGCAGTACTATTTACATGCGATTTATGAATAGTGATTAATTAACTAACAGAATTATAATAGTGAATGTATTGTTTCACCTTGTAGTGAACAGTGAAGCGCGAAATAATTTACATGTTTAGGGTCTTAGTAAAGATACTCTGATGGATATTTCCTTTCATTTTATTTATGGTTTAATATCAAGCTATGTTATGTATCAGCTATGTTATACAGTTTCGTTCAAAAAACGCAACAACTGGAAGCATTGACCGCAATTTCAGTATGGTCAATGGACGTTACTCAGGATTCTAAGACCGAATTAATGTATTTATCAAAAAAACGTACTTGTAGAACGCAATTAGTTAGTTCTAGAATTAGTGAATACATACTTGTATTGACTGACATACATAGCCGTGTTCGTTTAGAATTTTTGACAGCTCTGACATTCAATGCAGGTTTATTAACGCATTGATTAATGTTGGCCAGCAACGCAACAAACGGCAGTAGCCAGTATTATATCTACGTGTTTCAGGTTCATTGCTCAGTGTTACTGAACACGTATTTATTGTTTCAAACAGAATTACAAATTGTCACATGGAAGTGATCGAGCAGCAGATTACACAGACTCTACAACCACGAAATTGCAAAACAATGACTTAAACATAGTCCTTATGAGTTAAGAAAGCCAAAGTCAGCTGAACCTGATGGATATTGCATCACTTATAAGTTTGAAATAACTGATTGAGTGCTTCACTTTTATCCTGAAATATATGATTATGAAATTATTGCAATATAAAATTAGAATTTAGTAAAGACACTACAACTAGATTAGCACCCGATAGCCTTGTGTCTATTTAGATACAGTAATTGGCGTTATGTAAGTATGAATATTTAATTGAGGACTAAGCAATTTCAAGCTTGCTAGAGCAAATGCAGTCTTTGGAAAATTACTTGTCATTGTAAATTGCTAAGATATTTTAATAGTTTTTGGTCTGACACCAAGGTCATGTTAAGATTGTCAGTTGTGCCAAAGGGTCCAAAATTGCACATTATGTTAAAGATGTAATATATTAATATGTTTTAGAAACCCTAATTACCTTAATTACCAGGTGTTCGAGATATTTTATGTAATTACATTATAATATACCTACCTATTACTTACGGTTGCCCATGCACGGTGTCGATAAAGATCAAGTCTTACAAATAAGTTCTAATTTTGTCTTTTCATACTGTATAAAATTCACCAAAACATTTAAATATTGAATTTTTTTTAAATCTGATCAAGTGTCGGATCGGCAAATCTGTTGTCAAATCTCATGTCAAGCAGTCATAACAACTATGTTTTGATTGGTTCACCGAAATAACAACAGCAAATAAAACCGATTTATCAACAGGTTAAATTGATTGAATAAGTATGAAGGATAAATTCTTTGGCTCGTGGCACGGCCAACATTATAATTTACAAAACTATTTCCGTATAACAATACTGAATTTCTGAATAACAAAAGATTTGATGAACTATTAATTATATTCTGAATGGTTTATCCGGATGTCTTAAGATTAGTTATGAGATTAGACGTTATTAGACTCAACATTGTTCTAATTTGAAACGGTAATGTATCAACTTCATAGACAGCTTGATATGATCTAAGTTATGGCAGTTGTTATTTAACGAGCACGCAGTTTATGCGAAGCAGCATTAAGGTCATCGCACAGTTATACAGGGTGTAAGGGACAGCCCTCCACAAACTGACAGGGTGCATTCAGCTCCTTATTTTAAATAATTTTCCACCGGAATTTTTCTCCGGAAAATTTATGTATTGTTTTTTTTTAGTTACTATTTCCTTTATTTGAATGTAAAATTACATTCCCTGTACGCAGCACTCCATTTATGTAAATAATACGGCTAAAATCAAAAATCCAACAATGGATTTTGAATTACTCTAATGAACGACGCATGGAACCAGCTGTTCAGTTCCTGCCTAGCTACGGAGTTCATCGAACTCGTCATCGCGCTTGCGGTTCGCAACGTGCGTTTTGCCACGGTAACGATACATTGCGTATGAAGAAATAAAACAAATCAAATTTATTGGATTCCCATAACAATTCTGAAATAATTTCTAATCATCTTAGTATGATATACTGAACCCCTCACTCCACCCCATCCGTTTGTGGAGGGCTGTCCCTTACACCCTGTGTACAATGCAAAAGATCAGCAACGGCTCAACTTGAGCCGTTCAGTAGTCTTTCTAAGTTTCTATAAAACTCTGTACTGCAACTCACACACTTATCAACCCCGTAACGGAAAACGGAGCCTTGGATCGGGATCAGCTATTGGGTAAAAATAAGGCGAATCTGGTGCAGTGCTTTTATGAGTGCTGAATTGTTTATATAAAAATGGTCTAGGAAAATATATTTAATGTGATTTTCTATGAAGAATTGACCACCGTCGAAACGGAAGAAACACGTGACAAAATGACGAACCAAGATACATCTACGTAAAATAATGGCACTTTGTTAAGAAAAAGAAGTAAAAAGTTATGTCTATTCTTTGTTGAGATGAGAAGTAGAAGTATAAGTCATGCTATTAGTACAGGGAACTTAAAATATAACTGGCGAAACACAATCTAACCACTAGCTTTGGGAAAAGGTAAAGAAAAGGGTTTACATGATAGACCTTGCACCAGTGGTCTTTGAATTACTAAACACACAACTAGAAAAGTATTACGTGTGTACTACTTCTCATCCGTTTTATTTTTACCAACGCGTTGCTCTGATGATTATGCTCGTATTATTGCGGTTGACATTACATGTGGACAAGAATAAGCACGTGATCGAGGCCATGTGTAAGTGAAACCGGACCTGGCCCCCTATTCAGAAACGCTTCGATTCGATTTCGATTCGGTAAGTCGTATGTCTATCTCGCTCGCTTTCGTAATGCCAAAAAAAGATAGACATACGACTTGTCGAATCGAAATCGTATCGAAGCGTTTGTGAATACGTAGGCTGATGTGAAAATGCCTTCACTTATCGGCAGACGTTTTACGTAGACGGCACGAGCGCAATTTTGGCAAAAGAATTTTTTGAGATAGATGTTGTTCCACTAACGACTAAGTCGTTAAATTATGCATAAGTTAACCAATTTAACGTAATAAATGATAGAAGTTTAAACTAGTGACATTGACATTCACCTTGTTACTCGAAACCTAGACCACGAGTTAATTTGATGCAGTGTGTGCTATGCACGTTACCATTAAAGTCAGTTTTTAATTTATGATTTATGATTAGCTTTTGCTCGCGGCTTCACTCCCGTTATGTACGGAAATTAACCAACGGCAACGTTTTGAATGTAGCCTATGACACTTTGGGATAATGTAGCTTCCTGAGAAAGAATTTTCGGGATGGGATCAGATCAGTAGTTCCGAAGATACATACAAAACAAACTCACAAATTTTACCAGCTCTTTATAATTTTAGTATAGACTGCATGCATAATTAGTTATAACTACTATATTTAGTTAGCATTTATATTTTAAATAATAGAGCAGAGATAACATAAATCATTAGCAGGTTAATTAGTAAAAAATGAGTGAAACTCAGACGTTAATTGCTGGCTGCAGCAGTCTTAAAAGCACGCTAACATTAGCATTATTTCTATCCTCCTGCCACTTATGCCTATTAATGAGTTACTGCGGCTGTGTCATGCGTGTTTCGACAGTAATTGACGTGACTGACTGTACCACTCAAGTGTAGTCATCGGAAGTGGATGCTCGAGTAATTATTATGTAAGCTTTGAAGGATGGTATAATAAGTAAATCGACTGACGCGAGTCGCGACTATCATATTCTGAAGGTAATCGAAATCTAGGTTTCCTTTTACAATGTGTAGAGAAATCTCTGCCAAAGATAAAAAAAAAATCTGTTCACAGCTTTATCACTGAATGGTTAAAAATTATGTGAAAATCTACATAATGCGGGCACTGCTAGGATGCAAAAACAAAGTCGGTATTCACAGTGAATGGTTACACAAGTAACACTCAGGTACCTAGATATTGACATGAGTACAAATCTCAAGGCTGTCGACATTGATATTGAAAAGCTTTGGCGCAAGCATTAAGAACTGCTGAAGCAATTCTCAGTTGTACTGGATCTCTATCGTATTAAAATTTTCCACAGAAGTGACCCACGTATTTCCGTTATTAACTACTAAACATACGGTAGTTTGCTCTAGTTATTTTTATTTTGAAATATATTTATATAATTTGCGAAAAAAAAACAGTTACACACCCAGTTTAAAATACCTAAGCCCTGTCTGATCCCTGCCCTGGATTTACGGGGTGGAACAGACATGAACGCACAAACGATTACCACAAAACAGCTGTTTCCGTGCAATTGAAACGATCAAAATGTATGAAAAAAGTGTTTTAAATTGTCGATGAAAAATTTATATGTCGGGGGGGAAGGTCAGAATGATGTACGGAACACGTGGTAACCGTTTTTGCCACGATGTCCCTTCCACCCTGTATATCAAAGAAACCAATTCATTGGCGTACGAACAAGCTCGAACTCTTTCTACAAAAACAGGCGAATTAACACATTGTATACTGTTAAACTCAGAAAACAGTCATATGGGAAAATGCAAACACAATTATACATATTCCACGATAGTTACGGGTCACACAATTTTATACAGTTCCGTTTAGAGCGTGCACTTTAAATATTTCAAGTATCAATTTAAAACAATAATGAATATCGTCGATCCATATCGTGATTAAGCGGCTCAGTCAAGACGGAAAGTGAGCAAAAAAGTTAATACGCGTAAACCGGTAACAGCGCATGTATCAGCTGATGACGCGTTTCGACACATTGGAAGTTGGACCACAACAAACCACTTTCACTAGGGCTGTGACTAAATAACTGTATCACTTGGAGAGTTTAAATAACGAAACAATGATAGTAGGTATAGATGTTTATGCGCAGTGCACTTAGTGCTTTACGTAACTAGATGTGGCTAACAATCATGTGTATACTCATTTAGTACTGTCTTTATGTCCATGGCTTAGCTCTTTGTTATTTAGGTAACTAAAACTACTTGATGAATACCATTTCTTACGAATTGTTAGCGACTTATTATAATGGAAATTATATAACAACAAAAGTAATAAATGTGTTAAGTAAAATTCTGAAACACGTACACGTACCTATCTGCTGTTTCAGAAGAAACTGAAAAAATACTCGAAAACCCAAGCTCCTAAAGGTATTTTCTTAATTACTCCTGCTAACCCTACAGATGCAACGATAAACTAACCACTGATTGCTATGCGTGAAGTACAGTATCGTAAAGATCCGCATCACGAAATATTGGTATTATGTTTTCTGAACGTTTATTATTAATACCAGGATCTTTTACTCGTTACAAACATTCCACTATGCTACAATGACTCTGTATACTAACGTAACTCGAAATTAACAAAAGGAGTAGGTTAGGCACAAAATATGAACATAAATCTTACCTGCCAAAAGAATAAGCAAGCCTTTCACAATCAAGGAAACTGGTTCTACATTGAAAACTTTACTTATATTATTGCGAAAATTATGAATACCTCGTAGTCATCAAGTTTTAATGAGACACATGCAAGCATTCAATTTCCGTGGGCACTACTAAAACACAAATGAATCTTGAAAGATTATTGAAAGGCCGTACCTAAGCTGCCTCCAATCCCCAGGTTCCCATGTTTTCTATTAGAATATTTAAATACATTGAGAAATTGTTTGTTACAAGACATGAATAGCCCTAATTATTCTGAAACCTCTAAATTGGATTAAACGATCTATTGTTAATGTCGAGATATGCGATCGAACGCCGCGCGCTTTTGCAAAATGGTTCCAAGGATACGTTGCGCACTTACAACATAATAATTGTACCTAAATATTAATAGACATTGAACAAAAGAATAAACCTGTTTATTTTTTTTTTATTTAATTATGCACGTATTTTTTCTTCGAGTAGGTAGCTTGTTTAACATTCTAATATCCTGCTTAATGCAATGCTTACGTGCTATGTAAAATATGTTCTATATAAGTAAGTAGGTTAACTTAATAGGTATCTGGTAAATTTTCCTGATTTTGCTTTGAAAACCATTTCCTTAAAAGGAAACTTATGTGTAAATATTGAATTGGTTAGCGTTACGCTCAGTTGATTGTTTGTTGAATTGGCTTGTTGTCTTCTTAGTTCTAAGATCACAACAACATACCGTCATCATTTTAACTGCAATCCTAAACAAATCAATAGGACTCAAAACACTAATAACGAGTCTATGGAAGACAAAATACTTTGCCGATAAAAAAAAAAATAGAGCACAGAATCAACAGATTTTAGAGAAACTGACAATTTGAGCACCCACTGACTAGTGACGAAAAGGGTGTGGATTAAGGTATTGGATCACTTGTCACAGTTACAATTTTGCAATCCTTAAAGGCGATGGATTGCTTCACGATGTATGGCCTCCAGCGCTATTAACACACCTCGAGTGAGGCATGCCTTATAATGCTTCTGAAAAAGGAGAATATCAGAATACCATACGCAAGAAACAGGCGCGGTCCCAGCCTAAGACTTTGGGAGGGGTCACACAGGGCTGTAGCCAACGAAATTATAACCGTCTCGAAATTTATCTATACAAAACGATCTTGGGTGCCCCGGGTGCATCTTCAGCTTCTCAAAAAGACCTTGTACCACGTATTGCTAGCTTTTCGTTTGTCGGTGTCGATACATGCGAGGAATAATTTTGCCGACTTATATAGAAAAGATCAATTGAGAAAAGACAGGAGCGAGCGTTCTAGAGATTAGAATGGAACTGGAGAATTGAAAAACTATAGGATGTATTAGCGAGAGAAGCGAGCTGCAATATTTTGGCATCCTGCCTAAGATAGGGTGACTTCTTTATAGTTACCGGAGATTTCGGGGGGTTAAAACTCACCCCCCTCCTGCCTACTACCCTGCCCCTGAGATAGTTAGATTTTCAAGTTTTAAGATGAAAAGAACGCAAGAGCGAGCGAAGCGAGCAGGGCCTCTTTTTATTTAAATCAATGAGTCCAGAACCATGATCACGTACGACCTAAGCCCAGGCCAGGGCGAGATGGTCATGACGCATGGCCTTGGTACTAATAGAATACAAGAGCGAGCTGCAACATTAAAGCAACCCGCCTCCGCCCCGTGTATTAGGTTCTTTTTGTTCATTCATACAAAGATGAAAAAAGTAACTCAAAAGGGCGGGATGCATTAGCGAGCTCGAAAATTGTAGCATTCTGCCTTGGAAAAGTTTCTCTTGTTGAAGTTTATTAGTTTAATTTATATCCGAAAAAAGCTATTTTAAGATGTTGATGGTTCACAATTTGGCGTGTAGGAGGGCCCTGTGACGCCCCCCCAGGACCGCGCCTGGCAAGGAAACTACACAGCTACGCGTTGTAGAACCTTAATGGATTTTGGTTTTTGTGTAATTATCATCATTCATTCGTTGGTATAGCCGTTAGTGTAATTACCTACTTACCTTCCATTAAAAAACTCAAAATTGTTTTAACCCTTAATATGTCGAGTAAAATATGTAAATTCTCAAGTATTTTTTATCACGATAAACAGTGACAAAAACAGATTCAGAATTCAGACCAGATTCAGACGAGTCAATCACAGAGAGTTTTGAGTTTTGTTTGATTTGAGAGCTCGGAGGTGCGCGAATGTGTAAACAATTGAATGTTATATTGTCATTTACAGAGAGTTTTGAAAGCTGTTTTGAGAGTTCGCAAATGCACTAATATATGAACAATTGAATGTTATAATAACAGCATATGATTTCATTAGTGTTTTTTGAGTCATTACCCATTACTAAAATAGTCCATACTATAACTATGAGGTACCATTGCATTTTCAATATGAAACTTTTCACAACTTAGCGAAAACTTTTAGTGATTAGTTTGAACTAATCACTAAAAGTTTTTTGTAAGATTGGATAAATCATCACAAAAGCATTTTAGTAAACACCAACGGCATTGGTAGAGTCAATTTGGTAGGGGCGAACACAAATCAATTTACAATAGGTACTAGCAATAACAAAATCCCTTTCGATGATAATTCGAGCCTTGATGGCCCACGTTTAACGATTGCTCATAATCTTGCCGATTACGCTTCCCACGCGAAGCAAAGCAATTTATGATTGAAATGCAAATATCAGTTATTGGGACAGCACCAAAATCCATTTTTAGTCCCAAATAAAAGCGTAGACCAATAAAAGCTTATGGTGTGAACCACTCAATTTCCTAGTAACATTCGTACTGACTATGTTACACTTAGTGCACACTTTTTTTCAAAGCTATGTCGCAAAGTCTCGATACACATCATGACACAGAACCTATTCACACCGATTGTAATATTTACCCACTTACTTCAGAACAATAGCTAGCGTCCATGGGAACGTGCATTTTGTCAATATTTTGAGATATGGCACGATTATGTCCCTAAAACATGTGAATAACATAGGTAGCGACTGTTTTACCTACACGAATGAAAATTATTATGGCTTATTGTCATTCTTGAATGTGCATAATGCAGGAGCTTAAAGTTCGGGTTAATGTTTATCATACTTGGAACAATGGTGTGGACTATTGTTCTGAACGATGACATGCGGAGCTAAAATTGTCTCAACTAGCTGAGATATTCGAAAGTATTTAGTCTGTTACTTGGTACATTGCAGGTAGGCACTGGTTAGACCAAAACAGTATTTACTGTAAAATTTTATAGGGAAACCACCTTTTCCAAAATTCGGTACTATTCAGATATACCATGGTTAGAACTAACACCGCAGCTTGCCCAAATTAATATCCTTTTGTTAGGCAGAAACAAACTTCACAACACCAAAATACAAATATTTTGTGTGTACATAAATAAATAAATAAATAAATAAATACAAATGATATAGGTTAAATAACAGTTGTAATTAATTAGTCATTCATAAAATGAATAATTTTAAGATGTAGGTACGTCAATTATCACGAAGAAATACGGTCAGCGACAAAAGCATATTAACACTGTTACGTTAACATTTCACATACATAAATTGATAAGAAATTATAAGATACCCAGTGTGTCAGCATTTTATGTAAAAATTAAGAGATGTGTTATTTTAATTTGACAGCAATTAGAACGTACTGTACCTATGTACTTTTGTTGAAATCGCCTTCCGAGCTATGGATAGGGTTGGATTCTAGTATAAAACGGATGCTGAATACCAGGATTAATGACCTTATGTGCGTATAAATAAATAATAAAATTGTCCAAGGTACAAGATAGGCGGACAGCTACAACAACTTCCTCCGCTTGTTAGACGTCCACTCATTGTCTCTCTGTTTGTAAACATATACCGGCCAATTTATCACACAATGAACTATTGTTTACCTCAGATTATTTGGTACTGATTGCCTAAACTACGTACAACATTTACCTATTGTATGTACCAGTCTATGGCTATTTATGAAGGCTATACCTATACAAAGATTTTTCAGCAATTGATTTTGATGATCGCATGCCTGAATTGTGTAGTGATTTGTGTTTATTATCGCGAAAATATAGTTAGGTACTATCACCAAATGCGTGTTGGTACCGATACTTGTCTTATACGAAACTTAAGACTGTATGCCTTGTCAATCTTCCAATGTTTTTACAAATAGGTACTTGCTAAGACTACTTAAAATTACCGACAGAAAAAAACTAAGTAAGGTACTAACCTTACTTAGTTTTTTCTGTCGGTAATTTTAGGAAAGCTAAATAAAACCAAAAGCTTATAAATAAAGCACAGCTATGTTTCCACAAAATTTACATTAATTATCGGCTTACACAAAAGCGATAATTAATGATAAGTACTTACTAGATGATTCATGATCAAAGAGTTAATGAATATTGATCATATTTAAATTATAACTACCGCGTGTTTTTAAAAAAACACTACAACAACAAGATTATTAATACCATTCACAGTTTCACCGATATAAATTAATAATTAACTATTTTAGCTTGCAATTGTTTTCGAGATATAAAGTTAACAATTGCTAAATCCAATACTACCATATGCTACTGTAATACGCACGCAATTTACAGTAATAACTTTATTAACAAACCACTTCACGAATATTTATTGATAGTATGAAAAAGCACTGCACTTGGTACCTGTATAGCGGAGCGTGGCGATGTCGGTGCACGGTAGCCGGGGACGCGTACGATCGCTCGCGGCACGTGTTCAATCACAAATTCGCGAGCTACGCAGGGAGGCGAAGCGTGTCACAGTGTGCCGCCTACGACCTATACTGGAAGAGAACCTTCGCACTCGCACCGATATTACTCGCCCCTCTACACAACATAACACCTTAAAAGTAAAAGTGGTCGATCCCGAAGGCGTGGCAGTCGGCCAGCCAGCAGCCGTGACTCGGCATTGCCCACATCATTATTTTATTATCAAGGTGCGTGATTGCCAATCGTGATAGCTGCTATCATGCTTTTGCCAGTCGCGGATTTTAATCAGGAAATGTCAAGATCACATATTTGGCAGCTTAGGTCTCTCAAGTAAGATCTAAGCTTAAACACTTACACAAATGAACCATTTTAAACCGGCCTTGCTTACTTTGAATTATCTAGGCCGCATGTATATTGTATATGCTGTAATAATAACATAGGCTTAATCGGTCCATATTTCATGGACTCTGCCTAGAGTTGAAATAAGTTAAGTAAGAAAAAACACACTTTTGTAGGTAAACATAAGCCACGAAAGAAGACTAAGATGCGGACTATGTCCTGTGATACCCAATGTTTTACATTAAAATTTTATATAGAGAAGTTATTTGCTAATAATAAGTCATAATCATCACTCCGACAGTATAATTAGGTACTTATAAAGTAAGTATATCCGCTCTTAATGAAAAATTTGTTATCAGCCTCCACGCTATACTGAACACTAAAATTAATCGGCAATAGGGCAATTAAACAGGTATCAATAATGATGGAAGGTAATGAAACGAGTGATTATTACGGCGCCGGAGCAATATTCGTGGGTACATAGGTACCTAGGTAAATGCCGCAACTATGTGGTAGCTAGCTGGTTCCCAGGCAGCGCACAATTGCCGCTTTTTGTCCTCGATCGATATAATGGCACGGTATTGGAGACTGTGAGAGCAACAGGAAACATGAGCCCAGCCCTGTATGTCGGAAGAGTTAGCTCATGTTCCTGCAAAAACAATTAGAGCGAAACGGAATTTGGGTCCTATCGATTTACATTTATCTCGGTTTTGTAACTCTATCTAACGTGTTGAAAAAAACAAGTTGTATCATGTGTTTGCAATAGGTATTATGAATTAAGTCAATCAAAATGTCGGACATGAAATGATTTGTAACTAAGTAGGTACGAGTTATGAGTATGACTAATTAAAACAATGCAAAAATTACGTTTCTCTGAAACGAAACTTTCTACGTTAGCGATTAATTCAATTCGCGAGGCACCAACTCTTTGGAATAATTTATTTGGCTCACATAATGACAAGAATATTCGGAACCGCGCTACATTTTTGACCGAACCGAAGAAAATGGTGCACAATTTCTTAAAAGTGTTTGTAGTAATTATGAGTCCAATAGCGATGCTGCATGGTCACTTGAAGAATTTAGCTTGGAACGGAGGGCCGTTGCACCTGCAATGTGAATATGGAGCTGATTTGTGGATGAGTAGTGGATACGTAAAGGAAAACGTGATCGCTTTGAAGACATTACCATATCAAGATGCGATTTACGTCATCACACCAAGGTACAAAGGGTCAATTACCTACTTAACCTCCTTAGGTCAGCCGGAAAGTTTCAGGACTGGTTGAGCGTCCAGAACAGAAAAGGTAAGTTATGATGGCACAAATATAATATCGGAACGGCACCTGAATTTATTCATCAATTCAGTTGCCGTTCCGCAGAACTTTGTCCTGATTATGGTTAATCAGAACTTCGTTCTGAGCGTAGTTAGTCAGAACTTCAGTCCTAGTGGACTCAATAAAAACCTTGAAATAGCCACTTTCTGGGCGAACCAATTTCTTAGTAAAATAGGCAATAGCTACTTCACTAAAACAATAAGTGTTGGTGGTAACCTAGTATTTACCCTAACCGGTTTTTTGCTCAATTATCTCATGAATAACGTTTTATATTAGAGTCATGTCATTGAAACATACGTGTGCTGCCAAATATATTGCAGTTTTTTTTTATTTATTCTGGTCTAATTCTGTGGCACAATAATTTAATTTGTTGATGTAAATGTAGTTCTCCTTACAGAATAAAGCAAGGTGTTCTGGCGACACTTTGGCTGATTATTCGTGAAAAGAATGGTGTGGAGCTCCAACCGTACCCTGAGCTACGTGACCACAAACTTAGTGACTGTAACGCCATTCAGAATGCTGTTGACTTCTATCTGGATCATCTTGTAAGTATATGTTCACTGCAATAAAGGAGTCCTCCATCGTCATGGAAAATGCTTTTTTTTGCAAATTTTTTGCAGTTTTGATCTTAATTTCTCAGAACTCTTTTACGACGAAAGATAAATAGGTAGGTTATTAACAAAGGCACCTACACTGCGCCGCAGCATTAATTAACTAGTTAATTATGATGGATTGGATATTTAATTCCTCGTAAAAACGAGGAATTAAATATCCAATTCATCATTTGCACGGGAAACAACGTAGCGCCTTCTCCCGCGCTACGCCGAGCGGAATCCCGATATTACCTACTGTGCTATTACCTGCATTATTTAATGAAATTGACGGCCTAGCTGCGACTATGTTGCCAATTACAGCAATTACTTAAATCTACATCCTCTTGACATTTAATAACTTCGATTAATATAAAATATACGATCGTGACGGGATACCGTCAAAAATTAGCCTGACATACTAATTGCAAGTATCCTTACATTCATCCATGCCATCCGTCCTGACATTTCCGTAAAAAAGAATAATGCATTCCATGATTATTTGTATTATTACGATGATTAAATGGAATGTCTATTAATTTTAAAATTGTTTTATGCCTGTATTTTCGCTCAGGGGAAGTAAATCACGAAATAATATTTCCAAGAGAAATATGCTGACTCATCTTTGACAACGCAATACGTGGCATGTGGTCAGATGCGCGTCATTT
Organism: Noctua janthina; assembly: GCA_963576755.1. Lineage (NCBI taxonomy): Eukaryota > Metazoa > Arthropoda > Insecta > Lepidoptera > Noctuidae > Noctua > Noctua janthina. The sequence continues at coordinate 9,504,508 of OY755055.1, forward strand.
GTTTTCACCCGCTTAAGATCATGGGACTGTCGCCAACGAAAAACCCAGCCTGTAGTTTTGACTCCGAAAATGTATTATACATAGATACTACCTGTAACGGCTGAAGTTGCAGGTAGTGTCGAAAGTCAGTACTTAAGTACTGGGTTGTGATCATATAGGCAGTTTCTCTATGAAAAATACTGGTATTCAGCAGCATCTGGTTAGACTGAAAGCCGACTCCGACTTACTTAGTTTCGAAAAGGCTAGGCAGATGATGTTGATGATGAAGTGTATTATTGATTTCCATAAACAATTCAAGTATTGCTATTAAAGGCATGTGTGAGGTTTGCGTCAACAATGAGAACGGCAAGAGCGCGCGCTACGCAGGCTAGAGCGGGCATGGAGTTGACTGTCGACTTCATGAAGTCATGAGACAACATATTTCCTACGTGATTGTTTTATTGAAAGCCAATAAATCGATATATTTCTTTTTATATAAGACCATTCATTAAGTAGGAACATGATATACCAACGTAATCGGTCAAATCGTATACAGATCGTAGAGGCTGCCTAAACTATTTTGAAATAGTTAATACAGCCTTAATAAGATATGACAAGACACTTCCAGGGATACTACAACGTGCACACTGGTACAGGCACCGTAGCACAGGCCACGTAGCACAGACCGCGTAGCACAACCCTTCTCCTACAGGCTCCGTAGCACATGCCACGTAGGACAGGCCGCATAACAAAACCCATTAGCACAGTCTCCGTAGCAAATACCACGTAACAGATACTGCGTGGCATATCCCTGTAGCACACACCACATAGGACAGGCCCCGTAGCACAGGCCATGCAAACCCCAACAGGCCGTGCTGTGGTAAAGGTCCGGTAGCAAAGCCCCGTAACACAATCCCCGTAGCGCTGTAGTCGATTCGCTAGAAACGTGTTCCCAACGCACATTTTAGATTCACCACATATTTAACTACGCATATTAATACATTTCAATCCAATAACAGTGTTTACCACAATAATGCTGGAATGATTATGATTGTATGGAATTTAAATCTTGCAGTTGTATCTTACCTGCGTTTGGCCCAGTCTAGGAAAAAAGAGCTGGCTTAAATTGCGCGCTAACACTAATAGGTAACATTAAATTGCGATTTTGTTGTTCCATATTTCCCAAGCGTGATAAATTGGTGATTATACTTACCTAAAGGACTGTTACTGGTACTCTTGGAAACGATAGACATTATTAACTAGTTCGGTACTTACTTGGTTTAAAAAATCCTCAGTTTCCAAAAACTTTGTTCCACAGGGAAAACTGTGGGTATTGGACACCGGCATAATCGATACGCTTACGAATGCAAAATGTACGTGTCCTCCGAAAGTGGTAGTCATCAACTTAATCCTAGGAAAACTGATCAAGCGCATCGATATCTCCTCCCTCTTGGAAGCGAACTCCTTGCTACAGAATATCGTCGTTGAATATGGTTTAGGAGGCAAGACTTTCATGTAAGTAGCTTCTTACTTCTGCACCAATCTACCTTTATTTCTATAGAAATGCAGTGTCAAGGTAAAGGAGAATGGGCCTTGAAGTATGAGCATCAAACTCTAGCAGGTCGTTGACTCTGAATCGAGAAAAGTAGTCAAAACAAGAAATATTATTCTTGAAGAGATCAATCTAAAATACATATCTTAACGCTATTGAGCGCTGGGGTAGAACTAACGATCCGACCAACCTACTGCCACTGTAAGGATGTGTTCCTAAAACGGCATTTAAGATGTCACTGTTTTGAAAAGGACGTTTATATGTTGTTTGAAAAGTAAAATATCAGTGAAAGTGAATAAATTGACGAAATAACAGTATTGTATATAAAAACTTCTCATATTTAGAGCTCTGAATCGAGAGAAGTCTCCATAATAAGAAATGTTATTCTTAACGCTATTGGACGCTAGAGCAATTTTACCCATTCTCCTTTGCTAACAAAACTCTGTACCTACCTAAACGTTACGGGTAATACAATAACAAAACAGGATAACATTTTTTTTTTGAAAACTTCATGTCTGCGGAGAATCGCTAGCTAATTTAACTTGACCTTGTATTTATCAGTTATTACTTATCAAAAATTGTAATTGCCTATTTCTATAAGTAACGAACAAATGCCAATAATTAATGAGTCAATCAAAAACAAATTAAAACTAAATCGATGTAGGCCTTAAAGTAGTTTCGCATGCTAGCTGGGCACTTAATTGTGTAACCTAAGCCTATGTGAATGCTAAATAGCTCACCTTCTAACAAACCTGAATTACCTCTCTATCTTTTACATTTGCCTACCACAATAAATAAAGTCTGATCCAATATTTCAAAACCTATCTATCTAGATGACAATGACACTAAAGATATTTTGAAATCGACAGGCAGGTACAGCTACGTCGTGTCATAAATTATTACGATAATCATTTAAAACTGTTATAATTAATCCCAACGAAGCGAGGTGTTGTAATTACATCTTGTGTTTAAACTTAGCAATAGGTAACTCTCATTAAAGTGAAGTCTATCTATATTTTAGGTACTTTCGTAACTCCCAGTCTTGTATCAAATATCCCTTGCGCAAGCAACTTTTAAATATTTAATTTAAGATGGCTATTTATTTCATGCTTTTATTTTCTTTTAACTCGGGAAACAGAACCCGAGACGTTCCATCAGCTTTCTATAAAACGTCGGAGGACGGTGTATTCATGATAATTTATCGTTCAACCGATTCACTAGGGGAAAAATATCTCGCGACTTTTCTCTCAGGTAATGTCTGACGATACCGAACTACGTTGCCAAACATCTAATCTGACTGCTAAGTCTCAACCTCCAAAAAGATCACTAAACTGTGATGAGATTGAATTGCTTTTGAACGTTTCTAAATATTGGAATTGGCCTGTTTATCCTCTGGACAGATATCGCCAGACATGCACGTCGCTCGATTTCGTTCGACAGCTCCAGCCACATATGTGAGACATTATTGTTTTCCTGTGAATACGAGGCTTAACATAGGCACTGATATTGCATTTGTTTTATTCGACCATTCTTTAGATATGCATCGGACGCGTCGCGTGGCGCAATCCTTGTGCACGAGATCTCATCGGGGGCAGGGTGGTCAGTGGTGGCTAGTGGTCCTTCCACTGGCCTCCAGATCGCGCTAGTGAAGCGGATGGCGCAAACTGTCCTGATCCTGGTCAGACTTCATTACCCTGGCATCATTGAATTAGATACTACTGCTTTACGAAGAAGGGATTCGCTTGCGCCGCTCACTGGTATGTAGAACATTCCCGGGAGGCCCTGAATATCCTAGATAGGGAGGGAGAATAAGGGATACCTAACCTAATAAACATAGACAATAGAGTCTTTGGCCAGGACAGCTATTCCATCTTTTCACCGTAGATACAATAAAGTCTTTAGGCTTACTTTTATTACGCGCGTAAAGTAATGTAATAAAATGATTAAATTATCTAGATAGGAAAATTAAATGTATTCACTATAATGCAGTTTTTATAACATAGGCAAGTACCTAAAGTAAAAAAAATCACGAAGGAACAAAAAATCGGACAGTCACAGCCGATGCTGTGACTGTCCGATTTTTCATACATTGTAGTTTTATTAACGAACATGCACTAATAAAAAATATACCTAATCATTGCCTACCTATTATAAATATTAGCGGTATATATTCATTTGCCTATATAATTTTCAAACTTTTTTTGTTGCTAGTATTCGGCGAGCACAGCAAGCCAGTGGTGTTGCTGGGTGCAGACGGCTCTCACGTATATCTCCGTCACACGGAATGTTCCGACGTGCTGGTATGGAACTCACGGGACGCGTATAACTCGTCCCAGCTCGACAACATACACTCCGCGGGCCCGAGGTTGATCACCACTGCTGTAGCTGCTGACCCCTTCAAAAATGTACTTCTAGTACTGGACTCTAACTATCCAGACACTCTTCAGGGGAATACACCTACATATCATAAGATAAGTTTCGTTAACAAAAAAATCATTAAACAATAATTTAACGGCCTCAAAACCTAAATTTTTGGACATTCGTGTGACCGCCGTTAGTTTAAGTAGATTACAGTGATCCAGTGAACCGTGACTGATCATTAGAGATCGGATGCATATGTACCTCATCATCATCGGATGCATATGTACCTAAAGAACAGTTTTTTTCCCGGCCATAGGGTAAGCACAAAAGTATGGAAGCGGCTTCCCTGGATCGTGTATTTCATAATACAGTGTGTACAAAATGTAGAACTCATAAGAATAACGAGTATTTGTAATCAATTTAAAACCAGGCAAGATATTTGTTGAAAATAACACGTAAAAATTAACACCTTTTATTTTAATAAATAAAAAATAAAACTATTTGATTTTAAATTTTCCTGCAGAATATTCGAATAGGACAAAATGGTAAATATTCATTTGAAGTAAAACCTTCGATCACACTAAATGGAACTGTCCTACGGCAAGTGTCCAAATTTAAGTACTTCTCTGGGTCAATCAGAAACAAAATGAGGATATGGATAGGGAGCGCAGGGCATTGTCGGTAGGGGGTAATTATGCTTTCTCGCAGGTTTGCGGAATGCTCACATGACGTCAAAGTCACACTATTCAAAAGCTATTGCCAAACGTTATACACGTGCAAATGTGGATCAGTTACACTAAAAAAGCCTGCAATGCTCTGCGCGTCCAGTATAACAACGCGTTCAGGGGTTTGTTGGGGCTCCCACGGCGGTGCATTGCCTCCGGCATGTTCGCCGACCACAGTACGGACGGCTTCCAGGCGGTGCTTCGCAAAAGAACGGCCTCCCTGCGGTCTCGGGTAAAGGATAGCACCAACACGCTTCTGAGAGTGGTGTCGAACAGAGTGTACAGCCAAATGAGGCATTGGTCGCTCATGCATGTCCAAAATTATAATTATTTTTAATTTTACTAACATAGCTATAAATATCTATCTACTAACATAATATGGACTTTCATCAATTAATGTGTGCTTGGTCTGAAATAAATATTTTCAATTTAAAAAAAACAATAATATTTAAAAAGAAGTAATTACCTATAGTAATTACATATACCTATTATGTATAAACCGGGACATTTACTGCACCGTCAGTCCAGAAAAAGTACTGACGCGCGCTGGATACTGGTCAACTCTCAAACTTTAGGTAAATATGGATCCGAATATCCGATCCCTGCTGATCATCCTCTTAACCTGGTTATTATATTCTAACTAAACCAACATTTTTTTTACGGCTTGTGACGAGGTACGGTAAGTACTTCATGTTTGTGGTATTTTTGTCGATGGACCTGTTGAACGTGTTGCTGTTATTTGGAATAAAGATGATTGCACACTAAATTTTTATTGGCCCGATATGGTTTGATTGGCAAATGATCCGAAAATAAATATTTATTTGCAGCACTAACTTAATTATATGCAATTAAAAAACTCATGCCTTATTTTTAGTTCGTTAAGAGATAAATGGTGGAGAAGGTTAAATATGCATAGCACGAAATAGCCAACGCGACCTACTGTAGGTACCTATATAGATAGGTGCATATATCCTAATAATAGCTATCCGGAACCAATTTGGGTGTGCAGCATATTACATGTACAGACTAACCATTTACAGTTAGTTCAAGGTAGGCACCTTTCGATACCGTTGTCTGCTATTTGACGGGTCTCGGCTTAAGTTATGCTGTGTCAGTGATCGAACAAGGTGTTGATTTAGATCCTTGTTAGTGTGAGCGAGACGAGCGAGGTGGTTCACTTCTATGAACAAACAACTTAATGGAAAGGTCCTTGTTGGTCCTTTTACGATGATTCCCACGCTTACTGAAATTATTCGTTGGTTCGTTGGTTATTTTTAAAAAACAGCCGTTTCCTACAAAACTGCAATACATTCGCGGTCAAAATGTATGGAACAACTGTTTATTTTTTAATTGCCGACGAAAACTTCTGTCGGTGTCCCTTGCCCCCTGTATAGCTAACAATAGCTCAGTTGAGATAGAAACATAACATCACGTCTGTTATCCTCGAAGGGTTAAGCAGAGGAGTACCTACCTAATAGTGCAGCCACATTTCGCCAGTTATATTTTAAGTCCCATTTATTAGGAGGCGAGCCTATTGCCATCAACCTGGCACAGGTCCAGATTTCGTGGCTGCTACTGAGAAATCCCTGGTAGATAAACCTAATACCACTATGCCCGACCCGGGAATTGCACCCAGCACTTCATGCTCAGCAGTCGCGCTTAAGACCACTCAACTAACAAGGCAGTCCATAATGTATTTGAGAAATTAAATGCGATAAGGAGTTCAACTATGATCCCTAAAATATTCATTGTCTTTTTCAAGCATGTTCTAAATCGCAACACATGGTTTGTAGGGATAAAATTAAACTATTCAATTGTGGACATAACGCTTATATTTTAACATAACATGGTGAATTTAAAATAAACATCTTTAAATTAAAACAACGAACAAAATACAAATTTTCGGAGGTCGACCCATGCTCTACATAATATTCCAAATGCCTTAAAAAGTATTGCATTTTTTATGTTTTCTGGGGGTAGAAAACTGTCTTCTTTGCATATTACACTGTTTTTTTTTTTAAAAAGCACTAGCTTCGAAATTTCAAGAAAAACATGAATACAATCAAATCATTTCAGCGTCATTTTTCATAAATTATTTTATCATAAAACGATTTGTTTTCACGCTAACGATTTAGTGTGAATACATAAAACGCTTTATACAATGACATATTTCACGGGTCGATACTCCGAAGACTTATAAATAAATTAATCTGCGATCAAAGTTGAGAGCCAGACATTTAAACTTATGATAATAGCATAATCAACTTTCCAATACAACAAAATTAGCATAATCTTTTAAATTAAGCACTACGGCATATACATCCAGAAACATTTCAGCATTGAATCAATTTTATCACAATAAAGATTGATCTTTTTGACTTATTTATTATACCACTGAATAATCATACTAAAACTCTATCAGCTATAAAAATAAATTATCGTAAGTAAATCGAGAAGAATTCTGCTTTTTTTTTCTAATCAATGCTGGAAATGCCACTGAACTGTTTCATAATAAGTTTTGTATCCTGATAAATAAATCAATCACAGGTACATTGTTTAGGCCACGTTACACTACAGGCTTACAGATAGCGCACTAGGTGGACGATAGCTGCTCATAGCCAGTCCGGCACACAACGCCCCTTCGTAATGCGATATCTGTCTCATTGATTGTGATAATATAACAAAAAATGTCTTTTAATAAAAATCAATTTCAATAAAATAAATTAATCAAAAATCATCACGGTAAAATGCATGTATGAAATTCTAAATTATGTGCATTTACAAAAAAGAATTATATTTCTTTTTATATTTACAAAAAGTCATTTTAATCCAAATTCAAATATCAGTTTAGGTAAATAATAGCAAATCACATCTGAAATCATACATAAATCCCACGTTATATGTACAATATTTGTGAATAGAAAATATTTAATAAATCACAATGATCCCACGTACTCCTTGCAAGTGGCATTATTATTAATCACGGTAGACAAATGTCTAACATAAATCTCATCGCACACACTATCATCAGTTATTCAAGTTTTACTTATACACGTAATATTTCGCTTACACATATGTATATCGTAATAGCTGTACAAATATTAAACTTTAGTCACAGTGTACACAGCAAAAAGTATTTATTTATGTTCAATTTTAAAATCACAACATCTCTAGGGCCAAGGCACAAATGTGATTTACTTATAACGCCCTCTAGCTACATTCATATAATTCAAGTTATTGATTTTTAACTACAGATTGTACGTTACATAATATAGGTACATTATGATTATTATTTATTATCAGAAAAGAAGTGGAAAATAAAAATCTAATTGTAAAGAGGGCATGATTGGTCCTATTTGTTCAACAAATATTTTGTGAACTCTTAATAATTGAATATAGTCAACCTCTGATCTAAATAAAATCTGTAAGGCCTCATTATCTCGTAAGACGCCTGAAAGGCTCAATAAAGATAATATCCCGATGTAGAGTGTAGTATACCGAATAGTGCCGCTACACTACGTTACTAGCATTATTACCGTACTTACGAAGCAAGTAGTGCGTCTAAGTTATTAAAGTATAATTGTCAAATGCAATATAAGACCAATGGCAGTACATTTACTAACATTAGGACGTAATACGTACTTATTAATTTTTGAAAATACATCAAAATAATAATTTTCACCTCAATGGTAAAATATATTTATTTAGTAGATTATCAGCGTTACTGCGCCGTTCGCTTACTTCGGGATATAACCTTAACATAGACAATCATCGGAATAAGTTTAGTGTTAGTTGATCATGAATGAACTCGAGGATGCAAGGAAATAAATTAACTACAGAAACTATATTAGAAGCCTCTGCTATAATATTGGCCTATTAAAAAAATGCGCAAATGTTACTTATACACAAATGAACTGTCAACTGCACGTAATCTTCAGATCTAAGTTTGAATAAAAAATAAATAAAGAACAGGTGTATAAAGTATGGTATTCTTCTGACCTCATCTTTTGCTCTCATGTCGATATTCGAGTTTTCCAAACAGCGGACTTGTCTCCTGTAAATATAATTTAGTTATATAGATACATGGTATATGTACATAATTATTGAACGCATTCAGTACCCTGATGTCCATGATAATATAAAAATGTTAAATATCACAAGTGTCATAATAGTCATTATAAATAAGCAATCATAACAAAACATATTATATAAAATGTGGATTGATGAATTACTAACCTGTCCTATGAGAATCCCCTGCGACGTGATTTGTATGCCTAGGAACGATGAACTTTGACTCCTGGAACATTGACAACATTAAATCTTCTGTGGTGGGATGATATTCGACTTCGTTTATACTAGCGACTAATGGAGAACTCTCATAGTTCCTGTTTGTGTCTCTGGTCGTGGGCGTGGCGCCGCTAGACCGAGTCGGATAGTCCACGGAGCGCGGCCGGCGCGTGTCCACTGGAGTCATCTTCGGATTCACGTGGACGTCTTTGTGAATATACGGCTCAAGAGACACGCTCGTTTCGTTTTCGTGTTCGATTGTGTCGTCAGTAGCAGTATTCCCGTTCACTTCGACTATCAGTGGCCGCTGAAGCGTCGGCGACTGCACCACAGAAGTCGTGTTGTGTATAACGGTAACGCACACTGTGTGCTTCACTGGAGACGTCACTTCACTAATGCTATCATCGGGAAGACTGGCAACACTTCGGGACAGTGAGGGGCTGTGCGTGAGAGCTGTGATATCAGATTCTGAATCCGGCTCGTTGGCAGGCGGTTCTATTTTAACTTCTTCAATAACGCTCTCTTCTTTAACCTCAGTTAGTTCGTTTACAGTTTCGGTCGTTCGTTTCACGTATTTAGGCATACGTAAAGCCCAATGGCCGTTGTGGTCGTCAGAGGAACATGAATGTGTAACAATTGGTTTTTTGCGCTTATAAAAAAGCATATAAGCGGTATTATTAACTAATTCACTGTATGCATTTTCATCATCGACTGGTGTAACCTTAGAATCATCGAATTTGTACCAATGTCCATCATATGGATTTTTACAAGCTGCCGTATAGTGGCCAGTCTCCAGATCGTCACCGTGGTGGTAGCAGATGGCGTAGAGGTCGTACATGTTCTCGTGCGCGTTGGTCGCGGGCGTTTTCGAGTGTCGTCGCCGGGGCGACCGCGAGTGGCCGGGCGACTCTGCCATTTGTACGTTTCTTCTAACAAGATGCGGCGTCATATCCAAATCATTCAAAGGAAACTCTACCATTGCTGTTAACTTTGTGCTCGTACGACCTTTCGCTTGCCTGAAAATGTGTCATTTTGAGAATCCATCCACAAACAAAATACAGTAATAATTTTTAAAATTATACTCACTGTCGAAACCGCTTTAAATGTATTACTAAAACATCAGGAAGAGACCAAAGCCCGAGGGTTTTCACCACAGGCATATATCGCTGACACTGCGGACATCTATGGAAAACAAAAAACATGTTGATTACCACTATTCATTTGTGAAAATGTAGTTTCAAACACAAGCATTAAGTTATTTTTATATCGAACACGCGCTGCTACATGACATACAGTCCTTCCACATTAATTTTACCTGAGATTTAGCATAACTATCAAAATAACAGTGATCATAAGATCACACACAGGAATAATCCTGTTCGAATAAGGGTTCTGTTGGATTATTGCTGTCAGAGATTAATATCAATAATCTTTATCAAACAAGAAATTGGTTGAGTGAGGGGTAGTTGAACGAAGTCATTTATATAGATTTATTTGGAACAGTGTGGACCCCAAGATTCTTCCTTGAGGTATACCGCAGCTGATAAACTCTTCGTTACTAAGAACGGCGTCCATTTTAACACAATGGCTACGCCCTCTAGGTAAAGTTTGTGAAAATGTCTTGGGCCACAGCACACATTCCCATATGCTAAAAGTCTGAGAATAGACACTACATCAAAAGCCTTCGTTAGAACTAAAAAAAAAATTGTGAAAAGTCTGTAGTATTAGTGTAGTATTATAAATGTTAGTTACCTCCAGGCGTCTTCCTGCGCGAGATGCTCCGCGCGCGTGTAGTGCGCCAGGCACGCGTGCAACGTGAGCGGCGCGGCCGAGCCTACCGCCGACACGTGCACCTCGCACGCCTCGCTCGGCGATCGGATTATACTGGGGGGAAACAATATTATGTCTCACTAAGTATCTCCACAACTTGTTAGTGGTTCCAAGATGGTAGCATTAGGCCCGCACCCTCTCCCCCCCACCGTTTTGTAATGGATATCTATATCTAGGGGTATCTATGAGCTTATGTAGACGGCTCACTCCGTAGATGATGCTTAAGCGCCGAGGAATCAGACGCGCTTCCCAACACGAATAAATCTTCGGAACAATGACATCACCCCGCGATCAATCAGCTTGTAGAACCCCCAGGAAGCTTATTTGCTTCTACATGTAGAGCTAGGTTAGCTATGTTGAAAGGGCCCGCCACGTACAAGGGACCGAATAGGACTCTGTGCTGACAATACAGTCCACATAATTATGCAGGGTGAAATTGTCTAGTGGGCGAGTTTTAGTTTTTATCAAACTCGGTCCCGAGACAACTTTGAGTATTTTTCGCTCATAGTTTCGGATTTAGAGAATGATGATGCCCACTTGAAAATTTTATATCATCATCATTTCAGCCAAAAGACGTCCACTGCAGGACATAGGCCTCCCGAAAGTATCGCCACGTTGACCGGTCCCGTGCGTCTCGCATCCAGCGGATCCCTGCAACATTTACCAGGTCATCGGTCCACCTAGTGGGGGGCCATCGAACGCAACGTCTTCCAGTTCGCGGTCGCCACTCCAGAACTTTCCGGCCCCATCGGCCATCCGTTCTGCGAGCAATGTGCCCTGCCCACTGCCACTTAAGTTTGGCTATTCTTCGGGCTACGTCGGTAACCTTGGTTCTCTAGCGGATTTCCTCATTTCTGATTTGATCACGCAAGGAAACTCCGAACATAGCCCTCTCCATTGCCCTTTGGGTGACTTTAAGCCTTCTGATGAGGCCCATTGTGAGCGACCACGTTTCGGTCCCGTATGTAATCACTGGCAACACACAGTGGTCATAGACTTTCGTCTTGAGACACTGCGGTAAGCAGCATCCCGTCGCCGTAAATGTATCGGAAAAAATACGTGACGTTGGCCGGGCAGTAGCAGTAGCTAACCGTCTGTCCTGCGTATACTTTTGACGAATGGCTACCAAATTACCAATGGACCAACGCCCTGCTGTTATCCAAACGAAACCAACTGGAGCCCACATTTACGAACTTCATCTTCCAGAAGGGTTAGGCAGAGGTATACCTATTGTACGTCCACATTTGCAGTCATATTTACCTGTAATTTTTCGGGCAAAATACAGCTGAATACGGCATGAAATATTCAAAGCAGGATAGTTGTCAGTTATTCGCAGTTTGCTATCGCGTCCTACTCAGTCGGGAAGGTCAAGGCTACGTTATCACGGAGTGTGCATCGGGAAGTGGGATGTGATGATACTGCGTGGTATTTGCGATAAATGAACTTCCTGTTAAATCCAATGTCAACTTCAATAAAAATACACTTAACAAAAACCTAGAATAAACATAATCTGTACCTACTGAAGAAAAAAGTGAAGTTTGCAAAGCCCCCACTCCCCCCCTCCCGTTTGCCCCTTTGCAAACTTCATTTTTTTATAGCTATGCTATAATGGGTCTTTTTTCATTGCCCGTACATAATAACTTTGTTTATTGTAAACAAAATTCAACATATTTTCCACGCATGACAACATTTACAAGGCAAACAGTATGTAAGGATCGCAGTAGGTGGCGTTCTGTGGTTTCTGGGTATGTAAATAATATTTACCTGTCCCTGTGCGCGGCGTCCCAGAGGAGCTCGAGTCGTAGATGTGGATGTTTGTCGTGTGAACACAGCGCTTGCTCCACGTCCAGAGAGAACAGCGGGTGAGGGAGCTGTGGGTGAATGGTAATGGTAATTTGTGAAAAAAGAGATAAATAAAATGTTTTTGAAACACATTTACAACAAATGCGCAACCGTAATTTTTTGTTGTTCAGAACAATTTATATGTCTTATAGGCAGTGGCTACCGTCTCCTATAAAGGGTCAAATTAGATAAGCTAGCAGCACTTCACTGGCGCGGTGGGTATCATAATTAAAGTAACTACTCTTTCAGCAGTTGTGTTGATAGTTACTTGACAAAAATATGAGGTTTTTTTTTAGTGTCCGACCGAAACAGGATTTTCAGTCAAAACCGAAACCGAGCTTTCGGCCCTGGTTTCAGTTTCGGCCAAAGCTGAAACTTTTTAAACGTATAAAATTGAAGGCATGTTATTACGCATCTACGACAAGTACCACGTGTTAAATAAAAAAACAATAATTTACAAATAAAGATATATGATAAATGGGTCTACTCTTGACCTAGATCTAGTCCTGAGCACAGAGATACGAAAAGATGGGATGAGTTGAGGTCGACGCTGGAACGAGCTAACCCAAACATTAGATAGCATAATATTAACAATTTAAAGCCGAAAACGGCGGTGATCACAAGCAACGAACTAATCCGATGTTAGCCGAACAACTTATGACAAATCACGAATATCGAGTCCGGCGCGGCCGAAGTTTCGGCCAGTAATAGGCCGAAACCGAAACTGTGGCCGAAGCCAATTTTGTTGCCCGAAACTGAAATCGAAACCGAACCTTCTGTCAGTCACTAGTTTTTTCTTATCGACAGTGTAATTTGAACTTTTTTTAATTCGGCTAACAAGATTTTAAACTATCATGGTCCCTAACATTATTACAACTAGAAAAAGGGATATTTACCATGAAAATAACAAAGAACACAGAACCCAAAGAAAACAGAACAAAACCGAACCAATCGGAAACTCAAAGAAAACAGTAAACATGGTAAATATCCCGTTTTCTAGTTATAATAATCGGCTAAGAGTTCAAATGTTCCCGCATCATCATCAAATTCAGTTCAAACATCAAGTTTTAGTTTTTTCCGAGCACACCACAACTAGGTGATATAGAAGTAATCGTACTTGTTCTTCCACAGCAATATAATACATACCTCTGGCTGCAAATACGCGGGATCTCTAGGGCGGTGCGCCTCAGCAATCCTCGCGCGGAAAATATCAGCGCCCTGCGCATTCTCCAGCACTCGCTCGGCGACTACCTGACACATCTCCTTCAACATCAGCTTCTGCAAGTCCTCGTATGAGATCTCACGAGGAACTTGCATAGCGTAAGGTGATCCTGTAACAATAATAAAAAAGGGGTCTTTATAAAATAAAAAAAAAACAGAAGGATACAGATAGAATTTAATTACTGTTCACTATAATTGATGCACAACTATTTACAGAAGCATAGTGATGTTCGCGTATAATTCGGAGTCCAGCTTAGTCATTATTTTAACCACGTCAAATTGAAACTTTTTATTTATTTACGGTGCAAGACGGAAGGAATGTTAAGGTACGTGAACCACCTTTACGGAATGATAAACATATTATTTAATAATACTGACCGAATCTCTCTCCTTCCAATAGATTGACCCACAAGATAAGGAGGTAGGGAGTTGTGGGCGTCTGTAGTAAAGGCGGTGCTTCCATACAGTACAGGGCGCCGAAGTCGATGCCTGCCGCCTCCCAGCCAGCTCGAGCGTTACACCAACCTGGTCATACAGAATGCGTTCAGATAAAGAAACTTATGAAACAAAAATGCATCACTCAGCATCGAAGATAAGATATCTGTCCGAACGTGATGATGACGTGACTAGCTAACAGCGATTTACTCGCTCACTGAACCCACAAAAGATTGTGTGGACTCATATGGGTAATTATATTAATAGCTAATACCGCCGGCGAGAATTCTGTCAAACCAACAACTCGATTTTAGGTGCTAGCTTACGATCTACTTACTAGTCGCTGGCGTTGGGACAGGTGCCTTATGGGCTGGTTTTGTTGTCCATATGAAACTTGTAATTCATGCAATTAATATCTTCCCTAATAATTGTTTAATTGATTTCACGATGTGCGCAGTAACTGAGCGATTGGCTGCTGCGCTGTGTGTCCCGGGTTCGATTCTCGCACGGAACATATATTTGTTAAGCCTATAGTTAGTTGTTCCGGGTCTTGCTGTTTGTGTATGTGATTTTAAATGTTTGTAACCGCACCCACGATACAGGAGAGATACCAAGTGAGGGGAAACGTTTTTTTATAAAAAAAAAAGTTAAAACCATTTTTACCCATTTCATTGATTTCTGCCATAATTATGTGATCCCTATCAATTCCCGTGTCGTTGTGTAGTGTTGTCCGTAGGTCTTCCATGGTTGCGTTCGGAGTCAGTTCTACTCCGATACGCACTTGTCGAGGCTGCTGGTTCACATACACTACCTGAAAGACATTGGAGATATTTACATATTTAAAAATCGTTAATAGGTATCAAAAGCGTAATGATGCCGGAACCATAACATTTTACAGAAGTTTATCTACATCCCAAAACAGATGAATTAAAAATATGATGCTATTTTAACTAACGCAAGATAACAAACTATACTACTGATGACTTACATTCACAGGAAGCGGTGAGGGCTGGGTAGTAGCCAGTCGTGAAGGTAGCTGCACACTCACACAGTGGAACGGGTCAAATGTACATGATGTGCGCTCACATTTTGCACATGTCAATGCTGACCTGTAATATAAATAGATAGCAGATTTGCAGTATGTTGATGAAAGTGATTCAAGGTAAAGAAATTGTATCTGAAAGCTCGGTGACACAAGCGTGTAACGAAAATGTGTGTCATTTTTACCAAGCAGTAGATCAAGCGTGAATTATGGGCTTTGGTAGTGATAATAGCATTTCTGTACCTGTATTGAGCTTGAAATACAGCCTGTACAAATGAACTGTTTCTTCTGGCATGATTGGCTAGTGTTTCAGCTGCAACTACTTCATCAGGTTTACCACATGTATTCTGAAATAAAATATATATCAATAACACCAACAGTGTTGTAAATAAGATTTAAAAACTAGGTCAACCTGATGTGCACTGCTCACCTTAATTGTTTTATATTTTTTCTTAGTAGCTGTATTCAAATCTTCATGCACTTTATCTAGTAGCCAAAATAAAAATTCCTGTGCATCATGCTGACTATTCCCTCTATATTGGGTTCCATGCCTTTCAACTGCACCCTAAAAATAGAAAACACAAAAAAATACTTTCTATAATATCTTTATCATTTATTAGTATTCAAAAAGAAGTAGGGTTTTAATCAAATTTAATAACCAAAAGGAAGCATATAAAACCACCAATATCAACATAATATGAATATTATGAACGAAATAGTATTGTAGCAAATTCTCAAGACTAAATCAACATTAAAGCAGTCAAGGTTGAAATTGAATCCAAATATATAAAGATTAATAATAATAAAGATTATAAATCCTTAATTAGTGACTGTCAGTCTAATGCCATTTACTCCTTTACAAGCTTGATGACACGGCTGTGGTTGAGCAATTGGGTGGCACGTGTCCCCAGTTCAGTTCCCGCTTAGAACAATTATTTGTATGGCCTACAAGTAGTTGTTCCGGGTCTGGCTGTTTGTGAATATGAGTTTAAAAGTTTGTAAACAGAAATCCAAGTAAGAGGCAACATTTTTTAAAATAAACATAAAAAGCTAATTATATTTGGAAAAAATTTTCCACACGGGTGACCAATGACCTGGACTGGAACATGGAATGCTTTTACACCATGGCAGTATGTTCCTGAAGGATAATTTCTGACCTCCACCCGGGCAAAGCCAAACCAGGCAAGGCAAAACCAGGATAGATTGTAGTTGAAGACATTTTAATTTATGGTAGTTTTTTTAGTTGAAACATGTTTTAAATTATCACAAGTATAAATATTCATGAGTCAAGCTTAAATGTTGTCATAAACATTTACCTTAAAAGCAGTACTCATGTCAGGAGTATAATGGCAAGCCCAGAGAGCTTTTAGAATTGCTGCCAGTTGTTCAGTCACTTCACCACGGGTACCATACTTCTTTGAATTTATTTTATTCCTCTTTTGCAAATCAACCTGAAACAAAGAGTAATTAGAAAAGTCATAACAGGAATGGTGTATTTGCTGTTTTTCGTACAATAAAATAAATTAACTAAATTACAGTAAATTTTACAAAAGAATTTACTCACTTTGTAATGGTCCAAAACAAAATATTCAGCAATAACATCAGTATGTGAGAGACACTGTAAGACGGCATTCATATAGCAAGTGTTGCCATGGTTTTTTATGCCTGTAGCCGCAGGGGTTGAACCTGGTGGCCATGGAGGATCACCACTGCATGGAACACGCTCACCATTCATCAGCGCTGGTGCAGATTTTACCTATGTAAAAAGATACGATTTTCAGTTGTCTAAAAGACTCGACCCAACTAGCTGAACTTGGTAAAAATTAAGTATAAAGTTGACATATCATTTCAGCTATTATTGCATTGATAAAAAGTATTTATTTTTAGCAAAGAGTGTCATCATGCTTGTAGGTACTGTAAACCACCACAAAAAAAATCTCCCAGTTTCTGTCTGATTCACCAGAAAACAATCACAATAGCGAAAAAAAATACTTCAGTAAATACCTTATAAGGGAATTTAATGGATAAAATAATTTTAAGCATAAATGTAGAGTGTGATCATGTAATACTTACGCCTGATACGTGAACAGTGCTCATGTGTTGCGCTATCTTGTTTAGGAATCTTTTCCATGACGGCCTTCTAAACAACTTCCTTTCTATACCATTCTCGTCTTTAGAAGTCTCTACAAGTGTGGAGCTTGCACTTGCAGGTTTGCTTTCGTTTTCGTTGCTCTTATTCTTGCTGGATCCAGGCTTGGTAGTTCCAAAAGGATTGCGAGGCAGGGTAAATGTTCGTTTTAATCGGGATCCTTCCACCTGCTTCTGTGTCATACTGTTATCGGACACTTCATTTATCAACTCACTCTCTGAACAGGATTTTAAAACTGAAGATAAATTATTGATCGACATATTAAAGAAACAATTGCTGCAATTTTACATTTATAACTTATTTTTAAACAAAAAATCCAATAGAAAACATTGATATGTCACTGACGTTAACGCCATTTTGATTATTTCTTGCCAAGTGCTCCAGATTTGTCTATGATTAATAGTGCTTTCAAATACTAAAGCTACTAAAACGTACTGTAATTATTAAAAACACAATAATTTATAATGTAAACGACAAATAAATTAATAAAAAAAACAGAAATAAATTAAACAGTTCAACAGTTAAAAGAATTTTACATTATATAGCACATCTTTATAGAGCACTGTTCGCAAGTTTGGGACGAATTAGCCAAATATGTCCCAGCTGCAAGCGCGTTATGCGTTATTATTGAGCAACGTGCCAAGAGGCTCATTCACAACGACTCCCTTGTCAAAGCCCAACTCCAAAGCCTTGCACATCGCTGCAAATTTTTGAGCCTCTCAGTTTTGTATCGGTTACATTTCGGAGAGTGTGCTTTAGAATTACACAATAACAAATACATTCCCCCATTGCCGTTTCTATCATCGGACCAGCAGAGATAAAGGGTGTAACAAGACCCTTAACGAAGCCGAAAGGCACTTGTTCTCCCTGTCATTGCGATCATTTTTTTGTTCTAGACTATACCTAAGAACCTTCCATTTACGGAGATATTGGGGATCAAAGTTCCAACTTTTTCACAAGTTTTTTTTTAAATACTTGTCAAAATCTTCCATTAAAATGGAAGATTTTGACTTTAAACCCCCACGACCCCCATACTATTCAATCCATCCATCAGCACAATGTTTTGAGTGCGTTACATTGAGTCCCACCGTAAAACGTTATTTTTCACCCCAAAAAAAAAGTCGTTTCCCAGCAATATTTTTTGCGTTAAGTTATTTAGTTTGATATACATAATGCTTGGTTGACGGCTTTGTGAAGGGTTCGCTTACACCCTGTATACGGTGAAACGTCACTGTTATGTGCTTGAAGTTCCACGGATTCGAACAAAGCGCTATGCTTCCACATTTAATGTGCAAACCGCCAGTCTGTGCAATTCACTGCCGGCTTCTCTGTTTCCCGACCATTACAATCTGGATCTCTTGAAATTTCGAGTGCAGCGGTTTCTTCTAGGTAAGCGTGCTCCACCTTACGCTGCATCATCGCTTAACATCAGGTGAGTTGCGGCCGTACGTAAAATTATTTACTCATTTAAACAATATGAGTAAATCAGAACTGAATCACCGGCGGCTAAAGTCGTTGTGTATGTATGTACATACACCACTAGGCAACACTACTGTGTTTGATTACCAAATGGACGTAGTAGAACTATTATAGAAAGGAGTAAATGATTCCTTGACATCAGACAGTGAAAAATGGAAAATAAAACGTGTCCACCGACCCCATGTAGAATGTAACTAGGGTGGGAAGACGATGATCGTGTTGGAGCGCTGACACAGCATTTTGTATTCGTTGTACGTGCAGAGTTCGGCGACACCAGTTCGCCTGTAACCGCTAATATTTATAGACATGCTTTCACCATTAATAAGTACTCCATTGTAATATTTATAACACGTTTCGCAAGTAAAGAAATATTCAAGTTCCGTCGCATTTCATTTCTATCCGTACACACACACACACACACACACACACCTAAAGACAACATATATACACGTACACAAAAAACCATTAGAGGGTTATCTCTTTTGTCAGAAAATTTACAGCACCGTGGTGTGCAGATTGGTCCCTGGTCAATGTTTGTGGACTCTCCCATTATAAAGACTAACAAACAACAAGCGAAACACAAACGAGTTTCGCACCTGTCTGTGCCCCTGTGTGTGTACCTGTCTCATGGTTTGAACATGGGTGCTTGGTAATGGTAAACTTGCAATTTGGAAATGAAGAACAAAATTACAATATTGGGATTGTGACCATGTCCAGTGGGGCCATTTATGACCACTAACTAATTCCATGTCTTTTAATCTGTACACTTCAACCAACTTATTAGTGCAAGCGGGATAATACAGAACTAAAATAAATTTACCTATTTGACATAACGATACAAATTTTCTTGAAAAGCAACGCCACCTTGAACTGCACACATAAACTAGAATACTATACGTCAATCACTTCATGTCATTTCTCTCCCTAGAATAATATTCTGTGCATTTCAGAGTTGACATTGACATGTGACACTGACAAGAATGACAAAATTCTCAAGTTTCTCACTACAGTGGATGGGAGGTTCGGCTCCTGTAGAATGGTTTGTTTCGTTCTCAGTCCGTAATGACCTTCTTAAAGATTCTCATTTAATTAAACCGTGTTTAATTGTGTTTTAATACCGGCCAGTGTGTGTTTGGAAAAAAATCTATGAGGATTATGATGAATTCGTAAATTGCAGGTAAGATTTATAATAATTTATTTCTCGGGTTAGTGATTGCTGCGACGAAAATAATAAAAATTGGTACTATAAATAGTACATTAACGACACCAACGATGGATTGAAAAAATAATTATGAATGAAAGTGAAATGATGGTGTTCGTAGTCATTACAGAAAGCCTCTTTGTCATGTTGAAGCCACCGAATATTACATTCGGCTTTATGAAGCGCAATTTATTTCAGCTGTGAAAGATCAATTTATGGTATATTTTTATACCGATTTTTTTCGTCTAAAAATTGTTTTCTTTTGTATAACTTTCATGGTTCTTTTTTACTGTGTAAACCTACAATATGGACTCTAGTGCCATGTTTCTGTAAGGCGGTAATATTTTCTTTAGCAAAAAAGGTTTTAGATAAATCGTAAAACCAATTAAAATCAGCTGTATCACATAATATAATAATATGCATTTATCATTATTTAGAGCTTTTACTTAATTAAACCAGCTTTTAAAATATTCTGTGGTTTACTCTCTTAAATACAATATCTATGCTAAAAACTTCAATCAAGATAATAAATTGAAATGGAAATATTAATAATTATATTTAAGTAATGAATTGTTGTCTAGAATGTTACTCTAGCTAGACAAAAATTCATTACTTAAATGTCATGTAAATGTCCATGTCTGTTATATTGCGATTATTTTGTTGGGAGCTCTGTACAAAACAAAAACAAACTCAGGTATTTTTCAGTGCTAAGAGAGGAATAAGCTACCTTGGCAATTTGGGTTATTAGTTGATAGCTCATAAAGCATGGATTGTGCCGTGTCTGCCAGTTATCAGCCAAGACTGGAGCTCTGAGACAGCTAGACGGGGTTGCGGCAGACTAAGGAGAAGATGGTGGGACATCTTGGGTAGCTTCCTCACAAATTAGGGCAAAGAGGCAAACCACCAAGTGAAGTGGAAGGAATTGGGGGAGGCCTTTGCCCATGAGTGGGCAAATACAGGCTGACAATAAAAAAGAAGGAGATAGTTCAAGTTTTTATTTTTTTATTTTAGATAACCATCTCCTGGTACAATGTCGGCCTTCAATAAATTAAAACTTCTTATCTGGAAAAACTTTCTTCTACAAAGACGGCACAAATGGCAAACAGCATTCGAGATTGCATCACCTGTGATATTTTCTATGTTTTTAATACTTGTAAGACTCCTAGTGGATCCGAAATCAAAACCCGAAATAAATTACCCACCTTTTCTCCCAACTTATTTTAATATAAGTGGACGAAGTTTGTAAGTATATTTTCTTAAAATTCTTGTTTATCAAATATTAAAATTAGAAAAAAGAGCATTGCTAATGTTTTATATTTTTGTTCAGAGGCAATTTAACAACAACAAAAACAGGAACTCTGGCATTTTCCCCTGAAAACCCACTCACTAGAAGTGTAACTAAAGATGCCATAGCAAAGGTTGCTGAAGACAACTTCAGCATACTTTTTACTCTCCTCTTTGACTCGAATATTCTACCTCAACCTAAAGGCTATAAGAATGCAAAAGAAATGGAGGTAGCCCTTACCCAACCCAATGCCATGAACCAAATTCTTGTTGGCATACAGTTTGATGACAAAATGGCAAGTAAGTAATACCTACCTACTTTAATTCTCAATAATGTGAATTCACCTAATGTTGTATACTATTATGAATGTAGGAAGTAGACAGAATCTGTAAGCTCATAAATGTTACAGATGCCACAAAATGGCCAGACGACATTTCGCTAACACTAAGATTTCCGGCTGTGATGCGAACACCAATGGTAGAGCACCCAATAAGAGCCAGTTGGAGGACAAATTTATTGTATCCGCTGTTCCCGCGGCCTGGACCTCGTGATCCAGACGACATGTACGGCGGAAAAACTCCAGGTTCTGTTGACACAACTTTACTTGTTTTCTTCAAGTTTCATTTATCACCCCTAGAACATCCTACCTACGACGTACCTACCTACCCACGTTAGGTACTGACCTAACGTAGGTAGGTACTTAATTATTTATTCAACGATCGATCGGAACTTTCCTTTATTTGATTAGAAATGTTCAAACTTCAATCAATCATTTATTTTGTTAAACATAGGTATGGTTACAAATAGTATATTGTCTAAAATATGTTCAGTATGTTATGCCAAATATATAGCGTACAAAATGGCGGATAAAATTAACATAAACATGCAATTACAATTAAGGTGGCATGTCAATAGGTTACAATAATAAAAATTAAAATACTTCATACATTACTACGATCGTAGAGTAATCAAATATATTATAATGTACCTCAAACTCTATTTCTAACTTCATACTGTTGCTTTAAAATTCCCCTACTTAGTTACGTCACGTACCTACGTAAACATCACCACTTGAAGGCCAACTCAATGTAGTCACAATGTAGATACTGAGTCAGCCTTTTTAAAGGAAAGTAGACAAAAATGTGACTCCTAAAATGACTAATTACTTACTTCTAGAACCTCCTTAAGTAACCAGCTCAATAAATCGATTGGTTTCATCTTAGGACTTTTTTACATATATGGTGGTACCATCAATTACGCTCGTAGATGGATAGCCGCCAGATAATACCTACATAATGCTATATATATGCTAACATCGTGACCTTTAACCACTGAGATAGAAGAAGGTTTTACGTTGGTAACACTTTTTATGAATTATATATCTGCTCAGATTCAAGGCTACATAAACCTACAACGATAAAAAGTAAATAAACTTATCAGCATCATTGTCTTAAGTAAAGTCGCGAGATTCATAAATTTGCACAAAAACGCTGACTAAAAATAGCATCGTTTAACTAGACAGTGACGCAAAATAACCAGAAACTTCTGGAATTACTCACATAAAAAAATCTATTAATATCTATGTAATATACGAGCAAACTAAATTTGGGTTTCATTTTTTAGGGTATTCACCAGAAATGTTCTTAGCAGTCCAGCATGCTGTATCACAAGAAATCATAAAGCAGAAAACTGGGAAATCGATTGGCACCAAGGTGTACTTACAACGCCTACCTCAGCTTGCATATAGGGAAGATCAACTACTAGTCGCGCTAGAAAGATTTATATCAATGATAATCATGTTATGCTTCTCGTATTCCTTCGTGAATACCGTCAGGGTTGTAACTTTTGAGAAAGAGTTACAATTAAAGGTAAAATAAAAATACATGAATAAAAATATTAATTATTGAAATAAAAAAGCTTTACTAGGTACTGCATGATCGAGTTGACAATTTGTAGATAGAAACATTCTCCGGTTTAATTGACTCTATATTCGCTTAGAAGGTGGGAGGTAAATACAATATTTTCAAACGATTTCTATGTTTTGTGTTGACAGGAAACAATGACAATAATGGGCCTTCCATCGTGGTTACATTGGCTGGCTTGGTTCATCAAACAGTTCTCGTTCCTATTGATATCAGTTATACTAATAGTGATACTGGTTAAGGTAAGTTTATTGTGTCAAACAATTTAATGGTCACGCTCCATCATTACCAGCTATTCTCGTTATTATAGGCTCGGTACAAACAAGTACACAGATCGCTGGTGATGTTATTGCTTCCCAATAGCTAGAAAAGTACGGGAACGTACGCAAATCAATAATATCCGGTTACAGTACTGTAACTGAGAAATTCCTGATCAAATTAAACCAAAAACCAAATAATCTGCCAAGAATATAACGAAATACTAGGAATCCTATCCTATGTTGGAAAAGCTTAATAGCAGCTACACTTAATTATTATCAGTTACGATTGCGCTGTTTTCGCGGAAAGTCTCGATTTCATTAATTATTTATTGAAAATGCGATATATTGAGTTACTCACTCCGTATAAAATACTGGTATTCACTATCCAGCTACATCTGGTTAGTCCAGTCAAGTCAAACATAGTTGAGAAAAAACTTGAATGCTGATGTGATGCAGGTACTTTAAATTCCTACTCAAATTCCATTCCTGATTAAATCTATTTCAAAGATTCAATTTAAAAAAAAAATTAGAACATTCGACCATCGAGCAAAGTTCGCAGAAAGCTATTGCAGCTATGTTGACCACTACTACTGCTCTAAACATAATTTCGGACTAGTAAGTGGAAGACGGGAACTGTACCACCTGGCCTTTTTGGCATTGATTTAATTGTTTAAAGGTCATATTGATTTTGCTTTACAATTATTAGGTATGCATTAAACATTATATCGGCCCTGTAGGCCATCTCCTTGGATCAAAGCATATTTTACGAGTCGCTTAGAATCAATCTATTCCTAATAATATCTATTGTGAATTACATTTTTATTAGATACCATTCAACCGGACGGAAGCTGGTGACGGATACGCTGTACTTACATTCACATCGTGGAGTGTTATTTTCTTCTTTATGATCCTGTTTGTCATAGCCTCGATAGCATTCGCTTTCATGATCAGCGTCTTCTTTTCTCGAGGTAAGGCAAAAATAACTTAAGTACATCTACGTTATATGTGCGTATCCATTTTGCAGGAAAGCGCATTTATCAAAATCGACATAAAGTTAATTAGTTCCAAACTCAATATTGCACCGAAAATAAATGAGATCGTGTAATCATCGGCAATATTAATGAGTCCATGTTATCAAATTGTAACGGTATTATTGGTTTCAGCTAATACTGCCGCATCCTTTATGGGCCTGGCATGGTTCGCGGCCTACTCCGTATTCATGCTGACTCAAGTACTATACGAAGATATAAGTCTCAGAACGAAATTACTACTTAGTCTGATATCTAACACCGCTATGGGATATGCATTTCAAATTATCGTCATGTGCGAAGGAACCTCAAAAGGTATGTACTTTCATTTTGTATTTAGTTAGTAAATACAAGTAATTTATTAACTTTAATCATTTCGTTAATTCTCCGATTTCGATTCGTTTTACTACCAGTTTTAGCTCTGACTTGACGAAGAGAAACAACTAGACAGATTTAAGAATACTAACACATTATCATCTTAGTAACCGGTCAGTGAATGCAAAAAGTTAGCATTTGGTTACAACCAGTTTTCTGTAAAATTGATCAAGCAGCTAGGTCTTAAGGTCACAGCACACATATCAACTCGGAAAGGGTTCGGCACCGTATCGCCTTTAGCCTCGCCGCGCGCCGTCAAACAGGCGTCAACCGTCGACTCGGCGATGGCTAGGCGACGCCGCGCTTACGGCTCACCCGACGCCGCGCTCACGGCTTGTGAATGTAAGTCAGTTGCCCTATGAATGACGGCACGTGTGGCAACAGTAGTATGCCTAAGGGTGGACGGAGAGACGTAAGCGCGCGGACGAAGAGCCGTAAGCGAGCAGACCACGCATCGCACCGCGGTTCGTAAGCTTATCCCGAGGCGAGGCGATTACGTTACGATTCCGATTAGTGTGCGTTGCAGTAGGGAGTTTCATACAAAGAATACTGAACGACTCGAGTTGATACGGTGCCGATCCATTTCCGAGTTGATATGTGTGCTGTGACCTTTAAGTAGGTGTAGTTTTGGGTCGAGACTAGAAATAAACGACCTTGATGGTGAATTAAAATAGACAAAAAAAACTGCTTCATTGGTCTAGAGGTCGCAAGCGCTGCTGCTGAATATGATCCTGGGGTCGATTCCCTGGAGTTAAACATAGGTACCTAACTCTCGAAGTGGGAGTGTACTATAGGTTCACATCTACCTCTTCCTATTAAGTGATTTTAGATAGTGTTACAAAGAATACTTCTAGTCTTCACTGATTTTACAGCAACTCTGCACAATCTATCGTTTTATAAACCGTAGACAATTATACTATGTCATACCTGTGAACACAATTTTATATCGCTAGAAAAGAACTAAAATATTCATCTGAACTTCGACCAAACGCCTACCACTACACATTTAATATACTACCTTAAAGAAACTAAGACAAAAGATGACTTATGTCATACCTTATAATAATAATTAATCCATTTATTTAAGGTAACAAAGACCCGTAGATAAATACTACTATAATAATAACATTTTTGTTAGTATAAACTATAAAGCATCAAGGATTTTTTTTTTCTATCTAGTGTTGTTTATATAATTAGATACCGGATTATATGCTAAAGCATATTTGCATATTATGGCTGCGAAGATTATGCATATTAAGCCGATTTTAGCTAAAATCGGCAAATCATGCATTTATTTCCTTTACCAGGGTTCGCAATTATCAAGATAATTATTTTCTTTGACTGTCTGCATGGATAATTGTCGGATAATTCCGACAATTATCCATGCAGATTCAAAACTTGATTGACACATTTATTGTTTTAACGCACACGAATTCAGTCCAAACAGGGTGTTTATTTTTCATTATTTTCGTAACTCTGCTCCTTTTATAGTGAATGAAATATCAAAACCTAAGAAAAAAATTAAAAAAAGACAGTTTTTTCTCTTAAAAACACCTTTTTTTTATATGACACATAACTTGTTTGGAATTTTGGATACCCTGGAAGCTGCAAATCGCGTTCGGATAAACGTGAAGCGACTTTGATAATGAATTTTGTTATTATCGACATATCTTCGAACCCTTGGAATAATACAAAAACGTCCCAGAGTTCCCATAGTTACCTGCAAAAAAGTACCTAAATTCAAATAGGGCCTATTGACCGCAGTGGATCTAGAATATATTCCGGCTAGTTATAATAATGTTAGCATTTTTCCTGGACGCTCATAGGAGTGTACGGTTTCCGACATTTTATTTGTCAATGTTTAATTATTACCTTTATTTTTAAGAATGTATTACACACTAAACACAAATGATTAGAACAACACTCAAGAATTGATACATGTCTTAAATGTTTAAAGACATTCACATATTTCATTAGAGCCGTGAGGTGTAAATACACCGAGAAACTTCCATCCCGCGTATTGCGTTTATGTGTTAACACTTAAACCTGTACCCATACTGAAATTCATAAGTCTAACGTAACTAATAAGGTACTTAGTTACAAATAAGAAACCTACATAAAATGCTTTTGTTAAAATTGTTGCGTACCTAGGTCTACAATGGAACGAGTTCTTCAAACCCATCTCGTACCAGGATCAGCTACAGCCGGGCCACATCGCTCTTATGCTGATCCTCGACACGATACTGTACATGCTGATCGCCATGTACGTGGAGAAGATTCGCCCGGGACTCTACGGGGTTCCGTTGCCGTGGTACTTTCCCTTCACTAAGAGCTTCTGGATACCGAATAAGCATAAAGTTGCAGGTTAGTTTTATGCACTTTCCTTGTATCCCGCATTTGCAATTTATTTTCTAAATATGTGCTTTTAGAAGAAAAAAACCTTTAAAACCCGCACATAAAGTTCAGTTTGTGCTACAAACATTGTATGACTTTTCCACAGATGGACTTTTCCAATAGGACAAGTCATTCTGTAATCAACATAATTAACAATAGCATAAAGTTGATATTCTTTTAGATTTTGCCTACTGTGTAATATTAGATTTTTCTTAAGTTGTCTTTTAGTCTACATTCAAGTTTGTTTTTTGTCATTCAAAAGTGCCTGTAATCGTCGTAATTGAAATAAATGCTTAGAGTTTGAGTTTAAAGTGGATGCTTTTTGAAGTAAAATTATTTCTGGTTTGTGTCTCCGAACACTACGATTACGTAATCGAGATCTAGTGTAATCTTAACTCATGTAACGAATCAATCAATCGCTTACGATCATCAATGTTATCAAGGTCATTATCATTGCAGTTATTCAACATCTGAAACCGGTTATTAATGTAGCCGTCGAAAGTAAAACGTGCGGTTTTGCACTAAACATTTATGCACAATAAATATCTAATGCAAAAGTGTTGTTTAAATTAATTAGGATTAATTTTATAAAAACTTATGATGCATTTTGTTATGTCTTAGAGCTGCTAATGAGATCACCTTATAGTACTTGTGAATAAAAACAACAGTTAAAAGATTATTTTTATACGCCCATCTTTGTCCGTACCCATAATGATCAAGTCTTTTCAGCGCGCATGGTCCGGTTCTTCTCGTACCCAAATGTACATTTAAGCTGGCGATATATAGGTTCTAACTATTCATACACGAAATATTTTTAGGGAATCATCTAACGGCTATAACAAAGCCATTTCAAAGGATTTTTTTTTATCTGAGTATATTTAAAAAAAAAAAAAATAATTTAAAATTACTTGACCCACAAAATAAATACTGGCTCCTTATTTTTAAGCATCCATTACGCTAGTTTACTACGTCGTATTTACCTACTGTCATTGTTAGAATATGGAAGTAAAGGTTTTATGCAAAAAGTCTCAAAAAATTTTAGAATTAGGTATACTAATTTTGTAAAAAAAAAACACTCAGACATTTTTTTTTTCGTTGCTCTGGCAACTTTACGACTTAGAGAAGTTACTTTTAAAATATTTCTTGTATGAAAAGATAGACCTTACATATAGAAGATTTATTAAACTGCATAAAGCGAACCCTTAAAGCATGCACAATAAATCAAACTAAATACATAATGTGAACTTTAAACCTAACCTAGAACGGCGATTATTTTCTGTGACTAAACAAGCACTATTGATTCCGTTATCAATTGCACATTGCCATGAAACGTAATGTTTTCAGAGATGAACATGAAGGAAACGCGTGACCTGGAGTATAATGATACACTGTTGAAGGTCGTTCATGACCAGGACGAGGAACCGAAGGGCGTGCCCGCGGGCGTCGACATACAGGTAAGTCACGCATCACGTGCCACCAAATATGTTATTATTACATAAGTTTGGCGTTAACTTTAACTTCCTCAATTTTCCTAAGCATTTGCTTTTATTGTGACGAATCACATTGTTAAAACAAACAGTCCTGTTTAACATAATATGTTGAACATGACTGTTTGTTTTAACAATATATGTATATTATACATATAATAAGTACCTATTTAAAAATGATTTATCAGAACGCAATTAGTACTCAAATGGAATTCAATTATAGAAATATCATGTTATAGTGAGTAACGTGTTATGGCAAGTTAAATGTTCGAATGAATACCTCAAACAGTACAAGCCGTTTCATTGAAGGCGTTACATAACTTTACTGTCGTATCTTGTTTCTTTTGCGAACATTCGAAGAAAGAGCTCACAAACTAGAAATACTAACTACGCGATCTTTTTAGGGTATTCTCATTTATATATTAAATATAAAAAACCTAGATGCACATTGCACAGTTCCTTACAAATGTTACACCAGAAAGCGTCGTTGATAAATCAAATTAAAGAATCAAAGTCAAAGCCAAAAAGCGAAAAGTTCTGATCGATCAAACACAAATTCGAATTTTCACCGACCACATAAAGATGTTTTTTAAACACAACGCACGTTATGTCTCGAATTCTATTTAAATTATAATACATATTGCCGTAAAGTATACAGTTTCTGGTATTTATTTTATTTCCGTGAATATTGGAAATGTGGATTATTGATAATTGAGTAATAAACGACGGGATGCGAGTTGCACGGAACAGTTGCTGAAACGATGATGTTGAATAATCAGCATCATCATTTCAGCCGAAAGACGTCTACTGCTGGACATTGGCCTCTACCAAGTGTCGCCGCATTGACCGGTCCCGTGCGACTCGCATCCAGCGGATACCTGCAACCTTCACCAGGTCATCGGTCCACCTAGTGGGAGGCCTTCCAACGCAATGTCTTCCGGTTCGCGGTCGCCACTCCAGAACTTTTCGGCCCCATCGGCCATCCGTTCTGCGAACAATGTGCCCTGCCCACTGCCACTTAAGTTTGACTATTCTTCGGGCTACGTCGGTAACCTTGGTTCTCTTGCGTATTTCCTCATTTCTGATTTGATCACGCAAGGAAACTCCGAGCATAGCCCTCTCCATTGCCCTTTGGCTGACTTTAAGCCATCTGCTGAGGCCCATTGTGAGCGATCATGTTTCGGTCCCATATGTAATCACTGACAACACAAACTTAACTTACCGCAGTGTCTCAAGACGAAAGTCTACAACCGACTTTCGTCTTGAGACACTGCGGTAAGTTGGACGAAAAGATACCAAACTACTTCCCGAACGCTGTCGAGCCGTGTCGGATTTGACGATTGACCTCTTTCTCAAAGTAGACCTACCTAACTAGACCGTTTGTCCCAGGTAGACATAATCGTCTACAACATCAAGTGTAGAGTCTCCGATCTTGATAGGAGTGGGTGTTACGTGAGCATTCAACATGACTTTGGTTTTGTCCATGTTCATTTTAAAACCGACTCTTTCGGAAGCTCTACTGAGGTCATCGAGCATTGTACTGAGTTCCTCCATGGTCTCAGCCATGACCACTATATCGTCGGCAAACCGAAGGTGAGAGATGAACTCGCCATTGAGGTTGATCTAGAACCTTGAAGACATCCTCCAGTGCAGCGGTGAACAGTTTCGGAGATATGACGTCTCCCTGTCTCACACCTCCCTGCAGAAGGATAGGTTCCGAGGTCTGGTCCTGAAGTCGGACTGACATGGTGGCGTTTTTGTACAAACACTTCAACACCTCGATGTACCGATAGTCGATTTGGCACCGTTGGAGAGACTGCAGTACAGCACAAGTCTCGATCGAATCGAAGGCTTTCTCGTAGTCCACAAAAGCTAAGCAGAGAAGCAGGTTATTCTCTTCGGTCTTCTGTATAACCGCCGCAGCGTATGTATGTGGTCTACGGTGCTAAAGCCTTTTCGGAATCCGGCTTATTCGGGAGGCTGAAAATCGTCAAACCTGCGCGCGAGACGATTCGTGATGACTCTTGAAAACAACTTGTAGACATGGCTTAGAAGTGAGATGGGCCTATAGTTCCTCAGCTGGGCATTGACGCCCTTTTTGAAGAAGAGTTCCACCACATCCCTTAACCATGCCTGCAGCGTTTTCCCCTCGAGTATGACGGAATCAAACAGCTACTGAAGGGCCTTAAGTACCAGTTTCCACCTGCCTTCAGGAGTTCGGCCGTAATTCCGTCATCACCCCTGTGCCTTG
Organism: Noctua janthina; assembly: GCA_963576755.1. Taxonomy (NCBI): domain Eukaryota; kingdom Metazoa; phylum Arthropoda; class Insecta; order Lepidoptera; family Noctuidae; genus Noctua; species Noctua janthina. Next base: position 9,535,613 of record OY755055.1, read on the forward strand.
TTGTTTTTAAGCTGTTTCAGAGCCATCCTAATCTCGTTCAGGCTGACATCCGGAATGTCTTCGGTATAGTGTCGAGTCAGTCTAGCTCTTGGGTCGTTAGCTAGATTTGCAACGAGTTTACTGGTTGCATAAAAACTCTCGATCTCCCTCAGCAGCTCCGATTTGGCGGATACGATCCTGCCATCGTCTTCAGTTTCGTGAGCTGGCTCTGCCCAATAGCCAGATCTCTTGAAAATACCTTGGAGCCTTTATTCCGCTCAATAGCGTCTTTAATACGCTCGGTATTAAAGCGGCGGAGGTCGCATTTCAAGGATTTCCACGCCTCGTCTGAAGACTGCAGGATCATCTCACGCCGCTCCTTCATGAGCTCGAGAGTATGATCAGACAGTTTTTTGTTCTTATGTGCACGAAGTGTCTTGAAGAACTTAGTAGTCGTATGGACAGTTCCCATGAACCTATCGTTGTATTCGTCCACTGAGCTTCCTAGGCACTCGAAACGATTCTGGTGTTCAAGCTGAATGCTCTCGGGGTTTTGGATCTGGATCTGTGCTGGACGGAGCGTAGACTTCATCAGTCGAGACATTTCAAGCTTTATATTGATGTTCAATGTGCCTCTTACCATGCGGTGATCGCTCCCGGTTTTCACCGAATTGATTACAGAGATATCATTGAACATTTGCTTCTTGGTTGACATGATGAAGTCAATCTCATTTTTAGTTGCACCATCGGGACTCTGCCAGTTCCACTTCCTGTGCTCACGCTTTTTGAAGGAGGAGTTCATCATATAGAGGCCCTCCTTCTCCATAAAACTAGCCAGCCTAGCCTAGCTAGCCAGTTGGTGACCCCGGTGGTTCCGACGTCCAACCCCAAATTACCCCACCTGCAGCTCATCCCCGAAATGATATTGAGTAATAAAGTTACAAAATGATGATTAGAACCCATATTTCGCTCATAATTTTTACGCCTTTTTGCGTCAGCCTTTAGTGAAGATAGTAAACATATATTATCAAGCTCTGTAATAGCTATAACTTCGTGCAATATAAACTTCAATATGGTGTTCGTTAATTAAGAACAAACGAAGGGACGCCCTGTTTATTCAGTACCTTGGAAAAACTAACCGACCTTATCCCTTCACCTCGTCAAAATACCCTGGCCTTAGGTTCTTGTTTTACTTGATATTACCCATATACGTAGGTATATAAATGATGTATCAACTTATCATGTATGTAATGTCTAATGTAACTTCTATTAGCTACGTATATGGAAACGATCGATATTCGAAGAACCGATTAAATGATATAAATGATGTGCATATGTTTTTCCACTACACGTCTCGGCTTGAGTTTATTGACTAGTTAACAAAGCCTAATAAATGATTTTTCTTTCAGAATCTTTCAAAAATATATAAGGGTCGTAAAAAAGTCGTAGACAATTTGAACCTGAGGATGTATGAGAACGAAATCACCGTGTTACTGGGTCACAATGGTGCCGGAAAAACAACCACTATCTCTATGCTTACAGGTGATTATTAAAATATTGTGATTAACTATACTCGTGCATATCTCTAGCGCTGGCATTTGGCGCCAAGCAAACTTTTCGAGTGAGAGTTTGAGCATGTTAATATTACATATTAAAAAACTAGGAGTATTTGTTTATGTTTGTGCTGGTAACTTTAATTCTGAGCTGGGTCGAGAAGCATGAAATTTTGTGCTAGAATTCCTTATACATATAAAGAAGGGTCAGTAAAGGATTTTTTCAGTGCAAAATATTACCTAGCTTACATAAACTAGCAATGCAACGTTAAGGAAAATAACAATATAATAAGTGGTAAGTAAATATTAGGTACCAACTAATTGATAATTGGTAGGTAAGAATTAATTTATATAAGGCCAATGATAATTTCAAAATCATCACCAGTTATAGGAAAATAATTTCTCAATTATAAAGTAGTAAAATATTAAAAATATCGGCCCATTAAAGTTTTGAACGGAATATATTGATAATTGGAGCAGTCCACAATGGTTACTGCTGTTAATAGCTTCTGATTCACGGTAAATTGTAATATTTATTAGACTCGTTTGAAAATGTAACGTTGAATTTTCTTTAATTTAAATTTATTAGAAGAAAAACCAGTTTAAAACAATTGACTTTTTTTTTAAAGCAAATAGTAGTCTTCTCTTTAGAATCAAAATGTTCGCCAGCTGCTATAAAGGGTATAAATAGACCCTTAACATATCCCAAAGGCACTTGTTCTCCCCGTCTTTGCGATCATTTTTTTGTTCTAGACCATACCTGGGAACCTTCAAGTTACGGAGATATTGGGGGTCAAAGTTCCAACTTTTTCACAAGTTTTTTTTTAATATATATGTTTTTAATGTAATATTTTTACTTTACACACCTCCACGACCCCCGTACTATTCAATCCATCCATCAGCACAATGCTTTGAGTGCTTTCCACCGAGTCCTACCGTAAAACGTGATTTTATACCAAAAAAAAAAGTCGATTCCCAGCAATAATTAAAAAGCGTAAAGTGACTTAGTTTGATGTACAGAATGCTTGGTTGACGGATATGTGAAGGGTCTGTTTACACCCTGTATATCATTGAAGATGGTGGATGACTGACTGCATTGTAGGTAAAAGTTGTACTTAGTATAAAAAAGGATTTCCCGTGATTGTTAACTATTACGATACCAATAGAATACCTACATGAAGTATAATATTGTCGGCGTACATATGATTGCATTCGAAGCAAACAATAATAATCATGACAAGGGCCTAGAAAATTATATCGAGCTTGATAACGAGCACTGACATATCCACACACTGTAATTTTGTACGATTCGGGTCATAGTAATTTGACGATGCTGGACTGTAGTCTCCGTGTGAATACATGTCATAATAATAGTACCAGCTTGTTAGTCTTGTTACTCTTCTACTGCAGAGCATAGGCCTCTTCTCATACAGATGATACAGAGTAGGCACGAGCATTAATCACCACGCTTGCTCGAGGCGAGTTGGTGATTTCAGACTTGCATATTAATGACTGACTTCTACCCGCGACTTCGTCTGCGTGACAACAGTCGTTAAACCATGTCATTTTCCGGCATGAAAAGTATCCTTTGTGTTAATCCAGGTTATAAACTATCTGTGTGCCAAACATGGAAATCCGTTCAGCCGTTTTTGCGTGATTTTATAACAAACATACAAACTTTCACATTTATATAAGTAGGAATAGTTCCGTTTACTTTATAGAGAAAATATTGAGGAACGAAAGAGTTACAACGTTCCTCTCAACAAATGACTATACTAACACCAGTATGTCAGCATTCGCGTGTTAAACAACCGCCCAATTACAGCCACTTAACTGTAATTTAGCAGTTCCGATTACCACCATCAATCATAGAAACAAATGTTTCTCCTTGTTTGCCGTTTCAAACTAATTATGTATGAAATCGTTGAACACTTTTAGTCTTATTCATTTTTTTGACAACGTTGCCATATTCAAACATCGCATAAATATGACAAGCTGGTGAAATGGAGGTGTACCTACTATTTGGTACTCCTCTGCCTAACCCTTCTGAGATAACAGACGTGAAGTTATAATAAATATAGATAATAAGTATAATTTAAAGCTTTCATACGTCTACCGTACTTTGGATGCGAGGCTGATTTTGGCAAAGCTTTATTATAATACATTGTTATGATAAAAAAACTTATCTTTCTTAAATTAATCTGCCCAGGCATCGTCCCGCCGTCATCTGGGAAAGCATATATCAACGGCTACAACATAGTAAGTGAAACTGGCCAAGCTCGCAAGTCATTGGGCATTTGTCCGCAACACAACGTGCTTTTCCCAGACCTCACGGTCGCCGAACACATCATATTTTATTCAAACCTAAAAGGTGTACCAGATACTGAATTAAAGGAAGAAGTAAATCATTTTGTGAAATTGCTGGAATTGGAACAAAAGGTTAGTTTATTCATATTGAGTGTAAATCATAAATGTATTTTTTTTTTCTTTTAAATAGGGTTATGACGTTAGTATATAGTTTTTGCTTCCATTACTACGCTCTGTTCTTGCCTACACGATGACTTCGCGGATTTATAAAAGCAGTTGTGAATGAGTTATATATTTATGACTTGAAAATAGATATTGATCTTTGTTGAGTCATATATATTCTGTGACGAGTTAATTATTGAACATTGCAAATGTAGGTAAATAACATGGCGAAAACTTAATCTAAAGCTGAAGAAACTTGCACCATGTTTATAATGAGACAGTAACAATAAGATATTTTTCTACTGTTGTTTTGTCTAGTGGTCGCAAGCGCTACTGTTGAGCATAAGGTCCTGGGTTCGGTTCCCAGATCGTGCAATGTTTAAGTATTGAGTTTTTCCACCAGGAATTTCTCAGTAGCAGCCAGGAAGTCTACATCCGTGCCCATGTTCCAGATGGCAATAGGCTTACGCCAGATATATTACTATTATATATTACTGGCGAAAATGTGGGTGTACTAGGATAAACCTCTGCCTGACCCTTCAGGGATTACGGACATTATGTTATGTTATCAGCGTGACGTGTTATCGAGCAAGTTGTCGGGGGGTCAGAAGCGGCGGCTGTCGGTGGGCGCGGCGATGTGCGGCAACTCGCGCGTCGTGCTACTGGACGAGCCTACTTCCGGCCTCGACCCCGCCGCCCGCCGCGCGCTCTGGGACCTGCTGCAGAAAGAAAAGAAAGGTTTGTCATGTCACGATACCACCTTGTAGTTGGTAACACGCATAGCCCGTTCTCTAACATCTCTTAGTAGGAATTCTAACGACAGACTTGTACAGGGTGACTTTTTCAAGTGGGCGTGATTGGCCAAATCCAAAACTATGTGTAATAGCGGAAAATACCCAAAGGAGTTTAGGGCTTGATTTTGATGAAAACTCAAACTGCATAATGGAATTTTGAAAAAATCTATTTTCCTAGCCAGAAATCGAAGTTGATTTTGTAAAAGAAAACAGTTGTCTACTGTATTGTTAAACCATTCGATAGTGTCGCTAACAGGGATCAAATTCTGGGAAATAATGAGTTACGGCAAAAATTACGGCGGAAAATGTTAAGTTTTATATTTTTTCATGTTTTAAATTAAGATCCTTGGTTGATGGCACACGCAGCGCAGCTTACTTTACAACATTATATTTTAATTTAAAAAATAACACTGCAGTTAAAGGCTACAGTAAAAGAAAAAAAACGTAAACAATTGAAATTAGAACTTACAAGTGAGTTGAGTTGAGAGCGCCAATAGTGATTTTGTTCGACACGACGTTTCGTTGATTACTATTTACATTCTGTGTGTTCTATCCATTTTTATCAAAAATTAACTCTTTTCTTTAGTTCGCCGTATATCATCACTTCCCAGAATTTAATCCTTAATAGCGACGCCTTCGAAGAGTGTAATAATAGTGTTTTTTTTTTTTTCAAAATCTATAACTTCGGTTCCTGGCTAGAAAAATTGATTTTTCAAAAATCTAGTGATGCAATTTTAGTTTTCATCAAAATCAGGCCCTTTAAGTATTTTTTGCTATTCCTCATAATTAGATACAGATTTGACCAACCACGCCCAATTGAAAAATCAATCCTGTGTATCGTTTTTCATCCATGATAATTTTGAGAACATGATAAGTTTCGTTTCTTAATGTACACGTACCGGACAGTTTTTGAAATGTCGAATGCAAAAAATTGTTACTAAGTAGGTACCACCACTGCCATCTTTTTTATCACACCAAATAAGTAGGAAAAATTACTCCATCGTCGAAGATTTTGCCATTGATCATACTTAAAAAGGTTCAGGTCAACAATTTCAAAGTATTACCTTTTTTGCGTAACAGAGAAGACGTTGTAACGTTCAACTGTTTAGACTTAAGAGCAGTCTGAATACTTCGATCGAATTGAATAGTTCGACTTCTTGTTAATGCACCGAAGTTTTCACTAAACCTGTTTCGACTACCTAAGAAATACTAAGAATGCGATTGCTATGTGCAGAGACTCACCAGGCATAACCGTGAATGTTAAGCTTGAATGACCTCAAAATCGATAATAGTGCCTAAAAATCTTCATCAGATCGGTCATTGACTTCTGTCTATAAAACTATAATCGATGTATTGACGCCAGCACATCAAGCTAAGTTACAATCTATAAAATTTCTTTAATAGATTTTCAACTTTATCACTAAAGCATTAGGTACAAGGTTGATTGGGAAAATTTGACAGTTTCGGGTAACTTGATGTGCCGACTGTACTTATTGAAATGTCAGGCAATATATTATTTTGTCGTCTCGACTGAGTCATTAGAGTGAAACATCCCATTATCATAATTGTAGGCAATGACAAACAGAAAATATCCGACCTACAATGTGAACTTTTAAAACGTTATTTGTATAGAATACTTCTACTTATGTATTTTATACAACATAACATTGGCACTGCTTTCCATTTTGTGAACATCGTAACGCGGATCAAACGAATCGATAAACATAAAAGACTCAGAAAATCAAATCAAAACTCTGCGTCGTATTAGAATACACACAGGGCTTTACGTTGAATCAAACTGTCGATATCTAAATATTGATATATCTAAATATTGATATATCCCCATATTTATAAATTAACTTAATATCAAATAAGGAGTTACAAAATACTGAATTTTATTTTAAAATGTTTATTATGAATAATCATTTTACTTGAAAACAAAGAATACTTTATAAAAGTGTTCGTTTTCATACGTTCACGATAATTTTCTCAGGACATAGTAGGTATGGTATGACAATATACATATATACATATATTATGTCTTTTAAAGTTATTACGCTCATTACTTATAGCCGTCATTATTTTTTTTTATCTTGATGCACAGTAAATATAATTTAGGACTTACAATGTCTGACTCAATTGACATTAAAAACGTGAAGTTAATTATGTGAAAACATTTTTCACTTAAGGTATTATTTTGTTTAGGTCGAACAATGATACTCACGACACATTTCATGGATGAAGCAGATATTCTGGGCGACCGTATAGCTATCATGTCCGGGGGCCGCCTGCAATGTGTCGGAACACCCTACTTCCTGAAGAAACATTACGGGATAGGCTACAAAATGACTATTGTGAAGGGGGAGAACTGTGTCACCGATGATGTCACCAAATTTTTTAGAAATTACGTACCTGAGATCAAAGAAAATACCAACATAGGTAAGAAAATAATATGGCAAAATTAAACCTTTCGTCTGTGTAAAAAATCGTATTTCCATTCTGCCTAGTTAAAACTTAGGTAACCGTTAATTACTTAATTCATGTCCGTAACCTAAGTATCAGCTATTTCGTTTCAACAATTAGAGTTCATTGCCCGTGTTATGTATTACCTCTCTCCAAGGTCACTTTGTGTGATTTTACTTTATGATTTGCTCGTATACAGCCAGTGTTTATTTTCAGGTTCGGAATTAACATACATCTTGCCGAGTGACAATGTTAGTAAATTCCCAGAAATGCTCAAAGAATTTGAAGATAAACGGGAGTCATTGTGTGTTTCTAGCTATGGACTATCTGTTACTAGTTTGGAAGAAGTTTTTATGAAGTACGTATTGACAGTCTTTAATATCAACGTCTTTAACAACAAGAAGTAAGTAATTGAAGTTAATAAGAAAACTGTTAATAGGGCAGGCGCAGAAGATGTAGAAATCTCATCAGCGGAAAAGAACAGCAGATCTGCACCGTACAATGACTGTGCCATAGCACCTCTGGCTATTACTCAAAATTCAGGTTTAGTATAACGACTTAGTCTTTTTACCTTTCCTTTTGTTTTTTTTTTTTTTTGATTTTTACAATAGTTCTTTTTTTTCAGTGGACAATGAACCGATACAAAAAGTGCGCGGTTTTAAACTACTCAGGAACCACATTAAAGCGATGTTTTTGAAACTGGCCTATAACGCGATAAGGAATAAATTGACTGCCATAATACAGTTCGTGACGCCTATAATTAACATATCAATATCTGTGGCTATAGCAAGATCTTGGAAGTTTTTGTCCCAACTGCCACCATTGACGTTAAGTCTAGAGAGCGGTTTTCCGAAGACGCAGACTTTGATGTCTCAAGCAAACGTTACTGACGGAAGTATTGAAGCTAAGACAATGAATGTGTATAAGAATTACTTCAAAAGCTCTACGTACCCTAAAATGTCGTTGACTGACTTAGGCACGTCTAATTTAGGGAAATTTTATTTAAAACTGGTAAGTATTTAGTTTGTCCATATTCAAAACCACGATGAAACTAATAAAATTTATTAGAATATTTTTTTAGAATAAAAGCTCGTCACTAACTATATTTTTATGTGGCCATAGAATTACTGGACTGAACTGTCTTAAATAACATAAACAAACAATATGTCGTCTTATAAAGAAACTTTTTGTTAGAGCGAGGCTGACAGCGGCAGGGTGAGAGACGAAGTTCCAATCGGTGCAACGTTTGGCGCGCACAACATCACCGCTTGGTTCAGCAACTACGGGTACCATGACTCGGCGATATCTCTCGCGCATGTCAACAACGCTATCATGGGCGCTCTATCGCCTGGAAGCACCTTGAAGGTCGTCAACCATCCGCTGCCGTACTCTATCGTGAATTTGGTAAGTGAAGTCCAGGGGTCCGCAAGGGCCGATGCCTGCCAGGGCTGCGGGACTGTTCGAAAGAGATACCGCGGCCCTGGCACACAAAGGGCAAAGAAGGAACTTGGATGGGTTTTAGTCAGTAGAAGTCTGACAGTCCCTTCGAGCAGGGGCGGGGGGGTCATTTGGTGATTTCCCATCCGAAAAAAAGTACTACATACAGTTCTTTACAAATTATTTTATTTTGCATTAGCTGTCGCCAGCGACTTTCGTCCGCGTGAAATTATTATAAAAACATGGTTTTCATTTTTTTTTGTACATAACCCTAATCTTACTCTTCCCCTCTTTCTTTATCTTTATCTTACTCTTTATAACATCATCTATCTACCATTAAAATTCCCGTCAAAATCGGTCCGACCGATTTTCAAATTTTTTTTTTTTTTTTTTTTTTTTTGTTAAATGTACCGTTTATACTTTCATATACATTAAGTAAAAAGCTGTTATTTTGAAATTTCAAACAGACACTTAAATTTTATTTATTTGTATAGATTACAGTATTTCACAAAATCCAGACGGCCAATTCTATGGTTCGAAGAGCGGAATTAACTGTTCACCAAATTGTTCTCGCAATAAAGCCATGGTTTTACGTGCTGTAAGGCAAGTAGGCTTTCAACTTTTCGGTGGTATAGCGAATCGTGCGTTCGGATGCCGATTATGTTGACCATACTACTTTTTGACGTTACATTAAGATTGCTGTTGGCTAGTACTTCAATTACGCAGGTAATTGAAGTACAAACATTTATTTTTTAAATTCCATTATAACTTGTATAAAATACAAAATATACAAAAATATTTATTTCATCTCAAAACATTGTGCCATACATAAACTGAAGCAGCCCCAGTAAGTTACAATAGTACTTGTGTCGGGGCAAAAATTTGAACTAGATGTTATTTCTACCAAGCCAAAATGATTGTTCTTTTTACTATCAAATTTCGAGTGTATCTTCTCTTTTAGTGACACAGAAACCGTCTTAAAGCCTTAATTATTGTGCATACAATACACCAATTGTCGTCTAATTGGGACGCGTGTTCAATACACTGCATTGTGGACGATAAAGCGGCGCAATAGGAGCCACTCTTCGATCAATTGTGTTGAATTAAAACTACACGCCTGTACCCTATTGGATGTATTTGGGTCAGACTTTAATAAAACGGCATTCTATTGTCTCAATATTGGTTCGATTAGTGATACATTGTAGTAGTGGTAATAGTGCATATCTTTCATATTCAGAAGAGGCATACATGTTTACATGCCATTGTAAATGTTACCAATAAAAGTTGTATATAATTGGTTTCAGGTCAAGGTGATGGCTTCCGGCGGCAGTATGGGATTTCAGTTTGCATTTAACATCGGATTTTGTATGGCTTTCGTCACTGCCTTCCTCGTACTTTTTGTTATTAAGGTAACGTCGATATTGATTATTAATTACCAAACACACAAGTAATTTAATTATACTTACGTAAAACCGTATTTCTTGAAAGGCCAATCTCGATCGATAAAGTCTGTCCTAGTTATAACTGTCATCACCTCCAATTAAGAACAGCTGAATCACACGATAACTACGCTATTAGATAGGACTTCTAGGCCGAAATCTAAAATGATAAGGTATAATCTTAGAACATCTTACAGTATCACAATGTTTTATTTACGTGGAAGCTCCTATGATCTGCTAAAATATAATTGGATTGACCATTATGACCATCGCCATCGTAGGCCAGACCAAAGTAGACTTGGCACTTAATCGTGTTAGCACAATCCACATTATTATAAATAATACCTACATTATTTTTTGCCGGAATTAATTAATAGTCCTATATTCAGAGAAGCCCTAAGAATATAGGTCCTGTTTTCCATTTATGTAAGTGACTAATGAAAATTATAGCGATAACTATAGTGCCGTATGGTCGGAGCTAACGCCATAATGTTTTTTTTTTTTCTTTTTAAAACCACATGATTTCACAAATGTTTAGAAGCATGGCGATGCGTGACCATATCACTCAGACGCCAAAAAAAACATGCAGCACTATATCATCATTTTGCCACCTTTTCCCAACTTTATTGAAGTCGGCTTCCAGTCTTACCGGATGCAGCTAAATACCAGTATTTTACCTTGCAGCAATTTATGTTATCGATTTAATTGGCTTTATTCTCTTACATAAGACCTGTAGTTAGTATGTCAAACAAACAATCATAAAACATAACGTCAAACTGTATGTTACCAGGAGCGCATAAGCGGCGCGAAGCTTCTTCAGCAAGTGTCGGGCGTGAGGCCCGCGGTCATGTGGGTCACGGCGTTCGTTTGGGACTGGTTGTGGCTGCTACTGGTCTACCTTTGTGTTGTGTTCACTCTTGCGTGCTTTCAAGAAAGCACCCTATCTACGCCTTCTGAACTAGGTCAGTTCGAAGAAAGTATTCGATTCCTAATTCAAAGGGAATGTATTATAAAATGTAACGTTTCATTCAGACTACTTTAATTGACTATTTATCGTTTACAGGCAGAGTACTTCTAGTCTTAATGGTGTTCTCGGTAGCGACGATACCACTACATTACCTCGCATCATTCTATTTCGAAGCCTCCGCAACGGGTTTCTCGAAAATGTGTTTCATGAATATATTTACGGGTGAGTACATAAAATATTCAAAAGAGTTTTTACGGTAAAACATGAACAGCTTATTTGAATTTAGTTTACACAGCAACATCAAGAAACCGATCTTGAAAATCATTCTTGTATTTTGGGAATGGCACAGACTTCACAAGCTGTTTTAATTTTCAAGCGAATAATATACTCATTGTTTTTATTTCATCAGGTTGCATGCCATTTTTAATCACCGAATTATTGAGATTACCAGAAGTAGGCAGTCCGTTTTACGCTCATCTGTTCGACTGGGTTTTTTCTCCGTTGCCCATTTACTGCATCAGTAGAAGTTTCAGGTAATCAATTTGATATTTTAGTGTTAATAAGTATTATGGTCATCCACTTACTGGGATAAACGCTTCCAACAATCCAAAACACGCTTTATTCACGCCGTATGAAAGTTAAAATAAAAGTAGCTGATGTTTTATTCGCACCAGTAGTAAAATTCTAAAATAAAGTTTTACTTCTGCACAGCTATAGTTTAATTGCCTTGCACTTGGTCGCTTAAGCGCGTTAAAGATGTATCATTTCTTGTATAAATTAATTATGACTATCAAGAAAACTAACAGTCAACAGAAGTGAATTTATGCTTCACAAGGCGAGTTTGAGTGTGTCTGATTCTAATAAACTATTATTATTTATAAGTTGCAGATCTGTCTCACTTGTATCCTTATTCCGTAGGGACATGAGCGTGTCTGCGTTCCAAGCGCTGGCTTGCGACGGTCTCTGCGACCAGCTCCACATCCAAAACTGTACGCGCACCACGATCTGCCAGCAACTCAAACTCACCGTGTGTTGTAGTAAGTGAGTCTTGTGGGTGCGTGTTATGTACTGTAGTTCTTAAATAAGCTTACAACTATGTTGTCGTTTTCTTATGCTTGTCCCGCGTATTAAAGTCGCAGTCGCGAAATGAGATTTTACGGACGGTTTTTCTATGACCCAACTCGACACGAATCTGTCTGCAGCATGCGTTTTGATAACAATCAAGACTGTCATCCCGAACTTGGCTACTTGTACCTGCAGTACCGGTGTATAACATCACAACGTCATGCCAAGCAGTGTTCCAACTTGAACTGTATCTGGAAAGGACAAAGGAAAAATAACAATATTACTGCTACCAGTTTATAGATTCGAAATAAGATTTCATTTAAAAATTATTTTATATGTATTCAAGTGTCACTTATTGAACTATCTACTGTTTGTTTATGTAGGTTTAGTTAATTGACCATTTTTTTGTTAATGAAAAAGATCTGAAATCACGACTGTCATGGAATTCGATCCTGGCCATGAATGTGAATCACATAATGTGGTATATAGTTTGCTATGTTATGTATTTTTTTTATTTCTTTTTAGTAGTGTTTTTAAAACTTGATAATTATCTGATATTCTGAATTTAAATATACTCTGATTTAAAAGTATTTTTAAAGATAATACTAAAGGTCACTTACATTTGCTCCAAAAATTAAAATTAAAATTAAACGTATTTGTTTATTAATAGTGCAACCCTGGCTTTAGTAATTTTTCAAATGATAAACCGGATTCGTTACAGGAAATTAATAAAATAACTTCTTCGTACTTTGGCTTGAATGGTGCTTTGTATGTTGTAACTTCTTACCTAAAGACAATGCCACATACTTTAGTTAATGTATAAATGACAATTTACTCGTATTTCTCAGTCGACGGCGACCCTTACATGCAGTGGAGCGAGCCCGGCATCGGAAGATATCTGTTCATGATGAGCATGGTTGGCATAATATCGTTCACTCTGCTGATGATCAAGGAATACGAGCTTGTGAATAAGGTTTGTACGCTGAGTGTAGTCACAATGAGTTAAAGTAAAAGCCACCCGGAGTCAGAATTTGTGACTGGTTGATGTCAATAATAGGTTAGCCCCATATTATGTGGGACTTAACATAACTGGCGAAATTTGGGTACTAAAGGTACACCTCTGCAACACCCTTCGGGGATTAATGGCGGGATGTTGTGTTGCAGTGGCGAAGGTTCCATACAACTTGATTATTACCGGCTTCCTTTTGAAAAATGGCACAGTCAGTATTCTATAGACAAAAAATATAATCACATTAAAGATAAGTACTCCGGCTTACCTCTTACAAAAATTGACCCTCCGCTACTGTTGTGTTGTGTGGTGCTTTGTAAACGACTTGAGCTTATTACTAAAAGCGTGATCTCAATTAGAGATCCTAGTTTACAATTTATCGAGTAGATCTGATCTTCCCGCGGTTAAAATTAAACTAAAATCTTAAATGCTGTTTCACTTACCAATTTCTATGCCACTCAGGTGTTCTACTCTACGAAGGAGCAACCGTCGCGAGCTCTAGTGGAGGAGGACAGCGATGTGGCCGCGGAACGCCGCACCGTTGAAGCGTGGACTAGAGCACAGATATCGCAGCAGAGCCTCGTGTGCAGGGACCTCACCAAGTTCTTTAAAAACTTCCTTGCAGCCGACAGACTCACGTTTGGTTAGTAAAAGAGAATGGGAGAAAAAGCTATTATTACTATTATACTGTGTGGCTGAAGAGTTGACATACAAAAGTGTTGTTTGGAAACCACTTTCCAAGGTCTTCCCGGAACAGCTGTATGTTCTCCGATTATTATTATATCCATATATATACTTTTTTTAAAACGTTGCCCATTTTTAGGCGCTAACGATCTTGGTGTCTTAATTTTTTTTTTTTATTAATTTCTTAAAATATGGTCAGCAATCCAAAAACTGTTAATACTTTCCTTTAATAATAGTGGGGCCTATCTTAGGAGATATTATGATGATGATGATCATCACAATGCATGCTTATCAAGGTCAATTTAGTGAATTGTAGACTAATCATATCATCACTTTTCAGCGGTGCACAAGGGGGAATGCTTCGGGCTGCTGGGTATAAACGGCGCGGGCAAGACGACCACGTTCCGTATGCTGACCGGCGACGTCCACATCTCTGCCGGCGACGCGTACGTGCACGGACTCTCCATCAAAACTCGTCTGCGAGACGTGCATGCGCACATCGGTCAGTCAAACTTCATTATTTATTAAAATCTTTGTTATTTTCTGCAACTACCGCAACAGCTTGACATTAACTATTCAGAGACTTGATCGTGCTAAAGGGACCTTTCGCGCGTGACCTTATTCGTAAATATAACGGTAAAGTGCGAGTCGGACACACGCATGAAGGGTTCCGTACCATGGTAGTAGGCGAGCCCTCTTTAATATTTAATTTATTTTTTGTTGTAATAGCTTTCTTATAGGAGTTATTGGTTTTCCTATGATATGTTTGCACGATATAGTTATACTCATATAACACGTTACATATAGTTTGCAAAACTTTTTTTCATTTTCTAATTTACCCCCAAAAGTGGCCCCATGTTTAAAATTCATTAATTTACGTTTCGCGTCCGTTTTTGGGTCACCGACTCACATATGTGTACCAAATTTCAACTCAATCGGTACTGTAGTTTCGAAGTAAATTGGCTCTGACAGACGGATTGACAGACACCCGCGTGATCCTATAAGGCCTGAAACTGCGTTAAGCGGGCGCCCGCGCGGTTTCATACAAAAGTGCTCCGTGGCGGGGACCTGCGCGGGCGTCCGTCACAGGGAGGCGCGCCCCGCACCCACGCAACGGGGCCCGCCTCCGTGCGACGGAACCCGTCGCGGGGGCACGCGCGGTGCCCGCCAGCGGTAACACGCACGGGCTTGTTCAGTCAATCACGCTAGGTGATACGGGTCGCACGCACGCTCGGAGAAAATCAAGGACAATGTCTTTCGATACAGAAAGGGTAATTGTGGAAGTGCAGTGTCACCCTGCCATATGGGACCAGGCGAATGAACTGTATAAAGACCGAGATGCACGAACAGCGGCATGGGTAGAAATTTGCAAAGAATTGTTTGAAAATTTTGAAAATTTCAGCGAGGCGGAAAAAAAACAACAGGTAAACATTTTTTACTAATATATTTTAGGTAAGTAGGTACTTACATACTATTTGTGTTCTCAATGTGTAATTATAATAAATCTACGGGTAGGTATTGATACTTATTGTACAAGGTTACTTTAGACTAAGCTAGAATTATATTAATTATTATTGTGTCATGTCTCGATACCTATCATCCCTGTTTAGTTTTGTCCACTAATACAACATTAGTTTTAGCTTACGCAAAACCCGAAACACGTGTCTAGTATTTTTATGTTAAGAATCTATGTACAAAGCGACTGAACTGATTCAACGGCGCCTAGCGCCGTTATGACCTGTGTCGTACCTACGCGTATGATTTTGGGTAGGTACTTAGTGTCGCTCGGTGTCCAACTTTTAACCTTTTTTAAATATTTTTTGGACAAAATATAATGGTTTAAAAATTATTGTAATCGATTCAGTTACTTATTCTGAACAAACTATATTCAGGTTTTGCGTATACTAAAAATAATGTTGTATACCTAAAGTAAAGGATGGATGAACAAGTGTGCCTTTACTTCACACAGTGAGGGTCGAGGACGTCTCAAAAAATACTACGATCTTGCCACGACACCTTACCATCTGTGACGAAATAATCAGCGAATTTATCGCGTATTGTATACGCATCTCTTTGGGTGTTCCCAAACCCATAGTCGACGTCCCGAATATGGCGTGGTGTAATGACAACATCGTCGACATTATTGTCATCTTGTTTAGATCTAATAAAATTATGCAGAATACATATCGCTTTAACAAAACAAATGGCGTTCTCTTTTGAAACGTTTAAAGGACGATGAAGTATTCGAAATTTATTAGCCATGATACCAAAAGTTGATTCAATATAACGTCGCGCTCTTGTTAACCTATAATTAAATATTTTTTTCTTATGGTCCAAATTGAGAGCTCGAGCATATGGCCGCATGACATAGCTAGACAACCCAAATGCTTCATCTCCTACAACAACGTAGGGTATTGGTACGGTTGCTGCAGTATTGGTTGATTTATTGTTGTGTAGCACGGGTAACGCTTTAGCAGGAGGTATATCCAATAAGTTATCATTCATTTGTTGGAACAAGCGGCTTTGGGTGAAAATTGCAGAATCAGATTCTTTACCCTGTACCCCCACATTTATGTAGGTAAATTCATAATTTGCGTTACACATTGCAAGTAGAACAATGGAATAATAATGCTTATAATTGTAGTAAAGTGAACCGCTGTGAGGAGGTCTTATAATACGTATATGTTTCCCGTCTATTGCACCAATACAGTTGGGAAAATGAGCTTGCGTCAAAAAACCATCTGCTATCTCTTCCCATCGCGCACGGGAAAACAATGGCATGCAGTCTTCCTTCAACCTTTCATTTATAATTTGACAGACTTCTTTCACTATTTTTCTGATTGTGGTTATTCCTGCCTGATACGCCAGATGTAGGTCCACGAAAGTATGTCCGCTTGTTAAGTACCTGTAATTTTTTTTTAATGTTTCAGTCACAAAAGTGCAATCACGATGGAAAACTGCAAGGGACACATATATGAAAGTGAAAGCAAGTAAAAAAAAACTGAAATCAGGTTCAGGTGCTAAAACAGGCAAGAAATACATTTATTTTGAAATGTTAACCTTTTTAGATTCGAACTCAAGTTATGAAGCAGATGAATCTATAGAAAATCAGAGTGAAGATCAAGACTCATCAACAAATGCAAATAATAACATCTCAGTACCCAGCACTAGTACCGGAAATTCAAATCATGAACGTGCAAATAATAATACAGAGCCAGAATCATCAAGAAAACGTAAACGCCAATCATCACCAACTCCTTTTGAAAAAGAATTGTTGCAGTGTGTAAAACAAAACAATGTTGATGCTGATGACGAAGACTTGAATTTTTTTAAATCTTTAATTCCAACAGTCAAAAAATTTAATACATTTAAAAAATTATTATTTCGAACCAAAGTCTTAGAAGCTTTGATTGACATCGAAAAAGAAACAGTTATTACTCTGGATGATTTACCATCAATTAATATGGGTTTATCAGAAACGCAAAATACAATTAGCACGATTGATTTAAGATCACTTAATATCGGAACAGAAACTCAAAACACAGACAAAACAGAAGATTAATTAGAATTATATGAGAATGAAGACTTCAAGAATATGATTAAGACTGCTCTAGACTGCTTTAGTAAGTACTGGTATTAATAATAAATAATACCTTTAAAGAATGTGTCATTGATGGTGGGTAATGTTAATCGAAACTGGATACTTTTTGGGACAAATACATTTTTTTGTCTAAATTTTATGATACTTTAGAAAATGTGTTTGCCTCATTAAGTATCGACTTAATCTGAAGAAAATTATCCTCTTTCAATGCGACACCCTGAATAAGTAAAAAGAATGTTATTACATTGTGATTCGGTATACACTATCTGTATAGAAAAAAAGATGATAAAATTAGTATTGTAGTAAAAAATATGTTATTTTTTTTTTTTTTTTTTTTTTTTGGATGGGAAATCATCAAATGACCCCCCCCACTCTGGGCGGAGTGGAAGGGAGTGTCAGACTTGTACTGACTAAAACCCATCCATGCTCCTTCTTTGCCCTTTGTGTTCCAGGGCCACGGTGTCTCTTTCGAACAGTCCCGCAGCTCTGGCAGGCATCGGCCCATGCGGACCCCTACTCGGTTGCTGACATCTCTTTGAGGCGCGCGTGGAACACGAACGCGCCGTCGACACGGCCTGTCGTCATAAGACGGCCGGACGGCGAGCTAGCCCATAACTCGCTGTCCACAGGCCCGCGCCTACGGTGGCCGGGAGCCACCACGTGACCCCCGACGCCCAGGGCGTCTCCCGCGGCGGCTGGGACGTGAGGTTCTTTCCCTCTCACGTCCCGCCACCTCCTTCACTAGCATGACTGCTTCACAGAAGGTGGTGACGGCTTCCCATTCCCTCTCGCTCCGGACCATGGCTTGAACCAGGGCCGGACGCGAGAGATCGCCGCCGCCAATCGCCGCTACAAGGACACGGCGGTGCTCCGCCCAAGCGGGGCAGACCTCTACGGTGTGCTCCACCGTGTCCTCCGGACGATCCTCGCAGTGGAAACACCCGGGCGTTTCCTCCCGCCCGATTCGGTGCAGGAACCTCCCGAAACAACCGTGTCCGGTGAGGATCTGCGTCAGGCGGTAGGTGAGGGCGCCGTGGCGCCTCTCTAGCCACTCCTCAAAGAGGGGACTTATCGCCACTATGGTAGCGTGCCCTGCACGGGGTTGCAACAGTCGCTCTCTCCATGTCGCCATGAGATCACGCCGGAGGTCTGTCCGCTGAGCGGCAATTTGCCGCGGCAGCGGAGTTTCCCCCCGACGTAGTGCCTCCGCGCGCCATTCATGCAGGCGCGCGAGGACTATCGCCTCCAGATCCCATGGCGGCAATCCGGCAAGGAGGCTAGCCGCCTCGCCGGAGATCGTGCGGTACCCCCGGATTAGCCTTATGGCTATCACCTTTTGGGGCGCGTTCAAGTAGTGGGCAGCTTGCCGCCTCAAAGAACGCGCCCACACCGGGGCCCCGTAAAGGGCCATGGACCGCACGACCCCCGCGTATAGCCTCCGGCAGGAGGCGTTTGGACCCCTCAGGTTGGGCAAGAGCCGCTTGAAGGCAGCCCCTGTCCGTTCCAGTTTGGGAGCCAAACGTCGGAAGTGCTCCACGAAGTTCCACCGGCTGTCGAGGACGAGTCCTAGGTACTTCAACGTCGACCCGACGCCGATGGAAACCCCTCCTGCCGTCAGTAGGGATCCCGACGGTGGCGCATTCCGAGGCCCATGAAAACACATGGCCTCGGACTTGTGCAATGCCACCTCGAGACCCAATTGCCGGATCCTCTCCACGACTATCGCAACCCCGCGTGTCATGTTTTCGGCCGCTGCCTCGTGCGACCTCCCTTGTGCCAGTACCAGCGTGTCGTCAGCGTAGCAAACTACGCTGACGCCGGTAGGGAGGTCGGCGCGCAGCACCCAGTCGTAACCGATGTTCCACAGGGCCGGTCCCAGAACCGATCCCTGTGGAACACCGCACGACATCTCTCGCCGGTTCCATTCTCCGCTCCGACCGGGGTAGATGACGGCCCTATCCGTCAAGTAGTCCCCGACTACACGACGAAGGTAGGTTGGCACCCGGTGATACCGGAGTGCCTCCCCAATGCAGCTCCAGGGCATGGAGTTGAAGGCGTTGGCGATGTCAAGAGACACCGCCAAGACGACCCCGCCCCGGGACACCGCGTCCCCCGTCGTGAGGTCTCTCACGCGCATGATGGCGTCCACCGTGGAGCGCCCCTTGCGGAAACCAAACTGGTGTTCCGCAAGATCCGGCCCCATCCCCGCAAGGTGCCCGGCGAGGCGGTTGGCAATGACTCTTTCAAAGAGCTTGCCCACCTCGTCGAGCAACACGATGGGCCGGTATGCGGACGGAGAGTCCGCAGGGCGCCCTGGTTTCCGGATGAGGACCAGCTTCCCCGTCTTCCAACGAAGCGGAAACTGGCCTCTCTCCAAGCATGCGCTTAGGAGCCCTTCCAGTCGGGGCCCGAGAGCCTCAGAGGCCAGGACCCAGGCTTTGCCAGGCAAGCCATCGGGTCCCGGGGCGGCGTTTCTGGTTTTCAGCCTGCGTACCGCCACTCTCAGGTCTACCCCAGTCACCTCCGGAACGTCGTCATCGTCATCGGTGTGGTCCGCTTCCGGCACCGCACGCGGCGGCGGAGCTATAGGCGGGGGAGGATGCTCCCCTCGCGAAGGGAACAGAGCGCTCACCACGTCCTCCACGAGCTCAGGCCGGAGACTCTGCGTTAGCGGGGGGCCCCGGGTGCGGAGTTTGTCCCGCACCATCTTGTAAGGGCGCCCCCACGGATCTCCGTTCAGAGACTCCAGCATCTCCTCGCGGGCCAAGTTCTTGGCCCGCCGGACAGCCTCTTGGAGGGCGGTCTTCGCCGCTCTGTACCCCTCGTACAGCTCCGCCTCAATGGCTGCCGCATCCGGAGGGCGGATGCGGAGCCTGCGATGCCTGGCGTACAGGCGCCGCGCGGCAACGCACGCCTTGCGCAGAGACGTCAGCTCTCGCGACCACCAGTACACCTGACGCCGGGCGCTGCCTGGCCGAACTCGGGGCATTGCCACGTCGCAGATCTCGGACATGGCTTCCTGGAACCAACCCGCCTCGTTGTTGATGTCAGCAGGCCTGACTGGTGATGACACCCAGGCCTGCACGATCGAGGCTTCCAGGAGGAGCTCCCGGTCCAGCTGCTTCAGCGCCCATCGCGGACCACTCGGGGCCTGTAGGACCGGCACGCTTGAGGACTGGGTGGAGACGTCGAACCGGATGTACCGGTGGTCGGAATAGGTCTCCACCCCCTGCATGACGCGCCAGTCAACGACACACGGCGACAGAGCGGGGCTGGCGAACGAGATGTCCACTACCGACTCGCCCCGCATCCGCACGCACGTGGGGACAGAACCCCGATTTAGGACGACCAGGCCTGTCTCCAGGGCCCAGTCCTCCACCATTCTACCCCGCACGTCCGTGTAACGAGAACCCCAAGTCAAGTTCTTGGCATTGTAGTCCCCGAGCACAAGCACGGGGAGGGAATGGCTTCCGATGACGACACTCAACTCCGTGAGGGAGTTGTGGAACTCGGCGAGAGTTCGGCTCGGGGAGAAGTAGACTCCTACTACAACGATCTCCCCGAACCGTGCTGCTACGCACCCCTGACCCTTCCTGACACTCTCAAGGGTCGGGGTACCGGCGGCGACCGACGCAATTAAGGTCACTGAGCCGCTAAGGTCCTTCACCCAGTCATCCCTGGGCGGGACAAAGTACGGCTCAGCGACCACGGCGATGTTAATCGACCACTGCGCCATGCTCTGGAGCAACAGATCCTGAGCGCAGGCGCAGTGGTTGATGTTCGCTTGGAGAAGGCGTAATGGGGCCGTTACTGGCACTCCATTTCAGCCCCCTCCCGGGCCCCCTGCGAGGGCCCCGCTGCGGAAGTTGCAGCAGTAGCGGCAGCGGCGGCGACAGTGGCGGCGACAGTGGCGGCGGCTGCGGTGGTGGCGACGGTGGGGGTTTTGGCGGTGGTGGCGGAGGGCCTTCCCTTACCCCTGGCCTTGGCGGGAGTACCGCAGGACTTGCTCCCTGCCCGGTGATCGGCCGGCTTGCCAGCTGCCG
Organism: Noctua janthina; assembly: GCA_963576755.1. Classification (NCBI taxonomy): domain Eukaryota; kingdom Metazoa; phylum Arthropoda; class Insecta; order Lepidoptera; family Noctuidae; genus Noctua; species Noctua janthina. The sequence goes on from OY755055.1 coordinate 9,557,116, forward strand.
CACATGCGGCGCAGCGCGGCGCGGCGGAGCAAGCCGCGGCCATGTGACCAGGCTGGCCGCAGCGGAAGCACAGGCCGCTGCGGTCCACCTCCGAGGTGCACCGGACCGACACGTGGTGCCCCACATGGCAGCGGAAGCACCTCAGAGGTCTGGGTTCCAGCAGCTTCACCTGCGCTGAAACCCAGCCCACCAAGAGCCTTCGGCCCTCCACAATGACTTTCGCCGCCATCACAGGGCAGCTTACCTTTACGGTTCGCATGCCCGACAGGTCCGGACGTAAGGTGCCTGCCTTGACCTGCTCGGCAGGGCACCCACCGGTCCTGGTGACGGCGGCCACCACCTCCTCCTCGGTCACCGAGTCGTCCAGACCCAGGATGCGCAGGTCTGCGCATTTGACGGGCCTAGACACTCGGGCCTCGTCCGCATTTAGGGACGCTCTAAGCTTTTCAGCCAGAGCGTCAGCGGACGAGCCACGGGTTTCGCCGGGGATCTCCAGCACTCGAGCCCCTGTTGCGGTGACTCTAAGCCGGAGGCCCCCGGCGATCCCGAGCTCCCCGAGATCCACCATCGTCTTCGCCTTAGCGAGCACGTCGCGATAGGTCACGCCCCTCTTTTCCGCCTCCGGCTGTAGTGTTATCACTACAGCTGCGGTCTTCGGGGCGCTGAGCCTAGCAGCGCCATTCCGCTTCTTTCCTTGGCGCTTCCGCTCCCGCTTCCTGGCCTTTTTGGCCGCCCTTCGCTCCCTCGCTCTCTCTCCGGCCACCTGCCACCCAGTCTCGGCCACGGATAGCTTAGGGGGCGGGGGGGGCGGCGGTGGCGGCTGTCTCGCAGCTAGCGCTGGCACATTCGCCGCCTTGCCCTTCTTGTGGACCGCCGCCTTGCCCTGCCTCAGGGCCGCCGCTCCCCCAACCGGGGCCGATTTAGCCGGAGCCAGCCTTCTGGGAGCCGACGTAACCCTGCCGGAGGGCTGGCCGGACGGCCCCGGTGCGGAAGCCGCTACAGCCGCATATGTGGCCGCCCTCGGGCCTGACGGCGCCTTGTTTGCCGCCAAGGGGGGGCGCAGAACAATGCCCTCCAGGACGGAGAACCGCGCCTGAAAGGCAGCCAGCTCCTGCCGAACCAGGTTCAGGACCTGGTTCTCCACCGGCACGGCCTGGCTTGGTCGCTGCTGGCCATTTTGGGGCGCCTCGCGAGAGCCGGACTCACGCAGACTGGCCAAGTCTGCTCGGAGCCTCCTGTTCTCCTCTTGGAGAAGCTCCGTGGCGGCCGTCAGTCGAGCGACCTCCGCCCGCAGTTTGACCATGCCGTCTGGCGGGGGCGCCGCATATCTGGCCTCCGCTGCCGCCATGATAGAGGCGACCGCTGAGGGTATAGCCCTTTGCCTGGTGGAGGGCTTTTGCTTGTACGAGACAGCCCTCAGCGCCGCCTCCACCTCCTTTGCAAGCCCGGCCTTACGCTCCGCTTCGGAGCCGCCGTCTGCGCCCGCCTCGCCACCAGAGGAGCCCGAACGGGCCACCCCGTGACCAGCAGCCACCCCCGGGTGGCGCGCCTCCGCGGCAAGCCGCGCCGACCTCTCGGTGGCAGAGAGGCCTCTCCCCCTGCCGCGGATCCCGCCACGCTTGCTGGTGGGGATCTTGCGAGCCGAAGCCAGCTCCCCCTCTGATGACGACTCTCGGTCGCCTACCGGCCTGGACCGCTTGCGAAGGAACTCCCTGTTCCCCGCAGAAGCCCCGGGCCTCCCGCGCCGGGAGCTCTCTGAGCCTCCCGCGCTCACATCGCTGGATGAGGCGCCGGACTCCGACCCCGCATCCCTCTCCTCCCTTCCTTCGCCGTTATCGGCCGTTTTTTGGGTTAAAATATTTTTCATTTTGTTCCCACGAGTATGGGGGAAATAAAAAGTCCATCTGGGCAGTGCCCCCTGTACCCAGATAAGCCATAGCCAGGCCCGGCAGTGGTTCGCACTAGCGACTGATTTTCCAAAGGAACCCGTCAGCCATACATCTCCTCGCGGTGCGCCGCCGCTTGAGATTCGGGGTAACTTTTTATAGAGGTTTTCTACCTCGTGGTCCGGGCGGTTAAGCCAAGACCCTCGGTCCCAATCGAAGCCGCGAGACGTGTTCCACGACACTTCGACGGTGGGATTACGATATCGACGGGGACAGTGAAGGACTGCATCCTTCACTGTCTGCTCGGAGGCAGGGTCAGTGCACACCGAGCCCGCCCTAGCTCCTCCGCTGTGCCCTCTGCTTTTCAGAGGGTCACACGGAGCAACGCCCCCTAAGTCCAAGATGGACCCCTCCCATGTCAGAATATTAGCCATGGACAGTAACATTCCCCGAGGAATAAGAATCTCTTCCCATTCCTCGGGGAAGGATACTGCCCACGCCCAGGGTGCACCGGCCCAGCAGCTGCTATTCCCTCCAGACGTATCGAGAGGGACCGGCAGCCATCAAGCACACGAGGAGGAATTCTGACAACGCACCCCAAAAAAAAAAAAAAAAAAAAATATGTTATTTTGATTCATAAGAAAAGAAATAATGTTAATTCGTAATAATGTACGAGTAAAAAGCTGTGATGATAAAAGTGATTTAAGAGCAAAGAAATACTTAATTTTAATTAGTAATAATAATATTAAGAATGTACGAGTAAAAAACTGTGATTATAATTGTGATTAATGAGCAAAGAAATAATGTTAATTAGTATAAGCAAAAATAAAGATGATGAAGAACAAATTATAATTGTTTACTTACCGCAATGTTATTGCCAGCCTTTCCATTGGTGATATGACTGATACAGATCTTACTTTTAAATTGTTGATCTTGAAATATGGTTCCAGTTTCGAAAATAATTCGTCATAGAACTGTACCGAAACTTTAAAATATTTGTAAAATGAGTTATCATTTTCTCTTAATTTACTGAACTTTACAACAAATTCCCCGCACAGCAACCTAGATTCAATAAACGGGCTTACTGGCTGTCGTTTTTTTTTTGCTAGTCGTCGTTTTGCTACGTAATAATATATTAAGTTCTCCATCGACACGACTATACATGCACACCGTTAAAATTGAACTAGCGGCACTGCGTAAATAAAGTAATCCGGTCTCCGCGACGGGTCCCCACGACGGGGACCGTCGCGTTCCCACGGAGCCCACCCGCGTGTCCACGCGCGTAGACACGCGACGGTTGCCCGTCGCGGGCGCCCGCTTAACGCAGTTTCAGGCCTAAGGGTTCCACCACAAGCCACAATATATACACTATATTATTGAAACATCTGATCATCATATTATGTTAGGGCGTTTGTCTAACGTATACTCGGAATCTGATTTCGGGATATACGACATGGAATATTTAGTTTCCGCTGCAGTGCTGCTGTTTCAATGTTAATTCTGAAATCAACTTTTTTAACACGGTAGTGAAGTTGAAATCAATTGAAATAGAACAAATAACATGTGTATTATGGTGTCGCAGGCTACTGCCCGCAGTTCGACGCGTTGTTCGACAACCTGACGGGGCGCGAGACGCTGCGCATCTTCTGCCTGCTGCGCGGCATCCCGGCCGCCGTCGGCAGTGCGCGCGCGCTGCACCTCGCCACCACTCTCGGCTTCCTGAGGCACTATGATAAAAAGGTCAGTCGTACCAGTAAACATTAAACATACGACTAGCGTGGAAACACTGGGGGAAACGCCCTAGATTTAGAAGGAAAAAGAAAAGTGCATATTACTCGCAACCAACGCGAGTGTATGAACGTGGACGAAAAAAAAGGTTGGTTAAGACGTCCGGTGTACTGAATCGGTAGGTCGCAGGTTCAAACCCTGCTCGCACTCGAATTTTTCTTTCCATATCAAAGCTGTAATCCCCTACGCAGGGTTTGCGTAAAAAACATATTTAAAAAAAAAAGGTGTTGTAAAGATCGTAGCAGCTGGCATTCTGTAGTTTCTGCCCACACCCATTGGAAAAATGATACTGTTTTAGACCTATGATTAAACATATGGCAGAAACGTTAATCTATATTTTGAATTTTATCTTTTACCTGCCCCAGTCTTATGAGTCTCACGTCACTTGGAGTCGGAACAACATCTTAATTTGTAGTACTTTTTTCTTACAGGTATATGAATGCAGTGGTGGAACTAAAAGAAAAATCAGCACAGCTGTTTCCTTGCTCGGAGATTCTTCGCTGGTGTTTCTCGATGAACCGACTACAGGTAAAATTGATCAAATACCTTAAAAGATAATATAAACTATAAATAAAATTGTTTTACGATTAACCAGTTTACAACAAAATATACACATCTTCCGCAGTTGCCTTCGCATCTGTTGTTGATCTGGCGTAGACGCACTTCAAACGTTTTCGCTGCGAAGTTGTTGCGCCATCGCGATGTATTTTCGATACAATCACGTCAAAGCGACGTTAGTGCTACGTATATGCGTAGTAAAACGGCACCGGCTAAACAAAAAATATTTTTCAAAGAGAGAAAGTGCCATAACTTTCTCGAACCTTCTTTACAACGCACTAGTGGAACATTCTAGGAGTCTTCTACACAGTTCCATAGTGGAACATTCTAAACTCGGACGTAATCTAGAATAGAACCTTCGTAACATTATTTTAACACAAGTTCCTTTGAGCAGGTATGGACCCAGCATCGAAGCGCTTGGTGTGGTCGTGTATCAGCGATGCCGTGATGTCCGGGCGCAGCGTGGTGCTGACGTCACACAGCATGGAGGAGTGCGAGGCGCTGTGCTCGCGACTCACTATCATGGTCAACGGACGCCTCTACTGCCTCGGACCGCTGCAGCATTTGAAGAACAAGTTCTCCCAAGGTAAGGCTTTTTTCTATTCTCAAAACGGTGAAGGGAGACATCGTGAAGATACAGGCATGTCCTAAGAACCAAAAATTCAAACGCATGTGACATCTACCACACCACACTGGACTCGCGTGGTGGATTACAGTGTAGTCCCTCTCTTAGAGAAAAGGTCCGTGTTCCAGCAGGAGGAACATAATAGGCCGATTATGCTTGTACTAAGATGAGGTTACGCTCATATGGCTGCTGTATGTAAGTCGATCGAACAAATCCACCGCAAAGATCGATAAAGTGCTGGTACATGGCAACCAGATTTTGGTCAATCGGTGTCTTCCGTTTTTAATTGATTTCTACAAATCGATCGATGACTTCTGTTTTTATTCTACGTCGACCCAGCTATTTGCCATGAGGTGGACCCATATCGATTGATGGCTATTGTATTTAGTTTTGATTTGATCAATAACGATAGTTCGCCTTCGATAGGCCACAATCTAGTTGCACATCATTACTAATCAGCAAAAACGGCAAACAAAACTGTCATCAGAAACTTCAATATATTTTTTTAACTTTCAGGTTACACCTTAATAGTCAAAAGCAAATCCGGTACAGAGAGAGATAACGACGTGGTTAGAATACATCATTACGTTGCTGAAAAATTCAGTGAATCCCGACTTATGTAAGTACTTTTTACCCAAATAAAACCTCCGTGTTCGCCCTGAATGTGAACCGAATCAATCATCTTCAGCGAAATATCGGCACTTCTGCTAACTCCTCTGGAGAGTTAGGCGTAATAAGAATTTTAAATATTGACGTTAATCCTTTTTTGCAGTGAATCCTATATGGGTATCAGTACATATTACATCAATGACACCGGGTTGCCGTGGTGGCGCATTTTCGACGTAATGGAAAACGCCCGGAAGCAGTACCCCATCGAAGATTACTCCGTCACACAAACCACACTTGAACAGGTATTTTTACAATTTACAAGAGCGCAAGGCAACGCTGAGGTTTGAAATTAAACATTACCTTAAGCATCAGGGTTAACTACGGAGTAAATAGATATTAATCGAATTTCTAGAAGCCTAATCGAATATAAACATGTTTCATCATTGTTGTTTCTGTAAAACACACCTACAATTATGGAGTATGGTATTATTGTCTGACAGTTATAACTGAATATACAGATGACTATTGTTAATTAATGCTGACTATACTTAAGCGTAAATTTCTACTTAACAAGTTGTTCGCGTTTTGATCTGTTGTCGATAAAAGGAAACGATCTAAATGGTCCAAAATCCAAAGATTTTGTAAGATTATTTGGATATGTGAGACTCAATTTAGTACTTAACAATAAGTAGTTGTATGCGTAGTTAAAAACGACACAACCATTTTGAATGTTCAATATTTTACATGTGAAAATAAACTTATAAATTAATATTAAGGTATAGTTAGTGTATTGCAACTGTATCGTTAAATGTTGTTGTTGATGTGTTTGACTGTGTACCCAATGCATACAAATTAAATGTATACGCAATGCAACAGTTCTGCTAGGAACAATTTTCAGAAGCCTTTACAGTTAAAAACTTTCCGAAAGCGTCACAAATTATGCTTCTAGATATCCTTTGAAGTTTAAGCACGCTATTGATATTATAAATCAATCGGAAAACATTGTACTTATCGTCTCATTCGAGAAGCCCAATATAAATCGCTCTGTAGTTTATTTCACCTCGCATTTAGTTCGTACATTTGTTGTTGTAAGTTTTTTTAAACGAAATCTCAGTACGAAATTGTTCAAAGAACAGTAGAATTATCATTTTGCCATTCCATATGATTTTCCTATAATAAGTAGTACAGATAGATCTGACGTGATCTGAACATTCACAAACATAATCTCAAGATGTATAACATCTTTACTGTATAGTTTTGTTACTGTTGTTTTTTTTAAGTTAATGTCGAATACCTCCTAACAAACTTGACTTAAGCTATTGTAAACACCATTTGTTGGAAAAAGAGAATCTAACTCTAATGAAAATGCAGTATTTCAAATAACGTGCCTATTCAGTACTTATTAAAGTGAGATAATTAAAATGGTGCTTGTTCTTTTAGGGAAGAGGTCGTGTAATTGTGTGAAAATAATCGAGTGACTCTTTTATTTGGTCGATCGTGTAGCTCTTTTTTGCTCAATAATAAACTATGTATAAACAAATTTTGGACAAATAATAAGTTGTTATTTTGAAATGCGAATTTCTTATTAGCAGCCCGGTGTCTGCTCGCCGCCTATAACACATAACATCACGCCTTGTAATTCATGAATGTTATGCAGAGCTGTACTTAACAAGTACACCCACATTTCACCAGATTTTTTTAAGTCCCATGTAATAAGGGGCGAACCTATTGCCATCAACCGGGCACAAATCCCTATTCCGTGGCAGCTACTGAGAAATTCCTGATGGAAAAACCCAAGAACCCTGTGCCCGACCCTGGAATCGAACCCAGGACCAGTGAGGCATCTCTCAGCCCTCGAGCATAGCTGTTGAAATGTAGGTGTAGGCTAACCCTTCGGGTAATACGGGCGTTATAATAAGTAATGTTTTAAATAATTCAAATTAAGGAGCAGTAACTAACTTTAACTTGCTTTGTAACACGACCTATAAATCCTAAAATTATGTATTTTATGTATCTGTGTCTTATTATAATTTATGCTTATAAAACTTAATTTCAAGTTTAGCTTAAACATTGATGATTTTCAAAACTGCTAAATCTTGTAACATATAGAAACAGTCAGCCTAACAAATCGGATAAGACAAAGCATTACATACAAAATAATCATCGAAAGAACTATACGCACACGCGCATACTGTTTTGGATGTGTCCAGTGACGCCCGATGAACGTCACAATGGGCGCGTTGTCTTGTGGTATTATGATACAAGTCCTTGCTAGTCCTTGCTTTGTCACGTGACACTTTGAAATCTGTCACAATACATAGCAAATAAATTTTCAATTCCTTCTGCATAGTCTGTATCGATCGTTGTTTGTGTCTTTCCTTCCCATATGCTGTATTGATCGTTGTTCAAAATAAGATTGTTGCCGTCGCATGCGTGACGAATCTCAGTATTGCAGAGAGTGTTTACTCACTTTTTTCAACGGTAGACAAATAGGCAATCATGTAAGATACGCTCTCTTATTTATCATATTGTTTTTTTAATAGCTGTAATTATGGCAACTCCGATATTACTATTGTTGGCTATTTCATGAAGAGAGCGACACAATTGCTATTATTTATTAAAAAATACATTGTACAATGTGAGAATTTGTGTGATATGATTTGTGATCTATTTTAATTTGATAATTGTTTTATTGCCATTAGCAAAATATATAATTATTTAAGAATATGCGCCATGCTAATATTATCAGCTGATGCTACTTTAGAATCATGGCAGGTTTAAATTTTATTTTATTTTAACAAGTGTCTTTGAACATAAGTATTATCAAAGATCTTTTTGCATGCAGGTTTCAATGACTGCTTAATTATTACGCTTCATCAGTATAATATATAACTTATGCAACATTCTGGCTTTAAATTATTGCTGTACCTCTCGATGTTTTGAATATTATAGTCGTAAGGACGGTGTTTGTATGTGTAGTGTTTATAGACAATTTTTAATAAAAACTAAGGATATTTTATCACGATTTGTTTTATTTTACTCTGCATCATCTTAGTCCCAACGTGTCTTAATTCCACAGGTGATTCTAGACCCCCAAGAATAGAAACTTTCGTCAAATATTAAACAAATTCGGATGATCCATACAAAATAATAATACCTGCACGGTTAAAATATATGGAACAACTACAGGAGACGAGATGTGTTTTGTTGTAAACCCCTAGATAATTAAACAACTGAACGTTTTAGGTATTCTACAAAATACCTAGGTGTGTTCTATAGAACACCGGATTATACAGGGTGTAACAGAAAGGGTACCAGGGTTGGACCCATGGAGAAAGTTGTTCAGTTTGATAGTCTGCAGCATATCCTTTCATATAAATATAGATATTCTGTTACATCCTGTATAGATTGCCTATAACAGATATTTTAAAATTTGGACAAATCAACTTCAATTTATTTTAGATAGGTTAGGAATAGAAGGGTGGGGTGGGCCGCTCGGGTCGATCTTTAGGTTAAGCCGTGCTTGCCTAGGTTGGTCTGTGGATGGGTGACCGCCCATTACATACCGAGTTTCCTCCGTGCCTCGGAAAGCACGTTAAGCCGTTGGTCCCGGCTGTCATTTGTAGATCTTTGACAGTCGTTAAGCAGTCAGTGGCCCAAAAAACCTGACAACCAGTCTTACCAAGGGGTATCGTATTACCCAGTACTAACTGGGTTGTGGAGGACAGATAGGCAGTCGCTCCATATAGTCGGTATAGTCGGTATTCAGCTGCATCCGGTTAGACTGGAAGCCGACCCCAAGATTTTGTAAGATTATTTGGATATGTGAGACTCAATTTAGTACTTAACAATAAGTAGTTGTATGCGTAGTTAAAAACGACACAACCATTTTGAATGTTCAATATTTTACATGTGAAAATAAACTTATAAATTAATATTAAGGTATAGTTAGTGTATTGCAACTGTATCGTTAAATGTTGTTGTTGATGTGTTTGACTGTGTACCCAATGCATACAAATTAAATGTATACGCAATGCAACAGTTCTGCTAGGAACAATTTTCAGAAGCCTTTACAGTTAAAAACTTTCCGAAAGCGTCACAAATTATGCTTCTAGATATCCTTTGAAGTTTAAGCACGCTATTGATATTATAAATCAATCGGAAAACATTGTACTTATCGTCTCATTCGAGAAGCCCAATATAAATCGCTCTGTAGTTTATTTCACCTCGCATTTAGTTCGTACATTTGTTGTTGTAAGTTTTTTTAAACGAAATCTCAGTACGAAATTGTTCAAAGAACAGTAGAATTATCATTTTGCCATTCCATATGATTTTCCTATAATAAGTAGTACAGATAGATCTGACGTGATCTGAACATTCACAAACATAATCTCAAGATGTATAACATCTTTACTGTATAGTTTTGTTACTGTTGTTTTTTTTAAGTTAATGTCGAATACCTCCTAACAAACTTGACTTAAGCTATTGTAAACACCATTTGTTGGAAAAAGAGAATCTAACTCTAATGAAAATGCAGTATTTCAAATAACGTGCCTATTCAGTACTTATTAAAGTGAGATAATTAAAATGGTGCTTGTTCTTTTAGGGAAGAGGTCGTGTAATTGTGTGAAAATAATCGAGTGACTCTTTTATTTGGTCGATCGTGTAGCTCTTTTTTGCTCAATAATAAACTATGTATAAACAAATTTTGGACAAATAATAAGTTGTTATTTTGAAATGCGAATTTCTTATTAGCAGCCCGGTGTCTGCTCGCCGCCTATAACACATAACATCACGCCTTGTAATTCATGAATGTTATGCAGAGCTGTACTTAACAAGTACACCCACATTTCACCAGATTTTTTTAAGTCCCATGTAATAAGGGGCGAACCTATTGCCATCAACCGGGCACAAATCCCTATTCCGTGGCAGCTACTGAGAAATTCCTGATGGAAAAACCCAAGAACCCTGTGCCCGACCCTGGAATCGAACCCAGGACCAGTGAGGCATCTCTCAGCCCTCGAGCATAGCTGTTGAAATGTAGGTGTAGGCTAACCCTTCGGGTAATACGGGCGTTATAATAAGTAATGTTTTAAATAATTCAAATTAAGGAGCAGTAACTAACTTTAACTTGCTTTGTAACACGACCTATAAATCCTAAAATTATGTATTTTATGTATCTGTGTCTTATTATAATTTATGCTTATAAAACTTAATTTCAAGTTTAGCTTAAACATTGATGATTTTCAAAACTGCTAAATCTTGTAACATATAGAAACAGTCAGCCTAACAAATCGGATAAGACAAAGCATTACATACAAAATAATCATCGAAAGAACTATACGCACACGCGCATACTGTTTTGGATGTGTCCAGTGACGCCCGATGAACGTCACAATGGGCGCGTTGTCTTGTGGTATTATGATACAAGTCCTTGCTAGTCCTTGCTTTGTCACGTGACACTTTGAAATCTGTCACAATACATAGCAAATAAATTTTCAATTCCTTCTGCATAGTCTGTATCGATCGTTGTTTGTGTCTTTCCTTCCCATATGCTGTATTGATCGTTGTTCAAAATAAGATTGTTGCCGTCGCATGCGTGACGAATCTCAGTATTGCAGAGAGTGTTTACTCACTTTTTTCAACGGTAGACAAATAGGCAATCATGTAAGATACGCTCTCTTATTTATCATATTGTTTTTTTAATAGCTGTAATTATGGCAACTCCGATATTACTATTGTTGGCTATTTCATGAAGAGAGCGACACAATTGCTATTATTTATTAAAAAATACATTGTACAATGTGAGAATTTGTGTGATATGATTTGTGATCTATTTTAATTTGATAATTGTTTTATTGCCATTAGCAAAATATATAATTATTTAAGAATATGCGCCATGCTAATATTATCAGCTGATGCTACTTTAGAATCATGGCAGGTTTAAATTTTATTTTATTTTAACAAGTGTCTTTGAACATAAGTATTATCAAAGATCTTTTTGCATGCAGGTTTCAATGACTGCTTAATTATTACGCTTCATCAGTATAATATATAACTTATGCAACATTCTGGCTTTAAATTATTGCTGTACCTCTCGATGTTTTGAATATTATAGTCGTAAGGACGGTGTTTGTATGTGTAGTGTTTATAGACAATTTTTAATAAAAACTAAGGATATTTTATCACGATTTGTTTTATTTTACTCTGCATCATCTTAGTCCCAACGTGTCTTAATTCCACAGGTGATTCTAGACCCCCAAGAATAGAAACTTTCGTCAAATATTAAACAAATTCGGATGATCCATACAAAATAATAATACCTGCACGGTTAAAATATATGGAACAACTACAGGAGACGAGATGTGTTTTGTTGTAAACCCCTAAATAAATAAACAACTGAACGTTTTAGGTATTCTACAAAATACCTAGGTGTGTTCTATAGAACACCGGATTATACAGGGTGTAACAGAAAGGGTACCAGGGTTGGACCCATGGAGAAAGTTGTTCAGTTTGATAGTCTGCAGCATATCCTTTCATATAAATATAGATATTCTGTTACATCCTGTATAGATTGCCTATAACAGATATTTTAAAATTTGGACAAATCAACTTCAATTTATTTTAGATAGGTTAGGAATAGAAGGGTGGGGTGGGCCGCTCGGGTCGATCTTTAGGTTAAGCCGTGCTTGCCTAGGTTGGTCTGTGGATGGGTGACCGCCCATTACATACCGAGTTTCCTCCGTGCCTCGGAAAGCACGTTAAGCCGTTGGTCCCGGCTGTCATTTGTAGATCTTTGACAGTCGTTAAGCAGTCAGTGGCCCAAAAAACCTGACAACCAGTCTTACCAAGGGGTATCGTATTACCCAGTACTAACTGGGTTGTGGAGGTCAGATAGGCAGTCGCTCCATATAGTCGGTATAGTCGGTATTCAGCTGCATCCGGTTAGACTGGAAGCCGACCCCAACATAGTTGGGAAAAAGCTAGGCAGATGATGATGATGATGAGGAATAGAAGGGTGGTGTTATGTTAAGTTAGGAATCCAACCATCTCACTATCAATATCAGTATCAAGACCATTCTAACTTAGCATGCTTGCTTGCTTGCTTGCTGGGAACCTGTATCGTGGTTCCCAGTACGGACAAGTCGGGACGGATTGGTATTTTACTTGAATCCTGTATCCATTATGAAAGCACCCTAACGCACGAATGAATAACAGGAAAACAAATGAACCGCTCAGTTATTATGTCCGTACTCGTAATCTCCGAAACGACCACACCGATTTCAATGAAATTTTGTGAATGTGTATGGTTGGTTTCAGTTTGAAAGATTGGATTGAAGTTTTGAACCCGACAGATGGCGCCGCGCGAAAAACGGGCGAGTCGCTAGTATAACGTACCCATAGCGGTTTCCCTCTCCGCGCACATCTTAATGTAGCAGTGGACGCACGACTTTGACTTCACAAATTAGTGAGGGTGTGTCATCAGTGGAAAACAGCTGGGTACTAAACTTCACTAATAATCAATGTACGTATATAAAACGTGTAACGACAAATATAAAATCGATAGACAAATCTCCGAAACTTTCGGGACCAGTAGGGTTTACCAAAATCATATTTTGTAGAAGGGTCTCCTCATCACCTTCACCTTGTCAGAAGTATTCTAATATATATATACTCGTGAAATACTTGAAATTGACAAAAGTGGAATGTAAAAGTTGTAGAGTGCACCGTCCATGTTATCGTGGTGCAGCTACGGCGTAGCGAGGATCGTGCTACGCGCTACGGGAAGCGCGTGGGGGCGCGCAACGATGCGACGCTTTCTATACAGCTGTAGCGGTGACAGAAAGTTGACGGCAGTTAAGTTTTCTGGTATTCTCTGCGTAATGGAGGTAATATTGCTATTTTATTAATTTATTAGTCGATGCAAACGATCATTACTAATTCAGCCCTGTGCTTTCGAGGTAAGCGAATCTCGACATTTCTAAGTTGCATGTGAATTGCTACCAACATTGGGCAATTGAGGCCATATGTCGTACGCATAGCACCGGATGGGACTTTTGTAGAAGTTGACGTATCAAACTATGAAAATCTATTAATTATAACACATTATTCTTACTCACAAAGCTGTACCTACCAAGTAAAACCAAGTTACCAAATATCATAAAACAATATACTATCCAGTATTTTACCTACTCATGCAGAATGCCTCGAGAGCCAACGTTTTACTGCAATAATATTGATAAATAAACAAATTCACTATCAGCCGACGCAAATGCGTCACTAACAGCGATAACGTGGTGACTAACCATATTTTTATCATTTGATATCTGGTATGCCAAGTATTTATTTTAGGGCTTTCTATCAAAGTAAATAAAAAAACCATGTACGCACACGAACGTTATTAAGTAATTAGGTGAATCAGCTCCTTTTTACGTATCAGATCTCTATTTTGCTTTCGCTAATTATTGTAAGTAGCGATAGCAAAATTGTTCGAAATTATTATTTTAGATTAATCATTAGGTACATTTCTAGGTAGGGTTTTTTCTTGAATAACGACGGTGTACGTTTATAAATATGTTTAATGGACTTCTTAACTGTTTAATCACACATTTAACACTAATGAAATATACCTATACCTAAGTTGTGGTGACAAAGTATGTACATTATGATATTACAATTAAATGCTAAATAAAGCTTTTTGGTATTAAAGTAAAAAATGTATTTTTGGTTAAATCACATAAGTAATTAAATATTACAAAACAGTATTTTCACTCACTTTCATTATTTACATCTAATTATAAACGAATATAAACAGGCGCGTGCGAAGCGCTTGAGCATGTGTAGAATGTGTACAAATAAATAATTTTATTATAAACCTTAATATAAGATAAATAAATACGTGGAGGTCATTTCTTTTATTTTTTGCTCTTAGGCAAACGCCTGATGCGAATCCTCGTTCCAAAAATAAAGGCAAAATAAAATCTTTTTTTTTCATTAATCTGTAAGCTTTAAAATTAATTAAAGTCATGGAATGTCGCTATAATTAAAACAATGCCTATTATACATTACGCGCATTTGTAAGTGTTTCGTGATACATATACAAAGTAGGTACAATAAGGTACATTGACTTCAAGTAGGTACCGACTTCTAACGTAACAAGGGCGAAGGCGACCATAGCAAGCTAGGCCATAGCACCATTTACTTAAAAAATATCACATTGAAAACGCATGAAAAACATGTTTTTATTCCGGACAGACCCGCGTGTTTTCCTTTAAGTAAACAAAAATATCCCGAATTTCTCCTTTAGTTTCAATCGTTTTCCAGACAAGATATTGGTAGGAAAATACACAATATCTTTTGAATGCCAAATTCTAATGACATCAAACCAGTCAGGTACAAGCATAAGAGAGTACTTCCCCGACGTACCTTATATTTAACCGAGATTAGCAATTTTCTATCTAAACTACTAATGAACTATTCGCTATAGTGTGGCGCCCTGTCGCTGGTACTTTGTGAACTGCAGGAATATTTGTTCAAGGGTCGTCTGCGAGATGCTGTAGTCCTCGATCTCCAGGTCCTGCTTGGCGCGCTCCATGATACCGAACATGCGTGACCACGGCACGCTGCGGTCCGGAAGGTAGTATGTCAAGAGACCCTCATACTCCTCCCTGGAAAAGAACAGCGAAATTTAAGAAGGACGAAGTGAATCCTATATTTGAGATGGAGAAGACTAACTAAGCTTTAAGAGGCAGTTTCAGAGTTATACTGTGTGCTTTGCTGCACATGTCTGTTAATCGTCAATGTGATGGATGAGAATGTGACTTCTGTTCGAATCGAAGCATAGCATAGTTTAACTGTTTATGCACAATGCAATCAGCCAATAACGCAGGCTTCTTTAGTCAGATAGTTTTGGACCTGGAAGTGTCTAGACACTAGGTGAAGATTATATTATAAGACTTAAACTTACATTATCCGTGGATTTACAAAATTATTATTGACATATTCTTTGACAAGGTCAGTAACACTGCATGAGCTTTTTATGGAAGCTGTTTCACTGTCGCCCTCTTCAAGTTTCATTTTGATTATTAACGTGAAACCTGAAACAATTTTTTTACACATTTAAAACATTAGGTACATAAACTAATACATTACCTACATCTTGATACCTTTGTTGTAAGTGTGCTAACTTTGCCATTGCATTCGAGCCGAGATTGTGAATACGAGAGCTAAACGGAGCCGAGATTGCAATGACTATATGCTCACGCGTATCAAACGATTTTCGGCACGCTTACAAAAAACACAATCTTTTAGAGAAAATTTGAGAGAAACCCAATATCGATTGGTATCTGATCTATCTCTCACGTGAGCGATTAAGTATTATCATGTCACTCACGAGAATCGACGTATTATAAGTTGATGATTGAAATTCGAGAACGGCTTATGATAACATTGATAACGATAGGACAGATACATTGATAACATCGTATCTAAATCTATATTAGTAATCATGTTCTATTCAAGAGAATTAATGAGCTATACAATGAAATAAGTTAAGCTAGATCGTATTATTTGTCAATCTTGTAAAGCTCAGCGTCCCTGGCAAAGTGAAAAGAAAATAAGGCCCAGTTGCACACGTAGTTGTAGGTCCGATCTGGTTGCTTCTTGGCAGGAAAGGACGCTGTTCAAGCAGCAAGATGATTCTCTACCATTTTTAGAATAAATATGGAAGAAAATCATACACAAAAAAAAAACGGTTTTAGGGAAAGCGAGTCTCGGCGTTGAGGAAGCAATACGACTTCAAGAAGATGAAACTTTGTACCTTCAGAAAATTTATTCTTGAGATGTTGTGGTGTGCCGAGGCACTGGAAGCGTCCGTTGACCATGATGGTGAGTCGCGAGCACAGCGCCTCGCACTCCTCCATGCTGTGTGACGTCAGCACCACGCCGCGCCCAGCTCGCTGCACGCCACGCGTCGCACGCCACACCTGCACAAATCATAACCTTACTAACTCGTCACGATAGATGTGAAGCAGTTTTTTCCGGTTCCAGTAAACGGTAAAGGCCTACACTAAAAGACACGCGGGTGCGGCTGCGAGTGCGCGTTCTCATTTTTTATTTACAATTAGTATAAGGAACGCTAACTGGTGTCGATGCCGTCGCGTGCGGCGGGTTTTACTATGGATAATTTTAACTGCGGACACTCGCTCCGTGCAGCCGCCCTAAGACCCTTACCATGTCTTGCTTACAATTAGGTACTATATTTCGACAACTCTTCTTAACGAAGATCTATGAAATAAGAAGTATAGGTACCTAATCTATTTAGCTGATTCAACATCTAAGCATTTTATTCTTTTCCCCAACTGTGAACTGCATTCAACAGGTACATATATTAGATACGTACATGTCGTTTGGCGGCGGGATCGACACCGGTAGTAGGCTCGTCGACGAACACAAGCCGCGTTCGGCCCATGAATGCTATCGCCGTGTTCAGTTTGCGTTTCGTACCGCCTGAGTACTGGTGCACCTGCGATAGAACAAAAAAACACAATTATTACGACTGTAGTGTGGAAGTAGACTTATACCTATATTACATTACATATATTACTGCAGTTCTCATTACCATAACACCCTCGCCTGCAGCTCGCGTGTTAATTCCGCCTCGTAACAAAGTTTTTCCCTTGCCTACTCGTATCTGCTTGATTACCTTTTAAACACGGACAATAAATAAGCTTAAATGAAAAAAAAAAATCACCTTTTTGTCAAGATGTTTGAAGAAGCCGAGCGCGTTTGCGAGCGTCTCAGCGGTGGGCGCGGCGGCGCGCATGCGCAGCCCTCGCATCAACGCGAACATGTGCAGCGTCTCGCGACCCGTCAGCTCACCGAATAACGCGTCAAACTGCGGACAGTAACCTGCAACATACCAAAGTAAACATAAAGTACCAAGTAGCTACCAATAATAGAGTCCGGAAAGAAGCATCAAAAAAATTCATTTGAAACATTAAGAAACTGATTGAAAACACAAGCTAGGAAATAGTCTCCGGGAATCTGAGCAACTGACCAATATTCTCGTGTACTCTGTCGAGGTTCCTCTGCACGGAGTGTCCGCTGACAAACGCCTCACCACTTGAGATAGACTCGTCACCCATCAGCATCTTGAAGGTGGTAGTCTTGCCGGCGCCATTCACACCCAATAGACCGAAGCATTCACCGTCGCCAACACCTTAAAAAGGAGGTTTAGTTTAGCTTCATTTTGTGCTGAACGTGCTTTCCAGTAACTTAGATGCTACGCCGAGCACGCTACGATGATCAATTAACTGTTGTAGTTACTAAAGAGTAGCAGGTTCCTACTTGAGCACTCATAGTCTAGTCAGCTAGTTTGGTATTAGTGAAATATCTACCGAAGTAAATAGGTAACAGCTAATGTCTACCTGTACCTGGGTACCTTCTTATTTCGTTCCATACAATTATTGAACAAAATTTTAAACACTTACTAAATGAGACCTGGTCCACGGCGAGGTGTTTCCCGTAGTACTTGGCGAGATCGTTGGCGAGCAGTGCGTGCTCGACGCGGCCCGGGTGCGGCACGAGCCTTGCCCGCTCAGCTTCACGCCGCACGTCTTCGTCTAACGTGCTCTCGTCCAATGGAGGCGGAGTTTTTTTCCACGTAAACAGCTACAGTAAAAAGGCCAAAAGTTAGTCGAAGTAAGAAGTGTTAGCCAGCTAAATAAATTAGCAAAAAATATAAAATGAGCAGGGTAGGTAGGTAGGTATTCGTAATAGCTATTGATGAAGACCAAAATAATCTATGCACTCTTTGATATTGCGAGTCAATGTTGCAATCTGATGACCGAGGTACAGATCACAGGCTACAAATTCAACTATTCTTCTGGCTCAATACCTTCACAGTCACTGACGCCTAAGCAAAAGTGCAAGAGAATCTATATCTAATTATAAAACTGTGGGAGAATCTAGACTGATCAGTTCGTCAATACTGTTCTGCAGAGGAGTAATAAATACCTCTAATGCAATTTTTGATTCGAATATGGTTTTAGAAAGCAGATATACTTTAAATTCTAAATATTACCTTCTGTAGCAGTCTGTACTCGATGGCCATGAGAATAGACCAGAATAATACGCAGGATAAGCACAGACTGAGCAAATACCGCAAGATACCGGGATTTTCCCATTGAAAGAACGGGTTTTCTTCCACTGCAAACAAAAACCATGAATAAATACTAACACTAAAAGCTAGAGTAACTTCAAGTTGTTACGGAGCAAAAAATAGCACTTACTGCAGCAGCTGTCGGTGCGGTCGCACAAATTCGCCATGGTGCACTCGAAGTTGGGATATACCGCCAGCAAATACTCGCAGCCTTGGAGGCAAGTGTACTCGCGTAAGCCGATCTGATTCAAAAACCTGAACAACAAACACGTTTAATGTTGCATTTAAGTAATTTATTGGAGCGTAGCCATAATATGGAATACCACTCGAAAACCACACGAGGTCGAAAGAAAAAAAAGTTCCGACCCCAATATAAATGATTATCGCACCAATACCGCGTATTCATTCGTCACTCTTTTGTACAGAAAACAAAAGAGTTCATAGCGGCAACACGTTTGACACGGGGACTTTGCTACAGATCTGTATTCTGTTTGTAATTTAAGATGCTCACGTAAAAAAATATTCCTACCTGACTCCAGTGACGAGGCTATATAGCGGGAAGAACTGCAGTATGTTGTCAAGAATATGGGCAGCTTGCTCCGTGTCCAGCATAGGATTAGATAACGCCTCTACCACCTGTGCGCCCATCATACCTGCCATATACAACGAATAAATAGAACTATAATATTGAGACTAACGGATAACAATGAAGGTCAGTCAATAGAGGTTAATAAGCTCCATTTAGTAGCTTTACCTATTGAAATTATTACTAGCAGTCCTCACATAAATGCTTTTAGCAAATAAACAGACGGAACGAAATATGTTCATATCGCTTTTCAGGTAACCCCATTCACTGATTCTTCTTCTTTTCGAATCGATGACTCGGATTTTATCCGACCAGTACCTGCGACCTGGACAGCGCTGTTGTTTGCCTCATTCAAGTCTTAGATGGTTCAAGGTGTAGTTGTGCACGATAGGCAGGAGAGTAGGTCTGGCATAACCTATGTCGGGACACCACACTCGCATTGTGTCCAAGATGGGTCGATTATACGCTATTTAGCCAAATTAGATCTGTAGCGGCCAACTTGAGCCCGCAGTCGGTTCAAAGATTTCCATATCGGCCAATGCAGTTCATGACCAGGGGGTAATTCCTGCTGTGGGGAATATTTGCTTCTCCACAGTGTGCTTCGTTCGTCTGCCGCGCTGTCTTCCGAAGAGATTGTGTGTCTGAAAAACCTTTTTCGATTCTTCAAACGGGTTCGTAGTAAGTAGTTAGTGTTCAAACAGGGAGTGACGACTGTATCTTTCCTGTTTACGTGTTTGCCCTTCACGGTACGAGTCGCTATGTACCGACGCCCGACTGGAGGAGCTAAACCCGCGATCCTCCCCAGCTGGTGGAGGTAAGACGGCGAAGTGTGTTATCAGGGGAAATAATTTTCTTGGTCTTCAGTGATGTCTATTTGTTAAAGACCAATACAAAGTAATGTCCAGGTAGCGCAGTTGAGGGAAGTGCTAGATGCCACATCGTGGACTTAATTCTCATATTTAGATATTATTTTCCTTACCGAAAAGTACGTTTAAGAAGTAAAAGCCAACGAAGCCAACAGCAGGCCCCTTGAACACTAGCGACATTAGGTATGTCAACGGCAACATCGCAGCACCGTACAGCATGACCACCAAGTACATTCGTCCTGAAGCAAAAGACGGAAACTGTGTATTAAGTAAATATCTAACACATTATATGACGATTTGTGACGGAGATAAAAGCAGAAGACCAAAAAATGTTGAATAAGTACCTAATTCTTGGACAGTGGACAAGCCGATGACTTGGAAGGCTGCGCACGAGACGATAATGGAGACGCTCGTGACGAGGAACCACGCCCAGTTGAACGTGGCGGCGCCGCCCCACAGCACGGCCGGCTGCACGCCTGCTGCCTTCTGAAGCAGCTTTGCTCCGGACATGCGCTCCTGTAACGATTAGTAAAATCCAGTAGTAGTATCTGTAGTCTTTTGTGGAGTGTTAATGCAGCAATCAATTGCAATAATAGTATCGACTTATCGAAACACAGTCATGGCTTTCGCCATGGAGGTTGATATGTAGATGCTAAAGAACTCTGCACACATTTACATCATTGCTTACTTTGATATAGAACATGATGAATACAGCGCTAACGATGCTCACACTGCTGCCGATACCCGATGACACCTGCATGGACAGCATGGTTATCATCATCTGCATGTCGGTCTGAAATTAATTGAAATTCTCTTTGCAATTATTTTACTTCACGAACATAGTGTAGGGAAGTGTTTGCAAGATATCAACAAAAAACAAAAAAAAAAATCGTAGGAAGTACTGTGCGTTCCAAGTAGGTAAAATTTTCGAATTTCCTTAAACTAAATAAAAAATTTCGCCGATGCGAAATCTACTAATAGATGAAAGTTACCTGATCTGTATAAGTGGCCTCTAAAGGATGATTGTACACTTTGAGTACGGCAGTAGAGTTTCTGGTGCGGAGAATAGCTGCGTGGACGGCGGCTAGGGATGTGGCTACGTCGTGAAAACCGAAGTTACTGAACCAGGCTGTCGCAGAAGTGTCGTCAAACGTGGTACCAATCAACATCTGGTGACGCATTGTGCCCATCGCTGTTGCCGTTGCTTCTGACTAAGTAAACAATAGAATCAATTTAAAATATAAGTATCTACTCCTGTCCAAACTAGAGGGGTGATTGTTATTAATGAATGAGGGTGATATTGTTTTGGTGGCTTCGTTATAAGTAGTCTAACTTCTCTTTCTACTCTATCTATAAATACTATATGTAGAAATTAATACGTGTCGACCGCTTAACTTGGTCAGGTTAAGTTGTCGTACATACTCTGTTTTAAATTTTAACAGAAGAGTAAAAAAAACATGTAAACTTAGATTAGTTGGGAACGAACCCTCAGCACGGGAGTTCGACTTTCATTCGGATGGATTTTTTAACACGTGAAAGCAGACACGCCTTTTAGGATAATGTTAATCACATTCTTTATGACGTCAGGAAAATATGGTAAGCAAGTAGCTTTCCGATAATTGCCTTCCTAACAACTAACATTTAATCTCAAAATGTTTATAAGTATCTTAATCATAATATTATTATTATCATCGACAATTTTTATATGGATTTTTTTATTGCAAATGACTTACTCTATTTAGATAATATTTTTCAACAGGTACACGGCCAATGTCATTAAGCACCATGTTGACAGCATCAGAAGAGGCAAACAGTTCAGGATATGCGGTCGCCGCGAGAGCGCCCAGTGACGCTGTGAGAGTGCCGTTGAAGCTTAACAGAGTTTCTGTACTCGAATATCTGAAACAATAATGTTGTTCTTTATTTAGCCCAAATGCTTTTGATAGATTAGACTCAATCGCGACATAACTGTTTAATTCGATCGAGTCACATGGGAATTGTCAGTCACCCAGTATGTAAACTTTGTTAAACCGAAAACGTCGATATATCAGGCAAGCATTGATCATCCATCATTTATTCTCTGAGTAATGCAAACCGCATCCAAAGGCGATCCCTCACTCAATGCTCGAATCTGAACACATTACATGTGAATTCTCTGGTCAGAGAGTGCGCTAACGCTTCGTCAGAAGACAGAAGGCTCATAAGGTAAAGTGTAAACCTTAAAGAATGTCGGATTACAGATGCTTCTCGTATTTTTTTTTTAATAAAAACATTACCGCACACTAGGAATTTCTCCTGTATCCTGGGTGCGTTTACAAACATTTAAACTCACATACACAAACAGCCAGACCCGGAACAACTAATGTAGGCCATACAAATATTTGTTCCTTGCGGGAATTGAACCCGCTGCACGCAGCGCAGCAATCGATCGCTCAGCCACTGCGCCAACCGCGCCGTCAAATACTAGAATGTATGTGTGTGTTGTATGTGTATGTGTCTCGTCGTATTTACTAGAATGTTGCTGGTTTATACAGGAATAAAACCGTTTGTAGGCCTACCTATAAAAGTATTTAACTTACCCTTCTGTTAGCATCAAGAGTCTCGCGCGTATGGTTGGCGTTAAAGACAGGACATAATTGAGCACTCCGAGAGTGGTGTTGATGAGTACGATGGGCGCGAAGAACTGTAGTATCATAAGCCAGGGCGAGCGGATCAGCACCAGCCACTGCTTCATCCACACCGCCAGCACCTGCCGACACAGCAGGCGGAAGCCCCTCACGCTGCTCTCGTCTCTGTCCACTAGAAAATATCACCACAGCGTTATATCAGTTGGTTCGTTGATGAAATAAAGTGAATTATATATATAATGATTATAAAGTGCCTTTATTAAAATGAAACGAATTCGTTAATCATGGCTAATTAGTACCTAAGCTAATAGAAGAATTAAGTTCTGTTCTGTAAAACAATTTTTCTGTACTCTAGTCAAGTTTTACTATTTATAAGAGCAGGACTGGGTGTAGAGCTCGTAAGAATATAACCTCTGCCCCAGGTCAAGGTCCCATTTACCTGAGTCAAGATTTTTAAAGAAAAACCAGTTGTAATTCTACCTTTTAACTACGCAAAAGTAACATTGAGAGCAGATGTTATTTTTATACATTTTAAATACTTTATTAAACTTACATTCTTCTAAAGACGAATCAAGTTCGTTTTTCAACGTATCATCTATAGTTGAATCCGTCGTAGTCGTCATAGCGTCATCCGTTTCTGAACTTACAGGTGCCAAGTCCGAACCGACACTGTAATACAAGACAAAAAAAAAAATATTAATCAATTATTATTTGATATTTTTTTAACTATTTAGAAAAAAGAACCTAAAAAATAACATAATATAATGATGTACATATTAAATATATTATTTACTTACGTCATAAAAACATCTTCTAATGTGGTAGCGACTAATCCATAGTTTTTGAATTTAATTTTATCAATATTCTTCTCCAAATCATTCAACATATGTTCAAATGCATGTGAATAGTCGTTGAGTAAATTATACGTGATTTCCGTGCCTATAAAACAAATACTTTATTATTTAAAAAACTTTTTTTTAAAACACAACTTTCATACACACACGCATTAAGTAGAAACAACTTACCGCGATCTTCCTTTACTGTAGTGCCCGGAATATAGTTATTTATAATTATAGAGCATTCATGGAAATCAAAATCATCTTCTTTAACAATCACAAGAGTGTATCCAACGCCGTAATGACGTTTGAGGAAGTAAGGAGAGCCCACGCACTGCAGACGACCGTGTGCCATTATAGCCACTCTGTCGCCCAGAATGTCTGCCTCGTCCATGAAATGAGTGGTCAAAATCATGGAACGACCTAAATGAAGTAAACGAATTATGAAAAATTTTAAAACAAACTTGTAAATAATATCTTGTAGGTAACTGACCTAACGTAAATATAATCGTATCAAAAGAGATTTAAAATAAATAATTAATAAAGTAGGTACCTTTTTTCTCTTTCTGCAGGAGGTCCCATAGAGCCCGGCGAGAAGAAGGATCCATGCCAGACGTAGGTTCATCTAGTAATACTACACGTGCTCCTCCGCTAAGAGCAATGCCTACACACAAACGTCTCTTTTGACCTCCAGAAAGACCCTTTGAAGGATAATTACGCTGTAAAAAAAAAAACAAATAAATACAAATTCAAATAAACATTATGTGAATCATAAAGTAGGTACACTGAAGTCAATTAGCCAACCTTTTCTTGTAGTTCTAATTTTTCAATGAGATCATCTATTTCATTATAAAGCTCTTTGCCTTTATATCCTTTCAGCCTGGCGAAAAATTCCAAATGTTCCTTGACCGTGAGTTCGTTAAATAACACATTATGCTGTGGACACAATCCGATATGAGAACGAGCCGAGGAGCCCTGAGTGGTCATATCAAATCCAGCAACGGTCACAGATCCGCTGGTTACCTTTACGTTGCCTGTAAAACAAAAATAACCAACAGGATAAAAAAACAATGTCATGACCAAATATGATTTAGAATCTGATCAAACATTCTCGACGGTCGTACCTAATAATCTAAATGAGTGTGGCAACTTATATTGAATAGTTTCCGCATACCTCTGAAAATACATTTGTTTTAGCCGTTTATCAGTGGAATGTTTGAAGAACCTTCAACTCTTATTTAGATAGATTATCACATTGCTTGGCATCATTATATTGCAGTCAGTCACTTGACATTAATAAAATTGCGCAACGGTTCCGTTGCCTACCAGAAGACAAGTGCATGTTTCAATTGAGCTGCTGCACCCACTCCTCAACGTTATTTTACTATTAACCTATTCTATCCTGCTCCCTAAACTTCTGTGTGAAAACTGTATTAAAGATCGCAAATTTAAAATAGCAGATCAGGGAAAATAGATTGTAATAATTTGTTACATACCAGTTCCCTTCTTAAGAAAGTCATCACTTATATCGATTGAAAATAGATAAATAAATATAAATACAAACCTGTCAACATGGATATTGTGGTAGATTTCCCAGCACCGTTATGCCCAAGTAAAACTGTTATTTGATCGTCATATATATTCAAAGATAAATTATTAACTGCTATGTTTTTCGCAAAGACTTTTGTTAATTTCTGAAAGTAAAAACGTCCAGTTACTGATATTACTTATACATATATAATTAAAACATAGCATGGAATTCATAAAGTAAATATTTTGAAAAACTGTAATATTTATATATTGTATTTTTATATAAATTATGTTTAAAAACTTACATGCATTTGCACACCAATCATGCGGTCCGTGGGATCCTTTTCTTTTATGATATCATCATGTTCACTATTTTCCAAAACATTAATAGCTCCTGAAAAACAATGCATAAAATTAATCAAGTACCCATGCCTACGCATGACGGTCTCTTTATTGTTTGTTTTAAATAACGTAATTTGTTGTCTAGGATTTATCAGGAAGGGCACGCGTGCGAGACCCAAAACCGCCTTAAGTCATTCAAGAAAACTATGTTCGTTGTCAGTTGAGAGCAGCGGTGGCCCAATGTTGGCGGTCGCGACTTCCGAGCAGTAAGTCGTGGGTTCGAACCCAGGCAGTCGCATTACTTTGTGTAATTTATTTCATTACCATTGCTCTCAAAACGTTTAACGAAAACATCGTGAGGAATCCGGCATGTCCTAGAACCAAAAATTCGAAGACATGTGGCATCTACCAACCAGCATGGCCCCACGTGGTGGATTAGCCCATTCCCTCTCGTAGAGAAGAGGCCTGTGTCCCAGCGAAACGATATAGGCTGATTATGCATCTTCGCTGTCCTACGCCAGACATAATACTTATATGGCGACCTCACTAAGACATAATTCAACTTACTAACTTTACAAACAAGTGATGGTGAGTCAGGTTCTTTTTCTTTTCTCAATTTTTTTTATTCAACCTTCAGTTACTTGTTACATAAAATACTCTAGTCTCGTAGTAAAATAGCTGTGGCAAACGAATGGACAGACGGATAGGACGATTCTATAAGGGATCTGTTCTTAGCAACGGAACTCTTAAAATAATCGTAATGACGGTAAGAACACTTGTCTTTCGACTGTGTTAAGGATAATTACCTGATTTATAATTAGGGAACCAAAATCGCACCTGGAACGGAAAGTACCAGGGTTTGGGTGTGCCATAAGGTCCTGGTAGCACTTGTTCAAGGTAGAGAGTGACCAACATGTATAGGACGCAGTCCACTGACAGCATGAGGACCACATGTCCGAATACGAAGCGATTAGTCTCCGTCTCGGGTGACGACATGAAATCGCCCCACTGCAAGCCTAATTGAAGGAATACGATTAGTGAAGCAATTTAGCATTTAGACCGTCGCTATGTCAGAATTTATTCTCCTACGCTCTTGTGCTACGTCGACTTCAATTAGATACTCCCCGTACGTAATTGAAGTCGACGTAATTCGTCGCTTTTCTATTTTGAGTATTTATCAGACGCGTGTTGTGTAACTTAGTACAAATCGAAAACCCCAGTATTAAAACCAATTATAAATAAAAAAGATAAACGTGGAAATGCAATTTGAAAATTTGTTTGTAGATTATCAGGTGATTTGATGGTATTCGATGTTAGAATATTTTTCTGGTGTGCGGTAAATAATTCCCCTTTGCAAATTACAACAATTATTATATTTTTTCATTGACAAAAAGTACACGATGACCTTAATTATGTTAATTACATGATTTTGTTTTGGATCAGAATACGATGGCAACTTAAGGAAGTGTCGGACTTATCGACGCGGTATTGGCCGATCACGTTCCTCTGATGGAAGCTTGTTGACAGCACGGCAGAACTGCGGCGCGCGAGAACTGAACCGCGCGCGACACGTGGACTTATTTTTAAGACTAGCAAACGTCAGTCGGGTCACCTAGTAGCTTAAATAAATTACCTCCAGTGCTTTCCTTCGCAAGCATCAGTTGGAAACCATAAGACATCGCTGAGTTAATACTAAGGCATGTGACGGCCTGCACCGCAGTGGACATGTTGACGTCCACAGCTAGGAGGAAGGCAGGGATGTAAGTCAGGAACCAGGCCACCGCCGTAAACAACGCAGCTGTACTACCTAAATTACGAAAAAGAAAACAAAAATTAGATAAAAGGTGAGCAGGAATCGTAAACAAATAACAAATAGGAAGGAAGCATACCTTTTGAAAATATACTGCTTATCATGAAAGCGAAAAATATCGTGCAAGTTAAGTACAGTACCAAAAAAAATAGCAAAACTGTCCAAGGCGTATTAGTAAATACAGCGTAATCACTGAAGCCAGCTTCGGTTGTAAACCAATTTACCTAAAAATAATATAAAAGTTTAATAAGATTAATACGCACAATAACAAATTATTATAATAAATTATATATTATATTTATCCTGTGATCTTACCTTCAAAAGTACAACAGTTAGAAGTCCAGTCACTAATAGAAAAATAAACTGCTTGCAAAACCACGCAGTCCAGTGTAGCCATGTAGGGAGACCCATAATTTTCATTGTTTCCTGAAATTGGATAACCACAACACATAGTAACACAATTTCTTACCATTGTATGCAAAACTTGAAAGAGGACAAAAAAAAAATTACCTTTAATTGTAATTCCTTTTCTACGGCAACTGCTCTTGCAATGTTGACAGCAGTGTAACTGAAGCTCAACATGATAAACATGGGGAACATGAACTGCAGCAGGTCTACTGCCATGTCTCTCACGTAGGGTGGGTGAGGGTATCTCTGTATGTTCATCCTGAACGACTTCAAGTCTAATCCAGTTACCCTTGTTATCAACTCAGTTGAAATTACTTGTTGTAGTGCTACAAACATTTCGTTAACATAACCTGTACAAAAAAACCTTAATGAATAAATGAATTTAAAAAAAAAACATCATTTGAGAAAATCTGTGCACAGATACGCGTGCACAAGCAAACTGGCTTGGCTTGTCAAGTGCACCGACGTCGGCGCATAACAAAACTGCAGCTATTGGTCAAACATATTTTTTCCGTTTTTTGACACAAGCAACACGAACTGGCTGTATCCATTTATTAAATTCGGTCTTCATCTACTGCTTAGTCTTTGCCCTAAAATGTTGGGGCGGCTTCCAGTCTGACTGGCTGCAGCTGAATACCCGTACTTTACATGGAGCGACTGACCTCTCTGACCTCCACAACCCAGTTAGTACAGAGTAATCCGATACCCCTTGGTAAGCTTGACCATTTATTAAATCGGTATCGTTACAAAAAAATATTTTAGCAAACCGGCTAATAGTGAGTAGCTATAAGTTACCTGGGTCGTTGCCACCTTCCCAAGAGCTCGAAAATCTAGGCCCAGGCGTCTCAAACGCAGGGAATATCGCATCAGTTTTCCAAGTGCGCCCTCCTGTTTGGTAAAATGAATTAAGGCGTGGCCTCTCAGGAAAACGTAGAGAATATGTTAAATTATTCGTCAATGTCTGTGCTCCTGAAAAAAATAAATAACCATTGAAACTGATATAGAAAAAAAGTCTAAATGTAAATAAAAAACGGGTGAAAAGTAATTCAATACTGACCATAAAGCTTATCGTCAAACTCGACTGCTGCAATAACCTTACGAGTAGTTGCTTCGTCAATGTATATACCTCTCATTAGAGTACTGTTCTGATAAGGAACTATCCTTATACGAGACTTAACGAAGTCAATAATTTCTGTCGAATTTAAATCAATATCTGGTGGAAATTCTATAACTGGAAAGCCTTCTGGTATTTTTTCAATAAAAACCGGAATCAGGTCATTCATGTTCTGTACCAGTAAATTAGTAATAGCAGTTCTCATAACGTCATCCAACACTTCACTTTCAGGCGAGTACGCAACAGCTAACTCACTTAAATTCATGCCTCCTCTGAAACAAGCAAGGCCAACAAGTTAAGAAACG
Organism: Noctua janthina; assembly: GCA_963576755.1. Classification (NCBI taxonomy): domain Eukaryota; kingdom Metazoa; phylum Arthropoda; class Insecta; order Lepidoptera; family Noctuidae; genus Noctua; species Noctua janthina. Next base: position 9,586,168 of record OY755055.1, read on the forward strand.
TAATTAAATGGTAGTTCTTCTTAGCACTACAATTTTCCTTATATATTGGCTTATAGGGAAGCTAAGTATGACAAATAATTGGCTAAGTTGAAAGCGCCAGGGTAGACCGATAAATTCAAATTTTCTTACAATTTACGTTAATATAATTTACTTTGAAGTTACGTTTTTTGCCATTTACTGGTCAGTGTTAGGTTGTATGTTGATTAAATACGATTCACGACCGTAACACGTATTAATTTACATAATTATAATCATTAAAATCACTAATACAACCCTCTAAGTTCATTTAATTTTATCGAATGATTTTACATGAAACACTTTTGAGTTTTCTACACAATATGTTTGATGAAAAATTATTATTGTGCATTAATCTACATGTACAGATAATTATAATATTGCATCATAATACTTATAAATCAGTTGTTTACGACAAAAATAGTCTACTGATAAATAGTAGATTTTGATACGAATGAGGAAAGTTTGTCATTGCAGCCAAGGCGAAACTTACACCCGAGCTTAAGTCGAGGGGGTTATGCAACTGAGAACTGCAGTGACAATTGCCAATAAACGTTTTTCAATAGACTTACGAAGAAATAACATAACATTACGCCGAAGCATGAGGCAGAGATGTACCTAACAAGTACACCCACATTTCGCCCATTTGTCCCATGTAATAGGGGGCGCGCCAATTACCATCAACCGGGCAGAAATCCAAACTCGATGGCTGCTACTGAGAAATTTCTGATAGAAAAACCTTATATCACTTTGCCTGACCCGGGAATCGAACCCAAACAAAATAATAGAAAGAAAAGTATTTTTGTCATTCGCAAACTATGATTTAATGTTCTTTTTTTCCGCACTTTGCCTTCGCAGTTTGAAGGAGAAGCAAAGTAATGAAACCGTAAAACAACCCTACATTAAAAATAGAAAATTCTATATTTTTGAATTTTGGACGCGTGCATTCCGCCTCGTCTGCAATGACAAAGTTTGCCCACTTGTATCAAAATGTACAATTTTGCCAAAAAAAAACAATCGTGTCTATTACGCAAGGATTAATTCAAATTTGTAATAGCAGAACAAACTACTTCATGGAGAATGACTTAAAATGTAACTATTTAACTCTGTTTGTACAAAATCTTAAAAAGCCAAGATTGTACTTTTTATCAATCTGATCCTAAACATACAGTCTCACACTATTAGTGCGGGAGGTACCTAATCTGACAAAGCCTTTTTATACCGGCTAGAAATCAAATCAAATAATAGAGAAGAGATTATTATATTAATGCAAGATGACGATGACAGATTGACACGAACGTACAAGTAATAACGTAAAAGTAATATTTTATGAAAACTCACAGTACTCTTATAGAATAATTGAGTGTGTGGGCAGGCAACGATGGGTAGGTGAGTGTATCACGTTCGACAGGTGCTATCTGCCATCGAAGAATGAGCACCAGGGTCATGGTGATGACAGGCAACATCAGCTCTGCGGCAGTCTGCAAGCGATGCCTCCATTGCTGTAGGAAGTTCTTCCACATCAGCAGCCGGAACTTGGTGGCGGCGCCAGCGTGCCTCACTTCTAACTTCATCTTCTTGGTGTCGGTTTGCGTCCTGCGCGTTACGAAATACTCGTAGTTAATATTGTATTCACATTGTTTGGCGACGGAACATTTTTATTCGATTCGTTCTTTCATTGTTATCACACAATCCGATAAGCTTAATTTTCTTTCTGATTAGGAATAAACTAAAGATAAAAAAATTAAGATAGATATGCTAAGTACGAAGAAACTATAGCTTGCAAACTGCAAACTATTGTTATTTAGGTGCACGTGTTTTAAAGTGGTCATAACAGAGTGTGCTGTGTGATAAAGGCTGCGAGACTATGTCAAAAATATCATGTTTATCTAATTATCTCTACACAGTATAAAACAAAGTCGCTTTTTGTGCCTATCTATGTGACCGTTTACTTCTTCAAACTACACCATGAATTTCGATACGGTCAATCTACGCAAGTATACATATAAAGGGTACACTAATTAACAATGAAATCGATCCACATCAGAACTACAATGGCCTCTTAAGTTCATTTTCTATTATTTTAATAGGTAATATGTTTGATAGCAAATTATATTAGAAGTATGTCATGGTTAAGTAAACCTAAACAATATTATTTGTTTTACAGCTACGAGCTTAAATTAAAGAGAAAACTTAAAACTTCTTCAATAAAAACCGTTATGGCTTCCAATTGTACTGTCCCTTACTGCTCTACTAATGTTATCATTTTGCAATGAAAGTTTCTAACTTTTGACTGTAGTTCTTTTTAGGCTGTCTGTTTGTTAGGTCCTTTTTTCTCAGGTCCGGCCAAAGTTGGAATTTAGGTAAGGAACGCGGCCAGTAAATAAAATTAAAAAGTGACGCAGTCAAGAGATAATACTCGGATGATTTTCAGCACTTTTCAGCATTAAAACTAGCAAGTAGCTCACCACACGTACGAGACAACATGTTGTGTTGTACGCACGGCATGTCCTATTTGTGCGCAGAATATTGGGAGATTCCCCATTTAATTTTTCAAATTAACATATTTCGGATTGTTTCCTTTACTTCTGCTGTAAGACCTTGTGTCGTACCAAATTTAATGATTCTAACTCAGTCAACGGGAAGTACCCCATGGATTTTGATTTACAGGCGATCGTCAAAATATTCGGCATAAATGGCACAAAAACCCATACAACTTTTCACTGCCTTGACTTAGAAGGCTGATTTTTATATAGCTCCAGGGGACCTTACTATTCAATTGGACGAATATATTTCAACTTGATACCTCAACGCATTCTTAAGAAAAAGGGTCAGAGTCAGGGACAACAAAGTGATCCTATAAGGCTTCCGGTTTTTTCCTTTTTAGGTACGGAACCCTAAAAACGATACGTAGGAGCTCGAAATCTACATGTGGCTCGATTTCAATGACCAGTCCTAGTTCCACGAAAACTAAAACATCGTGCAAAAATTATAAATTTATAAGGCACTCGTTCCACACAGTCTTCGGTAATTGTCGTAATTACTAAAGATTGCACTCACAATGCACCGAGTAAAAACAATAGTAAAATCACTTCATGGAGTACAATGAGTGCAGACTAGTTAGTGCATCGCTGAAGTCAAGTGTTCATAAACCTAAACACTTATAACTTAATAACGAAAACGTGATATTTATTTAGGGACTTCTTGCAAGTTGTGTATGGGTGTACCAGGAGTGTAGGGGCTACGGGTATATTTAAGGACTACTTACTAACCTGTCATTGACTCATTATATCATTTCAAAATGTTCATGGACGTATCTCTCACATATAATTTTCATTATTTTCATTAACGAATAATTTTCTAGCATCCTCATGGCTAATTTCAGGATGCATTGATTAAAATGACAGACGTCTTCAAAGAACGTCAGTGAAGAAATAGATTGAAGATCTTAATGGTACGTATTTCATAGGAAAAAGTTCCAAACTGATGCAAAAAGTTATTTTGAAAATAAGCATCGTCTAACTGTTAAAACAATATTTAGTTACATAAGATAGAGCCGAAATTAGCTATTAATTGAACTTTGTGTAAGTTTAACAATTTAATGAAAACCAATTAAATCAGTGTTAATATTAAAAAAGGAACTCACCGACTAAAAAGAATCTTCAACCAAAACTTTCAATGATCCATTAAAGGAGAACACTCTTCTATCTTTTTGTATTAATATTACGGCTTTATTCGCTAAAACATGGGCTTAAAAGCACTGAACTAAATGCGAGTCCTCTTCTAAGTAGTTATGAGGAGTTGTGAAGAAAACAATCATATCGAACTATGTAGAACGACTAAAGTATGCGTCAAACTTGTTCGTGGACGCATACAGAAGTAACGTCTGACTCTAATTAAAATTCGACATGAACATTATTCACTACCAGACAAGGAAAGTGCTGCTCGATTCATAGTCTAAATGATTGATGTACAGCCAGAGGTCACATTATTGTAATAATTTTAATACAATCGTTTGTTCAAGCCAGCATCAATCTATCATTCGGCACATGTTGATCGCTGGTGTAAATATTTATGACTCACGTGTGTTATGTGCACGTAATCACCAATGGAGGACTACCAAAATACATACGTTCGGTACATAAAAAGATCCGACACCCTTCTCAAACAAACTGTCTAAATTTCCTATCAGAAAATATTAGTTTTCTGATAGACAAATCTTAGTATAATCCCCGGATTTAAATTATGCCCGATAAATAGCAATAAATGACTAAGCATTGTTATTGATTGGCTAACATAACCCTGTGTTTTAAACGAGTAACCGATGTTGTTATTATTTCGTTTTTATTTTTAAATTCCATACTTCTATTAATATTTGCACACCATGACAATATGGTAAACATAATAGCACAACTCAATGTACTTATAACACCTTGCATGCATTTTTTCTTCTTATAATTGTATGTACACACATGTTTCGAGCAAATAAATTTATCTGAATCTGAATCTGGACCGTTGAGATACTTGCCGACTCTTCTCCATATGAAACGCCCAATTGTTTTGTACCTACATTATTTGACAACTAATCTACTTCATGATATCCCGTTACTTCTGTCAATTAATTTGAGGTCGGAACAGCTTGCCGACCAATAAGTGTCTGTCAGCGGGATAATCCAACTTACACTTTCGTGACAAATAAAATAAACAGATATTTTGGTACTGATTACAGTAATTTAGTTTTATGTACGTAACTGATTTAATTAGGATTATTGTTATCTATTAGATAATGCAGATTAATTATCCGTGATAGGAATACGATAGGACTCTTCTTTAACAGGTTTTTTTAGACCTTAAAATGACTTAATGCTTTAACTTCAGAAAAGTATTAAGTTCGATTTTAGGTACACATTTTACCTACGGAAAATCTATCGGACCTTGGTAGTCCAATGTCCGATAGGTTTCCCGTAGGTTTTTTTCTACATACGAGTAAGTAGGTAGTATGCTCGTTTGACTGTAAAAACTACACTTTTAACGTTGAGCTTTTGATATGTAGACCGTATTTTATTTTGATCAACAACCGATTCTAGCAGTCATCGCAAAGAAGGAAAATTGCGTCATAGAAGCTTCATGTGACGAAAAACTAACTTCTACAATATTTTTGTTTTTTAAATAAATATTTACAACTATAATTTTAAAGACATTTAAAAGGTCTTAAACACGTAATATTGAACACACTCTTACCTATTTGGGTTTATCAATCTATATAACTACTATCAATAAGTAAATTGTCACTCAATAATATTACAACTGTTACTACATGTTCACTCGTCAAAACTGTACTGGCTTGGAGGTATAATATACCTGATATCTACATAAAAGATAAGGAATCTGCTAAAGATAATGGCCCCCTAATCAATACGCGTAGCATGCGTACCGACGTATTGCTATTATTTCGATTATTAAGTACTTTATCGTTTGTGCCAAAATTGTTTACTTCAAACAACAGGTGACTTGAAAAAAGTTGTTGTTTTATTTTAGTTTTAATGTATGTGTTTGCCTATTCACTTTAAACATTTCATAAAGTGGACCGTAGCATGAAGTCATGAACAATTTAATGTGACTTCATTCCGTACATTATGTAATTTAGTGCTGAGCTACGGTACGGTTACGGTCGGAATTACTTGCCTTAGTTCGAGTCTTGTCGAGCAAGGACTGTGGTTTGAATGGTAGTTTGTCATCAACAGTGCTTGCTCGCTTGACTTGCCTTTTTGTACTGGTGTACAAAAATGAAATACAAAACCTACGACACAATTTCTGATTTTCTCGAAGCACCTCATAAACCAATATTATTATCACAAGAAATGGGATATTTACCATGTTTACTGTTTTTTTTGAGTTCCCGATATTTCGGCGCTGTTGCAAGCATCATGATCACGGATAAACTGAAGTATTGCGGGTGGGTGTTTATGAGCAGATAAATTGGTCTGCGATCCTCTTTCTTGTAGGATAAACCAATGTACATAACTGAACTAGACATTGTTTCATGTGAGGGAGTGTTCCGGCCGTCAACGACGAAAATCGTGAAAATTTTCGGTGATTATCTAAAATTTATGCAGTCATGAAGAAAATACTAACAAAAATATCTAAAAGTGAGTTAAATTACATAGGGACGATGTCGGAGCCAAGCCTGAGAGAGAATATCGAATCCTCTAGCTTCTCGATCTTTGAATGCGACATAAAGATCTAAACGTGTGAAATAGAATAATAAACAGGTGACCTGCTAGGATAATGCGCCTTGACTGCAATGAATACATGATGTAGGTATTCATTGCAGTACCTAATGAGTTTCATTAAAAACTCGACACGTTCCCTGCAACAGAGGTAAAAACCGCTGCTTTTTTGAATAGATGATTGTACAAGTACTTCGACATTATACTCAGATAGAGGTAATTATTATTTTTATCGAAGTATAAGTAGGTACGTCATTATCATCATTAGTTCCGGTTTCGGTGAAGAGAATTTTACGATCGATCTAACAATAATTCCTTGACCTTTCTCAGCCTAACTTTTTAAAGAACCAGCTGTTTTAAAAAGTTGAATTGGGAAAGTCTGCGAAATAATACTCAGCATCAACATTGATTTGTTTATTGGGCAGCTATACAGGGTGGAAAGGACACCGACGCGAAAGCTCAAAATGTATCGAACAGCTGATTTTTTTTTAATAACTGATTAATAATTTATATGTAGGGGGGCTCAGAATGATGTACTGAAAACAAGGTAACCGTTTTTGCGTCGGTGTTCCTTCCACCCCTTGTAATGTCTGATATTAGGAATGACAGTAGACAGGGCTCCGAAAAGGAACATTGCCCGCCCTGATTGCTGGATTTATCTTGATGAAGTTATGACAATCAGTAAAGCTATGTTTAATTATTGCATAAAGGTCTTTAGTTATTGTTATGATAAGTACCTATGCTTGCAGCACGCTTTCGTGTAAATTGTAAGTGCAACAAGCAACTGTTCAAATATGTAAATAAATATGGTCGGTAATCTTTGTCGCTAGATTCAGAATTAAATGGAAAGAATAAAATAATTATTCTCCATCTCTAAAATAGGTAAAAAGTTGAGGTACTTTTTTATCACAAAATTTATGACTAACGCACTTTTGATATAACTGCAGGGGTACTTGAAACTATGTATAGACAGAAGTGTTTGCCAAGATTACAACGGTTGCTGAATGTATGAATCATCTTTAAGGGTATTACTGCTTGATTTTCGTAAGATTATCACACTTATTATTTTGATAGCGTTACCTACCTATATCTTTTGATAATCCTGTACCTACACACTTATGCACAAAATTTAATAAGGCGATTTGGCGATTGTGATTAGGTGCACCACCGCCTCTAAAGTAGTAAAACTGAACAAAATATAGTTTACACATGTACTTACTTATCTTTTACTCGCACCTCCTGTCCGAAGCACTACAACACTATCCAGTAATGCAAAAATGTCACAGTCAAATACTTATGAAATCGCAAAATATTAACGGCGCGTGAATTCCACTCGGTACAATGATAATACAATGATAAGCCGCCGTTTGAGAGGTACCTACATACACTAATAGTACGCGCTATTATTCATCAACACTGCTGTTCCGCGGCCACGTCCAACAGAAGTGTTCTATCTGGAGTTAATATGTAAAGTTGTAAACGCTCTAACACAGTTCTGAGTTCTGTCGACTTCTGCCGGCCAGTTAAGATGCACTAGAGAGGAAATATTAACGACGAGGTGTAGTTTTACTCTTGGTCATGTTAATTCATGACGCCTACTTAACGCACTCGTATTGCTGGGTCACCTGTTCATAAATAGATATCTACGGCATTAAAATCTTACTTATTTTATCTTATCTAAACTAATGTTAAATGTGCGAAAGTTTGTGAGGATGGGTGGCTGGATGTTTGTTACTCCTTCAAAAAAAACTACTGCACTGATTTCGATTAAACTTTTCAATAATATAGCTAAATCAGAATAACACATGGTTATAATTTAAAAGATATCGTGAAATTACGCGGGCGAAGCTGCGTGCGGAAGCAAGTAAACACTCATTTTCCCGAAGACCTTGAATTTCAAATAGCATTTCCGTCATGGCTCTACGTTTTATCTCAGAATACAAAATGATCGTTGATTACGAGTTACGACATTTTATTTTTGATAGTGATGTAGACGAACATTACTCCATCGCAAAGCATAACAGAGAGGTAGAATAATTAACGTCATTAATCACAATCGATGGCTGTATTGTTAATATTGTTTCTGTGCTGTCTAGAAGCTTTGACGCGAGAAAAAATAGAACTATAAAGTCAATGAGGTAAGCCGTAAGGTACACTTCTCTCTTCATTCGCTGAAATGCCTTCAGAGTCTCCTACCTTTGAAGACTAAAATTTCTTTGGCTCAAACACTTATTCAGCCGATAATAGATTATGCCAATGCCTGCTACCTGGATGCTGCTGAGGAGCTATTAAATAAGCTTGAGCGCTTGCAAAATTTATGTATTCACTTTATTTTTGGTCTCCGTAAATATGACCACGTTTCTCACCTTCGCAAAGAACTCAAGTGGCACCCAATCCGCCTTCGCAGGAACACTAGGATCCTATGTCTCCTCTTCAATAGCCTACACAACCCGTCCTATTCTTCTTACCTGCGCGAGCGTTTTTCTTATGCTCGCCCTACGGACGCACCATGTAGATCGAACCTTAGATCCCTACTTAAATCCCATCCTCATAAATCCAGCTATTACTCCTACTCCTTCTCCGTCCATGGTGTAAGGTTGTGGAACTCACTTCCGCCTAGCATCCGTGATCTGAAGACCATTTCATTGTTCAAAACCAGAGTGAAATAGCATTACCTTTCCTCTCAATTATGATTTATAATATACATTATACATATATATTTTTATTAGTTTATATATCTCAGCTTTATGTATTTATATAAGTATATATTAATATTTACTTATATGTATATAGTATTATAAGTTAAGTTAGTTAAGGCACATATTATACACATTATTCTCTTCCCTTTTACACACTATTGTCTACATTTCTTTTTCATTTTTCCTTTTTGCGGGTCTGCTGGCAGAAATTTCTTTTGAAATAAGCAGTACCTTTGTACCATATTATAATGTTATTTTCCTGTGTTGTCTTCTGTGTGTGCATAAATAGTTAAATAAATAAACATTTTGATACAAGTGGGGAAACTTTGTCGTTGCAGCCGAGGCGGGACTCACTGTTTTGCGGTTTCATACCTTTGCTTCTCCTTTAACCAGCAATTTTCGTGCCTATTATTTTATTTCTTCGATAGTGTTATATAAAATCATCGTTTGATACACGTGGGCCCTGCAATTCTCGGCTCCATAACACGAAATTTGGTGAATTCTGCCTCGGCTGCAATGTTTGCCCAAACTACTAAATTGAGCGATAGCCACTCCGTGTCTTTCACGTTCTAATCAATAGATAATAAAGTAGTTTTATTATCTAAGTACAGTAAGTACATGAAATGCTAACCTTTACAGTGGGAATCCCGGGTGACCAAGGTTTTCCTCTTCAAATTCAGAAGGCAGTGATTCAATCCTGGTTTCATGTATGTGTAGCAGTGGCGAAGGTTCCATACAACTCGATTCCTAGCGGTTTCCGTTTGAAAAATGGCACAGTCAGTATTCTATAGGCACATAATATAATCACATTAAAGATATGTACTCCGGCTTACCTCTTACAAAATCTGACCCTTCGCTACTGATGTGTAGGTAACTACAAAACATAGCAAATGAAAAAAACAATTTCGAAACCTAACCAAGAATTTAATCTGAGTTATAGATACGTAGGTACACACAGTTCATTTAAAATGTCTTTATTGTGAGCAGTAAGGGGAATGCTTCGAGGCGTAAAGGCCAAACCACCCAAAATTCATCAATTATTGTAAGTAGGTACTACATTATGTTATTAACGACAATAATGTAACAACTCCATGTAGCATACATCAGTAGGTAACCTAACGACACGGTAGTTTGACTTTTTCTGTTATCATAACTATTTTGTTTGTGTGCTATTTTATCGCAGATTAACAGGTTATAATGGATTTTACAACTAGGTATCCTAAAATATCTTATTCGAAGCGAGGTAAATGACGGATGAACTGAAACTTTGTAGCTCACTCCGACTTGCATCCAGTATTTTACTAATTTAATAAGTTAAATACTAATTTTTCTATTTCAGTATCATGTATGCAAAAAGAACCTAACCTATCCCAGCTGTGGTGCCCGCGGGTGATAAAGTGTAAAAAAAATTGAGCTCGCTTTGTGGAACTGAAGATGCAACCTCTTGGAAATAATTCTGCCAGCGCCCACGGGCGCCGAAGACATCAAAAACCATCCAAACCAACCATCAAAATATAGAGCTGGTACCTACAAGCATTGAAGTATTTGCCTATTTCGTTTTATAAAAATATGTACATACATTGTATAAAAGTAGAAAATAATTAAAGTGCGTCAAAAAATTCGTCCACATCGCTGTCAACGGGAATAGTGCCCTGAAGGCTGGTAGCATTGCATTGCCACGTTCAATGGCAATGCTGAATCTTTAGCCAAAAAATAGGCCAGCCCTCTGGTCCCGAGAAGAGTCAACTAACTACTTGACAATGTCCCGAAACACTACGTGGGCACTCAGACTCAAGTGTTTCAACCCTCCGGCTCAAACACATAACACATAAGGTTATTAGGTTCAAGATCTGCAGCAGCCGCCCCAGCACAGTCCACCGTGCCAGGAAGACGAGATGGCGCAAGGGTGTCGACACACGTTGCACCAAAGGATTTCTATATTATTTGTAGCTAATTATAGATTAACAACTCTCTCAAAATGTATGAGGAATGTTTTCTTTAATTAATTTTCTATTCTATTCTCTGCAATTCCCAAAAAGAGTGACTGATCTCGCGGTGAGACCGTACTTAACCCGACAGAGAAAAAACATCATAGGTACGCACGACGGCCAATTAAGCTGTACACAACCTATGATTACCTGTTTATGCGAACCTCTCATTGTATAGGAAATCTATACAAAGCGAGGCAAAGTAATATTGAAAATGAACAGCTTCATGTGCCGCCGTGTGTACAAGTATTTTGTTACCTACACCAGATTTTGATCATAGTTTATTTAATTTAGGTACATAGCTCTGAAAGGTACCTACACAGGAGAAATCCTACAAAACCTTTATGAGGTAGTTTGAGTAAAGTGAGATCTCTATTTCAACTTAGTATTTGGAATGGCAACGCACAGGCGTAGCCTCTGTCTTACAGAATAGTATTCTAAGGTGGGGGTAACAGATACCGTGGCTCTGGAACACAAAGGGCAAAGAAGGAACATGGATGGGTTTTAGTCAGTACAAGTCTGACACTCCCTTCCAGTCCGCCCAGTGTGGGGTCATTTGATGATTTCCCATCGGGAAAAAAAAAAAACAAAAAAAAAGGTGGGGGTAACGTATGCTACAAGTATACCGCACTGGTAGTAAGACACACAAAACATGAACATTATTATGATCATACCAGTAATCTTATTAAGATAATAAATTTGATTAGGTAAAAGTGTATAGGCAATAGGTTGTAATTGTGTTTTGGGTGCAAGTAATCAAAATAAAGGTACATACTAATAGGGGTCTGCATGGGCCGATGCCTGCCAGGCCTGCGGGACTGTTCGAAAGAGATACCGTGGCCCTGGAACACAAAGGGCAAAGAAGGAACATGGATGGGTTTTAGTCAGTACAAGTCTGACACTGCCCTCCGCTCCGCCCAGAGTGTGGGGGGGGGGGGGGGTAATTTGATGAGTTCCTATCCAAAAAAAAAAACGGTACTTATTAAAACTTCCTTTACTATCATTAAAATGAACATTGGAAATACGAATAGTTACCTTCAGCAAAATACTTTATCATTTGAAGATAGATACTTCCTACTTAGTATTAATGTTTGCAACAATCACTCTACTTTATAGCCTTTTTTACCCGACTACGGCGAAGCCCAAAAGGAGAGTTATGCGTTTTACCTGTATGTATGCACGTGTGTATGTATGTACAGTAGACGCTTAAAACTGCACTACCATGCTAAAGATTATATTGCTATGAACTGTGCGAGCGTGATACAGCAGTGTGTGTGCGTATGCGTGTATGAGTGATGTCTCAACATTCCACACATAACACACACTAATGAACTGTCGTCACACTACGCGAAATAGCATTATATTTCTGTTGCATTTAGAATACACATCATAGTGATGACCTGTTCTTACCATTGCATTGTTAAAACTCGCGTAGTATTAACATGTGTTGGTAGCTGTTTCGGCTGAGCATGGGTTCACGATCAAAGAAGTCTAAGTTCGAATCCATGTTATTACAATGTGTGACTGTTTTTTGTTTCTTTGAAACCTTAATAATATTTGTATTTTAAGCAGAAAGTCGTTAGGTATTTATGTTTATTTATAATGTAGTCATGCTTATTATTTATTTTTTATAAGAAGTTAAATATTAGATAGTTATTGTATTATTATTTAACCTCATTAATTGATTTTTATTTTATCTTTTCGGTGTTGGAAGGTGGAAATAAAAAAATCATGCTGAATGATAACAAAAATGTTTATTCGTTTTATTTATTTATAAAATTAACATACTTTTATGAGAATTGTGACGTCACATTCCTACCTAGTCAAAAAAAAGTTCTCTTATCACCGTTCATAAGATTTTTTGTTGTATACCCACTTAGTCAATTCATAATAAGAATAACATAACACGGAAAGGATATTCTAATAACACAAATATAATTGTTGATACCCACTTATTATAGGTATCAGTATTCAGCAGAGTTAATTGAATACTAATATATGAGTTAGACTAAATGAACGTGTTTTTTTATGTAACGTCACATTGAATGTATTGAGGTTATAGCTTAAGTGTTCATTTTCTTGACGAAAAGAATATTGAAACTAAACCCCAATTAAAGATCATTAAATTTAAAATTTATTTCTTAAATTTTTATTTTTATTTACGGTTATGTTAATATTACTAAATATTTAGTTACCCGGTCTACTTATTAACTTTTCGCCATAAATTAAGTCTTTCTTTTGGCAAGACTTGGAAAGTCTTCTCATCAGAAAATACAGTCACCTCCCAGTTAAAATCTAAATAATCTCGAGCAAAACGTAGTCTTTCCTCCCTGTGTTTTTGTGTCAAAAATGGTTTTTAGCTGGCTTCCGATGATGTAAACCTTCAGCATGGACTGCATGGCGAACAGTCTGTAATGTAGTATCCAATTGCTCTGCAAACATTATAGTTGGAATGAAACTATTTGTTTCATATTCTTCCACCATAAAACGTCTCTGAGTCGGGTTAATAAGCGGCGGCCTTTCACTTCTTAGACGACTCTTCAGACTACCTTCTTCCTCAAACCACTTTACCCAACGGCTAACAGAATTTCTAAAAAAAAAACAAAATATGATTACACACTTGCAACTATCAATTTATTTAATCATAAGAAAATCACACACCACAACTATTATCATAATAATTATAATTTTAAAAAATAACTTACACATTATAAGCCAGTTTCAGTTGAAATTTGAGAAATATTAAGCCCATTTTTACGCAAAGTGACAATATTTGCCCTGGCATCAATACTAATATTAGCTTGCATCTTGAATAAACACATTCAAACAATACGCTAATCGTAACAATAACACAAACGCTCGTAACAAAGTTCACCAACTAACAACGTCATAAATAACTACTTTGTTCAATCCAGAAGTTTATTTTGTTTCACATTCACCCTCATCTTTTTTGTTAATAATAAGTTCCAACTAATATTTAGAAAAACATATCTCATCGGGTCTAACGTATCATTTATAATTAAAACACAAAAGGTGTAATGTCACTTGGGTTTGAACGCAGGCTACACCGTGCGAGACATTTTATCTATAGCGTTAACCGCTAAGACAGATAGACACATAATTTTTATTATAACTAGAAGACGGGATATTTACCATGTTTATTGTTTTCTCTTCGCGGTACTGAGTGCAAAAAACGAACAAGAAAGAGGGTAGACCGAGGGTAGACCGTTGTCTGCTCATAAACACCCACCCGCAATAACTTCAGTTTATCCGTGATCATGGTGCTTGCAACAGCGCCGAAATATCGGGAACTCAAAGAAAACAATAAACATGGTAAATATCCCGTCTTCTTGTTATAATAATTTTAGTGACCATGAAAGTTTAAAACATAATTTTTAGTTTGAAATTAAATATCACTAACTTAATACTCCGTCGCGACATGCATGACAGGCTTGTCACTAAGGCAAATGATCATTATATCGCACTCTTTCTGGCTAGATAATTATGAAAGAGTGCGATATACGAGATCGTGTATGTGTGCAAAATGTTCGTTATGGAAAAAGGTCGTAAGTGCGACTTGTTTTGAAGCGATCGTTTTGTGAAACTGCTAATGCACTTATGGTCTCTACTGTACGTATGTGTGTATGTATGTACGTTTGTTTCTATGTTCCCTCGTAACTCCTAAACGGATTTGGATAAATTATACGTCCTTAGATTCGTCTTAGTGGCGCGAGTGTCACATTGAAATGAAAAATGGTGGATTTAGGGTGCCGTATCGTAGCGTTCGAAATTTTTTTTTTCTTTCAATACCATCAGTATCAGTACCAGATTGGGGTATCAAAATAAAGGGGTTTAAAAGGTGATAACAAAAATATAAACAACTTAAGTATAAGTTTAAAAGTAATTCAAATCGTATAATAAAAAAGTTAAATCATCTGCGAATTAACTAAAAAGCTGAAAATAAAAAAGTTGGAAGCAGGCGGGGCCTATTTCAATTTAAAATTATGAAAAATGGAATAGGCCCTGCCTGCTGCCAACTTTGTTTAATTTTAAAATGTGCTTGTTTATTTATACTTTTCAGTTTTTTTAGTCGGGTTTTTTAGTTTTTTCAACTAATTTTTTCACTCTTGAAGTTTGAACTATGGCCCCTCATGTGGTTACGATTTGATAGAATAAAATGCGCAGGGGAGTCACGGTTAAACACTGTGAAGTAACTTTTATCGGTCAACTTGGGTGACGTCTCACTAGACTTGTAGCTTATACCAAGTATTACCTAACCAAAATACCTTTATCACTAAGCCTGCGACTTTGGTTTCTGTAATTTCCCATACAAATTTTAACCGTCTACTAAAATTCATCGTTCGGAAGTTGTTCAGTTTGCAGTATATTCTTTCATATGACTATACCCTTTCTGTTACACCCTGTATAGATTTTGTTACCTTACCTTTGGGTCAAGTATTGTCAGATGACAAACGCCATTTGAAATTATTTAAAGTGTGGTTGTGACTCACGCAATTATCTTATCCTGACACAAACCTCTTATCAAGAAAGACAACTTCAGATTGCCTGAGTCATGTTTATCTAGTCTTATTTTGAATAATGCATGAGCTCAGCATGAGGTCTTGGATTCGATTTCAAGATCGGGCAACGTGTAGTCAGGTTTTTGCCATCAGGAATTGGTAACAGCCGGTAATTAGGACCTTAGAACTAGAACCTTATAGTAGGTACTTTTAATGTTTTTTACAGTAGCACGTAGTTTAAGGCGAGGTTATCCAGATAAACGTCGTTTTGTATTGTGTTTTATTCCTATATAGCACGGATTTAAATTCTGAAAAAAACATATTACATATCTCACACTTCGATCTAGATATTTCGGCAAAGCGATACACGATTACTTGCACTTTGTTGCATCCAATTAAATCGCAAAGACAAGTCTAAATGATGGTTTTTAATATTATTTCATTTGAGTTATATTAGGTTTTTAACAATAAAACTTATACCAATAAAAAGGTCGTAAAAATGTGACAGTAAACGGCACTCATAATTTGAAATATTAAAAACCTATACCACCATTTCCAAAATTTTGCTGTTTTCATCATTTCATACTGGCATCGCGTGCTTCAGTCCCGAGCGGAACGCGTTGGAGGTCTGACGTGTGCCAATTAAAAATAATACTTAGTAAACACCGAGCCTAGGTTTATTTGAAATGTCATTTGTTTACAAAAGTACAGTAGGTACCTAATAGTGAACGTAGTCAGAAGGTATAAGATAAGAGTTACGCAATAGAAAGAGAGGCAGCTTCTAGGAGAATATAACTGTGGGTAATTAGCGCTGCGCGGCCTGAATTGAACTTTATTGAGTCGTAGTAAAAGTCGCTATTTATGACTTCGCAATATTATTTATAAATTTCGGTAACTTTGGAATGGGCAACTACAGTACTTTCACAGTTATTATGCCTTTTGAATGGGACTGTAGCTTTATTTTATTATCTTTTTTTCGACAATTCAAAACTGCCTGTAACTGGTCTACAAAACATTTATTCCAATTTTTTTTTTTGTAAGGAGTTCTAAAAAAGTTTTGTAGGGAGCCCGGTAAGCCGAAGATTATTGAGTTCGACATGGGCAGAAAAAGAAAGTATGTAGGGGAGAACGAGATAGAATGAGTAATGGTCTTTGTACGCATGACGGCCGATCAAGCTGTACAAAACCAGTTTATGCGGATCTCTCATTGTATAGGAAATCTATACAAAGCGAGGGCAATTTATACTGGATATGACAGCTTCATGTGTCGCCGTGTGTACCTACTAGTTTTTTTTATTTTGTTGACTTATTTACATATTTAAGATAAAATCACTTTAATTTTTTTTATTTTACTTCCTCTGCATTTTATGTTTTACTCTTTTTTCGGCTTTTTCGTCATGGGTGTCATTTTCATGGTTTTCGGGGTCTATGGGTGTCATTTTCATGGTTTTAGGGGTCGTTGACAAAAACATTTTTTTTTTGTTTCGTTTATTTTGAACTTATTTTCGTTATCAGCGACCCCGAAAACCATGAAAATGACACCCATGACGAAAAATCCAAAAATTTTCGTCGGCGCCATGTTGGTTTTTCATTTTGACCTCATTTTTGTTATCAGCGACCGCGTAAAGCATGAAAATGACACCCATGACGACAAAGCTGAAAATTTTCATTGGCACCATCTTGAATTTTAATTTTGACCTTATTTTCGTTACCAGCGACCCGAAAACCATGAAAATGACACCCATGGCGAAAATTCCAAAAATTTTCGTCGGCGCCATCTTGGATTTTCATTTTGACCTAATTTTCGTTATCAGCGACCCCGAAAACCACGAAAACGAAACCCATGCCAACAAAACCGAAAAAAAAGTAAAGCATTTTTTTTAAAACCAAATGGCGCGTGGCGTTTAGTTTTGAATTATACCCGTATTCATGATCTTATTATAGTGTCAGTCAGATTTTAAATTCACCTTATTCACAAAAATAAATAATATACTTATTTATTTTCAATTATATCTACTTATTTTTAATTGTTAGTAATTAGGTTCACGTTCATAGAATACGTAGGTGCCTAATCTATCTATAACCAATACTTTCTAGAAAAATAAAACAAAGTGAACTTATTCATATCAATTCAAGTTTTTTTTACTGCATTGCTCTACCCTAAAACGCAACTTAGTACCTATCCGAGTTCGTGAACTCATGACCAGTGCGCTAAGCGCGCGCGTTTTCGCGCCGCGTAATTTGTTACGTACCGCCTCTCCGTGCGGGGGCTGGGGTAAGCGATTGATGCATAAGTCGCTCGGGTTAACCTCGCCTTAATACACTTTTCCATTCGGTCGACTCATTTATTAAAACATTTATTCCACTCCAAAGTAAGGGTGTTCAATATGGCTGATTTGAAAGCGTCTACTGCTTCTTCACCGGACTGGAACCTTTAACCGCGAAGAGTTTTTTATTTTATTTTAGGATATGTAAAGAAATCGGTAGGGCTTAGGTCAGGTCTGTATGGAGGATGGTCAAGAATTTCTAAGTTTTCCTGCTTCAAATACTCAATGGTTTGACGAGCGCTGTGTGAGCTTGCGTTGTCATGGTGCAGGATGTGTCGCTTTGGGTTAGATTTCCGAAGTTCGACGATGACTTGTGGTAAACAAAATGTGGTATACCACTCTGCATTAACCGTTCTACGATCTTCAAGTACAATCGTCGCAACATGACCGGTTTTCGCCATGAACCATCCACCATCTTCTTTGAAGCGCTTCGAGAGCAAACAACTTTAGTAGGCTTGGGCTCGTCTTGGAAGACCCAGATTGTGGATTGTTGTTTGGATCATAGGCATAGATCCAAGATTTATCACCACTGATGATGTCGTAGACGTCATTTAACTCTCCAAGGTTGAACCTTTGAAGAGTTTTCTACCAACTGACGCGGCCGCCTTATGATTGTCAGAAAGCAAATGCGGGATCCCACGGGAAACTAGCTTTCTCAAACTAAGCGCCTCATGCAAAATCTTCTGAATGGTTATCCCTGAGATGCCTAATAGCGCCTCTATCTCCCGTTATGTCACATGATGATCTTCGAGAATTAGTTGTCTCACAGCAACGATGTTCTCTTGAGTGAAGGCAGATTTTGGACGTCCTTCACGAGATTTGTCACTAACTTGTATGTCCACGTTGAAATTCTACATAACAGCGTTCGACAGTCCACAGACATGGGGCTTCATCATGGAACACAAATGTTATCTCTTCGAAACACTGAAGCCGTGTTAGGCCTCTTCGGAAGTTCTATAAAATTATTGCACGAACATTTTCCTTAGTAAGATTCATATTCGTGCGTGACCGGAAAGATTCGAAACAATGCTGTGACTAAACAATTGCATTAGTCCTAATTCCTTCAATTGTTTTGATATTATAAATTCCCACAAAGAATATTGAACAGTTCTAAATTTAAAGTTGGCGGCAAGTATGTAAACGACAGAACATAAAAGGCATGCCTCGTAATAGGTACTCACTACTCACTCTGTTCTTACTTTATCCATTCTTGTCACTTTACAAATCCATCCCCAAGTTCTCGTCGTCGCTGCATGCAGTCTTTTTTCATCTGGCCATCATCTTCACAGGTCATGCCACTATATCGTCGCCCTAATTTTTTTTTTTTTCCTAGCCTGCTCTGTCCCACTCCTGTCTTCCACTTCTCCCGAACCCGCGCGTCCTAATAACGATGAAAAATTAATAATTCTAAACGTAGGTACTTAAAACTTATCCAGGATCCTATGTCCGACCAATATGATGGTCTAACAGTGAGCCATTGAAATCCGATCAGCTGCTAGTGCGTTTAAAAGTAACAGTCAGAGATGGTTACTTATTTTCACATTTATAATATGTACGGATTATTTGCAAACCGGGAAAAGTCGAGTTAGTTTTTTGCCGAGACGAGGTCGCTATCGCTATTCTCTTATGGTTGTGAGTTCAAAACTTCGACACGTGAAGTGATTTGATACCTTCGAAACAAACTCGATAGCAAAAACCGTAAATATTGATAAATATTTAGCAACTTCAAAATGTTATGATTACAACTACTTAAGTAGAAGGCATCGATACGGGATTAATAAAATATCCGGTTATGACTCCTCTTGCTAATTAGAGTAAAATTATAGTGATAAGTACATTGATTAGAGCACCGTGTAATCTGATTGTTGATATCAATGCTTTTTTATCATAATGAGCATTTTTGGGGACTCCGCGGAAGTTGTTCACTTTGCTTTTGCTTTTGTACGCATCTATTGAAAGAGTGAAAGATATATAATGTCACACACGTAGTCACGGCAGAGGTTACAGTGTGTACAGCATAAGCAACAGCATATATATTACCACAGTTGGGCCACACGCCTCCTCTCTGTGAGAGAATGTGAGTTGGTAGTAGTTACAGCAATTCATAATTATTATAACCGATAAAAGAGCTAATGGTCTCTATGAGTGAGGCCGGTGCCATGCGTCGTCGTAGCAAAGCGAGGATTTCGAGGCGCCAAGTCAGCGTGTACAATACGGTGTCGCAACGCAACGCTGCTTACTACGACGTCGCGTCGCAGCGTCTGCCCCCCGTCAATACGATTAAATATGTTTCGCAACAGGTTTGCATGGATGATGCAGCTCCCGGAATATTACAAAAGTGGTGAGTTTCTGTAGGCACAATTTAGTCCTATATCACGATGAAATAAAACGCAGACATCGCAGACGATGACCCACCTTCTGTCCAGCTCCGTGTGCGTCTCCATCTGCATCTTAAGGGATCGGTCCGAGGCCACTACTAAACGCTATTGAGGTGGTAGAGTTCTGTTCGAAGCACATATAACTTTTAACTAATCGAACGACACGACGAAGAAGAAGAATTAATATCACTCGTATTGCCTGAATCTCGTAAAATCCAATGCGCCTATGCCATGAAGTATCCAGTCATAACTATTCTAAAGAGAAAGGTAGCGCAACGTAAAACTACAGAGTGGCATGGGGACACGCCATGCCACTTACAATTTTACGTTACACAATTGATACACCAGGCAATAAATGAGAACTAACGACATCAGTGCAAAGACGGCTGCAGGAACTTACGGCCAGAATATAATAAAGGAGTTGGGAACACAGCCAAAACACAATATAGTGTTTATGCGGCGTGTGCGCATTATCTAGGAAGAGTATGCATAGGTATGTATGAGCAGTATAATTATGTATGTATGTGCCGCCAAAGTCTGAGACACAGACTGTACACATATGATACGTGAGGTAATGCGTCTGCTAAGAACCTGCTACACGTCGTTGTCACGCCCGCTACTCCTCTGCAACACGTCCGCTACGCATATTGCTACGAGTCTACTACGCGTCTTGCTACGAATCTGCTACGCGTTTTGTTAAAAGACCGCTACACGTATTTCTACGAATCGGCTACGCGTCCTGCTACGAGTCTGCTACGCGTATTGTAACAAGTTCGCTACGCGTATTTCTACGAGTCTGCTACGCGTATTGCTTGCTTGAGTCTGCTACACATTGCAGGAATTAGAAATAGGGCCAACACGGATCTATTTTCAGAGGTTCTTACCTCAGTCGGCAAAAACGGAACCCTTATCGGATCACTTTGTTGTCCGTCTGTCAAGATCCTTATTATCAGAAACGCGTCTCCACGCGCAAGCTCCAAGCTGTTATTAATATGAAATACTTACTTACATAGCTAGCCCTTGGAGCAAAGAAAAAATCAAATTTCGATTAAAAGATATGGCCGTTTATGCCGCATATTTACGATTTCACAAAGGAATCAAAACCTATAAATTTTGATTCATTTGATATATTAATCATTTTCATGAACTAAATTTTTAATAAAATGATAAATTGAAGCGCCAGAGTAAATAAAAAGTGTACATAAATTGTAAAATAATCTTGTGTTGCATTTAATTTAGACCAAAATTGCCCTTTACACCATTTAATTTAGGCGAATCTCTTAGGAAATATTACAGAATTAAAAGTCACAAGGGGCCATAGCCAGGAATTTGGTTGGGGACCGATTTTGATGTTAAACTATTATCAAAAACTTTTGAAAAACGAAATTATATCAACCATCTCTGGATTTAAATAAACAGAACAATCAAGGGCGCCTATGCTTTATTTCCGCGGAATGCATCTTTAGCTTTCAGAAATTGTGTCAGTTTATAAAGATATACTGAAAAGAACGCAGAATGTCAGAGCGAGCTCGAAAATTTTAGCACTTTATCGGGTAGGTTAGATTTTCTTTTGACGATTCATACAGCATTCATAAGGAGTTTACCTACGCAACTCCTTTATGAATGGTCAAAATCAGACGCAAAAGAAAGCGCAGCGAGCTCGAAAAATTTTGCGAGTGAAGCGAGCTGAAAAATTTTAGCACCCCTTTTTTTAATTTATATAGAAATGAGAATAGGATCACTCTGTCAACTTTCGTCAACAACGAGCGAAGCGAGTGAGAAAATTTTTGCATTCGGATAGGTTGATTTCTTAATAGTTGTCGGAGATTTCGGGAGGTTGAACCATCACCTGCCCCCTCCTGCCTACGGCCTGTCCCCCGAGATTGTTAGATTTTTCAAGTTTTAAGAAGAAGAGAACAAGAGCGAGCGAAGCGAGCTGGACCTCTATTTATTTTATTTAAATCAATGAGTTCAGAAACATGTTCACGGTCGACCTAGAGTCAACCCAGCCGGGGTGGTCATGACGCCCGGCCATGACCCCCCTCCTGGATCCGCTCTTGATACTAATAGAATGTAAGAGCGAGAGAAGAGAGCTCAAAATTGAAGCAGCCCGCCTCCGCCCCGTGTGCAAAGCGAGATCGTAGATTTTAGAATTCTGCCTCGAAAAAGGTTGTTCTCTTGTTGAACGATTAAGCAAGAAATTAGGTAATTATTTATATCCGAAAAAAGCTGTTTTAAGAAGGTTTATCGAATTGGCGTGCATGATTTTGGGGGGTGCTGTGAACCCCCCCCCCCTGGACTACTGAGTGACTCCTAATGTAAGAAATTCTAGTTTCTCTCTCACACATATAACGCGAAATAAAGGTTGATATCAAACTAGTATGCTATTTCTGTGATGTGCTGCCCACTGTTATACCTAATATGTAGATTACTCCTCAAACTTCTTCACATGATGACCCCATCCATCCACCAGGAGTCATCTGGCTATAAATTATTACTGCTACCCATGCTAAGCCCCGGGCAGGGTGCTAGTTCAAAATAAAACAATTTACAATTATATAATCTACAATGTAATACAATGTCCAAAATAATTTTTTACCACACAATAGGCATACATCATGTACTAAACATTAAAAACAACTGACAACTAATTTTAAGCAGCTTCATACTTATATTTATTGCCACCTATAGTGGGCATATGCTCTGTTCGCTTCACACAAGCGATGTAAGTCCTGTTTCCGTTTAACAACTTTCCCTGTATTGTTGGCAGCATCAAGGACTTCCCATGCAAATTGTTTTGGGAAATGGACTGTTCTTTCCTTTTCATAAGTAGCTTCTAACAGCCATTTAATTGCCAAGAACAAAGATCTCTTCTCAGTAATGGGGCCTGGAACCTGAAAAGCAAATATAAAATGTAATTCAAACACACTTAGTTCCGACGATTACCCCCTACATACAATCTTACAAACAAATTTTACCTCTTTATATTATTAGTATAGATAGGGCCTATTGTATGCATGAAAAAAAACTTATAAAACATAAAAAAATGCTGCAAAGATGAAAACACCCCAAAATACTTTAACCCATATTGGGTGAGTTTGTCCTTTAATTAAATCATAATCATTTTAAAAGAACACTACACATCTCTGATAGTGATGGAACCAGCGCTGAGTAAAATAGAAACCATGAGTCAATCGCAACAGTGCAACTCAATCCTGCATCACAATTTTCATCAAACTATTTTTTTTATGCTTCATTTTTATACAGCATAAGAAATGATGCAATGTCCTATAGACAATGTTTACCTGATATGTAATACCTCCTCTCTTTATAGGTTGAAGTTGCAGAAGTGGCTTTGAGTTCTCTATAGCTTTGTGCAGGATTTTCTTTGGATCTAGCTCTATGTTAGCCTTTGCTTCAGGTGTTGTTGCCAAATGGTACCGTTCAATCTGTGACCTCTTTATATTTTCAAATGCTTTCTCAACAAGACTGCGAGCCAACTGTTTTTTTCCCATTTCCATGACATGGTTGATAAGTTTGCTGGAATAAACAGACAACATCTCTTAGCAAATTAAGTAAGTATTGATAGAATTTGCATGAATACTAGTGGAAATGTATAAATCATACCACAAATACTTACTTTACCAATGGATCATGATACACTGAACTGGTTTCATATGCAGCTGGTGGCCTCACAGGTAAGGCAGCTATCTTACTCAACTCTGAACTTTCTATTAGTTTTGCCTGATCTTCTTTCCTAAAGACTGGATTTTGAAAAAAATCCGGAAATGTGGTGGGTCTTGAATATTCTCTGGATTGCAGTATGCCTGAAATTCTACAGTTCAAAGATGAATATAGTGATGATAAAGGTTACGGTCTACTCACTTTCGACCGAGTTGTTGTTATATGATAAATCACTTACTTACCTAGAAAGCAAATAAGAAGACGGGTACCATGACACGCATTTACTTAAAATTCTTATATTATTGGCCATGTTTCTTGTTATATTTAGTCTAAAAATACAAATAATTCAGACGACTTCGGAATCATAACCCTACTTTTGTTGAAGTTCTTCGAATTGACTTGCTTGACAGTAAATTTGTCAAATGTCAATAACAAATAAAAAAAACTGATGTTTAACTTCAGGTAGATCTAGTCTTTTGAGCCTCAAAAAAATAAAAGCCTCAAGAATTTATTATGCCTATTCATGATAATGAATATTTCATAAGGTGAAAGCGCCAGGGCCGCCCGCGAAATTAAAATTTTCTTACGTTTTTTGCAATTTGCAGGTCAACACCTTTGAGTTGTTTCGTTTTTTTTGTTGAGAAGATAATATTTATCTATCTTTCGAGTAGATGGCTGCGAGATCACTAATATTACACTAGATAGTTATTCTATTTACATTAATTTATTTTCACTATTGAAAATAGTCCTATTGATTTATGACGGTTTTTTTTGTATCCTATCGTTAGTTTACCTACAGGCATAGAGTAAAGTAATATAACCCTACAGGCCTTAGTCCATAGGGGTAGGCACTGTTAATTTTTCCACAATGAGTCACACCAATGTTATCAGAATGTCTAAAAATAGGTAAATCTTAAGAATCTTTTTTTTTCTTATTTTAAAAAATGACAATTTTAAACGTTAAAGTGCGGCCTCCGCGGCATAATCCGACTAAGCGACCGAGCTGATGTGTGACGTCAAGCCGCGAGCTGCGAGTCGGCGCTTGCTACACCAACATAGGTACTTTGGCTGGTTAGGCTCTCGCGGTTTCGCTATAAATTTAATGGTTTTTCTTATATCTGGATCACAAAAATGGTTAAAAAATATTGTATTGTGCCTATGTGTACCAACTCCACTGGAAAAACACCCCAAAAATTATTTACAAAACCCTCTTCCGTCACTGTTATTTTAGTAACAATAATATTTAAAGTAACCGCTAACACAAACAATAAGTGCAAACCACTGTACAAATCAAATTTTATGAACGTAAACACTCCGCATCACCCGCAATCGGACATGACACTCACGGTGTGACGTCATCGCAGTAGCACGCAAAGGAACGAAAATTAAAAAAAAGCGGTGCAACTTTACAATGCTGTAACTTTGGAAATCCTGGCCCAATTTCGATGAAACAAAAACTATTATTATTTGCACGAGTATGCGCATTAAGTGCAGTAACTTTTTTAGTAATATTATTTTGATGTGTTGGTGTGACTCAGTGTCCATACAGCACCATTAAAACAAAAAGTAATAGTAAATACATTTTCTCCAGGTAGATTTATTATCAAATTATTTCTATTACACCACTTAAGATTACTATTGAGAAAATTACTTTTAAATTAAAAACAAAATTACGAAAGTCAACAGAAATCAATTAAAATAAGCCTATATTATAAATTCTATTGTAATCAGTTCATTGTAACGAAAAGGAAAATGATTAAATTAATATACAAAATTAATTCATTTTAATTGTATAATAAAATCAAATAAGTACTCTGAAATTTTACAATAGGTAATACTTGAATTAAAATTCTTTACAAAGTCATTGAATATCTCTTTTGTGCTTTTTGGATGGTTTGGAGATGGGAGCCTCTAGTTGCTTTTGGTCAGACTCAAATATTCTACCCTGCCTCTTAATTTTGTTTTTTTCTGGCACACTAATTTCACTTTCGACATTCTTTGTTTTTGCCAAACCAGATTTTCCATTTACTGCCTGAGTATGATTGTCTACCACTACAGTGTTATGCTGTAGCTGGCAAGGTAATTTTGAATTGTGTTTTGAAGCTGACTGTGGAAGCCCATCACCAATTTGTTTTGGACTGTATGGTTTGGTCTTGTCAAAATCAACATATGATACAGTGGTCGCATGTGCTACTTTTTTTTCCTCATCTTCGTCATCATCCCCATCAGGAGCCAACTTAGTACATCTAAAATGAAAATAAATAAAGAAATCAATCATAGCTTTTTGCATTGAAAATAGGTCTTATGAGAGAATAAATGACAAACTCCCTTTTGAGCTTTCCATAACTCTCAATTACTAATTAATATTATAATGTAACTTATGTATATTTAAAACCCCTTCAATAAGTTATTGACATGTGGAGGTCTACATAACAGATAAATAAGTAAGATACCTCTCATCCAGCTCTCCTCTAATATATGGCAGGGCTCCATATAGATCTAACACAACTATACTGAATGTGACCTCTTGTCCTTCCTGGATATTTGAGCCAACCCACATATTTCCTGGCTCTTCAGTTGGTCTTGGAATGACAACATTAAACACCCTGAAATATAAAAATTGCATAACATTTTAAAAACCTTAGACATGTGTTTGTGTACTAGTGATTACACAACTTTTGACATGAGTGAGAAATGCAAGTCAGTATTTTACAATATTTTGATGAACATAGGACTAAGTACATTAAATACTTTCAAGACTTTTGATACTGTAGGCAAATTCTTAATTAAATTAAATTTGACAGTCTTACCTGTGCACAAGAATGCTTAAATGTGTTGTACTTTTTTTATTAACAATTCCTGTCAATGTAGCCCCCACAAAAGGCCGAAAAATGAAATAGTCTGCCTGAACTTGAAAGTGGATATCTGCATTATCATTTCTGATGGTTCCAACATTCTGCAAGATTCTGAGATTTTTGTAACATAAAAGGATTCCATTGAACCTGTAATATAAAATTAATTTCTATATTAGGATTACGATAATACAGTCGTAGAGTCAACTTAAGGCCATCTGATTACGTTATGCAGGTTTTACTGCAAAGAAAGCTGAAGTATTTAAAAGGCTAGACGTACATAGTTTAAAACTGTTTTAGTAGAAAGACTTTTACAATTAACTGTAAATAATGACTTACTCTTTATCAAACTTTCCTATTTTGTAGTCCAACAAGTTTTTAATAGATTTTTTGAGGTTTCCTAGACACCAGGGTTGAAGAGCTAGGTTTTGTGTCACTTTTTTTTCAATAATACATGAATTCTTATCATTTGCAAATTTTTTTAATTCTTTGATATCAAATTTTATAATAGTTGACATTTTATCACCCGCATATATAAGTTTAACTTTAATTTATTAATATTATAGTCCCAAAATAACCAAAGAAAATAATATTTTGAAAGAACTTATTTTGACACCTTACAAAATCACAAATGTATTGTTTTTTTTTAGCTCTACAACCATCGATATCGAAAAATAGCCATAGACAATAGATTTCAACAAAGTAGTGGTTGATTAGTCGATTTATCTACCTCATTAGACGATTTTAATCCACTTAACCTCCATTAAGATTCAGATCATACCATTTTTTCTGAGGAACGATGAGAATGGAACGATGAGAGTGCCTTGCTCTTTAGAAATGGACTAACACAATTTGTGTCAGAACTAAGGCTGTGGTTCCACTGAGGCGGAGCGGAGCAGAGCGGAGATGAGCTGTGCCGCGATTCACTAATCACATGGCTTGAAATCCACTCGGAATCTCTTTTCAAGCCATGTGATTGGTGACTCGCGGCACAGCTCATCTCCGCTTTGCCCCAGTGGAACCACAGCCTAAGGGCGCCGAAGTGCGAAGAAGCACTGCAATGGCGCTACTGCGGCGCGCTAGATGTCCCACTTCTAATTTTCATTCATTATCTAGAAGCATACTTGCTAAGCCATGAATTGTCATGAATTTATGACATGCGCATATTTTTGCTTATTGAAGTAACATTTATACTTATTCATTTTAACATAGTACGCACGTTTTAATATATTTTTTGTCTTTCTTCTGTAGAAATAATGTTTCTGAAGAAAGTATCTTCTCGTTGCATGTAACCGCCTCTATGTTGATGTAACTCGGTAAATGTGGGTGGGGGGTACACTAACCCTCCGGGGACTACAGGAGTGGAGTTATTTTATGTTAACTTGGTAAACTGGTTTTTGTTCATTTTGAACATTTGATCACTGTAATGGCGTATTTTACAATATTCACTATAAATATTACTTTTTTTCAATATGGCGTCTACTTGTCGCCATATTGTAATTTGATTATGGTCATCTTTAGTGGCACTCGCAAGATTAAGACAAATAGATTGACGTAAGAATCATCAAAATCGGCCCTTGCGTAATCGTGCGTTTGGTCCTTAGAGCGCCACAAAGGAACAAACAAACATAGGCTGAAAAATTACATTACCCTCCTTTGCAGCACGCAGTCGGGTAATAAAAAAATAATTGACCACAGAGTCGTCCCACAGATTATAGGTATATAAGGCAGCTGTCAAACGTGTGCCATCGTTGAACGAATCGTATGTTGTCGATTGGTACGAACTACGATGCTTACATTCGACAATATATTTACATGGCATATTATGAAAACGTGACCAATTTTTCGTAATTTAAACCTTCAAATGGAGAATTTGGAAGCTGTAATTTGCACCAAAGAATAGTGAAAACATTATATTTAACACTTTCGTATAAGATAAAAATGTCGAAGAATGGCGAAGTGTCATCAAATCAAGGCAAGCAAATTTAATCGTTGAAATACGTGCATTTTACTGTGTTAAGTGATAATATTCGAGAAAATTTATAAATTAACATGTTATAATTCTTTAGGCCCGAGTAGACCGACAATGCCGAAGCCTGAGTTGAATTTATTTGGTTTGGAGAAGCGCAAAGGTTTAAACCTGCAGATAGCCGGAGGTCCATCGGGTGATGGGGCAGCATTTATGCCGTTTCCTGCCAATCCTCCTCCAGTGCAGAGACCTCGAGTCCCGTCACGAACTATAAGAGATGTATTGCCCGAAAACGCTAGGTAATTGTGTTTATTGATTGTCCATTATCTAATAATGTTTTAAAGTCCTCTTTTTTTTTTCATTTTTGCTTAAATGCTATTTACTTTTATTGGATAATACATTACACTACACTACACTAGTCAGTTATGTAAAAATATAATTTAATATTATGGTTTTAAGCTGATGTTTTTATTAATTAGTAAACAACTATCTCTCAATATTTCAGAGACAGATGTAGAATATATCCGTCCATGCAGTCATCAGGAAAGTTGCAGTTTTCTGCAACAGAAGTGTATGACTTTACATCTGATGACCTGCAGGATCTTGGTGAAATAGGCAGAGGTGCATTTGGAGCTGTAAACAAAATGGTCCACAGAAAGTAAGGCTATCAGCATTACATTAATGTACCCATCTAAAATCTTAGAAAAGCTCATCTTAATCTACATTATTTTGTTAAAGATACAATTTGTAACATTACCCATTATCATTACACACTTTCAAGATTATCACATACTTTTAATAAATTTTATGTTCTAACACTATAATGCATGTTTTTTGATATTATGAGATACAATGTAATTATTTATAAACATGTCAAGACATTAGCATTGCATGAATTTCTGTTCTTCCCCATAGTACTCAATAAAAGTGGACAGATTTTTTGCAAAAAGTTGCGATCATCTGCAAAATTTACATTTCCTAAGGAGTTTCTATACACTTTTATTGGTTCACAAAATTACAGAACAAACCGTGTGATGGCTGTGAAGCGTATCCGCTCCACTGTTGATGAAAAGGAACAAAAACAACTGCTGATGGATCTCGAGGTTGTCATGAAGAGCAATGACTGTGTTTATATTGTGCAGTTCTATGGAGCACTTTTTAAAGAGGTAATTTCGTTATTTATATAGCAGTGGAAAGGCATTTCATAACTATAAAATCCAAATTAAGTATTGGTACTATAATATATATTGTGTTTTACTACTTACTTTACCTAAAAATGTACAAAGTATTGGTTTAGAGAAAAATTTTAATAGCTCATTATGAATTTACTGTGATTTCATTTTGTTTTGCACTCAAACACTCTAACAACTTAAATTAATAATTCTAAATCACTATGACCTTCATCCTGAATTGAGAATCTAAAATCTCCTTATGTCTGATGTACACATACTGCAAAAGTAGAGGACAGGTTCTGAACTTCAAATTTTCTCTATTAATAAAAATAAATGTTTGTATATTTGTTCTGTATGCATTCCTAAACCCTTGATCCGATTGTGATGAAACTTTGGTAGGTCCCACTGTGTACACCTGCAAACATTCCTAGCCCAAAAATCAATATATTTACATGGCATTGCATGCCCAGTACAGCTAGTTCTTTATAAAATTCAGAAACAACAACTAATCTGTAAACAGAATTGTGGGCAGCATTTTTTTCTAAATTTTGTCTGTTTTCCCTTTTGAATACAATAAAATGTTTGAGCAACAATGAAAGTTGAACTAGCAATTTTATCCAAGTGTCTGATTTAATTTGTTGTGATTTATACATTTCAGGGTGACTGCTGGATTTGTATGGAGTTAATGGACACTTCATTAGACAAATATTATAAGTTTATATGTGAACGGATGCAAACTCGAATACCTGAAACCATTTTAGCTAAAATAACTCTTGCAACAGTGAAAGCTTTAAATTATTTAAAAGAAAAATTAAAAATAATACACAGGTGAAGTTTAAAATTCCACTCTTTATTTGCCTACATTCTATGTAATAGTATGACAATATTTACATTTGTTTTCAGGGATGTGAAACCATCTAATATTTTATTGGACCGAAGAGGAAACATAAAACTTTGTGATTTTGGTATATCTGGGAAGCTAGTGGACTCAATAGCCCGCACACGCGATGCTGGATGCAGACCTTATATGGCTGTAAGTTCTTATTCGTATATTTTAATTATATTCCCCATTATTCCTTTGCAGCAGTGCTTTTTTATGTTGTAGCATGTGTTCCATTTGTTTTACGTGACTACGTCTTTGTAATATTGCGTCATTTATCGTCCTTGTGGTATCAAAACGTCACGTCTTACGTACTTTCACGATATTCATGACTGGCACGTCAAATGCAATCTTAATTAAAAACATTATAATCTGTAATGTTAAAATTATTTTTCCTAGTATTGTTTGAAACAATTTGGAAAAGACTAGCTTGTAATAGTACATTTGCCTGCCTTGCACACAGCCGGAGCGCATAGATCCTGGTCGAGCTCGGGGCTACGACGTGCGGTCGGACGTGTGGTCGCTCGGCATCACGCTCATGGAGGTCGCCACAGGTGCCTTCCCCTACCCGCGCTGGGGCTCGGTTTTCGAGCAGTTGCAGCAAGTCGTGCAGGGCGACCCGCCGCGACTCACTAATACCAACAATGCATTCTCCAATAACTTCGTTAACTTCGTCAATACTTGGTAAGCCATTCATATTTTGTGTGAAAACCTTAGAATGTAGAACTCTTGCGAGTCTTAATACCATAATATATTTTTTTACAGCCTCATTAAAGAAGAAAATCAGCGACCTAAATATAACAGGTTATTGGAACACCCATTTATCAAAGGTATTGATCAGAATCGGGCTGAAGTTGCTGAACATGTTGGTGAAATTTTAGAAGCCATGGAGCGCAATGGCGTCAGTCCTTTCACAACAGACCAACCTGCACAAGCTTGGGTCGATTAAATGTCTAAAATGATTTTGTGGGATATTTGCTTAATATAAACTTAATAACACCAGTATACACTTGCAATAATTTACCATAAATTTTGATAAATCCGAATTCTGCTCAAGGGATCTAAATTATTTGTTAGGAAGATACTAAATTGATGTAGCCTGAGCATTGGTTATGTTTCTATCAGCAGGATCTAAGCAGAAAGCGTTCAAAATAGTATGTGATTGCAAAGTTTGACATAGCACTTGAGGCGGGATTGCAGCCCGCACGAAAAGCGACGACTGAGTGGAGCCAAGAGTGCAATGACAAACTTTGCTTGACGATTTTCAATGCACTTGGAAGGATAAAATAACAAATATTTATGAAGAATGGCTTCGCCTATTGAAAAATAAAGCTCTAACAAAAGCCACCAAACAGCCTAAGTTAAAAAAATAATCATATTGGAACAATAATGCTTATTTATTGACAAAAATACTTTCCCGCAATAGTGCGGAAATGCAAGGTATAAAGCATGCGTGTTCACTGTTCAATACACTCCAATGTGAACCTAATAGCAGTGCAATAAGAGCTACTTTTCCAGTGTGTTGAAAATATCTTTACATGTGTAGCAAAATGTTGAATAATTTTACTGACGAAAACAACACTACTGTACACACGGCGACACATCATGCTATACATGTCCAGTATAACATGGTGAGTTTCCCATCCAATAAGAGATCCACATAAACTGGATTAGTATAGCTTGATTGGTCGTCGTGCGTACGTGATACGGTTGTTGTTTCACCATAATACGCATAGTATCTTTTTAACAATAAGCTTTGAAATTTTAGCAAAATATTAGTCACTTTCAGGGAAACTTGCACTGCTAGTTCGGTGTTTTTAACTCATGTTAAAAGATCCTGCCTTAAGAAGATTAAGTATCATGTTCAGGAGTCAAGACTGAATGTGACTAAAATAATAGGCACCAAAACAGTTACTGTGTAGTACATTAGGGCAACTAGGAAAATTGTTAATTGCCAGTGATTTGTCATAAATAAAATGTGATTGTGTTTTTTTAGAAGTGTAACATAACTAAGATAATATTAACTTTGAAAAATTTGTGTAAAATCCTAAATATGTATACTACCAAAAATGCTGAATCTGTAGATGTTGAGATCAAAAACAAAATAGGGCAGTGGCGGCTGCGGTTGTTATTGAACCAAGAAGCTTGTGTCTTCAGAAACGCCTGAATTATTTAAGGCACTAGCATCGGCAACAAGAGATAGCCTACCGAATTTACAGTCTCAACATTTATGGTGACATTATAATTTTCTTTAATTTCAGCTAAGTATTCTATAATGTACGTAGGTACACACTCACCTAATGCAAGAGCACATCACATAAAGACAGCTGATTATTATTTTTTAATGTGCTCTGATATTTTTTCTTGAAATAATGAATTTATATGCAGGAGCTATTACTTTTGCAAGCAATAACGGTAGAGTTGGATGCCAGACTAGAAAAGTTTTTGATTAAAAAAACAAGATGTTGGTGGTGACAATAATTTCTCAAAATAATTTTACAGGTGATCTCGATTTTAATTCAATTGGTGATGTTAGATAGATATAAAGTTTGATCTAAATCCAAGCTGAAATTTATATTAGTACTGATATCATTCATAAAAAAAGTTAATTTATATCTACTTATTGCCACTAACACTGCTGCTTCTGCATTTAAATTAGTCTTATTTTATACAATGAAACAGCCTTAAGTTTCTATTGTAATGCAAAAGTATGTAACTAGTTCATGATATGAAATACAGTCAAACAATATGTTCATATTTATGAAATATTGTACTCTTTTATCGTTTTGTTCAAGTTTCAATCGTAAGTGTTAAATCTTGTAATTTCAATTCCATTTCACAATTTATGAATTCATATATCGAAAGCTCCTCTAGCTTTATCCTGGCAATGGGAAAGATAAGGTAAGATTGTTGAAAAATAACACGCTTTCGTAGTTAAGACGAAATCCTGTACTAAAACTCTTATTGTAAATGTTGCAGGCAGACTAGTCTGTTAGAAAATGTCCGGGGTGTAAAGGACATCGACGCACAAACAGAACACGCGGTAACTGTTTGTCCCTTCCAAACGGTTACCGCGTGTTCTGTTTGTGCGTCGATAAATGACGCGGTGGGTTGCCCCACCTCTAACGATTTAAAACTTGGTTCATTAGTTTGATTCTTGTGGGAGTATTTATTAGTAAATTATTATTGTTATAAACGGCAATTAATGCCATGGGAATTTTGGTGTTGGGCAATTTAATTACTTCTTTATGAACTATTCATTGTTTTCAGTAAATTTTCAATATAATGTTTGTTTATTTTGCCGCATTACTAGTATTTTTACTTAAAAGACTACTTGTAATGTTTTTCTATGTCTGTAACATTTACAAAACGCGAAAAAAAGGTCGCTCCTTTTAATCGCTTTTTGAGCTGGCCTTGCGTTATATCAAGTTTTGGTAAAAAAACGAGAACCAGACAAGGTGAATGTTTTGTTTAACATGCTGTTGACTGTACCTACATTTCTCACAGCAATCTTCTTTCGGCTGGCTGAGTAAGATGTTTGGGTTAGCAATGGATCATTAAATATACATATAGGTGATTTTATAAATTTGTAAATATCAACTAAATAATGATTATGAATTTTATGTTTGTATGTTATTGTTGACCATAGCTGGGTTAAATATTGCCTACAGGTTTGATAATATTTGTTTGACTATAATTTGTTGCTTCTCTGCTTAATAATGATTTATGCCAAAATGAAGAGCTTAAGGTTTGCTTCATAACTGGAGTTGAAATTGTAATTTTGTAAAAGGCAACTGTGAATGCCACGAATCAATGACATGTGTTATTTTAATTTAATTTATGTTAAGCTATCAAGTCTACACTTAATTAAAAATGATGCTGAAGTATTTCATTCACTATCTTAGATACACATGGATGAGAATTGTTTATAAAAATTAAGAAAAAAGTCACTTGCAAATTGTTTTAACTGTGTATTTAATCTAAATTCACCTATTTATAAGATTTGGTTCTCAATACTACTGTATGTTTAAGAAGTAGATTGGTAACATTATGAATTTGCTGTTTCTTTTACACTCCCAACTTTACCATAATTATTAAGTTATCAATATCATTCTAACAATTCGCCTATTTTTTTTGCATTTAAAACATTGCCAAACTTAACAAACAATTTGTACTTTGTTCCATCAGCCAGTATTGGTGTTAGATATAAAGCATCTGTGGTTTTTGGGGGCACATCAAGTAATGGAAACCAATCATCCACTTTCACTATTTTATCATTTCTTTTTCCCCAGAAATCTACTGAAGATATCTTGACTTTCTGATCATCTACTCTTATGTATAAATATCCAATAATGTTCCGTAATGGTAAACTAGCTAGTGATAGGAGAGCTGTGCCAGTGATACCTGTAACAGATGAAAAAAAAATAAGTTAAAGAAATGTAACACCTTAAAAACACATGTAGCTTCCAAATCATGGATGGTGACTTCAAAATTGTATATTGGCATTGGTCTCTGCAACTGAGGTGACTCGACTGTTATGATTCGGCTGAGGTGGTGGCAGAAACGTCATTTAAAATGGGGTAAGTAAATTTTATAGATTTCAAGTTTAATTATGTTTATGCATTTTTTTTTAAGTAGTTCATATACTGTTAAATTAAACAAACAGGATTAATAAAAAAACGATACAATGTTATGTTACTAAGTCACTTTTATTCATATCAAATTCTTACACATTTGGTAACTAACCTCACTAATTATTTTAAACATGCACAACAGCAACTCTTAATGAAAAACACACCAAAACATTTGATAGGTTTAGGCACAAATGTGTTTCCAAGTTTGTGTATGTATGTGTTTGACGGCGTTTTACAGGCCTCCACCTCAGTTCATCATCATCATCAGCCTCATACACATGCTGGACATAGGCCTTCTCAATCGCACGCCACTCAAGTTGACTCTCAGCAACTCTCATCCAGTTGCTACCAGCCACCCTGTGAGGATCGTCGCTCCACCGAGCCTCCCACTTTATGCTTGCCAATTCGCGGTGAGCGATCTTCAATTAATGGACCAGCCGTACCGTGAGTTTCGACGTTTCAGCCCTGTAAGTCATAACAGGTAGGACGCACTAGTTGAAGACCTTAGGTTTTTCGGCTCTGTGGAATACGCGACGAGAAGACCAAACGAACATTCCAAAAAGAGGAAAAAATTTTTAGGTATGGCCCTGTTGTAACATCCACTGCTGAAAATGGGTTTCCTTGTAAGATGTTTAACTATGAGGGTCACTTACATTATCATTAACACTAGAAACGGGATATTTACCATGTTTGTGGGCTTCCTTGTTAGTTTGTTATTTTAGCTATATTGTCCTTAAGAGAATGTTGTGTACTGTGTGTACACCTGCAATCGGTACCTACATAAGAACCTGTATCTTTTTATTGTAAAATACGGTATGGTACGGTATGTACTGTTGGCGTACCAATTTTAAATAAATAAATATATAATAAGCTATAACCAATTTTTTTTATGCTACTGCAAAGCCAGTTTTTTTTTTTAAATGCAATATCAGATTACTAACTAGGTACTGAAAAATATGGATTAAAATCTCTAGAATTTAGTAAAAGTTAATTTATTTTTAGTCAGGAATTTTCAAATTTTTGGAATCTGATGCGACATCAGGATTTTGACACCTCTGGAGGCCTCTCTCCATGCTGCTATGTTGGCTCCAGGTTAAATATACTTAGAAAATCCTGATGGTAAATCCTAATAACTGGTCAATCTTGCAAATAGAGACTTCACTCTTTCAGAAAAGTTAATGGTTGATTAGACAGGTGGCTCACCTATGTATGCCGCTGTAAAAACAGCACCTTGTGGTAGAACTTCTAATATTTCCATTAGAGCACAACCAGGGACAGCTAATGATGTTCCCGCTAAGTGGTACACTTTAAGTCTATTAAATGCTGCAATATATTTTACGAAAGGAAACGAAAATACAGTTTCATAAATACTGGAACTTGGTTCCGATTTGGATTGTATTACATTTTCCTTTGCAGTTGAACAACATCTTCCATTGCTGATATTGTACTTTTTGCTGCTTAATGTGCCTAATAACTTCAACATTTCTATAAATAATAACTGCTTCAATTAGTGCTTTACTACATAAACTAATTGAATGAGTTTTACTTTTATTATATAGTTAAAACCCAGACCGAAAGAAATCAGATGCAAAGTATCGTAGTACTTATACCAAAATCATATGTTTCAGACATTACTTTGACGTAACGGATTGTTGATTTTTTTTTTTTTTTTTTTCGATTTACCCCGAAGGGAAGGCTAAAGTCTTTTGACCATACTGCCTAGTCTTACGTCCATGTAACGGATTGTTGACATTGAACACCGCACAGACTAGATCGTAATCGTCTACATGACATACGTTATTCCAGTCTTTTCACAATGCGTTTTCATAAAAAAGATCGTCTACACGATTTCAGTTTAGCAGGAATGGGAGCGCTGAATTGAAAAGTAGACCACCAATCCAGTTACTGGACTGGATCTCTCACTAGATCCAGTGCATTCCAATGACGGTTTAAATGCAATCCAGCACTATTTTAGATCATGGACGTCCCCAAGGGGGGCTGCTCCCTCGAGAGGCTGCAAGAGGCTGTTGGTTTTAGTTATATTTTTTCGCTTGATGCCACAGAATTAGTAAGTACGTAATAAATTGTAGCGTTCAGAAGAACCTTACTCTCACTATTTTATTTTTTAAGGCTAAAAATGAGCCTAAGTAATGTACTGCCTCTACAAACTCCTTTTTCTGCACCTGGGTTGGCACTCGTGTTGGATTTTCGCATGATCTACCGTATAGTCAGAGGCTGAAATAAATTAAAAGCCCCTTGCCCCTACGCCTTAAATAGGCAATTATGTCATACATAAGGTTACAAAAAATGTAGCAAGGATATTTGGATCAAATTACATATCTGTATTCATTCAAGGCATGATAGAAAAATTTTCGTGCTCGCATCGCTCGTTCTTGCCTACTTTCTCTTGAATCTTATCTTTGTTTATAAGTCGCCCTTGTAACTCCTGTATGAAGAATCGAAACAATTCTAACCTTTCCAAGGCAGTGTTCTAATTTTAGAGCTCGCTTCGCTCGCTCTTCCTACTCGCAGCCTACTTCTTCTTGAATCTTGTCTTATGTCTTATTTCTTTATGTCGACCAAGTAACTCCTGTATGTAGGGTCAAAATAATTCTTCATGTCCAGTCACGGTGCTAAAATTTTCGAGCTTGACTCGCTCGCTCTTGAAGCCTTTGATCTTTTATTCTTAAAATTGTCTCCCTAAGTCAATAAAATAACATCTATGTCTGAATAAAAGGATTTATGAATAACTAACTTTTCTGGAGAGAAAAGTTTAAAATCTTTTAGTTCCTAGACTATTCAAATAACTCGACAAAATTAGTAACTTCTACTTCTAAAATGTATAGAAAATCTAGTCAATCCAATGTGCTAAGGTTTTTATATTTTTGTTTCTTAAAAGGCAAATCAGTTTTTTTCTCATCTTTCTGTCCCCCCCTTAGCTCAAAAGCTGGCAACGCTCTTGGATTAGACCGCTGTGCTGGAATGCTACTGGAATCATGTGTACCGGGTAAAGCAAATTCTTGAACTTTTAAGAAATTAAAAGATGACGCGCGGGCGCGTCCTAATCAAGAATGGTCGACGCGACGGCCCGCTGCATCTTGTCGATCGCCAGTTTGGTTAAACACGCTTATCAAGTGAGAAATAAACAGCCTGCCTTACAGAGGTTTCCCAATCAGCTCGCCTCGCTGTGTGATTGGGAAACCTCTGTAAGGACGCGCCCACTCACAACACAACCCCGCTGCCCGTACTCGCTCGCACCGGCGCGCACTAATGCCTATTCCATACAAAGGTAAGAAGACACAGATTATAAAATTATGGCGTCGTCTCCGTTTTTTATGCATGGCAATTAGTATCGATCGTGGTATTTATCGATAATGTCAATGTCAAAGTAGGCCACCAGTACCAAAGGTCCAAGCATGGAAATGTTTTTATTTTTCATCTAAATAATACAGACAAGGGGATATAAATCGTTTTTTTCCGGCTACTACGTCTAGTATTTAGAAATAAGGAATCACTCAACTCCTGTAGTGTACAAATTAATTAAATATTTGTAGAAAACAATCGATAGGTTAAGTACTGCAGTGTTGGATTAATAAACAATAAGATGACCAGTTTATTGAAAGAAATGTGAGTATCAGCTATCAGTACGAATTTATAACTAATAAATGTTTTAAATTATTCGGGTTAGTTGAGTAGTTGCCAATTTCAAAGGTTACGTTGTTATTACGTGTTTGTATTTTATGTATAGAAAACTGACTTTTGACCGCGGTTTCGCCCGCATGGATTTCAGAAATGAACCCATGGAAACGTATTACTGTTACTTTTTCATTACACTGCGTCATTCCACTGCTGGGGAAAGACCTCTCCCCATGACTTCCAGTTCTATCGATCCAGGACAATAGTAACGAAATAAAAAAGTAACCTGTGTCCTAACCCAGTCTTCGGGCCTAAAATGAACAAAGTCACTTTCATATTTATAATATTAGTGAATATACTGCACTGTGAGTGTTATCTTAGGGGCAGGTTATTTAAAATCAGATGTGGGTTAAAAAACAGCTTAAGGCTTCCCCTACTGGATACAGTACAGTGGAGCGTCTGGCAAATATTAAATAAAAATAATAGCCATAGTAGTGACTTAATTTTGTTTTATAAAATAATTTAATTACGAAGTATTCATATTATTTTTACATTACAGATATGAGAAAACTGCCGAATATACTGCATTTTACACTGGCGGGGATGTCCAATGGACAACAGACGGAGTGCATCTCTTGTGCCAGTGTGAAGATGTAATTAAAGTAGTTGATGTCAACACATTCTCTACAACTTACACTATTGGACAGACCGAAGAAGATGCAGAACCAGATCAGATTTATACTTTTCAAATGTCACAAAACAACAAAATGGTTGTTACTGCACACAAGAGTGGATTGATGAAATTGTGGGACCAAGAAACTGGCATACAACAGAAGATTTGGAGATGTGGTCATAAAGGACCTGTTGTCAAATTAGCCTTTGAATACACAGATGAAAATATTGCTTCAGGTGGTTCTGATGGCAACATAAGGTTATGGGATTTAGCACACAACACATGTACAAGTAGTCTAAGAGGCGCAATGGGTGTTTTCTCTGTTTTGAAGTATCACCCAGATTCCAACAAACAGTTGATATTTGGAGCAGCTGATGACACCAAAATAAGATCATGGAACTCCAAAACTGGCAAAGAACATCTAATCTATTCAGGACATTTCAGTAAAATCACTTCTTTGCAATTTACTTCTGATGGTGAATATATGATCAGTTCTGGTAGAGACCGTGTCTTGATCTTGTGGAGCTTAAATGAGAGTAAGGCCCTTCGAGTAGTTCCTGTATATGAAAGCATAGAATCCACAATTTTATTACCTACAACATTTAGAATACCAAATTTTAAGAAGAAACTAGAAACAGAAGGAATATATGTTGCATGTGCTGGTGAGAAGGGTGTTGTCAAAGTGTGGAATATATTGATGAGCAGGCTCATGTATGAGCAGGACAACAGCCTTGTGTCGCCTGCGTCGGAGGAGGGGGGCTTAGCTGTAACACATTTGATTTTTAATGACTTAAGGAATGTTTTATCTATAGTTACAGCAGACCACAACATCATCATACATGATCTTGAAACATTTGAATGTAAGAAGCAGTTAATTGGGTTTACAGATGAAGTGCTAGATATTATATTTGTGGGAAAAGAAGAAAAGCACTTGGTGGTAGCTACGAATAGCCCAGATTTGAAATACTATGAAATTGAAAGTATGAATTGCCAGATCATTAAGGGACACACTGATATAGTATTAGCTTTAGCTTGCTTCCCAACAAAACCTGAAATGTTTGTATCTTCAGGCAAAGATAACTCTGTTAGAATTTGGCTACAAAACACTGATCATACAATATCTTGTGTTGGAGTTGGAGCTAGGCACACAGCATCTGTTGGGTCAGTGTTTGCTTCTCAAACATCAAATGATTTCTTTGCTTCTGTAAGTCAAGACAGCTGCTTAAAAGTCTGGAGTGTTCCTAAGGAGGTCACAACAAGTGATCAAAAAATTAAATCTACTTACACTGAGTTAGCCCACCAGATGGATATAAACTGTGTATCTGTTTCACCTAATGATAAAATGATTGCTACTGGCTCTCAGGATAAAACTGCCAAACTATGGTCAGAAGAACTGACATTATTGGGTATACTAAAAGGGCACAGAAGAGGTGTGTGGTGTGTGAGATTTTCTCCTGTGGATCAAGTTGTATTGACATCTTCAGCAGACAGCACAATAAAGTTATGGTCTATAGCAGACTTGAGCTGCTTAAAGACCTTTGAAGGACATGAGAGCTCAGTTCTTAAAATTGAATTTGTGAGCAGAGGTCAACAAATAATGTCAAGTGGAGCCGATGGACTTCTCAAACTATGGAATATTAAAACATCTGAGAGCAAAATGTCTCTAGATAATCATGAGGGCAAAGTGTGGTCCTTAGCAGTCAGTAAGAACGAATCTATCGTAATTACTGGTGGTTCTGATTCAAAGTTAGTAAAACTGAAGGATGTTACAACAGAAAGAAGAGAACAGTTAGCAAAAGAAAGAGAAGAAATGATATTACAAGAACAAGAATTGATGAATTTGTTGCATGATAAGCAACTGATTAAAGCTCTGAAATTAGCTTTACGGATGCAAAGACCAATGCATGTATTAAAAATAGTTAATGAGGTACTGGCTGGTGGCAATGAAAAACTTTATGAAACACTCAAACAAATCAACCACACTCAAAAGGAGACGTTGTTAACGTTTGCAGCTGAATGGAATACAAACAACAAGAACTGTCATGCAGCACAACTCGTATTTAACATATTAGCGCCCGAAATTATAGCTGGAAATTTAAAAGTTCCTGCTTTAGCTAGTTTCATTGAAGGTGCATTACCTTACACAGAAAGACATTTTGAAAGACTAACTAATCTTTTACAGGATCTTAACTTTATAACATACACTGTAAATTGCATGCAACCTCATGCTGTTAACAATGTTTGAATGAGAAATAAAGATCTATGCTCCAAATTCTAACATTTGTTTAAAAAATGTTTAATTTGCCTTTGTGTACTCGCATAAGCACCGGTGACCGTATTTATCTGGTTTAGACTATAACCTATGACGCATGTAAATATTTCTCCTCAAACAAAGCTTGTGAAATTTTAATTTGCTTGTTATGTGTGTAAAAGCTCAGATATTAGAGCGTCAGCGCCCGCGCAGCCTTTTTCCGCGGAGAGCAAGTTCAAGCTGCGTGCACGCAGTAGTAGTGAATCGATCACGCGAAGCGGACCGCTCGCAGATTCGCGCTTCTATTTTCCGCGAGTCGCAAATGTTTAGTTGTTAAATCATGGATATAAAAATCTCAATTATTTTTACCTTACTTTTCATCTACTGCAATCATGCACAAGGACAGAAATCGCAAGTGTAAGTTTTTACTTAATACTTTATCTCATTAGGTATTTTTACTTAGAAATTAAAAGTCATTACTTAAATCTAGGTTTATATTATTAAATTAAATAAACTCGCTTTTCGTGTCTGTCTGTGACCGTTTAGATCTTCTAAACATCATAACGGATCTTGTCGCGGTTTTCATCAGCATAATAAAGGGTGTAAATAGACCCTTAACATATCCGAAAACACTTGTTTTCGCCATCTTTGCGATATTTTTTTTTGTTCTAGACCATACCTGGGAACCTTCTAGTAACGGAGATATTGGGGGTCAAAGTTTCAACTTTTTCACAAGTTTTTTTTTAAATACATGTTTTTAATGTATGATTTTTACTTTACACACCTCCACGACCTCCGCCCGTACTATTCAATCCATCCATCAGCACAATACTTTGAGTGCTTTCCACCGAGTCCTACTGTAAAACGTGATTTTTCACCCCAATAAAAAAGTAGATTACCAGCAATAATTTTTGCGTAAAGTTACTTAGCTTGATGTACAGAATGCTTGGTTGACGGATATGTGAAGGGTCTGTTTACACCTGTATAATAGGGCATTTATTCCAGAAGGTTAATGTGTTTAAAAAAATGATTGTTTATTTAGATATCGCAGGCAGGTCTGCAGTATTAAATAATAAACCAACTAACACTTAGTCACCGGGAGAGACCGGTACGTCAATTGGTCATTATGTGATTCAGGGATTTAATAAGAATTTGATTTGCTAGAGAGAAATGTTAAAATATTTTTGTATGACATAAACGTTAAAAGCTCTCGGGAGGCATTATTAAACATTAATTACCTATAATAATAAATTAGACTTCGTAACGAATACGGCAACGGCAATCTAATCTACGTTGAAATTATTCGATCACCTCAATTTTGGATTACTTCAGAACTTCCTGTAAACTACTATGACGCGCGTGTTTTAAGTGCCCACAACACTTCGGTATAATTAGCAGTACCTGATGACGATTTCGTTGAGACAAGTGCTAAGATAATTAATATGGGCCATAGAGAGCAAACGCGGCCACCACAATTTTAACAATATTTTCAATCATACGTATCTACAGGCTCACGTTACCTACGAAACTAATTTTAAATATGTTATGAACAATGGGCCGTAGAAATACATATAAGTATATCTGCAGTTACTAGTAACCCATGCTGATAATACAATAGCTAAATAATAATGTTGTTATAATGTTAAGTACATAAGTACTTATTGATTTGTAATGGTGCTCCAAAATTAAGATCAAACTACTCTGCAAATTAATTATTCGTAGGTACATTGCAAAATAAGGTTCTGTTTAGGATTCCCGAGACATAAAGACGTCGAAATGTCGTCAACCAGCCTTGGCCGCGGCCCTCAAATGCTTTCGACCTCGATTGAACGATTGAGCACTTACTAGTCGGAATAAGAAAAACTTATTAGCAGTAGCTTAAACAAGAGATAATTTACGTACATTATACGAACGAGGTGAATTAAACTGCACGACATCGTCGAAATAAGGTCAGCTCATCGCTGAGGGGTAGACAGGGTTACATAACCGACCGCCGACATAGTTATTTTAAAGATTTAAGTAAGTGTTGTAGAATTTGCAGAATTAGATTATTATAAGCTTTTTAACATTGTATCTATCTTAGGGGTTAGGGAGTTTGTCTGTAACGCCTTCAGGCTTTCAACTATATTCTTAACAAGTCTAGGTTTCTTTGTAGGAGATCCCGAGTATGAATTTAATTCCGATTAAGTTTAATTCATAAAATGAAGGTGAATTGCTGAAAATGGTACAGGTACATCTAGAAATACAGAATTATTAGAATTTTAGATCGTGTGTAAAAGTAGAGTCTCTACATGTGATGCTGAGTGCAGTTATCTTTGCCGTACCTACTCATATTATTAGGTGCCATGGCCATAATTTACCTGCCTAGATATCTACCTAATAGCAATTTCAAAAGAAGTGCCTATTAATGATACATAATACGTAGATAGAAATTGTACCTACCTACATGCAACCTGACGGTGTTGATCATTTATTTATATTTCCATTAATTAAATTCAAATTGCAAGTCCTAAGGAAATAAGCATCATTTGAAACTTTATTGTCCCATTTTCCTTATTCTTATAACCGCACTTGAGAAGTGCCATGCCTAACTACCTACTGTACGTCTGATGCAGACTACCTATTATGCATTCGGCAGACTATTGTTATCGTTGTCCTAGTGGTCGCAACTCGCGAGCGCGACTAGTGAGCTGCGGGTCCTGGGTTCGATTCCCAG
Organism: Noctua janthina; assembly: GCA_963576755.1. Taxonomy (NCBI): domain Eukaryota; kingdom Metazoa; phylum Arthropoda; class Insecta; order Lepidoptera; family Noctuidae; genus Noctua; species Noctua janthina. Next base: position 9,630,792 of record OY755055.1, read on the forward strand.
GTCGGGTACAGTCTTATTGGGTTAACTGGGTTTTTCCATCAGGAATTTCTCAGTAATAGACACTGAGTCTGGATGAGCAGCTATGGACCAGTTGTGGCGACTGCGACTTTCGAACAGTAAGTCGTGGGTTTGAACTTAGGCAGGCGCATTACTTTGTGTAATTTAATTCATCACCACTGCTCTCAAAACGGTGAAGGAAAACATCGTGAGGAAACCGGCATGTCAACCAAAAATTCGAAGACATGTGACATCTACCAACCCGCACTGCCGGGCCCGCGTGGTTGATTATAAGCCATTCCCTCTCATGGAGAGGAGGCCGTGTGTCCCAGCAGTGGGTACATTAAAGGTTGATTATGCTTATGCTGCTGGATTTGTGCCTGGTTGATGGCAATAGGCTCACTCCCTATTACCTACATGAGACTCAAACATAACTGGCGAAATGGGTGTTCTATTAGGTACACCTCTGATGACCTCTGCCTAACCATTCGGGGATTTCAGGGGAGATGTTATGTAGGTATACATTGCAGTCTCTACGGCCCATAAAAGCACCATATAAAAGCCGTTACTAAGTTAGCTATTTGTTATACTTAATTATATGAGTATTTATTTGTATTGCATGTATTACATTCAACAGCAAAATTAAATTTGTTTTTCATAGCACAAATTTTTTAAACATTATACAATCCTACATTTTTTTCTGAATTTTACTCCTCTTACTTAAGAAATTAGAGGGGGGAGACATATTTTACCACTTTGGAAGTGTCTATCTTTCAAACGATTGACTTTCAGAAAACATGGTTTTAGAAACCTCAATGTTTTTTTGTATTTTTTTTTATTTGTTATTTTAATTTAGATCCATGTATGGGGAGCCCCCCCTTAACCTTTTGATTTTTGTATAAAAATCGTAAAGCGGTTCACTGAATACCTACCAAGTTTCAACTGTGTCTTAATAGTTTCGGAATAATGTGGCTGTGACATAGACGGACAGACAGACATGACGAATCTATAAGGGTTTCCGTTTTTGCCCGGAACCCAAAAAACAGTCATTTCGGCTGTGCTATTACTTTGTGCGTAAGAGTTACAACACATTGTTCATGTCGGCACATTCAAATTTTAAAGCTAACCAAAGCTATTACCTACCACACACATATCCGGCTCACGCCGATCGGTAAAATGCACGGCATCTCCCCTCGCTGACCCATGTTCGAGTCGGCTTAGCATAATTCGGTCTTTTTCCCCGAACATTATACAAGATGCATCAGAAAGCTGAGGTCATATTTAAGGGTGTAGTACAGACCATCAAACTGAACAAAAAGATGTTTCCATGGGAACAACATCGTAATCGCGAAAAAATAATGAATCATGAAATATGCTGCATATATTTGATTTTGCCACCCGGTCGCGCCGAACCGGAAAGTGAAGCACCCCTAATAATTTATAGTGATTGCCCATAGTATGACACCTTCAGCTTTTATTCATGGAAAATCTATACAAATGCGATTGTAGCCACCACAGTATAGTCCTATACTGTGGTGGCTATATGCTACATATACTACTGGAATAGTCCAGTAGTATATGTAGCAGCCGAAAGACGTCCACTACCTATTGAGCAAAACCCTTCCCCTAGCGTCGACAACTGCACCTACTATGTTATGTGATGAATGGGCTCATAAGTAAACAGTAGGTACCTAAGCACCTGAATAGTTGATTATTATAACAGATTTATAGATGATATTACCTACCTACGCCTTGGTACCTACATCTACTCGCGAATTGATAATTCTACGCAAATCGACATCACTTCATAGAAACACATCAGGATGTTTCCTTCATTTCTGGAAGTGTATCTACCTACGTCAAAACCAGGAGTCATTCATTGGTACAGACACCTGTTACACCTACCTACAAGGTATAATTTAAATCATTGATGACCTGAAAAACGGTAAAGTACAGCAGCGTTTTCAATCTTGGTCTCATAGTACATAGAAGTTGTGTCTAAAATAACTGAAGCGGTGACCTTTTCAGGCTTTGAGTTACCTATTGTAATAGGTACACACTTAACACCTACAACCGGCATGCGTCAGTAAGTGAAGTAGGTACGTCTATTTATTGGAAGCTCGAATGCTAATCGCAGTATCTTTATTATTGTCTAAAGGCGGTTCTAAACTGTGTAACTACTTGTTTAACATGGTGTTCACAAGAGTACCTACTGCTGAGCTTCGGGTAGGTGTTAAGTTCGAGCCCCTGGTCAGGTTGTGCTCGGTATAAGAACATTCTCAATATTTTCCCGATGTTTGACTTTGAATCCGGTGAAATTGATTGAATCTTGTAGATAAAGGTATGTTGTAGTGTAAGTGGTAATCGTTCATTCGTATCATTGGAATTATTCGAAAAGTTTACCTTAGCTTACCTTTTTTTTCTTAAGTAGGTACGGACACACACATATTAGATAAATGAAGCTTAACAGGATAACTTCTCTACCTGCCTAACTTGAATCACTCATACATATAGCTTACAGGCCAAATGAAGGCCCACTTACACATCAGTAAGTATATCTATGTTGTAGGCATAAGCAAACATACCACTGGCTTACACAAACGGTTAGTTAGCATCACTACTCCTATCCTAGGGGATGGCCTTCGTATAAAGTGGTCGTGCGACATTGTCCACAGATATCTGCACCACTCAAGCGCAGGAAAAGTGCCTGTTTTCTGTCGTGCCGGCTCTCTGTGTTTGTTTCTATTGTAATTATAACGATCCGTAGTCACGAAGGCTACCCTACTCATTAACAGATTCATAATGAACGGGCAGATATTACTATTCCAATAAAACAAAACTTACTAGACAACGATCTTTACGTTTTCCTTAATTGCACTGTTGTTAAGCCTAAATAGATTTTAAACACTTCATAACAACCATTGTTACGAATATCTCTACTGTTTGTAAGGTGAAATTCTTTTTGTTGAAACTTTATCCTCGGATTAATTTCCTTGCTTGTTAATCAGATTATCTGTACCTACATCATGAGGTGCACTAAGCTCTTAATTACGTATATCTCTACTAACGTTGCCGACGTCCCCTAATGACCGCAATGTTTTATTAACCGATAGTTAATACGAATTATGAAAGTGTCTTGAACTGTTGTTATTGAAGACAAGCGAAAAGATAGAGTCACTCATAAATCAGAAGAAATTGCTTGTAAGTTCCTACAGCATAATTAATGTGTGTCGACTTTGAAATCGTCATCGTGACGAAATGCTAAACGAAACAAATATTAGGTAGGAATAGATTTTTTTTCAGTCGGATTGGTATACCCTATTTGTCTGAACTTACTTCAAGGCAATTATGCAATGTCGGTGAACATTAGATCTTTCTGTTTTGATTTGTAGTACTATTTAATTTTCTTTCTGAGCGGGAACTCAGAACGTGACGTAGGAGCTAGTGGACTGAAATGAGGCCCAATCTAAAACAACTTAAAGAGGAACAATTTTGAGACCCGCTAAACAACAAACAGACTTGTGAACCTCCTATAACTCAGCTAAATGCGACGATCCAAAGTAGGTACTGAGTACCTTCACTGGGTACTTAGTAATGATCACCGTCACAATTAGCGTTATTTTGATGATGTTTATTATGCACCTGCATGTCTTGGGTAAATATGTGACGACAGAGATAACGTTTTCAAGTATTCTGACAGACAGTTGATATCAAGATTGTAGAACTAAGTAATCATTGTTAGAAGTAAAAAAAATTATAATTATTCCACTTGATGAAATAATTATGTAAAGAAATGACTGGGAGTCTGGGACCTATATAAACTACATTTCAGTATAGTGGAAGTCCTCCACGCTGAGTTCGGTGGAGGGATCCGGCCCGAGGCCCCGTCTCTGGAGCGTACGAACAGTCTAAAGAAATATGACCTTACACACGCCTTTTGCTGCCAGGGGTGAGCTAAACTCCTTTAATTGGTCAATTCTTATCACCTACTTATCATTCAGCCCTTTCGACTTTGATTTACACGCAATACATCGAACTTTATCGTGTAAAATCTAAGAGCGTCTTTGATACATTAAAGAAGAACAAACTAGCAATACCCCGACTATTTGTTTAACTCAAAGAAGATATTTTGATCATTATCTATTATTTGCTTGATAAAAAGTTACAATAAGTTACAAGAACGGCTCTATGACACGGTCCGATAATTGACCGTGACCGCGCGTTAGACATTGTCTATAAATTCCGTGTTTAGATAAAATATAACAGGTTACCTACAATATTGTTATAAGTACTTCCTAAACAAACATTACCTACTGTGATCTTCATTATACAACTATATTTTTTACAATACAACGGCCATTAGGTACTAACTTATTTATTTCCCTGTAGACTCCATCTTTGTAGTTACGTGCCTATCGTTTAGGCACAGTCCCAAGCAGGCACATAATTTTCCCTTTTTCAAGGATTTGGCAATATCTTGGGTGTTAGGAGAGGGATAAGTGAAGTAGTCATAGATAATAGACAATATGATAGTTACCTTACTTAATCCTCACCGGAAACTTCAACAAAGTGTCTTAAACCGTAGACCTGTTTCGTGTGCTCTACGGCGTACGCGACAACGTCTTGTTAACCTGTTAAAACTACAAGCAAGAGAGGATTTCAGATAAGTTAAGAAAAAAACAGCTTTAAACATGTAGGTAATTCACCTGTAGAATAATATCTAGAAGAATTACTATCGGAAAGAAAATATCATCTGTATTAATCCAGGTTATAAACTATCTGTGTGATAATTTCATCCAAATCCGTTGAATAGTTTTCGCGTGAAGAGTAACAAGCATCCTCACAAACTTTCGCATTTCAGATTTGTAGTGTGGATAAATTGAAGAAAAGTGAAAAATGAGAATTTATATTTTTCCTACTTTTCAATTAAAAGTCTGCGTAGGTACAACTTATAAATCGAAATTATTAAACTTATCTTGCAATTTGTTAAAAATAATTATTATGTTGCACATCGCCTCATAACGGTGAAGGAAATCATCGTGAGGAAACCGGCATATCCTAGAACCAAAAATTCGAAGACATGTGACATCTACCAACCCGCACTGAGCCCGCGTGGTGGATTATAGCCCATTCCCTCAAATAGAGAGGAGGCCTGTGTCCCAGCAGCGGGAACATTATAGGCTGATAATGCTACATCGCCTCATCCATCGCGCTCTCGCGCATTTGTAACAGTTCGTTCAATTTCCGTGCTTGCTTACCTTCGACTTCTCCAAAACTTCGGCCTATTTTGGCCGAAGCCGAAGATTTGGCCGATAGTGGCTGAGGCGGAAGCCGAAGCTTTGGTCGGACATTACAGATTTGTAAGATCTACTAAAAAATCTTTAGCCCGCGGCGTCACCCGGCGTTAGAAAAATATCTCACATGCTACCGTGATAAAAAAATGTATCCTGTTTCCTGTGTCCTCCTCCTAATCCAGGATCATGACCTATATCCGAATTTAGAAACGTAACGCAACAGACAGACATACAGAGAGTTACTTATCATGTTGATATATGTGTTCTACATTAGATGACAATTCAACTTGTCCTACGATCATTTATTTATATGTCAGCCTTTTTTCCGAGTCGAAGTCAGTCGAGGCACTAAAGTAAGCAGGAGCCCTTAGCTTCAAAAAGTTGGATAATTGACTACTAGGAAAGTAAGGAATACAATCTAAATCAGCACATGCACGTGTGCCTACCTACCTATCCTTGATGTAGACATGATATATGGTGACATCCGAATCACCAGCCTGTACTTAGCCCGCATGATAGGTAATTAATGACATTATTCGACACTTATATTCGTTTTTTTAACCGACTTCTAAAAAAGGAGGAGGTTATGTTACATTCGGCCAGTATCTCTTTTCTTTTCATTTATGTACACCGATTTCTCCGTGATTACTGGTCCTATCATTTGGTATAGGAAGCTCGCGCGGTGGTCCCATGTAAATTTTATTACTTTATCTCGTTACTTTATGAGCTATCCTCTTTAATATACATTTTCTTCTTCGTCTATGTGGATGGTGTGCAAATAACCTCCATTTACAAAGTAAAACTGATACTTGACAAGGATCAGTGTGAGATACCACAACTAAAAATTGGAAAATAACTTTACTTACGGAAGTCGGTGGTAAAAAAGTCAGTGAAACAAACAAAAGTCATCGACTTACCAAAGTAAAGTTATTATCCACTTTTTACTCGACTGTTAGTGTTTTTTTTTTTGTTATCCCTTTCTATTCAAATGTTGACATTTTTAATTAAACCTAATGCTTGAAGCTAGAACATTACAAAAAAAAACCTAAGTATATAGGTACCCACTAACTTAACCAGTTACAAGCCATTCTCTATTTTTTTGCTGAAAACAGTTTTGACCAAACACTTTCACGTATTTAAGTCAATAATAGTTTTTATGGGTGATAAAACCAATTACGACCCAACTAATTGTCGTGATAGAGAGAGGAAGCGGTGACTTGACCTTTTTCCAAGTTTTTTATCGCTCAAGGCGCCGAGCTAATGGATCACTATAGTTTCACAGTGTTTTCCATCAAATATTATCACATTCTAAGTAGGTACGTAACCATAAAATGTTAAAAAGTTTTTCATCAGGTGTAAAACCTCGCATCATTATAAGTTAATTAAAACAATCTAGAATTTGAGCATTAAGAGCACATTTTACAGTAGAATAACCACGTCGTTCAATCTGCTAAGTCATGATCAGTTGATGATTCATTTGAATAAGAACATTTTACTTACCTGTAAGTACTTAGATTTATGAATCGATCAAGTTCTTTGAAAATCCGAGTGGCGGTCGGGAATCCCACGAAAACGTATACCGGGATAGTAACTATCCCTTGTCCTAACCCAAGTCAGGTCCTAACCCGTTGTGCCAAAGACACCGAAACCCGTTCAACCGATTAGGCGTGAACGGGTAACAGTCTGACATAGTTAGGATACTCTCTTAATTAGAGTCGGGTTGCCGTCGCGGTGGAGATGCACTATGGTACTTGTTGCGTCATAAAAATTTTAACGATATCTTGAATCTTCTTTACTATTTACTTATACCTTCTTTACTTATATTTGGGAAAAAGTTAGCCCGAAATGATCCTTCGATATAACTATGTACAAAGATAATACCGTTAAAAAATAGATCATTCAGTTTTAACTTCGAAATTATATATTAGTACATAAGTAAATATAGCCTGCTTCCAATAACTTTTCGGTTCAGATAGGTAGGCAGTTAGGCACTGGAACTTGAGTCCATGAATTAGTGGGATAACTAGAGATACAATGTCAAACAACGGACCTATTATGCAAAATATGTGTGTGTCCATATATCAGATTATTACTGGTGATTATATGCCATTATGTCGCCTAACCTTACCAGCACAACCCTTGTGCATAAGGACCTAAATGACACTGACCTTTTATTATAATCATAGTTGTAGTTTTAATAATAGGTGTTAATAGCGGTGGATATGATATTGTGCGTCTAAATACAATTATTTTACTATACCGATACAGAGATCCTTTTCTATGGAATAATTTCTTATGAGAGGCAGAATAAACTAGTAGCCTAACTATCGAATAAATTGAAATAGAAAGAAAGAAATATCATTAATTTGTCCTTTTTGTTAATCTACTTCTCTTAGGAAATACATTTATCAAAACTAGATTTTTGAACAGTCGGACTGTTCAAAAATCTAGTTTTGATAAATGTATTTTTTTTTAAATACAATAAGGGAATAGGTGCTCGACAGTGCATTTTGAAATTGTGAGAATGTTAAGGGCGTCATGTCTTCATGTTCTTCATACAATTAAAAAAATCGTGACCTCGTCTGCCAGTTTCTAGTATTGTGCAATATATTTGAAGCAATCCGTTTGTATTCTAGATTTGTCGAAGGAACAGGAAAATACAATCAAATCGGCCCAATGCACTCAACACAAGTTTTGTCGATTCTCCTCTTTGATAAACACTGCTTTTGACTTCAGCCACTTGACTCTGCAAGTAGGTAGGTACCGTACGTAAACTGCAGTTAATATTAATTATTTGCGAATTTTATCAACAACTAAAATTTAAGTCATAAAGGAAACTTCGGAATGTGTTGGCTTATCAAATAACTATCTAGTATACAACATATTATTCCTTTATTTATTTTTATACAAATCTTATACATTTTTAAATATTTCTTAAACTAAAAACAATATAAAAAACATTTAAAAATATAAAAAAATTGTAACCCACCGGTATCGGGAACAGGGTCCAAGCTACCGGGGTCAGGTCAGTCAGCGAAACCTGAATATAGTTTGTTTAGAAGAAGTAACTGAATCAATTCCAATAATTTTTAACCCATGTTATATTTTGACAAAAAAATATTATAAAAAAGTTACAAGTTGGATTCTGAGCGATATTAAGTACCTATCGCAATCATTTAGGTACCTACTGCCAAATTATTATTATTAATGAGCTCAAGACGACGCTGGAGGCGCGTGCGCGGGCGCATTGCGTGGTTATAACGTTTTTGAGCGGACAACCAAGTAACAGAACAAGCTTATAACTTTACGATTTTTCTTGATACAGTTTTGAAATTTTGTATATAGATTTTTTACATAAAAATACTAGACACTTGTTTCAGGTTTCGCATATACTAAAACTAATGTTGTAAATGTTTAAGTTAGCCATTCTAAGTGGTCAACCCAATTAGTCACGAAAACCTCCTGAAACGTTAAGTTCTAGGTGTTTTTATTAAAGAACATCGTAGCTTAACCACCGTAGAAATGATGGACAAAAATATGACATAGGTATTAGGAGTATTGTAAAAAGATTTCTACGGTGCAATAAGATAATAATATATAACCCCTGGATATAATCCCTGGTGGGCCGGGTGCGGGCCAGCCCCAACATTAGACTGCAGTGTGTTGCGAGTAGACTGGACTGTTTGTGTGTGAATCGTTGCTGCAAGCTTTCTACATCGGTGCTGAGCTTGTAGCAGCGATTGTCATACATAAGGCAGTGTTAGGTTAAGTTTACTAACATAATTGTAAGGCAATATTGTTACTAACATTTTGAGTCCTTTTACTTGTTGATTAAATATAAAAAAATAAATATTACTGATTGAACTGTAATGTCAAAAATAAACAAAATTAATGTCATTTTGTCATCGTAAAACAGAGATAGAAGTCGCCATGCCCAGCCAGCTGGTTGTTACGAGCGGAACTGGGCACCGATGTTAGTTGTGACTCGAAAAGTCAAAGCTTCAATGGAATCGAACGATTTCCTGAAAACTGCTTGTTGTTGTCTTGATGTAGGTACTAGTTGTAGGACACGTCATCTTATAAAACAAGTTTATGAATATACAAACTCGACTAAAGTTTTATTTCCTGCGAAACGTATTGCATAATTGAGATTTTCTCTCAGGCTAAGATTCGCTAATTTCACTATCAGGTAAAAATCTTCGGTTCCGCATTCCTCAGGATAAGGCTCATTCAACAGCATTTGAAAACTTATGAATTGTGATTAAGCATTCAGCATCTCTGCACACATTTTTGTGTGATACGTAATTACCTTCTGATTATTATGTGAATTTTAAAATACATCAATTTTGTATCTGTTCTTCAACAGAATACAAAATTGGCTTATTTTGTATCTGTTGTAGACCCGCATTTTAATCTCGTGATAAAAATGCTGATTATGCCAACGTTTTCCCCTTTTGGTTATCGAACGATGATCTTTTCAATAGGTTTACGAAGCTAGGTCGTCACGTGATTAACTTGTTTTTTTTTAGTATAAATGAAATAGTTGCAGATTAAGTAGACACCAAGTATATTCGAAAGGAACTTACCTACTTACTCATTGAATGGGAAGCGAAGTAATTGACGCGCTCTTGGTCATCAGTCACATGACTTAGATTCAAGGTGGACCGACCATTGCCAATTAAACACTTGCCGAAAACAACATATTTCTATTGCCTAATTACCATATTTGATGTAAAATTGTGTCGAATGTCTCAATAATAAATTGTTAATATTTTTAAACAAGTTCTTAATGCGTTTTTTGGAAAATATATAATCAAATTTTACGGACCTACTTCTTCAATAAGTGTGGTTCCATGATGTGGTAATTCAATGATAGCTTGATTATAAGAGATGCTTCTGTTCTTATAGTATAATTATTACATCATTACTTTTAAACAGATAACTTTGACGAGGATGTAGACGTCAGTTATTTTCGTGATTTTAACTCACGACTCTAAACGTGGTTAATGAATAATAATGACGAGAGGAAGCTGCAGTATCATTTATAATTATTGACATCTGTTATCTACTTGACAATGAGCGTGGCGAAGTGCCGTCTATTCTGATGCAGATGGGTGCGCGTGCGCCGGCACTGGCGCCTCGCTAGTCCGACCTTACGCCGCGCCGCGAACCCTCACTGCGGTATTGTTAAAGACTACATGAAATGTAAATAAATGAATGCTATTTCCGAATCGAATTTCCTCTATTGTGTCCGTAACCTTATGTTTGAGGTAAATGTACTGCACAGATCATCTTATTGACAACCGATTTAGCAATGTCGGTTTAAGGTAGAGTTTTGAAGTTGCGCTGGCCGCCAGCGTATCCAATCAAAGATATACGTTCGTACTATTTCTGTAATGTGCCTAATATCAAACCTGAGCTCTGACGAAATTACAAAATAACATGCATGTCACTTTTATTTCATAATAATAAGTATTATTTTAAATTAATAAGTTTTATTGATTTGTGTCAGGTTGATGGCTATAGGCTCGCTCCCTATTACACGGGACCTAAACATAACTGGCGAAATGTGGGCGTACTGTAACTGGGTACCCTTCGGTGTTTACAGGCGTGATGTTATGTTACGTAATAAGTATTATTTTGAATCTGGCAGGCCTGTCGTGAGGAACATTTTGAGTATGAATCAGCGTTGCCAGATTTTTTTTGCCAAGTCGGGATTTTGGAACTTTTTCAGTGAAAAAAGCGGGATTCTTTCGTCGAAAGTGGAACATAGTAAAAAAAAAACGTATATAATTAATCAGAAGTTTTTAAATATTTATCTTTTTATTTGAATTCAAATAACGTTTACGTGACAATAGATAGCAGAATAGCCATAGAAAATGTATTTTAATAAAAATGTAATATTTAAAATCAGATTTACCCTATCGTTGAATAGTTGAGTCTTATTCGTCTTCTGAATAAAAAAAAAACAGAAATTTCAAATAAAAAAAGACCGCGCGTGCAGCGTGCTAAGGAAGCAAGCTGCACGCACGGTCGAGTTATCCCCGAAAAGCGGAACTGAGCCTGTCTCGCGTGGGACATTTAATTTTGATTTAAAAATCGGGACGTCCCGCCAAAATCGGGACGTCTGGCAACGCTGGTATGAACGTAGGGGGAAGACGAAGAAACGATGAATGGACCACGTGAAAGATGACTGAGACGGGGGTACTACTGAATTGCCGGCTAATAGAGTAGTACCTACTGAAGGAGAAGACATGCTGCGCCGACCCCGAAACATCATTTATGATGAATTCGATGCATACCTGATACATACCTACATGTAAATATGTACTAGTGTATCATATTATATGTAAGATAGTATTTAGAGTATCGTAGCTTATCGTATTATTATGCTAGTTCAATGTGAATACGTGTTCATCTTTGTTGTCTTCTGTGATTCAGTCTCTGTACATCTGGATGAATTTTTTGGAGTTTCGCTTGTTTTGAAGACTCAGTTCTGTGTTCAGTGATAACTATTGGTAACCTAGATATATTTAAGTATGTGCTTGATGTCACGTAGCATAGAACGTAATAGGGACATTTTTAATCATTACTTGCTGTAATTTCCTTTTAAGCAGCAAAGGAAGGATTTGAATTATCAGTCTCAGTGTAAGTACTTACTCAACGAAAAGCCCGTGAAATGTATTTTTTTCTCTGGGGTAAGCCCTTTGTAGGCTTTCCGTCCGGGGAAACTGTAGGGTTATACGTAAAGGCCTCTGACTGACTACGATCCTACCTTTTATGCCTATCTGGCCTATCCGTGGCAGTTGCAATTCTATTTTTCCCATTTGTCACCTCTGGACCACCAGGATGCGACAGTCGTTACTAACACTACTACTAACTATTCCATTGACGACGCTATTGACATCACTCTATTAGACGTTGGTAAGTTAGCAGAAATTACCCCTTGCTACCTGCTAAAAAAACAATTGTTCGATACTTTTTACCGTGTAGGAATCGCTCTTTTGTAGCAAACAGCAGATTTATAAATAAAGACCTATGAAAAATTTCTATGTCGCACGATTCGGAATGATGTAGGTAGCGAAGTGGTAATTGTTTGGACGTCGATGACGATGTCCCTGCCTAGATAAGGATTAAGTATTGCATAAATTAGACACAAATCTTTTATTATTCCTTGTTTTCCGAGACCGAACGTTGTAAGTACATGATCCTGAGTTCAATAATAAAGCGATATATCTTTCTCGTTAGCTTGAGAAAACTTCCGAGAGTCTGATTCTCGAAAGGGAAATGGCACGTTAAAGCGTGGCCATATGATAAAAAGGCTTGAAAGCTCTACACTTGCCACGCTAAAAATGGTACATAATCTTCATATTAGGTACCATTTTTTCGCAGATCTGTCAACACATAAAAAATGTCATCCATAGAAAATAATAACCACCGCTTAATTACTGCATAATCAGTACCTATTTACTGACGTATTTCATGAAATCTTAATTGTTCAGCAAACGCATGACACTGGTCAACGTCTAGCCCGTATTGTAATGAACTGCTAATTATGTTAATACGAGAGTTAATAACTAATAGACTTTTTCGTGACTAATCGAGCGTGACTCCTGGCTAATTCATTGTGAATTATTTGCGAACTATATTATCGACAATTATTAGCGCACAAACAGGAAATATAATGACACACGTAGGGACAAAATTATTATTTGTGTGATTTGCAATGATTTGTGTTAGATTCGTAACTGTTACTTACGTAGGCAATCGAGGTAACGACATCATCACAATTGATGTTCGTGAAGTGTACATTATCTACTTACCTACCTATTATGTAGGTACATAACAATTTGAAAAATACCCTGTGGTTTTGGTACTAAGTCATTGATTAGCAACTAAGTAGTCAGTACTAGTTAGGATCTCTCTTTAGTAGTGATCGCAAGCACTACCGCTGACCATGAGGTCGTTGGTGTCCTAGATTTCGATTCCCAGATTAGGCAAAGTGCTCTTGATTTTTCCGTCAGAAATTTCCCAGTAGTAGCCCGAAGTCCTGTGCACGATTGATGGCAATAGGCTTACCCTTGATTAAATGGGACTTAGAAACTGTAGAATTGCCTGTTCTCTTTGAGGATGTAGGCTACGCATTTGTCTTCGTCATGGACGAGCTTGAATTTAAAAACCCAATTGGATTTATTACCTAGCAGTAGGTGTAAAAAGTAAAGTATTGTTCTCGGGGAGTTTGGCGCCTTCGTCTTGGCCATATCACTCGTCACGTAAGACAATACTTCGTTCTAAAACTTAACAAATTTTTGGAAGTTTAGGTACCTACAGCACAGTTCAAACAGCTGAAGTTGATGTAGGTACATCATGCTAGGTACTAGATAGCTAATTGATATGCCTACACACAACTTTATGGAGTGTTCGAGGTCAGCAACCAGTGTCAATTTGTTTGACAAACAAGTGAAGATAGATCGTTGTTAATTAATTTTGGGAAAAGGTCGCAGGAAAAATGTCGGAAATAATCAAAAACCATGTTGAAAAATTGATATTGGAATCTAAAATTATTCCGGAATTTAATTGGGTGTTAACATAGTCATTGTGGTTTAATTTAAATAGTAACTTATCTATATTTATAACAAAACAAACAATACATGGATGATCGGTCTTCCTACATTATGTTAACACCATCAGGTAGTTAACAGTTTCCATAGAGGATTTTGGAAAAATGGTGTTTTTGATACCTTTGACACAGATTTATACCTAGTACTTCTTGCGATATGATAACATTACTGTAAGTAAGTAGCTACTTACTTATAATAGGCCTCTTTTGACCTTCTTATTATCTTATATCTATGCAGAAGCTAAGCTTTAGCTCTCTATTTAATTAAACGCTATCTTGAAAATTTACTGAGAAACATTGAAACTTTGTGACTGGTAATTCATTCATAATCCCATCTTAATAACAACTGTATGAGTTTAGTCACATTTGTTTGAGCGGAATAAAGTAAATGTATGTAAATACAAGCTATTATATTAACAGCTAAGCTTAATTAAACTAACACCCGTTTATAAAAGGCTTTTCTTAGAAAACAGCAACATTAGATGCACTCTTATATACTTTATTTACTTTGACTAATTCGCTGCGTTTGATAGTACACAGTAGTCTCTGATAAAATCTTAATTATCTTTGTTTATCGCTTTGTATATTATTCATGATAGTTGTGTTTGTTTAATGTCTCACAATCTATTAGGTACCTATTCCGCTCAAGCAGAAACTATTGCACAAATACCGAATGCATTTCCTTGAAAACGATGCTACGTCGTCCCCCGTCGGCGTGAGTGTTTCAGTGCGCCTACGCACGTAGCCCGTAGCACCGATCAAATGAAAATTAGGTATTTGATTATTTCATAAGTTTTTTTATGTCAACATAACAAAGTTTATGATGTGTCAATAAGACTTAGTCATAAGTCATAACGCAAAAGCATAAGTTTCATGTTACCGATATTAGTGACGTGTAGATATTGTTGCAGTTTATTGACGCCATGACGCTTCAATAATTGTAAGCTTAGTGATATTTTTCTTTGTAATGTCCTCGTTTTTTAATTAAAGACTTCACATTAACTATTGTAGGTTCATAATTGCAGTGATTTCTGCAGATGACTGAACATTTAAATAAATTCTAGTAGCAGGACATAAAACGTAACTAGCAGCAGTAACTGATATGTCGCCGCCATTTAAAATACATAATTCAGCTAATTCTTACAACTTTATGGTTGGCAGGTGAATGATGTCACCTTACATTTAGTATTTATCATCAAGTCTTGAAAAACAAATTGCCGTTTCTGCTCGCTGAAAGTTTATACTAAACGATGACATATTTTACTTCTTTTGAAAAGTAAGTAAGACTATCTACTTACCTAAAGCTAGTTATCCGTTTACTTTAAAAGTCTATGTGCTACTGTTATCTTTTATCAGAACAAAATTTATATTAGTTGCGTAAATTCTTAGATAGTGTGTGCTCAGATTAACATATAAGTAAGTGCCGCTGAACAAATTTGATTAAGCCGGGGTACTTAGAAACGATAGCTAAAGTAAGTAAATAAACAAGAGGATTTAAGAGAAAAGGGGTCAGACATTGTTTGTTTTGACAATTATTGCTCCGAACTTGTCCTTAATAAAGGGTTACGTGAGCGTTGTGACATCGGTTCTAGGACCGGCCCTGTGGAACATCGGTTACGACTGGGTGCTGCGCGCCGACCTCCCTACCGCCCTACCGGCGTCAGCGTAGTTTGCTACGCTGACGACACGCTGGTACTGGCACAAGGGAGGTCGCACGAGGCGGCGGCCGAAAACATGACACGCGGGGTTGCGATAGTCGTGGATAGGATCCGGCAATTGGGTCTCGAGGTGGCATTGCACAAGTCCGAGGCCATGTGTTTTCATGGGCCTCGGAATGCGCCACCGTCGGGATCCCTACTGACGGCGGGAGGGGTTTCCATCGGCGTCGGGTCGACGTTGAAGTACCTAGGCCTCGTCCTCGACAGCCGGTGGAACTTCGTGGAGCACTTCCGACGTTTGGCTCCCAAACTGGAACGGACAGGGGCTGCCTTCAAGCGGCTCTTGCCCAACCTGAGGGGTCCAAACGCCTCCTGCCGGAGGCTATACGCGGGGGTCGTGCGGTCCATGGCCCTTTACGGGGCCCCGGTGTGGGCGCGTTCTTTAAGGCGGCAAGCCGCCCACTACCTGAACGCGCCCCAAAAGGTGATAGCCTTTATCATATAATATATATAATATAGATAAGGCTAATCCGGGGGTACCGCACGATCTCCGGCGAGGCGGCTAGCCTCCTTGCCGGATTGCCGCCATGGGATCTGGAGGCGATAGTCCTCGCGCGCCTGCATGAATGGCGCGCGGAGGCACTACGTCGGGGGGAAACTCCGCTGCCGCGGCAAATTGCCGCTCAGCGGACAGACCTCCGGCGTGATATCATAGCGACATGGAGAGAGCGACTGTTGCAACCCCGTGCGGGGCACGCTACCATAGTGGCGATAAGTCCCCTCTTTGAGGAGTGGCTAGAGAGGCGCCATGGCGCCCTCACCTACCGCCTGACGCAGATCCTCACCGGACACGTTTGTTTCGGGAGGTTCTTGCAACGAATCGGGCGGGAGGAAACGCCCGGGTGTTTCCACTGCGAGGATCGTCCGGAGGACACGGTGGAGCACACCGTAGAGGTCTGCCCCGCTTGGGCGGAGCACCGCCGTGTCCTTGTAGCGGCGATTGGCGGCGGCGATCTCTCGCGTCCGGCCCTGGTTCAAGCCATGGTCCGGAGCGAGAGGGAATGGGAAGCCTTCACCACCTTCTGTGAAGCAGTCATGCTAGTGAAGGAGGTGGCGGGACGTGAGAGGGAAAGAACCTCACGTCCCAGCCGCCGCGGGAGACGCCCTGGGCGTCGGGGGTCACGTGGTGGCTCCCGGCCACCGTAGGCGCGGGCCTGTGGACGGCGAGTTATGGGCTAGCTCGCCGTCCGGCCGTCTTATGACGACAGGCCGTGTCGACGGCGCGTTCGTGTTCCACGCGCGCCTCAAAGAGATATCAGCAACCGAGTAGGGGTCCGCATGGGCCGATGCCTGCCAGAGCTGCGGGACTGTTCGAAAGAGACACCGTGGCCCTGGAACACAAAGGGCAAAGAAGGAACATGGATGGGTTTTAGTCAGTACAAGTCTGACACTCCCTTCCGCTCCGCCCAGAGTGGGGGGGGTCATTTGATGATTTCCCATCCAAAAAAAAAAAAAAAGCGTTGTGACATGCTTGAACCTTCAGGACTTAATTTCTAAATTATTGCATTAGTGTACAGACTGTGTGTTATTACCCTACCACATTTGACAATAAACTACTTTCAGTCTGCATAAGAATGTGAAACATATTTAATGTACACGTAGCGGGCAGCTTAGCCGTAATCTAAGAGTAAATCTTGTTGATATCTCTCAGAATTGGTTCATAATGTTATCAGGCACCACAAATATTAGCATCGTTGTCGTTAGCAGCTCCCACTCCGACCTTGCCGCACCATGCGTCCATATATTAAACTGATACTACATCGTCTTTCAGTAAACAATTAGGTATTGTTATTGAAAAGAGAGTTTGTTCAACGCGCAATCGCTGTCACAGCGTGTAGACGTGATCGAGCATAGATAAAATGAATGATGAACTACATAACGCCGGTGAGGTTACGTTATTACTTTGTTTCCACTGAAGTAAAGGCACACATTCGGATCTAGGTGAACGTTTTACAATCATTCAACGTGTTGTTCTTTGTGGAAACGATGCATCATTTCAGTTGAAAAAGTAATAAGTACTTAATTGTTTTGTATGTACCTACGTAGCCATCTGTATAAACGATTTATTTTACTATAAGAACGACTTTCAGATCAGTTTAAAAGCTAGCTTAAGGAATGCTTCAGGTAGGAAGATTAATTAACTCTCATCAAACGCAAATTTTGCCAATCATTCAAAATTATGAATTGATAAACCCTCGAAAAAAGAGACGTGTTCTGTATCCTAAAAAACGGCAACACGCTAGGAGTATTTGAACCAGACTGTTTGCAAGAGTCATACAACTTTTGAATTGTATGCAAGAAACAAAATAGTTAAAACAATACTTGTTAGACAGTGCAGAAAGAGAAAAACATCAGATATCGTTTTAAATGATGACGTTCTATTGTTAACATGACGAACGGTAGTCAGGCTATGAATTTCGCTAAGATCGGCAGCTGAATTTTAACAATGACAATCTATTATGGCCTTCATTACGATTTAATGCTTCCTTATTGTTCACTTAAACAGGATAATTATGTTGTCCATTTCTTTAACTGTGCCATTTATTATGTTACGATTTTTGGCTTCAGAATTTTTCATTTTCATTTAATAATATAATATAGATCTACATAATACCAATAATACTAGAACAAAGAAACATATTGTAAGGTTCAATAGAAATTTAACCACAATGTTTGACCACGTGATAGACGGTACTTAGTTGTAAGAAATTCCTTGCTTTTATTGTAGTTATGATGATCTACTTTTGCGTACGACGCGACGACCTCGTTTGAGACTATTGTAACACCAAGAATCCGTTTTATATACCTAGGTACTCTGTTGCCACACATGGTATAATCCTAATTCGTGATCGTGCAGATTCTCACAGAAGTTTACTTTACTCAAATACTCACACAGTACTTCTGCTTTTAAGCAGAAACTCTAGTAGATCTTTTTGATCAGACACTTCCATTTCTATAATTCTATCAGAAATATTGATCAGCAGCATCCAATTTTGAAGTATCAAACTAAACCACCGAGCTCGTTACCTGGCTATGGTAATGACAGCGAATGCCAGTTACTATGTTTGTTTTAATTACCTGCCGACATGCCGCTATCCTGTTCTCATGAATCACGTGACACGTAGACAGCGTAACTAACTTGAAACGAGCAGATATTAATTATTGATGAGGTGTCGCACATTAGCACTAATAGCCGCTTTTACCGTGACCTTTACAACACGTATTATCAATAGACCAGGAATCGGGATAAGGAAAACCATTCGCTAGCTTAAAAATCAATGATACAAATTTTGCGTGTTGCCCTCGAGTAAGGCCGCTAATAGCGCGCGTGATTTAACAGTCTGCACAAGTGGACGTATCTGTGGTATCGCTACGTGATGAGAAGACGAATGATCTATTATTGTCAAACTGTCATACAAATAAAATAATTGTTTGTTTTTTGTTTCAGAGCAGGCTTAGCTGATTGTCCTGGGCTCGCTGATGGCGACAACTACACGCAATCAGAGTTCCTCTCGCGTCTGGCCCACCAGTGCCGCTACGACCGGTTGCTGCTGCCTACGTACACGTCCGGAGAAATAGTGTATGTGCACGCGAGCGCCTATGTCTACTTCATACAGCCGGCTGAGGCCCACGATTTGGTGAGTTTCTTGTACATTTTAATCTACATACATAAAACAGCTTAAATTACTTTTTGTACTTCGTCTATATTGGAAGTAGAGATTCACTCAATTACCTACTGTCTTTCAGACTATGCTTATACCATTTCACATCCCCGTATCTCATGTCGTTAGTCTTCGTCAGACGTGTTCGTAGATTCACTCAATTACCTACTGTCTTTCAGACTATGCTTATACCATTTCACATCATGTCGTTAGTCTTCGTCAGACGTGTTCGTAAAGTTGTAAGCTTCCTAACGACGGCCATTTAAATTAGTGGGTCTGCCGCTTTTTCGGGCCGGCTCAGAACGTTTTATCTAATCATACAATCCTAGGAATTTAGAAGAGTTTTTCTTGTATAGAGTGGATCCTGCCCTTTGAGCAATTTTGTGGTGTGATAGATTTACTCGTTTACATTGCCTTCTTTATTTGCTTTAATATAAAACAATATCATTATTTCAGAACTTCAAACTCCACTTCCTCCTCCAACTACGATGGACTGATCCACGGTTAGCGTATCGATTGTTTTCGCCAGAGAGGTTGAAGATTATTGGTGAGAATGATTTGAGAGAACGAGTATGGGTGCCACATCTATACATGTCAAACGAGCAGTCGTCAAGCTTGATGGGTACGGACAGCAAAGATGTGCTGATATCTATAGCACCCAACGGTGAGGTACTATTCAGTCGACGTATGCAAGCTGTACTTTACTGCTGGATGAATCTACAAAAATTCCCATTTGACGATCAAACTTGCTCAATGAACTTGGAAAGCTGTAAGTAACGCTTCATTTGACCTTCAACTACATACTTGTTTATTTGGAAATCACATTTGTTGTCATCACACATGAGTCACAAATATGTAAAATGTGACTTTTCTGAAGAGGATATTAACAATTTTCCTTCTAAACCATTTTTAGGGAAATACAACGCATCCATCTTGCGACTAATGTGGGAAAAGGACAGCCCAGTTCGTTTATCATCCGAGCTGCATCTCACGGAGTACTCGCTTCTGGATTTTTGGACAAATGAGTCAGTTGTACGCGGGGATATTGTCAATATGCGTCTCGGTGAAGGTAGATGTAATGTCGTTTTTCTGTCTATGACGTCACTGTAATTTAATTACACATTACTCCGGCAAAAATTAATCGTTTATTTATTGTTTCGCAGCGGGAAACTACAGCGCCCTCAAATTCACGTTTAAGCTAGGTCGTGAAGTGGGCTACTACCTAATGGATTATTTCATTCCTTCGATGATGATCGTCGCCATGTCATGGGTAACATTTTGGCTGCAAGCAGACGCTTCAGCTCCTAGGATAACGCTAGGTATGTTTTCAAAAGTGTAAAATATTTATTTTTGTTATTAAAAAAAGGATATGAAACAAGTTTAGTTATTATATTGTCTGATTTCAGGTACGAGCACTATGTTATCGTTCATCACACTGGCGTCCTCTCAGGCGAAAACGTTACCGAAGGTGTCTTACATTAAAGCTAGTGAGATATGGTTCTTGGGCTGCATCGGTTTTATCTTCTCTGCACTAGTAGAATTCGCTTTCGTCAACACTATTTGGCGAAGAAAGTACGTTGAATTTCTTAAGTTCTGAAAACGCTACTAGTTGTAATAT
This sequence comes from Noctua janthina, assembly GCA_963576755.1. Taxonomy (NCBI): domain Eukaryota; kingdom Metazoa; phylum Arthropoda; class Insecta; order Lepidoptera; family Noctuidae; genus Noctua; species Noctua janthina. The sequence goes on from OY755055.1 coordinate 9,651,701, forward strand.
ATGAATAATTTCTCAATTTGTTTTATTTTAAAGGAAAGCGGTGAGCTTGAAGAAGGTGAACAGCAAATATATATTGAAGAGTACATTGACGCCGCGGCTTGCTCGCAAAGAGTTACAGAAGGAGTTGCAGTCGTCGCCACAGCTGAGCAAGTCTCGCTCCTGTTCCTCGCTCAACCAGGAGACGAGCACCGACCCCGCGGGGCCGGGATACAATAACTACTTGACCGTACACGTAAGTTTCTGTTTACGTTTGAACCGCGTGGATCTAGGAATACTTTCTCCAACTTCTAACCATACATTCACGTTGTTAATACTGCCAGCAGGACCTGATTGAGTTGATAACTGTTTCCACATTCACCATTCTTGCATTTCAGATCGTTACACAACAATAGTGGTTAGATACTGGTGTCAATGCGTAGATCTATTGCTATTAGCCTGGGAGTAAACGAGATCCATCAACAATGATCTTTAAACCCATCGAGCATTGAAATTATGTCACATGATCTAGGTCTAGCTCTTACTTCTGTGGGGCATACAATTGTATCTTCTGACATGCGTGTGAAATAATAAAATAACTACAATATTAAATTTGCATAATTGTAATTATACCACAATGGTGTGACAAGGTAAATTAGAATTAATTGTTATCAACGGTAGTTCACAAATAATGGATAGGTACATATTGATTCAGCACGTGCATCATGATTCAATTCAACAGTAATTTTATTTTACCTACATACGGAGACTGAGTGAAAACAGTCAACCAATGAGCCTATGAAATTCCTAATGCTAAAAATGTCAGTCAATATGCGGAAGCAGGAACATTCTTTCTATATTGAGATATTACACACCTGTGTGATTATGCTGGAATCCGCCGAGTCATCTTTAGCCTTCCTTTGGCCTACCTTGCCTAGAACCTAAGTTGACATTATATAAGACCATTGATCGTTCGATATTAAAATACCTACCTAAGAACGAGGAGATAAAACGAACAGTATTTAAAATCAGCGTAACTTGATGTTTCAGAGCTTCCCATCCGCGATGAACCTGCCAACCATCACAACGCAGAGCTTCGACGAGCTGATCGGGCAGGGCAAGCAGCCGCGTGGTGGCAGCGAGGGCTCGGACGAGCCGCCCAAGCACAACTGGACCACCATGACGCCGCAGGAGATCGCCATGTGGATCGACAAACGTTCCCGCATACTCTTTCCACTCATGTTTATCGTCTTCAACATTTTCTATTGGACTTTTGTCTACTGCCTATAATAGCTCAAATACACCAGTGCAACAGTGTTTCCATTCATCAGAATTTCGGGCGATCAACTGTCATAATCTAAGCTTTATCAGATTTATGTTCCATGTGGAAAAACCCTTCTCAAAAGGAAACAAGACGTGTTTTTTGTTTGAAGAGGCAAAACATAAACTTAATTCTAGTTGGTAGTTACTAAGGTAACTTTAGTGGCCATAATAATATTTGATGATAAAATTAAAAGTACCTTTCGTCTTTTGCCAATCCGCGGAACTTGCCTATTAATATCCTAGTAACGCGAGGTTGTATCGAGTTCTACCTATATATATCTATAAATCTGTTGGGTGCCACCATTAGCACGGGGATGTGATATCTCGAAAGTATTTGAAAAAATACAGCAAAGGAATATTTATTGCAAATAATTTATTTATTATATTACATAAGTACAATTATTCGCGACCCTATTACATTTTGTAGTGGTACGTTGCTTTTGTAACGGTTTTGAGTGTGTGTGTTGATAAAAGTATTGCGATAATTGGTCGTTTCGAAAATAGGGACCAATTAGGTGATTAAGTACCTACTTTAGATAATTCTGATTTGCTTTACGCATATCACAAGAGTTCTTTCGATTCGCATTTATGTAAAAACTATATCAAATGAGATTAGTCGATTTTAGTCAAACAAAATATTGTAAGAGAATAGGTAATTATTGTAAGTTGTAATCTACCTTAGTTAAGTGAACGTCAACACCGGGGTCACGATCAAATTAAATTATACTATTGTTAGTCTTATTACGGTACGGATATGTTTGACTGTCTGTGTTTTGAATGAATGTCAGCCCCATTTATATTAAATTATTTTTTGTAACTTGTAAGCGGAGTTGTTATAATACCTAGGTTTGAATTGTTGGAAAACATCACATTGTACATAATATGCATATAGATTATATTCTGTTTTTCTTGATTTTCTAAACTAATTAAGTGCCTTCAAGAGATTATTTTAGATAGCGTAAGAAAACTTGTCTAATATTAGATAAGTCCTGTTTGTAATCTCAGTAATATAAACTCGAATCATCATTGTTGTATTTATTGCATTAATTTAATGTTTATTTTCCCTTACGAGGTAAATGCAGATGGTTATTCACTTCGTTATTATTCATGCGCCGTGTCGTCTGTTGCTATTCTCAGGACATCACCCTCGACAAGATGTTTTGCGCACGTGGATATGTTTCCTTCATGATCATTATGAGTTAGGTATAACTTTTATCAAGATTACCAAAACTAACGTTAATTCAAGCTTGGAACGTTTTAAGCAATATAAAACGCTTAGGGTTAAAATTAAGTAGCTAGGTAGCTTTTTTTTTTTTTTTTTTTTTTTTTTTCGGATGGGAAATCATCAAATGACCATGACACTCTGGGCGGAACGGAAGGGAGTGTCAGACTTGTACTGACTAAAACCCATCCATGTTCCTTCTTTGCCCTTTGTGTTTCAGGGCCACAGTATCTCTTTCGAACAGTCCCGCAGCCCTGGCAGGCATCGGCCCTTGCGGACCCCTACTTATTTGCTGACATCTCTTTGAGGCGCACGTGGAACACGAACGCGCCGTCGACACGGCCTGTCGTCATAAGACGGCCGGACGGCGAGCTGGCCCATAACTCGCCGTCCACAGGCCCGCGCCTACGGTGGCCGGGAGCCACCACCCGGGAGTGACCCCCGACGCCCAGGGCGTCTGCCGCGGCGACTGGGACGTGAGGTTCTTTCCATCTCACGTCCCGCCACCTCCTTCACTAGCATGACTGCTTCGCAGAAGGAGGTGACGGCTTCCCATTCCCTCTCGCTCCGGACCATGGCTTGAACCAAGGCCGGACGCGAGAGATCGCCGCCGCCAATCGCCGCTACGAGGACACGGCGGTGCTCCGCCCAAGCGGGGTAGACCTCCACGGTGTGCTCCACCGTGTCCTCCGGACGATCCTCGCAGTGGAAACACCCAGGAGTTTCCTCCCGCCCGATTCGGTGCAGGAACCTCCCGAAACAACCGTGTCCGGTGAGGACCTGCGTCAGGCGGCAGGTGAGGGCGCCGTGGCGCCTCTCTAGCCACTCCTCAAAGAGGGGACTTATCGCCACTATGGTGGCGTGCCCTGCTCGGGATTGCGACAGTCGCTCTCTCCATGTCGCCATGAGATCACGCCGGAGGTCTGTCCGCTGAGCGGCAATTTGCCGCGGCAGCGGAGTTTCCCCTCGACGTAGTGCCTCCGCGCGCCATTCGTGCAGGCATGCGAGGACTATCGCCTCCGGGGGCTGCAGTCTCGACATAGATAGCGAAAAAAATCGGTCGTTAAGTCATAACGATGTCAAATTTCTTTGATAAATTTTCAACTTTATTACGAAACCTTAAGGTTGAAAATCTATTAAAGAAATTTGACATCGTTATGACTTAACGACCGATTTTTGTCGCTATTTATGTCGAGACTGTAGCCCCAGATCCCATGGCGGCAATCCGGCAAGGAGGCTAGCCGCTTCGCCGGATATTAGCTAGGTAGCTTTAGGACAGACTGACAAAATACAGTATGTCCTATAGCTACGGAGCTAAATCATACTGAAAGCTTGTAATATGTGTGAAAACAAAGAAGTGCTTCTGTATTTCTGTTAGCATGTCAAAAAAGTGCAGTTGTTTAAGCATTTCCGTCCTCTATACCTACATAATATTATAGACATATGTAAAATGCATCTTTACAGGTGAATTTTACAGCAAGTTTTCGCAAAATGTTAGGTAGTATTTTTCCGAGGACAGATAAACATCCATTGGAAAACAAAAAGAACTGTATTATGCCAGGCTAGTGGCGATTATATTTATTGGATATTTACAAAACCAATTCACACACAACACAAGCTGAAGGGGAGCAAACTGACACAAATCCACAACACCCTATAGTGATCTACACGCAACATCAACTTGTAAGACCATTCACAAAAGGTAAATGCTGTACCTAACCACCTTCACATAAAGCCGAAATCAAGTGAGGGCTCAAACATACAAACCAACACATTCTTGTAATCAATAAGTATTTATAGACTCGAATCCAACGAAGAACTTATTTACCTTTTGGTCTGTTAATCCAAGCCCAAAAAGTCAACTTCGGCTTCAGAAAAATGCCTACTGAATTTAGCCATATATTCTGACAATACAAGATTGTTTAGTGCGAGAGCACGCGAAGATGGAGCCGTTTACGCGAAGAGGTCGGAGTCAGGGCTCCGGCTCGTCCTCACCGCGGTGTACTGCTGTCACCAGGCTGTCATCACTCGCGTAACGCTTCAGAGCCGATGCACTTGCTTGACTGAAATCAATCAACATAACATTAATCTTTCTGGATTACGAGGAGAGCTCACCATTTCTACGATTCAATATCCGTATTGCAAGCGTGAGGTATGGAGGATGTTGGATTACGACAATTGAGGCTTCTTGTTACTAAATCAAGTAACATTTAAAAGCTTTTATTGTAATTGGTTGTATCCTCAAATAGCTAGCTCACATCCTGCAATGCACAAACTCCTCGTAATTTATCTCTAACTAAGTTAAGAACGAGCCAACTCTGACGAATACAATCAATCGATCAATCAATCAATCTTTATTTGTGAACACAGGTATTAGGTCTTATGCATATATTTTAGTCGAGCACTATGTCCTACCAATGAAATTGGTGTATAAATATATTAGTTTTTTAGTAATAAATCTGAATTCATACAATACAATTAAATCAAGTTCGAGTAAATAATGTCAATTAATAAATAATGAATATATTATAATTTATTTTTTCATGCATGTCAATGGTAAATTATATTAAGGGGCTAGTAATGTCATATTTTATCATATTGTAAATAATGTCAATTAATTGTATTAATAACAATTTATTTTCACATGCATGTCAATGATGGTAAATTATATTAAAGGGCTGGTAATGTCATTTTTATCATTTAGAAATTTTTCAATGGAGTCTTCAATACTTGACCACTGCTACAGTTCCTGCTATACTGGCACTTCTTTAATTGCTTGATTGATTGTTCCTGCATATTATTATATAATATGACTGGTTAAACAAGTGAGGTACATACTTTAACGGGTTACTTATTAAAATTATAAACTCTCATTATGGGAAAAAATCTCAAATCGGGGTTAAAAATCAATTTCTCCATGTACGCCGTGTAACTCGAACAAAATTTACTGTACCGTATCTATAGTCAAGTTAAAGTAATTTATGCAAACATTTATATGCAATAGACAAGAATTGAAACGAAGCAAGAACCGTCAAAACCTAAGATTTATAACTTTTGACAGTTCTAACTTCGAGAAATTACTTAACTACAGGATAAAATCGTATCTTAAATAATGACTTTTACTCAAGTAATCACTTTGACTTGTTTATAGATATGGGTGTTAGTGGTTCTGTGTTAAGCTGCCTCGAGATGTATTTCCGTACTTCACTATCTAAGCTACGATTCTACCTGTATCTAGTCCGGGGGCGCGGCGTGGGAGCGAGGCGCGGCAGGCGGTAGTCCAGGGCGAGCGTGCCGCCGGAGCCCGAGCTGGAGCCGCGCCCCGAGCCGCTCGAGGTCTCCGACCACGTCAGCTCCGACAGGCTGTCAAGTTACGTATATCAAGTTCAGCTGTATCCAGTCAGACTGGAAGCTGTTCTCTAAACTTATCCCAATTTATTTAGGGTCGGCGAAGCGTGTCTTCTTCTTCTTTATTTCTCTATTAGTCGTTATCTAATGAGTGATCTGTCACATAGTCCAACCATCGTTTCTTTGGCCTTTCCTTACTTACACAACCATTCATACTCAAACTCTCCTCATGACATTTTTCTCATTCCTCCGCTTACCGACCGAATGGAAACCGACCCCATCATAGTTAGGAAAAGGGTAGGCAGATGATGAACATGACCTGGCCAGGCTGGCGTAGGTACACCATAAAATTTAAGAACGAGAGATCTAAGATACCTAGACTTTACCAACCAAAATATTCTGTCTTTTCCAAATATTTACAGCCTAACAGAAAACATTGTAATTAATATTTTGAAAATGTCGTGTCCGAAATGCGGTAACACCGAACAAAAAAAATATATGGCCGTTATTTAAACATCGATAGATACTGGAAGATTTGCAGTCGTCTGTAAAATCAACAAACAAGCGTTTTGATGGCCTCCAATACCTGGTAGAGATAGGCGGCAGGCGGTATGGCGGCGTGTAGATGTCGTTGCTCTCCGTGTAGGTGGAGGCGTGGATCTCCTGCTGGTACAGCTCGTACAGCTGCGCCAGCTCGGGAGGCACGCCTACGCCTACGTCTGTACACGAACAATAAGCTGCTGTATTGACAAGATGATTGCTGATAACAATTAATAGCAGTATGCTTCGAACGCGATCGAACAGGTACAAAAACGCGGTTTAGGCTCTCGGATTGTTCACTAGCCTTTTTTTGTCACTGTCCTGCGCGGAATACTTGACTGTTAAACGACTTTATCGTACCTTGAAGAGCGCGCCTTTGTCTAGTGATGATCTCGTCGGAGAGTCTCCTCTGTGCGTCTCGTCGCTGCAGCGCTAGGTCTCGTCTGCGCAGCTCATGCGCCCGCGCCGCTCGCTCTCCCTGCAGGGCCAGCTTATCGGCCTCCAGTTCGTGCACACGGCACACTAGGGCCAACACTTCGCGTTCCGGACCACTGCTGATGGTTGCTGGTAACTCCTGCAATATATTATTGAACTAACATTTACATTGGCTTCTTAAAAGTCAATCAGCCTACTATCATTATGACACCGGTAGATTATTATCGAACTCTTGTTTACTGCTAGGATTGGATTGTCTGACTAAATTAACAACAGCCAATCAAATCACTTGACATGAATTTGATAATCTAAAAGGCGTTTGCTGATACGCCTTTCAGAAACCAGCATGTAGAATACTATTGTGCATCGTCCTATCGACGCGTGACCATAGTCGGAACGAACGCCACCATCTTGTTTTTAGATTTTCCACAAAAAATCAATTCAAGCGCCAAAACAACCATCTGTACCTTAAACAACGTTACAAAAACTGGGGTACCTGTTCCAGCTGAGCTCCTCTCAGTCGGACCTGCTCCAGCTGCCTCTCAACGCGTTCTCTCTCGGTGCGCGCGGACTCCTGCTCCCTCTCCACGGCGGCGAGCTCGGACCACGCCTGCTCCACGGCAACCTCGGCTTCGGCGCGCTCGCTGCTGCTCGACGATAGTCCCGTACCGCCCCTGGACACACGTCTCTCATGATCTCGCAAGTAAAAGGGGAGTTCTATGGCATGTTGGAGAGCTAGGTAAATACCACTCAAGGTTACTTTTACTCTGACAGTCGAACCTATACATATTAGGGGTTAAAGTAAAAACTTGCCGATTACTTTGGACGATTTTGTGAAAAGTGATCTTTCCATACTACCTTTTTTTTTTTGGAAACTTCTGAACCGATTATGTATGATGCAATTGCAATAGTTAGAGTGAAAAAAACTGCGTTGCACTGCGTATCTTAAATTGTCCAAACACAGTCTATGACTAAATGAAATATACCGACATGAAGTAGTGAAACCGACGGCACATTGGAACAGGTGTTTTGACACACTATCCTATAAGGTAATAATGTATGCAATTACTAGAACCGGTTTTTAAATTTTAAAAGGTACGACATTTAACAAATAATCCAATAAAAATGGAATTAGGAAAAAATATAACTACACTTCAAAGTTGCAAACAGAACAAAATGTGAGAAAAACACGGCAATGTCATAGTTAAAGAACTATTGTTACATACCATTGCTGAAGATTACAGGCGCTAGTCTCTGAAATGTTATACAGTGATGTGTTGTAAATTAACATTTCGCTAGTTACGTTTAAGATCGGGAGCGAGCCTTTTTTCACCAATCTAGCACAAATCTTGACTCTGGACTACTACAGGAAAATTCGTGTTGGAAAAGCCCAATGATACTTTGACTTACCTAGGAATCGAACTTAAGAGGTCATGTTGAGCAATAGCGCACCTGTACCATAGCAACGAAGTGGCGTTTTTCAATGTCGTACCTGTAACTCTGTTGCGTGCTCAATCTTGATCCAGGAATGTTGATAGGTTTGTAGAGGCGGTTGAACCTCGCCTCCCAATGTGAGATGGCCGCATGTTGCCGCTCTGCGTCTAATGCTAAGCCCAGCAGATGGCTGTCCAGTTCCATGAGCCGTCGACGTAGGCGCATCTGTTGCTTAAATGTGGACACGATAGCTTCGCGTAAAGATTTCAGATGCGCTGCGTTCTCCGCTGCTTCCTCTTTGCTCATCTCTTCTTCGACCATTACGATCTCTTTTGGTTTACTGTTCAAAATAAAACGAGAAATAATAACTATAATTACCTACTTTCTATTTTTGTTACGTTAAACAACAACTCGAAAAAGAAATGTGTTTCGAATGTCCTACTGCAAGTGCCTTTACCAGATGTACGGGGTGGACGGGACACCGACATGAAAACGGTTACCACGTACTCAGTACATCATAAAAAAATCTGCTGTTTCCTACAAAACTGCAATACCTGTAGGTATTGTAGTTTTGCAGTCGATGTAGGGGGGTTTAAAATGTTGTACTGAGTACGTCGTAACCGTTTTCGCGTCGTTGTCCCTTCCAACCTGTTTACCAAATCATCATCATCATCATTTCAGCCGAAAGACGTCCACTGCTGGACATATGCCTCCCCCAATTGTCGCCACATTGACCGGTCCCGTGCGTCTCGCATCCAGCGGATCCCTGCAACCTTTACCACGTCGTCGGTCCACCTAGTGGGAGGCCTTCCAACGCAACATCTTCCGGTTCGCGGTCGCCACTCCAGAACTTTTCGGCCCCATCGGCCATCCGTTCTGCGAGCAATGTGCCCTGCCCACTGCCACTTAAGTTTGGCTATTCTTCGGGCTACGTCTGTAACCTTGGTGATGTCCTCATTTCTAATTTGATCACGCAAGGAAACTCCGAGCATAGACCTCTCCATTGCGCTTTGGGTGACTTTAAGCCTTCTGATGAGGCCCATTGTGAGCGACCACGTTTCGTTTACCAGATGTATAGCTATAATTTAAAACGAAAGTGGTGCTAAACTTAAAAAAGAACACAAGTCTGTAGGCCGTGAGCGCTATTTTTATATACTTAAATACCGAGTAGGTACCTACGTTATTCAGCAAAAAACCTACATTGTTCTGTCGTCCTTCATTTTAAGTTTCAGTCGAGCGATTTCCTCGCGCAGCTCGTTGATGACTGTTCGATACTGCGACAGAGGCATCGGAGTTTCCACTAAATCCCTCTCCACCTGAAAATGTAATGTAACTTTTGTTAAATTAAATCTCTTCAAATAAAATAATGTGAAAAATCCAGAATCTTTTTAAGTTATTGCCTTTAACCTTATTTGAACATAGGTGTTTTGATTTTAGATCCTAGTCTCAACTTTTATATACCTTTACCTACCTAATGAAAGTAGCTAGTACCGCAACTTGTTAGAGACAACGGCGCGCAAACTGTTTGTAGTCGAGGGACTGAACGTTGAAATTTTTACAAAAATCCACACAGCTTTCCCATACATACTAGTATATTTTGACCGTGTAGGTATGAAACAGCTGTTTGTTTTTTATAACAATAATTAATGAAAAACGCTGGTGGATCTAGAATCATGAAAGTACCAAATTAATGACAATAGTTGCTGGTCGATGTAAATGATGCCTAAATGAAAGTACTTGCTTTATTGGTGATGGATGAAGCCTTCTGGGCATAGTGCAACGTGGAGCGCGTGGTGTCGCGATACGCGGTGCCGGGAGCCACGTGCGCCACCATGGCGGTCCGGCAGCGCCCACCCAGCACCTCGCGCAGCAGCCGCGTCAGCTTCGAGTCGCGGTAGTTCACGTACCTGTCACCCAGCAAGCATGATACTATTGCAGATTAAAGATCAACGCACTGTTATAAGAATCGCCTCAACTGGAACCTTTCGTAATTCTTTTTGAAACTCCTTACTGAAATACACCACCCCCGCCGCCCCGCCGCCGTCCGATTCTGTACTTTGTGCTTGAAGTGTTAAAGAAATAAATAAATACACACTTTAGGCAACGTAACCGCATCGTTTCGGACATCTCGGATCAGATCAGCTAGTAGAAATGAGATAAGCTGATGCTGATCCGTTCCAGTGCTCATAAGTGTGTTGAAGGCCTGTAGTAGGTTCAGGTGCAAGCATATCAGCTTGGTTAGCTTTTTTGAATTTATCTATCTATAATTTGCTTATGAGTACTTGTTGTTAAAAGTAGGTAGTTCTTGAGTACGTGTACTGGTAGTAAGATCAGAACCGAGTTCCTGAAAACGTTGAATTCATATAGCAACTGTTAGCACATCCTTGTATTGTGTATTGGAAATGTTTTCAAAACAAACGGAATACACGGCGCCAAATGCACTGTATAATAAATGTTAAGCTGGTAAATTACGAGAAAGGTTTGATGAGATACTTTACGAAAGTGTTTTCTCGTCTTTGTAAGTAATATATTATTATCAAGGAATTCTCAATTTTGCTGTTGACTGCGCCATCGAATCTGTGGCAACTGCGCGAGACATTGCGATAACAATATCTAAAGGCGTCTTATCGTCAATGTCATCCATCATCGTCAATTCGTCAGCCTCATCCATCTAGGATAAAAGTGAAAAAAAAAACTCATGCTTACCTAGCTCCTCCAGACAGAGCCATGATGCAGTTTCCAAGTGCTAGAAGTGACCGGTTGATGTGCGCGCCCTCTAGGCGTCGCGAGCGCAGTCCTGCGCGCTCCGAACCAGCCAGGTCAATGAGGAAAAGGCGCCCGCGCTGGGTACCTTTCTCCACTTGCTGGCTAACCGTCACACTGTAACATAGATGGGTCTCACTAGTAACTAATGTAGGCCTAAAACGTTCTCCTTCTAGACCCCATCTAATACTAAATATCCAATAAATCATTAAATCTCTGGCTGCAATCAAAACTAGCTATAGTTTTAATTGGGAACTGTCTCTAATGCGAAAATATAAATCTCATTAGGTGCTCGATATTTGATGAGATACAAGCATCAGTGGCTGTTTACAGAAATCGCAGTGAAAAATTGCATCCTGTCTTAGCTGTTCAACAAAAACACCAGGCCTGTAATGCTCCCTCGATAAGTAAGTAAGGCAGTGGTGTGTACCTATAGTCACCCCAATTTCAGTAGTTGTAATAGCGAGTGAACCTGTTGCCATCTACCGGGCCCAAATCCAGACTCCGTGGGTGGTATTCCTGATGGACAAGCTCAAGCTTTGCCCGACCTGGGAATCACACACAGGAGCTCATGCTCAGCAGTAGCTCTTGTGAACACTAGGCCAATGAGACATGTACAAATATATTTAAAATACCTAAGTAGAGCGTGTCCCCTGGAAGAATGTTGGTTAGCATGCGTGGGCTCAGCGGTCCGGGAGCGGTCGCCGCGCGCGAGCAGCTCAGCCACGTGCGCGGCGCTGTTGGCGCGCAGCTCGCTGAGCCCGGCCACCACGGGGGCCCCGCTGCCTCCCTCGTCGCGCAGCTCCAGCGGCCCGGCGCTGGGGTTCAGGAGGTCTCGGATGATCTCGTTGTATATCTCGATGTACGACATTTTTACCTGTAATGTATAGGTTATAACTAGGTACAACACGACTCTTGTTATTGGTTGTGGGAACCTTATAACTTATAAGGTAAACCCTTTCAAAACATGAGTAGGTACCTAAAGTACATTATCAAACTAATAACTCGTATCCATTGAATGTACTGGTTTATACAGTTGGCCCGGTTTTTATCAATTTACTGGTAATTTTGATAGCAGCGGTAATTGACATGATGGGTTTCAATTAACTACACAGTAGCTGCGATGATACCACTTACAGGGGCTTAGCTACATTAAACTGATGAGTTTGTAAATAATATGTTGTGGGTATTATGTCGCATTTAGTGTCAACAATTCGCTTAAGATGAAGTGCACTTACAGTCTGCACTGAAACTGATAGTAAGCCCCAAGTGCTCGAGTTCTGACAGAGAGGGTGGGATTACCCACATTTTCAAGTATCGTTATGAATTTAATAATAACGTATCTTAAGTAGGTACAACACGACTCTTGTTATTGGTTGTGGGAACCTTATAAGTTATAAGGTTCCCACAACCAATAAGTAAAGTATATATCGGTCCCATGATCGAGTTGAGTGGAAAATGGAAAGGGAAAGCTTGGCCCTTCAGTACAACACAGGCCAACCAAACCCGTAATTATGATGAGTAAGCATTAAATTAAACAGGCTTGCATTAAAATCGATTAAAGTACATATAGATAGTCGATTTGTAAAATTCCGAGGTCATGTAAATCAAATATGGCCGTGGACAGTAGGTAAGTAAAGTATAACTCTTCCGTGAGTAATTTTTGTTCCATTAAAACAGTAATGTCTCATCGCTGAACTGTTTGTTTCTCACACATGACAAACATCGATGACCATTAGGTGATCGTTAGCGTACCGTCCGGTGTACTTACGCCACCCACCCCTATTGATTGCACGCTTCGATGTACAGCAAACATCCATTTCGGTCTTTATGAATATCAAATATCTATGAAATGTACACAGCCACACAGTGTACCCAGCAAACAACAATTCCGACCAACTTCAACGATAAGATCGATGGAAAATTTATCAAGTCTACAATTCATGAAATGTATAATTCAAAACTCTAGGGGCACTTTGAATATTATATTGACGGTAAAGTAGAATTCACTAAATTGGGGTATTAAACCCAAACCATTATGAAAACAAATTCATCATCTTTTAAATTAAATAGAATTTAAGTGCACAAATGACGTTTTGACAATATTCGATAAAAATCACTTAATGTAGGTAAGTTGAGAGCAAAGAGCAAGGAATAGGTGCGCCCCGGCAAGCCGACGACGGCGCTGACGCATCTTCTCAGTGTTCTGTAGTCGAGAGCCTATTTGAGAAAAGTATAAATAAATAACATATTAATAATGTTAAATAAGCGTGCAATGTTATTTTGTAAGAAGTAATTGCTATTTCATTTCTGGCGCAATTAAACTTCTGCCAGCTCCTTTGCGGATAACTGACTTGATGTTATACAAACGTGATTCTATCCAAACGGCGATGTGGGCGAGCAATGGTTTAATGAGAACCATAATAAAAGGCGCCGGGAATCACAATGCGCGTGACATTTAAAACCATTTTTGAGTGCTACAAGAAGGGGCTACAAAATATAAATGCTACGACATCCTAAAATTGTAAAAGGCTACTAGTTTTAACTGCTATGCCCATTTTGTGTCCCGGACACAAAATTGTAAAACCCGCGTATCTGCAACACAAAAAATAAAATAAAACGTTACTTAATAATATCTAACAAATAGAACGGCGCGGCGCGCGGCGGCTACGAAGCCTACGGATGCTACGGAGTCCTGCTACGCCAAAAATGTATATTCCTGGACTTTCTCTACAGGCTACGAAATGTCGTAGCGGTCTACGAATGCTACAAGACCCAGCTACGCAAGCTTAATTTCGGAACATGTAATTTTGATTGCAAAGGCTTTTTCGTTTCTAACGTTCTTGCTTAGCCCTTACCCCTCTACCCTTAGCCCTCATTCATTACTAATGCTGTACAATAAAATTAAAATAAAAAACGGCATATTGTTATGCAGCAGTGAATTTGTGATTGAGAAATAAGTGTTTGTGATTAATAAAGATATTTGGTGTTTAATAGGTAGTGCTTTGATTTATCCCATATGTACCCAGCTAACCCAGCTCGTAACAATATTAATTTGTTTTTTTTAATTATTTGTTTTTTACTGTAACACTGCATGACTGCAGGTGCATTCTAGAATATTCCATGCAGTAACTCACTGTAATTTTACAACTCCAGCTAATGACAGTTGGCAGAATTATTTATTACCTACCTAAAAGCTAATGACTAACCGATGTATTTGAACTCGAAATAGGATCATGACTACATACCCGCAATTACTAAAGTTCATACAATCAATAATTGACTAGAACTTGTAACCCTGGATGACCCTCATAAAGAGGCTTTCTTTTCTTTCTTATTATGCCACCTCCTTCTACGAACGAACGAACTATTATCAGGTCACGATATCAAACCACTATCTGTGTAATTATTCAGTTCGCTAGTTAGAGAAACAATACATTGTTCATTTCAAACATATTAAAGAGCTTTTTTAGCTACTTTTGGCATATTTTCGCTTGGCGGAATGTCATAGTTGAAAAAAATATGATTATTATAAGCTTTTATTTAACTTGCCTTATTAGGTAGTTTGTTAGTATGTATTTGTCAAATCTAGCAACTGAATTTCAGACCAGTTCCTCCCAACTGATTGAGCTGAAATTTTTCACACACCTTTGGTTCTGGTGACAAAACATTTTTGGGAGAGATATGATTTGATCCTCCAGCCAGGATCGCCTCCTCATAAGAGAACTCCCCAACGGTTAATAGCATGGACACGAAACTTTGTTTACGCGTTTAATGTTGACAGATAAACCAAATGTTCTAAGAAATGCTTGTTTTTTTTTTAAACATATGTTTAATTTATTTATGACCAAAAATGCATGTTATTTGTACCTATTGTGACGTTTCGTTGGCAGGTAAATAACATAAACAGAAACGTAGTTTCCTCAGAGCGAGAGGTATTTTTCTATGTCAATTAAATTATTATTTAATAGGGAAGTTTACATATTTATCCTTATTATAAGCCTGTGGCTTAATGACTCAAATAATCAATACTACCTGCAAAACTTATGACTAAACACCACGTTACATTCATGCATTGCAGAGTAGGTAAACATAATGATGATTAACTGTCCACTATCTGTTAATTTATAATGTGGTCTGTATTGTGAAATATAAACTGTTTCTCTTTCTTTCATTTCTATAAAAGTACGAATTACATAGCTTGGGATATCTGAACGGCAATAATAAAACTACAGGAATTTACATTCCAAATTAATGGCCACGAAACCGCCGTCAGAAAATTAAGGACCCAGTTTCGTAATAAATGGGCTCGACCACGTGTACACAATGCGGCAAGAAATAAACATTAATGCAGCGTGTTGTTATCAGATGAAACACACAAAGCGAACGTTTCACTGAAGCGCAAAACTGCCTCGATACTTCATTAACAGCCTTTCCTGTGTTTATCGGACGATCACCACCTATCTACACACTTCATCGGGGCGAAAGCCTTCTTCGAAACGAAGTCAATTTGATATAGAATAACAAAGTAAACTTTACCTAGTACACCGAATGAACCTTGCATTTTTGAGTCAGTAATGTAATTTAGCAACGGAGTAGAAAAAAGAACATGAAATGGATAAAAATGATAAATGAAAGACGAATGGCGGTTTAATAACACCAAGTTTTGAAATCGCATTTATGGATTTCTGTGAAGTCGCTTGTTAGCTTGGAACAATCTGATACTCAGGAAATCTAACATCATGACTATAGTGCTCTAGCTATCATTTTAATAATAAAGATGAAATCAGTATGATGTTCAAGTTCATTATTTATTTCAGTCAAATACTCATTGCGCTAGGAGGTGCCACTAAATCCAAAATCGAATAAACAATGTTAAGTTTCCTTTAATTTTCTCGGTTTAATAAACAAACAAATTACATTATAGTGCTATTTATTAACCACGATTTCCGCTAACCAGCTCGCCGAACTAGGTAAAGGCCACAGAGTCTGGCTTGTCCTAGAATGTCGCCCCACAAATGGCAAGCCTTATTAAAAATAAAAACGGTCTTAATTGAGGCCAGCCCTTAAAAAAAGTTTTTAATGTGAAAACTTAAAATTAAAATTATATTGGTGAAACTCAATAACATTACTGAATGAGGTTCACTGGTGATCATTAGTTATGTTGATACACGTGTTTGTAACTCGTTACCTATGGTTATTATCACTGTCCGCTGGTCACGCTAACATGCTCAGGTTAATAGAATGCCTCGTCTTACGATAACCCTAAATATTTTATAGCTGCTTTCTTCTATTGCCTACTGACGAGTGACGTAGTGCCGTAGCTAGGCTAATTTCACGGCCTGCGGGCTGCGAGTGAACTTGATTTGCCACGCCATCTCGACATGAGATGGAGGGCGGCCACAAATAGACGGGTGGCATTAACATGGTATCACGGTATTCACGGTGGAATATACAATGTTATTCGCAGACTGTGCTTTGATTGTATGGCTAACTTATGGGTTTATTAACTACAAAATGTTTTGTTTTATAAAACGTCATTAGTATAAGTTTGTTTATTTGTTTATTACCTTTTCACGCCTAAACCATGCATATAGGTACGTTGTCAGGTGTACAGAAACGGACATGGTACCTTTCATCCCGATAAAAAAGTACTGTTCCCGAGGAAAACAACAATAACGGTCTTATGATAATAGATGGCGCCACGTGTCTTTCGAATCATGATTGCATGGTATTATTACAAGCTGACTACAGCCCGAATTGATTGTCGAATTCTAAATTAAAGCGAGTGGAGCCTCGGGCAAAAGCTAATAAATTATAATGACTCACTTTCCTTGCAGACTGTTCCCCTAAATGCTAAATACCAATCTAAATACCTGCTATAAGGTATACTTTAATAACAGTGCCTTCAAACTTTAAACATTGACAAATGACTCAAACTTTCTTTGGCCTAGATTGTAACGATACCAAAAATTGAAAGAAGTAAATTCTTTGTTAAGTATTTTCTATCAAATAATGGGTGTTAATGACACATACGTATGTTAATACGGTGTATAGCTTGTAAGCACATAAGTGTATTGAAGAAAGCATCGTCATAGGTTAATGGTAGCGATGGTGTCAATCACGCGAGTCGAGGCGCCACGCTCCGACAGTGACCTTGCGGCCGGTGGCCTACAGGGCAACAGGGCTGCCGCCCGCTTTACACCACTAACGTATATTTGATTGTTATTGTCATTTAGCCGAAACCCCTCCACTCTACATATCTGTAGATTAATCAATAAGATAACTCCTGCCATGTTTGTCTTGTCTCACACAAGAGTCGCACGTGTTGTTTTAGGGATTGCATAATCGTAATGGCGTTCTGGAACTAATGCAAATGTGCTATTTGCGTATTTGGAAATGAAATCTGCTACACAGGGATTTGCTCTCGAAATAGAACCGGATGTTTTCCATCTCCAACAAAAGGTCAAAATCATTAGCATTAGTAGTATTTACTAACTTTGTTTCAATTAGTATTTTTTTTTGTGATTTTCAGGCCAATCTCTCATGAATTATTTTGAATATTTGACGTGCCTTTGCGAAGATGCTTACTAGGATGACTTTGGATTATCGACATCAGTCTTAGATTAGGGCCATTTGGCCCGCCCCATCCATCACTTCCGCTTACATCGGCAATTCCTGTTATAAGATTAAATAATATTAATTTGTAGATAGATGTACATGTACAGGCTCTATAGCCCTTCAGTTAACCTTGAGTTCGGACTTCTGAGACTTTATTCGGTTCGGAAACAAATTGGGGCACCGTTGTTGAGTTGGTAAATTACGTAAAGCGTTACCTACATCTCTATATGTTTAACGTTTTAGGTAAAGGAGACCAGTCGCTCTTCCAGACATTCTCGACACGATTCGTCGAAGGTCCTTATCTATGTAACTTTACCTATTTTTTAATTTTCTAAACAATATCATCAATCTAATGGATAGCACATTTATCTACTACTTGGATCTTGAGTCCACCGAGGTCAATCGAAAAACAGGTGGAGGGTTTGTTGGAAAATTCCAAGTTAAAAGAGTATGTAAAACTAATATGCTCGTGACCACTACTAAACGATACCTTATTATTACTATTATAGAAAAAAATCATAAATAATGTACCCTACCGCTTGAACTTTCCCGTGACCCTAAGCAGAACTAGAAACATATATGTAAGTAATATGTGGCATACATATTAGTCTCGTCAGTAGTAATGTTAATGTTACGTAAGTTTGTCAGTGACTAAAGCAATGCATTTCAGTCTTAAGGACATTATTCATTTATTTTACGGACTTCCCATGTTATTCATCTGTCCCTTCGCCTGGGAAAGTTTCATTATGTGACTAGGCACCATAATTATGAATAAATATCCTACTTACCTCATAAGTTAGCAGGAAGGTTAAAACATAAAATAATTTATGTACTATACTAATTAAAGTTTTTAACCAAGGTGATTTCGTAATTAAATAATAAACAAAGTACCAGTCGAAAGAATGTTAATAAAAAAATCAACGATGGATTTCATGGCTCGTGCAATTTCAGCTTGGTTCGTAAATATGCATGAAAAACAGTAAAGCACTTCCGTTTGGTCAAGGTCGCGGGTGCTGGCTTGCGGTCAGCTCGCCACATTTACATACTACCCACGTACCCACATCACTCAGTCACCCACCCGCTTTGCTTCTACCAATCTCCTCACTAAAATTTTTCGTTTTTCGTTCCGTAATGAGAACAGTACAGGGTGGCTACTATGACGTTTAGCAGGAGTAATTCCAGTCTTGGAAAGAGACAGAGCTATAGAGGTCGTCTAGCGCCACCTCTTTCCCACACTGGAATTATTCCTGCTTTAAGACGTCATGGGCAACTGTTCACTTTTGCACGACCTCTACGAAGTAATGAACTCGGGTCGTTATCTTTACTGACGGGTCGTATCCGATACCAGATAAATATCGCTTATTAATAGGTAACCAACGGACCTATTCAGTATTTCAATATAGCATAGTGCCTAGGTACCTCGAGTGCATAGATAAATAGAGGTCTAAAGTTGAGAATATAGTAAAAGATTCTGTGACAGATATATTATAGGTAGTTTGGTAATAATTTTCTAATATTGAAGCTTGCATTATTCTCATTCTAGCTCTCTAAATAGTTGAGTCTAAAATGACAGATTTTCTAAAAAAATGTTGCAGCAAACACAGTGAAAGGGAGACCAACGCTCAAAATGTTACCATTAATTCAGCACATGATTTTTGACCCACAATAGTTTGCGCGTCGATGGCCCTTACTCTTACTTGCTTATTTTTAGACACCAGGAATTATAAATAGTTAAATGAATGAATGAAATGCCGATCATCGCGATTTATTTGGCACTCGTTGTATCCATGGTGTCAATGTGCCAGCGGGAAGAGTAAATGAGTCGGATACATAGTTTATTTAGGTAGTTATTTATTACGGACTGTTTGTATAAAGTCGATATTTACCTAATGTAAAGCATGCTAAGTGGGTAACGATGTTGAAGCTAGCACAATAATAATACATGCAGTTTCATGTTTGTAACACAAGGTCTGAAACATCACGCCATTTAATTCTGTTTATTTTATGTAGGTTTAACTAATTAGTAATTATATTGATTATACCTGCCTACCTACCAATTACACACCTAGTATGCGATGGAAATTGAACCATTTCACTATTCATTACATTTGAAAGCAAATGTTCAATGACAAAGTGAACACGGGTATCAAACTACGTTTTTCCATAAATGGCGGAAATAAATCAAATAATGCAATCCCGGCTCGAGTGTAATGACAAATTTGGCACTCTTGCATCAATTTGTATTATTTCGTACTTTATTTATTAACAGCTATTAACATACTAAACCATAGCCAGGCCATAAGAATTTTACGATCACGTTTGACACAAGTGGACAGACCGTGAGGCAGACAGAACAGACATGTTTTATAAATGTAGAAATTATTGGCAGACTTCCAATAGATAGGTTGAAACTGACTACACATAATTTATTAAATTCCAAACATGGTTTGGGCTTTGGCACTCCTTATTTCTAGTATCGATGAATAGTTCCCATAGCTTTGACCTAAACTCTGCCACATTTATATCGTTGGTAGTGGCTTCGGACAAGTCCCTCAAAGTGCAGGTGGAATTGCACAAACAGGTAGGGCAGGAGGTGGGTCATTGTTTGTGATGGAACTCCGCAATCGCACTTTGTTTCATCGGGATACCGCCAGAACTAAGTTTTACCTCGCCTGAAAGCTTTTCTGAAGCTCAGAGACATCGACAAGCCCCGAACAGAAAAACTCCATTACAGACTTTTTGCTGGAGATATGTACTATTTAGAAGAAGTCAGTCAGTTTTTTGTAGGAAGATAATCTATTATAAGTTTCATTCTAAAATTTCACACTGTTTCATAACTTTTCATTCGTCTCTTATGTAACACACATATGTAGCTAAGAGTAGAAATGTAGTGCCAAGGAATTAATACAAATAACACATGAGTAATGACAATTCCGAGCTATTTAGTAGGTGTTAGACTTCCAATAATATCATTGTCACATATCTAAACACATTCACTCACTTTTCATTACAACATCATTATACATTAATACCCGTGAGAACTTCAATATTATCATTCTTCACACACACCTAAAACGAAAAACGCTCAACATACAATCAGTCCGCAATCACAAACCCATACACCAACTATTTACTAAAAACAAAATTCGCTGATCTTAACAATATAAACAATTTGGAAAATTTAGTTCTGACAGAATTGTACAGCTGCGAACCTGAATCTTGTAAAGCTACCATATCTAAACCAAATACATTTAAAAATTTTGCAACAAAATATAAGAAGTATTAATAAAAAAAATCTCAGACCAAATACGTTACTAAAACGAATACGGCTGAGCAGTGATGTTATAATTCTGTCTGAATGTTGGCTCTCATTCGTTAATAACTTACCACATATACCTGGCTACTCTAGTTTTTCAACTACACGGAACTATAACCAAAATGACGGCGTAGTCGTTTACGTGAACAACGACATTAACTTCATTATAGAAGAACCTGATATCTTAGAAGTGAACTGCCTACTTATTAAAATAAATAAAAAGACAGTCATAATCGCAATATACAGACCGCCTAGTTTTCACACATTAAATAATTTTTTACGCACCTTACAGGAACTAGTAATAAAACTATCCGGTTTCAAAAATGTAATTCTGATGGGTGACATAAATATAAATATCAAAGATCCAAATGTTGAGCTACCTCGACCTACTTTCTTTCTTTGGTATGATACCTGCACATTATGAGCCTGCAGTTACTGCGCTTAAGTGGACAAAACCACAAAGCAAAATTTATGAACAAAATCGACTTTGAGAATCATAACAATGACTGCAAAAATCTTGGTAGTGTGTACGAAAATAATATAAATCCTAATGACTTATTTTATTCAAAAATTACAAAAAATTATAATAAACAACACAATAAATATTAAAATTCCTAGAAATAAAATTAACATAAAACCGTGGATTACTACTGGCCTAATTACAAAAAATTATAATAAACAACACAATAAATATTAAAATTCCTAGAAATAAAATTAACATAAAACCGTGGATTACTACTGGCCTCTTGAGGTGCATAAAAACAAGAGACAAAATGCACTACAGGGTAAAACACAATCCTGACAATAATGTCTTAAAAATATCCTACAAAAGATACTCGTATATAAATTTTTGTAATGATATAATAAAAAAATGTAAGAGACAATTTGACAGGAATATACTTGACTCGGCTGGAAGTGATAAGAAGAAACTTTCGTACGCTATTAAAACTATTACCAATCTGAAAAATAAAAACGCACCACCGTTGGAACTTTTACATACCAAATCATTCCCACAAGATTCAGTTAACGCAGTAAATTCCTATTTTGCAAACGTGGGCATGGAGTTGAAAAGTAAAATTCCAACTGGTCTTTCTCCACTCCCAACGAACGCGGCTAATGTCATGTGCTCTTGTAACTCTTTTTTGTGTTTTTGGAGATATCTGAAGAGTTACATTAAGGCGAGGTTATCCAGATAAACGTCGTTTTGTATTGTGCTTTATTCCTATATAGCAAGGATTTAAATTCTGAAAAAAATATATTACATATTTCACACTTCGATCTAGATATTTCGGCACAGCGATACACGATTACTTGCACTTTGTTGCATCCAATTAAATCGCAAAGACAAGTCTAAATGGTGGTTTTTAATGTTACTTCATTTGAGTTATATTAGGTTTTTAACAATAAAATTTATACCATTATAAAGGTCGTAAAAAATGTGACAGTACACGGCGATCATAATTTGAAATATTAAAAAAACCTATACCACCATTTCCAAAATTTGCTGTTTTCATCATTTCATACTCGCATCGCGTGCTTCAGTCCCGAGCGGAACGCGTTGGAGGTCGGACGTGTGCCAATTTTTCGAACCCGCCACCCCACCCCCGAAGTTCTGTTACGAACTGAGCCAAAAATAGTTTGTAAAAAATAATACTTAGTAAACACCGAGCCTAGGTTTATTTGAAATGTCATTTGTTCACAAAAGTACAGTAGGTACCTAATAGGGAACGAAGTCAGAAGGTATAAGATAAGAGTTACGCATTAGAAAGAGAGGCAGCTTCTAGGAGATATAACTGTAGATAATTAGCGCTGCGTGGCCTGAATCGAACTTTATTGTGCCGTTGCAAAAGTCGCTATTTATGATTTCGCAATATTATTTTTAAATTTCGGTAACTTTGGAATGGGCAACTACAGTACTTTCACAGTTATTATGCCTTTTGAATGGGACTGTAGCTTCATTTTAGTATCTTTTTTTCGACAATTCAAAACTGCCTGTAACTGGCCTACTAAAATCAAACCATTTATTCCAATATTTTTTTTTTGTAAGGAGTTCTAAAAAAGTTTTGTAGGGAGCCCGGTAAGCCGAAGATTATCGAGTTCGACATGGGCAGAAAAAGAAAGTATGTAGGGGAGAACGAGATAGAATGAGTAATGGTCGATATCGTATTTTGTACGCACGACGACCGATCAAGCTGTACAAAACCAGTTTATGCCGATCTCTCATTGTATAGGAAATCTATACAAAGCGAGGGCAATTTATACTGGAAATGACAGCTTCATGTGCCGCCGTGTGTAACTACTAGTTTTTTTTTATTTTGTTGACTTATTTACATATTAAAGATAAAATCACTTTATTTTTTTTTATTTTACTTCCTCTGCATTTTATGCTTTACCTTTATTCGGTTTTTTCGTCATGGGTGTCATTTTCAAGGTTTTCGGGGTCGCTGATAACGAAAATTAGGTCAAAATGAAAATCCAAGATGGCGCCGACAAAATTTTTTGGTTTTGTCGTCATGGGTGTCATTTTCATGGTTTTCGGGGCCGCTGATAACGAAAATGAGGACAAAATGAAAATCCAAGATGGCGCTGACAAAAATTTTTGGTTTTGTCGTCATGGGTGTCATTTTCATGGTTTTCGGGGCTGCTGATAACGAAAATGAGGACAGAATGAAAATCCAAGATGGCGCCGACAAAAATTTTTGGTTTTGTCGTCATGGGTGTCATTTTCATGGTTTTCGGGGTCGCTGATAACGAAAATGAGGACAAAATTAAAATTCAAGATGGCGCCAATGAAAATTTTCGGTTTTGTCGTCATGGGTGTCATTTTCTTGGTTGACGGGGCCGCTGATAACGAAAATGAGGACAAAATGAAAATCCAAGGTGGCGCCGACAAAAATTTTTGGTTTTGTCGTCATGGGTGTCATTTTCATGGTTTTTGGGGTCGCTGATAACGAAAATGAGGTCAAAATTAAAATTCAAGATGGTGCCAATGAAAATTTTCGGTTTTGTCGTCATGGGTGTCATTTTCATGGTTTTCGGGGCCGCTGATAACGAAAATGAGGACAAAATTAAAATCCAAGATGGCGCCGACAAAAATTTTTGGTTTTGTCGTCATGGGTGTCATTTTCATGGTTTTCGGGGTCGCTGATAACGAAAATGAGGTCAAAATGAAAATCCAAGATGGCACCAATTAAAATTGTCAGCTTTGTCGTCATGGGTGTCATTTTCGTGCTTTTCTGGGTCTTCAATAACGAAAATGAGGTCAAAATGAAAATCCAAGATGGCGCTAACAAAAATTTTGGTTTTTTCGTCATGGGTGTCATTTTCATGGTTTTCGGAGTCGATGAAAAAAAAAATTTTTTTTTGTTTCTGTTTATTTTGAACTTATTTTGCGTTATCAGTGACCCCGAAAACCATGAAAATGATACCCATGACGTAAAAACAAAAAAATATTTTTTAGTGTTATCGAATTTTCATTTTGACCTCATTTTCGTTATCAGCGACCCCGTGAAGCATGAAAATGACACCCATGACGACAAAGCTGAAAATTTTAATTGGCGTCATCTTGAATTCTAATTTTGACCTAATTTTTGTTATCAGCGACCCCGAAAACCATGAAAATGACACCCATGACGAAAAATCCAAAAATTTTCGTCGGCGCCATCTTGGATTTTCTTTTTGACCTAATTTTCGTTATTAGCGACCCCTAAAACCATGAAAATGACACCCATGACAACAAAGCTGAAAATTTTTATTGGCGCCATCTTGAATTTTAATTTTGACCAAATTTTCGTTATCAGCGACCACGAAAACCATGAAAATGACACACATGACGAAAATACCGAAAATTTTCGTCGGCGCCAGCTTGGATTTTCATTTTGACCTCAGTTTCGTCATCAGCGACCCCAAAAACCACGAAAATGACACTCATGAAGAAAAAATCAAAAATTTTCGTCGCCGCCATCTTGGATTTTCATTTTGACCTAATTTTAGTTATCAGCGACCCCAAAAACCACGAAAACGAAACCCATGACAACAAAATCGAAAAAAAAGTAAAGCATAATTTTTTTTAAAACCGAATGGCGCGTGGCGTGTAGTTTTGAATCATACCCGTATTCATGATCTTAGTGTCAGTCAGATTTTAAATTCACCTTATTCACAAAAATAAATAAGTATACCTTCTTATTTTTAATTATATCTACTTATTTTAATTGTTAGTAATTAGGTTCACGTTCATAGAATACGTAGGTTCCTAATCTATCTATAACTAATACTTTCTATAAAAATAAAACAAAGTGAACTTATACATATCAATTCAAGTTGTTTTACTGCATCGCTCTACCCTGTAACGCAACTTAGTACCTATCCGAGTTCGTGAACTCATGACAGGGCGCTAAGCGCCCGCGTTTTCGCGCCGCGTAATTTGTTACGTATCGCCTCTCCGTGCGGGGGCTGGGGTAAGCGATTGATGCATACGGCGCTCGGGGTAACCTCGCCTTAACGTTTTATGGTAACTCATGAGACGAAACTTTTATTGCTGCCCAAGGTTTCAATATTGTAACTCATTGGCTTGCTCTCAACAAACTGACCTTAAATGCCTCCAAAACTAAATACATAAAGTTTACAATACATAATGTTGCATCAAATACTAATAATTTCAATGTTTATGCACACACATGTAAACCTGTAACCACCAACTGTACCATGTGCCCAATGATATCAAAGACAGAATCAATAAAATACTTAGGCATAATAATCGATAAAAACTTATCTTTTAAAGAACACATCTCACAACTGGTCCAGAAAACTAAAAAACTCGTTCAAATATTTAAAATCTTAGGCATGTTGCGTGCTGGAAACTGGTTAAGGCGAGGTTACCCCGAGCGCCGTATGCATCAATCCAAAGCGCATTGTACGTGCTGTACAGTTGTATTAAGCGAATGGACTCCTCCTGACTGCCCATGATATCAAAATTACAGAAGACAAACACGGCAAGAGACAAAACTTGAAGTAGCTTCGCGCGCGAGCCAAAACATAACCGTCCCCACCTAACGCACAGCGCTCAATGAGGCACCTTTGAGCGCGTCAAGTTTACCGACAACAGATGGCTCGGGGCCGAGCCGTGCTCGGTCAAGCAAACGCGCACCCGAGGCAGGCCGAGGCACGTCCACACCAGCCGAGGCATTTGGCTCGCGAGGCTGCCGCGCGAGCCTGAGCGCTAGGTGGGTACGCGGCTATTCGCTTACCCCAGCCCCCGCACGGAGAGACGATACGTAAGAAATTACGCGGCGCGAAAACGCGCGCGCTTAGCGCACTGGTCATGAGTTCACGAACTCGGATAGGTACTAATGGGTCGTCTATTAATCACGTGAGGCTGGAAAGGGGGGGAGGGGGGTTCGGAAAAAATCACGAAATATCACTAGGGGGAGAGGCAGGTGTAGTGAGATATCACGTGTATTTATTTTTTCTTTGAACGCGCGATTTCTAAACCGAAATCGGTGCGTGACCTTGACATTTTTATCACGGTGCTTATTTTTCCAGAATTAAATTAGATTATATCTGTTTTTTTAAGATACTTTGTTCCAAAAGAAATACACGTGATTTTGGGTGGGAGGAGGGAGGGGTAGTCTAAAACTTCACCACGAATCACCATGGGGGACGTGGGGGTTAAAAATTTGCTAAAAAACTTCACGTGATTAATGGACGACCCCTAAGTTGCGTTACAGGGTAGAGCGATGCAGTAAAACAACTTGAATTGATATGTATAAGTTCACTTTGTTTTATTTTTCTAGAAAGTATTGGTTATAGATAGATTAGGAACATACGTATTCGATGAACGTGAACCTAATTACTAACAATTAAAATAAGTAGAAATAATTAAAAATAAGAAGGTATACTTATTTATTTTTGTGAATAAGGTGAATTTAAAATCTGACTGACACTAAGATCATGAATATGGTATGGTATCATATATTTTGGTATGATTCAAAATTACACGCCACGCGACATTCGGTTTTAAAAAAAATTATGCTTTACTTTTTTCTCAGTTTTGTTGTCATGGGTTTCGTTTTCGTGGTTTTTGGGGTCGCTGATAACTAAAATTAGGTCAAAATGAAAATCCAAGATGGCGGCGACGTAAAATTTTTGATTTTTTCTTCATGAGTGTCATTTTCGTGGTTTTTGGGGTCGCTGATAACTAAAATTAGGTCAAAATGAAAATTCAAGCTGGCGCCGACGAAAATTTTCGGTATTTTCGTCATGGGTGTCATTTTCATGGTTTTCGTGGTCGCTGATAACGAAAATAAGGTCAAAATTAAAATTCAAGATGGTGACAATGAAAATTTTAGCTTTGTCGTCAATTGTTGTCATTTTCGTGCTTTTCGGGGTCGCTGATAACGAAAATGAGTACAAAATGAAAATCCATGATGCTGCCGACTAAAATTTTTTGTTTTTTCGTCATGCGTGTTTTTTTTTTTTTTTTTGCTTGAATTTTAATTTTGACCTAATTTTCGTTATCAGCGACCCCGAAAACCATGAAAATGACACCCATGACGAAAAAACCGAAAATTCTCGTCGGCGCCATCTTGGATTTTCATTTTAACATCATTTTTGTTATCAGCGACCCCGAAAAGCACGAAAATGACACCCATGACGACAAAACCGAAAATTTTCATTGGTACCATCTGGAATTTTAATTTTGACCTCATTTTCGTTATCAGCGACCACGAAAACCATGAAAATGACACCCATGACGAAAAAAAAAAAAATTTTTGTCAGCGCCATCTTGGATTTTCATTTTAACCTCATTTTCGTTATCAGCGACCCTAAAAACAACGAAACCGACACCCATGACGAAAAAAACCGAAAATTTTCGTCGGCGCCATCTTGGATTTTCATTTTGACCTAAGTTTCGATATCAGCGACCCCGAAAACCATGAAAATGACACCCATGACGAAAAAACCGAAAATTTTTGTCGGCGCCATCTTGGATTTTCATTTTGACCTCATTTTCGTTATTAACGACCCCGAAAACCACGAAAATGACACCCATGACGACAAAGCAGAAAATTTTAATTGGCGCCATCTTGAATTTTAATTTTGACCTCAATTTCATTATCAGCGACCCCGAAAACCATGAAAATGATACCCATGACGAAAAAACCAAAAATTTTTTGTCGACGCTATCTTGGATTTTCATTTTAACCTCATTTTCGTTATCAGCGACCCTAAAAACAACGAAACCGTTACCCATCACGAAAAAAACCGAAAATTTTCGTCGGCGCCATTTTCGATTTTCATTTTGACCTCATTTTTGTTATCAGCGACAACGAAAAGCACGAAAATAACACCCATGACAAAAAAAACAAAAATTTTCGTCGGCGCCATCTTGGATTTTCATTTTGACTTAAGTTTCGATATCAGCGACCCCGAAAACCATGAAAATGACACCCATGACGAAAAAACCAAAAATTTTTGTCAGCGCCATCTTGGATTTTCATTTTGACCTAATTTTTGATATCAGCGACCCCGAAAACCATGAAAATGACACCCATGACGAAAAAACCGAAAAAAAAGTAAAGCATAAAATGCAGAGGAAGTAAAATAAAAATGATTTCATCTTAAATATGTAAATAAGTCTACTAAATAAAAAAAACTAGTAGGTACACACGGCGGCACATGAAGCTGTCATTTCCAGTATAAATTGCCCTCGCTTTGTATAGATTTCCTATACAATGAGAGATCCGCATAAACTGGTTTTGTACAGCTTGATCGGCCGTCGTGCGTACAAAATACGATATCGACCACGACCATTACTCATTCTGTCTCGTTCTCCCCTACATACTTTCTTTTTCTGCCCATGTCAAACTCGATAATCTTCGGCTTACCGGGCTCCCTACAAAACTTTTTTAGAACTCCTTACAAAAAAAAAATATTGGAATAAATGGTTTGATTTTAGTAGGCCAGTTACAGTCTTTTGCCCATAATTTCTTCAATTTCAGAGCATGCACACTTAATAAAATTAACAAGATTCTTGATATTGTTAATTTGTCTAGGGTAGAATGTAAAAAGAAGCTTAAACAGTGGCTTTTAGAACTTGATTATGAAGAAACGGAAAAACTGCTTACTATCTTATCCGGCTCCAGAGAGAGGAACCTCCTAACAATACGAGCCGTGTCCAGGAGTACCGCTTTCTGAATCAAACCCCTGATCCAGCTGCCTAACGAGAGCCTCCTCAGGTATTGGTCGAGGCATGGGCTGATACAACTATCGGCACAATGATCGCTAAGTCCACATCCCACATGTCGACAACCTCGTGAGCCAAGTCAAGATACTTGATTTGCTTATCTTTCTCGGCTTTCACGAGGTTCTCATCATGCGGGACCGTTATGTCTACAATCATTGCGCGCCGCTCTGACCGATCCACCACCACTATATCAGGCTTATTGGCTACAATAGTCCTGTCAGTGATGATGGATCGATCCCAGTACAATGTGATACTGCCATTTTCGAGAACTGGGTCGGGCACATACTTATAGTACGGTACTTCCGATCCCACAAGGTTGTATTTTAGAGCAAGTTGCTGATGGATAATCCTGGCTACAAGGTTGTGTCTATGCAAGTACTCTCCGTTAGCCAGACGAGAACACCCGGAGATAATGTGACGGATTGATTCGCCTGGACGGTGGCATGCCCGACATATGTCAACCGTACCGTCCTTCACAATAAATCTCCGGTAGTTATTCGTCATCATAACTTCATCCATAATTGCACAGACAAAACCTTCGGTTTCTCCGAAGAGGTCCCCGGAACGTAGCCAGGCTACGGACGCTGATAGGTCTACATCGGGCCATATTTATTATTATCTTCATAATATTTACACTACCCAAGTCGTGACTTTTAGTATTGAACTAACTTTTTACGAAACTTGAATAAAACTAAGTGATACAAGCTTAGTTTGAGTATTAAACCCCAACTATCTTTGATTTCCTGACTAAAAGCTACTAAACTATTACATGTTGTAAGAGTATTGAATCGTTTAACACAACAAAAAGAGTGATTGTGGAAACCCGATAACAAAAGCCGCTGCATAAGAAAGTAACAAAAGAATCGGTAATAGAGATTTGCAAGACGACCCTGGCGACGAAGCTTCTATTTTACCTAAAACCCACAATGATGGTGCGATTCGACCTCGAAAGTAAAGGGGGCTAATGAAACGTCTTTTCAACACTATTCACCGAAAGTCCCCACAGTCAAGCCATTCTATGTTTTGGTAAAATGAGAAATGTAATCTTTACAACACAATATTTAGCCGATGTGGATTTAGATAAGTACCAAGCCAACGTCAAGCGAGATAGTCACGTACTAACAAATTAGTTTAGGTTCTCTAATTAGGTTTGTATCTGCACCTGATAACGAAATTATCTCATCCTTGAAGGTTTCTATTTAGGACAGCAACGACAATAAGTATTCTTCTTCCTTTTGAGTCTATGGTCAATCAGTTGCGTCCAGTAGGGGGCCACGTAATAACACAATCAGTAGCGCTCACGACAGTACTTTTAGGCGTAGTTTCTATAAAGTTTGAGTCACTTACCTCGTACGACTGAGGATCCTCGCTCTCAGCGATGGTAGCGAAGAGGTGGCTGAGAGCCCGGGACATGAGGCCGGTCATAGTGTATGTCTTGCCGGCGCCGGTAGCTCCGTACGCGAACACAGCCCCGGCAAACCCCTTCAACGTGTCACCCACCAGGGGGGCACACACTGCATCGTACACGTCTTCCTAACGGACAGGGAAAGGCAGGTTTAGTAGATAGATACCATGTCTTCCAATAATTAAGTGAGCGGCTTTCACCGAGAGGCCTGTGTACGAATAGTAGGTAAGAACGTTATAGATGAATATTTTATTGATTATGCTAAGTGAGCAATAGCGCAGTTGCATTCTCTCAATGCTGATGGAATAAAACTTCAACCAACTAAATGTCTATTGCATTGCGACAGGCTACATTTATACTGTCTCTACTTCTTCGTTAGCCCACCACCAAATGATTCATAGGTAGCATCTGACATTTCTTAGTATTCTTTGCTATAGCTATAAAATTACCCAAGTCTATAATGTGAAGTTAAGATGCACGAAGACAGAGATAGCACTCCAATTACGTAACACACTTTTCTATCGCATTCCAATAGATTTTTAGCGAAATTCGTACGATCTTCATAATGTTCTAAAATTCATCTGCGCAACTATACATATACAGAACGCAATGTTATTGAATTGTCAAAATAAATAGCATTGGGAATATGAGTGTGTTAAACAAAATAAAAACTGCTCAGCCTATGAACGGAAAGTTGGTCCACCCCAGTTCTCATCACCGTCATATCACTGAATAATCTAGACATAGGTACTTTAGAGTGGTGAAACACCTCTGACTAACCTTTCACGAATTACAGACTAGATGTTTTTTTTTTTTATTTTAGTCTTAATAAGTACTTATAAGACATACGTTACCAAGAGGTATCGTATTACCCAGTACTAACTGGGTTGTGGAGGTCAGATAGGCAGTCGCTCCATGTAAAATACTAGTATTCAGCTGCATCCGGTTAGGCTGGAAGCCGACCCCAACATAGTTGGGAAAAGGCTAGGCAGATGATGAACTACTTATAAGACATGCAGACACTTCTGGTTAGGTCTTTGAGTTACGGCTGTAAAGACGGGTGAATTTGGCACCGGTCACAAAACTACTTATTATTTTCATGTAAACTTTGTAACTGAGATTACGACACCGAAGTCTCACGAAAATAGATTGTCAACGTCATAATGTTTGTAGGTGTCATATTTACCCTGATATTTGGTATCTTGGTGTTAGTTAATTTCATATATTTACTTTTCAATAATCGTTTTCATAACGACACGTCTGAAGGAATTCACGTACCTAGTTATTTTTTCCGTGCAAAATGGCACACAGAATCTGTAATTTT
The DNA here is from genome assembly GCA_963576755.1 of Noctua janthina. Classification (NCBI taxonomy): domain Eukaryota; kingdom Metazoa; phylum Arthropoda; class Insecta; order Lepidoptera; family Noctuidae; genus Noctua; species Noctua janthina. The sequence goes on from OY755055.1 coordinate 9,683,653, forward strand.
ACAATATTTTACTAATTTTATAAGCAAAAGTTATCAGCATTGCCCGTAGGTGCCTATCTCATATGGGCAATTATTATAGCTTTTAATAAAAATAACTATTGATTGTTAAACATAATTCTTATTTAGGTAATAAATAAACCGAAAGCATTGGCGTGCTGCCTTTGCCAAACACGAAGCCAGTGGTAACACTTAAAGTTTTTGGCTTGGAGTAGCCACATTGCAACAATATCCGACTGCTTCTACACCAGACTATGGTAGATACTTACTATATTACGGAGCAGTGCCCCCGCCGCTATTGCACCTGAGGCCCTACCACGAGCTGGTGTAAAAGTAAAGTAAATACGTCGATTTTTACCGAAAATTCGATTACCCTATAATAGCATTCCTATAGTTAAATTGTTTGCAACAAACACAATCATAGATATGAATACATTCTTAAAGTCATGAAAATATGTGAAACGGGTATTTTTAATTTTAAAATCGACTTAGTTATATTCGTTACGTTTAAACCGCGCGCTCGTGCTAAGGACCCGGTCGCGGCGGATTGCCGTCCCACCAGAATACGAGAGTAAAGGAACAGAGTGCACCTGTGTTTGCGCATGCAAGTTGAGGTGCATAGCCGCATAGGTATCTCCTGCGTATGCGCTGGTCTTCGTTGAGGTGGTCCACCGTGACCGAAATTCTCTATTAGATTAGAAGAAGCTGTGAGCATTACGCACTTGCGTGCTGCCTTCTCCAAATACGCGGTCGTACACGTAGTGCTTGTCGTTGAGCCGTCGCTGGCGCAGCACATCCCGCCGGCTGTCCGCCTCCTCCGCCAGCACCAGCATCTGATAAGAGATAACACACGTTATCTTGTCCGTAACCATCACACGATAGGGTTTAAATGTGAAATGAATCGGTAACTGATAAAGTATGTTGTTGTGGGTGTTATCTTATATTTGTGTGATAACACGGATCGATATGGAGAAAACGTAAAAATGCTGGTGCTTTCATTAATTGTAGTTGTAGGGCAAGCCGGGTTCCTGAGGACTGAGGTAGTATGAAATAGGTATCGACCAAAAAAAATGTTTGACCTTTTTGGTGACATAGCACCTATAAGGCACCAAATAGGTAAAACAAAGCTTTTGCCTGTTTTCAAACACTATTAGGCTATAGCAAAATAGAATATACTAGCGGCTCATCCTGGCTTCGCACGGGTGCCTATGATACTCAGGGATAATGTAGCATTCTAATGGTGAAAGAATTTGAAATGAAATAAAAACAAACATACAAAAATACAAATCTTTCCTCTTTATAATATTAGTGTAGATCAACAAAATACTTGCTTAGCGCAAAAAACATTGCCAAACACTAAGCATGACATGACAAAAGTTACGATACCGGTTCCCCGATGCGCACTCAACTCTTACGGATTGCCCAGAAACAAACTTCTATACCGATTACACGGAACATACATGAACTCACGCTTTTTCCCATGGGGGTAGGCAGGTACCACAGAACGCCACCTGCTACGATCCTTACATACTCCTTTTGCCTCGTCCATGTTCATACATGGTCAATATGGTCATACACTCACGCTCCGTTGCGAGTACTACGCACCTGACTTTTTTTACACGGAAAACGTCATTTGTAAATAATTGGTGTAAAAGTAGGATTTAACGAAGCCGAAAGGCACTTGTTCTCCACGTCATTGCGATATTTTTTTTTGTTCTAGAACAGACCGGGGTACCTTCTAGTTACGAAGATATTGGGGGTCATAGTTCCAACTTTTTAACATTTTATTTTTTTTCTTGTTTAAATACCTTCATGACCCGTTTACTATTCAATGCATTCGTGAGCACAATGTTTTGAGTTCGTTACATTGAGTTTTCCGTAAAACGTGATTTTTCACCTCAAAAAAAAAGTCGATTCCCAGCAATATTTTTTGCGTAGAATTACTTTGTTTGATGTACAAAATGCTTGGTTGACAGCTTCGTGAAGGGTCCGTTTACACCTTGTATATCAGTGTAATGCAGAAAACCATTCAGAGATGTATTTGCAGATGCATTTGCATTATGCAAATGCATGCATCAGTTCCATAGAAACACTTGTGTTTAAGAAATAGTGAAATTTTAATGGCGTGCTGTGCTGCATGGCTTCATGCTATAAACTGTTTTATAATTACTTATGACAAACAGCATGGTATAATTCTGGTATAAAATTAAAACCACTTTGCATACGTACTTAATGTATTTTCATCAATAATAAAAAAGGAGGTTAAGAAAATGTGGCGAATGTAATTCAGCATTGATATAAATAAACTTGGTGTTACACGATTTATTATGGTAATGGTACCTATCTAGTGAAATCGTAACATCTCTGCATTGTTATGTATCTTAACTATTTCACTTATGAACTTTCCTGAGTGCTAGCTACAAAACCAAATCAATAAAGAGCAGAAATAATTTACACACCACGGTGGCGTGGATTTTGCAGATCATGCAGATATCTATTGTTCTATTACGTCTACCGGAAACTATGGAGTTTTCAGTAGACTTTATGGAATGGACGCCCGAGGTCTCCATAAAAAATTGCTAATTAGCTTTTACGGTTATCATCATCAACTCATCTAATCATCTTCTCTTCTTAGCGGGTCAAATTGTCGATGGCAAGCTAAATTGAGTCGGCCCAGAAGTGGGCCACGAGTTTGGAGCCTTCAGTAGATTTTTTTTATCTTTCTTTTTCGTGTCATCGAGTTGTCCAGAGTTTCTATTCGGCCCATGGGCCTCTGATTTGGCTTTACATACCGTCGAGAAATATCTCTCAGGTATGCTGGTTTCCTCCCGATTTTTTCCTTCACCGAAGCAAGTGATAATTACACAATACGCAAGAATCAGAAAAATCAGAGGTGCGTGTCTTGGGTTCGAACTCGAGACCTATGACTTGTGGTTCACACCACTAGGCTATCACTGCCTACGTCAACCTTGAGGATGAAAGTGTAGTTAATTTACGAACAAGATTACCAACCCATTACCCATTTACCTATCGTTTGTTTATCACCTATTGTTCTTGTCAAATGTTCAGAACAGTAGGTACTATATTATGCATTAGACGTATTAACATAACTAGTTTTGTTGGACTTTCACTATGTATATGTGAGTGTATTAGGTAATACAAGCAACCTTGTCAGAGTAACTGGAGTGATGGACGTATGGGTGTATTAGGTAATGCAGTGACCTTATCGCTGACCACGTGCACGATCCGGGGACCTTCATCTGCTCGCTGCGGCCGCACGCGCACCGCCACCTGTTGCAAATAAACTGGGATTATACCTACAATTAAAGTATCAAGTACCTACCTACAAATTTAAGCCATAAAGCTGTTAGCCTGAGATGTGGTTGGGTGGCAAACCGGCGGTCACCTGATGCTAATAGACCATAAAATGTCCATGGGTGGTTACCAAGTATAACGTTAGCTTGTCTACTAAAACCACTACGATCTTCTTATGTGGGCTATGTTGGTTCTATCTATCAGTACCGGTACGATCGATTAAGGAAACCTGCATTATGATATGAGAAGGATTCAGGAACCCACAAACAGTTTTTAATTTTATTGAACCTACTTAAAGTTTTTTTGCAAAAAACCCAACAAACTAATTTTTAAAATTAATGGGTTATCCAATTAGACACTTATCAGTCAAGAAAGGCAATAAGGACAATCCTACCTATCTAAGTGCTTAGTCTTTGTTGTATGAACTCGATCTTAGTATTTATCTTCTATGTGTTATAGTTGTATAAGATATCATAATCTGTTTAGATAACATATTACCTACAACTTTATGCTATTGTTGCACACACAGCATGCGTGATGAACATTCCACTTGCAATGTATGCAGTCAATTTATGCTCTTGCTCACCGAGCCTAGGGTACATGGATTTTATTAGCGTCATCCTTTCGATTAAAGTCAGTTCCGACAGATATACTAGATATAGAGCCATTCCCCTAGTTGTAGATTGCCTGCCACACTGAACCAGCGCGTAATGTATTAGGTATGGCCAATTGCTTCTTGCTTGCTTGCCAGCAGTGGGAAAACAGGTAGGTACTTAGCTGATTATCCGCCTCGTGCGTAAAGTACCATAACAAAAGACACCACATCAAACCCGTGTCACGATTGTTCCCGTGGCTCGACCACTCTACGCACGGACTTCCTGAAATGATCTTAAACTTCTTTAGGTCGTAGCTCTTCTACTACCGTAAACGCTTATTTCCGGTCGATTCTCTTCTTCATCAGAACAACAAAAATAAATCCACCCTTATTCTCCAATTTCTGTGTTCAGAAGCCCATTGAAAATGGACCTTACGATTCCAGGGCTCAATAGGTGGTAGGACCAGAGTGGTCTTCGGGATCAGGGACTGACTTTTTGCAAACGATTTCTAGTCTGGGAACGAAGTTTGGAGTCGAAATAAATAATTACACTCTGCCTAGCCACACCATTTTGCTGAAAGTGAGCTTCCAACATTCATATATTTTTATTATACTTATGGCTCTGATCAAAACGTGCTTAATCTTTTGCTCAAGTGAGGTCTTCCCTTTTCGATAGCGTTCATTTGTGTCGATTGGGTTCAGAAGTGTGGCAGGAATGAAATTACACAAATTGATTCTAAATTTTTTACACATTTTACACGTTTCTATTGGAACACTATTTCACAGGAGAAATTCATCTTTTTAAATAAAAGAAGTCTAAAAAAATTAAATTATTTAAGAATTATTTGCAGAAAACGCACACGTGATAGATTCTTTTGAGTTATTTCCTTTCGAAACCGACTACCTAGATATGATATGAGATATGAGATATGGTCATCGTCTATACAAATACCTACCTGCTAAGTGCATATACCTACATATTTCCACAAAGTTTAATAGTAAATATAAGATCCACTAAGTATCGCCGTATAAGTAGGTAATTGGTCGTTACTAAGACTATAGATTAATTTCCTACCGACTTCGAATTAAAACCAGTTTACTTACAAACTAAGTAAAAATACCTGGGTTAGCTACAGTACATAAGTGTCTAAAAGTAATTGATAGACAAGCATCATCTTGCTTATCAACTGTATGGCCGATGATTGGACCGATTTTGACAGGACTATTAACAGACAGACAAATAAAAAAATTAAAAAAAAAAATTTGCCTGTTAAAGTCCTGTCAAAGTCGACTCAGCCGTTTAGGAGATTAGCCGGAACAATCTCCGAAACGGCTGACTTTTACTAACAGATAGCTGATGTTATTAGGAGTAACTTAGGCTTAACTTACTTTTATTAGGATTCCGTGCAAATAAAAAAACCCTTGAAGTTTTTAACAAAATCCAATTCAAATATGGAAGTTATATTTTATAGTAATTTATTGCGGGCGAAAATCGCTGGCGTCAGCTAGTTAATTTAATAAAACGTTTTTATTACCTACCTGCAAAGGTTTTAATTAAGTACATTATTTACCTTCATCTAGAAAAAATGTGATAAATGGCATAATAATAGCTGTCATAATAGGTGGTATTTACCATTAGTTTCTCCTCGGAGACGGTACGGATGCTGCCGTGTGATCTCTCGGAGGCAGCCAGAGTGCTCTGAGTCATGGCATCACTTCGTCCATACAAACGCATCCAAGTACAATCTAGTCTCTTAGCTTCTGTGTTGAACTATTTAAGCAAATACACTTGCAATGTTAGTTAATTAATAAGGAGCACATTTTAAATAATGAATCAGGGTAACTATTTATTAAGAAAAAAAAATCCGTAAGTTATTCAGTTTCAAGGATTAAACGTTATTTTTTAAGGGTATGAATATTCATAGGGTAGGTACGAAGTCAAACGTACTCCGCCCGCGTCGCTTCACGTGGACTGAACGCCTGGTCAAAATACAGCCTTCGCTTTGGGCGGTCGCTGGGGCAACAGCTAATCACCACAAATAAGTTCATGCGCCGTCATGTAGGCAGTTATTAATTTTACACCTTCCTATTTATTAGGAAATGCATACAAATATTATGTTACATGGGCCACTATTAATCGTAGATGGTTGAATCAACAACCAACAGTTTACAACAGTTTTAAGTTAAGTAACTACAAAACAGCAAGAGCTCGTGGTAAAGTAATAACCCCGCGCGTTTGCTGAGGTCGGGCGTGGATGGGTAACCCATTACACAGGTATCGCAACCGCTCGGAACCGCTCGCATTGACAGCCTCTGAGCAAAATTTCATCTAGGTGGGTAGGTATATACTTCTTTCGCCTGGCCTCGTAGGTCTGTGAAGTGGTAGCGGTCGCCGTTGCCGAGCCTGAGTGGTTCGATTCCCATTAAAGTCTTACGTTGGTTTCTTAATCAATAAATTACTACCGTAGGTCATATAGTCAATTGGTAGTGTCCGACCGAATGTCGATTTCCGGTTTAGGTAATAACCCTAAGAAATTCAGTTCAAAACTGGATAAAAGCTAATAATACAATGATTTTTTAACTTTTTGTATAAAATTATGTTAACTGTTTACAAGGTGGAACGGGCACCGACGTTATTAGCACGTATTCGTAAGAAAGAAATATGTACTTCGTTCGGAATCACGGTATCTCTTTCGAACAGTCCCGCAGCCCTGGCAGGCATCGGCCCATGCGGACCCCTACATGGTTGCTGACATCTCTTTGAGGCGCACGTGGAACATTAACGTGCCGTCGACACGGCCTATTGTCATAACGACGGCCGGACGGCGAGCTAGCCCATAACTCGACACCTGTCCCCTGCGCTTTGACTTTTCCATTGTGCTCTCGCGCTTTCGTAATAGTAGGTTCAAAATGGTTTTTGACCGAAGGAACACATAACATAACTAGGAAGGAAGATAGAACATAACTGACACCTGCGTACTTAAGAATGGGACGCAAGTGATTGTACAAGCACAGTTATATTGGCAGTTGGAAAAAAGTTCCTCAATTGTTTCCAGGACTTGGTAGATGCAAGCATTTTGCAACTTACGCCCTGGTGCTGGGGACCCCAAGAAAGATGTTGGTTGATTCACTATCAACCTGATCCAAAACTTTTTGATAAAAATTGAAGCAAACCCTGTTCTAGTTAAACTCTAACGCTTTAATCCCTGTGGGCAATTAATTAGTACTTGCCATATTCATCTGTATGAAATTAGGTTTCAATTTCAACTTAAAAATCTCATTTAATTAACATAATTGAATTACTATTGTAAAATAATTTCCGGCAAATACGAGGGCGAAGCCGCGCGGGCAAGAGCATCTCATAATAAAACACGATGATAATTTGATAGTGTTTATTTTTTTTTTTTTTTAATTATATATATTAAACTTATAGTAATAATTTTATACAAACTCAGTAATATTTATTTACAAACTTAAACTGTACCTGGGGCAAACAATTTAACACCCCTATCAAATAATTTGAAAAGATATCGAGATGGCTTATTGTCCATAATATACAGGTGCTCATTATCATATTTTAAACCTGGATACTTTATTGTCAGATGTCCTGACACATCTGTGCTCCAACCCGAAGGTAAATTCTCCACCTCCAACACTGTGTGAGCTTTATGTGACAGCAGATTTGCCATAACACATGAAACATCGTCCTCAATTGCCTCATTGCAGTGACAAAGAATAAATGAATTATTGTAACTAGTAACAAATGGAATCAACTCTTTACATAACATGTTGACTTCTTTGAGTGTGTAATTCAAATCAAACAAGTGTGAAATGCCATCTAATATAACATTAACCACATCATGCTTCTGCCGCATTGACAATACTTTTTCTCTCAGTTTAGGAAATAATTGTGGTAAATTATTGTCAGAAAGTAAACTATTTATACAGTACTCTCCCATGTTAAAATAGTCTACAAGTCCTGTATCCACATATCTCTGCAAGTTGTAATTCATCTTGAGACCCACATTCTGGTAGTGTTGTAAAGAATTGTGTGTTGACACTATGATAACAGCCGTCTTATTCTTGATGCAAAAGTTTAAAACACAACTTGTGATAAATGAACTGTCACATCTATTGATTTCTTTTACAACAACTACTCTACTAGATAAAGCTTTACCCAGCTGAAGCAATGTCACTATATCTGATGACATTCTGGAACAAAATAAATTAATTACAACTTACACTTTTATTAAAGAAGTGATGGATAATAGAAAGAATTTTAGCAAGATATCACGAATTAGGTTTCACGGAACAATGTGTAGCGGACGATAAGCGTAACGCAGTCATTACTGGGTGTTTTAAAACACTAGCCGCGTGTTCATATGAAAGGCAAACTCCGCACGACCTTAGCCAGTAGGTGCTCGTTGGTTCACCGGTATTAACATTTCTCGGCTGGATTTTTATCTACAACGTACAGTTTATAGTTATTTATGTAATAGGAGTTCCTAGTCACAATTTAAAAATATCGCGCAGTGGTACAGTTAACTTTATTTACACGAACGAAGAGCGAACTGAGAAGCAAGAAAAGTAAGTACCTACCTTCAAAATTATTCATGTAATTATTTTATAACAAAAGTTCGGAAAGATGAAATACAGGGAAATCTGCCAATATAATTATAGTTCACTAAACACATAACAACCTTGAAAATAATAAATGATGATCGTTTTGAAGGTTGGCAGAGATTTAGAGGTTATGTTGTTACGTCAACTCTTTATTTTCTCGTGTTGTGTGTGTTTGATAAGAAAAGTAATAGATGAACTTGTGAAAGAAGTAGGTAGTTGTCAGTCAAAAGAAGACGTCATAAAAAACTGACTTAAAAAAAAAACAGGGCTGATTCTCACTTTGTGTAAAATTAGTGTTACACGATAAGTAAATATAGCATATTTTTAAAATAGTAACGTTATTCATAGTAACTAGTACTATGAATATTATTTTATCGTAACTAGTGTGTCATGTGGTTAAAAACCGATGAAAGATCTATTTTTTTTGTAAAAGATCTATCCGTGTTTAATTTTGTTGTCTCGTTGGCAACACTGTTCTATTTTTTTCTCTATGGCTAAAGCGCCAGAGTGCCCACAAAAACAAAAGTCAAAGGTTTCTTACGTTGAATGGTAGGGCTTGGGTAGGCCAGACAGATATAGGCAGGTCCTTTCTTACTCTTAAGTTGAATGTTGGTCATTTACAAATTGGCAACCGCAACAAATATATCGTCATCATTTGCCTAGCCTTTTCCCAACGATGTTGAGATCGGCTTCTAGTCTAACTGGATATAGCTGACAACGAGTATTTTACATGGAGCTACTGCCAAATAAACTACTATCAGAATTATAATCATGTAAAATCATCAATTGCCATGCGTAACGTAAGGTTCGTGCAGACCGAGCTGCAATTCCTGTACCAGCACATTCCGCCGGCAGTGAAGATATTCGAACTTTCGCAGGATTCTGCGAATGTGAGCGGTATGTCATCAAACAGAATATCAAACCCAAGAATCTTAGTCTCTATAAGTATTTGCTAGTCAGATCGGGGTCGTTAATATGGACATAAAATGAATTGAAAAGCGCGCCAGTGTGCAGTGCTGACATCACGCGACCGATTATACAGAGTCGGGCGAGCTCGTTCCGAGTACGAGAGCTACTGTCAGATCGCGGCGGAGTTCAGACGTCCCGAAACTGTATCCGATTCATTGTGCCCCGTATTATTGTGTTAAGTTGTTATCTTAAGTAATTCGTTAGTTTTGCTAGAAACAGTGTATCGCACCCAGTGTGTTTTCATAGTACTAAACCCATCCCGTCTGCCCACATGATGTACGAGCCTATATAACGGAGTAAATCCTGACAACCCGACATACTCATGTCCTGTGGTGCGTGCATACTCATCTTTCCGGAAGCATCGACACGCGCACGTTCGATAAGGATAAGGATGAGGAAAATTAAAATGGACTAAAATACGATGAAAACTGCACGAGCCGCTACACAAAAGTGATATGAAATTATAAAAAAAATAAAAATATGGATGGACCTGCCATATTTTGCTCTACTGGCAGCCCCGACCCGACTTTTGAGTTTGACATTATTTGAATGACAGAAGACAGACTGACATGACTGAATTGGCTGACAGTCAATCAATCAAATAGTCTAGTGGCAAATATCAGTTTGTTGAGAATGGACGTAACTTATGTTCTGGAAGGACTCTCATTTATAAGTTTTAAAATTAGTGCTTTATGTTTCTTAACATAAGTTACCACCTGAAATATATTATCTAACAAGTAAGGCTATTTTAATTTTTATACTACTAAAAACCTTAATCATATTGCAGTGATAACAACAATAAAACCGATGACAAGCTCAAAAAGTTTATAAATACAATACAGTGATAATGTTAACGACTTGAGGAGAAATGGATACATGATGGATATTCAAAATTACTCCGACATGAACTTTCTTTGGTATTTAACTTGTTTACTTTGACTGCAGAACTAAAAAAAACGTAAACATCCCTTGGTTTTCAGACTAGACAATGAAGAATATACAAACTGGAGTGCGAGGTCCGAAGGAAGTAAGAGTATCAAGATGGTATTTTGGAGGGTTGGCTTCAGCTGGAGCAGCATGTATTACACACCCATTGGATTTGCTAAAAGTTCAGATGCAAACCCAGAAGGGAAAGAACATCTCTTTGGCGCAACTTGTAGGAATTGTTGTCAAAAATCAAGGTAAACGTTATAAGCATTTTAATTAAAAGTGATCTCATATTTACTTTTTAGGAACAATTAATGAATTTTTTTAAAAGATTTCTTTAGATTTTTTTTGCAGGCTTTTTAATAAAATTATACATCAAAACAGATTAAATTTAGTTTTGTTTATTTAAAAGATTTACCTAAGGAGAACAGAATTTGAGCCAGTGCTTTACTGATAAATAACACTTCATGTGAAAAGACTTTGAAAAACGAAAACATTATTCTCTGAATTTATTGATTTTTTCGTTGAATTGGTGTAGGTTTTTTCAAAATTATTGATAGAATGAAATTATACTAAAATGTGTTATATTTAGGTGTCATGGGTCTGTACAATGGTATCTCGGCTTCTGTGCTAAGACAGCTAACATACTCAACGGCAAGATTTGGAATATATGAGGTGGCTAAACAACATTTTACACCTAAAGATGTAAGTGTTTGCTTTTAATATTAAAATCTTTATAAAATTAATTACACATTATTGTATCCAATTCAAATACAAACCTACATAACGAAATTAATTATTATATAAGAGTAGCACATAAAGAACCACAATAATAATTATCATAGTTCCAAACTTAAACAATTGATTAAGTAGTAAGAAGAGTGAGCATTAGAAAAACCTCAAAAATAACATTGTAACAAATATTTTAATTTCAATGGTAATTTATATGTAGTCTATTTTCTTGTAAAGTCAAAGATGTTCAAAAGTAGCCCTAGTTGAAATAAATACGACTAGACTTTTTTCTGTAGTACCAAATAATTGTATCTCCTTTATATTTTTCAGGGTCGTCCCCTTGCATTTTATATGTCGGCATTTATAGCTGGACTTGGAGGATTTGCTGGAGGATTTGTAGGAAATCCTGCAGATTTAGTCAATGTGCGAATGCAAAATGACGTCAAACTGCCACCTGAGCAAAGAAGGAAGTATGTAATGATTTTAGATATTTACAGCCTCTTCATATACAACATTAGTTTTATATATATGCAAAACTGAAACACGTGTCTAGTATTCTTATGTAAAGAATCTATGTACAAAATTTCAAAGCTGTATCATGAAAAATAACAAAGTTATAAGCTTGTTCTCTTACCCGGGTGTCCACACAAAAACGTGGTCACCACGCGGCGCCGCCGCGTGCACACCTCCAGCGTCATCTTGAGCTCATTGATTATAATAATTTGGCAGTAGGTACCTAAATGATTGCGATAGGTACTTAGTGTCGCTCGCTGTCCAACTATAATTTGGCAGTAGGTACCTAAATGATTGCGATAGGTACTTAGTGTCGCTCGGTGTCCAACTAGCAGCCTTTTTAAAATATTTTTGGGACAAAATATAACATGGTTTAAAAATTATAGGAATCGATTCAGTTACTTATTCTGAACAAACTATATTCAAGTGTCGCATATACTAAAAATAATGTTGTATAAGAGAAATTGTACTAAAACGAGTTCTACATTTTATACTTGTTTGTTTATGCATACTTACTACCTACCGAGAATGTGGTGCTCGATTTCCTGAAATTATGTTTAAAACAAATGTTTACTGTTATACCATATTAAACTATACAATAATAAATTACTAACTATTATTTCAATTTGAAAATCCAAATCTACCCAAGAACATACTTAGAAAAGGTTTCAATTCCGAATTTATTTCAGTTACAAAAATGCTTTTCATGGCTTATATCGCGTAGCAGCAACTGAAGGTATAACTCGACTTTGGGCCGGAGCCAGCATGACGTGCAGCCGTGCAGCCCTCATGACTATAGGACAACTAGCCTTCTATGATCAGATCAAGACATTACTTCTCAGCACTTCATATTTTGAAGATAATGTTGTAACGCACGTCACATCGAGTTTATTAGCGGTAAAGTTATTTTAACCTGAATTCGTGTAAACTTATCTTCTAGTTTCAGTTTGTTTCGCTAGATTGACGTATTTATTTAATATTTCCAGGGAGGTGTAGCAACAACTATGACACAACCAGTGGACGTCCTCAAAACACGTGCGATGAACGCTAAGCCAGGTGAATTTTCTGGCGTATTCAATCTCGTCGCCAATACGGCTAGGGAAGGCCCCCTTGCATTCTTTAAAGGATACATTCCAGCATTCGTTAGACTTGCGCCTCATACTATTCTTACATTCGTATTTCTAGAACAAATGAGAATGACATTTGGTTCAGTCAAACAGGAGAAGTTACAAATGTAGATTTTACTGTAAGAAACATGTACTTTTGGATAGTTTTGTAGAATGGTTTTAGACAATGCGTGTTGACTAGACTTTAGGTGCATTTAGTTTTTCAAGTTAAGCAATTTGATCATCTTGTATGTATACCGGGTGTAAACAGACCCTTCACATATTCGTCAACTAAGCATTCTGTATATCAAACTAAGTAACTTTACGCAAAAATTATTGCTGGGAATCGCCTTTTTTTTTTTGGGGTGAAAAATCACGTTTTGCGGTAGGACTCGATGGAAAGCACTCAAAGCATTGTGCTGATAGATGGATTGAATAGTACGGGGGTCATGGAGGTGTGTAAAGTAAAAATCTTACATTAAAACATGAATTTAAAAAAAAAAACTTGTGAAAAAGTTGGAACTCCGAAAAACGTTGGAAAAGTTGACCCCCACTATCTCCGTAACTAGAAGGTTCCCAGGTATGGTCTAGAACAAAAAAATGATCGCAGTGACGGGGAGAACAAGTGCCTTTCGTTTATGTTAAGGGTCTATTTACACCCTTTATTTTACAACGCAAATAATGTAGTTGCTTGCATAGATGTTATAATCAAATTCATGCATGGTTAATGTTGTAACTAGGCTTTACTGGTCCATAAAACGACCGACGAGGTCTATCATGTTATGTGTGGAAGACTGATAGCAAGGTTATTCCGAAGGCTGCGTGGTTAATCCTAAGGGTAACAAAGCCAAAAGAAGGCTCCCTAATTAGTCTGAATTCATTTTTTTGAATAAATTAAAAAAAGAAGAACTGCACTGACCGATTGGAAACAAATCCTGTCTTTCTGAACACTAATCCTATCGTTCCTCTCTTTCTTGATTACTCAACTCTTTCTGATACTACTCTGAATAACGGATAAGATGCATCTATCGTCTTTAGGATTGACCTACAGTAATCGGGAAGTATGTTATAATTTTCAGTCCATTCTCACTTATTTTACCTCTGACAGCACCCAGCCAATAGCAACCATATTGCAATAAAAATAAAGGCCATAGTGGTTTGGATAATGATGTAAAATCAAAGGTTAAATAACTGTGAAAGGCCTGTACTCACTGTTCATGTGAGTTTAAATAGTTACCATTTTATGATTTTTAAAGCTTAACAAAGAATTTGTTTTTGCGATAGTTATAAATGTAAACGGGCACGTTATTTTAGTTTACATAATCAAAGATTATTTAATGATCAATGAAATTGAGCGGCTTTGTTGCCTCATTTAGCGGTATACGGTCGCCTTACGAATGCCTTTATGAAACTTTGATCATACCTGGATCGATTTCGTCGGACGTACACCTTGCCAATAAATCGTTATAAAAAATCCATCCAAAGGTTGTCTGGAAAATATCGCCATCAGCGATAAGACCGCCGTTGTATCCATTAATTAGCAATATTGTAAAATAGTTGTTTAATCGTTTGGGTGCCCAATAAAGTATATACTATTTATCTATCTTATCATAACGTAAAGTAAAGTTATAAAAATAACCCCAATGAAAAAATAAATAAAACATCTTTGTAATTGAATCTACAAGTATTGGCATCCACAGGCATGTTTTCTGATCCAAGTGGATACATTTTACATTTTCATAAAATACTTCTAGGCCAGATTATAAATAGGTAAACTTAACCAATAATGTATATAACCTAAGCCATATTGTTGTCCTGTTTACTGTAATTGGGTACAAAACGATAGTTATCTAACCCTGCGTTAACAAGTCTTACTTGTCAAAAACATGTGTATAAAATATGTGTAATACATGGTCGTTGTTTCAGACTTGTATTGTTAAAGTGTAAACGCTAAACGAAATTAGTAGGCACAATATGTAGAACTCATGTTTTATACTTTAAATGCGGGGTGGTTGTAAGTCCTTGAATATGAAAAGCCAATGACCAAAATTGGTGCCTTTTTTTTTTCGGCCGCCTCTAACTAAACTGTCTTCGCGTAGGACAAAATTTTCTATGGCGGCAAAGCTCGAGACTTAGTACGGACAATAAAATTCTGCTGGCTATGTTAATTCCTCCTATATGTATGTACATAATTAGATTAGTGAGTGGCCGGGAAAAAAATAAATGGCACCATCGCTCCATACATTTGGTCATTACCCTTTATAAAATGCCGCGGTTTAAGAATAAAAAGAACATGATCTGTTAGTTTTTAAACATTAACTTAAACACTGGTGTCAAGTGATCTTGATATTTTAATTGTTGGCACATAGTAATACCTGTACCCGCAAGGGGCCAAACGATATTTTTTACTTTTTAGATGCGCTATATTCTGGGCTGTGTTGTTAAGAAAATATTTTATGTTTATATTGTGCCAAAATTATATCTTTAACAAAATAGGAATTTCATGGTTTTTAAAACTTTATTCCATTATAATACGACAGTGGTTACAAACTACTTTTTTAGAATTTATTTTTGGATGTATTTTTTGATCATTTGAGATACATACATTCCTCAAAAAGTTATATTGAAACAGTATTCAAATACACAATATAATTATGTAGGTACTGTTATTTACTTGTTTCTTATATAATTGGCGGCCTGTTGTAAATCGTTTACAGACATGAAGTCTGTAAACAAACAAGTCATCGTGGTATGGCATCGGACAGAAATCCAATAGCCTTTTCTTACACCTTGTGACATTCCAGAGCCGAATGTGTAAATTAAGGGAATATAATTCGTCTTAATACCAATCGCATATTAAACCAATCCAACCAATCGTATATTAAATGGCTTGAACAGTATCTGTTTAAGCTAAGCAGTGTTCAATATCATAAGTAGAACAGCCCTAAGGTCAGCGAGATAGACTATCTCTTATTATTTTATATAATAATTACCTACTTATGTAACCATACATAATACTTACTACACACTGTAGGTATAACATGACTAGCCAGTCTAAAAAGTTTTGTTATAAGTTGGATATGGCAGCTGGTGCATGTTATTGGTGGGATCAGGAATGATAAAGATATTACACTTTTATTCTACCTACTACACAGAATTCTTCCATTTAAGTGTCCTAAAAGTGACCAATGCGATTGCAAATCTTATCTTAAAAATGTTTATAAAACTATTTTTTTAGATTTTGACATACCTGTTATAGCCTAATACAAACTTAGGTTTTGTTTACCCTAAACCTCTTATGGGGACACTGTGCTCATCATCTTGACATGTTTTCTCCATTTTCCTACGTCAAATGTTACCTGGTAGAGAATGGCTTGGGGCATTAAGTCCGCCTATGTACCACTATTGTGCATTAGGTTTAAATAAATAATTCGTTAACCGTAATAGAAAATTTGGAGAAATCTTTTATTCCAGGAGGTTGAACATTATTCTTAGAGGGCCTTCCCGAGCGAATTTCAGGGATGGTCCCATAGTAAAAGGTGTTTTAAACATTATTAACAATTACCCCTATGATAATTAGGGTAAACATAAACTATAAGTATTGCGTAAGTAAATTATTATAATGAATGTTATACAAATTGTAGGTAATACGTGTAAGTTCATAATACCCAAGGTATTAATGTTTGACATTTCACATTAGACTTACACTTAGCTCCAAAAATATTAGGTAATTTATTTATAAAAGGTTGTTTTTTTAGGCGTGGAACTTTTAATTGAAATAAAACAGAAAAATTATTTTAATATCAAAGAAATTGGCTTTATTTGACTGATAATTTTATGCCATTTATGGTTAAATATGTCTTAGGGTATGTGGCCACCGTGGCAGACGCGTACATGGCGTAATCTGGAGAAACAATTTGAACATTAATTTATTCTACGCAGTAGGTACATCAGGCTGTATTTCAGCAATAAAGCGTTGAATGTTGACTTCCAAGTGCTCAATTGTTTCTGATTTATCAGCAGACACATATCCCTAGAGAAAAAATAATCTAATAGCGTCAAATCTCACGAGCGAGGTTAGGTAACAGGTTAAATTCGTGAAATTGATCGTACGTCAAAGATTCAAAAATGAAGGTGATCGGAACGTTATAGTCAACGGTGAGCGGTAAAGAGACATGATTACCAACTTTTCGTGCCTAAATAAGGCATTAATGTTGCAGGCATGTCGTTTGAACACGACGGCGCCTCATGTTAAACAAGGCGCTATATGATTAAATTACTCAAAGAAACCAACCGCAGTGGCGACATGCCCGAAATCATATTCAAACATAAATGGCATAAAATAATCAATGAAATAACGGCAATTTCATAAATATTAAACAAAGTTCTTCGCCTCTAAATAAATATCCGTTAATACTCGTATAAATTCGTGTCTTCTATTGTTTTGTATGAAATTATTTGATGTATGTTATATTGTTATTAAGTGTTGTATGCTGTAAAGGGAAATGAAAAACCTTATTAGTCAAATTAAAAAAAAAAAAAATTGGTTAAATAAATAAATTTGTCCAAACCAATTTGTCAGATAAGGTACTGTAGATTTCGAACAATTTTAGAATTCCATTTTGTTTGATGGTTGTGTATTAAAATAATTGTTGTTACTTACTTAAAATTCTGTTTTATTCATCATATCCCCATCCCTCCCCCTCCCCTGCGGTGCAACACTGGCACAGGTAACAAAAAAATTTTTCTAAAGACTTTTCTATTGTTTAATATTATAACACTTTCTTTTACGGAAACTACTTTGCAAGGCGCTCCTACACCGGGAGCCTGTAATGTAAGAGTTCAGCTTCGAGCATAACATTGTGTGAGGAGAACCGAGCATTACAGTGCAACGACACATTGTGACAATCATTATCTGTGAACACGAAGGGTTGGTATTCAATAAATTCGTTTTACAAATCTTTCACTAAAAGTAGTCAGTTATAGAAGTTGAAAATTTTAACTAGGTTTTTAGATATATATTTTTGGATACCTAGGCTGTCAGTCACTACTAATTGACCACCTTTCACCGATTGTAAGTTTTGAGAGGCTACTTTTACAAACTAGAGGCTGATTGTGATGTTTTACTAAAGGCGGACACATTCAAAAGTTTAAAATTCAAATGTAGTCCTTCAATGGGAACGCAAATTTTTCATTTCGTTCATTAGTAAACGACACCAGAGGGAAGCCGATAACGGTGGCGGGTAGTTTTAAAAAAAAATAAAGGAGGGACAGTGTCGCACCGGAGGTACGATATATCCTTTGCTTAGACCCGTTTCTTTGAAGGTGATTACGTAGTGGTCCTTGACATCAGTTTGGCAATCACATGCACATTCAACTTTCAGGTAGTTGTTCTGATTTCAGTTTTTTACGACTTAAATAAAAACACGTCATGAAATATCTTACCATTTATTATAACGTTTGTGAAAACTCATAGTGACGAGTGCATCAAACATTGGCACTAAAATTAGTGGTGGGATTTTGTCATTTAAAATCGTAACTATAAATTATGAGACTAAGTCCTAACGTTAAGTTGTACCATACAGTCATAAAGCCAAATGAGACTCGTTCAAAATACTGCATATCTGTGTGTATTATGCTAGATCAATCACTCCGCCGCTGTTTCCCGCTTGCTCGCAGCATGAGGCTCTGGCCAGCGGGTTCTATCAATATTGTTGCAGGGCCTTGCATCCACGGCTCGCCGTCCACTTGCATAGCACAAGATCCTTCCAATTCAATCTGAAATAATTAAAGAAATTATGAACAATTTAACTCTATTGAGGAGTACACAGGTGCGGCAACGCCTGTGCGGAAGCGTCGACACACATAAGCTGAAGCCTCATCGAGCTCGCGCGGCCCGCGAGACTGCAAAGAACATACGCAAGCGCATGCTGCACGTCATTCCAAACGATTTCAGTTGCGTAGTTGATTATCAATTAATGAATCAAAACTGACCGTTAAAGGCACTGTACATATTATTTGCACGCCTAATTATTGTATACTATAATATTATTTATATTAATCACCTTAAGGCTAGAAGCCTGAGCAAAACGGTAAGGTTCTGCCAACCCGCACTGCAATCTCGCTATGTGGAATGATGACGAAATTCCAACTACCTGTAATTTTGTATTTAACAGTTAATCACAGTACATTTTAAAATGTGTCATTGCACTCGAAGCTGGATAATGTAGTTCATTATGTTTTATACCTCAAGTTTTTCGTCGTGAATGCTCTGTTCGCCAACGTCTTCTTCATTGCCCATACCTACAACACAAAAAGGTTTTTACTAACGAAGTATTGTACGTATGCAAGCACAAACAGCTAAGCAATCTAGTTAGTTGGTTTGGGGAAACTAGCAACCAAGGAATGGTTGGCTTTCTCGTGCGAATCTTTTAAGTGCCTTATGAGTGACGTCCTTAGACTTCATTTTAAACGCTAAACGCTACTGACGCTGCCATAAACGTGGTCTCCTACTGGGCCCAAGTATTTTGATAACGGTGCACTTTGAAATCGCTTGCCGCACCTTGGTACATAATTGTCTATGGTTTTTTTTTTTTTTTTTTCGGATGGGAAATCATCAAATGACCCCCCCCCCACTCTGGGCGGAGCGGAAGGGAGTGTCAGACTTGTACTGACTAAAACCCATTCATGTTCCTTCTTTGCCCTTTGTGTTCCAGGGCCACGGTATCTCTTTCGAACAGTCCCGCAGCCCAATTGTCTATGGTGTGGCTGGTTTCAAAGTCTACTGTAACGACATACCGAAACGTACAAAAAATAAATTCTATGACGCGAGATACAAACTAAAAATCTTGCATCGCACAATCAAAGTTATCAGCGTGATAAGGATATATAAAAGAACCCGACAACGACTGTGTAGTAGCCCACCAGATACAAAACCCGTCTGGTCGGAGGATCCTTCTTTTCCTACGCAGTGTGACCCTGTTCCAGTAAACTACGTTAAGATGTATAATCGTAAGGATAGAATAAGACGCGGGCCTGTGGTTGGCGAGTTATGGGCTAGCTCGCCGTCCGGCCGTCTTATGTCGATAGGCCGTGCCGACGGCGCGTTCGTGTTCCACGCGCGCCTCAAAGAGATGTCAGCAAATAAGTAGGGGTCCGCAAGGGCCGATGCCTGCCAGGGCTGCGGGACTGTTCGAAAAAGATACCGTGGCCCTGGAACACAAAGGCAAAGAAGGAACATGGATGGGTTTTAGTCAGTACAAGTCTGACACTCCCTTCCGCTCCGCCCAGAGCGGGGGGGGGTCATTTGATGATTTCCCATCCGAAAAAAAAAAAAAAAAAGGATAGAATAAGAAAAAGATTATTCAGAGTATAAGTTAGAACGGTGGCAAGGTACTGACTCCAGAGGTCGACGCCGGCGCCCCAGGACGGGATGTTGAGTGCCACGAGCGCCTGCAGCGGCGGCAGCGCCAGCGGGCCGCGCGCGCCGCCCACGTGCACGCGCAGGCGCCGCTCCAGCCCGCCGCAGCCGCCGTCGTCCAGCGCGCGCCCCACGCCCAGGAACGCGTACGCCATCTGGGAACACAAGAAGGACACATTACTTAATGGAATGCGACTCTTAAAAAGCACTCAATTTTTACTTCGTTAATTTTACATACTGTAAACCTGGAAGCACTAAAAACCACACCTTGTATTGGTTGTTGTCAGCAAGAAGCAACATAGCTGCCATCAAATCTAAATAGTACGCGTAACCTCCAGTGAATAACACGTGTAGTGCAGCATGGGTCTTTTGGTGCATTAATGCCATTTTTAGGAGGACGTTACCGGTAAACATTTCTAAAATATTCTGTGAGGAAATTGAAAAAACAAGATGGCGGCGTTAGTTTCAACTTTGGCCACGCACCGAAAGAACCATGCAGCAGTATATTACAATAAAGTTTAACCTGTGGAGGCTTGTAATTAGCAATCAGGTTGATTGTTCCTACGATGTTATTAGTCCTTAAAATCTTACATAATTGAGCGTCCGACTAGCGTATCTGTACAGGAACTGCGCGCGCGCGTGATGGAAGTCCAGCGCCACCTGTGCGTCCACGCCGATACTCGCGTAGTTGTACGCGTACAACACGCGCGGCTGCCGGTAACGAATAAGTCTGTTGCGCTTCGGTATAATCGTCACCTTCCATCTGTTAAAGGAATAACGACAAACATTTATTCGCACTGAACATTACGCACACAAAATATAAAACACAAAAAAAAACCATTTGTTGGGCGCACGACGGCTGAGGAGGGATGAATTGCTTGTGACTAAACGGGTGATGAATATAAATGTTGATGTATGGAGAGGGCGAGGATGACCAAGGAAACGATGAATGGATTGTGCGACGACTGATAACAAAAAGGAGTAACAGACGAAAATGGAAGAAAAAACGAGTTGCGTCATCCACAAGTAATGTGGGACAATGGCAGGAAGATGATAATTCACGAACAAGAACAGCTATCGCTTAGCAAAATGCTGTGTCACCAATAACCATGCGGCACAGAGACAGCGCTGGTTTACAAAACCTTCTTATCACTATCACATCAAGAGTTGGAACTGTTTTAATAACCATGCTATGTGGAAAGTTGAAGCGATCCCTGGATGTATGGGAAGTAACCTAAATATTGATGCTACCAATTTAAACTCAAAGGAAAATATTGAAATTATAGGCACTTGAGTTGGTTCGGTTCCTGAAATATTGGTAGCAGATTTTCTCATTTTTGAAAAAAAGGTTAAGTTTCTTTCCCTCCTATTCACGCGGAAAGCTATTCTTTTTCGTTTTCATTAGCTCCAGGGTTTATTTTTTCTTTTTTATTTATTCCTATTTAGCTTTCCAAGTTGGTACAATCCAGGGCTGATTAGTTTTGAACAATCCAGTTTTTCAATTGTACGCGTATACAAAGTTTCGTCTCCGTAAATCTGAGAATGAATGCCTAGAAACTTTATTAATCTTTGATATTTATATAATACCTGTCACCGTGTTTACCTGTCCGTAATTCTGACAACCAGTCTTACCAAGGGGTATCGTATTACCCAGTACTAACTGGGTTGTGGAGGTCAGATAGGCAGTGACTCCATGTAAAATACTGGTATCCAGCTGCATCAGGTTAGACTGGAAGCCGACACCAATATAGTTGGAAAAAGCTAGGCAGATGATTTATATAATACCTGTCCAGTGGTTGCGGGCTGGCTTGTCTGACGGTGTTGATAATAGTGTGCGCGTCTAGTGTAGTGTGGCCACCGGCGCCCCAGCCCAGCACGCGAGACAGATCATTGCCCGTGCCCATGGGTAAGATCGCAACTGCGGCCTAAATCAACAGAAGATTCAATTCCTAATTCATTAGTTTTAATAAACCTACCATTTTTGGTTTAGCTTCAGAGTTCTAACTCGCCAACAGCTTGCCTGTAATGCTGGTTACCTGCAGTGCTGACGTGATTACAGGCACTTGAGAGGTTTAAGCTTTAAGATGGCTACACATCTGCATTTTTTTTGCACTGCATATTTTACAATTATAAATAAAAATATATCTCTTACCTCTCTTAAATGTGAGAAAGAGAACAATGAGTTCATAACCCACGCCACGGTTCCGTCTCCGCCGGCCACGAGGATGCGACATCTCGGTGGCAACCACCGTACCACACTCTCTGGGGAAGTTGAGCTAATATCCACTACCTAACACAAATTCACAGTTAGACTTGAATTTGAAATATATATTTTTCAATTCAAATTATTCATTGAAGAAAAATGATTATTATTTTTAATAGTCAATAACAATAACTCACTTGAATAGGATTTAGGAGCCCTCTAAACAAAGAAAGTACTTCATCACTTCTATTGCTTCCAGACTTCGGATTTGCTGAAACATTGTGGATACTAATAAGTAACAGATTTTGCTATACTACATTCATTGATCAAGAATTAGTTCTTTTTTTTCTATTGCTCATTTTGATTAGAATTGCAAATAAACATGCGTTGTCATGCAAAGGTGTTGACAGAGGTTAACTGTGTCTATTAATTAACTATGCTATGGGAATCTTTATAAAATATATTAATATTTATTAAAACAGTGTCATTATTATAATACTGCCATACTGCCTCATACTGGGGAACACAGGTGTTATTATATTAAAACATGCAGAGGGCATACTGTAATAATATTTAGCTTTAGCCAGTGATACTATTGGGCAATAGCTAAAGACTATTAGACTAAGAGCCAGTGGCCTCATACAAAACAAACTTTAGTGTCTACTGGCTGGCCAATTATGTTTGGATCCCTGAATATTTTTATAGGTGCATTAAATATTATTCTGTTCAAACAGGTCTTCTAAAGATTTAGACTAATTATAAGTAAGCAGCTAGTATTTTCTTAAAACATGCTTATTTATTTTCATCTTACCTCTATATTTTATGCAAATAAAAATGAAAATCCAGGATACTCCACTGGCTGCCATTTTTTTTGGGTAATCTCAACTTGTTGGCATATTTAAAAGCTAGCCAGAATAGGTATGCAGTAGAGGCCACTAGGTCTAAATCTAGCTGTGAAATAACTTCAAAAGAATATACAGTTTTAATTAAGGAAGGAAACATACCTAAAATTATGAATGGTTCCCAGTCATTGTCACCTGGATGCTTTATATTAGAAATAAGTCCTTTTTCTAACTGTACACATGCAGGTGGAATTATTACATTCCTGTACTTTTGAAAGTCACAGTGCTGCAAAATGTTATTTAAAATAGACAATTGTAGGAAAATATTAGTTTTAGATAAATGTATTAGCCCAGTCATATCTTTTGCTTGACAGGTCTTCTTACAAACTTGGTAAACAACATCTATAATTTGTTAGATAATTGCCTAGATCTTTCTAATTGAAACAGAGTGGTATTACTATGCACATGAAAAATAAAAGCCAGTTCAGCTGTTTATCAGTTAACAAAATCCATTGTGTTTGTTATCATAGACTTGTAAACAATACTACTCCATTTGCATTAAAACGTGCATCAATAAAGCCAATGATAAAATTCAATCAATATTGATAACTATGTGATGGATTATTGCCTAATTGAATAATAAAATTACCTCATTATCAGTACCAAGTGAGTGAGCCCACAATTTTGTTCTTTGACACCATGCACAGAAGTATCTTCGCAGGCCTTCCTCCTGATGATCTACAGTGTCAGTTTGACTTGTTCCCACTATTAAGCATTAAATTTGATAGAGCAATGTAACAATATAACATCTTAATATCCATACAATTTTGGGTTCTCAGAATACATACCATGAACCCAATGATGAAAGAATGGCTTGTCCCCAGGCCATGTGACAGGTTTGCATCTAAACTTTCTATCTATAACTCTGTGGCATCTTTTGCATGCACTTACAGCACAGCATTCACAAAAAAGTCCTACTATAGGTAACATGAGTTTACCACAATTTGTGCACTGTAATAAATTCGAATTAAGTTAGAATTTCAGTCAAGCTGAATAAGCAACCAGAAAGTATTGGCCTGCGGGCTATGAAAGCCAGTGCTCATCATGTGCAGGCACAGTGAAAATAGCTCTTAGAACCAAAGATAAATAAATTTAAATTTTAGTCTAGCTAGTACATTTAGGAGCTCCATACACCAAGAGCAGTGCTATGCGGCGCGGTGAGGTTTATGTACATTGATTTTCATGACTATACCTAGTACATCCTATTTGTAGAACAAATAGTGCCGCGCCGCTCTGCACCTCAAATCGTTATCCACACACCAAATTCGTTTGAATTTCCTAAAATCTACTTACATAAATATTAAAAGGTAGTGATTTGTTACATTGAATGCTTCTCCAAGTGTGACCTCGGCTTCTGTACCGTGTCCGCATGTAATTATTATCAGTAAAAAGAGAATGCAGAATTCGATAAACCAAATAAACGAGAAACACACCGCCTACTAAGAAATAGTGATTGCAGAAAACGTCATTCAAATTCAAAAAGGCTTCCATTTTTAATACGAGATTGCTTAGATACTGCTCAATTAGTATTTTGAACGTTCTAATCAAATCAAAGTTTCAATTTTTAGCAAAGGAGAGCAAATCGATAATTTATTTCAATGTTTATTTTTTGATGTGCGCTGTGGCACCAATCAATCAATGTCGACAAACAAATTGAAAATGACATGAAAAATTGACAAGGCTGCAGGATTGATGACATTGACAAATGTCAAATTGACAATCTATAATCATTGGCAAAAAACACAAAACGACCATATATGGTGTTGCCAAATTAATTTGGAAGGTTTTACAGTAAATACCATTGACTAAATGAAATTAATTTTGTAGTAATTATTAAACAGCCACCAGCATTGCCGCGAGAGAGTAAAGGAAAGAGAGAGCACTGAGTGCAAGTCATGGAACTATAGTGCGGCGCAAGCAATAGGCATCAATGCTGCCGACATGAAACAATCATTGAAGGAGCGCTTCTTTGGCCGCTTATAACTGAATAAAGTGTAAAACAGTCTTATCAGGTGGAAACAAGGTGCGCACCATTAATGGTTGGTCATGCCGGGTTTGATGCATGATGGATTACGGCGTACCTATACCTAGGTACTCAAATTGATTCACACGAAACTTGATGCCTTACATAGGAGAGTCCGCACACTAATGACTGCAGACCAGATGCATCACCCACGGTAATCGGTGATGGGACTGTATATCCCGCGGAAGTGCGGAGGTCGTGGCTTCTTTAATAATAAGACCTTGCACAATCGCGAGGTATGCAGTCTCAGGGAATACTTTCTCGAAATCCGACGTGGGGATGCACCGAGATGTGGTCTCAGTGGACAAGGGCCTCACCTCGCTCTCCTTGCCTAACGAAAACTGGCCCAACCCTGTGCTATTGGATACTGAAAACCGCATGGAGGTATGACAGAGGAAGGAGCCTACATAATATGGGCCTGATATAGACCTCTTGGCGTTCGTATCCTGCCAGCCACATTGTATCAATTGGGATCAAACTATTGGTGTGCGTAGTCGCAGCGGAAAAATGTCGAATTTCTTCATTTCAGTTTAGCAGATATTTAGTGTATGACGTCGTGTAATTGTGTATGGTAAGTACAAATTTGTGTATCCAATCATAGGGGAGCTATTCAACAAAAACTGTTTCCGCTGGAACTACGTCATCCAAGCGGCACTTTTTTTTTGCTATGGACGTACAAGAAAAAAAATACATACAATAATTAGTGTGTAACGAGAGGTTAATGTGTATGTTTAAATTAAATTTGTGTGTCATAAAACTGCGAAGATAATCAATTTGCCGCTGCGCTGACGTTTGCCTATTTGATGAAAATCATATAAAACGGTTTACTGCAGAGTTGTTATTTTGTACGCACGTTGCTTTGAATTTGTGTGTAATGTTTGTGAAAACAGAATTTGAAAAAAACATACTGTTCAATAGATATACACGTAAAAGTAAAATAAGCTTTTTTAGGTCCAAGTACTTAAAATAGGAACTCTAGAGCCTAACTTATAACGTTTATTTGTATATTGTAAGGGTCTACAATGTCTTGCCAAGTTTCATTTATCTGCTCTTAGTAATTAATGAGCAACGATATAATTAACTACGACTGGACCACTATATTGTATGACATCTGACTGTAGAACTTTTTAATGGAAAAGCAAAACAAAACATATTCCGATATTTTGTGTATTAATGCAACTATTCACATGTAAAATTTCGGCTCATTACACAAAATAATTAAAGAGATATAATACAAATACCAGAACAACCGCAATACATGGATAAACCGGTCAAGTTTGAAAGGCTACAAAAAAGCGGCCGTGCAGTATATAGAGGTAATTTAAAAAAAATAAAAAAATAAAAAATTTAAATTTTCCAGTGTTGTGTACCATTATGGGATTGGTACAGGTGGGCACACAATTCTTGACGAAGTAAACAATAACTTTCGTGATAAAAATAGTAGGTCACTTGGTTTTTATTATATTTACGAAATTATTACAATAATAATAGCAATTATTATTTTTGTAATAATTTCAAAATATGAGAGCCTCTTATATATTATATATAAGAGCCTCGATCAATTCCTGAGGAGGCTCTCATTAGAGAACTGGATCAAGGGTTTTTTTCAGAAAGCGGTACTCCTGGATACGCCTCGTATTGTTAGGAGGTTCCTCTCTCTGGAGCCTTGACTGCCGGTAACTTGAACCCTGTTACACTACGCTGCGCTCCAAAATGCAAATCGTTGACATGTTTCAAAAGGCTGTCCAACTTAAATGGGACTGGGCAGGACATGTCTGGCGCATTCCGAACGAACTGTGGGCCCGTAAAACTCAGGATTGGTGCCCTGAAACATTGACGCGGGGTCGCGGCAGACCACGAAGGAGATGGCGGGACGACCTGGATGTCTTCCTTGAGAATTGGAAAGAAGTAGCACAGAAGGAACCTTTGGAAGGAGTGGAGGGAGGCCTTTGCCCAGCAGTGAGACAATGTGGGCTAGCTATAATATTATAATGTGACTGTGACATACTTAGTGAGCCAGTAGTGAGAATGATTGGAAGATAAACAAGGTAAGATCATAAATTGCGTACAGCAGATTTACGCAGCAGATTGACTCTTTGCTGAAACCTCAAAGCCATATTCTTTTAAATTGTCAACTTTAAAGTCAAATTGAAACTATTTTAGACAGATGGTCGTTTTGTATTTTTTTTCATTCGTGTACCTTCAAAAAGCTATGTATTGATGCGAAAAATGTAATAATAATATAATTTGAAGCCCTAATGGCAACAAACAACAATTGAGTCAATTATTACTAATCTTTGATTCTATGTCATTATAATTGTTGCTGTCGGTCGAACGAGAAGACCAACTCCCGAAAATTTACTAGTAAAACCTAAGATTTACCTATTTTTTTTTAAAACTGATTATTTATATCAATGTCATTACTTTGTTAATGTTGTTGTTTTTTTATTTTAATTAGTCATTAACTAATAAATACTTTTAAGAGTACAAAGTTAATACAGTTGTTTTATTCTCTGCTAAAGTATTGTGTACGCACCTGTACGAAACTTTTAAACACTACTAACTACTATACTGGAAATTTTAGAACATTACCGAAATTTTACATGTGAATAGTTGCATTAATACACTAACTATCGGAATATGTTTTGTTTTGCTTTTCCATTAAAAAGTTCTACAATCAGATGTCATACAATATAGTGGTCCAGTCGTAGTTAATTATACCGTTGCTCATTAATTACTAAGAGCAGATAAATGAAACTTGGCAAGACATTGTAGACCCTTACAAGATACAAATAAACGTTATAAGTTAGGCTCTAGAGTTCTTATTTTAAGTACTTGGACCTAAAAACCTTATTTTACTTTTACGTGTATATCTATTGAACAGTATGTTTTTTTCAAATTATGTTTTCACAAACATTATACACAAATTCAAAGCAACGTGCGTACAAAATAACAACTCTGCAGTACACCGTTTTATATGATTTTCATCAAATAGGCAATCGTCAGCGCAGCGGCAAATTGATTATCTGCGCAGTTTTATGACACACAAATTTAATTTAAACATACACATTTACCTCTCGTTACACACTAATAATTATTGTGTTTTTTTTTCTTGTACGTCCATAGGAAAAAAAAAGTGCCGCTGGGATGACGTAGTTCCAGCGGAAACAGTTTTTGTTGAATAGCTCCCCAATGGTTGGATTCACAAATTTGTACTTACCATACACAATTACACGACGTCATACACTAAATATCTGCTAAACTGAAATGAAGAAATTCGACATTTTTACGCTGCGATTACGCACACGTCGTAGTAGGTCAAACATAATAAAATCAAATCTTTTCTTTTATTGTTAGTAATGTTTGTCGTTAACACATTTTGTTGTTGTTGAATAACACATTGAATGCCTTCAAGAACAGACTGGATGATATCTCCAAATCTTAAGGGTAACAAATATTGTCTTCCATTCAAAATTCCAATTCCAATTTCTTGAAATATAACAAAAACGACCGGCAGATTGATTGTTTGACAGCTTGCAGTAAAAAGTACAAAATAACTACTACGACACCAATTTAGCAGGTTTTATTTAGAGTATCACTTACATTAAAATGTACGCCAGTTGTAATATTTTATTTGTTAAAAACATATTTTATGATTTAATTGTGATGTTACGCGTATTTCGAATTTACTTAAAAAGTTTGGTAGTTTATTTAATTCAATTATAATAAAATAAACTACTAAACAGAATATTTATTTTATTATTGGTAACATTTGGCGTTCATTTGATTGAGTATAATGAAACAAGAATAAAAAAGTCACTTCGTCAGTGAAGCTGTAGTATATTGCAATCTATTTTCAATTTAGTCGGTTAACGTCAGCAAACGCCATCTGTATTCACAAACCAGCAATACATGATTTTATAATACGACAAAATTAAAAATGCATTAGGAGAAGGACCTGTTACTAGATTACGGTAGTCTTTCAATTTGCTAACATTATTTTCTCCTAGTTGCATGGTACAATGTTCTAAGATTGTACAGCCTGGTCAATGTCAAAGAGCCCCTTTTAAAATGGAACCCTTTAAGATTTGTCCTGTCCGTCTGTCTGTCTGTCTGTCTGTCCGTCCGTATATCACAGCCGTTTTACTCCGAGATTGTTGACTTGACACCACACAGTTGTTTGGAGATACTATAATGATTTAGGAAAAACTAAAATTTTATCAGTCTAAGGTGTAGTATTATATTATCTGTGGTCTAGGGTAATTTAGGAACAGTCACATGTGGTCCTAACCGCGTGTTCATTGAAGGAAATAAGCGTACAACTCCCTTACAGAATTCTGCACACATTACCAGTTTCACCTCGGTCACAAAATAAAGGTGGCCCTCCATACATGTAGGTAACTGAAGGTGGTTTTTTTTTCTACGTATATAACTGTGCGGGGTGTGTCATGAGGTGGTAAGACGCTCGTGGCTAAATAATAAGAGTCGCTCGGGCCGATCTTCAGGTTAAGCCGCGCTTGCCTAGTTTTGTCCATGGATCGTCCTCCGTGCCTCGACGTATTTGGATGAAATTACAATTGATTAATTTAATTGTTTCTTTATAATATAGTTATTTAAAGTTTAATTATGGATGATAGGTAACTTTTTTAGTTGTTTTCAATCGTCCTTTGTAATTCCCGCACTTTTTTATAGCTCAAATTATCATTTTTGTAGGCCACAAAACGAATCTTTACCGTACAATGACAGTGTCGCCACCAAAGAGTAAAGTAAGCTAAGCGGGCGGAACGAGTTTATAAGCCAACAGCTGGCTGATATATTTTTTGGCGTTTAGACGCTCGAACCATGATGCTGTATTCTTTGATTATTTACATGTCTAGATGTATAATAAATTAATAATACGGCATTGCTCTGAAAAAATAAAATTGTCTGAGACTAGCGACTCGATGCGATGTTAGAACACGACTGGGATCAAGTAAGCGTAACCGCGCTTAGTTGTGGCACACGTGCCTTACCTACTTTGCACTTCCAGCAGCACTATCTATTAGTGCAATAATACTCCGGCAGAAGCTTTTTAAAAAAACGAAGTTTTACTGCTGTTTTGTTCTCTACCAAAATCAAGGTCATTAGTTCATTTGATCACTTAGCTCTACTACCTACCTACCTATCGTGTTTGATTAAGGCGCATACCCACCGTGGCGCACGGATACGCCACGCACGTGTGTTAAGCTTCACTTTGCAAGAAAATGTATGTGATTGTGTCCACTGCAAACCACGGACACGCTATGCATCAATTGACGTCATTAGTACATGCGAGGCTTGCTCGAATAAGGCGCTCACATAGCTCAACGCTGTTAACGCCATGCACGCTGTGCATGCGGTACACACTATACTCGAATATTAACTCACGAATATGCCGCGGTGGGCCACGCACGCTACAGTTGTACATAGTTGTGGGTGTGTAGTGTGTACTGCACTGGAAACGTAGACCCACATTGTCAAATAAACGAATCCACGCAGCTAAAATGCGCCGCGTGCCCGTGCACAGCATGCCCTGCGGTGGGTTTGCGCCTTAAGCTCTGATGAACTAACATAAAAACCGGCCAAGTGCAAACTCGGACTCGCGCATGAAGGGTTCCGTATCATCGCAGTTGAGGGAGGGATTTTTTAAATTATTATTAGTTGTTATAGCGGCAACAGAAATACACATTGTGAAAATTTTAACTGTCTACCTTTACGGATCATGAGACAGACGGACGGGCAGCGCAGGCTTAGTAATAGGGTCTCGTTGGTAACCCTTCGGATAAGGAACCCTAAAAATCACCCTGTATAAACTGCGATACAAAATTCTATATTTTATGTTATTTACTCGTGTAAAATAAAATTATTGTTCGATAGTTAAGTAGTGTGGTCATTGGCTTTTCGAGCTCCTTCCATTGTCATATTAATAAGATTATCTGGAATTGCTCTTGTTTACAGCATGAGTGGACAAACGAACACCTAGCACTAGAGATAGGGGTGAAAATTTTTTAACGACGCTTTGTGGATCTGTAGTTGCACTCCCTCGAAAATAATTCTGACGCCGCCCTTAGGTGCATGTACTAAGATTGTTCACCAGATCACCACAGGCCATATTACTTGAGCATGTAAAGGAGTGAGATACGGTGGGCACAGACTAAGACGTGTACGCAGTAGGAACTACCCGTACCCTGTGCTTGTGTTTGGGGCCATAGAGCAGGAAGAAAAAAAAATCGAAGTCTCAATCAGTTGTTTATTTTAAGAAAGTACGTAAAATATTTCTCAACTTAACAGAACTCAAATCAAGTGGTGTCTTCTTATCTTTATTAGCTAATTCCAAATTAGCTCCAGCTTTCACCAACATACAAGCTACTGGTTCTCTGTCTTCTTCACAAGCAGAGTGGCTATCAAAAAAAGATGAGATCACAAAATTGTAAAATTAACGAAGATAATATAGGGGGGCCAAAACTGTGAGCGTCAGTATAGCTGGTTGCCTGTATCGGCTCGCGTCAGGCTGGTGACCAAAAATTGCTACCTATTTGCTACCTTTTACTACCTATAGTCAATTAATTGCTAGTTTATCCTGCATGGTTACCTGTCCATTGGCGAGTGACACAGTCATTTCACTTGGAGACTATTCAGTGAAGTTTTGGGTGTGCGTCAGTATGGCTGGTTGCCTGTATCGGCTGCCGTCAGGCTGGTGACCAAAAATTGCTACCTTTTACTACCTATAGTCAATTAATTGCTACCTAACTTGGAAACAAAATAAAGGGACTTCAAAATGACCAGCCATTCTGATATCAGGATGGCTGGTCAACTCTCCGTTTGTGTGAACTATTCAAATTCGTGTTATTATTTTTACTTGAATAATTGCTACCTAATTGCTACCCTCACATATTTCAATGTCCACCTTGTAGCTTTAACGAGTAAAAAGTTGTGACCATTTGATTTTTTTACAGGGAATGGATTAAGGTCATTGAATAATATTATTTATAACAATGTTTCTTTTTATTGGAATACACCGACTAAAACAATTCTTATTCGGTTTTATTTACTCCAAGGCTTATTTTCTTCTTTTAAACGCATTTTTATAAAAACTTATTTTTAAAAAGATTTTTTTTTAATTATTTCATAATGTAAATTACAAAACTTAAAAAAAAAAGTTTCTTTTTTCAACAACAACCAATAGGTATGTATACATTTATATGTTCAATTAACATAATGGGTCGGTGTATTCCAATAAAAAGGAACATTTTAGTAATCGTTTTAAATTGTTTTATTCAATAACCTTAATCCATTCTCTGTAAAAAAAATCAAATGATCACAACTTTTTACTCGTTAAAGCTACAAGGTGGAAATTGAAAGACGTGAGGGTAGCAATCAGGTAGCAATTATTCAAGTAATAATAATAACACGAATTTTAATAGTTCACACAAACAGAGAGTTGACCAGCCATCCTGATATCAGAATGGCTGGTCATTTTGAAGTCCCTTTATTTTGTTTCCAAGTTAGGTAGCAATTAATTGACTATAGGTAGTAAAAGGTAGCAATTTTTGGTCACCAGCCTTTTTTTTTTTTTTTTTTTTTGGATGGGAAATCATCAAATGACCCCCCCCACTCTGGGCGGAGCGGAAGGGAGTGTCAGACTTGTACTGACTAAAACCCATCCATGTTCCTTCTTTGCCCTTTGTGTTCCAGGGCCACGGTGTCTCTTTCGAACAGTCCCGCAGCTCTGGCAGGCATCGGCCCATGCGGACCCCTACTCGGTTGCTGACATCTCTTTGAGGCGCGCGTAAAACACGAACGCGCCGTCGACACGGCCTGTCGTCATAAGACGGCCGGACGGCGAGCTAGCCCATAACTCGCCGTCCACAGGCCCGCGCCTACGGTGGCCGGGAGCCACCACGTGACCCCCGACGCCCATGGCGTCTCCCGCGGCGACTGGGACGTGAGGTTCTTTCCCTCTCACGTCCCGCCACCTCCTTCACTAGCATGACTGCTTCGCAGAAGGAGGTGACGGCTTCCCATTCCCTCTCGCTCCGGACCATGGCTTGAACCAGGGCCGGACGCGAGAGATCGCCGCCACCAATCGCCGCTACAAGGACACGGCGGTGCTCCGCCCAAGCGGGGCAGACCTCCACGGTGTGCTCCACCGTGTCCATTTGGTCACCAGCCTGACGGCAGCCGATACAGGCAACCAGCCATACTGACGCACACCCAAAACTTCACTGAATAGTCTCCAAGTGAAATGACTGTGTCACTCGCCAATGGACAGGTAACCAGGCAGGATAAACTTATAAACTCATCCAGTATAGAACAACCAGGTTACATAAGGCCCTGATTCATAAGGGTCCAGCTAGTTATTGCTTTAAGCAGTCTAACAATATACTTACAGAGGTGTTGAGCCAGTTGAATCCAAAACATCTACTTTAATTTGTGGTGCAGCCAGTAAAAGATCCACTATATTATTCCTGCCTTGAGCAGCAGCACGGTGCAGAGGTGTTGCACCCAATACATCTGCATCATTAACATTTGCATCAAAGCTTATTAACAACTTTGCTACCTGCAAAAAAAAACGTAAAAATTTATAAGTAACATTATTAAAATTAGACTTGTTTTTTGTACTGATCTCTCTAGCTATGTTATTAACCTTTTGACCGCCAGAGTAGGGACGGTACTTTTATGAAAGCCTAAAAGGTTGTCTTGGCCTTGTAATCCACTACTCTTGATGATGTTAGGGTTTCTGAACAGGTTCTGCTTGCCTTATGGACTTGCCGTATTGTTGGCCCCTAGGCACGCCACTGCGCCAGAGCTTAAACGCAGGCGCGTACCCTCCACGCCAAGCCACAATTTCACCTAACATTTTGTCACATATTTGTGGTGTTTAGCGTACAGGGCACACACTTGCTTGTCATGTATATGTGACAATGGTGGTCAAAAAATTAAAGTACCTGTTGAAGTTCTTATAGTCCTTAGTTTGTCAATTACAGCAAGAAACAATCATTAAAATTACCTCTAAATGGCCTTTTGAGCAAGCATAATGTAAAGATGATTGTCCTCGAATTGTCTTTTTATTGACATCAGCTTCTTTGCTTAACAGCAGTTTCACTACTTCCACTCTTCCAGCTGAAGAGGATAATAACAAAGGAGTTGAGTTTGTGTCATCCAGTGGATCAATGGGACTTCCCAAATCTATCAAAAAGTCCACTAAATTTTCATTTCCACCCAGTGCAGCCCAATGAATTAAGAGACGTTGATTCTGAAATATTATGTTAAAAAATATATACAAAATCCGATTTGTAAGCTTCAAGCTAAACAAAGAGAATAGTAGTAGTATAGTTTGCGTGCAAGTGCTAGTCACCGCCTGAGGTATGTGAGCACTGAGACGGGGCAGTGCGCGATTGAGAAGATGCACCTCAGCACATGAAGTACCTATTTGAGAGCAGAGTTATGTTAGAAGCTGTCTTAATTAATGTAATGTGTAATTGTAATATAACATTCTCAATTTAAACAAAAATAAAAGCATTTATTAAAAGTATTTATTACATTTTATTATTAACAATATAAAATATTGTTTGTATTGTTAATAAATAATTTGTCAAAGCGCGTATTTTTTCCGTACGCAAATACGCGACAATCACTTCGGAATCATAATGCGACTATTTTTTTTAACCTTGGTGCTTGGATATTTCTCGACTATTTTTTCAAACAAGAAAATTTATTTTTTCAAAAGATTTTTTTGCGTACTCACAATTAATTTTCATGAAGTTTTCAAAGGTAAGTATTGTGTGGTGAAGGACACAAAATAAAAGGATAACTTACTGAATCCGGTGTATTTATTAAAGCAACATCTTCATCAATCTTTACTTTAACTTGATTAAAGTCACCTCTGTAAGCAGTTTCATAGACTGAACCTATAGACATTTTGAGATAGATAATAATTGATTTAAAAGTACTACAAGTGGAATGAAAATTAATACACGAATCTAAACTTTTCAACTTTCGATGTCAACAATGAAATGCTAAAATTGCCGTGTTGAAGTCTGTCACTGTCAAAATCTCATGGCAGTACTTACTACAGCATAGATTATGGAATTATTATGTACTAAAGTTTACCTAGGATTCAAATAATGTCTCGCAACACAGTAAGTCTTAATAAGCCCTAAGCTGAGCTTATCGCCTATTATTCACAATAATCACAACCCTATAGGCATTCACAGTTCACTGCACACCCATAGGACATTGCGCCCGAGCAAATACGTCGCCAGTTTTTATGGAAGCATCTAAAGTTCGAAGAATCTAAAATGCAATAGACCCTTCAAAAATATCAGCACCTTGGTGAACTCTGATTGGTTGGATTTTCTATACTTGTTTGTATAGAAGTAGAAGTTACTAATGTTGAAGAGTCATTTGAAAAGTATAGGAACTAAAAGAAAATTATTACATGTTGGCTCGAATAAATTCAGAAAATAATGTAATTTGAGATCAAAATCTTCACTTTATCCACTTCTTGCAACCTTGTGTATGGATGCCGTATTTGCCAATTAAGTATTATTATTATGGCACCCATGCTCCTGAGTTATATTCACTATAAAATTCTGGATTCCACTTCGGCTCACAAGCAGCCTTGCAGTCCCTGCTCAATCAAACTCACTGGGAGCCGGAGACGGTGGCAGTGGCGCGGGTGGTAGAGCCGTTCTGAAAACTGGCTGGCAACACTACGCTACATCTTACTATTGTACATACAGTCCTTCTTTAGAGTTGTCTTATCTCTAATGTCATAAAACGGTCAAGATCACAGAGGTCTGAATAAAACCTAATTTGGATCGTTATTTTACACGCTTTCAGAGGAAAAATAACTGTGAACAGACCACAGAGTACTTTTATATATAGGTATAGAGGCTTTACTCAACGGGTTCAGAAGGAAAGTGATTGGTGGCGCCATCTGTAACCACAAACATACAACTTTCCTGATATATGTGTATAATTGTGTAGATGTATACGTCTACCATCATTTTTGCTTCCAGGCAGGTTTTTATTTTAAAATTAGGTAATTTATGTTTATTAACCCCGTAATTTACTCATAGACTAACGTATATGAATAAATTAAGGATTTACTTGGCTGCAGAAAATTAAACCCATATTATTATAATCATAGTAATTTATTTTGGCCTAAGCATTGGTGCAACAGTCGTCGTAGTAGGTCATACATAATAGAATCAAATCTTTTCTTTTATTGTTAGTAATGTTAGCTTTTAGCGACATTTCGTCAAACATTAATAATAATATGCCGAGTTTGTCGTTAACATTTGTTGTTGTTGAATAACACATTGAATGCCTTCAAGAACAGACTGGATGATATCTCCAAATCTTAAGGGTAACAAATATTGTCTTCCATTCAAAATTCCAATTCCAATTTCTTGAAAAATAACAAAAACGACTGGCAGATTGATTGTTTGACAGCTTGCTTCATTGATGCAAGTAAAAAGTACAAAATAACTACTACGACACCAATTTAGCAGGTTTTATATAGAGTATCACTTACATTAAAATGGATGCCAGTAGTAATGTTTTATTTGTTAAAAACATATTTTATGATTTTATTTGTTATATTACGCGTATTTCGAATTTACTTAAAAAGTTTGGTAGTTTATTTAGTTCAATTATAATAAAATAAACTACTAAACAGAATATTTATTTTATTAATGGTAACATTAGGCGTTCATTTGATGGAGTATAATGAAACAAGAATAAAATAGTCACTTCGTCAGTGAAGCTGTAGTATATTGCAATCTATTTTCAATTTAGTCGGTTAGCGTCAGCAAACGCCATCTGTATTCACAAACCAGCGATACATGATTTTATAATACGACAAAATTAAAAATGCATTAGGAGAAGGACCTGTTACTAGATTACGGTAGTCTTTCAATTTGGTAACATTATTTTCTCCTAGTTGCATGGTAAAATGTTCTAAGATTGTACAGCCTGGAACAGACTGTACTGCAATTTTATTTCCATTGTTGCTTGTATGGTGTGATGTTACTGGGATAAGGATGTCTAAGGAGTCAAAAAGTATCGATACCTAATGTTTATTTTTTTATCATCAAAACAAGGTTGGCAAAAAATTCGATCCGTCTCTAAAATCTCTCTTGTTTTTGTACAATATGATCTATACTCGAGATTAGGTCATTTTTCTAAAGGAAATATAATATGGTTCTAATGACTGATGCAGTATGAAAGATGAAGACGGGGGACGAGAA
Organism: Noctua janthina; assembly: GCA_963576755.1. Classification (NCBI taxonomy): domain Eukaryota; kingdom Metazoa; phylum Arthropoda; class Insecta; order Lepidoptera; family Noctuidae; genus Noctua; species Noctua janthina. Next base: position 9,721,253 of record OY755055.1, read on the forward strand.
CGAGAGTGGTGATCATTGACGAAAATGGTTTTGAATTGTTTTCGACACGAGTTATTTAAAATCGAAATTAACAGTACATCGGAAAATTATTTTTTTAAAGTTTTTATCGATAAATCGCTACACTAGGGTGGTGTGATGCCGATTGCCGATGCCGTCAAGCCGTCAATTGAAACGAATGACGTTTGTAATCGACACAACTTTACAAAATTGAAAAATATACATTGTTACGAATCTCTTTTATATACTATATTGAATGGGTAGTTACGTAGTTGGCGCTATATAAGCCGATTGTTTAAAGGTTCTATACAAAAGAAGTGATAAATGGGTGATAGTGAAACAATACAGCCATAAAGTGTTTCATGTTCAAGAATTTAAATTACAGTTAAACTAGCTATATTGTTAGCCTGGCGAAGGTAAGAAAATAAACATAATTGTTTAAAAAGTGTGATATTATCTAGTGGTGCCCCCAGTAACTTATATTTTGTAAACTTAATGTTTATTTACAGTAAATACCCTGGAATGACGACGACGTATTATGATTACTATGATGGCAGTAGAATATTCCTGTTCTTAGCAAATAGAATTGGTCTTCCGCTAGATCTAGTAAGTATCTCCATTCAATAATTTATTTGATAAACCCGAATCATTTAATCACAAAACACCAACAAATCTATTAAAAATGTAGAACAATCACCAGAGATAGAAAGATTTGGACAAACTGAAGATGCTATAGATGGTTTACATGACACAAGCTCTGAGATGTGTTTTATAATCTTGTTTTTACCCATAAAAATATAAATGTTTTCTAAATGCTTTTATAGGCAATGTTATCACCTAATTTAATTGCTTAATAGTTTTGAACAGCCATACAATTGTGTATGTTATATAAAGGAACTGGTTTTGCCACAAATAATTTTAAAATAAAATGAAATTTATTATCTTATTAACACCCCCACTGGTTATACAGCACAGTATTTTCTGCAAAAATAAAACCGTTGGATTCTTGGAAACTGCTTAAATTTATAATTATTTATAAAATTGAAATAAAACCTGAATTCACATTTATTGCCACATTCTCTTTACTCTCAGGAGTATCTTGTGTGTATGCTACTGTGTAACCAGTAGTTCTTCACATAAAAATAAAAATTGTGTACCAGCAATTAATTTTGATCATAGTTTGTATAGAATATGTAGTTGATGCCTTGATATTTTTTATCATTTCAAATGAAATAATGTTATTGTAAGAGTTAGGTAGATAGGTAATACACTGATGTTCTTTAAGTTCAAGATAGATGATACATTTGTTCATTTAGTGGAAATTCCTTCCTACTACAATTTTAAAACAATACACAATAAATTCTCAACTCATGTTGTATCATAATATTTGAAATATCATTTATTATTATTACAAAAAAATATTATTGAACAAGAGGAAGGAATTTGGTATGCTATAAAACTTATCTTACCACTATTATAAATGCGAAAAGAGGTTGAGAGGATGGATGGATGCTTGTTATTCTTTCATGCAAAAACTACTGAACAGATTTGGATGAAATTTGACACACAGATTGTTTATAACCTTGGTTTACCACATAGTAATATAATAGATTATTCTTTATTATGTACACCATAGAAATAACATCCATAATACATCATTCATTTTTTTTTCTTTTTTATTCTGGTAGAGAATGCCTTATGGCATTAAGTCCACCTATGTATCACTATTGTACATGAAGTTTAAATAAATAAAAAAAAAAAAAAAGAAAATATTTCTTATAGGGTGACACAATGTGATACTTTTTAACCCAGTAGTACAATTAACGATATTCATGTGGGCGAAGCCGCAGGCATAAGCTAGTAGCATGTAAAAAAAAAAAAATTCTCACTTCAACTTTAAAAACATTCAGGGTTATTGTAATTTTTGCTATGCTAAATAGGTGTTGTTTAATGTTAAATTATTTATTTATTTGCCTACAAAATGCATATATAACCTACCCGTAAATATACATAATATATACATTATATTACATTAGCAAAAAAAATTGTAGGCAAGTAGTATAAGTAACTACTGATGTCCATGTTTTGAAATTTTCACAAAGGTAGGACAGTAGGATACTTCATGTTTCAAGGTGGAGTTCATTCACATAGTTATTATCATTACAAACAACCAGTTATTGTGGATAAGTTTATTAGCAGCTACATGATTCATCGAAAATCATACCTTCTTCATTGTTAGTTGAATAGGTTCGAAACCCATTCGGCCATTCCTGATGGGTTTCGGTTTTGATCTACTAACTAAACAGGCTTTAAATTTATACTATCGGTCATCAGATTGCTATTTTAATGTAAAGCCTGCTCCTATAATATAATTAATTTAACTGGTGCAACTTCACAGTCCTGCCGTGTTTGTTGGTATCTTAGCATCTATTTTGACAAGTAATTAAACTGTGGTCAGATCCAAAAAAGAAAACATCAATTCTTTTTTTCTTTTATCTTGTTTTGGTATTAATACCCGTCGCGACTGCGGAGTTTAGCTAGATAATTTTAAACCCTGTATATTTTATTGTGACGGCGTTATTAAAAGGGCGTGTGTTCAGTACACTCTATTGTGCACCGAAGGACAGTGCAATAAGAGCCACTTTTCGAGCAATTGTGCTCATTGGATTTACAAAGGGCTAAGTAGCCTAGTTTTTTTATGTTAATGTAAGTTATAGGTAATTTGTAAGATTGCAAGTGATCACCTCACCATCATCTGTAGTTAGTTCTGTTTAGCTGTACGGCCGCAATCTCACCAGCAAGTAAGCTTAGACAGACCATCATCATCATCATCTGCCTAGCCTGGTAGGCCACGCTTCGTACACTTATGAAATTCAATCGCGGAATTAGTAGCATTTTTGGCAATACTATTGTAAGTTGCTATATGAAAGAGTCTGGGACAGTATTTTGCATGCGGCCTTAAGACTGACATTCATCGGTATCTTATTAATGTATTTTACACACGCTTTAGTACATAATATATTTGCATTGCAAAAAGATACAAATTAAATTATGCATATGATTTACCTACTGTGTTTAGCGTGCCACTGCCGTAGTCTGCAAGCAGTTGTAGATTTCAAAATGAACATTAGTCATTTTTATCAAGTAGATAGTTAAGTGGTTGCTTATTTAAGTTCGTTGGAACTACAGTATAAACGTGCGTTAATATGCATTTTGACGGCACGGTTAGCGTAGTGGCTAAGCGATTGACTGCTGCGGTTCGTGTCGCGGGTTCGATTCCCGCACAGAACAAATATTTGTATGGCCTACAGGTAGTTGTTCCGGGTCTTTCTGTTTGTGTATGTGAGTTTAAATGTTTGTAAACGCACCCATGACAAAGGAGAAATTCCTAGTGTGGGGCAACGTTTAAAAAAAAAAATATGACACATCAGGCCAGTGGCGTAGCTTGGGGGGGGGAGGGTGGACGTTTCAGAGCAAAATCAGGAGGCGGAGTTAGGTGGCAGCGTCAGGCCATAGTTATCCAGGTAATTACTACTTTCATCGGGACTATGTTGTAAAAACAACGACAACCAAGCAGTGGAGCATTTTCCATACTATACGCCTCTGGTCCGGAGCGGCTTTTCATACAAGCTTCACGTATATTCCTGTCTGCTGTCACGTATTTTCTAGAACCAAACCCTATAACGTCTAGCCTGCTGCCACCTTTTTTTATTATGTATTCATGGTAAAAATTTTCTAACTCGTTTCGCTTGTTCTTACAGCTAAGTTTTCTTAATTGTTCCAAATCTTTAATTAATTAGTGGAAAAACTATAATATTCTATAATACTAAAATTCTCGCTCTTGTATCCTAATAGCTCTCAAGTCTGAAGCTTTTATGCATCGATACAACGATAAAAAACTTATTTATCTCTAAAATAAAATGTAATTTATCCGACGTGCTAAAAATATTTTAAGCTCGCTGTATTTGTTAATTTCTGGATTTTTTTATTAGCTACTAGCGACCCGCCCCGGCTTCACACGGGTGCACTATACATATAAACCTATCTCTTCAATCACTCTATCAACTGCATTAAAATCCGTTGCGTAGTTTAAAAAAGATCTTTGGGTACAAACAGCGGGAGCGTCTTTGTTTTATACTATGTAATGATAAAGAGAGAAAGATATTGGCAATTGAACATGACATACCCACATTTATACTAACAAATGAAACCATAGAAAAAAGGTTTCGCTTTGAAAAATAAACACAAAGAATAACATTTTTAAATAGTTTACAAAAATGACTTTTTGCTAAGTTACTTGACTAATTATGAAAAGAGCGGCCAAAATTACGGTCGGCCCCGGACGGCAAAACCCCACGCTACGCCACTGCATCAGCCTAGAACGATAATTATACCTGTACCTGCCTATAAATGGAAGCACTAGAACTTTTCCGAAAATTGAACTGCCATGTTAACGGCAGCGAATTTTACAAATAAAAGGTCAACGCACAAGTAAAAGCACTGCACAAGATTAGCATCGCCTCAACCCGAGCCATTCAGGGTGTTTTTTTTTCTATAAAACTCCATATTGCAACGCACTGTTATAAGCATGATGTGGACATTGCCTCGGTTTGGGATCAGCTAGTAAACGTTACGTCGCCTCGGTTGCGGCGAGCCTTCGCCCCACTTGCCTAGGGTCCTAGGGTCAATGCCAGCTTCACGCATCCAAATGCGACGCCTAGCCGCAAGCGCGGCTTTGTGTTGCTGAGCCGATACGGTTACGAACGTTCGTTACAATGCTTATAAGTGTGAGTTGACCGTTACACCTACACAATTTTCTTTTTAATGCTGCACACTATTCATTAGTTTTTTTTTTTTTTCAATAGGTAAATTTTTTGATCGCACAAGTAGCTGCACTATGCCTGGCAAGACTGTTTCGAAAACCATTGAGATCTGCTTCGCCGGAATTTCGACATTCTGTGTGCCTTGTTATAGGTTTAACAATGGGGTATTTCTGTTTTGGAAGGTAATTATTTGTTTTCAGTTTCATTTATAAGTTTTGAGTTTGCATGTTTTAATTTATTTAGGTATTTATTTAACGCCTACGTTACCTATGTACTACGGTTGTGTGTTAGGGCAAAGGTCGAAACTAATTCATTTGAATTATTTAGACATCTGAATCTCAGCTTAGACTGATTTTTAAGCTTTGCTGCAATACGCAATACAAAATTGTTTTCTTATGCTATTTGCTATACTTGCGTTTATGATGTTACACCTTGTATAATTTATTAAGTTTTTTGTATAGCCGCCGAAATAACAAAGTCACCAATTTTGCTTTCCGTAATTTTAAGTTAGCTAAAGGCGACGAATTGTGTAGACTGATTGACTAACAACTGGCAGTTGTCGCGAGCGGCAGTGTAGGTACTTATTTCGAGCGGTATGTACCTACCAGTACAAGAGGATTGATACAGTAAGCATATAAACCATACACTAGCAAACAGATTACCGGTAACTGGTGTCCGACTGAAGATTCTTCGTCGGCTTCGGCCATCTTCGGCCAAAGCCGAAGTTAGTTAATCTAACGGCGGCTGTAACAGTCGGCTTCAGCTTTCCTTCCGTCAGAAATCGACCTTCGTTCGGAAACAGGTCACGTAAAGTTCGAGAATTAATTAAAAGAAAATCGTAGTCAAAGTGCGCAAACTTCTCTTACTTCTCTAGCGAATGACCATTTGTTTATTTACAAGCTGTGAACCCCATAAAGTTTTCCTTCGTCCATCACAGCGAAATAACAGAAAAGTATTTCCACAATTCGTTCTCCTGTTTAAACCCTATGCTATTCTAGGGGAAGAATTTGAAAGAATACTTCTTGCTATACCTCGTATGAAGACGTTTTTCTATTCATTTGAGAACGTATAAAATACGGAAAGCCAAATACCTACGCGCTCCGAGCGGCTGAAACTCACTCCGATGCTATTCCACTGAATAATGAATCCATAATATAATAATAAAAATCCACGAAGTCGAGTGCAGGCAAAGTTCAATTTTGAACAAAGTCTATAGCGGTCGGATTTTCATGGGACCTTTATTTATTTGTTGAATTCCTGTAAAATTCATACCACTTTACAAGTAATCGGTGTGATTAGTTCAGCTAATAGGCAGACTATTGCGAAATATGCAAGTGATTGTTTAAATTAAATAGAACAGCAATCGACCAGTTATTTAGTAGGTATACACTTTTCAAGACTGGAGTCTACCTCCAGTTCTATTTACTAAAGGATATGTTTGACATGACGGCTTGGTTGGTTCGATTTTTAGGGTTCCGTACCTCAAAAAGAAAAAACGGAACCCTTATAGGATTACTCGTGTCTGTCTGCCACAGCTAATTTACTCCGAAACTACTGGACCGATTGAGTTGAAATTTGGTAAACATAATTATGTAAATCGGTGACACAACGTAAATTAATTTGAAACTTGGGGGCCATTTTTGGGAGATAAATTAGAAAATGAAAAAAATAAAGTTCAAACTACCTATATCCTGTTACATAGCAAATGAAAGGGCTCTTTGTGAGCATCTGAAATATATTTTTTTGTAATTTTAAGATATACAGTTTGGAAGTTATATAAGAAAAAAAAAACAGTCGACTTGATAACCTCCTCTTTTTGGAAGTCGGTTAAAAACAGGCGAAAATTGACAATTCCCCCCCCCCCCCCCTTAACTCCGAAACTACGCCGAAATTTGGAAAAAAAAATAAAAAAATAGTTCTTTGCCTATAGATTACAGGAAAACCTATAAGAAATAAGAAAGAAAAATAAATTAATAAAAATTAAAGGGGGCTTGCCTACTACGATGGTCCGGAACCCTTCATGCGCGAGTCCGACTCGCACTTGGGCGCATGTTTTCGATTTTAAAAATCATTTTGTTTCCTGACTACGGTATAAGTATAGGGATCTACAGTAACAATACAAATATTACGCAGGGACAAATATAAAAGCCTTACGAGAGGTAGGGATCCTTACGAATGATGATATTGAATTTTAGACTGACAACGCCATAACTACTAACATAGACATTACTACGTTTTTTGAAGCATATAGCAATAAGTATTTGTTACTGATGATTAAGGTACCTTTGTCTTTTTTCAGTCAATCAATCCATTTATCGGTGCTACCTATGGTAACTTACACTTTGCTGAAGAGCGTCTCCCACCAAATTATGGGAAAGTAAGTAAATAATTTCTAAGGTTAATTAGACACCGCTGACTATCAGTGTAGGGAAACATTGTAAATAAACCCTGGAATTCGGTCTGAAATCAACAACCTGCACTGAGCAAGCGTGGTGAACTTGTGATGAAGCTCATGCCTTAAGTGGCCCGATATTCGGGGCAGCACAGGCAACAAACAAACAATATAATTTCTTATTATTTTCAGCGTAACTTTGGCAATATCCATGATATATCTATCATGCCATCATTTACATCGACAGATATATCATACAGATGACTACTCATTAGATATAACAGGTGAGTTAAATTGTTCAAAAAACATCTCTATAATATAGTTCCCAATCTCACATTCATATTCACATAAAACTTTTCTTTTAGGTCCGTTAATGGTGATCACTCAAAGGGTAACATCATTAGCTTACTCACTTCAAGATAGTTTAGCTGTAAAAGAAATTGGATCTAATGGAGTGACTGAAACCACAGCAAATCGTGAACTAGTGAAAATTGAGAAGATACCTTCGCCGCTCGAATACTTCGCCTTTACATTAGCCTTCCAAACATTAATGTGTGGACCAGTAGTATTTTATTCTGACTATATAAAATTTATAGAAGGTGCTCGTGTCGATGTGGTGAGATCTATTTTAACTATGATTAAGTAGGTCCTAATATTTCGTTTTAATCAAAACAGTTTGTTTAGAATCTGTGTTTTACTGAGTATACAAGGTCAAACTAAGTTAGCTGGAAAAAACTCATGCTTCAAGTAAAATCAATATCTGGGTCGTCGACCGACGACCCCAAAACGTTTACGTCTGTGGAGTTTCTCTAGGTAATTTAATTTCACTCTGTATATTGTACAGTAGGTACGAACGATAGAAGGAATGTATAATCTATGGAAACTATTACTACACAGTGCATAGTTTCTTGCAACGCACAATAGCTAGTATAGCTTTATTTCGTACTTAAATAGAGTTTAATTTTTATTTCAGTGTGAGAAAGGATGCCATGACGCGAAGGAGGAGCCGTCACCATGTGAAGCTGTGTTATATAAAGTTGCCGGTTCCGTGGCTGCCGCTGTGTTATATTTAACTTTTGCTAAGAAATATCCATTGACTGCTTTAGAAGGTAATTGATCTTTAGAATTCCGACCTATTATGTTTCTTAATCCATTATCCGCATTTGACTCACATTCTGTCCGTTTTGCGTTGTGAATCCTGACTAACATAGTCTAGCTCCGTACAGAAGCACAAAAGCATGCAATTTACACCGGCTACCGACCGACCGCGGCGTGTGCGTGGACTGGACGAAGGCAGATGTGACTAGAAACGAAGAGAGGAGACGCTTGTAGAGCATACACTGACCTTACCTTTGGTGATGTTCTTCATAAATGATAGGTGCGTTAGTGCGTGGTACTCGCAACCAACCCGCGTGTATTACCAGATGTATGAACGTGCACGAAGTAAAAGAACTGGGAAATGTAAGGGTCGTAGCACTCGCAGCAGATGGCATTTTGTAATTTGTGCCAACCCCCATGGAAAAAGGCGTGAATTAATTTGCTAAGTGTTGTTGATATTTATTAAAGAAGCTTATAGTAAAAAAAAATATTTTTAACCGACTTCCAAAAAGAGGAGGTTTTCAAGTCGACAGTTTTTTTTGTGTTAATGTGCAGCGATATCTTCGCCAAATGTGAACCGATTTTGATGATTCTTTTTTAATAAACGAGCTTTTCGTATTCTTTTCTGCAACCTCTTGTAATTGATACCCATATCAAGGGGGCGCATAAAAAATAACAAGTCTGCCATCTTTGGGAGTCCGCCATATTGAATTTAGAATGACGTCACTTAGCTAACCATTCATTGTCATCTAAACTAAACGTATCCTATGCAAAATTTCAACTGAATCGGTTAGGTATAACTGTTTTAAAAGGTAGCTGTAAGATTTGACCTAAACAAACATATAAGTTAATAAAAGCTTGTAAAAATATCTCTCTTTAGAAGGTTCCTTGTCTGGATAAGACGATGTTTAATTTAGGTTCTTAAATTTTTAATCATTTCTTTCCAATGATATTTTCAAACTTCTCAACACCGATAACATAAATCGAAACTAATGGGTTTGTTAGTTTAGAGATAAATAATGACCAGTACTGGGTACCTACTTACCTGAATTAATGGCATCTCGCCATGAATAAAAGGCTACATCAATCTGTCAGATATAATATTATAATTTATATTATATGTACATATATTATGTACTTTTAGGACTAGATACAACTACCCCGGCGAAAAAATTTAATCCGCCCCGAATATTCTTTAAAAGAAAAATAAACAGTATTAATTTAATATTTTCTCAAGGTTATTTTTTATGACGTTTCCATAATACGTGTAAGTAGACATCGAATGACCAGATTTTCAGGGTTAATTACGAGAAATCGCCTTCAGATGTGTTGTTGCTTCCATTAATTTTATTCATAGTCTTAAAAAGTCCCACAATTCTTAACAATGAGTTATACATTTTTGCTTCGTTCTTTATTTCAAGTTTCTCTAAATACCTAATTGAATTTGACACTACAATAAGGTAAAAAAACGTAAAAACATCAGCGGCTGATCTCGTGGTTTAAAAGGAACCACATGGTTTTTATCACAACCTCTAACCATACATGATGTAATAAGTGAAATATCAAGCAAGTTTTCGTTATTTAATGCGTTACTTTTAACATAACAACATCACGTCTGTATTTCCCCGTAGAGTTAGGCAGAGGTGTAGCTCACATTTCGTTAGTATGCATGAACCGTGCACATATAATATCCAAACTCCGTGTTACTCCTACAGAGAAGTTCGTAATGAAAAAACCAATCGAACCCAGGATCTCATGTTCAACATTACTAGACCAACCAGGCATTACTTTTAATCTTGTATAGATTAAAAGTACCTAAACAAAATTAAAGGGTCCGATTAAAATAACAGCTTTTTACTGAATGCATATGAAAGTTTATACAGTACTTATAACAAAAAAACTATTTTTAAAAAAGTAGTTTTTAGCCGTTTCGGGTATTCCCGAAACGGCTGGACCGATTTTGACGGGACTTTCACTGGCAGATAGCTGATGTTATAACTGAGGCTAGGATTCCGTGCACAAAAATTTTAAACCCTGAAATTCTTAACAAAATTCGATGTAGAAACATCGAATTTTGTTAATGGGGTAATATTATATTATATTATAGATAGGGAAGTAATATTTTTATAATACGTCCACACGGACAAAGGTCGTGGGCAAGAGCCAGTAGGTATTAACATATATGTGGTTAGTATTACAAGTAATGCACGAATTTATTAGTATCATATTATTGTTTATATTCCCAGAATTGACAGATCCTGCGTCAGAAGTGTCCCGTTCATGGTCGGCGTTGTACTTGCTATGGTACGCATACTTGGCCACTCTAGTGGTAAGGTGCAAGTACTATCACGCCTGGCTACTGTCTGAGGCCATCTGCAATAACTGTGGCATGGGATTCAATGGCTACAACAAAGACGGCACTGCTAAATGGGACAAGATGTCTAATATCGATATATTTGGTTTTGAGGTAAATATTTTGATATACTTTTGTAATGGGTGTTCAGTAGTGGAAATGAGAAGTACACACTATAATACAATATGTATTTAACAAAAAAATATATGAAGTCGCCAATACAAAAATGAATCTCGCTGTTCACCTCAGTCGCGCTAGCGAAAAAGTCCCGCCGCCCACAGGAAGTCAAACTAACATCCCCTTTTTATTATTGTAAAATATTCGTAACACTTACTTAAATTGACATACTTATTACAATAATTATAAGAATATAAGCTATAGGTTTTATAAAGTAAACTTCTACAATTGAATATGATTTACAGTAATATTTGCAAATTAATAAAATGAATACTCAGAGAAAAGGACAAGTTATTAATATTTAAAATGACTACAACATTATTAGTGTCTTTACATATTGATAGATGGCGCTAATTAATCTGTTAAGTAGATTGCATCAGTAGATCTTAATGGCTGCTGTTATACTAGTTGCGTTCAATGCCGGTAGATGGCGTTAGTAGTATATTCTTGACGATGAGGCGAGTTGATTGAAGCTTCCTGGGTTACGGCTGTACAGCTGGCGACTGGCTGTTACACTCGGCCATCCTGCTATTGTCGTGGTCCTCCACGGCGTTGGGCTCCAGCTCCTTCAGCAGAAGTAGTGGCACCAGAGTCCATTTTTGGCGGTACCTGGAAACAAACAGCCCACAGTATATTCTGGATATACATAATTATGAAATATGTTCTGTCTTTATGATACATTCGAGTTTTTATAACATAATTATGTATTAAATTAGCGTTCAGCTATTAACATAGATTTATTTGACACCTCACATGGCACACAGCGAAGTGCACTCAGATCTGTCTAAAGTTTCACAAAGCATAATTGGAAAGCCATTCACTCAGATCAAACAGCAAGTATAACTCGATACATAATCACAGATTTATCTATAGTATCACTCAGTAGAACAGGACAGATATTCACACAGACCTATCTGCTGTATCACACAGTATAGCATGATAGATAGTCACACAGTTCTTTCTGCATGTCACACAGTATAGCATGATAGATATTCACACAGTTCTTTCTGCCATGTCACACAGTATAGCAGGATAGGTATTCACACAGACCTATCTGCTGTATCACACAGTATAGCAGGACAGATATACACACAGATTATCTGTATCACCCAGTTTAGCAATTATAATTTGTTTGGGTCTCAAATAGATTTTGTTCTATAATGAGTACTCTAATCTGTATCAAGTTTAAAGTTGTTGTGTTCTGTGGTTAGGGCAATACTTTTAATGTGTTGAATGTTTAAATTGGAATAATACGACTATTTATAATATAAGGTAGTTATTTAATTTAAAATTATCAGAGGAAGTTAAAACAATAATATTTGTACAATAAAGTAGGGAATACTGTAAAAATAAATGATTTTATGAATAAGAAGACCCACAACAACTTATATCTATTGCAAACAATTTGTATTATAATTAACTCTCCAATAAATCTATTAAATCATCCCTATCTACTTCATGATCAGAATCTGTAGAGCTGTCTGGCACTGATGACTTATACGGGCGAAGTGAATCACCAGCAACTACTGCACTAAACTTTTTATATCCTTTGACCCCTTGAATGCTATTTATTGTATATCGGTCAATAGTATGGTCTATTTTAGTGATCTTGTACGGTCCCGTAAACACACTCCCTAACTTTTTAGTGACCCCAACTGTATGATCACGAGATAAACCCCTTCCACAAAACCAATTCACCTACATTATATTTCCTACATTTCTTATGCCTCTTATCATACTGACCTTTCATAATTGCCATATTATTATCAATGCGCAACTTTGCATTGCGTCTTCGTTCCAGTAACTGCTTTTGAGGGTCAATGTTTGTACCAACATTTACAGGGTAAGCAGGTAATAAGGCATTGTCATGCGAAAACATAAGACTAAAGGGAGAGAATCCTGTAACAGCATGAGGACTGTTATTTATACCCCAGACTACATCTGAAAGTTTATCATCCCATGTGCATTCACTTTCAGCAGTAGTGTTTAGGCCATTTACAATGGTTCTGTTTACTCGTTCGACCTGACCGTTTGATGGTGGACAAGCAATTGCATTTAATACATGCTTGAACTGTTTTTGTATAGAAAACTCTTTAAAATACCGACTAGTGAAAGCGACGCCTCTATCTGTAACTATTCTATGAGGATTGCCAAAAGTAGATATTATTTCCTTTAAGTTCTGAATAGTTTCTATAGAACCAGTGCCTTTAACAGCTCGAGCAAATACAAATTTCGTAAAAGAATCAATCATTACAAGTATGTAGGAGTAACCACGGCGTTTTTTCAAAAACGGGCCCAAATGATCTATATGTAGGGTGTGCATTGGTTTTGCTACTTTCTCAATGGGATGCAGCTCGCCCTCTACTTTCCCATAATTCCCCTTAGCATAAGCACATTGTAAGCAGGCATTTACATATTTTCGTATAAACCGAGTCATACCAGAGAACCAAAACTTTGATTTTATTGTCTTTTCGCACTTTTCGAAACCTATGTGCCCAACTTGGTCATGGTATTTTTGTAGCAATGAACACTTTGACAGTTTAGGTATTACGAATCGATCGCCGTGTAAAGTTTTTCGAAACAGGCAGTTAACAATGGTATAATTTTTATTTATATCCGGATTATTCGTGCCCGCATTAATCTGTCGAATAATAGTTTGAACCGTATCGTCCTGCAACTGTAGCGTGAGGCGCCAGTCAGCTTCATCAATGCTAAGTATAGGAACGCTTTCAACCGGGTTGCGACTGAGCGCGTCAACGTGTTGCATACGGTGGCCAGGGCGATATTCGATTTCAATATCGAAGTCCTGGATAGTTAGCCACCATCGGGCTATACGAGGTATCAAATCTTTTTTAGTCAGTGTGGTTCTTAATGCTGCACAATCGGTAATCACCTTAACTGGGATACCTGTGACGTAAATACGGAAGCGTTTTAGAGATTCAACCACGGCGAGAGTTTCCAGCTCATAACTATGATAGTGCATTTCCTCCCTACTAGTAACGCGACTAAAATAAGCAACAGGTTTTAAATCACCATCATTTTGATATTGAAGTAGAATACCACCTAACCCCAAGCTACTAGCATCTGTATGGATTTCCGTTTTCGCATGCGGGTCATAAATTGCTAACACAGGTCGCTCAGTCAACGTGGTTTTTAACAGATTAAAAGAATGTTCTTGTTCAGAACCCCACATCCAGGCTACGTCCTTTTTTGTTAGGCTGGTTAAAGGTCGGGCAATCTCAGCGAATCCTCTTACAAATTTACGAAAATACGATGCTAAACCGATGAATTGACGTAGTTCATGTACGTTTCGCGGCTGCCTAAAATTAATTACACTAGTAATTTTTGCTTGCCCAGGGCGTACAGACCCCTCAGTAACCTCATGACCCAAGTAATTTACACTGGTTTTCAAAAAAGAGCACTTAGTTAAATTTAGTTTTAAATTAGCACGAGAGAGAAGTTTCAAAACATCTTCCAATAGGTTTAAACCTTCTTCTATTGTAACAGTGGGCAAAGTAACGTCATCAAGATATGTAGCTATTTTATTATCTAGGGACCCTAAAGCCTTACGAATTAATCGTGAGAAAACCGCCGTTAGCCAAACCAAACGGCATTTAAAAAAATTCATACTGTCCAGTCGATGTTATGAAGGCGGTTCTATGAATTGAATTTTCCGCTATTTTAACTTGATAGTAACTTTGCGCCATATCAAGAACAGTAAAGTACACTTTTCCCGATAGTCGATTGATCTGATCATCAATGTGTGGAAGAGGGAATCGATCTTTTACAGTACGTGCGTTGAGAGCGCGGTAGTCGATGCATAACCGATAGTCGCCTCCCTTTTTTTTAACTAGAATTACAGGACTTGCGTATTCGGAGTTTGATTCTCGCACTATTCCCGCGGATAAAAGGTCATTCACCTTTTCCTGCACTATTTCATTTTCTTTGTAGGACAATCGATAGGGCTTACAAAACACAGGTGTTTCTGAAGTGGTAGAAATATGCATTTCAATTAAATCCGTACAACCAAATTCACTGCTACATTCAGCAAAACAACTACGATACTTATTTAGTAAATGTAATAATAATTTAGAATGTTTTTCTTCCATTTCGCCAATATCTAGGTCAGACAATACAAATGTCTTGTTTGGCTGAACATAATCCTGTGTACTATTAGCGGCACAACTTTGAGTAACGAATGCTACATCGGTTTGTCTGAACGTATCTGCGCGCGCAATCAGTCGGCCCGAGGACCATTGTAAACAAGAATCACCTAAATTAATTAAGCGTAATTGTAATGTTGGTGTATTTTTCAAGACTAACTCTGGTATATAGTACGATTCATCACCCATAGAATACAAACGTGCATGGGTAACAAGTATTTCACTTGGCGTCAAATCATATGATGAGTAGACGCGTACCTCTGCACTCGAACCCGGCAGGACTTCGATGTTGTCGAACAAGAATAGGGTGACTTTTGTTATAAAGTCCTGGCTAGACAGACGGATGTTTGATAAGGGACAGACGTACGCACTATTTACAATTAATTTCACAAATTTACAGGTTATAATTAAGTTTAAGTTCGGCTGATTAATAATAGGCTGCCCCACAATTAAATCTATATCGTTGAGGTTTGCATTTGTTATCTCGGCACACGTTTGTAAACTTATATTATCTATAACTAGATCTATGGACGCTTTCCCCACAGAGTTTACAAGTAAACCTCCAAATCCTCTCATTACAACATTTGATGGTAATATACATGGTCGCGATTTTTCGATCGCTTGCATCGTGATTATATTAACCTTACTGCCAGTATCAATATAGCCGATTGCTTCAAAACCATTAATATACACTTGTTTACGGTATAAATCTGAAATCATTTCTGTGGTAACATGATAAACCTGCCGTACCTGTTGATTTCTTTGCGGTGGCGCCGGCATGTCCCGCGAGCTCCCCCCAGCCGCATACCAGCAGGCGTTGGCAGAGTGTCCCGCGCGCTGGCAGACCTGGCAGCGTGTGGCGGGTGCAGCTCGGCAATCCCGGGCTTCGTGCCCCGGTCGCCGACAGTTATAGCACACCTTCGGAGCAGGGTTCCCTGCCGTAGAGCCCCGATGCCAAGTCGACTTGATCAGCTTCTGGTCGGTGGATCGTCTGTTTTTTTCAGCCCCGTAGTTTTCGAGTGACGAAAGGAACCCGTAATATAGTTCTTCGGGAGTCTTGTAGCCGCATGCTTTCGCGTTCGCACGCAGTTCAACCGGCAATCCACGGATGAGGCACGACATTGCGTTCTCCCCATCCAGTCCACACTTTTTCATTAAAGATATTTTATCATGGTAGTATCGGGTCATGGTCTCGTTCCCTTTTTGGCGTGCCAGCATTTCTTCCAGGCGGTCGACGAAATCGGTGGTACGTGGAAACGCCTTTGTTAGCCATTCCTTCCAAGTGCCCCACGTGGCGCTGTAATCTTCCAGGGCGTCGTACCAGTCGCGCGCTGCGCCGCGTAGACGAGTTTGCATCACGAAGACCCTATCCCTTTCTTCCCAGTTATATATGTCGCCCAGTTGATCTATCTTGTGAAGCCATCCAATCACGTTTACACTTTTCTTCGCTGGATCGAATTTAGGAATGACCTCTGTGTCCAGGTGTGTTATTCTTGGTCTTTTGTTGGCGGGTAACTCACAAAAAGAGGACTGCGATGAAAAAAAAACGGGACTTTTTTCCTCCTGGCGGCCACCATTTTCTTCAGAGTCGACGCTTGGCGACCGTCTCCCTAAGCCGTGCATATATGGGCCGTGGAATTCTTCCATCCCACTTCTGAATTGTAATGGGTGTTCAGTAGTGGAAATGAGAAGTACACACTATAATACAATATGTATTTAACAAAAAAATATGAAGTCGCCAATACAAAAATGAATCTCGCTGTTCACCTCAGTCGCGCTAGCGAAAAAGTCCCGCCGTCCACAGGAAGTCAAACTAACATCCCCTTTTTATTATTGTAAAATATTCGTAACACTTACTTAAATTGACATACTTATTACAATAATTATAAGAATATAAGCTATAGGTTTTATAAAGTAAACTTCTACAATTGAATATGATTTACAGTAATATTTGCAAATTAATAAAATGAATACTCAGAGAAAAGGACAAGTTATTAATATTTAAAATGACTACAACATTATTAGTGTCTTTACATATTGATAGATGGCGCTAATTAATCTGTTAAGTAGATTGCATCAGTAGATCTTAATGGCTGCTGTCATACTAGTTGCGTTCAATGCCGGTAGATGGCGTTAGTAGTATATTCTTGACGATGAGGCGAGTTGATTGAAGCTTCCTGGGTTACGGCTGTACAGCTGGCGACTGGCTGTTACACTTTGGTTGGAAAATCATCAACGTTGAGCGACGGCTTGACGTTCAAATTTGAAGATACTATTAGTAGGTTCCTATACAGCGTGATCGCTGTTCTAGCTCAGCAGCGAGTTCTAGGTCTTGAGAGAATTTAAAATTCACATTGGAAAGAGTCCTCACACTCCTTACTCTTGTGTTAATTTATTTATGATTTAGATCAAGTGAATGTCTGATACGTATATTTTTCTTTTTTAGTTCGCACAAAACTTCCGCACAGGTGTCGCCAGCTGGAATAAGAATACGAACACTTGGCTTCGGGACGTGGCGTACGAGCGCGGCGGCGCGGCGTGGCGTACTGCCAGAGTGTACACTCTCTCTGCCGTCTGGCACGGCTTCTATCCTGGCTACTACTTGACCTTCTTTGCCGGTGGCCTCTTCACTATTGCAGCTAGGAAGGTAACTAACATCACAGTTTATTTTAGTTATAAGGCTCTTAGGGACTACTCACACTTATACAGCTCTATTCAGCTTATGCCCATAGAAACCAACGATTTTGTATGGAGATGCGTACGCATCCGTCCAGCTTTCCGCGTCAAAGTCCTAAACTTTCCGAGGACAAATGTGTTTTTATCATGCGATTGCTATAGGTTCGTTCGTACCATTCGTGTAAAGCGCTGTTCTGCCGCATTCAGCGCTGTTCCGCCGCATTCAGCGCTGTTCCGCCGCATTCAGCGTCGAACGCGGCGGAACGATGTTGTACGCGAATGGTTCACTACTCCTTGTCGACAAGTTGCGACCCGCAAAGTTCCTGCATAGATTTGATTTATTATTACGTAATCATTGTGCACGCAAGGATTGACAAAAAAATAATATTATTTTATTTTAATTGGGGTACCAATGCTGTCATTTGTAGATCTTTGACAGTCGTTAGGTAGCCAGTAGCCCAAAAAGTCTGACAACCAGTCTTACCCAGTACTAACTGGGTTGTGGAGGTCAGATAGGCAATCGCTCCATGTAAAATACTGGTATTCAGCTGCATTCGGTTAGACTGGAAGCCGACCCCAACATAGTTGGGAAAAGGCTAGGCAGATGATGATGGGTGATGTTTTCTATTAGGTACTCCAAAGTGGGTCAACCCACTGTCGTTTGCGTTTCAATTTTTATCTATTTCTTCTGCAAGAAGCGAAACGATAAAAATATCTCACATAGAACTGTCCATGTTGAGGGCAAAATACTAAATGAGTAGCTTACCGTCTTACATTAAATATTTAGTTTTATCTTCCAAAGGCTTTTTTAACATCTCAAACTGTTACAACACCTTATTCAGTAATAGTATTGCAACACAGAGCGATATTTCTTCCTTTTGGTATAAGTATTCTACTCTGTTTCATTCAGTAATATTGATGAAATAATAATCAAATAATATAATTAATCAAAACACCGAAATATTTGCGACGTTGTCAACTTTCAGAATGTACAGCCTGAAAGTCTATTTTACTTATTCTAATCTTTTAAATTGTGTTCAGGTAAGGGTCGTGGCACGTCCAATGTTTCTCGACAGTCCACCCAAGAAGCTGTTCTACGATTCGCTATCATTCATCACCACGAGGGTTGCGATGACCTACGCTACGGTGCCATTTGTTCTTCTTCATCTCACACCTAGTCTCGCCTTCTATGGGTTCGTATATTTTGAATAATTACAAATTACAAAAAAAAAAATAGAAAAATCAGCCAGCCAGAGCGAATTGAAAACATTTAATGATAGCCATATTTTTGTTTTAATGTTTACCTTTAAAATAGAAAATGTTTGTTCTATACCAGACGACCTGTTCAGTTTATTTCTCGTGTATCAAATTATAACACAACATCACGCCTGTAATCCCCGAAGGGTTAGACAGGTGTACCTGATAGTACACCTACATTTCGCCAGTTATGTTTTAAGTTTCGTGTGATAGGGGGCGAGCCTATTGCCATTAACTGAGCACAAATCCGGACTCCGAACACTTTGCCCGATCCGAGAATCGAACCCAGGACCTGACGCTCCGCAATCGCGCTTGCGACCACTCGACCAGCGAGATCGAATACAAAACATCATTTAATTTTCTTTTTTCAGAAAACTTTATTACTCGCTCCACTTCATCGCGTTGGGTGCTTTGCTTTTACCGGAACAATCTAAACGACCTACGGACATACAAACACCACAAGCAACTCCAACAGAAACATTGAATGGTAAACTAAAAGTAACATAATTCGTAAGTAACATCATTAGGCACGCCATTGACGGGTTCAATGGCTCTATCTTACATGTTCTTTGATCTTCACCATCACAACATCAACAGAAACAGAGGAATATTGTTATCTCTTCAAGAACCTGAATTTACCACGAGCTGCCATTAAAAATGCAATTTTCTTTGTAACTTTGACAAAACCGCAACTTACAAGTTGCAACAAATAAGATGTAAAGTTGATATTTTTTTTAACTTCCTTGACTTATCATACAGTACAAGAAAATCGGTTGAGTTGTCCATATCAATTGTATCGCCTTAGTTATACAGGGTGTCTTGGAATTCGCCTCATTCCTTGTTAGGCTAGCGAAATTTTGTGACCATGGCACTTCCGAATTTGTTTTTTAAATTGCCATTTCGACATTGACTCATTTGCGCTTTAGCCTTATCGTGAATTCGTGATCTGTTTTCATTATTTATGCATTTAACTAACTTTACATTTAAAAAACAAAACTGTTAATTTTGTTTTGCTATGTTGGTTATTTAAAGTTTATTTTTGGTTAAGATGACCAAACCAGTTTTATAACAGGCTAATAGAATAAATTAAAAAAAAAAGAGAATATAGCTAAAGTTTAGAAGGCACATGTTGGCGAGGCAGCGCGCTGCTTTTGGGGGCACAAACTAGTTAACCTAATTTAGGTAAACAAACGACGCATTTATTTTCTCACGAAAGGCAGAATGTCTGATTCGCAAAATGTCAGGTTGAAATAAAGTCATATTCACAAGAATCTCGGTAATAAATTTAATCGGTTACAGAAATAGGGCATTTTGAGGGCGCATGTATTGTAAACAACGCACCGCAGTGAATTTTAATTGGTCCGATCCAGTCGGTCAGGTTGACCAGCGCCGTGCAAATAAAAAAAAAAACAATACAATTCAAGCGCCAAAATTACCATGCAGCACCTAACTATAGATACAAAAGTATGTGCTGGTTTTCGTAAACGAACCTAATTATTTATTGCATTACGATAACACCATTTTGCGCATTCAGTTAGTTACTATTGTGATGCATTTGTTTGCGTGGATAATATTCTTCACGCGGTGAGATGTAGCAGAGCGTCAATGGCTTAGGCAACAATGTGTTTTTGTGGACCTTTTAAGCTTTAGCAATTAATGTTCTGTGGAAAAAAAACATCTACCTTTTTTACCCATGTGTTTTTATATTATATTTTTTTACTTTACTTTTTTATGTCAAACAGTATTATAGGGAAAGAGCTGATTTACGATAATTTAATTGAAACCACACAAGTTTATTTTAGAGTCAAGGCTCAAATAAAATTCATGGCTGCTTTTATGCCAGAAGTATAGGCAATAAGCAGGTATTGTGTTTATAATTTTTCATTGAACAATACAAGCACAGATTAAAAGTTGCATGCACACAAACTCTATACTAATTATTTTTGTCGGAGTATTATAACATTCAGTAGACTTTAATTAATGTTTTTGAATATTTAAAAAAAAAAACAAAGTAGAGACTCAAGTCAGACAAATCATACACCCTAAAAAGAACTGGATTGGTACACACCTCTTTTGTCGACTGAACATATAAGTTAACCAGTTTTCGAATACTTACAGGAATTCTTAATTAATATTCTCTATTTTTTTATATTAGGTACTAAAGTAAATTTATTAAAAAAATAACATATCTTTAAAGTTCTATTAAATGAAAGATAATATAATTTCATTGCTTTTACAGAAACTCACTAAATACAATAATTATAAAGTCATTCTGTCTCTATGAAACGATTTGATAGGAATACAAGAACATTTGTGTTAACTGTAAAACTGTTTTATTGATAATTTGGGCGTTTTCAAAAAGTTGTCGATGACCTTAGGAATTACCACAAATATTAAGGGATTTACATTACAGATAGTAGCGCAATGGAAAGGACGTGAGGGCCACGTTAGTAAAATTTCCACTTTTAACTTTTCTGTTGAAATAAAAACCTTCAAGAGGAAAGAGAGAGAGAAAAAGTGATTTTAAGGTTTTACTAGTGGTAACATTTGACGTGATGATTTAAAAATATCAAATCAACGGGGCGGTAACCACGTTCTGTTGCGCGTCCAACACAACAATACAAATATTATATAACAAAAAAATAATAAGTATAACTGAAAATAGATTTAAATACGTTTCCTAAAGAAATAATAAAATCGGACAATAAAAAAATCAATAGATCCTTTATTAAACTCGATTATTGACTCTGAAATTGGTCAAACTCATGGGACATCTTTTATAAAAAACGTCAATTTACATGGTGCATGATAATTATTTTCAACTTTGAACCATCTAAAATACTTTATTTTTAAATTTATTAAAATAAATCGTAATAATTTGTGTTATTCAATCATTTTTATATTTCTAACTACTAATTATAGAAAAATAAGTAAATAAAAATTGTTGGACGTTATCTCAGATGAAATGAATTAAAGCTGAATGTTTCCGAGTGCTTTTGCATAGGTACATATTAAGAGAGAATATATTATAGTATTATGAGAAGTCACATGTACATTTTGACAACATTGCATTTGCAGAATAACCATCTGGAAAGAGAAGGGTAATTGCCTTATTGTTAATGTTTTGTCCGAAGTTGCATTAAAATGTAGGTGTTCCAATATCGAAAATCTTGGTTGCAGCAATTTGTGCATGGGGACCAATGGGTAATACCTCAAACATGGAATTGTATTTATTTTTGTTACAAATTAATTTTATATTTAACGTATTTTATATTATGGTTAATAAAAATATATTTTACGTGACTGATTTTATTTCTTATAGCTGACCCGCGCAACTTCGTCTGCGCCACATCAGAGAGAGGGTTAGAGAGTGTGAGTCAACCTTAAAAGATAGACATATGCTATCGCAGACTCATGATTGTTGCGTAACTTTAACCGTTTACACAGCGCACGCAACGGATGCTCTCAAAAGGAATACATTTTCCCTGTTTTTGCAATATTTTTCATTGATGCTCCGCTCCTATTGGTTGTAGCGTGATCCTAAAAAACCTTTAGCCTTCCTTAATAAATGGGCTATCCAACACTAAAATAATTTTTCAATTCGAACCAGTTGTTCCTGAAATTAGCTCGTTCAACCAATCAAACAAACAAACTCTTCATCTTTATATTGGTAAAGATTCAAGTAGGTAACAATTTAATTTTTCGGAAATATTTGCATTAATCGCTAAAATATTCTACTTATGTTTTTCCAAATAAGGGCTTCCCTCGATAGCCTTAAGTATTTATCCTTAGACACTCGATGACAGTCATACTCCAGCTAGGTCGAAAGTTCTCATCAAGGTGCATGAAATGAGCCAAGACACGATAAAGCTGCTGTAAACTGCTGCGGACCTCTTGCAACTGCCTGCCGTCTCCATCGTCAGTCCTTCGATGACAGTCAAACTCCAGGCAGATTTAAAGTACTCACCAAGGCGTATGAAATGAGCCCAATAACAATATAGCTGCTGTAATCTGTTGAGGACCTCTTGCAACTGCCTTCCGTTTCCATCAGTAGAACGTCGATGACAGTCATACTCCAGCTAGATCAAAAGTTCTCATCAAGGTGCATGAAATGAGCCCAAACACGACATAGCTGCTGTAAACTCTTGCGGACCTCTTGCAACTGCCTTCCGTATGCAAAGCGCATGGAAAGCGATCGAAGACACACTCTACAGGGTCTGTAGATTTTCAAAGCAGTGTCATGTAAACTAATCTAAAGTACGCTATCATAACTTTTTAACAAAGCCGGTCAGTCAATTTTAAAGTTATCTTGTGAGCACATTTTTATTCATTAGTACCAGTTTGGTTCAATAGATGTCGCTGCATGTATCTTACATATTGATGATAAGTTCTTCTTGAACACTTAGTATATTAATGCTAAATACCCTTGATAATAAAACTATTTATTTGAATAAGAATTAATACTAAGATACGAATGTAACCAACTTTTTGTTTCTACTGGGGCGATCTAATGAAATTTTAGAACACAAAAGCTGCTATTGTGACTTAACTATGCTAGTTAGATATATGCTCTCGCAGACTTTTTGTAGGTAATAATGAGTACTTTAATCATGTAGTACATTATTTTTAAGTATCATCAATAGTTTTCTCAGCGCACGCCAAATAATGAATTTTATAGGCAAAATTTTGCTACTTTGGGTAACATTATTGCAATTTTCTTAAGGATCTCTAATTTTTTTGAAAATAAATTATAGCCTATGTTACTTCCTGATAATTTAGCTTTCTATTAGTGAAAAAATGGTTCAAATCGGTCCAGTAGTTTCGGAGCCTATTCGGTACAAACAAACAAACAAACAAAAAAATACAATATTTTTCTTTATAATATATTTTTTTAAATAAAAGCGCATTACACCTTTATTTCTCTTGCCGTCAAAATGTAACATGCTTTTATTTTTATGTAAACCTTCACTGGGTGTGGTCTAACACAAATGTAAAACTAGGTGAGGCTTATTTCTCCTCTAGACTATTCAGGTTCAAAACTGGGCAAGTAGCAATATGCCTCACAATAATTATGTACCTTGGTTTATCTGACTTACTACTTATCTTAACTGATTAAGGTTAAAATTACCAACCATTTGAATACAAGCATGGTCAACAATGCTCATGCTCTCTCTCTCTGCATGAGACTGCCCTACAGTGGGACTATAACAGTCAACAGGTTTTACTTATTAATTGGGTATTTAAGGCAATTTATTAGGTTATATTCTCATTACTCATTTTAAGTTATACATATATGTAAATTAAGGACACATGATTACATACTACATTTGAACACTTATACACATTATTTCTTATTCTTTTTAATATTCATAAATGCTTGTCGTAAGCAACAGAGTGCGCCAGGTACATCATTAGTTTCTTGTAATCTTTTCTGCACTTCCTTGAATAGATTTAGCTTTGGTGTGACACTGGATACTGAAATAAAAGAGAAATAAGGTTACACTATAATTTATTTTTAAAAGAGTTGAAGTTGAGAGAGGTTTGATTGCTGGGGTAAGGTTCAACTTGCTTGCCAATGGATAGGCAGATTCATTGAGATGCATTGTTAAAACTTAAGGTGAAGGGCCAAGTTTAGTATTTTTGTAACCATAGCGGGCCAAAAGAAATACAAAGTGAACTTAAATTTAAAAAAACATGACGCAGTGCAGTCGCAGGTAGTCTAGATGGGGCAGGTAGGTAAATATGTGGATATGGCACAGGAATAACTAAATTATGGGCATTTTAAAGATGTTTGTGATGTCCTATAAAGTCGGATGAAAGACCTATGCGGGCCACTAGGTGGGCCAGGGGCCATATGTTGGACAGGCCTGTATTAAATATATAGTTACTATCAAGTTATGGCAATGTAAAACACACTTACATTGATAACATCCTGTTTTTGCGTCTCTTATTAGGCGGGCAGAATAATTTTCAGATTCCTTTTTAGCTTCTGTAAAAAACTGCACAAACACTATTTGTGATCCTTCACTTTTAGATTCAATTGTGTAGTACATTTTCAAGAACTTCTTATAATATTTCTTTGCCATTAGAAAAGCTTCATGCGTTTCTTTAATTTCTTGAGACAACAGCTTTTGGTCTGTAATAAATAAGTTTATTACTGTCATGTGCATCTATTTCAGCTGCATCTGTTTAGACTGGAATAACTTGTTTTAAATGTGGATTTGTTATAAACAGCATGATCAAAGGGTCAGTCAGCGAAATTTAAAATAACATCGGAAATATTTGAATAAGCTACATACTAAAAAAGATGCAGTTGAAATTAGTTAAAGAATAAAGTCATTTACATAAGTGCTTATACATATATAACAAAGTCAAAATCAAAGGCAACAAGGCACAACAACATACGCAAACTTTTAATTACAACAACAGCAATAATTTAAATTTTGGGAATCACGATAGTACAACAAGTTAAGTATTTGGGTACCTTTTTTGTACTTTTCATACTGAATCTTTTGTTGTGAGAGCTCCTCAAGTTTTATGTCAATATCGTTTCGCAGCTGCTTATTACGTTCTATTAAAGTTTTCAGTTCATCATCATGATTTAGGGCTACATTGTTGTTGCAATTAAATTTCTTAACTCTGAAACCGTTTTCGATAACATTGACGACATGTTCATGTAATGATGCCACTTTAGCTTCAAACTCCGTATAACTGTTTTCTTCAGTCAGGTCTAAATTAATTTGGATATCCCAAATTTCTTCAATTATACTCATTTTTGAACATTAATCACCCGCAACTTTGGTTTATCTTTTAAGAAATATTTTGAATTCAAAGTAACTGACGATACGTTTGTTTGACATTAACAAAGTGACGCGTGAGTAACCACAGAGTAAAAGTATATTTTGACAGTTTTGACTCCCACAAGTCTGTGGGCGTCAAAATATACTCTACTAATGTGTGCTACATGACTATGTAGCGCTCCAGCCCAAGGAAATTATATACTAACTGGAATGAAGACGTGCAGCGGAAAGCCGTTCCGAGCGAGAAAACTTCGAGAGTGGATGTCATCCCTTTCTAATAGGGTATCCAATATTTGTTTATTTTTGGGACAGTTATTCTTTTATAATCAAAAACAGGGCGAAGCCGAAGCCTACGCATACTGTAAAACTCTGTAATGGGATAGGTCTATGAAGTGAAAAATACGTGACACTTAGGTTACATCTTTCATTTGTAAAGAGATTTTAAAGCGTACAGGCAGGCAACATTCACATAGATGAAGCATGAGCATGTAGCATTTCCAAACAACTTATTATGTAGTATTTGATAAATTTATTAATCACACTATAAATTATAAAACTTATGGTTATAAGTTATTGTTGGTTTTAGTATGAGTCAGTAATTTTAAATTTAAGTGCGAAGATGCTGATGACGGAAGGCAGTTGCAAACTAAGCAATAGGTTGAATACTTCTTTTTTAAATGGACAACTTCAAGCCCGTTGCTGAAGATTCTTATTGTTAGGGAGTCTGCATGGAAACAAAACAGTATTATTAATACATTAACAATAAACAGTATTTAATATGAGTGTCATCTATGTTGCCATTCAGAAATAACATAATTCATAAGTAATTTAATTTATTTAAGCTTACTGTATTTCGCAAGAAATTATTATTTTAATATTTAGTATTTGAAAATTAAATTAATCCCGATACGATTTATGTGCTAGTTTAGCAATCAACAAGATCTCGTTTGAGATAAAGTTCATTTTCAAACGGTTTTTTGATATCAAAATTTTGTTCGTACTCATTCCAGTTAGTATATAAGTTTCTTGCTCCAGCCTCCAGGATTACCTATTATAATGAATGTATATTATTTGTTATTTATTTTTATAACTATATTTTTATCTATAACAAATAAAATAAACACTATAAAAATTTAAAAGTATTTGTGCAGGCTAAACAAAACAAACAAATACAATATAAAGATATAGCGTGTTGTTTTGTTTCACTCCCATCACACCTTCGCGCTTCTTTCTGCTCTAAACTTACATAAAACCATGTTAATGCATATTTAGGACAAACTTACATGTGATACGAAACACCAAGGTTTTGCAGATTTGAAGTCACGTTTTTTACAACAGCAAACTTCACAATTAACCAATGTTTAGAGAGCCGAGCGTTTATTGACAAATAAACTAGTTATAAATAACGTCTATGGTCTTATGGCCAATGTACTAACAGAGAGGTAAGTCCAGCTATGTCAACTCTAGATCCTATTCCTCTGTGAGGAATCGCAACGAGCGCCTCTATTGTGAATGAAAATGCTGTTGCTGGAATCTCTAGTTGGTGCTTTGTGGCCTGTGGGTTGAAAACCTGATATGTCAAATTGTCAATGAAGATCGTGAATAGAAAATGTATTTGTTTTAAAACGAGAAATTTCATATTATTGAAACTATTTTATAGTTGTAGTAGAAGTTAAATGAATACGCTGTCATGCAAAACTCTTTGTTTACGAATAATTTATTTCGTGTCTGTTTGCGGTTAGTTTAAAAAGGATATGAATTTCTGGTAAGCAAATCAATGAGCAGATTTTATCAGTATGTCATGTGTTTATTTTAGTTTTCTTTCAATAATTTGTTTATCTCAGGTTTTCGGCGAAAAATCTTAAGAGGTCACATCAGCGGACTGTTTTGATCATTATGTTTTATTGCATTTATGATGAAAAACTTGTAAAGTCTGTTTCTGTGCTTACTAAAAGTTTTATGACTTTCAAGATATTCGAGCAGAATTTGTCCAATGGGCCATTGTCTAAGCTGTTTCAAAAACCAAGCTAATGCAGATATTACGACTTCTCCTCACAGAAAGAAAGATGGTTAGTGAAATGATTTTTACTTTACATGTATATGTATAATGGACATTCTTTGTACCCTACTGATTTTATAATCTTTGATTTTTCTTTTTCAGAGATGACAGAAATAGCAGTCACAGTTTCTGTTTATCCACAACAGGAACCACTTCTTCATGACAATCAAAATAGTATTAACAACTTTAGAAACACAAGTAGTTCACAACTTTCAAGCACACTGTCTGGAGAGCAAAGCCCAGTAGAGTTACTCAATACTCAAAAAACGACTTTGGCTTCAGAGAGACTACCAAAACCATTTTATCAAAAGCTGCCAACCATACCCCGGACTATGTCTTCTTTAGGTACTTATGACTCACGCATATCTGAATCTAAAATTAATCAGCTTTTTGACCAATACAAAGACTCATTAGAAGATGCTATATTGGCAGAAGGAATAGAAAACCTATGTAATGATCTGCAGTTAAACCCTGATGACTTTAAAGTTTTGGTTTTGGCATGGAAATTGAATGCTAGTCAAATGTGTAGGTTTACAAAATCTGAATTTATACTGGGCTTGAAGAATATGAAAACGGAATCAATTAAGGGTATACAATACAAATTAAATGAGATAACAAGTGAGCTCAAGAGAGATACTGAAAACTTTAAGGATTTGTATAGATTTACCTTTAAATTTGGTTTAGATGTGACCACTGGCCAGAGAATACTGCCTACAGATATTGCTATCCTGTTGTGGCGTCTAGTCTTCACTAACAATGAGCCTCCTATTTTAGACAGATGGTTGTTGTATTTAGAAAAGAATCCACACATAAGAGGCATTCCAAAAGACACTTGGTATATGTTTTTAAATTTCTGTGAATTCATTGGGGATGATCTCAGCAGTTACGATGACACAGAGGCTTGGCCTAGTCTCTTTGACGATTTTGTGGAGTATGAAAATGATCAAATGAATCAAAATGTCAAAAGGAATGATGTCAAAACACAGGATTAAAGTCCATTGCCAAATTTTAGCTTCTGTAGGTACTTAATTAAGATATTGAGACTGATAATCTGATAATGAATGTTCAATGATGTTAGTCTTGTATCTCTGGTGAAGTTAAAGTGTTAATAAGGTAAATGAACGTATTATTAGTACTACGTACTGAACAAAATTGCGTAGGTACGTATTGTGAGATTTAAAAATGTACATAAAGTACTTTTATATTTTATAAATGTTTATCTTTAGGTTTATTTTTTAAAATTATTTAACATTCCAGTGATGGAATTAGACAAAAATTGTGTAAATATTGTTCTTAGTTGCATCAAAGCATCTTTTATTTCTTTCATGCTGTATATTTTCTTTTACCTTTCTTCTTCGCTACTTTGAGTCTAAATCTTGCACAAACAAAATATTGCCTGAAAAATAATAGAATAATGATATTAAAGAAGTTTTATTTAATGAATATACATTACAGGATATAGGAGTGCAATGGGAATGATGAATAAAAGCTATAATATGTTAAAGCATCAAGTAACCAACCTTTATTCTTCTAAAATAATAGCATAGCATAATCAGCCTATCAATGTTCCCACTGCTACCGGACGCAAGCCTCCTCTCTATGAGAGGGAATGGGCTTTAATCCACCATGCGGGCCCAGTGTGGGTTGGTAGATGTCACATGTCTTCTAAAATAATATTCTGACTTTATTTAGACCATCTAGTTTTAAAGTTTGCTAAAGTTGAGCATCAGTCTATTATTATTTTCTGTTGTTGGTGAGTCCATGCATACCATGCTTGGATCCAGGGCATTTCAGGGTGTTGGTCTAGGAGGTGCAACTATTGCGCTGTTTCCTCATGGTCATACTACTGGGGAGGAGAATCCCCCTACACAGAGATTTCGTTTGTGGACTTGTTGCACAACACCTATGAATTTTCACATGATAGCTTTAAGTGCCAAAGTATTGAGACCCAGTGGTTTCACTAACGATATGCCAAACCGAGAGCGCGGAGTGCGTCTTGGTTCTTTTGACTCTTGCATGGGATTGTCAAGAGCTGTTTGTAGACATTTCCGAAATTATCCTGTGAAATTACATTGAAGAAAAACAAGATTTCCGACTATGGCCATACGCGAAAATAATCTGGTTTTGACTGTGGCGGCATCTACAGCGCTTTATGAGAACTTCGTACCATTCTGATGTCAGTCAATTGACGCAATCAAAGTTATCCTCTAACGCATAGTATGACAACTTCAAATAGGCAGTTCAAAGTGGCGCTGCTAGGCAAGAAAAATATGTATTGATATGTCAAACTTAGTACGTTTATTGTGTTTTCCCGTCTGCATAGATAAGTTGATTTAATTATAACAGTTCCGGTGGGAGCGGGCGCGTTCTTCAGAGGTGCTCCAATCGGACAGCGGGGCAAGCTGTTCATTGCTCACTTGATCAGCGTGAAAATGAAACTGTCGAGACAAAACGGCGCCGGGCCGCTGTCCGCTCTAGTTGCCGCTCGACACACGCTCTTGATTAGAATGCGTCGGAGCATCTTTTTATTCCTTCCAATCAAGTGTTTTGTTTTACACGCTCTGCTGCCAGCACGCCCACACCTCGGCCTCCCGGCAACAACTGTCTGGCTGTATAACACAACTTCCTGTATCTGAATACTATACAGGATGTAACAGATTAATAAATCCTAGGTGGTGATTCAGACCATCAAGCTGGAAAACTTTCACAAGGAAAGTGGGTCGAAAAAATAAATTTAAACTTCCCATACCAAAATATCACATAGGCCGTCACACAATTGGATAGAAGAGAGAGAGAGAGTTCAATACTTTTTTTTCGACCCATGTTCCTTATAGATATTTGGGATCCGAATCACCACGAGAGATATTGCGCTTATTCTGTTACACCGTAAACAGACGCTTCACGAAGCCGTCAATCAAGCATTCTGTACATCAAAATTAAGTAACTTCAAAAATTATTGCTGGGAAACAACTTTTTTTTTTGGGGTGAAAAATCACGTTTTACGGTAGGACTCGATCAACGCATTGTGCTGATGGATGGATTTAATAGTACGGGCATCGTGGAGGTGTTTAAAGTAAATACTTACATTAAAAACATGTATTTAAAAAAAAAACTTAAACAGAGGGAGAATAAGAAGTGCTTTTCGGCTTCGTTTAAGGACGCTGTTACATTTTCGATGAACTGAAATTTAGGTAACTAAAGTCGCACACAACGACATCACGCGTACGCACACATTGAACAACTCTGAGCGCTCGATTTTATACTTCACTTATATATAATCTTGGTCCATTTTATTATTATTTAATTTTATTGATTCTGGAAGATTACTTGGACGTTTGAAAATGCATTTGATAACTGTTACTTAGTACCGTCGTCTTGATAAGCAGGTTAGTATTTTTAACCGACTTCAAAAAAAGAAGGTGCTCGACCCGTATGTATCCGCGATTTTCTCAAAAACTACTGATATTGATCGGGTTTTCGTTTACAAATGAAAATGTTTTCAGGGACGGTTTAATTGTAGAATGTATTAGGATCTGACATTTTCGAAGATAGACAATGGAACTTTTCAAAAACAAACAGCAACAGACTGGCGATCGCAGTGATCGTCTATCTTACTTATATTATAAATGCGAAAGTTTGCGCTGATGAATGGATGGATGTTTGTTACTCTTTCACGCAAAAACAATTTTGAACGAATTTGGATGAAATTTGGTACACAGATAGTTTATAACCTGGATTAACACACAGCATACTTTTTATCCCGGTATGACGTTCCCGTGGGATAATAATCGAACATCACGCCGGTAATGCCGCGGGCATAATCTAGTATATATGCATCTTGGATTTTGGTTAAGACCCCATGTTCGATATAACCGACCCCAAAAACCATGAAAATGACACCCATGAAGAAAAGTTATCAAATTTTTGTCGGCGCCATTTTGAACTTTGGTTATTATCATATATCCGATACTTGCGACCCCAAAAACCATGAAAATGACACTCATGACAAAAAATTGAGAAATTTTTATCGGCACCATCTTGTATTTTGATTTTGTCTCCATATTCGTCATACACACATACATACAAACCGGTTAACATCATAACCCTCCTCGCGCCCATCCACTTCCAAACCTCATCGCCGACAGCTTAACCTTATCCATCCCAATCCTAACCTTACTTAGAGCTGCTTAACTCCACCCATCCATTCCGCAACCTTGTCAACAACTGCTTAACATCACCTGTCCAAATTCCGATCTTACCCAATATAATTTCTAAACCACATTCTAATAATAAAAGTATGAAACTCGTACTTAATTTTATTTAAGGCCGAAAAAGCATCAACTCCTTCCGTTTACGTTATACGACGACGGTACACACACGCATACACACTACAATATTTTCTAGTAATTTTATCGTATTTATTTTTTGCGAGAGAGCGATACACCCGTCCTTCCACGAGCGCTTCTGAGCGCGGATTGATGAACCGCGAGTGCAAAATGTATGAAGAATTCGGCAAATGTTTTTATTTTAGCTAATAATTGAAAAAATATGTTGATTTTGATACAAAATAATTAGCTGAACCTATAAAGGACTATATATACCGCAATTTGTTATAATTTTCAAGATAAAATATGCTGTAAATTTACCTATACTGGTGCCTATTCTGACCCTATTTTTTTAATTTTCCGCGATTATTGTGATGGGAAAAACGTATTTGTGCGAAAATTTTGTATGACGTCATACAATTTTTCTGATGCCAATCTGGAGATGAATATACTATCTTTAAATTAAGACCATCATATTTTGACATTTGTGATTGCTTATACATTAAAATGGTCCCTGAAAAACACTGTTATTTGTAGAAAAATGTAATAGCGTCCTTAAGGGTCTATTTACACCCTTTATAACCATTTATCCGGATAATGAAGCAACCCAACTTAGGCCCGGAAAATAATACTAATATTAACATGACCTAGGAAAAACAAACATTTTATCAGCTAGGGTAATTTAGGAAGTCAGGTTATTTGTACGAGAACAGTCGGTTCGTTCTCGGCGTTATCTAGAAACCAGCTTCGGCAAAAATTTCAGCCCATTTTGGCCGAAGCCGATTGCTGAACCGAAGGTTTTGTTGGACACTAACTTAACTAACTTTATTAGGAAACTAGCTCTTTCCTATTGAAAACAATTTTGGCAAATTTAATTTTTTGGTCATGAGTCCATAAAAATGACGAAAACTGACCAAATTATTTTTTTAATGACACGCGACTGTTTCGTGTAAGGATCATTTCATCAGGTATCGAAACTGGCATCAGTAGATGGTAAACTGCCATGCCTCAAGAACCTGCTCTGCATGGTGGTTCTCGATGGCCACCGCGATTCGCCGCGGAACCCGCAAGAGGGCGCTGTTGGTAAGCATTACCTAAATTACAGAGTCCGACAACCAGTCTTTTTCGCTCAATATAAAATACTGGTATTTAGCTTTGGTAATATAAATGTGTAAAGGCGGACATCAAGTCGATAAAGTTTATAACAGCATGTAACGCTCCACCCACCTGCCACCTTTCACTACGCCAACTCGTGACCGTAAAGTAGCGACGCGGCGAGTACGTTTTAAAATATTTAAAAAATAAGAATGTGAATGAGTGTATATAGTTTTGGGTAAAAAGTAAGTGCAGAGTGTAGTATTAATAAAATTTTATTTTAAACAAAATAATATAGTCGCAGCCTGCCAGTGCTCGGTCGGTGTCGAGGCCCGCGCGAGGCTCACGCGGCCCCCCGCCTCAACTCAAAGGCACTACGACGCGGACCGGCGGGCAGCCCGCGGCCTCTCCGCGCCCTAACTTCCCTCTACAAAAGCATGTCGACGAAAACAAAAGCATGAGGTGAACGGGCTCGGGGGACTACGTGTGCCTCACATCTTGTCCTGATATACACAAAATATGACATTATACAAACGCCCTTAAATGTAAATCTGATTATATTAAAAAAGCTGACAATTTATAAATTCATAATATACATTATCATAACGATTCGGAGTTGGGTCGACGTTTTAAGAAATATTATTCGCAAATCGAACCACTTTACATATCTTTCCATAAGTACTCACATTATGTTTCTACATATTAATACTTTATGTATAAGTAAAATTGTGGGGCTTTCCAAATATTGATCAAGTCTTTATTGTGTATCGTTACTTAGGAGACGTCCGATACCAATTGTTCTAAAATATAATGATGTCTATTTAGTTTGCAAGAAATCAGCCGCATTTATGTCAAAGACATACCCACGGCTTTTTAATCTAATAAAACATTGCCGAATCACTCGGACGAAATTAGATTTTTGAAAAATTATAGTCTATTATCATAATCAGATAAAAATAAATACGAGCCAAACTAATATTCCTACACAAAAAAAAAAAAAAAAAAGTTGTGTTGAAACTGAAACGAGAAAAGTATAAATAATGTACTGTAATATCATAGCAAACTATTTTTATAAAAACAATTTTGTTTTAAAATATGAAATAGTATTATAATAACCATTACATCCGTAATTTGAAAAATTATTATCAATAGCGTAAGTGTTACAGTGATCACCACATTGTAAGCAAACTAATTCGAGTATGCTGTACCATTAATCAATAGAATAGGTATTTAAAGGTAAAGTACAAAAAATATGTTCACTACCCTTTATTAACCCTTGATGATCATTATAACAATTTACATGAGAGCCTTTTCCATCGGAACCACATCGGTCTTTATGATATGCTAATAGAAGTGTTACAGTAAAATAATTGCGGCTTTTCCATTGACAAAATTATATAGCATTTTATAATAACTTACAAACGTTGTTTAAGCGTCTCGATACTAAAATTCTACGCGATGCTCGACGGGAATGGACGAATGATACTAGGTTTTATAATCAAAACCGTTATATACTTATATAACTCCAAAAAATTGCAGAATACATAGTTGCAATAAAAGAAGTACATTCTTAAAATGACCTTGGAAGAAACGGAAGCTAGTGTAATAACTTAAAAAAAGTTAATGCAACTTTTACATTGATAGCAACAAAATGTACAAAATAGCTTAAACATTAAAGCAAATATTCACTTGAATGATAAGAAGTATTAACAACACGTAAGAGCATCGTGAGGAATTCAGTATAAATGTGTCGCTTTATGGCTGTGACTGTAAGTATTCTTATATAAAGCCTAGCTGTTCTATGATATTGAGAAAATGGGAAATGATTATTCAGTGACCATGATGAAGCAATACACTCGAGCTCTCACAGGATACAGATCCCAAAGTTCAGGATTACATATTACATGCATTCTCTGTTGATATAGGTTTTGGAAAGGCCTATCCTAGCTAAATTACAAATTGTAGTGCCAAATTACTCGATCACCTTCAGGACTTTACCGATCGCAATCGTTTTATCTGAAACAAAAAAATACAAAATTCATTATTATGAATTGTGTGATTGACGTAAAAAAATGCATTAATGTCCGTAGGCTGGATCAAAAGCTATTAATTAAGCTAGTTAAACTCCGTAGACATGATGATAACGATTACCATTTCAATGATTTTTGAGAGTACCATTTTGTCACATATTTGTGTTCATTGGCGTACAGGGCATGCGCTTTCTTGTCACGTATATGTGACAATGGCGTTCAAAAGGTTAAGTCTAAGGATCTCTGTTTGATTCTCAGGGCTGGGCAAATCGTAATTAGAATTTTTTATTAAGACTTCCTCGTCTGGATTTTGACTGGTTTATCCCGCTATTAAATGTGACTGAAACATAACTAGTGAAATGTGGGTGTACACCTCAACCTAGTGTGATGTTATGTTACAGAATATGATTAATTAATTAGTCGACTAGTAAGTTGGTAAACTACATTGATGAGCTTCGTTTGGAATCACTGATATTACCCAGATTTATTTTTTATTGTTCCTAAAACGGAACTGCTGGACGAAACTTGAAAAAAAAATGATGCACTACTCACTCTCGTCTCTTAGTGTAAATCTGCCCATTTGAGCAAACTTTTTGAATGGTTCTAAACAAATAATTCCTGCGCATTCTATCCTCATGATAGCAACTTGATCTTGTTTCACGAAGCGCGGCCGCGTCTTTGACTTGTCGCCAGTCTTTTTGTCCACCAAACAGATGAGTGCCTGCAAAACCGAAATGATTATATTTTATGTTGTACTAGCGACACACTCCTTGGCCGTTGCTTAAAAAGGTTTTTACAACATAACAAAACATTGAGTTTTCATTGTTTGTAATGTTAATACATATTATAAAGCTAAAGAGTTTCTCGCTAATTTCAGGAACCACTGGTTCGAAAAAAATATTTTGTTGCATAGGCCATCTATCGAGGAAGGCTATAGGTTATATATATAACATCACGCTACGACCAATAGGAGCGGAGTATCAATGCAAAATGCAGTCAGTTTTAATATAAATGTATCATACATTTAAATAAATCGATGTCTCAAAAGTCTGTTATTGGTTTTCAATAAGGTAACTAATGAAAATTCTATAATCAGCTCTATCTTGTATTCAATTTTATAATAATGAAGCAGAATAATTTACCTTAACCGTGATTTCTTCAGCTGCACAATGTATGTGCATCACTGCCGAGTATCCTGCACAAATGATTGATTTGTGTTCGAGGATTACGACTTGAGCGTCGAACACCTGTAAATTAACATTTTCTCTTTGTTAGCAGTGTAAAATTCATTATTCAACATTGAAAAGGATATTACAAGTCTGTGGACAGCCAGAGCCAATATTGTTTGTACTGGTAGTGTCACAAGGTCACATCTCCAGTTTTGTCAGAACATACTTGGACGAAATAAGGTCTCCGAAACTATTGCACCGATTTTAACCATTTTTTCACTTAGAGATCCTTAAGAAAATTGCAATAATGTAATCCAAAGCAGCCAAATGTTGCCTATAAAATTCATTATTTGGCGTGCGCTGAGAGAAAGCTATTGATGATACTTAAAATTGTACTAAATTATTAAAATTCTCGTTATTACCTACAAAAAAGTCCGCGAGGGAATATATCTAACTACCATAGTTTAGTCACAATAGCAGTTTTTTTGTTCTAAAATTTAATTAGTTCGCCGGTAGAAACAAAAGTTGGTTACATTCGTATCGCAGTATTAATTCTTATTCAAAATAAATAGTTTTATCATGAAGGGTATTTATGTAGCAGTAAAATACTGAGTGTTCAAGAATAACTTATCATCAATATGTAAGATACATGCAGCGACACGTATTGAATCAAAATGATACTAATGAATAAAAATGTGCTCACAAGATAACTTTAAAATTGACTGACCGGCTTTTTTAAAAGTTGTGATACCACAAAGTTATCTAGATTAGTCTACATGACCCTGCTTTGAAAGTCTACATTGCTTTATACCCTGTAGAGTCTGTGTTCGATCGTCTTCCATGCATTTTAATTTAGCAGTTGAACTTCGTGCTCGATAGAGGCATTTGCAAGAGGTCCGCAACAGTTTACAGCACATGCACCTTGATGAGAACTTTCGACCTATCTGGAGTATAACTGTCATCGAGCGTCTAAGGATGAAGACGTTAGGTTGTCGAGGGAAGCCCTTATTTGGAAAAACATAAGTAGAATATTTTAGCGATTAAAGTAAATATTTCTGAGAAATTAAATTGTTACCAACTTTAATCTATACTAATATTATAAAGATGAAGAGTTTGTTTGGTTGCTTGAACGCGCTAATTTCAGGAACTACTGGTTCAAACTGTAAAATTATTTCAGTGTTGAATAGCCCATTTGTCGAGGAAGGCAACAATGAAAAATGTTGCAAAAACAGGGAAAATTTATTTCCTTTTGAGAGCTTCCGTTGCGTGCGTTGCGTAAACGGCTAAAGTTACGCAACAATGAATGACTTAATCGTACCTGTTAATAATTAAAAAAAAAAAAGTCCGCAACAGCATATGTCTCTTTTAAGGTTGACTCACACTCTCTCTAACCCTCTCTCTCTTATGTGACGCAGACGAAGTTACGCGGGCCAGCTAGAGCTGAATATAGAGATAGGGTCAAGTCACAATTTGTATTGACGCAACAGAGATTCTGTACGCGTGTTCTGTTTCTGTGTTGCGTACGTAAACAGACAACCACATAATTACAGTATTGAACACAAAAATACAAGAATTGATTGCTGGGACAATCAATTACAGACTATTAGTCTATCAGTTCTAAGCATTATTAAATTAAAACTTACCTTTCCAGTGGTGATGGGTTCCGCAGTATCACAAAGAACGAAGCCAGGAGAAACATCTTCTTCCTCAATTCCTTTGAGCTTTACTTTTACATTTTCACCAGGACCAATGGACGTAACTTCGATGTCGTCAGACCATAACTGGTCTACAGTAACTTGTACCTGCATTCAGAATATACATGTTGCTGTACATTTTAAACTTCTTGAATTTTAAAATAACAACTATTGTCTATTACATAAATTAATTCCATGCTATTAATTACTGTAGTTTGATTGTATTGTTGCACATATTATTATGAAGTAAATGTATACAGGTGAATTTTTGAAGTGGGTGTGGATGGCCAAATCCGAAACTACGAAGAATAGCGAAAAATACTCAAAGGAGTCTCGAGCCCGATTTTGATGAAAGCTAACACAGCATCATTAAATTTTTGGAAAATCAATATTTCTAGCCAGGAATCGAACCCGTTGATTTAGAAAAAATAAATCACATACTGTATTATGACACCATTCGATAGTGTCGCTAATAGGGATCCAATTCTGGGAAGTAATGACATGCGGCAAATTTAAGGAAAAGGTTAATTTTAATGATGACACCCACAGTGCAGTCATCTTCACAACATTGTTCTAATTTCACATTTTTACCAACTATCCCGGGCTTCTGGGCTTGTATGGTAGGTGCACATGATAATCCTTGGTTGAAGGCGTAAATGAAAGATGAAAAAAATAACACTATCGAAATTAGAACTTATAAGTGAGTTGGCACCAATAGTGATTTTGTTCGACGTCTTTTTGATTACTACTAACTATTTGCATACTGTTACGTATTTTATCAAAAATGCACTGTGTCCTTTATTTTGCCGTATGTCATTACTTCTCAGAATTTGATTCTTAATAGCAAATCTATCTATTGGTCTAATAATACAGTGTGTGTTTTTTTTCCAAAATCAACTGGGTTCGATTCCAGGCCAGGGATATTGATTTTTGAATAATCCAATGATGCAGTTTTAGTTTTCATCAAAATCGGGCTCGAAACTCCTTTGAGCATTTTTCGCTGTTTCTCATAGTTTCGGATTTGGTCATCCACGCCCACTTGAAAAATTCACCCTGTATTAATATATTTTTAACAATAAAAAATCTAAGCTTATACTGTCACTTACGGGATATCTTCCGTGATTGTTCACTATTTTGAGCTCCCGATATTTCGACGCTCTTGCGAGCCTCACGATCGCGACAGTGACAGTATAAGTTTAGTTGTAAACAATGAAAGCTTAAAACAGTGTTTAATACAAAAATCTGTTGGTGTATTATAAAAATCTTAGCTGTCAATGTAGGCAATGGAAAAACAGCAAGAAAAAAAAATGAAATCATAGGAAGTTTCTTACCCTATTAGGCATTAGGAATAGGGCAGCGCCCTTACGAGTAACTCCTGCTTCCACTTTCCCCATGAGTACAGTGCCCATGTCCTTGTATTTGTCGACAACCGGCATAATGAAGGGTCCGTCCATCTTGCGGTTCAGAGAAGGAAGTTCGTCAATCAGTTGTATGAAAGACGGCCCACGATACCATGGACAGATTTCTTCAGTTACCTGAATAGTAAATACATTTGATGTTAGTTCTTCATGGAAAAATTTAGACCAAACGAAACGTTTTACAGACTCGAGTTATTTCAGAGTGCGACCGACGCCGGTCGCGTGCGCTGCAGACCGTTCGTATTAATAACACGCGCGCCGGCAATCGTCTCGCTCTGAACACTTCCTGAGCCATTGTGGCGGTGTGACCGTCGCGTCTACCGGCGCACGCTGCATGCGCAGGCGCCGCGCGCCGTTCGAACTTTCCGTCGGCCGAACGTGTCCCAACTTGTCGGCCGCTGTACGTTGAACAGTAAACGCTATCGTCCACGGACATCGAAACGCGCCTCTGGAATAGGCCTTGAGGAGTGGATTGATTTAAGTTAAAATGTGCTTACTCTTTGAAGTAACCCTTGTCCTGTTTGGCCAGAAACAGGAAGGAATGACAGATCCTTTGCTGGGTTGAAGCCCAACTTTTTGAGGTAAGGCATGATCTTGTCTCTACATTCATTGTATCTGGAATTTGAAAAATAAGAAACTTTAGAAAGGTTTAATAATTCCTAACATCACTTCTTTAAAAAGAACAAGTAACATGTTGCAGGATTAGCAGAAGTCTGTCTCATTATTGGAGATCTCTACAGTAGTAGTTGACGCAATTTATTGCCTCAACCGAACCCACAGCAGAATCGCCGCGCAGGAGTTAACAGACGGCCGTACTACTACCATAAAATTCGTGATTGTGACGCCAAAAGTTCGTGAGCACACAACTTCAATCGCAGACCGCCTTCACAGCTATCAGTTTCTAAGATATATTACTTCCGTAGTGTGAGTAAACAGTGACACGGTGGTTTTGTACGGAAAGTTTGACAATGACGTCTATAGCAGCAACGCCGGCGCAGAGGCGTCTCCAGGCTCTGAGGTAGAAAGCATCATCTCAGGTTTTGGTCAGTCTTTTTGCATATTAATCTATGATACATAATTATTATAACATTGCAGTCTGTTATTTTAAACTGGTATTCAGCTGCATCCGGTTAGACTGGAAGCCGACCCCAACATAGTTGGGAAAAGGCTAGGCAGATGATGGTGATGATTTTTATTTTAAACTAGCTTAGCCCGCGGCTTCGCCCGCGTGAAGTTCCATAATTGTCCCAAGGGATCATACTACTGGAATAAAAAGTATCTTATGTGTTAATCCAGGTTATAAACTATCTATGTGCAAAATTTCATCCAAATTCGTTCAGGAGTGTTTGTGTGAAAGAGTAACAAACATACATACATCCTCACAAACTTTCGCATTTATAATATTAGTTGTAAGTAGGATTAATAAACAGGCCTGCTCTTGGTTTTATCCGCCTGGTGGAAAACGAAAGTTTATTTATAAGGTAAAGCAAAAAGGATTTAAAATTATCTTAGATACCTTTTCTCATCCCAGTTAACAGTTGGGTCATCCATCTTGTTGACAAGGGCCACTAAATGCTTCACACCTGCAGTTTTAGCCAACATCGCATGCTCTCGAGTTTGGCCTCCTCTGTCGAAGCCAGTTTCGAATTCTCCTTTACGCGCAGATATTACCTGAGTGACAGACATTTTGAGAAATTCAGATCACACAACAGATTGGCCTAGGTATCTTCGAGACAAACGAAACTATAAGGGCGGTTACAGATTAGCGTACGTATTTTTGGCGCGTAAAAGCTCGTTTTCAGCTGCATGCTGCATTTACACGCTCCTTAGCGCGCAACTCGTACACGCACTGACGCGCTTCGAGCCGCGAAATATATTGATACAGACTGAACGCACTCGTTCGAGCAAACACGCCGGAATAAGCACGTTCGGTTTTTCATAAGCCGATACAAGCAGAAAAATACGCTAGTCTGGAACTCTTAGGCCAAGTTTAATATAAAAATTGTGTAGACTTCATATTGTTAAGAGATAAATATTCTAAACATACCAGGACGGCGAGATCAGCCTGAGCGGCGCCTCCAATCATGTTGGGCACGAAACTCTTATGGCCAGGAGCGTCAAGGATTGTGAAATGCTTCTTGTCAGTCTCAAAGTATGCTCTACCCACTTCAACAGTCTTACCCTTGTCACGTTCTGAATTAGAAACAAAAATATATTATTTCCTATGAAGTTACTTTAATTGATTGATATTATGAATTTATAAATAACAAGGTTGATTACCTTCTTGATTAGTGTCGAGTGCCCACGATAAGTACCAGGACTCCCTAGATTTCTCTCGCGCCTCTCTTTCATATTTTTCCAGTGTTCTCTTGTCCACCATTCCAGTTAGTGACATAATTTGACCCCCGATTGTAGACTTTCCAGCGTCTGATAAAAGAATATATTAATATTAGCATGAACCTTATTTATTATAACAATAAATTAAGAAGATTTGTAAGCTGTACAACATTACTTCACTTACCTACATGTCCTATGAATACAACGTTTACATGTTCCTTTTTGCTACAAGTGTCTTCCACTCTTGGCGGCTTCTTCTTGGGAATTTTCTTTGTTGCCTCGCCATCCTCCTGAATGACAATAACATGAAAATTATTTAACCATCATAGCAAATGTTCCCAAAAAATAGAGGCTACAATAATTGAATGGAATCATCATTCACTTGAATTCATAGGGGGTTGGTGCAGCATGTCTTCTTCTTCCATCCTTCTCTATTACTCATCAGTCCATCCATTATTTCTTTGACCTTCCTATAGCCATCTACATTCATACTCAAGTTTTCTCACCAGATTGTCCTCAGTCCACCTCATCACAAGGCTAATACCATTTGAACTGAATATCATATTTATTTTATCAAGTCGCGACAACTTTACAATTTTTACCTTGATCGTCATTTTGAAATAAATGTGTTTACGAAGCGATCACCGTTGGTAAGAAGACGTCAGTAACTGATATAAGTGAGCACCTTAATCTGTACCTATCATCGTAGCAAAAACTAAACTGTGGACTTCTAGTGATGTATGAACCATGTCAGTTTATGGTATCCGCACGTAACCGATATTTACCTTACAAACACTAGCTAACAATATC
Source organism: Noctua janthina (assembly GCA_963576755.1). Lineage (NCBI taxonomy): Eukaryota > Metazoa > Arthropoda > Insecta > Lepidoptera > Noctuidae > Noctua > Noctua janthina. The sequence continues at coordinate 9,763,926 of OY755055.1, forward strand.
AAAGTACATGACTAGCAAGCAAATCAATTATTGATGATTCATCTAAAATTCTAAAATGTTGAGTAAGGCCACGTCACACTACCGCTTTTTAAACGTGACATTATTTTACCGGGCCCTGGAAATGCAACTGAGTGTTGAGAATCCCATATAGTGAATTCAAGCATTCCAGGCGAGTTCAAAAAGCGCACCGTCGAATTCTTAACATTCGCTCAACGCCAACGGAGTAAACGTTAAAAAAGCACCCATGCGAATGTGTCTTATAGTAAAAAAGAAGGTAAAAAGTCCAACAGCATGGAAGCTGTTCAGAAAGCAACATTATTTTTCTTTATTTGCTCTTTCCTCGGTAACAGGCCTCCTTCAACTCTTTCCAACTATCGCGAGCCCGCGCGTCTTCCTTCCCATTTTCGCCATCTCGTTCGTGCCCTGCCCATCCCTCATATGTCTGTATATATAAAATATTCCTCATATATGTATGTATACGCGGCAGATATGTCCTGTGCCCAGTCCCATTTAAGCTGGGCAGCATTTAGCTCAGTGTCAGCTGTATTTGTTTTGGAGTGCAGTATTGGGTTTCAAACATGATTCATTACACTGTGCTTCATTGCTTGTGTTGAATGTTGCTTGGCAAACCATAGTTTGCCACATTAGTGATGTGATTTTTAATTATGTAAGTATTTCAAGGACAGACTAAACAAAATTTTAGCAGTAGTCGTTTCCCCATCAACTCACCTGTTGTTCAGATTCTTCATCTTCAGCTTCGTTGTTATCTTCAGGGGTAAGAAGGGCATCATCTGCTTCTACTTCCCAGCTATCAGCAGTGGGGGAGACATCAGTTGGTACAGGTAGTGCGGCACTGGGGACTGAGGGTGCAGAGGCACTGTCAGGCGTGCCTGCAGCAGGGGAGCCATCAACCGGTGTACCAGAGGCAGGAGTTCCAGTGGCTGGCGAAGCTACGGCAGGGCTACCTGCGGCAGGAGGCACGGGAGGCGGCTCTTCCACTCGGGGCGAGGCCGACGCAGCCCCAGCATCACCACTTTCTCCGCCGCCATCGCCGCAACCTATTGTCATAGTGAATTAATATGATAGCCCCTCACAGACTACCCAAATTATCCATCCGTATCCATACTAATGCCAAAGTAACTCCGTAAACCACTGAACCAAGTATTAAGAAATTTGACAGATAGACTGAAAGGGAAGTACGAGTCCCATTCGGTAAGTCAGTTGTGCATGTTTGGCAGAAAGAAAATTATTAGATTTCCTATTAGTTTGTCAGGGTGACACCCGAGTGGTCCAATGCAAAGTCATACAAGATAAAATAAAGTAACTAAATTATAACGAGTTCGAAGTTATTTATCATCATCTGCCTAGCCTTTTCCCAACTATGTTGGGGTCGACTTCCAGTCTAATCGGATGCAGCTGAATAGCAGTATTTTACATGGAGCGACTGCCTATCTGACCTTCACAACCCAGTTAGTACTGGGTAATACAATACCCCTTGGTAAGACTGGTTGTCAGACTTTTTGGGCCACTGACTACCAGTAGTGAAGAGTAAATTTTTGTAAGAGGTAAGCCGGAGTAGATATCTTTAATGTGATTTTATTATTTGTCTATAAAATTCTGACTGTGCCAGTTTTCAAAGGGAAGCCAGTAGGAATCAAGTTGCATGGAACCTTCGCCACTACTGACTACCTAACGACTGTCAAAGATCTACAAATGACACCCGGGACCAACGGCTTAACGTGCTTTCCGAGGCACGGAGGAAACTCGTTATGTAATGGGTGGTCACCCATCCACGGACCAACCTAGGCAAGCACGGCTTAACCTAAAGATCGACATGAGCAGCTGTTATTATTTAGCCACAAGCTCCTCAAATAACACACCTAAGCCTATGATAATGGCAAAAAGTTTTAGAGTTATTTGTGGATAATTTTACTGCTACTAAATGATATGAATTGTAAAATTGGTATGAGTCACAAAAATTACATAAATGACACAAAGATTGGTTTAGTTATAATTTTGCACCTGCATTATGTATGAATTTGTGCCAACAAGAGAGACAAAGAGTAGAATAAATAACAATATAGAATATATCAAAAAGAATGAGACATTCATTGTCATGTACCACATTTTAAAGAACTTCCCATTAGCAAAAACTACAAACTTTCAATCAATATTGGACCAATGGAAAATGGAATGAATTTCCAAAACTCCTCAGCGCTTGCTTTCATTATAAAAGGAATGTCTGTACAAAATTTCATGCTTTTAGCCAAGCTGTTTAGGTTGTGCATTGTCTGACAGTGAATTTAAGATTTGGGGGACTCTCTTGTAATATGGACATTCAAAGAGTGCTGACTAGCAGCCTTATTTAAACATGACTTTTGATTTGTTGTTTTACTATTTAAGTTGATTACACTTCAAGCTTTAGCTTATGTACAGTCTGAAAGATGTGAAACAACATTGATATTTTATGCTTCAGAAATATTATTTATAAATGATTCAATAAAATGGGTACTAACCATACTATGATAAGGTTATACTGAGGTATGAAGCCTCAAGTAGGTTAGAACTATGAAATAGGATGCAACATACTGAGCAGATGATCTGTAGTCAGGAAAATGTTTATTAAAAACAATTTTAGACATACTTCCTACAGGAACAGACAAATTGTCTTGGGTATAGACTTAGATCAAAGATATTTATCACTGACTGAATCATCCCTAACCAAGTCAAAAAAAATGTTCAAACATAATGACAGAGAAATAACTTGTTTCATTATTAAAAGACTGATAGTAAATTATACACACCTTTAACCATTATCCTCCTTATTATTGGAGAATCTCTTTATTTGATATCGGTATTTAACCAAGAGAAAGTTATGAAATAGCGAATACACGGTATATAGATATAAAGTCGCGCGCCGCGTGTCGAGAAATAACCCGTTAGAACTGGATTCAGAAAAAAAATAAAGTCATCGAACGTATGTTCCGCTTTAGTAACCGTTTGATTTTCAGTTTGTGTACTGGTAGAGTGAAGGTGATACCTTTGTAATAACAATCAATTCTGACAAATTCGAACACGAAAAGCTTCACTGCAGATAGTTATGACAAGACATCTGACTTACCGTTCAAGACAGGACTCCCTACAGATTTTGTTGATCCACTTTCAGATTTTTGTGGAGTAGTGGGGGATTCGGAATCGTCAGAAGCCTGTGAAGGCTTACAAAAAGAAGGCACGAACTCCGTGGCATTAACGTTCAACGTGGAAAATTTTGCAGACACATCGTCCGAATCTTTTGCACCTTGTTCACTTATGACATCAGCTTGACTTTCCCAAGAGTCCGGAGCACCGTTATTGGACATATTAAAAACAGACAATGTAAATTTACTAAATAAGTCTCTCTTTTCAAGTTATTTTTATGATAATTCGCGTTTTTTTCTCGATAGATCCGCGTGTGTCTTTATCTGAAACCGGAAGTTCATGGCAATTTGCCAAATAAGTAGAGAAACAATCACTTGTTACTTTACATTTTATCAAAGCTAGATAATTTATAAGCTATGAATTTAAAGTTCATTAATTTAAAGTTCTTTTTCTATCGTAACTTAATAAAAGTACCATTTAATTTGAAATACTTTAATTAACCAATATATTTTATGATTATTTCCGGTTAAATGCTGCCATAGAGAAGTATGTAATTGTTTCGTATGGTCTTGCCATTCGAATGAAAGTTCGGTATTTCATTCGAATGGCAATATTAATCCAATTATCTTGAAAAGCCTATCTATTTAGTATATTATTATTTTAATCATTTGGGCTGTTCTTCTATGTGTCGCTAGCAAGACATTATATTTATTGAGCCCAAAACTGCGCCACATCCATGGCTTCGTCTGTGGCGCTTTAGCTTGGTTGCATGTTTTGAGACTCAGAAAAAAATGCATTTTGTAGCCCGTGTTCAACGAGCATTATGAGACATACTGGTTCATACATATTGCAGAAATATATTAATAACAACTTATTCAAAAAATTTTTTGAATGGCCGATAGTATTAATGAGCATCAAAATGTTTTTGTGATAGCTAGTGGCCGGAAATATTGTAGGCTCATATTGCAGATAAAATATTAAGGGCCTCCCAAATGGGCAATATTTTTAATGCAATATGAAGCTACAATTTTGTTGAATATAGTCCGGCGTCACAAAAAAAAATTGTGCCGATTATGTCTGAAAAATATATATCCCGGCAATAAGTTTATACTCGTATGGCTCATTTGTTCGTCTTGTAAGTAGCATAGTGTATGTACACATAAATACAACATCCCTTTCTTAAGTCACCGCCGTGCAGTGCCGTGAGTGAGACCCCGGGATTTATTAGGAAGCTATATTCTGTCGTGTCTCGCTGCAACGCAGATGATTATGACAGCCATTGTTGACGGATTTTATAGTCCGTGTACGTTGATACGTTATGACGCACCCATGAAGCACCTTTATTGCTGGCCATGTAGCAATGTTGCAGTCAACTGCATTGTTGAAAAAAAATGCCTATTTAGACGCACCTTAAAAGTAATGGATAGTTTAAAGTGCCTTGTTTTCATTGATATAGTGTTTACAAGCACTAAGGCCCGATATCCATTGGTCAAAGAAATTGGCGAGTAGCAAATACAAGTACAAAACATCGAGTGGCGAAAACCTAGACAGTGAGTGTTGACTCGCTCCTGCCTGCCCAATCGATTTATATCACTGGTCTTACCCACATTACTTATTTATTTCGCTAAACACTTGAACAAATTGTAAATCTGGTTTTACCGCTGTCCGGCTGTCAGGTCTGAGGCCCTAGCACGATCGCGCGGTGTAAACGTAACGTAAAAACATCGATTTTAAAATTAAAAATACTCGTTCTAGACATAATATATTTTCATACAATACACTCACATATTTTCATAATATTAAGAATAATTATTGTGCTTGTTGCAAACAATTTAACTAAAATGCTATAGAATAGGTAATTGAATTTTCGATAAAAAAAAATGAACGTATCTAAGTTAAGCCGCGTCCCCACAAAGGCCGCGCGGCCAGCCTCGCACAACCCGACGGTTGTCGGTCTACTTCAAAGAAAGCCGCGCGGCTCTAGGTAGTGGAGACGGGCCGCGCGGCCTATCAGTGTGCTAGTGACCGCCTCTACATTGAGTTGTGTTTTTATTCGCGCTAAGATGGATTGGACTGACGAGCAAACAGTTCTTTTAATTGAATTGTACTCTTGAAGTGCGCAACGAACAGTCAGATACTTGAGATTCACAATCTTCTTAGTCATGTTTCGAGACAGTGACACACAGACAGAGACAGACCAAATAACGTCGTCGCCACGCTTTATTTCTTATTTGCGCAGCGGTGCTTATTATTATGAATGCTGCTGAAGCTAAAAGCACGTCCTCTTCTTCGTACAGACGCCAGCACATCAAGCTACCACAATCTGTCTAATTTCTTTTATAGGTTTTTAACTTTATCGCTAAAGATTTAGTTTCAAGGTTGATTGGGAAAATTTGTCAGTTTCGGGTAGCTTGATGTGCTTGCGTCTGTACATCTCAAAAGAAACTGCCAGTAACATCTCTATATAGTCTGTGGCATCTGCGCAAGGTGGGCTGCGCGGCTCTTCAATGTGGACGCGTTGCAAAAAAACACAAAAGCCTCGCGAGGCCGAGCCGCGCGGCCTAAAAAGCCGCGCGGCTCGTAATGGGGACACGTTGCAAAAAAACACAAAAGCCTCTCGAGGCCGAGCCACCGGGCCGTAGTGGAGACGCTGCTTTACGTTTACATCGCAAGCTCGGGCCAGGGCCTCGAGCTTCGGTCACACACAGCGACTAATCGCTGTGAATGCCTACTCGCCGCGAGTATTCGCTGTATGTGACAGGCTATTCGCTGCAAATAGATTCACACGCCGCAAATTCAATTCGCCGCGGTTTGTTACTCGCCGCGATTATTCGCTGTGTATATGTGAGAGGCTTTAGCGCGCGTGCCATATCTGGCAACACTTGACGCTTTACATTTATCAAAAATTTAAAATGGCGGTCATTCAGTTTCGGTTTCGATAGGAAACACAAAACCACAAAATCGAGCAACTTGATCGCTTTGTAACCTTGTGTACGAAATAAAATACATTATTATTTTTAAGGGACAAATAATTGAAGTGTAGAAGTGGTAGATAGTATGTACTCTTTTATTTTTTAGTTTGAAGTTTTTAGTGTTAATTTTGCATTTGCATTACAAGAGTGATGAACTCGTGAAGTGAAATCTTACTTTGGTAAATGTGATTTCATGATTTGTCATGTTGTTTATCGTATTTGAAAAACTGAAATGTCTGTACATTACAAATTCAAAAGTGCGTTGGATTACGACACGGTTACTTTTGATGGATTACATATATCAGTAGGGGATTTGAAATCTGCCATATCACAACAGAAAAGAATTGGAAAGACGTCAGATTTTGATCTTCAAATAACTAATGCTCAAACAAAAGAAGGTAAGTAGTCGAAAAATACAGAAATACTTGCTTAACGAGTGTAGAAATAAAGTCGTGCGACCATACATAGGCAGCTGGAAGCAGTCATCAATGACTGGTTATCTGCCACTGTCATACATAGCAGTCTAAAATTTTCTATTGATTGACATACACACTCAATAACCACTATAGGAGGTCAGCAGGTACCGTGATTCAAGTGGGTCTAAAATTGCATGTTCTATTTTGGAAGTGTCTTTTATGTAAGCAAAATGACAAGCGGGTCTAAAATGGCTACTTTGGCAGAATCATAATCATCATCATCATCATCATCCATCATCATCATCATTTCAGCCGAAAGACTACTACTGCTGGACATAGGCCTCCCCCAAGTATCGCCACATTGACCAGTACCGCGCGACTCGCATCCAGTGGATCCATGCAACCTTCACCAGGTCATCGGTCCACCTAGTGGGAGGCCTTCCAACGCAACGTCTTCCGGTTCGCGGTTGCGACTCCTGAACTTTTTGGCCCCATCGGCCATCCGTTCTACGAGCAATGTGCCCTGCCCACTGACACTTAAGTTTGGCTATTTTTCGGGCTACGTCGGTAACCTTGGTTCTCTTGCGGATGTCCTCATTTCTGATTTTATCACGCAAGGAAACTCCGAGCATAGCCCTCTCCATTGCCCTTTGGGGGACTTTAAGCCTTCAGAATCATAATAGGAAAATAATATGAATCATGTTACAATTCCTAAAATGGTCATAAATTGACAATTCATAATATGAACTGCGTCCAATTCATATCAAGCAAATCATCTGTCTGACAGTTTTGTATGGAGATTCGTAAAATGGTCCACTTAATATGAATTGATTTGCTGTCATTTAGCAGATTCATAAGAAGATTGTCAAGAGCAACATCTTACAATTAATTTTACAGATGAAAAGAAATTTTGAAAAATGATATATTTTGGACTTTACGAAATGGAAAATGGTATTATTGTATTGTATTGTATAATGGGCTGGTGTCCGCAACTCCACTTCAAAGCGCGTATTTTGCGTGCAGGTGGGAAATTTATTCGATCCACCCTAACTCCCCGAGAAAGGCTAGCAGCGCCTTGGTGTTGCTGACAACCTCGCGGAGAGTACCTGGGGTACCGAAGTACTTTGCCCTGTATGTTGCAACCATTGGGCAATGTAGAAGCACATGGGCTGCTGTTTCGTCTTCCTCCATGCAGGCTCGGCACAGGGGGCTGTCTGTGACTCCTATGACAAAGAGGTGTTTATTAAAAGAGCCGTGTCCAGTGATGGCGCCTGTAAGTGTTAGCTGTAGTTTGGTCAGCCCAAGCGCTCGTTTGGTGAGGCGGCCATCGATAGTGGGAAGTGCTTCCTTGGCCTGCCTGCACTCGCCATGGTCCAGCCACAGCTTGTGGTGTTGTTCGCTGGTTAATTTTCTTACCAGTGTGCGTAGGTACCCGAAGGGGAGTGGCACAATGGGTTCGGGTCCCACTGCTGCCATGCTCGATCCCCTTCTAGCGAGTTCGTCCGCTGCATCATTGCCTCGGGAATCGCTGTGTCCTTTGATCCATTGGATGGTTATATTATTGTGATTACCAACCTCGTTCAGGCGTTGATGACACTCGTGTATTAACCCAGAGTTGACTATGTGGTTGTTTAGTGCTAGCAGTACAGCCATGCTGTCTGAGAGTATACGAATAGAGTGGTCCACAACCCCCCTGGCTAAGATGGCTCATGCCGCCAGGGAAATGCCCATGCATTCTGCCTGAAAAACCGTGTTGTGGGCCCCCAGTGGTGTGGCTATATGGATGTTGAGATCTTCCGAGAAGACTCCAGCTCCGATGCCAGTACCTGTTTTAGATCCATCTGTGAAGATCCGAAGTTCCGCAGGGCTCAATCCCTCGCAGCGGTGGTCCTCATGGAGTTGGATTTTGTATTTTTTGTCGAATACGAACTGTTTGGGTATCCGATCGTTTATTGCTTTTGCCAGGGGGAACTCATTATAGAATCCCTCCAGTACGGCAGTGTGCTGTGTTTCTTTCTTACCCCAGAGTTGAAGTGTTTTAAGGCGTACTGCCGTGATCGTCGCCTCCTGCTGTATAAACAGATGGAGCCGTGGGAGGCCTAACATGGCTTCGAGAGCTGCGGTCGGAGTAGTCCTCATGCAACCTGTAGTCGTCATGCAGGCAAGCCTTTGCATGCGTTGCAGTTTAATGGAGGCCGTGGCTAGTCTGGTGCGGGGCCACCAGACTACTGCCCCGTAGGTGATCATGGGTCGGATCACTGCTCAATATAACCAAAGTATAATTTTAGGGGATAGTCCCCTTCTTACCTATCATCCTTCTGCATTGCCAAAAGGTGATGCAGGCCCTGTTTAGTTTGTTGTCTAGATGTTTAACTTACTGTCCAGGATGACTCCCAGGTACTTGACCTCGTCGGCTAACTGGAGTTCTGTATCGAAAAGTTTGGGTAGGCGATAGGGGCCTAGTGTTCGTTTTAGGGTAAACGTGACTAGTACCGTTTTCGTAGAAAATGGTAACATCTAAAAAAAGAGGTTACAACAAAAAAGAGTAATAATTTATTGAATTTACACGCAAAGTAAGGGTACCTTATTTGCGTGTAAAATACTCAAGGGTGAATAAAAGATATCTATTGATTTTAAAAGTTCTACATTGGTTTAACTTTAATAGACATTTTCAACTTGATTAAAAACTCTTTTCTGTAAACCTTAAATCTAAACAATCGATTCCTGAAATAAAAAAAAACAATTGTCTACTCATTTCAGTGTCTAATAATAATATAATTTTCTGTTTTGTCTCATATAATTGAGTTTTCAACTGAAATCTTTCGTTTTAAACTTGTGTTTTATTAACGAAGTACGATTTCCCTGTACCATTCAGATTTTGTTAGGTGCTTGTTGATTCCATTTCCATGAGTTTTTCTAATGATGGTGTTCCATCCCAACCGAAGTCAATCAGTTACAAGAAACCTGCCGACTGAGATTGGTCAGGATAAATCGTCGTCGGAATAATTTTATCTACATACGAGAGGGAAAAACAGGCAATCATTTTGTATGTGAACTTCCAACTAGCTACGTGCTATAATCTTGAGTAACTGAATATGTGTCTTATAATCTTAATGAATAAATAATCAATTATTAGTCTTCTCCTTTTTTTGACTCATCTTATTTTTGCGCCTACCAAAGTTGCATTTGTAAGTACTACATTACTTTTAAAGAAGGCGAGCCTATTGCCATAGACCGAACTTAGCAGGTATAGGTCACCTACAGAATCGGTAGAAAAAATAGGTACCCATTAATGACAAATTTAATAATGTAATTAAAACTAAAAATCATCTCCATCATGGACTGACAACTATGCAACATATCGCTCAAAAGTACGGTGTTAGTTTTCCTATTAAAATAGGAAAACTAACACCGTGCCGTTTTACCACTTGATAAATTATACACTTAGACCGTAAAAACTCAATTTCGCTTTTTTTTGTAATTGTGCCAATATACTGCTAGGAGAGCGATATGCCAATTTGAATTCCCTTACTAACAGCTTATTCTCAGTCTTTTAACTGTGCCATAACTGTCTTTTAATGAAATTATGTTTAAATCACTGAAATGCTTACAAAACACTTATTGTATTAATAAAATCTGAAAAGAAAAAATAACCAGTAAAAATATGGTCTTTATTTTTTTCACATGCCAACTTTTACAACAAATATGATTCTGATATGGATTGCTTTGAGTATGATTCTGCTACTATGTGTCACCATTTTACGAAAATTAGAGGAATTGCTAATGATCTGCTGGCTATTCGGAATATGAATTACTTTTAGAGGAATTGCTGAAAGTGGCCATTTTAGATCCCAAGTAAGCATACCTTGTTTTTAAATCAGTGTGGCCAAGAACAGACTGATTGAGAATATGAATTAAAAGTAGTAGTTGCAAGTATGTTGGGTAATTCTTTCCTAGAGATCTAGATGTATTTTATTGACTAATATTTTTTTTTACGTTTTTCAGTTTATGTGGATGACAACACTCTAATACCAAAGAATACATCACTTCTCGTTGCTAGAGTGCCACTCTCTCAACAACCTAAAAAGCAGTGGGAAGGATCTAATAGTAATCAGTCATTACACAAAGATGTCGCTCCTAACAAAGGATTGGCTGATCTGTCTCGCATGGAAGGTAGCGAACAGGATAAAATAAATGCTATGATTTCACAATCCACTTTTGACTACGACCCTAGCAAGTAAGATTAAATAGGGTTTATTTTAATATTTTACTATGCCCAACATGATAAAATAAATGCTATGATTTCACAATCCACTTTTGACTACAACCCTAGCAAGTAAGATTAAACAGGGTTTATTTTAATATTTTACTATGCCCACACAGACATATGATGTTGATGTCTTAATAATTGAAATGTACCTTTTACTGTTTATAATGAGCTACTTATTTAGTTTAGCCATTTTATAACCAATTTCACTTCAATAATGTTTTAACTTGTTAAATACATAGCTGGTGACAAACTATACACCATCCAGATGTGAATGGACAAACATAAAACACGGTAAAAGAACGTACAGGATAGGTGTATTTTTGAAGGCAACTGTCACTCCTGAAATCTCATAAACACATTTTTTATTTTAGTTATCAGAAAATTAGAGGACAGAATCAGAGAGGTCTTGTTCCTAGTAATTATATCTGTTATAAGTGTCAAAAGCGTGGACACTGGATTAAGGATTGCCCAGCAGCAATTGCGGTATGTATTATTTAAGACAAAGATGTTGAAGTAGGGATACTTATTATTGTTTGATTAAATAAAAGTTTTAATGGGGCTTAGACTAGGGTTTTAAGATGGCAAGCAGACTGGAAGGATGGCTAAATAGCCAGTTATGTAGGGTAAAATCTAATCTTGAACTGATCCTGCCGAGTATAAAATTGTTGATTTCTAGTATTGGCATTGCAGATATTACAATGGTTTTATTTTGTTTGCGACGATTCTGGGATACACATTTATTCAAATCAAGCTTTTTTTTTTGAAGATATTACTGAAAGTGGCAATGTTGCAAATAGCTGTCAAATTCTATTTATAAACTTTACTCAGAAATGGTAACAAATATAGATTTCTCAAATATTCAGTTGCTCTGTTAATCTTGATTGGTTTGCACTAAAATGAGTACAAATTTCAGTGATAACACTGGATTAACCGATTATTATACAACATGTAACGTAATTAACGCACACCCTCAGACACCCCAATTAGTATATTATGTTATAATCATAATACATACACTGAAATTTTAGTTCAACATATATGAGCATTGATTATTGATTGATTTAGTAATACTAATTCCGGAAGAATGTTGTGGTCACAATACAAATCCACGAACGCAGACAGTCGCACACGTAGGTATGAGGGTCTTGTTAGCCTAGTAGGTATTCGCTCGCGTTCGAAACGAGTTTTTACTGTAATTTACGTAGTTATAATTATTTTTGGGAAAAAAAATACCTATAATAAAAATTATAGAAATCGATTCAGTAAACGATTCTGAACAAACTAATTTCAGGATGTGCGTTAATTATGTTACATGTTGTATATAGTTAAAGGTGTAAAAACCATCTAGAAGGTTTGACAATGGATCTGATTATGAATAATTAGTATAGCATAATAGGGTAAAAATCACCAAAGTGGAGAATTCCAAGTCTGGTTTCGTGACTAAAATGCCATGAGTCATAATTATTATGATAGTTACAATTTTACTGTGATGAATTTTTGGTTCTAGGACATTACAAATAGATCAATAATAAGACCAAATACTTTTTTTTTTGTTGTAGGGTGACCCAACAGAGATAAGGCGGAGTACAGGAATCCCTCGAAGTTTTATGGTACCTGTTGAAGGTCCAAAAGCTCCTGGTGCCATGATGACTCCTAATGGAAATTTTGCTGTCCCAGCTGTTGATCGGTAAGTGCTAAAGAAGGATGGCAACACCCTACGCAATCTGGGGACCACACTTAGAGCTCGCGTACATTCGTAAAAATACTCCCAAAAGATAGGTCTCGGTCAAATTAAGATAAAAGATAATTACAGCATATTTTATAATATTGGATAGGCTAGAATAACATAATTTTTTAAACAGAATAGTCGTGTGGGCAAAATCCGAACTAACGCCGCCATCTTACTTTTGCAATACATTTCACAAATGTTTAGCAACAGCACTCTCCTGTCCACCTCAATGGAGCGTCAAAAGATCCATGTAACACTGTAGGATAGACAACTATGTCAGCCGTAATGTCATTCAAAAATATTTTCATTATTATTCAATCCAATATACCATATATTTTATTACAACTATGTAGAATTTAACTGTCATTTCGCATTGTAGTCGAGTGCAATTAGACAATAAGGTGGAGGAACGAAGTTTATAGTGGTCGGATTTTCATAGGATTTTTTTATTGAGTTCCTAGATGAGTGGAGAAGAAACTTAAAAAAAAAATTACACCGCTCGCGTCTTTTTTTTTTTAAATTTCCTTTGGAATATTTTTTTTTGTTTATGAATAACTTCAAATTCGACGAATTCATGTTGTGGCGTAATAGTGTGACCTGCGTGCATCCATTAACGCCAATTTGGTCTGTTTCTTTGTTCAATGTTGTCGATGTAATGCATATTTCAGATATGTTTTGAAAATGTCCTGTTTTCTCCAAATATTTCTAAAATATCGAATTTCAAGACTAAGATTTCTTTGAAAAAAGTAACTGATACTTTTCCACAGATAACTGGATGTAAAAATATTCAGGGCCAGCGGCGCATGCCATCATCATGGGCATTACCATAATTATAATACGATGCTTCTCACACATGCTAGCAGCAACTGTACCCAATGGGCATTGTTTTAGCCTTTATCATATCTATACACCGTCTCTGTACGTTTCTCGTGTTGAATACTGCACCACGAAACAAATAACACTTAAACAAATAAAATGCAACTATCCACAACAAAACCACACACATTTAGATTTTAATTGATCAAGACAGAAGTGACAATATATTTATGACATATTTTGTTTTCATAGACGACATAGTTTTGAATGTTGCCATTTAAGTTTTTATATCAGCAGTTATTTAATAACGTGATTATTTTGTAACATAAAACATGTTGCGAATCGAATAAGAGGTTGGCTTAAAAGCAAAGAATACATGTGTTTCCAAAGATAGGAGTCTTGCTCAAAATGGCTTAGATTAGATGGGACAAAACAGATAAGATATCGTAGCAATTTAAACGGCTTGTCTTGTAATACTAGGTAGCAAACGTCTCATGATACTCACTATTACTACCAGCAAAATAATAAATTGGTATAAGTATAGAAATTCCATATTCTGTTAAATATGGTAACTTCATTGCGTCCGTCACTGTTTCTACGTTTCGATATTTCAAACGATTGCGTTTAGATGTTCAGATTTAGTGAAATATTTGTTTCTTTTTTTTTACTTTGTGCAGCTTAATAAAAAAAAGATATTACATGGAAAGGAAAGCCCCGTAATTGCTTCATATAATGTACATGCTTTCATTGAAATTAACAGAGCCCCAACCAAACAGCCGATCTGCTTTATAGCACACTGTATTCAAGGAAGCAACATCAAAAGTATTGTTAGTATTACAATATTGGGCTCATTTATAACCAATCACTTAAGGTGGGGATAGGCATGGGGGTATTTATATACCCACTCTTGTTCCGTTATGGTATTCTGCCATGGTCTCCTATATGTGTATCTTAATTTGGCTTAATTAGTATGTTTCTTTGTTAGTGAAGCATATTTGGCTTCCGAGAGCGCTGGTGGTGCAGACACACCGACGAACGCGCCGGCCGCGCCCGAACCTAACGTACCAGATGAACTAATCTGCAGCTTGTGTCGGGACTTACTCACTGACGCTGTTATGATACCATGTTGTGGCAACTCGTTTTGCGATGAATGTGAGTACTACTTGTCGGTGAAGTATTTCTTTTGTAAAATAATATCACTTTTTTTTATTTCACTAAAAGAGGTTGAAGAAACCTGTGTTCTTTTTGTTTCAATTTTCACGCGCTAGTTTCCCATAGTGATATTTTTGTCTCTTATAATTTTCAGGCATACGAGGAGCACTATTGGAATCGGAAGATCACGAATGTCCGGACTGCCGTGAAAAAGAAATTGCCCCGACAACGTTAATTCCTAATAGGTAGGTAAATATTTGTAATGAAGTTCCCAGTCTTATTCTTCCTAGTTATGAACCAGTTCAAAAGACTCGAGGCATCTCATCCCGATTTCCATTTTTAACCATTATGCACGACAACATTTTGACACATGCCACATCAGCTGAATCGGCGGGGTGATGCAATTGTCTTGAAATTCAAGAATTTTCGTGAACTTACAGCATTCGATTTTATGAAGAAAACTAAATTACGGCAACACTACCCTTCTAAAAAATATTTAACTTAGATGCGCTGGAATGTGGCGACACTTGGGGAAGGCCTATGTCCAGCAGTGGACGTCTTTCAGCTGAAATGATGATGATGATGATGCGCTGGAAATAATGTATATAGACAAGTTTCTCGTTTGATAAAAAAATTCGAAAGGGTCAAAATAAAGACAGTAACATTCTATCTGCGTTCTTATTTTTGCCATTATTCAAACATAATTTCATAAAACACGATCACAGTCTTGGCACATATTATTACTGAAAACTATGTTGCAACTAGGACATCCCGCATCAAAACCGCGGTCCCGCAGGCCTGCGGGATTTACGTCATCAATCCCGCAGATCCCGCGGGATTTACGGGATCGAGAGTTTTATAAATATTCTTATGATTTGAGTAGCTGTTAAAAAAAAAAAATACAAGTAAATTTAAATTTTTGTTATCAGTATTAATACTAAGTAGAGTTATGACTTATTACTAATCAACAATTGAATTAAATGATGCTTTAGAGGTAAAAAATTAATCAGGACACAAGTAATGTTTCACACGTTTAACTTGCTTTGAATTAACCTACGGGAACTTTTTAACTGTGGCTTATAACACTGGGGTAATGTAGCGTCCCTTTAGTGAAAGAATTTTAGGAATTGATTCAGTAGTTCTTAAGATTACCCACTACGTACAAACTTACAAACAAATTTTACCTCTTTATAATATAGAAGATATTTTTTTGTGACTGATGAGTATGACATCCTGGGTTCGATTCCCGGGTCGGGCAAAGTGTTATTGGGTTTTTTCATCAGGAATTTCTCAGTAGCAGCCCCGGAGTCTGGATTTGTGCCCGGTTGATGGCAGTAGGCTCGCGCCCCCTATTAAATCGGACTTAAACATAACTAGCGGAATGTGGGTTGTACTATTAGGTACACCTCTACCCAACCTTTCGGGGATTACAGACGTGATGTTATGTATATATTTTTTTTTTAGGTTTTTAAGGAATTCGGTGTCGTCTTTTCGTAATCAAACGGGCTATAATCGACGAATGCCTCATCGGCCTGCCGCAGCCCCCATTCAACAACACCCGCCGATATTAGGTAATTGTATTTTAGTTAACTACACTTCTCATCAAAAAAATCGAAACACCTCTGAAGTTTGGTTTTTATAAATTTAATGTATTTTTTTTTACATTAAACAAAAAAAGAATAATAATGCCAGTTAATTGCGGATGTTCAGCGAATATTAATGTTTCAAATTAAAATTCTCAAGCTATCGTGTATTCTCCAATAGGTATGCTTTTACCCTTTAAGAAGAATTTATAAAATGTTAGAAACAAAGAAAAAATAATAAAAAGACGTGAAAGAAAAAAAAAAAAATTAATTAGTATCTCGTATTTCCTCCCCGGGCTCTAATAACTGCTCACTCATAGACTTTAAGCTAAGCTGCGGACAGACAGACGGACATGGCGAAACTATAAGGGTTCCTTTCCTTGTTGAATACGGAAACCTAAAAACGATATTTTTTAATAGTGATACATTCATTTATTGGATGAAAATTCGAATATTTAAGTTCAAATTTGGAATTGTGGAACACCATTGTGTAGACTAAACTGTCAGCTATTTATTAAAGTATTTTTTTTAAATTATATGTATTCTTTTTTATTTAAATGCCGCCTAAATAGTACTTGCAGTACTTATTGTTTCGATTTTTTTGATGAGAAGTGTATGTTAATTTTAAGGTGATGCATTTATTTACTAAACATTTTTATAGCTAAAACAATGTTACAGAAACAAGTGATTCTGAACTGTTACATTACAGGCGAATGCTCCCGGTCAGGGAGCGCCGTTATAGTAGTTTATAAGACTGTTGCATACCAAGGGTTTTGTTAGCAGAACGAAGAAAAAAGAACTTTAAATACTATTTGTGTTTCTCATTGACAAGTCTAAAGTCATTATGACATTATTGTCTTAAGTTATTATATTTTTGATTTTTTAATTAGAAATTGAGAGAACACGTCCTTCCAGAGTTATTTTATTTCTGAATAGCTGTGCCCCGCGACCATCGGCCGCGTAAATTATGATAATAATAACTATTTCAAGGGTTTTATTTTTTGCACAGATCGCTAAACTTTTTTCTAAAATATCCTTATAACAACAGCGATCCGCCACTAAAAGTCCCGTCAAAATCGGTCCAGCCGTTCCGGAAATTAGCCGGAACAAACCGACAGACTGACTGACAGACAGACAAAAATGTAAAAAAAAATCTGTTATAAGTACCGTATATTGTTTTTTTTATATGCATTCAGTAAAAAGCTGTTATTTTGAAATTACAAACACACTTCAATTTTATTACATGTTTGTCAAAATAATTGTTATTTTTAGCGTAGTTACTGAAGTCACAAGTACAATAACAGTTAT
The DNA here is from genome assembly GCA_963576755.1 of Noctua janthina. Lineage (NCBI taxonomy): Eukaryota > Metazoa > Arthropoda > Insecta > Lepidoptera > Noctuidae > Noctua > Noctua janthina. The sequence continues at coordinate 9,781,310 of OY755055.1, forward strand.
AGGGACTGGAAAAAATTATTTTCGTTGTTTTCAGAACCTCCTCCGATTGCACAAGTCCTGCCGCCGCCGAGCGGTCCGGTGCAGCCTGGTTCAAGTAGTGGTGGTTAGTATTCTTTATATATTTTTAGTTTAACCTTCTTTTTTTTGTGCACTAATTCTGATTGGGCAGAACGTTGGAGTCTATAATTTAAAAACTAATATCTTTGAATTTTGAGATGTGACTCCTAATGCATGTTTATGATTAAATAATACCGTGTTTTTTTTTTAAATTATAAGTTCGCCTCCTTAACGTACGTGCGCGAATTTACAGATATCGCGTTATTTGAAATTATTTCGATCGCGGTTTTTTTGCGATCAATGTTAAACTGTCATTTATCTGCTAATAGGATATTCTATTCTATGTCCCATTAGATCATCTATCGTTCGTCTTTATAGAAGTCTGTGCAATAAGGAATCCTTTTAATGGGCGCAAATGCTATGCTATGCTGCTTCCTACAATTATTAAGGATCCAACAAAACAAAACAGCCAAATTTGATGAGCCGTTCGCTAGTGAACACTCGTCAATTTTGGTTAGAATAATTTCATCCGGAATATTTGAGTAATGAAAACAAAATTAAAACTGCGTGGGAATACTTTTAATAGTCTTTTTCCTTTAATTGAGGCATTATTTTCCGTTAAAGTTGATAAATAGTTCCGTTCCACACTAACGAAATAACATAAACAGTTTTGAAAATTCTCACCACACCTACATAAAATAGAAATTCGCAATATTGGATTGTATAAACATTATCAATAGTATTTCTAAAGTGTTTTCAATAGCAGTGCGCGTTGCCACTTGCCAGTAAGGACTTCAGCACTGATAAACAAGAAGTTGTCGATGGTCGCTCACTATTCTCTAAAAGCCACAAATTCACCTTTCGGGCCATGGAAAGGACTATGCTCGGAGGCAACAAAGTCGAATCAAGACGGAGAATTTCATGTGAATCAGCAATTTTTATTTGTAGTATCACAGTTGATAAAAAACTGGAAGATATAGTGATAAAAATTCAAAATAGTGTGCTTAGATGGTTTGGTCGTGTTGAGAGGATGAGTGAAAGGAGGATAATAAAAAGTGTTTACAAGGCAAATGGGAGTGGCAACGCCGGATGGAGACGCCCTTGAAGTACATACACCTTATTGGTGATTAAAGGTCAGATGCATAGTACTAGCATCCGGCGTGCTCGTATGATATGAACTTTGAATTGAAATAAAACCCAAACCCATTTAAAAAAATGTGTTTTATATTCATGAAATTGGCTTTATTTAATTGATAATTTTATGCCATTTATGTTTGAATATGATTTCGGGCATGTAGCCTGTAGTTTCTATGCGTATGTATGTATATATGATTAAAAACTCGTGCTATGTCGAATTATGACAGCACAAAGATGATAGCATCTGTCTTAGTGTTGCGTTGGCTTCTGTATTAAAGAAGGTGGGGTCGGGGCGAGCGGGGTGAGCGGGGGGTCCGGCGCCGGGTGCGGCGCGGCGGGCGACGAGTCGGACGGCTCGGCCGACGACAACATCACGCTGACGCTGCCGGCCGCGAGCCGCGCCGTGCCGCCGCCTAACATCGACCGCCATCATCGACACCCGCGCTACGGTACATAACGCGGAGCTAGCATGACGCACATATGTCTGCATGCTTTTGTGGAGCCTTACCACCGACACGATTGTTAACGACAGCCTGGTTGCCGACCTTCCAACTCGACTGACTTCGCTAAATCATGCCTGCAGATGCTTCCTTTTAAAAGTAGCTATTAAACCTTGGTACATCTCAATTACGCGTGGTTTAGCGAAGTAAAGAATGGCGGCTAAAAAAATGTTACCAGTTTATCACCGAGGTTAAACCTGAATGCTTCGTTGTTTTTTATGTTTTTACTAACTCTGCTAGTAACATAGGAATCCTGCTTGTTTGATTCGGTTATGTGATTTTGTATGTGTTGCTTGAAACTAAAATTATGTGCATGTTGTCTCAACTACATCAAACTTGATTTAAGTAAGCTGTTACATTATTAGGTGCACGAGGGCTGTCAATACAACTTACTTATAATACTTCGCTTAAAATATATCAATACAAGGTGGATGAGAAACCGACGTTAAAACGGTTACCACGTATTCAGTACATCATATTTCATCAGTAATTAAAAAAAAAAAACACCTGTTCCATGAATTTTGGCCGTGGAGGTATTGGAGTTTTGTAGGAAACAGCTGAAATACGTAGTAACCGTTTTAGCGTCGGTGTCCACCCTGTATACTTAGTTCAATTTTATGATTTCGAAAATTAATGTTTCTGACTTACTTGGGATATTAGGGAGAGTTAGTCATACGAGTTAGTCGCACCTAATATTGTCACACTATAAATATAGTAAAAATTGTGTTTTAATTTAATATTTTGTTTGTTTCAGGACAACCACCCGGCTTAAAACCTCCTGGACTAGACACTCCACCAACAATTCCTTTAAATGTAAGTTTTTAATTGTCTACGCCAGACTAACGCAAGATTTGATAGTAAATGGTGAGGTTATGAATTAACTTTTTTTTTTATAGATGCCTCGGATTGATGAGCAAAGAGCCAGTACGCCAACTATTGATGAAAGAAGAGATCCCCTGTCTTCCCAGGTATTTTATTTATTCGCTTCACATCAGGCGAGTTGCGGCCAAACGCAAGCATATTTAGTTAAAAAAAACCGGCCAAGTGTGAGTCGCACTCCAACGCACACAGGGTGCCGTAGGTAGCACCAAACAACATAATAAAAATATTTTGAAGCCTCATTCACATGTTGTATTGTATTACAATCAACAGCAAAACTAAATTTGTTTTTCATAGTATGTTATTGAAAAAAAAAAGTTACTGCTGCAGTTTGATGAAAAAGTCCCATATCTCAAAAGCTAAACATCAAATATTATTCAAACCAATTTTCGTTGCAATTTTTTTTTACTTTCTACAATCCTTAGTTTTGTCAGAATTTTCTTCCTCTTCCTTTAGAAATCAGAGGGGGAAACATTATACCACTTTAAAAGTGTCTATCTGATTGACTTTGAGAAAAAATGGTTTTAGGAACCTCGATGCCATTTTTAAAGACCTATTTATAGACACCCCGCACGAATTATTGATGTTTGTTTTTTTTATGTTAATTTCCATGTATGGCGAGCCCCCCTTAATCTTTTTTTTTTTTTTTTTGTTTTTGTATAAAAATTGTAAAGCGGTTCACATCCTAATAGTTTCGGAATAAAGTGGCTGTGACATACGGACGGACAGACAGACATGACGAATCTATAAAGGTTACGTTTTTTGCCATTCGTCTACGGAACGAGTTCGTCGATCCCATCAAGTTATTCTGTTCAAGAATTTTTTTTATTAATAAACTACTACTTCGCTCGTGATATTATTCACGTTGATTTCGTGCTTTCCTTTTCGAAATGCAACATCCCCTTAACCCTCTTAAAAAAAGCCTTTTTCCAATATTTCTGCGATAATACTTTTACAAATGCTTGTGAGTGCCGGTCCACAAGCATTAATTGAATGCGTGTTACACATAAACTAATTTGATTGTCAATCACGCACGGTGAACTTATTGAATAACCTATTCTTGCTAAGTTTTAGTAGCTGTATCGCTTACTTACTTATAAGCCTTTCGACCTTAATGACAACAAAATTATGATTAATCTTGCTTATCAATATGATTATTTTATATGCACCAAGGACTAATATTTGACCCCTCCCTCAGTGATACTTAAACCTGAACCATGTTAAGGTTCAAATTCAATAATATTCCAAGGACTAATATTTGACCCCTCCCTCAATGATACTTAAACCTGAACCATGTTAAGGTTCAAATTCAATAATATTCCAAGGACTAATATTTGACCCCTCCCTCAATGATACTTAAACCTGAACCATGTTAAGGTTCAAATTCAATAATATTCCAAGGACTAATATTTGACCCCTCCCTCAATGATACTTAAACCTGAACCTGTTAAGGTTCAAATTCAATAATATTCCAAGGACTAATATTTGACCCCTCCCTCAATGATACTTAAACCTGAACCATGTTAAGGTTCAAATTCAATAATATTCCAAGGACTAATATTTGACCCCTCCCTCCATGATACTTAAACCTGAACAATGTTAAGGTTCAAATTCAATAATATTCCAAGGACTAATATTTGACCCCTCCCTCAATGATACTTAAACCTGAACCATGTTAAGGTTCAAATTCAATAATATTTCAAGGACTAATATTTGACCCCTCCCTCAATGATACTTAAACCTGAACCATGTTAAGGTTCAAATTCAATAATATTCCAAGGACTAATATTTGACCCCTCCCTCAATGATACTTAAACCTGAACCATGTTAAGGTTCAAATTCAATAATATTCCAAGGACTAATATTTGACCCCTCCCTCAATGATACTTAAACCTGAACCATGTTAAGGTTCAAATTCAATAATATTCCAAGGACTAATATTTGACCCCTCCCTCAATGATACTTAAACCTGAACCATGTTAAGGTTCAAATTCAATAATATTCCAAGGACTAATATTTGACCCCTCCCTCAATGATACTTAAACCTGAACCATGTTAAGGTTCAAATTCTATAATATTCCAAGGACTAATATTTGACCCCTCCCTCAATGATACTTAAACCTGAACCATGTTAAGGTTCAAATTCTATAATATTCCAAGGACTAATATTTGACCCCTCCCTCAATGATACTTAAACCTGAACCATGTTAAGGTTCAAATTCAATAATATTCTAAGGACTAATATTTGACCCCTCCCTCAATGATACTTAAACCTGAACCATGTTAAGGTTCAAATTCAATAATATTCCAAGGACTAATATTTGACCCCTCCCTCCATGATACTTAAACCTGAACCATGTTAAGGTTCAAATTCAGTAATATTCCCTGACGGTCATATAATTTCGTAACCACATGTACGTTAAAAGTATCAGCATCCAGCCAATCTATGGTGAAATGTATGCAAAATATGGATCATATTTTATTTTTGCAGGTAGTGTTTAATCGTGGACCTCCACCATTCATGCCCGGCCCACCGCCGTCGCGGCGTTATAAGTAAGTTATGTTTTGTACATAGGTAAAGATAATCCAAATTAAAATTGCACACTCCTCTACTGCGTGTCTTTTGTATAAAAAAATGACTAAAGGAGTTCGCAATTTTTTGCCAGACGATCTGTACTTAAAAGGAATAAAATACAGTATTAAATGTTATATCACGTATTCTACCAGTTCACCATTCAGCAGAACATTGGGACCCTCGGGGCCGCGGCCGTTCAACGAGCGTTTTCCTCCGGAACCTTACCAGCCTCCTCCGCCTGGCATAAAAGACTCGCCCACTAACGGGTACAGTATTCAAATAATCTATTACTATGCCCTCGCGGTTTTAACATCGAATCGGAGACTACAGTCGTGATTCGTTATTTCTACATTGGTTTCTAATTCTAATATAATGTATATCCTGGTTTTCTACTGTCAATTCATGAAGCCCACCAAAGCCTACAAAAATAAATAAATGAAAAGGCTTAGCCATGGACTTCTTCAGACTCATAATGATCATCACCTGGGGTAAATGTCAATCATTTTAGTTGTAGGTATGGACAATTTCATATTTTAGAAATTTACGTAGCTTTGATATTGAACTTTCAATTTTGACTTACTTGTTAATGAAAATTGACGGTCGTCTCCCTCGATGGATAAAACTCGCTCGTAGACCAGTTCGGGCTAAATTGTTCGGCTAAGGACCGTTGCTATGTTGTCGTAGGCACGGCGAGGATCCTCTCGAGGCTTTCAACCGAATGATTCGCGAGAAAGAGATGCGGGCAAAGCGGCGAGAGGAAGAACGCAGACGAGCGCAGTCCGGCTCGCGCAGCACGCGCTCGCGTACGCCGCGCTCGCCCCGCTCCTCGCGCTCGCCCCGACCGCCGCGGGCGTCCCGCTCGCCCCGACCGCCGCGGGCATCCCGCTCGCCCCGACCTCCGCGGGCGTCCCGCTCGCCCCGCCCACCGCGTGCGTCCCGCTCGCCTCGCCCGCCGCATGCGTCCCGCTCGCCGCGCCCGCCCCGCTCGTCTCGCTCGCCCCGCCTGCCACGTTCGCCCCGCTCGCCACGGCTGCCACGGTCGCCTCGCTCTCCACGATCACCGCGCTCGCCGCGCCTTCGACCCCGTAGTCGAGGTTCCAGCCGTCTCCGGTACTCTAGGTTCGTTGATAGTAATTTTGCATGTTCTACTTGAATAAAAATGTTGGTTTATGTTTGTTTATCGTCGCTTCATTTTTGTATGCATGTGCTTGATTATTTTGTATGCATTTGTTGTTATGCAGTCTCCGTAGTCACCTGTCATTTTTCCCACAGGCTAGACGATTTCAAAATATTTTCACAATTTTCAATACACAATAATAGAACACTGTTTCGCAATTAAGTTGATGTGATATGTTAGATAATAAAAAAATGTTTAGGTAGACCGGCTGTAAATGATTTTAATTTGTCATCAATTGTTTTCTTTTCGCGTTTTATAATTTGTGTTGATTTGATTTTAGGCAAAGGCGCCTTACAATGTGGTCTATGTTCAGTAGCATATTTTAAGATTTGATGCCCCAGGCTAAATTGACAAAAAAAAGGGTGCTCGCATGTCTTGAGCACCTCCATTTTCTTTTTAACTGATTTCCAAAAAGGAGGAGGTTTTCAATTCGGCTATAATTTTTTTTAATTGTTTAGTACCTCAAAACTCTGTGATTACTGGTCTGATTTACGTGATTGTATTTCATTTTGGTAGAGGAAGCTCGCGCGGTGGACCCATATAAAAATGTAGTATTCACACAGCTTGGGTAGTTTATGAGTTATCTTCAATAATATTTTTTTTTCTGTCTGTGTGGATGATCTGCTAATAAATTTTAGTAACAATGGAAAATGAAAACTTAACAAGAATTTGTGTGAGATACCATCGTATCACAACTAAAAAGACTGAAAAAAACCAATTATTTGCAAAAAAAAAATTAACTGACTTGAAAAAAAAACACTAGAGTCAATAAAAATAGCGTTGTAAAAAAGCTTTACTTCCGGAAGTCACTGACTTTTGTTTGTTTCATTATCTTTTTATGATTATTAAGTTATTTTCCACTTTTTAGCTCAAAAATTGAGAGTGGGCTACGCGATTTTTATTGACTTTTCAAAACAAATACAGGGTGTAAGGGACATACAGCAGGTATCAAAAATCGCTTTTTTATGTTATGCGCAACTTTAATAGTGGATCTGGATTGAATTTTCCTGTAGTGCTTTAGGTCTGCATGTTCATGTGATTAATGTAGCTTTAATATTTATCTTTCCTCTCACAACTTTAGAAAACAGAAACAGACTTGGGTAGTACCCATAATTGTTTTAATGTAGTCTTATGACATTAAAATTTTTATATTGCAGATCTCGTTCCTTATCACGCGGGCGGCTGCGCAGGTCGCCTTGGTCGCCACGACGTCGGCGAACTCGTGAAAGGACATTGTCGTTGACTAGGTCAGTGCCAACCCTTAAACGAAACATTGATTCATCGGGAAATTCCGCAACAAAAAATATCTAACAGTAAAAGTTATAAACAGGAACAATATTGTCTCTAAGGAGAAACTAAAAAAAATGGATTTGACAAAATGGAGTGCCACGTTCGCTTAGAACTTACCAGATCATTTATTGTTGATTAGCATTTAATTAATTTTATTCAGCTTTTACAGTACTTTGGTGATGTGTATAACGTTAGTGTAAACAGCCCCCTCTGACAGCAGCAACCCAATAGCGACCTTATTGTCACGAGAATAAAGAACACTGTGATTGTGATAGACTTGCAAAATACCTGAAAGGGCTTTCATGGTCCTACCACCATTTGTAATACTGGCCGAAACATGGGGCGGCTGTCGACATAACTCGCTTGGCCATCTTATTTTTACGGTCCGCAGGTGTTTCTTTATTCCTTACGAATTAGGCTATGTGTGACCCTATAGACACTCTTCCCTTAGCAGCCCCGACATGCACACGTACACTCGATCGACTCGATACCTGAAAGGACCGTAGTGAATGTATGTTCCGTATCAGGTCGCCTTCCCCGCGGCGCCGCCACCGCTCGCCGCTGCGCTACCGCTCGCCGCTGCGCTCGCCGCCGCGCTCCCCGTTGCGCACGCCGCTGCGCTCGCCGCCGCGCTCGCCGCCGCGCTCGCTGCCGCGCTCCCCGCCGCGCTCCCCGCTGCGCCCGCCCATGCGCGAGCCGCCGTCGTCGCGCAATATGTCTCCACATCGGTGAGTCTAGTTCTATAAGTAGGCTGAGGCGGCGAGGCTAAGAGTGCCTACCGATTGAAATGATGAAGTATTTGTGGCCATAGTCAAGAACAAGACCGGTGATGTCTCAGACAATGATAACTATAGGCCAATATTGTTGGCCACTGTAACCGCAATGATCCTTGACGGTTTGCTTTGAGAGGAGAGTAACTGGACAGCTCAATCTACATGATGCTCGATTCGTTTTTAGAGCTGGGCTGTCCACGGAACCTGCTATTAAAGATAGAAAAACACCTGTATATGCTGCTGTTTTGAACCTCTCCATGGCATTTGACCTAATTGATTATAATATCTTATGGTTGAAATTCTACGAGCAAAGTCTTACTAATGAGTTCATTAAGCACTTAGAGTACTAGTATGACCACCAAATCAACCAGGTCAGATGATCGGGTACTTTGTCTGAGGCGTATGGGCTGAGTGAGCGGAGTGGAGGGTGAGTCAGGGAGGTTTGACTTCCCCGGCGTTCTTCAGTCTATACGTCAATCAGTTGATCGAGGAGCTCTTTTCTATTTTGGTTATGGATGCTCTATTGATGGCAAGATTGTAAATAGTATGTATAATTTATACAGATGATATGGTGCTGCTGAGTCCCTCGATTGATGGACTCGGCTTTAGATATATTTGGGAGATACGCTACGTCTCATGGTTTTTTGTATAATGTACGGAAGAGTGAGCTTGTGGTGTTTAGGTTAGCTACTAAAAAGCCTAGGGAAGTTCCTCCGGTATGCCCTTATGGTGTACCCCTAAAAAGTGTGTCACATTTAAATTACCTTGGCCACATAGTGAACGAATATCTAAATGACGACTGACATAGAAAGGGAGGTTTGCACGATGTATTAAAGAGGGCATTTTCAAGGCGTTTATCCAGTCTTTCTACACGTGTAGACTGTGGGTTAGACATGAGGCAGAGGGCCCACAGCGTTTATCGCGAGCACAATAACACTTTTAGGGTGCTGTAGCGGTTCTGTAGCGCATCAGGCACGCATGAAAATTCAAGATGTCGCCGATGAAACTTTCCGGATTTTTATTCATGGGTATCATTTAATGGTTTTCGGGGTTGATGAAAACGAAAATGGTCAAATTGAAAATCGAAGAAGGCACCGATGCAAATGATGAAAATTGAAATGACACCCATGACGAAAAAAGCGCTGCTTTTCGTAACCGCCAACTTTGATTTTGACTTAATATTCGTTTAGAGCGCTCTCGATTACTATGGACGCTACACCCATGGCGAAAAATTCGCAACTTTTCGCAGCCGCCATCTCTGATTTTGATTTCGATTCATCGTAAGCCCGCCGGTATACGTTCGCGCTAGTGTCTTCCGCGCATTTGTAAATAATTTAAAAAAAAAACTGATAAATCGTAACCCTTCTTTTCTTTGTAGTCGGTTAATATAATTAAGTAGAGCAGCCTGCATGTCATAACATGAGCGCGATAGCATGATTGTGCGATTAAGAAGTGAAAAACAATTGATGATATTTCCACATCCTTATACCTCGACCGCGGTCACTGAGGAAATATGGTAAACGTTTCTGTATATAAACTGTAATCTTATGGGTGTTTTGGTATATTCATAATTTTCAGTTTACGTTAATTTTAATGACTGTTTATTTTGTCGTGTCATTCAACAGTGGCCCTTCGGTAAAATCGAATAATAACACAAATCTATTGACAGAAACTACATATTTTTTGAGAGCAAAAACCGAGATTATATAAAAATTTGACGTAATTATCGTTATCAGATTGAAAAAATATAAGTTTTTTATTACAAAAAGTAACGAGCCAATATTGAAGACAAGGATGTAAAGGTATTTATTTGCTCAATATATTTTGAGATAGCCTTCTGTTGCCTGGGAAGAAGTGCGGAAACAGGACTCGGACACGCGTTGGGCGCGAGAGACCTCTTTTCAACGCTTGATTTACACAATAAGAACGAGCGTAATGAACTTTTAAAAAAATACGTAGTTATTAAGCATATAACCAATACTATGTTACACTAAAAATAATTGCAATTCATTAATAACTTTAGTCAAAAAAACATTGTGAACCTGCGCGAATATTTCAACGCGCTGTCAAAATTGGTTGACTAAGCCCTTACTGTTTTTGTATTGATTTTTTAAGAAATGTTTAAAAATGAGACGAATAATTGGACAATAATAAAAAAAAAAAACTATAACTAGAATTAAATAGTTTTTTTTTCAAAAGATGTTGAAGTTGATGTTCAGCCTATATGGAATGATGTTTCAGGGAAAAGACATTTCGATCATTCAAGATTTTTGTTCACAGATATGCTGGTGTTTACGACGAACTGTTGTCCCCGCCCCGACGAACTGTTGAGCCGCCCTACGGAGCCAGGTACGATTGTAACAGTCTAAATAGTGTCTTCATGCGCCCTTTTACGACACCTAAGAGAATACGTTTGTTCGTTGACGTTATGAAATTGCTGAGCGGATTGAACCTGTGTTCGCGTTTCGGTGTACGAACTTGGTCAGTACCGGATGTTGCGCTACGTATTTTAAATTGTATAAACGTAAGCTGTTGAAATGTTATTACTTGTTTAATGTATGACATTTTCATTAAGCAAATAAAATAAGTTCCTAACTGCAAATATGTTGGTGAGATGTAAAGGTTTGTCAGCATTGTGGTAAGTATTATTATGCGAAAGTTAACAACAAAAGTTGTTAACACGGACGAGTATCTTGACGTCATTTCAACTCCGAAGCTGTGATAAAGTAATTTAAGGTTTTAGTGGTTAATGTTATTAAGGTTAATATTTATTGTAAAACACGATTTCAAGCATTATATTTGAAACTTATTGAATATGCGTAATTTTTTTTGAAGTACAATTTCTTCATAATAAGCCTAGTACTCATTAAATGATCAAGCATGCAAAGTCGAAATCAAAACTGCTTGAAATCGTCTGTTTGTGGTGTGACTCAACACTGACTGAAGCTGCTGAATATGTAAAAATAATGTGACAGGGATATTTGGTATGTACAGTCAACCGTACGGCACCGCCTCTATTTTGTATTTGTTAAGGCAGTTTTCATGGTTCAAGTATTACTGACGTACGGGTGACTCTTCTCACTTTTCTTGTTTTACGAATTGTAAACATAACTCTTATGTAGTAAGTACTCATTTGTTCAGAAAACTCAAAGGCGCCCTTTGTTAGCGCTTTGATGCGATCAGGTTCGCTGAACAATATCTCCGTGGCCTAATCAAAGCAATCTGACGCACTCATATTTCACTCATTTGTTCGGTTAACCGGAAGGCGCGACGATGCTTTCAGGTTCGCCAAGCAAATCGCTTTGGTTTGGTGGCCTTCTCATTTTTAGTTTTTGGCTTTTTGTTTTGATTTTGTACATTATCAACGAACCCAATTATTATTTGGATATCACGAAAACTAGTTTTAAAGTATTCTATACCTATACAAAAATTTTTGTACCAAAACATAACATAGCATGAAAAAGGAGAATGTAATAGTCTTAATTAAGTGTTAGCTACAGAAATAAGCTTGTAATTCGACAATTTTTCACGCACCTTAGACGCCACCTGGCACTATTTTTCCCCCAACCAAAACGCCTGGCAATGTTATATTCGAATTAGATACAATTCAGAGCTTTATAAATTGCACACCTATTGCTTTTACAACCCCTTTGTTGCCCAACCATTCTCAACCCCACCTCTGAACTGCTGCCAGACGCCCGGATCAATTAATAATGATAGTATGGCACACTGATTAGAGGGATTTGGTTGCTCTACAAATTACAACCATATTTCCTAGCCGACCCCAACATAGTTGGTAAAAGGCTAGGCAGATGATAATGATATCCGTAGCTAGCTCTCCGGCTACAAGGGTCGTAGTAGGTAGCGTTCTGTAGTTCGAGTTTTTCTTTCCCTTTTCTTTTTTTGGGGGGGGGGGGGGGTGTACCCACGGGAGGATGGTGTCAGTTTATCTATGTATGTGAATAATATAACAAATGGCCATTCATAACCTCTTAAAAAGCTCGATCACACTCGCTTGGTGTACATAATGATTGAACAATGGACAAGTGTGTCTGACACAGCATTCGTTCGTTGTTTAATGTTTGGAATGTCCCAATAGTACAGGCGTACAGCGTTGGTTGGAAAATAAAGTAAAAAACCTTTTTTAAATCAAGCCTTAATAAAATGCACTAAAAAGAGGGAAATTAACCTTGAAGTAATAGAGAGAGAACTAAGACAATAGTTTTCTTAAAAGCTTGTCGCGTATGGTTGCTAGAGCGGTTTTAGACTAGCGTATTTTGAAGCGCGTATGAGCGAGTACAAGTAACGCGTCGTTATTGCAAAATCTCTTGCTGATTAGTTTTGAACAACCAGTTGAATGCGTACACAAAGTTTCATGTCCATGCTATAAATAAACCGTTGACGAGAGGATCCTGGCTGCAGGATCAGGTCATGTCTGTTATAAAAAAAATAGTGTCAACAGAAACAAAGGGGTTTGCAAAATTTTAACTCAATCGGAAATCGGAAAGTGAGTCGAAAGCTGATGACCAAAATTGGTGCCTTATTTATTATACTCATTCACTTTTATCCCAATAACACAACAGCCGTATGAAATTCGCGCGCGCGTGCGGCTGTGACCTATCAGCTGTTAGTCGCGTGACACCGTTCTGTTTCCCACTGTGCTCTGCCTACCCACTGTTGCACGGTACGATAGTAATGAGACGGAACGGCTAACAGCTGATAAGTCAGAGACGCGGGCGCGCGTATTTCATACGGCATTTGTGTTATTGTATTTTGGCGAGAAATGTCGACGAACCGAGTCCGTTATTGTTTAAAATGTCGTTTGCGATGAAAAACGCTGTTTAGGTAAAAATTTCGCTTACGATAAGTCGGCGGTAATGGCTCCATATGCAGTACATATAGAAGATAAACGAAAATAATAGGTCTTTAACTATGAAATTGCCGTTTTTGTCTCACATTTTATATTTTTTCCAAATTCCATTTTTCTTGGATTAATTATTAAATTACGTACCTTTTAGAGTTTAAAAACCGTATTAGTAGATGCATATTACCTCATAGGGTAGTTTGTCTAACACCTGTTTCAATGTGCCGTGGGTTTTACTACTTCAAGTAGGTATATTTTTGTCATAGACTGTGATTTGAGAATTTAAGATACGCAGTTAAGCGCAGCTTTTTTCACTCTATAGTTTGCAATTGTATCATACATAATTGGTTCTAAAGTTTCCAAGAAAAAAATAAAAATAGTATGGAAATATCACTTTTCATGAAATCGTCCATACAAATCGGCAATTTCATACTTTAACTCCTAATATGAAGCATTTTCGTGAAAATGAAAACATCACTAACATCATCAGGTCCTTTTAAAAGACTTGTCGTGTGCTATAGTAGAACACTTAGTTACCTAAATCGATTAAACTTTCAGACAAGATGTTCCAAATAAAAGTGATGTGTTATTTAAACCAAACAATTATTTCTTCAAATACAGACTGAGTATTGAATTGTATATTGTTTAGTAGAAAATATATTTTTTTAAAAGTACCTAATTCAACCACAATGACGTAATTGTACTTGGAATAGAATTACTTTTGAAGTAATGTGCATTGCCAGGCTTGTCTATATTTGTTATACACACATCAACACTGTCTAGGGATTTTTTGGATTTCCTCAATTTACTCAAAATTTATTAAAAATAACATACAACATGTATATATTTTTATAAAGCCCATTTATCAGACTACACTCCAGAATAAAAGAAAACTATTTTTTTTTTGCGTAAACAAATTTTTATTAAAATAAAGAAACAACTTGAAATAATGGTAAACTATCTAACAATGAATGTGTTTCCCAAGAAAAAGTGAAAAATAAGGAAAAATTAATTTGTTTTAACAGTTGTATGAAAAATCAGTAGTCAGTAAAACCACCCATGACTTTAATAACGGTCCTGCAACGATTTTTCATGCTTTGGTTTAAGTTATCCAAGTCTTGCTGCGGTATATTGTCCCAGGTCCGGCTAAGATGCAAAAATAGTTGCTCTTCCGTCGCAATGTTTGCAGGGAAATTTCTCAAAGCCCTTCTTTGGTGCTTCTTTGCGTGTTCTATGGGGTTTAGGTCAGGCGATTGAGCGGGCCAGCCTAAGACCGATACGTCGTGCTCCTGCAACCAGCTCGTCACCACTCTCGCTGTGTGCGGACGGGCGTGACCATAACCTTGATATCACGTTTTGTTTTGTCGTTTTGTCATGATGCACACAATAACATTAATTCGAAATTAACCGATAACTTGTTATAAACAGAGGTCGGAATTAGGTAGAGTTATTTATGTACTTGCATCGAAATGTTGATATTAATATGGATCTTCCCGAGATTTCCCGGTATTTATAATACAATCCCGTGTGGCCAACAATATTACAAATAAATTATAATAAAAACCTCAGGATAGATAAGACAAATAAAACAAAGATAATTTAATACAATTTTTATTAGTATTTACATTAATTCACAATACAATTTTTTATTTACGTTGTACATACACAAATTCCCAGACCCGGAACAACTACTTGTAGATCATACAAATATTTGTTCCGTGCGGGAATTGAACCCGCGACATTTTTTCATTAACTGCTATGCTGCGTGCGCATGATGTCCGATGTCGGATGGTTTAAAATTGTGTAAAAGCAATTAACTTTTTTATTTAATAACACGGGATTTTTCTGCTCTTAAAAATTAATCTCGGGATTTGAGGCATATCCACTTTTATTCTTTCGCTGTACGAAATCAGTACAGTAAGTACACAAACAACTCTACCTAATTCCGACCTCTGGTTATAAAACTTAAATTTGACACAAAAAAATAGCCAAAAACTACTGTAGGTAAATGAAACCTTCGGACTTCGCAACCATTATGCCGCTTAAATCTTTGGTTTTTAATTTAATTTTTCAAATTCTAATTTAGAATCGTTCAAAAAGGTTTACAAAATAAACTTTCTTCAAAAGAATTTAAAACTGGCCAGTATTTTTTGAGTTTAAGAAGTTTATACAAAATATCCCTAGACGGTGTTGACGTATGTATTTAATTAAAAATTACAGACGAATAACTGTGATACATTTAAATAAAAAATGCCGACTATATTATTGTCTTTTTATTTCTTGTTATAAGATTTTTATAATTGTTAGTTTCGATATTTTAAGGCGTTGATGTGTATTGTTGATAAAACTGTGATAATATTTGAATAATTATAATATATTTTTTTTTAATTTATTAATGTTAATCTAGTATTACGTTACCGACTCATCGAGTTAATTTTTATTTTATTTGAATATTTTTGTATAAGGCCTAGCCTGCCTAACTTTTATTATATTTTCAAAATAGCAGGCAGGCGTAAAACCTGTATTAACCAATAGCTGTATACAAACAAGTATTGTATGACACCAAAACGTTTCCGAGATAGACCTAAGCTATCTATATAAGTTAGAAAATATTCACTAACGAGATGTGACGCTTTAGTGTGTCCGCTATAATATGCGCGTAATTTAGTCGTTAACGAAGACCAGGCGTTCTCTGACTGTTACTTTAAAACCAATTGCCTAGTCAAAAATCCAATCGCCGCAATTTGTAAAAATCGGTCTTGTCTGGCTACCCGAATATTCCCAATGTCGCTCAGCCACCTCACCAATATCCCGATAGCGAGACCACAATCTGGATATGACGCTTTGACTGGTACCATGGCATCAGCAATATAGCACTAGCGTGCGCCTGCTTCCATCATGCCTATTGCTCTCAACATCCCTTTTCTATTTAAATGCCGACGTTCCATAGTATAGATAAACTCAGCAGTATTGATTTAATTTAAAAACTGCGAAAAAACTTTGTTTTTGTTAAAAACAGTAAAATCTTTAACACACGTAGGTAAGAAAATTAGTACCAGGAACAAAATAGAGTATAAATCTTTTTGAAATGTCCAGTACTTTTAAAGTTATGCCCATAAATGTACAATACCCTCAGACACTTTTGATGTGTGTGTATATATCGGTAAAAACACCGTCATATCTTGTAACTTTAATTATTCACGCAGCGCACGCCATGGAAGCTCTTAAGATGCAACATTTTTCCGACTTTGTTGACGAATGTCATAACTCAAACCCGATATCAGGCCAAACTAGTTTATTCTAGGCCAACGGCGCACGAAGCGACTTCGTGACTTGGGGCACCCGACTCGGGATAGGTCAGGTTCGAAGGGGATGGCGGGGTCTAGTAAGCAGAAGCGAGCGAACTAAGACCCCGCTATTCCCTTCTTGTTGGGTTGCATTAAACCCTACAAACAGAAATAGGAGCCCTGCTCGGCGCGTCTACGTCGACTACGTCAGTAAACCGGTTTGGTCTAGGACAAAGTAGTTTGGCCTGAAATCAGGTTTGCCCCTGTAACCCATACATGATATATAAGACTATGACCATCTGGAATAATGTACGAGGGCGGGTCAATAAGTCCGTGACTTTTTGAATTTCTGACCTCTTTACTGAAACAGCAACACTGCTCCTGTCAACAGGCATCTGTCAGTTGACTCCTGTCAAAATTTAAACTTGCTGCGTCAGTTAGTTTGTGTTTGACAGCTATTTTTATCAGACTACTCACTAATTTGAGGAGAAAATGGAAAAAAGTGAATTTCGTGTGCTTATTAAGCATTATTTCTTGCGAAAAAAAACCATTACCGAGACCAAGGCTAAGCTTGATAAATACTATGGGGACTCTGCACCATCGATTTCAATGGTAAAAAAGTGGTTTACTGAATTTCGTTGTGGCCGTACAAGCACTGAAGATGCCGAACGTCCTGGACGCCCAGTTGAGGTCTCTACACCCGAAACAATCGAAAAAATTCACGATATGGTGTTGACCGACCGAAGATTGAAAGTGCGAGAGATTGTGGAAGCCGTAGGGATCTCGCATGGCTCAGTGGTTTCAATTTTGAATGATCACTTGGGCATGAGAAAGCTTTCCGCAAGATGGGTGCCGCGTTTGCTCACAGTCGACCACAAACGCAATCGTGTAACAACTTCACAGGAAGCTTTGGCGTTGTTTAATCGCAATATGGAGGAGTTTTTGCGCCGTTTTGTAACCGTGGACGAAACATGGATCCATCACAACACACCAGAAACCAAACAACAGTCAAAACAGTGGGTTTCTAAGGGTGAATCGGCGCCAAAGAAGGCCAAGGTGGGTTTGTCAGCCAATAAAGTTATGGCGACTGTTTTTTGGGATGCACGCGGGATAATCCACATTGACTACCTTCAAAAGGGAAGAACATTCAATGGGGAATATTATGCCAACTTATTGGACCGATTCAATGACGATTTGAAAAAAAACCGACCTCATTTGGCCAAGAAAAAAGTTCTTTTCCACCAAGACAATGCAAGGGTGCACACATGTGCAGTTGCCATGGCAAAAATCCATGAATTGGGCTATGAATTGCTCTCTCATCCGCCCTATTCTCCAGATTTGGCTCCGAGCGACTACTTCTTGTTCCCAAACCTGAAGAAATGGCTTGGTGGAAAAAGATTTGACTCCAATGATGAAGTCATCTCGCAAACAAAGGCCTATTTTGAGGACCTCGACAAATCATTTTTTTTGGAAGGGATAAAAAAATTGGAGAAGCGTTGGACAAAGTGTATAGAGCTCAAGGGAGACTACGTTGAAAAATAAAATTATTTTTTTATCAAAAAATCTGTGTTTTATTCCAAAAGTCACGGACTTATTGACCCGCCCTCGTACTTTTCAAATGGTGAAAGAATTTTTCAAACAGGTACCGTGGTTCAAGAGATTACTTTTCGCATACACTAACTTAAAAATCACCCCTATCCTATCTACCCCTATGTAGATAGTAGAGTGCGGACGCGTGCGGCGGGTTTTCTACGGATATTTTGACAGTGAACACTCGTTCTGTGCACTCGCGAAAGTTTTAGTGAACGTTCTTAGAAGATTCTGTGTCATGCAATACTTGTTTGTATTGATATTAGGCGGTATGAAATATAAAGATGGCGGAAAGTTAGACAGGCTAAAATATGTAAACCCCTTTGTATAAAATATTAATTTAATTTTGTTTACTTCTGTGAATACAATGTTATGTGCTAAAATAATTCCTCTTGACAGTTACATCTGTAATGTGCTGCATCATCTGTGCTGTATTTAAGGTGCTGTAGGATCGTATGTCGAGTGCGACATGGTTTTTTTTTCGCTTGAAAGACATTGTCAGTGGGTAAACATTTGTGAAATTGTCTATGGAAATTGTATTGAAAAAACAAGATGACGGCGGTAGTTCTGACGAGTTCGAAAACAACCATGACTCTAATTATTGCCATGATATATTTCGGTAGCTGGGCAATCTGGTCTTAAGTGTGTGTCTGTAATTATTTAAGTAGATCATACAACGGAATAGGAATTACTGTTACTATACATATCATGTGAATGGATTACGAGTAATAGAGAAGTATGGAAGAATAAGACATGCTGCGCCGACCCCAAATAAATTGGGATAAGGGCAGGCAAGTTAATGATGATGGATTTCATTAAAAAAAACATCAAACCCGCAGAATAAAAGTACTGCAGCTTGTGCATATTACGATTTCTGGCCTTTTGAGAGTTGTTGTTCAATAATTGTAAACAAAATAACAATATTTTATGATCTTGGGACAGTATACGCGAAATGAGGTTGATGACTGGCGCCACCTGAACAACGTAAACAGAACGTTCATGAGGAGATGATCATGTCACGCTTTTAGGCCGGAGCTGCCCGGATGCATGAGCGTGGCGGATGCGTGCGCACCGGTTGTAGTGATGAAACTGTGTGTGTTGTATCAGACTGGCTACTTGGTGAATACGTAGCATTCGCGTGCCATCGGTCTGACATCTTCATTATGCTACGAGCGCACTGACAGGTGCATAGCTTAGTGTCTTGAGCTTAACTAATCGCCTCGCGAGTAGCGATGTGAAACAAACTATCTCGAATCCTCGCAACCGGCCACACAGCGCATTCGGCGCCTTCGCTAGTCACGTAGCGTGTATCGAAGTAGCGTCTAGTTTGTAATGTTTGAAACTCTAAGGTTACGTATGCGCTGACAGGTGACTTGCCTAGAGCTTAGTGACTTAACATCTAGTTACTTGCTAGCGAAAGCTCCAAGCGCGTAGTGCGGCCGGATGCAAATATTTTAGAGCGTTCGTTTCACTACTCGCTAGGCTCTAGGCACTAAGCAAGCCACCTATCCGTTCGTACATATTACAAACTATGGAAGATGTCAGAATAGTTGCCACGCGCTCGCCACGCAGTCGGTTTGCCATATTCCATAGAATACATTACGACCGGTGCATGCACGTACTACCGTGTTCCCTGACGGTAATAGTGGTATGGTTGAAGTGTTCGAACGTCAGCGAGCGCGGTAGTACATGCCGCTCACACGCATTTGGTCTGCTCCAACCTTTCATTGACCTGCAATATTTGATTATAGTTTGTACTGTTAGCGCCACTATTTGTAAACTTGCCTGTAAAGTGTATACTCATCCAGAAATTTAGTAATGGCGTCAACTAAATATACAAATATGTATTTTAAAGTTCATTCGGTTATTGATTGATTTGTAAAGAAATAACTATTGTTAACTCAATAAAGCGAGTAAATGTAACAGTTTATTTTTTGTAAGTAAATGTAATTGCTTAATAGAAAATCAGTAAAATATCATTATTTGTTCATATTATTTTCGTTTAAATGGATGTAAAAACTTAAACTATGCTTGAACTTTGTTTTGTTGACACACTGTATGGCTCTATGCTGTTCTCTTTGCCGTCACCTGACGACACCAGATTCTTAAAGTCTTAACACCTGCAACAGCCAGAATGGTTCTTAAAATGACTATTTGGGGAGAGTGTCAGTTATCCCTCTGCTGGAACAGGTTTTGTTTTTTGACAAATAGGCATTATTTTGTACTTTACTTTTCTTTCTTCATGCCTTTCTGTGTGTTACATAAATGGTGAAATAATATAAATAAAAAAATCTAAGATTCTTTGCCGGTAAGACAATATAATAGGAATTGGGCTCAATGTCAATCGGGCTAATATTATAAAATAAGCCTCTAGGTTACCTTGTGACGCCTGAACCAATCGTTTTGAAAGGCGTTTGAATATTTTGGCATGCCTACTCGTCCGCTGTTTTATTTTTTTCGAAATTACAGCCACTCTCAATGGCTGGCATCAAATACAATCAAATATTGTACGACTCATAATTTTTGAAAACGCCAGCCTTTTAGAGACATAACCTATCAAACTTAGAATTGATTCATTGGCTTTGTTGTCCGAAATGGTGTCCTCTGGCCACGGTTATTGTCTGTTTATATCACTAGCTCGCGTCTATACAAACAGTTATTCTACGAGAAAAAAGAAAAGAAAATTTTATTATGAATATAAAATTAAATGGCGGGCAGTTAGACAGGCCAGTCTACACACAAAAATATTCCAACTCCTTTAACTTTGTTGACCTATCTGTTAGTATGAATGCTAGTAAATAATAATGATTGTATTGATAATTATAATAAACATGCTCAGCTTTTGATAATTTAGTAGTAAGTGCCAGATTGTTTTGAAAATGTCAACAAGTAAAAAAATAAACATGATACAAAGTAAAAGTATAATATTTATTAAGCCTTTTTTTAATGTCAAAGACATATAATGTAACGATAATTATCCATTTAATTTAAATGGTTCAGAACTATTAAATTGTCACTTTGCTATTTTAAGGCAGCTTCATCTGAAATACTTTTCTAGCGAAGAAGATGACTTGTTACTCCAAGATGCTGAAAGTCGTCTACATGCCAGGGATGGGTGCAACAACTCCTACAACAGACTGCTGGTAAACTAATTCTCAATATGAAAAGAAATGTTACGTGTACTAATATACTGATTTCTTACAGGTAATTACAGCTGAGTCCCCAGATTTTTCTTTAACTTAGCATTGTTACCCGTTTTTTCCAATTTTCAATAGGTATTAACAAAGTGTGGGAAAGAGATGGAACCATACAGGACGTGTCGCTTCATATCTTGCCCACACTGAAGTAAGACTAATATACTAATAGGCCCCCTGTTTTATCGATAACGCGGAAGGCAAAAAAATAGAGCATCTGAGTAGATTAATTTAATGGTTAATGTTAAAGAAAAAAGTTGAAAATATTCACAGTTATTCTGTTAGAACATAGCACATAAAACATCCCCTGCCTCAATTTAAGTTTCTGTTGTACTTTTGTTGTTACAGATATTTTACCATTTAATTAAAAGTGCATTACAATAGTTTTTTCCTCTTAGGTAATCTTATTAAGATTTTTATATGTTCCTGCGTTCCTGCATTGAAGTTAGCTCATTTGTTCAACTTCAGACTGAAAATTGTATAGATAGGCCATCGCATTAACCGCACTTATCCTACCAAATGTAAAGTAAATAGGGTTAGTTATTAAAGTTAAGTACAGGGAATACAGTAGTTTATATCTGGGAAACGTGACACTTTAGAACATTTTGTCTCATACAAAACTTTTTTGTATTGATACCAATTATCGATTAATGCAGGTGTTATGCGTGGCAGCAACTTTGAAAATAAAATTATAATGGCGGAAAATAGGCCGGCCAGGCTTCATACAAAAATATTCTAAGTCATTTCGATTGTGATTTATAGAATATTGATGACTGTATCTGCACAAGTCCAATAAAGCGTAAAGGGCTTTGAATTATTTGTCCCGCCTAACTTCCGCCATATTATTTTATTTTCAGAATAGAGGCCACGCATTAAACCTGTATTAATCAATAGTTGGCATCGATACATTTTTGCGTAGCCACTAGTTTGAAAATACAATAAAATGGCGGAAGTTATGCCGGCCACGCTCGTTGTGTAAAGAAAACCAAGTGTGTGAACGAGGTGTTACGATAAAAACATGTATTTCATATTAAAGCTTTAACATTTACGTAGCCATGGATTTAAATGTTTGAGTTGGGCTAAAAAAAAGAAATATTTTGTAACTTCTTCATTTGCCCCATTTAAAATAGTGGCATTCAGCTACATCCAGCGCACTGGAAGCTGATCCCACGAGTTTAGAAAAGGCTAGGGGCGAGATGATGATGTCTTCTTCAATTCAAAAGGTGCAATGCATATAGAGGTCAGCTCAGCCTTAAAAAAATGGTTTGTTCCCACAAACAAGTACCTTCAAACACGGATAGTAAAGTCTCACAAACCACCAGGAATAATGACGAAGAATTGTGGATTGGAAATGGGAATTTTTCTCCCCACTAGTTCTTGTAACACTTGATATCGTAGGACTATTGGGAAGAAAACATTCGCATTAGTTTTGTACGTGTGGAGGCGTGTGATGATGAATGTGTGAAGATATGCGAAGGGATGAAGAAAACTCCGAACTGCACAATTAAGAAGAAAGAAAGTTTATTGCACAGACACAGGTTATAGTGCCACACACAAGAGTTCCACTAAGAAGAAGGAGGGGTAGAAATAGAATAGATAGCACGGAAATAAACAAACAACAGTCGATCTTAAGCGCGGCGAAGCTATGTTTTTACAATCACAATGATCACATAAGTTTCGTGAACATACTGGCGAGGCGGCACGCGGGCATGCGCAGCGCCGCGCAACGCTGACCGCTAGAGCAAAAGACGCGTCATATAGGTATGTTCAATGAAATGCTAATATCTTTGAAAGAGACCTAGAGACGTGCAAATTATCTTATTGTAAAGATAAACGCATAGGCTATCGAATTAGTAAATATTTTTTTTTGTAAATAATATGTAAAAACCGGTTTAAAAAAGAAATACAAAATTTTACACAACATTAACCATTTTTTTTGCATTTTCTACTCTAGTGCAAAATTAACCCCTGAATGTTGCGTATGTTTTTATGTTTGATTTGAGTCAACGTACAAAATGATATTAAAATATTGACTGGATACCAATTATTTAAGAGTTATAGTCATTTGAACATAGCCCTATACAAGCGCATAGAATCTCTCAATGTACAGTTCTTTGATTGAGCAGGTATATAAGGCACCAAGTTTACGAGTGGGAGTGAGATGGCAGAGGGTAAGTGAGTGAAATGGCAAAATAATAACAGCCGCACGGGTCGACCTTCAAGGTTAAGCTGTGGTTACCTAGGTCGGTCCGTGGATGGGTGACCCTCTATTACATATCGAGTTTCCTCCGTACCGTCCACTCAGTTACCTCACTGGCATGTCACTCCCACTTGTAAATTTGGTGCCTTATCTATCTGCTGCTGGGGTAGGCCTGTGACATTGTGGAGTAGGCCTGTGATTTGGTGGGAGAGGACTATATTCTAATGACATAACTCTTAAAATAATTGGTGAAGAGTTAATATTTTGATATCATTTTGTAGGTTGACTCAGTTAATTTTGATTTAACATAAAAACATATGCAACATTCAGGGGTTAAAATTACGTAATTTCTTATTTTTTTAGGCTCTTTTTGCTTATTTTTCAGAAAAATTTATTTAATAATTTAATAGCCGCGGCGTTTATCCTTGCAATAAGATCATTTGCACGTCTCTAGGTCTCTTAGATTCAAAGATTTATTAGATTAGCATTTCATTGAACATACCCTAGATAGAAAAAAAAAACAAAATGGCTGCCATTTGCGGGGTGTGGGGTTAGGAATATTTATAAAAGTGTATTTGTCGATAGAAATGAGTATATAATATGCCCTCAAACTATAGGTAACCGGTAGCCAAACACTGTATAATACTAGTTGTTAAGTTTCTTTGTAAACATGTACACAAATTTTGATTCTAATTTTAAGTAATTACATAATTTATACTTGAATGTAACGTAGATTCAAGTATAAATTATGTAATTACTTATTAGGTATAATGTAGTGACCTACTCTAATGAGTAGGTCACTACATCACCCCCTTCCAAAGACCGTCAAGGGCAGTAATAGTCGGAAAACTTAACGCGACATCCTGACCGCGTTCTGACGACGTCATCATCAGCCCAAGGCAAGTTTCGGAGTGCGGTGTATCGGAAAATTCCCGTAGTGTGTGGATGTATGCGGAATCATCAAGACTTACTTTCACCGAAGAGACGACGTCAGAACGACGGTCAGGTCACGCCGCGGTGTAAAGCGTAGTATGATTGTCAATGAGGCGTTAGTTCCTGCACTACAAAGAGTACTACAGCAATATAGAACAAAAAGTACTACTGCGCCATCTATGACACAGCACAAGAACTAAACATCGAAATACACCTAAATTCTACATCGCGCAAGTGATCCACGACTTAAGACTATATAGAAGAACCCGACGACAACTGTCAGGCAGTAACCCACCAGACAACACTCGTCTGGTCGGAGGATCCTCCCTTTTCTATGGGGGATTAAGAACTTTCTTTCACCCTGTTCTCCATCTCTCCAAAGTTCTACCGTAGAACTGTTTAGTGGGAACAAACCAAAAAAATAAATTATGCCCTACCTGTTGTAGAAGTAAATATCCTTAAACATATTTGGCTCAAACAGATATCAGAACTCAAATTATGTTTTAAATTCAAAATATAAAAATTTGTCTATTATAGTAAATATTTCAAGGGCCCCTTATATTATATATTCGTATTTGCCGGCTCATAAATGCGGCTTTATGTTCCCAGTTATACCAGACAAATGAGTTCAAAACTTTTCTCCCACATTATTGGATTTTTTCATGTAAATAAGAAAGTCAAATATCTTTTATTTTCAGATATGGACCTAGAAGCAGTGCACCACCG
Source organism: Noctua janthina (assembly GCA_963576755.1). Classification (NCBI taxonomy): domain Eukaryota; kingdom Metazoa; phylum Arthropoda; class Insecta; order Lepidoptera; family Noctuidae; genus Noctua; species Noctua janthina. The sequence goes on from OY755055.1 coordinate 9,806,492, forward strand.
CCTGGGTACCCACCGATGGGTGTGAAACAGATGCCTCCAGTGGGAAATATACCTGTGCAATCTGAACAACCGGGATATCGAGGTCGCTACGATGCTCCTCCATTTGAAGAAATTCCTCCTGGTGTCGAACCACCAGTTCCCGGGTTTGAACCATCGCCTTTCGAAAAACCACCATTTGGTCCATCTGGTCCAATTGAGCGCGATCGTTTGCCACCGCCTAATTATAGGGATCCTTATAGACCGCCACCGTATGGTGAAGGGCCTAATAATTATAGGGACTTGTCAATACCTCCTCCTGTCCAAAACGAGATTCCTGTTCATGTAGGCGAGCAACCGCCGCGCTATAGAGATAATTATAGACCAGGTCATTATCGCGATCAAGGGCCCATGCCGTTCAGAGACGGTCAACCTTATCGGGATCCTGGACCACCTGGGCCGTATCGGGACCCTAACTTCAGAGGAGGTCCACCTCCATTCCGTGATAACAGTTACAGAAACGTTCCATACAGGGATGGTGGGTTCCGAGATAATCCACCTCATAGTAGTTTTCGTGAACCAGCCGTTCCCTTCAGACCTCCTAGTGCAGATCCCCGGGAGCCAGTTCCACTTGGTTATCATGATCCAAATTTCCGCGATAATTTCCGAGATGAAAGTGCTTTACTTCGAGATCTTTCTCGACCTGGATACAGACCTAACGTTCGTAACCGGGGTGGACCCAGACGCAACACTAATGTTGAACACGATAGACTCAGAGAAAGAGGAGAGGGTCGTGATCGCGAAAGATATAATGATAGCCGAGAGCCGATAGACAAAGCAGAAAGAACCCGAGATCCTGACAGAAGAACGGGATACGACAAAAATCGAGATACGCGTGAAAGTCGTGAAGATCGCTCTAGAGATTACGAAAGACCCCGTGATTATGAAAAAGAACGTGAGCATGCAAAGACTTCTCCGGAAAAGAAAGTTCGTACCTCACCAAAACGTAGTAGAGAAGCAAGAGAGAAAAAACGTAGTGAATCCAAAGGTCGTTCTCGCGACCGAGATTTCAGAAGGGAAAAGAAAGAGGAAAGGGCTCGAGATAAATCTTCAGCTGATAGGAACAGAGACCATAAAGATAAAGAAAAAGAGAAGAAAATTAAAGATCGAAAGAAGAAGAAAAGGGAGAAGGAAAAAGACACTGAAAAAAAGAAGAAACGTGAGAAAAAGGACAAGAAAGATAAAGACCATGTTAAAAAAGAGGATGAAGAGCATGAAAAAGAAGAAGTTAAAACTGATGACAAAGAAATAGATAAAATAGAAGCCGAAACACCAGTTGTCGTTAAAATAGAAAATAAGAGCGCTGGAGTAGTTTCTATTAAAAAAGAAAACTCCCCTAAAGTAGAATCCCCAGACAAACCCACTGATGATTTGTATGGTGATGAAGCATTGGGAGCTGTGGATAAAGAAATCATAGAAAATTATGTAAAAACTGAAGACAAAGACCTATCCACGGAAAATAAAATTACAGAGAGTTTAAATAATTCTAAAGAAGAACCATTTGACGGTATCGAACTTCAAGCGAGTGCTGAAGAATTAGATCTAAAATCTGAGATAGAAATAAGCAACCCATCTAACAAAGAAATGTTGGCAACTTTACCAGAGTTATCAAAGTGGGAAGTAGACGAGGATCACGCTGAGAAGGCCAAAGAACCAGGAGAGATTACTTCTCCAGATGAAGAAGAAGATGGAAGTAAAGTTACATCAGATGTTATTAAACGAGCTGAAAATGCCATATTTGCTAAAGCAATAAATTCTCTAAGACCTATTGAAATTAAGAAAATCAGCAGTGATCGTCTCAAACTGTACGGTGATGAAGTGCAAAAGCCTCCTATGAATAATATTCAAATCACGGTTCCAGTAATTGATTCCGAACCAAGGTCAATTGAAATAAACGAAAGAAAAAGGAGATTTTCTAAAACACCACCGCCGCGATTATCCGTCAAAGATCGACTTGGTGGGAAAGTAGAAGAAACACGCAGAGGTAGGGAGCCGAGAGTTGTTCAAAGTACCGTAGAGCGTGTTAAATCTAGATCAAAAACTCCAAAGCGTGAACAACCTTACAGACGCGTGACCGTTGAAAAAGAAAGGGGTCGAAAACAGGATACCATTCGAGCAGAACCATCTAAGAGTGACAGGCGCGTAATGTCTGAAGCTGTAAAGACTGGTGAGAAACATCGAGCGCGAAGTCCCACTGAAAAGAAAAACTCTGAAAAATACACTAAAGACGAAAAAAAACCGAGCACTTATGAAGTCGCCACACGAGATCGTGGTCAGGAGAAAAATATCCTAGGTGAAACAAAAAGTACACATACGGATCGTGAGAGAAAAAAATCTACTTTGGACGAAGCACATTTTGAGCCAGATTATGATGAAACTGTAGAATCTGATCATGAAAATAAAGAAGAAAACATTAAGAAACGGGAACGTTCAGCTTCACCCATCGGATTTAACGAAACCAAAAAAGCTAAACTTGATAACGAAACGATAAAATTGGATCTGACCAATGTCAAAAAGAAGCCTGATTCCGACAGTGAATCCACTAGTGGCTCTGAATACTCGTCATCATCATCATCATCAGATGCTCGCAAACGCAAGAAAAAGAAGAAACGCAGCAAGAAAAAGAAAAAACGAGCTGCAAGTGAAAGCGATAGCGAGTCCGAGTCTAGCTCTGACGATCATAAGAAAAAGAAAAAGAAACGTAAGCATAAGAAGAAGTCCAGTAAGAAAAAGAAGAAATCTAAACACAAGTAAATCTTTATTTTGCTTGTATGTGTAATACAGTTTTATTGTTCTTTTTTAACTTACAAGTATAAAATGTAATGTGGTGTTTTGATCAGTTTCAAAGGCATAAGTTAGCTCTAAAGTAGAGTAAGCAATTTTATTTTTAAAAAAAATTGTACTATCCAATTCTTAAAAATAAAATGAGTAATTCAAATTTTTTGTTTTAATAATATGGCTAATTCACATCGAGATGTCAGGGACCCGCGTAGCTTTCGTAATGGTACAGTTTCCTATCAACAAGTAAACTGCAGGGGAAAAGAGTCTGTCGATAAGTAGCTATCGGCGCAGCGTGTCTTTTTAGTCTCGACTATACTATCTGCATAATTATTATAAGTAAAAAAGATAAAACCCACCCCTCTTGCGAAGTTGTATCCGTTGGCAGGTATGGCTTCTCCAGATGTTCTGTGCGACGTCTTGTCGCGAAACAGCTTGTCGTATCGAGAAGGCAAAACAGGAACGAGATAACCGCCACCCTCAGTACGGGCATCACCACTTTCACGCTTAAAAAGCTGTAAAAGCTTCCGCTTCGTGAGACATACGATCTCCTCCGAAGACAGGGCGTCAAATGAAAGATTTGAATTGTGGAGGAACAGGCATACCACCCCTCCTCACTTCTTCAATCCAGCAGAACACCTTCCTCCCAGACAGAACTGCAGCGGCTAATCTGGAAATATCTTAATAATTTGTGGACCCAGGTTGGCCGCTATAGAAATAATCTTACCAAATAGTATATCTTCGCCTCGTCCATAATAAAATGCCAGTGTGGGGAGCTCCTCAGCAGGATATGCCCACCTCCTTTCTTGCCCATCCTGCGCAACCACCTGCACCTTCCAGGATAATTATGAGAAAGATGAACAGAACAGAACAGATTTAAGGGTTAAATTTACATTTACGGATGCAGCTGAAGTCCTAAGAATCTAAAATGGAATAGCCACCAGTAGAAGTTACTAAATTTGTCGAGTTATTTGAAAAGTCGAGGAACTAAAAGAAAATGTAAACTCTCCACTCCAGAAAAGTTTTTAACTTTTCTCTAGTCCTTTTGTTCAGAAACAACATCATAATCATAACATTACGCTTGTAAACCCCGAAGCTTTACGCAGAGGTGTACCTAATAGTTGTACACACACATTTCACCATTTATTTTTAAGTCCCATGTAATAGGGGGCGAGCTATTGCCATCAACCGGGCACAAAACCAGACTCCATCTCCGGCTGCTACTGAGAAATTCTTGATGGAAAAACATATTTTTTTAGACACTGCCTTGGACAGGTTAAAATTTGTTTCGATCCTTCATACAGGAGTTAACTTGGTGGACTTTTAGACAATTCTAGAGAAAGAGGGCTGCAAGAACGAGCGGAAGCAAGCACGAAACTTTTTACATTATGCCTTGAATTAATTCAGATATGTTATTTGAGATCAAAATGTCTACATGCCATTATATTACTTTACTCTGTGCTACATGCTTTTGACTCATGCAACCCTGTATGACATAATCGCCTATTAAAGCTTCAGAGCAAGGGGCTCCTAATTTATTATCAGCCTCTGTTTATATCGGGCGATCATGCGAAAATCCAACAGGAGTGCCAAACCAGAGGCAGAAAAAAGGAGCTTCTGTGATAAAAGTTTTTTCGCAGAATTAAAGTACGGACCACGCGCGTTAATTCAAAGAAAATGGGTAAATTTGTACAGACAGTAAGATTACCTACTCAGAGGCTCATTACTCTGTCTCGTACTTACTAATTCTGTGGCTGGAAAAGTTGAGATGAGCTCGTGGCTAAAATAACGCCGCTCGGGTTGATCTTTAGGTTAAGCCGTGCTTGCCTAGGTAGGTCTGTGGATGGGTGACCGCCCATTACATACCGAGTTTCCTTCGTGTCACGGAAAGCACGGTAAGGTGGAAGCGCCAGGGTAGCCCGCGAAATTCAAATTTTCTTAGGTTTTTTGCAATTTGCATGTGAAACAAAATATTATGATTCGCGACCGCAACACGTATATTATCTAAACTTTATTTAATCTCATTTAATGACTATTTGATGAAAATGTCATTAAATGGGATAAAATGAACTTAGAGGGTTGTATTGATGAGTTTAATGACTATAACTCTGTAAAGCCATATTTGTTACGGTCGCGAATCATATCTTAATCAATATACGACCTGTAAATTGCAAAAAACGTAAGAAAATGTAAATTTCGCGTGCCGTTGGTCGCGGCTGTCATCTGTAGATTTTTGACAGTCGTTACAGGTAGTCAGTGGCCCGAAAAGTCTGACAACCAGTCTTACCAGGGGGTATCGTATTACCTAGTACTAACTGGGTTGTGGAGGTCAGATAGGCAGTCGCTCCATGTAAAATACTGGTATTCAGCTGCATCCGGTTAGACTGAAAGCCGACCCTAACATAGTTGGGGAAAAGGCTAGGCAGATGATGAGGCAGTCACTCGCTTTCTGTAGCACCAGTAATCCCCTTCGAACCTAATCTGTCCATTCCGGAGTGCCCCAAGTTCCCGAGTTTGCATTACTTTAGGCCTTTATTTTTAAGCCCCCTAGACTGATTAGTCGCTTGTCAGTCCAACCCTGTTTGTTACCCAGTAACTGACTTGCGAAGGTCAGAGAGTCAGACGCTCTATGTACTTAAGATAACAGTATGTTTAGTACATGGAGCGTCTGACTATCTAAATATCAGTAGGTATTTAGCCCCTACCTAGTTGGAAGTGGGCTAGAAAGGTAGCGTGCCCGATCAAGGAATCGAATCCAGGTCGTCTCGCTTAGCAGTTGCGCTTTCGACCACGAGATCAATAAGGCAGTTATTAAGACCCGAACATAGTGAAATTATGAGGCAGAAGCATTAAGTAATATTTTATTGTCTTCATTTTAAGTCATTAGTATAATACAAAATAACACAGCTTAAATACAACTATAAAGTAATAAATAATATCGAGATAAAAATATTCAAGTCGTTTAAATTTATTTGCGCCCTCGGCGGTATCCTCCTATCAAACTTAATCCTATATGGTGCCACCAGTTTTTGCGTTTGAGTTCCCGTTCATACTTGGCATTACGACGGAACTCCCGCCACTCTTCGCGCTTCTGGGGTATATTGGGCCCATATGTTTTCTTCGGCCTGAACGAAGCCTTTACAGTCTGTAAATAAAGAGTGACGTTATTATCACGACAGTTAATAACTTATTGTACACTGTTAAAATCCAGGGACTTTTAGATTGAGAAATAAGAATTTTGCATGACATTATACTTTTACACAACCTAAAAGTAAAAAAAGGTCTCTTTTAGTGTCCGTCTGTGTGACCACTAAGGTGATTCCCACACGACACCGCTTGTCTGCGCGGTCGGTCGGAAGCCGCGAAGTGAATGTATGTATGGGCAGTGCGCCGCGCGCGGAGGCGATGTGCGTTGCTCGACAGCACAGTCGGGTGGTGTACGTGTGTAAGGCATCAATAGATTTCATACAAGCCAAATACAACGAGAGCTGAATATCTTTGAAATAGTCTACTAACCTCGACAAAAGTACTAGATTTGTATTTCCAGAATGTTGCTAACATGAAAATGGGAATCAATGCAATTCCGAAATATTGAAGAAGCGCGCCAGCAACTGAAAAAATCATTAATTTAGTTTGTGTATAATTGTAAATAAACATCCTTACGGGTAATGTAATGATAAATTAAGAAGTTTATTGTAGCATGAGTATTTAGTGCGTGCCCATAGTTGGAACTAACGCAGCCATCTTGTTTTTTCATTAAACTCACATAAAATACAAATGGGCTCTCCTGATAACGCCATTCAAGCGCCAAAACAACCATGACACTAATTAACCATGACTAATTAGTTTGGTATGGCGGCTTCTATACAACATTGATTTGGCTGCAATGTCAACGTGTTGGTTTAAGTTAGTTCGATACTTTCTTAAATAGATGGCGCTAACGTCACCTAAGACGTTATTAATGGAACGAAAATTTCGAGATCTGTGAGCGGGGTGCGATGGTCTAGTTGGTTAAGACATCCGGTGTACTGAATCGGAAGGTCGCAGGTTCAAACCCTGTCGCACTGGAATTTTTCTTTCCATGTCAAAAACAGCCATGACACTATGTTCACATATACAAGACAGGTAATATAGGACAATACGCACCATAAGCACCATTCGGATAAACATATGTTCCACCGAACAATAATTGTTCTGTTGTAATCAGAGAATAGAAGAATACGACCATCATCATGAGTGGAGTAATAATTCCCCAGCACATGCGCCAGTAAAATGAGGTTTTCAAACCCAGCATAAATTCAATGTCCAGGCACATGTTTTCCAAACCTGGAATGTTGATTCAGTTATTAAAAAGTTTTTAAAAATTCATGGAGTGAATAACACCATGACCACTTGTGCTTGTCGTGTTAATGTCGTAAGTGAAATCCTTTTGGTCTAACGGTTTTGATTATCATTAATCATTAACCGCAACGAATTGTGGCATCTCAATCATTTGAGTTAACAAAAAAAAAAAACAAAAAATAATCTAATTGAGACATAGCAAAGATCAGTAACATTAATTAAATATTACCGTAAATCCAAAATACTCCCATGATCTCAATGATTGCCGCAAACAATCTCATGAAAGTTCCACCGTAGTAATCTACTATTTCCAGAATGTACTGCCCTCCCTAAAACATTAAAAAGGTAATGGATAACATGAAACAATGTTAACAAACTTGGTGGTACAGTTTTCAGTTTTAAGATGAAAATTTTTAGGAGTCTATCTACCTCATCTTTCACTCTTCGTTAGCCTTATTTAGGACTAGCACTTCGACTGCGACTTTGTCCGCAAAAATTGTGATAGCTCGGCTAATATGCATCATCATTTGCCTAGCCTTTTCCCAACTATATTAGGGTCGGCTTCCAGTCTAACCGGATGCAGCTGAATATCAGTGTTTTACATGGAGCGACTGCCTATCTGACCTCCACAACCCAGTTAGTACTGGGTAATACGATACCTCTTGGTAAGACTGGTTGTCAGACTTTTTGGGCCACTGACTACCTAACAACTGTCAAAAATCTATGTATAATTTACAGTCCCCACCCAAAAATAACTTTTTATCAGTGAAAACATTTTTAGAATTGAATCATTATTTCCGGAGATTACCCTCTACATATAAACTAACAAATTTTACCTTTTTATAATTAGTATACCTAGATATATTATAGTACTAGCTTTTGCTCGCGGCTTCACTCCCGTTATGTACGGAAATTAACCCACGGGATCGTTTTAAATGTAGCCTATGACACTTGGGGATAATGTAGCTTCCCATTAGTGAAAGAATTTTCTAAAGGCTTCTGATGATTACCCCCTACATTCAAACTTACAACCTTATGAAACATTTTTACCTCTTTACTAGTATCAAGGGTGTAAATAGACCTTTAACATAAACAAAAAGGCACTTGTTCTCCCTTTCACTGCGATCATTTTTTTGTTCTAGACCATACCTGGAAACATTCTAGTTACGGAGATATCGGGGGGTCAAAGTTCCAACTTTTTCACAAGTTTTTTTTTTAAATTCATGTTTTTAATGTAAGATTTTTACTTTACACATCTCCACGACCCCTGTACTATTCAATCCATCCATCAGCACAATGCTATGAGTGTTTTCCATCGAGTCCTACTGTAAAACGTGATTTTTCACCCCAAAAAAAAAGTCGATTCCGAGTAATAATTTTTGCGTAAAGTTACTTAGTTTGATGTACAGAATGCTTGGTTGACGGATATGTGAAGGGTCTGTTTACACCTAGATAAACATAAATATTTTTTTTTCCTTTTCTATGTATTTCCTAGATTATATTACGAAAATATGAAAGTACGAAATTGTAAATGAAACAACTTACCGGTGTAACATACACAAGCCCAATTAAAAAGCATGCCGAAGATGTCATCGCGGACATGTATATAATGGGCACCTTCGGGAAAGCGTCGATAAAAATTGTGTTAACTGTTGAATATAAGGCTACTCCTGAGCCGACACCAAGCACCGCCATCATCAAGAAAAATAAGGCGGCAAAAAGCTGAAAAAAACAAGATTTGTTAGAATAGGGACAACCTAATTTATGTTTGGTAGGTAATTAAAGAAACTGAAGTAATTATGTCTGTATGTGAAGATTTACTGGCTATTGAATGTTGACAACTGGTCAAACTCTACATAAGATTTAAATTTTGAATTTCGCGGGTTACAATCACCTTAGTGATATGGTCTAAGTAAAGTTTGACAAGTTCTCAGAGAAATCCATGAGAAACCAGACACTGTTTTGGTTGACGCTATCATTCACCTATGGCCTACGTACAGACGCCAGCACATCAAGTTACTACACAACTTTATCGTTAAAGCATTAGGTTCAAGCTTGATTGGGAAAATTTGTCAGTTTCGAGTAGCTTGATGTGCTGGTCTGTACGATACCTACAGTTCGATAAAAGTAATTGCAAGTTTTTAAAACTGTTGCTAAGTTAGATGTGTCGCGATGCAATTACTTACTTGTGGTACAAACGGTGACTGCGCAATAGCGTCTGGGTAAGAGATGAAAGCAAGACTAGAGCCACCAGAATTACTACCAATAACTTGATTGATATTGTCGTAGCCAAGTTGATGCGCGAGGTTCCCCAATATACCGAAAATAGTGATGCCCGAGATTAAACTTGTGAACGTGTCTAATGTGGTAACAATCATCGAGTCTCTGAAATTAAAAGAAAAGTTGTTATGAACGTAACGAAGGTATTTTATTATAGTTTGGAATCTTAATTAAGTACCACCATTTATCTAGATAGTGTGATCGGAAAATGCGGAATTATAGCAAAGGTTCTTTGTACGTTTGACAAGACACCCCGTGACTCGATATAATTAAGAATGGCCAAATGCACCACTCACTCGTAAAGGTGTAGGTAAGTAGGTAAAGGTAAGCACAGCCTCACCGCTTGGGCGCTGGCGATCCGCTCAAGCGGCACGCTCAAGCGACAGGCAATTTCTTTCATTTGTCTACTCCACAATCACTGTTGCATCATATGAAATCAACCTGGTCTGTTTTGAATACCTACTGATAAATTTATCATTTATAAAGGATGTAAGTAGACCCTTAACATAGCCGAAAGACACGTCTTGTTCTCCCCGTCTTTGAGATCATTTTTTTGTTCTAGACCATACCTTGCTCCGGAACCTTCTAGTTACGGAGCAACTTTTTGCACAAGTTTTTTTTTTAATACATGTTTTTCATGTAAGATTGTTACTTTACACACCTCCACGACCCCCGTACTATTCAATCCATCCATCAGGACAATGGTATGGGTGCTTTCCATCGAGTCCTACCTTAAAACGTGATTTTTCACCCCAAAAAATAAGTCGATTCCCAGCAATAATTTTTGCTTAAAGTTACTTAGTGTGATGTACAGAATGCCTGGTTGACAGCTATGTGAAGGGTCTGTTTACACTCGTATATCTTACCTGTAAACATTTTGCGAAAACTTGTTGAAAGACGAAAACATGATAAGTGCTCCTGAGCAAGTGGAGAGAGAGAAGAACACTTGTGTCACTGCCGCATACCACACCTGAAAGTAAATACGCTTTTAATCCTGGTTACTTAAACATAAAGTCCTTTAGTTTACATTACAAACTTTAAATGATACTTACTCTCAGTTCTAAGATTTTTTGCCAATTTGGTGTAATAAAGAACAATATTCCCATGCCAGCGCCGGGTAAAGTGACAGCCCTGGAAACAAAAGTAACGAATCCATAATGTGTGCGTTATTACTTCATGCACTAATGCCTGCCTGCTTTGCTACAAAAATATTGCGAATGCTACGACAACTGCTACGCGGATTTCATAATAGCTATACGCGTATGTTACGAAAGCTTTTACGCAAGAGTTAATGTTGTTTTTGAGCGATAAAGCGAAGTAGCTAGTAGGTAGGTACAGTATAGTACCGAGTACTCCGAGAGCTCATGGGCAGTAAGGTAAGTTATTTATTATTGAAAACTCCCGTGCTACGCGGCGCTGTAAGCGTCATAGAGCCCTCGTAGCGCGAAGCACAGAGCGAGTTGCGACAAACACCTATGTAGGCGTAGACTGTTTAAAGGCCTGCGCAAACGAGGAACAATTTGTAGGCGAACAATTTGCAACAACCAATAGATGAAAATACAACACAACAACCAATGAACAGGAACGGTCATGTCTAACCGGCGGACAAAAGTCCCTCGTCTGTGCAGGCCCTAATGGCTGTTAAAAGACCCTAAAGCTAGCAGCTACGCACGTGCTACGTGTGTATTACACCACCTGCTACGCGCGAGCTACGTGTGTACTACACCACCTGCTACGCGCGTGCTACGATAGTTGCTACGCGATCCTATGACAACTGTTACGAACGCTACTACTCGCGTTCTACAAATTATTCTAGGAAAGTTAGGACTCTGAAATAAGCACTTACCTGATTAGCAATACGAGCATAACGACATATGGGAACAAAGCGAGGAAGTAGGCAGCTTTTCCGGAACTTTTGATACCTCGGGCGATAATCAAAAAGACAATTACCCAGGATATGAATAAACTGAGTGTAAGATCCCACAATGGCAAACCTGTGAAGAAATCACAAAGAGCTGTATTAGAACTGGGGTGGTAAAAGTAATACAACATTATTTGGTAAATCAATATATAAACACTGCACAGTATTCTATTAGTCTCCAGTTTTGAATCTTTCGCTCGTTTTAAATTAACAAGAATTAATAACATTAATTTTGATTGGTCTGTGCGATTATGGATGAAATTATCATGACGACCAATTATCGCAAATATATTGTCAAGGACGGTATAGTTGACATCTGTCGGGCATGCTACCGTCCCGGTGAATCGATCCGTCATATCGTTTCCGGTTGTTCTCATCTTTCTAACGGCGAGTACTTGCTCAGACACAATCTAGTAACTAGGATTATTCGCCAGCAACTTGCCTTGCAGTACAACCTTGTGTATTCTAAAGTACCATTCTACAAGTATGTGCCCGACCCAGTTCTCGAGAACGGCCATTTCACTATGTAAGTATTAGGATCGACCTACGATGTCGGAGCGCCGTGCAATAATTATTGACATCGCTGTGAAAAATCAAGTATCTTGATTTAGCACTCAAGGTTGTCGACATGTGAGTGCACTGTACACGATCACTGTACCGATAATCGTTACGGTTAATGGAAATATTATAACAAAGAGCTTCGACGAAAACCTTAGAAGGCTTTCATTGCACGGATGGAAATGGATGTAAAAAGACCAATAAACGAGATAATAATTTAGATTGAGCCCAGTTTATTCTTACTAACTGCATGTATACAAGGTGTAAATGGACTCTTCACGAAGTAACTCTACGCAAAAATTATAGTTTGGAAACGACTTTTTTTGAGGTGAAAGATCACGTTTTGTGGTAGGACTCAATGTAACGCATTCAAAACATTGTGCTGACGGATGCATTGAATAGTACGGGGTCGTGGAGGTATTTAAAAAACAAAACCTTTTTAAGTTGCGACTTTGACCCCGAATATCTCCGTAACTAGAAGGTATGGTCTAGAACAAAAAAAAATACTGCAATGACGGGGAGAACAAGTGCCTTTCGGCTTCGTTAAGGGTAGGTACTTTTACACCCATTATTTGACGATCGACCCAACACGACCTGGCTTAATTAGTTTGCTTACCAATTCCATCGTGGATCCCGTCTGACCGCCGCAGAATGGTTCGCCTGTTAACAAAAAAGAACTTTTATTGTAAAACCTGCAATAAAAGAAAGGCTATCTCGAGCTCTTTCGAAGTCTTGACTTTTTAACAGTGACAGTAGGAATCGAATCGTTTCTCATGATGCTAGTAAATTTATTAGATAGCGTCTATTATCGGGCGTTACGGCAGGGCTAAACAGTTAAATTATTGTTCGACTTAAGAATCAAAATACTCCATTTTCTAACAACTGTAGTTTCGACGGGCTGACCATTATAAACTGTCAAAGTTTCTTATCCAGTGTCAATGGAGGTTTGAGCATACACGCGCACACGTGGCTTTCTTTGTCTTGAACGCGAGATTATCATACCCTTTTGTACTATATCTGCTTAATTATCATATCTTATCTGCGAAATAATTAATCGAAATTACCAATATACGCATATCAGCGTAAGTACGCAGCGTAAACATTGTCGTGACAGATTTTATCGGGTGTTTGTTGATTATTAAATATCTAATGATTGGATAACTGTAATGTTAAATCCCTACACAAAATGTTTTATTAATTTACGTGGCAGCCAATTTTTTCAACTACTGACAAATCTCTCACTAATTACTAATATTATTATATGGGTATAGGTACCTACTCTAATTACTCAGTAAAGATAATGCATAAATGTTGTATAGGTACCCTAAGGCGCCACCCCTAAGGTGTCTAATGTTTCTCTCGTTGTTAAACAGGACAAAGTGGCTTACGTGACAGATAACAGTAACTACTTAAAATTGCGTGACGTTATGCCACAAATCCGTTCCGTCCCGTCCGTTTAAATATTTCCATGTTTCCGAAGAAGTTGTTGCAGAGGCAAGGCTAAGCAAATTCGGTTCAGGTGGCCTACCATGACGTCTTAAAGCAGGAGTAATTCGAGTGTGGGAAAGAGATGGCGCTAGACGAATTGTATAGCTCTGTCTCTTTCCCACAGTGGAATTACTCCTGCTTTAAGACGTCATAGTAACCCCCCAGTACAAAGTATTAAATGAATTGTAGGTCATTTTCTTATTCCTCTTCCTGGTTTTAGTATTCTGCTTCTTCTACTATTTATATTTCTATTAAACACTAGCTGTTGCCCGCGACCTTCGTCCGAGTGAAACTATTATAAAAAAATATCTGCTGTTTCCTACAAAAGTGCAATACCTACACGGTCAAAATGTATGGAACGGTTTTTTTTTAAATAATCGATGTTAAATTTCTATGTGGTGGGGCTCAGAATTATGTACTGAATACGTGGTTATCGTTTACGCGACGGTGTCCCTTCCAACGCGCATAGACGAACTCGACAACAACTGTTGGGCAGTAGCCCACCAGACATAACGCTGTCTGGTCGCAGGATCCTCCCTTTTCTATGGGGCATGAAGAACTTTACACCCTGTTCTCCATACCCCCAAACGTCCAACCAATCACAGCACTTGACGAGCGTTTAATTATGACGCCTCGATATTTTCCATTCCAGAAACTGGAGTTAGTACATGAGTATTCATGCGCTTTTCTAGCTTATTTATTAGCCTAATATCTCGAGAGCAGTTAATTTTCTTTTTTCCCAAATTAATCTTTTGTAAGGCTATGAGTTCAAATTGATCTTTTGGGAGGTGGCAAACGGCAAATGAAGACATGACTTTACGGCCCATTTTCTCTCACTGGAAGGAAGCCTGTGTCCGAGCAGACGAATAGTCTAGGGCTGTTTTGCCTATCGGCTTTTTTGTGTCGAATTTATTAAAGAAGAAACTCGATGAAGCATGAGTAATAGACGTAAACCCCATAATTTACTGGATTCAGGCAAAAACATAACCGGGAAATTTAACAGTACTTTTTCAGCAGTTCATTGCTGTTAAGTTATTTATTCAATTATCTTAATTTCCGTTAAAACACAATACAGGGACTTTTTGGAGATATTTCATGACTTTACTTATATTTTACAAATGTATGTGGACATGTATCAATATATGTTACTCACGTGAAATATAACTCAGCACTGCTTATTGGCTCTCCAGTCATTTCAGTCAAATTAGCGGTCTGTCCAGATGGTACACAGTTTTCCCAATCGTCTTGGCAGAGAGCCCACGGTAGTGTTTTGTTAAAACTCATGATTAAATAGTACAAGCATAGTCCCACGATTGACATGTAGTAGGAGACCACGTAGAGAGCACTAAGAGCTTGAGCGTAGCCAGTTCCTGAAAAAAATATTGAAGTCAGATAAAGTCATTAAAATAGTCCATGAATAAAATCGGTACGATAGAACTAATGAATCAAAGAAAAGATGTTTGCATTGTGTGGGGAATAATATGAAAGGACAAGGAGTAAATGATAGAGTGACTGCTAATAGGGGAGGGTGGGAAAAAAATGTGTTGCGAATACCCCAACTATCATGAGACCAAAGGGCAGGAGAATAATGATGATAGAACTAACGAACTGACCTTTCATTGCTGGTGACAGAGCCCACACTTTAACACAATTACTACTGCTGAACTGTCCAAGCGAGGTTTCTAGGTAGTACATAGGCTTTCCTATAAGTATAAGTACGATAATGTAAGGGATGAGGAACGCGCCGCCTCCGTTCTGGTAGGCAACGAACGGGAACCTCCATACGTTGCCCAGACCCACCGATGTGGCGATGCATGACATGAGGAACTGGTACTGATTGTCCCATTGTGGTCTTGTAGTTGCTGGATTAGCTTCATCCTGAAGTGAAAAAAAAATATTATTCGTATCAGAAAAATATTATGAGTATTCGGTCTTTGAGTGGGGTCATCTATCGATACGGAAATAAATCTATTTGTAACTTTTCCACGTTTAAACGACTGCTCGTTATAAAATTTAAGTTTAGTTTCTTTGGAAGGCTATTTTTTGTCCTGAATATTTAATTATTTAGAACAAAGGAATGCAAAAAATACCGCAGACAATATCATGGGCAACTGCTAACTAGTACCTACTGTATAATAATGGCAAAAAAAAAATACAACTTTGCTAATAATCTGCTACGACACCATAGTGTAGTTATTTTAATGGGTTGGTAAATTAATATATTTGAATAAAGACTAGAGTCGAAACGTTGCATTTCATATTATTTATGCATGTGGGATGAATATTACTATATTTTTTTTGAGTGATGAATTTAAAAAAGAATTAGGTAAGTAAAAACTTTATCTGTAATCTGTTCAAGGTCTGAAATACGCAAAAGGAAAAAAGCAATTTAGGTTTTTATGACACACTATCATAAACAGCTTGTGTTGTAAATAACAAACTTTTACCTAGAATAATAAATTATTTATGCTTCCAAATTGATTCATAAATTCGGTTTTATCGGGTATCTAAACAGTATCAATGACACATAACATAACATCATGCGAAGGCTGAAAAGGGTGCTCAAAACTAAATAGATAAACGGAATAACACTTTCTCAACCTGGGTATCAGACGTAAGACCTCATTCATGTCCATCAGTAGCGGTTCGCGACCAGAAGACCACCGAGGCAGTGTCACACTGGGTTTCTAGGGAATATCAAAAGAAAATAATCTTTTTTTTTATCTAATCTCTTAACATTTTCCTTAATAACAAATTGGCATTGATACATTCAGCCTTGTATCATAAAATATTATCCGGGAAATGACCTGCTTCAAGGCCAGTAGGAACCGCAGCTAATTTGGCAAAGCTTGAACCTACGCGTCCTGCAGGGTAAGAATCTGAATACCATCCGCACCTACCCGTTATGGGTGATCCAACACAATGGATAGATACATCAAAATTTCAAAGACGTCTGATAACGGCACTATTAATACATCTTTAATTATAAAATGATGATTTATTAATGTTAAGCAATTACTGCTAAAGAAGTTATACAACACTAGCTTTCGCCCGTAGTTTCGCCCGTGTTCGACGGGATCTCACTATCGGGATTAAGAAGAACCTATGTCTTAACTCATGTCATGGTTTATCCGTTCCAAAGCGTGGTGGGAAAGAGACTGAGTTACTTCTCATTTATAATAAAACACTAAGCAGGCACTAATACTAAGCATGCACCAATACTAAGCAGGCACTAATACTAAGCAGGCACTAATACTAAGCAGGCACTAATACTAAGCAGGCACTAATACTAAGCATGTATAAATTTGGAAAATCACTTCTTTTGCCAGCTGATCGCAATCATTCTAAAACATCTGTTTTAGAATGATTAGTTTTTGGTTTCTCCAAGTAGATCATAACTTGGTTTATCAACAGGTGGTACATATTAGCTGATTTGATAAAGAACCGTGATTAAATCACCCATCATATTGTTTACAAACTAAATTACGTTCAATGCTTACGAGTAGGTAGGTTTTTAAACGGATGTTATTTATGTAAAATGTTTATGTTATGGAAGATTAGAATTATAATATATTAATGTAAACCAGCACGCAGAACAAGCATGACGATATAATTTATCAAATAATTTCAGTGCCTCATTGATACCACTACCTTAGTACGCAGAATTAGATCACTTGTGTTAGTGCTAATTACCTACATTAATAATTACGAAGTTTTAGAAACACCATTACGGTAGGGGGAACCCCGAGGGTTCTTAGCAAGCATATTCAGCATGAAAACTTGTAAGTCGAGTAGGTAGGGCGTGATGAGAGAACGCTAAAACTATATATGAAAAGTTTCAGACAGGAGCTCTTAGGGGCAGGCGCCCACTTTCAGTTATCAAAAAGGGCCAAACACTAAAACAACAACAACAACTAAGGTTGATTATCTTTTGTGTTTTAAAGCATATTTTCAAGTTGAATTCAGGTTCCAGAAAGTTTTGGCAACTTTGACAGTGAGACTGATAACTTAAACTTTTTTTGTATTTGTGTCATCATCCATAAAACGTTTAGGATAAGGTCCAACTATCAGCTTGTCGAAATACATACCTACAAGAAAATGTTGGTTTCTTTTATCAAAAAGTCATTAGCAAAACATCCGCTCGAAATACCAACGAAAGTAGGTTGGTAATCGTTCTTTATCAATGTTGTGAAACATGGGAGGTCCGATTAGCCCAACATAATGAAATGTTTGTGGTAATTAAAATAAGACAACAATCTATTGTCCACTACTATCTTGTTCGCCTAATTTTTAGTATTTTTTGATATCACGGACCTTTTTCTCAAAATAAGAGTTAAGTATAGCAGAAATTAAAAAAAGTGGGTTGGTAAAATGATTATTTTCTCGTCGACTTATAGTCAAGTCAGATGCCGCTGAATCCTTAAACATGTCTGTCTATATAGTATGCAGTATAATGATCAAATTACTTACGATGAGTTTTTCAGGTAAAGCTGAAGACAGATCAATATTCTTTGTGCTCAAACCAGACGACCGTTTCTTCGGAAAGGAATCCTCTTCTTTCTCCGGTGAAGCGGTGAACGCTGGATTCTCTCGACTTCCATTTTCAAACACGTTTACGTCGTTTGCCTCCTACGTAAAAAATTACCAAAATTAATAGCTTGTTTTTAAAATGATAAATAAGAATGTTTTAATTCGATTTTGAAGCCCTTGTTTAAAACAGTATTTATTTACCATTTCACAGTATTTGTGATGTACTTAAAAATAAACGTGTCACCACAACATACGTGGTTGAAGTGACCGTATGTTTAATTCTTAGTCCTAATGAAATATGTAAATACGATAAAGATTAATTTACTGTGATAGGCTAATCTCAGTATCCATCGATAATTTATGTATCTAAATCTTATAATAGTACTATTAATGATGTTTTATGATGTCGAAAATAATGTTCATGAAAGTTTTTTTTCTAAGAATTATAATTTATTGTCAGAAGGATCGCAAGTTTTGCATGTAGGTACATCTTTTCAGCTTCTTTAATTTAGAAATGGCTCCTACTTATAGTGTCAATTATTTATTAGTATTTAGTATTGTATAGCGCCTTATTATAAGCACTTTAAGTTTACGGAAAAATATCGCGTGGTAAGGTGCATGGCTGGCTTCTATACCACCTTTGTAGGTACTTAAACCCCGCAGCCATGCTCTCCACCCACTATTACAGTTTATTTATAATTCCACTCTTGAATAACTAATCTTCCCTGAGGTATAGAATTGCGCTAGAATCGTCCCGATTTTAAAAAAGGAGATTCTGTTAATATTTAAAAAATGTGGATAGAACGATGAAATGAGATGGCGTGCTGGTTACGCTATGACATTTTTTCGTCCGTTCAAAAAATGTTGCATCCTCAGTGTCGCTCACCACATTGATAAAAATATCTGACCTGTCAATACGGTTTTGAATCTAAAACACCAGATTCAAAACTTGACAAGGTTGTACGTGACGTACCTTACTCCTACTATCAAAAGATTAGAAGTAGATGCCGTGTGCACGGACGTCAGAGTGGGGGGGTCATTCGATGACATCCCATCCGAAAAAAAAAAAAAAAAAAAGCATTGCGTTTGATAAAATTGACGATTCTCAGCTACTGTCGAAATAAGAATAATGTTACGTCGCCGCGTCGGCTGTTTTACGGAAACAATCGAGCTTATGATCGAGTCTACAATGTTCCACTATAGAACTGTTTAGAAGATTCGAGAATAATCCTAGAATGATCCATTATTGAACTGTGAAGAAGGCCCAAGAAAGTTGTGAAACTTTTTCGTAAGTTAACTTCAAAAATAATATTCTATGTTTTAAACAACTGCATCGTCACGAAATCCGCACAAATTGTGTTATAGGTACTCTGTTAAGAAAGTACCGGGAAACGATAAATAATACACAAGATGTTATTTATTCATCCAAAGTTATTTTATCGCCTTCAAAGTATGCTTCTTCAGA
This sequence comes from Noctua janthina, assembly GCA_963576755.1. Taxonomy (NCBI): domain Eukaryota; kingdom Metazoa; phylum Arthropoda; class Insecta; order Lepidoptera; family Noctuidae; genus Noctua; species Noctua janthina. Next base: position 9,825,889 of record OY755055.1, read on the forward strand.
AACGATACACTTTTTTTAAATTGTCATAGTGATACTTTCATTTGCGTTCTGTAAAAAACATCGTCGTGAGGAAACCGGCATGATGTACTAGAACCAAAAAATCTAAGACATTTGACATCACCACACTGGTGGTGAATTTGGGTGGTGAATTAAAGCCCATTCACTCTCACAGAGAGGAGGTCTGTGTCCCAGCAGTGGGAACATTATAGACTGATTATGCAATGTACAAGAAAAGATTTTATTTGCAACCAATTAATATGTTACTGACAACCAATGGTCATAACATATACACTATTGGATGGACCTTTCAAAGACAACTTTTGCTACTAGCACCACTTTTGGTAATTCGTAGTCTGTTCGGAATTATTGAGCCTAAATGGGTGTCTCTAATTGAACACCGAAGATAAAATTTTCTGGGTAACTGATAGCAATAAGATATACACCATTCGAAGGAGCTTTTCAATGAGAACATTTTGATTGGGTATCAAACTGGAATTCCCCTCTGACTCTGAATCGAGAAAAATTGTCAAAGCAAGAAATATTCATCGTGAAGAGATAAACCCATTAAGAAGCTGGGGCAGAATTAACGATCTGTCCAACCTACTGTTAAAAGGATATAATTTGTTCCTAAAAACGCTTGTACCTAACATGTCAGTGTTTTGAAAAGGACGTTTTCAATACACTTTCTCGAAAACTGTTTCTTATCACACTACGATTAGGTTCAACATGCAATGTATTTCACACCCGTGGATTTTTAATATTTTTCCGCACACGTGCGGAAATAAAAATTTCCACGGGTAACTATACTACTCATACTAAGTTCAAATGGGTTTAATGACTATAGTCGGCGGTGATTCTTTTTTTTTTAATCATCTTTACGACGTAAATATTTTTTGAGTATTTAAATTGTGTTTATAAATAGAATATATACAAATATTTACTTTTATGAACAAATTAACATTTACTTGTGTTCTTAATTCCTAAATGTTGGAATTTTTCATAGTAGGCTGTTTAGCGGCATCATGCCTTTGCTTCTTCTTCAACCTAGCGAAAGCAAAGCACGGAAAAAAGCAAATTAAATCATAGTTACCTAATAATTCCTGTCAAAAATACCTTTCGTTCTAATATTTTATTGAATTTCGAAATGTCGTTTGATACGCGTGGGGATTTGTTACTGCAGTTCTTGGTTCCATAACAACCTCGCCTGCAGCTCAGTTGTGTGAATTCCGCCTCGAATGCAATAACAAAGTTTAGAGAATTGGCCATTCAGAGAATTAGGCTTTAAGAGAATTGGCCATTCAGAGAATTAGGCTCTTATAGAGTCGGCCATTCAGAGAATTAAGCTTTAGAGAATTGGCCATTCAGAGAATTAGGCTTTTAGAGAATTTGCCATTTTGAGAACTAGTCCTTTTGCGACTATGTTGCCATTTTGAGAATTAAGATTGCTGCACTATGGACACTTTTAACGTACACATCTTGCTGCATCGTTCTCACATAATGTACCATCTCAAAATGAATGATGTAACCAAGGTTTTGTTAAAGTATTCTGATTTAAAAGAGTGTCCATGGAGTATCTTGCCCGTTCTTCTCCATAGAGATCTACGTTAGGGAATGGGCAACTACAGTACTTTCACAGTTTTTGTGCCTTGTGACTGGGACTGTAGCTTTATTTTACTGTTGCCTTTGTTTCGACAATTCAAAAGTGCCTGTAACTGGCCTACTTGAAATAAATGCTTTGATTTTGATTTTGATTTTGCACTTAAACATTCTATTTCGTTATCAGTTTTATGCTATTTTGTTTGTCTGAGTTTTTAAAAAAATTTTTCGATGTTATGTTTTATTTGATTTAAAAATATCCCTATGAACTTGTAATTACTAGTATAACCAGTGTTTTCATTTATTGTCGTATTGTGAGAACCAAGGAAACGATGAATGCACATCTACGCCGCCGTGGTTTGCTACACCTTGACTTATGCTTGCATCGTTTTCGCACACGCTAAGCCATGTACATTCATAGGATACATAGGTTGCAGACTCTCTAGAACAGTTAAAAGATCACGTAGGCTCACGTGATCTTTAAAAATGATAATCTCTATCTAAAAACAGTTTATGAAACTCCTCTCAAAGCATTTCTTCAATTCTGCTGAAAAGCACCCCGATCCTCTGGTGTGACGGGCGCTCAATGCAGGCCCTCCCGATTCACTAAGATTATCCGACAGAGGATCTCTTTCTCCCCACTCTCGATGACGCTTTAACACTCCTCCAGGAAATTAAAAGGGCTACAAGTAGGAACTGTTCGCAAAAAAAAATACTGTACATCAGATCCAGCCGACAGGCTCGCTGGCGACGCTCGCTGGGGGAAACTATCCCGAGACGCAAGCGATGGGGGGGCCGAGACTTTTGAGACATTGTTCTGAACGTAACGTATGCAAATTTCATTTTAAGAAAAACTAAATCCTGGGCTAAGAGTCAGTCTCAACTAGCAAATAAAATATGGCGATTGCATAATCACGAGCACTGACATACCGCATATAAGCAAAATCCACCAACTGAGTTTTGAATGTGGCTTCTGATTGGTCGTTAAACTCCATACTTACTACTTACTCCACTTCCGTCTTAAAAAACAAACAAACCAAGCCGTGTATAGCTATGCTATACACGGCTTGGTTTGTTTGTTTTTTAGGAAACCGTGTCTATGATGTGTTTCCTAAAAAACAAACAATTCATAAATTGCTACAAATCGACCCCCTCCGTAGACAACCGGGCCCGGGAGTAGCCCTTGGGTCGTGCCTGTAAAAATAGTTGTTATTAATGATTATATAAATAAATATCCAACCAAAAGCAAAATCCACCAAACGAGTTTTGAATGTACTTTCTGATTGGTCGTTAAACTCACATAGTAGCCTTTGTCTACAAAATCCATCCATTGAGCTTTATTGTAGTACTTACCTAATTTTTTTTGGGTTGTTTCGATCTTTTTTAGTATAAAAATTCATAGGTAATTATCAATACTTTGTAATAAGGCATAGTCGACGTAGCCCTCATTTCTGTTTACAGGGTTTAAAGTAACCTAACACGAAGGGGGTGGTGGGGTATAACTAGGAACTCGCTCTTCCGACCTAACCTGTCCGAGTCCGGGGGGCCCCTTTTGCCTTTTTAATAATTTTAATTTTTAGGACAGGTGGATTGTGTATACAAATACTACTATGCGAGTTTAACGACCAATCAAAAAGAACATTCAAAACTCGTTTGGTGGATTTTGCTTTTGGTTGGATATTTATTTATATAATCATTAATTACAACTATTTTTCCAGGCACAACCCAAGGGCCACCCCCGGGCCAGGTTGTCTACGAAGGGGGTCGATTTGTGGCAATTTATTATTGTTTTTCTTTTAGGAAACCATGTATATGTTGTATAGCTAGGGACGGCTTTAAGACGGAAACTTCAGGGTGTAAGTCCTACTCGCACTTCCCGTTTTTTATATATTTTTGTTTTCAGTTGTTTTTGAAAAAGCTGGTTAACTAAGGTTTAAGATCATTAAATCACAGGAGCTGTTGGTAAACTTTTATTAACTAAAAAAAAGCCTCACCATAATCATTAACCATAAGAACTTTGAACAGAATTATTCATACATTGACATCATTGACATCGATAATATCAGTCAAGCGATTCTGCCATAGGTATAATTAACTATGAATAAGCAGTAGGTATCATTAATGCGGGCATAATGGATTATGTTTATCTAGAGCTTATCAAGTTGACGCCGCTTGAAGCCGATGCGATCAAAATCATAATTCACCGACACGTGCTTTTGTTTATCTCCTACTAATTCTTTCTGCAAACATTCTGCGAACATGTCCTGTTAGGACTTCCCATTCTAACTTTTACCACAACAGCTTTGAAGCCAAGGGCTAACACTAAGTGATGTAAGTAGGTACGTATCAATATGTATCTGGTAGTTTAACTGATAGAGGTTGTTGTCTGATTGCTAAAGTCATAAATGGCAGGCAAGACATTACTAAGATTTGTGGTACAAATCTCTTACTCTCGTTTGAAGTTGATGTAAATATCCATTGTAATTTGGCAATCTGGATTGTTTTAATTGGAGCCTTCGCCAAGCCACCAATTAAAACCAACTCCTAAGATTCTCATCTTGATTGATAGGCTGATTATAAACATATGTCGTAGTAGAAAACTGTATTACATAACAGAACTATAAAGCAGAAGGTACTTAGTTTCCATAAGATGTGGTATCGTATTTTGCTTACTAAGTAGTTTTTAGGTTAGGAAAACGTGCGGTGCGATTTGATAATTAAAAATGCTCAAGTTTAAATTTTTTATAAAAATGTATTTTAAGATAGTATAAAAGGTTCACAATATATTTGAAATTAACTTAATAAATAGAATACCCTGATATAATTATAATACAACATCGTTATAATTTATTACTATTTATTTAAATAACATCATTTTGGCAACTAGTTACACAATTTAAGTAATGACAACTACAACAAATCTTCAGGCATCACAGCATTAAGGTACGTAGTAGTTATTTTTACCCTATATCTATAGTAAATTCTAGAGTTAAAGCTATTGACTAGTGGTTTATACTCTTCTCCGGTATCCGCCGGTGAGGATGTACCAGATGTGCCTCGGCAGGCTCGTGTTTTGACTCTCGCGGTGCTCCTTCGCTTCTACCTTGAACTGTTCCCAGTCGGCTTTGTCCGTCGGGTTGCGAGGTCCCCACGAAGCCTTCGGACTGAAGGAACGCCTCACATTCTGTGAAGAATTATAAGTGCGTTGTTAGAACATTGCTTGTGCTTTTTTAAGACAGTCATAAGAACAGTAACAAGTATTTATTGGTCGTAATACTTCCATATTATCTACAAATTACTGAGTATTAGATAATGATTCAATCTGAATCTAACAAAATGTTCAAAATCTTACCTCCACAAAGCTTCCGCCTCTATTTTTGTACAGCGTTAGCGAGATCCAAATCGGCACGAACAGAATACCAACGGCTAGCATCATGTATCCCGATACTGAAAATAAATTATAGTATGATGAGTCTTGCATAATACGCAGTAGGTATCTACTTACATAATTAGTATTTATAAATTCATGTATTCTTCGATTTATAAAACTAAATGTTGCATTTATTCTCAATTTAACCGAATGAATAGAAATCAATTATATTATGGGGTTATGTCAAGGTCAATCCTAAGTAAGTGTAGTACCTACATACAAAATGATTGTTGTGTATAAAATGATTTCTAATTTCTGATCGTTGTCTCACATTGTAAAACCCTTTTTTATTCACTAACCATATCCAGCTGTTGGGTAGGTGTAGTAGTCACCGAACTTCAGGGCGTCAGAACCAATAATAGCGTAGAAAAACACGGTGGTCATCATACCAGGCATGATAATGCCCCAGCACATTCTCCAATAGAAGCCAGTCTTGATACCCAACATAAATTCGATGTCCAAGCACAATCTCTCCAGACCTGTAGAATAGGAAACATATTTCAAGCTAGATGACACAACTATTACGTATATGTTGAGTCAAAACTATTAATCGATCAAAAACGTTTTGGTTTCGGTCAAAACCGTCAAAGTTAAAACGCATTCTTGTATTTAAATCAAATCTGTTTTCACGGAACACCTTACTAACTATCTAGATTACCTTTCAAAAAACGGTTTTGACAGGGTCAAGAAAAAACACCAACCACCAAGTTTCTAAGCAATAGTTAGGAATTGTTAAAATAGTTGTAACTGGATCAAAGAAGTTTTGACTGTGACATATTATTACACAGACATATCTAAAAATCCCAATTCCATTCAAAGGGCTCACCGTAAATCCAGATAACTCCTACAATTTCGGCGATAGCGCAGAAGAGAATCAGGAAAGTCCCGCCAAAGTGATCGACCAACTCTAGGATATATTGACCACCCTGTAAAATAAAAATATATTGAGTATTTGAAGTATGTTTTAATTCTTCACGGCTAATGTGTGTAGCTTCTATTTCTTATTTATGCATTATTCCAGTCTACTGGACGCAAGCTAGTTAATCTAGCCCAGTGCTGAACTGGACCATATCGTCTACATTATTCGTCATTATTAGAAATGAAGTGCGTATTTACAAAAAAAAACAACAATCTGTGTACTGTGATTGGCCTACTACACTATTCTAGTTGCGCTGGAATTGGCGCGCTGGTTTGAAAACGAGACTGCCAATCGTGGACTGGATCTCTCACTGGGTCCAGCATGGCATTCCAGTGACGGTTTAAATCATCCCAGTAGCATTCTAGCGCTGGTTTCGACCGAACTGGAATGCTTCTGGAATAATGTGAACCGGGCATTATTGCGAAGCTCGCAAAGATTGCTTACTTAATCAAAGAAAATCTTACAGGTGTAACGTAAACGAGTCCGACGCCGAATCCGACAGTGCAGCAGAAAGCGGACATGAAGATGGTACGGATGCGCGGGAAGGCGTCCAACATGACCGTGTTGATGGTGGACAGCAGCGCAACCGCCGAGCCGATACCGAGCACAGTCATCATCAAGAAGAACAACACTGAGAACAACTGAAAAACAAATGTGTTGATAAACTTTATATTCAAAACCGATGTTTTGATTCACACAAACCTATATGGACACTAATGACACCTCGAAAACATAGGTGCAAGGTTCGGGTTCGTTTCCTATGAAGAAGAAACGGCAAGAAATTCCATGGTTACTATTAAAGTAACAACACACGCACAACAAACACGTATCAAGCAACGCTTAGTTGCGACTCAAGGACAGCCGTTTATCTCGGCCGGAGGCTTAGCATTGTCATACAACGTGGCAATTAATACCGTCACGCTCTTTGGCACTTTACCAGTTGACAGTGATGAGGAAAATATTTCGATACTAAGTTTTTGTTTTCATCTGGCTTAAGTTCAAAGTAGAAACAGATTTGTCTCTTAACTTTGTTTGTTATACAAGCTTTAATATGTACATACCTGTGGCAAGAAAGTTTTGGAAATGGCATCTGGGTAGGAGACGAAGGCGAGCCCAGTACCACCAGAGCCTACGACCCCTGAGACAGGCTGGTCCAGCTCATACGCCAAGTTCCCCAGGATACCGAAGATTGTGATACCCGACAGCAAACTTGTGAACGTGTCCAACGTCGTCACAATCATGGCATCCCTACGACACAATATAATTTCTTTAATTATGTAGTTAATTAAAAGTAGTTCCAAGCAAATTAACAGACCTGTTTGCACAAGGCCAGTTTGCACCCCAAATCACTCTTTACTTTTTGTGGTGCAGTGTATCCTCAAAACACATCACAAATCCAGACTCCATGGCTACTACTGACTTGAATGTGCCCTGGCGGTTAGGAGTATGTCATGCTCACTCAAATGTCTCGCTGATGGTGGCACGTGTGTCGGATCATTTAGTTCCCTTCAAAATGGTTGAGTTGAATGGTGCTGATACATGCGTCATGTTCGTGAACGGGCGCTGTCAGTTGTGACTGGTCATCTCTTATTTGCCACGGCTTATTTGAATTAATTATTTTATTTTTGAATTGTTTTTACTATGGACACTTTTAACGTACACATCTTGCTGCATCGTTCCCACATAATGTACCATCTCAAAATGAATGATGTAACCAAGGTTTTGTTAAAGTATTCTGATTTAAAAGAGTGTCCATGGAGTTTCTTGCCCGTTCTTCTCCATAGAGATCTACGTTAGGGAATGGGCAACTACAGTACTTTCACAGTTTTTGTGCCTTGTGACTGGGACTGTAGCTTTATTTTACTGTTGCCTTTGTTTCGACAATTCAAAAGTGCCTGTAACTGGCCTACTTGAAATAAATGCTTTGATTTTGATTGATTTTGATTTTGACTACGGGATAGGCTAGAAATCCAACCCAGGACCTAATGCTAAGCCGTCGCGATTAGGACCACTAGACAACGAGGCAGTCACGAAGTTCGTTACTATGTAAAATCTAGTTTAATCAAGCTGAGTATACACGTGAATGGAATAAATCACCTGGCATATCTCTTGGCATTCTGGACTTAGGCGACGGTCGGTCAATAATAAGAGAGTTAATTTTACTGAGGGCTGATGTCTCTCTAAGAGAAAGAACTCCAGCTCGGTATATAAAAGTAATACATTTTCGCACATTCTGTGTATGTACTCATTCTCCTGCCATTATCCCAATTTATTTTATGTTTTGTGTACTACGGTACCTTCTCATGATATTATGCCTTGTGACTGTGACTGTAGCTTCGCTTTTTATTTTTGTTTTTTTGACATTCAAAAGTGCCTGTGATGGTCTAATTAAAATAAATGCTTTGAGTTTAAGTTTGTCTGTAGTCTTCGACAAAAATAAAATCACAACACAAGACGGAGTATTGTGACACTTCTAAAAGGGAACTTTCACAATGACACAATATATGTATAAAATAATAATTTCATACCTGTAAACGTTTTGCCTGAAGCCGTTGTAGGAAGAGAACATAATAATAGCACCGGTGCACACTGAGAGGGAAAAGAACACTTGTGTCACGGCTGCGTACCACACCTGGAATGAAAGCGATACATAACATTTATTGTAATGTTTTCAATTGTAATTAAATATTTTAACTTAATATCGTACTACATTCATCATCTGCCCAACTATGATATAACTAGGGTCGGCTTCTAGTCTAATGGAGTGCAACTGAACACCAGTATTTTATATGGACCGACTGCCTATCTGACCTTATTCAGCAAGGAGCTGTTCGCTGCTGATGTTATACTACTTACATACCGGATAAGACTATGCTACTATGTCATGTACTCTAAGGTTTTATTATACCTTACAACCAACATTAATTAAATGTTCTTAATTAATTTAATGTTGGTATAAATATGGGATGGTGGCATTCAGATTCTCAAAGGATTTTGAATTAAAATAATTTAGAAAAAGTGGTTTTTTTTCATGATGGTGTCAGTTCAGTTTTAGTCATGTGAAAGTGTGGGCCATAACTTAAAGAATGCTAAAGTTTATGCAAGGCCATTTGTAAAAAAAAAAGTAGCGTTCCAGATCGTGTACAGGTAGTTTACAGTACTTACATCAAGTTCTATTAGCTTGTCCCACTGTGGCGTCAAAAAGAAGAGAATACCATCGCCGGCTCCGGGCAGGATCACGGTTCTGAAATTGTAAATAATTAATTGTTATAATAAAGTATAACAGAATGATGAATGAGAATAAGAAGCAGATTTTTGCATGATTGATTATTATTTATTAGACAAAATTAAATCTTACGTTACGAGGGCTTTTGTTTATTTTTTATTATTATCAATGTAAATATAAATAAAACAGCCAAGAATGTGTTGCATTACATCAGGTCACACCGTAGGTGAGAATTAGAACCAACAGTAGTTTGACAGTATACTGCGCAATTGCACAAAGAATACTATTTAAAATGTACCTATGCGAATGGGAACAAACTTACGTTATAAGCAGAATAATCATCACAACGTAGGGGAAAAGGGCCAAGAAGTATGCGGCTTTGCCGGAACTCTTGACACCCTGGGCGACAATGACGAAGATAACAAACCACGAGGCGAAGAGACACAACACCAAGTACCAGATAGGTAGACCTGTAACCAGAAACAATATTATTACGTCGGCTGCTTTACGAGAACGTTGGCTTCTTTCGAGGCTGGAATGTTCCACTACTGAGCTGTGAAGAAGGTTCTGGAAACCTGTGGAACTTTCTCAAAGGATGGGTCGGCGTATAAATAACCCTCGGGTTTGCCGGAGCAGTTGTCTGATTTTGGCTAAACAACGAATCAGGTGATTGAGTTATAAGTGTTTTGTGATTAATAAACAAATTTGTCGTTTAACCTGTCTTGTTTTAATTTATCCCATACCCAGCTCGTAACAATATCTTCAATTCTGTTTAACAGTATGTAACGTGGTAAGAGGAAATCAATGGACCCAGTATTTAAGGAGGACAATCCAAAATAGATCGTACTCGTATAACATAAACGCTTAGTTTGCCAAAGATCGGGGGGCCAATACTGCTCACATAGGTATCTAATTCTTTTACTTGGTGCAAATTATACTAAACAGCCGAAGTGTATGGTTATTTTGTACACATAAAGTGGCTCGCAGTTGCGCAAATAAAGATCGCTTTTAGATGCTCAAAAATAATTGATGTTCGAAAAAGATGTCAGATCAGATACCAACAAAAATATTGATTTATGAACTTACCAAGACCTCCTTCAATACCCTCCTTCTGCTGGAGCACTGTTTGGCTGCAAAATAGAAAAATACCTTTATTTATACATAGTATGGATATGCTACCGGATGTGTGAAAATAAGTAATGTCTATTGAAACTTCTTATCATACGGCATACGATTTGAAAGCCAGATGTCAGAGAGTCAGTCAGTTTTATGGGTGCACGAATATGGGATTTGAACTTTAAAAAAACTATCCAGTCTGTCTACAAGGTGTAAACGGACCCTTCACGATGCCGTTAACCAAGCTTTCTGTACATCAAACTAAGTAAAACTGCACAACAATTATTACTGGGATACCACTTTTTTTGGTACATTTCAACAAACATGGTAAATATCCCGTTTTTAGTGTTAATGATAGTGTTAGTGATCAATGACAATGTCAGTTTTAAAAAATATATTACAGTGTGTTTGGCTACCGGTTACCGATACTTTAAGAGCATATTATATACTCATTTTAATCGATAAATACACGGTTATAAATACTCCTAACCCCACACGTCGCGAATGGCAGCCACCTTGTTTTTTTAATCGACTGATCTAGGGTATGTTCAATGAAATGCATATCTTTGAATCTAACAGACTTAGAGACATGCAAACAATCATATTGCAAGGGTAAACGCCGAAGCTATCGAATCGCTACATAAATTTTGGTGAAATATAACCGAAGAAGGGAGCCTAAAAAAATAAGAAATTACGAAATTTTACAACAAAATTACTTTTTTTTACATTTTCTACTCTAGTGCAAAATTAACCCCTGAATATTGCGTATGTTTTTTTGTTAAATCAGAAGTATTTGAGTCAACGTACAAATTGATACCAAAATAATGAGTCGACACCAATTATTTTAAGAGATATTGTCATTTGAATTTAGCTCTGCCCCAGCACATAGCACTTAGCCTGCGACTTATGGACTCACAAAGTTCAAATTATAAAGAAAAGTGAGGAAATATTGGGTATAATTACGTGAAATATAACTCGGCGCTGCTAGCAGGTGTTCCTACGGGGTTTGTAGGCGGTTGGTCCGGATCCGAAGGGACGCAGTTCTTCCACTCCTCTAGGCAGACTCCCCACGGCAGCGTGGACTGAAAGCTCATACATAGGTAGTATATACAGAGCGCGACGATTGATACGTAGTACGACAGAATGTAACCGCAACCTAGGGCTGTGGCGTAGCCGGCACCTGAAAAAAATTATAAAAATACTTTAAATACGAATAGTTAAATAAATCAGATAATATACACGAGGTTCTTTGTAGATATACTTTGAACGTGCCTAACCTAGAGTAATTATTAACAAGACAAACGTTTCTAAAATGACCTATCTTATTTGATATAAATATAAAAGAAATAAGACGATTTTTTTGTGGATCGAACACCACTTCAAATCTATTTAATAACAAGCTTACCTTTCATTGCTGGAGACAGTGACCAGACCGACACTGAGTTCCTGGAACTAAACTGTCCCAAGGCACACTCGAGGTAGTACATAGGTTTTCCGATGAGTAACAGTACAATAATGTAAGGGATGAGAAACGCGCCGCCTCCGTTCTCGTAGGCGATGAAGGGGAACCGCCACACGTTGCCCAGACCCACCGATGTGGCGATGCATGACATCAGGAACTCGAGTTGATTGTCCCATACTGCACGCTCGGGTACGCTTTTTTCCGGGTCGACCTGAAAATTTGCATATTTCTTTACGACCATTGGAAAAAAAATTATGGTGTATGTAAGTAGTTGAAGTTAAAATAATAAAGAAGACGTGAGTATTATTTGAGTACCTAATGACCCAGTCGGTGATTTTAAGGGCTGTTGGACTATTTTACTTGTTGAATTATTGTCAGACATGAAAACAGATTGTATTTTTTTTTTATATTTCTCTACTTTGAACTTCTATCCTAAGTATTTTATCTTGTTTTAAGCTTAAACACGTTTGCTATGAGTATCATCTATATACATTGTTTGTTGTGGTCGCGTGTTTGCATAGGTTGGAAAACAAGGCAAGGCGCTTCACCCTATTATTGCTCATCCTAAACAATGCAAAAAAGATTATAGGAACTATCTTATCTGCACCAATGTAAATAACAGGAAGGTTGCAATAAACCAAGCCTACACGGATATAATACGATTGTTTATGAATGTGTGAGAATTACACGTCATAACGCGCTAAAACGCTAAAGTTCCTAAACAGTAACTTCATCAATTTATTCATTTCAAATATTTTAGGGGGCGTATCATTTACAAAGGAGTCAACTTTTGAATCGGGAAAAAAAACATAATTTATAATATGTGATAAAACTTACGATAACTTCTTGATTGTTTTTAGAGTTGAAGTTTTTCAATAGAGGCATGGTCAAAATCGTTTTCTTTTTAAATAAGTCATTAGTTTAATTACCCTAGAGCCCACTAAAAACATATATCAAATGCAATACTCACTTTTTTCTCACTTATTCCGTTACCTCCCTCAATAGCAGCTTTTTCGGACGTCGGCTGGAAAGCTGCCGCTCTATCCTCCGCTATGTCGAAGCCATTATTGTCTTCACCGCTCTGAAAACATATGCGTAAGTGGTGTTAACCTTCTTTTATTTTCACTTCTAATTTTGCTGTACTTTTGTATATATTTTAATTTGTGTTATAATTGTCTCTTTTATTTTTTAATTTTAGTTACTGTAATTGGTTGTATACACAGCCAGTGTAATTAAATAAATAAATACGCATAAGAATAATCTATCTATAATGTTCCCACTGCTGGGACACACGCCATCTCTATAACAGGCTGAGAGGGAATGGGTTGAAATCCACCACGCGGGCCCAGTGCGGGCTGATGGGTGCCACATGTCTTTTTAACACGTATTTTTGGTTCTAGGACATGCCATGCCGGTTTCCTCACAACGTTATTCTTCACGGAAACCATGTGGGAACAATTTAATCAACCTTTCCTAAGGCGATCATAAAGCTTTATTTTTGAGATTACGACGAATTTGATAAACCGGTGCGTTCCTTTGTAAATATTCCGGATATTTTATTGTACTTGGCGGGAGACTGAAACATGGCTTTGATAATACACGATTAATTTAAACCTGTGGTACCTACAGAAGGCTTATTTAATAACATCGGTTTCTATTTGTCCTAAAGTAACCATAGATATTATTTCGAGGCTTTGGGGTCAGCAACTTTCTTACAGCAAGATAGATAAAATTTTAAAATGATGATCTACTTCAATGACCTTCGGCGATTTACTGATGCAAAGTAGAAATAAAATAAAAATGCATTTTGCAATTCTTTTAATGAACTCTTGATTATTTATGGCTTATTTGTTAATGTCTTTTGTATTCTCACCTGTGAATTGAGATAGGTACCGTAGGTACCCAATGATAGTGAGTCTTATATCGCTCGATGGAATTAGCAACAAGCACATTTAGCATGATATAAAATGTACCTATAGATAACATAATAGGTCATCGATTTGCTTATAAAATTAATTCTCTGTAATCGTTCGAACGAAGAAATCGCTCTGCACTGCCCCACCACTTATAAGAAGAAAGAATGAATTTAACCCAGATAATGAACGTTTAAATACCAAGTAGACACGTCATTAACAACGACCTTATTGATTTCAATTCAATGCAGCATTTCAAGAACAACTTTTAATAACATGAATAATTTTCATGTTTTTATATCTAGCTGGCTACCTAATTGTATGATAACGATCGACCTCGCTTTTTTATGTTAGTAAGTAGGTAGTAGTTGGTTGGCATACTGCACACAACAATTAGAATAAATTGTTCCCTAATTATTTACACAACTATAAAATAAGGTCTTATATCATTTGAAAATCTTAGTTATCTCACAAACACAACCGTATTTCAGAATTATACACAAACTGTAATCATAATATTGTAAATAGGGACTGAAGAAGAGAAGTGGTCATAACATGACTCCGTAAGGGACACCTACAGCCAGAGTCAGATATTGATGAAGGTACCATCAGCTGGGAAATTGAAATGTAAGTGACCAAGCTTGTGCTAATTTAGCAAGATGCAAGATTTAGCACATTTCTGAAGAAAAAAAGACTGTCAAAAACTACACAAATACATCGCAAATTTTATAGAGAACACAAATCTACAGGATTATGGTCTCTACAGTGTTTTTAATAACATTGTTTTGTACTGAAACGACCCGAAAGAAAATTGATGCAGCTTACTAATCTTATAAATGTGAATGTTTGTAAGGATGGATGGATGTTTCTTACTCTTTCACGCGAAAACTATTTAACGGATTTGGATGAAATTTGTCAAATATATAGTTCATCTTTTTATCCCGGTAGCATGGTCCCGTGAGACAGTTACCGACCTTCACGCGGCAAGCCGCGCCATTTGCTAGTAAGAAATTATTAAAAAAACTTGTTATAACACAAAGTGAAAACGGGTAAAAAGTATAATTGATAACATCTGAACATCCTCATATACACATGTGACAATTCGGTCATATAGACGAAATAAAGAGCTCGTGTAATAAATATAGGTGAGCATATTTTCGCAAAACCTTTTTCACGATAATACAACGTAAAGTGCAGTCATATTGCCTTGAAAACAGTTTGGACCACTCACCATGTAATTGGTAAATAAAACTCACGTGGCATTGTGGTCATAAATACCATATCTCATCATTCACAAACACATTGCCGAAGATTCGATATCTTTGTTAACGATAGGACGTTGTCTAAACCTCCAGCATAATTTAAAAGATTAAGATATCAGCTGGATAAATGGTAATAAAAGTTAATGATTCTAATAAGGATTAGGCAATTAAAAGAAGGAATAATGAGACTTTTCCCAATGTTAAGCATTGGAGAAGCTCTTGGGTAACTAGAAAAGTATTTAGCCTGGTTAGAATTATCTAACTCTATTTAGTTACCAAAAACGGAACCCATATGGTGCGACTTCTTATAATTGTGTGTGTCTGTCGCAGCTGATTATTTCAGGAACTCCTTTTAAGCATTAGTAGGGCTAATGCCAGCTATAACTATCCCCTATAACTAATGCTATCGATTTGTTTGGAATAGTTATGAAAATGTATAAAAAAAATATTGTTATTTGCATTACAGTAGGAGTCGAAATGGTAGCATGAAGTTTTAAAATGGAATGGATGCTTTTTTGAGGAGAAGTGGGATATCCCATGAAAGAGTTTAATTTTCACTCCGAAGTTTGTAAAGCAAAAACTCTGAACTAAACTTGAATTTTCCAAAACGGTCCCTAATAATGGAAATTCTTTGTTTTTTTTCCCATGTAATGGTTATTAGAGTAGACGAAGAAGCGATGAATGGACTAGTATCGTAACTAGTATCGTTCCTAAGTAACCTTTGTGTCATTAACGTAATCGTTATTAAGGGCTACTCTCTAAAAGGAGGAGACTTATCTCTGAAACGCATTCATAGCAATCCCTCCACACTAAATACAATATTACCCTTCTCTTTTTAATCGCGTAAAATAAAAAGACCGTACCTAATATGCATCTAGCTACCTGCCTGTACCTACGCCATTTTGTTCGCCACCGAGCTACTCTAGAACCTTCAACCCTGAATGACTGATGGACTGTGTGAAAGATGATACGGTTAGCAAGGAGGTGACTGCTGAGATAACGAGTAATAGAGAAAGGGAAGAAGAAGACATAATGCGCCGACTCCAAATAAATTGGGTTTAAAGGCTGGAGAATGATGGTGTATGAGACCCTTCATTGGTTTCAATTTCTAGTACTTATCATAACTCACACTTTATCGGCTTTTTATTCTACCATCGAAATAATTGTAAGTAATTCTTGTCAACATTTCTGATAAAGCTTACCTACGACATGCAAAAAATTCAAAAATAAAAAAGAAAACAAACCTAATTTACGTGTACGTTATGTGCCGCTTCACACGTTTTGCGTACACTCTATTTAGTTATCATATATTAACTATGCCGATGGATAACAAAATAACTGATACGTCATGATCATCAATTAAAGGCTGATCATTTAGTGGTAATTAAGAATGATAATTAGTTATACCTATGTGATTAAAATTTGTCAAGAATTTAAGTATTGTGAAGAAACCGTTTAATATAGTATCGGTCAGCATTTTATCTACGTATTGTATTATACCTATGGCTGGTGTCCGCAAATCTCCGAGTATAATATGTAAAAGAAAACTAAAACGAATAATTATGTTGATTTGTCACAGTCACAGGACATGAAATGTTTGTTCAACCGCGTAGACTTTATCAACTTGGCATATTTTGATTGGATTTTAGCCCGGCGCGCGGCGGATCATAATCTACGTATCACTACATAATATAGGTACCTAAACTTACATGCTTATTATTCATCGATATTTATTATTTTGGATAGCAGGGTTACTCACCATCCCTATGCGGTTTTTTTTTTCCATATCAGCTGATCATAGAGGCGATAAACTAGTATGACACTATACTAATATATCATAAAATTGATTTTATTAAAAGTAATGCGTAGGTTCAAATGTTGTGTCGTATGAACGATAGACTATCTAATGTTCGATCATCTTTTTTAATAATAACTTTACCTGTCGAGCTTTGAAGCATGTGTTAAATATTTACCAATTTGCTTGATAGGGATTTATCAATGTTGTTATGTTATGTTGGAACCGGGAAAGCGAAAGTGCTGGCTGATAAGATGCATGAATATGCCACCGTGATCGTGCCAACCACATGCGTCGTAAATATTCTAAACTTACTGACAGAAGTCTACTTGTTATTGTTCACAGTTTGATACAAATTTCACAATCATTTTAACTACATAATGACTTTGAGAATAAACAAACTGCACTAATAAAAAACAAAGTTGCAAAAAATACAATATCCACGTAGTGATTGATGTCGACACACGAAGAATAAGCAATTTACATATAACTTGTGCATTATGATGACAAATCTCTTGCGCTTTTATTTAGATTTTACTATTCAGAATTAGGGGTCGCTTAGTATTGGTGAAAACGGGTAACTAAGTTGACAAAGTAAACAAAGTTGACTTCTTGTTTGAGGATTCAATTCTTTCGGGAAAAAATAGATGGGTAACTTTTACAAGTAAAGCTACTCCAAACCACCAGGATAAACGGTAATTATAATTGTTATCATTTGCTTAGGCATAACCACTTGGCCAGTTATAAATAGCCTAGCAAGTCATTATCAAATGTGTAAAGGGGTCCCCTCATAAATGGCGCACATAGGTAGGCTTATCGTCTAACATTCGTGCTCAGCTTTTTATTTTGACCCACCCACCATTTTTCATTTTCCATTATATTATACGTAATTTTATCTACCTGTTCAATAAGTAGGTAAAGAAACAATGAAAGAGACAAGTTAGTGATCACTGAAAATGACGAGAGTATTAACTAAAGCGTATTTAAAACGTATTGTTAACATATGAAGTTTTGTTATTATGTCCTTTTCATTGTCATGTTGTTGTTTATGTTGACAAACAAAGGCTCAGGTCAAAAATAAATGTAAATTATTAAACCAATTTGAGACACTGAAAAAACTATCCAACTGAATGTTTCACGAACAGAAAAATATGGTACCTAAGTAACTTGTGGAATTATCGCATTGTTAGTCTGTTATCCTTCCTTAGGTATCTACAGTTATTATAGCTTGGTAGTGGCCAATATTATCGTATTTTATGCATAATTTAAAATCAAATTTATAAAAGGTAAAAATATCCAAAAAATCGCCTACGTTATAAAATTAAAAGGAATACCTGGTGGTTCCATTATTTGGGCGCAGCTAAATTCCAAGGGCTGTTGAACAACAAAAAAAATAATTAAAAATTCTTCTCACCATTTTCACAGATCACTTTGTGATTATCAGTTGAGCACTAATAGGAGAGGTTTGTGCGGGTAAACAGCTAGGCTACGCACACCTGCTGCTCGCGAGTGACACGCTGTGGCGGCTATTCGCCACTTTTTATACAAATACGACGTATCAGACGTCGAGCACCGGCTGCCTCGATGACTGATCTTCTGTTATCTATACCTAATTAAATAAAAATAGCCAACACTTCTGCAAGTACCATAAAGACGGTAAATGGAGTGCACCACTTAACCCGACGCAGCCTTGCTTACTGAACGAAGTTTGAGAGTTAAACTAACCGTCCGCATTGACGTTAGACTACCTTGAAATAATTCGACTACAATTTAAAGGCTACCTTTCTACGTTAGTTAATCTATGAATATTTTGTGCAATCATGTGTTCATAAGGTCGCAAAAATCTAATTGGTTTAGTCTTAATGTGTTCCAATCTATCATTATAATTTTGTGGTTTATTAATTCAGTATAAAAACATCAATCAATCGCAAACTGTCATCAGTTATTAAAATAGGTCTATTACTTGACGAATACACGGTTATACTCTATTGTTTGATAATTAATTAATAAAAACATCGAATTAATTTAAATTCATGCATCTTAATGTATTATTTGAAACTGACATTGACCTACTAAAGGATGCAATCATCGAAATCGGTAACATACTCTATCCTGTGTTAAAATATTCGTATCACGTGTTGCTCGTTTATTTTAGGGCTTTTCTTGGGATGTAACCTTTTCCAAGTTCCAACTGCTAACGATATTGAGGTTGAACTACAATAAGGAAATTGCAATTTTTCGGCAAAAGTAGACCGTAGTAAGACATTCACCGATGACATGATGACATCGTGAAATATTGGTTTATTTATTTTAATTTAATTTTTATTTCACTTTGACCAATGCAGACTGTACCTACCATGATTTTCCCAAGGCTTTTCAAAGTTGTCTAACTTAAATGTACACCTGAAATTTATTAGGTAAGCCGTAGTTGAACCCGTGGTCAATGTAATATTTTTTATGAATCCTTAATACTTTATGCATGTACCAAATGCACTAATGAACAATTCGAAAATGATGACTTCATTCATAGTCCTGAATGGAAAAACGTGATCTGTTCAAATTCTTTGCAGCAGGGTTGCCATTGAAGTTGACAGCAAATCGTGGAGAAGAACAATATAGAAAGACGTGTGGAGTTGGCGTTGTATAGAAACATATGCTTGAATGATGATTCATATCATACATAATAGGAATACGTATGCAAATCCTGTAAATATGTAGGTTATATTTAACTTTTCGCACCTAGGTGTGGTAAGTACACTAAGTTTTAAATATCTTATCTATGGAAATATACTTTTACCTACTGATAACAGCCCTGTAACTTGATCGCGTTTTCATATACTTAGTTTTGCTTGCACCACAAATCAACGACACTGGAAACGATCACCATCGCCAAAACTCGAGCCGTTCAAGATTCTATCTACGAAAAAACATACTGCGAACGCGTACTATGACTATTGTGTAAATTAATACGTTCTGTGACCTATTAATTTACATAAGAAAACAATCTGAATGAATCTAGGAAAAATGCAGGTACCCACTGCATCTCTGACTCCTGACCTGCCAGTAATTAGGATCTAAATATAGTAAGTAGTCTGAATACTTACATAGAGTAGAAAAACACGTATGCAATGTGAACTCTGCATTTGCACTGGGCGAAGGTTCTTCCGCAGACATTTCCTTACGCAGCAGGTAAATAGTATAGAATACTGCAATTACATCGTTTGCGACTCATTGAAGATCAAGTGAAGATTTACATAACTCTCTGTCTATACCTTCATGTAGTTTGCGTGGTAACATTGAAATAATCGATGTCAACTCGGTGGCGCTATGTAGGTACCTATTTATCATAATAGTTACGATTCCATTCGATAAATCTACTAATGTTTTTTCCTTAGCAATAAAACAATGTTTTTCGATAATTTTAGGATAAGATTTTGATAATAATCAAAGATAAACTATATATCTCTTGTCTACATAGTTATAGTTGTCTTGATATAGAAAGATAGCGTAACGGTTAGTTATACACTTCCATTAACAGCCATTAGGGTCGATCTAAAGGTTAAGCCGCGCTTGCCAAGGTTAATCCGTGGATGGGTGACGGCCCATAACATACCGAGTTTCCTCCGTGCCTCGGAAAGCACGTTAAGCCGTTGGCCCCAGCTGTTATTTGTACATCTTTGACAGTCGTTACAGGTAGACAGTGGCCCGAAAGTCTGACAACCAGTCTCACCAAGGGGTAATACGTATGTATTACCCAGTACTTACTGGGTTGTTGGGGTCAGATAGACAGTCGCTCCATGTAAATTACTGGTATTCAGCTGCATCCGGTTAGACTGGAAGCCGACCCCAACATAGATGGGAAAGGCTAGGCAGATGAGTTATCTAATTTGAATAGGTTCTTACCTAATACAAATGTCATTACCAGTAATAGTGATAATAACGGATTCTTCTGAAAATACGAGTACAACGCACGGGATGAACGTAGAGCATGCTTGGCAGTAGATAATTATTTCCTATTAATTCCTGCCTCTCTCTCTCTGTCTCTATCTCTGTTTCTGCCTCCTTGGTCGAGTGGTCGACAGCGTGACAGCACAGCATGAGGTCCTGGGTTTGAAAACCGGGTCGGACAAAGTGTTAAGTTGCCTGGAGTTCTGCGCGGTTGATTGTTATAGGCGCGCCGCCTATTACATGGGTCTTAAACAAAACTGGCGAAATGTGAGTGTACTATTAGGTACACCTTTGGTGAGCCCTTCGGGAATTGTAGGCGTGATGTTAAGTTATGTACGTAATTTTAAATTTCGGCATCATTAAAAATGTCGTCCCATTTCATATATTTTTCACGCGCATGTAGGTAGACATAAAGGGTGTAAACACACCCTTAACAATCATTTTTTTGGGACCTGGGAACCTTCTAGTTACCGAGATATTGAAGATTACAACTTTATCACACGAAATTAATTTAGAAACTTTTTGAAATACAAGTTTTAAATATCCTAACTTTACTGTAAATACCTTCATGAAACCTGTACTATTCAATGCATCCATCGGCACAATGTTTTAAACGCATTTCCTACCGTAAAACTTGATTTTTCACCCCAAATAAAAGTCGTTTTCCAGCAATAATTTTTGCGTAGAGTTTCTTAGTTTGGTATACAGAATACTTGGTAGACGGTTTCGTGAAGAGTCCGTTTACACCTTGTATAATGAGTGTAAAAAGACCCTTGACCGAGCCGAAAGGCACTTGTTCTACCCGTCATTGCAAACATTTTTAGAGTTCCATTGCCAAATGGCCAAAAACGGAACCCTAATATATTTTTTCTGTCCGTCTGTCTGTCTGCCCGTCCTTATGTCACTGTCATGTTACTCCGAAAGCGTTTGAACCACACAGTTGAAATTTGGAGGGCAGGTGTTATCTATGAACCACTACACAAAAGTGAGGTGAAATTACGAATTAAAAAAGGGGTCCCTCGAGCCTTTATACATATAACTGAAGGTTGAAAAAATAATTCTACTAATGTAATTGTGTGGGGCGTCTATGGACCGCAAGTCTTTTTTACTAAATTATATTACAACAATCCCATTAATTCTGTGTTACCAAATTATACTTATTGTAACACCTGCACTACGACTTACATAATTTAATCAACACATGGGTTTCCTATAACCATCTTTCAAAAAGATAAAATTCCTTGTGCCATTGACCGAAACCATAGGTGCAATTTAAAACAATCCAACACATTTGTTAATAAAAGAACAAAACCACGACAGACAAGCATAATTAGTCTGCATTATAAGTAGTTGATGCACTGAATGGGACTCATTTAGCGCTGACTTTTCGCACATGGATAGAACTCTGTATTTACAATATAAATATGTAGAAAATTGTGA
This sequence comes from Noctua janthina, assembly GCA_963576755.1. Classification (NCBI taxonomy): domain Eukaryota; kingdom Metazoa; phylum Arthropoda; class Insecta; order Lepidoptera; family Noctuidae; genus Noctua; species Noctua janthina. Next base: position 9,847,996 of record OY755055.1, read on the forward strand.
GGCAAGAGGAGCTCGTGGCTAAATAATAAACGCCGCACGGCTCGATCTTTAAGGTTGGTTATGCCGTGCTTGCCCAGGTTGCTCTATAGATAGGTGGCCATCCATTGCATACCGACTTCCCGGCTGTCATTTATAGATCTTTGACAGTCGTTACAGGTAGTCAGTGGCCCGAAAGTCTGACAACTAGTCTTACTAATTGGTATCGTATCACCTGGTACTAAGTGCGTTGAGAAGGTCAGATAGGCAGTCGCTCCATGTAAAATACTGATAATCAGTTGCATCCGGTAAGACTGAAAGCCGACCCCAATAAAGTTGGGAAAAGGCGGCAGATGATGAAATATGACTAACATTGAATATATTCTATTAACGTCTTTATGCCCCGAAGGAAGAGTCGATTTCTTACGTCTGTCCTGGCTCCTGGGGCAAGGCCTCTTACGTTTTCGATTTTTACATTCAAGGACATGTCGGTTGCCATTATCGTTTTGAGAGCAGTGATAATCCTATAAATACTATTCATCCTATACCATTAAATGAGCAATATTTATATATTATAATATAATTATGTAATCACGTTCTCGATAATGGCTCTTACGGCTTGGCTTTACGGGAGCGGGAAATCGACCTAGCTAGGTCTCAAACCTGGAAAAATTAGCTTTCTCTATTTTCACTGGTCGCCCAAATACTAACGAAATAAATACACAACGTACAGTGTCTGCTTGACGCGGCGATTGGAGCGGCGATCTCTCGCGTCCGGCCCTGGTTCATAGCCGGCCCGGAGCGAGAGGAAGCCGTCACCTCCTTCTGCGAAGCAGTCATGCTACTGAAGGAGGTGGCGGGACGTCATAGGGAAAGAACCTCACGTCCCAGCAGCAGTGGGAGACGCCTTGGGCGTCGGGGGTCACGTGGTGGCTCCCGGCCACCGTAGGCGCGGGCCTGTGGACGGCGAGTTATGGGCTAGCTCGCCGTCCGGCCGTCTTATGACGACAGGCCGTGTCGACGGCGCGTTCGTATTCCACGCGCGCCTCTAAGAGATGTCAGCAACCAAGTAGGGGTCTGCATGGGCCGATGCCTGTCAGGGCTGCGGGACTATTCGAAAGAGATACCGTGGCCCTGGAACACAAAGGGCAAAGAAGGAACATGGATGGGTTTTAGTCAGTACAAGTCTGACACTCCCTTCCGCTCCGCCCAGAGTGAAAATAAAAAGTGCCTGCTTGACTTCGTACATAATGACCTACGACAGTTAAGCCTCTTTATTCTTACTTCGAATTAAATTATCGATGTCTACAGGTATTTGAAACTAAACGCTTCGCAGTAAGACAAATTGCGAATAGTTATGTCATGTTACGTTCCGTCTTTTGTTGATCGTTTCTGTTCAAGCTAAACATACGATACATGCACAAACCATTACATATGTACTCGTATTCTACTTAAATTAGGAACATTAGCAACCATTGTGTTTTCCTTGTAAAGACGTTAAAGTTAAGAATGTACATTTAAAGTGAATGAAAATGTGTTCTCAAATGAAACTATATAATACTTGGTTAAACTTACAAAATAATATCTCTTAAAACGTTAGCACCAACTTGTCAAATAACAGTTTCAAAAATCCTATGATGAGACTACACTTGGTAGATCGGGGTAAATATTCGCCCTATAACATTATAACAAAGTGAAGTTTAAAGCAATAAGCATGTCTACAGAACACACTCCTACACTCCAACTCACGCCTGTTACCCATGGGGGTAGGCAGCAACCACAGATCATTTTGTATTAATCAAACAACGCGAAAATTATAACAAATACGCCGCAAGGTGCCAAGAATTTAGCATATCCTAAAACTCCTGAGTCTAAAAGCAAGAACTACAAAGGAGATCATCAAGGGTTTTTTTTTTATTCAAGTTGAAAAACGGAGTGCATTTTCAGTGCCGTGCAAACTAAGGGTAAAGGAATTATTATAAGTAAGTGGTTAAAGTTCGTATAAAGAAGTTTATTATTTTGACTAATGGGAAATACCGACGGGCACATTGTAGATTAATAAGTAAGTAACAAGCGTGGAGAAAAGATAAGTAAGTGGTAAGTGCACTACATTCGATTTTGAAGTGGAAAAATTGAAGGTAACCGAATACCAAAGCCAAGAAGTCAATGAAGAGATGTTCCGTTTAAACAAGTCATATTCTCAAAAGGTAAATGCAATTTTTGATTGTGCTATTGAACACTCTGGTTTTAAAAGTAGGCAGCTAGTAGCCCTTATATCGCAATACTAGAGCCCTCTTCTTTCTTTATCGCGTGGTTAATGCCTAACCTGGTGTCAGAGTTTTTATGTCGCCCATGGGCCTCTGACTTGGCTTTTTTACATGCCGTCGAGAAATATCTCGCAGGCGTACTGGTCCAGTACCATCGAAGGAAGTGATAAGTATTGTATAATCGTTACTCAGTATCAATCATTCGGTGGTACTGGAGCTAGACGGGGTCGCGGCAGACCGAGCCTTGGATGGCTCTCTCGTGAATTGGCAAGAAGAGGCGCAACATCGAGAAAGTGGAAGGAATGCGGGAGACCTTTGCTCAGGAGTGGGACAGTTCCGGCCAACAAAACAAAAAAAAAGTATTATGCAATTTGATGTTGCCATGACGAATACTACACATATCTTCGATTATCTTATTAACAATCAAAGAGATCTATAGTCTAGACTAGACTCATATCAGCAATATTCTTTTATTATTAGCGGATTTTAATTACCGACGACTACACGTAAGCATCTCTACTATACAGGCTGTTTTTTTATTGAGTAATTCTTTCTTCAATTTTAGGTGATTTTATTGTTGATGATTTGATAAATCTAAAATAGGTAATAAGGAAATATAATACAAACCTGCATTATGATTCAGCATTGGGGTTCGTTGATAAATAATAACCGACCGGGATCAGTCTAGACCGCATCTGTGCTTCGGGAAGCACATTAAGCCGTTGATCCAGGCTATCTTTTGAAGATGTTTTGCAGGAGGATCATTGACAGTCAAGGGTGCAGGAGAACGGACACCTGGGACACTCTAGCAGGTGGGACATAGTCTGATCAGGGGTGCCGCACTCGACTCGGTGTTGGAGGAATAGATAATACCCCATTTAACCAGTTCTTGTTTGCAGCGGCCTATTTTGGTGCGTAATCGATTCAGTGCTTTCCAAATAAGCCCGTGCAGTTCACAACCGGGACGCAGGCGTTCTCGAGGCTTAACGAAATCTTGAGGTGCTGATTTAGTACACACCCTGTATAACAATACAGAAATTCGTGTTAAGTACGCCATTACGGATTTTTTGGTGTTGTGCATACCAAAATGTCTAGACAGGTTAAAAGATAAATACAAGGTTACATTGTTTTGCTGCTAATTTGTCATTTTGTATCTGCATAGTACACTGATAAGGGGTTTAAGTGCGTAAGTTCGCACGAACGTAACTAAGGGCATTGAATACTTGACTTCGTGTAGTGTCGTATTAGCCAGTCATGTCGGAGGTTTCTAAATTAACCCTTTACCACAGATAATATAATGCTACGTACCTTTATTGATATTAAAAAAAAAGTTAAAACTAAAAAATAGTAATAATAAAATAAAAATTATTAAATTATTTTGAAAGCCGAGGTGGGTATGCACCGAGATGTGGTCGCAGTGCACAAGGGACTCACCCCGCTGTCCATGGCTAAAGAGAACTGGCGCAAACCTGTAGTACTTACTACCGATGACCGCAAGGAAGTATGGCAAGGCAAGGAGCTTCACGGACGCTTCTACCGGGCTCTTCATGGGCCCGATGTAGATTTTCTAGCGTCCGAGTTCTGGTTACGTTTCGGCAACCTCTTTGGGGAAACTGAAGGTTTTATCTGTGCGATTATGGACGAAGTTATGTTGACGAACAACTACCGGAAATATATTATGAAGGACGGGACGGTTGACGTGTGTCGGGCATGTCACTGTCCGGGTGAGTCCATCAGACCCACCCGGACAGTTTCTGGTTGTTATCGTCTGGCTAACGGCGAGTATTTGCACAGGCACAACCAAGTAGCCAGGATTATTCACCAGCAACTTGCCTTGAAATATAAACTTGTGGAATCTGAGGTACCGTACTACAAGTACGGTACCTCAGACGGTATGTGCCCGACCCAGTTCTCGAGAAAGACCATGTCACGTTGTACTGGGATCGGTCTATCATTACTGACAGGACTATTGTCGCCAATAAACCTGACATAGTAGTGATAGACCGATTAGCGCGCCGCGTAATGATAGTCGATGTTACCATTCCGCATGACGAGAACCTCGTGAAAGCTGAGAAAGAGAAACAAATTAAATATCTCGACTTAGCACACGAGGTTGTCGACATGTGGAATGTGAACTCGGCTATCATTGTGCTGATCGTCGTGACGGCCAATGGCCTTACAGCCAAGAGTCTCGACGATCATCTTTCGAGGCTCTCCTTAGGCGGTTGGATCAAGGGCCTGATTCAGAAGGCAGTACTCCTCGATACGGCTCGCATTGTGAGTAGGTTCCTGTCTCTGGAGCCCTAACCACCGGTAGCTTGGACCCTGCTCCCGATACCGGCGGACCACTATTTTTTATATTTTTAAATGTTTTTTTATATTGTTTTATATTAGAATATTTAAAAATGTATTTAATATGTATAAAAATAAATAAAGGAAAAAATAAAAATTAATCTATTTTGAGAGCTAAAATTAACAAACACATTGATAAAAATTCTGTAATGTCCGCTTCTCAAAATGGATGTAGGAACGGGTCACGCGGTACTAAGGAGCTACTCTTCATTGATATGGCCATTAGTCAACAGGTTCGCCGTTCCCGAAAGGATCTGTCGACATGTTGGATAGACTATAAGAAGGCCTATGACTCGGGGCCACTTACATGGCTCATGAGGGTGCTAGAGTTGTATAAAGTTGATGTAACTCTGCGCACCTTCCTGATGTCATGTAAGGGGCAATGGAGGACAATCCTTCGCTATCCAGGATGTCGGCAAATCCAGAGGAATAGCGAGCCGATAAGGATAGAGCGAGGTATATTTCAGGGCGATAGTTTGAGTCCGCTTTGGTTCTGCTTAGCCTTGAATCCTCTTAGCACGCTACTGGAGGATTCAGGTCTAGGCTATCGGTTGAGGAGAGGTGGTCAAGTTATATCTCACCTCCTTTACATGGATGACCTGAAACTCTTTGCCCCCAACGATTTGCAACTGATGGAGCTACTGAAAGTAACTGAAACTTTCAGTAGCGCCATCAGGATGGAATTTGGTGTGGACAAATGTGCGGTCATGCATGTAAAGCGAGGGAAGATTGTGGAATCTGTGGGAACCCAGCTCTCGGATTCCATAAATCTTAGATCCCTCTCAGCAACTGAAACCTATAAGTATTTGGGTATGTCGGAAGCGCTGGGCATCAATGTTGCTGACATGAAGCAATCGTTAAAGGAGCGCTTCTTTGGCCGCCTGAAAAAAGTATTTAATAGTCTTTTATCAGGCGGCAATAAGGTACGTGCCTTCAACAGTTGGGTCATGCCGGTTTTGATGTACTCTTTCGGCATACTCAAATGAACTCAGACAGAACTAGACGCCCTGGATAGGACGGTCTGTACATTGTTGACGGCATATCGAATGCATCACCCGCGTTCTTCTGTTATGAGACTGTATATCCCGCGGAGGTGTGGGGGTTGAGGCTTTTTAAACGCTAAGACTCTCCACAATCGCGAGATATGCAGTCTCAGGGAATATTTCCTTGAAACCGACGTGGGGATGCATCGAGATGTGGTCGCGGTGGACAAGGGGCTCACCCCGCTCTCCTTGGCTAAAGAGAACTGGCTCAAACCTGTAGTGCTTGACACTAACGACCGCATGGAGGGATGGCAGAGTAAGGAGCTTCACGGACGCTTTTTCCGGGCCCTGCATGGGCCCGATGTAGACCTATCAGCGTCCGTAGCCTGGCTACGTTCCGGGGACCTCTTCGGAGAAACCGAAGGTTTTGTCTGTGCAATTATGGATGAAGTTATGATGACGAATAACTACCGGAGATTTATTGTGAAGGACGGTACGGTTGACATATGTCGGGCATGTCACCGTCCAGGCGAATCAATCCGTCACATTATCTCTAGGTGTTCTCGTCTGGCTTACGGAGAGTACTTGCATAGACACAACCTTGTAGCCAGGATTATCCATCAGCAACTTGCTCTAAAATACAACCTTGTGGAATCGGAAGTACCGTACTATAAGTATGTGCCCCCAGTTCTCGAAAATGGCAGTATCACATTATACTGGGATCGATCCATCATCACTGACAGGACTATTGTAGCCAATAAACCTGATATAGTGGTGGTGGATCGGTCAGAGCGGCGCGCAATGATTGTAGACATAACGGTCCCGCATGATGAGAACGTCGTGAAAGCCGAAAAAGATAAGCAAATCAAGTATCTTGACTTGGCTCACGAGGTTGTCGACATGTGGGATGTGGACTCAGCGATCATTGTGCCGATAGTTGTATCAGCCCATGGCTTAATTGCCAAGAGCCTCGACCAATACCTGAGGAGGCTCTCGTTGGGCAGCTGGATCAAGGGTTTGATTCAGAAAGCGGTACTCCTGGACACGGCTAGTATTCTTAGGAGGTTCCTCTCTCTGGAGCCCTGACCGCCGGCAACTTGGTTGCCGATACCGGTGGGCTACAATTTTGATATTTTTTAATGTTTTTTATATTGTTTTTAGTTTAAGAAATATTTAAAAATGTAGAAGATTTGTATAAAATAAATAAAGGAAATAAAAATAGAAAATAAAAGAAATTAAATATTAGATATGGTTGCAAACCTTTATACGATTTGGTGTTCCAAAAGGATATCAGCTAATTATATATTTTATTTAAATAAATAAAGAAATAGTCATGGTTGACAATTTGCAGTGTTGTTTTTTGACAATTTGGTGGTTAATTATTATTTTGATGTAAGTTCCTAGTTTTAAAGTAGAAACAGAAGGAGGGGTAGGGTATTTTGTTAGTGTGGGTTTCTATATACTCGTACTTAATTAAAACTGAATTAAAAGTTTTTATTTAACTTGCAATGTTTGTATGTTTGTTTAGGTCAAATCTAACAACTGAATTTTAAAACAGTTATCCCCAAATGATTGAGCTGTAATTTTGTATTCACGTTTAGTTTGGATACCAATGCCAATGGATAGGTCAGTGACGTCATTCTAAATCCAATATGGCGGACTCCTAAAGATGGCGGACCTTTTATTTTTTATGATATGGAATCAATTAAAAGGGTTTGCTGTGAAAAATACGAAGCAAGGAAAAACTAAAAGTAAAATAATAAAAATTAACATTTTTAAAAACAAGCCTTTTTTTAAATGCTCTAAAAAGAAGATCTGCCTAGCCTTTTAACAACTATGTTAGGGTCGGCTTCCAGACTAACCCGATGCAGCTGAATACCAGTATTTTACATGGAGCGACTGCCTATCTAACCTTCACAACGTAGTTAGTACTAGGTAATACGATAAACCTTTGTAAGACTGGTTGTCAGACTTTTCGTGCCACAGACTACCTGTAACGACTGTCAAAGTTAGACAAAATGGGTAGTAATAAAAGTTTCGAAAAAAGAAATTTGAGCAACTTCAAAATATGAAATTTACGATTATTATATACTAATTTTCTAATATATAAAGCAGTAAATTTCATATCTACTCTACTCTGTCTACAAAAATGTAAAAACATTCGAACAGCGAGTACAATACACTGAACGAAAAGCGCCAAATACGTAAAGAGAGACTAAGCCCTCCTACACCTAAATCTACAACTCTATCGGTCAACTCTACTGCTTTAGTCGGTGCATTAGACCGGGTATTTAAAAGCAAAGGTCTGTAGGCCTAGCCAAGTTGACAATCTACAATCGTTAACGCTAATAGAAAACTAACAAATGTATGGGAATGACGTCATCTCAACGTTAAGTCACGTGGTCAAAACAAACGAATAGAAAACTCGTAGACAAGTTTACAACTTATCTGAGCGTTCAAAATGATAGAATGAAATATAATCGTTTCTACAATGTTGATCGCTAGATCCCATATAAATCGTAGCCAAGTTACAGTTTTGACAAGCGCTAACGAAACGATGTCGAAGTTTTTGAACGACCACTGAGCGATTGCCGACACCCAAGAGTTAACGATAACAATGGGCGTCTATATGATTCAGCTGTGTCGCGTATCACATCATTGTTTATGTTTTAAACTTTCGAGTTCCCGAGTACGATAGAGTTTCGAATAACACAGGTAGATATGTAAGAAATAAATAATAATTTTTGTACCTTTCTATGAATTCGAATAAAGCTGCGAACTTCCTCGAGATCTAGATTCCATCCTTTAGAAATTATCACTTCACTTATGGTATCTTTCATTTAAATGCAGGATCAAATCATATCATTTCGAGTCACAGTAATGTTTAAAATTACATTCCGCACTGTGATATTATAATAAACCAGTTATAAGAAGAACTTGTTCCTTATTTCGCTTACTTTTTATCACTTAAAAGAATTATTCCTTTCTTAACAATTCAAAACAAAAGTTCAGCCCGCGCACAAAGTAAACAACTGTGAATTTATCGTTAGTTTGACGTGGGTAGGAACGCTCACCATAGACTAAAGTATGGGTTTTTTCTACAAACATTGGAGAACGAGCGATCGACTGAGTCGTGTCAAGTTGGCTACCAACTTAGCGTTTTCTCAAATCGTTTACGCCGAGGCGTCAACGATTGTAGAAAGAGAATCGATAAGAAACGTTTGTAACTTGGCTAGGCCTGCTGGTCAGTCATTTAAAGGCACACGCAAGGAAATAGCTTCAAACGGTCGCCATTACCGAAAAATTTCTCCAAGATCGAACTCAAACTTTCTGTTTAGAATGCTGTGGTGTCTCTAGAGTACAGGGCTATGACGACAACTTATCATCAGAATTATATCTGTGTATTTAATAAGCGCCACACCGCAATTTAAACACGCGCATATTCGTTGTTATCTTCTTATTGTAGTAATGAGTAATTCTCATATTTATATAAATTGCTAATACGTTATCTAGCATACTACCCCTGCGACTGTTATTGGTAATTAGAAAGCTTTTCATCATAGCTTGCAAACGTGTTAGCTTAGACGCTACTGAAAAATAAGCTCAAAATAAAATAGGTACCTGTACATTACTTATAATAAATAGGTACCTATTTACGGCATATTGTAAGTATCTAATTTTATTCTTCTAACTTTAAAACCCACTAAAAAAATTGGAGATTCGGGACAAGACAAAATGCCATCAAAAACATAGGTACAGTAGGGACCATATGTCTATTAGCAGTTTCACAAAACGATCGCATCAAGACAAGTCGCACTTAGGACCTTCTTCTATAACAAACATTTTGCACACATACACGATTTCGTATATCGCACTCTTTCATTATTATCTAGTCAGAAAGAGTGCGATATAATGATCTTTTGCCTTAGTGACAACTGTGACAAGCCTGTCATGTCGCGACGTAGTATTAAGTTAGTGGTATTTAATTTCAAACTAATAATTATGTTTCTATCTGGCTTAGCGGTTAACACTATAGATAAAATGTCTAGCACGTTGTAGCCTGCGTTCGAACCCAAGTGACATTACACTTTTTGTGTTTTAATTATAAATGATACGTTAGACCCGATGAAATATGTTTTTCTAAATATTAGTTGGAACTTATTATTAACAAAAAAGATGAGGGTGAATGTGAAACAAAATAAACTTCTGGATTGAACAAAGTAGTAAGTTATGACGTTGTTAGTTGGTGAACTTTGTTACGAGGGTTTGCGTTATTATTACGATTAGCGTATTGTTTGATTGTCTTTAATCAAGATGCAAGCTAATATTAGTATTGATGCCAGGGCAAATATTGTCGCTTTGCGTAAAAATGGAATTAATATTTCTCAAATTTCAACTGAAACTGGCTTAAAATGTGTAAATTATTTTTAAAGATTATAATTATTATGATGATAGTTGTGGTGTGTGATTTTCTTATTATTAAATAAATTGCTAGTTGCAAGTGTGTAATCATATTTTGTTTTTTTTTAGAAATACTGTTAGCCGTTGGGTAAAGAGGTTTGAGGAAGAAGGTAGTCTGAAGAGTTGTCTAAGAAGTGAAAGGCCGCCGCTTATTAACCCGACTGAGCGACGTTTCATGGTGGAAGAATATGAAACAAATGGTTTCATTCCAACTATAATGTTTGCAGATCAATTTGATACTACATTGCAAACTGTTCGCCATACACTCCATGCTGAAGGTTTACATCATCGGAAGCCAGCTAAAAATCCATTTTTGACACAAAAACACAGGGAGGAAAGACTACGTTGTGCTCGAGATTATTTAGATTTTAACTGGGAGGTGACTGTATTTTCTGACGAGAAGACTTTCAAGTCTTGCCAAAAGGAAGACTTCATTTATGGCGAAAAGTTAATATGTAGACCGGGTAACTAAATATTTAGTAATATTAACATTTCCGTAATGAAATTTTAAATTAAATGATCTTAAATTGGGGTTTAGTTTCAATCTTCTTTTCGTCAAGAAAATGAACACTTAAGCTATAACCTCAACACATTCAATATGTCGTTACATAAAAAAAAAACACGTTCATAAAGTCTAACTCATATATTAGTTTTCAATGAACTCTGCTGAATACCGATACCTATAATAAGTGGGTATCAACAATTATATTTGTGTTATTAAAATATCCTTTCCGTGTTCTGTTATTCTTATTATGAATTGACTAAGTGGGTATACAAAAAAAAATCTTATGAATGGTGATAAGAGAACTTCTTTTGCCTAGGTAGGAATGTGACGTCACAATTCTCATAAAAGTTTGTTAATTTTATAAATAAATAAAACGAATAAACATTTTTGTTATCATTCACCACGACTTTTTTATTTCCACCTTCCACCAGCGAAAAGAATCAATTAATGAGGTTAAATAATAATACAATAACTTTCTAATATTTAACTTCTTATAAAAAATAAATAATAAGCATGACTACATTATAAATAAACATTAATACCTAACGACTTTCTGCTAAAAATACAAATATTATTAAGGTTTCAAAGAAACAAAACACAGCCACACATTGTTATAACATAGGATCGAACTTAGACTTCATTGATCGTGAACCCATGCTCAGCCCAAACAGCTACCAACACATGTTAATATTACGCGAATTTTAGCAATACAATGGTAAGAACAGGTCGCCACTACGATGTGTATTCTAAATGCAACAGAAATATAATGCTATTTCGCGTAGTGTGACGATAGTTCATTAGTGTGTGTTATGTGTGGAATGTTGAAATATCCCTCATACACGCACACGCACACACACTGCTGTATCGCGCTCGCACAGTTCATAGCAATGTAATCTTAAGCATGCTAGTGCACTTTTGAGCGTCTATTGTACTTATGGATGTTCATTTATGTTACCAGTTCAAACCGATTTCTGGCCAAACTAGATTGTCCTAAGCCAAATACAGGTCGAACCTGATACCAGCTCAAACTAGGGCTCATCACAAAAGGACGATCATAGGGCATCCCGACTAAATGGGTTAGGTTACGTTAGAAGTGTGACCTACCACATTACTTTGAAGTTGATCGTAGTTTTGATTGCATTGTTTGGGTTAGTGACACGATCAAACGGTTTGGCCTGTAATCTACTAAATTAACAAACGTGATATGCGAAGATAGTGGCATGCGGTATCTTAATGCACGCAGGCTTAAGTAATGCATCCATCGTAATGAACTTAACCTAGTACTTTATTGAATAAAGGGAAATTATTAATTACTGAATGGGCGACTATTATACCAAGTAAGTAACTATTTATCCGGTTATTGCGACAAAGGAGAACATAGGAAGCCGGAGTCTAGTGAGCGGGGGAAGCGCGCGAACTAGGTTAATAATTACTACACCTTATCTACAATATAGTAAGCTTTAGTTTTAGTATTTTTTCCGAGTCCTTGAATTATCGTATTGAACAATAGTAACTCTAATTTGTATTTTCAAGTCGCCGTTTAAAACATTTGTATTCGCTCACTTAGTATTTCAGTATTTATGACACCTTTAATTTGAAATTATTTTCGCTCGTTTAAATACAACCCCTTCATAAATACATGATCCATTGCAATTCCAAATTATCTCTCTCTGATAAAAAAAAAATGAAAACTGAATGTAAAGCAATTGTACATCAAAGAACTACCTTTCAGAAGAAAAGTCCCAGCATTTATTTTAATTAAAACAGTAAAGTAATGTAAAGTTAGCTTTCTAACTCTGTCAGTAGTCAGAAAGTTATCTCTAAAAAACTTATTAATTCTAACCACTCATTTCACTTTTTCATTACATTCATTTCATTCTCTCACTTCTCTATGATTAATCTTGTTTAACCAAACGATGACATAATATCCGTTTAGTATAAGTGTGTGTGGTCGTGGCCGCGTAGTGTGTGGGTTTTATTAATTAGATGATTAAACTTGTAATTAATAGGTAAAAGATAAAGGCAGCTGTTTAAGCTAATCTGGGGACGTATAAGAATCGCAAATGTCTAGTACTGATTAAGAGCTTATCAACATCGCCAGTATCTTTAAAAATCTGCATTCCATAACTGATACAATGGAAAAACACAGAGTATTCCTTAATTGCATGTGGGTATAGACTGAGTTGCGAAGCTCATTCAACGAAGACCAGGTTGTTGTAGGATGGGAAATCAATCAAATGATCCCTCACGCTCTGGGCCGAGTAGAAAGACTAAGGAGATACTGATGAATTTTATTTTTACAATGCGATTTATTAGGCCTTAAGTGGCTAGCTCGGACGGGTACCATATCCCATATCTTTGTTTTCAAATTCAGCAACCGTAGCAACCAATAATGAAATATTAAAAAAAAAAAATAGTATAAATGTTTAAAATGTTGTTTATTTTATTTTACACGAATAATGGCAAGAAAAGTGAAGAATCTTCTTATGAAATAACATTTTGAGTTAGTATGAGCGGGTGCTAACTTCATGATTTCTACGTTTATTTATTTTAGTTGGATCGTATGATTAGTCAGCAGTGTTGCCTAAGAAGAATTTTTTGACGAACATTTTGTCTTCTAGTTGTAACTAGACAGTTCTCTTGTTGTTGGAAACAGTATAGGCTTAAAAGTACAATTTCCAAGTTCTTTAGGGTAGTTTTTGTGGCGCCTCCCGATGAGGAAGTGATAGTTTGACACATTGCAACATTTTGTTTTAAGAGACTCGCATCTGTAATATATATAGATATTTTTTACGTCTTGTGAGTTATTGATTTCACTGATTGTATGTTAGATATAAGGTAATTTCAGGGTCTTGCGTCTGAAATACTGGATCTTGACGGGAAAATTCCGGACCTATCGCAAAACTATCTGTACTCGGGGCTCAGAGAGCCCACATTGTTTTGAATTACTATTATAATTTCCAATTACAGCTGAAAAAATGAAACACCTTAAAATTTTCCCTTCACGGGTTTGTGAGCAGAGGTGATGAAATAAGTTACAAAAAGTAAAGCGCCTGCATGTGTTCAAATCTACGTCGCACAATTTCTGAATTGGGGCCATTACTACTGGGCCAGCACTGCTCTACCGACTGACGATAAATATTATCGTCGACTCATGTAATTCGTGCACATGCTTCCAAGAGATTCTTTATCTTTATCATATCCCGTAATTTTAACTAATCTACATACCTACGTATGTCTGTATCTATATGTTTAGATATTTACATCTGATAATGGGCGAGTAAATCGATTAACAGTGGACAAGGTCCGGACAGCGGTATCTTTTTATCGCGTGACTGGAGTCGGAACTAACGTCACCGTCTTGTTTCTATAAATATAATTTTGCAAAAATGTTTTACATCAGTCACTTGCTGACAACCCCGGAATGTGAGATTTGACTCTGCATCTTCTGGTATTATAACACAAGAGTCATGATGTATTATTTACTGGCTCATGCCCGCGGCTTCGCTCGCGTGGAGTTCGGGAATTGCCCACAGGATCGTACTTCCGGGATAAAAAACCTATGTGCTATTCCGGACTATAATCTATCTTCATGCCAAATTTCATACAGATTCGTACAGCTGTTCTGATATGTTTTAGTAACAAACATCCATCTCTCCAAACTTTCGCATAAATAATAATAGTAGTAAAGTATGGACAACAGTCCTTCGCTATCCAGGATTTTGGCAAATCCAGAGAAATAGTGAACTGATAAGGATAGAGCGAGGAATATTTCAGGGCGATAGTTTTAGTCTACTTTAGTTCTGCTTAGCCTTGAATTTTCTTAGCACGCTGCTGGAGAATGAATCCTCCAGCAGCGTGCTAAGAAGAAATCTAGGTTATCGGTTGAAGAGAGGTGGTCAAGTTACATCTCGCCTCCTTTACATGGATGACCTGAAACTCTTTGCCCCTAACGATTTGCCACTGATGGAGCTACTGAAGGTAACTGAAACTTTCAGTAGCGCCATCAGGATGGAATTTGGTGTGGACAAATGTGCGGTCATACATGTAAAGTGAGGGGAGATTGTGGAATATGTGGGAACCCAGCTCTCGGATTCCATAAATCTTAGATCCCTCTCAGCAACTGAATCCTAGATATGTATTTAGGTATGTCGAAAGCGCTGGGCATCAATGTTGCAGACATGAAGCAATCGCTGAACGAGCGCTTCTTTAGTCGCCTGAGAAAAGTATTTAATAGTCTTTTATCAGGCGGAAATAAGGTGCGTGCCTTCAACGGTTGGGTCATGACGGTTTTGATGTTTTGACGTCTAGTTCTGTTTGAGTCCATTTGAATATATCAAATGGACTCAAATAGAACTCGTCTAGTTCTGATTGAGTCCATTTGAATATATCAAATGGACTCAAACAGAACTAGACGTCCTGGAAAGGAAGGTCCGTAAATTGTTAACGTCATATCGAATGCATCACCCACATTCTTCAGTTATGAGACTATATATCCCGCGGAAGTGTGGGGTCGAGGCTTTTTAAACGCTAAGACTGTCCACAATCGCGCGATATGCAGTCTCAGGGAATATTTCCTAGAAACCGACATGTGGTCGCGGTAGACAAGCGCCTCACACCGCTCTCCTTGGCTAAAGAGAACTGGTGCAAACTTGTAGTGCTTGACACTAACGACCGCATAGACGTATGGCAGAGTAAGGAGCTTCACGGACGTTTTTTCCTGGCCCTGCCCAATGTAGACCTATCAACGTAGCCTGGCTCCGTTCCGGGGACGTCTTCGGAGAAACCGAAGGTTTTGTCTGTGCAATTAAGGATGAAGTTATGATGAGACTACCGGAGATTTATTGTAAAGGACGGCACGGTTGACATATGTCGGGCATGCCACCGTCCAGGCGAATCAATCCGTCTCATTAATTCCGGATGTTCTCGACTGGCTAACGGAGAGTATTTGCATAGACCTTGTAGCCAGGATTATCAATCAGCAACTTGCTCTAAAATAAACCTTGAGGAATCGGAGGTGCCGTACTGTAGGTATGTGCCCGACCCAGTTCTCGAAAATAGCAATATCACATTGTACTGGGATCAATCCATCATCACTGACAGGACTATTGTAACAAATAAGCCTGGGGCTGCAGTCTCGACATAGATAGCGACAAAAATCGGTCGTTAAGTCATAACGATGTCAAATTTCTTTAATAGATTTTCAACCTTAAGGTTTTGAAATAAAGTTGAAAATCTATTAAAGAAATTTGACATCGTTATGACTTAACGACCGATTTTTGTCGCTATCTATGTCGAGACTGCAGCCCCTGATATAGTGGTGGTGGAACGATCAGAGCGGCGCGCAATGATAGCTGACTCGATAGTCATTTCAGCCAATGGCTTAATTGCCAAGATCCTCGACCAACACCTCAGGTGGCTCTCGTTAGCAGCTGGATCAAGGGCTTGTTTCAGAAAGCGGTACTCCTGGACACGGTGACTACGAAGCCTTAGTACGAGCCGCCCTGTCCAAAAGTATCGTTTTCTGAAACAAGCTCTTGATACAGCGCCTGACGACAGCCTTCTCAGGTGTCAGTCTGAACCACAGGTCCGCCAGCCATTGGCTATCACGACTATCAGCACTATAATCACTGTGTCCACATCCCACACGCTTTCTCGAGGTTCTCATCATACGGGATCGAATAGAGCTGAGTGTGTCAGTGGTAATTGTTGGCATAACTAACAATCATTGCACGCCGCTCTATACTTGCCACCTCTACTCGACGTATATCAGACTAGTTAGCTACAATATTTCTGATAGATCGATTTCAATACAGTGTCATATTGCCATTTCGGAGAACTGATTCCGCTTAATATTTTTGGAGCAAGTTGCTGCTGGTATTATCCGATGTTGGCTACAAATACAAAGTTTTCCTTCTATGTCTACAATACATAATTTTATATTTCTTAATATTTGAATATAAATATGGAGCTCGTGGCTAAATAATAACAGCCGCTCGGATCGATCTTTAGGTTAAGCCGTGCTTGCCTAGGTTGGTCTGTGGATGGGTGACCACCCATTACATACCGAGTTTCCTCCGTGCCTCGGAAAGCACGTTAAGCCGTTGGTCCCGGGTGTCATTTGTGAATCTTTGACAGTCGTTAGATAGTCAGTGGCCCAAAAAAGTCTGACAACCAGTCTTACCAAGGGGTATCGTATTACCCAGTAATAACTGGGTTGTGGAGGTCAGATAGGCAGTCGCTCCATGTAAAATACTGGTATTCAGCTGCATCCGGTTAGACTGGAAGCCGACCCCAACATAGTTGGGAAAAGGCTAGGCTGATGAATATTTGAATATAAAAAAAATCATTTAAAAATATAAAATAGTAGTCCACCGGTAACAGAAACAGGGTCCAAGCAAACAGGGTCAGGGCTCCAGAGAGAGGAACCTAATAACAATATGAGCCGAGTTCAGTAGTACCGCTTTCTGATTCAAGCCCTTGATCGAGCTGCCTAACGTGAGCCTGCCCAGGAATATTATTATAGCACAGGGCAGTCTAAATTAACGTTGTTATTATAAAGAGTTCTTCCAAAAAGAATTAATCCGTGTTACGGAAGTTACCAAAAAAGGCGGTCTCAATGATATTCTAAACTTATTAAATCTGGTTAAAACAAAACAAATTTTCTAAGAAAACTCATTTATTTAAATATAAGTTTAGTGTACATAAAGTTGGTATAAGAAAATATAATTATTATTCAAATCATTAATTACTAACTGATACGTACTGAAGTGAGTAAGCAAACAAGCTAGTTTGCTTTAAGAAAATTCAGAAGTGGGCATTTATATTAGGTAAGTACTATCTACGAGTACAAGCATTGACATGGTGACATACAAAAGAGTAGAGAATAAACGACCATGAGTTAAAAATATCAATAAGGCTTGCTCGCTTTTAAAACCGTCAATATATCGTTTTCTGAAATCATCACAGAACGACTTTTCATCGTCCGATATAAGCTACTGACATTCTAATAATAAAATGTACGTTACTGGTACCTCAAAAGATGTGGATTTAACCATAGAGTAGAATAACTATAGGAAGTATAGTAAGTAAATGTGTCAGACTTGTGGTTGGGGTCGCAGCTGAACGTCGCTGTGTCTCATGTTGCTTCAACACGACAGGATTTGCTGAAATACCAGGCTCCGTACTTTGAAGTAATAGAGTATCCGTCGCTGCATAAGCTTCGTGAACCACACGCTGCAAGATAAATAGGTACAGTCAGTGCCCTGCATTAGGTACTTACTTGATATCTGTTAAAAGAAGACGATGAGTAGAAGGGTCAGGTAAGGCAATGCACTGGCTGTAGGTACATCAAAAAGCCTGCAGATTATTTTTCATAGTCCCTTCCTATGTGTAAATGCGCAACCTACAATTTACTCTCTTATCTTTATTTTGATCGATTACAGAATTCCCGTAATCTATCCTGAACTAAAAGTTAGTGTGTACATAACCATTACCATTAACTCGATGCTTTTAGTATTCTTGTTTTATGTTATGATAACTGATGATGTGAGTTTTTGGGTCAGCAAGATTGCAAAAATAAGTTCAAATATACCTCAGTTAAAAGTTTGGAGTTGTAAGAATCAGAGGGGCGAAACAACATAATAGTGTATGTGTTGTCGATGCCCACGTGGCCCTCCATCCAGTCTTCTATACCACCGGCGTATAATGCTGAAATGGAAATACGAATACAATAGATTCATGATTCATTTTTTTACAGTACATGTACAAAAGTGGTACATAGGCGGACTTAATGCCACAAGGCATTGTCTACCAGTCAACCTTTGGGTCAAATAGGACAACAAGATACCCTATCACAATATTGTCCTATCTAACAATACAAAAAAGGATGGATAAAAAATGTAATAAAAGAATTGATAATAGAAACAGCTTTTTGAAACGTAAAGTAAATAATTCGATGTTGGGAGTATGTAAAGATCGATAGTTGCCGCCTATACGCACTGAAATATTAATTTCATCCATACGAACATAAACTCACGCCATGTTTAGATCTTCCAAAACATCTAAAGTTGACTTGGCTTTTGCCCTGGAAAAACATTCTTGGTCTTCGAGATTAGTGTATTTCAACTAGTAAGAATACAGTCGCTGAAAAAGATCTTGTTAGCACTAAACAATGTGGCAGGCATTATATTCGTGTAATTTGTTGACAATCTGACTAATGTAGCGAGAAGACAAATTAAGGCATTTTTTAATCTAAATATGGAGTTTCTTGTCAGTTCTTCTCCATAGGAAATGATCCAACCGAATCGTGCACCTTTTCTCAAAGTTTTATAAGTGCCCATGTAGGCCTATGTGAAGTAATTTTTTTTTATTTTGAATCATTTGGATAGTCCAAAATGCTGAATGTTTAGAAGTGAAATAATATTAATACTAGATGCGATCTAGTTGGTAATGGAGAAAAATAATCCTTCCCAACTTCGCACATTTTCAGAGTGCATCTGCCTAGCCTCCTTGGAACGACTCTCCACAACCCAGTTTATAGGTCGTATTACCTACCCCTATAATACCCCTTGGTAAAACTGGTAGTCAGAGTTTCGGGCCACTGACTACCTGTAATATCTGTCAAAGATCTACAAATGACGTGTTTTATAAAAGAAAACCTTACGTAAGAACTCGGAGGTCTGACCAGCCACGTACGGTCGGTTGCTGATACTGTAGGCTGCCGTGGCCGCTCTTGTAGCACGTTTTCTCTGCAAAGGTAGACGACCACTACAGGAACGTGTAAGAGTACGTGTTCAAGTTGACTTGAGTAGGAAGAAAAGAATCCGGCGAATGCGAAAAACACATAGGGTCTCCATAAAAAAGTGACTTTCTATCAGCGAGAATGTCAATCTGATCAAAAGCCTTATTACAACGACTAATCATTGATTAAATGTTGATCGTGTGGACGTATCCCAGTCACAAATGTATATCTTTATTTACTTCATTTTACTCCCATATAAGGCTCTAGCTAGATTAGTAATATTTTTCTCATATGCAGGGTTTGTTTTCAATAACAACTCTCAAAAAACAAAATTAAAGTTAAATTTCAACATTTAAAAATGTTTACATTTAGAATAACCTGTATGATATGACCTTAATCACCTTAGCTTGTATTAACATGTGCTCGTCAAAACTCATCGTATGAGCCAAAATACAAGGTAGATGCCATACACCGTTTAGCAGTTCTTCTGGTGGGCTGGGTATCCTGCATGATCCTGGTGATGCTTGCGCATCAGGTCAAGGTTATCGTACTTTTATAATAGCATTCTAGAAAAGAGGTGACGATATTTAAACGTCTGAACAGCTTTTCTTGTCTTCCTTCCTTTCCTTTATTTTTTTTTTTTAAACCGAGTGAACTCATCGTTTGTGCTCTTCTATCTTAATGTAATGTCTTGTTAAGTATTTTGTGTGTACATAAATAAATAAATAAACTCACACAGGCAAGACACACAGATAAACACTTCAAACTTATAATATCACCCATCTTTTATATTATTAAAAAATAAAATACTAAAATTTCTTTAATCTAGGCTTTTGAACTGCATTGTGTTCTTATGATTTCAAAACGTTCTAAACATTTTTTAAATTGTTATTTAATATTAAGTACAAATAAAAAAAAACTGTTTTTTGTTTATGATATTCAGAATTATCTCTGAAAATTTGGCTGTTCATTGAAAAGTAACCCTGAATGTACTGAAGTAGGAAACAAAGTAAAAAAACATACTAACATAAAGATGATCGTACACTCGCTTCTTCTTGGTGTGCGAATATGGATACAGAACACCCTGTAAAGAAATCAGTTAGTTGTTAATTGACGGTACACAGGATTATACTATCATCATCATCATCATTTCAGCCGAAAGACGTCCACTGCTGGACATAGGCCTCCCCCAAGTGTCGCCACATTGACCGGTCCCGTGCGTCTCGCATCCAGCGGATCCCTGCAACCTTTACCAGGTCATCGGTCCACCTAGTGGGAGGCCTTCCAACGCAACGTCTTCCAGTCTTCCGTCTTCCGTCTTCTATACTACTATCATAATCTCGACCAAAGCATGTGATACGACTGTGCTGAGATACTCCCATTCTTGACACTCGCTTCAGAAATTGTCAGTTCAACACTCCAACATGTCCAACAAAGGGGTTGGAAGATTTTTGCATGGAACGTGGCCTGTCAACTTTCACCATTTTTTTTTTTTTTTAAGTTTTTGTCTGATACAAAACTTGTTTGTATCGATGCCAACTATTGATGAATTAATATTATTATATGTTAAATACATGGCCCGTGGCATTTTGAAAATATAATAAAATGGCAGAAGATAATCAGGCCAAATAATTCAAAACCCTTTATCAGCCCCAAAAGTGTTGAATTGTTTAATTTCCCGTTTAACTATTTTAGATTTGTGAGATCTAGCTTAACCCGTTGAGGGCTTGAGGCGTGACGAACAAACAAACTCATTTTGATATTTTTAAGTATATGTATACCTTTCCCTACTTCTACTTATTTATATTTATATATATGTAGGTTAGGGTCAAACACCGAAAACGCTTTGAGCTAAAAAAACCGACAAATTCAATTAACTTACCCCTACATCCTGACGTGGCTGTTTGAAAAAAATGCTCAGAACGCGTTGTGATCGAAAATCAAGCCAGCCAACATTTGCCTAGCCTTTTCCCAACTATATTGGGGTCGGCTTCCAGACTAACCCGATGCAGCTGAATACCAGTATTTTACATGGAGCGACTGCCTATCTGAACTCCACAACCCAGTTAGTACTGGGTAATACGATACCCCTTGGTAAGACAGGTTGTCAGACTTTTTGGGCCACTGACTATACCTAACGACTGTCACGGATCTACAAATGACAGCCGGGACCAACTGCTTAACGTGCATTCCGAGGCACGGAGGAAACTCGGTATGTAATGGGCGGTCACCCATCCACAGACCAACCTAGGCAAGCACGGCTTGACCTAAAGATCGACCCGAGCGGCTGTTATTATTTAGCCACGAGCTTCTCAAAAAAAAAACCAAGCCAGCCACGTTACGAATTTCGCTTCGTGCTCGTTTTACGTTTGCGAGAACGTATTGTGGTCGTCGTTTTTAAAAGAGCCATGACACAAGTTTCGCTAAGTAGTCGAGTGCAATTAGACAATAAGGTAATAAAAACTTGAAATATTAACATTAAACAAATAAACAGACCAAATTGGCGTTTAACGGATGCACACAGGCCCCACTATTACGTCACAATATAAATTCCTCGAATTTCAAGTTATTCATAAAAGAAAAAAAAATATTACAAAGGAAACCAAAAACAAACTTGTGAGCGGCGAAATTTTTTTTTTTAACTTTCTTCTCTACACCTATAGGAACTCAATAAAAAAGTCCCATGAAAATCCGACCACTACCTATAAACTTTGTTTCACCTTTTGAGTATTTTTGGGAATACAGTCGTCGGTCGGTTTTATCGCTCAATAAGTGTTTTCGGTCTTTGAGCCTAACATCTATTTACTTCAAAATCAGTGCCTGTTTGTCTGTCTGTCCGAAGCCTCCTCAACTACTGGATCGATTTTGATGAAATTTTGCACAGTTGTTCTTCATACGTCAGGAATGGTTTCTGAAGGTGGGTAGGGTAGGTAGGAACGGTATGTAGGAAGGGTAGGTAGGTAGGTGGGTAGGCAGGTAAGGTAGGTTAGGTTGGTAGGTAGGTGGGTCGAGTAGTAAAAAATACAAGGAGGTAGTAGGTAGGAAAAAGTGCATTGCAACGCATACAGCTAGACTATCTAGTATCCAATGAATACTAAACATTTATAAGAAAAAATCGCGCCTAGAGCTATTTTATGTCGGGTACATTGAGTGGACGACCTTTGTAAGACGACTAAAGTCACGGTGTATAAATAAAAAGAAAACTCCTGACTGACTGACTCATCAACGCCCAGCCCAAACCCTTAGACCTAGACTGCTGAAATTTTGCACAGAGGTTCCCTTTATAATGTAGACAAGGAATAAGGAAGGATTTTTAGAAATTCAGTCCCTAAGAGGGTGCAATGGGGTGTTGAATTTTCTGTGAAACTTTTTATTCTCGGAGTCGATTGACTTGAAAATTTGTGATCATACTCTTCAGTTAAAATTATGAGACAAGTATAATTGATTTACATGTCTCATAAATTTCATCATATATAAATCTATTGTATGTACATAGATTGTATGTAATGTATATATATATATATATATGGATAATAAATAATCTATGTATATGATATACATACATAGATTACTTATTATCCCAGAATTGAGATCCCGTGGGCAATTCTCGGACACCACGCGGGCGAAGACGCGGGCATAAGGTAGTATATGCCACATGCCTAAGGGAACATCACTTGACTTGGCTCGACCAACGGCACTTCTCATTTAGTAAATTACGACCGTGCGATGCCGGGACGGGTCACTAGTATAATATTTAGTACTAGTATACATATATAACAAAAACGCAAACCAGTATTTCTCCCTCTTTATAAGCCATGAAGGTGTAGAGCTGAGTTTGCTGCCTGTGCACAAACTGCGTGAGCGCGCGCGTCTCCAGCTCGCTGAGCTGGCGCGCGCCCGAGTACAGATTGCCGCACTGTTGCTCGGCGCGCAGCTCCTCCGCTGCAAGTAACGCCTTGTCACACTTCACTACTTGCATCCAACTAAACTTTCACTCAACAATGAGACGTAATTAGAAAAGAATTAGCTCTTGAGGACCGGCGTTTTTGTGGCCCTGCACCCGGGCGGTCGACTGTCATGTATGAAGCACTACGGACGCTTGTTGACGTCGCCTGAGCTAGCCCCGGTTTATCTTCACGTCGTGCCAGTTTGGCTGTGGCTATCGTGACTAGGCCTACCGCACGGTCATTTAAGACAATATATGAGCGCTTATTCACGAGGCCGGTCATAAGCACGGTGCATAAAAACAGAATTTCATCTTTTACTGTCTAGAAACCGGGTACACACAGCGTCAGTAAGTGCTAACCCCTAAAGCTTTACAATGTTAAAGCTTGAGGGGTTAGCACTTAGTGACGCTGTGTGTACCTATCAACTTGTATAAGTCCGGCGCGGGGCTAGCTAATAACTGGACGTGAGCGAGCACTTTTAAACTTCGATCAAGAGCTGTCAGTCATCATTGCTATGGAAAATTGACACTCCACTTTTGAACGTGGTTGAGTTGCAACGGGCTCGGCTTTTATTATGTTGACTTAACTGGTCATGAGTGCGGAGTTATCATAAATAATCGTTTTCACACCTTAGCCTTCTATTTCGGGTTATATACCGAGGTGTGTTGCTATGTTATGTTAAGTGTATCTACATGACACATAATTCTCACCAGGTATCCACTGATACTCAAAGTTTCTATCAAGATTGACTCCGTAACACGGCTGAATCAAACACCGCAAGCCGTGCTCCTCGCACGACTTATATGACTCAGGTTCTTTAAATTTGTCCCATAGTTGACGCAAGTTCTTGGTCCATTCTCGTCTCTATAAATAATGCGTGTTATAATAATAATTTGAAGGAATCTTCAAAACTATTTAAAATAAAAACGTAGTAAGTAGATTGTACGATGGTAAATTTCATTACTTAAACAACTTAATATTTACAGTACGTAACAGTAGTAAGAGTAGTAAAACCAGACTGTGATGTTTTCACTACAAGGACACAGGCTTACCCTCTGTGATAAAGAGTTGGTATTCTTTTTTTAATACTTAATTTGTTTACGGGGGTTAATTCTTTCCACGAAGAATATGTCACCCCGATGATGGCATGCAATTAAATAACATACCTTTACTAAACAAACCTAACCGCAACCTTATAGCAATAATAATAATATTATAAAGTATTCTAGCCTCATCGGACAATGGTGAGGCCAGAACGCTCCTATAGACGCCTCCATTAAAACGATTGACAAAACCTTGACGCCTTTGGACTCCCACGCGAGCACACTCCGTTAGGATATGATGCACATCTCCAATGAATCCACAGACGCAAAGTCGATTCACCAAAACCCGACTTTGCGCATCATAAATCCGAAGCTATTGCGCGGTATGTGACCGAATCGGAGAGTTGTTATAATCCACCACGTGGGCCCAGTGCGGGATAGTACAATACAAACGAGATAACTATATTACGTAAAATCCAGGATTGCCACCTTGAGCAACCAAAGTAAGAGCCAGCCCTCTGGTCACGCGAAGTGTCGACCAGTCGGCGACTTACCTTAAAAAGGAGACGTGACGCTCAAAACTGTAGTTACCAATAATGTTACAATTTTCAGCTATATCAATATCGTCTTTTGATGGACAAATAAAATATGAAATAATGTAATAAGATATACTTGAGGAAACGTCATAGAATAGTCGTATCCATCTGGGTTGAATACCGGGATGACCCAGAAACGATATTTAGATAGCAGGTCAGCATGTGCGCTGCGTCGTTCTATTAGTTGATATAACACGTACATAGCGGCAGCTACCGCATGGTGGTCACGCCCTTGCATACCTGTAAATAATAATAGGCCGGTGAAACTTGTTTCAAAAATAACCTCAACAGACAGACAAACACACATAATATTGTGATGAAGGCACTTTACCTGCAACAATCATTACAGTTTGTTTAGCAGTGATTATTTGGCCACTACTCGGGTCATCTACCATCATCATATAAATAGGATTTTCCATAGTAGTGAAATTCCCATCAGTTATGTCTACCCATTTGGCCACAGGGCTCACTTCTGCCCACTGCTTCAACTGATTCGTTATCTGAAAAACGGCTTTATATTGAATTGTACTTTTTTGTCTCTGCCTAACCCAGGCCTGTCCAACATACGGCCCCCGGGCCACCTAGCGGCCCACATAGGTATTTCATCCGGCCCGCGAGCTATTTAAAATGTTATTTTATAAGACATCAATAAATATTGCGCGAACATTGTTTAAAAAAATATTATTATAGTGCTCGATATTATGACAGAATACTTTTAGAGCTAAAGATGTGAAACAAAATTTCGGGATTTTGAACATTATGGTTACTGAAGTTTATAGCAAACGTGTTATGGATAATGATTTTCGGACAAACCATTTAAGGAGAAGAAAGGGAGTACCGGTTTTAGTACGTGATACCCGTTTGTGCGTCGGTGCCCCTTGAGCCCCTTCCACCCAGGACTTTAACATATCTGGCTATGAACTCCTTTACCCTTAGCTAAACCAGGTAATATAATAATATGCATGACGTTATGCTATATGAAATGAATATAATAACCTCTGCTAATGTTCGTGGTGCATTAAAACTTAATTGCCTCAGTCGAACTAAACTACAAAATGGACGACGTTTATTCCTTAATGCGTCTTTCCTTTCCTTTAATGTTACTATTTCTCCATCAGGAATACCAATTACACCGCTAGACATTTGACTCGTGTTGTTATCCGAACCTTCTGGGAAAATAAGGAGGTTTTTAATAAAAGCAGATTTTCTATAATCATCACTGTCCTCTATTTCGTGTTCTTTGCTATCTGAAGAAACATGTTCTTTTGAATCTTCGAGGTTGTTTTTTTTTTCGAAATATGTGTCACTGATGTCTTGATCATCCTTTGTAAAATTAACATTGCTTGCATCTTCCTCGTTATAGAACATCATATTATATGAAGATTCAGAATCCTTATCGGCCATTTTTTTTAATTCCTCCTCTCGTCTTCTATCGACTTCTACAAGCAATTTTCGTTCACTCGTCGGTTCAAAATCAACTTCAATTTCGTTTATCAGGTTTATTGCAGTCGGTGTTATTGTTCTCTCCGGAATTAAAAAAGTTATTAGTGGGGGGGATACTTCGTCAAATGAATTTAATCTTCGGAATTCGTCAATTTCACTTGATCTTATCGGAATATGTGGATAAGGCGACGTTCGGGTTGGAAAAAACTGCGGTGTTTCGAATTCCTGGTCCTATAAGAAAGCTCCATGAATATAAATTAATTTATGTTGAAATTAATGTAATAATTGAAAGCGCACTTACATCATTATTCGTGGTGGAAGGTGGCCTTACTGGAGTAATACCTGGTCGAGGATTGAATGCGACGGGTGCTATTGGTGCATACTGGCGGGCTGTCAACATTGGCGTCCGCGCTAGGAACTGAGGACTGGCAGGTGGGCTGTCATCACGTTGGGAATTCCGGTTAACGCTTACGCCTAAATTCAATAACAACGATACAGCGCAAAGTAAGAAAATACAGTTTAAAAATAATGAATATCATCACAAATACTAAACTAAAAACACTTCTATCTAATTACTACTTACCACTATTTCTATTTGTAACCAATTTATTGGTTGTACATCTTATATTTTTTTTAACAAATGGATTCGGTGATACGCAACGATATTAAGTTAGTAAATAAAGAACATCATTGGGCATTGCAGTAGATTTTAAAAACACTTTACATACCTTTTGGTAGCACTGACGGGTTAATTGCTACTGCTGTAATTGTCACTCGCGGCGGCGGTGACACTGGGGCATGGAGTATATCTCCAGCCCACGTTATGGCTTTTGTAGGAGGTACAGCAAACCGCGTGTAATCTTTCAGCGCGTCGGTGGTAGATAGCGCCATCGGAGTTGTCGGAGGAGGGACCTTCGCACCACCTATAATAATCTTCTCACCTCTTGCTGTAAGAGGCTGAATGTTTATAGCAACGATTTTTTGCTTTTTAGACGTTGTTAAGTCTTCGTCTAACACCTTCACTAGGAACTCGTTTGTGGTTAGGTCATGGTTAGCGCGCCATCGTGTGTATTCTGCATTTGATCTTTTTCGGCGGAATGCTAACACAAAACAAAGAATATTACTTGAGAAACTTATAATATTGTGGAACACTAAGAACAAAAGGAATTCGTAACTCTTGTGTGGAATAAACGGTACTAACAATTAATGGGACAAACAGGGTATGAATCATAGTCAGTAACATTGCTGTCTTGGTTGCAGTCGCAGAAAACTAATTGTGTAAAACCGAATAATAACAAAAATACATAAGTTTTCATGTTAACAAATCTTCATATTTTGATATGACATGATGCCTTTCTTGACATTTGATTAGGTGGAATTTATCATAGAATCTAGAACCTAAGTGGCCAGATCCTTGTCACCCTTTGTGCTTTACGAGTATATTTCAAGCAGCTTCGTCTATGTCGCCGTCGGTCAAAGATATTTAAATATTGACGACCATCGGTGGTCTCTTTGAATATTATTTATACATTTGATTTTACTTGACTGCTTCTTTGGTCTACTGGTCTAGAGATCGCAACTTAGTTTGTTTCGCAGGTAAAACGGGGCAAAAACAAATGGGTTTTTCGCTTAGCTTCAATAAATACCCGCCGTTTGTGTCCGACGCATGCAGGACAGTTTTCGAGAATTCGTTATGGTCTCGAATCATCGCCCTTTAAGGTGGAAGTGTCGGGGTAGCCCGCAAAATTCAAATTTTCTTGCGTTTTTTACAATTTTCAGGTCAGTGTCAGGTTGTATGTTGATGAAAAATGAGTCGCGCAAGTAACACGTATGTAGTTACAGAATTACAATAATTTTAATCATCAATACAACCCTCGAAGCTCTTTTAACCCCATTGAATGACTTTTTCATGAAATAGTTATTGAATGGGGTTACATGAACTTAGAGGGTTGTTGTTGTTGCCATCTATGAGCGATGTACGAATACTGGAATTTAAAACTCAGTTCGGTATTAGACAACTGAAATTATGGGAAGGGCAGAACAGAAACGACCGGCCTGACCATTTTCTCGCTGATCCTCGATTCGATGCAAAGATCCGGCTCGAAGGACTTTGTTGTATATCAGTGGTTTGGTGTTTGACTCTCTTCAATGAAGACACGAGATTATAATTTTAAGTCGTATAAGAAAAAGACAAATGAATCGCGTGGCGTCCGTGAGTGAAGGAAGATTCTTCACACTTACGTTCTTCTTCGATGAGAATATAACCTGAATTATCCCAAAAAAGCAATTATGTATCTATGCTCGATTATTGTTTGCGCTAGGTATGGACCAGTACAGGTATGGACCATTGGGTAATCGAATTCAATCCACATCTAACTAATGGGTAAGTAATATTTGATATAATTACAATATTTACAAGATAAAACAACTGAATCTATAATTATTTTTATTTGATAATAATGATCAGTTAATACGATAAACTGATATAATTTTAAAATAACTAATTTTTATAAGAATAACATACAGTCAATATAAAATCGTTTGATATACCACTCAAAAGACAAAACATATTGAGTCTAATACGATAAAAACGTTCTAACTTAACCTAACCCAAAAGATTCACCAACAATAGAGAGGAACTGGGGAACGTTACATCTTGTGAACGTTATTGAAATGAAAATATACCAAATAATTTTATATGATATGATACGTCCGCACCGATAAGTAAATCGACTTCTGACGGTACATGAACGTAGGATCCGCCAGTCATAGGTAGTCCGGGATGTGGAGGGCATCGATGATATGCGTTGCAGGCAAACTCGTTGTAGTGTAATCAAAAACATAACACTTTAATACACAAATATTGTCTATGGTATATGTCACGTAGCACTAAAAATGACGTGTTATAAACTGCTGATGCTGTCTGAACATGCTGTCAGATTTATATATCTGATTTATTAATAAACACACACAGCGCAGCATCTAATGCTTTTTGTACTAGATTTACTAGAACTTCTCAGGCAACAGCCACTTATAGAGGGTTGAAGTTAATTTACTTGTTTACAAACATGCTTTTACAGATTAAAATATACTTGATAGCTACCGGATACATCCTTGGTGGTCTCTTTATGGCCTTATATCCGCCGAGAAATTTTGAACTGTGAGTATTTGAATGTTTCACGAGTTGGTAATTGGTCTGCTTTGTTGATTTCGTAGTCGCAAACACGCCTGCAGACCCTAGGGTTCAGAGTTCGATTCACAGTATCAGGGTCGGGCAATGTGTTGTTTTGTCGTCTGCCAGGGCTGCGGGACTGTTCGAAAGAGATACCGTGGCCCTGAAACACAAAGGGCAAAGAAGGAACATGGATGGGTTTTAGTTAGTAGAAGTCTGACACTCCCTTCCGCTCCGCCCAGAGTCAGGGTCACTTGATGATTTCCCATCCGAAAAAAAAAAAACAAAAGTGTTGTTCCGTAAAGAATCAAGAAGAAAGAGTCGGTGGTTTAAAAACCGGCCAAGTGCGAGTCGGACTCGCGCATGAAAGGTTCCGTACCATCGTAGTAGGCGAGCCCCCTTTAATTTTTAAGTTATTTTTATTTGTTATTATAGCGGCACAAAAAAAGACATTTTGTGAAAATTTCAACTGTCTACCTGGCTATTACAGATCATGAGATACAGCCCGATGACAGACAGACGGACGGACGGACGGATAGTGGAGGCTTAGTAACAGGGTCCCGTTGTTTGCCCTTCGGGTACGGAAACCTATATTACTACGGTGAGCAAGCCGTTATCCTACACCTGATGTTTCTCCAGTTGTATTGGATTGCCGTCGCATCGGTGTACTTAAGAGTGAAAGGGGGGGGGGGGGGACATAAGGCGTTTAGTGCAGTCTCGGTGCACTATACAGGGTGTTTCTTTTAACTTGGGCAACAAGGGCGAAATCCGAATCCATAAAAAATACCGGGGAACTTTCAGATCTGGAGCTAAACTACGAACGACAAGAAGTGCAGACCGTCACAACACACATTTGAAACGCTACGCTAATCAGAAGGTGGTGATGTCTGCTGCTGCCCGGTTCCGACGTCTTGACCCGGAGGTCGTGACTGTGGCACACTTAAAACCGCATACTTCTGAAAACCGCAGCATATTGGCTGTGGAGCTGCGCAGTGACAGGCAAACCAGAAAACCTGGCATTCTGATTATTGGAGGTATACTCTAGTCACACAACACGAACTCACATTATTCACCCGCGATCGCGCATTAATGTAGCGTAGGACGCCCCCCAGCTAGATGAACCGGCGACCTTAAGAGGTGGTTGGGTGACAGAGAAACAGACTAGATGCGGAAGGAGAAGAACAAGGTGTTGTTGCGCAACATGGGGAGCTCTAGGTATGTCCAGTATTGGTCTGCGATAGGCTCTTTATGCGTAATACATTATGTGCGAAGTGAGCGTGAAATCGAATGCTGTTGGGCTAAATAATAGTAGATAGGTAAATACTGCACGTGCTTACCAAACCCAGCCAGGCCTATTTATAGATATCACCATTCGAAAAAAAGAAACGATTTGTAGGAAATAACTAACGCATTTATTTCTTACTAAACAGCGTTAAACCCAATGGCTTGGGGGGCACCAAATGCCATATTGGAGTTATCAGAGAATTTGCTTTATGATGTGAACTATCAAACACCATTCTTCAACGATTACGACTGGTAAGTACCATTTACTACTACTGCGTCAGTGATAATACCAATTAAGTAATTAGGTACCTAGGTAGGTACATAGTATAGATCACAGGGCGCTGAGTAGACGCCGCCGCCTGGTCCTGTTTTTGAGATTTAGAGGTTAAATGCTCATTTGACTTTAAAAACCGGCCAAGTCAAAAATACAAACTTTATAATGACACTGAAATAGCATTTTTTTACTAATCGTTAAACGTGCTATCATAAAATGGTTTCGTCGATACACGCCATTTATTCCACAAATATTTTTTTATATACGGTCTATTTTTGACTAACACTCGTATTCCAGAAGCCGACTTAAGTCCATTTTTGAACTTAAGTCGACATTTGTTGTCATGGCAACAGGTGAAGAACGCCCACCACGGCATCAGCAACACCCACTCAATTATGTTCATAAGGTGAGGACAGACTAGCTAGAAGTTGCATTTGTAACAAGACATCGAGCCACTTGACACTTTGTTAAAACTTGATTTTGATTTGCTTGTAACATTTCATCGAGCAAAAACACGAGAGCGGGCAAATCGTACAACATGAAATGAGGTGCGTGGACTGAGGGGTCGTGCTGGTCGTTTCTTCTCCTAATTCGGTCAGTGTTTTAATATCATAACTCATCAAGATAAATTACAGCACACGCGACTTGCAAGTCCAACATATCAACGAAGAGTAAATGCCACACAGTAAGGACAGTCACTAAAGAACACCACCGGCTTACTCCTTTTGCTTCGTTCACGTTCATACATGTGGTCACTGCCACCTGACTTTTTGAAGAACAATACTAATAAAGTTTGTCCTTCTGGGGTGTTCTCTTTCGGGTTTTGTTAGTCGCCTTTTACTCGTCCTCTCAACATGACCAAGCCATCCAAACATCTCATCATCATTTCATCTGCTCATCATTTCAACCGCAACCTTGCATTATATCATTCCTCAATTTATCAACCAATGTTACAATACGTGGAAATGCTCATATGAGTACTCACCTTAATCTACCTCAAAAACATGCTGTCCATTTCAAACCCAAAAAAGTATGTTGCATGAAGGTTGCAAGCTGCTTTGTATGCTAAAAATGTTATATTAAAATACGTCACAATGCTAGAGTTATCATAAATTGATGTTCTACCGAATGCTCTTGGTTGACATCATTTGTCAAAGAACTTTAAACCTTAAAACGGATTTACTTGAAAATAAATATTTATTTTTTCGTGGTTCATTTATAAGATTTTCATTTAAAATAATGGCATCAAGAATTTTCTTTTCGGCTGGTGAAAAGTCGTGCGTACAGAAACTTGTCCGCAAGTACAAGCTCCATCAAAATACCACGTGGTCGGGCTGCCCATCAGCGAAAAAATGTGCTTGGGCTCGCCTAACCCAGCGAGCCCAAGCACCAGTTACATCTGCTGAAAATGGAGGAGCAAAAGTGGCTGGTGAAGGCAGCAGAAGAAGCATACCAAAAGGCAAAACTCGAACATTTGAGTGCCGCCCAGCTACTTCGATTCAGCGAGGTTGAAAGGGACGAGGCCGAAAAAATAAATTAAATTATTATTATACAAGCCAACTGGTTTTTATTTAATTTAAAAGTAGTATCACGTATAACAAATAACAAAATTATCTAAATTACACATTTATTGACAAGCAAAGGAAATTTTTAATTTTCATTCACGTAGGACTACGTTAGACTGGATCCACTCTCTAGGTTAGTAAAACCCAACAACACTGCATGGCCTGGGAATCGAACCCATAACCTCACCCCATGCAGTTGCGCTTATAACTAGTTGACCAACGAGAGAACAAAAATATAAATATGAACATCACACAATTATAAACATACTAGCTGTTGCCCATGACCTTCGTCCGCGATTATTGAAAGCTGACAAGCTACATGGTTTGTTGAAGAAATAAGGCATCCGAAGTGGCTACGTCACTACCGTTATTATTCCATTTTTGCCAGGGATGATTGCCAACGATGAATGACTGTGGTCGCGTGGCAATGTTTAATAAATTGTACCCTGCTGCCTCTAATCCGTCGCGGGTACATGGTGGTCTCTCCAACCCAGCGGTGATAAAAGAGCTCAGTAAGCTTCGAGCTTTTCTTCGCCAGTTCGCTCTATTAGAAGGTTCCGGTCGTCCAGAGTTGAGGGAAGAATTCAGTTGGACGATGAACCGAGTAGCCTTGAATTTCTTTGGATTAGTTCACCCAACATAATGGTGTGTTTCATATCGGCCTTTCTCTTCCTCCGTTTAACAGTAGCAAGCCGCCTGCTCATGTTTTAAGCGCGTTTTGGTCCCAGTTCTAACATAACGTAACTCATTTGATGGGGATGCCCTAGCTTACACCTATCCTTACCCATATCATTTGAAAAAAAAACCTAAGATCAGCCGGCTAAACCCCTAACGCAACGGCGAATAAGAATTCGATTTGATTATTTTATTTTTGCAATATAACAGAAACTGGCCACTACAGCGGCCGGCGAGCGCTACATCCAAGTTGGTTGCCTCAAATTTGTATTTTTTTTCTTTCTCTTTCTATTTAAGATCTATACAACTGCGATAGTACCGCAAAGGCAATGGGATTACCCGTATTATTACAGGTAGTAGGATTGGTAGTAACACGGGTAAGTCACCCTACTATCGCTTTATTGGCAACTAGTTTATGCCCGCGGCTTCGTGGAGGTCGGGAAATGCCAACGGGATCTTACTTCTGAGATAATAAGTTATCTATGTCCTATACCAGACTATAATCTATCTCTGTCCCAAGTTTCATCCAGATCTGTTCAGCCGTTCTGGCGATTGAGTAACAAACATCTATCCATTCAAACTTTAGCATTTATAATAGTTATGTAAGTTTTATAAGTTTTTACTTTTAAAGTTGAATAGGTAATAAATAATAGTTAATGTAAGTATTTCATTTTATTTGAGCTATACAGACACACTTGCGTTTTTCTTACATGTACTTACTTATAACTTGTTCATTGTAATATTAATTACATTACATGTGTGAAATATTGATAACCTGGTTTGAGATTGGACACCGGTGACGACAATCAAATGATTCATTAGGAATCTATATAGACATAATACTTTTACATAATATTTAATATCAATGTCGCGTATCACGATCCAACGCGAAAATCGGGTTTTCACATATATTTACAGACACGACTACCTCAGAAATATTCCTCCTACTTACTAATTGGTAAATGCGCCCCGCACGCCCTGTGCAACACTGTGCGCCATGGCCTGTCTACGTGAGTTTCGAAGCCCTATTTGACTCTATTGGGGGATAATTTTGAAAAACTGTGATACATAATTGTCTCATAATTTTAATTAAAGAGAGTGTACACCAATTTCAAAATCAATCGATTCCGAGAATAAAAAGTTTCACAGAAAATTGCCAATTTTTGCTTAATGCCTTGTGGCATTAAGTCCGCCTATGTATCACTATTGTACATGAAGTTTAAATAAATAAATAAATAAAATTCAACACCCCATTTCACCCTCTTGGGGGTGGAATTTCAAAAAACCCTTTCTTAGTGGATACATACTTTTCATAAAGAATACACCCTCCAAATTTCATGTCTCTAGGTCCAGCGGTTTGGGCTGTGCGTTGATATATCAGTCAGTCAGTCAGGACTTTGAATTTTTTAAGTATAGATAGATGATAAGAGCGACTTGGTGGTATCGTAGGTATAAACAAAACAACACGAGTATGGGCAAGCTCGCTCATAAGCACCATTCGCACTATTTTTAATGTCTGAGATTCAAAATGGTTCGTTAGTTTTCTCATGCTTTAGAAATATCACGTAGCTTGTATTATCTTTTATGTGTACGATACTCCATATTACGACTATTTGTCACGACTATAATTTATTATTTACACGATCTTGATTACTAACTCAAACAATCCCACGATAATGAACATTTCCAAATACCTACCGATTTGAAAAAGAAACCGTGCTTAATATATATTTACCACGGATAATGCAAGTGCTCGCAATATTAATAATAGTTCATTAATAATCCCGACTACAGACTAGCTGGCTTCGAAATTAAAGGCGATGGAAAATAGTTTTTATCAACAAGGGTCGATGGCCGTCCACGGGCTGTAGGTCAAAATTTCCAGAACGAAAACGTTGGAACCAAAAACGAACCGTGTTTTCTTCTACAGTATCTTCCCTATTTTATTTAATATCAGCCCTCTATGTCCCTCTGCTAGGCAAAGACCTCTCGCATGGCTTTCCAATTTTTGTACGGTTTCCTTCTGAAATCGAAAGTGTTTTTGGAACTGTTTATTGTTGTAACATTCTAACGGGTTGTCGGCATCGGGTCACGATAAATAATTGTATGGCGTATCGTATACATAATGGACATATTCCTTAAAATTCATCTTGCTTTGGCTATAAAAAGAAAACAATTTTACACACGTCGATTCACTTGAATTTCAGTAGGTATATATATATATATCAGCCATAACGTAAGTTTCACGGTTTCAAGGATCTTCTGGCGCGGGCAATCATCGGAACTAACGCAGCCATCTCTTTCTTTTCTCAATATTTTTTACAAAACAATTAACAAAAGGTTTACCAACAGCGCCCCCCTGTCAGCTGCATTCGAGCGCCAAAAGATTCTTGTACTACAAAACTCTTGAAAAGTGGGCGTTTATGTCAAATTATAAACAAACTGTAGCTGTCAATATGTCTAATGGGGTGGAAAGTAGGCGTGTCAAGTCCGACTTAAGTTCAGTCCACGACTAAAACTACCGGTGTAAGTGTCGGTTGGTGTTTTAAACCGCGTTAAATTTATTTTTAAAAGTCAAAGTATCTTAAACATCTATACAAATAAATACAATTGAAGTGTCTGTTTGTAATATCAAAATAATAGCTTCTTACTGAATGCCGTTGAAAGACGACTAAAAAGTCACGGTGTATACGTAGTCGAGTGCAATAAATTAGACTATAAGGTGGAACGAAGTTTATAGTGGTCGGATTTTCATGGGGCTTTTTTTATTCAGTTCCTAGAGTTGTGGAGAAGAAAGTTAAAAAAAATTTCGCCTCTCACGACTTTTTATTTTTATATTTCTTTTAGAATATATTTTTCTTTTCGTTTATGAATTACTTGAAATTCGCCGAATTTATATTGTAACGTAATAGTGGGACCTGTGTGCATCCATTAAACGCCAATTTGGTCTGTTTCCTTGTTCATTGTTGTCGACGAAATGCATGTTTCCAGGTTTTTTTTATGAAAAATTCCTATTTTTTTAATTATTTCTAAAATGTCGAGTTTTAACACAACGATTTCTTTTGTCATAGGTAACTGATACTTTTTCACAAATAACTGGACGTAAAAATGTTCAAGAAATCCATATTTACGAGTGAAGTGACTCAAAATTCATTTGCAAATATCAGGAAATAGTCTATGTAAAAGTTAAAGAAGGCCATTTTTCTCAAAATGTTTCTGTGGTGGTCAACGTAAATATTATTCTGAAAATATCCTTATTATATTATTATTAGCTATCCACAGAGAATACAAAATAAAATATTTGGAGGTACACGATAAATGTTGATTATTGCTGACGAAGGTGAAATGGGGCCGCTGGTAAACTCACAAAAATTAATGTAATTGTAACGTAACCATTTCTCATAATTTCTATTTAGAATTAGTTGCAAGCTTGGGTCTCTGCGCCCCATTTAATATCAATACCGACACCGATACCGCTCCCAATTGTTAGCGATAGATCCCTTTTGTCATGTTTTACTTTATCAGTAGTAACTGATATTTAACAAGTATCCCTGAATATTTTTCTAGTTATTATACCTTATTAGATAGCTACTAAAATGAGGTTTTACAATTAAAATACAAAAATTCGAACTAAAATCAGAATCGAAATTAAAAATACAATTAAAATCATAATCATAATCAAAAATTCAAAAATTCTATTAAAACCAGAATCAAAATTAAAATCATAATCAAAACTAAAAATTAAAATTAAAATCAGATAACATTAGAATCATAATCAATATCAAAATTAAAATTAAACTATAAGATTAAATATTACTAAGAGTTCTATGAAACTTGGAATATGAGTCAAAGTGCACTTCAGTAAGATCGCTGCAGCTATTCACCAATTTGCAAAGGCGAGGAACGACAGAGTTTGCACCAATTATTGTCCTGCGGAGTGGAGGGTGTAAAGGAGTAATAGGAGCACGAGGGAGTCTAGCAGGAGCCCGAAAGTGGAACTTGGATAGTAATAAGGGACAATCAATTTTGCATCGAAGAAGCTTAAATATGAAGATGGAATTAATGATTGTTCTACGTTTCTCCAGTGAGGCCATCTTAAAATAAGATAGAAGAGCTTCATATGATCGTATCCGTTTTGTATTTCCGCTTGCGTAGGTAGTCCAGTCGAAGGTTGTGCGTGGAGTAATGAGGTCTCTAAATCGTGCTACAATATTCTAAGATACTACGAACGATACAGTTGTACAGCAGGATCTTAGTCCGATTGCGCTTAAATCCAGTAACAAAACAAATCCCAGCATTCTAGAAGGACTTTTGATGACGCCCTCAACATGAGGCAGAAATGTCAATGCGTTGTCAAAAACAACTCCTAAGTCCCTTATTTGATCCACCTCCTGGATAACGTTAGGTCCCACGTGGTGTATTTCACGTGGTAGCACTTTTTTACGTTTAAGCTTATTTCATTATCGTTACGCCATTTAAATAACGAGTCTACGTCCCTCTGCAGTAATATTTTGTCGTTTTCAGATTAGATTATCCTAGAGAATTTAAGATCGTCTGCATACATATAACATTCTGAGAATTTTAGGCAGTGCAGGATATCATTAACGAAAATATTTATTAAAACCGGCCCAATATGTGAGCCCTGGGGAACCCCTGAGGACGTCTTGTAGGTTCCAGACTGAAAACCATTAACGGCGACAAAGAAGAAACGATTTTCGAGATAAGACTTTAGCCAATTGTAAAGTGTACCGGTGATTCCATAAGCAGACAACTTTGACAGAAGTATATGGTGAGGCACGCGGTCAAAAGCTTTACTAAAGTCTTTGTAAATCACGTCAATATGCTTGCCGCAGTCGATGGCATCCGATAGCATTTCTGTAAGGTCGCCAGATTAGTGCAAGTAGACCTACAGCCTACGACACCATGCTGAGAAAAGCTCAAATACAGTTTGAAGTGTGCCTGAATCCTTAGCAAAAGTTGACAATATAGAGATAGGTCTATAATTTTTGACGTTGTTCTTTTCGTCACTCTTGTAAATTGGGATAACCTTTGCTTTTTTCCATAAGTCAGGGAAAATACCTGAGCTGAGGATTTGTTAAAGATCAGTGTTAAAGGGGAAACCAAAGCGGGGGCACACTTATAAATAAATATTGTTGGAATACCATCAGGGCCAGCGCCCTTACGAAGATCCAATAATTTAAGCTTGTTCAGCAGGCTCTCGCGTTCGATCACAGGTGCCGTTAGTGGTAGACTGTTATTCTTCATATTGCGAAGAAAATCGGACTCCGGTTTACTTTGGGTCGCTTTCGCATCACTAAAAGCGGAGCAAAATTTTGACGCGAACATTTCACATATCTGGGGACCGTCGGATGTTGATACAGTTCCGTTAGTCATTGTGGCCGGAAAAGAACTAGAGCCACCTTTTCTATCCTTAATGTACCCCCAAAAGCGGTTCGGATTTTTGGAGCTTTCATTTTCTATGTCTATTATGTAATCATCATAACAGTCAGTAGCTAATTTGGTACACCGTTTGCCTAATAGTTTGAGTTCGAGTTCATCTCTAGGGTTATTATAGATTTTGTAACGACGTCTAATTTTTTCCTTTTCTTGTAATGCTCTTATTAAGCTTTTATTGAACCAAGGAGGATACTTTTATATTTATAAGTAGGCTTGGAGGGCTTGTGAATATGAATAATATTTAGGAGCCTGTCATAAAACATACGAAGCATTTCATTAACATCAGCCATATCCTCAAATACTTCATCCCAGTTGACATCATTAAGATTCTCGCAATTTTTTACGTAATCAAGTTTATAATAATTCGTTCTTATAGTCCGAGGGTTGTATGGAAGTCGAGTTTCTTCACTCGTTTTAAGCAGGATTTCGATTGGGGGGTGGTGGACATCAATAGTGCTGAAGGAATTTAGGGCTGGAGTAACGTTTCCGGAAGGTAAATTAGTTAATACAAGGTCTAATATTCGTCCAGACGACACGTATTCCGTGCCTCCTGTATTGCAGATATGCATAGGAGGCGGTTACAACTGTATCATCTGGTGGGCCGTATAATATACGTATTTGCCATATAATAAATAACATTAAAAAAAACTATTCAAAATTGTCTTGTGATAGCAGTTACAAGCAATCCATTAGGTAGGTGTACATACTAAAAGACAAACTAAACTAAATTCAGGTTACCAACGAACCACGGCTGCATCCCAAAAGGTACTTATAAATTAGTACATGGATAACTTTAACAGAACGACCTTGAGACTCAGACGATAAGTTATCAGGCTTCAGACAGTCTGCCTGTGCCGACTGACGTAAATAATATCATCAGCCGTAGACTGATGTTATCAGGGACGCAATGAGTTTTTTTTATGACATTTTTGTAATTGAACAGATTGTTGCATCGTCCTTAATGCGGACTACAAAAATACGAGTACCCAGAATACTTAAATTAGCTTTATAAATTGCAGGACACTCAATGATGGCCCCGGATTACAATTTATCAGGCATTTTGTTTGGCATTTGATTTATTTGCACAATGCACCTACTTCTACCCAAAGGAAACACAGCTTCATTCACCGTAGTTGCGAAAAACCTATTCAGGTTGTAACCATAATCGGTCTATCTACTCGACCATTACTCCCGTAGTCTGATGGGTCAGCAATCCTCCACGACCGGAGCGGAATCTGGCGCAGGGTTTTATGTACCCACTGAAGCTTAACTCCCGAGTTGCTAGTAAGAATTAACCATCCTGTTTTTATCTGAAGGGTTAGGCAGAGGTGTTGCACCAGTTATGTTTAAGTCTTATGTAAGCCAAGGCCAAGAGGACACTAAGATTTTCTTAACAGAAAAACCTCATACATTTTTTTGTCCGGAGCGGCTGTGGATTCTCACTAAGCTGTCCAAGCTAAACCACTGAGACAGTACGACGATCAGTACACTGATTTTTACAGTAACCATTATATAATTTCGCAAAACTAAAGGATGGTACCAGTGGCGGATTTACAAGTTTTCAAGGTATATGCTCTACAGTTTTTGCCGCCCTTTTTACTACAATTGTCATGTCTTACATTATTTTTACAATCCAACAATTTCGTTGAAATTGCACGTAAAATAATTTTTGGGTATATTACCGATTACTGGTTGGGGGTTGGCGAACTAGCTGTTTTACTCTAGAATATGGAAGATTGCTACTCGGAATGTGCAATGACAAGTGAGAGGGGAACGTCATCGGCAAAATTTGTTGCAGACTTCTATCTGTAAAACATTAGAAAACCGTCATGCCAAAATCTTTTTGATTTCTATTCGGTCTCCAAATTTGCCGCCCTAGGCTCAAGCCTACTCAGCCTGCTGGTAAATCCGCCACTGGATGGTACCTAAATTTCATTAAAAAAAAATGTCTTATCTACAACGTATATGTTAATTTATTTTATTCACAAAGATTCCCGAATCTTGCATGTCATGTTCAACATTGAAAATGCTGTAATCTAAAATACCCACTATAGTACATTTAACTAATCATCTATCAGTTATCATCTCTTCGATTAGCACAAAAGTGATTACTTTATAATAATCCATTGCAGTAGACAGTATTTGAAATATGACTGGTCATTGTTGAATGAAATACTTATAATAGGTCTTTACCTATGTAATTGGAGATTTAATAACCAGCATTTTCAGATTTAATTATCTGTGGATTGGCGCGCAATTCGAAATTCAAATAAATTTTATTCGAAAGCCGTGTTCTTTTAATTTCAAATTCAGTCATTTGTATTTAGATAGTTTTTTGTTTTTAAAATTTTCATACAAATCTCCAATTTCATAGGTAAAGACCTAATATCTCGGCAATTGCTAGTATTTATTCGTTTATTAGTTGTTTTAATATTATCGATTAATTTATTACCTAATACATAACTCAAAGGGCAAACTTCTTTGCTTTGAGTGCGAGAGAGGTAGAACCGTTTAGTCGAGATCTTTGCCCAAAAGTGGGACAATACAGGTAAAATAATAATAAAAAAGAACAACTCACAACCGACACAATGATCTGTTGATAAACCAACCACGAGGGTTGCAACTGCTGTTGAAATTGGTCCCTGTGACCGAAATTCGTTCGGGAGGATATTTAACAAGTCTACCCATACCAGAGCGTGCTTCTACAGAGCCGAAGATGTTTACAACTCGCGGCGAGGACGACATGCAATGTCTGATCGCAGCGGAGTTGAGACGTCCTGAAACTGTACCGGATTCATTGTGTTATTGTGTTAAATTATAATTTCAAGTAATTTGTTAGTTTAATAGAAACAGTGTATCACACCCAGTGTATTTTCATTGCACGAAACCCGTCTTCTGCCCACATGATGTACGAGCCTAACGGAACAAATCCTGACATCCGACACATGTATATAATTAATACATAATATAACCGATGAAAAATGTCTATGTGGGAATATAGAAATTTATCATCGGTCTCAGAATGATGTACTCCGTACATACTCGTAGACTGCACTTGGTCACAACTCGCCTGATGTGAAGCGATGATGCGGCCTAGGATGATGTAGGACGCTTGCCTAGACGAAACCGATCCACTCGAATTTTGAATAGATCCACATTAGATATAGTAGAACTCTTCGTGAAGGAGCGCGCCCTGGGAAATTAAACAATTATATCTCTATCTCTGTCGCCAAGCAGTGTTATCCCGATTTTAAACGCCTGGGTGCGTGCGCTTACAGGCACCTGCCTTCATTTTGGCATTGCAATTCTGTGTGTCTATGGTGTGATCAGACCATGTTGGCAGCGGTGGCTACTCTTTATAAGGGCAAAAAAAAAATTGTATTTGTAAAAGTCAATATAAAAAATGAATAGGATACTAAAACCAACCTCTTTTTCCAACCAACCTTCTTTTTAAGGTATTTGATACCGCTGGCTAATCCGGATGGCATTGAATACACTCACAACATTCGCTCGCGGCCACCATTAACTTACGAAGAGTGGGCGCGTAACGAAACTATGAGGCATAGGACTCGCCCAGCTGAGTGGCACAAAAATGTTGACAAGGAAGCTAAAGAAAAGAATTCTTCTTGCTTCGGGACAAATATCAATCGCAATTTCGCTTATCATTGGCAAGGTGAGTTGATAATATTAATACATACCTATGAAGATATTGGGATAATTTTAGTGGGAAAATCGATACAGTTAGGAAAACCGTGCTTTCCTACCTCCCGAAGTTAAAAGTAACGATTACAACTTACAAGAGCTTTAAAAGACTACACAGGTTGATACTGTGGAACTACGTAATTTTCTACATAAGTACTACGAATGATAGTCAAGACTCAAGATACAATTACTCGTCTCATTTTTATGTAAATTTTTCATTTACATAACAATGTTTTGTATCGTAGGCAAGAGATCAAAAAACTTTTTCAAAAGTTCCATCAGACAGTTTCTACGTAATCGTGAAAAAACAGATATGATAATGACTTTCTTATCAGATAGTGGTCAGATTGCTTGACCGCCATCGCCATAAGGCCCACGTGCTGTAATAGATAAGCGCCTACTATTTACCTACACCTACCTGCGTATTTCAGATGACGTACACAAAACTCCACCACGTTGTTGTCAGTATTATCCAGGGCCGAAGCCCTTTTCTACAGCAGAAGCGAAAGCGATTCGGAAATATGTAGATAAACTGGGCGATAATATAAACTTGGCCATACATTTACATGCCAGTTTCTCACCTAAGAAGGTTAGTTACTTTTATGACTACAAGTCCCTCATACGGACATGGAATGGATTCAACCTGCGGAGCTATTCGTAGCACGAAAATGTCGATCGCAGTTCGTAGTCTGCTGGGCAGTTAATCCTGCTACTACTTTCCTGATTGGCGAATATTTTTACCGAAGTTTTGTACAAGCAATACCTATTCCAATGTCAAGACGTGTATTCAACGTGACGACAGAATAGATTTATAATACATTATGTTGTAGGAGTACATCCTGTATCCATGGCGTTACTCGCTGCGAGCACCAAGCAACTATCGCAATCTGCAAGATATCGGCGAGTATGCGGCTAGAAAAGCTCGCTTGCAGAATGGTCGACTATACGAGGTACCTAAACACAAACCGTACAAATGCTATTTTCTTTTTTTGAAAACGGAAATATCTGACCTCAGCACTCATCACAGATAAAGACACTGACCTAAGTCACACAGGGCTGGTGTAGTGGTCACAAAGACTTATGGTGGACGTAGGAAGGGAGGTTCACAGGTCGGGTAGACTTATTAAGATTTTTCATTTGTAATTTCTATGTACCAGCCAGGAGACTGGATTTATGTCAAGGTACCTTCTTCATGGAAGAATGTCTAAGGTGACCTTCTTCATGGAAAACAGGCTTAATAATATACTGTATAATTTCCAGGTCCACCAAAGCAGTAGCGACGAGCGCGTTGCAGGCACACTGAGTGACTATGTGAACGGTGTGGTGGGCATTGACCTCGTGTACCTCATCAAACCGTACCACGAAAAGTTCCCTAACTTCACCGACACAACCAAACTCG
Source organism: Noctua janthina (assembly GCA_963576755.1). Classification (NCBI taxonomy): domain Eukaryota; kingdom Metazoa; phylum Arthropoda; class Insecta; order Lepidoptera; family Noctuidae; genus Noctua; species Noctua janthina. The sequence goes on from OY755055.1 coordinate 9,891,840, forward strand.
GTACGTATGCAGGGTGGAAGGGACACCGACGTAGTCAGTACGTCATTCTGCCCCCCCCCCCTCCCTATGCACAGAAAATTTTCAAAGGTTATTAAAAAAATAACCAGCCGTTTCTTACAAAAGTGCAAATGCATGGAACAAATGCTTTTTTTTATTATTACCGATAGAGTTTGGAGTGGAAATGGAAATACTCTTGTTTAATTACATAACTGGCGAAATGGTGAGTTACTATTAGGTACACCTCTGCGTAACCCTTCGGAGATTTCAGGCGTGATGTTATGTTTCATTGTTTGTTCTCTAATTGCCAGGTACGTACGTAAAGAAGTCAGTTGAAACGATACTGAGTTTGGTGCGCGGTTGGCGAAGCAGTACCAAACTAAACACCCTTTCTTTCTTCGGAAGAGATGTCGAGTTCTGAATAAATGTGTAACGAGAATGACTGAATAAATTATTTTGAATAAGACTTCTTTTAGTTATTCAGAATCTGCCCGTATGTTTTGAAAAGAAATATTGATGTTACCGGCCAAACCCGATTTCAGGCCAAACCAGTTCACGTATTTATCATGTCAGGATACACTAACACAAACAAAGCAATTACTATGCGCACAATTTTGCTGTGGGGCTCATCGGCCTTCTATGCGCCCTCAGCTCGCGCGTGGTGGGTCACAGTTCTAACCTAACCTAACCCATTTAGTCAGAGTGCCTAGTTTGGCATAGGACAAACTAGTTTGGCCTGAAATCGGGTTTGGCCGGTAACATCGATAACAAGAAATGTATGGAAATGAAGTTAAATTCCAAAATGGTATTTTCTTTGATAAATATTCGAGTCTAATATAAGGAAAGGAGTGAATGATGCCGTGACGTCTGACAGGGAAGCATGGAAGAAGAAAACGTGTTGCGCCGACCCCAAATAGAATGGGACAAGGGCAGGAATATGATGAAACAGTCGAGTCAAAAATACTAAATAGGTACTTAAATTCATCTAAATATGATAAAATAAATAATAAAATTATAGTCAGTCTTATTTTTAAACAAATAAAACTTTATTAGACTTATTTAGCAAAATATCAGCATAACATGTTCATAGAGAAACAAGATAAAAAAACAAGTAAAATATCTTTGTATTTCAACGTTTAATAGTACTTCGGGCTTCAAAAATAAATATCATAGTTACATATTTCTATATGAGCAATGTACACTATTTACAAAGTTAAATCTAATATCAACTTCTTTTTCGTAGTGATGTGGCCGTCGCATTTTTTCTTAAATCTGAGCCTATGTCCCAGTTCTTCGATAATATACTAAGGGTATTCGATAGTGATGTCTGCTTGGCACTATTAGCACTAAGGTCAGTTATATGGAATAAACTTAAGTCCAACGCAAGTGTGTGTAAGTGTTGCAGTCTTTTAAATAAGGCTTCTTTAAGCTCTCTGTCTTCAAACTGTCGCCAGTACTTAAGGTTCCTGCCGATGACTGATGTCACGTGTTCTTTTATGTCTTTTAAACATATCTTCTTTTCGATGTGACCCTATGAGAGAAAAATAAAATGAATATAGGAGGTGAACATTTAATCTACTGGAACCTATCCACATGGTCCAGTCAGAATAAATTATATTCAATAGTTTCCGGCAACCGTCATGGTAGCTAGTGGAACTATACTGTAGGATTGTCGGTAGGCGTGCGACATAATCCTTCGTTCTCCCGAGATGGGCATGGTACTAGTATACAAGGCGTGTACCTGCACAGCTGCGCACAGCGACAGGCGCACGCGCAGGTGTTGCGGCGCGGACAGAGAACGCAGCGCCAGCGCCACCACGCCCGCTGACGTCATGCGCTCCTCGCCCGGGTACGACTGGCTGTCTGCCTCGCCTCGTCTGTAATAAACAAAAGACAAAAGTTTATATTAATCGCTAAAACGTCTAGTAGTGTTGCACCATAAAATACACGAGTTAAATGGTACATATTATTTGATATTACTAAAAACTACCTCGTTGCCTGTCTCGTTGGTAGAAAGCACATGTTTGCTTGCGCACACACTAGTGCACTATAATATCTCCTGTATACTTTTTTTTAAATAATTTATTTCTTTGCAAACATGGGTATATAATTGGTACATAGATGTTAGCATAGAAGTTAGTTCTCCATGTTCTGCCGTCACATGTGCATGCAAATCATAATCAATTAATGTAATTTTAAATAACAATTGTTTTTTAATAACAGTGTGGGGTTCAGGGCTTCATCTACGATTGTAAGCATAAAAAGACAATAAATATTATTTTTTTTTTTTTTTTTTTAATTACTATATATTACTCAAATGGACTCAGACCGAACTCGATGCCCTGGATAGGAGAGTTCATACACTGTTGACCGCAAACCGGATGCATCACCCACGATCATCGGTGATGAGGCTGTACATCCCGCGGAAGTGTGGGGGTCGTGGTTTTTTAAACGCGAAGACCCTTCACAACCGCGAGATGTGCAGTCTCAGAGAATATTTTTTAATAGCCGAAGTGGGTATGCACCGAGATGTGGTCGCAGTGGACAAGGGACTCACCCCGCTGTCCATGGCTAAAGAGAACTGGCGCAAACCTGTAGTACTTACTACCGATGACCGCAAGGAAGTATGGCAAGGCAAGGAGCTTCACGGGCGCTTCTACCGGGCTCTTCATGGGCCTGATGTAGATTTTCTAGTGTCCGTGTCCTGCTAACGTTTCGGCGACCTCTTTGGGAATACTAAATGTTTTGTCTGTGCGATTATCGACGAAGTTATGTGGACGAACAACTACCTGAAATATATTATGAAGGACGAGACAGACATATTATTTCTGGTTGTTCTCGTCTGGCTAACGGCGAGTACTTGCACAGGCACGACCAAGTAGCCAGGATTATTCACCAGCAACTTGCGTTGAAATATAAACTTGTGGAATCTGAGGTACCGTACTACAAGTATGTGCCCGACCCAGTTCTCGAGAAAGACCATGTCACGTTGTACTGGGATCGGTCTATCATTACTGACAGGACTATTGTCGCCAATAAGCCTGACATAGTAGTGATAGACCGATCAGCGCTCCGCGTAATGATAGTCGTTGTTACCATCCGGCATGACGAGAACCTCGTGAAAGCTGAGTAAGAACTCGGCTATCATTGTAACGGCCAACGCCCTGATAGCCAAGAGCCTCGACGACCATCTTTCGAGGCTCTCCTTAGGCGGTTGGATCAAGGGCCTGATTCACAAGGCAGCACTCCTCGATACGGCTCGCATTGTGAGGAGGCTCCAGTCTCTGGAGCCCTAACCACCGGTAGGTGGGACCTTGCTCCCGATACCGGCGGACGCCCCCTGTCACCGAAATTCTACTACTATTAATCTGTACTATAGGTACTAGTTAACAGGTTCTACGGGAGGATTGCAGGTGTTATGTGTTGAAAGTGCGAACGTTGCCGCAGTTACCTGTGTGCAGGGAACACGAGCAGCGTGGGGTAGTGGTGCACGGTGTAGTGCCAGGGCAGGTCGTGCCGCAGCGCGTCCAGCCGCGCCAGGCGCGCGCGCAGGCCGCACGCGCACAGCAGGCGCCGCGCCGTGCACAGCGCGCGCGTCGTCACAGCGCTACAGGCGCCGCCGCACACTGCTACTAACGTCATCTGTGAGAATAAAAGGGTCTCATTAACATCAGCTCCTTTTTATTCTTCTTCTCGTGTCGATTCGATTTAATTTCTTTCCGGGCAGTACGTAGGGAACTGGACAGCTCTGTCGTTTGCCTTATTTTAGTCCTGAAGGGTGCAGGTGGCTGGGCTCAACACTCACACTGTGTTTGGTTTGGGTCCCCATTTGGAAAGGTGGGATCTGCAGCGGCCGACTATCAACGATATTTACAATCCCTCACAGTATTGGCAGGCATTCTAAATGCCAAACTGGCAGAATTGATTTCCCAAAAAATCAATAAGAAAAACAAAGTATGACTCACAGTGCCCGGTGTCTTCACCATTCTTCTAAAGCTCCTTGAAGTGAGGTCTTCAATGTACACAGAGTTCTGGTTGATGCCCATCTGTTCGGAATCACCGTCGGAGCCAAAGTAGTGCGTATGCGCCGTCTCGTATATGTGCGACCGTAGCGAGCGTTTTAGATCCTTGTTCGTGAAATTCGCTATGAACTCCCTTATTGTCTTCGCATTGTAGTCCCCTGATAATAGGTACTGGCTTTCGTGCTGTGAACAAGTTTTTTATTTTTTTTGTAAAAAACGAGTTAAAAATATTTAAGCAGATCAACACACAACGTAATGCTTAAATAAGGCCATTTTATAGGACTAAAAAAAAATGCTTTAGGCCTAACGCTTAACTCGGACGATGCCTGAGATAACAACATGGTCAGCGGGCGACTGACTTGGCTTTTGCAAAACATCTAAACAACCCTTCCGTACCGCGCAGCTAACTCCGGTACGATCTAAATTAAGAAGTAAGCCTATAAAGAACCCGCTTCCCTAACAACATCAAACTAAGTAACACTACGCAAAAAATATTGCTAGGAAATAATACGTTTTACGGTAGGACTCAATATAACGTTTTTACACCCCTTATGATGATAAGAAAATGGTACGATTGTTATTTACCTTACTATCCAATATAACGACAGCCGTCATATCCTTCTTATTAGTAATATCTATTCCGAGCGATTCAGCGAAGTGATGGTTCCTCTTACTGTCGACAGCAATCATGTGTAAACTAAAGTTGCGCTCACAAGATAACCCATCTATATGCGTTACATTCGTGCGTCGCTCATCGATGTTCGGCTGACCCGAAGGGTAGATCGGAGGTCCCCACTCCTGAGCAAACCGATACACCTTACAAAAGTGTTTGACACTATCTTGTAAGAGATTATCTGGTGATAGTGGGTCATCCTCGTATGGTAGCATTGTTGTTCCTATTCTGAAATAAAATATGTTATTGTTTTTTTTTTCTTTTGATATACCTGGCCTATCAAAAGAAGTTCTGCAATTTTGGCCTAACCACATAAGGAATAAGGGGTGAGTTAATGTACGTGTGAGAACAATTTGTGTTTGAGGTGCGTATCACTCTCAATAGCAACAAATTTCAACTTAATTGACATTGTCTACAGTCCAAAATGTGCTAGCATATTTGTGTTCAGACATACTTCAAGGAAAACAGTTATGGCGACACAGTAGCAATTTAACAACAATTTAGAAATATAACCAACTTTACATTTTCTTGAGAACTAGCTTTTGCCTGCGGCCTCGCTTGCGTTAATTTTGAATTTGACAATAAATTCGGGTTGTACCCTGCTTGTAATAATACAATTCAATCATGATTCGAATGACACGTGGCGCCATCTATTATTAAGAACATTATTGTTGTTTTCCTCGGGAACAGTACTTTTTTTTCGGGTTGAAAGATATTATGTCCGTTTCTAAAACACAACGTATCTGCAAAATTTCAGTTTGATTGGTTCAGTGGTTTAGGCGTGAAATGGTAATAAACAAACTTAATTTCGCATTTATTATATGACTTATGACTTACGATTCCAACTTATCATATTATTTTACTTTGAAAGCGATCCTGTCAACAACCAGTGCCTTATATTAGTCCTGCCATAAGGATATAGATACAGAATTTTATAGATTTTGCATTTCAAGAAGATATGTGTATCACTGTAATGAGATCCTTATTACAAGGTCGTAAAATTGAGATGCCTTGTCATCGTAAATACTAAAATTCTGTTCATATTAAAAATAATTTTGGAAACAATGAAAAGTTACCAAAGTTCTACTTACTCTTCTGCTTCAGGTGTTGCTTCCTGTTCTTGACTAAAGTTCTCCTCAAATGACTGACATTGCTCGTAATGTTCATAGAAACTCCTTTCGGCCGGCAAAGCCTTCATACTGCATTCTTGCAACCAATCCAACGACGCCAGCAACTGAAAACTCTCCTCTAAACTTTCAACCGCTTTCGATGCAGTAAAACCTCTTTTCAAAAGAAAATTAAAAACTCCATTCTTGTTATTCTTTTGCGTAGTATTATACCAAGGGTATTTATTATTTCGTGATTCTACTTCCTTTTTATAAAAACGACTTTGTTTTGTAATAGGTTTCTTGAATTTGAATTCGTTACAGAATTTCGTGTAGTTCTTTTGCTGATAGAGAAGTCTCTGAACTTGTTGCAATTTCACTAATTCTGATGTCCATTGGTGACTGTCCTTGTCCTTACAGTTGTAGTATTCCATTGCTACTTCACGTAACTGAAATAATTAGGATGAAATGGTTAATTCAAGTTGAATAAGCGGCGATTGCTTGTGCCACGGGTTACCGTATATAGGTATAGGTTAAGTTTTTAACTACGAAAACCGCTCTTACAGCAACGAAATAAAGGCGCCGGCAATGTCACATTGTTCGTGCAGTCGAATGTAAGAACTGAATTTTAATTTCCTTTATTAAATAAACATAAATGCACGACTAGTTTGACATTGCTCTACAATGTCACGTTGAGACAAGTGGTCGTTAATTAACGTGTGCCAGCCATTGAGTCATTAAAAAAAGTAATGTGCTGTTTTTTCATAACAACTTTTCTTGTTTATCTTTTGTCTTTCGCTAATGACAAAAGATAAACGTACTACACTAGACGAATCGTAAGTAGGTAAAAAATACTCTGACTCGCTATGATTCTGACATTCCTATAAAACCATTTTCTAAAATCGAATATCCTCTCGTTAGTGTGCGACATGCCTTCGGCTTCGGCTTCAGCTTCGGCTCCGGCAACCTACGACCATACCTTCGGCTTTGGCCAAAATGGGCAGAAGTTTTAGTCGCGATTTCCAGCAAGCGCCGAAATCGAACGAACTGTAAAGAGTTCGCACAAGCTCATTGGAAGAGACGACGCGCGGGGAAGGAAATTCTTCTTCATAATAACATTCATAACACTAATATTAATAATTAATTCTCTTCATTTTAGGTATCTTGTAACTATATTACTTCAACACAATTATTCGATTTTAGCCAATATTGAACTGAATTTCTTAGGGTTATTGATAAACCTTCGGCATCAGCCGATAGTTGTGGCGATAGCCGACTAATCAGCTTCGTCTAGAAATCGACCTTCGGTCGGACACTACCACTCGTTCTTAGGCTCTTGCTACAACCATGCGCACAAATGTGCGACAAATGGCCAAATTATTATCGCCGTTGTATTTGCATAACTGGTTTCTAAGTAAATACAAGATTCGCTAATCTAAAGAACTTACCAAAGCGTACGACGGCAGTTGTTCATACAAGGGATTGAGTGGTGTGAAGAGTATTAATATCGGATTGCCGTCGACATATCTCTCGAAGTTGAACGCCTTTCTCCAAAGAGGCATTATCCTCGCTACGGGCTGGGAGAAGTTGTCTAACACCCAGTGAATTAGCGAGGAATGGTTCCATGCTTGAATGTCGCCGTCCCGCGATATGTATTCCTGTTACGACAATAAATTGATTAACAAAACTAATTTATATGTTATCAAAATTTACTCTTTTAACAAATTTTCCTGCAGCGTATGGCCTGTTTATAAAACTGACTTACAAGGAAAACAAAATTTAATAACAAATTAGAGTTAGGCGAAAATAAAATGTGCTCTATTTTCAACTGTATACGAAAACGATTACAGCCTTGCAATAGACAAAACAAAAAAATGGCTGACGTAGGCTTAGTAATAGGGCCTCGTTGGTACCCTTCGGGTACAGAACCCTAAAAAAGAAAGACGACGTAACGTAACAACCTTTGTATCATTCCACAGCATAAGTCGAGCATTCGGAACGCTTTCCACACCCAGTTCCGCTGCTAGCTCCTCTGAGGTCACAGCCGCGAAGCATATCTCGCCAAGAATATCCGCTTCTCGCGACTTCAGGGCGACCGTGTACCAAGTGTTATAATACTTTGAAGTGTCTGTTAGCGGTGTGTACCCAACTGCTACAGCCTGTAAATAATGATGTCTTCAATAAGAGAAACAAAAGACCGGAAAATAACAAATAATATTCATGTGGAGCGATATTAATATCGAGTGATTTTTATCTACAATCATTTAGGCTATCTTATCTTTTAGGGATCAAGTTCATTCTAGTGTTTTTGAGCTAAATGCAGCTCTTAAATAGATTACTTAAACAAAGTTCTCAAACTAAGTTATGTACCCACATCACAACGCGAGAGTAAATTGACGAGATCCTCCGAGGATGAAACTCTTCTTAAGGGCTTCATCACTATTTCTAAAAAGTTGACCATACTGTGAGCATCACGAGGACCTGAAAAAAAATTGTCATATCTATACTAATACCTATTATAAAGAGGAAAGATTTGTATGTTTGTAACGAATAAACTCAAAAACTACTGGACCATTATCAAAAATTCTTTCACCATTACAATGTTACATTATCCCTGAGTAACATAGGCTATATTTATTACTACGTTTATCCCAAAATGTTTAAAAAATAAATGTCCACCCGTGCGAAGCCGGTACGGGCCGCTAGTTACTTATAACGTGAGAAAACATAACCTATTTCTGTTACGAGTAGTCTTGCCAGGTGTCCCGATTTTCAGGGGTCTGGGGACGCGTCCCGATTTGTACCTGATCGGGACGCTAAATGTCCCGATTAATCAAAAAATTTAAAAAAAAATCTTTTTTTAAGATTTTATTCTATAATTTCTACTAGTTTCCCAAGACTGATTACTTGTTATGTAAGATTAAATAGACTTAAAACCCCTTGTTTTTTTTTTTGTTTACTGTCCCAATCTGCAACCCTAAATCCCGATTTTTTTGACCTCATGTACCGATTTACAACAAATCGGACCTGGCAACACTAGTTACGAGGTTTTTATAAAGAAAGCTTAGGAAATTTAGTTTCTTCATCTTAGAAGAATGTATGAACAAAAAATGTTGATGGCTTAGTGCCCTGTAACTTTTTTTTTGCAACTGTGTAATTTTTATGCTGTTTTATCTTAGCAAAATATGTTTGTGCCTTTTTATTGTGTCCCATGTTTTACGCCAATAAATAATTTTAATCTGAAAAATGGAGAGTCTATCCTCCCACTCATAGACTAAACCTAATATAATGTCCCAAAGTTAAGTTGGTCGTCGGGTTATTCATTTTCTGGTTATCCATGTCTTAGTTTCCTATAAGACAGTGAAATAGCTAATACATATAGGTAAACATTATCATGTTTTATTGCATTGCTGTAAAGCCACTGCTATTGTGTGTAAAACTGACACATTCTTGTTAACAATAAAATGTGACACTTGACTGATAGTAATCTTGATATAGTGACAGATGTAGATAATTTCTAACCATTTCAGACAGTTTTACTGTTTTTCAATTAGTTACTACTATGCAAAAAAAAAATTGTTCTGTATCTGCCTAGCCTTTTCCCAACTATGTTAGGGTTGGCATCCAGTCTAACCGGATGCAGCTGAATACCAGTATTTTACATGGAGCGACTGCCAATTTGGCCTCCACAACCCATTTAGTACTAGTTACTATTAGGTAATACAATACCCCTTGGTAAGACTGGTTGTCAGAATTTATGGGCAACTGACAACCTGTAACGATTGTCAAAGATCTACAAATGACAGATGAGGACCAACGGCTTAACGTGCTTTACGAGCCACGGAGAATAACTCGGTATGTAATGAGTGGTCACCCATACACAGACCAACCTAGGCAAGCACGGCTTAACTTAAAGATCGATCCGAGCGGCTGTTATTATTGAGCCACGAGCTCCTCCTGTATAACAAATTAAAATAAGTAAATACAACAATGTTTAATCTGGTTAACACAGAGAAAGACTGGTACAACAAGAGTTGACATCTGCCGTGCCCAATAATTATAATTTTAGCTAGATAATTACTTCATTTGATTTAAACCCCATATGCACTAGACCCATATAATACATCCAATACAAATATACCTACCATAGTACAGTATTCCTGTTGATATGGTTGTATATGCCATTAAAATAGGCCATGATGATATTTTGTTGTTGTGTAATCTACATTCACTTCCTGGATTCCAACAGTTTATTGCAGAAAACAGAACCTGAAACAAAACATAAATAAAATGTAATGGAAGAGGTGGTATACCTATTTGTAACCGGTACGCAGACTAGATAAATACACACAACACAATAATACCTATTCATCATTGCATCTTCCAAAGCCTGATTTCACCACCTCCTAGGCATAGACCTTCCTTAACCTGTGCCATGCTCCTCCTTCCTGTGCCACCCTCATTCCAGATAAGACTACCTACATACATAAACTCAAGGAGGTAGGCAGAAAGCACAGAGCACCAACTTCTATGCGGTGGCTGCTGCTGCTCTTTTTGCCTCGTCCACATTCATAATCTGGTCATACATGCACACCGGTTGCGAGTACTAGGCACCTGAGCTTTCTCACAAGACTTATTATGTACACAGAATAAGAGTATTCTATTTAACTTTTCTCCAATGACCAAAACATCTCATTGTATGGTACTCCTAACGTTCGAGCTAGTTTGTAGCAAGACGTTCCCAGGTGCGGGCTCCATGGAGGGTGGGAAGCCGGAGAGACGAATTTTAAATAACACTGTGATGGACAACTCAAGCCCATTCGACACCACACACACACGCACACCAAGCACGCACACAACAACCACACATATACCTACACCCCCCACACACACACGCCACACACATACTCACTGGCACACTACACACACACACACCGGAGTGGAGGCGAAAGCCAAGGATGCTCCTAAGAGGGGTGCTTGCAGCACCTCTCTAGCCCCCGGATGCTCTGCTGCCATCACAGCGAGCTCCAGTGCGGGTTCCGGTCCGGCAGTGGCGAAAACCGCTGCTAAGACCAAAACCAAGTCCCGTAATAAACGGAGGACACCGGCGCTGCTTGGGACCAGTACCGCTCCTCCTTCTTTTTCAGGCGCAGAGCCCCCCACGACGGTTAACTCCGGTGGTCGGGCTCCCCTTATACATCCTCCTCCGCCTAAAGCCGCTCCCCCCCAGCTGGCCGTTACTGGTCAGTCGGTGGAGTTATGCACCACAGGCGACGCGTTCGCGCTAGCCTGGCAGGTGCAAAGGAGTAGGCACAAGGGCAGGAAGGAGGAACACACTCCGGCAACACCTAGCCACCGCGCTGACTCGTCAGCGCCAGCTGCTCCGGCTTCTTCAGCGTCTAAGACGAAGAGGAAGAATAGGCCGTCCAAGAAGCAGCGGCTTCAGACACTGTGGAAGCGTAAGTCTCCACAAAATATACAGGCTAATGCCGCGGGCCGGGTAACACCGACCAGCGGTAATGTCAACTTCTCCGCAGGCAAGCGGTTGCAGGCAGAGGCCGGCACCAGCCGACCAGGGCCAAGCCAACCAGCAGCCAGCTGCGAGAAGGGACGAGGCCGGCAAAAAACACAGCGACCCGTTCGGAGAGATCAGGCCGCGGCCAAGCGGGCTCTAAACGAGACCACTACACCTCGTGGAGAGCGTAAGCGGCCGCGTCTTGATAAATCCAAGCGGGACGCCAACCGAAGCTACGCCCAAGCTGCAAGCTCCGAACTCGACGTCGCAGTCACCTGCGGCCGCACGGGGCTAATCAGCAGAGAGGCGTCGAACCAGGTTCTCGCGGCGATCCAGAGGAGGATAGTCGCCGAGGCCTCTTCACCCATACAGGGCTCACCTGCACCGACCTTCAGAGCGAAGCCGGTGTTCAGCGGCGGGGCCCTCAAACTGTGGTGCGGCAGCGACCACACTTTGTCATGGCTGGGAACTCTGGTCTCCGAGCTGGCTCCTATCATTGGCACCTCGCTAGTGATAAGGAGGCAGACGGAGATCCAGCGTCGGATAAGGTGTGGTGTGCTCATCCCCGACGAGCAGGGAATCTTCGCAGAGCCGTCCAACATTGGGCGTGCTCTGTGTTACCAGAATCCCTGGATAGACGTCAGGGGATGGTTAATGCTGGGCGCCAGTAAACGGACCGACGCATGGTACGTGGTGGTCGGGGTCCCTGAGGACCAAATTCCGACCCTGATACAAGCCGGGCGCCGTCTCTCTTTTGGTGTAGGGACGGTGTACGTTAAGTTCCAGGGTCCGAACGGCAGATTTGTCGACGTCCCTCAGGGTTATCCGGCCGCTGTAACCAGCGCCGTGACACAGGAGGTGGAGGCAACTCCCCCCAATACAAACACCGCGGCGGCACCCGCGGTTGTGCCTGCAGCTGCAGCGCCGGCCGCCCCTGCCATCGCCAGCGTGGGCGCCGACCCCTCGGGTCGGGAGCCCGATGACAGTAGCCTGTCCTCGGCCTCTGACCTTGAGGAGAGCGGCTTCGACGCTGGCGACCTATTTGCCGGGCTGCGGCTTGAGGGCGACGAGGAAGGAACGTCCTGCGATGGCGTCCCCTTCGTTGACCTGGTGTAAGGTCCTGCAGGCCAACCTCCACCACAGCCAAACCGCGACGGCTCAGCTGCGGAAGTGGTTGGAGGTTCAACATACAGCCATTGCCTTGATCCAAGAGCCGTGGATTAGGCATGGCCGAATACAAGGTCTCTCCAATCTTGGGGGTAAGCTCCTAGTTAGTACAGATCACGATAAGCCAAGATCGTGCATCTATATCACACGCAACATAAAAACACAGCCACTAACAGATTTCTGTTGCAGGGATATCTCTGCAGCTAGGCTACTGATACAGCGAGGGGACACAGAAGCAGCTGTAGTCTTCGTCTCCGCTTACATGCCCGAGGCAGAGGAGCCGCCCCCGCATGACCTCGCCCGCCTCGTGACCTACTGCGAGAGCACAGGGCTGGAGGTTGTCATAGGCGCCGACGCAAACGCTCATCATCCTCTGTGGGGCATGGACACGCAAAACGCAAGGGGTAAGGCTCTAGTTGACTACTTGTTCACAACTAACTTAACCCTACTTAATACAGGTTCCGAACCAACCTTCGTAAACAGACGTAGCCAAACAATCATCGACCTCACTCTGGCAACGGAGGGCGCAGCGGCCACCATCACCGGCTGGCAGGTCTCTAAGGAGGCCTCCTGCTCGGACCACAGGTGGATCCGCTTCGACATACAGGTCGGTGTGACTCCAATACTGCCACGGCGCAACCCGCGCAACACTGACCGTGCTGCCTATACACGCATCCTCGAAAACAAGCTTGCGTCAACAAACTACTGGATGACCTACGAGGACACGCCGCAGATCGACGAGCGTGTAAGTCATCTCACTAAATCAATGCTAGACAGCTACCATTCATCCTGCCCGGAATCCACTCCGCCCACAACACCAGGTAAGCAACCATGGTGGGGAGCGGATCTGGAACGTAAGCGCGGGAAGGTTAGGGCAGCCCTAAACAGAGCCATGAATACCTGTGCTGATAAGGATTGGGATGCGTACTACGCGGCCAAATCTAGCTACAAAAAATGCATCAGATTCAGGAGCTCAACCGGATGGCGGAAATACTGCGGCAACATCGAATCCTGCCAGCAAGCAAACAGGGTAAGGAAAATACTGGCACAGCAGAGCCCGTCTGGGCCCACAGTTCTCCGGAAACCCGACAACACACTTACCACCTCACCAGAAGAGGCGATGCGCGTCCTTATCGAAACTCACTTCCCAGGTTGCGCTTTCGCTCAGACCATTGACTGGACAGAGGTAACCCAAACGCCCACAGAAAACGACTGGCGCTACGCACACAAAGTGATATCACTGGAGAAACTCCAGTGGGCGATCAGGTGCTTCCATCCCTTCAAGGCGGCTGGTCCGGACGGAGTCTTTCCCGCCTTACTGCATTGGGGAGGATCCTCTGTCGCCAGTAGACTGGTACCCATAATGAGAGCGTGCCTGGCCTTCAGATACGTTCCAAAGGGATGGAGGGAAGTGAAGGTTATATTCATTCCTAAGCCAGGTAAGAGTGACTATACCAACGCCAAATCCCACCGACCGATCAGCCTGACCTCCTTCCTCCTTAAAACCATGGAGAGAATTTGCGAGAGAGAGCTGAGGGATGGCGTGTTAAAAACTATCCCATTACATGCTAATCAGCATGCATACAGCTCGGGTAAGTCCACTGAGTCCGCTCTCCATCTAGTGGTCGGCCGGATAGAAGAAGCGATACATCAGAAGGGCACCTGTCTGGGTACTTTCATAGACATCGAAGGAGCCTTCGATAAAACAAACTTCTCCAGCATTAGCACCGCCCTCTCTCGACACGGAGTAGAACAGGTACTGACTGACTGGATCACTAACATGTTAAGTAAACGAGTGGTTCGTCTTGCAGAGGAACAGCAGATGGCCATGATAGCCAGAGGCTGTCCCCAAGGAGGCGTACTATCCCCCCTCCTCTGGAATCTGGTGATTAATGATCTTATCACTAAACTCAACGCGAACCATTTCTACACAATAGGGTACGCTGACGACCTCGCCATCCTCATCTCGGGGAAAGTGACGGGCACAATCTGCAATCTCACTCAACAGGCGCTACGCATCGTTGAACGGTGGTGCAGAGATTTCGACCTATCAGTAAACCCCTCGAAAACGGTACTAGTCATGTTTACCCTAAAACGAACACTAGGCCTCTATCGCCTACCCAAACTTTTCGATACAGAACTCCAGTTAGCCGACGAGGTCAAGTACCTGGGAGTCATCCTGGATAGTAAGTTAAACTGGAGTAGTCATCTAGACAGCAAACTAAACAGGGCCTGCATCACCTTTTGGCAATGCAGAAAGATGATAGGTAAGAAGTGGGGCCTATCCCCTAAAATTATACTTTGGTTATATTGCGCGGTGATCCGACCCATGATCACCTACGGGGCAGTAGTCTGGTGGCCCCGCACCAGACTAGCCACGGCCGCCATTAAACTGCAACGCATGCAAAGGCTTGCCTGCATGGCGATTACAGGTTGCATGAGGACTACTCCGACCGCAGCTCTCGAAGCCATGTTGGGCCTCCCACCGCTCCATCTGTTTATACAGCAGGAGGCGACGATGACGGCAGTACGCCTTAATACACTTCAACTTTGGGGTAAGAAAGAAACACAGCACACTGCCGTACTGGAGGGATTCTATATTGAGTTCCCCCTGGCAAAAGCAACAAACGATCGGATACCCAAACAGTTCGTATTCGACAAAAAATACAAAATCCAACTCCATGAGGACCACCGCTGCGAGGGATTGAGGCCTGCGGAACTACGGATCTTCACAGATGGATCTAAAACAGGTACTGGCACTGGAGCTGGAGTCTTCTCGGAAGATCTCAACATCCATATTGCCACACCACTGGGGGTCCACAACACGGTTTTTCAGGCAGAATGCATGGGCATTTCCCTGGCGGCATCTGCCATCTTAGCCAGGGGGGTTGTGGACCACTCTATTCGTATACTCTCAGACAGCATGGCTGTTCTGTTAGCACTAAACAACCATATAGTTAACTCTGGGTTAATACACGAGTGTCACCAACGCCTGAACCAGGTTGGTAATCACAATAATATAACCATCCAATGGATCAAAGGACACAGCGATTCCCGAGGCAATGATGCAGCGGACGAACTCGCTAGAAGGGGATCGAGCATGGCAGCAGTGGGTCCCGAGCCCATTGTGCCACTCCCCTTCGGGTACCTACGCACATTGGTAAGGAAACGAACCAGCGAACAACACCACAAGCTGTGGCTGGACCATGGCGAGTGCAGGCAGGCCAAGGAAGCACTTCCTACTATCGATGGCCGCCTCACCAAACGAGCGCTTAGGCTGTCCAAACTACAGCTGCGCACACTCACAGCCGCCATCACTGGACACGGCTCTTTTAATAAACACCTCTTTGTCATAGGAGTCACAGACAGCCCCCTGTGCCGAGCCTGCATGGAGGAAGACGAAACAGCAGCCCACGTGCTTCAACATTGCCCAGTGGTTGCAACATACAGGGCAAAGTACTTCGGTACCCCAGGTACTCTCCGCGAGATTGTCAGCAACACCAAGGCGCTGCTGGCCTTTCTCGGGGAGTTAGGGTGGATCGAATAGATTTCCCACCCGCACGCAAAATACGCGCTTTGACGTGGAGTTGCGGACACCAGCCCGTTATACTATACTACTATACTATATATGGTGTACCACACAAAGAAATGTTTTGGTCAAGAGGTAATAGGAATACAATGTAATTGTTTTTTTAATATAATTCTTTATCACTAATAGTTAAGAGACACTTAAAAAGTAATACGATGAATGCTTTTACTCTTTGATAATATTCAACGAGGCTTTACAATGCATAATAAATACCTAAAATGAAATAAAATTACAGACTTCGCAAATACTCAGAAAAAGTAACACACTACTTTATTTAGACAGTAACTTTAACTAGGCGAGACTGTGACACATCTGTCTCATTCAATTCATAGAAAAAAAAAGAAAAATACTGTTAACCCTGAAGATATAAGATGCACATTTAAAAAACAAAATAGCACAAACAAGACAGACAAAACATATAAACATTAATACTCACCCGATCTTTAAGAATATAAGCAGCTTTCTCAAACTCTCCTTTTACATATTGAGATTCTGCATCCCACGGTGCATAGTACATGACAAATGACACATCCACACGGTTGACACTGGCCAGAACGTTGGTGAGTTGTCCTCGGTACCAATCCTGGACTATTGAGTCTGGTCTGAAGAACCTTATGGCTTGTGGATGTTTTGAAATCTTTGTTGGTCTGAAACAAGATAGTTTCAAAGAAATACATACATGGTTTTTTTTTTACTTGACAACGTCATACTATAAATCATTTTTTAAACAATTATAACGCAAACCTCTTTATTTATGTATTTTGTTATCAGTAATTTGACATACTTTAATCTTTTAAAGTACAGTAATCTAACCTGTCATTCAGTAAATTCAAAACTAATTTGATATTTAGAATAGTTAGCTATAATGGTCATTAAAATTAAATGCATTGCTTAATTATGTATGTTCTGCATTAATCTAGGTCCTACAGGTGTTTACAAGTTGGAAAATAAACAAATGTGATACTTACGAGTTATGTAGGGCCCCGAACGTGGTCAAAGCCAGGGCCAAGCACAATAACATCTCTTTGAGTAACATATTGAGTGTTAACTCCCTGATGCTCGGTTGTATTGCAACTTGAGTATTTTCAGCCGAGTTTTGGGCATCGCTAGCAGCACCTGACTTTGTTGTTAATGACGTGACCTGCGAAATATCTTCAGCGTCCGCCGTTGGAAACATTACACGTCATTCAAAACCAATAACGATACTGAAATTCTTTCATCGATAACACAGCATTGCAAAAGGACTGTGTAAATTGAGTTGTCACTAACAATACTAAGAGAATTAAATGGAAAATTCATAATAAATTTTCACTTAGTAGGTGTAAAAGCGTTTTTATTTATTTCCTAACAATCAATTTTTTTCGGGGAGGTTTTCATGTCAACTTGTCAGCTGAGTGAGCTGTCAAACAAAAGTCATAGTCTAGTATCTTTAGACAAAAGAAAATTTATAAAAAAAGTTGTGCATGGAAATGGCATGTACGCACGGCAGCCAATCAAGCTATGCAAAACCAAATTAAGCTGGATCACCAGATCTCTCATCGTACGGGAAGCTCATACAAAGCGCAGGGTATACTGGTTATGTTTAGCTTGATGTGCTGTCATTGTGTACACTTTTTATCCTTTTTTTTTATACTTTCTTAACAGATGCTACATCAACGACATTTTTTTTTATCAATCCTTATACTCTTTTGCTTGAGATACCACTTTTGCGTTTAGCACGGCAGTATAATATGCACATCCTATGGCTGATCTCACATTACACACCTTCGGTAATTATTTTAAGGTAATCGTAATTAATTGGCACAAGAAAAGAGAGGCCTATACCCAGGAGTGGGTGAGTTCGGCCGTGGATGATGATGATGAATCGTAAGTAAAGGTCTTTTCCTTAGTAGATAGGTCACCCTATTATTTTATGACCATGATGTCGATGTCAAAAACCTGGTATTCAATGCTGGTAAAAAGTGACATTTAACTTTTTTCAAATAAATTGTCATTGTCTTTTCGCAGCCATTTTAATTTCAATGGATTTTTACTGTTTTGGATTTTTTGACGACGAAGTTGTGTCAGTTTTTGTGTTTTAACGGCTGAGGTTTAACAAAACGTGAAAATTATTGATCACAACGACTTCGATACGAATAAGTAACAATAATAATACCTGCGCACTAGTTTGTAGAACCCCTGTAACATTATTTTGTTATGATTCGTTAAACATCCTTGGAATCTCTTTTATTGAAAGTAGTAATTTTTGCAAACATGGAATCTCCAAGACAGTCAGATTCTGATACTGTCGAGTATTGGAAGAAACAAGCCAAGTACTATGAACAAAAGTAAGTCACAATCAATACGCCTTGAAAGAAATGTGAAAACATCTTATTGTATTGCTGGTTTTGCTCATGACAACTATCATGATTCATTTTGTTTTTTTTAGGGTTATCGATATACAACAGGAATTAGATGAATATACTGAAAATTCAGCACAACTTGAAAAAGAATTAGAAGCTTCATTAGTACAAGTCGAGAAACAAAACAGAGATCTGGAACATCAGAATCAACGGCTGAAAAATGAAATTGAAATGTTAAGGGTAAATTATAGTCAAACTTTGCTATCTTTTTTGGTTTTAGTATTTTTTAATGGTCTACAATATTCTCCACTTCCAGAACAAATTGGAAAGAAGTCAGCATGAAACAAATGCTTTAGAGAATGAACTGCAAGCATTAAAAATAGATAAAGATAAACAAGGAGAGTACATCAGAGAGTTGGAGCAAAAAAACGATGATTTAGAGAGAGGTCAGAGGTAAGAAGTACATGAGCTTTTATTTTTTAAATAATCTTAGTGATCCAAGACACTACAGAATTTAGTTAGTACAGAATTTAGGTAGTTATAACTGGTTTGTAATTTTTAATAAAAAAAAAAAAAAAAAAATTATGTTATGATCACTGAAGGTTGTCTTTACCCAACTGCCCCAGAAGAATGGTATTCTTTTTTTAATTTGGTACAATAATTATATGAAATAGATATCATGCTATCTACTTTACTTCATTAGATATAATGTCCTAAAAATTAAAAAAGATAATTGCACCGGTTTCTTAAGCTATTTCTTCCAGAAAACCATTAGTAAATTAAGTCATGTTCATTTATAGAATAATTAAATTACAATCCATAGATGGTTTTCGGCCCCAGAGGTCTTTCACTAGGTTAATAATAGTGTCTCATTAATTATCAATACTCGGTCTTATTTGTCAATAATTGATGACATCAGTTCTAGAAAGGATAGTATGATGTAAAGAATTAACACATCTGTTTACATTTACAGAGTTATATCAGAATCTGTGTCATGCATTGAATCAATGCTAAATCAAGCATATGAAAGAAATGCTGTCCTGGAGAGTGAAGTGGATGAAGTTGAGAATTTGAGGATCAGATTGCAAAGAGCAACAGATGAAGCCAGAGGTAAGAAATTGAAATATTTAAATTACCAGCCTATCTAACCCACTGCGGGGCAAAGCCCTCTTCTCATACAGAAAAGACAACCTTTCTTCTTTCTTGATTGCTCAAGGCAGATACTTGTCCTATTTAATGACCTTAGCTGTATCCATGCACATTGAGGCCGTTGTGGAACACTTGCATTATAAAACTTCTCACCAAATATCTGTTATGTAGGTATTTTCTTATTTGATATCTATATTTTTGTAAATATCTATATAACATAACATCACATCTGTAATCCGGAAGGGTTAGGCAGAGGAGTACCCAATAGTACACTCACATTTCGTCAGTTATGTTTAAGTACCATGTAATAGGGGGCGAGCCTATTGCCATCAACCAGGGACAAATCCAGACTCCATGGCTGCTATTTGGAAATTCCTGATGGAAAAACCCAGAAACACTTTACCTGACCTGGGAATCCAACCCAGGGCCTCATGCTCGGCAGTGCACTTGCAACCACTAGTACCAACAAAGCAGTTGTATAAATAATTCTTAATTTATGTCATGTAAAATCTCAGGGTAAAATCTCTTGACAGATTAATTCAAATTAATCATAGAAGTCAGAATAAGTTGCTCCAAAATCCTCAAATAAAACAATTTCAGATCTGAAGCATGAACTGAGAGTAATGGAGAAGGTTCCAAAACCGAAAACAGGAGATGACAGTACAATTGAAACCTCATTAGTCAATGGACACATTCCAAACCCAGCTCGAACTCAAGTTGAGATAGAAACACAAACTTCTCTGCTGACACCACAAAAACGTAAGTTTAAAAACATTTCTCTAAACTCATAACCTGAATTGTTTCCGCGGGTTAAATATAATACATAGGTTTTAGCATCTTCTAGAATACAACAACAGTTGCGAAGGTTCCATACAACTACAGTATTCTATAGACAAATAATAAAATCACATTAAAGATATGTACTCCCGGCTTACCTCTTACAAAAATGGACCCTTCGTTACTGCAATGGTGACTGAATATCAATAATGTATATTAATACAAGATAGGATCCATCTGACTGACTGATATTTAAGTTAACTTAAAAAAAAATTACTCCTTCTTTCTAAAAACTATAATGATGAGTAAAAAGCTAAATAATTATAATATTCTGGTTCCAGGTGAAATAAACGGCAATGCTATGACACCATCGTCTCGAGTAACCGCCATAAATATAGTCGGCGATTTACTGCGTAAAGTGGGGGTGAGTCAACTAGATATATTCACATTATTCAAAGCTGTATTAGTTTTAATAGTAGCACTAGTCACTTTAGAATGCACCAGTTAGTAGGGGACTTGTTAAGGGAAATTATCATATTTATTTAATGTATTTAATTTATGTATATGTATATTATGAACTTGTACTATTTATGCTTATATATTGTATTTATTAAGCTGTAGAAAGCACAAATGCCTCAATTTTATAATACATATTTATTTTTATGTATACAGTTAAATCTTCGATAGATATAAGTGAGTATGGATTTCAAAAATAAAGTAAATTTAAGTGGCTCTTATTATTTATTTCTTTATTAGTCAAATATATTATCTCTTATTATTTCAGAGTCATCACACTTTTTTAACTTTCAGCAGGGTTGTTACCATTCTAACAAATACCATTTTTTATATTATTATACATTTTATGGTATTAGCTCTAAACTAAATATTTTATGTAGGAGGTAAAGAGATTTTTTTCACTTTTCTGTGCATTGACTGGCGATTTGGGCCAGTCCATAGAGTTCAGTATTAAATAATTCATGGAACCTCTTTAGTTTCTTCTTACCCCTCTCACATCTTATGATTAGAGAAATTGGTAACTTATTTATTTGATTGGTTATTTTTTACGTGGTATTTTGTTTTAGTAATAGATATGAGTTTTATCTAGTCAATCAACAACATCACAGCGAAATAAAACATTAGTAGCGGTAGATTCATAACAAAGATGAATTGTAGTTTTTTTCTGATTTTGTATTTGCATGGTTGTGTTGTGTAGTATGCATGAAATTTATGCTTACAGCTTGAAAGGTTTCTTTGCCGTGAATGTGGTAAGGTTAAATGCTCCTGTGAAACGCCTCCAGCTGCTTCCCAAATAACAACACCGAGCGACTCCACTGCAACAGCAAATGGATTGAATGACAAAGACTTAGATAACAGTAACTCTGTAGAGTACAGAAATCCAAGAGTATACGTACGCTCGAATTCAGGATCTGAACATGATTCCTTAGCGAGGAAACCTCCTGTTTTACCACAACGCGCATCAGAAACACCGTTTGTGCGCTCTGCACAAGCAGGAAACGGAAAGTTGAGAAGATCATTTGCCGTGCGATCCCGAGAGGGTTTAGAAAACCTTCTAAGTTTTGCTTCTATCAGAAAAGGGCCTGATCAAACGAAAAAAGTACAAAACCAACGAGATTTTTAGTGTTTTTTTTATAAATAGAAAATTGTTCAATGCATATGGTAGCTTTACTAGAGATAAATGTTTTTTTTTTTCTTTTTTATTGTGAATATGTTCATGTATTAACTCACAATTATACGATGTAATGTAATATCTAGATGAAATGAATTAGTTAATAGATAATTTGATTATGTTACTCTTTAAACAAGGGTTTTTACTACCGAACTAAATCGACTGCTGCATCATTATTAATATAATTATCTGTATTATATTGCACTAAATGTTATGTAATTAATTATATTTACAGCTTTTCATCCGCACATACTGTACAGCTCGCTTTAAATAATAGGTGTTGGTTATCACCGCACATATCTTCCTATCACCTACTAATCTTTACATCATCATTTACGTGTACTTTTCTTCATTGTAGGCTTTGGAATCAAAGTTAGCGTCGTGTCGCGGTACAGTTAGACCTAAAGAACATTCACCAAATTCAGCTTCGGATGTCAATAAGGACTACAGGTGTGTACTCAAGAACTAAATACGTCCCTCATATCATCACATCTGTATCGTGACGTGCCGCCGCAGCGTTTAGCTTTTATCATAGAGTGATACTATATCAAGCGAATCTTTAAACATCGCTTCAAGTTAATCTTGCTGATCATAAAGAATTCAACTCGAGTACTGTGATCGTAATCACATTTTTCCTAATTTTACTAATATCTGTGATGATAATGAAATAGTTAAGTATCGGTATATCTATCAATGTAAATGGTTTTGGCCTACCCACCGGAGAACTAGCACTGTGTGAATCAAATGCCGCACATCATGTAGTTACTAGCTTCACGAAACATGTGTTGTTTCTTTAAAAGATAATAAAAATTAAATAACGCGTCCATCTTTAAAAAAAATCTATTAAGGGAAATTTTAGCTACCGTAGTAAGCGGTAATTTAGGTCTGTTTTGATTAACTCCAAACATAAATAATAACTGTTGTATCAGTTATTAATTATACTTATCACTTGAGTGCACGAATTCTCGGTGTAAATTTTAGGAGTAATGGACTCACCTTTACATTACTACAATAAATAAATAAGATACTTTAGTCTATTGGTCGACAAAAATATTTTCGAATGATATTTATGTAAATAGTAGGTAAAGAGGTATGTATGAAATTGTTAAAATTAAAGATTAAAATTTATCAGCAGAAAATGCAATGACATGTATAAATTTATGTATTTTGTACTTGCATAATAGTAACATATTTATGTAGATACAATCAGATCTGTGTATTCGACAATACATTGGGATGAGAATATTATTATAGCAATAAATATTTAAGTTAGATTTCTCCGTTAATGTGCTGTGTCATCATAAAATAATATATTTATATTGAAGGTGTTTTTTTTACAATTTGCGACAAGAATAATTTTATAACACCACTATAATATAATCAGGTGCTCAATACACAATTAGTTAAATACTTAGAACTGAAACAGATTCAATAATAATATTAAGAATTAGTATGATTTTCTATTAGATTTTGGAAACTCTAGGTGTTTCAAAAATAAATTCGTGACTAACCGTTAATTACTTTTGGGCAATAATTGCATGAGTGTATCACTACATTGTTCTTAGCATGCACTAATATTATTGTGTTTGTCATTCCCATACTGTATTATATGTATCCTGTTCGAAGCATTCGTCAATTGTCATTACCAAGTTGATAGAAAATAATTGTGCTCTCCCTAATCTTTTTTTCGTAGGGTTACAAGCTTGGTACAAAATAATTTTATGTTATGACGAGCGGGTCGTGTCTTGCCTTATCAATTCTTATTAGTGTGTGGCAGTAATTAAATTTCATTATAATTAAGTTATGTTACATTATATCATTATTAGCTTAATAATATGAGAGAAATTGAAATGAAAACAATATTGACTGTAGGTAGAATTTGTATTTAAATATTTCTGCTATTAAAAACACTGCGTTTTATACATATAACATAACAGACACTTAACAAAATAGCCCCAAATAAACATAGTAATTTAGAAACTCACAATGTAACATACCTCTAAATAATTTGTATTACGTCTTAATAAATAATAATGTATTGAAAATTGTTCTAGTAATATCTACATTTTTAGTTGGTCAAAACAATGATTTGTTATTTGCGTAATATTACTCAAATGTATTTGCCCAGTTTGCTGCAAATAGTTTTAAGTATCTAGCATTTATACGTTCACGCGTGTGGTGACCAAACAACTTTTTATTTTTCACGCAATATTAAATATCGATGGATAATAAAGTAAGTCAAAACAGACTGGTTTCTTTTATTAAAGTTTCCTTATAATTAGATAATTATAATTTTATAATACATTTGGTAAAAATGGGTGTAAACAGACCCTTAACGAAGCCAAAATGCATTTGTTCTCCCTGTCATTGCGATTTTTTTTTGTGCTGGACCGTACTTGGGAACCTTCTAGTTACGGAGATATTGGAAATCAAAGTTTCAACAGTTCAAAAGTTGATAGGTTGAGTTAAAACTTTTATATACTTACTTTACTTTAAATATCTCCATGACCCCTGTACTATTCAATGCATCCATCAGCACAATGTTTTGAGTGCGTTAAATTTAGTCATAACGCAAACTATAATTTACAACCACAAAAAAAAACTTTCCAGCAATCATTTTTACATAGTTACTTAACTTGATGTAGATACAGAATGCTTGGTTGACGGCTTCGTGAAGGGTCTGTTTACACCTTGTACTGAAATAATACAGACTCAGACTATTTGCTTCCCAACAAGCACATTTGACAGCAGATTACTCCATTCCACTTGATTACGAACCTCAACTGGAGGCTTAAATATATTAACCAATTCTGGGATAGATTTATTGAATAATTTTATCCTGAGTATCAATGGTGCATTCTCTTCTTGATTTATCACCTCCATAAGAATGTTACCTGTAAATGAATGTTTTTTAAAGTAACTGTACTAATCTTTTTTTATTGCAAAAAATAGACCTGCTCTGGCGATGGATGAGGTCTATTATGGAACAAGCGTGCCCAGAAGATGCCTGTTCACTCTTGCTTGGTGGTTCAGTGGTTTCCGATTTGTTTACATAACAGTGATGATCAAACATACCTGTAACTTTAGGAGAATGAGTTAGCCATAAGGTCACTACATACAAAGGTAATGTTTGTACCATGTAAATCAATTTGGCCAATAAATACTGGACCGACAGAGATAATACTCTGAACTGCAAAAAAAGAAAAAAAAACTTTAGCAAGTCAGGCAGAAAAGTGAGTAATACAAGCGTATAATTCGAAATGCGTATAAGTCTTGTGAGTTTTCAAACTTCTCTTATTAGCATTTTACATAACGGTGGCACGCGCAAGACATGATGTGGGTCAAGGCATTCATAATGCATGTGAATGTGAAGACACTATGTACAAACAAATGATGCTTTCTAGATTTTGGAATATTACATCGCGCGAAACTGAATTAAAATTCAGGCCATGCAAATAAGTCTTGAAGATCACACTTATCGACGCGGAATTGAGTTGAGCCGATCACGTATCATCACATTAATTGTCGCATTTAGCATATGTGTCAAGTCACATCCTCGGAACCAAAACAAGGCGAATGATGTTTTTTTTTCGCTTTTATTGCATAAAGATATAGTAGTTGTGTTTTAACATGGCAATAGCGGTCATTCCCCTTTCCCTCATCTCTTTACACGAACTGAAACCATAAACCGTGTACTTATCGTTTCTTCTGTTAATGTTCAGGATCACAATCAATGTCAATTCAGGGGTATATTGGTTTGTATACGTTTTTTAAAGGAAGAGATTCAATAAATGTATGTGGTTCAATGGCCGCTATTGCCATGCTAAAACACAACTACTATAACTAAAGCCAATTCTGTGTCGATAATTGTGGTATCTCCAATAACAAGCCTACTGCCTTACCACTGTAAATACGATGTAGTACAAAGTTGTTGTAGGCAATAGTAACAGCAATATGGTAAATGCTACAGTGCCTACAAAAAGCTCTTGGTTCGTATATTCGCAGGAATCTATGCCGCCTCGCAGTGGATTATATTTTCTTCCAACAAACAGTCTCAGGAGTGCAATTAGTCCAGATATTTGTATGTTGAATAGCCTGGAAAAGGATATTGCAGCATAATTATTGTCTGCAGTATAAGCACAAAAGTAAGATGCAGTTACCTGCAATTAAAAAGGCAGATGTCAACGAAGCGACGTGTGCCCTCGAAACGATAACTCAAAACAATTGAAACTCAAGTTTAAGAGCTCAGCCATAAGACTAAAATTAAAAAAAAAAACTGAACAAGAAAAATAAAATCTTACTGGGGGACCCTCGGAAGGGTGTCGTGACCTACAATCATCCTTTTTAAAGGCTTGTAGATGTGTTTGACGTAAAGTGAATAACGATATATGCTTCTCAATATTATTATAATTTAATTGATAAGGAAATCCCTGTGTAGGTAGAAAATGTAACATAATGGAATGTCTACTTTCTACTAAGAAAAATATTTTACCTGGCTGCATAAACATAGATGCAATAAGAATGGAATGTGGCAATGCATATCAGATCAGACACTATAGCTGTTTGAAATGTGAATCCCAAATATCCTATGTAGTGGTATATGTGAAGTATAGTGTCCAGTTTCTCCCCAGATACATCTGAAAAAGCAAAAGTTTGTGAGGATGGATGGATGTTTGTTACTCTTTGACACAAAAGTACTAAATGGATTTGGATGAAATTTGACACATAGTTATAACCAGGATTAACACGTGATTCTTTTTATCCATAAGCATAAGCTAGAAAATCATAGATTTGCCATTTCACACTAAAAAACATTCAAATTTCTGTTTTACTACGTTTTACCCGCCCCGGCTTCGCACGGGTGCAATATCTACATATAAACCTTCCTTTTGAATAACTCTAATTATCTATTAAAAAAAAACCGCATCAAAATCCGTTGCGTAGTTTTAAAGATCTAAGCATACATAGGGACAGACAGACAGCGGAAAGCTACTTTGTTTTATACTATATAGTATAGTATTTGAATACAAAGAGATAAATAGATATTTCAACATGTTTTATCTATATTTCACCAGTGGGTATGAATAGTGGGTATATGTTTATTTTGTGTTGAATTTTACAAAAGTAATGGTATATTTTACCCAAAAACAACCACCATAGTTGTACATGATAAGAGAAGTATTTTCCCAACATTTTATTGAATGCATTATTGAGTTTTAATCCAACTGGAGCACCCATCAGCCATTTTAGTAGAGTGTAAAGGGAATTAATTAATTTCTGCAACAGAAAACAAGTTATGTTTAATATATTATAATCCAAAAAATAAATATTGCAAATATTTTAATGACTTGATTTTGAATAGATCCTCAAAAATCTACATAAGCATAAGGATGTGCTTATTGTGTGCTATAATTAAGCTCACTAATAATACCTTTATGGGTTAAAATAAAAAAACCTCTGAAAAAAAAAACTGACTTTGAGTTTAGTTTTTTATTTTACCCTTTTTACTTGTAGGATACCACACAAATTCTTGTAATGAATAAATAAAAAATTCGTTGATTGTCTTCCCTAGTGGCCTAAACAAATATCAGAACCTTAATATGCTGCAGCCGCTATTTTATGGCTCGTACAGTACATAATTGTAAGGTAACTTCACGTGGCGTCACGTGATGTGGCAATTAAAAAAAGGAAAAAAACCAAATTACTGAACCGATTTTGATGAAATTTCTTTGGGCCCAAATCGAAAAGTATATCCTTTCATATAAAGATGAATTTTTCATACCGGTTAAGAAATGACAGAGTTATGAGGTAACAAACATGAAAAAAAATTGCAATCGAATTGAGAACCTTCTCCTTTTATGAAGACAGTCAGTTAATAAAAAATCTCTATGACATAATATTTACCTCTAGAATTCCCATTAGTGTTATGCTGATATCCGTTTTGTCCTCTGTAAGCATCTGTAGAGTAAGGTATCCCAACAGGATATCCATTATCACTGCCAGAATTAAATTACCCTGTTTTATTGTTATCTGAAAATGTAGTTAGAAGAGTATTTTAAAAAAAAACAGAATAGTCATCATTATTACTGATTTGATGTGCCACAGTTTGTTAGAAGTAGATACTTCAAATATAAGGTTTCAGTGCACTTGACCGGTCATTTCCGCTGGTTAATACCCCGTGGTTAACACTATTAACTACTGGGAATGATGCTTTCTACTGGTTAACAGTGTTGACGAACGCGACATTTTTTTTCCAATAGTTAATACCCTCTTCTCGCAAATAGTTCAGGAGTCAGGTTAAAGAAAAGTAAAAAGAAATCTTATATAATATTATAAAGCTGAAGAGTTTGTTTGTTTGGTTGCACGCGTTAATCTCAGGAACTACTGGTTCGAATTGAAAAATTATTTTTGTGTTGGATAGTCCATTTATCGAGGAAGGCTAAGATTTGTTTTTATTTTTCTTTAACCTGACTCCTGAATTATTTGCGAGACGAGGGTATTAACTATTGGCAAAAAAAAAATCATGTTCGTCAACACTGTTAACCAGTAGAACACATCATTCCCAGTAGTTAATAGTGTTAACCACAGGTTATTAACCAGTGGGATCGACTGCACTTGACTTACTTTTTTGTCCCTTTTGATAGTTGATATTAGCCAATTGATTAATTTCCAATAATTATAAACATGTTGCAGGAACATAGATGAAGCCAGCCACTGCTGGTTTCTTTTGTTTTCTTTATCATTGTCTTCAAATATTTTTCCATGTTCCTCTTGGATTAATTGCACCAATTTAGTAAAATAATTATCCTTGGTATCAGTAATTGCTTGGGAGTCTTTTATACTGTTATAATCATAAAGCATGAGAATACAATTACTGGTAGTGATTACTTGATTTCCATTTATTAACAACTTGTTGATTTTTAGTTTCAAGTTTTGTTCTATGTCCAGAAAATTTAAAAACCGTCTGGACACCTTCTTTGGTAAATAATCCCCACAGTATCCGTATATTTCATTTTCTTGTTGTTTCTCGGACCATAGCTCATTACTTGTTGTGTATTTGGTAATATAAACCGTGCGAGTATCATCCGAGATATTAACATAACCCTTGAAAAATATTTCCTTTGTTTTCTGGGGAAATATAGGGAGCAATATTCTTACTGTAGTAGGCATTTTCGCAAAACATTACGGTGTTATTCGTAAGTACCGTATAATTCTTAAACAAAATAATTCATGATAAAACTCAAAACAAACCAAACTTGATGATAACACCTGTCGAAACTGTCAAAGTCAATGTCATGTCATTGACTTGACAACTCAAAACAGTCTATAAATCCTCTTTTTTACTTCCCCATGAAATTGAGAAGATCAGCCAAAACCACAACCAATAGCACCACCACCACAACTTTTCTTTCCACTAACATAGAGTACTTTTTCACTAACCCATACGGACCTCGGACCTTATTGTTCGAAATAATTATTTATTTGATTTGATTTGAAAGCTTATTGTAGATGGCATGTCTATAGCTAGGTCTTAGTCAGCCCTATAAGGTCAAGTTATATTTAAATGAAATTAACATATTTTAACATTTTATTTTATTATACATAAATTGGAAGGAAACTACTTTCATTTTATTTTATGTATTCACAGACTAAGTAGAGTGCATCTCTGAAAACCAATGCCAAACGACAATGTTCTAGAACTGACAACTTTTAATGTATAAACTCAAAAAACAATTGTCGCCATTTTAGTTTCGTAATTTGATTGTTAAGTTGGCTTGTAGTGGCAACTGGAAGTTTTTGAGAATTGAAATATGAACCAGTTTGGATAACATATGATATAAAGATATTCCTGCCAGAAAACGAGGATTAAAATATTTATAATATAGGAATAGGCACTTGTTGGTCGGAAAAGGCAAAATTTCCGATTCAATATGTCAGCACACGAGCAAATGAGGGCAATGTTGGACCAACTGATGGGCACCGCTCGCAATGGTAATTTCTTTTTTCTTTAAATTATTTCTTCTTAGAGCTTTCGTATCGTTCTTTTTTCTTTTCAAAACAAAACCTCTCAATTTGTACTGAGCATAAATTATTTATTCATCTATATTTTTCATTCTTTTTCAGGTGAAACAGACAAACATGGGGTTAAATTTTATGACGATGCAGTGTGCAAATCGTTTTTATTACAATGTTGTCCTCATGAAATCCTATCTTCCACGGTAAGATTATATGTTTTGATAACAACTTGGTAATACATTCTGAGTTTTCATTAAATTTCTGTATTGCGAGTCTTTTTTTTTCGTATTAATGCTAAATCAGCAAGAAGCTGATGCTAAATATATTCATAAATCTTTCTGGGAAATATTAATGAAATCTCAGTAATTTGATCTTATATTGGGAATTGCAGTGCTTTTTTGGTCCACATACATTAAGATATTAATAACATGTGTTTACATCTGATTGCTTCGATTTATTTGAACTACCCACTTGGTATTTATTGTACGATCTTAATGTATGTGTTTGATTTTCACTCTCACATCTCTTGCCGAATGATCTTATGAATTTAGTATCGCTGGAGAATTCTTACATCGGAGTGGCATTAACTGTGGTGAAATATGCTTTTCAGAAAATGCCCAACACTAGTCTTTATTGCTCATCACAATACTTAACAGATGAGGGATAGATTGTATGAGTTAGGCTGTTCTGTAAGTACCAAGATGTACGTATAAAAACATTTATAGTTAGCTGATTGTATTATTACTGCTATGCAGTATTTAATTTAATAAGGCTCACGAAACAATTAAATTTTCCAACGGTTACTAATGCTGCTTCGGTGAGTACATGAGAAAATTTTAGGAACATGAAAAACATAAGCCTGGGTGAGAGCAATTTGGTGTCATACATTGTAACTACATTGGGTACGTACTGTGCTGTTTAAATGGCTAGCATATCCAACAAACTATTGCATGAAACATTTTCGAACAAGAAAAATTTTCGAACTATGAATTTGTTAATGTTTTAGTTAAATTGTACTCAATTTTTAAAAAAGAATTTGATCTTGACTGACAAATTCCATCAACAATTGAGAACTATGTAATTATTTGTCATTTGCCTGAATATGTCTATGCAAACAAATACAATTCGTTATTTTGATACATATTTAAAATTATGTTACTATAATCATGTTTTCAACATTTTTACTTTATGACAAAAACACTGCACAATATTTTCAAAATAAGGTTAGCATTAAATATTTGACTGATATATAATTTACAAATATTGAAACTTGCGAAAAACAAATGTACAAAGAAAACGTCAGATTACTATAAGTTGGTATTTTAATATTTTTTGTACAGATTGTCTGTTACCTTTAATTTTGTTCTGTTGTGTCTAAATATGTCTTCAGTCTAGTTAGGATATTCGGGAGGGTGTTTCCTCTAACATTTGTAAGTATTTATGATAAATAACATTATCCTGTGCGTGAACCTGGGCTGTGTGAGCTGTGGTGATGATGTAGTATGTATTTCTTTAAAATATTTTTATGACAGATTTTTGTGTATTGAGAATATAATTATTTTTATAAATATTATTTGTGTCTGTTAGGGAATGATCATAAAATTGTATTATTACTTAGAACAGAAAAATAAATAAAGTTAATCTCATAATGTCTCACCTAAATTTTTCGTCCAAATGGGCACTTAGTATTAATGTGGTTTTTTTTTTACAGCGTATGGATTTAGGTGAGTGTCCAAAAATACATGATTTGGCTCTCCGTGCGGATTATGAATTAGCTTCAAAAACCAAAGACTATTTCTACGACATTGATGTAAGTATGACTCATTTATTACAAAAAAGTTTTTAACTTTTTGGGACTAACCACACCAGTTGGGTAACTTTTTGATGGTTTCTTTATAAATAATAATTACTTCAAAAATCAGACTATATTACTGATTTTCGAAGTTTAAAATACCGAGGTACCGTATACATAAAGTTTGAAAGTACGACTTACGTAATTCAAAAGGTACGCTATGACGAATTACATAATTGACAATGTTCATCATCAAGATGTACGGAACTTTGAAAACTTGCTATGAGGAATTATTTCATTGAGACTGTTCATCATCGAGATTTTGAGATACTTACGTTTATGGTGTCACGTCATAGCAAACTTGTATGTATAAGGTACATCATTGTTTTAAACTTTGAAGTTCAGTAATACAGTCCAAAAATCAGCGCAAGAAACTACACACAGTGTGGTGGATTTTTTGTTTAGTGCCAACCAATGGAGACAAAAAAATGAATGCCATTTACTAATTGTAATTTTCTTAGAATTTTCAAGTACCTGGAGAAAAAAATAATATGACATATCGATAAATAATTATAATTTGGTTTATAATGCCTAGGCAACAGATCATTTAGAGGCATTTATAGCCGACTGCGATCGTCGCACAACAGCGGCTAAACAGCGCCTTGCTGAAACTCAGGAAGAACTGTCTGCCGAAGTCACAGAGAAAGCTAATGCTGTGCATGAGCTGGCCGAACAGATCGGTCAAAAACTAGCTCGCGCTGAAGCACTAGGGGAGGAGGGCATGGTGGAAGAAAGTGTAAAACTTATGGGGGAGGTGAGATCTATAAACTCTTGGTTATTAGTGGAATCATAATTATTTCATAGACTGTTTTCACTATTTACACGTTATATTACAGATTGATGAGCTACGCAAAAAGAAGGCTGTAGCTGAACAGGAATACCGCAATTCCATGCCTGCTTCTTCTTATCAACAACAGAAACTACGCGTTTGTGAAGTATGCTCCGCATACCTGGGTATTCATGACAATGATAGACGGTTAGCTGATCATTTTGGAGGAAAACTTCATCTTGGATTTATTACCATTCGTGAGAAACTTTCGGAATTGAAGGTAATACCTGAAAAGGCTATTTTCTTTTTGTTGTCTATCATGACTTAATGAAGTAGAAACGACACTTTATTTAATGTCTCTTTCGTCTTTCAAGGACTAAAGTTAACTTATTTACATCTTGTGATTCTATAGAAAACTGTAGACAAACGCCGTGAAGAGCGTGGTGCTTCTGAGCGTGAGCGTACGGGCGGTCGTCGCCACTACGTCGGCGGTCGCGAGTTAGACCGGCGTGCGCGACGCCACCGCGAGTCTGCGAGGGACCGCGACCGCAACAAGGAGTCCGATCGTGACCGCGAACGTAAGGACAGGGATCGGCGGGATGGCGAACGAGAACGTGAACGCGGCGAACGGAGGTAAACTTCAATGCTCAAATCAATGTGCAAATTGTAAATTGACTTAGCTTTACCAGATTTCAACTTCTCTCTCTTCTTAAACCTTTGGCCACCCAATGCTGAGTGTTATGTAGGTCTCTTCCAAATCTCTCCACTTTTGGCGGTTTTGTGTTATAGCTATCCAGTGTCTTCCGGCCATTGGAGCTTAATGAGGAACAATATTTGCTGATTTCACTGATCTCAATAAAACTCAGTCGGAAATACTAGTATAGTTGAATTTAACATTAAGAAAAATTCTTTAACCTCTTTGTTATTAACTTTAAAGTAAAAAAATATTTAACATAGTAAATAGATTCACTGCGGTCTTTATTATCGGATAGTACAACATTACGTACGGCCGTCTGACATCGGCCATATTATATTCACATTTTTTTTTCTCCTAACAGACGTAGCCGGTCACGCAGTAAAAGTAAACGCGAGGGATCGCGCGAGCGTTCTCGCGGACGGGACCGCGACCGTGAACGTGAACGTGATTCTCGTCGCAGCCGCTCTCATCGCTCCTCCTCTAAAGAACGTAGACGGGACTAGCCGTTGCCATTACTGTATAACCTTTATTAATAATTATGATCCTCCTCTCTCAAACTTACCGTGTGGTTGATGCCATCCCACACTTTTATTACCCTTACAATCGAATTTCTCTCTCATGATAAAAATTGATTTATTAAAAGTAACAAAGAATGCTTTTATGTTTTTACTAGCTTTTCCTACAATTCAATAGGTAAACTCAGTTAAATGAAACTGAGTTTAATGACTATTTAGTTAATCGCAAAGTAAGTATATACTTTGCGATTAACTAAATAGTCAAAAAAACGGTTAACGCAATACCAAAATTAGAATCATAAACTTACACTATTCTTTGTTTAGAATTTTATATGCCTAATGCGTTTTCATCACCAATAGTAGTTGTGTGTAAAGGAGATGTTCCAAAAATGTATGGAGCCTGGGCTAGCACTGTGTACACTATATGTAAAGATCGCTATATAATACTGTAACCGTGTTTTATTGTTAATTTTCTTTAATTTCACTTCGTTTCAATGGAGATTCAAATTAACTAGATCAAGGAGAGCAACACACCAGTTTGACAATGACATTTGATTGAAGTCGTATCGGAATAAGATCTGCGATAAAAAAAAAACAGAAACCATAAAACAAAGCCAGGATCAACAAAGAAGCACTCAATCAATGTCCGTAGTAGTACACTGGGTCGCAAAACAAAAACAATCACTAAAATCTCCGAAACACATCCAATTCAAACTCAAAGCAAAGAAATATTCAAAGACGTCACTTCTGAAAACTGTCAAGGTTATCTTATTAAAAACTTTTCAAATTATCGTTTTTGTGCGCCTGTACCCTTCTTCACATTATTTTGTTAGTATTTTTATGAAATTCCCCTATTTTTTTTTATCTTATTTATCTATGTAGTGTATATAGTGGTAGCCCAAAATCAAACATCTCCTTGAGTTATATTATTTGTTTTAATTTAATGTAGATAATTTTATTATTTCTCACCGTGATGTATATTTCTCATTTCTAGTGAGGTTATAAAAGCCGAAAAACTTTGTAGGTTAGTATAAATAATTATAACTAGCACTGCCGACATAGGAGCAATGTATTTTAACGCCTAAACCTTATTTTCATTCTATTTGACTCAATGTACTGACGATGTAACTAAAATAATGTTCCAGTCTGTATGTATTATATATTTTGTATTTCTTGTAATACTTTTTTTAAAGAATCGATCTTATACATAAACTACAATGCATGTAGTAGATACGGAACTGACTTCTACACTGGATCGTTCGGGCGTTAGCATAGGAGATATAAAGAAGATATAAGGAAGTTATAATTTAGTTTTAGATTCTATGTAAGATTTGTTAGGTTTTAATGTAATATTATTTGGAAAATATGATAAGTATATTTCATGTCGGTATAGGTACCTAGTTCGTTTGCGCTAGTTATATGATGGTATGAATTTATTTTACATATTGCAGAAGCAATAAAAGGTCAATATTTCAGGAACAGTCAAAAAAACATTAGTACTTCATTTTTACATGGTATGATGTAACATGTAGTTTAGTGCATTTCGTTTGTTAAAATTAAAATCCTTATAATTGACTTGCGTGTTTTTTTTATCAACGCCGGCCGAGGACTGGGGTATGTTAAAATTTATCGTACAGTGCGTTCGCGTAGGCGTAACATTGACATCAAAACGTTTGATAACGATAAAGATTTCAATTAGTTGAAATCTTTATCGTTATCAAACGTTTCGTGTCTCTTCTTAGGAAGAGACACTAAAAATAGAAAATTCAACATGTTTTTATGTAAATGTTTAACCAACACGCAGAAGGCTCGAATTGCAAAAGTAAAAAAAAAAAAGATTACTTTTACGTTACACAACGAGTTTTATAGTAACTTTTGATAACAGAAGGATTTGATTTTAACATAGTCAACCTCTTTTTTAATTTTTTTTCTTAGCCTATACAAGGTTTAAACGGTCCCTTCACGAAGCCGTTGACCAAGCATTCTGTACAACAAACTAAAGTAACTCTACGCGAAAAATATTGCAGGGAAACTACTTTTTTTTTTGGTGAAAAATTACGTTTTGCGGTAAAATTCAATGTAACGCACTCAAAAGATTGTGCTGATGGATACATGGATTAGGGTTCGTGGGTTCCTGGAGGTATTTAAAGTACAGTTCTGTTATAGCATTAAAAACTTGTGAAAAAGTTGACACTGACCCCCACTATCTCCGTAACTAGGTTCCCAGGTATGGTCCAGAACAAAAAAGTGGTCGCAATGACGGACAGAACAAGTCATTTTTAAAATAAATTGTTTTTCCCTTTCATTTTATTAAAAAAATTATGTAAATTATGCAACTCGAAGCAGAAAAGCCTCAACTCCGTAGTTATGGCTTTTCTTGTTACAATTGTGAATAACGCTTTTTCACGCCAGAATCGAAGCTTTTATACTATTATTATTCTATGTAATAAGGCCATAATTGGAATATAACGTCTTTTATCGTTAGTATCTTCAAATGAATTCGAGACAACAAAGATGAAAAGCCATGACCTATACAATATCGCACCCTTAGAACATAAATGGCACTAAACGAAAATGTTAATTTTACAGTATGGCCGTTTTAAGATTTTTTAAGAATTGAATGGGTGATATGGAACTAAAAAAATATAAATAAAGCTTTGTGATCGGCTTAAAATAACAGTTTAACTAACGCTGTTTCAGTATCCAGTGGCATACGATAAAATTATTGATTATTTATCAATGGAGAAGCATTTAAAAAAAAAGTTTAGCATAGTGTCGGTTATAGTTTTCTAGTTATTCAAAACTTTTTGCTTAATGACCTCTAAATGTTATTTTACCTACATTGTTATGATAAAAAAGAGAGAAATAAAACAATATAACTACTAAAATAATAAAGAATTATATTTATTTGGCACATGCCCACAGTTTTCGGTAAAAATTATCACACATATTCATAATTAACAAATCTGTTTAAATCTAGATAAAAGTATTATCAAAATAACAGAAACTTCGTCATTTTATCGTAAATAACATTAATATTAAAAACTTGTTCTTACTACTTACTAATCAGTACAATTATTAGAGGTATTTCAACTTATCTGCTAAGGTTAAAAGTCTTTCGAAGTAGGAACTGTAAAAGTTACGTAAAAATCAGCGTATTAAAGGTTTAATTATCATAAGAGTCAGTAAAAATCTTGCAGTAATTTAAAAATATAGTTTTTTTTACAAAAAACCGTAAGAAATTATAAAAATATTGTATCAAAATCTTGTACATACTATAAAATCTTGTAAAAACTGAATTACGAAAAAACCAGCAAAGCTTTTTAGCAATTTAGTCGTTAACGTCAGTTCTAGAACCGAGAAAAAAATTAATAAACTAACAGTAACTTAAAAACATTTTCGCACATAAATCACAAAACTTATCGAAAACTTCTTCTTACAAATTATAAATCAACAGTTTTTTTTAAAGGCGTTCTCACTACTCTACCTGCCTAGTTCAAAACTCTATCAAAGTAGGAATTGAAAAAATTGGGGATCAAACCAGCATCTAGAAGGCTTTTCACGTCATTCTTTTTTCTTTCAGATAAATTCAACTTTTGGTTATACAGCTGTTGCAGTTCTTGAGTCCGCTGGTTCCTTGTACTGACCCTTTTAGTGGCGCTACCGAAAATGCCCGTTATTAAATTCGTATAAGAACAAAATCCTAATTAAAGTTAAAAAATAACTGACACTAAACTCAAACTGCCACTTATGCAATTACGCACAGCTAATATTTGAAAGCATATTTATTGATTAAATGGCTCTTTACAGAAAATGCCCGTTATTGAATTCATATAAAAACAAAATCCACGCTAAAGTTATTAAATAACTGGCATTATATTCAAACTGCCACTTATGCATTTACTCACTGTAAATATTCGAAAGCAAATTTATTAAATAAGAGGCACTTTACACAAAGTGCCATTTTTAACTCCCCTCGACAAGGATTCCCTCCGGAGACTTGACGCGAACTTGCGTAGTGCCGGTTTATCAATTACCGACTGGACAAATTGTGATAAATTCATAAGTGACACTAGCGACATCTAGCAAAAATTTGGCGCCTTAGAGCTACCGGGGTCTTTGCATTAGGCGCGTTTCGTTTTATGCGTTTTGACTGTATACTTAACTAAAAAATGACATTTTTTGTATAGTGCCACTTATGTTTTAAGAGTGCGATATGGGAATCACGACCGATAAATGTGCTAATATAAGAAGGCCTAAAAATTAAGTTGCGGCTTTCCAAGTATGCAAACTATTATTACCAATAAGAAAAGGCGTAATATAGAAATTATGGCTTTTCATCGCAGAAAACATCGTTTTCGGGGCTCTAAATTACGCCTTTTTACCTAAGTGGCTACGAGCGACTTACAGCTTTATTACCTAAACAAAAAGATAGAGATTTTCTTGCTGAATCCGAATCAATTTTTGATAAAAATGTTAGTTACGGCCTTGTCATCGTATGACGGCAGTATTGCCCACAGCAGCGATTCCAGTTTTTGAGCGTATTGTGGTATTAGGAATTCTGTCGCTAAGTTTAATACCCAATACGCTACGATGGAACGTAGCGTATTGGGTTATCCCCCTTTGGCAAACCTTGAGTTTGGATTTGACTGAGGATTCTGACAAATAGGATGATATCATCAGCGAAACGAAGGTTGGTGAGTTTTATGCAATGTTATACCGTTACTGGACCATAGGTCTGCTAGGTCACCATGTTTCATTTCTATTTTGACATTTTAACCGGGAATGTTGAGTTTAATGTTTGCTGTGCTATTGTTGTTAATTACTTTGAGGATATCGATGTAGGTTTGGTCTAACTGTTGATTTGGTAAAGAGGAAAAATATTTCTTTGTTCCACTTTATATCTTCTAAAGCGTTCTCTACTTCTATTAGGCGCTCTTTTGTCATCAGTGTACGGACGTTGTAGGTGAGAATATTAAGACTATCGGAGTCCTTTAGTATTTTAGCCGAAGTCGTTTGACGGTTGATCGATCTCGCTACTCAACTTCTTTTTATTATTTCCAGTTCTTAAGATGTTAAATAAAATAACGATCTAAGTATGTATAGTTCATTTATTTATTTCACTTATTGTTAAGCATTTCATGCTCACATAAGTATTTCATACCTATTTAAAATTACTACAATTCCTACTTGGTATTTAAAAAATACCTGTTAGCATTTTAAGAAAGCACCTACGTCTTATTCTTTACATTTTCATGCATACTACGACTACAATAAGAAATTATATTTGAAACAGTCGACAGTTTTTTAGTTCAAAAACTATTCTTCGTAACAAACTATGTAATATATTATAATCTTAACAGAATGCTCCACTAAAATTGAAAATTTGTATCTTTTATGAACAGGCATTGTTCTAAAAGGAGTCTATAAAAATAAACACTACGAATGCAGTATGTCCTTTCCAGTGTTAAATTCGAGACACCGCTTACGTGAAGGCGTCATGCTTTTGTAGCACAGTACCTTCATACCCACAAAACAATTTTTGAAAAGGTCACCAAGAGACCATAGATCTGCAGACAAACATCCCGGGGTGGTGTTGCACAGAGGTGATGAAAATTTCAGTATTTTTGACCTACGACATCTAGATTTTGGGATATGCGACACGCAACCGGTGTTCCAAATTGAACACGGAATAGGACATACGCACATCTACTAAATTAAATGGGTTTTATACAAGAATCCTACTGAATAATGTCTTTTAGGGAATATTTAAAGACCTAATTGTGATTAGGAACAGAGTAGTTAAGGTATAAAAAATAATGGCATTTTAATTTTAACTAAATACGAATACATTACATCCAGTTATCTGTTCATTACTTCACTTACAAAACATGATTTCTACATAGATCAATTTGTGTGGATATAATAAAATATCTCTTATACATTTTTATGTTGTAAAAATATGCATGGAAAATTAAAACCTACTTCAACATTCTTATCAGTTTCATAGTACCTATCTATACTATTGATATTGTGGTAATGTAGTTTCCTATCACATAATTATAATTGCTACTATTACCCACAGTACCAAAACAAACTGATATTGCGCTATGAAATACGTTTTATTCGTAACACGTAATAACTGTTTGGTACCTACTGTTGTATTCCTGTAGCAACAGCGAAAAAGATTCAAATAAAATGTGTTTGGCATGAGTAACAAACTAAACTGCCAAGCAAAAGTCGTGAATTACAGTGTATTTAATCCATACTAAAGACTCATTATTACAAAATGTACTTTCTACAATAACAAGTAAACTTTAGGTTTGTTATTTATAACTGCCATTGGTAAACGCAACAGGGTTCGAAACTATCAAAATAATTATAAATGACTTGAATTTGTTATTTTTTTGACTTACTAATGACAATTTTGTTACTAAAATATTAAGTAAATAATACAATTGTTTTATTCTTTAGTTTTAACACAAATGCACAAACAATTCTGTTTCTTGATTAATTATTATTATACACAATAATCGTGACCGTTTTTTTTAAGTTGACACCGCCTTTGCACGGGGTACACACGGCGACACATCAAGCTATACATGTCTAGTATAACATGGCCTCGCATTAAATAGATTTCCTGTACAATGAGAGATCTGCATGAACTGGTATTATATAGCTTGATTGGTCGCCGTGTGTACGTGCAGAAGCAGCAAATCGCGTTCGGATACACGTGAAGGTTTATGATTTTGCTGCGGGACTGTTCGAAAGAGATACCGTGGCCCTGGAACACAAAGGGCAAAGAAGGAACATGGATGGGTTTTAGTCAGTACAAGTCGTACACTCCCCTCCGCTCCGCCCAGAGTGGTGGGGGGTCATTTGATGATTTCCCATCCGGAAACAAACAAAAAAAAAGGTTTATGATTTTTGTTATTATCAAGATAATAAATCAAGGTATAATTATCAATTGGAACACTGAAACGCAGACACATACTAGTTTATTGGCTAGGATATCCGGATATAACGACCACTTATTCACTTAGACATAACACTGATTTAAAAAAATTAGATGCGTTAAGCAGGCCTTAATGTGAACTACTTTCACAATTTCAATATAACTAAATATTTTTTTATGATAATAGCGCTTTTAAATAATTAATTAACAGCTAAAGGCATTGAGAGATGTTTAGAGTCCATATTTACCAGCTCAAATTATTCCTGTACCTAATATAAAATAAAAGAGTAGAAAAATATAACTCAATTTATGGATTAGTTGATAATTCAACAGGTAACACTTATTAAACGTAAATCAGTACGAGGAGGTGAAACAAAACAGTTTCAAACAGATACTATAATAGACAACCAGCTCTATATTTAACTACAGTTCAGTATTAAAAGATAAAATAAAACTATGAGTTTAAATGAGATCATAAAATAGTATAGCGTCATATTTTAGTAAAGGAAAAATTGTGTGATTGTATTTGCTAGAAGAGAAAGTACTTATTAATTTAGTTCGTTCATAATGAATGTGCCATTTGTAATGTACCAGTTAAGTAGGGATTGGCTTAGGCTGCTGGCCATACATACAAGTGCTAGGAAAGTAATTTTGTTTACGAAATGGTAACCAGGTGGCCTACCATGACGTCTTAATGCAGGAGTAACTCCAGTGTGGGAAAGAGACACAGCTATACAGGTCGTCTAGTGCCATGTCTTTCCCACACTGGAATTACCATGGTAGGCAGGTGGCCTACCATCCATTATCTAGTAGAACTCAATCAGTCATCAGTTACGGTCGTAAAGTGTTTGCCAGTCCTCTAAACATAAATTAAGTAGTTTTCTCAAAGATTCTTTTGGCACATAGTACAGAATCCGAATCTTCGTTTTCGAAATGATGAAGTTGGTCAATTATTTTTTCGTTGTTGTTTCCTCAAGATTATTAATTAAACATTGCTCAAATATCAAAATAATACATTTTATACTAATAAACTGAAATAATAACACGCCTTGTTGAAATTTTTTTAGATATGATAGAAAGACTATTAATTATGTGATTAAAATATTTCTTTTACTTACAAAATATATCCCTGTTTATTTAAAACATTACCTTACTAACTACACTTTAGAAATCTAGTAGAATAAGATTTTTAATTAAGCTAAGTGTGGTTTGATTTGATTGTAATACATATAAATGGAAAACAGATGCTTTTGGAGTCTCGATTTCAAACTCTTTCTATACATGATTTTGTGTTATAATATAATATTATGCTCATAAAAAATATAATATGATGTTTAATAATTTTTTCTTACGTATCTAGATTATTTGTAATAGTTGCGCAGAAACTGTTGTCATCATAATAACTAAATGGCCTCTGAGACTAGTAGACTCTTACTGGACTACAAAGTAGATCAATAATGAGGACTTCCACGCTTCTATTTGATTTTAATTTTGTGTAGTTTTAGCTTGAAACCTAGCATCTCCGATAGCACCCCCGAAAGCGCCGATAGTATGACCACTTTAGTGATGGTGTAGAGGTAGTGATTGGCGCATAGCGCTGATATCTTGAACGGCGCATCCAATTCCTGAAACAAAGGAGTCTTGTTGAAATTAGTTGGAACAAAACAAATGAGAGCGCGAAATAATAATAATCTTGTTCCGAAATCAAAAAATCAAAATCAAAGCATTTATTTCAAGTAGGCCAGTTACAGGCACTTTTGAATTGTCGAAACAAAGACAACAGTGTAATATAGCTACAGTCCCAGTCACAAGGCACAAAAACTGTGAAAGTACTGTAGATGCCCATGCCGATGCCACGCATGATGCCGATCCAGCCTGTCCCTTGTCCCAATGACTCTCTAAACCTAAGCTGAAGGTCGTATCCCACAGGGTTGGTTTTTATGCCCTCTGGATGTAGGCCTTACACTCAAGCCACCCACAGAGTAGTCCGGTTAAGCAGATGACAACCTACTAGGTAGATCTGAAAAAGCCATTAAAAAAATTCGAGTGCGTTGTGTGTAAGTGCAAGCACCGATGTGCACGCTACGTACACGGCACGGAGCTGGTCTGACATCCATCCAAGTGTTAGAGTTTTGTTCAAGTAAAATCAATGCAACCCTTGAATATCACATGCTTTCTTAAATAAAAAATAATATCAGCCAATTAAATTCCTGGCCAATTGTGAATTAAAATGATTGATTCTGTAAATAGGATCGGAACTCCCGTTTTCTTTATAGCTGCATGCAGCAGATAGAGTTGACCTTTCCGTATCTGACTACTGAGAAGAAAATGACATGCGATTTACCTCTGTTAATATCCTAAACGATTAATAATTAAGGTTCAATGGAGTCCTAACATCAACACAGGATTGCAGATATTAATATGAAAAAGTTGTCTGAACATACCTTAAGTAAATCAGCTGCCAGCTTG
Organism: Noctua janthina; assembly: GCA_963576755.1. Lineage (NCBI taxonomy): Eukaryota > Metazoa > Arthropoda > Insecta > Lepidoptera > Noctuidae > Noctua > Noctua janthina. Next base: position 9,935,137 of record OY755055.1, read on the forward strand.
AGTACGTTATTAGCGACCGTCAGTTGTTCTTTACTCTCTGGTCTCTGCTCTATGGCAAGGTGTAAGTTGATCTGTTCAGTCAGTATGGCAGACAGGCATCCGCGGTACTTCTTGTTCACGTTACTGCCCAAAGTGCCCAGTCGCAGTAGGTATATTCCAATACAAAAGCTCCACAGCAACACTTCGAGTAGCCAGCCGCTTTCTAACGTCACTGAGTCCTGAGTATTATTACACTGTTATTAATCTTATTAATTTTCTGAACTTGCACACATAAATACATAGATAAATAATGTGTGGCTTGAGTTGTGATGTGTTACAATGGTTTTAGATTAGATTTCTGTTAAAGGCGCTTTCTCACCGGAGCATGCACCTTAATGTAAAAATCCAAGATTCGATTTTTTACAAAAACAAATTGGTCGTATTAGGTTGCACACTGTAATGCTCACCTCACTTACTGATGTAATTATCAAATTTGAAGTTTTACATTACAGGCGAATGCTTCTGGCGAGGAAGCCCCCGGGTTAGTGAGGTTATCTTAACAACAAAAATATCGATATATCGGTGACATTATTTTTCAAGATTTGATGGTAGATATAACATAAACGTCATTTAATACAGAACCTTTACCTGTTTTAAAGGCGGTTAAAAAGAGGATGTAACGACAACGATCTAGCGCTGAGATCAAACGACAGAAGATATTATTTTTATATAATTTTTGAGTCTAATTAGATAGAGGGATTGCGGGAGGTTCGTAGCAGGTGGCGTTCTGTACTTTCAGCCTACCCCCATAAGAATAAGGCGTGAGTTTATGTAAGTAGATAATAATAAAAATTCTTTTACATCACTTACTCTCAGTAGGTGAGTACTAACACATCCTAGTAATACCACTATTAGCATGAATGCTGCTGACACGATGACCTCCACTGAACGCTGAGGACCTCGACGCTAGAAATTAACATTAATAATTAAGTGATAGTGCTATTGAATTTCCTCTTCATTCCATAGAAAGCTCCAAATATTGAATGCTGGGTGCCAATTTTTAAAGCGTGGATTGGCAGCGAGAATCCTTCAAAAGTGTAGGTAAGCAGTAAGTTTATAAGTTGTTACCGCACGCAAAATACACGCTTTGGACGTGGAGTTGCGGACACCAGCCCGTTATACAACACAATACAATATGTTACCACCTCATAAAATGTTGACGCGATCCTAAGCGATCGCAAAGTACGAAAGTTTCGTCCGATACAAATAATCAATATCAGGAAATTTAAAAACGACTTGTTTTATTATGTCCTTACTCCATTTTTAGGGCAAAGATTGCAATAAACATTAAATGCAATAAGTTTGCCATCTTTAATATTTGAGAGTGCGGATCACAAGCAGAAGTAAAAGACTAAGACTGAGATACAAAATTAATAATGATTGTAAGACATCGGATATAAACACTTACTCTCAAATAAGACCTTGTAGACAGCCATGTCTTGATGTTCCTGACAGTGTTGAGTCTAAAGTGCGGCAGTTCAGACTTGCGGGCTCGCCGCGCTGACGTCAGGTGAGAGAATAGCTTGGCGTATAAGAAGCGCTGTTTGAACGCACGCTCTGCTACCGCCAGTAAGAAAAATACGAGGGCGCCAAGGGCGAAGCGTAGCATGCAGGATAGCAGGTTCGTCGATACCAGCCTGGAGGAAAAATAAGTTGATTGGAGAAAGTGCTAGAGCCATCTTTGTTTTAGTGCATGAGAGATTCGGAGTTATACAGGGTGAATAGCATCATCTCTTTCTTGCATCGCAACTTAATTTTAAAAAAGATTACGTTCAAAATAAAAAGATTAATTCTTATAAATTTTAACGATTAAACTTCATCAAATTAAAGCCCCCTTCCTCTCTCCTTGGCTTGGTGGCTTTAATTTGACCTGAAACTATTCTTGTCGTGGCTGGTTAGACGTGATCTTTGAGACAGTAAAAAACCAGTGTAATCACAACAATAGCTTCTTCTTTAAAAATCTTTTAAGTAACATAAATGTAAAAAGTCTAGGCTTACCAAATATTATCACCAAAAGCCCCTATGAAGATTGAGAGCAGTGATCCCTTGTAGCCGGCCATAAGTGTGGGGAAGTAAGTAAGAACGGACAGCGCCTGAAGTTCTTCCTCCGTTCTACTGTCTAGTTCTGCAGCGACCTAATAGCGACAAAAAAAAACTAGAAACTAAAAATAGCGGCCAAACAAAGGAACTTGTAATATCATGCTGTTTCATTTGCACAGTGCAATGTGCGAGTGAGAGGGTAAGATTAGCCATTTTTAAGTCGTTATAAAAATATATCTTTATAGCTTTTGAATTGTTATTATTCAGGATGGCAACATTTGCTTCGCACAATTCATGGTACTTTACACATTCTGCTCTGACACATATAAGGTGTAGCATATTCAGCCTATACAGTTTGTATACGGACCCTTCACGACAACCAAGCATCATATACATAAAACTCTAAGTAACTACGCAAAAATTATTGGGGTGAAAAATAAAGTTTTACGGTAGGACTCAATGCAACGCACTCAAAACATTGTGCTGATGGATGGATTCACTAGTACGGAGAACGTGGAGAAAAAGTTTAATTTATTTATTTCTGGAACACACGCGATGTTTCCCTACGCCTTTTCGAGAGCAGTGGTGTTAGAATAAATTACACAAAGTAACATACCTGCCTGGTTTCGAGCCCACAACTTACAACAAGTTAGACAGAGCCGTTACCACAGCTCATAATGGCATGCTGTTTCATATATTATAAAGGACTTGGCTTGAGCTATCATAGTGGTGTTACCTGAGCGAATCGTATGAGAGGTTTGATCATAGCAACGGCAGCGGCCATGGCCAGGCCGGCCCACAGGCCGCCATCCGCCGCCATGGCCCGCTCGGCGCGCGCCACCACGTACCAGCTGATGTCCACGGCCGACAGCTCCGCGCGGAGGGTCGAGCCACGCTCCCACATCGTGCATTTTACTATGGAATCAAGAAAAAGGATACAGAGATACTAAAAAACGTGAAGCAATATACGCTGTCCCAACTATAAAGCTCTGGAACGCGCCACCTCTTTACATTAAAAAAGCTGATAACTGAGTTCCCTCACTCAAGTAAGATTAAAGTAATACTTTTATAAGAGGTGGTGGTAGGCCCCCTGCTCGCACAATATACTTAGATATATAGAGAGGGCGAGCGAGATGTTGCTGTTTTTAATATTTTTCGTTCAGTATTCGGTTTATAAAGATAGAATTGATACAACAGCTACAATAAGCGTGATAGTTGTGGAAAAGTATTTTTGTTTGTACAGCATGCACAGACCCCCTACAATATGGTTTCGCGGGATAAACATTTAATGAAAAATCACAGTTACCTGTATCACTAGTCGGATCGAGAATAGCAAAAGGGTCCCATGAACTGTCAGCGCTGTACGGAAAGCCCACATCCGAATGTCCTCCTTCTGATTGAGAGCAGTAACTGCTTTCTTCACCTGTCGATACGTGCAATTTATATTAAAATAGCACATCGATTTTAGAAATAAATGAACGCAGCATGCTCAATGGAATTTACAGATTTGCTCGATTTTTAGGGAGTTCCCACACTTATCGATGCGGGATCGACTATCGTCAGGAAGACCAATGCCGAATGTCAAAGAAATAAATGCATTTAAGTCGGCAGTCGTCTGGGTTCGGTTCGGACGATGCTAGTTGACCAATAATAATAATGGTGATACGTGATCCTATTAGCCGATTCCACGTGGATAGGTGTGGTCATTTTCCTTAGTATCGATTCTCATTCGATTAAGTTAATGAGCACAGTATCGAATCCCCAAATTGATTGTAGATCAAGAACGGTATCGATAATAAACCGAGCAAATCAGTAGGCAAATATACGTACAAACATTAGTGAAAATAGATTGGTAGTTAACATACATAATTGATGCTTACTGTTAGTAGTTTGCCCAACCCAATCAGACATGGTATGGTGGGATGGTAGGGCGATGGATGGAGCGGACGCCGAGCATTCCCCATCCGATGACGATGACTGGTAATTGTCTAATTTCTATGGAAATTCATTCAGTATTTTAATTATAATGAATCAGTATGTATAAGCAAAATTTTGTATAAGTTTATATGCACGTTTTCAGTAACTTATACATAAATATTATTGCGCATTTGGAGTATCAATTTCCATCGCTGAGCAGAGTGTTTTAAAAAGCTTCGTCGAACAGAGTGACATATTCATGAGTCATTCATTCAACTCATTTTGAGTTCATTCAAGTGTGAGGCATTCATTTAGGTAGCGCTTAGTGGAAGTCAAAACAGGCATTTAGAGACCTATTCTTTTTTTAAAATACGTAAATGTTGAGCACATACATCGCAACATCTGAACAAGTCAGTTACTCGCCAATATATCGTTTATCAACATGACAATAATTTAAGTTAATTTGAAAAGAAATATCGACGGTAGAAATTTGAAATGCCGTAATGGACATGAGCGCGCTGCTGGATTTGCCAAGTAGCGTACGGCTCAGCGTCGAGAGTTCAAAATCCAACATCACGTTCAGCGTCCTTTATGTTACCTCACATTCTTACTATCGATATAGCACCTATTGAATGGTCTATCTTAATTTTTTTAATGAGAAATATATCAAACAAGGTATTAGCAGCGATTTCAGCGAACGTGGTGTTATTGACATGCTGTCATAGTCCCAAACGACCAATAGGTACCTTTATTCTCGTGCGGTAAATTCCTTCCATCAATCACCTAATGTTAAAAGATAGGATAAGTTAATTAACCTCATAAAAAAGAAGTGCCTTGTAAAAGTTTCATACAATTTTGAATAGAAAACATGCTTAAAAGATTAGTAGGTCCAAAATTTACCTTTTCGTTCTTTTTATTAACAGTAGCAGCAGCAAAGTCTTCGTCACTAGATTCCTGTATACGTATGCCTTCTTGAGCCCATGAACTTCTAAATCTGACTCCAATTCGCTTCCCAGTACTAGGACTGCTCGTCGCTGCAACACCATCAGACTCAGCTTCTAAAGATTTCTCGTCTTCGTCTTTCTTCATAATGTTAGATTTAACAAATACTTTAGTAGGTTCATTATTTGGCTCTTCGTTTTTGGTAATAGCTTTAGAAGTTTCAGCTAATAGAATTTCTGGAGTGTTTGGCTCTGCAGGAGTGCCATTTTCCTTAGAGCTCGTAGCTTCTTTCTGTGTTGGGTTTTCAGTCTCATTTTTAAGTCTTTCTCCTTCGCTGCCGTTAGAATTGTATCCATTTAGGCTTTCGAAGCCATCATCCCCATCAGCGAGTGCTCTAGAAATGTGTATTTGTTGATTCTGTCGCACATTGAACGATTCTAGTTGTTTCTTTGTTAGTACATTAGGTTTGTACCGAAAGGAGGTGCTTGGAGTAGCGTCATCGGGCGGTGGGGTGAACGTCACAATAGGTGCCGTGAGATCAGGCTTCTTCCAAACCATGTAGTCTTCGTCATCAGAATCTTTCGCTTTAACTTTTATGATAGTTTTGTTTTTAACAGGCTCCATGTTTTTGATTAGATTCTCTTTTGTCAGATCCTTTTTACGTTTTCTGTAATTCGAAAAAAAATCGGTGTAAAACTCATTAATTAAGAATTTTGAAGTTGTGTTGCTTTAAACTAGTTTTTTTTATTGGAACAAATATCAAAACTCGAGCAATAGAAAAATAAAGATTTTTTGTTTTTTTTTTCCCTACAAAAGTTATTTTTCATTTAAAACCGAGTCTCTCTCTAAATAAAGGTAACCGGCATTAACCTCAATCCATTCTCAGCGATTTCAGTGCGTGATTGCCTCCGTCGGAACTTGGCGGGTTTAGTTGTGGGTGTCTTGCTCTGACTCGAGGTGGCGCCACTTTCGGCCGAGCCGCCACCGCTGCCACCATCGCAATCTGATCTTCCACGCCTATTTTACAGGACATTCAGTTTACTTACATTATTAAACTAATAATGCGTTTTTTTTTTCGAGAAAATAAAAATGGGAATTGTGGTTTCTTAAATTGCCTAGAAAAAATTATGTTTATACTAAAAGTAGTTGAGATTTCCATGGAAAAGTACGCGCTCCAGGAATTACCGTCCTATCTCAGAGGTGACAATCTACGAAATGAGTTGGTGATCAAACAGAGAGAAAACTTCATACAAAGCGCGGCACGATAGAAGTTAGAAGCTTTACCTGTGTCTCTGTAGGGGCGCGACGTTCTTGTCAATTTGGAAAAACAAAGATTGCTGAAGCGCATACCTTTTCTGGTTTAACTGTAGAATGAGAATAACTAAACCTGTATTTAAAACAACATATTAAAACATAAAAAAATGTATAAGACTTTACCTGAAATATCTAGGAAGCTTGCGGCGCAATGTGGTGCGAGGCCGTACTCGTGCGAGTTCCATTTCAGTAGTACTCACTATTTGTGAGTGCACTACATTGAGTACCAACATCAAACCTAGAGGCACTAACCAACAGTTCGGCTGAAAAAATGAAAACAAAAATAACTGCATGGGGTTTTTTCAACTATATTGGGGTTGGCTTCCAGTTTACTGATGACGCTAAGTATGCGGTATAAAAGACAAATCGAATTTTATAAAAGATAGGTTATTTAGCGTGTCATTTTTGTCGAGCATACCTATGTGCGTTCACCAGTGTCTTTAAAAACTTAATGTGCCGAATTAACATCAGTAAAATTTGCGTATCTTTGTGTCCCACGTCGGGCGCCAAAATGCAAGTATTGATGGCGCTTTTCACATTAAGATCTTGATACAAAGTAGAGGTTGAATGCTTGTGAGGGTTACATTTTTAAGAATGCATGCTCTTAATCGTTAATAATTAAAATTGTAAGCTAAAGCAGTATTGGAAACCAATATAAGGGTCAGCAATTGCAAGCCTGACCAAACAAATAATTTCGATGTAGTATTTATCATCTAAGTATTGTAATAAAAACCTAATAAAGAATATTTTTTCATTCTTTATCTCAACTTGCTTTGACCGTGATTAATTTCTAAAGGAATGTATAAAAGTGTGGCGTGCACCTTAAGTGTATTGTAATTCTAGTTAATTTTAGCTGTCTAGTCATTGTATTTTTAATCCACATTAACATGTCGATAGCCATAATAAAGACTAAAGAGCATACATAGAAAACAGCTGCCAACAATTAAAATTAAATTGTAACACTAAGCAATAGAGTTTAAAATGGAATGGCAACTCACATCACTTTCAACCAAGTCAGGTGTCAAGTAGTATACGGTGATATTGAGGACCTGCATGAGCCATAGTGTGAGGAGGAACTTGGCGCATGCAGGCGAGGTCTGCTGGGTCCACCATTGGTACAGCGCGGGTAGGAATAATAGTCGGACTAGAGCGTACCATATCACACGGCGCATGCTCAGAGTTGGCTTCGCTTTTGGGAATGATGATCCTGTTGATTTACAAATTAATTAATTACTAATACAGTTATAATTGTTGATTGGTGTGAGAGAGAAAGGATGTAAATGCCTGGGCACTGTTCACAGGGGAGAATGGAAGAAAAAACCTTGTTGCATTGACCCCGAGTAGCGTGGGACATTGGCAGGACGATCATAATGATATCAGTTCAAACGTCTAGAAAGACATTTCGATAGGGCAAAGGCCTTCCCTTTTTCCTTTGTACGTGGCTATTTAAGCTAAGTCCTTTTGATAAGAGTCCAGCTCGTCACGCCATTCTGGGCCTACCACGTCGCAGGGTTCTGTTGTAACGTTACTCCGCTGTTATAAATAAGGACGATACCAAACTATTCGCCAAATTCCGAGTCGATTCAATTTTCATTGCTATCGACACTAGGAAGAAGAATGATTTTCATATTTTTCAGTTACAATATGTCATTAAACGAAAGGCGTACCTCTGACTAAGTCCACGTCAATGAGATAGGAGCGGGGATGCGAGGAGAAGTCGACGATGCGGCGGCGGTAAGTGCCCCGCATCAATAGCTGTTCTACCATAGTCTCCCATTCTTCTTTGTCGTAGGAACTTATTTTCTTCTGATACCTGTTAAAAGAATATAATAGGATTAAATAATCGATCCGTACCAGCTTCGCCAGGTGATGGAATTTCATATAAACTTTCAACCCCTATTTCACCCGCCTAGGGGTGAATTTTCCAAAATCCTTTCTTAGCGGATGTCTACGTCATAGATCAGTATGTCAAATTTTTGCCCGATCCGTCCAGTGGTTTGAGATGAGTGTTAGTAGTCAGTCAGGACAAATGATCTTATAAGTAGTGAGTTTTGTCTATAATAACCTCAGTCAATGCCCCTTGGTACGACTGGTTGTCAGACTTTCAGGCCACTGGCTACCTGTAACCACTGTACAAGATCTACAAATAACATGTCGGTTTCAATGGCTCAACATGCATTCTGAGGCATGTAGCAAACTCTGTATGTAGTGGACGGTCGCCATCCACGAACTAACCTTGGCAAGCACGGCTTAACCTTGGAAGATTGACCTGTGCGGCTGTAATTATTTAACCAAGAGCTCCATACTGCTTAACAATCTATCTTAATTATAAAATGCATCAACTTTTCAAAATCGCAGTGCATCTATCTTTGCTTGCCTTGCCCAATCAGCTTATCACAATCATAAACATAAATTATAGAAACAATAAATTGTTTTTTGCAACTTTTTGCGGCATAGTGTAATTGTGATAAAATTATCTCTGTGGGTATAAAAAAATAAGGATAAAATAATTGTATTACTTTTATATATATAAAACAGCAGGCTTTTAGCCTGCTGTTTTATACATGTTGAATCATTGTTAATAGTTAGATAATGTTATTTAGATAATTGCATTTTCCTTGTAGCAGTAGTGAATGTACACTTTTAGCTAGATATGAATTTAAAATTTTCCTGGAAATATCAGGAGAGAATCAATCAAATTAACTCGTCTTCTTCTTGGCGAATCAATATTATATGTATTAAATGAGTTGCATCTGCTAGGTGGCAACTTCAATCGGGCATCAATGACATTCTATTAAGTCCCAACAAGTGCAGGTGTTTGACAACTTTATACACTCCAACATATTGCACATGGTGTGCCCCTTTTTTTTAGCAATACCACATGGGCTGCAGGACTGTTCAAAGAGATACCGCGGCCCTGAAACACAAAGGGCAAAGAAGGAACATGGATGGGTTTAAGTCAGTAGAAGTCTGACACTCCCTTCCGCTCCGCCCAGAGCGGGGAGGTAATTTGATGACAGAACATCCAAAAAAAAAAAAGCAGTTTGGGTGGTTGTTAGCATTTCTGACTGCTCATGCTGCTCAAGGTGCACTGGACATGCTAAATATCCACAGAACCATGTAGATGGAGTGTCCTAGCTGTAAACTTGTAAAACAATTGAATTACACTTACCATGCTGCTAATTGTTTCATGATGAGCTAAGAGATTGGAAGATTTTTCTAATAACTTCACTTTGATTGTACTTGAAAGCTGAAAATATAATGGAATGCAGAAAAATATTCTTCACGTTAACTTTACATGTTTGTAAAATATTCAATGACTAGTACATGTTCCTGAACGCTTTACAAGCGTTTGCAATTCAATTACAAGTTTATTTAATAGCACTCAAGTAGTTTTACTTAAATACCTAATAAACTGATTAATAATGTATTAGAAAATCAATGGTCAGTAATGAATATGTTTGGTTATTTAGTCTAAAGTCTGTACAATATATTAGTACTATACACTTGAAATAAATACAAAAATATAATTATTTTTTTGATACAATACAATGAAACATGTTTTGTATTTATTTCAAGTGTATAGTACTGATATATTGTACAGATTTCAAGTTTAATTAATTGATTATTAATGGAACTGCTCCACAGTTTACACTGATATTAATTCAGATTGCTGTAAAAATAAGTGGCTGGCTAACTGTACTCACCATTTGTCTTATTGGTGGCAGATTGATAATGGAATATTTGAGTGAAATCAAAACTCAAGTTTATGTAAAGACATCTGAAAACGAAACATTTATTTCCATAACGAATCAGCGCTTCAATACTTCGAACAAAGAATTTTTGAACAGCTGTATGTCAACAAGTTATTTGTTATGATATAATATCCTTTCGAGATCATTTCGTAACCCCTTTTATTTAAAGATGAATAAAAAGCGTCGGTTAAAGGTCACCTCCAAAATGATATCAGATTGGCATCACAATTGTACGCATGCAATATTGTAATAATTAGGCTTTATTTAGAACTTTACCGTTATGCAGTCTTTTGCGCTACATTTTTCTTAATTTATCAATAGAGAGTCGGTTAGTATTGTAAGTAACTTGGATTCAGTTTATTGGAATGCACTTTGATCCACAATTCACTGAACAAACTTGAAAAAAATCATTAATATCTAATTTAATTATTGCGATTGACTGAATTTATACGAAACAACGACGAGAAATCACTTCTTTGATTTTGACACTTTGACTTGACGGACTTGAAATATGTTGCCAACTCAAATATTTGAACTGTCACGTACAAGTGACAGTGGCAGCTGGTAGCACATCTATGGTCACTGTAATGTCGTCTGTGGTTCTAAATCACCCAGCAAAAAGCAAACGCTTTGAATTTGTAAGGGATTGGAATCTGTTTTTAGAATTTAGCCAAATGGCGAAAAACGGATCTCCACTAGATTTGTCCTGTCTGCCTGTCTGTTCGTCCGTATGTTACAGCCATTTTACTCCGAGACTATTGGCACCAAACAGTTGTTTGGAGAGTAATAGGTGTTTTTAAGTTTTTTTAAGTTGATGAGATATGCGCTTCTAAAGCCCTAAAAAATAGTTTAAGTAAGAGGAAGAAATTCCTGAAAAAATGTGGATTTGTAGAACGTAAAAAGAAAATAAAAAAAAAATTGTTTTGATTATGATTTGATGTTTAGTTTTTGAGATATGGAACTTTTTCGTTAAACTGTTGCAGTAACTTGGTTTTTCATTAACTAAAAGTCTAAAACTAAACAAATGAATATTATGAAAAACAAAGAAGCATGTATCTTGAAGTATACATATATCTTCCCCAAGGTTTTGCTGTTGAGTGAAAAGGACCGTTATAAAAATGTTTTTTTTTTTGTTTGGTGCTACGGAACCATTTGTACGTCCTATACCAGCAAACGTTTCTTTTTTGTCCCGTAATTAGAAGACATTATTTTGTACTGAAAATGTATAACTGTGGCAAATCAATATTGTTGGTTTTACTTATACTTTTTTTTTTAAATAATGTACAGACGCCAGTACATCAATCTACCCAAAACTGTCAAATTTTTTTCTGATTGGGAAAGCTTTGGCGATAAATTTGAAAATCTATTTAAGAAATTTTATAGATTGTAGTATCATAATGTGTTGCCGTCTGTACTGTACCTAGCATAACTATTTCGCTACTCTAGGATTATAAATTATTTATATTTTTCATGAGCATGTACCTAATGGTTGCCCGCGATTAATTCGTGACAGAAACGACGAGCTAATAACTATGTTCTAATCATTATAAAAGGACATGTTAAAAGCTTGAAAACATTAACATAGCTCAGATATTTGATTTTGAAACGTTATAATGTTACTAAATGCCCCCACTTAGGTACAAACAAGACTATTAGCTTTTTATGGCTGTGCAAGTAATATATAAAAATCTTGTGTCACGGTGTTGGTGGTGCATTGCAACGCATGCCGGGCACATCTAGTTATACCTACTAGGTATATTCTAGTCTCCTATTGTCTCAAGTAATTTGTTTTGCCAGTCAATTTCGAATGTAACACGCATTTTAAAATTAAGGTTTAACGTAATTCAGTAGGTAGGAATGGGTTTATAAAAATAAATCGTGAACAAGAATATATTCATCTTTATTAATTTAACAATCATAAAAATACTCTAGACTATTTTAACAAATAGGTATTTCGTTGTCTTTATTACAATATTTTAGGCACTTATTCTTAGTTAATTACTTTGTTATTTTATTATTTACACAGGCAGGTATTTAGGTCACTCTACCGCCTTTTATCTAAGTAGATGAATGCATTTGTTTCAGGTAGCATGATACCATTTCACCGAATACAAGCAATTGTTGACGATCTTCGGACTTCGCCTTTTCTGTTTCACCGTCGTTTTGTTTTCTTCAGCCCTTACTGGCCCTTGCTGTTCGATTGGCTCCTGCATGGTACACACGTAACTTCTTCTTAGTTAAAAAGCCAAGTTGTCACTGAGGATCTAAGAAGAAAGAAGCTAGGTAGAGCTAAAGAAAAGGTTCTCCTTCTACTGCAGAAAACACTGTTTCTTGGTTACAACAACTATACATAGACATAGGTAAATTATTTCCTAGTTTGTACAGGTGGTGAACGTGAAACATGTAATTATTTTATTAACAATGTTCGTAAAGTTATCAATTTCGAAATTCCTCACAAAAAAGACAGTCGTTGTTATCATAAGAAATATCTATCATTCCTAAGTTTTGCGAAGAACCGTAAAACATTTTGAATTTATTTATTAGACTAGATAACTATTTAACATTCTACTTTGGTTTTAAACTGTCTAAAAATAGCGTTAGATTTGCGTAATCTACTTAAAGCATACTACAATTGCTTAATTTCATTACATAAATTCTGTTTGATTTATGTCTATTTTATAGCGAGACCGGCGCCGGTTGCGTGCACGCCGGTCGGGCGTTTCGATAGACTTGTATGACAGCGTTCACTGGTCAACGTGCGCAGGTCGTAACGAAACGGCCGACCGGCGCACGCAACCGACGCCGATCTCGCTCTGAAATAGACCTAAACACGAGTCCGCAGATGTTACTTTATTTTAATTAAACAATTTATTTACTTTACTGCATCATCGATATAGGTAGATACTCAATTCTCATTCGTTTTTATGAGAGTTTTTCTAATTATTCAGTTTTTTTTAATCCCTTTTCTTTTATATAGCACTAAGTAGAGCAGGGTAGGCACTTATTTACAAGGTTGAAAGCACCACTACAAAACTTACAGAATATTAAATATTAGTAATCTTGTAATTTGTACTTGTCAGACTTGGAATGGTGAACCAAATGCTTATAAAATTAATATTACACAGTTAAAGTTCAGTGGTTAGTTCGTCTTGAGGCCGCCTCGACATTTCGAAGAATTCATCTTCTAGCCAGACGCTTTCTCTTCTTACAATCGGTCTTCTCTCCCATGGGTCAGAGAGGACGATGGTCTCTCTTTCTCTTTCTACTTGCGAATAGCTGGGCGGTCTGCCAGCGTCACTCCACTCGCACTCCATCTCCTTGTCTATGATATTACTGTCATATGAAGTGGGGGAGTACGAAGGAGGTTTGAACGTTGAGAAGGATTGTTGAGTAGTCTCCGAGTCGGAGCCCTGGCTCGGTGGGGCGGGTAGGAAATTAACTAGCTGGCCTTCTTGTTGTGGACCCGTCGTCGTGCGGCTATAGCGCTTCAGAATTCTATAACAAAAATCGCAATCTAAGTACGAGACAATTGTGTAAACAGGGTAAGTAACAATCAAGGCATAAAAGATCAAAGGGTTAGACTGGAATAGAGTTGGGCAGTCTCTATATCGCACACCATCAACGACTGTCTAAGAATGGTGTAACTGTAGATTGGTGAATTAGCAGATTGGAACATGTACTACATTAAATTAGTTTAAGCCACCGCTGCTCAAAATAGCAGAACATTAACACACCTTTCAGCCCAACTAGCGAGTCGCGGCCACTCATCTGGGACCACAGGCACCTGCTGCTTGTTCAACAATATCAGCAACTTAGCCAGATCGCTCAGGATGCAACTGTAACAGAAGCTAACATTAGACCCCACTATCTCAAGTATCTAACGTAAATAAACACAGCGGTGTGTAGGCACTGTTTGGAATGTTTTTTGTAGGTTAGTTTGGTAGCTCCGTGGCTCTGTCAACAAACTCGCTTGGAATGTTTTTAGAGCAGTGTTGCAACCTCTTCATATCGGTCTGTTGATTCCTTTGCTTTTGATACGGTAGTATTGCATTGATTGAATTCTAGGAAATAAGCTGTGGTAGGTCTTAAAATGAATGTTCACACGTAGACCTCTTTTTGTTTACATAATGCTTATCTAGATGAAGGTTGAGCAGGTATGGTCGATACACAACTATTTATAGTCACAATGTAACAAACATAACGTGTATGTTTAGTAGTAACAATCCCGAAAACTGCATGATTTTTTTAGTGGTAATGAGAATAGTTAGTGTCTCAGCCAAACCATCCCCTAATCCCGGATCTACAATGTAAACCCACTGGCCGTGTTCTAAGATGCCAATAAGCCTTTCTTTACCCGGCAACCTCATAAAAGTCCCATAATTCCCTCCTATATTCTCCTCTAGTGCGTTTGTCACGTCAATAAAAATCTACAATAAATTACCTGAACACATAAAAAACACAGAAACAAACAATATATTTATAAATAAACTAAAACGATTTCTCTTAGATAAAACCTACTACACAATTGACGAATACTTCAAAGATAAATTCCTCCTAGAGAAACGAAGATAATTAGAATAACCAAGTAGTACCTAATACATCTATTTACCTTATCTACCGTGCAATATCTTTAATTACTTACTATTTAGTTAATAATAAATTACAGCTAATATATAAATAAATATATAAAATAATTACCTAATTTATAATTTAGAAAATATCTATTAATAATAAATAAATAAATATATAAATAAATAAATAAATATAGAAATATTAATAATAAACAAAATTAATATAAATCTACTCATAAATAATATCTACTTAAATATCTAAATATAAGATTTACTCCTTAATTTCAATATTATTATGTTTTTAAACAAAAAGCGCTTCATCCTCTCCTCTAAAAACTAACTTGCTGTGCCCGACAGGGTCCATAATTGTTTCTCTATAATTTACCTACCAGCCTTGTATACATTATGGAATGCAATAAAGTATTGAGTATTGAGTATTGAGTATAATAAAAAAGTAACACACCTGTAAGCCATAGCAGCATCATTGTTGCCTAGTTGATAAAGCTCGCGCACTTGATTCCGTGTGTGGTTCAGGATCGCCAACAAAGTGTAAGCGTGGGGCTGTAATGATAACAATAGTCTTATCAATTGCTTGCTTAAGTACAGAGTTGACCAGTATATCCTGGCTCTTGATAACTTGGTTGCCTGTATGTGTCAAAAGATCATTTTGATTGAGTTCTATATTCCGCAGTATGCCAAGATACGTCGGTTGTAATCCTCAACTGGAGCAAATTATGAAATGTTAGAAGAAAAGTAGGCTCTTAAGACATAACGTGCGATCATAATGTGGGTGTTGATAAATCTCCTGATTTCTTCACGTTTTAGCTAACTAGGTTCATTCACTTTTATTGGTTCTGTCTTTCACTGTGATTATGATTATGTCATTTGTTGATTCGGAACATCCACTTTTGAAAGTTTCGTAACTACAAACTAACTTTATTTAATCAGCAATTGATTGGTTGAATAATTTGTTTCTTTGAAGATTCTGCAGATATTTTATGTAAAACAAAAGTAGCAGCAATTGTTTTACATTGAGCTGTTGATAAGTAGAATGTAGATAGTGTGGTGGACAGAAATAAGAGTGAAAAACAATTGCACATCATAAGAAACATCTGTCGAGGCTTTACTACAACGCAATAATATCTGAATTATATTTGTGTAAACTACTTTTTAATTGGCGCTGATGAGTTTAACATAACGACTGTGATTTATATTCAAATGCGAAGCCGCGTTTCAAAGTTGCTCTCACTCTTACAAGCTCGTTTTTGGTACTTAGTTTTTGAGTGAGATCGATGTTATTTTAGAAATTCCATTTTATTCATGAATTCAGTCATTTTAGGTTGCAGCCGTAGTGCAGTTAACTGTAATGTTTGGGCTGAGCGATGTTTTTATTTATTTATTGAATGTTTATGAGTTTATAAAATTAAACAAAGTTTTAAGCTTTCACGGTATAAAACTAAACTTACGGTCATGGCGCTTGCAACAGCGTCGAAATATCGGGAGCCCAAAATAATAAACAGTCACGGAAGTTATCCCGTAAGTGACAGTATAAAGCCCGTCACAGATGAAGCTATAATATAGATTAATACGGGCTTTTTTTTTTTTTTTTTTTTTTTTAGGATGGGAAATCATCAAATGACCCCCCCCACTCTGGGCGGAGCAGAAGGGAGTGTCAGACTTGTACGGGCTTAAGTATAAAAAATTAAATATGCGAAACATACCACTTTTTAATTTAATTGATGTAAATATTGACAATTTCTAAGGAGCCTAAGTGGCGTTTAGGGGATGAACTTTTAAAAATGTAGACCCAGTGGTTTCGGCTGTGCTGTCAATGAATCATGTTTAGGAATTCTAGGGAAATGAACAGTAACTGGTAGCATTATTAACTTACTCGCAAGCAGTCCAATTGTTTGTGGAACTCCCGGAGTCTTGTGTCGTCGTCGTGGTGTGTTCGCTGGGGCAGCGGCTGCGGCTGCGCACGCGATTTGCTGCGACAACGCGCGTACGCCGCTATAGCTGCAACTAGAGCTATGCATGCTGCCACCCCGCAGGCACCACCGACTATCACCTGGGATACATAAGGAGACATACATTTTTAGTTCACCATCTTCATCATTCTCCTGTCCCTTCTCAATTTAGAGAGATGTTTTACACTCAACCGTGCCGAGTGTGAGCAGCTTCCGTGTCTGCTCGATTTAGCGGTCAAGACACGGACGACACTAGGAAGTCGCACGGTCTGCTACATATCGATAAAATGTTCGTAAAGTTTGGGATTCGTGCTTCCACAGTCTCCTTTATTTGAGGTCGGTGCTACATGTTCTTCCATACTTCTCTATTAGTCGTCATTTCAGTATTCATCTCCTCTCTAGCCATTTCATCTGTCACACACGCCATAGTTTCTTTAGTCTTCTCCTACTCTCATAGCACATTTTTCTATGTCTTAAATACCTACAGAAAATAATGGCTATACAAACTTCACACTACTTGCCTTGCTACTTAATTTTTTCGCCTGACTTTGTTTCATTACACGGAATCCTACGTTATCTCTGTTGACCATTTCAATATTGGAAGCCTATGTCCAACGGAGATGGTTTAAAAAAAAAACTGGTATTAGGGAAAGTCTAGCGAGTCTGTTCTGTTGTAACTCGTCATAGGACTTATTCCTTAGCCTCAAGATGGTACCTAATTGATACTTTCACTAATGTTATGAATGCTGTTGGTAGATAATATCCTGTACTCCACAAGTCAGTGTTACTAATAATAACCTCATCAATAAAACAGTTGTATAATAAACGGCACCTGACAAAATTTATTGCTTCATTAACTCTCGATTCGACCAAAAATCGTGAGCACGACATCGGCATAAAACAGGTAAGTCGACGTTCGATTGTCTACTTGATCCCTCACACTAACAATTTGCCAATAGCTGAGTAGGGACCTTTTCAGATTGTTAGTAATGGGGGCGAGGTCATCATGAGTGTATGTAGGGGGCACCCGTCTATACATGCCCAGGTCAAAGCCAGCACGCGTTGCATTCTACATCATTTACTAGCGAATGACAAAAGATAGTGAAATATGTCATTTCACTGTCTTTTGTCATTCGCTAGTGGCATCAGTTAGTGAAAGAATGGCTTCAAAATAATTGTTGCTCATTTTGCAGGATAATCCTTTAAAGACTTCCTAAACATAGTTGGGAAAATGGCAGGAAGGTACCTACGTGACGATGTTCTAACATCTTTATGTTGCTGATAGCCGCATCTAGGCTTGACCTAGTTGCATAAATGAAATAACTAATAAAAGTCAATAATCTATGGTAGATTGCATTTTTTTTTTTTTTTTTTTTTTTTTTTTTTTTGCATTAATCTCGTTGTAGCTTGGTCGAAATTATATCGATCACACTGATCAGAGTAAAGTGGTAGTAGTCGTACTTTGCCAATTAAGGGATATCTGGTTGTAATTGAAAATATTGTAGGTATTAAATTGGTTATTGTTTCACGATTTGAAATTGTGAATGTAAATTGAAATTTTATTTTACGACTGAGTTTAGGACAGGTTGAATATTATGGTATTTTGAATATACAAATACGAGTAGATGGTTTTTTAACTGATTCTCACCAAATAGCTCCCCCTGATTTCATTCAATGAAAAACGATGCACTGTTGGCGGGCGATGCTACAAGATAGCGTATTCGCCAAGCCCTGATATTTACTAGTAGTTATTTTCAATTGACGCTACTGAGGACTGAGGAGTAACGTAATAGCACCTGCTACAATAGACCCGTTTATTTATTTAGAATAACATTGTTCGCGTATGTAGGTATGTGGCTAGGTATATACGAACTCATGTCTGTGAAGGACAGAGAAACGAGGGTACCTAGATAAGTTTAAAATACCAAAGCTTTGCAAAGCTGAAACTGTAATTAACTTTCAAACTTTAAATAAACTGTATTAACGTTATAATCAAGTATTCCATATAGAATTTATCTAAACTAAGTTAAATCAACACAACTGAAATTGAACTTTATAGACCGAATACCTTTAAATAAATACTATTAAACTATTTTTGCCGGCATAACAGCCGTCATAAAAGTTCTGAGTGCAGAATCATCATTGGATTTACCATTTAAAATGATTTAGATGTACATAATGTAGCCACCTACCGTGGAGCACATCTGTACCGCGCATCAAAGCCGTTGCATCATAGCGTTTTAATCTATAAGACGTTGAACTTTCGTGTTCTGGCATTTGATAAATTAGGCTAATACATAAATAACAGTACACATCTACCTATATATCGATGTATGAGACTAATGTAGGTATACCTATCTAAGACTGTAAGTAGTATTTGGATTACGTTTATACATAACCATTCATGTAAAAGATTGATTACTACAGCGTTAGATCAATCGGAATGCCACTAGGCAATATCCTGGGACCAAGTTTCTGTCACGTTATTGCATTCTGTGTTCCACTTGAATTCCTGGAAGTGTAACAGAACTACAACTTAACGCAGGATGTTCGTGCAAGTAGGTACACCAATAAGTATCATAGACCAATAAGTAGTTGTGAGCAAAAAAAGTTTGACATACCTCGTTATAAGTTTGCGCCGGGTAGCACACCCGGCCCATGAGGTGGTCATCATGGGCCCAAGCCTCGCGGCTGCCGGCAGGACAGTCGTGAGCACAGGTTCCTCCCGGCCAAACCAGCAATCGAGCGCATTTGACGCACCCGTCTGCGGCGCAGCGCACGCATTCCGATCCACAGCCTGAAAATAATACTGGGTATTAAACGGGCTCGTGGCTAAATAATTACAGTCGCAAAGGTTGGTCAGTGGACAAATGGTCACCTACATCTACATTCTGAAATTCCTTGCCTCGGAAAGCACGTTAAGCAGTTGGACCTGGTTGTCATTCGTAGATCTTTAACAGTCGAAGCCCGACTATCTGCGTGGAAATCAAATAGGCAGTCACTCCAAGTAAAGTACTGGTATTCAGCTTCATCCGGTTAGACTAGAAGCCGACCCGAAGTCTTGGATGGATCCGTTCCGCATCTTTCGCAGATGTTATTGTTGATGCAGCCAGCAGAGTTTCCTGTCGCCAAATACCTTGGTTCATTTAATTATATCATTGGACAAAAATTGCACTGAGGTTTGCATTAAGGTCATCATTAGCTTGCCATGGGCATAGGTGGGCGAATTTTATTTTAGGTTCATTATATTTTGACTGCCTCGTTGCCTTAGTGGTCGCAATCGCGACTGCTGAGCATTAGGTCCTGGGTTCGATTCCCGGGTCGGGCAAATAATTATTGGGTTTTTACATCAGGGATTTCTCAGTAGCAGTCATGGAGTTTGGATTTGTGCCCGGTTGATGGCAATAGGCTCGCCCCATATTAAATGGGACTTAAACATAACTGGCGAAATGTGAGTGCACTATTAGGTACACCTCTGCCTAACCCTTGGGGTATTATAGGCGTTATGTTATCACTAATATTCCGATGACCTTAAAAATGTGGTTACGTCAGACTGTTTGCGGAAGGCAGAGGACTGGATGTTATGGAGCAGCTTGTCTTGTCTTTTGACACCCAGAATGCTACGTTCCATTGCCCTTTGGCCAACTCCAAGGCGGAACTTCTGAGACTCGGTAAGTGACCAGATCTAAGCACCATAGGCTAAGACGGGCAAGAATAGGATACCAGTTTTAAAAACTCTTTCGTTTTCTCAACACTACAATGTGAATTGAATGTTAAATGGCATCATTGTCTGCATCAGGCATCAGGTTATTGAGTTATTTGTACACATTGGAATTTCTAACATTCCAAAGTTTACTTTTTATGGAAAGCGTGGATTTTTGTTTTCTTGCACTAAAATCTGTTACCGTTTACTGAACTGAATATTCAGTTCGATTTTTTAGGAGATATTGGCGCTACGAGTACCGAAGTAAAACCAAAACTCAAATAGTTTTGAAAGGAAAACTTTATTGAAAAGCTTGACTACAAGATGCCGAAGTTTTTGACGGTAGCTGAAAGTTAAGACCACAATTCCAATAATATAAAAAGGTATTCTAAAAACAAAATAAATTCTGAGGCAAGATCAAACTGTATTAAGTAAAAAGCTACTTATACCTTCGTGCTAGTTTTTGTATTTCAAACCTTAAAATTTAATAACTTAGAGTCTGTTTTAAAATCAGTTTTTTTCAATTAGAATTGTAACTTTGTAGGTAAAAATGTGAAATTCAGAAATAGATAGAAGGCTTAAACCTGCATATAAAACCAAATTTCCTGTTTTAATAAGACCGTATGTGTTTAGTAGCACAATCCGCCAATAAAATTGATTGGAACATGGTCCTAAGTGCGTCAATAGGCAATCAGACACAGGTAATTAAACCCAGTTTCTCCGCTAAGCTAAGAATTCAGAATACATCGCTTTCTCCTAAACCTACTTCTACTTACAACAGTAATTATCGTATTTAACATAAACAGTTAACACCTTTTACTCAGATAATCATGACACGATAGCAAAACACGCGATGTACTTAAACGTCAAATGATTTAGTAATTAACTACTTACTTTACTATTAATTCAATTTGACTCATTTTTACTGCAACTTTGTCGACTTCATAATATGAGGAACTCTTTGAAAATGAATAACGATCACGGCATCGACATTAATTGTGTAATTGCAACAAAATCAAAAAGATATCAGACTTACATAAAGCGAACAACATTTTAGCTTTCACACAGGAATGTCACACTTCCAACATTTCTCACACGAACAACTCAATTACAGGCAATCGAAGCAAAAATGACATCATTCCAATTTATCAATAGACACTGGAAGACATTAATAGTTCTTAACTTTCCAAACATTGTGATGCAAACAGTCGATGAGAACTAAAACTCTACAAGAAAACAAGATTTCTATTTTCTAACGCACAGTGCAACTGTGTGGCGCTGCGCTGGTGTCAATGTTCCCATATATTTCACGCTAATTGTGCTTGAGTAGGCTGCAGGCTGCACCCAAGCCCCCGTCATCGAGAAAACATTTCCGTAAAGAAAAACAGTGCGATTTCCTACCTGGTAACAACCCTAGAACGATTCCTAGATAGATATAAAACACTCTATGTACACCAAGATTTTTTATACATTTTTTTATACAAAATTGCTAATACTAAAGTAGAAGTAAAAAGAGTTAAAGTAAAAAGGCTGATTTGTTGAAAGGATGCTCAATAAAATAAACGAAAAAGTAGGTAAAATTAATGTAATGTATAAAATACTTGACATTTCTCTACATTTCTGTAGAGAAAATGCCAATGAAATGGATCAGCTAAATGAATACAGTAATCAATCATACTCCAAAATAAATAAAGCATCAACCGGTAATTTGATGGATCGTAACAAATGGCCTTCTCAATTTTGTTTCGAATACGAAATAACCATTAAATATTGAAGCTATGTCAATGTCCAGCCTTTCTACCGCATTTGAATACGATTATCACTGAAGACAATCAGGATACACGGCACAGAATGCTTCTTCTTCAAGCTGTCTGCTTTCAATCAACTCAGTGTATGTACTCAAACGCAACAACTACTTGTCTGTTTTATCCAAAGCTTTACTGTCTTGTATAATTTGCACATTTGTTATTATCAATTCAGCTTTCACAATAATTATTATTATTTACGTCAGTGCCTTTTGACCTTCCTATGAACTCCCACACGATGCTGAAGTACCAACTTCGAAGTATAAAGTAACCTTTTTCTAGGTAACATAAACAAAAGGCAACATCATTTCAAAGAAACTTAATATCAGCACTTTACCACTGGTAGTCTAGAATCCCGAAATACCGTCAATTGACGAATAGGACAAAAATCAAACTACTCGATAATTGGTAACACCAAAGTGGCGATCGCCAGAAATTGCCTATCATGCAGCGCAGTGCAGGGGAGCTGTATTATGCACGTAATGCTGAACGCAGAGTAAACAAAACACAGTAATGTGTCTACTCGTTCGGTCGGTCCCGTTAATTGAACAGCGCACTAATCGCATATTGCTCGCGCTTTCCTTTTGGAAAGTATCGAAATACGATCCAAATCACTGAAGTTGAATATAAATCGATTTCCAAAGTCATTGCTTCAGAAACGGGGAATTAAATGAACCCGTACCGTAAGTTGCTTTTGTATAATGTACCAGTAAGCAGTAAGGCTCTGAACTTTATTCCAAGAGCGAGCTTTAAAGCTTGACATTTAGACTCTGACGAGCTTTGTTTTATTTGCTCCAAAGCAAGCGGAAAACTTTTTAATGTTCTACTACATTTTAAGTAAACCGCTCGTAAACTCATTTTAAGTCATTTTAATATGCAAATTAATGCGCTTATAAGTCCTACTTTTCAACTTAACCAAAAATTAATGTTTTCTTACATAAGTTCCGCATCAAATGGTTCATTTAACGTTTTTCGGTCATCGTGCGGTTTGACCCCCTGCCGACATAAATTATAAACATTTTTGACGGCAACACCAGACTTGTATGGTGGTGCCGTGTAGGAGAGGTGAAATTTTACATTCACCAATCTGCGTTTGAATCGAGCAGTCGAATGCGCGTCGTGCATAGCCATGAATACATTACGCCCAAACATGGTACCATTTATTTACATAGAAATTCGAAATATTTCAATGACATCTTCGAGTTACTTAAACCTCGTTCGTGTAAATAAAAATGAAGGTCTTGTACGAGCTCGGTGCACTAAGCGCAGCTAGCATAAAAATAAAGAATTGAATTTATCTATTGAAAACCATTGGTACCGCATCCAACTTCAATGCCATAGCGAAATATTAAAGATTAAATCAGGTTAACGTTCCTCACATTTCACTTCAAGGCGCTGATACATAGAGAAGTATGTAGACAAGTTCGTCAAGCTCAAGATCAGTGCTTTATTGATACTAAAAGAGGAATTAACTTCACCAGTGCTCACTGATATTTAACTTTGTTGGAGTAAAATTAAAGCTCGTTTTCTAATGACACACATTATTTGTCAGGAATGAAGATAGAAATAATGTTAACCATGATTGATTGACGTCCTCTCTAAACTCTATTTGCTATAAATAAATCTAAACTTAGTAAATTGTTCGTTAGTATTTTAGGTTCATTAATTCTGAAGTGATTAATGATACTGGGGGCTAGCCCTTAGTTCATATTTCATTTCGGTGTTATTTAAAGGTACAGGTCTAAAGGATGGATGTCTAGAATTAGAAATTGGATACTGATGGAGGCCTACCCAATTACTAATCTTCTCTTTTTGATAAAGTAATATCTTTGATAAATAAATGTTAACGCCACGTGATCAAAATTTAAGCTTTTAACTATTGCTGATTATGAAAAGTAGATGATTGGAGTGGATAGTTTGATTGGAGTGTTCAAAAGCATCTCGTCTGACGTCTCGTTATTGACGGCACGGTTGGCGCAGTGGCTGAGCGATTGACTGCTGCGCTTCGTGTCGCGGGTTCGATTCCCGCACGGAACAAATATTTGAATGAACAACTTGCCTGCGGTCGTAGCAAGTATAAGGTCTTTAATGCTTTGCTCACACTTTTGGAGCAGCCACCCTTCTAAAAGCTTACTCCTTCAACTGGTGACTAATTGACTATTGACTAAAATATGGGGGTTCCGACTCGGCTCCTCATATCCACTAACTCTAAAGGTGGCTGTACACTCTCGCCGAGACACTCCGAGTCGGGGTAGGTCGAGAACATAAAGAGAAGCGCTTGTCTAGCCCCGGTGTTCCTTGCTTGATATCTGTCCCTTATCGGTTTTTTACGAGACGTGTCTCGAGAGACATAGAGAGAGCTCTCAGACGAGAGTGTACAGTCACCATTAAAAGGTGGTAGTAATCCGGGACTCACTCACGTGTGTCGTTGATGGCGAGGGGCGCGTCGGCGGGCCGCAACTGCGCACACGCACACGTCAGCAGCACCGCCACTGCCACCAGCGCCGCGCAACTCATCGCACACCGCTACTCATCATGTCTGTGGAAGAGAGAGAGAAGAGGTTAGCTAAAGTGTACAAAAAAAAACATCGTGAGAAATCCACCAACCCGCGCTGGGGCTGCGTGGCGGATTATGCCCCAAAGTCTCCTGCGATGCAGACAGCGTCTCTGTGAGAGGGATCACAGATAGAGGCCAGCGTCCCAGCAGTGGGAACTTTATAGGCTGATAATGATACTATGAAGTATCTAGCATGGGTATTGGTAGGGCTCTCGAAAGGTGAACCAATGACTTGGTAGAGTTCGCGAATTAACTGGATGCTGGGGCTAATCGTTGTGCCGATACTTTGGGAAGCTCTATAATCTCTATATTAATAATGACGATTTTGAATAAGATGATTCAATCAAAATGTTTTATGTTGGTAAGCTATAGACAAAATTGTAGCTGGGCTCTTAAATTCAGTTTTTAATGAGAAGTTGCTTGAAGATCAAGATCACATAGTTTAAAACCGTCCACAGTTAAAGGCGAGCGTCATGTTAAAGACTGATAAGAATCTCGACGACCTAGCTTATGGTATGTTATAATGCGCCCTAAACCTAGATGCTTGTGCTACAGAGCTCATTCTCTAGCGACATATTTTTTAAGAAAAATCTTAGTACATATATTAGTGCTATGTGAAAAGTAACGACACGATGTTTTTCTGGAGAGGATACGTTGTTACAGTAAAACCTTTATAACATACATAAATAACATCACGCTTGTTATCACCAAACGGTTAGGCAGAGGTGTACAGTCATGAGCACC
This sequence comes from Noctua janthina, assembly GCA_963576755.1. Lineage (NCBI taxonomy): Eukaryota > Metazoa > Arthropoda > Insecta > Lepidoptera > Noctuidae > Noctua > Noctua janthina. The sequence goes on from OY755055.1 coordinate 9,960,491, forward strand.
AATATGTATACCCTTTCCTAAATTTAAAATCAATTTTCGCGAGAAATAACGATTGTAACTTGGAGATAGGTTCTTTTTCATAAAAATGAGTTCCCAAATACTATGTTGGTAACAACATCAAATTTTAATCAGAACTCCTCTCTATGAGAGGGAATGGGCTATAATGCACCACGCGGGCCCAGTGCGGGTTGGTTGATGTCACATGTCTTCGAATTTTTGGTTCTAGAACATGCCGGTTTCCTCACGATGTTTTCCTTCACCGTTTTGAGAGCAATGGTGATGAAATAACTTACACAAAGTAATGCGCCTGGCTGGGTTCGAACCCACGACTTACTGCTCGTAAGTCGGGATCTCCACCACTAGGCCACCGCTGCTCTCAAAAGTTGTAACTGTTAACATATTGGTGCTCGTGACTGTACCTAATAGTACATTTATATATTTCGCCAGTAATGTTTAAAGTCCCATGAAATAAGGCGCGAGCCTATTGCCATTAACCGGGCACTAATTCAGAATCCCGGGTTGCTACTGAGAAATTCCTGATGGAAAAATACCACCTACCTCTCGACCAACGAGGCAGCCATAGCAGTCGGCAGCAGTAAGTGAAATACACCTCTCGAAGCTTTCGCACCTATAAGCTTAGATACCAGTAGCGAAAGTAGTGAAATAGTTGTCTTTACTTAAAGTAAGGAGTAGATGACAGTAATGTGTGAAATTCATAGCTAATTATGTGCCATAAGTAGTGAGGTGTTGCTACATCGACGCCTACGTGCATCTTATTAACATTTTCTCAAGTCAGCGCTCACAACTTTCACGGAATGACAAGCGGCTTGTTGTTGGGAGCTGCCATAGTTGCTTATGTTACTACTTAATAGCATGTACTAGGTATGTAACTAAGTACTTGAAAGGTAATAGGAAATGTGACATGAGCGGGCCTACGTGGAACAGTAAGTGGGGGACTTACATGGTGGCATCGGAAAACAAGTAAGTTCTTTGTATTGAAGTAACCTTTTAGGTTTCAGTGCAAAAGTGGTTTCCTATCAAAGTACATTATAAAATACTAAATTCATTCCTTTATTCACTGACTAAAAACGCCGACAACCTAAGCAGCTGCGTCTGCAGTGTTAAAAACAAAAGAAATATGTTATTTCTTTTTACTGTTACTGATTTTGCATGTGTAATGGATGATAACCTCAAGACCGCTATAGATTTACTAGTTATTAATAAATACAACTTAATCCATTTCGAGGTAATGATAAACTACGCAGAAGCGAGTAAGACCAGTGAAAACATCACCGTAACTGTATTCATGACATCACTTTTGTGAGAAACAAGTAAAGTCGCTTGAATTTGAATATTCTGCCTTTATGTGTAACACAAAACCACAGATTTAGTTTCTTTGTGACATCGCTCGTAATGTTTAAGACAAAACATTAAATAAAACGGTTAAGACATAATCGTAACTTTAAAATCTTTAGTGACAGTAAAATAAATGTGTCCAAGAAGAAGATGGCGGGGCGAACTGGATTGGATTCATCCAAACTGAAAGAAGGAGGCCCAGGGTCGCAAAAGCTGGAAGAAGTAGAGGGAGGTCTTTGCCCAAAAGAGGAAAAAAAAAATTCTCAAGGCGACATTAAGTGCCACCACCCTTGAGCAAGTCGTCGAGCCATCGCCCACAACGGCTCCCGCTTCTACGCGCACCAAGATTATTCGAAAAACAAACCCCCTTGATTTATCAAACATAATACAAATAAAAGCCGTATACTAAAATATGGGTCATTAAATTGTCTTTTAGAAGGTCAAAGTTTCATGCAAATACGCCCGATAGTTCTTGCGTGATTATCGTTTTTTTGCCCGCGTTTGACATTACTTCATTAATTAATTTGTAAAGTAATGTCAAACGCTACACACACTATGTTATAAAAATATAATTTCTCATTTTCACATATCAAATTATTTAAAAAATTGTCTAATATATGTATACACCGTGACTTTTTAGTCGTCTTGCAAAGGTGGTCCACTCAATGTACCCTACATAAAATAGCTCTGGGCGCGATTTTTTTTTACCTACCATAATAGGTATAAAGAAAAATAAATAATACATTAGAAAAGAATTATGAAACATCCTGTTAATGATGTTTACGTGTTAAACTGGAGAACATACCTACCCAGCGCTCGAGTTCAGTAGATCATCGTTCGCAACAGGGTGTTTTAACTACATCATGCGTCATAATACTAAATAATATTTTTATTTTTAAATTATTAAAATTTCATAAATACCTATTTTTTTATGAACGTTTAGTAGTCATTGGATACATGAAGTGGCCTGCCGTTGTAAGATGACTAAAAAGTTACGGTGTGTAATATATATTTTTTTCAAAGAAATAAGACTAGAAGTTTAGATGTAATTTTCAATTTAAAATCATTAAAAGTCGTATATCTGCGCCTTAATGCGTAGCTTACGTTTCATTCAAGTAACTCACTGAATAGATTCCGTTCACGCAAAACCTATTAACTTTCACTATGACGTATTAAATATGTAATGTTCGCAATGACTACATCTAAAGCAACTATATGAGAGTGATCATTACGGCTAACCGGTTTTAGATAGCTCTCATATTTTTACGACACGTTCGAACCTTCTTTCTCCGTCATCTTTTTTTAGTATATGGCAAATGACATTGGCAATTTCCCGTACTTGTTCGGGTCGGCATGATTCGGCACAGTCAGGTGGCACAATGGTGTCTACTCGGCAAAAAGCCGCTCGGCTTAGCTCGGATTGTACCGAGCCGAAAGATAGAATATTTTGCTTCAAGTCGTCTTTGTTGTTAATTATGTTTAATAAGAAAACGGCCGACGCGAACGAGTTCCGTTATTATAGCAATCGATATATTATTGAAAATCATACCAGTAACAATGTAAGTTATTAATTCATTGTCTCGATTGTAAACACGAAAACATGAACAGTCACGTTTGTACGTCAATTTTTGAGGCTGAATGAAAACTCACTGCTAAACAAGGTTTTGAAAATTTAAAATATAGCTTTGTAACCGATATCGGCCATGGCGGCCAATCTTAGAGAACATAATCTATCCACGAAGTCGGATATGTATCGCACAAGTTTATGTCTTCCCTAACTCTCATTGTCCGATAGGACGGCAATCCGACACGACCGGAGCGATATCAGACGCAGGACCAACAACGGCTTATCGTGTTTTTCAAGGGGGTATCACATCGCCAACTTCCAAAGTCCGGGCTACTCCTAAGAAATTCCAAAACCCACGCAACTTTGCTCGACTCGGGAATCGAACCTACACTGCACTGAGCATGATTACGAGACTAACGGGGCAGCTGTCAATCAAACAAATAGTATGTTAATTACAAAACAGTATCTATGTACCTAACACTAAACGGAGAGTTATTATTATCAAGTCTACAAATACTGCTTTATTATTTTTTATCAATAAAATTATTTATGGCCGTCACCGGTATTAATGAGTTCATTCACGTTTTGCAACTGCACATCGGAGAATAAAAACTCGCATTTATTCATTGTACATACAAAACTTCTTTTAAACGGTCATCACATAATGAAATCCTTATAACGTTGCGTTGGTCGAAGACTGGTGAGTCATGTAGTATTATTAGTGTTCGGCCAATGTCCTGTTTAGCAAAAAATCTGTAGCTTAATTATATTGTTCGGTCGGGATGTGGGTCAGACGGTTTCGTCCGTCCGTTTCACTGTTGTTGTATACTGAGGATGTTTTCCCATTTTTTGGGAAAAAACATCATTCTAGAGGTAACGTTGGGAAAATTAAATCCTGAGAGAAACATCGAGCTAAATTTCCCCAAAGGATAAACAAAACAACACTAAAAACTAATGTAAAATTAAGGATATCAAAAAACATATTTTCTGAAAAAAATATAATTTAAATGGAAAAATAACTTGCGTAAAATACGCCGATTACATCGTGTCGTGGTTGAGCGGGAACGGGAACTTCGATACAAAGCGGTACCCATTCTGAATGAACATAGTTTTACATCTCTCCGATTGTTTCATTTCCTGTTTGAAAAGAAAGGAATTGAGAAAAACTTGCAAATTAAACCACTTCGTGGATAAATAATGAGTATGGGGAAAATACAGAAACTCGATCTGGCAACCCTGGTCCGTCCGTCCTTTCGTCCGTCTGTCTCGGTGTTACAGTACGACGTGTTTGCAAATCAGTTGACATTGGCATTCGATAACCTACTGAACGAGGCTCCTCCCACACTCCACGTGTTTTCAATATTGATGTGCTGTATGCTTATTTATTTGTTTGTTTGTCTACGAAATTGGTTTGCTTGTAGCCTAGATTCTTGGCCTTGTCTCAGTACGACATAACAGTACGCCTGCAATCCCCGAAGGGATAGACAGAGGTGTCCGATGTGTAATAGGGGGCGGGCTATTTGCCATCATTGGGGTACAATCCAGAGGGTTACTACTGTGAAATTTCTGATGGAAAAACCTATTATTATTATGAACTAATCCTTCTCTGAAAGTTACTGTCTATTGGTGAAACTCAAATCACTTCAGCCGTTTTAGAGATTAGAGCTTTCAAACAGAGGCGGTGGGCTGACTTCACTTAATATATTTATGTACCTATTGTACTCCTATATTACATAGAGATGCAAGATTATGTCTGTTGCCAGCCGTCTTGATGAAGTCTTTCCATCGATATGCATCGATATTCGGTTCGTCGTAAATCAACCACTTTCTAATTTGATTGCCCAGATCAATATGTCTGAATTTATGATAAGGCTTGGGTAATAAATAGCTGCGGTTTAGATAGTATTGCGCACGTGGAATGATATGTTATATGGTAATGAATATACGGCTAACAACAAGATATTAAGCGAGTGGGAATATTGGATGTGTAAGCCTGTGTTTAAACGTTATTATAACAAGAACATTATATTACATATAATATTTAAGAAGTAAAGTTTAAAGGACTGCCTCGCGGTCCTTTAAGCTTGTGGTCAAGTGGTCGCGACTGCTGAGCACGAGGTCCTGGGTTCGATTCCCGGATCGGGCAAATTTTCATTGGGTTTTTCCATCAGGAATGTTTCAGTAGCAGCCAGGAAGTCTTAATTTGTGCCCGGTTAATGGCAATAGGCTCGTTCCTTATTACATGGGGCTTAAACATGACCGGCGAAATGTGGGTGTACTATTAGGTACACTCTGCCTAACCCTTCGGATATTACAGGCGTGATGTTATGTTTAAGCTTAAAGTCATGGTTTGAAAAGTCCTTTTAATTTTCTACTGAATCAGTATCTTGTAAAACACAATTTTCAGGATTACCAGAACCACACTAATTCAGGTAAGGTTAAAGAAGGTTATAGAATTAATGTAACAAAGTATGAAGTAAGTCACGATCGCGTGTCAGCCTTTCTTTTAGTTTTCTTGCTTGCGTGCAGAATTTACTAGGCACTTATAAATATAGACAGGTATGTAATAATATACACAGTGCGTGTAATTAAATGAACTGACAGAGAGTGAGTGACTTTCCATCGAAATAAAGAAGGACCACACGTGTCGGTATAGGCGTCGTAAATCCATAAATAGGTCTAGCTAGATATTCTTTTAGTATTATTCGACTAACCATATGGCAGAGTCGTAATATCTACTCCAAAAACGATTAGGATCGCGTTGGCCAGGGTTTGTTTTTACTAATAAAAAAACATTAGTAGGTAGGTACTGATTGGTATTTAATACTATAACTATACAGGGTGTAAGGGACAGCCCTCCACAAACTGACAGGGTCCATTCAGCTCCTTATTCTGAATCATACTCCACTGGAATTTTCTCCGGTTTTTTTTTTTGAAATTTTTTTTCAGTTGCTATTACTTTATTTCAATGTAAAATAACATTCTCTGTACGCAGCACTCCATTTATGTAAATAATACGGCTAAAATCAAAGCATCCAACAATGGATGTTGAAATACTCTAACGAAGGACGCGTGAAATCAGCCGTTCACTTCCTGCCTAGCTACAGAGTTCATCGAACACGTCGTCGCGCGAGCCGTTCGCTACGTGCGTTTTACCACGGTAACGATACATTGCTTAGGAGGAAATAAAACAAATCAAATTTATTGGATTCCCACTACGTTCCTGAAATAATTTCTTGTACCGGTCATCTTAGTAGGATATACTGAATTTACCCCATCAGTTTGTGGAGGGCTGTCCCTTACAGCCTGTATAGTGTTATTGGATGTTTCCAACGGGAATTTGTCAGCAACAGCCACGGAGTGTGTACCCAGTTGATGGCAATAGGGTCGCCCCTATTACATGGGATATAGCTGGCGAAATGTGAGTATTCTATCACTGATATGTCTGCCTAACCCTTCGTGGGTAACAGGCGTGATGTTAAGTTTTAGTAGTCAATACTTTAAGAAAACGTGAGACCGACACCCGGTTTCTGAAAGGCCAATTAGGTGCATTTATTTAATCTGTTTATCTTATGTCAAATCACACGTTCGCTGAGGTGATTGGCTGTCGGAAATAACAACAGCCAATTAAATGACATGAGATTTGATGACAGATTAAATTGAACCGGTTTGTTTGGATTGGAATCCCCCTGTCAGAGTAATAGTAGAGTACAGAAAACTTAATAAGACCTGAGTACTTATTTCAAGGTTTACGAAGAAGTCGACCACAAGAATGATTCCTAAGTAAGTACTTATATGATAGTATTCAAAAGAGATTTGTTTACAGTGGTATATTTATATTTCTTTCTGGGTTCGATTCAGCAATGTACCTATTATTCGAGTTTTGACATCAGGGATTTCTTAGTAGCATCTTTCCTCGAAACTCGACGAGCTCGTGGCTAAATAATAACAGCAGCAGCTAAATAGCAACAGGGTATCGAATTACCCAATACTAACAGGGTTGTGGAGGTCAGATAGGCAGTCGCTCCATGTAAAATGCTTCGATCCAGCTGCATCCGGTTAGACTAGAAGCCGACCCCAACATAGTTGGGAAAAGGCTAGGAAGATGATCTTTCCTCGAAACACCCAGACCCGGTTGATGGCAAGAGGCTAAATGAGATTTAACATAGCTGGCAAGTTTTTGGTGTAAGTACTACAAGCACCCCGCTGTCTAACTTTTCGGGATTACAAACGTGCTGTAACGTATGTATGTAATTTTTTTTTTCTGAAGGCAAATCACTCCCTACTCTGGGCGGAGCGGAAGGGAGTGTCAGACTTGTACTGACGAAAACCCATCCATGTTCCTTCTTTGCCCTTTGTGTTCCAGGGCCACGGTCTTTCGAACAGTCCCGCAGCCCTGGCAGGATGTATGTAAACCTTAATTAACTTATCATATTTAAATTATTTACTAAGTCCTAAAATAATAATATGTACATTGCATGTATCAATAGCAGAAAAAATTAAAGGGCGTCAAAAAGTTCGTACAACGAGGAAACTGTCCAGAAGGCTGGCAGCATTATCAACGTTTTAGCAGTAGGCTAGCCTGGTCACGAGAAGAGATCACCAACCGTTTGGCGCTATCCCGAAATACTCCGTGAAAATAATAGTACGTATGTTTATGTTATGCGTGTGGTTAAGCCGTAAAGATCATAAGAATCTTATAATCTAGTAACAAACCTGGTTTATTCACAACCATATTTAATTAATCTTTAAGATATTATAAATATCAAGGTAAATACCATATCTGCTTCATTTGCGTGTTACCAATGTATTTACGAACACTGGGTCGTATCTAATAATCACGTCTGACTAAGCTAAGGTTATGAAACACTAGGTGCTACTAACGGCGGCGAGCACGACTTGGCTTAAACTAGGCACTACTAGGTACTCTAGGTAGGTACTTGGTACGGCCAGCTGTTACCTTCGTGCTAGCTTATTAGTACTTTATGTGCTCTGGAATAGGTCCTATTTGCTGATATCAAGAGAAAATGTGAGATATAGTTTTGTGACTGTCTATTATTATGATAAAAAGTATAATACACTTCGGAAATTCAAAGGCTTGTTTTAATATGCTGTCTAATATCACATCGAGTGATTTCATCAAAAGCTTTTACTTTTCGGTTCGATCTCCTGATTATATTACATTATATTCAAGTTTATACACTTCTAACTAAGGTAGTCTGGTAAAAAATGCCCAAGGCATTAAATCCGCATTTGTGCAGTTTTGTTTACTTGGGCATAAAGTTTTACTAAATAAATAAATTGCACAAGCGAAACAAACATTATTATTATATTATTATAGCTAGCCCACATTGTCCCACTGCTAGGCAACGGCCTCCCTCTACTCCTTCCAAAGGTCACGCTTCTGTACTACTTCTTTCCATTTCTCAAGGAAGACATCCAGTTCGTCAAAGAATTTGAATTTAGAATTTCATTTCATTCGATACAAACATAGCAATCCTAATCGATCGAACTTCAATACAGCTTAATAAACTATAGTAGCGTAGTTTACATCAGAAGTGTCTATCCTTGTTATTATTTAGATATGCACAGGTATAATTTATAGGTACCTACATTTATAATGTAGATTACTATTAGACGGTACTACATCTGGTGTAGTAGACATTAACCTACATCGCGATCGGTGGAGCTACTTTATGAACACTTTCCTCGTAAATCTTTTTCCAAGCTCTAGATTAGCTAAACGTTAAAAGTTCATACGTTCTTAAGTAATTAATTGCTTAGATTAACTAATTACTAATTTGCATTTTATTATGATGTGCTTTGAGAAACTGGTTTGCTATAGAGAATCTATTTAGCAAACCAGTGTGTGTTATGAGAATAAAGCAAATTAAGTGTACTCCGGACACTTAATGAAGTTGTGAGCTTGAAACTTTCTTGAAGAAATTCTGTGAACGCTCTCTTCCCATCACATGCGAAGTTGTTTGTATCGTTTGAAATTAGTTATAGCCTCTTTGTGTGCCTACACATATTTTAACATGCACGGGTAAATTTAAAGAGTAAATAGAAGTAAATAAGGACATTGAATGGAATCGAGGCTGCCGCATACACGGTGCGTGCGCCGCTGCCGACTGCGCCGGAGTAGAGTACCTCGCCGCGGTGAAAGTTGCCGGTGACGCACTTTTGTATTCACGCAACTCACGAGCGTCGAGTAATTTACGCCACCATTCTAATGAGACCTCCCCCACCTCTCTTATTAATTCATCAGACATGTTTACAAAGGGGCACCTCTATTGAAATCTGGCGGTTCACGTTAGATTTGTCGTTTTGTACAAATCGGCGGTCATGGCCCTTGCTGCCTAGTCGCCGGATCTGTCGGGAGACATGCGGGCTTCTCGACTGTACCAAACATCCGGGACGGTCGCTCTGTACACTTTTTATTACTCATGACATGAACAAAATTTCGAAAATTGTTTTCCGACTTCAGATGCTGCTTAAATGATGTTGTTCCAACTCTAATGTTAACCTCAAATAAAAATAATGTAGAGAGAAGAAGAAGCATTTTAAGTTAATTAGTGGAAATAACTGAGATAAGTTCATTAACAGCAAGAGGGAAAGAGTAAAAGACGAAGACTGAGAATAAAGTACATTTGAGGAAGGTCTAACTAGAGGACGTAGCAAATATAGAGACACCAGACAAAAAAAATCATCTAAGCTAGAGTATGAGGGGAACTGCTACCCCAACAAGTCTAAAAAAACTTGAAGCTAAATCTAATTATGGTCAACCCTCAAAGGAAAAATCACTTCGTCATCATGTGCTCAACTATTACTTACATATTGTTGTTCTATGTGCTGCAAGCAAGCCGTCGACTCACTACAATAACACGTGTATCAGTTATTTCACAAAGGTTGTGACATTTTACAAACATTAAACAAACTTTATCGGTATCGTGAGGTAATTCATTTTCTTCATTCATTGTGGTGTGATTATAAACAGATAAAACTCAACAACTATATGGAAAAATAATTGAAGATCGCGAGTATAGACTTATTATAATCTGAGCTATCTCGTAAATAATATCTGTTGATTATCATCTAACGGTAGTCGTTATTTTATTATAACTGTCCGCAGTGTCTTGTCTACTTTGGAGGAAGTAAGAAATGCCTTCCTTGAAAGAAGAATGGTTAGGATAATTAAATGGCTCCGTAAATTACGAACTAATTAGATTTATTTATTTATTTAACAGATGAAATAAAACAAGAATGTTATTCAGTTTGATCAGTTTCAGGAATAACTTCTAATTTTTCCATTTCTGCGTGAACAACTCTAAAATAAGCTTCTTCCACTGCAAGATCCGAGTCTTCATCATCAGGGACCTCATCAGGTATTTCGCTAGCGCTAGTAGCAGCAGCAGCAACCGCTTCTTCTTCTGCTCGTACTTTTAGCCGGATTTCTTTTATGCGACTGTCTAAGATATGTTCTCGTCTGGTCTCACGTTCATAAATTTTACCCATCAGTAACTTATCACGATTTCCCGATATCGCCATATTTTCTGACAAAGTCATAAGATACAACGCTCCTTTGCAGTCCCCAACAGCAACTAATTCACCTTCCGGATGAGGAGTCATTCTTGTTAGTCCATACTTAGATACCTGTAGAGTTACGACTGGCTCCTTATATCTACGCAGTAAGTCCCAGAAATAAAAGATTCCGCCGGCACATACCGACATATAGGAAGAAAATCTTAACGGAGCCCAAGCGGCATCGGTCACAGGTTTCCTATATGGTTTCGTTACGATGATGGGTTCTGTTCGAACTTCCTCGCTCCACACTTTAACTGTATAGTCGCCGCACGTAAGAAACATTCTAAACGTACAAGGACTTCTTTGTACTGCTAGTACTGATCCATCATGTGCTTTCCAGTATGACACAAAAACATCAGAATGGGTTCTCCCCATACGGTTTGCGTTAATTACTAAACCAGTCTCTGTTCCACATAGGAATTTCGTGGGCAAGCCATAATCATATTCTAATGTGCTTACACCTTCTGCATTACTTAGATTTGGTATTTGTGATGGTGAAAGCCTGATTGACATTGGCAAGCGATCCAGGGGTTTTGAGAGATCGCGTAAATCCCACCACAGACACTGGCCGTCAGAAGAGCCAGTAAAGAATTCAGAGTTCGTGCGCGAATGAATGTAAAGTATTGATGTTATTCCTTCACGATGCGAATTGTAGACAGAACTAGACGACACAGCTTTTATGCCCACACGGACATCGAATACATTAGCAATACCTTTTTCAAGTCCGCATATTAACAATTCAGGGGTTGTGGGAGAGCACGCTAGTTTCCAGCACGGGTATTCGGGTTGCAGTTTGTACACTGGTTTTGTTTGTCTATGTACATCCCATACATAACAATCGTTTATTTTGTTTAATTCCGGTTCTGGCATGCAAGTTTTGAAGCAGTAAGCAACTGCCAGCTTAGCATATTTTTCATTTGTCCATTTGACGCATGATATTGGTCTCTGACTTTCGTCTCGAAACACGTTGGCTACTCGGATACCATATTTCTCTACAGGTTCCTGTTTCGCCATGGTATCATAATATGTTTGATACATTTCAACGGCATTGTTTTGGTTTGCATAGTGAAACAACGGTGTTGACAAGTTTAGTACGGATTGTATGTAATTATCGTCGTGCATAATTCTGCGGCGATGTCGTTGTACATGATCTTCGTTGTAAGGGTGGACTTCTCGCGGCCAGCCACCTTCAGTGTGATTTATGTTTTGTTCGTTAGTGTCTAAGTGTGCCGTGTTCGCTTCATGTTCAGAAGCCGAGTATGTTGCTTGTGCCTCACGATGCACGGGATTTCGAAGTATATATTGCATTTGATCTTCTTTGTTAGGGTTAATAGAGTCCAGCATTCGAGCTGGCACCGTCTGGAAGAGCGTCTGCCTTCCGAAATTCCGTCGAATCTTAGTGTACTCTTTTGTCCATTTTACGTACGACGACATTATCAAATTATTTTTATTATGTACGTGGTAAGTTTGCTTCAATTCAAACAACACTTTCACAACTGTCAAATATATAGGAATATTAAATCAGTAAGGCCATGGCGCAGAATGAATATTAATGACGGAATTAAACAATATCAAGTATAGCGTCATGATCGTCTGGAAACATATGTGTCCTTGTTTGGTCGAGAAGTTTGTTTTCTGCGGCATTACTTCGTAATTTATTATGAGTTTTGGTATCAAAGTGACTAAGCATGTTTTTATTTTTCACTAAGATGTAAATAGTGGTTGAATTCTTTACGGTGTCGACCTTCTAAGATTAATCAAGTGATGTTATTTCATTATGTATTCAAGGGATAGCTTTTTAAGTAACGTTTAGGTGCTTTTGACTTGAAATAATATCCGTTGACTTGTTTGTCGTGTTGTTTCCTGCAGCTTCTGCAGGAAACAACGCGACAAACAAGTCAACACCAGGAAGTGTCGTAACCACATTGTTGGAGGCAAGGAGTTGTTATGCGGTTCACATTAATATGCATCGAGTCCATATGGCAATAGCTGCTATGTGCGAGAGGTGAGACGACTCTCGATGTTACGCGGTTACGCCTTTATGCTGATTCAGTCTACTTATTCCAGTTTCAATATCGCTTGTTGTTAAATTAAACAATTATGAAACTAGAGAAGCGTGGCTTGTTATGTGCAATTTTTAATTACTTGGAAGTGTAATGGACATCAAGTACTGGACTTGCAAACTTCATGGTTATGGGTTTTTTTGTTTACGATATAATTTATTACCCAGGTACTATTTGAACGTATTGCGAAATACTAATAAGAAATAATAATTTATTATTAGTATTTCGTTTGTACTTTTCGAAGGCCCCTTGAGGATAGGTCCCTAGTATTCCTACTTTTTTATTAGTTATATTTTAACAGTAATACAAAAAATCATTAGTACTAATTTTATACTAAACCACATCAACGTGATTAGGGCCCATTTGTTATTGTTATTACTTTGTATGAATAATTGAAGTGTGCATTCTCTTTAAAACGAAGAAAAAATGCATTGCGAATTTATTTTGCTCACTAACAATGTCAACGAACCCATAAAAAAATAAAAAGAAAACATACTTAATTTCCTTACCATAAAAATGTAAACGTCTTCCATACCAGTATCGAACAATCACATATCTGTCACTTCACGTCATTATAATTTCGCTAATTTTGTATTGGTAACACAGATGGTATCGATACACTGTCACGAATTGGCACAAGTCACAACACTCTTTGCGTCACGATTAGAAATTCGAATTCGGTGCTTACGAAGTGCGCGCGCGCCGTACGCTCGTACGAATGGACGTCTCAGCGGTGACTGGCGCGCGCAACGGAGACTCTAAGTACGCAGAAACAACTCAGGTTGTCGATTGTCGAGTACTATGACTGGTTTGGTTCAACCGTATCCCGGCAATTGATGTGTTGACTGATGACTGTAGGTACCTACCTACTGCTAGCTAGAATAGTGTTGACAGTAACATCGACAGGTCGCACCGAGCGCATGTGACCTCGCCCTTTTTCAACTTTCAATATTATCGTGAGCTAAGTTGACTTGACTCACAGATAACTTGAAATGTCAAGGATTCATACGTTTTGATATTTGAAGGAACAAAGGCAGACCTTAATTTGAAGTGCCCTAAAATACAAATATTATTTCTTTGTTTAAAATAAAAATCCCTTTCAAGTTTTTTTCTAAGAGGTCTGGCTGGAAAATTTTATTTGCTGTTCACTTTAAAAAAAAACCGTTCCGAATAGGAACTAAGTAAGGAACAAGGGGGTAAAATGCTATTTAAGTGTAGAGAAAAGTGTAGAGAAAAGTGTAGTAGTGCTAGTGTTCCTATGTGGGGCGAAGTAATCACCGAGTCACGATACAACAGACAGCAGCCCGTGGAAAGCGGCGAGTAAAACCGCGCACGTGGCCCAGTGCTCCTGTTGCTAGTATGTACCAAGCTTTATATCGGTTACAAAAGAGAACGCTTGCTGGTTCGTTGTCTTTGTAAAGGTTTCTTTTTATGTTTGCTTTATGTTTATCCATGAGGTGTTCTTAACTCGAACAACTTAAGTGCATTTTAGATATATACATCGATGCGTACGATACGTTTGCTTAAGTATAGCATAATTAGCCTTTATTGCTCCCACTGCTGGGACACAGGCCTCCTCTCTATGAAAGGGAATGGGCTACCTGTAATCATTCACGCGGGCCCAGTGGGTGTTGGTGTTCCAATGCGGGTTGATACGCATGCCTTTGTAGCTTAATCCATTAGGTATCGAAGAGTAAAATATGCACACAGTGAAACATGACTAAAACATAGATACAAAAAAAGCTAGAAAGATCTCAATCTATGAGATCTTTTTTTTGTAAAACGCATTCTGAAACAGGTTAAACCCGGTAGAGCACTAACGTCAGTTTAGCATTCCATAGGTAAACATACCTATGCACAATTACAATCAGCATTAGTTTTATCGTAAAAGGGAAATAATAAGGAAGTCATCGACTAACTATAATCCAAGTAACATAATAACTAGAGGTAATAAAGCTATATGAAGCCTCGATGCCATAACTCGACATAAAGTGAAGTAAATGGTCGATAATATAGGTAAAACGGGATGAACATCTCGCTCGATTAAGCCCGGATCAGCGTTAACCTCGCAAACAAAGAATCTATCCAAAAATATATCACACTAAGAGGTTGTCGGCGTAAAAAGTTCCTAGATTTTCCGGTTGATAAGTGTCTTTTTATGGTATGTGGTTGAGATTTTTCTTTCCATCGAACCAGTGTAAATGCGTCAATGATAACTCAGAATTATCACTTTTGTAATTTATTATACGTTTATTTTTTAGTTAACTCACTAGACTTTTATACGACGTTTTTCACTACACGGTATCCCAAATTTATCTATCTATACATCTATACAAATAAATGAAACTGAAGTGTCTGTTTGTAACATCAAAATAACAGCTTTTTACTGAATGCATATGAAAGTATACGGTACTTATAACAAAAATACATTTATTTAATTTTTTTTCTGTCTGAACCGATTGACGGGACTTTTACCGGCAGATAGCTGATGTTGTTAGGAGTAACTGAGGCTACTATTATTTTAGAATAAGAATTAGGGATCTGTGAAAAAAAATTAAAATTGTTAACAAAATCCGATTCAAAAAGGGAAGAAATATTTTTTATAATAATTTCACGCGAACGAAGGTCGCGAACGACAGCTAGTATTTTATAAATACTTGTGGTTAAAATTATACATTTATAAATCACCTCATTAATTTTATAATTTTCATAATAAATAATAACATTAATCCTCACGCCTATGTCGAAATGGCCGTTGACTTATAAAAGGTTCGAACAAAAGTGTTTTGGTCAAGAGTTAATTGGAATAATTGGACATTAGTGTCTGAGAGCGACCGTTCCTTGAGTTGATTAGTAATTGACCCGGTGGGGACCTTGTGCTCCTAGCTTCACCGTGCCGTCTGTTATGAATATTAGGTTATCGCTGAGTACTACGCAGTCGCAGGGTTAAATGTCGGAAGGGAAATTGTACGAAACGAAATGGCACTACGGTGGTCCGTGTAAATGCGAACGTGGAAAATATTTTAATGGAAACTTGTTTAACATGCTCTCTTGTTACACGTCGTTATTGTTTTTAATGTTGATTTATGGAGTACTCAGAAATAATGAGGGATGTTATTTTAGTGCGTATTTGAGAACGTACTTGATTGAAACACTTTTAATAAATCACTAGTTTTTGCCTGCGGCTTCACCCGAATATTGTTCGGTAATTGCCCCAAGGGATTACACTGCTGGGATGAAAAGTATCCTTTGTGTTAATCCAGGTTATAACCTATCTGTGTGCAAATTTCATCCAAATTCGTAACGTAGTTTTTGAGTGAATGAGTAACAAACATCCATCCATCCATCCTCACAAACTTTCGAATTAATAATGAAGTGTTTATTTATTACTAGCGGCCCGTCCCGGCTTTGCACGGGTGCCTATGTTACTCCGGGATAATGTAGCAATCTAATGGTGAAAGAATTTTTGAAATCGGTTGAGTAGTTTTAGAGTTTATTCATTACAAACATACAAATCTTTCCTCTTTATAATATTAGTAATATAGATATCATGCGGATGGTCAATGAAATCAGCATAATTCAATAGTCCATTGGCGGGACAATTGACATCACACCCTTATCGAAACCAATCCATATTTCTACATATTATTTTGGTCCTGAGCCTGACTGACATTATTGCTCCTCTGAATTACGATACTGCCAATTGTGACATTATTGCTTTATAAAGAACCTTCTATTAGACCTTTTTAACTGTAATCGTTGCGTATTCAATTATTTATAGTCATAATCACGTCGTCCCATGCATAATTAAAAGAGGCCGTGGCTACGATTCGTCACGTACAATCACTTAAATACTACCTTTAGTTTGCTCAATACGGTCGACATCCATTACTGACATTTTTTCTAGAAGCATTGTGTAACGCCATGACGGATGGAAGATGAACGGGGTTCGTTTGTAGTTACACTTGCCCAGAAAATAGACAATAGGAGCTTGGTATAGCGATGCTTTGCAGCAGTTCATTTCGCACAAATCAATGAATTCTTTGTACAAACAATGGACAATGAAGCGTGCCGTAGAACCGATGGAGATGATCATAAAGCGTTTGTATATTGGTGAATGTTGTATAGGCAGTACTGAGAACAAAGTCACGGTCGGTGTGTCTGTGTGCGCGATATCTGTTTATCAAACATTTCAGTAGAAAGCGTGCCTTAAAATAACAACTCAGCAAATGTAAACGATAATTTCATGTTAGAGCATGTTTTTCGTCTTGATTATGTAGTCAGTCAATGATGACTGACTAATTACCTAATATAAAGTCAATGTTACTTAAGCGTTTTGTTATAGTCTATAAACCATTATTTACACTTTAATTCTAAAGGTGCTACCTTTCGTCCGTTTAGATTTCCTACACACTAGCTCTAAAAAGCATGTAATGTACTCACAGTACGTCAATTATTTATTCTTCACATTATACTACACCAGCCCAGTTTCTTCTGATAGAAGGAAGAAACTGGTTGCACAAAGCCTCAAACTAGACATGCGTTAGCTAATCGATTGTATGTGTTTTTGGACCTTTTCTGTATAACAGACTCAACAAGATACTAAACTTCTATAGTTTAAGTTATAGAAAATGTAGTTTTGTAATATCGGATCATTTAGCGATACTTAATTACACAGACACAGACAAAACTTCTAGAAGTTCTGGTTGGATTATGTTATCCCCTCATATTGAATCGTACATATTTACTTAAGTTCGTTTTAATGTTTTTTCCTTTTTTTTCACTCAAAATTCGCGCATTGACGTGGAGTTGCGGACACCAGCCCGTTATACAATACAATGTTTTGTACCAATTTGCTTATTGTTTTAGTTGTTAATAGTTTAATTTTCTTATGGCCTGAAACACAGGTTTAAATAAACCTACATCGGGCAGTTCGCATTTGATTTCAACATTATCGTTACTTGCAACTGTTAAATATATTTTAGTTATAGTTTATTTATAAGCACTAATTATACCATTGCTTAAGAAATAACACTACTGCGCCTAAATGTACTCTTTTGTAATACTTTTTAAATAAATTATTCTTATTTAAAAGGGCCGTGTCCCTCATGCATGTGTGCGTTTAAGGAAAACATAGTCCCAGAATTTAGAGTATAAGGACGCTAAATCCGGGTAGAGTCATTACTGAACGGACGGGCAGTCAGTCGACTGATTGACCTTGTAGTTGTGCCATCCCCTCGTAATTGGGCCTTTGTAGCGGGATCCTGGGATCAATCCAATAAAACGACCGCCTCGACAGAGGTGCTCATTTTATGTTCCTTTGCTTGCGTATCTCGGCTTCTGGACACGGTGTTATGTGTTTGATGTCGTGTCGAAAGCTGTTGGCTTTGACACGACTTTGGTGACAAAGCTAGGATCTGGTTTGGCTTTTAATATCACGTTGACAAAGCGAGAAGGAAAGCTGGACTTGGGAAAAATCAAATTTCAATCTGAACAGCGCGTGAACAAGTTACTCAAAAGATAATCTAACCTATTGGGTAATAGGACACGATAGGCACTTACTACAATAATTATGTTTATAATAGGTAGACATCTAATTTTCATAATAATCCAACCTGTATCTATAGTCAAGCTAAAGAAATTACTTGACTTTACGTAATTATGTATGCTTACATTTTTAATGCAATAGACAATAATTTAAACGAAGTAAGGACCGTCAAAGAAAGCAAAGTTAAGAATTCTAATTTTTGGCAGTTCTAACTTCAAGCAATGAATAAACTACAAATCATATCATCATAAATACCTTTACTTAAGTAATCACTTTGACTTGTTTATAGATACGGGTGTAAGTATTTTTCTAGCTAAGCTAGTAAAGTAAGTTACATTACAAAATCCGCCCCTAAGACGACCCACTGACACAAAATTCAGTAGATTTTGAAAAAGATAAGATGTTACAAATACATCATTAAAATTAACATTACTTACGTGTTACAAAAATGTACGTAGTTTGTTAAGCGTTTCTCGTTTACGAAACGGAGAACGTCGGTAATATCTTCAGATTTGATACCACAACATCCGAGTGATTTATGCGAACTTGGGTATCCATTAATCATGTGTTGTCAATTGGAAAGGGACCCGGGAGGCGCGAAGGATATTTGTTTGGTTTTCTCCCACGATTTACTGAACACCGATGACTGAACACATTTTATCTGCATTTTTATTATGATGAGAGTTCGCTGAGTGTGTTGACATTTATGAAAACCTATTTAGGTCATACGTTTTCCATTTGATGGAGTGTTGATGTGAGTTTGCGTTACCAACATTATGTGCGGTATTTTTCGTTTCATTACGGTTCATCAAACAAATCTGTAGCTGAAACTGAAACAGAAATTGAAACACATTAACGTATTGGGAAATGAAAATGCAGAACATCCACAGTTTGCCTATAAATACGGATAATTTCGGAAGCTAATGGTGCATATTCCGCTTAATAACGGCTTTAACTCAGCAATAGTTGAAACAAATGTGCTAATAATTGCGAAGTGTATTCAGCTCTGGATTTAATAACATGGTTAAAGCACAGTTTATGTGCCACCTTCTGTTTATTAATTAAAAGATACAGAAGAACCATATGAATTTAATCCTGTAGCTAAATCTGCCAGATTACTAAAATCTCATGTACAAGTTATTTCAGCATGTACCATTAATAATAATACAACAACCCGCCGTATATAAAAGCGGCAACATGTGTTGTTACTTGCACTATATCACATACGTCGTTTCATTATGAAACACATTTACTTCGTCATAAGCATAACACACGTGGCAAAATGACGAAAAAAAATAAGCAATGAACAGATTTTGCTCACTGAGTTTTTTTTACCTAGAGGGTGACCCAAATGTCGTGTAGTGTCTGTTTCTCTGCTGGTTTAATCTTCTAGTTAGTTTGTATGAACTAAACATAGTTCCCAAATCTAGATGTGATTTATGTTAGCAGAGAAAGTTACTACTACAGGAAATCTAAGCGGGTTCTACGAAGCGTGTATTTATTACAGTTCTGGTTCCCCGTCGCGTAAAGCGTAAACAATTTAGTACGTGTTTGCGTCGCAAACGCGAGTCAAAGCGTTAGGGGTCATTGTCAAGTGTAGTTACGTTTGTTCAAGATCGAAACTGCACTATCGGAAGTGTCGGGATCGGTCGGCTTACGATCAGATTTATCGCTGCGATCGGGAGCCGAGCTTCCCCGACTCCCGTACAAGAGTGCCAGCGACCCGTGAATTTTATTGTTTCCCCTCGTACGATTCTGTACAAAGTTTTATGTTCACACGTTCTGGGGACGATTCGGTAAGCCGATATTCATTTCGTGACTTTAGAACAGCGTATAAACTTCAATTTCGTTTACATTTCAGTTACGTGTTTCTTCTTTGTTATTGTAGGCAGATTGGAGGAAAAACGCCTTGAGATCTGATTCGTCGCAGACCGTGAACTGATTACCTACCAGAATTACTTGTAATTAGATTAGTTCTGTAACCATTCTCAGAATCGCATATAACGCGTTACGAAGGACAATTTTTTCAAGGTTCAATCGCTAAGGCTTAACTATCAAGACACAGGGTTATTAATTCTTAACACATGATGATTACATAGTTACCAAAGAGTCCGTACTAATTCAAAACTTTTTGTCTGCGAATGATCGACTAACTCACTACATAATCTATCTTTTTGTATTTGCTATGCCTAACTATTAAGTAATTTAACATCATGAATGCATCATTATCTTCAATAGAGACACGTAATTCGTACATACCTGGTTATTATTGCCTACACGAATAACAAAAGAGTCGTCGATAGCAGCTCATTGCCCGTTCGCGACTTGCCGCAGGGCAAATGACTGTAATAACAATGGAGAAAGCACCATTTATTTTGCATTGCTAGGAACTAAGTGTTGCAATGGAGGATAATATTCCAATATTAGATTTCGTATTGAGCATTTTCTCTTAGTAACATTGTATGGATGCACTTACATGCAGAAAATTACTCTCATGTGCCTGACGATTCTAGTTGTGTTCTCGAATAAGTACCTAATAGTTGCAACTATGTTTAGTTTACGTAAGTATAGTGGTTGGAAATTATTATAAACACTATGCAGTGACAGCTTGCAAGACATCTTCTATCCATATGTGTTTGCTAAAGATGTTACACATAGGTAATCATTATACTATTATGATAATACTACGTAATGTGTATGTGGAATGTCATTGACTCTGTCTGTAAGTATTTATTATGTTAAACAATTCAACTAAAGTATCATTTGAGACATGTTGTTTAGGGTGAATTTCACCAGTGTACCGCAAAAATTAACGCGATGGGCACATCTAAACCGCGTTCAAGAACAGTCAGTGCCATTCCACAATAAGGGCTAGACTCCACCGAAGCGGAGACGACACGAACGGAGAGGAGGTGTGTTGTAAACCACCAATTAAACTTCTCGTGTCCGTTTAGCTTTAGTGGAAACGGTTGAGCAGAACGGAGAGGAGATGTCTCGTAATTGTTGAGCCTCCGCACTCGACGGCCAAGCGCACAGGGGAGACGAGAAAAGGTATGAGCGGCGTGCTGCCGGCGGCGTCCGGTGATCGGCGTGCTGCGAGCGGTGTGCGGTGAGCGATACATATTGCTTCTCCGCTGCTTCTGTGGAAACACCTTAGCTCTTACGAATCTCCACTCCGCTCCGCTTCGCACATCTCCGCTTTGGTGAAGTCCGGGCCTAAAGACATTGACAGTTCTTAACTGCAGTTTCATTGGTCAAAACCTTAATTATCTCCAACGCAACTCAAATTTCGTTTGAAAATTTTTGCTTAGTTTAGTTCTAGTGAAGGAGTATGATAGGCTAACAGTAGAAAATGGAAGCGGAAAACGGACAAAGAATTCGTACGAATTTACCAACTGAACTCAGAAATAGAGATTCAACTAAAAGCTGGATTCAATTGCACAGATGCACCAGTGTGCAATGATTGCGTGTGTACAAGTGTGCGGTGTGTGTGTTAACAGAAATTGAACATTATACTACAGTTAGTATAATGTGACATTCGTAAGTGAAGAAAGGCTACAACATCAAAGCACCTACTTTTACAATTTACAGGAAGTAGGGTGTCAAAGTGCAAATAAATCGCATATATGCCCATCACGCACCGTCACACCTTCGCATGGGACCCTCTTTGACTCATTCCTTCTAATGGACTTCAGATTTAGAAAAGGGAATAATAGGAAATCTACGGGGATGTACTACAAACGTGATTTATTACATCTATTGAATAATACATTGCCTACTGGGAGATGTATCCATCATAGCTCACGAAATGTTGTTTGTGCATGAGATCGTTGCTCGATAATACAGATTAGTTTCAATGATTCGACTGTCATTGGCAGGTGATGTAAGATTAATCAAGCTAATGGGAGCTTTGTAACGCTAAACTTGGTTCCTATCAAGTACTAATAGTTTTTGGTTAAAATTAAGACGAATTTGATACAATTTTTCAAGAAGTCTGCTTTACATTTCTGGGATGGCTATGTTTGTTTATGTGTGTTTTTCAGGTATAAATTGTTAGTGGGTCATGAACGATATTATTAAATCTTCATATTTATTTTACATAACCGTATTTCAATAAATATACCTACATAAATTTCAGATTCGTGCTTCCATGCTGCGAAAGATAAGTCTCTAATCAATAATTCAATTAGAAGATAACGAGTTTTCAAAACAAATTCTAGTGCTAACTAGAACTGCAAGCAACATTGCAATGTAGGTTCTCATTCATACTCCAATTATTTCTAGCCAAACAAAATCCTAGATCTTCAGCAAAAGGTATATACAAAGCTAATTAAAAGTAATTAAGATCTGCACATGTCTGCGGCGTCGAATAATAAAACGTTTACACTGGATGCCCACTGTTAATGAAAAATGTTGGCTTGTTGGCTTTTTAGTTTGTGAGGAATGTGAGAATTCGTTCCTGCATAATGTGAGAGGGAAAATGAATGATTAAAACTCAGACCTCGCCTTTGTTTGTCCAAGTATTTAGTTTGCAGTTCAACAATATATTGTTTGTTGTATTGTATCTCTTGTGCATGCGTAGTGCTGTTTTGATATCGACAAGGTAATAAGTATCGATCAGAATATCGTGAAGTTAATATCTATAATTCATACTTTAAAATTATAAATGCGCAAATAGGTCTATCTATTTGTTTGTTAGATTTTAACACTTTAACGGCTAAACCGATTTCGATGAATATTGACACATAGGTAGACCATAATCTGGGACAGGACATAGGATATTTTTTATTCCTTTAGTATGTTACTGTGGCATAATTTACGTCCTCCACCCGGGCAAAGTCGCGGGCAAAAGCTATCATAACTCATATTCAATAATTATCAACAATTTAACATATCAGTTGTTTAATTAAATCATGTTATAATTATTATTCGTGACACGATTGATTGCAATAACATTAATGTGAATATCATGGTTGAGTTGTAACTTGTATTGTTTTATCAATACAAATATCTATAGCAGACAAATTTTGTGTTCGGCGTTTTGTGTAACTAATATTTTATAATGTTCGTTCGTGTAGTTTTGGGGTTCTATTTCTAGCTCGGGTAATGTGTTATTCGGATTTTGTCGTCAGGAATTTACCAGTGGTAGCGCGTAGTCTAGATTTGTGCCCGGTTGATAGCGTTTTCGTCATCCAAACTTTTCCGCCGATGGCAACAATAGGCACCTATTACCTGGCGAAATTCGGGTTTAATATTAGAACACCTCTGCCTTACCCTCCGGGGAATACAAGTATGATGTTAAGTGTTATGTGATCAGATTCTTACTTAGACAGAAAATAAAACCTATCAGCACCTTATCAATTAGTTTCGATTTAAATTAACAAGTGATCTATGTTTCAATTCAGGGGGTCTAAAATGGCCGCCGGATCATAACAGGATTATAATATTAATCACGTCACAATTCGTAATTACTCACAAAGTGACAATTAATAATATTAACTCCGTCTGTGACCATTTTAAGAATTTTAACGTGATAGGTACATACTACATAATAAGAATTACTATTATGATTCTGCTAAAGCGGCCATTTTTAGGCCCCTAGCACAAGTAGTTGAGAGCAGCGGTGGCCCAGTGGTGGAGACCCCGACTTACGAACAGTAAGACCTGGGTTCGAACCCAGCCAGGCGCATTACATGTGTAAGTTATTTCATCACCATTGCTCTCAAAACGGTGAAGGAAAACATCGTGAGGAAACCGGCATGTCCTAGAACCAAAAATTCGAAGACATGTGACATCTACCAACCCACACTGGGCTCGTGTGGTGGATTATAGCCCAATCCCTCTCATAAAGAGGAGGCCTGCGTCCCAGCAGTGGGAACATTAATAGGCTGATTATGTTATGCACAAGTACAGTATTCCATCTCGATATGAACTAACGTTGGTGTTTCAATTATCATGCGATGCAAGTATCTATGTACTTATGTGCTTAAAGCGTATCACCTGAATGCATGTCCGATTATATGCTAAAGGTATTAGGCAGGTACGGTATTTAGTTTCAATTGCGATTTAGTGAATTATTGCTCTAGGTATTAAGGTTGCCGGCACATTTGTATTTAAGGCAGAGGAAATAAGGAAAACATAGGAATATTTAAGTGTAATTACGTAACGTTATGAATGTGCCTGTCATACATAAAAGGCATTAAACATATTAAATATCAATGTACGTGTGTTGTTATTTAAATGATATTTTATTGCAGTCTGTTGTACTACGAGTAAGTACCTATCTAAATTATAAATACGTGAAAAAAAAACTTTCTACTCCTTTTATAAGCAGTGCGCGAACGGAGGAGTGTGACATTTAGCATATGGAGTTGTTCAATTCATATGGAGAAGAAGTGGAGAAGATAAAAAAGAACTAAAAAAAATATGAATTGTGCGCCCATTAGTTCAATTAACTAGACAATATTTTCCCACAGAGCATTAATTACCTACGTTATGTTTTAAGAAATTAAAGACTCGCTCGATTGTTTTTATGTTTTTTTTTCATCCTGGCCAGTAACAAAAAGTATTCCTTAAACCTGTTCTTCCGAAACCCGTTAATAGCATTGTTTTCGTTCTTCTTCCAGTCTGTGTTTAAAAATAGAACATGGAACGGTTCACAAAGCACACGTGTGTTCCAGCCATTAGTCGCCGACTCCTCGGTATCGCTGGTCGGAATGTATTGCGCCGAGGTGCGCCCTAAATCTACCGGCAAACGATTTAATTGCTCTTCGTATGGGACTGTTCCTTATGAAATGCTTTGCGTTGCAGTTATACGAACGGTATAAGGCTGGTATTTGTAGAAATATAGTTGTTTGAAGTACGAGTAGCTATGTGTCCAATTTCGTGATTGTTTTTTGTAGATTTGGAATGAGCCGTATCAAATCTGGCATAGCGAACCGAAATGCTGTTGGAGTGTTACCTACTTTCTTTTGGACTATAAAATTTTTCGGATTTACTTTACTTCAAACCGTGTTAGAGGCACTGTGAGCACCCACAAATTGAGCTACTTTTCTAAACAATCGCGGTATAATTTCTTAATTTGGTATAAATTATTTAAATTTTCCATGCTATTTCTAAGTCACGGAGTTTGTATTAAAACTGCACGAACTAAAGGCGATTACTGTGGGCAGGGTACAGTTCCCCGTTGTCCACTGTCCAGCCTGCTATATTTGGGAATTGGACCGCGCTGCCACCAAGTTTATCAATGTGTATTGGACCGTGGGATTGTTTTCGAACGTTGCCTCGGCCGTGGAATGCAAACTTGTGCCTTGTGCCCCACTTGATGGCCAATTACCTGGCGGTTACCATCAATGACGATGTTCTTTTTTTAAAATTATGCATTATTTTTTCTTTTGTTTGTTTTTGTTGATGTTTGTTTTTCGTATGTTTAAACTTAGGTACTATGTAGGTGTTGACATGTTGTTGGTTGATGATTCTAGCAAACCAGTTTATTTTGAAGAACTGAAGAATATTTAAACGTAAATACCTACTATATTATAGAAAAACACTCTTTGTTGTGGCGACATCTTAAACTATAAATGCTAACGCTAACGCTTCATACCTCATGTCATGCAAGATCCTGCATCGGGCAAGCAGTTTTCCGTGCGATTATCACATAAACAAACAGAATCCCGACAAGAACTGTCGTCGGGCAACAAGCCACCAGACACATCGTCTGCCTGGTCGGGGGATCCTCCTCTTCCTATATGGGGTGGAAGGGACACCGACGCGAAAATGGTTACCATTTATTCATCCTGTCATCATCATCTGCCTAGCCTTTTCCCAACTTCAGTGTTAGGCGAGCCTAGCTTCCAGTCTAACCGGATGCAGCTGAATTCCAGTATTTTACATGGAGCGACTGCCTAAATAATACGATACCCCTTGGTAAAACTGGTTGTCAGACTTTTTTGGGCCACCTGTAACGACTGTCAAAGATCTACAAATGACAACCCGGACGAACGGATTAACGTGTTTTCCGAAGCACGGAGGAAACTCGGTATGTAATGGGTGGTCACCCATACACGGACTTACCTAGGCAAGCACGGCTTAACGTAAAGATCGATCCGAGCGGCTGTTATTATTTAGCCACGAGCTTCCACCCTGTATGATGTCTGAAACAACCAGCACAAATGGTAAGGAGCACGGAGATGTTTTTACACATTGGTAAGCACCAGTGGCGAAGGTTCCAAAGAACTCGATTCTTACCGGCTTCCCTTTGAAAAATAACACAGTCAGTATTCTACAGACAAATAATATAATCACGTTAAAGATATGTACTCCAGCTTACCTCTTACAAAAATTGACCCTTCGCTACTGGTAGACACCTACCTAGTACATGGGTTTTCTCAAACTCCCATTCGCTAAGGGAACTCCTTACAGGTGTCCTACCATGACGTCCTAAAGCAGGAGTAATTCTAGTGTGGGAAAGAGTTTGGCACTAGACGAACTGTATAGCTCTGTCTCTTTTCCACACTGGAATAACTCCTGCCTTCTGACGTCATAGTAGTACCGCAAATTTGTATGAGCCGTGATGACAAATATCAATTAGCTATTTTGAAATGATGTTTCATAAGCAGGATGAACCTTAATTGGTACGGTATATCCGCTGTTAGGTAAGATACACTTTAATTACTGACGTAATAATATAGGCTCAGCAGAACAAAGACCAATTAATGATCACTATGTTATTATCAGTGTGTGTACCGAAAATAATTCTATGATTTAGGTACATTAATTACTATTTTGGTACTTAAAAATTTACTAGTAAGGAAGTAATTTTTTTTGAGATTTTTTCAAGGGGTTAATGTTATCCAGCCGTCTTATGACGACAGGCCGTGTCGACGGTGCGTTCGTGTTCCACGCGCGCCTCATAGTGATCTCAGCAATCAGGAAAGGGTCTGCAAGGGCCGATGCCTGTCGGGGCTGCGGGACTGTTCGAAAGAGATACCACGGACCTGGAACACAAAGGGCAAAGAAGGAACATGGTTGGGTTTTAGTCAGTACAAGTCTGACACTCCCTTCCACTCCGCTCAGTCAAGGGGTCATTTGATGATTTCCTATACTAAAAAAAGGGGTTATGTTATAGTATGATGTTAGGTCTGAGTTTGAGAAGTTCACTTAGTTAATGGCGGGCTACGACACTTTACAGCGACACTTGAAAATATTAGTCTGCCAAGCTTCTTCACTACTTAGTATAAAACAAATTAGCTTCCCGCTGTCTGTCCCTATGTATGCTTAGATCTTTAAGACTACGCAACGGATTTTGATGCGGTTTTTTCAATAGATAGAGTGATTCAAGAGGAAGTTTTATATGTGTATATTGCGCACGTGCGAAGCCGGGGCGGGTCGCTAGTTCTTTTCTAAAACTTAGAGAAGTATCCGCTGTTTCTGCCCTGATTTAGAATTGGTACTTTTTAAATTTCAGTGAACCCACCAGTCATGTTGCCCCAGTAACTTTCTACAAATTACTTTCAAATCCATAAAAAATAAGTTCCACAAAAAGCTGTAGTTACTATGCTCAACTCAAAAAAAAAAAAAAAACTTACTGATTATTGTATTTTGTTTCAAACTAAGGAATAATTAAAATACTAAAAAGTAACTACAATACACTACTACTATACTAAACTTAGTACCATTCACCAGTAGCGAAGGGTCAATTTTGTAAGAGGTAAGCCGGAGTACATATCTTTAATGTGATTATATTATTTGTCTATAGAATACTGACTGTGCGATTTTTCAAAGAGAAGCCGGTAGGAATCGAGTAGTATGGCACTGCTATTCACACCTCAACCTGTGTTCTAATGTAATAATATACGTCACACTAGACTTAATTAACTGACTAAATATTTAGATACTATTCCAGACTACTGAAAAATGTGCCCAAGTCCAACCCCTATGTATTCCCGCAAAAATTCCAGAATATTGGCTGGCTAAAACCAGTTGATAGAATTACGGAGGCAGTAACAGTGTTATGTTACGCCACGAGACTCGGCCTCCTCGCCTCGAAAGTCGAGGTGACTCCACCTGAGGCAGAGACGAATTCGACAGCGGAATACTAATGCACCCTCGTGGTTCTGACAGTTTTTACGCACTTAATTAGAATTGCAATAGATCGAACAGTATCAAGATGCCGTGGGCGTAGTAATTAGGAAATTATCCGTGCATAAAAGGTGCTCGTAGAAAGGTGGAGGCGGAGGAAATTATGTTGTTTTGTTTGAGGGCGAAAAATATAGGTACAGCTCCCCCTAGATCCTTTAGAAATGTAAATAAAAATAGCTCGATGTTTTCAAATTGATAACTTCTGTTACTATGTATTTGAAAAAGGTGATCAAAGCTCTCTTCTGCGGCACTATTCCAGAACAATTTTATTATTATGAACAAAAGGTTGTTATATGAATAAGAGACCCTAATTTTAATGGAAATTCCATGGTAGTTACTTCATACTATTATGACTTCATGCTTGTACGAGCCTAAATTATAATTATGTTTGCATTTCTCGCCGGAAAACACACAACTATTCAAATGAAACATAATAGATGGACATTGGCAGTTAATGATTAATATTACGTTAATAAACAGCTCTATTTGTGCAATCCATTATGCGGAAAGTGCTCTAGTCGACGCGTGTTTGTTTTATCGTAGTATTTACCTTCACGTTCAGTTAGTCCGGCGCTGAAAATAAAAGGATGCAGAATTTGTCGAGTCGCGGTCATAAATATCCGAAAGCGACAGCCGGGTCCGCCATTTTCCTGTTGACAAAATCACACCCACAATACATTCAAACTTGTCTAAAGTTTCCATTGTTTATTGCTCTCCCGCAGATTGTAAGTGGAGATCTATCTGTACCTTTTTAATTCAATTAGATACATTTTCTATTTGCGCTAATGGACGTGACTGTGCCTTTTCAGCTTAAATTAATGGCAAGTAAGAAGGATCTTGTGCCAATTGTGAAGAGTTCCATTATATCATCGCTCTCACGATAGGTATACGTTGAACGATTCCAGTCTCCGACGTCGTGGTTTCTCGTCTCGAGAATTGATAGCGTCCATTGAAGTGTCGGGACATCGAGAGCGTCTTGAAAAGAAAATAATCTTGATGAAACGTCGCGCTATAAAAAGAGAACGTCTCCGTTGTCGACGCCTCACGCTTTCGTTAAAATAAACCGGGACACGCCACGACAAAGCTGAAAACTTTATTTTCATACTAAGCCTCGGAACCGTTATTGTCTTTGTTAATAACCTCACTTGAGTATCCCTCTCGGAACATTCCCGCTAATGACTTTTCTTTTGATAAAATTAAATTGTTAGCAAGAAAAATATTTTCGTATTTCTGTTTTTCAAATGTGTTTGAGTAAATGTATGCAAACATGAGTGATTGAGTGAGGCGAAATGGGATAGGTCTCAATTTTGTTATTTTTTCCAAATATGTATTAATGGAATATTGATAATATGCCATCGTAAATAAATAACCATATATTTCAATTAAATACACATTTACATAATATAAGGGCTTCGCTTTGGTTTACAGAATTAATATGGTTACAGAAATATTTCACAGAGGTTTAACGAAATACGACGATGAAATTTAATAAAACCTTTGCTGTATTTATGAATGTACTCAGTAGTAATGATATTTGCTTGCTTTTTCGAAGTGAAACAGTAATGAAGCATGTTATCAATTAAGTTAAATTGTAAAATGGAATGTTTCCCGCACTCAAGCATTTCCTCATTACAGTACAGGAAAATTATTGTTGCCGAGATTCGTGGAGATGCAAAAGGTAAGGCAGGTACATGCGACACAAAGCAGGAAGTCTTACAAACTGCTCTCGTTAGTTCATACATAGACGGGCTATTTGTTCCCAACTCGCGATAAAGTTTCGCGGAAAGTTTCGCGATATTCATCTTTAACTCGACGGATAAGTTTCGAGGGAACTTCATAGATCATGAGATACGTTTAGCGACTTTCATATTGTTATTCTTGAATTACGACGTTATGGGCGGTTGTGTCAACATAGTGAAGTTGTAATGAAGAAGTTTTAGTTTATCTTTTTATGTGAAGTTTATGGTTAATCTTTTTGAATGTGTTTCAGATATACGTATATGCACATAGTGCCCACCAGACTGCCTCGTTGATCTAGTGATTGTAAGCTTTACTGCTGAGCATGATGTGCTAGGTCCGATTCCAGGTCGGGAAAAATGTATTAACAACCACGGTGATTTGAGGCCGATCGATAGCAGGGGAATAAACATAACTGGCAAAATTAGGTACAACTCTGCCTAACCCTTCGGGGTTTACGGGCGTGAAATTATGTTATGATATTTATTCAATTTAATCAAGATAAGGCTAGAATGTAGGTAACATTGTTGGTATTTTAAGCTATTTTTATAAACTAGATTTTTCATATCTATTTTAAAGCAATAAGTAACAAAACCCTAAAGTCTTTTTCAACGCAAA
This sequence comes from Noctua janthina, assembly GCA_963576755.1. Lineage (NCBI taxonomy): Eukaryota > Metazoa > Arthropoda > Insecta > Lepidoptera > Noctuidae > Noctua > Noctua janthina. The sequence goes on from OY755055.1 coordinate 9,991,104, forward strand.
TTATGCTCAGTTTTACTGCTGCAAAATAACAAGAAATTTCGAAAACATTCACCCTACATTCAAATAACAAGTCATAATAATAAACCCAGCCAGACAGGAAAAAGTAATTGCTTGGCTTACAATTATACAATAAATGCCCAGAGGGCGCTTATAGAGGGACATGATGACTGCGGGTCAAGTGGCTTGATTGTCAGGATTAAGTCCGGGGCGCGACTTGAGAGATATTGCTACACTTGTATGTACTTGTCATTGTGATCGTCGCGAATGTTGTCACTCGAGATGATTGCTTAGGGCCTCGTTGTAGCAGAGAAAAGTAGGAGGACTTATTTCTAGGCAAGTTTTTGGGTCAATGTAAAGGAAATCTTTGAGGAAACCTAGATTCTCTAGGCATGGGTCATTGACGGTTTTTTAGTTAATGTAATTTAACTGTTAATCATTAATGGTCAACGGGTTAAAAAGAACAGTAACAGGTTTTAAAACTTCAATCGTTAGCGGTAATCGTCAATTTAATATGTCAACGTTTTTGATCAATGACTATTTTGTTGCAGATAAAGTTAAAGATTATTGATTTGACAAGAATTTAGATTACTTTTTTTTTTGAACTGGAATGACCTTTTTTTCGTATTTTTTCCAGACTTTCCATGCTTTACCCAGCCAGTTAGGACTGGCGAAAGATCCAGGCGTACTTAAAAGATCATCACGCACACACGCACAAGCCCGCGTCCAATGCGTCGACGTGACGGTGTTCGATAACATCCAGAAGTAACGAATATTTCCGAGAGAGACTAAATTCTCAGAAATTAATATAATATAATATTGAAATAATGCATTGAGTGCGTTGACGTAAATTGACAGTTAATATTTTCAACCTGTTTTTTCATTAATGAATAGGTAACAGTTAACACGTTGACGAATGAAAAGTAAAAAAAAACTGTTTATTGATTCAACGCCCACCTCTAGATTCTACAATTTATAAGCGTAGTAAATAATGAATTCTCGATACTCTGTTCTACGATAAAGGGACAAGATGAAGCGGCTTTATTGTCTTGTATGTAGTTATTATTGTGAAAGTAGCGAATGTTGTCACACCAGACGATTGCTTAGGGCCTCGTTGTATGTAAAGATATTAGGAGGACTGAAATATAAGGAAGTGTTACGGTCTGTGTGCAGTAAGACTGCGAGGAAATACTAGATTTTAACTCGCTGCATCAAATCAAATCAAATCAAATCATTTTATTTGCATAGTACGTAAATAATATAATCTTTGATCCTCTGCGAGTAGAGGCGTTTGTTTTAGCATGAGACAACGAACACTACAAGACAAAGTTTATCAAGATGCAGCAGCGTGTCAGAACTTGTTTAAAGGAAAATTATTAGTTACTCATAATTTGGTAACTATCTACTATTCAGATTTTACCAAAGAAAAAACTTCACCTAATTAGGACGAGTTTTGTTTGTTTCCTAACCAGTACAGTCATGAGCACCAATATGTAAACACTTAACAACTTTTAATAGTGTTTTTCTCATACTGTTCTAATTAAAATTTCATGCTATTACGAACACAGTATACTGGAACTCATATTTTATAAAAAAGATCCTATCACCAAGTTACGATCGTTATATAAATTGATTTTTTTAGGAAAGTGTACACATATTGGTGATTCGTGACTGTACAGTGCCGGCTGAAGTAAGTATACAGGGTGGGAGGGACACCTACGCACAAACGGTTACCAAGTATTCGATACATCATTCGGAAACCATATAGAAATTGTTCATCAATAATTAATAAAAATCTGATTAAATCAATCTTTCTTGTAATACTTTCAGCCTCACACATTCAATTCTTCTTTTAGGCAAGTAACAAAAGGTAGAGGGAGGATGTAATGTGTATAGAAGCCTAGACTTCCCAGCATCGATTTTGGACTGGACGCTTTGGTGAGTGTTTAAAAATTTAGCGGCATCCCAGTTTGTCTCCTAGGCCGGTTGCCGGTCAAGTTGACGTCTTGTTTATAAATTGTTATTGACGTAGCGAAGTTGCGTCATTCACTTGTCTATTAATCTATTCCGTGACCTAGGAGATGACTTGAAGGGTTCTGTCTTTTGTTGGTATTCATGTTACACAATAGATCTCTGCGACTTAGAATAATACTAGCGACCCATCCCTGCTTCGTACGGTTTTTACGGATTTAACAAAAAGTTTTTTTTTTTATGCGGGCGAAGCCGCGGGAGGTAGCTAGTTATACACCTAAACTTTCCGGAATAAATTACGTAAATGATGGTGATTGACCGCATGAAACTATCTAAGCAATTACGCAGATCGACCCGAAAAGGTGCTTACTATGTTTCATAATATGTAAACATTAATATAGATTATTCGCTAGCCCTGTAGAATTTCCATCTTCTTTTTCTAGAAAAATGAACAGTTGAGATGTTAAATCACACTAATGAAGATCGCTGTACAAAGCTTTGAGCACCAACAAATGTTAAATTGAACCCGTTTGAAGTTTCGGTAATCCCATAAGTGAGTACACCATCACCGTCAGCAATACAATAGTGGAATACAAAACAGACAGGAATTTAGCGGCTAACAGTATTACGTATTTAGGTACCTAGGTTATGTGTGTTGTGGTATGCATCCTTTGTGGTTGACCTATTCGGCACTGGGCCAAGCACGTACACAATTTACTTAGCCAGTCCCACCTACACCGTGATTTGAATACACTTTAAACTTTAAAATACGTCGACGTTGTTTTGTTAGGGGATTGCACTCAGCAATTTGTGAAAAAATATGTCTGCCTCGATGTAAGTAGTGAGTGCGTGGCTTACATATCAATTACAGTTTTCATTTGAGATGATTTCTTTCGAGAAAGAACATAATCATAGACATAATGTTCTATTGATTAATTTTAGAAATATTTAGGATTTAGTGGAATATTCCTTGTATGCTTTATTTGTATAAAAGCAACACAAAATTTGTAAAGTCTAATGACTTTTAATTTACCACCTTAAATATTTTTCCGTCGTGCTTCGGAAAGCACGTCATTTGTAGATCTTTGACAGTCGTTACAGGTAGTCAGTGGCTTGAAAGTCTAACAACCAGACTTACCAAGGGGTATCGTATTACCCGGTACTAACTGGGTTGTGGAGGCCCGATAGGCAGTCGCTCCATGTAAAATACTGGTATTCAGCCGACCCCAACATAGTTGGAAAAAGGCTAGGCAGATGATGAAATATTTTTCCAGACTATACAATATGTACTCAATCGTTCAACTACTATGAATTCATGGTTGGTAATATAGAGCCCATGTGAAAGAATAAGATTATCATTTCCTGATTTATCGGGTACCATTGAAACATTCTAACTGAAAGGAATTTTCCTCATAAAATCCCAAATAAACTTTACACGATCCTTTTCTCGGACCAAAAGTCACAGATTAGTAAAGTTATCCTTCAAGGAGTATCGCATACAAGGATCTGAACTCAAGATATAAAACATAGTTCGATTCTTGTGAGGTGTTAAATAACTAAAATCGTTGCGTTAGTTTTCCACCCTTGCAGCCCCCTGGAAGTAAAAGTAAGGGGACTTTTAGTTTCTCTTCTCTTTAAATACTTTTTGCTTTTATACCCGCCAGGAAAAGTTTGAGGGGTGATGACATGACTCTCGTTAAATCATAACATGGAACTCGGTTATCCCTTTCGGTGGAGCATTGGGGCCCCATAAACGGACCCTGTTTCCAACCCTACAATTAAAGGTTATGGGGTAAATTGCCGCACTCATTATGATAAATCTTTTTTTTTTTGTTGTTTATAGCAAGTAGCTGATGTTTTTGGATATACCTATACAACATTATTTTTAGTATATGCGAAACCTGAATATAGTTTGTTCAAAATAAGTAACTGAATCGATTCCAATAATTTTTAAACCATGTTATATTTTGCCCCAAAAATGTTTAAAAAAGGTCACAAGTTGGACACCGAGCGACACTAAGTACCTATCGCAATCATTTAGGTACCTACTGCCAAATTATTATTATCAATGAGCTCAAGACGACGCTGCAGGCACGCGTTCGGCAGAGCCGCGTTGTGACCACGTTTTTGAGTGGACAATCAGGTAACAGAACAAGACTATAACTTTGTGATTTTTCATGATACAGTTATGAAATTTTGTACATAGATTCTTTCCATAAAAATATTAGATACGTGTTTCAGGTTTCGCATATACTAAAACTAATGTTGTATAATAAGAAAAACTCATTACTACAGGGGCAGGCATTTAGTTAGTTCGAGTTCGGTGAAGTTACATAACGCAATCGTATTCATACTACCATGTACAATTGTACATATGTCGGATATGTCTGTATTCTGTAAGGCTCGTACTTCATGTGGGCAGACGATGGGTTTTGTGCTATAACACACTGGGTGCGATACACTGTTTCTAGCAAACTAACAAATTACTTAAGATTACAATTTAACACAATAACACGGGGCACAATGAATCGGGTACAGTTCCAAGACGTCTCAAATCCTTAGCGATCAGACATTGACTGTCGCCCTCCCTCGAGTTGAACATCAGGGCTCTGTAGAAGCACGCTGTGTTGTGGGTAGACTGGTAAGTAGGTCGCGTGATTCCACCACTGCACACAGGCGCGCTTTCCAATTCATTTTATGTCCGTACTAACGACCGGATCCGACACATATGACAATTGCTAACCCTTTTCCAAAATACATAAGCACTTACCTAATTAGAACAAACTTTAACCTTAAATTTTATATAATTTAAATAAAGTAAACCCTTTCAATCATACGAATCGTATTATTGGCACAGTGTATCAGTATATTTTTAAATCCCATTACTCTAACGCGCGAAGGGTGGCAGTAAGCGACCCGAGTCGTTATAATGAGATGCAACTAGAATTAAGTTAGTAGTAAAAATAAACATGTAGCTTGCATGTAGAATAACCTATTAAAACTTAGTACAGTTTTGCAGCTTTACTTCGTAAGTAGTTAGGTAAGTAAAGTGTATGGCAGTGACGGTTGGGAAGTCGCGAGTTCGAGAAAATTGCAGGTGAAAAGTAATAAGCACATGTTGTTTTATCTTTATTTTATGTTACTAACTTTAATTTTTAATTAAATCAAACCTTATGGTATAAACGGCTCCGTATCGAAACGTCCTAGCAAAACTTCGTTTTTTTTTTTTTTCGTTGGGTATCCTTCAAATGGCAACCGGTCTTTGGTGATAAGACCGGGGAGTGTGGGATTTTTACCGCACTAAAACCACCCCGGTGGTCACCATCCGCACATGAGAGGAGGCACCATTTCCTCTTAAAAGACCTGTCCGGAGCCCCCTCTGTGCAACACCTGTTAAGGCACATCCCTGAGGTAGCAAAATGTATTAATAACTAATCGTCCTAAAAACAAAGGAATGGGAATTGTAGTCATCATATCACACATATACTGCTATACCACTCATTTACTCTCTGTGTTTAGGCAAGTAGAAAAAGTTTAAAACCACTAACCAATGTAAACACCCATAACATTTTTCATGGTAAATAATTTTCCTTGTACGTTTTATGAATTCCAAATAGGGGGACACCCAAAATTATTCCTGATTCAGCATAAACAATGAAATTGTAAGGGTTGAAATCATTTAATAAGGCAAATATTATACTTACGAGTAAGTCAGGCGATGCTGCGTCGGGCGGAGCATGGAGTTATGTTAACGAACTGCTATTATGTTCCACCCTCGTGTCACTGTGTGAAGGTTTTGCACTCTCGACCGAGTTACCGCGGGGGTTGTTTCAGAAAATCATGTGTTGCTTTGGGGAAAAGCTGGCAGTCGAAACACGCGCGGCGACGGAGACAGACGCGTCGGGCTTACGGGCGGGACGACTACGAACAATATTCCGACACCACCGCGCCAATATCATACCACCTTATCTAGGTCGATGAACAATAACACCGGAGTGTAAATTAGAAAACAAAAACATAGAAACGTGACATCATTTAGCATCAATTGTTTGTAGAAACACAGTGATCGGATAAAGTTTATGGACGTTTACCGAAAGCGTTAATGGATAGTAATGTTTTTCTGATATTTGGAATGACTAAAATAAGTAAGTATAAGTATTAATTAGTAGTAACGACTCCATTAGAAGCGAGAAACTTTTTATGATTGACGAAAATGGAAAACTTGTCTGATGAGATTTGTTGTTTGCGAATTTGTTAATTAAAGTTAGCAGTCTTGTGCCGTTTGTTTCTTTAACAAGGTCGGTTAGTATAATAACTTCATAATGTTACAAAATAAATAATACTCTATAGGTAACTGCTAATAATTATACCTGAGGTACTATTTACTTCGATAATAATTATACGCAGCAATACCGGTTATTATAGTAATACCTACACATATTTGCAGTAATACTGATTTGACATGAAGTGTACCAGACAAGGACCAAGGTCCTTCCTTCGTTTGTTACTGGGAAAAACCTTACACAAAGACAACAATTTGTTAAAACATAAAATGTAGGCATTGATTTTTTTTTTAAATTTCTGCTTGTTTATTATACATCATTTACAAACAATACTGTACTTAAATAAATAATAAAAATATATCCAAGTATCAAAAGGGAAAAAGAATTACAGGGCATCAATAAATTGAATTTTAATTGGCTAACTTTTGCAGTAATAAGTATTAAGAGCCTACATTTTAAGTCAATCTAAAGTATACAGTATGATAAGCCTCAAGTAGGTATTTTATGTTCATTACCTAGGTACGAGGTACTACCTGCTGCAATCGTTAAGCCGACATCAAACACGTTACTGCGTCACGTGACTTCAACTTTCCTCCACGTTTTATTAGCAGTTTGTAGATTTTTCCTTGTTGGAAAATATACTGTGGAAACATCATAAGTAAGCAATATTTTGATTGTATTTTTATTTGTATTACCAAATTATGAATCATAGATAGTAGTATTGATTGCCATACAATCGGCAATGAAACAGTTTTGCTTTCCAATTGACTGATGCGAGTTATCGCATCATTTAATTTTTGACCACTTATGGTTGAAGGGAAATAGCTACAACCATATTTTTTGTCAGAGTTATGACCACCACCGTCATTTAAGTACCGGTTAATTCAGTAAAGTATCTTAATGCTATATTAGAGATACCATAAATAAGCGCTTAAGTACGGTTTGGTTAGATTCTTGATGTTGCTGATTCATTCCTGATTAGATCGCTTCTTAAAAGGCCGTAATTACTTACTAATATTATAAAAGAGAAAATTTGTGAGGCCGTCTGGATGTGTGTTACTCTTTCACGCAAAAACTGTTGAACGGATTTGGATGAAATTTAGGACACAGATAGTATATAACCTGTATTAACACATAAGATACTTTTTATCCCAGTTATATCATCTCGTGGGGCAATTATCGAACTCCACGCGGGTGAAGCCGCGGGCATAAACTGGTTACTTAAAATGTATTTTATTTTAAACAAAAAAAAAACAGTAAGTTACCCCCAGTTATGGCGCTTCTGTGCACACTAACAAACAGTGTCCAGAGGTTCTAAAGCAATTAAACTGATTTAGCGCTCGGATAGCTTCGGCCGCCACAGTTGACAAGGAATTTTAACTTGAAAAGTGTATCAGACGGGATTGCGAGCCAAATTGCCGCAACTATCCAGCCGGATGCCTCAATTAAGGAAACCCGTGTATTTTGGTAGATTTACCGGTTAATTATTGCTAGTTTTCCGGATTAGAAGTCTGGAAAACTAGCCGTGTTTTGAAGTACTGTTTTAGATAATTAGACACAATTAGTGTTTCAGTCGGGTACATAAACTTATACTTACTTTGATGGTATCACGAAATAATTTTCTTGTTTTGAAATATGAATTTCGAGTGCAAATCAATTAATTTTGGGGATCACACAATGTCTTTTCCTTTTGTTTTTTTTTGGATGGGATATCATAAAATACCTTCCCCGCTCTGGGCGGAGCGGAAGGGAGTGTCAGACTTCTACTGACTAAAACCCATCCATGTTCCTACTTTGCCCTTTGTGTTCCAGGGCCGCGGTATCTCTTTCGAACAGTCCCGCAGCCCATCATACAATATCTGATATGTAGATAATTATATCCTAACACATCCAATATTGTAACAAAACAACATCGAGGCTATTTAAGTTTCCCAAACTACCTGTCCTGTCCATACGTTGATTGAGTCTATCGATAGGTGAAACATACGTCTCCTGTATCAAATCTCACGGACAACTTTGACAACGGACGGACTCGGTTCGCAATTAGAGAGGACTCGCCCTCCGAACATTTACATTTTAATTTAAATTTCAAACTGACGAGATTCAAGATAAATTGGGCTGCGTATTTAGCGCAATAATTTGAGCCCGGCGCCACTCGCGGTCTCCAAATTAAGGAGCAGGATAATTGTTTGCGTTATAATTAATAATTGACATTAATATTGTGAACTCGAAACCGGTTCGGGTAAACGCTGGATTATAAAGCCGGCCTGTGCTGCCGTTAAACTTATTTAGATGTGTAACTGAATAAACGTATACGGCAACAACGAAAGCGGCATGTTGCCAAAATATTTAACAAAATTTTTTCATTCACTTCTGTCGGTAAATATAAGTGCTGTTTGGCACATGACAGGACCTTCCTCAAACGAATGTTGCTAGATCATAATGACCTCTCAGCGTTTAAAGTGACTGTGTTTTGTAGCCACACACAGTCTGGTGAACAAATGAAAACGTACTTTAAAGGTTCGTTGAAAATATCCCGTCGTTGTTTGAATGAAAAAGATATTTGGTTAAAATAAAAATAAAGATTCTTGGAAATTCCAATTTAAAACGGTATGTTTTACAATGCAGTAGTATTTAACTGAAATATGTCGTTTGGTGAATTTATCATATATTGCATACTGCCCACATTGTGGCTGCATCGGATGTCAAAGGTGACCGCGATGGTCGACATTCAATTATAAACTGTGGGTACTCTTGTCGAATAAATTTTACGGTAGATTGATTAATTTCCTGTCATTATTCTACGTCACATGCATGGAAATAAAACATGCAAATATTTGAATAAAAACTTCAAACCGTTAGGTATTAGACAAAAGTACCTGTCTAGTCATAGTAACAAAACTGATGAAAAATAATCGCAATAATTCACCGATGAAAAAGGTATCACAAAATCACGAACAAACTCCGATTGCGCTTCGGCATCGACATTGATATACGAATGAAACATTCGATTCGTTAGTGGAAAAATAATGCAAAATGCGGAGGATTGGAGAGAATGGTTCTCATAGGCGGATAACAAAAGGAATGCAATGGGGATATCGTTTGATGGCCGTAGCGAGTCGTAGCCGGTCGTAGCGAGTCGTAGCGCGTAGCACCGGCGGCGGCGAACGAACACGCTCCAACTATTGTGTTTTGATTGTTTGCCAGCGGCCTTTTATTGATTACGTCCTACAACCTGAACATAAGCAACATATTTGTTAACAAGACCTTTAATAACAACCCATTTTATATGTTAAATACACACAGATTTAACGTAGCGTATTTGGGCGCAGCGCTTCTACGGAGGTACAGATTTCATGAATTTAATTTCACTTACCTCTTGTGAAAATATTTAAATGTTAATTGCGGAGTACCCTTTCATCTCGTTTATCCAAACTTTGTAAGGGGATTTGTTTACAATGTCCTTAATGATGCTCAGTGTTGCGATAAAAGCTTTGTAATGACCGATTAATTCATAATTCCTATCATCTAATAATTATCATCTTGATTGCGGGTCATATTTCGTGGTGGAACTTAATAATAAAAGCGTATATTTCTCGAGGTTAGAAGCGTCGGAAGCGGGCTCAATAAATTATTATGTGTCGCCTTTTGAACGCATAATAATATATAGCTTCCATTATCAGAAGTTATTGTAATTTTTTCATCCGTTCGCTTTATCTTATTTGCATTTCAACACGTAGACGTGATATTAATATTCGTGGCATATTAAGCGTACATTTTGTTTGGTTACAAAGCGTTCATTGAGGGAAAATATGTAATGTAATTGTTTCAATGTTTAATGTATGGGGATGAAGACAGGCGTAAATCATAATATTAGGTTGTTTGTTATTTAAATTCATATCAAATATTTATTCGGAATTTACGTTTCTACCCAGAAGTAAATACTTTGATGTATTTATACAAATAAATAAAATTAAAGTGTCTGTTTGTAATTTGAAAATAACAGCTTTTTACTGAATGCATATGAAAGTATATACGGTATACACCGTGACTTTTTAGTCGTCTTACAACGGCAGCCGACTTCATGTATCCAATGACTACTAAATATTTATAAAAAAATAGGTATTTATGAGATTTTAATAATTAACTGCTTTATTAAGTAAACTAACTAAATACATTCTTAATTAAAACTATAAAATAACCTAAAATAAATAAACTAACAACAAACTATAAGAGGGCATCAAAAAACTCCTCCTCAACGCTGTCAGCTGGTAATGTGCCCAAGAGACTGGCAGCGTTGCCACGTTGTGTGGCAACACTTAGCCTCTGGCCAAAGTAAAAGCCAGCCCTTGGGTCACGGGAAGTGTCAACTAGGCGTTTCGAAATTTCCTTAAAAAGGCTATGAGCACTCGGACCCCACGACCCCAGAGTTTCAACCCCAAACGGCTCGAAAATATAGTTAGGTAATTTAAAAATCAAATTATTATTCAGTATTATGATGCATAACGTAGTTAAAACACCCTGTTGCGACTCGAAAAATCATTAACAGGCTGTTTCTTAATTTTATTCTAATATATTATTTATTTTTCTTTGTACCTATTATGGTAGATAAAAAAAAACAAATCGCGCCTAGAGCTATTTTATGTCGGGTACATTGAGTGGACCACCTCTGTAAGACGACTGAAAAGTCACGGTGTATAACGATTAACGGTATCATAACAAAAAATCATTTTTTTTTCTGTCTGCCTGTCTGTTCCGGCTATTCTCCAAAACGGCAGATACCTGAGTTATAACGAGTAACTAACTTTATTTTAGAAAAAGGATTAGGGTTCCGTGCAAAAAAAAAGCCCTTGAAATTGTTAATAAAATCCGATTCAAATAGGCAAGTCATATTTTATAATAATTTCACGGAACGAAGGACGCGGGGCACAGCTAGTTTTAATATAAATAAAACGGGATTCGGATACAACGAATGACAGTAAATTATAAAATAAATCAGCAATTTCGGCTGTGCATCGCCAATTTTAAAAAAAATCGTATATTACTATACAATTATCTGCTGGGACATAAAACGTTTGTGCGCGGCGCGTGCCCGCATAGATTCCGGTTCGTTTTGATCCCTTCTTGAATATTAAGTTTGCCCATTACGCCACTCGGTAATTCGGAAGCGTTTAGAGCGCTCCCCACAACGAATTTATTACTTAATATCACTTTGACCCGACGCCTGCCACTGATTATGAATCTACTGAAAGTAGCAAATATATTACATAAGATTATATTGGATTTTTTTAATGAAACTTTGATTAAATTTGTGTTTAAACTACATTTTATATCAGCTTATCTGGGTTCGCCTCTGGACTATATACAGGGTTCAAAAGCTGTTCCATACACTTTGACCGCGTAGGTATTGTAGTTTTTCAGGGAACAGCAGTTTTTTTTTAAATTACTAATGAAAAATTTCTATGCGGGGTTGACACTGATGTACTGAATACGCAACCGCTTGCGCGTCGGTGTTCCTTCCACACTGTATAGTGATTGGGAGCAGAATCCTGTTCATAAAGGGTGTAAATAGAACCTTAACATATCCGATAGGCATTTGTTCTCCCCGTCTCTGAGATCATTTTTTTTGTTCTAGTCTAGACCATCCCTGGGAACCTTCTAGTTACGGAGATATTGGGGTCAAAGTTCCAACTTTTTCACTAGTTTTTTAAAAAAAAACATGTTTTTAATGAAAGATTTTCACTTTACACACCTCCACGACCCCCGTACTATTCAATCCATCCATCAGCACAATGCTTTGAGTGTTTCCATCGAGTCCTACCATAAAACGTGATTTTTCACCCCAAAAAAAAAGTCGATTCCCAGTAATAATTTTTGCGTAAAGTTACTTAGTTTGATGTACAGAATGCTTGGTTGACGAATATGTGAAGGGTCTGTTTACACCCTGTATACTGTGGTCATCACTTATCACCAGGTCCGTTTTACTATATATTTTTTTGAGCACATTTTCCGGCCCGTGCTATTTTACAATGCAGAAAATATAAATTTGTAAAAACTGACGGATTCTCACCTGCCAGTTTGGTTAAATTGGCCCCAAGTGATGAGATGTTGTGAATTTTCAGACAGTCGTCATTTGAGTGGTGGCTCTGAGACATTTACTAAAGGTATAATTTTTACTTATTTGATTCAACAATCTATCAATGCCTCGTTGAGTTTACTTTTACTTGCCTAAGTAAATATAGTTATGCGAAATGGATATGTATATGGATTGATAAGTAACAGCACCGAAGGGTATATTTTTGTAAGAGGTAAGCCGGAGCACATATGTTTAATGTGATAATATTATTTGTCTATAGAATACTGACTGTGCCGCAGTGGTGTGTAACCTTCGCCACTGATACGTAATATATCTAAAATATACCTAGACGCTTCAAACGTCATTGAATCTTTAGTAAGATATCCAATACTTTTACCGACACAACGCTACGTATATAACTCATATATGATGTACAAATGTACCCAAGTTTCTTTTTTGTATTCCCCTAAAAGTTTTTCTCTCACTTTTTCGCTCTCATTGGTGGAATTTGATGAAGTCTTTACGAGGATAACGGAATGGAAGTGGAATAGTTTCTTTATTGCTTCCCCACATTGTTGGAATGCGCACATCTGTGGGCTTTCAAATATTTTATCTCTGAATTTCGGGGCGAAAGAAAGAAAGTATGAATAGTTAATTATTCACCGCAGGTTCAAGACACGAGTGACATTTAGAAACACCTGTCTATTCCCCCGAGGCTGAATACATGGCGTTATTATTTAATGAAGTTTCAAATGGAATGGATATTCTTGAAACCATTTGGAAAGCAATCTCGACATGTATGGTAGAGCTTGCATTTATTTTTTACGTTTTTGAAAAATATTGCTTTAATATAAAGATTCAGGCAATATCGTTTTATCTACATGAGAATATTCAAATGAGAAAAGATATTCAAATGGAACTATATTATTTGATGATTGACTGATATTATTATGAAAATATATCTGATGGTAGTTTCTTACCGGAGGGTAGAAACTTTTTCTCGTATAAGTACATATATAATATATCTACTTTGTGATAAATACTGTTTTAAGCTTTCACGGTTTATAACTAACTTTTTTTTCTACTTTATGGTGTCTATGTTAGCCATGTTTTTAAGCTTTCATCTTTTATTCTACTTGATAGATTCAGACCGACTGCTTTTTGCTGCAGGTAATTACGTTCATATTATTGTTTCAAAAGATTTCATCAAAAGAATTTCCAGAAAACGCCACCTAACAAGCGTACTTAATGATCAAGGGATACCCTTCCGAGCTGGCGAAAACTCAAAAGACAAACGAATAAGGCCGAACAAAGAAATCGCTTTTACTCCGCTTTCCTTAAATATTTCCGTATATCGTGTAGGCATTACCTATGTATGGGTGTGTAAACCCGTATAAATTCCTTTAACGGCATATGAATCAAGTGTTTTTACTTTCGACGGAATGGGGCACATGCGTGTTGGCTTGTGAAATATTTGATTGTGGACTTTCTCTACCTTTGTACATTTATGATTTATTTAATGAAGAAAGTATTCGTTCTAGAACATTTGGTCGTGAGCAATCAATAGAAATGTGAGGCATATGGACAGGATGTTTGAACCCTTGTCCGTAGTAATTGATAAATGTTTAATTAACTTTTGGGGTTGTTGGCGAGTTGGCTCGTGCTTCACAGTGGCGTTGACGTGTATTGTCAGGTCCATTACACTTACGGGTTTTTCTACGTAATTCACTATGGGGTGTTAACAAACTCTGTGGTAATATGATAGGCTTTCAATGATGGTTGAGGGTGTTACCAAACCAATCGATCGATCGTCGATCGATGCCATTATGCCATTGTTCGTCGAACGATAGTAGAATGGATTAGTCGACGTCAGAAAAAGCTACCACACCAATCTAACAGTGTCGACCGATGTCGATCAATCGATTGGTGTGGTAGCACCCTGATACATCGACTTTATAATTATGATTATGGCATTATTTTTATGAATTTCGAAAATATCAATTAGTGAGAAGAAGCAAGTATTTTTATTTACTATCGTGTTGAAATTACGAAATATTTTGCAAAGCAGTGCAAAATTGGTTAATAATATGACCAAGGGCTTCCAACTGATATCAAATTCTTTAGCGGATACGTCTTTTTGCGTCGCATTAGACCTACACATAGGGCGATAGGTAGTACCCGTACCCTGCGTTTAGTTTACAAGAGAAAGTTTCACGATAAAAGTCTATCGTTGGCGGTAAAGTTGGCGCTCACAGCCACAGCAGCCTGATCGCGCCGCCACAAGTAATCCACAAACGACGCCTTGGGGATAACAACTCCAAAAATAAATTAACTCGGATTTAATTGCAATTATGTTCAGTGACCGCAAGCATCATCTGATGAAATCACAGCCTATAAAATACTCCACCCAAACTTTTAACAAGTTCTGTTTTAATATCGTCGCGAAAGCTTTCTTATAATTGTTTTTTCTGCTCTACGAATCGTGAATTCGTGCAGAAACAGAATCGAGGACACGAATTCCAGCCTAGTATTTGTTGAACTACATAATGCATTTAAACCATTCGGCTAGATTTATTTACATCGGAGAGAAAACCTCGCAATGTTTTCCAATAGAATTTAATTAAACTAACAACCATTTACGAAATAACATGACGTGGTAAAAGTTTTCATAGTAGCTCTGGCTATTGATTTTCCAAAGGCTATCAGGGGCAGGAGCTTCGTGCTCCTGGATTTGATAAACTGAGGATTTATTAATGAAACAGAAAGCACGTTAATCTCTGTCCAGAGCACGGATCTGCTAAATGGGCCTTGAAATTTTAGCTTCGCGTTTTTACGTGGATAGAGAGCTGGCAAAATAAAGATAATGGCTTTTGTTTTAGTTATTATACAGATTTACGAGGGCTTATACTTTAATTTCTTTAAAAGGTATCGGTGTCGTCGGCTTTTGTTTTATGAAAATTTAATATTGTTTTTGTTGTTATTGATAGGATTTTCTTCTTTGAAGAGAGTACTTTGTTTGCTCGTAGCAATTTCTGATATTAAAAACTTGCCGATGTATCATATTTTTTTTGTGTAATATAAGGCAAATAATTTAACCTAAGAAAAACTGTTCAATATATTATTACTTAGGAGTATTACATTATGTATCGATAAAATCGTAATACAAAGCATATACGTCAACAGTTCTAAACCCAATTCAATTTAAATGATTACAAATAAATTATTGAATTTGAATTTTTCAGTTTTAACATTACAAAATACTTGCATAAAATACTAAATATCCGTTAATTAAAGTGAATATTTTCGCTATACATACTGTTCGTCTGTCGGGTATTGTCGGGTACTGTCGGGCACTTGTAGGCAGGCGTGCTTCACGTCGTCGTCTGACATTTCAATTATCGGCAGATGTTTCAGCTGTCAGTCATGTACTATGTCAAGCCACGGTGACACTATGATCATAATATTCTATAGCGATAGACAAAAAATATACTTATTTAAATACAAAGAGATTTAAAAACATCAGGAATATAAATGCTACCTTTTTTTTTTTTAAGTGATAATGCTACCTGACACGCGGGCGTATGACATTAGACAGACCGACTTGTTACGAAGTAGTTTCAATTAGTAGGATAGTTAGGATTACGATTTTCTTCGACTTGTCCCGTATGTTGCTGGTAAATATTTGAATGTCTTTGTTTAAATACAAGCCTTGTGTCTGATGAAATAACTCATCGGCAATAATAACGAAATGCCATATAATTTTAATATTCTAGGTATATAACCTCTTCAAAAAATTTCATTCTTCTAGATCATTTCTAGACCGTTAGGTCTACTGCACGTGTGGTGCTTAGACTAGATTTTCTGATTCGGAGAGCACGTTAAGATGTTGGCGTTGGTCCCGGTTGACATTTGTAGATCTTTGACAGTCGTAACAGGTTGTCATTGGCCAGAATTTTCTGACAACCAGTCTTACCAAAGGGGTACCATTTTACCCAGTACTAACTGGGTTATGGAAGTCAGATAGGCAGTCTCTTCATTTAAAATACAGCTCCATATATTCAGCTCATGGATCCGACCGGATGGAGCTGATATTCAGCTCCATCCGGTTAGACTGGAAGCCGACCCCAACATAGGTGGGAAAAGGCTGGGCAGATGATTAGACTATATTTTGTAACAAGTTATCTAGTCTTAGCATCTGTAAAAGAACGCAGTATTAGACTCAGGACTAAAGTCAACGGTGCTATAGGTACCTACTTTCTACGGATACGTATTCTTCTATTGCCAATTCTGCATTATTCAGAATGAGAGCTGTGATAATAGTTTTCATATCGATATGCTATAGCATCGGTGCTATTGTTATCGAAACAATATGAATATCGATAAATGTGAAACAGCTTTCTGCGGTTTGTTCATCACGAATATTAAAAATCAGCATATGGAGATACTACAGAAATATCCCAGGCTCATATCTCGGAGTGGATGAGTGTGATGTATGATAATGACGCCGAATACATAAAACGTAGATATATTGATTTCGACATGAACATAAAAATATTGTGTGCCTCGAAATCTGTTTTGTGTAACCTAATCTAGTTTGAAATATTTACCCGACATCTGATATATGCTGCTAATTTAATTCGGATAACAATGTAGAACTATTCTCATATACAATATTAAGTGTACCCTGTAGTTACGCAGAGAAGGGTCAATGTAGCCTGCGTTACCGAACTCACACTTGTATTCGTTGGTACGTAAACTTAGATAATACCTGCTTACCTATTCCGCGTCAAGACTAATTAATAATGGAACGTAGTACAGTGTAAAAGCCTGTTTAATTAAATTTGCCTGCGTCGTATGTTTGAAAGGAGAACGATTAACATCTTGAAAGCGTGCGGTGACGAACATGGTTCGCATCAGCATAATCTGAGCGCTTCGACGCCAATATTCAAGCGAGAGGATAGTATGCAGTTCATGGATGTTTAATCGAGTGAGATGCCATATATTCGAAAAGCGATAAAATAAAAGAGCTTAGAAGAACATCGTCATTAAATACTCGTAAGAGCAAAGTTATACGATGTCGAAGTTATAGTTAGTGCAAGCTTTCGTTTTGTGATAAAATTTGAATTAAAGTAGCACTTTAAGCAGCATGTTTTATACATGGTATAATGATATACTTCGCCTGGTATTCTCTTCCCGTGACAGCTGGGTCAAGTGATTGGCCCAAATATACATCATGGTGTGTAATTGAATTACCCGAGCAAAATGCATTTTTTAACTTAACAAAGCAATTATGTACTAATATTTAAATATTTAAATTAATTTAAAACCAAATAGATAAATCACTCAAGTTACTAAATAGTTAAGTTAGTTAGTAATTTATTTTATTTTAATTCAATAAATGGGAGTCCCTAAATTTACTGAAAAGGACAATCAATGGTAACTTATCGTGACGTAGTCTTGGGCCATCGTAGGAAGAGAATACCAGGCGAAGTATATTATTATACCATGGTTTTATACAGAGAAAACAACCCACTATTTATGCCTAAATTGGTTTCTTTTAAGTATTACTAGAATGTATCACAAGGCAAACCAGTATCAAAAACGGATAATTAAACATAAACTCGAATACAAAACCAGACAGCTATAAATAGGATAATAATAACGGTTTTGAATTTGAAGACAATACCGGTTTTACCAGAACCGTCGCATTGGGCCGGGTACACATCAGTCACGCTAAGCCTCACTTGTACGATACTATCACTACAATCCCTTGCTATGTGCCGACAGCCCATATGTTCATGTAATTTGTCTTACACAAGCAACTGTCGCCCTTTTGTGTAACATTCTTAATAGCTTTTGATGATGGTTTAATTAAAATGTCTATAGAATTATTGGTTGTGTTTAGTTCTTTAATTGAATTTTGATGTTTTTATTCTGGTGAGGATCGATCGCGACAAACGCAGACTGATGACGTAGTATTTTAAGTTTGTAAAACAAATCTTTTGTTTCGTTTAGTTGTCAAATATTAGCTTTTGCTCGCAGGTTCGCTCGCGTTATAGTCGAAAAGTATTCCACGGGAACGTTTTAAATTAAGCTAATGACACTCGGGGATAATGTTGCTTCCTATTAGTGAAATAATTTTCGGAATCCAATCATTAGTTCCGAAGATTACCCTCTACATTCAAACTATTAATAGTAAAAATCATCATCTGCCTAGCCTTTTCCCAACTATGCTGGGGTCGGCTTCCAGTCTAACCAGATGCTGAATATCAGTATTTTACATGGAGCGACTGCCTATCTGACCTCCACAATCCAGTTAGTACTGTGAAATACGATACCCCTTGTAAGACTGGTTGTCAGACTTTTTGGGCCACTGACTACCTGCAACGACTGTCAAAGATCTACAGATGACAGCCGGGACCAACGGCTTAACGTGCTTTCCGAGGCACGGAGGAAACTTGGTATGTAATGGGCGGTCACGCATCAACAGACCAACCTAGGTAAGCACGGCTTAACCTAAAGATGGACCCGAGCGGCTGTTATTATTTAGCCACGAGCTCCTATTAATAGTAAAAATACGAGTCGATATTTACGGTATTTCATCTTGGAAACTCGATTGCTTGTAGTCTACTTAAGTTGCAATTTGAACTTTAAGTAAGCTAGACTTTTTCCGACTATATAAAAGCTCGTACGTAAGTAAGCTCATAAAACAGCACGTAATATAGTCAGACAGAAGGTTCCCTTCACTCATGAGACATTATCGCATCATAAATTCTTTCACGAGGCAGACGAAAAGAAAACGAGCTACTTTGACATGTTGCCGCTCATTCCACCAGTTTTACGCTATAAAACAATTCTTAAAAGAAAATATAAATACAAAGTTGGGACTTGAGTGGCAAGTGAACTGTGAAACGACTGGGTTTCTGAAGAGTTCGAAGAAATATTAAATTAACGTCGACTTTCCTATTCAGTCCTGAAAGTAAACATTTGTACGTAACACAGTCTCCACTTCATTTGCACGAACGGTAAGTCTCGGGAAGTGTCTTGGGGCTACAGTTTATTTTTCCCAGTGAATGCGCCATTGCCAGGAGGCAGTGTTTTGTTTTCTTGAACGTCCTCCGCTCGATTAGTCGTTTTCTTTTTATTCAGAGACACGTGCGGAAACCAGATGCTATCGATGTACTTCGACTGTTTATTTACAGTTCCTATTGCTTTTGTCTTCGTTTGAATTTGTATTTGTAGCAACTCGAAATAAAACCATTCTGTGAATTGAATATATTTGAAAGTGCTTTCAACAAACATAAAGTTTAAAGCACTTAATAATTTAAACGAAATTAATTTTGATTCTGTTTCTCTTTATATTTTGCAAAAATATGTTTTAATTAAAGTTTTTAATTTACAAAACGAGAATTAGGGCAAACTAAAATAAAAACCGATGAATGTGGAGCAATGGGAATGAAAAAGTGAGCCACTTAGTTTAGTTTGAACTAGTTCCTAGAAGGATTTAGCTCATTAAGTGAGTGTGGACGCGGGTAGTGTACACGAGCGTACCAAAGGGTTAAACCACGTCAAACAGTTGTGTCCACAACTTTTATTAGACAAGTTTCCCGTGATGAACATAGTCTGAATATTTTTAAAAGATAAGTGTTTGTAAACTAACCATCAATTGAAAACGGTTATCAATGGCAACGTCAATGCTCCCCGCATTGATGTTGCCATTGTTAACCGTTTCTATATCTACAAAATTGTATATGTCGGACATGTCAGGATTTACTCCGTTATGCTCGTACATCATGTGGGCAGACTATGGGTTTCGTGCTACGAAAACACACTGCGTGCGGTACACTGTTTCTATTTAACTAACAAATTACTAAAAATTACAACTTAACACAATAACACGGGGCAAAATGAATCGGGTAAAGTTCCAAGTCGTCTCAACTCCGCCGCGATCAGACATTGACTCGCCCTCGTCTCCAGTTGAACATCAGGGCTCTGTAGAAACACGCTGTGTGGTGTGTAGACTGGTAAGTAAGTCGCGTTATGTCACCGCTGCACACTGGCGCGTTTTCAAACTCATTTTATGTCCGTAGTAACGACTGGATCCGACAAAACAAAGTCGCCTCTCGTGTCAGTCCGTGTGACAGCGTTGTTCTTCCAAATTACGCAACAAATTCAAATGCGATTTTCACCATCATTTAGAGAGATAATTCCGGAAGGTATACATATGTGTACAATCCATTAATGCAGCAATAAAGAACATAACATCCCACATCACGCCGGTAATTCCGCCCAGAAGGATTAGGCAGAGCTGTACCTAATAGTACACCCACATTTCGCCTAAAGAAATCTCGACTTTTAAAGTCGAGCTCAGAGCTATAAAATATAAAAATCGAATAAAAGTACATTACACACAAATTCATACATACACACCAAACTTAATTAACTAAATTGCTTTATCATTCCATCGGTCGTTCGGAACGTTTTGTCAATAATCGTTTACGTCATTAGCGTTTGTGTTTTATATTCAAAACGTTCCCTCCGTCAAAGAAAATCGCCTGTGAAATACTGGCCATCGTCCCGATCGATGTGCACAATGGAATCTTTTTAATATTAAAATGAGGGTATTTTAAAAATGTTTTCATATCGAAACATTGACTGGAAGGGATATTAAATGTTTTCAGCGTTACTTTTACTTGCTATAGACACATTTATAAATACGAGTATGGACATACTTTTTCGTCGCGCCCTCGTAGACCCTGCTGCGAAAAGAACTACCAGGTGCATTATCAATAATATGGATGCTAATAAAGCATACAAGATAATACGTAGGTAGCTAATGCAGGCTAACCAACAGTAGTTGAGTTCAGCCGGCTGCTCCTATGCCTGAAACCGCAAAATCAGCATAATCATCGATTTCAGAAATGGTGAAATCTAGAGAGAACCGTTGAAATGCTGTATCTGCTCTGACACTAACATAATTAAAGCTCTTTAGTGTTTCTTACCTCATAATCAGAGTGTTATTCACAAAGTATACGCATTGTCTGCTCAATGGAGAACAATTAGGATTCCCTTGCCACCCTCCCTGTTTCCACACCCCACACGTCGGGCGGGAAAGGGACTTTTTCTTTTTATTGTCCGTTAATTGCTCTGATTGGTGCGACGGAACGAAATAAAGCCGCATTCGTGGGGATTTGTAGGCTCGCCCGCGTTCAAACGTAGCAGCCTCTAATTTAGACTTGATTGTAAAACGGCTCCGAGCACTTTTGCTGTTTGTATTTTCTCTTTTATTTAGTTTTTATTTTTATTGAAATTACAGTATTCTTGAACTTGATCGAAGAAGCAGATGAAAGAGGAATTCAAAAGTTATTTCGTTGTAATCGAATTCAGAATTGGGTGTTCTTTCCGCTCCAGATAAAATGTTAAATAGGGGACGCTGAAAGGATAATGCTAATATCTATATATATTGAGTTCGGTTTATCTGTAATTTATCAAGTTGATCATTCATCAAGTGACCGCACGGGCACTAAACTAATTAATAGTATAGCTGCAGGACAAATCTTCTCACTTCACTCAGAATTAATCGTTTGGGGAGCGGCCCTCATCGCATTGCGGAGGAGACAAGAACAACTACAAGAACTCTAATCTATTGTAGTTGAAACTAAGGAACAAAGCGCTGCGACAGTGCGAGAGAGTTATTCCGATCTAAGGCTGTTAGTTCATTGCAAGTGGCTAATGGCTGCGGTGAGTGCCTACAACTACCTACACGAAGGTACTCGTAATTCAGTTTCCTGCTGACGTAATATCATGTACCCATGTGAGCGGGTCTACAGCGATGAATTTATTACTAGGGTCGATTCCGAGTATATCATCTAAGAGTTATTACTCTTGAGAGAGCCGTAAACATAACAGTACAGATATCTTTGGAAGGAAAGCAATCGTTGGGTATTAAAAGATTTATATCCGATATGAGTTTTATCGAAAAAGCCGGGGATTAGAAGCGTGGCGTGTGTTGGTTGGCTTATAATACTTACCGAATAAAAATCCGATTACAATCCAGTATCCGAGCCGGGCTTTGTATCCTTCCTATACACAAATGAAATTGTTATGTGAATAAATGCTTTATCGCGATCTGATATGTTTAAAAATCGAGCATAGTCGCGTACATCACGACCTAATATGTATCTATAGCAAAATTCAAAAACGATTTTGCGTCAAATAACGATTGCGACTTTGAGATAAGATTTATTTTTAAGGGTTCCGAAATATGTACTATGTCCTTTACAATATCAAATCACAATAAATACAGTAGGAGGAAATTAATTTTTAAAGTTACCGTCGTAAAGTAACTAACTGATACTCTCTCTAAGTTCAAACTAGAAGCATAGCAGTGTCTTTAGCAGTGGTTAAAGTACAAAATGGCGACACCGCAAGTTGACTGGCTGTCACCTGGGAGACGATAGCAAGAATAACGACACTCCTTGTTTTGTTTGTGCAATGTGAAGTACAGGTGACTATAATGATCGGTGTGTTTGCAACAGGGACTGTGTTTCTAGGACATTAATGCAAGTTTTCGCTAACATTTGTTGATATCCAATGAAATGATATATACGAGTAAAATGCGGTAGACATGTTACTAGCACGCGCATTGTGAGAACTCGAAAACGTCCCAATTGGGACATCTTGTCTTTGGTTCGCGTAAAGAAAATCATAATCTATGCCTCGACAAAACATTTAAAGCGCAATCGTTCAAATGATATCTATCTCTTTTACTTATGTGCTAAACTTATCTTTTGTACTATATATTAGTGGAACTTGTCAAAATGTGTGCACTATAGGTATGTAATAGCAACGTACGTAACGTCGCCGCGTCGGTAACTATGAACGTAACATATCTTGCGTACAGTATGATTGGTAATATCAACTAAATGTTATGTTTGAATATTAGGATACTTTAGATTTTCATCTTCAGGCGTAGCCCTGAGAGCTGAAAATCCAACGCAAGCGGCGTTGGATAGTAAAATATTTCTGTGCATGTTATTATAATTTGTCAGCCCGTTGTCTTATTTTATTGCTTAGTAAAATTGATTTCTCGTTGATGGCATGGTTCCTTTATCTGGTCAAGTTATTTAATCATAATTAAAACATTGAAATCCTTCTTAATTTCATTTGCAAAGTTATTATTACCTCGCAGTAGGTTGGTGTGAAAAGTAGAGTGGTCTTTTGGGACAAAGGTCTTGTCATTGGCGAAATTGCATACGGTAATCGAATGATTTGTCTTTTCTAAAAAGCTATAAGAGGGTTCCTTCATTTTTATGGCACAAGAAGGTCAAGGAGTAAGATTCAATGAGTGAGTTGCATTGCCATTCAACGTTACAATGCTGCGAGCCTTGTGGGCACTATTCCTTTGACAACAAACTGGATGAATTTTTTGACATCCTTTATTGCTTTTTTTCTTTTCTATATTATGTACATATGAGTGAGATTAAATCAAGCAGGTACGTAAATACACTTACGTAGAATATACGTTACAAACCCTTGAACATTCTTGTAAATACACAATAAGTTTTCTCATTCGACTGAGTAATCGAACGATTCGAACGATCGAGAAGAAATATTATCGACGAAGGCTCGTAAGTCGCAACCCTTTGAACGTAAAAGTTTTTTTATTTCATTACTAAAACGCTGTAACTCTATCGTCGACGCGATTTATTGAAAAGAAAGCGACAACGTCGTGCAGATTTCTTGAACATTCATGGATATATGAAGTTTTTATGAATAAGGCGGGTAGCATTGAAATAAGTTACCGTACCGTTTATAGTACTAAAGAAAGTCTAATTTAGTAGAAAAGAAAGTCTAATTCTTTATTAAAGTTATAAACTGATTGTTGATGGAACCACTACTTTCACAGTTTTTGTGTCTTGTGACTGGGACTGTAGCTATATTTCATTGTTGTCGTTGTTTCGACAATTCAAAAGTGCCTGTAACTGGCCTACTTGAAATAAATGCTTTGATTGATTGATTGGTTGAACATAATGAGTATCCTTTTCGGAAAAATTTAACTGTCGTAGCCATGACATGATGTTCTATATTTGAACATCCACTAGAATACCACAATTTTTTAACAAATTATTTGTTTCAGTACAGTTACAGCATTGTTACAGAAATCTTAAAATACAACATAGATACAAATATTATGTCCCAGATCGGGCCCCTGGCTCCCAAACTAGGTTTTCACCTGTGACTTGGGAGACCCCAATTATTACCTATATTTAGATTTAACGACCATCATTTTTTTATGTTTGTACATACATATAACATCAAATCAAGGAACAGTTTTATGAAAATGGAAGATGTGCTTTAAAGTTATACGACTAGCATTCATATCTCCATTTTTTTGTTTTGCCGCTAATAAAGTTGCTGAGACACCCTGTAATAGACTATACTATCCGCGCTGTACCGGCAAGGGAGTTGGATTTACGCTCGGGATGCAATGAGCCGACCATTCGGAGTGGCGTGCCCGGCCTTCATTTTGCATGATATTAAACTGGAAAAATAAAAAAGTTGATATAAAGGGAAACTTGGTCGGGGAATTATCATGAAAAGCGGAGGTGCGGCACGATGCCTAGGTAACTTTGAGCGATGCTTTTTAGTTTGTTTTCCCGTTGTAGTTTTTGGTACACGATGTATTTTTTAGATAGAACTATTTAACTCACTTTTTATTGTAGCCTCAAAATGTGAGGTATACAGGTTTAACGCGATATTTTTTGCCAGAATTGACGTCGATGACGCAGCTTTTTCATATTTTATAATGTGCATCTTATTTGTGCAGCAGTTCTTCTTTCTGTCTTCTTCTCTTCTTTCGTTGCTTGCTTTTACTTCTGTATATGCTATACAGTAGTTCACATGAAAACTGCCTTATTCATCTAGTGGTCGCAAGCGCGACTGCTGAGTATGAGGTCCTGGGTTCGATTCCCGGATCGGGCATAGTTTTATTAGTTTTTCCCATCAGGAATTTATCAGTAGCAGCCACTGAGTCTGGATTTGCGGCTGGTTGATGATAATAGGCTCGACCCGCATAACATGGGACTTAAACATAACTGGCGAAATGTGGGTGTGCTGATAGGTACTCTGCCTTCGGGGATTACAGGCGTGATGTTATGTTATGTTCACGTGAAAAGTACCATAATTATTAACATCTACGACGATTACTAATGATCCCCTTTCTAGTTTAAAATCTATGTTTGTCCTTGTTTCCCACCCTTCACAATGGCATTTCATTAGACGATATTACGTACGGACACAAGTAAGTAGATCTGTCCGTTCATGTTGTAGAATTAATCAGTGGCCGGCGCCGAGTCTGCTCTATCTTTCTCCTTGTCACCGCTTGCGTTTTATCGATATTGCATTTATTTACATTTTTTAGTATCAGCTCTCTGTGAATAAGAGTGTAGTTCCTCATTTTCTTATATAATATTTAGTGCATTTATAATACGGTCATCAAATATTGTAAATGTTTCAAAAGCGTCTTTACCTTACCAGTATAGATATGCCGTATCTGAATAAATAACGGAATTTCCTGATAGTCTATGGTGATCCATAGAATAGAGAAATTAGGACTTTCATATAAGCTACCTGAGTTGTGCCTCTGAAGTAACCAACTAACGACAAATCACGTTCTATAATATCTTGTCAAATTGTTTGCCAAGGAACCAACAAGGAACTGTTTGCTACCAACGCTGACTTTCCTAAAATATCTTTCGGTCAATATCGATCTGCTTGGACTGATTCCATTACGAAAGTATTTCGACAGCGAATAATCACTCGATCGGATGTATCGATATAAATAATATTAATGGTTAAATTTGCAATCCGGGGTATCGTATTGCCTACTAACTGGGTTGTGGAGGTCAGATAGGCAGTCGCTCCATGTAAAATACTGGTATTCAGCTGCATCTGGTTAGACTGGAATCCGACTCTAACATAGTTGGGAAAAGGCTAGAGAGGTGATGATGAGTTAAATTTGCAATCCATAATTTTGGATTCTAGAAGTTTTCTTTTCGTTACAGGATTACCTGCAGGCAGTTTACAAAATGGATTCCTTTTGCGACTTAGCTTGTTCATTTGAATAGAACAATTGATATTTCATTTTCAAACTTTTAGAGGTATTGCTAACAACGACGCTTAGAATAATAAGAAAAAAATCTCATTATTATATGAAACTTTATAAACATTACAGCAAGGCGTTTCTAATGAGCTAGTATCAAAGTTACCAAGCTTCTAAAGTAAAACATAGACCGGGCAGCAACACTAATGAACTAAGAAGTTCGTTCATAATCTCCACAAGAAAACACAGCATAAATGATGCGCTTCTAGAAGAGTATTAAAATTCCACCTATACTTGCGCATCACAATTATTTTTTACCCTACTCTTCACTTAATGTTTACTGAATTCTAACAAAAGAGACTAAATTCGGTTCGAAATATAATTAACGATTATAATCATCATCATGGCTAAATAATAACAGCCGCTCGGATCGATCTTTAGGTTAAGCCGCGCTTGCCTAGGTTGGTCTGTGGATGGGTGACCACCCATTTCATATCGAGTTTCCTTCGTGCCTCGGAAAGCACGTTAAGCCGTTGTTCCCGGGTGTCATTTGTAGATCTTTGACAGTCGTTAGGTAGTCAGTGGCCCAAAAAGTCTGACAACCAGTCTTACCAACGGGTATCGTATTACCCAGTACTAACTGGGTTGTGGAGGTCAGATAGGCAGTCGCTCCATGTAAAATACTGGTATTCAGCTGCATCCGGTTAGACTGGAAGCCGACCCCTACATAGTTGGGAAAAGGCTAGGCAGATGATGAATCATCAAAACTCTCATCCAGATGCTACCTCAGCCATCATCCGCCTAGCCTTTTACCAACTATGTTGGGGTCGGCTTCCAGTCTAACCGGATGCAGCTGAATACTTTCATTTTACATGGAGTGACTGAATATCTGACCTCTACATTTCTACAACCCGGTCAGTACTGGGTAATACGATACGATACCCCTTTGTAAAACTGTTTGGCTGACTGACTCATCCAGCTGATACATCCATTAATATAATTTATTAGATTACTCGTCGTCCTGTGTTCGATTTCCAGGTCTGGCAAAGTGTTAATAGGTTTCTCCATCTGGAATTTCTCAGTAGCAGCCACGAAGTCTGGATTTGTGCCCGGTTGATGGCAATAGGCTGGCCCCTATTACAAGGGACTTAAACATAACTGGCGAAATGTGCTATTATTTACACCTCTGCCAAACCCTTCTAGGATTACCGACGTGATGTTATGTTATATTGAAACGTATATTTGTGTGATAAAATATTCGTAATCAGTAGGTTATAGAGTCCATAATTCGGTGGCCCTGTTCAGTCTACTCTAATTTGAAGATAGTAATCGCGTTTGAGATACGAGTCGGGTGGCGCTGCGTGATTTACTAGTGTTGTCGCCTTAGTTAACGAGGGAAACTTTTTGCGCCAGACTACACGAGAATAAATTAGCTAAATTGTACTGTCAACTGATCCGCCTGTTAGTACGCGCCTTTTTAATGGTCTATATAACTTAGTTATGTTAGAAGTTGATCAAATTAACTGAGGAGACTGGAGACTAGAGTATTATTGAAAACTGAAAAGGCATCGAGTTCTCGTTTTGAGAAAAATTAATAAGAAGAGCCCCACTGTTTTAAGCTTTCACGGTTTACAACTAAACTTATACTGTCACTTACGGGATGTCTTCCGTGATTGTTCATTATTTTGAGCTCCCGATATTCAACCTGACTATGTCAACCCGCGATTATGGCGCTTGCAACAGCGCCGAAATATCGGGAGCTCATAATAATGAACAATAATGGAAGATATCCCGTAAGTGACAGTATAAGTTTAAGAAGAGTACCACTCTTCGGCAACTTAAAACATGTGTCTGTGAACATAAATAATTTAAATACAAAGTCTGAAAGAACAACCATCACACTCAAAAAGTCGATAAATTACGCAATCTAACAAATTACCATGTTGTAGATTCTATTCCTTCACAGACAAGTTCAAAACCAAAAACATGACTACTCTAAGCAATACCAACATGACTCCTAGCAACATAAAAACTTTACAATCGAGTATTGGCAATAACGTTTAACTTGGAGCACGGTTCGCGGAATCAGACACGTTTAATCGCTCAACTATCAAAAGCTTGTTCAGGTCACTAACTCCTAGTTCTGAATTGAAGATGTTCGAACTGAAATCGAGGGTAAAAGCGGCACTAGGGAGCTTGGGACTCGAGATGGCGAACTGGTTGACCTAATAGTGAACGGATGAACGAACGAAGGAGCAACGTGACGGAGAGACCGATATTATATCCATTCGTGAATGTCGACGTTCTAATCGAATTGAATTTAAAAGCAAGCTAGTTAATTAGCTTCTTTTTGATTAATGTCAGCATGCTTACTTATTTTGTAATGATTGTTATAACTTGTTATAATTGAGTACATCTCTGCAGAAGATGCGTATAAGAAAGTCTTAAAGATTTTATTTGATAAATAAAATTGTTAAACAGAATAGGTCAGTCAATGTTAAAAAAAAAACCCGGTGTATACGCCAAACTTAGACAATAAATAAGTTCAGTCTAAAGCAAACTTACACGAACTTCTTTTCATAATATCGTGGCACACTGCTATAAATATTTGTATAACTTCTTATGCTTGAAACAGACCATATATTTCACGAAAGAATACGGCCAAAGCAAACTTGTGTGAGTATAATCATTAATTCAAGTCCCCCAACTGTGCTGAAGTTGGCACAAGTGAAGCTTGCCAATACAATTTGTAAGTCGTGTCAGGTGTTAAAACTCCCGAGTACCGGAGCGAAACGAAGTCGACAGTAATCTGGATAAATTCAATCTGAGCAAGTTCTCCTGCAGTAAGCTCGGACTAACTTTTATGCTTGGATTTGTATCTACTTCGTAATTAATACTAAAGTACTGTAATCATGTCTGTAACTCACTTACTAAATATTTGCTACAACTTGCTAATTGAATTCCGAGATGGAACTTGAAAATATGAGCACGATAAATGTACATGATTCAGGGAAAAATTTAAGTGCTTTTGGTGATTTCGAAAATTTTCTGAAATGGAAATTAAACTAAGTTCAAATAAAAAACGAAATAGGTCTCGAATTTAAATTAAAGTTTAATTTAGTTTGTTAAATATTTGTAGCCTTTCAGGAATCAGTCGAACTTAAATAAACGCTGTTTTAGGCATTTTTTTTAGATTAATGTGTATATTAAACTTCTAGAGTTAGGTTCAGTTTCATCTTTAATTAGTAGAGTTTAACTAACGCCTGCTTACACAGTGCGGCACAAAATTATTGAGCGCCTTGAGAATAACTGAGTGCAATTTGATAACATTAATAAAGCTACAGGCGTTCTTCATGTAAGTTCATTCATTTGGGTCGTTTTAAGGAAAAGTTTCAAGTTAATTTTACACAAAGGACCCATTTTTTTTTGTTGCGACTTTCTTTTTTTGGGAATTCATAATACTTACGTGAGTTTGCTTATAGGTCAAGTTATTTATACTCGAGGGTATTGTGACGGGCTTATAAAGAATTAATGACAAT
This sequence comes from Noctua janthina, assembly GCA_963576755.1. Taxonomy (NCBI): domain Eukaryota; kingdom Metazoa; phylum Arthropoda; class Insecta; order Lepidoptera; family Noctuidae; genus Noctua; species Noctua janthina. The sequence continues at coordinate 10,021,074 of OY755055.1, forward strand.
GTGAAACGAATAATGAAATCAATTTTATTTATTAACATAGCTTTTAAAGAAAGTTTATTAAGGGTGTAAATAGAATCTTAACGAAGCCGAAAGGCACTTGTTCTCCCCGTCATTGCGGTCAGTTTTTTGTTCTGGACCATACCTGGGAAACTTCTAGTTACGGAGATATTGGGGGTCAAAGTTTGTCACAAGTTTTTTTTATTTAATATTAGTTATTAAGGTTATACTTTAAATACTTCCATGACCAGTTTACTGTTTAATGCATCCATCATCACAATGTTTTCAGTGTGTTAAATTGAGTTGTACCGTAAAACGTGATTTTTCACCCCAAAAAGAAAGTCATTTCGCAGCTATAATTTTTGCGTAGAGTTACTTAGTTTGATGTACATAATGAATATTAACATACGGACTTTTAGCCTTACCTACTTCTCTTATAGTTTATTTACGAAGGACACTGTTCAGTGTTACTCTCGTTTTATATAAGAATTCAAGAAATGGTTTTTATTTTTGACTAAATGTATCCAGTCGTTTATGTGATTGAGTAAGATTATCTAACAAGATTTTACAGTATTACATAACATCAATGCCTGTAATCCCCGAAGGGTTAGGCAGAGGTATTATTGCAAATAGTACATCTACATTTCAGATGTTATATTTTAATCCCCATGTAATAGGGGGCGATGCTATTGCCATCAACCGAGAACAAATCTAGACTCCGTCGCTACTAATGAGAAATTCCTCATCGAAAAACCTAATAACAGAACCTAGGACCTCATGCTCAGCAGTCAACCAACGAGGCAGTCTTAAAGAAGGAATAATGTATTATATTAGCTTAATGTTGTTGAGTGTGCACTGATTTCCGTAACAGGGAAGTGCCTATTACATCTGACGTGTAGCAACCTCTCTTCACTTTCATCCCAGCCTTACATCATAATACTTTACTTCGGCGTTTCCTCAACACGTACGAAGTATTACAACACCCTTTCCTGTTTATTTTGCGTTGACCTTGGGTTGAGCACATGTTCTTATATTATGTAGGTAGGTACACACGGCGGCACATCAAGCTCTTCATAACCAGTGTAACCTGACTTCACTTTGTATGAGCTTCCCGTACGATGAGAGACCAGCTTAATTTGGTTTTGCATAGCTTGATTGGCCACCGTGCGTACTATGTATATTAGGTTTTCAATGACTGGCAATTTCTTGCTAAAAATATATGATATCAATCAATCATTTTATTGTCAGGCAACTGAGGCCCATAGATAAAAATACACAAAATAATCTTATAAAATAATAAACTAATACAGACAGATACAGAAACACACCTACACACAGAGATAAACCTTATGCCTCAAGTTTGGATGTATAATACAATTGTGGAGTTGTTTACTAGAATTTATGGGTGATTTAAATCACTTATCATTATCATCTGCCCTAGAGCCTTTTCCTAACTATTTTGGGGTCGGCTTCGGGCTTTCAGTCTAAACGGATGCAGCTGAAAACTATAATATTTTACATGGAGAAACTGCCTATCTGACTTTCACAACCCAGTTAGTACTGGGTATAACCCTTGGTCGTCAAACTTTCGTACCAGGGCCACTGGCTTCATAAAGACTGTCAAAGGTCTACAATTTAACAGCCGGGACCAACGGCTTAACGTGGTTTCCGAGGCACGGAGGTATGTGATGGGTGGCCCATCCACGGACCCGTCTAGGCAAGCGCAGCTTAACCTGAAGATAGACCCGTGCGGCTGTTATTATTTAGATTACCCATCTCTAATTAATGGGGATTAAAAAGAGAGGCCATTGTTAGCAAGATTTATGATTTACTTCTTCGTCGGAGTTTTATCTTAAATTCTAAAACAATAACGCCTATGACAAAAGCCAAAACTAAAAAAAAAAAACAAGCAAATAAACAAACAAAAAAACACACAAACAAACATACACACTTTGCCTATGCCAAGGTTGTGTCCTAAGACATCTATGGAGGTAATCTGATCATAAAACTACCTTTAATTATACTCAGTTTGTTGATGTAGTTCTATTCAAACTTCAGTACTGTACGTAGTATTATATTATCTGTGGTACTGCACTAGTATAGGTATTGTACTGAACACTATTTTCGTGTCTATATTTTATTAGACAAGATTATTTGAATAGGATATAAATAATACATTCGTGTTTGTATGTGGTTGCCTATATTGAGTAGACAAGGAGGATTTCGATTGAAAAGGGTACTTACTGTAAACAATTTGAAGCTTACCCCGGCCTTGTCAATGTCCACTTTTTGTTTTGTGTGTCACAAGATATATTGTTACATTAACATTTTTCTTGACATATCTCTTTTATTATGACAGTGATATTTGTTAATTTCATTGCGTAAATAAACAGTCCTTTCATATTTAATAGGTTTCTTTTTAAAAGTAAAACTTTAAGTTAGTTTTGTTATTATTAAATATGATGGTTAGATAAATAAAATATATAAATATGTTTCTTTTTTCAAACTTTAAGTTATATTTACTCTTATACATACATAAAACTCACGCCTTTTTTCCCGGGGGGGTAGGCACAAAGCATACTTATTTCGACTCGTCCACGTTCATACCTTTACTAAATACTATATTTTGATGTATTGCAGGTATTCTTAGTTAACAGGCCTTTGAAGACCGATGACAAGTAAAGGGTTACTTAAAACCTTCCCTTGCTAACCACATTTTCAAGTTATTTGGAATATGATGGCCCTCATTTGATAGATATTACACCCAGATATACCTTCACAACGAATACATTCGGATACTTACAACAGAACTACAAAGTACGCACGACGACCAATCAAGCTAAACAAATCCAGTTTATGCGGATCTCTCATTGTATTGGAAATGTGTACAAAGCGAGGCCATGTTATACTGGAAATATTCAGCTTGATCGATATCAACGCGGGTGGTTGGAATACGAATCTCTGAACTCGGAACGCTGCCATTTTTTTTTTCGCCAGCGTCACAAGGAACGATAGCTAAAGCTTTATTCGTCACTCATTTCTTTGAAAGCCTGATAGCTACCACAAAGGCACAGATAAAATCGGCAGCCAGTTATCGGTACGGAGGCGTGCGATCTTTTGTACCCGCCAAAGGATTTGTAAAGCCATCGAACCGTATTGCACCTATAGACGGTCCTTTTAGGTAATTCGATCGGCTTATTGCTTATTTTAGAAGATTATTTGGCTTGTCTCTGGTTTTCTTTATGTTGGAATATCTAGTTAGTCGCTGCTGTCTCTACACTGAATATAAAAATGTGTTAAAACTAAAATTCAAATTAATTTAGGTTAACTACCGCAGGTAGAGTAGTAACTTAAAGTGTTATTGGAGGAAATCAGTTTTTTTTATCTATCGTGTTTAGATATTGAAACCCCTTCAGGTCTGTGGTGGAGTTTTGCTAGTTTATTTAATTTCACCCTGCTTAGTTAGACCCTTGAGAGGATGGAAGAAAAAACATGTTGCACTGACCCCAGTAAAATGGGACAAGAGCAGAAAGAAGATAATCATAATAGTTAGACAAAAATACGAATTGAGAATACGTACGAATACGAATACGTTGTTAGAATTGAGTTACTTTATCAAGGTAAAGTAACTCAATTTCTAACAACATTAAAACTATAATTATATTATATTTTTTATTATACTTGTTTATTCAATTACACACATGCTTAATATCGTACACTACTGAATATGGGTTGCCCTATATAGTAATAGTAATGCTTCAACAAACAATTTCAAAACGATGGTGCCCATAACCACTGAACTATAGAAGCAAAAGGATGATCGTATTATAACTTGTACGTTATCTGGTGGATGTTACTGCCCATAATCCATCTGGTAACACAATTATATGAGACGGCTTGACCCATGGGATAAGAGGGGTGGAACATTCGTAGTCGGAAGCCTCACGGAATGAGGTTACCAGATAAATTGTGTGAATGAAGAAACTGCCTGAGCGATTTGGGAAGAAAACAATTGAAATACAGAAAGTATCAGGTGTGGTGTGGTTACAGATTAATAATCAACTGGCCCATACAATACTTCAAGCTACGGGAATTGATGAAAAAGCTGATTTATTTTTTTACGATTACGACAGTTTGATGGTCTATGTCACACTCTTAAATATGATTACACTTTTCTAATACACGCTGTACAAAAGTAGACAGAGAGATTTTTACTCGAAAGATAATAGGGAATATGCAAGATATACAAAACTTTTTTTATTTCTTAAAATGCCTTGCATTGGCCCATAAAAAAAGTGTACACTTTGTTTATTTCTCTAAGACAACACCTGTTTTACAATTTAATATTTTATGTAGCGTGTTTTTGGTGAAACGAAACGCTGAATTTGCGTTCCGTTTAAACGCATCGTCCTCGTTAACGCCGGTAGTGACGTCAAATACTATGTGTCAAAGAAACATTTTATTTGAAAAGTACTTAAAGTTTCACTAAGATTTTATTAAATATTGTTATTGTAATTTTTGCTTGAATTAATACAGTTAGTAAAATTATTCTGGACAAAAAAACAGTTGTAAACACGGCAGATACAGGTAAGTGACGTCACATAACATGACTTGAATAGCCGCTACAGTCATGGACGGAGAAGTTTAATTTTTTTTTTTAAGCGACTAGCAGTAGTTGATCTTAACTTTTAATTATTTTCTTGGGTTGATAGTACTGTATTTTATTGATGGGATCCTTCATGTAATTTTTTATTCACTTAATGAAGAAAAAATTGCTGTAAAATAAATGTACTTAGGGCCTGTTTTACCACCTACGATTAAGTTCCCGTTAACTTAGTTGGCAGATAATTTCATACAAATTCTGTTCCATTTTTGAATTTATTCGGTAAGTAGTGGCTAATCGAACATCGTGAAATAGGCTTTAACGTTTGTCTTTCATGAAAGCGTTGTCTTACATTTAACTTAGCACATATTCTATTCGTTCATACGATAAACACAAGAAAAGTGTTTTTACTATTTTCCGAGTGGATTCCCAGTTGTTTTTGCTGCGAAAGAGAGGTAGAGAATTAGGAGCAAAGGGGTGTGGGACGGTGGTTGTAAATCCCGAAGGGTCTACTTTAGTGAGCGTCTTTAGCTATAGCGACTCGTACTTACTCGCAGATGAATTTAGAGACCTTGGTTTTGCTCTGATCTCAGAGAAAATCCTGCTTAAAGCACTTTTGTTATTATTTTTAAAAAGGATTTTGCTAAACCCGGTTAAAGGAATATTTAATAAAAGCAGCCGTAATTGACTGACTACGACTCGCAGATTTCGTGTCGTACAAAATTATTTTGTGAACATAACCTAGTGTTGCTGTTGTAAATATTTTAAAATGAATAGTTAAAAATTTTGCATTGCAGATTTTGAAACTGAATTTATTATGTTTCATTGATTTTTATATCTCCAACGAACTCGTTACTATTTATTTATTCAACCCACATTCACTTGTGTCCAATAGTCGAAGTGGGTCTTCGTTTTATTTATCCACCTTATAGAACCCGGCCGCAGCAGTAATTCTTATACAGTTTTTGCGTCTTGGACTCTCAGCCGCCACAATGTCAATACAAGCCTTGAAAAGTGTCTAGTTCATCTCTTGATTTATTACTCCAATGAAAAAGTTTTCATTTGTTTCTCTCCCAATTGTTTCATTGCTTCGGTGTTTGAACAAATCCTGGACTAACGTCGAAGTTAGCTAATAACAAACTAATTTCTTGTCACGTTGTCTTTGTATACTGAGGGAACTTGAAGAAAATTGTTTGTGTACGTAATTACCCTTGCGCATTGTTGGCTGATCTGGGAAATGGAAACGGAAACCCGTTTGCAAAATGAAACGACTGCTTCTACGACTTCCAGCGAATTTTGGAAGACTACCGGAGTTTGCTTACGTCACAACTTTAACGAACAAGTTTGGGTATTATTGTGTTTTGTTAGCGAGGATCCTGATATAATTAGAATATCAATGTCGTTGCCTGGTCGTGAGTTGTGGTCTAAATCCGAGTCAGAGACTGTTGTCGGTTGTCGCCATGACGGTTTGGACTCCGAAGTTCTTGGTTTTTGCGGTTAATGTTGATAAACTATTCCAAGTATTATTATGTTTTACGTCATATTACTTACTAAAACTAATAATGACAACATCCACTCAAAAAGGCACATATACATACACAACATCTCGCCTGTAATTCCCGAAGGTTTAGGCAGAGGTCAACCCATTAGTACGCCCACATTCCGGCAGTTATGTTTAAGTCCCATGTAATAGGGGGCGAGCCTATTGCCATCAACCGGGCACAAATACAAACTCCGTGGCTGATACTGAGAAATTCCTGGTGGAATATCCCTATAACACTTTGCCCGACCTGGGAATCGAACTCAGGACCTTTTGCTCAGCAGTTGCGCTTGCGACTAGACCGAAGAGGCAGCACATTTATCTTTTCAATTTTATTTTATTTGTAGAACTCGGTGCCATCCACTAAAATCTCATTTCGCTTAAAGCTATCCTAGCTGTCCTACATAGTACGTAGGTACAACGCTTACTGCTGCTACACTGTAATGAAATTTTAAATTCCTCGGATACACAGGTAAACATGGAACATATAAATGGAACGTAAAACTAATATGGAATAAGTGCCGAGGATAACAAGTTTCGCATTTCTTCTCCAACGTGCACTCTATGCTGTAACGTATCCTTAACTTTAATGCATATTCCCTGAAGGTTTAGATCGCATTGTTTATGATTTATTTACCAGTTTAAGGGCAATAGCTTGGTTGCGATAATTGTGGAGAGGATCCGGCAATTGGGTCTCGAGGTGGCATTGCACAAGTCCGAGGCCATGTGTTTTCATGGGCCTCGGAATGCGCCACCGTCGGGATCTCTACTGACGGCAGGAGGGGTTTCCATCGGCGTCGGGTCGACGTTGAAGTACCTAGGACTCGTCCTCGACAGCCGGTGGAACTTCGTGGAGCACTTCCGACGTTTGGCTCCCAAACTGGAACGGACAGGGGCTGCCTTCAAGCGGCTCTTGCCCAACCTGAGGGGTCCAAACGCCTCCTGCCGGAGGCTCTACGCAGGGGTCGTGCGGTCCATGGCCCTTTACGGGGCCCCGGTGTGGGCGCGTTCCTTGAGGCGGCAAGCCGCCCACTACCTGAAAGCGCCCCAAAAGGTGATAGCCATAAGGCTAATCCGGGGGTACCGCACGATCTCCGGCGAGGCGGCTAGCCTCCTTGCCTGATTGCCGCCATGGGATCTGGAGGCAATAGTCCTCGCGCGCCTGCACGAATGGCGCGCGGAGGCACTACGTCGGGGGGAAACTCCGCTGCCGCGGCAAATTGCCGCTCAGCGGACAGACCTCCGGCGTGATCTCATGGCGACATGGAGAGAGCGACTGTTGCAACCCCGTGCAGGGCACGCTACCATAGTGGCGATAAGTCCCCTCTTTGAGGAGTGGCTAGAGAGGCGCCATGGCGCCCTCACCTACCGCCTGACGCAGGTCCTCACCGGACACGGTTGTTTCGGGAGGTTCCTGCACCGAATAGGGCGGGAGGAAACGCCCGGGTGTTTCCACTGCGAGGATCGTCTGGAGGACACGGTGGAGCACACCGTAAAGGTCTGCCCCGCTTGGGCGGAGCACCGCCGTGTCCTTGTAGCGGCGATTGGCGGCGGCGATCTCTCGCGTCAGGCCCTGGTTCAAGCCATGGTCCGGAGCGAGAGGGAATGGGAAGCCGTCACCACCTTCTGCGAAGCAGTCATGCTAGTGAAGGAGGTGGCGGGACGTGAGAGGGAAAGAACCTCACGTCCCAGCCGCCGCGGGAGACGCCCTGGGCGTCGGGGGTCACGTGGTGGCTCCCGGCCACCGTAGGCGCGGGCCTGTGGTCGGCGAGCTATGGGCTAGCTCACCGTCCGGCCGTCTTATGACGACAGGCCGTGTCGACGGCGCGTTCGTGTTCCACGCGCGCCTCAAAGACATGTCAGCAACCACGTAGGGGTCCGCATGGACCGATGCCTGCCAGGGCTGCGGGACTGTTCGAAAGAGATACCGTGGCCCTGGAACACAAAGGGCAAAGAAGGAACATGGATGGGTTTTAGTCAGTACAAGTCTGACACTCCCTTCCGCTCCGCCCAGAGAGGGGGGCCTTTGATGAAAAAAAAAAAAGGGCAATAGCTTTTAAGATGAAAAAGGGCTAACTTTCATCCCTTATTTTAATCCCATTATGAATTTTATAAAATCATTGCATACAGGGACCAGAAGTTCATATTTACTCAAACTCAAACTCAAAGCCTTTATTTCAATTAGACCTTTACAGGCACCCCGCCGGTTTAGGTTGTGCGTTGTGAACCAATTAAAGATCACATACAAGTCATAGATTTTAATTCGCAGAAAATCTGTGAATACTTTCTAGTCCGAAAAATATGATTATAGTTACTACAATGCCTTAGCTGTACATTACCAGGAAGAAAAGACATGCCTAAATTAGCCAAACTGAAGTCTATTGGCATTAATGCCTTCATGATATTTAATATCTAGTCCACTAAGCCACTACCCGGGCAGTTTCGTAAGCTCTGGCATTTTAAATACACTCATTTACATTTACATAGGTGGACATTATACAAATCTGCATATTTATATCTACATCTATGATATTCATCTTGAATTTTGCATTTGTCCTATTTTTTTGGCCACCATAATTTTCCTGGGTTCATCATAATGTTGGATCAATTTTAATTTTAAGTCCTTTTTTTAATCAAGAATTCTGAGATTTTTCCTTGTAGCAAAACTAACAAAGACCACTATCGACTCTTCAGCTTAGTAGAAAAGCTTTCGACGGACAAACAGGAAAACTGTTGGAAAAATAGAATTGCTCTCGTTTCATGATCGGTCCGATTCCGATCCGTTTCAAGAGAACTGTCCATTCGATCAAAGTGTAACATCGAGAACCGGAGAAAACTGTCTAATAGTCGACGGGGCAACCATTTGTTCAGTTCTGAAGGCACAGCCGGTGTGATTCCGGTTTCGGCATACGTTCGGACAGCTCAATGCGGGAGCTGATCGGCTCCTGATACTGACTGTTTGTCTTTATAAATGTTGCATGATATTGTTTGCATTTGTATCGGGACCGCGGTCGACGACCCTGATATCCGTTTAATATGATAATCCGCATGCAAACAAGCGGCGGATTGCCCGGCTAAATTATTTATGCACCCCGGCCTGCGGGTGATGGCTTCACTTGTTGGCGACGACTCGGATTTTATTGAACCCCCGAGCTTCGGACAGGTGAGACCGTCCGTGACAAACTTTTTTCACAAGTAATCCTGCACATAAATTATTTACGAGTTCGCTGAACAAACGTTGGCGCCTGTGTGCGGACTGCGGTGCGTACCGCGCGTATCGTTCGTACTACTCACGGCCGGCCGCTTCGAATGTCCCATATGCTTGAATAAATAATGAGTGAAAAAATGTGATTGTGTAATTTTTTTACTGTGTGGATCTTCCGTATTTTATGTTGACGTGAAAACTTCTGCTAACAATAGTTTATTATAAAAATTGATCAATAAAAAATCCATTTGTATAAAATCAGAAGCATTTACGTGGTAGATAATCTAGCTGAGATTTTTGAAGCAGCAAATTGCTAAGGCCTGTCAAAACATTTCTTTAAAATTAAAGACATTCTTTTTGTCCTACATTCTCATCAACCCACACAGTAAGAACAAGAACTTCATTACGGACAAATCAGAACACGGACGAGGTGAAACCATTTAGCCATTGAATCAAATCGTCGCTTTGTGATACGGAGCCGTAAGGGACGCGTAGGCAGATGCCTCGGCTTAGACAGATGGTAATCAATTTCGTAGTAATTGAATCTGGTCAGGCGTGCATGCATTATCCGAGATCTAGACGAGCCAGCGATAGTCTTAATGAAATAATGCTGGCTGTAATTCGATACGTACGTACCTATGTTGAGAGCAGTGGTGGCCCGGTGGTGGAGACCCCGACTGACGAGCAGTAAGTCGTGGGTTCGAACCCAGCCAGGCGCATTACTTTGAGTAAGTTATTTCATCACAACTGCTCTCAAAACGGTGAAGGAAAACATCGTGAGGAAACCGACATGTCCTAGAACCAAAAAAAAAAATTGAAGACATGTGACATCTACCAACCCGCACTGGGCCCGCGTGGTGGATTATAGCCCATTCCCTCACATAGAGAGGAGGCCTGCGTCCCAGCAGTGGGAAAATTAATAGGCTGATTATGCTATGCTTATGCTATATACCTATGTATGGCCACTAAGTAATTGTAATTCGGACGAGTATCGTGTTCGTAAGTATCAGAAGAAATTTCATAGAAAAGCTGTGATCCGATGTTTCAGTGAGACTGAGACCTTTTAGAAGAATGACATATTAAATACTGCCTCGTTGGTCAAGGGGTCGCAAGCGCGACTACTGAGCAAGAGGTCCTGGGTTCGATTCCCGGTTCGGGCAAAGTGTTATTGGGTTTTTCCATCAAGAATTTCTCAGTAGCAGCCACGGAGTCTGGATTTTTACCCGGTTTATGGCAATAGGCTCGCTCCCTATTAAATGGGACTATCAGGCACACCTATGTCTTTGGGGAATACAGGCGTGATGTTTATGTGACATATGGGAATTTTTTACACTTTACACTATTACCGAAAGCAACCAGTTGGTAGATTACGATAAAGTTACTTTTGTTTTATCTTATTTATCGTAAGTACAGTAAGTACACATATTGAAATGGAACTTATCAGACCGACCGATAATATTATACGTTACCCGTGAAATTGGATAATTGTTGGCTGTGTTGCAATAATTATTCCATGAAAGTGATCGCAATAATAGTTACTTTCAAGTGTTGCATGAAATGGTGAGTGGATGTCATACCTGCACGGATATTCTTCACCGTTGATAGGTATTTCAATCACGGTTTTTAACTGTTTATTGGTCATAACTGATTCTGCGCAGGATAAGGAATTGCAAGATTTTTAAAAGTAACTATTGTAGGCGTTAAGAGTTTTCATAGTGGTTAACACTGCCTAATTGCTGAACCTATATGGATTGGGAGTCACTTATTAGCAGAGATACGAAATGCTTTGAAAAATATCTAAGTCGTAGGTACGACCGCGATCAGTGACAGCCGACCACTTTTCAGCCTTATGCCCTGAGAAATAAGGTTGAAAAGTGGTCAAACGTCAGTGAGCGCGGTAGTACTTGTCCTAGAAAAATTAAAAAGTAAGCTCTAAGAAGAGTGCTAATATGAAATCACAGACAGTATTTCATCCTTCATTCGTTGATTGTCAGTTTTTCATCATAACCACAAAGTACTGTCTCCATTAAATAATACTACCGAGTACAGATAAAAAGAAGATTAGAAATAGAAACCAAAAGCAATAAATCACGTACAACATTTCGCTCGGTGAAGGGCAGTAAGCAATAAGCAATAAGTCGCAATCAACTGATCACCTAATCTCTCTGCGGTCAACTTTGATAGTACTGTGTTCTGTCGCCATTACATCGGAGGCCCTCCTAGCACGAGCGCGCGGTGTAAACGGAACGTTAATGCGTCGATTTTTGAATCGAAAATACAGTTATCGGAAATATAGTTCAATTGTTTGCAACAAGCACAATCAGTATCATCCATAGATATTAATAAATTCTTAAAGTTATGAAAACATTATAAGTGAAACGAGTATTTTTAACTTGAAAATCGACGTATTTATTTGCGATACGTTTGCACCTCACGCTCGTGCTACGGCCTCGGAGACCTAGCACGAACCCTCGACTTAAACGTAGGGTAAAGTTAAAACCATTCCAGTTTTCTTTTCGAAAACTGGAAAAAAATATTCTGAAGTACTTTGTTTCATTTTTGCGACAGGCACAATTTAGGATCAACCATATACATAATTATAAGAATGCTTAGTCCTAAAACCACGTAAATAATGTGCGACCATCACTCCGTGCGTTCGTGCAAGGCATGCAAGGCAGTACCTACTGTTGTCTGTTGTTCTGTTGCGGTCGATAGTTCGATACCGCTGTTCCATCACTGAATCTGAACTGATTTGCGTTCAATAGAGATAATTTTGGTAAAGTCTGGCTTGGTTTACTGCTTCTATTAATGAGTATTGCGAATTTGTGATTGAGTTTACGCGTAAAGGCAATACTTGTCCATTTACCACAAGCCACTAATCTATACTAATATTATGAAGAGGTAATCTTTGTTTGTAAGTTTGTATGTAGGAGCTAATCTCCGGAACTTACGATCCAATTCTGAAAATTCTTTTACTGGCAGAAAACTGCATTATTCGTGAGTGCTATAGGCTAAAAAATATATTTATATCATGTATATTAGCCGAGCTATCACAATTTTTGCGGACAAAGTCACGGGCGAAGAGCTAGTTGGTTAAAGTTCAGAGCTAAACATATTTAAATCATCATTCTTTCACTGTCATCTTCAAACGATTAATAGAAACAGAAGATAATTTGTTCCCAAAATTACGAAAGGTCTATCGAACATCTTGCAATAGCAAGATGTTTGATAGACCTTTCGTAATTTTAACATATTTTGAATCTCATAATTAAAATCAATAGCAATAGCTATTGATTTTAATTATGAGATTCAAAATATGTTTAACCAAGTAACTCCCAATAATTGGCAATATTCCCAGGTCTACAGCCAAAGGCATGTAAGCCTGTAGTCGGGTAAATATTACGATTTTTTATTCAGGTCCGGCTTATAAACCATTAAATATTGATATTCATATTTATGTAGTTGCGTGGAAAGTATTAACTTTTCGGTCAGTCCGAAAGTTTAGCGAGATTTATTGGTGAGATATTTATGTATGTATGTAAAATGTTTTATCAAGAGACCCCATCGAACACTTTTTTATTGTAAGATTTCTCTCTCCCAATATCAATATAACACAGTCGTTTACTTACACAATAAAACAAATTAAATCAGTCGAAATTGGAATGACATGACTTTCAAAACGTTTCACAGTTTATACGCGTACAACATTCGTACGGAAAATTTAGTGGTCAAAATTATAAAAAAGTAAGTCCTAGACAAAGGCCGGATGACTTAAATAATTTTAATGTGTTTACCGGTAATCGTCAAGCTACCTTTGATTAACCTGGATGAATACCTACCGCTTTGTAAAAAGAAAGTTTAGCAGGTGCAATTCCATAACACTCTTGGTCAGCAAAGTACTTCTTTCTTTATCGTGTGGTTAGTGCCTAACGTGGTGCCAGAGCTTTTATGCCACCTCTGACTTGGCTTTACATGCCGTCGAGAAATATCTCTCAGGCATGCTGGTCTCCTTACGATGTTTTCCTTTACCGAAGCAAGTAGTCAGCACAGTATCGTCCTGTATGAACCTTTGCTGCTCACCTCATCTCAATTCTCTTATTTTTTCTATTGTACCAGGGTGTCCCTGACACTGAAATGAAAATGGTCAGTCTATATTCAGAGAGAGGGTGAAATATGGTCAGAAATTATTACAAATTGGTATCAAAATCAAAATCAAAATCAAAGCATTTATTTCAAGTACGCCAGTTACAGGCACTTTTGAATTGTCGAAACAAAGATAACAGTAAAATATAGCTACAGTCCCAGTCACAAGGCACAAAAACTGTGAAAGTACTGTAGTTGCCCATTCCCTAACGTAGATCTCTATGGAGAAGAACGGGCAAGAAACTCCATGGACACTCTTTCAATGAGCAAACAAAAAAGGACGGGTAGACCATATAAAAGATGGAGCGATGATATCGTACAAACAGGCGGAAACTTATGGCCCAGCCTGGCAAAAGACAGAGTCAGCTGGAACAGTTTGGAGGAGGCTACCACCGCAATAGGCGGCCCTCACACCTCATCATTCTCTTGCCCTTAACCCAATTCATTTGTCGTCGGCGCAGCATATCTTCTTCTTCCATACTTCTCTATTACTCGTCATCTCATCAGACACCTCCTTTCTTACCATATCATTCTTTGAACGTTTCGTTTCTTTGGTCTTCCTCTACTCAAATACCTATCCATATTCATACTCAAAACTTTCCTCACAACATTTTCCTCATTCCTTCGCCGTACATGCCCATACCACGACAACCGATTACCACACAACTTTTCAGTTACCGGCGCCACTTTCAGACTTCCTCTTATATACTCCGGCCCTTACACCTAACAATACTAAACTTTTTATTAAGTATAAAAACTAACATTACTAACAAATAAATAAGGACACAACACATTAAATATAAGATTGGTACTAGGTGTAAGGGATAAAATAAAGATAAATAAAAAACCAGGTTGTTCCTTACACTTTCACACTTATACGGCACAGTTTAACAAAAGTACAGATTTATAGAGCCTAGTCTCTTATCCCGTCAGTCTCCTTCTAAAGCTCGAACGGTGATACGTACTAAAGTTCCACTTATAAGACTCATATACATTAATACCTATAATAAACAATTTCCGTGTTCGATCTCGAATGAATAAATTATTATTATTCATATAAACAGAGTCCGTAATAGACCGGTTGACCGATTGACCGAATCTCGGCAGAAGAAAGTCAAACTCATTTGTTTTTATAATCGCCACAGAATAACGACATGGTTGCCTAGATACCGATGCGCTGTTAATTAATTCAGGTATAATTAATTTGATTGATTGATATTATATATAACTACTGATTTAGATATTAATTAATTGTATCAATTGTAGGTTTACTATGTACTTAATTCTAATTGTAAAATATTGTCATCGTCGTTCCTGTTCTGTGATCATATGCATCGTGTTTGAAGTAGTTGTTGAATTTTCTTCCGGATTAGCAAAAATTGTTGTTGTCTTATTTATTACAGCTGATTTACGAATTTCGGCATTTGTTTGGCGTAACACAACTTTAGAATTCATTCTAAAATAAGAAAAGCGAATAAGTTAATGAAAACTAAAGCATATCTGTCTTAATTAATAAACCAGCTAATGGCAGATTCCTTTCAAGTTCTTTCCAAATTCATTACCTCCTGATACCTAATTGATTTCTCTTAAGAATATTCTTAGTGGATCAAAGGGTAATATAAATAAAGCACTTGCTTTTAAAAAGAAAGTTTAAACACGAACGCTTTTATTTCATACCACAGGATGCGTAAATTATGTTAATTTGTTTCAAAAACTTGTCAACACCAATTACGTGACGTGTCTAAAAGTAGGCAATTTAATTTGGCACATATTTTGAAGCCGAAAGCGAGTTTTCGTAAATCGTGTTAAGAGTTTAGCAGTACGACACGACTCGACGACGGCTGCGGACACTACCGACGCGACGTATGCTAATAAGGAGCCAACCAAATGAAACAAGAACAAGACTGTCAGGTTTTTAAAAATAACAGGCGAATCCACTTTCATTTTTATACCAAGTTCCGGCGCCACGCCATTGTTGTTGGAGCCACTACAAAGGGAACGCATTCTATTTTATTTCTCAAATGCGTTTTTGGAGAAAGCATTACATAAAAGCCAAGCCGCAACTTCCCCGCTTGTCTTTATAACACGTCTGTTCTCATAAACTTTTAAGTGTTCTTTACGTAATACTTATTATAATAATACATTGTTAAACCCAATGTATTTTCACAGATCCCTCGTTATTATTCATCAACTAACAAAAAGCCAAAGTAAATACAATTTATTTGGTAGCTAATATCGAAAGTTTCGCTTTATGTACTCTCTGTTGTTTATAAGTTGTTTTAGTTAAAGTTGAATATGATTTTGTTGTTGATTACCGTTGGAATTAATGATCTGTTTTGTTTGAGTGTTGTATTTGTTTGTTTGCAGTAATAAATCCTGAGATTTTGTGTATTGGTTTCTATAATCCTCCTACGCTGGTCTGGGAGAAAAAGTAAAACAAGAAAATGTTTCAGGAGCGTTAGAATCACAGAACCTTAGTTACGATCTGCGGTTAAAATGATAAACCGAAACATTTTCGTTTCAATTTATAAAATGAGTTGGAAAATATGTGTAATTAGGATTAGATCTCATCACTGTTCATTACTTAGAGCCATAGATGCGCTACTAAACAATTCACTCGGCAATTAAAATTCCTTAAATCCTATCAGGCATTCTGAATCTAATATCATAATAGGAATATAACACAATCAAGCTCAGAATGCCATTATACAGCTACCTCCAAGAGAAATCGTAAATTGAGGTGAAATACTTGATGAAATCTCATGATCGTCTTTATGATATAACTCTTTTATTGTATCTAACATTTTATCAAGCTTTGTTTTACGGGTGAAAAGAGATGTCTGCAATAGGTATCGATACCTGTATTCCATTTTAGATCGTACTCGCTTAGTATCGATTTTAGGGTCATAATAGCGCTTTAGTTGTGTCCGGTTACTGGTGCATCGAGCGGCACAATAACGTCTGGGATCCCTTTGTTGATGCTCTCAACGGCTTAAGGGATTGATACCAGAACATCAACCCATGTAGGCTACGGTTACTTTAAAATAGTTTTAAGACGATTGATTTTCTATTGTGCTTGTTTTATTATCTCTCAAGTCCGTATATTCGTGTTTGTGCGACTGAGGTTTATTTAGACTTTCGTTCTAACTGATTGATCCGTTTTAAAAGTTTGTTCATACGCCGGTTTTAGGAACTTAATTCAATTTTGATTAGCCATGAGATAATTTCTATCGTTCTTTTCTGGCAAAATCTGCCATCAATTAGTAGTTGGTAGGCGCACTGATTAATCCGAAATCAACGCGAGAATTGATAGAAAATGGTGGCAGCAGAAAAAAATTACAAAGTGAGAGTTTGTGAAAAATTGTCGAGGATTAAGTTACCGGTTTGTGGGCGCTTCTGCAGTCGTCCGCTTATGAGGATGGATTACGATGCGAACGTCCGCGGTTCCTGACAAATTACTTCATAATGCGCTTGAGTACGTTCCATCGACGAACGTTAAATGAAAATTAATTTATCGGAAACTGTTGTTGCGAAATTATTTCTTCATTAACATTAAATTTAAGTAATATTAGCGGCATATTCACAAATTATTTACAGTGAATATGCAAAATATGACTTCCGAAACACAAATAAAGATAGCGACGAAGTTATATAATGTCTGTCTGTCATTACAAGATTGTTAGATCTAAGATCTTTATCGGCTCTGACGGATATTCAAACCGACGACTCGAAGTGTTTGTGGATTAGTGTCTCCTCCAATTTATAAGCGAGAGAAACTTCAAAGCCATGGGCCAAGACGCCGTGGGCAATCAAGTTTGCTTTCCGTCAAATGACCTTCAGAGAAAGCGTAACATTTGACCGATCTATACTTTTAAAACGATTATTAGATGAAACAAGTTATAACAGATTTCTATTCGGTAATAAGATGGCGATCAGTCGGATCAGTACCTATAATTGCACGTAATCTTAATAAATAAATAAGTTTTCAATCAATTTTAGGTGTAGGAATTGCCTCCTGTTCATTCAAGTGATAATCGTCTACTTTTCATTTATGGTAGAGAACATTTCAGCTTACATAATAATAATTAATTGAGACATTTATCTAACCTTTCTTGCTATGTAACCATTACTCTATAGTCTAGACTTATCCGGATGTCCTAAGTACACTTTACGGAAGCACAGAATTTCACAATATAAGATATTATGTTCATAATATATCCTGTAACGACAGCTAAAAAAACATAACAATTTCCTTTAAGTTAAGTAGAAAGTAATCTATGGTCCAGGAAAATGCTTTCATGAACATCTACCAGAACATTCATATAAATTCAGATGTGCAAGTTGATAGGCAAAGGAGCGGTATAACAAGACATGAATACAAGAATACGTCGTTCATTAAGCCAGTTATGAATAAGTCCCATGTAATAAGGACCGAGCCTATTGCAATCGACCGGGCACATTTGTGTCCAGACTTCGTGGTTGCTACTAAGAAATTCCTGATGGAAAAACCTAATAATACTTTGCCCAACCCGGGAATCGAACCCAAGCCCTCATGTTCAGCGGTCGCGCTTCCGACTACTAGACCAACGAAGCAGTAAAATGATTCAATCTATGTAAATACCACGTATCTATTTACATATAATGAGTATCTGTGTAGGTACTATGACAAAGATACTAATTCATTCAGCAGTTCTTTTATTGCTTGATGTACTAAAAGAAGTACGCACTTAACAGGTACTTAATCCAATATGCTACGTCCTCGTTTCGGCTTACACTTACCTAACACTATAATTCCTTTTATATTAATTACTATACCACAATGTAGGACAGTCTTAATCCTCATCTAATTAGCTTCATAATACAATCAGATAAATGCAAGAATAACGGAAGACGTTTGTAAATTGTCAACGATAAACGAAAGTTAAGATTATTAGTGTACAATAATAATATATGATATAACAGTGTCCGTGTGTTTTGTTTAAAGCTATGGTTTTACTACGGATTTGCTTGGGGAAACCTCGGATTTGCATTTCTATAAAATTTTAAAATCCTGGGTAGTCTTCCAGTCTAACTGGATGCAGCCGAATATTGAATGTATCTGATGATCATGGAGCGAATGCAGATCTGTCAGCCAAAATCCGGAAAAAAAAATTAAGGCCTGATAAGGTTCTATAAGTTCATACAGTTCACAAAACTGAGTTACTTTAACTTTTAAAATTATAATTCAACTCAACAAGAAAGTTTCTCTAAATCTCCTAAGCAGTTTTGGCCATCACTGGAATAGATAGACAGACATATTGGGGGGCTCTATATGTGTATGTGATTAAAGCCGTAGTAGTGGGAGGCGCCGGCGCCGCACGGCCTTGGAGAAAGTGTATGAGTGCGGTTTCACCGCGGATCTTGTGTCTCAGCTACCGGGCCCAGCTGATCTCCCTGCGATATACACGTAACGGACGATATCTCCTTTGAAGTTCAATGATTTGTTGTGTTTTGAAAACTGAAGTAGTATATGAAATTTTGACACGCATGTGAAATTATTGAAAGATCTTGAATAGTTTTTCAATGTTCAGGATCCATTTATTGTATGCAAGTCTGCCTATCCACTTACCATGTTTATTTTTTTTACTTGAAGGAGTCAAAGGCGTTCCCCCGAAAGCTTGCCGCGCGTACAGTGCCCATTCCGTCTCATTGTAACAGGGGAAGCCATTAATTTGTTACATAACGAGGTACTCTGTAATTAGTATTGTTGTCGTCCGTATTATTGTGACGACCAAGTTTCTATTAGGATGTTACGTTGCCAGAATTATTAAGTTACTCGATTTTTTCCAGCTGGAATATTAAAATTTCACAAAGTTTCCCCGCTGTCTAGGGCTTATTCTTACATAAGAGATTTGCTGCATATTATTAAGCTCGGTCGTGGTAAATCTCTATTCTCCTGGAGAGTTGGTACGAAGGGATTAAAGAAACCGACGTAGGCAGCGAATTATTTATGCAAATGTCCGATTCTCCACAACCGACGGATGTTTTCTTATGGAAAATTGAGTGCGTGTGTACTCAGTGAATGACAACTTTGTTGGGAGTTCTAAAAAAGAATTTATTGTTGTAAAACGAAGGATTTAGTTGAAAAGAATTTTGTAGCGAATTCTGTCTTGAAAGTCTATACAACAATAACAATGTAGACGGGATAAAAGTTTGGAAGGCTTGTAAAAGTACAATGATAAGGGGACGGCTACAACATGAGTATTGGAAGCGGAGCGGACAGAAAGTTACGTAAGAGAAAGGGCAGCGAAGCGGACACAACTCCAAACATACTTTTCACAGATTCAAAGATAATGTACACTTGTACATACAAATGTACATTATTAGCGAACATAATTATGAACGTGTTGTATTATATTATGTATGAGCCGCTGAGTAGGAAGTTATTAAGAACTTCCTCAATTTAGATCAGTACAGTCTCAAGTATAATTTTAATTGAAACTAATTTCTTAGAGTTTGAATCAAAGCCAAGAAAGCACTGAAGAATTCATATCTTTGCATGCATGTTACGGAATTTTCGTGTATCAATTTGTTCGTATTAATGTTAGTTCTAAATGCAGATAAACCTCGGAAAAACACACCTATATACCTACACAGAACCATTATTAGCTGGCGAAACTCCGCAAACCGATATTGAATAAAACATTATAAAAGTATTTACAAAAATTAAAACACCCGACTGAAAATAAAAAAAAAACAAGCGCATTTGGAAGCAGGCCGGACCAATTGAAATATAAAATTATTAAAATATGGAATGGGTCCCACCTGCTTCCAAATGCGCTTGTTTTTTTGCTTTCCAGTCGGGTTTTTATTTTTATAACTATTTTTTTTATTTCCAGCTTTTGGTTTTCAGTTTGATAATGTGAAATATTTCACAGACGATTTAACTTCTTGAGTTTTTCACTTTTATATGATTTTTCATTTCGAATAACGAACTTTCGAAATGAAAAATGAGATGAGAATGATTTTCAAATACCTATTCAATGAAACTCCAATTAACAAAGTTCGTAATACTTTTTTTTTTATTTTTGACAATTGCCTTTTTTAATTTCGATTTACTGTCTTGTCTTTAGTGACCTATGTTAGTGACACTTGCAAGATTAAGAAAAATCGATTGACGTAAGCATCATCAAGATCGGCCGACGCGTTTAATTTCTAGAGTGCCAGAAAGCAACAAACATATGTACATAAACACATGGCTGATAGTCACATTACCTACCTCACGAAAATAAAACAAAAAAACATGGGAACTTACATACCACATTTAAGATGAATAAATGAAGAATTTAGATGCTACTAATTCAATTTAGCACTTGTTTTGTGGCCCGTGCGAATCACAAGCACAGACATAATCTAATACACTGATATTAAAACAACTGAATAAATTCTGTATTGAGAAAATAATTTATGCTCAACAGCTCTCTTGCACATGTTGCCTGCACCAAGATCTCTACAATCGAACTCCAGGTAGTCAATCGAAAGAAAGAAGCATCTATTCAATTTCAAACAAACGAAGTGACAGCCCCTATTATGCGTCAAATGCAAGAGTTTACCGGCCAAAACTGTAGCTGTATGAGATATTGCGGTCAAGCAAAATGACAACATTGCTTAGTGTTCCGTAATTTGTGGCACATGTAACTTTAAACAGAGCCGTTTTGCCTTTGCCCAGCTACCCAGCTTAGCAAACGTTAAACAATTCTGTACACCTGGTTATTCTGTAGAATGATTTAGGTTGTCATGTAGGTTTGGTCGAAATATTCTTTTGAGAAATAAAGCTCACCAACCTCTTCTTCCAAGTCTTCTCGTTCTTCCGTCCTAAGTTTTTTGTAATGGCTTAGATTTTTATTCCTTCAACTTAGTATGTTATATTCTAGGTACTTTTCAGGAATTTCTTCTTTTTTGCCACATGATGTGGTTGGAAGGCATTTGCCGTTGTTAGCATGGACTAAAGGCAATGTTTTGTTTGCAGGTGTCGGCGGCGGCGGGTGGCGGGTGACGGCGCTGGCGCGGCAGCGGAGCGCGGTCACGAGATGAGCGTGGTCGGCGCGCCGCCGCCGCCGTCCGCCGCCGAGGCGCTGTCCGCGCTGCTGTGGCAGCCCTACGAATGCCGCACGCCGCCCCTCGCGCGCTCGCGCACCGACAGCGCGCTGCACCGCGCGGGGGGCGACCAGTCGCCACAAGGCGGTCGACATGCGCGCGCGTCAACCCGCCACAACACCGATATGCGGCTGCCCGTGCCCGCGCCCGGCCTGCGCAAGTCGGACTCGGTCTCGGTGCGCGTCCCGGGCGAGCCGAGCCGACAGAACGTGTCCAGTGTGAACGTGAACATAGTGGAGGTGCAGGATGCGCCCGTGAATGTGAACAGTGCGGTGCAGACGGAGAGGGAGCGGAGTGTGGCGAGTGCGGAGTGCCAGACGGAGGAGCCAGCGCGGCGGCGGCGCCTGCGGCGTGCGCGGGCGCCTCGGGTGCCGGAGCTGCTGGAGAATGTGCCTCCGCCGCCGTATAGCACGCTGCCGCCGCCTCCGCTGCCGCACCCGGTGCCGGTGCACCCACCGGCGCCCATATTGGCCGCGCACCCGGCAGTGCATCCACCCGTGCATCCGCCTGCACATCGCTTCCCCTTCCAGCCAATTCCTCTCAGGTGAATACAAAATACAACTTCGAGACAGTAATGGTATAAAAACATTTCGGCCTCTGTTTTTGCACATCTGACCTACTTGAGGACCACCTAAGTGAATATTCAGAGCTAGACACAGCTTTTCTTTCACACGATCTCTCTTGCGTGACACAGAAATAAAACAAATAACCACAAAGAAAATTGATGGCTTGGAAAACGTTCAGATTTTTATCTAATGGAAGAATACCAAACTGATGGTACACAAACAGAACCCACGATTGCTACTCGTGTTATCTCTATGCCATAAAACATCGTTAACCATTTAATTAAATAAGTTAAATATCTCGCCAAATCCTTGCCTAACACTACACACGGAGATAGACCTGCTCGTTTATGAATTTTATGACCATCTATGGATTTCCAAATTTTGCCCATTCGTAGCGTACACAGCACTCTTCATGTTATCCATCGTGCGTTGAAGTCTTTTGTTAAGTTCCAATTATTTATGTAACCGAGTTATTATTAGAAATCATTAGTGATTATTCAAACTCATATATGATGTGAATGGACGTACAATAACAGTAAATGCCTATTACATAGACTGAACCGAATTAAAGTCATTGTTTAACTAGTTACGTAAAGACATTAGTAATTGCGTTCACGTCGTAAAGATACGAATAGCTTGATAAACATCGCGTCGCATACAAAAATTAATGCAGTTTCCATTTCTTGTAACCTAGACTTTGTAGGATTAAGTTGCAAACAGAAAGTTTTTAACGAAAAGTGGAGCGAATCAGCGTCGACGATGGCCTTGCAAATGAAAGCCGAGAATTATTTTCTATTCAACATGTTGCAAACTATAGAGTTAAGGACATCAGAACTACGTAAACGGTTTTTAAAATCTTTCTCATCTCTGAGCAAAATATACATAAAACCCTTTGAATCAAAAGGAAAAGGAGGGATAAATACATTATGAATAGCAACACAACAACAAATCAGCATTTAACAGAATAATGCTTCTACATCGATTTTAACATAGATGAATGTTTGTAAAGAAATAGAAGAGTGGTCATTCGAAAGATGGATTGAGAATAAGACGAACCCACACCTTATAATAAACTAAGATTGTTGCTCCAGGGTTTCAGACAATAAAATAATAAAACCCTGTTAAAAGAAAAATACTTGATCTACTGACCTCTCTATTTAAGATATATCAAGCCCTATTAGTGACCACCCACGACATTCTCTAAAAGGATGTAATTATTTATACATAACACCAATTTGGATCCAACGAATATAATTATATTACATGACACATAAATTGGATCACCATACAGAACTTCCTCACAAATTGGATCAACTGTTTTACATATAGGATAAACTAATTAATAAAAAGGTTTCAGTTAAATCAAACAATAGTAGGGCAAACTGACGGCACGGTTGGCGCAGTGGCTGAGCGATTGACTGCTGTGCTGCGTGTCACGGGTTTGCTTCCCGCACGGAACAAATATTTGTATGGCCTACATGTAGTTGTTCCGGGTCTGGCTGTTTATGTATGTGAGTTTAAATGTTTGTAAACGCACCCACGATACAGGAGAAATTCTTAGCGTGGGGCAAAGTTGTTTAAAAAAAAAAAAAAAAACTTCTAAAACAAAATTATCAGACATAATATAGTCTTTGTTAGTATTGATTCAAATGAAATTAACATCAGAAAGGTTTACAAGTGAAAGATGTGTAGCACACACAACAGATGGAAACAACCCGGAAGTTAGACCACTTTTCAAATATATAGAGGATGGGTTTAGAAGATGGCTTACATATATCAGAAGAGGACTCACTATTTAGCAACTCCCTCATAGATACCCGAAAGGCAGACGACTTGGCCTTCAGTGGTGATGTGCTCATCAATTAAAATGTGACCTAGAATCGGAATCTGTCTGTCGTGTTGGTAAAGTTTTGCTGATGTTATGATAACGTACACGTTTTAAACTAATTTATATTAACAGCTGAATTGTTCATTCAAAGCTTAATAATCGAATCTTATGTAGCTTCGGTATTTACTGTATCAACAATAAGATGCAATTGAATTATAATTACTAGCACGACTGATTCTCAGGAAATACCACTGTCATTTGAAAATTCCATTAAGGAAAATAAGTCCTAAAACTATGTGGCAATAGAATCTGATTTAAACAGTAACATTTTGCGACACCACCCTTCCTACACACAACCATTCTTCTCCATCTTTTCTCGTCGGTTGACTACTACCAAACGATTTGATAAGGTAAAACATTTATATACCTTCTTTACTCTCTACCAACATCTCCATTTCGATTCGGTCTACCAAATATAACGAAATCAATATTTTATTATCTATAAATGTACACATTGTATATGTATTCGTTACACATCAGGCGTGCACAGTGGTTTTTTGTAATTGAAATTGTTTCGGTCATGCAACGCCAAACGCTCAGCGGCTCAATAATGGACGCTAACTAGGGTGGCCTCGTTATGTAAACGGATTGTTTACACATATCAGACAAGGTCGAGCAGTACAGTTTTAAGGATTCAGTGTTGGCACATTAATTGATTGTCTGGAATGTTTTCTTTCAATATACATAGTTCCACATGTATTTCAAATACTTTTAACTCCACGCCACACAATTTAGTCTATCGAATTTCACTGCAGGATAGAGACTTCTTCTAAACTACACCACAAACCCTCCACTCCTAGATCCAGCTTGACCCAGCCACCACGCGGTGTGTATAAATTTCAATTTGATGAAATGAGGTGACTATCTCTGAGAACTTAGAAGTGATACCGAAACAAACCCGGGGTTACGTTTGCTTGATCTATAATCGAAGAAAGCAGTGTTGCCTCTCAACGAGAAATCTTAGAAGCATTAGAGATTAGTTTAACGACTTACTGCGGTTAGAGAGATATTGAAATATTTATTAAAACGTGACTTGACACGTGGGCTCAAGGCTTTTGGTAGAGCAACTGTTCTGTCGTGATATTTGGAAACTGCATATTTTTAAAACGACTTGCTTTAAAATTTCTGACGCCTTCAAAGATTGAAAAAAATAAAGTTATAAAAAGCAGCTTAGCTAAACTATACAAGGACATCACATAAAAACTGGACAGTTTAAACAAAGAAATCCTCGAAAATGATTATACCAACGAATATACATAGATAACACCAGCCGAAATATTCTTAAGAAGTTTAAGGAAATTAAGCAAAGGAAACATTTATTAGCATTAGGAAGTTAAACTAAAAAAGTAGTTAAACCTGCTTATTGAGTTAGAAACACTAGTACTTATTGTGGTAACAGAAACAGGTTTGAGGCATATGGTGGAAAGTGGCGGCATCGAGGCTGCAGCTAACACAAGTCTGATCGTGTTCAATACAACCTAGCGAGGTTTTAGTGCACCGCCGTGCACTTGATATTACAGACACCTAGCTTGCAAGCAAGAATAATATTTTATTTCAACTAGATTTATAGTTGATTCTATGAAATAATTTGAACTGGCGAAGCCTTTTCTAGTAAATATTGAGTTTGAATTGTGATAGTACATTCAATCCATTTGCAAATGTTTAGAATTGAAACGGTTGAATGCTCCAATAAACGATGAAAACGGGAATCATTTGATTAACCGAAGGACTACGAGACTAAAACATAATTGAGTTACTTCTTCGTTTTGAATTTGAAGAAGTACTTGAAACAATATTTAGTTATAAGGTGATATTTAGCTACATTATTAAATTTGTTTAAAAAGTTTTATAGTCATCATGGTTGATGAAATAATCATGCCTAGTGGAAGAGTAGGACAAGGACAGCCGACCCCAAGCAAATAGGATATAATACAAGACAACATATGTTTTTAGAAAATACCTCCAATCACGTCTTCACATTTTTACTTTCATAATAATACTACAACATAAATCTTACATCAGAAGATAATTTCGCTGAACAATTTTGTCAACAGCCACACACATCAATAAAACAACACATAATAGAAACATCTATTACGTAAATGGCAACAAGTAACATTAATAAAGGCACTAAATTGCTCGTTACAATCGATTAGAGAACGTTCACCGATAAACTAATACATCGATATTGATTGCTTCCAATCGAGATGTTGATTGCATACATTGCGCCCCAGTTGCGAGATAGCGGTGTAAGTGGTACGAATAACCGCTTAATTGTGTATCAATGTATTGGGAACTCGAACATTTGTTTCAGCTGATAAGGAGGTTAATGACTTTTTTTAAATGTTCGTATTGGTTAATGATCTTGAGAACGGCCCTAGCTCGAGTTTTGACGTTTTTCGTAATTTTAAAATGAATTTATTTACATATAAGTCCATTTTAAAATTAAAAATATTCGTTTCACAATTAATATTCACATATTTTTAAGAATTTATTTATATAATAATATGAATAATACTCATTGTGGTAGTTGTTGAAAGATAATTGTATTTTCGATTCAAAAATCGACGTATTTACTTTACGAAAAACGTCAAGACTCGTGGTAGGGCCTCTGCTTTAGACTCACCTCTTGTCCATATTCGAAATTGGTTTCAGTTATGTCATGACTTCTGCCATACTTTGAATCACTATCCCTCTTTGGTCACTTCATCTTAAACAAAATACATGTATTGTTTCTTTGGAATAACAAAATGCCAATTTCAATTCTATTTTGACACTTTTAAGTGTCATCATCGAGTACTATTCTATGAACCCGAAGTTAAGCTCTGAAAATTGTCTTCGTAAAGTAAATATAACTACTTAGTGGATATTAAAGTATCTTGAACAACTTCAACGGACTTATTTCTATTTCAAATTGATTTATCCAATGTAATTGGACTTTTTAATGAGTAAATAACAGTAAAGGTCAGACTCAGGAACCAAACGATTATAATTGTAACTTATTTAGATTTATGGACTGTTATTGAAGTCTGTTTAGACTATAGATTCTTATAGAATTATGAATTGGAGTTTCATATTTGTAAACAATTGGATAATAAATAGAGTACTGTCGTTTAAAGGAAATCCTATTTCGAGAGAACTATGTATTTTAATGTCGGCGATATTAATGTGGGTTGTCAACAGTCGAATATAAATGCGTAGTAATGTCTCAGTTCGTGGTGTGTGTCTATGTGTGTGTCCCACATCGTAACAAGGTCCGTGTAGGTCGCCTGCGCGCGCCCCGATGTGGGCCGATGCATCTCAGCACTGTACTGCGGTATATTTATATCTCTACTTACGGTATTTATCATTGTTCTCTGTCAATCGCTTAATTATACGACCGGTTCTTTAAATATAAATGCAACAACTTCTGTTAACGACTTTTCTTCTAACTGTACCTGTTAATTAGTTGTATAATTAACGCCTGTTTTTGTATTAGATGCCATGTAAACAAGTTTAAATATAAGTTAAATCCCTTTTAAAATTGTATGTCATGTTTTCATTTATATTTTTTTCCATAAACACACGGATAGATGATCAATCAATCGGAGTGACGTCCGCTGTTATATGCAGTTTTTATTGAATACGTAGGAAACGGTTCTCAGTCGTAGTCACCGTTGTCAACAGTTATCATGTAGTGATAATGAGCTATTGTAATAAAAGAAAAAAGAAGAAACTGACGACTTAGTGCATCGTATTAACACGCACACGACCAACAATGTTATCCACCATTTCTACTTCATCTGTTAGTTTTAGAATGTCTTCTAAATTATGTCAACCTAGTACCTTAACAAAAATAAACAAAGCAGTAAATAAAGCAATTAATTATAGACTGTGTTTATTTAAGCCTGTATCAATTTATATTGTCTCTTAGTTTAAGCGGAGTGATGTGTTATTTACTCAGCTGCCACATAAATGAAAGTCTATGTCGTTATACATCACATTGCCAGGTTGTGGATTTTAGGTGTTAGCGCTCTTAATGGTTGTATTTTTAAACTTAAGACATATTTTAATTCTTGTTTTCACATTTTATCGCCTTCAGTAATTCTTGTGTCGCAAGTATTCGCAAGCGAAATTTACTTGTGTTCGAGTAGTAAACAGTTCTGTCCTCCAAACGTGGTTTGTCGGTCAATATCGCTGGCCATTGCGAAACCTCGCCGCGTACGCAGTTGCGCGAAATGTGCCTCTTCGCCACATCCGTGAATAATTCGTATTTTATTTTAAAACACATTAAAATTACCCAACACCATGCAACTACGGCAGTTAAGATTATGATGGACGAGTTATATAATTTTCCATAAATCTACTGTTCTAAATTCAACCCATTATAAATATTCCACGGTTACTTTGCCAAAACTGATTAATCATTTTGGATAAAGAATTCCCTCGCACTATTTCAAGCGAGCCGACACTCCACGTGGCTTCTATTCCAAGATTCCACACTTCCTTGAATGTTGAGCTTACAAATAAATAGTTGCACCTCGAGCGATGTTGGCGCTCTGCCAACATCCTAATGGCTCGGGCCTCGCGCCAAAGCCGCCAGAAAATCATCGGAATTGGAAACTAAACTTGCGTCTCGAAGTGGATTTACTTAATGCTCATGTCGGCAGTCTAACAATAACGTTTACAAGGTTAGAGCTCTTTTTGTTGTTGTGAGAGTGTAAAGGCTTTCTGTTCGTTTTTCAAATCGTAATTCAATTTCTTTGATTGTATCACAATAGCCGGTGTGTTTGCGCTGGTGTGTTTGTGGCTCCACTGCTCGAGTGAGCTCAAGATTGTTCGCCCGGCTCGTGACTGAGGCGAGCCGAGCGGCCAATTACGAGTCGACTTCGGACGATGCTCGGCCCAGAGGCAATCCAATTTCCGAGTGCATTGTCCGTCTGTCTACACAAATCTTATGCCATCTTTAATGTTTATTTGTAAGCCACTGAAATATTAAAATAAGGACATTATTTCCACCTAGTTTTCCACCACGACACTGCTGGCTATTTTTTTTTTATTGCAAATCCTTGTGGAACTTTGGCCAGTGCTGGTTAGCCAGTTACTCAAATACGAGATGATCTATCATTCTACCAGAGGAACAACAAACTTGTAATAATAGTTAACTCAACAAACGGACCTTGAATAAAACAGTAATTAAAATGAATATAATTGCCCAGTAAACTTCATATTGAGGATGCGATTTGTTTTCCTACAAGATTATTATAATGTATGAAGGACTTAACTTATGCTATTTTAGACGGTGTGGTAGGCGCTTGGCCAGTTACTCGAGCAAGCTTACGAAATCTTATACGTGTGTATTGTATGTATTGAACGAGGCATAGATCATAACGCAATTCAGGTCTAGTTTCATTTATGAAATAGATTATAAAAGTGATTGTAGGCAAATATGTTTTGAATAAGCTTGTAACTGATGAAACAATGGCGGTTTGTAACTGATATTGCAGATAGTACCTGACATTTTAAAATGAATGAATGTAACATGACTGTAACAATTTTGTAACTTAAGAAGGTTGTTTTGGACTCAATTGAAATAAATAGAGTGAAGGACAAGCAGTTTGAGACAAAGCTAGTTAAATTAAATACAGTTAGTACTAATGGCAATAATTACACCATCATTAAAAATAGCAGCAACATTTTTTTTAAATAATAATTGCGGTCTCTTAAAGCGCTATCTGGATTTAAATTCAATCATATGACAGAAATGTAACAAAAGTGAAACATAATCATACACGATTAAACAATATTACTTACTGAGGCGTCACGTAATGACGATGTTTGAATATTGTGAAACGATTCAGGTTCTAGATAATCTATCCATCAACTGACACCTAAGAATACTAACTATAAACACCACAGTGAAATTACAAACAAGGAACCGGTCCTTGACTTAAATAGGATTACCTAACAATCTTAGTATCTGTTCGATCAGTTAGATCATGAGCCTACAAATCAGAGCAACAACATTCGAAGAGTTTCTGCTAGTGCCAGTACTGGGGCAAGTCGACACGGCGCGGTGAAAGTGCTCAGTGTCGAATGTCTTACTAGCCAAGGCGAGTAAGTTAACGCTTTGTCAACTGTAATTGAATTTACAGATGGAATTCGACGTCAAGCGAAGTGAATGTTCTCTGTACCTACAGCTGAATTTATGTTTACTTCATTAAAATGTTCAATGAACTTGGTGCTCGCATTCTTGTGTTCAAGTGCTTGGTAAACATGTTATGTTTATTCTATTGCCTCCTTTTCCTTTTTCTGATGTAAGGGTGGCTTAGGTCTTATGTCAGAAGGACGGGCAGCTATGCTTTGGACAGGTTTGATAAGAAATAATTTTGTGATTTCAAGTGTCGATTATTACGTAAATTTTCTATTATTATTAGAGCCACGATGATTCAATGTTTTTGTCTACGTAACATCTCACAATTCTTTCTCACTCATGATTTGGAAAGTTAAAAATGGCTACGGTTAGAGATGGTTTATGATTTGTTTCGTAGCAAAATAATTGCTTCAGAAACTCATTTGTGGCGGTGCACGAACTCTTGCAATATGTACATTACGTCTACGAGCAGAGTGGAGCTTGAACAGTTGAACAGTTTTAAACTGATATGAGGAACAACTTACTAAGGTTCTAATGAAGCATATGACGAGAACGAGAGTATTGGCTCAAAGACATTGATGAGTCTTTAAATCTCTAACTTGCATAATTCTTCTCTAATCCACCAAGTTTTCATCTTTCAAATATTGATGTCCGGGTTGCCTCAAAAATCAATTTTGATGAAAAAATAATAAACTAAGGTAGTGTTGATTAATTAGGGTTGGTAATGTTGGGTCTAAAGAAAATTAAAAATAATGCTGAGTTTGAAAAAAATATCGTTTGAGAAAATAATTGAGATTGAGTAGTCTACGATACCTGGTCACGTTTATGCCCGCTTAAATTGTAATCTATAAACTTAATCAATAAACGACCTTAGTAACATTGCCACCCGCATTTAGATCCGTTTGCATAATAGCAATTGATGCAAGCGATCAGAGGTTGTTTATTATGCAGATATATAAAAACATGCATAAAACAGCAAAGATTTAAATGTTTAGATTTGTCCTACCACGTCAAAAGATAATAATGTTTCTGTATCGTTGACAATGACATTTGTATATAGTATTGCCTCGCTCACTTACACTGAAAATTGTATCTAATACTGCATGCGAGATGTGTGAGCGCCCTTTTCGTGTGAAAATTTTTGGGCGCAATCTAATGGATTATTTATTACAGCGTCAGCCATTAATACTTAATTAAGTTATTCCTATCACTCTGTCGTCTCACAGAACCGCAAACATTCTAACATTATCGTCTTCCATTCATCAGTAATCAAGTCCAATCCAGGGTTTGTATCGACGAGTGCCTTGAGGATCGTCGCCATACGAGGTATAGGGGAGGCTGATCGACCTACAGTGCGAAAATGTGACATTAAACAATGTGTGCTTTCTAGAGCGAGTGTTATTTGATTTCGTACGGTGACGACACATCTAACGATTCAAATATTTGTAAAACCGTCAAGTAACTGGAAAGCCGACCTTGTGTAGTAACATAACTAAAAACGTGATAAAGCGCCATAACTTCATTTACAGTCCTTTATGGCATCAATTCCAGAAAGCTTTTACTATTAATGTGGCAGATACGTCCCATGCGTATCAAGTGTTTATTAGTTTTGCGCATTACGGCCATGTTTATGCTTCAGATCTGATTAGTTCGGAGCACGCACCGGTCTATCATCGCCAACTAATTGTAGTATGTCGTTGAACGATGCACGCGATCCTAACATTTACATGAAAATTGACATAACACGGAACATCCAACGTTCATGTTTTGTAATTTAATGATTCGTCGTAATAAACACTTCTTTGTTTAACTGTGCGTGGGTAGGTTTACGGTTTTTTATAGATTTTTTTTCTAAGTTTTGTTTGGACTTGACATTACGTATTCTGCATTATTCGTCGAGTCGATGATTCCTTGGAAATTTCGACTTGAACTCTGTCATCTCGATAGAGTTAGTAGTGGCTTCGGACAAGTCCCTCAAGGTGCAGGTGGAGTTACACAAGGAAAACTACTAGAGATGGGTCATCTGATGGTCTGGAATGCGATGGCTCCGCAGTCACATTTAATACCATCAGAATTCTAAATTCACTGTTAAGTAACTGATTAAATCAAGAATTTAACATCAATTTCTTTGTCCCAAAACCATTAAACAGCTGACTCAGATTAACATTAAAAAAAATAAAGTTGTTCCACTTTTGTGTAACATAATGATGAACAAAGCAATCGTATTAGTTGCGCAAGCGCCGCTGTCGACTGAATAGAGATAGGTATAGCGCGTAACGTTTTTGGTGTTATTCAGTATCACTTAAGTGTTGCACAATATCACATTTGAACACTTTCGTCGTTATCTAAGTACCTATGGTGACGGAAAAACCATAGGATCGTGACATACATTCTTAACTAACAAAGGTTTTAATGTACCGATTAGTAATATTTACTTATTTTGTAATCCTTTGTAAGAAGTAAATACCACACACAAAGGTTTAACGATTGTTATTTACTAGTAAAATACCTGAAACTGAAACATGTTACAAAAACTGTTTCGACAGACAATAAATATTGGAGAATATCGGACAACTGGACTATAAGTCAGCTGATTGATATAAAATATTGTTCGACATAGTCCCTATTGTTGTAACTGAATATTTCTAAATAAGTTCGAGGACGCGACCTGGCCAGTTAATCAATTGAAATGTCTATTGTTGCATCACAGACCTCATTTGTGAGCAATCGGTGAGTGGAATAGGAACTCGGAAGTATTGGACGTCTGTCTACAGGTTGCTACGTTTCATTCAGTCTTGTCTGTCAATTCTTTTATCACTATCCTTATCAACGCTTAGCTCAGCAACAAAGTCGAAAATCAAAAAGAATGCAATGCTTTCATAAAGACACAAGCTTCTGCTCGCGACTTTGCATGCGCCCAAGGCATTCGGTAATAGTGTAACTTTCCATCACTGATTTTTTTAAACGGATGAGAATTTTCGGAGATTACCTCCGCTATAATCCAAACTTTACCTCTTATAATATTAGTATAATGGGTGTAAAAGTACCCTTAACGAAGGCACTTGTTTACCCTGTCATTGTTATAATTTTTTTCATCCTAGACCATACCTGGGAAACTTCTAGTTATGGAGATGTGGCGGTTGAAAGTTCTAACTTTTTCACATGTGATGTTATAACTTTACTTTAAATACTTCCACGACCCCGTATTGTTCAATGAATCTATCAGCACAATGTTTTGAGCGAGTTACATTGATTGACACCGTAAAACGTGATTTTTCACCCCAAAAAAAGTCGTTTCCCAACGTTCCCAACGTGTTTACGTAGAGTTAGATACTTAGTTTAATGTGCACAATGCTTTTTTTTTTTTTCCGGATGCGAAATCATCAAATGACCGCTCCGCCCACTCTGGGCGGAGCGGAAAGGAGTGTCAGACTTGTACTGACTAAAACCCATCCATGTTCCTTCTTTGCCCTTTGTGTTCCAGGGCCACGGTATCTCTTTCGAACAGTCCCGTAGCCCTGGCAGGCATCGGCCATTGCGGACCCCTACTTATTTGCTGACATCTCTTTGAGGCGCACTTGGAACACGAACGCGCCGTCGACACGGTCTGTCGTCATAAGACGGCCGGACGGCGAGCTGGCCCATAACTCGCCGTCCACAGGCCCGCGCCTACGGTGGCCGGGAGCCACCACGTGACCCCCAACGCCCAGGGCGTCTCCAGCGGCGACTGGGACCTGAGGTTCTTTCCCACGTTCCTCTCACGTCCCGCCACCTCCTTCACTAGCATGACTGCTTCGCAGAAGGAGGTGACGGCTTCCCATTCCCTCTCGCTCCGGACCATGGCTTGAACCAGGGCCAGACGCGAGAGATCGCCGCCGCCAATCGCCGCTACGAGGACACGGCGGTGCTTCGCCCAAGCAGGGCAGACCTCCACGGTGTGCTCCACCGTGTCCTCCGGACGATCATCGCAGTGGAAACACCCAGGCGTTTCCTCCCGCCTGATTCGGTGCAGGAACCTCCCGAAACAACCGTGTCCGGTGAGGACCTGCGTCAGGCGGTAGGTGAGGGCGCTGTGGCGCCTCTCTAGCCACTCCTCAAAGAGGGGACTTATCGCCACTATGGTGGCGTGCCCTGCACGGGGTTGCGACAGTCGCTCTCTCCATGTCGCCATGAGATCACGCTGGAGGTCTGTCCGCTGAGCGGCAATTTGCCGCGGCAGCGGAGTTTCCTCCCGACGTAGTGCCTCCGCGCGCCATTCGTGCAGGCGTGCGAGGACTATTGCCTCCAGATCCCATGGCGGCAATCCGGCAAGGAGGCTAGCCGCTTCGCCGGAGATCGTGCGGTACCCCCGGATTAGCCTTATGGCTATTACCTTTTGGGGCGCGTTCAGGTAGTGGGCGGCTTGCCGCCTCAAAGAACGCGCCCACACCGGGGCCCCGTAAAGGGCCATGGACCGCACGACCCCCGCGTATAGCCTCCGGCAGGAGGCGTTTGGACCCCTCAGGTTGGGCAAGAGCCGCTTGAAGGCAGCCCCTGTCCGTTCCAGTTTGGGAGCCAAACGTCGGAAGTGCTCCACGAAGTTCCACCGGCTGTCGAGGATGAGTCCTAGGTACTTCAACGTCGACCCGACGCCGATGGAAACCCCTCCTGCCGTCAGTAGGGATCCCGACGGTGGCGCATTCCGAGGCCCATGAAAACACATGGCCTCGGACTTGTGCAGATGTGCACAATGCTCGGTTGACGATTTCGTGACGGGTCCGTTTACACCAGCTTGTAGATTCATTTAGCCTTAGGTGTCATCAATGTAATGTAAAAGTGACTATCATTCTTCTGTTATACGCATAATATCTTTCGCTGTCATTTACTGCAGTCATTATGTAAATTATCACAATTCGTTCGCGATAATGATCATTCACCATCACAAATTCCATACACTGGACTCTAATGATAGTGGCCTCTGACCTTTAGGCCTTTAGACCCTTTTTAATGAGGTTAGAAGGCATTTCTATTAGTTGATTGATCACTATTTTTTTTTTATGTTACGCACTTGATGGAGTCGGATTTGGTTTTATAAGAATGGTATTATACTCCTCCCTATTATTATCGAGTATGAAAAGATAAAGCCACTTGTTACTTAATTGGTGAAGTTTAAAAGGGATTTGTTTTCTTGTGTATATGGAGATTTTTCTTTTTTTATGAGTAGGTAGGGAATTAGGTACTTACATACGTAAATTTTACTAATCGTTATGCTTCTTCTAGTATTTTAGAATAGACTCACGTTTATGAAATTTGGCAAACCGATGAGGTCTGTTATTACCGTGCCTTGTATGTTTATGTATGTACCTACTGCTCTGAAGCCATTAGTGATTCATTAGAAAGTACGCTTGTTTCAAAGTATTGATAATTTTCTTTCTTAATTTGGTAGTGGGTAATAAACGAACGCTGAGCATTAGTCACTTTGTAAATTGTTAAAAATAACTCACTATATTTTGATGTGGCAATCATCAAAATATAGTGAGTTATTTTTAACAATAGAGTTTTGTTTATGAACGTAAAGTAGACAAAGTAGGTGCTTACTGCTTACTCATTGCTTTCCTACGCTTATCTATACGAATGTGAAAATCAATAAAGGATATATCATAAATTTAGAGGGCTAAAAAAGCTAATCTAGAGCTTTTCGGTATAAGAATGAATGAGGAGTCATTCATTTTTATACCGAAAAGTTTTAGCTTATCGTAACTACATTAAAAATTAACACTACAATTGGTTGTTGCAAACCCGTGTGCCCGTAGCAATTCCACCCAAGTACTTACATTACTAGGTTTATAACTAATCATATAAGAAGATACTATGATGCCAGTTTAAATTAGACTTTACACAAACTTTCTAGGTTCAATTTTAGTTTGAGAGACAACTTCTTTGATTACTTCAGTCAAACTATGCGACAATGACACGGATCCTGCCTGTCTGACATTTGGTAACGACCTCGGTGCGACTGACCCACACACTTGCACTTTACATTCTAACTTAAATCCTCATAACTCTTATGCATACCAAAATAAAGCCCAAATTCATATGACACACGAGTCGTGGTAGACCGCACCTTGTACCAAACGCCACTTATCGTGTGCAATTTGTTTCTATGACGAAATCAGGTGCCTGGTTTTCTTGATAGTAATGAACGGTAATTATGTATATTATAACGGTGACATGAGGTGGCCTTTGAACAATTTGGTGGTTGTTTTTTCTGATGGTGACCAGAGACAAGACAACAGTGGATCAAGAATTGAAATTACAAGAGGAAAAAAATGTGGAACTTAACAATTTAAAAAACTGCCACTGCTCTATACCATACAATAAAAACATACATGAAATATCATACAATTATAAGTAATATAGAAATATATCCCTTAACATAATTATTCAAACCCCTATAGACTTTATCTACCTACGTAAAATAATATTTGGTAACTAAAGATACGCCTACGACGTGATATAATAATCAGTGAATAAGATCAGCATTTTAATCAATTTATTATAGGTACGCTTGTGAATAGTGAAACTGTTTATTCTCATTTACCATTCAGTTTTCCAACCGTACATTCATAATATTTGTAAACGTTCAGAAAAAACATACGTTTCAGAAATAAAATAAACACAGACTCAAAACAGTTCAAAGCTTGAATAAAATGAAAAGAATATCTAGGTAAACTCCGCTATGAGGCAACGCAAATAAATCGTAAACGGGAAAATAGCGGAGAGTCGAGAGCTTCATAAAGCGAGACGTATCAAAAGACATTATTCAGTATCGAATCACATCGATTCGAGAAACGGAACGTTTTAAAAACGGAATAAAACATGGCGGCGTGTCCGGACTTCTAGTGTTGTGACTTTATTACAGATATGATTTGAAGAAATATAAAACTTTATAAAATTTCAATTAGGTAATTTTATCAGAAAGCTTTCTTCGTTTAGGGGTCATAAAGTTCTATTTTACGTTTTATCCCAGGATGACGATAAGGTATACCAACATCTGCCTAAAACCGTAACTTTTTTAAATATTAACAAAGAATTCATAAAGTAACAATCTTCAGAGTTTTCAAAGTCGTTTCTTCTTGTTTATAGAAACTTTTCCCACTAAACTTTGATTCCCCAGTCAAATCATAAGATCACACCGCTACTTTATTTGCTTGCGTAACTTTTGCATTCTTTTATTATGATTTAGGAGAACAAGAATTCGAAAATCATAAAGTTGTGCTTGAAAGTAATTAGGTACCTACACGATTCTTTGAATCAATTATCTTTGTCCTACCCACGTATTCTATTGTTGCGTGGAACGTGGAGTCTGTCATTCTCATTCCGTCGTGGGAATGTGTGTCTATGATTACGGGGCATTGACAGCCCGCCGGGACTCGACCCGACCCCGGACTATCCCACCGTTGTTTTGAACCCTCCCAAATATGAAATGAGCTTCGCTGTGACAGTCACCGTTGCAACGCATTCGCAATTACTGTCTATTGTTGTTTTAATGGTTGTTTTAATTAAGCTAGTTGCGGACTTACTGTTGTGTGTGAACAAGTCTATTTGATAGCCGTTTTGTCTATTGGTTTACGGTTAACGGAAATTAATCAATCCATGAGAAACTTTCTCTATTGCTAATGTAGGCGCGTTTAGTTTCCAAAACATGTATAAAAGTTACCCTAATAGAGATATTAGTTTAGTAGACAGTAGTGCAATGCCGATATTATTTGTTTCGAAGTGTAAGGATCCGGGAGTACTTCTATAAAAAGAATAACTTTCATTTTGGTGTTTATAGTCCAGAGGTATAAAAGTACAGAAAACTCCAACAAGTTGCATACAACTCATATGCCATGCAGAGTTTGTGAGGCTTTCTGAAAAGCCGTAGCAACAGATGCTTTTATAGGTATTTAGCATTAGGTAGGTGCAACACTGAATTACCTACCACTCGCTGTAGGCAAAATAAAACAAAAATATAACGCATGTAGTTTCCTGCTAATCGGGTTAATTAAAATAATGTGCTTATTGTTCCATTTGCAGTAAACACAATGTTTTCCTCGTACGATATTGTTCACGTTATTATTGTGTGCAACACAGGGAAAATATTTTTCAATAAATCCATGTTATCACCTAATACCGAGTATTAAAATATCAATTCATTTATTGCGGTCTATTTGTCCCGCGGCTTATCATTATTAAGTTAAATACTATTTATAACTAAAACCTAAAATGTTATAACAATTGGTACTTAAAACCATTATGGTCCTTATTTTTTTCCATATAATTTGTACCTAATGGTTTTGTATCCTGCTGTGCACCGAATATAATGTTTCCCTATAGATACAATAATGTGTCGTGCGCCGATAAATTTATGGCCATATTAATTGTAGGGGTCCACAGAATTATTTGCGACGTCCTGGTTTTGGAAAGTTTTCATTGTTTTCTATTTTAACAATAAGGACAGATGATGAAGGGTTGGTAATCGATTACTGCTACTATAATAGTGGAACCAACGAATAAAAAAGACGTTTATTAAAGCTTCGGGCTTCTAATAACGTCTAGAAGACTTACTTAATGAAAGGACTTTCATTGATGTTTTACTTCAGATTTACATTTTACTGCAGTACATTGACATGTATTCTCGTTGTCATCATCATCATCATCATCATCATTTCAGCCGAAAGACGTCCACTGCTGGACATAGGCCTCCCCCAAGTGTCGCCACATTGACCGGTCCCGTGCGTCTCGCATCCAGCGGATCCCTGCAACGTTTACCAGGTCATCGGTCCAGCTAGTGGGAGGCCTTCCAACGCAACGTCTTCCAGTTCGCGGTCGCCACTCCAGAACTTTCTGGCCCCATCGGCCATCCGTTCTGCGAGCAATGTGCCCTGCCCACTGCCACTTAAGTTTGGTTATTCTTCGGGCACTCGTTGTCGGGGTGTTTGTCGGGTTTCTCGGTGTCATGACATTTATATTAGACTAGCTTATTGCTCGCGACCTTCCTCCGCGTGATTTTATTATAAAAAATATTAATTCTTTATTTGAATCGGATTTTGTTAACGGATTTTTTTTTTTGCACGGAGACCTAATGCTTGAGCTAAAATAAGTAGCTTAAGTTACTCCTTATAACATCAGCTATCTGTCAATGAGTCCCGTCAAAATCGGTCCAGCCGTTTCGGGGATTAGCTGGAAGCCTGAAACAAACAAAAATTAAAAAAATCACAGACAAAACTTAAAAAATAAATCTTATTTTATGCGTACCGTGATTTTTACTGAATGCATATAATTTCAAATGCATTCAGTAAAAAGCTGTTATTTTGAAATTACAAACGGACACTTAAATTTTATATTTTATTGGTATAGATCGATGTTAACTAACTGCAGAAGGTCTGTACAAAACAATTCCATTTATTGTTCCATGGATTTTACATAAATATCTAGTTGTGAGGACATCACCGTAGACTATGGTACTATTAATAGACAATTTGCGAAATCACATCATTAGCCGTGTGTCGAAGACTTGGTGATATAACTCAACATTGGTCCCACGTAACTCTTTAAATACATTCAACCGACCTGACCCAAAGAGCAAAATTTAAATTTATTGCGATCCAATACGAACTACTTACAAATCCACAGGCTATTGTCGTATCCTGGTTGGTATTTATTGATGCCGGCCGCAACTCCACCCGAACGATTCGAATTTGTTAACTGGAATCTTCAAGTCGACTGTATTGAAGTTCAGAATTCAATTAAGAGGTCATTTTTAATTTAAACTCTTCCTTATTTTGTTATACAGTGTTTTTGAAAAATAATTCGGTTTTTGTAGTAAAAAAAAACTTCCAAAAACGTGTTGTTTATCGAACTAATTGAGCCCATAAAGTCCAGTGAAAGTTATTTATTCTACGACACTGTTCTATAAGCTGATTGTAGAGGCCAATCGGATCAACAGCAGCTGTACGAACCCTAAACACACTAACAAAACTTTGCTCTTTGTTATATTAGTCCAGTATTAATAACCGTGCCACAGGAAAAAGTAGGGACTCTAGGAAAAACACAACTTTCAGGA
The DNA here is from genome assembly GCA_963576755.1 of Noctua janthina. Classification (NCBI taxonomy): domain Eukaryota; kingdom Metazoa; phylum Arthropoda; class Insecta; order Lepidoptera; family Noctuidae; genus Noctua; species Noctua janthina. The sequence goes on from OY755055.1 coordinate 10,061,372, forward strand.
AAAAATATTAGACCTACACAATATTATTTACAACGGTAATATAGCACACGGTCCAATTTTGTCCAAAGGATTATACCGCATAAATTCTGGAACATTTATCCGGAGTTTGTAGGAGAAAATTCTCAAATCTGTTTTACATGTAGCAGTTTGGTTATTGCTGGTGACACGAGTTCGGTCTTAATAAATAATGTCGTGTGCCCGCCCAGCGGTCGGGGTCGGGACGAACAACTATATTTTAGGTACATTGTATGCTCATGGCTGTATTCGTATTGTCCGTGAACGTCTATTTGAATGAAAATTTAATACCTAGAAACTTGCCTAGAAATATGTATTACTAACAAATAATGTATGGTAGATAGCTGCTAACACCTTGTAACAAAATTTAATTCTGCGCCGTAAATGGCAAAACATAGAGATCTCTTAATTTTATATTTACGCCTTTTACACCTATGTTTAGCAAATAAAAAACTTTGACTTCGACTTTGAATTAAATAAAATTGGTGAAGTATCTAAAGAAGTCATGAAATTGTTCAAGTAGTTGAACAAAGTAGTGCTTGCAACTACTTTAGGCCATATTGCTATCGATAGCCTGACAAAAAGGATAAAATCAATATGAAACAAAGTCAAATATTCTACATAAAACTCAGAAAAGCAATCAATTGAAACGAAGATGATCTGAACTAGTTTCAACCATTGTTTTTTCCTAATTAAATACGCAGCTGGGACTACACATCCCTTGATGGTAGCCATAAAAAACTGGACTTCGATGATTTTAAAACTACTCAGTAAACGCAGGACGCAGCTGTAGAAACTAGTTCTGTCGTCATATTTGGTTTGTATCCCAAACATCCCTGAATATCCTCTATCTCGCCCGAGTCTGTATCAATGGGCTCTAATGGTGCGGACACAGCCCTTTGTAAACCCCGCTCTGGCACCCCTGCGACCAATTTAGACTCAATGTTGGAGTTAAGACCGGCACGCCCTCAATTCACACCTCCGCAGAATTATCTCTACTCTTTACTTTTACTTGGCTGTTTTATCATGTAATTAGGTAGTCTTTTTAGTTTTTGTTTTAGGCGAGTTTAGTGAAAAAATATTATCTTGAAGACTTTGAAAGTAGGTATTATGCGAATGATATTCTTAAAACGTTCTTAATTCAAAGCCGAGTGTATGGTTAGCAATTCTAGTTTTGCAATGAATAATTACGTATTATAATTAAATATCAAGGTGCTAATATTATGATGTAAAAAAGGATTAGCTTTTACGAATAATATTATGAGAAAGGAAGATGTGACTTACAAAATAAATGTTAATGGGTTAGCTGCCAATCAAAGTGACTGTTTAATTAATGGCCAGTTTACAATGAAATTTGTTATATTGTTGTGCCAAATATCAACGAGTAAAACCCAGGTAGGTACTTCTAGAAACACATAGCAACAAAACATTGAAATAAATTACCAAGCTTCAAATATTGCCAATAGAACTCGAAGGGCTTTGTTAACGCTTGAAAAGGAAGAAAGAAGTCTAATGTATCAAAAGAGGACAACTTTGAGACGCGTTCCATTTCTTCAAATAAGGTCCAATAGGGCTCAGCTATTATTCCATGTCGGATGTGTTCAAATCTTGTTACGACCTGAATCCGAGGGTTATCCGGAACAGGAAATAAGTTATAGTTTATTTACCCATCGAACGTATTCCTAATCCTTATACGAAACAAGATTTGTTTTGTTAGGAAAGATACGCTTCGTGTTTTAGGAAACACGTCTTTATTCGTACAAAGGTTAAATGTAGAAGTCACAAAGAGAAATTATTGAACATGAAATTAAATTCGAGGTCACGAGCTACGAAAATAAAAATGGAAAGCTTTACGAACCGTGTACAAGCTTTTCTAATTGAATACTTATAATCATGTCCGAAAATGTAAGTGTTGTAACACAAAACGGCCTCGCTGATAACGAAATAACTTTCGAACGTGATATTACAATGAAACGAAAATATAGGGCAATAGGTAGACTCGACGCCAAAATGAATTAAAATCAATGTGGCCAAAAATCAAAAAACCGGATCATAAACAAAACGGAATTAGGTTTAAAAGTGGATACCGTAGAATTCGGTAAACATCGCAGTCACGTGGTGCGAGCGTCGACCGACCGGTAGAAAGTAGCTTACCTCCTGTGCCACTCTTCATTCAACTACATTGAACAGGTTACAACTCGTTAAACGCACACAGACACACAACTTGCATCTTCTAAAGCGAACTACACAAGCGCTCTCACTCACACAGTCGCGTTTTGTATCTGTATTCAGTTGCGGGAGCGCAGGTCAACTTGGCATATCTTTTTTTCGGAACTGGTTTCTGGAGCAATAAAAGGATGACTCAGGTGTATCAGGTAAGGATTACTTACATTGAATTGGTTGTCCACATAACAAAGTTGTATAACACCGAATTCAGAGACAGCCCAATTTAGAACGGCTAGTTGGCCGAAAATTATAAACAGAAATAACATTTGACGCAAAAAGTGTCTAGGGAATGTTGGGTTACAACGAACAAAATGGAACAAATTTTGGATTTAATGCAAATGATAAAGTTAATTTGTTGCTCTTTCTACGTCTATTGGGACCAATTGGGTTGATATTTGAAAATAAATGTGTTTGCTTAATCAAGGCAGCAACGTTGAAAAATGTCACGTTGTATGTGGTAATGCGTATATCAGCTTGCGTATTTCGGTTAATGCTGTTGATTTGATACGACGACATTTGTCTGTTTTCTAATTCATCTGTGAAGAAATAATATTCTGTCTACACAGTATCATTGTGAGCTAGCAGTGATTTATTGTCCGAGCGCACGTGTGGTTGGGCGAAACATTCGTGTGACAAGGGATGCCTTTACCTGCTATAGAAATGGCCCCTGGCCGAGAATGTATTGATAACCTTTATTCAACAGTTCTCTATTCACGTAACGTTGGACCTTCGTATGCTTGGTTAGTTCATAGTTAGTTTAGAAAACGTGGTTTAAATTACGCTATTTGTAAAAATCATTCAAGCGGCGTTGGATGAATGTGGTAGATAGTAGTGCTAAAGTGAAAATAAATCGATCACAAATAAACTGTAGGTATTATGTAACTTTCGATTACTGATTCAATATAGCTTTACCCATACTTAATAAAATTTGTATAAATAACATTTTATTGTCGAACAAAGGGAAAGGTATCTTAGAATATAACATTTGAATCGACTAAATCAAATTTGATTTCGCCTTATAAATTTACATTCGATTGAACTTTGATTGGAGATAAAGTACCCTCGAACTCGGCTGAACAGCTTAAATTTCTGATTACGCTAAAGTTTACGGGTAATGTCAAAAGCAGTTCGGCTTAACAGAACACTTGGGGAAACAGATTTGTATCAGTTTTGGCGATTTGCGTTGTGTCATCCCCATCCGGCGGGTGTTTATCTTACAATAGTTCTCTACCTGCTGTGGCCGATTTATTGTAACAATGCGTAAGTACTCTCCGACTCATAATGGATGCTTTTAGTCCCCCCTGGTTTATTGTGAGGCTCGCTTCTCTCTTGACAAGCTTCATAGATCTTTCAAGGTTATCTTGGACAAAACAGAATTCAGTATTTGGGTATCTGCTACGTTCATTGGTTGTATTTCTATTGTCCGCTATTGTACTAAATTGTTCATTGGATCGAATTTCTAGCACTTTTTTTGGATTATCTTGGACAAGTAAGATTGCCGAGAGGTTGGACGAAATCCTTGACCCTAATTTTTAGTTTTATCGAGAAACCTGTTCCTCCAGGACGCCTTTCTTTTTGGTTGCAACATGTCGATACGTGAATATTCTGTCTCGCTCGCACACTTAGTAAACTTAGTCCTGAAACGAGACGAAATACCGTGTGCCTACGCACGCAAGTATCGTGGGAAACCAATGGAAACAAGGTGTCTGTCCTTCCTTTCATTTTATAGCTTATATGATTGGCCTTTGTTTCCAGCGCGATGCGTATTTGTTCTTATTTTCGAAGATTATTTAGAGGCAAAATCAAAATACCCTTTTTTATTTTCTTCTATTCGTTTTAATATAAAGGTTTTACATCATGATATAACGTGAATCACGTTATGTAAATCGTTTTTCTCAGCGATTTCGTAACAGCACTGTCGGCGAATAACTAGGGACAAGTCTGTGGAACGATCACGCCTCGGTAGCCATGGATACCATTCAACACCAAATGATGAATACCTATGGCCTTTGTTCGGTTATTCATCTTTGATGTTTTAGAAAGAAATGTTGTTCAGCTTTACCTTTGGAATTTTCTCAAGTTTAGTCATACAATGAAAGACTTGTTTTTTTTTCATGATAGATAATTCAATGTCATTTCGGTACCTACCTTAATAAATATTTTTAAAGGTTTTCTTAATTCTTTCTTTCGCAGTTTGCGAAAGTGCGTTCCCATAAAAAAAAAATGATTTCGATAATTACGATAAATAATTATTTAAGACTGTCCGTTAATTAAGCAATTCCAAATTAACAAAAAAACAACTACAGCATACCTATAATCTAATCTCGTAGTAAATAGTTGCCACGCTCACGTAAACAATTGAATCAGAGCGTGCATACATTGAGAAGTAGTGGTTACTATAAGATGCTAAGTGAATGCGCGGGCGCAGACTGCAGCGAGTCTTCTAAACCGGTACCGGTCTGAGTGAGGTCGATGCTCGCCCGCCAGATGTCGCACTGTTCGCTTGGACCACACCGGCGCTCACGCACGTTGGTCAGTGGTCCATAGTTCGATACAACTAAAGGTACAGTGGGCGACTGACAATACCGTGCTAATAGATGCTTCCTTTAGATGTTAGAAGTTGTGAAATTATTGCTTTTCTTGAATGACAAAGGTCATGTTTGTAATTGTTTAAAAGGTTGATTGACCCATTTGAGTTTGACCCAGAAATATTTATTTGTCATCTCATTCGAAAACATAATGAATAAAGGAGGAGCTCGTGGCTAAATAATAACAGCCGCTCGGGTCGATCTTTAGGTTAAGCCGTGCTTGCCTAGGTTGGTCTGTGGACCGCCCATTACATACCGAGTTTGCTCCGTGCCTCGGAAAGCACGTTAAGCCGTAGGTCCCGGGTGTCATTTGTAGATCTTTGACAGTCGTTAGGTAGTCAGTGGCCCAAAAGTCTGACAACCAGTCTTACCAAGGGGTATCGTATTACCCAGTACTAACTGGGTTGTGGAGGTCAGACAGGCAGTCGCTCCATGTAAAATACTCGTATTCAGCTACATCCGGTTAGACTGGAAGCCGACCCCAATATAGTTGGGAAAAGGCTAGGGAGATGATGATTCGAAAACATAATACCGAAGTTTTTTGGCTGTTGAGAAATGGTTTTCCTAGCATTAAAGCTGGTGTCTCATCGACCCGTCAACTGACAGATAGTAAAGTTGGCGACCACGGAACTGTCCTGTGCCCGCATCCACACTGTCAATGAACCTCTTGTGTCCTACAAGCTTTTATTTCTCTCTCACTGCAGTAACCCAGTTTGTTTTATTAAAACATTAACTTCGCCTTGCGAAACACTTTCAACGCTGTCGTATTTCACAAATCTCCTCAGCTAGCGTGATGACAAACCTGTGTTCGTATTCCAAATAGATTCTATTCTTCCTATTGTTATGCAGCTTTTCAAACTTTTCTACCGAGTTTATATACAGCGCAAATAGCGGCAAAGTGTATCGCGACACGATGAAGCTTCGATTTGCTTGAAACCCGTGGGAAAGTTAGAAAGAATGTCACGTCAAGAAGCGGTACAGCGAAAAGCGAGCGCCTTCAATCACGTCGCGAACAAATAAAAATCGATTAACATAAACGCAACCGAAATTTTCATAATTTGTCTGCTCGTTATGAGTTCGTGAAACTCTACTGCAGTTTTATTTTGTAGGTACTCGAGTTATTTCAAACTGGTCCCTAAAAAGGGAGAAGGACGGCTGTAAGGTGAACGTGATTTGAATAATTCTGCAAAGCTCAGCTTAATTAATTATTTTTCTTGTTTCTGCAAATGGCACATTTTGTGATTTACAACAGATGCGGTTTATTACAAATAAAATGAAGGATAAAATAAAGCTGCAGTATTTTTTATTTAAGTTTGCGATTTCATGACTTTCATAAATCCATAGACATGTGTAAGTAGATCCAGCTTGGTGCAGATGCACTCGTAAAATATCATGTTTAAACATGCAAACAGTAAACAAATTACAATGTTTGCGGAATACGAGCGGCGATTTGTAGGCTATTTCAACAGTGGTGTGTATTTCGGAAATTTTCCAATACTATGTATATACGCTTATTATGCTCACAGATTTTGAGTATAAATAAGATACCGATCATAAAAACATTTTTTACAATGTATGATGTGTTTGTTGCAGGTATGTGAACGTGAAAATTATTTACCAATGTAATTGGCAAGAAGACTACCAAATTGGTTAGTATGGCATTTATATAATTAATCCACAGAAATTAACGAATAGTTGGAAAAGCGTTCGCGTCATGATTAAAGTGTTTATCGATAAGCTGGTAACAATGGTTGTTGTCGGTAACATGGATTTTCTCTGCGAGCGTGTCGAAGGCCGGTAAAAGGTCGTAATGTGGCGCACTGACTTAGTTTACTCCACAAAGGCCTTCGACTTTGCTTTCGCGAGCTTTTAAAATCGAACGGTCAGACGGTTATTCACTCTCGAATATATTTACTAGAGGCAATTTTATGTTGAAATTGAAAATAATATTATGACGAACTTATGAACTCTTTTTAACGAAGCGGACGCTATTTGTGGAATGCTTTGATCAAAGATTTTGTTTATTAGTGTAGTTATAAAATTGTACAGAATTTTAGAAATGCTTTCAATATTACAAAATGCTACTACATTTTTGTTTGGTCTCAGAGCAGTATACGAGATAATAGAAATAACAAAATACTATTCACTAAAACGTTAGTGACAGTCGACAACTTGCACAGTTACAGAAAAAGAGTAAAACATCCAAGAACTTTTTTCGTTAAACAACAGACTTGAGTTGAAAAGTTGAAAAATTCGACTGTTGTTCTTCAGATTCTTACTACTCTTGCCGGATTTTATTTTGCTAGTTACTTTTTTGTTACCGAAAATACGTAGCATGCTCTTTCGAATGTCCCATCGTGAAAGAAAAACAAGATAATATTTTATATGTAGCTTACAATTTTCAACGAGCGGATTTTGGAGACCACTTTGAATAAACTACGCTGACTCTCACTAACAAATCCTTGAGAAAGGTCAAGTGCGAAGCACTTACCCGGCGCGCATGTATGAGAAGATAAACATAATAATATGACAATAAAACTGGCGTGAGGGTCGTCGTAGGCCGTAGCATATTTGCTACGCCGTAGCCTCGTCATCCCCGCTGCTACGCAAGGCGTATTATTATGTTATGTAACTTATTTAATTATTAAAAAAAAAACATAACTAGGTCAAGGTTCATTTTATTAATTCAATTTTGTTTAATTACTAAAATGGTCATACGACAGGATAGTCTATTATATTGGAAATCCTCTCGATCTGAATTAATTCAATTTCAATACATCATTATCCAAAATAATTGATAAACCAGTACAAACTAACATTAATTATTGTGAGTATTAAAGTTTCGCTATACATTTCTATAACATTCAATAATCTGGAGTCCGAACTTCGCCCATTTATTAAGTTAGTTATTTATTAAGGTCAAGTTGGAGATAATAATAGTTATAGTTATGAATTCGGGGACTAACGGAAACTAATATAGCTGTAAAATATAATATCACGCTAGTATGACATATAGAGTCAGAACATACATATGTAAGTTAGTTTGTTATTAAATATTGTCGATATAGGGATCCGTATCAAAGCTTGGCAAAAGCAAATAAACTCGTAAACGGATACGGCTGTAAATTGCCTCTTCAATAGACCACTACACAAACAATCTTGGCATTGGAATTGGTGATCACGCTGATATTACTATCTTGATATATTTTGATCATTTTCCTGGAGCCTTCATTCGAAGAAGGGGGTTATTTCGGATTCCTACTGACTGAACCCATACGGTTGTCATCCACTTTTTGAAACTCTGCGATTTTTGGGAGGAACGAGTATTCCTCTTAATTCTTTGCCATCTGGTAGATACATTTCAATACTTACCAATAATACAGGGGAAGGGACACCTACGCACAAACGGTTACCACGTATAAAGTTCTGAACCCCAAACATAGAAATTTTTCATCGGTAATTTAAAAAAAAAAAACAGCTGTTTCCTACAAAAGTAACCTACACGGTCAAAATGTATGGAATATCTGTTTTTTTTTTGGTTCAGAATGATGTACTGAATACGTGGTAATCGTATGTTCGTCGGTGTCTCTTCCACCTTGTATAGTTTAACGTCACATTACACGTGTCTACACTGTACAGAAGACAGATAAAGTCTTCCACAGTAAAAACAACGGGCAGCAAAGATCTCCAACTAAAAGTATTGGAAAATGCAATTCCTCATGCATTTCCTTACAAGGAAAAGAATAAATAAACACTTTTTTTACAACATTACTGCAGTATTACCATACTTGCATGTTGAACAGTGGTTTATTCGCCACAATTTGCCTAAACTCTTGCGCAATATAATTAGAGGAGTTTTGTTCGTGGATCGTTGGGTTGTGCAACGTTGGTTGCGACTGTACTTTGCCATTTGACCTCTGCCTGTCTCAAAAAGCACGAAACTGCCAGTCAGTAAATGATGAACGAGAGTAATTGAAGACGTTAATAGAAAGATCTTATCGCGTATGTAGAACACGACTAAATAAGTGATCATAAAAGGCAGATATTTATCTTAGAACGATGTAAATCTGTTGAAGATTTATACAGAGCAAAACAAAGCGACTTCAAGCGTATTTTTACGTAAGACAAGACTGTTGGCAGTGGCAGTGATCACAACAAGAAGAAAGCATAAAGCGCTTACTATGAGATGCGGCTGACAAGCAAAGTCACGTACAACTTTGTATATATCCCGCTTTCTAGCAGATGAATAATAAATGACAAAATATACTCGCTTCTCGCATCTTGTATCTCGCTTCTCGTATCTCTTCTTCAAATGTGTCCCGTCAGCGACTGCGTTGTGCTGACTGTTAACGTGACGTCACAGAGTAAATCGCTCGGAAATGCAAGCTCTTGTGGACGCCTGCAATATTACTATCGACGTACTTTGTGTTATTATCACTGAGAACTGGGAATACTGAGAACAGCTGTGATTTTATTGTCTCTTGCTAGATAAGTATTTTGTCTATTTCATGAACTTTTGGTATTTTTTTTCTCTAAGTATGTATTCTACAGGTTAAGTTTCATGGAAGCTACCGCTACCAAGATAGCGAACCAAAAACGCAACTTAATTTGTCAATTTTCAACCGTAAAACTTTTTTTCACTCTATTATCAACGATCAGTTTCTAAGGAGGCACAAAAAGCTCCCAACATATGCGTCATTAAAGTAATCCGGACCCACGTTAAGGATTTGAAATGGGTGCCCTGCGGGAGGCGGGCCCAATTACTAGTCCGTGTACCTGCGCTCTTACAATATGCTGCTTTAAATCTGATTGTATTTGTATTTTATGGAGATAAACACGTTTATTGACTAGACACGATGATATAAGGTGCGCGCTAGGTCGTAAAAGGGGCATTACCTTAGTACCTAATTAATACAAAGACCTCATTACAACGACGGGTGGGAAGGCATTAGTCTGTGTACCCACATCTACCTTCATCCTCAAGGATTTGTCATCAAGCAAAGGAATGAACAATTAGCAACGCTCAGCTTTGTCTACCGCTGTAGTCTAAACATCCACGTAAGGACTAATCCTGAACCCATGTTATTACAGGCACGCCTGCTCCGCAGTAGTCCCCAGTTGTGTTCGCTGTACGTGTACTCGTTAATACTGTTTAATACTACAATTTGAGCGTCCCAGTTTCGTGTAAAATGCTAAATTTTCTTATCTATCCAAGAAGCGTCTTATAAATAACATCGACAAAGACGTTGAATATTTGACGCGCCAACGTTAGCGTTGAAGGCTGGAGGCCGGAACGTTTGCGAGGAGGCGTCAGTAAATCCCGGGGGATCCAATTTACCCCGTCGACTTGTAAACGCTACGCCTACCGAGCTAAGCCTGCACGCCACACGTTTTATTTCCCTGAAATTTCACTCGGCTCCGTGTTCGATAAAGAAAAAGTTACAAGAAAAAGATTTACCACGTAACTGTAAGGATTTCTCCTCATCACAGCATTATGCAGATCGGATTTCAAGTTTTATTTTGTTTGATGTTCAATACGTTATTTTCTCGTACCTATAAAGGGTGTAAATAGACCCTTAACATAGCCGAAAGGCACTTGTTCTCCCCGTCTTTGCGATAACTTTTTTTGTTCCGGACCATACCTGGGAACCTTCTAGTTACGGAGGTATTGGGGGTCAAAGTTCCAACTTTTTCACAAGTTTTTTTTTAAATACATGTTTTTAATGTAAGATTTTTACTTTACACACCTCCACGACCCCCGTACTATTCAATCCATTCATCAGCACAATGCTTTGAGTGCTTTCCATCGAGTCCTACCGTAAAACGTGATTTTTCACAATAAAAAAAAAGTCGATTCCCAGCAATATTTTTTGCGTAAAGTTACTTAGTTTGATGTACAGAATGCTTGGTTGACGGATATGTGAAGGGTCTGTTTACACCCTGTATGTTGTGATATTTGCCCTGTACTCGGTTGTGTACCATTCTTTGAATGGTTGAATTTATGTAAAAATGGATACATGATTTCAGTATCGCCAGCTGTTTAAATAACATCGGAAGCGACCTTCATTGTGGCTGCTGCATCAAATTGCCCGCTATTTTGATGTTTGGAATCTGAGTGAACATGTTGGGTAACTGGCAGTTTTTTGTTTGATCGTTCCACAGATACGTATTTATTATTGTTGTTGTATGAAGGCGGTATTGCCTATAAACATTACGGTTCGGTTTTTTCGCCGGCATCTGGCGAAGTTTGGCGCTTGGCGAATTAATCTGTCTCCTTGATCTATAAATGTACACACGTACGGTACAAAGGAAAAACCGTGATTGCTTTATTTGATCTGGGTCAACACGGATTGCTTGAAACATATGAAACATAGTTGGTTGCTTTATTAAATAAATTATGCATAAGATTAGCTTTGGTTTGGGACTACGAGTTTTTTTGTTTGTGTACTTAGTGATATGTGTACTTACCAACTAGAGACGAGCGTATAGAAAGCTCTGTTTTAAAGCAGTAAGTCACCTGAATGGGTAATGTTCTTTAGATGCAGCAACCAAACCGTAACTAGGTACAAGGTAACCACACAATCATTCCTTGCAGTGTGCATGCACTGTGTGTGCCTAATTTCTTTACAATAAGGTTTTAAATGGGAAAACCCATTTAAAACCTTATTGTTTTTTTACATATTCACTAGTTTAGTTTAGTTTATTTATTAATAATTATCGAAATTACAGGTCATATTTTGAAAAAAATAAAAACACAAATCATAATACATTAAAAAAAAAAACAAATCATTGTACATTAAAAAGAACATTAAACTCAAATTATCATAAATTAAAAAAATAATAGTGTAATAATCACACAAATTTTCTTAAAACCATTCTTTTAGGTCATATAATGCCTGGTATGGTTAGCCGGCCTTTCAGTTTAGCTTTAAAAACAGTGTCAGACGTAGCGCTCAAAATATTATCCGGTAGCCGGTTGTATACCGATGGACCCATAGCATGAATTAACTTTCCAGACTTAGATAGGGTGTGTGGGTAGCCAGCTAATTTGTTTCTAAAATGTCTTTCTGACTAAAATGTCTTTTCAATTAAAAACCTTTATTTTTGCCAATAACAAGTCCATTTTTTTGATTACCCTTTAAAGCTTACCATTATAATTATTATTTCAACAAATCCCTTTTACCCATTCCATCAGTGTTTTTTTTTTTATAAAAACGAGTTAGACAAGAATGTTTGTCTTACAGTGTTGATACAACACGTTTGATTGGTCGTAAAACAAGAGTGCAAGAAACTTTCTGTTGACATTACCGTTTTACTCCATTTTAATTATTCGGACGACCTAAAAAGAAGTAGAAATAAAGACGTCATCATAAAAGCCAATCATAAATAAAAATTACGATGTATCCGATGTTTTAGTACATCGTTTTATTCTATTTCCTACGTCAAAGTTTTTCCTTGGTTTGCGTGTGAAGCTCGCATGTTACTAAGACAAACTATCATAATATTAAAGCAGCTTCTATTTTCACATTAGTAGCCATATTTAATTTTTCAATATTTCTCAGAAGAACATGGACTTACAGACGCGAGCACATCAAGCTACCTGAAACTGTTAAATTTTCCCAATCAACCTTGAACCTAATGCGATAAAGTTGAAAATGTATTAAAGAAATTTGACAGATTTAACTTGATCTGCTGGCTTATGCACCTAAGCAGGTACAATATACTTATATTTATTTTATCACTGCTCGCCTTGTCTGATGCTCAGATGTTTGGACCAATTTTGATTAATGGGGCATCATTCTTTTCGGAAAACTTTTAACGAGCCAAGATCCAAATAAGAACAGGCTTTTCTTCCCTTCTCATAATTTTTGTCGAAGATGTAGATAAAATATTTTGTTTTCCTTACGGTTTTCTTAAGGTGGAAGCGCCAGGGTAGCCCGCGAAATTCATTTATTTTTTAAATTTGAATTTAAAAAAAAAATTCTCTTAAGTAAATAATTTAAAATCCTACTGGGTACTGAAAAGTTCACAAGCTTTTACTTTTTTTGTTAGGTATCTACTACACGTAACATATCATCTTGCCTGTAATCCCCGAAAGGTTAGACAGAGGTCTTCCTACAAGTACACCCACATTTCGCCAGTTATGTTTCAGTAACATTTTATCTACGTAACTTAGTATCTTCATTTCACAAATTAATTAGTATAATAGTTTACAATGTATACAGAGTCTAATTCACCGCTTTATCGTTGAAAGCCACGCGCACACTGATGCTTGTACTGTTGCCTATCCGGTTCTACTTAACCATGTATACCTAACCTACAAGTATGCAAGACTGTATAACCCATCGTCCTGAGTGAGCAACGAGAGCTACTACTAACAAGAGATACAATACGAAATGAAGGTGACAATCATTATGTCCCGTGAAAAAATATTCGTGACTCGTTATATTTTCGCGAAAACTCAGGGTATCTAATAGAAAACTGTGAAGCAATAACGTCTTTACATATGAATGTAGATAGTACTTAATCCTATTATGACAATGAAAGATCGTGAGAGAAAAAGTCCTTTAGAGCTAAAACAATTTGACATCGCTTCGCCTGGCCTTGTGTAGCGGTATCCTTCGGGACTTTATGTAACAACGTGTATACCCAAATATAACATTAATTGTTGACGCTATGGTATTCGGTTGATTGTTTATCTAATCTGTTTATAATAATAATACAGAGCTAAAATACCAAACACGTCTGTTTATCATTAGTTTGGAAAATTAAACAGGTATACAACTAACTAACTGTGTATCTTTTACTGCGAACAAACTAATTCTGAACTAAGCTTATGTGCGTGTTAAATATGCATAGGTAATTAGTGGTGCCATAGTGTTTACCTACTAAGAGCAAAGAAAAATCAGCATTTAAAAGAAGAATTGTTATAGCCTATGACGTCACTTGCATGGCTGGATGGCTTGGCGTTTTCAAAATCGGAACTACCACCGCCCTTTTGTTTTTTCAATAGATTCCACGAAACAATCACACAAAATGTTTACATACCAACTGTGCTCCCTGTAAACGTAATTCGAACGCCAAAAAATTCATGCTGCATTGTAAGTATTTAATCGGGCTGGCTGTCAGTTTTCTTCGACTTTTTATTGCAATATAAAAAAAAAACTATCCAAAACTTCAGCTATTGAGTTGATTCCTAATAGAAATCTGGCAATCAATATTAGAATTTAAATTGCTGTATAAGTTATTTAAACTTTATAGTTATATTGAGCTTGCAAAAGTAATAAATCAAAGCTTTACGTCTTTATTAAATGATGCTGTACATTATGCTAAGTTAAGCTGCAACGTAGTTTTATTGCAGCTTTTATGATGCTATACGATCAATGCGCGGATAAAGTAACCAAAGTAATTACGAGATCAACCTCAATAGAAACATCAAAAGGTTATGCACCACAAAGCGAATAAAACTGTCACGTTTTGAAGCTAAACTGTCTAACGGTCTCCATATCGAAAGTGAGGTCAACCGAAATCGACAGATTCGCACGGTGGATATGAAACAAGTTAAAAATTTGACCTATTTCGGCGGTGATCTAACAGTACCGCAACTGCAGCACTAATCGAACGATCCCGTTGACTCAGGTTCATACCTTATAATGTCTATATCTATACCTAAGCCTGTATAACAACAAAATAGCGGAGTGAAAGGCAAACCACTACCCACGAAGTGAGCGACTCAGATCACCAGATGCTGAATTTGAACTTTACTCTGCTTCTGATACGGTTCATTTTGATTGAGCTTCTTTTTTTGTGTGCTGGAAAATGGCATTGCTGTGTTCACAATACTCTATACTCGGTCGGTTACTCTTTTGTTTAGCAGTTGGATCCTGCTTCGTATTACTCGTATTTATAGAAATACCCGGTACTTGAATCCTAACGTATTACGAAGTACGGTCACTAATTTGGAATGAACTTATTGTACTCACTCTGAGTTTCGTTTATATGGTTTCTCAACAAGGATTATTTAGTTAACAAAGGTACTTTACGTGTCATGAAATTTAAGTGGAGGATCCAGTGAAAACTAGCTTGGGTTCCGTTCTTTGATGTCATATGTCTAAACTTTAAATTATTCAGCGACTGTTAAGGTGAATGGTGTTTGCGTTAAACCTTACTTATGTATGTGAAACGTTATATTATATGAGAAGCAACGGGACGGATCTTGTCAGTGGCGTTTCAGTCAAAAAGATAGCAACGCGATTCTCTTCTTTAATTGTTTTTTTTTTTTATCAATGTTTATCGTTGAAACTTGTGAAATTGCGTTTTCATTCATAACATAACATCACGCCTGTAATCCCGAGGTTAGGCAGAGGTGTACCTAATAGTACACCCACATCGCCAGTTATGTTTAAGTTCTATGTAATAGGGGTCAAGCCTAAAGCCATGGACCGGTTACAAATTCAGACTCCATTGATATATTGTTTTCATTCATGTTAATGTATAATTTTAAAAAATTACAACAACCAATCAGGGGTATTAGTTGACTTGTGATATGAAAAGCGATTAAGGTACTACTAATCAAGGGTTTTTATCTAATTAATCTAATTTGTGGGAAGTGTAGAAACCAGCTAAAATAATTCCTCATCAAAATAATCGAATAGCTAGGTCAGTGGGTTTTACATCAATATTTTATCGGAATATGCAAGAACTGACATTTACTATTCGCCATATTAAACTAGTTACCTAATGATCTGAATAAAATGAATATTTTGTGCACTCTTCGCCTCGGTATAGGAAAGTTTCTTGTTCTATTGATGTCAAAAATTGCGAATCATAGTGAGCTTTAGGTATTTGGTTGGTTTATTCTTCTGCCTCGATCGATGACAATCTAAATGGAGTCGGGTCAAAATTAGGCGACGAGTTTAGCACTTTCAGTATCCCCTGTGATGTGGAAACAATAGGACAGGTAGGACACGATATCAAGGTTTTGTTTTTTTTTGGCTTGTCTCAAAGGGTTACATTTTCCTATGATTACCTTGACAACAACCTGTAGTTGAATGCAATACAGTAGTTTAAAAGCAAACGCTAAAAGTAAATGTAGATTATGCCTATTATAATATTTAATAACTTATGCATAGGCTTTGAAAGTCACTTTTAGCTAGGAGATAATGTCATGAATAACATAAGCATAAGCATAATCAGCCTATTAATGTTCCCACTGCTGGGACGCAGGCCTCCTCTCTATGACCGCTTTCACATTTAGGCGACTTTAGCAGCGCGACAGTCGCGCGTCTATCGTCCAGACGGTAAAAATCTTTTTTTTTTAGTTTTTGTCTTCGACTGTGCTTCTACCGCGCTACTGTCGCGCTTCTAACGCCTTAATGTGAAAGCGGCCTATGAGAGGGAATGGGCTATAATCCACCACGCGGGCCCAGTGCGGGTTGGTAGACGTCACATGTCTTCGAATTTTTGGTTCTAGGACATGCCGGTTTCCTCACGATGTTTTCCTTCACCGTTTTTGAGAGCAATGGTGATGAAATAACTTACACAAAGTAATGCGCCTGGCTGGGTTCGAACCCACGACTTACTGCTCGTAAGTCGGGGTCTCCACCACTGGGCCACCGCTGCTCTCCTCTCTCTCATGAATAACATACCGATCGTTAATTAACAATTAGCTCAGTAGTTAAGTAAACAAAGGTAGGTAAGAAAAGGAATTCTTAATAAGATCTTAGAACGGAACAATAGTAAGATATCTTCGAACGTCTAGCTTAGGTATCAGTACATAAAGGTAAGGTTGTATTGTTAGCAATACAATACCCTTTGGATACAATAATTGTGTATAACATCACACCTGTAATGTTATTTTATCAATAATCATCTATGTTCTTTATTATACTCGCAGTGCTGATGATTGGAACAGACGAGAAATTCTATTCGATTTTGTTATGACAAGCCACTAAGATACCTTGTTGTTTATAACAAAAAGTGTGTAATTGAACTTTTTATCGACCGAATAATATAAGACGAATAAAACGTGAACTCATTAAATAACTGCCCCAAAACAAAATCGTGTCGTGACGGAAGGAGTTTCGATTGTCAACGAGACTTTTTGTTTCAAGAGAGTCCGCGGAAAAAAAAATCCATTTGGTATCTATGGGTAGTAGATACTGTAGATAGATAGGATAGATATACGAAAACTTTCATGCAAAAAATGTATATTGCAAACGCTGCAAAAATAAAATGTTTTATGTATTTTTAACATTGTTCTATATCCGGCGTTGAAATTCAAAGTTTGTGCAATACTGTCCGGGAAATGTTAACATTTCACACCAAGCGGCTCTCTCCCGCAGCCTATACGCTCTAGTAACTTTCACACTGACCGCCCCAAATTCTTGGTCGGAGCGTTTGAAATGATTTGTTAGCTCCTGCCCGCTCCACACAATACGCCATTCTTTTATAACTCGCTCCGTAAGTCACAAAAGTATTTCTCAACGAGCATTGCAGTGGGGGAAGTTTTAGCTGAAAATACGAGCCAAGTTTTCTCCTTTACCTTGGATGGCAAAAAATCCGTGCCTGTCCCGGCGGCCGTGCCCAGACACGATAAAATTTACATGTTTCGCTTTCAGCCTTTATTTTATTTTAAAGGGTGAAATAAGACGGCATTACGCAAAGAGAATATTCAATTAGAGACTGCTTTAAGATTTATGCAATAGGAAGGCGAAACGCCATTCGAACTTATTTTCTGCTTTTCGGTGTATCGTTTTTTTTTCAAGATTTTATTTATGGGTCAATTTAAAAGGACTTGAATTTTATAAGGAAATTGTGTATTTAATTGGCTCAGGTCTTTGTTTTTACGTTTGCTGGATAGGTAAGTTAAAGTGGTACTTGTATAATATTGCTTGCTCTCAGTGGGAAACATAGAACGATTTAATTTATTAAATGCTTGATCGTCATGGGAGGTACAAATGTACAATTTATGGTTCTAAGTGGTTCATTCGTTTTTGATGTCTTCTCTGGCGTAGCTATTAAATGTTTTAGCGGCAGTAAGACAACGCGGGTGGCTCGAAGGCAGTTTAATATTTAACCAACTTGTAATGATCTGGCGCTTGGAACTGATTTCTGTCCTCTTTGAAATTTCTTAATTGAATGTTGTAATTATGTTGATGGAGTAGCTTTGATTGCCATATAATAATTTACGCAAAGACCAACCAGTAAGGAAGGTACATAGGTAAATGTCATGAGAAGCTTGCTCCTAATGAAACCATTGAACGCAGAATATAATATACGAGCGCCGGGAACTCACTACCTTCTTAATATTCAGAAGAATGATAAGAAAACGTAATGGTATACCTACCGCGCTCATCAATCGTAAACATAGCCAGGTAATTGAATTTCCATCAATTTATAAGTAGCCCCGTCCTGAATATAAAATGATAGATGACGAGAAATGGTATATGTATTGCGTTTATTTCTATGGTAATGTATTTTATTAAAAGCAGATGTGTCTCTCAGCAACTGTTCAAATAAGTGAGTTTTATTGAGATCCTTTGATGTCTTCTGAAAGCAATTTTCTCGTGTTTATGTTCTAAATAAAGACGCATTTTTGTGTTCTGCTTAGAGCAGATAAGATGATTATGTAGCGACGGTATTTCTGTCATATGTGTGAGCAATCAAAAATACATAAAGTTTTAAGTAGAATGTTACAATAAATCATGGACGATAACGGGCTTTATTTAAACCGACGCGACGACGATAAAATAGAAATTACCATGATGAATATTATGGTTGTTAAAAATCACTTAGTGAGGACTTTTTTCAGTGTCTAGCTTTCAACTAATCTGAGGGTTTATTTTATCAGACGAGCTTAAAACAACATGAAAAACTAATGGAATTATTAAACTGACTTACCAACCGTGTGTTTACTCAGATTGTCGTCTTCAAAGTGAATATGTAACTAAAAATATATAGTTACATACGCCTTAATATCCATGGCGTATAAAAGACATCTATCTAAATGACATCTAGAGAACTACACAGCATTCATGTAAATCGTTGACTTGATCCGACAGTATAAATATTATGGAGCTCGTATAAACAAGACGAGAGCGTGGCGCACCGCGGCGCACAAACAAATTACCGTCGTCATTGCTTCCCAAACTTCCAATCGCGTGTTTGTCTAAGCTCCAAGTTTGTTTTCCAATTATTGAAATTAGACTGACAGCTACGGAGGCGTCCTTTCATGAATTCATAGACGAATCTACGTCTCGGTGTACTTAAGCAGATAGCAGCTTAATGATTGAACCATCGTCTTTCGTCTGAACTTAAGGATCACTCAAACTGTTATGGGCAAATTTAGAGCTTGCTGTGGACATTAAGAAACTGTACTGAAGTATCATAAGTATTATGATGGAGATACGTAATTACGATAAGTGTTATGAGAGTTCAGATGTGAGTTTGTACCTTAAAACTATTAAATTGTCCACAAATTGTGGCCCTTAATACAAAACAATCTGTCAATGAACTGGCAAGAGCAGTAAAAATATCATTAATTTTTTTTATATTTTTGCCGCTACCAAAATGAACGAAAGAATTTATTAATTCCGACTTTTTCTGACATAATTCGGTCGCTAACGGTATTCATTAAGTCATAACGAAAAATTACATTCTTCCCTCCTAATGAAATAAGCAGCTGATCGTCACTTATTAATCAAAATGGCTGAGATTTTTGTAACTTAATATCGTCTGCGTTATATTTTCATCATAGAATATTTAATTTTAGGCTGCACAGCTTAATTATGGAAGTTTTGAATACTTAAAAGGGCTGAAAATTTAAAAAAAATGCTCGCTAATGATGAACGAGCTTAAAAACTGAACTGAAATTTTTTTTCGAGGGCAATTCGCAATATTTTCAGAATATCCTGAATAATTTAGAGGTCGTTTTCGGTATACGCTTAACCTAAATATTAAAACACAATCAATGTCCAAAAAAACAATCCGTGTTTACGTTTCACATTCATGAATGCATCATAAACGGACACTAAATTTACTTAAAGCAGAATATTAATACACAAAACCTCTGTATCAAACCAGTGAATTAAAACGTAAGTCAAGCAATATTGAGAAACGTTGGCCCCGAGACATGAGGTGACGCCTAGCACATGTGGTTTTAATGGGGTGCACTCTAATGCAGAGATGCTCTATTTCGCTTTTATACGACTCCATTGAGCTAAGTATCTTGGGAATCTGGAATGGTTTCACGTCTTACGGTTAATATTAAGGTATTTCAATGGAACGATCGGAACTTAAATTGATTTAATTATAAGTAAGTACTGTTGTTTACGAGGAGGACGAAACGAGAATGTCCTGTGAGTCGAAAGTTAGCAAAACAACAAATTTCTACTTCAAAAAAAGTTCTCAGGTGGTTGTAAAGGTCGTGAACAATGATTAACGTTGTGTAATCAACCACCTGATTCCGATTGTTGAAAAAACTCGGCGACATCGATTAATGCACGAACGTAAAGCGGAAAAATAAAGAGCACCCGAAACTAATCTAGTCCCACGACCTGACGGCGTGGTGGCTACGTATTTTAATCAGACATTCCTAAATTAATTTTTTCATTAAGTGCTTGCTTCGGGGAGAATTGTACGTTTTAATTTTTTTATGGCGAACCGACGTTCATCGAAACAACTCTGTAGTGCTGTACCTGTTTAAGAATGCGCGGAATGCTTTGCCCTCTATGTACATTACGTAATCAGCATTCAAATGGACTGAATGAAGATGCACGTGCGAAACTTATTGTTGTTTGTAATTACAAGAATTTTCTGTATCATTTATTGCAGCCTCTATAGTTACAATGGTGTTTATTTCCAGTATATGGTATATATGATCTGGAAATAATATAATAGATGCAATGAACTACTGTCGTCTAAAGAGAAATATTTTCTAAATACAACAAAAGAAAATTATTGTACCGACTCAACGAGCTCATTAATCCCAAAAATATTTGACAAAAATCTACTGAAAAACAACACTCTAAATTCTATATTGACAAGTCTCTCAAATACAGTAACTATAACTAAGCGAGTCCATCGTAAGTCTTATCTGTCGTCACACTTCATTGAGTTTATTGCATCGCAACGTTAAACGTTTATAATGGGCACGGGCAGGCGGCGATAGCGCCAATGGCCGCTCGAAACAACCCATTGTCTATGGTTACGCTGCTCTTGATAATAATTTGCTTTTCTTAATTACTGTTACTTTAATTTGTACTGTAATACTTAGGTATTTTTTTACTGTCAGTTTGCTAAATCGAAATAAGATTAAGTTAGAACAAGGACAAGAACAAGTTATTGGATTTTGGGATGCGATGTCTTTTTCAGCCATGTTTGATTACACATAATACTACTAGGGACTGGGCACGATGCTCCTACTCCGCTCATTTTTTACGACTCAATAAAATAAAAGATTTCGTTATTATATGATTTATCGATTTTATATTACGACCTATTGAGCACACTAAATGGTGGTGGAAACCACATCAAAATCAGTTGTGTAGAAAGACAGCGTTTAAAAAAGATTCACAGATGATAAACTAAATTACTAAACTTTTATTTTGATACTTAAATCTGTTTTCTTTTTTTTCTGGTTATGTCATTTACTACGTTTACTGTCTACGTGATTTATTTGCAAAGAGATTTACTACCAAAGTTACAGCAATAACAGCTGCGAACTAATTTTTGATTGCTTATTCAACGGCTTAAATGGCTCCTTTATTTGAGTTTGTAACCCTTTTGTTGACGCAAATACAAAGTTCTTTAGTAAACGAAGCAAGAGCACATATTTGTTAAGTGGACAGCTGATACGAAGAGCATTTATACAATAATTTAGTCATCATCCTTCTGAGGAGCTCGTGGCTAAATAATAACAGCAACAGCAACTTTATTTCTGTTCAAAAAGCAAGTCAAAGAACATTACCTCTCCTCTATACTGTGATATTCTGGATATATATTATAGGTATAAATATTTACAGTACAAGTATTTATTTTATATGTGTATATTTGTATGTATATTTATTTTATATAGGTATAACTTTGTTTTAAGTTCCAATTTCAATTTTCCTGTTTTGTCTTTTCTACACACTGTGTCTACATTTCTAATCCTACTTTCCCCTCGCAGGTCTGCTGGAAGAGATTTCGCATGAAATAAACAGTACCTTTGTGCTCTTCTATCTTAATGTTATGTCTTGTTGAGTATTTTGTGTGTACATAAATAAATAAATAAATAAATAAACAGCCGCTCGGGTCGATCTTTAGGTTAAGCCGTGCTTACCTAGGATGGTCTGTGGATGGGTGACCGCCCACTACATACCGAGTTTCCTCCGTGCCTCGGAAAGCACGTTAAGCCGTTGGTCCCGGCTGTCATTTGTAGATCTTTGACAGTCGTTACAGGTAGTCAGTGGCCCAAAAAGTCTGACAACCAGTCTTACCAAGGGGTATCGTATTACCCAGTACTAGCTGGGTTGTGTAGGTCAGATAGGCAGTCGCTCCATGTAAAATACTGTTATTGAGCTGCATCCGGTTAGACTGGAAGCCGACCCCAACATAGTTGGGAAAAGGCTAGGCAGATGATGAGTCATCATCCTTGTCCTGCCCTTGTCCCAATTTCTTTGAGATCAGTCCAGCATATCTTCTTCCATACTTCTCTATTACTCATCATCTCAGCACTCACGTCTTTTCTAGCCATATCATCCTTTACACAGTCCATCTATCGTTTCTTTGTCCATTATCCATTAATTGAGTTATCAGTTTTCTATTTAATTTAACGTCCTTAAAACAAACTAAACAGAACTGAGATAGAATTAGATTAGATTAGCGCAGAAGTGTAAACGGGATTTAATTTGTTGGCGCTCCCGTTAAAGGAAGTCCTCCCCTAAACAGGGTTGGCGCTGTTAACTAATTTTAATCCTGGACTCGACTAACGCCCGGATATTTTTAGTCGACGCCGTTTGGACGCGTCTAAAAAAATAAACTAATCTCTCTGCTCTCTTCATTATTTATGAACACCCAACTTTATCGGCCCACTAAATTATCCCCGCTCTTAAATTAATTCCTTATTTTTCTATTCCTGTTCCGTTCACATTTGATTTGTTCATCGTTAAATGTTACTTGTGGAGCGTTGTTCCTTATTGTTTGGAGAAGACATTTTTGTTCTTGTAATACTTCAGTTTATTTAGGAGATTTTGTTTGGAAGCGTTTTCTGCCTTTTAGTCTGCGGGAATTATGTTTTCAAGTTTCAGTTCATTCTTGACTGTAATAAAAATTGAGTTTTCATCAGTTGTCGCTGGTTGTACTGCATCATTCACAACATCGTTAAATGTCTTTTCTCAATTAATTGATTCAGCGATTCCCTTATTTATTCTTACTCTACCTTAAATACAATTTGCTTGATCGAACTTCGCAGTATGTGTTTCCATTAGCAAACGATCCCTAACAGTATTTATTAAAGGATTAAGGTGCTCCACCAGACGATGTCAACCCTGCAGGTAATTGAAAAACAAATAAGTTTCACGTTTCTTTGCTTATATTGTTCACTCCGATGTGCTACTTACGCCCAAACTCATGTAAAGAGGTGCTGTAGT
Organism: Noctua janthina; assembly: GCA_963576755.1. NCBI lineage: Eukaryota > Metazoa > Arthropoda > Insecta > Lepidoptera > Noctuidae > Noctua > Noctua janthina. Next base: position 10,084,833 of record OY755055.1, read on the forward strand.
ACAGTTTGTCAAGTTCTCAATTTCAAATTCTTAATCTAGACTTGGTATGTTTATGTTATTTGAAGCAGAAACGAATGACGTCGTTAGCAAATAAAGAGAGAGAGATATAGAAGCATTTAACCCAACGGTATCGAGCAGGTACTAGGGACGGGACATTAATAATTTAAACTAATCATTAATGGTTATAGCGATGGGACAGTATCGTGTTATTATTTATTCAGTATCGAGATACTGAGGGACGGGGCTCCAAGTTCAAATTATGTGGAGTCATAATAATTTATTGTTTATAGTTTTGTGTAGTAAAACACGCACACACTACACAGTAAGATCACCCTAATGTTTCAAGTCGTAAGAAATAGGGAGCGGTGAATTGTCTCAGAACCCACTGCAGTTATAAGCAAACGTGCTTTGTTTCAGGATTTTCAGTTTAAGACATAGTTACCTATAAATATGTTTCACAATTGACTTTCTCTAGCCTGAACTTATCAGTTATCACGTACATGTTAGTAGATAATGGCTTCAAGCCTAGGTATTGTTTTGAGAGCATAAGTTTAAAAAAAAAGCAATGAGATGATAATGTATTTCGTGGCCTGTGTTGTTGTTGTGAAGGACGTTCATAAAGTTCTCATACTTAAATACTTAATCAAATTACAAACAAAACACAAACAAATGAACAGCACTTAGCATTGTATAATATATGCCAGTAAAAGAGGGAATACTCCCTACTCCCTGTACTACTCGCTGCGTGTAAACTGTCACTCGACTGTTCAATTAAGCTAACTTCAAGACCAGTTGGAAACGATCCCATTGTTTGAAGCTTGCTGCCATTTGTCTCATAGGTACCTGGATGGTACTTGTCAGTTAAAGTTTTTGTGTGGTACTGGGGATAAGAAGCTTTTGTATCAGTTTTTTTAATGTTTTTGGTTTTTGTTGTATCGAGGAACAGGTACTTGTCATGTTGTTGGACAAAATAAAAGGGGCTGTTTCGTCAATTTTTACGTGTTCTTGTTTAAAGCAAGCCGTTACACTAAAGAAATTGATAAAAGAGCACGTTGAAATGCATTTATTTTATTAATCAGGCCTGATCAGCTTTAATATAAAAGGTTGGGGTAGTTTTTGTAAGAGACCCATTCAGGTGCAAAATTTGATGATTTGAATTTGAATTTGATTTTTTATTTTTCCAATTCAAACAACAACGCGTCATAATACAATGCCTATAGCAAATTATATTTTGTGAGGAAGTAAACTCACAACAAATTGCCTGATATCTATCTATATCAGAGTAGTTGAGCCAAGTGAAGCATGAACTAACTTTTCATTCTGTTAAATTGCTTTCGTGCCGGTTGTAACTAAACTATTAACTTATTAGGAAAGCCGATATATAACCGCGGTGAGTCTACCAACTAGTTATCTGAAAGCTAATATACGATAGGCATTTATCAGCCGTGTTAACTGGTGTAATATTTACGATACAATAATTAATAGATAGTATAAACAGCAATGACAGAATTATTTACACATTTAATATTGTTAATATCGGTTCGGACAGCGTTTGGTCTTGCTATAGATATCCACATGATATTTTTCTGTAAATGTTGCAATTTTCCAATGTCGTGAGGAAAGTTTTGAGTACTTATGAATGTGGATGGCTAGAGAAAATAAAGACCAAAGAAACGATGGATGGACTTTGTGAAGGAGGATATATATAGAGAGGGAGTGACTGATGAGTTGGCGACTAATAGAGAAGTATGGAAAAAGAAAACATGCTGCGCCGACCCCAAGTACTTGTAATATGGGATAAAGGCAGAATAATAATATTATAAAAAGATGGACAACATCCTAGTATCATGTTTTTATGTCAGTCATGATTGTGTAACATGTTACATTTAAAGAATTTGTTTCATTTTTTATAATATCAAGTTACCTACTGACTGGCAAAATGTGGGCTTACTATAATACTTAGTACCTTTGTTACGATGTTTATAATTAAATACTTATGATTAAAGCCTGGAGAAGTTTTATCATATTATAACCCGTCCTACGGTAAACCCACGGTTGAATGAACATGCATAATAAACCAAGCTTGGCTCTCTCTTGGTAGATTGTCATCGTAGAATGTTTGCTGTTATGTGAACATGAGGACGCTGCTGCATAACTCCATAGGTACTTCTTTAAATCATAATTGGTATATACTGTATTCCTTATTCTTTAGTATTTCACTAAGACTTATTACGACTTTCACAGCAAAAGGTGGTCCCCGCTGTCACTAACAAAGCTGTCACTAAATGACTTGTAGGTAAGTAGTAATAGAGCGGGTATAATATCTTATGTTTTAAAAAGATGTCGAATGTAGAACAGTATGAAGTTCTACCTCAGGTTACTTCATTTTCTCGCTGAGTAGGTATCCTGGAATATATGTATTTCATTTTTTATAGAAGTTTTTTATAAAGAAGTCAGTAAACCCTATGACGTAAAACTCACAATAAGAAAATGTTCTGACATCTGTTGCTCCATTGAGTAGTTGAGTACCAAACAGTCGTCGGGTAACAAAAGTGGGGTTTTTCATTTACATACAAGTTAGGACATGAATAGAGGCTGTTGTGAAGGCTTTTTATGGACTCAGTAATGTGGTTTACTATTTATTTCGGTTTACAGCTGCGGGGAATGGTGTGATTTTTAATGGTTATGGTGTAATTATAGTAAATCAGTGGGTTTTGTATCTGTTTTCTACAAGATCTTTGTATTTTACGATACTACTTGCTTTTGCCTTTGGCTTCGCTCGTTTGCCGTTGTTGTCGGAAATTAACCCACGGAAACGTCGTTTTAAATATACCATATGACACTCGGGGATAATGTAGGTTCCCCCATTTGAGAAAGAATCTTCAGAATCGGATCAGTGGTCCCGAAGATTAACCCCTATATTCAAACTTAAAAACTTTCTCTTTATAATATTAATTTAGTACAGATTAAGCTAATTTGTTATAACTTTTTTTTTAAATCCCTCAATTGGTGAAAGGAAACATCAAAAAGCATATTTGCTTGGTAAATACTTTGACGCAGTTCTGCTCCTTTAAAGACGAGGTGCGTTTCCTCCGATTTTCCCGCTTTGTCACAGAGGAACCCATTTTAAAACTGTGACTGTTTCGTGCAATATTAATTTCCTTTTCTTTTGTATGAGTTTCATGGGTTAATTTTTAATATTTTTATACGCAAATCCTGCGTAGGAAACTATAGCTGTTTTGACATGGAAAGAAAAATTCCATTCCATTTCATTCTTTAATTTTTTTTTTTTCATTTTTTTTTTTCCATTTTTTTTTTCTTTCCATGTCAAAACAGCTGTTTCATGGGTTATTTTATTGTACACAGCCTCGTAATATTGAACCAAATATTTGGCAGAACACAACATAGGTCATATGATCGCACATAATTAATACAGCAAAAAAAGTCTTGGTAGCTGGATGAATGACAGCCCAATCGTGCATAAAACTACCCTTGAATTAGTTGAAGCTGGGAGTCAACAAGCGCATCCAAACATCTTAGTAAATAACACTGAAGGTGAGATCTTATTCCTATTGTACGCAGTTTTTATTAGTCTGAAAAAACATATTTACTCAAGGTGACCGGAAGTATTTAATTAAAAGAAAATGAAGGCTTTGTCATTGCTGTTTTAAACATAAAAATATCTGAGCTTTATAGTCATTGTTGTTGTTTAATGATTTAATAATAAAAGTAGTCAAATTCTAGGCCGATTCCCCGTCTGTTGTTATCTACACGCTAAGAAGAAGACTAAAAGCAGTGACTAAGACAAAAAATGTAATTATAACGACCAAAACAAAAAAAAATAACCGTTTCATCAGTCTATGAGCTATGATGCCACAAACTTACGTTAAACATATTGCACCCCTCGTATTGAGTCGGGGGATAAAAAGTTCATACTCACAGGAAAAAACAAAGAAAATCTACCACAAGAAGTGCCTTAAAGTGTTAAAGCACTTCACACTGATGATGAAACAACTTTACTCTAACGTTCATTGTGCAAAGTTTTGGCATGAATTGCAACGTGTCTTATCCAGTTAGGAATCATAAGCATGCATGTAAAGTATGCGGGGGGATCCCTGAATAGAATCTGGCTTGAACAGCTGACTTTATCGCTGAGAAAATCGCTATCCATATTTTGCATAGGCAGAGAGCCAAGTTACCGACGCTCTCTACACCTGCTTTGTACCTGACTCGAAATTTTGCATTTCAATTTTGTATTGGGTGGTAGTTTCTAAGATATTTGTCGAACCGGTCATTAGTACGAACATAAAATGAATCGCAAGTGCGCTGGTGGTGATGTCACGCGACCTACTTACAAGTCTACCTCCTCCACAGCGTGGCTTCTACAGAGCCCTGATGTTACAGCTCGAGGCGAGGAGGACATTGAATGTCTGATCGCAGCGGAGTTGAGACGTCTTGGAACTGTACCCGATTCATTGTGCCCCGTGTTATTGTGTTAAATTGTACTTTCAAGTAATTTGTTAGTTTATTATAAGCAGTGTATCGCACATATATACATAGTGTATTTTGTATGGCACGAAACCCATGGTCTGCCCACATGAAGTACGAGCCTAACGGAATAAATCCTGACAAATCCGACTATTTCATCAAGAGCCGATGATATCTCGAATTGCTAAAAGTAGCCGAGTTCCCTAGCGCATCACCGCTTCACATTACGCCAAACACAAGCCTATTTAGGATAAAAAGAATCTGTTGGGTACGATGTAATTACAGGGCAAATAGAAAAATCCGTTCTGTTTAGTTTTAATCTAAAGCTGACTCTAAAGCGCTTGGCTGTCCTATAGCCAAACGCTTTCAGTATCATCAAAATCGCTTATAAGATCTATGTCAGATGTCACATCACACACGGTTATCCAAGTATCTGTGCAATATTGGCAACATTGGCCCAACTTCGCCAGCACCAAATCAGCCAGCTTTACAATATTTGCCCCAACAAAAAAACTAATTAAGCTATAAACATTTTCACGCCTCTTTAATAGCCCAATCGTCTTAAAAAGTAGCGAACAGGCGCGAATTGTAAGTCAATTTATTAAACGAGCAACTGAGACCTGCATACATATTGCGAGTTAGCACTTCGTTAACAGGATACAAAGTAATTAACTGTGAAGTCGTGTTCCTTACATAAGTCCCGGGAAACTCCGGGAACTTTCCCGGAAAATTTATTACTCTTATTCTTTTACGAGCAAAGTAAAAAAAAATCTATTTAATTATGGAGAAACGATTTTCCTAGCGGGTTAACTCTGTAGTGTTAAGTAACGCGCTAATGAATTGCGACGAAGTCTTTTAATGTTAATTATAAATATCTTTATTAGATTTTATGTTACAAGTTTGGTATATTTACCAAACTTTGTTAAGTTATAATGTTAATCTTGAAAGAGCTTTTCATTTCTCCAAACTTTGGCTTCGAACGCAATAAGTTAAGTAGGAATATTGGTACTTTTAGATAAAATATTTTAAAGGCTAAAAGCACTTGTGAATCGTTAATTCAGAAAATCTATGAGTTTATTACTAAAGCAAGTTTTGCAGCGACAGAGCAGCGACTCAATGCCTTTTTAGACTAGAAAACCAAAAACGGTCAGTACGTTTCAAACTTTAAATAACTATTAGAAAACTTCAATCGTTTTCCGTGGGTTTAATAGACGTCACCAATTTGCATTTATTCCCAAGTTTAGATCACTTTCACTGTCATTTACTCTTCTGTAACAAGTTCCAAATTCGAAATCTAAAGACCACAAACAAACAGAAGGGACATAACCATAGAGATTGAACGTTTGTCTCTTTATGGTAGCAGTAATGTGAGCGCTTAAGATTCGTGATCGGTGAGCTGCCCGTACTCGGTATATGTGTCAGGGCGATGTGGAGGCTATCCACTGTCCAAGTACTTTTGTAACATTAATATGTATTTGTTTAAATTGTACTTGACTAGGCAATACCACTTGGAGTAGTATGCCCAGTTTTATATTCGGTTTTTTATATATAACAATTTTTTTTTGCATTTTAATATTGTCACTGACTGACTGACAGTTTTAAAACTAAAAAAATGTTCCTTGATTAGGCATGGAGATTGATGGTGAAGATTGGTTTAAATTTTCCAACTTCGGGTCAGATTGAACTAAAGTTCTGGAGCTTCAAGCTGCTTCAAAGACGCCTAAGTTCAAATATACACGAATAACATTGTGTTACCCTGCGAGCACACTTTGATCAAACACCGCCACCTACTAAGGATAGTGCACATATAACCACATATAACGAACTATGTAAGTGCAACATACACCAGTACAGCGGTTCAGTGATTCATCTCTGACACCCAGTTTCCCACGCACGGTGCACCGAGCAAAACCGTGTACAGAACTAGTTTACAGAGTAATTACGTTGACGGGTATCATACTTTACTGCGTCCCTTTTACCCAACTAAGTGCGAAAAAGAGGGTAATGTTTTTGTAAATCGTCTATTTGTAATGTATCTGTGAGGATATAATTTTACGCATATCTTTCACCTGTGTTTAACGTTTTTGCGGTACATGATGCGCTTTGTGATTTTGAGATCGCAGTGGTTGGTAACGAAGACATTAGGGGTATTTATTTAGAGAGTTTTAGCGTGTTCACTGTATCTTTAGTTCAAGCATTTATTCTAAAAATTAAGTCACTGCTTGATATACTTTCAGGATAACGCATACAGAAATGTGGTAGAAAAAAAATTAATGAATGTGCTGTGGTGGAATGTGGTTGATTTTTAGTCAAGACAGATAGGTCCATACATAAATTAAAGCTTTTTTCCAAAGGGGCTAATGAATGATCCTTAAATATTTTTTTTTGCTCTTCCAAACATCTGGTCACACAGGCACGCCTGTTATGAGCACTATACTCACCATCAAGACAGCTTATTGTGATCTTCTTCTCAGCTTATCGAAGTTTTCATACAAACTCCACCCATAAACTTCGTACAGTATTGACTTACACAAAGCACGAGTTCTAACGAGAAAGCCGATAGTATTCCACTTTCAAACGTCCTCGTCCAAGATGTAGATAGTGTAACGTTACTCGCAGCAGAGGTAACAAAGTCAAGGCAAGGTACGATAGCTTCAACTAGGGATACACAATACTTCTATATGTATCGATACTCCAAACTGCATGTGGAAATATCGTATCGCATCGTATTCATTAATCCCTCTAAGTCCGGTATTACAGGACGTCACTCAAGACTCAAGCATTACTAAGTAATGCTTGAGTCTTGAGTGAAACTAGATTCCAGCCATTTAATTAGTGGAAACAACCTTCTGTAAAACGGGCCTAAGACCCTGAAAAAAATCTTTTGTATTCTTTTAACTTGACTGATCATGCAATTTATTACAATTTTGTACGTTACGATCCATTCAGTCCGATACCGTTACTTTAGTATCGATCCAAGAACTGTTTCATATTGAAAATATCGTAGTATCGGAAACATGTTGTATCGATTCTGTAAAGTATCGGAACGGTTAGTACAACACTAACTTGAACTCAAGGAAGAAACGTATTCCTCATACAACGACCGGTCGAACGGGTCTTCGAAACCACTCATTGTTTCCAATAATTGTTCGCTCTCACATGACTGTTTTAATATACAGGTACCTACAACTAAATTATACGTTAGAATGCACACACATTAAATACGATTTTATTCATCAAACGAACGTTTAGTAAGAAACTATTCATAATAAACACTTAATTTCGAAAGCCGAAAGCCGAAAATCAATTACTTTCAATTACGTCATTGTTCTGTCGAATCGAATAAAATTGGTCGGCGTTCAATATTTTAACATGCAAAGTTTATCGTAACATTCCTAATACGGTAATATAATTGTTTTGAAAGTTATAGTGAAAACATATTTAAAAGTGATATTTTTGATGATAACTATTGGAAAATGACATGTAATGCAATGTAACACGACGAAGTTTAAATCAATGTAATAGCTCAGCAACCAATTGTATATTCCCAAGAAGACATTCCCAATCCATTATTTCTTATGTTTTAAAAATTCGTCTGCTCGATACCACAAATTACGCAATGAATGTTGTTGAATTGTCAAATTGAACAGTCATTTTAAGCGTGTTACGCAATTATCCCGCAAGAACCTAAATCAAACAGATTGACCTAGCGAAATGTGGGTGTATACTATTAGGTACAACTCTGCCTAACCCTTCTGGCATTACAGGCGTGATGTTATGTTATGTTACTTGCGGGTTAACTGCTCTCACATAAAAACAAAATGCCAAAGTGTTTTTTACCTCCCTGATCAGAATATGAAAAACTTATATTTATTTATAAAATCTAGAATGACCTAGAATGTAAATAAAGACTTGCATCGATAATGCTTTGCCCACGTCAATAAAAGCACATTTAAATTCTATTATTTAGGCGGAGATCATAAAATAAACATGCAGCTTCTCTATAAGATTTAAATAGTTAAAAATACATTTTATTTGTTTGTTTAGGCCATTGTCCAAAACTTTCCTTTCCGGTGCCGACGGTAAATACACAAGTTTTGAATAAGAATGATTAAACAGGATACTATATGTGTGTTTTGGCTAAGCGCCAATCTCAGCCACTATCGAGGGCGTATAGAACAGGATATTTTGTAAATAAATCATCTTAATGTTCGGAAGAATAAATCCTTTTTTATTTTCACTTTCGTTTTGATTGCTGTTGGCTGTTAGGGAGTTAATTAATGTTATCCATGTAGGTCTAAGTAGGTACGTACTACCACTGTGTGTGGCAGATCGTTAATTATGAATTTTAGGAAAATTTTATGAAAGCGTCTGGTCTAAAGTTAATTGAAATGGAAGTTCTATTAGTTATTTCCCTCCTAATTCTTATAGGTGTTCCATAAAGAAGTTAGTTCTTAGTATTTCGAAGAAGCCTCGCTCTTTGCTTATAACTTGTGCCTAGAAATATTTATTTCTTAGAAGAAAGCTAAAAGGGACCTCGATAGAAGCCCCAACTTAATTAGGTTCTTATAAAGTAGGTTGAAATCAAAAAAGTCTGCATAAAATGGTTAACACATTTAGTTATTTTCATTTAATTTGTATTAGAAAGGTCAATAGATATAGTATAGCTTTGTAAACACCATTTTTTTTTTCAAACTATTTTTACTCTGAGGATCACTGTACGTGTACAGTATCCGAAATCTTAATGAATAATACTCATTCACCTTTACTTTTTTTTGTGAAGTTTGACACTGGGTCACAGATTAACTTATAGTTCCTGGGTGGTCAACATAACATTTAAATATAGTTTTTGTGAACTTTTTTTGTCATTTCCTGTCTCGTGTTATGGGCACCACATTTTGCGGTTTACTGTCCATCCATATGTCATATCTTATGGATAAGATAAAACATAGCTGTTTGACACTTCCTAAATAAATAATTTGGTACCAGAGTAAATAGTCAAAAGGTCTTTTCAAATTGAAACCTGTCAATTTTTTTAAAAGACTACACAACACGATTATTTACTGCTATCTAAATCTTTGATAAGTTATTATAATAGTTTTCTTCTGATAAAACCAAATACATACCCCTAAAAGTAAGTGGGTGTACTTACAGGTTACACTTACATGACACCATTATGTGTCTCAAAATTAAAACAAGCCAACCTACACCTCCAAAGACAACAACAACATTGCAACGAACGCACTTTTAATTGGAGAGGATAATTATTCTGGCTTTTCGTCCGAAACAAAAGAAAATGGAACAAAAATGTGCGAATAGTTAATGCAAACGGAAGGAGTGGTAGCATCACGGAACATGAGACAATGGCCACAGAACTCAACACTGCAAAATGGATTCACCGCGAATGCGAAACGCGACCCAGTTTCACTAATACCTATTCTATGTTGTTACGTTTAGAGAGCTGATTTATAGAATCGAATGCACATGTAAATGTGTGAATACGATTCTAAATCGCTTTTCATTGTAATACATTGTTACCTTAAACTTTAAAGCGCTTTCAAGCGTATTTCAATCTGGAATTGAGTTTGCTGCTGTTGCTTTTTATGTTTATTGCAAATTGCAAAAACGTTCACAAAATCAATTTATTTAAGTGTTGAATCAAATAAATCTGTGAAAAAAAATAATATACTATAAAAATATGCAAATCTCTGAGTCGATAAAAGCAAAATAGGTCCAATTATAAAAATCGGAGCATTCAATCATTTCTCTCAACACTGAAAAAAACAACGTAAAACCTACTGTCAAACAACACAGGAAAATAAAAAAAAGAAACAAAAATCTGTGTCAACAAGGCTCCAAAAACTATAAATACCGTACATTTCCAAGAAAATAAGATATCAAAAAAACAAGGTATTTAGGGCCCGCATTGACGGATAACTGAAAACTGTACCAAGTCAAATTGTTCCATATTACACACACAGTTCGCAGAGGTTAAATACGAGAAGTATCGTTACCGCGATTTTGTGTAAACCCGTTTATGTAATTGCTGGGTACCGTTCGGCGCTCGCACTTGACCTGGAAACTTGCTCGTCGACCAGATCAAACATTATGATGCATAAGTATCTTGTTTGGTTTACTCTTTATCTGCTGTAGAGGTCGTTTTTAAAACTCTAATTGTAGTTGTTTGTATCTCTATTGTAAATAACTTATCTTCTCCCATTTTATACCATTCGGTGATTTACGACAACCTTGTACATATCTATTTTAAACCTTAAGAACATTGCTTTATCGGTAATCAATAGTTAAATCACGGTCTAACATTGACCTCAAATGTCAACAAAAAGAAATATTTCGTTGGTGAAAGTAAGTTGGTTTTAAAGCATCAAACTTAGATATGTATATTATGATTTCAATTGTGTATTTCTACACGGTGATGCGGAAACGATGCGCATCCTTGGTCCGTAGGGTGCGGGGCAGCGCCAACAGCATCCTATCTATGATAGCGAGTTGGCTTCATTGAGAGTTGAACCACTGCTGCAAGATTTCAGCTCGGCCTGTCCTTTCAGCAGTGAAGTCACAATCTGTTTCTGTTTTTGTCTTTGTAAGTGTATTACTAACATCGTTTGTAAGTACATTGTTACTAACACTATGAGTCTAATGAGTAATGATTAAATAAAAAATTAAATTAAATTTCGCATTGGATCTTAACTAATTGATGCCCTGTGGATTATAATTGTATTTCTTGTTTATATGAATACATCTACCTATTTAGATACTGTGTCTTTTGTTAGCCATACCTGTCCATCTGGGCCCTGCTTTATCATACTAAAAAGATGAAAGGAAACAATCAACTTTGCTCACAAGTAGCCAGCTACAAACATTGTATGATGGATGGAGTAAAGCTGATGCATAAAAGCAATCCGTTTGATGTGTTATATCAAATATTATGTTTCATAGTGATTCATATCTGTCTGCCTTGTGAGGAGAATTCCATACTTAGCAGTTATTTACACTGCATGTACTAATAGGATGCACAGGTGTGATATGTTGAATAATGGTTACAAATATTTATGGGATAAATGATGTACAGTTGGCTTTGAAGAGTTGAAAGAGAAGTTTGTAAACGTACTGTGCTAGTACCTATGAGTTAACAATTAGTGGTTGATCCTCTTATAGCAATTGATGTCATTGACCCTGGACTATACAAGTTGTTCCTTAAGTTTTTGATAATTATTTAAAAAAAAAAACAGCGGTTCCGTTTACTTTCACCGTGTAGGTGTCACTCTTTTGTATGAAACAGCAGGTAATTTTTAAGGTTTAAGGTTTTTTTTATTACCGACCAAAAACTTTTACTCTGGAGGGTTAGAATCATTATATGTGTCGATATTCCCTTACATCGTTTTTAACGCGTTTGTTAGAAAAATAAAATGGGATCGGTACATTTATGACCCTGAAGTGTCATGTCATCAACTTGTCAAGGTCATTTTTTACTTGTACAAAAAGCTCATTGAAAACCACAATTGACCCTGATTCATCATCTCCAATTTCTCAATGACAACCTAATAGAATAGGATGAGGAAACTGGAAGGAATGGGGGAGGGAGGCTCTTGCCCAGGACTGGGACAGTTCAAACTACCAAAAAGAACACGTAATATCAAAACTAAATATCTATTATAAATCAAAGGTATCAATCAGACGGACAATTATTCAAATGCTTGCTTGGTATTGGTCGCACGTAGACTTGGGGACGTGTGTTGTATGAGCTGTCTGTCATTGCCGCGGCGACAATCACATGACGATGATAGTGGTACAGGATTATTGGAAATGAGTGCCTAAGTCGTTTGAAAAATAAGTTTGTTTGAGGCACCAAAAATTAAGAAAATGTGAATTTCATAGGCAACCCGCGAAATTCAAATTTTCTTACGTTTTTTTGCAATTTGTAGGTCAGTGTCACGCTGTATGCGGAACAAATATGATTGGCGACCGAGACTCGATGAATTTACAGAATTATATTCGTTAAAATAATCAATACAATAAAATCCCATTGAATGACTATTTCATGAAAAAATCGTAAGAAAATTTGAATTTCGCGGGCTACCCTGGCGCTTTCAAATTAAAAAGTTTTTTTCTATGGCCTGAAAGAATCGGCTTTATATTTTTTTAAAGTGAGAAGAAAAGGATGTCTTTCTTGAGAATTGTATAGAAGTAGCACAGAAGCGTGACCTTTGGAAGGAGTGGAGGGAGGCCTTTGCCCAGCAGTGGGACAATGTGGGCTAGCTATAATAATATAATAATAATAAAGGTTGAAGAAAGAAACAAGGTAGAGAATTTAGGTTCTATTACATTATCTGGCGAAATGAAGGTTGTTATCGATCTCTGAACTGATCAACACTTGGGAAATACCGGTGTGTGTAATATTTTAGTTGGATGTAGATGGATGTGTTCCATGAGCACTTTCTTTGTCTTTTTTTTTAGAATTTGGCATCTGATCGATATGTAGGAACTTCTTTTTCAACATTTGTAAATGTCTTTTTTGAGTTTGGTAAAGGATTTCGTTTCAACTGCTGAGCATGAGGTCCTGGGTTTGATTTTCAGGTCGGGCAAAGTGTTATTGGCTTTTTCCATCAGGTATTTGTCAGTAGTAGCCACAGAGTTTGGATTTTTGTCCGGTTGATAGCAATAGGCTTGGGCTTGATCCCTATTACATGGGACTTAAACATAACTAGCGAAATGAGGGTGTACTATTAGGTACACCTCAGATTAACCCTTCTGGGATTACAGGCGTGATGTTATGTTATTCGATTTTTGAAGACCTATTGACGACCTTAATCCATGAAAAAAGTTCTATTATTCCAACAAAATCAAAGTAAATGCAAGCACCGTCAAACAAAACCCTTTCCGCTACGTTAGGTTTCCGAGGTGATTCTTTCTTTTGCTTAATCGAAGCTATCTTCCGCTTTTGATGGTCATGCTCCCATTGCCAGGCCTTCGTCTATGATTAGGCAAATTTATGGACACGCATTAAATAATAGTTTCCCAAGTTCGTTTTTTATGGTAATAATATAATTATGTCATAAGCTGGACTGGTCTACTTTGTTGTTGGTCTAGTGGAAGTAAGCGCTACTGCTGAGTATGAGGGCTTGGGTTCGATTCTTAAGTCGGGCAAAGTGTTATTTCGCTTTTCCTCCTTGTCTGGTTTTATTGTGCCCGGCTGCTGGCAACAGACGAGCCTGTTACATGGAACTTAAAAAAACTGGTGATGTGTGGGTTTACTATTTATTAGATACACCTCTGCCTAATTCTTCGGAGATTACTGGATTTATGTTATGTCATAACTCATACTGCCGCATCTGCGTTTCCTATTCATACCATGATGTATGGACAGATAGAAAGACAGACAGATAAACAAAAGATCACATGAAAGTTACAGCTTAACTTCCAAACGTTTGAAAGCTCGAACCTCCATGATGCCTAACAAAAGATAATGGCGCGGAACTAAAGCCTCCATAAACGTTACATCAATTTATTACTTATGTACAAAACATATGGTTCGTTTTTGCGAAACAAAACAGCCGTATCTAATTCTACACGAAACTTCGCATTTTTTCGACAGTCACTAATTACTTTGTAACTTGAACTTGTGTAACAAAGAATACAATGGATTCGAGTAAAAATCTGAGTAACGAGCATTGTAGGCTTTAACGAGAGGTTATGTAATTGTAATCGTTTCGATAGCTATCGGTTTAGTTTAGCAATCTGTTTGTTTTCTTTTAATTGATCGACGATTAATAGATATTGCACATGGTAAACAAGACTCTTATTGCCGTCGAGCGCCCGAGTAGAATTTTTTTTTTTTTGCGTAACGCTTTATAGCTAATAGCTAAGTGTTAGATACACTGCCAGTACCTCAACTATGGATAAAGGAATCAAAAACGGCGCGTATACGTCTTATAGACGAACGTCGAGTCACGGGACGCTTGACAAAAAAGCTACAGACAGATACCTAAGAAAAATAATTCAGGAATTATACAGAGCGTCACATAAATACGAGTAGGTCGATGGATTGAAGAAATGAACATAAACAAATATTTTTTTAAGTAAATAGCACAAGCTCTCGCGACAAGATATTATTCAAACATAACAAACGAAACTAGAACATTCCCTCCGAGTGATAGTGGTCTAATTAAATATTATACTTGGAGCGAAGCGAAGTTCCTTTGTTGAAATTATAAGTTCAATAAAGGCTGTGATTGCGTTGCAGCTGTCTTCAAACTGTAGGTATAAATTGTAGGTAGACTAATTGAAACTCGACGGAGGATATTACACCTTATTTGCTGGGGTACGAAATGATTAAATTCTTAGATGAGTCCTTGTGAAGAGTAAATTATTAGTGAGTTGGGTTTTGCTCAGTCACAGGTTTGTTGACCAACGTGCATATTATACTGTATCTGAGAATAATATTTTGAAATGTTTTTTTTTTTAATTCTGAAAAGATCTAGGATATTTTCTAGAATGTCAGAAAAATCATAGAAAAACCATAATAGAGAAATCATAATAGAAAAACTTGCACCTTAGGACGTATCCTAACTACTCCTAACATTTTACTTAGATACGTATATCTAAATAAAAAGTTGTCTATTTTAACCTCCTTCCTTGGGACCAACCTCTCTACCTTGTAACCTTAATGTTGAAATAAACAATTTTTATTTTTAATTCACATAACATTCTATACCGTCTTGTATTAAATAATCCTTAATAATTAAGGAATGTAACAATATACAATGTACATAAGTACTTAAAACCGAAGACACCCGAATCCAAAACAACAAGCAATACGATAGCCCATCCTTTTAACTCCGCCGCCATAAAATAAAAACAAAACTAACTTGATCTACTTGCCAGTGAGTAATCACTAAGTAATAACTAAGCACGGTAATATTACGTAACTCACACCTACCAAGTTACGCCCTAGTGACTTTATACGTAATTGTTATACGTACCATGGCGGGTTATGACTCATATAAGTTATAATCATAACTTAAGAGGCAAACTAGATTGCTTTTGGGAGTAAGTTTGGGTAATATCAATGACCTGATTAAACTTCAATTGAGCGTTTGATCTTTAGTCTGGCTTTACCAAGCCTGTACTTATGCCTGTTTTGTACAGTGGCCAACACTTCAAGTTATCACAAACTGTCAAATTTCTCCAAATGATTTTAAACCACAAAATGTTGATGGTTAAGTTCAAAATCGAATGAGACATTTGATAGTTTGTAGTACTCGTAACTTGATGCACTAGCGACTGTACTATCACTAAACGACACCTGAATAAATACTTAACAAAAAACGCGCTGTGTATATTTTCTATGCTCGGCTCTGTAGCAATAGTTGAAAATCAATCAAACATCGTGCTTTTATTTAGGGTTCCTTGAGAGGTCGCCGTAAGCATAAAGTGAGATACTATAATGCCAATGTGTTATTCCAATTACTCAATCGATTGTGTTCGGGTTGATATCATCGGTCGGTATCAAAGTACATGTATATCGAAGTTGAAAGTAATTTTGTCTAGTTCTATATGACCAGTAAACTCGGACATTGTATTTCAATATCTAAGTTTGTTGTCGGGTAAAACTTTCTCTCGTAAAAATCGATTGACAAAACCAAAGTGGGTAGGCAGTTAGGCATCGTTGAACATGAACCGTTGATCCTCTTGTTCGCCAGCACTAGGCATCAGCTAAATAAATCGCTTTATTGAATTTAAAGCACTCGGTTCAACGTCGAAAGTTGACATTCCAACTGAAACGTACAATAATAATAAGATGGTACTCCTGGACACGGCTCGTATTGTTAGGAGGTTCCTCTCTCTGGAGACCTGACCGCCGGTAGCTTGGACCCTGTTCCCGATACCGGTGGGCTACAATTTTTTATATTTTCATATGTTTTTTTATAAACCGTGACTTTTTAGTCGTCTTACAAAGGTGGTCCACTCAATGTACCCGACATAAAATAGCTCTAGGCGCCATGTTTTTTTTTACCTCCCATAATAGGTACAAAGAAAAATAAATAATACATTAGAATAAAATTATAAAACATCCTGTTAATGATGTTTACGTGTCAAACGGGAGAACATACCTACCCAGCGCTCGAGATCAGTAGATCATCGCTCGCAAAAGGGTGTTTTACTACGTCACGCGTCATAATACTGAATAATATTTTTATTTTAAAATTATTAAAATCTCATAAATATCTATTTTATCTTGACTAAAAAGTCATGGTGTATTGTTTTTTGTAAGGAATATTTAAAAATATGAATGATTTGTATAGACATAAATAAAGGATATATAGATGTTGCTAGTATGACTTCAAAAAGGGCATTACAGTATGACCACTTTAAGTGAGCAGTTTAAGCCGGCGCTGCTTGTCAAGAATATATGCATCGATAAATCAAACTTGATGCATTTATTAGTATGACTGTGTTGTCCCGCCTGCACAGACAAGTTGGAGAAGTGTATGTTCATTTCTAGTTGTATTGACACGAAAGGAGGTGACATTTGAGCTTCGTGATATGGACCTCCTTTTTACCATCTTTGAAAACTTAGCTCGTTCCTGTACATTTATTTATTTATTTAACACTTCAAGCACAGAAGTACAGAGGCGGCCTTAATGCCATAGGCATTTTCTACCAGTCAACCTCAACCATTAACGGCGTTGATTTTGCCGACAGCCTTATCGGATTTCACAGCACTTTTTCAACCCTTTGTGATTCGCCTGTAGTCGCACTTAGCTTTTTCTTTATAAATAATTATAGCAAGGCATTGTGTTAGATAGTTTTTGCGTGTATTATCCTGGATTTATTTTAAGATGGATATAGAATTCTTAGATTATTTCTTTATAACATACCATCACGGCTGTAATCCCTAAAGGGTTAGGCAGAGACGAATCCACTTTTAGCCAGTTATGTTTAAGGTTTATGTAATTGGGGCGAGCCCACTGCCATGAACCGGATTCAACCGGTTATAAATCCAGACTCCATGGCTGCTGTTGAGAAATTCTTGATAGATTTCTTCGTAACAGAAAAAAAAACTGTATTTTAGCCTATCCTTTAGCCTTTCAATTGGTAAAACACCCAGAAAATTCTGAAAAATAATCAAGTACATTCGCACTCGCAATACCAGTTGCGTTTATGACTATTGAAAAACCTATTCCACGTTTTTATGGGCAACATTAAACATATATTAACAACGTTTTTATTTGTTACAGGTAACACATACCTCCGTTTTTATCGCCTAATCATGGAAACACGTAAGGGAACTGCTATAAAACGTAGGACCTACGCGCGAGGTAATGCTATTTGCTGTTATTTGATTAAATCAGACATGGGTCACACCCTTATCTGTACGTATGTAAGTGATTATAATTTAGTAATAAGGTTCGTTAACTTCTACATTCTACCAGGGTCGGTCTGAAGGTAAGCTATGCTAGCCGAGATCGATCCATGTTTGGTTGACAATCCATTGCCATATTGAGATCCCCCTGGTCTCGCAAAGCACGTTAAACAGTAAGTCGTTTGTAGATCTTTGACAGTCGGTATGGGTAGTCTAAATGCTCAAAGTCTGACCACCAAGGGCAATGAGTTACCGAGGGTTATGTTATTACGCGGTGGGCCGTGGAGGTCAGAGACGCTGTCGTTCCATGTAAAATGCAATATTCAGCTGATTCGGTTTGACTGAAAGCTGATCCGTAGTTACCCTCCCGCGAACTACGTTTAGTTGCGAAATAGGCTAGGCAGATGATGTCTTGCAACTGTAGATAAATATTTGTTGAAGGCTCGATATCGAATGTCACTGATTCTCAAAAACTGGGTACTGTCCATTTCAAATAGAATTTATTTTCTTTGATAAAATCTGTTGCCTCTACCAGGACCATAAACAAGTTGTTGTATAGACACAAATTATACCTCAATCATAGTATAATATTGTACATATTCGCTGTCTAGTTTCTTTGCGGTTGGCATCACTCACTCACACGGGTACACCATACCAATCTAACGGCATATCTCGGGATTGCTCATTAGCCTGTGCCGAGGGACCATTGACTGGAAGGCTTTACAATTACCATCAGGTAACATTTCAAGCAAAGCAATAAACTCATTATTTAATTTGGTTTCTGATTTTTTATAATATTGATTGAGCCGTTGGTCCCGGCTGTCATTTGTAGATCTTCGACAGTCGTTATAGGTAGTCAGTGGCTCAAAAAGTCTGACAACCAGACTTACTAAGGGGCATCGTATTACCTAGTACTAATTGGGTTGTGGAGGTCAGATAGGCAGTCGCTCCATGTAAAATACGGGTATTCAGCTGCATCCGGTTGGACTGGAAGCCAACCCTAACATAGTTTGGAAAAGGCTAGGCAGATGATGATTGATTGAGGTCCGTGGCTAAGTTGATCTCAATCTTATTGCAAGGTTGACAACGTATAATTCACTTACGCAAATTACACAAATCTTTTACCTATACCTATTACTTAGCAAAATTCCAAACAATTCCTTGACAGTTTTCTATTCAAAAACTTGTAGACAGCATTTTTTTTCTGATAAGAGATGCGCTTGACTTTAAAAATCAGTAATATCTCCTTCTAGGTAGATCTCTAACAAAAAGTGTTCTGGAAGGCTTAACCATTGTTAAGTAAAACAAGCACGATAATATCAATATCTTATCGAGATGCATGAAACGCAATTGATTAAATACTTCGATCGAGTATCGGTTCACATCCTTGCCCCGCATTTCATATCACATTACAATGCGGTGTACACCTCCGTCTGAATAAGGAAGTGTGAGGACACTTGACTCCGATTGTTATAGGTTAAGGTCGAATCGAATGGTAGTATCGTTATGATCGATTTGATTGTCATTCTAATCGATATAAACATTCAGTGTTGTTGCTGTAATGATCGCACCAATTTAGGAACAGCCAATGGGTAGATATTAAAATAGCGATGCCTGATAGAGACGTGATATGAATTTCGAATTTTATCGATAGTTTTGAATGATAATGTTGTTCGTAGTTATTAGTAGTGTCTACTTATGTACTGTATAATGTTACCTGACAATTATGTTGACTTTATTGGGTATCACTATACATACATAGTATATAACAAAGTCGCTTCCCGCTGTCTGTCTGTCCCTATGTATGCTTAGATCTTTAAAACTACGCAACGGATTTTGATGCGGTTTTCAATAATAGATAGAGTGATTCAAGAGGAAGGTTTATGAATGTAAGGGGCGGGTCGCTAGTTCATCGATAAGCTTGTTATTGGTCGTTTTATTATACGTAGTAAAATGGCTTTTGAAATTCGTAGAAGCGCCTATCAATTTTTGTTTATTAAATAGGTATCCACAGTTTTCAGGTTTTAGATCCTGGAAGAACAATAGTTTTAATCACAATAATATTAAAAACTTTGAATGCAATTATGAAACGACAAACCATGGTTAAATATACTGAATAAATAACAAGAGACTAAAAGTGCTAACATTATGCTACTAACTAAAAATTAGTTCTCATCAAAAGCACCACAATGAATTAATAACAATGATGGTACGGACATGCCTAAATAACGGTTTTACACAAAACATCATATTAGCATGAAGTAAATCTGAAGCAAAATACGGGAGACCACATTTTACATACATTAATGTAAATGCTGGCCAAATATTAGTGAGGTCAGGTGACCGGCTGGATTTCATTCAATTATAAGGGTAGAATTTACATAGGCTACAGATAAGCCTTGGAAGAATAAATTAAGATATTTTTATCGTGGATACATACAGGGTGTAAACGGACCCTTCACGAAGCCGTCAATCAAGTATTATGTACATCAAACTAAGTAACTTTACGTAAAAGTTATTGCTGAGAAACGACTTTTCTTTTAGGTGAAAAATCACGTTTTACGGTAGAACTCAATGTAACGCACTCAAAACAATGTGCTGATGGATGGATTGAATAAGTACGGGGTTCGTGGAGGTGTTTAAAGGGTGTTTAAAAATCTAAAGTATTTAAAAAAAGGGGGGAAAATGTTGAAACTTTGACCCCCAATATCTCCATAACTAGAAGGTTCCCAGGTATTGCCTAGAACAAAAAATGATCGCAATGACGAGGCGAACAAGTGCCTTTCGGCTTCGTTAAGGGTCTTGGTACACCTTTTATATAATTTATGTGAATACAAAATATAGGTGCAGAAATTAGGTATGTCAGCCAACTTAGAAATACACAAGTAAAATTGAAGGTGTATGTATTAAAGTTCCATATCCTTAGGTAAGTACTTGTGGTCTAGTACGCCATCCTTACCATGTGACCATTGACACTATTTATACTATTTTTACTATTTATAGTATTTTATATATCCTTGTAGTTAATCTTAGTATTATTTAAAATTATTTTCAGATATACACCTACCACTGCTTGTCTCTGCATCACTCAAAGATTGACTGGTAGAAAATGCCTGTGGCATTAAGTCCGTCTCTGTACTTTTGTGCTTGAAGTGTTAAATAAATAAATAAATACTAAGATGATAATTATAATTTAGGCGATATTTAGTTCGTATTTTTCAGAATACATAGTATAATATCATTCAGATGAACAATCTAAGACCTCATCGATACATAGGAAAATGTGTTACTAACTGTACTAACATAACATAAAATCTGCCTGTAATCCCCGAAGAGTAAGCCAGAGTGAGGTGTTACCATGTAACCATCCGCAAAATACACGCTTGGACGTGGAGTTGCGGACACCAGCCCGTTATACAATACAAGTCCCATGTAATAGGGGGCGAGCCTATTCCCATCAACCGGGCACAAATCCAGACTCCGCGACTGCTGCTGAGAAATTCCTGATGATACCAATAACACTTTGCGTGACCTGGGAATCGAACTCAGGACCTCATGCTCAGCAGTCGCGCTTGCGAAGACTTGACCAACCAGGCAGTATAACTGTAAATAATAATTAAATACATAACACTGCTACGTATCTATAAAGTAACATTTAGTAATTACTGCATCATCGCCACATAGTAACAATCACACGAATATAGTCACTTTGTTCAATTAGTCCAATTGAACGCGACGACATAATCTTCAATCCACTTACGACATTTGTTTAGGTAACAACCTCATAAGAGATACATCAGCGCCTTTTCAGTCGTGACCGTTACATCAAACACATTCATCTATGACATAAATCTTTTCATCTGAAAACGGCTGGCTCACTACAGGAAGTACTTCCGTGTACCATCAGCGTGATTCGTTCCGTCCGTCCATTACTTATGTAAGACAGAAAACAAACAAAATAATAACATGTTATGTCTGTACTTTTTTTTTTGTAATTCATCATCTGCTTAGCCTTTTCCCAGCTATGTTGGGGTCGACTTCCAGTCTAACCGAATAATTTTACATGGAGCGACTGCCTATCTGACCTCCACAACCCAAGTACTAGGTATTACGATAACCCTTGGTTAGACTGGTTGTCAGGCTTTTTGGGCCACAGACTGTAACGACTGTCAAAGATCTACAAATCACAACCGGGACCAACGGTTTAACGTGCTTTCCGAGGCACGAAGGAAACTCGGTATGTTATGGGTGGTCACCCATCCACAGACCAACCTAGGCAAGCATGGCTTAACCTAAAGATCGATCCGAGCGGCTGTTATTATTTAGCCACGAGCTTGTAAATAATTATAAACTAGCGACCCGCCCCGTCCCGGCGTCGCACAGGTGCAATTTACTAATGAAGACAACGAGAAGGACCCTGAGCAAAAACGAACATATTAAAACTTTTATACAAACCTGAAAAATTAAGAACACAACAAAAAAACAGACAAATCAGTCGAGCCGTCCTCAAGTGATGCTCCATCATACAAGTGACAATTGATTTTTATTTATAGACTTATTTTAGGGTCTGCACAGCCTCGTTGCCATTGGTCACCAGAGCGACTGCTGAGCATGAGGTCCGATTCCCAGGTTCCAAAGTTTTATCCGTTTTTTCCATCAGGAAGTTCTCAGTAGCAGCTTAGGAGTCTGGATATTTGCCCGATTGATGGTAACAGGCTCGCCCCCTATTACATAGGACTTAAACATAATCGGCGATATGTGGGTGAATTATAAGTTACACCTCTGCATAACCCTTGGGGGATTGAGACCACAGTCGTGATATTATGTGATAAACTTATTTAGACTTACAAAACAGGTGCGCCTTAAAAAATCTTTATACGGACCTTAAAAGACACTTGCTCTACATCACAACTTTCTATCTCCTTTTTAGCTTATCTAAATATAGCGGAATACAACAAACGAATTTTAAACTTGCAGTTTAAAAAGTATATTTTAGAAAGCGGCGCATAACATGTTTTACGTGCAAAACATTCCCAAATTACCAATTCGTTTACGTCTTTCTTCATTTGTTTTGAAACTTGATTCGTAAGCCTGCTACCGCGTAGCTATGAATGCTATAATTAACATTTTATATTTAAACAATTGTAAATGGAAATGTACGGTTTAAATATTCATGCTTTCTATGCATTTTGATGACACAAACACAGGAAGGTGTGTGCAAGGCCTTTATGAACCTGGCCCTTATTTAAATTTATGTGATTTTGTAATAGAAACCGAGGAATACTAATGTGTAATTGAAATAATGTGGCATCGAAAATAAAATAACAAAATTATGGTGCGAGTTGACAGGAAAATTAAGAAAATAAAATATATTTGATGTCGATACTAGCGTTGGGAAAGAGAACACACTTCCTGCTATCGATGACATTAAAGAGTAACGAGTTTTCAAGCTGCGGGCGGAGGTCGCTCGACTGACGGCCGCCACGAAGCTTCTCCAAGAGGAGAACAGGAGGCTCCGAGCAGACTTGGCCAGTCTGCGTGAGTCCGGCTCTCGCGAGGCGCCCCAAAATGGCCAGCAGCGACCACGCCAGGCCGTGCCGGTGGAGAACCAGGTCCTGAACCTGGTTCGGCAGGAGCTGGCTGCCTTTCAGGCTCGGTTCTCCGTCCTGGAGGGCATTGTTCTGCGCCCCCCCTTGGCGGCAAACAAGGCGCAGTCGGGCCCGAGGGCGGCCACATATGCGGCTGCTGCAGCTTCCGCACCGGGGCCGTCCAGCCAGCCCTCCGGCAGGGTTACGTCGGCTCCTGGAAAGCTGGCTCCGGCTAAATCGGCCCCGGTTGGGGGGGCGGCGGCCTTGAGGCAGGGCAAGGCGGCGGCCCACAAGAAGGGCAAGGCGGCGAATGTGCCAGCGCTAGCCGCGAGACAGCCGCCA
Source organism: Noctua janthina (assembly GCA_963576755.1). Taxonomy (NCBI): domain Eukaryota; kingdom Metazoa; phylum Arthropoda; class Insecta; order Lepidoptera; family Noctuidae; genus Noctua; species Noctua janthina. Next base: position 10,108,635 of record OY755055.1, read on the forward strand.
CTGCCGCCCCCCCCGCCCTCTAAGCCATCCGTGGCCGAGACCGGGTGGCAGGTGGCCGGAGAGAGAGCGAGGGAGCGAAGGGCGGCCAAAAAGGCCAGGAAGCGGGAGCGGAAGCGCCAAGAAAAGAAGCGGAATGGCGCTGCTAGGCTCAGCGCCCCGAAGACCGCAGCTGTAGTGATAACACTACAGCCGGAGGCGGAAAAGAGGGGCGTGACCTATCGCGACGTGCTCGCTAAGGCGAAGACGATGGTGGATCTCGGGGAGCTCGGGATCGCCGGGGGCCTCCGGCTTAGAGTCACCGCAACAGGGGCTCGAGTGCTGGAAATCCCCGGCGAAACCCGTGGCTCGTCCGCTGACGCTCTGGCTGAAAAGCTTAGAGCGTCCCTAAATGCGGACGAGGCCCGAGTGTCCAGGCCCGTCAAATGCGCAGACCTGCGCATCCTGGGTCTGGACGATTCGGTGACCGAGGAGGAGGTGGTGGCCGCCGTCACCAGGACCGGTGGGTGCCCTGCCGAGCAGGTCAAGGCAGGCACCTTACGTCCGGACCTGTCGGGCATGCGAACCGTAACGGTAAGCTGCCCTGTGACGGCGGCGAAAGTCATTGTGGAGGGCCGAAGGCTCTTGGTGGGCTGGGTTTCGGCGCAGGTAAAGCTGCTGGAACCCAGACCTCTGAGGTGCTTCCGCTGCCATGTGGGGCACCACGTGTCGGTCCGGTGCACCTCGGAGGTGGACCGCAGCGGCCTGTGCTTCCGCTGCGGCCAGCCTGGTCACATGGCCGCGGCTTGCTCCGCCGCGCCGCGCTGCGCCGCATGTGCGGCAGCTGGCAAGCCGGCTGATCACCGGGCAGGGAGCAAGTCCTGCGGTAGTCCCGCCAAGGCCAGGGGCAAGGGAAGGCCCTCCGCCACCACCGCCAAAACCCCCACCGTCGCCACCACCGCAGCCGCCGCTACTGTCGCCGCCGCTGCCGCTACTGCTGCAACTTCCGCAGCGGAGCCCTCGCAGGGGGCCCGGGAGGGGGCTGAAATGGAGTGCCAGTAACGGCCTCATTACGCCTTCTCCAAGCGAACATCAACCACTGCGCCTGCGCTCAGGATCTGTTGCTCCAGAGCATGGCGCAGTGGTCGATTAACATCGCCGTGGTCGCTGAGCCGTACTTTGTCCCGCCCAGGGATGACTGGGTGGAGGACCTTAGCGGCTCAGTGACCTTAATTGCGTCGGTCGCCGCCGGTACCCCGACCCTTGAGAGTGTCAGGAAGGGTCAGGGGTGCGTAGCAGCACGGTTCGGGGAGATCGTTGTAGTGGGAGTCTACTTCTCCCCGAGCCGAACTCTCGCCGAGTTCCACAACTCCCTCACGGAGTTGAGTGTCGTCATCGGAAGTCATTCCCTCCCCGTGCTTGTGCTCGGGGACTTCAATGCCAAGAACTTGGCTTGGGGTTCTCGTTACACGGACGTGCGGGGTAGAATGGTGGAGGACTGGGCTCTGGAGACAGGCCTGGTCGTCCTAAATCGGGGTTCTGTCCCCACGTGCGTGCGGATGCGGGGCGAGTCGGTGGTGGACATCTCGTTCGCCAGCCCCGCTCTGTCGCCGCGTGTCGTTGACTGGCGCGTCATGGAGGGGGTGGAGACCTATTCCGACCACCGGTATATCCGGTTCGACGTCTCCACCCAGTCCTCAAGCGTGCCGGTCCTACAGGCCCCGAGTGGTCCGCGATGGGCGCTGAAGCAGCTGGACCGGGAGCTCCTCCTGGAAGCCTCGATCGTGCAGGCCTGGGTGTCATCACCAGTCAGGCCTGCTGACATCAACAACGAGGCGGGTTGGTTCCAGGAGGCCATGTCCGAGATTTGCGACGTGGCAATGCCCCGAGTTCGGCCAGGAAGCGCCCGGCGTCAGGTGTACTGGTGGTCGCGAGAGCTGACGTCTCTGCGCAAGGCGTGCGTTGCCGCGCGGCGCCTGTACGCCAGGCATCGCAGGCTCCGCATCCGCCCTCCGGATGCGGCAGCCATTGAGGCGGAGCTGTACGAGGGGTACAGAGCGGCGAAGACCGCCCTCCAAGAGGCTGTCCGGCGGGCCAAGAATTTGGCCCGCGAGGAGATGCTGGAGTCTCTGAACGGAGATCCGTGGGGGCGCCCTTACAAGATGGTGCGGGACAAACTCCGCACCCGGGCCCCCCCGCTAACGCAGAGTCTCCGGCCTGAGCTCGTGGAGGACGTGGTGAGCGCTCTGTTCCCTTCGCGAGGGGAGCATCCTCCCCCGCCTATGGCTCCGCCGCCGCGTGCGGTGCCGGAAGCGGACCACACCGATGACGATGACGACGTTCCGGAGGTGACTGGGGTAGACCTGAGAGTGGCGGTACGCAGGCTGAAAGCCAGAAACACCGCCCCGGGACCCGATGGCTTGCCTGGCAAAGCCTGGGTCCTGGCCTCTGAGGCTCTCGGGCCCCGACTGGAAGGGCTCCTAAGCGCCTGCTTGGAGAGAGGCCAGTTTCCGCTTCGTTGGAAGACGGGGAAGCTGGTCCTCATCCGGAAACCAGGGCGCCCTGCGGACTCTCCGTCCGCATACCGGCCCATCGTGTTGCTCGACGAGGTGGGCAAGCTCTTCGAAAGAGTCATTGCCAACCGCCTCGCCGGGCACCTTGCGGGGATGGGGCCGGATCTTGCGGAACACCAGTTTGGTTTCCGCAAGGGGCGCTCCACGGTGGACGCCATCATGCGCGTGAGAGCCCTCACGACGGGGGACGCGGTGTCCCGGGGCGGGGTCGTCTTGGCGGTGTCTCTTGACATCGCCAACGCCTTCAACTCCATGCCCTGGAGCTGCATTGGGGAGGCACTCCGGTATCACCGGGTGCCAACCTACCTTCGTCGTGTGGTCGGGGACTACTTGACGGATAGGGCCGTGATCTACCCTGGTCAGAGCGGAGAATGGAACCGGCGAGAGATGTCGTGCGGTGTTCCACAGGGATCGGTTCTAGGACCGGCCCTGTGGAACATCGGTTACGACTGGGTGCTGCGCGCCGACCTCCCTACCGGCGTCAGCGTAGTTTGCTACGCTGACGACACGCTGGTACTGGCACAAGGGAGGTCGCACGAGGCGGCGGCCGAAAACATGACACGCGGGGTTGCGATAGTCGTGGATAGGATCCGGCAATTGGGTCTCGAGGTGGCATTGCACAAGTCCGAGGCCATGTGTTTTCATGGGCCTCGGAATGCGCCACCGTCGGGATCCCTACTGACGGCGGGAGGGGTTTCCATCGGCGTCGGGTCGACGTTGAAGTACCTAGGACTCGTCCTCGACAGCCGGTGGAACTTCGTGGAGCACTTCCGACGTTTGGCTCCCAAACTGGAACGGACAGGGGCTGCCTTCAAGCGGCTCTTGCCCAACCTGAGGGGTCCAAACGCCTCCTGCCGGAGGCTATACGCGGGGGTCGTGCGGTCCATGGCTCTTTACGGGGCCCCGGTGTGGGCGCGTTCTTTAAGGCGGCAAGCCGCCCACTACCTGAACGCGCCCCAAAAGGTGATAGCCATAAGGCTAATCCGGGGATACCGCACGATCTCCGGCGAGGCGGCTAGCCTCCTTGCCGGATTGCCGCCATGGGATCTGGAGGCGATAGTCCTCGCGCGCCTGCATGAATGGCGCGCGGAGGCACTACGTCGGGGGGAAACTCCGCTGCCGCGGCAAATTGCCGCTCAGCGGACAGACCTCCGGCGTGATATCATGGCGACATGGAGAGAGCGACTGTTGCAACCCCGTGCAGGGCACGCTACCATAGTGGCGATAAGTCCCCTCTTTGAGGAGTGGCTAGAGAGGCGCCACGGCGCCCTCACCTACCGCCTGACGCAGATCCTCACCGGACACGGTTGTTTCGGGAGGTTCTTGCACCGAATCGGGCGGGAGGAAACGCCCGGGTGTTTCCACTGCGAGGATCGCCCGGAGGACACGGTGGAGCACACCGTAGAGGTCTGCCCCGCTTGGGCGGAGCACCGCCGTGTCCTTGTAGCGGCGATTGGCGGCGGCGATCTCTCGCGTCCGGCCCTGGTTCAAGCCATGGTCCGGAGCGAGAGGGAATGGGAAGCCGTCACCTCCTTCTGTGAAGCAGTCATGCTAGTGAAGGAGGTGGCGGGACGTGAGAGGGAAAGAACCTCACGTCCCAGCCGCCGCGGGAGACGCCCTGGGCGTCGGGGGTCACGTGGTGGCTCCCGGCCACCGTAGGCGCGGGCCTGTGGACGGCGAGTTATGGGCTAGCTCGCCGTCCGGCCGTCTTATGACGACAGGCCGTGTCGACGGCGCGTTCGTGTTCCACGCGCGCCTCAAAGAGATGTCAGCAACGAGTAGGGGTCCGCATGGGCCGATGCCTGCCAGAGCTGCGGGATTGTTCGAAAGAGACACCGTGGCCCTGGAACACAAAGGGCAAAGAAGGAACATGGATGGGTTTTAGTCAGTACAAGTCTGACACTCCCTTCCGCTCCGCCCAGAGTGGGGGGGGTCATTTGATGATTTCCCATCCAAAAAAAAAAAAAAAAAAAAAAAAGAGTAACGAGTTTTTCAATCAACTCTGAAACGAATATAATAGAGTAATTAATACCTAAATGATAATCGAGATTATTCTAATCTTCCTACCCATGCTGCATTCCCAATTAAACTAACACAATAGTGTAACAAGAGACAGCGCCGTGTGTGTTAAACCGTCATTACCGTTAATCACAACACGCGTTTCATTGCGTACTATAATTAAGGATACTCAAGCGAATGTCGTGTTGTCAGTGAACGCCGCGGATTTGTCAATGGGACATTATCCGTCCAAAGAGCGGCGCAACGACCCAGCGCGGAATCACGCTCGTGACCGCACTGATTGCGAACCCGCGTCATTTGCACCGACCGAACCTAATAGGTGGCTCATTAAAGCACTCATGGCTATGTCATGATAGCGCCGACCGTCCAAATGTCAGTTTGGCATACACAGCACTCCAATTAGCAGCCAGTATCAATCAATCTTCTCATCAGCCGCACTTTGCATATAGCCGTCTGTTTCAATAAGCACTATATCCTGTTTATTAGGTACAAAGGCAAGTCTAGGTCTCCATATCGCTATGTAGCAACTCGGAGTGGAGCGCGCGCGCAGTTCAGTCACGAGTATGTCGCAAGTACCACGTTCGAATAGTTCTCGCAATAACGCGTGGCGGACCTCCTTCGGAAATGGACAGCCTTTGTTCCAACGTGTTGGGAAACATATGAGTGATGACTTGATGAGACTCCCTATATCTGAGAGACAGTTCCTCATTCAATTTCAAACCGCAGTTACAAAATGAAACAAACATAACCTCTTACTTCTTAGATTCGTAATTTATTTACCAAAGTATAGCGAATTTTTTAGCGATACCGATAAAGAACGGTTTATTGCAGTGTGTTAAAGGAATTCCCTTTCACCCGAATTTTATGGACTCGTTTTATTTCTTCGTACAGGGTGCATTTACGATGTCATGCGCGAACATAAATTTTATGAGATTTTGGACTCCGCTTTAATGGAGTTGGGTTGGTAACTGACCATTTTGCGTATGGCTAATAAAATGTCGATTTTGGATATTTATCAATAGGTTTTTGATCGTGTGAATCGGCAGTACGTTGGCAAGGTTAATTGACGTGCGTGCGTGAATTCGCCAGTCGGTCTGGGTCAAAGTTAATGCGTGAATACGCATCCGAATACATGTATATATGCTGATTAGCGGCTATTATTGATGCTATCGTAATGCCTTCAAGAACAATGGAACGTAATAACTGAACTATGTTAAGTGAAGGTACGTTATTATCTCACATTTTTATAGAAGGTAAGCCTATCACAATGGAAAGTATTTCTAATGCTTCACTGATGATTTGTGCATTAGTAGTATTATTAAAACTCTTCTATCAGAGTTGTATGTAATAGAATATTGCTTGCTAAATTTGCTGAAACTGACCTACTAGCTATTATTTATAAGGTTTTCTTCTGCAATACTTGTTTATGTAAATGCATGATGGGTAGCTTAATGTTATGGTTGTGGGTACTTAAACATGTAAATTTTGACCGTATTTAACGGCCTTTAAAATATATTGTATGAAATCTAAATATTGCTTAAATAATTATGCAAAATAAAGCAAGTTCTAAGGAATCGGTTCAATTGCCCTTACATTAACTGCCATTTTGTTGTTACGCCACCATTACACGATTTTCGTTTCAAAGTCTTGAATATACTTCGACATAAATAGAGCAATATTTCCGAAACAATAAGCTCTTAACGAGAATTTCGTTAATAGACATTCTCATAGCATTACCCAAACAAGACGTCGAAATACCTACCAAATTCGGGAATGAGTGTCGAAAATTCTTGTATTGCGTGCTGGTTGTATGATAATAGCTATGATAGATAACTATCAGGGGGAAACAGTACAAAAACGTCTCGAGCTCGACACGTATCGTGCCATCAAGGTCGGGGCGTTCACACGGCAGCAGCGCCTGCGCAGTGGCGGAGTTTTAAAACAAGCACCACTCGACAACCATACTGTATGGGAAATTAAACTACGGAGCTAGGTTAACGATTCACACGCTTTTTTAGACCTTTGACTGTGGTTTATTGTTGTTTCTTTTTGTTCCTGTTTGTGCTGGACTTGACTTGACACTGCTGTATTTATCTATGTATTTTATTAAGACAGCGCTTCAAAAAGAAAATCCTTGGCTCATTAATTGAAAATTGAAAAAATTGAATGATCACTGATCACGAGAAAAATGTATCTTCAAAAGGTCAAATATCAAACCAACGAAAATTCATTAGGTTCTAATTATTTTTTTTCTCTTTTGTCTTTTCTACACACTTTCCTATCGCAGGTCTGCTAGAAGATATTTCTTATGAAATAAGCAGTACCTTTGTGCTCGTCGATATTAATGTTATGTCCAGTTAAGTATTTTGTGAGCAATAAATTAAAAAAAAAAAAAAAATTAAAAAAATCGTCGTATATAAAAATATGCTCAACAAAAATAAAAGCTCACTTTGTTACACCAATAAAACTGAATAAATGTAAAGTTAAATTAATTTTAAAACACGCACATAAGCTGATCGCTTCAAATTGCCTTTTGCACAAAGACCCATCAAAATTTTTATTAGCTTTTGAATTACGTAGGCGAGCATTGTAGATGAATACATTGGAATCGTAACTCACTTTTTTTTTCAAAAGAATCATTGCTCTGTAACGCAATAAAGGTACGGTACTTAGATTCACCTCGCTTATTGCTTTTTTGTCGGGACAAAAACAGAAGTTTGACAAAATCCGCGTTACAAAAAGTCGTGAGAAAAAATTTATCAAGATCACTGCCAATGGCGAGCGAGGGATCTGTGACCACGAGTAAGGTCAGCAGTTACGGGAGATACCTGTGTATTGTTAGCAAAAACTGTAATAATACGTGACATTGCATTTAATAGCTTCGTTAGAGATGCAAGCGTTAAGTAATCGTTTGTTTTTGCAACGCAATTACGTTGTGTCGCTGAAGCCATTCGCTCCAGATTAGAGTTGACGTAATGTGGCGATATGCACTAATGTAGTCTAATGAAACATCTTTGTGTATTGCAACTGTTTGAAATATTATAAATGTCACATTATATGTATAGTAATAATCATACGGATGTTACCGAACGATCGATCAATACGTATTGAGTTATTGCGTTATAAAAATATCGCAGCCGCTGAACTCCTCCTATAAGGAAAACATGACTGATCTCTTTGATACCTCGGAATATCACGTTCCAAAAGATATTCGTATTTCTTTGAATTTGCCAAGGTGAACAAAATTAATGAAATTCATCTTCGGCCATCTGTCAACTGGAAATGTAGAACCTTCTTTTGTTTCGGGTATCGTATGGTGTCTGTACTTGTTAACTACGTCATAATCTGGGTTCCCAAGCGTGTTGATTATGAAATTATCTTCAAGACCATTAGGCCGTTCAACCGCCATGTATCAATATCAAAACAGTCTTACCATGTACATAATATATCAAAACATAGTTTTCCTTCAGAATATATCATACTTACCTACGATATATTCTGAAGGTCGTCTGAAATAAGACCTTTTTGCCGAAACTTCACAATTTACCAAGACTTGTAACAAATACTCGCCATTCATCAATATAATAGCGAATTTGAGTCTTGGTTCAGTCTCGTGACGTAAGGGATGCCATAAATCGAAGCTATTGAACAATGTTAGTTATGTGGACAATAGCATATCGGTGTCAAGATCGTTAGCCCGGGACAGACCGCTTTTGTCTTCTTTTGAGGGCCGAATATCAGAGACACATGACGACAAAGACGTGGCAAGTAAAATATTACTTAAGCGAGGACAAAGTGAACTTTAGTCAACAGGAAGTTATCTATGTATATCGTATATAATTGGCCAAAAAATAGATTGACTTATGTTTGACAAAAAACTTGTACATGTCACAATAGAGTTATGAATGACTCAGGTAGGTAAGAAGTATCAAAATATGCCTTCATTGTGGAGCTAATATTTTTTGCTTGGGTATTTAGAGACAAATTGCGCCAGAGGTACGGACGTCCCATTCAATGTGTACCACCATTTCTGTGAATGCCTCATTTTGGGGAAATGTGTCTGTGCACACTCGGTGACCTAGTTGTACAATCGAAACAGAAATAAAGATGACTTTTATTGGATCTTTAACTCTTAGAGTCTGTCTACAAAAGTGAGTATCTGGGTAGTATTTATTTATTTAATACTTTTTTTTTTTTTTTTTTTTTGTATGGGAAATCATCAAATGACCCCCCCCACTCTGGGCGGAGTGGAAGGGAGTGTCAGACTTGTACTGACTAAAACCCATCCATGTTCCTTCTTTGCCCTTTGTGTTCCAGGGCCACGGTGTCTCTTTCGAACATTCCCGCAGCTCTGGCAGGCATCGGCCCATGCGGACCCCTACTCGGTTGCTGACATCTCTTTGAGGCGCGCGTGGAACACGAACGCGCCGTCGACACGGCCTGTCGTCATAAGACGGCCGGACGGCGAGCTAGCCCATAACTCGCTGTCCACAGGCCCGCGCCTACGGTGGCCGGGAGCCACCACGTGACCCCCGACGCCCAGGGCGTCTCCCGCGGCGGCTGGGACGTGAGGTTCTTTCCCTCTCACGTCCCGCCACCTCCTTCACTAGCATGACTGCTTCACAGAAGGTGGTGACGGCTTCCCATTCCCTCTCGCTCCGGACCATGGCTTGAACCAGGGCCGGACGCGAGAGATCGCCGCCGCCAATCGCCGCTACAAGGACACGGCGGTGCTCCGCCCAAGCGTGGCAGACCTCTACGGTGTGCTCCACCGTGTCCTCCGGACGATCCTCGCAGTGGAAACACCCGGGCGTTTCCTCCCGCCCGATTCGGTGCAGGAACCTCCCGAAACAACCGTGTCCGGTGAGGATCTGCGTCAGGCGGTAGGTGAGGGCGCCGTGGCGCCTCTCTAGCCACTCCTCAAAGAGGGGACTTATCGCCACTATGGTAGCGTGCCCTGCACGGGGTTGCAACAGTCGCTCTCTCCATGTCGCCATGAGATCACGCCGGAGGTCTGTCCGCTGAGCGGCAATTTGCCGCGGCAGCGGAGTTTCCCCCCGACGTAGTGCCTCCGCGCGCCATTCATGCAGGCGCGCGAGGACTATCGCCTCCAGATCCCATGGCGGCAATCCGGCAAGGAGGCTAGCCGCCTCGCCGGAGATCGTGCGGTACCCCCGGATTAGCCTTATGGCTATCACCTTTTGGGGCGCGTTCAGGTAGTGGGCAGCTTGCCGCCTCAAAGAACGCGCCCACACCGGGGCCCCGTAAAGGGCCATGGACCGCACGACCCCCGCGTATAGCCTCCGGCAGGAGGCGTTTGGACCCCTCAGGTTGGGCAAGAGCCGCTTGAAGGCAGCCCCTGTCCGTTCCAGTTTGGGAGTCAAACGTCGGAAGTGCTCCACGAAGTTCCACCGGCTGTCGAGGACGAGTCCTAGGTACTTCAACGTCGACCCGACGCCGATGGAAACTCCTCCTGCCGTCAGTAGGGATCCCGACGGTGGCGCATTCCGAGGCCCATGAAAACACATGGCCTCGGACTTGTGCAATACTTCAAGCACAAAAGTACAGAGGCGGACTTAATGCCATAGGCATTTTCTACCAGTCAACATTTGGGTGATGCAGAGACAAGCAGTGGTAGGTGTACATCTGAAAATAATTTTAATTAATACTAAGATAAGCTACAAGGATATATAAAATACTATAAAAATATATCAAAAACAATAAATATATATCAAAATTTAGATTAATGATGATGTTTGATGATTTCTTTTTTTTAGTATGTATGTACTTTATTAATTACGATCCTCGGTAAACAGAGAAGACAGCATTAATTAGAAGCAATCTTAGTAAAAAATAAAACTCCATTCCATTCTGAAACATTTTCAAACATCATTCGTTAAACAAATTAAATTATTAATCAAGCTACGGTTTTACGTGAAACTTTTTAACCGTTGCTGTTATGAAAATTTTCTGTAGTTGGAAAAGTTATACCTAACTATATTTTATGGTCGTGCGGCATGAAGTATTTAGCAACGTCTTAATTTCGAATCGAAACACGGAGACGAGAATTTGATTGACTGAATCAGTTAATTCAATGAATCAATTTCATCTTCGCATACGACAAATGATAGATGTCCTTCTAATTTCAAATGTCTTAACTGTTTGTTTCCAATTCTCCCTATCTATATTACCACTGAAGGCCACGATATGGTTTCGATATCATAATAAAGGCTGGTACAAAAAGATGGATGTTCTTCATAAAGTAAACCGCTGGACAGGTTTTGACAAATGAGGTGTTCATCGATTGTACGCGTAGTGGTAGATTCTAGAAGGGTGGTAGGATATAGGAGATTTTTCGATTCTTAGATATATGTAGAAAAGGGTAGACCACTTCTATATCTAAGAATCACTTTGTTGTTTTATTATTTGCAACTTTGTAGAGTCTCCGTTTAGGTTTTATACGAGAAAATTCATTCATTTACCAATGTTTTTGACTCTGTTTTGATTCTGTTTATTTTTCATACTCTTTGTCTTTGTCAACGCTTAGTGATTGAGATTATCTGTACACAGGGATAGAGACAATTTCTTTAGAATTAAAAAAAATAGTAACTTATATTTTAAAGCCAATTGTATCCATACCCCCACATCCCATTGTAAGTATAACCCTATAATTATTATATAATTGTTTCGAAATATAATGTAGGGAAGTTGGGTTGACATCCGTGTGGCCAGGTGGCGGGAAATGGCGACCCCGTTACCACAGAGCAGATGGTACAGAAGGCTTAGTCCTTGTAACAAATAGTGGGTAAGTGCATGGTACGCCAAATAATACTACGCCGTTTTCTTAGAACTCCGAAGTGCGTTTAGAGGTAGTTTTTAATAGCTTTTAACCTTTAGTGCTTTCACAGTTAATTTGAATAAATAATTTTGGATGTGATATTTTTAATCTACAATTTGCGGTAGCGCGAAATACAACTCAATAAATACAAGAAAGCTATTTTTTTGTGTTGTGATTAAAACATTCACAAGGTCATGAAATACTGTGTTAAAATTTTAACCTCCAAAATAAACACGTACTAAAGTAACAACCAGTATTAACTTCAGGTTTAGCACATATTTTTCGGGGTTCAGGCGTAATGCCACGCCAAAGGATTTACGCATTTATTTAAAACATAAGGAGTTAAGTCGAAACCTTGGAATATTTTAGTAACATACACATTTTCTTAATTTTATCTTGTGTGTTATTTTACCTAAGAAGTATCCACGATTCAAATCTATGCTACACACATACTGCTTTATCATAATTAAGATCATCACCCGTAGGCCCGGGCCTGTAGATGGCGAGTTATGGGCTAGCTCGCCGTCCGGCCGTCTTATGACGACAGGCCGTGTCGACGGCGCGTTCGTGTTCCACGTGCAAAGAGATGTCAGCAAATAAGAAGGGGCCCGCATGGGCCGATGCCTACCAGGGCTGCGGGACTGTTCGAAAGAGATACCGTGGCCCTGGAACACAAAGGGCAAAGAAGGAACATGGATGGGTTTTAGTCAGTACAAGTCTGACACTCCATTCCGCTCCGCCCAGAGTGGGGGGGTCATTTGATGATTTCCCATCTGAAAAAAAAAAAAATAGATCATCACAGTTTGTTCCGTTAGTCTTCTGAACCTTACTTATGCTACATACCTACCTACGTTTGTATACCTAGGTACGTATACTAGGTACCTAGGTATAGTGCTTTACCGACCCCGGGGCAAATCACCTATTTCGTTGGATCAACGCACACGGTTCTAGCATGTCTGCGGTTTCATGTCGATATTGGCTTAGCTTCATTTTATCTAGATACCTCTATCTAAAGGATACTTGCCTATACATAATTATGCTGGTGATGTTTATTACGAATTGGGAAACATATCGGTAAATATACCTGCTGTAGTGACAATTTATTCAGAAGTTTTTTATAGGAAGCATGGTCCTAAATAAATCTTTAATGGTTGACAGATCTAAATAGATAGCTAGAACTGAGGAGCACGTGGCTAAATAATATCGGTCGATCTTTAGGTTAAACCGTGCTTGCCTAGGTTGGTCTGTGGATGGGTGGCCGCCTATTACATACCGAGTTTCCTACGTGCCTCGGAAAGCACGTAAAGCCGTTGGTCCCGGCTGTCATTTGTAGATCTTTGACTGTCGTTAGGTAGTCAGTGGAAAAAAAAGTTTGAAAACCAGTCTTACCAAGGGGTATCGTATTACCCAGTACTAACTGGGTTGTGGAGGTCGCTTCATGTAAAATATTGGTATTCAGCTGCATCCGGTAAGACTGGAAGCCGACCCAATTATAGTTGGGAAAAGGCTAGGCGGATGAGATCTAAAAAAATAGAAAATGTGTTCCATTCATAAACTCTTACTTTTCAGGTTAATCAGAGGTTCTTCATAAAGGTATAATACCTGAAAGCGAAATGTAAATAGTAAATAACACTAAATATAATGTAATCTTTCACTTTTCTGCCTTTATCCCATTTGGGACCGCCACAGCATGTCTTCTTCTTCCATACTTCTCTATTACTCGTCATCTCAGCAGTCACCTCCTTTCTAGCCATATCATCCTTCACACAGTTCATCCAATGTTCTTTGGCCTTCCTCTACCCTTCATTCTAATCTATCTGACTTGATGAGACGCAGTTCCCCATTTTAGTCTCCTGAAAACCTAGTGGAACTGTGGAAGTATAAGTAGGTCCAAAGAAAAACAAATATTCCAACATGTTATTATCATTATTAGTGTGGCATTACCGTCATCGGATATGGATTTATGTACAAATATAATGTTTTTTATTACCATTACTTCCAGAACAATCTTTGCTCGTAAATATATAACGTTATTTTGTTTGACTTTTTATTACTTTTGTATGAAAAGAGCTATAATATTGACCGACCACGGGTATCCGAAGTGCCGGCAACAAAATCATTTTTCGCAGAACACAAGATTGAATTTTAGGTAAACAATAGATGTCCGTTGCTGAAAAAGGATTGTAGGTAAAAGCTTTCTATGTTGAAAGCTTTGTACGTAGTATTAAATAAACTACTGGCAACTGAAAATGATCAATTTCATCTGTATTGTGGACTAGCTGTTGACCGCGACCTTCGTCCGCGTGAAATTTTATAGCCTATAACCTTCGTCGATAAATGGGCTATCCAACACTAAAATATTTTTTTAAATCGAACCAGTAGATCCTGAGATTAGCGCGTTCAACCAAACAAACAAAATCTTCAGCTTTATAATATTAAGTATAGATTTGCTTGTGTATTGCAGCTGCGTTGTTTGTAGAACACAAATGAAATGGACCGAATGTATGGAAAAAAAAAGTTTATGCATCACTGTTAAATTAAGGCCGATTTTTTATAACATTTTGAAAACTGAGTATACAGGGCGGAAAGGACACCTACGCACACACGCACACACGCTTCCCACGCATTCAGTACAAATGTCACAGTCAAAACTGTTAATCACTAAACTACTTTGACTCGTTAAAACTAGTTTAACAATAAATAACATTTACTTAGAAAGTTTTAGGTTTGTAAGGTTTTTTTTTGTGACCCTTTTCAAAACATTATGTTGTAGTAATTCTAGGACTAGGTAATTACAACGTTCTAAAACAACATATTTTAAATGGAGAAAATGCATTTTAACATAATAAGGATTTTGACTGACACCAGTCAAAAGTGGTTTTGACCGATTAACAGTTTTGACTGAAAACAAACATCACGAGGTTCACGAGAGGGTTTTTTTTTTTCGGATGGGAAATCATCAAATGACCCCCCCCCCCCACTCTGGGCGGAGCGGAGGGGAGTGTCAGACTTGTACTGACTAAAACCCATCCATGTTCCTTCTTTGCCCTTTGTGTTCCAGGGCCACGGTGTCTCTTTCGAACAGTCCCGCAGCTCTGGCAGGCATCGGCCCATGCGGACCCCTACTCGGTTGCTGACATCTCTTTGAGGTGCGCGTGGAACACGAACGCGCCGTCGACACGGCCTGTCGTCATAAGACGGCCGGACGGCGAGCTAGCCCATAACTCGCCGTCCACAGGCTCGCGCCTACGGTGGCCGGGAGCCACCACGTGACCCCCGACGCCCAGGGCGTCTCCCGCGGCGGCTGGGACGTGAGGTTCTTTCCCTCTCACGTCCCGCCACCTCCTTCACGAGAGGGTTGATGTATTGTGTTGCAACTTGAGTGAACTCGCAAAAGCTGCATTATATATAATATGTTATTTAGATGTAGGTTAAGATTTAGGATACAGAATGTAATTTTATAGGATGTAGATTAAGGATTTAGCATGTAAGGCCACTCTATCGCATTGGATCGCAGATCTGTAATGGTAGTTGTAGGTAAGAGTTTGTAAATAAATAAATAAACAAATCATTCCGAACCCAACATATAAATTTTTCAACGGTAATTTAAAAAAAAACAGCTGTTTCCTACAAAAGTGCAATAGGTACTTACATGGTGAAAATTTATGGAACGGCTGATGTGCGAGTGCGACTCGCACATGGCCGGCTTTTTTAATTTTGACCCGACAATTCGGCATAATATAGGTACTTACTTAATCAATTAAAAAAAAAAAACGAAAAGCCTAGTGTTTTTAAAAAATACACGAAACGTTACTGCAAATGAAACGAATATCGCTGCTTTTCCACAAAGACTTCATCATTAATCTCTGGTCACCGGTAATACTTTAATGTTCTAAATCTAAGCTGGTCCTAATGGAGCTCTAGACTCCTCGTTACAAACGGTAATGGCCGCTCACTTTTATACGAGTTTTGTTAGTGGACCAAAACAACGCTGGTCGACCACGTAATGTGCTGCTTAATGACCTAGTGTTTATGTACATTCATAATTTTATTGTAGCCTTTGCTCAATAAAGATTTTCTGTGTGCTATGAATTGCTTTTCCGTTGAGTATTTTTCTATGACATGACTATTTTGGATTATCAATAGCTAGCAAAACTAATCTAGAAAAAATATTATCATAAATATCACTTTTGACTATATTTTACCTTCAACTGAAATGATGTGTATTAAATGGTGCGTAACTTTTAAAAGCTGGTCTTGGCATAAAAAAAAACACGATGTTTCGTCCTACCGAAAACATTGTTGTCTAAAAAGCAGCCATACTTAATATTGTGACATAAATAAATAATGATAAACCGTACACAGAAGCTGACAAACATAAAAACCAGCCCAGCGTCCTTGGACAAAAACAACACAAGATTTTTCAATTTGGCAAAGAAGGTGGGTCTCTAGAGGATTTTGTGGTTTTAGCTTGCGGTATACCGGCATGGCTAGGTATAATCCTCGGTAGGATTACAGACTCGAAACCCGTCTAGTACCGTACAGCGTCAATACCTAGCGGGATGATTAATAGCATACCGATAATCCCTCGGGCTCTTGATATCGTTTTGCTCAACGTTCCGAGTCGTCGTTCGTTTTCCTCATCGCGATACTGTGACCACAAACATGGACTATGTCCTCCTCACGACTTAATTGAGGCCATCTCGTAGTCTGTCGCATTAATTGTTTTATATTTTAATTCAATAGCTCATTCGTATTCATATCTCGTTTCACTTTCTTTTTGGAATAACAAATTAAACCACTTGTTAACGTTTTATGATCCTATCTCTTGGACATGAATAAACGTTTTGTCAACTTTTTTTACTAAGATTAAGATTCTTCAGAACCGTAAATTTAATAAAATTTCTTAATTTCTTTGTTCGGTAAAACCGATAGCTTTGGCACCCTTTTGTTCTAAATTCGTCGATCAGCACTATAGAGTGTGATCGTGGCACTGCCGCACCAATTAGTCTCTTGTCAGCTGGTCTTTGAATCATTCACTGAGTTCATTCTCGCTGACATCACTATCCATCTCTATTTTATACTGGAATTTAACAGAATGGGTGGTAATCCTTCTTACCTGTCTAAAACAAAGTTTCGAAACGCTATTTACTTGACTTTCATTATTCATGACGAAGAAACGAGGCGACCAATTTAATAAGCCCCAAACAAATTCTTTGTCGTAGGTAATTAAATTGATGAAGTGCGTGACGGCGGTATCAAATTCATAACTTGGAAAGGAAATTTTTCATCACCCCGAAGCGTTTTGCCAAATTGAATCGAGAGCCACGAATATCCGGATGGCCCAACGACACCCGACAATGTTGATTCTCTCATTTCTCCCGACGCACTTTAAATGGCTTCCATTTTGGGACATTGTCACAATTCGCTTCTCGAAAATTGAGGATGTCAAACGTAGTATGAATTCCAATGAACTTTGTTATTTATGTCACTGAGATTTTAAGCTGCTTGATAATTTGGAGTAATCCAATTTAAGCGATTGCTCAGTTTTGTTAAGCTGTTGATCTGATTGGTGTCTATTTTCAATTATAGATAGTCTTGGATATTCTGTGGCGTTCCACCGATTAACGTTATACCCAGCCCAATACCTCTAAATGTTTCAGTCAACTATCGACGTGACCCTCATTGATGGTAAAACAAAACCTCTCCTACCGAAATACTCCTCCAGTTTTACATGAAAACTATACCGTCCACAACTCCGTTAAATGTATCAACTACCAAATAACTGCCACACGTGTTCGCGACGTATAAAACTCCTGTAAACAGTATTTCCTTGCCAAGTTTTCGTATATGCTCTATAGAATATATTATGTTGTGCACGTTTTTAGAGTTTGTCATAAACGTCGGTGTGCACCCCGCATCTCAATCAAACGTGTCTGAGTGGCTGGAATTTGGGAACTGTTTCCACTCAACCGGTATTAGATAGAGGACGAGGGTCTGTCGATTCCCCGACAGTTATACGGACTGAGGACTGCGACCGAAACGTAATTTACTTACTTTTAACTGCCTATAAACTGTTTTTCTCTCGTTCTTGCTATTCATCTGTTTATTTTACGGATCGGATATCGATTACACTTTATTATCATAATGCTTTTGGTGGCATTCTTTGTTTACCGTCACGGGTGAAGAATCATACGATTATATTGTTAAAAATTGAAAGTATGCTCTGAAGAACATTCAATTCTATCTCATTACAAACTTTTCACAACGTAAACAGACAATAAATATTATGTAACCGTGATTTTGTGAACATAATAAATCTTTGGGACACATCTGGTTCTGTTCATTCAACAGCTGGGTTTAGCTTGTAAATTCGTACAAAAACCAGCCACGGGGGCCGAGTGTACGTCCCTAAAGGATCCCAATAGAACGCAACCCGAGGGTTCGATTTGAAAGGCATCGGAGGTAGGTACACCTTTTTTCGCTGTCATCTACGCCCACAAAGACAGCTAATATAAAAGATTCTACCTGAACCACTCGAACGTACACGATACCTTAATAAAATGTTAGCAAAATGATATGGGTAGACAAGGTTCTCAATGTTATTACTATTAGGAGAATTATTAATATTGTTTATGTTTGTTACATGTGTTTCTTTTACTTTTTGTTTGCCCTGTGTGGCAATGTCAAAGTTCTAATTAAAAATACATACGGTAACTTTAACCCCAATAAATTCTATAAATAAATATAGGTATTGTCTGTTCTCCTTTTGATAACAATAGGTACTTTCTAGTGTTTATCTTTTGTCTATTCTATAGATTTTAGTTCTAAGTATACGAGAGGTAAACCATTTTCTTTTGTATATAAAATATATTTACATACTTACTTTATAAATGTACTTATACTTATATCGACAAATCACAGAACCAATTCTTTATCTTCGATTTTCAGTAAATGCATACGCTTTGTTTATGTGGTCCATCAACTCTGAACCGATACCGAACTCAAGACAAGGCGAGATAAACTCGTAAAGCCAACGAGATGTTTGTAAAATGTATCCCCAGTGATACCAGCATGTATTGAGCAGAAAACAATAATATTCGTATCAATAGCGAATATATCCCATAAGAAATTCAAATACTTTATACCCTTCCCATGGAAATTGATGCGAATGAATAATAGAACCAGTCCCAATACTTTATTCGATACAATATTCAAGCTACCAACTACGTGTTTGAGGTTAAATTTTCAATTTGCATAAACATTTTATCATTAGTTGAGTTAATGCCTTCGGTTGATGCTAATTTGGATATCGTCCAATCATCGCTGACAGTGAATTTAACTACATTATCGGGCTTATCGATCGGTGTGGATCAACCTGCGTTAATGCGATATGAGTTAATGAATTCTGAAACCGACGTACCCAATGTTTTAGGAAATAAACATAATTATGCTATATTTTGGTCGAAGGCAAATAAGAGGTATTTTTAACTACACAATCAAATAGGAAACCAATTCTCGTAGGTATCTTAAAATTGCTATGGGCTGCAGTTAAGTGCAATTCAAATCATTGGTCAAAAGTGTATACGCTCGCGTTAGTTGATACTTCATTGTGTAGCAGCTTTGTGTTGTAAAATTTCCTTGTCGAAACTTAGGAAAAGTCCTTTACGCTTGTAGACATACGAACGACAATCTGTAGTAAAGATGTTTTAGAAGTGGAACCAAAATGCCGGTTGCATGTTGACTTTACAAAAAAAGACTTGCTGTTTAAACTCAACAGTAGGTACCAGTGGCGAAGGTTCCATACAACTCGATTCCTACAGGATTCCCTTTGAAAAATGGCACAGTCAGTATTCTATAGACCAATAATATAATCAGATTAAAGATATTATGTACTCCGGCTTACACATTTTGTGCTGACATAGTAATAGTAAAGCCACAGTGTAACCATTAATTTTGTCCTAAACTGATTTTGCCACACGGCACGCCAACTGAAGAGGTAAACAATCGTGCATGTAAACTTCCTGTGACTAATTGTGCGCGAACCCCACGTCGAGACGAAACAGATGTGCTAGCTACATCCATCTAGTCTGTTTACAAGATATTTTACTCAACTTAGTTACTGACGTGCGTTCGGGAAACGAGACTGACGGTATTGTTGCTTTCTTGGAATAAAACTAGAGACGCGTTTGTTTCTATGTTCGGTATGATGAAAATGGATCTGTTGTGATGTTTTCATAGGTGGAAAATACTACAGTATAGAGGGCGTTGAAATATTAGCCTAGTTTGTAGTGTTATTGTTTTAGTTGGATGCTTAATTTAAATTACTGTACATTTCCAGTAGCCTCGCTTTGTATAGATTTCCTATACAATAAGAGATCCGCATAAACTGGTTTTGTATAGCTTGATTGGCCGTCGTGCGTACCAACTAAGAAGTACCGTAAACGTAAGAAGAACAATTTAAAATTAAATTGCAGGTTAATGTCATAGTTTCCAATGCTTTCAATAATTAACTAATTTACGAAGTAACTACAACCCTGTATAATCCAAGACAAAAGAAAAACAAAAGAATCATAATGAATGTTTTGTATTTACATACCTGATACTTTTACATAACAATAAACATTGTGAAAAGAGCTCTAAATTGCGAATTTTGACATGTGTCACCCCAGCATACATCCACTCACAGGCTGGGGTGGATTTGGCCAAATAGGCACATGGCCGGCGCGTGATTTAGCCCGGCTTTGTATTTTTATTTAGGAACGGCCCCGTAAAAGCTAAAAAAGGCTTACAATATTCGCGCCGCGTAAATATGAATCTTTTGTTATTGTTAATAATTTGTCATCGTAGGTAAATGGCATTTGTTTAGGCATTTTACTTTCATCACAACTGGTCGCAAAACGGTGAAGGAAAACATCGTGAGGAAACCGGCATGTCCTAGAACCAAAAATTCGAAGACATGTGACATCTACCAACCCGCACTGGGCCCGCGTGGTGGATTATAGCCCATTCCTTCTCATAGAGAGGAGGCCTGCGTCGCAGCAGTTGCAACATTAATAGGCTGATTATGCTATGTTATACTTTCAGAGATGACTACGTAAGAGTACCTAATTTAAAAAATCGTAACCGCAAAAATTACAGCGGGGGCCAGATATCTAACACTTCTGAAGATCATCAACGTCATATGTTTGTCATCATATAGGTTTTTACATAAGAAACAGATCAAGAACCGCAAGTTCGGTGACCTCGCCAAGAATAAGGGAGAAAAACATCTAAGAGCCAGGATGATGAGCATGTCATGTCACACACCTATTATCGTGTACATCACAAAATGTTCGCACGGCACCCGTCATTGCGTAGGTACCTAAGCTATCATTTTTCACGTCCTAATCCGTACAGGGCTCGTCAAAGGGAGCGCTTATCGTGGCCCCTATTTATTTCCGAGGGATTGCCACGTAAACCTTGTCATAGACGTTTCATTCTGTCGTATTTTCTTCGAATTACACGGCGATCGTCAGCAACCACAATAAAGTTGTTATTGTAAATGTTTACTGAGAAAGCTAAACAAAGCGATATTCATGTAGTACCTACCTAATAAGAACGGTGGTCGGTCATTGGTTGACGGAACATGGACCGTCAGAGTGGAAATATCTCATGTAATGCTATTAAATTTCCTGCTGAACGCTCACACATCCAAACTTGACTATCGGACAACGAGAATTCTGAGGAGTAGGTTAAACTGAAGAGCTGTGGAATATCTAGTTCCCTGCAGTATATCTAGTACACACGGCGGCGGCACATGAAGCTGTACATTTCCAGTATAACTTGGCCTCGCTTTGTATAGATTTCCTATACAATGAGAGATCAGCATAAACTGTTTTGTATAGCTTGATTGGCCGTCGTGCGTCGCTACACGGGATATTAATACATTATTTGGTCATTTAGTAAATAACAGTTAATTATGTTCTCTCGTAAAAGTTCATTTAGTTTGTCTAGGTTTTACAAAAAAGAACAATATGTAAGTAAGCTGTTAAGCACAAAATTTTTGTTTACCTACTTTAGTTTTGTTCATAATTTTATAGGTTCCTACGCAAAAGGTTAGACTGCTCTAGACAAAAGCAGAAATACGTAAATATTTCCACAGGATTTTTTTTTCCAAGCGTCGTAAAAAGTCTTCCTCCACAACGTCTTAGCTTTCAGCTAAATAAACACTTTCAATTCACTTTCTGACATTTATGAACAATAACTACGTTAGTACCACATTCTAACAAACATTATTACTGTTCGATATACGAGAATAAAGCGAATACGGCACAATAAAACTAGTGGCCTATTATATAATAATAAATAAACTCTTTGGAGCGGAACTTGTAACAGTGAAATCATAAATAACAGTGCATTGTTCTCCAGATATTTGTTTTACATGAACTATCGATTTGTGTTGTATTGTAAAATGCTGGCAGGTACAGTTCCATCGGAAAAGCTGCTAATTTTCGTGCAGGAAAATTTACATGACGCACGTGTTTGTTAGTTAAACTACAATTTATTAAGTATGTACAAAGAGGCACATCAACTACAGCAAGCACAACAAAGCATATATAAAGCACAAAAGTGTAAGAAAACTAGAAATTACTACACATTTATCCAAATCTCAATGCAGAATAAGAACAAGAAAACTTTAATGGAGTTTTCTGAAACTTGTAAGAAGATAGCAATACTAGATATTATCTAAAAGCAAATCGAATTGTACTGCACACAAAACAGTAGTAACAAATCAGGAATGCAGGTCTACACATCCTCAAGCAACATAGGAAACATCTGGATCAATTAAGGTGCTTTTACATCCAGTGGCGACAACACAAATGACTCGAAGCTAATAGTGCGAACACGCGTGTGAACGTAGCGTCCAAGTCGTGTCGTGATCTTGCGTTTCCTCTTCCTCATACACCCACAGTAGGTACCAACCTGTGGGTACCAATCAACTAGAACAAAAAGTTTCCTTTGGGGATTTTGTGCCGTGTACCAACTTACAGAAGGCCGTGTGAACTAGTATTTTATGTTCGTTCGAGCTTCGAACATTGTTGCCTCGAACATTGTTGTTGCCCTGGCTGGAGGCCTAACACTCAAGGCACCCACAGGATAGTCCGGTTGAGCAGACGACAACCTGCAAAGTTGGACTGCGAGATGCCATTCCGAAAATATAAATATTTGAACATTGTTGCTAGCAGAGGGTTGAAGTGTATCGACGTAGATATTTTCACGGAAGTTTGAATAATTTCTCCGATTTGCTAAGTCGTACTCCTGCGCTGTTTCATAGGTGTTCTCCGTAAAGCGAAAGAGTTATGATTTTATTAACAGCATAATAAAAGGTGTAACAAGACCCTTAACGAAGCCGAAGGCACTTGTTCTGCCCGTCATTGCGATCATTTTTTTGTTCTAGATATTGGGGGCCAAAGTTTCAACTTTTTCATAAGTTTTTTTTTAATACATGTTTTTGATATAAGAACTTTAGTTTAAACACCTCCACGACCCCCGTACTATTCAATCCACCCATCAGCACAATGTTTTGAGTGCATTACATTGAGTCGTACCGTACAACGTGATTTATCACCCCAAAAAAAAAGTCGTTTCCCTGTAATAATTTTTGCGCCAAGTTACTTAGTTTGATATACAGAATTCTAGGTTGACGGCTTCATGAAGGGTCCGTTTACATCCTGTATATATTTACTCACTACATCATTAAACCCAATAAATACTGAACCAAATTAACACTAGCTAATATACCTATAACCTCTTCTTGTTTCCAGTTGATTATTCAATAAACTCGCTAATTATATTACACGTGTATTTGTAATTCGATGGCACAGCGTTTAATCGCTCATCACTCATTTTAACAACCTACGCACTTAATAATATCCCCTCTGGTTTAATTAACTAGTAATAAAACGCGATCGTTTTCTATAAAATATGGAACGTTTCATCGTATTAAAATATTAACCACTTTTCTCATTAATCTCGCAAAGCTCTTCACTTCAGTTTTAAAGCATTTTAGAAATATAACAATTTTCCATGTGAGCCGATCGTTAAATAACCCGTTATTGGATCTGCATAACACTGAGCAAATCTGGATAGCGTATTTTTAGTTTTTCCCTGTTATTTTTATTTCCACGCTTGCATTCCGTTGGCCATGTTTTTTATGCTGTCAAAAAGAACAAATCTTCTTTCTTTTAAAAAAATGTGTGCGTTTACAAACATTTAAACTCACATACACAAACAACCAGACGGAAAAACTACCTGTAGGCCATACAAATATTTGTTCCGTGCGGGAATCGAACCCGCGACACGAAACGCAGCAGTCAATCGCCCAGCCACTGCACCAACCGTGCCGTCGCAAATGACGCTTTTAGTATATTTGCTGCCATCTGCTGTAAAATCTTGCAAGCGTGACGAAAATCAAAGTATAGGTAAAAAGAAAGCCTCTGCCGCACAAAAGTTAACCACACATAGCTACAATGTGTAAACTAGATCAGAGCCCATCTGCCGAATTCGAGATAGTGGAGTAGAGTACCCTATCTGTTCCGCCGGTACTAGGCTTCCACAAAGGGACCATTCTCGGTAATTCTATTGAATATCATCGGCGATGCGATGCACGGAGCCCGGACCCCGTACACGTGTAATCGGTAAATCGATGCCTACTTTGTTGTTGGTATTTGCTCTGTGTGAGTAAAGCAAGTGAAACGAAACTATAGACGTGAATAGGTGTGGACTAGGGATGCGACTGTGTGAGTAGAAGGCTTGATGGATTTTTTATTCTGTGTTAAAAAAACGATGTCTTTAACGATAGAAGGTTTTGCGAAACCATTTTTTTGAGTAATCGAGTGATTCATTTAAGGATTCAAGGAAACCATTTTGTGGCACTGGTGATAGTAATTATTAAGACTCCGAAATTTATTATGGTGACTCTTAAAACACTTTTTATTAGGTAATCGTGAAGTTCCCAAGCAGTTAGGATAACAAAACGCCCCTTCTTTTTCGAAAAAGCTTAAGTTATACCGGACAAAAACGTAGATAGGCGGGAAAACTGCAAAGAAAAACTACACAAACAGCTAAATGACAAACTAAAACAGTCTGCCAGTCTCTATGCAAACAAAAAACAGTCACCTAAACTCCAACCATCAATTTGCCTCAAAGCTTACCAGATAGACTAGCAGAGTGTTGCAATATCGACGTCGAATCAAATGTCAAATAGCTGGCGGCAGGGTGCGATATGTTTGAGCCAGCACGCTTGGTGGCCGCCGCACCCACAGGATATGGCGCGGCCATGACAGACGTCGCGATAGCCGCCCGAGCGTAGACGGGTTGCAGTGTATAAGCTATAGGATGGCTAGAAGTGATAGGAATGGATTAGGTGTTCGGTAACGTCGGTGCATCGAATGGTCGGGTTCTTACTTGTTATTGTCAATGATGTGTTAGGTTACCATTGTAAACTTTACAGTCCGCCGCTTCTTATGAAAAAATCAAAAAGAGTTTTTTTTGGATACTAAAGTAAGAAAGCAAAATATATGTGAATTAAACTGATAATGTTTAAAATCTCTTATATACCCTATTTTAAAAGTCTTATGTATAAAAAAAGAAGTTAATTTTAGTTGATTAATGAAGTTTCGAAATTGGAACAAAATATTATTGTGATGTGCCTGTCTCCGCAGAAACAGTTCATGCCCAAAATTTTCAAGAATAAAAATGAAATAAATGTCTCTTCCATTACGATCTATGCCAGCGATGATTAGGTTTTATACGTTGCAAGTTTGATAGAGCGTGGCACATCCAGTCTGGCAACACCGAGGGGCCACGGGCACGGTTGTTTGTTCACAAAATTGCCATTTTTATGGCACGCAAGGCGATCATATTGTGGCATTACTTGCTTGACGTCCCACGTCGCGTCACGTCATGCCGCAAATACGGGATATTTGCTCTGTGGAGACATGATGCGATTTTATTTGGACAGTCTCGTGCTTTTCATTTATTTTTGGTGACAAGTTTACACGATACACAATTTATCACAGCACACACACAATTTATCTCTAAACTTACAGGATCTAACAGGGTGGAAAGTCACTTATAGAAATTTTAATTAAATACTCCCTGTATTTAATTAAAATTTCTTCATTATTGTATTAATATTATTACTCGGAACTCTCTAAGGAAGCCAAATCAGGGAATAGCTATGTGTGAACATGTTTTTTTTTAAATAAATGCTATGGATATTTAGACAAACAAGTTAATTGCGCATGTTGCTTCTATTACACGCACTACTCAACAGCGATCATCACTGTTTCTCCGCAATTCGTCTTACTTAATCCGCGGACAGCAAAAGTTGTTCTCTGGTAGGTATTTAAAAAAAATCAACACTGGTTTTCAAACGTCCACTTACTCGTCCAATCAAGAAATCTCTTCGAATCTATCCCGGTTCGTCACGCCTCACTGCCGAATCTTTGTTCATCGTAATTGCCCTCCGTGACGACTCATAGCCGTGTTATATGGAGAGGCTATTAAACTGTCAATGCCAGAGGGTCATAATCGGGAGTGCGCACCGCAATATGGGCAACATAAATCAGCTAATTAACCCTCCTAGCCCTTATTAACGACATAAATTTCGCGCTCCGAAGCACACTCGAGACGAGATGCGGGTTTATATGCGCATAACACACTCAACGCCAGGTCTGCCGGTGGAATTATGCCAGTAAGTGTTCGAGGTCTAATGTGGCTTAAGTACAAGACAATGTTAATCTTCGTTGTCCTTACAGTTACTGCGTAACTTGATGTAATCTTGAAAACGTGAGACGATAATGTGCGCTAGTACCTAGTTGACTTAATGTCGAGTCTTTCGTCCTTTGTAAAAATAGCAAAGAATCATTAGTTCACAGAACGCATAATACTATGTGACAACGCACTCACTAACCTAATGGGAAGTGAGGTCATTTGTGATGAAAGCGCACATTAAAAAGTAGTCACTGCGTGGTTTGAGTTGTGACATTTCAAAACCGTAACATTTTCCATTGGACATACAAAGGTTGTAAAAAAGTGATAAAACTCCGCACATAATTACAGTAGTACAGCGAGTATTCCCGTATCGCGTGGCGAGGGCTATTACAACGGATATAAACTAGTGAGTCATCTCTTCCCCGCTTATCGAGCAGATCTCCGGCACACATGGCGTCATTCGATGCACTTTATTGTATTGCCATGTTACAACCTATCTCATCTGGCACGCGAACTTTTTCATTTCATCCCACAACTGCGATGCTATCGCCGGATAAACGACTCCGATAGGAAAATGAGCTCGAAATATACCATAATTTATTATAATACATCTGTGAGCTTCAATAAAAACTCGGATGCTTTGAAAAAGGTCTTATCCAGCGAAGTAGAAATGGAAAACGTGTTTTTCATCGAACTCAGCGGCGAGGTCGGCGATGACTAGTCGAATTAAAAAACAGAAGAGAACCGCGCGAGCAACGGAATGAATGTTATTGTACCAATAGTAATTTATCAAAATGTCCGAAGAGCGTACCGCCCGACAACTATCGCACCGCTTGCTTTATACGAAATTTAACCAATGAGAGCGTTCCAGTCTTATTGCTTTTACACTTGAGATACGGATCTATTAGGATCACTGCACTGGAAAAGATAAAATGTTTTGTTTTTGGCAGATCGGCTTTCCATTCTTAAGTAACTCAAATCACGCCGACTGAATACTGATGTTGGCTTTTCGTGGGCTTCTGTTGGCCCCGATTGTTTTTGTTAAATAGAAATTAATGCCTGTTTGACTGCGGATCAATAGGAGTCACGAATGGTTAATGTATGAATGGGTTCAAAAGTTCGTTTGTGAAGCGTGACAGAGATAAAAGTGAAGTTTTATCTGTATGTTACGCTATTATCTATTAAAATTATAAGAACCCTCTTCCTTTAGGGGTCAGACTACGTGGGGTCGACAAACTCGTGTGCATTCAGCTGTGATCGCTCTCAATGGCGGTCATTAATATAAGCATACGCACAAAAGATGGATTTAGAGTTGATGCGAAGTCATAATGCATAGATCAATAGACGGACATGCTTTCGAAAGTATTACCATAAGCAAATTAAGTAGCCGCTTAGATATTAGGACACGAATGTAGGGGAGCAGCTCGGAATTAATTTATGTTCCTGGGTGAGGTTTAAAAAAGTAAAAAGTACGCAGTGGTGTGGAAAAATGTCAGAAAACATAAAAAGTCCATTAGCGTAAAAAGGGCTGTGTAACCGTGTTCAACCTAGGCCTAATTGGTGGAGATCCCGCATTTGGCGTAGGTATAGGAGTGCAATTTACATACCTAAATGCCTTGCGCCTTACCAGAGAGGACAAGAAACCCACGTAGAAAAATTATAAAGACAGAACTTTAAAACCAAATAAAAGAATATCATACTGGTAGACCGTACGTCTTTGGTAAGACCTTTGGACCTCGATCTACCTGATCTAAGACTCCAGCTTGTGCTGGTTTGTACTCACTGATTCCAATGTTGTAAAAATATAAAAAAAACAATGCCCGGAAAATAGCAAACAAAGTGCTTTATTTTAGCTTCTTCATCGAAATTTATAACAAAAAGTCTTATCAAATTAACCCTAAAAAGGACATAGATAGTGAGTCGTTACTGGTGTAGATAGTTTAGAGTCAGTAAGCCTCATATCATTCGAGAACACGGCTGTTCCATGCATAATGCAAAGCGACGCGAGCCAGTTACTACGTTCATGACGTCCCGCACTATTTAGTGATGTTACTGCTAATGAGAAACTAAGCTGCGGTCTTTATTTAGATTTGGGGAACCTCAAACATCCCTATTAACAAATCTAAGAAAAGGCTAGCTTAAGGTTAGCTTTGGATATAGTTTTAGTTACATAGACATACGACCTGAAAAAGCAGAAAGAGCTATGTAAAAATAGCTACAGAATCTTTTATTAGAACTGAACTGCTAATCAAATCAAATATCTTTATTAGAACAAAAATACATTTTACAAAGTAATTGCGTACGTAAATAGCTACATTAGTTAAAAACAGTGTCGCAGCGAGCGCATGAAATGATGAAAACAGTTAATTTTGGAAATGGTGGTTTAGGTTTTTTTAATATTTCAAATTATGGTTCCCCATTTTTGTCACATTTTTACGACCTTTATTATGGCATAAGTTTTATTGTTAAAAACCTAATATAACTCAAATGAAATAATTTTTAAACCATCATTTAGACTTGTTTTTGCGATTTAATTGGATGCAACAAAGTGCAAGTAATCGTGTATCGCATTCCCGAAATATCTAGATCGAAGTGTGAAATATGTAATATGTTTTTTTTTCAGAATTTAAATCCGTGCTATATACGAATAAAACACAATACAAAACGACGTTTAACCTCGCCTTAACACCCACCTCCAAGAGGTAGACGACAGCGTTCCAGATACAAACATTAAAATAATATATAAATACAGCAACAAAAAATTATTTGAACAAATAGATGTATTGGAACATCATAGAGACTAGAGCTAAGGTTACTAGAAAATCATACTCACCAAAAAACATATCTAAGAAGCAACTAACGCCCTAGTAGTTCTTCCAACTTTAAAGTTTCTAATCAACCTAAAGTAATGCAGCACGTGCGCTGAAATCACTAACATTATTATTAACACTAGAAACGGGATATTTACCATGTTTACTGATTTCTCGTGGTGTCTGGTTTCTGTTTTCTGATTTATCCGTGATCATGGTGCTTGCAACAGCGCCGAAATATCGGGAACTCAAAGAAATCAGTAAACATGGTAAATATCCCGTTTCTAGTGTGATAATCTGTTTAGTGAGTTTCCGAAAGCGCATGCAGCACAACACTAGACGTAATTTGAAGAGCACAGTATAGGTATGGCTCGACACTGCGTTAACTAGCAGATAAAAGCACACACAAACGTTGAATGAGCTATAATGGGGTTATTTAGAAGCCGCGTCGGAACAGGCCTCGTGCGAGCCGCAACAATATCACTGTAGAAGTAGCATACCCTCAGATTGTCTTACTTTCATATTGCTTGCTTCTTTTGTTTCTCTTTGTGTATAGAATGGTTATATTCAGTGGCGGATTTACAAGTTTTCAACGTATAGGCTGTACAGTTTTTGCCGCCCTTGCCTCTACAATTGTCATGTCCTACATTATTTTTACAATCTAACAATTTCGTTGAAATTGCACGTAAAATATTTTTTGGGTATATTTTTGAGCTAATCAAAGCTCAATCATGTACAATTAATAAGGCGGGGTAATGTATGCTACTTACACAATAATGTATATTTTGTAAACGTGAATAAATAATCTTTATTGCGCTTACAAACAGTTAAAAACAATAATGCTGCTAAAATTTGTTGCAGACTTCTAAAACATCAGAAAACCGTCATGCCAAAATCTTTTTGATTTCTATGAGGTATCAAAAAAATATATACCCAAATTTGCCGCCCCAAAAATCTGCCGCCCTAGGCTCAAGCCTACTCAGCCTGCTGGTAAATCCGCCACTGGTTACATATCTTTCTGATTTAGACTTTACGTGCCGTATGACATGACATAAATTAAATCAAGCAAAATTGTTGGCAACTCGCGGAATTTTACCTTTTTAAACTGAAAGTGATCAGACCTAAGGTATGGTTAAGATCCATCTCTTTGTTTACAGCCTGTATGTTGGCTATATACACAAGTATCTACTGTAAAAGAGCCTTTTGTTAACAAGAATTTTCCGACAGCATTGAAAATTCTGAAAATTGGTCGGCATTAACGTTATTAAAAAGCCCGAAAAGGGAATCCAGCACTTTCATGATTTGAATTATGAGAGCAACAATCAACGGTGCCTTCATTAAAATATGTATTGCAGGCGACAGAATATAGGGTTCCTTTTTGGCACACGTTACTTTTTAAAGGTGGCGAAGTTTTTAGTCATAGTCATAGTCCTTAAACGTGTTACCGTTGAGATAATCTGGTTTTAGAATGATTATTTTTCAATATACAAAGATTTTAATTTTTTTTTGATTTTTTTTTCTTTCAAAGATTATTACATTTAAAAATAAAATAATGGTACTAATAGTGCTTATATTGACAGTATTTCTAATGAGTTTATAGTCTAAATTACGTGACATTTGCGAAAAGACCAAAACATTTCCTTTTCTTCATAAATACGAGTATTAAATGAACAAAATTAAACCACAAAAAAGCCGAAATTTAATATTTGACCGAGTTGGAATTTTAATATACCTACTACTGCCCACAATAAAGTTCCCTCATCAAGATTTTATCACTAGTTCACTCTCTTAAAATTCAAGATGGCGATGCCATAAAACGGGAAATGTATTTTCTTAGTAAATGTTTTCCGCTTTATTCGAACGTTACTTTAACAGCATAGTTAAATTTAAAATTTTAGAAAGATTAAATGTCACCTCACCTCAATGCCATTACGAAAAACCAAGTTTCCCCGGAATTAATTTTTATAGCAACCGCTACGCATGTAAAAACACTTTTTCCATAAGAATTATGCCTCAGCTGCCCTGATTTTGTAACTTTTTAGCTGAAATAAACGGAAAGCTCATAAAAAAGGGTCTGAATATGCACGGCGCTATTTAATGTGACTTTTTGCAGTACATAAAATATAAATGAGCGGTTTTGTTGTAAAAAGTTTATACCTACGCCCCAACGACGTGATGGGGCTTCACGTTATAGAGCTATCATCACAATGGTACTTCCTCGCTTTCAGCTCAAATGGAATCCTTCAAATCTCTGCATGAATGCCTATCATGCTGGTAATTTCCAAAGGACTGGACTGACTATTGATTATATACTATCTCACAACACTCGCGGATCATTACCCGTTAAGTAATAGTTTTGACATCATCATATAACGATTAGAGATCTTATCGACGTAGGTATATGCTGTGCTAACGCTTCGGCACCGCAATACGAATGGAAGCTATGCCAGAGATGGTAGTTCGCTAACGATAATTATAAATTATGTCTTCGCACAGCGCCACCTATCGGGTTCAAAACTATATCTAATGTAGCCATTGATATGGGTTTTTTAATATATCAATGAATGTAGCCTATATTTTAAGTTAAACATCTAGCAGTACAGCAGTGAATACTGCGTTCAAATCCATGCAGTAGTTTTTGCGTGATGCGCGTACAAACATACAGACGGAAAGGCAGACAGACAGACAAAAATCCTAAAAACTGTGGTTTTGGCATCTCTTGCTCTAATAAAGACACCCCATATAATTTTTTTTTCATTATCCTAAATGTACAGACATCGGCCTGTTACAATTTTAGACCACTGAGTGATCTAATTTGCTACCTTCCAAATCTGCATTCATTACTGAATCGGATCCGGATCCATAGATAAAATTATACACTGAGAATCTCACGTTCACCCAAACGTCCTTTCCATGATATTGTTCATCGTGTCGTTGACCTCCTTGAGTCGTGCTATATGGTAACTGATAAATGCTTCCACTGACTGGACAGGTCCACTCAAATGTGGTTCTTTCTACAAAATATCATTACAGGCACTAATCTGAATGGTCCTCATGTGACTTGACCAAGATTATGTGTGGACTTTAAAAGAGACTGTGACCTCTGAGTTTGTTTAGGCTGTTTCCTTTCAGAGTAGCCAAAAAGGCGAGATATTAAACCACTTTTCTTATTTCCAGATCAGGCAGAGGTGCAGCCTACGCCTGCTCCGAGGGTGAAGGGAACGCACCCAAGTCCTGCTGTGGCCGGCCCCCGCTCCGGCTGTGCGTGCTGTTCCTCGGCGTGGTCGGCGCCTGTCTGGTGGCCGCTGGAGCAGTCCTCGGCGCACTCAGGCCTCACCCACGAGCCCCTCTCACTTTACTCCTACTCATGATAGGTAAGAAACAGAAGTACACTCGTACCGAAACTCACATAGTAAGAGTAGGTCTGACCTCAGACCTCTACCGACGATCGTTACATACTCCTTTCGCTTCATTTACGCACGTTATACACGCACACCGGTAGCGAATACTGCGCACCAGAACTTGTGAGGAACTTCACCAATGAGGTCGCAGTGTGTTCTAGGGCGTCTCGTCTCGGCAGTTCCACGAACATTTGGTTTGTAAATAAGTATGTACCTTTAGGTAGTCTATTTTCGCAACATGAACAAGTCATTAGATCTGATACGTATTTGAAAGGCCTGTAATAAGGTGTAAAAAAGCAGAACACGGAAAATAAGGTACCTAAATAAAGTCAATTAGACTGTAAGAGACCATAACCCAAACAAGAAACGATAGCTCGATGACAAAATCAATAAATTAGTTCACTTCCTATTACGTTTTAGCAGATTATAAAAATAACATTGATTCGAACGAAACTCTTTATAATCAAAGTCTTTGATCGTTTAACAGTTCGGAACTCATTTCATGCTAAAGCGTTTTTTCTTCATAGCTGATTAAAATTATCCGGTCCAATGAGCGAACCGACCAAACGAAAGCAGGCGAGATCCATCCGTGCCTGCAGATGTGCATAAAATTTAATGTACACGTTCTAATATTCATAAATTCGACCGACACGGCGACATAACAGACGTAATTAACCGTGAAACAATCTGCGGTGGCTCATCTGTTATTCGCTATGCATATGACAATAACAAGTCTGGCCGAAATCTCATTACATCATTCACATCGCCGCTGGAGTTTTCAATTAAACTTCTAATGAGTTTTAGAGTGGAATTAATTGGATTTTCATTAGCGTTAGGGACAGATGATATTGTTACAGGCGACCGATCTATTGTTGTGCCGATGGGGCAATTTGTACGCGTCAGTCACCGCCAACACGTCATCGGCATCGGCGAAACTTCACGCATCTGCACTGTTTTAGCATAAGGCGGTTATCGACCACCGGCTAAATGAATAGCTAGGTAAAGTAGGTATACATCCTGTTTGGATTGGAACTCGTGGAAATAATTTTAAAAGGCGCTATATGTAAGTGTCCATGATTAGACTCTTGAAGTTTAAATTAGTCAGATTGTACATTTGTTTTTCAATATTTTTGCTTTTTATTTGTATGTAACACCTTTTTAACAAGTAACATTTATTTAGAAGTAAACCCGACTACAAATTGTATTTTGTACCTATATATATCTATATTTGTAATTTCCTTCATTTTGATACCATACTCGATAAGTTTGGGTGAAAAAAAAATATATTAACGAGTTACAATTTAGCGCCAAAAACCCGCCATTTTGTTTTTTTTTTAATCACCTATCTAAAGACTCTTGGATTTTTGAGACTAATCTTATGATAACGTAATCGTCGAAATCCATCCAGCCATTTGGAACATACGAGGAAATAAATAATTTTACAAAGAAACAAACATACAAGGTACGCTCGAAAAACAGAACCCTTCCTTGGGAAGTCGGGTAAAAAAGATACTCTATGATGTCATTGAGAACTTTTAATTTAATGATCGATTAATTAAAGGTCCATTTTCAATTTCGTTATTGCTTCTTCAGTAAGCCTGCCTTATTGTTCGTTAAAATTAATGAAACCCCATGTACAAAGTCAGTGGCGCCCCCGTCGGATTACACCGGAACATATTGTTCGTGATCGCGAGCACGAAAGTAATTAACAACAGTTGCGGGAGCGTCAGTTGCTGTTATTATCTGTGGCTAATTTTTGACAGCTAAATTTTTTTTAAGTTTTGATATGGTGACGTGACATCTGGTGATTACAAAAAAAGTTACCAAGTTTTAGTAACTTTTAGATTCTACGTGAGCCTTCTTACTCAGCATTTTCAAATTCTATTCATAGTTTCTAATATATAATAAGTAATCTCATCGACCAATATTGCCTATTTCCACCAGCTCCTGTTTACAGCAGCACTTGTAAACAATGACCTAGGAAACGTTGACTCTTGACGCACACTTGCATAAGAAATATAAGATTTTAAACTATTATGATCATTAACACTAGAAATGGGATGTTTACCATGTTTACTGATTTGTTTGAGTTCCCGATATATCGGCGCTGTTGCAAGCTGATGAGCATGATCACGGATAAACTGAAGTTATTGCGGGTGGGTGTTTATGAGCAGACAAATCTTTCTTGTTCGT
Source organism: Noctua janthina (assembly GCA_963576755.1). Taxonomy (NCBI): domain Eukaryota; kingdom Metazoa; phylum Arthropoda; class Insecta; order Lepidoptera; family Noctuidae; genus Noctua; species Noctua janthina. The sequence continues at coordinate 10,143,205 of OY755055.1, forward strand.
TTACTTAAACAAATCATTAAACATGGTAAATATCCCATTTCTTGCATAAGAATGCTGTACTGGAAATTATGTTGCTAAAACACTGTAAAAACGTTAGTTTACATTTAAGATTGCAATTTTTTTCTGAATATTCTCACATAAACTTAACAAATTAAATACTGAGTACCATAAAAATGAAATTAATGTTATCAGATTATGTCAAGGATTTAATCATCAAACAATAGGAAGTAGCTGAGGCAATTCCTGCCTAGATTTGGGTATCTACTAAGTATATTTTAACAAACATTTATAACTCGCGGTTATAAATGTTTCCACTACAAAGCGATTCAAATAAATGTATCTGGTCCACGCGACACAGTTTTTATTCTATATATGCAAATGATTTAACATTCATAATGCTAATGTGTTTAATATTATACTGTGGGCTTATGTAACACTAACATCAACTTTTTAAACCTAGATAAAGTTTAACCTAAATAAAAGTATTTCATATCTGCGATTTAGTAGTGCAGTTAATCATAGGCCAAACTGCAGCCAAACCTAGATATTTTGTGTAACATGTTTTGTAGGATTCTTAAATGTCACATACGCCGGTTTCACATAGTGTAATCGCGTTTTAAAAGTTTGCCAATGCCTTGCCGTACCACTCCTGCTTAAACGCTCCGAGGCTGGTAGTTCTACACTTGAAGATATTTATGAAGTTCTTTGTTCCCAGGTATAGGAGTAGTGTTAGTAACGGCAGCGGGGCTGGCGTGGCGGCTCGGAGCGCGTGACGCGCCTTGCGCCTTGCTAGGACTGCGCCGTGCTTCGTGCCGGCGTCTCGTGCCTCGGCTGCCCCCGAGCTACGCGCGACCGCACCACCCCTACGCAGCCATGCTCTACCCAGAGTTCCACTATAGGCCGCCACCCCCCACCTATCAAGCTTCAATGCAAGAATATAGACTCAGGTTGGTGCCAAAATCCCCCCTAAACTTTACTGTCTAGGCCAAAAACCTGGTCTCCTAAAAACTGTAAGGTATGTATCAATCTTCTCCTTTTAATTTCATAGTAACGAGGTCTGGTGTCCTAGAAGGCCAAATAGAAGAAACATTGAAGGCAGTCCAAGCTCCGCTTTAAGACCTGTCAGCTGTCAAGCCTCAATGCAAGAATATAGATTTAGGTTTGTAGACATTTTCTTCCTCTTTTACCTCTAAGAGGTGGTGTACTAAATGGCCAAATAAAACAAGGCTTCCATGCTTGGGTAAAGGTTCAGGTTTGTAGCTAAGTTCCCTCGAGTTTTCTAACGCTAGCTTTTATTAAACCAAATGTTTTAAAATGTACATCGAGTGCTATGAAAGAAAATAAGAGAGTTGAGTTTTCCTAAGATAAGGTAACACAAGAAAAGCAAGGAAAATTGAAAACCATAAGTACGTACATAGGTTCTTGTGATCCAAGCCTAATAAACAAGTAAAAAGTTGTTAAACGGAATCATTCGAGTAATGTGGTGACATTTTATAATTCATCGTTATCGTCATTCTTATGATATTTTCATTTTCATTTCTCCCCAAAATAAATTGTTTTTATACGAGGCTTAAACTTAGCAAGTGCGAAGTAGTCTGACCTTTTAACGGCGTTTATAGGTAGTGTTTCTGAATAATAAATCAGCGTGGGTCGCCATCAAAACAAAAAGCTTCCAGTAATGAAAAGCTGAAAGGCAAATAACAAAAACTTAACATCCCACGTATAAAGAGAATGTTGACAATTCTAATTTAATTTTACTTCTAGTTTTCTTACGATAAATTTTTTATTACAAGGATAAGCTATGCGTAAAATATATTACGTTTTCTTTTGCAAATTTCACGAACCAAGGCATGTATAATTAGGTGACAAACGTAAGGTATGAAAAACGTAAAGTTTTTATATCTTTATCAACTTAATAAGAAGTGCTCAATACAGGTATACACCGATATCCTCTTGTCCTGTACCTTCAATTTCGGCAACATAGGGTACACTTGCAGAACTAACATGCAGCAACAGACACGGTGAAGGAAAACAGCATGAGGAAACCGGCATGTCCTAGAACTAATTCGAAGACTTCTAACAAACTTCTGAGGGCTGTAATCGCGTGGGTGATTACAGCCCTCTCTCTCTAACAGATTGGAGCCCTATATCCAAAAGTGAGATGGCAACTACATAGGTTAATTATGCTAACGGGACAGCTATATCGCTGCACGAGACAGACGCAAGTCTTTTATTTTTTAATTTTCTTCTTCGAAACTGACCACAACTTTTAATTCCAGGTTACTTCTGTTAGACAGAAGTGCGCCCGCCGTGTCGCCTCCGCCGACGTACAGATCAAATTCAGCCAGTCTAGTCAGGTACGGCCAAAGTCAATACAATCGCAATATGAAACCTATCGCCAGATTGTTTCGTCTTCTAATGCCTTACCTTATTGCAACAAAGATATCTCGAGCTGTTATCAAATACGAACGTTCGATGTGGACGGTAAAACACATTGTTTTACGTTTATTTTAAAGTGGTTGAGGAAATAGAAACGTATAGTTTGAAACTGAGAATTGTGTTTATGTGTGAGAGTCATTTTACTTTTGTAAAATGAGACGTGGAATTCTGAAAGTTGCTGCATATGCGGGAGTAGGATCATGCTTAAACTACACGAAACATACTGGCTCTACTGGTCAGCTTGCCGAATTCAAAACATCTAGCCTCAATGACTTAACTCACAATGTTTACCTATTGTTTCCATGTCCCCAGCAGAGGATCAACGGGCGCAGCGTGGTGCGGCTCCGAGTACAGCGGTCCACCATCGTACCGCGCCCCCCGCGCAGACCCCCCCGTCACCGTCACGGACAACCTGCCCACCATCACGCCCATAGACCTCAAATACGGCGACAACACCATCGAAGCGTTACCCAAACCTGAACAGGAGAAAGACCCGGACGAACACCTCGTGACTATAGTACACACAGACTCGCAGCCCGTCATCGTTACTGTGTCAGGTTCCCCTGCATTGAACGACACACACACCCAACCACCTTCAGAGATCGACATACTAGCACACTTATAACGCATTCAACATTAGCACAATACACGAACTTAATGTTCTAGGAGGAATAAACTAGACTCAAACACAATCGAAATGCGGCTACACGGACGTTCCTGATTGGGAGTATGTATGCAAGCGCTCCGAAGCCTTGTGATTGTAGCTACGATTGACGTGATTGAAACGATGTACTAATGTACAGAAAAGTAAGCGAAAAGTGATTTAATATAGAAGTGAAACTGTTAATTGTTATAACAATAATTAGCAAATGAACTTTAGTGATTACGTTCGACGGCATGATAATTTTGTTTTGAATGGCAGTGTTGACTTGCGTTTGAAATTACGTTCACGTCTAGCTAAACTAGATAATGAATAGTAGACGATTTCATCTTTAAAAATTATATATTCTCGAGATAAATCTTATTGTGCTACATAAAGGATAAAGTTTTAAGTGCTCATTCAAAACAAAATTGTCTTTTATGTTTGTGTATAACTCTCTGTTTTAAAAATTGTAATGGTTTGAAGTACCTTATTTTATTATAATAAGTATTGTGTAAATATTTAAAAGCACTGACGTATTTTTCGTTTGAATAGTGTTGTTATATTTAACAAAATATGTGCCGTGTATATACAATTGATACAAATTATATTAGGATTAATAAATATGAATAAATAAGTAGTTGATGCAACGATCGATTTATTATTGAAACCAAATCCTTCACCGAGATGTACAACTGAGGAACTTGTTATTCATGTAGTGCCAATGGTTGTTTATTAGTTTTTTTGTAAATAAAAAAATAACTACTTATTATCCTTTTCTATAAAATTTTGCTTAAATACTAACATATTTAAAACTTGAGGCTTTCCGCTTTCGTCATTAGCGTGTTCTTTTAAATCTAGGTTCTATGTGACGTCATCAAGACCTACTTACTGTCGTCCTCTGTATAGCTTACTTTCCACAATAGTTCTAGAACAATAAACCAGTTCTATTGTTACATCTCCTCATTAAACATTAAACAAATATTGTAGGTGTCCCATAAACTCATTTCTGTTGTAATTATCCTACTTACAATTTTATCACTTCCTTACATCTAGCTACATACATTCGCTTAGTTTAATATTTGTATTATTTTTCGACCACAATATTACAAATTATTTGTTACTAGCAAGTTTTAGAAGACCCAAAAAAAATGTTACATATTATAATGGATTAAGTTTTCAATTACAGTTAGCAGATTTAAAATGTGAAATTCGAAAATAAAACGCGACGAACCAAATGTGAGTTTACACAAAGTTTAAAACATTTGAGCGAATGAACAAAATATACGTGTCATAAATTAAAATGAGAAAATTAGACACACTTACATCTTCTAAGTTAATTCCATCAAATAAGTACCCAGAATGTTTCGAAGTACACCATGAAGTAGCATTGATGACATAGTACTGTGTAAAATACTATTAGGCTAAGATATTGTAACGATAATGTATTAAACATATTGTAAATAACGTTATTTGTATTATAAGAAATAAAGATCTTTAGTGAAACCAAACTGTGTTGTTCTTTATTATAAGTATTCAAACCTTAAACGTGGGTCTGACAAATCTAAAGGGTGTAAATAGACCCTTAACATATCCAAAAGGCACTTGTTCTCCCCGTCTTTGCGATCTTTTTTTTGTTCTAGACCGTACCTGGGAACCTTCTAGTTACGAAGATATTGGGGGTCAAAGTTCCAACTACTATTCAATCCATCCATCAGCACAATGCTTTGAGTCCTACCGTAAAACGTGATAGTTCACCCCAAAAAAAAAAAGTCGATACCCAGCAATAATTTTTGCGTAAATTTACTTAGTTTGATGTACAGAATGCTTGGTTGACGGCTATGTGAAGGGTCTGTTTACACACTGTATAAGTAGTTTACAAAATAATAGCGATGGCGGTAAAAGAAAGAAACTGTACATAATTATATTTTTTAACACTTTAGTAGTAAACATCTTATATCATGGGTGTCCCTATTCATTACATAACGTCACGCTTGTAGGGCTGAAGGCTTAGGCAGTATTAGTACACCCACATTTCGCCAGTTATGGTTTAAGTTCCATGTAACATGGGGCCATGTAAACGGGCACAAATAAAGATTCTGGGGCTGCTACTAAGAAATTCCTGATGGATAACACTTTGCCCGACCCGGGAATCAAACCCAGGATCTCAAGCTCAGCAATCGCGCTTGCGGACACTCGACCAACGAGGCAGTTCATGATGCATATAGTGATAGAATAACATTTTCAGAGTATCGGAAATAACTGAAGGACGCTATAGCTCTAAAATACGGAGAGATCGAGATATTGATCTAATTATCTAAAAGTAACAAGTGCATAAGGATCTCCAACCAGAGTTTCAAGATTTCCTCAAGCAATCTTTGGGTAACTCTCGGGCTCTCGTCTGTTGGAGGAGGATCTAATGGAGAATACTGATACGGTCAAAAGTCGTAACCCAAGTCAGCTATTATCGAAATCGATCCACTTTGTCGGCGTAACTAATCTGTATATTCATGGCAAAGTACAGTCTTCTAGTACTAAGAGTCTTTTAGCTAAGCTGCGGACAGACAGACGGACATGACAAAACTATAAGGGTCCCTTTCCTAGTTGACTACGGATCCCTAAAAACATGTCTTCTAGGAAAAAGTAAGTACAACTACAGAAGCCAGCCTCAGGGACAATTCAGACCTGCGAGATGGCGTAAAAAAAGGCGTTCTGTATACCCTCATTGGAAAAAGGCGTTATCTTCCTTTTATCACGTAGAAAGTTCTAGAGCAGTACAGATCACACGACAAACGGTTGTTAGTTCGTCTTAAATAATGCACGTTATGGTAATATCTATTTATTTGGCGACAGTGTGCGAATATATATGGTAATCGTCTAGATCTCACATTTGCATAATCGGATTTTATGGTGTCTGTGGAATAGAGCACGCTTTCACTTGCTGTTGCTATTCATATTATAGAACCGAGTCACCACAATATTGAGAGATAAAGATGCGGATTTTATGCAGATTTCGGATCTGCGGATTTTTTCCGAATTTAATTAGGGATTTTAAAGTATTTCAATCACAAAACGAACACTAATGAAGAAATAATGAAGTATTTTGCAGTATTCAAATCAAATCAAAACAAATAATTTATTCGCATAATATGGGTCTACATAGAAGGTAAATAAATGTTACATTACACAATATAAAAATTAGGATTCTCATATTAACCATTCAGATCAGATAGGCAGTCGCTCCATGTAAAATACTGGTATTCAGCTGCATCCGGTTAGACTGGAAGCCGACCCCAACATAGTTGGGAAAAGGCTAGGCAGATGATGATATTAACCATTTCTGGTATACGAAATGAAAAATAAAAACTTAATATAATTACAATAAAACATGTGACATAACTAGAACTACTTCGTTTGTGATGTATTCTATTCCCATTCAGATCGACCTGAAAGGACACTGAATCAAATTCAATGAACAATATTCCATCGCTACCGAATATATGTATAATGAGGATTGTGCTCATAATGAATACAATAACTTGAATTCCCTGAATGCAGTCGAACAATTTGTACAAAATATCGAAGTACATCCAGCGGATTCCTGAACAATGGTACTCTGTAATTATATTGTAAAGCAATTTTGTCGCGACACCCCACGACAACGATGCGAAAATGAAAATCGGACCAGTATTAATACGGCGCGGTGTAATGTCTGACAGCAAAGTGAATGTAATAAAGCAAAAAATTATGAACGAATTAAATTTTTTAATATAATCCGGTACGCGATGATACATATGAAATTTAATATAGCTCGTAGTCGAATAATGCGATGGAAAGTTTAATTTTCGTTAACGCTGAAAATGAGATGCAGTAAAGCTTTTGCGAGTTTAATTATTTTTACGTAAAAGGAAAGGGTAATGAGAGTGTATTTCACGTTGTTTTAAGTAGAGTAGAGATAAAATTGTGCATTTAATTTACACTGGCAAATACATTACGTAGATTGCTAATTGGTTGGTATTTTTTTTTTAAACTTTGCCCCACACTGGGAATTTCTCCCTGTATCGTGCATTTACAAACCCGGAGCCAGACCGCAACTATATGTAGGCCATACAAATATTTGTTTCGTGCGGGAGTCGAATCTGCGACACGCAGCGCAGTACCCAGTCGCTTAGCCACTGCGCCAACCCTACCGTTACCGATTTACATCTTTTTTTCAGTTGGGCCGTGGGAGAGGATATAAAAAATATTTTCAACAAATAGGATATATGTGTCTGTTTGTTACCATTTCACGCCTAAACGGCTGATGTAATTTAGCTGGGGAATAGGATAGGTTTTTATCCGGCTTAATGGCTGCGGTAAAAGCTGTATTACAAATGGTGGAAAGGACAATTTACCACGTATTCAGTACATCATTCTGGACCATACATCAAGCTAAAAAATTAGCTGCTCCATACATTTTGACCGTGTAGGTATTGCACTTTTTTTGTTCACTACTTGATGAGACGTCAGCTAAGGTGGTGCGGGCATGTCTCTGGAATTCACGAAGACAGACTGGCGAAGCGCATCTTCTATTCTGAACTCCAGGAAGGAAAAGTGGTGGTCAGTTTTTACGTTACAAGGATGTTCAGAAGAGACACTTCAAAAGATGCGAAATTGACCCCTTAGTGTGGGAAAAGCAGGCACAAAATCGGCCCGAGTGGAGACGTGTGTATCGGCAAGTCAACGCCTTCGAAGAGAGAAGAAGGTCGCAGCTAGACTTAAAGCATGATAACCTTAAAACTAGGCCACCTGCAGCTGTACCCTACAATTTCGTCAATGGTGTTCTGACATGTCCGCTTTGTGCTCGAAGTTTTTCGGCCAAAGTTGGGTATGCTAGCCACTTGAGAGCACATGATAGAGCAGCACACCAAAGCTCTCGACAACCTCCCTAGAAAGCCATCGAATGCAGTCGCTGTGGCCGAAATCGGCTAGATGGCATCATCATCATTGCACTTTTGTAAGAAACAGCCGATTTTTTTATAGTTTTCGATGAAAAAATTCAGTTTTAGAATATTCACGAATACGTGGTAACCGTTTATGCCTCGGTGTCCCTTCCACCCTGTATATTTACTGGAAGGGCTCCTAAGCGCATGCTTGGAGAGAGGCCAGTTTCCGCTTCGTTGGAAGACGGGGAAGCTGGTCCTCATCCGGAAACCAGGGCGCCCTGCGGACTCTCCGTCCGCATACCGGCCCATCGTGCTGCTCGACGAGGTGGGCAAGCTCTTTGAAAGAGTCATTGCCAACCGCCTCGCCGGGCACCTTGCGGGAATGGGGCCGGATCTTGCGGAACACCAGTTTGGTTTCCGCAAGGGGCGCTCGACGGTGGACGCCATCATGCGCGTGAGAGCCCTCACGACGGGGGACGCGGTGTCCCGGGGCGGGGTCGTCTTGGCTGTGTCTCTTGACATCGCCAACGCCTTCAACTCCATGCCCTGGAGCTGCATTAGGGAGCCACTCCGGTATCACCGGGTGCCGACCTACCTTCGTCGTGTGGTCGGGGACTACCTGACGGATAGAGCCGTCATCTACCCTGGTCGAAGCGGAGAATGGAACCGGCGAGAGATGTCGTGCGGTGTTCCACAGGGATCGGTTCTGGGACCGGCCCTGTGGAACATCGGTTACGACTGGGTGCTGCGCGCCGACCTCCCTACCGGCGTCAGCGTAGTTTGCTACGCTGACGACACGCTGGTACTGGCACAAGGGAGGTCGCACGAGGCGGCGGCCGAAAACATGACACGCGGGGTTGCGATAGTCGTGGAGAGGATCCGGCAATTGGGTCTCGAGGTGGCACTGCACAAGTCCGAGGCCATGTGTTTTCATGGGCCTCGGAATGCGCCACCGTCGGGATCCCTACTGACGGCAGGAGGGGTTTCCATCGGCGTCGGGTCGACGTTGAAGTACCTAGGACTCGTCCTCGACAGCCGGTGGAACTTCGTGGAGCACTTCCGACGTTTGGCTCCCAAACTGGAACGGACAGGGGCTGCCTTCAAGCGGCTCTTGCCCAACCTGAGGGGTCCAAACGCCTCCTGCCGGAGGCTATACGCGGGGGTCGTGCGGTCCATGGCCCTTTACGGGGCCCCGGTGTGGGCGCGTTCTTTGAGGCGGCAAGCCGCCCACTACCTGAACGCGCCCCAAAAAGTAATAGCCATAAGGCTAATCCGGGGGTACCGCACGATCTCCGGCGAAGCGGCTAGCCTCCTTGCCGGATTGCCGCCATGGGATCTGGAGGCAATAGTCCTCGCACGCCTGCACGAATGGCGCGCGGAGGCACTACGTCGGGAGGAAACTCCGCTGCCGCGGCAAATTGCTGCTCAGCGGACAGACCTCCGGCGTGATCTCATGGCGACATGGAGAGAGCGACTGTCGCAACCCCGTGCAGGGCACGCCACCATAGTGGCGATAAGTCCCCTCTTTGAGGAGTGGCTAGAGAGGCGCCACGGCGCCCTCACCTACCGCCTGACGCAGGTCCTCACCGGACACGGTTGTTTCGGGAGGTTCCTGCACCGAATCGGGCGGGAGGAAACGCCCGGGTGTTTCCACTGCGAGGATCGTCCGGAGGACACGGTGGAGCACACCGTGGAGGTCTGCCCCGCTTGGGCGGAGCACCGCCGTGTCCTCGTAGCGGCGATTGGCGGCGGCGATCTCTCGCGTCAGGCCTTGGTTCAAGCCATGGTCCGGAGCGAGAGGGAATGGGAAGCCGTCACCCCCTTCTGCGAAGCAGTCATGCTAGTGAAGGAGGTGGCGGGACGTGAGAGAGAAAGAACCTCACGTCCCAGTCGCCGCGGGAGACGCCCTGGGCGTTGGGGGTCACGTGGTGGCTCCCGGCCACCGTAGGCGCGGGCCTGTGGACGGCGAGTTATGGGCCAGCTCGCCGTCCGGCCGTCTTATGACGACAGGCCGTGTCGACGGCGCGGTCGTGTTCCACGCGCGCCTCAAAGAGATGTCAGCAAATAAGTAGGGGTCCGCAAGGGCCGATGCCTGCCAGGGCTGCGGGACTGTTCGAAAGAGATACCGTGGCCCTGGAACACAAAGGGCAAAGAAGGAACATGGATGGGTTTTAGTCAGTACAAGTCTGACACTCCCTTCCGCTCCGCCCAGAGTGGGGGGGGTCATTTGATGATTTCCCATCCGGAAAAAAAAAAAAAAAAAAAAACTCTGCATATTTAACTATGCAGACTATTACATTGTTACACAGTATTATAATTTGTTCCCTCATCATGTTTCCAATATGTGGTTAAAATATAATACCAAGTTCTGCCACACACATATTGGATTAGATAGAGTTAATCCAGTTAGCGTTTGTTTATTGTTTAGATTATATTGGTAGTTTAAATGAACGAATATATTATTAGGTTATACATCAGTATGGCATAAAGCTATTAAGTATCTTACGAACTTTTACTTGGGAGTATGAATAGGTCTATTTTCAGAGAGCTTTACGAGTTTTTCTAAGCGCCGTAATTTGTACTGAAACTAAATTAACGCTGTCGGGAGACAAAAAAATTATAAGACTTTCAATGAACTCAACCTGTCACAAATCAGTGCTGGCCATAAAACATTTATTTTATTACCTACAAACTGAAGTTTATTTTTAAGTGATCGAGTATGTTTTTACCTGTAACAAAAACTCGCACAGAAGTAAATGGCTATGGTTGACACATAGTAGTCGCGGTTGCGAGTAGGTACATCAACAAGGCACCAAAATACATCTAAAGGTGCACTTAAACTGACTGCGGAGACCGGACTTTGAGACGACATAACATAACATCACGCCTCTAATCACGCAGAGGTGTACCTAATACACACACATTTCGCCTTTTTAGTTTAAGTCCCATGTAATTGGTGTTGAGCCTATTGCCATCAACCAGACACCCTTACTCCGGGTTGCTACTGAGAAATTCCTGGTCCAAAAACCCAATAACACTTTGCCCGATTTGGGAATCGAACTCAGGACTTTATGCTCTGCTGCAGTAGCGCTTGCATACACTTGACCAAGGAGGCAGTGGAAAGGCAACAAAATACATCTAAAAAATAGAAATGAAAGTAGATATAAATGCGGAGCGATTATTTACGTAGCAAACCCTCTGTCACACCGCAAAACGTTATGTATCGAGACATGCGGGCAAAAGATCCGATTACCAGATACTAGGTGATCGATTGGCGTTCTTTGCTGCGACGCCAAGCAATAAATTCAGATTCTGGTTAGTTGCTCGATGGTTAGAGTGGGTAGCGACTGAAATACAAAACCAGCAGAATTGGGGACCTAATGTTGATATATATTATTATGTTGATTTATGATTTTAATTTTTAATTATTTATATTTTAATTTTTAATTTATTTTTGTTTTTAATTTTGATTTTGAATCTAATTTCGATTTTAATTTTGATTTTAATTCTGATGCTGATTGTGATTTTCATTTTATTTGATTTTAATTTAATTTGCATTTATGTATTTAAAAACCATAGTTGTGTGCGGTGAGTAGATAGGTACTCATCTGATTTTAAGTAGGCACCCAACGACAAATAAGTAGTGCATGACGTGCTTACCTGTAATAGGTTGATACACTTGTCTGTGACTCTATTGAATGTATCTCATATGTTTGAAGCAGTGTATTCAATTGTTGGTGAACCAAATAAATAAAAATTAAAAAAGAAAACAGGGTGACTGGTAGTGACCGATAATGTCTTGTTTTTTTTTTTTAACCGGAAACCACAGTAGGAATTTCTCCTGTGTCGTGGGTGCGTTTACAAACATTTAAAACTCACACACACAAACAGCCAGACCCGGAAAAACTGTACATCATACAAATATTTGTTCCGTGTGGGGATCGAACTCGCGACACGCAGCGCAGCAGCCAATCGCTCAGCCACTGCGGCAACCGTGCCGTCATACACGTGATTGTACTTACTCATGATAACAAACAACTTTCCCAAAGAAACATCGGACACCAGTCATTAGTCACCCTATATAAGGAGTTTTCCAATGACTGGCTGAAAATTTGTGTGGATTTTCAATGTAAAAAAACTGAAATACTTAAGTATCCAACGACTGGTAATTAAGACGTTTCATTTTTTCAATAAAGGAACTTGAGAAAAGTAAGTCGATTGGCTTCTCAGATAAAAGGCTGCAAATGCTTAAATAAAGACTCTTGTACCTAAATTAATATTCTAAGACTGGTTTGAAGTGTTGAACTTTGCTTGATCTTTAAGCACTAGACTAAAAGTAAGACAGAAATAGATAAAACAAAATAGATCAAAGTTTCATTACTTAGGAACAACTTCAAAATCACTTAGACTGAACAATTTCCCAGCATATTGAAGACCTAAATCCTACCTAATAACAAAATATGCTCGGAGCGCTATTCCGGAACATTTGTAGTAAAATTTCAAATATTACTTGCGAATGCAACTCGCTCCCCGGAGCGTACCTGAGCGGCATCCATGTGGAACTTATGCATATCCAATACAATCCCAAGTCACATCTAGCGCAACAAACTTTAATGGTTTTTGAATAGTTCACTTTCGTTTTATGCTCGTAAATTGGATTTATGTTATGTTGGACTTGGTCACAAATGTACTTCGATTGTAAAGAAAAAGAAAGAAAGAAAGAAAAAATATTTATTTGTCGAAGGGACATGACGTGCATCATACAAAATGGCAAAAAAAATAACAATAAACTATAAATTCAACAGGACGGACCAAAAAAAGAAAAAAGTGAACAGCTTGCACGTCGTGACTGCGACAAGCAGGTTACCACTCAGCATGAAGCTGTGCTATGGGGGGCCCACAGCACAGCGCTGGTTTTCAGTGGTCACCCGTGAAAAAAACGTACGGAAGCCAAGACAGCATAAATATTTTTTACATGAAAATAAAATAAACAGTAGTAGATCCATTGAAATGGACAGAACAACTTTTCATCATCATCATCATCTGCCGAACCATTTCACAACTATGCTGGGGTTTACTGCCAGTAAACAGGGAGAGGTCAGATAGGCAGTCGTTCCATGTAAAATACTGGTATTCAGCTGCATCCGGTTAGATTGGAAGCCGACCCTAACATAGTTGGGAAAAGGCTAGGCAGATGATGACGATGAAAATGGGATACAAAATTACACCAATACGCTAATTCTTGCTCATTATCAATTAAAATGGAGTCTGATGTAGTTTCAAATCGAAATGTTAGTTATATGTCCTGAGGCTAGTCTTCGATGTCCTAAGTAACAAAAGTCAGATCAGTCAGTGGATGTTAAAAAAAAACATTATTAAGTTCTAAAAAGGTCGTAATAGCTTTGTAAGTGGCACTAAAAAATGATGAAATGATACACTTATTCATTGCCTAAAAGGTATAAGAATTTCTTCAGCACTTTCATGTTGCTTTTTTGCTAGAAAATGTAATAGAGGATTTTTATACCCTTGATGAAAGAATAATGTAATCAACCAGAACCTCTCTATTTAAGTGTTTTAAAGACGTAGTTTCAAGTCTGGTACACGCGTATATTTTATTCATAAATAGGTCGATAGATTTAAGAATGTAAAACGTTTACCTGAGTCACAGATAATATAATACTACGTACCTGAGTGTAGATTTTTTTTTTATCTATGGATGGCTGGAATACTAGAAAAGTTACACAACACATTAGATTGTCTTATGTTTACATAACACATTCTCATACATCAATAGTCAATAAAATAACAAGCAAGGTTTTATTCTGCAGACATATTACTTAGGTGCCTTAAGCCTACTCATATTTGAAAAGCGGCGATTAAGCGTCGAGCGAATAAATCGCTATTCAATAGAATCGATAAGAGACGCCGATGCCGAGAAATGATTTATTGACTTGTCGGCTCCTCGCCGGGCGGCTTCACTAATGGTGGCTGAATAAGCGCTCGCCACTGCCTCACTTGTTTCTTTTTTTCGTAGACGATGATAAATAAAAGAAAATTATGCAATCACGATTGAAGAGGAGGCGGGAAATTGGGTGTATTGTCGGGAAATGTGATAAGTACTTCTTTGTTCGAACGTTTTCGATCGATTGGCGTTGATATTGTGACAGTCTGACCCCAGACCTACAACAAACAGTAATTTAAATTGGGAATGTAGGTACATACCTACTTGTAACTTCATGAACGTGCAAAGAAAGATTTTATGTTGATTTGATTTACAGAGGGTCTTTCATTAAGCGCTTCCTATCTTTAAATTTAAATAAAACCAAGTGTTTGTGAGATACTATCGAATTTTTTTATTCGTCTGAAAGGCCTATCGATGCGATTATGTATGAAAAATGTCCTCCGTGGCTTTGAAATGTTCAATTTTACGTGACTCTAACGCATAAATCAGGCTGAATTTGACCGATGGCATGGGTTATGTTGGTTTTGTGGTTAGTGGCCAATTCGACAATTTTGTTTATTGACGTACCCATTCATCCAGAAATGGGCCTCATCGTTGAAGATGAAAATTAGGATCAGTTTTCAACTGGTCATTCAGCAAACACACGTTGTTTTCTGTGCCTCCAGCTCCTGGGTCAGTTGAACTCTGTATGGGTTGAAGCCCTACCGCCCTAGTAACAACGCAAAATTCAGTAAGTTGTGGTTTGCGAAAGGCCGAGTTCTTGTGAGCGACGCGAGCTTTGATAAACCAATTTTATCATTTGGACGTGTTGTTAAACGCTATATCCATCCATGGTGATTTGGCTAAACAGACTGAATAAGTGACTGCCAATTTGACGGATGTAACTTCAACAATTGGGTCGCTCTTAACTCGGAGTCCCTATTGGAAGACCCATTATATAGATGTACCAAAATTAAAAAGATTTTCTGAGTCGTAAGTTCCTACTGATTTATACAAACTAGGTAATAAGGTATTAGTGTTAGACATCACAACACCTTACGGGAGTCGGTATCGTACCGTGCAGTATCCCAATACTGGGCATACTTATCCCAGATTCTCAAAAATATGTTCAATTTTATACATTTATACTCTACAAAGTCAAAAACTAAGTTACTTCGCTAGACAGGTACGTTATTTATTCAACTTAGGGAGCTAATACGACTCCCTGGGCACATATAATAAATAGGTATTCAAAAATTCAAAATCTTTCTACAAACCTAATAACTGTCAAAGCTAAAACTTTTGAAAGAACTCGAAACCTAAACTTAAAGTCGTCTAAATTAAATTGTCTAAAGCAGAAAATATAAAACGGAACATCTAAGTATGTCAAAGGTATCCATTACTATTATGTGAAACTAGAACTCCATATCAAAGGCGAGTTCCGGAACTTTTCGCATTTGCATAAGTGAGTTAACCTTCATTTATTTTATATTCAAACCTGGCAGATTTGCCTGGGAATGTTCTACCCACTCAGAAATATTATGTCTGGCCCAACTCTATGCAAACTAAGCGATTTTCTCATCACTAGATTCGAGGGCTAAAGTAATTGTGAGGTGATTTGACGGTGAGAATTTACTTTTCGTGATTCTACTTTTCTTGATGATTTCACTCATCACATAATATTAGTTGTGTAATTTTTGTAGTACAGATATTAACTGTGTTACAGTGTGTACACTAATACTGTGGACACTTGTTCCCTAATCGTATTGGACGTTACACGTATCGCCCTTATCGCGTCAGATTAAAAAAAGGTTTATTTTATTTCATCACCTAACGAGCTAACCACGTCTGTTCTCCGTTAGTTTTTCTATTAACATTAAACAAATAATTAAATAATGGAGAGGCAGGCAGACGCATTACTTTGTGTAATTTTTTATCACCACTGCTCTCAAAACGGTGAAGATAAACATCGTAAAGAAACTTACTAGTCTTAGAACCAACAAATCATGTATGACATGGTGACATCTACCAACCCGCACTGGGCCCGCACGGTGGATTGTAGCCCATTCTTTCTCATAGATTGGAGGCCTGTGTCCCAGCCGTGGGAACATTATAAGCTGATTATGCTAAATAATTAAATAGAAGTAATCTGGGATATTTACTTGCCATCGATGCAAGAATGTCATTCCTATTTCACCTGTCTGATGTAGGATGAAGTCTAAAAATATCTGTGTAAAGATGGACGTTAAAGCTTTCAGTTCCTTCAATTCATAAAAGGTTTTTGCCGTTAAGCTGCACACAATTTAACAATATCTTGCGGTTTCTTATTTCATATTTTTAAAGCATAGTGTACACAGTACAAACAGTGTGGGAGGAAGTTTAGCACGAGCTCAATTAGTTAGCAACAGTTTGAAAAGGAACAAATGAACCCTTGTGTACACCGAGCTACGGGTTCATCTCGCTGGACACGGCTAAACTGACATAAACTAAATTTGTGTTTTCTGTACACAGCTTTAGGATTATAATAAGGCGACTGTTGAATATTGAATTTTAAAATAATTTTGCTGTGTGACCTCCCAACTTAGTCAATACCTACAATGAGAATGCAATTAATTTTACATCACATAACATCACGCTTGTAATCCCCGAAGGGTTAGGCAGACGTGTACCTCATAGTAAACCCACATTTCGCCAGTTATATTTACGTCCCATGTATTAGGAGGCGAGCCTATTGCCATCAAGCCGGCACAAATCCGGATGCCGTGGCTGCCACTGAAAAATTCCTGATGGATAAACTCAATAACAATTTGCCTGACCCGGGAATCAAACCCGGGACCTCATGCTCAGCAGTCGCGATTGCGACCACTGGACCAACGAGGCAGTTTTAGTTTTACAACTCAATAATATTCAATGCGTTATTTATCTCCTTGAGTAGACGAAGTTTTCAAACATAAAGCAATGGATTAGGGATTTCTTTCAAAATCTTATAACGGATTGTGATAGAAAGTGTGTCAGGCAATTTTGGCTCTTATTTTCGAAGCGTTATGTGTCAAAGGGAGACAAGCGAATGTGTTGTGCGATCATCGTGAAACATCGAGGAAGGTGTTATAAATTCGACTCTCTATCTCCGGAAGTTCGCATGGATAAACAGCCATCCAATAGGAAACATTTGGAAACCGATAGCATCGATTTGGTAAAGACGTGTCTGAACTCTTTTGGGTTGAATTAAATTAAAGATGAATTGAAGCATCTATTCTGAAGCAGCTCAACGGCATTGTGGTATATTAGACAGTCGTCACCGTCAGCTAGTATCGTAGTGCATATGACTGCTAAGTGCATCATCACTCGTGGAGGTTCTAAAGTGCACAGAGAGGATTAGAAGGGTAACATTCCCCTAAATTCACACCGCGAACTACCGAAAGAGCCGGAACGAAGTAAGAAAAGAGCCTCACCCGGCTCGCTCGCTCGATGACTGTGTGGCCTACGCTTTAGATAGCGAAAAATTATGTTTCAGGTGTTAACGCACACATAACTATTCACTCTGCATTAAGCACTTTAGAATGTAATTAACAATAACTCTGTTGCTTCCATGAAAAAAGGGATTTCTATAGAAATATGACGAGCAGGACACTTCATTGTACACACGATATCCGAACATAGAATTACACGCTAGAGCTCGACGGGCGATACTCACTCGGCAAGGTGCGTGAAATATAAATCAGCCAACTGTGATTTACGTGAAACCTCCCGGAAAGTTTTAATTCTGTTTCGCCCGGCTCTCGGCCATTTAATTTATCTATTATTTATTGCTCGGCGGGAAACTTAGACACTTTGTTTATTAGCTATTCAATTAGATCGCATGATACTTTTATCCTTCAAGGTTTGTTTGTGACCTGAGTTCCTAAGGAATATTTGTTGCGAAAGCTTGAAGTTTTGAACTTATTTGCTCGTTTCGTAGCGAAATTGTTCCAAGGTAGGAACTGTTTTGAATTAATAACTCGGATTAGTTCTATTTTAAATTTTTAACCACTATATGTACAATTTATTTACCCACAACATACATTTAAAACAGAACATGAATAAAATAATTGATTTTGAAATTGTTGCCCAGGTAATTTTGCACACTTAAATGTATAACAAGTTTATAAATTACTGTAAAATTACAGAAAACACAGATTTAGAAAACAAATACATTTTTATTTAAATGGTGATAGCCAACTTCTCGAAGTTAAAGATATCGACGCAGAAATCTTCATCACGCAGTTTTTCCGTGAACATTCTGTCCACATATATTAATTGCACATTTTAAACTTAACCCGAGTAAAACCGCACCAATTAAAACCAAGTATGAATTGTAAACTCAGCACGACCCCGTAATTAAACACCGATAATTAATTTGTAGCTGGCGTAGTTCAGCGTTCACGTATTGATTAAGAACTCTCGGACACACGAGCCACGTTCAAATTACTTCATGTTTTGTATCCCACGAGCACTCGGTTACATTTCTATTTACCGCACTGAACTTTGTTGCGAATATCCCGTACGGAATTTATTTTCAAAACTACCCCCATTCTACCAAATCTACCTGCGTGGTAATAAAAGAAGATACAGTCACATTCCATGTTACTTTATGTTTGGCACAAAATGAAAATTTTGCAATGCAAATGGAAAATGCAGTTTCAATGAAGTTTTACGTCTGTGTACGTGATTCAGTCAGTAACAGCTTTTGTTACTTAGTTATGAAATAAATATTACAGAACATTGAAAAACTTATTTTAGGTGCATTTATTTAACATCCATATTTTCCCAATGCAGTAATTTTATGCATAATTGTACATGCGTAGGTCCATACATTGCACATAACCAACAATTTACGTCTAGAATTCCAATCTCACTCACCTCAACCAAATATAGCGTCACATTTTGATGTGCTAAAAATAGTTGCACATCCACATTGCAGGGTTACAAATAGTCACAATTCCAACTTGGATCAAAAATATTTTGCCTTCAGCTATGTTCCCCGAGCCGAGGTATTTGATCCATAACGGCACGTGACACAGAATCTACGACAACGTGGTTTTCCAAAACGTAGCCTCTAGCTATGAGTTTTACTGGGTCAAATAAAGATTCAACCTGGATCTAGTTCCAGGAAAATTTAAGCTAAGCTAGTCTTTGTTTTATTAACGTGAGGGCTGTGCGCTGTGGCTTACGGTGGTGCACATTTTCTAAATTAAACTTGTTACTTCTTAGTACCTACTAAGTGTTTTTCTCATAAAACCAATATTATCTTGTCAGTCTGGTAATTTTGAAAAAAAATCGCACTCTTTAAGACGCTTTTGTAGCAGTTGGCGGTTATAATTAACAACAGCCGCACGGGTCGGTTAAGCAGCGCTAGACAAGGTCGGTCCGTGGATAGGATAGGTACATAAAATACTGAGTTTGCTCCGTGCCTCAGAAAGCACGTTAAGCTGTTGGTGTCATTTGTAAATCTTCGAAAGTCGTCACAGGTAGACATTGACCCGAAAGTCCGACAACCAGTCATCTCAATAGGTACCTATCGCATAACCCAGTACTACCTGAGTTTCGGAGGTCAAGTCAGTCAGTCGCTCCATGTAAAATACTGGTAATCAGCTGCACCTGGTAAGACGGGAAACCGACCCCAACATAGTGATAGAAAAGGCAAGGGAGAGGCGAACGAACAACACATTAAGCAGCTTACCTATAGAAATGCCAACTATGACAATAACCCTTCCATACTACCCAACTTTGAAACATATTACATAAGATTTTCATGTTAGACGTAGATAACTTTTCACGGCACAGCTCACGTTCGCCGTACAACCTTCTTGTTCAGGCCGACTGGGAGGTGTACGTTAAATTAGCATAGCATAGTTCGATGGCCCACCGCGGCCAGACCTGTAATGAGAATTTACTGCTTTACGGATGCCCCCGACGCATTTAGATATTCGGGCACGTACTCGTAATATGTTAGCCAGTCAGACAATAAGTTAGGCTACGCTAGAGAGCGACTTATGGGAATAAGTGGCTTAACTTGGTAACCCCTTTTTGTGTTAATGTGTTTCTTATTTGATGTTATTGTTTTGAGTGTCTAGACATTATTTTGTGGCATGTGCTTAGGATGCCGTTTCCTTTTTAACCGATGAAGAAGGAGGTTCTCAAGTCGATGCGTATATTTTTTTAAGGCAAGCGTACAAACATACTATAGTTGCTGCCAGTTAAGATGGCAATAGCGGTCATTGAAAGAAGAGATTAAATAAATGTATGTGGATTTATTCAATCACTGGTTTTAAAAAAACGTATACAAACCTGTTAGCCCCTGAATTGACATTGATTGTGATCCTGAACATTAACGAAAGAAACGATAAGTTACACGGTTTATGGTTTCAGTTCGTGTAAAGAGATATCAGGGAAAGGGCAATGACCGCTATTGCCATCTTAACTGGCAGCAACTATACATATATTGTGTTTCGTACTATTGGTCAGCATATTCCATGGACATGAGTACCGATATAAATGCATGAAGTAAACAATAGACCATCTGAAACGGAAGCAACTTTTAATCTAAACAACAAGGAGCACGATAAGCAAATAGCATTGTTAGGAAGCCACAGTTTGTTGCTCGGTAACTACGGCCGCAAATAGAACTTCTCCTAGACGTCCTAGTCTTCTTCCTTTTGTTTTATTGAGCTAGCCATATAAAAATCATAGTTTTACAGTCGGTACAAAAAGAGTCCAGATTTTTCAAGTAAGTTCCTGACTGATTATTGTAAAGATGGTTTGCCCTCTACAGCACATAATTTATTACAAGTGATGGAAAAGTCAGCACACATTCAATTTTTATACCATTTTTTCCTTCCAAAAATATCTATCTGTGAATGATTGTTTCGGCACCAAAAAAGTAATGAAATTTTACTCAATTCCAACGGCCGGCCGGCTGGTCCGCCAATTAGTCACTGAAGTAATATTTCGAATATCAAAAGTAAATGTTAAAATATCTGTGAATGAATATTGATATTTTGGTGGATTTACAGATAGAGACTGTAACAAATTATGCAGCTGCCATGTAGAGCTTTACTTACAGTAGAATCGCACTTGACTTGTAGATTAAGAATTTTCGGGGCTAAAGTATAAACACAACTGAATTTAATAATGCAAAAGGAAAGTATATTGAAGACTGTCACAGCTCGTAACCTCACCTCACTTCAGTTTTACAACGTTCCTTTATAGAGGTTAAAGGTGGTCCTAGTACTAAAACCGGTTACTAAGGCTGAAAGAGTGATACAAGTCTTAAAATTGGGGAGGCATGATTTACATAGGGATACACAGATATACATCATCAGTCAGCCTATAACGTTCCCACGGCTGGGATACAAGCGTCTTCACTGTGTGGGTTGGTAGATTTCACATGTCTTCGAATTATTGGTGCTAGGACAGGGCAGTTTCTTTCACCGTTTTGGAAGAGGGGAAGAAATAAATTTAAAAAAGCTACAACAAACAGCAAACGCCTGCTTAGGCTCGAAAACGTTACCGCTGTGCCACCACTGCTCTCAACGCAGACAGGGAACCGATATTATCTTCGTTTTAGATCCATGTTTACCTCCATCAACCTTCGTCCAACCCTGCGTGCGCCCCTATGCTTATCGGCCGGCAATTTGACTGCACCCTTGTGTTACAAAAATTGAGGAGCCGATATCTTGCGGCCGCGTTAGGGTTTACATTTTGTAATGGAGTACTCTGGTAAATTCGATCCCAAAAGCGTTCCATTTGGGGAAGGCTTGATAGATAGGTATTAGGGTGGTTTAGATTCCCGGGTTTGAGGTATTGAACAGTATGTGTGAGTGGCTTGAATAAACAAATGTTTAGGGGGGATGGATGAATAACAAATAGGTTGGTAATTGTTTTGTTACGTTTTGTGGGGAAAGCTCCATTAATATAATGTGCGCGTGTCTTCGATCCGCTTTTGGACAGGGATTAAGTAAATAGGTACTGATAGAAAAGAGAAATTCATATTTTTTGAAGAATTCACGTTAAATAAGAAAAGTTATGTCTGTGTGCCGTAATTCCTACGATGTCTAGTCTAACGAATATGTTTCACCTGTTTCGTATTTTCTTTTCGTACACGCACTTTGGCATGCGATCCTTTTTCAAGTGCCTGGGGACCTCATACCTAGATTATGATAGATGATACCTAGATATAACTCACAAATCTATACTTAATATTATATAGAGGTATTTGTTTTATCTTTAACATCACAGACATCGGTGAAGGAAAACATCGACAGGAAACCTGGACTTATAACTAATATAAGTCTGAAATCGCCAACCCGTCTTGAGCAAGCGTGGTGATCAATGCTCTTGCCTTCTCTGTATGAAGAGGCCTCTGTCCAGCAGTGGGACAGTAATAGGCAAAACGTTCCTGTGGGTTTTCCATACATAACGTTAGCTAAGCCGCGAGCAAACTTAATGATTACCTAAGTGTATGCTTATCATTGCCGAGAATTTGAAGAAAATTGAAAACCTTCACCAAGGTTGAAACTATCCAACTTTCAGTCGGCAACGGCAAGTAGCCGTTTTATGATGTACGAGGGTACGAGTGACATTCATGTCGGCGGAGCTCGTGGCTAAATAATAACAGCCTTTTGGGTCCATCTCCAGGTTAAGCTGCGCTTGCCCAGGTTGGTCCGTGGATGGGTGACCACCCAGAACATACCGAGTTTCCTCCGTACCTCGGAAAGCACGTTAAACCATTGGTCCAGGCTGTCATTTATAGATCTTTAGAAAGTCTGACAACCAGTCTTACCAAGGGTGGGCCCAGTAGTCCCAGTACTAACTGGGTTGTGGAGGTCAGATAGGCAGTCGCTTTATTTAAAAAGCATCCGGTTAGACTGGAAGCCGACCCCTAACATAGTTGGGAAAAGGCTAGGCAGTAGGCAGATGATGTGACATTAATTTCTCATGGTGATAAAGCAATTATGTGCCCACACATAATACTCATCACTTTTGCGAACACAATTTTTATGTAGGCATCTATATAAGTCAAGAAAGCCTCCTATCTCTTACATCAACCTATTTTCGCTCCCATTTTCCATATAGTTTTCTACAGTGTTTTATCACGAAAATATTGTCTCGTAAAGAACTTTATGTATGCGCATATTAAGTAAATGATGTTAATATATCCGAGTCACACGAAATCTGAGGGAAGACGACTGAGCTGCAAAATTTATGTGCTTAGTAATAAGCGCTAAATATATTAGTCCGGACTCCGGAGGCGGCACAGCGGAATAGCGTTGATATTTAGGTATTTTGTTGAATTAAATGTTTTGGGCAAATTTTACTCTATTTATTAGATACAATGGCCTCCCCCATTCGTTTCCAACTCTCTCAGTGTTTTGCCTCCCCTGGCGATTCGGTCAGGATTTCAGGAACGAGTCCAAATCGTCACGCCAGCGACAGTGACGACGACCGTCTTCAGGCACCTACTGTGTGACGAATCTGGCACATCTGTCCTGATCCATCCTGGAAATGTGACCGGCCCACTCCCCTTTTAACCTCGCAGGTAATAGGTATTAAAACTACTTAAATTATTCAGCTAGACCTAATTACAATAAGAGGAGCAAACCTACTGTTTGCCACATCACTCTTCAGTACAAAGGTTCAAAACACCCTAAACTAGGTACTAAACTGCCCGAAATCCTAATACCTACCAACACAGGCTTTTTAATATTCCTACCAACGGCAAGCCCCTTGAACTTTGACCCCTACGCAAACCCAAAAACAAAACATAAAACTACAAAAAACACCAATAGATTAGGTGTAAGTCATACGAGGTCGCGGGTAAATATGCGCATATTATCTAGGAGTATCGTACGACGCCACATTACCCTCCCTAGGGATAATGATGCGTGAACTATGGAGATTCTTGGCATTTTTCAGTTACAGGACCGATTCCGATGATATTAGCAATGGTTGAACCGTGCTAAATATGTTATGTATGGGTGAATAAAGTATTTAGAAATGAATCATTTATAAAAAAATAAAAATAGCTTTTATTTACTACCTTCGTATACACAAAATAATAATTTTGAAAAATAGATATAAGCTACACTTATTTGTTTTCTACATTTTAACTTAAATTATAATTTAACTAACCTTAGATTATACATCATCTGCCTAGCATTTTCTCAACTATGTTAGGGTCGGCTTCCAGTCTAACCGGATGCAGCTGAATACCAGTATTTTACATGGAGCGACTGCTTATTTGACCTCCACAACCCAGTTAGTACTAGGTAATACGATACCCCTTGGTAAGACTGGTTGTCAGACATTTTGGGCCACTGACTAGCTAACGACTGTCAAAGATCTACAAATGACACCCGGGACCAACGGCTTAACGTGCTTTCCGAGGCACGGAGGAAACTCGGTATGTAATGGGCGGTCACCCATCCACAGACCAACCTAGGCAAGCGCGGCTTAACCTAAAGATCGATCCGAGCGGCTGTTATTATTTAGCCACGAGCTCCTCGAGCTGATTATACATATTTCATTTATTTATCAACTACCAGGTCAGGCTGTCTTGCGACATAGGCCTCCTCAAGTTCCCTCCACATTTGTCGATCCCTCGCTATATTCCTCCATCCCTTAGGCAGATCATCCTCCCATCTTTTTATCTGCCTTCCTCTGCGTCTTTTTCCGTCCCTTGGGTACCATTCAGTAACTTTTTTGGTCTACTTTTCTGTTTGTGTCCTCATCATGTGATCTGTCCATTTCCATTTTAGGGTTCGTGTTTTTACTTTAACATCTGCTACTTTTGTGGTGTTTCTTATTGTTGTAGCTTTCCTTTTGTCTTTCAACCTTAGACCCATCATGCTCCTTTCTATTCCTCTTTGGCATACACCTAGTTTGTATTCAATATTCTGTGTTAGTGGCCATGTCTGGCAACCGTAGGTAAGGCATGGAAGTATGCAGGTGTTGTAAACGGTTCTCTTTTCTGAGATGGGCACAGATTTATTTTTCATGATTTCCCTGAGTGACCAGTACCTTTGCCTGGTAGGTTTACTCGCCTTTCTATTTCTTTTTCACCGATATGACTTGACCCAGGTATACATATTCGTTTACGTATTCGATCTCATCTTCGCCCATCTCAATTTTGACTTTGGTCTTGTTTGTCATTAATTTAGTTTTGCTTGTATTCATTGATAATCCCGCCTTTTTACTCTCTGACGCTAGTTGTTGTAGCATTGTTCGTAGTGTGATGGGATCTTCTGCGAACAAAATGAGATCGACTGCGAAACTTAGATGGTGCAATTTTTCCCCATTTATATTAATGTCAAGGGTATCCCAATTGAGTTGCCTAAATATATTTTCCAAAACGGCATTAAATATTTTTGGCGAAAACGGGTCTCCCTGTCTCACGCCCTTCTGTATTTTAAATTGATCTCCAATGTTTTCGAGTTGCACTTTAGCTGTGCTGTTGACATATATTACCCTAATGATTCTAATGAATTTATTTTCCACTTCTTGGTTTTTTAGGGAATCCCATATGTAATTATGTTTCAAAGAGTCGAATGCTTTATTATAATCGACGAAAGACAGGTCGTATTCATTACATTTCTCAATTATTTGTTTGACAGTATGTATGTGATCAATTGTTGAAAAGTCTGAGCGGAATCCCGCTTGTTCTTTGGGTTGATTACTGTCTAGATTTTTGGTCATGCGGTGTAATATTATTTTGCTGAATACTTTGTACAAGTTTGACATCAAACTGATGGATCTGTAATTGTTAATCTCGTTTTTATCTCCTTTTTTGTGTAAAAGTATTATTGTTGACGATGTCCATTGGGAAGGAATTTGTTCTGTATCGAAAATTTCATTGCAAATATGTGTAAATGGTTGTATTATCTCTTCTATGTGGTATTTATTAGTAGCTCATTGGTTATCTTATCCTCTCCAGGTGATTTCCCTGCTTTCTGTGTTTGGATGGCTCTTCTTACTTCTCTTTGCATAATATTTGGGACTGGTTCTGGATTTGAGTCTTCTTCTGGTGTCGTTTTGTCCGCGTTTTCGTTTATATCATCCGTATATAGTTCTTTGTAAAAATATGTTGTATTTTGTTGTCTTTATTTTTCTTTATCGTCTTCTGTATCCATGTTAAATGATCTTTAAGTTGTTTTAAAGCATTTTTAATTCCTCCTGTTTTATTTATTTTTTCCCTTATTATGTTAAGCCGATTTGTTTTCCTATGGTTTCTAATTGCTTTTGAAATTTCTTTACTTATCTTAGCTATTTGTTCACGATTTTCTTTTCTGTTTGTTATCATTTCTTTTTTCTCGTTAAGTTTTAGTCTGGCTTCCTCTCCAAGCTTGTCGCATGTATCTCTTGTTTTACATTTGTTTATTTTTGATAGCGTTATGATGTTGTCCCTATCTAGGATGTTATATTTCTCTTGAACGTTATTCTGTGTTTCAACCATGTTTAATGATAGTTTTAAGTCTTTCAAATTTTGTTCTGGTATATGTGTTATGGCCCTGCAGTTCGTTCCATGGAATTTTCGTCTTTGTGCTTTTAAGTCCTTTCCCATGATAGTTCCTCTTACCATTCTATGGTCAGAATTGAAGTTTAGATTTGATACCACACTGACGTTGTTGAAAATCTTTGGCATATTAGTAATTATAAAATCTATTTCGTTTCTATCTCTTCCATTTGGAGACAACCATGTCCATTTCCTGTTGTGATTCTTGGGAAAGAAAGTGTTCATTACTCTCAAGTTATGTTCGAAGCAGAAGTTTAACAGGCGTTGCCCATTGTCGTTCCTCTTTCCCTGGCTTTACCTACTATATACTCTCCTGTGTTTGATTTTGTTCCTATTTGGCCATTGAAGTCCCCATCAATATGATATTCTTATTTACTTTTTGCATTGTTTCGTTGAGACTATTATAAAATGTATCTTATTCGCTATTGGTTGCTTGATCTGATGGGGCATATATCTGCAGAATTGAGAACGGGTTCTTGAATTCAGGTAAATTAATGTTCAAAATTCCGATTCTATCCGATATGATATGCCTTTGAACTCTTTTATGTACTGTTTTAAATCATTTATGCTGGTGGGTAAAATATTAGTGCTCTTATAGAATAAAACGCAGGCTACACCGCCAGCTAGCGAGCGAACGAGCTAGTGGGCGAAGCGAGACGAGGGAAACTATATAGATAAACTAAGCGAAGCTTTGGCGAGCTAAACTATGTGGGTTCACACCGAAAACTACAGATACAGACGGACGGGCGAGCGAGCGGGCGGGATCACCGGCGCGTGGCGGGCGAGGTGAGCGAATAGCATCGCTGGCATCGTCGGATATTTCTTTCGCATCGTTTGTTTCGCCAACGTAGCTTAGCTCTGTGGTTCGCGGTGTGAACCAAAGTACCTATGAAAAGAGGTGAAACGATGCTCGCCCGGTTCGCTCGCTAGCTGGCGGTGTGGACCGTGAAAACTAGCGGTCTAGAGATACCTACAGAATTTATGAGAAAACTTTTTAGATCTGAACAATCGGAACAATCAGTCGGACTGCTTCCGATTTTTTAGCTTATAAAACGATAAGTTGACTCTTAGGCAAAAATAAGCACTATGTAAAATTTGAAGGCGTTTTTTGTGTAATTAACAATTGATTGAATTTTACTAAGTATTCTTCACTGTAATGTACCTATGTCTCGATTTTTTTTTGTACCTTGTGGAAGGGTATTGACGCACGAATACCACGTAAATACTTGTATTTAATAAGATTTCAACGCGGTATGAAATTCCTTTTTTTTTCATTACTTTTACGGACGGGTCACGTGAGCCGCAGGCATATCGTACATCCTCTAAAAAACTGTCATAACACAAAATATGTATGGTTTTTAGATAATACCCTACTCGACTTCAATTGTCCTTGCTCTATAATTAAAAAAAACCGCAATAAGTACACCAAAATAAGTCGCCAAATGGCACAAGCGAAAGTTTTTGGCGCAAAGCATCGTTAAGAACACAAAAAAGTTTAAATGCGTCTATCTAAAAACTACTATTTTTGTGTTATGACGGTTTTTTAGAGGACGTGCGATATTATAACCACCGCTGAGCAAAGGTTTCAACACGATGGATGCCTGAGGATGGACGGCGCCGCCGAGGCCGGCCAAGAAAGAGGTGACGAGATGATCTACACGCGTTTCACGAAGGCTGGTTCGAGGTGGCGCAGAAGAGTACCAGGAATGATACGGGGGAGGCCTTTGCCCAGCAGCAACATTTAAGGCTATTGAAAAAAAAAATACTTTTACAACTTTGATAGTTACGTTGGGTAAAAATGGCCCGCTGACCTCCCGTACCTACTAATATAAGAAAGAAAGAAAAAATGAAGGGACATGACGAAAAAAAAATAATAACACATATTTTTTTTATATAAATGCCGGGCACTTTTTAAAACGCCCTTGCCATCATAGCATATTTAGCTGCCACGATATTTTTAATTGGAAAGATCCTACTTCCATTAAAAGCGCAGTCCACACCGTCAGCTGGTGACCGAGAAAGCGAGACGAACGAGGCCCCTTTCATACTCCATTCAGCTCTTTAGATAGTTCGCGGTGTGAATCAAAGTATGAGAAGAGGTGAAACGATGCTTCTGGACTTCTGCACTAACTGGCGGTGTGGCCTGCGCATAAGGGACACCCACAATAGTGTAAAACCTAATTCATCATCATTTTTCACCTATTTATTTCTTCCATACTCCTCTATTCTATTGTTAGTAATCTCAGCAGTCCCTTTCTAGCCATATCATCCTGTGCACACAGTCCAGCCATCGTTTCTTTGGTCTTCCACTATTTTGAAAGCCATCCAATTCAAACTCAAAGCCTTCCTCACATTTCCCTCATTTATTTAACCTTACCAATTCCAAAAAAATAACATCATTACCAAAGGGGTCCTCAGAGGTGTATCCAAACTAGTGATACAGAAAGAATGTCTCGATTCCAGACTATGGGCTGCTAAAAAATAAACAAAATTCATTCTACCTATTATTATGTATACGATTTATAACTCCACAACTGGGTTGGGTTTGTGGAGTAAGATAGGCAGTCGCTCCATGTAAAATATTTGTATTATAGGATGATGATGTATACGATTTATAAAATTGCCGAAACTTCAAGTGGTGTTGCTGCTGCGACATGGCAAGTCTCCTCAAATGTTATTCAATAAGTATATCTCTAATGCTGAGTTTGATTGAAATCCTTGTTCTAGGTTTTTAGGTATGTGTATTAACGTGGGTTAGATCGAACCGATTAACTCGAAAAGATTAACATAATAATTATAATTGAATAGAACCTGGCTCTCAAGAAAACGAAAACATTAGAATTATTTTCAATTTTTATTATATAGATACACATTTGCTTTATAAAAATTGTCTAGTGAGACTATCTAACAATTAGTTCTAAGCAAATTCATATATTTTCTTGCTTTATGAAATTATCATGGTTCTGAGTATGTTCGTAAATATATAATATAGTAAAGTTCTATTATTGGGGAATTAGCTAAAACAGTCCAAGACCAAGTCTCGTTCTTTCCAATGAAAATTTCATAAAGCAATTTGTATTCCCCAGGAATTAAAATAATTATGTTGACATCGTACCCTTCCATTATTACATATTTTATTATAAGTAATATAATTAAATTTACATATCCATTATTCAGTTTTACGACATTTCATTGCGACAACATTACAATAATTATTGTTGAAAAAATTAGATGGAATTCTAACACTGGCGAAATTAAGTAATTATGGCATATACACATTATGATCGCGATGTCTTCATAAATGTCTACATTTGGATGGCATGCAAAGGAATGATGAACAGTCAAAGAGTTAATCTTAACGCATGTCCAGTCTGTGACAGGACTTCGTTAATAAAACACCACACTTATTGCACCTGATACAGCGTTACTACCTTTATTGAGAATGTAGACATTTATAAACCATAATAATATCATTAAAATTAATGCTGCTCACATCTTGTAAAATATAACATTTAATTTACCTAGATAATATAAAAACAACAAGACTACAATGAACATTCACCACATCTGTGTAACACACCTGATTTCCAGTTTGCAATTTTTAAACTTTTGACTGAGAATTTGATAACCAGCCACTTTGATAAAGATAGCCGTATGAATTGTCAAATGAAGAAACAAAAAGATTTCACACAATTAGAAGTACGTCACAGCTAGGGAAGCTTCACAAAATCAGAGATGAAGAAATATATTATGCATTAGATGAAAGAACAATTCCGTATGCAAAAATTTGTATAAGATAAAAGATCACAATATTCAATAGGAGTGTGATTCAGAAAGCCACCTAGCCTGAGATTATGAGCATGCGAAACAGCGAAACGGCACGTCGTCATCTCAATAGTCTACCTGTAATTATAAAAAAAATAAATTGTAAGATTACAATAGAAATGAAAAAAAAAATGGAATGAAATGTTGCTTGTAGGTGAATTATTATCAATTTTTTTTCCTAAACCTATGAAAGCGAGGTACTGCTATTTTGAACAAAACTATACAACCAGTCTTAGTCAACAAAATACGCCACGGTTATACTGTCATGAACCCCAGGAACAGGGTTTGGAAACGTTATTTAAAATAACGTTTTTAAAACGTTTCGAACAGTTCTTTGTAGATCATTTTGTTCGGAACGAAAACGAAATGAGAACGTTTATTCCGCAGGGTAAAAACCAGTTTATTTCGCAAGAGGTAGCCGCGGACAGCGGCCTGCGACAAGCATGAACTTTTTTAGTTGAATCGGGTACCGTGTGTATGGAATGGAATTGAAAAAAACGGTTAAAAAGTTTTATTACCCAGAACGATTTAAACGTTGTTGTTAGTCAAAAACGTTTTTTATAACGTTCCGTTCGAACGTAACCGAAACAAATCGTTTCTTAGGTATTTAAGACGATACCGTTTCGAAAAATATACCGGTCCCCGAGCCCTGCCCAGGAGATTGATCTGAACGTAAAATGCCATTGTTCGACCGTAATCTTGTTGCACCATTAGGAAATACAACGAATTCGTCAGTTGGATAAATGATGAAGTAATATGTTACCTTTTCTTAGGTGTTTCATCCTTAGCTTTCTTCTCAGCCTCCCTGCGTTTAGCGGCCTCCTCTCGCTGCTGGCGGATGATGGCGAGCCTGGCCAGGTCGGCTCGGGCTTGGTCGGTTTTACCTTCCGCGTGCAACTTCTGGTACGCCGCCGCCGCCCGCTGTTTCTCTATCTCTTCCCGTTCACGCCTGTAATATAATGTTACTCATCATAAATACAGCTGAACTAACTCAACAGAGTAAGTGGTAAGTGTAGTTTCGAGTCCCTTAACAGTTGCGCTTGCGCCACATCTAGCAGCAAGTGTCTCACTTTTTCATGCTCCTATCCTTTTCTGCCGCTCAGAACCGTCATTTGCTAGAGCGAGAATGCGATCGCACGCGGCAGCATCGGCGGTGCGCTCGGTAGCACTCTGTTTTTTTTGAGATTCCGTGCTGATAGACCTGGCGCAACCCTAAAAGGACAGCTGGGACAGGACGCGTAAATGAAATGATGAATCAGGTTTTAACACTTAGTAGCAAAACTAGGTAGAAACCATGTCTAGCAGGGGACTGCTATAGGCTCGTTTTTAGGGTTCCGAAGCCGAATGGCCCTAATATATTCGTTATGTCGGACTGTCCGTCTGTATGTCTCAGCCACTTTATTCAAAAACTGTAAAAAGTAGGGATTGTAGAACGTAAAAAAAACTTTCAACGAAAATTGGTTTGAATAAGATTTGATGTTTAGTTTTTTGAGATATGGGACTTTTGCACCAAACTGCAGTAGTAACTTTGTTTTTCATTAACAAACTATGAAAAACAAATTTAGTTTTACAAAAAAAGAAAAAAACAGCAAAACTAAATTTGTTTGTGGACACGATGTTTTCCTTCACTTCGGTGAAGCAAGTGATAATTATACAATACGCACAAGAATCCCAAAAATCAGAGGTGGGTGTCTTGTTTTCTAACTTGGGACCTATGACTTATCAGTCCTTACCAGAAGTATCACTGCTTACCTCTGTCTTCAATAAATAGGACTTAACATACCTTGATAGTTGAGGTTTCTCTCCTTCGCCTAAATTGTCCAAGTTGGTCAATTTCTTGTTTTTCTTTACTACACGGTTAGGGTTTTCTACTTCGATGAGGCCTGATACACCTTTGGCTTTGGATGGTCTCTGAAACGTTACAACACGATTTTGGTTAAACACACTCATAGAATTCGGACACAGATCCGCAGAAAGATTATTTATATGACAAACAGAAATATCAACATTAAGAATTTATATGAGTACTTGTTAGAACTGCCTCTAGCTTCATTTTTCTTAACATAAAAACTTAAAATACAAAACCCCAAAGAATCCTCACTTCCTTCTTTCACTAACTTAATACAAGGTGGAAGACACACTGATGCACAAACGCTTACCACTTATTCAGTTAATTTTCACCAGTAATTAAAAAAAGAACATCAGCCATTCCATATTGGGTGTGTAGGATTTCACGTTAGTAGGAAACAGCTGTTTATTTTTTAATTTAAATCATAAATCGTATTTATTTCTGTAAATTGGTTTACAAAACTCTTTTACATGTCAACATGTTATGTTTTAAAACTAGATGGGGCCAGTGTTTCGTACCTGACTACTCTGAGAAGAAACATCCAAAACAAACTCAGAGGTCACCGTCTCTTTTAAAGTCCAGACATTGCTCAAGTCATACGAGGACCATGTAGATTAATTTGAGGGTTACAATAATTGACTAAATGCCTGGTAAGCACTTGTGTGTCGGTGTTTGGTGTTCAGCATTTCAGTGTCTCTTCCACCCTGTGTACCACAATTAACTATAAGAATAATGATTAAAACAAGATTTTTAGCTTTTCTAATCCTTACGACTTAACTGAAAAAATGTTGGTGCATAGGCACAGCACTGCCTACACCTTCAGTGATTACAGGCGTGATGATATGTTGTTTCTGATTACATACACTATAAAGCCAGACAAGACATGAACGGTACGAGATTCAAGTCAAAACTAAGAACATACAAAATATATTTACATCATCATCCGAGTCACTATCGGAATCACTGCCCGAGCCAGATTTATCCTCTTCAGATTCCTCTTCACTCGAGCTTTCCTTCCCATGTTCTTTTCTCCACCTGGAAAATTAAAAATAAAACTTATTGGATTTGTAGAATAATTTTAAAGTAAGAATTTTATTTTGGGCTTCTACTGTAAGTGATTGGTTAGCTCAACCCCATTAAGTTTATTAGCTTATGGTTGAAAATTCAAATAGATTTAGATATAACTCAACAGTTTGGAAGAACAGGCTTTTCTCAGAATAACTTCTCCAAAATATTGAGTCACTACTGTAAGCGGTGACTAACTGCTCTAAAAATAATTGTGACAGGCAGATTACAGTATTACAATTTGTAAGACATGCATACAAACCTGATAGTGTTAGGTTTACAATGCAGTTAGTAAACAAATTACAGAAACAGTTTACTTGCTATCAATTTATTCAGTGAATGACCTTTTAGTGTTGTACAACAAATTACTTGCTTATCAGATCATTCAAATGATAATTAATAATTTATTACTCAGTTCAAGTTTGCCTAAACATTGTGATGTTAATTATCTTTATTACTAAACGCTAAGGCGTTGATTCTGAGACGCGTTATTGGTGTCATAGACAATCAATCCCAATTATTTAATAAAATACTAACTTCTGCTTCAGTTCCTCTGCTTTCCGCTGCTCTTCCAGCTCTTCTGGGCTGGTGAACTTGCGGTTACGGCCTTTGTGGTTCGTGAACTTACCTGTAACGTTACACAAACAAAATATTCGTCACAAAGGTTAGGCCAACTAAATAATCAATAGTATTGAAAAAGACAAAGTTGTTATAGACTTCCTTCAGGAATTCATGTAGGAATAGATTCTGAATACAATACTTATTGTTTTTCTAGCTAAACAGCAACTAATCATAGAGAATTTTTGATGAAAGCACATTCCCATAACATTGGACGACATTGAGAAAAAACAACACGTATACGACAGACTTACCGCGTGGCATGATTGAATTTATATATTAGCGACTTTTTTTGTAATAATGTAGACTAAGTATTTGATTGTATTATTATTCTTTGGCGGAAATTAGTAAGTAAAATACTAAAAATCGGATAAATTTAGCGTTGACGTCTCGTCGGAACCGGAATTCGAAATCGAAACGTAGCCTAGATTATAAATGGAACGTTGCCAAAAGAAAAAAAACTTTAGTCGATTTTACTAAAATAAACGTTCTAATCAAAAATAGGCTTAACTAAATTTGGGACCTAGGACCCTAGACAATCAATGTGGCGTTAGTTCAATCCAGTCGTTCTGGTTTCATCATAGACGTGATATAAATAAAATAAAATAATTATTGCTGTTTTGACATGGAAAGAAAAATTGTAGTGCGAGCAGGGTCTGAACCTGCGACCTTCCGATTCAATACACCGGACGTCTTAATCAATTAGACCATCGCACCCTGCTCGCACTAGAATTTTTCTATCCATGTCAAAACAGCTGTAGTTCTCTACGCAGGGTTTGCGTATAAAAATATTAAAATAATTATTCCCGTCAATCTAGCATTCCACGACCAATCAGACGTTTACCGGGCCTAAAACAAGGATTAATTATTGAAACTTTGATATAGCTGACACCATAGGCAATTACTGACTTTTGTTAGGGTTTTTCGTATTGTCTTAGTCGATTGTTGGCGTAGCAAGATCAACTATACTAAAACTATTTTATTACTTGACAACATTGTTTCAAACATTTGCGACAAAAACATGCTGTTGAGGTTGCTTCTGGCTGGCTTCTGGCTGGTAACTAAGGCGTATCATTGTTTTGTGATGGTTTTATGTTGATGATTTGTTTTTTGTTTTTAAGTTGTTCATAGGCAGACGTATGTGCAGGATGCAGTGCGTATAATGTACAGACAATGCGAAAACCGTACTTACGGCTCTGGA
Organism: Noctua janthina; assembly: GCA_963576755.1. NCBI lineage: Eukaryota > Metazoa > Arthropoda > Insecta > Lepidoptera > Noctuidae > Noctua > Noctua janthina. The sequence continues at coordinate 10,178,258 of OY755055.1, forward strand.
AGTCCGGTTCAATTTAGCTCTTTGACTTCACTATGACCGTGGGTATGCCCATCGCACGGTCAAGTTTAGTATAGCAATCTATGACTATGAGCGCTTGTTCACGAGTACACATTCAGTCCGGTCGTGGAAAAGCACTTACGCTGTCAATAACAAATAATTTGTTTTCACAGATTTGTGTGTTGACTGTACCTACAATATGCCAGAGATTTATTCTTAGTTATATTTTTGGGAACTGAATCGAACCATTTACATTAGTCACTGAATGGAAACATTATTATGTAAAAGGTTAGTTTGACGATGACCTACCTAATGAATCCCATGAAATTGAACAAGAAACTCGCACTTAATTCAACCAATGGGGAATTTGTTCGGTCAAAAGCCGTCCTTTGTTTCTAATAACAAATATTCGCATCAATATCATGTTTAATAATGACTACTCTAAAAATACTATGTTTATTGGTATCTAAAAAATCACAATGGCTAGGTTTACCAAACTAAAATCTTAAGCAATAAGTATACAGACAGCTATACAATCTGATAAATTTCTTCATTACATTTTCAACTTTATTGCTGCAGAATTAGGTTCAAGGTGATTGAAAAAAAATGAATATTTAATTACCTAGGGACAGGCATTTGGGTATCCCTAACAATGACTGTTATTAGATTATTGAAATTATCTTCTTAATGTTAGATGAGTTGTATTGTATTGATTTTTTGGTCACATTGCAACCTAATTATTACCTAGATAGGTACCTACCTATAAAATGCAAAAAACTTGACAGTCGAACATACTTACAAGGCAGACATACATATTATATAAGTTCTTTTATAATTAATTTATCTAAATTAAATTAAAAAAAAAACCTAATTATTTTATCTCAAAATAAAAAAAGTGCTCCAAATAATAGGAAATTCCGAAGAAATTCGCACGTATGGTAAGCCTAGCTTCACCGTGGCCGCGCCCTAAACATTTTGTTAGGTCATCGACACGTCTAAGTGGTCGCGCGGCAAAACATTATCAAATTATTTCATATGCTCCGTTTACCATCATACCCGTTACAACTGCAACCACTATAAAGAACCTTAATTTGGTCAAGAGTTTCGTGGATAAACTTGTACTTTTATTTATTTATTAAAACTTTATGCACAAGTAAAAAAACTGTACAAAGGCGGACTTAATGCCATAGGCATTTTCTACCAGTCTACCTTAGGGTGATGCAGAGACAATATACAGTAGGTGCAATAACAGAAAAAAAAGACTAGAAAATATTTATAACTAAAATATATAAGAATAAATACTTATATACATACATATATTAGCTGTGTTACTTTATCAGCTGTGAGTGTTTTTAAGGTTCCGATTTCGGACATAACAGATAAAACGAAACGTTTACAAGATGGGGTCACTCGTGACTTGGCATAATGGAAATATTTATCATGTACGCAAGTCAACGGAAGAAAACAATTATATCACGGTGCCGTATGGCATTCTTACTTATGTACGATAGGTGTAAACTGTTTTGATTTGCAGATCATAATTATAGGTAGTTATGTAGGTACACATTAGATATTAACAATTAATTTGTTATGAACAGGGAACTATTAAACTACCTAGGTACCGGGAAAATTGGTAAAGATTATGTTATATCCTCAACGTTTCCTTAAGCTTTTTAATAAAATCTAGATTATCTTGGGCCACTTGGGTGAACAACAAGCCAATTTAATTTTTTTTATATGATTGTGGGTAGTGTCTGCAAAACAGGTAAAAATGTAAATCTTAAATAATAATTAATCACTAGTCAACAGTGATTATGTTGCTCTTGATATCACAGTGGTTTTAGGTAGGCCTTGTACAAATAAAAAAAAACGCGAATTTATGTTTTACATCAATTGGGAGCACCAAGAAAAGTAAAAAAAATAGATAATTTTTTCTAATTATTTTGGATCCGCGTGGTGGATTATAGCCCATTCCCTCTCATACAGAGGAGGCCTGTGTCCCAGCAGTGGGAACATTATAGGTTGCTGCTATGCTATTTTGGATCCGCGAGTCGCACAGAAACCGGTCAATGTGACGTGCGACACTTGTAGGAGGCCTATGTCCAGCAGTGGACGTCTTTCGGCTGAAATGATGATGATAATGATTATCGATATAAAACTTATCTAATTTACCTAGCCTGTATTATCCCACTGCTGGGCAAAGAATTCTTCTACGTATAAGAACACTTCAAGCACAGAAGTACAGAGGCGGACTTAATGCCATAGGCATTTTCTATCAGTCAACCTTTGGGTGATGCAAAGACAAGCAGTGGTAGGTGTAAATCTGAAAATAATTTTAAATAATAATAAGATTAACTACAAGGATATATAAAATACTATAAATATATATCAAATACTATAAATATATATCAAAATTTAAATTAATGTAAATAAACATTTCCACGAATATACCAAAATAAAAACACAAACCATGGGGAAAACATTACCGTTGTGACGAAACTGCCAGCTTCTTCCGAATGTACTCACGAACTTTAATTCCCCTACCTTATTTTCCTTCTACCTATTTTGTTTGTCATAAATGAAATAGAAATGTCTGGCTTGGTGTGGCGCCGTGAGTAGCGTCGTTAGAAAATTCGGGTACGTTCAGGATGTGCTGGATCGCTTTCTATCGCCAAGTCATTCGGAGGCTCTTTTATATTGGGTATGTATTAAAATCCCGAAATTTCATAATAACTATGACTGAAATACCGACGTCCAAAACAACGAAATTCAAAATATCGAAAGTTTTAGACGCCGATAGCCGTTATATCGAAACATGAAATCGATGTCCAAATGCCCGAATTGATGAAACCCCGAATGGACGAAATCCCGGATGGACGAAATACCGATGGATGAAATCCGAAAGAGCGGCGACGTAGTTCCAGCGATTACTCATAGATGTCACTACAACACAGTTTCAGTTTACTCCGACCAAATAGGTTAGGTTAGGTTAGAACTATGACCAACTACGCGCGAGCAGAGCGAGCGCTACGTCGAAATTGGGTACATTAAAAAAAAATATTTGAATAGAATAGAATAGCATTTATTTGCAAATATGGGTTGTACATAATTAGGTAGTAGTAGGTTTACATCAGAGTTCTGTCATATTTCACATGCAAACATTTTTATTATATAAAATTATTAAAATTTAAATTCTTATTGGAACATTGAATTAGTTATGTCATTCTAATTAAATAAAATTATTAAAATTCAAATATTCATTAAAAATAACTTAATTATTACATTAAACCTCAAAAATTGTCAGTAACAGTAGGTCAACAAGAAATACAAAATCGTGGTCCGAAGATAAATAAACAAACAAACATTAAAATTCCAGGTCATAGACATTTGGTATGTTAAAGTGCCCTAATTTTATTCCTGCGACCAATTTCGACGCTTCGCTTGCTCGACTCGGGCGTAGTTGGTTACAGTTCTAACCTAACCTATTTGGTCGGATTAAACTGAACTGGTACGTATTGCCTGTCATTGTCTTAGTAAAATGCTTTGGGATGTAATTTCGGGATTTTAAGCTTTCGGGCAAATGAACTTTCGGGATTTAAAACTTTCGACCAAACAATCATTCGGCGTTTAATTTTTCGGGACTTCGCCCATAGGTATTTTAAAATACGGTCGTTTAAATTTCAGTATTGTAATACGTACCCTTTACTTTCGTAGTGTAGTGGTTGACTGGGAGAATGGATGAAAAAAAAAATGTTGCACCGACCCCAAGTAGCATGGGACAAGGGCAGGAAGATTATGATGATGAGTGGTTGACTGATAAGCTGATTAAACAGTTTTAACTATAAATGGTGTATCAATTCCCCTAACGAAGCCGAAAGGCATTTATTCTCCCCGTCATTACGATCATTTTTTTGTTCTAGCTAGACTATACCTGGGAACCTTCTAGTTATGGAGATATTAGGTTGGTTTAGGATAAAAGTTGAAACTAGGACCTTAGTTTCAACTTTTTCACAAGTTTTTTTAAACACCTCCACTACCCCCGTACTCTTCAATCCATTTATCAGCACAATGTTTTGAGTGCGTTACATTGAGTCCTACCGAAAAACGTGATTTTTCACCCCAAAAAAAAGTCGTTTCCCAGCAATAATTTTTACGTAAAGTTACTCAGTTTGATGTAGGTACATCGGGCTTGGTTGACGGCTTCGTTAAGGGTCCTGTTACATCCTGTTAGTACCTACGTAAGTATTCCAATCCACATGTGTCAGTCAGTTGTCCGCCTCGGTCCTTCGAACTGAAGTCAAGGTCCAAAAACAAAAGAATGCCCACAATAAAAGTAATTATCCTATAATATCCTGTTATAGAAACTAAACACGAATCATTCACCTCGATACCGAGAGGTTATTGCCGAGTCAAGGTCGATCAGTACTTTACTATGTAAGACACAAGACCGACATACAAACCTAATGTTTTTGACAAATTGTCCACTGTGAGTCATTGTGGACTTACTTTTGATGTAAAGTTGTAAACAATATACTTACCTTTGGGCCACTGACATACCTAGTACCGAAAAACGGGCAATTTCTTAGTTCATTTCGATTCGGAAAATTTCTATTGCCTACTTAAAGACAATACCTACTACGGATATATAAAATGGTCTCATTATATTTCGACGTTTGCGTTTTTGTGGATGCGTCTTGAATTAAAGAGTGGAACAATAAAAGGAAATAAATACTTATTTACCTAGCGAAAGAGGTTCCCTATATTTATCGAACTACCTACTTCATTTTCTACGCCTACAGTAATTGGTGAGTGTGTAACTCCATGATTGTAAAAACCTATACTTAGGATTATAATGTAGGTACAGAGAAGCTGGTGGTGAACCTCTATTAATAAATAAATAAATACATGTCGTAATGTTATATGTAACGTAATTTATGAGAAACAGTAATTTATTCTCAAATTCCATTTGAATATGATAGGGAATTTGTGGAATTTATTTGGGCATTTAAGTGTTATTGGGTTTTTCCAACAGGCACACCCCCTACTACATACTACTTTAACATAACCGGCGAATTGTAACGTGTATTATTTGTTACATCTCTACCTAACCCTTCAGGAATTACAGGCGTGATGTTATGTATAAATCCATCCGTCCATCTTTCAATAAAAGCCAAATCTATTTTTTCGACCAGCTTAGTCTGCGGTTTACGACAAAGACCGCTCTCCCATCAAGACGGTGCTTCGATCATTATTTTTAATAATTACTCGCTTCAAAATGGCGTGTTTTCGCTGTAAGTCATTAACGACATCATCATGGAACGTTACATTTTATAGTCATTCGGTCCTTATAAGCGAGAAGATTTTGCATTCTTGAGACAATCATTTTTGGTTGTCTAAAGTACAGAAGTTCGTGTGAAAAGTGTCTTTAAATTGTTTCATTGCAACTACTATACAATGAAACAATTTAAAGACACAAAATTTGACAAGTTTTAAATGGACTTAATTTGAGAGAGATTGATTATTATTCAAGTCTGTAATCCCTGAAGGGTTTCGCTGTGATGTAGCTATTGCCTACCTGACAGTACACCTACATTTCGTTACTGGGTTATCTGGGTTATAGCGCGAGCCTATTACCACCAACCGGAATCCAGAAAAAAAAAAAAATTAAGAATCCATAAAAAAAAAAAAAACCAGAAGTCCAGTCTCCGTGGTTGCTACTGACAAATTCCCGATGGAAAATTTCAATAACAATTTTCCAGACCTGGGAATCGAACCTAAGACTCGAATCGACATGCTCAGTAGTCGCGACCACGAAACCAACGAATCGGTCAAGGTTCACTGAATAGTTAACCAATAAAATTAAGTATTATTTGCTACGATATTAACTTAACCGATCAATTTAAAAATAGAAGTCTGTTTCTAAAACTTTTTTTCTTCTTCAACCGTTGGCCACTCAATGCTGACTGTAGGTCTCTCTTTTTCTTAGATTAGTCATAACTTAACCGAGGAAAAGACAGCAATAATTGGATGTAAGCACTCGCTTAATATTTAACTTTAGCCATTGAGCGTGAAGTAAGCAAACGTGCTCTTAGAGATGCGTTATTGCGTATAAAAAAGATACAAAAGGGTCTGTGGGTCTGTGGTCCGACATTAGTGTCGGCAAAATATGTGCGTCAGTCGCAATTTTAAAATATTTCTTGGCATGGTGCAAATAACGTGGACTTGGATATTTTATGGACACCAAGAAGAGGTATTATGCTATCTCAGTAGGTATTTTACAGAAAATAAATAGACTATCCTGATGTATATATATATATCTACAAATGAAATTATATCTTTTACTGTGAGATAATAAAAACTTCACGATATGTGAAATCCAACAAAATTTTTTAACTTTCTGGTTTCACCAACACTCATTAATGGCTTTTTGGAGAGAACATTCAAGTGTTCGAAGTTCGAGTTTGTCCGGATCGTGTAAGTACCTAACTACTTAACTTATACCTCCACGATCCAATAAACGGAAATGATACCTTCATTAAAGTCTGGCCGGTTTTTTGACTTTTGGGTCCTATGGAAGCAAATTCTTGTAACGGGACCTAAATGGTCGACATGAATTTATGGTTACATAGAGGAGCCATAGAGGAGAAGCAATACATCATCCATACTAATATTGTAAATCCGATAATAACAAGCACCAGCATAGCCCGAAATTTATTTTATATTTGTTCAAAATAGTAGTTCATTCAATCTCATTAAATGAATATACCTATTTCATGAAAAAGTCATACAATGGGATTAAATTAACTTAGAGGGTATTAATGATTACAATTCTGTAAACACATACGTCATGTTACGGTCACGAATCATATTTTGTTCAACATACAGCCTGACACTGACTTGTAAATTGCAAAAAACGTAAGAAATTTTGAATTTCGCGAGCTGCCCTGGCGCTTCCACTTTCTCGAACGAACTTGCACACACGTAGAATAAGATCTAGGTAATAGGTTAGGCTATGCGATATTTTTTATCCCAGTTGTATAAAAAATATCGCATAGCCTAACCTATTATAGATAATTTTCGACCTCATAGCAAGTCATAGGCAAAAGCTAGTTTATCATACGTAATTACAGTAATTCATCATAGGTGTATAGGCTATATCCGGTTAATCTCAAGTACTAAAGCTTTGGGGACATTTAGGTGGCACAATGGGCGTGAAAATTAATCACATTTTTACAAAAATTCAATATTTATCAAAAAAATATTTGCTTGACAAATTGATTTGACCCTACCTAAGGTAACTGCAAAACACGATATCATGTTCGGATAACTTTTAATAACAACGAGATGAAAAATTGCTGGCAATTATGGAAAAATAATAACGCGTTTTGTATACCACCTATGTCGTTTTTTTTTGCATGCGTTTGCGACTCGAGAAAATGCAGATTACGCTGACATGACCGCATAACGGTTTGCGGTATAAAACGTTCATCTTTTTAGTACGTGTCGCGGGACTTCCTCGCCACAATATATTTCCGATGACTTAAGTGATTTTTAATCTTAAAACATGACAGATCGTGCCTCCGAGGTTACGTATCTTGGTGGCCTATGGGTGTCAAATTGGCTATAAATAGTATTGCGGTCTTTTATTTTAATTAAGAATAAAATATGAGGTCTAATTTGTCAAATGCTCGTCGCAGCGTAACGGGAATTATTAGCATTGTCGCTTGTCAATTTAGTCGTTAGCCTAAATACGGGACATATTTGGTCTCACTTTAAAATGTTTTTTTGATCCTGATTTTTGAAGCCATGAATTATAGAGCAATAAAGCAGTCAACACTAAATTCTTGGTGACTTATGAGCTAGTATGTGTGAACGTTTAACACGGTTCATATAAGTAAACATGTTTTGTAACGTATTTTTTTAATTTATATTGTAGGTTTTGAATACCGTATTTAAATACCAACTAAAGAAATACCTACAAAGAAAAATTAGGAAAAAATATTTAGAAATTACAGATTATTGATTGATTGTTTAGCATTTACCCTTGCAATAAGGTCATTTGAACGTATCAAGATCTCTTAGGATTCTTAGAATCAAAGATATTAGCATTTCATTGAACATCCCTAGATCAGCCGATTAAATAAACAAGATGGCTGCCATTCGCCGGGTGTGGGTTCAGGAGTATTTGTAAACGTGTATTTGTCGATAGAAATGAGTATATAATAAGCCCTTAAAGTATCGGTAGCTGTTATCCAAACACATTGAATAGAAATGACGTGTCACTGTGTTCGTACATGCTAATCTAATCTCCGAAATCACCCAACATTCCAATAAAATTTTGTGAAAGTGTATAATTGGTTTGAAAGATAGGACAGTTTTGGACCGGGTGGGTGGCCTTCTGGAAAGAGGGGCGGATCGCTAGTGCTTATACAGGGTGTAACATACTAAACGCAAGACCTTTCGTGTGGTGTCTCAGACCATGAAACTGAACCACTTTTGTTCTATATTTTTTTTTAGTTTTGCCATTCATGTTGATCAGCTGATTGCGTCAGTTCCTATATAAAATTCATAATTTTTTGCGAATTTTAAGAACTCGTAGAACAAAAGTTGTATAGTTTAATGGTGTGAAAGACAACAAGGGAGGTCTTGCAGTTATTATGTTACACCTTGTATACAGGGTGTCACAAGACCCTTAACGAAGCCGTCAACCAAGTATTATGTACCTACAACAAACTAAGTAACTTTACACAAAAAATATTGCTGGAAAACGACCATTTTTTTGGGGTGAAAAATCACGTTTTACGGTAGGACTCAACGCACTCAAAACATTGTGCTGATGGATGGATTAAATAGTACGGGGGTCGTGTAGGTGTTTAAAGTAAAAATATTACATTAAAAACATGTATTAAAAAAAACTTGTTAAAAAGTTGGAACTAGGACCCCTAATATCTCCGTAACTAAAAGGTTCCCAGGTATGGTCTAGACTAGAACAAAAAAATGGTCGCAATGACGGGGAGAACAAGTGCCTTTCGGCTTCGTTATGGGTCTAGTTACACCCTTTGTAAGCCCAGAGGTACCTACTACATACACCTGTATCTACTACTCCTTCTATAATTATATTCATAGGTATGTCAGTCATGATATGTCCGATTTTACAATCTCGTGACTATTTACTTCACTTGTCTATATCTAACTAAAGGATGATTACAAATTACTGTTGCATGACCGGTAATCGTGTTTTATGATGCACGTTAGGTCAATTTTACGTGACGTCATAGGTTGTGCTAGATACTGAAGAGGGTTTCTGAAAAAAACACATGCTTTATAGAATGATACGTCTCCCTCATTTTATCAGTATTGTTTTGGGTTGCGGTAAAGTGGTGTGAAGTCAAGCAAAACGATGGGTCTCGATGAGGGTCTTATTTGTATTTACTTTTACCTTAACGTTTTCCTATAAAATCATGTAGTGGAAGACACATGACCCAAAATTCGGTTACTGCAGCAACCAAGCTTTGCCACCACTCCAGTCCCTCTACATAAGATGAATTTCGCTGAATACAAGCAACACAGTACTGGAACTTACACCATTCCTTCAGAGGCCTATGAGTTACATATTAGATATAACATTACGCCCGTAATCCCCGATGGGTTAGGCAGAGGTGAGCCTTATAGTACACCCACATTTCACCAGTTATGTTTTAAGTCTTATGTAATAGAGGGCGAGCCTATTGCCATCAACCGGGAACAAATCCAGGCTCTGTGGCTGCTAGTGAGAAATTCCTGATGCCCAATAGCGTTTTGCCCTACGAAAACGGAATCGAACCCAGAACCTCATGCTCAGCAGTCGTGCTTGCGACCAATCGACCAACGAGGCAGTCAAAAGGCGAAAGAAAAATAAGTCAAAAGTAGACGTTTTTCAAGTTTTCAACTGAGATATTAACCATTATTTATCAACATCTTTTGAGCAGAAAGACATTAGATATATTTACAGCTGTTTTTGATATGGAAAGAAAAAATCGAGTGCTAGCAGGGTTTGAACCTGCGACCTTCCAATTACCAATTAGACCATCGCACTCTGCTCACAACTCTCGAAATTTTCGTTCCATTAATAACGTCTTATGGTGACAGGTTCAAACCCTGCTCGCACTCGATTTTTTCTTTCCATATCAAAAACAGCTGTAGTTCCCTACGCAGGGTTTGCGTATAAAAAATTATACCTAATCATAAATTTTTTCTAAGCGACGCCACATCGACAGTTGGCGCTTCATGCATGCAGTTCCACTGACACAAATAACACTTGAACCAATTAATAAGCTTTTATAAAAATGACAACTGAAATGCTCTCCTAAAAATCTTTCAATTTAATCACGGATGCTGCGCATTTCTTTACTGCTTGCATGATTTCAGCTTAGCTTCGTAATACCTGCTGCGCTAGCAATGTACAAACATTTATCAATCAAATTGCGAGTTTATCACATTTAAAATGGTAATAAGCTGGTAAGGTCAGTGATCAACTGATCATCCAGTTTTAAAAACATTTATAACCGTAATACTTCTAATCCCTTGTGGGACAGACAGTCTTATTTATGTTGTTTGATGACAATATCTCTATTACCGACTTGAAGAATTGAGATGTTGATATTTGTTTTCAATTATTTGACTCGTAATTTTGAGTGGTGACTTTATAGATGGTTATTTATATAGATGGTGGTTACTTATATTATGTACGTAATATTTTTAGCAGATAAATGGAAAGCAGACATAATATGGACTGAAGCAGAAGACGGCGTTCAGGGTATTGAAGCTCAACTTGGGAGAAGCCGATGATCATCAGCGGCTTGCAATAGGTTGAGTTGACGGAGAAATAATCTAGTTTATATAGATTCTAGAGGTTTTTACGGGTATTGTCTTAAGAGCGTTTACCTATACAGCAAGTGGGCAACGTCGCAAATAGCTGTCAAATATATCGCTGTTTTGATTAATTTGGCAATATTACTGTATGGAAATAAGACATATGGCTAACTACTGATCTAAAATATTTTTAGCAGATAAATGGAAAGCAGACATAATATGGACTGAAGCAGAAGACGGCGTTCAGGGTATTGAAGCTCAACTTGGGAGAAGCCGATGATCATCAGCGGCTTGCAATAGGTTGAGTTGACGGAGAAATAATCTAGTTTATATAGATTCTAGTGGTTTTTACGGGTTTTGTCTTAAGAGCGTTTACCTATACAGCAAGTGGGCATGGTCGCAAATAGCTGTCAAATATATCGCTGTTTTGAGTAATTTGGCAATATTACTGTATGGAAATAAGACATATGTCTAACTACTGATTTAAAATATTGATTATTAAATTCAATAATTAATATCGTAACACCGAATATTTAGTTTTAAATGTAAAAAAGTGGACGGAATTTTGAAAATTTTCCAAATGCCGTTTTTATACCTACATTCAACATCAAATTCAGTTTTTTAATTGCAATTTCACTAGTTAGCCATATTTCTTATTCCCATATAGTAATATTGCTGAATTAATTAAAACAGGTAAATATTTGACAGGTATTTGCGACGTTGCCAATTTCTTGGATGAACGCTCTTAAGTGTAGCATATTGGATTCCTGTACGAAACAAAAATGGCGAACTATATTCCTGGATCCTGACAGAATATTGTTCCATTTATTATAAGAATAGCTCATGCGCATCAGACGTATAATTATGGCAATTACGAATAAGTAGAGGTTTATTTAAGCCGTGTGCCCATCATCCCCGTCATGAAATTTCTAAAGAAATTCCTTCGGTATATAAGGGAGAAACTCTTAGGTCTGACACCCAGTCGGTCCATGTAAAATACTGGTATTCAGCTGCATTTGATTAGACTGGAAGCCAAACCTAACATCTGTTGGGAAAAAGCTAGGCAGATGATGAGGGAATCAGAATATTTATTTGTGAAACTTAGGTATTTACATAAAGGTCTTAGGTTAATTATATGGCCGCTATGTTTTGCCATGAAGGCGTACAAATATTTAAAAAAATAAAAGCAAACAGTAAAACAAAAAACTAACAGAAAAGGCAAAATAAACAAAATTAAACACTTACAAGAAAATAAACAAAAACTCTTGTGCGAAATCTCAATGTTCTAGACTGTAAGTTTTCAGTCAGTGAGTGAATTTAATGTGTTATTAAACACGGTAATGTTTGAAAACAAAATCAAAATCAAAGCATTTATTTCAAGTAGGCCAGTTACAGGCACTTTTGAATTGTCGAAACAAAGGCAACAGTAAAATATAGCTACAGTCCCAGTCACAAGCACAAAAACTGTGAAAGTACTGTAGTTGCCCATTCCCTAACGTAGATCTCTATGGAGAAGAACGGGCAAGAAACTACATGGAAACTCTTTTAAATCAGAATACTTCGTTACAGGAATCCAGGGGTAGGCATTAGTTATCTAGTAGCTACAAGCTAAAGCAGAACTTAGGTATTGAACTACTGCAACAACTTGCAGCTTTTTCCTCTAGATAACTACCGTACAATTAAGTAATTATCATCTAATTATTTTATAGGTTCTATTAATAAGAACAACAATACATTGTGGTACAAAATACCCACATTGTACTTCAATCATCTGTGGTAAAAAAAACCCTGAAGTTCAGTGAATAACTCTCAATTTCTCAGAAATGGTAGGTACCTTACCTTCAAACGGCGCAAATATAACAACTACCTTTAAATTGGGATCATAGTTTGGAGTGCTCATCGAGGTTTTCGGGTCATCGCAAAGTTGTTAATCTCTTCACAGGACTAAAAGACTGGCCTATTATTCGGCCATAGAATCAACCAGCTTTTTGGGAATTTTTGCCAATAACAACGATGAATGCCCAATGAGCACATTCCTGAATTTAGCATTACCAAGCTACATATTAAAATACATACAACACCATAAAGTTAACGTTAGTGTAACTATAAAACTTTCCTTCACAAGAACGAAACACCCTCACCACCAAAAAAACTGCAATTAGTTATTCAAACTCATTATAATCCCGTGCCAGCCATGACAGCACACAAACTGAATCGGTAATCACTATTTAATCGCGATCGCTGTAGACGTACACTTACACAGGTAGTAATGGTAAAAAACAAAACACTACCGGAGCCCCCACAACGGATAATCATGACGCGTTTAATAGTATCAATAAGATTGCCAAGAGTATCATGTGTGATGCCTGTCTGCTCATACGCACGGTATAAGAGGCTGGGGAGCCGCGCCGCGCATCCACATACAGCCTTACACAGCCTTGCTGAGACCTTGCCCGCTACGCAAGGACACTTGCAGCCCCTACCGATACACTAGCCATTTTCACTACGACTCTTAACAGAGAAGCTCACTTCGAGAACGATCTTTTTTTTAAAAACGCTAGTTTTGATTATTCTGCAACAGAATAAGACTGAACGTTACAGTGTCTGTGATATTACTGAATAGTGCTGAAGGATTTTTTTGGGTGAGTACCGGTGAAAATATTATAGATAAAATATTTTACAGGTGGTTTTGTTAATGAAGACGTGAAAAACATAATATTGAACCAAAAAATTTTTTTAAATTTTGAATACACAAAATAAATAAAAATAATTATACGTAAGTTACTTATCAAGTAAGAACCTAATTAAAATAAAGTGTTTATTACAATTTCGTATCCAATTATGACAAAAAACGCAAAGTGCGATCGCTCGTTAAAGTCTAAATATGGGAAAATCGCAATCAGCTGACAGAAACATTTTATACTCCAGAATAACGAAAACATAATTTTATTTAAATTGATCTTTAGCATCAATTCTTATCGCAGTGTAAAAGCTTTTTATACCGTTAAGCAGTGGTTGAAGACGGATATAAGGATATTTGAAAATTGTTCGAAGGAGTAGGCTGTGTTCCATTATGCATGCATGCATCGGTCGTGACGAAGGGTTTTGTAGCAAAGGCAATTTATCGCACAATGTTACTGGTCGGAAACACTTTGGGAAAAGACTAAAGAGGTTTCACAACGGGACTTTGTATTTTGAAATTGGAATGTCTAGATTTCATGTGACTAAGGAAAAATCGTGGAACTAATAAGTACTAAGGTCCGAACAATATTTACAATTTTTTGAATTTCTAATTCCGCATTACAACACGGCTTTCTAATTCCGCATTTTTTTAGTTGTTAGTCATTTTGAGTCTTTCTTAAATTATTCACTATTGTGTTTTTGAGTATTATTCATCCTTCCAAAATTGAGTAAGGTCAAGAATACCATTGACAGTTTCCCGTTTGAAAACAGTCCTAAATGGAGATTGTTGCGCCAAAAAGCCTAGCAACACACAATGGGAACCTATAATAATGATGATGATGAATATTCCCGAAAAAATCTTCTCTACAAAACGCTTTGACGATTTCAAGACAATATGTGACAACACAAATAAACCTTTGTCCACTAAATCTTAGAGAAAAATCTCGTACTTGCTGTAAGGCCAACATTGCAAGCAGTGTAGCGTAAGGCTTGTAACAAGATTTGCCGATAGGATGCGCGGGCGCACGGCTCATGCTAATTCGATCGATACTACGATAGTGACCGCTGGTGTGTACTAGATAAGTAAACTGCTTGTAATGGATGCTTGAACTACTATTTTGTTAATTGGAATTTGTTTCTCGCCCCATAAAGCTTTGGATTTCGCACTGTTTGTGGACACCCGGACAGTTACAGATACTTTTGTATTTGCTTGGAGGTGTCCTTGTCCGGAACCGTATCCGTGGTTTGACTGAACATTAAATGTAAAATGAAATTGACACGAGATAACCCAACCCTTCGCGTTACAGAGGAGTGACGTTATGTATCCAATATTGCGTCTCTATTACATTAAAAATTACCTGAATTATGGCTGGGTGTTCTACCTAACATCACCATGCCTGTTTCTCTCGAAGGGGGAGACAGAGGTATGTCTACAAAACCCGCGTTTCGTCAGATAAACACTCCCATGTTTCAGTTCGTTTTTTCCGTGAAGTATATTGCGTAGATGTTCTGTTAGGTGAAAATTAGCCTTGTAGGTAACCTGTCGACTGAAACACTGGTAGGATAGACTAGGTATGTACCTAAGCTTACTGAACAGTATCCTCATTGAGGATCCTCCGGGGAAGAAACTTGATAATAGATAAAAATCGTTATAAAAAGTTAAGTTACGAAGTTATAACTTCGTAAATTAACTTAATTACTTATTTACGATTCCTGATTACTATTAATGAGATAAACAATGTATACAACAATGGCGTAAAATTATTGCCATTTGTTTTTCTACTGTGTTTACTTAAATGCGCCACAACCTGGTGTTTATTCAATTAACCATATTTCAGTTAAAAGAGTACTTTGATTGGGACAAACCTTTTGTATTTTACAGGCGAACTTCAAATAATTATCGTTAGAGTTAGATCTACTAATATAATTTAAAAAAAAAAAACTTTTTTGCCTATAGTCCTCCTTTCTCGACCTATTTCGACTATTTGCTAGTTCTATAGATAGCTCATCATCCTTATAAGTCGGACGTCATATTATTATTCTACAGTATCTTCTATTATAGGCCTCTTTTAGTGTTTACCATCAGTTGAGGTTAAGGCCAAGAGTGGATCGACTTAAATAATAAAAAAGGTGATTATATACTACTCATCCAAGCAATCAAATAATCTTCTGACGCTTCCTAGCTCCCTATAGGTACATAATTTAATTATTATGGTACAGTAACCGATTTCTTCTTGTTAGAACAATGCATTGTTCAGACATGCAAAAAATGCCCGCAAAAACCCGTAACAGTCATAAATATAGTGTAACATCCTGTAATATCTGCAGTAATAGATTAACACAATGGTATAGTTCGCGATCAAACTCGTCGATAATTTTTAGCAAAAAAGTGAACTAAGAAATGGAAAAAATTAACTGAACAAGTTAACTGTTATACTTGTTCATAAGAAGGCACACGGAGGTTCTTCAGAAGCCATTCAAAAAATTATGATTAAAAAACGTTCCAATTCCAATCTTACTTGAATTTCCTTAGAACATTGAAAAATCGCTTTGAATGGTATAAACACTCGTGATTACAAAAATACATTCCAAACAGCTTTATCATAAACTAGCGACCCGCCCCGGCTTCACACGGGTGCAATATATACATATAAACCTTCCTCTTGAATCACTGTATCTATTAAAAAAACCACATCAACATCCGTTGTGTAGATTTAAAAATCTAAGCATACATAGGGACAGACAGTGGGAAGCGACTTTGTTTTATACTATGTAGTGATAAGCAATGGCCAAGTTATAAAAAAAATAAAAATTTTTGTCTGTCAAAGATGTACTCACCATCTTTTCTCGAATCGTATTCAAAACCTCTTCTATGAGCCCCGCTCTGTAATCGTGCTACTATTACGAAGGCACGTGATAGGCGCCATCGGTTCGCCTCATTTGTACTCTTGTCGTACAACAGGACCGTCATGTATGCTTGATGATAGATGAGCAAGTAACAATTGACAATCAGTACTTAGATGTGAAGATGCGTCGATGCGTTTACACCACGCGAAAGGAATAATTTCTGTCGTTGCAAACAGTGTATGTTCAACCCAATATCGAAAATGTTGAGAGATATGTGTGTGTGTGACAAGAATGAAATAAAATAAGGAATGAGTATTGTAAGAGAAAGTTTGAAAGTAGTGTCAGTGAAGGAAAATCTGCGATGCGGATTTGTTATTGTCCTGGATGGGGGCATGTGAATGCGGAGCATGTCACAAGTTTTAGGTATTAATAACGATAGGTAAGTACAAATGACAGATAGATAAGAATGACGAGTAGGAAGAAAGGGATCACTATGATGACGGCTAATAGAACTGTTATGTTTGCAATAGACGAACTGCAGACCTACTTAAACCGGAATTAGGCACTCTTATTTAAAGAGTATATTGCAACCATGAACAAAACCTTGGTACTATGTTATCCTGGACATCCAACATTCTTACCTACTATATTCACAACCTAGCGAAATTGCACGGATCGATTTGAAGGATATAAATGACTGAAGTAGTTGCGGTCTTGCAAAATTGCAATCATTGTTGGACGATTCCTTGTCAGATGGGCCGTGAAATGCAGCACTTATCCGCTAGCTATCTTTAGATCTTCGCATCTCTTCTAGTTTCCCATAGATATGGCAGTCCTTTTTATTGTTTATTATTTATTTATGTTGAGAGCAGTGATTGAACACTGAGAGCAGTAGTGGTAGCTCCGTGGCAACGGCCCCGACTTAATTGTCATAGATCGTGCAAAAACTTTACTTTGGGTAATGTGTATCATCAGTACTTCATCATCTGTCTAGCCATTTCCCAACAATTTTGGGGTCAGCTCCCAGTCTAACCGGATGCATCTGAATATCAGTATTTTACATGGACCGACTGCCAATCTGACCTCCACAACCCAGTCAGTACTGGGCAATATGATCCGCATTACGATATACCTTGGTAAGACTGGGTGTCAGACTTTCCACTTTCTGACTACCTGTAACGACTGTCAAAGGTTGATAAATGATAGCCGAGACCAACGTCTTAACGTGCTTTCTGAGGCACGGAGGAAATTCGGTATGTAATGGGTGGTCACTCACCACGGATCAAACAAGGTAAGCGTGGCTTAGCCCGTAGATCGACACGAACGGCTGTTATTATATCGTCAGTACCAGCTCATAAAACTGAAGATAAAACTTCGTGAGGAAACCGACATGTCTTACAACCAACAATACAAACCCATGTGACAACTACAAAACTGCACTGGGTCCGTGCGTTAATTATGGCCCACCTCCTCTCACAGACAGCACGCTGTGCCCCAACAGTAGATCTCTAGATCTTCACACCTGTTCTTCTTTCACGTCAGCCATCCCTGTTCCTGGCTTAATTAAAACATATTTACAACAGCTGTTTTATTACATTTTGCAATCAGCTTAGAAAACACTCGCTAGATCGTAGGGACCAGATAGGCAGCTTCCCACTGGACAATTTTACCTACGTGCATTTATTTAACTTGTTATTACAACCGGATGATGGCACAACAAAAACAACTCGATCCTTGTTGCTTTGAATCTAGACTTAACCTGTTCTAGATACAGAAAATTGCTACAATAGTAAGAGAAATAATTTTAAATCCATTTTCAACTAAAAGTTGTACATCATCATCTGCCTAGCCTTTTCCCAACTATGTTGGGGTCGGCTTCCAGTCTAACCGGATGCAGCTAAATACCAGTATTTTACACGGAGCGACTGCCTATCTGACCTCCACAACCCAGTTAGTACTGGGTAATACGATACCCCTTGGTAAGACTGGTTGTCAGACTTTTTGGGCCACTGACTACCTATAACGACTGTCAAAGATCTACAAATGACACCCGGGACCAACGGCTTAACGTGCTTTCCGAGGTACATGTAGGATATTATTGGAGGGTAGGACCTATAATTTTGTATTTTTCTAAATAATGATAGGTACTCGACGCGAATCATAAGAACGGTCTTTCGGTGAACAAATTATTACAAAACAGTAGTAAGAAAAATATTAAAAAGCGTTTGGTCCCGGCTGACGTTTTTAGATCTTTGGCAGTCGTTACGGGTAATCAGAAGGTGGAAAGTCTGACACCCAGTCTTACCAAGGTATATCGTAATACCCAGTAACTGGTAGTGGCTTCTTGTAAAATACTAGAATTTAGCTGCATCCGGTTAGACTGCAAACCAACTTCTCCAAAATTGATAAAAAGCAAGGCAGATGATGGCAATGAAAATATTCGAATCTTACAAACAAAACTTCTGCAATACAATACTTCCATCCAAAATAATCAATGACTCGATAGCAATGTTGTATCATGGCGTTAAGGTATTCACTATGTAATCAAAATATATCTTAAGATTCCCTAAGGACAGAATCACACTCCTGTGATTTGTTATTCGAATCATTAAATAAAAAAAAACTATTTACTTACAGGTTCATAAATAAGGCATATATGAGAAGGTACCTAGGTAGATACTCGTACCAAGAAAAGAAGAAACTTGTTACAAGAAGGTTAACATTAAAATATTAAATAGAACCGTCGAGGAGACTCTTTGCAAACAGGAATCTTTTACCTACCCGTCATATTTGTATATCTTTTTATTTTTCATCCGGGATATTCTTGAGCAATTTGTACGTTCTTATCTCTTCAAAAGAGATGACATTTTCTAAGAAGATTCTAAAAATAATCATTGCATCAGCAATGTGTCAAGCTCTCGAAAGCTTTTCTTAAATCCAAAGGTATAATTGTTATAGGTATCTATTTTTGGCTGGACTCCAAAAATCAGGGACAAGGAATTTGAACACGGAATATGACATTTAATTACAATAAAAAAAGTTCCTCCCGTTGACCAAGAAATTTTCACGTAACTAGGCTGCATGCCGTTGCCGTCAGTACAACAAATTGTGAATAACAAACAATACTAACGCTTTACAAACTGAATAAACAGTAATACAACAAATCATCTGTTATTAAAGTATCAAGTTATAATCAAGATGCGATCTAAGTACCGATTGAATTATACAACGAATCAAAATATCAAGTATCAAGCATGATTAATACTGTCTGTAATCTGCCTACCTATAATGCTTGCTTTTATCTTTAGCCATTTTATTTTATAACAGGTGCAATTCCGCGCGATGGAGAATTGCATAAACATCTACAGACACGGGCATAAATTAAACACTTAGCAAAATTGAGGAGCTCGTGGCTTAATAATGACAGCTGCTCGGATCGATCGTTAGGTTAAGCCGCACTTGACTATGTTGGTCCGTGGATGGGTGACCCATGACATACTGAGTTTCCTTCGTGCCTCGAAAACACGTTAAGCCGTTGATTCCAGCTGTCATTTGTAGGTCTTTGATAGTCATTACAGGGGAGACCTGAAAGTCCGATAACCAGTGTTACCAAGAGATCATATTACCCAGTACTAACTGGGTTCTGGGGGTCAGATAGGCAGTCGCTCCAAGTAAAATACAGGTATTCAGCTGCATCCGCTAAGACTGGAAACCGACCGATAATGACAATTAGCAAAATTCAATGGAGGTTTTCGCGTGAAATTAGGAATTAAAGTTTAAGACCTATTCCATGATAGCATGGGTTCTAAGAATCTAGCATACTAGCACTTCATAATTGATATTATCAACACTTAAGAAAAAATAGCATTTGAAAAGTGTTTACATTTCTGCTCGTGACTGTACTACAGTTTATTTATTTTTTGCTCGATGGTAAGTACAATGTTTTCGTTGGAGCGTACAATAAAAGCTGCAAAACGTAATAGGGCCTCGTCAATAGTGGAAACCAGTTCGATCTTGAGTTACTGAACCACATTGAACTTGAACCTAGGCTGTTTATTTATTACATTAAGTACCAGTACTCGTTTTATGACTGTGAAAAAAAAATTGAACTTTATTTTTCAATATCAATTAAATGGTTTTCTTTTATATTACAATTGAAACAAAAGCTTTGTATATTGATCTAAAACCGCCATCCAAAATGTAATGTCTTAAGTTCCATTCTATAGTAGGAAGAAAATTGGGGATTGGGACAATTTATATCGGTTGGTCGAATCTTCACGTAACCTAGGGCTGGCCTTATTTTTAGCCAAAGAATCAGCATTGCCATCCAGCGTAGCAATACTGTCAGCCTTCTGGGCACTATTCCTGTTGACAGTGACCTGGACGAATTTTTTGACGTTCTTTAATTCTTTTATGGTTTTGTTCATGTATCTATATAAGGTCCATCTTTTCATACACGAAATATTTTAAGAGTAACTTCTATAAGTCGTAAAGTCGCCATAGCAACGAAAAAAAAACTATCTGAGTGTTTTTTTTTACAAAATTATTATATTCTAACAATGACAGTAGGTAAATACGACGTAGTAAACTAGCGTAATGGATGCTTAAAAATAAGGAGCCAGTATTTATTTTGTGGGTCAAGTAATTTTAAATTATTTATTTTTATTAAAAATTATACTCAGATAAAAAATAAATCCCTTGAAATGGCTTTGTTATAACCGTTAGATGATTCCCTGAAAATATTTCGTGTATGAATAGTTAGACCCTATAAATATTGAAGTCTATTGTAAACCTCTGTTGTGATCCCACTTCGAAAAAAATCTATAACATAAACGAGCACGTCATGATAGATACCGTAAAATTTGCACAATTGTCCAATTAACATCTTTCAGTAGACCAAGTCAGATGTAACTGTTCATATACAAACAAATTCAAAAGTGCGAATTTTCTTCAGTAGGTAACTGGTTTATTGGTCTTGAACAAATTAAATATATAGTACCATTTTAGTTATGTGTGTACAGATTTTTAAAGATATACATAAATTGTGGACTGCTAGCGGGTATTTTTAAATAGGTATAGATAATAGTTCTGCTTTACGTTTTATGTATTAAATTTTTCTCTTCTTCTTTTACACACTATGTCTACATCTCTTTTTTAGTATCTCCATTCGCAGGTATGCTGGAAGAGATTTCTTTAGAAATAAGCATCACCTTTGTACTATTTTCTGTTCCTTTCTTCTTTTCTGTATTTAGTGTGTACATAAATTGTTAAATAAATAAATAAGTACATTGTACTTTTGTTATTGTACGTATGATAGTTAGTATTACTGTCCTGAAATGCTCATGAGTACACGCTGAATTAAATTCACTCAATGACTGTGATCACTGTGAAAAGATTCAATATGACTTCATAATTAAAGCCGACGACGCAAAATTTGTTATAAAATAATTTAACAAGAATCAACACTAAAATAATAGGTGCTGATACTTGTTAAAGCATTTAGTATTGCCGATAAACCATCAACAAATCGACTCTCATAATAAACAATACTTACATTGTAATGTTTAGCCTGTAGGTACCTGATCTGTGAAACCATTACTTGAATAGATTGTGGCTAGGTACAGTTACAAGCACGTATATATAAGGTCTATCTTTTCATACACGAAATATTTTAAGAGTAACTTCTATAAGTCGTAAAGTAGCCATAACAACGAAAAAAAAAATTATCTGAGTGTTTTTTTTTTTACAAAATAATTATAATTCTAAAATTTTTTGAGACTTTTTGCATAAAACCTTTTCTCCCATAGTATAACAATAACAGTAGGTAAATACGACGTAGTAAACTAGCGTAATGGATGCTTAAAAATAAGGAGCCAGTATTTATTTTGTGGGTCAAGTAATTTTAAATTATTTATTTTTTATAATAAAATATACTCTGATAAAAAAAAACCCTTGAAATGGCTTTGTTATAGCCGTTAGATGATTCCCTGAAAATATTTCGTGTATGAATAGTTTGACCCTATATTTACTCTCAGCTAATTTTTCAAAGCGAATTTCATCTGCTCTATTGATGGAAATTCATGTTGTTACAAAATTAGAAATTTGGTACTATAAGCCTTAATAAATAGGCTTTGTTCCAGAATTATAATCAATCCATTAGAAAATCGCTTTTAAATTTTGCTATATAATTCTGCTGTATACCTACCTATGTTACGGCTAATAGCCGAATTGGTACACCTAGTTTTATTTGGGTACAACTAGATGCAGCCAAGTAGGATACATCTAAATGTATCCTACTTATCTTCGGTTAGAAAATGCAACCAATTTGAATGTAGCGTTAACGCGTTTGGTCACAGATGTAACCTAACCAAACCTAATCCATTTGGTCGGTGTGTCCTAGCAATAAAAAGGATACACAACTGTTACCGGCCACACCTAGGTATAGCCGGCTACAACTAGGTGTAATCTTACTTCGGCTTTTAGCCGTAAAATATTCGTATTAGTGCTCGTGACTGTACACTCGATCTGAATCCAATCCATTTTTTGCGCAATATGCAAAGTATTTCTTTGATGAGATGATCTAAATAAGTGAAGTTGTAATGTCGGGCCATTGTGTGGACGTCAATGGTCGGGACATGGCCACGTTTGTGCGAAATGATGCCTTTGTCCTATTAGATGGTTCAATCCAATAAAATAGCCAGGGTAATACTTGAAGTTGAAATAGATTCGCAACGAGATTGAAAAAACGAAGAGATGATCAGTTTGTGTCTGTAGTAGGGCCATCAAGTCATCGTTAATCCCTTGCTTGCCCTTATCCCATTTTATTTGGGATCGACGCAGCATGTCTTCTTCCTCTATAACTGGTAATCTCAGCAGTTATCACCCCTTTTCTAGCCATATCATGTTTCACAAAGTCCAACCATCGTTTTTTTGGTCTTGCACTACTCATAGAGCCACATTTGTACTCAACTTTCGTCACGACATTTTCCTCATTTCTCCGCATCACATGCCCATACCATGACAACCACACAACTTTTCCTACCAATGCATATTTGATTACGACTGTCAAATGTAGCAATTTCGGCGATACCTCAATCAACGGTTGATAAACAGGTTAATTTCGAAGTTAACATTAGTCAGGGTTGACCATTACTTAGCCTAAAGGTCGGTCAACGAATATTTACGAATTCAAAGCGTTAGCACCGGTAACAACCGCAAACAAAGATTACAATGCATTCGGCACATTTGGCAGGGTCGCCAAGTGGGTTCCCTCTCAAGTTCAATGCCAAGAATCCGTTTGATCTTCCTCAATAACACTATATTATGCTACTATTCCAACCGCATAGTTTGTTGTCCTTTTGGCATCAATAAATGATACCGTCATACCTAAATTCTTGTTGGTTCAAGTATTCCAATAAATTCTAAAGCAGATTGATTGGTGCATGTCATCGACAATGGATCGTTTGCGAAATGCATCGTCTGGTCGTACGGTGCACATCATCTTCATTTTATGTGAAATAAACTTTACGAATATGTCTGGCGCACCCTGGTCAGTCAAACTCGCCATGGCAATCTTTTCATGAGCATATTCTAAAGGAGTAAATATCGATATAGATAGTATCGTATCAAAACAAATGATCAATGTTATTTTTGTAATGAAAATTGGTTGAAAATAACACTAGTACTGTAACAGGTCGTTTTTTATTTTAGGTCGGTGCTGAAACAAACTCGGAGATTATAGTCTCATTTTAAGTTCATACATTGTAATGGTCAAATCAAATAACGGATGGACAGAGTATTTTTTGTCTACTGCATATCTTTTTATAAAATCAATTTTACAATAACAAATTATTATCTATTACGTCTCTGAAAATTAAATTAATCAAAATCTTGGATTAATATGTAGGTAATACAATCTAACATTTATCTCATGTCAAAGGACAATGCGTAACAGTAAAAGAATTAACGGGATCTACAGACCACAGGTGACAGGGTACTGAACTATTGACTAACTATGCGAGATAAAGGTGCGCTGGCGCAGATCGTATCCGTACAGTCTGCAACAGAAGCTAATTGATAAATGGGGAATTCAAAACTAAGTATCATACAAGCTCACTTGCCTTAGATCTCAATTTGTTTTAAAGTTTAGCAAGTTTTAATTCATACATACATATGTACGTGCAATAGGTAAACTCACGCCTTTTTCCAATGCGGGTAGGCAGAAAGTACAGAAAGATACCTGATAAATTAAAAAAAGAAAACTAAAGTTGCCAAATTCTGTGGCATGCTATTGAGGTCCAATTCCACATACACATTATTAATTGAGTTTATGATGATATAATTTTATTCATATTAAAACTTTTGTAAATTCATCGTATACTTTTCTGCTGACTGTATGAATGTTTGAATGAGTGCGTCATCAATAGATAGGTATCAGTCATCAGTATTGAGGCTCTTATAACAACAATATGCAGATATGATTTGGCGAAATATTGACGAGATAATTTAATCGATCGTTTTACTTAGGAGTAGGTATCTTCTTTTTCTTTACTATGACCGTTGGCATATAATCATGAATTGATGACCTTTAGAAGAGTTAACATCTGTAGTATTAAATAATTATTGCTTTAGAAGAAAAAAACTACAATAGAATAGAATATAATTTTTTTATTTCAGTCCGGAGTTTAGTAACAATTTTACTTACCTAATAGAATATATTTTTTTTTATTTCAGTCCGGAGTTTAGTAACAATTTTACTTACCTTCTAGTGTTAGTAGGTTACAGACACAGATGAAAATATACAATTAAAATTTAGCGTGGAGCCGCATCCACCTCTGCAGCATCGGGGAATCCCATCGATCTGCAAATACACTGAGTATAATACTGTTGGTGCTGCCGCGAACACGAGTCATCAGGGATGCACATGTTTCTAATAATGGCGGCAAAACCATCAATATTATTATCTGCAAACATCCCCGACGCACTACAACGCCACGGCAGCCGTAGCAGTACTCTCAGTGCATTATTATATTGAACGCGTAGGCTGCACGTGTAGGAGGACTGATAGTAAGCTTTCAAAAGCGTTACTTTAACTGGCCTCGTACACCATCGTGCAATACACCATCGTAACACAATCTTTCTCCATGGATTGAGAACATGAGTCTAAACCATTCTATACCTTTTACGTTTATTTAAAAAAACAGCTGTGCCATACAAATATGGCCAAAATGTATGAAACAGCTGATGATTCAAAAAAATACGGAGTGACAAAAAAACGCACGGAAATCGGCTATCATTTAAATCTGTAATACTATTCGACGTAAAAAAAACAAGAAGATATTTAAAACAGTGTGAAGTTACAAAACTAGAGTATGCATTATGATTTTAAAATGAGTTCATTAGCATTTTAGTCTAAAAAACAATGACGGAATTTGGTCATTTAATCCAACATCTGGTTTATTCATAAAAACTACATAACTGAGCGTTGTTAGGTAATAATGATATTATTCAGAACTGTAAAAAAAGAAGTAGTTTCCTTACAAATGATATAATTTACTTTTGAAGGTTATGTGGAGCGGTGGATAGTTTTACAGTTTAATTATATATATAGGGTCTAACTATTCATATACGAAATATTTTCAGTTTATTATCTAACGGCTATAACAAAGCCATTTCAAAGGATTTTTTTTTATCTGAGTATATTTTTTATAAAAAATAAATAATTTAAAATTACTTGACCCACAAAATAAATACTGGCTCCTTATTTTTAAGCATCCATTACGGTAGTTTACTACGTCGAATTTACCTACTGTCATTGTAAGAATATGGGAGTAAAGGTTTTATGCAAAAAGTCTCAAAAATTTTTAGAATTATAATAATTTTGAAAAAAAAATATCACTCGGATAATTGTTTTTTTCGTTGCTATGGCGACTTTACGACTTATAGAAGTTACTCTTAAAATATTTCGTGTATGAAAAGATAGACCTTATATATAATGTCTTTTGATACAAAAATAAACAACTATAAGTAGATTACTCTGCCATTATTAATACAATAGCACTTCACCCGCGACTCCGTCCGTAAAAATTGTGAAAGCTCGGCTAAAATGCATGATATAAACATAACGTAGGTAGGTGTATATAGCCTATAGCACCCACGAATAATGTAGCTTTCATGCAGTGAATCAATTTTTAGACTTGGATCATTAGTTCCGGCCGTAACCCCTGCATCCAAACTTACAAATAAACACCTCTTTATAATATTAAGTACAGATAATTAACCCACGCCTTTTTGGCAGAATCAAAAATATTTTCTTTCTATTCGAATAACTCTAAACGCTGCCAAAATTAGGGAAAAAGTACTAGGACTACACATTCGCAAAGAGGTCGTGAGTTCAACCCGTGGAGCTATACCTATGGAATTGAACCTGAATGCTGAACTTACATAGCTTTCTTAGAACAGCTAGCCAGCTAGGATATTTCGAGACGGAACTCGCAGAAACCACGATAAGGTGCCTTTTCCAGGATACGTATAAGGTGTTTTGTGCCTATTATGTGCCAATCACATCAGGGTATTTGCCGTAGTGATGGATTCGGGTGTATAGGGACATTCCAGAATCTGAAGTCAAAACACCGTGTAACCATGTAACACCATGTGGCAAAAAATGTTATCGTCATGATTCATTCCATTTATTTCTGAACGACGTCTAACAAAAAAGATGCCAATCCTCATATCTTATGGCACTAATGAAGTACGCACCCCACAGTGTCAACCAAAGAAGGAAAAGCTTATTTTTTCCGGTACCCCACCTAATGCAGACACCTATTTTAATTCTAAAATTAGTGACAATACCCGAATTACCATCCACTACCAGCTTAAAAGGACCAACATTATGATTTACATAATTTTTGTTTTAAAGTTATTCTGGATTGAAAATTGTCCTTGGTTTGTGATTAAAAATCTTCGTCAGATATTTTCTTTGTTGTGCCTGTGACACGATTCATTCCATTTATTTCTGAACGACGTCTAACAAATAAAATGCCAATCCTCATATCTTATGGCACTAATGATGTACTCACCCCACAGTGTCAACCAAAGAAGGAAAAGCTTATTTTTTCCGGTACCCCACCTAATGCAGACACCTATTTTAATTCTAAAATTAGTGACAATACCCGAATTACCATCCAATACCAGCTTAAAAGGACCAACATTATGATTTACATAATTTTTGTTTTAAAGTTATTCTGGATTGAAAATTGTCCTTGGTTTATGATTAAAAATCTTCTTCAGATATTTTCTTTGTTGTGCCTGTGACACGGCCATTGAACTGCTTTATAATCCTCAGATATAATTACGCTAAGATTGCAATCAGAATTCATACTAAATGAGGATGTTTTGTTTCTTATGAGGAGAGCGAACAACTAAACCTTTTTTGTCCAACCAAATTAAGCTCCGTATTAACAAGAACGCTTTGTTTTATAATTGTTACCAACGGATGTTACGCGTATGGTATTAGTTTTATTACGTCTTAAACTGTAACAGTTAAGGTGGTTACGGTTTAAGCAATTCTGGGTAAGCCATGTATGTATTTATATGTGTGATGGTTCAAAGTATATTCTTACTTTATAATCCGTAGCGCAAGGCCGCAAGCTTTTGTTTTTGTTTTAATAAAAAAATATTGTTGAGGAAGGTTTGACTACTTTATTCTCTTAGATACTAATGCTGGTAAATCTTTTTATTGGTATCAGCTTAATTCCTGTCAGTTTGAATGTGAGGTATCGTCTTAACACTGAAATCGATAAGTACTTATTAAGACTGCTTTGCAAATAAAATCTTAAATTGAATATTCGTTTCCTAACATTGTGATGTATACTTTGGCCACGTCGATAGAAAATTTTAATAATTTTCGTGGAAACTTTTCTTCATTGTTCTTCTCGTTTGGTTAGGTATCTACTAAGACTGTTTATATACTTTTTCTATAGATGGTAGTTACTCTTCGAAGTTGGTATAGAGCTTTCATCCATACAAATAAATAAAATTGGAGTGTCTGTTTGTCATTTCACAATAAAAGGTTTTTACTAAATGCATATGAAAATATATACGGAAGTACCGTATATATTTTCATATGCATTTAGTAAAAAAGAAAAACACAAGAAAAGCATAAGAAAAACACATTATTTTTAAAAAAATTGTCTGTCTGTCTGTTGGTTTGTTCCGGCCAATATCCGAAAAGTCTGGACCGATTTTGACGAGATTTCACGGGCAGATATTCGATATTACAAGAAGTATCTAGTTTTATTTTAGAAAAATACTTAGGGTTCCGTGCAAAAAGTAAAACCCTTGTAATTGTTAACAAAAAAAATAGGGAAGTAATATTTTTATAATAATCTCACACGGACTAAGGTTGCGCGCAACAGCTAGTAAAAAATAATTGCGATCATGGGTAATTGAAGTGTATTGAAGCACTTAGTTATTAATTTTAATCACCATAAATCAATTTTATTTTAATAGAATTTAAAAACAGTCAATGGCTGTGCACGTTTTACAAACAATTTCTTAGAGGATATTCATAACAGGATATAGAAGAATTTGCATTTCTTCAAGCAATCGTAACAAAAAATAATGTTTTAATTTGTGCTATAATTACATGTTATTAGATCTAATGGAGCGAAATATTCTCCAGGTCATTGGCTTTGGTAAGATATTATTATTTTTGCAGTTTATATGAAAATTATACTATAAAATAAATAAGGTCTGATCGCCATCGTACTCATTGATGAGACATAATGACTGTGAACGGTTCGTGATTAATTTTTATTCTGTTTTTTGAGTATTTTATGACATTTTTTATCAATAAATCTTTGGAGAATATACCGTTTATTGTAAACTGTGACATAGTCTTTGACACAGTTTTAAATTAAGATGATTAGCAAAAACAATGCGTGACGCATTAATTTTTTTTATTTCTTTTTACGTAAACAAGTTACTGATTAACTGTCGGTTATTGTTTTATTTTATTTTTATAGTAACGGTTCCTGTTTATTGTCCCAAAATATTGAACAAAACTGTTGCCCAAAATGTTATGAAAATCTAAAATTCAAATAAGTTTTCAGATTACCGTTTTTCTACGCAGTATTTGTATGTTGATCATTGAAACAGTTTAATTTTACTTTCAACTTATTCATTTGACTTTTTTGACGGCCTATTCTTTTCCCGTTTTGATACTTACACAATTTTTATTTTATTTTTTTAGATTTATTTGTAGTTTATAAATAATGAACGTAGATGTAATAAATAGGATTTATTGTTAAATGTCTATGTTACTAAATTATTTAAAACTTTATAAAAATAAACATTACTGTGTTACGAATTTTAAAATGCAATACGTCACAAGATTGTTTTATAAGCACGTCATCCTTGCAATAGGTGAACGACACTATTGAAAAAACTAAAGAAAATCAAGTTCTTGGTGCAATTAGCGGTAATAAACTAATGGACTATTATTAAAAATTGGATATCAATGAACTCATATTATAAAGGTTTTTTTTTCTACCATAAACGTGGTTTAGTTAAAAATAAAACAAAATAAGTATCAGTTTATGTTTGAGTTTATTTACCTTTTTTGATAGGTGTAGGTCGGCAGTGTTTACAAATTAGATGTGATTTATCTTTGTTATCCGTCATAATAAATATTTTTATCTCGTTAATACAGTGGTGCCGTTTTATTTAAATTAAGTTGCAAGAATAAATTAAAATAAAAAACAGAATTCAGAATCATGATGTTTTATTTGGTTTTGGTTCTCAAGTATTTTCTATCCGTTAATCAGTCGCTGGCCTTCAAAATTATATACGTTTTCATGCAGATAGGTGGGTACATATTCATCATCACCTGCCTAGTCTTTTACCAACTATGTTGAGGTCGGCTTCTAGTCTTACCGGATGCAGCTGAATACCAGTATTTTACATGGAGCGACTGCCTACCTAGCCTTCACGGTAAAACGATACCTGTTGGTAGGACTGGTGGGTACATAAAATGTGTACAGTATTTTCTGCTTCCAGTCTACATTGCTTCAAATTAAGGGCGAATTTCATCAGCAAAACTGAACGAGATCAGCCCATTTAATCCGCGTTTAAGTGCTGTCAATGTCATTACTTTAGTGTAACATTTTCACCGCCAATTTGGATGCCGATTTAATTCAAATCATTGTTTTGGTACAAATGAAGTCAACTTGACCTTACACCTCGTTCTATTTACCTCTCAGCTTGCCATTGAACGTTTGCAGGCCATATAATTAAGACAAAACAATAAGAAAGTAAATAGATTCCAGTAGATATCGTTGTGCAACGATAAAACTTCAGAATCGCCGGATGGTTGATACCATCTGCGAGCTGTTGTCCGTAACGCGGGTTGCCAAACTACTTAAATGATTTTGTACTGGATTGATTTATTGTGCTTTAAATCCTGTATTGTTTTGCAGAATAGGAGAATGGTGTGATTATGTCTAGAATGTACAGGTAAAGGCTGTGTAAGGCCGTCTGATGTCGGTTTACGGAGGGACTAGTTGAGAGGGCTTTGCCCCGAGTTTCCTTCTAGCCAGGCAATAATGTAAATCAATGATAGCAGCATTTTAAAAAATGGACAGCAATTACAACACAGGAACGTCACAATTTCCAAAACGTTTTATAAATCGTTAAATAATAATGGCCACTCGGATCAATCTTCAAGTTAAGCCGTACTTGCCTAGGTTGGTCCTAGGATGGGTGATCAATCACCCATCACATACCGAGTTTTCTCCTTGCTTCGGAAAGCACGTTAAGCCGTTGACCGGCTTCGCACGACTGCAATCTATACTAATAATATAAAGCTGAAGAGTTTGTTTGTTTGGTTGAACGCGCTAATCTCAGGAACTACTGGTTCGATTTGAAAAATTTTTTTAGTGTTAGATATCCCATTTATCGAGGAAGGTTATAAGCTAAAATTTCAGCTAGTATACATATAAACCTTCCTCTTGAATCACTAGGATATCTATGGCTGAAAACTACATTAAAATACGTTACGAAGTTTAAAAGATCTAAACGTGCAAACAGCGGGAGCGACTTGGTTTTATACTATGTAATAAAGAACATTAACTTGAGATCATTTTAATAAATACTCTTAACTCTAAGGGCCTTTGAACACCACGTTTTTTTATGCACTGACGACGCGCATTTTTAATCAGCGCGTCCCCTGCGCGCTACCAACACGTTTTATCAAATTTTACACGTTTGTGTATCAATACAGTGCGTTTCACGTTTAGAGTTGTCTCGAGCGATGCCATCGTAATACTGTGGTTCCAAATGGCGGCAGCTTTCTGTGCGATGCGTTGCTACAAACGCGCGTTAGCAATATATCAGCGCGTTTATATCAATACAAACGTAAAGATCGTGTGCAAAGGTAACAACGCGACTGCAGTCTTGCGTTTGTTTAGTTTAGTTTCGTTTATTTATTAATAATTATCAAAAATTACAGGTCATATTTTGAAAAAAGTAAAAACACAAATCACAATACATTAAAAAAAAAAAACAAGTCATTATACATTAAAAAGAGCATTGCTGAGCGTCCTGATTGCGTTCAACGCACGTCGTCAGCGCATAAAAAAAAATGTGGTGTGTAAAGACCCTAAGACCATCCATCAAACTATGTAGGTATATTATGTATAAAAAATATTCATCTTGGTTCTCAAATAATATCCGGAACGGTACAGATGTATAAGTATGACAGTAGTTACGTATCCAAGATAATTGCAGACAGGAATCCTTCGGTAGTGACGCTGTGAAGTCATCATAATGATTGCTCACGCCGACCCGCATGAAAATCGTGATTGCGAGGGAAAAACTTTACTTGTTTATCAGTTATGGTATCCTAGTACTTATTAAAGTCAAGGTCTTGAGGAGTTTTTGAAAACAAACGTATAAAGTCTCTTTTTTATTTTCAGGACTTTCCTTAATAAAAGACTGCCTTGCTGATCTAGTAGTCGCAAGCGCGACTGCTGAGCATGAGGTGCTGGGTTCGATTCCCAGCTAGGGCGAAGTGTTATTGGGATTTAACAACAGGAATTACTTAGTAGCAGCCACGGAGTCTGGGGTTGTGCTCGGTTGATGGCAATAGGCTCGCCCCCTATTACATGAGATTTAAACATAACTGGCGAAATGTGGGTGTATATTAGGTACACTGCAACCTAACCCTTCGGGGATTTTACGCGTAACGTTATGTTCTTTACAAAAGAGAACTGTTTTAAAGACAATGGTCTGAAACGTAATAAAAGTGTTGCTGAAGAGCACTTTAGCACTTTTTAAAAAGAAATAAATTTTAATAGAAGATGGCAATAAATTCACCTGAAATTTAATGAAAACAAAAAATAAGTGGTCGATCATTCTTCTGCCCTTAACCCGATTTATTTTGGGGTCGGCGCAGCATGCAGGAAGCACATATCGAAAGAAAAACGGGGAAAATAAAATGTCGTCGAGTGACGGTCTTTTACTTACTTAGGTACAAAGATTTTATTTCATGCATGCATACTTTTAAAACATTACCGTTTAGTACGATGTTATTCATAAATCTGAAAAAAAATAACACCTTCGTGGTATCATATAACAAAAACTCTACAGGAAGTTTTTCATACATAATGTTACGACCACGTCTTCCTCACTTACAAAATAATTGTTTATAACGATCCAGTTAAGATGAATAAAATTCAGCTAAGAGCGAGTCGAACGAACGCTCTGTTAGTTCCGCACCAAAATAAAGAGCAGGAACCATACATTTTCTGGGATCTGGGACATTTGCGCGAAAGACATATGCGCGAAGGACACTTCCGCGAACCCACTTGCGCGAAAACACATATGCGCGCATGGACTTTTGGGCGATTAGACTTTTGCGCGAATGAACTTTTGCGCCATAGACATAGACACTTACGCGCATAGACACATGCGCGCAGATACACTTGCGCGAATGGACACTTGCGCGAATGAACTTTTGCGCAAAAGGACACTTCCGCGACTAGATTTACTCGCGACTGGCTACGGTTAATCAGTAGAGTAAACATAACATCATATTATTTCTTATTTTCAATGAGATAGAGCGAGAGAAGTGGCAACACTGCCCGAGAGACATGTCAAATTATTTTTTCGTATCTACCATGAATAGTGTTGTCAATAAATACAATATCGATTTTGAACAAAATAATTTTACTCTCTGTTCAAGCTTTTGGGTTTCATTAATGTCGATGTTTAAGGTCATTCAGTTGTTTTAATGTCTATTATGACAAATGTATATTGGTGTATATAACATTCTTGTTACTTTGTACAAAAAAGATTAATCAATCGATTCCGATTTAGTAGAACCTCAGTGTTATGTTTACTCTACAGCTAACCTAACCTAACCATTCGCGCATAAGTCCTTTCGCGCATGTGTCTTTGTGCGTAAATTTCCGTTCGCGCATAAGTCCATTCGCTCAAGTGTCTATGCGCGCAACTGTCTATGCGCCCAAAGGTCCATTCGCGCAAAAGTCTAATCGCCCAAAAGTCCATGAGCGCATATGTCTTTTCGCGCATGTGGATTCGCGCAAGTGTCCTTCGCGCAAATGTCTTTCGCGCTAGTGTCCTGATACCCATTTTCTGACAGTTGGCAGAAAACGATAAAGTCATTGCTGTTTTTGATATGGAAAGAAAAATACGAAAAAAAAATAAAAAAAATTAACGCCAACGTCACCGTAAGACGTTATTAATGGAACGAAAAATTTCGAGAAATGTGAGCAGAGTGCGATGGTCTAATTGGTTAAGACGTCCGGTGTACAGAATCGGAAGGTCGCAGGTTCAAACCCTGCTCGTACTCGAATTTTTCTTTCCATATCAAAAACAGCTGTAGTTCCCTACGCAGGGTTTGCATATAAAAATATTTAAAATTAGATAATGTCATTGTCTATTTTCAGTTACGGTAAAAATATACATCTCTGTTGCCACAGCTATTTATTTTAACCGTATAGCCAGGTTGTAAGGGTCAGGTTGCTGTAGGTTAACTGATAGGTCCACGTTACGTTAGTAATTACCGGCTGTCATTTGTAGATCTTTGACAGTTGCTACTGGTAGTCGAAAGCCGAAGGTCTGACACGAGTAATCTTACCAAAAGGTCTCGTATTTCTGGGTTGTAGTGGTTGAAAGGCAGTCGGTCCACGAAATACTAGTATTCAGGTTAGGCTCTAAGCTGACCTAAACTTGGCTGGGTAAAAAGACTAGGCAGATGATGGTACGGAACCCTAAAATTTTAATGTTATCTTCATATCTATGTGCTGCGTATATCATTCTATATTGGTCAGTAGTGTGATATATTTAATTGATGTACATTATTAATTCTTCTATGAACTCATTGTCTTGAATATGTAGCAGTTAGTCATTTGTTGTGGCTGCAGAAAACTTTTAATTGAACAAAATTGGTTATTCGAAGTAGGTATAATCGTTGTGGAGGATTACAACAACCGTAATGGCTTGCACGTGTCGGTTGCTTAATTGTATATCTAATTTGATATTGACTGTAGATGTATGGGTTTACAATTCGTCGGGGATCGAGCAAATCCGCGAATTTGCCATACGTAAAGTGCGCGTATCAGCACTACGTGTAGGTTTACAGGGGAAGGTTATAAGTTTATATTATTTTTTTTATTTTAACGATTTGATTGACCTTATTTTTACATGAATAGTAACAATTCGTGTGTTCTATGGATTGTTAACAGTAGAAATCTGTTAAATTCATTAATTTAGTCGCTACGATAATGCGTAATTGAAATTGGCTACATTTTTCATATTCGCGGAATTATCCAATGCTAGTTCCACGGATTTGTACTATCCCCGACGACATGACCTAGAAATGAATTGATTAAAGGACATAGGTTCAGTAGACCGCACATCGTTGGTGGTAACACTTTCAGCTAAACCTAGCGTAGTAAGGAGTTCAATAGAATAGGAGTCCAGCTTATACTTTACTGATATTGCTGTCAGTGACGTTCGGCCTTCTGTAGCTATGCGTGTGTGGGTAGTTTTTCGTAGGAGCTAAAATTTTATTAACGCTTTATTATCACGAGAACCTAAATAAAACTTTGAAGTTATTGTATTATCAAGCTGAAACCGACCTTGTGTTTTTTTCGATATTCTATTAAATATGAAACACAAATTTTGCATAAATCTTCTACTATTATTAACCTCAACTTACTTATGTACTTTAAGGCATTCTGAATCAGAAAGAAGCTTATAAAACCTGCTTAAAATACAGAGCGTAAGTGATATTTACTATCAAATCAGTCCACCAGCGTCAAAATGCAAAAAAAAAACCTTTGTAATGTACTACTTACAACCCACCAACTAAAAAATAATTTAAAAAAATGATCCGCTCCGGGCACTACAATCATGTACTGAATTCATGATAACAGAATAAACGCTGATATCCCTCCATCATGTATAAATCTGACATCACCTGTCGTCACGGAGGAAGTAGTTCAGAGATAAAAACTAAGGAAGGAAAAATCTCAATAGTTACGCTGTTGATCTGATCAAATACTTGCGTAATCCTATACACAATTACCTTTGACAGACATCGAGTTGTGTCGCAAATGCAACGATCTAATAGTTTGCTCACAAATGGGGTACATCCGGTGGAACTACTTAAACCAGTCTTGGTTTTGATTACATTATGCAGATGTATGCAATAGATTTTCTACTTCCATCTTGCAAAACGAAGGCTCAGCTCGGGCCCAGGGTATAGACCCTCAATAAAGGTACGTTCAGAATCCTGACAGCTGCTGACATCAGAAACTGACAGATAATTTTACTTTGTTTAAGTTGGGTCAATTAACTGCTGAACCTTGAAGTAATCCCCTGGATGCGAGAAGGACAGGTCCTGTCGTAGAACTAATGATTGGTCGTGGACCTCTTTCGGCAAATGATGTTGACTTTCCTTTTATGCTGGAGGGACAGTTGTCTGCTTGATGGAATCACGGTTGTGTTGGTCTATTAAACCCTTGAAGGGTGCTTCCATTAGTGAAATATTTCTCTTAAATTCAAAATAACTGTCCTAACATAAAACTCACCACCATGCTCTGTATTTACTACGCTAGTGGTGAAGTACAAAGTGGCCAAAATTCGTTAAATAGGAAGCGAGACATAATTTTATGGCATTCTTATAGCCGAGGTTAGTAGATAAATCTTCTGGGACCTTAAAGTCCCGTCAGTTTTTAAGGAGTCATCTTGGAGGAATATTGAGCTTTTGATTCCTTACTCCCGTACAAACACAAAAACTCACGGCAAACTTTCATCCCACTCATAAAGAACATAAAAGCTCACAGAACCATCCCCTTCTTTATTTACCCTCATTATATTCTGTCACATAATTATCTGAGCCAGTTACATCGTTAAGTGGCGAAACCAGCCATAATTGCCGCTTCGGCAGTTAGTGAGTAAACACGATACACCGCGCGTAGTCGACGTAACCTTGACAATGAACTAGAAACAAGGTGCTGTTGCAACTCAAGTTGCATCAGCCAGAATTTATTAATTACGCTAGCGAATCAACATTTTTATACCTACATAGAAAGGCTCATTTATAAAGTGTGGTCCGTCCTTCTTTAGATCCTAGTTGCAAAATGACTCCCGATCTTGTAAGAGAGATAGAAGAACCCTTGGGTCCAGGTCTTCAAGATATAATTTTTTTTCTAATGAAGGCTCCTTTTTTGGGTTGTAAAAATTTCAGGTACCTATACCTACATGAATCGACCTAAGCTATCCAACCATCTCAAGTTATTTAAAACCTCCATTCTATTTTAGCTTTGTCTCAGAGATTGTTTAAAAAACAGGCTAACGAAATTCACGATGTGTAGGCTTTTACCCTTAGTCATCCATGTAGTTACGATGAACTTCTGTTTATGTCAAACCCTTCGTAGTTTTACAGTTACACTCATATGTATGTAGACATTAACTCGTTGTAAATATTTTTAGCTTTAAACTCGTTTTATTGGGAAAGTAAGTCGGCCGACTTCGCATCAGCGCGTGCACCTGCAACGGCAAGTTCAAGGTCGTTGCTTTGTAACGCATTCGTAAGTAGGTGCAAACCTCATTTCAGGGTACTTTTTCATTGATATGGCGGTTTCGAAATTTCAAGCACGTTTTGTTTCTGCCTTGTTGTTCCATTGGTCGGAAGCACTTCTGCTGACTGCTTGCTGGCTACTGGTCTTGGATTCGACTTCCAAATCGGGAGTGTAGTTGAGTTTTTGCATGAGGATTTATTCAGTAGCAGCCCGGGTTCTGCATTTGTGCCGCTTGATGGCGATAGGCTCACCCCTACGACGGATGCTGCTTATTAAACATACCTGATTGGCGAAATCTGGGTGTACTATAAACCCTTCGGGGCTTACAAGACCGTGCAAAATTAAAATGGTTTTCAATTTGGGAAATTGTTGATACGGCATTTAACCAACAAATTAAGCTACACTGTAATTAATTTAATGATTAAGTACATGATTAGGCACGCCATTGAACTTAACATGTAACCAGATAATGATGATGACTTGTGAATCCTTACCATAGCTTGGATATTAAGGAAATAATAAAGGAAATCGATGAGGCACGCTCCCTTTTTGCCCCTAACCACAAGATTCTGATAGGATGGTCTTCAACCGCAAAGCTGGCGTTAATCTAGTATCCCACGAAGTACATAGGCCCTTATGTTTACCTATCTTGAATATTAAGCCTTGTCTGCATGAGCGAAAAATGTTTTCGTAACTTATGTTTACTAACAAGCTTTTGCGCGCAGCTACGTTCGCGTTATGGTCGAAAATAATCGGGATAATGTAGCTTCCCAATACTGAAATAATTTTCGGAACCGTCTCTGTAGTTCTGAAGACCCCCCTACATCCAAACTTGGAATCTCGATCATTTTATAATAATAGTGTAGATAAACAATGTTTCAGATGCCTGCACTGCGAAAATCCTGTAGTTAAAAATTAGATATCAGTTTATTATGATGATAATATAGATAATTTCTGTACCGAGCCAACTATCCTGCAAAAAAAAAACTGTGTGGGAGGCGCCACCTTTACAGGTACAGCTAGTCAATCATAACATAGAAAACCGATAGAATGCGTGGGTCGTAGGGTATAACTTTGAAAGCAAGTCGACAGCCCGCTGTTGTAGTTCTAATATCGTGAGAAATAAAGCTAGCTAAATCAAAGCAAAAAACCCCAAAATATTTCATAATTCCGATAACAAATAACAGGTGTCTTTACTTTATTGTACACTCAAAGCTCGATAAACGTACACAACTACACAGTTTACACTGGCTAGCCAATTTATTTCTAGACGTTAATATCGGGACTCAATCGAGGTGCAGCCACAAGAATGCAGCCCCACCAGAACTGCTGGAAAGGGAATCTTTAAGAAACCAGTTTTATATTATTGCGCCCTTCAATAAGTTGTAATAAAGTATTGGCACCGGTTACTTGAATACGCCTATGCAACTTACTCAAGTAATTGAAAGTAAAAGTTTATTACCATTAGGGTTTTATAGAAATGCTTATGAGAAAGGCGTTAATTAGGTCAGTAAGTTAGTCTCAGTTTTTAGTACGTATAGTCATTTGATCACTTATTGTTTTAATGCCTGTGAATACTTTAATACCCTGTGGATACTTTTAGATGCGTTCCGTTTCTGATTGGTACAAGTAAAACTAAAAATACTGAGAACATGAAAGTATAATTTAACAAACAGCTACTCAAATGATACCAATATTTTATGAGAATCATACCGCCAAATCACATAGATTACATGTACAATCACGAGCAATGAAATGTATGTATCCACTTAGCAAAATTCACATTTTACGTTATTTTGTATTTTGGAAGATTTTACGAGAAAATTGCTTTTGAATTCTGCTAAGTGTTTACATTTGCATTGCTCGTGACTGTACTTATAACAATCCAATTAAGTATGAACGTATATTATGTAGTTATGAACACACAATTTTTTTACCGCCTCCGCTGATTATTCAGCTCATTTGCTTTGCATAACTCGCGTCATACGCCCGCGTAATGACAGTGTCCAACTCCGCGTAAAAAGAAACTTGCGCTCGCCTCTCGTATCATCGTTTTGCCTTATTTTCAACAACTACGGAGTTGTAATTATTAGTGCCAACGAACTACAGACCAACGATCAATTTGTTCTTATGAAGGCTACTTGGTTATTCACATATGACCTTTAGAAAAATGCCCGAGGAATCGTTGGGAATTCTTTGCGAATGAGTACTAGGTGGCGTGCTACTTTTACGCCTTTTTTGTTAGGTCTTCTCATAAAAAATGCTTGGTAAATATATAACTGAGATTGGCTGCTATTAAGTTGTTTAATAATATGGTAGCTTTTATAAATGTCCACCTCAGTTGCAGGTGGTATTAGTTTTTCTATGACGGTTGCTTTAATAAACCGTAACGTTGAATTAGATTTATTAATAATACGGTATGTTATTCGGTACTGATACCTACCAGTAGCAATTACTGAATTACAGAAGAATACCATGACGGCTTATACTTAAGTCAAATAAAATGTAACTAGAAACTTATGACCTCAAGCGTTCCCGGTTATAAACTGTAACAAAAGTCAATAATGAACAAGTCGTGGAACTACCATTGCCGTTTATACTTTTAAACATGGTGTGTCATCGTTATCTCTAAAAGCCACGTCCAATAAAATGTTTTATCTAAATAAGGATTGATTATTACAGCACATTAAATAAGTAAATGTATTACAAGACTCGTGTTTATCGTCCACGATCGTAGTTGTAAATGTAGTAACCTGTTCCACTAAGAAGAATCTTCGTAGATACCTAGTTATATTAAAGCATAATATATCCCTCAAATATGTATATACTGAAAGCAGTTCATCTTGTGAGGGATAAATCCATACTTAATACAGCCAGTCAGAGAAAATAAAATATATCAAGAGCGATTTTAATGTATTTTTACGTAAACAAAAAACTCGAAACATCCTCAAAACATAGATTCTATATTACATAAGATGATTGAATTGGAGTTTATGACTATTTGTATATAATACGTGATTGCATGACTGCAGCAAATTTTAAAACAACAATACACCATCAAGTAGGTATGTGTCCATATATCTGATCACACAATATCACGCTATTGACTGAGAGTGTCAAACAAGTTTTTCTAATGCTATTTTAGAATTTAAAATCCACTTCATCACTATATTGCTCTTACCCTTGCCTAAACGCCCATGTTACTTGAGATCGGCGCAACAAGTTGTTTTCAATTCAATGGGATAAGTTAGTGCACTTTTACTCAAAGGTCCATCCGATTACTTATGTTATTATTATTATTATTTTTTTTTTTTTTAAAAAGAACGTTGCCCCTCACTAGGAATTTCATTTATTATAATTAACAATATCTTTGCCGTCATTTATTTAAAGAACTTTGTAAATAAGAAGTTGCAATTTGCATAACCAAACACGTGTAAATTGCAATCTTTTTTCTTCAATTGTTAATTAGGTACTAACATCACACAATCGGATCCGATCACAATTGAATGGAGCTTTGAGTAAAAGTGCTTTATCTTATCCCGTTGAATTTATAAGTATAGATTTCAAGGTTTTCCTTTCATTTACTTTATTATGTTTACAGGGTGTTATTTATCGTATTTTAGCCGGTTCGATTCCAAGCGAATTCTCGAAAACCTTTTTAATCCAGATTTGTTTCTTTTTAAAAATAAAGGAATCTTTCCTTTGAGTAAAATTTGCTATCACCAGTATTTCGAGTACTTTCCCCCCAAGTGAGGCAAAATTCCACCGTGTTTATGAATTAAAATATTATTACCTGCTATACTGACAATTTAATTTGTCTTCGATAAGAATTTAATAGCAATTTCAAGTGACTAATGAAGCAAAATGTGTCTTTGTTGAAACTCCTTTTTATTACGTGTTTAATCTTTCTACTACCGTGACTCATTTTGTTTGACGACGCACAGAATAAATCACGGAAATGAGAGTGTGACCAAACAGATATTTTCCACACACTTGGTGAAGTCTATGTTTCTAATATTTACAAATTTCTTTTTGTTTTCAGGTGGGGACAGCAAAAATGTTCTGCAAGTTATAACCAGCACGAAATTGTTAACATAATGGACATTACATTACGAAGATTTTGTAAATTATATTCAATCGTCCTTATTGTTTTCATTGTTGAGGCAACGGGCAGTAATAGCAATGGTGGGTATTTCAACTATTATAGAGTCATTGCTCACACACTTCACAATTGAATAAAACGAAAACTATCATTACTCAATAAAATAATTCTTATAATAACTTAAAAATTAAAATAAAATTGCAGAAACGTCACCAGATCGTCGGCAGTCTCGAGTCACTGGTAGAATAGTTAAACTTTACTCGGGCACAAGACCTGAGCCCATCCTGTGTGCCGGTGAAGGTTTCCAAGCAGATCCTAAAGACTGCGCAGTATTCTACCGCTGTATGAAATCAGGAAGTGGCAAATATACAGTTTTCAGAGTAAGAGGATTTGAAAATAAAGCTCCGCCATCTTACTGAGTTCCTGGTTGT
The DNA here is from genome assembly GCA_963576755.1 of Noctua janthina. NCBI lineage: Eukaryota > Metazoa > Arthropoda > Insecta > Lepidoptera > Noctuidae > Noctua > Noctua janthina. The sequence continues at coordinate 10,220,278 of OY755055.1, forward strand.
ACGAAACCGAGGAATATTTTTGTACATATTCAAAAACTTATGAATTTATTTTATTTCAGTTTCAATGTGGACCTGGTACTGTTTATGATCCTGAAACCGAAGTCTGTAATCATCCTCGAAGTACAAAACGATCAGAATGTGGAGGTCTATCGCCACCTCCAGTAGTCGATCGAACAGATAATAATGAAATTGAAGGAACGCAGAATGAGATACCATCACCAATAACGAACAAACCCATACGCATAGAAAGTACAACCGGCGCTAGGGCTACGTTTACTACTGTCAATCCTTGGGCAGCGTCTAGCTCAACAATTCTAGCTCACATTTCCACAAAACGTCATGCACCTGAAATTTCGACGGTATTTACAAGTCCGTTTCCATGGGGATCAACTCTGGGCCACACTAACGTGGATTATTCAGTTAATCCGTTGAACTTACAACAAAATACAATTACTAGTCATCAACAATACACCGTGGTATCGAAAACAACGTCTCCACCAACAACGTCTGCTATACCTAAATTGAACTCCCGAGATAATATTTGTACCTCAAACGGATTTATGGGTGACAGCGAGAATTGTCGAAAATTTTATAGATGCGTGTCCAATCAAAGGGGCACTTACACGAGGTTCGAGTTTTCGTGTAGTGAATCAACAGTATGGGATGATGACACACAGAGCTGTAATCATGCTTGGGCAGTAAAAAGAAGTAGATGCGGTAGAAGTAACCAAGACAGCCAATTCACAACGAACGCAGAAATCCCTCAAAAAGGCAGCTCTACAGACAAAACTATTCAACAACAGCTACAAGTAAGTTTTGGCTCAAAAGTTACCCAGACTCAAGCTCAAATTAGTAATGGATCAGTAATACAAAACCAAACACAAATTAACTACGGTGATCGCTTAAATCAAAACAAAGATACGAAAGCTAAACAAAACCAGACTCAAATAAGCCATGGTTCGGCGGTTAGTCAGACGCAGACTCAAATTGATTACAGTGATAAAGGTGTACAGACACAATTACAAATCGATCATTCCCAGCAAGCAAGTCAAATGCAGATACAGATTCATGAGTCGACAACAGCGGGACCTTCAACGTCAGCAGTTACTTCTACGACCCATAGTGGTACACAGGGTGGTAACAACTGTGGAAGATCAGGTTTTATGGGAGATACAAATGATTGCAAGAAATTCTATCGTTGTATTGACAATGGAAAAGACGGGTACACTAAGTTTGAATTTTCATGTGGTGAAGGAACTGTTTGGGATCAAAATATTGAAGCTTGTAATCATGCTTGGGCTGTCAAAGATTGTGGTGGAAAAGGTTCTGTAGAAACTATAAGCACTACGCAAGCTGCCATAAGTACCTCTCAGTCTACACAAAATTATTACACCACAGCTTCAACTGAAATCCATCATACGACTTCCGAACTTATAGATACGGAGGATAGCGAAGATAGTGGTTACGGTCACCAAAATGAAATCCCAACTACATCTTCTTCAACCACTTTGAGCTCAACGACTTGGAGTTCAACAACTGTGGGCTCAAGCACAACAACAAAATCACCCTCCAACGGGAATTGCCAATCTAGTGGGTTTATTGGTGATGCAAATGATTGCAAAATATTTTATAGGTGTGTCGAAAACGGCAGAGGTGGCTTTACAAAATACGAATTTAAGTGCGGCGAAGGTACTGTTTGGGATCCCGATCTAGAAGCATGTAACCACGCCTGGGCCGTAAAAAGATGTGGTGGTAATGCATCTCCAGATATTAGTAATGTAGAGACAACGACAGAACAACAAAATACGGTTTCAACTGCCCATACGCAAAGTACAATAGTTACTCAGTCTCCTATTGAATCAGCTGCTACACAAAATGATGACTATGATACTGGTTATGGATCTGGAAATAATTATTTCACGACATCGACGACGACAACGACTAAAAAACCACAGAACCAAGAACCAAGTATGGGTACTGTTTGCACATCTAGTGGCTTTATGGGTGATGAAAATGACTGTAAAAAGTTTTACAGATGCGTGGATAACGGCAATGGAGGTTATACTCGTTATGAATTTTCATGCGGCGAAGGAACAGTGTGGGATTCTAAGATCGAAGCTTGTAATCATGCTTGGGCTGTGGAGAAATGTGGTGGATCTTCAGTTGACCATCTGGAAGCTACAACTCAAGCTAAGCCTACAACCACTCATGAAGTCATCGATAGTAGTTCCACAGAGGGAGACGTAAGTACCAGTTCGTCTGCACTTCAGTCGAGCTCAACACCTAGTACTTCTGCAACAGAATCTGTAACATCTGTATCTATGAGTGGTACTGATTGCACAAAGAGCGGTTTTATGGGAGACCAAAAGGACTGCAAAAAGTTCTACAGATGCGTAGATAATGGCAAAGGATCCTTCACAAAATACGAATTTTCTTGTGGGGAAGGAACCGTATGGGATCAGAAAATCGAAGCTTGTAACCATGCATGGGCAGTGGAAAAGTGTGGTGGCACTGCAGACTCTTCCACCAGTCACCACGAAACTACTACGCAATATCACCCTATCATGAGTGATGAAATTGATAACGGCTATCCTTCCAACATTGATACAGGGTCCGATATAACCACACAAAGCTCAATGACTCATTCTACAACTGAAAGTTCAAAAGAACCAAGTGAAGGAAACAATTGTGTAAACAGTGGTTTTATTGGAGACATAAACGATTGTAAAAAATTCTATCGATGCGTTGATGATGGCAATGGTAAATATATTCGTTATGAATTTACGTGTGGTGAAGGAACATTATGGGATCAAAGTATTGAAGCGTGTAATCATGCTTGGGCGGTCAAAGATTGTGGTAAGATGGGAGACCATACAACTCACTCTTCTAACGAAAGTCCAGCACAAAGTACAATAACTACTGAAACGGAGGATCAAGGTTACCCTCAAAGCACTGAAATGACAAGCACAACAACGGTCAGCAGCTACCCAGACAGCGAAACAAGTGAAACGTGTTCCATAGAAGGCTTTAAGGGTGACAAGAGGAATTGTAAGAAGTTCTATAGGTGTGTTAACAATGGCCAGGGTGGCTTCACTAAATATGAATTTACTTGCGGTGAAGGTACTTATTGGAGTCAGGAAATATTAGCATGTGATCATGCCACGCCCGATAAAACTTGTGGTGGAAATGAAAGTGATTCTAGTACACAAACCTCTCATGCGGAACATGACGAGATTTATACAGAAGCGACAAGTATGTCTAGTTCGTCAACGATTGGAAACGAAAATGAACATCAAACCCAAGAACCACCTGCTTCCTCTGGAATGTGTTTATCAGAAGGATTTTATGGCGATCCGAATGATTGTAAAAAGTTTTATAGATGTGTAGATAACGGAAAGGGAGGTTACACTAAATACGACTTCACTTGTGGAGATGGAACTGTTTGGGATCAAGAAATACAAGCATGTAATCATGAATCAAGCAACAAAAAATGTTCCACTGGTTCTCCATCAAATAGCCAAACGACTGAAAAGCAGCCAGATGCGGGAAATGATATTTCTATGACCACAGTTTCACAGATTCAACATTCAACAGAAAAAACGGAAACGTCATCTACCTCTACCTCTAGCAGTAATCAATGTTCATCGGAAGGATTCTTTGCAGTTCCCAATGATTGCAAGAAATTTATTAGATGCGTAAGTAACGATAAGGGAGGATATACGAAATACGAATTTACTTGTGGTGAAGGTACAATATGGGTTCAAGATGTACTAGCTTGTGATCACGATGCGGGTGATACGAATTGCAGTTCTCAAACAACGAGTAAACCTTTAACAACTGAAGGACATCAGCAATCAACTGAAAATAATGAGGTAGGTACTTCTACATCGGAACCTCAGACAATAGATAAACAAGAAGATGAATATGATAACGGAAATTCTGACAAGCCTTCCCAACCAGGAAGCGGCGTATGCTCATCAGAAGGATTTTACGGAAATGAGAATGATTGCAAGAAATTCTATAGATGTGTAGATAACGGTCAAGGAGGGTTCACGAAATACGATTTTACATGTGGTGACGGCACAGCATGGGATTCTGAAATTCAAACCTGTAATCATATAGATCAAGTTGAAACATGTCATGGAGCCGGTGGAACACAACCTGTCATGCATGACGAAGATAATAGTCCATCAACAGAATCTTCTAGTACAGTATCTTCTAGTACTTCATCTTCTGGAACAACGTCTTCTGGAACAACAGCTTCTAGTGCGACGTCATCCAGTACAGCAGCATCTGGATCAAATCAAGGCACGAATTCAGGGAATAAAGACAAATGTGAAAGTGAAGGATATTTTGGAAATTCACAAGACTGCAAAAAGTTCTATAGATGCGTTGACAATGGGAAAGGAGGTTACACGAAATATGACTATGATTGTGGCGATGGTACTATATGGGATCAGGATGTCACTACTTGTAATCATCCACAAGATGTTGTTAATCCCTCTTGTAACCAAAATCAAGACGGAAGTACAACATCAACGACTGCGGCTAGTTCATCATCTAGTAGTGAGTCTTCAGCAACCACTGAGTCCTCGTCAACTGGTGACGCCTCATCATCAACATCATCGTCATCTCAATCTACAACAGAAAGTACACAAGGTTCATCAAATTGCTCTCAAGAAAACACGTCTAAAAAACCAGCAAATCAAAACATTACTTGTGAAAAAGCAGGTTATTATGCAAATCCTAACGACTGTAAGAAATTTTATAGATGCGTAGACTGGGATGGCGATGGTAAACGATTCTCAGTATATCACTTTGATTGTGGTGAAGGTACGATATGGGATCCAGCTGTTGAAACTTGTAATCATGAAGAGTCAGTATATCCACCACGAGACTGTAGTGGTTCCCAATCACAAAGTGAAAATCAACCTCCATCAACTGAAGGTACTACAACAACACAGCAAGAAACGACAAGTTCTCAAGACAGTTCTTCCACCCAAACTACATCCACGACACAATCGAGTACTGAACAAACAACACAATCAACCACTACTGAACCAACGACTACTCAGCAGTCGACCAGTACAGACAAAACAACGACTCAGCAATCCACAACTTCTGAACAAACAACTACACAAAAATCGACTACAACAGAACAGACAACGCAACAGTCTACCACATCAGAACAAACTACTCAATCAACGACTTCTGCACAAACAACACAACAACCTTCTTCTTCTGAGCAAACCACGACACAACAACCTTCTTCTTCTGAGCAAACCACGACACAACAGTCTGCAACTTCGGAGCAAACCACAACACAACAGTCTACGACATCGGAACAAACCACGACACAACATTCTACGACTTCAGAGCAAACAACTACACAACAATCTACTACATCTGAGCAAACAACGACGGAACAATCGACGACATCTGAACAGACAACGACGCAACAATCGACGACATCTGAACAGACAACGACGGAAAAATCAACGACACCAGAGCAAACCACAACACAACAATCAACCACTTCTGAACAAACAACTCAAGAGCCAGCCACTTCTGAACAAACTACCCAAGAATCAACTACTTCTGAACAAACAACTCAGGCATCTACAACCCCCGAGCAATCCACGACTTTAGAGCAAACCACAACAGAACAATCTACTTCGACCACTGAATCTTCTACTACCGAGCAAACCACGACCCAACGATCAACTACCACTGAACAATCCGAACAAAGTACCACCGAAGAAACAACAAGTAGTGAAGGAACAACCACTCAACAATCAACACAACAGTCGACAACGGAACAAACAACTGAAAGCACAACAACTGGAAGTGGCACAGATGAAAGTACATCAGAAAGTAAATGTCCTGAGACTGATGAAAATCAATCATTGTTTGTATGCCCAACATCATTTAAAAGACATCCCAAATACTGCAATTTGTTCTATCAATGTGATGAAGACGACGACACACACGACGTAAAAATTGCAGTATTCACTTGCCCCAACAACACTATATACGATGAGAGTCAAACTCGTTGCATGGAAGAAAGCAAAGCCGACAAAAAATGTGATGGAAAAATAGCACAAAAAAGGAGATTTAAAAGATTGGACAGAAACTACAAAGAACCAGTAAGTACTGCTTTTCTTATATAATACTATTAAATATTGATATAACCAGAATAAAAATGCTAACGAGCTTTTTTTTTCTCTTACAGCTTGTGGTAACCAAAGAAAGTCACGCATGTCCTAGCGCCGGCTACTTTTCGTTTGAAAAAGACAGTGAATGCTCACCAGCCTTCCTGAAATGTAAAAACGACAAATCAAATAAGTTAAGAGGTCTTGTGTATCAATGTCCATCGGACTACGTTTATTGGTCAATTAGTAAACGATGTGAGCCAATGAATAAAGTTAAAGACTGTAAACGTTCACAAAACAACTGGACGGGAAGGTGGGAGATACCAGTGGAAAGGAGGAATGTAGCACCATTGTAGATGATGCCATGTTTCAAAATTAGTTTCCATGAAAATAAGCCCTGGCATTTGTTTGTGATACAACATACTGTGCATTTGTGCAATATGAATATAGTAGTAAAGGGGTACACTACAAAAATACGAAAAACTTTATTCCGCTAGTCACAAATCCGAATTTTAAAATACCGATTTTCATAATTCCGAATGGTTCAAAATTCCGAATATAACACCTCCGATTTATCATTTAACCTATTTTTAAAATTCCGCAATTTCAATATTCCTAACGTTCATAATTGCTATTCTCAAAATACCTAGTTTCAATAGATCGAATAACAAAAAGTCCGACTTAATGATTATACGAAATATCAAAAATACGAATTTCGATTATTAAAATACCGATTAATTAGAATTCCGAAATAAAAACGCCTTGTAAAACTGAATATCAAGACAAATAAACACATAAATGACTTTTTTTTCTTTTTTTGCTATGAACTTCAGACAGCGGGCAATGGTTTTTCTTCTACCGACTTATTTTGAGATAGTACACTCTTATTGTGTAGTTTTGTTTGAAGTAGCAGGATAAATTCGTTTGACGTCAGTTACATTCAAACATGCATACACCATGCATGCAGCAAGCATGCAACACGTAAACATGTAAACAAGCATACACCATGCATGCAAGCAAGCATGAGGTCAGCACACAACATGCAGGCCAGCATGCAGCATGCAAGCGAGCATGCAGCATGAAAGCGAGCATGCAGCATGCAAGCGAACATGCATGCAACATGCCGCAGGCATGGTTTCTGTCACGGCTCCACGCTGCAGGGCTCCGGCGGTCCCACGCGAGCTTATCGTCGCAGATCCGCCCCTCCACGCCTACGCAGGCTTAAATAACACTCTAGGGGAAGGGCAGACAAGACTGCGTGGAGTCAGATTTACAGCGATTCGTTTCTGTGACTAAAACCTCATTTTTAGCAAATGTTTTAGAACTAACAATTTTAGGAGAAGAAAGGAAGTACCAATTGAATCACAATCAGACACCATAATTTTAGCAGTTTATTCGAAGTATTGAAAATCGGAATGTCGTTTTTCAGATCGACAACACATCGAGCATTTGATTCTTCGGACATATGAAAATCGGAAAATAAAAAAATCTGATTTACGACTTTCGGTAAAATAAATTTCGTGATTTTTAATAATACCTACTATAAATAATATCTATTATAATTCTTAGGTATTATGAAATTCGGACTTTTGAAAATCGGAACATCGAAATTCGGAATAAAATATTTCGGAGTATTTGGGTGTTCCCGTAGTAAAGTATAATAAGCAAGGCATTTAATAATAATCTTTGGTGAGTAATTTCAACACGTAACAAAAGTGTAGTAACGTTTAAATATTATGTAGGTTTTTAACAACTCTATCAAATCTCGTACATTTCTGCCTACGTCTTTGGGTTTGTACTTTTACAGATATTAATGTTCTATTCTGAAAGCGATACTGATTCTGTGGCTTATTTCCCGACGGAATGAATCTATCATACTTTCTCTATAATATTGTTATGAATTACGAAGTATCTAGTCTATTAAATATTTTCTCTACAAACAATACTTGCTGCCATAATATTAAGAAGAATAAAAACTTGTGAACCAAATATTGTGGACTATTTAAAACAGCAATATTTGAATCACGACTTTAATAGTAAGTAAGTGATGTAATTAAACCAGCAAGGAAATAAATTATTTGCGAAGAATAAAATATTGTTTTCCTTCACAACCCAATAAGAAGAAAATACTAAAGAGAAAACCAGCTGATGCCATCACTTTCGTCCTCCACCACTATACAGGTTTATGTCTTAAAAAAACAATACATAAAGTAAAATTAAATAATTTAATACTCAATCCTAAAATGAGTAACAATAATTAAAGTTAAAACAGCTATAGTAAAATCAAATCTATACCCATACACGCAGACAATAGTCCTTTACAAAAAATTGTCAGTTCAGCTATTATAAAATCTGTTACACTTTCTTCCGTGCTGTGATGAACGGCATTACTAAATATTGTGCCTAAGAAGGCATGGCAAGGTGTATCTGTTGCTATAATATTCCCTCTTAAATCTATTGTTAGCCGATCTTTCTCCAAATTCTCATCCTTACTGGGGTTAACTGTGAGAAAATTAGCATATTCTGATTGATTGTAAATGCCTACCGCTGAAATAATAACTGGTTTGTATGTATCCGCAATACTTTTCTCAACTTTATCCAGAGAGTGAGTTGACAAGGAGCTTTTGACATCTTCAGCTGTGGGTACTTCTATTACACGTCTGCGAGTTCTATTTGTAGTATCTGCTTCTGTTGGGCTTTGTTTATCTTGAAGTTTATTATAAAATAAGAATTCTAAAAATAAAGGGAGTAAACTCAACTTAGTGAAATTTTTAGTTGTATCTAAAGCAAAAGTCGATTCAGTACTATTTTTGACCTCAAAACGTTCGTTTGTTTCTTTTGTATTTCCAACGCCTGAGGAATTTACATGAGGATTACTTTGTGTGTAACTAAATGGCTCAGTATTCTTTTCGGATATTTTTACGTCGGTGGCATCTGTGGCTAAGTGGCGTTGATTCCTTGTAACGGTCGGGGATTTTATATTTTCTGCCTCAGCAAGGGTTTGCTGGGAAAATGTTTTAATATCTCCGTCACCATTTTCCAAAGCATTTATTATATCCCGAATATTATTTAACTTTCTTTCTTTCTTTATAATTTTGTGTGATTTGCTCGTTTTAATCTCTGTGCTAGATTTATCAGCATAATTTTTAAGTAGGTCGTGTAATTTCTCTTTGTAAATAGTATTCTGAGCTCTAGGGGTCAAAATAATAGGATCAAGAGCTATACCTCCTTTGTCCCAAATAGAAACGGAACGTGCTAAGAATTCAATTAGATGATTAGGCAGCGTCTTCCAATACTTTCTTAAAGGCGAGTTTTCCATGTAGGCCGATAGAGTGACATATTGAATAGCAATGTTAGATTGTGATGGTACTATTTTAGGGTCTTTATTCCAAAGCGAATTCATGGCTAGTTCATTATTTTCTTCAGCACTCAACCAACCCAAACTAGTTGTTTCGTTAACTACTACGATTAAATTGTATTTTATGTTATCGTATTTATTCGATATTTCTTTAATGTAGGGCATGTATTTATTAAAGTCAACCTCTTCGTGTTGTTTGACAAAAACATGCATAAACACGTCAGTTAAAGTTTTAGTTGACGATTTGTCGTTCGTATTAGTTAATATCAGGCTTGTAGGCTTCTGTTTAGCAGTCGGTAACATAGCAAACGCAAACAGACTGTTATAAACTATAAACGTCATAAGACTAATCATTCCGAGCCCTATCCACCAGTACGCAAGAACAGAGGACCAGTGATCTGTAAAGAAACAAAAAGTATTTATTATTTATTGACCAGTAGGTACCGAGGTGGAAAAATGGTTTGAAAAATGAACTTGAAAGCGGATCATACTGTCTTGGTATCTTCTACTGTTAGATATTTCTATTGCCAGAACAAGTATTGTGGGTAGTTTGGGGGTATTGTTGTGTATTTGGGATAACTCGATCAGGTTAAATAAAATACAATTAAACAAAATCATGTTGGTATACCCGGCCAGCGCGATAAAATTGAAGCTGCTCCCTTCAGGTTGGTTCTGGCTCGGCCCCTGTAGCTCGAAGGACGTAACCTCCGCTGATATCGAGGGCTAAAGTGCTCGTCTTCCGAAATCTCCTCACATAGTAATGGATGCTGTTCCTTGTAGTACTCACTCATCACTTGCCATTGGTTCTACTATTAACAGAAACAGAATGAAATCCTACTTTAATAACACGAAAGCGATGAACTGTTCACAGCAAAACAAAATTAAATGACTTCTAATAATAATTTGATAATTTTAGAAATGACTTTTCTTGTTAATTTTATCACTAGAAAAATTTTAAAGGCACAAAAAGGTTTTATATTTAAAAAAAGAGGTTTGATTAAATTACGAGAAAAGTAATCGTTTAAAATGAATATGAAATCTTTCGGTTGTATCAGAATGGTCCAATCATAATCGGTTCGGTTTAAAGATTTTTAAACCGAAAAATACATAGGTTCACTTACAATGAGATACAAAGTAATTGTTTATATCTAAATAAATACATTTTGCCTCTGATGCATGCACAATCTATTTATAATCTACTTAATTATCTCCTTTCACAATACCAAATAAACATAGATGCCATCGAGTACACTAGCATTATCATATATTACATCACTATCAGTATCTTATATTCATTTACCTAACACATTATTTACATTTTTAAATATTTTCATTTCCAAAAATTATATACAAAAACATTTTCATTGACGACGGCACGGTTGGCGCCGTACAGGAGAAATTCCTAGTGTGGGGCAACGAAAAAAAATTCAAAATATAAAAAATGGTAACCCACCGGCATCAGGAACAGGGTCCGGGCTACCGGTGGTCAGGGCTCTTGAGAGAGGAACCTCCTAAAGATATGCGCCGTGTCCAGAAAAACTGCTTTCTAAATCAAGCCCTTGATCCAGCTGCCAAGCGAGAGCCTCCGCAGATGTTGGTCGAGGCTATTGGCTATTAAGCCATTGGCTGACACGACTATCGGCACAATGACTGCTGTACTCACGTCCCACATGTCAACAACCTCGGGAGGCAGATCTAGATATTTGAATTGTTTATCTTTCTCTGCTTTCACGAGGTCTAGTATCTTATTATTATTATATTTTTTTAAATTGGAGCAGAGTTGGTCTTAGTAAAGACTACACGTACACTTCTACTTAAACTAGAACCACTTGCAGATAGTCTGTCTAAGTCTGATGGAAATATTAATGTAATTAACCTCATGTACTGTACATACGCCAGCACTTCAAACTGCTACAATCTGTCAAAGTGTTTCTTTAATAGATTTTTAACTTTATCGCTAAAGCATTAGGTTCAAGGGAAAATTTGACAGTTTCGAGCAACTTGATGTGCTGGCATCTGTACAATAATGGTTCATAGACGGGCGCGTATTGCCACAAGCCATTTAGACGAGTGCATTTAGACGAAAAATACTCTAAAAGGTGGAACGAAGTTTATAGTGGTCGGATTTTCATGGGGCTTTTTTATTGAGTTACTAAGGGTGTAGAGAAGAAAATAAAAAAAAATTTTGACGCTCGCAAGTTGTTTTTTTTTTTAAATTTCCTTTGTAATAATTTTTTTCTCTCATGAATAACTTGAAATTCAACGAAATTATATTGAGGCGAAAATATCTGTGTGTATCCATTAAACGCTAATTTGGTATGTTTATTTGTTCAGTGTTCATATTTCAAGTTGTTTTTTTTTTTTAAATATCCTATTTTCTTCAATTATTTCTAAGTTACCGAATTTAAGACTAAGATTTCTTTTGAAATTGGTAACAGATACATTTTTACAGATAACTAGACAAGAAAATGTTTAAGAAACCATATTCATGAGTTTAGTGCCTTAAAATTCATTCGCAAAAATCAGAAAATCGTCTATGTTAATGAAGGATTTTTTTTTCGACTTTCTTCGGTGTAACTCAATATGAAAATTATTCTCCAAAACCTCATTTTAGTAGCTATCTAATAACGTACAATAACTAGAAAAACATTCAAAGATAGGTACTTGTTAAATATCATTTACAGCTGAGAAAGTAAAACATGACGAAAGGGATCTATCGCTAAGAATTGGGAGCGGTATCGGTATTGATATTAAATGTGGCGCAGAGACCCAAGCTTGCAACTAAATTCTAAATAGAATTTATGAGAAATGGTTACGTTACAATTACGATATTTTTTGTGAGTTTACTAGCAGCCCCACTCCACCTTCGTCAGCAATAATCAACATTTATCGAGTACCTCCGAATATTTTTTCTGTTTTGTGTTTTCTGTGGATAGCTGATTTAATAAGGATATTTTTAGGATAATATTTACGTTGACCGCCATTGAAATATTTTAAGAAAAATGGCCTTCTTTAAGGTTTACATAGACGATTTTCTGATATTTGCGAATGAATTTTTAGCCACTACACTCGTAAATATGAATTTCTTGAACATTTTTAAGTCCAGTTCTCTGTGAAAAAGTATCAGTTACCAATGACAAAAGAAATCTTTGTGGTAAAACTCGGTATCTTAGAAATAATTGAATATATAGGAAATTTTCAGAAAAAAAACCTGGAAATATAGATTTCGTCGACAGCAATGAACAAGGAAACCATATTAGCGTTTAATGGATGCACACAGGTCCCACTATTACGACACAATATAAATTCGGTAAGTTTCAAGTTATTCATAAACGAAAAAAAACATATTCAAAAGGAAATAAAAAAAAAATCTAGGAACCACAACTCTAGGAACTCAATAAAAAAACCCCATGAAAGTCCGACCACTATAAACTTCATTCCACCTTCATAAAAAAAACCAGTCTAATTGTACTCGACTAATTGCATGTGATTTCTATCGCATTGCACCCTATCACCTATCATATTTCTCGATTCTTCGAATTCCGTACCGTATTACTAAGGGTCTGCTGTTTGTCCGTCTGTCACAGACCCTTTTGAACCGTAATAGGTAGACACTTAAAATTTTTAGAGTGTGTGTACTACAATATATCGCCTTATCAATAAATAATAAAATTTATAAAGTTAAAAAAAAATTAAAGGGTCCAAAGGTTTTTTCTGCGTTTTTGATGTACATTGATACGGAACCCATTGTGTGCGAGTACAACTTGGACTTGGCTGCTTGTTTTGCAACTTCCTCGGGACTAGCACATAAATGATGGTAAAAAAATATACTTTTCAGCATCATTTTCATTGTATGTACCTTTTGATTACTTTTCACCTGAGTTGCAAGATTATCAAAGTTTGTTATCACAAAAACGTTATAAATGTAAACACCTACCGTCATTTGGGTTTCCTGGTCAAAATCACTTGATTTTAATATTTTTATATGATTTGTACGTTTGATGCGCGTGTTCCGTCCTAGCACTCGATGAATTACATTTAACTGAATATGCACGTAAGTTCTTATATTATATATGTGACGGTGGCACGTTTACATTTTCCGCCATAATTTTGTTGATTCAACATCAGATTCGTCTCACGTACATGCGCCTTGCAGTTACAAATGTTACTGAATTTTGCAGACTTTGCACTTGTGAAGGTGAATTATGACATTGTTATGCATCTTAAGTTGTTGTTCCTCCAAAGAAAAGATTCGACGTTTTCTCATTTCCAGCTGATTCTCTCAGCCTTCACCAGGTCATCGTCTACTTGTGTCCTGGCTACACTACACAGGCTGCGTCTTTCGGTAGGTCTTATTCCCCAAAGGCCAAGCGTTCCGCGAGAAGATCGGCGGTCAGCCTAGGTCAGCAGTGGAGGTGTTTCGGCTAAAATTAAAATGATGATAAAACAAACTTTCTTTATCAAAGGAGTATTTTCTCCTATAAAAACAAATATTAAGCTAATCGCAAAAATTAAAACAAAATTGAATGACGTTTATTTCAATTTTGGAATTTCTACAAAATTTGTTGCAAATGTGTTCTCCCGGTTTCAATTTTTCACATCCGTTGATGAATTCTAAGTTTTAAATTAAATATTATAATATAGTATTCTATAACGGGGTAACGTAAGTATTTTGGTTCCATTTATTTAAAAAGATCATTTGCCCCCTGAAAATAATATAATGTTGTGTAAAGGACACGGGATAATAGTTTCACGAAGTTTAAATGCGACAAAGTCTTTTTGATTTATTATCTTATTAATTATAGAGTAATTATTGTACATTATTTACAAAGTATAAATAGATTTATAACTATTATAAAAATTTGGGCCAAAAAATCTGCATGGCCATCGAACGTGGCAATGCTGCCAGCCTTCTGGGCACCATTGATAGCGATGTGGATGAATTTTTTAACGCCTCTTAATTATTACTCCCTTTTGATGCTTGTAAGTAAAGAAACCAATATCAGGTGATAGCTTCTCATTTATTGTTAATCCAATACTTCAGTCTGTCGCTACCTTCAATAAAGTATTATATTTCTTACAGGACATTACTATGGTGGAGGGTGCTCCACAGACAAAACGCAATGAACAGTACCCACTGCTGAAGGTGGATGGGGGAGGTGGCGATGGTGGGGTCCGTCAACAGCCATCACCAACTCTCGACAGTCCTGGATGGGGAGGGGTCCGTTTCACCCCTAAACAATTCTTAACCGTCCGCTGGCCTGGTAAGCATTCTCTTGATTATAATGTTATTTTCCAATTGTAGCATAGCATTAAAAAAATGTCTGTTTAATAGACAGTTGATGACTTTTTTCATGTTGGGGTCAGCTACCAGTCTAACCGGATGCAGCTGAATAACAGTATTTGCTTATCAGACCTTCACAACTTATTTACTGGGTACTACGATACCCTTTGGGAAATTCGTTGTCAGACCTTCGGGCTTGCTGACTACTCGAGACGACTCCTAAAGATCCATAAATGACGAACGGCTTAACGTACTTTCCGAAACACGACAGGTACCTGGTATGTAGTAGGTGGTCACCCATCCATAGACCGACCTCGGCAAGGACTGTTTAACCTTGAAGATCGAACCGTGCGGTTATTATTTAGCCAAGATTCCCTACAATACACAATGATAACGTAGTCAACTATTACCTACATGGAATTCTCTTTTTTCAGAATACATCTCGGCATGCTGGATGACTATGATCTTGTTGGGAATATCCTTCGTTGTGTTTTATACGTTGGGCATGGCATACCGAAGACAGCCTGTTTTGGTCATAAAATGCAACGCGACTAAACCCGCAAGCGATGTCTTCTACCACCAAATAGTTCAACGAGGCACCTCTGTCCCTTTCTTGCTTTATGCTGATTATCTTGCGTCCATGGCCACACAGTATCCTTTACTCAATTTCCACGTATTCTTTCTTATGGATGACTCGATACAAACAGCGTTTCGAGGGCCGAGACATACAAGATTTATGAATAAAATGATGCCATACGCCAACGTCGGCAGCCATAACACGTACTTTGAAGATGAATACAGCAAGCAAGAACTTGGAGACTTTGAATCAAGATATCAAAACGTGAACGTTACAATTATGTCCTTAAGCAAGTACATGGCGATGACACTGTTGAAGTTTAAGTGGAGGACCGTACCACTTTCATACTTAACATTTTATGCGAGAGTTTTCTCAGTTTGGCAAAACGGTGGAGTGGGCTTAGATTTGAATATTTTTAACAACCATTTTAATAATCGCAAATGCGTAGATCGTAGAATTTCTGCAATATTGAAACAACATAATGATGGAATTAAAGTTGAAGAATACACGAGTGCTCTAAACAAAATTGTTCGTGAGGAAGAATACGAATTTTTAAATGTATTCTATGGTTTGATGTATCAAATTTTGAACGAGACACGAATATTTCTGTCAAAGAGCTTTCCTTTTCCTCCAATTACTACCGAGAAGGGTGTGTCTCAAAACGAACCTTTGATTCGTTCTCACAGAAACGAACGGGATGCTTCTACGCAGTCAAGGGATCAGAATACTAAATCTGAAACCATTTCTAACGTTTATCTAGAAACCATAAACTCCACGAACGATACAGATTTGAAGAAGAACGAATATCAAACTTTGCCTAATTCAGGCCTCCATCTTGATAAATTAAAAATTATCCTTAATGATGCTGCTTTCAAAGCCTTGGAAATGAATAACAGCAGTAGATTTAACGGCATTAATAACACCGAAGGATTAAATAAATCTGAGATACAAAATGATATGATGAACAAATCCGATGGTCCTCAAGTTGTTGTGTTTTATGATTTTACAGTGTTTTCAGATGGTGTAGCACCTCCATTCATGATGCCAGACCCGTTAATGCTCACCGATTTTAGACAACACGTGAAAACGTCTGAGTTTGGGAAATCTGGAAAAAACAACGCAAATAATGGAGCGTATCTTCTCTCTATTGACTCCGAAGGAATGTTTGTGGCAGCGGCCTCGAGACAGCATCCGTTTTTAGGAAATTTGATCGCCTCCGGCTGTCAACGTATGCATCTCAAATTCGCTATTCTTGATACACTTTTATCACAATGTTTATTAATATTTAAGGACGACAGCTATTGCAACTATATTTATTTACTTTACTTGTAATTTCTTGTTTGTTAATATTCTTCTATTTCTTGTTTGTCCAATTGTTTCAAGCTCTGCAAGCATGGTAAATGTACTGTATTTAGACAATTTTAGTAATAAATGTTATTTTAACAAGTTATTTTTTTATTATACAATTTAATAGGCTAAATCTATAGGATCATGTTAAATACACTTTCCTAACACTTAAGTGACTAGAGGAGAGATGTTATAATTTTGTTTTTTTATACTTCTCGTCGTCTCCGCTTAGCTTTGGAGGAAACTTTTGAGCAGAGGAGAGAGATCTCATATTTGTTTAGGCCTGCCTTCACAGTCTGCGTAAGGGCACAGCGGAGATGCTTAGAGACATTATATATGATGCTCTGTGGGTAGAGACGTGAACGGCGTGCGGTGAGCGGTCGCGGCAGTCGCTAAACTGGGCGTGAGTAGCCTGTACACATCTCTACTCCCATCTAGCAGTCTAGTCAGAGCTGGGTACAATATATGTTTTGCTTTAATTAAAATACAAATTACAAAATACCATCTCGAATGTATTTAAACTACGAAATAAAAAATATATTTAAGTCGTGTATTTGTAATGTTATTTCCTTTATTTATTTCTGTACAAATCAATTATATTTTTAAATATTCCTTACAAAATTTAAAATTATTTGAAATTATTATTATATATATTTTTTTTTTTATAAAAATCTTTGCCCGACACTAGGAATTTCTCCTGTAACGTGGGTGCGTTTACAAACATTTAAACTCACATACACAAACAGCCAGACCCGGAACAACTACCTGTAGATCATACAAATATTTATTCCGTGCGGGGATCGAAGCCGTGACACCTAGCGCAGCAGCCAATCGCTCAACCAAAGCGCCAACCGTGCCGTCAATATCTATACTATACTAATACTAATATGCTAATGTAACATTTTTTTATTGTTTATTATAAGCCTATATTGTCCCACTGCAGGGCAAATATATTATATTTTATGTGGTAGGAGGGAAGGGGGGCCTCCCTTCCCTCCTACCACATAAAATATAATATTATAAAGAGGATTTTTGTTTTTGTTTTTTTGTTTGTACCGAATAGGCTCCGAAACTATTGCACCGATTTTAACAACATTTTCACCAATAGAAAGCTAAATTATCAAAAAGTAACATAGGCTATAATTTATTTTAAAAAAAATAGCGATCCTTAAGAAATTGCAATAATGTAACCCAAAGTAGCAAAATTTTGCCTAAAATTTATTATTTGGCGTGCGCTGAAAATACCGTTGAAGATACTTAAAAATTATGTACTAAATGACTACATGATTAAAGTACTCATTATTACCAACAAAAAAGTCTGAGAAGGAATATATCTAACTATCATAGTTAAGTCACAATAGCAGCTTTTGTGTCCTAACATTTAATTAGATCGCCGGTAGAAACAAAAGCTGGTTACATTCGTATCGTAGTATTAATTCTTATTCAAATAAATAGTTTTATCATCAAGGGTATTTATGTAAGGGCACGCCACCGTAGTGGCGATAAGTTCCCTCTTTGAGGAGTGGCTAGAGAGGCGCCACGGCGCCCTCACCTACCGCCTGACGCAGGTCCTCACCGGACACGGTTGTTTCGGGAGGTTCCTGCACCGAATCGGGCGGAAACGCCCGGATGTTTCCACTGCGAGGATCGTCCGGAGGACACGGTGGAGTACACCGTGGAGGTCTGCCCCGCTTGGGCGGAGCACCGCCGTGTCCTCGTAGCGGCGATTGGCGGCGGCGATCTCTCGCGTCCGGCCCTGGTGCAAGCCATGGTCCGGAGCGAGAGGGAATGGGAAGCCGTTACCTCCTTCTGCGAAGCAGTCATGCTAGTGAAGGAGGTAGCGGGACGTGAGAGGAAAAGAACCTCACGTCCCAGCCGCCGCGGGAGACGTCCTGGGCGTCGGGGGTCACGTGGTGGCTTCCGACCACCGTGGGCGCGGGCCTGTGGACGGCGAGTTATGGGCTAGCTCGCCGTCCGACCGTCTTATGATGACAGGCCGTGTCGACGGCGCGTTCGTGTTCCACGAGCGCCTCAAAGAGATGTCAGCAACCAAGTAGAGGTCCGCATGGGCTGATGCCTGCCAGGGCTGCAGGACTGTTCGAAAGAGATACCGTGGCCCTGGAACACAAAGGGCAAAGAAGGAACATGGATGGGTTTTAGTCAGTACAAGTCTGATACTCCCTTCCGCTCCGTCTAGAGTTGGGGGAGGGAGGGGTCATTTGATGATTTCCCATCCGAAAAAAAAGGGTATTTATGTAGCAGTAAAATACTGAGTGTTCAAGAAGAACTTATCAATATGTAAGATACATACGTACAGCGATATCTATTGAACCAAAATGGTACTAATGAATAAAAACCGGCCAAGTGCGAGTCGTATTCATACGCACTCAGGGTTCCGTAGCACCAAACAGTATAATAAAAGTATGTTGAAGGCTCATTTATTATGTCGTATTGTATTACATTCAACAGCAAAACTTAATTTGTTTTTCATAATATGTTAATGAAAAACAAAGTTGAAAAAGCAGCTGCAGTTTGATGAAAAAGTCCCAAATTTCAAAAACTAAGCATCAAATCTTATTCTAACCAGTTTTCGTTGAAAGTTTTTTTTTACGTTCTACAATCCTACATTTTTTCGGAATTTTTACTTTAGAAATTAGTGGGACAAACATTTTACCACTTTGAAAGTGTCTATCTTTCAAACGATTGTCTTTGAGAAAAAATGGTTTTAGGAACCTCAATCCCATTTTTTAAGACTTATCTATAGACACCGCGCACGTACAGGTACGATGAAAAAAAAATAGTTTCAGTTCCATGTATGGGGAGCCCCCCTCAATCTTTTATTTTTTTTTATTTTTATTTAAAAATTGTAAAGCAGTTCACAGAATACATCTATCTACCAAGTTTCAACTGTTTAGCCGTAATAGTTTCGGAATAAAGTGGCTGTGACATACGTACGGACAGACAACCAGACATGACGAATCTATAAGGGTTCTGTTTTTTGCCATTCGGCTACGGAACCCTAAAAAGTTATGACAACAAAAAGGTACTCTAGATTAGTCCAGATGACGCTGCTTTGATATTGATCTGAAAATCTACATAGCCTACCTATGCCCTGTAGAGAGCTGGAGTATGACTTTCATCGACGGTCTAACGATGGGAACGGAAGGTTGTCAAGAGGTCCTAACAGTTCACAGCAGCTATATTGTTATTGAACTCATTTCATGCACCTTGGTGAGAACTTTAGACCTGCCTGGAGCATGACTGTTATCGAAGGTCTGACGATGGAGACGGAAGGCAGTTGTAAGAACTCCGCAACAGTTTACAGCAGCTTTATCGTGTCTCGGCGCATTTCATGCACCTTGATGAGAACTTTCGACCTAGCTGGAGTATGACTGTCATTGAGTGTCCAAGGATCAAGACGGTGTCGAGGGAAGCCCTTATTTGGAAAAACATAAGTAGAATATTTTGTCGACTAATGCAAATATTTTCGAGAAATTAAATTGGTACCTATTTGAATCTATACTTTAATAATATTATAAAGCTGAAGAGTTTGTTTGTTTGGTTGGTTGAACGCGCTAATTTCAGGAACAACTGGTTCGAATTGATTTTTTTTTTAAGTTTAGGATAGACCATTTATCGAGGCAGGCTACATAACATCACGCTACTACCAAAAGGAGCGAAGCATCAATAACAAATGTTGCAAAAACGGGGAAAATTGTATTTTTATAATAATCTCACGGGGATGAAGGTCGCGGGCAAAAGCTAGTGTACTTATAAATTGTAAAAGTAAAGAAAACATCTTGATAGAAACCTTGCACATGCAATGGAGATTCTAAATGACAAATATTTATTTCACAAACTTGAAAGGCTTTTTCAAAAACACGTATTTCCTGGAACCGGTTTTATAAAATTTCGGACACTATTTTTCGTTCAATGTTATCGTGTTAGTATGAGGTGCGCGGGAGACGAGTCTTGCGGGGTCGGGGCGGGGTGAAACGGGGAAGTTGAAAGAAGATCGCCGCTCTGGCTCTGGATGAAAAAACAAGCTTTTTGACAATGCTCGCGTTGACGATAGACGAACCGGGAAGGGCCTTCTTAAATGTCCTATTGTCGTCGTTGTATGTAACAAGGTAGCCACAACAATAAAATGAAAACACAGATAAGTACTACTAGTTCATAGAAATATTTTTAAACTACCAAATAAATCCTAACATCGAAATAAAAAAAACAATATTACTAAATGGTGTTTTCTTTCGTTAAGAAAACAAACTGACAAGTTTGTTTTTTTAATTGATGTATATATAAATAAAAAACGGTAACCAATCTGCTTAAAAAAAACAATCTGCTCGAGAATTGAACCTAGAGTGATTACCTAAGATCATCAGCCTCGCTTAACAACCAACCGACAGTCGGCCAGTTTCGTAGCACTCACTTATAACCATAGCACTGCCGTAGCTTCGTAGCTTGTCTGTCTATTATTTTAGGCAAAAAGAGATCCATAGATTTTTAGAAATGATCCCAAAGAGTATAATCGCTGATTATACTCTTTGCACTCTATTGATTTGATATGAATTTGACAGTTGCGGATACAATGTTATGAAATTACAGTTAATTATGAAAATAAATATAATTGAATATATAAATACTCTGTTAGACTTCAGATATTTACGATGAAGCTTCCGTTTAACATTGTTTTGGCTCCTATATTAAAACCTTACCTTGGACGTACTCGAATGTTTTGCCATCATCCGACATTTAGTATGAGCATTTACTACACATACGTCTATGCAGTGCTTGGATTCGTAAGTTTTTACGTTGCAGGTCATATTCCTTACTACACTCGACTCGATGTCTTCGGACAATGCTGATTTATTCTATTCTTCCGTATCTCTTGTGCGTAAATACATCTGTACCTACATCTGCACTTCAACATTGATCTCATTCAAGTTAGTAACTTTGGACCATGGTCATTAGAGGGCTGTCGTCACGGTCCTTACGGCATAACTTTGATGACGATCTGTTACGGAGCGAGACTCTTTTGGGAAGTACCAACTAACCCAACGAATAGCGAATATTACAAATGTATTTCATTCAGTAGCAACACGGGCCTGTATCTAGCAGGTTCATGATTATAAGCTTGCATGGGACTTAAACATAACTGGGAAAATGTGGGTGTACTATAGATATATTATAATATGGCGTGATAATATGTTACATGTATTTTAAACCTTTAACAGATCATAAGTGCAAATCATTTAAGGAAACATTTGGGGGAGACGCCTCCTGAACACTTTGTGCCCTCAGACACTGAAGTCGGGGAAAATCAAAGCTTCATGGTTGTTCACGATTTGAAGATCATCGCCACGTCAATGGGATTGGTGCAATTCACTTGTCTGATAGTCGGATGTTGGACTGTAAGCATATTCTTTAAACAATATTTATTATTTGTAAAAAAAAAAGTAGGTAGGACTATAAATAGCCAGCCGCATCGAGAGGTCAAAGCTGCGAACTAACTCACGCCAGCCAGCAACTTCTTCTACGGTGCGCGGTACAAGCTAGTCCAGCCCATAACAACGCCTCCAGAGCAAGCTGTGGATCTCTGGCGGGAGCTGTTATAAACCCCTTGATGGCTTCAACGAGCCATCAAAGAGCTTTCCACCTGGGCACACGTTGCCATGGCCAACTTGGAAATCTCTAAATAGAATTCGAACCCAGATCAAAATCAAAATATTTTATTTCACATAGGCCTAGATGGGCACTTATAAAACGTCGACAAAAAGGTGCACGGTTCGGGTTGGTCGTTTCCTATGGAGAAGAACCGGCAAGAAACTCCATGGTTACTCTTTCGTGCATGGTCGGCCGGAGCAAAAACAATCTATACAGATGTGGGGTCACGGACAACTCAGATCTCAAGTGCGTATGCGGCATCTCTCCACAGACAATGGCTCACCTTCCGTCTTGTGCCGCATGCCCTGACGCCTGCGCACTTGATGACCTTATACGGCTGCGTCAGTGAGAGGGGTTCAGGTGGCTGAGTTTTGGACTTAGCACATTTAATTGAAACACTAAGCTAAAGAAGCCCGATATGTCCCACTCCTAAGCAAAGGCCTCCCCCCATTTCTTTATGATGCAGAATTTATATTTAGTACTAATTATGTATGGTGTAAAGAAAGAGCACCTACATGTAATAGCTCAGGGAGTGATGAAAACAAATAAAAGCCGCAATACATTTCTAAAATATTGTATTGAAATAGCAACCGTAGTAATAAGTAGAAATAAGTAGCTTAAGTAAAGATAATACTTGATTATATTATAGAATATAACCGAAGTATTGTGATAACACATTGTGATTGTGAAAATAAAATAAAAATGTTTAAAAAAAAATAAAAAAGGGAGACTTAAGGCGTAATATAAGAAATAGGTAAAGTAAAAAAATAGTTGATAAATATAGTCTTAGTTTTCCTTATCGAGAGGAGGTGATCTCTCCGGATTTCCTTTATTAATAGATAAAATGAAACAATAGTAGCCAATTCAGTAAATATTCCCAAAACGGCTCTGATAATGTCAGAGGGCAAGGCAGGAGTGGTTTTTAGTGGGTTCGAGTCCGGCACTACCTCGACTCCCTCACAAATTAGTGAGGCAGTCGAGGTGTCCGTGGGGATTTCCCACGCCTGCAAAAAAAAAAAAGCTTAGGGAGAGTGACTGTGGCCAGCAGTGGAAATGCTAATTCAAGTAGTTAAGTAAACAACGTGTACCAAGATAAAATCAGATGTGAGAGCTTATTCCAAAACGCAGGATTTAGGTTTTCTTAATCAATAATGAGATTAAATAACGGCAAAAAAACAAACGACAAACTAATTTTAAATTTTACAGGAAAATCCAGCTCTATTTATTCCACATCTCGCTGGTCAGATACTGGTGATTGCTGTGAAAATTCTCAACGCGCTCCTGCTGTTGGTTCCTGTCAACAAGAAGGGTATTCGCAAGCTAACTCACAAAGTCCCAGCCATCATCCTGATGTCGTTCAACTGGCTTCAGGAATTCTGTGTGTTTCGGCAGCACCTTTGTATATGTGACTTATAATTGGTTCTTTTACGAATTAAAATTATTTGTGCAGTATTTAAAATTAAGTTTTTTTACACTCTACATGATGCTTCAGTTCAGTTACAGCCACCACACTGACAACAGCAACCTTATTATTATAAGAATAAAGATCATTGTAATTGTGAAGATTTGTTAGTGGCAGTAACCTAACATGAACCTTGGTGCTACGTAAATAAAGATCGCTATGATTCAGTGATGTAAAGTCATGGATATACTATAACATAGTGTAACCTTCAGATACATATTTTACAATATTGTCACTAAAATTAGCAAGCATGAAACAGATCCTTCTTTTTTTTTTTCGGGTGGGAAATCATCAAATGAGCCCCCCACTCTGGGCGGAGCGGAAGGGAGTGTCAGACTTGTACTGACTAAAACCCATCCATGTTCCTTCTTTGCCCTTTGTGTTCCAGGGCCACGGTATCTCTTTCGAACAGTCCCGCAGCCCTGGCAGGCACCGGCCCTTGCGGACCCTTGCTTATTTGCTGACATCTCTTTGAGGCGCACGTGGAACACGAACGCGCCGTCGACACGGCCTGTCGCCATAAGACGGCCGGACGGCGAGCTGGCCCATAACTCGCCGTCCACAGGCCCGCGCCTACGGTGGCCGGGAGCCACCACGTCACCCCCGACGTCCAGGGCGTCACCCGCGGCGGCTGGGACGTGAGGTTCTTTCCCTCTCACGTCCCGCCACCTCCTTCACTAGCATGACTGTGAAACAGATCCTAACTTGCTACTTAAAATCTTCCAGTCATAATTAATCAGGAATGGCTCAATCCGTGCTCAATCCTGACCACAGTCGTAAATATCCGTAAAAATACCTACTTGACAAAAAAGTGCGCAACGCGCGAACATTCTATGACATCTGACATTTCTGAAGACCTTACTCTACAGGAACGCCTCTGACAGCGAATTCATTCGCGATAGTCCACATTGAATCTAAGGCTGAGGTAGGTTACCTACAAATATTTTACTACTGACTGGAACCTACACGTCTGATGCCACACTATGTTCTAGTCTAGAGGATGAGGTTTTGCTTCTGCTCAAAGACTTCGAGGATTACAGGCGTGAGGTTATGTGGTCAGCTTAGTTACATGTATTGAAGTCCTTTTACAGATTGTTTACCGTAGGTAACTATTAAGTTGGCTAAAGTGAGGATCAGTGATTCTGCTGTAGAACACTTTTTTTTACATAAACCTTAGGTTATCCTTGGGTTACCTAGCCTCGACACCTTAACCGTTCACTTACGGCCGTTAACATTTGACTAAAGAACTTTTGCAAGATTATGGGTAGGCATTTTTTTATTGTTATTAGGTACTTCTTCTTTTGTTTTGGTTATGTGTATTGTTTAGCTTCTACTTTGTTTTTAGTTGTGTTTATTTATTTATTTAACAATTTATGTACACACTAAATACAGAAAAGAAGTAAAGAACAAAAAATAGTACATAGGAAATGCTTATTTCTCAAGAAATCCCTTCCAGCAAAGGAGATACTAAATAAAGAGATGTAGACATAGTATGCAAAAGAAGAGAAAATGGAATACATAAAACATAAAGCAGAACTATTTAAAAATAATAATATACCATATAAAGGGTGTAAATAGACCCTTAACATAAACGAAAGGTACTTGTTCTCCCCGTCACTGCGATAATTTTTTTGTTCTAGACCACACCTGGGAACCTTCTAGTTACGGAGATATAGGGGGTCAAAGTTTCAACTTTTTCACAAGTTTTTCTTTAAATACATCTTTTTAATGTAAGATTTTTACTTTACACACCTCCACGACTCTCGTACTATTCAATTCATTCATCAGCACAATGCTATGAGTGCTTTCCATCGAGTCCTACCGTAAAACGTGATTTTTCACCCCAAAAAAAAATTCCAACAATATTTTTTGCGTAAAGTTACTTAGTTTGATGTACAGAATGCTTGGTTGACGGATATGTGAAGGGTCTGTTTACACCCGGTATGAATATACTAACATACCTACTTATTAATACAAAGACAAAACATTTCAATACTATAAACAAATACTTATGTAACTATGATGAAATGGAAAGATAATGTTGGTAATGTTGTTAGTTTTGCATATTTTGTCTACTCTCACACGCTGTCTCTGTAAAAGCTAATTCTAACAGTGGAACCCGGTGACCTGTGATAAAGGTTTTTTCCCAAAAACCTACATCAGGCACAAGTTTGTCACAAAGGTGAAATACAGCTGAAACATTTTTTTGTAAGTCTAAGTTAGCTTTGTGAAGAGAGAATAAATGATAAATAATAGAAATCTATCTTTACTACCGATCTTACTTGTGTTTTTATAAAATGCTTGTTTTAAAAATAATTTATTTTGACATTGACAATGAGCATTCCTAGGCCATCCGGCTGTCATTAACCAATTCAAACTTCTAAATGCACTGCATTATGTAATAACGTTTAGCCGTGGAAATTTGTGTGATTACTCATGGAATGTACACATTAGCATAGTTTTTTCCGTGAACGCTACCAAGATGGTTTGCAGTGATTGAAATGAATCAGCATGGAAATGGAGAGTAATGCTTTCTTTAATCAGCTTCGGCTCAAGCATGAGAATCACGCGAATGTTGTAAGTTTATTAATTTGAGATAAGTTTTTGTTTATCTCGTGTTTGTTTACCTGTAGAATAAGTGGGATTAGAGTGTTGGGCGGAACATAGATAACTCCACAGCTAAAACCGTTCCTATGCTGCCTGGGGGCTAAAAAGGGGTGCTAAATACTCGTCCGGGTCGGCGCTTTCGATTTGGCAGTATTTGTTTCAGATTTCGTTCGGCTCGTGCCGATCGGCAATCTCCAATATGCCAACGCTGAATCATGTTCAGGTCGGCTTGGTAAAATTCGTTGTCAGGCCGAGGGGCTTTTTCCAAACGAATCTATAATTATGCCTGGGTACCTCGACCTGTGTAGGACATTTGATTTTGACGCTCGACTGTGCCACATCACGGTCATGCGTAGCATGACATGCATGCAGTAACAGTGTATGGTAATAAGCACTCCTAATCATAAAATATCAGTCGACAATACAGATCATAAATATGAAGTGCACTCATCTAATCATACCTGATTGATGGATAAATATCGTTTAGTAAATCATTTCTTAGCCTAGAATGTTTTGCAGCTAAACCACATCAGCGGAGAGAATTCAGAAACCCTTAAGATAAAGTTGCGAGCATTGCTGGTCGCTCTTCTAGGTGTGTCCATGTCGGCATGCGCATTTGCGTCCCAGCCGGTCGAACTGGAGTTGGACGACGATGAAGTCGCGCAGAAACTTAACAACGTCAGCTTCGCTAGGCGGTACGTAGTTTTCGTTTTCGTTTATCGTTGGTGTGGCGCGCGAGCGTACTGAATTCTCGTTTAATTTATAAAGCCGTTGTAACGCTTCAAAATTCCCTAGAAGTTGTGCCAATAACGCTAGTTTCCCGTCTAATCGTGAGTGTGCATTGAATTGGGTGCTCGCCGCGTAATTCCTGAATTCCAGCCGGACCGAGTTGAAGGTAACTGAAACGCGCCTCCAGGTAAGTCTGACGTCAGCTCTGGTTAGCTGGGAAGGTCCCTTGGAGTGGAAGTTCAGGCTTGGAAGGCCTTGCCCAGGGAGCAATCAGGTGAGTGCCTGTTCATAGCACACCCCCCTGGGTGTAACATAGGTAACTTGTCGATTTTCTCGTTTCGGGTTCTCTCGGAGCCATTTTGAAAATTTACTGTCCACTTAAATCTCTCGCTAAATCATTTTTGGTCGTTCGTAAGTACCTTAGTACGTACGTACTTAAGTACGTTTTTGTTATGTTAAATCGATTCATTTCATGGAAAAGAGGTAAAAATAAAGTTCCAAGAATAAAATGTACAACGTGATAACTATTGTGGCAGTAGGAATATGTAGATACATCTATCTTACTTTTAAGAGAGCTGCTGGTCGCATTTCCACACAATAATAAGCATAATCAAACTGTAATGTTCCTAATGCACATGCACTCTGTGAGAGGATGTGGTCTGTTATCCACCACGCGGGCCCAGTGCTGAATCAATTTTTTTGTTCCTGATCATGTTGGTAGTCTTAAATTTTTGTTCTGGGACATTGCCTCACAATGTTTTTGAAGGGAAATAATTACGATAGCTTATGCGCGCGCTTAGGTTCACCACCAGTTGGCCACCTCTGCTCATCGTTTCTCCTCGCTCATATTTCTGTTTACATTTACTCTTGTTACAGACTTACTAAACCAACAATTCGACTTGTGATGGGTTATGGAAAACTCAGTGCCTTTCTCACCGCAACAACTTCTTTACTTTTATTAGTGGCTGTTATGTCTAAGGTATGTTATTATTCGTTTTTGGGTTGCCTTGCGTGTTAGAGTGCCATTCATCAGCACCTAGCTGGTAATGATGATACCTAATGAAGCCACACAGATACTTGAGTATATGTGATCTTAGCCGTGACAAGTTCGAAATTCCTGATTCTTTCATCGAACCCTCAAAGAGCCTTCCACCGTAGGCCATATCATCGCTTCACATTGGGCGAGTTGCAGCGAAACGTGAGCCTATTTAGTAATAAAAATAGAACCAGAAAACTTTATAATTTTTCGTTATTCATAGATCTCTGGGGGCCTAAAAAGGCCGCTTTAGAGGAATCACAATTGTATATGGTATGAACCACGTTACAATTCGTAAAATATTATCATTACCCCTAGAAACGGGAAACACATGTTACACATATTTAGGTACATGGTAAATATCCTGTTTCTAGTGTAATGATAACGTTAGTGACCTCATGGTCCTCAGTTTAAAAACTTAATTCGTAAAATGGTGAGTGTAAGTGACAATTCACAATGTAACTGCGTCTGCGGCTCTCTGATGTCGTTTATAAATTTTCAACAGTTAATTTAATTTGCCTCTATTTCTTCAAAGCAATCTTGGTGGCGTCGAGGAGCCCGATGGTTGGCAGCCCCAGCGCTGCTGGTGGCCGCTTTGGAGACGGCTTCGGATGCCAGCGACGCCATGCTTGCCGCCGTGCTCCGCGGCTCAGCCGAACCGGGCAAAGTCGTCGTGCAAACCGCCGCCGCTGCACTGCTCATCACCGTTGAGATACTAGTTTGGTAGGTTATGGGACCTGTACAGGTTATGGCACCGAAATCGCATTTTTCCATGCCTTTTCTGTCGTTCAGACCCAATCCGTGCTGATAGATGTGGTGCAACCCTTGTCACGATTTACGACGTGTATGCGCCTCGTTAATCGTGCTACACTTTTTCAGGGCTACGCGGGGCCAATAGATGGGTGGTAAAAAATTATGTTTGGGAAGAAGTCGCTCTTCTAGTTCGAAGTGTGCTAGACGACCGAGTCAATCGTAAATCCAACTGTGCGCTTTTGTTTAAGTGTCGTCTAATTTTAGTAAACGGGCATTACGATACAGATATGCAAGACTGAATTTAGGGTAGGTACGGCAACTCTAGGCTGCAAGCGCTACTGCTAACATGGTGTCTTGGGTTCGACACCCAGGTCGTATGAAGTTACAAAATTAATAGTCCGGATTTTTGCACCGTTCGTCCCGCTCGAATTACGGAATATAAGCTGTTCGTAATTGTGACGTCTGTATTTCATAGAATTTGAAATACAGACCAAGTCTATTGGTACAGATGATTGGGTAATGATTAGGTACTAATCAATCTTGTTTAACTATACAGGTACTTCATAGCAAAATTTTTCGAGTATAATCCACCTCAGTCGGCCGAAGAACGTGAAAAAGAAAATCGGATAGCATCAATGCCAGAATGAAATAATGACGTCACACCATATCACAATAATGCAAAAATATCTTAATTTTATGTCTATAAAACGGTTACCTATATTCAACTATTGCTGCTTTTATTTAAAATCTACGAAATGGACATCGTTAAAGCAAACATGTTTCTTTGTTGCTGCAAACATTTTGAACGCAAAACCTGCAAGCAACGTGTTCAAATTCAAATATATTTATTTGTGACACTTAAAGAAAAAGTAGCCCAGTGGTGGCGGCCCCGACTTACGAACAGTAAGTCGTTGCTGGATAGAGCCCGAGTGGTTGATTAGCCCATTCCCTCTCATAGAGAAGGCCGTGTGTCCCAGCAGTGGGAATATTGTATTGTATTGTATAACGGGCTGGTGTCCGCAACTCCACGTCAAAGCGCGTATTTTGCGTGCGGGTGGGAAATCTATTCGATCCACCCTAACTCCCCGAGAAAGGCCAGCAGCGCCTTGGTGTTGCTGACAATCTCGCGGAGAGTACCTGGGGTACCGAAGTACTTTGCCCTGTATGTTGCAACCACTGGGCAATGTTGAAGCACGTGGGCTGCTGTTTCGTCTTCCTCCATGCAGGCTCGGCTCAGGGGGCTGTCTGTGACTCCTATGACAAAGAGGTGTTTATTAAAAGAGCCGTGTCCAGTGATGGCGGCTGTAAGTGTGCGCAGCTGTAGTTTGGTCAGCCTAAGCGCTCGTTTGGTGAGGCGGCCATCGATAGTGGGAAGTGCTTCCTTGGCCTGCCTGCACTCGCCATGGTCCAGCCACAGCTTGTGGTGTTGTTCGCTGGTTCGTTTCCTTACCAGTGTGTGTAGGTACCCAAAGAGGCGTGGCACAATGGGTTCGGGACCCACTGCTGCCATGCTCGATCCCCTTCTAGCGAGTTCGTCCGCTGCATCATTGCCTCGGGAATCGCTGTGTCCTTTGATCCATTGGATGGTTATATTATTGTGATTACCAACCTGGTTCAGGCGTTGATGACACTCGTGTATTAACCCAGAGTTGACTATGTGGTTGTTTAGTGCTAGCAGAACAGCCATGCTGTCTGAGAGTATACGAATAGAGTGGTCCACAACCCCCCTGGCTAAGATGGCTGATGCCGCCAGGGAAATGCACGGTTTTTCAGGCAGAATGCATGGGGCATTCTGCCTGAAAAACCGTGTTGTGGGCCCCCAGTGGTGTGGCAATATAGATGTTGAGATCTTCCGAGAAGACTCCAGCTCCAGTGCCAGTACCTGTTTTAGATCCATCTGTGAAGATCCGTAGTTCCGCAGGGATCAATCCCTCGCAGCGGTGGTCCTCATGGAGTTGGATTTTGTATTTTTTGTCGAATACGAACTGTTTGGGTATCCGATCGTTTGTTGCTTTTGCCAGGGGGAACTCATTATAGAATCCCTCCAGTACGGCAGTGTGCTGTGTTTCTTTCTTACCCCAAAGTTGAAGTGTATTAAGGCGTACTGCCGTCATCGTCGCCTCCTGCTGTATAAACAGATGGAGCGGTGGGAGGCCCAACATGGCTTCGAGAGCTGCGGTCGGAGTAGTCCTCGTGCAACCTGTAGTCGCCATGCAGGCAAGCCTTTGCATGCATTGCAGTTTAATGGAGGCCGTGGCTAGTCTGGTGCGGGGCCACCAGACTACTGCCCCGTAGGTGATCATGGGTCGGATCACCGCGCAATATAACCAAAGTATAATTTTAGGGGATAGGCCCCACTTCTTACCTATCATCCTTCTGCATTGCCAAAAGGTGATGCAGGCCCTGTTTAGTTTGTTGTCTAGATGACTGCTCCAGTTTAACTTACTATCCAGGATGACTCCCAGGTACTTGACCTCGTCGGCTAACTGGAGTTCTGTATCGAAAAGTTTGGGTAGGCGATAGAGGCCTAGTGTTCGTTTTAGGGTAAACATGACTAGTACCGTTTTCGTGGGGTTTACTGATAGGTCAAAATCTCTGCACCACCGTTCAACGATGCGTAGCGCCTGTTGAGTGAGATTGCAGATTATGACCGTCACTTTCCCCGAGATGAGGATGGCGAGGTCGTCAGCGTACCCTATTGTATAGAAATAGTTCGCGTTGAGTTTAGTGATAAGAACATTTATCACCAGATTCCAGAGGAGGGGGGGGATAGTACACCTCCTTGGGGACAGCCTCTGGCTATCATGGCCATCTGCTGTTCCTCTGCAAGACGAACCACTTGTTTACTTAACATGTTAGAAATCCAGTCAGTCAGTACCTGTTCTACTCCGTGTCGAGAGAGGGCGGTGCTAATGCTGGAGAAGTTTGTTTTATCGAAGGCTCCTTCGATGTCTATGAAAGTACCCAGACAGGTGCCCTTCTGATGTATCGCTTCTTCAATCCGGCCGACCACTAGATAGAGAGCGGATTGAGTGGACTTACCCGAGCTGTATGCATGCTGATTAGCATGTAATGGGATAGTTTTTAACACGCCATCCCTCAGCTCTCTCTCGCAAATTCTCTCCATGGTTTTAAGGAGGAAGGAGGTCAGGCTGATCGGTCGGTGGGATTTCGCGTTGGTATAGTCACTCTTACCTGGCTTAGGAATGAATATAACCTTCACTTCCCTCCATCCCTTTGGAACGTATCTGAAGGCCAGGCACGCTCTCATTATGGGTACCAGTCTACTGGCGACAGAGGCTCCTCCCCAATGCAGTAAGGCGGGAAAGACTCCGTCCGGACCAGCCGCCTTGAAGGGATGGAAGCACCTGATCGCCCACTGGAGTTTCTCCAGTGTTATCACTTTGTGTGCGTAGCGCCAGTCGTTTTCTGTGGGTGTTTGGGTTACCTCTGTCCAGTCACTGGTCTGAGCGAAAGCGCAACCTGGGAAGTGAGTTTCGATAAGGACGCGCGTCGCCTCTTCTGGTGAGGTGGTAAGTGTGTTGTCGGGTTTCCGGAGAACTGCGGGCCCAGACGGGCTCTGCTGTGCCAGTATTTTCCTTACCCTGTTTGCTTGCTGGCAGGATTCGATGTTGCCGCAGTATTTCCGCCATCCGGTTGAGCTCCTGAATCTGATGCATTTTTTGTAGCTAGATTTGGCCGCGTAGTACGCGTCCCAATCCTTATCAGCAGCAGTGGGAATATTATAGGCAAAGAAAAAGTATGGTTCTAAACTAAAATATTGTAAGAATTATAAAAATAATACTTTTTTTATATTTATAAATGCTTTTTTCAAGAAATATTTAAAAATGTAAATAATGTGTTAGAAAACGAATAAAAAAATAATTAATATAACAAATAAAAATAAGGTACTATGTGTTGCTTTTCACGTTGTTAACCATTTACATAATCAGTATACTGGTGTTTTAAACTACATGTTAGTAGCAACAAGGACGTAGGGATGTAACGCAAGAAACATTGTTAAGCCGACAAGAGAAACAAAGTAGTTATTCTGATAATAAATGTGTATTATTATATTATTATGAAAATACATTATTCCATAGCGTTCACAATTTTTTTGGCGTATAAAATCTAATCAATATCAATATCTTAAAACGCCCAAAGAGGCCAAACATTTTCGTATCAAAAAAGATACCTACTTATTTATTATTATTAAGGACACTTTGAATAAGAGTGACTCTCATCAATCAAATATGGTTTTAAAATGCCTTCTGATACGTAAAGAAATTGCACGAAATAAAATTGTTACTTATAGCCTACAATAATCAAGTTTAACAAAGTATAAAGCTTAAATAAATAATAAACACACTTAAAAATATTAAAAACAAATACTTTAAATCACTTTTGATTTCATCAATGGATGATGCTCATAGGTATCACTTTTAGTTGCGATTAGCTACGAAAGAACTCACGCAAAACCCTGCACTAAAGTAATATGCCACGGCTGATACTCCAATAAGGCGGAGCGGAGAAAATAAAAATAGGTTCTTCTCCGTTAGTAGGTAGATTGTGAAATGTCAACCTAAAACTCATACACTGCACCTACAAGCTCTACCCACGATCGGCATTGCTTCCACGATTATTTCCATGAAACTCATTACTGTATCAACGCTTCAGATCAGGATCTACTAGTAAAAATGAGGTGAGGTGATGTCAATACAATAAGGTGCAGCGCTTTGCTTGTATGGACAAAAATGTTTAACATAACCTCGAATCATTTTAGTAGTAGTCACTCCTATCATATTAGAGCGTCCGCTGGAATAGTCCTGGATGCGCGTCAGCCCCGCTGCTCATACTATTTTTTAATACAGACACGCGATCCGCGCTTGTTTTAGCGGACGCCCTTAGTTCCTGTTATTGCCACGTGACTTCTTCAGCGAAAAGCAATTTACGTATCAAAAATACTTATATAATATAATACGACTAAATTAAGGCACTTAACAAATTATCACTCTGTTCTCTAGTTGCAATAAATTAAAGGTGATTTGTATTGGACTTTTGTAATTTAAATTTAAATGCAAAAATCTTATTTTTTTTTATCTCGCAGCCTACATTGACGGAATCACCGAAAGATATATTGAAATAGTCAATTTTCTTGTTGATAAGTTGAGATACAAATTAAAAACAAATCAAATAATAGGGAGTTCCCTGAATATTTGATTTGTATCTCAATTCATTTCATCAGTTGCCTAGTTAATTTTTTCCCAACTATGTTGGAATTTGGCTTCCAGTCGGTTGAAAGTATATCATGAAATTTTTGACAAAGGTGGTTTTTTAAATAATGTCTTCATTTACTTAACCTTTTGACTGCCAGAGCATAAACAAACGCGCGTGCCCTCCACGGCAAGCCACAATTTCCCCTACCATTTTGTCACATATTTGTGTTGTTTTGCGCACAGGGTACGCGCTTGGTTGTCACGTATGTACCTATATTATGTGACAAGTGCGGTCAAAAGATTAATTAGCTACGCACAAAAGTAGAAAATTATGGGACAATACCCTAAATCCGGTATCTTATTACTTCATCATCATCATCATAACATCACTCACGGCGGTAATCCCCAAAGGATTAGGCAGAGGTGTACAGTCACGAGCACCAATATGTAAACAGTTAACAACTTTTAAAAGTGTTTTTCTCCTACTGTTCTGATTAAAATTTCATGTTGTTACGAACATAGTATTCTGCAACTTATATTTTTATGAAAAAAAATCCTATCTCCAAGCTACATTCGTTATTTCTCTCGAAAATTGCTTTTAAATTTAGGAAAATGTATACATATAGGTACTCGTGACTGTACCTAAAAGTACACTCACACTTCGCCAGTTATCTTACTTATTTTCACAAAATGTTATACCCTGGCATTTTATACAAGTGAATTGTTTTCTAGTGCGTTGACGGCTACACCACTCAACGATTTCCGCTTTCAATAAAAGAACCAACTCATGCTCACCAATAATTGACACGGTTTCAATATACGTATCAAATTTATCCAGCAAAAAAAGAGACACCCTCATCATTATATCTTCATCTGGATTTATAGCACTTAAGCGGAGAACATCGTTTTTGCTTAAAGATTCTATGATTTTTAAGCAAAGTTCCATAAACAAATCGCATTCTTCTTGCGTATAGCTATCAAGCCCCTGTTCAAAGTTGTCTACCGTGATTTGTTTCACAAGGATTTTATGGGGCCCTACAACGAGCTCTTGTCCAACTTGAAGTGTATTAAACCGTCTACGATAATCGTTCATGTAATTGTCCCCCTCGTCCCAAGTTTTGTTACGATCATATTTGTCTATCATCACCGTTTCAAAGAACTCCATTACTTTCTCCTTCAGTTTTAATAACGTTTCTCTGTTTATTCTACCATCGCGAATGTAAGTTTTCAGTGCAGCCATGAACGCACCATCATCTTCATTGACAGTTATTTTTGACTTTAAATACAGAAATACAAAAAATACCAACCGTCTCTTCCAATCTGGAACAATGGAATTCAAGAAGTCTAACTCTGCGGGTATTAATAAAATTATAAGTTCAGAACAGATTAACAAAAACCCATCATGCAAGGCCTCACTTATGGTCGATAGTAAATCTAAAAGGAAATCTTGATCGGCCGCGCTCAAATTAATCAGGAATGCTGAAATTTTGATAATCTCTTCAGGGCGAATGTTGTATATGAACTCGTTCACTTGTACTTTGGAGGAGCCGGCCACTTGATTTGATGAATATATTCTTGTAGGAGCATTTTTAGTGGTCACCTTCGCAGGTCCATATTTTGCAAGTAGTTCATTGCGACCCGCCCGCCCCATGCCATACATTTCGTTTATGTTAGCTTTGTGACTATTGTTTATTACCACTTTGCCATCTGGAGCCAATGATATCCTTACTTTATTTTTGTTGAATGATTTATTCAAATTCTTTAATTTTCCGAAAAATTCATCTTTATTTTCAATGGTTTTAAGAGCTTTTATAACATCAGTGTTGCCATCTATGGTGCCCCTTACTCTCCGGGTTTCAGCTGTCACTTTATCGAATATTTTCCTGAAAGTAAAATTTGAAATATTATTAGGTGTGTGGTAGTTAATTAATAGCTATAGTTATAATTAAACATCAAAGTTTGTTTATGTATGCGTTTAAAACTTTTTGTTAGTTTTACCGCAGGACGGTTAGTTTTACAGTTATAGAACAAATTATTTGGTTTACAGGCAAAATATTTAAATTTCCGCTACACTATCAATCTAAATTTTTAAATGTACCGTGTTAAGTGTCTACCTAATAACTTTTAGGACATAGTTACTAGAGTGGTTCAAAATAATAGACTTCTCAGTTAACTCACATCAATGTTTAAAGTACTTTCAAGTTAGCTGCCTGTACATAAAATGAATCAATGAATGACGCCTGGCCTACTAAAGAAAGCAAAAATCATAAGTTATTCATACCTTTTGTTGTTACTGGCCAATGAATCTCTGTATTCATTAATTGTGTTAGCTTGCGCATCTTGAACGATTTCCTGTGCCGTCTGATTCGACATTGCACCGATTCCAAGGAATAGAGCGGATGTGGTGAACTGGAACACTTCAAGAGTTGTTGGTGTCTCTCCATACTTAACGAACTGAAAATTGAAGCATATTATAACAATTTGTTTGAAAAATAAGTAAGAAATAAAATCTCCCACAGTATATAGGTGGACAGAATGGATTGTATGAGAAATGGTTTAAAAGAAATGGAATAAAAGATAGCATGACGGCTGACAGAACAGAATAAAAAAAACGTGTTGCGTCGGCCCCAATAATAATTGTATGCACCTAAATCCTTAAAATACCATTACATATCCGACTTGGGTAAACTGTTGAAACTAAAAATGTAATGTTTACTAATAAGAACTTAATGTACACAGTTATGCAATAAATATATCTTTATCTTTATCACGTAATTAATATAGGACAAAAGCAGGAAGATGGTGAGTACAGTGAAATTATACAGGTGGCTAGCTTACTGTTAGTGTACCTTTACCTTAGGATATAATAGGCTTAGAGTTTATTGTAGAATAGTGAAAAGATGAATAATTTTGCCAGTATACCAAACTTTTTTGTTGACTGTATTACGAACCTTGAAGATCATGTCACCCAAGCCGTTGGCAACTCCGATGAATCCAGTTGCTAAATTCGTAAATTTTAGAAAGTCCAATGCGCTCATAAGGATCTGTAAAATGAATTCTATGATTTTGTTATTTGCATTAATTTACAAACAACAAGCTTGAAGCCCGACTTCGTCCGTATGTAAGTCAACTAGTTATATCACAAATTCTGCAATATCATCTTCAATAGTAATGTTGCTTTCTATGTGCGATTTTAAGTGGTTTTGTGAACCAATACTTCCAGAGATTACCTCTTATAAAAAAACAATCAATTTTACCTATTAATTTAAAAAAAAAAAAAAACGGTTCCATTCATTTTGACCGTGTAGGTATTGCAGTTTCGTAGAGACAAATGTTTTTTTTTTAATAACCGACGAAAAATTTCTGTATAGGGGGTTCAGAATAATGTACTGGTGGTAACCGTTTTAGTACTGGTCTCTCTTTATTCTGTATAAGATGTTGGTTTTCATGCACCAACCAAACATGGATACTTTTATGGATTTCATAGATTATGTCCTTACATTGACATTTCTGCCAGAAGAAGCAGCCCAAGTTAATAACTTTCCTGCTGTAGTAAAAGACAACCCGACGGTGGACACCATTATATTAATCCAGCTAGAGCGAGCTTCCATGTTATCCAAGCCGATACTCTGAAATAAAAGATCAAAAAGTTTTTCACGAGCGTCACTTTTTTTTTTGTTACCTTCTGAATGATCACAAAATAGAAAAACCGGCCAAGTGCGCGTTAGACTTTATCAAGATAGTTCACAAAATATTAATTGAATTTTTAGTTTTACCCGACTACGGCGAAAGGAGGGTTATGATTTCAGCCCGTATGTATGCATGCTCTCGCATAACTCTAAACTACTTATCAAAATTTGACAAATGAGGTATCGTGAGGCGTCTTGATCGTTATAGGCTATGGACGTTACAGTAAATTCAATATTATATGAAGTCATAAGCATAAATTAACATGTAATTTATATACAACATGTAACATAATTAACGCACATCCTGAAATTAGTTTGTTCAGAATCGTTTACTGAATCGATTTCTATAATTTTTATTATAGGTAGGTATTTTTTTTCCCAAAAATAATTAAAACTACGTAAATTACAGTAAAAACTCGTTAACTCGTTTCGAACGCGAGCGAATACCTACTAGGCTAACAAGACCCTCATACCTACGTGTGCGACAGTCTGCGTTCGTGGATTTGTACTGTGACCACAACATTCTTCCGGAATTAGTATAACTAAATCAATCAATAATCAATGCTCATATATGTTTAACTAAAAATTCAGTGTAAGTATTATGATTATAACATAATATACTAATTGGGGTGTCTGAGGGTGTGCGTTAATTACGTTACATGTTGTATATAGGGTGGCCGGTAATTAGTGACCGATACTTAAACACGTGATTGAACTCATGATAACAAACAAAGACACATTTTTTATACCTACTCGTTCACTTTTATCTCAATAACACAATCAATTCATCCCTAAGAAAGAATATATGGAAAAATAAGCCTTCAAAACAACTCATACCTGTTCATGTTGAGCTCTATCAACTATGGTCCCAATGGATCGTCCGATGCTGTATATTCCGGAGACGGACGCCACGCCCACGGCTGCCGTGACCATCACCGGTGCCACGACAGGGGTCGCGAACAACGACCCCACCACAGCTACGATAGCACCTACATTCGCCACTGAAAATATCGAATTATTCGTAGGTATAGATAATGCAACTTACGAACGCTTGGCATGTGACTCTTATGGCATGGTAATAATAACTAGTGTCCGACCGAAGCTTCGGCCACATTCGGTCAAAAATGAACGAACTGTCATGGATAAATAATTAGTTACTAAATATTATAAAAATTGACATTATTTAGAAGGAAATAAACAAAATGTGTAATATACTGTTTTACCGACTGTACCAACGTTATAAAGCGCTCATACCTGTGCTTAGCTTGTCAACGGCAGCAACGACCTGCGCACCGGTGCCCAACTCTGGTGAACCCGTTATGGTCAGATTCACCTGCGGCATTTCTCCGTCCTATAGTAGAATTTTTTTTAATTTATAATACTACAGCCTTAAGCCCGCGGCTTCCCCCGCGTGGAGTTCGCCAATTGTCCCATGGAATCGCACTACCGTAAAAGTATCCTATGTATTAATCCAGGTGGCCTACCATGACGTCATAAAGCAGGAGTAATTCCAGTGTGGGAAAGAGACAGAACTATACAAGTCGTCTAGCGCCATCTCTTTCCCACACTGGAATTAATCCTGCGTTAAGACGTCATGGTAACCCCCCAGGTTATAAACTATCTGTGTGCTATTAAGTAGTTTTTGCGTGGAAGAGTAACAAACATCCATCTATCCATTCTCACAAACTTTCGCATTTATAATAGTAGTAAGGATTTAGGCCGAGTAAAATCAGACGGTGTCATTGGGTTTCCGAAAGGAAGTTTGGAAGTTAGCGGTGTGGCATTCCGTTCCTCGGAAAGCAGGTTAAGCCGTTGGTCCTGCACCTGATCTTTTTCCGTAACGGATTGCCATCCTAATGGACTATGAGAGTGAAGGAAGAGATAGCGAACCTGTCTTTGAGCGTACACTATAAAATACGTATACCAATGAGCAATCTCCGTTGAGACTGGCTGCCATGACCAGGATTCGGTCAGCAGAACTAGATACATATTCATTAGGTCCGCCGATCAGTTTAGCCGATTCCAAAATGCAAAGCATGCGTGCCGTACAGCATTTTGAGAGCCGTAGAAAAAATCTCGCAATATTAGATCCTGCGTTTCTCAAGGTCTAAACTGGATCAACTTGGCGATTTCATCCGTCTCGGCAATATGTCTGTTTTGGTCTGGTAATTATCTACAGAGTTAAATCGGAAAGGAATGCTTACCCTTATAATCGTTCCTGTATATTCTCCATTTTGTGGAGCAACCATCACACATTTCGGCAGTTTGTTTTCAGTTAGATAGTCCACCCAGCTTTCATACACCCTGGCGTCGTGGTCTATGAATAATTTGCACCCTTTCACTGCAATTTTAGACAAAAAAATTATCAATTATTTAAAACATGAATATAACGATTGCCGTCAAATCTGCGTTGTTTCGCTAGTTAGTTAAATTTAACCTTGTATGTTGGTTACGTGTAATGAAACCCAAGCTTAATTTCGACCAGAACACCATACCAAAAAGACGACGGTAATTAAAATGCAACAACTGGTCAAGCCCGGAGTAGCCTTTAGCCAGTTCTTTTTTATATCTCAATCTTGATGGAATCCAATCCGAATTTTATTTGAGATCAAGTAAAGCCTCCTTCTGTGATAAATCTCTTTTTTTAACTATATACTACCCAGCAGTGGCGAAGGTTCCATACAACTCGATTCCTACCGGCTTCCCTTTGAAAAATGGCACAGTCAGTATTCTATAGACAAATAATATAATCACATTAAAGATATGTACTCCGGCTTACCTCTTACAAAATTGACCCTTCGCTACTGCTACCCAGTGCACTGACAGTCTGCCATTTTTCACCCTTATACCCTAAGTAATAAGGTTGGAATGTGGTCGACCGTCAGTGAATTCGGTAGTACCTATATCTAACTATGTCTTAAGAATCCTGACGCCCGTATTCACTAACAGAAGCGACACCAAAATTTACTGTTGGAATTTATATTTATACTATTGGCGCTAAGTCGTGCGACAAAAATCCAACTAAGAACTTTTATTTAGGCATTCATTAAGGAGTAGCCTAGTGTTAGTGACATGTAAGTCTCTAGTTTTTTCGTGACTGCATATTTTGTGACTGTTTTTTATGATTAGTTAGATAACTATAGTAGATAAACTCACCATTAGGATTCATTGATATACATTTCCTTATACTGAACACATGAAATACTAAAATGTGAATAGATTCTCCTCTTTTTGTGTGAAGATCGAACCAGTAATCTTTCGGAGTTATTTCGTAAAACTTAATATCTTGACTTGGAATGACACAGACAACTCGAAGGACGGAAATTATTAAATTTTCGCCGTTATGTGAAA
This sequence comes from Noctua janthina, assembly GCA_963576755.1. Taxonomy (NCBI): domain Eukaryota; kingdom Metazoa; phylum Arthropoda; class Insecta; order Lepidoptera; family Noctuidae; genus Noctua; species Noctua janthina. Next base: position 10,261,506 of record OY755055.1, read on the forward strand.
ATTTCGCTGAAAAAATCAGGGCAAGGTTAGTTCATGAGGAACTTTCATTTAAAGATTTATATAGATAATAGAATTACGATGTGAAAGAAAACTTCGTTTTCACAATGGGAAGTCGAATTACTATGTTTTTTTTACGGTTTGTCCCGGTTTCCACAAGAGCGGAAACGATCGGAGCGGAGAAACGACCAATCACATTGGTAGTCTCGTCTCGCTTGTGATTGGTCGAATTTTGTACATCTCCGCACCACTCCGTTGGTCTCTGCTTTGATGGAATCCGAGCCTAAGCCATCTCAAGATTAAAGTGTTACCACACACCATACAATGAATAGGCCTTAGAACGGCAGGAGTCGGACTTTTAAGACTACGTACGACTCGTACACAGGTACCTACTCGTGGGCTTGTGTGTGAGTCGACGACTCTGGTTCTAATTACTCTTAGCCGCCGACGTACGGTCTGCTGAACCTAGCTACGCCACGTGCTTAAACACCGAGGGGTGTTTAAGCACGTGGCGTATTTATGAAAATAGCTGAATCGTTAGTTATTTATTAAATAGGTACCTTGTTCTAGAATCTTATTGAATACATTCATCACAGTGTCTTCGTCGCGGGCTTCATAGCCTTGCAGCTTCAGTTCTTCATCATTACCATCGGTTCTTACGCAGTCCATCAAATTCCCCTCGTTGCTAGGCGGACCACAAAGAGCTACTGCAACCTTCTGCAGTAAAAATCTTCTGTCTTTTTTCTCGTATCTGTAAATATAGGTAAACAATTATTATAAAAGGGCTTTGTATTAATTGGTCTGCCTAGCTTCCATTGCCATTTTATTTTATTATCAACATAGCGGTCATGCATTAAACCTGTATTAATCAATTACTGGCCTCATTACAAATACGTTTTTATGAGACCAAACTTTCCAAAGCGTCACGTTTCCGAGATATAAACCATGAAAGTTACCTACCATCTTCGCCATCAGCACAACTTATGTTTCGGAAATGTGACGTGTTAGAAGTTTTTCTCTCCAACAGTACTTGTTTATATTAATGCCAGCTATTGATTGATACAAGACTATATGTTTTGTGTGACTAATAAAATTAAAGTTGTACTAATTGTACCATCACTGAATAGACTCTAAATTGGATAACTTTATATCTCGGAAATATGACGCTTTAGAAGATTTTGTCTCATAGAAAACTTGTTTGTTTTGGTACCAGCTATTGATTTATACAGGTTATAAGGGTGGCCGCAATTTTGAAAATAAAATATGCCGGCGGAAGTTAGGCAGACCGCGCTTCATATAAAAATCTTCCAACCTTCGTGTGTTATATTATATTGCTCATGGTGGGTGTTAAGGTCTTCATCCCCCATAGAAAATGGATGATCCTCCAACCAGACGGGTGTTGTGTCTGGTGGGCTACAGCCCGAAAGTTGCTGCCGGGTTTTCCTGTATAGTCTGTAACTCGCGGATAACTTAAATAGCGCGTTTCAAATTTTTATTTTTAAAAGAAAGGTTGCCCCACACTAGTAATTTCTCCTGTAACGTGGGTGCGTTTACAAACATTTAAACTCACATACACAAACAGTCAGAGCCGGAACAACTACCTGTAGGCCATACAAAGCGTGTGCGGGAATCGAACCACCGACACGCAGCGCAGTAGTCAATCGCTCAGCCACTGCGCCAACTGTGCCGCTAATTTTGATAGCTAAGTAGGAATGGCGTCTATGGCGCTGTAGTACTTTTTGTACTGTCCACTATACTAGAATAGAGTTCAAAATATCTCAATACTCTTGAATTATACGGTAATGAACATATTGCTCGAGCATTTTGGGGCTTTGTATTGCGTTTTGCAAATATTTGAAAGCCGGTCAAAGACTTGCGTTCTCTGATCTGGTTGGGTAGAATTTGTAAAACCTATCCATGAAACAGAGTAATCCCCTTTTGCCATTTTACATGGGACTAGGACAAAACTAGTTAGTTCTTCAATAATTGTTTTTTTTTATAAATTCCTCCACAGCCTGGACATATCCAAGTTTTCTGATAGTTAAAGTTGTATTTGTTTTATTCAAATTCTTTTTTGTTATCTGTGCTTGAGGCTTTTCATTATTTTTACTGCTAGTACTTGCAGTGACCTCGAACCTAAGTTAATTTACCGTAGGCAGCAATCTTTGATCCATGTTTACCAGGTTTACCAAGCGTCGTTTAACACGATCGTCCAATTTCAGCCAATCATACTCTTGTTGCCATCTATGCGGAATGACCTAGAGAAATGCCACCGGAACTACCTCCCGATAACGGTAGCCAACCAAAGTAAACGTTTTAATTTTATATTGACTTCAAACTGGGGAGTTATAAGGTGTTCAAATTGATGTAAAATTAGATCAAACTGTGATAAAAACTTTAAACTTCCCTGGGATATCACGTTTTAACGGTAAACCGATTACATTTCGGGATCAGGACAACACTGAACTTAGCTAAAAACGGTACTTTGCTTTCGAGATATGACATAGGTAGTGCGCAGTCTTATCAACTGCGCAGTCTTATCAACTGCACAGTCTTAGACTACCCTACCCTATCTGTGAAGGACTTAATATTGATAACGTTAATCGTTACCTGAACTAATGCTTAAGTAGGTTAGTTCTTATCTAGATACCTTATTCACTTAAGTACTACGTACTAGCAGTAGTAATGAAAAAGATACCTTGTTTTGCCGGAAATCCGACTCTCTTATAGGTAAGCCGGATGATTGTGACGGTAAATTCGCTCGGTTATCCGAATGAACCTACAACAAAAAAAAACACGAACAAGAGTGGGCAAATACTTACAATTCCCAATCAGCATCACCAATGGTTTCATAATACTCCTGTTGTATCTCTACGGCGGTCATATCGAGACGCCTATTTGGGTCCTCCATTTTAATTTCGGCTGGAAAAAAACAATCAATTATTGCCACAATTAAAATATCATTGAATTGAAACATAACTTACCTACACTATCTTCCTGTCTTACTTAACATTGTAAAGGCATATGTATAAACGAGCAACTACTAATAATGAAACTTTAATAAACTCAAGACGTAGGTATTATGAATACTAGATTTACATTAATAGATACCAATAAATGACTAGCATTAGGTACTTAAATATTATTCCCCAAACATATTAGAATGGAAGACGTTATTCTATTTTCCTTTGTATTCCAAAACATTCAGCGGCTAAAATTAGCTCTAACCTATGTTAAATAAACAAGTTTAATTCAAACAAATACGGCGCAGGCGCCGCCCGCTGCCAATACCGATCGCAAGGTAAAGCGAATTGAAATGTAGTGACCAGAGAAATAAAATCGAAAACTCGCATACATTTATTTTTGTTTGAGTTCATGGGCGGCAGGAAAATATACCATACGGACGAGAAGTAAGTGAAGTGAAGTTATTAGGTACTTAGTAGTAGTTATCAACTACTAAGTAGGTACTTAGTAACTTCTAAGACGGAATTTAGTAAGAACGCACAAAGAACAAACGAAAAATAGTCAGATTAATATTATCATTCACACGCGTTTTCGCTACAACGCGTTTTCGCTCAATAAACGTTATAGGTATGTATGTCAGCCAGATGAGTATATTAGCACCAACCAATCACAACGTGTAAATACTAGAGAACAAAAAAATTACCTACTGGAACTTTTAAACATTGCTGCTGTTTAAAGTGAAATAATACATACCTTGTAATCAATTTCAGGAAAGAAAACCTCTTCTGTGGGTAGTAGTTAACTCTCAGTCACAACCTGTTATTAAGACGAACCACTGCAGAATGCAATGCAATAACTCAAGTTCTCAGAATCTTCATATGGAAATGCTTGTCTTCCAAAAAGAAAATCACCGACCATAGACAAATTTCGCCATTGCAGGGTTGCCAGAATTCAAAGAATACTTTGTTGGTACTTTTCAAAATTAAATCAAAAATGTTTATTTGTCAGAAAACAAACATTTACATTTTTTTTTGTTTATTTGTTGTTTGTGATGTTTGTTTGGTTTTTCGCATGTATTACCAGAAAATATAATGAGAATGTCTATGGAGTGGGTGATTCAGGGATTCCCAGGTTAGAACGGTCTATCGCTTGCACAGAACATTAACACATCGCTTATCCGTATCATTACTGATAAGCGTTGTTTGTTGGTCCGAAGTAGGTAGCAAAAGGAACCCTTATCATTTCATCATGTCTGTCTATCCGTCACACTTATGGGAGTGGCACTCCAATGCATGTGACCGAGGGTAGAAAAAAAAACAATGTAGTGTACACTCGTTTGTGCATTGAATTAAGCGTGTTTGTTATTTTTTAGGCGTGTTATTGGATCTCTTTTTTAGGCGTACTTTATACGCGCCGACAATGCGCGTTCATGGCGCCGTAAAAGCAGATAGTTGCGATTGTATCTATTTAAATGCGCGTACGAAGGCGTAACTATCGCACGCGTTCACATCGGCAAATCTGCGCATACATACGGTGTATTATCTATGCGCAGATGCGCGCTTCACGAACGCGCGTTTACGGCGCCACTGAATTCTGCACGTGTGCTAAAATTTACTGGCTGTGAGTGCGACTAAACCACGTTAAACGCGCGTCGTCGGCACGTATAAAAGTGTGGATAGGCTCTAAGTCAATCAGTTTTGAGTTGTTAAGGAATATTTTTGGTTACAACCACAGAAATGACTTTGTGTTATATTTTCTTCGAGAATAGTATGAAGGGACATGAATATATTCGTCCCGTCTTCGGAAACCTTCACTGTGTGTGGTTCAACACACACTGAGCCGGTTTTTTATTTAGTATGTATTTTGAAGGTTTTTACTCCTCCACCGAAATAATAATTAAAATAATTTCGTAACTTTTGGAACTTGCTGGCTTGATGCACTCGAACACGGAAGTCGTTGTTTTTTTCCTTTCAATTTAAAATATTTTTAATGAATAAAACTACCTTGTATATAATTATCTAGTATGGTAGTTATTTAACAAAAAAATAAATGGATTATCTATGTTCAATGACGAATCATGACGATGACGGACACATCACTCGAATCGAGGTCAAAACAATTACACGGATGAGAGATAAGACTTTATTATTTTATATAACATTATTTATACATAGCTCAATATGTAGCTTACTCTAAGAACTGGTTAATATCTAATTTGTGCGTGTAAATACATTTTAAATATCTAAAAGGCACTATATTCCGTGTTCATAGTAATGCCCATCGCTACTTGTTAGTAGTAAGCGACACAGAATGAATGCGTCAATATTATATTTGTTTGTTAGAATTTCAACTCTACGCCGAGTCGGTGCACTTTTGTTTGAGCATTCATTGTGTAAATTTTATGTGTCATTGTTGGAATTTGCACTCCCGGCGTTGAGCTGAGCGTCAAGCTAGTGCGCTTTTGTTTAGGCATTCATTTTAAGTGTCGCCTCGTGTTTAGTGAAAACGGGCATATTTAGTACAAATAACCTATAAATAAGCAATCAGTGGTGCGTTATCACAGTGCGAAACCTATCACATGTTAATACGTTTTTTTTTTGTTAGCCTTTTTGTGTCCCGCTGGGGGGCAAAGGCCTCCACTTTCTTCTACGAATCCTCTCTGTCCTGTGCGATATCTGGCGATGTTCGCCCCGCAAACGAGATCACACCGCCTTCGTCGCGTTCTACCTCGACGGCGATTTCCTCCGACAGGGGTGACGTTCGTTTCCCATCTCTTCGGGCGCATTCGTGCGACGTGGCCAGCCCACTCCCGCTTCAGCTTGGCTGTTTTTCTCCAACATCTGGTACTTGAGTAATGGAGTGCAGGGCAGTGTTACTTACGCGATCTGTCCGCTTAACTCCTATTATGCTGCGCTCCATTGCCCGCTGGCAAATCTTGAGTTTGTGCACCGTAGATTAGGAATATGAATATATCTAAAGTACATCCGAACTACAATTTGATAAAAAATAGTTACAAAAGAGGCCTTAATCTCTTAGCTTTTACTAATTTGTTGGACATTTTTGATATGCATTGTTTCTTTTTTTAAATTTCTTACTTTTTTTGAAATAAGAATCATTGTTGGAACTGGAATTACTTACAGCTATTTATAACAAGTCACTATAATAAATTATAGGACTAATATTATTTGTACACTATTAATTAGATATATTCAGTCTAATGCTATAATTTTCCTCGTGTTCTGGTGAGCGTTTACAGTTATGAGTCAAAAGGAAGCTCTTTGAATAATAACAAGTATACCCATATCAACCTCAGTGGTTAAGCATCTTTTGTTCATAATAACGATGAAATACCTACTCCGAAAGCGACGCTAGTACGCACGACTTCCAATCGAGCTAGACAAAAGCAGTATACGCTGATCTCTCATTGTCCAGAAAGCTTAAACAAAGCGAGTACAGTTTGATATATTGCCGTCTGTACAAGATTATTTTCTTAAAAATATTTTCTTAGTTAAATGTTGGTTAAATGGACAGGGCGACACCATTTCACCAAAACTTTTCACAGCAGTCCTTGAAGAGATCGTGAAATGTTTAAATTGGGACTGTTGCGGTATTAACAAAAATGGTGCTTACCTGTCGCATTTAAGATTTGCAGACGACCGCGTCCTCTTTGCTGTGAACTTCGAGGATCTTCAGAATATACTTCAAGACCTATACGATGCTTCTATTGAAGTAGGACTTAGGATGAATATTGCCAAGACGAAGATTATGACAAACATCGACAGCTATTCGAATCCTCCAGTCAACGTTTGAAATGAAGAGTTAGAGATGGTTGACCAGTATGTCTATCTTGGCCATATGCTTTCATTTGGCAAAGAGCATCAAAAAAAGGAGATATTCCGAAGAATACAGCTTGGGTGGGCCGCGTTTAGCAAATTGGACGACATTTTGAAATCAGCCAAAATTCCGTTATGTCTAAAGTCCCGCCTCTTTAACCAGTGTGTTCTGCCCACCATGACGTACGGTGCTGATACATGGACACTTACGCAGAAGGCTGTGTACAGACTAAGAGTTGCACAGAGAGCTATGGAGCGTTCCATGCTCGGCATAAAGCTGATAGATCGAGTTCCTAACGTCGAGATCCGAAAACGCACAAAAGTTTTCGATATTGGATAGTTCGCGTTACGGAACTCAAATGGAGTTGGGCAGGACACCTCGCAAGGCGCAGTGATAACAGGTGGACTAAGGCTGTCACAGAATGGCGTCCAAGAACTGGTAAAAGGGGTCGTCCGGCGGCGAGATTGGCAGACGACATAGTTGGTGGAAAAACCTGGATGAGGCTGGCACAGGACCAGGGAGATTGGCACAAGAAAAGAGAGGCCTATACCCAGCAGTGGGTGAGTTCGGGCTGTGGATGATGATGATGATAAATGTTGGTCTTAAAAATATAACATTCTTAAGCGTATCTAATGCCTTTACAAGTCTCACAGACAATAGACTTCTTGTTAGGGAACTCTAAGCTCCTACGATCCATTTCGCCGTCGACCCAGCCCAGCAAACGATCTTTCAAGTATAGGATAGTTTCCTGACGAACAACACCTTCTTGGAAGAATTCCTTTAACACTATCGTGATACCGTTGTCGTTCTCTCTACTGGCGTCGCCTAGCGGTCTCTGGTGTTTCATGTAATTAAACACAAACTTGACTATTTGGACTATGAGATCTTCTTCAGGACTGAGCAGCCTAAGTCTAGCGATGTCTTCAGGGACGAGTTTAGACAACACGTTGAAGGATATTGTCATCAAGTTGGCATAGACGTCTTGGCTTAAGTTCTCTAGCATGAGAGCCACATTTTCGGCTCCGGATGCACTGACTCGAACAAGTAGGGAGCCGATTCTCAGTATTTCTCCCGGATGAATGCCGACCAATGTGGTTCTTTCTTCCTCGCCTTCGATGTAGCCGGTGACTGCATTCGTGGATGGTACCACCCGTGTTGGCACATTGTTAGTGTTAACACTAGCAGGTCCAAGGTTACTGAACAATTGTGCTCTGCCTTCCTTTCCGAGGTTATACAACTCTGCAGGGTTGAACTTATGTTGCGAGTTCAAGTTAACTTGTCCGTCAGAAGTCATTGATATCCTGAGTTTGTGTTGGTTGACGTCTTTGTTTATTCGGAGTACGTCAGCGAAATATTGGTCTTTATCGAAGATGTTCTGTATGCCTCGGATGACTTCAGTGTTGCCCTGTACTGCACCTTGAACCCTCCTCGATTCAGCGCTGATTTTGTCAAACATTTTTCTAAAAAAAAAAAGTTTCTTTTCAATTATGGAATGTGCATCATCGAATGTTATTTTTTCGGATATTTTTTTTTTGCCGTTAAGAATGAGCATAAAAACTTTTTAGTTACTGACCTGTGTCTATTGCTCCGAAGTGTGGTGCGGTACTCGTTGATAGCTTTAGCTTGAGCGTCTTCAATGATACTCTGAGCGGTCCGGTTCGACACCACAGCATGACAGAAGAACAGAGTCGCCGACGCGAATTGGAAGAGTTCTAGCTTGGTCGGCTTTTCTCCGTGCTTGCGATACTAAAGAGTAAGGTATACTGTTAATAGAGCTATTGAAAAATATTTGGGGTAATATATGATACTGTAGCCATGAAATCAGACTGCACGATTACGGAATGAATAACGTATTTGGGGCACACTTTCAAGAACGTAACTCGGGCAGTGGGCCACGTTGGTTTTACCAAAAACAAATGATGAGACTGGACGTGATCAGCATTTCTAAACCACGTTCTAGATATGTAAGCGTCATAATTATTAAGGAATATCGACATTGACAGCTCTTGAAAAGGCTTTAGATGTGCAGTACTGGTCGCGTTAGTTTTATATTTGTCAAATTGTCTCTCCCTAAGACTTACTGCGATATGGCGATACGTACCTTCAGTATAATGTGCAGCAAGCTGTTGACGACGCCCGCTCCGCCGGTGACCATGTTCGCGTGCCGGAGCACCTCTACCGACACCGCCAGCGCCTGTCCTGTCTGCAATAACAAATTTGTTAATTAAATAATTCAGAGGAACCACAAAAAAAACACAGAAAAACAGTAATACATAATACACACACAACATAAACACACAGAACACACAAACACACAAAAACACATACAACAGTACAGAAACATTCACAACACAAAACATAACAACAAACGTACAAACATAATTCAGTGGAGCAACAAATATTACTACAACATTAGATAGATCAAGGTTTTGCACCATTCATTTAAACACTGTGTGAAAAAAAACGATGAAGTAATTGCCTGAACATTGGACCTTGTGATTACACCAAAATTTGATGGCAAGTCTTTTATATGAACAAGCACTCGTCTCCCGTTGTAGCTTACACAGAAAGGGGAGCCTGATTCTCAGCAGTTGGAACATGCTGATTGTTAACCCTGGAACATAATGGCGGCCAGGCCCACGCTCAACAGTTCAGCAGTGACGTCACAGACACGACGCTAGCATCATGCGAGTACATACCTTGGTCATGTTGGTGCCGGCGGCAGCCGAGCGCGACAGCAGCGAGCTGGCGGCGCCGGCGGCCAGGCCCACGCTCAACAGTTCAGCAGTGACGTCACAGACACGACGCTAGCATCATGCGAGTACATACCTTGGTCATGTTGGTGCCGGCGGCAGCCGAGCGCGACAGCAGCGAGCTGGCGGCGCCGGCGGCCAGGCCCACGCTCAACAGTTCAGCAGTGACGTCACAGACACGACGCTAGCATCATGCGAGTACATACCTTGGTCATGTTGGTGCCGGCGGCAGCCGAGCGCGACAGCAGCGAGCTGGCGGCGCCGGCGGCCAGGCCCACGCTCAACAGTTCAGCAGTGACGTCACAGACACGACGCTAGCATCATGCGAGTACATACCTTGGTCATGTTGGTGCCGGCGGCAGCCGAGCGCGACAGCAGCGAGCTGGCGGCGCCGGCGGCCAGGCCCACGCTCAACAGTTCAGCAGTGACGTCACAGACACGACGCTAGCATCATGCGAGTACATACCTTGGTCATGTTGGTGCCGGCGGCAGCCGAGCGCGACAGCAGCGAGCTGGCGGCGCCGGCGGCCAGGCCCACGCTCAACAGTGACGTCACAGACACGACGCTAGCATCATGCGAGTACATACCTTGGTCATGTTGGTGCCGGCGGCAGCCGAGCGCGACAGCAGCGAGCTGGCGGCGCCGGCGGCCAGGCCCACGCTCAACAGTGACGTCACAGACACGACGCTAGCATCATGCGAGTACATACCTTGGTCATGTTGGTGCCGGCGGCAGCCGAGCGCGACAGCAGCGAGCTGGCGGCGCCGGCAGCCAGGCCCACGCTCGACGCCGCGATGTTCAGCCAGCTGCCGCGGGCTTCCGCATCCGTCGGGCTAATAGTCTGGAAAAAGATTAAGACAAAAGGTTTTTAATGAACAACGAACAGATTTAAGGTCACTGGCCAACAGACAGTTATAAGCAAGCACTACACGGGATAAGCATCGCTTCATTCAAAGATATTCGGGATTCTCTTCATATAAGCATGGTAAAGCAATATTAGTTTTAAGTTATCTTGCTGCGCCCTAACAGGGTCATGTACTCACTAGTTTAAGCTTATTTAGCGTGTAAAATTGGTTGTGTACATTGTGCATTAAAATAAATAAATAAATAAAGCCCACCTCGATTTGGGATCATCTAGTAAACAGTACACACAGAGCATACGGCGGCGAGACCTCGCCTAGCTTGTGGTGAGCCGTCGCCCCTGTACTGACTGCTTGGGGTTGTGGCCGCCTTCACCCAGCCCTATGCAGGCGCTCGGCACACATCAAACAGAGCGATCCCTAACGTCATGGCTCATGCACAGCATTACTTATTAAGCGATACCGAACCCGTATAGTGCTTATAAGAGTAGTTACTTCCAAATTCAACAGACATCACATTCAAAACCCACAGAGTGACCTAATTAGTAACAGTGTTTCCTTACTTGTTCATGAACGCTTCTATCGTGCAAATGCAGCGAGGATCGAACAAGGCCGTAGACGCCGGTAGCCACGGTTGCCGCCGCGGCGCCCGCTAACACGACCGGCGCCACGGGCGTGAACGCCGCCACGCCTATCACGCCGATGGCGCCGATAGACGCGATCGTAGTAGCAGAGTCTACGGAACTTAGCACACGCGCCTTTATACCCAATGTTGGTGATGGCGCTACTGTCAGTTTTACCGCGAAAGTTTCTTCGCCCTGTAATAATAAAGTTATCTTAATATACAAAAATCAGATGTCACTATGTTCATACACGCTAATCTCCGAATCCACCCAACCGATTTCAGTAAGATTTCGTGAATGGTTTTGTATGATTGGTTCCAGCTTGAAAGATAGGATAGCTTTGGAACCGACTAGTGGCGCCGTGAGAAGCGGGAGCGGGGTGTATATTATTATAAGTTTTGATAAAAAACAATGGTCCGACATCTAAGTATGTACATATGCGTAAATGATGTTCACTGTTTGGCATAAGGCCATATCTTTGATTTCAAACTAGAACGAACGTCAGTGAATAGAGTCAGTGGCGGATTTACAACTTTTCAAAGTATAGGCTGAACAGTTTTTGCCGCCCTTGCCTCTACAATTGTCATGTCCTACATTATTTTTACAATCCAACAATTTTGTTGAAATTGCATGTAAAATAATTTTTGGGTATATTACCGATTACTGGTTGGGGAGCGGCGAACTAGCTGTTTTACTCTAGAATATGGAAGATTGCTAGAGAGGGGAACGTCATCGGCAAAATTTGTTACAGACTTCTATCTGTAAAACATCAGAAAACCATCATCCCAAAAATCTGCCGCCCTAGGCTCAAGCCTACTCAGCTTGCTGGTAAATCCGCCACTGATAGAGCTGATTCCAGGTTTAACTACATAAAAAATCAGAAACCTAAAAGATGCAGTTCACCACTTCCCCTATTATTCGCTACCGATTTCGTTGTCAAGGCCCATTTAAGAAGAAGATTGTTACCTCAAGCAGAGTTCCAGTATAATCCCCGTTTTCCGGTACAACGATAACACATTTTGGTAAAGTATTGTCAGTTAAGTACGAATCCCAATCTTGATAAACGCGTGCATTTTCATCAACATAAACGCGGCACGATTTCACTAAAAACAGAAAAAAAAACTAACTATACAAAATAAATCAACAATATTTAAAATTAAATAAGCTAGACTAGATAAACTTCTAAGATATGATGGGTATCGAAGAACATGATCAAGTTTACTCAAAATAAAAACCAATTTCAATTAATAGCTCTTTTGATATGGAAAGAAAAATTCTAGTGCGAGTAATGTTTGAACCTGCGACCTTCCGATTCAGTACACCGGACGTCTTCACTGAATTGTACTGAATCGGAAGGTCGCAGGTTCAAACCCTGCTCGCACTAGAATTTTTCTTTCTATGTCAAAACAGCTGTAGTTCCCTACGCAGGGTTTGCGTATAAAAATTTTAAATTAATATTACAAGTGACTACACTAATAAATAAAAAAAAAACGGCCAAGCCTATATCGAACCCATTGGTAGAGTTTCGTTTGCTAATTTATTATTTTCTTCATCTATCGCCTTGTCTCGACCAATAGCAAAAATAACAATAAGCGCGACTGCTGAACATGAAGTCCTGGGTTCGATTCCCGGATCAGGCAGTGTTATTGTGTTATTTCACCACAAATTTCTTGGTTGATGATAATATGCTTGCACCCTATTACATGGTACTTGCACTGGCAAAATGTGGGCATACTATTAGGTACATAAGGTACAACTCTGCCTAACCCTTCAGGGATTACAGGCATGATGTTATTTATTTTTAATAAGAAGTATTTGTACTTACTGCCAACGGTAGTAGGTATACACTTCCTAATTCTAAATACAGCGGTACACCACATGTCACTGTCGGTTCTCTCATGAAGGTCTAACCAGTAGTTTGACGGCTGCATCTGATAGAATTTCAGCGGCTTAGGTTTAGCGCACACAACAAGAAGTACTGACATTATTATGTTGTCATCATTGTGTGAATATTTACCTAGAAATAATATTCTGTTAATAAATTGCTGATATGCACATTTCATTCTTCAATCAACCCTTATTGTCTAGTCAACATGGCCTTCTTAAGATTGTGAATGAATAGTCCTTGGCAGATTGCATGATTCATTATTATACAAATGCTCTGTTTGCAAATGCTTGCTGTTTTGAATAGTGCCACAAGTATATTCCATAATCCATTGGATGTGGAGTTGTGGACAACAGCCCATGCTTTATCATCAATTTATCATTCATCCGCAGCCCATTATGTAATACAATAGAATTCAATACCATATTCCAATCTAACCACATAATTACATAATATGCAGAGCGGTATTTAGCATTACTTGTTAAAATGATGTAACAATGTCATAAATAATGCAAGGTACTTACTTTGTTCACACAATTTTTCATATACTCTCATGACTTGTTCCTTCTGTCTGGTTGTGTAACCCTCAAGGTGAGCATTCTGATCGCCTACAACTTCTGATAACTCCCCTTCATAGCTTGGACCACCAAAGAGTGCAAATGCTACATTTTGAAGCAAATAGTTCCTATTACTTTTCTCATACCTGAAAAAAAATCATAGCTAATCAACAAACTTTTTCACTTAAAGTGACTCTTTAATGAAAAAATATTAAATATAGTCAGTCTTTTGTTTGGTTTACCATGAAAAGTATTGCTGTAGAAAATGTGGTTTCTATTGTTCAAGAGGAAGCTAAAACACTCCAAAAATAGCTGATATTAAGTAAAGTACTTAGATTTCCTGTAGTGTCAGATAAACAACATTCAAGTTTATAGCTAAATACTGATAGAAATACAATTCTGTGATTCTTTTTTAAATGGCAACAAAAAATAATATCAAAATGAATGTTAGTCTGTTCTTTTAATGGAAATACTTTAATTATCAATGTTAATTATGTACAAGTAAAGCATGTTGGCACTCTGACATAATTTTATTATTTTCAATTACTAGTTCTAAAAATAAAATGTACTGCAATGGACATTTTTTTTTTACTTTGATTAATAAACAGAGTAGCTGACACCTAAAGTGATTAATCAAATTAACTAAAAAAAATATGTTTATTATTATTGATTTGTTTCAAAATAAAAAAAAATAAAATTGATCTTTAATAGCTTCAATTTGGGTAATAATGCAATTCAGTGATTTAAACCATACTTACTTCACCCAGTCGCAGTCCCCTAAGTTTTCATAATACTCCTGCTGTAACTGTACAGGAGATACCTTCATCATAGCCTCAACAGCTTTTTCAACATTCGCACCATCTTCATTTTGTAATGTTACGGATTCAGGAAGTGTTTCAAAATTTTCAACTTGTTGTATTAAACCAAGCTGATCTGAAGCCATCTTATTCTGAAATAAATACACATTGCATCATAATTTCAAGTAAGAATAGATCTTTTCTCATGAATGTAATGAATTAACTAAATTAGTAATTAAGAAAAATGCGAGACATGAACAACAGATTGTTGCAACCAAACTACTATCCAAAGACTTATTATCTCATGTTTTTAATAAAGGAATCATCATGATTATGGTGACTCATTCTTCATCATCAGACACTTATGATCACTGATTTCTTTCTAATAAAATTTGTTCTTTGTCTAAGCTAATTTATTGTTTAGTTAGGCCAGCTAGAACTCAATCTTAAACTTTAAAGTACTGACTGTTGATAAATAATAATTGCTATGATTATGCTTTAATACTGTAAGTATGCCAAATTATACTGCACATCAAGGGTTGATTGTATTACAACATCACACATTCACACAATTTCTTACCTAAATAAGTTCACTCACAAATACACCCGTTTTTTTTTTGTTTTATTACCAAGAATTACCACATCAGTGATGAATTCCGAGATATTATGAATGCTCCAGCATGTTCTTGGTCATGTACGTCGTAAAATTGTATCAGTTCACTTTCCTCTTGACTTTTTAGTTTGTTTTGACTGCTAGTGCTGAGTACTGTTGACATTACACTGTAAAATTTTCCACGGCGATGTCAATCAACGCTTTGTGTCAAAGTTTGTCAAAGACAAAAACAATATTTTTAGAGTACGTACACTGTGTGGTATATTTATATCATAATTCTGAAGTTAATTTGAGTAGCAGTTTATCTGAGTTTATATTACTGTTAATAAGTATCGATTTTAGCAACCAAAATGAATTTGAATGAATTTTGCACGGTTTGAAACTACCGTAAAAGCCTAGTATCTGATACTAATAATTACAACCACCTTAATTAGGGAAGAGAAAACGCGCGAACTGTGACTGCGCGCGGGATTTGCCCGCGAGATTGTAAATGGTTTCATACTATGGAACAAATAACATCTAAGGTGGGATGGGTGTTGGATGAAACGATACTTGATTCAACAAGTATTAAGGTATGTTTCTTTATTCCTATTTTTATTACGTGTGGTCTTATTCATTGGAGTAGGTAAACTTTCAAACAGACAGAAATGCAGCCGAAAACTTATGTAAGGATCGTAGCAGGTGGCGTTCTGTGGTTTCTGCCTACCCCCATGGGATAAAGGCATGAGAAAAATCTAGGTATCATTACCTGTACCTATGTACAAGTATAGCTCTGTTGTGTTTTAAAACAGATAATCTCTATGATCAACAAAAACAGTCGTCCTCGGTCAATGGGTCTATCCTTTATAGCAGAACTTTTTATGTCATAACATTATTTTGCTTATCAGTGGACAGCATGAACTTCATTTCGCAGAAAATCGTTTGGCAGACACCCATTTATCATACATTCAAAAATCATAATTTTATAAGACAGAATCATCATAAGGCATAAATTATCATATCCATTTATACTCGCGCCTTGGTCTGTGAGACCGATAAAACGGTCTTTCATGACTTTTTCTGATACAATCAATGATGGCATTTTGTACTTCCTGTTAGCTGCATGATTAGTTGCTACGATAATTTCAGAACTAGAAGTGTATTGGTGCGAATAGCACATATAGCCGTTTAAGGCGAATGTTGGTCTGTGAGACAAACGCGGGTATAGGTGTTACAAAAATTGTCTTCAGTGATTTTGTACTAAAACTTAAAATAAGATACTTATGTCTCAAATTGGTTTTGTTCATAATAGTTAATAATGTATCTTTTAGGTTTATAAGTACGTTAGAAGAAAAAAAAACACCTTTGCTAACATTTCACGACCTCTTACAAAAATCTAACTATTTTTCAGAAACTACAATGAAAGGATATACTCGGTAAATGATCGGTATATTGTCTGTAAATTAACAGTTTTACGTTACTTCATGGTATATTCTCAGAGAATATAATATCCACGTATAAGTTCTTTGAGAAAAAAAACCCGAAATTGATTTTCAAACCTTCGGTCTGTACGTGAGTATAGGTGTTATAAAATTTGGCGAGAGTATATGAAGAGAATTAAAAGGTAGAACCATCACATCGCAGAAAGTTCACAGTTAGAAGCGTTTGGCATACATTTCATAACGATAGTCATTAAAAGGCAGAAAATCAATCAACCAAAGCATTAATCATTATAAAACAGTTGATTGTGAACATATGTGTTTTTTATTTCCCTTTACGAAGCATGCAAACATGCAAACAAGCATACACCATGCATGCGATATGCAAGCAAGCATGCAGCATGCAAGTAAGCATGCAGCATGCAACATGCAGCAGGTATAGTTTCTGTCACGGCTCCGGCGCTGCGGGGCTCCTGCGGTCCCACGCGATCTTATCGTCGCAGATGTGTTTAACGCTCACCACCGCAGACTCGGCTTGCTGACCGGCTTCGCAATGTTAAAACCACCTGCTCCTCATCTCGCGGGCCGCCTCGCCCCTCCGCGCCTACGCGGGTTTAAATTACTTTCTAGGGGTAGGGCAGACAAGACCACGTGGAGTCGGTTTTGCAGCGATTCGTTTCTGTCACTAACTTTTATAGCACAACCATGGGCGTACTCAGCATTTTTTTAAGGGGTGGGGCAGAAGTAAATAAACCAAGTAGTAGGAAATTAAAAATGATTTTTATTTACTGACTGATACGTTTTATTGACTGCACTACATCTTATTTCATTAATAACCTTCGAGGTTTCTGGCTAAATCTAGCTATAATTTCGTATTCAAATATAGTTGTGCTTCCAGAACCCTCTTTCTGTGCACACTCATCATACAGAGGCCGACAAGACGGTTTTCTGTCATTGTTGACATTAATCAAGTTGTTTTGACATGGAAAGAAAAAATCTAGTGCGAGCAGGGTTTGAACCTGCGACCTTCCGATTCAGTACACCGGACGTCTTCACCAATTAGACCATCGCACCCTGCTCACAACTCTCGAAATTTTCGTTCCATTAAACACCACCACACACCAACATTGTTGTTATTTCAACACCATTGTTTGACCACTACACTACATAGCTCACGACGAAACGCCACCTATATGTTTGACCAAGGCGTTAGTGATGAACGTTTCTTGTACCTATATTGTGTGATAAGAAGTGCTTTATAGTTAGTATTATCAAAGTTAAATATTTGAATGGTTATTTCTTATTTTAATTAACCATAGAAATAGACGAGCGTATCGAATTAAATACAATCCCGAGCGAAAACCGTGTTTACTGGTTGTGGTATATTAGTTGAGTAATAAACCGTTTTTAGTTAAATTAACGCAATTTAGCATTCCGGTAAATTGTTCTGGAAAAAATAAAATAATTCCTAGTATTTTTTCTAATTAAAAATAATTTTAAATGTGAAAATACGGTGGTGTTAGTGGTACCTACAGTATAAGTCAATTTAAAAAAAAAAACAGTGGTTAAGATGGTCACCTCGGTAGCAAAGCGAAAAAAACTGCCTTCAATGAAAGCTGTAATCTTCTTATTTATTTGCAAATACTTGTTTATTTTCCTTGAATTATATTTTCACGACGTCACTCATCTTTCGACCCGCCTTCGATACCAGGATCAAAAACATTTGAAATTCAGAGTGCAAAGGGCTGCCGTGAAAAGTTTTTTTGGACTTCCTGAGGTGAGTATTCATGAGCGTTTCAGGCATCTACGTTGTTTATAAACTTTTCATTTAATTTTACATTTTTTTTTATTTGTGAAAAATTTGCACGAATAATAAATGTGTGAACTATAAATTACTACAGTTACTACTACAGTGGGCCGAAAAGCCTGTTCGTGTTTTGAAGTAAGTTTAAATTAACTTCTTCAGGTTTATTTTCTGTAGTAAACCCATATAATTTTATAACACAGTATTTAATGATTGACATACTCATTAAAAACATCACTAGTGTAGTTACTGCACATATATTGGTCTCTTGTAGTATTGTTAAAAAAATTCTTCTTGAGAAATCCGTCCTGATGACCAAAAAATACTTTCATTGATGGTTCTCCTAATATCTAGAAGAAAGAAGAAAGAAAAAATATTTATTTGTCGCAGAGACATGAAGTGCATCATACAAAATGACAAAATAATAACAATCAACATACAACGCACAAATATTTATAAATACAAAAAGACAAAGAAAAATAAAAAGAAAAAGTTAACAGCTTCCACGTCGTGACTACGACAAGCAGGTTACCACAGCATGATGCTGTGCTATGGGTGGCCCACAGCACAGCGCTGGTTTTCAGTAATCACCCTTGAAAAAACGTGCGGAAGACAGCATAGATATTTTTTACATAAATATGAAAATAAAATAAACAAAAATAAAATAAAATTATAATTTAATAATTTATAAAATGTTATGTAAAAAATACCTTGTTTTTATTACTTAGCCCTTGATTTTACCGTGTGCCTACAAAATATGTTAAGTAAATTGTAAATAAATGAAAAACATATGCAGGTACTTTATTATTGTAATAAAAATGTACAAGCTACATTTGGTTTTTAGAGTATTGAAAGTTTTGTTATCTACTAGTCAACACATTAAGATAATAACGTATACAATAGACTCACAAATTAGTAATTATAAACGATTCCTATATGAATCACATAGATTCAAAATGAGTGGACCCAGATCTTTATCTAAATTATTTTTAATATAGGTTATCTATGATAACATTCTTACATGAACCACTGGATAGATTGGTACAATAAGTAATTACATAACATGAATAAAATAGAGATACAAAATCATTTAAAAAAGATTCATCCAAGTCTACAAAGTAACGTATATATAACGGCTGCAAATATATTACCAATATATACAACATTAATAATATGCGAAACCTCAGACACGTGTCAAGTATTTTTATGTAAAGAATCTATGTACAAAATTTCAAAACTGTATCATAAAAAATCACAAAGTTATAAGCTTGTTCTGTTACCTGGTTGTCCGCACAAAAACGTGGTCAACACGCGGCGCGCCCGCGCGCGCGCCTCCAGCGTCGTCTTGAACTTTTTGATAATAATTATTTTGCAGTAGGTACCTAAATGATTGCGATAGGTACTTAGTGTCGCCCGGTGTCCAACTTGTAGCTTTTTTATATATTTTTGGGACAAAATATAACATGGTTTAAAAATAATTGGAATCGATTCAGCTACTTATTCTGAACAAACTATATTCAGGTTTCGCATATACTAAAACTGATGTTGTATAATAAGTAATTCGGATACTGATGATAAGCGTATTGGGTAGCCATACATATCGATGAGAATGTTGTTGGGCAATATTTCGATTCATATGGACGAGCATCAAAAGGATATTATCTATAATTCCTTAAAAGATATTGTAAAAAAGATGGAATACGCACAGAATCCAAAACGATTTCACATTCGTCTGCGGCGAATACTGTTTAATGTATTTATTACATAAATACTATGGATGTACAATGTCAAATTTTGTAAAGTTATTTACAAGGGATACTGTTAACGATATTTTAATAGATGAAATGTTTCAGAGGTATTTTAGTAAATAAGACTGAAATGTGAAGGTAAAGCAATGAATAAAGAACTAGAATCTTGTTTTTGTTGTGGGATGACACAGATTTAAGTGATAAGCAAACCATGGTAATGGTGCGCCAATACCTAATCAGTAATGAACTGCGAATGCGAGGAACGTAATCAGTAATGAGCGGTAACCGGTGAGGCTACTAATGACCGCTAGTGACTATAACAATAGAGCGACGCTAGATCCATAATTGATTTTTGTATCTCGGCATTCGTGCAAGCTACGTAAAAAAGCATCAGAGATTCGGAATCAGCGCACCCCAAATTTTGTTCGTTTTATTCTGTCCAAAATAGAACTGGAATACTAATCCTATGAAATTTGAATTAAATTAGCTAACTAACCAACAGTTAAAAAATTGTTTCCTTTATCAGGTATGGCCCCACTCGAAATTAAATGATATATTATTTGATTAGGAGAAAGTTCCAAACCCTAATCCCAATACAAACAGAACATTTTGTTGTCCTCGTGTGAAAATACTGGAATTGGCTCAAAAATCGACATGTTTACAACTTTGGGATGTCAGGGTATGTGTCGTGGATAATAATTACCTAGCAAACCTAGCGTACAATGACATTCTGCATTTAGGTCGGCGATGGACGATGTAGTCACTTTCCGAAGCCGAGTGACAGAAAATCGACACACACGTACCTACGTACAGAAACGCCCAAAGTGAGTCGAATACCTATAGCTCATCATGCTGTGTCGTAGCTATCGCAGAAATAATTGTTTTTATAATTGCAACGGAACCAAGAGAGCCGCTGATACAAAATGTAGCATATTATGTAGGTATTATACATACTATTTAGTGCCAAAACTACCGACGGCTACTGCACATACATACACATATTACAGGTAGTACCAAAGTCTCTATAAAATAATTTGGTTAAATTAACACGCTTTTTGAGGAGGAGCTCGTGGCTAAGTAATAACTGCAGCTCGGATCGATCTTTAGGTTAAGCCGCGCTTGCCTAGGTTGGTCTGTGGATGGGTGACCACCCATTACATACCGAGTTTCCTCCATGCCTCGGAAAACACGTTATACGTAGTCAGTGGCCCAAAAAGTCTGACAACCAGTCTTACCAAGGGGTATCGTATTACCCAGTACTAACTGGGTTGTGGAGGTCAGATAGGCAGTCGCTCCATGTAAAATGCTGGTATTCAGCTGCATCCGGTTAGACTGGAAGCCGACCCCAACATAGTTGGGAAAAGGCTAGGCAGATGATGATAACACGCTTTTGGAGGGAGGCATTTTCTCAAAGATAAAACATTCTTAGATTGTTGTTTTGGATTCTATTGCAACCAAAACGTGTCGAATCAAAACTACTTGTACTTGACTTATGTTCCGGCTGTTGCTATGTTTCCGTAGCCAAAGGACCGTAGCAAAACTAAATTTGTTTATCATAGTTTTAAATAAATTTATATTTGCTGTTGAGCATCTGATCTGATTGAGCGTTAAAAATATTGTTTTTATCTGTTTTGGTGCAGTGGAACCATGTATGTGCAAGTCCGACTCGTACTTGGCCGGTTTTATTTTGAATGATTCTTCCGGCGTCAGCAACTCAACCCGCATACTCTGGCAAGGCCTTGCTTTGTAGGTTCCTACTCTCGTAACGGCGTTGGCGAGGCCATATTTGTATGTACATCTGCCTGTAATTACGACGTTTATAGTAGGTACATTTGTTGGTTTGCTAAGCAGCTAAGTAAATTAACTTAAAGAAGAGGTACTTATGGAAAATATTGGATACAGATTTATTATATGTACTTAGCTGCTTATTAATTACTCTGTTTCGTTCCGAAAGTATGTAGCTATTTCAAACGTCTTCTTTTAAAAACAAACAATTCGCTGCAATTTACTTCAAACGCAAAATGTAAGTAGGTTCCTAATGTAATATCCTCGGAACGAATTCTTGTTTGAAACGGTGGCGGCGCTCACAACGTTTATGTCATATCGTATACACTGTCTGACCGAAACAGGATTTTCAGCCGAAACCGAACCTTAACCGTCGAATATCATCAACCAGAAAAAATTCCCACAGGATATCGGTTGATAGAAAAAAAATATTCTTTTACTAATTGTGTCACCCGATGCGATATGTGAAGTCAGATATTTTTTCAACCTTCTAATCCTTGGGAATGTTGTCCAGTTTGATGGTCTGAATCTCCAACTCATAGGTATTGCGCTTATTACATTCACCTTGTGTGAAATTCTTAAGTCTCATGGCATTTTAAAATCTTATTTTACACTCAATGGCTGTAAAAGACCCTAAACGAAGCCGTAAGGCCCTTTTTATTCCCGTCACTGCGATATTTTGTTTATTTTGGACTATGGTCCAGAAACTAGCAGTATAACGCGGGAAATTGAAGGCCATAATTTCAACTCATTCACTCGTTATTTTTTAATACAAGTTTTAAATGTTAGGTTATTATCTTTACTTTAAATACTTCCATGACCTCAGTACTATTCACATCATTGCAATGTTTTGGGTGTGTTACATTGAGTCCTATATTAAACAGTGATTTTTCACCCCAAAAAAAAAGTCGTTTCCCAGCAATAATTTTGAGTAGAGTTACTTAGTTAAGTACAGAATGCTTAATTGACGGCTTCGTGAAGGGTCTGATTACATTCTATATAAAACAGTTAACACGTGTTAAATAAATTTAAAACGATAGTAAAAAAACATATTAATAAAAAGCCAAGAATGGGCTGAACTCAATTAGCGATCACGTGCAATGAACTCACCCTTATTTAACCTAAAGACATACGACAATAAAATTCACGAATAGAGAACTAAAAAAATCGAATCGGGTTGGAACCGTTGGAGCCGATGTTTCGGCCAATAATTGGCCGAAACCGAAACTGGCCGAAACTAGATATTTTGCCCAAATCTGGCTGAAACCAAAAACAAACTTTTCTAGGACACCTACGCTATAGTACAATTTGCATCATTCATGCGGCTATGCATAAAGTAGAAATTTCTCAGGTTGATGGTAATAGGTTCGCCCCCTATTACAATGAGACTTAAACATAATTGGCGAAATGTGGGTGTACTATTAGGTACACCTCTGTCTAATCTTTCGGGAATTAGAGGCGTATGATATGTTCTGTTATGTATAATTATATTCGTAAATGTACCTACAGCCATATTTAGGTATAAAAAACAAGTCACAATGGTTGAAAGATGTTTTGTTTCTTTGTAGTTGGCTTGTTTTCTTAAAAATTTCGAGATTTTCTAATTTATATCAAACAGGCTTTTGCCTACAGTTTTATTCTCGTTATGGTCGAAAACTATTCCACTGGAACGTTTGAAATATGACTATGACAATCGTGGATAATGTATCATTCTATCGCTTTACCTCTTTATAATATTATAACCTATATATACCTATATTATTCATAAAACGGTTATTTGTATTGTAATTACAGAGGCGAAGAAAATAGTTTACTACAAAATTGCAGAGTGATGAACTGTATTTTTCATGGCAATGACACCTTTATAGATACAGCAGACGCTGTTATCGTACATTTGCAGCATGACCTTGAGCCTGAAGTCGAAAAGAGAAATCCAAAACAAAGGTGGATATTTTTAAACGACGAGTCTCCGAGAAATGCATTTTCATTGGCGCAAATTGAAAAGTTTTTATAATGTTTTCAACTGGGGCCCTACTATGATCTTTACCAAAACAATCTTATTGCAGGAACGTTTTGTTTTTTTTTTATGGGCTATGACTTACCGGTAGGTAAACCTTTTTGAATTCTAATTTGTTGAAAACATTGTGCTTTTTACTTAGTCGTAATATCATAACTGGCAAAGCTACTTTTTTATTAATATAACATCACGGCTGCTGTAACGGAAACGTTAGGTGGAGGTGACCTTTTAGAGACTACTATCGACGCGCTACAACATTATTTTGCGAAGTTGACCGCAGGAAACCAAACAGATAGTGCGTGTTTTACAATTTTTATATTTTTCCAATTAAAACATAGGTAGTTTGATTTCTAGGACTGATTCCGATGTGCCAGTCCCATACGGCCGAAAGATTGCATTAAAAAAAACCTGTAATTCAAGGGTACAAGACCTTAAATAATCTTGCTAGATTAGTACCAAATTATGGTAGGAAAAAGGCAAAGTCGGGGCAGTACTAATGTCGAATTGTCAATCTCAAGAAAGAAACAAATTCTTACAGGAGTTGAAGAAATATGTTGCAGTTGATGTTTACGGAGGTTGTGCAGAAAAACCAGAACTTAAAAAGAGGTAATAATGTAACACTAACAGCTACCGTGCTTGCATATTTAGTTTTTATAGCAAAGACATGAATTAAATCTATGTTTTTGTGTTAAAGGGTGTTACATGGGCATTCAACATGACTTTGGTTTTGTCCATGTTCATTTTAAGCCCCACTCTTTTGGAAGCTCTACTGACGTCATCGAGCATTGTACTGAGGTCCTCCATGGTCTCAGCCATGACCACTATATGACACCCGCCCCTTAAGGAGTTCGGCCGTAATTCCGTCATCACCCGGTGCCTTGTTGTTTTTAAGCTGTTTCAGAGCCATCCTAATCTCGTACAGGCTGACTGACATCCGGAATTTCTTCGGTATAGTGTCGGGTCAGTCTAGCTCTTGGGTCGTTCGCTAGATTTGCAACGGGTTTACTGGTTGAAGTGTACAACTGCGCATAAAAACTCTCGATCTCACTCAGCAGCTCCGGTTTGGCGGATACGATCCTGCCATCGTCGGTCTTCAGTTTCGTGAGCTGGCTCTGCCCAAT
The DNA here is from genome assembly GCA_963576755.1 of Noctua janthina. Classification (NCBI taxonomy): domain Eukaryota; kingdom Metazoa; phylum Arthropoda; class Insecta; order Lepidoptera; family Noctuidae; genus Noctua; species Noctua janthina. The sequence continues at coordinate 10,286,283 of OY755055.1, forward strand.
AGCCAGATAATTACTGTATGCTATCAACTCTGGAAATTTAAGTGTACAAAGCACAACTTTATGGACATTTTAGAGCGGATTGCGACCTAATAGCGGACTATTCATTTTATCTAGTGTTAGAAAATACCAGTTGTTTTCAATACTTGACCGAGAAGGTGTTCTACCACGCTTACGCGAAAGGAGCTGTACCTATTATTTTCGGTCATACAATTGAAGACGTCGAGAGCTTACTACCACCGAGTTGCTATTTATATGCTGACTCGGATACTAATGTAAAATTACTGGCTAATGATATCAACGCTTTATCAAAAAGTAGTGAACGACTTCTGGGGATGCACATGTGGAGAAATCATTTCGAAGTGGTCAATGAGCACGGATACTTTGGAAGTAATTGTTATCATATGTGTCGTTTATGTAAAGCACTCAATTATAATGATCCGAAGGAGAAGGTTTACGACAAAGATTTTATCGACTTTTTCCTTGATCCAGCAAAAACCTGTTATTACAATTAAATATGTATGAAAAGTAAAGTAAGTGCATTTAAAATTTATTTATATTTGTTGTTTTTGTTTCTTAAAGAAATTTCTTTTTGTCACAGGTCCCGAGTTTGAAACGAAACCTCTGATTTTTCGGATTCATGTGCGTATTGTATAATCATCACTTGCTTCGGTGATGGAAAACATCGCGAGGAAACCAGCATGCCTGAGAGAGATTTATGGGCGGCATAGAAACTCTGACACCAGGTTAGGCACCTCCACACGATAAAGAAGAAGAAGTTCGTTTTTTAAGTTTATAGCTAGTTATAGGTTTAATTAATATAATATTTTTATTTGTGAAAGTTCCTAATGATCTACGTGATATTAGATTATCACTGCAATATTATTAGTTTTAAGTTATCTTGTTGCGCCCTAACAGAGTCATGTACCTACTCACTAGTTTTAAGCCAAGAGTGTAAAATTAGTTGTGTACATTGGCATTAAATAAATATGTAATAATGTTGTAAATAAAAATTAAATTACGGGACAAACAGATTTTTCCTGGGTCTAACTTTTATCTGAGTCCGCAATATTTTCGGAGAGTTTTGAAAGTTCCCTCCTGGGATCTTCCTGCAGAAATATAAATCCACTGTTCATTGAGTAATAAATTTCATCGTATTCTTATTCAGGTAGACACTGGTCCCTTTGAATTATGATACAAGTTTGTTTTTATTACTTGTATTGTTGAAGGTGCTAAAAAAGGATCTTGTTAACCGTTCTGAAGATTTAAACCGATTTTTCTAACTGTTCTTCACTCTTGAAATCTTTAAACTTGCTAAGTAGGTAGGTAACCTATGAGGATTCTATAACAAAAAGTCCTACCATCTGCAAGTCATATGGCAGTGTAACGATCTAATGCTTACTTCACCTGTGATCCGGTTGGTAGCACAACTAAGTGAATGCCAGGTAAGATTTTGCATTTAGGTAGCTTTGAGGTGTTTAGTGGACATGGTGATTAAGTTCCGCTTATACTGCCATGGCATCTCCTATCTCCATGAGTTGATACTGTTCAGACTGGATATAAAAAACATTTAATGAGGCTAATCCTCCATCCTTTTACTAATTAAGCAACAACGCTGTGCCGACAAATATCTCAGACGAGCAACAGTAACAAAGTAGTTTGGCTAATCCTTAGAGGAAACGACAGCCATGTTAAGCCGTTGAGAAAACTTCTCGCAGCATTACGCAGCTACGGAACAACATTAATTGTTTTAAGAAATACATGGCTGCTCATAATAGGCTTAGAGAGAGCTTAATTTTAAAACTCGGATTAAGCAAAGATTTTAATGCAAGGCTCAGTTAAGTAGTTACTTTCTTAGCTAATTTAATTTCCGGATATTTTTACTTGGGTTTAAAAATAGTCTGTAATTTACATTTCTGTGGCAATGAGCGAGTCAACTGGATCCGAGTAAGACACACGGAATAAAAAATGTCCATTCCTTGAAATAAAGCAATTTCAAGAATAACGTGGAAAACATTTTCACAATTTAATGATCCTTTTAGCCCCTGGGTTATTTTTATTATGGTGGTACTTGGGCCGTCGTATCACATTAAAGTTAAAACATAAAAAGGGACTGTCTGGAAAAAGGCTAGGCCAGCGCATGCCGTTAAATGATATTACCGGGATTTACATTCAGATTTAATTTCTATAGCCGGCGCTCGCAATATGCTAATATGTAACGTTTAAATATATCATTTTTACGGTGAATGTATGCAAATGTTTGTTGCGATGGCTTGTGTAATGAGATGTATGGGTTGAGCAGAATTTTCAGTTTGCAAATCTCATTTAACCGAAGTGCATTGGTTTCTCCTTATGTTCAAAAGATTTCTAAGGTCTAGGCGGGTTCACACGTATTGTTTAAACGACTTATTCGTCAACTGGCGAGTGTGAAACTCGCGAGTGCGAGCGAGTTGGCACCTTCCGATTTTACCCACTTTTTTGTCGTCAACTCGCTCGACCTTGAAAATTTGACATTAAATACGTCAGATGTACAGTTAGTTACAAAAACTTCTTATAAAATGCATAATATAGGTGGCCACTTTAAATGTATAAGACATTTAATACAACTTGACTTTAAAATAAAACACGGAGGTAACATGAGAAGGTTAAAAGTAACGTAAAATGTTACAAAAGTAACATTCTGGTAACGCTGGATAGCATGCTTGGGTATCATGCGTCGTCGGCCGCATCCCCCTCTCCGTATCCCGAAATCTAATTAGATAGTCAGTACTTAACCGAATCAGCCAGCGCGGGCAATAGCTAGTTATTTATGGTGATTGGTTTCAATTCGTTTTTATTTGACTGTACTTTATAATGTGCGAGCGAGTTGACGACAAGAAAATAGGTAAAATCTGAAGTTTGAGTTGTCAACTCGCGCGCACGCGCGAGTTTCACAGTCGCCAGTTGATGAATAAGCCGTTTAAACATGCAGCAGACTTTAGTCGACATTGTAGTTCGACATTACGAGGCGAGGTTGCGGTCGGTGAAGGAATTCCTTAGATGACTTCCTCACAAATTGGCGAGAAGAAGCACAACACTAAGATAAGTGGAAAGAATGGGGAGAGGCCTTTGCCCAGAAGTAGGTCAGTTCAGACTAATAAAAAAAAGTTACATTTACAATATTTATGATCTTTTTTCAGTTGAAACGTTTAGAACGAGTCTGTATGATGGCTTGCTTGCTGAGAGCTTCCCGAGCTATGCACAGACAGAGGCAACTGGGTGATATCAGATGTATGGAAATACAACCGATGGATATAGAACATAGCAGTAACATCCCACAACCACCCCAATGCCTGCGCCTGATATGCCAGATGTTTTGCACAATCATGTAATGTCTGTCGTATGCTTCTTATCCTGGGCACGGCATCTAGATGAGGTAAAACCACATGCATCTTTTTTTAATGATATCCTATAGAAAGGAGGTGACTGATAAGATGTCGAGTAATAGAGAAGTACGGAAGAAGAAGACATGCTGCGTCGACCCCAAATAAATTTGGATAAAGACAGGAGAATTATGATGATCCTACTACTAATTGATGATGATGATTAGAGGTAATAAACATTTTTTTGAAGTATATAATGTGTTTTTTCCTTACAAGGCCAGCTTGGAACATCTTACTTGCCTAATATTTATCGGTGTATACTTAAATATATATATTTGTTATATCATCTAGTCATTGTGACTTTAATCGTGATTGGCATGTGTCTATGCTTACTAACCAAACAATAAATGTTAAAATAAATAAGGTTCCACTCCGTGTCTGTCTGTCAGTCGGTGATTTTCCTCGAAACTTTTTACTGAAAGTATTTTGATGCAATTGTCACGATTAAATAAATTGATTCACGAGCAACGTTTTAATGTAATAGCTAGGCGATGCCGCACTATTTCGAAATTAATTATTACTGATAGTTTTATACAAATTTTATTATTGAACAGTGCCCTATTTTAACTTAAAATGCCGGTTAAACCTATCCAATTGGACAATTTTGCTCTTTTTGAGGTTATTGTTAGATTCACGTTTTCATTTTCGTATTTCTCAATATTCCCGTTAGACAAAGCTTAGTTAATATTACCATTTTAGTCTAGAGATTATAAGGAAGAAATCAATATACGTTTCATTATTATTATACGCTACAATTTAAGTGGTGGTATCCAAACAAAAAAAATTACTTCTTTTGGCAAGAAGCAATCTCTTACGGCACTTGTTAAGGTAAAAATCTGAAAACCGTAAATATTTAGTTTAATAACAATAGTACATTGTTACCCTAGGGATGAAAGTAACTTATTTAGTTCCGAGACGGAGTTTAATAGTTCGAGGGACTAAATAAGTCTTTCACCCGAGGTAAATACTGTGCTTTTCATTACAAATACCAGGAAAGTAAAAATTAAAACATGAATTAGCTTAAGAAAAAATTTTTGAATTTTATTTTACATAAATCAACAACTTTGGTGAGATATTTATTTAAAGTTTATGGTATAAATAGAACAATTAGTTATAGTTAGTGAAAGGATTTTTCCGGGTATGTTGATAATTGATATTTTCTGGGAAACTGGGAGTTTCTACAGGATCCAGGGATTCTTGGGTGAATGTTGGGGACATTGATATTTGTCTATTTTTCTTCAGCTGTTACAGCAATATTTTTACATTTTACAGGATAATCTTTTGAAGTGCTCGGTTGTTGAGAGTCAGTGGAATGCAGATTTATCATTTCTGTTACTCTGTGTGATATCTTAGTTTTATTTGCCACTGACTCTTCTTTGTAGCCTTCAGCTACTTTACTCGACTCCCAACCTCCATGTCTTTTAATGACAGTTAAATCGGCACCATAATCGGCTAGCAAAGTTGCCGATGTTCTGCGAAAGCAGTGACCCGAATATAGATTTGAGTTTGGAAAATTAAGGTAGGTGGCTATCTCTTTAGGAATACTCGAAATCTTGTTTTTGCCAATTACTTGCCGTAGACACTTCCCTTTATGATAATTTATGAAAAAAAACGGTTCGTTTCTGTAAAAAAAAGTACCAAAAATGTGTGGTGTCGTAATTTTTGGTATTTTTCTATTATATTTACAAATTCTTTTTTAATAACGAAGGTTCGGTCAACTTTGGTTTTAGTGCCACGTAATTTCACCAGTATTATATCAGCTTGTTTCTCAATATAATCAACCTTCATATTTACTAGTTCGATACTTCTGCAAGCGCCACTTATTGCTAATATCAACACTTTTTGATATTTTCTGGGAAACACGATTTCACTTTTTTCTCACCGCGCCTTTTCATAAAATCGTCGTACGATTTTAGGTATCTTTGTTTCGATTTAGGTGGTAAAAGGTTTTCCACTAAATTGCTTTGTGGCTTTAGCCTCTTCTCTTATGAAATCAGGCGTTATTTCCATATCCGAATCAAATTAACTCATTGTGTTAATACAAATCTCTGCTATACGGAAGTATAAACAAAACTCTACAACTCGAAAAAACAAATGAAGATCGGGTTGCCGCTTTCCCGTCTATTTTGTTTTTTTTTCTGTGGCCGGCCAAACTAAAAAACTAGTAAATATTTTGCCCAAATCTGTTATTTTAAAGAAATAGTTGAATACTTAACTTGATGTTATTTCAATTTTACATCGCGATGTAATTGAGTGGCTGTATAGAAAGTTGGAACATGGTACAATTGAAATGTGAAAATAGAACTAGTTTTTTTTTTAAATGAATAATTAATTATTTGCCAGATGTCAGTTGAAACTGATTCTTCCTGGGGCAGAAAAGTATTACTTTCAACCCGCTCCTCAGGCAACTTCAGGCCTACTTTCCGAGTATGAATAATGAAAAATACTTACTTACATGTTTATACGGAACCCTCGGTGCGCGACTCCACGTCGCACTTGGTTAGTTTTTTTAAATAAATAAATATAAAAGACTAAATGAGAAGCTAATTTTTAGGGTTTCGTAGTCAACAAGGAACCCTTATAGTTACGCCATATCCGTCCGCCTTTTCTCAGCTTAGCTCAAAGACTCTTATTACTAGAAAGCTATAATTTGGCATTAATATACAGATTAGTTACGCCGACAAAGTAGTAAAATAAAATCTCGAAAAGTATTTTTTTTAGGGTATCTCCTGTACAGTGTACACGTAAAGTGGGTTTTTTTTTCATTTACCCCATAGTGTGGGATGTCGTTGGATACGTCTTTAAAAAATATTGGGAGATTGTTTTATTATTTTTCGATTAAGGAAATCGTTTGTGAAATATTAAGCTTTAAAGTGCCAATTTTTGTTAGACTCAAGTGTCTCCCTCCCACTCTACCAGCTAAACGGTTGTGTTTGGGTGTGTAAAAAATTCACGGTGGTAGTATACATATATAAAGAAATTAAAAGGAAAACTATCACAGCTAAGTAGGCTTTACAAGTTTATGAGTAATAGTCGACCAACTTATAAAATGTACTTGGATAACATATTTTCCTAAACATAATGTATGGGAGCTGGATGCGAGTCGCACGGGAACGGTCAATGTGGCGACACTTGGGGGAGGCCAATGTCCAGCAGTGGACGTCTTTCGGCTGAAATGACGATGATGATGAATGTATGGGAGCACAGGTTTTCAACTGCAAATGTAAGTTTTTTTTTTTTATTATTTCAACAAAAATCATCGTTCGGAGGTAAGTCGGACCGTAGGAAGTGGACGGAAGCCTATTTTGTGCGTGGCCCGACACGCACTTCACCGGTTTTCACATTACATTTACCTACTTTTTTAAGGTTCATAGCTCCGAATACCAGCGGTCATAAAAACAGTATTATGTTTACTTTTTTATAGATCAGTAAAACTATTAACGAGCAAAAAAAAAGCGGCGAAACCTAATCACAAGGTCGGAAAAATTGTTACCTAATGGGTTTAGCTCATGTTCAGGCACATTGGTTAGATACCTTTGCTGCAAAGAAACCCTATTCCTTGCTTTCCCTGGGAATGGATAGCTCACAGCCAGCACTCAAGTATCGCATGTGTTCCCAGCGCAGCGCCTAGTTACATGACATAAGTTACGTAGGTATTTTACGTATTCGTGTGTGTAGGTACTTTTCAAATTTTGATGGAGGGAGGAGAGACGGCAGACGTGGTGTTCATTGTTTTCAAAACAATCTATCAAGCTACTTTATCCAAGTATTGGGTACTGTTATCAATATCATATATCATAATAGATCTATACGTTTGTCATACATACCGGTAATTCTAGCCTTATTACCACAAACCTATAATAGTACGGGTAACACACTAGTTTATTACAATCATGCGGATTGATAATGATAACGAGGAAGCGAGTGTAGTGAGGTATTCATTGTCGAGACCTACGATTTAGGTACCTACATCTTTTTTTTGGATCCCGTTCTCTGCGAAGAGAGCATAGGAGCGTAGTTTCTTATACCACTCGTGGTAATCACAATCAGTATGTGGAGGAAGGATACCATCTCAAAAACCTCTGTAATATTTTTGTGTGCTATCATCATCATCATCATCATTCTGTTGCCCTTGTCCCAATTCATTTGGGGTCGGCGCAGCATGTCTTCTTCTTCCATACTTCTCTATAAGGATACTCAATTCGTCGAGTAAGTTTTATTGCCGGTATCATAAACCAACGTCGTAATCATTGTTATTTTTTTTTTTTTCATTGGTTTGTCACCGCTTTTCCGACTATGAGTACTTATATACACAGTTTCTACCTACCCTATAAAATAAGCATAAATACATAAAACATGAATTCATGTTTCCATTTTTCCACTATATCTAACTATCTGTCATTAACTATACAATAATTGTTATGTTTTTGCCCAGATAATCTCTGTCATCAAACACGGTCGTCCTCGGTCAATTTTAACTGATTTCAACACCATTGTTTGACCACTGCAAGTTTTACATTTTGGTAACAATGTACGTCGAGCATGTTATTATCAGCGGCTCGCAATATTTCATGTCATTACTTCGTGGTATGGTTGCTTAGCTCACGACGCGGCGACGATACGCCAGTCAATACGTTCGACCAAGGCATTAGTGATAAACGTTTCCTACATTCGTGACTTATACAGTGTTGTGTGATAAGCAATGCCATAAAGTTCGTATTCTCCAAGTAATATACGAGTACCTATGTAGTTAAAGTTTTAATGGTTATGAACCATTAAAATAGATGAGCGTATCGAATTAAATACTATTACTAGTGAAAATTGTGTTTAGTGGCTGTGGGATATTAGTTCATTTAGCTTTCCGGTAAATTGTTCGGGAAAATAATTAAAATTATCCTAGTGTTATTCCAAAATAATTTTAAATTTGAAAATACGGTGGTGATAGCGGTAGAGCATAAAAAAAATAAAAAAAATCAGAAACTAAGATGGTCACCTTGGTATCAATGCGAAGAAAACTAGCTTCAATGAAAGCTATAATTTTCTTAATTATTTGCTTATGCATGTTAATTATTCTTGGATCTTATTTTGACGACGTTAATTTTCTTGCAACCGGCTTTGCAGACCAGGATCGAAAACATTTGATGTACAGATGGCATAGAATAGCCGTGGAAGGGTTTTTTGGACTTCGTGTGGTGAGTATTCATGAGCGTTTCAGGGCTCTACGTTGTTATAAACTTTATATTTTTTTAAATAAAAATGTGGGTGAAAATATGTATGAATTATAAATTCTGTGCAGTGCTACAGTGACCTGAACGTATTTTGAAGCAAGCATAACTTCTGCAGGTTTATTTTTTGTAGTAGATCCATATATAAATAAAAAAATAACAGATTATCTAATGATTGACATAAAAATTAAAAAAATCACTAGTCGGTGCATACTGCACATTAGATTCGTGTAGTTTTGTTTTTGATTTTTGATGTTTTTTGATGACAGTAGTTAGGTACTGTCATTGATAGTTTTTATACTCCGTAACATTAGAAGGCACCCTAATCTCTGTGCGTATACAATATTATCCTCATTATCTACGAATAACGCTTACCTGAATGAGTTGAACCCGAAAGAAAAAAGCCCGGGACTACTTTGGTACGTGAGCCCAGATCATCGGAAATAAATAATCAAAAACACAATACACTATAGGAAATAGTACCTACCTAGGACCTCATGCTGAGGAGTAGTGATTGTGACCACTAGATCAACGAGGCTATTGGTTGTTGTCGTTCAGTGGCTGAATAATAACAGCCACTTGGGTCGATCTTTAGGTTAAGCCGTGCTTGCTTGGCTTGGTCTGTGGATGGGTGACCACCCATTACATACCGAGTTTCCTCCGTGCCTCGGAAAGTACGTTAAGCTGTTGATCCCGGGTCATTTGTAGATCTTTGACAGTCGTTAGGTAGTCAGTGGCCCAAAAATTCTGACAACCAGTCTTACCAAGGGGTATCGTATTACCAAGTACTAACTGGGTTGTGGAGGTCAGACAGGTAGTCGCTCTATGTAAAATACTGGTATTCAGCTGCATCTGGTTAGACTGGAAGCCGACCCCAACATAGTTGGGAAAAGGCTAGGCAGATGATGATATTCAGTGGCTGTTTGGGTGGACTTTAGCCAATTACCGGATACAATTTCAATGTGAAAGTCGGACGAAAACGAACACGCAGAGGAATATCCTGTGCGATCCTCACCCGTCCCTATGCTCCTACACATAAATTCATTGAATTTAAGAGCCTGCATTCATTGGAATAAAATCACAATAAAGCGATTCGGAATTTCATTTCTGGCAATAACTGTAAGAAGTTCTCACAGCTCAAAATTCTGATGCAGAAGAGTCTCATTCATGTCTTCGGTGAATGTGCCCAAAAGTTCCACGAGCTCATTCCACCATCTATTCTTCCATAGGGAGTACTGTTCCTTTATTCACATTCTTAACATATCATCATCATTTCAGCCGAAAGACGTCCACTGCTGGACATAGGCCTCCCCCAAGTGTCGCCACATTGACCGATCCCGTGCGTCTCGCATCCAGCGGATCCCCGCAACCTTTACCAGGTCATCGGTCCACCTAGTGGGACGCCTTCCAACGCGCCGTCTTCCAGTTCGCGGTCGCCACTCCAGAACTTTCCGGCCCCATCGGCCATCCGTTCTGCGAGCAATGTGCCCTGCCCACTGCCACTTAAGTTTGGCTATTCTTCGGGCTACGTCGGTAACCTTGGTCATATACTTACATTTAATTTTCTAAATATTCCTTTAAAAAAAACATAGGTAGGAGAAAAAAAATGTTTGAAAATTTAAAAAACAGCCCGCCCGTATTGGGAACATCGTCCAAGCTACCGGTCAGGGCTCCAGAGAGAGGAATATCCTAACAATACGAGCCGTGTCCAGGAGTACCGCTTTCTGAATCAAGCCCTTGGTCCAGTTGCCTAACGTGAGCCTCCTCAGGTATTGATCGAGGGTCTTGGCAATTAAGCCATGGGCTGGTACGACTATCGGCACAATGATCGCTGATAAATCAACTTTATTAACAGCAATGTTTTGCAACAAACTTTAATTAATAAAATTATCGTTGTAAAAAGTCGCAGAATAAAATTATACTGCACTTTCAAGGAGAGAAAAGTCCGGAATTTTCTTGAATATCCGGAATTTTCTATCGGAAAAGTTATTTATGGATCTGGCCACCCTATTCATGTCTCATTATAGTAACACCCTGTGTTATTCACTGGTATTATTATAACGTGATTATAATAGTATAAAAGAGTCATGATCATTCAGTGCCTTTGAAGTAGTTAACCGATAAGGTAAGGTTTGCTGTCGTAGGTAATCAATATAATAGCCAGTAAAGAATATCCATAATATGATTGTCCTTAGTGATGTATCTTCTTTGAAGTGATGACCTCATGTCTGCGCGTATCACGTAAGAAGTAGGTAACGTCCAGTCACGACTAACGATTGGTAGTTCATAAATTGTAAATGTATTAGTATTTATAATTAAATCAACCTTCATTATGATGTAATAAAAATATTTGTACCTTGATCTTTCAAATATGATTGATACACTAATGGAACCCGCGAAATCGCAGTGCAAAATCCCAAGAGCCAGTCGCTGATCCTACTATGTTGTGCGGTGTCAGATTAGTTAGCTCTATCGAATCGAATTAAATAAATGATAGCTGTTTTTGACATGGAAAGAAAAATTCTAGTGCGAGCAGGGTTTGAACCTGCGACCTTCCGATTCAGTACACCGGGTGTCTTAACCAATTAGACCATCGCACCCTGCTCACAGCCCTCGAAAGTTTTCGTTCCATTAATAACGTCTTACGGTGACGTTAGTCGTTCGTCGTTTTTCTTTCCATGTCAAAAACAGCTATCATTTATTTAATTCGATTCGATCGAGCTAACTAATCTGACACCGCACAACATAGTAGGATCAGCGACTGGCTCTTGGGATTTTGCACTGCGATTTCGCGGGTTCCATTAGTGTATCAATCATATTTGAAAGATCAAGGTACAAATATTTTTATTTATTTAAATTTTTTATATATTTATTTTTATTAATAAATAAATGATGATTATGATCTTTGGCTACACAGATTGTTACAACTGCTACTAACTACCCCACGATGATCGTCGCTTCTTCCAGCCTGAGAGCGCCCCTCTCTACGTTTACCCTACTCAAGGACTCGTTTACCGCGGTTGACATTGGTTCTGAGTCTAATATTGGCCGACCCATTGCCATATCCACATTTTCTTGGTCTTATCCTAATTTGATTGGTGACTGTACAGCATGCCCTGAATTTTCCCTATCTTCATTCATTAAATTTCTATTTATATAAGGTTGCTTTGGATCCTATTATTTCTATCTACATTCCGTAAAATGTAACTGTTGGAATCTAAATTATTGGTTGCCGGCTTACCTAATCACGAGCTAAGTTGCATTTTGCACAAAAAAGACATTTGACCCGGCTTTTGAAGGCGAAACTTCGCACTTACAACAGGTATATTATACTTAGGTGGGTAGTTACATAGTTGAGATAAAGGTGCATTTTGTTAAGTAGTGCTCTTAACAAAATATTATTGTGTACAGCTGTTACCCAAACAAGTTTACAACATTTATGTTTTTCGATAACTTAAAAAAATGTACCGGTTTAAAACACTATAATTCTTTTGAATGCGTACTGACCCTTTTTGTTTATCTGCTGAACCCTAAAAATTCATGGAACTGTTCTACTGCTTCATACATAACATAGAGTGTTGAAATGTTTCAACACTCTGTACTCAATTAAAAATAAATACCCGAACCAAATAAAGCGTACGTCTACCATTGTACATTTTGTGACGCTAATTTGCGTATGGTTTTTGTATTTACTGATATTATGGCACAAGTGTTCTACACCGTGACTTTTTAGTTGTCTTACAAAGGTCGTCCACTCAATGTACCCGACATAAAATAGCTCTAAGCGCGATTTTTTTTTATCTTCCATAATAGGTACAAAGAAAAATAATAATAAAAAAATATCATAAAATAATGAAACATTCTGTTAATGATGTTTACGTGTCAAACGGGAGAACATATACCTACCCAGCACTCGAGTCCAGTAGATCATCGCTCGCAACAGGGTGTTTTAACTACGTCATGCGTCATAATACTGAATAATATTTTTATTTTTAAATTATTAAAATTTCATAAATACCTATTTTCTTTTATGAATATTTAGTATTCATTGGATACATGAAGTGGACTGCCGTTGTAGGACGACTAAACTAAAGTCACGGTGTATACGATATAGATTGCTTTTGAACAACCTGTACATATACCTTCTGATGTAGGTAGATACATAAAGCATATAATATATTATTGTAGGTAGTATCTAATAGTAGACGTGTAGGTAGGTTATTAAAACTATTTTAAAGTACCTACTTTTGGTAAGGAGGTCAACTTGGGAAGTATCTATAATCACTGAGAAATATCTATTACTATTTCTAAGCAATTGGTGCCATACAATGGATGCCACAGCCAGAACAGCTTTGTCTCCAGCAATGATGATCTGAAATCCGCTGATATTGCGGATGTCATAGTACCTAATCGTAGGAAGTCATTAAAATTCTGGGATTTCATAATTATCATTAGGCTTAGGTATAGCACAGTTAATGATTGAGTATTGATCGTATTTCTGTTAATCCAGTTGCCGACCGATATCAGTATTTGATTAGAAACGTATATGTATACTTACTAAGGTAAATAGTCATCATCTGCCTAGCCTTTTCCCAACTATGTTGGGGTCGGCTTCCAGTCTAACCGGATGCAGCTGAATACCAGTATTTTACAAGGAGCGACTGCCTATCTGACCTCCACAACCCAGTTAGTACTGGGTAATACGATACCCCTTGGTAAGACTGGTTGTCCGACTTTTTGGGCCACTGACTACCTAACGACTGTCAAAGATCTACAAATGACAACCGGGACCAACGGCTTAACGTGCTTTCCGAGGCACGGAGGAAACTCGGTATGTAATGGGTGGTCACCCATCCACAGACCAACCTAGGCAAGCACGGCTTAACCTAAAGATCGATCCGAGCGGCTGTTATTACTTAGCCACGAGCTCCTAAGGTAAATAGTAACCTTGATATTTCGAAATAGTGACGATACGTGAATGTTCTGCGGAATTATCTATTAAAACTCATGTTTCAAGTTTCCTGCACGCGGTAGGTACACACCACTTACAAATACCGACAAACTAAGTACGTATTTCTACTTAATGCCGTATCTGTATTGAATTGATTGCCATTGAATAGTGTTTACTTTCAATAACAGTTTAGTGTTTCCCTCAACATAATCAAGAGTATGTTTACGTGAATCTAGGCGCTCTAACGACTCTGAATGCGGTAAAGTTCTTGCAGTAGTAAATTGTATGACCGTTACACTGGACAGAATATCAGTCTGGACTAACGCCAGCGTCACTATTTCGGTAGTGGACTGTAATGCAATATTTTAATGATAGCTCATAACATAGCATTGTCCTGGGTTCGATTCTTAGGCCGGGCAGAGTGTTATTGGGTTTTTCCATCAGGAATTTCTCAGTAGCAGCCATGGAGGCTGTACCTGTGCCCGGTTGAAGGCAATAGGCTGGCCCCCTATTACATGGGACTTTAACATAACTGGCGAAATGTGAGTGTACACCTCTGCCTTGCCCTTCGGGGATTACAGGCATGATGTTATGTTAATGTAACTCATAACACAACATCAACCATGGAGCGTGAGAACCTGGGTTCGGTGGCGGCAGTTCGGTGTTCGGTGGGTTTCAGCAGTCCCTCTTGCGACCACTTCATTAGTATAGTGGTGAATGATGTGATACATTGGCACTCCCTCGCCACTGCGTGACTGCTGTATCATTCATTGCTGTGTCTTACAGTTTTGGTATGAACACCACCTCCACTTTGAAATACACTCGGTTTAAACCTAAGTAAATAATCACAATTACAAAAAAAAAAACGATTAAAACTCGAACGTATATCTTTCTAGCCTTTTTTCAGGTAGATGGAATACTTAAACTTGAATATCTACCAATAGTTTAAGGTGAAAACTCACCGCGGTGCAAACTGTGCACGAGCACGCGGCGCATTTGAGCTGTGTGGATTCATTTGTTTGACAACGTGGGTCTACGTGTTCACTGCAGTACACGCTACACACCCACAACTATGTACAAATGTAGCGTGCGTGGCCCACCGCGGCATTGTCGTGGGTTAAAGGCGTAAACCCACCGCGGCGCACGGATAGGTTACGCACGTGTGTTAAGCTTCACTTTGCAAGAAAATGTATGTGATTGTGTCCACTGCAAACCACGAACACGCCTTGCCACAAATCTCGTCGACGTAAATAACACCCTACTGCAGGTCCATAATTGATTCATCGCATATAATTTAGTATTAAATGGGAAAAAAACGAAGTGCGTAAGATTTGCTCTACCGAATGTCAAAATTATTATAATTGACATTATTTCGAGGTGTTATTATTTTTGAAAAGTTGCAAGGTAATTTTAATCATCTCGTTAAGTTGTAAAATTCGCTAAGCTTAGGGTTTATAAACCTTCGGCTTCGACTGAAGTTATGGTGATATAAACCGATTAATCGGCTTCGGCTTTGGCTTGAGCCAGAAATTGACGACACTAATTCTGGACCGCTACTGTATAACAGGCTAAATGAAAAAATAAACATCTACTCTTTAAATATCAGTAACTGCAAGAAAACCCTTAAGAAAGCTCTTCAAACTATGTCCTATGAAGATACAGAGAAGTTAATACTAGTGCTAAAGTAAATATTGTTCGTATTATTGTTATTTTTTAATTAGTTAGCTAAGTTAAGATAATATAATTTTTATATACCTTTTTTACATAGGTATAATACATGCTGCATAGGCATTTTACATAGGTACCAATAAGATTAATATGATAATGTGATTATTTTATCAATTAATGTTACCCCCAATCGCCTGAAACACAGGATTACCTAGTTCAGGCACAAATCATGGGTGAACTTGACATAGATTTAAGATAAACTGTAAATGTTATACGTTATATTTTTGAATAAATTTATTATAGCGTCAAACTCAAACTCAAAGCATTTAGAAACTTTCGACTTCAGTCCATTTTGGCCGGTGTCGAAGCTACGGTCGGACATTAACACAAAATAATGTATCTTTCACTTGCTATATTTTATGTTTGTTTTATTCAGTCCAATAGAACTGGAATACTAATACTATGCAATTGAAATTAAATTAGCTAATTAACCAACAATTAAAAAATTGCTTCCTATTTTCAGGTATGGCCCCACTCGAAATTAGGTGAAATTTTATTTGATGAAGAGGAAATTCCAAACCCTAATCCCAATGCAAACAGAACATTTGTTGTCCTCGTGTGGAAACACTGGAACTGGCTCAAGAATCGACATGTTTACAACTTTGGGATGTCAGGGTATGTGTCGTGGATAATAATTACCTAGCAAACCTAGCGTACAATGACATTCTGCATTTAGGTCGGCGATGCACGATGTAGTCACTTTCCTATGCCGAATGTCAGCAAATCGACACATACGCACATACAGAAACGCTCAATGAGTCGCAATACAGCTCATCATGCAGCAGTGGCGAAGGTTCCGTACAACCCGATTCCTACCAGATTCCCTTTGAAAAATGGCACTATCAGTATTCTATAGCCAATAATATTCCATACAGTAAAGATATGTACTCCGGCTTACCTCTTACAAAAATTGACCTTTCGCTACTGTCATGCAGTATCGTAGCTATCGCAGTTAGACTTAGATGTTTTTACTATTGCAACCGAACCAAGAGAGCCGCTGCTACAAGATGTAGCATATTATGTACGTTTTATAAATTTTACATATTTAGTTCCAAAACCACCGGCGGCTACCGCTAAAAGTAACACGTCTGCCATCGATTTATAGCAGGTTGTACCAAAACCAAACTCTCTATAAAATAATTTACTGATAATACTTTTGTCTTCCTAAACTCCAAAAGTCGATGACTGCAGGAGGCAGTCAATTTCCCAAAAAAAAGAATTTTCGATTGTTGATTTATCTACATAATTTATATAAAGCCAAAATTCTGAAGCAAGTTTTTCATAAGTTTTTGTTTGTTAAGCAGTTATGTAAGCAAACTTAATGAAGAGGTTAGTATTGGATAACTTCATTAAATATATTAAATATTAAGTGTAACGTATGTAATTATTTTCTCTACTTCGTTTCGTAAATTATATGTATTTAATAGGTATTTCAAACGTCAGCATTTCAAAACAAACAATTCATTGCAGTTTACTTCAAAAGCTAAATGTTTTAGCAGGTTCCTGGGATTCCTGGGAACGAATCCTTGTACGGCTATGGTATAACCTACGTTATAGTGTAATGTGTATCATTCATGCGGCCATGCATAACCTGTTTATGCAAAACGTATGTATATGTCACCGTAAAATTATAAAAACTGTAAGATTATAATCTAAAATCAAACGTTAAATTGTAAACATTATGTCACGGTTCACAATCTTTCGACAGATTACAATCTCGCGAGATAGATTATAATCTTACGGTTTTTACAATTTTACGGTGACATATTGTATTCATATATGTGTACCTACAGCCATATGTATGTAGGTATAACAAAACAAGTGACAATAGTTTTTTAGCCCCTTTGTAGTGGGTTTACAAATGAAAGAGTGTTCAAATCAAATCAAAATATTTTAGTTCACGTAGGCCCATGTGGGCCTACGGGCACTTATAAAACGTCGAGAAAAAGTGCATGGTTCAGGTTGGTCGTTTCCTATGGAGAAGAATCGGCAAGAAATTCCATTGTTACTCTTCTAAAATTATTTAATTTCACAACGTTATCACAGCGTTAGTGATTAAGTATAGGAGACAACGTAGGCCTAATAATAAGTAGCTTACTTCACAAGAACGTAAAACAAGGTAAAAAGTTAACAAGCATCTAGGAATTTACTTTAATCATCCTGAAACTTTGCATATACGTTGTCAGGTGTACAGAAACGGACATCGGGTACCTTTCATCCCGAAAAAAAGTACTGTTCCCGTGGAAAATAACAATAACATTCTTACGATAATAGATGGCGCCACGTGTCTTTCGAATCATGATTGAATTATAATTATTACAAGCAGAGTACAACTCTGCCAGGGCTGCGGGAGTGTTCGAAAGAGAAACCGTGGCCCTGGAACAGAAAGGGCAAAGAAGGAACATGGATGGGTTTTAGTCAGTACAAGCCTGACACTCCCTTCCGCTCCGCCTAAAGTGGGGGGGGGGGGGACAAATTTAATTTGACCTCGCTTATCTTGATACTTCCTCTGATTATAACGACGGCCATAGCCTGGTCATGGCCCGGCTGGCCAACCAAGTAAGACTAACAAAACCAGCGTGGGCGCTCAACTCTTAACAATTAAAAATTATAATGGGTTCACAAGTGCCTCCCCGTCACTGCGATTATATTTTTGTTCTAGAGTTTCTAGACCATACCTGGGAACCTTCTAGTTACGGAGATATTGGGGATCAAAGTTCCAATTATTCCACAAGGTTTTTTTTTAATACTTGTTTTTCAATGTTTTTCAAAGTTCACTTTGAATACCTCCGCGATCCCCGTACTATTCAATGCATCCATCAGCACAATGTTTTGATTGCGTCACATTGAGTCCTACTATAAAAGGTGCTATTTCACTCAAAAAAACAAGTCAAAGAAGTCGGAATAAAAAAATGACTACTTGATCCATTTCAAATTCAAATTTCCAAAATTGACATTAAAAGAAACACAAGGTTGGAAGCTACTAATGAATCGAAAGGTTCCAAGCTTAGAGGCTTTCATGCAGGGAAACGCTGCAGTGCGAAGGATACTTATGTAACTAGAATTTTGATCATAAGCCAGAACACGAAAAACCCGTGGTTCGTTTTCTTCAAAATTTCGGGATAGTTACTAACTTTATGGACACGACCCAATTTATGTCAAACAGGCTTTTGCCTGCGGTTTTGTTCTCATTATGGTCGGAAACTATTCTACGGGAACGTTCGGGGATAATGTATCATCCTATCGCTTTACCTTTTTATATAATTCCTAATAACGGTTATTTCTATTGTAGTAACAGAGGCGGAGAAGATAATTTATTACAAAATTGCAGTGTGAACAACTGTATTTTTCATGGCAATGACAGCCTTATAGATACAGCAGACGCTGTTATCGTACATTTGCAGAAAGGCCTTATGCCTGAAGTCGAAAATAGAAACCCTAAACAAAGGTGGATATTTTTAAACGAAGAGTCTCCGAAAAATGCATTTTCATTGGCGCAAATTCGTCCGAAATTGAAAAGTTTTTATAATGTTTTCAACTGGTCTATGACTTACCGGTAGGTAAACCTTTTATACTCTTATTTGTTGAAAACTGTGTGCTTTTTACCAAAACATTAACGTTTTACTTGTACTTAGTCATACTATCGTAGCTGTTTGGCAAGCCTACTTTATAATTAGCATAACATAACATCACCCCTGTTTTAACGGAAGGGTTAGGCAGAGGTGCCCTACACCGTTAGAGACTACTATCGATGTGCTACAACATTATTTTGGATTATTTTGCGAAGTTGATCGCAGAAATGCAAACGAATAGTGCGTGTTTTTAAATATTATTATTTTTTATTCATCTTAAATAAGCAGACATTCCAGGGTTAAAAACCTTAATTATGAGATTTTTAGGTTATCTTGTATTTAGACGTATATCTCTTTTTTCCCAACTTTTTCATCTTACTTTCCATTTACTTTTCTGTATGTCTTTAGTCGTTTTACAACTATTTATAAGTTGCTATAATGAATACTAAAACATAGGGAGTTTGATTTTTCAGGACCGATTCCGATGTGCCTGTCCCATACGGCCGAACGATTGCATTAAAAAAACCTGTTATTGATGGGTATAGGACCTTAAATAATCTTGCTAGATTAGTACCAAATTGGGGTAGGAAAAATCAAGGCAAAATAGCCGCAGTACTAATGTCGAATTGCCAATCTCAAAAAAGAAACAAATTCTTAAAAGAGTTGAAGAAATATGTTGCAGTTGATGTTTACGGAGGTTGTGCAGATAAACCAGAACTTAAAAAGAGGTAATAATGTAACACTAACAGCTACCGTGCTTGCCTATTTAGTTTTTATAGCAAAGACATGAATTAAATCTATTTTTTTTGTGTTAATATTTGATGAAATAGCTGGTAGACTTGCAAAAATATTATTTGATCAGTCTTTTTATGCAATGCATACATGAAAGGTACTGAAAATGGTCACTTCGGTGCTTTAAAAAAGCTCTTTAATGAAGACAAAACCATTACCATACTTATTGCTGTACTACTTGCCGAACTTCAAAAATATTATTTGTCCTGTGAACTTTACCTACATGGCATGGTTGATTATCATCGATAATATTATTTATCTTGATAATAATACGTTGATGAACTTTATTTCATTTCAGTTGCCCAGGACATTTTAAAGCGGACTGCGACCTAATAGCGGACTATTCATTTTATCTAGTGTTAGAAAATACCAGTTGTTTTCAATACTTGACCGAGAAGGTGTTCTACCACGCTTACGCGAAAGGAGCTGTACCTATTATTTTCGGTCCTAGAATTGAAGACGTCGAGAGCTTACTGCCACCGAATTCCTATTTATATGCTGACTCAGATACTAATGTAAAATTATTGGCTAATGATATCAACGCTTTATCAAAAAGTAGTGAACTACTTCTGGGGATGCACATGTGGAGAAATCATTTCGAAGTGGTCAATGAGCACGGATACTTTGGAAGTAAATCTTATCATATGTGTCGTGTATGTGAAGCACTCAATTATAATGATCCGAAAGAGAAGGTTTACGACAAAGATCTTATCGACTCTTTCCTTGATCCAGCAAAAACCTGTTATTACAATTAAATAGGTATGTATGTTTTATGTAATGCCTCGTGATGTAATTAATGTTTTTAATTTATTATGTCTAAAAACACAGGATTACTGAAGTATTTCTATTAAAGTTTTGAGGAATATAATCGACATCGTGGCCCCCTGTCTTGTTCTTACTTTTAGTAAATGCGTTGATGAAACTGATATTGGTTAATTCAGACCAATTTCCATTTTACCTGCATTTAGCAAAATTTTTGGAAGTTAATACTCAAACAGTTGCTAAGACATTTAATGTAAACAGCTTCCTTCACAATTATCAATATGGCTTTACAAAAAGGTCGTTCGACTACAGATGTGGGTGTTGCTTCGCTTCTTCTTTCTTTATGGTGTAGTTAGTGCCTAACCTGGTGTCAGAGTTTTTAAGCTGCTTATGGGCCTGTCCCATCGCCGAAAACCTTGATCTGGCTTTACATACCGTCAAGAAATGTCTCTCAGGCATGCTGGTTACCAGGTTTGGAAAGGTGAAAGAACGCGCAAAATGCAATCGGTGTTTTCTGCGAAGTGTCTCAAGCTTTTGATTGCGTACACCACGACAAGCTTATACGAAAACTCCGTCATTACAGTGTTAAAAATGAAGCCCTAAACTTAATATTTAACCGAATTTACAAAATAGATTCCTATGTGTAGATGTTAATGGTGCGAAATCTTCCGGGCTAGCTTAGTGACGTCGACTATTGATTTTAATATATTAAATATTTTTTGCTCAGAAACCGGCAGCAAGTTCGTTATGCTCCCTTTGACGTCGGGTTACCTCCTTTCCTCAAATACGGCGAGGGGGTAGTGACTGATCTTCGCGTTATGCTCTGGTACGGGTGCTGCATGTGGTGACTGGTCGTCTTGTTGATCAGGTTTTTGTTACTGTTATTAGTAGTTCGTTTTAATTTTGCACTATGGTCTTAGTTTACCATTTTTGACTTCAAGTTACTGTTTTGTGTATACTGACTGTTTGACTGCCCCGTTAGTCACGTGGTCGCAAACGCGACTGCTGAGCGTGGGGTCTTGGGTTCCATCCCTGGGACGAGCAAAAATTGCTATTGGATTTTTATGCTTGTGTATGTTTCTTTCATGTTTTATTATTGCTGTGTGCTAGCTGACATGTGACTATAATTTAATATGACGGATTCTTTGATTATATTAAATTAGCACTGTTATTTAAAATCTTTTTCTTCTAATCTAACAGACAGATGTGTTGCTGGGCAGTTTGTTATGCCACTTCTTGTGCCCAGCAAAATTGCTAGAAAGTGTTGAAGGGAGGGCGTTTTGGGGGAATGTCTCTTGTGTTCTTTTACGTTAAAAAAAAGTGCTGATTATCAGCCTAATTTGATTAGTATTTATTAATTATTTACTATTGGTATTCAGCTGCATCCGGTTAGACTGGAAGCCGACCCCAACATAGTTGGGAAAAGGCTAGGCAGATGATGATGATCAGCCTAATTTGAATGATTGACTTTTGATTTAGAATAAAAAAGTAAAGTAAGTACATTTATAGAATTCAGTATGTTTGTTGTTTTTGTTTTATAAACATTTTATAACCTTGTAAATAAAAATTCATTCGTGAGACAAACGGATTTTTCTTGCGCCCTAACAGGGTCATGTACCTACTCACTAGTTTTAAGCCAAGAGTGTAAAATTGGTTGTTTACATTGGCATTAAATAAATATGTATTAACCTTGTAAATAAAAATTAAATTGCGAGACAAACGGATTTTTCTTGGGCCTAACTTGTTTCTGAGTCCGCAAATCATTTCGGAGAGTTTTGAAAGTTCCCTCCTGGGATGTTCCTGCAGAAATATAAATCCACTGTTCATTGAGTAATAAATTTCATCGCATTGTTATTCAGGGAGAGACTGGTCCCTTTGAATTATGACACAAGTTTGTTTTTATTACTTGTATTGTTGAAGGTGCTAATAAAAGAATCCCGTTATCCGTTCTGAAGATTTAAACTGATTTTTCCGACTGTTCTGCAGTTTAAAAAAAAATTGAAATTGATAAGTATGAGGAAGCTATACCAACAAGACCTAGCTATATGGCAGTGTAACCATCTAATGGTTCCTTCACCTGTGATCCGGTTGATACCACAACCAAGTGCAAGCCAGTTAAGGTTTTGAATTTGGGTAACTTTGAGCTGTTTAGTGGGCATCGCGACTAGGTTCAGCATAAACTGACAGGGCATCTTCTGAATATGAGTGGATATTATACAGACTGGATCTTCTTCTTTTTCGTGTGGTTAGTGCCTGAACTGGTGTCAGTTTTTCTATGCCGCCCATGTGTTTCAGACTTGGGTTTACATGCCGTCGAGAATTTTCTTTCAAACATGCTGGTTTGGTAACCTCACGATATTTTCCATTTCCTCGGGAATCCGTCGGTCACACCACTAAGCTGTCACTGCTAGGATATAAACAACACTTAATGAGGCTAATCCTCTATCCTTTTACTAATTAAGCAACAACGCTGTGCCGACAAATATCTCAGATGAGCATCAGTAACAAAGTAGTTTGGCTAATCCTTATAGGAAACGACAGCCATGTTAAGCCAGGGCACGCCACCATAGTGGCGATAAGTCCCCTCTTTGAGGAGTGGCTAGAGAGGTGCCACGGCGCCCTCACCTACCGCCTGACGCAGGTCCTCACCGGACACGGTTGTTTCGGGAGGTTCCTGCACCGAATCGGGCGGGAGGAAACGCCCGGGTGTTTCCACTGCGAGGATCGTCCGGAGGACACGGTGGAACACACCGTGGAGGTCTGCCCCACTTGGGCGGAGCACCGCCGTGTCCTCACAGCGGCGATTGGCGGCGGCGATCTCTCGCGTCCGGCCTTGGTTCAAGCCATGGTCCGGAGCGAGAGGGAATGGGAAGCCGTCACCTCCTTCTGCGAAGCAGTCATGCTAGTGAAGGAGGTGGCAGGACGTGAGAGGGAAAGAACCTCACGTCCCAGCCGCCGCGGGAGACGCCCTGGGCGTCGGGGGTCACGTGGTGGCTTCCGACCACCGTAGGCGCTGGCCTGTGGACGGCGAGTTATGGGCTAGCTCGCCGTCCGGCCGTCTTATGACGACGGGCCGTGTCGACGGCGCGTTCGTGTTCCACGCGCGCCTCAAAGAGATGTCAGCAATCAAGTAGGGGTCCGTATGGGCCGATGCCTGCCAGGGTTGCGGGACTGTTCGAAAGAGATACCGTGGCCTTGGAACATAACGGGCAAAGAAGGAACATGTCATTTGATGATTTCCCATCCGGAAAAAAAAAAAAAAAAAAACCATGTTAAGCCGTTGAGAAAACTTCTCGCAGCATTACGCAGTTATGGAACAACATTAATTGTTTTAAGAAATACATGGCTGCTAAAAGTGGTTTAAAATACCTATATATTTCTATTTCCAATAATAATAATAATTGATAAAGAATCAATTTTTTTTTTTAATATTTTTAAATGGTTTTTTTATATTGTTTTTTGTAAGGAATATTTAAAAATTAATAATTTGTATGTAAATAAATAAAGGAAATAATTGATAAGGAATCAACTTAGATGCCTATCTGATTTATTGTTTGTTGTGCATGATAACATCCAAACATAGGTACACGTACCTACTATTTTAATAACAATATGGTGACATATAATAGCAGTTATGGCACTTCCAAAGGCTGCAATAAAATTTCTAGCTACGTCCCCATACTTCAAGATAAGAAAGCTAACTTGGTTCGATAGTTAATTTCACGAATTTCGTCTATCCCTTAGTTAGCGCACAAGCTCAAAACTTTATTTGATTAAGATTCTGAAGTAGGTAACAAATAAATCATTCTGCATTTCAATGTATTACGTGAGAAATTCTTCATTTTGTTTTATTATTAAGACAAGATATATACGTAAAAGGTTTTTCAAAAGCCTTTTTCAAAACACAGGTCATGCATGTTGAGTAGGTATGTTCAACTCAAAAGAAAAACCTGGGATACTCTTCATTTAAGCTATTGTCCACCCAACACTCTCTCGGCGAGGGCATCGTGGGCCCTGCGACATCTCCCATGTGACACGGGCTGAACCTGTCGCCATAAATCCCAATAACAATGCCTGGTAATCAAACCCAGACCCTCATGATACATGACCAAGCTTGTGATTACTTATTACAGGATCGTAGGGAAGGTTTAGATATACTTTAGAGTATAAAAGCGTAGTTGTCAAAATCCTTCAGAAAGATTTTATACAGGTTTTTTTTACATGTAATTATTTTTAAAATTGCCTGCGCTATGTAGTGTGTGTACTCACTGTTACCATTTGAAGGACATAACTAGCCTAATAAAGATAGCAACGACATGATTTTACTGCTTACAGGATATGATGGTCATGAAATGTATTTTCATTCAAATGGTCCGTCATAGCACCATAAACGCTTGGATCCCCTTTCTTACCTCGGGTCGATCTTGTTACCACCACTTAAGCCATAATGGATTTTCTTTCATGCCAACTTGCGTTAGGCCTATTTATTTGGAATCTCAGCTCCTCAACACGAACGTAAGCGATCAATTTCTGGCTAAATGGGCATTAAAGCAGCATTCGTGCAAAGTTCTGGCTAAGTTACGATCCATGCGTATTCGTTGAAGCGATTTACAAAATTGCTCTTATATCCAAGTTTGAAGTTCTTGCGGGCTACCTGGCCAACTTCACTTGTTATGCCCAGGAATAAAGCTCAATATTTGGAGAAGTTCACAACTTTTGAACGATCGCGAAAAACTTGTTTGTTGTTCGAATGGCTAACGGCTCATTTTTTAGTCTAGAAGTTTGGGAGCTCTTTTGTTCGCTTTATGAGCGGCAAGTAAAAAACACTTATCGTACGAAAGCTAACCTAAATAGTACTTATTATGCTCATTTAATATTATTTCCAAAAAGTAAACACAACATGGAGATCGGTTCTCTGAATTCACTGGTACAAATTCAATTGCTTTATTGCCAGTCCTCGAACAGTGCAGGCAATTTGTGGCTGGTTGTTTTTCTTTACTGATCACAATAAAAAGTGGTTGTAACTTGGTTATAGTTTCCGAAACAGGGGCACCAAGCTTCCAGTGTAAGTTGATATACGAGTGACATTGGGGTCCATATTCTAACTGAGGCCTTGTAAGGTTCAATTTATGTTGGAGGCATGCAAGACTGAATTACAGGACCTACACTTATATCGCGGAGGGTAAATGATTAGGTGCGTACTTGTAGCGTGCGTGTTGTACTCTCAAAAGTCTCCTCTTATCTTGAGGCCTTATTCTTCTAACAATAAAGAAGATTAGGTTTTCGTATAACTTTCCCTTCGTGAGGCATTAAGAAACAAAGAATTATAGGGTTTGTTTATTAAGATAGTGTGTGTGGACGTGGCCCTTGGACTTTGTATTCCTTACTGTCCACCCAGTAACGTTTTCTGATGTGTGTTACGTTTCTTTGTATCATTTTAGAAGAAATCTTTAGTAGAATTGGCTTATAAAATATAATCATCATTCTCTTGCCCTTATCCCAATTCATTTGGGGTCGGCGCAGCATGTCTTCTTCTTCCATACTTCTCTATTACTCGTCATCTCGCCAGACACCTCCTTTCTTGCCATATCATTCTTTACACAGTCCATCCATCGTTTCTTTGGTCTTCCTCTACTCATATACCCATTCACATTCATACTCAAAACTTTCCTCACAACATTTCCCTCATTCCTCCGCATCACATGCCCATACCACGACAACCGATTACCACACAACTTTTCAGTCACCGGCGCCACTTTCAAACTTCCTCTTATATACTCATTTCTTATTTTATCCATTCGCGTAACACCACACATCCCCCTTAGCATTCTCATCTCCGCCACATGCAAATGCCTTTCATTCATCCCTTTTGTGGCCCAACATTCTGATCCATACAAGACAGCAGGTCTAACCATTGTTTTATAAATCTTCCCCTTAAGTTTAAGGGGAATGCGGGAGTCGCAGATTGTTCCCGTGACCTGCCGCCATTTCATCCATCCCGTGTTAATTCTGTGCTTTACACTACGATCTATTTCGCCATCGCTTTGCACGAGTGAACCGAGATACCGAAAGTCGGAGCAGACAGGAAGAAACGCGCCATTTAGCGCTATGGCTCCAGAACTGGAGAGACCGCCGAAATCGCAGAACATGTATTCCGTTTTAGTTCTGCTGATTTTCAAGCCAACATTCTCCAGCTTCTGTTGCCATTTCTCCAATCTGCTCTGGATCTCAGATCCATCTTCACCGACAAGAACAATGTCATCGGCAAACAGCATGCACCAGGGTGCCTCTTCCTGTATGTCCGACGTCAAAGCGTCCATAATCAACAGGAAGAGGTAAGGACTTAAAGCCGACCCTTGGTGCAAGCCTACAGCCACATTGAACTCATCGGTGTTGCCAGCAGCTGACCGGACGTAGGTACAAGATTGACTGTACATAGCACGAATTAACTCTACATACTTCCCTGGTATACCTTTCTCTTTCAAGGCCCACCACAACACATCCCGAGGTACCCTATCATACGCTTTCTCCAGATCAATGAACACCATGTGCAAGTTTTTGTGTGCACGTCTATACTTCTCGCACAATTGGCGGAGTGCAAAAGTGGCGTCCATTGTTCCTCGACCTGGCATAAACCCAAACTGATTTTGGGTAATCTCACTCTCCTCTCGCAATCTTTTCTCTATCACTTTCTCCCATACTTTCATACTATGTGACATGAGCTTTATCCCCCGATAGTTGTTGCAGTCTTGCACATCACCTTTATTTTTGAAGATGGGCACTAGCGAACTATTACACCATTCTTGTGGGATCGCTCCTTCATACAACAACTTATTGAAGAATAAAGTCAGCCACATACATCCGTCTTCTTTTAAGCACTTCCATACTTCTACTGGTATTTCATCAGGGCCCATGGCCTTTCCATTTTTCATACTTTGAACTGCCTTCCTCACTTCATCCATGCTA
The DNA here is from genome assembly GCA_963576755.1 of Noctua janthina. Classification (NCBI taxonomy): domain Eukaryota; kingdom Metazoa; phylum Arthropoda; class Insecta; order Lepidoptera; family Noctuidae; genus Noctua; species Noctua janthina. Next base: position 10,313,698 of record OY755055.1, read on the forward strand.
ATTTGCCTCACTAAACCCATATTTACTTGTACCTCGTTAAGCACACCGCTCCATTCATTCTCTTCATTCATTAGCTTTTCAAAATAACCCTTCCATCTCCTTTTTATTTCATCATCTTTAGATAAAACCTTACCAGCGCCGTCTTTCATACACTTTATATGATTCATATCTCTCGTTCTCCTTTCTCTTTCTTTTGTAATCCGGTAGAGCTCCTTCTGGCCTCTAGGACTGTCCAGTGAGTCATATAACTTCTCCTGTGCCTTAGCCTTGGAAACTGCTACCGCCTTTTTTGCCTTTCTCTTCCATTCTTTATAGATCCTCTTCTTTTCTTCTTTCAAACTATCGTTCTCGTTTGCTACACCCTGCCATTCTTTAAACGCAACCTTTTTCTCTTTCAGATTCTTTTGCACCTCTTCATTCCACCACCATGTATCCTTGTCTATCATACCTTTCCCTTTGGATTCTCCAAAAACATCTTTTGCTACTCTCCTTATACAATCTGCCATCTCTTTCCAACATTCATTTACAGATTTTCCTTCCATATCCTTCATTTCAATCATCTTATCTACTACTTGACTCTTAAACATACTTGTACATTCTTCATTTTCAATCATACGCCATCTGGTTTTGGGTGGGGGCCGTTCTTTGTTTCTACTGGCCGAGACACTGACTTTGACCTCCATTATGACCAATCTGTGTTGGGAGACTAAGGCTTCGCCTGGCAGCACTTTACAGTTTTTGACGTATTTAAGACTGTCCCGCTTGACCAGGAAAAAGTCTATTTGCGTCGCGTGGTGGCCACTTTTATACGTAATGAGATGTTCGTCTCTTTTTTTAAACCACGTATTTGTTATTGCCAGGTCGAAGGCAGACGCAGCTTGAAGTAGTGCCTCGCCGTCATTGTTACGGTCTCCATACCCCCAGCCACCATGCACTCTCTCATACCCATCCTTCATTCTTCCTACATGCCCGTTGAAATCACCCCCCACATACACTTCTTCACTCTCTTGCACATCCAACATCACTCGATCAAAGTCTTCCCAGAACTTCTCTTTTACGCTGTCCTCACTTCCTGACTGGGGTGCATATACACTAACTATATTTAGCACCAAACTATCCAGAATTACTTTTACAGCTATCACTCTATCGCTCACTCTTTTAACATCCACCACACATTCTTTCAACTCCCCATCTAAAACTATTCCCACACCATTTCGCTTGCCATCACTGCCACAATAATAAAACTTATATCCTTCTCCAATTTCTCTTGCCTTCTCACCCTTCCACTTAGTCTCTTGCAGACACGCTATTTTTATCCGTCGCCTTTTTAGAATATCTGCTAACTCTCTTCCTCTTCCAGTCATCGTACCGACATTCCAGCTCGCACACCTCATTCTTACATCTCTTACTCTCCGAGCTTGCGTCTTACGTCGCACCCGCCCGTTCTGGTGCGACAACCCTTGTCCTCTTTCCGGAGGAGCCGGGTGCTGCCCCTGCGCGTCGCCTGCGGGGTACGCCCTAGCCCTAACGTTATTTCGATTTATACTTATCAACATACTGCTTTGGGTTTTGGCAGAGATTTTATGACCGGCCGCCTGCCTGACGTCAACCCTCCTTGGGAATGCTATTGTGCATATCTTTATAAATTATTGTAAATATGCTGTTTTCCATTTGTCGCCTCTTACGACACCCACTGGATGAGATGGGGTGGTGGTATTCTTTGAGTCCGGCACACCACACGGACGAGTCCGGCACACCACACGGACGAGTCCGGCACACCACACGGACGATACGCTTATAAAATATAAATAAAAGCTAAAAATTTATTACCTACACGTGTTTTAGAAATCGTGTTTTAGAAATATTTTTTTCATAATTCAAATTACTGCGTGCAATAAAACAACTAAAAAGTATTTTTGCGAGACGGCACTTAATAAATCAGTCACGGCGGCAACAGATGGCGCTACCAGACAGCTTCTAAAGTTTATTCCTGTTTCTCGATTGGCGATCAACCTTCACCATGATAATATATAGCTGACCCGATCCCCTTGCCGTTTTCAGCTTTTTAATCCCGTGATTTATATTACGTACGGAAAACGATTTTTGAATACAATGAATTTTATTCTTGACGATAAATTTCTTGTCCAGTGATCGAGCTACGGTAGTGTTTGGCATTGACTCGTTCGTGAGATGTTCGTTTGAAAAAACCGAGGATGATGAAATAAAAATGTTTTAAAACAATTCTGAAAAAAAAAAAAATAAACTGAGATAAGTTGATACTGACATAGAGTGCCCTAATGATAACATATCCTATAGCAACGGGTTGGCAGACAAGTTACCAACACGATGGGAACTTTTACTTCCTACTTTTTCTTTTTTTTTTCTCGATATAGTATCTAGACGATTTTCTCTGCTACCAAATAACTTGTTAGCACTAAATAAGTTCATTTCAGAAAACTTTAACACTCACTCAGTAATCTCCTTACAAATACTTAACTACTTAAAATTCCCGCTACAGGCAAAGGTAACAACCAAAGGAATGGTAAACAAAGCTTTTTGTTGAGCAAATAATCAGCTTAGTGTGAAAGAAGGTGAGGTGTTAGTAAGAACGTAGGTAGGTACAGCTGCGGTAGGTACTACCGAATTCTCTGATGGTCGACTACTTTCAACCTTATTACTTAGGACATAAGGGTGAAAACCGTCAGTGAATTCAGTAGTACATCTGAAGATTCCCACCTGAGTAAAGACGCTTCTTGTCGACCACAGAAAATGTTCGCAGATAGTGTTTTGTTTTTGAAAGACTGAATAACGTTGCGTAAGTTTTATTAGTATAGAGGCTTGAGTATTTAAGCCGGACAGCTAGCTACGGAAATACGGTTGCAAAAAAATGAAATCAAATTAATAGAGCAACAAAATCCGTCAAGTTAGTGTGCATACTATCATTATGATCTGATCTGGACGCCTGGCAGCTGTTCAGCAACAAAGGGGTTGTAAGAGGAACAGAAGAAGAAGATGTGGAGTCCAGTCCAGTTCGTTGATCACTCCAGGAACCAGACTCCAGGATTAATTGTGAAGCTGCACACCAGAAAGTACTAGTAGATTGTAGAGATCAAATGATCGATGACTTTTTAGTGTCCTTTATGATTCATGCAGCTGCAGCCACTAACTGATTTGTGTCGCGTGTACATAGCAGGTCGTCAACTATTTTCCGTTTCGTTTTATCACAGGACTGTTCAAACTCTTTGCTTTGACGTCCAGCAGTTGAAGGTGCAGTGGAAGGAGATGGCTGTGCGTGGTGAAGGGACACCTTAAACATGAAGTCTTTTGAAGTCCATTCTAAATTTATTGACAAAAATCGGCCAAATGCAAGTCGTACACACACGTACACAGGGTTCCGTAGCACCCAACAATACTCGTATAGTAAAAATCTTTTGAAGCCTCATTCAAATGTTGAACAGCAAAACTAAATTTGTTTTTCATAGATGTTAATGAAAAACAAAGTTACTGCTGCAGTTTGATGAAAAAGTCCCATATCTCAAAAACTAAACATCAAATGTTATTTAAACCAATTTTCGTTGAAAGCTGTTTTTACGGTCTACAATTCTGTATTTTTTCAGAATTTTACTCCTCTTACTTTAGAAATTAGATTGACACACACACACACACACACACACACACACACACATTTTACCACTCTGGAAGTGTCTATCTTTAAAAACGATTGATTTTGAGAAAAAATGGTTTTAGAAACCTGAATGCCATTTTTAAAGACCTATCTACAAATACCGCGCACGAATAGGTTTGATGAAAAAAAAAATAGTTTCAGTGTGTGTGTGTGTTTCAGTTCCATGTGTATGGGGATAGTCTCTTTACCTTAATCTTTTAATTTTTGTATAAAAATCGTAAAGCGGATCACAGAATACATAATTATACATACCAAGTTTCAACTGTGTAGTCCTAATAGTTTCGGAATAATGTGAATAATGTGGCTGTGACATACGGACGGACAGACAGACATGACGAATCTATAAGGGTTCCGATTTTTGCCATTAGGATAAAACATCTTTTTTTTTCAAAATTTGCGCTAAATGCGTTCAGTGCCGGTTTTAGCATTACCAGCGCCCTGGGCGGCGAGATTTCTACGGACGAGATTGCAGTAAGGGGGGGCTCCCCTTACTGCAATTCAAACCCGTACGAAGAAAAAGCAAAGGATATAATGAAATAAACATTCATATAATATTTATTTGGACCGCAACTTACAGTTCTTGTAAGTTGCGGTCTTTGATATTAAAACAAATACAGGAGTAACATTCTGATTAGGCAGAAAACATTTATGACTTACGAGTTCATCACACAATATACAACCATCTCTATCTGATATATCATCACCACAGAGTTTGGGTTTTTTCCGGAATTCTTCCTATTTATATTGTACTAGCATTTCACCCGCGACATCGTCCACAAATTGTGTGTGATAGCTCGGCTAATTTGCATGATATAAACATAATTTATAGCCTATGTTACTTCCTGCTAAGTTAGCTTTACAATGGTGAAAGAATTTTTGAAATCGGTTCAGTAGTTTTTGAGTTTATTCGTTACAAATATACAAATCTTTCCTCTTCATAATATCAGTGTTGACAAAAAAGACCAAGATTCCGAGTACTCATTTAACTGCTCAAATCTTTCATTGACTGAAATTAATGTAGTGTCCAAAAGACAGTTCAAAAATTGAACCTCAATTTATTTTTCTTGAGAAGTTATAAAATAAATTAAAAAAAATCTTTTATTTCAGACCACAAAACTATTCAGTTAGTACAACACACAACTTAGAAACTAGTGTTAGTACTTACAACTATCAGAAAAACAAAACAATTACTTATAATACACCACACTGGCATGTAGTTATAGGCTCATCGCCTGCAGTTTCACCACCTTGACGCTTAACAAACGGTCAACCAGGTAACAGAACGAGCTTATAACTTTGTGATTTTTCATGATACAGTTTTGAAATTTTGTACATAGATTCTTTACATAAAAATACTTGACACGTATTTCAGGTTTCGTATATACTAAAACTAATGTTGTAGACGTTGCACATCAAAAAAAGTTGGCTATTGTCATGTCTGACGCTGGAAGATCGAAGTTTGAGATGACGGATACAAAAGATACAAACTTTTCATTTCTTGAATAGAAAAATGTAATATTGCTAACCAAACAATTAGCATAGTCGGTATACTATATAATAAAATGTACATATATAATTAATGTCATGTCCCTATGACATTGTTTTTTGTAGCATATAATATTTGTTAACTTTGTGTACACATTATGCAGTGTCTAGACTTTTTGCATAATTAGTTTATTTATTTTCGCTGTTTGTACTGTCAGTTATCAGCTGGCATAGATAGACATCTAACTAACTACTCCCACTTTCCAGTGATGCACAAATAATGAATAAGTAAAAAAAAATAAGTTAAATATTATTTCCTAATATACCACTCCAGTAATTTCATAATTCCAGAAAGATCATGCGTATTTTGAAATAGATTACAGACTAGTTTTTGCTAAGTGTTTTGTGATGACTTGCTCTGATCATTGTCGGACAGGACAATATGATTGGGGACTTACGACGTGTTTGGAATATATATTTACTCGCTAACGGAGTAATCATTCTATTCATTGTTTTGTAGTTTTTACGACTTTGGACCTCTTCTTCTTCTTTCGACTTTGTTTACCATATTTGGATGTAATTTCTCGTCGAATAAAAAACTAAAATTCTAGTAAAACGGCTAATAATGACATCATCCCACCGTTTCTACAGCAGATACCGGGTACCCCGAAAGTTTTTATGGTGGGCCCGGTGTGTCGTAGTTGATCCGAGCGATGTGTACTCGATGTCGAACCCAAGTACAGTCTATAGCGGGCACTACCAGCAGCTTCAATGTGGCATTTGGCTTGCACCAAGAGACGACTCTAAACCCTTACCTCTTTCGATGATAATGGACGTTCTTACGTTGGATATCCAGGAAGAGCCTCCCCGATTGTATGTTGTTCACCGAAGACATGTGACATGTGACATGTGCTAGTGGCCTGGAGGTCTAGAGCAGATAGGAGGTGTGGCGGCAAGAACTGGAGAATATTGGCCTGAAATTAAGTAGAACCAAAACGGAATACTTGTTTTGTGATTTCGGTGGCCTCTCCAGTTCTTTGCCTATAACCCTTGCCGGAACGCTCATATCGATCTGCTCCGATTTTCGATACCTCGGGTCGAAACTCAGTCAAAAATCAACACTTTATCGGGATCAAAATAAAAATATTTTAAATATTTTTATACGCAAACCCTGCGTAGGGAACTATAGCTGTTTTGACATGGAAAGAAAAATTCTAGTGCGAGCAGGGTTTGAACCTGAAGTTTGGTTTGCTGTGAGCAGGGTGCGATGGTCAAATTGGTTAAGACATCCGGTGTACTGAATCGGAAGGTCGCAGGTTCAAACCCTGCTCGCACTAGAATTTTTCTTTCCATGTCAAAACAGCTAAAAATATTTTATTTCACATAGGCCTAGATGGGCACTTATAGAACGTCGACAAAAAGGTGCACGGTTCGGGTTGGTCGTTTCCTATATAGAAGAACCGGCAAGAAAATTCATGGTTACTCTTTTTAAATCATTTGGTATTACAATATTATCATGGTTACAGCATTTATACTAAGTATGGGGGGACAGCGTAGGCCCGACAATTAGTCGTTGCTTATTACACAAAAAAAGTAAAACAAAATAAAAAGTCCACAAAAGATAACAAGCAGCTGGAAATCTACAAAGCCTACAATGTTCACACATTCACAAACAATCGGTAAAAAAGGATCTATTATCGGTAAGAAAATATTGTAAAATACTAAATTAAACAAGTGACACAAATATTGTTATCAGTGCTGTAACTATTCTGAGCAAAAGATGTATAAATCTATCATGAAGGAAGGTTCTAAGAATTCCCTACACAAACAATTGAGTTGCCATGCTTAAAACCGACATAACCTGTTGTTTATGTTCCGGAGGTGGGAGAAATATTTGTGATTTCAGTTTGAGCCGTTTGTTGTCTATGTTTGTTTGTGCTAAAAAGTTGATAGTCGAAAATTCTTTCTTCAGATAGGATATTATATATATTTATCTTTTTCAAACGTCATGCACGCAGGTTTAATGGGTCTTTTTTTTTTCAGATGTTAAATCATCAAATGACGGGGCCCACTCTGGGCGGAGCGGAAGGGAGTGTCAGACTTGTACTGACTAAACCCATCTATGTTCCTTCTTTGCCCTTTGTGTTCCAGGGCCACGGTATCTCTTTCGAACAGTCCCGCAGCCCTGGCAGGCATCGGCCCATGCGGACCCCTACTTATTTGCTAACATCTCTTTGAGGCGCACGTGGAACACGAACGCGCCGTCGACACGGCCTGTCGTCATAAGATGGCCGGACGGCGAGCTAGCCCATAACTCGCCGTCCACAGGCCCGCGCCTACGGTGGCCGGGAGCCACCACGTGACCCACGACGCCCAGGGCGTCTCCCGCGGCGGCTGGGACGTGAGGTTCTTTCCCTCTCACGTCCCGCCACCTCCTTCACTAGCATGACTACTTCGCAGAAGGAGGTGACGGCATCCCATTCCCTCTCGCTCCGGACCATGGCTTGAACCAGGGACGAACGCGAGAGATCGCCGTCGCCAATCGCCGCTACGAGGACACGGCGGTGCTCCGCCCAAGCGGGGCAGACCTCCACGGTACGCTCCATCGTATCCTCCGGACGAAACACCCGGGGGTTCTTTGAGCTTCAGGCCCCGGGGCACTGCCCCACCTTATCCTACGGTAGCTATGTCACTGGTAACAATGTACGTCGAGCATGTTATTACTCGCAATATTTCATGTGTTACACACGTGATAGTAGTACTGATGATACTTGTAGTATGGTTGCCTAGCTAACGACGATACGCCAGTCAATACGTTCGAGCAAGGCGTTAGTGATAAACGTTTCATGTATTCGTGACTTAAACAGTGCTGTGTGATAAGCAGTGCCATAAAGTTCGTATTCTCCGAATAATATACGAGTATCTACCTATGTAGTTAAAGTTTTAGTGGTTAATTCATGTTTTAATGAACCATTAAAATAGATGAGCGTATCGAATTAAATACAATACCGGGTGAAAATTTTGTTTAGTGGCTGTGGTAGTTCAGTTATGTTATCGCAATTTAGCTTTCCGGTAAATGGTTTTGGAAAAAATTAAAATATTCCTAGTGTTTTTCTAAAATAATCTTAAATTTGAAAATACGGTGGTGATAGTGGTAGTGCATACATAAATTAAAAAACACAAGAGACTAAGATGGTCACCTTGATATCATTGCGACGAAAACCAGCTTCAATGAAAGCTATATTCTTCTTAATTATTTGCTTAAGCTTGTTAATTATTCTTGGATCTTATTTTTATGACGTTACTTTTTTTGCGATCCGCCTTCGACACCAGGATCAAAAATATTTTATGTTCGGATGGCACATGGCAGCCGTGGAAGATTTTTTTGGACTTCGGACTGGTGTGGTGAGTATTCATGAGCGTTTCAGGGCTATACGTTGTTATAAACTTTATATTTTTTTAATAAAAATAAAAATGTAATTGAATGTTAATTTTTATTGTTTTTTTAGCAATAAATTCTGTGTAGTGCTAAAATATCTCTATTTTTTTTATTTATTTATTTATGTACACACAAAATACTCAACAAGACATAACATTAAGATAGTAGAGCACAAAGGTACTGTTTATTTCTTGCGAAATCTCTTCCAGCAGACCTGCGAGGGGAAAGATTTTTTTTTTATATGTTTTTTTGCTGTAATATCATGCGTTGATTTATTATTAAACATTGCAACTTTAAAAATTTCAGATTCGGATTCGGCTTTTTCCATTCTATTGTAAAATCTCTCTTTTGCGGTCTGTGCAACGCATTTATTTGCGATAGACTTTACCTCATGTTTATTGAGATCTTCTTCTAGTTGATTGAAAGATTGAAAGATTGCCAAGCTTTAAACAAGCTATTTTTGTTCTGAACTTTAATTTTGACTTCTACGTCCCACCCGGAGACCCTTTCCGTTTCTCAGCCCTCCCTTCAAGATGCCCAAGATGGTAACAGCACTGCTCTTGCATTTTTCCTCAAAGTTAAACCACATTCTTTTGGAGCTGTTATAGGTGTTTTCCATATCCTGTGTTAGATAACCCTGCAATTCTTTAAGAAGACTCTCGCCCTCTGGACCAGAGAGCTCTTTCCATTTTATTCGAGCTGTTTTATCTATACTTGGTCCAATTGATTAAGGCAATTTGCATACTCCTACCAGTAGCCTATGTTGAGAGGCCAGAGGCTCTCCTGGTACGAATTTACAGTCTTTGAATCGATTTTCTTTTGGAAAGTATTATCTATAATGCTTATGTTATGTCTAGCGGCTAACTCCAAAACACGTTCCCCCTCTTTGTTGAAACCGCCATATCCAAAACCCCCATGGACGACACATATGAACACATACGTATGTGTCGTTGAATTCACCCACATGTCTATTTAGATCACCCATGATAGATTTTGTTTTCTCTAGGGCACATTTACAACGCACTCGTATCCAGATCCTCATAGAATGCATCCTTTTCTTGTTCTCGGCATCCAGTTTGGGGTGCGTAAGCGCATTTGATGTTCATTATGCTTCGACTATTCATGGCTAGTTTAACTGCTATGAGACGGTCTGACTTCCTTTCAATATTTACTATTCTATTTTTAAGCTGGTTATTAAGTACGATGCCTACTCCATTTTGCTTATTGGTCGTCCTGTGGTAAACGTCCAACTGGTATCCTAGTCCCTCGATGTTGATCCCCTCCAATATGTTTCGTGTATACAAAAAATATTTATGTTTCTCCTTTTCAGGGTATCTGCTAGTTCTTGGCTGCGTCCGGTGAGAGAACCTAGGTGTCACGTCGCCATTCTGATCATAGAATTAAATTGCGAACGTTTGTTCTTGTCAAAGCTGTCGCTTGAGGGGACGCCCTAGTAGTATGATTCTTTATCTTTTTGGGTTTATTCATAATTAGGGGGTGTTGTTTTAGCCAATGTAGTTTTACGGCTGGCTGCCGCCTGACGCCAAGGTTGTGACCCTCCTGGAGAGCCTGGGGGCTGCCGTTGACCATTGGTTCCTCCGCCGCCATCCCTACTGAGTTCTCCAACCTAAGAGTTCAGTACACTAGTGGTCTTGACTCCAGATATGCCAGAACAGCCCACTGGCGAGGTTTTTTTGCGAAGTGTCCTTCTTCGACCTTGTGGTCCGCAAGAGATATTTTATTGTTCTCCTCCTCATTGGTTTGCCGTACTCCAAGAGTTTGTGAAACCGCCGGGATTTCCTCTATCCGCCACGTGTGGACGCGTTCTCTGAGGATTGAGGCTACCCTGAGAAAACGTGTGTAGTATTATAATCAAATGATTCATTCATAACGGCTCATTGCATTTCTATTTTGTGATTATGTTCACTAATTGCTAATTTTGTAAACTACCTTGGGGAATCGTTAGTGAATGTACAGACTAGTGACGCGTTTTTTGAAAATTCTCTACAATTCCTAAATCACAAGATATTAGGATAAAATCTAATCTAGGCATTGTACAGAAAATCTAGGTACCTAGTAAGCTTATTTTATGATGAAGGTACCTATTATAAATAAGTTCACTGCCCCTAGAGTAAATTACTAAGTTAAGCTAATTCTGAGCTAAGAATGATGAAAGACAAAAATTTTGAATTAAAGTGTATTATATATATCTAAAAGATGTGCCTGGCATGCGTTGCAATGCACCTTTTTAACCTGCATGTAGGGTAAGCAGGTGCCTACCCACCCTACCTGCCTACCCTACCTGCCCACCCTACCTGCCTACCCTACCTACCTACCCTACCTGCCTACCTGCCTACCTTTCCTTTTTATTCGTAACGAATTCAATGTTGTAGCAGTGTAACATTTTAAAACTTGAGTGGTTAGTACAATAACTGACGCAGTGTGTACGATTCTGATTCTACACAATTTTGTATTCGTTCGATCGTAACGTTTGCTAGACTTCAGCCCATTTAGGCCGAAGGTGGCCGAAGCTGCAGCTGAAGCTTCGGCCATTAAAAAAAAAAAATGTATCTTACATCTGCCTATATTTTATTTTGTCCAATAGTGTTGAACTGGAATACTAATCCTATGAAAACAAACAATTAAAAATGTGTTACCTATTTTCAGATAAGGACCCACTCGAAATTAGGTGGAATATTATTTAATGACGACGAAATTCCAAATCCTAATTCCAATGCAAACAAAAACTTTGTTGTCCTCTTGTGGAGATACTGGAATTGGCTCAAGAAACGACATGTTAACAACTTTGGGAAGTCAGGGTATGTGTTCGTGGAACGCCTTATAATTACCTAGCAAACCTAGCATACCTAGCATATAATGACATTCTGCATTTAGGTCGGCGATAAACGATGTAGTCACTTTCCGAAGCCTTACGAGAGGGGCTGAGACAGCCGCGACGAGCTTTTTCGGAATTTTTCTTCCTCTTGGCCTTGCAAACGACTTAGTCGTCGTCTTCGGAGGACGAGGAGGCAGAAGAGGATTTTGAGAGTGATTTCATGTCTGAAGTCAAGCATTCTGTACATCAAACTAAGTAACTTTATGAAAAAATTATTGCTTGGAAACGACTTTTTTTTTTGGGGTGAAAAATCACGTTTTACGGTAGGACTCGATGGAACGCACTCAAAGCATCGTGCTGATGGGTGGATTAAATAGTACGGGGGTCGTGGAGGTGTTTAAAGTAAAAATCTTATGTTAAAAACACGTATTTAAAAAAAAAAAAACTTGTGAAAAAGTTGGCATTTTGACCCTCAATATTTTCGTAACTAGAAGGTTCCCAGGTATGGTGTAGAACAAAAAAATTATCGCAAAGACGGGGAGAACAAGTGCCTTTCGGCTTCGTTAAGGGTCTATTTAACACCATTTGTACGTAGAATTTTTATTAAACTAGAATTTTGAAACGTTCGGGGATAATATATCATCCTATCGCTTTACCTCTTTATATAATTCCTAATAACGGTTATTACTATTGTTGTAACAGAGGCGGAGAAGATAATTTACTTCAAAATTGCAGTGTGAACAATTGTATTTTTCATGGCAATGACAGCCTTATAGATACAGCAGACGCTGTTATCGTACATTTGCAGCATGGCCTTGTGCCTGAAGTCGAAAATAGAAACCCAAAACAAAGATGGATATTTTTAAACGAAGAGTCTCCGAAAAATGCATTTTCTTTAGCGAAAATAAAGCCTAAATTGAAAAGTTTTTATAATGTTTTCAACTGGTCTATGTCTTACCGGTAGGTAAAACTTTTAAATTCTTGTTTGTTATAAACTTTGTGCTTTTTACCAGGACGTTAACGTTTTAGTTGTACTTAGTCATAATATCTTAGCTGTTAGGCAAGCCTACTTTATAATTGCCCTACACCATTAGAAACTACTATCGACGTGCTACAAAGTTATTTTGGATTAATTATAAACCAAACATATAACAACAGTGTGTGTCTTACAAATTTAATATTTTTCCCATTAAAACATAGGGAGTTTGATTTTTCAGGACCGATTCCGATGTGCCTGTCCCATACGGCCGAACGATTGCATTAAAAAAACCTGTAATTCAAGGGTATAAGACCTTAAATGATCTTGCTAGATTAGTACCAAATTGGCGTAGGAAAAAGCAAGGCAAAATCGCCGCAGTACTAATGTCGAATTGTCAATCTCGAGAAAGAAACAAATTCTTACAGGAGTTGAAGAAATATGTTGCAGTTGATGTTTACGGAGGTTGTGCAGATAAACCAGAACTTAAAAAGAGGTAATAATTTAACACTAACAGCTACCGTGCCTATTTGGACTTTATAGCAGATACATTATTAAATATATGTTTTTTTGGTGTGAATATTTGATGAAATAACTGGTAGACTTGTGCAAAAATATTGTTTGATCAGTGTTTTTGTTCAATGCCCACTGAAAGTGGTCACTTTTTGGTGCTTTAAAAACCCTTTTATTTGAAAAAAAAAACTATTACTTATTGCTGTACTCCATGCCGAACACCTAAAAAAAAAAAATTTCTTTGAACTTTACCTGCGGGCAGGGTTGAAGGCGATTATTATCATCGATAAATTATCTTGATAATAATACCTTGTATCGATATTTAAAAAAAAAACAAAAAATAACAATGAACAAAGCTATATAAACGAGCGAAAATAAAGGTGTCAAATACTGAATATGTGCTACTGACATACTAAGTGGGCGGCAAACAGTGGGCAAATGTTTCAAACAGCGACTTGAAAATACCTAATGGTTCAATACCATCAGTGTGAAAATTCAAGGACTCAGAAAAAAACCTAACACGAGCTTATTAATCACTAGATTGTAGATAAGGCATAGTCCCACTGCGCGGGGCTCCTATTTCTGTAATAACCGAGTCGGGGTGCCACAAGTCCCGAGCTAGCTTCGCTCGCTCTTGCTCCCTATGTTCTCTTTGCCGTCAATGTCAATTAGATTTTTATTTTTTTAATTCGCCCGATTATTAATTTCCCTAAAACAATTGCTAACGCTATCAAAGTCATTTCACGTGTATCCGAACGCGATATGCCGCTCCCGCATGTTAAAAGTGCTGCCCTGCTTGCGGGTCATGAATGGAATTAAAATAATTACTGTACCTATGCTATCAACTCTGAAAATGTAAGTGTAAAAAGCACAACTTTATTTCATTTCAGTTGCCCTGGACATTTTAGAGCGGACTGCGACCTAATAGCGGACTATTTATTTTATCTAGTATTAGAAAATACAAATTGTTTACAATACTTGACCGAAAAGGCGTTCTACCACGCTTACGCGAAAGGATCTATACCTATTATTTTTGGTCCTAGAATTGAAGACGTCGAGAGCTTACTACCACCGAATTCTTATTTATATGCTAACCCGGATACAAATGTAAAATTACTGGCTAATGATATCAACGCTTTATCAAAAAGTAGTGAACGACTTCTGGGGATGCACATGTGGAGAAATCATTTCGAAGTGGTTAATGAGCACGGATACTTTGGAAGTAATTGTTATCATATGTGTCGTTTATGTAAAGCACTCAATTATAATGATCCGAAGGAGAAGGTTTACGACAAAGATTTTATCGACTTTTTCCTTGATCCAGCAAAAACCTGTTATTACAATTAAATAGGTATGTATGGCTGTTTTGACATGGAATGAAAAATTCTAGTACCAGCAGGGTTTGAACCTGCGACCTTCCGATTCAGTACACCGGATGTCTTAACCAATTAGACCATCGTATCCTGCTCACAGCTCTCGAAATTAATGTAATCTTATTTATGTGTGTGTGTTTTTCTCGGTATGTATGATTTATGTAATGCCTCGTGATGTAGTTAATGTTTTTAATTTATTAAGTCTAAAAACACAGGATTACTGAAATATTTCTATTAAAGTTTTTAGGAATATAATCGACATCGTGGTCTTGCTCTTACTTTTAATAAATGCGTTGATGAAACTGATATTGGTAAATTCAGATCAAATTATATTTTACCTGCATTTAGCAAAATTTCTGAGAGTTGATACTCAAACAGTTCCTAAGACATTTAATGTAAACAGCCTCCTTCACAATTATCAATAAGGCTTTACAAAAAAGTCGTTCAACTGCGGATGCGGGTGTTGCTTTGCTTCTTTTTTCTTTATCGTGTGGTTAGTGCCTAACCTGGTGTCAGAGTTTATGGGAGAGGCCCATGAGCGGCATATAAAAACTCTAACACCACTAAAAACCTTGACTTGGCTTTACATGCCGTTAAGGAATATCTCTCAAGCATGCTAGTTTTTAGGTTTGCTTTGCTGAAACATATATTTAACGCATGGGAGAACGCGCAAACTACAATCGGTGTTTTCTGCGAAGTCTCTTAAGCTTTTGATTGTGTACACCACGACACGCTTTTATGAAAACTCCGTCATTACGGTGTTAAAAATGAAGCCCTAAATATAATAGATCAGAATTTATAAAATAGATTCCAATGGGTAGATTTAATTTAGACATTAATGGCGCGAAACCTTTCGGGCTAGCTTAGTGACGTCGACTATTGATTTTAATATATTATATATTTTTTGCTCAGAAACCGGCAGCAAGTTCGTTATGCTCCCTTTGACGTCATTGCTTGCGGTGGCGTTGGGAGTCGGGTTACCTCCTTCACTCAAATATGGCGAGAGGGTAGTGACTGATCTTCACGTTATGCTCATGAACGGGTGCCTCGTGTGGTGACTGGTCGTTTTGTTGACCAGGTTTTTGTTACTGTTATTAGTAGTTCATTTTAATTTTGCACTATGGTCTTAGTTTACCGTTTTTGACTTCAAGTTACTGTTATGTGTATACTGACTGTTTGACTGCCCCGTTGATCACGTGGTCGCAAACGCGACTGCTAAGCGTGGGGTCTTGGGTTCGATCCTTGGGTCGGGCAAAAAGTTTTATTGGGTTTTTCCGTTAGAAATTTCTCAGCAGTAGACCGGAATTTGGCAGTTGGCGGTATGATATCCCCATGCCTTGGAAAGCACGTTAAGCTATTGCATTAGTCCTGTTTATGATCTCTCTCCGGTTGTGTCGGATTGCCATCCTATTGGTTTATGAGAATAGGGAACAGAGAGTGCACCTGTGTCTGCGCACACGCTTGTGCACTATAATATCTCCCGCGTCAATGCCTAAATCTCCGCTAAGATTGGCCGCCTGACCGAAAACGGGCAGGATGACTATACATATTTATGTCAAATTCAACATTGCACATGTAAGCGGGCACGCCCTATACAGGGTGTAAACAGACCCTTCACATAGCCGTCAACCAAGCATTCTGTACATCAAACTAAGTAACTTTTTTTTTTTTTTTTTGGATAGGTAATCATCAAATGACCCCCCCCACTCTGGACGGAGCGGAAGGGAGTGTCAGACATGTACTCACTAAAACCCATCCATGTTCCTTCTTTGCCCTTTGTGTTCCAGGGCCACGGTGTCTCTTTCGAACAGTCCCGCAGCTCTGGCAGGCATCGGCCCATGCGGACCCCTACTCGGTTGCTGACATCTCTTTGAGGCGCGCGTGGAACACGAACGCGCCATCGACACGGCCTGTCGTCATAAGATGGCCGGACGGCGAGCTAGCCCATAACTCGCCGTCCACAGGCCCGCGCCTACGGTGGCCGGGAGCCACCACGTGACCCACGACGCCCAGGGCGTCTCCCGCGGCGGCTGGGACGTGAGGTTCTTTCCCTCTCACGTCCCGCCACCTCCTTCACTAGCATGACTGCTTCACAGAAGGTGGTGACGGCTTCCCATTCCCTCTCGCTCCGGACCATGGCTTGAACCAGGGCCGGACGCGAGAGATCGCCGCCGCCAATCGCCGCTACAAGGACACAGCGGTGCTCCGCCCAAGCGGGGCAGACCTCTACGGTGTGCTCCACCGTGTCCTCCGGACGATCCTCGCAGTGGAAACACCCGGGCGTTTCCTCCCGTCCGATTCGGTGCAAGAACCTCCCGAAACAACCGTGTCCGGTGAGGATCTGCGTCAGGCGGTAGGTGAGGGCGCCGTGGCGCCTCTCTAGCCACTCCTCAAAGAGGGGACTTATCGCCACTATGGTAGCGTGCCCTGCACGGTGTTGCAACAGTCGCTCTCTCCATGTCGCCATGATATCACGCCGGAGGTCTGTCCGCTGAGCGGCAATTTGCCGCGGCAGCGGAGTTTCCCCCCGACATAGTGCCTCCGCGCGCCATTCATGCAGGCGCGCGAGGACTATCGCCTCCAGATTCCATGGCGGCAATCCGGCAAGGAGGCTAGCCGCCTCGCCGGAGATCGTGCGGTACCCCCGGATTAGCCTTATGGCTATCACCTTTTGGGGCGCGTTCAGGTAGTGGGCGGCTTGCCGCCTTAAAGAACGCGCCCACACCGGGGCCCCGTAAAGGGCCATGGACCGCACGACCCCCGCGTATAGCCTCCGGCAGGAGGCGTTTGGACCCCTCAGGTTGGGCAAGAGCCGCTTGAAGGCAGCCCCTGTCCGTTCCAGTTTGGGAGCCAAACGTCGGAAGTGCTCCACGAAGTTCCACCGGCTGTCGAGGATGAGTCCTAGGTACTTCAACGTCGACCCGACGCCGATGGAAACCCCTCCTGCCGTCAGTAGGGATCCCGACGGTGGCGCATTCCGAGGCCCATGAAAACACATGGCCTCGGACTTGTGCAATGCCACCTCGAGACCCAATTGCCGGATCCTATCCACGACTATCGCAACCCCGCGTGTCATGTTTTCGGCCGCCGCCTCGTGCGACCTCCCTTGTGCCAGTACCAGCGTGTCGTCAGCGTAGCAAACTACGCTGACGCCAGTAGGGAGGTCGGCGCGCAGCACCCAGTCGTAACCGATGTTCCACAGGGCCGGTCCTAGAACCGATCCCTGTGGAACACCGCACGACATCTCTCGCCGGTTCCATTCTCCGCTCTGACCGGGGTAGATGACGGAAACTAAGTAACTTTACGCAAAAATTATTGCTGGGAATCGATGCTGATGGATGGATTGAATAGTACGGGGGTCGTAGAGGTTTGTAAAGTAAAAATCATACATTAAAAACATGTATTTAAAAACAAACTTGTGAAAAAGTTGGTACTTTACCCCAATATCTCCGTAACTAGAACGTTCCCAGGAATGGTCTAGAACAAAAAAAATATCGCAAAGACGGGGACAACAAGTGCCATTCGGATATGTTAAGGGTCTATTTACACCGTTTATGCTTTATTTATGCTCGAATGTGTGTTTTTCATGTTTTATTTTTATTATTGGTGTGTGCTAGCTGACAATAGTTTATTATAATTGATTTATTGTTTATATTAAATTGTACACTATTGTACAAAATCTGGTTCTTTCAAGCTAATAGACAGATGTGTTTCTGGGGAGTTTATTCCGCCACTTCTTCCCAGCGAAAATACTAGAAAGTGTTGAAATTGAGGGAGAGGGGGGGGGGGGGTTGACGTCTTTCTCTTGTAAACTTTGACGTTCAAAAAGTGCTGATCATCAGCCTAATTTGAATAAATGACTTTTGATTTTGAATGAAAAAGTAAAGAAGAGAGTAAATAAGTAAGTGCATTTATAGAATTTAAGTATGTTTGTTGTTTTATAAATATTTTATATTCTTGTAAATAAAACTATAAAATTCATACGCGAGACAAACGGATTTTTTTTGGGCCTATTTATTGTCTGAGTCCGCAAATCAATAAACCGCTCTAAAGATTTAAACCGATTTTTCTTACTGTTCCGCACTTTTTTTTTCTTTCCTGCCCTCCCTCTAGCCTTCCATTTCTCTCGAATACGCGCGTCCTACTTCCAGTTCCTGCGAAACCTGTCCAGTTCGTCCCGCCATCTCCTTCGTGGCCTGCCGCGACCCCGCCTCACTGTGTCAGGGCACCAGTTACCTGGTATTTTGGCCTACAGTTTGTCCAGCATGTGGCACACATGTTCGGCCTGCCTGAAAAGTTGATTCCGATGCCATCATTCAATTCCAGATTGTGCTAAGTCAACTACGACAATTTTCAGCCCACTGTGCATTTTCCTCGTTGAAAATCGCGCATAATTTTGTGTGCGTAATCAATCTTGCAAAAGATCTCGGATATTACACGATCTCCGTATACCGAGATTGTATTCCCTAACTAACTCTACTGTATTGCATTAAGATTAAATAAATGATTTAACAAAAAATAATATAATGATGTGAGATTGAATACAAACATTGAATTAATTTATAATGCCGAGATATGCGAATACAGTTCGCAAAAAAGTCATATCAATCTTACCACAGTTGAACCTTTGACATTAGCAAAACTGGCATGTTCGTGCAGTACCTACTTATTTATAATCTTTGAAAATCAGCAGCTCAGTACCACAAGTATCAAAAAATACATAATTCAAACGTCCGAGTCCGTCGTTCCAATGAAGCGATAGATATCTCTTCCGTCGAATACGGTCCAGTTATTTTGCTCCTAGGGTAGTTCCATACATATGCATACAGTCACAGATAGACTTTCAAATACGAACGCTAGTGCTGTGCTAATCCATCAACATTGACCACTTTAATGGCCCATATTGACTACGTAAACGGCTCTTCTTGAATTTTAATAAGACAGATCTTTCAGCGACTTTTGCGTGCTGATAAAGCATAAAGCTGTTTTTTTTTCTTTCGGCAAAATCACAACCGATTTGTCTGCGGTTCATTATTCGCTACCTAATGGATGTGACTAAGATGTAGGACATTTGTCTTTTTACCGTGCACTCTTTCATTGCAATTTTCAGTCTTCCGATTATAGTTATACATAAAATTGTGTAGAAAAATCCCCTGTTTATTATGAACAGAAAACATCACGTGAAAACCAATGACATCCAATCATGATTTTGTTATGGAAACTCAACAACAATAACAGCCTCACGGCAGTCGATTATGCAAATAGTTTTAAGCCATTTTACGGTAACGGCCCAGCTTGTTTAGATTTCATGCTAATTTGCTACTATAATCTGTGAGTGCTAAATCCTGTCGTGTGTGTGCTACGCGACTAGATAGCGTTGTTCCTACGTATCTGCAATGCAAATGTACGCCATCTGAATTCCGCGCATACGACTCTGCGCCCTGACGGACTAACAACCTTTCAGAATAAAAACCGACATTTAATAAACGCTGTGGACGTGCGTTACGTTTTGACTTTATTCAATAGGTACTGGTTTAAAAAAAAAATCGTTTGCAGCTGCAATTCTCTTAATAATAATATTATTAAGAGAATTGCAGCTGCAAACGATTTTTTTACCTACATATTATGTACCTATTATGGTTGGATCGTAAAGAGAGTGTAATATAAATTGTAGTTTCTGATAACTTTGTTGACAGAAATAACTGTGAATTTCAGGAAAAACTTAATTGTAATTATTACTTTTAAGTTTTTTACTTTTAAGTGTTTTCTTCGCCGCGAGTATACACTCGCGGTCAAATATTAAGGATCTATGACGAAAATCCCAGTAACTTGCAAACAGCTTTATATTACAAAGAATTTTAATATCGTATGAAATAAAACCTTTAATGATCTATAACATGATTAAAAATAGTAAAAAAAAAAATAAAAACCTCGAGTATGGAAATAATTCTTCCGGTTACGCGTATTTTTCCGCAGTTAATTCAGTAAGTTCAGTTATAGTTCGCGTTGAAATCTAATGATAATATTTACTCCATAATGAACATTTTGAAAAGCTACTTTTACACGTCAATAAACTCGCTTTAAAAACGCTGAAAAAATAAAACAAAGAACGTTACCCCTTTTTCTGTTTGGATCGACTGAACAATAAACTCTAAAGCTACTTCCTTGAAAATCTGTTTCCAACTAACTTTTATATAATTAAAACTCTGGATTGGCGAACTCTACCGCTGCAAGAGCGAATAATTCATAAGAAGGTTAATTAAGTTCGCTCTTGCTCGGCGGTTCGTACGTACTCGGGTACGTTATAAAATTGAATTACCTCCATTAATCTAATAGCACACATTGGCTTTCGATCGAGTAAGGTTGCGAGAATACCACTAAATGCGATAATACACGAACAGGTGTTTTAATCACCGTTTTAAATCCGTGATCAGTTTCTGATATCAGATCGTGTTGATAATCCCGTGCATTGACGGTTTGGCTGAAAACCGTTCGTTATGGTAATGTACCCGATGAGTTTGATGGTGATGATTGTGTTGACTGACGACAACTTTTATGTAGTATGTAGGTATCATACGAAGCGGAGCATCGACCTACAATCGAAATATGGATATCAATGTAAAAATCTGGCTTGCCTTGCTTAGCAATGACACCCATATATTTTTATCTATTTAGAATTAACTGAAACGATACTTGGTCCAAAATGTTTTTCATAACTTCTAAAAGACTATGAATTATATAGAACTCGTGCGTCCCCTGGAGTTAGTTAGTTAGTTAGTCCCATTTTGAGAAGTTTAGCAATAAATATTAAATTTGAAACGTAGAAAAATAGTATTGTATCTAGAATAGTGCGCGTTTTCTCCAATGAAAACTAAACGGAGACAGTTTAATGAAAAATTTCTTGTCACGTTAGGCTAGTCGATGTCCCCTTAGAGGCACCTTAATAAGATTCCTCCCGTTTTAAACTGCATTTTGCCGTTTCTACAGACTTTGTGAATTTAATTTCAGAATAAAATTGTAAAACACTTCTTAGAATTTCTAACAAACATTTTTTTTCAAGTTTTATTTTTGTTTTTGGGTTTTTGTTATTACAGTCAAGCTTGTTTGTAACGGTTGCGTAAATTTTTCATAACTAGATGATTTACTTACTGTTTCACACTGAAACAATTTAGTACGGTATTTATATTTTGCTAGTTACAATAATCGTCAATTTAGTATGGTCTGGTTTAAAATAGTATTTCTAAACTACTAGGTATTCCCAAGTTTAGATTTTCTTAGTTCCTTGCATTGATTGATTTATTACATTAGAGAAACAAACAGTAGTATATTAAGCACTAGCACTCCACCCGCGACCTCATTAATATGCATGATATAAATTCAATTTATAACCTAAAGTAACTTTCTGCCAGTGAAAAATTTTTTTAATTGGATTATTTCTGGAGATTACCCCGTACATACAAACTTACAAACAAATTTTACCTCTTTATTATATTAGTATAGATGTTACGGCTAATTGCCGAAATGCGGCTACACCTAGTTTTAGTCGGCTAAACTTAGGTGCGGTCGGTTAAACTTAGATGTATCCTTCTTATCTTCGGTTAGAACATGCAGCCAATTTGGATGCACCGCTCGCTGCGCTCGCTCGGCTCGCGCGCGTTTCCTCACAGTTCTAACCTAACCTAACCTAATCCATTTGGTCGGTGTTTCCTAGCAATAAAAAAGATACACAACTGTTACCGGCCGCACCTAGGTTTAGCCGGTTAAAACTAGGTGTAATCGCATTTCGGCTTTTAGCCGTAACATAGATAAACAGAGATAACACTGCTTATCTATACTAATATAAAAAAGACAACATAATAACATAACATTAAACTTAACAAATATACTACTCACAACATTTTCTTGAGAAG
Source organism: Noctua janthina (assembly GCA_963576755.1). NCBI lineage: Eukaryota > Metazoa > Arthropoda > Insecta > Lepidoptera > Noctuidae > Noctua > Noctua janthina. The sequence goes on from OY755055.1 coordinate 10,335,915, forward strand.
CATCTCATAGTGCACTAATAATAAATCTGGTTTAGTCTATAATTAAAAATACTTTGACGCACCATGAATATTTAGCGTCGCTAGGCGTTTCTCTTTAATTAAATTTTCACATTGAGGGCTACCGGATTATCTCGAATAATGTTTTAGTCCGACGCCACGAATAACAAGGAGGGTTCTCTTAATATTTTCTGAACAAACGCCCGAAATAGCTTAGTAACTAAGTGTTCTGTGTCTCCATTGGTTTAGTATTTGCAAGCAAGGCATTTGGGTGACGGTTTGGGTTCGATCCTCAAGTAAAGTTGAGTTTTAGTTTGACTTTTATTTATTTATTTAAATTTCATGTATAGATGGACTTAATGGCACAAGGCATTCTCTACCAGTCAACCTTTGGGTCAAATAGGACAGCATTGTAATAGTGTACAAAAAATAAAAAAGAAAAAAACCATGTTGTTAACATAAATTGATATATATAAATAAACAGTAAAATGAAATAAACTAAGATATTTTATAATACATACAAATAGTCCAAAATTCGAGAAACCTTGTAATAATTACTATGACTTCTAATATCTAGCTTGTGAGCTGTTTTTTATTTTCATTTCTTCCTGGAAATAGACAAACCTCGATCGCTGAATACTTTAGCGTACCTACATGCTCTATATGATTACTTTATTTTAACTTACAAGTTTCATTGGTGGAGTGAAATAGAGATAGGTAGGTACTTTAGTTAGGTTTGCCTGAGAAATCTTGGTTATTAATGCTCGTTTGTCCTCTAAAATAGGGCAAAAAGGAGGTATGATGTAGGCATGTAGTAGGTACGACAATAGCTCCGTATTGTGTACGAACCTTTGAGCGATTACTGATTGATTTTAATCTCTAATTAAAAGATCCACGCTATTATTTTTAACTCGATAATGTTTACAGAACGTTCTGCGCAGTGATAATATATTTTACAGGATTACAGCAGGTTCCTAAAGGAGATTTATCATGTCACCAATATTTAGGTGGATTACCGTCGTCTGAAAACCCGATTCTAGAATATTCTCTTTCAAAGCAAAAATGCACTTGTAAAAGGGCTATCGAATGGCAGATATGTAGTTTTTACATACAAATGTGAAAACCTTTGCAGTATCATTGTGTAATTCAATTTACAAATGAAATAAAAAAAGTAACTTGAATAAACCTTTTAACATGATCGGACTGTTTATAAATACACAATAAATTCTATTAGGCAAATTGATAAAATCCACCCCACTGCCAATCTTCAACATCCTATAATAAATTACAGCCAATTTTCTTGAGAGCTTCGTTATACAAATTGTCAATAGCACTCGTTAATCCGGCAAAGTACCCACAAACAAAGGGGTTATCATCGAAATTTATGAGCTATAAAATTGGCACGGACCACCTTTATAGGCGAAAATATGAAAATATTGAAGTTCGCACGGAATAAATTATACTAAATTGCTCCCGTTTGGATTGTGGTGAACCCTTTAGGATCGGGAATTGAGAAGATTAGGGGCGTCACACTGGGGACTGCGGTCATCTATCAGACGAGATACCAGCCGGCGACAATGAGACCCGCTTAAAGTAATTGGCTGGGATGGAACTACTTACATTCAGAATTTGATGATATTTGTGACACAGAGTTCGCGGTAAAAAACTGTGAATTTACATTGTTATATTGGTACTGAAAAGCTTTATAAGGGAGGTTTCAGATTAGCGTATTTTCGGCGCTTATGAGCTAGTTGATTGTAGCGCGTGTTTGTATGTATACGCGCGCCTTTTGCTGCTCGCACAACTCGTACGAGCGTTGATGACACAGAGCGTTATATAAAACTGTTATTATTGACCAAAGAGTAGAATACTTAACACCCTACTGACAATACTGGCCAGTGCGAGAGAACACGCTGGAAAGAGCGCGAGAACATATGTAGGTCTCGCGTTTGATTTTTTGAAGCGCGAAATTTACGCGCGTAAGCCGATACAAGCTTATACGAGCCGAAAAGTACGTCAGTCTGAAACCACTTTAAAAGCAAACATTCCAACGAAACGTGTATATGGTCACGTTTGGTTGAAAAAAGTTTCTAGTTGCATTTTCCTTTTATTCAAGAATTTTCCAAGAATATTTCTACCACCTTTGAAGCTTGTAAAACGTTTTTGGTACGAATAGCATTTAGATTCTGTACTTCTATTACTGGCTGATTGTTATTGGTTGAAACAACCAGTGTGTGTCTAATATCAAAGCGTAGCACGGCGTAGCAACGCGTAGCACTACGTAGCGTAGTGTCGTAGACCTTATACAAGTTTGTTCGTAGTAGTAGATATGACTGTACTATTTACAAGCTCCTACAAACAATTGTCAGTAGAAACAAGAGGCTTTAGTCAAACTAAAACAGGGCGGAAGGGCATCGACGCACAAACGCTTACCACTTACATTTTACCATGTAGGTATTGTAATTTGTAGGAAACAGCTGTTTTTTTATTAACTATAAAAAAAATCTATGTGGAAATGATGTCGGTATTTAATACGTGGTAACTGTTTTTACGTTGGTATCCCTTTCATCCTGTGTACTGATTTAATTGTCGTGGAGGAAATAAATGTTTGATCTATCTGTGTTAAAGGCCACGCTCATTTGCAGCCTATCTCTTACAGCAACACAAATCAAGCCGACAAGATCTTTTTAAATGCAATAATACTAAAGTAATGTATGGCAATTTACTCGCAAGAAAGCGAGGACGCTTTATCGCGTTTCCCTTTGCTTTGGAAATGGCGTGTGATTTACGATAGGCTGGTAATGATGTTGTTAACAAGTTGCTATAAAGTTATATTATTATAATATCATCCGTTGCGGCATCGCGTTTTGAATTTTATTCCGCTTAATTCTGAGGTAGGTTGCTTTGTTTGTTTTTTAGGGATATGTGGATATTATTTGAACCCATAAGCAGTCTATATAATACAGGGTGAGCCATCGAAACGCTAAGAAGAAAAAGAAGCCGGGATAAACACATAAGGTTAAATCGTACATGTTCTATTACGATGTCAGGTGTCGAGAAATTATACTATTCAGTTATTGAATACCTGCAACGTTCACTAGTCCTTCGATATTTAAAAGGTATACGGGGTGGAAGGGACACCGACGCGAAAACGGTTAACACGTTTTCAATACATCATTCTGAGCTCAATCAAAAATCAGCTCTTTGCCTACAAAAATGCAATACCTACACGGTCAAAATGCATGAAACAGCTGATTTTTTATTAGCATAGCATAAGCATAATCAGCCTATTAATGTTCCCACTGCTGGGACGCAGGCGTCCCCTCTATGAGAGGGAATGGGCTATAATCCACCACGGGGCACGGTGCGGGTTGGTAGAGATTTTTAATTATTTTTTAATAACTGATGAACAATTCTATGTAGGGCCTCAAAATGATGTAATGAATACGTGATAACCGTTTTCGCGTCAGTGTTCCTTCCACCCCGTATAGCTGTATGACAAAAAAATATCTTTGTAGGTACAAACCATAACAATACATACGTGTAGACGTACTGTTAATTGTCTATTTTTAAGTAGGCAGACAAAGGACACAATGCCTGTTCAGCTATGTAAATTAAAGTGCTGAACACTTGCCCTAACACACACTATCTCAACTTCCCCAGTATAATTAAAGATTTATGCCTAAGTGCCGTAGCAACAAATTTCCTGTGTGCAAACTAACTTCTTAATTAACTGCTTCACTAAGTAACGTGAATAGAAGCCACTCTCTAAAGATCTCGTTGCAAATTAACGACTGATTTGTTTTAATTAACATCCAGTCTTTTTTTATTAAATTCAATTCATTTTACAAAAGCCTTTGTCAGAATCAAACGCTCGGGTAAAAATCAGATTAAAATATAATGAAATCGCTCCCTCAATGACGATTCGATTCTCATTCTGCTGAATGCTCTCTTGCAGATTAACGTCGACCGATTGAAATTTGAAATGAATGAAAGATTATTACTTCTTCAATGATTTAGATAATTGACCGAGATCGTTCAGTTCCGCAGAGTGAGCCGGCCATTAAAAAGAGCCGAGTTAATTTTTTTCCCTTTTACAGTTCTCCGCAGTTTATTTAAACAAACTACTTGTTTAATTGAATATTTAAACGAGATTTCTCACGTTAAGTATAAAAAGCTCTTGGCTAGGCAGGGAAAAAAGGCAAACTTGTATTTTTATTCATAAAGTTCAACGTTAAGATGTTGCGGGACTAAGAATATTAGCGTCTATTAATTATGTTTCTTTTTTCTGTGTCGTAATATTAAACACACCGGAGTCGGCGTGTTGCCAGGCGGATAGCCGGCCGAAGCTTTTAAAAGGGTTCAGTTATTTTTATTTCGTTTTAGTTTAAATGTTTTACCGTGGTTATGACCACAGTTTTAAAATTATTATTTATTTATCATGAAAAATCTGTCTTTCCATTTTCTTCACACATTATTAAAATCAGTATCATTGTATTGATTCATATTGTATTCTATCTTCTGAGATTCTGAATAAAGATTTTTTCCTTCTTATCTAACTAGATGGGCTACAGCTCAGAGGTTTACGTCCGCCTTCTCTGTATGACTTACTACCTTTCCTACATAGGTCATAAAATCTAGGTACCAATGCTGACCATAATTGAACTGAATTGAATTGTGAATTGTAGTACTCTCACAATGATTGGCATTTGAATTTGGCATGGTTGATATCAAGTTGTCTAAGGAATGCGTCAATTTACTCTGTCTGATAGGAAACTGGAAACATTAATATAATGTAAAACGATAAACATTTTTCTACACTAGGCGTATTTACCTAGTTAAAAACTAGTTACGATAAAATAAAGTCATTTCATTTTTATGAGTTGCACTACAAAAGCCAACGTAAGCAATGTGGTTAATTAATAACACGTCTAAGACAGAGGTTAAGGAGTTAGGAGACTATTTAAAAAATCATCAGGCAGTCATCATTATTAAAACATGTGCCTGTATTTAAAAAAAAAGGTCTTTTCGACATTTCGGTTGCATCTGAAATACATGCCTATAGTATTTTATCATAGCAAATATTGTAATATTGTATATTTTATTTTATCGATAAAGAAAATCCTCTTTAGTGGACAACACAAATATTTGTAAACATCATGCATCATGTAACAAAAGATTCACAGTTTAGTTAAGTAAACTCATAAAAAACGTCTTTGAAGATACTGCTGTTAATTTGACTAGCTATAAATTATAGTCTGACATATATAATTACAATGTTTTTCTCGACAAACACTAATAAAGTGGCTCTAAAGGCGATATCTCTGTGACGGATTACCCACAACTCTTGTCCTAGGATCAGATACCCAGTGAAGAATGACTGTTGTTACGTAATTTGCTCACTATTTTGGGGTTAGCTTTCAGTTTTGTCAGATACTAGCTGCGCCTTCGGCTACGCTCGCATGCAGTTATCCTGAAACACGGCTGGAGAATAATGTGTCCATTTGTTTGGCAGTTACAATCGCACTTACTGGTCAGACAGAACGACATTGTTGTCATGTTGTATGGTACCTCGATGCACAAACTGTTACCATGATTTTAGACTTTCTAACATACAGGGTATAAACGGACCCTTCACGAAGCCATCAACCAAGCATTATGTACATCAAACTAAGGAACCCTACGCAAAAACTCTTACTGGGAAACGACTTTTTTTTTGGGTGAAAAATCACGTTTTGCAAACTCAATGTTAAAAAATTTGGAACTTTGCCCTCCAATATCTCTGTAACTAGAAGGTTCCCAGGTATGGTACAGTCCAAAAAAATGATCGCAATGACGGGAGAACAATACCTTTCGGTTTCGTTAAGGGTATTTTTATACCCTTTATACATATTTTGTTGGTTGTTTCGATACTGGTGAGTAGAACAAAGTGCGGAATCCGTGGTAACAGTTTGCGCATCTAAGTGGCGAACGACGTATGTACGCATTACTGAGTTTTAGTAGGCATACGGAGTAGACAGTAGAGAGACAAAAAAAGAAAAAAAACTGAATTCAGATATAGTCCCCATCATATCCGAACCTAATCCACGCGGTCGCCCTGACAAGTGAAAATATGCAGTCGGGTTTTTATTGTTCGTGGCGACTGAAAGGAATTATATCACAAGTGATTTACAAGGCCTTTCTTTGTCCCCATTTCGACTTGATAAATGAAATTGATTTTTGTATGTAGCAACCTTCTTGTAAAAATAAATTTCATTTATCAAGTCATTAAAAAACTTTTGCACATCATATATTTTACAAACTGATGAGGTATGACTTGACTCCCTAATTCGTAAAACCTCGAATGATCGATCGACGCTGAAGCCACCAACGAAGCCTCGTAAATTATAGATTGTATCCGACGATATTGCCCGACACCTATACAAACAATTATAAGCACGAGCCTACCGCAGACTTATTACAAACATTTATTTCCCCGAAAAACGGGGGCACGTAAATTACTTCAGTATCTTTGGAAGCAAAAACATAATTAATGTTTCGTTGTTTGTAATCAGAGAGCTAAGTGGTAGTATCGCCAGATGCTTGCCTGTTATTACACTCTACTACGCATTTTATCCCACGCTGCTTCTAAATGAAACCATCATTCTTACACACGTTCTGTTATCTCATTAAGGATGGGTAATATGGCTATTATTTTGTTTGTAAATAGGTATGACGTTTTGTTCAGCCAGTAACTGATATTGACCCCACCAGAAAATTCAAAACCTCTGAAGATCAAAACGTTCGTTTGGACCCAAAAGCGGTCAAACCAGCAAAAAATTTGGCTCAAGAGCAAGCAGATACGCTACTAGATATTGCTATCAGGCTAACAATGCAAGTTAACACCAATATTGTTATCACATTGAATATGTAGACACACGATTAGTGTCATAATGATGCAATTTGCAGCAACAAGGAAGGGGTCCGCAAGGGCCGATGCCTGCCGGGCTGCGGGACTGTTCGAAAGAGATACCGCGGCCCTGGAACACAAAGGGCAAAGAAGGAACATGGATGGGTTTAAGTCAGTACAAATCTGACACTCCCTTCCGCTCCGCCCAGAGCAGGGTGAGTCGTGGGTGGGTGCTCAAAGATTTTGAAGAGGGTTTCAAGTTACTAGTAAACTTGGCGACGTTGCGGGATACACCTAGTCTTCTAAACTCACAGCCACCCTTTCCTCAAGACATCTGAAGGCCTCCTAGCCGTCATTAATCAAGCACAGATTATGTTTCGTGGCGTGACGCCGTTTTAAATTTATTTATTCTCTGTACTTAATTGCGGTCTTCAGTTACCGGCTCTTTGGAGCAAAAACCTTTCTGTTTTAATAATTAATGGATTCAACGCTCGTTAGGAGTACTGAGCGCCGTTTCTGAACGGCTGTTACATTTTTAGTGCCGAAAACGCTATTTTTATTGACGGTTATTCGGATAGTGTGCTGTGATAGCGTTTTGTGAATTCCGTTTTGCATTTTTTGTTTTTAGGTTTTGGCAGTTGATTTTTTATTTGTAAGTGTTTTTGTTATGCCAAGTCAGGTAACCTTATAGTACCATGCGTTAAAGTATTGTGTAATTTTAAGTAAACATTGTTATTTAATGTCTGAACATTTTAAGTTAAATTACTTTGATTTACTTACTAGGGAGGTAGGTATAAGTACTTCACTACATAGTATAAAACAAAGTCTCTTACCGCTGTCTGTCTCTATGTATGCTTAGATCTTTTAAACTCCGCAACGGATTTTGATGCGGTTTTTTTAATAGAAAGAGTCATTCAAGAGGAAGGTTTATATGTAAATATTGCACCCGTCTGAAGCCGGGGCGGGTCGCTAGTACTTTATAAATTAGTACGCCCCGAACTGCTTCGCAAGACCTATTCTATGAGGTCCAAAACTGCCTATCGTTCAAGCTGAAAACAACTACAAAATTTAATTGAAATCAGTTGGGTGGTTTCGGAGATTATCGCTTACGAATTTAGTATTTTTATAAATTTAGATTAAGGTAAGGTATAGAAGTATGTAAGGATCATAGCAGGTGGCGCTATATGGTTTCTGCCTTCACCCATGGGAATAAGGCGTGAGTTGATGTCTGTATGTATAAGGTAAGGTTTCATAAGCACAAGTTTCTTGAAATCCTGAACTGTATGATCCTGTACTATGATATAACTGTAAAGTACAATAAATAAACCAGCTGATAACAAAATCAATAAGGATATTACTGTCATGTTTATCAAAGTATGTGTAACACTTAAGGTAATCTAATCTGATAGCAGTAATATGCCATTTTAATTAATACATAGATATGATACATACTGTGTAAAGAATGATATGGCAAGAAAGGAGGTGTCTGGCGAGATGTCGAGTAAAAGAGAAGTATGGAAGAAGAAGACATGCTGCGCCGACCCCAAATGAATTGGGATAAGGGCAAGAGAATGATGATGATATGATACCACGCTGGTTCATTGAAGGGTCATGCAATGATGTACATTTGTACAGTTAGCAAATAGGTTTGGTTTGTTTATGAGATTTTATCGTATCGAACAATAAAATTAATAAAAAAAACGACAGCGATATTCTATTCTGTGATGTACCTAAACTTAAACAAATAACTCATCAGTTACGAATTTCAATAACCAAAATGACTGCGCTACACTTACCTATGTGAACTAAATGTACAATTCATGGTTCCAGGAATTTATTAGGTACTCGAGCACAAGCTCACGGCCAAAGTGTATAATAATAATAATATAATTTTGGGATAGCAATTATGACAATAACATACTGATTTTTTTAGGCTACGTACATTCTGACAGATGCCTGGAGCCTAGTGACTTAACAACTGGTTACTTGCTGGCAAAGGCGCCTAACGCGCATTGCCTCGATGCGAAAATTCTATAACGTTCGTTTCACTTCACTACTCGCTCGGCGCTAAGCAAGGCACCTGTTATAAGCAGACACTGAACCCTAAAATGATGAATCATATGATGAGGCTTACAGCCGTCTCGTAGTCAGCAATATTAATAAGCTTCCATACCAGTCTATTCCCAACTTTAGAGGTGATCGGTTGCATATAGGTCCTTTTATAATTTTACCTTAAACTTTATTTCTGTTCAAATAATCTTTTTTAAAAAGGCTTTTGGGAGGGAACCTAAAAAAGAACGTTTCCTTCTTTTTTGTATAGTAGATTTTCGACGCATAATCCCAACTATACTGTAAAATATCGTACTCATCAACACAGTGTAAACGGGGCTTAAGTTGTGCAAAGGCTCATCTTCATAACCAGTTAGTAACTTCTGAGGAAATAAATCAAAGACGTTACATGGAAAGTCTAGCCTTCAAACTCTTCATATGCAAAATAGATATGCGATAAAATTCTTTCTAGCTCACATTGTTTCAATAAAACTGTCACATCCAATATGGCTCGGAGTGACAACTCGAATGACGACATGACATTATTGAAGAGGAAATATTGGATCCTAAGATTTTATATTGTAAATCTAGACAAACTATTTCAATATTTTTGTAATTTCGTCTTGCATTTTTTAATTTAAAAGCCTGGTTCACCACCTACGATTAAGAGCCCGTTAGTTGACTTTTCAGGTAATTTGATACAAATTTTGTTTGATTTCGTTATTTTTTTAATATATTAAAAAAAAAACGTTGCTTCGCACTAGGAATTTCTCCTGTATCGTGGGTGCGTTTACAAACATTTAAATTCACATACACAAACAGCCAGACCCGGAACAACTACTTGTAGGGCATACAAAATATTTGTTCCGTGCGGGAATCGAACCCACGGATCATCGTATTCATCGTGAAACAGGCCCTGAGTATACGAGATTGTCTTAACAGTTTGTGCGATGGATATTTGGACAAGACGTATTCCGGATTCCTCTTTGTACATCTAAAACGTCTTTGTTCAACTAAAACGTATCACTAATAAAAATCGAGTAGCTTTTGAAAATTCGAACGCCTTTCTAGAAAAGCAAGTACATTTATGAGTGGCTTTTACCATAGTATTCAGTGACAGTCAGTCAGTCAGTCGGTCAGTCAGTCAACTACACACACTGACACTCAGTCAGTGTGTGTAGTTGACGGTAACATATTACTGTCAATGACACAATTTTGCATAAAGTCATTTACAATTTCAATTTTTAATTCATAGTAATCTAGGTAAGTGGTTGGATTACTTGGTCATACCTTTTGTAGACTGCGAGCTCGTGGCTAAATAATAACAGCCGCTCGGGTCGATCTTTAGGTTAAGCCGTGCTTACCGAGGTTGGTCTGTGGATGGGTGACCGCCCATTACATACCGAGTTTCCTCCGTGCCTCGGAAAGCACGTTAAGCCGTTGGTCCCGGCTGTCATCTGTAGATCTTTGACAGTCGTTACAGGTAGTCAGTGGCCCAAAAAGTCTGACAATCAGTCTTACCAAGGGGTATCGTATTACCCAGTACTAACTGGGTTGTAGAGGTCAGATAGGCAGTTGCTCTATGTAAAATACTGGTATTCAGCTGCATCCGGTTAGTCTGGAAGCCGACCTCTACGTAGTTGGGAAAAGGCTAGGCAGATGATGACCTTTTATAAACTGGGACTTAGGTATTATACTGCAATGTATAATACCATTAAAATATTATCTTTATTGTCGTAATAATGCTTAATCTCCTTTACAGAACAGTAGTGTTATTCTCGTACAGAATATACTGACTAAGAATTAACTAACATTATGAATGCATAGTATGTAGGTAAACAGTTTAATTTTTAGAGTAGACGGCGTATTTTATAAATAATTTTATACTATGTAAAGGTGAACCTGTTTCCAGGTTGGTATTATTTATGTATGAAAGTGCAAACTGTTTTTTTGGGTGCATTATTGCGGAGTTGTCTACAACTGATGTAGTTGGTCTGGCTTGCGCCGTCAGTAGCCTGCTGTATTAGAATCTTTGAGGCATTTCTGTTTATTTGGATGATACATTGTGTAGAAATAAGACACGTGGAAACATTTTACAATGGAGGCCAAGGACGTAACAGAGCAGGAGTGCATCGGTGCGTACCACTGGAGATGCCTTGTTGAGAATTGCAACAACAACGAGTGGTAGCAGTCGATAAGTGTAGTGTATCTATCCCTTTGCCGTCTTTACCGAACGGATAACTGTGTCACTGTAGAAGATCACTTGTCTATACGCCAGTGAATTAGACCTACAGTGTGAATTGACCCTTACCCCAAATTGTGAACTGAAAATTTGTACGTCGACACCACAAACTCAACTGGAGTGATTCCATTATGTATGAAGGCTAGGCTACACTGACGACGACTCTTTATTTCAATCCTTGAATTGGATCTCAGAAATTACCGTAGTTTGGAGGGATAAGTACCGCCATATGTCACACGGGTTGGATCCACTCTGGGTAAAAAAACAGGGCTTCGAAAACTATCTCTTCGTTTCCAGCTGTGGCCCCCCCAGTTTACAACTTTACTAATTCATGATCCAATAAATTGCCGATGCGTCGCAACATGTCGGGGCACACTTAATGATATTGCGTCCCGAATATTTTGTTGCCTGTTTTTCTTGGATTACTGTTTCGCTTGATCGAACAGAAAAATTTTTGTTCTTACGCATGTATTATACGTGTAGAAAATATGAAATCGTTTTGTTAGATTTCATCGTTGGAATCTAGGCTGTTTACTGTTCAGTTTTTTTTCGGAAATTTGAGATACTATTTTATAAATCCGTTTATATAATTATCTTTTTTTTTTGTTTAGTCTGTACTGTTGCACTGCTAGACAAAGGCCTCCTACAATTACTTCTAGGAACTCTTTTCTAGCACCACACTGAACCAACCCTCGCGCTTTTTACTAAATGAATATGAAAGTATATATATTGTACCTCCTTATAATAAAAAAAAAAACATTTGTTTTAAATTTCTGTCTGTCTGTCTGTTTGTTCCGGCTAATCTCTGAAAGGGCTGCATAGATTTGGGTGGAACTTTTACTGGCAGATATCTGGTGTTATAAGGAGTAACTTACTTATTTTAGAAAAAGAATTAGGGTTCCGGCCAAAAAAAAAAAACACTTTAAATTGTTGTCTGCCTCGTTGGTCTAGTGGTCGCAAGTGCGACTGCTGATCATGAAGTCCTGGGTTCGATTCCCAGGTCGGGCAAAAGTGTTCATTTATTTATTTATTTATTTTACTGTTTATGTACACACAATGCAACACAGGAAAATTACATTTTAATACTTGAGTACATAGGTACTGCTTATTTCCTAAGAAATTTCTGCCAGCAGACCTGCAAAAGGAGAAGTGAAAAAAAAGAAATGTTATTTGTTTTTGTGTTATTGGGTTTTTCCATTAGAAATTTCCTAGTAACAATGACGGAGTTTATATTTGTGCGCGATTGCTGGCAATAGGCTTGCTCGTAACTACATGGGGCTTAAACATAACTGGCGAAATGTGGGTGCACCTAGCTACTATTAGGTAGACCTCTGCCTAACCCTTCGGGGATTACAGGCGTGATGTTATGTTATGTGTGAATTGTTAATAAAATCCGATTCAAATAGGCTTCCCTATATTTTTATAATAATTTCACGCGGACGAATGTCACGGGCACAACTAATAATAAATAAAAGTTTATTTCTTTTTCCTGTCTCTATCTTGTTTACACACAACACAGACATGCCAACGACGGCAAACAAAACTTACTTTTCAATCTACAGAGTAGTTAATGTTTAAAGAACTGTCTTCCACTCAAAATATGGCCTGGAACACTTTTCTTCTTTAAAAATTCATGCTACTCACTAACTTTACCCGACTGCCAAAATACTTACACACTACTACTACTTACTGCTAGTATACTTTATAGTATACTAGCTTTTGCCCGCAACCCTTCGGGGGTAGAATTATCAAAAACGCTGTAACACGAATAAATTAATTTTCAATCGTCAGCCTAAACATAAAATTTGAAGATCCTAACTTCAAAACTGACGGACTTTCATATAAACTTCCATCCCTTATTTTACCCCTTAAGGGGTGGAATTCCCAAAAATCCTTTCTTAGTGGATACTTACTCTTCACAAAGAACACACCCTCCAAGTTTCATGTCTCTAGGACCAGCGGTTTGGGCTGTGTGTTGATATATAAACTGACTGCCTGGGTAGTCAGTCAGTTTACCATTATATATATATAAAAGACCCTCTTTAAAATACACCACCACACCATGATTGCTGGGACTCCCTGATGTTCGTGTATCACTATAACGAAGATAAAATGCTTGTGTACGTGACTAGCTCCAATGTATATTGTATGAACGTGGGGATGTATTTTGTTGAAATATTAAATAGGTAGGGTCCCTTATTAATCTCAGAAAGAAATTGGTGGTGTGTTGGGATCAAAATAGCATGTGTGGATGGATGGATGTAGGTATAAAGGTTGTTAAAACATCCTTAACGATGCCGTCCGGCAAGCATTCTGTACAACAAACTAAGAAATTTTACCCAAAAATAATTGCTGGGAAACAATTTGTTTTTAGGACTCTGTGCTGCGCGGTCAAAACATTTTGCTAATAGATGCATTCAATAGGTAAACACGTTGTATTTAAAGGTTGCTTCCAGTGGATCGTAGAAACAGATAAAACTTGAGTATGTAACTGGAATTGATTGCATGAATAAGTGCGGTAAAAGGTTTTTGATCTATTCCTTGCAAATTGAAAATACATAAATACGTTCATGAAATAACATAATCATTTTGACTACATATTGAAATAAAACTTGCAAGTAAATCTATAATTGATAACAGACAGGGAAATTAAAGTTAGAATCACTAAGAACCAATGTTGGCGATGACCTATAAGCCAATATTGGCGACCTCTTCGTCGGTATCATTTACAAAGCTTCATTATTATGTCATGCGAAGCATGTCGGTACACCTGGACCCAACAGAATTCCCTGAACGCCTTATTTGGTCGATACCTTCAGGTTACGATGTACACACAGCGACATACCAAGCCGTGTATATCTAATATAACTAGATCTCTCTTTGTATAGACGTTCCATACAATCAAAGATCAGCTTACACTGGTTTTGCATAGCGAGATTTCTCGTGCGTACAACGTAAGACCGTGACCGCTCCGTGAGTGGAATTTTGCAGGTAATAAATCATTATGACGTAGCTCACGATACTATGGTTATTTATTGACGATTTCGTGTATGTTACAAGGGTATTTTGATGTAAGCTCGAGGTCAGGTCTTATCTTGTGTTTATGCATGAGAATTATGCTAAAGCGATGACTGTGTATCATTTAGTTTTCAAAGGAATATTGTGGTTATAACAACAAGGGTACTCTTGTGTTGCAATAAGGAAGTATTAAGCAATCCTTAATGATTCTTAATGATTGATTAACCACTATTCATCTACACATTCACACACACTTTGTGAGTGCTGTGACTCCTTTTGTTGTGTTATTTAATTTCTTTCTTTTCATTTAATTTTTTTATTTTTGTTTGTAATTGTTTGGTAGAAAAACATGTTACCTGCCTATTTATTTATGATGCCACTAAGTGGGGCCTGGTGACCGGTTACAGGTATTTTCTAAAACTTACTTCAGGCACCAGCTCTCACAATGTGAATTTATATAGTTCAAAACTGTTAAGTGCTAAAAAACCATTGTGAGAGAAAATAAATAACAATTTATTTATTTATTATTCAATCAGTTTACCTGAAAGTTTATTCAAAGGAATTATCATCATTTCCCTAGTCTCTCCCAACTATGTTGGGATCGGCTTCCAGTCTAACTGATTACCAGTCCAGCTGAATACCAGTGTTTTACATGGAGTGATTGCCTATCTGACTTCCACAACCCAGTTAGTTATACTGGGTAATACGATACCCTTTGGTAAGACTGGTTGTCAGACTTTTGGGCCACTGACTTACCTGTAACAACTGTCAAAGGTCTATAAATTACAACCAGGACCAAGTACGACTTAATATGTGTTTTTGAGGCACGAAGGAAACACTGTGGTCACCCAACCTAGTCAAGTATTCAAAGAAATTATACCGATCCAATAATAAATGTTGACAGATCTGAGAATGAATGTCCTCCTTTTTTGTAAATTACCTTCTAATCTAAAGATGTGTTTAACAGGTTGATCTGTTAACCACCAAGTTCGACTAAACTTTTTCATAATACCAGGCTACCCAATCGCACATTACTTCCAAAAAAAGACATAAGCGTGACTGTAAAGTCGCATAACAATATCGCAAAATTTTATACACCCTGTACACTCCCGTTGCGTGTACATTGCGCTTGTTTCTTTTGTAAATTTGCGCCAATTTGTGCTATCTGTACACCACAGTGAACACTCACGTTATTATGGTTATTGTTATACTCGTTATGTTTTCCGTATCGTGAGCGTTACGTGTCGTGTAAATTATTATTGCTGTTGCTTTTGATGTGAGGAAAAACTCGAGGAGATAAGTGTTCGTTTGAAGAATGCGGTGAAACTGTGTAAGAAGTTGGTGGAGGTAACTCACAGACACAAGAGTTTTTGCAATAAGACCACAACAGTTCGCAGCAATATTGGAAGACATGTTTCTTTCAAATATCTAAGTAAAAAGATACTGTAATCGGAAATTTTTGGCATGTCTTTTTCTCTTCTTCTTTTCGTGTTGATTGAGGGTACCCAGTCTCTCCGACCAGTTACTGCGTTACTTTTAGGGTTCCGTAACCAACGGTATTACTATGCCTTCGCTGTCCGTCCGTCTGTCTGTCAGTGGGCTGTATCTCAAGATCCGTAATAGGTAGATATTTGATTTTTTTTACAGAATGTGTAATTCTGTTGCCGCTATAACAACAAATAATAAAACTAAATTAAAAGGGACTCCCCTACGAACCCTTCATGCGCGAGTCCGACTCGCGCTTGGCCGGTTTTTTACCACCATAATTATATTCGTGGTCATCCAGGTATAAACTAATTCAAGTTCAGGTACCTTCGTCTATAAATCTAGGTAAGTATATTATTATTAGTACACACCTCGTTTCACCTCAATAGACAGACTTGCGCCATAAACATCCAAACTTTTAGTAATACATCTCGAAAAAGCTACTTACGAAACTGAAGGTTCTTAGGCAGTGAAGAGTTCTTCAGACCCCACTCCTCAGTGAAATTACTTGAGACTTTCTTGACGCATTAAGAAGACGAGCCTTCTCGAAACTATCTTGGTGGCACCATCTGTCTCACTATCGCAACCCACAAACGATCCAACTTTGTTTCGACGTTCGGGCTCTTACTTGCTATTTTCTAGTAATAGTTGTTGAACTTCATATTTTATAGCCACTTCTTGTAGGCGAAGGTTTAGGACAGATCTGGTAGGTTTAGTTACTTGTGTGTAAGTGTGTGTGTATGTACCCGATTAAATAAAATAGGATCTTCTGTCTAAAGTGCTTGGTTAAATTGAGTTCTTTATTGAATTAATTAGTACCTAGAGTATAAAGGGTGTAAATAGACCCTTAACGAAGCCGAAAGGCAGTTGTTCTCCCCATCTTTGCGATAATTTTTTTGTTCTAGACCATACCTGGGAACCTTTTAGTTACGGAGATATTGGGGGTCAAACATCCAACTTTTTCACAAGTTTTTTTTTTAATACATGTTTTTAATGTAAGATTTTTACTTTAAACACCTCCATGACCCCCGTACTATTCAATACATCCATCAGCACAATGCATTGAGTGCGTTCCATCCAGTCCTACTGTAAAACGTGATTTTTCACCCCAAAAAAAAAGTCGTTTCCCTGCAATTGGTTTTACGTAAAGATACTTAGTTTGATGTACAGTATGCTTGGTTGACAGCTTCTTGAAGGGTCTGTTTACACCCTGCATGTAACTTAAATTTCTTTGGTTGTAGAAGCTTAGTATTAACACTATCCTAAAAAAAATAATTCACGTGAACCCTTAATTAAAACGGTTCGGAGATAGAAGATATATTATTATAGGTACCTGTTACTAATTGAAGCATGAAAACATTCTTTCAAAATACAATTTTCCAAAGAGAAAAGTTTATATCCACAGCCAAAACAGGGTCTTACCTAAAAAAACACATCTTGTTAATTTGAATTCGGCAGAAAACATAAAATGAAATGTCATCGTTAAAATAATGAAAATTACGTAAATAAATGTTCACGAAATTTTGTGAGAGTACCTTTATAAGTGGAGGCAGTTTTTTCGCGTCAATGGCCCGACTAATTGATAGGCCTTCCTGGTCCCAAGTAGATATTACCTGGCAGCTTCTCTTAACGATCGAATTATGGTAAATTATGTTTGGGTATCATAATTAAGTAGAGGAGCTCGTGGCTAAATAATAACAGCCGCTCGGATCAATCTTTAGCTTAAACCGTGCTTGCCTAGGTTAGTCTGTGGATGGGTCACCACCCATTACATATCGAGTTTCCTCCGTGTCTCGGAAAACAAGTTAAGCCGTTGGTCCCGCCTGTCATTTGTAGATTTTTTACAGTCGTTACAGGTAGTCAGTGGCCCAAAAAGTCTGACAACCAGTATTACTAAGGGTTATCGTATTACCTAGTACTAACTGGGTTGTGGAGGTCAGATAGGCAGTCGCTCCAAGTAAAATACTGGTATTCAGCTGCATCCGGTTAGACTGGATCCCGACCCTAACATAGTTGGGAAAAGGCTAGGCAGATGATATCATAATTAAGTAAATAAGTCGGTAGGTACTCGTGTTGTGTACACTTTTAAGTAGTAATTTTTCATACAACATTCACGTTTATGACGTAAGAAACGATGAAAGGACTGAGTGCAGGATGAAATGAGTAGATAGGATGTGACTGGCTGAGATGACGAGTAATGGAAAAGTATGGAAGAAAAAGACATTCCGCGCCCACCCTAAATAAAATAAGGACAGGCGAATGAATCAAATTGACGTTTAATATCTCACATACGAAAACATTAGCTATTAGTATTGTCCTAGGTACCTACTGCAGATCGTTTAGAAATCATTTTACAAAATAAAAATGTTACAGAATCTGGGCAGTGCTGAGCTGTGGAAAAGCTTTATAAAAGAGTGTGAAAATATTAATGAACAAAATGTATTTACAAGAAGTTCTTCTGTCAAAATTTTCAAAAGTTAGCTAGTAGCCATTAATATTTAAAGGCCCAACTTTATCAAAGAAATACACGCCTACATACCTAAAACTTGTCTAAGTTGAAGTATCGTTTCAAAATTCTTACAAAATAGAAATCTACTGAAAAGAATCTACTGAATTGAAGCTCCTGATCAGTGTTAATTGACGGCACGGTTGGCGCAGTGGCTGAGCGATTGGCTGCTGCGCTGCGTGTCGCAGGTTCGATCCCCGCACGGAACAAATATTTGTATGATCTACAGGTAGTTGTTCCGGTCTGGCTGTTTGTGTATGTGAGTTTAAATGTTTGTAAACGCACCCACGATACAGGAGAAATACCTAGTGTGGAGAAAAGATTAAAAAAAAAAAATATTGCTGAAACCAACTAACCTAACCTAACAGAAGGCAAGTACTTGGCATATCTAATAAGCCTGAAGTGCCCCAAAAGGGCTAGATTTAGGATTTCGGTACAATTTAACAAGATTACTAGACTAGTAGTGATCTTCCAAAATACGCTTAGCAACTAGGCTCGTTGTCCTAGCAACAGGGTTGCCAGTCCAGAATTCTAGGGATAGAGTTAATTCGATTAAAATGATGTATCGATGCCTTTGGTAATGTCAACTTAGGTAATTAAATCAAGGTTTATCGAATTCGAATACGAAAAAACAAATAATTTGACCCGATTTCCGTAGGCGTTCGTTATTGCCAGTCCAAAGGCTGTTTTATGTAAAGAAATTACAATTGAAACATTGCATATCCATAAGGTTGTTTCTGTTTAGGGTTCCGTATCCGAAGGGTAACCAACGAGACCCTATTACTAAGCCTCCTCTATCCGTCCGTCCGTCCGTCTGTCTGTCAACGGGCTGTATCTCATAGTCAGTAATAGGTAGGCAGTTGATATTTTCACAGAATGTGTATTTCTCTTGCTACTATAACAAAAAAAAAAAATAAAAAAATAAAAGATAAAGGGGCTCCCCGACCACGATGGTACGGAACTCTTCATACGCGAGTCCGACTCGCACTTGTCCGGTTTTTTGGTGAATATTTAACATTGATTTCGAAAATAATTGAATAGAATCAACAATTGATTGTATTGTGTTGTAGATTCTTTGTTCATAGCAACCCTAGAAGTGCCTCGAATAATTGCAAAAGCAGATAATCGATAAATTACCGCGTGACTTAAGAATAAAGCGTAATAAATGAATCAATTTCCAGAAAGTTTCCTCAGACTCGGTTGACAAAGGGTTCGGTGTTCGCTGCCTTGAATAGGTTATTTGGCGTTAATCACCTAACTTTTAATTAATGCCATCGTTTAAGTTTATAAAAGTAAAACGAACTACAGTCATCATTCTACAAGAAGAGCCCGCAATTAGTTTTGGGACCACGTCAACATTTCGTGACTGACGATATTCATATTTTCTTAGGAGGTGCCGATTTAGCGAAATATCTTAGCTCTTATAAAAAACAAGAAAGTGATCTTAAGAAGGTTCCAATTTTGCTTTTAATTTCGAGCCCCTGTTATTATCTGGGTTTGTTGAGGTGACTTCAGATATTTACGCCATCGATACTTACTTATTTGAAAATCGATTAACCATATCAGATCAAGATTTTCAAAAAAAAAACGAAGAAAAAAGAGCAAGAAATCAAGGTTTATGGAAATAGGCTCGCCCCCTATTACATGTGACTGAAACATAATTGGTGAAATGTGGGTGTTTTATTAATTACACTTCTGCCTAAACCTTCGGGGATTACAGGCGTGATGTTCTGTTATGTTATGAACGCGTACATTGAAAAGGTCCAGGTAAATAAGCCAGACAAACCTAAAATCAATACCTAGTGTTACATCGACCTTTAAGTCTAATGACACCCGCTTTTCACTCAGCCCTTGCTGATCCACAATGAATTCAAATTACAGTGATATGACACCATTAGAGACTAACGACTGTAATCACAAGATATTGTGTAGAGATGGGCCTACTACGACTTTGCTGACATAAAGGCCGACTAATCGGCTGACCAGTCGGCCGAGCCGATCATTGCTGTCAGTGGAGTTCAGCGGGCAGCGGGAATATCCGTGGCATTTCATGAGCTGAGTCGCTCGCATTGAGTACATCATAAAACGCACTTGTTTGCACTCACCGTGCGGTCAAGGAAATTGTAAATTTAGTTTTATATTTCCTTATGATGTGAGTTCTATTATTGATAACCAAAGAAATACTTCCAATTCGTAGATTGTTTAACAAAGTGTAAAATATTAAATGAACGTTCTAATTTTAATTTCAATCACAGCAGCCGAGGACTACAAATATTTCCGGATAGTCAGCTTTCCCGGCAAGTCGGTACATCACTAATATCGTATCAAACTTACATCACATGTGGTTTTAACTTGCGCATAAGGAATAGTTTTGAGTACCTACTGGGGACGAGGAAATGATGGATGATTTTGTGTGTTTAGGCTCAGTTGATGTTTGTGTAGGCATACGAATACACACATTTGGAGTAACTTACTTTTGTCGCGAATTCGTCCAATTGGATATCGGATTTTCTTAGCGAGCTGTATCATTTTGAATCAAAGACGGAACTTGGATTCAATTTGTTTCGCTTCAAGGCTAAACCGCTGTTTAGCCTAAGTTGGCAGATTTCTAACAATTAAATGCCAAATGAGCGAACGAAGATTTTCCGTGATTGACGATCTTAACGAAAATATATTTTTTAATTTCAGTGACATATTTGCTTCCACCGCAGACCATTTTTCTCTATTAATTAGCAATAATTAGTTAGTCCACTAATGATGGAGAGTTACGCTGTTGTTGTCGTCTAGATATTTTTTTTTCATCTGAGTATTGTGTTAATGAGTTTCCTGGTGTTAACACTGATACAGAAATTATGTAGCACAAGACGAGGCTCAAAAGGCTCGATAGGCTCAATTTGGCGTATTTCACGAAGGTCTCTTTATCGTGTGGTTAGTGCCTAACCTGGTGTTAGAGTTTTTATGTAGCCCATGGACCTTTGACTTGGTCTTACATGCCGTCGAGAGATATCTTTGGCATGCTGGTTTCAATCCAAAGAACAGAGGTGAATGAATCATTCGATTCACAAAACCATTTCTTAAAACATTGGCAGAGTAACTACAAAGTCAATAAACACGGTGACAAAAATCGAAAACAATAAGTGGCCCCACGATTGCAGAGAGTAATTGAATTTTGTTCGGAGTGGTCTGATGTTTCTCGTTAGCCCCTGTCGCGTCGAATCATTTTAACGGAACCACAAACCGAATGTCAATCTATATTCAAACTTCGTTTTCACACCAAAAATACAGAGCGGATTTCTGTTTTACTCGTTCGAACGAACTCTTTTTTAAAAAGCGACACGAGTTTGCAATTACCAATAGGTATTGAAAGAGCTGCAGCTCTAGTTATAGAACTATATTTGAACAGGTCGATATGCGAACCGCGCCTTAGTGGTAACAAAGTTACTTGCATTAATAGGGACGTATAAAAGCTTTTAGCATTCTTATCTATTTACGTATTTGTAACGGTACTCTCAATTTGTTTAATTTGTCTGATAATTTATTTCCTTCTTTTAATCTTGCTAGGCTAATTTTTCAATGCTTATTTCCTCCAAAAAAGTGATGTGTTGCGTATTTTACTACTAAATCATATGCCTCGCCATTTCCCAATCTATGTTGGGGTCGGCTTCCAGTCTCATCGGGTGCAGCTGAATACCTGTATTTTACATGAAGCGACTATCTGATCTCCACAGCACAGTTAGTACCTTAGTTACCTTATACGATACCCCTTGCTAAGCTTGGTTGTCAGACTTCTCCTTTTTATATTTTAATTCTACATTATAGGTTATTTATATTATTTTTAGGAACTCGTGGCTAAATAATAACAGCCGCTCGGATCGATCTTTAGGCTAAGCCGTGCTTGACTAGGTTGGTCTGTGAATGGGTGACCACCCATTACATACCGAGTTTCCTCCGTGCCTCGGAAAGCACATTAACTCGTTGGTCCTGGCTGTCATTTGTAAATCTTTGACAGTCGTTACAGGTAGTCAGAGGCCCAAAAAAAAGTCTGACAACCAGTTTTACCAAGGGGTATCGTATTATCTAGTACTAACAGGGGTTTGGAGGTCAGATAGGCAGTCGCTCCATGTAAAATACTGCTATTCAGCTGCATTCGAAAGAAAGAAAGCCGACCCTAACGTAGTTGGGAAAAGGCTATACCGATGATGATTACACATAATTATTTTATAGCGAAAACACAAACTAAACACACACAAATCACACAATATTGAAAGTAGTTATATTTGTATCATATTCACTTACTACAGCGGCTTCCGTTGCGGCGGAACAGCAACAAAATACGTAAACAAAAGCTCTCGGAAACGGAACTACGAGGCTTACGTATTCTCAAAGGGCTGAGCATCTGGTTTGTAGCAAATTTAATACAACACGTTACTTAGGCCGTGGTCTTCCCTCTTGGGGAAAGTGGGGAACGCTCTCCGGTCGCGTGGTGTGAATTATCACGCCTCTTTCGTCTGTAATCGGATTACAGAATAAACACCTTTTTGTGCTTAGTTGAAGACATGGCAGTTGTGGAATTTTAAATGTTTGTTTATGTTAAAAAAGTCTTAAAGGACATGCTTTGCTTTTACAGGAAGTTTTGCTCAAAATTCTTGACTAAAAAGTGTGTCATAATGACGGGTTTTCAAGTTTCTTGGATGTAATTTTTTAAATTTTACTTTGGTCGATGTGGGCAAGTGTTTAAAATAACAATGATTTGACTGGCGAAACAAAATATTAAACCATGTCCTCGTTACACATAGTCTTTACAACATATGACCTCCCGATCTTTCCATCATAACGAAAATACTTCATCTGTTAGGGGAGAGTGGGATAACTACGATCACCTAAACGGGAATGCAAATTAAACAAAACCAGTATAAGATACGAATCATATTTATTGCTTACCATTATTTTAACAAATCAGTCACAAAATCTAATTTACAATTTTAATAAATTCAAATAATTAAATGAATATTTAGGATAAAAACAAAACCCTTGGTGTTCGGAATTACCCGAAGTGCGTGGGGTAATTTCGAACGCATCATGGGGTAATCACGGAAAAGAAAAATAAATTTTAATTATGTGTATATAAATGTGAATACATACCATAAGTAATATTCCAATTAAAAAACACCAACAAAGACAATTTCGCACCTATAATGATTATAGTAAAATGACGTTTCGGGGTGATGGCGAACATTTGAGATTCCTCAAATTTAAGAAACAGAATTATGAGGTACCATTATTATCACAACGCAAAATATATTATATATCCAAATATATCCGCCTATGTATCACTATTGTACATGAAGTTTAAATAAATAAATAAATATTGCTTGTAAAATACTCTTTGATTATGATGTATTTCAATATAAAATACAATGGAATTGTATTATAAACGTAATAACTTCTACAATAAAGTTTTTTCAAGCAAAAAATTATATAAAATTATAACAAAAACTTACGATCGACTTACCGTTATCAAGGAGCGCGGCCTCACTACACAACTGTGTGTTTGGCACTGAGCGTGGGCCCCCCTTGCCTCTTCTAGAAAGAAATTATCGACTATCCTTGTCTAACATGCTGTAACGACTTCGTTCGGGGTTACCCCGCGTTCGCGATTATCCCACTCTCCCCTACACCCTTTAAGTTCTTCAGATCGTCAATCTATCTCACTGAAGGGCGTCCTACACTTCATTTGCCGTTTCGTGCAGATGTTGTCTTTTATTTACTATGCCGAAGTAAACGCCGTAGGTAGCCAATCAAAGTGGCAATAAAAACTTTTACCGTCAAAATATCACGTTTAATGGCTACATACTTTATTTACGACTTAATTAAGTTACAAAGTGTTGTTATAAAACTGTAGTTTATAAATAAAATTGCTACAGTACCGAACGATTGTTTAGCAGCTCGTAGTTTTTCTTTGAATGTATATTTCTTGAGTTATGGGTGGACTGCAGACTTATGAAACTGTAGAAAAGTAGTTTGCAATTTCTTCGGGCGAAACACTCCGTTCTACTACTTTGTGACTATTTTCATTAAACTTTTCCTGCGACATTACAATGCATGGACGTATATTATGTCTAGTTATATTTGAACTGAAGAAAACTTGCCTGTCGTCGTTAATGTTTTGATTTAGAGTAAAATAATATAAAATAGTTTTTTGTAGTTGTATAATTGTCACTGCTTTGGTGAAGGAAAACATCGTGAGGAAATCAGCATACCTTAGAGATATTTCTCGATGGCATGTAAAGCCAAGTCAGAGCCCCTTGGGCGGTCTAAAAACTCTGACACCAGGTTAGGTACTACCCACACGATAAAGAAAGAAGAGTAAAATATAGCAAAATAATGTTTATAAAAACTGCTAACTCTTTAAAAATACGTTTACTAATTGACGTGAACATAGCATAACTATAAGCATAATGTCCATCACATAATGTTCCCATTACTGGGACAGTGGCGTAAAGGGCGAAGGAAAACATCAAACCAGCAAATCCTAAAACAGAAAAATTTGAATTATGAGAACATGTAATAAAAACCTTTTTTTTTTTTTTTTTTTTTCCGGATGGGAAATCATCAAATGACCCCCCCCCCCACTCTGGGCGGAGCGGAGGGGAGTGTCAGACTTGTACTGACTAAAACCCATCCATGTTCCTTCTTTGCCCTTTATGTTCCAGGGCCACGGTATCTCTTTCGAACAGTCCCGCAGCCCTGGCAGGCATCGGTCCATGCGGACCCCTACTTGATTGCTGACATCTCTTTGAGGCGCGCGTGGAACACGAACGCGCCGTCGACACGGCCTGTAGTCATAAGACGGCCGGACGGCGAGCTAGCCCATAACTCGCCCTCCACAGGCCAGCGGCTGGGACGTGAGGTTCTTTCCCTCTCACGTCCTGCCACCTCCTTCACTAGCATGACTGCTTCGCAGAAGGAGGTGACGGCTTCCCATTCCCTCTCGCTCCGGACCATGGCTTGAACCAAGGCCGGACGCGAGAGATCGTCGCCGCCAATCGCCGCTATGAGGACACGGCGGTGCTCTGCCCAAGCGGGGCAGACCTCCACGGTGTGTTCCACCGTGTCCTCCGGACGATCCTCGCAGTGGAAACACCCAGGCGTTTCCTCCCGCTCGATTCGGTGCAGGAACCTCCCGAAACAACCGTGTCCGGTGAGGACCTGCATCAGGCGGTAGGTGAGGGCGCCGTGGCGCCTCTCTAGCCACTCCTCGAAGAGGGGACTTATCGCCACTATGGTGGCGTGCCCTGCACGGGGTTGCGACAGTCGCTCTCTCCATGACGCCATGAGATCACGCCGGAGGTCTGTCCGCTGAGCGGCAATTTGTCGCGGCAGCGGAGTTTCTCCCCGACATAGTGCTTCCGCGCGCCATTCATGCAGGCGCGCGAGGACTATCGCCTCCAGATCCCATGGCGGCAATCCGGCAAGGAGGCTAGCCGCCTCGCCGGAGATCGTGCGGTACCCCCGGATTAGCCTTATGGCTATCACCTTTTGGGGCGCGTTCAGGTAGTGGGCGGCTTGCCGCCTCAAAGAACGCGCCCACACCGGGGCCCCGTAAAGGGCCATGGACCGCACGACCCCCGCGTAAAGCTTCCGGCAGGAGGCGTTTGGACCCCTCAGGTTGGGCAAGAGCCGCTTGAAGGCAGCCCCTGTCCGTTCCAGTTTGGGAGCCAAACGTCGGAAGTGCTCCACGAAGTTCCACCGGCTGTCGAGGACGAGTCCTAGGTACTTCAACGTCGACCCGACGCCGATGGAAACCCCTCCTGCCATCAGTAGGGATCCCGACGGTGGCGCATTCCGAGGCCCATGAAAACACATGGCCTCGGACTTGTGCAATGCCACCTCAAGACCCAATTGCCGGATCCTCTCCACAACTATCGCAACCCCGCGTGTCATGTTTTCGGCCGCCGCCTCGTGCGACCTCCCTTGTGCCAGTACCAGCGTGTCGTCAGCGTAGCAAACTACACTGACGCCGTTAGGGAGCTCGGCGCGCAGCACCCAGTCGTAACCGATGTTCCACAAGGCCGGCCCCAGAACCGAACCCTGTGGAACACCGCACGTCATCTCTCGCCGGTTCCATTCTCCGCTCCGACTGGGGTAGATGACGGCCCTATCCGTCAGGTAGTCCCCGACCACACGACGAAGGTAGGTCGGCACCCCGTGATACCGGAGTGCCTCCGCAATGCAGCTCCAGGGCATGGAGTTGAAGGCGTTGGCGATGTCAAGAGACACCGCCAAGACAACCCCGCCCCGGGACACCGCGTCCCCCGTCGTGAGGGCTCTCACGCGCATGATGGCGTCCGCCGTCGAGCGCCCCTTGCGGAAACCAAACTGGTGTTCCGCAAGATCCGGCCCCATCCCTGCAAGGTGCCCGGCGAGGCGGTTGGCAATGACTCTTTCAAAGAGCTTGCCCACCTCGTCGAGCAACACAATGGACCGGTATGCGGACGGAGAGTCCGCAGGGCGCCCTGGCTTCCGGATGAGGACCAGCTTCCCCGTCTTCCAACGAAGCGGGAACTGGCCTCTCTCCAAGCATGCGCTTAGGAGCCCTTCCAGTCGGGGCCCGAGAGCCTCAGAGGCCAGGACCCAGGCTTTGCCAGGCAAGCCATCGGGTCCCGGGGCGGTATTTCTGGCTTTCAGCCTGCGTACCGCCACTCTCAGGTCTACCCCAGTCACCTCCGGAACGTCATCGTCGTCATCGGTGTGGTCCGCTTCCGGCACCGCACGCGGTGACGGAGCCATAGGCGGGGGAGGATGCTCCCCTCACGAAGGGAACAGAACGCTCACCACGTCCTCCACGAGGTCAGGCCGGAGACTCTGCGTTAGCGGGGGGGCCCGGGTGCGGAGTTTGTTCCGCACCATCTTGTAAGGGCGCCCCCACGGATCTCCGTTCAGAGTCTGTAGGACCGGAGCGCTTGAGGTCTGAGTGGAGACGTCGAACCGGATGTACCGGTGGTCGGAATAGGTCTCCACCCCCTCCATGACGCGCCAGTCGACGACACGCGGTGACAGAGCGGGGCTAGCGAACGAGATGTCCACCACCGACTCGCCCCGCATCCGCACGCACGTGGGGACAGAACCCCGATTTAGGACGACTAGACCTGTCTCCAGAGCCCAGTCCTCCACCATCCTACCCCGCACGTCCGTGTAACGAGAACCCCAAGCCAAGTTCTTGGCATTGAAGTCCCCGAGTACAAGCACGGGGAGGGAATGGCTTCCGATGACGACACTCAACTCCGTGAGGTAGTTGTGGAACTCGGCGAGAGTTCGGCTCGGGGAGAAGTAGACTCCCACTACAATGATCTCCCCGAACCGTGCTGCTACGCACCCCTGACCCTTCCTGACACTCTCAAGGGTCGGGGTACCGAGGGCGGCCGACGCAATTATGGTCACTGAGCCGCTATGGTCCTCCACCCAGTCATCCCTGGGCGGGACAAAGTACGGCTCAGCGACCACGGCGATGTTAATCGACCACTGCGCCATGCTCTGGAGCAACAGATCCTGAGCACGGGCGCAGTGGTTGATGTTCGCCTGGAGAAGGCGCAATGGGGCCGTTACTGGCACTCCATTTCAGTCCCCTCCCGGGCCTTCTGCAAGGGCCCCGCTGCGGAAATTGCAGCAGTAACGGCACCGGCGGCAACAGTGGCGGCGGCTGCGGTGGTGGCGACGGTGGTGGCGACGGTGGGGGTTTTGGCGGTGGTGGTGGAGGGCCTTCCCTTGCTGCTGGCCTTGGCGGGTGTACCGCAGGCCTTGCTCCCTGCCCGGTGATCGGCTGGCTTGCCAGCTGCCGCACATGCGGCGCAATGCGGTGCGGCAGAGCAGGCCGCGGCCATGTGACCGGGCTGGCCGCAGCGGAAGCACAGGCCACTGCGGTGCGGTCCACAGCGGAAGCACTTCAGAGGTCTGGGCTCCAGCAGCTTCACTTGCGCTGACACCCAGCCCACCAAGAGCCTTCGGCCCTCCACAATGGCTTTCGCCGCCGTCACAGGGCAGCTTACCGTTACGGTTCGCATGCCCGACAGATCCGGACGTAAGGTGCCAGCCTTGACCTGCTCGGCAGGACACCCACCGGTCCTGGTGACGGCGGCCACCACCTCCTCCTCGGTCACCGAGTCGTCCAGACCCAGGATGCGCAGATCTGCGCATTTGACGGGCCTGGACACTCGGGCCTCGTCCGCATTTAGGGACGCTCTAAGCTTTTCGGCCAGAGCGTCAGCGGACGAGCCACGGGTTTTGCTGGGGATCTCTAGCACTCGAGCCCCTGTTGCGGTCACTCTAAGCCGGAGGCCCCCGGCGATCCCGAGCTCTCTGAGATCCACCGTCGCCTTCGCTTTAGCGAGCACGTCGCGGTAGGTGACGCCCCTCTTTTCCGCATCCGGCTGTAGCGTTATCACTACAGCTGCGGTTTTCGGGGCGCTGAGCCCAGCCGCGACGCTCCGCCCGCAGTTTGGCAACTTCGTCTGGTGGAGGCCCCGCATATCTGGCCTTCGCTGCCGCTATGATGGAGGCGGCCGCTGCAGGAATGGTCCTCTGTCTAGTAGAGGGCTTCTGCTTGTAGGACACAGCCCTCAGCGCCACCTCCACCTCCTTCGCAAACTCGGCCTTACGCTCCGCATCTGAGCCGCCGTCTGCGACCGCCTTGTCACCAGAGGAGCCCGAACGATCCACCCCGTGACCGGCCACCCCCGGGTGGCGCCCCTCCTCGGCAAGCCGCGCCGACCTCTCGGTGACAGAGAGGCCTCTCCCCTTGCCACGGATCCCGCCACGCTTGCTGGTGGGGATCTTGCGAGCCGAAGCCAGCTCCCCCTCTGACGACGACTCTCGGTCGCCTACCGGCCTGGATCGCTTGCGTAGGAACTCCGTGTTCCCCGCAGTAGCCCCGGGCCTCCCGCGCCGGGAGCTCTCTGAGCCTCCCGCACTCACGTCGCTGGATGCGGCGCCGGACTCCGACCCCGCATCCCTCTCCTTCCTTCCTTCGCCGTTATCGGCCGTATTTTGGGTAATGTGATTTTCCATACTGTTCCCACGAGTATGGGGGAAATAAAAAGTCCATCTGGGCAGTGCCCCCTGTGCCCAGATAAGCCATAGCCAGGCCCGGCAGTGGTTCGCACTGGCGACTGATTTTCCATAGGAACCCGTCAGCCATACATCTCCTCGCGGTGCGCCGCCGCTTGAGATTCGGGGTAACTTTTTATAGAGGTTTTCTACCTCGTGATCCGGGCGGTTAAGCCAAGACCCTCGGTCCCAATCGAAGCCGCGAGACGTGTTCCACGACACTTCGACGGAGGGATTACGATATCGACGGGGACAGTGAAGGACTGTGTCCTTCACTGTCTGCTCGGAGGCAGGGTAAATGCACACCGAGCCCGCCCTTGCTCCTCCGCTGTGCCCTCTGCTTTTCAGAGGGTCACGCGGAACAACGCCCCCTAGGCCCACAATGGGCCCCTCCCATGTCAGAATATTAGCCATGGACAGTAACATTCCCCGAAGAATAAGAATCTCTTCCCATTCCTCGGGGAAGGATACTGCCCACGCCCAGGGTGCACCGGCCTAGCAGCTGCTATTCCCTCCAGACGTATCGAGAGGGACCGGCAGCCATCAGGCACACGAGGACGAAATCTGACAACACACCCCATGTAATAAAAACCTTAACTTCTAGTTTTGTGTTAATTTGTAGGTACTTCAGTATTTCATAGAAGTTTCTTAATTAATCAAATTAACATGAATAGAAGCCCTTGTTCAACAAAACATTCGAGAGGAGTTTACATAATTCCAAAATGTTTATAAACTTAGCAATTTGTTAAATTCGGAAAGTGCTAAGTGCAAGGTAAGTTGAAGAGTTGTTCCGTCGAAACAGCTTTGTTCGAAATTACCTACAGCGGTGGGACATGGTAGATATTATGTGAAGTATATTTACATCTACATCGTAGTACAAGTATATTTATTGCAGAGATGTGAGTTTCCAGTATGTGGAATACGGGCAACACAATACCCAAGACACGCATCTCTGATTTTGAAAAACGTTACAGAAAATAATAGCTAGTTAATTAAAATATCTGTTACACGATATCGTTAATTACTGTGGGAACAACTATTGTACTGTATATATGTTTGTACAGTACACTGTTTGTGTAACTTATCCAGGAAAATATATGTACTTGTGTTATATACCCGGGTATAGCAGTGATAGCCTAGTGGTGTGACCGTCGGACTGTCAAGTCATAGGTCTCGAGTTCGAACCCAAGGCACGCACTTCGGGGTCTGTTGTCAGAATTCCTCCTCGTGTGCCTGATGGCTGCCGGTCCCTCTCGATACGTCTGGAGGGAATAGCAGCTGCTGGGCCGGTGCACCCTGGGCGTGGGCAGTATCCTTCCCCGAGGAATGGGAAGAGATTCTTATTCTTCGGGGAATGTTACTGTCCATGGCTAATATTCTGACATGGGAGGGGCCCATTGTGGGCCTAGGGGGCGTTGTTCCGCGTGACCCTCTGAAAAGCAGAGGGCACAGCGGAGGAGCAAGGGCGGGCTCGGTGTGCACTAACCCTGCCTCCGAGCAGACAGTGAAGGACACAGTCCTTCACTGTCCCCGTCGATATCGTAATCCCTCCGTCGAAGTGTCGTGGAACACGTCTCGCGGCTTCGATTGGGACCGAGGGTCTTGGCTTAACCGCCCGGATCACGAGGTAGAAAACCTCTATAAAAAGTTACCCCGAATCTCAAGCGGCGGCGCACCGCGAGGAGATGTATGGCTGACGGGTTCCTATGGAAAATCAGTCGCTAGTGCGAACCACTGCCGGGCCTGGCTATGGCTTATCTGGGCACAGGGGGCACTGCCCAGATGGACTTTTTATTTCCCCCATACTCGTGGGAACAGTATGGAAAATGACATTACCCAAAATACGGCCGATAACGGCGAAGGAAGGAAGGAGAGGGATGCGGGGTCGGAGTCCGGCGCCGCATCCACCGACGTGAGCGCGGGAGGCTCAGAGAGCTCCCGGCGCGGGAGGCCCGGGGCTGCTGCGGGGAACAGGGAGTTCCTGCGCAAGCGATCCAGGCCGGTAGGCGACCGAGAGTCGTCGTCAGAGGGGGAGCTGGCTTCGGCTCGCAAGATCCCCACCAGCAAGCGTGGCGGGATCCGCGGCAAGGGGAGAGGCCTCTCTGTCACCGAGAGGTCGGCGCGGCTTGCCGAGGAGGGGCGCCACCCGGGGGTGGCCGGTCACGGGGTGGATCGTTCGGGCCCCTCTGGTGACGAGGCGGTCGCAGACGGCGGCTCAGATGCGGAGCGTAAGGCCGAGTTTGCGAAGGAGGTGGAGGTGGCGCTGAGGGCTCTGTCTTACAAGCAGAAGCCCTCTACTAGACAAAGGGCCATACCTGCAGCGGCCGCCTCCATCATAGCGGCAGCGAAGGCCAGATATGCGGGGCCTCCACCAGACGAAGTTGCCAAACTGCGGGTGGAGGTCGCTCGCCTGACGGCTGCTACGGAGCTTCTCCAACAGGAGAACAAGAAGCTCCGAGCAGACCTGGCCGGTCTGCGCGAGTCCGGCTCTCGCAAGGCGCCCCAAAATGGGGGCCAGCAGCGACCAAGTCAGCCCGTGCCGGTGGAGAACCAGGTTCTGAACCTGGTTCGGCAGGAGCTGGCTGCCTTTCAGGCGCGGTTCTCCGTTCTGGAGGGCATTGTCCTGCGCCCCCCCCTGGCGGCAAACAAGGCGGCCACATATGCGGCTGCTGCGGCCTCCGCACCGGGGCCGTCCAGCCAGCCCTCCGGCAGGGTTACGTCGGCCCCCGAAAAGCCGGCTCTGGCGAAACCAGCTCCGGTCGGGAGGGCAGCGGCCCTGAGGCAGAGCAAGGCGGTGGCCCAAAAAAAGGGCAAGGCGGCGTATGTACCGGCGCCAGCCGCGAGACAGCCGCCATCGCCGCCTCCCCCGCCCACTAAGCCTTCTGTGGCCGAGCCCGGGTGGCAGGTGGCCGGAGAAAGAGCGATGGAGCGAAGGGCGGCAAAAAAGGCCAGGAAGCGGGAGCGGAAGCGCCGGCAAAAGGAGCGGAGCGTCGCGGCTGGGCTCAGCGCCCCGAAAACCGCAGCTGTAGTGATAACACTACAGCCGGATGCGGAAAAGAGAGGCGTCACCTACCGCGACGTGCTCGCTAAAGCGAAGGCGACGGTGAATCTCAGAGAGCTCGGGATCGCCGGGGGCCTCCGGCTTAGAGTGACCGCAACAGGGGCTCGAGTGCTAGAGATCCCCGGCGAAACCCGTGGCTCGTCCGCTGACGCTCTGGCCGAAAAGCTCAGAGCGTCCCTAAATGCGGACGAGGCCCGAGTGTCCAGGCCCGTCAAATGCGCAGATCTGCGCATCCTGGGTCTGGACGACTCGGTGACCGAGGAGGAGGTGGTGGCCGCCGTCACCAGGACCGGTGGGTGTCCTGCCGAGCAGGTCAAGGCAGGCACCTTACGTCCGGATCTGTCGGGCATGCGAACCGTAACGGTAAGCTGCCCTGTGACGGCGGCGAAAGCTATAGTGGAGGGCCGAAGGCTCTTGGTGGGCTGGGTGTCAGCGCAGGTGAAGCTGCTGGAGCCCAGACCTCTGAGGTGCTTCCGCTGTCATGTAGGGCACCACGTGTCGGTCCGGTGCACCTCGGAGGTGGACCGCAGTGGCCTGTGCTTCCGCTGCGGCCAGCCCGGTCACATGGCCGCGGCCTGCTCTGCCGCACCGCACTGCGCCGCATGTGCGGCAGCTGGCAAGCCAGCCGATCACCGGGCAGGGAGCAAGGCCTGCGGTACACCCGCCAAGGCCAGCAGCAAGGGAAAGCCCTCCGCCACCACCGCCAAAACCCCCACCGTCGCCACCACCGCAGCCGCCGCCACTGTTACCGCCGCTGCCGTTACTGCTGCAATTTCCGCAGCGGGGCCCTTGCAGAGGGCCCGGGAGGGGACTGAAATGGAGTGCCAGTAACGGCCCCATTGCGTCTTCTCCAGGCGAACATCAACCACTGCGCCTGTGCTCAGGATCTGTTGCTCCAGAGCATAGCGCAGTGGTCGATTAACATCGCAGTGGTCGCTAAGCCGTACTTTGTCCCGCCCAGGGATGACTGGGTGGAGGACCATAGCGGTTCGGTGACCATAATTGCGTCGGCCGCCGCCGGTACCCCGACCCTTGAGAGTGTCAGGAAGGGTCAGGGGTGCGTAGCAGCACGGTTCGGGGAGATCGTTGTAGTGGGAGTCTACTTCTCCCCGAGCCGAACTCTCGCCGAGTTCCACAACTCCCTCACGGAGTTGAGTGTCGTCATCGGAAGCCATTCCCTCCCCGTGCTTGTACTCGGGGACTTCAATGCCAAGAACTTGGCTTGGGGTTCTCGTTACACGGACGTGCGGGGTAGGATGGTGGAGGACTGGGCTCTGGAGACAGGTCTAGTCGTCCTAAATCGGGGTTCTGTCCCCACGTGCGTGCGGATGCGGGGCGAGTCGGTGGTGGACATCTCGTTCGCTAGCCCCGCTCTGTCACCGCGTGTCGTCGACTGGCGCGTCATGGAGGGGGTGGAGACCTATTCCGACCACCGGTACATCCGGTTCGACGTCTCCACTCAGACCTCAAGCGCACCGGTCCTACAGGCCCCGAGTGGTCCGCGATGGGCGCTGAAGCAGCTGGACCGGGAGCTCCTCCTGGAAGCCTCAATTGTGCAGGCCTGGGTGTCATCACCGGTCAGGCCTGCCGACATCAACAACGAGGCGGGTTGGTTCCAGGAGGCCATGTCCGAGATTTGCGACGTGGCAATGCCCCGAGTTCGGCCAGGAAGAGCCCGGCGTCAGGTGTACTGGTGGTCGCAAGAGCTGACGTCTCTGCGCAAGGCGTGCGTTGCCGCGCGGCACCTGTACGCCAGGCATCGCAGGCTCCGCATCCGCCCTCCGGATGCGACAGCCATTGAGGCGGAGCTGTACGAGGGGTACAGAGCGGCAAAGACCGCCCTCCAAGAGGCTGTCCGGCGGGCCAAGCATTTGGCCCGCGAGGAGATGCTGGAGTCTCTGAACGGAGATCCATGGGGGCGCCCTTACAAGATGGTGCGGGATAAACTCCGCACCCGGGGCCCCCCGCTAACGCAGAGTCTCCGGCCTGAGCTCGTGGAGGACGTGGTGAGCGTTCTGTTCCCTTCGCGAGGGGAGCATCCTCCCCCGCCTATGGCTCCGTCACCGCATGCGGTGCCAGAAGCGGACCACACCGATGACGACGATGACGTTCCGGAGGTGACTGGGGTAGACCTGAGAGTGGCGGTACGCAGGCTGAAAGCCAGAAATACCGCCCCGGGACCCGATGGCTTGCCTGGCAAAGCCTGGGTCCTGGCCTCTGAGGCTCTCGGGCCCCGACTGGAAGGGCTCCTAAGCGCATGCTTGGAGAGAGGCCAGTTCCCGCTTCGTTGGAAGACGGGGAAGCTGGTCCTCATCCGGAAGCCAGGGCGCCCTGCGGACTCTCCGTCCGCATACCGGCCCATTGTGTTGCTCGACGAGGTGGGCAAGCTCTTTGAAAGAGTCATTGCCAACCGCCTCGCCGGGCACCTTGCAGGGATGGGGCCGGATCTTGCGGAACACCAGTTTGGTTTCCGCAAGGGGCGCTCGACGGTGGACGCCATCATGCGCGTGAGAGCCCTCACGACGGGGGACGCGGTGTCCCGGGGCGGGGTTGTCTTGGCGGTGTCTCTTGACATCGCCAACGCCTTCAACTCCATGCCCTGGAGCTGCATTGCGGAGGCACTCCGGTATCACGGGGTGCCGACCTACCTTCGTCGTGTGGTCGGGGACTACCTGACGGATAGGGCCGTCATCTACCCCAGTCGGAGCGGAGAATGGAACCGGCGAGAGATGTCGTGCGGTGTTCCACAGGGTTCGGTTCTGGGGCCGGCCTTGTGGAACATCGGTTACGACTGGGTGCTGCGCACCGACCTCCCTACCGGCGTCAGTGTAGTTTGTTACGCTGACGACACGCTGGTACTGGCACAAGGGAGGTCGCACGAGGCGGCGGCCGAAAACATGACACGCGGGGTTGCGATAGTTGTGGAGAGGATCCGGCAATTGGGTCTCGAGGTGGCATTGCACAAGTCCGAGGCCATGTGTTTTCATGGGCCTCGGAATGCGCCACCGTTGGGATCCCTACTGATGGCAAGAGGGGTTTCCATCGGCGTCGGGTCGACGCTGAAGTACCTAGGACTCGTCCTCGACAGCCGGTGGAACTTCGTGGAGCACTTCCGACGTTTGGCTCCCAAACTGGAACGGACAGGGGCTGCCTTCAAGCGGCTCTTGCCCAACCTGAGGGGTCCAAACGCCTCCTGCCGGAAGCTATACGCGGGGGTCGTGCGGTCCATGGCCCTCTACGGGGCCCCGGTGTGGGCGCGTTCTTTGAGGCGGCAAGCCGCCCACTACCTGAACGCGCCCCAAAAGGTGATAGCCATAAGGCTAATCCGGGGGTACCGCACGATCTCCGGCGAGGCGGCTAGCCTCCTTGCCGGATTGCCGCCATGGGATCTGGAGGCGATAGTCCTCGCGCGCCTGCATGAATGGCGCGCGGAAGCACTATGTCGGGGAGAAACTCCGCTGCCGCGACAAATTGCCGCTCAGCGGACAGACCTCCGGCGTGATCTCATGGCGACATGGAGAGAGCGACTGTCGCAACCCCGTGCAGGGCACGCCACCATAGTGGCGATAAGTCCCCTCTTTGAGGAGTGGCTAGAGAGGCGCCACGGCGCACTCACCTACCGCCTGACGCAGGTCCTCACCGGACACGGTTGTTTCGGGAGGTTCCTGCATCGAATCGGGCGGGAGGAAACGCCCGGGTGTTTCCACTGCGAGGATCGTCCGGAGGACACGGTGGAACACACCGTGGAGGTCTGCCCCACTTGGGCGGAGCACCGCCGTGTCCTCACAGCGGCGATTGGCGGCGGCGATCTCTCGCGTCCGGCCTTGGTTCAAGCCATGGTCCGGAGCGAGAGGGAATGGGAAGCCGTCACCTCCTTCTGCGAAGCAGTCATACTAGTGAAGGAGGTGGCAGGACGTGAGAGGGAAAGAACCTCACGTCCCAGCCGCCGCGGGAGACGCCCTGGGCGTCGGGGGTCACGTGGTGGCTTCCGACCACCGTAGGCGCTGGCCTGTGGACGGCGAGTTATGGGCTAGCTCGCCGTCCGGCCGTCTTATGACGACGGGCCGTGTCGACGGCGCGTTCGTGTTCCACGCGCGCCTCAAGGAGATGTCAGCAATCAAGTAGGGGTCCGCATGGGCCGACGCCTGCCGGGGCTGCGGGACTGTTCGAAGGAGATACCGTGGCCCTGGAACATAACGGGCAAAGAAGGAACATGGATGGGTTTTAGTCAGTACAAGTCTGACACTCCCCTCCGCTCCGCCCAGAGTGGGGGGGGTCATTTGATGATTTCCCATCCGGAAAAAAAAAAAAAAGGCACGCACTTCTGATTTTTCGGATTCATATGCATATTGTATAATATGTTTCCCGATCATTATAATCAGGGTATCTACAAAGTTCGAGTAAATGGGTCTGTTCTAGGCAAGTGTGCTCTACTCTAGGCCTCATCGTCGTTTCACACCAAGTGAGTTGCGGCCAAACGCAAAAATATTTCGGGTAAAAACAAAAATGAGTGATGAAAATTATTGTGTGGCAAAGTAAAGCCACAATCAGTAGGACACCAGTGACGGCGCAACCAACAGAATTTAATTTTTATTGATTATAATAATGTATATGCGTTTTATGTGTTTTTATTTTTTATATAATGATTTGATTGAATTTTTTATATGACTATGTCTGAAATAAATGAATTAATAATAATATAGCTCGATGAACACTACTCAACTTGGTGTTCGCATGGTTGCGCAACCAACAAAATGTATGCAATTTTGTTGGTAGGTCTCAAAGATATAAGCCTAAGAAAATATTAAGTCGATTATGTTTAGGGTTCCGTAACCAAACGGTGCCAACGGGACTTTATTACTCCGCTGTTTTGTCCGTCCGTCTATCACAGGGCTGTAACTTTTGAATCGTAGTAGGTAAACACTTGAAAATACAGAGTGTGCATTATAAATATCATCTCATGCAAGAAACTTGTTATTTTCAGCGTTTTTTGTTTGATCTCAATAATGGCAAAACATACAAATGTCTTATTTCCAGTGTATGGAACTCTTTGTGTGCGAGTCCGACTTGTATTTGGCCGTTTTTTTTTTTGTTTTCGAGGGAAGCCTTCAAAAGGCGCTTGATATTTAATAATTCTACTATATCAAAAATAATCTACAATAGCAGTGGAACATTTACTTCGTGGGTGGATCAAATAATTCATCACTTGAATTGTTACAATTTCGAAATCAAAGTTACCTGTTAGATTTTCTAGGAAAACCCGTGTGAAATTGAAATCTATTTAAAAACACCTTTTTGGTAGGTTCAAAAATAAAAATCGAGACCGTTTTCAACGTTTTTTTTCATGAAACATTAATTTAAAACAACTATGTACCACCTACTTTTAAATAATTATAAAACGTATCCACGTATTTTTTTTTCCCACCAAGTACTCACCTACCTTACTTGGCGTCGTGTTACAAGAAACTCTTTGTGTTTGAACCTTTTATTTAAAGTTGCAACAAAACATCGTCTGGGAAATGGTGTTATGATGGATTACGGACATCTGTTCCAGCAGACGAGGTTTGTTGAGATAAGGTGGAACCATCATTCATGTTTTTTTGGCCTTCTTCGCTCAGCTCTATTATATTTCCCGGATATCCGAATGGAAACGGATACTTTGCGAAGATTTGTTTTCTTTTGCTTCCAGATGTTTTATGCTGATTTGATTCGTTCTGTTTCTTTGTAATTTTTTTATGAAAAGAATATTATTGTAATCCATTCACAATATAATGATATTTATTTTAGTCCATCACAAAAAAAAAAACATGTCACCCTTAAAATAATTATGTTTTAAAACTAGATGGGGTCGATTGTTGTTTTCTAAATTCTATCCTGTACTGAGAAGTCATACGGTTGGTGAGGCCGAAAACCATGTAAATT
This sequence comes from Noctua janthina, assembly GCA_963576755.1. Taxonomy (NCBI): domain Eukaryota; kingdom Metazoa; phylum Arthropoda; class Insecta; order Lepidoptera; family Noctuidae; genus Noctua; species Noctua janthina. Next base: position 10,374,187 of record OY755055.1, read on the forward strand.
TGTTAGTAATAGTGGTAGTTTAATGACTTTGTAGAACAAAGAAATCGAAATTTACCTAAGCTACTTCCGTTTGAATTGTGATTTTGTTTGTTGCATTCACATACACGTGTAAGCGGATTATCCAAGATTAAAGAAGCCTATTACAATCATATCAAAGCTACTTTCAGAATCTTTATTGACACCAAAATACAATAATCTTTGATTCAATTCAACTTTAAATACTTTCAAATCAAATAATCTATTTACTTGGTGATTGGTAAACAGACGGTCTATCACAAAGGTAAGAGAAAATGAGAACATTTTCACTATAGTGACATTAATATTCAAAACGTGTAAGAAAACAGAATAATTAATATGTAGCAGCACATAATAATTCAAAAGATTTCCTTGTACATTTAAATTACATATTTCTGTGCGTACTTACGCCACTTCAAACAACAGAAATTCATTTTTTTTTAAAGAAAAGCTTTACCCCTCACTAAGAATTTCTCCTGTATTATGGGTGCGTTTACAAAAATTGAAACTCACATACACAAACAGCCAGACCCGGAACAACTATCTGTAGGCCATACAAATATTTGTTCCGTGCGGGGATAAAACCCCGCGACACGCAGCGCAGCTGTCAATCGCTCAGCCACTGCGCCAACCGTGACGTCAAATATCCTGTTGGATTTAATGTATGACAAACCCTCTCCCTACCTACCCACATAAACAAACCAACCCTACCTGTATAGCAATCAAAGCCGCTAGGAGTTGGTGTCCGCAAACACATTACTGACATTAACATTAGTCACTGAACAATCAGTCAAGTCCAAGCCACTAAAGGTAATTGATACCTAACTCACGTTATGTACTAGGTTGACAGCTTTTATAGTATGTAGTAAATAATCAATCATGATTACTAATACTGATGTTATGAAGACGTTGGTATTAAAATAAAATAAAGACACTGAAGTGTGATTTATTTGCCTCGAGATAGGTAGGCGTACGTCGTCGATGTATGAGATTCATTAGAGAAATTGAAAATTCTTTTAAAAAATGAACGAAAGATGATTTTTGCTTGTGCTTGTTTTGTGAGAGGATGCACGAAAAAACAAGAAAAATAACTTTTTCTTGTTATTTCGAAGTATTTTATTTAATATTTTTATCATTCCTTGTTGTAAATGGTAGACTGGTAGAAAATGCCTTTGGCATTAAGTCCGCCTTTGAACAGTTTTAACTTGTGCATAAAGCTTTAATAAATAAATAAATAAATATGTTTCATTTAATCTGTGTTTTGTCTGCAATTGTTTGGATTAGTCTGTTATATTGTACATGTACATGTTTTCTCAATAAATAAATAAATAAATAATTAAAAATATTCTGTTAAATTTTGCGCCCCTTCTATTATCAGATAAACAGAAAAATCTGATTGTTGTTATTATGCACATTCGACGTCCTACCTACATTATTTTTTAAGCTGATTTACCTAAAAATATTTTATTAAATGTTTTGAGTAATTATAATAAATTAAAAGTAAAATCGAATCAATAAAGTAAGTAAAAAAAAAAATTCTGTATTGCCTGGAACAAGGAAAAGTACAAACTTAAATTATTCCGTAAATAAATGAGCATATTCTGCGCTAGTTTCAATATTTTTAAGGATCAACCGTAACCGAAACGGTTGCTATAACCGTAATATGTGTGTAGCCGGTTAATTATCAATTCTAGGAACCTTATGTGATTACCCTTTTTATTTTATTTTTATTAAAAGCTTTCAAAGCATTCAAGGGAACATAATTAATGTGGTCCCTTCCGACCACATGTGCTCTGAAAGCCAAAGCAAGCGCAAGCGTGACTGCTGAGCATGAGGTCCTGGGTTCAATTCCCATGTCGGGTAAAGTGTTATTGGGTTTTCTAATCAGGAATTTTTCAGTAGCAGCCACGAAGTCTGGGTTCGTTCCCGGTTGATGGTTTCACACATTCGCATGTTCAAAAACAAGAAGGTGCTACAGTCCAGGCACAAACATAATAATTGGCAAATGAACCTACTTGCCCATTCCAAAGAGTAGATATCTATGCAGAAGAATAGGTAAGAAACTCTATGGACACTCTTTTAAAATCAAGTCAGGTGTTAAAAATTACTGGTTACATTATTGTTGCTTTTATGTATATAGTGAAAACAATGCTGAAAAAAAAAACAATGTTACTACTAATTATTTTATTATAAATGCGAAGATTTCTGTGAATTAATGGCTGAATGGCTGTAACTCTAACACGCATTAACTTCTGAACGGATTTGGATGAAATTTGGTACACAGGTAGTTTGGTACCTGGATATAAAAGCATTATATGTGTTAACATTGGAAAGGTACTTTTATATCCCTGTGCTACCCGTGGGACAATTACAGAACTTAACGCGGGTGAAACCGCGGGTTTAAGCTAGTTAAAAATAATTAGTGCAAGCCCTGGCCTCATGTACCTCTTCTGCATGAACACAAAGCTTTTTCTAACCAGCTCAAGCCAATTCTGCGACGAAACGTGTGGCCACTCACTAATTTGCCAGGTAACTAGTTATCCGTATAACGTTATCATTAAATTCCCAAAGCTAACGACGAAATTCTATTTGGCCAGGCCACAGCCACCTGTATATGATATTTTAGAGGGTGCGAGATATTAAAGGTACAGGGTGTAAACAGACCCTTTACATAGCCGTCAACCAAGCATTCTGTACATCAAACTAAGTAACTTTACCCAAAAATTATTGCTGGGATTTTTTTTTTGGGGTGAATAATCACGTTTTACGGTAGGACTCGGTGGAAAGCACTCAAAGCATTGTGCTGATGGATGGATTAAATAGTACGGGCGTCGAGGTGGTGTGTAAAGTAAAAATCTTACATTAAAAACATGTATTTATAAAAAAAAACTTGTGAAAAAGTTGGAACTTTAACCTTATCCGTATACTCCGTAAGTAGAAGGTTCCCAGGTATGGTCTAGAACAAAAAGAATATCGCAAAGACGGGGAGAACAAGTGCCTTTCGGTTATGTTAAGGGTCTATTTACACCCTTTATTATCATAAAGACATCCGTAGTTCCCTACGGTCTTACCCTGCGTAATCTTTACACCATGTGATATTGAATCGCGATTTATTTTTCATAGGTTAATTGTGATCTGTGGCCATATATTATTATTATTTCCTTTATTTATTTTTATACATATTAAATACATTTTTAAATATTCTAATATAAAACAATATAAAAAAAACATTTAAAAATATAAAAAATAGTGGTCCGCCGGTATCGGGAGCAGGGTCCAAGCTACCGGTGGTTAGGGCTCCAGAGACAGGAACCTCCTCACAATGCGAGCCGTATCGAGGAGTACTGCCTTCTGAATCAGGCCCTTGATCCAACCGCCTAACGAGAGCCTCGAAAGATGGTCGTCGAGGCTCTTGGCTATAAGGCCATTGGCCGTCACGACAATCGGCACAATGATAGCCGAGTTCACATTCCACATGTCGACAACCTCGTGTGCTAAGTCGAGATATTTAATTTGTTTCTCTTTCTCAGCTTTCACGAGGTTCTCGTCATGCGGAATGGTAACATCGACTATCATTACACGGCGCGCTAATCGGTCTATCACTACTATGTCAGGTTTATTGGCGACAATAGTCCTGTCAGTAATGATAGACCGATCCCAGTACAACGTGACATGGTCTTTCTCGAGAACTGGGTCGGGCACATACTTGTAGTACGGTACCTCAGATTCCACAAGTTTATATTTCAAGGCAAGTTGTTGGTGAATAATCCTGGCTACTTGGTTGTGCCTGTGCAAGTACTCGCCGTTAGCCAGACGAGAACAACCAGAAATAATATGTCTGATGGACTCACCCGGACGGTGACATGCCCGACACACGTCAACCGTCCCGTCCTTCATAATATATTTCCGGTAGTTGTTCGTCAACATAACTTCGTCCATAATCGCACAGACAAAACCTTCAGTTTCCCCAAAGAGGTCGCCGAAACGTAACCAGGACACGGACGCTAGAAAATCTACATCGGGCCCATGAAGAGCCCGGTAGAAGCGTCCATGAAGCTCCTTGCCTTGCCATACTTCCTTGCGGTCATCGGTAGTAAGTACTACAGGTTTGCGCCAGTTCTCTTTAGCCATGGACAGCGGGGTGAGTCCCTTGTCCACTGCGACCACATCTCGGTGCATACCCACCTCGGTTTTTAAAAAATATTCTCTGAGACTGCATATCTCGCGGTTGTGAAGGGTCTTCGCGTTTAAAAAACCTCGACCCCCGCACTTCCGCGGGATGTACAGCCTCATTACCGATGATCGTGGGTGATGCATCCGGTTTGCGGTTAACAGTGTACGAACTCTTCTATCCAGGGCATCGAGTTCGGTCTGAGTCCATTTGAGTACGCCGAAAGAGTACATTAAAACCGGCATGACCCAACCGTTGAAGGCGCGCACCTTGTTCCCGCCTGAAAGAAGGCTATTTAATACCTTGTTCAGGCGTCCAAAGAAGCGCTCCCTCAACGACTGCTTCATGTCAGTTACGTTAATGCCTAACGATTCCGACATACCCAAATACTTATAGCTTTCGGATGAGGAGAGGGATCTCAGGTGTATGGAATCCGAGAGCTGAATTCCCTCGGATTCCATAATCTCCCCTCGCTTTACATACATGACTGCACATTTCTCTTTTTTTTTTTATTTGAGTCGTAGGCCTTCTTATAATCTATCCAACATGTCGACAGATCCTTGCGGGATCGACGAACCTTTTGGCTAATGGCCATGTCGATGAGGAGTAGCTCCTTCGTACCGCGGGACCTATTCCTACATCCATTTTGAGAGGCAGACATAATGAAGTTTTTGTCAATGTGTGTATTAATTTTCACTCTGTATTATTATTATTATTATATTTAATTCAAGTAACAGGACTCACAAAGTTAGTAACAATATTTCCTTACAACTATGTTAGTAAACTTAACCTACACACTTAACCTAACACTGTCTCACATTATAGATTTATGCGAATCCCTGCTACAAGCTTAACACCGAAGTAGAAAGCTTGCAGCAACGATTCACACACAAACAGTCCAGTCTGCTCGCCACACACTGCAGTATAATGTTGGGGCCGGCCCGCACCCGGCGCACCAGGGAAGCGCATCTTTTACGCATCGTGGTGTAGAAACAATCGACACGCGCATCAGCAAACATCCCTGATGCGCTACAGAAGCGGAACAGCCCCATCAATACCCGGAACGCGTTATTATATTGAACGCGAAGGGCGCTGTACGATTTTTGAGTGTAATCTACCCACAGGCTGCACGTGTAAAATGAGGTGCAATATGCACGAAATAAGGTTCTTTTTACAACGACAGAACAACGTGCAAACCTGCGAGCGATCATATTAGCTCTTACCGACAGCGCCCTTCTTTCTCTCTCAATATCATCATCGTCTCTGAGGTCAGCGGTCAAGAGATGTCCCAAGTATTTCATTTTATATACCCTCACAAGCGATATTCCGTTCAACTTGACCGGAGGGATAGCATCAGGACATCGACCACCGGCACCAAAGACCATGACTTCACTTTTAGTGACGTTGTAGACCAATCCATGAAGTAAAGCATATTCTTCACAGATGGTCACCAATCTCCTAAGACCACAAACCGAGGCGCTCAGCAGCGCCATATCATCGGCGTAACTAATGTTGTTTACACATACTCCATCAATGTAACAGCCGGCACGCTCTCTGCTGAGCACCTCGGTCAGCCCATTGACATAGAGGTTGAAGAGCGTGGGGGAAGTCAACCCCCCCTGCCTTACCCCACACTCCAACCTATACGGTTCCGAAAAAGCCCCGGCCCAGCGTACCTGATTGATCTGGCCTCTATACCAGCATTTAAAAGTGTTAATCAACTCTGGAGGAACACCAGATTCTTCTAACTTCCTCCAGAGGATATTGTAGGAGACCAGATCAAAAGCTTTGGAGAGGTCGAGGAAGCAAGCATACGTAGGAGTTTTCCTATCCGAGTAGTACCTCACAGCCCACTTTAGACACAAGATAGCACTTTCAGTAGATAGTCCGGATCGAAATCCGAACTGATTGTCGTGCAGCTGAACAAAGTTATTAAGTTGTCTGTTAAGCAGGCTGTCAAGCACTTTCGCGATCACTGTTGCCAGAGAAATGGGCCTATAGTTCTTTATGTCAGCAATATCACCCGTTTTATTTTTAATAATGGGCACTACGATAGTTTTAGTCATATGGCAAGGTAAATACGCATGACTCACACAAAAGTTATAAAACATTGCTAACACTCTTGGTAAATGAGGGCCCGCGAACTTGAGGTGCTCAATGCTGAGACTATCATGACCTGGAGACTTGCCTCTTGACATACTGTTAATAACACATTTAACGTCCCTAGCAGTGAATCTCGTTCCAAGGTCACCAAGGTCAACAACATCAGGCTCGGAAACGCAGGGACCCAGTGGAGACTTTATTCTAAAATGTTCCTTAAAGAGATCAGCAATGCCTACGGGATCGCTCTCCCCATAGAGAGACACAGGGAGGCCTGGCTTACTGCTCAGCTTATTTGTGTGTTTCCAAAACGATCGAAAATCATTGCTTGAATGTTTTGAAGCCAAAATATCCATTTTTATTTGGTCTTCATTATTTTGGCACCATTTCAAGCGAGACTTAAACATTCTCTTTGCTTCACGCATATCACAAAATGTGGGACCAGCAGAAGGCTTCCCAAGGTCTTCCCAAAGTCGAAACTTCTGCCTGGCCACCCTGTAAGCCTCACCTACATGCGCATTCCACCCTACCACTACTTTCTTTTTTCTACGCTTATTGCGACCCCGACCCACCGCAGCTGACTCGGATAAAGCACTAACTATATCTTTATACATATTGTCTATAACAGCGCGATGACATACTTGATTGCAACTTTTGTCACTACAGATTCTGAAGTCTTCAGGAAAATCAATAAGTCTAAGTCTTTCATGACATGCCTTTGTGTAAGACTGAGACTGTTCAAGACTTCTGTCTCCCCAAACAATAACATTTTCCATATAATTAGAATTCCATTGCTTTTCACAAACATTATCGAATAGACATTCTAGAACAAGCGGGTAATGGTCCGACCATAATGTATCGTATACAACACTCGCATTAACTACAGACTCACGGGCCGCTTTGGTAACCACACAGTGATCAAGCCACCTCCGCGAACCGTGTGCGTCACTCACAAAAGTGTAGATATCTGAGTCTAACCCCAATATCTCCGTATCAACACAGTTCCACTCAAATTCCTGACAGAAGCCTATCAGTTCTGTAAAAAATCGTTCTGTTGGGTGTGCATTGAAATCACCAAGAATATAACAGTTTTCAATACTTGAACTATCAATAATGGCACTCACCAAACTGAGGCAATCCGTGAATTCCACTAAGTTACTAGCCACGTCCGTGGGCATGTACACATTAAACACTAATATTGACCTTTTATTTATCACTATTTTAATAGCGCACACTCGCGGGTACTGCACTCAACTACCGACACATTGTTGAACGCACTTTTTCTCCAAAGGAGGGCTAGGCCACCGTACGGTCGCCCCCGAAGAATGCCCGCCGTCGTATCCACCGCCGACGTACCGGTGCAGCCGAACTCATCGCTGATACAATGTAGGTACGAAAGTTCCTCTGGTAACAACCATGTTTCTTGAAGTGCGATGATATCGTTATTGGAACACAGCTCCCGTATGCCATCAATAGACCGTTTAACACTTTTACAGTTATAAGTCACCAGCTTATATATCTGTTTATCCGTCTTTCTTAGGTGTAGGGCCGACACTAGAACTTATATTATTATTTCCAGTCGCATACGTATTCTTATAATACAAGAAACGTCTAAATATTATGCCCTTCGGCCACAAGTTGTCATCCAAAAATACTTGTATTTTAGACTCAGGCACATAAAACTTGTAAGATTTATACAAATTCTGTTTATTCGATAATATTCTATCTAACTTTACAGACATCTGTGTTTTAGAGACAATATAATCTGCTATGTCTGCTATGTATATATGAACACCATAAGGGAAACTCTACACATGAAGTTCTATCAAATGGGAATGATGTCAGGTGATGTCAGGAAAATATCTTGTTTCGGCTGCCCGCGTCCTAACCACAGCGACCGGTCGAAAACCGCAAGGTGCCCATAGCACTACGCGGAGCGGAGCTTTACACGGGGAATCTTTGGGTCAACTATATCAAAAGAACGCTGGATGGCCTACGCGTTCAGTATAATAATATTTTTATGATGCTGCTGGGACTGCCTCGATGGTGCAGCGCTTCTGCGATGTTTACGCAAAACCGAACTGACGGCTTCCATGCCGTCATTCGCAAGAAAACCGCGTCGCTGTTGTCAAGGTTGCGGGCGAGTGGCAACAGCATTCTTAAAACTGTGGCGGAGAGTATCGACTCTCCGATTATTAAAGGTTTTGTGAGAAGGACAATCACTCAACATTAATTTGGGGTTGTCCTTTTCACAATACTATCTATTCTGTGTCTCTATTTTAGTTTAAGTACTAACACTAGTAATACGTTATTTTATTGTTTACTAACACGTTGGATCATTGTTGTCCGAAAAATAAAGAATATTATTATTATAGCCACGCATTCGGGTGCACCGAACTCGAACCTTCGAGTGATTATCGCTATGGTTAGGACGCGGCCTGACGAATGATTTTCATTTTGTCGAAATTGAGGGCATGTAAAGTGAGACTATAAGAGCCAAATGATTTTGAGTTGTAGGCTTTTAACTCCATTTCCATAAAAGTTTACATAAAATCAGAAGTAAGACCTGATTTATTTTCATTTGACATCACGATCATCGGCAGTTGAAGTAGGTACCTTGAAATAATACGGTACAAGAATACATTAGTCAGTGTGAGCAGACATCTTGTTTATTAGTTTTTAACGACTACCTCTTTCAAACAGTTGAAAAGATATTGAACTAGATAGACCATTGTTTGCGCCAGTTGAAAGTTAGGTCGTACTGTGCCGTTTACACTTGTATCTTCTCAATGTTTCTCATAATTGAAAGCCATTTAAAGTTCCATTCCAAACAATCAGTAGTGCGGTCTGAGCGCGGATAGCAAAAGATTTGACGACTATTTCCTTTGTTGTCCGTTGATTTAGTCGTTCACTGGAACAGAAAGCGCTGATCTGATCTAGAACACAATGGGTACAAAATATTAGTGACGGCAACGACCTTGTCACAACAAAGCCTACCCTAAAACTGTCTTTGTTTCATAAAATACACAACACTGTTCATTGTAAGTTAATTAGTACCGAAACAGACTTTTATCCGCCGGGTGACGTAAGATTAGCATAAGTAAATTCGATACTTTCGGCCCGAAATCCTTTTGGGACTCGTTCTAATTCAGATCGCGTCGGAATATTTACAGAATCGTGTTACATTTTTATCCTTTTAGAATTGCAGACGCCCATTTGAATAATTGGCAAATAGAACCCCTTTTTTATTCCATTCGAACTCATGGAAAGTGTAAAACACTCATTCGAATTGATTCGAGAACTGTGTCTCAATAAGTTGGAAGCGAGTTTCCGAACAGTCGTTTCTTAACGGCCGATTTAGCGATGCCTTTATTGCAAGCCTAATGAATTGTACTTGTTTTAAAGTTTCTTGTATCACGGCCTGATATCGGATTCAGATTGGAATGAGGGCGGCTCTAATGACGGCGAAGCAAGGAGCCGAGCCGTTCAGACTTTTTCATTTCGACTTTGGTTTTAATTAAAACCAGCACGTTCATTGGAACTGAGAAGAGGACCGGTAAAGTTGGACTGTACTATTACTGGTTTTATGACTTAGCTAGAACGTACTTGCGGTCACGGTTTACAGGGAACTTACTTTTGAATGGTTGGAGTATAATACTCGAGTAGTGGTTTTATTGTAATCGCTTTGCGAGCACTGCTTATTATTTTTATTGATGCTGAGCTGATCGTAATGACAACGAGATTCTCTTTACAAGTAACAGCCGCCGTGACGTAATGATTAATTATAGCGTAATTAGTGAGCTCATCTTATCTTTTGGTTTGGCTGTCTAGAACTTTTTTCGCCTTACAAGGCATAAAAAGGCATCACGTATTTTCTTTTATTCTCGGATCAGACACATTAATCATATATTCTGTGTATTGCTTAGAAAAGGGCGATTGGTAGCGTTACCTGTCACAGAGGACATAAACTACAGTCCCTGCGGGAATATATCGAGCACAGCGCTTTCGACTGACATTCTAATAAATATCCCTAACTTATGTGGGCGTTCCATACTTTATTTTTATCGTAGTTACATTCAATATTTCCCACAGATATTATTAATGGTCAGATGGTAAAAATAACTAAGTGTTTTCTTCTCAATTCTTCCTGGAGTGCGTGTTTTAATAGTGAATGTCTTTTACATTTATTTAAGTATTTCCCAAGTTCTATATACTTAGGCATAGATACCGATCAGACGAACACCTGATATCGATTCTCGGTTAGTCAATTGTTTATGACTATGACAAAGGCCTTGAACACCATAATTAAATCTTGTTCAAGTGGTCATGTGCTGTTTTTCACAGCGTATTGACCGTGTTGAGCCAAAAGTTTTTTTTTTTTTGGAATATCCCAAAGGAAATAATCTCAGGTTCAGGACTGCGGGTGTTTTTACATCGACTTTCAATAATATTGACATTTTCGTAGGCTTTATGTAGGCCCCTATGTTTAATTACTCGTCGTGGCTAAATAATAACAGGTTAAGCCGCGCTTGCCTAGGTTGGTCCGTGGATGGGTGACCACCCATTACATACCGAGTTTCCTCCATGCCTCGGAAAGTATGTTGAGCCGTTGGTCCCGGCTGTCATTTGTAGATCTTTGACAGTCGTTACAGTGACCGGAAAGACAGACAGGCAGTATTTACTAAGGGGTATCGTATTACCCAGTTCTAACTGGGTTGTGGTGGTAAGATAGGCAGTCGCTCCATGTAAAATACTGGTATTCAGCTGCATCCAGTAAGTCTGGAAGCCGACCCCGGCTTCAAATAACGCCCTAAACTCAGTTCTAAAAAATTTCGTCTTACATAACATTAGATCGAAATCTTTAAACGCCACATAATAAACCTGGAATTTATGATGAACTTGATGAGGGTATTACAAATGGACACTTTTATTGCCACGTCAGACCCTTTTAGAGGTGAACATGATGCTAATAAAGACTTATTTCCAACGGACTTGATTAATTGAGACCTTATAACGAAATGTTGTTTACTTCTAGATAATGATGTGTTTGCTTTTGCTGAAAAATGGACTTTGAATTATGATCTTCATGTAATAAATACATTCTTTATTTCACCAAAAGCCATCACAGACTAAGAGCATATAAGGCTTACGATTGAGTCACAATAATGTTAATACTCTGACTCCTAAACTAGATGTTAGTGCCTGTGTCTTAGGAGTCAAAACGGGACGTTACAACAATAAGCAAATAGTGTAAAAGAAAACAGGACGTAATCTATGTAATGTATCTGTGTAAGTTGCACGGAGCGTCAACAATGGTAGGCGAGAATATTTTTCCGTTGCTAATACGGTACGTGCATGGCACGCGACGGTGTTGATCGGTGACGGAACGTCAGTCTCATACTTTTCTATACAATTTTTTTTTCCCTGAAACGTTCAAAACACGGTCATGGTATAGTACGGTGTAGTGGTCATAATCCTTTAAACACTGACCATACAAATAAAAGCAATTTTCTCAAATCATTTAACCCTTATTGTATACAAAACACTGTGTTGATTAACTTTTGTTCCATGAAAAAGGGACGTTAAGTACCGCTAATTCAATCAATAGATATCGGGCTTGGTGACATACATGTGCCCTTAAAGCCCTTGTCGTATAAACTAACCATTTGTGTCAAGGTCGAAAAAGAATCACCATTAAGTTAATTGGCGAAAGGCCTGCGTTATCAGTTTTCCGCACGACCGGTTGATTAACGATTTACGAAAATAGCTCTGGGTAAGACGATCGGACAATATTTTCTGGGCGAAATATCCGATTTCAATGACTCTGATAATGGTTATCTGAGATCAATGAGTTTTGTCGATACTTTTTAAGGAAGATTTATATATACACCCTTTTTAAGTTAACTAAGTAACTTATCACACTCTTCAAGGCCAGACAAAATCACCGTAGATCGTTGACAAGATATCGCGTAGCGCACTGCTACGCGCCTCTACGAGCGGCGTAGCGCGATAAGCGTAGACATTCTCGTAGCAAGGTGATATCGTTTGTCACGTCTCATGTCGTAGTAAAAAAATAAGTACTCTTTATAAACAGATAATTCTGCAAAAATAATGTAGTCAGTCTATGTTTAGAAATAATTTAAATCACAGTTGCTAGCCATTTCCTCTATTACCGCAATGAAAGAGATAAACCGCAATAAGAGTGGAAAAAAATACGAGAAGCCGAGGATTACATGTTTTTGCATTTTTATTCCATTCCCGAATCAGCATGCAAACATTTTTCAATGCCGGGATTTGCTTTATTTATTACGAGTCTGGTAACATATTGCTGTTTTATAGGAATGTGCAATTATATCATTATTATTTCTTTTATTTATTTTTTATACATATTAAATACATTTTTAAATATTCTAATATAAAACAATTATATCATTTATTATTATGTTATTGGATTTAATTCGATTATTTATTTTCATATTAATGAAACGCGAAACAAAACGTTTCAGAGCCTAATTATTCAATTTAAATGACATCATTGATCATTTATTTTACATTTCATTTTTTGTCATTATTGTTAATGATTTTGACATTACTATTATTAATTATTTTGACATTATTAGTAATTATGACTAAAATATTCCAAATGTAATTATGTACTAACACAAGGGTTTAAGATGTGTGTGTATTACTAACAAATTGGATTTTATAATCTATTATTAATAAATGGTTTGATTTTGATTGAAATAAAGCTGTTTAATGATAACAGGATTATCACATTCAATCATAAACAATATTGTTTGGACTACTACTATACTATAGTTGTTAGATTAGCTACATTAGAATACTAAATTTCATAACATATGTACATAATCGTGACGCCTGTAATCCCCGAAGGGTTGGGCAGAGGTGTACATAATTGTATACCCACATTTCGCCAGTTATGTTTAAGTCCCATTGTAATAGGGGACGAGCATATTGCCATTAACCCGGTACAAATCCAGACTCCGTGGCTGCTACTGACAAATTCCTGTTGTCCCACTAGCAATATGTTCGAGCCGGGAATCAAACCCAGGACCTCATGATCAGCAGTCGCGATTATATCCACTAGACTAACGAGGCAGTTATATTTAATTATTTTTATTTTATGTTTTCTTTTTTTTTAAAAAAACATTGCCCCACACTAGGTATTTCTCCTGTAACGTGGGTGCGTTTACAAAAATTTAAACTTACATACACAAACAGCTAATTGTTATACTTTACGAATAAAGTTTACATAGTTAGTGTTATTAGTAAATGTCCATGTTATTTTAATCATACTTAATTCCAAGTTCTGGAGTGGCGACCGCGAACCGGAAGACGTTGCGTTGGAAGGCCTCCCACTAGGTGGACCGATTACCTGGTGAAGGTTGCAGGGATCCGCTGGATGCGAGTCGCACGGGACCGGTCAATGTGGCGATACTTGGGGGAAGCCTATGTCCAGCAGTGGACGTCTTTCGGCTGAAATGATGATGATGATAATTCAAATCCCAAAAAAATAGGTTCATGATTACACAGACATATTAATTCTAAATTATTATTATTAAATACCTGTTGTATCCCATTGTAGGGCAAAGGCTTCCTTGTTTCTATTCCAAAGCTGCATTAATAAAGAATCTTATCAAAGGACCAAAGATACCTAAAACCCACTTTCAGAAATACCATTCTTCACTAAAATGTCAACAAAAAGGACCTCAAATGTCAATTTGTCGTAAGCTTAGGAAACCGGAGCATTTTCTTAAGAAGAATATTTCCGTACACGCATGGAGGTCTTCAATCAAGAGAGGGGACATGGGACATAAGCCGACGACCCGAGAGAAAGGGCTGTGACACATTGGCGCGATATATCGTGCGATAAGATATTTCGATAGTTGATCGCGCAAAGGTAAAACTGTTGTTTTATTTTCTAGTTCACGACCAAAGATGCCGCATGTTTTATCCGGCCCGTCGAGCACAATCTGCACCCTCCAGGATTGAAATAAAGCAAAAGACAGAGGTGTCCAAATCACTACTGCTGGTCGGACAAAAAACTGAGTCATCGATACGAGAAGAGGAAGAAGAAGACCATCATAATCTTCCTGATTTTGTCCCATATTATTTGGAGTCGGCGACACACGACTTTTTCTTCCATTCTGCCCTGTCAATCGCCACGATATCATTTACTCCTTTTTCTTCCAATCATTTCTCACACAATCCATCCATCTATTGTTTGGCCTTCCACTCTCACTTTATCCATCAACATTGATATTCATCACTCTTTTAGTCACATGCGATTACCTACAAATGTATTGGACAAGGACAAAATTACAATATCTAAATAAACTTTGGTACATTCAAACTTACCATCAAGCGCATAACAGAAATAACTCGGCACATAAGCCAAAGATCCGAGAAAAAAAGCCTTGACACATAGGCGCCAATGGCCATAGATATATTGTCTGTAGTCACTATATTGCGATTGTTAGTCGCGCGATGGTAAAACTCTGGTTTCATTTTCTACTTTATCCCCAAACAGACTCCGTTTTATAAGTCAGTTTAAATGTTACTACGTAGGTAAAGAAGCCAGCACGTCGAGCTACTACAATCTGTCAATTTTTTTAAATAGATTTTTAACTTTAGCGTTATAGTATTAGGTTCAAGGTTGATTGGAAAAAATTTACAGTTTCGGGTAGTTTGATGTGCTGGCGTCTGTACATCTCCAAACTTTCTTTTAATAAAAAGATAAGAGGACTCGGCATAAGGTATACACATGGCGCCAAAAGTCTAGCGAGCGACGTAAAGTATTGTATGAAAAAAGGCCAACTGCGAGATAACAATAAAAAATTACAAGACTTAACTACGTCAATTTAAATGACTAAATAGGCAGGTAAAAAGTATTTCATTGTCAAACTAACTAGAGTAATTATAAAGCACCCTAATTTGCAACGCCTGTAAAAGGCCGCTAAGTGAAAAGTGGTTACTGTGATAATTTAAAGTCCTACTTTTGTATACTTTATTGTTACTACCTATTTAAAAGCTCCAGTTGACCTTAGACGGAACAAAAGGCTCTTTCCACTTTTCTCTAAAGTTAAACAATTTTAGTTTGAGTTGGAGACATTAAATTATTTTAGGTCAATAAATAACTAACTATCCATAAATAGAGATCATAAAAAGAATCCCTCAGTGATTTGCAGGAATTCAGTAGATCCAGGTTTGGTTAAAAGTAAGACTGGTCTGCAATCATGGCTGAGAAACGAGCCAGGAGGCTACTTTAAGCCAGCCGCATTTAACTGGCACACAGCCTCATTGCAAAGTATGAGGCCATTTGTTTCGCTCTCACATTGTACTACACTGCAATGAAAAGCTAACAACAATATGAAAGTCGCAAAAATAAATCGCATCGCACCTTTGTGAAGGGGCCTAACACAACCGCAAAAATAAAACAAAAGACAAAGCCTTAGTTCGAATTTGAGGAGGGTTCTAATGGACATTTTTGTAAACGAAAACCATTTTAATGATTTTGTTCAGAGCAATCTGAGTAGAGACCTAATAAAGGCCAGACGATAAAATAAAAGAACAGATTAACTACGTAAGAACAATGGTCCTAATGAATGTTTATTCAATGCTTTTAATACTTTACTCGAGTCGTGAAATGAGCAGTTTCGACCGTTTATTTTAGGGGAACACTTTTTGTTTTAAATTTACTTTCGTAGAACTGAAATATTACACAAACCTTACGAAGATTATGTTAATAATAATTTTAGATAACGACCTGTTTAAAGAACTTCAAAAACAACAAAAAATCCTCTAATATCATCACACTCGGCACAGCACGTCTTCTTCATCCATATTTCTCTATTACTCGTCATCTCAAAAGACTACTGCTTTCTTGAAATAATATCATCATTCACACCGTGTATCCATCGTTTCTTTGGTCTTCCTCAATTCTTATACCCATCGACATTCATACTCAAAAAATTCTATAACAAGTATGTAAACTAGGTTCTTATAAATCAAAAAATCAATCAAAACAGACAAAAGCTGGAAATCTAATACAGCTATTCAATTATGTGGAATAAACTGCAGTGCAGTATTGTGGCCATTCGAGGGGAAGTTAATTAAGTCTCTGAATAGAAATTGATTAACAAGAAAAACTAACAAAAACAACCAATACAATTTAAATTCAAAGGGCAACGTGTCTGATTGAAAAGCCTACCTTACAGACATGCAATACAAGTTTAAGTACGGTGCCGAGGGAGTGCGGCGCGGGTGGGAAAACCGACCCTCATCTTCACTATAAAAACCACTGAAAGTTTGAAAATATTTTATCAGATGTAATTCATTACTGGATTCTCACTAGTATACTAGACAGTTGTCTATAGTTAACGGTCAATGTAACAGATATAAGGACGAATCACGAGGGGTTGGCGGAAAGCCTATGGTAAATGAAGTTCGCGAACAGCCGCGTAGTCAGTCGGGTTCGAGCCTCGAGAGAGGAACTACGCGTCTCGTTTGCCTCGAAAACGTTCGTTACGGAGAAGAACAAAGTTTTGTGACTGAAAATTAAAGTTCGGTTTATTTTGAGTTCGCAATCAAACCTGGAAGAGTTTGTTTGACGTTTGCGTTTGGAAGTGCGTGTAAATAAAGGTTTGTAGGTTCATTTAGAATTAGCATACGTTTTGTTGGGAAAGGTTTTTGTTTGGTTTTGTTTGTGTTGAACTTTTATGCAGGCACAGCTGTACGCATTTAATGGAGGTCCTAAAAATACAGTAAAGAGGTTTTAATTGAAACATAAAACAATTTACTAAACAAAATTACAAAACACAAATGCTTGATTCATAAATTAATATTTTATTCGTAAACGACTAATGACTAGTTAATTGATTGTTTCATATTTAAATAGAAGATACACATCAGGTTTTGAGTTATTGATATTTTTTGTGATCCACACATGGGGACTCGCTAATCTTTGTGATGGTTATGATTATCTTGAGCATGGGGAACAGTACATAATTGCATTAACTACTTTCGTATTTAGTATGCTAAATTTGGTAATAACTGCTGTGATTTGTAGTACAGTAGCCTGCATAATTTTTCAGGCTGTCATTGCTTGGCTAAGGATAATTGTAGTAAGTATAAAGAGACCATAATGATGATAACCACGAGATAGCAATATTTTGTCATGCGTCTAATACCACTAATTGTAGGTATGAAAGTTTGTGAAGATATGATTTTGTTACTCATAGCTCATAAGGCATTATCGGTTAAATCGAATTCGTGTTAGACGCACAAAAGCAGACCATCATTGCATTAACAATCTTATAATCTTGGGGGCCTGGTGACCCGTAACACAGGTATTGTATGCCTATTTTGGGCACTAGTCTCTCACAAATGTTTACCATGTGTAATAGATTTAATAATTACTGTTCACTGTAACGTTTGTGATGAGAAAATAAACATATTATTTATTTAACAAAATCAGTGATTTTCTTAGCTTGAACTGTCCTCACTCTCAGTTGAAGGCCACCTTGATTCCATTTCTTTTACTTCTCACGGTGTTGTGTTTCTTCTTGTCAATTCATAGGGAAGGCATCCTTTTGCGTCTAGCCATCCTCCCGTCGACTTGCCGCGACTCATCTATGTATTTTAATCAGGTATAAACAATGTAAATAAGTAGAATACTTACATTGTATGCACTTCCTATTAGATGGCAGAGAATGACCCCTTTTATTTATACATACTCGTACCACACCTTATTGTATTCAGTTAAAAGAAAACTAATCGAAGTGTTTGTGGCAAAAAAATACAAATCGATTCAAAACGTTAAAACAACAACTTGTCGCAAGTCTTCTTAAAGTAATATGCTCAAAGTGCACTGTGCAAGACTGTGTCACACATCATCATTCTCCTGGCCTTATTCCAATTTATTTGGGGTACTTCTCTATTATTCGTCATCTCAGCAGTCACCTCCTTTCTAGCCATATCATCCTTGCGCAAGACATATTTCACTACTAATTTTACTTATTATAAATACATATTTCATGCACATATCAATTAATGGCACTATTCTATCAAAATTCGAACGAAGCTATAACTGAAAATTGATCTTATGACTTCATGCTCTTGCTCAGCAGTTGCGTTTGCAACCACTCGACCAAGAGAACAGTCTACTCTGGATATTGTTATTATTATACCAGCCTATACTGTCCCACTGCTGGGTAATGGTCTCCCTACTCTTTGTATTATTGTACTCATGGCTATTTTCTTTATAAAATATATAAGGTCTATCTTTTCATACACGAAATATTTTAAGAGTAACTTCTATAAGTCGTAAAGTCGCCAGAACAACGAAAAAAAAAAATATCTAAAAAAAATTATCTAAAGAACATTAATAATATATAGGGTCTAACTATTTATACACGAAATATTTTAGCCGTTAGATGATTCCCTGAATCATCTAATGCCTATAACAAAGCCATTTCAAGTGTTTTTTTTTTTTACAAAATTATTATAATTCTAAATTTTTTTGAGACTTTTTCCATAAAACCTTTACTCCCATATTCTAACAATGACAGTAAGTAAATACGACGTAGTAAACTAGCGTAATGGATGCTTAAAAATAAGGAACCAGTATTTATTTTGTGGGTCAAGTAATTTTAAATTATTTATTTTTTATAAAAAAATATACTCAGTTAAAAAAAAAATCCCTTGAAATGGCTTTGTTATAGCCGTTAGATGATTCCCTGAAAATATTTCGTGTATAAATAGTTAGACCCTATATATTATTAATATTCTTTGTTTTTGTCAAACCAGATTTTCCATTTACTGCCTGAGTATGATTGTCTATCACTACAGTGTTATGCTGTAGCTGGCAAGGTAATTTTGAATTATGTTTTGAAGCTGACTGTGAAAGCCCGTCGCCTATTTGTTTTGGACTGTATGATTTAGTCTTGTCAAAATCAACATATGATACAGTGATCAAGTGTGCTATTTTTTTTTCCACATCTTCGTCATCATCCCCATCAGGACCCAACTTAGCACATCTAAATTGAAAATAAATAAAGAAATCAATCAAACCTTTTTGCTTTGAATAAAATATATTATTTTTATATTATTAGATATAAAATATAGCGTGTACAGAATTTTGTAAACATATTATAGAACATACCTTTACGCTCGTTAAACCGGAATACGGAAATATTTATCCTTTCTATCGTTTTGATAATGTTCGCTGATAAGGGTATAATTTAACTTTATCGGTCGCTCTGATTGTTGTTAAAAACAATGTTGGCATGTTTTCCCCTACATAGTTTATGTTCGGAGTTTGTTCAAGTGTTTTTGCTTTAGTCCCTACATAGTTTGTGCTTTAAATTTTAAGTAGCTGTCATATCTAGTAGTACTTATAAGGTTCGATATTTTGTTGTTCGTTTTTTGGGTTTTAGGTAATTCACACTAACTCGTTTCATATTTAAATCTTTTTGATTGAGTGTTTTCTATTCTTGTTGTTATGTGACGATTTTAATCAAACTTTGTTGGACCGGTATGTAGCTACCTACACAGCCCGTCAGCGTTTAAATACTGAGAATGGTACGTTATGAGCAGAAAAAGAGATGGGGTATAATTATCCCACAGTCACTGTGGTTGAGATGATTCCAAACGAAGGTGTTTATTTATATTAGTAGTTTATAGAGCAGGCCAGCATTTATTGGGAATTTTTAAGACAGTTCAATAAGTTTGGGAATGATGTAGACCTTGACAAACGTCATTGGTACAATCAATAAGACATGTACCATATTTTAAATATTCTTCACACGCAAACCCTGCGTAGGGAACTATAGCTGTTTTTGATATGGAAAGAAAACCGCAGGTTCAAACCCTGCTCGCACTCGAATTTTTCTTTCCGTATCAAAAACAACATGTACAGTAGAGACCATAAGTGCAGTAGCAGTTTCACAAAAAGATCGCATCAAAACAAGTCGCACTTACGACCTTTTTCCATAACAAACATTTTGCACACTACACGATCTCGTATATCGCTCTCTTTCATAATTATCTAGTCAGAAAGAGTGCGATATAATGATCATTTGCCTTAGTGACAAGCCTGTCATGTCACGACGGAGTATTAAGTTAGTGATATTTAATTTCAAACAAACAATTATGTGTCTATCTGGCTTAGTGGTTAACGCTATAGATAAAATGTCTCGCACAGTATAGTCTGCGTTCGAACCCAAGTGACATTACACTTTTTGTGTTTTAATTTTAAATGATACGTTAGACCCGATGAGATATGTTTTTCTAAATATTAGTTGGAACTTACTATTAACAAAAAAGATGAGGGTGAATGTGAAACAAAATAAACTTTTGGATTGAACAAAGTAGTTAGTTATGACGTTGTTAGTTAGTGAACTTTGTTACGAGCGTTTGTGTTATTATTACGATTAGCGTATTGTTTGATTGTCTTTATTTAAGATGCAAGCTAATATTAGTATTGATGACAGGGCAAATATTGTCACTTTGCGTAAAAATGGGCTTAATATTTCTCAAATTTCAACTGAAACTGGCTTAAAATGTGTAAGTTATTTTTAAAAATTATTTCCTTTATTTATTTTTATACAAATCTTCTACATTTTTAAATATTTCATAAACTAAAAACAATATAAAAAACATTTAAAAATATAAAAAATTGTAGCCCACCGGTATCGGGAACAGGGTCCAAGCTACCGGCGGTCAGGGCTCCAGAGAGAGGAAACTCCTAACAATACGAGCCGTGTCCAGGAGCACCGCTTTCTGAATCAAACCCTTGATCCAGCTGCCTAACGAGAGCCTCCTCAGGTATTGGTCGAGGCTCTTGGCAATTAAGCCATGGGCTGATACAACTATCGGGACAATGATCGCTGAGTCCACATCCCACATGTCGACAACCTCGCGAGCCAAGTCAAGATACTTGATTTGCTTATCTTTCTCGGCTTTCACGAGGTTCTCATCATGCGGGACCGTTATATCTACAATCATTGCGCGCCGCTCTGACCGATCCACCACCACTATATCAGGTTTATTGGCTACAATAGTCCTGTCAGTGATGATGGATCGATCCCAGTACAATGTGATACTGCCATTTTCGAGAACTGGGTCAGGCACATACTTATAGTACGGTACTTCCGATTCCACAAGGTTGTATTTTAGAGCAAGTTGCTGATGGATAATCCTGGCTACAAGGTTGTGTCTATGCAAGTACTCTCCGTTAGCCAGACGAGAACACCCGGAGATAATGTGACGGATTGATTCGCCTGGACGGTGGCATGCCCGACATATTTCAACCGTACCGTCCTTCACAATAAATCTCCGGTAGTTATTCGTCATCATAACTTCATCCATAATTGCACAGACAAAACCTTCGGTTTCTCCGAAGAGGTCCCCGGAACGTAGCCAGGCTACGGACGCTGATAGGTCTACATCGGGCCCATGCAGGGCCCGGAAAAAGCGTCCGTGAAGCTCCTTACTCTGCCATACCTCCATGCGGTCGTTAGTGTCAAGCACTACAGGTTTGCGCCAGTTCTCTTTAGCCAAGGAGAGCGGGGTGAGCCCCTTGTCCACCGCGACCACATCTCGATGCATCCCCACGTCGGTTTCAAGGAAATATTCCCTGAGACTGCATATCTCGCGATTGTGGAGAGTCTTAGCGTTTAAAAAGCCTCGACCCCCACACCTCCGCGGGATATACAGTCTCATAACAGAAGAACGCGGGTGATGCATTCGATATGCCGTCAACAATGTACGGACCCTCCTATCCAGGGCGTCTAGTTCTGTCTGAGTCCATTTGAGTATGCCGAAAGAATACATCAAAACCGGCATGACCCAACCGTTGAAGGCACGCACCTTATTGCCGCCTGATAAAAGACTATTAAATACTTTTTTCAGACGGCCAAAGAAGCGCTCCTTCAACGATTGCTTCATGTCAGCAACATTGATGCCCAGCGCTTCCGACATACCCAAATACTTATAGGTTTCAGTTGCTGAGAGGGATCTAAGATTTATGGAATCCGAGAGCTGGGTTCCCACAGATTCCACAATCTCCCCTCGCTTTACATGCATGACCGCACATTTGTCCACACCAAATTCCATCCTGATGGCGCTACTGAAAGTTTCAGTTACTTTCAGTAGCTCCATCAGTTGCAAATCGTTGGGGGCAAAGAGTTTCAGGTCATCCATGTAAAGGAGGTGAGATATAACTTGACCACCTCTCCTCAACCGATAGCCTAGACCTGAATCCTCCAGCAGCGTGCTAAGAGGATTCAAGGCTAAGCAGAACCAAAGCGGACTCAAACTATCGCCCTGAAATATACCTCGCTCTATCCTTATCGGCTCGCTATTCCTCTGGATTTGCCGACATCCTGGATAGCGAAGGACCGTCCTCCATTGCCCCATACATGACATCAGGAACGTGCGCAGAGTTGCATCAATTTTATACAACTCTAGCACCCTCATGAGCCATGTATGTGGCACCGAGTCATAGGCTTTCTTATAGTCTATCCAACATGTCGACAGATCCTTTCGGGAACAGCGAACCTGTTGACTAATGGCCATATCAATGAGGAGTAGCTCCTTAGTACCCCGGGACCCGTTCCTACATCCATTTTGAGAAGCGGACATTACAGAATTGTCATCAATGTATTTATTAATTTTAGCTCTCAAAATAGATGTAAGAACTTTATAGACCGTCGGAAGACAGGTAATCGGTCTATAATTTTTGGGTTCCGCAGTACTACCCGATTTATGGAGCAGGTGGGTTATACCTGTTGTCAGGAACTCTGGCAGCGACCCTGACTCTAAGGCTGACTGGAACAGGATCGCCAGGCGAGCGTGCGATCTTGTAAACCATTTTTCCAGAAGTTGTGCAGCCCATCCGGCCCTGGAGATTTCCAGTTAGGCAACGGACGGACTGCACGAACTGCGTCTTGGGGGCTGATATTGATTGCCCCCATTTCTGGTACTAGATCGCACGCTCGCTCGACCCTCCGAGTCCATTCACCCTCGGTATGGCTAACAGGCACCGACCAGATGCTGCGCCAGAATGAACACATGGCATCATCATCCGGTAGGCGCGTGTCAGCTACACCTTGGTCCGGTCGCTCCCAAGCCCTAAAAACCCACCTTTCATCTCTTTGAAATGTGCGATTCTGAGTGTATCGGTCCACCCGCCGCTTATACCTACGAATACGGTTTGCCCATGCATACACTTTCTGCTTCAGGAAGTCGATGCGCTCTGTGACACGGGACATGTAGTCTCGAGGACTAATATCAGTCCCCGAGAATGCCCGCCTCACAAAACGCATCACTCTAGGGCGAGTATTGCCCTCCCTGAAGCAGATCAGTTTGCCGATGAGTGCTCAGGCCCCATCAATACGTCGTTCAATCCTGTACTGCCATGCTGGTACGGCTGGTTTAAGTCGTGTAGCTCTGTCATCAGAAAGTTTGACATGAGCTACACGACATGCCGTTACAGCCGCACAATACAGAATTGAGTGAGCATCGGTGAGGTCTTCGCAGTTGTCAAAATAGTTTGACAACTGCGAATCCAGAACAGCCACCAGTGCCCTATTTTTGTTATGCATGGGCAAACGAGATATGCGTGGTCTAAGGTCGGGTTGCATGAACCGATACTCTCGAATCGCACCTTCCAAAGCACTCCTCATTTCCTCATTGCACTGGGTACTTACATTAGTAACCATGTCATTATTCACGTTATTAGCGTGATTAGATATTGTAATAGACTGTGGTAGAACCACAGCCTGCACCGACGGGGTAATGACATGGCTACTCTGCATTTCAGTTCGTAGGCGATCAAGTACAGTGTCATCCAACATACAATTACGTTGGATGACTCGCACCTGATCCGATAGTCGTTGCGCCGACACGTTGACAGCTGGCTCAAGCACCTGAAACAGAGAGAGCATCCGAACACGGTACGCGGTCAGGTTGTTACCCCCCTCTGTAGCCCCATAGTATGCGCGCATGACATTTGCATTAATGGATTGCGTCCATCGCATGCGCGGCACACTCCCGCCGGGAGCTGGGACCCTATCAGAGGCCGGTGGGCCTCGAGGTCCTAAACCGTCCGGCGGCCGGCGTCCTCCTCGTCGACGGACAGGTGGTGGCGTCGTCGGCGGAGAGAAATACTCGTCGCTCGAGCTCGACGCAACTGCCACGGCCGGTGTCACAGCACTCACGACGGGGCTGGATTCCGGCGGCGGCGAGGCGGAGCTGAGCGACGGGTCCGGAGGCGATAGGCGTGCGCGTCGTGCCGCTGATCTCGTCAACATTTCTTCATATCTTTAATCTTTACTAAAATAAAAATTATAATTATTAAGATGATAGTTGTGGTGTGTGATTTTATTATTATTAAATAAATTGCTAATTGCAAGTGTGTAATCATATTTTGTTTTTTTTTTTAGAAATTCTGTTTGCCGTTGGGTAAAGAGGTTTGAGGAAGAAGGTAGTCTGAAGAGTCGTCTAAGACGTGAAAGGCCGCCGCTTATTAACCCGACTCAGCGACGTTTTATGGTGGAAGAATATGAAACAAATGGTTTCATTCCAACTATAATGTTTGCAGAGCAATTGGATACTACATTACAGACTGTTCGCCATGCAGTCCATGCTGAAGGTTTACGTCATCGGAAGCCAGCTAAAAACCATTTTTGACACAAAAACACAGGGAGGAAAGACTACGTTTTGCTCGAGATTATTTACATTTTAACTGGGAGGTGACTGTATTTTCTAACGAGAAGACTTTCAAGTCTTGCCAAAAGGAAGACTTAATTTATGGCGAAAAAATAATAATACTTAATTTAATAAGTAGACCGGGTAACTAAATATTTAGTAATATTAACATAACCGTAAATAAAAATAAAAAAATTTAAGAAAAAAATTTTAAATTTAATGATCTTAAATTGGGGTTTAGTTTCAATATTCTTTTCGTCAAGAAAATGAACACTCAAGCTATAACCTCAATACATTCAATGTGACGTTACAGTACAAAAACCCGTTCATAAAGTCTAACTCATATATTAGTATTCAATTAACTCTGCTGAGTACTGATACCTATAATAAGCGGGTATCAACAATTATATTTGTGTTATTAGAATATCCTTTCCGTGTTATTCTTATTATGAATTGACTAAGTGGGTATACAACAAAAAAATTTATGAACGGTGATAAGAGAACTTTTTTTTGCCTAGATAGGAATGTGACGGCACATTCTCATAAAAGTTTGTTAATTTTATAAATAATAAAACGAATAAACATTTTTGTTATCATTCAGCATGATTTTTTTATTTCCACCTTCCAACACCGAAAACATAAAATAAAAATCAATTAATGAGGTTAAATAATAATACAATAACTATCTAATATTTAATTTCTTATAAAAAATAAATAATAAGCATGACTACCTATATTATAAATAAACATAAATACCTAACGACTTTCTGCTTAAAATACAAATATAATTAAGGTTTCAAAGAAACAAAAAACAGCCACACATTGTAATAACATGGATTCGAACTTGGACTTCATTGATCGTGAACCCATGCTCAGCCCAAACAGCTACCAACCCATGTTAATACTACGCGAATTTTAACAATGCAATGGTAAGAACAGGTCATCACTATGATGTGTATTCTAAATGCAACAGAAATATAATGCTATTTCGCGTAGTGTGACGACAGTTCATTAGTGTGTGTTATGTGTAGAATGTTGAGACATCACTCATACACGCACACGCACACACACTGCTGTATCGCGCTCGCACAGTTCATAGCAATGTAATCTTTAGCATGGGACTGCACTTTTGAGGTCTACTGTACCTTAAGTTTGAGATGTCCTTTTTTTACTAAATTCAGTGCCTGACCTGCGAACCGATAGCTGGACATACTTTGCAATAGAAGTTAACTTCCTTCTTCACACCACTTTAAGGTGAAATGATAGGCGTAATGCTTAAGGACGCATTTACTCGAACTTACGTAGATTTTTTAAACGCAATATCTTTGCCGCTTCACACACTCTTCATTCCCTCCTCAGAGACATCGGAATTCATACTTTATGACTCTTGCCATTACGTAAAAATCCTTAATGAACACATGTCGCATGTGAAAAAAAAAAAAAAGAAACATAAATCATAATAAACATAAATAAACATAAATCATAATCATAATCATATCTATACATAAATCATTATGTATAGATATGTAGGTTATAGTTATGACCAGAAGAGAGAAAAGAACGACTGCTCACTCGCAATCAACGTGCCAAGAAATTCGTGTCAAATAACGCGTACTAAAAAAACGTTCTCGGTAGACGTGACTGACGCCATGCGGTGTCAAGTAAATAAAGGTTTTATTTGATGGCTCTCATCCCAACGATCTTCTTTACTCAAATATGTTTTGTTTATCTAAAACTCAACGCTTGGACAACAACAAACTCAATGAAATGGAAATCGAAATAAATTGCATCGAGAATAAAAACCATTTCTAAAAAGGATTTTCAACAAAGAGCTCGCAAAATACGCGTTCCATTTTTTATTTCTATTTTTGAAAAACTTATTTCACATTAGAATATTCTTGTGGGAAGCACCAGACAAAGAGGTAGGGAATTAATAATAGACACAAATATTTGCATCTAGAAATTCTCTAGTGTAGAGTTTGAATTGCTCTGAGTGGGAATTTTATAAAGTACCAGCTTATGCTGACTTCGCCCGCGTGCAGTTCAGTCTCACACACTGTGTGAGATCGTACTACCGAGATAAAAAGTATCCTATGTGTTAATCCAAGTTATAAACTATCTGTATGCCAACCATCCAACTGACTGACTGGTTGACTGGTAGAAAATGCCTATGGTATTAAGTCCGGCTCTTTACTTTTGTGCTTGAAGTGTTAAATAAATAAATAAATCCAAATCCGTTCAGTAGTTTTTGCGTGAAACATCCATCCATCCCCACAAACTTTCGCATTTATAATATATATAGTAGTGGGATATATTTATATAGATACGTATAAATACAATGAGAATGAATTTCAATTTAACAAAAAGAAATAAAGGAACCACGTTGGTAAAACGTACCACATAAACCAATAGCTCAACCGCTGCCGATGCACCAAACAACCTACGAATTTATATTTGTACACCCACGTTTCTCAGTTTTTTTCTTAATCGCACACAAGTCTAGACATTTGAGTTTGGTCTCCGCCGCCGCCTTCTTTGCTAGCAGTTTACCCACGTGTCGGCGGTAATCCTCGACTAATGACCGTTAACATTTTAGCACGAACTTTTTACTTGAAGTACAGACTAATGCGATTTTTTCTACGAGTTTATAAGAAGTGGCAACGTTTTCAAAACGTCAATGTAACTTATCGTTAAGTACGATCACGAGCGAAAATACCTTACAATTACGCAATATTCGTTTAAAGCAATTTTCTTTTAAAGAATTGATAAAAATTGTATAGTGTAACAAACAGTTTTTCGGAAATCATACTATATACAATATTAGTTTTAGTATATGCGAAACCTGAAACACACGTGTAGTATTTTTATGTAAAGAATCTATGTACAAAATTTGGAAACTGTATCATGAAAAATCACAAAGTTATAAGCTTGTTCTGTTACCTAGTTGACCGCACAAAAACGTGGTCACCACGCAGCGCGCGCCTCTAGCGTCGTCTTGAGCTCATAGATAATAATTTGGCAGTAGGTATATAAATTATTGCAATATATACTTAAATTAGCTCGGTGTTCAACTTTTTTTTTTTTTATATTTTATGAAAAAATCTAACATGGTTAAAAAATATTGGAATGGATTCAGTTACTTATTCTAAACAAACTATATTCAGGTTTCGCATATACTAAAAATAATGTTGTATAATGAAATAGGTCTTTTTTTCAAATTGTAGTAATTATTGTAAAGTATATTTGGCCGTGACTGTACTCCTTCTTTAGGGTGAAAAAAACATCAGCGGTGACACTAGAACTATGACAGTCGCTTACTGCTTCGTCTTAATACCAGCTGTTAATGTCATATTGTTTCTACGGACGTGTGTTGACTGTACCAATTTATGTAAATTCAGGTCACACTTGTAGCTTGTTCGTTACGTAAATAGAAACACGTACCTACCTACCTTAGCACGTATTCTAAACCAAAACTCATCTCAGTCATGATTCTCGTTTTAATCCTAGATTTGATTGTAGATTAGGTATATTATTGATTCGAAACATTCATGACTGAGCACCTTTCTAGAATACAAGCAAAAATGAAATAGTATTTTTTTGTTTCACACGACTTTCGCACAATAAATCCAGCATCGATTCGCAGTGAAGTTAAAAGTTAAATTGATAAAATACATTCGTAAATCATTGTTCTTGGACTATTTTGTGGGATCATTAGAATTAGGTAGCCTGGGACATTAAGAAGACAGCCTACTTAGGTCGGCTAATAACAACAAACTGCGGTCATTAACTTGTAGTTAATTGAAAAGCGGCCTTTTGGAGTATATGTTTAGGTAGTAGATGACATTTAGGAGCTGACATTCTCTGATGCTTTCATTTTAGGTCACAAACAAAAGAAGGCGGAAAGCTTTGAAAAAAAATCAATTGGTATCTTATTTAGTTTATTTTTCTTTTTTGCGAAATCATAACTAATGAAATAAACAAGCCGTACGTTCGTTTAAATGCTGCATGTCAAAAACGTATTTTCATCATCATCTGCCTAGCCTTTTGCAAACTATGTTGGGGTCGGCTTCCAGTCTAACCGGATGCAGCTGAATACCAGTATTTTACATGGAGCGACTGCCTATTTGGTCTCTTGGTAGAAAACCCTTGGTAAAACTTGTTGTTAGACTTTCGGGCCACTGACTACCTGTAACGACTGTCAAAGATCTACAAATGACAATCGGGAACAACGGCTTAACGTGTTTTCCGAGACACGGAAGAAACTCGGTATGTAATGGGTGGTCACTCATCCACAGACCAACCTAGGCAAACCCGTCTTAACGTGAAGATTAATCCGAGCAGCTGTTATTATTTAGCCACGACCTCAACGTCAAAAACATATTTTATAGGTGTTAAATTATAAAGTAGACGAATAACTAGATAGAAAAATATCACAATTCATTTTTAATTATAACAAAACCCAAAAATATTGCCCGGAATTTCAACAAGAGACAGACACAGCGTAAAAATCTAAATATGCAAATAATGAAGGTGGCAGGTGCAGATAAACACCGTATATTAGACGAAACGTATTTTAATAAGAGCTGGCAGAAAAAAAAGCCTTGAACAAATTAAAAAAGTCACCACATCGTTCAACTTTGCCCCTGGCGCAAGAGAATTCCATAAATTTCATTTTAGCGGGCAATGTCGCCGAGAAACCTGAAAAATAAGTTATATTTTTCTTGAAAATTTCGACAATGCTAGGATTTGAATGGCTTCTTCATATCGCACAATTTGGGTTCTAGAGTTCCGTTTACTTGTAAACACTTTCATTGCTTATGATCATTTTTTAGCGTAAGGCGATTTATATATATTTTTGCATTTATGTTTGCATAGAGCAGTTATGTTTTATTATATTTACACATAACCTTTGTAGGTAGTATTTTGTATTCTTCCTTTTCTTTTCTATTTAACAAAACGTAATGCACTATAATATAATTTCTGTAAGCATCCTAATACTTGAGCTACCTAAATTGTCCTATAACCCTGTAACGCTCCTTGATATTACACACATACAGTTGTTTGATATTTACAAGTTCATTCCTATTTCTAACACGCCTTCGAAATGGAAATTATTTAATAAATATATTTGTAAACTGGTGAAATGTGCTTGTGATTCACATCTCTGACTAACCCTTCGCAAAATACTGGCGTAACAATATTTGTTTTTTTGTTACAAGTATTTACTTTGGTAGGAATTTTGGGTCAGTAGAATTTATCAATTCTAAGTAGGTTCCTGTTACTTATTACATGCCTTCATTTCGCTCAGAACAAACCCGTGAAAATATTATTAAGAAAGGAGTCTAGTTTGATAAGGGTTGACGGGAAACGACTTGATCAAAACTAAGGGTTGGGTCCACCAGTGGATTCTGTTGGAAATAAAAGGGGAAGCTCAATTTTTATATTAAACCTCGCGATCTAGATGACATTTTGGTTTGCGTATCGAAATAATTATATTGCTATTCAACAATATCGCACCAGTTTCTCTGTATGGTTCAGCAGAGCCAGATGCATAATCAGATGCAATTAAGTACACCTCAATCTGCCCCACATTTCA
Source organism: Noctua janthina (assembly GCA_963576755.1). NCBI lineage: Eukaryota > Metazoa > Arthropoda > Insecta > Lepidoptera > Noctuidae > Noctua > Noctua janthina. Next base: position 10,404,801 of record OY755055.1, read on the forward strand.
TAATAAATCCCATGAATAAAAGGGTGATCCTATTGCCATCAACAACGCAAAATTCCAGACTCACAGCGTAACTTACTTCATGGAGATTGATTTGAACAAATTTCTTGTCATTCTTTAAAACATAATTATTTCTAAACCCCTTTTAAGATTCTAAACACCCAAACTCATTGAGTTATATGAGGTATCGCGTCACTCCGGCACATGTTTGAGAAAGGTTCCGGGTATAAAATGATGCCCTTCCTCTTGACCTAACCTCTGAGTCCCTGTTTACGACACACATACAAATTAAAGGAGAACCTTGCCTTAGGCGCCGTAAATAACTTGTACCCTTTAGATATAATTTTATATCTACTACATAAAATCTTAATCAACGTGTTTACTCTTGCTGGGTGTCGTAAAACTATTGAGGTTTATATAGATGTTGAAAGGTGTTAAGTGGTTGTAGAGTTCTTTTTGAGGAACGTGGATGGACGGAAGGAGGGACCGTGGTTAAAAACGCAGTAATTACGCTGCTTGATGGTGAAAAATATGAATATCTCCATATTTTTCACTACCAAGCAGCGTGGTTACTACTGCATCTGGCTTTCCGATTCTATTTGGGTTCGGCGCGTTTTTTTCTTCCATTATCCCCTGTCAGACGTCACGGCATCATTTATTCCTTTCTCTTTCATATCATTCCTCACTCTTTCCATGCACCTTTTCTTTAGGCTTCCTCTCACTCTCCATCCATCAACATTCATGTCCATCACTCTGCCGGAGCAATATACAGGCACAAACCACATTTCAGCTCTGTTTCTGGTAGATCTTACAGATGCCCTTTAGGCAACGGCGATGATGACCACTTACCATCTAACATAACATTTATTGATTGCCACCCAATAACATTGCAACAGAGGGCCATTCACCAACCCCCATACATTTTACTAAATATAATATCGACACTAACAGAATTACTTGTAGACAAAAATGTTGTTATTCTATGCAGGATTTCTTAAATGATATTTTTTTTTTGTAATATCCTTATTATCCTCTGCTATGTACTACATCTACATGCTATATTAAGGCAGAATATACATGGATCCTATTATATAATTTAATAAATTATTTTTATGTACCTAAATTCTAAGCAAATAAAGGCCTATTATATTATATTCTATTCAAACTTACACACACGATACATTTTTCGATGGGGAAACGATAACAGCGATTACTCTTTTGTTTCATAGAAGTTTTTCATACACAAAAGCATAACTCAGCCTAACTCTTTGGATAATACCGAGCGGACATTGTAACTCAACTATTCTTTTTCAAACATTTTGTAACAGACCTGACAAAAAGTCTGCGCATACTTTTCTAATTTTTCCATCGGTATGCTTTTAGCACAAAATGCAACTGAAAGTTTGCAAAAAACCGGCAGGAAGTTGCGCTTAGTTTATAACATATTTGTGCTTAAATATTTTAGAAGCGGCAAGTGCAAAAGTCCATTTCAGATTATTTTTTTCATTGCACGTTTTTGTAATTTCAACAGCTCCCAACTAAATAATAGAAAATAACTCAAATAATTTAATAATTTTAAACAGGTTTAACAATTACACACAGTTTGTTACAATGAAAAAGTAGAAACAACTTACGCGTTAGTAACCACTTCGTGTATTTTATCCCCATTTCGGACACTACACATAACATAACATAACATCAATTTTTAATTTTTTTAATTTATTTACCACCAATTATAGCAACATTACAGACCAAGTCCAATACGATGCTATAACATAATTTAATAATTTTTAACAGGTTTTACAATTACACACAGTTTGTTACAAAGAAAAAATTGTAACAACTTACGCGTTAGTAACCACTTCGTGTATTTTATCCCCATTTCGGACACTAAGTATAACATCAGATGGATTAACTGTGATTGCAATTTGCATTAACATAGTTCCCATTAGAGCTTAAGTTCGTTTATATTGTTTCAGGTCTGAAGGCATCATTTCAAGGCTGATGTATAGGCATATAATGGACTACACGACGTTAGTCGTTATCTTCATAGTATGTATTGGTAAGTTAATTTAAATTGACAAAGTAGGCACTGGTCTTATTTTTTGTACTTTGACGAGTACCCTGCATTACTTTACCCCTCTTATAAAAATGAAGAGAGGTAAAGAGGTCAGTCAATGATCAACTTTTTCTTTTATAAGGATTCTGTACTCTCCAAATAATTAGTTAATAAAATGATTAATACGATTTAAAGATAAAATAATATTTATACATCAGTATGAAATTACGAAATTCAATGTGTCTCTATTCTTCTACACAACCAGTTTCCTATACTCACAATCACGCGAATCTACTCAATAACTCTCGGATTGATTATTTACTACAACACCGAAATATAAAGAAAAGAAAATCAGAAAATATATCAGTGCTGCCGGGCAAAACATCAATCGAAATTTCTACCAATACAATAAAAACGAGATCATTCCGACCCAACCTTTGAGAGGTTCCTATTCATCCCGAAATTACTATCAGAGCAGAAATATACCTTTAATTTATTTCCCTCAGATCAAGGTGATGGACATTGGAAAGAAAGGGACAAAGAAAAGCTTCGACATGATATTGAATTGTACAAAACGATGGCAGGTAAGAATTTTTACGAAATAATACAAGATTTAGTTTGACATTATGTCACAGTTCCCGCTGTGTCGACTGACAGGCTGTCGCGTCTATGTAGTTGATATCATACTAATAGGATCGTAATGACAGAAAAGAAAAAGAAAAATAAAATTCACACTGTAAAATTGTAGAGTCAACAGTGTGTTTTTGTATTAAAATAAATGTTAATCGTGTCCGTATTACATATTAGTTGGTTACAGCTTAACAACTGAATTTGAATACAAATGCCACGATACTTTGAACCGTACGACAATCAGTCGTAATGAAAGTAAAAACTCCCGCCAATGACAATACCGCCCTCTGCTCTCGATAAGTAATCGTTTGATAAACTTTTGGCGATATTTTATTGGAGTTTTGTCTTTGTTGGGATCGATGTCGGTACAGTAAACTTTAGTACCTAAGCATTGACACTGTTATTCAGAATCGACTAAATAAAAGCGACAGATTTGCGTCACCCCAACCCAGGACTTTATGACTTAACATTGAGCAGTAGTGCTTTATTTCCGCGAATGCAAATAGCAACTACTACACACAACTATTCTAGTTTAAAAATGCAAGTCTAGGTTGAAGCCGTGTTTGCATATAAATTGTTATTCTGGCACCATATTTTTCTTGTGGCGCGACATGATTCATTTTTAAATACTTCTTTATTACGCTTTAGAGTGAGCCATTTGTTAGACAGAAAATGATCTTTATTTAAAAAACAGCATTCAAAAGTAAACTGGTATCGTCATCTTCGTTAAAAATCCGCTTTATTCACGGCGGGAGTATCAAAAAAACAAAACTGTTTACAAACGATGTCATGAAAATTTGTTCCTTTTAAAAGTTTTCCCCTTTCCCTAACAATCGCTTGCAAAAAGTGTGTCTGACATATTTCAATTTCCTTTACAGAAAAAATTGAGCGCGAGATAGAAAGCTTTTACGATGAATATCCAGAGGAGCGATACAAGGGGGATAATGTTGATAGAATACACTACAAACATGTAACAAATATACTGGATCGTAAAAAAGAAACGGGGAATGATGAACACCTCGATAAAGTAGAAAGGAATTTTTTATACGCCAACACTAGTCATATAACTAATGAAATGCCTTCGACACATACTACCAATGGACACGATACTATAAAGTATGAAGCCTTAAACAATGACAAGCCTAATAAACCTAGTTCGATAAATTCGCCATGGCCTAAATTTGAAGACATCTTGTTAGCTATGGGCAGAAAATATGACTGGAAGAACGACAGATGGATAAAAGTAAAAGGAAAATTAAAGATAGCTGACACAAAAGAAGACGCAAGAGATAATAATAGTATTGAATACCATGAGAAGCACAAATTCAGTTATAGAATTGTTAAACTAAATAAAAGTAAGAGTAGAAGAAACGTGGTCGTCGCTGTGTCGGCTGTGAGATAGTGTGTAATGAAACAGTAAAATAAGCCAATGAACTGTAAAGGGACATATTTTTTGTAGATAAAAACGGGACCAACAAGGGTGGCGCCGGCATTCGATCGTTTTATGATGACAACTAGGCTAGAACGTTGTGTTGATGTGTAAGCCACGGGACTGCAGCTACATGAACATTTAATTGTGCTAATAAATATAAAGGCGCTTCATTGTTTATACCTATGCCCGATGTATAGTTATTGCCTATAGAACTCTTAACAAGTACGCATGTAATTAACTCTCCAATTGTTGTCTGTTACCGCATAAGTAGTGCTCTCAATAGTTTCTGTTTTCACCATATAAAAAGCTAGATGTGTAACTTTGAACTGGTAAAATTAACTTTACGAGTCACAGAAATCTCAATATATGAACAAACGTTAAAAATAAACTTCTCCAGTAAAAGTTTTGTTTTATTCTCTTCCTTTTAGAAACTATTTAGGGAAGGTTCCTTTAAGTGCTCCCTTGTGAGCTATTTTTAGAGACTTCACCGTTCATTAAGCTGGTTAAACAGTTAACAGTTTTAACATATTCGCATATTTTGTACTATTAGAATACTGAGATGAATTTAAAAAAGTTTGATATAATGTCGAAGATTCTAAAGGCAGACAAGTAAAAAAATATTTTATAAACATTATTCCGACCTTTCTAAGAAATATAGGTACGACACCGCCGTATGAGCGCGGGCATTTGAGGAGAACCTCCATCATTTTTCATCCCCCAAAGCCGGTTGGTAACACTATGAACAAGTTCCCAGATAATTTGTCGAGACCATATTGTGTTTTCCCACGTCGACATATGCATACGAGATATGACTGTCATTTGTTACAAGGGAAAAAGTAAAAACTTCACGAAAACAAAGTGCCTCATTCTGTTCCTGCTTCCAAAAGGGAAACTCATAAAATAAGGCACGTCCTATTTTACGATTAATGACTTTACTTAGTAACAATGATCACTTAAGTAATGTAAATAAGTAAATATAACCTCGGTTTGGCTGTTTGTAAATATACATTGTTTAATCCTCATTTACATAATAAATCTTAAATTCAAATTTTGTACTAAGGTGGTCGGGACGGTACATTACGCCGCCACCGCGCCGTGCCATTTTGCAAAGTGTGCTTACAGATGATAAATTATCATTATGCCTAACTGACATTATGATCGATTGAGTCGTTAAGCTAAGGTTGACGATGTTTTGTTAAAATTTTAACAAAGAAAACAGATTTAATTCGTTGAAATTCCGTGATGGGCTAAGAGCAGTCAAAATAGCGTTTTCTAATGTTATTTAGAAAAATGTGCACGTCTAGCAACAAACGGATTAAAAATAATTAAAGCTCTTGCGACTGTCACAATGCAATTTTAAATAAGAATAAATTCTCATACTTTTTGCCATTCGTCCCTGAGTTAGAGTGGACAAACAATTTTAATTAATTCAATAACAAAGAAATGTCGTTTCTTTGTTTTGCTTTCTGGCAACATCTTATCTGTGATTTTTCATCTTCTTTTTGGTGACCTAAAATATTCGCTTATCTTGTAAGTCGTTTCACAATGTTTCTATACAATCTCCTTCATAGAATTTTAGAGATGAAAGGATTTTTTGTGCTGAAGGTGCAAAATATTTGGGACAACAGTACAATACACTTTCGTGGATCTAAGTGGGTCTCTGTGGGATGTAAGAATTATATTGTTTTTATCATCGACCATCTAGCAATCGAAAACGTTAACTCATGTTATATCAGTAAAGATGTGAGACAAAACATTTACCAACCCATTGAAATATTTGAATAAACTTGAAGTTTGCTGTACTACGTCGTCGGTGGAAAACATGCTGTCTCTGTATAAAGTGACGAGAGTATCAAAAGGCAGCAACGAGCCGATGCTAATGACTAAGTATAGTTTACGTTATAACAGTGTAGTGATTTGTAAACTGAATCACGAAACTAATGAAATTCCCTTAAAAATCGGCCTTGAGGGTTCCTTGTGTGAGTCCCACTAGAGACTCCTTAGAGAGAAGAGTATCTTAACACTAAAAACTGATTGATTTAACTGGTTGATAATAGTGGCCATAGTTTTTTTAGTATCTCGTGGTCAACCTTTTTTTATGGAACTCTAAAAACCTACGATGAACTTCTGATCTTTTCATTCAGCCTTTCATTATAGCGGTCTTTAAGTAGATCGAGAGTCTATTTCCACCAACGGGGCACAAATGCAGACTCCGAGGCTGCTATTGAAGTTCTGATGGAAATACTCATTAACACTTTTCCCGACCTGGGAATCGAACCCAGGACCGCTTGCTTGATCGTACCGCTTGCGACCACTAAACCAATGAGCTAGGTAACCTCCTGCTTCATACTTCGTCATTGAAACAGAAAATTTCAGAACGGTTACAAATGAGATGTTTATCTATAAGCTGTCGTGATTAGTGCGTGATCATCATCATTATTATTATAACAGTCGAGTGAAAGAAATACTCATTATATTCAATTCACTTTCCTGTGTTATTATCTTTGTTGTTACCACACTAGCGTGTGGTCATTACCTATTATTTTTCTTTCAGTTTTCCTGTTGCCCTTGCTAACGCTGAATATAAATGTATGTGGTATATATATTTAGTAAGGCACAGGGCTGTGGGTACTCATATCGATTTATTAATAACACTAAGAACTTTCGCGCAATTTCACGCTTGTTTGCTTTTCACATTTTCAAAAACCAGTATAAAGATACAACGCGCTGGTACACCGAAAGGTTAGTTTATCTTATTCGAGAAGCTAATACAACTTTTCCACCTCCACTGTATGTATACCTATATTACCAATGTAGGTATCTTAGTTGAGAAACTGAATTCTTTAAATATGAGAATCTAATACAACTTTTCCACCTCCACTGTATGTATACCTATATTACCAATGTAGGTTTCAAAGCTAAATAAGATTTTCGCTCGGAAACATCTGAAGAATTCTCTTTATACCAACTCTAAAAATATCAACACAAACACAATGTTACGCCTTCCAACATCACTATCACCGTTTCCTTACCGTCCAATTTCATCCGTCTTACTCCAAAAGCCTCTGCAATGATTTGTAATTATTCGTGCCGGACAAACATCCCGTGTAAAGAAGGCTCTCGGAAAGGTCGAAGGGCCCTTAGCTCGACGGTCGTAGGACTGATCTCTCTGCAAACTCTGCCACCTTCAGTAAACAACGCTATTTGCTTTACCTCGTTCACGGAGACCCAAACAAACACCAATATTCTCATCGCTGAGGCGGTAAACTGTGAGAAAAAACAAGTTTCAATAGCTTCTTTTGAACGATTTATGAAATACTAATTGGGTACAAAAAGGGTGAATTTTGAAAGGGCTGTCCTTTTTTCGACATTAAACTTGTACGAATTCTGATCGCGTTATGAAAGGCGACTTGGGAAATGGGTTTTTCTGATACCTGGTTCCGACAATCGTGGCTCTATTGTGTCCTTATTATAGGTTTTATCGGCCTCAGGTTGGGTAGCTTACAAAAAAGTGCGTGAGTATGAGGTCCAATAAATTTCTTAATCAAAAAAAGAAAATCGAAATATTTACGACATACTACGATCGCAGAAAATTCAAGAACATAAACCTAAGTCACATCCATACATCAATTTCTCATAGTTATTTATTTTTTACGGCCTCACTCAAGAACTAGCAATTTATCAACAGCATGTGTTGCGGGTATACAGAACGAAAATCACAGATTAGGTCTTCACAAAAAAGGAAAAAAACAAAAGATGAACGTGATCTCGTTGAAATACGTGACTGGAATGGTGTATAGAAAAAAATGTGAGTTTTATGATTTTTATACGAGTACAAACCCTTTTTTCCTTCTTCCGAATGAGCCAACACACAGCCTAGTAAAGTGATTTTAATTTTCTAGTGAAACTCCCAGCTTCTCAATCTCGCTACACTGCGCAAGGTCTACCAGTGTAGTTCTATTTTCCAACCGATTTATGTCACACGACGTTATTTGAGCAGGACTGTTTGCTGACCAAAGAAGTTTGAAAATGTTGTTTTCTTGCTAAACCTAACAGTTTAATTCAGTGCTAATGGCTAGAATCTAAACTTGGTAACAAGTCGATCTAATAGTTTATTTGAATTCGGGATGTTCTTTATTTACAAACTACAAATAGATCTAAAATATTAATAAAAATATGTAATGTATAAAAATGGGAATTACAAGCCATCAAAAAAATCGTCTACATCGTTGTCAATAGGAAAAGTGCCCAGAAGCTTGGCAGCATTGCGACTTTCTATGGAAATGCTGATTATTTGACCAGAAAAAGAGCCAGCCCTATGGTCACGTGAAGAGTATACAACCGCATCAACCAAAGAGTAGATCTAAAAAAAGTTTTGATCTCATTTTAAATTTCGAATTTCTCTATTATCAAACATGCAAACTATTACCTTTCTACAGAAAAAAATGGGACTACTTTAGTATGCCGGAGATGGATTCTCATCAGCAGAAAGTATTTTTACTCAGCTTAGCTGGCGAGAATGCTAGCCAAATGGGATTATTCAGGGCATGTCGATCAATAAATACGGGGCCAGTCATCTTGCTCGGGTAAAACAATTACCGGTCGCCACTACAACGCTACTAGAACGTGAATGTGGTCAGCAGTGAACTATCTCTGAATACATTGCAGACAACACATATAATGCAGAGTGATTTAGTATTTGTAAAGAGGAACTGAGTTAATATCCACAACTCCTGTTTGATATGGAAGTCGAGTCGTGGTAATTATTATTAGGTTTCTCGTTTTTAATTTTGGTATTAATTGTTATATCATTATAAGTGCCTATATAAATTTTCGATAGCAAGAAGTTATTTTTTATATATTTATTTTGTACCCTATCACAATGTTCTCTTATTTAACCCAAAGGTTGACTGGTAGAGAATGCCTTGTGGCATTAAGTCCGCCTATGTATCATTATTGTACTTGAAGTTTAAATAATTAAATAAATAATATGGTTACTTGATATATGTGGTTGGTAAAAGATTCTGTTCAGTTTCAAGGTAGTCTTATATTTATTATTGACATTATCCACACTAATATTATTAATGCCAATAATATAATTATCACTATCTCTGTCGACCTATGATATAACCGTTATATCAGAGAAATAATTCTTGAACGGATTTGGCAGAACAATAAACAGAGAGCTGGATTGGTCATTGGATACTTTTTAACCGTGCAGAACGTTTCCGTAGAATAATTCCAGACCTCGAAGAGGGCGAAGCCGCCATCAAAACCTAGTTCTCAATGTATTTGGACGATAATTATTAAGTTTCTATACAAACTGTTTTTATTAAATCGACAGAACTTTTTGCTCGAATCTCGGCAGAGTCTTGATAGTCTAAACGTGTTTTTTATTGGTGCTTACATTATTATGGAGCCTCTTGAAAAAAGCTCCGCGTTTTAGTACGTACCTAAATAAATCCTAAATAGTCAATAACAGTTCTCAGGCGTTACATTTTATTCAGCGATAAACCTAGGAATTTTGTCAGTAAGACTTGGGTGCTATAGGGAAGTAAATTCTTATAGATTCGTATATCAAATACAAGTTTTAACAACTATCATCATCGTCATTTCAGTCGAAAGACGTCCATTGCTGGACATAGCCCTCTCCCAAGTGTCGCCACATTGACCGGTCCAGAGCGTGTGCCAAACAATTTATTTTCTTTTTTTATAAAACGTTGCCCCACACTAGGAATTTCTCCTGTATCGCGGGTGCGTTTACAAACATTTAAACTCACATACACAAACAGCCAGACCCGGAACAACTACCTGTAGGCCATACAAAATAATATTTGTTTCGTGCGGGAACCCGCGACACGCAGTGCAGCAGGCAATCGCCAACCGTGCCGTCATAACCAACCAATCAACTCAGCTTATCGTAGTCCACCGCTGGATGCAGGCTCCTCCCAAGCTTTGCCACAACACCTGGTTCTCCGCTTTCCGCCTCCAGTCTCTCCAAGCCACCTTTTTAAGGTCGTTCGGCCACCTAGCTGGGGGCGATCCACACCGCTTACTGATCCAATCTTGCCTAGATTAGTCTGCAGTTATACATGGCCAGACCACGGTCTCTTGAGCTTACTAACTCTGCACCTTACGTCACAAATCATTCCAATAATCTTGAAAAAAAATAACAAAATAAAATTCAAAGCAAGAAAGTTGTTGAAAGAAAGTGTTTGAAAAAGAAAAAGAAATAATATATAACAATGAATAAACTTTCCACTTACATTCCAAAAGTTCTTACAGTAAGACAAAAGGTTTGTACAGAAACAATTCTGATAGTATCGGATACTTCTGTCTTGTTGTATCGAGCCATTTAGTTGTCATCCTATATCGCACTCGTGAGAAACTGTTTGTTTGTGTACATTCGTTTCAATTTATGTTTACACGATTTCAATCTGAGGACACCCGCAGATTGGATTCCGTGGATAGATAAGAACGTTTCCAGTGTACATGTCAAATGTATTTTTGTTTATGTATTTGTGTAACTGGGTATTTTGTTGGAATACGTAATATGGAACGGGTTACCAAGAGGACCAGTCTTACCAACGGGTATCGTATTACCCAGTACTAATTGGGTTGGAGAGGTCCGATAGGCAGTCGCTCTAAGTAAAATACTGGTATTGAGCTGCATCCGGTTAGACTGGAAGCCGACCTCAACACAGTTGGGAAAAGGCTAGGCAGTTGATGACGTTATATGGAACGGGGAAATGTTGTACAGGTTAGAAGGTGACATGTTTTCTTTATATTATTGTATTAGAACATAATTGGTCTAGATTATTATATCTATATTCCCACTGCAGGGACACAAGCGTCCTCGCTGCGAGAGGGAGTGGGCCGGACCTAATCCATCACGCAGTACTAGTTGGTACATTTCACATGTAGTCGATTTTTTGGTACATGGACATTCTGAGACACATCAGTTTTGGGGACAGGTAGTGCTTATGTAGTTGACTATACCCAAGAGTATCATTTGTATCATTAAGAAATAATGAATTTTTGTTCTAGTAGCTGTAGTTTAGAGCCTTTAAACTGCAAAAAAGAAAATTACATGCTGGCAACTGGCTGCATAAACATTATAAATAATATAAACGTTATATTATTTATAACGAAGAAAACTGGCTGCATAAACGTTATAAATAATATAAACGTTATATTATTTATAACGTTTATGCAGCCATTTTTCTCATGCATTTCAGCTAACACCTTTTTTTACCGATCCTCAACAATTTCTATCTCATGTCTCGTCTATCTATCAAAAAGATAAACATCTAAAAATATATTTTATTTATAACCTTTATGCAGCCAGTTTTCTCATGGATTTCAGCTAACACCTTTTTTTACTCATCCTCAACAATTTCTATCTCATGTCTCGTCTATCTATCAAAAAGATAAACATCTAAAAATATATTTTATTTATAACGTTTATGCAGCCAGTTTTCTCATGCATTTCAGCTAACACCTTTTTTTACTCATCCTCAACAATTTCTATCTCATGTCTCGTCTATCTATCAAAAAGAAAAACACCTAAAAATATATTTGTGCGTTGACAATCTCATACATTAGAAAGCTAATGTATTTCGCCAATATGCCACACGTATCGCTTACATGCAGTCCCGCATGAGCGATGGCTAAACATTTACCTACCCGCCGAGCAATAACATATTTGCGAACCACGAATATTAGGAAAAGCTTTTACCTGAACGAGAAAACATACTTACTTTCAGTATTGACACACATTCTAATGAATGTAGTCCAAAGGACTATGGTAATAGCGTCGGTTATTCTCTGCGTATTCATAATTCAGAAAAAAAATATTCAATTATATTTTTCTTCTCTCGGTCTGTTGCGTCCCGATATTAATTAATTAATGTTGAATATACAGAGTGTTCAAAGTAAAGTTGGGTTTTGAGGTTTGGTTTTACTTTTAATTGGAAACAATAATTATTTGGAGCCTTTCAAGATTTATGGACGGTTTTTCAAGGATCTTTCTTTATTTTATTGGTCTCAGAATTGCTGTCTGGCATTTGGAATTGTGTCTAATTGGCAATCACCTTGACCTAAATTTCATCTAGGTTAAGCTGGAACTGAAAACATAGGAACGAAACCAAACCAGTCAGTTCGATAATGGAGTATAATGTTATTTGTTTTAGAAACTGGTCATCATCTGCCTAGCCTTTTCCCAACTATGTTAGCGTCGGCTTCCATTCTATCCGAATGCAGCTCAATACTGCCTATCTGACCTCCGCAACCCAGTTAGTATTAGGTAATACAATACCCCTTGGTAACACTGGTTGTCAGACTTTTTGAGCCACTAACTACTTATAACGACTGTCAAAGATCTACAAATGACAGCCGGAACCAACGGCTTAACGTACTTTCCGAGGCACGAAGGAAACTCGGTATGTAATTGGTCTTCACCCATTCACAGACCAACCTAGGCAAACACGGCTTAACCTAAAGATCGATCAGAGCGGCTGTTATTATTTAGCCACGAGTTTCAGATACTGGTATGATTTGTGTATTCTCAGCATAATATCTAAGGTACAACAATTTATTAAACAGAAACACAACAAAAAATACTTGCGTGTAGTTTAAAAAAAAAACACCCTGTATTTTATATGCCACGGTCAATTTATCGGCAATGTTTCACGCCATACATTGTGGTACAACATATTTTTCACCCAGAACGAACAGGCATCAACATATACTCGACTTTAATTAAAGGGCCAAAGAGATCAAAATGACGAACCTTATAATTATCTAAGGCGTGAATGGATAGTAGAACTCGCCGGGTGTTAACAGTTTCTAGGTAATTTTCTATTATACCCTTCCTCTTCTTAGTGTGTCGATGGAAATCTAAATTGTGTCAGCCCAGAACTGAGCTACTAGTTTGGCGCTTTCGGTAGCTTCCATCAGTTCCGTTACCCTGGTTCAATATTTTACTGAGCTAGAATATATTTAGGAGTATTCTAAAAAACTGAGTAGATGTCCCTAGTGCTTACACCAGATATTTTTTTGCATACTTAGATTACAGGTTTATTGGAGTACTAACTTTTGTCCGCGACCTTCGCTCGCGTGAAATTATTATAAAAAAAAAATTACAAAATAGGGAGACCTATTTGTAATCGAACTTTGTTACCAATTTCAAGGGTTTTCATTTTTTTGCAAAGAACCCTAATTATTTTTCTAAAATAAAAGTAGCATGTTAGACCTTATAACATACCTGCCAATAAAAGTCTCGTCAAAATCGGTGCAGCCGTTTTGGAGATTATCCAGAACAAACAGACAGACTAAAATTGAAAAAAAATTGTTTTTGTTATAATTGCCGTATATATTTCCATATGCATTCAGTAAAAAGCTGTTATTTTGATATTACAAACAGACACTTCAATTTTATTTATTTGTATAGATGTAAGGATCGAAGCTGATGGTGTTTAGTTGGGCAGCAACTATCCCCCCCCTACAGTAACTATCGACCCCTATGGGAAAAAGAAGGGGGTATGCAGGATTGGTTTATTATCATTACTGGTATTTTCACACTACCCTGTTATTGAGGGCTGTTTGAGATGGGTAGAAAATGTGTTTGATACTGGATGTTCCGTTTCCATACTTACCGAAATAATATTTGTATGGCCTATGGGTAGGTTTTCCTGGCCGGTTGAAAGATCTCTTTAGGTGCTGTGAAGTATCTATGGAAAGAAAAATGTTAATTTGGGACGCAGTTTCGTATGCAAGGAACACATTTAAACAAAATTAATAATAAAAATTTTTATTTAAAATTTAAAAACCCCCATCGCAACAAAAACAAAAAAAACATTTGAAAAATCAATAAAATGGCTGAGCTGGTTTTGATAAAACCTGACTTATTGTAATATACATATCATGCCCTTTTGAAAATATTTGATTTTTCATCCCCCAAATCTAGTAAATGGCTACACCGATTTTGATAAAACTTGTCTAATTGTAATATACACACCATGCACTTTCATTTGATACCCCACTTGGGTTTATTTTTTTATACCCACTCTCATGCCCCATATGGCTGCAACGATTTTGATAAAACGTGTCTAAGAACCATCGCTCAGAAACTAGAAACTAGGTTTTTTTTCAAGTAAAAAAAACTGCATCCAAATCGGTTCACTCGTTTAAGAAATACGGTGCCAGAGACAGACACACACACATTGCGGTCAAACTTATAACACCCCTCTTTTTGCGTGGGGGGTTAAAAACGTACATAATAATATTAATGTAATTAAAAAAATATATCATGCCGTGCCAAATGGTCCATTTCTGCAGGACAACGCTGATTTTAAATGAGCCCATAAGGACGATTGATGGATGTGTAATATGTTACAGTTTCAAACTGTACGCATAATTTAGTTTTAATAAGGTAACAAAAAAGAAGGCCGATTTACGATAAAAAAAACCTAGTGTAACACTACTTTTAACAACCAAAAACGTAAAAAACTCAGTGTAACACTACTTTTAACAACCAAAAAATTAAAAAAAAACCTAGTGTAACACTACTTTTAACAACCAAAAAATGTAAAAAAACCTAGTGTAACACTACTTTTAACAAACAAAAACGTAAAAAAACTTAGTGTAACACTGCTTTTAACAACCAAAAAATTTAAAAAAAACCTAGTGTAACACTACTTTTAACAACCAAAAAATAAAAAATGTAAAAAAAACCTAGTGTAACACTACTTTTAACAACCAAAAAATAAAAAATGTAAAAAAAACCTAGTGTAACACTACTTTTAACAAACAAAAACGTAAAAACTCAGTGTAACACTACTTTTAACAACCAAAACATAATAACTAAGAACACGAAAAGATTACCCGTATTCCACTACCGATACAATTCCGTTTTAACAACACTACAACAAAGAACGAAACAGTCGGGAAACAGCTGTCTTGAAAATTAATTAATTGAGAAAACTGCAAGGAATGTACCATTAAGGAATCGCTCTCTTGGACACTGATAAATGCTACTGAACAATTCTGACGGTTTTTTTTTAAAGATTACTGATTAATTTAACGGATGACGTTAACGCTATTTTAAGAGTGTGAATTGAATCGTGTTTTAGGTCCTATAACTGCTGCAGTGCAAGGTATAAAATCTAATCTATACAAATACATTAAAATTGAAGTGTCTGTAGTTTCAAAATAACAGCTTTGTACTGAATGCTTATAAAAATATAGGTACGGCACAAACAACAATAAAAAAAAAAACTTTCTGTCCGTCTGTCTGTTTGTTCCTGCTAATCTCCGAAACGGCTGAATCGTTTTTGACGGGACTTTTAATGGCAGATAGCTGATGTCTTAGGAGTAACTATACTTTACTATATTTTTTGTAGAAAAACGGCTCCGTGCAAAAAATTAAAACCCTTGAAATTGTTAACAAAATTCGATTTAAATAAGGAAGTCATATTTTTATAATAAATTCACGCAATCGAAAGTCGCGGGAAACATCTAGTATTTAACTAAGTGCTGTTGGGTTGGGTTTATTATGAAAATGTTTTCTATTGATTATATCATTTTTCCAAACAGTTTAGAATTTATTTAAGTATTCAACTTTTTTCTAAGCATATTTTCACAGAACTATTGTGTGTGGTTATGGAGGTCGGGAGTTATTCTATAGGCACGTAGGTAAAAATACATTCTATGTCCATACCCAGGTCAAGTTACTCCATCATCAATAAAAGTCCCGTCAAAATCGGTCCAGCCGTATTCGAGGTTAGCCGGAACAAACAGAGAGAACGAAAGATAAAAATAAAAATAGAATGTTTTGTTGTTATTAATGTACCGTATACAGGGTGAATTTTTCAAGTGGGCGTGTCGCATGCCATTACTTCCTTTTTTTTTATCCCTATTATCGATACAATTGAATGGTGTAATAATAGTGTTTTTTTTTTTCAAAATCACTTCTGTCTAGGAATATTGATTTTACAAAAATCGAATGATGCAGTTTTAGTTTTTTATCAAAATCGGGCTCGAGACTCCTTTGCCTATTTTCGCTATTCCTCATAGTTTCGAATTTAGCCATCCACGCACACTTGGAACATTCACCCTGTATACTTTCATATGCATTTTTTTTTAATTAAAAACGGACACTCCATTTTTATTAATTTGTATGTATGCATAGATGTATAGATAATAGATATAAAGTAGACTGATTCACTCAAAGATCATACAATGATTACTATAATGCACCACATCGCAATGCTACAAATATCAAATTACCTTTCCAACCAAACCACGGACGGAACCAAATAACGGAATCTGATACTTAAATGGATAGCTCACAGTAAACAATGCTTCTAGGGTGCCAGTGCCAACGAAGCTAGTGGAAAAAAGAGTATTACCTCGTCAGCCAACAGCCAGCCAAACAGGTCGGGACAAACGTAATGAAATATTTTCATTACCCCGCGCTCGTTCGACAAACATGTCGACGAGTTCTTTTACAGACGCCATTACAATCTGCAGTGAACGGTAATTGTGAAAGCACCTAGAAATTAATTGCAACAAACTGTGTGGATTCATGTTGCAAGTTACCTACATTTTCTTTATTACCTACATCTTGTTGAACAAAGATTGTGTTGTCAGGCACTTATAGAGAGTTGACACCAATCGACTCAAAGTAATTTATTGAAATGTTAGCTTAGCGAGTCACATTGATATTACATGCATACTTACTTACACACGCTTTTCTCCCATAAGAGTGGGTAGAAACTAGAGGACATCAAACTACAGAACGCAGTTTCTATACTTAGATACACAGGTACTTCTTTTGCTGATACAACTGGTCATACATACACGCAGGTTGTGAATGCTATGCACCTGATTTTTCTGAAGAACATCATAGCTCGTGACTAAAGTGGAAACGTGGGACAGTCGGCATTCCTCTGTGTCAAAAATACGCACCAGTTTGCACTGTAAGAAATTATTTGTGGCCAAGAAACCAAAACAATTTTTATTACAAAAAAAAAACACAATGTCTCCAACTTCAATCTCGTACAATTGTTTCCGGCCAGAAAGATTGTAAAGACAATAAAATCCTTGTAAAACAAACTCAAGAAAAATTGAGTTGAACATGAAATACATTGTGGCGTCACGTTGTCTGCCAAATAAATTCCATCAAGGAATAGTTTGTTACGCAAAGTTGTGTCGCTTCATCCCAAAATTGTATCACATGGGGACTTCGACCACAGTGTTGTAAACCGTGTAGGTAAATTGAATGTGTCAAGTGAAATTCAAGCCTAGCCTTGATGGTTGTTTTTTTTTAAACGTTGCCCCACACTAGGAATTTCTTCTGTATCGTGGGTGTGTTTACAAACATTTAAATTGACATACACAAACAGCCAGACCCGGAAAAACTACCTGTAGATCATACAAATATTTGTTTCGTACGGGGATCGAACCCGCGACACGCAGCGCAGCAGCCGATCGATCAGCCACTGCGCCAACCGTGCCGTCAAACCGGTACCGTGGTTTAACTCCGGGTTTAACTTTGGTTCATGATGTCAAGGTGTCTGCATAATTCCTGAAAACTCAAACTGGGGTTTTAAACTTTTTGTTCTCAAGCTTAATTTCCCACAGGGCGAATCCTTGAAACTTTATCGTTTTTGTATAGTCTTATTTGCAAAAGTTTTATCATATTTTGAGCTATGAATGTTTAAATCACAAACTTACCGAACACAAAAAAAGTTGAATTTTAAAAGAGGTTAATTTTTCTGGTAACAGTGTAAGCACTGTTACCATGAAAGACCATATTTTAGGACATTTTTCTACACAAAGCCGTATATTTTCAAGAAATACTTGTGGCATTCTACGTGAAAATTATTCAATACTCACAGAGACTTCCGCTTCATTCGCTCGTTTCACACGCCAGGAACATAAGGACAGGTCCAAAGGCAGCACGTCCTTAACGCGACCCAATTAAGAAGCCAAGAATGTGTTCACCGTAGTTTGAATTACATTGATTTGAACAGCGGGGCACCAACATCCTATTGGAATTCCTCTCAACTGTAAATGTGGTCACCAGGATTAATCAAGTAAAAAGGGGACGGCCGGCGATCCCATATACATATTCCTATAATAAGGTGCCTCAGCAAGTCAGAACACTTCTAAGCTTTGTGTCCGGGTCAGTGGTTTAATATCAATATAATTACTCAACGGCTGTTACATTGTGAGGGAAGGCTTCAGTAGAGTGAGTGTAGGCACTCGGTACCCCCATTTGGCTCCTTTGATCGTGTGCCTGCGCTAATTTATGCAATTACTGCTTACTCAGCAACTTGGCTTGATATCAAGAAATTGACGATGGTGGCGTCTGACTTTCTGATAATTTTATTCAAGTCTCGCTTCACACCACAAACAAGCAAATGCTTTCATTAGAATTTGTAGGGGTGCATGTTATTGTTATCACTCTATTAGATTTGCTGGCGCTTTGTTTGGTTAGGATTAGATGTTATACATGGTGATGTCGTTGTGATCTTAGGCACGAGACAGTTTGCGTAGAATATTTTCAATTTTCGGTCTTTCCTCAAGTGTTAGACATAAAGTGCTTGTTGTTTATGCTTTTAGATTAAACAACAAAGCCTACTCTGAAACTTTAGCTTTTGCTCTAACTTTAGCTTATGCTCACAGTCAGCTTTTTGTTTAAATATTGCTATGATAAATTAAACCACTCTCACCCTGCATCAAATGTAGTGAGGAAAATGTTGAATATGAATGTAGATGGCTATAAGAGTAGAGGCAGACCAAAGAAACGATGGATGGACTTTATGAAGGATGATATGGCTAGACAGGAGGTGACTGCTGGTAATAGAGAAGTATGGAAAAAGCAGACTTGCTGCGTCGACCCCAAATAAATTAGAATAAGGGCAGGAATGATCCAGGGATCCGCTGGATGCGAGTCGCACGGGACCGGTCAATGTGGCGACACTTGGGGGAGGCCTATGTCCAGCAGTGGACGTCTTTCAGCTGAAATGATGATGATGATAATGAAAGGCAGGAATAATGACTCTCATCCTGCACCACAATCGTAAAATATAATACACGTTGGGAAAGAATCATTAGTTTCATAAATTTTAACTCTAAGTATTGTAGTTTTGTATGAAAGCTGATTTTATGAAAATTAATGGAAAATATTGACGCTTGCGGCTCTACAAACATTTACTGAATCCATAGTGAAAGTTTGTGCCACGATGTCTCTTTCACGATGTAGTAGGTTGATACTATATTTTTAGCAAACAGAAGCGAAGCTATTTTAAAAAAGACAACGAAATGCACAAAATAATGAATAGAACCGTTTATTCTAATTTAGGAACAAAATATCAATCACTGAAACTGACTAAACAGCCACAAATCGTACCAATTCAATGAACACGTAATTGTTTAGAAAAATAGCGAGTAAGTACATAAAATAGGAAATCATAAATCTCAAGGCGCAAACCTACCGCGGCGCATGCTGTGCACGGGCACGCGGCGCATTTTAGCTGCGTGGATTCATTTGTTTGACAACATGGGCCTACGTTTCCACTGCAGTACACACTACACCCCTACAACTATGTACAACTGTAGCGTGCGCGACCATGCTGCGATACATGCACATATTCGTGGGTTAATATTCGTGTATAGTGTGTACCGCAAGAAAAGCGTTCATACCGTTGACAGCGTTGAGCTATGAGAGCGCCTTTTTCGAGCAAGCCACGCATGTACTAATGACGTCAATAGATGTATAGCGTGACCGTGGTTTGCAGTGGACACAATCACATACATTTCTTGCAAAGCGAAGCTTAACACATGTACGTGGCCCATCCGTGGCTATTCGCTTTTACAGCCCTTTGAGCGATGTTCCCGTTAAGAGTGCCACAAAGAGTAGAATACTTATACCAAGTACCACGCGACCTGCGACAATTCGAAGTTGCCACACTTTTTCATAGAACTAACAATTGTGCTACGTACAACCTCATTTATCACCATCTGCCTAGCTTTTTCCCAACTATATTTGGGTCGGCTTCCAGTCTAACCGGATGCAGCTGAATACCAGTATTTTACATGGAGCGACTGCCTATCTGACCTCCACAACCCAGTTCGTCCTGGGTAATACGGTACCCCTTGGTAAGACTGGTTGTCAGACTTTTTGGGCTACTGACTGCCTAACGACTGTCAAAGATCTACAAATGACAGCCGGGACCAACGGCTTAACGTGCTTTCCGAGGCACGGAGGAAACTCGGTATGTAATGGGCGGTCACCCATCCACAGACCAACCTAGGCAAGCACGGCTTAACATAAAGATCGACCCAAGCGGCTGTTATTATTTAGCCACGAGCTCCTCCGAGACGTAAAACCTCATTACATCCTAATAATATTTTATATGAGCCACGTGTGGGACTTAACGAAACACAAGTATCTTATGAAATCCCAGTATTTCTTAATTAAAACTAACTAATTATTTCATAGTCTGGCTCGGTATCGACCCACGTAGTTGGAAAACTAAATAACGTAACGAATTAAATAACATTTGTAATAGAGAACTCAGGGAATACAAATATTATATCCCAATGTTATTTCAACATGCTTGTTATATGGTTGATATAGGGTTCTCATTCATAAATACTCGTCGGCGTGGGAGTAAAATCTCCAACAAATTTTGACGTCAAACATTGTGATCTGAAATATCTAATAAATATTTGTTTTCTTTGCGTGGGACTAACCTTACACAACCAACCTTATTTCTGACTATGAATAGCTAAAGCCGCCTAAATTCATCTTTTAGTGTTCCGTACCCGAAGGGTAACCAACGGGACCAAATGATTCCAATGATTGATTTTTGTTTTTTTTTTTAATTTTTTGATTTTTTGATGATTTGATTTGATATTTTTTTTTTTTTTGGGATTTAATGATTCCTGTACACTGTAACGTTTGTGATGAGAAAATAAACATATTATTATTATTATTTATCCATCCATCCATGCTCACAAACTTTTGCGTTTATTAATTTATAAGTAAGAAGTAAGGTAAGATAGTAGGATAATATGGAACGTAAATAATTAATATTGATTTAAACAAAGTCGTCGTACAGCATTATTTGTGCATAAAGAATATTGTTTCAAAGCCTGACCTCCATTCAACTTGGATGTAGGTACAAGACATTGTCTATGCAAATCTCCGATCCGATCACCCGGGTTACATCCCACATTTCTTTGCCCGGATGTATTCCCCAATCTCACTGTATTATCTCTTATCTTTACACCCCAGTTCTCGCGAAATAGATAGCGATCCGAAAGGCAGTGATTACTATCTTCTATCTACTACATAGTGTAGCGTCCATAGTAATAAACATAATTAACTTCATGCAACATACTGTTTCGGAACACATTATTAAGCAAACAAGGTATAAATCCTTCGGGTACGTAACTTTGCATGAACATATACCTACATATTACACTCATACTTGCAGCGTTGCGCTGTACGCTGCCAAACTTTTGAAAGGAGACTTATCGTTTATCCAACTAAAGCGCTCGAAGCGAAGCTCAGGTAAAATCCGTAACAGATTAAAACATTCCGGGACACTATTACCCTATTGAACTTCGATAATTTCAAAGATATGTAGTAAACAAGTGCTTTGTTTTAAAGCTCGTTAAAGTCACCCACGGCGACGTTCTGTAGAGATGCTGTCGCGTGTTTTGTAAACACGGTTTTACATCACTGTTATTGCAGTCGCATTTACAGGGCACGACACAAACTATGCAAACGCGCCTCAGCATCGCTACTGTATGGTTATGAGAACGAAGAGTGGAGAATAGAGGTATTTTTGTATCGATGCTGAATGGCGACAACATCACTATATTAGCAATACAGAATCGTGGTTATGTGAGCGAAGTTACACAACCAGCGATATCATCGCGACTGTGTAGCGGCCGTTTTGCGTTTATATCGCTACCACATCCCCGCTACCGCATGCGTGCTGCCAATCGCATCGTTGATGCTGCCGCGTGTGTTAGCTTTCCCGCTCTGTTTCTCGGTCTAGCAAATGACGGTTCTGAGCGACAAAATAGTAAAAAATGCGATTCTGTGTTGCCAGATAGGGTTCAACCCTGAAAGTCGCCGTGGGCGAAGGCCTTAAGAGTATAGTTTACAGCCGGCCGATGGGTCCCTTTCACGCCATACCGGACAAATGCTCGCTATTTAGCCTCGCCCCTTTTAGACTACGCTGTCTTTACTTAGGTACACTTAAAAGGGTTGTAAGGCAGATTTAGAAACCTTACAACCGGGAATGAAAGCAACAAGTCATTATTTTGTAGGGTTAATTATGTAGGCCTTTTTAAGTTAATGTTCTTTTGTCTCTTGGGTAAATATAAGAATTCATTCCGCAAACATTTTTGCAACTTTTTTTGTTGCTTTACCTTTAGGCAACAAAAAAAGTTGCAAATAATTATTTACTTTTGAGCTTACTCAAAACTGGATTCCACGTACTTGGTAATTTGAAGCCATCCTCTTGATTGAAATTTTAGTGTTTTCTTATTTCAATTGCTTCTCTTGTCAGCATTGGTAAGTACCTATCGTTTGTCCGTTGACATAATACGTGGCTTGTGAAATTCGATCCAGTGATTGAACCCTGGGTAGGTTTCGAGTAAGCTCAAAAGTAGCAGCCGGTATCGTAATAAGGACTCCACAAAACCTGGTGATACTGTAAGTGTGTTTTGCCGTGTCTTAGTGTCGAGTTCCAGTAGTGCGTGTAGCAAAAGACAAAGAAAGAGGGTAGATAGATTTGTCTGGACTTAACAATTTATTTTCCATCCACCCGCATTCTCAAATTCAAATTCAAATTCATTTATTTCGTGAACACAGGGTGTATACAAAAGATGTTATAAATAAATTAGGACCGAGCTGTGCCCCGCCAAAAGGCATACAAAATATCAAAGGTTTTTTTTTTTTTTTCTTAAACAAATACATTTTCGAAATTCAAACAATAATTCTAGAATTCTATAATAATTATAAATCATGTCAAAATTATATAAAATGTCAAATAAAATGTCAAATAAATGGCAAATAAAATAAAGTAAAAAGAACCAAAAAATACAACCATAAAAAATAATAATGTCACTAATTCATTAATACACAATAAACAAAATTAACAAAATCATTTAGTATCTCACATAAAACAGATTCGATTCCGGTAAAAGCGAATTAAAATTAAAATTTGTCATTTAAATATTCGTCAACAGAATAATACACCTTGTTATTTAGCAATTTAAACAAATTTCTTTTAAATTCGATAATGTTAATACTCGAGATAACTTGTCCTGGTAACTTATTATATAGTTTTTGAGCCATTGCATAAAAGCTTTTGCTATGAAATTTTGTTTTTGTTGCTAACACCTGCAACTTTTTTGAGCGCCGTTTACTTTCTACAAATCTATATAAATTCATATTGTGTTTTATAAAAATACAGGCTTCATAAATATAGAGTGACGGTAAAGTTAATATTTTTAGCTTATGAAAATGTGGCTTGCATGATTCTGTTTGTTTTATTTTACAAATAGCACGAACGAGTTTCTCCAGTCAACCCGCGATCTTGGCGCTTGCAACAGCGCCGAAATATCGGGAGCTCAAAATAATGAACAATCACGGAAGATATCCCGTAAGTGACAGTATAAGTTTAGTTGTAAACCGTGAAAGCTTAAAACAGTGTATGAATTCATTGTTCATATTCTAGTTCACTAGCCATATTTCTTATTTCCATACAGTATTATTGCCAAATTAATTAAAACAGGTAAATATTTGACAGCTATTTGCGACGGTCGCCAACTTTTTGGATGAACGCTATTAAGCGCACAAAAAATAACAGTCAATATTATGATAATTCAAAAAATGTTCTTTAACTGGAATCCTCATCAATTTTCAGTATTCCATGAAAGTCCCCTCGCGTTAAGCACTTAATAAATCTACAAGGCAATATCAGTTTGAATTTACCGGTGTGATAAATTGATATCGAAATTGCCCGTAACTCAATAGATAACGGCGCGGGAAAACGGTGAAATTAATAGCGCGGCCTAATTGGCATTTTTTTGTATTTTTTAGCTTTATATGTTTTGTTTAATTGAGCCTTTTTAGCGGTCATCTGTGTAATTTTTATTGGATTTTTATTTTTGTTTTTATTATAAAGGTTTTACACCCTTTATAATAAAAACCTTGACGAAGGCGAAAGGCACTTGTTTTCCCCGTCATTACAATATCTTTTTTTGTTCTACACCATGTCTGGGAACCTTCCAGTTACGGAGATATTGGGGGTCAAAGTTCCAACATTTAGAAGTTTTTTTTTTAAATACACGTTTTAATGCAAGATTTTTACTTTAAACACCTCCACGACCCCCGTATTATTCAAACCATCTATCAGCACATTGTTTTGAGTGCGTTACCGTAAAACGTGATTTTCCACCCCAAAAAAAGTCGTTTCTCAGCAATATTTTTTTGCGTAAAGTTACTTAGTTTGATTTACAGAATGTTTGGTTAACGGCTTCGTGAAGGGTTCGTTTAAACCCTGTAGAATCTAATCGGATGGGTAAGGGACGCACAGAACAGAGAAGAGTGGCAGAATAAGGGTCCTGGGCTGAAATTATGATGATGATTATTATAGAATTAGCTTATGCCCGCAGCTTTAGCACGAGATCGTATAACTGGTCTAAAAAGTATTCTACGTGTTAATTCCGATTATAAGCTGTCTGTGCGCCAAATTTTATCCAAATACATTTTGAAGTTTTTGCGTGAAAGAGTAACAAACAACCTTCCATCTATCCATCCGTCCATCCCCACAAACTTTCGCATTTATAATAATAGTAAGATAAGATGAACGTAGCAATGTCTGAAAATTTTGTGAGTAGGCAAGTTGTTGTGATTTGCTATCTGTACTCGCATTACAACCGAATCTTCTAGATTCTGAAAAAACAAACATTTTATTTTTGTTTTATTTACCAATCAGTCATAATAATAGCTGTTGGTATTGCTCGACAAAACAGGTACCTTCTTATATAAATCGAGAGCATTGATTTAAATAAGAAAAACCGTCGAGAGGCATATGTTTGTTATTTCAGCTCTTCTTACGAAGACCGGCCGTCTTATGACGACAGGCCGTGTCGACGGCGCGTTCGTATTCCACGCGCGCCTGAAAGAGATGTTAGCAACCATGTAGGGGTCCGCATGGGCCGAAGCCTGGCAGGGCTGCGGGACTGTTCGAAAGAGATACCGTGGCCCTGGAACACAAAGGGCAAAGAAGGAACATGTATGGGTTTTAGTCAGTATAAGTCTGACACTCCCTTCCGCTCCGCCCAGAGCGTGGGGGGGGGAGTCATTTGATGATTTCCAACCCGAAAAAAAAAAAGAAAAAGGAATAGCTCTTCTTACGAAACTAGACTTACTAACCAAATATCTTGAAAACCTTTCATAAGACGTATTATGGCGAAAGAAACAAAACACAAACACAAAGTTGATCCCAAACTCGAAGACGATTGTTTATCACACGATACCGCAGACATTACCAAGCAGGTGCGTTCTGTTTTGCAAAGTTATTATGTGAAAATTTATACGCAACAAAATACCTCGAAAAGTGTAATATGTTGCGAGAGTGTACAAAGATGGTATATGGATTGTTAATTGTCGTTAAAGATACGATAAACTACAAGAAAAACAATCAAATATAGTAAGGATAGACCTGACATCGGGGGAAATATCGTAATTAACTTGCAAGAATTTACTGGTTGATGTCGGTATAAAATCAAATCATAATGTTATATTTCACATAGGCCTACATGGGCACTTACAAAACGTCGAGAAAAGTTGCACGGTTCGGGTTGGCCATTGTTTATGGGGAAGAACTGGCAAGAAACTATATTGTTACTCTTTTATTTTTTTTTTTTTACAATATTATTATGTTACAACATTAGAACTTTAGTATGGGGGGACAGCAACAAGGCACACTAAAGCCGCAGACATGTCGGCGCGGCGGCATGTCAACTGAACGAGTACGAAACTTGCCGACATGAAACAGAATTTAGTAAAGTCTATAAATGTAACTGTCAATATTGGCAAACAAGTCACATGGGAGGAGGTTATCAACTCGTCTGAATGTTTTTTTTTTGTGTGTATGCTCAGCGATATCATTGACAATAAATTGTGAACCGATGATTGTGTTTTTTTTTAAAGAAGGGTATTTATTCTGCTTTGGTCTCAAAAAGAACGCGGTTTATTTTTTTGCAAAAAAGTATTTTTTATTCTATTACATTTCTTCAATTGAATTCTCTAAAGAATCTTAAATCTCTGTGTACCTAACAAATTTTTTGTTTTTTTTTTTTTTTTTACGTTGTCCCACATTAGGAATTGCTCCTGTATCGTGGGTGCGTTTACAAACATTTAAACTCACATACACAAACAGCCAGACCCGGAACAACTACCTGTAGGCCATACAAATATTTGTTCCGTGCGGGAATCGAACCCGCGACACGAAGCGCAGCAGTCAATCGCTCAGCCACTGCGCCAACCTGCGCCATAAAATACCTTGAAACGGGTGATATGTTATCACTGTGGTAGAGTTAAGACGCTTTAATGTGAGTGAACGTGTACCAAGAACGTTGAATTATTGTAGTTAAATGTACTGCAAGTGATAAACTATCGGTCTTTCCTGAATCTTACATTGGGCCGGGTAATAGCTAGATAAAAAAAAAAAAAAACAGTCGACTTGATAACCTCCTCTTTTTGGAAGTCGGTTAAAAAAGGTACTGGCTTGACAGCTTTTATAAAGAAAATAATATCAAACTGTCATATTTATTCTTCGCTTTGCTACTATGCAAAATGATGAAACAAATAGTAAAGCCTTTTTTTTCTTTAGTCGGGATCAGATTGGAACGAAAACAAATCGTTGAAAACCTTTCGTATTTAGATCAAGTCGTGGAATCTTGAACTTTTTATTTATATCACGAATCCACTCGTGATTGCTTTGGAGGATTCTCTGATGATTTTCGCGGATAAATCGCAATACAATACGGATCAAATCAGCTTAGCTGAAAAGGTCACCAGTATTTTATTATTGTTCAAGTTTATTTAGGATCCGGTGTCGTTAAAAAAGCTTAAAGAACTTTGACCTTCCAGTTCCATTGAGCGTAGGTATAGGTCAAAGTTGAGGTACCGTTTTGGTTTGGTAGCTAGGCTCATAACATCACACATGGTGTAACAACGTGCAGCGTGGCGAACTTTTATTTCTAAGCCTGCCAGTGTCAAAATATTTCGTCGGTTATTGAAAACCAATCTTTTTTTTTCACGCAAAAGTACAAAACATCTGCACGGTCAAAATGTATGAAATACTGATTTTAACTGATTTTATTTACCAGCGTCTAGAAGCAAGTTCACATTGATTTAAAACAAAATCTGCATGTCCTTTCAAAAGTTCATATACTTAGACGGTCATTATGCTGAAACTGCAGAGTTTTTCTTAATGAAACGACGAAAAATCTTATATTATAAAATTTTTGTTTTGTCTTTATATTTATAAGTATGTGAGTATATTCTTATAAGAATACCATAAGTGATATATTATATTTAAATAGTTATGATTTATGTTTTCTGTATTCCGTTTTCTCTTCTTCTTTTTCACTCTATGTCTACATCTCATTTTTAAATATCTCCTTTCACAGGTATGCTGGAAGAGATTTCTTTAGAAACAAGCATCACCTTTGTACTATTCTCTGTTCCTTTCTTCTTTTCTGTATTTCATGTGTACATACATTGTTAAATAAATAAATAAAATCTTAATTGTTTTGTGTCCAGAATCTTGCACCATCTTAATCCATGCTAAAAGTTGGTGACTCGTCGGTTACATAATCATTGTACTTTATATGACAAGTTAATATGTTAGTTTGTCTTGGAAAGCAAATAAAAGGGAGAATGAAGGCAGCATTGGACACAAGCCAAGGCTCGAACGAATCTTGTCTCTAAAAGTTTGCATAACATTAAGTACACGAAAATATCTTCAAATAACTATTCTATTTTTCGTGTTCAAAGATTCCCAAGAAAGAAACATCCTTTTATGTAACTTAACAAAAGGTTCTTGTTTCATTTTCTTGCAGTAATAGAGAGGGTATAATAAAATTGTCTTTAAAATAAGGTTGCAGTGTGATGTTCCTGAAACCAAGAATTAGCCCGGGCTGTCATTTGTAGATCTTTAGCAGTCATTTCAGGTAGTTAGACGCCTGAAAGTCTGACAACCAGTCTTAACGAGGGGTACCGTATCAACCAGTAGCTGTGATGAGGAGATCAGACTGGAGGTCGACCCAAACGGAAAAAAGCTAGGCAGATGACGACCGTTACGTCCTTGGACGTTTTCCACAGTTTCAAAAATGTTCCGATAAAGTCAGAACATAATGCCCATAAAACACTTTTCAAAAAATAATCTTTAATGATTAAAATCTGGTTATGTAAAATAATATTTTATAGGACCAACACAATTTCGTTTCGATAATAAAGTAACTTAGTAATAAAACTCGCTGTGATGTAATATTAAATTCTTTCCAAATTTTCGAAGTGCAAAAATTCTTCGTCATTAAATTTCTACTTTATATTCAAATAAGATTTTTGTCAAACTTCAGAAGTAAAAATAAGGCTTCACTGAGATACAGAATTCAATAAAACAGTCACAGACTTTTGATTTATTGAGTCGGAATAAAAATAAATACACCTACTTTGAAAAGGTAAGTTTTTTTATCGATGTAGGAAAACATAAACTAGTATGTGGCTTGCGTGAGGGTCGGTTTCCACCTGACCGCTCATTATGCTGCCTTTATCAGAGACTGATGGTCAAAAGGGTGCGTCCTAATCAACAATTTCATCTTGTAGGTACTACCATGTTTCTCCAGGGAATTCAAAACTTAATTCTTTCCGCTTAACAAGGAAACTTGGCAAACGTTCGGCTTCCCCGTAAACTTTAATGAAAGTATTGCAATTTATTTTTAGAAACCACTTTCAACTTTACCTGGATATACTGCTCTATGTTTATCGTTCCAAATGAATCGTTTACGTAATTTCAAGTCTCTAATTGCTTCCAAATGGTTTTACGTTTCATTTCAAATTCAAATGTTACTTTACTTAACGTTGTTTCGTTATTTAAATATGGATATAAATTAAATTAATTATTCTGTTACGATCGCAGAGTATCTTTCTTTGGAATTCAACGCGGAACAGAAAATAACTTCCATTAGCGTTTGCTTTCCTGAAACTGACCTGCACTAGAATTTAATATTATTATAGATAGTATTTAAACGAGCGAAAATAAATTCAATTAAAGTATCAAAAATACTGAATATCATCCTTAATGATATACCATTAAGTGGATGATAAACAGTGGGCGAATATAAATCCTTTAAACGGCGACTTGAAAATATAAATTTGTGTTACTAGTTATTGAATACGATCAGTATAATAATTCTTGAGCAATCTTTTTTCTTTTTTAGTAACAATTTTATAGCTTACATTATATTTAACATTTGATTTATTTCAAGAGTGCTGCATTATATCCTATTCGAAGTGTTTTTAATATCATGTTGGACGACGTACCAAGGACTCACATAAAAACTAAAGCAAGCTTCTAAACCACTAGATAGTAGATAAGGCATAGTCAACGTAACACGAAAGGGATGGCGATGTTTTAGTTTGTTCGCTAGACCCCGTTATCCCCGTCGTGTTTGTAATGTTTTATGTTATTATGATAATATTATTTCCTTTTTTATTTTTACACATTAAATACATTTTTAAATATTTTACTATTAAAGAATATTTAAAAAAAATATTAAGATATAATTATTTCTATCTTTTGTCGTTCAAATGTCGTTATTGGTAGATGTTCGTGAAACTGTTTTCGGTTTTGAACACGTTTCAAGGATTATTCTAGAGCTATTGGCTTTCTGGTGACAATGTTTTCCTTTTTTGTTTGTTTTTATTAGCTTTAAGTCCTCCATGTACTAAAATAAATAATTAATTGGAATCTTAGTACTATGTATTATGAATGCGAATGTTTGGAAGGATGGATGAAAGTTTGTTATTCAATCACGCCATAATGGCTGAACGGATCTGGTGGTTTAGCACAGAGATAGATTATAGTCCAGAATAGCACACAAGCTACTTTTTTTCTCACACATACACATCAAAATTTCCAACGCCAACGAAATCGCGGGCAACAGCCACTACAACATAACAATAATATATTTATAACTGAAATACAACAAAAAGTTAAAAAGTATCTGATTTTTCTTTCTTCTGTTTGGTGGCAGAATGTAGTTTTTAATTACATGGGGTTATTTTAATACACCAAACATACATACCGAGTTTCCTCCGTGCCTCGGAAAGCACCTTTAGCCGTTGGTCCTGGCTGTCATTTGTAGATCTTTGACAGTCGTTAGGCAGTCAGTGGCCCAAAAAGTCTGACAACCAGTCTTACGAAGGGGTACCGTATTACCCAGTACTGACTAGGTTGTGGAGGTCAGATAGGCAGTCGCTCCATGTAAAATACTGGTATTCAGCTGCATCCTAGACTGGAAGCCGACTCCAATATAGTTGGGAAAAGGCTAGGCAGATGATGATTTTAATACACCAAAAACAATTATAATTACTAAACCAAACAGTAAATTACTCAACAGTCTCTATTATAACGCCGTAGCAACATAAATTGGGGAGTTTCGCTTGACGCAAGCTACATTATAATTTACTCTGTCGTCGAAAATGTGTTGGTTAAATACATTAATATGGACGCCGAAGCTCTTCTTGGTAAACTTAGTTGCGTGCAGCTAGTGTCTAACCTATTTTCAAGAATGTATCATGTAGTTATAGTCGGGCTAAAATGAACATTAGATGCAGTCAGTGTTTTCGGCGTCAATAAATCTGGTAGTGAACTTGTGTGACGTTTACAGGAGCATTCTTTTTTAACTGAACATTAGAAAAATGTTGTGCATTTTTTTTTATTACGCAAAAAGCCAATCTTTGAGGCTTGAATACAGAATGCCGATCCACTCTTGCCGAGGAGTGGCAACACACGTGTTGCATATAGTTTCAAGTCCATTAATTGCATAATAATTAATGCACTTTCTGCATGTGCAAAAAGTGTTAAAGTAGTGCTTGATTAAGAACTTAACTGAGCAATTCATTAATAACATTATTTCGGAATCGTGTTGCCGTCAACTCCATTATTATAAAAGTGAAAGGTATCGAAGAGTCAAACATATCAGCAGACTTAAAAACCTTGATCTCAATATTACAAATCCATTTGTCCGTCCTATTTACGTCACAACTTTCAGTCGAACGAGTTTCGCATAGAAAATAGAACCACGTCTCTTGCTTGATTCCCCAAATCCTATTTGAATCAGTGAATGTTAAGTCGGTCTGAAGTAATGCGTGTGCGGTGGTCATCCATCAAATAGTGGTTGGTAGTGTTTTGTTCGTAGTGTTGTAGACACATTGTGTGGGAATTGTAAATGTAGGTTATTTGTGTCTATTTCTCAGTAGACTTATATTTTAATCTGTAAAACTTGGTCTCCTTCTTCTCCGTATGCCTATGAAATATAATAATAATAATCGTCATTCAAAATAATCATAGGTTGGATGATGCTACACTTGATCGGCTGCGCTCGGAAATGCAGATAAGCCTTGCCAGCAATCCTTTCCCATCCCAGAATGTCACACATGTGCCTGCTGTACTACCACTGCGGGCAAATCAACATGCTGCGGAAGAGGATTACAGGGCTATATCTGCAAATATCATGTGCAATCTGGAATTAAGAAGCGCTCTGGAGGATGCGATTCGTGAGTATCGGTTCTTGTCACTTGATCTTAGGCCACGGTTACCACGTTTGCCAATGAATAAAAATAATAGAGCACTGATGTGTGCCCTGGATGCGCTGTTACCAAATTTTATTGAAAGCAGCACAAACCTTTGCGATACACACTCAATCTTGTATTGCACGGTTATTGCGGCATGTCGTGTAGCCAATGTCAATTTTCCAAACACTGACAGTCCTACACGACCAAAATCTGCCGTTCCAGCCAGGCAATGCAGGATTGAGCGTCGTATTAATGAGGTCAGGGCACTCATCGGGAAGCTCATCTGCTTCAGGGAGGGCAATACACACCCAAGGGTGATGCGCTTTGTGAGGTGGGCATTCTCGGGAACTGATATCGATGCGGTTCTGAGTGTATCGATCCACTCTTCGCCTATACCGACGGATACGGGAACTGATATCAGTCCCCGAGAATACATGTCACGAGTCACAGAGTGGATCGAATTCCTGAAGCAGTAAGTTTATGCATTGGCTAACCGTATCCGTCGGTATAGGCGAAGAGTGGATCGATACACTCAGAACCGCATGTTCCAGAGTGACGAAAGGTGGGTAAACAGAACATGGGAGCGCCCCGTTACCATTCAAGGAGTGACTGACGCGCATCTGCCGAATAATGACGCTATGAATGCTTTTTGCGAAGTATTTGGTTGGTGCCCGTCGGTCACACTGAGGGTGATTGGATGCATGTTGTTGAGCGAGCGTGTGACTCAATTCCAGAAATAGAGATGGAATTCCATTTCTATTAGTCCACTGGATGTGGCCTGTGCAGTCCGTCCGTTACCTAACTGGAAATCTCCAGGGCCGGACGGACTGCACAATTTTTGGATTAAATGGCTACAAATGTCACACGCTTGCTTAGCCTCACAATTCCAGTCATCCTTAGAGACTGGGTCGCTACCACCATTCTTTACAACAGGAGTTACCTACCTGCTCCATAAATCGGGTAGTACTGCGGAACCTAAAAATTATAGACCAATTACGTGTTTACCGACGGTCTTTAAAGTTCTAACATCCATTCTGAGAGCAAAAATTGTTCGTCATATAGATAGCAATTCAATTATGTCTGTCTCTCAGAATGGATGTAGGAA
Source organism: Noctua janthina (assembly GCA_963576755.1). Lineage (NCBI taxonomy): Eukaryota > Metazoa > Arthropoda > Insecta > Lepidoptera > Noctuidae > Noctua > Noctua janthina. The sequence goes on from OY755055.1 coordinate 10,437,931, forward strand.
TGGGTCCCGCGGTACTAAGGAGCTGCATGGCCATAAGCCAACAAGTTCGTCGAGGTTCCCGGAGGGATCTGTCGACGTGTTGGATAGATTATAAGAAGGTCTATGACTCGGTGCCACATAGATGGCTCATGAGGGAGCTGGAGTTATACAAAATAGATGAACTCTTCGCACCTTCTTGATGTCGTGTATGGGGCAGTGGAGGACGGTCCTTCTTTATCCAGGATGTCGGCAGCTTCTTGGGAACGATGAACCGATCAGGATTGAGCGAGGAATATTTCAGGGTGACAGTTTGAGTCCGCTTTGGTTTTGCTTGGCCTTGAATCCTTTGAGCACACTGCTGGAGGATTCAGGTCTAGGCTACCGGTTGAGGAGAGGTGATCAGCTTATATCTTACCTTCTTTACATGAATGATTTGAAAATATTTGCTCCTAGCAATTTGCAACTGATGGAACTACTAAAAGTGACTGAAACTTTTAGTAGCGCTATCAGGATGGAATTTGGTGTGGACAAATGTGCAGTCATGCATGTAAAGCGAGGGGAGATTATGGAATCCGAGGGAACACTACTCTCGGATTCCATATTCCATAGATCCCTCTCCTCAACCGAGACCTACAAGTATTTGGACATGTCGGAAGCATTAGGCATCAATGCTGCCGACATAAAACAATCATTGAAGGAGTGGCTCTTTGGCCGCCAGAATAAAGTGTTAAACAGCCTTTTGTCAGGCGGAAACAAGATGCGCGCCTTTAATGGTTGGGTCATGCCGGTATTGATGTATTCTAACGGCATACTCAAATGGACTCAGACGGAACTTGACGCCCTGGATAGGAAGGTCCGCACACTACTGAGCGCAAACCAGATGCATCACCCACGGTCATCGGTGATGAGACTGTATATCCCGCGGAAGTGCGGAGGTCGTGACTTCTTAAATGCTAAGACCTTGCACAACCGCGAGGTATGCAGTCTCAGGGAATACTTTCTGCAAACCGATGTGGAGATGCACCGAGATGTGGTCTCAGTGGACAAGGGCCTCACCCCGCTCTCCTTGGCTAACGAGAACTGGCGCAAACCTGTGGTATTGGATACTAATGACCGTAGGGAGTTATGGCAGAGCAAAGAGCAACACGGATGCTTTTTCCGGGCCCTACATGGGCCTGAAGTAGACCTCTTGGCGTCCGTATCCTGGCTACGATTCGGTGACCTCTTTGGGGAAACTGAAGGTTTCGTTTGTGCGATTATGGATGAAGCTATCATGAAGAACTATTATCGGAAATACATTATCAAGGACGGTACGGTTGACATCTGTCGGGCATGCCACCGTCCCGGTGAATCGATCCGACATATTGTTTCCGGTTGTTCTCGTCTTGCTAACGGTGACTACTTGCACAGACACAATCTAGTAGCTAGAATTATTCACCAGCAACTTGCCTTGCAATACAACCTTGTGAGTTCTGAAGTACCATACTACAAGTATGTGCCCGACCCAGTTCTCGAGAATGGTCATGCTTTATTGTATCGGGATCGATCTATCACCACAGACAGGACTATTTTAGCAAATAAACCTGATATTTATTTATTTATTTATTTAACACTTCAAGCACATAAGTACAGAGGCGGACTTAATGCCAATGATATTGTGGTGATAGATCGCTGAGAGCGCCGTGCAATGATTGTTGACATCACTGTTCCTCTTGACGAGAATCCCGTGAAAGCTGAGAATGATAAAAAAATCAAGTATCTTGATTTAGCACACGAGGTTGTCGACATGTGGGACGTGGACTCTGCAATCATTGTACCGATACCTCGACCAACACCTTAAAAGGCTCTCGTTGCGCAGCTGGGTCAAGGGCCTGATTCAGAAAGCAGTACTACTGGACACGGCATGCATAGTGAGGCGGTCCCTCTCTCTGGAGCCCTGACCACCGGGAGCCTGGACGTTGTTCCTGATGCCGATGGGCCATCTTTTTTTATATTTTTAAATGTTTTGTTTACTTTTGTTTTTTGATATATTTAAAAATGTATAAAATAAGAGAAATGAAGAATGAAGGAAATAAATTAGTTTATTTTCCAAAAAACTTAGTACTAGTTTACAATGGTAATGTGGCAACAATTTCAACTAAGGCAAAGAGATTAGATACACTTTAGATAAGTAATTTGCAGATAGGTAAGTACATAACTTTAATCTCATTATTGAATGGATTGAGTGTATGTGTGTTCGTGTAATGTATGCGATAAATGTATATGAGTACATGTAGGCGTGTGTGTGAGAATAATTATGAGGTGAGCGTGTGGGTGCGAGGACGCGTGAGTGTATGTGTGTGTAGGTGAGCTTTGTTGAGAGTGTATCTCCGTTTTCTGTGCTCTTAGCCGTATTCTTAGAGTGGTAAAAATAGTAGTTGTTCTGTTTCCTTGTAGCTTAATTTCTGTAAATATTGGTATACTTTCAATTTTCATTGTTTTCTAGTCAAGGGGTAGATATGTATTTTTTTGTTAAGCTTATTTTAAAGGTAAGGGCCTAGAAAAATTACAAATCTGTTACCAAAAGTTGTTTTAAATGTGGTTAGATTGTCACATACATGATGTTTACGACGTCCTTGTAATAACATTGAGTTGAAGGGCTGTTTTTTTATGTTCTTGCAGGACAATTTTAGGTATAAATAACTGTCTTACTGTCAAAACCTCGCACAACTGGAACAGTGTAACAGTGGAAAAACGCTTCGGTTTAAACATGCTAACCTTCAGTAGAGCTCTCTGGGCGACCTCAGCTGCCTTTAGAGTGGTATTGTAGATACCTCCCCAAGATAAAATGCGGTAGATAAGAAGCGATTGACATAGGGCCTGATATATTCGCTTCAGCAGTGCAGGGTCCACGACATAACGTAGGTTTTTAAATAAATTAATTAATTTTAGAACTATATTTTAAAGAATTTTAACACGTTCTTTAAAGTTGACGTTATTTTCTAAGGTAATAAGATACTTTAGAGTATCAACGCGTCCCAGAGGTGAACATGCGCAACTATCCGCAGATATGCACTCAAGTGAGACAATTCGTAGATCGCCACGGATACTCACCACCAGCCTAATGCTGAAACAAATATATTTAGTTTTATCTACGTTCAATGTAAGTATTTTTTTTTTCAGCCATCCCTTAACCGTATCAAACCCATTTTGTGCGATACCCACCTCCCAACTATCACCCGCAAACACCAGCGCGGTGTCATCCGCGAAAGAGATAATTTCACCTTTGGTAACTTAAGATAAGTAAGCTCGTTTATGTACACAAAGAATAAGGTAGGCCCCAGTATACTTCCCTGAGGCACTCCGTGTGTAACTGGAAGGTGTGTACTTTTGTGTTCATCCACTTGGACACAATGAGTTCGCCCAGATAGGCAGCTTTTGAAAAGTTCCAGCTAAGTACCCCTGATACCCAGTGCCTCCAATTTGTTGAGTAAGAGGGAGACAGAAATCGTATCAAAAGCCTTTGCCAGGTCAAGAATAATAGAGAGACATTTTTTCCCTTTGTCCAGATTTGAACTAAGAAATTCTATAAGTTTATTCACTGCCAGTTCTGTAGATTTACCGTGCCTAAACCCGTACTTTTTTATTGAAAGCAGTTTATTGTTTTCGAGATATTTGACTAGACGAATGTTTATATTTTTTTCTAGAATTTTGGATATTGCTGGTAGTATGGAAATCGGTCTGTATTTGTTTACACGATTTCTTTCTCCATTATTACAGATTAGGTACACTTCTGATCGTTTTAGGGAATCGGGAAACACTCCAGTTTTTAAACAATCGTTGAAATTTTTTTTCAAGAGGATGTACTAGAATATTTTTATAAACAAAGCAGTTCTACCTTCTTTGTTATAATTTGTGGATAAGGCAATAGAATTCAAACTTGTATTAGCGTTTAAACCATTTATTTAGTCTTTATTTATTTAGTGCTTTCTTAAAGTCCTTTAGGCCTAGATTTAAAAACGGTTTTATTGGAAAAAAGACGTATTTACTTTCACAAAAAAACTTTTAGTATTCATTGGGGATAATCTTTTAAAATAAAGAACTGCGACAAAGTATCAAAGTTACCTGAGATCCTAGCTTAGAGTGGCTTTAAGTTAATACAATCTCTAATTCAATTACTTATTTATAGTATTTTGACGCTACGTACTTACGTAATACTTTATGTCACTGGAAAGCCGAGTACGTACCTATTTTATAAATCAGAGTTTTGGTTAAATACATTACTGTGTTATGTAGGTGAAGTATTCTAAATTTAACATAACATCACGCCTGTAATCCCAAAAGGGTTAGACAGAGGTGTATCTAATAGTACACCCACATTTAGCAAGTATGTTTAAGTTTCATAATAGGGGGCGAGCTTATTGCCATCAACCGGCACAAATCCAGACTCCGTGGCTGCTACTGTGAAATTCCTGATTTAAAAACCGAATAACACTTTGCCGGACTTGGGAATCGAATCCAGGACCTCATGCTCAGCAGTCACGCTTGCGACCACTAGACCAATGAGGCAGTCGATTTTAAATTTACATATTCAAATTTTGCCTACCCCTATATAGGCAAAAGGGTTGATGCGTATGCAGTTCACTGCTGAACAAAACCCTCTCCCAAGCTGAGCCACATCACCCGGTCGTCACACTGTCAAAGCCACTTTTTAATGTCTCTATTTTGTGCTTAAAACACTGTTAGTACGGTGTGAAAATTAAATTATAATAAGCAATCTATATTAATTATTGGTACCTAGTGACGTGCTCGTAAAGTAATTATCTAACTCAGAACAGTGTTAGCTGACAACGAAGTATAAATTACTCATAAACTTGTGTATGTATGAGTATTTACCTTCGTTTTATATAAGTAAGGCTAATTTGTATTGTAAAGTTTCAAACTGTCTGTTTTCATTCAAACCTGTAGCATAAAGTATGTAGCTACGTAAAGTATGAACATGAAGTAGTATAATAACTCGCGCCAGTAATAAAAACTCAACATACACCCACATCGTCTCTAAGTGCAACGGAACTTATACGGAGCGACTTTTCATGTTTCGCAATTTCATAGCAGTGACGTACTTGTATGTACCAACAACTTTATAGAAGTCAGAAGATCTTTCAATGTTTTCAGTTTTCTCTACATGATCATTGAATTTAGAGGATGTGTGACACTGGATAGTTAACTTTGATGTAGGCATCCAGATTCATTGTCAAAATAACGATAAAGTATACCTTATGGGAAGTAATTTACCAATCAAAACGCACATTTACCAAATAAACAAATATCTTCTTCAAGAATTTGATTTCATTCGTTGGTAAGCTTTCGGCTACGCAAGCGTAGCAATACCGCTACGCCGTAGCAGCCTCGTAGCGCCTATCATAATTTTCTTGGAATCTTTTTCTTTATCATGTAGACCTTCGTTGAAATTTCAAAGGAACCACGTACTCCTATTGACTCAGAGCCTAAAACCCTATATAGACCCCGATTGGATCCAATAAGTACATACCTAGTCATAAAGAAAGATATTCCATATATTTTTAGGTCTTTTCAATATTATTCTTTATGTCCAATAAGTTATAAAAGGTAAACGATGGACATTGTATGCGGCTCATGGAGTATTAAATGGGCCAAGACATATGCTGTTAAATTTTGTGACGCGTTGCCAATATTATAAAGATGGGCTTTTGATTTCACGAAAGTTATGGGTCTTGAAAAAATAAAGTTCAAGTTAGTGGGGACCAGTGGACGAGGGATTCTGTTGATGATTATATTATAGCCAGAGTGAAAGAAATAATATTTAGTCAGTAAAATTATAGAAAATGTTTGAACTGCAAATTGTGATTATGATAATACAATGAAATAACGTAGGTATACATATAAGTAGGTATTATTGAGAAAATATACTTAGTCAAAGATTTACAGAAGAAGACAAAGTAATAATCGCAGTTAAAAACTGCGCAATGACGTGTCTGTTTCTAGTTTTATTCTTTCGACCTTTTTCAACATAATGAAATACAAGTTTACATACATTCAAATGCAAATAGATATATCATGAAAGCATATAAGTATCAAAATGATTGCAAAACCAAAGTCAAACTTTACAAACATTAAAATCTTCTCGTAAACGAACTTGCACATTCAGATTTGCAAGTTTTAAGTTCTTAGCGAAAGACTTTTAATACTTCTCGTAGTTTTCGTGTCCAAAGACAAGAAAATGTCCTCTATAGATATTTTACGACAAGCATGAAATAACAATAAAACTTTACATTTGTCTGTGAACAGTTTGTTTTCAGGAAACACTTTAGATTGATGTTTGTACATTTGCCGGTGTAACTGGCACATTCTTATCTGCACCTCTTTTGTGTTAAACATGAATTGTAAAGAAAACATGACCCCGTGTTTTTTTTTTCAAACATTTTTCCAACGGAGTATATTAATAATAGAGAGCAGCGGTGGCCCAGTGGTGGAGACCCCGACTTACAAGCAGTAAGTCGTGGGTTCGAACCCAGCCAGGCGCATTACTTTGTGTAAGTTATTTCATTACCACTACTCTCAAAACAGTGAAGGAAAACATCGTGAGGAACCCGGTATGTCCTAGAACCAAAAATTCGAAGACATGTGACATCTACCAACCCGCACTGGGCCTGCGTGGTGGATTATAGCCCATTCCCTCTCATAGAGAGAAGGCCTGCGTCCCAGCAGTGGGAACATTAATAGGCTGATTATGCTATGTTATGCTATTATTAATAGGGTATTAATCTGAAAAAATCTATTTAGTCCGTCAGTTGGATTATCAAAAAATTTTGGACACGTTTTTTTTTCTTTTGTCATGTCATTAAACGTAAAATTACCACGATACAGCGCGTTGAAATCTTGCGTCACAATTTCTGTTACTTTTTACTATCCATTGACGTCACAAGTCCTCTCTCTCTTGAACTTTGATGCGCTGTATCTTCGTCATTTTTTGATTATGTGACAAAAAAAAACATTTTTTGGTGATCTAACTGACGGATTTTTTTTTTTTTTTATGTTCGTAGTTGTCAAATATCCTATTCTGTTTACAGTGTTTTAATTTTTCGCGAAGTGTTTCAAACTAACAAAAGAAGATGTCACTGATATCAGAACACTATTTGATTTATTCAATATCGAATCGATTGATGTGCTGTTCTTATTGAAATATTTGCATTCAATGACTAGCTAAAATCCCAAGGCAGATTTCAATAAATTATTAAATGAAACCTTTAGCAAACGAAGGTCAGTAGATCATCCTTGCATTTAAATAATACCGAGTTATCGCTGCCCGAAAGTGCAGTTTCATTTTAAGTATCCGAAATTAATATTTAATTCTTACTGGTTCCAGAAACCATTCGGATTTAACATCATTTTTATCCCTCATAAATTTTGTCGTAAAGATAATAACAGATACTAAATTTTAATTCCATGAATATCATAATTCGGGCTCGTCGTTGCCAACCCCAAATTTTATTTACTTGAGGGAATCGAGGTCACCTAGATTTATTTGAGAATTCGGAACGTTGCGACGAAAAACAGTCAGTGTAGTTATGACGTGCGGGTGTGTGTATCTTAGAAGTGACAAAGGGGAATCTGAGAAGCATGAAGACAAAATTAGAGCCGGAAGAGAGACCCATATGTAACGCGGTGAATGTGTTCAGAGAAAGAGGGTATGTTAAACAAACAAAGCTACAGTTCCACACTTTGGAATGTAGTGACAAATTGTCTATTCGGTACTGTTGTTTACTTTCGTGATTTACTTCACCGCCGGCATCAGGTGTGTGACGATGCGACGCGATGCTATAACATTAAACAGCAGGTGTTTTAAAAACATTTCAAGTCCCTTATTTTTTTGATTATAACACGTTTGAGCATCATACTACGACACAATCATTCACAAATGATATGTTAAAAGATACACCCAGTTAATAACACGTATTTCTGTTCAGTCGTATAGAAACAGGGGCTCAACTTGAACGTCCCACGATAGAGTGATCAGGGACCCCTCATAAAATGAAGTCATAGAGTGTCATTGATCGGCCTTATTATCAGTCCCGGTATCAACGAGGCCACTAGAGCTCCACCTGCTATTTCACGTTCTATTGCGCAGACAATGATAGATTACTCCATTTAGTACCCAGTTAATTAAAAAAAGCTTCCGACGTTATTTTATTTTGATTACTTTTGGACTAATTTGGTACATGTGCTTTATGAGAGGGACTTACGGCTTTAGACGTCATGATAAAAGTTAAGCAACGCTTGCCGAGGTCGATCCGTGGATGGATAACCAATTCGTACATACTGAGATCACTCCGTGCCACAGAAAGCACGGCTGTCGTTTTTATATCTTTGACAGTCGTAGCAGATAGTTACAACGTCTGACAACCAGTCTTACCAAACCATCAGTTACTGGCCAGTTACTGACCTTCGATTAAGATAGGCAGTCTGACCAAAGTTTCGTGTTACCCATTTACTGAGTTTTGGATGTCAGGTAGACAGTTGCTCAATTATGGTATTCAGCTGCATCCACTTCGACTGAAAGCCGAGCCCAATACAATTGGAAGAAGTCTAGGCAAATAATAATAATAAACGTGTTTTGTGGATGACCTAAACAGCTTTGTGGGCATCCTGCAAATACAGTGCTCTAAATAATATGACCTGTACGCAGCACTAGCCTCATGCTCCAACGTTAATGCCCTGTGGTTTTGGACAGAACTGACATAGATACTTACTGCGCTTATAACCACCGTACATATAATCTCTAATGGCATCAACTTGGTTAGAATGAATGCCAAATCACTGTTTTAGCCAGAACTTGGCGTAAAATATGGTGTGTTGAAAGTTTATAAAACCGCAGCGCGCTTTAATGAGCTAAGTTTGTAGTTATATGAAGCTAGTAGCTATAATGTGTGTAGTGTGTTCAGTCTCTTGATTTAATGGTTTTATTTTTTATTGAAAGTAAGTTTTTTGATTTAGAATAAATTGTTTGCTCGAAACCACAAGAAGGAAAACATCTTTAAAATGACATTGAATTGTTTGACCTGCCTTCCGCCATTTTGTTTTATTTTTAAAATAGCGACTACTAAATCCATATTAATCAATATCTGGCATCAATACAAACGTGTTTTTTATGAGAGAAAATCATCTAAAGTGTCTAGTTTCCATGATATAAGTTACTATCTTGACCGTCAACACAACTTTGATAGCTTATATTTAGGAAACGTGACGCTTTAGAAGATATTGTCAGAAACAATACTTGTTTGTTTTGATGCCAGCTATTATAGGTTTTACTAGTGGCTAATAAAATCAAAGTTGCTGTCATCAGTGAAAATATTCTAACATTGATAGCTTTTATCGCGGAAACGTGACGCTTTAGAAGGTTTTGTTGCATCTAAACCTTAATTGTATTGATATTAGCTATCAATAAATCCAGGTTTTATGCGAATTTTGAAAATAAAACAAAATGCCGGAAGTCCGGCAGGCCACGTTTCATCCAAAATTCTTCCAACCCCTTTGCAAAACTAGAATAAGTAGAGAGCTTTTCTGGGTATCCGATACATGTCTCACTAATGGCCGTAAACACACCCACGATCCGGAAAATATACAGTTCGTTGACTGCCCAGGAAAGGCAAAGCAATAATGGTTCCAATGATGAAAATGGGTGCCCTGCAGTGAGGTAACATAAGCTAGTTAATTAGTTATAAAAACTTCATTAAAAATACACCTTATCAAACAAATAAACAATCCAATTTTCCCACGCACGTTCTTCCCGTATTAATTCAATATACTTCAAAACAATCGCAATCCTATTCTAACATTTCTAACCGACTTGTTTTTCCAGCAATTACTTACAACGGTTGGAGCTCTTCGAGAAGTCCACACAAGCGTACAACGAAGCTCTCCGATGGAATGTGAGTTAAAAACAAACAACTTGAGATTCTATTTCCAGCCAGTAAACATGCAATTAGACTCACCAAAACCGTTGATAATGTTTGCTTGGATAACTCCAAGTTTTAACTCAAACTTAGAAGTGATTCTCTCTTCTATATTTTATTTCTGCGTGACTAGTTTGCGGTTTTATGTTGATAAAGTTACTTTTCCTTTTTCTAGAAAGTTTTTTTACGTCACATTGTGTAGTTTCATTCCTAGAAAATAATTATTTATAGTAAGGAAGTAAATTTCAAACGAGCCAACAAACAAAATGCACCTCTACCTGTGATTCGAGTGCGTTACCGTGCACCGTCTCGTTTAGAGATCAAATCAGATTTTTAAAGTTTCTAAGAACACCAACTTTCTTAGTTTTTAGGGTTCTGTACCTCAAAAGGAAAAAACGGAACCCTTATGGGATAACTCGCGTGGCTGTCTGTCTGTCTGTCACAGCCAATTTACTCCGAAACTACTGAACCGTTTGAGTTGAAATTCGGTACACATAATCGGTGACTCAAAGACGGACGCGTATCGTAAATTAATAAAATTTTAAACATGGGGGCCACTTTTTGAGAGAAATTAAAAAAAAAAAACGTTTTGCAAACTGTATCGTGTTACGCATCAAATGAAAGGGTGAGCATCTCAAATATATTTTTATAATAATTTTAAGTTAAATAGTTTTGAAGTTATTTAAGGAAATAGGCGAAAATTTACCTCTTCCTTAAATAACTTCAAAACTATTTAACTCCGAAAATAGGGCCAAAAATAAAAAATGTTCTTTGCCTATAGATTACAGGAAAAACTATAAGAAAATTATAATTATTGGCCGGCTTTAACAAATATAGCGGCTTATTTTACAAAGATGTTTGTAATGTTCGTAGTAGTTTATCTATAAAAAGAACTTTTCTGATATGGGCCAAACAATGCACAGACCTAAACAATAAATACCTATTACAAACAGTGTATTCGGTTTAAACAATATAAGTTTTTAAACTGTCAAGGTAACTGAAAACGGGATATTTACCATGTTTACTATTTGTTTAGAGTTCCCGATATTTCGGTGCTGTTGCATCATGATCACGGATAAACATATATATATTTAAACCAGGTACCCTGGGTACCTGGTTTAAATAATGATACATAAGCATAACGAACTGTAATCTCCGAAGGCTAAGCAAGAGTCGTACCTAATAGTACACCCACATTTCGCCTGTTAACTGTTAAATCTAATGTAATAGGGGGCAAGCCTATGTTATTGCCATCAATCGGTCACAAACCCAGACTTCGCAGCTGCTACTGAAAAATTCCTGATAAAAAAACCCAATAACACTTTGCCCGGGAACGAACCCAGGACCTCATGCTCATTAGTCGCGTTTGCGACCACTCAACCAACGAGGCAGTAAAACAATGATCTTATCAAAAATACAAAAACTGCAGTAAAAGGGATCCTCTTTGAAATAAACAAAGACAGCTAATGGACGTCAAATTGCGCGAAGCAATCAGCCTCGTTGATTGGTTAAACACTCGTCGTGCTGCGTTTATTGTGCCGACGACAGGTGCCGCTTCCTCTCCACTTCCCATGGAACTAATGCTGGAAGGTCATTCTTTGGAAAGTCCAAAAAACAACCTGTGACTAAAAAAAAACAGTTTATGACTGTCCCCACTGCTGGGCAAAGACTTCTTCTTGTACAAAGGTCAATCATTGATACGCTTGCTCAAGATGGGTTGGCGATTTCAGTTTCCTCACGATGTTTTCCTTCACCGATAGTCAGTGATCTTAAAAAATAACTTAGACGGTTAGTTACATTACTACTTGCACGGATTTAAACTCACAACCCCGTGCATGACAGGAGAAGCCTCGACTTCTGGGCCATAACGAAATTCTGGAGACTAGGATTATTTCACTTTTGCATTTTTATCATTATCATCCAGAGGAGGAGCTCGTGGCTAAATAATAACAGCCGCTCGGGTCAATCTTTGGTTAAGCCGTGCTTGCCTAGGTTGGTTTGTGGATGGGTGACCACCCATTACATACCGAGTTTCCTCCGTGCCTCGGAAAGCACGTTAAGCCGTTGGTTCCGGCTGTTATTTATAGATCTTTGACAGTCGTTAGGTTCAGTGGCCGAAAAAGTCTGACAACCAGTCTTATCAACGGGTATCGTATTACCCGGTACTAACTGGGTTGTGGGGGTCAGATAGGCAGTCGCTCCATGTAAAATACTGGTATTCAGCTGCATCCGGTTAGACTGAAAGCCGACCCCAACATAGTTGGGAAAAGGCTAGGCAGATGATGATGATCATTATCATCCACAGCTTGACTTCACCCACTGCTGGATATAGGCCTCTCTTTGCATTTGCTAATTTCCACGTTTTTTTTTTCGGCGAAGAGATCTCCACCAGTCGGAAACCAGCCTCATCAAGCTTTCCCTCAATTTTCACAATGGTTTTCATTTTAGTAGTATTTACTCCAGTAGTTCTATACAACAATAATAGTGTGAGAAAGCACATTATATGAAATATTTAATTTGATACGTAATGATTTTAATTTTCTAATTAGGCTCGCCCTAAAACGTTTTGACGTTTCCTTTGTTTGAAGTTGGAAGTGTTTGATCAATTAGACACAAATATTGTATGTTTTCGTAAAGCGTGTAATTTGGGTTTTAATTGCATAATTTTACTAAGTTATTTAATAATTCCTTATTTTTTGTAAATATTTAATCATATTGTTCAATGTCCTTGTAAAAAACACACTCTTGTAATTATTTCCATAGAATCGCTTCTATCACATAGGGCTTAGGTGACCACTTAAGCTTTATATAATAGAATCGGGAGGAGGACTCTCCTCTGCTCTACCCGTTCGGGAAATCCAGGCGTGACGTTGTGATAAGTTCAGTATTTCGGTTCGTTTGTTCATGAACGTCTTCTTAATCGAACTGCCTTCGTCACAAGGATATTTACATATTGTTGTTTTAATAAACAAATAAAATAAACCATCTTTAATGGAAAGTAATTTATTGGCACTATTCTTATTGCTTGTATTTACACTTACTTTTTCCTCGACTTTGCCTACTAGCCTTTGCCAGGGAAAAATCTAGCGTATCCAGGTTATGGTCTAACTGTGAGGCAATTGTCATCGAAATACGTTCAGCCGTTATGACGTGGAATGGCAACTTTCGCATTTATAATATTGGTATGGATTTTTCACGGTATTTTAACAATTAACATTTTAATTGATTTATTATACTTGCGGTCATAAAGCACAACAATACATCGAGAGTTCAAAGTTTTGAAAACTTAATTCAAATATAAGCAAAAAGCAAATTTGCGCAGCGGTATGTCCACGTAGGAACTCATATTCGAAAATTGTACGAATTTTCAGTTTATCCATGGCGCCAAAAACTACCACAATTTCACAAAAACAAAAAAAAGGATTATGTGGTTTTATGAAACCACGGTAAAAGTGAAACTTTTTTTTCACATTATAGATATTTAACTAAAAATTTTCGGAATAATATTCCATTAAGGGTATAAAAATCGCTTCATAAAGAAAAATAAAAATATATTTTACTCTGACGAGCGCCTTTCACTTTATCCCTACTCCGCGGCCGACCGTCACGCGACATGCGATACACAGACCAAAAAATTTGAGACGATGTAATAAAAATTTCACTTTAAAAACTATCTAAAAACAAATGACTGAATTTGAAATTAAAAGAACACGGCTTTCGAAAAAAAATTATTTGAATTTCGAATTGCGCGCCAATCCACAGACAATTAAATCTGAAAATGCTGGTTATTAAATCTCCAATTTCATAGGTAAAGACCTAATAGTATGTACTTACCGAAAAAAAGCTCCATTGTATAAACGTAAGTACAAAAACGCGGAAGACTAAAGCCATCTAATATCCGTCAGTTAATGCGTTCATCCGCATATAAAACATACATATTTAAACATGTTTTTGACGATAAAACCCCTACTACAGCTTGATAGCGGCTAAGGCTCCCTTCATGACCTCGGCCGATACGACTCGCGACGTGATTTGCGTCGAGCGACCCATGACCGCGTCTTTTTTCCTTTTCATGAATGGACGGTTCATTCGTAGCTCTAAAATCACGTCACGTCGCGTCGTTGCGACTTGTGGCATGTTCTTAATAACTTAACCTAACTTGCGCTACCTGTCGAACGAAACGTATGACTTTAATCGCATGTTTATGAGCTACACGCACGACCGACATACGTGTTGCGACACCGACTGTCAAGACAACCACTGAAACAAGCTATTGTGACCATGTCATGAGTATCGTGACGTCACTAGCAGTGCGATGGTACTGACGCGAAAGAAACAAGTAACACACTTTTGTGTTACTTGTTTTTGTTTTTGATTTAGTTAATCGTATCGTCCGAGGTCATGAACGAGGCGTTAGCGTGTAGCTCGTGGCCAAGCTGTAAAGTCATGAACATATATTTTATTTACAGCCATCTGATGTTCGCTCGCTGCTCGGGCGAAGTTTGGTTCGGGCGAAATCAACGCATTACGCCGGCGCTCTGGCAGACGCTGCACAAGCGGCTGGTATATACTACACATTTACTATGTTCCTGTATTAACAGTTAGTGCAAATAACTGTCAATAAAAGTTTATGTAAAGTTCGCACATAAAAGTTTTAAGACAATAATTTTACATTATGTAGGGCATGAAATTTTCACTAAGCTTGAAAGTTTTAAAAGTGTGGTATAAGTTGACAACTTTTTATTGCAGTCGGATAAACGGTATGGGCTCACATAAAATACGGACAAACAAACATGATTTTTTATACACCGTGACTTTTTAGTCGTCTTACAAAGGTGGTGCACTCAATGTACCCGACATAAAATAGCTCCAGGTGCGATTTTTTTTATCTTCCATAATAGGTATAAAGAAAAATAATAATAAAAAATTAGAATAAAATTATGAAACATCCTGTTAATGATGTTTACGTGTCAAACGGGAGAACAATACCTACTCAGCACTCGTGTCCAGTAGAGCATCGCTCGCAACAAGGTGTTTTAACTACGTCATGCGTCATAATACTGAATAATATTTTTATTTTTAAATTATTAAAATCTCATAAATACCTATTTTTTTATGAATGTTTAGTATTCATTGAATACATGAAGTGGGCTGCCGTTGTAAGACGACTAAAAAGTCACGATGTATATGTATATGATAAGTACAAGCCTTAATGCGGCGCGTTCGTGTTACACGCGCGCCTCAAAGAGATGTCAGCAACCACGTAGGGGTCCGCATGGACCGATGCCTGCCAGGGCTGCGGGACTGTTCGAAAGAGATTCCGTGGCCCTGGAACACAAAGGGCAAAGAAGGAACATGGATGGATTTTTAGTCAGTACAAGTCTGACACTCCCTTCCGCTCCGCCCAGAGTGGGGGGGGTCATTTGATGATATCCCATCCGAAAAGAAAAAGTCTTAATAATTGGCCTTTGTTTATAGACATATTATTAAAGCTATAACAGTAGTTGGAACAACTCAAATAAACTGACCACTGATTTTTCTTTGTTATATGAGTTACAGTCTCCTAATTTTAATATCAATTTCTTCCCAGCATTGGAACCTAAAAACTCAAGGGCCCTCCAAATTCGCGCGCAGACAGAATACGAGAAATGTGCGTTCGAACGGTCCTTGGTCCTGGCGCATCGGGGTCAGCGTATGAGGCGATTCCCACCGGATTTCGCAGAATGCGCGAGATGTGCTGAAGAAACGGTAATTCCATTTATTAAGTTTTTTCAGTTATTAAGAAACATTTTAATTTTGTTAGATCGAATTCGTTCAACGTCTGTAGGTATTTCTTTAGGGAACATTTTGAAGCTTATTTTTTAATATCTGAATAACTGTTAGAAAGCTTTAGCAGAACTGTCAGACAAAGGCAGTGTTCCGGAACTTTCTGCAACCTGAATCCAGTTTCTGCTTCAATTAGTTCAGAACCTAGAGGTTTCTACCGATGAGTTCTCGGAAACTGGTAATAATATAGGTGCTACTGCCAGTTTCTTGAACTCAGCGTAGACGAGTATACAAATATACCAAGGATATAGTCTGAGGTATATTTGTAATTTGAATCTGAGATCTTTGAATTTTGTTCCCATCCGTACGTACCATCTAATATAACAGTTAAAAATTTGTTCTAGAAATCTAAATTTTAAATCAGCAGACCGTTTAGTTATACCATTCCGAATTCCAATTTTAAATCGTTTGATAAAATAATCTAGAGACGTCCCGCTTTCAATTTGTTTTCAGAAAAACGGCCAAGAGAGTCGCTTAGGGCCGTCTAAAAAATAAACCAACTTTTCACGCTATTCAGCTATCTTCTAATGGAATGTTTTCTCACCAAAGCGTAGTGACGCATTTTTTTTTCTAAAAAATAAGTTTACCGAGTTGCCTGCTGTTTTCATTTGGTTAAAACTTTTTTGGGACGGAGTTATGACTACTTAGAAAGGCTGGTAACGATCTACCTCAATGCAAATAAGGAGGTACGAAGATGAATAAAAGAAAACTCTATTTTGCTTTTTTGCTTTATTTGGCAAAGGTTCTTGAGAGTCTGGAAATATACCCGGTGGATGACAATAGGGTACCCTAAATAATTTTAAACGTCTTCCACTCAGTCCATCTGTTACCGTAACTAACTTAAAGCGTGCCGCCTGTATCATTTAGGTCATGACACGACACAATTTAAGATAAAGTTACAACGCTCTCTAAATTACTGCAAATGTTATTAGGTACGAGAATGTGCCGGGAAGTCGGCGAGCAGAGTGTTGCAAACAGCTGTTTCGTTGCTTAGCAACGTGGAGATTAAGAGGGAGTCCATAGACGGAGATGTTCCTAAAAGCCCGGTGCATCGTGGACGTATGCAACCGCAAAAGGAACAACAGGTTCGAAACTTTGCCCATATTTTATAACAGCTGGCTGGTATGAATTTAATGACCAAAGTACGACAAACTACTTGGTTAAGGATATTTAGTATGATAAACGGTGGTTGCTTTTGCTGTGTAGTTGCGTGAAAAGTGTAGCGTTTAAAAGTAAATATAAATATATTGAAGACCTGTGAGTTTATCGAGAATATACAACTCGGCTCAGCAGTATTTTCGCAGCTACCAACAATACGCCATGTGTCAAAATAAATTGTTCTGTTGGTAATAAATATTCCAAAAGATTTACTTTACTACTTCCGCGTGTGAAGAACGTCTAAATCTCGTTTACTAAAGTGCAGATACGTCTTTGTTTACAACGAGGCATAAAAAATATGTTGGCAATAACCGTAATTCTAGGTCCAAGAAATACCCCGCGCGGAAAAACAGAGAGCCGAACAAATCTCCCGATTAATGGCTTCGAAATATTTGGAGCGAATGGCACATGACAAATATTTCTTAACTGCCTTATGTAAGGACGAACGATTGGTCTCTGCCAATAAACAAGGATCGCAAAAGTTGCAGGAACTGGCCCACAAAGCTCTCGCCGATGTGGAGAAACGACAAGTAAGCTCACTATCTTCATTTAATTAATAATATTAACCTCTCACCCGTTGACCCATAAAATATAAAACATTGCACGGCGCAATTCTTTATAAACGGCCAGCTAAATTGAAATTTATAACACTTGTTCAGATTGAAATCTAACCCTGTAGTTGATACAGTGTTCACAAAATTCGCGGCATTGCTGTAAGTTAATTGAACAACAACGGCAGTTTTTCGAACAAAAAACACGACAGCTGGGAATTATATTCCAGCAATATTTAAAAACATTTTTTGTGCTGTCTGTGTTTTCGCCTAGTCTATTTTTTCAGACAGATATTATCATTTAAATTGCGCAATCCTGTCACGTCGTTTGAAAAGCTGGAACGCATTATGATTCAGCTTTTTCTAATGTGAGCTTTGACCGTCTTGATCGTTTATTTAATATGTATCAGGCTGTTTTACGTGAGCGGAGACCGCTTTACGCGGCTCGTGCGCTAGAGGGGGCCGCCCGTTCTCGTCTGTCACGCGCACGGAAAGAGCAATTGGCGCACACGCAATCGCAGCACGCGACCGACGCACGCCGCCTCATACAGACGACTCAATCCATCTACGAAGAACGAGACACCGCCAGGTGTTTAGAACAAGCCGAGTTCGGAATGGAACAAATAACAAGAAAGCCAGCTAGCTTATTACCGGGAAAAGATAAATTCCTGCAAAAGCTGCACGATATAGTTGGAAACGCTTTCCTGGACCAGGTAGGTTCATTTCTGTATTTTATTATAAATTGTGTAGCCATGGGCATTACGAAGCTGGGAAGTTTAATAGAGCTTGTTTGCCAAGTCACGTAGACCGTGAAAAATCTCTCTTATTTTATGTTCAGAAACGTGTTCGAGAAAGTATGAGCGAGTCGGATCGGGAGCGAAGGGCATTTATTCTACTGGGGATGGCGGTGTCCCGGGAGCCCAGCCGCGACTCCGTACTGCGAGTGCGACCGCCCGCGCCGCCAAGAGACGCTAAGTAATTTTAGTATTCCACTATCATCTGAAGTTGTCTTAATAGCCTCCGGTTAAGAACTTGGTGTTTGAATTGATGATATCGTAGCCAGGAGGAAACGTGTTGAGTTTTTCTATGAGATCCATCCATAGTATCCAACGTCCAGTCACGCCAATTTTATGTAAAACTATAGTTAAACACTGTTTTAAGCTTTCTTTTTTATAACTAAACGTACATTTTAACGTAAGTGACTGTGTAAATTAAGATATAGTGAATACGTAAATTTCCTGGACTGAAATCTCTCGCACTTTTCTATAAATTAAAGCACACTAGGGCCCTCGTAGTCGTAACATATGGAAACTAGACTGTATAGGTATGACGTAACTTTGTCTTGACCTAACTTACTTTAATTAATTCAACCTTTTATCTGCGAAGTAGCTTAGCTAGCGGTATTCCCACCCAAACGTTTTATGTAATTTAATGCCCGAGGTGGCTTATCTTTGCCTTTATACGCCTTTAGATAACCTGTCATCAAAAATAATATGTGGTTTTCCGAATGTGGGTATATTTTTACGTATTTTTATTATAGCCACGTATTTTTATCAACAACATAATTCACATGAAAGATACTACTGTATATTTAGTACATATTAGTTCCATGGATTACACATAATAGGGATCGGCATCGGCAACATAGTGCAATTATTCTTATTCTTATTCTTATTCAAAATAACAAATATACATACAAATTGCAATAATATAGCTTATTGCTTATGCAATTAGTTGCATTTTCAAACTTGTTTCACTTACAAGTAGTAGATCACTACAATTTTGGCTGTCTTTTTTTTTTTTTTTTTTTCGGTTGGGAAATCATCAAATGACCCCCCCACCCTGGGCGGAGCGGAAGGGAGTGTCAGACTTGTACTGACTAAAACCCATCCATGTTCCTTCTTTGCCCTTTGTGTTCCAGGGCCACGGTACCTCTTTCGAACAGTCCCGCAGCCCTGACAGGTCTTTTGGCTGTCTAATAAAATCCACCTAGTCAAGTGTTGTAAATAAATTCAATGTTTTAAATAGAATTCAATAATAAAGTTCGTTGGGTAATGTGAACTGGCTTAGTGCGACAATGAACCGTACAGAGTAAGTAGTTACGTCTATTTTTTTTTTTTTTTTTTTATATTTTCTTTTTTTATTAATTCTTTTAATGTTTTTTTTTTATTTTTACGTGCTTATTGAGTAGGTTTTGTGAAGAGTGGTTAGTTCTTATGTAATTTGGCCTCATCCCGGTCCCAAGAATCTAATACTTGTCCTCAGGGTTCGCATCCGCACTCTGGAGCGTTCACTATCCATGAGCACAAGAGCGTCAGAAAGATGTTACTTGTTGCATGAACTGGCACGTCTCAAAGTTGACACGAAGCAACCTTTGAAAGCAAGACTCTACGCCTCCAAATGCCAAAGTGGTAAGTTGAGACACTTTCAGTAGAACCAAATTTATCACTTTGTTAACACTGAAATACTTGTGACCCACGAATTTATAGGCAGTGAACGGGTCGTTGATTTCAGGAAATAAATTAGCCTCCCACGGTCGAACGAATGTCTTTTTATTCTTAAATTGTTTGACTTCGTTCGATAATATTGACTCAAGGCCCTGACCGTTCCTACAGTCTTTTCAGGGTTCCGTACCCGAAGGGTAACCAACGGGACCCTGTTACTAAGCCTCCGCTGTCCGTCCATCCTTTCGTCCGTCCGTCTGTGTGTCAGCGGACTGTATTTCATGATCCGTAATAGGTAGACAGTTGAAATTTTCACAGAATGTGTATTTTTGTTGCCGCTATAACAATTAAAAATAAATTCAATATTTCCCCCCCTACTACGATGGTATGGAACCGTTCATGCGCGAGTCCGGCTCGCACTGGGCCGGTTTTTTCTTTAATCTCTTTATATAATTCACTTTGTATAGATTCTAAAGTCGTGTTAGCATAAACACGAGTTTGGAAATACAGGAAGCGTAGTAATATACATGAAACCCATTCGCTTACAGTAAGTAAATTGAAACGCAGCTCAAGCCCGAAATCGCAGGTCTACACTGAGAGCATTAAAGTAATGAATAAACTTCGCAACGTTATACACACAAGAATACGAGGGTTTTTTTTTTATTTTTAATACGTTCAGAATTTTATATAAGAATTTTATTAATAACTGATAAAATGCAGTTGACAGAAACTCTCAGTAGTATGCGGTTTTTACTGTTTGATTAATAATGGAGAACAAAGGAAACAGTTACACAATTAATTTATTATGTGATTCAATGAATCGAATATATTTCTGACCTCACAGACAGTAACATCCCGAACAGCATTGCTTATTCAAACTACGGGTGACCTGTCACAACTTTGTCTCTTTGAGTCGATACTGGCTGCAGTAAGTACGTACAAATTTTGAGGACGCTCCGTGACTTTCAATTAATTTGTAAGCTTTGATATCGAAGTATATTCCTTTAGGCATTACGGGTTTGAATACAAGGTGTAACCTATGAATACTTGGATTCTATACAACAGTTACCAGTTTCCACGATGAAACCGTGGTTCCAGATGTAG
Source organism: Noctua janthina (assembly GCA_963576755.1). NCBI lineage: Eukaryota > Metazoa > Arthropoda > Insecta > Lepidoptera > Noctuidae > Noctua > Noctua janthina. Next base: position 10,458,964 of record OY755055.1, read on the forward strand.
CGTACAGTGTTTATACTAGTTTCCAATATATGGAAGATTCCGGTGTGTACATGAATAGATAAACACTACCTAGCACTGCCGTATTTATAAACGTATAGAATGGAAATACATCAAACGTATAGCATGGAAATACATCGACAGTCTGTTAAAAATCATGAGTTTACTATTAAAAGTATATTATAGTATACTTTCATATAATATAATAAACCCGAAGAGTTTGTTTTTTATTTAATTAAACGCGCTAATCTCTTGAACTACCAGTCCGATTTGAAAAAATATTTTTCACAATCTTTGGTTAACCCGTGCTTGCCTAGGTTGGTCTGTGGATAGGTGACCGCCCATTAAATACCGAGTGTCCTCCGTGCCTCGGAAAGCACGTTAAGCTGTTGATCCCGGCTGTCATCTGTAGATCTTTGACAGTCGTTAGGTAGTCAGTGGCCCAAAGAGTCTGACAACCAGTCTTACCAAAGGGTATTGTATTACCCAGTACTAACTGGGTTGTGGAGATCAGATATGCAATCGCTCCATGTAAAATACTGGTATTCAGCTGCATCCGATTAGACTGGAAGTTGGGAAAAGGCTAGGCAGATGATGATGATGATGACATAAGTAACATCACGCTTCGACCTCTTAGAACCCGAGCGGCGGATGAAACCGCGGTATAGTGCTAGTTTTTCACTAATACGTTCTAAATTCAACAGAGGCCCGAGCAACTAATCAGCGTCCATGGCTTCTAAACGCCCTATTCATATTGGCTCGCTGCCATCTCCTACAGAACAACCGACCTGAAGCTCGTGCGGTTCTCCTGGAAGCAGCCGGGTTTGCCCGCTCCTACGGCTACCATGAAGTTGCCGACTTCTATGACACTGTAAGCGCCTTAAAACTTTAAGTACTACAACATTGTTTAGTAATTTCATTGTGGGTAGAATATTACTGGACGTCTGCAGGGTTTATTATGGTTTCTAGACTAAAACCGTAATAATAATGCTTTGTGATTTTGAATTGAGGGTAAAAGACGTCTCAAAGTACTTATTGTATTTGGGAATAGTTTCGTAACGCAGATTCGTTGTATCGGTTCTAAGACAAGCCTTTAATAACAATAGTCTAGACTTTTTTTAAAAATAAAAGTCTTTCGGAGTCTTATAATTAGACTTTAAACAACATCAATAGGGGTATAAGATTTTAAACTTTTATGGTCACTAAAATTATTATAACTAGAAGACGGGATATTTACCATGTTTATTGTTTTGCAACAGCGCCGAAATATCGGGAACTCAAAGAAAACAATAAACATGGTAAATATCCCGTCTTCTAGTTATAATAATCAATAGGGGTAACCCCCAAGTCTGAAAGACAAGAAAAAGGACAAATAAAGTCGGTACCAACAGTCCTAAAATCCTCTCGTAATTCGCTTTTGATAAGCTAAGTGCTACACGGCGGACCTAAGCCGGGCAAATCCGAAAGTATAAAAAAATAAAAGAAAACACTTAACATTTTTAAAACTTCAAGCTAATTTCAGTGCAGTGAATTTCATGCACCTATTTTTGTTTACGAAACACTTTACTGACTAAAATATAAAAGTGCATTTTGGGGACTTTTTGACCATGGAACTCCGCTTTTTTGGTCTTTGGTCAGGCTTCTAATGTGAGTGAAATAAACGCAAAGATTGCAACCTTACAAATATATTCGGGTACTATTTCGGTTACCAAACTTAACGTTGGTTTACCCCGGTTTTAATTGACGTGGCAGCCTCGTCTTTTAACCGAACGGTGAATTTTCAAGTTTCAATACTTAATGTAATAAATAATTTTTCAGCCAGTACATCAGTCAAATTGCAACTAATAAAGAACCTTCCGCTAAAACCAATAAAATACAAAATCAATTAACCATAATTTAATTACCAGTGTGTGAACGTATCGCTGGAAGGCGAAGTACTAGCCGCTGATGCACCTCTGGAGAAACGCGAGAAAGACCTGGTCAGCTTGATGCAAGATGATGACTTACGATCTGCCGCAAAACATCTCTTCAAAAGGATGTCTCTCATACCTGCGTCCAGGTTATTATAATATATTCTTTACTTTTTAATGTGATGGAACGGTTGGCACAGTGGCTGACTGGCTGCTGCGCTACGTGTTGCGGGTTCGATCCCCGCACGGAACAAATATTTGTATGGTCTACAGGCAGTTGTTCCGGGTTTGGCATTTTGTGTATATGAGTTTAAATGTCTGTAAACGCACCCACGATACAAATACAAATTCCTAGTGAGTGGCAATGTATAAAAAAAAATCCTTTCCTACTTGGAATTGGGGTGATTTTTGAAAAATTTTATGATAAACTTGAAACATGTTTATACATTTTAATGAAAACAGTTCACTGCCTAGACATAAACTTCCTTCAAGGTTTTTTTTAAGAATGTTAAACTTGAAAAATTCATGTTTTCGAACATCTGTATTTACAGAGATTTTAATAAACAAAATGGCGATCGCATCCGTCTCTTCCAGCAACTACTCATTCAGTTGATGTAATCTTTTGATTACTACGTAACACGTATATTGAATCGTGCAGTCATCCATCATTTGCTAAATCTTAAGACATACGAATCAGATCTCCAAATCTATCCACTAAATCACCGATCAAGCCGTTACCACTAATTGACAATTATCAGCTTAATACACACACGAACTATTCTCGGTTACCATGAGACGGCCTCATAAGTCGCGGATGACAGCCTCTTTATATAAAATAGATATATACAGAAGGTTAGTTACATACAACGAGCAAAATCAATGTGTTTATCACCATTTTATTTTGTATCGAATATAGTATTCTGGGCCACAAATTATTGTGAAAAAGGTCTTTTCTCAGAGTTGAAATAGTTTCTCCACGAGAAAATCGCTCTTGAATCTTGGGGTGTACATATTTATGCTCGTCACTGAACACACACATACACGATTCACGTACAGTGAGTGCAAGCGCAACTCGTGACTGGCATTTTCGTTTGACATATTTTGAGATCGCCGGTGCCCGAACATACAGAATTCAGTCTATATTGTGCTCGGTGCTAGGGTACATGACTCGAATCTATGAGAGGGACCCACGCGGAACTAGTGCGGGTTGGTGGACGACATTATTTAACATTGTATATTTCGTCGTACAGACATACTGATTTCAACCAACAGCTGGGTTAGGCAGCAGCCGATTCCCTCACGATGTTTCCCTTCACCGTTTCGAGAGAAAGAAAATATCATGAGGAAACTACCTGTGCGCATAGGCCTGTTTTGGCTCGTTGCGTAGATCCGACCTTCTGTACTTACCTACTTATTTCGTACTTACCCACCAATTAATCTTATCGGGTGATGATTACAGACGCTTCTCGATAATGCCTGGTGCTAGAGTTGAAGAGAGTGCAAGAAGCGCAGTCCGAGGTGCCCACAGAAGGTTACCTACTATGCCCAAAGCTGGGTTACCAACTTTGATGACTCACTTGTCGTCGCAACATCCTTTGGGCTTCCAAGATTTTGATTTGTAATCCATTTTGATAAGAATCAAATCGGATATCGATCTGAATAATCAAAAAAAAAAAAAAATTAAACATGACAGTTTTATATTTTTTGAATTTACAAAATTTTTGAGAGCTATATTTGATAACTACTTGGGCTAGCAAGTTTTGCAATTACGCGAGGTTTCCCAGTCCCAACTAAAGAAATTTGTTCTCTCAAATTTTAACAGGATTCTCTCATAATATTTCTAGTAAAAGTATGTTAAAAGTGGTTCAGCAAAATCCTTAAAATTATGCGAGTATGAAGAGAGTGGGATCCATTAAACATTTGAAAAGAAAAGGGCACGAGGATTTCCATTTGAAAACTTTTACATCCATTTCAATATTAATGAACCTGTCTTGCATATTAAGGCCTTAATTTTGTATTTAAAAAAAATATGATACACTTTTTCGTCTGCAACGAAATCTAAATTGATGATGGCATTATTTATAATTAGCTTGAATCTTTTCATATCCATTTTAATTTTGTTATTTTCGTATTGAATATTAAATTTAATTAAACACAAGAGAGTTTTATTATTCACATTCATAATAGTGTTATTTTCTTCATATTCATTAAAATCAATTGGAAAAAAAAAAAAAATATGTAAAGTTATACATTGAAGTAGGTTAAATTGAGTAAAAGTTTAAAGACTTGTAAATATGTCTCTAAAGATGACTCGGAAACTTTTTTCCCATTTGTGACAAAGCGTAATATTTTACCCGGTTGTCGCCAGGTGGTGACAAAGCCAGTGGTGACAACTGGGAATAGACGATCAGTAGCCATGTTTACCCATTATTATGTTGCTTAGCGCCGCCATTGTGTTTCTTTTATTTAAAAAAGCATTGCCGTTCATTTAGGACTTTCTCAGATGCTTGGTGCGTTTACAGACAAAAATCTGTGTCAAGCCAAGCTTTTTCAGATATATATTTTTCAAAGCCCTCTCTGCTAGACCGTAACGTGTTAAGCGAGCTTCATTGATTTTAGAAAACACCTCAGCTGTCCGAAATATACATGACTGACCCCAGGTTGCTGGAAGTCTATTTTGTATTTTATGAAATCTTATACGGATCCAATCTTCCAGGGATCCGCTTGATGCGAGACGCACGGGACTGGTCAACGTGGCGTCACTTGGGGGAGGCCTATGTCCAGCAGTGGACGTCTTTCGGCTGAAATGATGATGACGATGATGAAAGCTTATGCCAAATGTCTGAATTAGCTAATTTTATTTTGGCTAGTCAATAATAGCAGTTACGTAAAGACAGTGATTGTTCGTTTATTTTTGTTTCGATTAGCTTTTCAAGAATCGATTCGAGGACTTATTTTGCCATTCTGCTGGTATATGTATGTGAATATATGTATTTTTAAGTTTCCTCCGTGCCTCGGATAGCACGTTAAGACGTTGGATCCGGCTGTCATTTGAAGACTTTTGACAGTCGTTACGGGTAGTCAGTGGCCCGAAATGACAACCAGTGTTAACAACGGGTATTGTATTACCCAGTACTAACTGTGTTGTGGAGGTCAGATAGGCAGTCGCTCCATGTAAAATACCGGTTTTAAGCTGCACCCGGTTAGACTGGATGCCAACCCCAAAACAGTTGGGAAACGGCTAGGCAGATGATGATCAACAGGCATGTCTATGAATGCTGTCACTGCGCTATCTAAACAATACACAACCATAGTCTAAACATCACTAGAAAAAGTTCTATAATCTCTACTTACGTTAATAAACTACATCAGGCAGCACTTTAATTGTTTGTCAATCGATTTTGCTCCGCGTCGATAGTGCCAGACGGTGGCGGGAATAGAGTTACATTGAATGTCTCATTTACATCAGCCGGTATGCAACGGGTTAACTCTGAAATGCGGCTACACCTTGATTTAGCGTGCTTGGATTAGAGTGTTGTATTGCAGTTAGTTTAAAGTTGATGGTTTAGATTTACTTTAAGAGAAGTTGGTTTTAGATAGTAGAACACTCTCAGAACAAGTTGTAGCGAAATATCTCTTGGCTTCACCCTCATCATTCTTCGGCCCTTATCCCATTGATTTGGGGTCGGCGCAGCATTGTCTTTCCCCCGTAGCATGACCACCGTAGACAAGGATTTCTTTGACGGAAGAATCGACAAAATGACAGATTGTGTCGACACAATGACAGATTTCTTTGCACTATCTATATACTATAGGTTTTTCTTCCATACTTGTCTATTACTGGTCATCTCATCAGACACCTCTTTTGTTGTCATGTCTTCCTTCACACAGTCCATCCACTGTTTCTTTGGTCGTCCTCTATTCTTATACCCATCCTCATTAATGCACAAAACGATGGTTAAGATTTTTTCCATATAACTCTTCAGTCACCGGCGCTACATTTAGACTTAATCTTATGTACGAATTTCTTTATCCATACGCGTAACACCACACATCCTCCTTAGCATTCTCATCTCAGCCACATGCAACTGTCTTTCATTTATCCCTTATCTCAAATAAATAAAAAGAGAAATATCTCTTGGTTTATTGGAGAATATTGTTCTCTTGGTTAGCTCTGTAGCTTTCCATAACATAAACATACTTCCATAACTACAGGGTGTAAACAGACCCGTCACGAATCCATCAACCAAGCATTGTGTACATTAAACTAAGCAACTTTACGCAAAAATTATTGCTGGGTAACGACTTTTTTTTTGGGGGTGAAAAATCACGTTTTACGGTAAGCCTCAATGTAACGCACTCAAAACATTGTGCTGATAGATGGATTGAATAATACGGGGGTCGTGGAGGTGTTTAAAGTAAAAATCTTACATTAAAAATAACTTATTTAAAAAAAAAAAACTTGTGAAAAAGTTGGAACTTTGACCCCAATATCTCCGTAACTAGAAGGTTCCCAGGTATGGTCTAGAACAAAAAAAAATGATCGCAATGACGGGGAGAACAAATGCCTTTCGGCTTCGTTAAGGGTCTTGTCACACCCTTTAGATACAGAATTATCCGCGACACTGTTTCGCAAATGACTAGTTAGTACCCAGTACTTCATCTGTTAGGATCGCATGAATCACAAATCACTAATGTTTTTATTAATTAGTGTTTTTGAATGTTTACTTAATAAGCGTTTTGTGGACACACAACGGTTACTTATATAAGAGCATTATTATAGTCAAAGCCATTCAAATCTTTTAAATCTCTTTGATTATATTTTTATATTATCTGTGTAGTAAAAGTTACATGTTTCATTTAAAAAAAAAGAAACATTTTACTATTTGTCTTTGCCAACTTAACCTTAAGGCAACTTATATTTTCATAAGCACTGTACATCTTTTACCAAATATCTTTTACAAAGTGAATGTTTAAAGCAAACTTGTCATAATAATAATGGATATAATATTAATGGATTTAATAACTAAGTACCTATCTGCCAACTGCCGTTCTGCGTAGGAAGCGTCTGTTATAAACTATGAGCATAGAACAGGGAGGGTATTCAAGCTTGTAAAACATCAAATAGAGGAAAACACATCCAAGTGAAAGATCAAAACGATCACACACTTCTTTGTTGTTGTAACATTTGAATTCTTTTATTTACGACGTCGAACATAAGAAATTGTTCAATCGTATACAAGGTGGAAGGAACACCTACGTACAAATGATTATCATGAATTTAGTATATTATTCTAAACCCTTCCCCCCGCCTCATAGAAAATTTTCATTTGTAATTAAAAAAAAAACAGCTGTTTCCTACATAAATGCAATACGACCAAAATTTATGTATTTATGTATTTTTTTAAATTACTTATTAAAAGTTTTCTAGATTTTAGCGCCGTTGGCAATTTACATAAAAATCTTTCAGATATCATACAAACACACAATACTTCAAAACTGTTGTAAAAAATCAGATTCAAGTATACCTAACAGCACTGTTTCCTTTATTTAAAAGCTTAAGAAATCGTAAGTAAGTATAATGATTTTCACTGAATTGTCAAAGTTAGGGATTTTGTCAATTCAGCGGTTTCAGCGACGCGATCGTGGCTGTAACCGACAATATATTTTTATATCATCCCGCAACCATTCGGGATACATAATTACGTATGTATGTAAAGCCTCCCCGTCTTATCTCCCTTATTTCTATCATCCGAGGCTTGAATCATCCCAACCCGCGGCTTGACAACGAACACGCAATTAACTTCCGGGTACAGTCGCAATTATGTCGCGAGCTTTCGTTTCGCATGAAGAACTTACATATACAACCCCTATGACCCTTAAAACATTGTAATAAAGATCAAAATTCAACAATACCCAACATAATTAGCTGTTGCGAGCTTCGGAACATTGTGAAGGGTTTTAATATTCAACCGGAGGTATGTCTTATCTGATGACGTAATGCGTAATTCGTGTTTAGAGGATTTATGTTTTACAATAATGTGACGTTTCACATACAGGCGGGTGAGATGATATGAATTTCGTTGTGGGATTGTGTAGGGATTATATTCTGGTCTTTTGTTATATTGTGAATCGTTTGTACGAGTTTTCATTACAAAATGCGAATACGATTCTCGTCTCCACATTTTGATGGGAAAACCATTGGCTAATGTAACAGCATAGTAGTACCTGTAATATTATTCCTAGAAACTGGCAAAAATGGTTTACAAAATAAACCAAACAAAAATAAAAACCCCTATAAAGTTTAACTTCCTTGCGACCCCATTAAAACTTCATTCATTGCATGGAGTTTATTCATAAACGCTGGAGGAGTTTACCTACCATGTTTTAACTCCAAAAAAAAGTAACAAGCTTCCATACGCCATGTCAATATTATTTTTTATATAGAGAAAATAACAAACATAAACAAGAACCACAGATTGTAATATTTAAAACGCGTTGGCTTTTCTTTTGGGACAAAGCAGTCGAAGTTAACTGTGGTCAGCCTTTTCTTGATTGGAGCACGAAGACTGCTCGGCAGCTGCTGCTGTAGAGACTCTAATATTCACATTCAACATACAAACCAAGATTGTCATTGGAAGTTACCGTTCACGCATAGGGGCGCTGCTCACAATCATGTTCACGCGGATTGGCTTTATTCGGCTGGTTGGCAAAATCAAATGACTGCATCTTTTGCCTCTCGGATTGAGACCGACACGAACACGGGTGCCATAGACACTGCAAAGTCCCGTGTTCATTATTCTGCCAATGCCTGTGACAGTCGCAACTTGCACTTAGCTCTAATTGCGCTGGCATGAATATTATAAAACGACGTCTTTAGTGTCTGGAGGTTTTGATGTTTCGATCCAGCCTGTTCCTTGCTATCCACAGGCGTTAGCGCATAGTCGCTTAGTTTTTAAGTGCACCTGGCTGGAGGCCTTACACTCAAGGCACCCATAAGATAGTCCGGTTAACCAGACAACAACCTCGTACGTTGACCTGCTGGAAGCCATTTTTTTTATCACCTCCATTGTGTCCCACTGCCGGACAAAGGCCTCTCCTTACTCCCTCCAAATCTCTCTGTTCAGTGCAATTTCTGACCAAGTTTGCCCACGAACCACCTTCGCCGCGGTCGACCTCGTCGGTGATGTCCACCTTCAAGAAGCCAATAACAAAAAAAAAAACTGCCTTTGTGGCTCCGATTACAATTTAAACCACAGCAGTAACATGGCAAGACCTTACTGTAGACCTCAAAACATCTCATTAAGCAATCCTCCCCTTTTCTCCTTAATTTACGGTAAAAGAAAATACAGGTATTAACAACTTGGGCATTAGAAATGTTTCCTCAGTTGAATGTAAATTGTGTTTGCAACACAACGCTTACAAATGTGAGTGTTGGTAGGTAAGTCTGTAGCGCGTCTTTAATCCTTCTGTCTGCTTATACCCTAAGCGCAGGGATGCCTTCATCAGACTCGGCGTTTCAGTAAAACCTGGCTTTAGCGTCAATGTAATTTGTATACCTTGTCTTATATGAGAATATGAGTAAGTAATTGTTCCTTTATGGAAATAATACTTCGTTTATGGGCCGTTTGGAATAGAAAACTTTGTAAATAAGGTAAATATTTTATTTAGACGAGTATAAATGATCCATAAAATTTCCTCTCATTCCCAATCAATATAAACGACTTTCTTTGACCAGTCAGATAAATCGTAGCGATTAAGGCGAAACAAAAAGCATTTCCTCGTTCATAAATATACAATATTATTTAAAATTTAAATGAAGTAATAACATAAAGTGGGTGTTATTCGCTACATGTAGGGTTAATGTTCTCGATGGTAATTGGCTCTCGGCTTGACGTATGATCCCGAACCTGAGTCACTCAATAATTAATACACCCACCGGAGATATTTATTGGAAATTGAACAAACTCCATTAACTTTTCGTAATAACGTGTCAGCTATCATTCAATTTACTGACGCGAGTGCAATTATATATTTATTTAGTCATTTCATTTACTATTTTAATCTATCAGTAGATTACATCGGTTCTGATTAGAGCAAAATCGAAATTAAATTCAACAATCTGCAACGTCAAATCCTAAATAATGTGGTGGATAATAAAACAATGAATTTAATTAAATGCTTTTGAAGCAATTTTCATGCTCAATATTTCATATTATGCAGAGTATTCATATCGGGTATATTATTCGCAACGTTTCAACTAATATCAAGAATATTCTGGCGCGCAGACAGCGAAAAATTATGACAATGAGTTTTCATCAGAGCGTCTTTTGTTATTCTGATTGTATGTTTATGTAAATGAGCGCTTCGTAGACAAGATGCGGCATTGGCTGCCATATTGCAGGGTAGTCTAACGCGTACATGACGATAAAAAAATGACCCATTCCATAATTACTTGCTTCAGGATGGGTTCATTAATTATTGCCGGGCGTCGCACCGCCAACCGTGGCATGACAAATTTGTAACGTTACACCGTATGATTAATGTACAATTTGAAATTTCCTTTATTGTTGTCATATAACATTGGGCCCGTCCGGAGACGAATTAATCTGCCCTCTGTTTATTTAGAATAAAGAGATGTGTATTTGTGAAACGATCATTAATCTTTCTTCAAATTAATGCGGCGGATTAAGGAACATGACAAATTCTTCTCTTATTACTTCTCGGGGGAAGTGGTCGCTTCCTCATTAGAAAGCGTAGGACCAAAGGGGATTACGAGATTACATTAACTTGTCGCTGCCGTCCAACCGACTACTTATATAAATCCCTTAGTTGCTTCTTACGACACCCTTGGAAAGCGGTCTCCTCTATTCTTAGTGAGGTTTACTCTGCATTCAGTAATACGCTTGTGTATGCCTTACTTTGTAGAGTAACTTTAATGGTGAGCCATATCATTAAACTACTGTCAGAGAGTTTTTTTTTTTTTTTTTCCTAGCCTTTTCTGTCTCCCTCCTGGAAAATACTGAAAAAATATTGAGCTAACATCATCATCTGCCTTGCCATTTCCCAACTATATTGGGGTCAGCTTCCAGTCTAACCGGATACAGCTGAATACCAGTATTTTACATGGAGCGACTGCCTATCTAACCTCCACTACCCAGTTAGTATTGGGTAATACGATACCCCTTGGTAAGACTGGTTGTCAGACTATTTGGGCCACTGACTGCCTAACGACTGTCAAAGATGGGACGAACGACTTAACGTGCTTTCCGTGGCACGGAGGAAACTCGGTATGTAATGGGCGGTCACCCATCCACAGACCAACCTAGGCAAGCACGGCTTAACATAAAGATCGACCCGAGCGGCTGTTATTATTTATTTAAAAAATATTGAGCTAACAAATGATTATAACCCAGTACTAACTGGGTTGTGGAGGTCAGAGCAGTCGCTCCATGTAAAATACTGGTATTCAGCTGTATCCACCGAGGCTGTATAGTAAGTAGACCCCAATAAAGTAAAGAAAAGGTTATGGCAGATGATGAAATGAACATAGCATCACGCCTGTAATCATCGAAGGGTTTGATAGAGGTCTTAGTAAACCTTTGACAAAAAGTAAAAAAAAAAATACTACCCTGCAGCTATTCTGTTAAAAATCGGGTCGGGAATACTCACCCGTGTAGACACACCCAAAATATTCAAAATAAAACCTTTACGCAGCCAAAAAAAAATACAAAAGTGTGAGTCGACTCTTTGAATATTTTACAAAAAAGTTGATATTCGGTACCGCGTGCGGTTGAAATCCAGAACTTTAATTTCCTGTCGACAAACTCGTGACGCGGGATTCACCGTTTACCCACCGCCCTTGATTCGGAAAGTGGTTTTATACGGAGAACACATGTACGGTGTACCGCTTACGTGTTGTCACGTGGCGAAACGAAATTCCTAATGAAATCCTTTGTAAACGTAAACATTACACACGTTGGGTAAGTTCGCTTCTTCTAATTTTTTTTTTAAATGAATGTAACCTTCTCTATGAGACAGGGCTTGGAAACGTTATTTAAAATAACGTTTTTAAAACGTTTTGAACAGTTCTTTGTAGATCATTTGGTTCGGAACGAAAACGAAATGAGGACGTTTATTCCGTAGGGTAAAAACCGGTTTATTCCGCAAGACGTAGCCGCGCACGGCGGCCCGCGACAAGCATGAACTTTTTTAGTTGAATCGGGAACCGTATGTATGGAATGGAATGGAAAAAAACGGTTTAAAACGTTTTATTAACCAAGAACGATTTAAATGTTGTTGTTCGTAAAAAACTTTTTTATAACGTTCCGTTCGAACGTAACCGAAAAAAATCGTTTCTTAGGTATTTAAGACAATACCGTTTCGAAAAATATACCGGTATCCGAGCCCTGCTATAAAAGATAGTGGTTGCAACTTCGTAAGTGCTTGGGTTTTTGTAGTTGTGCGGAGTCAAGGTTAGTGCTCGTTTAGTCAGCAACCAAGTAGGGGTCCGCATGGGCCGATGCCTGCCAGGGCTACGGGACTGTTCGAAAGAGATACCGTGGCCCTGGAACACAAAGGGCAAAGAAGGAACATGGATGGGTTTTAGTCAGTAGAAGTCTGACACTCCCTTCCGCTCCGCCCAGAGTGGGGAGGGGGGAGGGGGGTCATTTGATGATTTCCCACCCGAAGAAAATAAAAAAAAAGGTTAGTGCTCGGTTAGTCAGCAACCAAGCAGGGGTCCGTATGGGCCGATACCTGCCAGGGCTGCGGGACTGTTCGAAAGAGATACCGTGGCCCTGGAACACAAAGGGCAAAGAAGGAACATGGATGGGTTTTAGTCAGTACAAGTCTGACACTCCCTTCCACTCCGCCCAGAGTGTACAATCTGATAAAGACCCCCGTCTTTAACAGATTGTACTTCGGTGAGTGCGCCCAAGAGCTGCACGAGCTCATTCCACCATCACACATTCGGACGAAGCGCTTTGCTGCATCATTTATTATGCGCACAGTCAAAGAGTGGAACTGCCTGCGTCGGTGTTCCCAATTTCATATGACCCCAATCTATTTAAAACGCAAGTTAATAGGCTTCTTTTGGCTTAGCTCGTTCCATCGTCGACCTCATGTCTGTCCTCAGAACTAGATTGAGGTCAAGAGTAAGCCTATTTAGCATAAAAAAAATTTGATGATTTCCCATCTGAAAAAAAAAGGTTAGTGCTCGGTTGATGGTAATAGGCTCACCCCATACTACATGTGACATAAAGATAAAGATAAAGATAATTTATTTGTCAAACATGCGTTTATATAAACTGAATAATCAGACATGCAAGGTATTGAGTTAATAGATGTTGTGTGCGTCCATGTTTTGCCACTAACGGCGTACAAATTTTGTAGGTATTATAAAAAAATATATTTAATTGCATTTTACATAATTATAGTAATTCTAAATTTCCTAACAAAATACAAAACAAATAAATAATAATTGATGTCAAGATATTATAGTATAAGTATATTATAGTCAAAATAGATTAAATTATGTCCAGAATATTCAATAGTAAGCAGTCAAACGCCAATTGATTTAAGATTCACATGATTAAATTGTTATTATTTACTATGCATATTACTAGTCAGAATAGAAAAGTCCTTTTCATTTAAAAAATCTATAACATTGTAATAAACTTTACTGATTAAAAAATTTCTTAGCTTATTTTTGAAAAGTGACAAGGGCAGTTCTCTCCAACTTTTAGGTAATTTATTAAATATGATAGGAGCCATACAGAAGACACTTTTGCGCATGAGGGTAGTTCTCGTAGTATGAGAGCATATCCTACTGTTGTCGCGCCTATTACGCGGGACTACTTCGCCTAATCGTTTAAATCGGTGTGGATTTGTTTTGACAAAAACAGCTACTTCTAAAATGTACAGACATGGCAATGTAAGTATTTTATATTTTTTAAAGTATGGCACGCAACTATCAGTAGGTTTAATTTTAAATATTGAACGAACGCATCTCTTTTGAGCCTTGAACACCGTGTCTTTTTCCGTTGAGTTGCCCCAAAAAATGACACCATAGCGTAGATGAGATTCTGTTAAACCATAGTAGGCTGTAAGTAATGCCTCCACACTTATTATAGACGACAATGTGTGCAGGGCATACCTAAACACAATTGGCAACAAGTAGATGTACTGTAAATACACCGTATACTTATCCTTCAGGGATAACAGGCGTGATATTATGCTTTGTATATCCAAATACATTTAGAATCTTTTTACTTCAGCTGAAAAAAAACCAGCAATTAGGTATTCCCATTTTTGAGTTCTAAAAAACAGGTTCAAATGAGAAAGGATTGATCTAGATGGCATAAGTGCGTAAAAAGGTTCGGAAGAAGAAAATACTATTTGTTGTTTAAATTTTTACAACGATCTACCCTCTAATGGATACGAATAATGTAGAATTTCTCTCTAGTGCCTAATAAATGCTCGTAGAGAGGCCTAAGGTTTAGCCCTTGAGTGGGACGGTAATAAAAGCTTTTGGACAAAGAAAATTGACAAAGCAAAAACCGTAATTCTAAAAACGTCTAATGCGCATTTCCATTTTATGTTATATTGGTTCTTTTATTTTGTCGAATTGTGTACTTACTTATATCATTGCTAAACTTTACTGAGCTGAAGCTCATAAAGTGAATAGAAATTCACACCGGACATTTTATGGACAATCTTTTTTAACCATGAAAATGCAATTATAATAAAATCCTATAGTGTAATATTTAAAGTAATAAAACAAAAAAAAATATATATATATTTTATTACCTTAAATAATTGTACAAGAAACACTTATCTAAGCACTATGCAGTGTTACAGCTAGGGAAAAGAGTGGTTTCGATGGGCTCTGGCACCCAATGTAAGATTTAACTTGTGTTTAGGGTGCCAGCGTCCTCGCCTATAGTTTGAACATGTAACATTAGTTATAAGTCGAACATAGTTTATCATCATTAAATTACAATAACATTTAATAACTAGCTAATGCAACCAAGATGTGGCCTATTTACATACCTCTGTGTGGCTGTGTATATGTGTGGGTGTGTATATGTGTGTGAGGGTGCATATGGTGAAGACTTGTGTTTTTGTAAGTCTGTATAAATATAATTATAAACAAACATATTAGGTACTTTATTAACTACATTAGTTCAAGCAATCGATATTTGTAGTAAATCTTCAGTTTTTTTGTAAGACACTGTCAAAAGCCACTTCGTGACCCTGGTTTTGCATCCATTTAGGCACATGGGAGCAATGAAGCAGAGTTTATTAATTTTATTATATAAATGGTTTGACAGTATACCAAAATGACGCTGAGCAAGGGCCGAGCAAAATACACTAGTGCTTTACTTTTCATAAGACATATGTTAGAAAAATAAAGTAAGTAACATGATAACATCATCATAACGCATCTCGTCCCAGAAGCGTTAGGCAGAGGTGTACCTATTAGTACACGCACATTTCGCCAGTCCCATGTAATACGGGGCGAGTCTATTGCCATCAACCGAACCAGAAATTCCTGATGGAAAAACTCAGTAACACACATAAAGTACCCTTTTATAATTTACCCCTTGTTATTAAGCCTGGAACACCGATCCCTATTTATTAAAAACGACACCCCACTAAGTGAAAACCTCACTCAGTTTTTATCTGCACCCAAGTCAGTGTATTTTAAAATATGTACCCAGCCACGAGTACCAAAAATACCCATGCTAAGCCTCCACATTCGCTGAGTCCACAAAGTGTTTTTTGCGGGTGTCAAGGCGGCCACTCCTAGGGGTCGAGGGGCTGACTCCGCACTCTTAATTGCCCAAACGACCACGCGTGGTAATAATTTCCTACCAAAAAATACTACGTAGGTGATTAAACTTACTAAGGTTACTGTACCCTAAAAAAATATAAGTAAGGGGTTTTTTTGTAGGGTTCCGCAACTGTAATGCTTATATTTTTTTGGTCTCAAAGGGTCTACGGAACTCTATTGTATTGGCAACTATCTGGCCTCTTTCCGTCTATCAAAAGCTTCTAAAATTTAAAAGAAATAATGTATAGGCTTTAGGTCTTTATTTAAAATTATTGAGCCCGAAATAATTTGTAAAAAACAGATCCTTCGGTTGACTTTTAGGCCCGTACTTTAGAATGATACTCAGTCTTCTAGATGTTTTTCAAAACCTTATTCGAAATTCGAAAAGTGTTCGAAAAGAAATTTGAGTCCAATTTTCAACTTATTGCGAACCGTTTTTTTTTGGATTAACTGTTTTTAATTTGAATGAGGTTCGAAATTCAAAACTTAGAAACACTAGCAAGACACAGTTTCAATATTACATTCACAATTCTCTTAAATCATATTACAAATTAGTCGTAAATGACAATTAATTACATGACAAGACAAAGCAAATGGCAGAGTAGCATAAAACGAAGCCTTCACCATACGTGCGAACGCGTTCGCAACGACAGTAGTAAGTAGTTGTAAAGTAATTCAGTTAATTGTACTTAGTAATTGAGTTCATTAATTGACTCCAACATAAATTATTACTTTTCGCATACGTGTTCAGGTTATAAGAGTAGAGAGGTGGCTGGGATCGTAAATTTATATGAGAGAATTCTACATGCATACTTCTACTAGTTAACATAACATCATGCCTGTAATCTCTGAAGGAATAGGAAGAGGTGTACCTAATAGTACACCCACATTTCACCAGTTATGTTTAAGTTCCATGTAATAGGGGGCGAGCCAATTGTCATCAACCGGGCGAAAATTCAGACCCCGTGGCTGCTACTGAGAAATTTCTGATGAAAAAACCCAATAATACTTAGCCCGACCTGGGAATGACCCCATGCGTGCTAGTTACTAGCATTAAAAATGTAAAAGTAACTCTGTCTGTTCCTTGAACTTTTCCATACTTAATGACTGAATAGTTTTCGTTGATTAATGCGGCGGATTAAGGAACATGACAAATTCTTCTCTTATTACTTCTCGGGGGAAGTGGTCGCTTCCTCATTAGAAAGCGTAGGACCAAAGGGGATTACGAGATTACATTAACTTGTCGCTGCCGTCCAACCGACTACTTATATAAATCCCTTAGTTGCTTCTTACGACACCCTTGGAAAGCGGTCTCCTCTATTCTTAGTGAGGTTTACTCTGCATTCAGTAATACGCTTGTGTATGCCTTACTTTGTAGAGTAACTTCAATGGTGAGCCATATAATTAAACTACTGTCAGACAGTTTTTTTTATTGTTTTTTTTCCTAGCCTTTTCTGTCTCCCTCCTGGAAAATACTGAAAAAATATTGAGCTAACATCATCATCTGCCTAGCCATTTCCCAACTATATTGGGGTCAGCTTCCAGTCTAACCGGATACAGCTGAATACCAATATTTTACATGGAGCGACTGCCTATCTAACCTCCACTACCCAGTTAGTATTGGGTAATACGATACCCCTTGGTAAGACTGGTTGTCAGACTATTTGGGCCACTGACTGCCTAACGACTGTCAAAGATGGGACGAACGACTTAACGTGCTTTCCGTGGCACGGAGGAAACTCGGTATGTAATGGGCGGTCACCCATCCACAGACCAACCTAGGCAAGCACGGCTTAACATAAAGATCGACCCGAGCGGCTGTTATTATTTATTTAAAAAATATTGAGCTAACAAATGATTATAACCCAGTACTAACTGGGTTGTGGAGGTCAGAGCAGTCGCTCCATGTAAAATACTGGTATTCGGCTGTATCCACCGAGGCTGTATAGTAAGTCGACCCCAATAAAGTAAAGAAAAGGTTATGGCAGATGATGAAATGAACATAACATCACGCCTGTAATCATTCAAGGGTTTGATAGAGGTCTTAGTAAACCTTTGACAAAAAGTAAAAAAAAAAATACTACCCTGCAGCTATTCTGTTAAAAATCGGGTCGGGAATACTCACCCGTGTAGACACACCCAAAATATTCAAAATAAAACCTTTACGCAGCCAAAAAAAAATACAAAAGTGTGAGTCGACTCTTTGAATATTTTACAAAAAAGTTGATATTCGGTACCGCGTGCGGTTGAAATCCAGAACTTTAATTTCCTGTCGACAAACTCGTGACGCGGGATTCACCGTTTACCCACCGCCCTTGATTCGGAAAGTGGTTTTATACGGAGAACACATGTACGGTGTACCGCTTACGTGTTGTCACGTGGCGAAACGAAATTCCTAATGAAATCCTTTGTAAACGTAAACATTACACACGTTGGGTAAGTTCGCTTCTTCTAATTTTTTTTTTAAATTAATGTAACCTTCTCTATGAGACAGGGCTTGGAAACGTTATTTAAAATAACGTTTTTAAAACGTTTTGAACAGTTCTTTGTAGATCATTTGGTTCGGAACGAAAACGAAATGAGGACGTTTATTCCGTAGGGTAAAAACCGGTTTATTCCGCAAGACGTAGCCGCGCACGGCGGCCCGCGACAAGCATGAACTTTTTTAGTAGAATCGGGAACCGTATGTATGGAATGGAATGGAAAAAAACGGTTTAAAACGTTTTATTAACCAAGAACGATTTAAATGTTGTTGTTCGTAAAAAACTTTTTTATAACGTTCCGTTCGAACGTAACCGAAAAAAATCGTTTCTTAGGTATTTAAGACAATACCGTTTCGAAAAATATACCGGTATCCGAGCCCTGCTATAAGAGATAGTGGTTGCAACTTCGTAAGTGCTAGGTACTGTTTAGCTTGAGATCCTGGGTACGACTTGAAGGTTTTTTTTGTATCAGCCTATTCTGTCCCACTGCTGGACAAGAGGCCTCATGACTTTTCAATTTGGTTTATCATTGGTCTTCTTCGGCCAGATTGTCATGCCAGCTTTTTTTGGGCCCGCCTCGGTTACGACGGCCGGATTTTAAGGTTGGGTTTTTGTAGTTGTGCGGAGACAAGGTTAGTGCTCGGTTAGTCAGCAACCAAGTAGGGGTCCGCATGGGCCGATACCTGCCAGGGCTGCGGGACTGTTCGAAAGAGATACCGTGGCCCTGGAACACAAAGGGCAAAGAAGGAACATGGATGGGTTTTAGTCAGTACAAGTCTGACACTCCCTTCCGCTCCGCCCAGAGTGGGGAGGGGGGAGGGGGGTCATTTGATGATTTCCCACCCGAAGAAAATAAAAAAAAAAGGTTAGTGCTCGGTTGATGGTAATAGGCTCACCCCATACTACATGTGACATACCTAAACACAATTGGCAACAAGTAGATGTACTGTAAATACACCGTTTACTTATCCTTCAGGGATAACAGGCGTGATATTATGCTTTGTATATCCAAATACATTTAGAATCTTTTTACTTCAGCTGAAAAAAAACCAGCAATTAGGTATTCCCATTTTTGAGTTCTAAAAAACAGTTTCATATGAGAAAGGATTGATCTAGATGGCATAAGTGCGTAAAAAGGTTCGAAAGAAGAAAATACTCTCTGTTGTTTACATTTTTACAACGATCTACCCTCTAATGGATACGAATAATGTAGAATTTCTCTCTAGTGCCTAATAAATGCTCGTAGAGAGGCCTAAGGTTTAGCCCTTGAGTGGGACGGTAATAAAAGCTTTTGGACAAAGAAAATTGACAAAGCAAAAACCGTAATTCTAAAAACGTCTAATGCGCATTTCCATTTTATGTTACATTGGTTCTTTTATTTTGTCGAATTGTGTACTTACTTATATCATTGCTAAACTTTACTGAGCTGAAGCTACTAACTATAACTCTAAAGTGAATAGAAATTCACACCGGACATTTTATGGACAATCTTTTTTAACCATGAAAATGCAATTATAATAAAATCCTATACCTAGTGTAATATTTAAAATAATAAAAAAAAAAAAAAAAAAATTATTACCTTAAATAATTGTACAAGAAACACTTATCTAAGCACTATGCAGTGTTACAGCTAGGGAAAAGAGTGGTTTCGATGGGCTCTGGCACTCAATGTAAGATTTAACTTGTGTTTAGGGTGCCAGCGTCCTCGCCTATAGTTTGAACATGTAACATTAGTTATAAGTCGAACATAGTTTATCATCATTAAATTACAATAACATTTAATAACTAGCTAATGCAACCAAGATGTGGCCTATTTACATACCTCTGTGTGGCTGTGTATATGTGTGGGTGTGTATATGTGTGTGAGGGTGCATATGGTGAAGACTTGTGTTTTTGTAAGTCTGTATAAATATAATTATAAACAAACATATTAGGTACTTTATTAACTACATTAGTTCAAGCAATCGATATTTGTAGTAAATCTTCAGTTTTTTTGTAAGACACTGTCAAAAGCCACTTCGTGACCCTGGTTTTGCATCCATTTAGGCACATGGGAGCAATGAAGCAGAGTTTATTAATTTTATTATATAAATGGTTTGACAGTATACCAAAATTACGCTGAGCAAGGGCCGAGCAAAATACACTAGTGCTTTACTTTTCATAAGACATATGTTAGAAAAATAAAGTAAGTAACATGATAACATCATCATAACGCGTCTCGTCCCAGAAGCGTTAGGCAGAGGTGTACCTATTAGTACATGCACATTTCGCCAGTCCCATGTAATACGGGGCGAGTCTATTGCCATCAACCGAACCAGAAATTCCTGATGGAAAAACTCAGTAACACACATAAAGTACCCTTTTATAATTTACCCCTTGATATTAAGCCTGGAACACCGATCCCTATTTATTAAAAACGACACCCCACTAAGTGAAAACCTCACTCAGTTTTTATCTGCACCCAAGTCAGTGTATTTTAAAATATGTACCCAGCCACGAGTACCAAAAATACCCATGCTAAGCCTCCACATTCGCTGAGTCCACAAAGTGTTTTTTGCGGGTGTCAAGGCGGCCACTCCTAGGGGTCGAGGGGCTGACTCCGCACTCTTAATTGCCCAAACGACCACGCGTGGTAATAATTTCCTACCAAAAAATACTACGTAGGTGATTAAACTTACTAAGGTTACTGTACCCTAAAAAAATATAAGTAAGGGGTTTTTTTGTAGGGTTCCGCAACTGTAATGCTTATATTTTTTTGGTCTCAAAGGGTCTACGGAACTCTATTGTATTGGCAACTATCTGGCCTCTTTCCGTCTATCAAAAGCTTCTAAAATTTAAAAGAAATAATGTATAGGCTTTAGGTCTTTATTTAAAATTATTGAGCCCGAAATAATTTGTAAAAAACAGATTCTTCGGTTGACTTTTAGGCCCGTACTTTAGAATGATACTCAGTCTTCTAGATGTTTTTCAAAACCTTATTCGAAATTCGAAAAGTGTTCGAAAAGAAATTTGAGTCCAATTTTCAACTTATTGCGAACCGTTTTTTTTTGGATTAACTGTTTTTAATTTGAATGAGGTTCGAAATTCAAAACTTAGAAACACTAGCAAGACACAGTTTCAATATTACATTCACAATTCTCTTAAATCATATTACAAATTAGTCGTAAATGACAATTAATTACATGACAAGACAAAGCAAATGGCAGAGTAGCATAAAACGAAGCCTTCACCATACGTGCGAACGCGTTCGCAACGACAGTAGTAAGTAGTTGTAAAGTAATTCAGTTAATTGTACTTAGTAATTGAGTTCATTAATTGACTCCAACATAAATTGTTACTTTTCGCATACGTGTTCAGGTTATAAGAGTAGAGAGGTGGCTGGGATCGTAAATATATATGAGAGAATTCTACATGCATACTTCTACTAGTTAACATAACATCATGCCTGTAATCTCTGAAGGGATAGGAAGAGGTGTACCTAATAGTTCACCCACATTTCGCCAGTTATGTTTAAGTTCCATGTAATAGGGGGCGAGCCAATTGTCATCAATCGGGCGAAAATTCAGACTCCGTGGCTGCTACTGAGAAATTTCTGATGAAAAAACCCAATAATACTTAGCCCGACCTGGGAATGACCCCATGCGTGCTAGTTACTAGCATTAAAAATTTAAAAGTAACTCTGTCTGTTCCTTGAACTTTTCCATACTTAATGACTGAATAGATTTCGGTGAAATTTGGCCCACGGGTCCACCAAGCCCTGGGTTGGAATTAGGCCATAGATCCTTTCTTTTAATCATCCATCTTTCTTTCATCACATCCATCTTTTTATCCTAGTAGCACGTTACTATGGGGTAAGTCCCGACATAAACAGTTTCTCCAATGTTTTATTTGAAAAAGGCCTGAGGTAGAATACTCTTTAAAAAAAGAACGGGCCTATTAGTATTGTTATAACAACTACTCATACTTGTCTAATTTTTATCTGTATACAACATGTCCCTGTAAGGCACAGCAAATATTATAAAAAAAAACTACAACTAAATCCTTACCTAAACGTAGGAAAGCTTTTAGGAACCATATATTTTTCCCAGCGTTTAGTTCGTAAAGAAATAATAGTACGGCATTTAAAGAGTATCTTGGCTATTAAAAACAAAGCTGTTAGAAATCTTACAAGTATATTCTTGGTGCTTTAAAAAAAACATAAAACCACTACCACACTGGCAATGTAATAAGACTTAGGTACATAACGTCTAGTACACCCTAGTTTTTTTTTGTTTTTTATTGTTCTATAAACACTGTTACAACTATTTCACAAACGTAAACATACCACACAAACCATCGTGGGTTTAATAGTCGTATGCCAGACACGGCAACTCGGTCCCACTAAATTATTAATTATTACATAAAATAGGCATAACCTAATAGGAAATATATAGAAAAACGCTTAAAAGACACCTGTTAGATTGTACTACAACCGAAAAAAAAAAGTGAAAAATTATGAAAAAAAAAATAATCATGTAAAAAATCAGACAAACATTTATCACGTTAGTCAGCCTCGTTATCACCATGCTTGTAGGCAAATAATAAAGATAATTATAAAATGTTTTTATTGACACAAAGAAAAAACTCCTGTGCTAGATGAGACCTGTGTTACAGAAGCAAAAGTTACTGTTTCATTCATAACAATGCATTTGAGAGAAGATTATTGAGCTTTATAACAAAAGAGCTATCTACGCAGGGAACTGGAAGAGCTAAAATACTGCCCCTATGTACCGACATAAGTACATAGGCACATATGAGCACATAGTGAAGAGGATCCGGTCAGCATTCTGTATCGTTGCCGTACAATCCGGCTTGTGCTTGCAATATTCAATTGCTTCCTGCGAAACTGTGTACCGAGAACTCCACAATTTTAGTCAAGGTAAAGGAATTACGAAGAATGTTTAAATGTAATATTTTTTAGTTTTGGCTGGAATAATGACATGTCTTACATTGAATAAAGAAATAAGGAAATTCGTATGCTATATCGTTCTTGAAGCATTTCATATTGATCTGTGACTGATACTATTATGTGTTTAATAACCCCAAAATAGTAAAATGTCGAGAAAAGGTACACGGTTCGGGTTGGTCGTTTCCTATGGACAAGAACCGAAAACCATGGATGGGTGATCACCCATTTCATACCGAGTTTCGTCCGTGACTCGGAAAGCACGTTAAGCCGTTGCCGCGTTGGTCCCGGCTGTCAATTGTAGATCTTTGACAGTTGTTAGGTACAGGTAGTCAGTGGCCCGAAAGTCTGACAACCAGTCTTACCAAGGTGTATCATATTACCCAGTACTAACTGGGTTGAGGAGGTATGTGACCTCCACAACCCAGTTAGGTAAGTAGGCAGTCGTTCCAAGTAAAATACTGGTATTCAGCTGCATCCGGTTAGACTAGAAATCCGAGTTCTATGAATGTTTGAGTTGCCAGTTGTTAAACCTTTTATTTGTTGTCACAAGAAAAATTGCATAAGTCTGAAATAATACACGTTTTCTCGTTATCCGAATGAGCATTCAAGAATTTACTACAGATACGTATCTATACAGCAGCAATCTATGAGAATAAAAGAAACAAGCTGAAGCTCGGGTTCCGTCCGGCGTCGTATTCATCTTTCTAAACGAGTTTTCCTAATACCTGCCCTAATTAAAACGTCTACTCGCATCCCTAATTCCGTAGGTTCACCGTTAGTAGGACATTAAAAACCTTTCCGTAATTAAAGTGGCAATACGTAATTGCTTTGCTTTTGGCCTTGGCCCAGAAGTGGGATGTTATACAATGCTCTACCAGACAACTACATATTTGTTTTAGAAAAGAGTGAGATAGTAGAACCAGTAGGTACTCGTATGTGTCGTTAAAATATTTGTCATGAGTAAGATATGAGGAAAATTTAAGATCGTAGTCGGTCCTACCGTGTAGGAAGAACAAAAGTGTATCTCCTCCAAAACTTTGTGTCAACTTTGACTTTAGACTGCAGCCTAATGTTCATAACTGTACTAACTGGCTAGCTTTTATCCAATAAAAACAAACCGAACGCGAATGTCCCGCGCTCTAAACTGCAAACATTTTAAAAATCTATTCGAACATAATCCTTTTCAGTACACTCGTGCACAGGAGCTTTGCCATTCGAAATATTTTTCCGCATACGGTGTCGCGTTTCGATATGTATCTTTATGGAATGCACTCGGATAGCAGATATAAATTTATATTGGAATGCCCATTGTATTTTTGTGAACCTCGAAGATTTGTGCGAATCGCGCCAATAGACTACAATGGAGGTTTTGAAATCCTCTATGCGATATTATTGGCACGTAAATCTAATACATAAAATACTGGGTATCTTTGTAAGATAGATGAAAATATATGAGAACGGGACAAAAATATAAAGCGTCAGACCTGACTGGTGTGTGGAAACCGTGTTGTGAGCGTAGCAGAGAAGACATCGAGAATCAACCAATCACATTGGTTGAAATCCTCGTGTCATTTCTCGTCTCTTCTGTGATTGTTCAAATCCACGAAGAGAAGAGCGGAGCGCCGCGGGTTGACGAGTGATCGTCTACCCGGCGCTCCGCTTGTCTCTGCTTTAGTAGAAAACGGGCCTAAAATATACACTTAATACTGAATCGTTTCGAATTGCGTTTCAGAAAAGAGACTTATGTTTCTATTATATTATCTATCTACTAGTACTACCATACAGATTAATTAGGAGTATAAAACGTCTATTCAAATACGGCAAACAAAAGCAAAATCTACGAAACATTACAATGAATTATTTAAACATTAAACTGATATAATTTACCGAAAAACAATAACAGCTATAAGGAAAGATTTAAACTTCCAAAACAAAAGGGCGTTTTATTTCGTTATTCAAATACGGAACGTTTCTCCACTCATAAAATACTTAAGAATTATAATATGAATACTTCTCTTTGTCACAGAATAATTCAGAGCAAGATAAATGAGATGTCTAAATAACAAACAACAGTTTCAAATGGAATGATGCCAAATTGCGCTGAGATTATTGTAAAAGACGGATAAGTCGGCCTCAGCTTTTAATTTACCATAACTCCATTAATTAACTTTATTAAGGTTGTGTGAGGGCTAAAACAAGACTGTTTCTACTTAAAACTGGCGTAAAATACAGCTTTAACATTTAAACACTGTCTTGTTTGAAGACTTGCATGGCGGGAGGGCAAAAAGTTAAATAAGTGTGCAAACTTTGCGGTATCTGCTCAAATAGGTCCACACTCTTGGGCTTTGTAGAAATACTGTCTCTTGCGACAAACTATTGTTTTATAGGAACATAACGAACCGCTCATATTTGCAGCAAAACAGTCTAAATTTGTGAAAATGCAGGTTCTGAAATACACTGTTACCTGTGAGTCCTGTGACACAATTAGTGTGTAAAAAACTACAGAGCATGCAATCGCCACGTCCGCCAGCCTCTCAATGACAGAAGCTGTGCATTAAACGCAGAACCGATCCGAAGTTTTTGGATTCATGGGCGTATTGTATAATTATATATCACTTGCTTTGGTGAAAGAAAACTCTGACACCAGGTTAGGCACTTACCACACGATAAAGAAGAACTTCTGTCATGGACCACCTTCAAGGCCGTCCGCGTCTGTACGTCATTTTGTGTGGTAGTACTCGTAGTGCCAGTAAACAGTTACACGTTTGATTTGAATGTAAATTGAAGACAACGTTGCCTTAAGCAGTGGCGTGTGCTGTGAAAAAGACGAATATCTCGACCAACATCATCAAATCTTCCTGTATTTGTCCCATAAATCCCATAATTGCAAACCGTTTTTTTTTCTTCCTTTCCCCTGTCAACCGTCACGCCACCGTTTACTCCTTTATCTTTCATATCATTCCTCAAACAAACCACCTTTACTTTCGCCTTCCCGAAATATCTCGACTCCGACCTTTAATATGCCCACCATAACTTTATTAATTCACTTTATTTAGAAGGCTGGATTTACAAGATTAACTTAACTCGTAGGTACGCAATTGTGTTAGGTTTAAAATGTAAAATTCATGAATCCCGGTCGCTTAGCAGCCAACTTATTATAAGACGAGAAGGAAAGTGTATTAATTTAATCATATTATTTAGTTACGCTCCGGTGAGCTGCTTTAAATAGGCCTCGTTAATTTATTTGGATTTAAACGAACTTAGCATAAGTATTAGGTATAGAATTATTTGAATAACCAAGACATGATGTATATTTAATTATAATTTGAAAAGGTGTAAGGTGGTTTTGGTTAAGAGTTGGTATTCAGCGGGCTCATAATTTAACCCTCAATTGGTCGCGGCTTAGAAGTTACGTAAACGGTCGCGTGGAGTGCGTGGCACCCTGATCATATAAATAACTGCAAAATAACGATTGTGTTCGTTACTTGATCATAAAGGATAAGTGTTTTTAGAAAGCTCACTGGAACTTTAGAACGGAAAATTCAGAATTAAAAAAGTTCCTAAAAAGCCTTCAAAGATGTGCTGGGGTGTGTTACACCCCACGTGACCAATAAAGGGTTAAAGAAGACTTCATCAAATCATAACGATGTAGTCTCAAGTATTTGTTAAATAAGTTAAACATTCGAATGTAGATTCAAATGTGGTCGATTTAGTCAAACATTTTTTATTCTTCTATTACACTCTCCTGCCTACCCGACACAAGATCAACCAACATAGGCTTATATACGTCTATTATTAACAATCTGTGCAGTGTCGAAGCCACACTTGCATCAGTCTAGTAATTGTCTAAAAAATTAACCAATTATAATGTAGTCTGCGATTAAGACCAGTTCATTATCGTCAAGCAACAGCTTACCACGGCTATAGGCCTGTTTTACGTATAGTGTGCCCATAGAGGGTGGAAGGAATGCCGACGTACAAACGGTTACCACGTATTCAGTACCTACATCATTGCAAACCGTCGGGAGTTATTTTTTATAATTACTGATGAAAAAAATATGTGCTATAAATAAATTTTTGATCGGTAATTAAAATAAAAAGATTAGCTGTTTCCTACAAAAGTGCAATACCTACACCATTTTTTTTTTTTAAATTACCGGTTAAAAGTTTCTATGTAGAGGTGTTCGGAAAAGATTCTTAACGAAGCCGAAAGGCACTTGTTATCACCGTCATTGCGATATTTTTTTTGTTCTAGAGCATATCTGGGAACTTTCTGCTTAATGAGATATTGGGGGTCATAGTCACACCTTTCATGAGTATTTACTTTTTAATTACATGTTTTTAATGTAAGATTTTTACTCTGAACACCTCCACGACCCCCGTACTATTCAATCCATCCACCAGCACAATGTTTTGAGTACCTTACTTGAGTCCTACCGTAAAACGTGATTTTCCAACCCAAAAAAAAAGTCGTTTGCCAACAACTATTTTTGTGTAAAGTTACTTATTTTGATGTACATTATGCTTGGTTAACGGTTTCGTGAAGGGTCCATTTACACTCTGTATATATCGTACTATATTACTACATGCGGACATTATTCAGGAACCGTAAAAAGAGAAGTACGGGCAGTATTGTGATATAATTATGTCAGAATACTGACATAATTATATCACAATACTGCCCGTTGGTCTAGTGATCCCAAGCGCGACTGCTGAGCATGAGGTCCAGGGTTCGACTCCCGGGTCAGGCAAAGTGTTATTGGGCTTTTCGATCAGGAATTTCTCAATAACAGCCACGGAGTCTAGACTTGTGCCCGGTTGATGGCAATAGGCTCGCCCTCTATCATATGTGTCTTAAGTATAACTGGTGGACTGTGGGTGTACTGTCAGCACTGTACACCTCTGCCAAACCGTTCAGGGATTGCAATGCGTGATGTTATGTTATATCACAATATAACATATACAACACGCCTGCTTTTCCGGAAGGGTTAGGCTATAGTACACCCACATTTCGCTTGTTATGTTTAAATCACTTGTAATTAAGAAACGCCATCCCTCCTTTGCAGTTTCTGTCCCCGTATCCCGGATTGTAGATATTTGCATAACATCAAACGTTCTTAAAAATATTACTTTTGATTCTGTCTTTTTGATACTATTAAAGTAGGTTCTACGTCTAATGGACTCTCGTCAATTAGCTCCTACCAATGTTGATAACACTAAACCTATACTTATAATATTACAAAGCTGAAGAGTTTGTTTGTTTGGTTGAACGCCCGAATCTCAAGAAGTACTGGTTCGATTTGAAAAATTCTTTTAGTGTTGCATAGTCCATTTATCGAGAAAGGCTATAAAATTTTACGCGGACGAATGTTGCGGGCGACAGTTAGTCTACAATAATATGAGCATTGATACCATTACACCAGATAAGTAATTAACAATCTTGCATAATCACTGACTTTCAGAAAACCAAAAATAAGCCTTGTCATTCATTTATTCCCGCAAATCAAAAAAAGATTGCAATCTCAATAATCAATCGGACATTTCATCCAGCCCTGTCGAACCCGTATCAGTCGTATTGGCTTATTTGCCGAAGGGTTACTATGTACTTTTATACCATGTGATATTATGTTGTTTTAATACCACGAGGGACGAATATATTGGACATTGTTCTGGCGTTACACATTGTTATCGTAAGAACCGAACCGAACCTTGTTAAATTATATAAATTCTAATTTCTTACAACTTATTTGTGCTTTCATGTGTTATGATATTACTTTTGTGTGCACTAAATAAATAATAAGCCTAACCATCTACTACACTCGACTCGACAACATAAATTAAGAAATCAATTAATTAATATGCATATTTTACATGAAAATAATTTATTTCGTGGAGTTGGAAAACTTCACATGAAAATGTAAACCACGTGACCAAATCGAGCGAGTGTCCAACCAATTTTTGTAGTGTCCAATTATAATAATTGATATGAATACGATAAGTATCATCATCTGCCTTGCCTTTCCCAACTATGTTGGGGTCGGCTTCCAGTCTAACCTGATGCAGCTGAATACCAGTATTTCATGAACGATTGCCTATCTGACCTCCACCACCCAGTTAGTACTAGGTAATACGATACCCTTTGGTATGACTGGTTATCTGACTTTCGGGCCACTGACTACTAGTACTACTGTCAAAGATCTACAATAATTGATAGCCGGGACGGCTTAACGTGCTTTCTGAGTCACGGAGGAAATTTGGTATACATATAATGGGTGGTCAGCCATCGACGGACCAACCCAGGCAAGCGCGGCTCAACCTGAAGATCGATCCCGAGCCGCTGTTATTATTTAGCCACGAGCTTCTCTGCTAGCTATTAATACGATGAGTATAATGCATAAAAAATAGGAATTAACTTTAATGAAATCTATACGATAATTCATTATTGAAAAGATTAACGATGGAGTTTCTTGCCGGTTCTTCTCCATAGAAAACGACCAACCCGAACCGTGCACCTTTTTGTTGACGTTTTATAAGTGCCCATCTAAGCCTGTGTGAAATAACGTATTTTGATTTTTGATTTTGATGCAGCAGCAATTTTCTTCACTAAGTTTTTGGAGTCGGAAAAACTCCGAATAAGAATGTGAACCACGATCTGGCATAAAATGAAAATTGTGCGCGCCACTCCACTTGATTAAGGAGAAGAATAAACTGGTTTTTTCTCTTGTGATTTACGCAAGTGTAACGTTAAGACCGCTTCACGGGTTCACTGTAAGCAACTCTTGAAGCATGACAGTTTTATTTATTTTATCGGTTTTTTATTGTTTCTTTCTAAACAAAGAATTTTTTAATTCACTTTTAGGGCAACGGACGGATCTGTCAGCTCGGTGGTAACTTCTTATTTTAATTATTGCAATTAGTCTAAGACGAAAGTCTATGACCAGTGTGTGTTGCCAGTGATTACATACGGGACCGAAACCTGGTCGCTCACAATGAGCCTCATCAGAAGGCTTAACGTCACCCAAAGGGCAATGGAGAGGGCTATGTTTGGAGTTTCCTTGCGTGAACAAATCAGAAATGAGGACATCCGCAAGAGAACCATCGTTCCCGAAGTAGCCCGAAGAATTGCCAAACTTAAGTGGCAGTGGGCAGGGCACATAGCTCGCAGAACGGATGGCGGATGGGGTCGAAAAGTTCTGAAGTGGCGACCGCGAACCGGAAGATGTTGCGTTGGAAGGCGTCTCACTACGTGGACCGATAACCTGGTGAAGTTTGCGGGGATCCGCTGGATGCGAGTTGCACGGGACCGGTCAATGTAACGAGACTTGGGGGAGGCCTATGTCCAGCAGTGGACGTCTTTCGAATAAAATGATGATGATGATGAAATAGTCTAAATTAATCATGGGAATTGTAAGAATGTAGTCATGTCATCGAATCAAAAAGTAATGTATCTCTAATAATTGACGCTAACGCAAAATTTTAAACCTTATTTTCGAAGTTATCTAAAAAACAAGTTTTCACTCCTAGAGCAAAATTGAATTTAAAACGGCGTATTCTATTTAAAAATGCTTAGCCATTTCCGAAAACGGAGAAGCAAATTGAATAAAAACAAGCTATGCGCCATTGCAAATATTACAAACTAGACATCCGGTGAATCCCTCCAATTTTATTGTAGGATGAAAAACTGCCTTATCGCCGGGTTCCGTAATTTTAAAACCCCTTGTTTTAGCCCAAAATAGCGGAATAATAAAGAATGAAATATATTTTTGCTCTTCCTAATAATTTTTCCGGCATCCTGTCCAAAATTATATTTGAATGTTTTTACTAAGCGAAAATAAATGCCTACATATTTCAGCTGAAATGCTAAAAGAGATTTTTATATTCGCTTACTTGTATTAAGCCATAAATAAGCGAATATATGGTGTATTTTGGGGCTTATTATTTGTGTATTTTCCGTAGAAACAAATAAAGTGATGTTACTACTTACATAAATACCACGAACGAATTAACATTACTTACAAAATATTGTTTACGTGTGCCGAAGAAATGAAGCTTCTCATTTTATATTTCACTATTGAAATTAATCAATCAATTGATTATATTTCCAAAAAAATTCTGCATCTATTTTCCAACGAGATCGATCCGACGTTAGTCATAACCAGAATCATGAAAAAAAATTGCTCGTCAAGATACCACTTGATTTATTGTTCACTGAATATGATACAATTGTACTTAGAAGTTATTATTGGTTACAGGTTGCTTCATCTACAGACATAGGTTGATTTGTCGCGTAATATGATACGATCGATGCCTTGATAGCCTTGTCATCCTGAGGTCAACGATGCTACATGGATCGTACCTATACGTGTAATACGATCCTAACACAGTCTTCGATGCAATTATTCCGTTACTGGAAACACGAAGACAGGGACGTTTCATGTTATAGGTACTTCGTAGAACCACAAAATTGACGGGATACTGCCCCGGGATGTTTAATATCGTTTAATGTTGTTGCCTTGAACAGACACTGAAGTTATTGATTCACCTTACAAACTCACTAATATGGGATAGTTACTGTACTTCAAGTTCGTGTAGTTTCGAGTACAGTTACGTACTTTCCAGCTTGAATGTTTCTGACAGCTTGCTATAGCTACTTCAAAGTTATGTTTTGTGTAAAGCAACTATCTTTTGATGTTAATGTATTAAACTGTGTAAATCGATTATGTAATGTTCTCAATTATTAACAATAATATAACATAACAACACGCCTAGAAGTGTACCTAATAGTACACCCACATTTCGACTCCGTGGCTGCTACTGAGAAATTACTGTTGGACAAAACCCAATATAACTTTGTCTAACCCGGGAATCGAACCAAGGACCTCATGCTCAGCAAACGTGCTTGTGTTGTCTAGACCAACGAGACAGTTATATTATGATACTAAGGGGTAAATCAAAGAGTGCGAATATTATAACGAAAATCTTTTACGAAGAAACAGAGATTCCAACCTATCCTAAGAAATAAATTAAAATCTTCATATTAATCAAGAACCGTATCAACCAAAAGTACTAAAACCAACATTCCTTGTCGAACTAAAAATTTTAAAATGCATAGCTTTCTTTCTATGCACGTAGATGCTGAGATAAAGTCCTATGAAGCACACTTTCGTCTCCACCGAGTAACTCGGTCACACCACAACAGAAGTTGCGTTTTATCTTTAGCCCAGAAACTCTTGTGAATACGGACTGAAGTTTTTAAAAACACTCTTTGTCTTATAGCTAGTCGGCGGTGAACTGAGACGATGGAAGACGGCATAGTCGGCACGTTCCCGGGTGTTTTACGACGAGAAAATGATTCAAATTTGTGTGTGCGACAAATTGTCTAAGCCCGTTTCTCATGTGAAAGATATAGGCTACTTTTTTGATATTTTTAGACGTGATATAAAGCCTAGTTTGTTGGGAACGTTTTTCATATCTTTTGTCAAGGTTTTGGTTTATTGCGACGTTTTTTTCATAAATCACCTGAGCATGGAAAAGGTCGGAAGTATTAAGTGAAGTTTCGCTAACAATGTGGATTGAAATTGCTCTTGTAACAAGAGTATGAAAAAGATTTTTTCAACTAAATTATTACTTTATTAAGAACGAATAATTTGAAATTGTTAACATAATGTTATTTGAACAGTTTTATTATTAAAAACATTATTTATTTTCTTTGTATAAATAACATAACAGGGACTTCTAAAAAATAGGCTACAAAAATATTGTAAGAACAAAAATATCTTTATATACCGTATCTTAGACACTTACAAAGCCATTTAAAAGAAAATGATCTAAAGAATTGCGTAACTCATGCATAACGTTTCCTATTAATGAGCCACTCTGTAATAATGCCGCGCCATAACACCGTTTACAGTAGGCTCTTAAGCTTATTGGAAAACTTTGATCCTCTCTAAATGACTTTTTACAAAATATTCCAATGTAAAGTAGAAAAGGTACCAGGAAATTGTAAGGAAGAAGAGTAACGTTAAATTGCCTGGTATTGAAATATGAATAAAAAATATTACTGTTTGAAAAATATACTTTTTCACTCTTTGTGTATTTCGATTAACATTGTTTCAATTTGTTCGACGACGCTCAATTAGGTACTGTCCTTTGTGATTTTTTATTGACGTTTCATTGGCTTTATTTGTTCGAAATATCGTAATAAGTGCGCTTGTGATCTTTGATGGCTTGATTTCAATAGCTTCGAGAAAAAACGAATTTCCTGATCGAAAACATTTCAATACAAAGTTGGAGCTGCTTTGGGATCTGATATGCCTAGAACTATTCGTAAACAACGGTGAATGACGATACAAACTTTCATTAGAAGAAAAGCAAAACACCTACATTGTAAAAAAAAATGATAAAGCTTCCTTAATCCAAGGATGACCCCATTTCTAAGTCCCAAAGCGTAACTTCCACCGTAATTGACTTAAAATTTTCTCAAAACAAAAACTCCCTAACAAGAGACACGCTATTCTTCCAACTAAATAATGAAAGACAATGTAAACAAACAACCAGTCTCGTAAACAAAGCTCCATTCAACGTCTGTAACGTCAAACAGTAAAGATATATCACTGTAGTTGCCTATTTATCTAGCTTCCTAATAATGCAAGCCAGCATAATAGTGTAGTGACTCCATTCTCCTTGAGTGTGCATTTTATCATGCTTACAGTCCGACGGAGGCAAATTTGCAAAGCCATTGAATGCACTACCCCATCTCTAGTTACTACACTCGACTAACAATAGGGAAGGCAAATGATATTGGACGGAGTTCCGGCCACTACGCTGACCAAGCCATATTAATTTTCTTGTCAGAATATTGGCCGCTCCAAAAATGGTGTTAAGGAAGTTTTTAGTGCTTTCTGAGGTCTTGTTCTTTGTTTTTTTTGCCTTTAATGGAACGAGGACGTTTATTTCAGGTTGGATTTATGCTGGCGTATTTTTGACGTTGATTGATTAATTTTCGTTGTGGCAATTGGATGAAATATTTGCTTCGTCTTATGGCTAAGAATAGGTTACCTTTATCACATAGGTACCATTTTTATCTAGGACTGTGAAATTATGGCCTTTTACAGAAATATTTTAGTATAATGTCACAATACGGTCGAGTTTGAGATTATTAGATTATAAATAAGCTTAAAGCAAAACAACATTATTAAAATCTAGCTTTTAAACTTATACTGTCACTTACGGGATATCTTCCGTGATTGTTCATTATTTTGAGCGCCCGATATTCCCGTAAGTGACAGTATAAGTTTAGTTGTAAACCGTGAAAGCTTAAAACAGTGTTTTCAAGCTTTTAATAGTCAATTTTTTTTAGTATTCTTCTCAGCAAACCCTTTAAATTGTTACCCATATTATCATGGGGGTGCATAAAAAATAACTAGTCCGCAATCTTTGAGAGTTCGCCATATTGGATTTAGAATGACGTCACTTAGCTTACCATGCATTGTCATTAAAACTAAACGTGTATGCAAAATTTTTGCTCAATTGTTTGGGGATAATTATTATATTTTAAAATTCAGTCACAAGATTTGAATTGAAAAAACATTTCAAGTGAAATAAAAGCTTGTAAAAACCTACAATTCACGCCTTTTCCCTTGGGGGTAAGCACAAATTCTTTTACTTTGACCACGTTCAGATATATAATCTTTAGTACTACGCATCTTACCTTTCCGAAGAATACATAATTGTCACCAATAAGATTTCATTATAACATGTGCCATTATAATTTCCTCAAGACGATCGTTGTAAAGAGGTTAAAGGCCGGAACACTTTCCATCAATTAACTTTGTCTCTTGCCAAAATAACGAGTAATTAGTACCTACACCTTAAATAACTGTGCGTAGGACGAAAATAATATCAAATTCTGTTGAACATTTGCCATTTTCCAAAAGGGCTCTCAAATAAAGAGGTTCAATTTTAATTAAAATACTTTCTTTGTGTTGTTTCCAATTAAAATGTACAATCCGAACAAAACTATCAGCGCTCGAGTGAATACCTACCATTTAATTATTTCGTAATTTTAATCAACGCTATTCTGAATTGGAACATTTCTTGTGATACCTCTTTCTAAATAATCTTACCTATATTTTACTGAGGACGCTTTTTGACGCTAATTATAAAACTTATAATACTGATGACGAACTTTTTGTAATTTATACACCGTGACTTTTTAGTCGACTTACAAAGGTCGATCACTCAATGTACCCTACATAAAATAGCTCTAGGCGCGATTTTTTTTTTTATCTTCCATAATAGGTACAAAGAAAAATAATAATAAAAAATTAGAATAAAATTATGAAACATCCTGTTAATGATGTTTACGTGTCAAACGGGAGAACATATACCTACCCAAGTACTCGAGTCTAGTAGATCATCGCTCGCAGCAGGGTGTTTTAACTACGTCATGCGTCATAATACTAAGTAATATTTTTATTTTTAAATTATTAAAATCTGATAAATACCTATTTTTTAAATGAATGTTTAGTATTCATTGGATACATGAAGTAAGCTGCCATTGTAAGACGACTAAAAAGTCACGGTGTATATTATGTATGTTTTTTAGTATTGTTCTCAAGTTAGTAACATAATTATGTCTTTATTGGGAATAAAGTTTCTTTAAACCGAATTGACGATATTTTCCCTGGATAGGAAATACGGCAAAATATGCATCGATTTTGAATTCAAAAGCTGTGTTGGCAACATTCTCTTGTATATTGAAATGTATAGCAAGCCTAATGCGGGGATTTAATTAATTAACGCATTCAGTGGAATCGAGATGCATACAAATAATTAGTGGGCACATGTTGAATTGTTCACATTTGCATTAATACATATTCGCGGACTACGCGGCTGCTGTGAACTGCGAATTAGTTCGGGTAGACTGTTGGATTTCGCTAAAAGCAGGTCTATATTTCGACATTGCGGGTAGCTACCCTGGTACATTCTGTCTGCATGATCCGCAAAGACCTAACCAAGATTATAGAAGTGACCTCTAAGTAATTTGTTTCGTTTTACCTTCCCAGAGTAGTGGGATAGGAATCACCGATCTCAAATGTTTGTAAAATGTAAAGTTCAACGTACAAAATTTACGACAATATTATTATTCAAGCCAATTTTATTCAAAGATTTTAAGCCTCGTTGATCGAGTGGTCGCAAGCGCGACTGCATAAGGTCTTGGGTTCGATTCCCGGGTCGGGCAAAGTCTTTAGTTTTTTTCATCAGGAATTTCTCAGTAGCAGCGACAAATCCAGACTGGATTTGTGCCCTGTTGATGACAATAGGCTCGCCCCCTATTACATGGTACTTAAAACATAACTGGCGAAATGTGGGTGTACTCTTAAGTACATCTCTGCCAAACCCTTCGGGGATTACAGGCGCGATGTTATGATGATGACGAAGGGAGTTAGTAAAAATATTTTCTTTTAACATGTCAGGACACAATACCGTTTGTACCTAGACACTGACCATTTTGGCGAAAAAAGAAAGAAAGAAAGAAAGAAAAAATATTTATTTGTCGCAGGGACATGACATGCATCATACAAAATTACAAAAAATAAACAATAAACTATAAATTCAACAGGACGGAACAAAAAAAGAAGAATGTTATTTAACTTCTTCCTAACAAAGTTCAAATCAGTGTGACTGCACAAGATTTTACTCAAATTCTGATCTTGTTCTTCATGTAACAATACAATAATTTTCCAACAAAGTTAACGGTAACAATTCCAATACTACCGAACACACATGACGTAATACCAAACGTGTAGATTCGTATTTATATTGCGGTAACAAGTAAATCTCTTCGGTGAACCCATAATAATTCCTTTGTTGTACTGACGGAACAATTGAGTTGAGTATATTACCGACGGAACCCATTCAAATTTCCAATAGATCAGATGGCGCCGCAACAAATTGCTATCTGGTTGTACAGTCACGACCAAAAATATGTATACAATTACCCAAATTCAAAAGCGACTTTCTGTTTGAAATAACACCAATTCCAAATAATTATCACCTACCTAACTTTTTCCTAACTATGGAGACGGCTTGCAGTCAAACTAGATGCAAGTGCATAGGTACCAATATCCTACTAACATTATATTGTAAATGCAAAAGTTTGTGAGGATGGATGGATGTTTGTTACTCTTTCACGCAAAAACTACAGAACGGATTTTGATGAAATTTTGCACACAGATAGCTTATAGCTTGAATTAATATATAGAATACTTTTTATCCCGGTGGTATGATTTCGTGGGTGGTTTTTCACGCGGGCGAAGCCGCGGGCATGAGCTAGTTTTACAAGAAGCGACTGTCTATTTCAATTAATGGTTTTAAAATGCTATAATCCTAACAACTTCTAATCAATACACTACTAACATTATTTTTAAGTGTACTTACTAACTAAATTATGGATCGTTGTGTCTGATGCAAATAAATAAATAAATAAATAAATAATAAATACAGTAGAACAGGAAATCTCTTGTAAAAATTGCTACGTGTATATATTTGTGCTCATGACTGTACCCAAATCGTATTTTCATTTCTGCGGCTGTAGACCCCCTTTATTCCACGCAAATCAATTTGGAATCAAGCCTATGGAGTTTATAGGATTTTTGAATGGAAAAGTATTTTGGAAGTTGAGGATTATGTGAGTATGATTGTCGTTTACTTCTTTTGCGAATCTTTTGTGTTCTAGTAAAATGATTTGGTTTGATTTTGAATGAGGATGTAGACATAGTTGTATGTTTACTAGATCATTTTGAATGCAAAGTTAATTCGCCTTCTACCGGAACAATATGCATTTACATAAATCACCAATTTCTGCAGTTACTGTAAGTTATTTTTTTTTTTAATTTTTAGAAACATTGCCCAACACTAGGAATTTCTTCTGTATCGTGGATGCGTTTACAAACATTTAAATTCACATATACAAACAGCCAGACCCGGAACAACTACCTGTAGGTCATACAAATATTTGTTCCGTGCGGGAAATCGAACCCGCGACACGAAGCGCAGCAGTCAATCGCTCAGCCACTGCGCCAACCGTTCCGTCAAATTATTCATAAATAGACGTTTTAGTAGAGGACATTTTATGTATTGGTATTATGTCATAGAAGCACATCGAGGAAAACATAAAATAAAACATTTATTATTTTATTTTAACCAAATTCATAGAATCAAAGCTTTTAAGACTGTTTCCTATGTCAGTCCCGAAAGGCTTTCTTGGAAACAGTTTATACAATTTATAACATTAACTTACTTTTCATGAAAAGCGACCCCAAATAAAGCGATTTTGTTTATTTTCTTTCGTATTCACAGTGGAATTAACATTCTAGTTTTTCTGTGGAATGAGTGTGGGTGGGGCGTGTAAGTGACACGATTAATAACTTTTATATGATTATGAAAGGTCACAACACGATAGAAAAAACAAAACGATCAAACAACATAACATCAATCCATGTCAATGTAATTTCCGAAGGGTTAGGCTAAAGGGTACTTATAGTATACCCATATTTAATATTTTTATACGCAAACCCTGCGTAGGGAACTACAGCTGTTTTGACATGGAAAGAAAAATTCTAGTGCGAGCAGGGTTTGAACCCTTCTCGCACTAATTTTTCTTTCCATGTCAAAACAGCAGTATACCCATATTTCGCCAGTTTTGTTTAAGGTGAAAGGCGTCAGGGTAGCCCACGAAATTCAAATTTTCTAACGTTCTTTGCTATTTGAAGGTCAGTATCAGGTTGTATGTTGATGAAAAATGAGTCGCGCAGGTAACACGTATGTAGTTACAGAATTATAAGCATTAAAATCATCAGTACAAGCCTCAAGTTCATTTAACCCGATGGAATGACTATGAATGGGGTTAAATGAACTTAGGGGTTAGTACTCATCTACAGACTGACCTGTAAAGATTCAATATTGCACAGAAATGTTATGTTGATTTGTTATCAAAATCAATACTAATCGGCTAATTAATTGGAGCTCAAAACAGGTATGAATAGAGGTAATTGCAATAGAGAGATCATATGACTGTTGACACAGAGTGCGGAGACAACACAGCGGCCGCTGCTAGAGGTGACATATTATGATTTCCATTATAATAATAATAATTCCATTTATTTCAGGTCCAAGACCCATATAAAAACCAAAAATACAAACACAAACACATAAATTATAGCTAAAACCTAAATAACAGAATATTATGATGCAAGCTGGTCACTATTTATGGAAAATTTATGCTAGACTCGTAGGGAATTTTCACCTAAAAACTAAAATATGGGATAAATATAGGAAAATTTCCTACGAGTGTCGATCACTACAAATTAGGCAGATACAGGATGTTGCATGCGCCCGTGGCGATCTAGCATTTATTAACCATCCCTTTTGGCGCAGTTACACTTGGTCGTTTCCCGAATGAGATTGCTTCTGAAAATCGGACAAACGACCAAAAAAAACGGGGCGTACGGGACTGATTATTATGTCCGTCTTCGGATACTTTTATTCGATTTCATCATTCGTCTTACACTTGATCTTTCACTACTCATAGTGTGATAATAAATGCATCGAGTGCCCGAATTCAGGTAAAGTCTTTAGAGCACCCGAATACGGGCTAACGACCAAGTGTAATTGTGCCAAAACTCGCACTACAAAACAAATGACAATTAATACTGACGCGACAGAAGCACACATTATGTAAGTACTGCCGTCTCTAGACACTGTCGGCGATTCCGTGCTCTGTGCTATGTCACACATGCTTAGTTCTATCACAAACGTACACGTATACGTTCGTGCATTAATATTGATCGCGTATTACGCTAAGTGCTGATTGGTTGTAGTAATTATCGTTGCTATTGTTCTTGGTAATAATTTATTATTAATGATGGAGTTTGTTTGTTTATTAATCGTTCATTCGTTATTTGTCTTATTTTCACGGAAAGGCAAATTTTCATCGAAGTTTTGTTACTACTTGGAGATATTAAACGCTGCTGTTTTGTTTTAGCCATGTGAAGAAAACCTCAATTCTTCAGCTCATGGCTTGTTTATAGATATTACGTGGAGATATAGCTTACCTTTTGTATAAGCAAATTAAAAATAACATTACACTGTTTTCCATTTGACTTTTTGTAGATGAATATCTGCTGACGGTAATATTAGATAGATATTTTTGTATACATTGAAAAGCTGAACGTCTTCCTTCAGTATTGTGAGGTTTCTCTCATCATGAGATTATTTTCAGGACCATTGTTTCTGGTTTTGAGTTTAAAAGGCCATAAAATGATGAATGGACATAACGAATTCATACACCTGTTTTTACAGCGAACAATACTGTCGGCTATAAAATGAGGAAATTAACATTTTTAAGCACAGGGTGGAAGTGAAATGTAAACAGAAATTAATGTATTGTAAAATAAGTAAATGCACTGCATCGGAAATTCATTATTATTTTACTGTTATTGACTTCGAAGTCTGCTCAAAAATTGAATCCAACGATGAAATTTATTCAGAAACATACACACTATATTAACTCCCCCCCCCCCCCCTTACTTAATATAGTACTAAAATACAGAACTTACTAGACTACTTAACCCCCCGGTTAGGTAGTCCAGTAAGTTCTGTATTTTAATAGCATTGTGCATTCAGTCGTTATAGGTAGTCAGTGGCCCAAAAAGTCTGACAACCAGTCTTACCAAGGCGTATCGTATTACCCAGTACTAACTGGGCTGTGGAGGTCAGATAGGCAGTCGCTCCATGTAAAATACTGGTATTCAGTTGCATCCGGTTAGACTGGAAGCCGATTGATCTTTGCCCCGGCATTCATACGGTCAACATAGGTGTTTATTTGCTCTGTGCTCAAATATTTTTAATTACACTAAATTCGAATATAATCTCAAATAAACTACATATCAGTGATAATAAAACATCAGTAAACATCAGTGAAGTGAAATAAACGTAAAAAAGTGCATAAACATAACTTTAAAACTCATAACTGTTACAAAATTTAAATGACAACTGGTCAGCTGGTGAGTGAGTGACAGGACACTTTACGCGCAGCACACGGAATTCTCACGGTTCGGTAGCGCGCAGAAGTCATTTTATCGCTTGCACCGACGCGCGGTGACGCATACGACGGCCCGCACCAAAGAGTAAGCGACACTGATCGCGCAACGTTTTGTGCCTACATTGCGTTGCCTCTCGGAGGACGATTGAAAAAAAAAAAAAAATAGCCTGCTAATCTGTGTTTTTAGCGCTGTTACTATCTATCGTAAATAAGTGCAGATACTATGCCGAGGACTGCGCGCTCGCCCCCTGCCACTCCGGCCCGAGAGACGGATAATCCACCTATTTTCTCAACTCCAGACATTTATGACAATCCAAATGAGCCAGAAACCTCCAACATTACCTCGCGGTCCAAGCGACTTCGACCAAACTTCTCTCCGGAGTGCGAATGGAAGAATTTCGAAATTAAAATAATGAAGTTATTTACCTCTTGGAAAACTGACCAAGAGGCTCTGTTTGGGAAATTAACATCGGAGTTGACGGAAATTAAAGTACAAAATGCGGAGATTCAAAAAACGAATGCTGAAACCCTAAAAACTGTAGAATTTCTGAGTCAAGATTACGATTGTATTAAAAAATCACTGCAGAAGTTAGAAAGAGAAAACAGTGAGCAGCGCAATTACATACTGGATCTGGAAAAAAAAGTAGAAGATCTACATTTGAGCTCGCGATCATCAAGTATTGAGATAAGGAATGTCCCAGCAACTGAGAAGGAAACAGCTCGCGACTTAACTGCGATTGTTTTAAAAACCTGTGAGACCATCAAGCCGTCGGAAAACCCCCCGCAATTACGTGACGTATATCGTTTGCCCGGGAAAAAAGGCTCAAATAGACCGATAGTCGCAGAGTTCCTGACTGTCCCCTTGAAGAATCAAGTACTGGATGCCTGCCGTACGTTCAATAAGGGTCTGCCATCTACTGAAAAACTAAACACGGGACACATTGGTGTTCCCGGTGAAGTCAAACCAGTCTATGTCGCCGACCACCTCCCTCGCACCCAGCGGCAACTATTCTTCGAGGCCCGTTCATTTGCTAAAACTAACAAATATAAATTTTGTTGGTCGCAAAATGGAAAAATTTTTCTTCGTGAACGTGAAGGAATGGACTCCGTTGTTATCAACTCATCCTCGTGTCTTAAGA
Source organism: Noctua janthina (assembly GCA_963576755.1). Taxonomy (NCBI): domain Eukaryota; kingdom Metazoa; phylum Arthropoda; class Insecta; order Lepidoptera; family Noctuidae; genus Noctua; species Noctua janthina. The sequence goes on from OY755055.1 coordinate 10,501,384, forward strand.
AACTGCTTACCCCTGCAAAATAAACGCAAGACATGTCATTTCTACTCACATTGCATGCTTTTAGAATATACTGCAACCCTACATTTTTGTTTACTTAAAACTCAAATACTTTCAGTCTTTGTCCATTTTATCAATATAACTTACCTTATAATAATATCAATAAGATTTTCAACTTTATATAATGCATCTTGTATATATCGGCCTCTTTATACATCGTACCTTTTTAAACCGTGCAAAAATTATAATCATTCGAAAAATTGTTATTACAAACACACAACTTATATAATACCTGCGTTTACGTACATCATATTGACTATCTCATTTCCACTTAACTTACCTGCACCTTCCAAAACAGAATTACTAAATGCCCACAATACTATAATACACATATTCCACATATTTATGGTTGAAATCAATATGCACTTAACATCAAACATCAAAATTCGATTCTGATACTTTAAATGATATTGACTCCCTTGGTATGAGTGATTCACATATTTGTGGACCTGAGTCGTGCAGTCGTTTCATTAATGACAATAAAAAGTCGCTTAATATAATACACCTAAATATACGCAGTGTAAATTGTAACTTTGAAAGCTTCCTTGTGCTCCTGGCTAGAATAAAAATTTCATGTGATGTTTTGATCCTATCGGAGTGTTGGCTCAGGGTGGCAACAGTTCCACCTCTGGAAGGGTATGTTTCTTATCACACGAGCAAACTTACTAATCAAAATGATGGTGTTATAATATATGTAAAATCAGAATTACCTCATATCGTCACCGAACCTTCTATATCTGGTGCTAGTTGTCTGATCTGCAACGTAAAATCTCACAATATCTTACTTCTAGCGTTATATCGCTCACCCTCCACACGAAATCTTGACAACTTTATCGATAGCTTAGACACTATCCTTACCCAGACGTCAGCCCACAAAAATTTTGTGATCATGGGTGACATCACACCGGATGCTATTTCCCAACAAGCAAATCAGTACCTGAACCTTATTGCCTCACATGGTCTGCTTCCTACTCATCTATTCCCAACCCGTATTAACTCTTGTATTGATCACGTAATGTTGAGATCTGATCTTAAAAATACGACTCTGGTTCTCGATACTTATATTACTGATCATAGGCCTACGATTATTAGCATCCAACGTGTAATGTCACTCCCTGCCTCTAAACTTAGTCGCACAGTTGTTGATTATACAGCTGCAATCTCTGAAATCTTATCAACGGACTTTAGTGAAATATTGACTATTCAAGACCCAAACAATGCCGCCGAGTCACTAGTTTCCAAAATTGGATCTGTCTGATCGCCAATCACTCCAAATCGGTGCACATATCTTCGAAACGGCGAATTTTAAAACCTTGGATTACAAATGGATTGCTCCGCTGTATTAGAAATAGAGATAACATGGCTCAAACGTTAAAGGCAGATCCTGAAAACTTCATTCTCATGGTTACATTTAAGCGATACCGTAACTTCTGTAACAAGCTTCTCAAAAATTTAAAACATGAATATGAAAGGAAGGAGTTCCAAATGGCGAAAAACAACCCTAAAGCTACATGGAAGGTCGTTAAAAATGTTACTGGAACTAGTCTCAATGCTAAATCTCCCAACGAGCTACTAAGAATATCTTGGGATGAAAAGTCCTCGGTCAATAAAGTCAACGAGTTTTTTGCCAATGTTGGCAAGAACTTGGCTGACAAATTCTTGTCCACCTCGTACACTTCGGAATCTTTTCTCGATGCACTGCCCTCTAACTCCCTAGTACTTCTACCTACAGATGAAGTGGAGGTCTCGAATCTCATTATTGGGTTACGAACTGATGCTGCGATTGGTTGGGATGGCATTTCATCGAGAATATTAAAATCCTGTCTGCCCGCGATTGTTCCAGCTATTACTCATATCTGCAATCGCTCTATTTCCACAGGCTGTTTTCCCAAGGTTTTCAAAAAGGCTGTTGTTCACCCAATCTTCAAGAATGGGGATAGACACAGTGTTGATAATTATAGACCGATCTCAGTCTTGCCTGCTATCTCTAAAATATTAGAAAAGATCCTTAATAACCGATTGGTAGACTATCTTGAGTCATACAAATTACTAAGTAACAACCAGTATGGTTTTAGACGTGGCAGGTCAACTGAAAATGCTGTTGCTGCCTTGGTAGACCATGTGGTATCTAAATTAGATGGTAAAATGAAATGCCTGGCTATCTTCTTAGATCTTTCTAAGGCTTTCGACACTGTGTCCGTTCCTCACCTCTTATCTAAGCTGGAAGCTACGGGCATTCGCGGACATACCTTAAAAATTTTCCATGATTACCTTTGTGATAGAACTCAATGCGTCAAAATAAATGATGTTATTAGTGACACCATTCCATTGAGTTTTGGCGTTCCCCAGGGCTCAATCTTGGGTCCAACCCTGTTTCTTATCTATATTAACAACTTATGCAAAATGTCTCTAATGAATTGTTCAATTTTCACTTACGCAGATGATACGGCTCTATTAATTTATGGTACTGACTGGGCTGAAACAGTAAAATACGCGGAACTTGCTCTAAACTCAGTGATGAAATGGTTGTCAAGTAATATCTTAACCTTAAATTTAAATAAAACGGTATACTTACCTTTCTCCTTACTATCCACCAGCCTCCCTCCTCAGGATTCAATGGTGCTCAGAGCTCATACCTGTTCCATCCGTCTTTCTTCTGCACAATGTGGTTGTCCTCAACTCAAAAGGTGTGAGTCTGTCAAGTATCTCGGAGTCTACGTAGATAGTTCTCTGAGCTGGAAACCTCACCTTAGTAATCTCATATCGAGAGTCCGCAAGTGTATATTTATTTTTAAAAAGCTAAGACACTCCGCGGACAGACTTACGGTTAAAACTGTTTATTATGCCCTGTGTCAAAGCATAATAAACTACTGCATCACAGTGTGGGGTGGGACTCCCAAGACAATCCTCCTGCCTCTGGAACGAGCACAGAGAGCTGTTCTCAAGGTTATGACCTCGAAGCCTTTTAGGTATCCCACCACGGCTCTCTACACCGAATGTCAGGTTCTCACTGTGAGACAGCTCTTTGTCCTTAGTACTATTTTGCGCAAGCATCCCTTTGTGGTATACGATCCGAATGCTACCAAAAAGCGTAGACACTTCGAAGTATGCTCAACTCACGGATGTAGAACGGCCAAGGGCCGTTCTACATCCGTTCGGTTGATGGCAATAGACTCGCCCCGTATTACATGGGACTGGCGAAATGTGCGTGTACTAATAGGTACACCTCTGCCTAACGCTTCTGGGACGAGACGCGTTATGATGATGTTATCATGTTACTTACTTTATTTTTCTAACATATGTCTTATGAAAAGTAAAGCACTAGTGTATTTTGCTCGGCCCTTGCTCAGCGTCATTTTGGTATACTGTCAAACCATTTATATAATAAAATTAATAAACTCTGCTTCATTGCTCCCATGTGTCTAAATAGATGCAAAACCAGGGTCACGAAGTGGCTTTTGACAGTGTCTTACAAAAAAACTGAAGATTTACTACAAATATCAATTGCTTAAACTAATATAGTTAATAAAGTAATATGTTTTTTTTTTTTATAGTACACGGGAACATTTCGCCAGTTCGGTTTGTCTCATTGTAGATACCTAATAGGGACGAGTCTGATGCCATCAGCCAGACGCAAACCAAAAAGTCAGGTAGCTACTGAGAAGCTGAAATCCCTGATAGTAAAACCCTATTAACCTTCCTATACTCGCGCGTTGGTCTGTGAGACCGATAAAACAGTCTTTTGTGATTTTTTCTGCTACATTCAATGATGGCATTTTGTAGTTCCTGTTAGCTGCATGATTAGTTGCTACGATAATTTCAGGACTAAAAGTGTATTGGTGCGAATAGTACTTAGTGTATTAGGCATATATCGGTCTGTGAGACTCAGATTTGTAAGTATGTCATAAGAAAAAAATCACCTTTGCTAACATTTAACGACCTCTTACAAAAATCAAACTATTTTTCAGAAACTACAATGAAAGGATATACTCAGTAAATAATCGGTATATTGTCGGTAAATTAACAGTTTTATGATACTTCATAGTATATTCTCAGAGAATATAATATCAACGTATAAGTTATCTCGTAGCGTACGGTCTGTCAGACCGTACGCGAGTATAGTTGTTATAAAATTTATCGCGAGTGTACGAAGGTTAAACTTTGTTCGACGTAATCGACAATAAGATCTTAAAAATTCCTCTTTTAGACAGTATAAGTCCCATATAAACACTAAAGGCCTGTCGAATCCTAGCTAAACTCTCATTAGTACATCGGAATCAAATGTCAAAGTTAGTATCGTCCCAAACTTAGTCTTAAGTCATACGAGCAGTATTAGGATTGAAGTACCCACATTGGTGTAGGTAAGCACTAAGTTTAAGCTAATAAGGTATATTGAATAGCCTGTATTAGCTTTGTAAGGTAATACTGCTGAGCACTTGCGTTCTAAGTCTGTTTATGCCTTAGTAATCTGTTGAATTCAGTATATTCTTGTAGGTAGGTACTCATCGTTGATAGACTTTACGAAAATCTAAAGCATTTTACGAAAATTACGCATTTTCTATTATGAATATTTTTGTTTTCGTAATTTTGGATATCGAGCAAACAGATTTCTTTCCAGCCATTGAAAATCCGTACAAGAACTAAGTACCATTCAGATAAGTAGCTGTACAAAAAACTCCAGAAAAAAAAATGTTAAAGGTTTTTGTCAGTCCGTTTCCAACGTCCCCTTTTACTCAAATAAATGAAAAGACGCATTTGTTCCTATTAGCGTTGTCCACGTCATAACAAACCGTCTCCGGTCTGACCCGGCACGGTCCGGTCCGTGACTCGATTACAAAAGAATCGCTCGAACGAAAACGGCAAAAGTTTACCGTCGTACGGTTCAGAGGAAATTTCTAGAAAGACTAGAAAACTACTGAATTCACTCAGCCAGTTTGTCTAGCATAAATGCTGGCTTTCATGTTTAGCAATGTTCTCGTTAGATAGAATAAATGATAGCCTTTATATCTTGTATTTATTGTTCCTTAGAACTTGTCTTGAACTTTTGCTGATGGTCACTTTGTAAACTATTCATATGAAGTCACTTTTTCTTATTGGTTGATTTTGTCTATAAGAAGTTTGTTAAGAACAAAGATTTTGTTTTTTGTATACCCACATATGAAGCTACTTTTGGTTTATAAACACACCACTACCAGCCTGTATCATAAATTTATTTATTCAGATAATACACAAGCGTTGCCAATTATCACAATATAATCACACTAATGAAACATTAAAATTTGGATAAAATAAAGTAAGACCCTTTAGTAAGACTGGATGTCAGATTTTTGAGCCACTAACTACCTAACGACTATCAAAGATCTACAAAATGACAGCCGGGACCAACGGGTTAACGAACTACATTGCTATTAAAATCCTTGTAATACTAACACTGAAACACCCTTTGATACATTCTACATACTAAAACATTAAATCAAAACCTACCTCGAACCCCAAGTCCACAGCCGTCTCAATTACTTAGTAAGCCGTAATCACCTGAGTATTGGCTTTAGTACTAATCCTTGTATTTAGGGATTAAACAATACTGTATATACAATAATACATGTAAGTATGTTTAGAGACCGTCCATCTAACAGTGAATTACTGAGACAACTTTCAGGTGTGACATCAAGCCCCAGTGGGCTGTACTGTGTAATGTTGATTGTGGTTGGGTAATCAAGTTCGCGTCATAGAAATTACAGGGTGTAAACGGACCCTTCACGAAGCTGTCAACCAAGTAAGTAACTTTCTGTAAAAATTTTTGCTGGTAAACAATTTTTTTTTTATGGTGAAAAATTACCTTTTACGGTAGGACTCAATGTAATGCTTTTAAAACATTATGCTGATGGATGGATTGAATATTACGGTGGTCGTGGAGTTGTTTAAAGTAAAATCGAACATAATTAACATAAAAAAACTTGTGAGAAAGTTGGAACTAGAAGGTTTCCAGGTATGGTCTAGAACAAAAAAAATATCGCAATGACGGGGAGAACAAGGGCCTTTCAGCTTCGTTAAGGGTCTTGTTACACCCTTTATGTACAGAGTGGACACGGACAAATTTGCGGAAATTGTGAGTACCTATAGATAGGGTCTAAACAAGGCTTTGCACATCCGACATAGAAAAAAAAGTTGAAACCAGTTACGACAAAAACGGCAGGTAAAAATGTATTAAATACTAAGACATTGATGCCATGTTTTTCGATTCTCGTGTAACCGGAGTAACACGTCAACACTAAATAATTGTGTCATCTATTACCTACACGTACGTGTGAATCTGCGAACATCAAAATCAGCGAACAGTAGTTATAAGTGCATGACTACCTAGTAATAGATGACATAATTATTTAGTGTTGACACATTAAATAATAATGTCATAGCTATTACCTACACGTACGTGTAAATCCGGTTCTTTCATAAAAATCGGCGAACTCTATCTTTAATTTAAACAAAATGGCTACTACGCTATCATTCATTTTTAGAACCCAAAAGGAAAGTTAATAAAAACATCGCACGTTTAAAGTCATTGTTAGCTGTAGGTAGTACCTACAACAAACAATGACTATGTTGTGCAGCAGTTTTAAAACGTACGATGTTTTTATTGCCTTTCACGAACGATTTTCACTTCCAAAGAAGTTCGAACATGCACCTAACCCTCTTTTGCTCCACATTTTGTATAACACGCTCTATAATGCCCGTTTTACGGTGTCGGGACACTAAGACCCTTGCCGTTTTTATTCTTACGTGCTAAAGCGATGTTACATCAGACATGAATCGTGTGTGTTCAAAGGCTCTTTTAATAGTTTAAAGAGATATGAACGCTTTTCGAGTGGTTTAGTTCACGCCTTAGAACTGTAATGTATGGTAATATGTGGGTACATTGATTATTATTATATGGCCGTAGGTTGTGCTTAAAGGGATAGGATTAGTCTGCTATTAAACTTGAACTTATCACTACGCGTATTATTTATTCCCGTGACCTGGATTTCCAAGTGTTTCAGAATCCCTGAATAATTCAAGAACATTCATTTTACGGTTCTCACTACACTCTTATCGGGGGTGACTAAAAGATTTGACTTGACAGCTGCTCCACCAGTGACAGAATCTAGGTGGCTGAAGAAAGGATGCCTGACGGTCTAGACTAAGTGACTTTCTATCGGAAATAACGAATAGGTGTAAATACACCGACAAGGCTGACGAATACTACCGAATATCTTTAGTTGAATGTTGAAACTCGTTGTGGAAATGCGAAAGCGACTGCAATTTGCTGAGGCTCTCTAGAAAAAAATAAGAGGTTCTTTGCGCAGTTGTTGCAGCGAGGCTTAATAAAAAATAATATTATAAGTAATTAATAAATAGAAGCGTAAAATACAGCAAGAAAAATCCTCACGAAAGGGTATTCTAACAAGAATACAAAACAATAGTCCCAGACTACACTACGGATATTTTTTGTTAAAAATTACAAACAATATCTGTACAAAAAGGAAACAAAAATTTGATTGCCAAATTGCCCATGCATGCAATAAATTGCCCAATTATTATGACATGCAATGAGCGTTATTTTAATCACGTTATGGATACAAGTACGTACCTACTTCAGGTTTTTACTTTATTTTGCGTGTTTGTAATATTAATTTTATGTGGAATGTACAGGACGAGGGTTTGGTAATAAAGAACAGTAAACACTTCGGGGCAAGCCTTTGTGGCACGATTCAATCAATGTAATTATGAAGAAAGACAGAAAGGCAAAATATTTATTTGTCGCAGGGACATGACGTGCATACACAAAATGACAAAAAATAACAATAAACATACAACGCATAACAAATATTCATATATTCAACAGAACAAAAAAAAAGAAAAGTTAACAGCTTGCACGTCGTGGCTGCGACAAACAGGTTACAGCGCAGCGCTGGTTTTCAGTATTCAACCGTGAAAAAGTTACGGAAGTCAAGGCAGCATAAATATTATATTTATATTGCGTATTGGTTACTTCCCTACCTGTATAATTGTAGTCTATATGCCCTATTCTTGCTTTATCAAAACGTGCTGAGATATTTATTTCTCAAGGGCCTTATCATCAAATGATTTGCCGTCGGATACGCATCTGTTTGCTTTTACAAGCTTGTATTTTTTCTTATTACAAATCACACTCTATTGACTTGGAAACCAACGAGCTTTTTCCCGCCGGGTTTTGCTCACGAAAATGTCTTGAATACCCACGGAAATGTATGTATTATCGGGATAAAAAATATCCTATGTCCCATCCCAGAACAAGGCTTACATGTGTTCCATAGTATTTCATCGAAATTCGTTCAGAATTTAAGCGCGTGAAAGGTGACAGACAGAATTATCATAACCTAATATCATGCTTGTAATCAGCGATAAGGCTTATGTAGAGTTGTACCTAATAGTACACCCACATTTCGCCAATTATGTTTTAAGTCCTATGTAACAGGGGGCGAGCCTATTGACATCAACCGGTCACAGATCCAGACCCCGTGGCTGCTTCTGAGAAATTCCTAATGTATAAACTAAATAACATTTTGCCCTACCCGGGAATTGAACCCAAGACCTCGTGCTCAGCAGTCAACCACTTGACCAACGAGGCAATCAGACTTATCAACTTTCGCAATTACATAACTAGAAGGGAAGTATGGACAGAAAGCAGAATTTTATTTAGAAATACAAACAACTCAAATCTTCTCGCGACAGATATGATACCTACTTTAGAAAACATACGGATAAAACTTTCCTCACCTAGAGACTCGACGGAGATACGTCACGAAAAGCCGTTATCTTTCAAAAAGAAAGTTTGTTTTACATAACGTGTTCCTGTTTTCTACTTATGGATATAGCCGAACCGGTGACAATCGTATAATGCTGAACATAATACCTTTTTTAAGTCGACTTCCAGTTTCTTATTTAAGATAGTGAGTAGAGAGAAACCTGTTTTAAGGCTGTTCAGTCTGAAATTTGGCAACGTCGCAAATAGCTGTCAAATATTTCGCCTTATCAATATTATTCAATTAAATTGTGAAATGTCGCCCTTTGCTGTACTGAAATATGGAGTGTTTGGATCTTGTCGACACGTCTTAGTGAGTCATGACACCAGACAGCGTTGTCTATAAGATGATACGAATGTGTGCAATGGGATATCCCTCGAGGTGATTGAGTGCCGCCACTCAACTACCGACAACTATTTCATCCAAATATTATCTCAGACGAATATTAGGTACCTGCCTATCTAAAAATTTATTCTCTCTAGCTAATGCATATTTTGTAATCAGTCTGTGAGTGCTTTATTCTTCAATTATAATATTTGAAGATTCAAACTTGAATATGGAAATTGGTTTCAATGAATTCCTTATTGAATTTTGATTCTATGCAAACAGTTCCCAGAGAAAACCTGAAAGCAAGCCTCCGTGTATGTTCATACGTTTAGTCAATTTCCATAGTACATCTGAATATTTGAATATGATAATAATACGGCTCAAACTCGCACAAATATCATCTTTAAACGAATTTCCAGTAGAATTTTCCAATAAATTTTTGTATTGGAAATGGAGCGGTGGATACAGGAGCACATATAAATTGGTTAGCATATGCCCGTAACGACAAAAAAGTAGCTGCAATAAATTTCAGTTAGTACCTACAGTACTATATTTTACTAAAAGTTGAGGTAGTTATTGAATTTCGACCGTCTGGTGTAAGTTTGTAATGTGTAAATATTCAAGCGAACGGAAAATTGGTCCCGAAGCAATCGCTTGCTTCAGAAATATTTACCTAAACGATAAATATCTACTTGGGACTATGTGAGCTCGAAATGTTTGAATTTCTCGAATATAACCGAAAGTATTTTTCGTGTTCTCAATTTAAATGGTAGTAAAGTGCTAGGTACATTACACTTGGTGGTCCCTTATTTTTTATAGGTAGGTATTGGTAGATATCGTCGTACTGTACACATTGGATTTTTTGTCGCTGCGCCTGGCGTGGCGTCAGAGAAAAATCAACACCCGCACGGTGACAAGCTTTTACCCGCGTATCGGTGGATGTGCTGATATACTGCGGCGCTTTTTTTTGTAGGTACGGAATGCTTTTTTCGTTTCAGGATTGTATCAAACTTAGTACAATTTCGAACATTCAGAAGCGATTTTCTCTACTTTCATAAAATGTATTTTGAAAGATCTTGTACCAGAGTTACGATCAGTGTCTAAAATGATGATTTACGTCATAGGCTATCTACATAATATCTTACAAATATATAATGCCATGTGATAAGGTGAAAAAATCAAAGAGATTTTAGATAAAAATACCGTCGGTAGCGGTCACAGTCTGTCTTTTATTTCAATGATTTATCAAGCTTTTCACAAATGAAAGGAAACATGTTTGAGTGGCGTCGTTATCTTTCAGTCCAAAATACAATAATTTAGTAAACATTTATTTAATTTTACGAATCATAAAAGGTCAACATCGAAAGGTCGGCCACGGTCGGGCATTTCCCAAATAAATGCTGCAAAAACTTCGATTTTATATCAATACTTACATAAACACTAGAAATAAAATGTCATTTAGGGACAAAATCTACAGAAGAAAACTGAAAATCAGAATATATTCGTTACGCAGTTTCAAGTTTTCGTGTTATGCCACTTTGATCCGTAGGGTATGAAGTAAGCGTCTCAAGGGCGCATGTCATCCCTTTGAAAAGGGTGACACGGGTATGAAAACTCGTTGACTCGATCTTCAATTGCACTCGTCTTGAATTTAAGTGACCCTCAAGACTATTTGTTAGTGTAAATCAGGAGAAGGGGAGTTTTGGTGGAGGTAAAGTTGTCTGTAGGTAGATTGTGTATAAGCGAATGCTACATTGCCGCAGCACTTTGCCTAGGTTTTTTTTTTGTTTTGACGGCACGGTTGGCGCAGTGGCTGAGCGATTGACTGCTGCGCTTCGTGTCGCGGGTTCGATTCCCGCACGGAACAAATATTTGTATGGCCTACAGGTAGTCGTTCCGGGTCTGGCTGTTTGTGTATGTGAGTTTAAATGTTTGTAAACGCACCCACGATACAGGAGAAATTCCTAGTGTGGGGCAACGTTTTTTAAAAAAAAAAAAAAAAAACTATTGTGTCGGGTAAAATATGTATCCAGGTGGATATTCAACAATCTCAAAAATTGAGAAATCAAATAAAAGAAAGAAAATAAGTAGATAACCACAAAGCAGCTTACACTATTTAGGCACAATGACATAGAGCACAAGTGAAGTCTTACTAGCATAGTTTTAAGGTTCTATTTACTAAAGCAATTTGTATTTTATCATTATCTATGTTAATTTGTATTATATGGACCAACGTTGCCTGAAAATAAATAAGTGTTATGTTATGTAAAACATCTCCAATTCTGATATCACATTTTTGCCATTTTATGGATATAGGGAGAAGCCAGACTTCGTAATACGACTCAACTTCAGCTCAATCCGATTTGCGTTCGATTACCAGACAGACGGCTTTTATTCAGTTGATTAAAGGTCAACGCACCCATAAAGGTCGTAAAGGATTGGCATCAGTAAACCTCAACCGCTCGTCGTTAACCAGGTGTGTGTGACCGGGTTGGCTCAGCACCTCAGAGGCGTGGGCGGGTGAAGGTGACAATCCCAAGGGTGTGAACGGGTCAGCAGTTCGGATGGACATGATCAGCCCGCCGTAAGTAGGTGATCAATCCACCCTGAAGAGGTTCACCCGAGAAGGTGTCAATACGATGCTTGTAAGTAGACATCGGATTATAGTTATGCACTATTAAATTAAAAAAATATGCAGGCAGGCTATGGCCGGCGCGCCCTGGATATGTGCGTTAACTTTCTTTATTCCTCAATGACCAGGGTTTTTATGTAGAATAGCGTAGCACAACGTGCCTAACACATTTAACTACCGAAATAAGCACTATCGATTAAAGTAGTCAAATAGTAGTACTGAAATAAAGAGTGTAAATAGACCCTTAATATAAACGAAAGGGACTTGTTCTCCCCGTCACTGCGATCATTTTTTTGTTCTAAACCATACCTGGGAACCTTCTAGTTAAGGAGATATTGGGGGTCAAAGTTTCAACTGCTTCACAAGTTTTTTTTTTTAATACATGTTTTTAATGTAAGATTTTTACTTTACACACCTCCACGCCTCTTGTACTCTAATATTCAATCCATTCATCAGCACAATGCTATGAGTGCTTTCCATAGAGTCCTACCGTAAAACGTGATTTTTCACCCCAAAAAAAAAGTCGATTCCCAGCAATAATTTTGCGTAAAGTTACTTAGTTTGATGTACAGAATGCTTGGTTGACGGATATGTGAAGGGTCTGTTTACACCCGGTATGCAATAACGGTATAAAAATTCCGTTTTATGCATTTGCATATGCAAACATGCAATTGCATATAATTCAATGTCTACTTATAAGTGTGCGTTGCTGTTTGGAGTTTCATAGGAATAATTCAGAACGGCTCAAATTGAAGCGACAGGGTTCCCATGTAGTGTATATGTGTACGTTAAGCTTAAAATTTGTTACGTGTGCGTGCTGCGTTGTACGGCCACAGCCTACGTGCTTGGTGTCATTAAACGAGAAAGGCGGCAAAGGAATCATTTTGCCTCGTAATGCGGTGCGAAACGCAATTTTAAATGAAACTGTTAACTATAAAAAATGGCATGACGTCACTCTGTGTGGCATTATTTTTAATACGCCAGTAAAGCTGGCTTTTTGTGTATGTGAGTTTAAATGTTTGTAAACGCACCCACGATACAGGAGAAATTCCAAGTGCGGGGCAACGTTTTTAAAAATAAAATAAAAAAGCGTTTCTTTTGCAGTGCTTTAAGGTTTAAAATAAATATTTTTGGCAGTAACTGCCGTAATATCTATAATTTTTTTTCCCGACTACGGCGAAGCCAAAAGGAACTGTTATTATTTTAGCAGTCTATGTATGTATTTACGTAAGTTCCTCCGTAGCGCCTAAACTACTTATCCGATTTTGATGAATAAGGTGTCAATCGATTCGTTATTATGGCCCGGGGTAACATAGACTACATTTTAACAGACTTCAACAGTACGAGGAGCCGGTTTTACCTTGGAAACCCCGAATTTAATTAGGGCATGATTTTTCAGTAGTCGTGTTTTTTAGTACCACACAAATTCTAGTAGTTCGTCTGTTGTGGTGCTTGTTAAAATGTTTGTTTTAAATAACTTGCACTTACACTGGTTTGTTTTATTGAATGATGTTGATGATAGATAATGGGAATACAAACAAGAAAATAATAGTCACAGACAGACACAAAGTGCGTCTTAATTCTCTTTACATAATATACAAAGTCGCTCCCGCTGTCTGTACGATTAGATCTTTTAAACTGCGCCATGGATTTTAATGCAGTCTTCAGCATTAGATAGAGTAATTCAAGAGGAAGGTCAAATGTATCTAAATGTATATTATTTACATTGCACCCGTGCGAAGCCGGGGCGGGTCGCTAGTATAATATTAATAAGCTATATGGATTAAACAAATGAACACCTTTATTCCACAGGGATTTTTTGCTAGACGACAGTTATCTCGTGACAGATTCCAAACACGTTTAGGAACAAATTTGAATCTACGTATAACGCTATTGGTACAGGTAAGCAACCTCTATAATGATATATATTATTCAATTCCTACTAGTTTTCCTACAGCTTTACCTGTTAGAAACCAGTGGAAAACTTTCTATTTTTCTTTTATCCCGAAATGGCCAACGGGGTAGCTACTGCTTCCTGAATAAGCTGAAGTTAGTTCAGAACAGTCTATAGGTGCTGAGCAAAGTTGGGTAACGACTGGCCGAGTACTTGCTCAGATAGTTACGTTAGCATTACTAACAATACAGCACCCTTACAGTTTGCCTCGGCTTAGGAAGCTTTCATTGCTCGGAGAAACCTTAATTTGGCTAGCTAATTATTCGGGTAACGATCGACCAAGCCATAAATAAAATAAAGACGAGACCAGCATATATCAATATCCTTTTTTACGTTAAGTTTTTTAAGACGGGATGTAAGGGACAGCCCTCCTCAAACTAACAGAGTGCAGTCAGCACCTTATCTTGAATCTGGGGGTGACATTGGTAGAATATTAGGTATTATTTTCATGAAATTTACGCAATAAATTCTCTAAATGATGGTGAAACCTCATAGGAGTTTAGAAGACCGGTAACTGGACACAGAAACGTACGAGAAGCGTTCTAACTTTACTTGAATATTACTTAGACTATTCATGATATTAGATGGTTGAGACACAATAAACGAAGTAAAGGTGCATCCTATTCAGGGTGTAAACGGACCCTTCACGATGCCGTCAACCAAGCATTCTGTACATCAAACTAAGTATGTAGCTCTACGCAAAAATTCTTGCTGGAAAATGTCTTTTTTTGGGGTGAAAAATCACGTTTTACGATAGAACTTAGTGTAACGCACTCAAAACATTATGCTGTTGGATCGATTCAATATAGTACGGGGGACGTGGGGGTATTGAAATTAAAGTTATAACAATAAAAACTTGCATTAAAAAAAAAATGTGAAAAAGTTGGAACTTTGACCATCAACATTTCCGTAACTAAAAGGTGAAAGGAACCTTTTAGTTACGGAAATGGTATGGTCTAGAACAAAAATTATCGCAATGACGGGGTGAACAAATACCTTTCGGCTTCGTTAAGGGTACTTTAAAACAACCATTATAAAATATAGGTACTCGAAGTAGATTTTGGTAAAGTTTCAGTTCGTGAAAAAATAAGTTCGCTTTAAATATCAAAATAAAATATAGGTATAGGTGAGAAACGGCACTTTCAATTTGTGCTGTAGACAAATCCAATCGAAGATAAAAGAGGAACCTGGCAAACTAAAGGGGAAAACACACGGCATCTTAAACCCACATGTATGCTATGTAGATGTGCCTTACGGCTGCCACAGTCTGTTGAAACTCCCGTTACCAATTTAATCCAATTATGTCGTCAGCAGAACTTGGATCTAGCTACATTTAAACCGCTTCTGACTCTATTCAAATACCTATAAATTGCATTAGAAATCAAATCTCTGATTCCCAGTATCGGATGACCAGAATTTTGCCTTAAATTCAATTCAATCAGTTTACTCATTAATTATGTGAGACCCTAATTAAACCGCTACGTTTATTGGTCCAGTGTCATTGTCCTGCGTCGTTGGGGTGGCACCTAAGCCCGGCCGGATATTCGGGCCTACCAAAATCCGTCACTCGCATCACCGAACATCATTTTGTATCATCGGCAACGTTACACTGAATACCTACATATATAAAATCTTTTGTATTCCCTGTAATCCTATTTAAAGGGAAATGACGGGATTTTTAAAGCCCCTCTTCATTTTGTCAGGGCCGCCATTTTGAATGTTCCGGATTTTGCAGTCAATAGGTATGAGATAGGTTTAATTTTAATGCCTTCGCTTCTTTTGTTTTTGAATTAATTTGTTTAGAATTAGTATGTACTGTTCGGGACATCAATTCACCGAAGAGCTCGTGGCTAAATAATAAAAGCCGCTCGGGTCGATCTTTAGGTTAAGCTTCGCTTGCCTCAGTTGGTCCGTAAATGGGTGACCACCCATTACATAACGAGTTTCCTCCGTGTCTCGGAAAGTACGTTAAGATGTCGGTCCCAGCTGTCATTAGTAGATCTTGGTAAGCCAGGGTTTAACGTATTACCCAAGACTAACTGGGTTGTGGAGGTGAAATAGGCTGTCGTTCCATATAATAATAAAAAAAAAACAATCAATCAATCAAACAATCAAACAATCAAACAACCAAACAATCAAACAATCAAACAATCAAACACTCAAACAAACAATCAAACAATCAAACAATCAAACAATAAAAAAATAAAAAAATCAAACAATCAAACAATCAAACAATCAAACAATCAAACAATCAAACAATCAAAAAATCAAACAATCAAACAATCAAACAATCAAACAATCAAACAATCAAACAATCAAACAATCAAACAAACAAACAAACAACAATCAAACAATCAACCAAATCAATCAATCAATTGTAGATTGGCCAATAAAAAAATAATATTGGTATTCAGCTGCCTCCGGTTATACTGGAAGCCGTCCTCAACATAATTGGGAAAAAATAATGATGTTCGGGACACCAATCATTTATCGATCTAGGTAAATCTTAAATTGTATAGACATATGCATCTCCAATCGCAAGCGATTTATTTTACCCAGTCAGCAAGGTAAATAACTAAATATCCAGATACGCCAGGAACACGTAAAATGTTCCACTTAATCAATATTGCAAGCTGTGGTTTTGCAATATTGATTAACTGGTTTATTTTGTCGGCCACCCCTGAGGTAACCAACTAATCCACTTAGCTGGTACCTTCCGTCGTGCCGCGCGTGTAGTCACCAAAACAATTCACAAAAAGTAAACTACCCATATTCGGAGGTATAGCGACGAAGTAGCAATTACGTGAACAGGAAAAGTGAATACATGGCTTATTTGTTCCAATATTGTTTGTGTTTTTCTTGTATAAATATTTACTATAGTAAGTAGGATAATAGGTAAGGATTTATAGATAAGTGCTCTGGGTATATTAAGTAGGTAGCTTCATAGTTTTTTTTCCTTATTTTGTTCTGTAATTTTTATGGATGGCCAGCAGCTTTTTCCTACGTAATCTACAAAATGAGATAAAATTGAGTGAAATACTTGACCACTTAGATTGACAAGCAAAAAAATGAGACGTGATCACAGATATTAAAAGCGTACGAGTTCTGCTGCTCGATCGCAAAAGATTTGTGATTAAAAACCCTGTTATGTGATTTGCTGGTGCACCCTTTGCCATTGTCATCAGCTCAACAACCATCACATGGTGGACGTACTTTGGCTACTGTTATTCTTATTCTAAAAGTCAAATCATCAATCTGATGGCGTCAACAGATCCATACTCATACGTTTTTTAAATTACAGGACGCCACCTGTTACGATCATCACATACCCCTTTTAGTTCGTTTACGTTCACATCTGAGCTCCTAGATGTAAATGTAAAGGAAATTATTTGCATACGACTCAATGGTCTATTGATAGATGACAGACAAGACAAACCAACATGTTTATAATATTTTTATGACAAATATGTCAAAAACACAAAACATTGGGAGACTACTGAATCGTTAGTGGTGTTGGGGCCTTAGTCATGCCCGCATAGTGGTTTATACATGTATTCAATTTATAATCTAATCGTAACTGAAACATTACTGTATGAAACTTTTATAATAAACCGCAAACCGCACACCCTAAGATAACATAAAAGGTACATCATTAACAAAATCTAACTAAACCACACAACTAAAACTAACCTTAAAATAATTCAAAAGATAAACCGAAAGAGGCTTTTGAGAGGCTTCAAAATGTTTGTTTTAACGTATCGTAACAGTGTAATCTCATTTGAGATAGCAAACCCACGTTACAAAGTAATTTTAATCCGTTGAGTACTGTAATGTATGAATAGGAGCCGTTTATGATGGTTGATATATCTTCATTATGTCTCGTTGTTCGGTTGGTAATAAAACTGGACGTGATTGTTGTTACAATGTTGGTAGCCTTGCTTGTATTCCAGATTATGGGAAGCAGTTAAAACTCAGGGGGTTGGGCATTACTAATCTGTTGTAAGTTGTAAACTTTTACTATTTAAAATAAAATATCTTAGCCAAGTCTTGGATACTTTGTTGAAACGTTTGGTCAGCTAGATTTACCACTGAAGGCAATTCAAATTGATCGTATCAAAACCAAGCTTGTGCATCATAAACGTTAATATATTAAAATGCATGTTGAATGATCTCCAATTGATTACATCTAACTACAACAATTTAAAAATAATACTTTTGTAACAAATCCACATCTTTTAACTATTTAAGCAGCTAGCGAAGCAATAAAACTGAATTGCATTTTAATAAAAAGTTACTAAAAAGGGATTTTAATAAAAAATCTCATCAAATGCAATAATTTATGACCACATAAAACTCGAACGAATGACGTTCTTACAGAGATAGAGTGTCATTTCAATATAAAATTTAATTAAAGTAAAAATTCGTGTAGGTATTTCATTTGCTTACAAAGCCTATCATGATGAAAAATGCTGTCAAGAGCCATTAAAAGATTAAAAATCCTGATGCGTGAAATGAACGCACATTAAAACCATTCCAACGTTACAAGGCTATTACTATCATACCTACCTACTGTTCGCTACCTATAAACAGAGTATTTCAAAGTTTAATCAATCAAGCTAGACTTACTTTTTAACCGCCTCTGATTTTTTAGATTCATGTGCGTATTGTACACTTATCTCTTGCTTCGGTGAAGGAAAACATAGTGAGGAAACCAGCATGCCTTATTTTTTTTTTGTTGATATGGGAAATCATCAAATGATCCCCGCTCTGGGCGGAGCGGAAGGGAGTGTCAGACTTGTACTGACTAAAACCCATCCATGTTCCTTCATAGCCATTTGTGTTCCAAAGCCGCGGTGTCTCTTACGAACAGTCCCGCAGCCCCAAAATCAGCATGTCTGAGAGATATTTCTCGACGGCATGTAAAGCCAAGTCAGCGGCCCATGGGCGGCATAAAGAACTCTGACACCAGGTTAGGTACTAACCACGCGATAAAGAAAGAAAAAAAGAACGCCTTCTTAACAAAGAGTTTATGAATTTCACCAGCAACTTATTATTTGTTTTTTTTTATCTCTGCACACCGATTTCTCTATGATCACGGTTCCGATTTTCGTGATTCTTTTTTGACTTGGTAGAGGATGCTCGCGCAGTGTTTCCATTTTATAACCCATTTTATTAACTTTACTTGGGTAGGCTTTAAAGCTAGGCCACCTGCAGTTATACCCAACAATTTGGGTAATGGTGTTCTGACATGTCCGCTTTGTTCTCGGTGTTTTTCGGCCAAAGTTGGGCATGCTAGCCACTTGAGAGCACATGATAGAGCAGCACACCAAAGCTCTCGACAACCTCCCTAGAAAGCCATCGAATGCAGTTGCTGAGGCCGAAATCGGCTAGAGGGCATCATCATCACTTGGGTAGTTTATGAGTTACCTTCTATAATACGTATTTTTTCTTCTTCGTCTAATGTTGATGACGTGATGTTATTCTTCATTTTTTTTTGAAGTGTTCTATACTTTTTTGTCTTATACAAGTATGTGTACGTATGTTTATACAATTGGGTACCCAAAAATTACAATAATTACGCTTGCTGTTCTTACCATATTATGTTGAGGGGGGTTCCAAGATCTCCTATGGGAATGCATTAGTTACGTATTCGGCTTTGATTTTGGTACGCCCTTGAGAATATTACCACAACATGACGTCAATCTAAATTTTGAAAGTTTTAGTGGATTTTCAAGTTGTTGAAATACAATAATGAAAAGTTTTCGTCAATTTATTGTAGTGTTATAATAATGTATTCGAAAATTTTGTATGAATAAGAAGTTTTGAAATAACGTGTGATTGTTCGTTTAGATAAATAATCCTAGTCTAAAAGAACAACACACACTAAAAGCTGCGAAAGAAAGAAAGAAAAAGAATTAATTTGTTTGTTGTTGTTGTAAACAATGATCTTTTCTTTATCGTGTGGTTAGTGCCTAATCTGGTGTCAGTTTTTATGCCGCCCATGGGCCTCTGACTTGGCTTTACACACCGTCAAGAAATATCTTTCAGTCATGCTTGTTTCCTCACGATGTTTTCTTCACTGAAGCAAGTGATATTATCCGAAAAATCAGAGGTGCTTGTCTTGGGTTCGAACACGAGGACAGACTTGGCAGTCCGACGGTCACACCACTAGGATATCCACTGCTTATTATTAAAATTAACAATATAACAATAAAAAGTGACATAAAAGTAAACTTATGAAAAACTTAAAAATAAGATAAACTTTTTACTAAAATTTGTCCTGTACGAGGTCAAAGGTATTTTAGTATAGTGCTAGAAGCAGCTTAGCATAGTATAATCACTTAATCCTTGATATATGTCAGTAGTTAAAAAAAAATGTGCTGTTTCCTACAAAAGTGCAATATCTACACGGTCAAAATGTATGGCTCAGCTGATGTTTTGCCATGATGGTCAGATGGTTGAAACAAACAATGACGTAAAACATTGTGCCATTTATCCTGTATGATTTTATTACCCTGACCTAAAATCAGTATAGTTTATAGAAGTCTGTAATATCTCTGAAATACATAATATTATGTATTTCAGGAATTGAATTATTTCATAAATTGATATGACGTTTAACGGAAAAAGGAATTATTTTACAAATTGATATGACGTTTTACGTGTAATATATTACACGTTAAACATCATATCAATTTGTTGTTTCAATTAATTAAAAGCTTTTTTATTAAAAGACTCGCTGTGTTTCAATACAAAGCTTTTAATGAATACATTAGAGCTTTTGAATGATGTTTGGATGATAAAATAGACTAATTTAGAGTACCTACGAGTAGTTACGTTCTTGAAAGCTATTCGGTGGGAGTCTTCTAATGGAGACTGCGAACCAGCAAACGTAGTGTGGGAGCTAGATGGAATGAGGAACTGAATATAAAACTTTATTGAAAAAAAACCGACTTCGCAAAAAAATCACTAAAAAACCTACTTGACCGACCACCGTCACCGAATTCCGAACGTAAAGACACATTGTAACTAGAAGTTATTATGATTTCATAATGTCATCAACATAGGCAAAGACGTAAAAATACGTTTTAAAGGAGCTAACTGGTACAACCGCAAGCACCACGCGGCTTTTCTCATCCAAATGGAAAAATAATCACGGAAATCAGCTCAGTAATCACGGAGAAATTGGAGTACAAACATTAACAAAAAATTAAATACACACGGACACAGAACCTCAACCTCCTCTCCTCTTTTGAAGTCGGTTAAAACAGTAGCCGAGTTAGACTTGATGCGGAAAACGGAGGACAGGGTCAACAAAGGAGAGGCCTGTGTCCTTTTGTAAAGCTGTGGACTGCGTGATTGACGCGTTGACAGTATTTTGATGGTCTTCAATCTGGCAATTATCAGCACGATTGGCGCAGTGGCTGAGCGATTGACTACTGCGTTGGGTGTCACGTGTCTTTTAATGAGGAAATCCGAAAGAGCTAAAGGCTATTCTTGGGGTTAAGTCGGTAACCTTGGTTAGGTTACCGACTTAACCCCAAGAATAGCCAAACTTAAGTGGTAGTGCCGGAAAATTCTGGAGTGGCGACCGCGAACTGGAAGACGTTGCGTTGGAAGGCCGCCCACTAGGTGGACCTGATAAAAGTTGCAGGGATCCGCTGGATGCGAGACGCACGGGACCGGTCAATGTGGTGACATTTGGGGGAAGCCTATGTCCAGCAGTGGACGTCTTTCGGCTGAAATGATGATGATGATGTTGCGTGTCGCAAGTTCGATCTCCGCACGGAACAAATATTTGTATGGCCTACATGTAGTTGTTCCCAGTCTGGCTGTTTGTGTATGTGAGTTAGAATGTTTGTAAACGCACCCACGATACTGGAGAAATACCTGTGGGGGCACCGATTTTGAAAAAAATAAAAATCTCTAAAAAAATCCAAACTGGCAACGTTATTTTCTTTGACTCTCAGTCTTATACTAGCCGGTCCTCTTATTACGGCGTGGGTAGGTCCTAATGACCACGAGTAAATGACAGTGCCGATTCTATTACAGACGGTGATCCCATTACTACGCTTAATGAGCATGTAACTTAGTTAGGACTGAATAGTTTTATTTGATTCGATTTGCGCCTTTGTCCTTTGTTGACGAGAAGTACCTAGTGTAGGTACAAGTATCTGAATAAATAGTAACTACAGACCGACCGCTTTAATGAGTCCTCGCGAAGGTATCAATTTTAATGGAATATTCTGAAGGTTGATCACGTATTGGTTCAAATAGTATCGTAATACCTACGTGGATTATGGTTAGTTTAAAGCAAATAACCTATGGGATATTGTTAGGACTTTTTGGACGCTTAATGTGCCTTTGCCCCATGCAAAGCGGAGGACTCATTAAAGCGGTCGGTCTCTACAACCAATTTTTTACAAGACTTTTAGAAGAATAAGTGCTACGCACCTAAAGGAGCAGCTGCCCGATCAATTTTCAAGGTTGGCCAAGGTCGGTCCGTGGATGGGTTGTCATCTAATACATGCCACGTTTCCTCCGTGCCTCGGAAAACACGTTAAGCCGTTGGTCGCGGCTCTCATTTGTAGATTTTTGCCAGTCATTATAGGTGGACAGTGACCCGAAAGTCAGACAACTAATCTTACCAATGGGTATCTTATTACCTAGTACTAACTGGGTTGTGGAGATCGGATAGACAGTCGTTCCATGTAGAATGCTGGTATTCAGCTGCATCCAGGTAGACTGGAAGCCAAACCCAATATACATGGGAAAAGACTAGGCCGATGACGAAGTGCTACATACCTGTTTTGGGTGTATTCGATTGTACAGTATTGTATGATGAACTTAAAAGCTGTCTCCAAACAATTATTAATATTCGATTTGATCGCCCGAATGTGCATCCGAAGAAGTGTTAAATACACCTTAAGTTATCATCATCATTCATTATGCGCACAGCCAAGGAGTGGAATTCCCTGCCTGCGTCGGTGTTCCCAAGTTCATATGACCCCAATCTATTTAAGTCGCGAGTTAATAGGCTTCTTTTGGGTTAGCTCGTTCCATCGTTGACCTCATCTCTGTCCTCTGGACTAGATAGAGGACAAGAGTAAGCCCATTCATTACAAAAAAAAAAAGTTGTAGCGATTCTCAATAAGGGCTACTAGACTCATAATCAAGTCATTGTTCTGTAGAAAAATAATGATACCTATCTGTCGACGTCAATCGACTGTTTCTACCAGAAGATCGACGACGAGGACGGCCACCAGCGGGCTTGGGACTTCGAGACAAACAGGCTCCGAACAGGGTCCCCACTGCCGGTGGAGTCGCGCATGCGATGGACTGTCTATAAATGAGAATGTCATGCGCTCATATTATAGAGCTTTTATAGGCGACCCAACCACTGATAATTTTACCACGATAATTTCAAATGTCAAACAGTTATAAAATTACTCCAGCCTTAAATAAACTCTACAATGAAAACTTCAACCACAATTCCGCAAGAACTTTCTCACAAAACAATAGAAAACTTTCGTTCTAACTTCACAATGATTAAACAAATGTTAGTGTAAGAAGTAATTTAACCAAATCCGACAACGTTCAAGCAAGTTAGAAACCGCATTAAGTCAATGGCTCCAAATCATTAGTTCTGGAATTGCGGCGCTATCGTCTCAGCGTTTTCTATTATCTTGCACGTCGTGAACAGTAGGTACTCTCACTACTGTAGTGTTAATTAGTAAAGTTGTTCCGTACATTCTTGTAGGCTGTGAATAAGGCGTGGGTAGGATCTACTGCGGAGGTTTATTTGTGTAGTGTTTTGTTTAAGGCGAAAATCCGAAATAATTTGGTTAATACAGAATAAACAACGTTGCGGCTACAACCGATATATACAATCAGGCCTGTAATCCTCTTAGGGTTAGGTAGAGGTGTATCTATAGTACAACCACATTGGCGAGCCAATTGCCATCAACTGAGACAAAAACACTTTACCCAGCATTGGAATCGAACCCAGGACCTCACGCTTAGTAGAAGCGCTTGCGAGCACTATAAAAAATCAAAGCATTTATTTCAAGTCAGCCAATTACAAGGCTATACAGGGTGTAACAGAAAGGGAATAGTCATATGAAAGTATATGCTGCAGACCATCAAGCTGAACATCTTCCTCCATGGGTCCAATATCGTAAATGCAAAATATCATATACCATTTCTGTTACACCCTGTATATACAACGGGGTAGTAGTAATAAATTACTGAATCAGAGCAAATCGTAGTAACTGCGATTAACTTTTGAGATTTATTTCCGTAGTGCTTTGTATGGACTAAAAATCCCAAACAGATCAGTTTCGAAGGAAAAAAAAATAGTAGGCACGTTTACAGACACAAATCTCTCAAGCAAAATAAATACCCTGACCGGGACCAGCAATTTGTTCTGTGCGTGGATCGAACCTGCGATCAGTAATGCAGGAGCACCAATCACTCAGTCGCGTTTATTGTGCAGCCATTCGTGTTATTGGAATTTTTTATTAGATTGAGAATAAGTCAGTTCTCATTTTCCAATTTAATAATTCTCGAAGTTAGATACTTTCATACTGAAACTTTAAATCAAACTTTTGTCAATTAATCAGGACACAGAGGACACCTCCAATAATTTACAAATGGTTCAGTAGTTTGATATTTGAATGTGTTTGACATAATATTTTATTTGTCAAAATCCGTTGGGACCCGTGGTGAATTGGGGCCCCAATTCCTGCTAAAACTCAACAATTACACTTCAATAATATACAAACGTTTCATTGCTTTGTTATTTGAATGTGTTTGACATAATATTTGTTTTGGCAAAATCCGTTGGGAACCGTTTGTAAATAAGTGGTGATTTGGGGCCCCAATTACTGCTAAAACTCAACAATTACATCAGTAAACTATGAACAATACTAATACAGTATTGTTATTGCCTCATAACACTATTATAAACACAAAACAGTAACAAAATAATAATCATATACATGTTACCGGCCAAACCCGATTTCAGGCCAAACTAGTTTGTCCTAGGCCAAACCAGTTCACGTGTTTATCGTGTCAGGATACACTAACACAAACAAAGCAATTACAATGCGCCCAACTTTGCTGTGGGGCTCATCAGCCTTCTATGCGCCCTCGGCTCGCGCGTGGTGGGTCACAGTTCTAACCTAACCCATTTAGTCATCCGGCGAAGCGGCTAGCCTCCTTGCCGGATTGCCGCCATGGGATCTGGAGGCGATAGTCCTCGCACGCCTGCACGAATGGCGCGCGGAGGCACTACGTCGGGAGGAAACTCCGCTGCCGCAGCAAATTGCCGCTCAGCGGACAGACCTCCGGCGTGATCTCATGGCGACATGGAGAGAGCGACTGTCACAACCCCGTGCAGGGCACGCCACCATAGTGGCGATAAGTCCCCTCTTTGAGGAGTGGCTAGACAGGCGCCACGGCGCCCTCACCTACCGCCTGACGCAGGTCCTCACCGGACACGGTTGTTTCGGGAGGTTCCTGCACCGAATCGGGCGGGAGGAAACGCCCGGGTGTTTCCACTGCGAGGATCGTCCGGAGGACACGGTGGAGCACACCGTGGAGGTCTGCCCCGCTTGGGCGGAGCACCGCCGTGTCCTCGTAGCGGCGATTGGCGGCGGCGATCTCTCGCGTTCGGCCTTGGTTCAAGCCATGGTCCGGAGCGAGAGGGAATGGGAAGCCGTCACCTCCTTCTGCGAAGCAGTCATGCTAGTGAAGGAGGTGGCGGGACGTGAGAGGGAAAGAACCTCACGTCCCAGTCGCCGCGGGAGACGCCCTGGGCGTCGGGGGTCACGTGGTGGCTCCCGGCCACCGTAGGCGCGGGCCTGTGGACGGCGAGTTATGGGCCAGCTCGCCGTCCGGCCGTCTTATGACGACAGGCCGTGTCGACGGCGCGTTCGTGTTCCACGTGCGCCTCAAAGAGATGTCAGCAAATAAGTAGGGGTCCGCAAGGACCGATGCCTGCCAGGGCTGCGGGACTGTTCGAAGGAGATACCGTGGCCCTGGAACACAAAGGGCAAAGAAGGAACATGGATGGGTTTTAGTCAGTACAAGTCTGACACTCCCTTCCGCTCCGCCCAGAGTGGGGGGGGTCATTTGATGATTTCCCATCCGGAAAAAAAAAAAAAAAACCCATTTAGTCAGAGTGCCTAGTTTGGCCTAGGACAAACTAGTTTGGCCTAAAATCGGGTTTAGCCGGTAACATATACATACATAAATAAACTCACGCCTTTTCCCATGGGGGTAGGCAGAAACCACAGAACGCCACCTACTACGATCCGTACATACTCCTTTTGCCCGTTCATACACGCACGCCGGTTACTACTCACCTGACCTTTCTAAAGAACCTCACCAATAAGGTCAGTGTATGTCCTTCTAGGGCGCCCCCTCCCGGCGTTGCCACTCACATCTGCCTTGTATTAGTCGCCTTTCACTCATTTAAAATAATAATCAATGCAAACTAGTTTATTCCACACGTAGTATTAATTCTCGTGCAACCCAGATTCCGTGTAATAAATCATTCATATTTTATTGCAAATTTTAAGGCAGTTAATGTCATGAAATTAATATTTATATTCACAGAACTTATGCACGTATATACTGCAACACGTATCCTACTTGATATTAAAATATCGAGTTTCCTGTATTCAACGCAATGAAACTTCGAGTTTGGTTAGGTACAACTTTGTTCTGTTTAACTATATACTTGCGGTACGGAATAGCAATAGAAACGCACTAGTTTTTTGACGCGGATTCGGCTGTAAATGTTTTTTATTTCAGTTTTTTCTTTAGAACTGGATCGAAACAACTGGATGTCATGGGGAGAGGACTGTGCCCAGCAGTGGGATGACGCAGGCTAAAAGTATCAGTATCTTTGATTGATAATATACTTAGTAGAACTGTTAGAATAACAACTGAATTGTCACCACTTGCATTAATACTCGTGTAATCTCATGTACCGTCAGAAAACAGTCATAGTTATGACAGTTTGTGTTGAGTAACAATTATTTTCCTTGAATTTACGTGCCTGCATGAACACGTAAGAGCAAATTTGGGGTTCGATTCTACGTGATGGTGATTGCGAGTGTGAACATGAGCAGCGGGCGTTAAGCAAGCTATTAGGTCAGTTTTCTACTGAAGCAGATGAAACCGTCAGTGGAGTCGTCGAATTGGAAACCGTGTGGTAAAACTCGAACACTCTAATTCTATGACCGTCAACCATAATACAGGGTGTAAGGGACAGCCCTCCACAAACTGATAGGGTGAATTCAGTATATAATACTAAGATGACCGGTACAAGAAACTATTTCATGAATGTTATGGGAATCCAATCAGTTTAATTTGTTTTATTTCCTCATACGCAATGTATCGTTACCGTGGCAAAACGCACGTAGCGAACGGCAAGTGCGACGACTAGTTCGATGAACTCTGTAGTTAGGCAGGAAGTGAACAGCTGATTTCACGCGTCATTCCTTACAGTATTTCAACATCTATTGTTGGATTTTTTATTTTAGCCGTAGTATTTACATAAATGGAATGCTGCATACAGATATTGAAATTTTACATTGAAATAAAGGAATGGTAACTAAAAAAGAAATAAAAAATCCGGAGAAAAATTCCGGTGGAATATGAGTCAAAATAAGTAGCTGAATGCACCCCTGTCAGTTTGTGGAGGGCTGTCCCTTACACCCTGTATATGGCAGCCGAATCAGCTCATCAGATGATAAGGGAGAGACAGGACGAAGGGAGAACTTGGGAGAGGCCATGCAGAAGGCTGCAATAGGCCTAATTGATTTTTTTACAGTCCTTTTGACAGCCTGAGAGTTCGATGCCAAGTTTGAAAGCATTATTATGAAAAGTATTACATTTGAGAACAGGCCGTATTGTAAATGATGTAATACTGAAAATTTCAAAACTACTACAGTGGTTAAATATTCAGTTGCATTGTAAATGTATATTAACTTACAACGATGCAAGTCACGATTTGTTTCAAACATTGATTTCCATTTGTTCCTCGTCAGCGAAATTTTTTTCACGTTTTTTATCTGCCAATGAAAAAGTTAATCCGCGGAATATTCAATTAAACTAGCTGCGTGTGTGAGTGAAACTACAAACGTTTAACGGATTTTACGGTTATACGAGTATATTTACAGTTAAAAAATAAAATGGTTTAGATTTTAAGCCTCGACCACAGTAAGGACTCGACTATACTTAATATTATAAAGCTGAAGAGTTTGTTTGTTTGGTTGAACGCGCTAATCTCAGGAACTCCTGGTTCGAATTGAAAAATTCTTTTAGTGTTGCATAGTCCAATTATCGAGGAAGGTTATAGGCTATATAACATCGCTATGACTAATAGGAGCCGAGCCAAAACAAAACAAGTCAGAAACGGCGCGTAAAACCGCGGGGCACAGTTAATTTACTGATAAAAAACATCCAATCAATAGATTGATTGGCTGATTTTTAAAACTACATTAAAAACACATTTTGATGCATTAAGTTTTAATGACGTAATGTAAAGACCACTTTGAGACGAAAGTCTCGCTTTGTCGACTTGTTACTACGACGGCTCTTCGTAGCAACAGCGTAACCTTCGTAGCAAAGCGCGTTCTACGCCGTAGCGTCGTAGCTAATATGACTCATGACTGTTAAAATATAACTTTTACGATAAGTAGAAACATTAAATGTCTAAGCACTAAAATTAATTACAACCACTCAACCATCCAATTTACTAGTTGCTAACTCGGTAACTCATTCTACTTTCAGAACTCGAGCGGCATGATAAATTCAATGTTATTCTTTCATCGGATTAGCGTTGCAGGACCAACTTTGTATGGAAACCAAGTTTTGGCACGAATATGCGCGCGTTATCTCCGTAGTTGTATTGTTAAACGCAACTCCTGAACTATCCGTGCGGTAACTGCAAACAAATGAACTTAATGTTGGCAGTTGGATTCAATTGAAACAAAACAAGCAAGAAATTATACTGTTGCAGTTTTGTGAACATAGTCGGGCTAGTTTTTTTGTGGTTGCAATCATTCTATTACGTGGTTAGAGCCACACAGAGAATTAGGCAGCCATTTTGAATATATTTGGTCCATTTTTCGGCTTTAACCATTTTTGGAACTAGGAACGTTGCACACAATAGGCGGGTTGAACGCCAAAATTGGTAGCTAGTAACAGTATTATGTTATAGTACACAATTTCTATCATTTTGACGATAATTTTTATAACAATAAAAATTTCGACCATCGGAGGCTGTACACTTTCGGCGAAAGTAAAAGTAACGTAAAAGTTTAAAACTAAATTAAACACCTTTTAAACAGAACACACTGAAACACTGAGCAATGTATGGAATGGTGTACTATTTAGTCATAAAGCTACAAATACACATGAGAACTAAAATAACAAGATCCCTAATCCAGTAAAATAATCACTGAACTAGGGATCTCGTTAATTCGGACTAATTAGTCTATATCCAGACGAAACAATTCTTCGCATCTCGAACTCCCGTATATTCTATTCAAAATATAACTGCGAGACTATTATTCTCTAAAATAGGAACTATATTACGTATGCAATCCTATTTATAAGGCATATTGCAGACTGAATATTGTCACGATTGGGTAGTGACGGGGACACAGAATAAATAGTTATCAGAAGGCCGGTTTCACAAGACGTGACAACAAAAACGTGAACGTCGAATACATACATAAGTATATAACATTATGCCTGTAATCCCCGTAGGGTTGGGCAGTGGTGTACCTAATAGTACATTTCGCCAGTTATGTTTAAGTCCCATGTAATAGGGGGCGAGCCTATTGCCATTAACCGGGCACTCCGTGGCTGCTATTGAGAAGTTCCTGATGGAAAAATCCAATTGCACTTTGCCCGACTCGGGAATACCCAGTACCTCATGCTCAGCAGTCGCGCTTACGACCACTCCACCAACGAGGCGGTCAGAATAATCAGCATTTAATATTCCCACTGCTGGGGCACAGGCCCCCTTTCTATGAGATGGAGTGGGCTGTAATCCACCACGCAGGCCCAGTGTGATTCGGTAGATGCCACATGTTTTCTAATTTTCAGTTCTAGGATATGCCGGTTTCATCGCAATGTTTTCGTTTACCATTTTGAGATGGTGATTAATTAAAATAAAGCAAAGCACCAGCGTGGGCTCGCACCCACGACCAGCGAAACCTAATTCGAGGCCGTTACCTCGAAGGTCACCATTGCCCTCATGCGTGCTTACATATGATGATCTCATACGTCTTAAACAGTGATAGCCTAGTGGTGTGACTGTCGGACTGCCAAGTCAAAGGTCTCTAGTTCGAACCCAAGGCACGAACCTCTGCTTTTTAGAATTCATGTGAGTATTGTATAATTATCACATGCTTCGGTGAAGGAAAACATCGTGAGGAAACCAACATACCTGAGAGATATTTGTCGATGGCATATCAAACCAAGTCAGAGGCCTATGGGCGGTATAAAAAGTCTGACATCAGGCACCTGACTAACCACATGAAAAAGAAGAATAAGATGAGTCTTAAACAAATGCCTATCGCAAGTGCGCTTGCACTCGCTGTTCATGAACCGTGTCCATGTGTGCATGCGTTTTCACCCATTGTTTGAAACCAGTCTTCTGGACTTACTTATTCTGTGGCACTAGATAGTTAGTTTCGTATACAGCTTGTTTCCAATACTGTCGGGTGCTTCAGAGCGAGTGGATTCTGTGTAGTGTGAACCTATTTGTACGTAAGGTACAGGCGATGGTGGACATAGCTTTAACACTTGAAACGTTGTTCTATTGTTATTGAGTGATTGGTTATCTAATGTTTTTGTTTTATTTGTTGAATAGCAGAATATAATACAATGTTTAAAGGATTCAAGTCATAAGGTATTGTTTTGTTACTGAAATGAAATGGTAGATCTCTCACAGGTAAATACTGAAGAGTATGAACTTTATGGCTCTAAGGGTCCGTTGTCACCAATCGGAAAAAATCCTGGCGCACAATTTTGATGTCACTGAATAAAGGACTGTATTACTTTTCAGAATAACATTCACGCGTGCTTGAGGATGTGCGATTGGCCTTATTACAAAATTGCTTCTTAAAAAATGATTTTTCCGATGGTCCTTTATCTGAATAACGACCTGTACCTATTAGTATTGTCACTGATGACATCAAAACTTTTTTTTTATTTTTATTATCCTGATGTGTCCCTCTGCACGGCAAAGGCCTCTCTTCCCTCTTTCTATTTGTCTCTGTCTTTGGCTATTTGAAACAATGTGCTTCTCAAATATGCTTCTTCTTCTGTTAGCTTCTGCTTCTTAGCGTATCTATAGCAAAAACTTCTGACACCTTTAAGATTTATCTACAGTTGAAGTGTTATCTTATCAAAGATAGAAGGCAAAGCCTGCAACAATTTTCATATTACCTTGTAAAATAGAAATACATACAACTTAATTTTTTTTTTTTAACGTTGCCCTCTAGGAATTTCTCTTGTATCGTGGGTGCGTTTACAAATATTTAAGCTCTCATACACAAACAGCCAAACCCGAAACAACTACCTGTAGCCATTCAAATATTTGTTTCTTGCGGTAATCGATCCCGCGACACGCAGCGCAGCAGTGAATTGCTCAACCACTGCGCCAACATTGCTGTCAAAGTGAAAATGTTAGAAAACATTACTTTTTGATAACAACTGCCAAAACTAAATGGGACTGGGCAGGACATGTCTGTCGCATGTCGGACGAACTGTGGGCCCGTAAAGCTCAGGATTGGTGCCCTGAAACAGTGACACGGGGTCACAGCAGACCCTAAATGGGACTGGGCAGGACATGTCTGTCGCATGTCGGACGAACTGTGGGCCCGTAAAGCTCAGGATTGGTGCCCTGAAACAGTGACACGGGGTCACAGCAGACCACGAAGGAGATGGCGGGACGAACTGGATGTCTTCCTTGAGAATTGAAAAGAAGTAGCACAAAAGCGAGACCTTTAGAAGGAGTGGAGGGAGGCCTTTGCCCAGCAGTGGGACAGTGTGGGCTAGCTATAATAATAATAAGGATGTTCCTCTCCCAAGAGCACTGAACAACGGTAGCTTGTACCTTGTTCCCGAAGCTGGTAGGCTACTATTTTTTATTTTTTTAAATGTTTTTTTTTTATATTACTTTGTATAGAATTATTTAAAAATGTAAATTATATGTAAAAAAATAAATGTAGGAATAATAATAACAACTACATTCTGCACCTTCTTCTGAGTTAAAAATAACTTAAAAAGCTCAGCATTTACTTAATGTACACTATGAGAGCAGTTACGAACACATCTCGCGCGCTCAAACACCCGCGCAAATATCTGTAGGCCATACAAATATTTGTTCCGCGCGGAGCCGGAAAATGCGACCTTGTCGATAGAAAGCTAAGCGTCTAGACTCAATCTTGTTCGTAGGAAAACGTTGACACTTGTCTAAAATCTTCATTATACTGTTAAAATTGAACTCTTGTTTTCACATTACAATTTATTTTGCCTTTCATTGTTTTATAAATAAATCACTCAATGATTTATGATAATTATGATTAATACTCAATACTCAAGTTTTTATTGCATTCCAAATTTATTACATAGATGTTGTAACTAGGTAAAAGATCAATATGGACCCTATCGGGCACATTAGGAGAGAGGAAGAGGGCTAAGCAGCAATTCAATAATATTATTATAAATTATAAATTTAATTGGTTGTATAATTATGAATATATACATATAAATTATTAGGTTTATTTATATAGGTATAAGATATTATATGAGTTAGTTTTATTTATATATTGCATAAGAATAATGTAGGCAATTATTATTAAATTATGTTACTATTTATGTATTTATATTTTCATATTTATATTTGGCTTCCTACATTCCATATTATATTATATATTTATTTTGTAATGTATGTTGTATGAGAGCGAACAATTTTATTAGGTCATGATTATCATTGTCATCCACAGCCCGACTGCACCCGCTGCAAGGCTAAGGCCTGTCTCCACATTCCTGCGCCATGCTCACCCAGGTTATTCTCGCAATGGCCTTAATGTCGTCTTGCCATCTCGCCACTGCACCGGTCAACCAGCACGATTTTTGCAGTCCTTAGATTCTGAAAAAGTACTTAATAATTAAGCTCAGTATTGTAGCATCATTGTCTAATACTTAATATATATTTTACAAACACAACCAATAAAGCTCGTTTGCAAAAGATAAAAGCAATAAAACAACACGGAAATAAGCGATAAAGAGAAACAAAACTACAAAATAGAAGGCAATTACATACTAACATTAAACTAATTAACTATCCCGAACATTCAGCGAATTAATAGGCACTCGTAGGGATTTCTGAATTAGATCGCTTCAGGGATTGGATTAGTAGCGGAATAATTAAATAACGGAACTAAGCCCCAGCTCCTAATAGAGAAAGATGCTCAGAAGCACCAGTCATAACATAGACGATCCTTTTTTAGCATTGACGATCGAGGTTTTGACAACTCGCTACGTTTCCTCATATTATCACCAAAGTGACCGATCGCAATCATCTGTCGCACATCTGTTTGCAAAACCGAATGACATTCTCTGTCAGCACGAAGACGAATTCGGGTTCGACACGACGCGGCGGCGGCGGTCGCGTTTATTAGAACGTAACCTTAAATTGGCGACCGTTGCCCTGGCTGGAGGCCTAACACTCAAAGCACCCACAAGCTAGCCCGGTAAAGAAGACGAAAACATCCAAATTTCTTCTGCAAATTACTAGGTATGTCTACACAACAAAATGGTGATCGCTTTTGTCAAACGCTGGTTCACCCGTTCCTGTTTCAGTGTCGTAGAATTTACACGACAAAACACTATACTTTTAGATTAGATGAACCAACGATTGGGCTCTAAACAAAGTCTCATCGATGAGGATTCTCCATAATACAAGATACAAATAATAGTAAAGTAGTAGTAGCAGTAAGTAGTAATTTTTAATATATATTTTTTTTAATGTAATTTTACTGTTTATATTGTTTTATTATATGTTGTAGCATCGTATTGGACTTGGTCTGTAATGTGGCTATAATTTGATGGTAAATAAATAAATAAATAATAATAAGTACACCACATTGCATGATACAAGATTGATGTAATATTTATACTTTGCCTAAATGTAGGTAATGCAAGTAGCAAGGCATTTTTTTTATTATTTCTTTTTTTTATCGTTTTTTTTTCATTTTTATTTCGTATTTTTTTCCGCACGCAAAATTAAAAAAAATAAAAGGTGTCCGCAACTCCACGTCAAAGCGTGTGCTTTGACGTGGAGTTGCGGACACCAGCCCGTTATACAATACAATACCTACATTTAGCAAATCATTATTTCATCTCATTAGGTGAGCAAGCAGGTTTGGTTTCCCCGAGTTAAGTATTAAATATTAGTTTAGCAATATCAGTCACCTTAAATCATCAATCGATTTGTAGAAAGTCTTATTCATTTGGCAGTTGGGCTTTTCTGAATAGACATTTGAATTTTCGTCGGTTGGCACAGCGCTTTCAAGTGAATCTTCTGCCGATCATTATTTCGTAACCTCTGGCAGGAAGCAACATAGTTTTGTTGTTTATTATTCTTGTTATGTATGTATTAGTTTTTAAGGGTGTACGTACGTTCCCGGAATATGCTAATGGTTCATGTTCATTTAATAAACAGATTCCGTTTAAGTATCCCTCCGGCTATAAGATAATGCTGTAGTAGGTACGTGATTGGATATTAAATATTTAAACCTGACCGCGGCACGCTCCGGTAGGAAAACAGTGTTTTTATCGCTAGAAATTGTTCTCAGCAGATATTTGTTTTTCCATTTATAAAATTCAAGCCCGATTTGATTTTCTAAAGTTCGTTTCAATTATTCAAATTCAATTCCGAAATCGACTTCGTTAATGCCTAGTCTAAACATTCAACAATCACAATACAAAGTCAGTTTCGTTTATCCAAAATCAGACTGCTCAATTACGAAATAACAAAAGAAATTGGCAAGAACAATCTAGGCGAAACCGCAACATTATCTACAACACTTTAATAAAGAAAACAAAAAAAACACGAATCAAAGAAAGCGCCCACTCGACGCTAATCACTGGCCTATTTGTTAGCCTCTCCGACAAAGGAAAGAACATGCTACCGTCAAAGATAACACAATAAAAACAAAGGTAAATTGGCCTGGAATAAGTGGGGTGCGCAAGGTCAACGTCAGGTCAGTACCTGCCATCCATCTCAGTCAGGTAGGTAAGGCCATTAATAAGGCCTACAGACATCTAGTCGCGATACCCGTTCGGGATTTACCTTCTGAATAATGGTTTGCGATGATGTGTAAGGAGGTCTATGTGAGGTATGTGTTGGCCTTTTTCGCGCGTGTAGTTTTTAAAGATGTCGTCTTATTAGGTGGTTTTTCGCTTTGTTGGATTTTGTGTTTTTATCTGACTCCTAAGAAGGGTTACCTTTGTTTTTTTTTATTGCTTTAAATTGTTTAAAGATTCTTAACTCTAGTTTTTGTGGAAAAGGTATTATTTTAAGATAAGATGATGCTCGTGGCCAAATAATAATAGCCACTCGGATAATAGCACACTCCATATCTTTAAGGTTAAGCAGTTCTTGTCTTGTCGGTTCTTGGATGGGTGACCACCCATTCAATACCAAGTTTCCTCCGTGCCTCGGAAAGCATGTGAAGCCGTTGATCCCGGTTGTCATTTGTAGATCTTTGACATTCTTTACAGATAGTCAGTGGCCAAAACTCTGATAACAAGTCTTACCATCGAGCATCATATTACCCAGTACTAATTAGGTTGTGGAGGTCAGCCAGTCGCTCCATGTAAAATACTGGTGTGTTCAGCTGCATCCGTTAATATTGGAAACCGACCCCAATAAAGTTAGGAAAAAAGCTTAGGCAGATGATGATGACGACGATAGTTAGAGTTTAAAAATCTATATTAATACTATTAATTTCAAATGAAAACCGAAAAAAATGTATTGTATGGTGACGGACTGAAGGTTAATTAATCTTCGCTATTATCATCTACATGCGCCTGTCTTAGCAGGAACATTTCTGAACCAAACCACTTTAACAAATTCTTAGAACCAACTCGTTAAAATTCCGACCACATTACACAACTAGAACACACAGAAAACACAACAAACCAATTTCGCTATTAAAAGTTTTCGCATAAAACTCCGTACGAGGCTATAAAGTCGACAAATATTATGAAAGTGGTCGCAGATTTGTCGGAGATTGCGCTCGTAATTTGCGGGTAGTCGCTAATGCGTCGCGCGCATGCAATTTCCACGTAAACTGCATGCGGCCGTAAACACCATCTGCGGTATCCCAGATTGAAATCGTCGTAGATAACTGTCTACGTACGTGTGTTGAATTTGCATCAACTGTCTGTATTAACGCGTCCTACATGACGTCGTTTGGTTTAAAATTGTTTTTCGAGTTTTGTTTGTTTCTTTATTTTGTTTTTGGATCGTACTTTTGCTGTGTTGCCGATATTAGCTAGTTCTATAGTTTTATCTATGGAAACCATTGAAAGATCCACATACCTATGGGTGTTGAATTAACATTAAGTGTCTAATAATAACATGTCCTACATGACGTCATTTGAATTGGATGGATTTTCGAGTTATGTTTATTTTATTTTTATTGTGGTTTGGTTGCTGATATTAGCTAGTTCTATAGTTTTATCTTTGGAAACCATAGAATAATCCACGTACCTATGGGTGTGGAATTTGCATCAACTGTCTGTAGCCCCGGATCTTGAATTATTTCGAGGCGGGGCAAAAACTGAAAAACGCCGCCCCCACCTGACAATATTTTTACCTTTATCATCATCCTCATTTCAGCCATAACACGCTCACTGATGGACATAGGCCAAAGAATACCACAACGACCGGTGCTAACCGCCCGCCCGGCGCCGACTTCAAATGTGAGTGCGTTTCACTTGCGTGTCACTGCACCAGCCGCCGCGCGAGACATCGCGATCTATACCTACGCGCTCCGCGGAGAATAATTAGTTGTTTATTTTATTATTTTACTACACTGCCCGTTAGTAATCGCAAAGTTGCGATAATGCTGAGTAGTGTATTCGTCTACCCGGGGCACGGGACCCGGCTTGCCGCCCATAGATCCGGGGCTGACTGTCTGTAATAACGCGTTCTACATAATGTTGTTTGGTTTTGAATTGTGTTGTGTTCTGTTCTTAATTAAATAGGTACCTTATTATTCTATTATTTCGATTCTTTACTGTTACAAGTAGCTCATTTGGAAATTCTTGAAATAAACACATAACCTTAGGGCTAGCTTTAGTTTCATAATATTTTTATTCTCGGAATTTTTGTGAGCTGCACTTATTTAGTGAAACAACAACGTTTTATTTCAACTTTTGCAATTAATTTAGTCTTTTCTGTAATTTAGTCTTTTTTTAAGTATGGATCAGAATGTTGGGCCACAAAAGGGACGAATGAAAGGCATATGCATGTAGCTAAGATGAGAATGCAATGGGAGATGTGTGGTGTTACGCGAATGTATAAAATAAGAAATGAGTACATAAGAGGAAGTCTGAAAGTAGCGCCGGTGACTGAAAAGTTGTGTGATAATCTATTTTCGTGGTATGGGTATATGATGCGGAGGAATGAGGAAAGTTTTGAGTATGAATGTGGATGGGTATCAGAGTAGAGGAAGACTAAAGAGAATATGAATGAACTGTGTGAAGCATGATATGGCA
Organism: Noctua janthina; assembly: GCA_963576755.1. Classification (NCBI taxonomy): domain Eukaryota; kingdom Metazoa; phylum Arthropoda; class Insecta; order Lepidoptera; family Noctuidae; genus Noctua; species Noctua janthina. The sequence goes on from OY755055.1 coordinate 10,538,999, forward strand.
AGAAAGGAGGTGTCGGATGAGTTGACGAGTAATAGAGAAGCATGGATGAAGAAGACATGCTGCGCCGACCCCAAATGAATTGGGACAAGGACAAGAGTATGATGATGATGAGTTTTTTAAAGTAAATATTTTATTAATTATTATTTCATTTGTTTAAGATAATAAAATAACCTTATGTCTATCTCTATAATTATTTCTTCTGAACAGCTTATGAAACACAATAAGACACATGATACCACTTACGAGATCTGCCTGGATTTTTTTTTACCTTTATATTCAATATTAAGTACATTAAAGAGCAATGTTCTAACCTTATTTAGGAGAATAAACATGGCTTTAAGACTGGCAGTTTCAAATTATTCCCGTAACTCGTATTGAATTCAACATTTTCCATTTATTGGTTCATTAAACCACGCAAAATATATTCCGAGCTCTTCAAACGATTTATACCCATTACGTATAGGATGAATGAATACATTAAATTTCATAACCAATGCTGTAGATTGCATTTTGGTGTGGAAATATGTTTATTTTATGTTTCAATCTGGTGTTGATGCAAATATTTACTAAATTATCAGTCTATGTAAAAATAAATCGAAAGTATTCTCCTTACGTATTACCGTTACGTGTTTATCTGTTCACCTTAATTAGGCTATTAAAATAGATTTAATTTAGGATCTGTAGTAGATATTTTAGCAAAACAGATGTTCCTCACTAATAATTAAACACCTTAAGTAATACACAAGCATTGAAGAAAACCTTTTTTAAAAGAAAATGAAGGACAAAAATATCTTCGTCTAAATTAAGTATTTTTTCAAGCGTAACAAACTATTATATGCTACGCTATTACTATTTAAATTAAAACATTATCTCGTCTCGTCAAGTCCTTATGAAACGAACGCCTGAAAAGATGAGACTTAATGAAAAAGATGAGAATATTTTTAATCTTGTCTCTAAATTAACACCAGTTAGAATTTCTTAGATTATTATTTGTTAAAGACTGTAAGCTTAACATTTAAAAGATTTATTTTTATGCTTCCAAAAATCTACAAAGAATTTTAAGGTTAGAACTTGTATACACAATACATAATTAGTAGAGGAGCGGTTTGATTCGAGCCTGCATGCGTCATTGCAATTAAAATTTCATAGCACTTAACAATAGACCAAGGTTCCAACTCTCACTAAACAAACAGGTTAGCGATCTGTCAAATTGTCTGTTTTTGTCATTTTTTTAAAAAACATTCGTAGTATCTATGAAAAAAACAATTGAAAGACCACTGAAACGTTTGTAAATAAGTGCAGTTTGGTATATAACTCCAATCGAACTAAAACCTAGATAACCTAGACACCAAAAATAATACTTTATTTTCATAAATCGTCACATACCTTTGTCCTATCTATGTGGCTACAGTAATTGAATGTCCACTCCACTAACAAAACCACGCATAACTAAAAAAATACAATTCATCAAAAACCCTCATATTTTTCCGTATCACAACACATACATCGTGCGCTAAAACATTTTACAAACGGTTTGCAAACTTTCAAACGAAGAGAATTATTTGTCGCATAAAAATACAGTATCAAAACCTTCATGGTATTCAGTCCGCGTGTTTATAAAAAAATAAAAACTCCAACTGACGTTTCTGTCTGCCAGAACCGTTAAGGGAAATAAGTAAGGGCAAAAAGCCTTTTGGAAATACGAGAGTTAGAGAGACCTACTCGTATGAACGTGGTGCAGTTCTACGAAAAATGTACAAAATTCAGTTTTAAATATAATATGAATGAATTACACGACGCGACGTCTCTTATTTTAGTGAAATATTGTTGCGTATGCTCCACGTCTTTCCGGTTTTAATTAATATTGTACCAACGTAGCATTTCAAACATGTGTTAATGTGATGCTGTTTTAAGTAATAAAATTTTGTGGTGTCGTTTTTATTTGACTTTAATTTTTGCTGACGTTGTTTAACAAATGTTTATCAGCAGCAATAAATAATATCCTATTCTATTTTTGAAATAGTAAAGAAAAGGGTTTAAACATAAGACGTTGGTGAGAATATAAATACACTACACATACAGCATAGGGGCCGGTTCACTAGCTCCCCAAAGAGATTTTGTGAAGTCCAAAACGTTGCGTTGCGGAGATGTGCTGTGCGGTGTGTAGGTACACTCCGTTTTCGCTATATGTTCAATGCGAAAAACCTTTTAAAGTAATTTATTTAAATTTTTCTATTTCAGACTTCAAGTTCGCGGAATAACTTATAATAATGCCATGTCAATTTAATTTTTATTTATTGTGTCCAGATTGAAGGTAAACAAGATAAACATTCTTGGAAATACACTGGATCAATTTCTGCCAGGGCTATAATTAGCAGGATCCTGGATTATCCTGATAAAGTTGTCGCGTGAAATGTTAAACAAAAAAAGAATAAAAAAATGGATCCCAAGTAGAAGTTACAAAGATGGTTTAGTAAGTAGCGCAGAGTACATCTTTGCAAATAGAATTCGTTTTTTTTTTTTCTACATTCCGTATTTGTGAATAACTGACGGTATTGCAGTCATTCAAAAAGTGAATATTAAAATTTTTGTTCATTCACTATTGCATATTACTGGCTGCGTTTTTGCTAAAATATAACCAGTCGAGTGCAATTAGACAATAAGGTGGAACGGAGTTTATAGTGGTCGGATTTTCATGGGACTTTTTTTTATTGAGTTCCTGGAGGAGTGAGAAGAAAGTTAAAAAAAAAATCCGACGCGTTTTTTTTTTAATATTTCTTTGTTATATATTTTTTTCGTTAATGAATAACTTCAAATTCGATGGATTCATATTTTAAGATCGATGGATTCAGATTTTAAGTCACTACACTCGTAAAAGTGGTTTTCTTGAATATTGTTACGTCCAGTATACTGTGTATAAACATCAGTTACCAATTTCAAAGAAATCTTAGTCTTAAAATTCGATATTTAAGAAAATAATTGCAGAAAATAGAAAATTTTCAAAAAATACTTGAAATATGCATTACATCGATAAAATTGGCGTTTACTGGAAGCACGCAGGTCACACTAGTACGCCATAATACGAATCCATCGAATTTGAAGTTCGAAAAAAAAAATACCAAAGGAAATTAAAAAAAAAGGTTGTGAGTGGCGAAATTTTTTTTTTAACTTTCTTCTCCACTCCTCCAGGAACTCAATAAAAAAAGTCCCATGAAAATCCGACCACTATAAGCTTCGTTCCACCTCTTGAGTATTTTTTGTCTAATTGCACTAGGCTAAACTGTTTATACACGATCGTTCATGTCGTATTTCCCGTGTCGTACACCTAATCGTTTGATTAAACATTAAGTACTATGATTGCATAGTAACTTAATGTTTCACACACCCAAATAGATAAATAAAACGAGGAATCGTAACATCAAACATTCTCTTTTCACAATTTTAAAACTGAAAACAAATACATGTTGCGGACTTGTCGAATTCATTTGTACAGTCAATATTGATGCTAGAGGGTGTTCCGTAATTCCATTGCGTTGCAAATAGTATGTTATGACGATGTGTATTAATATTCAGTGGCTGCAATCTCGATAGGCCTGTGGCGTGCCGCGTATCGCACCGTATCTTTGACGCCGAGAATATTGTTCCACATAGTTACCAAGTGTGTAGATGACAGAAGCGTGATATGCTAATACTCAGCACAAACAATCTATTTTATTTCTGAAATTGATTTCTCAACAATTTTAATACACTAAAGTCTCTCAAAGATTTACCGGTTCAACTCACTAGAAAATCTAATAAATTGGTACAGCCGAAGCAAAAAGAAAAATGTGAAAACTTCGTAACGATTTAAAATAGTAAAAAAGATTCAATGAAAAAAGCGGAGAGCCCTTTCAAGGCTTCGGTCCGTTTTAGAAGTAAAGCGATGAAGATTTGTAAGGATTAGTTAGATAAACAACTTTCTTTATATAAAAGGAAAATAAAGACAAGTAGGCTGGGAGAAAATAAGAGGGGAGTTCGAGACGTCTGTGTGTACGATATTTTTACGTAACGTACGATAAAGGTGTGATAAATGGAGCTAAGTGTGCGCCTCAAGTGTGCCTAATACCCACCGTGCGTTTGTGATGAAAATTCACTTTTACGAAGGAGAGGAAGGTAACCGTTACTCAGGAACTTTCATTATTTTTATACGAGATAGGCGCGAGTATGTAAATGTCGTACTTAAGTATATTTTATAAGATTTTGCTTCCATTATTGCTGCTTATTTGATGTTTTAGTCGGTTATACACAGAAGAATTCCTACAATGGATAGCATTTGTTATCTTTACCGTGAGGTGAGTATACACTAGAGCATTTTCTAGACCATAATCATCACCATCTGCCTAGCCTTTTCCCAACTATGGGAAAAGGCTAGGGTCGGCTATCAGTCCAACAAGATGCAGCTGAATATCAGTATTTTACATGGAGCGACTGCCTATCTGACCTCCACAACCCAGTTAGTACTAGGTAATACGATACCCCTTAGTAAGACTGGTTGTCAGTCTTTTTTAGCCACTGTCTACCTGTGACGACTGTCAAAGATCTACAAATGACAGTCGGGACCAACGGACCAAACCACCATCCACCATTCATGACCAGACCATTCCCATGTAATGTAACGTTTCTTCGAATGCTCGGCACGGTCTTCGAAGTGGCGACTGAACATTTACTTGTAACATTCCTTTCTACTTTGCGTTTATTCTTTACCGTAATGTCGGATCAACGCTTGTGTCAATGCTCGATAAAATATTCGGTTCGTGAAAGGGACAAATAATACCGGCTCAATGTTTTGTTACAAGTACTTATCTTTATACAAAACAATAGTATGAAGTAAATATTTATGTGGCTGTTATAATACATCGTCGTAGCACTCTTTATTTTCTACTGATGAATTAGTGAGGTTAAGTTTTCCAATGTACCAAGCACATCAGTGTAATGTATAACAAAACGAGTGCGTAGTTTCTGAACTTAAGTTCGTTAAAAACATACCAATAAAAACTGCGACCTGGATTTTGGTGGCGAAAAAAACAAAAGTATGTTTATAAATCGGCAGTTTTTGGCCAAACAGTCGGTTACTGCAAAAACTTTTTTAATAACTGAAACGTACTGTGAAACTAGTCTATTTTGGATACTGACGTGATCCAATAATCTATATGTCGAAGTTACAAAAACGACGAACTGGCTAAAAATTAAATAGTCGAACGGCGTTTCCGCTAACAGTGTTTAAACTGGTCACCATTTTATTTGTTCACCGAATACGAGAAGTTTTATAAAATGTGCAATCATCGTGAAATGAAATGAAATGATCGAATGATATAATATTTATTTTTGTAAATTGGTTGTAAAAATCACGTTTACACGTCAAAAAAAGCCTTATATTTTGAAAAGAGACGGAGCTGGCTTCACATTGTAATACTAAAGTATATGTACTTAAAACAGCGCATTAAATGAGCTACTATAACAGAAAGTTCTTGACCGACGCACCATAGACATTGAATCATGCTAACTTATTAATCCTGTCAGTAATGTTCTTTGCAGCCATAAAGAACGATTTGTAAGCAAAAAAAACACACAGTACTTCGTTTAGCTCCCAAACAAGTCAACAGAAAAACCACATAAAAACCGTACATCCCCGAATAACAAACATACATTTCAATTTTATTTACTCCTCTTAATATTTGGTGCACGTATTTCGAGGCAGATTTCGCTGCTTCATCTCCACATTGGATTCATAATAAATTCGTTTCTGCATAATACGACGTCACACTTTTGCCCAAAGGCGACTGAACTTGTCTTTTATTTTTTATAGACCACAGTCGGAAAGTTCTGCTTTATTTTCATGTTGGCGTTTAACGAATCCGGATGTTTTTCAGATTGTAAGTTTGTTTAATGCCAGATCCATTTAAAAAAATTCATACTTACAGGTAATAAAGAAATAGTGCATTTTGATATAATTGGGTAAACTTTGTTATTTCCTTCGAGGCAGAATTAACACCCGAGCTGCAAGCGAAGGTGTTATGGAGCCGAGAACCGCAGTAACAAATCCCCACGCGTATCATACGACGTAGTATTTGTGTCAGGAATTATTAGGAAACTTTGATTTAATTTTGTTTTTTTTCCGCGCTTTGCTTTCGCCAGGTTGAAAAAGAAGCAAAGGTATGATTTGGTTGAGTTGGAGTTGGAATTTGGACACAATCATTCTTTTCTTAGTACGATAGTCTGTCCAAACTAAAATCATCCCAAATCTTCTTTCACAGTAATCTCCAGTTTCAACAAAGGCTGAAGCTCTCAGGGGCTACATGGAACAGTACTAAAACTGTTCGTGTTCCCTGGTGACAAATCGCGCCCGCATTCACGCACTGTCGTATCAATCAAAGTTATCTGCGAACGTTTGTGCCAGTACTGCGAGCTAGTTGTAATGTCTGTTGTCTTCTTGGCTTTAAATAGTAGTGGAAATATGGAGAAATAAAGTTGTATCGAATAAGATTATTTGGGATAGGTTTTAGGAATGGTAATCTTGATTTTCATGGATACAAATGACTCGGTACCGCCACTTTTTGTAACGTAATTTAAAAAACGTATTATGACCTAAAAAAAATATGAATGAATTTTTCATTGAATTCATACTTAACAAGTTCACTGGTGATTAAGATTGGATATTTAGGTCATTGTTATCTTAATAAAATATTATCATGTATAAACTGTATGTAACCAGTACCGAAAAGGTAAAACTTATTCCCAGAAACTGAGCTCGTTAGAACAAACTTTCGTCCAAGGCTGTACTGCGAAAATTACCTTGAAAATGTTTGTGTGTGTGTGTGTGTAAAGCCGATACAGGCTCAAAATAATCCGTATATTAGTCGCCTGTCACCAATACAAACTCACACCTGGATACGGCTAATTGTGACGCGTTGGAAATAGCCTTTCAATCCTCACCACGGAATGATTGCGATATTTGTACGCTATCCGTCATCACGGCCGGCAACTGTCTGTACATTGCCTATAAACCGAATTTTGGTCCGTTCAAATATGTAGATTACGCGTAAACATTTTCGATAAATATTGGTAGAGGCCGAATTAGGTAGCTCAGAATATCGGAAGTATGGTGGAATTTGTGTCAGGGGGTAGTTTGTGTTGCCTGCCAAATGTAATCGGAAATTTAAATATCGGATCGTAACGTTCTGTTAAAAATAATTTAATCAATCGATCATCAACTTGCTGTCTTGATTTGGTTAAGAAATAAACAATTTTTATTTTATTTTGTTTTTATTAATCAAGCTGCTGCGTTTGGTTGCCAATTCTATTTTTCCTTTGGCGTCATCGGGTAACATAACACATGTTAACCGGTGACGTCAAAGAAAAACTAAAATAACGGCAAAGGAATGTAATTATGTATCTATCTAGACACGTTTTAACTTTTGGGACTCTCCGCATAATTCTAATGTACAAATACATTTCTTAGTCAACTACAGCCAACCATATACAACATTTTTACTTAGTCCCATGTCAAAATGCCGAGCGTAACAGATCAAAGGCAAGAGAAGATTGAAAAAAGAACTGAACGAAACAAAAATCATAACAGAAATCTTTTAGGACAGATCCATCCAACATCACAGACGTTACATAGTACTTCCAACATTGGCCAAACATTCGTCCAATAAAATCTGACAAGAAGCAAACTGTATGATAAGTACAGACGTATGGCACACGAGATCGGAATAAGAATTACAGATTACAACTCGTGTATCTGTCGCAGGGTAATTGAAAAATATGTTTTTTTGCGAAAATCCTAGGATTATTGCAAAAAAAACCAGCTTCTGTTAGGTAAGTCGCGGACAGTGACGATGAGTTTGCCGTTGATTGACTGATATGAGACACAAGCACTGACGGATGTGCCGATTGGTTAACAATTTTATTTGAGAGATGTTCTACTACCAACCAGAATAAAGGTGTTGCAGACAGTTTTTTTTAGCTTTGACCGAGTGGTGGCCCAGAGGCCAAAGAAACTAGGGCCGTCCCAAAGCCCGTTGGGTCGACGATATCGCCAAAGTCGCGGGAAATACCTGGATACGGGACGCACAGAACCGGGAAGTATGGGAGCCATACCACGCAATCGCACCACTGTTAGCCAGCAGTGGGTGATTTCGGGCTGATATGTTTCTGATGAGATAGATTTTGCTGATTGGCAAATCTAACTATAAAGTTTGCGTTTTTATGCAAAATTCTTAGAATTCTTGCAAAAAAACAGTTCTTCCAATTACCCTGCAACATATCGAAACGAATGAAGTTTAACATACTTATGTAAATATGTCGCGAAGCAGCGGGTCTCACGGAACCCACGGATTTTATTACACGAGTTTCCCCGTTCGTAACTGATGTAAATTTTAAACGTACGAGACGCGATACGGATGTTAAGAGTTTTAACATTCAAGGAAGTGAGTTAAAAATGTCTATGGCGTAGTTAAGGCATGTATTGTAAGAGATTTTGTTGGATAATGGAGTTTGTGAATGTTTTGTCGATGTTAATTTGAGAAAGGATTGTATTATGTGTGGTTTTATCATGGGATAATGAGGTTTTAATGCCTTTTACTTCATCACGAGGTAAGGATTGAATGTAGCGTAATCTAGCTTATAACGTGTTGGTAAAATGGGCTTATATGCACGCTAGTTAAATTAAACTTTAGTGTTTAGTATTTATTATAACCCTATGGGGTTTCCCATTGCTAACTGCTAGCCTTACGGAATGATATCGAAAAAACGATGACGCAACTAATTTTTCATTAAAAATTTGAAAAAAACTGCTTTAGTGCATTCGTTGGATAAGGAAATTTAGTAAAAAGATCATGTTTTTAAATCTGCCAGTTTAGGCTTTTTGTTGTATATAAGTGAATTTATTTTTTAGGGTGATTTACGAACAGGACTGACAATTTTCTAACCCGCTTCTTTCATAGCCGTATAAACTTTGTTGAAATATAAGAATAGCTCATCAGATCCGACACGATGTTTTATCAATAAACCAATATTTCCCCTAAAACAATAGCAACTAGAAGCCATTCAATCCGGTGCTAATTACAAAGTCAATCAAGACAACGTGACCGAGGTATTCCCGGAGCAGTCTATTGATCCTTCACTATTTATACCCGGCTGCAATGTCTGAATGAACCCCGTTGTCGTCATGTCGCTATAAGCCGTAACATTGTACTGGTTCAGCGATTTGTAAAGCTCGTAAATGGTGAAAAAATAACATAAGAGTCAGACATAACTGCATTGATTTAAGTAAAGTACTTATTGGCCACACACAAAGTATGTACTCAAATTACTGGCCTAAAGAATCCGGTCTTTAGACCCATATTCAGGGACATATTGCAGCTGATGACAGTGAAATCATCTGCCTAGCCTTTTCCCAACTATGTTGGAGTCGGCTTCCAGTCTAACCGGAAGCAGCTGAATACCAGTATTTTACATGGAGCGACTGCCTATCTGACCTCCACAACCCAGTTAGTACTAGGTAATACGATACGCCTCGGTAAGACTGGTTGTCAGACTGTTACAGGTAGACCTGTAACAGCTGTCAAAGATCTACAAATGACAGCCGGGACCAACGGCTTAACGTGCTTTCCGAGGCACGGAGGAAACTCGGTATGTAATGGGTGGTCACCCATCCACAGACCAACCTAGGCAAGCACGGCTTAACCTAAAGATTAATCCGAGCGGCTGTTATTATTTAGCCACGAGCTCCTCTAGATGATGACAGTGAAAATGAAGCCCAATTGGTAGAAGTAGAAATCCGTCTGGTAGCTCCAGGGACTATAGCGCGTTCAAACAACTTTAGATTTAATATGTAGGTAGTATAGATTTTCAATTTCAACGTAGTTACAAATTATCACGACAAATTGAAGGCCGATAGAACAATGGAAAAATTCACAAATCGTACACAAGGCGACACATCAAGATATAAATTTCCAGTATATGGTGGTCTCGGTTTGTATAGATTTCCCGTACAACAAGAGATCCGCTTATACTGGTTTTGTATAGCTTGATTGATAGTCGTGCGTACTTTGCATGTATGTGGTTCATAAGAATGTAAATAAGAGTTTGTTTCGGAATTATTTTACGAGTAATCTTGATAGTCGGCGAATCTTCAAATTTACTTGGCGGATTAAAATTAGCCCCCGTATTCACAAACGCTCAGCCCGAGATTTCGATGTGGCAAGTTTGTTTATCTGTTATCAGCATGACGAAAGCGACCAAGATGGGCGTCGAGCGATTATGAGTGTGGCTGGTCTCGGATTTATTTTCCTTCAGGAGTCGAAAAACTCTGTACTTACTAAGAACATATGAGAAGAGTACAGGAAAAATAAGTGAGGGTCATTGGTGAGAGGATAAAAGTTCTTCTTCATCTTTTTAGATGAAGAAGAACTTGTGACGTGCTGATGAAACTCTAATTGTGTTAGATCAGTATGTAGCGACCTGCACAGCTGTAACTTTGGGTCGATTAAATCCTGAAAAGGGCAAGTGGTTGCACAGGATGGGCAGGACGGGAGGTACAGCATATCCTGCAGAGGGGCTCCCCATGGGCATTCTGTTGGGGATGGTTCGAGGATACCACATTTTGGACAGATTATATCTACAGGTCTGCAGTCGGTTAATAGAGTAAAAAGTTCAGTATCAATGTAATTAATTACTCCATCATTACTTTGCATAAATTAATTGGTATGAGTGTTATTGAAGTTTAAATTTTAAATGAAAAGTCGATATCTGTCGTGTTCACTGGACAACCTCATTAGTGATGCAAATTCACAATGTTTCACTATGCCAAATTAATGAAGCTATGTTTGGAAATAGAAATAGTCAGAAACATGCTTGTTATATGTCAAGTTGTCAGAATTTATGAGGGGTGATATATTGTTGTTGAATTATTAAATACTGCAATGTTTATTTTATTTTTGATAAGAATTTCCTAGTAAAACCTCTTTTCTTCTTCTTTGATATCTACACAATCTAACTGCCTTACTGGTTTAGTGGTCACAAGTGCTACCGCTAAGCACGAGGTCTAGGTTTGATTTCTGGATCAGGCAAAGTGCTACCTACTGGGTTTTATTATCAGGAATTTTACAGTAGCTGCCCACAGTCTGGATTTGTGCTCGGTAGATGAAAATGAGCTAACCATTCGCATGTAAGGTACACCTCTGCCTAACCTTTCAGGCATAACAGGCGTTGTGTTATTTTATATTTTACTCCGACGTCGTTTCCTTCAACAGCGCCATAATTACCTGATATTCTTTTGTCAGAACACGCCACGGGCGCTTAAACCTAAATGTTCTGGACTTACCTAGACCCAAAAAAATATTCTTTAACAAAATTCTCATCTAATATTTATTTCACCAACCCTTGCGTTGCCGAGAGCTATATGAAATTACTTTGTTAGAGCGTTATCACACTGACGAATTGCCAGCGTGGTTCCAACGAGACGATTTGTGAACGGCCTCTCGGCAGGTGAGAAGCGAACTAGCCGCGACTACGCGACGAGTACTCCGTGATTTCATAATATTGCACACTCGCTTGTCTTGCTCTCTCTTGCACACTCACGTCAATCGCTCTCATCACGCAAACACGATGAAGAAGTTGCGTACAGGCGGCGCTATGTACACGAAGCGACTGTGTAAATCGCCATTGTGATAAGGCCCTTACAACACGGCCGGTTATTTTATTTTTCTATTAGATAATACCTACAATCAGTAGGTGCTGAAAAATAAATTTACTCCGTATGTTTAAACGTATTATTTTGCGGAACGTAATACAATCTGTGAATCTGGTGGACGGGTTTGTTATTCAAGTCCACGTTTATTTGGAACAAAAGCGTTGATCCGTAAACTTAACCCTTTGCAACTGTATGTCCGTTCGTGCAAAAGAAATTAAGGTCAACGTACAGTTATAGCCGTTCGATATTCATTCTATGGCAACGTACTCTTATACATATCGCCTCCGATCGAGTTAAAATGAGCGTAGTTCTGCCAAAATATATCAACCCACATCAAAATTTTCCCCCATTTCCCGAAGTAATTGTCCTGATTTTGAGTGTTCTAAATCCACGTTTAGGATGTATATTTATGGGTTTGATTTAATTAGGACTACATTTAGAATGTTAGATTAGTTAGAAGTATAAAATTTAACAAAATTAGAAATAGCTTGTGGGTTAGCACATTATGACAGAAGTGAGATGGTGCCATCCAGTGCAGTGCTTACAAGTGTGCGATGAGCTTCATTCGTGTGTTTGTACGTTAAAATTCATGGCAGAGTGAAAGTGCATTAGCTTCACTCTGTCATATTTGTAGGTTAAAATAATATAATTTATGCGAGAAACGGAGTTGGTAAAGGAAGATGAATTAATGTAGTCTTCTAATTTGTGTCACATTATATTATGGCTAACGGGTGACGTCTTACATAAACATGTTTTTTTCAGTACCCCAAAACTGACAGCCAAAAGACAAACAACTCTACTAACCACATGATATAATCCACAATAGTAGAAATTGCCAGTTCATTACTTATTTAAACTTTTCTATTTTTGGTAAGGTCTCGAGGTGAACCAGCACTCTAATTGGGTAACTTGGTTTTAATCACAATTCAAAGAAACATGTAGAAGATTCATTGTTTCATACAATGACAATGAATAATCTTATATATACAATTCTCGTGTCACAATGTTCGTTCCCGTACTCCTCCGAAACGGCTTGACCGATTCTCATGAAATTTTGTGAGCATATTGAGTAGGTCTGAGAATCGGCCAACATCTATTTTTCATACTATTTATATGGCAAAACAACGTCTTGACCCGCAAGTCAGCTAGTATGATATAAATGATAGTTGGGCATTTTCTTTGAAACTCTCGTCTAGAAAATTGCGAGCTATATAGATCCCTAATTACACATGACGAGACTAAAATATGATTTTTTGTAGCTACTTGCCCGTAACATAACATCACGCCTGTAATCCCCAAAAGATAAGGCAGAGGTGTACCTAATAGTACACCCATTTTTCGCCGCAGTTATGTTTAAGTCCCATGTAATAGGGGAAAGCCTATTGTCATCAACCAGGCACAAATACAGACTCCGTGGTTGCTACTGACAAATTCCTGATGGAAAAACCCAATAACATTTTGCCCACCCTGGGAATCGAACCCAGGACCTCATGCTCAGTAGTCGCGCTTACGACCACTTGACCAACGAGGCTACTAGCACCTTTACCTATTAGATACTTTATCTCCGTTAATTACCCCGAGAAGGCTAAGTATAAAGTAAACAAAGCTTTTTTGTTCTGAAGATTGGGGTATTCCTCAAAGCGCAACTATTTTTAAGCGCAACCAACTAAGAGCAACTAAATTATTCCTCGAAGCGCAACCATTAGTTGCACTCATAAATTCAAATTAAAAAAATATAAGTTTATTCCTCAAAGCGCAACCCTGATGAAAAATAGAGAGGGTATGATAGATATTTTTTTTTAAATCATGCTTGCGCTTTGAGGAATAATCATATAATATTTTTAATTTGAATTTGTGAGCGCCACTAATGGTTGCGCTTCGAGGAAGAATTCACTTGCGCTTAAAAATAGTTGCGGTTTGAGGAATATCCCTGAAGATTAGACTCACGCCTAAAGTATTTATCTTTTAGGTTATTACATTGCAGAGCAAAAAAGTTGCGTAAGTAAAGTTTGGTTATAAAGGGGCGAAGTTTTTGTGAGGAATTTTGACTGGGTCCTGAATTACTCTTAGTGTTTTATGATTTATTTTGAGTACGTGTTCCGCACAACAAATAAAATTTTGTATCTTGTATGCCCGAAATCTCAAAAGGCTTAAAACTACGTATTTCTTTTATTTCTCTACAATCAACTGGTTAGAGAAAAATATCTATACTAATATTATAAAGTATAAAGATCTTTTTATACCTATTTTCATTTTTTTTTTGAGATACTTCTCTTTGTTGTAGGACGTGGGTTAATTTTGTATGGACCGTGCCCCTTCTTTTTTGTTTGTAAATTTGTAAGTAGGGGGTAATCTTCGAAACTACTGATCCGATCGAAAAGTCTTTTACTAACGATAATTTACATTATTCCCGAGTATCACAGTTTACATTTCAAACGATCCCGTGGGTTCAACTTCAGTACATAACAGAAGCGAAGCCGCGAGCAAAAGCTAGTATTATATAATCAGCTTATAACCACAGAATATATAACAGTACTAACGTACATACATGTTACCACAAACTGTCAAAATTTCTCATTCGATTTTGAACTTAACCATCAACATTTTATGGTTTAAAATCACTTGAGTTTGACAATTTGTGGTAACTTGATGTGCTGGCGACTGTACGATAACAAATGGGCCGTGAACCACCACGCTACGCTGGCCCGATGCGGATTGGTAGATATCACTTGTCTTCAAAATTCTTCAAAATGTTTAGTGCTGGGAGCTGGGACATTCACGATGTTTTCCTTCACCGTTTAGAGAGCAGTGGTGAAGAAATAAATTACCCAAACTACCTATCTGGGTTCAAAACTATAACATGGGCCACCGAATGCTCTGAGCTTAGTGCTATAGTAACTGCAGTACCTCGTATTTTCAAATAAACATTTCCAACAAACTAGTGGAAAGTGGCTAACGTAAAACGTAACGTATCGGCTTATCCATTGACCGCGGAACACTGGCCACTTATGGCACCCAGGGGCGCAATTCAGTACCTATAGTTTGTGTTTTCAGAAACTATGCCAGTATCGACAACAAAATGTTCCCGGAAAAGAAACTTTATTCCTACGTCAATAAGTACTAAATAAACTTTTCAATAATAATAAAAGTACCAAACATTTCCAGTATTGATGTTAGTTTTACTTGAGTTTGAGAACTTTTCATTACATCTGCGTGAATTGTTGGAATAAATTATAATGAATTCAAATAATTTTGTAATTGGTATTGTTTGGTTTTGCTTCAATGTGTTGAATTACTTCAATCGGACTTGAACTTTTGCCTTATTTTGTGAAAGTAAAACAGATTGTTGACATTTATCTAATATCTCATACCTTCCTGTCTTATTTATAGATTACTAGCTGTTGCACAACTTCGTTCTCAAAATTGACCAAGATTCATACAAACTTTCAACCCTCGTTTTAATCCCTTAGGGGATGAATTTTCAAAAATCTCTTCTTAGTGCACACTTACGTCATTTAAGTAATGTTTGTGCAAAATTTCATGCTTCTAGACCTAGAGGCTTCAGCTATGCGTTGATCGATCAGTCAGTGAATCAGTCAGCCAGTCAGTTTCTTACTTTATGTAGATAGACACATAGGTGCACAATTGCACATTGTTCCTAAACAGTTTCCCCATATCTCTTATGGATTCAGATTTTTCCCATACTGTCCCATTAACCTAGGAAATTTAAAAAAAAATTGTTTTACACACTTTATAAGTTATACGTGTTATCTTACTTTATAATAGGAAATTATTAATCGAGCGAACAAAAATTTAATTGTCGACTAATATTATGCTGAATGGCCGACTATTATACCCAGTAACTAATTATTTATCCGTTCATTGCAGCAAGAAGAACAAAGGAAGCAAGAGCGGGCGAAGCGAGCTCGAGACTTTTGGCACCCGACTCGGACTGGTTAGATTCGAAGTTTATTTTCGCTCGTTTAAATACTACCCCTTTATTACGTCACGTATAAGAAAACAGTATCTTATCCATTGTTTAATCAATCGCACTATACAGTGCCTGTATATTCTGTTTTATTTAAATCCAAGTCAAAAGCATCCATTCTTCTGCAATTTTTCCAAGAATCCTTTTCCATCAATTTTCCCCGCATGCACACTAAAACCATAACAGTTATGGTAAAACAATTTCATAACGACGCTATGAAGGAAATTGCATTAGTTTCGCTCTTTGTCGTGTCATATCTGTGACATCGTTGCACTTACCCAAATTGTGCCGCGGGGACTCTACGATTAGATTATGGTTCTTGTGGTTGTGACACGTGTTTTCAAACGGTTTTGTGTTTCAGGATTCGTGAAATGTTGGATGAGGTATGTACAGTCATGAGCACCATTATGTATACACTTTCCTAAATTTAAAACCAAATGTCGCGAGAAATAGCGATTGTAACTAGGAGATAGGATCTTTTTCATAAAAATATGAGTTCCAGAATATTATGTACGTAAAAACATGAAATTTTAATCAGAACAGTAGGAGAAAAACACTTTTAAAAGTTGTTAAGTGTTTACATATTGGTGATCGTGAATGTACTGACTTAGTTTTATGTTTTCGTCAAACGATTTTTTTTTGGATTGCTTGGCCGGTATCTGATACGAATGGATGCCTTAATGTGACGCTCACGTGGTTGTAGTAACTCGATGTGTTGGCTACTAAGCCAAACTACATCCAATTTATCTCCTATCTGGCCTCCACAACCTCCGCTTTTTTTAATAATGCAAAATTGATTGAGTATTTTATAAACAGTACATTATTTAGCATGTTATATTTTTAATAAGAAGAAAAATCATATGCAACATGTACTACATACATACTTACCTACTTCGTAGGTAGTATTCTACCAAATAACAAAGACTACCTTTAACATTTGCGAAACTAACTACTACTATTAGAGCATTTTCAAATGAAAACACGCACACACACACACACATATACTCTATTCATATCATATGTGGGTTGCAATATGAAATGCTTCAGCAATTCGATGAATGAATCCCCTTTATGTGTTGTTACTCGGAAATAACAAGTAACCGAAGAATATAATGGAGTATTTAGTTTTCGGGTTATGTATGTGTAGGTTGGTTTAATTTTCAGGTTCAATCGTTGCGTCAAATAGTATTTTTGTGGCAACTATAATATAGGTATTATTTATAATCACCTGCCTAGCCTTTTCCCAACTACGTTGAGGGCGGCTTTCAGTAGTGACGTTCATGAATGATGAACGTCAATAATCACTTCGATCTGTATCATTAATGCCCGTTTTGTCTAACACTATGAAACAACCAATTTAATATCAAAATACTATTGCACTGGTAGTTTCAACTCTGATTAACAGAGCGTTTGAAATCCACCAGTGTCCTTTTATTTGGGCACTTATTTAGGTGTCGCCTAGCTTAGCGATAGTGAAAATGAGCTAACTTACAAGTACATACCGGGTAAAACGGGGTGAATAGGACCGCAAGGGTGAATAGAGACAAAACTTTGATGGGATTTTAACGTTGAATTAATTTGATTATGTTATCAAAAAGTACTCTTGTTTTATTTACTTAGTTATACTTAATTATTTAGAGACCTTGCTGGCAACATAACATATTAATCAACGTTAAAATACCTTTCAAAATTTGTTTCTATTCACTCCTGCAGTCCTGTTCACCTCGTTTTACGGTAGTCTTTTTAAAACCAGACGATTGATACAACACCAAAAAAAACATAGTTTTTAAGCTTCCTCGAGGCTACCATACATGATTAAAAATGGTAACAGAATAATTGTACCTAGTAAAACAGTACACAATCTCCTCTCCGTTTAGTTCATGAGACTTTAACATAACAGGCGAAATATGGATTATTTCACCACATGTGTTAAAGTTTCATGAAATACGGAACAAGCCAATTGCCATCAACCGGGCGTAAATCCACAATACGAGCTGCTACTGAAAGAATCCCGATGGGAAACCCCAATAACACTTTGGCCGAGTTGCCAGTTATTTGTTGTTGTGTATAATTGTATTAACTGTGAAATTATCACGCCATGTGTTAATTATATAAACTGGCAGCCATTGTTGGCTTACAATCATTAAACGAAGTTAATTAATGGCGCATTCCGTTGGTATCAACATTTATTTGTTAGTATCGGTAGGTGCTTTTATTAATAAAAACATTTAGGTATTACAAAGAGCTTTGGCTTGTTTTTGCCACATAAAATGCTTGAAGTCAAGACAAAAGTCATGAAGAAATCGCCCTATTGAGTTTTGATCAAAACTATGAGAGTAATGCCACATTTTCGACAGCGCTAGGTGGTTAAAAGATTGTCTAATATTATAACACTATTAGAATTTCTACTCTCAGTGTTGATTCGAACGTGGATAATCCAACGTCATCATCTATCTAGTATTTTTCCAACTATGTTGGGGTCGGATTCCAGTCTAACCGTGACTTCATCTTCATTCCTGACACGTCAACCTGAATTAATAAAAAAAAAATTAATTACAGCTAGCTCCCATTCCCCCAACAGTCAGCATAAAGACAGGGATAAACCTCAATCAATAGATTACAAATTCTACCTCCATTCATTCGTTCATAGATTATAAATGCACTACCCAATTCCGCACGATACATACACTCGCTAATAGATTACAAACATTATCGTGCACTGAACGTTCTATGTTCATAAACGACCAACATTCCAATTACGAGGTTTCATTACTGGTATTGGTTTCATTTGTCGCATTTAGTGCTTGAACTGACCAATTGGGTCGTAATAACTGTGTTTGGTAGTGAGAGAACTATCATTAGTCTATTGTGGGTGATGGTAATGGTTTTTATTTGTAGCTCTTTAAAATTCTATTCTGTTTTGCGTTATATTCTGTACTAGCACTTACCCCGCGACTTCTTCCGCAAAAATTGTGATAGCTCGGCTAATACGCATGATATAAATATAATTTATAACCTATAGCACCCACGAATAATGTAGCTTTCTGAAAGTGAAAGAATTTTTAGAATTGGATCATTCGTTCCGCAGATAACCTACATACAAACGTACAAACTTCACCTCTTTATAATATCAGTATAGATAAAATATGAATTCTGCTGTTAGCGTCAGTGTCTGTGTAAATGATGTCGGATTCTTTCTAGAGACCGCCATTCCTATATTTTATTTGCTTGAGCTTCAGAAGTATCTAACTAAAGAACTGTGTTTTATAATATGATTAATTTTGAACGAAATATTTATTATCATTAGCCACTTTCGAAATAAGTTATAAGCTGAGCAAGTTTTGCGGTTAGGAACACTTAGAACGAAAACAAAAAATCTTGAACGTATCCTATCGGCTTCCAAATTATATACAAGTTTGAAGTGCAGCTGTTGCACAATTAGTTGCTGTTGCACGAGAATACTGCAAAATATCGACCAAAGAGAACAAATATCAGCGAGTAAAAGAAAAGCAAATAAAAGCTGGTAGGTACGAACTGTTCTGTTTTCAAAAATTAACGCGAACCGATCCACGAATACCACGAAAAAAAAACGAGAATACACCATTACCGAACTAATTACAACGGATAATTTGGCCGAAGCAATTAGAATATTTTTCGGGACTGAAATTGTGAAAGTATAAAAAAATACTAGAAAAACTTTGGTATAACGAACACACAGCGGTTAACGTCAGAACTACATCCAATTAGACGTCTGAGCCCATTAAATGGATCCAGCACAAGTTTCCAACTTTCACGCAAATATACAGTAATAGTTAGCAAGCAACTTTATTGGTTAACCAGCTTTTATCATTGGATCTGTTTGTGTTGTTTCTAAATTATAGTCAGTAAACATTGTTTTAAATTAAATGCTTTGCCTCCCTACTTCTGATTAAGTTATAAAGTTATCACATATAAAATACAAATGTACACTTTTGAAAACCACAACGTGTAAATATTGTCGACCGAAATATTTGGTACATATTTGCAAGCAAATGGGATCATGTTCTAGGAAATGGTACACAGATTTAATATTGACACTTGGCTTATTAATTTCGTAAAATGTACAGATCGATGCCTACTTTTGAACCGCGTCCTACTCTTAACCAAAGTGATCGCCAGGTGAAGACGCAACCGTCGTCGCAATAATTTTGAACGACAAATACGAACATCTCATCACCCGACATACTTGAGAGTGACAGTGGTTTTGCGAAAAAACAATGACATAATATTTATTTATTATTTATTTATTATTCGTTCAATATGTCACGCGGACGCGACCACGAAACAATATGGGTTATACAAACCTGTGCCTTATGTTAATAGTTCTTACTAATTTTGTCTTCACCAATATTGTGTTTTATTTAAAACTAGCGACCCGCCCCGGCTTCGCACGGTTGACATTTACTAACGAACGACGAAGATGATTTATTGACAAATTTAAAAATATCTAATTTTTCTTATATAAACCTTGTCTTGACAATTACGAACACTGAAAAAAATAAGTTGAGCAGTGCTAACGTGATGGTCCGTCATACATGTGGCAATTGATATTTATGAATATAGATAGATATAGACAGATTATTTATCAATACATCATGATAAGCAATTCATTTTCCGAAAGTGTTGATTATGGCAATTCGCCCGATGACTGTCGACCACAACCATTATTTATTGGTAGCCGAAATGATTTAAAATGTCCAATATTATAATGCCATCATCAGGTGTTATTGAGAATTATGAAGTTTTATTGTTACATTTTTTGCCATCAAATAAACGAATAGAACAGAAATAACCTTATTTTACTCTCGAACTTCATTTTGCTTTCTTGGTCTAGTGGTCATAAACGCTATAGCTAAGCATGAGGTTTAGGGTTCGATTCCCGGGTCGGGCAAAGTGTTATTGGGTCCGTCATTAGGATTTTTGTAGCCCTAAAGTCAGGTTTTGTGTCCGGTCAATGTCAATTGGGCGGCCTGTTATATGGAACAAATACATAACTGGTGAAGTGTGGAAGCTATACCTCTGCTTAAACATTCGGGGATTAAAAACGTGACAGGCGTAATTACAACAGACGTGTCATTTTTTTTGTTAGCCTATTTGAGTATCCCACTGTTGGTCAAAGGTCTCTGCTTTCTTCTTCCAAACCTCTCTATCCTGTGCAATATCTGGGCATGTTCACCCCTCAAACAAGACCAGAACAAGTTATTTAATATTACCGACGTAGCCCGAAGAACAGCTAAACTTAAGTGGCAGTGGGCAGGGACATTGATCGTAGAACGGATGGCCGATGGGGTCAAAAAGTTCTGGAGTGGTGACCGCGAACCGGAAGATGCTGCGTTGGAAGGCCTCCCACTAGGTGGACCGATGACCTGGTGAAGGTTGCAGGGATCCGCTGGATGCGAGTCGCACGGGACCGGTCAATGTGGCTACACTTGGGAGAGGCCTATGTCCAGCAGCGGACGTCTTTCGGCTGCAATGATGATAATGATGATGATTTAATATTGTTTTATTTATTTTCCTCGTAAAATGGACCAGCAGAAACGAAAATTACCTACGTCGAATTAGTTACTAGCCCACTTCTTTCTATGGAGTTCTATCTGCTGAAACTGATTAAAATCTACTTTTTTATGTCTTAGCTTAATTACAAGTCTACATAAACTGAGGTAAATGCAATTACAGGCCACTCGAAACAGTAAAAGAGGACTTGAATAAAATTGTTTCAGCGCTTCGGTATCGTTGAATGCAACCGACAAAATGCAGGAATTCTTTGAAACCAGTTACTGAAACCAACAATGATCAATTCAGGCTTTTTGAATCGAACTTCTTTTTATGCAAAATAGTTGCCTCTTTTAAAGACGACTTAAAAAGAATAGTTAGGTCAAAATGTTGTTAACAATGACGCACTAAATTGATGATCGCCATTTGACGATATTGATCGTCGAGGCTGTTGAACCGATGTTCAACGAAGCTCTTGTCCTCAGGCCATTTTAAGTATCATTATTATTTCGTTTATACATACATCTTTACACATATCTTTTATATCATCAACAAACGTGATTAATGGTACGTACATAGTGGAAGGAACTTGTGATAAATACTTTTACTATGAATTCAGTAACAGATTTATTTTTTTACGGTTATTTAAAATCTACTGTTTTATACAATATACGGTCTACGATTTTCTGTAATAACCGACAAAAATTTTCTGAAAGATATTTACTAGCTAAATTTTATTTATTTATTTACTTAAACTTCATGTACAATAGTGGTACATAGGCGGAATTTTATATACATTTATAATTTAAAATAACCTAAAGTAACTAACTTAACACTAAACTTAAAAAATGGCGTCAAAAAACTCTCTAACGCTGTCAAATGGTAATGTTCCCAAGAGTCTGGCGGCGTTGCCACGTTGTATGGCAACGCACACTATTTTCGCACTACTTAACATTAGTTTCAGGTCTACAATCACGTAGGTAGATGTAAGTTCGTGTCACTATGGAAATAAATTCTGAAGTACTTATTTAGGGTGTAAACGGACCCTTCACGATGCCGTCAACCAAGCATTCTGCACATCAAACTAAGTAACTCTACGTAACTCTTTTTTTTCGGGTGTAAAATCAAGTTTTACGGTAGGACTCAACATAACGCGCACAAAATATTGTGCATGGATTATTACGGTTGTCGTGGAGGTATTTAAAATAAAGTTATAACACCAAAAAAAAATATTTAAAAAAACTTGTGAAAAATGTGGAACTTTGACCCCCAATATTTCCGTAACTAGAAGGGGGGTTGTGGTCTAGAACAAAAAAATACGGCAATAAAGGGGAGGACAAGTGCCTTTCGGCTTCGTTAAGGGTATTTTTCCACCCATTATTTAACTATTTTTCAATTCCATTAAATCTGCAACAAAGCTTCGTGTTCTATTTCAATAAAATTCCGGCTAAAATAACAACTAACACAACTAACACTTATTGAACATTCAAATACTAACACAAATAGCCGACCCACGTGACGCGTTCAGCTCCATGTTCTGCTCTAGTCAAACGGAACATGACACAATATGCCTAAAGCCTTTTATCTCGACACAGATGGAAAATTGACTTCAAACGATTGGTTTTATTTGTCAAAGCTATTCTTTCGACATTTTACTAACGTCAACGATCGGTACAAAAAAAAGAATTGGGTCGGTTATCTTAAAAGTCAATGTCTGTTAAATCAACGGGTATATAGTATGTCTGCGTTTTCCTCATTGGTATTTGAGTAGGAAGAGAGTTAAACGAAAATTCTTTTGTTTGTCAACAAACAATAATTGTAATTTCAACAGTATCATAATTTTCTTAATTTTACCTTTAGCTTGCAGTACTGGATACTGGTTACTCATAACAGTTATTTGAATGTCTGAAATAAATGTATAAAATATTATGCATTTATTTCAGATCACGTAATTGTCCAAGTAATTATAGAACTAATTTGACGGCACGGTTGGCGCAGTGGCTGAGCGATTGACTGCTGCGCTTCGTGTCGCGGGTTCGATTCCCGCACGGAACAAATATTTGTATGGCCTACAGGTAGTTGTTCCGGGTCTGGCTGTTTGTGTATGTTAGCTTAAATGTTTGTAAACGCACCCACGATACAGGAGAAATTCCTAGTGTGGGGCAACGTTTAAAAAAAAAAAAAAAAACCTCAGATTATAATTGAAAAGTAGGTAAATAGTTAGCTTTCGCATTTCGACAAAACTCAAACTCAAAGCAGTTTGAGTTTGGTTGAACGCGGTAATCTCAGGAAATACTGGTTGGATTTGAAAAATTTTTTTAGTGTTGGATAGCTCATTTATCGAGAAAGGATATAGGCTATACAATTTCACGCGGACGAAGGTCGCGTGCAACAGCTAGTCTAAGATAAGACAATGTTTAAAGCTCTTTTCCATAATCGAATCAGCTACAGGCACCGCTGGGTTGAAGGGAAACGTACTCATGCACTTCAAACACTGGTTACGTCTCGGAATTTAACGATATTTCAGTTTCCATTGAAATTTTAGGTTATTTTCAGATTGAATATTCTAAAGAAAAATGCTTACGGTTTTTGCTTGTAGTAGATGGAAGAAGAAGGCATGCTGTGCCGACCACAAATAAATTGGGATTTTCGACGATAAAAGGGTAGATAAGGTACCTAGTTGATGAACATGATCATTGATAAAAACAAAGATTACTTATTCCCCGCTCACATCCTTGGACTATGCCACCTGCAACGTGATTTGCGTCAGGCGATCCCAGCGTATGTCACTTGTTTCCGGGGGGACCCGTGGCATGCAATTTCATGCATTTCGTTTTTCCGCAGTTCACAGTCGCAACACGCGTGTAGATCGTGGCCAGACGGCAAGTGGTGTTGTGGCATAAAAACTTTTTACAGAATACGGAACACTCACATAATGTATTTATGGATTTGCATTATAAAACTGCCTCGTTAGTTAACCGCGACTACTGAGCATGAGGTCCTTCGTTTGATTCCCCAGGTCGGGCAAAGTGTTTTTCCATCAGAAATTTCTCAGTAGCAGCCACGGAGTTTAGATTGGTGCCCGGTTGATGGTAATAGGCTCGCCCCCTATTACATGAGACTTAATCGTAACTGGCGAATTGTGGGTGCTCTATTAGGTACACTTCTGCCTAACCCTTCGAGGATTACAGGCGTGATGTTATTTCATGTTAACTTCATGATCATTTAAAATCTTTATCTAATTACTCCCTCTACCGTTCTAATCTTCACGTTTCAAAACACGGAGGAGATAATAACTACAGCGGAACTTAAGTGAAAGCTGAGTGAAAGCCGGAAATCGAATGTGCCATCCCAAGGAAACTATTTAACGCGGTAGCAGATAGACTATATACTCCCTCTAACCTTTGCATTAAACTAGTTATAAAATCGCTGTAGATGGTAACAAATTACTATACATTGTGTAACAAGACCCTTCACATATCCGTCAACCAAGCATTCTGTACATCAAACTAAGTAACTTTACGCAAAAATTATTGCTGGGAAATGACTTTTTTTTTTGGGGGTGAAAAATCACGTTTTAGGGTAGGACTCAATTTAACGCACTTAAAACATTGTGCTGATATAGAATTAAATTGTACGGGGGTCGTGGAGATGTTTACAGTAAAAATCTTATGATAAAAAATATGTATTTAAAAAAAAAAAACTTGTGAAAAAGTTTGAACTTTGTCCCCCAATATCTCTTTAACTAGAAGGTTCCCAGGTATGATCTAGGATAAAAAAAATATAGCAATGACGGGAAGAATAAGTACCTTTCGGTTTTGTTAAGGGTCTTGTTACACCCTACATATAGTATAAAATTAAGTTAGAGCATATTCCCGAAAAGCGTAATCAGAGAAGTATAGTAAAATTACATTTATTTAAGTTTAAATATTGTTTAATAATGGACTATAATTATATTCACGTCACGACTGCCTCTAAACTGGCGAAAAATCCCGATAATGCACATGCTGTTAGTGAAAACTTCTAAAGAAATAGAAAATCATTTTTCAGAACAAGTTATCGAATCTAGGACGAGGAATCCGCAATCGCACTTACAAGACCAACGTATCAGTACTACTGTTTATCTCATCAGTTATCTATGTACCTATGTCATCATCTGCCTAGCCTTTCCCAACTATTGGGGTCGGCCTCCAGTCTTAGCGGATATAGCTGAATACCAGTATTTTATAGGAGCGACTGCCTATCTGACCTCCATAACCCAGTTAGTACTGGGTAATACGATACCCCTTGGTGAGACTTGTTGTCAGACTTTCGGGTAACTGACTACCTGTAACGACGACTGTCAAAGCAAACAAGTCTACAAATGACAACCGGGACCAACAGCTTAAGGTGCTTACTGAGGCATGGAAGAAATTAGGTATGAATGGGTGGTCACCCATCCTCAGACCAACCTAGGCAAGCGCGGCATAACCTGAAGATTGATCCTAGCGGCTGTTATTATTTAGCCACGAGCTCCTCATCTACGTGCACAAGCACGTCTATGTATGTTCCAAAAAATCATTTTCTCGCACCAATTCACATACCAATCTCACGCTTTTTATACCACCGCCGTAGCTACCTACATACCAAGGAAATTGTTTTCTGATTGGCCAAGATTCCTTTACGACGATCTGAGAAACATTCGGGATCTTTAGACCAACATTACCGTAGGCTTATGACAGATAAAAAACGTATTAATATCGCTTTGCGGTCCCTTTTCCAAGTTCCGAACATAAGAACTATCGTTACGAAGAAGGTTTGGGTAATGTCCGTCTTTATTTCTACACGTTATTGAATGTTTCTTCGTAAACTTATATAAAAAAATTGCTTTTGGCTTTTGCAAGTAAGTAAGGAGGTAAGCCATCTTTGTTGCTAAGAGTAGATAATTTTATCATAAGCCTTAAAGGGGTAACGAAAATGTAAGTAGGTTAGTATTTCATTATTATTAAAGACATTCATCAAAATAATAGCGTACTTCCTAAAAATATTTAAACTTAAGGAAATGTTTGTGAGCTGTTTTTTTTTTCAATTAATCCTAATGTTAAGAATAATGATACGTCCATAGCACGGTCATGGTATGGTACGGTGAAGTGGGCAGACTTCTTAATATGATGTGCTAAACTATAGTATGATAAGTTCTCATTTTCAAATTCTCAATTTAAGGAACCGTGTGGATGTGTTTTATACTATGTAAATTGATTGTTCTTTACATACTATAAAACAAAGTCGCTCCCGCTGTCTGTACGCTTAGATCTTTTTAAACTACGCAACGATTTTAATGCAATTTTTAGCAATAGCTAGAGTGATTCAAGAGGAAGGTTTATATGTTGTATATTGCACCCGTGCGAAGCCGGGGCGGGTCGCTAGTTAATATTATAAAGTCTACATATTACTCTACCGATAAAAATATTATTTTTCTTTTTTTAATAAAACGTTGCCCCACACTAGGAATTTCTCCTGTATCGTGGGTGCGTTTACAAACATTTAAACTCACATACACAAACAGCCAGACCCGGAACAACTACCTGTAGGCCATAGAAATATTTGTTCCGTGCGGGAATCGAACCCCGCGACACGCAGCGCAGCAGTCAATCGCTCAGCCAATGCGCCAACCGTGCCGTCAGATAGATAGATATTACATACCACTTAAATATTTTGCTATCAAAATCACTTTAAACCTAAAACCTCACGACATTTATTTTCTCTCAGACCACACGACTTTTATAAGAAAACGAGCTCACCCTCAATTTAAAGTTGGAAAATAAATATGCCAAAGACAAATATTATATTTGAGTGCACGAGTATGCCTCACGAGATATTGCGATACCCGACTGTGAGGAGGCAAAGGAAATATGTGTACATGCATTACTGTAAATGTGAGGCGAGTTGAGTGAGTTTGTGAGTTCTAGTATATTTGTGTTCCTGGGTTATTTCTGTAAAAGTAATAAATTCAATTGTGAGCTTTTGTTCTGTTATATAAAGCGTGTTTTGAAATGAAGTGGTAATTATGATAATATGGTCAATGATACTTCTTCTTCTTTTTAACATGTCGGTGGCAATCTAATTTTTTATCTCATTGTTGGTGTTAGTTTGGTACTTTCAGTAGCATCCAATGGCCCCTGTAATATACCAACAATAGGACAGGCAAGACACGATATTAAGAGTCTTATCGTGAAAATAACATCATATACACTCCAGAGCAGAGTCATCAATGAATCTCAATTTGAACGGTATCTCAAGGTTTGGGTCAACCTGGGTCCAGATATTAGTATCAGTAAAGGCAACTCTTGTCCAGCTGTGAGATTTTCAACAATTGACACAAATCCTTTTATATATATTTTTTTTTAAGCATTGGCACTAGGGCTAGGGCTAGGGCTGATTGACTTGCCTGTTTCGTGGGTGCGTGGGATAATTCATGGAAGTCTGTCCAATAATTAGATAAATTATTTGGTAAAGTGTCAGTTTAAGATGAATTTGTATTCCTACTGACGATCTGATTAGGAGCGTTGTGTTATGAGTTACGAATAATTTTCTATTGTTACAAGACCCGCGGGGAGCCAACGCTAAACAACGGATCAAAGAATCAGTTGGGGAGTGGAATCTACGGATAGGGTGCCGTGACGTTTTTACGAAACTAGCTGTATTTTTTAAATTATTTATTTATACTTTATGTACAATAGTGGTACATAGGCGGACTTAAAGCCAGAAGGCATTCTCTACCAGTCAACCTTTGGGTTAAATAAGAAAACATTGTGATAGGGTACTAAATAAATATAAAAATAACTTTTTACTTTTGAAAATTTATATTGGCACTTATAATGATACTAATACACATAATATGCAAATATTATTATATATTGTTTATTTCTATTTTGTTGGACGACACCTAAGTGAATGCACTTAGGTGTCGTCTAACGAAAGTAAATATAAATTTCAGACAATTTCAATTTACGCGAGATAATACACATTGTGTGTTATCTTAAACTCCCAGCTGAACGATTCATCTTCCTAAGAACTTTCTAGAACATGTTTATTACTCACTGGAGACTAACACTATCATCTAAAATACTTGTCAGCGCCTTATTGTACGTAATGTAGTCCAATTTTTCTCGGTAACCAACGTACTTTCGTGAGAAGTATTCCTCAAGGGTGAAATTAATATTTGTCGAGATAAAACTACGTCTTTTCTCTGTTATTCTGAGACAAATATGAGCGTGAACAAAAACCTTAATGTCTTTAGTGACTGTTTGTTATAGTTGTGAGGCAATTTATTTTCCTAGATTTACGGTTTACTCATATATTTATTTCGGGGTCTGCGCAATAGTTTCCAACTCACTCGAATTCATAAGCTATATTGCTAAAAAAGTTATGAGTCATTGAAAAACTCTAGTGGTCTAATGAAAACTACCAATTATTTTGTTGCCACTAAATTATTTTCGGTACGACTGCAATTTTCTACATGATGTAGATATCAAGACGTTAAGTTTTTCGTATGTTTTAATGTGTTTGGAAATCTTGATATTTCTGATAGAAAACTATTCCGCAATAATGCATTGTTCTGTGGACAGAGCACCGGAGCCAAGTCGAGGTTTAAAGTTAGTAGACAGATTCGTCGCACTAACACGTTGAAATAGGGCCATTTGGCCCCTTAAATTTAGTTTAATTTGTTTTTTTCTGTTTTAATTTTTATAATTTAGTATTTAGGCCTTTACGGGATGATGCAAAGTAATAGTATCAGTATCAGTTTTATTGTTTGTATTCTAATTTTAAAAGTTTCTGTAATTATCGTGATGTGTGAGTCCAATGATTACTTTTTCTTTCTCAGATTATAGATGGTTGGTCCTAAACAAGTACTTATTTTACTTCAACGGTATATAAGTAAAAATTCCAAACTGACTACGATCTGAGAACTCTAGAAGAAAAAGCCAATAACACTTTACCTGACCTCGTTAGATACTAAGATCTCGCTTGCAATTTAGAGACATGAGTCATAAAACTTTCCCAGTTTATTGCGATACATTTGCTCACCATATAGCATTTTCTGCATTTAGCACATTTATGTTTCTCAACCGATTCAAAGGGCTAAAGGCTGTATGTAGTATATGTCACCGTAAAATTGTAAAAACCGTTAGATTATAATCTATCTCGCAAGATTGTAATCTGTCGAAAGATTTTTAACCGAAACATACTGCCTACAATTTAACGCCCGTCAAATTGTAAAATGGCATGCGGCGGAACGCAACTCGCGCGCTGATTGGTTGAACGTCATGTGCCCCGCGCCGCGCCGCAAGCCGCCGCATACGGCGGCTTACCTACGCGCTTAGTTGCTTGGCGACACTAAAGCTGTACTGTCAACCAAAGTTTCACATCTAGTGCCGCCGACAAAATGTTTTTCGACTTGCAATGTCTTGAAGCCGCCAACAAGCCCGCCGACACCAGACTCGCCGTCACATGTCGGCGTGGCGCCGGAGTTTGGTGCAGAGACCATTAGGCCCTGTTCATTCAGCGCGTTTCAGTACGATATTTTACTGTACAATTTTATAATATGGTAATTATAATTTGAATTTGATCTTAATATTGTGATAACAGTAGATTTACATGTAACCCCAATATTTTACCTTAACATTACAGGAGAACCCCATTAAACGCGACTGCTTAAAACCGAATTACTTGGTATAGGGTATAAAATGTTGTTGTTTTAAGCTTTCACGGTTAAGCACACACATTTTTTTTATTTTTTTTTATTATGGGATTTCATCAAATGACCCCCCCACTCTGGGCGGAGCGGAAGGGAGTGTCAGACTTGTACTGACTACAACCCATCCATGTTCCTTCTTTGCCCTTTGTGTTCCAGGGCCACGGTATCTCTTTCGAACAGTCCCGCAGCCCTGGCAGGCATCGGCCCATGCGGACTCCTACGAACGCGCCGTCGACACGGCCTGTCGTCATAAGACGACCGGAGTTAAGCACACACTTTACAACTAAACTTATACTGTCACTTACGGGATATCTTCCGTGATAGTTCATTATTTTGAGCAGATTTTTGTTTTTTTTTTGCTTTTTTTTTCCGTCGAAATATCGGGAGCTCAAAATGATGAACAAACACGGAAGATATCCCTTAAGTGACAGTATGTAGGTATAAAATATAGTTATCCAGAATATTGTCAGACAAATTTAATTTAACGCAGCCTAATATCGGGATCACCACGGAATTGGTACGTGTATGAAGTAGACCACAGACATACTTACTTGGGTAAATAAGAGAAATTCATGCAAAAGCTTTCACAGAAACCATATTATTGCGTGTTTAGGTAAATGTAACATACATAGTACAACGTACGTACATACGTAGTAAAATCTGTTAGCAATACAAAGCATTAGTGTGTTTCACTTTGTGCTTATTTCATGGAAACCCTACCAGTCAAAGACAAATGAGCAAAGTGAAATAATCTTTACATTTCAACACAAATAAGCATCAAAGAGAAAATTAATAGAATATGGAATATTTCTTGTTTCGCATCCATATACCAAATTCTCGCTCCAATATTTTGATTTTGATTTAGATTTTGCATCAAAAGTCACAGCTGTATTCTGCTTCATCTACATATATTTATGGAATCATAGTAACAATAGCTCAAGGCCAGGTTTTAAGCTGACTCAGATATCTAGCTGTCCAGATCCTTTTGACGATGTAATATCTATAAAGGGTGTAAATAGGCCCTTAACATAGTCGAAAGGCACGTTGTTCTCCCAGTCTTTGCGAGATTTTTTTTGTGCTAGACCATACCTGGGAACCTTCTAGTTACGGAAATATTGGGGGTCAAAGATCCAACTTTTCCACAAGTTTTTTTGTAAATACATGTTTTTAATGTAAGATTTTTACTTTATAAAGCTCCACGACCCCCGGCTTGGAGTGCTTTCCATCGAGTCCTACCGTAAAACGTGATTTATCACTCCAAAAAAAAAAAGTCGAATCGCAACAATAATTTTTGCGTTAAGTTACTTAGCTTGATGTATAGAATGCTTGGTTGACGGCTATGTGAAGGGTCTGTTTACACCCTGTATTTTACGAGGTACACTGAGCCATTGTTGCCGTGGGTATATCCTGGATGACGCTGCCACAGGAACTTGGAGCTTGGCAGAAGCAAAGAGAGGCCTATATCCAGCAGTGGTGAAGTCGGGCTGTGGATGATGATGATGACCCTGAACAGTAGGACCCCGCTGCTAATTCATAGTATACAGGCTGGTCTTTTCAGTACTTACAGTTATTATAATAACAATTTCCATCGGAATTTTCATACCGGAGTCCATGAGACAGGCACTAAGTAACTCAAATAGACATTTAGACATTGAGCGAAATTCAATTATTGTATTACATAATACACTGTGTTTCCAGGCACTCAGATGGATCATATCTCAAATATTTATTCAATTTCAACCGATGTTACTTACCTAATTGACTATCGCAAGGTCTCATTTACCAATTAAAATCGGAATCCTTTGAAATTCACCTCATTTCACTTAAGACTTGTTTGTAGTGCTTCGTTTCTAAACACAGAAATTCGTACTAATATTGTAAATGCGAAAGTATCCTTTGTCTACTTGTAAACTTTACAAGCTTTAACGGCCGAGCAGATTTGGATGAAATCCGTTCAGTGTCCGTATCAATTGACCCACAGCACAGAGCACAGACAGAGAAGAGTGGCAGAAGAAACATAGGATGAACATGACATAGGATAAATTTTATCCTAGTAGTACGTTCCCGTGGGATAAATTCCGACCTCCATGCGATCACAGCCACAAACCAAAGCTATTCAGTCATAAAGCTCATTTTATACTGCTATGATATTCCTTCGCTGAATTCTGAGCAAAATTTAATTATTTGAGATAGGTTCGCGATACACCAATGTAATGTCATTAGCTGGTAAGCAGCTTTACTAAATTATGTAATAATAAAATTCTGAAAAATATTACGATAAAATGAAACAGCAATATTTATTTTGCAATATTTTGGGTGCTTGTGTTGATTTTATATTTATAGACCTAACCTACCGACCTATTTGCATGCTGAAGCAAGTCAGCGAAATGTGTGAAACCTTTTATTTTATAAGACCATCATGTACCATATTTCATGCAAAATAAAAAATCTTGAATCTTGACAGTCGTTACGAGTCCAGCCAGAAACCTGAAAGTCCGCCAACCAGTCTTACCAAGGGTAATATTACCTACCTTCAAATACTGGTATTTAGCCGCATCAGATTAGACGGGAAGCCGACCAAAACAGGCGTGATGTTATGTCACGTAAGCTGTGTAAGGCCCACAAAACCTTTTTATTCTATCGCTTCTGTAATATTGAACGTCGGAAGTCAATTTCCCGTTCATGTCCTGTTTTATTATTATTACTGGATAATGTTACCATGGTTTTATTTTAACATTATTGATAAGAATGATTACAGCAGAATACTGTAAAAGATCAAATTATAAATTGTAAATAACAGTGTATTGTAATTATGAGGCGAACATACATTTAATGAATACAATTCATGATGAAGAAACCGATGTAGGTATACTAATACTAATATATATTTAAAAGAAAAATAACCAAACTTATAATAACAATAATAAAAAAGGTACTTACTTATTTATAGAACAGAAGAAAAGCACAGGGCCTCAAAAACTTCGTCCACATCGCTGTCAACAGGAATAGTGCCCAGAAGACTGGCAGCATTGCCACGTTGGATGGCAATGCTGCAATTTTTGGAAAAAAATACGCCAGCCCTCTTGTTAAAGCATAATTTTGAGAAACATATAGATGAAATTAATTATTTTATTTTATTATATCTGCTCTTACATTAAGCGATTGTTATGGAAAACTTTTTTTTGGCACTGGAATAAAAAACATCTTGTTAAATGATTTTATCATCAATAAATCTTCTTTCTTTTAATTAAAATTAGCCAAACTTGAAAGTTAGGATCAGTATCACAGTGTAGATTATTTTTTGTAATGAAGAACTACTCCATACATTTCACATCCATTGGAGTATGATAAGGTTCTACACTTTCCAACGTCACTCTGGTCACTCGTCGACCAACCGCTTGGCGATGTCCCGGTATACTTAGTCAAATATTTATATTACCTAAATTATACCTACCCAAAGAACCCTCTTAGAAACAAAAACGAAAGTTTTGAAAACATCTCTCATTGCTTTTTAAAAGAAGTTTCAAAATAAAAGATCAACATCGTAGTCAGTTCTGGCACGTGGAGATGGT
The DNA here is from genome assembly GCA_963576755.1 of Noctua janthina. Classification (NCBI taxonomy): domain Eukaryota; kingdom Metazoa; phylum Arthropoda; class Insecta; order Lepidoptera; family Noctuidae; genus Noctua; species Noctua janthina. Next base: position 10,572,565 of record OY755055.1, read on the forward strand.
AAAGTATTATAAGACCTATTTGAATAAAACAATCTACGTATTATTTTCGAGAAATACTTTTTCATCGTTCTTTTAATAACACCTTTTCAATATTATGCCTATTTTTCGATCTCGATCCTCGTATTTTACTTTTATTTTGACGAAACACAATGGCCAACAGAAACGCCGGAGGGAACACCCTCACAGAGGGACACACACTGACCTTGTGGGTGATATCCTTCAAAAAGGTCAGAGTTGTAAGTAGTACCTACTCGCAACCGACGACACGTTTATGTGGGCGTAGACGAGTAATAGTTTTGCCAGTTTCCTCTAGAACTAAGCTACACTTAATACTTTTTGTTTTACATTGAAGTGTATTTTTATTTAGACATTCTTAGGCCTACTAAAACCACAAAGTTTGATTCTCAAAGCGCGGCTCGGTAGAGTTGAAATACCAACCCTGGATATTCTTATTTACAGTGTATTTTTCACCAAGGAGGTGACTACTGAGATGACGAGTAGCTAATAGAAAAGTATCTACGAAAAAATAAGACATACTGAGACGACCCCAAATAAATTGAGATAAGGGGGGAGAAAGATGATGAGTGTAGTTTTTATTGAGACATGTTCACCACAATTATCAATGGCGACCACCAGAATACCATTGGAGCTCAACGAATCCCGTAAAATTTAATCAACTGTCTCATATCCTGGAATAACATCAATCAGAAAAAGACCAACAGTGCATTATTTCTTAGGCATTCATTTTGGTTTCACCTCGTGTAATCGGGCATAAAAATTTGAAGGTCTGTAGCTTCTGCCTAGCCTCACGGGAAAAAGGCAGGCGTTACTGTTACATTGTGTGGTGTGGTGTCTAACCCCCCTCATAGCAAAATGCTTTGCTGTAGGACATCAATGGGCTGAGATAACATAATATAACATTATGCCTGTACCCCCTGGAGGGTTATGCAGAGGTATGTATGTACCCTTTTTTTTTTTTTTTTTTGTTCGGATGGGAAATCATCAAATGAAGCCCCCCCACTCTGGGCGGAGCGGAAGGGAGTGTCAGACTTGTACTGACTAAAACCCATCCATGTTCCTTCTTTGCCCTTCGTGTTCCAGGGCCACGGCATCTCTTTCAAACAGTCCCGCAGCCCTGGCAGGCATAGGTCCATGCGGACCCCTACGTAGTTGCTAACATCTCTTTGAGGCGCGCGTGGAACACGAACGCGCCGTCGACACGGCCTGTCGTCATAAGACGGCCGGACGGCGAGCTAGCCCATAACTCGCCGACCACAGGCCCGCGCCTACGGTGGCCGGGAGCCATCACGTGACCCCCGACGCCCAGGGCGTCTGCCGCGGCGGCTGGGACGTGAGGTTCTTTCCCTCTCACGTCCCGCCACCTTCACTAGCATGACTGCTTCGCAGAAGGTGGTGACGGCTTCCCATTCCCTCTCGCTCCAGACCATGGCTTGAACCAGGGCCTGAGCGAGAGATCGCCGCCGCCAATCGCCGCTACAAGGACACGGCGGTGCTCCGCCCAAGCGGGGCAGAAGAGGTATGTACCCTAATAGTACTCTCACATTTCGCCGGTTATGTTTAAGTCGCATTTTAATAGGAGGCAAGCCTGTCGTACAAATCCAGACTTCGTGGCTGCTACTGAAAAAATCCTGAAGGAAAAACCCAATAACACTTTGCCCGACCTGGGAATCGAACCCAGGACCTCATGCTCAACAGCCGAGCTTGCGACCACTAGACCAATACTATAATAATTTATTTATGTAATGTTTTTAAATTTATTTATTTACTCAAAACAATGCATAGTAGTACACGTTAAAAATACAGTTTTACAAAAAAAGTACTATCTACAAACGTGTGGGTGAGTACTGCTCTCTTAGCTAGGTTATGAAAACCTGTGTTAAGGAGAAGTAGTCCGGTCCCCTAAGGTTTAAAGATGTAAAGGTTACATAGTGTTTCTGATATTACTGTTACAATATGTATTTAGATTATAACAATAGCCATCCACCCACTTGAATCAACGACTGTTGATCAATTCTGTCTACCTCGAAACACCTAATGTAAACAGGTATTGAAGCCAGCAACATAATATTGTCACTATATACACAACATATGCAGGTATTTGCATGGACTCCATTAGTTTATGATTACATCAAATTATTATCAAAATAAACATGGATTTAATGTAAATTAATAGGGTAACGTTGTCTAGTGTGTTTGATATTGGGTCAATGCCACCCACAACTGAAATTGGTCATTATATTTGCTGTCAGTACTAACTGGGTTGTAGAGGTCATGTAAATACTGGTATTCAGCTGCATCCAGATAGACAGGAAGCCGACCCCAACATGGCTTTTTTTTTCGGATGGGAAATCATTAAATGGTCGAGAAAAGGCTACGCAGTCGAAAGTCAAATTTATTGTTTTATACGTTGACAGAGCTGGACAAGGAGAAGGTTCAAGTCATAAGAGTGTAGAAGACTGCAAATTTTGGAGAAGCGTCGTATGTAGTCACGAGCGTCAACATTGAGGAAACGATCAAGAAGAGGGAATATAAGGCTAGCCTATTTCCATCAACCGGGCACTGTGATGTTAATAGTCATGTCTTGTGTAATAAGATTTTAAACTCTCATGTTCACTAACATTATTATTAACACTAGAAACGGGATATTTACCATGTTTACTGATAGCTTTGAGTTTCCGATATTTCGGCGCTGTTGCAAGCATCATGATCACGGATAAACTGAAGTTATTGCAGGTGAGTTTATGAGCAGACAAATCGGTCTGCCGTCTTTCTTGTCAGTAAACATGGTAAATAGGCCGTTTCTAGTATTAATGATAATGTCTTGTGTTAATCGCGTCCACTCATGTGCGACATTAACGTTAATAGCTCATTATATCGGAGGCTGCTGGGGCTGTTGGATTTATTTCATCTCTTGATTATTTTATTGTTTTTCAATATTCTTTGAATAGCTTCATCGTTTCAATATTTAGGAGGCAACTAAGGGCAGTAATGAATACTACGTACTGAATACCAAATCAGTATATTATGTCCAGATTATTTCCTGTCCATCCTCCACAACCTGCACTCTGAATATAATTATGAAGCTCTGCGCGTAGATATATCGTATCGATCAAAAATATTTTTGTATTTCGTCCGACAGTAAAAAAGACGATCAAATTAATAGGAATAAAGTTTCACAACAAAAGTAAACAGAAACAATACAAATAAATCTGTTTAATTAACAACATAAACAACAGAGGTACAAAAACAACAACAACACAGCCAAAAAAAAACGGAAATAACTATTTTTAAACTCGTTAATATTTTTACCAACGCCATTCGTAACAGCTCGAATAGCTAACTCGACAAAAGCACTGCGGCTGAAATAACTTCCCGCTATAAATTCAAGCTGAATTGTGCAGCTTGAAATGCTGCTTGTGAATAACTTCAATTGAAATAAGAATACGCGAAGGCGACTCCATTTTTCTTGCGATAAACGAGTTTCCTGACACTCGATATGAACAACCATTGCTGTAAGTTATTTAAAAGGTGCCGACACTTGCAAACTATATACTAGTTCCGTATTTTTGGACAGTGGACTTGAAAATGGCGGTTACATTTCGGGAACTAATGCTAGTGGCTTTATATTTTCTAATGTGGTGTTCACTAGAAACACTAGTTAGGGTTTAGAATAAAACCACCAAATTATCAGTAAGTAGATGAACTACTTTAAGGTTACGTGCACTCGCTGCCCGGGATAAGTGAGGACTAATCGACACGGAACCGTAAAGCGTCACGCTACGTTTTATAGTATATCACATCTTACCTATTTCATAAGGGTTTTACACTGACTGCATCGTTAGTCTAGTGGTGCAAACGCGACTGCTGAGCATGAGTTCTTGGGTTCGATCGGGCAGTGTTATTGGGTTTTTCCATCAGGAATTTTTCAATAGCAGCCACGGAGTCTGAATTCGTGTCCGGTTGATGGCAATAGGCTCCGAGATTCCGAGTTTCCTCCGTGCCTCAGAAAGCACGTTAAGCCGTCGGTCCCAGCTGTCATTTGTAGATCTTTGACAATCGTTAGGCAGTCAGTGGCCCAAAAAGTGTAACAACCAGTCTTACCAGGGGGTATTGTATTACCCAGTACTAACTGGGTTGTGGAGGTCAGATAGGCAGTCGCTCCATGTAAAATACTGGTATTCATCTGCATCCGGTTAGACTGGAAGCCGACCCCAATATAGTTGGGAAAAGGGTAGGCAGATGATGCTGATGATGGCAATAGGCTCGCCCCCTATTACATAGGACTTAATATAACTTGCGAAATGTGGGTGTACTAATGGGTCCACCTCTGCCTAACTCTATGGGAATTACAGGTGTGATTTTAAAGGTTCATTATGATCAACTAATCTCATGTATCCTACGTGATCTGTTGTTTGCTCATCACAAGAACTGATGGATGCCTCAAAGGCAATTTTGATTGCCAGCGAGCAACTCATGGGCGTAATATAGGTATGAGTAGCCTTCATCGCTGGCAATTAAAATAAGAAGAGGAAAGAAAATATGTGCATGTAGAGAGAACATATGTATTATGTCTTCTACTTACGACATAGTAGGTATATACTTGACCATCAAATTGTTTATTGAAACAGAAGGTTGATGACCGATGATAAATAGAATAGCCCATACGGAATAGCCCAGTTATAGTAATTGTGTTTTAGCATGGCAATAGCGGTCATTGCCCTTTCCTGATATCTCTTTACACGAACTGAAACCATAAACCGTGTACTTATTCGTTCTTTTGTTAATATTCAGGATCACAATCAATGTCAGGTTCAATGACCGCTATCGCCATGCTAAAACACAACTACTATAGTACTGGGTAACAGTAGCGAAGGGTCAATTTTTGTAAGAGGTAAGCCGGAGTACACATCTTTAATGTGATTATATTATTTGTCTATAGAATACTGACTGTACCATTTTTCAAAGGGAAGCCGGCAGGAATCGGGTTCTATGGAACCTTCGCCACTGCTGGGTAATAACCCTAGGTATGACTGGTTGTCAGACTTTCGTGCCTCTGACTACCTGTAACGACTGTCAAAGATCTACAAATGATCTAAATACTAACGGCTTAACGTGCGTTTCGAGGCACGGAGGAAACTCGGTATGTAACGATGGTGGGTCACCATCGTTACATACCGAGTTTCATCCACGAACCGACTTTGGGGCGCACTACTTTAACCGTGAAGATCGATTTGTGCGGCTCTTTTTCTTTAGTTACGAATTCCTCTCTCCTACCTATATAATATAACTAAGTTTCCTGATGACATAACATAACATCACGCCTGTAATCCCAGAAGAGTTCACCAGTTATGTTTAAGTTCCATGTAATAGGGGGCGAGCCTATTGGCATCAACCGGGCATAAATCCAGACTACAATCCAGGCTGCTACTACCAATAACACCTTGTCCGACCTGGGAATGAACTGCAAATTGCAAAAAACGTAAGAAAATTTGAATTTCGCGGGCTATCCTGGCGCTACCACCTTAAGCAGTTAGTTTCTGAAAACTATGCTTTTATACCTACCACACTTATTACTCTCATATTTTAACCATCCACGGTTAACGGAATGGCAGAGACGAAATTAAAGCATATTTTATACGGCTTTGCGTTTTGTAAGCAATATTAGTTTCCACGAATCTCTTGAAAGTTATAATTATTATTTAAATTTTCACTTTAATTAGAATGTATTTCAAACAGTACTATTCAAACATTTTTAGATTTAAAAGGACTATGTTTTTACCTCATTTAAAGTAATATCAACCGGTATCAAAGGCCAGAGATCAGAACTCAACGGAACAGTTCACACTCGTGTGGGTGTAATTGTAAATGTGAATTTCATAAGTCAACTGAAAGCCGACTAACAAAGTTGTGAAAAAGGCTATGCACATGATGATGCTAATTTGTTTGTAACGCCTTAACGGCTAAACAGATTTAAAGAAAGAAAGAAAACATATTTATGCACATGTCACAAGTTCACAAATAAAAATAAATTAAACAACTTAACTTTACACAATAAAAAATTTAATACAAAACAAAAAAAGTAAAAAATAAAAGAGAAAATATTTCGATGAAACTTTGTTAGGACTTATCTTATTTTTGTGCTGGTAGGACGTTCCTGTGGGATAATTTCCGATCTTCAAGCGATCGAAGCCTCAGGCAATAGCTAGGAAAAGTTTAAATGCAACGTAAACACTAAAAAACATAGCAATTCTATGCAACTAATCTGATGAAGGAACAAAAGCCATTACTTATCACTATCACCACCGTCATCACTTAACAGCATCCTATGTATGATATCAAGTAGGCTTGATTGTGAGTTTGTGATCCACTGCTGTAAGTTTTCAGCTGGGCCTGTCACCTTGAAGCAATGATGCCACAATCTGTTTCTGTTTTGGTCTATGTAAGTGTATTACTAACATTGTTTGTAAGTAAAGTCACGAGCACCAATATGTATACACTATCCTAAATTTAATAGCAATTTTCGCGAGAAATAACTATTGTAACTTGGAGATAGGATCTTTTTCATAAAAATATGAGTTCCAGAATACTATGTTCGTGAAATTTTAATCAGAACAGTAGGAAAAAACACTTTCAAAAGTTGTTAAGTGTTTACATAATGATGCTTGTGACTGTACATTGTTACTGACACTACGACTCTTTTTGCTCGAAATAATTGATTAAATTAAATTAAAATGATAGTTTAATTTGCTAGCTACCCGATCAGCACTACAGGAACGATGCTAAACTTTCTACATTTTTAGTTTTTGTTTTCATTACAAATACGAAACGCGTAATTACCCCCTCATCTACATCGTAACTGCATACATATAATGAACAGGACTTACAGCTACCGGCTGATATTCCCGAAAGAATGCGCGCAATCAGGCATATGAGCGCCAACGATCCTTACTTAGCAAATGGAGCCTGAAAAGCAATTATGCAAATGCAATTACCGAATATCAACTCATTATTAACGAGCCAATTAATGGCACTTACCTGTCAGTAACGTTATGTGTTGTTTTCAGCGAAATATGGCTCGTAGAGGCTACAAGTGCCGTATTTCATATGGATGAAAATAAAGTATTAAAAAAAAACTTTGAAATGGGATTAATATATTTTTTAGTGTTCATATGAGTCTGATTTACACAATATTCTATGTAAGTCATCATCTGCCTAGCCTGTTCTCAAACTATATAGGTTATAATCGACTTCCAGTCTAACCGGATGCAGCTGACTTTTACATGGGGCTACTGCCTATTTGACTACCACGTCTCAGTTACTGGGTAAACGATGCACCTTGGTGATTACGACTGGATGTCAGACCTTTGGGGTTCTGATTATTCGTAACGAGTGTCAAAGATTATTTAGCCACGAGCCACAATATTCCATGTAGGTATGTAAATACATAAACAACACACATATAATGCACACACACACACATACATATAGTCACAATAGATTTAAAAAAAACTTTTAAGACTCCTGTCTTGGTAAAGAAAAGAAGTTAAAAATACCAACTTCCACTTGGTTTTAGCTTATTGAAATCGTTCAATTGGCACTACATGTCTAATTGTTTATAATGAATAGGTAAAGTTAGTTAGTTTGGCTGTAGGACGTAATCTCCGAAACTACTAATTCGATACAAGAAACTTGTTTTACTGATAGTTACGCCATTGCCAAGTGTTTTGTGGATATGATTTATTTATTTATTTAATTTTTAGGAAAACTTACAGCTAAACAGACAGTGAGTAAAAAGTTTAAACAAAATATGGCCAATTACAAGTTTCCATATGTAGTATGCTAGTAGTGTAGATAATTTTAAAGCAGCTCATGAAGATTGGAAAATAAATCACTTAAAGCTTCCTCGTTCCGGAAACAGTCATTATCACACTGAAACATTCTGTAAAACATTTCACAAAGGAATATGACTTAAGTTGACATGTAACATACCGCAGAAAATTTTCATGCAGCCCCCTAATAACGTGGGAGAGACTTCATTTATCATTCACACATTACTTCACAAGTTCTTACTCCCGATGGTGTGTTGTTTCTTTTGTGTTTAGAATTAGATACCTATCTACAGAACACTCAAGAGTGTACACGTGGAGGGTTTTTCGACAACAGCGAAGCTAAATTGAAGGGTTATGATTTTAGCAGTCTTTGTATGTATGTATGCTTGTATTTAAGTATTCATTTTTAATATTTTTATACGCAAACCCTGCGTAGGGAACTATAGCTGTTTTGACATGGAAAGAAAAATTCTAGTGCGAGCAGGGTTTGAACCTGCGACCTTCCGATTCAGTACACCGGATGTCTTACCAATTAGACCATCGCACCCTGCTCACAACTGTCGAAATTTTCGTTCCATTAATAACGTCTTACGGTGAAGTTAGCGCCATCTATTTAAGAAAGTATCGAACTAACTTAAACCAACACGTTGACATTGCAGCCAAATCAATGTTGTATAGAAGTCGCCATACCAAACTAATTTTTAATATTTTTATACGCAAACCCTGCGTAGGGAACTATAGCTGTTTTGACATGGAAAGAAAAACTCTAATCTTAATAATCTAAAAACTCTAATCTCTCTGCGAGCAGGGTTCAAACCCTGCTCGCACTAGAATTTTTCTTTCCATGTCAAAACAGCTGTATTTAAGTATGTTCCTCCGTAGCACCTAAACTATTCATCCGATTTTGATAAGGTGTCAATCGATTCGTTTATATAGCCCGGGTAACATAGGCTACATTTTAATCGACTTCAACAATAAGAGGAGTTGATTTTACCTTGTAAACCCCGAATTTAATTAGAGCGTGATTGTTCAGTAGTCGAGTTTTTTAGTTGTTTCACACAAATTCATGTTCTTATTATGAATTATATTTCGTGCCTAAAATTCTTTGTTGGAGTGCCTAAGTACGGACTATTGGTCTACTATCGTGAATTTTATCCGGATCTACTAAGTGTGTACTAAGACCTACTCATGGTGCTAACTGAGACCAAAATCTCAGGTTGTTTCTATTACATACACGTTCGTCGTTAGTTTTTTGTTGCTAAAGTATATTGTCCCACTAATGGGCAAAGGCCTCCATTCATTCCGTCCAACAGTCACGATTTCACGCTACTACTTTCCAATTGTCAAGGAAGGCCTCCAGTTCATTCCACCATCTCCTTCACGGTCTGCCGCGACCCCGTGTCACAGTTTCAGGGCACCAATCCTCCACACGTTAGATACTGCGCCCCATAGCACGTTGGTCAACCTTGAGTTTGAACTTTTGGATGTTAGTCAAAGACCACGTCAGTGGAAAAGACCAAAGCTTAATATGGAATATTCTGAACACTTGGAATACCAACTTGTAATATCAGAGTTGATTCAAGCCTTACCCACATGTCTACAGATACAACTTTATGTTAAAAATAATCACCAGTTCAACTGATTACGATACTTATCTACCAAATTGGTACCAACCTGTTAATTAATTTTATTTATTTTAGGTGGGCACTTTTATTTTACGGGATCTAATTATTGTTCAGAAGGCGTACCTGGTTACAGTTAAATTGTAGCTGGGAATTACCCAAAGAGTATAATGGCACCTGTAAGCATTATTGTCCAGTATTTATAAGATTACATAGGGTTTTGTTTACGTAGTCTCTTGGGGCTGCCGTTCCAAGAAGGTAGGTATTGGGTTTGTCTCCATATATCACGTTATCAGATTGAGTTTGCCACGGATCACGGCAGGTTGTATCCACTGATACCGTGATCCGTTTGCTTTGAAAATGAATGCATGCTTTTACCCACCGATCACGATATCTGTGGCTAAAAGAAAAAAAAAATCGAAACTGATCGGTGGAGACAAACTCTAGGTACTTTGCAGATTATTATTTAATGCCTACATACCTAAACCTATCGTAAATGTATGGGCACCCAAGTTATTCTCTAGTTATTATTTTTAGCATGGGCGGCCCACCTACATAAGTTGACGTTATTTATTTCAAAATAGGAAAAAAGATCTTCTATCGACGTCCTAAGGGTTGAACCTCATATATCCGCACGGAATCGCATTTTCCCTTTCTCCTATCGTTGTCCGTCGCTCAGCACCGTTATTATTTTGCTAGAACGAGGAACAGAGCGTGCTGCCGAGCGCATCGACGATGCTACCGCGTGCGATAGCACTCCCGCTCTGTATGGTAGATGTGGCATAACCCTAAATCGACCTTTAACCAATGAAAACGAGACATAGTTTATTGTTTTGGTTCGTATGAAGAGATATTAAATTAAAGTTCGTGAGTACATTCGGAAGAAGCTGGCAGTTTCGTCACAACGGTAATGTTTTCCACATGGTTGGTGTTTTTATTTTAGTATATTCGTGTAAATGTCTATTTACATTCATTTAAATTTTGATATATATTTATAGTATTTTATATATCCTTGTAGTTAATCTTAGTATTATTTAAAATTATTTTCAGATATACACCTACTACTGCTTGTCTCTGCATCACCCAAAGGTTGACTGGTAGAAAATGCCTATAGCATTAAGTCCGCCTCTGTACTTCTGTGCTTGAAGTGTTAAATAAGTAAATAAATAAATGAATATTAAAGAAAGGGCAATGACCACTATTACCATTTTGAAACGTAAAATATCAAGTGACCATATCCTCACTTTTCATCATTAAAGTGTTTTTTTTTAACTATCAATATTATTAGTTAGTTATATTATTAATTTATGAACAAAGACATTTTGTTTATAAATTAATAATATATTTTTATTTTTATAAACTTTCAAACATTCGAAAGACACCAAACCAAGTCTATTCGTAATTACAGACTAAAGTTTTTTTAGAAGAAAGTTTTGTAACTAACTATGACAATTGTTCATAACTTTTATTGAAACATTAATTTTGAAACTTACTGAATAGCTTGAATAATTAAACTTATTTCGGTGCAAACTAATTTGCTGGGTTTTACTCGGTTTTTTTTTAATATTATAAACCTTTAAAAGAGTTTTTTTTATAAAGAGTGTAAAACCACTCATAAAAAAGTCGAAAGACACGTCCTGTTCTCCCGTAATTGCGACTTTTTTTTGTGAAACTTCTACATAGTTATGGAGATATCGAAGGTCAATGATCCAACTTTTTGACACGTTTAAAAAATAATACAAGTTTTACTGTTTTGTTGTTATATAATATATTTACTTTAACCGCCGTAACAGAGCCACTTACAAACTTTAAAACTGAAATAACGGTAAGTAGTTTGTGAAACAGTACACAAATAACGTAAAATCGGGGCGAATCCCGGCCTTGTTTTCAACCTATCCATTTGGCTTGGCTATGCGGGTAGTGCGGTGGGAAAATTCTCCCACTCTCTGTTTAAACTTAAAAGTTAACATAAAAGTAACAATAGTAAGGCGTCGATTTGAAACATCAAAGTCAAAAGGAAAGGTTACCGTTTATTATATTATGTGCTAAAGTATAATGTGGAATTCGTTTCACAGGCTATATGAATTTCTGTAATAGTTGTGTTTTTGAAAAACAAAAACACTGCATTAACAAAATTCTTTTTTTTTCACTTCTTAGAAAATATTTCGGACTAGTGACCCACACTGACTTCGCACGAATGATACTTTAAATACCTCCACGACCGCCGTACTTTTCAATGTATCCATCAGCATAATGTTTTGAGTGTGTTACATTTTGAATTTTTACCCCAAAAAAAAGTCGTTTCTCAACAATAATTTTTGCGTAAAGTTACTTAGTTTGATGTACAGAATATTCGGTTGACGGTTTCGTGAAGGACCCTTTTACACCTTGTATTCTTTAATCATCATTTGCTCCCATATATTTTGCCATCACATATATTTTATCATTACAGCTATCGGTGCTAGGGTGCAGCTGTACCGATCGTATCGATGGCCACGCTCCGCCAAGCATGACATCTCACCTGCACCCCAATTGCGTTACACAATCGAACCCGGAAGCACATCCAGGATGATTTGACGGCATGGTGACTGACAATGCAGTGGTTGGATTGTTGGCTTATACAACATTATTTTTAGTATATGCGAAACCTGAATATAGTTTGTTCAGAATAAGTAACTGAATCGATTCCAATAATTTTTAAACTATGTTATATTTTGTCCCAATAATATTTAAAAAAGGTTACAAGTTGGACACCGAGCGACACTAAGTACCTATAGCAATCATTTAGGTACCTACTGCCAAATTATTATTATCAATGAGCTCAAGACGACCCTGGAGGGGCGCGCGCGGCCACGCCGCGCCGTGACCACGTTTTTGTGCGGACAACCAGGTAACAGAACAAGCCTATAACTTTGTGATTTTAAACGACACAGTTTTGAAATTTTGTACATAGATTCTTTACATAAAAATACTAGAGACATGTTTCAGGTTTCGTATATACTAAAACTAATGTTGTTTATTAACGCTTTCACAATTGCTAACGAAGCGATTCCAAGTGCATTTCCCGTTTATCGACGCTACTTTTACACGCGCGTGACATGCCGATCGTCGGTAAATCGATTATTATGAGACGATACCTTATAAAGTATGTTTCAAATAAAGATACAATTCCCACTCGAGAAGGTTGTGAAATCGATCGACAATGAGTTCCGTACCATTTTGATTAGGTATTTTGTGATACAGCGACCATAAACTTGCCTACAGACACGTTTTCTATATTCTGTTTGCACTAATTGTATATGAAACTCTGAAAATGTGTTTGAGTTACCAAAAGTATAATACTCAATTGTTTTTATCACACATAGCTTCAAAACACATGTTCCAAAGAACAGTAGGTACAGTGCTAACTGTTCCAAGCAAGCAATAAATCCTGACCAACTTCCACACTGCAATTTAAGTGATTCTATTTGCTTCCTCACACGTTTTCCAACGATTTATTTTTAACATGTGTTACATTTTTAGAAAGATATCTTAGAAGCTTCTGAAACGGTAAATGATTAATGACTGTTTATCAGTTTTATATTATTACTAATTGAATCCTGCCACTTCACCCATGAGGATGTTGGAATTTGTCCCTGAGAACGTAATACCGGGATAAAATGTATCAGAATTATGTCATAACCCACGTCACATTATACCTGTGTGAGCACATCAAAATCTGTCCAGTCCTAAATAGGTACGTGATAAAGTGAGAAACAGACAGTAAACAACCGGACATAATGAGATACAGGCATCGTTACCCCCGCATTTTTAATATTAGGACCCTTTTTTATTTTCGGATGTGAAACCATCAAATGAACCCCCCCTCCCCCCACTCTGGGCGGAGTGGAAGGGAGAGTCAGACTTCGACTGACTAAAACCCATTCATGTTCCTTCTTTGCCCTTTGTGTTCCAGGGCCGCGGTAGCTCTTTCGAACAGTCCTGCAGCCCTGGCAGCATCGGCCTTTGCGGACCCTTCATTGTTCCTGACTTTAAGAAACTGCCCCTAAATTAAGAAAATGATCCGAAATTCTTTGCCCAGATATATAAATAGTACGTTGGTATTTTTTAATATTTTTATACGCAAACCCTGCGTAGGGAACTATAGCTGTACCCAGGTTTAGGTGTACCCTGCTCGCACTAGAATTTTTCTTTCCATGTCAAAACAGCTATAGTACGTAGGTGTCGAAATTAACGACGTCAACGGTAGACCGCGGGTGTAAAATAATGGAAATCATAGTCTAATGTCTTGAAATTGATACTTCCTTTGTTCATATCTCGTTTGGAACGTAAAGAGGCTAATAATCACTGTGAAATACAAAGTGGTGGAACTGAATTCTACGTACAATTTTAGATTTAATGATACTGAAACGATACGACAACGACGACGACGATGAGCTCGTGGCTAAACAATAACAGCCGCTAAGGTCGATCTTTAGGTTAAGCCGTGCTTGCCTAGGTTGGTCTGTGGATTGGTGACTTCCCATTACATACCGAGTTTCCTCCGTGCCTCGGAAAGCACGTTAAGCCGTTGGTCTCGGCTGTCGTTTGTAGATCTTTGACAGCCGTACGGTAGTCAGTGGCCCAAAAAGTCTGATAACCAGACTTACCAAGGGGAATCGTATTACCCGGTACTAACTGGGTTGTGGAGGTCAGATAGGCAGTCGCTCTATGTAAAATACTAATATTCAACTGCATCCGGTTAGACTGGAAGCCGACCCCAATATAGTTGAGAAAAGGCTAGGCAGATGATGATGATGATGACACTGAAACGATACACTCAAAATTGTCGGTTTCAAGCCACAAACCAGTAAATTTCACACTCGAATTTTTTAATAAAATATTTTTCAGGGTGCGTAAAATACTGAAAATCTGTCTGTGAAAATATTTTAATAACGATATCCATTCACACTGTTACATGAACAGTCGGTGCGCTTGCCAAACCTGATATGTGTGTACACAACAAAAAAAATATTTTAGCTTTCATACTATTAATGTAATAAGTTTTTTATTATGTTAGACTAAAATATATATTTTTTGCCATATTTTGTTCTTTTTTTATTTTTTTCAGGAGTTTACAAAAAAAGTAGTTTTAATAGAACATTACGATAGCGTAGAAATTGGCAGAATGCATGGGCATTTCTCTGGCGGCATCAGCCATCTTAGCCAGGGAGGTTGAGGGCCACTCAATTCTCATACTCTCAGACAGCATGGCTGTACTGCTAGCACTAAACAACCACGCAGGAAACTCCGGGTTAATATACGAGTGTCATCAACGCCTGAACCAGGTTGGTAATCTCAATAATATAACCATCCAATGGATCAAAGGATACAGCGATTCCCGAGGCAATGATGCAGCGGACGAACTCGCTAGAAGGGGATCGAGCATGGCAGCAGCGGGACCTGAACCCATCGTGCCACTCCCTTTCGGGTATCTACGCACACTGGTAAGAAAACGAACCAGCGAACAACACCACAAGCTGTGGCTGGACCATGGCGAGTGCAGGCAGGCCAAGGAAGCTCTCCCTACTATCGATGGCCGCCTCACCAAAGGAGCGCTTCGGCTGACCAAACTACAGCTGCGCACACTTACAGCCGCCATCACTGGACACGGCTCTTTTAATAAACACCTCTTTGTCATAGGAGTCACAGACAGCCCCCTATGCCGAGCCTGCATGGAGGAAGACGAAACAGCAGCCCACGTGCTTCTACACTGCCCAGTGGTTGCAACATACAGGGCAAAGTACTTCGGTACCCCAGGTACTCTCCGCGAGATTGTCAGCAACACCAAGGCGCTGCTGGCCTTTCTCGGGGAGTTAGGGTGGATCGAATAATTTTCCCACCCGCACGCAAAATACGCGCTTTGACGTGGAGTTGCGGACACCAGCCCGTTATACAATACAATACAATACAATAGAACATTACGAAAAAATCAGTTTTTATGTTGTCCTGAAAAGTTCTTAAAATGCACATATTCTGATTGGCAAGCGCACCGACGATATACGATATCACTCCACTTTCAATAAGTACCTGTATCGACATTTTTTTGCTGGATTGAAATTGTATGTCTTATCACTGCGTTGTATCTCTGTAGTGT
The DNA here is from genome assembly GCA_963576755.1 of Noctua janthina. Taxonomy (NCBI): domain Eukaryota; kingdom Metazoa; phylum Arthropoda; class Insecta; order Lepidoptera; family Noctuidae; genus Noctua; species Noctua janthina. The sequence continues at coordinate 10,588,173 of OY755055.1, forward strand.
CAACGCTCTGTGAAAATAATTTATGAAAACATCACTCCTGTTTCCCAGGAGATAGGCAAAGATGTACACCTGCACATCCACATTTCGACGGCACGGTTGGTGTAGTGGCTGAGCGATTGGCTGCTGCGCTGCGTGCGGCGGGTTCGATCCCCGCACGGAACAAGTATTTGTCCCGGGTCTGGCTGTTCGTGTGTGTGAGTTTAGATGTTTGTACCTACGATACAGGAGAAATTTCAAGAGTGGGGAAAAGTTTAAAAAAATTCAGCAATTAGGCTGTTAGGTGAAGGGTCATGAATTGGGGGCGAGCCTATTGCCACCAACTGAGCACTAATCCAAACTCTGGATACTTATTTTACTTTTCTTTTATTCTCTTTTATAACGATACTTGTATGGTGTACATAATAAAGAATTTTCTATTCTACTACTGAGAAATTATTCTAAACTAAAAAGTCAGACATCGTTAAGGCTGGGGAATAATTCCTATAACAGCAGCAGACGGAAGAAGATGCTGCCAAAACGTGTTGAGATTTATTTATTTATTCAACACTTCAAGCACAAAGTACAGAGGCGGACACAATGCCATAGGCATTTTCTACCAGTCAACCATAGGGTGATGCAGAGACAAACAGTGGTAGGTGTATATATCTGCAAAAAAATGATAATGCTCGTGGTCTAATTTTGAGCTGACTGTAGCCGAAACTTTCAATTTGCTTGAAACCGTACGCAAAGCTACTTCAGTGATTCACTTATTCCGACGCATATTATACTATGCTATGCGTCTCCCTAGGGGGTTACCATGACGTCTTAAAGCAGGAGTAATTCCAGTGTGGAAAAGAGATGGCGCTAGATGACCTGTATAGCTCTGTCTCTTTTCCACACTGGAATTACTCCTGCTTTAAGACGTCGTAGTAACCCCCCTACACCCTTACACGTATGAAAATAATGAAAAAAAAAACACTAACATTAATATCCTGAGCTCATTCCACCTCTCCAGTTGATTGAATTATTCATACGAAGACGTACATTGAGTTGCAAATAACGGCCAAACGCACGGCCTATCGGCGTGAATTAGTGGGGCGGCAGATAAGTGGCCGTAAATGGCCGTAATGTTTAATAATAAATGAATTTATGGGCGCTAAGGTCAAGTGGTGTTTATGCTCGATGCTGGTGCTCGTTGCCTGCTATTTGGCGTTTACGGTGATGATAATTGTATGTGATTACAATCGATTCTGCTTATTTTGTTTTATTAATTAGTTACAATCAGTCAGTGATCTGATGAGGCCACTAACGACGCGACATACAGTGCATAAAGGATCGTATGACGCTCGAATGAGAGAGAAACGCTCTTAAATTTGTAAATGTATGTGAAAATAAAATTGTGTTGTGAAATGTATTGAACAACCAAGATGGCGGCGTTAATCAGAACTAACGCCGCCATTTAGGTCCGCCATCTTGGCGTGGGCATTCACGCGCCAAAATGATTCTCATATTGTTATAGTTACGGATACACTAAGTATCAGGTAATACGACACCTCTGCCTAACTCATCGGAGATTACGGACGTGATGTTATATTATATCCAGTTATAACCAGAAAACATATAATTGGTTAGTGCACCCCGATAGTCTATAAAAACATTGTTATTTTCTAATGTTAAAGCACCAAGTCAGATATAAAATAGTTGGAATTATTACAAAACCTACGCTGATTGTGTAATCTTCACATCTTTTAGAAAAAGGTTCAGTTTTAACCTTTTCGTTACGGTATAAAAGGATTCTGATCCCTATATTTAAGTCCCAATCGAGAGTACCTACTAGTTTCCAATCCAATAGATCCCCCAATTTTCATATGACGTAACAACCGAGGTATTTCTTGTGGGTTTTTCTCCAAAGCAAACCAGCAACTTGAACAGTTCAACTTCTTCAGTTTCTGACGTTTTATAAGCTTCCATGTAGATTTATGTGAAACAGAATTTTGTAAAGAGTAATAGAGGTAATCGTAAGGCGCGCATTACTTTGTGTAAGTTATTTTATCACCACTGCTCTCAAAACGGTGAAGGAAAACATCGTGAGGAAACCGGCATGTCCTAGAACTAAAAAAAAAATCGAAGACATGATGTGACATCTACCAACCCGCATTGGGCCCGCGTGGTGGATTATAGCCCATTCCCTCTCATAGAGAGGAGGCCTGCGGCCCAGCAGTGGGAACATTAATAGGCTGATTATGCTTATTCTGCTTATGGGTAATCTTCGGAACTAACTGTTCCGAATCCTTAAATTCATTACTAATGGGAAGCTACGAGTACATTATCCGCGAGTGTCATGGATCCGACCTTATCGGGAGCAAAGCCGCTAGTAAGAGCTCGTGTGAAATAAAATATGTATTTTAATTTTCAATCTGAAGTTTAATTTCGTGCACTACGTTTTGTATACAAAATTCTAAATTGAGGTCCTTTTTGAACTTTTCCCAATCAACAATGACGAATTCAACACACAGCCTATCCTGTATTAGCAGGGAAGCAAGATAAGTGGGCGAAACGTTTGAATAATAATGAATTTATGGGCACTAAGCTCAAGTGGAATTTACATGTGCCACGTTTCGCCAGTTGTCGGCCATTTGCAAACGCCATTAATTTATGACGCTGATTACGAATGCAATGTCGATTAGCTTACGCTGTGTTATTTATTAAAGTGGGGGTATTTTGATTGAAGTTGGAAATGGAACGGAGCTTGGGTTTTAAATAGAAATCTGTTTGTTTAGCTATGATACGTAAGTACATGAAAAACAAAAACATACAACAGTAGATGGTGTTATTGCGGAAAGCAAACTGTTCAACAAGCTTCTGTCTATCAGATCCTTAGTTTTTTTTGTTACTGTATCGGATACGTTATAGTAATCTAAAATTCCAGTTCTTATAAATAAAAATAAAAAAAAAATATTGTCAGGTATCAAGCCCATAGGGTGTTAGTACTACATCTTACTTAAAAACTATATAAAACTATATATATATATATCTTATTTGCCACGGCTTATTTGAATTAATTATTTTATTTTTGAATTGTTTTTACTATGGACAGTTTTAACGTACACATCTTGCTGCATCGTTCTCACCTAATGTACCATCTCAAAATGAATGATGTAACCAAGGTTTTGTTATAGTATTCTGATTTAAAAGAGTGTCCATGGAGTTTCTTGCCCGTTCTTCTCCATAGAGATCTACGTTAGGGAATGGGCAACTACAGTACTTTCACAGTTTTTGTGCCTTGTGACTGGGACTGTAGCTATTTTTTACTGTTGTCTTTGTTTCGACAATTCAAAAGTGCCTGTAACTGGCCTACTTGAAATAAATGCTTTGATTTTGATTTTGATTTTATATTAGTAACATGCAGGAACACTAAAAAAGAAAAAAAAAAGATAATCACAGTCTCAGGAAGGTTTAACAAGCTTTGTTGCCAACATGTAGCTTGGTAAACCTCCTTATTGTAGGCCCATCCAGCCTCTCTGCAAACACTTATAAAATAACTTCATAAGATAATGATTGCATGGAAGACTGATAAGTTGTTTTTAAATTAATACATTTATTTGTTCATACGTGTATGTTTCACGGCAAAACATAGAGAATGTAACTATATTGTAACATCTCATATACCGTGTAACTACCTATGTTTACAAATAAAAGTTTCTTATTATTTTTCAATAATTATTATAAATATGCGAAAATAACTTTGTGTCGGATACCGGAGGCCTGTTACCTACCACGAGAGCGCTGAATATTTCAATTTTAAAATTTAAAATATTCGTTTCACAAATATTTTGAATGGATTTCGATGAAAGACGCGCAGGTAGACCATAGGTGGACCTACCAGACCTGGCTAGAAGTACGTTCCCGATTTATCCTAATTACCAACACGTATGCAGACGACCAAACATTTATTTTGGTAAACGTCAAACTCTCAGAAAAAAAATGAGATATAAATACGTGTGGATAATATTTATTCGGACATTATAATGATATGTTATCCTGAGTTTACTTAAACCTAGTTCTTAATCATAATCTATCAATTAATCTTAGTACATAATTATACCATCTCGAATATTTTCGTCTCTGCTTAGGACGGATGGGCAAAATATTTCAGAGTCCTTAGTCACGGAAATCTTTAACCTGCAAACTCCAGCTTTAAGATATAAGTTGTTTGTTCCAGGATGTTATAAGTCTCTTTACTTCGGATAAGACGTTGTTCAACGTCTATTTTGCGAAATTATAGCCTCTTAGATTCACGGGAACTATCTACTTATCATTCTTGAAAATTGAAATAGCGAAGTAAAATTTCTGGTACCAGTTAGAAGTTTTAAATATTTTTTTTACTCAAACCCTGCGTAGGGAACTACAGCTGTTTTTGATATAGAAAGAAAAATTAGAGTGCGAGAAGGTTTAAAAAAAAAATGCGAAAATTTTGAGAACTGTAAGCAGGGTGCGATGGTCTACTTGGTACACCGGACGTACAGAATCGGAAGGTCGTAGGTTCAAACCCTGCTCGCACTCGAATTTTTCTTTCCACATCAAAAACAGCAGTTAGAAGTTCTTATAAACTATTAGGGTACGATATTACTTATTAATGATAGGAACAATTCCAGAAAGAAGCGTTTCCTTATATTTATGTACATAGAAACCAGTAAAAGGCATGTTGCGCCGACCCCTAACAAATTGGGTCAAGGGAAGGTAATGATGATGATGATGATGGTGATGATGATGATGATGATGATGGTGATGATGATGATGATGGTGATGATGATGATGATGGTGATGGTGATGATGGTGATGATGATGGTGATGATGATGATGGTGATGATGATGATGGTGATGATGATGATGATGATGATGATGATCACAAGGAACCAGTAAAACGATCTATCATAGCGACGGCATTCAATTGCAGTCGGTATGATGCGGTGTACATTGTTAGAGTCGGTATAATCTCCATGGTAAACAAGGATTTTCAATCTCCCCTAAAAACATAACTTTAGGTTCCCATGACAACGATGTTTACTAACATAACAGAGTGACTGTCAAAACAGGTCGGTCATGGTTTGTTTTATTTTATTTTTAAAATAGGATAGAACTGAATATTATTTATTTTATCGCTGCGCAAACCCTGTTTACCTTTGTTATGCGGCCCTCGCGGGTAGTGCCCACTCACAGCAAGAAATCGCTAGCTAATATATACCGTCTTACAAGTACACCTCACGAAGGTAAGCACATGAATTTCTGTACAGATTATGAAAAATCTATAGTGATTAACACCTTCAAGAGACGGGGATGGAAGCAAGTAATGCCTGAAGGAAACTGGAACATTTACTGGGCAAACACAGTGAATTGTCGGAGTATATTTAGCTTAGAGAGTGGCTTACGACTGGGAGACAATCAATTGATCAACCATTTCCCCAACCACTACGAACTAGTACGCAAAGATTTACTCGTAAAAAACATAAAGAGATACAGAAAAGATTTGGAAAAAGACTGTAATTCCCTTGCGGAAAAAACTGAAGTGAAACTCCCGAGCGGGCAAGTCATCACTCGCTATTTATATTTAGATTTCATTCCGGTAACGTTCGTGCTGCCTTCCGACTACAGCATGTTTGTCGAAGAGTACCGAAAATATCCCCAACAAACCTGGATTTTGAAGCCTTGTGGTAAATCCCAAGGCGCCGGCATTTTCCTTATAAACAAACTGTCGAAACTGAAAAAATGGTCGCGGGAATCTAAGAAATACTTACAGCATCATCTCACGAGTAAAGATACTTATGTCATATCTCGCTATATAGATAATCCGCTTCTTATCGGAGGGAAGAAATTCGATTTGAGGATTTACGTCCTCGTTACGTCGTTCCGCCCTTTAAAAGCTTACATGTTTCGGAATGGATTTTGTAGATTTTGTACAATGAAATACGACACAAGCGTCGCTGAGCTCGACAACATGTATATACACCTAACGAACGTCAGCGTACAAAAACACGGCGTCGACTACAATAGTGAGCACGGGGGCAAGCTGGGCATACATAATTTAAAGCTCTATTTGGAAGGAACCCGGGGTCGCGAAGTGACCGACCGTCTGTTCGAGAGCATACAGTGGTTGATAGTGCACTCATTAAAGGCCGTGGCGCACGTTATGTCGAATGACCGCCATTGCTTCGAGTGTTACGGTTACGACATAATCATAGACGATAACTTAAAGCCGTGGCTTATAGAGGTGAACGCCTCCCCATCGATGACGGCTACGACGGTTAACGACAGGATACTCAAGTACAAGCTCCTGGATAATCTTTTATCGGTAGTTCTGCCTCCGAGCGGGATCCCCGACTCACGCTGGAACAAAGTGCCCAGCGCCGAGGCTTTAGGGGATTTTCAAATACTCATCGACGAAGATTCCATGTACAAGGGGGAGGTGGATCAACGTGAGAGAGGAGCTCGCAAAAACTAAAATATATTTCAAATATTGTGTTACCTGCATACTAGCTGGTTGTTTATTGAATAAACGATTTAATTGGGTTTGATTTTTTATTATATTACTAATACATACTAAAGAATTGTTACAAAGTTACGGTCTAGCACGCGTGTACTTGTAGTACCGAGAATTTGCGTCTTCTTTTTCTAGGAGTTCCTCGTCAATCAACACTTCAAAATCACCAAGCGCTTCGGCGGTGGGGGTCTTGTTCCACCTCGCGTCAGGTATGCCACCGGGTGGTACAACCACAGACACAATGTTATCTATTAATTTGTACTTCAAAATTCTATCATTATGAGTCGTCGACTGTAAAGACGGTGACGCATTCACCTCTACAAGCCAAGGCTTGAGAGTGTTGTCTATTATAATATCGTATCCGTAACATTCAAAGGAGTGGCGATCGTTAGCCATCACGGGGGCGACAGCTTTCAAAGAGTGAACGATAAGCCACTGCATTTCTGCAAACAATCTGTCGGTTACTGCACGCCCTCTAGTGCCTTCCAAATACAAACGCAAATTCTGGATACTCATTTTCCCGCCGTGCAAACTATTGTAATCACCGCCGTGCTTCTGTACGCTGACATTAGTCAGGTGCACGTACATGTTATCGAGCTCAGTAACACTCGTGTCATATTTCACCGTACAGAACCTACAGAAGCCATGTTGGAATAAATACGCTTTTAGAGGGCGGAATGACGTCACCAGTACGTACAGACGGAGATCGAATTTTTTCCCGCCAATTAGTAGTGGGTTATCTATGTAGCGGGATATTACGTAACATTCTTTACTGGTTAATTGGGGATGAAATGGAGTTTTCGCTTCACGAGACCACTTCTTAAGTTTGGATAGTCTATTTATAAGAAATATTCCGGCCCCTTGTGACTTTCCGCATGGCTTCATAATCCATGTGCTCTGGGGGGACTTTCTGTATTCTTCAACAAACATGTTGTAGTCAGCAGGCAGTACGTACGTCACTGGTATAAAATCTAGGTGTAAATAGCGACTAATCAATTGTCCGTTAGGTAATTGGAATTCTGTTTTTTCAGCTAGGGGATTACCTTCTCTCTCAAGCTCCTTTCTGTATCTCTTGATGTTTTTTACTAATAAATCTTTACGTGACAGTTCGTAATGGTTTGGAAAGTGATTTATCATTTGGTTGTCGCTCATTCGGTAGCCGCTCTCGATGCTGAAAATTGTTCGGCAATTTTGTGTGAAGGACCAGTAGAAGTTCCATTCATCGTCGGGGCCCACTTGGGTCCAACCGCGACGATCGAAGTTGCTCAATATCACGGATTTCTCCAAGTCGGTACAATATGTCACCCTACCTTTCTCCATAAATGGCGGTGGGACTTTACCGTAAACTGCGGGGGATACTCTTCTCGGCTCTAGTGTCATTACGCCCTAAAATCTAAATTGTAGGCATTGTTACAAAAATAAAAATATAGTCTCAACAAAACATAAAATAAAATTTTCGCCAATGGTTACCTGATGTGTCACTGTCAATTTTACTTTTATTTTTTTAATAAATATTTTACTATCACGTTGATATTTTAGAAGAGTATATAGGTACTGCTTTGTGGTTGTGGTAGAGTAATTAATTTTCGACGCTGGTGTTAATAATCTGTGGAGAAGTGGGTCATGCTTTTAACAGCAAATTAAAAATATCAACATTGATTGATGGGCAGGCTCAAATATTTTTGTAGTGGAGCCGGGCTCGCATCGCGCTCCCCTAGCGACAAGGTAAAAAAAAGAATAAAAGCCATTGTGTCTTCAGTTTACCATCCAATTTTAGTGGAGGCGACTTCAATTCCCCGAGGAAATCTCGCTCAATATTTTCTCTTCTTTTGTTTGTTTGTATCATTTTCTAAACTACGCCGCGATAATCTGCCTTTTCATATCGGAGATGTGAACTTTTCGTTACGTCACAAGGATAGCGGAAATTCATAGAATTATTTATGTTTGGGGGAACTAAAACTGAGGCTCGTGTAACATATTTGGTACAGATGATTTATTATTTAAATCCTATCTGGACCCGAATTCGGCGGTACGAAAATACCTGTTTTTCTCCTTTTACTAAATAAGCTTGGATAAACAAAGGGAAACAGCGATATGGTCTATATGCTATTGTTTACGTCCTATTTGTTTATCTTGTTCCGAAATATTTTGCCGTGATAGTCAGGTCGGGATATAAGACGGGCATTCGATAGGGCTTTGCAATATCCAAAGTTCTGTCTGAGCGTGAACAAATGTTTTAGCCGGTTACGTATGCGAAGGCAAAAAGAAATATTTGACAGAATTTTTATATTTTTTTTGTTTACTCTTTCTCATAAGGTTTCGACTAGATACTAAATAAATAACCATATAATATTCATATATAATTTCATGTATTATTTATTTAATGTTTCAGTGAAAATATTGACATGTAGGGCAACTGGTTGCTGTCAGTATACTTAAACCAACATATCTGTGCGGGCGTGAAAACACAGTACTAAAATAAATGTAACAAGTTTGACATATTAACGCACTGGTACTGTACGAAAAAAATCCTTTTACAGTATGACCACTTTAAGGGTGCAGTTTAAGGTGGCGCTACTTGTCAAGAAAAAATGCGTCGATACGTCAAACTTGGTACATTTATTTATAGTTCTGTGTTTTCCCGCCTGCACAAATAAGTTGGCGGAAGTGTAGTAGCCTCTCTATATTATCTTAAATCTGTTTCGTCTGGCACCAGATGTGCCCTAATTTTCTTTCATGGCGTATCTGATTTATATACAATTTTTTTTTAAATATACTAAAAAATCAAAAAAAAAAAATATATATTTAATAAAAAATAAAAAAATGTACCAACATGCGGAAACTTAAATATTATACAAAATCTAAGGGTACCTCTGGGTTGGCAAAGGCACTGTATTCAAGTACCTATCATCCATCACGGCGGCCGACACTCAATCTCTGCTTACGCCGCAAGGGAGTAAACTTGATGATGCTTTTTTATTTCTTTGTTATGTTTCCCACCAAAATATGAAAAGGGAAACAAAAGAAATGTGTCAAGATCGTGCGACTCGCGGCCTTATTTTACCTAGTATGTTTTTATATTTTTGGAAAATTATTATAACATATAAAAACAACAGATAGCTACTTTTTGATTTTACCAAGAAAGTATCAAGTACCTAGTACAACCAATCGCACATCAGTAAGAATACTTTCGCTTATTAGTTGGGCCGATTTTCGTACTCGACATAAAGTCGTTGTCAATGACACCCTAACTACCACCGATGTCCAACAACACAGCACACGCAACAACAACACAACTGACTGACTGACAATACACCTTCCCGTTTTAACGGAAAGATTTTGCGATTTGGTTGCACACAATCTATTTAAACTAAACTTTATCTAAATAGGAAAAGAAATAAGATGCGATCAATAGAGTTCAGAATAAAATAAAAATTGTAGATCCCTGTGATAAACATTTTGTTCTCGATGTTATTATCTGAACTTAGTAATCATCTTTCATCTCGTTTTACCTAAGCAATGCTTAAAACTCATCGGTATTACAGTTTTTACTTATAAAACAGATGACAAGTGCAAATGTGATGAAAACCAAGTCTAATAAAAAAACATGAGAAACCAGACGAATAAAACGAAAAAAAAAACAATTTCGTCCATTCTATTTTCAAATTATCTCGTATTTTCGTGGGGTAGCAATTATTTTTCCCACTTGCCACACTGTCCTCCCATGTCACACGAACGCAATCAAAAGATCAGCATCAGAAGGTCTGACATTTCTGTAATGAAGGAGAACCTCCTTGTAAATCTTCCTTATGTAAATGTTCAGCCAATTTCGTATATTCGTATTCACATTTAGTTTTTCCAAAACTACTGGGAGACATAAAAACGGGTGAATCCGTATCGTGTCGAATTTTCAATTTATTTTGTAGACTTTTTTTCGTTGTGATAACGTTGTTGATTTTCGGGGCATTTTTATTGAAACTGTAGTAATTGTTTTTTTTTTTTTATGCTGTAATATTAATAATACAAAATATTACATACTCTCATTTTGATTGAATAAATATCAACCTTGATTAAGCTTAATGAACTTTAAAATACAAACAAATTAAAGGTGTTAATGAGTTATTTAATTATTTGATGAATAACGTATTTTACAAATAAACAGAATTAACAATATTTACCTACTGGTAATCATACAGGTTCATTAAATGTTGGTTCGGTATCCGTAAAATATTTTATTCATTTATTTGTTAAAAGTACGTCTTTAATTTTGACGGACACCTCTTTAACCTACTTCGAAAGCCTACTTCCGGAGCAAACTGGACTTAGAAACTGTCTGTAAATGCCAATTTAAGTTTGAAGTGTTCCTTAAAATGTTTTAAAACTTTGATAATAAAAAAAACAACTCAATAATCTACTGGCGACCTTGCAGGTAATTTCTGTTTAAAAATTTCTTGTCGAACTTAAGCAAAATGTTGTCTAACACAGTTTTTTTTCAAACTGCTAAGTAAAAGGCTCACTTTATTGGTTGAATATTTCATATGTATTTTCTTTATTCGCAAAGTGTACTGAAAATATACCTTGGAGCTAACATAAAATCAAAACCAAGTAGATACATTTTTAATAAAACTCAAAAGAAAAAAAAATATAGAAACCTTTGTCGTAACTATATTTTCGAGCCGTTTGGGGTTGAAACTCTGGGGTCGTGGGGTCCGAGTGCTCATAGCTTGTTTAAGGAAATTTCGAAACGCCTAGTTGACGCCTCCCGTGACCCAAGGGCTGGCTTTTACTTTGGCCAGAGGCTAAGTGTTGCCATACAACGTGGCAACGGTCTCTTGGACACATTATCAGCTGACAGCGTTGAGGAGGAGTTTTTTGATGCCCTTTTATAGTGGTTGTTAGTTTATTTAATTTAGGTTATTTAATAGTTTTTAATTAATAATGTATTTGGTTAGTTTACTCTACTGAATTGAAAATACCCATATTAGTGGACAAGTAAAAATAAAAACAAAACCTTAGCTAAATATTTGAAGATTATATTCCATCAAAATGCTTTCTAGAAATATCCCTAAGAAATACTTCGTTAGTCTTACAAATGAATTAAAATAACAAACCTCATAATTACAACGCAGAAAGTCTAAACCTCATGAAATACCTACGTTAACGAACCAAAACTTACATAAAAGGTGTTTCTATTCAGTTTTTCCCAGGTAAGCTTTCACGTCTCATTCATTACGGAGTCTACAAACACTCCCGGTATAATCTTAAATCCTTGACCTCTGCAAAATAATAAATACATTTCCATCTTTTCTCTTCTTTTTTCTAAAGGTGGAGTGGGATGAAAGTCTTTACAAATTGGGGCAATGTCTAATGGAACGTGGGAACAGTTGAGGGCCCTCGTGATTGCGAGGCAGCAAATGGAGTGTTGTTTCATTCGCTTGTCTGCACTTTCACGCATTCAAATAAAAGGTACGACACGTGTTTATTCATGTTTTTACATACTTTTTTATTACGTCACGCTTCTCCCCTTTGTATACGTGACGTACTGACATCTTATTTGCATCTTCCAGATTCATGCACCGTTTCATATAATCGTTACGCACTCTTTTTTATATCCATGCATAATTATCATACATGATTTCTTTTCTTTTAATTGGTTTTATTACAGTTGATTGTATATGGCACACAACATCACAAGCATCTGCCATCTTCACTTTCTTCTTTTTTTGTTCCGTCCTGTTGAATTTATAGTTTATTTTTTGTAATTTTGTATGATGCATGTCATGTCCCTGCGACAAATAAATATTTTTTCTTTCTTTCTTTCTTCTTCTTCCATCTGTCGTCAACAATTCGTCAACAATTCGTCGGTATTAAGTCGTATAAAACGAAGACGACGTAGTCGTATTGGAATCGAAAAAATTGATCAGCAAAAAGTACAGTAGATGAATTGTTCCATCCATATTGGAACTTTGCCCAATCAATGGCGATAAGTTCGTCCCGCTATCACACAATATACCCAATACAGGTAATCTTGCAATGACAGGTGTATTCTTCAATAGAAAATATCGTGTCTTTATGTCGATAAAGCCGTATATGTATGATAACTAAATTACAGGCTACTGGTATATTAAATCAAAGAAACCCCGTGATTAAAGGGAGGAGTACAGAAACGTGACACTTATGCCAAGTAAAAGTCCGATATACGGGGAATCTTTTATACATTAGGGCAATTTAAAGCAACCCGTTTCAAAAGAAACTATTTTTGTCTCACTTTGTTTCCAGGAATACTTCGAAGGAATATATCGCTCCCCGACTACTTGTGTTGATTGCAGTGTGAATTATAGATTTATATGCGACACTGAAGTGTTCAATGTCTTTATTTTATGGTTTCAGTTTAATATTGAGACAGTTGCTATTTACGATACAAGAAAGAGCAAGACCAAAGAGCAGTCAATGTTTAAATAATAGTTAATTATAAATAACCTTGTAAATTTTTTGATTATAATAATAATCATAGGCTTGGACCCTGTTCCCGATACCGGTGGGTTACAATTTTTAACATTTTTAAATGTATTTATACTATTTTTATTTTACGGAATATTTAAAAATGTAAAAAAAAATTGTTGTTAATTGTTGTAGTTGTTTTTATTTGTATAGAAATAAATAAAGGAAATCATAGGCAAAACGAGGAGAGAGGAGCAGCGGTGGCCCAGTGGTGGAGACCCGGACTTACGGGTCGTGGGTTCAAACCCAGCCAGGCGCATTACTTTGTGTAAGTTATTTCATCACCACTGCTCTCAAAACGGTGAAGGAAAACATCGTGAGGAAACCGGCATGTCATAGAACCAAAAATTCGAAGACATGTGACATCTACCAACCCGCACTGGGCCCGCGTGGTGGATTATAGCCCATTCCCTCTCATAGAGAGGCCTGCGTTCCAGCAGTGGGAACATTAATAGGCTGATTATGCTATGTTATTCTATAGGCAAAACGACATTTATGTTTTTAAATCTTTTTATATTGATTTTATACAGGAATAAATATGAATAAACGAATAACAATCATAGGCAAAACAACCTAATTGCGAAATGATTATTACCTGTCCGTTATTATAAAAATATATCAATGGAATTGCCAATATTTTTCTGCGAGATGTCCATTTAAATATTTTAGCAAACCTATTGAATCCCCACCGTCGGGAAATCCCGGAACTACTAAAACAAACACAACACAAGTTAAGATACCAATTAATTGAGTCACGCAAATATTATATTACATACCCAGAGCTATTACTGTTGGACAAACATCGGGAAACTTTGAGCGATCCCAATTACGAAACGCGACTCGATACAGAATCGATTAAATCGTTCATTAACCAATCCAGTTCCCTACGGAAATAGATACTACTCAATAATTGACACCCCTTCAATACTACGTTTCGCTGTATTTTTATATCGCCTAATTGGATTACGCGTATCGATTTCAGCCCATCTCCAATTGGATATTCGAATATTCTGAAATCTGAATGATAAATTGATACCTTTATTGTGTTGACGAGAATAACCTGAATGGTATAATTTAAATATCATAGATAAAATCTCTTTTTGGACGTCACAATCAGTGTTACCAAGGAATATAAGGAAATTAGAATGGTGGAGGTCAGATAAGTAATCGCTCCATGTAAAATACTAGGACTCAGTGGACGCACTGGAAGTCCACCAACATAGAAAAGACAAGCAGTTAGGTTTTGGCGCAGTGGCTGAACGATTGGCTGCTGCGCTGCGTGTCGCGGGTTCGATCGCACGGAACAAATAGTTGCATGGCCTACAGCTACAGGTAGTGGTTCCGGGTCTGGCTGTTTATGTATGTGAGTTTAAATGTTTGTAAACGCACTCAGAATACAGGAGAAAATGGGCGGCACAACGTTTAAAAAAAAGAGAGACTTCTAAATCCAACTATGGCTAGCAATTTACTTCTAAAGTAGTCTTTTCCTTTCCTAACTCACTGGCCAAAATAAGTCGAGAACCGGGGACAAAGCTACTCAGTTCAACGTAAAAGTTAAAAGCTTTTAAGAGGCTGTAAAAGAACAGAAATCTGTCATTACTTTTACATTTCTGCATCCAGATTACATGTGGGTAAGTACTCGTGGGTATGGTTCATTTTAGCACCTCTCGCCTCACTGCCGTTAAACAAACACAACCGGGGTACATTATTTTAGTATATAGGTGTTACGAAATGGCTTTTTTACAACTTGACGTGGTCTAAAACGGGTAAGTGGCTCGTAAGGTTGGATTGGCTAGATTAAATCGTTATCTATCAGAAGATATATTACAGTTCTTGTCTGTCTAGATGAGGCTATCAAGCTAGATAGCTTACGTGCTATTTTTATTTGCAAACTAAACTTATTTCATTGAAAGATGATTACATCAGCAGTTTTTGGATATTTGGCATTTTTGTTTTATCTTTTGCAGTTGAATTATATTTTCTTCGTAAAGTTTATTTGTGATGAGCTTGCAGCGATGTTATAGTTATTTTGAGAATGGATGGCCAATCAATTTAAGTTCTTTTTTTCGAGTAGCGTAACACAAACGAACTCCAATTTGATTGATGTGGCGTACGAAAGAAAATAGAGTAAAAACTGAACCACTCTCGTGTGTCCTGTGAAGCCTAACATATGATGGCTAAGAACGGCGACAGCGCCATCTATCACGCGAACCATGAACTATTCAAGCGTAACGTGAAACCATCAAGTGTCGGGCTTCACTTCAGAATGATTGACGCTCAATTGAATATCTCTGCCAGGCGCGCAGAGATACTCAACGTTTTGTATTCCCTTTTCAAGGCAGACTTTTCAGCCAAAAATATTTACGATCTCCCCAATTTGCTACCTTTTATCTTTATCGCCGCCTAAAGCCTAGATTCCATGCGTAACTGTAATAAGGACGCACCCACAAAAGATTTTCATTAAGAAAATTCATCAACACAAACGTAAACGCGACCTCTCACACCCGCACTCAACATTTATGAAAACGCACGGAAGTGTAGTAAAAATAAAACTTTATGTCGCACCCGACGAGCTTTATGTCTGTAAATGGAGAATTTCATAATACAGTGTATAGTGAGTGAATAAGGGCTGGATCGTGACGGGTAACTCTGTTTGTAAAGTTATTACCGAACGCCAACGAACAAACTCCGGAGTTCGCTTGGGTGAGCGATAAAAGCAATTTTTGAAGATAAACTCGTGCTGTGTTTCAAATTATTTCGAGAATTTACTCGAGCCGTGTTACAGTTATTGGTGTGGTGTGTTTATGGTATAAAGTCAAGTATTGTGTTTAACGAAAATGTTTCAATTTATCGTGCAACGTGGCAATGCTGCTAGCCTTCTTGGCACTTTTCCTGTTGACAGCGATGTGGACGAATTTTTTGACGCCCTGTAACCCTTATAATACTTGTAAATATTTAATTACTATTATAGATTTGTAGTTTGTAAATAATGGTGGTCTGTGCAGGCGCTGCTGCTGCGGCTGCTGAGATCCTCAAGCGGCGCAAATACTGTAACCTTTTTGGTAACTACAGTTTTGAGCCGTTTGGGGTCGAAACGCTCGGGTCATGGGGCCCGTCTCCTTTTTAAGGAAATCTCTCGCCGACTGGTCGATACTTCGCGTGACCAGAGGGCTGGCTCTTTCTTTGGCCAAAGAATTAGCATTGCTATTCAGCGTGGCAATGCTGCCAGTCTTCTGGGCACGTTTCCAGATGACAGCGATGCGGAGGAGTACTTTGACGCCTAAGTGTCCTATTGTCGTCGTTGTTTCGATGTTTATATTTTCTTACTAAAAGTAAGAAAATATAAACATGTCTTATTTTTATCATTAGTTTAGTTCTATTTGTAGTCAGTATATAATGTAAATATAATTAATAACCAAATAGCTAAATAATAAATAAAGAAAAATATAAAAAAACTATGTAAATATTCTTTGAAAATTAAAAATTTGTCAGACACTGACACCCATGTGTGAGTTTCATAAGCTTTCATCCGACTAAATAAATTTTCAATCATAAATTCGAAGTGCCATTGGTTTCGTGATGATGATTGAAATCTTCATAGAATTGATGATTGAAATGATTGAATTGATGATGATTGAAATCTTCATTCGTGATGATGATCGAAATCTTCATTCGTGATGATGATTGAAATCTTCATTCGTGATGATGATTGAAATCTTCATTCGTGATGATGATTGAAATCTTCATTCGTGATGATGATTGAAATCTTCATAGAATTGATGATTGAAATGATTGAATTGATGATGATCGAAATCTTCATTCGTGATGATGATCGAAATCTTCATTCGTGATGATGATTGAAATCTTCATTCGTGATGATGATTGAAATCTTCATTCGTGATGATGATTGAAATCTTCATAGAAGTTTAGACAATTAGATACGTACTGTATATCATATATTCCATTTTTAAATTGCATAAGTTTCATATATTCCATTTTTAAATTGCATAACTTTTACGTCAAGTTCCGTCGAAAAACAGTTTTCGACGGAGCTTGACGTAAAAGTAATAAAACTTCATAGGCTTCATACTACGAAATAAACTTTTTATCATAAATTCGAAGTGCCATTGGTTTCGTGTGCTACAATGATAATTGAAATCTCCATAGAAGTTTAGACAATTAGATTCGTCCTGTATATCATAATGTTCCATTTTATTCAATAACAAAATTGCATAGTTTTATTACTTTTACGTCAAGTTCCGTCGAAAAACAAAAGATGGTGGACAACAAAAATTATTTTATTTAAATCAAAACAAAAAAAAATGTATTATGTAGTTTCTGCATAACTCCATGATAAAAAGACGTAAGTTCATACTTTCATGTAAAAAATTGAAGTGTCTGTTTGTAGTTTCAAAGTAACAGTTTTGTTTGCTATTATTGCTGCTGCATATGAAATGCATACTTTTAGCAAAAAATTTTTTATTTAACTTTTTTCTGGCTGTCTGTCTGTTTGTTCCGGCTAATCTCTGAAACGGCTAGACCGCTTTTACTGGCAGATAGCTGCTGATGTTGTAAGGGGTAACTTAGGCTACTTTTATTTTATATAAAAGGATTAGGGTCCGTGCAAAAATATTCGTTTATTGACCGTGGTTTGAGCGCGTAGTTCTACTAGTAGTACCAAGGGTATTTTTCTTCTCGGTGGTTCTATCAATCGGAGCATTGTTAAAAAAATTCGATTCGAATAGGGAAGTCATATTTTCATAATAATTTTACGCGGACGAAGGTCACAGGGCACAGCTAGTAATAGAGAGTTAGTTTAAAAAAAATAAATAATTAAACTAACTAAAGAAATAAACATCTATCTATAGTAATAGATAACTAATCCCGGACAGACGAGAACAAACAACAAAAAAGCACCTTTCATTCATACCCACTTCGAACATACGTTGAACTCAGTCCACTAATCGCGTAGACTTGTATATCTGCGACCAAATTGCATTTGCCGCCGTGGCACGTGCGACATGAATTACGGACAGACTGACTGCAAACCGGTTTATGACGGTAGAAACTACTATATTGGTTGCAGATACTGCTATGTATTGGCAGTTGTGTGGTTTGAGTTAGGGGACATACAACATTATTTTTTAGTATATGCAAAACCTGAATATAATAAGTTCAGAATAAGTAACTAAATCGATTACAATAATTTTTAAACTATGTTATATTTTTTTTTTAAATACAAGATGGACACCGAGCGATATTGAGTACCTATCGCAATCATTCAGATACCTACTGCCTAATTATTTTTATCAATGAGCTCAGGACGAGGCTAGAGGCGCGCGCGCAGGCGTGCTGCTTGGTGACCACGTTTTTGTCGGACAACCAGGTAACAGAACAAGCTTATAACTTTGTGATTTTTAATGAAACAGTTTTGAAATTTTACATAGATTCTCTACATAAAAATACTAGACACGTGTTTCAGGTTCCGCGTATACTAAAGTTAATGTTGTATAATAAACGCATTGCTGAAGTTTATAGGAAAAGTCAAAGGCTCATTTAATTAAAATACTCGCGAAATGATTCAAATAATAAGTTATAGAATCAAGCGTTACTTTGCGAGAATCAACATCATCAGCTGACAACAGGCCAGCTGTACATAGGCCTGAGTTCGTCCCACCTTACGGTTGTTGATTCGCGGTCTCCACTCAAGAACACAACGAACAACGATCATCGGTTCTACGGCTAATATGGCTGGAAAATTGCGGGAATCCATTAGGTATATTAAAATATGTTGATATTGATTTGAAATAATGGAAAAAATCATGGTGACATCCATAAATATCGCAGCTTAGATATGAACGATATTTATGTAGCGTACGATGGGACTGCCATCCACATTGCGATTATAAAAGCCTCCTAAATAAATAAATTACCATGCCTGTTTTTCTCCGAAAGGTTAGACAGACCTTTGACCTTTGACCTTGTAATTACTTTCTTTATCGTGTGCTTAGTACGTAACCTGGTGTCAGAGTTTTTTTTTCCGCCAATGGGCCTCTGACTTGGCTTTATATGCCGTTGAGAAATATCCCTTAGGCATTCTGGTAACCTCACGATGTTTTCCTTAATCCGAAAAATCAGAGGTGACGACCGACGGTCACACCATTAGGCTATCACTGCTTATAAACATCTCTAAATATCTCCTACTATCTACTTAGAATATTTCGCGCAAAAGGTGGCGAAACCATACTTGAAAGATTTGCAGGTGTTGTTTTCATGATTTCTAGAACATCATCTGCCTAGCCTTATCCCAACTATGTTAGTGTTGGCTTAAAGTCCAACCGGATGCAGCTGAATACCCGTATTTTACATGGAGCGACTGCCTATCTGACTTTCACAACCCAGTTAGTACTGGGTAATACGATACCCCTTGGTAAGACTGGTTGTCAGACCTTCGGGCCACTGACTACCTGTAACGACTGTCAAAAATCTACAAATGACCGCCGGGACCAACGGCTTAACGTGCTTTCCGAGGCACGGAGGAAACTCGGTATGTAATGAGTGGTCACCCATCCACAGACCAACCTAGGCAAGCACAGCTTAACCTAAAGATCGATCCGAACGGCTGTTATTATTTAGCAACGAGCTCCTCTGATTCAGATCATGATTTCTAGAACATCTAATCAGTTAAATAAGACTGTCTCGTTGGTGTAGTGGTCCTTGGTTCGATTCCCAGGTCGGGCTAAGTATTATTGGGTTTCCCTATCAGGAATTTCTCAGTAGCAGCCACAGAGCCTAAATTTGTGCCCGGTTGATGGCAATTGGATTGCCCCCTACTGCATGGGACTTAAACATAATTGGCGAAATGTTGGTGTACTATAATGTACACCTCTGCCTAACCATGCAAGGATTACAGGCGTGATGTAATGATGATCAGTTAAATTCGATCATGTACCAATTTCCGATCTTTATACTCTAGGACTCTCTATAGTTAAATGGTAAGGAACTCATTGTCGATCGATTTCACAACCTTCTCGAGTGGGAATTGTATCTTTTTTTGAAACATACTTTATAACGTATCGTCTCATAATAATCGGTTTACCGACGATCGGCAAGTCACGCGCGTGTAAAAGTAGCGTCGATAAAAGGAAAATGCACTTGGATTCGCTTCGTTATCAATTGTGAAAGCGTTAATATACAACATTAGTTTTAGTATATGCGAAACCTGAAACACGTGTCTAGTATTTTTATGTAAAGAATCTATGTACAAAATTTCAAAGCTGTATCATGAAAAATCAGAAAGATATAAGCTTGTTCTGTTACCTGGTTGTCCGCTCAAAAACGTGGTAACCATGCAGCGCGCCCGCGCACGCGCCTACAGCGT
The DNA here is from genome assembly GCA_963576755.1 of Noctua janthina. NCBI lineage: Eukaryota > Metazoa > Arthropoda > Insecta > Lepidoptera > Noctuidae > Noctua > Noctua janthina. The sequence goes on from OY755055.1 coordinate 10,608,572, forward strand.
TGTCTTGAGCTCATTGATAATAATAATTTGGCAGTAGGTACCTAAATGATTGCGATAGGTACTTAATGTCGTTCGGTATCCAACTTGTAACTTTAAAAAAAAAATTTTTTGACAAAATATAACATGGCTTAAAAATTATTTGAATCGATTCAGTTAGTTATTCTGAACAAACTATATTCAGGTTTAGCATATACTAAAAATAATGTTGTAAATATAGGTGTACCAACATATATCTGTGACTTTATCAAACGGTTCATATTTTAATTAAAATATTCGGTGGTAAATGGACAGAGATTACTCAAGGCACAGCGATAATTTATTTTGTCAATCTTCGAATTTAAATGCACCCCATTAACAGGCTGATACTACAACACTTTCAAAACAAAAGAGAGAAATATTTAAATTGCATTTATTATGCGTAGATACCCTCGCCAAAGTCAATGATTACTTTGGCTAACTTCGTTACTTAAATAATTCAAAGAGTTGCCATTTTATCAGAAGTTCTATTGAGTTACCTCAACTAAACCGGTTGTCGTCATTTATCAACCTTCTCAATACTAAAAGCTCGTTTAATTTTGAAATTCTCAAGTTGTTCTCAAGTTTAAGGAAAACATCAACGAAATACATAAACCGGCCTATCGTAGCACGAGTCGTAAATGATGACAATAGGAAACGGCTATTGTTGAATTATTAACTAAAGGAAACAATGGTACAGCTTCTGTAGCTGTATAGTAATTATATCAAACCCCGCTATTTTATATCAAAGGAGATTTGGGTTACTCTTGCAATTCAGCTTACCCCTTTACGGATCATTAGCGTGATGTTATGTTAGGACGAAATACCAATAAAGGCAGAGTGAAAGGTGCCCTCAGTAATACAAATATTTCACCGAAACGATTCGACTCTACGCAGCGTAATGTACCCGCGTAGTTATGGCTACACTACATCTGCTACGAATGCCTACGGCGTAGCGGTTGCTACGCGGCAAATGTAGTAACACGAGGTAATTGCCATGCGTTGTGTAGTGTACAACATTCATTATGAACATTTCGTTTTAACTTGATTCATTCATTTTTTTAGGTTAACGTTGTGTGGGGCTCGTAATATCGTCGCTCGTAGCTCGTAAACGTATTTCGTAGTATTTTAAATGGCCGTAATTAAATTGGGTGGGAAATTTATTGCACTAGCCATTAACCTCGGTTTCGCTCATGTGACCGTCTGGCTTGAACTGAAATATTTTTGCTTGTAGATTTGAATAAATGTAAGCCTATTTATTTGAGTTTTAGGTTTCTTTTTACATTTCAATGGTTTTTTTCTTAATTTTACACAAATGGGCAAATATACAACATTAGTTTTAGTATATGCGAAACCTGAAACACGTGTCTGTTATTTTTATGTAAAGAATCTATGTACACAATCTAACTTGTTCTGTTACCTGGTTGTCCGCACAAAATCGTGGTCACCACACGGCGCCTACGCGCGCGCGCTTCTGGCCTCGTCTTGAGCTCATTGATAATAATAATTTGGCAGTAGGTACCTAAATGATTGCGATAGGTACTTAGTGTCGCTCGGTGTCCAACTTGTAACCTTTTTTAAATATTTTTGGGACAAAATATAACATGGTTCAAAAACTATTGGAATCGATTCAGTTACTTATTCTGAACAAACTATATTCAGGTTTCGCATATACTAAAAATAATGTCGTATAACTTGTTTTTTTACTATTTACCTCCACTAAATGTGAGAGTAAAGTCATTACTGTGCTCTTAAAGAAATTTGGCAGCCTTCTTGGTTCTCTTGCTACTACTGGGATGCAATGGATCACGGTCTACTTTCCAGTTCTTCCTCTGAATTTGGATAAATATCAAGAGCTGCTTCTGCGGAGTAGATCAAAAAATTTGTTTTTAATATTGATTCACTTTTAGCGAAAATATCTTAATCTGACTGTAACCGTGCTAAATATTTTACCCAAAATAGAATTGTAACATTTTAGAAGTTTTTATTTAGTTTCATTTGTTCAGCAATTTTATTTATTTATTTTGAGCCTAATGTGTCCCACCCTTTCCCTCTTTTTCTTGCATGCGGCTATTTGGGTCGCGATACTTAATTATAATAAATGTTAAAACGACACGTTGTAAACTAAGATCAAGGCTTTGGTTCATTTTTTATTAACAGTTTAACTATAGTGTACTTCAACACCCACTTTTCCATCAGCAATAGAGCAGTCGCGGATGCGGACGATCCACGTCACTTAGCGGTACTTTTTATTTCCAGAAACAGACACGACGAGCGTTGGCCGTCCATCGCGAGTGTCCGCTCAAGAGAACAGACGGCTTTAAAAATATACTAATGCAGGTTTAGAAGTATGAGGAACAGGGGTGTAATGTTCCTCATCCCCCATTAAAAAGGGAGCGGGTGGTGGTGTCTGACGGCCGTCTTCTCGAAAGTTGTTTACGAGGGTTCGGATAATTTTGATTGCGCGATGCAGGATTTGTAGTATTCATTTTGCGCCATAGCTGTCGCTGCTGATCTTTTTATAATTTTGGCTCTGATGCTATACTGATATTAAAAATATTATATGAAACCATCAACCAATATTATATCCTACGTAACCTGATAACCAGTATACAGGCACAACCGCAATTTATAGTTGCAGTACACTCATAAATTTAACCGCTTTCTGCTCCAAAGAGCTCATTAAACCCTCTCTCGGCTCGTGATACTAAGTAGTTCCTAGGGCATATTAAACGTGAACTTTGATAACAGTTTGAAAGTTTGGAAATGCTATAAGTTAGCTTCAACGACTGGCTCTAAGATTAAGCTTAAGAATGTTCTGGAAAACTATTAATAGATTTTAGGAACTACGCGGCTACGGTTTGAATAATTATGGTGTGCTGAGATGGAAATTGTTATGTTTAGTTTCAAGAAGTTACACCAAAATAATTTAAATAAGCTGCGCTCACTAAGGAGATTGTATACAAAATTAAGGTTGCACAAAGGGTTATAGAGCGCGCCTTGTTAGGCCTATCGCTAAAAGATCAAGTCCGTAACTCACAAATCTGACATAGTCCAGGAACTCGGATTGTGGGCAGCGGCCCCAAAGTGTAGGTGTCCAGGACACTTGGCAAGACGTACTGATGGCAGGTGGAGTAGAGCCCCCCTAAATGATTACCGAGAGACGCTAGAAGACGCTTTGGCAGTCCAACAGCCAATCGGCTGGATAATATTCAGAAGATCGTTGGCAAGACCTGGTTGAGACTTGCGCAGACCACGGAAGAGTGGTACAAAAGGGAGAAGGCCTATGCTCGGCAAGCCCGCCACACTATTCCCAAACCACTGTAACTCCTGAATCAGCAGCACCAGCTGCAGCTCCTATACTCAGCAGTAGGTGGAATATGGCTGCGAATGATGAATCCTTAGGACAATTTGCTATATCTTACTAACAGGAATCGAATTTAAGCATAGCAGTCACACTTTCAACCACAACACCAACTAACTAGTCAATACCCATCAATAAATCTAATACTTGATAAATTGTACGAGAAAAAAGCGCAAAGTTACAGTAAAATTCTCCCATCCCAATCACTGAAAAAGCCCCCAAGTCAACAACAACCTATGAATAGCGGATTTGATTCCCGTGATCACGTACGAGCCATAGACAGGCACATCCCCAGTCATAGCTCCGACTTCCAGCACATTCGTAATTTGTAGGCTAGGGACGATGCCTTCAATTGAGTGCAATTTCCGCCAATTCCCCTCCACCGTTCACCGTTGGAATGACGGAACATGTAGTTTAGGGCTGTCATAGAAATATTGATGACAAGATGTATGCGGTGTGTGTTTTCCCCTTATTTCCTTACTAGGTAGCTAAAGTAGGTAAAGCAGAACTCTAGACGACGATTTTGACGCGTACGTATAGATAGCCTGTCTTCCTTCTTTATCGTGTGGTTAGTGCTTAACCTGGTGTCAGTTTTTTTATGCCGCCCATGGGCCTCTGACCTTGGCTTTACATGCCGTCAAGAAATATCCCTCTGGCATGCTGGTTTCCTAACGAGGTTTTCCTCTACCGAAACAAGTGATAATTATACAATACGCACATGAATCCGAAAAATCAGAGATGCGTGTCTTGGCTTCGAACTCGAGACTTATGACTTGGCAGTCCGACTGTCACACCACTACGCTATCACTGCTATAGCCTGATAGCCTGTAACCACACTGCAATAAACTACCCCTTTTTTTTTTTTTTGGATGGGAAATCATCAAATGACCCCCCCCACTCTGGGCGGAGCGGAAGGGAGTGTCAGACTTGTACTGACTAAAACCCATCCATGTTCCTTCTTTGCCCTTTGTGTTCCAGGGCCACGGTGTCTCTTTCGAACAGTCCCGCAGCTCTGGCAGGCATCGGCCCATGCGGACCCCTACTCGGTTGCTGACATCTCTTTGAGGCGCGCGTGGAACACGAACGCGCCGTCGACACGGCCTGTCGTCATAAGACGGCCGGACGGCGAGCTAGCCCATAACTCGCCCGTCCACAGGCCCGCGCCTACGGTGGCCGGGAGCCACCACGTGACCCCCGACGCCCAGGGCGTCTCCCGCGGCGATAAACTACCCCTTACAAGCACTTTGCCTGTAAAAGAATATATAGTTTATTATTTTATTTTAAAACCTATGTTTTTTTACTTTAGCAATAAATTTACACATGGTTTCGGAAAGGTTAATTAACATTATAATAACCTAACAGGTTGTCTAGATCATTTCAAGTGACGTAATTGCCTGTTGCAATTTCAGTCAGCCCGTCTCAGCAGTTAACATTTTGACAGCCTGTTAGCTAATTTGTGTGCTAATTAATTAGCATGACAGAAACCTGATGTTACCTTAGAATGCGTTTGAATCTATTTCATATATTTATTTTACATTGGATTTATTAATAAAAATGAAAGCATAGTACCTCGATCGTATTGTTGGAGTACAATAAAGAATTTTAAAATATACTCTACACTGCACCAGTCCGTTGTGGTCATACAATATTTTCTTCCTCAAACACATAATCCTATTTGTATCGTAACAGCTCGCCGTTTTCGCTTGAAAGATTTTCTCGCACGTGTGCTATAATATCGAGTTTATTAAATACTGGTTCATGTAACGTTGTAAATAGAATGAAGATAGACGAGCAAACTGACAGTTTTACACATTATTAGTGACATTAAACCTGGAAAATTATAGCTAGTGGTTTAAGATCGTTTGTGTATCACGCCAAACTTTGCTTATTGCGTAGTAGTAATACATGGGTGGTGTAAAGTGTACGTGAGCAATGAAGGTGTGAGTGATTTTTATGGGACGTTAAATTAATTTAGCTTCCAGAATTATTGTTTGTAGTCAAGTATAGTGTAGTACGTATAATAGCTTGACTTAACTTGAAATAAAATCATCAGTTTGTTTTTTTTTTTCAAAATGTTGTTAATGTTACTTATTATTCAATCGTAATTTAATGTAATTTCAAAAGTGTTTTTTTTTTATTTCACAATTAGCGAAACTTGGGTGAAATGTAGCTTGAGTGAGCGCATTTACTCTAAAAATAAGCTTGTAGGGAAAGATCGATCGACTGAAATCACAGCCATTACTCGACTCAAATCTAGATCTAAATTTAGATCCATGATAGAGCAACTCTCTTAAACCCTAATAGTAAAAAACGCAGGTGAACCATATTATGTAATAGTTATTTAACTCTTACCAAACTCATAAATCACGGGGACTATTACCATATAAAAAGTGCCAGTTCTACAATTCTGATAGTATATTTTTGTTCAGCGATTTCGCCGCAATGTGATTAATAACTTTGGTAGTGACGAGGCGCTTCGCGGATTTTTCAATCGAAGTTACCTCGCATTCTAAGCTCGGGGCAAAAATGTGACATTAAAATATGCAGGAGGCCGTTCCACGGGCATCCTATCGATCGAAAAAATAGCCTGGCGTACCCTGGCTACTGCTGGCGTCCCGAACTTTTTTTTCCAGTTTTTTTTTCGACCATTCACTGGTGGCTGAAAAGTTTTGCCTGTTTTGTGGCAGTATGTTTTACTAATAGGATTTAGACGCTCGGTTAAGCTGAGTTAATTTATTTTCAAGCCAAGCTCAACTGTAGTGGAAAAGTTAATTCGTTTAGTTCACTTTTTTTGATGATAAATTGTTAACTAAAATATTTTATTATTCTTCTTTATACTCATTTTGTTTAACAAATTGGTCAACAAAACACAAAAGCACGAATAATATTTACCTGCAGATTCCTTCACAGTATTTACAAATCCCTTACAAAGAAGCGTAGCTCCAAACAATGTCAAACAACAGGCAAATACTATTAAATATTAAAAATAAGGTACAAATCTCAAAGCTTGGCAGCACTTGTTACAATTTACCCTGGGTTCCAACTAAGCGTTCCTTTAAGTCGTAGAGTGTACTACATAAGTAATGCTTACATAACAGAACCACAAACTGCAAAGGTATTAAACAGAAGCCTAGCTCCGTACAATAAGGAAAAATAGGCGCACGCACATACAGTTGCGTACTTAATACGTACGGCGATCTGAAATTGTCTTAATCCAATGTCTTGCTTAAGAAAAAGAAGATTCGTGAAGAGGTTATGTGTCAGTAAAAGAGATACAATATTGATAGTTGCTTACTGGTTATAAACGAGCTGTGAAAGAGAATACTCCCGCATCGGTTCTCGCTTGGCGATCAGTACCAGCCAAGAACTGCCTGTCGCCTTTGCGCACATGCTCATGGCCCAGTGACAATACCATCTAAGTTATATCTAGTCGCTTATCGTTAATTGTTGGCCGTCGGACAGGTATCTTACGTAATTATATGAGTTCTTATGTATAAGCGTGTCTGTGGCATGGTAAGCATGTGCGTGCGGTTTCGCCAACCTTCTTTACTTTTTATCTGTTGAGTGGCAATACCCTACGATATGCGACAGGGGAAAGTATGCAGCATGCATTAGGAAGCGCGTCGCGGTGTAAAGCGCTGTCGTATATATTAGACGGTAAGGCTAAGTTTAGATGAAGAGCGCTTTACGCTGCAAAGACGACGGTAACATTTAAATAAACATCCGTTGCTTTGAACGTCTAATGAATTATTTAAGTGTGTTATAGTCTCTAGAATACCTCAGTAGCAGTACGGAGTTTGTATTTGTGCTCGGTTGATGGTCATGCCAAACTAAAATGGCAGTGGGCAGGCTCGCAAAACGGATGGCCGATGGGGTCGAAAAGTTCTGGAGTCTTTGTCCTGCAGTGGACGTCTTTCGGCTGAAATGATGATGAAGATGATGATGATGGCCATGGTTTGGCTCTTATTACATGAATATCAAAACGTGTCTAGCGAATTGTGGGTATTACAGGTACACCTCTACCTAACCCTTCCGGGAAATATTGGCATGATTTTCTGTAACATTCCCTTGTTTTTCCACTAGCTGTATTTTAGTTAATGTAGTATTAAGTTAATGTGAAATGTACTACCCGAATTATTTTAGGAATGTAACCGTTTAAGTTCTTATAATTTTAAATGCACTGAAAATTGTTAGCTAGCCAACTTGATAAACGATAAAAAGGGTTTTTTTTTTATAATACGTTAAATCTTTTATCATAGAATATGAGTCACAACTTTTAAAAAATAGTTTCCTTACCACGCGCTATTGTATAGTACCGGTTTTGTTGTGAACTGAGTCTTAAGGATAGAGCACACTTACACCGGTGTGACACCATCCTACCAAGTTTCCAACATTTTTTGTTCCGGGGTCCGCGGTAATCCGATTTTCTTTCGTCCTTTTTACCATCATTCGTTCCACTGATCTGTTATGTATTTTTTACTGAATGAAATATGAAGAAATATTACGTATCATATTAAATTATGTATTTCATATTATATTCATTTTGATAAAAGAACACTTGAAAGCTTCAATAAAAATGTGACGTATAAAACCTTTATTCCTTTATTTATTGTAATATTGAATTTGCTTTTACATTTCGCGTATTATTTTGATCCCACATTATCCCCTTTGAGTGCAAATTTTAATGTTTTCAACGTCACGTACTTGTCGTGTTTCTGTACCAATCCATCATTTTACGGTATTTACCTTCTTTTGATGTGCTTTCATTTTCATTTCAGATATGTTTACGCTACTTACGAAAATTTTTGTGAAGGCATTTTCCGTTGCGGGAAAATGAATAAAAACTCTCGTACTCTGGCGGTTATTTTCTATTAGCGTTGATATTTTTTTACAATTTTATATGTAGGAGACAAATCATAAACATAACCTACAAGTTTCGTTTAACGTTTAAAAAAAATAACGGCTTTAACAACAATAAAAAATCTTGAGATGCATCTACTCAGAAAATACATCATAATCATGAACACACCTTACAATATTTACAACATTATTGCACAATTTTCCCATATTTAACAAGATTTACCTGTCATAATAAACACATTCACAGGTAAACTATCACATAATTCGCTTTTTACAAAACCGACCAGGTCATTAACCCTTTCAGTGCGGTGCTCATAATAGCGCCATTACGCACGATGTGGCCATTGTAGCTCGTGAACGCACTTCATTATAAGCGAGCGAAGTGATTCACTGACCAATTTTAAATAATATCCGCTTACAGGCGATGCCGCGTCCAGTATGACATATATTATTAATGGTTTTCTTTTTCTTGATACTTGACAAGCGCAAATTTATTTTATGTAAACTTCATATATTTACAATAATGGTATATATAGGCGGACCAACCTTAATGTTAAATAACATTGGGTACAAAAAGTTATAAAAATGATTTTTTCGTTTTCGAAAATTAATCTAGATAAAATATAAAAAATAATACATGTATAAGTTGTATACAGATGAAATAAGCTAATAAATACAAAAAAACGCAATAAGAGACACTTTAAAAAACACACAGTGAAACGCAGACACACATACAAACAAGGCAGGCTACCAACGCAGATAGGTAGGTACTTCGAGCAGTTTCTTTGTCGTTGCAACGCTTATGTGTGTCAGCGCTGAGACGGACTATATCGGTCTACGAAAAACAAAACTGTTTTGCGTTTAGTGTGCACACTGTCCTACAAACCGCGGTCGGAAAAGCAAAACCACTCTTTTAAACCCGCATCAAATCTTCTTACCAAAAACCACATACAAAGCGGCATATGATGACACATGCCATATAATTAAAAAAAAGAACTTCGCAAATTCCCAAAGAGAACGTTGAGGGCCAAATTATAAAGTTTGCTTCCAAAGCCAAGTTGTGGCGGTCGCGGCAGATATAAACTTGTACAACATTAACCGGCCGGAAGTTCTTCACTATTTAGCATATAGAATGGCCCGACGGTGTTATTTTTCCACCACAAACTTTAAAATGCAAATCGCGACGTATGCACGGTGGCTTCTTTTGATGTAGCAAGTCTCTAATTTTACACTCTTTTGCGGCAGTTTTATGAGATCGCAACATGTGATAGGGGGCTTAAATGTTTTTAATAACGTAGATAGTGCCACTGCATGCAAAATTCACGGTTTGTTCAGTTTGGGGTAGGCAGAAATTACCCTTATTGTCCTTAAATAGTGTTAGATCTTAACATTAGTAATAAGTATTTTTTTTAATGTACGTATACCATTCATATTTCACGATGAACACAATATCTAATCAAATTACTTTCATTTTATTTACCAACATAGTACAATTCCTTGCATTTTCCAAAGGTTCTAACATTTTCACTGTCTTTGATTGCTACAACTGTTAGTACCAATTCACCGTAATACAGATAGCGTTCTCTCGCTAGCTTCAATTTTCTAGAACATTTGAATTTTATAGGTTACAAGTTTGTATCGCTGTTGTGAATGTTTCAGAAACGCGTCGGTGCTAAAGCGATATCAGTACTTACAAAGCGAACTTAGTCTTATCTAGGTAGATACACTCACAATAAAGTTGTTTTTACTTATACTTAGTTTTCAAAGCACGGCTATGAGTGGGTTCTTCCTTTTCCATCAACTCTTCGTCTATTAGTAAGTCAAAGTTGCCCAGCGCTTCAGCACTCGGTATTTTGTTCCAGCGCACGTCCGGCACACCGTCGGCTGGAAGAACTACCGATAGCATGTTATCTATCAACTTGTACTTCAATATCCTATCGTTCACTGTCGTTGATGTCAATGAAGGAGACGCATTCACTTCCACTAACCACGGTTTTAGTTGATTGTCAATTATTATGTCATAGCCGTAACACTCGAAACAATGTCTGTCGTTAGCCATCACAGATGACACAGCCTTCAAAGAATGCACTATCAGCCACTGCATCGCTGCAAACAGTTTCTCAGTAACCGCCCGGCCTTGCGTCCCCTCTAAATACAAGCGCAAATTCTGCACCGTCATCTTCCCACCATGTATGTTATTATAATCTCCGCCATGTTTCTGCACGCTAACGTTAGTAAGATGCACGTACATATTATCCAACTCCGTAACACTTGTGTCGTACTTCACCGTGCAAAACCTACAAAAGCCGAGTTGGAACAGATAAGCCTTCAGAGGTCGGAAAGAAGTAACCAACACGTAAAGTCTCAGGTCAAACTTTTTGCCCCCTATTAGTAAGGGATTGTCTATGTAACGCGAAATAACGTAACTTTCTTTAGTCAATTGTGGGTGGAAAGGCGTTTTTGCTTCACGAGACCATTTCTTCAGTTTAGATAGCTTGTTTATGAGAAAAATTCCCGTTCCTTGAGATTTTCCGCACGGTTTCATGATCCAGGTGCTTTGCGGTGATTTACGGTACTCCTCGACAAACATGTTGTAGTCGGCGGGGAGGACAAACGTAACAGGTACAAAGTCTAGATGAACGTACCGAGTTACCACTTGACCTCCGTGTAAAGCGACCTCGGCTTTCTCTGCCAAAGGGTTGCCTTCCCTTTCGAGCTCTTTTCTATAGCGCTTTATATTTTTCACGAGTAAGTCCTTCCGCGAGAGTTCGTAGTGGTTCGGAAAGTGATTTATTATTTGGTTGTCATTCATCCGGTATCCGCTCTCGACGCTGAATAAGTTCCGGCACGTCTGCGTGGAGGCCCAGTAGAAGTTCCATTCATCGTCGGGCCCAACTTGGTTCCATGCCCGCCTCTCGAAGTTGCTCATCAAAACTGACTTTTCTAAGTCTGTGCAAAAGTTAACTCGGCATCTTTCGACAGCCGGCACGTTGACTCGTCCGTAGAGACTGTTCGCGATTTTCTTAGCGTCTTGATTCATCGTTTGAATGTATTCGCGTTTATGAATGTTTGTTGCACTTATTGACCAAATATTCGAAGCACAGGTGCGCATCTACGGTTGTCATGGCTTTCGACAAATATCCCTCGCTATTGGCTGACATCCAATACGGCTCGTTCGCTATGACTACGTGTAAACATTGCCGCTACGTATTGATTTTTAACGAGTTTTTCGCTGTCGGCACGCCGGCTTACGGGCAACTTTTGTATTACGGGAAAATAAAGGCAATTTCTGATATTAGTAAGAGTATTCCTTACTTAGTAATAATCCGACATTTGTTATATTACGTGAAAGGTTTTTCGTATACAAATAAATAACTAACAGACCTAACAGAACATAACTCTACGATTATATAAAATGTTTTTAGATGTCACTTTAATAGATAGGTTAAAAAGAATTAGTGACTTAGTTCAATACAAATAGAGTTGTTTTTTCGACAAGTACACCTATTATACAAGAAAATCACGCAACGTAAAATAAAAAAGGTGTTTATGTTAATACCAAACTAATTATCGAGTGTACTGCTGGTATACTGGTATACTCGCACTAAGCTTGACGCTCGTAAAAGACGTCGTGTAAGCACTTTCCGTGTTAATATTGTTTTGACGTTTTACGACAGCCGTCGCTCATAATGCCACATTGAGCCACCAAATAAGCGGTGTGGGAAATTCTGTTTTTTTACTGGACATTTCTCTATCTGAATACAGACAAGTAACTAGATTTATAGCATGTGTATTATTAATCGTAACAGGTGGCAGGTGGTTTGTATGTAAATAGATGGAAGTAGAATGTGGGTGCTGTGATGTTATTTTAACACCCACATATTATAAAAGCAGCTCTTAAATGTTCGACAGACACAACACTTACTATATTTAGGGTTCCGTAGTCAACAAGGAAAGGAACCCTTATAGTTTCGCCATGTCCGTCTGTCTGTCCACAGCTTAGCTCAAAGGCTCTTAGTACTAGAAAGCTGTAATTTGGCATAAATATACAGATTAGTTACATCGACAAAGTGGTAAAATAAAATCCCGAAAAGTATTTTTTTTTTTTGGGTATCTCCTTTATCTACACGTAAAGTGTGTTTTTTTTTTCGCGCGTACCCCATCGTGTCGTTGGATAGAAATATCTTTAAAAAATATTGCGAGTTTGTTCAAATAATTTTTCGATTAAGAGATTCGTTTTTGAAATATTAAGCTTTCAATTTCTAATTTTTGTTAGGCTCAAGTTTTCCCCCCTCTACCAGCTAAACGGTTTTGTTTGGGTGTGTGGAAAAATTCACGGTGGTAGTATATATAAAGAAATTGAAAGGAAAACTATCACAGCTAAGTAGGCTTTACAATTTTACTAGTAATAGTCGACCAACTTATAAAATGTACACGGATATCATATTTTCCTAAGCATAATGTATGGGAGCACAGATTTTTCAATTGCAAATGTTAGTTTGTTTTTGTTATTACAATAAAAATCATCATTCGGAGGCAAATCCACATATTGTGCATGTGCGTGGCCCGACATGCACTTGGCCGGTTTTTTTAAACCCAAACTGCGATCTAAAGTATTATTAAAGTTCCGCATTATGATTTCATTAAACAAAATACTTTATCAATCGCGTAAAAACATCACAGTAAAATGAATACTCTACGGATTGGTTTTTTTTTTCAAAAACGCAAAAAAAGAGTCCGACAGAAATTCTAATAGCAATTTTCGTGGCCACAAACTTGGGTCGGTAATAAAACACTCATTTCTAACTCTCACATACGGTATGATTTAATAAATGTTTATTCCTTTTCCGTACGGTTTTCCCTCTTGGGTTTCCGGGAAATTATCCTTGTTATGTAAACTTATATTTAGGGATTATTTCTAAAAACATCGGCATTGATACTAAGAAAAATAGTACGAATTTTACGATAATTTATGAAACCAGTGGACATACATGATCTAAATCCATCTTCATACTTAATGTACAGACGACAAAATAATTAAGGATGCATTCAAGTTTTGAATACCATGTAATCAACCTTTTCATTTCTTTACAGAGTTCTTGCATATAGCCGCATTCGAATTTTTTGTACGAAGCACAATCCAATCACTGAACAAATCGAGCATCCTCCGGGTATGCCAACTCTTTTTTATGCAACTCACACGCTCAGACGAGCTATGACAAAGGCTGTCATATAGCACTCACGAAATAGAGTTAAAAACTTAATAAAGTTAGCTTTGCACTCATGTTTTTATGCTGGTTGCAGGAACTTTAGTCTTTGACTGGTTGTAAAGTGTTTTTATGAGTTAACTCCTTGAATACTTCGTGTATTTTTCTTCATAGACTACGTTGATGACATGATGATCACTTAATAAACTTTAGTTAGAGAATTTGTGTGAGATTTTAAAGAGTAAAATAAAAAACAATTTTTCTAAAAAAACCGACTTCCAAAAAAATAAAAAACGTCCTAAATAATTTACAAGGTATCGGAAGTCGATGGTAAAAAGTCGATGAAACAAACAACGTCACCGACTTCCGATTTTAAAGTTACTCTAAACTTTTTTGTTGTTTACATGAAGCGAGTGCCTACCTCACCTCCATAACCCAGTTAGTACTGGGTAATACGATATCCCTTGGTAACTTGGTTGTCAGAATTTGAGGCCAGTGACTACCTATAACGACTGTCGAAGATCTACAAATGACAGCCGGGACCAACGACTTAACGTGCTTTCCGAGGCACGGAGGAAACTCGGTATGTAATGGGTGCCAACCATACACGGCCCAACCCAGGCAAGCGCGGCTTGCCGGCCTTAAGATCGATCCGAGTGGCTGTTATTATTTAGCCACGAGCTTCTCCTCCTCATAACATACAGGCATGTTGATCTGTTATTAATGTTCCTAATATGTATGAATATTAGAGGATAATCATCATTGTTTGATAGGTAATCCTACACGTACTGGTGTGCGCTAATTAGGTAGATAGAATCCGATATAGATAATTAATTATGGAACATTATCTGCAGATTGATATCAGTTATCACTCAACTGTTAACTACATATATCTAGAGCTGTTAGCTTCATACGTAATTAGTGTGTTCGTCACGTGGTTTCAGTAGTAAGTAGATAATTAGAAATTGTATAAGTACCAGCTTTTGTCCACAGCTTAGATCATGTGGAGGTTGAAAATTGTCCCACAGAAACATCCTACATAATATAACATAACATCACGTCTGTCATCCTCGAACGGTTCAGCAGATGTGCACCTAATAGTACACTCACATTTCGCCAGTAATGTTTAAGTTCCACGGAATAGGGGGCGAGCATATTGCCATCAACCGGGCAAAAGCCCAGACTCCGTGGCTGCTACTGAGAAATTTCTGATGGAAAAACTCAATACCACTTTGCCCGACCTGGGAATCGAACCCAGGGCCTCATTTGAGACAATAATATTCACGATCTTTTCATTTTAATATTAATTTTACAGTACCTTTATTCTCATTGCTATAAGATTTACATCAGTTGAAAAATAACTGTGAAAGCATTGTAGTAGGCAAGTGAGTACCCATAACTCAATCATGCAAATGCACGTATATTGGAAAAGCTGAATTTGTACTCAATCCAACATGTTACATGCGGGAATCAAAATGGGTTTCGTACAACTGAGAATCTCAGTGAGCTAATCAGCCTTTCTGCCAATCAAGTCGAGAGAGGTAAAGTGTGTTTGCTTGCCCAGTAACAAGTTAAAGTTATACCTACGCATCAACATAAGTTCAAGACGGTATACCCAGATGTGTTAGACAGGTGTATACCTGTTATGTATTAAGTTCCAAGTAAAAGACTTCTGGGTTCGCATCTGAGAATTTACCCAAAAACCAACTGAGCCTTGTCCAGCCCAGGAACAGAATCCCCAAGCTTAGTAGTCGCACTGACGTCTAAGACCAACGCGGCAGGCTTGAAACAAAAGTTATTCAAACTAGAATTCTCATTTATTTTTTGTACATATTGCATAATCAGCCTATAATGTTCCCACTGCTGGGACACAGGCCTCCTTTGTATGAGAGGGAATGGGCTATAATCCACCACGCGGACCCAGTGCGGGTTGGTAGATGTCAAATGTCTTCGAATTTTTGGTTCTAGGACATATTATTATTTTACATTTTTAAATACACTACTAGTAGTATTATTATGGAGAAAGTCGTAGCTAAATAATAACAGCTACTCGGGTCGATCTTCAAGTAAAGCCGCACTTGCCTAGGTTGGTCCGAGGATGGGTGACCACTCATTACATACCGAGTTTTCTCCGTGCCTCGGTCGGGACGTTAAGCCGATGGTCCCAGCTGTCATTTGTAGATCTTTGATTGTAGTTACAGGTAGTCAGTGGCCCGAAAGTCTGACAACCAGTCTTACCCAGGTATATTGTATTACCAATTACTTACTGGGTTGTGGAATTCAGATTTGAACTCGCTCCATATAAAATACTGGTTCTCAGCTGCATCCAGTTAGACTGGAAGCCGACCCTAAAATAGTTGGAAAACGCCTTGGTACCTAGGCCTTTATAAAATTATCCACAAGCACAGGCTAGTGGATAATTTTCGATCTACACGCAGTTGAAGTCACGTGTAAAAGCTAATCTTTGTATTCATTATTTATGTAGGCAAAACAAAACACCTAATTCATCACTTAATTTATATTTTGCGTTACGACTTACGTGAACCGAATTTTCATGAGCAAAAAATGCGCAGTATTTTGATTACTCGAAGGAAATAAATAAAACAACAGATTGTATTAAGTGTGGGCTTATTTTTTAATATTTCAGAGCTTTTTTGCTTAAAGGAAATTTGTTGACTTAATTATAAACCATTGGTCATTCTGTGTGTAGGGTACACACAGAATGACCAATGGTTTTCAGTGTGATCAATGTGATTCAGAAACCTATGAGCCTATGATATGTCTGTGTATGAGAGTCAGTACCATTTTTTTACGATATAAGTACCTATAGCGCTAGGTAAAGTGATGGTCAGAAACACAGGTTTAAATTAACCTAGACCGGGCAGGTCGCTGACATCTGAATTGGATTTTATTTATTGTTTAATATATTTTAGTTATAGTTTACTTATAAGTACTAATTATACCATTGTATGACAAATTATACTACTGCGCCTAAATGCACACTTTTTGTAATACTTTTTTAAATAAATTGTTCTTATTCTTTTAGACCGACCGCTTTAATGATTCGTCACGCATCCACAAAGTCCTAACAATATCCTTGATTGGTTATTTGCTTTAAAATAACCATAATCCACGTAGGTATTACGATACTAATTGAACCAATACGTGATCAACTTTTAGAATATTCCATTTAAATTAATACCTTCGCGAGGACTCATTAAAGCGGGCGGTCTGTACCTTACTGTATCGTCGTAAACTCAGTGCATAATAGCAAAAAATTTTACTGTTAAGTATGGGTAACCGTGACAGCCAGTTTCAAGCAATATATTTTTTGTACAATATGTGCCTTAAATAAATTTTATCCGTAAGTGACTTTAATGTTCATTCAATGCACTGGACGTAAATAAATAAAGCGCATACTAACGCAATAATTATTATTTATTGTTTGTACGTTGCCGACGGTGGCGAGGCAAATAAATAATTTCGTTGGAAACGCAGCCTTTTTGTGCTTGTTACTTTGTAAATAAACTTATGGCACAAATTAAATGCAAAATTTAATATAAGTGTAACGCTGAAAGACTTAAAGTTAAAAATGTTCGGTATTATTAAACATGTAACCACTAATTATACTCTTTCAATTTATGATTTTAGTCTATACTATAATACTATAAAAAGTAGTTTGTAAGTTTGTATATAGGGGGTAAGCTTCGGAAATACTGATCCGATTTCGATATTTATTTTATTAACGGGAAGCTACATTATCTCCGAGTGTCATAGGCTCCGTTTAAAACGATCTCGTGTGTTAATTTCCTTACAAAACGGAAGCGACGCCGCGAGCAAAAGCTAGTATTTAATATAGGTACTTATTGTTATTAACGTTAACCAGTTCTAGGAATCGTAAAGGTGAATAAAGGTAGTCAGATTATTAAATCATTTTCATCTCTGTAATCTTAACGTTATAATATTCAATTAATTTAAGTTTATAGGTAAGGCCCATTGAAGCTTACATTTTAATTTCCTTACAATGCATGATTAAAACTTTAGTTTCATAATAATTTCGTCGACAAAAATTCAAAGCTGTCAAATCTGCTAATTACCTAACTTTCCCAGTAATTTCCAGGAAACGGCTAAGTGTTACATTAATAAGCCATTAGGCACTAAAAGTGTTAAAAAAGTACCACGGCAAGTAACACGACAGTCGAGTGCCGTCAGAGTGCCGTAGAAGGCCGTAGGCTAAGAGCTCTCTCATCACATATAGATTAATGAATGTGGACGAAACAAAAGAGGCGTGCGCTCGGAAAATAGGGCTCCATTCTCTTAGCCTAAGAGAGATACAGCTAGATGTTCGTATAAACGAGCGGGGTTTGTGGGAAAAATTCATGCCACGATACAAGTATGAGTGAAAGATATTTCTTTAAAAAATTTGAAGTGACACTGAGTTTGGTAACAAATTGTGAGGCTGGGATTTAAATACGTTATTAAACGTATAAATAATTAAAGATATGCTTAATTGTTCTAAATGTTAAATAAGCAACAAGAATTTGTGTGATATAGTACAACTAAAAATCCCGGCTACTGAAAAACCACGCTCTAATTAAGTTCGGGGTTTACAAGGTAAAATCGACTCCTCCTATTGTTGAAGTCGGTTAAAATGTAGCCTATGTTACCCGGGCCATAATAACGAATCGGTTGACACCTTATTTATCAAAATCCGATGAACCGTAAGAGCTACGGAGGAACATGCGAAAATATAAACAAACATACATACAAAGACTGCTAAAATCATAACCCTTCCTTTTAGGTTCGCCGTAGTCGGGTAAAATACAGCCTCATCAACTAAAGCTAAAACAGACTTAAACTAACACGGTATCTAAATGTTGGAAAAATACGTAGCATTGTCCTTCTAGGTGCCATGGTTTCCTTTATGAATCCTTGTTTTGATACCGGTAGCAATCAACAAAAAACCTGATTACACCCAGGCACGTACGTACGCGGTACTGGACCTTCATTTACAAAAAAATCCAGAAATTTCCTGAAATACCCATAGTAACATTTCTGGGTCCACAACAAAAGTAACTATTAAAGGCAGTTTCCTGACCCCACTCGTGGTAAAAGGCTTCCCTAATATAAACCATAGAAATAACATGTGACCCCGGCGTCAGGTAAATAAATTTTCCACCACCGGTTCGGCTTCTTTCGACACGTTTCGTGTAACTTCGGTAAAGGTCGGCCTTCATCGGCTGGTCTATCGGCAGGGAAATAATATTTTACATGGATAAACAGGTGAACGATAGGTTTTAAAATGTAATGCTCGGACGCGTTGCACATATTCTATTAGTTTTTAAAATGTACTTTACTTAATACACTTTTCAATATGGCCGTAATGGAAAATCTGTCTGAAATAATTGAGTAGGTAATCTGATTTGAGTGTATTATCATTTATGTCGGTAAGTACTCATATTTATATAGATTGGGCGTCATTGCTTACCTACCAATGAGTTATCATCATCATTAATGAGTTAATGTTAAGTGAATGAGTTGTTAACCCTATACAAATGAGTTCATTACAAAAATTAGCGGAATCCGTAAATCAGATGCCATAATAAATTAATGGCTGTCATCTGTCTAGATTATTGAATTCAATTCAATTCGATTCGCACATATTGATGAATGCCTTTAGCTGGTGATATTTAATAGTAACATTCTCGTTTATCCGACAGGAGGCGCTGTTCGTAAACATTTCTGCATCTGATTGTTTTGTGAAATGTATTGAAAAAACAAAATGGTGGCATTAGTTCCGATTTTGGCCACGCGCCAGATGATGTTTGTGCAGCTTTACTATTCTAGTAGTAACCAGAGCCAAACAACTAAAAACCCAAAGTGATTTAACGACTTCAGTAAAATCTAACAAACATCTAAAGTTTTCCAGGGTTGTCATAAACAAAGGTTGGTCTCACATTAAATATGAAGAAACCTATAAATCTGGTGATAAATTCCTATGGTTGCATATAAATTCCCATGCTCTGGTGGGCACACCCGGAGTTCCCGGGCAAAATATAATTATGTGGGACACTCCGGATGTCCCGGGCAAACAGCAAATGCATATTTAGTCCAAATGTTTGTAATAAACAAAATATGACGGTGTAATGTTATTACTTTTAATGATGCGGCTGTTTCTACGAGTGTACAGATATGTAAATGAGAGATTGTTTGTTTGTGTGGTAACGTGAAATGCAAGGTAGTTTACCTCAAGTTAATTAGTCTATTAGTCGTTGGTACTGGCAGCAAAATTCATATTCTAGCTAGAATTTAATTAAATATTTTAAAATACTTGTTTATACATGTTTATATTTTTCTGTAAATAATCCCATTACTTGGGGGAGTTCCGTAAAGCTCTTGGGGACTGGTTTTAAAAGTTTCTATTGGACGTCTTTTCTTGGAACATCCTGGTATGTATAATGTAAAATGTATATATACTGTTTCCATACTAACATAATAAACTATTTTATTTTGCGTACAGTTAAGAACAATAGCAATAAAGGACTAATTAATTGATTTTATGTGATTTATGTATGTCTGCTGTGACATCAAGTGCTGGCTGTTTTCCAATTATTAACATAAAAAGCCTCCCCAGGTTCGATACCTATAAAAAAACTAGAAATATATTTATCTATACTTAGTATTATATTTGTTTGTTTAGTTGGTTGAACGCGCTAATTTCAGGAACTACTGGTTAGAATTAAAAATTCTTTCAGTGTTGGATAGTCCATTTATCGAGGAAGGCTATAGGTTATATAACATCACGCTACAAACAATAGGAGCGGAGCGTCAATGAAAAATGTTGCAAAAACAGTGAAAATTTATTGCTTTTGAGAGCTTCCGTTGCGTGCGCTCCGTAAACGGTTAAAGGTACGCAACAATCAAGTACGATGGAGTCGTTCCTCTTAAAAAAATCAAAAAAAAGTCCGCGATAGCTTAAATGTCTATATGTTAAGGTTGACTCACTCTCTCTCTAACCCTCTCTCTCCCTTATGTGACGCAGGTCAGCTAGTTACTACATAAAACTAAACCAATAAACAAAAGAAAATTAATAAAGGAAGACACACAAAGCAACGTAGGTACATCAACGGAAGACGGTCTCTAAGGAAATTAACTTTAAGAATATTGCACAAGTTTTAAAACTTTGCTAAAATTTTGTAACTAACATACATGTACACTGAGATACATCTAGGTCAGATTCCTTTGGACAAGTTTGTAGAGAGATGAGGGCAGCGCCGCGAGGCGGCTCTAGCGAATATACAAAACTTTAATTAAACTGCAAAACGTAACTTCGGCTTTGATGAATCTAAACGCCGCACTGTGTTTATCTTCGATAATGATAACAGAAAAAGTTACTACCCAGTATTGTTATAACTTTATTGTTGGTAAAACAACTTAGTATTGTTGTATAATTAGGTATGACTGCGTCGTTGGTCTAGTGGTCGCAAGCGCGACTGCCGAGGACGACGTCCTGGGTTCGATTCCCAGGTCGGGCAAAGTGTTATTGGATTTTTCCATCAGCAATTGTGTGAGTGTGAGTGAATTTTTCAGTAGCAGCCACGGAATCTGGACTTGTTGCCAGGTTGATGGCAATAGGCTCGCCCCCAATTACATGGGACTTAAACATAACTGGCGAAATGTGGGTGTACTATTAGATACCTACCTCTCAAAATATCTACACACACTCGTGGAAACCATCGTTTTATCATAAAATGAAAACCAAAATATTTTATGGTTCGGGTTGGTCGTTTCCTATGGAGAAGAAGCGGCAAGAAACTCCATGGACTCTTTTAAAATGATTTGGTTTTACAATATTATCATGTTACATCATTAGTACTTAGGTATGGGGGGACAACGTACGCCTGGTGATAAGTCGTTATTTAATACACAAAAAAACGTAAAACAAGATAAAAAGTTAACAATCCTCTAGGAATCTATAAAGCCTCAGTTTGATTCTAGTCGGCCCATTAAGAAGATGTCTATTTCAGCTTTTGTTGGTAATACTAACGATGTCTCTCTTCATTTCGGAGTGTATACCAAAGTTTAGGTCTATATTAAGTATGTATGATTCGGAAAATTTACGTCTCCTTAGGGACAAACTATATACGATTCTGTTACGGCCATCTTAATATTTAATTTTTAATTTGGCAAGAGTAGCCGCGCGGAAGCTGATTATGAATGCAGCCTACATTGATTATCAGCTTAATTTGTAGCTATTAGCGGTAATTTAATCATATTGAAAGTATGTTAATCAATATAGTTAAGTAGGTAGGAAAACATGGCAAAGTTCAGGGAGCCTTGATTTTAAACATTGACTTAGATTTTCTCAAATATTCATTTTCGCTGTGTTTAGGTATTTAAAAACATACATCCCTCTACACGGCAACCAAATAGAGACTTCTGTTCATATTTTATACCCTTCCGATCGGTTGTGGAGGTAATATTTACGTTTTACGTTTAGCGGTAACAGACCAAAATGCATGAGGCAATACCGCTTTTCATGTCACTATCGATACCTGTAAGCGGTAGTGTGTAAACAGTACAAATCCAAAACAAACAAATCTATGCAAATCGACCGAGATCTACAATTAACTCGGCTTAACCGAATAGCTTTTCTGAACCAATACACGATTGTTTTAACTGTCGGAAACTGCTTTGTTGATCGAAACGGATTTACGGATCTGATCGTAAATCGCAAACTTGCAACTCCGTTGATATGGTTATGTGGCTGTAAATAAACAGTAAACTTGCGAATTCTGTTCCGGAACTGAACAACAGGGCTGTTTCATCAAAAATCGTCCAGAGACAATGCTATTGAATTTGCTGGCAACTACGTTTGTATGATTTTGTTGCGGGACCAGGATTGCAATGTTGTTTATTTTATACTAGCTGTGCCCCACGGTTTTACCCGCCATTTCTGACTTGTTTTCTTTTTGCTCGGCTCCTATTGGTCGTAGAAATACTTTCATCGGTTATTAAAAAAAAAATCTGCTGTTCCATACATTTTATCCGTGTAGATATTGCACTTTTGTAGGAAACAGCTGTATTTTTTTAATAACCGTTAAAAAAAAATTATGAGGCCTTCCCTCATATTTTTTTTTTTTTTTTTTTTCTAATAATTGTTCTGAATACTTGGTAACCGTTTTTGAGTCAGTGTTCATACCGCCCTGTATAATGTCCTATTAATTAGAAGCACTCTAAAGGATAAGAAGTAAAAATAAACTAAATTCATTAATCATTAAATCATCATGATTGAATTAATAATGAAGTTAGTTGGACAAGAGTATTTAGGTAATCTTAATATTTATACAGTGAAAATGGTGGTACGTTTTTTTGGGTCAAATTTTTTATTATAGAGTTCAAACTTTTCTCGTCCAAGTAAATATAAATTTCTAATTTATGAAACAGACGTTTAGATTTACTTAAACATAGTGTCTATCATAACCCTTAGATATATATTCTTTTTCTTTATCGTGTGGTTAGTGCCTTTTTTTTTTTTTTTTTGGATGGGAAATCATCAAATGACCCCCCCCCACTCTGGGCGGAGCGGAAGGGAGTGTCAGACTTGTACTGACTAAAACCCATCCATGTTCCTTCTTTGCCCTTTGTGTTCCAGGGCCACGGTGTCTCTTTCGAACAGTCCCGCAGCTCTGGCAGGTATCGGCCCATGCGGACCCCTACTCGGTTGCTGACATCTCTTTGAGGCGCGCGTGGAACACGAACGCGCCGTCGACACGGCCTGTCGTCATAAGACGGCCGGACGGCGAGCTAGCCCATAACTCGCCGTCCACAGGCCCGCGCCTACGGTGGCCGGGAGCCACCACGTGACCCCCGATGCCCAGGGCGTCTCCCGCGGCGGCTGGGACGTGAGGTTCTTTCCCTCTCACGTCCCGCCACCTCCTTCACTAGCATGACTGCTTCACAGAAGGTGGTGACGGCTTCCCATTCCCTCTCGCTCCGGACCATGGCTTGAACCAGGGTCGGACGCGAGAGATCGCCGCCGCCAATCGCCGCTACAAGGACACGGCGGTGCTCCGCCCAAGCGGGGCAGACCTCTACGGTGTGCTCCACCGTGTCCTCCGGACGATCCTCGCAGTGGAAACACCCGGGCGTTTCCTCCTGCCCGATTCGTGCCCGCAGCACCCAGTCGTAACCGATGTTCCACAGGGCCGGTCCTAGAACCGATCCCTGTGGAACACCGCACGACATCTCTCGCCGGTTCCATTCTCCGCTCTGACCGGGGTAGATGACGGCCCTATCCGTCAAGTAGTCCCCGACCACACGACGAAGGTAGGTTGGCACCCGGTGATACCGGAGTGCCTCCCTAATGCAGCTCCAGGGCATGGAGTTGAAGGCGTTGGCGATGTCAAGAGACACCGTCAAGACGACCCCGCCCCGGGACACCGCGTCCCCCGTCGTGAGGGCTCTCACGCGCATGATGGCGTCCACCGTGGAGCGCCCCTTGCGGAAATCAAACTGGTGTTCCGCAAGATCCGGCCCCATCCCCGCAAGGTGCCCGGCAAGGCGGTTGGCAATCACTCTTTCGAAGAGCTTGCCCACCTCGTCGAGCAACACGATGGGCCGGTATGCGGACGGAGAGTCCGCAGGGCGCCCTGGTTTCCGGATGAGGACCAGCTTCCCCGTCTTCCAACGAAGCGGAAACTGGCCTCTCTCCAAGCATGCGCTTAGGAGCCCTTCCAGTCGGGGCCCGAGAGCCTCAGAGGCCAGGACCCAGGCTTTGCCAGGCAAGCCATCGGGTCCCGGGGCGGTGTTTCTGGCTTTCAGCCTGCGTACCGCCACTCTCAGGTCTACCCCAGTCACCTCCGGAACGTCGTCATCGTCATCGGTGTGGTCCGCTTCCGGCACCGCACGTGGCGGCGGAGCCATAGGCGGGGGAGGATGCTCCCCTCGCGAAGGGAACAGAGCGCTCACCACGTCCTCCACGAGCTCAGGCCGGAGACTCTGCGTTAGCGGGGGGGCCCGGGTGCGGAGTTTGTCCCGCACCATCTTGTAAGGGCGCCCCCACGGATCTCCGTTCAGAGACTCCAGCATCTCCTCGCGGGCCAAGTTCTTGGCCCGCCGGACAGCCTCTTGGAGGGCGGTCTTCGCCGCTCTGTACCCCTCGTACAGCTCCGCCTCAATGGCTGCCGCATCCGGAGGGCGGATGCGGAGCCTGCGATGCCTGGCGTACAGGCGCCGCGCGGCAACGCACGCCTTGCGCAGAGACGTCAGCTCTCGCGACCACCAGTACACTTGACGCCGGGCGCTTCCTGGCCGAACTCGGGGCATTGCCACGTCGCAGATCTCGGACATGGCCTCCTGGAACCAACCCGCCTCGTTGTTGATGTCAGCAGGCCTGACTGGTGATGACACCCAGGCCTGCACGATCGAGGCTTCCAGGAGGAGCTCCCGGTCCAGCTGCTTCAGCGCCCATCGCGGACCACTCGGGGCCTGTAGGACCGGCACGCTTGAGGACTGGGTGGAGACGTCGAACCGGATGTACCGGTGGTCGGAATAGGTCTCCACCCCATGACGCGCCGGTCAACGACACGCGGCGACAGAGCGGGGCTGCCGAACGAGATGTCCACCACCGACTCGCCCCGCATCCGCACGCACGTGGGGACAGAACCCCAATTTAGGACGACCAGGCCTGTCTCCAGAGCCCAGTCCTCCACCATTCTACCCCGCACGTCCGTGTAACGAGAACCCCAAGCCAAGTTCTTGGCATTGAAGTCCCCGAGCACAAGCACGGGGAGGGAATGGCTTCCGATGACGACACTCAACTCCGTGAGGGAGTTGTGGAACTCGGCGAGAGTTCGGCTCGGGGAGAAGTGCTGCTACGCACCCCTGACCCTTCCTGACACTCTCAAGGGTCGGGGTACCGGCGGCTGTGGTTAGTGCCTAACCTGGTGTCATAGTTTTATTTTGACATTTATTTCATTCAATAATACTATTTTAATGGGATTATCTGTTTAATGATTGCATGTTTATTATCAATAATTATTTAAATAAAATAATATGTGATCTTATTTTATATTTGCACGCCGAAATGAAAGGCAGAATAATAGGACAAGTCTGTACATTTTACCAACCTTCTGTACCTTATTTACTCAAATAAATGATTTTGATTTGATTTGATTTGATTTTGATATGCCGCCTATGAGCCTCTGACTTGGCTATTTATTTATATGTACCTTGGATTTTTTGTTTTGTCTTGCACTCCTCTTGTTTTTTATTTTGATGTGAAACATCTATAGCCGCACGTAAATTTCTGACGTGGCGACGCATGCCGTGGCGACGCGTCGCCACGCTATATGTTGTTATATATATACAGTCTATATGCAGTAGTGTGTACAGTGCGTCACCTGCATTAATTAATTACGTTTCTCCAAGAAGAATTTCAATTGCAAACTAATAACAATCCAAGAGAACCTACCACCAGATACGGAACAACAATAGATGCTGTATTTATTAGATATCTTGATAATGTTATGTCCAATACTTTTGTAACATACTTCAGTTACCATCGACCAATTGTCACAGTAATACCGTTCTCAGAGGCAACATCGAATATAACTATTACCGAAGTCACTGATTAAACGAATTAAGTAGTCACGATTTGAAATAAATTCGTAATTTTTTGTATTTAATGAAAATAAATGTTTATTCAATAAATAGTCATCGTTATCTGCAAAAAAAATCGTAATATTTTATTTTATCATTATGACATATTTAGTTACTATCACAATCTGTTCTTTTCTGCATATTACTTTTACAAAATAATGTCGATGTTTCACATCTGCCAGGCGTCCCGTGACGGCTCACATTTTTTATTTTTTTTTTTAATAAGTACCTACGTATTTTTATTTGTTATTACTATACACAGTTTAGTTCTATTTAAGTACCTATTCATGCATACCTACACATACATAACTAGAAACATAACTGTTTTATGTCCGTCACATCACCATCTTAGGTCCAGTTGAAAACCAGCGTCGGGCACTATCTGCTCGGCAGTTTGCTGAACTGGGCCTATTTGGCGCAGCCGTGAGACACACAATACAATCTCCTTTTATTTTGTTGTTTTGTTTTAACATTTTAATTGTATAAATTTAAGCATTTTTTTTTTTTTTTGTATTTGTTGTGTGCACTTGTGGCATAGACCAAATAAATATGTTTTCTTTCTTCTTTCTTTCTTTTCATGCCGTCGAGAAATATCTCTCAGGCATGCTGGTTCCCTCACGATGTTTTCCTTCACCGAAGCAAGTGATAATTATACAATACGCACATGAATCCGAAAAACACATAAAAATGATAAGACGATGATGATGAGACGTAGACATATATGTACATGCTAGCTTATGCCCGCGGCTTCGTCAGCGTGAAGGTCGGTAACTGTCCCACGGGATCATACTACCGGGATAAAAAGTATCCTATATGTTAATCCTAGAAAAAAAAATTCTAAGACATGTGACATCTACCAACCCGCACTGGGCCCGCGTGGTTGATTATAGCCCATTCCCTCTCATAGAGAGGAGGCCTGCGTCCCAGCAGTGGGAACATTAATACACTGATTATGCTTATGCTATGCTTATGCTATATGTTAACGCAGGCTATAAACTATCTATGTGCCAAATTTTATCCAAATCTGTTCAGTAATTTTCGCGTAAAAGAGTAACAAACATCCATCCATCCATCCTCACAAACTTTCGCATTTATAATATTAGTAAGATTTAAAATATGAGATAAGTAAACCCTGTCTGTGCCTACCTAAAATTTGTTTTATAAACCTTTGCCATGGTAACCTGGGCCAATTATATCATTGTTTAGAATGCAGGAATGAATAACCAAATATAGTTTATTTTCCATCTTATTTCGAGAGGAGATAGGTACATAACATTACTACGCAAAATAATGGATCGTGTTATTTCTTCTCCTCATTATTGAGGAACATGGGTTGTTTCAATATTTAGTTATCTAGAAAGTTCTTGTTACAATATTCTCTCTGAATTAGCAATAGTGATTTTCGAGTAGGTATATAAGTCGTCCTGGAAACAGTAATTTAATTATCAAATCTGAATTCATAAATCTTAATCTTGGAATATCTTAAATATTATTCTTACCTAAAGCTAAATAAATTATAAGAATTTCTTTTTGAATAGTAGGTTAATGAGTCTCTTGTCCTTTTCAAAATTAAAGGCATTTCTTTTAATTTATTTCCTTTTAATTTCACCTTTGTTAGTAACAGAATATTTTATGATGTTTAATAATATAACAAATTAAATTGAAATTGAATAATGAATAAAATTGGTTTTAATAATTCAGTAGCGCCTTCTGGAACATACAATCTACTACCAATATTGCTGTCCTTAGGTTTAAAAACTTTTAATATTTTTGTGTGTGTTTGTAGACACAAAAAATAAATGTTTAAATAACAAATAAATAAAGTTTATAGTTTCATACACAATTATTGTTTGTTATATCGACTGTCCCACAGCTGGGCATATGTCTCCTCATATCCTCATATCCTGCCAGGTACTCTTCTCCTGCACTACCTCAAACTAGCCTTCATAATGCACAACTAGGTAACCTCGCCACCTCATCACAGAAACATTATGAACTTTTTTTCTAAAGCCATCATAGTTGCAAAAACGTACCACCGCTACTCTCACAATAAGTTACCCTCCACCCCATCTGCCAAAAAAATAATTGCGACAAAAACCGCAACACACCCGGTACAACAAAACAGAATGAAAACGTTAAAATTTATACAGAAAGTTAATAGACCGCAACCTCTGGCGCTCGTCCTCATGCTGGCAACATTAATTTATTGGCGCACAGTCCAGGATATTTATAGCTCAGTCTTAGCCCAACTTTCGCTGGGTACACGCCAGCGCGCAGCACGTGATAACTTTAGCCCACAACTTCTTGTGAGAAAAGAAAAGAAAGAAAAACTGCTCATTCTGAACAAATAAGACGCGCATTATAAAATAAACATAGAATAACCAAATCCTGGTGAAGGTTGCTGGGATCCGCTGGATGCGAGACTCACAGTACAGGACAATGTGGCGAAACTTGTGGGAGGCTTATGTCTAGCAGGACGTCTTTCGGCTGAAATGATGATGATGATGATGATGAACCAAATCATTTGAAAAGAGTAACCATGGAGTTTCTTGCCGGTTCTTCTCCATAGGACACGACCAACCCAAACCGTGGACCTTTTCTCGACGTTTTATGTGCCCATGTAGGTCTATGCGAAATAAAATATTTTGATTGATTTGATTTATAATGCAAAGTAGCCAAAAGCCTTGTACTCGACGCGAAAAAAAGAAAAGAGAGAAAAAAATTAGTTATACAATGTTGTCAATTAAAAAAAAAAAGGAAAATTATAATACGACTAGTAACTGTCCCCTTTTATAACTCTGATTTTGCAGTACAGTGACCTTTCTTCTCGTTGAAATAAGGTTTATGGTATTATAGGTAAAATAACTGTAAATGATATGCTCAGCAATACGATGAAATTGTCTATTGTCTTATGTCAGACAGGGAAAGAGATGGTCACACTAAGACAATAGACAATACTCATTGCTTAATATCCTTGTTCTCGTAGAAAAACATTTCGAACAAAAAAAGGTTTAAAGGTGGGATGTCGTTTTTTTGCGGGTTCAGGGCATGTATTTTTAATTGAATAGCTTAAGGGTGATAAAGGTACGGTGCCTAATTAATTGGTGCCCTTTATAAATATTTAAGCATGAATTTAGACAAGAAATAATAAGAAAATCATTTTCTTTATCATTTATTTAGGAACACATAATTTTCTTAATTTTATGCTTGCAATAATAATGTTGCCAGGATTAATATTATTAAACAAACTTTTTTCACGTCTAATTCCGAAGTTTCATACTAAATTGGGGTTTCGTATGTTTTGAGAGGACCATAAATTCAATTTGCTAGAAATTTGTTAATTTGAAATTTATTACCGGCCCACAGAATACGCAATGAGGGGACAAAACGCTTGACTGCATAGAATGTCGTAGTCTAAATTAATAATGGCAGGTTTCAACAGAAAGGGTTTCATGCTGACAAGTACCTATTACCGGAAACATAGAACAAATTTCCATAAACGTTAATTTCACTTCTAAGTAAAATTCTGTTTGCATTTAAATACGGCCTAAACATGCTAACGAAACCGAGAGTTGATTTTTTTTACCGTCATTCTTATATCTTTTTGTGTATTGTTTACATACCTGGGAACCTTCTGATCACGGCGATTTTTAACCCCCGACTCAAAAAGAGGGGTGTTATAAGTTTGACCGCAATGTATGTGTATGTGTCTGTCTCTGGCACCGTAGCTCTTAAACGAGTAAACCGATTTGGATGCAGTTTCTTTTTATTTGAAAGTTAGTTTCTTGGTGATAGTTCTTAGATAAGTTTTATCAAAATCGGTGCTGCCATTTACTAGTTATGGGGGATGAAAGTGTGTGTGAAAAATCGAATATTTTCAAATATAACCAAGTGGGGTATCAAATGAAAGGGCATGATGTGTATTACAATTAAACATGTTTTATCAAAACCGTCTCAGCCATTTTATTGACTTTTCAAATGTTTGTTCGCTTTTCTATGTTGCGATGGGAGTTTTTTAAATTTTTAATTTATTTTTTTATTGTTACAGTAATTTCTAAAAATGTATGACTTATTTTTACGAAAACAAGTTTAAGTTTTTATAATTTAACATTTCTCAAATAGGTGCCTACAATTTCCTTTAAATCAACACACTCTGAAAACAATAAGTAAGTTTAAAATAAAACATTATCATATCAGATAAATAACTTTTATCGCAGAACAAAGTTTCCTTATGAATTATACGAACAAAGACCGAACTGGCTGTATTACACATGGCTTGACACAGAACATTAAAGATCACGTTAACTTCCTCTGTGTGTATTATAACATACATAGTATTACGGCATTACGGTTGCTGGATCTTGGATCCCATAACTTGTATGAGGCTGTAAAACGGGCGTGAAATCGCTTTATATTTCATTACTAGGGATATTACCTACAGAGTACGACCGAAAAATCGTGCGAGGGAGGGATTATCCGGCTTTGACACATCGGCAATTTCCTTGGAATCGCTAATGTCCAAAGGTGCTAGAACCATTTTCATCCAGGCACTATGAGCCCAGATTAGCACAGTAAAAGCAATACTACTTGATTACGAACTGCAGAAAAAAGATTATCAGGTATCTACTTACTAAGAGAAAATCCAACCTTCTTAATTTAACTAACATACAACCCAAGTCCTAACTTAATCTCTAATAAAGGGAATAAATAGATCCTTAACGAAGCTGAAAGGTACTTTTTTCCCCGTCTTTGCGATATTTTTTTTGTTCTAGACCATACCTGGCAACCTTCTGGTTACGTAGATATTGGGGGTCAAAGTTCCAACTTTTTCACAAGTTTTTTTTTTAATACATGTTTTTAATGTAAAATTTTTACTTTCAATACCTCCACGACGCCCGTACTATTCAATCCATCCATCAGCACAATGCTTTAATTGCGTTCTATCGAATCCTACCGTAAAACGTGATTTTTCACCCCAAAAAAAAGTCGTTTCCCAGCAATAATTTTTGCGTAAAGTTACTTAGTTTGATGTACAGAATGATTGGCAGAAGTCATATGTCCTGCATTGTGAAACCACAGGCGAACATTTATATATATAAAAATCTCGAGTAAAGGTGTTTGTGGTCACACTCCTCCGAAATGGCTGGACCTTTCTATGTATATTTGGTAGGTATGAGAATAGATCTTAAAGTACATTTCACACCGGTAATTTCACGTGGATGAAGGTCGCGAGGCGCAACTAGTAAATAGGTAAAACCTTGCCAATACCTACTAGGAAAAAACAATACACGTTACATCTAAACTCCGAATCCTATTTCCCGCGGGAATAAAATTCTTCACGCCCGAAACGTTTCGGCTTAAAGCTGGTAAGGAAACGTACTTGCGATGGCCTGCCAGAGAGTGCCAGTGTGCCAGCCCGCCATTCTGCCACCGATCGTTCATTGTAGGTGGGCGAACGATCCGTCAATGCCACCGCGCGCTGATTTTATTTACCGAGAAAAGTACCGTGATTTGTACTACGTGTATAGACGGCACGTTTTTCCGAAATTGGATTTAAACGAAAAGTCGAAGGAAAAGTTCTATTGTTTGTAAAGATTAGAGGTATTATTAGAAAGTTGGGAATTCGAATCTTAGTTCGTTTCTGTGTTTCACACACTTCTGTTTTATAAATCTAGCACTAGACTAAAAGAAGTTAAAAACGTTTCGTAAGTAGAACGTTTAAAAACCTGTTAAAAATCTCTCAATCCTCTATTCTGTACTACGTTTGTAGATATTAAATCTTCGAGAGTATATTTCAGGACGTCTTAACATTAATCATAATTATCTTCCCAAAATATTATTATGCACTCAACATCATCAAGAAAGTAAAGTAATCATAGTTTGAAATAATACTTCCGTCTATTAAAAAAATTAAAAAAGATGCACGTATACTAAAAGGAACTGCAATTTGATTAAGAGCTACAGCAAAGAAATTCTTCCCAGAAATGCATCTTTTATTCTTCCTTTTGTTTCAAACCCGCTGTCTTCCGAGCCCAAACCTTGTATTATGAATGCGGGCACTAAGTTCAACTATCACGATTCCGAACCATTAAACACTGCGAAATACTGCTCACAATATTCTATGTACGTGTAATATTATTCTCCAACACATATTAGGTGTTTAAACGCATTCATGTCAATTATTAACACCACATTAACTTAAATGCTGCGAACAATAAGACCGTGGCAAAAAATTCAATGCGTTACTTAGCGCTATAACATTTTTTGTGGCGTCATCTTACGCTTCATAAATTTTGAGATATTATCGAAGTGCTGTGAAGGTGTCAAGGGAGTTCATTTGCAAGTCACTTTGGGATTAAACCAAGGTTACTTACTATTAAATGCTGATTCAAAATAATATAGGGTTTATACTATAGCTTTTTTTTCTTCTCGTCACTCAAACCATGCTGCTTTTTTATAGGATACCTACCAGTGAACACCACTAATTTTTGAAAACAAATAACAACCGGTGAAATCTCTATCAAGCAGTCCCGATCTAGCGATAGTTGCCGGCTGGTGTTCTTTCTACTAAACCAACGAATCGTTCGTGTCTTCAGTCCCCCACTTTTTATTACAATCTATCACAATAAGGTTCAAATTTGCACAAAGCACTGCCAATCGCCTACAATTCTCATTTCCCTAACAGCGCAAAAATAGTTTACCCCCAGATTTCCGCGAAAACTTAATAATTTATTTACCCCGACCCGGGCATTTTCCTTCCGCCTTTCACTAGCTATACTAACCCGTGCATTGGCATTTATACATAATAAATAATGACGTCATCCAATCGGGCCTTTCCGAATCATTTGCTGGATCGAATTAGGGAGGAGGAAAAAGTTCCATTGAAATATGACACCTGTTCGGGCGGACTCGCTCGAATCAAAGGCCGATGATAAAGACGGAGGTTTTTCAATAACGGGGAATCGGTCCCTTTTCTTACGTATTTATATCTATGTGTTTTTCTGTTCTGGGGTATTATCTCCCTCCTAATATATATGGTACCTGTGTGTTTATACGCGAACCATCATTTATTATGTCATGGCAAGAAATTATCGTTTCTTCGGCGAAACGAATATTATTTTCTGAATGAGTTATCTTTGTTTTGGTTCTGATATGAAATGTTTTTGCTCGCTTCGATATTTATGGATAGTTTTGCTGATGTCCGCGACTTAGTTTGCAAACAAACTTCAATCCCCGTTGACTCGTCCTTGGGTGGAACTTTTGTTTTCCAAATGCAACCTTAAAAACAGTTATCTTTTTGGTTGGTTTCGATCTCTGGGAGATAGTTTAGTTAGTCATAGAACAGAACAGCCAACCAAATACCCGCTATAAATTCTTTAGTACATTTCATGTGGCTCAAATACCTACTTAAAACTTAAAATTGGATTCAAGACAGTATCAGTTCTCCATTGCATTCGGTCTCACAATCGGTTCTCGTCGTCAATCCAACAATCTGAAAGGAGATAGTTCTTCAAACTTCCCTCATTTAATTTAATCTTCGTCAGCTGTGAGTGACTATTTGCTTTTCCTTTGCAGTTTAAAGTTGGCGTTTACGAAAGACGTTGAAGTGAAAATTCGAACCGCAGAGGAAGTTAATCTTGTATTTTAAAAATGTTCTAACTTTTAAGGAACTTTAGGAAGTTTTATAGGTTCACTAAAAGACGTAAACAGCTCATAAAAAGCAAAGGAAAAACCGCTGTGCTGTACAAAGATAAAATTCAGTCACGCAAGAAGTAGTATATTTCAATAAATGTTCGAATGACACCACATCGTCCGAAGACCGAATAAATAGCATGATAATAGCCGTGTTTGCAGAAGATTTGCAAAAAGCACAAGCGTGTTTAAAGGTACAGTAGTACTTCCTCACCGAGACCAACCTACCCGACCTGGGAATCGAACCCAGAACCCCACGCTCAGCAGTCGCACTTACAAT
Source organism: Noctua janthina (assembly GCA_963576755.1). Classification (NCBI taxonomy): domain Eukaryota; kingdom Metazoa; phylum Arthropoda; class Insecta; order Lepidoptera; family Noctuidae; genus Noctua; species Noctua janthina. The sequence goes on from OY755055.1 coordinate 10,642,653, forward strand.
CAGACTAACGAAGCAGTATAAACCATACAGCGATCCGGTATTAAAGGTAAGCTAGGATCCTCCTCAAAGTACCCTAAAACGTCCTCGGACCGTCGCTACAATTTATGCTCCATCCCGAATTTTGTATGGAAACGTTCGATAAAGGGTGACATTCTGGAAAACATAAATTCCGTTTAGGTTTTCCACATTTTACCCTCTCAACCGAACCGAGCGACCAGCTTTAACAGTGTGGGAAGTTATGTGTAATGCGAAATATGAAAAATGGACAGCGGATTACGAGCGGTTTGTACGATGGGGTCGAGTGTTTTGTTTACTTATTTATTGCTTTATCAAAATGTTGGACGCTCTTTCCATTTCAATGTGAACTGAGCGTGACACCTGATAAAATAATAAAATAAATAAATTGTGTTTTAATTCAGGCACCCATATACGAAAAATAATTATAAATTGAGATTAAATAAAACTGTAAAGTAGAAAATCATAGAAAAATATCATTAGAATCATTGAAAAATCAATTAAAAAAAAAAACATTACAAAAATCAATAAAATCACTTAAAAATTAAAACATGGAGGTTCGAGTACGTATAGTATAAAGTCCCCATGTGTGGATAAATGTGGATATGCCCTCATAAAATAAGTAAAATAGGTAATTATTAAAAACAATTTTGAAGCAATTAAACATAACAGAAAATACACACACACACACACACACAACACACACACACTAATATTAAAAAGAGGAAAAACACATTATTGTTTTTGCAATGAAATAGATTTTGCTTTCACGCTACGCCTGAACACCAACGTCAAAAGTACCTACGTATTTAATATTATAATGATTTTAAATAATTTTCGCTGAGCCTTGCAAGTAACGAACAGTAATTATACAGCCCATAAGCCTATTTAACATTTAGTTAATCTTCAGGCTTGCTTGATTCCGTGCCTTCAAAAGCGTATTAAATCTACTTGACCCCACCCATTCCGCTTGATACAATTACGTTTAGACCCTTTAAGCTTGCTCTAATACCGGCAGAAGCCGGTAAAGGGAATTTGAAAATAACTCTAGGCGTCAGCTGACATAAAGCTTCTTGATTTTATGCTGCCCTGGTATCATTGAGTTAGTAAATTGTTTACGAAAGAGAGAAATTTGAAATGCGTACAATTTTTCCTGTTTTAATTTACTCGACTTACTTTTTTCCAGACGTATAAATGAAGCTGATCATAATTAAGGCTTATGAATTGTTTTTTGTAGGCCCTCTACATACCTGAAAGCCAAAAACAAACCTACGTAGGTAATTAAGTAGGTACAAAATCACATTTCATACCAGTGATATTCTCATCCACAAAAATTACGAATTTCATCTTACAAACCTTCAACCCCTACGTTACCTCTTTAGGTGAAGATAAATTTTCAAAGATACTTCCTTCGTTTTAGTTACTGCAAAACACTTTTATGCATTTCATGCTTATACAAGGTGTAATCGGAACCTACACGAAGCCATTAACCAAGCATTCTGAACATCTAACTAAGTAACTACGCAAATTATTGCTGAGAAACGATTTTTTTTTTGAGGTTAAGAATCACGTTTTACGGTACGAAATCAATGTAAAGCACACAAAACATGTGCTGATGGCTGCAATGAAAGGTACGGGAGTCGTGGAAGTATTTAAAGTAAAGTTATAACATTAAAATTTAGTATAAAAACAAAAACTTGTAAAAAGGGGGAACGTTGACCTCCAATATCTCCGTAACTAAAAGGTTCCCGGGTATGGTCTAGAACTAAAAAAATATCCCCCAATGACGTGGAAAACAAGTGCCTTTCGGCTTTGTCAAGGGTATTTTACACCCATTATACCTACTAATTGGACTAAGCTATGCGTTGACAGTCAGTGAAATAATTAATTTAAGAATAGTAACAAGTAACTATGTAGATTGCCCAAAAAATACTCATTAACTTATCGCCCACGATATTAACTCGTAACTTAACACACAAAGAAGTCGTCCCGTATAAAGCACGAGCTTCAGTAATTACTAAGTGAATGGAACACTGACTCAAGAGGAGACAGCTCCAATCGCGTTTCCGTCGCATTTGGAACACTCCATTACCCCATTTCCCCTTTGGCTATGGCAGCTTAGCTGGTGCAATAAGTGGTTATTGTTCTTTAACGATATTTTTCTAGGCTTAATTGTATTTTTCGGTGTATTAAAAGTATCATTTAATCCACATGAGAGAATTGGAAACGTAGGTAACCCATTGTTTTTTCGTGGTTTTAAAATTTGTGTAAATTTTATTAGATAAGTACTCGTAAAATTATTTTATGTAATACTAGCTTTCGCCCACGGCATTGCTCGCCTTATAGTCGTAAATTATCTCACAGAAACGGTTAAAATATAGCCTACTAGCGACCACACGCTGCACGGGAGCATTGTAGACAATATATATAATATAAATCTTCCTCTTGAATCACTCTATCTATTGCTGAAAACTGCAAATCTGTTGGGTAGTTTAAAAGATCTAAGCGTACAGACAGCGGGGTTGACTCTGTTTTATACTGTTATGTAAAGAACCAGTTGAGTGATCTACCTTTGTAGTAATAAAGCAAATCAACATTACTTATTGTGAGTAATAATCTCTTTCTCAAACAACATTCCTTTATGTAACTTTTTAAAGAAGTCAAAATAATACATACAAATACAAAACACAAACAAACACACAAAACAAAAAAACAAACAAACAAAAAAAACAAACAACATAAACAAAAGTACAAAAAAGTAATTAAGTAAAGTAAGTAGTAGTAGTAGTGTGTAAGTTGTGTTTTTTGTACGAATTAATAAATTTATATAAAAGTATCTAAAAAGAACACAAGAAAAAGAAATGATTAAAAAACCATTCCACGCCTTCAAGGCGCGTAGGCCACAAGTCAATCACTACTCTTCTTTTTTTGCAACTGGCAACCTCGAGCCATCAGTCAACGGCTACAATTTATCTCTCTAGAAGTCCCCACGTTCAAGTGACACCACCTTCAAGTGATCTACTTAATCGTAAGCCAGTTTTTATTCAGGAATGTGTAGCTATCGGTTCGAGTGATAAGTAAGTTTTTAATAGGGTTACAAATAAAAGTAGGAAAGAACTGGAAGTCATGAGGAGATGCCTTCGACTAACAGTGGGATGATGCTAACAGTAACAAATAAAAATGTATCAGAACCCTAAAAGTACTTTCCGCCACCTATTTCTACTCGAAATAATACTTAAATACATTATTCAAACCTGTACTAATAATATAAAGAGAAAAGTTGGTAAGTTAGTAGTTCTTCAGAACTACTGATCCGATTCCGAAAATTATTACACCAACGGGAAGCTACTTTATCCCCAAGTGTCATAGGCTACATTTAAAATGTTCTCGTGGTTTAATTTCCGTACATAACGGGAGTTATGCAGCGAGCAAAATCATTCTATAATCATATAAAGCAGTCTCAAAATAATTTGAATGCTAACCAAAACAAGTAGACAGAACAAAAAAAAACATTAACATTTTCTGCTTATGTTTTAGCTACGTGATACTTAAAGCAATTACATTATTTAGTTTAGTTTTAGCAGCTTTGCCTATAGGTATGTCTTCGTCTAATAATTTTGGTAAAACAACAGGCTTTCAATATAACAGCCTGAGCACGTGTAAACTTCTACAAGTTTACAGTAATATTTCAGTTTTTAAAAAATGTATAGCCATATTGAATGTTACATTTTTTATATTTGATCAGTGGCAACCCTAACTTAACAAGTACCTACGCGATTAAAATGAAACTTCAAATATTATTCATATTTTGTTCCACTAATTGACGTCATAAATTCCCCGGCAACAATTCAACTAAAACACGAGATAAAACTAACACAAACCATCAATTTGGGCAGCAACGCTACATAGCGTTTATTTTTTGTTAGCATAGCTCTGCAATATGAATTTTATTTGTATGAATAAGGGAAAATAAACATTTTCATTGTAAATGTGAACGTCCAATTAAGCTAGACTAGAGAAAAACTATATAAATGCGAGTTCAAAGGTTGTCACGAACATAATACGAAATTTTACGAAATAAAAAGCTTAGAACCTAACAGAGTAACTGACTAAGCTTCTAAAATATTCATAGTCACTTTATTACTTTAGTCTGCATGTTTGTTTTTCATCTGGCTAGACAATTATATTTGGCTGTCCAAATTCATTTCGGAGATAAATAGGCAAATATTTTTTACATCCAAAATAACATTGTAAAGGATGATTTCCACCAAACGGCTCGCATCGCATCGGATCGGAATGAATGTTACAATCTTTAAACGATATTAAATCGTGTACATAGTATTTAAAGTCTATATTACCAAGCCGAGCACAAAAGCTTGACCGCGGGCGTCTTCCGCAACACGCGGTCGTAGCCGAAAGTATTCAACAACGCACGATCGGCTCCGTTCACCTGTCGACGTATCCGACACGGTAGGAATGAAACTATTTTACTCGGCGCAGAAACAGATACGTTCGAAGGCAACGCTACGAGGCCGGTCGTATGCGTCGACATCCTGCCGGACCTGTTCCGCTATCGCCGCATCCTTTTGTATCCTTTCCGATCCTATGCGATGCGAGCCGTTTGGTGGAAATCATCCTTTAGTCTGATTCATTTAAAATTAATTTGCATATAAAGAGAAAATCTTGCCATTTTGTATAAATGATTTGGAACAATAAATATGTTACAAACCTTTGTGATAACCAGTCTCAATTGGCATAATGTTATTCACAGTACAATTCGAACGATCACCAGGCCATAATATATCATCGCATTCCTCGCTGAGCAATAAACTAAATGATAATAAACCCGCTTGTCGACGTCGCAATAAATTTTACTATTTGCTGCGAACAAAACACAGTATTACATGAAATATTACCCAATATGGGGACACACAGACAGCATGGAACATAGCGACTCGTAAAGCTGAGTTACCACGGCACTTGATTCTGACTTACCGTCTTTGAAACTCAATTTTTCCGAAATCCAAATCTGCTCGCTTGAGAAATGTTGCCATAGTTTTTCTCGCTACCTGACCCAAATATTTTCACTAAGAGCAAACTGCAACAGATTAAAAAGTCATTGAAAGCTGTCTGTCTAGAAGTTTGTCTTGTCTGAAACGAAGTCGGATTTAAACTGGCTGTAGAAGTCTAGAAATAAAAGTAAGTTGAACAAGATAAATCGATTCACTACAAAGTTGTGTGTAGGTCCTTGAAACACATCAATATAACATTATCAGCATCGTGGTTGAGACAAAATGGTGCAAAGTTTCCTAAGACAAAGAATTAAAAGTTTGTTTCAGGAAAAGCTCGAAGTAAAGACATGGGAAATCCGTTCCCCAATAAGTTGAAATCTATGGGTTAATCCACAGTGACAGTATGGGACATATCCTTTATCAAGATAAGAATCGAGGACAGCCCGGACCACAACGATTACGTTCGGAACATTTTTATGTAAGGACTATTTTATATCTCTAGAAGCTATCCCGTAACATAACATTTTTAGTTTGTTTTTCCTCTCGACTATTCTCGCACAGTTTCCTATGTTTTTTTGCATCCATTTCAGAGTGGAACCCTAATAAAAACATGTCCTAGTGCACTCGCGGGACAGAACCCAATATGCAACGGAATCCCCATTAAAATCCCTCGGAGTTTTTACGAGAATAGTGTGCATACAGACATATAAGAATAATCAAGTTGATTTTAGAATGGTTTATGTAAAGATGCTGTTTGTGTTTTTGGGTGAAAAGAATACTTACCTACTCGTATTCTTCAAATGGTGGTTCATATGGCCTAAAAAAAACACTTTAGTTTATGGTAATTGACGTCATCAGCCGTTTTAAAAAAGCCAATATTCGGGTATTTCCTTTTACCGATCGCTACGCTTCCAATTTATACTAAAAGCATTATTTGGTACCTGCTTACCTAAGATATTTAAAGTTAAACATTTCTATCGAGAACAATATCCCCAGTACGTGACACTTTCTACTCCTATGCATAGACAACTTGTGTAAGCCGAATGTAGGTCGAACTAGAGGTTCTAGAAGTGAATACTAATTGCTAACTCGTAGTTAAAGCATTATCTGAAGTTCAATGTGGGTATGATACGTTAGTGGAACATAATCTATTCTAAAACTTACCGAAGATCGATAGTAAAGATAGAAAGTAGTTTCATTATGGGTAAAACAAACTCGAATTTAAAATTACTTTTAACTTGATTGTTCAATTTAAACAGTATTTATTGGTTACTAGCTGTGTACCCCGCGACCTTCGTCGGCGTGAAATTAGCGGTGTGAAATATACTTTACGACCTATTCATGAGAATAAAGTATATTTCACACCTACTAAAAATAGATAAAAAGATCATAAAAATCGGTCGAGCCGTTTCGGAGGAGTGCGACCACAAACACCGTGACATGAGATTTTTATATATAAGATTAGTGTTACAGCAATAATTATCATTTATCAGCAGGATCATTCAGCACATTGAAGTAATTTTCTTAGTAATTAAAAAGTAAACTGACGAATACCCCAAACATGTAATAGCAATCAATTGTTATGTATTGTTAATGTGTAAGCAATTAGGTACCTATAGGGCTATGTATATGTTACACATTTCATATAGAATGCAAGTTAAAAGTAACACACAAATTTATTTATTTTTTTCTTCTCGATGTGGAAGTCCTCAATGGATGTCGTCAGCCCTGGGGAGAGCGGAGGGGTCTGTCAGACTCGTACTGACTAAAACCACACTGGTGTTCCCTCGCACACTTGCGCCGGGGGGCAACGGGATCTGATGCGACTTCCGCTGCCCCAGACTAGTGCCGGCCCGCCTAACCTGCGGGCCTCGTCCCGGGGGGAGTGAGGTGTATGACTCCCCCCGTTACGTCTGAGAGAGGCGCGCGTGGAACACTACGCGACGCCGTCTCGGGTCCAGTGTGATCGGGGCGCCGGATGTCCCCGAATTCGTCGCCCCTGGACCTATTTAGGGGGGCCGGAAGAGGGCGTTGTCCGCCCTCTGCCGACGCCCGGTGCGTCTGCTGCGAGAGGGGCGGGAGCTCGTCATCTCCCTCTCCGTTTCCGCAGCCTCCTTCTGCGACATGACGGTTTCGCAGAAGGACATCACCGCATCCCAGGAGCTGTTTCCCCACCTTCGATTAAGTTCCCGTTAACTTACTTGGCAGATAATTTCATATAAATTCTGTTCCATTTTTGAATTTGAATAGCCACTACTTATTAAATTTATTCGGTAAGTTCTGGCTATTCGGACCTCGTGAAATAGGCCCTAGTCTAATTCTAGTGAAGTCTTTTTTTAGCCATCATTTGCTTTTCTCAACATTGTTCACAGTTGCTCTTTTTTGTTACAGAAGAACTATCTTTGACGCAAACAACCCTGAGCTAGTCAGCCTTAGCTCGAAATTTTAATTACTGCGTACTTGTACCTACATTGTCTTTTCTTTGAGATCTCTCATCAGCAAATTTCTATCTTATTCAGCAAAAAATAGGAATAAGAGAAGATAGAAATGGGGTAAATATAAAAGCGTTGTAGGTATTTTAATTAGGTTAAAACTAAATACAACTACTACTACTGGGCAGACGACACTGTTGACCAGCGGAAATATCCTGGATGAGGCTTGGTAACGCCATCTTAATGTGGTTTTAATAAACAATTACCCTCATTAGTTCTTACATTTGACGTTAGTGTCAGAACGGACGATCATCCAAAAACCAAAATGATGACCAAAATGAATAAGCCGTTGAGTAGGCACCGCTGAAGTTCCGCTTTATTTCCAACATAAACTGTAATAAAACGAAGATGAACCGCCCGCGGGTGTGATCGAGAGATTTAGTGCCGTGATGGACTCCTGTGATCAAGTTTTCTGCTTCGAAGCAGGAAGACGCTGCAGCCGCCATTTTGGATCAAGCTAAAGCGTGCATCACTCAAAATCCACGTATTCGATCACCCGTTCATCATATCATTCTTTCTAGGCGATAAACCACAATCCTTTATACAGTACACTTTCTTTTTTTTTTTTTTTTTTGGATGGGAAATCATCAAATGACCCCCCCCACTCTGGGCGGAGCGGAAGGGAGTGTCAGACTTGTACTGACTAAAACCCATCCATGTTCCTTCTTTGCCCTTTGTGTTCCAGGGCCACGGTGTCTCTTTCGAACAGTCCCGCAGCTCTGGCAGGCATCGGCCCATGCGGACCCCTACTCGGTTGCTGACATCTCTTTGAGGCGCGCGTGGAACACGAACGCGCCGTCGACACGGCCTGTCGTCATAAGACGGCCGGACGGCGAGCTACCCCATAACTCGCCGTCCACAGGCCCGCGCCTACGGTGGCCGGGAGCCACCACGTGACCCCCGACGCCCAGGGCGTCTCCCGCGGCGACTGGGACGTGATCCGATCCCTGTGGAACACCGCACGACATCTCTCGCCGGTTCCATTCTCCGCTTCGACCAGGGTAGATGAAGGCCCTATCCGTCAAGTAGTCCCCGACTACACGACGAAGGTAGGTTGGCACCCGGTGATACCGGAGTGCCTCCCTAATGCAGCTCCAGGGAATGGAGTTGAAGGCGTTGGCGATGTCAAGAGACACCGCCAAGACGACCCCACCCCGGGACACCACGTCCCCCGTCGTGAGGGCTCTCACGCGCATGATGGCGTCCACCGTGGAGCGCCCCTTGCGGAAACCAAACTGGTGTTCCGCAAGATCCGGCCCCATCCCTGCAAGGTGCCCGGCGAGGCGGTTGGCAATGACTCTTTCGAAGAGCTTGCCCACCTCGTCAAGCAACACGATGGGCCGGTATGCGGACGGAGAGTCCGCAGGGCGCCCTGGTTTCCGGATGAGGACCAGCTTCCCCGTCTTCCAACGAAGCGGAAACTGGCCTCTCTCCAAGCATGCGCTTAGGAGCCCTTCCAGTCGGGGCCCGAGAGCCTTAGAGGCCAGGACCCAGGCTTTGCCAAGCAAGCCATCGGGTCCCGGGGCGGTGTTTCTGGTTTTCAGCCTGCGTACTGCCACTCTCAGGTTTACCCCAGTCACCTCCGGAACGTCGTCATCGTCATCGGTGTGTCCGCTTCCAGCAGCGCACGCGGCCGCGGAGCCATAGGCGGGGGAGCCATAGGCGGGGGAGGATGCTCCCCTCGCGAAGGGAACAGAGCGCTCACCACGTCCTCCACGAGCTCAGGCCGGAGACTCTGCGTTAACGGGGGGGCCCGGGTGCGGAGTTTGTCCCGCACCATCTTGTAAGGGCGCCCCCACGGATTTCCGTTCAGAGACTCCAGCATCTCCTCGCGGGCCAAATTCTTGGCCCGCCGGACAGCCTCTTGGAGGGCGGTCTTCGCCGCTCTGTACCCCTCGTACAGCTCCGCCTCAATGGCTGCCGCATCCGGCGGGCGGATGCGGAGCCTGCGATGCCTGGCGTACAGGCGCCGCGCGGCAACGCACGCCTTGCGCAGAGACGTCAGCTCTCGCGACCACCAGTACACCTGACGCCTGGCGCTTCCTGGCCGAACTCGGGGCATTGCCACGTCGCAGATCTCGGACATGGCCTCCTGGAACCAACCCGCCTCGTTGTTGCAGTCAGCAGGCCTGACTGGTGATGACACCCAGGCCTGCACGATCGAGGCTTCCAGGAGGAGCTCCCGGTCCAGCTGCTTCAGCGCCCATCGCGGACCACTCGGGACCTGTAGGACCGGCACGCTTGAGGACTGGGTGGAGACGTCGAACCGGATGTACCGGTGGTCGGAATAGGTCTCCACCCCCTCCATGACGCGCCAGTCAACGACACGCGGCGACAGAGCGGGACTGGCGAACGAGATGTCCACCACCGACTCGCCCCGCATCCGCACGCACGTGGGGACGGAACCCCGATTTAGGACGACCAGGCCTGTCTCCAGAGCCCAGTCCTCCACCATTCTACCCCGCACGTCCGTGTAACGAGAACCCCAAGCCAAGTTCTTGGCATTGAAGTCCCCGAGCACAAGCACGGGGAGGGAATGGCTTCCGATGACGACACTCAACTCCGTGAGGGAGTTGTGGAACTCGGCGAGAGTTCGGCTCGGGGAGAAGTAGACTCCCACTACAACGATCTCCCCGAACCGTGCTGCTACGCACCCCTGACCCTTCCTGACACTCTCAAGGGTCGGGGTACCGGCGGCGACCGACGCAATTAAGGTCACTGAGCCGCTAAGGTCCTCCACCCAGTCATCCCTGGGCGGGACAAAGTACGGCTCAGCGACCACGGCGATGTTAATCGACCACTGCGCCATGCTCTGGAGCAACAGATCCTGAGCGCAGGCGCAGTGGTTGATGTTCGCTTGGAGAAGGCGTAATGGGGCCGTTACTGGCACTCCATTTCAGCCCCCTCCCGGGCCCCCTGCGAGGGCCCCGCTGCGAAAGTTGCAGCAGTAGCGGCAGCGGCGGCGACAGTGGCGGCGGCTGCGGTGGTGGCGACGGTGGGGGTTTTGGCGGTGGTGGCGACGGTGGGGGTTTTGGCGGTGGTGGCGGAGGGCCATCCCTTACCCCTGGCCTTGGCGGGAGTACCGCAGGACTTGCTCCCTGCCCGGTGATCGGCCGGCTTGCCAGCTGCCGCGCATGCGGCGCAGCGCGGCGCGGCGGAGCAAGCCGCGGCGATGTGACCAGGCTGGCCGCAGCGGAAGCACAGGCCACTGCGGTCCACCTCCGAGGTGCACCGGACCGATACGTGGTGCCCCACATGGCAGCGGAAGCACCTCAGAGGTCTGAGTTCCAGCAGCTTCACCTGCGCTGAAACCCAGCCCACCAAGAGCCTTCGGCCCTCCACAATGACTTTCGCCGCCATCACAGGGCAGCTTACCGTTACGGTTCGCATGCCCGACAGGTCCGGACGTAAGGTGCCTGCCTTGACCTGCTCGGCAGGGCACCCACCGGTCCTGGTGACGGCGGCCACCACCTCCTCCTCGGTTACCGAGTCGTCCAGACCCAGGATGCGCAGGTCTGCGCATTTGACGGGCCTGGACACTCGGGCCTCGTCCGCATTTAGGGACGCTCTAAGCTTTTCAGCCAGAGCGTCAGCGGACGAGCCACGGGTTTCGCCGGGGATCTCCAGCACTCGAGCCCCTGTTGCAGTGACTCTAAGCCGGAGGCCCCCGGCGATCCCGAGCTCCCCGAGATCCACCATCGTCTTCGCCTTAGCGAGCACGTCGCGATAGGTCACGCCCCTCTTTTCCGCCTCCGGCTGTAGTGTTATCACTACAGCTGCGGTCTTCGGGGCGCTGAGCCTAGCAGCGCCATTCCGCTTCTTTTCTTGGCGCTTCCGCTCCCGCTTCCTGGCCTTTTTGGCCGCCCTTCGCTCCCTCGCTCTCTCTCCGGCCACCTGCCACCCAGTCTCGGCCACGGATGGCTTAGGGGGCGGGGGGGGCGGCAGTGGCGGCTGTTTTGCGGCTAGCGCTGGCACATTCGCCGCCTTGCCCTTCTTGTGGACCGCCGCCTTGCCCTGCCTCAGGGCCGCCGCCCCCCAAACCGGGGCCGATTTAGCCGGAGCCAGCTTTCCGGGAGCCGACGTAACCCTGCCGGAGGGCTGGCTGGACGGCCCCGATGCGGAAGCCGCTGCAGCAGCATATGTGGCCGCCCTCGGGCCCGAGGGCGCCTTGTTTGCCGCCAAGGGGGGGCGCAGAACAATGCCCTCCAGGACGGAGAACCGCGCCTGTAAGGCAGCCAGCTCCTGCCGAATCAGGTTCAGGACCTGGTTCTCCACCGGCACGGCCTGGCTTGGTCGCTGCTGGCCATTTTGGGGCACCTTGCGAGAACCGGACTCACGCAGACTGGCCAAGTCTGCTCGGAGCCTCCTGTTCTCCTCTTGGAGAAGCTCCGTGGCGGCCGTCAGTCGAGCGACCTCCGCCCGCAGTTTGACCATGCCGTCTGGCGGGGGCGCCGCATATCTGGCCTCCGCTGCCGCCATGATAGAGGCGACCGCTGAGGGTATAGCCCTTTGCCTGGTGGAGGGCTTTTGCTTGTAGGAGACAGCCCTCAGCGCCGCCTCCACCTCCTTCGCAAGCCCGGCCTTACGCTTCGCTTCGGAGCCGCCGTCTGCGCCCGCCTCGCCACCAGAGGAGCCCGAACGGGCCACCCCGTGACCAGCAGCCACCCCCGGGTGGCGCGCCTCCGCGGCAAGCCGTGCCGACCTTTCGGTGGCAGAGAGGCCTCTCCCCTTGCCGCGGATCCCGCCACGCTTGCTGGTGGGGATCTTGCGAGCCGAAGCCAGCTCCCCCTCTGATGACGACTCTCGGTCGCCTACCGGCCTGGACCGCTTGCGAAGGAACTCCCTGTTCCCCGCAGCAGCCCTGGGCCTCCCGCGCCGGGAGCTTTCTGAGCCTCCCGCGCTCACATCGCCGGATGCGGCGCCGGACCCCGACCCCGCATCCCTCTCCTCCCTTCCTTCGCCGTTATCGGCCGTGTCTTGGGTTGTCATTGATTCAATCATCATACAGTTCCCACGAGTATGGGGGAAATAAAAAGTCCATCTGGGCAGTGCCCCCTGTACCCAGATAAGCCATAGCCAGGCCCGGCAGTGGTTCGCACTAGCGACTGATTTTCCAAAGGAACCCGTCAGCCATACATCTCCACGCGGTGCGCCGCCGCTTGAGATTCGGGGTAACTTTTTATAGAGGTTTTCTACCTCGTGGTCCGGGTGGTTAAGCCAAGACCCTCGGTCCCAATCGAAGCCGCGAGACGTGTTCCACGACACTTCGACGGTGGGATTACGATATCGACGGGGACAGTGAAGGACTGCATCCTTCACTGTCTGCTCGGAGGCAAGGTAAGTGCACACCGAGCCCGCCCTAGCTCCTCCGCTGTGCCCTCTGCTTTTCAGAGGGTCACACGGAGCAACGCCCCCTAAGTCCAAGATGGACCCCTCCCATGTCAGAATATTAGCCATGGACAGTAACATTCCCCGAAGAGTAAGAATCTCTTCCCATTCCTCGGGGAAGGATACTGCCCACGCCCAGGGTGCACCGGCCCAGCAGCTGCTATTCCCTCCAGACGTATCGAGAGGGACCGGCAGCGATCAAGCACACGAGGAGGAATTCTGACAACGCACCCCTTATACAGTACACTTAAATTCAAACATTTTTCAAAATCGCCTACCTATTTGGTTCTTTTCCGAACCAAGGCTGGCACAAGAATGTGTAGCTTGGCACAAGCAAATAGAGGCCTATTACTTGGCAGTGATTGAAAGACTACATTTCAATAGACAGTTGTGTTTTCTTACAGTGCCTACACAGGTGCATTTTAAAGCCAAACCTACCAATATTTAATTCCTCAGTCGAGTTTTACAACGCCCGTGGGAGGTGATGGGTGGTGTATACCTATACCTGCGACCTCACGGCCGCAGTAAAGATTGCAATAGTAATAATGTATCAGGGTACAATTTCCCTAAAGAGTTATACGAATGCGCGGAAAAGAATTCGACACGCTGATTTTTTTGCGTGTTATCGAGAATTTGTACGTAAAAACTGAAAATCAGGGTAAAATCTGGTAGGAATCTCGTTTTTTTATTTAAGGAGTGCTACTCACTTTGCTCGGTAGTATGTGTATTCGTTTTTATTCAGAATATACTTTGTTCAGGATCTTTTACTTTTTGTGAATTGTAGGCATAACCGAGAATCACGGCATTGCGGGGTAACCGCGTAACACACTTATCGTGGCAAAATGCTATTGTTTTTGTCAATTTAACAAATTTCATTGCTTAATTTTCTTAATTATTATCTGTTTATTCCTTTCATAATTCTCCGAGTACTGTGCACTTCTATAAGTGACGAATTTACTATACCTAAAACTGTTTTTGATTTCTGTTTAAGTAATTTTTAGTGAGTGAGTTGTTGAATTTATGGCAATTCAACGACTAAATAAATTAATAAATAATTTACGTTGTCAAGCAGACTATTTTCTGAAGCATAATATGAAGCAATTAATTAGAAATATCCTTCATAATCCTTCAGATTATCTCTTTCACAACTTTAAACGTGTTTAATAACGTTTTAGTTTCAGTAATTCATAATATTTTGTTCACGTTTTTCTTATAAATATGATTGATCATACTTGGGGGAAAAAATAAAGCTTACCTAATTAGTTAAAGATAGCTTTGAATAATAATGTAACTTTTTAATTTTGAAACCACAAGCGGATGCATCCAAAGCTTGTTTAATGTATTAAACACGCAAGCTTGACACTGATCGATCAGTTTGTTTAAAAAATAGAGCACGGCTCATTACGTTGGTAGAGCAGATGAATCGTTGAGAATTTTAATTCCGGTTGGGAATTTGCATGAGCTATGTTAAAAAAATATATTTAACTAGCTGTTGCCCGAGACGCGTGCAAATTTTGATGTGTACGTGTGAGAATAATAGATAGCCAATGTCCGATATAATCTATCTTCTTGCCAAATTTCATTACGATCCGATCAGTCGTTTAGTCGTGAAAAGGTAACAAAAAACGGAGTTTTTACTTTCGCATTTATAATATTATTAGTATGGATAATTTATCAGGATGATGGTGGATTATATGGAGTCATCCATTGATCACAAATTCTGTTTTTCGGAGAATTCGTTCCACATGTACGACGGCGAAAAAAAATTGTTAGGTGGTTAAAACAGAAGAGCAGCATCTTTGAGTCGAAACTACTTCCGCCATAACAGACTTAAGTACAATTGCAATGTATTTCATTTGACAGCACAATAATATTTAGGTAAAATTTACAGAATTATTCGGAACAAACTATGGATGGGAATCACAATCCGATGATTGCTGCACGTAGTGCAAGTGTTGAAGTCAATCGAGGGCTAACCCATTCCGAAAATCATATATCAGAATTCTCTCCAAAAACACCATCCGCGATCGCTAATTCATCTGCCAAACAATGATTTACGACTACAGTATGATCACCGCAGTTATACCAGTTTACGCGGAAGGCCTACGTTCAGCAGAGAATATTTACCGGCCGCTGATGATTTATACAAACTGCTGCCGTGATTTAGGGCTCCACACTACGGGCCGTAACTGGTGCGTGTCGCGGACGGTAAAGTGTCCAGAGGGCCTAACATGAACGCACGACCTAAATGTAACGTTAATTCGAACGATTCTTGAGTCGAAAACACAACTATTCGACAAAATATTATTTTATTTTTTAATACAAAGAGAATTAGTTATACCTGCATAGTCTACATACAAATACATAAATATGTGTAAATACCCACATACACTATGTAAAATGTCTGCAGTTTATGTCTTTTATTTGTATGTTGATCTTAGTAAAGAGTATTTTATCAATCTAATAATTGTTTGTTGCGAAACAAGCAGCTGCAACATTCAAATCGTTAAAATTTAGGTAAGTTACCTTAACGTCGCGAGTTCGTGCTAAACTCATGGAGGTTTATATAAAACGTGTGGCTGTAACAGCTGTGACGCAACGTTGCAACACCTGGAACACTGGAACTTGAATAAAAAGAATGTTATTTGGTTTAATAAAAGTCCAGTGTGTCAAGATGCTATTTCTATCGTGTATAACGTGCTTGCACAAACAACATTTTTGAATAAAGTGACCGAATTACTAATAATATCAATGTAACATACATTATCCATTGTTAGAAGGAAGGGGGACGAGGAAGAGGAACTCTGAAAGTAGCGCCGGTCACTGAAAAGTTATGTGGTAATTAGTTGGTTTGGTATGGGCATGTGATGCGGAAGAATGAAGAAAATGTCGTGAGAAAAGTTTTGAGTATGAATGTGGATGGGTATAAGAGTAGATGAAGACCAAATAAATAATGGATGGATTGTGTAAAGAATGATATGACAAAAAAATTAGGTCAAAAAAATTTGACCTAATAAAAATATTTTTTTGAGTAATAGAGAAGTATGGAAGAAGAAGATATACTGCGCCAACCCAAAATAAATTGGGATAAGGACAGAAGAATTATGATGATGTTATTGTAAGGCCACTAATCGAATATCAAAAGCTTATAACTAGAAACTAGATCACAGAAAATACAAAATCTAAATTCACAACAAGGCAGTGCTTTGTGCATTAAGACCAAAACACACTTCACATACACAAAGCTCGGTACAAACGATTCCACTGATTAAATCCGTTCGTACCTATATCTGTGTATGAAAGGCGACCGTCCACTAATACGCAGGTTGTGCACAATGAGGTTCATTTATTTGCCATCACCTTTTATAGCTTATTAAAAAAAAGATTCTGAGTGGAAAAAGATGGCGAAATACAATATGTTAAAAAACCTTTCCAGATCCGAAAGGGGCATATAAAAATACGAAACATAAAATAGTCATGAAATAACTCACTAAATTAATATTCATAAACGTAAATGAATTTTAAAATAATATGATTTTTGAGCCCAAATCATCACCATTTCCCCTAAAATCTAACAAACTTTTAAAACGTGATAATACCATTTACGAGCGCACGGAGGCAGCGGGTTCCACCACGAGCGCCCGGGGCGCGGGACGAACCCGCAGCGCCCCAGGTTTTGACGAGAGCGGCGACGATGAGGACATCGGGGTGGTGATTCCAAGGATGTTGCCAAGGGCGCTGCAGAGCGTGCTAGACACAGCTTTGGACGAGGACTATGGAGACGATGACGCTGACAACGCGCCCGCCGCTGCAGAGCCCAGAGCGCCTACAGAGCCCGACAGCGTCCCTCCAACGGAGACGGACCAGCCTTGGAGGTGGTATGATTTTGAATGAAAAGACTTTCCGAAATCCCCGTTTTAAATTGTGTGCTCTTGTGGCATGTGCAAAATAAATTTTATTTTCTTTCTTATTTCTTTTCTTTCCTGTATTTCCCCAAGAGTTAGGCAAGAAGTTACTTAATAGTCGCCAGTTATGTTTTAAATCCTATGTTATGGTGGCAAGCATATTGTCATCCAGACTCCAAGGTTTCTACTTTTAGGAATTACTCATTCGCGAACACCCAAAAAACTCACAGTGATATTTATTCTTTTTACGTAAAAATTAAGTAGTTGGATCTCAGTGGAAGATCTCTCCCTCATTTTTGTACAAAGCGAAGCCGAGTTCTCTGGCCCTGTCGTGGGCTGTGCGTGGAGTAGCGCCTTTACTAATATCGAATATCCCGACTATTACCGACTATTTGGGCCATTACGAACAAAAGTGAAGTACGCCCTTGGGCCCACATATTATTGCCGTTTCTATTCCCAAAACACTCATTTGTAGGCCTGTTTGCTAACAATTAGTATGTTATGTATTCCGAGAATCGAGATACGTAATAGAGGCATTTGGACGTAGACGATCCCTAGGCTAGTTTAAATGTCATGTTTCTAGTTGAATAATGTTATACGATAGTAAACTTCGTAATTGTAATTTATTTGAACTTATTGGATGCTTTAAAATAACGTTGTGGGTTTGATTTAATATCATTATATTTCAAGGAAGTCTTAAAAGCCGTTGGCATTTTAATGGGTACATTAAATTTTTTTTATCTTCAAGCCTTCTAGAAATTTTTTTTTTCGTTTTGTCAAGTACATTATTAAAAAAGTATGTAGAATTAACATTATTATTTTTATACATATTATTATTGTTTATTTTTTTTTTAAATCAACTTTTTTTTTGTTTTGTCCTGTGTGAGTCGAATAAATACTTTTTCTATGTATCTTTGTTCATTGATAGGGCTTTATTCAGGGTGTTTCAAATAGTGATGTCATAAAAACATTGATTCCTCACGCGAAATACATGGGGTATTTTCCCTGGGCGTGAGGAATCTTACGAGTTATTCTTGGAAATTGTACGGGAACCGCTTTAAATAAAGGAGATTGAGCACTTATAGATTCACTTTTTGACGCGAATGGCCATTTGAGTTAATGTATTATTCATAATATTATTTTAATCAATTTTTGACTTAAATTCATTGAAATAATTTGTGGGGTTTCTTTTTTAATTTTAATTAGTATTTAATACATTAAGTAGTCATTTCTTACATTATAGTGAAGCGACTCCTTTTTCATTTATAATCGATCGATTAAACATTAACATAAATCGCGGAACATCAAAATAATCTACATTTGCAACTAAAAAGTATTAAGAGTTGTCATTATTATTATTCTTTAATTATGTAACTATTTTTTCGTTAAAAAGCAATTTCTAGGCAAAAATAAAACAATTAAGATATAATCGATAATGTTATGACGCCGTAGTCTATTGTCGTGTCACAACACTATTCGATGAAATGTCAAACAAATTGGTGTTTTCTGTTTACCGTGTTAACTCGGTAAGCCGAGAATATTGTTTTTAGCTTTGACGTTTAATTGTTTTGATGTAACATAACCTCAATAGGTAGGTATTCAACTTATGTTTTTTTTCAAAAACCCCACAATATTTAATTTTGAATTTAACCTTGTTTTAAAGTAGGACACTACCCCTTTTTTGTGTCTAATTTTCATTACTATACTGTGTCAAAAGTTGCGCAACCAAGTGCCATAGTAACTTGCTCAATGTCCTTTGTAACTAGAGGCATTTTTTTAATCTCATTAGAAACAAGAGTAACAAAAAGCCATATAAAAATAAAGGTTGTTTTATTTTAAACGGTTCCCATACAATTTTTAAGAAGCTATAACTCGCAAACTATCAATAATCGCGGACCATACATGGGGTATTTTCAGATACCCCTGGGCGCGAGGAATTATTTTTTTATGACGTCACTATTTGGACCACTCTGTATAGAATAGAATAATTTTATTTGTGTAAAAACATGGTGCATTAGGGTCTTATAAATAGGTTTGTAAACTTACACGTTTCGCCATAAAATGGCATACAAATACTAGAACATCTTAAACATAGGATAGGATAAGGATAATCAGCCTATAATGTTCCCACTGCTGGGACACGTGACAGGCCTCCTCTCTATGAAAGGGAATGGGCGGGAATGGGCTCGCGTGGTGGATTATTATCCACCACGCGAGCCCAGTACGGGTTGGTAGATGTCACATGTCTTCGAATTTTTGGTTCTAGGACATGCCGGTTTCCTCACGATGTTTTCCTTCACCGTTTTATCTTAAACATAGAATTGTAATACAACCACAATAAATTAGTGTACATATTAATAGTATTATGTCTAGGTAATAAAAATAACACTTACAATTCAGGATTCAATCTTAACAATAATAGACTCTTTTAATGAAAGAAAATTTTTAAACAAAATATCAACTTAAAATACTTTGTAGAACTCAGTAGCCATATTTTCAGTACTTAGTCGTACAAAGCAAATGTCACTCTCCTCCAACCAAAACAAACAACGCAAAACTAAAAACTACACTGACACAGAAACACAGTTCAAATACGATAACAGCAATTTAAAAACAGCGCAGGAAAATAAAGAACTGTTTACACTCACGGGCTAACGTATAAAAGTGGCTAGCGCGCCGCAAGCTGGTCTCAAAACAAATGCTATCGCTCCGAAACCGGTGTAAGTACAACCGCATAGTGTGTCCACACCGCCCGTTTACAGAGCGTTCGTCTGTACGTTATTTTGCAATATACAGTGTCTTATCGAATTAGTAGTGGCATATAAAGGGTGTAACAAGACCCTTAACGAAGCCGAAAGGCACTTGTTTTCCTCATTATTGCGATATTTTTTTTGTTCTAGTCCATACCTGAGAATCTACTAGTTACGAAGATATTGGAGGTCAAAGTTCTAAGTTTCACACAAGCTTCTTTTTAAATACATGTTTTTAATGTAAGATTTTTACTTCAAACACCTCCACGACCCCCCGTACTATTTAATCCATCCATCAGCACATGTTTTGTGGGCGTTACATTGAGTCCTACCGCAAAACGTGTTTTTTCACCCCAATAAAAGTCGTTTCTCAGCAATCATTTTAACGTAAAGATACTTATTTTGAAGTACATTGCATAATATTTGGTTGACGGCTTCAACGGCATGAAGGGTCCGTTTACACCCTGTATATTGAGCATAGAACCGTTCATATCGTCCTGTATACTGCAAAAAAACGCACACCTCTAAATAAGTTTAACAGATACGCACCGGACTTGTGAAACGAACTGAATGAACTTTAACGTTTTCGGACGTCTACTCAAGGGCATTCCTCTAAGAAAACCGCAGCTGCTCGTACATCTCGCTGTTTTTTACTTTTAAAATCGAATACAGTAAAAACGTGCGGTGTATTGCCGTGTGAACCCAGCCTAATACTGCACTCAAGTTAGCCGACGTATGTTAGGGAGTGTTGGACTAGCAGCTAATAAACGCTTCTTAGTAACGCGTTCTGTTGAAGCTTTGGAACTTTAATAAGCGGCTGGTGTGGTACCAGTAAAGTTTTGATACGGCCATTGTTCAATGATTTATCCGCGGTTTGAGGAAAAGCCAACAGTTTGAACCTCATCTGTAGACATGAAACTACACACGAACTTTTAAATAAGTAGTTGTTAACAGAAGTTTGTAAATCATAATGTGTAACCCATCATGCCTTTTGTAAGATTTCTCCGTAGTAACCTCATTGTTACTACGGCGTAGCGATGGTGCTACGTCGTAGTACGCTAAAATGAAACCCACCATCCATTGATGTAAAAATAAATGACCTAGTTACCTTTATGATATATTTTCTTCTTGTCCCAATTTATTTAGGGTATTCTTCTTCCATATATCTAAATAAACCAAAATTGATTAAAAGGTCAATCATGAAAAAAATCTAAACAAGAGTTGCCGCTGTCAAACATTTAAAATTCGTCCTTCAAAATGTTCCAAAGTAATTTCCAATGTGCCGTGTTCCGTGCCTACCTACATTTGAGAAATAACGTCATTATCGTCAAACTCTCGACGACGTCTAAAATGTCTTTCTGATTGCCTCCTGCCAGTGGACGCTGTGACATTTATATAGGACAAGGAGCTATGTAAAGTGTCCGGTCTAATAGCTTTCGCAAAACCCATCATACGGACCCTTTGTTTAAGGCAGGGTTTCTCAAACTGAGATACATAAAGACTGAGGGAGATGTCAAATCAAATTAAATAATGAAATGTCAATCATTGGTCTAGTGGTCGCAAGCACGACTGCTGAGCACGAGGTCCTGGGTTTGATTCCCGGGTCGGGCAAAGTGTTATTGAGTTTTTCTATCAGGAATTTCTCAGTAGCAGCCACGGAGCCTGGATTTGCGCCCGGCTCATAGTAATAGGCTACCCTCTTTTACATGCGACTTAAACATAACTGGCGAAATGTGGGTGTACTATTAGGTACCTACACGTATGCCTAACCCTTTGAGTATTACAAGCGTGATGTTGTGTTATGATGACGTGCTGCCAGTATTGTGCCAGACACTCCCCATGTTCACTTCCAACGTGCCAGTGTCATGTGCTTGACACCCCCGACCTGCTATCCTTAAACATTTGATACCCTTTTCTTCAAATTTAAGTACCTCATTCATCAATTTACAACCAGCTGCCCCGGACTGTCAGGCACTCACGGTTGCGATTTGCTGCCCTATTACGTCGGACACTCACACCACGCGGCCACGCTACCCGGTAGTATTACACGGGATTACAAGATTGCGGAACCCTAGCTTGAGGTTCCGAAGCCGTCAAATCAGCGATTACAGAACAGGGATAACAGTCGTCACTAAGACGAACTAATAAAGAAGGGACGAAAGTAAGTCGAATGAATAGGAATTAACATGATTAAATGCCTGATTTTCTCCTCGTATAGTGCAAGAGCGGTTGTTTGTAGGATTAACTAGGAGTAAGACTAATTGACTGATGAATGAAACAAAATATTTTGTTATTTATGTTGATACATACGGAGTGGAAAGGACACCGACGCGAAAACGGTTACCACGTATTCTGTACAGCATTCTGAGCCGCCACATAAACATTTTTCATTGGTTTTTAAAAAAAAATCAGCTGTTCCATATATTTTTGGCTGATTTTTCTTAAATAATCGTTGAAAAAATTCTATGTGCCCGTGGCTCAGAATGATGATTGTACTGAATACGTGGTAACCGTTTTCGCGTCGGTGTCCCTTCTACCCCGTAGAATTGGTGTAAAAATGCCCTTAATGAAGCCGAAATGCATTTGTCCTCCATATCATTGGGATCGTTTTTTTGTTCTAGACCATACCTGGGAACCTTCTAGTTACGGAGATATTGGGGGTCAATGTTCCAACTTTTTCACAAGTTTTTTTTTTTAATTACAAGATGTTATAACTTTACATTAAATACCTCCTCGACCTCCGTACTATTTAATGGATCCATCAGCACAATATTTTGAGTGCGTTACATCCAGTCCTACCGTAAAACTTGATTTTACACCCCAAAAAAACAAGTCGTTTCCCAGCAATCATTTTTTTTTTTTTTTTTTTAGTTTAATATACAGAATACTTCGTTGACGGGTTCTTGAAGGGTCCGTTTACACCTTGTACGCATATTTTGATGGCCTGCGTTCCAGCGTTCTAGCAAGTTATCAGCCAATCAATAATTATTGTCATATTAAAATATGATGTGTTACACCTAAGATTTGGGGACTACAACCTTATTGAAGACGTTGAAAGCAGTCCAAATAACAACACAACCTAAAAAATAAGAACCCAACATAATCTAAATAGAATTAAAGAGACCCGACAAGAAAATAAGTGAAGTAGCGATTGTACGACGACTCAGGATAAACCTTTTGTGGTAGACCGTACCGCTGAAATACATTCTGCAAACAGGGGTGCTCTCATAATAGACCCGGTACAAAAGAGGGATTGAAGAAAAACAAGATGAGAACGTAACACATATCCGGCTTATTTAGTTCGTACTGTATTGTTTAGAAAATGTACTCTAAGGGACAGTTAAATATGTACGGGATACCGCTCTGGGAAAAAGGGATGTTTTCGCGAAACTCTGATAGCATACTTGTAAGATAAGAATGTAATATGGTGTTTAAAATTTATTTTTCTTGTAGCCTTCGTATCATCACCTGCCTAGCCTTTTCCCAACTATATTGGGGTCGGCTTCCAGTCTAACCGAATGCAGCTGAATACCAGTATTTTACATGGAGCGACTGCCTATCTGACCTCCACAACCCAATTAGTACTGGATAATACGATACCCCTTGGTAAGACTGGTTGTCAGACTTTTTGGGCCACTGACTGCCTAACGACTGTCAAAGATGTACAAATGACAGCCAGGACCAACGGCTTAACGTGCTTTCCGAGGCACGGAGGAACCTCGGTATGTAATGGGCGGTCACCCATCCACAGACCAACCTAGGCAAGCACGGTTTAACCTTAAGGTCGACCCGAGCGGCTGTTATTATTTTGCCACGGGCTCCTCTTGTAGCCTTCGTATACCCGTGCCAAATTTTATAACACCTATACCTACCCCCTTTTATTCTTATAACAAATAACCACATCTAAAAAAATACCATATAAGCTATAGTAAACACAAATAATTTTAGACTTACGTTTCATGATTTAAGTTTCAGTACAAAATCTCAGAAGTTAAATTTTGTAACACCCGCGTCGGTCTCGCAGATCGATATTCGCCTTATACGGTAATTTGTGCTATTCGCACAAGACAGTTTTCATCCTGAAATGATCGTAGCAACTAATCATACAGCTAACACGAAGTACAAAATACCATCAATGATTATAAAAGAAAAAAATACAAAAGAGTTTTTTATCGGTCTCATAGACCAACGCACGGGTATATCAAGGCTAAAAAAGTTTCGAATCTGTACAACACAAGTAGTTCGGTTACTTATTAACATCTAATAGTGGATGTATTTATTGCAGTTTGACTCAAATCACTAAAGGCTTGTTTACGTTAAAGGCAAAAGCCGTTGTTGCTCTTGCTGGCTCAGTAGGTGTAAAACCTTAAGGCTTTGTACTTCTAAACAATAGCCACAACAGTCTAAACGAAAATCCAACCCGTAATAGAATCAAGTTTCCATTAGTGACGTAGTTTTATTAATAGTTTTAAAAGAAACAAACCAACGATGCGGCGAACTGTGCGCTTCTCAGAAACTGTTACACGGTTATTGTTACGTACGAGCGATACGTGTCCACTGTTAATGCACTTAATGTTCCGTGCTAATGCTCTTTCTAATGTGGCTAATGTGAAACTCCTTATGTAGCTACTTGGACCATTTAATACAAGTAAACCTTGAAAATTGTGGAGTATTACCGTTCGAGCGCGTATAAAATTTTGTGGTTCAAGTTGAATAGAATGTTAGAAAAGCTTGCAAAAATGTAATGTGTGCGGCACTTATGGTCTAGCTTCTAACTTGGTGTAGCGGTTAACATAAAATGTTATACAAAGATATGAAAATTGAACGCGGTAAGGTTACTTTTGTACTTAGAGGTAGGTTAACTCAATGAAGATAACGCTCTTGCTTTGTGTTTTCTGTGGTTAGAGTTCTAGGGCGTTATACTGCTCATGATGACTTTCTTTTAGTTTGGGGAACTTTAAGAAACTAAAGGAAACTTGACTTTTTTTCCTACGCCTATAATAATTGTTGTCTCTGTCTCTTGTCTACAAATAGATACCTACCTAAGTACCTATCTACGTTTTGACATTACCTACACAGCCTTGTTCCCGAAGGGAACTCGGCAGGAATCGGCTTCGTTGGTGACTTCGGGCCTGCTACACTCATGTTTGTAAACGTTTAAGTTACGATGTAAGTGTATTCAGTAAACGTGCAGCTTAAAGGCGAAAGCTCCGATCAACATTATAAGCGGCCGCTTAGCAATCTTATTAATAGATATCATACAGACTGCCGGGCATTAGACACGCGTTTCATAAAAGGTGGTAATAGGTGGCCATGCATAAGCCCTGATAAAAATGTGTGATCATCGTAAACCCACCGGCTTAAGCAATGCATCCGACAGCCACACAAGCCGTGCGGACCATAGGATTTCCCGTCGGCAACTATGATGAGCTTCCATACTTTCAGTCTCGACATTAAATAAATTTATTTTATTGACTGCTATACACTGTGACTTTTTAGTCGTCTTACAACGGCAGCCCACTTCATGTATCCAATGAATACTAAACATTCATAAAAAATAGGTATTATGAGATTTTAATAATTTAAAAATAAAAATATTATTCAGTATTATGACACGTGACGTAGTTAAAACAGCCTCTTGCGAGCGATTATCTACTCGACTCAAGTGCTGGGTAGGTATAGTTCTCCCGTTTGACACGTAAACATCATTAACAGGATGTTTCATAATTTTATTCTATTTTTTTTTCTTTGTACCTATTATGGAAGATAAAAAAAAATTGCGCCTAGAGCTGTTTTATGTCGTGTACATTGAGTAGACGACCTTTGTAAGACGACTAAAAAGTCACAGTGTATAGGTACTATATCCTATAATCCCTTGGAATCTTTATGTTCTACCCGCCTAATACTCTGTACTAATACGGTCTACTGTTCATGAAAAGCTGTGGGTGTCGGTAACACATGAAATACATTTAAATAACCTTTCAAGAATTATAGCTCACACTGTGTGTGTGGGTGTAATTAATAAGCTATCAAAACTCCGCAGACTTATCGAGTAGATATGGATAAAAGAAATAAACAACATAGACTTGATAAATAAAATGGAGTCAACGATCGCACTTGAAATAAAAAAAAACAATGTTTAAGTTAAATAAATCGTGGCAAGGTGGTGGTGGTGTTTTATGACAGCAGAGCTATAAAACTGCTTCTCCTGGTTACCCATAACCCCAATTATACATAATAATACAGGAAAAGTCAAAACACCTGCTTTCCAATATTATAATAGGTACAGTTAATCAAAATGCTTAAAACTGCTATCGAAGAAAAAAGAAAACCAGGCACTTTAATCTAGATATTATTTTATACCCAGAGCTTACACCCCTGGCGTGTGCAATAATGCAATTATGATAATATAATTCAGTATTTTATGAATATTCAAGCAGTATGATTTGCAAAATTGGCACCTACGGGTAAGTGTGTTTAAACCCGTGCTCATTTATATTTTATGCATCGAACCAATTTGATTGGCTCTCTGCGAACACTTCGATGATTGCAAATTTCAAATACACCGAGGATTTATCTACCTTCAATATCGATAGCTAATAGCTTTGCGAGGTGACTTATCTCCGCGTCTCGCTTGTAGATTTTGATAAAAATTACGTTTGTACAGTGTATTTTCCCTACATGTTTGTTTAGTAAACAGATACGTTGTGAGATAGGTACACACTTTCTAGATGACGTAAATAATGAGGCTCGATTTTCAAGTGTTTCGGTGGCACCAGATCAATAGGCGTAGGCATTTTTTTAGAGAGTAGGTAGACACTACACTAGCAAGAGCATCAACATCACATGTTATGTACCGACCGTTTTAATGAGTCCTCCACCTTGCCCCATCAAAGGCACATTAAGCGTCCACAAAGTCCTAACAATATCCCACGAATTCCTCATTGTTAGGTTTCTCTAAAATAACCATATTCCACGTAGGTATTACGATACTAATTAAACCAATACGCGATCAACCTTCAGAATATTCCATTTAAGTTGATACCTTCGCGAGGACTCATTAAAGCGGTTGGTCTATAGTCCGAAACTACTGCAGCTTAGCAATAGGACGCGTTGGAATAATACCGGACGGATTTCTTCTACTTAGATAAAATAGTTTTTTACAAGAACTATTTTGTCATCAGTACCTACTTTAGTTCAAATTACAAATGTATGGTGCCAAATAAGAATAAGAATAAGAATAAGAATAATTTATTTAAAAAGTATTACAAAAAGTGTACATTTAAGCGCAGTAGTATTATTTCTCATACTAATTATAAGTATTTATAAGTAATCTATAACTAAAATATATTCTACAGTCGCAAGTATTCAATAGTTCAATTTAGATGTCAGCGACCTGCCCGAACTAGGTTTATTTAAACCTGTGTTTCAGGCCATCACTTTACCTAGCACAATTCAATAAGGACAATAAAATTTTAAAATTAAATTAATCTATTAACAATTATAACTATGCATCAAGTTGGTATAAAAGAAAAACCCTAAAACTAGCTTAAGTAAATATGTACGAATAGATACGATAACATAATCAAATCACAACTTCTAGAAGTTTTTCTGTGTCTGTGTAATTAAGTACCGCTAAATAATCTGACATTACCAAACTACATTTTTTATAACTTAAACTGTAGAAGTTTAGTATCTTGTTGAGTCTATTGTAAAGAAAAGGTCCTAAAAACACATAAAAACGATTCGCAAACGCATGTCTAGTTTGAGGTTTTGTGCAAACTAGGTCCTTCCTTCTCCTATCGGAAGGAACTGGGTGATAGGGAAGTGTAGAGTGCTGGTGCAGTATTATGTGAAGAATAAATAATTGCCGTACTGTCAGTACATTACATGTTTTGTAGAGCTGGTGTGTAGGGAATCTAAAAGGAAGTAAGGTAGCAACTTTTAGAACTGCTCTTTGAGCACGTTCTAGAGGGAGAAGAATTGAATTTCCCGCGCCACCCCAGGATATTATACAATATGTTAGAATAGATTGACAAATGTGTAATGACAGGACACAGATTTTTTTAAACATAATGTACCTACATTTAGGATGCAGAATTGATATCATCAAGCGGAAAGTCATACCTGAGTGTATGTCGTTAACAGAAGATAATTCCTAATTCCTTTTAGATGACGTTCCTCCTACCCACAAAACTGCAAATTCAGTCGAACTACCGCCATGAGACTATGGGGGCTCACATCCAGATAGCGGCACGGATACTGCCTTGTTTTATTCATACGTCTCGCAACTAAGGTTAGGCGTTTAGCATACATTTGAATGGGAATGTCTCATCCGAAAAACTGTTCCGTATAATACGTCCCGCGTTGAACATACCAACTGATAGTAGCGTAAAAGGTAGTAGTGTATTGTAGTACTATTACGTGGACACAAAGTTTATTTTAGTTTAGTTTTATATAGGTACATAAGACTAAGTAGGTGCTTTTTCGCTTCTTCTTCATTATGCCACAAAATAGGCAAGATAAGATTGTTAGGAGCTACATCATCCTCATCTGCCTAGCCTTTTCCCAACTATGTTGGGGTCGGCTTCCAGTCTAACCGGAAGCAGCTGTATACCAGTCTTTTACATGGAGCGACTGCCTATCTGACCTCCACATCCCAGTTAGTACTGGGTAATACGATACCCCTTGGAAAGACTGGTTGTCAGACTTTTTGGGCCACTGACTACCTGTAACGACTGTCACAGGTAGTCAGTGGCCCAAATCAGTCTACAATCTACAGATGACAGACGGGATCAACGGCTTAACGTGCTTTCCGAGGCACGGAGGAAACTCGGTATGTAATGGGCGGTCACCCATCCACAGACCAACCTAGGTAAGCACGGCTTAACCTAAATATCGACCCGAGTGGCTGTTATTATTTAGCCACGAGCTCCTCATTGTTAGGAGCTACAATTTGATACAATTATTGTATGTCCTTAAGCAGCATTTCCTGCCCATATTCTTTCCCTATCAATTAATAAATAATTCAATTAAAATTAAACAGGTTACCCAATCATACTATTCTCTAATTAAGGCGCAAAGTTGTCTCGTGAAGAACTGTCTCAGAATTCCATATTATAGCTGGCCAATAAATATGAACACTGGTAGGTATTTCTTTATTTTGAGTAATGAATTAAATATTTTGTATCTGCAATTTGGCAGTATTTTATATCCTGACGATCAAAATCAGCGTGTTTATTCTTTTTAGTTCCTAGCTTTCTATGAATACGCGGACATTTCTTCATTAAACCAGAGGTACTTATAACTGGTCTCCGAGTAGGAGTAAGTCCGACTGTCCAAGCTGAACAATGAATGCCTGGAACGCAATGCATTCTCGTCGCGCGGGTATTAAAATGCCTACGTCGGCAATGCAATCTATCGCTGGCCGGCCCGACTCGGATCATTGGAATTAGAACGACCACCAATAAGCCAAGAGCTTTTCATGTTTTAAAAACTTTGTTCTGCAGGTTTGTTTTGCAATGCCTTTCGAATAAAAGCAATTTATGGATGTTAGTATGTTAGAGAATAGGTCGACATGTTTATAGTTGCCTGTACCTAATAATGTAGTTAATGGGATATTATGTAAAATTGTCTAAAAGCAAATTGAAACATTGGCGGGAACTGGGCTTCTTACTCTTCTTAGTATCTAGCCTCACAGCGTGACAATCTAGCCTCACAGCGTGACAACCTAGCCTCGCAGCGTGGCAATCTAGCCTTAGACCGTGACAAGACTGACACGCCAACTTCAGTTAACCTATTTAATTTTTTGGCTAATATCTTGAAAACCGTGACTAGGTAGAAATATATCTCACCTGCCGTGGTGTCCCGAAACATGGGTGAACTAAGATTGACGTTAAACCTGAGTTTGACCTTGCCCCAAACCGTAATAAACTATACTATGATAGCTTTGCCGGACAGCGTGACAGGCTTGTGCGAGCATAACGATAACAAAACCTCACTGCATTTGGTTAAGGCCCATTACAACTTCAGATCGTGACAAACTCTCGAACCTCACAGCCTGCCGAACTAGCTCGCCGAGGCTAGGTTGTGACGCTTTGAGGTAGCTCAAAAAGGAACATCATCCATGTTCCTTCTTTGTCCTTTGTGTTCCAGGGTCGCGGTAGCTCTTTCGAACAGACCCGCAGCTTTAGTCAGTAGAAGTCTGACACTCCCTTCCGCTCCGCCCAGGTGGGGGGGTCATTTGATGATTTCCCACCCGAAAAAAAAGGTAGCTCAAAGAGTGACAACCTAGCCTCAGCGTGACATTCTAGCCTCAGAGCGAGACAACCTGATTTCAGAGCGTGACAAGCCAACTTCACAGAGTGACAAAGTCAGCCTCAAGCCAGGAGTGTAATTATATAATAGGTTCATAAATAAAAGTCAAATGCGTTTAATATTAAAAACTATTTATTTTCTAAACAAAATATTTAAAATAACATACATTATTAAACTTATTTTTTATAATCGTCTTATTCGTAGGTTCATAACAATTTATCATCCTGCTACAGTCATTTCTGTTTTCGCAGAGTCTAGTGATTGGATGATAGAAGTGGATAACGTAATGGAACATTCGCAAAGGAACAGTGCGAATAAAAATATGTGTTCTTTAGAACCATAATCCATCTTCCGGCTCTTCTTCACTGTCGGTAACCTGCAGATCATCTTGGATGGCCGGGTCAGTCTGGGAAAGATATTAAATAAATAAATAAAAAAAATACGAAGTATCCAGTTTTCTTTCAGATTGTTGGCTACTAGAGGAACTGGGCAAAAATAATAATAAAATTGTAACCCTGTATAACAACCCCCGTGTTGACTGGAACCTTTGATGTAAATAATTGACCTTGACCTTGACTTTAGTTTAAGAGGTATTGTTAATATAGGGCTCGTGTAAGCCTATCGCGCTTTAAGGTAAGGTTTTTTTTTAATTCTATGATATAAGGTCAAAGTCAAGGTTAAGGTCAATTATTTTAAAACTCATCCATGGGTCGGATTCGGGTCATCGCGAGCAGTGTTACTGAGACATTAGCCAAAAACTGGAAATATACAGTTCCTAACTACTGAAGTTTGTTTTAGGGCGCAACTTAGGTCTGGTGTCCACCAAAACGGAGAGACATGGTGTGGATCAACAAATAACGTAGATCAAACCTGTGCGCCTCTTTTCCTTTCTACGCGCCTCAGCAATGGTGGAAATCGGGTCTAACTACTTTGAAGTTGCCAGCAACAATAAAACTGGCTAAGTGATGGTCGCACAACGTTCAGTGAAAGATGAGTACTTATTAATAAACGATGTATTACAAGGTGTAAAAGGAACCTTCACGAAGCCGTCAACGAATCATTCTGCGCATCAAACTATGTAACCCAACGCAAAAATTATTGCTGGGAAACGACTTTTTTAGGGAGAAAAATTACGTTTTACGGTAAAACTCAATGTAACGCACTCAAAACATTGTGCGGATGGAAGCATTGAATAGTCATGGAGTTATATAAAGTAAAGTTATGAGCATAAAAAATTGTATTTAAAAAAAGAAAACTGAAACTTTGATCTTCAATATCCCCGTAACTGGAAGGTCACCAAAGTATGTTCCAGAACAAAAAAAAAATATCGCAATGATGGGGAGAAGAAGTGCATTTTGGCTCCGTTAAGGGTCTATTTACACCCTTTATATTATTTTTGTTTTTTTATTAATTAAACGCTAGTGGCTTACCTGCCAGTTCTCCGGCGGTTCTTCTTTGAACTGTGGTGGTGGTTCCAATCCTGTGCCTCCCAGCATTTGAGGCTCCATGCCCATATCGCCCATACTGCCCATATTGCCCATGTCAGTTTCCATTGGTTCCTCCTGCACAGACAATTATAACATTAATGCTCCGCCGCACGTCCCCGCTTTTCCCCCCCTTTACTATTTTTCAATACAGACACGCTAGCGTGCACCTGCGCATTTTTCTGCGGACGACCTAAAATAACTTTGAAAGAACTATATTTTCTTGTGTATACTTGTGTTTACAGGACATAGCTGTATGAGCTGTATGCGACCACAGGATTATTTTTACTGTATCAGAAAGGTTGTGGTAAAATGTACTCATAAGTTAGTCATTCCGATGTATACATTATAACCTACAGAAGCCAAGATTTACATAACACGCTCTCATGTCTTACAAGTACTATTTGGAATGCTCTGAATCGACTGCGTACCCAAGTAGGCCGCTGCAAACATAATCTGGCAAAATGGGGTATTATTGGTCCCTCCGACACTGAGTGCGAGTGCGGCGCTTTGGATCAAACTATGCCCCACCTGCTGGAGTGTCCCAGGTGTCCGTTTACCTGCACTCTTGACGACCTGAATAGCGTCTCTGCCGCTGCAATAAACGTGGCCACCTACAGGGCACCTACCAAATCGTCTAATATGGAAGGAACATCGATACGATAAGAAGAAGAATTACTATACCAGAAAAATGTCATTAAAAAATTAAATATTACCTTGACAACGGGCGGGAAGGAGTAGTCAGTGCTGTGTTGATCCAGATCCACGAAGTCATCGGAAGGCTGCGGCGGTTCGTCTGGCACTTCGCGTTTTATTAGGAACTCTGACGTGTCGAAACTTGGCTCGCCAAGTGGCGGTTCGTCATCTATAACAAGTAACAAAATAGAGAGAATTAGAACTGGCTACAACAACAGAATTTTTAAACTATGGTATAATATATGTGAAACGATTTTTTATTAATTCCGGTTGGGATAAAAAATTGATTGAAGTTGGTAAATAACCAAAAACATGAATATTTCTGGATTATAACAAGAATATTTCTGACTAATTCTAAACTGTCAGTCCGAATATGATCTCGTCTGTTGGAAAAAAAAATTCATAGTAACTCAATACATTAACATTCTGATATCAACTTTTTTCAAATGGGCTTAAGGACCAAATTACAGTAAATTGCAATACTGTTATTTATTTTGTCAGATGATATGTAGAACTAACCTTGATATGGTGGACGTACTGCCAGTTGCACCATGGCTTCTGCAGCCACCTTCTGTTCGACCTCCTCGAGCTCTGAACTGCCACTGTCCGAGTACTGGAGATCTAAAGAATCAACAACAGTTAGAACAATAAATCATGCAGACAAATGCGTTTTTATGATCAACTAGCTTTTTCCTGCGGTTTCGCTGGCGTTAATTTAAAATTTGACAATAAATTCGGGTTGTACTCTGCTTGTAATAATATAACTCAATCATGATTCGAAAGACACATGGCGCCATCTATTATCATAATAACGTTATTTTGGTTTTCCTCGGGAACAGTACTTTTTTTCGGGATGAAAGGCACCCTATGTCCGTTTCTGTACACCTGACAACGTATATGCAAAATTTCAGGATGATCGGTTCAGTGGTTTAGGCGTGAAAAGGTAACAAACAAACATACTTTTGAATTCATAATATTAGTAAGGGTTAAATATTTTATGTTAAAGTCATACCTTCTTCCAGGGAGTTCTGATCTTTTCTTGGTCTTCCACGTTTCCTTGGAGTAGCACCTATTAAAAAAAAAATGAAAACCAGTGAATTACAAGACAGTCTTTTTGTCATCCTTTGACGTAATAATAATAGATTTCTAGGACTCTTCCAGATTTAAAATGAGGAAACCCGTTTAAGAACCAAGGTAACCAAAGAGTAACTTAATTGGCGGGTCACATTGCTCGCAGAATGGTTATTAGCAAATCAATTCTGGGGGCTTAATATGGCCGCAAATGGTCACAAAGTGAAAATTCATAATATTAACTGCGTCTGTGACAATTTTAAGCATTTTAACGTGAATTATATTATGATTCTGCTAAAGCAGCCATTTTAAGCCCCCTGTTGTTGCCTAAACACATGTGTATGTGCTGTATAAAAATGTTCCTAACTCACCATCAGCAGCGGCAGTAGAAGTGGAAGGCTTATGTTTCCTCGGTCTCCCACGGCCGCGCTTCTCATCGGGAGGCGGAGGCAAAGGATCTTCCACGTCCAGGTCTGAGTGTTCGGCCTCCTCCAACATCTTCTGCTGTACGCGGGATATGTTCGCTTCTAACTGAGTTACGTGCTCGCCGAACTGTAAGAAAAGATTTGTAAATAAAAAAGAAGATAAATCTTAATTTATCGGTATCGTATCAGACAGCTCTTGCCCGTAATCTGTGAGGATTAAACTGCCTGTTCCAAACCGCAGTGATCAGATCAGATAAGCCACAGCCAAATCTAACGGGAACTGTTGTTCAAAAGTATAGTGTTCAGACTCCAATGTTTATTCGAGACACCAATTTTAGTAAATTGCATTGTTCTTGTGTTATTGTCTGAATACTTGTTTTTTTTTTTTTTGCTTTAATTAAACGTTGCCCCACGCTAATAATTTCTCCTGTATCGTGGGTGCGTTTACAATCATTTAAACTCACATACACAAACAGTCAGACCCGGAACAACTACCTGTAGCTCATACAAATATTTGTTCCGTGCGGGGATCGGACCCGCAACACGCAGGTCGCGGGTCCGATCCCGTCCGAGACAATGTTTAATGTTTAACGGAAACATTAAACATTGATTAATTATCGTCGTACAGAATTAAATTCAATCTCACCTGATCTAGCGAGTCTTGCGTAATCTTCAGTATGATTTCGGCCTGCCTTGTGAACTGTGAGTTGGGTCCGTTGTACCCGCGACAGTTGTCCACTAACAGCTGAATGTCGCGCAAGAAGTCCGCGCGACTGTGGTACTTGTGTGCTGCAATATTGAATTATTTAATTAAATCGCTTAAGTACATTTCATCATTCATATTCATCATTTCAGCCGAAAGACATCCACTGCTGGATATAGGCCTCCCTCAAGTGTCGCCACATTGACCGATCCCGTGCGTCTCGCATCCAGCGGCTCCCTGCAACCTTTACCAGTCATGGGTCCATCTAGTGGGACACCAGTTGACAGCGCGTTGAGGAGGTGTTTTTTGACGCCATTTTTTAAGTTTATTTTTAGGTTAGGTAATATAGGTTTTTTAATTTATAAATGTATATTCATGAAAATAAAGAAAAATTAAAAAAAGGAATTCACTTAAGCATAAGAAAGAAGACAAAGCATAGTACAGTTATAATACCTTGTATCTTTTTGCCCATAGTTTCCATGTCGATAGGTTTCTTGATGACGTTGTAATAGTCCTTCACTTGTTTCTTGTTGACCGGCTTCAAGAAGGGCCACGCTTCGGGCATGATCTTCAGCTTGGTCGTCAGTAAGTTTTCTAAGATGAATGATAATGCCACCTGGGAAGAAACATTTTGATGAAAATGTGTCATGTGCTGCACACATGTCTTGTTTATCTTTTTTGAGTGAGCTATTTTTTTGAAGTAAGTATGCACTGAAATTGCTGCCAGTCGTCACAAAATTGCAAGAACCTATGGTCGATGAAGCAAATTAATCCTGTGGTGGAGATAGCAAATCGGCAAGCGTAGAGTAGGAGCTAGATGGACCGACAACTTTAGGAAGGCGGTTGGGTCGCAGGCCCGAAGGCAGCTAAGAAGCCGATTCCTGCCGGCTTACCTTCGGGAACAAGGCACTCTACGTAGTGTCTATATCTAGGTGTCTGGGTCGGATTGGGTGCGTGAGGCGGGGGCCAATGACGCAGCGAGGGAGAGGCTAACAGAGAGGCACCCAGCCGTGGACTGTGGTATGTTGAATTGATGAAGGATTAATTGGACGATGAAGGATTAATTGAACGATGAAGGTTTTAATTTCGCGGGCCATTCTGACGCTTCCACTTTAATTCGTTTTAATTTTCCGGTAGCAGGTTTATTTATCATCATCATAGCCGGCCATATCGGTCGATTACAAAGACTATAACGTTCGAATGGTGTAATTAATGTGTAATAAAAATAAATTGTGTATTCAATACTACCTGGTCATTATCATCAAGTAACGGGTTGATTTGTTTCTCCAATTTCATCAATTGTTCTTCCTTCTCCGCTAGTTTCTCAACGCATCTCTGCAACATTCTCTGAGCGGCGATGGTCAAACTGCTTGTTGGCCCTTCGAAACATTGACAAATATTAAGGCGTGTGTTTGGTAAGCATAAGTAGAATCAGCTTATGTATGACATCCTCACTGCTGAGTCACAAGCCTCTTCTTTGTGAGGAGTGGGTCGTAATCCACCACGCGGGAATGCCCAACCTTATACCAACTATGTTGAGGTCGACTTCCAGTCTAACAGAATTGACACTGAATACCAGTATTATACATGCTGCTTATGACTGCTTATCTGACCTCAACAACCCAGTAACTGGGTAATACGATGTCCCTCAGTAAGACTGGTTGTCAGACTTTTGGGCCACTGACTAGCTGTACGACTGTCAAAGATCACCGGGACCAACGTTTTAACGTGCTTTCGGAGGTAACTCGATATGTAGTGATTATTGGCGTCACAATATCTTCAAATTATTGTTCAAGGACATGCAGTTTCCTGACCTTTTTTCAAATAAATTTCATAAAGTGAACGGCATTATTTATTTCATTGGCAGCTAAAATTACGCTACATTCTATGAATTATACTATTTATTTAAGTCAAAAATAAATGGTAACATCTCTGCATGCTAACTAAATCCCATAAAACAAAATCGACAAGCGGCTAGTAGTAAAATAAAATACCGTTTCAGCGGCATGCTTTCAGCTATGCGCACACTCGTGCACTCACAATTTCATCATGCGACTATTATTGGATCTGGGACATTTGCGCGAGGGACATATGCGCGAAGGACACTTCCGCGAACCCAC
Source organism: Noctua janthina (assembly GCA_963576755.1). Lineage (NCBI taxonomy): Eukaryota > Metazoa > Arthropoda > Insecta > Lepidoptera > Noctuidae > Noctua > Noctua janthina. The sequence continues at coordinate 10,679,031 of OY755055.1, forward strand.
TTGCGCGAAAAGACATATGCGCGCATGGACTTTTGGGCGATTAGACTTTTGCGCCCATAGACACTTACGCGCATAGACACATGCGCGCAGAGACACTTGCGCGAATAGACACTTGCGCGAATGAACTTTTGCGCAAAAGAACACTTCCGCGACTAGATTTACTCGCGACTGGCTACGGTTAATCTGTAGAGTAAACATAACATCATATTATTTCTTATTTTCAATGAGATAGAGCGAGAGAAGTGGCAACACTGCCCGAGAGACATGTCAAATTATTTTTTCGTATCTACTATGAATAGTGTTGCCAGATATAATTATTGTTTAATCGATTTACAATATCGATTTTTAACAAAATAATTTTACTCTCTTTTCAAGCTTTTGGGTTTCATTAATGTCGATTTTTAAGGTCATTCAGTTGTTTTAATGTCTATTATGACAAATGTATATTGATGTACAGAACATTCTTGTTACTTTGTACGAAAAAGATTAATCAATCGATTCCGATTTAGAAGAACCTCAGTGTTATGTTTACTCTACAGCTAACCTAACCTAACCATTCGCGCATAAGTCCTTTCGCGCATGTGTCTTTGTGCGTAAATGTCCGTTCGCGCATAAGTCCATTCGCTCAAGTGTCTATGCGCGCAACTATCTTTACGCCCAAAGGTCCATTCGCGCAAAAGTCTAATCGCCCAAAAGTCCATGCGCGCATATGTATTTTCGCGCATGTGGATTCGCCCAAGTGTCCTTCGCGCAAATGTCTTTCGCGCTAGTGTCCTGATACCACTATTATTGTGCATCATGCATTTACACTTATGCAAAGTGCAAGCGACAGAATAACATTGCTCGAGTGTGGGCATACCTTTATACCAGCGCCAGCCATAGCTTCAAATATTCACAAAGTCCCGATGTATGAATGAAAATGTTGACGGTAAAATATGAAATGTCGTAAGTGACATTGAGAGCGCTGCTGGATTTTTAACTCTACAGCATTTTCAGCGCGTCAATATCCATTGCGACATTTCATATTCAGTCGATGCGAGCACAGTTTGAACATACATTTGTGCCTCATAATACCGTCTTCAACAGTCTCTAAATCTATAGAGCTACGTCTGGCACTGGCTTCGACTCAAAATTAGGTTAAAATTAGTATAAAAAATCAAATCACTCTAAAATACCGTTAGTACCGTTGTAAAGAGTCGAGTTCTCAACAATCTGATTAACATCTGCCAAGAACTCTTCTCTGCTCTGATAATGCTTCTGTCTCAGGTTGTCCCGTATCGTTTGCAGGTCCATCGGGCGGGTCACGATGCGGTAGTAGTCGGCGACCAGCTTTGAAAAGAAAAGAAGGTATTGTAATAGGAGGTTGTAAGATCAATGATTTTGGATGCATTTCACGCTGGCGTATAAATTATTTTTAACTGAATCTCGCGTACAGGAGAGCTGCTATAATAATATAATAAAAGTAAAAAAACTTGACAACCGTCATCATGTTATTATGGGTAATTTTACATATAACTGTTTTTGTTAGATTGAACTATCCCACTTTCGATCAAAGATCGCCGAAATTCTTTCACTTCTACATGTTGTGATTTTTTACGCAAATTTATGAGAAAGCCGTTCAAGGCGTTCGACATTTTCTCCTTGCCTGCCTGTTTTTTTTTGCAGAGCTTTAATAACGCACAAACTACAGCAGTAAACGTCTTTACCTTTAGCGACTTGGAGCCCAAGCGCTGTGACAATCACACATACCTTAGGATTGACAGGGAACAAGAACGGCTGAACGTCAGGTAGATGCCGCATATGATTGAGCACGTCTTCAAGTAAGGACGACAAGGTGACGAGTGGGTCGGTCCGTCTGCGCTCGGCCGGGCGGCGCACGAGGTAGTCGCAGCCGTCGCCCGCCGCCCCGCGCCGCACGCGCCGCCCCGCCCCGCGCGCCTCGCCCCCGCCCCCGGCCCCGCCCCCGGCCCCGCCCCCCGCGCGCCGCCCGGGGCCGCGCCGCTTCAGTTCTTCTGCCGATTGCTGGGGAGACCAAATAATGTAACTTACATGTTGAACTAATCCTTTTACCTAAGCGACGGTGAGCGTGCTGTTGAATTTTCAACATTCGGCGCTGAATAGAAGGGTACAAATCCGACAACACGCTGAAAGTCAGATACGACATTTTTCATTATGATGTCGCGATTTATCACTTTTATTAGCTTTGGGGGTAGTTAAACTGAGGAATCATAATGGACGAATAAGAGCGTTTGAAGTATACATCGACGCCCCCTACGATTTGACGCAACAGATATACTTTAAGAACATTCAGCTGTCACTTACCTTGATAATCTTCGTAGGCAGCGTCAACTTGGTGCCGTCAACGTATCCCATGTCGTCGTCTTCAGGTTCTATTGGCGGAGGTTCCACGTCAGTCTCAGGCGGCGATGCTGGCCCACCTCCCATGGAGCCCGTGTATAAGGGACACGCCTTGTTCGTACGCATATGGCCTACTTGACCGCACGCGCCGCACTAAAACCGAAATATTAAAATTTAAAACTAAAACTGATTCCAAAACCTGAAATTTGAATCTATTGTGTTCGTGTGGTCTGTCATTTTAATAATGTTTACGACTCCTTACTAAATAGTAATTTAAATACTTACTATCATCAATTTCTATGTAATATAAGTGCAATAATCCAGTTTTGTGAATCGATAAAATCATAGACAGTATTGAATGAATATAGCAAAACTCAAAAGCACTGCACTGCTCAATCCGCCAGAATTTGGCTGTTTTTTTATGTGAGGCACACGCTTGATGCTGCTCTGATAACAACAAGCCGGGTTCTAGGACTTGTATAAATATACCGCCACTTGGGCCGAACACTACTCTAAGACAGACACACTAAGGTACAAATTTTTATTAAAACCTTTTTCAAGGATTACCTTGAGCTTCAGATCTGGCTTCAACTTGGCACGACGGCGTGAGGTGGAAGAGTTGGACGGAGTGTGAAGATCTGGTTCCTGCTTGATTTGTCCCAGCGGGATCAATGGCGACGGTGAACTCATTATATCCATCGACGAAGACATAGACATAGAATCTAGTGAAGATAAAGATTAGTTTTATTAGCTTACAACCCAAAAACTTACGTTGTTTCTTATGATGCTTGTTCTAATTTTCAAATAGGCCACTTATAGGTTCAGATATTTAAAAAAAAATAGGGCTAAGAGCGAGACGGGCTCACTACTTTACTATATTTTTAGAATCCTTATGGAAGCTTTTTTACACGATATGTTAATTATAACTTCCTGACCTTCCAAATAAATCTAGTACGTTTTTGCTCTTTAGAGTAGGCTCTGTGCGTCTTTGAGACCTAACAATGTGGTAAAATTCAAGGTCCTACGTCGCAATACATCTCGAGAAACACCTCTTTCACAGACGGACAAAAGAAGGCCTCAGAATTAAATTCGTTCGAAATCTTCATAAAAATCAAGATCAATTACTTACTATCAGGGAACGGTCCAGGAACGGTGACGTTACCAGCAAGTCTTTCGCGTTCTTGATTTCTCTTGATACGCCTTAGTTGTTCCTGTGTAAGTATTTTGTACAATGTAGCAAATGTACTAAAAATTGTGTTAATTTTTGTTGCAATTTTACTGATAAATATCTTGAAACACTAGGTCATCGCGGCTGACCAGCTATACCAGTATCTTACATGAAGCGATTGCCTATCTGACCTCCACAACCCAGTTAGTACTGGGTAATACGATACCCCTTGGTAAGACTGGTTGTCAGACATTTTAGGCCACTGACTACCTAACGACTGTCAAAGATCTACAAATGACACCCAGGACGTAACAGGCTTAACGTTCTTTCCGAGGCACGGAGGAAACTCGGTATGTAATGGGCGGTCACCCATCCACAGACCAACCTAGGCAAGCATGGCTTAACCTAAAGATCGACCAGAGCGGCTGTTTTTATTTAGCCGAGAGCTCCTCATCGGCTGAACATCGTAATGAATAAAATATTTTGAAAGGTATTTTTTGCCCATAAACTTTTTTAACGGACGGACAAGCAAACAAAACATCGGCAACCGATACCGGTTTCGGGCATGCGATAGTCTTCGCAAGGTCGCCAACCATTGTCCTTCTTTTTTTTATATATATATTATGTTTCTTTTAATAAAAACCTTACAAAAAAATTAAACAAAAGTTACAAAAACGCTAACAAAAATAAATATTACGATAACTGCCCTTAACTAACGATAGTTGAACCTAGCAACTACAGATGTGTTGTGTTTAATTTTGGTATAGTTATGTACTTATATCCTACAGACTACTTGATGACGATAACATACCTGAATCCTCCTCTTTTCCCTCTTCATTTCCTCCTTCTGCGATTCATCCATGGTCGCAAACTGTCTTATGAAGGCATCGTCCTTAGTCGATCGTATCTTCATATACGCTTCGATGACGGCCGCCTTGCGTACTAACTCTACGCGGGTGTACCGTTGTCCTGACGCGTTACGGAATGTACGGACTATACGGAGGACGCGGCCAGCTATAGGGTGAAAATGTAAGTATAAAAGTGGGGTGTTCTTTTATATAGTATTTACAGGGTGGAAGGGACCATCGACACACGAATACCACGTATTCAGTACATCATTTCGAACCGGATATGGCAATTTTTCATCGGAAAAAAATGCTATACCCTACAAAAGAGAAATGTATGAGCCAGCTGATTTTGTTTAAAAGAATGCTTTTTAGGATTGGATAAAAAATATGGATGCACTGGAAGAAATTCACAGTTTGGATTCTAAAAAGATTTTATGAATCCTTCTAAATACATAAAATCACGCTTGTAATACCCGAAGGTACACCTGATCGTACACCCACATTTTGCCAGTTATGTTTAAGTCCCATGTAATAGGGGGCGAGCCTATTGCCATCATCCGAGCACAAATTCAAATCCTGAGGCTGCTACTGAGTAATTCCTGATATAAAAATCTAATAACACTGGCCGACCCGGGGATCGAACCCAGGACTTGCGACCACTAGACCAGCAATCCTTTTTTTTTATCATCATGCGGGTGAAACCGCGGCGCGTAGCAATGGTTATTTTGTTACAAAATGATTTACCTTGGCTTGATGATTGCTGCTGATCGTTCTGATTGATTTGCGGCTTCTTTTCAGATTGACCCATGATCATTTTCCTAAGTTCCGCTCTTTCCGCTTCCTCCCTTTCCAAAGATAGCTACAAAAAAAAACATCGTTGTCATCTGGCAGAATAATATTGACAATGTATAAAATCTTTGACAAGATTTTTTTTTGTAATATTTACCTGTTCAGTAGTTTTCTTATTAGCAAGCATGTTCTCCAAATTCTTTCCCATCTCTTCCAAATCTGATTCTTCACTGACTGAACTTTCGGCCTCATCTGTACTTAGCACTTCTGTGCTCGTCAGTACGCGGTTCTGCAGCTCGAATATACGCTGGCACTCTTCTTTGTACCTGTACGAAAGTGCAAACTTTTTAGCAGTCGCTGGTGCTGGTGGAAATCTCACACAAGGCAACTTTAAAATACCAACTGTGGCTAAATATCTCTAGTCTCACGCGTATGGCGTATACAGGCCGTGTATTATAATACGCGTGCGATATGATATACAAGGTGTAAACAGACCCTTCACGAAGCCGTCAACCAAGCATTCTGTACATCAAACTAAGTAACTTTACGCAAAAATTATTACTGGACATCGACTTTTTGTTTGGGGTGAAAAATCACGTTTTTCGGTAGGACTCGGTGGAAAGCAAAGCATTGTGCTGATGGATGGATTGAGTAGTACGGGGGTCGTGGAGGTGTGTAAAGTAAAAATCTTTCATTAAAAACATGTTCTTTTTTTTTTTTAAACTTGTGGGAAAAGTGTGAACTTTGACACTCAATATCTCCGTAACTAAAAGGTTCCCAGGTATGGTCTAGAACAAAAAAAATATCGCAAAAACGGCGAGAACAAGTGCCTTTCGGTTATGTTAAGGTTCTATTTACACCCTTTATAGCGACAGTTAAAATGGGTAGCGATAGCTATCGGTTACAATTGCGAGTTTTTCGTACAAGTTCACATTTAATTGTTATGCCTAGTTAAAGCGATTTGTTTTTAGTCAAATCGCTATTTCGATTTTCAAAGCTTGGTTCAGCGCTGAAAATCGAAAATCGAACAGTGCTCTTTTATTCAGGCATCCGTCTATATCGCCTTGTGTTCGCGAAAAATGGACATTAGCAGACTAACAGCCAGATGATGACCTACAAAAAACCTTGGGTTAGACCTGGGACAGACTTGCATTACCAGGGTAACCTTGCAAAAAAGACAGAAACTCTATGATGATGATGATAGAGAACCAGGACTAAAGCACTTTACATTGATGTTCCTGGCTTATTGAATTCAGACACGTGTATACTAATTCAAAAGGTGACTGACTTTCGTCTGTCAAACACTGCAATATCCAAAAAAATATAAGACGCTTACCTTTCTTGATGTTCAGCTATAGAGAATCGGTTTCCTCTCGAAAACTTCGTCATACCTTCTTCGCCAGCTTTTGCTTTTTCAGTCGACAACGTTCTGACTACGTCAATAACTTCCCATCGAGACAGTTTCTTGATCTAAAAACAAATTCAACGTGTAATTGAATGGGCCAAGACTGTTTTATCTCTCTCTGTTTTCTTCTTCTGATTTGTTTTATTTTGTTTGTACTTGTTATGCTAAAGCGATGTATTTTAAGTCGAAGTATTACTGTGATGGTAGTTTTAAGATACATGTTTGTTTTGTTTTTATCTACGCTTACTAACTGGCAGATAACATTGTTCTAAAAATATTTATGTTTTCTGTGTAAGTTAATTAGTAATTCTTTTAATAAATATCTGTAACCGTCCTAGTAATTCACTATTTTCAGCAACCTAGGGGAACCAGTGTTAAGACGTATCGAGATTTTAATCAAATATTCCGTATATACGCATCTTAGATTTAACTCGAACTTGCCCCTGCCGAGCCTAAAGGATCACACCACAAGTTTTTCAGCGAATATTTACTATTCTGTCTACATGGTGAACTGAGAAAACTGTTCAACTGCAATGTCCACTTAAGGCACAGGCCTCCCTTCCCTCTTTCTAGTTTTCTGTCTTTGGCCATTTAGGCCTAATCCATTTGGTGATAGCCCAGCTTGTCACGCCATCTCCTTCTGGGCTTACTGCGTCGCCGGGTTCTGTTGTTGTCCTTTAATCTATTAAAACTAAAATCGGACATACCTCTTCCTCAGGCACCCCAAACTTCCTCAACAGCGCCTTAGCATTATTCAAGCTGAGCCTCCTCAAATCAGCATCAGTACCGGTCACAGTTCTCTTGGGCTGCTGTTCTTCATTGGGCTGCTGTGTGGGCTTGTTGGGCACGCGCACGTAGGAGAAGCCCTCGCCGCAGCCCGTCGGGTCGGCCGGCCCCGTCAGCTGGAGCAGGCACTTGCCGCGCATGGCTTGGATGTAGGCGCGAGTTGTGTTCCAGGGAGCGACTTTTACCTAGATAATAGATGTGAACATGTATGAATGTATCTCATATACATTCATAAATTTTTACTAAATGGTGCACCTCAAGTAGTTTATGTTATGTATGAGGTGAATAACTGAAACTGAAGGAGTAAGGGTCTGCAGCCTTTTCAAAATGAGACAGCTGATAAAGTGAAAAGTATAATGAACGCAAGGTCCGCCTTGCGGTCCTTGGGGGGCTTGCGTTCTTTATATTTTTAAAGATGTGTTTTTTACTAAGTACATACTTCAAGAATACGTATAATGGGTTCTCAAACCAGACTACAGTAGGTTTGCATTTGCTTGACAGATTTTAGAAGAAATATATCCTAACAAACATTGGCAAATAAGATCATGGTTTATTTTCTGTTACCGACCACAACGCTATCTACTAGAGGCAGATAGAATCGAACGTTATGACGGCGCCGGCGCCAAGGAGCGAACCCATGCGACACTAACGACGCGCGGATCTTCAGTCATAAGTGACACGACCCCCTTCTCAGGTGATCAATAATAAGTGCTCGTTTAAATTTGTTATTACACGATATTCATACGGACCTAGGTGCCTAATTTAAACGATGACCTGACGTAGCCGCCCCACAAGTTAGCTACTGTTTATTTTGTGAGGATTATTAGTTACTATAAAACTTTTAGCTATCTATCAGCACTGACACCTTATTGAGTAATTTCATACCTCGTCATCCATCTTCAACTGCATTTCCTCATCATCATCTTCCTGCGGCGTGAATATGAACTTCTCTCCGTATCCAGCATCTTTGAGCCTCTGTTCAGCTGCCGCCATACTGAAGTACGCACAGCACTGCTCCGGGGAAACCATAGCGCGGATCTCCTCTTCAGATGGGAGGCGGAAGTCTGGTTTTATTACCCACCTTTAGAAAATGAAAAGAATATGTAGTAATATGTAGGAGAATAAGAGTAACTAAAAAGTGTTTAATCGTAGTGGTGAAAGGAATTTTATCTTAATATAATTTTTTACATTATTACAGAATCATTTAAAATATTCTTATCTACAATGATTCCCTTTTTTATTTTATGGTATTTTCGGCCTAAGCGGATAAGAAACCTTGTTTTCACTGACTTTTTCTTCTTCAATCGGTCCCTCATTACTGAGGATCGTGGTCACTGGACCCCTTTAAACGGACAATCTGCCTCCGTCTACTCCGGTCCAAAGTTGCCATCACCACCTGCTGAAATTTGCTTGAGGACATAGCCTCTTTTACTTGGTCGGACCATCGTGTTAGCGACCGGCCTCGGGCTCTCTTGCCTTCGGTATTGCCAACGATGACCAGCTGTTCAAGGCTGCTATCTCCCCTTTGCATTACGAGGCCGAAATATATCAAAATACGCTGTAGGCAAACTGTAGACAATCGGGTCTTGATATCGAGTTGGGAAAGGATAGACACATTTGTGCGTTTGGCTGTCCATGGAATACGGAGCATCCGCCTCCAGCACCATATTTCGAATGCGTCTATCCTCTGTCTTTCTCTTGCTCGGATTGTCCACTTCTCAACTCCATAGAGGAAAATCGGAAAAACTAGTGCTCTGATATTCCGGATATTCAGGAGGCGTGTCATAGCATCTTTAGCCATGGCTATCCACTGACATATAGTTCAAAATTGTACAAACATCTACGAAGACATAAAACGGCCCAAAAGCGTCCTCGAATGAATTGGCACGGGCACACTAATTTTGCGTTAAGTTAACACGATAACTATTCTTACCAATTAGAATCCAATCCAGTACGTTTGAAGTCGGCACATAACTTGAGTCGCTTCCGAATAGAGCTCTCAGAGTGCGAAGGGAACGCCCTCTTTATGTCATCCATCTTTATACGGCGCGGCTTGTCTCGAGATTTCCAGAACAATCTGTATATAAAGACCTGGAACACACAGGAATAATAAAAACAAAACAGAAGGAACAGTAGATCGCATTTTGTTTTTTGCCAAATATTTGCAACTGGTATAGGGTTATTGCGACAAATATAAAATAGGGTAAGGTATAAAATAATTTTCTAAAGCGCCATGGTTGACTCAGACGTAGTATGAACTTGACACTTATAGACTCGGCTTCGGTTCGCACTCATTAGCTTAACCTAAACTGGTGGAAAAGGGAGGCTTTCATCCTGCAGTAGGAGATCAAAAGCTAAAACGAAATTAATCATAATAGTAACTGTCCTGTACACGCGCACGACACGGCACGCGGCGGCGTGCGGCTGAGCACGTTAAGCCGTTGGTCCCGGCTGTCATTTGTAGATCTTTGACAGTCGTTAGGCAGTCAGTGGCCCAAAAAGTCTGACAACCAGTCTTACCAAGGGGTATCGTATTACCCAGTACTGACTGGGTTGTGGAGGTCAGATAGGCAGTCGCTCCATGTAAAATACTGGTATTCAGCTGGATCCGGTTAGACTGGAAGCCGACCCCAATATAGTTGGGAAAAGGCTAGGCAGATGATGATTATGAGTAACTGACCTGTAAGAAGTCTCGTACAAAATTGTTGGCCCTCTTGGAGTTAGGACCAGGTACTTCATACAGAGGACATTCTTGACCGGCAACGAACAACGCATCCACTTCACGAATGTAATATGATTGTCTGAAAGAAGCATGTTTTACAGATAGGTTTAATAAAAAAAGACAATTTTGAATCGTCTTTCCTAAAAACTTTTTACCTACTACCTACTCGCGGAGTGCCTTGTTCCCGAAGGGAAGCCGGCAGGAATCGGCTTCTTAGGTGCCTTCGGGCCTGCTACTATGAAACTACTATTCTAACGCAGCTTCGAATTTCATGCGGTCTGTGAGACGACAGAGCATAGATTACATTACTGTATGACGATCTCCAAGCTACTGTTACTTAGCATTAGTTCAAGAAGTTTGTGTGAGTGTATGACCGTCTGTCTGTTTGTTTTAAGAATAGTTTAATATAATATAAGTTAATTATTAATCAAAAGAAACAATTCCGTTGTGTCGTACATAATCGGTGCACCATAAACTAATCAAGGAGCAAGGATCAAGGAGTTTTCCCGGACTTAATAAAATACAGTAAAGTCATACCTCTGTTTAAATCCGGAGATAGTAAAGATACAAATAATTATAGACCTGCATCCGTGTTGCCAGTTTTTAGCAAGGTGTTTGAAAAACAAGAAGGTAAAGCTAAATCAAATGCTCAATCATTTTAACACCAACAGAATCTTACACGATCAACAGTATGGTTTCACCAAGGGACGTTGTACAACTGACGCCGGTGTAACCTTATTAAAGCACATATTTACTGCGTGGGAAGAGTCCCAAGACGCCATTGGAATATTTTGTGACCTCTCCAAAGCATTTGATTGCGTAAATCACGACACATTACTTTTGAAACTTGAGCATTACGGACTAGGGAAACTTGCACTTAGTTTGGTAAAATCTTATTTGAGTGATAGACATGTGCAAATAAATGGTGTTAATTCACAGGGTTTAAAAGTAAAAATGGGGGTACCGCAAGGCTCAATATTGGGTCCTTTCCTCTTTCTAGTATATATAAATGATCTCCCCTATTTATTGAAAAACCAACCTCAAAATATGGTGTTATTCGCTGATGACACTTCCCTAATTTTTAAGATAAATAGACCGGCCCAAAATCTAGATGACGTGAATAATGCCCTACTTCAGGTCCATAATTGGTTCACAGCAAACAATTTAGTGTTAAATGGAAAAAAAACGAAATGCGTAAGATTTGCTTTACCGAATGTTAAAAGTAGCGATTGTGATATAGTATTGAATAAAGAGAAACTTGAATTTGTAGATAAAACCGTTTTCCTGGGGATTACGCTTGATTCAAGGCTACAATGGGGTTCTCATTTAACATCTCTTGCGGGGCGGCTAAGTTCAGCAGCGTATGCTATAAGAAAAATCCGTCAATATACTGTATTGACGGATTTTTCTATGTATTATGTATAGTATTATGTCTTATGGCATTTTAATATGGGGACGGGCTGCAGACATTGAGTCTATATTTATTCTGCAAAAAAGAGCCATCAGAGCCATATATAATCTTCATAGGGCGCGATTCTCTAAGGGAACTGTTTAAGAAAATTAACATCATGACGGTACATTGTCAATACATCTACGAAAACATAATGTATGTAAGAAAAAATCTACATCTTTTTAATAAAAGAGGTGACAGACACAATTACAGTACTAGAAATAGAGACCAATTAGTTCAGCCAGGCTTCAGACTCGCTAAAGTAGACTCATCTTTAATGGGGTACTGTTTGAGATGCTATAAAATTCCACAAAGTATTCTTGAACTGAATGAAACGAAATTTAAAACATGCATTAAACGCACACTATGTAAGAAAGCATATTACAAGTTGGACGATTATATCACTGATAAAAATGCTTGGCTCAATGCCGGTCCTGCTCCACAAGAACAGGGGCGCCTAAATTGATAGCATTAAATAGTATTGTTGGAGCTGCTGAAGATTGTATAACTATCTTTAAATTGTATAGATTCAATCTCTTTTGTATTATATAGCCGCCTAGCCCATATTGTGTGAGTACTATGTACTAGAAAGCTGTCATTCGCTGGAAACCTGCGTCTTTTCTTGACTTGCTTGTTAGGAGTATGTCATGCTCACTCAAATGTCTCGCTTATGGTGGCACGTGTGCCGGATCATTTAGTTCCCTTCAAAATGGTTGAGTTGAATGGTACTGATACATGCGTCATGTTCGTGAACGGGCGCTGTCAGTTGTGACTGGTCATCTCTTATTTGCCACGGCTTATTTGAATTAATTATTTTATTTTTGAATTGTTTTTACTATGGACACTTTTAACGTACACATCTTGCTGCATCGTTCTCACATAATGTACCATCTCAAAATGAATGATGTAACCAAGGTTTTGTTAAAGTATTCTGATTTAAAAGAGTGTCCATGGAGTTTCTTGCCCGTTCTTCTCCATAGAGATCTACGTTAGGGAATGGGCAACTACAGTACTTTCACAGTTTTGTGCCTTGTGACTGGGACTGTAGCTATTTTTTACTGTTGTCTTTGTTTCGACAATTCAAAAGTGTCTGTAACTGGCCTACTTGAAATAAATGCTTTTATTTTGATTTTGAATCGGCGCTTGTATGTTATGGCTCGGACAGTTATAGTATTTCCTTCTTAACCTGTACTTGACTTACTGTATCTGTTCAAGCACGTTTACATCGTAATTATTAAGACATTTATGCACTTACCTCGTCCTTATAATCAGGAAGTCAGACGGATGCAGTGTATGTTCGTATATCGGCGCTCTATACATATTGTTTTCAACAACAGGTTGTGTCGCTCCCGGCGGTAATATACCGAGGAACGGTGAAGTATGTGCATACGCTACCTCGCCATATTTGAGCGGTTTTGGACCCTCGTCCTGAAATAGTACGGTTTATATTTCAGTAGCCGTTTTTAAGCGTTAAGTATTAAAAAGAATGTTGAAGAAGACAAAAGATTTAAAATAAAAAAAAGTAAATTTTAAGTAAAAATATAGCTTCCAATATGAAGTAGAAGTATGTTTTATTTTATCTGTATTGTTTAGCATTATTCTTTGAAGTTTGATTGTTTTTTTTTGTAAATTTTGTTGATAGATTGAAAACGAACAGTATTTCTTGTAATTTTTTAAATAAGGTGAAAATAATAATTAATAATGGTTTTAGAATATGTATGAGGCCTACCTTTGAATTTGCACCTGCCCTTTTGGATCCCTTTGGCAATGAAAATAAAAACGCACGTTTTAAAAACATTTTTAAAAAATTTTCGACAGCAACCCAGTTTTGGAATTGAAAAACTGAGTCGAATATTAAAAATTAGTTTCAATGATTAGTTTTTTAAATAAATTGAAGAGTATTAGTTTTTTAAATGAATAGTACAAATAGAAATAACAGAGGGACAATATAGACCCCATTCGACGGTCGAAGTCGAAGTAGGCGAGTCAGGAGCAGCCTGCGGGTTTTTTTATCTGGTTTAGTGCAGGTTTTATCATGACTCATATCAAAATTGTCCATAACGGCACCGGCACGGCAAAATATCTTAAGCTATTTTCGGCCAACGGTTGCTAAAAAGAAAACACAAAGCCCTGCACAAATGTAAATACAATTTTATATGTATATCTAAAGGTTATCCTGAAATAGGCCTTACTGACACCTAATTTAAGGGATCGTAGTAAATTTAAGAGTCAGCATTATTTTAGAGCGGGAAAGACATAACGTTATACAGAACGCATAGCACCATCCCTTTTCTGTAACATAACAAAAAGGGCACTTGAAAAAAAAGAAGTGCATACCTTCGCCGCAGTACGTTTGTAGTAGTTCTTAATCTTGGAACACATGCCGACTTGGCTGATGAGAGGGGGATGTTCCTCACAAAACTCTACCAGTACCAATTCGCCGTCCCTACCGCTCAGGTCTTCGGGCGTTCTCATGAAGAACACGTCTCCACCGCCCGAAGCTAATCGTTCAGCCTCGCGTTGCTGGGGACAAAAATTTACAGTTTTAAGGTTTATTTTTGCGTGCACTATTGGTGAATATAACATAAAATAAATAAAATAAAAAAGCCTTTTATTTCATGCATTAAAAGTTTAAAAATATACATGAATTTAAAGTTGTCTCTGGATTTAAAGTAATTAAATCAAAACTGTGTTAGCATAAGATAACACAGTTTTGATTTAATTATTATTTGATTGTAAATTATTTAATTTTATATAACATAATGAAATTGAATGAATCAATTTGTACAACTGTTAAGTTGTACAAATTGAATTTAATTTTATTTTATTTAATGAATGTGAATATTTAATATTTTTAATTATGAATAAGTTGCATTGGTTACTTTGCATGAATACATTAGCAGTTTGCATAATTGGTGTCTTGGTGTCTATCACCCTGGTCCTGTTAGAATTTGGCTACAACATATTTCTAATAAACAACTGTTGTTTGAGATTTTTAACCGCAAGGATGCACTACTTTGTTCAACAACATTCAAACACGAGTCGATTTTGTTTTAGTAGAAATACAATTATTTGCTGAAGTATTTATTGTGTCCTTTCCAACAGGTGACGATAAAGGATAAATATTTTTTTGTTTTTGGGAGCTCGTTACTTTCAAAAATTTTCTTTTAAATTCATTTCAAAGGATGCATTTCTAGCTTAGTTCCAGCATACATACCTTAGCCTTCTTCTTGATATGTTTAAGCAGGGGTTGCACAGGATGCGGGCCGGGCGCCGCCAGGGGTCCGTACGACAGTTTCCTCATGGGAGGCCGGTGGAAGGCCCTCAGTCGCGCCGGACCCATGTGCGTCTGTATGAACGGAGCGCGCAGTTCTACCACTGGAGTACTGTGCTGGATCAGTTGGCCTCCACCGACTTTGAGGCGCGGGTTCTGAGACTTAGCCATGTAGAAGCTAGGGGATAGGATTTTGGTTTAATTTTGGTACTACATATATTCTAGACCAGCCTTTTTTCCATGGAGGTAGGTTGAAAATAGTCCTGGAATGACTCTTAAATACCTCACTTTATTTGTTTAAATATCGGCTTCCGTGTAACATAAATGACGTCATAATTGCAATACATCGTTCTCACATATATCTATAATCTCAACATGAATGATGTAACCAAGATTTTGTTAAAATATTTTGGTTTAAAAGTGTGTCCATGGAGTTTCTTGCCCATTCTTCTCCATAGAGATCTACGTTTTGGAATGTGCAACTACAGTACTTTCTCAAGTTATTATGTCTTGTGACTGTGACTGTAGCTTCGCTTCTTTTTGTTTTTATGACATTCAAAAGTGCCTGTGATGGTCTAATTGAAATAAATGCTTTTGACTTTTTGACTTTTAATCTTTTTTAGTAAGAAGTAAAATCACTTTTATCACGACGGTAAAAAAAATATATTGTGATATCCACTTGGTAAACCCACTAAAGCAAAATGGCATAGTTTTGGAAAGCTGAATATTAATATCTTTTTATTTATTCATAAATCTGGTGACCACTTTGATTGTAAGTCTTTGCTGGTTGGTAACATCACAGGTAAGTTTCCATCTTATAGACAGCACTGATATTTGTCATGTGCCCGTTATTACAAAGGCATACGCACTATTTTTCTTTAACTCCAATATAAATATAAAAACGTGTACTTACACATCATTCGAAATATTGAAGGGATCTCTATCAGGAGACTTGGGTGGCGGCGGCGGCGCGTCTTCTTGCAACACGTTGATCACGCCCGCCTTGCCCAGAAGGATCTTTGACTTCTTCACGTGAGGATGAGGAATCTTCACTTTGGGTTGAGGACCTCTCTCTAAAACAAGTGAACAAAGTGAAGATTTGAATATATCTTTAACAGTAACTGACTGGAATAAACTGGTATGGTTTACTTCAGAATTCCTTTAGACAGAAGTGTGGTACGATTTCAATGAGTTGTTGATAAGTTAAATATCCCAAATATTTGCATTGCAAATTATAAAGCAAGCAACCGGGTGTTGCAGTGAATCTCTGGAGAGGTTCATGTCCAACTGTTCTATGTGGACTGCAATCAGAATAAGTAGATAAACTATGGCAATTAGTGGCAGAACCCAGGCTAAAAATAATTTAAAAGGCCGGCCGAGTGAGAGTCGGACTCGCGCATGAAGGGTTCCGTACCATCGTAGTAGGTGAGCCCCCTTTAATTTTTAATTTTATTATTTGTTGTTATAGCGGCAACAGAAATACACATTCTGTCAAAATTTCAACTAAAAAATAAAAAATAAATTGAAAGATACAGACAGACGAACGGACGGACAGCGGAGGCTTAGTGAGAAGGTCCCGTTGGTTACCCTTCGGGTACGCAACCCTAAACAAGTAGGTACGTAAAAAAATATAATCTAAATTTTTATACCATTTTGAATACGTCATTATGTTTAACTTCAACAATTAAAACAGTACATTACCTCTAGTGATCTTCGAAGGATCCACATCATCAGGTATTCCCAGTATAATATTCTCATCATTAGGATCCAGGGTCAATATCTTGGGTTTGGGCACCATGGCCATATTCTCCGCGTCCCATATGACCTCTTCCTCCCAGGTTCCATACACCAACTCTTCGTTTTCCACAGGGAAGATACTGTACCAAGTGTTGTCTTCTCCATCGGCTGCGTTGGCATTAGGGTCTTTGTTTGATGAAGTTGTTGCACTGTACGATAGATTATAATAATTAGTCAACAAATAACATAACATCACGCTTGTAAATCCCGTAGAGTTAGGCAGGCGTGTACCCGTTAGTACACCCACATTTCGCCAGTTATATTTAAGTCCCATGTAATAGGGGGCGAGCCTATTGACATCAACCGAGCACAAATCCAGACTCTGGCTGCTACTGAGAATTTCCTAATGGAAAACCCAATAACACTTTTCCCAACCTGGGAATCGAATCCAGGACCTCATGCTCAGCAGTCGCACTTACGACCACTAAACCAACGAGGCAGGCCAAAATGTTAGTCAAATCAATAAGGAATCTTAGAAGTACAACTCCGTAGGCCAGTAACCGTAACTCGCAGCGACAACGTGGCCCGCAATGATCTGTCATTGCGGGCCACGGCAGCAACGCGACTGTTTTCTATGTAACTCAATGAAAATGGCAACAGAAGGCAATTGCATCATCCACGGAAGTATTACGGTAGAGTTACAATACCATCTCGTCTTCGTGAATTGTTTTTTTTAAGTCCAGATTAAATTAAAGTAATTCCAAAGCTAAAGAAAACATAATGGCCAAAACAAGAGAATCTGGTTCCTAATGGCTTGAAAATCTTATGACAGTAAAACCTGATATTTGAACATTACAAGTAGTAAAGAAAAGATCACACATCGTATTAAATTAATCAATTAATAAGGTGCAACGGCATTTTATTTCAAACTAAGTATCACTTAAGTTCAAGCTAGAAACATGATTCTCAACTTTATACCTCTGTTTTTATAATTGTAATTTCGCAAGCAGACTTACGTAGCAGGCTTAGCTTGCAAAGGGGCAGGCGGTTGCGGGCGCGGATGCGAGAACTGCTGCGCCGTCCGACTGACCGACGTCGGCACCCAGCCCGCTGCGTTGCTTTTACTGTTTAGCCGAGCCAGCACCTATGAAAATTATCGAGTAACATAAATGTTGAGACCGCTTCTCTCAACATCGCCGTACGCCAGCGGCGGTGAACGAGGGGTGCGGGGACAGCGAGGAGCAGTGCTGCTAACTTAGCGCTTTTCGCGCCAGATCTAGTGCTTTTTTTTGTCTCGAAGCGCGTTTTAGCGCCTAGCGCTTTTTTAAATTATATGAAACTATATTACTTAATACAGCGTAAAAACAAGATTTAACCCTGATTAATTCTTAAGTCAAAAATATTGTTTCTTATGTCATTGATTTCATTATAAAATAATATTGATTTTATGTATATTTGTTTCATTTCATGCTATCATGAAATTTATTTTATCTGTGGGGCAATAATTGTGTAAGTTGTCGATGATCGGCAACGAAAATCGAAAACTCGATTTATACTCGAACTGAATGAGGTTAATTTGATAATTTCTTGATTCGATACACAAATATATTATATCGAATCAATAAATTAACAAATTTCCCTTATTCAGTTGGCGCACGGCTGCGCTTACGCGTTTTTCTTAGCGTCAATATTTATTTTAGTTCCAACCGACCATTGTAATTCCGTCCTTTTCCGCATTATATCTTGTATACAGTCCACTACACGTTTCATTTTGCTCCACCACGGCCTATCGTCGCGATCAATAAGCTTCATGCCCACTTTGACCATGGCTACTCTATGGTTGGCTGTACATCGAAAACACGGTCAAAATCAAGTTTGGTTTGGGGGTATGGAGAACTGGGTGTAAAGTTTCTCATCCCCCATAGAAAAAGGATCCTACGACCAGACGGGTGTTATGTCTGGTGGGCTGCTGCCCGACAGTTGTTGTCGGATTCTTCTACAAAATCGCGGATAACTTTACTTGCGCGATGTAGGATTTAGATGTATTTCGAAGTTTAGTTTATCATCTCTGTCATAGATGGCGCTGTAGAACTATTTGTTCTGTTGCTGTAAGTCCTCTTTGTAGTAGTGCCGCTACATTAGCAAAAGAAGTATTCGTAGTATTCATCGAAGTGACATTTTAGTCACGGAAAAAAGTAAATGCTTTATAATTCAGATACCTAGTTTAAAAAAAAAACACTTATTCCATGTCCTATGTTGCATAAATCTCGATAAAATTCTTTGTGACAGACGAACAAAAAGGTGATATTAAAAACGATCCATTTTTCCTCATAGATTGGAACCTTAAAAATTGACCATTCAATATTAAGGTCACTATAACGGGGCAACGTTTTTAACCCTTTTATTTGTATTCTCTAACTAGTTAATCAGTTAAATGCTAAGAAGCAACTCTAAAACCAGAAATGGCGGCGGTTGGCTTTGCCCCACAAAGATTTTCTCCCCTTTAAGTTTCAATTTGAGAACTTAAGACTATAATACTAATATTAGACTATAATGAAAATTAGGCGCTGTTAATAACAGCGCCTGTATTATAGTCTAACTACTGACCTGTAGAACGCGGTTGGTAGTTGGTGGTAAATACAGAGAATGACTAACGATATTCAAATACAATGAAAATATATTAGACTATTAGACTTTCTTTCAGTATTACTTTACACGGAATGAAACGTCTAAATACAAAATGAACAAAAGTGAACGTGGACTCGAGTAAAGCTCATGATAACAGTTTAACAAACAATCACACAGACGAACAATAAAAGTGACTTTTCTTAAATACTTTGGACATGAAAGATAATTATGTATACTGTTCTCACCTTGTGTTTGATCTCGCTGCCATCCCAAATGACATCATCTTCCCATTGCAACTGGGACACCATGAGGAAGGAATCATCAGGGAAGCCACTGTCAGGATCCTCCTCCGTCGCTGGTTCCTCTGGATTAACTTCCTCAACCTCTTTTGGCTTTTCTTCTCTTTCTGGTGAAGGTGCCTGAAGGTGAAAAATACATAACTTATTAAGCTTTGATAATGAAAGGCACACATTTCTAAAAACATTTTTTTTTTAATTCGACAGCAGATTTACTAATCAGTAAAATATGAACATGTGTTAAAACTAAACAAATACTTTCTTTTCTTGGCTATATATCTGACCTGGAATACAGTTGTTTGATGGCTACCTTCATTATGGTGACTAAAGACTTGCTATTATAAGGTATCAAGTATTTTTTATCAGTTGTTATTATTTATACATATATTATATAAGACATATAAGAGCCCAGGCATTTATAGAAGTAAGTTAGTTGGTCTCTAAGGCGACTTTCTTAATAGATAATTTAATTTAACGCTTATTCCTAAGTGTACATGTCTGATTAGAGGAACTGTCAAGAAAATACATAGACATAAAATTAACATGACATAACATCAGCCCTGTAATGCCCGAAGGATTAAGCAGAGGTGTACCAAATAGTACACCCACGTTTCGCCAGTTTTGTTAAAGTCTCATGTAATAGAGGGCGAGCCTTTTGCCATCAACCGGGCACGAATCCAGACTACGTGGCTACTACTGAGAAATTCCTGATGGAAAAACAAATCCCAATAACAATTTGCCCGACCCGGGACCTCATGCTCAGCAGTCGCGATTGGGGCCATTAGACCAACGAGGCAGTCATATAAAATCAAATTATAACAAAATCGTTAATAAAAAGGAAACCTTTAAGTACCTTAACTTTAAACCCATAATCGAATCCGTCGCCAGTCTCCGGAACATTGAGCATGTCGTACCACATCTGCGCAGGCCCGAACCGCCAATGCGCGGGAGTCGGTCTTTGAGACTTGTCGCCCGAATTGCCCGAGTTATTGTCGTTGTTTGAGTGCTGGTTCTCTTCCATAGGCCTGTTGTAATGGAAAGGGGAAAGTTTAAGTCCATGTTCATATTGTTACAATATTTTTTGACTTGTTGATAGAAAGGTTGTACTGATTTCATATAAATGATATAATGTAAAACATCAGCCTTATTATATAGTGCGTTGACGGCTTATTTGAATTAGAATTAATTATTTTATTTTTTGAATTGTTTTTACTATGGACACTTTTAACGTACACATCTTGCTGCATCGTTCTCACATAATGTACCATCTCAAAATGAATGATGTAACCAAGGTTTTGTTAAAGCATTCTGATTTAAAAGTGTGTCCATGGAGTTTCTTGCCCGTTCTTCTCCATAGAGATCTACGTTAGGGAATGGGCAACTACAGTACTTTCACAGTTTTTGTGCCTTGTGACTGGGACTGTAGCTATTTTGTTTTGTGTACTGTTGTCTTTGTTTCGACAATTCAAAAGTGCCTGTAACTGGCCTACTTGAAATAAATGCTTTGATTTTGATAAAGCGTTTTTTTTTTCCTTGAAAAAGCAACAGTTATCACGTTTGCAGCGCTAAATATATTACAATTAATCTAACTTCGTATATAGTATGTTACAATCCGGAGCTCTGCTAGAACGTTGAACTTTGACGAACTGAATGGTGACAAAAGTCGCGATTCGAACGGATTTTTGTTACCTTCAAGTGTAAGTGTACGGTCTGACAAGGGACAAATATTACACTGATTTGAGAAGCGTGGCGAATTTTTGTAAAAAAATATTTGGGAATCAGTGTATTATTCATTGGGCAGTGCTAATGTTTTTTTTTTGCATTTCTTTGACCTGGGTTAGCGTTTTAAGGGCTCAACATTTTGTCTAAAGTAATATAAACAAGCTTACTATTTCAAAATATTCACTCACTTCAACAATTTCTCTTCATCGTCACTAGCGTACTGCGTTTCCTGGTTGTCAGCCGCTGTGGGTGGAGTGTCACTACTAGTGCTTCCGCTGCGCTTGCGTCGCCGTCGCTTCTTGACACCGCGCCATATTTGAGGCAAGCTCGACAACTTGCCAGGACCGAATAGCCGGGAGAAGAGGAGAACCTGAAATATTTAGTTATTTTAAATAAAATGCAGAGCATAGGGGTAAGCGTCCTCAATACCAAAGTTATTCCCTTTTTACATAAATGTTTTTGGTGAAATATACAGGATGGAGAAAGGTTTCTTGCTCACTGAAACTGATGAATCCAACTTGGCAGATTTTAAAATCATTTTTTTTTTTGCAACTGTCTGACATCTTAGCTTTGAAAACTAGCAAGGAACCTAATTAACATTTTTTCTTTAGACAGTGTGTAAGATTAGTGACAATGTAATGTACGAGCTCTACAGCACAATAAAACAATGAATTTAATCAAATTCGAGTGTCTAACACCATGAGGGTGCACAAGACTTACTTTATCAGATCTGAAGTCTGGAAATAATTCCTTGACATCAATATTTGCATATTTAGATGGCAACATAGCTGCCAGCGGTGTTTCCAATCTCCTCGGCCTCTCTGAAGATGACTTATGAGATCTGTAAAATAAAGAAGAAAATAGATTTTATTGCTATCAACAAAGTACGTTTTAGTGTTTTTAACCCCTGATATTGTCTGTGATTAATCTTACGGATTGGATAAAACTTAGAATTTCCAAATAAAAAAATAAGGTAAAACTTTTGAAGGTAGTCTGTGGCCAGCATTATCTGACCCTCCAGTATGTATGACGGTCGGATCTAATGATGATGGTCCAATAAAATGTTTTGTTTATTCTTCGCGTCTACCATATTGTTCACTTTATAATTTTACTCTTTTTATTTACTCTTTTTTATTTTTTAATCTGATTTTTGTGTTCAACCAATAACTTGTATGTGTGGTGTAAACTGTAAGTATAAGTTAATTATACATTTTGTGGAGGAAAAGATTCTTTATTTACCCACCTGTTTACAAAATAAGTTGTTATAACATAATACTCCTTTTAATAGGCCTTTCCACCTTCACGACACAATAATGATTAAAATGGCTTATCAACATGATTTATCAATGCTCGAAAAAGTATTCCAAAGCGACAATGTTCAAATTCGCTATTACTCATGGGGTCAGATAATGTTGGGCACAGACTGTCCGAATTAATTTAATTTAATTGTCACCTGAATGAGAACTATATTTGATACTTCAAAAATTATAAAACAAAACTTACGGTATTGTAGCCGGAGGCGGCATGAGTTCACCATCCCCCTCCATATCCCCTTCATACCCCTCATCATTAGTGCCTTGTCCTCCAGACCGATAGATATCATCTTCCTTCCACTTACTCCTCTCTTCCTTCTCACTCTGTGGACAATTGGGGTCATCGACCTGGGACTTTACATCGCTGTTTGTACCCCGTGCCTCCATGCTCTTGGAGTCTTTCTGTGCACCCTGATTAGTGCTACTCTCAACGTCCTGGTGTTAACACAAATATGTCAGTGTGCTGGTTACATACTATGGTGGACTGGGAATTCATTGGCAGATGTTTATAGGTAGTTTGGTAAAAGTGGATGTTGAAATAGATTCAACTGGTGATAATTATGTGGGTGTACTATACACCTCTGCCTGGCCCTGGACACAAACTATGTTATGTTATATTATAGGATGTCCATTTTCTTTAAAACTTATCAGTACATCTGCCATTTAATTCTCAGTACAAACAATGATATTATGTTACAAAACATGAACACATAAATTCTCTACATAACCCTTTTTGTCATAAAACAGTGGTAGATTAAGAATTTTATTAGATGTTTCGAACTCAAGCGTACAAGTTTGAAATATGTCTTGTTTAATAATGTATTGGCAGAAACTTGGTTTTGCACCTTTGGGTTTCAAAATACCATAGCTAACATCTTACAAGAACGAAACTTTGCTACCAAAATGGCTGGCTAGCAGTAGCGAAGGGTCAATTTTTGTAAGAGGTAAGCCGGAGTACATATCTTTAATGTGATTATATTATTTGTCTATAGAATACTGACTGTGCCAATTTTCAAAAGACAGCCAGTAGGAATCGAGTTGTATGGAACCTTCGCCACTGCTGGCTAGAAGCTGGCTTAATTCGAGATGTATGCATATAGAGAATAAATTCGGTCAAGAGGAGCCAGAAAATATTTCAAAGTTTTACATTTCAAATTTAGAATAGGATTAATTTCAATGAATTTCAAAATTAAAATGCGAATAATATTTCGTAATGGTTTTATTTAGATTTTTAAACTAGCAACTAAATTACTACAAACATGGATTTTAATATATTTATCTTACAAAGAACAAACACTATATTTATGTGAGTTCCTATAACTTAGCATACAAAATAATGCTTAACCCCAATTCCAGTGGACAAGCCAAAGATCATAAAGAAGTTTGAAATAAGTGATGAAGTAATTTAATCTGCCTGTGATATTTTTTACCCAAAAGCGCCAACGAGTTAATCACAATTAAAAAAATATATAATATTAAAGTTTAATTAACTATACAAATATTGGTTTTCAAGTTTACCATGAAACCATAATATCCTATGTCACTCTAAAATGGTGTACCTTCCATCAGGACCTGGAGAGTTCCAGAGATTATCTCATAAACAAATATTTTTTCCTTTTTAAATAACATTAGTTTAAATTTAGATTTAACATAATATCATCTTTACCTACCACTGATCAACAAACATTTACCAAAAATAACCATTCAAACATCACATTTTATACTATGTTGGTAGTTAAAAAAAAACATTGTGTTTTAACCATATTGAAGACAAACAACCAGTTTCATTTCCACCAATAAAATCACCAAATAATTAACACAAACAAGACAAATATTTTTACCATAGACATAATAGAGTTAACATGACAAAATTAAAAAAAAAACACAATCACAAAATATTGTTTTCAGATTACTTGAAAAAAGTGTCAGCTGTGCAGTTATGGTTTATGTGCCTGCTATAAGGTTTTATTCCCAGGTCCCAAATGAGGTGTGTAAAATCTCAGTAACAAAAAAATAAGCATGTGTACCTCTTTGTTCTGTCTTCTTCACTAATATCCATAGGACCTTGTAACCATATCCCTATTTTTCTACCTTTTCTATTTTTATCACTTTAAAATCATAAACAACCACAATTGCAGGATATTTATCTTAAATTTTTATTTAAAATCCACATAAAAAGCTAATTGAGTTTATATTTGCTGTATTCCTATGTTTTTACAAGCAGATGTAGTTTAACCGGATAAATCCCATTTACACACGAGTTCTAAGGGGTTTGATTGTTTTCCATTAAAAAACATCAAATTAGAGCAGGATCCCAGTTCAAAGATTGCATGGCAACATGACAGTTGCAGTAGAAACAATGTTGTTCATATTGTGTAAAAATTTAGTTTAAACCTTGTCAGAATCTACAACTTCTAGTGCCTGTATAGTAACACACAATAATACCTTAACGTCTTCCACAGCATCTTCAATATCAAAAAAGTCTATTGCAGATGGACTTTTTTGAGTATAATCTGAAAAGAGTTTTAATTCATTTAGAGAAATATCAATAAAAACCTGCAGCAGTAATGCCCTTCTTTTCGGCTTCAACACAGGTAAAAAGACTGGTCTGTAAGTCAGTGGATTGCATACTTCTTGTGAAATACAGAATAAATCATAAAACAATGTTAATATATTCTATAACATTAAATAAAATATATTCTCAAGTTGCAGTTTCACTTTTGCTAACATTTAGCATTGATTTATGATTTGTAATCACGAATACTTCATCAATACACTACAATTTCTTACCTTTCTCCTGATCTTCCTTGCTAACTTCCTCCTGGTCAAGAACCTCGGATAGCATGGAACCGAAGCCGAAGCGAGTGAGTGAAGACAACTGTCGCTTGGACTCTTTATCAAGAAGACCATCATCTTCTAGCTGACCGCGTTCATCAATATTACCGAATAGAAACCCAGTCAAGTCCATGCCAGACTCGCCATCTCCCGGGTCGTCGCTATCACACATTTTGCGTAGCAAGAATACTCTAAATTACAAAGAAAATACGTGCATTATGCACACACTTAAGTTTTTATTCAGTTTTCTATGTTAGGAAGCAGGTAGAAACATTTAATCTTGGTTTTTTACGTTAAACACCACGAAGCTTGGTTTTTATTTTGACAAGCCAAAAATTTTAGGGCGCGTTGCTTGTTTCGTTTTCTATTGATTAAAAATTTTTCAAGTATCTCTTTCGCTCTTACATAATCTCACTTATAGCTATTTCTTTCTAAGCGTATTTGATGCTTACGATAATAAAAAATTGATATAATTTAACGGGAACGCTGTTTTACGTCACAATGTCAAGTTGACAGTAGATGATACAGATAATGTTGATGTTGCCAGAACTAATGCTACCAATTAAAAATAGAAAAAAAAAGCCAAAAATTGTCCTTTTTTTAAAAAAAAGTTTTAGTTTACGTTGCTAAAATAATTCGAAAAACTGTAAAATCGATGTTACCTCAGTTAGTTATTTTTTGGCCATGTTCACCTTGATGTTACAACTTGCGAACTTGCTGCAACGTTACTACCGAAAGGTACGCAATAGATGGCGGTAAAATGCCGTCGTGCAGTAATATACCCATTCATTCATTATGCTCATTCACATTCACCCGTTCGTTACAACTTTCTTTCACGGCTTTCACTAACACTATGTGACAAATTATTACAGTTATGCCTAAATACTGTCGAAATGTCTACTTTCTGAGGTGTGTAAAAGATATACGCCAACTTTGGATTGACTAGAACTTCGAGACTTCTAGTCAATCCAAAGATGAAACTTCCATAAATTGGACATAATATTATTACTTTGAAGATCACACACACACACAGGCACAGTGGGAATCCGTTTAGACTGTACAGCGATGACCAATAAAGGACTACTAGTTATGTACATAAAGAGGTAATTCTTTGCAATCACTTTTGCATATCTTTTTTAAAAAGTAGGTACCTAGGTATGTTGGGATCGGTGATGATACTTCAAGTTACACACTTGGGTATTAGTAATTAACTTCTAGATAGGTAACTAGGATATACAGGTTGAATTTTTCAAGTGGGCTTGGATGGCCAAATTCGAAACTATGAGCAATTGCGCAAAATACTCGAAGGAGTCCTAGCCCGATTTTGATGAAAACTAAACCTGCATCATTACATTTTTGAAAAAAACAATATTCGTAGCCAGGAATCGAACCCATTGATTTTGGAAAAAAAACACACACTGGATTGCACCTTTCGATAGTGTCACTGATCATCAACATCAGATGATAAGTGTTTTTTTTTTTTTAATAACGTCTACTCAGAACACAAACAGACATTATTTTATGTACCTAACCTAATAGATACACATTAACAGTTGACATCGGAGTACGTACTTATATTGCCTAGATAGCTCAGAGACTACCGCCCGTTCCTCCCAATTTTATGTTTTCGAGTTGATGTTAAACAGACGCTCTCAGTTTTTCTTTGTTCCTAAATCAACATTGGAAAAACAGCACAGAAAAACAACCTCAAAAACCCTTTTGAGGTTGTTTTTCTGTGCTGTTAATAAAATACCAAGTCGCTAAGTAGGTACTTTAATACCGATTAAAGTAGGTACCAACTTAGCGACTTGGTATTTTAGCCAGAGTAGGTACCTACCTTAATAGACATCTTTGTGAATTTATTATATTCATTGCAGTTTCACTTTTTCTTTGTACCAACTTTATTATCCTACAACCTTTTGCCAGTGACTTCGCTTCCGTCATGGTCTGAAATTATTCCGGGGGACGTTTAAACTATACTTGGGGAGAATATAAGGTCTAACTATGCATACACGAAATATTTTCAGGGAATCATCTAACGGCTATAACGAAGCCATTTCAAGGGATTTTTTTTAACTGATTATATTTTTTTATAAAAAATAAATAATTTAAAATTACTTGACCCACAAAATAAATAGTGGCTCCTTATTTTTAAGCATCTATTACACTAGTTTACTACGTCGTATTTACCTACTGTCATTGTTAGAATATGGGAGTAAAGGTTTTATGCAAAAAGTCTCAAAAATTTTTAGAATTTTAATAATTTCGTAAAAAAAACACTCCGATAATTTTTTTTTTTCGTTGGTTTGGTGATTTTACGACTTGTAGAAGTTAGTCTTAAAATATTTCGTGTATGAAAAGATAAACCTTATATAGTTTCCGATGATTAAGAAAGAATTTTTTAAATCGGATCAGTAGTTTCAAAGATTACCCCTACCAGTGGCGAAGGTTCCATACCATTCGATTCCTACTGGCTTCGCTTTGAAAGATGGCACAGTCTGTATTCTATAGACAAATAATACAATCACATTATAGATATTTACTCCGGCTTACATGTAACAAATATTGACCCTTCGCTACTGCCCCCTACATTATACAAACTTTACCTCTTTATAATATTAATATAGAGTACCTACCTATACCATACGTTTTGACAGATCTGTAAAAGTGTAAGCGCTGTAATCAGCGCGGACGTCCCTCAATGAGCCCTACCCTGACTCCTGAGTCTCAGGTCAGATTAGCTATTCGATCCTCGATTGCTTCTTTTTCTTCAGCTGGAAGAAAGTAGCCGACGAAGGTCGAACATATTGGCGTGCGACTGCAAATACCTTTGTTAACCTAATTTCGTCTTTATGCTATTAATATTATGATATATCTAATATGCCGGTGATTCAGAGTAAATGAAAGCATGCAGCAAATCTAAACGCTATAAATATTCATAGTTTTTTACTATTTAGAAAACATGACATACCTTACTATTAACCAACAACAAACTTTGAAATGATAGAATCCCAAAATCAAACGGCGTTTTGTTCATTAAAACGGAATCACACATGAAAATCAGTTCTAAAGTGGATTAAACCCGTACCATTGCTAACGCCGCGACAGAACTAAGCCAGTTCATTTCAGTCAGCCAGTAAAAGCCTACTTGCGGATTGTCCTGATAATTTATGTCTGCGGTGGCAGCTAGGCAAGTTCGATATACGCATTGGAATGCTCGTGTTGTGTAATCCACATTCCTAATTACCACAACAAGCTGTAGGTATATACCTAGCTGTCATCTGCTATCGTAAGGTAGGTGCTTACCTAGATGTGGCCGCGTGATTTGTGGCTTGAAATTGGATATTAATTTGATAAGTTGATGGTTTCTTTGAAAGATAAGATCTGGAGTTACACTATCCGGAAAAGACCTTGAAGAAGAAAAAGTATCAAGGTTTCTTGCACACAAGGCAAGTTGAAGCAGTGGTGGAATAGCCATGTTTATCGAAAGACCGATGATTGATGGCGCAAACGACTCCTGGAGTGGGTACCGCGTATCGCCAAGCGTCGTGTGCGAGGCCTCGCAGGTAAGTAGATAGCCGGCCTCGAAAAGTAGGCAGACGGACGGCAGACGAGAGGGTGTTATGGCTCAGCTTGGTAGAGGTCTAGGTGCATAAGTAAACATTGACAGACTTATGTAATGTGGGTAGTATATAGTACCGGGAAAAAGCACCACCCTATGACCCTATTAAGGTAGTAGAGGTCATCTAAGAGCAACTCTAATATTGTAATGAAGCATTCATTTTAATTTACGTATTATTACATGAAAGGTTTCATTTGCCGTCACCTCCTTCTGCGAAGCAGTCATGCTAGTGAAGGAGGTGGCAGGACGTGAGAGGGAAAGAACCTCACGTCCCAGCCGCCGCGGGAGACGCCCTGGGCGTCGGGGGTCACGTGGTGGCTTCCGACCACCGTAGGCGCTGGCCTGTGGACGGCGAGTTATGGGATAGCTCGCCGTCCGGCCGTCTTATGACTACAGGCCGTGTCGACGGCGCGTTCGTGTTCCACGCGCGCCTCAAAGAGATGTCAGCAATCAAGTAGGGGTCCGCATGGACCGATGCCTGCCAGGGCTGCGGGACTGTCCGAAAGAGATACCGTGGCCCTGGAACATAAAGGGCAAAGAAGGAACATGGATGGGTTTTAATCAGTACAAGTCTGACACTCCCCTCCGCTCCGCCCAGAGTTGGGGGAGTCATTTGATGATTTCCCATCCGGAAAAAAAAAAAAAGGTTTCATTTGAGACAAGATTTTCAATCTGGTTTTTTTTAATCTGAAAATCACTTTGGAATCGGACACATTGAGCGATTCTTTAACGATGTCCATACCTACTTAACGTAACGTAATGCTTATTACAAGGACCAAAAACTTTCCAATCGTCCTAAACAGACTGAGTTTTTTATCCAATTATCCTGACACAATATGCATATGCTTTGAAGCGTCTGTTTGAAGGGTAGGTATGTTCAAAAGGAAAATGCAAATGAGACGTTATCAGCAGGAATGTAAAGGACTAAAAGTTCTTTTTGATCCCACCATGCGATTAACGCTCCTGATACGATATGCTTGCAAATTTTTGTTTTTGTTCTTATTCTTATGTTAACTTTTCCTCTTTTAGAAGATATTAGATAAGGTGGCTGGGGTCCTATTGGGGCCTTTTAGACTGAAAGCAGTCGCATATAAACATAAGTTAATGTTTAAGTGGATTGTGTTTTTAAAAATCGTGCGAATGTATAGTGAGAGACGCCTCCCGTCTAGATAGACCGACAGCCTTAAAACAATTGGCTAGGCCAGACTAGATGCGCTAGGCAGGATGTTATGGTGCAGCTTGGGAGTTGCTTATGTCCATTGTCCAGATGTGGCCCGCAATAGGCTGAGCTGATGGACAGCAAGTGTAACAATTATGAGGCCCTATATTGGTACGTCTGAGCGTTTAAAGTGGACCAAAAGTCTGTTTGTTTGCAATCAATGAAGATTTTTGGGAATGTCAGCCCGATTATTTGTGAAAAATTCTAAGGGTGACCACCCTTTGAGTCTCCGATAAGTACAATTACTAACTTATACTTAGGTATATTACGTACGGCAGTAGGTTAGGTAGGCACTATAATAATAGGTTCCCAAATTGGTGTGGACTATGAGTGGAGTAACCTCATAAACCTACAATTTGCTATATTAAGACCCTGAGAGGTCTTGATTAAACAATTTCTCATCCAAAAGCAAGGTATTGACCTCAGTTACGATATTACTTCGTAAGTCAAGCCATTACGAAATTGCTAGACACTGTATTTGCAAGCTTGACCCTCGATGAACTCAACATATTTTTCGGCATTGTCTTATTAGAAAACAAGGCAGCCAGTTCCGGCTTTATGGGTATTTCTGTTACAAATATGATCATTCCAAGAAGTCTAGTTCTAATAGCAGAGCTTTTTGTCTGCAAGTTAAAATTAGCACGGATTTAAAACATATTCATATTTTTATTTGCATTCCATAATGTAATGTATAAGACCTTAAAATCGGCTTTAAGTTATGGTACAAATACGGACCCTATGGTGCACAACAAAAAATTCACAGTAGATAAACTAAGATCACCAACGTAGTCCTGTCAGTGCATTAATGAGGCACTGGAGTGTCCAACCGAAATATTTTTTACAGTAAGGAAAACGCACTGCTCTTTTAATAACCTATTTTGTCGGGTAGATCTTCGGGTAAGCCGTGCTTGCCTTGGATGGTCCGTGAATGAGTGATCACCCATTACATGCCGAGTTTCCTCCGTGCCTCGCCAAGCCGTTGGTCCCGGATGTTATTTGCAGATCTTTGATAGTCATTACAGGTAGTCCGTGGCCTGAAAGTCTGACAACCAGTCTTACAAAGGGGTATCGTTTTACCCAGTATTAAATGGGTTGAGACGGTCAGATAGGCGGTCGTTCCATGTGAAATACTGGTACCTATTTTCTAGTAGTGTTTTTCAGCGTCGGAAAATAATTATCCGCTTATCGTACAGCACAGCTGCGTACCACAACTGAACTGGTATATACTTTGAAAACTAGTTCCAGAGCTTAATTATCATAATAGAAAGTAAGGTGCTTGTATAATTATAATTAAGTATAAAAGCGAGCTCTACACTAAACTCAGGCAAACAGACGGAGGACTTAAATTCGTAATTGAGTTTGCTTTATAATGTTTTATGCTGTAATAGCTTAGATATTCTGGGATCTGTTTCTTGAGCTCGAGGTATCCCGGTTGAACCTGGCTGTTAATTAATCATTGGAGACTGATGATAAAACAAAATCTCTTGTGCGGAAACCTGGACAGATCAGGGTCTCATTTTTGGCTCGGTCTAACTAATCGACCGTGAAAATATCCTCCTACTTGAGTTCAAAATTAATTAAAGCCTTTATAATTGTAAGAAAATCATTATTTATAATTTCACATTTATTGAATCAACCGCATCTATTAA
This sequence comes from Noctua janthina, assembly GCA_963576755.1. Classification (NCBI taxonomy): domain Eukaryota; kingdom Metazoa; phylum Arthropoda; class Insecta; order Lepidoptera; family Noctuidae; genus Noctua; species Noctua janthina. The sequence continues at coordinate 10,710,852 of OY755055.1, forward strand.
TTTTTGTTCTTTCCGAAACTGGAACAGATAGCGCATTATTAAATATTGCAGTTAATTAAAGTGCAAAGACTTTCAGGAAAGTTAATTATTTTATTATTATACACGCTAGCACACATTGTCCCACTGCTGGGCAAAGGCCTTCCTCCACTCCTTGCAAAGGTCACGCTTCTGTGCTACTTCTTTCCAATTGTCAAGGAAGGCATCCAGTTCGTCCCGCCAGTTAATTCCCGAAAGTTAATAAAACAATTTCAATTTCGAATTATTTAAGAGCATCAACTTTGTATTAAGCTTGCCCAAATGCCTAAATACAGTATCAGGAACCTAAAAGGTTTCGTAAGAAAAGTTTAGGACATTTGAATTAGGTACCTACTTAACACATTATTTTCTCATCATTAGTACGGAAAACTGTTTTCATAAGTGCCTAGGTACCACTTAGGTCGAAAGCACCCGCAATATTATTGTAATACCTATCTATGAAACTCTATTTGTTGAGGAACATTATCATCATAATCATTGTTTCCCCTATTTTCTGTTGATTATGCTCTGATGTTTCTGGCGTGACAGGTCGGAATCACTACCTACTTATACTCTGTCTTTTGCTGACAAAAGATATACCCAAAGAGATTAAAATTATATCTACTATAATTTAATGTCTTCGGAAATACCTAATCTTTTTAACCAACTTGTAAGAAAAGAGGTTATATGTTCTACCAGAATCTTTTTTTTTCATTTATGTTCACTGATTTCTCTGTGATTACGGGTCGGATTTTCGTGATTATTTTTTCATTTGATAGCAAAAACTTGCGCGGTGGTCCCATATAAATTTTATAAACTTTACTTGGGTAGTTTATGAGTTATCATCTATAATACGATTATTTTTCATGGACTATGTTGATGACGTGATGATATCAAAATAACTTCTCGTTACTAAGTAAAAAATGTAAGTTATCACACATAACTTACATTTTTGACTAGAATTTGTGTAGAATACTGGATACTACAACTAAAAAGGGTAAAAGAAAAAACGTTTTTGAAAAAAACGACTTCATAAAACACTAAAAAGTCCAAAATAACTTTACTACTTTCGCAAGTCGGTGACTTTGTTTGTTTCAACGACTTTTTTGCCACCGACTTCCGAAAGTTAAGTTATTTTGAACTTTTTACAGAAAAGTTTTTTTATTCCACTGAACTACTAATGAAAGTCAAGAAATATGGATGGATTCTATCATCTTCTCAGCATGTTAATTTCAATCTTGAATCAATGTAAGTTAAGTCGGCCCAGGTATTTGGTTTTGACTTTGGTACGTTCAGCAGCGTCCAACAGTTCCTGAAATGTGTCACGCAGAACACGATATCAGATAGCTAAGTGACCCGTCTTCTGTGGATGAATGACATGTTTTCACTCCAGGAAGGCAGGCTTTCCTTGCTTCAGCCAACGTGGCGTGGAAAACAACATAAAAAAATCTAAGTACATTTTGTTATGACATTTCCAGGGCCATAAACAAATTGTTCACACTGGAATTCTGATAGAATACCCGCTAGAGCAAAAACACTTATCAAAGGTGTTGCACTTGATTGGTTCTTTATGTACCCAATGCGACTTCTAAGTTCTCTTTTACAACCCTGTACTTTATACAAACGTTTTAACTGGAATAACGCGTTTTATACGCGTATAAGGTACTAATACACAGATCCTATATAATATATGGAGATATGATATTTGCAGGCTTAAAACGATTCTACTATAGATAAGACCGATTTTCTCACGATTGTTAACAGACTTCAAAAAAGGAGGAGGTTTTTAATTCATCGGATTTTTTTTATATATGTTCACCGATTACTCCGACGCCTCAACCGATTTAGAAAATTATTTTTTAGTTTTAAAGGGTATACTTCCCAAAAGGTCTCATTTAAATTTTATCGAAATCGGTCTAGTGGTTTTTGAAAAATCAACAAAAATAAAAAATAAATGTATATATCGATGATATTTTCGTTAACCAACTCCGAAACCTCGCTGCCTCATTGGAGCAATGCCAAATATTAGTATAAGATATTATAACTAAAAATAAAAACATTTTTGCAAAAAATAAAACCGAGTTCAAAAACACAAAAAACTTTAGCGTCAGATGCCGTTGGCAAAAAAAAAACTGAATCAAACAAACAAAAGTCACCGACTTGTGAAGCTAAAGTTATTTTTCACTTTTTTGTGTTTTTGAAGTCTGTTTATTTTTTATTACTTCACCAGTCCAATCCCTCTTACAGAGAGGCCCTTATCGCTATGTCCCAGCAGTGGGAACATTATAGGCTGATTATGCGTATCCTCTACAAAATATTCTTTGATATCCTGCACTATTATTCTCTTTAAACTACCCCCATGCGCACTAAAGTCGCCTTGCATGTGATAAACAGTAAAACGACAGCAATTTTGTGCAATATCTTGGTTTATTAAAGTAATAACTTATATAAATGTATCGCTTACATTTTGTTACTAGAATAGAAAAAAGTAATTTAATATGGCGACGGCATTTACAATGTTTCTATCGACTTTCAGATCTAAATTGAAACTAGTTCTACAAATATGACAGTTTATGTTTTAGCCTTGATCGTCTAGACTAGAAATGTTTTAAGTTAGTTCATAATATATTTTGTTCGCTCCTTTAATAGACGTAATAACATTTGCCACAAATTATTGTTTTTTTACGTAATTTTTTAATATTTAATATTGTTTTTTTACGTAATTTTTTAATATTTAATATTGTTTTTTTACGTATTTTTTTAATATTTAATATTGTTTTTTTACGTAATTTTTTAATATTTAATATGGTTTTTTTACGTAATTTTTTAATTATTGTTTTTTTACGTAATTTTTTAATTATTGTTTTTTTACGTAATTTTTTAATTATTGTTTTTTTTACGTAATTTTTCAATATGTATTCAACTAAACACTGTTTTAAGCTTTCACGGTTTACAACTAAACTTATACTGTCACTTACGGGATATCTTCCGTGATTGTTCATTATTTTGAGCTCCCGATATTTCGGCGCTGTTGCAACCACGGAAGATATCCCGAAGTGACAGCATAAGTTTGTATTTAACTAATTTGAAAGGATTATTATACAGGGTGGAAGGAACACCGACACGAAAACGGTTACCACGTATTGAGTACATCATTCTGAGCCGCCCCCCCCCCCCGGCATAGAAATTTTTCATCGGTTATTTAAAAAAAAAAATCAGCTCTTCCGTACATTTTGACCGTGTAGGTATTGCACTTTTGTAGGATACAGCTATTTTTTTTTTAATAACCGATTAAAAATTTCTATGTTGGGGGCTCAGAATGATTCACCCTGTCACTCAGTATAGCATTGTAAAATCTATGTAGTCATAGCGTTTTGACCGACTTCTTCACAATGTTTTTAAATTGTGAAGAAATCGGTCAGGTAATCTGAAAGTTATACATTCTCAAGTGACCGTGTCCATTCCATGGTGGACTCGTCTTCAACAATTAATCGAAATAAGTACCTAACCCGTTAAAATAGCCGTCCGGCGTCCGGGCAATAACACCACTGTTCTATCATCGTTGATAATTAATTAATCGTTTCATTGTTTAAATACTAGAGATAAAAGTCAAAATGAATCAGGGTATGATTCGATCTGGTGGCTGGTGGTCTGATCTGGGTTCGTTTCTCTTGTAGGGCAAAGTGTTTTTGGGTTTTTCCATCAGGGATTTCTCAGTAACAGCCACGAAGTCTCGATTTGTGCCCGATTGATGGTAATAGGCTCTCCCCCTATTACATAGCACTTAAAACATAACTGAAATGTGGGTGTACTATTCGGTGCACCTCTGCTTTACCCTCTGGATTACAGGCATGATGTTATGTTATGACTATGTTCCTTATGCTTATGTACACTCGCACATCGATATTAAGTTGTTAGGGTCAGCTGGTAAGCCGTACGAACTAATTTCACTAATCGGATTACAAGTAATATAGTGGGTATATCCGCGAAATTGTTCCCGACTCGCTCGGATGATGCGTTTAATTGATGTAAGGCAAGCTACCGAGTTTGCGATACTACAAATATTGTTCCAAGTTCTCGTGAACTCGGGATAGAGAAAGTGTTTATAAAGACATTAAAATATTTACGAGTATTATAATTATATCATATTCAATATTTCATGTAATTTCCACTCATTTAAATCTCTTCGGGTTTATATGAAAATTTCATTATATAGGTTTATAAACTTGAAACTAGACACCAATATTAATGTGACCATTTTCGAAATTTATAGTTTTATTTGATTTTTCAAAATTCACCCAGACTGGGTGAAAAGCAGTAATCCAGGTTTTGGGATTGCCCTGAGTGGCTGAAATTCATAACTGCTCAAAAATACATACCAGTAGCGAAGGGTCAATTTTGTAAGACGTAAGTCGGAGTACATATCTTTAATTTGATTATATTATTTGTCTATAGAATACTGATTAGGAATCGAGTTGCACGGAACCTTCGCCACTGGTACGTACCTACTTTAATGGATGTAAGGTAAGCTGCCGAGTTTGCGATACTCCAAAGTATTGTTCCTAGTTCTCAAATCCTGGCGATTATGTGCGGTGTAAGCAATCTGCTTAGAAGTTGTTTACGTTGCAGTTTAAAGGAAACTAGAGAGTTGTTGACCTGAGTTTGGCTTTTGATACCGTTTCATTACTACGTAGGCAAAATTGTTTTCACAGATTAGAAGTACTTCTGCTTGCACTACTAAATAATTGAACATTGATCAACACATCTGAACTGCGTTTGAGAGCTGAAGGTGAGTACCATCGTTGCCATGGAACATTGACTCTTCACAACTCGTGAACGCGGTTTGGATGTGCTGAACACCTTCAGTTTTGTTGGTGACATCCGACCTTAAACGCCGAACTTTTTATTTAAAACTTCACTCTGGAAACTTCAATCAATTGACAGAAATGGAACGATTATTTAGCAAAATGCATTTAATGATGTCAGTTGTCAAACAGTTGAGGAATATCATGGACATAATGCAATATTGCTCATCAGTCATCCCCCTAAGTTATTACCGCGATAATATATGAGCCTGTGCCTATGTGCTACTCCAGACTATAATCTATCTCTGTGCCTAATTTCAACCAGATCCGTTCAACCGTTCTGGCGTGATTGAGTAACAAACATTTATTCATCCATCCATCCATCCAAACTTTCGCATTTTAAATTGTAGTAAGTACAGGTCAGCCAGTCTAAATCTAAAAGACTAATTGATGTTATATATTCGATGCAGTATATTATTTTATATACCTAATACATAGGAGAAGTCCAAGACTGATTGATTTGGTGACGTTTGGGGGCGGCCTATGTTCAGCAGCGGACGCCGTTACGCGGATACGATAGATAAAACTTTTAGACCTAGACTAGAAAGGAAAAAAAAAAACAAAATATACGAAATGACTTTGAATTTACAGAAATGGAGCAAAGTCGTTTACCTATCTAAACGGTTAGAGCGTTGTTACCAAATCCCGAAAATAATATTAATGTAGGTAATCCATACCTAGATCACACTGCTCATTACCATACAGAAAAAGGATCCGTAGCGTTCGCATTATCTTTATGAATCCCCCATTGTATAAATTGTAAAGAAAGCCAGATGAAAATTTTGTATAAGACTTAATATTCCGAGAAAAGGTTCGTTGTCGCTATTTGAAGTGAACAGTTTAGAATAGCTGTGATAATACTGCGACATTGCGAATGCCAACAATGTTATAAGTGTATTGCCCATTTTCACAACACCTAAAGTAATGCCTAGAAAATATTGTAGTGTTGGAATTTCAACGTTCTGCTCAACGCTGTGAGTTGAAATTATAACAGTGCAATAATGTGTAGGCATTCCTTTAACTGTAAACAGGCATTCGTTTCTATCTTTTATGTCACTTTTCCATTACGCTCTTGTATAAGGTTTGATGTGTGTTATTATAATGCTCCGAGTTAAGTTAATACAAACGCTAGATTGGCGTATTTTATCACTGCTTGGAAAATAAATGTAAGAATACAATTTACTACATTTATTTTTTTTGCAGTGCAATATCAATCATATAAACGGAGAATTAAATTTTGTATGGGAATTCGGCTGTTCAAATATAGGAAATGGAGTCCAGCTTAAGTAAATTAAAAATCGTCTTCCAATTATTGTGATGTCACGTTACGGTCATTGGCAAAAAAGTAGTATAATCTCCTTGATTACACAAAGAGATTAAATGTTGAAATGTCAGGCATGAAACAAAACTCATTCAAATTATATCAACATACATTTATGTCAATCAAATTGACATTGACTAAGATATTATTTCTATTTAGATAGATATTTTGATAAGGTTACCAGAATAATAAAAATCGTTACTCATATTTAAGCTTCCATGGTTTAATTTAAAAAAAAAAAAACTATCGGATCAGCAACACAAGCCAAACGTGGTTTCAATATTTGTATTTGTGATGGTTTATTGAGGTTTAGGAAATGTGTGGATAGATCTAAAACAGTGTGTATTCTGATAACTTTTGACAGTTTTGGAAAATAAATTCTTGTAATAATGTTTTACCAATGGTATGTAAAAAATAACTGCATTAAAATTCTTGTTCTATCTCTACAATAATTCATAAGAAATTATAATATGGGTATCATTTCTGGAATCATTTTGCGACTGTGGCTTACCGGAGTCAAAAGGACCAGTTTTCAGGGCTGTAAAAAAATATAAAAAATAGCAAAAGATGGCGGATGCTTAGCTTACACTATTTTTTATTTTTTTTTATCTTCTTAACACCCGGTTGCTTCTGACTAACGATAAATATATGTGAAATGATAATTCAAAAGATTTTTTTTTGCACACACATAGAAAAGACGCAGCTACAAACTGCTTTATGGCATTCTCCTTTTTACCCGACTACGGCGATGCCAAAAGGAAGGGTTATGATTTTAGCAGTTGAATGTTTGTATTTACGTATGTTCTTTCGTAGCGCCTAAACTAGTCATCCGATTTTGATTGCATAAGGTGTCAATCGATCCGTTATTATGGCCCGGGTAACATAGGTTACATTTTAACCGACTTCAACGGTAGGAGGAGTCGCTTTTACTTTGTAAACTTCGAATTTAATTAGATCGTGATTTTTCAGTAGTCGGTGCTCATTTTAGTTGTAGTATACCGTACAAATTCTTGTTGTTTAAGTCCTGCAAATAGTGAAGCTTAGATGTCTTCATTATTTTTACTCATTATCACTGATGTAGGTAAAAACCAAGTTTGATAAACTACGAATTCTCAGATGTAAGTAGAAAGGTATTTAAAAAGGAGAGTTATTTCTCCTTCTAAAATACACACTTTAAACCCATTAATCATCCAATATAAAAGACAATAAAATTATGTTCATAGTCCGCATTTCTCCCTCCTCAAATTAACCAATTCCATCTAAATCTTAGTTTTAGTACCACGGCTTTTATGTAGTTCCACCCGAATTGCCACACCAAAACAAGGGTAGTAACTTCCTCTATTACTAGCAACTACATACATAGCATCACGCCTGTAACCCCCGAAGGGGTAGCAGAGGTGTACCTAATACTACACCCACATTTCGCCAGTTATGTATAAGTTCTTGTAATTAAACCTTTTGCCTACAACTCCGTGTGGCTTCTATTGAGAAATTCCTGATGGAAAAGTAAAGTATTTTGGATTTTTAATAAATAGGTACTAGTTTTATTAGGGCGATGTAAAACAAATATAAGTAACAGTTTTTTTTTATTTTAGTTTAGTTAAAACCCACAATTAATAAATTAATCATCCAATTTAAGTCAACCATATTCATTGCCATATTCATAGTCTACTTCCGTATTTTACATCTACATCTCACGCGATTAGTGCCATGATTTTTATTATTTATTTATTTAAACTTCATGTACAATAGTGGTACATAGGCGGACTTAATGCCACAAGGCATTCTCTAACAGTCAACCTTTGGGCTAAATAAGAAAACATTGTGATAGGGTAAAAAATAAATATATAAAAATAACTTCTTGCTATCGAAAATTTATATAGGCACTTATAATGATACTAATACTTATATACAAATAAAATAAACTAATACATATTTTAACAAATACCAAAATAACACAGAATTACAGAGAGACACACAGAGAGTCACAGAGTTTTTATGTAACACAGAGTTCCACCCGACTTGCCACACTCAAAACAAGGGTGGTATCTTCCTCTACTAGCAACTACTACATACATAATAATAACCAAGTACATAAATAATCCAAATCCGCTTCAATTACCACGCAGTAGTGTAGCGATAACATATGCTCATTAAACAGTCAAAGCCTAATAATCCAAGACGTTAAAAGCCGGTAGCATGGCCTCCTGTAATTAACCTCTTGTAAATTAGGCGCCTAATCACGTTACAGCGAAGCACAGACTGCACAGATTAACGTTATTGCAGATAGGTCGGTATACGACATCGTTAAATGTAAGTGGCTGTTTCTTTAGCGAGATTTCGTAAGAAAGATTTTTTAAAGGAGGATTTATTTGTATTTTTTTTTTATTATTATTTACTTGCATCAGACACAACGATTCAGAATTTAGTTAGTAAGTACACTGAAAAATAATGTTAGCAGGAGATCAAATTATTAGAGACAAATTCACACCACACAATACTATTATAACTAAGTTGTAAACAAAATAAAATTTAAATTAAATTAATACAATAATTTTTCGTCAAATAAAAATATACAATGTAAAATGTCCGTAATCAAATTTAAAAATAAAATAAGTTAATGTCATTTCCCAATCAAACCATTATTATAAAATAAAAATATGTTAAAATTCAATACATAATCAATTTAAAAAATTAATAAATCAAAATTATACATCCTGTTTGCATATTATAACTGCATAACAGCTTCAGCTGCTCAATACATCCATTACCTAACTTTGGCATTCTTAATTCATTTTCCATTTTTTTCCCATTTCTTTTAGCTTTGCAAAAAACTCAGTGAAAACGTCAGTATCTTTTGTCCTAAGCTATTACAAAGTCGTTGCTACTGTTTTTGAATTTTCTACTAGTGATATACGTACCTGCAAAAGAAGAGTAGGTAGGTCATAAAATCGTCATATTTTACGAAGTGCAGTCCGAGTAACATCCTGGTAAATTGTAGTAAAATATCACGAGTGTTGCGGTCCTAGTGGGTTTTAACATTAGCATGCATTGACTTTAAAATTGAGTGCACTTGGGCAAAAAATCCTATTATCAGGTCACACGAAAAAATAACTTTTTGTTTTAAATAAAACAAGCTCTTATTAAAATTAAAAGAAGAAAATAAGGTTTATCTATCAACATTGAATGCGTATATAAAGTTTCGTGTCCGTACTATTAACCGTCGAGGAGTTCCCTCGTGAGGAGGCGATCTTGGCTGCACGATTAAATCATTAAAATGTATTGTCACCGGAACCAAAAGTGTGTGTAAAATTTCAGCTCAATCAATTTGGGGGAACTGGTTTTAAATTCAGTTGCGAGATTTGATCAATACATACTAAATTAACTAATAAGGCAAGATAAATAAAAGCTTCTGTGTACATTATTAAAAAAATAGAACTTTTGCCCGGAACCTATCAAAATCATTTGTGACAAATTTACGATATTTTCGCGAATAATTTAAAACGGTACTCAAAAGCTCTGCTAAGAATTCTCAAAGAGTAAACACTTTTAAAGGATCTTCCTCCTGTCCAAAATTATTTCCAATATTCTTTGGCGTAGCTAAATACCGTGATTTTTGCAGTGTCTAACGAGGTACAATAATTTGATAAAAAAATCCGCTTGAGCGCTGCAAAAGCCTAATAGGATTATTGGCGGAGCTTCTAAAGTAACAGAAGGGAAATGTAGGGAATGTTGTGATAACAAATTAGCGCTGCTTTGCGGCTTCGAACATCCATCGGGATTAAGCGATGTATTTATTACAGGGTCCCCTTTAACAGTCATGGTTTCAGTTACCCTTCTTGGTTTACGGGGCCTTGTGGACTTATAAATCCGGTTCAGACCAGTAAGTAACGAAAATTGAAAGGTGAATCTAAAAACATTCTACCATGCGAAAATCATCTAAAAACATTCTTTTTATCTTGACAATAGGTCTAAATTACCAACGTTATCTTCAAAGGCCAGATAAAAATTGAATCAAAAGTTCTCGAAGATTAAGAAAACATTTTTATATTTTCCTAGGGACACACTTTCTTTTATTCGTCGTAGTGTTATAAGTAAGTTCCCTTAATGGTTTAGTCTGTCGGCTTTCTCGGTATAGTGCCTTAGTTACCCTTTGTTGTAATGTTAGTTGTACGTACATTCGTGGACACTCTAACGGTCATAATCTCCAAGGAGGCCCAAAGGCATTATTACGCAGCCTAAGTTCTTGAGCCCTCGATAATAGCAATGCGAGAAACTTCCACCATTTACCTACGAATGAGGTATAATTTTGAGTTCATGGCTTCATAGCAGATGACTTGTTTGGTTGGCTTCTGTAGAAGCCATGTTGGCTTGTAAAAGCCTAACAAAATGTTGATGTTGACTAAAGATTACTACATATTCTGGATATTCAATCCTCTGAGATTAAATTTAAAGCTAGCTTGATTAGCATATTAATTTACAATTTAGTAGTGCTGTTTTAATCTCGGAGCCTTACGTAGTAGTTTTATAGCTAATCGTATACTTCACATTTCATGGTCAAACTCCGAGCCGTCAGTGTATTTTATATTACTTTTTATTTTACTTAATTTCGGTGTTTGTAGTCTCCAAGGGTAGAATTTGTAGCCATTGTCAGGTAAAAGTGTTTTGTAAAAGGGCTAAAAGTGACTCGCAAAGGTTCGCTCTTATAAACTTTCGGCAACTTTTGGGTGATTTTACGAAGGGTGGAAAGTGAATTTTCATACTACAGGAAATAAGCCACTGGGACATGGGGTTGACAAAAGCCTTCGTTCCCGGAGGAGTGCCGTCACTCAAGCTTGGAAAATCATGTGTATTTTTTGAGATTTTTATATGGAACATCGGTTTCCTATTCATTGCCGCATATGCTCTCTAAAATTGGTAAAGTTGTCTATGAAAGAAGATTTTGTAATTGAAATAGTACGTCGTGTCCTTAACGAAAATAGATTCAAAACTAAGCTTAAAAAACACACAAAACGCAACAACATTTTAATCAAAACGCACAGACAAAAGTTTATGTTCAAATACTTTCAGCTAGGAGGAGCTCGTGGCTTAATAATAACAGCCGCTCGGGTCGATCTTTAGGTTAAGCCGCGCTTACCTAGGTTGGTCTGTGGATGGGTGACCGCCCATTACATACCGAGTTTCCTCCGTGCCTCGGAAAGCACGTTAAGCTGTTGGTCCCGGCTGTCATCTGTAGATCTTTGACAGCCGTTACAGGTAGTCAGTGGCCCAAAAAGTCTGACAACCAGTCTTACCAAAGGGGATCGTATTACCCAGTACTAACTGGGTTGTGGAGGTCAGATAGGAAGTCGTTCCATGTAAAATACTGGTATTCAGCTGCATCCGGTTAGACTGGAAGCTGACCTCAACATGGTTGGGAAAAGGCTAGGCAGATGATGATGACCTTCAGCTAATTTCAAATACCAAATTAGTGGAGCAGCTAGTAAATTACTCTGAATTTTGAGAGAACCATGACTACTTTCTAAAAACTATACTCTCTGGTCTTACATAATGTAGCACAATTTTCTCAATTTCGAGTTGATTCAGTAACTTTAACCTTTATGCTCTAAGTAATAAGGTTGAAAAGTGATCGACCGTCGCTAAACTCGTAAGTACCTACATAATTTCCTAATATGTATTTAAAAATAGAATTCAGCTACATACGATAATCTTTTTATAGGCAAGGTACCAACATCAAAGTGCTTACACGGGTGGGTATGGAAAAATATAATATTTTATTTTATATTCTTAGAGATTTCCTTACATAGGACGGCTCTTCCCCGCTATCCCACGAGTGCCATAAATAGATGCTAGAGCTAAGTGATTATGTCGGGTCAATGGGCAGCGGGAGCATAGTTACAAAGAGCCTTACACGCAGGATTGGGCCTGGTCCTGGAACTTTAATAAATTATCTACCAACCTCATTTAACTCATTTAACAATTCTATGTTCTATTTTTAGACGAGAGTTTCCAAGCAGTTCTCTCAGACGAGATTTTTCACGTTATTTTACAGAGTATTCGTAATAAAGGTTTCATTTGTTTTTTTTTATAATACTAAAAAAAAACACAAACATTGTAATTATAGAAGTCGCAAAAAAATCTTATTTTGGAAACGAACCTTGACACTTGGTAAAAAAAAAGATTACTTGGAAAAAACTGACGATTTATGTTAAAGCAATAAAAAGATATATAAATATCTCACAAAACCAACTACTATATCTTGTAATGTCACTTGGCAACACAAATAAAATGTTGCCAAAGTTTTATATGGAAGCGTGAAATTTCATGTTGTTTTTAGGAAGTATTCAAGTTTTTTGTTTGTTTATGATGTTACCGAAGGAGGAATTCCCGTCAGCTTAGGCACACGAGCTTAAACTTGTATTTCGTTAGTGAAAAGTTGCCGTAGAGCCTGGCTTCCAACTTTGTTTGCGACTATATTAGATGCATTATTCATAAATGTATATTGCCAAAGAGGTTGCATACTCGATTAAGATGTGTGAAGTTTTCATCCTGGAAAATATTTTTGTTTTCTTTTTGAAACTTTACAGAAGTCGTTTTGTGGGGATTGTCTCCACCGAACACATTATCAGATTGAGTTTGCCACGGATCACGGCGTGTTGTATCCACTGATACCGTGATCCGTTTCGTTCAAAAAATGAATTAATCTTTTTACCCACTGATCACGATATCTGTGGCTACAAGAAGAAGAAAAAAATCGAAACTGCCTTATCGTATGGATGTGGGTACGCAACTTTCTAGAGAGATGGCAGCCCAGTGGTAACTGTCATGACTTTTTGTATACCGTGACTTCAAACCTATGAAGGTACTTAATTTGTGTATAATATTTCCTTACCACCCTTCTTAATAACAGTGAAAGATAACCTCGATAGGAATCCACCATGTCCTTGAACATGGAAATACGCGTCATAAACCAAAGGAACCACAGGGTCCAAACAAGGTTTGTGTGGTGGATCACGAGACACTCCCTGTCGCAGAGATAAGATCTTTGTTCCAGCAAAAGGCAACATTATGAGCTGATTATACTACCTATGCTATTCATGCTTAGTGGTTACATGGAACTAAGAAAGTAACGTAACCTTTTAAATAACATATAACATGACGCCTAAAATCCCCGAAGGGCTAGGCAGAGATGTACCGAATAGTACACCACATTTCGCCATTTATGATTAAGTCCTATGTATTAGGAGGCAAGCCTATTGCCATCAACCGGGCACAAATCCAGACTCCGTGACATCTACAAAGAAATTCCTGATGGAAAAAACCTAATAACACTATGCCCGACCTGAGAACCGAACTCAGAACCCCATGCTCAGCAGTCCATGCTTACGGCCACTAGACCAACGAAATACGTAATACATTTCAGCTCTACCTATCCCACTCGATCTGACCATCCCTCTATCGACACATATACAATGTGGCTATTAAGCGGATTACTGATCGCAATGTAATGTTGTCTACAACTATATACTTAAACACGTATTACGGTCAGTTCATGCAAACTTTATACGGAACCACATAATAAAGGGTGTAAATAGACCCTTAACGTAAAAGAAAGGCACTTTATCTCCCCGCCACTGCGATTATTTTTTTGTTCTAGACCATACCTGGGAACCTTTTAGTTATGGAGATATCGGGGGTCAAAGTTACAACTTTTTCACAAGTTTTTTTTTAAAATACATGTTTTGAATGTAAGATTTTTACTTTACACACCTCCACGACCCTCGTACTATTCAATCCATCCATCAGTACAATGCTATGAGTGCTTTCTATCGAGTCCTACCGCAAAACGTGATTTTCCACCCCAAAAAAAAAAGTCGATTCCCAGCAATAATTTTTGCGTAAAGTTACTTAGTTTGATGTACAGAATGCTTTTTTTTTTTTTTTTTTTCCGGATGGGAAATCATCAAATGACCCCCCCCACTCTGGGCGGAGCGGAAGGGAGTGTCAGACTTGTACTGACTAAAACCCATCCATGTTCCTTCTCTGCCCTTTGTGTTCCAGGGCCACGGTATCTCTTTCGAACAGTCCCGCAGCCCTGGCAGGCATCGGCCCATGCGGACCCCTACTTGATTGCTGACATCTCTTTGAGGTGCGCGTGGAACACGAACGCGCCGTCGACACAGCCTGTCGTCATAAGACGGCCGGATGGCGAGCTAGCCCATAACTCGCCGTCCACAGGCCAGCGCCTACGGTGGTCGGAAGCCACCACGTGTCCCCCGACGCCCAGGGCGTCTCCCGCGGCGGCTGGGACGTGAGGTTCTTTCCCTCTCACGTCCTGCCACCTCCTTCACTAGCATGACTGCTTCGCAGAAGGAGGTGACGGCTTCCCATTCTCTCTCGCTCCGGACCATGGCTTGAACCAAGGCCGGACGCGAGAGATTGCCGCCGCCAATCGCCGCTATGAGGACACGGCGGTGCTCCGCCCAAGCGGGGCAGACCTCCACGGTGTGTTCCACCGTGTCCTCCGGACGATCCTCGCAGTGGAAACACCCGGGCGTTTCCTCCCGCCCGATTCGGTGCAGGAACCTCCCGAAACAACCGTGTCCGGTGAGGACCTGCGTCAGACGGTTGGTGAGGGCGCCGTGGCGCCTCTCTAGCCACTCCTCAAAGAGGGGACTTATCGCCACTATGGTGGCGTGCCCTGCACGGGGTTGCGACAGTCGCTCTCTCCATGTCGCCATGAGATCACGCCGGAGGTCTGTCCGCTGAGCGGTAATTTGTCGCGGCAGCGGAGTTTCCCCCCTATATAGTGCTTCCGCGCGCCATTCATGCAGGCGCGCGAGGACTATCGCCTCCAGATCCCATGGCGGCAATCCGGCAAGGAGGCTAGCCGCCTCGCCAGAGATCGTGCGGTACCCCCGGATTAGCCTTATGGCTATCACCTTTTGGGGCGCGTTCAGGTAGTGGGCGACTTGCCGCCTCAAAGAACGCGCCCACACCGGGGCCCCGTAAAGGGCCATGGACCGCACGACCCCCGCGTAAAGCTTCCGGCAGGAGGCGTTTGGACCCCTCAGGTTGGGCAAGAGCCGCTTGAAAGCAGCCCCCGTCCGTTCCAGTTTGGGAGCCAAACGTCGGAAGTGCTCCA
Organism: Noctua janthina; assembly: GCA_963576755.1. Lineage (NCBI taxonomy): Eukaryota > Metazoa > Arthropoda > Insecta > Lepidoptera > Noctuidae > Noctua > Noctua janthina. Next base: position 10,726,198 of record OY755055.1, read on the forward strand.
CGAAGTTCCACCGACTGTCGAGGACGAGTCCTAGGTATTTCAACGTCGACCCGACGCCGATGGGAACCCCTCCTGCCATCAGTAGGGATCCCGACGGTGGCGCATTTCGAGGCCCATGAAAACACATGGCCTCGGACTTGTGCAATGCCACCTCGAGTCCCAATTGCCGGATCCTCTCCACAACTATCGCAACCCCGTGTGTCATGTTTTCGGCCGCCGCCTCGTGCGACCTCCCTTGCGCCAGTACCAGCGTGTCGTCAGCGTAGCAAACTACACTGACGCCGGTAGGGAGGTCGGCGCGCAGCACCCAGTCGTAACCGATGTTCCACAAGGCCGATGTACAGAATGCTTGGTTGACGGATATGTGAAGGGTCTGTTTACACCCGGTATACTCGTAATTAAACTCAAACTCAAAGCATTTATTTCAATTAGACCATTATAGGCACTTTTGAATGTCAGAAAAACAAAGAAAGCGAAGCTACAGACACAAGGCACAATAACTTGTGAAAGTACTGTAGTTGCCCATTCCAAGGCGTAGATCTCTATGGAGAAGAATGGGCCAGAAACTCCATGGGCACTCTTTTCAATCAAAATACTGTTACTAAATCTTGGTTACATCATTCACGCGGAGACACATTTATGTGAGAACGATGTATAAAGAAATGTAAGGAAAGAGCGTCCAGAGTGAAAAGATATAATCAACAGTTCAAAAATAAACCATGAAAGCTAAGAAATGACCTGTCCCAAAAAAAGCTGTCTAAAACAAAATGGAAATATACGGTGTAAGGAAGGAGGACACAAACTTTAACCATGGGTTCTGTACATTCTTATTCTTTGTTGCACACGAAATTCTTCTTCTTTGCGTGTCGATGGACTCAAATAATACCCGACCAGTCTATAGCCACCTGCACAGCTCTTTCGTTGGCTTTGTTTAAATACTGGAAGGTGCAGATAGCTGTACAGGATGGGCAAGAGAAGATATACACACAAAATTACAATCTACTACTCACTACTGTACATGAAGTTTAAATAAATAAATAAAATTACAATATTTAGCTTATATACAACGACGAGTTTAACTCTGAACACACACACACCACACACACACACACACACACACACACACACACAACAAATACACACACACAACACACACAACACTCACACAAGATTCTTCTTTTCTTCAATTCTCATTTTCCTTGCGTAATCTTTCTTTCACCATCAAAGTCAAACTCAAAAATTATTTATTTGCCGTAAATGCGGTACAAAATAAAATATAAAAATAACATGTATATGGCATGAAAATATTAATAAAGACAAACGTTAAATTAGGTAGGTAACTAAATAAAGTAGGATTTTTCTAAGTTCAATGAACTCAACACAAAACAAAATCTGCAAAGAAATTGTGTGTACAAAAGCTTACTACTGGTTTAATAAAAAATGTCCAAATGATATACGCATACCTCATCATATCAGTCATGCAATCTCTCCACCACCCGTGGTTGACTAATGGAGTCCGCCTTTGCATACAATTTAAATAAAAACAATCATAAAACAATTTGACTATTAAATAACAATCGTAGCGCAATGACCTAAACAACATTGATATAGCACCGGGTCAGTACTATACTCTTTTAGGTCATTGCGCTACGTCACCACTCCCCACAAAATATTCGGTGTCGGTTTCACATTATAAATTGTTTTTGGCGAGCGTGTGTGAATAGTACTCCCACGTCACGTCACTAAAATCGGAGCTGAAGACCTTTAAAAATAGAATCGCTTATTGTTGTTGCTTTTGTTACCAGTTCAACCTGTATTGATCAACATTGCAGTACAACCGACTACAATGCTGCGTAACAAAATTAGCATAAGTATGTAAGTTCGTTCACAGCCTACTTACTCAGAATTTATGCATTCAAATCAAAAATCAAATTAAATCATTTATTCGCATAGAATGTTTGTATTGTATCTTTCTTTATCGTGTGGTTAGTTCCTAACCTGGTGTCAGAGTTTTTGTGCCGCCCATGGGCCTCTGACTTGGCTTTACATGCCGTCAAGAAATATCTCTCAGGCATGCTGGTTTCCTCACGATGTTTTCCCTCACCGAAGCAAGTGATGATTATACAATACGCACATGAATCCGAAAAATCAGAGGTGCGTGTCTTGGGTTCGAACTCAAGACCTATGACTTGGCAGTCCGACGGTCACACCACTAGGCTGTCACTGCTTAACTTATTGTATAATATATACGTATTGTATAATAAAGTTGTTATTAAATATAGTGAGCTGTACCCGGCTCACTATATTTAGCAAAATTAATAGATTTTATCACTTAAATTAATAAACTTCTATGAAGTACTCTTTTCTTACTTACAAAATGCACAAATCTTAAAATAACACAAGTTCCATACATCATTACCAACTGCTTCACATCCGTAACCTCACTAATCCAGGTCCAGTTGAAAACCAGCGTCGGGTACTAGTTGACTAGGCCTATTTGGCGTAGCCGTGAGGCACACAGTGTCACATTATTTTATGTTTTTGTTTAAAGTTTTTTCTTTTTTTTTCTTTTATTACATTTTTTTACTGTGTGCACTGGTAGCGTGAGCCAAATAAATGTATTTTCTTTCTTTCATTAATCTAATATTTATCCTTATGTAACTTCTGTTCCATAACTGGTTTTCATGTACATAAATAATTTCTCAATTAATTCTAATTGGGATGCTTTATAGCTTGTACCCAAATCCTCGATGCATATAAGCCGTCTTGCACTCTCGTCGTGTCTTACATACATACACTATAGTTGAATACAATATCATTGCACCATGTCGTACCTAAATACAATACAATACACATGCAGCAGACTATGTACCATTAATCGCGTGTCGGGCGTTCATTAATACAGTGGTCTGTGCTTGCCACAGTTCTCGGCACATTCTTCTTACTGGACCACTAATTATGGTCTCTTCGTGTTCCACCGATTGGTTTTTACTGTAACTGTTTGAGTTAGAAAGAGTACTTAGCTACCTAAATGTACTGTACGTTACACTAAACTAAGTCTTTGAAAACTTTTGATAAAAAACTTGGATACATCATCTGCCTAGCGTCTTCCCAACTATGTTAGGGTCGGCTTCCAGTCTAACCGAATGCAGCTGAATACCCGTATTTTACGTGGAGCGACTGCCTATCTGACCTCTACAACCCAGTTAGTACTAGGTGATACGACACCCCTTGGTAAGACTGGTTGTCAGACGAGGCATGGAGGAAACTCGGTAGGTAATAGATGGTCACCCATCCACAGACCAACCGGCTGTTATTATTTAGCCACGAGCTAAAAACCTGGATATGTGGATTTAAAACACATAATGTATGAATCTCTTGAGGAGCTCGTGGCTAAATAATAACAGCCGCTCGGGTCGATCTTTAGGTTAAGCCGTGCTTGCCTAGGTTGGTCTGTGGATGGGTGACCGCCCATTACATACCGAGTTTCCTCCGTGCCTCGGAAAGCACGTTAAGCCGTTGGTCCCGGCTGTCATTTGTAGATCTTTGACAGTCGTTAGGCAGTCAGTGGCCAAAAAAGTCTGACAACCAGTCTTACCAAGGGGTATCGTATTACCCAGTACTGACTGGGTTGTGGAGGTCAGATAGGCAGTCGCTCCATGTAAAATACTGGTATTCAGCCGCATCCGGTTAGACTGGAAGCCGACCCCAATATAGTTGGGAAAAGGCTAGGCAGATGATGAATGTATGAATCTCTTGCGGTTGGCGTACAACTTCGGTTAGGATGTGAAAAGACACTTCACGACGCTGAAAGTTACTTGATGCGGTGCGTCAGTATTTTTTGTACTGGAACAAACCTGGTGTCTTTTTGTTGACAGAAATAAAAGGTGTAACTATTTACACCCTTTATTTCTGTCAACAAAAAAAAGAAACTTGTTCTCCCCCTTTGCGATATTTTTTTTTTCTATACCATACCTGGAAACCTTCTAGTTACGGAGATATTGAGGGTCAAAGTCCTATCTTAAAACGTGATTTTTCACCCCAAAAAGAAAAGTCGAATCCCAGCAATAATTTTTGCGTAAAGTTACTTAGTTTCATGTACAGAATGCTTGGTTGACGGCTATGTGAAGGGTCATAAGTAACTTTCCTTCACGTTTTCATTCGAATACAAGTTTTGGAGTGGCGACCGCGAACTGGAAGACGTTGGTTTGAAAGGCCTTCCACTAGGTGGACCGATGACCTGGTAAAGGTTGCAGGGATCCGCTGGATGCGAGACGCACGGGACCGGTCAATGTGACGACATTTAGGGGAGGCCTATGTCCAGCAGTGGACGTCTTTCGGCTGAAATGATGATGATGACAAGTTTTGGATATTGCCACGTAAACTGATTTCTCGCATCAAAAATAACTGTTTTTCAAAGCATTATTTTTACTTAATCACATTACAATAAAAATTACTGAGCAAAGACTCATCCCTACCTATCGGTATAAATCTGAACACCGCTGTCCTACGCATTGCGGGTGCAGTTTTTTGTTTCCATAGGTAACCGACGACTGATAACAAATGTACACGTTTTTCGCTATTGTTACCCGTTCCGTCGTACTACAATCAAATCTTTAGTACAAACAGCGTGGAATGTTTGTGCCTAAGCCGTTATTACTGTTGTTCATACAAATTTTTTGTATTGAGAATGGAACTACCTACGACTAGTTTTTTTAGGTTTTGGCAAAGAGCAAAACTCACATTCTGTGAAATAGGAAGGGATTGTCACTATACTATAATTTTTTTTTTTATATATTTCTATAGGTACGAGAGGCTTGCACGTCATTTGGAACAAAAATAGTATAAGCCAGCGTCACTTTCTACTGCAACCCCGTAAAATGATAGACCAGGTCAAGGTCAACAGTTTTCTTACCTGTAGTCTTCTGTCCCTACATAATTAATCAACAATTACAGATGTAAAAATATTAGATTTTATTTTTTTTCCAAATTCAACATTTACTGTTGATTAATTTAAATCTACATAAGTAGGTTTAAATATCACTAGAATATAAATCAACAGTGGGACACTCAAAGAGGCTAAAAGAAAAATACGTTACTAAATTATTTTTAGTAACGTGTCCCTCTGCAGTGCTGATCAAAGGCCTTCTGTTTCTCCTTCCAAACAATACTGTCCTGTGTAATATCGGGCCATGTTATCCCCGCAAACGAGATTTGATCGTCACACCACCATCGCCGCGTTCTACATCGACGGCGATTTCTTCCGACAGGCCACCTGTAACGACTTCAGTGAGTGACGATCGTTGTCCATCTCTCCTGGCGCACTCGTGTTACGTGTCCAGCTTACTCCCACTTTAGCTTAACTATAACAGACTTAAAATAAAAATACGTACACGTAACAAAAGCAGAAAAGAATTAAAGGGCGCCATTAAATTATTTGGCATTGCTGTGAATCGGGAAAGTGCCTAAAAGACTGGCAGCATTGCCATTGGCAAAAGATAGCCAAGTCCTCCGGTCACGGGAAGAGTCGACCAAACGCTTGGCGATGTCCTGAAAGACTAGTTTGGCTCGGATCCCATGGCCCAAGTGTGTCACATTATCTTTTACCATTATTTTTTTTGTTGGTCGTTACAGACGCCATTTTAAATTGTTTACCCACCTTTTAGAAATTATTAAAATGTGTATGAGAACCTACTGAATCAAAAGTATCCAGCAAATGAGATTATTTTTTTATCGTTACTCTTTGAACTGGAATGAAGAAATAAGCGAAGGTTTTCGTCAAAAGAAAGCACAACATACAATGGGTGAGCTTTGAACTACAAGCCGATAATTCTTAGAATACATTCGATCATTTCTATATCTCATCTTTGATATTCCGCGGCTTGTATCTTTAAAGGTAACCACACAGCTATAAGCACCTCATGGGATCAAAATCGCCACAACTCGAGTCGACCAGGAATTCGGGATTCTCTCGATGAAACTATACTGCAACAACAATTTAAAAGCATCGTAATGGCTAATCAGTTAGTAAACTTACAACGTAGGGACGTCGGCGCCTTCACCCAGCAATATTCTAGCTCTAAGCACCTGCTCCTGCATCTGCTGGGTGATCACCTGATCACCCCAACACAAGCAGGGCAAAGGCTAGCCCCAAGCGCGTTGTCAACCGACAACCCTGCGATGCTGCCGGTTACGAGCGTACATTAGACGGATATATGGTTGCCGACAAGCTAATAAGACGAGTCGTCATCTTCCAGCCCTTGTCCCATATTATTTGGGGTCGGCGCAACACGTTTTTTTGTTCCGTCCCACCCCTGTCAATCATCATGCTATCATTTACTACTTTTTCCTTCATATTTACATAGTTCTTTTCCCCACACAATTCATCCATCTTTTCTTTGGTCTTCCTCTCCCTCTCCATCCATCAACATTTATATTCATCTCTCTTTTAGTCACATGCGATTCGTCCCTTCTCATCACATGCTCATACCACGGCATTCGATTTCCTTTCAACTTTTCTGTAACTGACGCAACTTTCAATAAGACGAGTAATAACAGTGCTTATATGTGTGCGTTGATCTTCAGTCTTCAAATACACGACGGATTTATTCGGTGCGTTTCTTGTTTACCAATCGGAGGTGTAAAGCCGGTATTCCACGAGGTACACACGTGGGATACGCTCCTAGTTTCATTCTTTTATTTCATGTTGATCGAAGAATTGATAGAAATTGGTAAACGCCACCCAGGGACACTTGCAAAGCCAACCGGATTGGCAGTAAGTAGTGTTTGAAACTTTGAAAAGTGCCAATAATTTAACCGGCTATTAAGGATATCTTTTCCAAAAGTCCCTTGGCTTCAATAACAGTTTTGAAATACACATTTACTGCAAATAAAAAGAACTTTAAATAAGGTGTTATTTCACTTAAAGTAACTATTTCGAAGGTACTTTCAATAATGGCAACCGATGCACGGTTTTACGACGTCCTCGTAACTGTTGCATTCAAACTGTAAATTGGACACATTTAGTGCAAAGCGTATTTAGTTCACGCTCCAAAAGGCTCGCGTCAGATGTGTTAGCCTAAATGAAAGCGTCTTACGCAATCTCCATGTATGTGCTGAAACGTACGCCGAAATAACGGCGTATTACAACACTTAATGTCCCAAATATTTCATTTTCCCTATTTTGGTGTGAAAAGCAACTAAAGTTAACACATTACCCGGCTGCGAGACGGAAACGGCCCGTCATCACGGCATGCTTCTCGCGTGCCGCCGGTTAGTCTCGCTAATGTGTGTTCGCAACATTTTTATAGCTGTTAAAGGCAATAAATACACAAACGCCCCTGTGTCGGTCCGTAAACGCCCCTAGAGGATTACCCGCTGACGTATTGTGTATCAACTGACCAAGATTGTTCCACAGATGGACGCGGCGCGAACATTTCACAACAACTCCGATATTATATGGAAATGTTCCACACAATTGGGTTCTATTTTCGCAGAAATCTTTGAGCGGATACAACATATGTAAGTAGGTCACAAACTTACAAGTAAGCCCATAATTTTGTGATGTCTTCAAACGCCAGTTCTGACACGGAACGTTATAATTTTGCCCAACTTCATTTTATCTTTACCTACAATGCCTCGTAGCAACTGTCTACGGCGTAGCGTTTTGCTACGCGCAGTTGGTGTTCTCATTTGCTTTAAAAAGAACATCTACATAAGTTTTACATAAAGTCTAATAAATATGTATGATGCTGAAGCTCAAGTAAAATATTTGAAATATGCTTGTTAGCTTAATTTAACTTGGACACAAAGGGAGAATAAATGTTAACTCAAACGGCACTAACTTGAATTACAGTTTGAAATGTTTGAATCGTTGTTATTATTTAATGGCATTCTAATAAAGTGTTTATTCACTGAAACACAAATGCTTATTTCTGTTAAAATCATTTTAAATTACCTTGTAAATTGGAAGCTTATTCATTTTGTAGCTGTTTATCAAATTACCTCGGTACGGATTATGTAAAACTCATTAGGCATCGGAGTTCATTAAAGCGATCCGTAAAAGTTTGAGGGAATTTTAGACAGTCGAGAATAATTAAAAGAGTTTGGCTTAGCAGTTTCAAAGCCGGGATTGGCTCCGTGTGTTTCCCTTAAATCCAAGTAACCTCTTTATCCTTTGCCGTGGAGCTACCTCGCTTCTTTTGGTTTCAGTTCATTGCTTCCCTTTGAGAGGACTTGATCTAACTGTAACTTGATTTCATCTGATCAAAGCGAAAAAGTCGGCGAACGAAAACCCCGCACATTGGTAAACAATTTCCCAAAGCATAAAACATTTTTGACGAAAATAACTGATTGTACATATTCACGCAAACGTTAGATACACAGTCTGGATTGTTTGGAACGCCGTTTTAAAGTGTTATCAAACAATAAAAGTTTATTAAACACAGGCTTTGATAGTGGCACTGAAAAAAAGAACGGTTAATTCACTTACCGACAAAGCTCCATTTTATTTGGAACTCAGTTATACCGGTACGTCACAAGGCTTCATTTTTCGATGAAACTTTTAGCCTTTTAGCCCGAACAGTAACGACGTGAATGGGGTCGAGTTATTTGATCAACTATACTGTTATTTAGTTTGGTCCGTTCAGTTTTTGTTGATTTTAATTCGGTGAAAATAGCCTGCACTATTGAGCTAAAATTTTGCTGTCAACGCATTGGCGATTGGTCGATGGTCGTACAAAACGATGATTTATTATTTAACCAGCTCACAGTACATTATTGGCACAATCACTAGTAAATGGTACAAACTGCCAAACAATGCACAGAATGATCGCTGTTGTCTATATTCTGATTGCCCGGAGGCTTTTACTGTTAAATGCATTTGGTATTCTGTTTAGATTTGATTTGAGTGTATTTTGGTTTGCATTTAATTGTGCTATTTTGAAGTCAACAGTGTTATAATAATTATTGTTATTGCAAAAATCTACTTAGCGTTCATACAGAAGAGTAAGGATAATGTGGTGAGGAAAGTTTTGAGTATGAATGTTGATGGCTGTAAGAGTAGAGGAAGGCCAAAGAAACTATGGATGGACTGTTTGAAGTATGATATGACTAGAAAGGAGGTGACTGCTGAGAAATAAAATGAATTGGGATAAGGGCAGGAGAATCAAATGATGTTGATGATGATGATGACATCAATATCTGCAACCTCACCTTATAGTTGCAGCAGTAGCGTTGGTGCAGCTGTTGGAGTCGCGCCGCAACGTTAACTTTCAGGTGTTTGTGGTGCGAATGCCAACGTGTTATCTGCACCTTGTCTCGGAAGAGGACTTTTGGCCGCAGGGTGTGGTGTTCCGTCGGTTCCACGGGCAAGTGCCGCATGAACGCACAGTGTACGTCAGTTAACGTCAGCGACGTAGTTTTAAGGTTCTTTTTACTAAAACAATTTGTATTTTATCATATGTATGTTAGTCTGTAAGGTATATATCTATGGCTGTTTTGACATGGAAAGAAAGTTCCCTACGCAGGGTTTGCGTATAAAAATATTAAAAAATTGTATATATCTATGGACCAAAGTTGCTTGGAAATAAATTAATGCTGTTCTTGTTATATTTACTACGTATAAGTTTAATTGCATTCATTGTAAAAACATTTAGGTACCTAAGTACTTGGGACATTTTCGCTCAAAATAGTAATTATAATTTACCTCGACGTTTCGACCAAATTGTATTTGCGTGGTCAAAAGACGTCGCCAAGCTTAGTCAAATGCTATTTTGATTAAATTTAGCATTACCATCGTAGCTCTCTGACCTCTCTGTGTGCTTTAACCTCTGTTTTTTCTTATTTCTTATTATGCCTAAGTATGATGAAGGTGCCAAGTAAAATCAGCTCAAAATTAACACGCTTCTGTTGTACTGGGTTTAAAAGGACCCATCACAAAGCCGTCAACCAAGCATTCTGAACATCAAACTAAGTAACACTGCGCAAAAAATATTGCTGAGAAACGACTTTTTTATTTAAAAATTGCGTTTACTTTTAACATAGCGCACTCAAAACACAGTGCTGATGGTTGCACTGAGAGGCACAGGGGTCATAAAGTTTAAAAAAAAAAAGTAAAATTACCTTTAAAACCTGAATTCAAAAACAATACGTGTGTGTAAATCGGAACCCTCAATACCTCGGTAACTAGAAGGTTCCCAGGTATGGTCCAGTACAAAATATATACAAAATATCGCAATGACGGGAAGAACAAGTGCCTCTCGGCTTCGTTAAGGGTGCTTTTACACCCGTCTTATCTTTAGGTTTTGCCCGCAGCTTCAGCTGTATGATATCTAAGTCATGGTTCCATCTCATATACATTTCATACCCGTAGTATGATGCCGTGAATATACACAGACACAGGTGGACGCCTGTGTTTGGACAAATTTCATCGAAATCTATTTAACCGTTAAAGTGTCAAAAGGTACTGACCGACAGACAGAGTTACTTTTGCATTTATAATATGAGCTATAATTAAACAAAACTTATGTGAACTTTATTTACTGAATGAAAAATAACTACAGTATACACATTAAAAATAAAAGCTATAAAATAACCTAAAGTAACCAAACTAACAATAAACTAAAAAATGGCATCAATGAACTTCTCCCCAACGCTGTCAACTGGTAATGAGCCAAACAGACTGGCGGCTTTGCCACATTCTATTGCAACGCTTAGCTTCTGGCCAAAATAAAGCCAGCCCTTTGGTCATGATTAGCGTGGATAGTGTTATTTTTTCAGCGTCTTCAAACACCCTTTACAATTACCGACGTGAGAATCAGTCGAAAATATATAGTCATAGCTCATAGATTAAGGACGGGACACATGCCACTTAACAAGTTTGGCTTTATGATGAAAAAAGTGAGTAGTCCCAGTTGCGAACAGTGTAGAAATGTGGAGGATGTGCATAACTTGCTAGTGGAATGTGTCCGTGATAGCAGAGAAAGAGACGCTTTGATGGCCGAATTAAACACCAATAGGTTAGATTTGGAACTCGTGGCTAAATAATAACAGCCGCTCGGGTCGATCTTAAGGTTAAGCCGTGCTTGCCTAGGTCGGTCTGTGAATGGGTGACCACCCATTACATACCGAGTTTCCTCCGTGCCGCAGAAAGCACGTTAAGCCGTTGGTCCCGGGTGTCATTTGTAGATCTTTGACAGTCGTTACAGGTAGTCAGTGGCCCAAAAGTCTGACAACCAGTCTTATCAAGAGGTATTACCCAGTACTTACTGGGTTGTGGAGGTCAGATAGGCAGTAGCTCCATGTAAAATACTGGTATTCAGCTGCATCCGGTTAGACTAGAAGCTTTCCCTAACATAGTTGGGAAAAGGCTAGGCAGGTGATGAGGTTAGATCTGGGTGCATTTCAAAGCCTCATATCGAATCCATGTAGTACGGAAGCTATAAAAGTTTACAAGTTTATTTACAGTTCTTCTAAATAACTTAGTTTATAATAAGTAATAACAGTAATATAGTTTCAGTGTTCGTAATTATTGTTATCATGTGTTTGTGTCACGATGGGGCTGGCATGGTCAGGTCTGTATGATCATAAGATCCTAAATAAATAAAGATTAACGAAAAAACACCCTTTACAACTTCTGATAAGTTGAAATCACGATAAATACTTAGAGAAAGTACAATATTGTTAACACTCGCTACCTCGTGGGATTAAACCGAGCTCGGTGCGGTATCTAAACTAAGTTTACTGTTACTTTCCAACTCACGTGTGCCAATAAGATAATGGGTTTACTGAAACAAATAATAAATTTCGATAATTGTTGTGTTCTAGTCTAGTTTGTGTTGATTCTTCGAGTTTACTAAATAGGTTTTATTAGTTCTCTTAGGATATTATAACTTTGCAAGCTGTTTCCCGTAACTTCATCTGCGATCTAGGATGAAAACATAATATAACATTACGCCAGAGAGGTACGTAATAGTACACCCACATTTCGCCAGTTATGTTTAAATCCCAGGTAATAGAGGGCTTGCCATCAACGGGGCACAAATCTAAGCTCCGTGGCTGCTACTGAGAAATTCCTGATGCAAAAACCCAATAACACTTTGCCCGACTTAAGAATCGATTCCAGCACCTCATGCTCAGCAGTCACACTTGCAACCACTACACCAACGAAGCAGTTTATATTGGAATTTCTTGAACAAGAACAACATATCATAATAAACATATAGGTACATATTTGTACTACATAGCTGTATATGTAAGAAGCTCGTGGCTTAATAATAACAGCCGCTCAGTTCGATCTTCAGGTTAAGCCGCAGTTGCCCAGGTTGGTCGGTGGATGGGTAACCACACCTTACATACCGAGTTTCCACCGTACCTTGGAAAGCACGTTAAACCGCTAGTCCCGGCTGTCATTATTGATCTTTGACAGTCATTACAGGTAGTCAGTGACCCAAAGTCTGACAACCAGTTTTCCCAAGGGGTATCGTATTACCAAGTACTGGGTTGTGGAGGTCAGATTGATAGTCGCTCTATGTAAAATACTGATTAACCTTGGTAACCCCAACATAGTTGGGAAAAGGCTAGGCAGATGATGACATAGCAGTATACATATTTATTATAACCTAACTCACATAATTATGTATTTTGCTTGTATTCATTTTCTAGACCTCTTCACCGTAAGCAGCAAAATAATTTCGCACCAAATATCAACTTCAGTGCAAAATTGAAGTTGATAATTCCGCTTTAAAGTGACCTAGAATGATGCAGTGAGATGTATGAGCGATCAAATTCATTCCAAGCAATAGACGTTGGACGTCAAACGTCCGACGCTGTGGCAAAATAAATAACTACAAATTTTGTTCAGCCAAAGTTGAAATCGTTCCTGAACAAATACTTTAAATTGTCGGTGTTTATCATTAAATTTAATAAACGGGGCTGTGGATTGAGCAATAAGCGGTGTTTTGTAACAAAGATGTATAATTTTCGTTGTAATTAAATAAGAGTACCTATTTTTAGGATTTTTATTTTCATTCATTTTAAGAATATTAACAGGACTGTACGATCGATACAAACTTAGTTTTTAACCGACGTTTATAAAAAAGGAGGATGTTATCAATTGGGCTGTATTTTTTTGTTACCATATAACTGCGAGATTACTGATTGTCCGATTTACATGAGTCTTTTCATTTGGTAGAGGAAGCTTGCGCGGTGGTCACATATAAATTATATTCACATTGATTGGAAAGTAGTTTCGTATATATCTTTCTTCCATGTTTGTGTGGATGATTTGCTAATAACTCTAAGAAATAATGGAAAATTATTACTCGAAACAATTTGTGTGAGATACCATCATACCACAACTAAAAGGCTGAAACAAAACACTTTTTGGAATAAAAATAACCGACTTTCAAAAAATACACTAATAAAAAGTGGAAAATAGCTGAAGTCGGTGGCAAAAAAAGTCAAGCAAACAAATAAAAGTCAGCGACTTCCAGAAGTAAAGTTATTTTCCACTTTTTATTCATGTTTTTTTGCTAACCTTTTTTACCTCTCAGCACAATTACCTCTTTATTTGCGCCCATCATGTTAAATAAATTTTGCTAAGGGATCCATCCTAAAATTGGGTCAGAAAAAAATCCGCTGCGTCACACATTTCTGTGAAGCAGATTTTTTAAAGCCACGGTTTCAAGATTAGTTTTATAGAAAACTTGTTTATTATGGTTTTAGTAAAATAACCCCTTGGTAAACAAAAATAAGGTTGTAAATATAACTCAGGACTTTGAGCCTTTTGTCAGTCTGAAGTATTTTTAACAAACTTCAAAATGGAAAAGGCTATACTTGTAACCGCCGTCTAACAGAAATACAAGCTGTTATTTCAGTGTCCTTAAATAGTAACTCCGAGGGTCTATAAGATAAGACGTTTTGTGAGAAAACATAGCGACTAAAGGCTAAACTTAGTCGTATTATTGCAGATAAAACTTTGATATTACAAAGCTCAATTTGTATCCTTCGATATTTATTAACAAAATACAAGCCTCTTTGTCGGAATCGAATTCGGTATTAAGGATAATATTTCAACGAAATGGTGCCTCGTGTCATCAATAAAAAAATACTTTTAAATATGACAAGCTTTTTCCTGGAGTTTCCTACACAAACAACATAATCAGCCCTCAATTATCCCTGTGGCAACTGGGAGTCAGGTCTCTGCCCTGTCAGAAGAAGCGGACCCAAAGACCGGCCAGGTGAATCACGTTGCTAGGATAATAAGTACGCAGCCTTTTTTGAGAAAAATCTGTTATGTCGTAAAAGGACAAACATATTAATTTAATATTAAATAATAAATTAAGGATTATGAGATTTAAAATGAACTGCTATTTGCGTGCATATTAATATCGAGGATCAACTTTTATAAATAGCATTTATTCCATCATTGAGTCTGCAATGTTTAATTAATCTCGGCGCTGACATGCATTTCAACTTCAAGTTTTTCCAGGTAATGCAGATATAAAACTATCTGAATTAAAAACCTCTTTCATCCCTTTATTTTTTTATTACGTTTAAAATCATCTTGTTTCAACTCGGGCACTTCCAGTGTTATATCAACATCCAACACACGGCTGTGCGAGGCAAAGTACTAGGACCACTTGTTTAAGCAAACTCTCTAATTTAAAATGTATGAGCACGTTATACAAGTACAAAGTCAGATTAATTTGATGTTGAGTCAATATGCTTTGCAAAATTGAACCTTTGGTTCTCCGTAAGTTAGTGTGGTGAACTGATTTATGTATGTATTTATTTTATTTCTGCAAATATAATTGAATTTGATTAAATTTAAAACCGGTTGGATTATTAGTGTTTGATATCGGATAGTTTTTGTGTTTTGCAAATGCTGCCTTTATATTCATTTCTCTGTAATAATCTCTGTGATAGAATCAGTTACTTCAATAAGATAATATTTGAATTGTTAAAAAATGCAAAAAGTTTGCTTAATCAAGTTTACAAATTCGCTGGGAACTTGAAATTAAAATGATTACGGATGCCATTAAATCATATTTATTTATCTTTTTTTTTTTGTAAATGGCCTTCATAGTTTTTTTTAAGTAAAACAGCCGGTTTTTGATTTGTTTTTAATTCGAACTCTTTGTATTTTGTTTTCAATGTATAGTGCAGCGAGT
This sequence comes from Noctua janthina, assembly GCA_963576755.1. Lineage (NCBI taxonomy): Eukaryota > Metazoa > Arthropoda > Insecta > Lepidoptera > Noctuidae > Noctua > Noctua janthina. The sequence goes on from OY755055.1 coordinate 10,741,371, forward strand.
GCAGCATGGTTCTTTTCTTCTCCTGAATTAATTAAGAGGGCATGGTAGGCGATCATTTGAGAACTTGTGTCGACGAATTGTATTAAAATAGTTTCGATTTTGGCGACGCGACAGAAGATCCGTGTACGTACAACTATATTTAATTATTTAAGAACTTCAAGTTGTTCTCGTGTTCGAAGTATTCATGACTGCTTGCTTAACCATACAAATAATGTTGGCCTATGTTACAGAATACGGCCCTTTCTATTGTGAACTTCAACTAAGTACCTACTGTTCTTTGATTCTAACATATAAGCCTACTAAATAAGGAGCTACCTTTTAAACAGTTTAAAACTTTCGCCAACACAATAAATACCAAACAAAACAAAATGTTTTTACCTGAAAGGTAAACTCCAAGTGTTACCAAGCCCGTATCGTTTAGCGAAGCCACTCTTAAATTTATTTAAAGTGAAAACACTACAACCAACACTGAGTGTAAGCATTAAAATTTCACTTCGTTATGCGGTTAACAAAAACACTGGTGCAGTTAAACTATACAAACCATGAATTTATACCCGAAAGTCGGTCCTAATTAAAGCCGGACTGCGGACTCGAGTATGCGGGCTGTCGGAACATCGCCCTACAGGCTACACAGAATATATAGATACAGAAGGCCATATGTACGCTCATAATCATCCTATCCTAACCATAATTGGTGCATGTTGTGTTAGCCTGTAAGAAATTGTTGCACTTATAAACGTATTATTAAGAAACTTTAATGTTAAATGTTTTGTGTAAACAATTGTTGGTTAACCTAAATAAATAAATAAATAAACCTAAAAATAATACCTACTACGGACCAAGATCTCCTTTCCGCCAGATCCCGAGCAAGACTCAGGCTCCATACAACGGCTGAAAACAAACGCACACACACACAGACAAACGTCTTGCAGTAAGTGCACTCAGAACAACAACAAGCTTTTCATTCAGTTAGCCTGACATCTCCGTACTTTTTTTTTTTTTTTTTTTTTTTGGATGGGAAATCATCAAATGACCCCCCCCACTCTGGGCGGAGCGGAAGGGAGTGTCAGACTTGTACTGACTAAAACCCATCCATGTTCCTTCTTTGCCCTTTGTGTTCCAGGGCCACGGTGTCTCTTTCGAACAGTCCCGCAGCTCTGGCAGGCATCGGCCCATGCGGACCCCTACTCGGTTGCTGACATCTCTTTGAGGCGCGCGTGGAACACGAACGCGCCGTCGACACGGCCTGTCGTCATAAGACGGCCGGACGGCGAGCTAGCCCATAACTCGCCGTCCACAGGCCCGCGCCTACGGTGGCCGGGAGCCACCACGTGACCCCCGACGCCCAGGGCGTCTCCCGCGGCGGCTGGGACGTGAGGTTCTTTCCCTCTCACGTCCCGCCACCTCCTTCACTAGCATGACTGCTTCACAGAAGGTGGTGACGGCTTCCCATTCCCTCTCGCTCCGGACCATGGCTTGAACCAGGGCCGGACGCGAGAGATCGCCGCCGCCAATCGCCGCTACAAGGACACGGCGGTGCTCCGCCCAAGCGGGGCAGACCTCTACGGTGTGCTCCACCGTGTCCTCCGGACGATCCTCGCAGTGGAAACACCCGGGCGTTTCCTCCCGCCCGATTCGGTGCAAGAACCTCCCGAAACAACCGTGTCCGGTGAGGATCTGCGTCAGGCGGTAGGTGAGGGCGCCGTGGCGCCTCTCTAGCCACTCCTCAAAGAGGGGACTTATCGCCACTATGGTAGCGTGCCCTGCACGGGGTTGCAACAGTCGCTCTCTCCATGTCGCCATGATATCACGCCGGAGGTCTGTCCGCTGAGCGGCAATTTGCCGCGGCAGCGGAGTTTCCCCCCGACGTAGTGCCTCCGCGCGCCATTCATGCAGGCGCGCGAGGACTATCGCCTCCAGATCCCATGGCGGCAATCCGGCAAGGAGGCTAGCCGCCTCGCCGGAGATCGTGCGGTACCCCCGGATTAGCCTTATGGCTATCACCTTTTGGGGCGCGTTCAGGTAGTGGGCGGCTTGCCGCCTTAAAGAACGCGCCCACACCGGGGCCCCGTAAAGGGCCATGGACCGCACGACCCCCGCGTATAGCCTCCGGCAGGAGGCGTTTGGACCCCTCAGGTTGGGCAAGAGCCGCTTGAAGGCAGCCCCTGTCCGTTCCAGTTTGGGAGCCAAACGTCGGAAGTGCTCCACGAAGTTCCACCGGCTGTCGAGGACGAGTCCTAGGTACTTCAACGTCGACCCGACGCCGATGGAAACCCCTCCTGCCGTCAGTAGGGATCCCGACGGTGGCGCATTCCGAGGCCCATGAAAACACATGGCCTCGGACTTGTGCAATGCCACCTCGAGACCCAATTGCCGGATCCTATCCACGACTATCGCAACCCCGCGTGTCATGTTTTCGGCCGCCGCCTCGTGCGACCTCCCTTGTGCCAGTACCAGCGTGTCGTCAGCGTAGCAAACTACGCTGACGCCGGTAGGGAGGTCGGCGCGCAGCACCCAGTCGTAACCGATGTTCCACAGGGCCGGTCCTAGAACCGATCCCTGTGGAACACCGCACGACATCTCTCGCCGGTTCCATTCTCCGCTCTGACCGGGGTAGATGACGGCCCTATCCGTCAAGTAGTCCCCGACCACACGACGAAGGTAGGTTGGCACCCGGTGATACCGGAGTGCCTCCCTAATGCAGCTCCAGGGCATGGAGTTGAAGGCGTTGGCGATGTCAAGAGACACCGCCAAGACGACCCCGCCCCGGGACACCGCGTCCCCCGTCGTGAGGGCTCTCACGCGCATGATGGCGTCCACCGTGGAGCGCCCCTTGCGGAAACCAAACTGGTGTTCCGCAAGATCCGGCCCCATCCCCGCAAGGTGCCCGGCAAGGCGGTTGGCAATGACTCTTTCGAAGAGCTTGCCCACCTCGTCGAGCAACACGATGGGCCGGTATGCGGACGGAGAGTCCGCAGGGCGCCCTGGTTTCCGGATGAGGACCAGCTTCCCCGTCTTCCAAAGAAGCGGAAACTGGCCTCTCTCCAAGCATGCGCTTAGGAGCCCTTCCAGTCGGGGCCCGAGAGCCTCGGAGGCCAGGACCCAGGCTTTGCCAGGCAAGCCATCGGGTCCCGGGGCGGTGTTTCTGGCTTTCAGCCTGCGTACCGCCACTCTCAGGTCTACCCCAGTCACCTCCGGAACGTCGTCATCGTCATCGGTGTGGTCCGCTTCCGGCACCGCACGCGGCGGCGGAGCCATAGGCGGGGGAGGATGCTCCCCTCGCGAAGGGAACAGAGCGCTCACCACGTCCTCCACGAGCTCAGGCCGGAGACTCTGCGTTAGCGGGGGGGCCCGGGTGCGGAGTTTGTCCCGCACCATCTTGTAAGGGCGCCCCCACGGATCTCCGTTCAGAGACTCCAGCATTTCCTCACGGGCCAAGTTCTTGGCCCGCCGGACAGCCTCTTGGAGGGCGGTTTTCGCCGCTCTGTACCCCTCGTACAGCTCCGCCTCAATGGCTGCCGCATCCGGAGGGCGGATGCGGAGCCTGCGATGCCTGGCGTACAGGCGCCGCGCGGCAACGCACGCCTTGCGCAGAGACGTCAGCTCTCGCGACCACCAGTACACCTGACGCTGGGCGCTTCCTGGCCGAACTCGGGGCATTGCCACGTCGCAAATCCCGGACATGGCCTCCTGGAACCAACTCGCCTCGTTGTTGATGTCGGCAGGCCTGACTGGTGATGATACCCAGGCCTGCACGATCGAGGCTTCCAGGAGGAGCTCCCGGTCCAGCTGCTTCAGCGCCCATCGCGGACCACTCGGGGCCTGTAGGACCGGCACGCTTGAGGACTGGGTGGAGACGTCGAACCGGATGTACCGGTGGTCGGAATAGGTCTCCACCCCCTCCATGACGCGCCAGTCAACGACACGCGGTGACAGAGCGGGGCTGGCGAACGAGATGTCCACCACCGACTCGCCCCGCATCCGCACGCACGTGGGGACAGAACCCCGATTTAGGACGACCAGGCCTGTCTCCAGAGCCCAGTCCTCCACCATTCTACCCCGCACGTCCGTGTAACGAGAACCCCAAGCCAAGTTCTTGGCATTGAAGTCCCCGAGCACAAGCACGGGGAGGGAATGGCTTCCGATGACGACACTCAACTCCGTGAGGGAGTTGTGGAACTCGGCGAGAGTTCGGCTCGGGGAGAAGTAGACTCCCACTACAACGATCTCCCCGAACCGTGCTGCTACGCACCCCTGGCCCTTCCTGACACTCTCAAGGGTCGGGGTACCTGCGGCGACCGACGTAATTATGGTCACTGAGCCGCTAAGGTCCTCAACCCAGTCATCCCTGGGCGGGACAAAGTACGGCTCAGCGACCACGGCGATGTTAATCGACCACTGCGCCATGCTCTGGAGCAACAGATCCTGAGCGCAGGCGCAGTGGTTGATGTTCGCCTGGAGAAGGCGTAATGGGGCCGTTACTGGCACTCCATTTCAGCCCCCTCCCGGGCCCCCTGCGAGGGCCCCGCTGCGGAAGTTGCAGCAGTAGCGGCAGCGGCGGCGACAGTGGCGGCGGCTGCGGTGGTGGCGACGGTGGGGGTTTTGGCGGTGGTGGCGGAGGGCCTTCCCTTGCCCCTGGCCTTGGCGGGAGTACCGCAGGACTTGCTCCCTGCCCGGTGATCGGCCGGCTTGCCAGATGCCGCACATGCGGCGCAGCGCGGCGCGGCGGAGCAAGCCGCGGCCATGTGACCAGGCTGGCCGCAGCGGAAGCACAGGCCGCTGCGGTCCACCTCCGAGGTGCACCGGACCGACACGTGGTGCCCCACATGGCAGCGGAAGCACCTCAGAGGTCTGGGTTCCAGCAGCTTCACCTGCGCCGAAACCCAGCCCACCAAGAGCCTTCGGCCCTCCACAATGACTTTCGCCGCTGTCACAGGGCAGCTTACCGTTATGGTTCGCATGCCCGACAGGTCCGGACGTAAGGTGCCTGCCTTGACTTGCTCGGCAGGGCACCCACCGGTCCTGGTGACGGCGGCCACCACCTCCTTCTCGGTCACCGAGTCGTCCAGACCCAGTATGCGCAGGTCTGCGCATTTGACGGGCCTGGACACTCGGGCCTCGTCCGCATTTAGGGACGCTCTAAGCTTTTCAGCCAGAGCGTCAGCGGACGAGCCACGGGTTTCGCCAGGGATCTCCAGCACTCGAGCCCCTGTTGCGGTGACTCTAAGCCGGAGGCCCCCGGTGATCCCGAGCTCTCCGAGATCCACCGTCGCTTTCGCCTTAGCGAGCACGTCGCGGTAGGTCACGCCCCTCTTTTCCGCGTCCGGCTGTAGTGTAATCACTACAGCTGCGGTCTTTGGGGTACTGAGCCTAACCGCGACGCCCCGCTCCTTTTGCCGGCGTTTCTGCTCCTGCTTCCTGGCCTTTTTGGCCGCCGATCGCTCCCTCGCTTTTTCTCCGGCCACCTGCCACCCGGTCTCGGCCGCGGAAGGCTTAGGGGGCGGGGGGGGCGGCGATAGCGGCTGTCTCGCGGCTGGCGCTGGTATATTCGCCGCGTTGCCCTTCTTTTGGGCCGCCGCCTTGCCCTGTTTCAGAGCCGCCGCCTTCCTAACCGGAGCCGGTTTCGTCGGGGCCGACATAACCCTGCCGGGGGGCTGGCTGGACGGCCGCGGTGCGGAGGCCGCAGCAGACGCATATGAGGCCGCCGTCGGGCCCGGGGGCGCCTTGTTTGCCGCTAGGGGGGGGCGCAGGACAATGCCCTCCAGGACGGAGAACCGCGCCTGGAAGGCAGCCAGCTCCTGCCGAACCAGATTCAGAACCTGGTTCTCCACCGGCACGGACTGGCTTGGATGCTTCTGGCCCCCATTTTGGGGCGCCTCGCGAGAGCCGGACTCGCGCAGACTGGCCAGGTCTGCTCGGAGCTTCATATTCTCCTCTTTGAGAAGCTCCGTGGCGGCCGTCAGTCGAGCGACCTCCGCCCTCAGCTTGGCCACGCCGTCTGGCGGGGGCCCAACAAATCTGGCCTCCGCTGCCGCCATAATGGAGGCGACCGCTGCAGGTATAGCCCTTTGCCTGGTGGAGGGCTTTTGTTTCAAAGAGACAGCCCTCAGCGCCGCCTCCACCTCCTTCGCGAGTCCGGCCTTACGCTCCGCATCGGAGCCGCCATCTGCACCCGCTTCGTCGCCAGAGGAGCCCGAACGGGCCACCCCGTGACCGGTGGCCACCCCCGGATGGCGCCCCTCCTCGGCAAGCCGCGCCGACCTCTCGGTGGCAGAGAGGCCTCTCCCCTTGCCACGGATCCCGCCGCGCTTGCTGGTGGGGATCTTACGAGCCGAAGCCAGCTCCCCATCTGACGACGACTCTCGGTCGCCTACCGGCCTGGACCGCTTGCGTAGGAACTCCCTGTTCCCCGCAGCAGCCCCGAGCCTCCCGCGCTGGGAGCTCACTGAGCCTCCCGCGCTCACCTCGCTGGATGCGGCGCCGGACTCCGACACCGCATCCCTCTCCTCCCTTCCGCCGTGTTTTGGGTTGTATTTGTTTCCATACTGTTCCCACGAGTATGGGGGAAATAAAAAGTCCATCTGGGCAGTGCCCCCTGTACCCAGATAAGCCATAGCCAGGCCCGGCAGTGGTTCGCACTAGAGACTGATTTTCCAAAGGAACCCGTCAGCCATACATCTCCTCGCGGTGCGCCGCCGCTTGAGATTCGGGGTAACTTTTTATAGAGGTTTTCTACCTCGTGGTCCGGGCGGTTAAGCCAAGACCCTCGGTCCCAATCGAAGCCGCGAGACGTGTTCCACGACACTTCGACGGTGGGATTACGATATCGACGGAGACAGTGAGGAACGCACGTCCTTCACTGTCTGCTCGGAGGCAGGGTAAGTGCACACCGAGCCCGCCCTTGCTCCTCCGCTGTGCCCTCTGCTTTTCAGAGGGTCACGCGGAGCAACGCCCCCTTGGTCCATGAGGGACCCGCCCATGTCAGAATATTAGCCATGGACAGTAACATTCCCCGAGGAATAAGAATCTCTTCCCATTCCTCGGGGAAGGATACTGGCCACGCCCAGGGTGCACCGGCCCAGCAGCTGCTATTCCCTCCAGACGTATCGAGAGGGACCGGCAGCCATCAGGCACACGAGGAGGAATTCTGACAACGCACCCCGACATCTCCGTACTTCAGTTTTGTGGAACTGAAACGGAGCTAGGCCGGACACCTAGCAAAGTGCGGTGACTACAGGTGGACTGGTGGAGTAAAGCTGTGACTGAGTCAGCTAAACGAAAACTGGTCCGGTGGAAAGATGGGTTGACGACATTGTTGTCATCGCAGGTAAAACCTATGCGAGGCTAGCCAAGGCGAACAAGCCAAGGTGAACGGGCGCTGTCAGTTGTGACTGGTCATCTCTTATTTGCCACTGCTTATTTGAATTAATTATTTTATTTTTGAATTGTTTATACTATGGACACTTTTAACGTACACATCTTGCTGCAACGTTCTCACATAATGTACCATCTCAAAATGAATGATGTAACCAAGGTTTTGTTAAAGTATTCTGATTTAAAAGAGTGTCCATGGAGTTTCTTGCCCGTTCTTCTCCATAGAGATCTACGTTAGGGAATGGGCGACTACAGTACTTTCACAGTTTTTGTGCCTTGTGACTGGGACTGTAGCTATATTTTACTGTTGTCTTTGTTTCGACAATTTAAAAGTGCCTGTAACTGGCCTACTTGAAATAAATGCTTTGATTTTGATTTTGATTTTGAAGGAGCGTAGAGATTTACATAAGCAAAGAGAGGCCTGTACGAAGTAGTTGGTGTAGTCGGGCTGTGGATCATGAAGATGAAGTGTCTGTTTGCGTGCACCCGTTTCTCGCACGTTGCATAAGGTTGACCTTCTGTTCTTATTAATTTATGCTATGAGGTTAAAGTTGTTATATTATTAAGGCTTCTTATATATTTATTGAGAAGTAGCGGCGGCAAGGTTAAGTAGAAACCGGAAGTTTTATTTGCGTATGGCCCAAAATCTCGTGTTTTCCTTCCTGCTCTTTCTTATGCTGTCATACTTGGGTTATTAATCAAATAAATAGGTGATTAATTTCTACAACTATAAATAACATGCAAACGTATAAATTATTATTTATTTTATTGTGTTTGGATGGCTTACAGATACAAAAAATAAATAATGCTGTCATTATAAAACCTAAAACTTTAATTAAAATGAATGAAGGATTTGGTCGTTCAACGTTAATAAGCGCACAATGAGCACGATAGTTCGTAAAGTAAAGCGGACGGTAGCGATTGGCTGAAAATATAACACAGTTTAATTTTTTTTTTCTTTTAACATGCATGGTTGTTTTGGCGCGTGAATAAAATTGACAGAAGGAGGTTGGCAAGCATTTGAGAAATTGTCTTTAGAAATCGCATTGATACAACAAGATGGTGGTGTTAGTTTCGATAAAGGCCACGCGCCAAAAACCCATTTACAATTTTAATAATTAATTTAACCGAATATATATATAGCTTAGCTCTCGGTCTTCGAAATATTGTTAGAAACCAGAAACAAGAAAACATAGTTGTGTAGCTCTAGCTCGATTTGTATTTTACTGAATAGGACTTGAATACTACATAATATTACATTGGTCTTAAATATAACTGGCGAAGTGTGGGTGTACTGTTAGGAACAGTCACAAGCACCAATATGTATACACTTTCCTAAATTTCGAGAGAAATAACGATTGTAACTTGAAGATATGATTTTTATTAAAAACAGGATTTCCAGAATACTTTGTTCGTAATAACATGAAATTTTAATCAGAACAGTAGGAGAAAAACACTTTTAAAAGTCGTTAAGTGTTTACATGTTGGTGTTCGTGACTGTACACCTCTGTCTAATCCTTCGGTTATTACAGACGACTTGAATATTTTCTTGTCGAATGGATCCGCCATTTTACCCACATTTAATCTATCATCAGTATCCTGCACTTATCCTGATTTATTTACTTCTCTTTATTAACCAGCATCTATTATCAGTATTCATCCATTACTAGCTATTTTGTCAGGGTTTATCCTTCTACAGAATCATCATCAAGCCTTTTCCCAACTATGTCTGTCAGGGTCGGCTTCCAGCGTAATCGAATGCAGCGGAATATCGGTATTTTACATGGAGCTACAATCGTCAATCTAATTCCTCTATAATTTCGTTACTGATTAATACGATACCCCTTGGTAAGACTGGTTCCATCTATATAATTTAAAAAAAGGTAATTGAATTTTATTACAGTGGATATTAAAAGTAATGTTTAACCGTTTTCCGCTTCCTCTTATGCGCATGTCCTCTATCCTAGAGATAAGCTTAAAAAGCATCGGTAATGAGCTTGCACGGCCTAACTAGTCGGGTGAACATAAGAGGATTTTTCGCTCGCATTTTCATTGTAATTTATACTCTGATAACAGTGTACTCTGCGTTCTTTTTTATGCGGCAAAAATTTTTGGCTTCACATCTAGGTATGTATGCAAAAACTGAATGCATATACGTTTTGTAACTAAGTGTAAGTAGCTTATAGTAATTATTAGACACTGCAGTACTAACCTGGTTCATTTTTCTAACACAACCAAGTTTCTTCAATTTCATCATCATCATCATCATTTCAACCGAAAGACGTCCACTGCTGGACATAGGTCTCCCCCAAGTGTCGCCACATTGACCGGTCCCGTGCGTCTTCAATTTGTTTTGTTATATTTTGGAAGCCAACTCCAAACTGAGAACAATAACCACATTCTTTAACTAACAGATAAATAATGCACAACCTAAACCATCATCTGCCTAGCCTTTTCCCAACTATGTTAGGGTAAATCCATGTAAAATACCAGTATTTTTAATGGAGCGACTGAATATTTGACCTTCACAACCCAGTTAGTACTAAGTAATACGACACCCCTTGGTAAGACTGGTTGTCAGACTTTATGGGCCGCTAACTACCTGTAACGACTGTCAAAGATCTACGAATGACAGCCGGGACCAAAGGCTTAACGTGCTTTCCGAGGCACGGAGGAAACTCGGTACCTAATGGGTAGTCACCCATCCACAAACCAACCTAGGCAAGCAAGGCTTAACCTAAAGAACGATCTAAGCGGCGGCTATTATTTAGCCACAAGCTCCTCTCATGCACAACCTAAACCACTGGGTCCAAACGCAAGAAATAAACAAGAATAGAGTTGATTGGTGCATTGGCTGAACGATTGACTGATGTGCTGCGTCTCGCGAGTTCAATTCCCGCACGGAACAAATATTTGTATGGCCTACACATCCGGGTCTGGCTGTTTGTAAAAATGCACCCACGATACAGGAGAAATTCCTAAAGAGTGGGGCAAAGTTTAAAAAAAAAGTAACAAAGGACACTTAAGAAATATTTAAAAAATACTTCACATAAAAGGAATGGAAGTTTGGAAGTTCATGTTTTTTATCGATAAGAAATTCCAAAGGACACACGGCTTGTAACAAATAATATCAAAATTTAACAATTTTTTTGAAATAGTTAAAACATCCCAAAATTAAAACACTAAACATTCATTTCAAATTCTCACAATCCTAATCCTATCTAATATTATAAATGCGAAAGTATGTTTGTTTGTTACCTTTTCACGACTAAACCACTGAACCGATCATCCTGAAGTATATATACGTTTTCAGATGCACAGAAACGCACATAAGGTACCTTTCATCCCGAAGAAAGTAATGTTCCCGAGGAAAACAACAATAACGTTATTTTTATAATAGATAGCGCCACGTGTCTTTCGAGTTATGACTGAATTACAATCAGAGTATAACCAGAATTGATTGTCAAATTCTAAATTAACGCGAGCGAACCCGCGGACAAAAGCAAGTACCTATCATATAATTTAAAACGCTGTCAACTCTTTCGAAACTGTATAATTTCCTCTATACAAATGGAAAAAGCAAAAAAAATAATTATTCCGTTTGTGAATATTGCAAAGGCTTTGAATTTCCTGTGGTAAACGAGGTAGTCGCTTCGGTTTCCCGGTAGCGCTCCTCTCCTGAGCAAGGACGCTCATATATGCCAACTATTACCTGTTCCCGTTATTCGACGGACATGACATACATATGGTGTCAAGGGAGTGCGGAATTGAAGGAGATTGTTCGCGTTACATCTCGCGACCAGTAGCCCGGGGAAGAAAACCTTGCATAGGCGGCTGCGACAGTATGCGAAAATTTTACTGAATTGAGGTACAAGCATCCATGTTGTAACATACTGCTGTTTTTCGCTCTCCAGTGGGGTAAAGACAAGTCTTTGAAGAGAAGGCGTTTAGGTACATACAAAGAATATCTATACAAATAAATAAAATTGATGTATCTGTTTACTGTTCATTCAGTAACAGATTTCTACTGAAGGAATAAGTAAGGTTTTTTTTTATTTTTTGTCTGTCTGTTTGCTACGGCGTTAGAAAAGGGATTAGGGTTGCGTGCAAAAAAATTAAAAAGCTTGTAATTGTTAACAAAATCCGATTCAAATAGGCGAGTAATATTTTTATAATAACAATTTCACGCGAACAAACGTCGCGAGAATCATCTAGCTAATCATAACATTGTTACCACTGGACGTCCAATCAGGAAAACAACTAATTAAAAAACTAATTCTCTAAAAAAATTTTGAAATAGTCGTTCTCTTTGAAAATTTTTATCGTACTTGCCGTGCTTAGAAGGTTCAAATCTATCATAGGGTTGAATAATGTTGCAGCACCCAAAATCAATAGACATAAGCTCGCGTTGGACGACCAATGTATTACAAGTTAATAGTGACAAGACCTAGTTAGTATTTGTCACCGAAATTAGCATGAAAACTACATCAAAACAATTGAAAACCTCGTTATGCATATGAAAATGGTGTCATAATTCAAAAATGTGTAAACCTTTGTGCTGCAGTGCACATTTAGTGAATATATTACGCTGTTTAGTCGGCTAGTGTGCTCGAAGTTACGTTACTCCACATCCCCGTGGAATAGCTAAATCTTCGCTACAGAAAATGTCCACGATGTTGCTAGTCCACACTTGAACAAGCAGGGTTTGTCCAGACACGGTCTTTGCATTTGATACTAAAAGTCGCCCCATTTTCTTCTTTGACCGTTTTATTTGTCCCTGTAGTAAGAACGTATTGTTTAAGGCCATTGTATGTTTATGATAAATATGGTAATGTTTATTGTTCAATTTTGTAGTGTCTCTTTTGTAGTTGAAAGTTAAAATCTTAATTAACATCGGAATGGCTGTAATAATTACTAGACTTTGTGTAATTTGTAACATAATTTCATGGAATAAATTCTACTTTTGTAGAATCGAGGACCTGAACCTGCAGTCTCTATTCAAATCACTTATCTTATCGATGAAGTTTTAACATATGCCTCGTTTACACTCGGAAAGTTTTTCGAACGTGTAGAGGCAAGTATTCATGCGAAATTCGTAGCCAAGAACAGCCAAGCGATTTATCGCACTCATATGTTTAAACATGAGTTCGATTTTCGTCTTACAACAGTCAAAAATCTATGATGGTGTAAACGAGGCTTTACACGAGGATTGAAAATAACAAAACAGTATTTCGTTTCGAAAATAAATATGTAGATAGACGATACTTTATTGTTCACCAAAATTGTAACATCGAAAGATCAAAACATTTACTTTTGCTACAGATATCAAGAGTAGTGTTCCTATAAACGAGACGTCAGAAGTTATAACAAAGTGAGCCCTTCCAGACATAACAATTTCATATTCCCAAAACGGACTCAATTTATGAACAACAAACAAAAGTTAAAGGTTATATCGTAAAACAATAATGGGAGTCGCTCTCGATCCGGATTGTCCGATCTCTACACTGGGGTAACTAAAACTAACTGATCCTAACCTTGTTACCGGAGACCGTTTTTAAAGGTAGCTTTTGGCCTCGACTTTGCTCGCGTTACGGTAGGAAATTACCCAACGGAAACGTTTTAAATATAGCCTATAACACTCAGAGATAATTAAGCTTGCCATTGCTGAAAGAATTTTCAGAATTGGAACAGCAATTCTGACGATTACCCCCTACATCCAAACTTACAAACAGACAAACTTTACCACTTTATAAAATTAGTACAGATACGAAACTAAAACTTCACATCTTGCTTCTAAAGAGAAAAATAAATACAAGCGAACAAATCAAAGTCAAAGGATGCGGCCAGAATGTTTAAGTTTATGTTATATGTTCAAGTAATAACGCTTGACCCTAATAAGGTAGGCGTTGATAAAGGGATTACTTCACAAACTTGTTGATAGAACCTCTTTGTCTAATCCTGAAGTTATTCAATTAGGAAACTATTTTGACCTTTCGAACCTGATATTGTTTTCAGTCTTTAAACAGGGAAAACTAGCAATATTATAGCTTTAGAATTAAGTGAAATTGGAATAACTGAAAATCATTGAAATGGTCGGTCTCTTCATTATGTTGAACAATTTTCAACAGAAATCAGCTGTTCCCTACATTTTTTTTATGCTTAAAGCATAATTTCAAATGCATTTGCATAATGTGGCTGTCTTTTGAAGGTAATTAATATTTTAGCGATAATCGGCGTATCATGCATATTTGAGCATATTTTCTTTAATTTTATATATTTCTAATTGAAAAAAATGCAAAAAAAAAAACGATACTAGATTGATCTAAGTGAATGAAGAACGATTGGATTCAAGTTATAAAAATATTTAAATTATTAGAAGGCTCAATCAACAGAAAGCACACAAAAAAAACTATTCGAAAATGTAGTAAATTGAATAAAAAACACTATTTTGCAGTATTTATTTCGCAATACAATTTTATATTGCATATTTTGGCACTTAACTTCGAGCATTTATGGTGCATATTTGAATGCATATTTCGACGATTTTATGGTGATATGTTAACGGATAAGTATGTAATCCGTCATTGTACCTATACAATTCCTAGGAAATGTGTACAATTCTTAAAATAGATAGGAAATCTATGATATATTTTGTAATATGCACTCTTTCTATTAAATCTATACATAAATAGCATAGAAATGTGTGTATTAAAGAATCTTTGAAACATTATTTTATTTATTTAACTATTTATGCACACACACAAGACAACACAGGAAAATAACATTACAATATACTATCTATTTTACTTATTATAATTGTATATATTTCATTCATTTCCGTTGTTTCATACATTTCCGGTAACATATATAATCCGGTATCTAAATTAGAGTCTGTCTTCAACATCACTGACTGTCCAAGGCACTAGGTATGTACCACTATTTCCGCATGCGGGGCGAACCAAATAGTTCTTCGAATTAGTTTCATACATTAATTAAAGATTGAAACAGTGTTATTTACGTTAGCTGTGACCCGTTTTCGTCTTCTTAGAGCTAGTATATCTAGAATTCACTTGGCTGGAAATAATAAAATTCCCGGATTATCTTATCGATACTAATTCATCAAAGTAATATCTTTCAGAATCTTCTTTAGAGACAATTTCAGATCAGACGTTTCTCAATCCCTCTTGGGTATTAAATAAAATATTTGATTCAATGAGCTAGTGACTTTTGTCTGCATTATTAAAATAGATAGCTGGGGACGTGCAAAAAACACGTTTTATGCGCCGTAATAGTTGACGCCGTTCCGTAATAATGCCGAGCCAGCACGTACATTAAGTTTAAAAAATAAACAGTTCACATTTGCCTCAGTGTTTGCGCACCCTGTATTATTCACTCAACTACTGTGGAGGAACGGCTTTTCTATGAAAGAACCAGTAGATTTACAGTCTGTTATTATTGCCAAAGTTTCTAGCGCCTGCAACGCTAGTGCACCAACTTGAAGACTAAATGAAAATTATAATATGTATGAATACAATTGTTTTATTTATTGCAATAGTTTGTTTTGTTGGTAAACCTCGACGCATTTGTTGAGTAACTTTTTCTAACTTTAGAAACTTGTGCGCTAGCGGTAATGTTAAATATTATTTTATTTTGAAAGCAACTTTGTCTGATATGATTTTTGTTCAAAAATAACATGAGTTATCGCATATGTTGTTTCAATTTATTATGATTAAGAACCCGATAGATATTTCACTGGTACAAAAATTACGAATTTTCATAAAGTATCACCGTCCTGTTTAAACACTTTAGGGGATGAATTTTCAAAAATCCTTCAGCTTGTGTAGAATTTCATTCTAGCATGCTAAACCTAGTGGGACTAGGTGGACCGATGACCTGGTAAAGGTTGCAGGGATCCGCTGGATGCGAGACGCACGGGACTGGTCAATGTGGCGACACTTGGGGGAGGCCTATGGCCAGCAGTGGACGTCTTCCGGCTGAAATAATGATGATACTAAACCTAGCAATTTAGACTATATAGTCTATCAATGAGTAAATAACATAATCATTTCAAACAGATTGTAGATTAAATGATATTTTTATTTTGAATAAGCATGCATGAATGAAATGCAGCAATGTATACATAAGGTAATCTTGTATAATCACGAGCGATAATAAGTTTACACTTAGCAAAATTCAAGGGCGATTTTCTCGTGAAATATTAGCATAACTTCCAAAGTAGGTTCGAGAAAACGTAAAACGTTAATCAATAAAGTAGGATAAAATCACTATTAAAAGTTGCTTTTGTTCGTGGTTATACACGACAAGATTACTTTATCAACATTATTTTTAGTATATGCGAAACCTGAATATAGTTTGTTCAGAATAAGTAACTGAATCGATTCCAATAATTTTTTAACCATGTTATATTTTGTCCCAAAAATATTTAACAAAAGTTACAAGTTGGACACCGAGCGACATTAAGTACCTATCGCAATATTTTAGGTACCTACTGCCAAATTATTATTATCAATGAGCTCAAGACGAAGTTGGAGGCGCGCAGACGGGCGTGCTGAGTGGTGATCACGTTTTTTTGCGGACAACCAAGTAACAGAACAAGTTTATAACTTTGTGATTTTTATGATAAAGTTTTGAAATTTTACATAGATTCCATACATAAAAATACTAGACACGTGTCTCAGGTTTCGCATATACTAAAACTAATGTTGTATAACGATGGTAAATAGTATTTTATAGTGCTAATACATTTCATGAAGCAAAATGTGACCAACAATCCGTTAGCGAAGCGTATTTCAAAGCATCATTGTGGAAATGTCCACTTTGACAATTCACTATAGTGGATTTTGGGTGACTCACGAGGGCTCACATAAAGCACTGGATGTTTCCGCAGTAACATGGCTATAACTTAACACTAGTATTTACTGTTCACAATAGGTAAAGTCAGGGACAATTTATTGTTTCGAAAATTGACCACCAAATTAAATTGAGCGTATAATCGAAACACAATTTTAATTCTTGGAAATCTATGAATCTTGTCACTTTGATTTTTTTTCCCTGGCTATACTTATAGAGGGAGATCTATAAGTATATCCAGGTAATGTAAGTTCAATTAAAATTTATCATACTTTAAGTGATGGTGGGTTTCCACCACACAAAATGTCTCTCAGTGAACGAGATGAATGATCATACTAGCCCTTATGTAATATCAAAAAGTCACGCTTTATAGTATGACGTAACTTAGCAACTATTTAGCACACCTTTGTTACCTGATATCTGCTAAAGCCATCACGACCAACTTTTAATAATATCTAATTGTTCTTAGTACTTCGGTACTTCCACAGAAAACCGGCCAAGTGCGAGTCGTACTCACACGCACACGGGATTCTGTAGCACCAAATAATAAAATAAAAATATTTTTATTATATTATTTGGTGCTACAGAATTCTAGGCTAGGCTTTAGGCTCATTCATATGTTGTATTGTATTACATTCAACAGCAAAACTAAATTTGTTTTTCATAGTATGTTAATGAAAAACAAAGTTACTAATACAGTTTGATGAAATAGTTTCGCAATAAAATGGCTGTGACACACGGACGGATAGAAAGACAGACATGACGAATCTATAAGGGTTCAGCTTTTCCCATTCGGTTACGGAACCCTAAAAAGTATCAGCTTTTATAAAATGACGTAGGTCTGGTGTTCATGGCTGGTCGTCATGAACCAAGATCATGACTGGCGTCATGATCTTGGTTCATGACGCCAGTCACTAGAACATAACATATCTACTATAAAAACAAATGACTCTTACCTTAGACGTTAAATAGTCAAGAATAAAAAACTTCTCGTCATAAAAGTTTATAATACTAAAGTTAGCAACTTTATTACATAAGAGGTACTTACAAAACTTTTTAGAAGTCTGTGTATTAAAGTAATCCGCTTCCGTTAAATTTTATATGTGGGTTCGTAAAAATGCTTTATAAAAATCAATGTTTTGAATAGAAACTTTACGTAAATCTATACCATGTTTGCAGAACAAACCTTGCTAACCTGTGAGCCCATGTTTGACACGTACAACCTTTACGAAACATGGGGTCTGCCCATAAATCACTACGACGGACGACCAAGGGATCACGCCATAATTACCATACTGTTGTTAGAGGAATCAGAGATCACTGTCTCTTTAGTTTATTCATATACTAATGGATTCTGTTGTTCTTCAAGTTGTTCCGTTTATGTTTTCAATTTATCGTAGCACAGTGCTACGCGTTTCGTAGCAGTGGCGTAGCACGGTGCTACGTCTTAAGCTACGCTTAAAGACAACGATTCTACTAGCATTCTGTTTAGCATTGACTTCAAATATTAATATGGTTTTTGAGGAACTAGGTTTATAATATACACCGTGACTTTTTAGTCGTCTTACAACGGCAGCCCGCTTCATGTATCCAATGAATACTAAACATGCATAAAAAAAAATTGGTATTTATGAGATTTTAATAATTAAAAAATAAAAATATTATTCAGTATTATGACGCATGACGAAGTTAAAACACCCTGTTGCGAGCTATGATCTACTGGAGTCGAGTGCTGGGTAGGTATAGTTCTCCCGTTTGACACATAAACATCATTAACAGGATGTTTCATAATTTTATTTTAATTATTTATTATTAATTTTCTTTGTATCTATGATGGGAGATAAAAAAAAAATCGCGCCTAGAGCTATTTTATGTCGGAAACATTGAGTGGACGACATTTGTAAGATGACTAAAAAGTAATGGTGTATATCAATAAAAACTATCAGAGAAACAGATCGAAATGTAAAAGCCTTTTCTGAAAACACGTGGTTGAAAAAGCAAACATTATCGCACAAATATATTTTCAACATTTTTTATGGATAAGTGGAAACTTGTTTTAGCGATGCTTGCGAAGTGTCAAACTGTGTTTTTCAAGCCATGTCAATTGTATGGATTGACTGAGAGTCCGGGCATTCAATACAATATGAACTACCATCCATTTCATTCCATTGGATGATTGGAAAACTTTCTAGTGTACACACCAAACTCATTTTGGATTTTTCCTTATGGGTATTTGTATAAACCTCGGTGACCTTTCACTCATGGGGAAGTTTTATACCTATAGGGTGTATGGGCCATCGAACCCCAACCTGTTACTATGAAACCTAGACAAATGAACAATTGATACGATAGAGGACCGTAGTTTTCTATCATTAAAAAATCTGCTGTGTTATAAAAATGTATTATTTTAAAATGGACTTTTTTAAATAAACCGTTGAAAATTTGAACGCTGTTGAGTCCTGAGTTATGTAATGAACACATGGTAACAGTTCGTTCGTATAATAGGTGTAAAAGTACCCTTAACGAACCCAATAGGTACTTGTTCTCCCCGTCATTGGGACCATTTTTTGGTTCTAGACCATATCCTACCTAAGTTCCAATATTTCACACTTTTTTTTTTTTTAATACTAGTTTTTAATGTTTGGAACTTTATTTTAAATACTTCCATGACCCCCGTACTATTCAATGCAACTATCAGCACAATGTTTTACCCCAAAAAAAAAAAATCTTTTTCCCGCAATAATTTTTGCGTAGAGTTACTTAGTTTGATATACAGAATGCTTGGTTGACGTCTTCGTGAACGATCCACTTACACCTTGTGTGCTTTCAATTCTATAGACTCTACAAGCAGGCAACAGTTGTAATTATTTACAACGTTTTTTAAACTCTTCGCAGAAATCAGCACATTCTGGCAATACTACCTTTGCAAGTATTTGGAGCAATTACCGCATTTTCCTGTTTCGTGTTACTCCGTACATTTAAGTAGGAGCAGGAGCTAGCTAAATGACGGGCAACAAACAGGGTAAATGTTTCAGGGAAGTGACGTAACTACCTCGTTAAGACTATGAGGCTGCTAGTTTACTAACTAAAATAGAACCACGTTTGCTGCTTCTGTTCTGAGAGTCCTAGCGTATTTCTAGAAGCACTCTATACTGTGTGACAAAAGTAAAGCCACAAATACTGTCTTCATTCATCTGCCTAGACTTTTCCCTGTTATGTTGTGGTCGGCTTTTAGTCTAACCAGATGCAGCTGAATACCAGTATTTTACATAAAGCAACTGCCTATCCACAATCCAAAAACTGGATACCTCTTGGTAAGACTGGGGGTCAGACTTTCAGGCTTTTTACTATCCAAATAGATTGTTAAATATCTACAAATGACAGCCGGGATCAACGTAACGTAGGTAAATATCTTGCGATCCTTTTAAAGTAAAATAAGAGTACCTATATCATTCTGGTATTCCCAAATGATTTGATTCGATTTGTAGCATGGGACCGGCATGGGACTTAAGAGAAGGCGAAAAAAAAAAGTGATCAAATATTTGATATTTTTGTTAAATATTCAAACTATGAACTAAATTATTATTACTACTATCCGAAATTACTACCGACATAGTGATATATCCAGTAATGCCACTCACATAGTGCGCGCAAAATCCTCACAAAGCAAAGACTAACTCTGAAACTGGTCTTAAACAAATAAGGACTTTCGAAGAAGTAAGACATCTAATAATACTAAGAACGAAGTTCTGACTGAAAGAAAAATGTAGGGAGTATATTTTCAGATGAAGTTAAAATATCTCAGTACTGAGCGTCGAGACATAAGAAAACTTTATGTATTTTTTTACGATGTGACTTAAAACTTACCATTTCATCTTTTCAATTCGCTAGTAGTCCTGGCAAGTTATTACTTATGTTAATTTAATTTAATTTTAATTTCAATGTATGGATCAAGTTATCTGAATGAAATATTTTTTTTTTTTTTTTTTTATTACTTGAAAACTGATTAGATGAGTAATTCTCCGAAAAGCCCTTTGCAGAAATCTGATAACTGTGAGCGTTTTTTATCTGGGACATTATGAATCTGAATCCATAGACACGAGACAAACTTTAATAGAAACTATTGGACCTTTATTCATGAAAACAATTTTGGCTTGTTTGTTTAGCCAAGAGCGAGTTGTGTTGAAAATATCTTAAATATATATTTTTTTAATGCTGATGAACACAATTTCATGTAAGGATCATTTCATCTGAGTCTGGATTTGTGCCCGGTTGATGGCTATAGGCGCGCCCCCTATATCATGGGACTGAAGAATAACTGGTGAAATGTAAGTGTACTATTAAGTACACCTCTGCCTAACACTTCGGGGATTACAGGCGTGATGTTATATTATGTTATGTGACCATTTCTTTGTTTCGGAAAAAAATACAATCTCTTACTCAAGCCGTAACAGAATATTCGGAAAGACAATACATAATAATATAAGAATAAAAACTCTATTTGGGTACCTCTTTTGTTCTGAACCTTATTTGTGGAATGTATTTATGATCTGCAACCCTTCAGTTTGACTTTAGTTTCATTAAACTTTTTACAAGTGGAATATCAAAACATTTTGTAAATATTTTTTTTTTTTGTATTTATACCATTTTATTTTAAAGAAAGGGGTTTATAGTATTGGTTAAAAATAAAAACAGAGCAATGGTCAGATTTAGGTGCGGTTTTATTGTTTTCTTAATTAATTTGTAATGTCCTTTATGTCTGTTCTCAAGGAATTTTATTCTGTAGCTTCTGTAGTATTTGCATTCTATAAAAATAAATAAAAACATGAACAAACTAGAAATAATAGCGAATTAAACAAAATTATTAAAAAAGTATAATATTATGGTTCTTGGCCTAGCGACTATGTCAACTGCCATCTGGTTATAGATGTACTAAATAAAGTAGGTATATTTAATTCAGAATTAAAAACGCCTGAATCTAACCACAATTTGCTCTTATTCAGCGGTTTACTCACATCGACTTTTTGTCTCAGAATGTGTATGTTTTCATCCGGTTAGTACACAAATCCAAACTATTTTCATCATCATCATCATCATACTCTTGTCCTTGTCCCAATTCATTTGGGGTCGGCGCAGCATGTCTTCTTCTTCCATACTTCTCTATTACTCGTCATCTCGCCAGACACCTCCTTTCTTGCCATATCATTTTTAACACAGTCAATCCATCGTTTCTTTGGTCTTCCTCTACTCATATACCCATCCACATTCATCTCAATCCAAACTATTTTATTCGACAAAAATGTTAATGGGAACTTATGAAACGCTTGGCTAAAATTGGTCATTTTCTATGTAGAAGAATGGGAAAGAAATTCCATGGTATTTTTTTTTCCTTTGTCTTCTCTGTCCCACTGCTGGGGGACCTCCCTCCATTCCTTCCCCTTTTCGCGAACCTGTGCATCTATCGTTATTATTCCTTGAAACATAATTGTCTGTTACAATATTATGTTTTAGGTATGAGCGGACGGTGTTGCCAATCCAACTTCTGGCCTTTTATTGTTATAATTTTACGTCTGTTTTTGCAGCACAGACCTTTATTATCATTGTCATAAGGTTTATTTCAGAGGTGAAATAACTGTAATGCCTAGTTGTTGTCTTGTCCAATTCGAACAATAATAGTATCCAATGGCAATAGCTAATATTTCCTTGATATTGCAGGCCTGCTGTGCATGCTCCGAGGTTTGGATAGGTACCAAGAGGACGAAGTGCATAATGCATATCTGCGGTTGCTTATAGGCGCTCTACTACTAACGTTTGCACCTATTGTTATAGGTTTGTCTATTCTAAAATTACGTAAACATGAGAATTAGTCAAATTAAAAATGAAAAGTGCGATTCAAAGTCAAACAAAGGTTGGACGTTCTGGTTTCACTCTGCATAGCTGCAGAACTAGGCTGGGGTCATTTTTAGCCATGATATGGATGAAAATCAGTGTTACACAAACTGAAGTCCTCGAGGTTTCTGATCAACAACCGTTTTTCTTTAGAATCTTGGTCGTAGTGAATCTGATCACCGATGCCGTTTTATAGTTATAACGGACATTAAGAAAAAAATCAGATATTTAGCTTTAGTAGAGGCCTATATCCAAAACTTACTATCTCCTATGATCCTAAAATGTTAAATACTTGTTGTTACTGACATACAGCCTCGTTGCCCAGCTGTGGAGGCCTATCTTCGGCGACCGCGCACATGCTGTAGTGGAACAGATGTATCTCGGAAGAGACTTGCATCTCAACTGCGGCAAGGATATCAGAATACACCACCGCCCAGGTTGCGTCGACGCCGCGCTTAGAGGACAAAATCGTCGCCTAAGTGCAGAGGATTGATTGATGATTTATTTTTCAAAAATATCTGCTACTGGCCACTAATTGGTGCATATAAATTGTTGCTATAGTTATTATTGCAGTTTTTGTAAAAAAATGTTTTGTATGCGTTGATTTTTGCCTGTTACGTATGCAAATCGTATGGGCGACATAGCGAAAGCTAATTTAGTCCTTAGCGGAAGATCTTGAATATGCGCTGGATCAATAACGTGTCTAAGGGGCTTATTAAGAAACTCATTTAAATTTAGAAGTGGTAGCCATTGTTACAACACTAGTTATGTTGGCAACACTACGTGAGCCACTTGTATCCGTTGCCTTTACATTCACTTTATCTAAGTTGAACATGGCTGCATAAGCTCTGTGACTGTCTATAAATCTATCTATTTCGTAATTGTTTTTTTTCCATTTCTTTCTTTTTTAATAACGTTGCCCCACACTAAGAATTTCTCCTGTATCGTGGGTGCGATTCCAAAACTTAAACTTACATACACAAACAGCCAGACCCGACCTAACTATGAGCTGTAGGCCATACAAATATTTGTTCCATGCGGGGATCGCACCCACGACACGCAGCGCAAGCGCACCAGTCAATCGCTCGGCCACTGCACTAACCGTGCCGTCACTATGGATCAAAGTCAATTGAATTAAAGTCTGTGTTATTCATAAAACAATGATTTTGGTTGCAAACATCGCAATCACAAAATATATGAATGCAATAATTCAGTAGACACTATAAGTAGGTAACCATTTAGAGTATGGCAATCTGGATAATTTACCAATTAATGCCAAAAACAGCTATAGATTCCATTTGCACGACTAATTGCTACCATCGATTGCACGTTTCATTAGTCTGGATCATGGACATATAAATGGTTCAACCGTATGAATCTGTAATGACCAATCCACTTAGTCTGGCATATTCGGAAGTTCCCTGCAAATCAGGGAGGGTTATTAAATGATAGCTTTCAATTAAAGTCTATCCATACTAATATTATAAAGAAGTATAGTTTGGATGTAGGGGGTAATCTTCGAAACTCCTGCTCCGATTCCGAAAATTCTTTCACTAATGTGAAGCTACAATATCTCCGAGTATCATAGGCTATATTTACGACGTGCCCGTGAGATAATTTGTGGTCATAAGGTGAGTGAAGTCGCAGGAAAAAGCTAGTTAAGTGAAAATGCGAAAGAAGTGACCCGTGCAGATTTTTTATGAAAATTGACAGTAAAATGAATGAGTCTTTTCTGAGAAATCTTCACATAGATACAACCTGAAAGTATTAGTACCATAGCAATGATTCGTTTGATGTAGCAATAGGCTAGAATCTTGTAGGTACAGAGATCAAAGAAAGATTTTGTATTTTCATCAAGTTTTTCATATGTATGTAGAACATTTATGAGAAGCTTAGCCGGAATACTTAGTTTAGAGCTTGTTAACAATTTCCATGATTATATCGAAGTCTTTGTTACCATCACAATCTGCCTTTTCCGAATTATGTTGGTGCTTCCAGTCTATCCGGTTGCAGCTAAATATCAGTATTTAAAAGCCTTTGTTGCCACAACACAAAATAAATAAATAACGTTTGTGGCAATCAGGGATACTAAATCAGGAGATTTCTAATCGGCCATCGATGTTGGTTTGATGTATTTGTTTACAGATACTGATTTGTACGCAGATAAGTACAGCCAACAAAACGTATGAGTACACATGCACAACAGAACGGGGTATAAATAAAATTTCTAAATAGAAAACATAAACGTATTTTCACAGGGAGTGTAGTTTTTTGAAATATGAAATTATTGTTAGTGTTTTATACTATAAAGATATATAATATCAGTATTTTACTTGGAGCGACTGCCTCTCTACCTCCACAAATTAGTCAGTACTGGGTAATACAATACCCCTTGGTAATACTGGTTGTCACACTTTCGGGCTACTGACTACCTATAACGAGTGTCAAAGATTTACAAATGACAGCCGGAACCAACGGCGTATCTATACTAATATTATAAAGATGTAAAATTTGTTTGTAAGTTTGTACGTAGGGTGTAACTTTAGGAACTAATGATCCAATTCTATTTTTTTTTCTTACAAGTAGTATAAAGATATATTATTCGTAGATATAAAGGCTATAAATTACATTTTTACCATGCATATTAGCCGAACTATCACAATTTTAGAGGTAGAAGTCGTGGGCGAAGTGCTAGACGTAAATATACAGGTACATTTAGACATTTCTTGTAAGTTTTTTTAACTCTTTTGTCAACAGTACGTAACCTGCGTTTGACATCTGTCATGGAAATGACAGTATTTTGTGAATATGTGTGGTTTCCGAATTCTAATGGCACCTTTCTACATTTTCTGCTCCATAGATAATACACCTTCACATTAGGGCTCCGTGTGTGATGTAACGCGTCTTCTGTGCAACCTCGCAATGTCAGTACATTATTGTTCGTCAGTACATTGGTGATTGAGGTGTTCTGATAATGGTACAGTTGCGAAGGCGAAAACTGGTTTATACAAACGGACCCTTGTCGAAGCCGTCAACCAAACAATCCTTACATCAAACTAAGTAACTCTATACTCAAAAATTATTGCTGGAACATGACTTTTTTTTGGGGTGAAAAACCACGTTTGCGGTAAAACTCAATGTTATGCACTTCAAACATTGTGTTGATGGATGCATTGAATAGTAAACGGATCATAGCGGTATTTAAACTAAAATTACAAGTTTAAAAACCAGTATTTAATAAAATCTCGTGAACATACAGGGTCTGTACCCTTCACATAGCCGTCAACCAGGCATTCTGTACATCAAACTAAGTAACTTTACGCAAAAATTATTGATGGGAATCGACTTTTTTGTTTGGGGTTAAAAATCACGTTTTAAGGTAGGACTCGATGGAAAGCACTCAAAGCATTGTGTTGATGGATGGATTGAATAGTACGGGGGTCGTGGAGGTGTGTTAAGTAAAAATCAGACATCAAAAACATGTATTTAAAAAAAAAAATTGTATTGAAAAAGTTGGAACTTTGACACCCAATATCTCCGTAACTAGAAGGTTTCTAGGTATGGTCTAGAAGAACAAAGAAAATATTTCAAAGACGGGGAGAACAAGTGCCTTTCGGCTATGTTAAGGGTCTATTTACACCCTTTATTGTAACTTTGACCTCTAATATCTCCTTAACTAGAACGTACCCAGGTATGGTCCAGAACCAAACCATGATCGCAATGATGGCGAGAACAAGTGCCTTCTCGCTTCGTTAAGGGTCTTTTTACCCGACTACGGCGAAACCAAAAGTAAGGGTTATGATTTTAGCAGTCTATGTATGTATGCATATTTGTATTTACGTATATTCCTCCGTAGCCCCTAAACTATACATCCAATTTTGATGAATAAGGTGTCAATCGATTCGTTATTATAGCCCGGGTAACATAGGCTACATTTTAACCAATTTCAACAATAGGTGGAGTCGATTTTACCTTGTAAAGCCCGATTTTAATTAAAGCGTGAATTTTCAGTAGTCGGGTTTTTAGTTGTACTATTCCACACAAATGTACGACTACCACCAACACCTTCATGAATCTCTATAAAAATCGCAACAGACAGAAGATGCAAACGACACACAAACAGCTGCCTGTAACTTGCTCAAGAGTAAGCAAGTAACTTGTATGCCATTGTAACAATAACCAATCGGACAATAGCTACAATAACCTGCAAGATTCTTGCATAGTAAGTCAATTTTATTTTCTCGCGTATTTCGCGCTTTGTATTTATCAGATATCATTACAACCGATCGTGTGTGCCTTTCCTAACGTGCATTGTGTTATTCTAAACTAGCTTTTGTCTGTGAGTTCGCCCACGGTCGAAGATTACCCCACGGGAACGTAGTACCGGTATAAAAGTCGCTTCCTAACATCCTATGTGTTAACCCAGGTTATAAACTATCTGCGTGCTTAATTTCATTGAAATCCGTTAAGCCTTTTTTGCGTGAAACCGTAACAAACATCCATCCATCTATTTAAACATTCGCGTTTATAATAGTAGTAAGATTGACGCTAAAGTATGTTCCGCAAGCAAAGGTGTGTGTAATTGTCTGGTCGTCAGCACTGAGCTCTTCATGTTTTATAAATATACACATAAAACTAGCTATAATTCTTATTCCTTCTCCGTCCATGCTAAAATTCAATTTTCAAAAACTTTTCAAAAACAGCTTAAAAGAGATCTTTTCCCATATTACAAAATATTGAAATATTATATTTGCAAATGTATTTATACAGGTATATATTATTATTATACAGGGTGTAATTAAGGGACAGCCCTCCAAAAAATGATGGGGTGAATTCAGTATATCATTCTAAGATGACCGGTAAATCTGACTGGTTTTATTTCCTCATACGCAATGTATCGTTACCGTGGCAAAACACACGTAGCGAAAGGTAAGCGCGACGACAAGTTCGATGCACTTTGTAGTTAGGCAGGAAGTGAACAGCTGATTTCACTCGTCGTTCGTTAGAGTATTTCAACATCCATTGTTGTATGTTTGATTTCAGTCGTATTGTTTACATAAATGGAGGGCTCCGTACAGGGAATATAATTTTAAATTGAAATAAAGGAAAAGTAACTGAAAAAAAATATTATAAAAAGTCTGGACAAAAAATCCGGTGGAATATGATTCAAAATAAGGAGCTGAATGCACCCTGTCAGTTTGAGTAGGGCTGTCCCTAACACCCTGTATACTTATATTTCATATTTGGGTTAAGACATCCATACTATACATGTTATTCTCTTCTTATTCTCACACACTACATTTCTTTTTTCCTTTCACAGGCCTCCTGGTAAAAAAATCTTTAGAAATAAGCTGTGCCTTTGTACTCTAAGTTATGTTATGATGTTTCCTTATGTTCTCTCTTGTGTGTACATAAATGATAAAATAACTAAAGGATCTGTAAGGTCCTAAACTACCATTAAAATAGTAGGAACCTAAGTAGATAGGTATTATGGTTGCCGCTTCCCGATAAATAAAATCATAAATCCGTGGCTGAAATGTGTGCAGGGTCTGACAAACGATTATTGCTGTTCTAAATCTTGGAACGGGATATCTTCGCCCTGACTTTAGATTTTAGAAGATTCTGCTGACGTTTATTGTGAAGGTAATACTTTTAGGATTTTCGAGGAAGGTATTTCAAATTACCTGCATTGTGTCACGTATTCTTCTTTATCGCGTGGTTAGTGCCTTACCTGGTGTCAGAGTTTTTATAATTTATTTATTTATTTAAACTTCATGAACAATGTAAGTCGTGGGTTCGAACCCAGCCAGGCGCATTACTTTGTGTAAGTTATTACATCACCACTGCTCTCAAAAACGGTGAAGGCAAACATCGTGAGGCAACCGGCATGTTCTAGAACCAAAAATTCGAAGACATGTGACATCTAACAACCCGCACTGGGCCCGCGTGGTGGATTATAGCCTATTCCCTCTAATAGAGAGAAGGCCTGCGTCCCAGCAGTGGGAACATTAATAGGCTGATTATGCTATGCTTTTGCTTATGCATGAACAATAGTGGTACATAGGCGGACTTAATGCCACAAGGCATTCTCTATAAGTCAACCTTTGGGTTAAATAAGAAAAAAATTGTGAAACATTGTGTTTATGCCGCCTATGGCTTTTTTACTTAACTTTACATGCTCTCAAGAAATATCTTTCAGACAAATGCTAGTTTCCTCACGATGTTTTCCTTCAGCGAAGCAGTGATAATTATAAAATACGCATATGAATCCGAAAAACATTGTAGGTATTTATAAGCCGATAGTCAAAATCAAAATCAAAATCAAAGCATTTATTTCAAGTAGGCCAGTTACAGGCACTTTTGAATTGCCGAAACAAAGACAACAGTGAAATATAGCTACAGTCCCAGTCACAAGGCACAAAAACTGTGAAAGTACTGTAGTTACCCATTCCCTAACGTAGATGGAGAAGAACGGGCAAGAAACTCCATGGACACTCTTTTTAATCAGAATATTTCTACAAAACCTTGGTTACATCATTCATGTTGAGATGGTACATTATGTGAGAACGATGCAGCAAGATGTGTATGTTAAAAGTGTCCATAGTAAAAACAATTCAAAAATAAAATAATTAATTCAAATAAGCCGTGGCAAATAAGAGATGACCAGTCACAACTGACAGCGCCCGTTCACGAACATGATGCATGTATCAGCACCATTTTGAAGGGAACTAAATGTTCCGACACACGTGCCACCATCAGCGAGACATTTGAGTGAGCATGACATACTCCTAACCGCCAGGGCACATTCAAGTCAAGAAAAGACGCAGTTTTCCAGCGAATGACAGCTTTCTAGTACATAGTACTCACACAATATGGGCTATGCGGCTATATAATACTAAAGAGATGAATTTATACAATGCAAAGATAGTTGTACAATCTTCAGCAGCTCCAACAATACTATTTAATGCTATCAATTTATGCGCCCCTGTTCTTGTGGAGCAGGATATTTATTATTGTTAGGATATTTATTACTGTTATTGTTGATATTGTATATAGATAAATCATAATTATGATGCGGCCTAGGGTGGAGCACGCTTGCCTAGAAGAAACCGATTCACTCGAATCTTAAAGACATACAGATTATAATGTTCGGGGAACACGGAAGTCGCCAGTGGGTTCCACAGACTTGCAATTCGCACAATGAAATGTGGAAGCATAGGGCTTTGTTTGGGTCCGTGGAAGTTCAACCATACAACAGCGACGCTTTGCCATATCTCTGCACATCTGAAGATGGAATATAACACTAAGCCTGAATCATACCTTATCAAAAACAAGATCTCATGTCAAGTAACTGAATAATAAACATGCAAATAACTCATCGTTATATACAGAATCCTGTTACGTCACTTACGCCCTTTGAGTATTCAACGCCGAGTTAAATGTAATTTACATAACATAAAAGTTTATTCATCGTAGACACATAACAACAACGTATTTCACTCAATTTTGTACTTTAATACCAAAAGGTTAAGTTCACTTTTTTTTATTTTACCTTGACATTAAACAAAAAAAAAACAGCGTACCACGTTTTAGGTAGTTTATTGGTTTTAGTAAAGAAAATTGGCAGACACGTGCAATAAAAACCTAAAAAAAATTACACATCATTGTTTTTAAACTAGATGGGGCCGGTGTTTTGTACCTAAGACTACTCTGAGAAGAAACAGCCGAAATAAACTCAGAGGTCATTGTCTCTTTTAAGGTCCAGGCATAATTTTGGTCGAGATGGGCTTTTGAAGAAAAAAACACACAGATATCAGTGGAACTGTCCAGTCAGTGCAAGCATTTGTCAGTTATCGTGTACCTATAAATCAAGGAGCTTAACTGAATAGAATTCATAATCAAATATTCCTATTTTTACTCAACTACGGCAAAACCAAAAGGAAGGGTTATGATTTTAGCAGTCTTTGCATGTATATTTGTATTTACGTATGTCCCTCCATAGCGCCTTAACTATTCATCAGATTTTGATGAATAAGGTGTCAATTGATTCGTTATTACGGCCCGGGTAAACTAACATTACATTTTAACCGACTACAACAATAGGAGGAGTCGATTTTACCCTGTAAACCCCTATTTGTTTTTTAGTTGTTGTATACCACACAAATTCTTGTTTACAAGCTTTTATTCAACTTGCAATAATTATGTTTTTGAGGTCAAGTCTTGCAATTGAATTATAAAACAGTTCTACACGATCAATTGAGCTGAAATTTTGCATACACGTTTAGTGTGAATATCAATGCCGTCATTCTAAATCAACTCCCAAAAATTTTTTATGCGCCTACATTATGTGGGTATCAATTAAAATGGTTTTCTGAGAAGAATACGAAAAAAAAGTAACACCTATAATAAAAAGGGTTTTTAAGAAAAAAAAATATTTACTTCAGCTTGTTTAATTTTAGTTCCACCTGTTCTGTTCCGCTGCTGGGCAAAGGTCACCCTCATATCCTTTCCTTCCAATCTTCTCTTTGTTTTGCATTTATAGAATAAATTAAAATACGTTTAATTCATACTAATAAAATGTCCATAATTGGTTAGTAACATTATCTTATACCAATGTAAGTCAAAAAAAAAATCTTAGATAACATGCAGCCTGATAAGCCTTCCTACAACTGTAGGTTCAGGTCTCTCTTCAAATATCCTTAGGATTCCGTTGCCACTTCCTCGAATTCGGCGAATTAGTGAGGCTCTCTTATGGTTTATTTTTTTCATATTATTATGAAAATACCAACAAAAGTAATTGATCATTTTGGAAAACCGAATAAGTTCTAAGATTCATTAAAATTTCTGTAACAAAGTGCTATTCACAATTATTTTACCTCTGTGAACTTTATGATGTTTTTAATACTTTGAGTACGAAATACGCTCCATGATAACTTCATTGTACATACCTAAGTCTTTTATACACGTTTAAAAATTATAAAGACTTAAATTGCAATTTTCGTTAAAGAGAAAACCTATTTGAATGAAAACACTATTAGCAAAGTTTGCATTTTATAAAATTTTATGAAAGCAAAATCCTGAGGACTTTTACACATTTTAATAAGACTTGAATGCAATTTGTTTGGTTAAAGCCTTACATTTTCTTTTTTCTTGTAAAAATGTTGATTTAACACAACTTTGAGCGAGAAACATCTCAAAGTGACGCATTTTAATAGAAACATGATTATGCAAATGTTTTTGCTTTTATAATGAAAAATGCACAAGCATCGCAGTATAAAAAAGGATAGACAATTAACATGTTAAATAGTAAAGCACAAAGATTTCGTGTAATATATTCTAGACGGATTCTAGCCGCATGCACGATGACCGCTGGGCAAAAGTCTCCACACGAAGGTTGCCGGAAGACGGACGGCTCCTCCGAGGTCGGCCCATAAAGAGATGGCGAGACGATCTGGAAGCGTACCGCGAGGTTCTTGGAGGCACGGGAAAAGAGCTCATGGAAGGAATTGGGGGAGGCCTTTGTCCAGCAGTGGGTCATACAAGGCTAATACAAAATAGTAATAAATATTCTAAACACGAAAATTAAGCTTTTCTTGAGTAACCACTTATGACATGTTAGCTAGGATGACTGCTGAGTCTCTTTTAAATTCCTCCTAATTAGGTTCCTCTTATTAGAAAAAAATCTTTAAGAACCCCTGTTTTTATTCAAAATAATGTCTTAGTAATTATTACAGCTGTTATAGAAACTCCACCAAAGAAAATTGCGGCACGTCACGGTTAAAATAACTTTTTTTAAATGTAAAATACTCAGACAAAATGAATTGCTTGGATATAACTAAACAATTTTGGCGTAAGCTTTTCGATCAAGAATAGATTATAGGTAGAAGTCCCGGTAATTTGACGCAGAGCTGAATTTTCCGCTTTACCAGTCTTTTCGCCGGATTAGATTTATCCCTAACCAAAACATTTCTACGAAGTCTTTGACAATTACACGAATCTACATCAAAAGGAAACTAACTATATCTATTGTAGGACTGTAGACGACACGGCAACAAAGAACCTTAATTATTCTTAATCAAATATTATTGTCTCTATAAATCTTAACACGGCTGGAATTAGTTAGAAGGCAAAATTGGGTTTACGGCCACAGTGCTGATGAAATTCTGGAATAAAACTGTCTTCTTATCAAAGTATACAGAAAAGGTACACCCTTATGGCACCCTTTATGGTTTCTTAACGCATACAGGATATATCAATAGATCTTTTTTTTATTAGCCTGATGTGTCCCACTGCATTGCAAAGGCCTGCCTTCCCTCTTTCCATTTATCTCTGTCTTTGGCTATTTGGGGCCAATCCTTTTGAGAAGAGTCCAGCTCGTCACGCCGTCTCCTTCTGAGCCTACCGCGTCGCCGGATTCTGTTGCCACTTTGGCCCAATTTTGATGAGACATGCGGCAGATGTGGCCTGCCCAGTTCCATTTTAATTTGGCGGCTGTGTTGCAAACATCTGCTGTTTGAGTCCTGGATCGAATTATACTGTTCCGTATACGGTCAGAAATTTGGACTCCTAAGGCAAGATAATCAATAGATCTTGGAGAAAAAAAAAATGGTTGTTTCTTGTTTTATTATTACCGCGTCGTTGGTCTAGTGGTTGTATTTTGACTGCTGAGCATGAAGTCCTGGGTTCGGTTCCTGGGTCGGGCAAATTGTTATATGGTTTTTCAATCAGGAATTTCTCAGTAGCAGCCACGGAGTCTAGATTTGTGCCCGGTTGATTGCAATAGGCTCGCCCCCTATTACATGGGACTTAAAGATAGCTGGCGAAATTTGGATGTACTATTAGCCTCTCTACCTAACCCTTCGGAGATTACAGGCACAATGTTTTGTTATGTTTTATAATTAAAACCCTGTTGTGTTCCCCTGCAGAGCAAAAAAAACTTCAGATGTTGTGAAACAAATCGTCAAACTTTACAAAATTAAAACTAACAAACAACTCGAAAATAAAATCTGTAACTAACTTCAAAAACTCCAAACATTGCTAAGTCAAAGAAACGGCAACAGTTACATTAAATGCATGAACGACACAAACAATACACCGACAGAGCATGAAGAATTAACATTTAAACTGCTCCAAGCCCAAAGAGGCTTTGTTAGTCCCTGTTAGTCCATATCCACTCGGGTACGAAGGGTAATTAAATAATTTCTCTTAACAAAAGCCCTCTCAGGTCGTGGCACTCTTCAACAAGTTAAATTTTCATGGAGCCTTGTAAAGTGACCTTTGGATTTACGCGGCGTGTCTCTGAGTTGGCGGGAAATTTAATGTGTCTCTGGTCTTACGTGATTTCTTAGTTTCTAATTTAAGTCTATCATAATCATATGATGCTCAAAACGCTGCCGAACTCAATTGGGACTGGGCAGGACATGTCTGCCGCATGCCGGACAAACTGTAAGCCAAAATAGCAGGAAATTGGTGCCCTGATAAAGTGAAGCGGCGTTGCGGCAGGCCACGAAGGAGATGGTGGAACGAACTAGACAAGTTCCGTTAGAACTGGGAGGAGTACAGTAGACGCTCAAAAGTGCACTACCATGCTAAAGATTATATTGCTATGAACTGTGCGAGCGCGATACAGCAGTGTGTGTGCGTGTGCGTCTATGAGTGATGTCTCAACATTCCACACATAACACACACTAATGAACTGTCGTCACACTACGCGAAATAGCATTATATTTCTGTTGCATTTAGAATACACATCATAGTGATGACCTGTTCTTACCATTGCATTGTTAAAATTCGCGTAGTATTAACATGGGTTGGTAGCTGTTTGGGCTGAGCATGGGTTCACGATCAATGAAGTCCAAGTTCGAATCCATGTTATTACAATGTGTGGCTGTTTTTTGTTTCTTTGAAACCTTAATTATAAGCTAGCTTAAGTGTTCATTTTCTTGACGAAAAGAATATTGAAACTAAACCCCAATTTAAGATCATTAAGTTTAAAATTTATTTCTTAATTTTTTTATATTTATTTACGGTTATGTTAATATTACTAAATATTTAGTTACCCGGTCTACTTATTAAATTAAGCATTATTATTTTTTCGCCATAAACAAGTCTTCCTATTGGCAAGACTTGAAAGTCTTCTCGTCAGAAAATACAGTCACCTCCCAGTTAAAATCTAAATAATCTCGAGCAAAATGTAGTCTTTCCTCCCTGTGTTTTTGTGTCAAAAATGGTTTTTAGCTGGCTTCCGATAATGTAAACCTTCAGCATGGACTGCATGGCGAACAGTCTGTAATGTAGTATCCAATTGCTCTGCAAACATTATAGTTGGAATGAAACCATTTGTTTCATATTCTTCCACCATAAAACGTCGCTGAGTCGGGTTAATAAGCTACCTTTCACTTCTTAGACGACTCTTCAGACTACCTTCTTCCTCAAACCTCTTTACCCAACGGCTAACAGAATTTCTAAAAAAAAAACAAAATATGATTACACACTTGCAACTAGCAATTTATTTAATAATAAGAAAATCACACACCACAACTATCATCATAATAATTATAATTTTTAAAAATAACTTACACATTTTAAGCCAGTTTCAGTTGAAATTTGAGAAATATTAAGCCCATTTTTACGCAAAGTGACAATATTTGCCCTGTCATCAATACTAATATTAGCTTGCATCTTGAATAAAGCCAATCAAACAATACGCTAATTAGCGTATTGAACTTTGTCACGAGCGTTTGTGTTATTATTACGATTAATCGTAATAATAACACAAACGCTCGTGACAAAGTTCACCAACTAACAACGTCATAACTAACTACTTTGTTCAATCCAGAAGTTTATTTTGTTTCACATTCACCCTCATCTTTTTTGTTAATAATAAGTTCCAACTAATATTTAGAAAAACATATCTCATCGGGTCTAACGTATCATTTATAATTAAAACACAAAAAGTGTAATGTCACTTGGGTTCGTGGTTCGTGCAGGCTACACCGTGCGAGACATTTTATCTACAGCGTTAACCGCTAAGCCAGATAGACACATAATTGTTAGTTTGAAATTAAATATCACTAACTTAATACTCCGTCGCGACATGACAGGCTTGTCACTAAGGCAAATGATAATTATATCGCACTCTTTCTGACTAGATAATTATGAAAGAGTGCGATATACGAGATCGTGTATGTGTGCAAAATGTTTGTTATGGAAAAAGGTCGTAAATGAGACTTGTTTTGATGCGATCGTTTTGTGAAACTGCTACTGCACTTATGGTATCTACTGTACATGAGGGTTCACGAGTAATGAAGAGAGTAGAAGGTGGCCTTTGCCCAGGAGTGGGACAGAACAGGCTAGGAAAAAAAAATTGTGAACGTACTTTTTTTATTGCTTAAAGCGATGGATAAGGTCTTTGATAGAACGAGCGCGTCCTGAAGATGCATGCAGATTTGCAGACGGGTTAACATAGGTGGTTGTCAAACTCAAGTAAATGGTATCTGTCTATCTATACAGGTTCGTACTTTATTAGAAGAGGGCAATACGGAACCTATAATACCCTTGGGGCTTATATCTCGGAAACGTGACACTTTAGAACATTCTGTTTTAAACAAAACTTGTTTGTACTGATGCCAGCTATCGATTTCTGTGTGTAGGTTTGATTAGGTACTTCTAATTTGTTATAATACCTCTCTATTGAATTAATTTCTATAACACAGTATTTCTAAGAACAGGAACAACCTGATATGTTCATATTAATCAGAATCGAATATAATATAATCGAAATACCAAAATAATTTCATAATATCTACCACAAGATGCCAAC
Organism: Noctua janthina; assembly: GCA_963576755.1. Classification (NCBI taxonomy): domain Eukaryota; kingdom Metazoa; phylum Arthropoda; class Insecta; order Lepidoptera; family Noctuidae; genus Noctua; species Noctua janthina. The sequence continues at coordinate 10,777,327 of OY755055.1, forward strand.
TAATTATCTTAGTAGTAACTCAATATAGTCAAATAAAATGTATCGAAACTTTGTAGTACCTTACTTTAGGTCAGGATTTACCCCACAATAGGTATTTGAAGTTAAGCAAGCTGAACCCGGGCGTAAGCAGGGATTTATAACGCGAGGCGTGTGCCGAGGCTTCCGCCGAAGAATAGGCTCCCTTTTTATTTCTAAAGGGTTATGGGCACTGAAGTATACATATTCTTCTCTGTATTATTGTTAGAACGCGGGCTGTTTTACAATTTTTTTTTTTAATTTGTACCCACCTAAGTTAAACATTGTAGGAAAATATATGAAAAACAAAACGATGTCTTAAAAAATACTACTAAATCTTATGTCCATTTTTACACCAACTACCAAAGTAGTTATATGGAGTTATGCCCGACTCGTCACTGTTACAACTTGTCGTCGAAAAACAAAAGTTCACGATTCACAACTGTTTCAAATGTTTTTGTTTTTATAGTACCGATTCGTCATCGATGCTAAAGTATCGTCGAGTGAACAAAGTATACAATTCATTTTTATTATAAGGTAGGTACAGGCAGTAGGTAAGGAACATGACATGTATCTACTTGGAACTTGAGGCGAACGCGCCAGGGTAGCCCATGAAATTCAAAATTTCAATATCAGAATGTATCTTGATTCAAGCATGATCAGAAACAATAATAAAATACCTATCTATCCACAGAATCATCATCATTAAAATCAAATACAACTCTTTTATTTTAAATTGCCGTACTGAATGACTATTTTACGAAATAATGTCATTTGAAGCCCTTTCTAATGGTTTATTCCGATCTGCCCCCACCGGTCTGTCACAGTGGAGCAAATACGACTTAATCAGACGCAACCAACACGTGGTGGTAGATGAGACAAATAATTGCAACTGCCACCACTGGTGACAGACCGGTGGGGGCAGATCGGAATTAACCTTTCTAACATATCCTTGATGCTTATAAAAGCTGTGGTTATTTAATGCTAGTACAGTATCCCAGCACCTTCTTACTGCTCCTAAGTTTAAGTGGAAATGCACGTGTGAATGTATGTAAAGTAAGCCTCATTTAATTATTCTCTTAGGCGATGCGACTAACTCCGTCAGAAAGGACTAACTTACAGCTACTAAGTAAGTTTCAGATGCATTTCAGGACTGAAACACTGAAACATTACACACTTGAGCTCACTTTTTAATTTCGTTGACTTAACGCGTTTATCCTCGAGTTATTTAAGAATTGTCTGTCTGAGTGTTTTGGAAAGGTACGACCTTTGATATTCTGTGGGATTTTTAATTCTTGAACAAGGATAAACTATTTGAGGAGCTCGTGGTTGAATAATAACAGCCGCTCAGGTCAATGTCCAAGGTTAAGCCAAGCTTGCCTAGGGCGGTCCGTAGATCGGTGTCCATCATTTTTTTGCCCCACACTAGGAGTTTCTCCTGTGTCGTGGGTGCATTGACAAACATTTAAACTCACATAACAACACAAACAGCCAGACCCGGAACAACTACTTGTAATCCATACAAATATTTGTTCCGTGCGGGAATCGAATCCGCGACACGTACGTGATTACGTACCGACTTTCTTCAGTGTCTCGGAAAGCACGTTAAGAGCCACAAATGACAGCCGGAACCCCGTTGTAGATCTTTGACAGTCGCTACGAGTCGACAGAAACTTGAAAGTCTGACAACCAGTCTTACTAGGGGTATGAGTTATAGTAATAGGTCTTTAACTATGAAACTGCCGTTTTTTTTTCATATTTTGTTCTGTTTGTAATTTTGACGTAAAGTTTTATTTTTCCCCACATTCCATTTTTACTGGATTAATTGTTAAATTACGTACCTTTTAGAGTTTAAAACCGTACTGTCAGTTGCATATTACCTCATAGGGTAGTGTGTCAAAACAACTGTTCCAATGTAATATTTTTGTCATAGACTGTTTTAATGTGTTTTGAGAATTTAAGGGACGCAGTGCAGCGCAGCTGTTTACACACCATAGTTTGCAATTGCTTCATAATCGGTAAAGACGTTACCAAGAAAAAAAAAAATGTTAGTATGGAAATATCACTTTTCACGAAATCGTCCACACAAATCGGCAATTTCATACTTTAACCCCTAATATTAACCCAGTACTAGATTGTGGAGTTCAGATATGCAGTTACTCCGTGTATAATTTTGATATTTAGCTGTATCAGGTTAGACTGGAAGTCGACCTCAACATATTTTGAGAAAAGGCTAAATAGATATAAGCATTTTAAAGCTATGGAGAAATAAATTTCATTTTTAAATTGAGTACTTGTCTTTGAATTTAGTCCCTTTCTAAATGGGTATAATAGACTGTTTTGCTTCGATTTTGGAACAAGTGATAGTAAGTAGGTATAACAACTACTGAAGTATATTGAATTTGTTGAAATTCAAAGCAACGATAATATTTACATAAATACGTGAATCAGATTCAGAACCCTTTCTTGATTTAATCACAGTTGGCGAAACAACTAGTGAAATCTAATATTCGTATCTACGTAAGGATCGACCTTTAAGTTTAGACGAGCTCAGCCGAAAAATGTTTGATATTTTTTATTAGTGTAGGTAAAGTCGGCCTTTAAATTGCTTTACCCCCCTAATGATTGAATGCCATACGTCATAAAATGACAAGGTCAATTTGTCTATGTAACTGTTAGATATTGAAGAAATTTTAACTAGGAATTGGTGTTAAAAGTGGTAAGACAGTGACGAGGTAGACGGTACATTTTGAGATAAGTAAAAGGATTGTAAAAAATAAACTTTTTATAATACTGACAAGAAGTTGTACAGACTAGATAATGAAAGAGTTTTTGTAAAATTAAAAAAAAACCGGCCAAGTGCGAGTTGAACACAGTTCCGTGTAAACTATGGAGAAGTATTTTGTTAATAAACTGCATTTTTCACAATTAATTATTTTTCAGATTTTTTCCTTTACAGACACGTGCTTTGAGACATTGCATTGTCAAATTTCATGATTCTACTTCAACGGGAAATACCTTATAGGTTTTGATTCCCTTGTGAAATCGTAAAATATGGATCTGGGACATTTGCGCGAAAGACATATGCGCGAAGGACACTTCCGCGAACCCGCTTGCGCGAAAAGATATATGCGCGCATGGACTTTTGGGCGATTAGACTTTTGCGCGAATGAACTTTTGCACCCATAGACACTTACGCGCATAGACACATGCGCGCAGAGACACTTGCGCGAATGGATACTTGCGCGAATGAACTTTTGCGCAAAAGGACACTTCCGCGACTAGATTTACTCGCGACTGGCTACGGTTAATCTGTAGAGTGAACATAACATCATATTATTTCTTATTTTCAATGAGATAGAGCGAGAGAAGTGGCAACACTGCCCGAGAAACATGTCAAATTATTTTTTCGTATCTACCATGAATAGTGTTGCCAGATATAATTATTATTTAATCGATTTACAATATCGATTTTGAACAAAATAATTACTCTCTGTTCAAGCTTTTGGGTTTCATTAATGTCGATTTTTAAGGACATTCAGTTGTTTTAATGTCTATTATGACAAATGTATATTGATGTAAAGAACATTCTTGTTACTTTGTACAAAAAAGATTAATCAATCGATTCCGATTTAGTAGAACCTCAGTGTTATGTTTACTCTACAGCTAACCTAACCTAACCATTCGCGCATAAACCTTTCGCGCATGTGTCTTTGTGCGTAAATGTCCGTTCGCGCATAAGTCCATTCGCTCAAGTGTCTATGCGCGCAACTGTCTATGCGCCCAAAGGTCCATTCGCGCAAAAATCTAATCGCCCAAAAGTCCATGCGTGGATATGTCTTTTCGCGCATGTGGATTCGCGCAAGTGTCCTTCGCGCAAATGTTTTTCGCGCTAGTGTCCTGATACCGTAAAATATGCGACATAAACGGTCATAATAATATCTTTTGATCGCGTTGACTTACAAGTTCGCTTTTTTCACTGTTCCAAGAAGGTAGCAAACTGAAATCAATCAAATCAAATACTCAGGGTATTTCAGTTTGATACTTCCAAGACTTCCTGAGAAAAAGGGTCTTGACAGACGGACAAGAAAGTGATTCTATAAGGGTTCCGTTTTTGCCGAGGTACGGAACCCTAAAAACCTAAAAAAGATTAGCTCCAGCTTCCACTTTTTTGTTTTTATAGAACCTTTTCTTTCCATCAACGTATCTAAAGATCTAAAGTATATTTTTGTTTACATTTCCGATTTAGTAAACAAATGAGTTGACATTTCGATTTAAAAATAAAATAAAATGTTTACAAAACCGTTCTTAATGTTAAACACAGCGTGTTATCTTTAAAAAAAGTCTACTAAAAATTGAAGTACAAACTCTTTAATATATTCGTACCGTTGTTGTTTACCAAAACAGACATGTAAGGCAAAACACACTGTACAACGAGCTCGCTTCACTCTACGTTTGATTTATTCATACAGACGTGTGATAAGGTAGCCGGGCTCAGGTGCTGCACACTCAGCTTCGACAGCTGGCAGAAAAACAAGGAGCATTTATTACAAACTTGGTCCGAAACACACTGACGGGGTTGCTACGTAAAATTAAACTATACCCAACTTCTGTGGAAGGATACGCAAGGGACTATGTTGTGAGCGGTGGCTCCCCGAACGATCAAATTGCTACGTCTAAAAATTTTCTGCTAAAAGCATCTTTTATAACTCGACGTGTGAATAATTTACTCTAGTTTGATAACCAAATTCAGGATCTTTAATAAATAATAAATGTAGTTTAGGACGAGTTTAAGTTTAATATCTTTTTATCCTTAGCTAAAAAAGGCGGTAAAATGTTCAGAACGCCTATCTGCGACCTACGACGATCTTTACACATTTATTTGAGAAAACATGTACTTACATACCAGTGGCGAAGGTTCCATAGAACTCGATTCCTATCGGCTTGCCTTTGAAAAACGGCACAGTCAGTATTCTATAGATAAATAATATAATCACATTAAAGATATGTACTCTGGCTTACCTATTACAAAAATTGACCCTTCGCTACTGCTACATACAATATAACAGACAAATCCAAGTTACTGCACAGACAAAACACAAATTAAAAGAAACATGATGGACTGTTTCTCAAAGGATTGGCCTACAATCGCACTAGATCGAAATTTGCAAGGAGGGAATCCCAGGCCTTTGCCCTGCAGTGGGACAATATAGGCTTATTATATAATAATTTACAATAAGGAACGAATAAAGTATTAAATAAAATACTTTAAAATAACAAAGAAAGTTATCTATCTTGTATCCTCTCACAAAACAAGCAGAAACAAAAATCATCTTTCGCTTGTCCTCTCACAGAATCTCATACATCCACGACATTACACATTCTTGTTTCGACCACGTTTTTACATAGGATAATCGACGCACGCCGGAAACATCGCCAACATCAAAAAAAGCCCGTTCTCATCACCAAAAAACCGAACTCAATTAACTGTCCTCTCAAAAATATACATTGCACACAAAATAAAAACAGAATAAATAAATGTAAACAACATTCCAGTGATAACAGAACTCAGCGTCAGCAATAAAATTAAAAAAGAACGACCTCAAAGTGCGCTCAACGAATCGCGAGGATTTCGTAAAACCTCAATTCATTTTATCGTTATCTGAATGACTCACTAACGCTGATTAATTGGTATATCAGTGAGGTTCAACAAATAAAACTTGTAATAGGGGCTGCTTTTTTTTATTTTTCGTTCTGAATTAGATCGTAAATGTTCATCAGAAACAAGGGCATTTGATTAGTCTTTTCCCAATTGGCGATTGGCTGCTGCGCTGCGTGTCGCGGGTTCGACTTCCACAGGAACAAATTCCGGATCCGGATCTGGTTGTTTGTGTATGTGAGTCTAAATGTTTGTAAACGCACCCACGATACAGTAGAAATTCCTCGTGTGTGGCAGCGTTAAAAAAAAACTACATGTATTAGTTTAGCTTGTAGTCCCAAATTAAAATTCAAAATATTTGAATTCACTTAAACCTCATGTAGGTTTAAGTTAATTCAAATATTTTGAATTCACTTAGGAAACGTGAGCAAAAGGTACACTGTTCGGAATGGTAATTTCCAATGGAGGAGAACCGCCACGAAACTCCATGTTTTTCTCTGCAGACACGACGTTTCTGACCCATTATTTCCTGCCATAATACCCACAAATTGGGAGGTCGATTACAATCCATCGTTGGCCAAAAAAAACTTCTGACACCGAATTGATATTCTACCTTTACGTTTTTTGATTGAAGAGCAATGTTCCAAAAATGCCTGCAGCTGTACAGACCTAGTTAATTATTAAATTATAATTTTAACAAGGAAAATAATTTTGTCTACATGTTTTTTCGTAGAACCATAGCTCAAAAAAAGGAATTTTGCCTCGATCTATTCTGGTTTTATGTAAAGCCAAACCAAAAAAAATATGAATAAAAATGTAATAATTAACATTTTCTCCAGCCAGTGGCCTTGTTTTGTATCTAACGGAGCTTTTTAAAAACAAAAATTTTTAATGTCGTATCAATCTTATAAACAGTTAATTTGTAACTTTTTATATACTTATCGTATTAGTCAGTAAATTTACGACACAACTTTACACTAACAATAAGTGACACGACAACACCTAAATAAAAGCGGTCTATGGAATATTCACCGCTCGGCACAACACTGAGAGTAGAAGTTCCAACAGTGTAATCATATTTAGGGACTTATTTAGATCTTGCTTATTGTTAGAGAAAACGTCCAGTGTCCTAAAGTCATCAACATGCAAGCGATCAAATTGATCAAAGTTCGTACTGATTTCTGCAGTGTTAGCTATACTTTCTTAGTGTGAATGACATGAAGCGATTTCCCCGTGGGCGATGAAAAGGTCGGTTAAATTACTATCTGTACATAAGTTTATTAAACTTAGGTATAAAATAACTAGCTAGCAAAACCTACGCAGACGATTACTTTTCCTTAAAATTCAAAGGTCGGATAGATTTTGAATAAACTCTGTAAATAGCGAACTCGTAATATTAATAAAGGATGTAACAAGACCCTTAACGAAGCCGAAAGGCACTTGTTCTCTCCGTCAATACGATATTTTTTTTTGTTGTAAACTGTACCTGGGAACCTTCTAGTTACGGCGGTCAAAGTTCCAACTTTTTTTTTTTTTAAATCATCATCATCATTACCATTTCACCCGAAAGACGTCCACTGCTGGACATAGGCCTCCCACAAGTGTCGTCACATTGACCGGTCCCGTGTGTCTCGCATCCAGCGGATCCCTGCAACCTTTACCAGGTCATCGGTCCACCCAGTGGGAGGCCTTCCAACGCAACGTCTTCCAGTTCGCGGTCGCCACTCCAGAACTTTCCGGCCCCATCGGCCATCCGTTCTGCGAGCAATGTACCCTGCCCACTGCCACTTAAGTTTGGCTATTCTTCGGGCTACTTCGGTAACCTAGGTTCTCTTGCGGATTTCCTCATTTTCGATTTTCTTTTAAATACTTGTTTTTAACAAACGGTGAAGGAAAACATCGTGAGGAAACCGGCATGTCCTAGAACCAAAAATTCGAAGACATGTGACATCTACCAACTCGCACTGGGCCCGCGTGGTGGATTGTAGCCCATTCCCTCTCATAGAGAGGAGGCCTGTGTCCCAGCAGTGGGAACAGGCCTCCACTCTATGAGAGGGAATGATGAAACTATAGAAAGACACAATAACAAAAAGGAGGAAGGAAAAATAGAGAAAAAGGTAGCCGAGTAATCCTTGTTAGAAAACAAACATTATTTAAACGAGTTTAACAGAAATCTTCCACATCAATAACTTGTAAACTTGTTCGCACAAAACTTCACGGCCCGACGATTACGGTAATGAGGCGCGATAAGTTAGCCATCAATAATACCTACTGAGCTGATTAATGGCAACCCTGGAGCGACGAAAACAGACTTATAACACAACACGCTGTTGTCGCGTGCTTATTAGCCTCATTTCGTCAATCTGTCGGCAAAGACGCGAGGGACGGCAGGAAATAGAGAACACTTTTGAGAGAAGTAACCCTGGAGCGACAAAAACAGACTTATAATATAATACGTCACGCGATTGTCGTGCGCTTAAAAAGTCCACACTTTCATGCGATACGTTTCGGTTCAGACGACGTGTCTCGAGTTTTCGTCGACGACGACCATTCGAACAATTCACTTTTTGGACCTTTTCAAGCTGTAAGTCTAAGTATAGTCTCGTCACTCCCTTATGAGCCATATCTTTTCAAACAGTCGACGAAGACGCGCGGAACAGCGTCGAGTGTTACCAGTGTTCCCTTCGCCTTCAAAACACACATTTTGGTAAAGTTATGATGTACTCGTAAAAGTGGGGAGTTGTTGATGGCTCCACAACGGACAGAACACCTGAGCTCCTTGAAATGTGGACCGCATTAAACGCTGAGGACGACATTACTCGCCTGTCTTTGTTTTAGCAAGTTTGCCTTTAAACAGACTTGTAAAATAGATTCTTTAGGATAAATTGTATACTGTTATGTTTTACTGCCTATATAATTCTTTGCATGCCTCGTTGGCGTTGGTCTAGCGGTGGTATAGCGCCACTACTGAGCATGAGGTCCTGAGTTCGATTCCCGGGTCGGGCAAAGGGCTTATGGGGTTTTTTCATCACAAATTTCTCATTAGCAGCCACGGAGTCTGGATTTGTGCCCGGTTGATGGCAATAGGCTTGAAATGGCTTGGGACATGGGACTTGATACATAACCGGTGAAATATGGGTATACTACTAAGTACACCTCTGGCTAACCCTTTGGAGATTATAAGCGCGATGTTACGTTGTTTTAGTCTTCATCGCGAAAGATATCCCATATTCACTAACATCAGGCTTCATCTAAATATTGGCTCAAATAAAAGCTTGCTGCAGTATTTTCCACACTCAACACCGACAGTTTAAATTCTAACAGTGCATTCATATTTAGGTATCCATTGAGGAGTTACTTTGTGTTAGTGAAAAAGGATATTAGAATCAGTTTGTCAGGCCTAAGAAATCGCTAATCTTAGAAAAGTTTCTAAGATTAGCGATCAACTTAAGTTTCAATGGTTTGCCGGATCCATCGGTACAGTAGTCTTGTATGTTTCCCTTATCAGATAACAATTAATTTAATTGGTTGTTATCATACCGGTCAATTAACACAACATCTTATCTGATTTTGATAACAGATTAACGTGATATGAAGTGATTACACAGTTGATCATACTTCCAGGGTAAGATTTTTATTGAGTACCTACTTTCAGCGGAATTGAAGATCATTTTAATGAAGAGTATAGAAACCTATAAATAAATAAAATATAAATAACCCTAGAATATTATATCTTAAGTAAACTAAAGGTATAACTTTGTTGATATTTCATTTCTAATACCTTCGAGTTCGCTTTTATTCCTTTGGTTTCGAATTAATTAGTCATTCATACAAAACGACGAAGGCCCGTTTCAGATTTCAGTCTTTTGAATCCATATTAAAACCTAATCAACTTTCAATAGAATCTAATTTTAATCATCTCACATTTAAAGCTACAAAACGGGAATATATCTCAATGTAAAACAAATCTTGTTTCTAAGTTCTTGTGGCTCAAAATCCAATAAAGTTCTAGTATCGAAAAATACACGTTAGGATTTCGCATTGGTGTTTCCGAAAAATATGGAAACTGCATCCACGGTGCTTCTGATTTAAATGCAAAGCCTTGAAATGGGATCGCGTCGCTGGAATCCGACCATTTATCGGGTTCCATTGTTGGGAATCAAAGTGTATTTGCTAATGGAAATTATGATTCCTCCTGAACCATTTATGGATTGCAATAAATCAGATCGCATTTTTGAAGTTCGTAATTTCATCGAAGCTTATCTTCATTCCGGTTTCCTCACGATGTTTTCCTTCACCGTTTTTGAGAGCAGTGGTGATGAAATAACTTACACAAAGTAATGCGCCTGGCTGGGTTCGAACCCACGACTTACTGCTCGTAAGTGCTATGCTTATGCTTATCTTCATTTGTTTATTCAATGTTACTTTTATAAGACTTACTTGTAAGTATATTAAAATAATAACTGTACAAAGGCAGACGCTTAAGGCATTTTCTAGCAGTTTAACAGGTGATGGATTATTTTCTAGTGTGATTATTTTTAGGGTACAGTTGCTAACACTATATTATGTAGTTAATTTTAATCACGAGTTAATGACGTAAGCTTGTGACAATCATATTTTTGTAGAGTATGTTGTACAGCTCCAATGCAAAATTCTATCTAGGTACAGTCGCCTGCGCATCAAGTTCCCACAAACTGTCAAATTTCTCCAAATGATTTTAAACCATAAAATGTTGAAGGTTCAGTTCAAAATCGAACGAAAATGTTAACAGTCCGTGGTAAATTGATGCGTTGGAGACTGTACAGCAAAAAACGGGGTGGAAGGGACACCGACGCGAAAGCGGTTACCATGTATTCAGTACATCATTCTGAGCCCCATAGCAATTTTCATCAGTTATTAAGAAAAAAAATCAGTTATTCCATATCTTTTGACTGTGTAGGTATTGCACTTGAGTAATAAAAGAAAAAAATTAAAATCAGAATCATGAACGATATACAGAATACATGGTAACCGTTTTCGCGTCGGTGTTCCTTCCACCCCGTATACCTAAGTAAGTAAGTTGGTACTATGTTTGAGACAAGCTAATTTAAAAGAGCATGTTCTATAAAAAACCACTTTTCTCACTCAGAAAACAAACAATTTAAACCGCGCACCAATATATAATGTATTCGCACTATATTAATTTGCAAGCATTTGTAAATTTTCAATTAATAGTAATATAAAGCACTGCCGTCTGCCGAACTCATGAATAATGTTGTTAACCGAACTTAATGCGCTCAGAATAACATTTTATTACCAGTAATGGCGACGGGACGCGATGTGAATATTTATTGCAATTGAACAGTCTGGAATTTGCCTGTTTAATAAATCATAGAACTTTTGTCAAAAAGGACTTTTTACTTGACAATAACTGCAATCTGGTACGGTCAAACCGATCGGACCGGACTCCAGACTCACTGCGGACAACGGACTCCAGACTCACTGCGGACAACGGACTCCCGTCTCCTTGATAGGAGTCTGGTCCGCAGTCAGTCCGGTTACACTTAAAGAGCAGGTTTTAATTTATATGCAAAAATGAATTTTTCACACAGACAAACATCAAAACAGACAGACAGACATTCAAATATTTTATTTTTTCAATTTTATAATTTTTCTCACATTCAAATATTTACAAGACGAAGAAAATCGTAATCCAATACTTGAACTACATAATTAACAAATCGGTCTGTCTAGTGTCACACGCTTGCTTGTCAAGAAGCGTGTGAATTCGTGTGTCAAAATCAAAAATGTTCGGGATGAAAATTTTTGTTTGACAATATTCTCAATGTCCGCTCTATAAGTCTTTTAAAGCTCTTTACAAAAGTCTAAACTCATGTTGATAAACTAATTCCAATGAAAAATAATCAGCTGTACGGAGCATTGACACTGTGAGACAAATCTTTAGAATTTAACCATAATTTAATAAAGGTATTTATACTATTAGAAAACTAAACTAAAGTACTGTTAGAAAAGATAACAATCCTAACTCAATTTTATGTAAATTCGTTAAAATCAAAATGATAAATAACAACAGTTAAATCGTAGTTTAAAATAAATAAACAAACATAGTGCTTTAAATGATTTAACTTAATGTGTATTCATGAAAGTTCAATAAATTGAAAAAATTTGGTTAAACATGATTTTAGTTGAAACACAACAACTAACACAGGTACATATTTGTACAGACTTCAAGTATGTGCCTACATACAAACATACATTGATGTTAATTGAAATCATTTACACGGCTGTTGTTAATGGCAATAAAGCACATTTAATAATAACATAACATAACATCAATCCTGTAATCCCCGAAGGGTTAGGTAGAGGTATACATTATAATACCAGGCATATTTAGTCAGTTATGTTTAATTGCCATGTAATAGGGGGCGAGCCTGTTGCCATCAACCGGGCACAAATGCAGACTCCGTGGCTGTTAATGTGAAATTCCTGATGGAAAAACCCAATAACACTTTGCCCGACCCGGGAATCGAACCCAGGACTTCATGCTCAGTAGTCGCGCTTGCGGCCCCTAGACCGACGAGGCAGTATAGGACATTTCATTTACGCTATAAAAGCGTAATCAACCGACAAACAAACTACTTAGATCCATGGACCCATACCTCCTCTCTTAGACAAGGAGAGGGCCATAATCCGCCATTCGGGCACAGTACGGATTGGTGAAAGTCACGTGTCTTCGATTATAACACGATTTTATTCTTCACCCATAATTAACTATGTAAAAAATCTTGGATTTTAAATTTGACCCACTTCCCGGTTTCCGATTGAGCTGATTTTTTGCATACAGATTTAGTTTAGATGACAATGCATGGTTAGTTTAGTGACGTCATTCTAAATCCAATATGGCGGACTAGCTATTTTTTATGCATTCTCATGATATGGGTATCAAATGAAAGAGTTTGGTGAGAAGAATACGAGAATTAAAATGATGTCACTCTAAAGCGTGTTTTTTTAGATTTACTAACTTTTATATTTTATTTCTTTCTAGGACAGGCCGATTTCCTCTCAAAATTTTCCTTCACCGTTTTGTGAGCAGTGGTGATGAAAAACATTTACACAAAGCAATTTATGTGCTTGTTTGGATTTGAGGTCCGCGACCACATGACTGTCATAAGTTGGGGCCGACACCACTGGGCTACCATCGCTATTAAATAGGGAGCGATGGTAGATCGCCCTACACAACAAAATCGATCAAAAGTCCTGTCACTCTTAATGATCGCGTAAGCTTTATTTAATGTTTTTTCCTTTATTAATTTCATGAACTTTTCGGAAGTTATTGACGTCATCGATGGACGTCAAAGTGTCAATATGTCAGGAAAAAAGGAACTTTAATTTCCTTAAAAAAATATTCGGCGCCGACCGTGAGTTATTTTCTAGGTATTTGGTCGTTCAAGTTAAATAAAGCTATTCAAACATTAGCTAGCATACAAAAAAGTACAATGGGTAATTAACGAGGAGGAAAAATCCAATTAAAATTCAATTACCACACGAAGTGAAAATAAAACAAGAAAGAAGCACATAACGGATCCCATTTTCCAGTCAAAATTCAGTGCAATGCAATTCGTGTGTAAACGGACTAAGAGTAGAGAGCAGGACATAACTCAGGCGTTGCTGGGCAGTCTAACAAATGGCTAGCAATCTAATTGAATTATGTCACCTGGACACTAGGTACCGTCTCAATTTAGACTAATTTATAACTACACCGCACACAGATATTGCAACTGTCTGACGCAATTGGGTAAACGTATGTGCGTTAGTCCGTAAATCTTGGTTGTCAAGCTACTTGTCCATGGGTCCTATTTGGGCATAAATATTACCTACTAAATTATAAAGTTAATAACTCACGAGAGAATTTCAGTCTACGCTCCTGCTTAAATGTCAGACTTCAAAATATAATGTACATATTGTTCAGGTTCTAAATTATAATCTGTCAATTTCAGTATGCATTAAAAGGATATATTTTATCAAATTAAGTGCCAAATTTAACCGTTGGTCAGGACAGGAGGTGAGACACTGAATCATTTTCAATGTCGTTGTGGCATTCACATAAGTAAGTAAGGATATTTATTCGCATAATATTTGTTATATATTCAAAAAAAAACTAATGTTTATATTATAATCATCACGCTTGTAATCCCTGAAGGGTTTTAAAATACATGTTTTCAATGTAAGATTTTTACTTTAAACACCTCCACGACCCCCGTACTATTCAATCCATGCATCAGCACAATGTTTTGAGTGCGTTACATTGAGTCCTACCTTAAAACGTGATTTTTCACCCCCAAAAAAAAAGTCATTTCCCAGCAATAATTTTTGCGTAAACTTACTTAGTTTGATATACAGAATGCTTGGTTGACGGCTATGTGAAGGGTCTGTTTACACTCTGTATTTTCACGAGATTTTTTTTAAATATGTCGGATTTGTCAGGACTTATTCCGTTGGTTCGTACATCATGTGGGCAGACGATGGGTTTCGTTCTATTAAAATACACTAGGTGCGATACACTGTTTCTAGCAAACTAACAAATTACTTGAGATTACAACTTAACACAATAACACGGGGCACAATGAATCGGGTACACGATTCGGGCTTCGTGAAGGGTCCGTTTACACCCTGTATTTTATTCTATCCCCAAACCAGTTCATAAATGATACTTCAGAAAACAACCCCTCCTAAACATAATGTTAAAATCCAGTTAGTGACCGGAAACCCCGTCAGTTTGAATAATAGAGTCAACGAGAAAATATGCAGAGAATATTTGTTATTCACCAGAACCCTCTGAAATGTTGAATACACGTAGTTTTGAAGGGGAAGTAACTTGCTTGTACATGATACTCCATATTCCGACTCCCGACATAGTTCTTGAAGCACTTTCAGAAAGGAAAAGACGGTGGAATATTGTGTTTAAGAGTTGGCTGCTTAATTTCTTTAGAGATTTTCAGGAATTAAAGAGAGCTTTTGAGTTTTGTGAGGACTAGGTACTAAAGTATGTTTTGCTTGTTTTAGGCATAAAGGGTTTACACCCTTTATGCCTAAAACAAGCAAGTTAGTGTCTTTCGGCTTCGTTAAGGGTCAATGCAATAATAAAGTTTCTCCACTTATATCAAAATATACTGTTTAAACCCATAAACTCAAAATCACAATGCATAAGCTTCCGGAAAAGTCTCACAAAAATTAACGAAAGTTAAGTCAAAAGTGTCAGCGAAATAATTAAATTAATGTACTTCTCCCTTGTCAACCGTTTATGGAGTCGGGGGTAACTTTAAATTACGTTTTTATTGCCTTACTTGTTACCCTCGCTTTGTTACCCAGAAATAAGGGCATTTACAAACTGACGATTTTGTGACGCGCGGGCGAACGACTGCAGCATTCACGGCACGATTTATTAGCGACAGCAACCGCGTAAATCGCGACTAGGGACTGCTGCTAGTTCTTAACTTGTCATAGATATTCTGTATCTATTTACATGCAGTTCAAGAGATTAATTTGTCCTCTAGTTTTTAACGTTTTCGAGGTAAAGTTGAGGATGGAATGACTGCCGCTCAAGCAAATTGAGGGAACGCGGTTGTGGAAGCGCCCTTGTTTAACGTGCAAATATTCCCGTAATACTTCCTTTCTAATTATATTTCATTTGCCTGTTAACGCCTCTGGATTAAATAACTGTTATAAATCTGACAAAAATTAAATTGGACTGTACAAAAGGATGGAATTAAGTGATGTTTCTTTGGAAAGCGGCGAAAGTTCTGATTGCGGTGTTGACTGGCGATTGAAAGATTGTGAGTTTGTACTTTTCAACTAGGTGGGAGCACTTTAGTATTTACTCGCCCGATTAAATCTGTGGTAAAATAGCTTTTCCCCTTCTACTCACTACTTACCACCAAATGAGCATCTTCCTGCAGAGGCTAACCTTCCGTCGTCCTCCTGGAAGTCCTTGAACCGTCTCCGGATTCAAGTGAGTGAGTGGGGTTACCTCAATGAAACAGCAGCGGGGTGTGGCGGTGGACCTGTGTCGCAAACTGTGCTCCACCGCCTATCCTGACCTCCTATCCCAAAAACATGCAGCCAAAGTGACTTTTACGCTGCCACCGACGACGCGGTGGAAGTGGCGAAGTACTGGGCTAACAAAATATATAATTTGCGCCAGGGATATGAAGAAAAAGTACCTTTAGAACGTGATATTAAAAAGGTTGAATAAAAAATTCTGGCATGGAGTTTAGATATCGACAAAATTAGTTCAATTCTTACGGATGAGAATCGAAAAAACCAAAAGTAATTTTTAACAAAATCGTATCCTCATTATCCTTACGTTCTGGCACAGTTCCAGATCCGAATAAAATTCAGATGAAGCTTTGTATCGAACTCTCATTTTCTTTCGATCAGTGAAACAATTGTTTTAAAGACGGAGGGTGTATACCCACAAGGAATTGGATAGACTAAAGTACTCAGAAGCTAACGATAGTAAAAGTCGAAATGTATGGGACTTATATAAGTTCCCGAAAGCGTACTCCTAGTTGAGAAAGACAATTATAAGCAATTGCAACTTGGCTTGGGACCTCAAACTACAACTCACATCACGCCTTTAATCCCCCAAGGGTTAAGCAGAGGTGTACCTAACAGTACGCCCAAATTGCGCCAGTTATGTTTTAAATCCCATGTAATAGGGAGCGAGGCTATTACCATCAACTGGGCAAAAAGACTGAGAAATTCCTGATGCAAAACCCAAAAACAATTTGTCCGATCCGAGAATCGAACCCAGGACCACTTATTCAGCAGTCGCGATTGCGACCACTCGACCAACGAGGCAACCACAACTTATTCTATTTTACATCTCACTATCGTTATTTCAGCAAGTCTAGTTTAAAAAGCAATACTTCAAAGGAAAGAGTTGTCGAAATATCTTCAATGGTTATTTCTGAAGCTCCGACAAGTTCCGAAGATGTTGCCTCTGCTTTTAAACAGCAAATAGTTTATTATTCAAAACAAAAAGTTCAATAAAAACGGTACATTTTATAATGCTTTGTTATTTTCTCTAGTAATTGGAGTACGTACATTTATAAACTGGGACGAGAAAAGTTTTTATTTTAATGGGATATTTAAACTAGATACTGGATAACGAGGAAATTCGAAGATGTTGTTCGGAACAAGTTCGTTTAGTGTTTCTTCTACACTTAGTGAATCTTAAGTTGAAGTTGTTGAAAGATGGACTAGAAGTAGTACGATAGTTAACATTTCTGTACCTCAGAGGTATACAGTAGTAAATCCAATTTAATTTAGAAATTGTGTTTTTGCACGATTAAAATCGCAAAAACGAGTTTTATACAGCGTGTAAGGGACAGCCTTCCGCAGACTGATAGGGTGAATTCAAAATATCGTAGTAAAATGACCGGTACACGAAATCATTTCAGCGACGTTATGAGAATCCAATAAATTAGTTTTTTCTTTATATACGGAATGTTTACCGTAAAAAAAGATTAAAAAATGTTTTTTTTGCTGGAAAATATTCCGGCGGAGTATGATTCAAAATAAGGAGCTGAATGCAACCTATCAGTTTGCGTAGGGCTGTTCCTTACACCATGTGTAATGTTATACGACATTAAGTCCTACGACATCTATGAAAAGAATTATAGGAAGTACTTACAGTCACCACCAGTGATGACCATATGCCTTTGCCTAGTAATCATTTCTCAAAAGAGTTATTAATAAAATTATTTAGTCACCCGGAGACGTCTGTCAGTCTTGGAATCCGGAAAGGCTTTGCAAATAGGTAGTTAATGGATTTTGATAGCATTAAAACAATCATTCTACTGAAGTAAGAGTAAGATTTACATTTATAATTAGCTTTAATCCTAAAGTTTCTAATTTTAAGGTGGTATCGCCAGGGTAGCCCGCGAAATTCAAATCTTTCGTTTTTTGCTATTTTCCGGTCAGTGTGCTTGGTTGTTGGGTGTTTTTTGTTTGTTTGTGGTTTTAAATTACCTACGCTCTAATGATTAAATCATGTTATTACTTATAATAATTATCATTAAAATTGTCATCAACCTTTTATTTATTAAATATGGCTAATGTGGTAACTGGAGCCACATTGAGGTTTGGTGTTAATTAAAATTTATAATAATATATCATCATTATTATATTCCGATATTTTTGCAATGCAGTGTGTTCAACATGTTTAATGTTGATTTGCGAAGGGCATAACTTAAATGGCTGGAAATTATGTATTGTAGGTATATATTTGAATAGTGTGTGAAGGTTGAACCATTACTTAGGCAGTCATTGTGGGCCATCTATTGTCTAAATGGTCCTTCATGTGCTTGAGCAAACATGGAATTGTTGACATTTCTATGGTCCTTCTTACTCGAGCATAAGTACAAAATTGAATTAAACCGTTTTTTTATGTTGAAACTAAATCTTTTGACTTAACAAAGTCGATAACCATTACTTAACTTATGTAGCTACATACTTTTTTGAAGTCTATCGACCATCGTACAAGTGCCTTTAGCGCATATCGCTTATCGTGCAAGAAACTTTCGCTAAGTCAAGTGTACGACGTCCTGCTTCTACACACCTATAACCTCTAGGCTATGAGCTGCATATCAAGTGACACACAACTGGCAACAGTGACTGCCGTGAAAGAGCATGCTGCAAGAGTCGCAAGTTGCGACAGGTCACTGGAACAACTTATAACCCACGGATGTCAAAATATACAAGTCCGTGATTCGACCTGTCGTACTGTATGGATCAGAATGCTGGGCTGTGAAGAAGATGGATGAAAAACTATTGCAAGTAGCGGAGATGAGAATGCTGAGATGGATGTGTGGAGTGACAAGAATTGATAAAGTAAGGAATGAGTATAAGGGTTGAAAACGCGAAAACAGTAACCACGTAATAATTACATAGGAATTTATCGTCGGTTAGTAAAAAAATCAGCTGCTTCCTACAAAAGTGCACCTACACGGTCAAAATGTATGGAACAGCTGTTTTTTTTAAAGATGGGGGGCTCAGAATGATGAACCGTTTTCGCGTCGGTGTTTCCACCCTGTATTAGAGGAACTTTATGAGTGGCGCCTGTTACAGCTGTTGGCGTTTGTCTTCCTATGGACATGTAATGAGGAGGGATGAAACGCATGTGACTAAAAGAGTGATGGACATGAATGTTGATGGCTGGAGAGGAAGAGGAAGGCTAAAGAAAAGCTGGTTGAATTATGTGAGGAATGATATGAAAGAGAAAGAAGTAAATGACACCGTGAGGGGGAAACAACAGGGGAGAATGGAAGAAGAAAACGTGTTGCACCGACTCCAAATAGAATGGACAAGTGCAGACTCTGTCTATGGCCTAATTTGTGGAGTGACGTGACGGGATGGTACTTTCTCGAAGGAAACAAGTGGCACACGCGCGTGTGTCATGACGCAAGTCGCCGTGCACGAGGCCTAAACCAGATCCCGAAAATGTACGCAATCCTAATCACCCATTAGCTAAACAAAAGCGGTAACGCACCTCCCAAGATTTGCCACGTCATATCTCGCCTGGGGATCTCTTTGGTTAGGTCGTAACGCCCTGAGGGGAGCTCCCAGTTGATTGTGAGCGAAATTATGTGTATATTCAATAACAATAGACACTGGAGCTCCACGGACTAAGTAACCTCTATTGCTGAGCTTCTGACATGCGTACAAGTTCTGTGTACTAGCGTGTGTCAGAAGGCTTGTATTGTATTAAGGTGTACTCGCCTTGACATTTGTGTGTAGATTGAAACTTTGTTGTAAATTAAGTTTAAAATGAAACTTAATACATTTAGTTCTATAAATTACTTAAACATGAAAGTAAAATTTGAGAATATTTTGTTTTTTTCGAAATTTTGAATTTTTAATAGAATTTTAATTTTATTAACCATTAAAAATCTAATTAACCTGAGTATTTTCTTATTTTTCGCATTCAAGTTACTTATGATCAAACTTAGTCATTAGTGCTTTTATAATCCAAGTTGTCACAGAGTATAATATAACATTCCGGGGAGTTAGTCAAGTCACAGTGTAAAATTTAATGAGCCTGTCAAGCGTCAAGAAGTTACGAGTAATTCGAATTAAAAAGTTTCGCTGTGAATTAATTTGGAGTGGCGCAATGAAGGCACGAGAGCGGCTCACATCTGTACACAATATTCCAGTACTCACCTATCTCTGAAAGTGTGAAGTAACTACTGCATAGGGTGTAAACAGACCCCTTCACGAAGCCGTCAACCAAGCATTATGGACATCAAACTAAGTAAATTTACGCAAAAATTATTGCTGGGAAACGACTTATTAACTAGAAGGCTCCCAGGTATGGTCTAAAACAAAAAAATGATCGTAAAGACAAGGAAAATAAGTGCCTTTCGGCTTCGTTAAGGGTCTATTTAAACCCTGTATTTTATGGAATGATCGGGTGGTGAGGGAGGGATCAGGAATTTCTCAGTAAGAGTCACGGACGCAGTCTGGATCTTTGCCCTGGGAAGGCAATAGGCTCGCTTCCTTTAACTGACATTAACATAACTGGCGAAATGTGCGTGTACTATTAGGTACACCTCTGCCTAACCCTCGGGGATTACAGGCTTGAAGAACTTGTACCCGCAGCTTCGCTCGCGTTATTGTAGGAAAAAATCCCACAGGAACGTCATCGTAATGATAGTTATGACACTCGGGTATAATAGAATTTTCGGAATCCGATCAAAAATTTCGAAGCCATTCAAACATACAAAAATACATACTTTACCTCTTTCTAATATTAGTATAGATGATTTTAAACAAGATTTTTTAAACAATACAACCTAAAACTCAACAAAGAAAAACCCATCAAATTTAGGTAAATATATCTTCATCCAATTCAAAGAGCAAAGAGTAGAACTTTCCAATTATTGCTATTGTATTTCATGTAATAGAGACTCTTCATAACAAAGGAAATATTCGAAAAGCGGGTAGTTGTTTATTCAAAATTAAACAATTTAGAGAAACTAGATTGGACCTTACTAACACCGTACACCACACGCGTACCTATTTCATCCATACCGTCAAATTCATCAAACTGTATCAGTTTACCCACTATGGTGTAACAAATAAACAATTCTTTGTCATGGGAATGGGACTGACTACCTCGATCGTTGGTCTAGTGGTCACATTCGCGACTGCTGAGCATGAGGACCGGGGTTCGATTCCCGGGTCGGGCAAATTGTTATTGGGTATTTCCATCAGAGAATTTTCTCATTACCAGCCACGGTCTGGCTGGTCTGGATTTGTGTCCGGTTAATGGCAATAGACTCGCCCCACATTACATGGGACTTAAACATAATTGGTGTAATGTCAGAGGTGTACCATTATGGTACACCTCTGCCTAAACTTTCTGGGATTTCATGCTTGATGTTATGTGTTGTCATCGGAGTACAGAGATCCCACCTGCAGAGTATGCATGGAGGAAGACGAGACGGCTGTTTATGTGATCCTAAACAACCCAGAAGCTGCCAGATACGGCGCAAAGTACTTCAGTAACCTAGGTTCCATGAGATCGTTAGTATCACCAAGGTATTGCTATAGCCTTTCTTAAAGAGCTGGTTTGGGTCGAATTATCACTTTTCCCATGTGTTTGCAAAATTGCTCAAAACTTGGTCTTGGAGTACAATACAATCATCATCATCAGCCTACAACAGTCCACTGCTGGACATAGGCCTCTTCAATCGCACGCTACTTAACTTGATTCTCGACAACTCTCATCCAGTTGCTACCAGCCACCCTGCGAAGATAGTCGCTTCACCGAGCCTGAGGGCGACATACAATACGGTGTGACAATATCCAGTAGTTACCTAACTACCACAGACTTATGATCTTACATGTCCAAAAGTTCAGTCTAAAGGGTTGAATCCTCGACTCCTTGTATCGTGTTAACAGCGCATCGGGCCAGCCCACAGATATAGATATACCTAGATAACGCAATAGCTCCTACTTCGCGTGCCCGGCTGAAGCATTTTATGCTTAACGTGGCTACTGTCACAGCAAGCTCATCATCATCTGCCTAGCCTTTTCCCAACTATGTTGGGGTCGCCTTCCAGTCTAACCGGATGCAGCTTACATACATGGAGCGACTGCCTATCTGACCTCCACAACCCAGTTAGTACTGGGTAATACGATACCCCTTGGTAAGACTGGTTTCAGACTTTTTGGGCCACTGACTACCTAACGACTGTCAAAGATCTACAAATGACACCCGGGACCAACGGCTTGACGTGCTTTCCGAGGCACGGAGGAAACTCGGAACCTAGTCAAGCACGGCTTAACCTAAAGATGGATCCGAGCGGCTGTTATTATTAAGCCACGAGCTCCTCACTGCCACAGCAAGCTGATTTGTTTAAACAACCAACGTTACAACTCAAGAACATACATAAACTCACGCCTTTTTTCCATGGGTGTAGGCAGAAATCACCGAACGCCACCTGCTATGATCCTTACATACTCCTTTTGCTTCGTCCACGTTCATAAATCTGGTCATACACGCACGAGGGTAGCGAGTACTACGCACCTGACCTTTCTGCAGAACCTCACCAATAAGCTAAGTGTGTGTCCTTCTAGAGCGTACCCTCCCGGCGTTGCCACTCACATCTGCCTTGTAAATACCTTTTGTTTTAGTCGCCTTTCACTCATATGACCAAACCATCTAAGCATACTCTGCGAACTAAATTCAGAAGTACTTAATTCAACTTTTTAAGAACTTAATTCTAGACATTTAAAGAACAAAAACGTCGTCTATTTTGTATACTAACTTATATAGTGTCTAACTATTTATACACGAAATATTTTCAGGGAATCATCTAACGGCTATAACAAAGCCATTTCAAGGGATTTTTTTTTATCTGAGTATATTTTTTATCAAAAATAAATAATTTAAAATTACTTGACCCACAAAATAAATACTGGCTCCTTATTTTTAAGCATCCATTACGGTAGATTACTACGTCGTGTTTACCTACTGTCATTGTCAGAATACGGGAGTAAAGGTTTTATGCAAAAAGTCTCAAAAAATTTTTGAATTATAATAATTTTGTAAAATAAAACACTCAGATATTTTTTTTTTTTCGTTGCTATGGCAACTTTACGGCTTATAGAAGTTACTCTTAAAATATTTCGTGTATGAAAAGATAGACCTTATGTGTGTAACAAAATAAATTCACGGTTTACATTATCATCATCATCATCATCATCATTTCAGCCGAAAGACGTCCACTGCTGGACATAGGCCTCCCCTAAAAGGGGGGGGGGGGTTTACCATAATCACCACGCTTGGCAGGCGGGTTGGTGATCGCAGGACGGTTGTTATCACAGAGAACGCTGCTGCCCATTCTCTGGTAAGTCTCTTAGTCTCCTCTTACGACACCCACGGGAAGATATGGGATGGTGCTATTCTTTTACGTCCGACACCATACGGTTTACAACTAAACTTATACTGTCACTTACGGGATATATTCCTTGATTGAACGAAAAAGATCACGGAAGATATCCCGTAAGCGACAGTATAAGTTTAGTAACAGAATAGTGCTTATGACGTCAGAGTCGGTAGTCAAAAATGGCATGCTTGGTTTTCATACAGATCGCGATGCTTGCGTTATCTAGGTATATCTATATCTGTGGGCCAACCCTTTAGGGCCTCTTCAAACTTGGACTATTAAACGTCGGCCTGAATTTGCGTGCAAGTTGCATTAAGTGAAGATAATGGTGGCACTTGGTCTTTGGGGACGTTATGGGAGCCAACTAAAGAGGAAAGTTCGCGGCTACGCTCCACACTAGCAGACGTTTGCTGGCTTAATTAAGCGGACGATATTTACAACTGCGTTGAGGGTAACGTTGAGTAAGTCTTGGTTTGAATTTCGAGATTGGTACACGGTAAAACTAATCTCTGTATCTCTCTCCTTTAACTTGAGGGTAGATAAGAGACAAAAAGCATTCTGTGAATCAAATTATATGGGAATTTTTTAGCGTTATCATCATCATCATATTCATCTGCCTAGCCTTTTCCCAACTATGTTAGAGTCTGCTTCCGGTCTAACCGGATGCAGCTGAATACCAGTATTTTACATGGAGCGGAGCCTATCTGACCTATAGAACAATCTTTTAGCGTATCGATGAAAAAAAAAATTACCACGAAACAATTTTAAATTGTAGACTTTATCGTAGAACACCACAGCTGACAAAAATGTTTTCTCTACAGACGTTTTGCTGGCTATCTTAGTTTACCTATACGTCGGTACTTACAGCTGACTTCAAGTAGTCGTAGTATCGGATTACCTACTAACAAGACTCGCTACTGCTACATAGATCACATAAGTAACCTATCAATGGCAACTTAGACAACACTAAGTAGAAACAATCCAATACCAAGAACTCCCCTCACCGTGTCTTAACGTACAAGATATTTCTAGAAACGTATCCACTTAATCTTTATTAGATACTTAAGTGACTTCAAAAGGGGTCCTATTACGTATTCAAACTCTTTTCCCTCTCCGAATATCCAACATCGGCTGAAAAGGCAAAAACAAAAGAATGTGAAACAAATGAGACAGCATTCGCAATAGGCTCATGAAAACTAAATTCCCTTTTAAAATGTTCATCGAATTTTGTACGCATAGGAATTTCTTGGAACGTGCACAACGACCGGGTATTCAACCTATTATCATATTTAATTAAACCCTCTTCTTGCTATACCTACTAAGATTCGTATTACATCAAAACTAATTTATCTTGATCGCATAATTCATTAGCACCCCAACAGAATCCTCTAAAGAGGTGTTTTAGAATTTATGTAATTATTTTAAACATGAATATTTGTGGCGCGGTCCCCGGGTGGAAATAAATCATACATAATAACTTGCCTTTTCGAGAACTGTCGAGTTGAGAGGTTTTAAAATAACTTAAGTGCCTTTTTTCAGCTAACAAAGGTCTAAAATATTTTAGTTCAACAAAAGGATAGTAGGTAAGGAATAAGGTCATGTGTCAGCTTTGATTTTTTGTGAATTTACGAGCATTATGGATAATTCGTTTTCGTTGTTTGTATTACTCCATGCTGGATCTATGCAGAGTACAGAAAGATAGCTACAAGTTCGACCGGCGTCGGTCATCGTCTTTTCTCAAATTTTGTCGCATTTATATCTAGATTTAATAACAGCTGCATTAAGAATCAATACTATCCATATTGAAACACATATTTAAATGCGAAAAACTCTGTTTGGCTGTCTGATTATCTATGAAATTAAACGAATAGGTAGTTGGGGCCTGAAAAAAGATATAGGCAATAAAATACATAAAACAAGCACACGCAGATTTGAGCAAGTCAAAGTCGGGCCGCAATGCCAGTCGCATCAGGCGTCATCGTCCTAATATAAAGCGATCGTTGTAAGGCATAACGCTTAATATTATTATTATTCATATGTCTCTTTTTGTTTGGTGAACCGGAACGCTTGGGCGTGCCGACAGAGGGGGGCGCCTTCCAGTTTCCCAACAAAAAGTGACATATGAACGCAACGATCGCGTATTCGCACGGCGATGGCTTTATTAGGACGACGCCTCACGCCTTTGTGAAGGAGCTTTTAATTTACGGAGAATCAACCAGCAAAAGTCAAATGCACTAACTATTGTAATGACGGTAAACAAGGCGGACAAAGATCTATACGCGATCGTTTCCAAATAGTCAATCAAAACAACGTTAGAGGAAGTTACTGCAAACAATTAATAGTCAGAAACTGCTTCCCGTTCAATATTGACTCTATTGCTAAGAGCTACAGGAAACTGTATAGTTTCTCTTGCTTGGCCTCATCGTCTTTGAAAAGTCAACTTGTACGATGTTCAGCACTCACTTATAATAATTTAATGATGCTGGTCGTACGCACGACGGCCAATCAAGCAATACAAAACCAGTTTATGCGGATCTCTCATTGTATTGGAAATTTATACAAAGCGAGGCCAAGTTATACTGGAAATGTACAGCTTCATGTGCCGCCGTGTGTATAAGTTGGGTTATGGAAGGCATTCGGTAAAGAGTGTCAAACGACAGCCAAAAAATCAGAAAAATAAATAAATACAACTGAATGACTGAGAATAATTTGTAGTTGTATAACCATTCCTAAGAGGAATGGTGACTGTACTTCCAATACGGATAAAGATCAACTGCTTTCAAACCTATTATCCTTTCCATCATTTATTTCATTACATTTTTTTTAAATATTCCTAAACAAAATAAACAATATAAAAATTGTAGGGCCACCAATATTGGGAACAGGGTCCAATCTACGGGTCAGGGCTCCAGAGAAAGGAACTTCCTAACAATACCAACCAGCGGATCCAGGAGTACCGTTTTCTGAATCAAGCCCTTGATCCAGCTGCCTAACGAGATGCCTATTTCCCTTATTTTTAATGTAAACCAATTAATTATGGCACTTGTGTGGATATTTTAATAAGTTGAACTTCGGCAAACACTGGCGAAACAGTAACGTTTAAGCTCGCTACTTTCCGCCACGTTTCAGATTAATTTTCTTTTAAATTCTTTAATTGCACGGTGCACTCAAAACACAAAGTAGCAGCTGACCGAAATTGTACTCCAAAAACAGTGAAGCAACAAAAAACAATCGCCAACAGGAAATCCTCTACCACAAAACATAATTTCTAATTAGCTTGAAATTTAGTTTTGAAATTTAGACGTAAACACAGCATGTCAGGGGTTAACCACGCCATATTGCGGCTTCGAGTGCACAAGATGTGTGGAAGGGCAACTCTAGCTGATTATATTATATAATTAGGTGAGTTGACCTAATTCAGTATTTACGTACGGCGATTCAATTTACATTCCGGTTAATGGCTATGTATGTGAGGCAAATAGGACAATATGGATGTTTGCCTCAATCTAGTCATTGTAAGGTGATTTTGGATTAAGCTAAGTCTATAGAGAGTTGATTAATTTTGAATTCCGTGTGTAATAAGTAAGTTATTTTATGTATAGAAATTAGAATTAGATCAGATTGCCTTCAATTTCTTCTGTCCTCGTTAGTAAGAGAGCCAGGGTTTTAATATATTTGTCGGGTTGACTGTGTTTACATGTTTGTATGTGTGTGTCAATGTTTCAAAACAATGATGGCAATGACAACACTTGAAAGCGATTTAAAAATAATTATCGGATTCAGTTTCATTGGTAAAATTCAGCCTCTAAAACCAAGCAAAAAACGTTTTTTACCAAATTATTTCGCCAAAGTATTTTATTTAAAAATGAAATTACTCAATTACAATATGCCTGTTATTTTATTAAAAAACGCCACTGTTCACGGCTGACACACAGTGAACCATAAAAAATTTAAAGTGCAATTTTCGCACAAATTCGACATTCCCTTCCGAGCCATAATGTTGGTGGAGAGTAAAAGTTTCGTAGTATATCCTAGTATCAAGTACATGTCGACAGCAAAAAATTCAGTTTTTTCCTGACGCATGAAAATCCCAATAGGATATCCTTGGTACCTGAAGATTCATTAAGGTCTGAAAAATAGACGGCATAAAAATCGGTAAGAATTCTAAATTCATGTAAAAAATCAGATTTACTTTTTTTTTTAAATACAAGAAATATTTATTAAGTACAGTAAACTATATACATTATTAATTAAAAACTTTTAAATAATCTAAAATAAATAAACTAACAACAAACTATAAAAGGGCATCAAAGCTCCTCCTCAACGCTGTCAGATTTACTTTTGAATTTCTACAACGGCCGAGGCCAGCACCGACCGTCAGACGAAAAACCAACAAATGAGAAGTTTCCCTTTATCCATCCAAGGAAAATTTTAAAGTAGAATCTTGACCAACAAAGTTTTCTTTGTAAAGTTCACTGGTTCTACCTCTCTTTATTAGCTCAATTTTATGAGAACCCGGCCCTCGCTGAATATATTTTTAACTAATTGTAAGACCCTTACAATCAAGAGATGCACAAAGGGGAAAAAAGTGAAAAGACTATTAGCTGAAAAGCCCGGGAAACGCCGAACAGGAAATTATAAGCACCATCCTACACAATATCTGAAAGAAGTTCCTCTTTGTTATCATCTGGAATAGGAGGGCCGCTTTTTTATGTTTAAAATAAGATACTCCGTAAATGAATAAAACGATTCCAGTCGCTTGATGAACAACTTTACGTGTTAACTTTTGGAGTGAGAGAATTCTTGCCAAACTTGCCCTTCCAACTTTTCGCATAGCGAGATGATTTTTTTACAGAATCTCCGAAAATTATGGGCCAAGTGTTCATTATGTTAATGCGTATCGGGGTGAGGCAGCTGCTATTTCATTTTATACCTAGTGTTTATATTAAAAATTTCGTAGGTAGGGACGAGCGTGGCTGTAGACTTCTAACGTTTAATTCAAACAATTATGGAACGAGCGCAATAGCAAAATAAGATACGAAATAGCTTTCTGTAAATGGTGACTATGTCATTATGCTTCGTTTAGATAGACTGGCTCGCTACCCCGGTAATCGTTTGCATATCGTTAAGCAAGTTAGCGCACACTTAGAACTCCACCTTTGCTTATTAACGAGTCATATATAACGTGGAGATTATGGAAATAACACCTACGTCGGATTTCCAGGGGACATTGCATCTCGTTCAAAACGTTCGGGAAAAACTCGCAGCTATTTTAATAACTGAGTTTTCCCCGAATTTTCAATGCATATCATATATTTTCATATGCAAGGGGTAACTGTTAATAGCTTGCTCAAAAACTTTTGTTCTGCGACAAAACCAATCAATTTTTCGATCGTTTACTAGATGATCCGTGTTTTCATTTGACTATGTATTTATTTTATAAAAGTGTATTTTGATCACTGCCCTTCATCAGTCTGTTTGCACCCAATCTTTGTTTCAAATTGAATTCCAACAGGGCTATTGATTTAATTTAACAACGGATTTTTATTTCATTTACGTTTGAAATCAGGAAAGCCTTGTATCATTTGATTTTATTATTTATACTTACAATTGTTTCATTATATTTCGAGGACAAAAAAAATACCCAGACCTAGTTACAAAAAATAAACCGTGTTGATTTTTAATATCTTATTAAAGCAAGCAACACTCGGGCACGAAAATAAGGGGAAAAATATTCTCATGAATTTTCCGCACGGTCCAACTTTCCGTAAGACATTCTGTCTTGGGAACCTCAAAGTAAGCAGAAAAGCCGTATACTTTCGAACAACCTGTAACTGCTCCTACTGAAACCCGGTAAAGAACAGCAAACAAACTAGTGGCGACTGCCAATTGATCGATAATGGTTGGGACCGAAGCTTAAATAGGTGTATTGTGGTCGTAACACAGGGAACAAATCTCTGTGTTGAACTAAAGCCATAACTCAGAGCTCGCCGATATTTATAGCCTAGTTGTGAAGCTTAACACGTTCGTATGTTTGCAGCAACTATAATAAATTCTGAACAAATATCGTCGTATTTTCAATTACACGTCATGACGTCATGGCCTCAGTTCGTTTTACTTATCACGATTTTAAATAAAGAAATTAGTGCAGTCGCCATGTGAGTGGTTCAAGTTTTATTACTTAAGAACTGGTGCGCACCCGGGTGATCGCTCGGTTTATCTTTGTGATTCCTGAGGAAAAATTGTGGATAAAGTATTTTGTGATGTGAAAAAACAAAAGTTAATGATAGGATAATTAAGTTTTGTGTTTCAGGGAGAGATCGAAATTAATCGGCATCTAAGTACTTAGCTCTATCGAATGGCACCAACTAAATGTAACGTGATCAACATAACTAAGCCACGTTCAAAAGCTGTCAGTACTTATTCACAGCATTGACGACACTAACATTAAATTTCTTGAACGCAGTTCCAATGTTCTGATTATCCTGCCCTTATCCGAGTGTATTTGGGGTCAGCGTGTCTTCTTCTCCCATACATCTCTAATACTCGTCATCTCATCAGGTACCCCCTGTCTAACCTGTCTTGCCATACGATCACACAGTCCATCCATCGTTTCTTTGGTCTCTCAAGATGACCTGACCACCGGTTAATGTCTCTCTTAAGAGATCACATTAGCTTTCGTTGTGAGAGCATAATCAAATCAGTCCACAGAAAAAAAATAAAACTACTTTACGTTAATGTTGACACAAAACACTAAAGATGTAATTAAGAAAGACCACAGTCTCTCACAGACAAAAAGAAAAGAAATACCGATTCTTTTGCTTTCCAAACACCTAATAACAAACGTTAGATATTTAGTTACCCAGGTGTAATCACATTTACTGTGATTTCTCAACGGCGTCGTTAAGAGAAAATCTCTAGTGGCCAGGTGTTAACAACAGGGTATATTGTCCATACAGTAAGTGATTTTACTAAAAGCCTCTTAGTATTTCTCGATATTAGTGTGGCGCTTGAGAAATAGGAAGGTTGACGCAATTAGTTTAAATCATATTATCGTAAGTAGCATTTTTATGAATATAGCTACAGACATTCGTTTTACGCTAAAACTGATTTTATAAAATGACCGTGAATTTATACAATATGTTAAAAAAATCCATGACCGATCCGAAAGAGGCATGTATATGAATGACATTACCAAATGAAATAAGTATCTTCAAATATTCATGAAAATAAAAACACATTATGTTTACTTCTTTTTTTTTTAAATCATGCATATGAAAATTAATTAATAAAACAATTTTCAAGTGCATGATTTTTGTACCCAATTTCCCTAAAAACTAACAAACTTTTAAAACGTAACAACACCACATTCGGCATTAGTTTAGTCGATCGTTTATTGTTTTTTTATGACGTCACTACCCGAAAAGCGACCTGACTGAAAAAGGGTTAAATAAATAGAATCTAATCTCGATACCCGATAATACCCTCACGGATCAGATAGATTTTTTTTAACATAGTTTTGAGACCTTTTACAAACGTTATGTTATTAGAACCTCATTACTTTGTTGTGCTGCTTTGGCTAAAATTAAACTTTCCCTGTATTGCCCTTATTCAAATAATCATAGATACATAAACAAAACAACGTAACTATTTACAACATTTTAGAACTCAATCTACGGACTAACTCGTGCGTAAACATGTTTCAATATCTACATAAAACCGTTTATATTTAGTGCCACAAAATACCCATTTAAAATTAAAACATCATTTACCGATCGTAAAATAATATTGTAGATTAAGTTTTCCAAAGCATAACAGCAGAATACGAACTAGAACCAAAGAAATTATTAAAAGCTAATGAATTATTAAAACTAAAAAATATTAAAAGCCAAAGAATTATTAAAACACTCAAACTCAAAGCATTCATTTCAAACAGACTGGTTACTGGCATTTATGAATAAAATTGTCAAAACAGAAAGATGATGCTACAATCCAGCCATAAGACATACTAACTGTGTAAGGACAGTACATCATCTGCCTAGCCTTTCCAACTATGTTAGCATCGGCTTTCAGTCTAACCGGATGCAGCTGAATACCAGTATTTTACAGAGCGACTGCCTATCTGACCGCCACAACCCAGTTAGTATTAGGCAATACGATACCCCTTGGTAAGACTTTTTGGCCACCTGTAACGACTGTCAAAGATCTACAAATGACAGCCGGAACCAACGGCTTAACGTGCTTTCCGAGGCATGGAGGAAACTCGGTCACCCATCCACAGACCAACACAGGCAAGCACGGCTTAACCAAAAGATCGATCCGAGCGGCTGCTATTATTTAGCCACGAGCTCCTCTGTGTAAGGGCAGTACGTACTTACATAATTGTCTGAATCGAAGTTGTTCATTTTAATATACTTAGTGTACTTTTTTTTAATTTGCATGCTATTATTATGGCAGAATGTGTCCTGCTCTAAAACTAAATAACTCTACGCAAAAATGATTGCTGGGAAACCACTTTTTTCGGGTGAAAAATCACGTTTTACTGTAGGACTCAATGTAACGCACTCAAAACATTGTGCTGATAAATGCGTTAAATGGTACAGGAGTCGTGGAGATATTTAAAGTAAAGTTATAACATTAAAAAAAAATTGTGAAAAAATTGGAAGTTGGACCCGCAATATCTCTGAATTATAAGGTTTCCTGGTATGGTCTAGATTTCGATATTTTTTTTGTTCTAGAACTACTAAAATATCGAAATTACGGGCAGAACAAGTGTCTTCCGGCTTCGTTAAGGATATTTTAACACCGATTATACCACATTTTTATGAAAATAAATAATATTCATTTCGAGTGTTCATAGATTTACTCCGTTAGGCTTGTACAGTAGACGCTCAAAAGTGCACTACCATGCTAAAGATTATATTGCTATGAACTGTGCGAGCGCGATACAGCAGTGTGTGTGCGTGTGCGTGTATGAGTGATGTCTCAACATTCCACACATAACACACACTAATGAACTGTCGTCAGACTACGCGAAATAGCATTATATATCTGTTGCATTTAGAATACACACTTACCATTGCATTGTTAAAATTCGCGTAGTATTAACATGGGTTGGTAGCTGTTTGGGCTGAGCATGGGTTCACGATCAATGAAGTCCAAGTTCGAATCCATGTTATTACAATGTGTGGCTGTTTTTTGTTTCTTTGAAACCTTAATAATATTTGTATTTTAAGCAGAAAGTCGTTAGGTATTTATGTTTATTTATAATGTCATACTTATTATTTATTTTTTATAAGAAGTTAAATATTAGATAGTTATTGTATTATTATTTAACCTCATTATTTGATTTTTATTTTATGTTTTCGGTGTTGGAAGGTGGAAATAAAAAAATCATGCTGAATGATAACAATAATGTTTATTCGTTTTATTTATTTATAAAATTAACAAACTTTTATGAGAATTGTGACGTCACATTCCTATCTAGGCAAAAAAAGTTCTCTTATCACCGTTCATAAGATTTTTTGTTGTATACCCACTTAGTCAATTCATAATAAGAATAACATAACACGGAAAGGATATTCTAATAACACAAAAATAATTGTTGATACCCACTTATTATAGGTATCAGTATTCAGCAGCGTTCATTGAATACTAATATATAACTTAGACTTTATGAACGTGTTTTTTTTATGTAACGTCACATTGAATGTATTGAGGTTATAGCTTAAGTGTTCATTTTCTTGACGAAAAGAATATTGAAACTAAACCCCAATTTAAGATCATTGAATTTAAAATTTATTTCTTTATTTTTATTTTTTTTTATTTACGGTTATGTTAATATTACTAAATATTTAGTTACCCGGTCTACTTATTAAATTAAGTATTATTATTTTTTCGCCATAAATTAAGTCTTCCTTTTGGCAAGACTTGAAAGTCTTCTCGTCAGAAAATACAGTCACCTCCCAGTTAAAATCTAAATAATCTCGAGCAAAACGTAGTCTTTCCTCCCTGTGTTTTTGTGTCAAAAATGGTTTTTAGCTGGCTTCCGATGATGTAAACCTTCAGCATGGACTGCATGGCGAACAGTCTGTAATGTAGTATCCAATTGCCCTGCAAACATTATAGTTGGAATGAAACCATTTGTTTCATATTCTTCCACCATAAAACGTCGCTGAGTCGGGTTAATAAGCGGCGGCCTTTCACTCCTTAGACGACTCTTCAGACTACCTTCTTCCTCAAACCTCTTTACCCAACGGCTAACAGAATTTCTAAAAAAAAACAAAATATGATTACACACTTGCAACTAGCAACTTATTTAATTATAAAAAAATCACACACCACAACTATCATCATTATAATTTTTAAAAATAACTTACACATTTTAAACCAGTTTCAGTTGAAATTTGAGAAATATTAAGCCCATTTTTACGCAAAGTGACAATATTTGCCCTGTCATCAATACTAATATTAGCTTGCATCTTGAATAAAGACAATCAAACAATACGCTAATCGTAATAATAACACAAACGCTCGTGACAAAGTTCACCAACTAACAACGTCATAACTAACTACTTTGTTCAATCCACAAGTTTATTTTGTTTCACATTCACCCTCATCTTTTTTGTTAATAATAAGTTCCAACTAATATTTAGAAAAACATATCTCATCGGGTCTAACGTATCATTTATAATTAAAACACAAAAAGTGTAATGTCACTTGGGTTCGAACGCAGGCTACGCCGTGCGAGACATTTTATCTATAGCGTTAACCGCTAAGCCAGATATACACATAATTGTTAGTTTGAAATTAAATATCACTAACTTAATACTCCGTCGCGACATGACAGGCTTGTCACTAAGGCAAATGATCATTATATCGCACTCTTTCTGACTAGATAATTATGAAAGAGTGCGATATACGAGATCGTGTATGTGTGCAAAATGTTTGTTATGGAAAAAGGTCGTAAGTGCGACTGGTTTTGATGCGATCGTTTTGTGAAACTGCTACTGCACTTATGGTCTCTACTGTACATCATGTGGGCAGACGATGGGTTTCGTACTATGAAAACACACTGGGTGCGATACACTGTTTCTAGCAAATTAACGAATTACTTAAGATTACAGCTTAACACAATTACACGGGGCACAATGAATTGGATACAGTTACCACTGCACCCAGGCACGCTTCCAATTCATTTTATGTCCGTACAAACGAACGGATCCGACATACTTATTATTATCTAAATAAAGAAATCAAAAGGCATATTATTATGCAAACCTTCTAGTACCTATTTACCCTTCAACATTTAAAACAAGTGGCTTCGTGTAGCACGCATGGTAATACGTACAAAGAATTGATTTACTGCTCAACTTACTCGAAGGCACAAACTTCTCAGCTGAGGGAAATCATGAACGAGAACTTCACCATATAAGAATTTCAAACTATGTTATGCACTAGATATGGCAGCTGCTGAGCTCGCATTTATTCGCTACTTACTCCAAATCCTCGGATGGATTTCAGTGAAGTAAAAAATTCAGGAATATAAAATATTTTTCGTGAATGTTGTGGCTCGTTTAAAATTTTTGAAGATAGCTCCGAATATAGAAATGATATGTGAGTATTTGATATATGTTTTCGCGTAAACGTTTGGCCATTAGATAACTATTTGCATTATTTTTGAGTCTGTAAAAGTCTTTCTAAGTACGTGAGCAATTTGTAATGTTGATAAAACTGTAAGTACACCCTACGCAGCGTCCAAATTACCACCAATTTAGTAAATGCAAATTACCTCAATCTCCAAATATAAAAGCTAATAATAATCACACTCAAACTCGCTCAAAAACATTACACAACAAATTACCCCGAAGAATTTCGCAGCGAAAATTTAATAGGGGAAAAAATATTCACATTTTTCGGCGTACAATCAGAAGGAATTACGTGAAGCTATTCATCGGACCATGCTTAGTATTCCATCACCAATCACGGCGCTTCAGAAGGGGAGGCTTGAAATACTTCATTAGCCAGTTTCACGCGCCTCCCCCACCTCTCCTTTTAAAGGATAGCGCTGATGAGCAACATAATCTGAATTTTGACGATTTGTAAATAAAATCTTTTCACAATTGAGTTTGGAAGGGGATGAAAACATTTTTGTATTCACGGAAGGTCGAGGGATTAAATGCGATTTTTATTTAGTTTCGGAACTGGGAGTTTTATTGTGTTTTATTGAAATTGAGACTTTTTCTCAATATTCCTCGATACCACTACCAATTTAACAGAAACCGTAGACATCGATTTTTTTTTGTATGTATCCTAAAACAATGCTTCATAAAATAAACTGTTCAGCAACATTGAAGACCAAATCCCCAGAAACTGAACAATACTGGTTCAAGCTACACCTAAGCCTCGATTGAACCTCGCTCGCCATGCAGCCCATTCATCAGGCGGTCCTCAACTGTCCGCTCGACTAAAGAACGACCATCGGTGCCACTCGCACGGGACGATCCCTGTTCGCAACCAAAACGTATGTGTGACATTCAACGCCAACCAGACCAAAGCTAGTTTAATGCGGCCAACAGATTGGGCCAACACAGTCCTACAAACATGTGGGTGATTGCTACACACATTTTGTTAACAAAATGTTGTAGTTACTTTAGTGGCTTATGCAAATTTACATGTTTGTCAAAATTCGTCAAATATTTGCTAATACCACATTTCTATGCGTTGGAGTTGTTGGGTACCATGCTGAAATGTGATATTTAAGCTGTTTATTTTGTTGCACCTAATAGTTATTAAAATACAGTGCTATTTTCCGTACTTCATTGTTTGTTTCCATATGTGTACAAAGTGGGAAAGTAGGTTTATTCTGAACACGCAGAAAAGTTTGGTTACTCTAGAAATGATTTTAAAAAGCTATCGGTCATTGTTAGTGTACTTCCAAAGTAGTTTCCGCGCTAGTCATGAGGATTCAAGGGGAACTCTACCTAGCATAAAGTGTTACATGGTTTATTTCCAAATTTATAATAGAATAACACGGAGAATTTCTGGGAACGTAAATCAAGAACAAAACGAACGTTGCGGCGGCGGCGGCGCGGCAAGATTTTGCCGCATCATTGGTGGGCACACAGACGGTGCGGTGTCGCGGCGTTGCTACGGCGCCGTAGCGACGCTGCTACGCCGCAGACAAACAGAGGTTTTGCCACATACACAACTGAGCGGTGCAGCTCCGGCGCGCAACCCATACACTCCTCCCCGCCTCGTCTCGCAGGTTCCATGTCCGGTGTGCATGCGGTGCGACGCCGGAGCCCGTCGTACCATGTCGACATACCATGGATTTTTTATGAAGGACGCCGCTGTGACACTACTCCTGCGCTGCGCCGCCACCTTAACGCACCATGTGCATAGCTCTTAGGGTTTACTTAGGTACTTTTAGATAGTCTCAAGATTTAAATCGCGAATACAGTTAAAAGTTCTGAAAAGATAAACGTGATTTTCCAAACGATCGATATACAGATACGAAACTTCGAATAAAATTACATGTAAAGATGAAGATTTAAATTTGTAAATAGTTAAAGTGTCTCAGACAAAATAAAAATACATGTGTGTAGTGGCCGTAACTCGTAACAAGTATATTTGTATAGAGCCTTATTAGACGCAAATAAATGTGGTTATCTGTCGCGACTTCCAATTCAGGTGGCCTACCATGACTTTTTAAAGCAGGAGTAATTCCAGTGTGGGAAAGAGATGGCGCTAGACGACATAGCTCTGTCTCTTTTCCACTTAGCTGCCACGGTTTATTTTAATTACTTCATTTTTTTTTCATAGTTAATTTAATCTTTTACTCTGGACGCTCTTAATGTGCAAGTCTTTCTACATTGTTCTCACATATATGTATAATCTCAACATGAATGATGTAACCAAGATTTTGTTAAAATATTTTGATTTAAAAGAGTGTCCATGGAGGTTTTTGACCATTCTTCTCCATAGAGATCTACGCTTTGGAATGTGCAACTACAGTACTTTCTCAAGTTATTATGTCTTGTGACTGTGACTGTAGCTTCGCTTCTTTTTGTTTTTTTGACATTCTAAAGTGCCTGTGATGCTCTAATTGAAATAAATGCTTTTGACTTTTTTTACCAGACTGGAAGACGTCATAGTAACCGCCAGGAAAAAAGTTCTTATTGGGAAACAGAAGTTTCGTTGAAAGTAGCGGTAAATATTAAACATTGGGATTTCAGTAAGATACCTACGATAACTTTTAATGTTGATGGATGGAGAGGGAGAAGATGATCAAGGAAACGATGGATAGATTGTGTGAGGAATATTATGAAAGAAAAAGGAGTAGATAACAGCGTGATGGGTGACAGAGGAGAATAGAATTAAAAACGTTTTGCGTCGACCCCAAAATAGCATGGGACAAGGACAGGAAGATGGTAATGTCCTACGATACCTTTAAATACGTGTATAATAAGCTTGCGCGTATAGTAATACACGAGCCGTATATACTTTAAAAGAACTATCAGTCACACAGTCAGAAAAGTAACTTTGAATATTATCGTGAAGGTGTTTAAAGTAAAAATCTTACATTAAAAACATGTATTATAAAAAACTAGTGAAAAAGTTGGAACTCTGACCCCCAATATCTCCGTAACTAGAAGGTTCCCGGTATGGTCTAGAACAAAAAAAAATAACGCATTGACGGGAAGACAGGTGCCTTTCGGCTTCGTTAAGGGTCTTGTTACACACTTTATAAAGAAACACATTCACGTTAATTTTATAAGATCATAACACAGCATCGCGCCTGTAATCCATTTCACATTTCACTAGTCATGTTTCAGTCCTATGTAATAAGGGGAGAGTCTATTAACTTAAACCGGGCACAAATTTTGAAATATATTTTAATTTAAAATACAATCAACCAAGTTACTATCCAACAAATTCTTAAATTGAATACCAATTGCTTACCAATATTGTTCAACTGTTTGACATTAAATTTTACTCCATAACGTGTCTATTCAGCTAGGCTGTGTCGGTCCTTCGACGACTACGGGTGTGATGTTACATTTGACATCTCAAATGAGTGCCACCTTACCATCAACGAGAACCCTCAATCCTTATTAAGCTCCAAGTTATTTACAAATAAAGGCAGGTACTATACCGCGAAGTTTCTTCGAGTAAGTACTTCAAGAAATTGTTTCCTACAACCTCGCCTTCACAGCGAGCATGATATTACACTTTACTTCTTAGAATTAAACGAACTTATGTCATATTGAAAGATATTATATTTCCTAGGAGAACTGTCCAGATTTTCATGCACATTGTAGCTGGTTTAAATTCACCGTTTTTTGTTTCACTGAATTTGTGGCAAGCAGTGCTGCATCAGAATGCTGTGCAGTATTTTTTTATTCAGAGTAAAATTTAAAACAAATAAGTTTAAGCTAATATTTGGGCTTAGTTTTTAGACACTAGTATTTCTTGTTGTCGTATATACATATATAATCACGCCTTTTTACCATGGGGATGGGTAGAAACTATGGAAAGCCACCTCCTACAATCCTTACATAATGGGTGTAAAAGGACCCTTAACGCAGCCGAAAGTCATTTGTTCTCCCCACGATTGTGATTTATTTTTAGTTCTAGACCATACCTGGGAACCTTCTAGTTACGGAGATATGGAAGGTCAAAGTTCCAACTTTGTCACAAGTTTTTTATTTTCAAATACAAGTTTTTAATATTATAACTTTACTTTAAATGCCTCCACGACCCCCGTACCATTCAATGCATCCATCAGCACAATGTTTTGAGCGCGTTACTTTGATTCCTACCGTAAAACGTGATTATTAACCCAAAAAAAAGTCGCTTCCCAGCAATAATTTTTTTATAGAGTTACTTAGTTTGACGGCTTCGTAAAGGGTCCGTTTACACCTTGTAGGAACTCCTTTTGCTTCGTAATCGTTTATATATTTGGTTAAACACGCAATCCACTTGTGAGTACTATGCACCTGATCTTCCTGAAGAACATCACCATAGGTCAGGTCAGGTCAGTGTCATTCATATTATGGTTAAAAATCTCTAAAACGATTCTCAGAATATCCATACAAATATTAATTTGTTCCAGTTCCACCCGAAAAGCGGTAATCGAATCGCCTGGGGCCAATCGACCCGTCAAAGCCATATATTACTCTTAGAAAAAATTAAAAACTATATCGTATTTACCAAAACAAGAAGCAATTTGTCGTGAGCTTAGGGAAAATCAAACCGGAAAACTTCAAATAAACAAAATAGTCCTCTAAACAACACAATAGAACATACACAGAAACAACAATATTACTAAACTACGCAAAATAATTGAATAACTCACAGTTATCACAAACGCTTTAAAATCAGACCAAATACTAAAACCCAATTTGTTCTTAATGCTCTAAAATACAATACACATTTTGATAAACTATCAGGATATAACACGAGCCCTTTTTTTTTTTTTTTTTTTCGGATGGGAAATCATCAAATGACCTCCCACTCTGGGCGGAGAGGAAGGGAGTGTCAGACTTGTACTGACTAAAACCCATCCATGTTCCTCCTTTGCCCTTTGTGTTCCAGGGCCACGGTATCTCTTTCGAACAGTCCCGCAGCCCTGGCAGGCATCGGCCCTTGCGGACCCCTAACACGAGTCCTAATTAACATTATTGTAAAAGCTTTGCAAAAGTACTAATTATAATTTAATGAACCATGTTTGTTTAGAAAGCTGGAAATGTATAATGTGCTTTTCTGGAAACGGGGAAACATCTCTGTTTTCATATTAGCATAGAACTTCAGCTCACACGTTAAAGTCTTCTATGTAAGGTCTAACTATTCATACACGAAATATTTTCAGAGAATCATCTAACAGCTATAACAAAGCCATTTCAAGGGATTGTTTTTTTTTCTGAATGTATATTATAAAAAAAT
The DNA here is from genome assembly GCA_963576755.1 of Noctua janthina. Classification (NCBI taxonomy): domain Eukaryota; kingdom Metazoa; phylum Arthropoda; class Insecta; order Lepidoptera; family Noctuidae; genus Noctua; species Noctua janthina. The sequence goes on from OY755055.1 coordinate 10,817,404, forward strand.
TAATAATTTGAAATTACTTAACCCACAAAATAAATACTGGCTCCTTAATTTTGAATATCCATTACGCTAGTTTACTACGTCGTATTTACCTATTGTCATTGTTAGAATATGGAAATAAAGGTTTTATGCAAAAAGTCTCAAAAAAAATTTAGAATTATACAAATTTCGTAAAAAAAAACACTCAGATAAATTTTTTTTTCGTTGCTATGGCGATTTTAGGACTTATAGAAGAAAAAATATTTTAAGAGTAACTTCTATAAGTAGTAAAGTCGCCAAAGCAACGAAAAAAAAAAATTTTCTGACTGTTTTTTTTTACAAAATTATTATAATTCTAAAATTTTTTGAGACTTTATGCATAAAACCTTTACTCCCATATTCTAACAATGACAGGTGGTAATTACGACGTAGTAAACTACTGTAATGGATGCTTAAAAATAAGGAGACAGTTTTTATTTTGTGGGTCATCATTCATCATCATCATTTCAGCCGAAAGATGTCCACTGCTGGACATACGCCTCCCCCAAGTGTTGCCACATTGACTGGTCCCGTGCGTCTCGCATCCAGCGGATCCCTGCAACCTTTTACCAGGTCATCGGTCCACCTAGTGGGAGGTCTTCCAACGCAACGTCTTCCAGTTCGCGGTCGCCACTCCAGAACTTTCCGGCCCCATCGGCCATCCATTCTGCGAACAATGTGCCCTGCCCACTGCCACTTAAGTTTGGCTATTCTTCGGGCTACGTCGGTAACCTTGGTTCTCTTGCGGATTTCCTCATTTCTGATTTGATCACGCAAGGAAACTCCGAGCATAGCCCTCTCCATTGCCGTTTGGGTGACTTTAAGCCTTCTGATAAGGGCCATTGTGAGCGACCACGTTTCGGTTCCGTATGTAATCACTGGCAACACACACTGGTCATAGACTTTCGTCTTGAGACACTGCGGTAAGTTGGACGAGAAGATACCACGCAACTTCTCGAACGCTGCCCAGCCGAGTCGGATTCGACGATTGACCTCTTTCTCGAAGTTAGACCCACCTAACTGGATCGTTTGTCCCAGGTAGACATAATCATCTACAACTTCGAGTGTAGAGTCTCCGATCTTGATAGGAGTGGGTGTTACATGGGCATTCAACATGACTTTGGTTTTGTCCATGTTCATTTTAAGACCCACTCTTTCGGAAGCTCTACTGAGGTCATCGAGCATTGTACTGAGGTCCTCCATGGTCTCAGCCATGACCACTATATCGTCGGCAAACTGAAGGTGAGAGATGTACTCGCCATTGACGTTGATGCCTAGCCCTCTCCAGTTCAGAACCTTTGTGGGTCAAGTAATTTTAAATTATTTATTTTTTATAAAAAAAAATATTCAGATAAAAAAAATCCCTTGAAATGGCTTTGTTATAGCCGTTAGATTCCCTGAAAATATTTCGTGTATGAATAGTTAGACCCTATATTATCATAGTAAGGTACGGTGTATTATTATCATTTGCCTTGGCTTTTCCCAACCGGCAATTTAATACTAGTATTTTACATGGACCGACTGTCTATCCGATCTCTACAACCACTGGGTTGTGCAGCTCAGATAGACAGATAGACAACAACGTCTGGTCCAGTTACCAGTCAGACGTTGAGCTTCTGACTATCCGCATCAACTGTGCCATTAAAGCATATTATTAAAAGCTAGTATATTAGTAGTTCTAATATCTTGACTTGGCTCGCGAGGTTGTCGACATGTGGGATGTAGATTCAGCGATCATTGTGCCGATAGTCGTATCAGCCCATGGCTTAGTTGCCATGAGTATCGACCAATACCTGAGGAGGCTCTCGTTAGGCAGCTGGATCAAGGGCTTGATTCAGAAAGCGGTACTCCTGGAGACGGCTCGTATTGTTAGGAGTTTCCTCTCTTTGCAGCCCTGGCCTAACCTAACTTGGACCCAGTTCCCGATACGGGTGGGTTCCAAATTTTTTTTTAAATCTTTTTGTTGTAAGGAATATTTAAAAATGTATTAGATTTATATAGAAATAAATAAACGAAATAAAGCTAGAATTGTCGAAACATCCGTTTTATTGTCCCAAAATAGTGACTATTTTATTCCTTGATTGCCTTTCAATAAACTGAAGAAGAGAATTGAAGTGAGTATTGTGTCATGGAACATCTAAATATAAAAGCTTTTGACTGATTTATGAAAAGCAATCAATTCCAGATTTCATTGTATGCCTTCACAATGAAAATCGCTGGAATGATTTTACAAATATCGTAAAGTATATGCTGAAATCAATAGGAACTATTAATATAATTATGTAAGTACCTATTACATCGAAACCTTTTCCTCAAAAAGGCAGACTGTTGAAATTAATCGTTTGGCGGTTACCTAAAACATAAATAAAACTCAATCAAAATTAATATGAAACGCGATATAAACATAATGTTATGAAGCGTTAAGTGGAATCGCAAATATTTTACAGTCGTCATTAGGATTTGGGGCTTCTAATTAAATTAGATTCGAAGCTCAGGTGGCGGAAGAGATTAAAGTAACCGTTATTATTATTGTGATGCTCTCTCACAATCTACTAATCTAATTAATTTCCACCGTACCATCTAGATATACAGAGTGTAAACAGATCCTTCACATAGTCGTCAACCAAGAATTCTGTACATCAAACTAAGTAACTTTACGCAAAAATTATTGCCGGGAATCTACTTTTTTCTTTGGTGAAAAATCACGTTTTACGGTAGGACTCGATGGAAAGCACTCAAAGCATTCTGCTGATGGATGGATTGCATAGTACGGGGGTCGTGGAGGTGTGTAAAGTAAAAATCTTACATAAAAAAACATGTATTTAAAAAAAGTTGGAACTTTGACCCTCAATATCTCCGTAACTAGAAGGTTCCCAGGTATGGTCTAGAACAAAAAAAATATAGCAAAGACGGGGAGAATAAGTGCCTTTCGGCTATATTAAGGGTCTATTTACACCCTTTATTAATTACCTAGATTCCTCTTCATATAATTGAAATAAGGACAGGTTTTACCAACGTTAGTTCTTTAGGGTTTTTTTTAGCACGTGGTCATTCATTCTTATTATTTTTTGCACACAAAATTAAAAAAATACACACATTTTACAATAATAATTTGTTTACAACATTCAACGGCGAGCAAATGAGGACGTATGTACATTTAAAAAATTAAATTAATTAACTTTAGAAACTTAACTAACGTATAATGGCCATAGTTGCAACTAACGTCATCATCCATTTTTTTAATAATTTCTAATTTCAAATTTATTTGCCAACAGCCGCCTCCTTAAATGTCACTCAAGCGCCAAAAGAAGCATTTGCAGTATATAATTGAAATCTGACCGTTATTGTATGGAAGAATTGTTAAGAATCACAATTACCTAATGTTCGGATAGAGATATATTTGCCGTTAGTGAAAACAAACTTTATTCTGTAGACATTGCAAAGCTGAATTCACCTAAAGAAAAAAAAAGGTATAGGTAAATTCACCTGCCTGTTAGTTACTTAATTAACTGAAGGGAACTTTATAAAAAGTTTATACCTTACATTTCTAGAAACGTCTTGAAAGAAAAGCTTTCAACTCATTAACCATTTAATTTCTCGGACTTCTTCAAAGAATTCTTAGTTCCTGTTTATCTGATAAAATGAAACAATTTTCAAACAAATATTAACTATTTTCTTTTATGATTCTCCTCTAAGTAAATTTAAGATAAACATAAGCGCATCAAGCGAAAGGTGTGGTGGAGGCGGGAGCGAGTTTAGCTTTATTATTTGATGTTCTATAGAGCCACTTCCGGCACGGATTTCCTTGATGCAGAAAGGTTTTCTATAAAATCGAACGATACAAAAATATTAAAACAATTTTCCTTTACTTTCGAACTGAAACATTTTTTAGAATAGTTCTTTCCAATCTTTTACTGCGTATCTTTTATTACCTGTCACACAAACGCACTTATATTCATTTATTGTTGAAGTCGTTTTCAGACTATAATACGAGTATTGCTAAGCCTCTGTCCATAGAGGGATCAAGTCATAAGCGATAGGGTTTAATTACTATTAAAATTGACCTCGGTCCCAACTGGCCAATTTTTCATCTTCCAACGTTACTCGTACGATTCTCTTTTCATGAATTTAAACGAAGCAGCAACAAGTAGTTGCAGTAATTCAGTTTTGAATATTTTTTCAGTCAGTACTGTCCCGAATTGATAGTTGATTAATCTCGGTTGAATGACGGGAAGTGAACAAAGGACCGAATGATAATCAAGAGAATGGTGACGTACTTCATTACACTTATCTGTGCGGGCGGTTAAGCTTCACTTACTTATAATTGTTTGAAGAAAAGTGAAGCTTATCTTTTTCTTAGTAAAGGTCTTAATTCATCCATTTGACAGACAGCGCACACCCTAAACCACTAGGTCAAAAGTATGAAAGCTTTGCACAAGCGATCGGTCAAAAAGGAAGGTGACTCACTCACTCATACCCTCTTATAGATGAAAGTAAAATAAGTAATAATTTATTTAAAATAAATAAAGTAAGTACGGCTTGTAGTAAACCAAACGAAAACAACAGCTTACCAATATTTTGTAATCAAAAACACACCAGTACCACTGCAAACATTCGAAATTCAAACCAGCATCTGAAGTAAACCATAAACCAAACGAATAACAAAAATAAATGTGTACCAACACAAATAAAATATAATGTACAGGCTACAAGACACGTCATAGATCCGGATTTCAGTGCGAGACTCTTCTAAACCCGTCGCGGAGATCCAGGCAATATTTATCCTTTACATTATGGTATGGCCGTTAGTAACACAAATCTTGAAGTCGATTACCATAAACAACGATAAAGCTGAGATATTTGAATAAAGAAAACAGTGTAATAACATAATTCGCTGTTCGCATCATTGGCATAATGGTAGCACGCCACGCTGTGGAGGTTCGTATCCTGGTCTGATCTGTGTGATAGGAAAATGTTTGACGTTACGATTTTCCGATAGATTTTTTTGCTGATGTGTTTATTGATACGAGTTGTCATCAAAAGTCATGGTGAAGGTTGTACATAAGGGCGTTAATTGTCCTTAAACATTATCTTATTATTTATATGTAATTGGTACACCACAGACTACCTCTGTCCAAAAATTGTCTTGAAAAGATCGCTTTTAGCGATAAGACCGTCCATTGCGTCACTCTATGTGAAATGTTTTCTTTTATGAATGTTACATGTATGGTGTACAATTGTACATAGATAATAAAGAATGTTCTTTTCTATTGCCTGGAGTTTCACAATATTCTTAATTTTTGCCTTCAGTTTGTTTTCGATTTTCTTGTCTTTGACACTCAGAGACCTTCTATTTCATCGACAGACGTATCCTAGGATTTTTCCTTTTAGAAGATTTCATACTTCGAATGCCAAGTATTGGTGTTTACAATTCTAGTATTTCAACTACAACGATTTCACGTAAATCGTTGTAGTTGAAATGTTGAGTTGAATCCCAGATTTCTCAAGAGTCTCATTCTATCCTTAAAATAAGTACTACAGGTTGTGCACACACAGTTCAATGAATAATATTATGATAATCTTAGGGCTGGTCGATACGCCATGGCATATAAATTACGTAGGGTAGAATCCATCCCACGTCATTTTTATCTTTTTATAACCTATTATAATTTGGTAAAGATTTCTTGTATAAGACAATCCTGACATTGTATCTAGCAAGATAAATAACACCAGTCCAACACTTGCACCGCGTTAGAAGTAGGTAATAGTTGCACCGCGCAGTTTCATTCTGTTGAAGCCGATTACGAGTTTCCCTAGCTCAAGCTCGAACAATGTCGTCCAATAAGAGACTGTACTTGAATTCAACACGTGAGATCGTTCAGAAACATTGTTACAATATACGGTATCACGGACTCGCCGCCTCATACCCTAATATTTAATAAAGCTTCCGAGGATGGAATTGCGATTTCTAAGAAGATTACAAGTAAGATTGCGTCTGTATTACCGAAGTTTACGCTGTTGTGTTCCGAATTATTGTAGTTTGTTTTTTTTTCGTCGCGGAATGTTCGTGTTTAAGAGGGTTTTTTAAGTCTGTTTGTTTTAATGTTCTTTGGGATGGTAACGAACATTGAATGTAATTGTAGGCTCAAAAGCTTAGGCGGGATGTGTATTTCAGTGCATAAGGTCGGACGGTTTTTTAACTCAATTATTACGGTGTTGAAAATGTTGGAGGCTCTCTTATTATTTTCTTTATTTATTTATTTTACAAATTCAATTACATTTTAAATATTAATTTAAAAATATATAAAAAAACATTGAAATATATAAAAAATTGTAGCTCAACGGTATTGGGAACAGAGCCTCCTCAGAGAGCGAGGCTCTTGGCAATTAAGCCATGGGCGATACGACTATCGGCACAATGATCGCTGAGTCCACATCCCACATGTCGACAACCTCGCGAGCCAAGTCAAGATACTTGATTTGCTTATCTTTCTCAGCTTTCACGAGGTTCTCATCATGCGGGACCGTTATGTCAACAATCATTGCGCGCCCCTCTGATCGATCCACCACCATTATATTATTCTTATTAGCTACAATAGGAGGCTCTTTTTGTTATTATTTTGACTATTTTGTTTTTTTTTTTTTTGGATTTTATGTGATGCGGAGGAATGGGAGTATTAAACAGAAAAGTTTTGGGTATGAATTTTGGTGGCTATAAGGGTAGAGGCAGACCAAAGAAACGATGGATGGACTGTGTGAAGGACGATAAGGAGGCATGCTAAGCCGACCCAAATGAATTGAAATAAGGTCAGGAGAATGATAACCTGTTTAGTTAAGCTTCTACTACACTATGTTATAATCTGGCTTTAGAGTTAAAGAAATAGTTGTTTACGGTATATTTATTTATTTATTTAGGAAAAACAAACAGTAACATATTAGAGGTCTAAAATAAGGCTTACATTGTACACTATGATAAATATGCTACCCACTATGTTTTCCACAGATTACTTTAAATACTTAGTAACTAGAGAGACATGTGTATAAGATGTAAACTAAAATAACAGTTATTGCACAATATACAAAAAGTTACATAAACCGGGCATACAGTACATATATAAACATAGGATATAATATTACGGATCATGAGTAACAGCCCGCTGACAGACAGACGGACGGACGGACAGCGGTGGCTTAGTAATATGGTCCCGTTGGTTAGCTTTTGGGTACGGAACTCTGAAAAATATCGTTTTTGGTAACAATATTTCTGATTATAAATTACGGAACACGAAGTACTCGTATGTCTGTACGATAACAAAACACTAGTTATTCAGAACCTAAAGACTGTTTCTTTAGAGTTCGTTTCTCCGTTATAATCAATTTCAAACTTTTCAATATTATACCCCAACAATTTACCCGACATTTTATTTATTAACTTAAGCTACGTTCATTAAGAAACGACAGGTCGGTTTTACTAGCACCGCCTTTCCACTTAGCTGCAGTCAAACCTCATTGGATATTGAGCTATTATAACTGCGTTGTTAAGCTGGTTAAGCTAAGTAACACGCTTTCTCGATATAAATCGAGCGGTCAGTTATTACAAGCTGTTAATATCGGGTTCCAAAGTTTGCACTTTAAATTGGCTTTGTTGGAATAAGATGGGTTATAAATTTGTTCAGTTCGATTTAGGTAAAATTATAATAAATAATAAGGTGAGGTTGAGGTCGGCAAGTTCATCATGTGAAGATGGTAGCACTCATAGAACGTCACTTTATACAGGCCCTCTGAAATAAGTGATGGTAGCACTCATAGAACGTCACTTTATACAGGCCCTCTGAAATAAGTTGCGGCCAAAGAGGACTGGTTCGCCTAAGTTGCGGGGTAGGTACGTTTTATCAATACCAAGAAAATGGCTAATCTTCTATTTAAATATGAAACTCAAATACAAGTCGCTTTAACTATATTAAAGTAACGTTAGTTTTTTCTGGTCAAACTGGAAACGACATACTAAGTGGTCTTCGTATTTTATTTTAAAACTAATCCAAGATCTGTTTTATTACTAGTATTTTTAACCTTTCCGTGTTAAGGGAATATGATTAAATTGTTACCAATAAACTATAGGTAAAATTATCTCGGCTTATTTTATTAGTTAAGAGGCTCTGCTTTGAGTCTCTCTGAGGGATCACATCCAAAACGAGGTGATCCGACAGAGAACCAGAGTTCGACATAGCTCACAGACTAAGTAAGCTGAAGTGGCAATGGGCCGGTCATATTAACCGTAGAACTGATGACCGTTAGGATAGACGTGTTCTTGAGAGGAGACCGCGAATCGGAAAACGTAAGGTGGGACGGCCTGGGACCGGCCCTGTGGAACATCGGTTACGACTGGGTGCTGCGCGCCGACCTCCCTACCGGCGTCAGCGTAGTTTGCTACGCTGACGACACGCTGGTACTGGCACAAGGGAGGTCGCACGAGGCGGCGGCCGAAAACATGACACGCGGGGTTGCGATAGTCGTGGAGAGGATCCGGCAATTGGGTCTCGAGGTGGCATTGCACAAGTCCGAGGCCATGTGTTTTCATGGGCCTCGGAATGCGCCACCGTCGGGATCCCTACTGACGGCAGGAGGGGTTTCCATCGGCGTCGGGTCGACGTTGAAGTACCTAGGACTCGTCCTCGACAGCCGGTGGAACTTCGTGGAGCACTTCCGACGTTTGGCTCCCAAACTGGAACGGACAGGGGCTGCCTTCAAGCGGCTCTTGCCCAACCTGAGGGGTCCAAACGCCTCCTGCCGGAGGCTATACGCGGGGGTCGTGCGGTCCATGGCCCTTTACGGGGCCCCGGTGTGGGCGCGTTCTTTGAGGCGGCAAGCTGCCCACTACTTGAACGCGCCCCAAAAGGTGATAGCCATAAGGCTAATCCGGGGGTACCGCACGATCTCCGGCGAGGCGGCTAGCCTCCTTGCCGGATTGCCGCCATGGGATCTGGAGGCGATAGTCCTCGCGCGCCTGCATGAATGGCGCGCGGAGGCACTACGTCGGGGGGAAACTCCGCTGCCGCGGCAAATTGCCGCTCAGCGGACAGACCTCCGGCGTGATCTCATGGCGACATGGAGAGAGCGACTGTTGCAACCCCGTGCAGGGCACGCTACCATAGTGGCGATAAGTCCCCTCTTTGAGGAGTGGCTAGAGAGGCGCCACGGCGCCCTCACCTACCGCCTGACGCAGATCCTCACCGGACACGGTTGTTTCGGGAGGTTCCTGCACCGAATCGGGCGGGAGGAAACGCCCGGGTGTTTCCACTGCGAGGATCGTCCGGAGGACACGGTGGAGCACACCGTAGAGGTCTGCCCCGCTTGGGCGGAGCACCGCCGTGTCCTTGTAGCGGCGATTGGCGGCGGCGATCTCTCGCGTCCGGCCCTGGTTCAAGCCATGGTCCGGAGCGAGAGGGAATGGGAAGCCGTCACCACCTTCTGTGAAGCAGTCATGCTAGTGAAGGAGGTGGCGGGACGTGAGAGGGAAAGAACCTCACGTCCCAGCCGCCGCGGGAGACGCCCTGGGCGTCGGGGGTCACGTGGTGGCTCCCGGCCACCGTAGGCGCGAGCCTGTGGACAGCGAGTTATGGGCTAGCTCGCCGTCCGGCCGTCTTATGACGACAGGCCGTGTCGACGGCGCGTTCGTGTTCCACGCGCGCCTCAAAGAGATGTCAGCAACCGAGTAGGGGTCCGCATGGGCCGATGCCTGCCAGAGCTGCGGGACTGTTCGAAAGAGACACCGTGGCCCTGGAACACAAAGGGCAAAGAAGGAGCATGGATGGGTTTTAGTCAGTACAAGTCTGACACTCCCTTCCACTCCGCCCAGAGTGGGGGGGGTCATTTGATGATTTCCCATCCAAAAAAAAAAAAAAAAAAAAAAAAGGTGGGACGGCCTCAGGCTCGGTGGAGCGACGGTCTACGCAGGGTGCTTAGTGGCAACTGGATGAGAGTTGCTGAGAATTGAGTTGAGTGGCGTGCGATTGAGGACGCCTATGTCCAGCAGTGGACTGCTGTAGGCTGATGATGATGATTAGTTAAGAGACTTTTGCGTGACTGCTGAGCGCCAGGTATAATTATCTCAGTTCGGGAAGTGTTAATGAGTTTTCTATTAAGAAACTCTCAGTAGCAGCCCAGAATATCAAAATTTTGATTTGATGCTGTGTTGCGCTTGAGGCAAAATAATAACAGACGCACGGGTCGATCTTCTAGACAATTACATACTTATAAGCCGTAGGTCCCGGCTGTCATTTGGAGATCTTTCACAGCTGTTATAGGTTGTCAGTGGTCTGAAAGTCTGACAACCAGTCTTACCAAGGGGTATCGTATTACCCTGTTAATTAACTAGGTTGTGGAGGTCAGATAGCCAGCTGTTCCATGAAAAATACAGGTATTCTCTAATCTGGTAAGACTCGAAGCCGAACGTAACATAGTTGGGAAAAAAGCAGATGATGATGTAATTTTGAAGAAATCAAAATGAAATCATGATTAATTAAATTGTAGAGAAGGTACATTTGTGAAGTTTTCCTTATATTATGTATTTTATTGGATTGCTTTCCATATTCGGAAATTTATAAGTGTCACAAACGACGGTTGAATTACAATTATAACGAATTATACCTCAATATTAAAAGCTTACGCCACGCGCATTTCGATGTTTCTGAACGATTTCAGAGAAAATTGATTCAATTATATTTCAGAACACTAATTGCAAAGTGGTGGTCTGGTTTTAAAATAAACTTTAAGGTAACATAAACATAACACATCATCACCCTTGCTACCTCAATGGGTTATGTAGAGGTGTATTTTCACATTTCTCCAGTTATGTTCAAGTCCCATGTAATAGGAGCTGGCCTATTGCAATCATGTAGTTGTAAATTTCTCCTCTCGTGGCTGCTACTGAAATTCTTGACTCAAAAACCCAATAACACTTTGGCCGACCTGACAAGTCGAACCCAGGATCTCATGTTCGGCAGTAACGCTTGCGACACCAGATCAACGAGGCAGATGTGATTAATATACAACATTAGTTTTAGTATATCCGGAACATGAAACACGTGTCTAGTATTTTTATGTAAAGAATCTATGTACAAAATTTCAAAACTGTATCATGAAAAATCACAAAATTATAAGCTTGTTCTGTTACCTGGTTGTTCGCACAAAAACGTGGTCACCACGCAGCGGGGCCGCGCACGCGTCTTCAGCGTCGTCCTGTGCTCATTGATAATAATAATTTGGCAGAAGGTACCTAAATGATTGCGATAGGTACTTAATGTCGCTCGGTCTCCAATTTGTAACTTTTTTTAAATATTTTTGGGACAAAATATAACATGGTTTAAAAATTATTGGAATCGATTCAGTTACTTATTCTGAACAAACTATATTCAGGTTTCGCATATACTAAAAATAATGTCGTAAAAAGAATTAATTAAGAATACTCGATTGATCTTTATAAATGAGTTCATAAAGCGAGCAACTAATTCAGTAAAATGCAGTATTAATGCCTAAGTCGGGCTTAATAAAATGCCATCATTTATAACTAGGCTAACTTACCGACAGAGCTTAAGTTAGGAGATTAATAACTTGTCTGAAATATATTACATGGATTCTACTCATTTATCTGTGAGTTCAATTTGTTATCATTAGGAGGAAATATTAAGTATTAGATTAAAGTAGATTCACATTATTATATCAGAACATAGTATCCCACTGATGGGCAAATGGCTCATTTACATTGCTTTAGTTTAATTTATATATGTTTTTATATCAATTCCCGTGTCGGGAAAAGTGTTATTGGGTTTTTCCATCAGGAATTTCTCGGTAGCAGTCATGGAGTCTGGATCCGTGCCCGGTTGATGGCAATAAGCTCGCCCCCTATTACATGGGACCGCCATTATGACTCAGCAAGCAAGCGAGCAGTCAAGTTGTTACAGCTTTACCTAACCCTTAGGGAATTACAGGCGTAAAATTATGTTATGCTTATTTCCCATTGTTTAGTACAACTTGAAATCTTTAAGGTACAATTTTGACGATGACCTCAACTGTAAAAAAAAATTGTCATTTGACAGTTTCAACTGTTCATGATTTCAATTCATAGTACCAATCTTTGGCTTTGTACGTACATTCACACTAAAAGGAATACATATACCGATAAAAATATAACTCACGTCGGTACATACTTTTCTACGACACAGTTACAAAATCGCACCTCTAAATCCGAGCAAGGAATCCTACATCTTCACTCGCTGTAAATAAAGTGTGGCCGCAACCATATTACTTCATCTTTTATATTATGTATTGCACATAAGATTTCATTTTAAGAAATATTGCTGGAGATCGTTGGGCTGTCCAGTATGATGTTTAACGTGCAAGGAATAAGCTTGTTTGATTGGAATTTATACAGGGTGGGTAAAAAATCGTGGAACAAATAAAACAGGGCGGTAGTTGGGGTTCAATCAGGATAAGGGCAAGAATATGATCAGTTGATGAAATATCAAGCAATACTCATAAATACTGTTATTCATACATAATTGAATAAGAATAATTCACACACACATTTGGTACACACACACATTTGGCACACACACACATTTGGCTCATTAAAATTGTTGTTTGTAGAACATCAAAATCAAAATAAGGTGAGGAATGATGGACGGCGAGTTATGGGCTAGCTCGCCGTCCGGCCGTCTTACGATGACAGGCCGTGTCGACGGCGCGTTCGTGTTCCACGTGCGCCTCAAAGAGATGTCAGCAAATAAGTAGGGGTCCGTATGGGCCGATGCCTGCCAGGGCTGCGGGACTGTTCGAAAGAGATACAGTGGCCCTGGAACACAAAGGGCAAAGAAGGAACATGAATGGGTTTTAGTCAGTACAAGTCTGACACTCCCTTCCGCTCGGCCCAGAGTGGGAGGGGGGGGGGGGGTTCATTTGATGATTTCCCGAAAAAAAAAAAAAAAAAGTTGAGGAATGATATGAAAAAGAAAAGATTAAATGATGCTGTGACGACTGAGAGGGGAGAATGGAAGAAGAAAACGTGTTGAACCCACATCAGACCACTATTTTTGATGTGCTACGACGCTACGCTTTTCGTAGGCGCTTGCTACGGCGTAGCCGCCCTTGCAAAAATGGGCACACATTTTATTTATTTTTGTAGACATGTTTATTTATTTTATCCTCGCACAATGTTAACAATTAATTACATATAATATTAACTAACATATTGCCGGTATTATAGTTGAACAAGTCAGATTACTAACATGCTCCGTGATCCATTGTATCAAGCCCGAGAGGAATCACAGTTTCCAAAATTTAATAATACCCGGAGGACATTAATAAATAGGGGTAATGCCTCAACAGCCCGTCAGGAGTTCGTAATAACTTAATACCTTCGAAACTAACACGCGGACATGATATGCGAATGTATATACATATATGCAATTTATATTGTGTACAGTCGTATTAGGTGAAAATAGGACATGATACAAGAATGTATATGTTTGCAATGAATACCTATTATGTATAGGGTGATGGTGATATTAGGACATGATATACAAGTGTGCATTTGCTATTTATGTATATAATGCAGTATTGTTACCTGTTGGCTAATAACAGCCTCTCGAGTTGATCTTTCGGTTAAGCCGCGCTTCCCTGGGTTGGTTCGTGGATGGGTGACCACCCATTATACATCGCGTTTCTTCAGTGCCTCACAATCACAAGAACACATGTGATGAGGAAACTGTGGAATTCACCATGAAAACCTTTTTATTAGCTAGCGGACGACAATTTATGTACCTTGGTACCTCTTTTAGGAGAAGTACGACATTACTATACGATGTTTTCCGTGCGCCACGAAAAAACTGCTGACGAAGAGAAAATTTTAAAAGGCTTCTGATTTCAGAGGGGTTCCGTCGAAATATAGGGAGCTTTAGCCAGTATGTCGGCTTTCGGAAACTGTAGTTGCTGATGTACTTTTTCTAAATGCAGCCAATTTATTTTGCTGTTAAAATCCTTCCTATATTATTATCTTAGCGAGTTCCACATGCCCATAGAAGTATGGGATAATAACCAATAACATTATGGTATTAACACGTTAACTGCCCGTGAAGACAACTCGACTAAACGTAATACACATTAAGGTGAACGCTCCGTCGTCCATTTTCTTAAAATCTTTCTCAACACATACAGTCACCAATATGTATACACTTTCCTAAATTTAAAAGCAATGTACGCGAGAAAGAACGATTGTAGCTTGGAGATAGGATCTTTTTCATAAAATTATGAGTTCCAGAATACTATGTAACAACATGAAATTTTAATCAGAACAGAAGGAGAAAAACACTTTTAAAAGTTGCTAAGTGTTTACATATTGGTGCTAGTGACTGTACACGAGCAAAAATTGCTTTATTTATAAATGTTGCTTAGATGTTATTGCTTAGGTTAGTCATTACTGAAAGCCGCACTCTACCGAAGCGGAGATGAGACGAGAAGAGAAGAGAGCAGATGTGTTTTAAACCACAAATAGAATTTCTTTATTTACACTTCTAGCCTCGCTCCACTTAGCTTTAGTGGAAACGGTTGAGTAGAGATGAGACTAAGATGTCTTGCAATTATTTAGGCCAGCGGTGAAGAGAAGAGACGTGAGAAACGAGAACAGAGACGTCAGAGATGTGTGCTGTGTGCTACGTGGGGCGTGCTGTGTAAGGCGTGCGCTGAGATGTGCGCTGTGTGCGACGCGCGGTGAGATATGTGTTGTGTGCGACGTGCGGTGAGATGTGTGCTGTGTGCGGCGTGTGGTGAGATATGTATTGTGTACGGCGTGCGGTGAGATGTATGCTGTGCGCGGCGTGCGGTGAGATATGTGCTGTGTGCGGCGTGCGGTGAGCGGTGTACTGTGAGCGGAGTGCGCTTTGCACATCTCCTTTCTCCTTTCCGCTCCACACATCTCTGCCCGTCTACGCTTTGATGGAGTCCGGGTCTTACACCCAGCATTGGGTGGCTAAAGGTTAAGAAGAATCATTAAGCAATTTATACGTTAGAGGAGCTCGTGGCTAAATAATAACAGCCGCACGAGTCGAGTCTTCAAGGTTAAGCCGTGGTTGCCAAAGTTGGTCTGCCGATGGGTGTCCATCCATAACATACCAAGTTTCCTCCGTGTTTCAGAAGGTTCGTTAATCCTTCGGTTCACCAGTCTTAAAAAGGGGTATCGTATTACCCAGTACTAACTGGGTTGTGGAGGTCAGATAGGTAGTCGCTCCATGTAAAATACTGGTAGTCAGCCATCCGGTTAGACTGTAGACCCCAACACAGTTGAGAAAAAGCTAGGCAGCTGATGAAGCAGCATTTATATATGACATACCCCTAAGTTTCTTCAACGCAGCCTAAAAATAAATCTTTTTACGCATCCTTCAATCACTACTTCACACTTTAAGCACTACCTCGTGTTTCCACAACTTTCATTTACTCCTAAATCTAGAAGATCCTAGTACGGTCAGCAACACAACAGTATAATTACCCTCCGGAGCAACTGGACAGATTCACAACTGGACAGATGACAATGTCACTTTTACAATTCATACCATAAAAATTGTCACTTATTGATATAATAAAGGAAGAACTTAATTATTTTCCTACATTAATTTTCGACCCGAAAGTCTGACAACCAGTTTTACCAAGGGGTATTTATTTATTTATTTAAACTTCATTGTCAATAGTGGTACATAGGCGGACTTAATGCTACAAGGCATTCTCTACCAGTCAACCCAGCCGTACCCGTCAATCGTGTTACCTAGGTTGTGAAGGTCAGATAGGCAGTCGTTCCATATAAAATACTGGTATTCAGCTGCATCCGGTTAGTCTGGAAGCCGACCATAACTTAGTTGGGAAAAAGCTAGGCAGATGATGATATTTATTACATCACCACTGCTCCCTAATGATGAAGCACAACATCGAAACAAAACCTTCTTATTATAGAATAGAAATACTCAAAGACATACAACTTCCATCAACCCGCGAGAAGAACTATGGCCCACTCCCTCTCATAGACGGGAGGCCTGTGTCCAAGTAGTGCGAACATTATAGCTTGACTATGCATATGCTAATCAACTTTTTCACTGACTGTACTTAGTACCTACGTACTGTCTACGCACGTCTACCCGCATCAGACCCTGTTTACCACCAAAACCTCGCCAACATTAGCCACTACACTTAGGTCCATACCCTTCTCCAAATAGTACGAGTTCGGGAACTGAGCACGAATTGACTTCGGTCGACGTTGAAATACGTACTACATTTTTCACTGAGCATCTTAGTCTGGGATATAAATTGTTTACCCTGCTTTAGTATTGGAATTCTTTGTGTGAAGATATATCTTTATTATCTAGTTAAATGTTAGGTGACCTTTTCTTCAGTTCCGAGTTAGGGGAACGCCATCAAAATAGTACTAATAGAATTCTGCATAATATTTTTAGCGGTGCTTCGATAATAAATATGGGTAGGTTAGTAGTTCCTTTGACTTAGAACGATAAGGAAAAACACATTCGAGGCATTATTGGAATATTTTTACCCGAAAATATTATTTATTGTTTGTCACGCTCTGAATCCAAAATCACATTGCTCCCGTAACCGAAATCCGAAAAACGCTTACTAAGATATTATAAATGTGATTTCCGTTAAGAATAACAATAATCCACAGACCTAACACGAAGTTTTTGATATAAAAGTACTTTTACACTATGAACTTTACGCTAAATAATATTTTATTCATGTCACAGAGTCCACTGTTCGAAACCAATGAATTTGTATGACGTAGATGACGCGTTTTATTGTCACAGTTAGTAAATAAATTCTCTCGCATATACCAATCATGTACAGGACTCACGTACGACTGGCCCGATGAAAGGTATAATTCGATCAATTATTACTCCGTGTTCCACTTCTGCACTGAAATGCAAAGAGAAAAGATTTAATCCTGAAAAAGTTTGCTCCAAAAAGATCGGACCTCGCTAAGTGACGTATATTTGTTTTTTTTTCTTTCTTCGTGTTATTGGCATTGTCGCAGACGTACATTTGTCGCGTCATTACACCGTATTTGTAATCTGGACATTGTTGGATGGCCGATTTGAAGACATAACTGGTAAATAATGGTCGATTTTCGGCCGATTAATGAAAATGATGGGTACGATTTGTATCGGAGGTAATATATTGCAACTTAAACGTATAAACCGATAGATGTTATCTAACTTTTATATTAAAATAAATATTTTATGAAATCTAGTACTAAAGTTAGAATTTTTGAACAAAGTAACAAAAGAATGCATTATTAAAAACTACCACAAGATTGAAAATACCTTTAAAATTAACTTAGCCGCAAGTACCAAAGTTAAGAGTGCATATTACATAAAGTTTGATGATAGTGCACGAAAACTCTTTTAATCTAAAAAGCGGGTTTAATATTAATTGGCCGCCAAAGTTTTGTTATGACATTAATTTGTTTATGAAGAGTTTCCTCCGGGAGTCGTTAGAAGTTCGTTGTCACCGCTCACTTCAGCTAGTAGTCTACAGTGATATTGCATCACGTACTCATTGCTCACTTAACATTAATGTTAACGTATATGACAGACTCTCAATTTCACACCTCACTCGCGGATACTGAAAACCCTTTTCTGATCATTTAATTCACACTCAGCCACCCACATACATACACACACACGCGCGCGCTCACACACACACAAACACACACGCAAACACTCTTAACTACAGGCTTCTTTTAAACGCTTTTAATTTATCCTTTATTGTTACATGGCTTTTCTTTTTGTTAATTTTATTGCATAAGGTTCTGTAATATGGGCCGATGCCTGCCAGGGCTGCGGGACTGTTCGAAAGAGATACCGTGGCCCTGGAACACAAAGGGCAAAGAAGGAACATGGATGGGTTTTAGTCAGTACAAGTCTGACACTCCCTTCCGCTCCGCCCAGAGTGGGGGGGTCATTTGATGATTTCCCATCCGGAAAAAAAAAAAAAAAAAGGTTCTGTAATATCTCCTTTTTCGAGAGGGTACTTGCTCCTGTAAGACAGGTTTATCACCTAGCACAGGAGTCAGGGCCTTCACACAATTTTGTAACCACTTTCTTGTGTAATAAAGATTATTGATTAGATATTGATAGTGATAATTGACTTATAGAATACACTCCTTTGACCTTTTGGCCTCGTACAGGACCAATTTAATTTGTTTTATCTTCTTCTTATGTTTATATTTTATATAATTTTTGTATTATTGTATTTTCATTTTTTTTTTTGTTTGATCTGTGTGAGTCTAATAAATGCTTTTTCTTTCTTTCTTTTCTTGCCTTTGTACAAGATCACGACGCTTAAACAAATAGACTGTCATTTTCTACGTTTTTCTTACTCTCTCTTATACCTTGACCCCTAATCTTAATTTCACTCAAGTAATTCCTTAAGTTTACCGATAAATAAGAACAAACGACACACGTAACGTGGGTCAACAAGACAGGCATGAAAGATATATTAAGGTGGAGGGCCAACAAAAATATTTGCAAACCTAATTACAGGGAGGAAATGTAGGTAATATTCTGAAAGTTTCCGGATAATGCGGTACGTGCCGACAGAGTGCACGCAACAAAAGGAGTTTTTCAAGGAAATGAGTTAACTTTCGCAAGCCACTGGGCTAATTCAACGCCTCTCTGTGGCAAGTTTTACTTTTTCAGCTATATTAGGCGCTTCGTCATGAAATCCCGCGGAAGTACAAAGAAGCCGCAACTTCGTTCGCTCCATTTTTCAGAATATCTCGTATTATGTGAACGTTGGAAATTGTTGGAAGTGAGTTTTCGACTTGGTGCTACCGTATTTTATATTTTTGCTTAAGTTTTTTTTTTTAACAATGGAGGGTTTTGGCCGGATTTTAACTTTCATGTGCTTTGATGGACTCATTCAATAAACTTTTTGTACAAGAATGGAGCGATGGATGTGGAAATATTTTCGGTTTGATTGGTACCTACTTTGCCCTGCTAAGTAATTCGATTTTTGGGCTTCGGCCACACGTTTTCACGTCCCACGGGAAACTAGCTAATATTTAGAAAGCAAATAGCAGTTTCGGGTCTAGGTGTTAGTGCCTTTTAGTTTTTTTTATTTGTAAACACTCATGTTTGAAGCGGAATTCCAGTGAAAAATAATTCCTTTCAAAACAAAAAAACACAGTCGTTATTTTATCAACTCTCTATTTTTCGCTTTACTAGGTGTTAAAGGAAAAACTTTACTAAAGGCTTTCCAGACATTTTATTACGAACAGACACTATAATAAACACAATATCTGTTTCAAATCTCCAAAAATATCCAATCCTTTCATCAATGTTTTCAAAGTTTATTAAAACTAAAGAGAATAAATAGCCTCTAGGCCAAAATTCTAAATAAATTACTAACTGAAATTATATTGGTTCGAACAAAATAATGTGAACGAGCAATAACAGGGCTCAGCTGAAATTATTATTGGAACAATAAATGTAGGCCACAGAATTTGCGAAATTATTTCTCTTTAGTTAAACTTTCGTTGGTATAATGGTAGGTTTTCCCGAGATAATTGAAACCATTCTTAAAATTATAAATGCGAAGGTAACTCTGTTTGTCTATCTGTTACGTTTTTACTCCCGGCGTGTTTGCATGAAATTACCGGTACAAGAATAGACCATTACCTGTATTAGGGCCGGGCTCCACCGAAGCGGAGATGAGACGAGAGGAGAGATGTCCCGTAATTGTTAAGGCATCGTTCACACCAAACTCAGTGTATGCTCAGAGTATGCTCACTGGTTACAGTTTGAGAAGTTAAATATATATGGAAAAGCAAAACTCTGCGTAACGCGCGCTCACAGTCAGCGGCTGACAATACGTTTGGTCTGAACAATGACTTAGGCCAGTCTCTGTACTCGGCGGCCAACGAGAAGAGACGTGAGCGGTGTGCAATGATCGGTGTGCTGTGAGCGGTGAGCGGTGTGCTGTGAGCGGCGTGCGGTGAGCGGTGTACAAGACTTCTCTTCTGGCCTTGGTTCAAGCCATGGTCCAGAGCGAAAGGGAATGGGAAGCCGTCACCTCCTTCTGCGAAGCAGTCATGCTAGTGAAGGAGGTGTCAGGACGTGAGAGGGAAAGAACCCCACGTTCCAGCCGCCGCGGGAGACGCCCTGGGCGTCGGGGGTCACGTAGTGGCTTCCAAACACCGTAGGCGATGGCCTTTGGACGGCGAGTTATGGGCTAGCTCGCCGTCCAGCCGTCTTATGACGACAGGCCGTGTCGACGGCGCGTTCGTGTTCCACGCGCGCCTCAAAGAGATGTCAGCAATCAAGTAGGGGTCCGCATGGGCCGATGCCTGCCAGGGCTGCGGGACTGTTCGAAAGAGATACCGTGGCCAACACGTCTGACACTCCCCTCCGCTCCGCCCAGAGTGGGGAGGGGACATTTGATGATTTCCCATCCGGAAAAAAAAAGACTTCTCTTCTCTTCGCTTCGCACATCTCCGTTCATCTTCGCTTTGGTGGAGTCCGGGCCTTAGAATACAGAATACGTTTTTTATCCCTGTTTCACATTCCCACGGGACAAATTCCGACATAAATACAGGTGAAATATTTTCTTTTATTATAATTGGTAGCTATTGTATTGTTTACGACTCATTGAACAAATAAAATGGCTATCATATTTTTATTTACGTCATATCAATGAAATCTGCACGCGAGCTAAAATTGATTTTGTTTTTATGTGTTCGCAAACGCGACAGCAAAAAACTATTCATGTTCGTGTAGTGACAGAAAAATAGTTTTCAAATAGACGACTACGCAGTCTATTTTACTATATCTAGCAAACATATTTTACCGTACGAGTCGGCATTTGTGTCCTATTAGATGTGTAATAACAGCTTTAATGTACCCACTGCGGGGCACAAACCTCTTCTCTATGAGGGAGTAGGCCAAAATCCACAACGACCCAGGACCCAGTCATCATCTGCCTAGCCTTTTCCCAACTATGTTGGGGCCGGCTGCCAGTCTAACCGGATGCAGCTGAATACCAGTATTTTACCACAACCCAGTTATTACCGAGTCATACGATACCCCTTGGTAAGACTGGTTGTCAAACTTTCGGGCCACTAACTACCTGTATCGTCAGTCAAATAGATCTACAAATGACAGGCGGGACCAACGGCTTAACGTGCTTTTCGAAGCACGGAGGAAACTTGGTATGTATTGGGTGGTTACCCATCCACAGACCAACCTAGGCAAGTGAAGATTGATCCGAACGGCTAGCTGTTATTATTTAGCCACAAGCTCCTCACTACTAGGATCCAGTGATGAGACATAATTATCGTCGATCTTATAATTAAAATGCTACTTTAAAAGTAGCATTTTAATTATGGGTCTCCTATCTCAGACTACGCATTAAACACAGTTGCAGATAAAGTTATCTTTTTTGCATAATAGTCGTATATTACTATAATCTAGAGAGGAGAATCGACTTCAAATAAAGTGAAGTACAAAACGAAATGGAGCAAAATAGTGAACACACTGTAGATTCAAATTGCTTCCAGTTCAGAGATCATTGATGATGGGACATTTTTCAATGAAAAGTCTCTTTTTATACATTATTTATTTCCTCTGTAACGAGTCCTACCGCAAAACGACTTTCATGTTTAAAGTATTTAACAGTTCATTTCTTAAGATAACATGAATTTAAAATCTAGCTGCAGAAAGTAAAAAAAAACTACTTCATAGAAAGTAATACCAATCTGTTTCGACGTTTTCTTTATTCATGAATCGTAAATTACACAGTAAAAAAGTCATAACAACATGATCTCTAGTACATACCTGAACAATATTGCGATAACGCAATGAGAGAGAGAGACCAACTCTCTGGTTCACGGGGTCATGCTAATCGGGACCTATCAAGTACCAAAATTATCTTTTACATTAAGGGTCTATTTCACGGCTACACGTCTGCATGGGCCGATGCCTGCTAAGGCTGCGGGACTGTTCGAAAGAGATACCGTGACCCCGGAACACAAAAGGCAAAGAAGGAACATGGATGGGTTTTAGCCAGTACAAGTCTGACACTCCCTTACGCTCCGCCTAAAGCGGGAGGATAATTTCCCAGTCCGAAAAAAAAAAGTTCCTATTCCACAGTCTCCGAATAGCCACTTCTTACCGAATAAATTCAAAAATGGAACAGAATTTGTATGAAATTATCTGCCAAATAAGCTAACGGGAACTTAATCGTAAGTGGTGAAAGAAAGCCCAAAGTCCTCAGTCTTCGACAAAAATAAAACATCATTTACTAAAAAGGCATGTAAGTAAGATAAAACACGTATAGGAAAACTCCGTACACTTGCCGACAAACTCCGCAATAAATGTTGCACATTCCCCAATCTTCCCTATAAGGACACAAAATGTCCAGGTTCGCAATTGATTAGCTGGAGAGACCTCGGTGCAACCTAGCCCATTAATTGCCAGCCACTTTGGAGAGCGATCGGCGCTATTAATAGCCCACCTCACGGTGCAGGTAAGAAGTACAAAATAAAAAGGTACAGAAGCCCGACTCCATTTTATTTGGGATCGGCACAGCATGTCTTCTTCTTCCATATTTCTCGACATCTCAGTAGTCACCCTCTTTCTTGCCATATCATCTTTCTCACAATCCATACGTCCCTCAACCAGTTCGGGATCGAATCCCGGGTCGGGCAAATTGTTACTAGGTTTTTCAATCAGGAATTTCTCAGTAGCAGCCACGTAATCCCGATTTGTGCCCGGTTGATGGCAATAGGCTCGCCCCCTATTACATAGGACTTCAATATAACTTGCGAAACGTGGGTGTACTATAAGGTACACCTCTGCCTGATTACAGGTTTGATGTTATGTTGTGTTTTAGCCGGCTCCATACAATCAGGGAAAACAAGCGCACGCTTACATAAATGCTTACTTGGGTGTAGTATTATATTATCTGTGCTTGGGTGCAGAGATCTCAAACAAATGCCCAACGCAACAGCAGCGTTTACACTTGCTGTACGTGAAGTGTGTCTATGTGTGCGTGCATTTTCATTCATCGCATGGACTTTATCTTCTATAACTTTCTATTTTGTGCCACGGTGCAGGTAAGTAGTGTTGGGTGGCGGTTTTAAGCGTCACTTTAGTTCGCAGCAGTTAAGGATATTGGATATGGTGTATCATGTTCTTTACTATGTTAGGAAGGTTGATTGGGGAGGGGTTTAATCCTGTGTTCTTATTATAACATACCCCTTATATGATGATTACAAAGAGGAAACAGGTATTTACTAAGGTACATAAGTATCTTAAAATCATCTTTATTTTATCGCGGACTAGATTTAATGTCCTTTTTTTAATTTTCGTTCAATGTCCCACTGCTGGACAAAGGTTTCCCCAAATCTTTCCAGATCATCTTTTCCTGCGACTGCACGAACCTCGTTATGTGCGTCCAGACCATGTCGAGACTTTTAATTAAGTATGAACACAACGTTAATATTTTGTTCATTGTTTGTCTTTTTATTTTAGTATATCCGTGTAAATGTATATTTATAGTATTTTGATATATAGTTACAGTATTATTATTTGTCTCTGCATCACCCAAAGGTTGACTGGAAGAAAATGCTTACGGCATTAAGTCCGCCTCTGTACTTTGTGCTTGAAGTGTTAAATATATAAATAACTATGATAAAAAAAAATAGAAGAAGATAGGGGGAGAAAATAAATGAGCCAATTTCCAAGAACTGTATTTACTCTATCTTCGTTCGTAGATCCTATGAACTCAATACTTCATTGAATAAAATTTTTATCTACGAAAATACACAAGTTACGTTTGTTAGTTTGCTTGTTAAACAAGAAACGTTTGGAAAAGAAACTTCATAATATCTTTTTTCTTTTCTTTTTTGCCTTTTATATTTTTAATAATCTACTTGACACAACACAAGATTGTTTACAGTAGTTTTCAATAAAGTAAAACATGGAAACAAATTAAATACAATTCTTGTAAGTAGAGGTATGTTTATCAAATGAAACAGGTTGTCTTTGTGTCCGTGAGTGCCTGTTTAAATATTATTCTCGTTGCAATAAATATGATTAGGTTACTTGGTTGTTACACTTTTCTAAAAAAATTTAAATAATAGAATATATAGGATCTAACTATTCATACACGAAATATTTTCAGGGAATAATCTAACGGCTATAACAAAGCCATTTCAAGGGATTTTTTTTTTTATCTGAGTATATTTTTTTATAAAAATAAATAATTTAAAATTACTTGACCCACAAAATAAATACTGGCTCCTTATTTTTAAGCATCCATTATGGTAGTTTACTACGTCGTGTTTACCTACTGTCATTGTTATAATATGGGAGAAAAGGTTTTTTGCAAAAAGTCTCAAAAAATTTTAGAATTATAGTAATTTTGCCAAAAAAAACACTCAGATATTTTTTTTTTCATTGCTATGGTGACTGTACGACTTATACAAGTTTTTCTTAAAATATTTCGTGTATGAAAAGATAGACCTCATATAGAAGAATTTCTTAATGTGCTTTATGAACACTCACGTACTGTACGCAATAACACTTAGGTTTTTACGCTCGAAACTAAAAAAATAGACAGATAATGTAAAACCCAACATTCCTTTCAAAACCATGATCTCAGAAACACTCCATCTAAAGCACGTCTTATAGAAAATATAACACAAAATAAAACGCTTCTCCGTATAAAGTTTCAAACGATTTCTCGCCCCGACAAGTTCAGTCTCTCAATGCACTGCGTCCCGGCTCCCGTTCGCGATCAAATAAAGAATAATCGGCTTTCATTAGAAGTCGCTACTGATTTCTCTGAGGAAGTGATCAACTTGCGGCTTACGGGATCGAAGAAGATTTAAAACGTGGTTTCCTCTAGTTTCTGCTTCGTAAGCGACGTTGAATGAGCAGTTTTTCGAATACATTACTTAGTTTCTTTTTAGTTTCTGCTGTTATTGCAATCTTAGATGTTTGTCTTGGTTTTTGAATACAATTAGGTACTGCAATTCATGTGAGGTCTTCACTCAATACATTACCTTCCTCACAGTATGAACCTGTATGTGACTAAAAGAGTGGTGAATATAAATGTTGATGGATCGAGAGGGGGAGGAAGACCAAAGAAAAGATGGATGGATTATGTGAGGAATGATATGAAGGAAAAAGGAGTAAATGATAACGTGATCATTGACAGGAGAGAATAGAAGAAAAAAACGTGTTGCGCCGACCCCAAATAACATGGGACGAGGGCCGGATGATGATCATTATGAAACTGTATTATCTATGTATTTATTGCCAATATACTGTACATTAAAAATAAATTAAAATTAGATAGATACTATACTTATTTTTCTTTAGTTTCTGCTTTATTGTGGAAATTTCAAAAGGTAAAGAAGTTTTGAGTAGGTAATCGAATTATCATGGACTACCTACATAACTTATTTTACAAGTTTAGACACACCCACCACAAGAAATTTAATATCCGTTTAAGTGAAATACCATATTTGTCCTCGAATTAAATACCGTTAAGCTCTTGTAAACCTATAAGCCTATCGCTTTGCATAACACACTTATACCTACATAATACACTCGGATACTACTCTTTGGTCAAATAGGCAGTCGCTCCATGTAAAATACTGGTATTCAGCTGCATCCGGTTAGACTGGAAGCTGACTCCAACATAGTTGGGAAAAGGCTAGGCAGATGATGTTGACCTACATAATATACTCAAGCAAAATATCACCGTCTCAGAGCGTTGCATACAAACTTCAATTTCAGTCAACTGTTCGCCAATATCCGCTATTTTCCATCAGAACAGTTCACTGCTACACAAAAAGAAGTCGACATAATAGCTCATTGCATCGCTGGGAAATGAGCCGTCTTTCACACAGGATGACGGGATTTCTACTTATTGATTAGCAACAGTTTATGGATGTGCTTCTTCTTTTAAGCGTATCGCTGCCAAAAAGTTCAAATGTGTTTAGCCCAAAACTCAGCCACGCGAACCCCGCTCACTGATTCAGTAAATAGATCATCACGGGCGCAGGTGATAGGGCGGATATATGCGGTGTAAAATGAAAGGTAGGCTTGTAGGGAGACGCCGCATACGCACTCGAGGTCTGAGCCATCCATGAACCCAGAGATTATCTTTGCTCCGGCCGACTTGGGTACGAAGTCTGTTTAGAAATTCTAAGTCGGCCATGGCAACGCGTGCCAAGGTGGAAGGTTTTCTGATGAATCGTTAAAGTTATCAAGGGGTTTAAACTATAAATTTAAATATAAATGAACGTGCCAATACATTTGGACATTGTCCGATATATGACCCCCGGCGTATAAAGCGCCTGCAAAAAACTCAATAGCAAATTTGATTACCTACACATAACTTTTAGTTATAAAGGTAAATATTCGTCGCTCTATTAATCCATTAGGTACCTACCTGCGTAACGTGTTTCATACAAATGGCAAGTTTCTTTAAAAATCCTGTGTAGAACAGGTCTAAAGAGGCTTTTTGATAGCATTAAATCGTGTACTTTGACTTCAAAAGATCTTTGTAGGATGATATCCTTCTCGCATGTTTCTACAGCAAAATACTCCGGAGCGCTTTCCCTAATGGAACTTTGTGTTGTATCAAACTTTGATCCACAAAAGGTCAGCGGACAAAGACACGAAAAATAGGAACCACGAGCTCTTTACTTTTTTTATTTGTAAATAGACTGTAAAGTAGAAACTTTTTGGTCAGATCTGGACGACTTTTTCGTTTTCACCAGCATCCGATGCACATTCTGTCGTCAGTGTTGTTTTTCTCATTTTTTTTACGGAATATTGCGCTGCTGTACGGTCGAGCGTCGCTCTTAGCTAAGGACCTTTTCATTAAGTATTATTCGGAGTTTTTATTGAGTCTTTTGCAGTTTTTACATCAAAATGCACTTAGAATTGGAATCTATTAAGAGTTTAGATAGTGTTGGAGGATAGAGTAACTGCCGTAGAAAATATTGTTTCTTGCCAGTGCTGTAAAATTCTACTTTCGCCAGTTTTATTTTTTTGGTGTAGCTTCATTGGCGAACGTTGTCTTTATTTGTCAAATATTTTTAATAGGCGTTAGTAATAGATAATAATAGATGTATAAAAGGTAGTCACAGGTGTAATTAAGATTATGAAAACAAAAATATTAAAAAAAAAAATCGGGTTTCACAAAAATAAATTGCCTTAGTAGGTTTTAAATATTTAAGCCAATAAAAGTAAGCAGCTTAACAGGCTATGAAACTAAACGTGAAATTTAGAAACATTGACTGAACTGAAAAAAAACGTCAGACCTCCATTTCTCAACTCATTTATTTTCATAGATGAATAATCTCTAAAAGACTATGTCTTTTACATTCATCGCCTAATTAGTGGATACGAGTACATTAGTTACATAGTAAAATACTCATTATCGTTAACAATATCATTGACAGATGTACAGGTTAGGTATCCATTGGTTTCATATCACAAAACAGAGCAAATCGATAAGCCACACTACTCGTCAGCTTATCAAGAACTAGCTAAGATTGAAAAAAATACAGTATGCTTTTTTTTTTATTTGAACCAAGATTTCTTTTAACAGCAGCTTTTTTCAGAATAAGGATTACATCATGTAATGAGATATTCCAAAACTTTCTAATATCTTTCTATTCATTCATATTCAATAAAATCGTTCTTCATTTGTCTGAAACACTTTCAAAAGTTATTTCAAATAAAATATGCATACAGCAGTCATTTGTTTAAAACAAATTGCGTAATAATCGAAAAGTTTCTCATTAGAAAGTTATATTTTAACGTATTCATATGCAGTTATATTCAAAATGGTAGCAAATTACAAAAATAATATGCTAACAAAAAAACGAAACAACTTTCGACTTGCGCTGTCACGGATGTTGTAACAAATGGAAACCTAACTTATACTCTCATACAATTCACTTAGGTACAGTTCTTATCGTTAGACAGATCTACAAAAAACATAGAGATAATGATATGTAGATAGTTTATATCTATTCGGGTATACCTGTTTTACAAATCGGAGAAAAAATTAGGAGAAGGTTTCGACTACTTTAAGTTCTTACTGTAAAATAATTTACAACTGATTTAACGTATTAAATTCCTTTCAACAGTGTATTGCAACAAATATATAATAATATAATAACAATATTATGTCTGGGTGTTTTCTTAAACACAAAATATAAGTTACAGATTGCGTTATGAATAAATAAATAAATCTTTAAATTGATACCTATATGTACATTCTCAATTTAACCGCCATTTATACAGGGTATAACATAACTAGCACAACACCTCATAAATGGTGATTCAGACCATCAATCTGGACACTTTCCTTAAGGAAAAAGGACCGAAAAACTTGCCGTACCATGACGTCTAAGCGCCAGGGTAGCAGGTATTAAAATATAATTCGCGACCGTAACAAATATGACTACCGAGTTACTTTAAATAATCATTAAAATCATCAATAAAACCCTCTAAATTCATTTAACCTCATGGAAAAGCACATTCTCATGAAAAAATTATTCAATAGGATTAAATAAACGGACTAAAAGAGGGGTGTATTGATGATTTTTATTATTATCATTCTGTAAATACATATTTGTTAAGGTCACGAATCATATTTTGTTCAACATACATTCTGACACTGACCAGCAAATTGCAAAAAGTGAAAGAAAAATCGAATTTCGCGGGAACTCCGCCCGCTTCCACCTTAAAACAGTATTGTTTTGATCTAATTTCAGGGGGAGGGGGAGGAAAAGAGACGGAGCTATCCAGGACGATTAGCTAGACGGGTACAGTATGACCACTTTAAGTTTTTAGTTCAAGGTGGCGCTGTTTGTCAAGAAAAAATGCATCAATATGTCACCCTTGATACATTTATTTTAGTTCGGTGTTTTCCCGCCAGCAGGTTGAAGTGTAGTAAATAATAGAGTGCGAACGTTTCAATGACGTTCACACAAACGTCATTGGCGTAATGTTTGATTTATTATAATAAGATTAAGATTACATAATGCCGCGAGTATCAATGAAAAACATGTTGTCTTCTCTGTTTCGTAGAAACACGATTTATGGGAGTAATAATTTTGCATCACTGTAAAAACACAGTGAACATTATTGTCTTTACAATAAGGTTGTTTTTGTGTAGCTGCTATTAGAGATAACATAATTGTAAAAAGTCTGTACTTGTTTTTCCGTGTAGGTAATAGTCACTCATCTGTGAAGGCACCAAAGAATTATATTCTGTGTGGCAAAATAAAGCTTAAGGATCTTAAAAAATCTTTTCCGCTCTTGTATGATAGAAAACTACCTCTTTATAATGATAGCATAGCAAAATTTTATAAATAAATACGTTTTTGAATTGATATTATTATTTTATCATACGTTCTCCAATTCCATCCTGTCCACGTTAATAAAAAATCTATAAAATTATACGAGGAATGACTAAAATAATAATAAAACAGTTATTAAACTACTAACATAATAACAGATTGATATATAAGTTCTCATAACATTTTTCGAAACATGATTCGTAATATTTGTAGTACTTATAGGTACATCCAACGATAAAAGTGAAAAAAACATCACGGTAGTTCCTTCTTCGTTATCCGTAATTATACCTATTCAGTCACAAGTACGGTGCTTAAAGTAATAAGTACGTTGTTAATTTGAAGATATAGAATTTTTTTCACAGTTGTCGTCGGTTGTACTTAGTGTATTTGAATTTTTACCCGACTTCGAAGAACGGTGATGTTTTCAACCCAAGTGTTGACACAATGCTGCTACTCCTTACAATCTATCACAGGATGTTCTGAGCTTAATATAAAGACTGACATCCTTATAAAATATTTATCTACAAGCTATAATATAAGTATACCTATCTACACAATAAAAATACATTAATCATTTTATTTGCTAATAACAAATTAACGTTTAATAATTTCATAAATTCATTAAGTTTTATTAACTACCATTTCAATGTGATAATTTCAAAAGAATGCTTTTTTTTTCATTGAGCAATTTTTAAGCTGTTTTTTTATCATTTGCATCATTAACATTAAACGAAACCATCATAAATAATGGTACATCTCTCTCTACTGCCTCCCGACTATGGAAAATTGATTAATATTTGAAGAATACCTTACTCTGATTTGATATAGGTTAATGTGTCCAGTAAATTAGACATCAATAAGTACAAATAAATGTTCTTACATCTACACAAAGACTGTCAAAGTCATAACCTCTATATTTGCTAAACCATAGTCGGGTAAATAATGTAATCTACACATATCAATGACTACAATTTTATTTGGCAACAACGCAGTGGAATTATTTACATAAAACACTCAGTGCTCATACTTTACTACTTACACAATTTACAATGGACGACGAAAAAGGCGTAAAACAATGACATTATAATCTATAACTACAATAAATAGTATCTATCAGGTTTTTAACCGAGGAACTGCAGCATTCACCCGCAAACAATTCAAACAGTTCATTACACATTGCATCAGTCATTAATCATTATAGACAAACTCGTACAGGCAATATTGCACACCGCACAGTGTACTGAATTCACATTTCGTATTGTTTCTTGCATGAAAAACTTACGTGGGAACTAAGTTGCCAGACGCATAAAATGCTAAGTGCATTAGGCTTGCAACACTGATTAAAAGAACACTATGGGAGAGATGCGAACCCTTGTCTGGTAGCCCGCACTCCTGCCGGTTGTATTCGAAGCAGAAATTCTGTAAAACAAATATAAATGTTGAAACTTTCTTAACGATACAGCTTTTCAGAAGATAACACTCAAGTTCTTGCATAATGCTTTTATAATTGAAGTGGAACGTGGGCAAGTAATTAGGGAGTACCTAATCTTGGTAAAACATCGTTTCTAAAGGATTGTATTGCTATTCGATGAGTGATAGACCGCAGAATTTACACTAATAGTTATAAAACGAAACAACATAAACCACAGAATATAAAATTTCCACCACAAGCCACAGTTTCTGAGTCACGAACGAAATCGGAAGAGTTTCCCGTCACGACATTGTCTCTTCGGTTTGGCTCTAGAAAAACTTGTAATTTTGTGAAAGAAATAATAAAGTTTCCGAGTTTGGAGAGCTTGGTTCTTTTGGAAGCGTACAAATGTTATACGTCTGCGAACCACAGTTCATACGCGTTAGTATGAAGCCGACTAAAAGTAAATTGCGAAGGTAGACAAGAGTTTTCTCCAAACTACTACACGGAATTTATTTTTCGTTGCTCGATTTTTAGTTTGAAAGAAAAACCAAGTAAGAAAGGTCTAAGTTGTAATTAGTCTAGTTAGTGTCTCGCAAGCAATCTTGGTCAAGGCTAAGAAGCTTGGGTCTTTTCAGTTTTTGTTTAGGAACAGACCTACACGGTTGTAAATCGCTCCAAAGATAGCTTGAGCTGAAATTATTCCGTAAAATGCCGTGTTATTTACCAACCTTAATAATATTAGACGCCATCCTTTTAAGGAAAGCGCTTGTGAACATCGCCGCTTCATCACCACAGGACCTCTGCACAGTCTCTTCAGAGCAACTCAGGTACTCTTGGAATGAACTGAAATGAACACAACTTTATTAAACACTCCACATAATCAAACTAACATTTAAACTACAAAGCATAAGGTTCAATATTGCTGATCGCTTTTAATTTTAATATCACTCAATTTGCATAGAAGGAACCTAATGAATTTTCGCAGCAGAACCTGCTATGGTTATTAAAGTTTCACGCTTTAAAAGCGAAAATACAAGGCTGAGGTCCCTTATAATTATAAGGTCACACCTTTTTGACGACAGGTATCGGACAGGAGAGGATGATACGTACCTATTATTTCATGATCGCGACAACGACAGGAAAAAACGTAGGATAATGGAGTTGCTAATTGGTCGAATAACGTAGATTTTTGTGAAAACGAAGATCGAAAGTATATTTTGAAAATTGTAGCGCAACTTACGAAATAACAAGAAGTCGTAAATAAGCAAAAAAGATATGAGTTTATTAATTGAGAACTGACTAATTCGTTGTCACGTGCATACAAGGCCACCCGAAAACATACGCAATAAGTACCAAATTGTAGGGCAAATTGATGCCACTTGTACCAAGAACACCAGCTGATGTTCTGAAGGTACTTACAGCCAAATAAACCAATCATATCGGGTTATAGGGCACTGTCGGAATGAAGCCTAATTAGCATGAGGTCAAAACAGTTACCAACTGGCCAACAATGGTCGGAAGGATTTCTTTTAGAGGTACATATCTCGGGATAAAATTAGGTTGGTCTGTGGATGGGTGACCACCCATTACATACCGAGTTTCCTCCGTGCCTCGAAAAGCACGTTAGGCCGTTGGTCCCGGCTGTCATTTGTAGATCTTTGACAGTCGTTACAGGCAGTTAGTGGCCCAAAAAGTCTGACAACCAGTCTTACCAAGGGGTATCGTATTACCTAGTAACTAACTGGGTTGTGGAGGTCAGATATGCAATCGCTCCATGTAAAATACTATTATTCAGCTGCATCTGGTTAGACTGGAAGCCGACCCTAACTTAGTTGGGAAAAGGAGAGGCAGATGATGATGACCTCTGGATAAAATGGTAGATCCAAGATAAAGCGAACTGCTCTGATAATGGTCAAAAGCAGACGGTGGTTGAGATAAGTCACCTAGCCTTTTCCTAACTCTGTTGGGGTCGGCTTTCAGTCTTTCGGCATGTAGCTGAATACCAGTATTTTACATCGAGCGACGACCTATCTGACCTCCACAACACAGTTAGCACTGGGTAATATTGTACCCCTTGATAAGACTAATTATCAGACTTTCGGGCTACTAGTTAGTAGCCCGAAAGTCTACCTGTAACGACTGTCAAAGATCTACAAACCAACGGTTTAACGTGCTTTCCGAGGCACGGAGTAAACTCGGTATGTAATGTTGGTCACCCATCCACGGACCAAACTCAACCAACAAGCACTGCTGAAACTTGCAGACCGACCCGTGCGGCTGTTATTATTTAGCCACGAGCTCCACGGTCGTTGGGGATAACTGGCGAAACGTGAAATGTTTTATATGAAAGATTTTTACTTTAAACGCCTCCACGACCCCCGTACTATACAATACATCCATCAGCACAATGTTTTGAGTGTGTTACATTGAATCCTACCTTTTTATGGGTGTAAAATGTGATTTTACACCCAAAAAAAATCTTTTCCCAGCTATAATTTTTGCGTAAAGTTACGTAAGTAAGTAATGTTTGGTTGACGACTTCGTGAAGGGTCCGTTTACACCCTTATACGTCAATTCCGCGGTTCAGTATCGCGATTAATCACTAGGTCATAATGCCAAAAGGGAATAAATAATATTATTTGGTCCCTATGTAAGTACCGCAGATGTGCAAGTATAATTGCCCATGTCAATCTCCGCTATTAGAGCCAATTGACTTCTTCAATTATTGATTGCTCACGATTTCATGTCGGAGAAGTTAGTGTTTTTTTCATAACGCCTCAATACTTGTCGAATCAACATTTTATTTAATTATTATTTTTGATCTGAGTTATAGTTACGACAATTTAAGTTATTTGTTGGTTATGAAATTTTTATCCCGTTCAAAAATAATGTTAATAATCTAGGAAAAATCCTATAAAAAAATTCTTTTGACAAAAATAACGAAGTTCCGGATACCTGGTGCTCATGCTGCTAACCTACTGGGCTTAGAATAATGAGCACCAGAATAAATAAAATAAAATTAAAGTGAGAACTTTATTTTATTTTGTAGTAGGAAATGGAGTTCAAAAAGGAAAATATCAACGATCATTGTCGTTGGCCCCATTATTACATATCCGATTTTCTGAAAATTCGAAAAAGACCTTTGCAGATATTTCTTGTATCCACAGTATATTATATTAAAATATTGTTCTTTCTACAGTGATTACATACGGGACCGAAACGTGGTCGCTCACAATGGGCCTCATCAGAAGGCTTAAAGTCACCCAAAGGGCAATGGAGAGAGCTATGCTCGGAGTTTCCTTGCTTGATCAAATCAGAAATGAGGACATCCGCAAGAGAACCAAGGTTACCGACGCAGCCCGAAGAATAGCCAAACTTAAGTGGCAGTGGACAGGGCACATTGCTCGCAGAACGGATGTCCGATGGGGCCGAAAAGTTCTGGAGTGGCGACCGCGAACCGGAATACGTTACGTTGG
Organism: Noctua janthina; assembly: GCA_963576755.1. NCBI lineage: Eukaryota > Metazoa > Arthropoda > Insecta > Lepidoptera > Noctuidae > Noctua > Noctua janthina. Next base: position 10,851,752 of record OY755055.1, read on the forward strand.
AAGGCCTCCTACTAGGTTGACCGATGACCTGGTGAAGGTTGCAGAGATCCGCTGGATGTGAGTCGCACGGGACCGGTCAATGTGGCGACACTTGGGGGAGGCCTATGTCCAGCAGTGGACGTCTTTCAGCTGAAATTATGATGATGATGAAAGGAAAATATCAACGATCATTGTTATTGACCCCATTATTACATTCCCGGTTTCCTGAAAATTTCGGCCTAATCCCTGAACACGATCACATTTTAAATATCACTAGGTTTATTTAAATTACAATCGACCATTGCAGGTACTTCTTGTATCCAAAGCATATTTTATTAAAAAATGGTTCTTTCTTACTTCCCTCACGGATCGATATTTTATCTTAAGCTGTATCTAACTTAGATATTTCCTACTTAACGAGGCATCCCGAACAACTCAAACAGAGTATCAAACTATCCCCCCTACAAGTTGTACATAGTTGGTAGACAGTTCGCGAACCGGTAACCTGTGTTAACCCACACGTAGACTTGTAGACGATGGCCAATTACTGGCCGATCATGAGGGCCTAGTACGTAAGAAGTTGTGCCTAATTACCGGTGTTTGGCTTGTATTGTAACTTTACCGTTTGGATCCGAAGTGTAAAATGCTGACTGAACTGCTAATAGGAAGTTTTAATGAACGGTGAAATAACTGAAGTAATTAAAACAAACCAACTCTTAAACTTTAAATCGTACAAGTATATAAAAATGGGGAAGAACTAATCGAGCATAAAAAATTGGAAAATTCGGAGTGGATGCACTATTATAGTGTTTATATTGACTGAACGATACCACATAATTTGATACAAATAAGAAATCATCATCATATGCCTTTTCCGCCTATGTTGGGGTAGGCTTCCAAAACCGGAAAACAAATAAGAAAATAAACTTGAAAAAGAGATTCGTTCAAAAATTTTAGGACCTCAATCGGCCTTTCCAGTACCACTCAAGAATACTTTCCACAGCAAGGACCCTTGAACATACGTTCAAAATGTGAAGGAAATTGATCATGAACATAATGGACCCAGGAATATACGTTAAGTAGCTAGGTAAGTTCTCTGTGCACAAGTACAACTTCACATCGATCCAATTTAGTACGCTCTTTGAAACTTAACAGCGCAAGAGTAAAAGCAGAGTTAAATAAGCCTGTCCATGCATAATAATAGCAGGATGAACTGGCCTTTCATCCCAGTGCCAATTTACTGGACCCAAGTCCGTGAGGTAATCGACATTCAAGTCTGTGTAACATTCGAAATATTCCACACTACTTGAAATTCAAACATGACGCAAAACCATATCAAAGACAGAAATCGCTTTTAATATTGACTGGGCTGGAAAAAGGTGAATCCTCTTTCGAAATTCTTTCCGTGCTCCGTTAAAATAATGTAAACATTAGCTTTGAAATAAAATGCATGGTTTAATTCAGCCAGAGTCGCAGTCGGCACAGTTCGCGCAGTTGCTTTTTTTTCAGTGTGGAAATAGCGCTGTTTTTGTTCATCTTTCCATTGTGTCAGTGCATGGCCAGCGATGTATAAATCCTCTGATAGTGTACGAATATTTTAACTAGAAAAAACTGACCAAACGCACAACATTCCAATGCAAATGTTATTCTGAACGCGAAAATACAAAGTTTGCTGAAAATAACTAAAATTATGCGAACAAGAACCATCGTTAGCATCAAAATTAGAGAGAAATAAACCAAGAAAGAAAAGAACATCGTTTTCCTTTTTCGCAAATCAACAAATGTCCGACAAATTGTAGATTCAATTGTATGGAATGGCGGGGATAACGGAATCATTAACACACCGAAAAACTCTTAAGTACGCCACTTAATCCAAACTGAATCTTAATCAGGGTTTAATGGTGAGGAGAGGGGCGCACAATGTCTTCCGAACAGCCTCCCAACATCAGCTTATCCAGGATATTCTTCGAATTTACGTAAACCCGATAAAATTAATGATTGCAAACTCATTTAGATGAATATTTTGAGAGAAAAAATGTAGAACTTTCCATCCTTTCCAAATACTGCCGTGGGTCGCAAACATCAAGCTTAATTTGACGGAATATTTGTCTTTCATTCACTGCGATCTTGTATAAAGACTCGGTCAAAATCTAAACCAGAAAAATTATATTACAAAGTCGACAGGCCCCGAACCTCGGGCGGGCGTTGTTAATTTACATGTAAATTGGTACAGATAAGTATTATTATCAGTGGAAATCACGCCTCAGACAAGTAATTAGTTCGTGAGGCTGGGGGAGCTGTTCGATTTGTTGAATATTTTACTAACGCGGACTATTCAATATTCAAGACTCCTCCCGACTCTTTGAAGTACCGACTCTCTAGGACTCTCTTGATAACTTCCATGACAGTTTAATTTGCGGAACTTGAAAGTGAGTGACGCCGTTCATGTTAAGAGATAGTCCAAAAGACTCAAATTTTAGAACAATTCAAGCTTGGTTCCTGATTATAAAAATAACAATGTATTTATGTATGAAACGGTGTTGATTCTCGATAGATAATCGGCCTTGTCGGTTGCCAAAAAACAAAATAGCTAATCGCCGAAGCGACGGGTGCGCCTGCGCGGTGTTCATAAACGAGTTTGTCCTACACGTTCCGTATCAAAGTGGATGGATCAACACGAGATTTTTAATACATATTAATGGTGTTCTACCAGAATATTATTATCTTTATGGTATTAAGCAATAGTGGCGCATTAAACCTTGAACACGTGCGTGATGCTTCCAATTTTAATAGTAGAGCAATTAAAATAACGTAGCAATTCTTCTTCGGCTTTTCGTATCTTCGACGGTACAACAATTTTATTTTGTAGCATAATATGCTTGAGCCCAGGAGGTAACCACGATTATTGTGCAGTGAACAGGCAATTATCGTCAGACTCCAGCCGATGGAACAAAAATAATCGAGATGATTTAAAGTATATTTATTCAGATGCTGCAGATAGATAACCGTGATAAAAGGCAGCGAAAAAGTTAAAGATGACAATCGTAGTATCAAAGACAAATATACTGATAACATTTAAAAAACACACGATGACGTAACTCTCTTATCTTCTCTGGCGTGATTTTATCTGTGCTGATGCATTGCTCGAATATGCCAACGAAATTTAAATCTTCCGTAAGCCCCAAGAAACTTTTTGAGCAAAACAATTTGTAGACTGTTGTCTCTAGGCTTCTAGTAAGTCGGCAAATGGCGCACTTGGAGCATTTAGCAAGAAGCCTGCATTTATCAGTATGGAGTTTACTGTAAGTGCTTAAACTCAAATAAAAGCGGGACTTGTTGGAAACTTCTAAGAAATGTGCTGTGGAAACGGCGGTCGATGTAGGATCTGTTACATCGAATTATGCTCGCATTGTGACTCGAGTAATTTTCAAAATTACTCGAATTACTTGTAATATTCAGACGGAAAACAATGATGACGCTTTTAAATTAGTAGATTACTAAAATTGACAAAAACAACAAGAATTTGTGTGGTATACAACAAATCACGCTCTAATTAAATTCAGAGTTTACAAGGTAAAATTGACTCCTCCTACAGTTAAAGACGGTTAAAAAGTAGCCTATATTACCCGGGCCATAATAACGAATCGATTGACCTTTTTTATCAAAATCGGATAAATAGTTTAGGCGCTACGGAGGAATATTCGTAAATACAAACATACATACATAGACTGCTAAAATCATAACCCTTCATTTTGGCTTCACCGAAGTCGGGTAAAAACTGCGGTGTCAATGATCGAAGATTCTGGCATATTTGCATTAGGAGATTGGACCCCGTGTTCTTCAACCAAATTGTAAAAGCAAAGCTTAAATGTTTAATTTTTTACACAGATGGACAGCAAAAAAGTGAGCAAAGGAATTTATTTTGTTTGTGTTCGTAAATTCTGAATTTCCGATGCAATATGAGCCACACAGCTTCCAAAATCAGTTTTATTTTATTTTGCATATACCAATATGGTACGACGTTCATTCTTATAAATATAAGTTCGCAGAATTCAGCGGAGACGATGCAAAACAATAACAAAAGATTGGATGGAGTAACTTCATTCAATCTTCATAGTTATTTACATTGAGATTTTTAGGGTTAGATTTACGGAAATCCTGGGCGTCAAATGGAAAGTCTAAGACGAACAGTGGAAAAGCTAAAAATACATTAAACTAAAACGTAATTATGATTTGATATTGCCATCGGTTCCCACCATAGTTCTAAGAATCAACAAAGACAATATTAGGCCGTTTTGGCACCAACACCATACTACGATCACCAATTTCAGTGCCAAACGTACCTAGTAATTACCAAAATGGGATTTTTATGACGGACTATAAAAAAGGGTCTAAGCTCAAAGTGGAAACATACAATATACATCTGGCATTTTACAAAGTGGCAGGGTAAAGTTTCAGGTCGCGTTTCTACCAGAGATGAGCGGGGATGCGTAGCGAGGGATGTGCTAAGCTGCGTAGCGAGGTGATAAATGATAGCAAACAATAGAATCATGTTTTTGATTCCCTTAGGTCTGGTGGAAAAGGGTTCAACAAAGCTCAGTTTTTACATAGCCTAACGTAGCATAATCAGCCCATTAACGTTCCCACTGCTGGGACGCAGGCCTCCTCTCTATGAGAGGGAATGGGCAAAATCCACCACGCGGGCCCAGTGCGGGTTGGTAGATGTCACATGTCTTCGAATTTTTGGTTCTAGGACATGCCGGTTTCCTCACGATGTTTTCCTTCATCGTTTTGAGAGCAGTGGTGATGAAATAACTTACACAAAGTAATGCGCCTGGCTGGGTTCGAACCCAGGACTTACTGCTCGTAAGTCGGGGTCTCCACTACTGGGCCACCGCTGCTCTCAGTTTTTACGTGTGTGTGGAATACGAACAAAGTGCATCTTGAGTTCTTGATAGCACATCTTACCCGGTTTGATACAGAACGTTGGTAGAACACACAGTTTCGTAGCTACCTCGCAAATTTATTTTGATGGAAGCAATATTATTGATTAGATTCACAAACATCCCCCGCTACGTATTCTAGAAAATTCCTGGGGGGAAACTCAGTTCTTCTCAGGGGCTTCTGACATACAAACATGAAATATTCTCCACTTACCAACAAACAGTTCTGAGATGGTCCTCATGGCTCAGTCCTGACTGGTCAGTCTGGTACTGATCTCCTTGCTGATTCCCTAGCGTCATCAGCGTCATCTCATATTTCTTGCTGCACGTTTCATAGTCTGACCTGACCATCTTCACACAGTCAGCGTGCTTCAAGTACTCGTCCTGGTATTGTCCTCGGGTGCATAGCTCTTGGACCACATCTGTGATGCCAGCGTAGATCCGACGGAAGACAACCTGTTCGTGTTTTTCCATGCAGACGTTTGTGAAGTTGTCTATGCATTTTATTCCCATTCGCAGCTCACTGTAAGAAAGTTTTTGATTAGTCAAAATGTTCTGGGCTGAATAAAGTCCCTTGTGCGACTCCGCAACAATAGTGGACTTGACAATGACATTAAAAATATATTTGTATGGGTTTTAGTTTTAGATTCTATCTAGTGTGATTCTATTTATCTGTTTAGACATACATAAAACTGCGTTTTAGCGAATTAAGCGTGTTTCGACAAATATGTGAAAATGAAAAATCTTCCAAGGCTTTACTAAAATCAAAGAAATCACTCGATCTCCTTGCTCTTGTCGAAAATCACTAAGTAACCCATCATTTCCAATCACATTTTGTTTCTGGTCATGTTAGCCACAACAAGCCACGTTATGAGGGTTAATCCCTTAAAAAGGAAAAGAGCATGACTTTACGCATTTATCATCCGCGACCCACCATTATAATTCACCACTGGGACTAGTGGGAATTTCGGCTTCTGATCCCAGACAGCTTATGTATTATGGATGGAGTTTTCCTTATTTCAGCCATGACTAGATCGATGATTATACTCAAACGTGGAGTTTTTTGCCAGCGTTGCTACTATTCAGGAATATTTAACATACCTACATAGTTCAGACACATTAAAAAAATTCATGCACGCATTAATTCCAAGAAGGAGGAATAGAAGATGAAAATACTTTACTTCCTTGTATTCCTCGCAGGGATAGGCAGCAGTGCAATGCTCCACCCACAATGTGGGTCCCACATTCTGCCAGTAATGTTTAAGGTCCATGTTATAAGTGACGAAGTTCAGCCTCAACATAGAAAAGGCTTGGTAGGTGATGATCATGTTCTAAATCTAAATAGTTGAGCATTTTACAGTGCCTACCTATCCATACAAATTAATAAAATTGGAGTGTCTGTTTGTAATTTCAAAATAACAGCTTTTTACTGAATGCATATAAATGCATATACGGTGCTTTTATAAATATGTTTTTAGTTTTAAATACTTTTAATTTAAATCACTACATAGTATAAAACAAAGTTGGTTCCCGCTGTCTGTCTGTCCCTATGTATGCTTAGATCTTTAAAACTGCGCAACGGATTTTGATGCGGTTTTTTTTAATAGATACAGTGATTCAAGAGGAAGGTTTATATGTAGATATTTCACTCGTGCGAAGCCGGGGCGGGTCGCTAGTTAAATATAAAACAATAAAATATGTAACACCAGACACTGCTGCACCTGCTAGCCCCATTAAAAACCGTTTATCTGCAGATGAGTTATAGGAAAACAGGCATATGCCTTGCATTTTATTATCATGGAGAGAATGCTGTATTATCAAAGCATAATATGCAATATGATAGGCAACATCGTGCAGATCATGTTGTTATCATCAGAACTCTCCGAGCGAGTCATCGAGGCATATGGCAATGTTCTAGTGATAACTAGGTAAGTAGATGTAAAGGCGCACAACATAATCGGTCTATAAAGTTCCCACTCCATAATCCACCATGTGTACAGGCGTAATTGGTTTAAATTGTCGTAACAAAAATAATAGTAATTTTACACGTAGGTACTAGAGAGTTCACTGAGGGTAGACCACTTTTCAACGCTATTACTAATGGCATAAGGATTGATTATCGTTCGTCTATCCTAACAAATTCATTAAATAGATTTGATAGTACTATTAAACAGAATTTACGGATACCGTCCAGTTGGCATGTCGTAAAAAAGGACTCAACTGTAGCGTTTAAAAAATCTGAATTCATATAGTGATGTTTTTGCTTCAATAGAAATCGCGTGTAAATATCGCGTTTGTGATATGACTAATAAAAAATCACATTCAGTATGCTGGATAAGCATTTGATAAAATTCGGTCTCTAATTAACAAAACATGTTCGACATTAAATATAAAAAAACAATACATGAATCGAACCATGGAAATACCAAAAAACAACTACACCGCAAAAATAACGCAGGAAATTAATAGTGAATGAGTGCCTTAAATAGAGATATCCCATTCACAAGAATAAATCAAGCATATGAACAGATAATTTACTGAAACAAAAATTTATTGATTCAACATTACATCAAAAGGTATCGTAGGCCCAAGAATACTCTTGGGCAACAGCCAAAAACAAATGAACAACAAGCAGTTCAAAAAATTACCGCCCGTATTAGGCATGCTAATATCTCATAATTTCAATGTTTGCCGACCCGACCGCACTAAAGTGCTTCATTGGCTATTCAGCTCTATGAAGCCGCTAAAGCGCTGAGTGAAGTCCGACAACTAGTTTCAAATTGCTATTTACCGCAAACAAGAGTACTAAATTAAGATGAGCTAACTGCGTGCCAACCGCGCCATGCCAGCGCTAGAACTTACTCGTCCCTGATGCAGCCAACTCTTTAGCAAAACTTACTTTCGCTAAGTTCTTGGTTAGCGTAAATGAGTGAGATCGTTGCACCATGATAGCGTTGAAGTGAAAAAGAGCGAACGTTCTTCCAAGCGTTTTGTAATTGGAAATTACAGGGCAACGTTATTTGAGGTTTCTTTTTGTGGTCTTGAGTTGACTTTTCATTGTATAACTTTAGTAGGCGTATTATTCATTTCATTTTGTGAATTCTTGATTGGTCATTTTATTTCCATTGCTTTGGATAAGTACCTGTACCTACATAATTGATTTTTTCTCAAGGGTTTTCTGGTTTAACAATAGATAGCTAGACCATAGATATACCCGTATTAATTAAATTAATTCTGCCCAAATTAAGTCACAGTCGATTGATCAGGGAAAAATATTGGTTTCCATCAACTTATAATAGCGTGCCTATTATTTATTTATAATTAAAAATCATCCTCCGTCAAGATTTCTTAGTAATAGTCACGGAGTCTGGATTTGTGCCCGGTTGATGGCAATAGGCTCCCCCCCCATTACATGGACTTAAACATAACTGGCAAAATGTGGGTGTACTATTAAGTACACCTCTGCCTAACCCTTCGGGGATTACAGGCGTGATGTTGTTATGTTACAAATTCTTGTATATGATTTTTAAGCATTAGTAACTTTAATATATCAACCTTAAGTATTTTGAAATGGCTTCTACGTGTGTAGGTTTGATTCGATAATTAAAAATTATGGGCAGTATAATTTGCAAATAATTATAATAAATTACATTGCCAATGAAGCAATATCCACCATCACCTCTGTTTACATCATTTACCCTTATTAAACAGCATCCATATATCCTCTTTAATAGATTCAACACTAATTATAATTTCTAGAAGAGTCAATTGATTAACTTACACACAACTCTTGTCCAATTCCTCTCGTGTGAGCGCAAAAGATATTTCTGGAGAGCTTAATACTGGGAGTGCCATCGAACATCTTTGCAGTAGATCCTCTTCACGATTGCAGTGGCCTTTAAGCGCACCAGCTAAAAAAAAACAATCAATCATTTATTTTGTTAAATATAGGTATGGTTACAGATATTGTCTAAGATATGTTCACTATGTTTTGCCAATATATGGCGTACAAAAAAAAAGAAACAATCAAATATTTTCACGTTCATTCCAATACGAAATCATAAATAAATACTGCAGTGTTTGCATGGTTACAGGTGGTGGAGCGATACATCGTCCGACAACATTTTAAATAAATTATTATGACACTTTCGCCCATTTTGGTATTCTGATATTAATTTAAGCTTTGAGGTAGCTTAAATTAATATCAGACATTAATTTTGAAAGGGTAATAGAAAGTTAGTAAAAAACTGTTTATTATAAAACTAACAAAAACAGCTTTCTTTATTCTATCCCAGCCCGAAGTATTAATGTTTTTGACCCCACAAAATGGCAGCGAACAAGTAAAATAACATCTTTTACAGAATATTTCAGTGTAGCTTGTGTTTAGTTAGGTGAAAAGTTTAAATTAACTTTCCTTAAAGTCTCTTTGAAGTCTAGAAACTTATAATTCGGAGCCTACACCAGGATACCTAATAGGGTTGGTAGATATCTTTTAAAAGGGACCCAAGGTAGTACAATTAGAAGACTTGGCGAAGAATTACTTAATTGCCTGGTTAATTAAGGAAAATCTATTGTTACTGCTTACTATTGAAACTCTTTCTTACGTGACTGAAGAACTAAGACTTTGAATCACTCATTACAATATGACCTTATAAAACATAGTGAGGCGCCTACAATGAGTAAACAGTCAGCCATTAGCATAGTGTATCAAACTACCGTTTTCTTGACTTTTGACATCTATTCTAGCCTTAATGGTTACACACAACATATTGATTGGCTTATTAACGCAATAGATTAATCACATGTCTTCATATTTACGTCATTCCAATGACTCATACTAACTCCAAAGTGAATTATTTGTATTCAAACTATCTCTCAGATTCACTTACACAAGATAAATTGAAATTTAATTTATCCGTTCCCATTCTTGAGCAGCTGTTCAACATTACTTTGTCGAACTACTGATAAATGATAACCCACCTATTGGAACCCCGTGATGAACGATGGTTCTATTACACAGTGAGAAGCAGCTGCTGAATACTAAAACGAATGGGCAAATCGTCTTCAAAATCTCATCTATCTTTGTCGTATGGTGCTTCCATGATTTTTGTGTTTTATGTCAAGGTGGAAAATGTGTTTTAGTTTTCGACTTTGTATTTAATTTAACACTTTGTTTTACTATTTTCTTGGAAACAATAAACAACTCAATTTCTAGTTCTAAGAACTTTTTTTATATTTGATGCCTTTTTTAAATTTCAGACGTAACGATTTTGTAAACAGCGATACTGTTTTTCTTTTTGAATTTTATATGTCGTAAGCTGAGGAATTTACTGTTGTATTATATTTAGAGCCACTCGTTTTAATTTTATTTTTTCTTATTTTATCAGTTATTTTTGTGAATGCTGGTTAACCTGTAATTGGCGACTATATAAGTCCAAGACTGTAAAAACCTATACTTAAGATATGTTGTACACAGAAGCTGTTAAAATAAAAGAGGATAGAGCTTTAATATACGCGCATTTTGGCACAAGTTGTTTAAGACTAGACTTGGGTTACTTAAGAAATCTATCAATGCTACCTCTCTGTCTTGTTTACAAGTTTCATCCAATACTGATATGTTTTTCCTGTCCATCTGTCCCGTTGTGTTAGAAAGTGTTGTTATCTAGTCCTATTTGTGCACATGCTCGCGTCACCCGCGCCCGATCGTGTTTCACGTGGCGTACACGCAATCAGCTGTTTACTTGTATGTGATTGGTTCGGAAAATTTTAGAGAACCTCTAATACTTTGTTGAACGACATTGCCCTTATTGTTGAGACTTCATTTTGAACTATCAATTTATCGTAACCTGATTTCTTGTTTCTAGTACAGCTGTTAATTGAATGGATTTCATAGGATTTCGAAAAGTTTACGAGTTATTTATAGCTTTATGAGCAAAAAATAAGGATATTAGTCCCTTCACAAATTGGCAATGGCCTCGAACGTCATCTGACATCATGTATCCTGTCAAACAGGTAGTTATTTTTAACAGTGCCGTTCTTAGCACTATGCATTCCGATGGTGTAGTGGGGAGCCGAGCCCACCACGCCGTTCGCTGCCATTGGCTGGCTGATATCGTACGATGTTTCTTGCATGTGTGCGTGTCGTGTTCGTGTACACATTATAGCATACGCTCTCACTCAATCGAAGCATAATCGTTGGGCAATTTAAGAAGTATAGTATAACACAGCATTGCTTGATTGAATTGCTGCGATGCCATAGGAAGTCATTCTTGCCTTGACACGGTGACGTAGTAGCTCTATTTGTTTTGATTCATTATTGCCCTCATACTATAGAGTACCGTCGTCAGCGCTTGCGTTGAATTTTTATTTAGCTAAGTCAGATTTCATCGTTACCTATATATGTTTCACACGGCTTTATGAGTTGTGTTATCTTCACTACCTGTATGTAACTCTCGGTAGCAGATTGCACTATTTTTATAAAGTACCCCAGGGACGGAAGCGGTCTTGTGGTCCGCATTTGACAAAGTCTTGATCTTTGGAAACTTCTCGAACTTTCTCAATACTTCATTAAATATTGTAAATCTTTATACATAACGATTCGACCTACGGTAGAGTTCATTATTTTCTTAACAAAGAGCCCTTGTACTACATTGATGACTTCATCCCGCAAATATTCAAGAGCCTTATTAGAGCTCCTTGTAAATTAACATCGAGATTAGAAACAGTATTCCACAGGCACCCGTTTGTGAGAACTTGATAAGTTTCCAGATTATAAGTCTAGAAAATTCTGCAGTTCAAATTTAGAATGCGGTTTGTTACTGTTTGAATTAAATTAATCGCATTTGTTGTCACAGTAAAAAAAACATACAAAACGTAAAAAAAACAAATAAAAATTCCTCCGACTAAATTAATCCCAACAGTACGATTCGAGTTTAGTTTTGTTTAATTAATACAAAAGGAATGTCATTTCAGAAGCTAAATTTTAAGTTAAAATTCAAAACAGAAAACCTGCCCAATTTTATAATTCTATCGAAAAAGTAATTTCGGCAGCAATACAATAAGAAGTATTTGAGTGTACCTTTTTAAGAATCCTTGTAAACGTATTTTCAACTTTTCTTCTACGATTTAAAGGTCATTAAAGTTATTTTAGACGAAAGCTTATTTAGAACTAAGAATTGGCTGCGAACGGGCTATAATTTCGGGAAAATAATGAAAGTTTGCTGTCTTATCTTGTTCAAAGGGTTATATATCTGTAGGATGACATTAATGTCAGCGTTTATTACACGAACTCACTATCTAGTGAGTGATAATGACATTGATAACATTAGTGTACAGTAGACTAGGTAAGACGTATAAAAGTTGTTTACATTAATGATGACTGGCCTATATTCGTAGGTATTTCTTGAAATGATTCTTATGATGAATAGTGAGTGTGATGCATAGACATCTACGTGACAGTATTCAATTGAGCTGGCTGGAAAATTTCCTGACGTTTAAATAAAGGTTCCATTAGGTTCGTCCACATCAAGGTATAGGTAATTAGTACTTCAGTTGTAATTAGGTTCTCTTTGAATGTGTTCATTAAAATTGCAAACATATAGAATGGTTCATGTGAATAAAAACCGATCTAAGGAATTAGAAGCCTAATTCAACTTTTCTTAAATTTAGAGAGAAAATTGGATTACCAGATGTCTTAAGTTAAGAATGAGTTCGGATTACCTATTATCGGAGATATATGCCAAAGTTCAAATGTTAAACACAGGGTAAAACAAAAAGAAGCAGATATTGGTAATATCATGAAAATCATCATCTGCCTAGCCTTTTCCCAACTATGTTGGGGTCGGTTTCCAGTCTAACCGGATGCAGCTGGATACCAGTATTTTACATGGAGCGACTGCCTATCTGACCTTCACAACCCAGTTAGTACTGGGTAATACGATACTCCTTGGTAAGACTGATTGTCAGAATTTTTGGGCCACTGATTACCTAACGACTGTCAAAGATCTACAAATGACACCCGGGACCAACGGCTTAACGTGCTTTCCGAGGCACGGAGGAAACTCGGTATGTAATGGGTGGCCACCCATCCACAGACCAACCTAGGCAAGCACGGCTTAACCTAAAGATCGATCCGAGCGGCTGTTATTATTTAGCCACGACCTCCTCGGCAATATCATGAAAATACTGATAAAATGTACGACGTTACCAAAGTGCGGTAAAAATCATTTGGATAACGTAACGATATAACTTTTTTAACGATTTACCACCTCGTCTTTTCATGCCTTTGGCGGCGTAATTATATTGTACATAGAGTTATCTACTTTTATAACTTATTGAACGTTTTAAACAGCTCACAATGTTATCTAAAATAAGTGGCGCGGTGGTGATCAGTTAGCTGTTATGACAAAAGGTGTAAGTTCAATCCGAAATGATGATCTCATTATTTAATGTTATATAAGTATGTAATGAAGAACTATATGAGATTACCTAGAATTACCTCTCTGCCAATTAATAATTCTTGCTACTTTAGTTTGTTCACGTCATTCATTGATATTTTCAGACTGATAGAAGAAATTTCCTCGACTATAAATACTCCATCCACGTTGTCATCCTGAATGGGTTCAGGAATGACCTATAAATTGGATTATCTTCAGGCCCATTGAACCCATACCAAGCCTAACTACCTAGGTACTTCACAGCATCATCATCTGCCTAGCCTTTTCCCAACTATGTTAGGGTCGGCTTCCTGTCTAACCGGATGCAGCTGATTACCAGTATTTTACATGGAGCGACTGCCTATCTGACCTCCACAACCCAGTTAGTACTGGGTAATACGATACCCCTTGGTAAGACTGGTTGTCAGACTTACAACACTCTCACTCACACTCACTCTCTCACTCTTAGGTACTTCAAAACATCATGGTAAAAAAAATCTCAGATAGGGCGATAGCAAGGCCAAGATATGTTCGCTAGAAGTTCGTGAGGGGTCTTTTATAACATACTCTAGTGTTATCTATCACTCAACAGAAGTTAACAGCAAAAATGTCCAAAAACTTAATAAAGTTTTGTAGCAAAAAAATTTGATGCCCACAGAAAATAAAAATACAACTGTCCGACTGTAACGCCATCGTTAAAAATATTATTTCACGGCAATTGACACTGATGTTACAGATAATTTGGCCTCACATCGAAAATCTTTTATTTTATCAGTAACGATAATATTGGTCAAGGCCGAATTTTACGAGAAAGATTCTGTATCTTTCTACCTACTGTTAAAATTTGGGTTCGTTTACGTGCCGGAAAAAAATACTAAAAATATAAAAGTGAAGTGAACTAGTCTTAGAGCTTCTAAATATAGAAAGACTAAATAAAGAACATTATATAATATTATATAATGAACATTATAATGCTGATATAATAGAGGAAAACGCAACTATGAATTAATTACATTAATAAGGTTAAAAGACCTTTGATTTCCACTAGTCCTACTATTTATTCCTAGTAGCTACCTATACTTGCTATTTCTTAGTAAGTACTATTATGCTCTATGCTGAAAAAGAAAGTGATTATTTAATATTCTTTCTGAAGACCACAAAGCGTTACCAACTTTTGAAAACTCATCATTTGCCTTGCCTTTTCCCAACCATGTTGAGGTCGACTTCCAGTCTAACCGGATTCAGCTGAATACCAGAATTTTACATGGAGCGACTGTCTATCTGTCCTCCACAACCTAGGCAGTACTGGGTACTACCATACCCCCTGGTAAGACTAGTTGTCAGACTATCGGGCCACTGACTACCTGCAACGACTGTCAAAGGTCTACAAATGACAACCGGGGCCAACGGCTTAATGTGATTTCCGAGGCACGGAGGAAACTCTATGTAATGGATGGTCAACCATTGACAGACCAACCTAAGCAAGATGGATTCCAGTGGCTATTATTATTTAGCCATGAGGTCCTCTACTTTTGAAAACAAATGCATATAAAGAAACTTGTTTTGTTTTTGAACACCTTTTTCCGTACCTTCGTGCAGACTTTTTTTTTTTAAAAGCATTCTACACGGATTGTTTAGTGTTCTTTAGGATGCCAAAGGGCCTATCACTAAGGCTCCGCCGTCTATCCGTCCGTCCGTCTGTCACAAGTCAAATATATTTTAAACCGTAATAGTTAAGACTCTTGAAATTTTCACATTATTGGTATTACTATAGGGGTAGTATTTAAACGAGCGAACATACATTCAAATTAAAGGTGTCAAAAATATTGAAAATGGGCTACTGAAATACTAAGTGAGCGACAAACAGTGGGCTAATACTAATGTTTAAAACAGCGACTTGAAAATAGAAATTTGAGTTACTAGTTGTTCAGTACGATTATGTGATAATTCAAGGACTCCTGTAAAAAACTTAAAACAAGGTTAGTAATCACTAGATTGTAGATAAGGCGTAGTCGACGAACCCCCGCTGAGCGGGGCTCCTATCTCTGTTTACAGAGTTTAAAGTAACCTAACACGAAGGGATGGCGGGGTCTTAGTTCGCTCACTTCGCTCGCTCACTAGACCCCGCCATCCCCTTCGAACCTAACCTGTCCGAGTCGGGGTGCCACAAGTCTCTCTCAGCATTCGCTCGCTCTTGCTTCCTTAATTCTCCTTGCCGCAATGACCAGATAAATAGTTACTTACTTTGGTACAATAGTTGCCCATTTAGTATATTGGTCGCCAATTAAATTTTTATTCGCCCGATTAATAATTTCCCATAAATAGTTACTTACTTTGGTACAATAGTCGCCCATTTAGTATATTGATCGCCAATTAAATTTTTATTCGCCCGATTAATAATTTCCCTTACTATAGCCACTATAACAAAAAAAAACGCAGGTTTATATTTGAATATAAAATATGATCGTGATTCATTCGTTATTATTTTCAAAGCTAAGGCCGTTTCCCAAGACGTTATACTATGATAGATTATCTCGATATCATAGAAGCTAATCGATCAATCGTAATTAATTGGCCATATGCGCATTACGTGGATTTGCGGAGGAAAATTCCTGAACGATACTATCAAGAGATAAAAATTCGCAAACAATGTTGTGAATGTAGACGTACGACAGCCTTATCGATAAGCTATCGAAACTATCAGTTACGACGTACAAGATAACGAGTGATTTTTATAATCAGTTTGATGGTCAGTTATATTGAGTTGGTGTTGGTAACAATTCTTCCCATTTCTTTCGATTAAAATGTTCCAATATCTTAGATAAAATATAGGAAGGCATCTACGTCTTTCTTTTTGACTAATGATTTTCCGCTAATTCATGTTTTCTAGGTAGAACGTTGAACTGCCCGTTAAAAAAGTGTTTTATGTCATCCGCACTTAATTAACGTTCATTTTATATGTAAATGACAAATGAGAAGCCGCAATCGCCACATGCATACTCATTAAAAGTTTCATCGCACTCGTAAGTTATTATTAGTTCTGTCAAATTACACTCACATATAAAAGATATGGACTTGGATATATTCTCTATGACTAGCAGCCTATAAGCGAGGTGAAGAAATCCACACAAAACGTTATTATGGAAACATATCAATGTCAGAGTACATAAAGGGCCGAATGATCGCGAAGCAAATCGTCCGTCTCACTGATGTCGCGACGCCCGCACCGGTCATTTGTCATAGAGCTCAGATGGGGTAACTTTTTGTTCAGACCGCTGACTTCATCCCAAGTTTTGAAAGGAAAACGAGCCTTATTATCACGCCCCGACACTAATGCCCCCCATTCTTACCGCTAATCGTCTCATTTGCGAATAATAAATTCGCGAAATTGCAATTACGGCTGAATCGTCATCTTTCTTCATGACATGACAGGGGACATGCTACATTATTGTTTGTGGTTATGATTTGTAATTGCACTGCGTTGTTTAACTACAAACACACAGTTCACATCTAGACAAATTAGTATTCTCATTTATGTAAATATATCAGATTTCCGCGGAAAATGTTTAAGCCAGCCTCCTGTGGGCAATAAATTTGGATAAAACAATTTCATCTGACTGGAATCGCACCCCAAACTATGCGGCTTACCTCATAAATCCCGATTAGCCTTTGGGTGAAAGAATGAATCAATAGATTATCCTGCAATAATATTTGTTTAACAAATAACGCATGTATCTGTTTTGCTGGATTGCGGGTTATTCCAAACTATTTCATTAAATTAATAGCTAAGTGTTCATTTTATTTAAACAGAGTTAGTGTTAAATTTCTTTGTTCACGAACTTCTAAGTGAAGTGGAAACAATTAAGTCTCAGAAGAAAAACTATTTGAATCAAGTGCTTGGAAAACTGGCCAATTCATTCAATTGAAATGAGTTCAAGTATCTCCTTCGTAAAGAAAATGTCTGGTGCAAATTATAATGGTGTTATTTTGATAAAAAAATACTGGATTTTAATTGAGAGAGAGTTGAGATTGAGATCACATTTATGTATTTATCTTTCTGTAAAATCAAGTAAAAATAACGAACTCTTACAGACGTCATGAAAAATAATTCTGCTCCGTTCTTTACAATCAGTTATTCAATAATAATAAAAAAAAGTACTGAGCTGGCAATACTAATTATACATATGCATATAAAATACAAACAGGTTTGCAACTAAGCAGACTTTCTCTAACAACTAGTTTTTTTAGTTACTTATTCATTTCTACTCGATCACACACAACAGTAAATGATGTATAATCTAATGGGAATTAATATCGAAGATTGATAGGATTTGAGTTTTCGATAGGTACCTTATAAGCTCTTATATATTAATAAAAATGTGTAAGCATTTCTCATCGGTTATTTAATCGGTTGGTTGAAAGATATTCGTATATACAGGCTGTAACAGAAAGGATATAGTCACATGAAAGGATATGCTGCAGACCATCAAACTGAACAACTTTCTCCTTGGGTCCAATATCGTAAATGCGAAAAAATTCTCAGCTGTCCCATACAAAATTTCGATACCTACTCGATCCAAATGTATGGGACAGCTGATGTTTTTTCGTTTGATGGTCTACAGCATATCCTTTCATGTGACTATACCCCTTCTCTTACACCCTGTATATATAGAATAAATTCAGTTAAAATATTGCTTTAACTTAATTATAGTCCCAACAGCATCGGGCGGCGATAGGATCAAAGCTCCTGGATGCTCCAGAAGGAAGCCTCTGTCGAGGAGTTAATTTTATTATTATATCATCCGACAAAAAGGGGTAGTATCTTTTAAATTCCATTATATTCATTTAAACAAGGGTCACTTTGGGAATCGGTTAATATTTGTTTTACGTTAAATTATATTTACTTTACTATCTACGTTTAAATTAATTATGTATTACAGGATTTACCGGCAATTCGAATACACCCGACGTACATCATTCAAAACTTAATGAAGGGATTTAATTAAATTATGAATCTGTTGAGTGCTGCTCGAATGAAAAACTGGTGTGCTAATGAGGTCTGTACCAGAGGCCGGACACTGCCTGAAAGCCCTGAAGAGACAAATGAAATAGGTCGTAACGCGAATAACTCTCCGCCCAAAACAAAACGAGAATTAAGTTGAAAGTCCTTCGTTTAAAAATATTAACTTCCGAGGGTTTGGGTCTTTAGGAATCGTAATTTACGACGGAGCACACAATGCCTTTATTAATACTGTTTGCATAAGTGTTTCGTATACGATTATAACATAATCTTTTCTCAAATTCGGCTTCGCTTTCAAATATTTGAATATGTAGCTCACGTACTTTCCCACACATTTTTGGGGATCATAATTTATGGAACCAGCAAAAAATCCTAAAAGCGACGTTCAATTTGATCACTTCAAAATCTGGTAACAATTCAACTGCCCCTGAAAATCGCTACTCGTTTTACGTGCCCACAGTTGAAATCGAATATTCAATCTATATCGTTTCAAAATTTTGTTTGATTACGTAAAGGCTTTAGGGGCGCCAAATTGTCCGAATTCATGCCGCGGGCAGGGTGTAATTTTCCTTTTGCTCGAGCCAGAATCGCGTATTGATACCTAACGTATACCTAACCTATTTTAACAATTCAACACACAGCTTGCTATCCAATTGTACGGAGCAATTTTTATTCCGGGCATAAAGATACTGAATTATGAAAATTTTGTTACTTGTTCAGATAAAGATGTTTGTAATTTAAACCATTTTTACTACCGGAGAGATTATTACTTTTTATAAAAAGATATTGTTTGCTGGGAATAAGAAAAATGAACACTGAAATGTAATCTTTACTTCGTATTTATTTCAAATCAGAAAATTGCGTTTAGCACTTTGAAATGACTAAGCAGACGTAAATCTTTAAACATATGCGAGCGAAATAATACCTCTATTTTTCTGAAAGTCAGACGACAATATCTCTTGAAAAATAAACAACTGCTACATAAAAGAAACTTGTTCAATAGAGTACCTAAATCCATTGCCAAAAAGGGTTATAAGTATCTCCAGGTAAACAGGATAAAAGTGAGGCATTTTGTGGTAACATCTGTACTTTAGTTGATTAAAGTCAACTGGTTGAATTAGTTGACGTTCATTTCAGTTATCAATTATGCGAGTATTTACACGAGCGAATAAAGCAGCGCTTTTCAAATGGGTCATCATCGATATTCATCACGGAGCTATTGAATCGAATAGGGCATAATTGCACGCCACTAGCGTAGTACTGGCAGGGAAAACATTACGGCGTTCTTTATTTAAAAATCGAATTTTACGATACGTACAGCAGACAACATAAGTGTTTTTGTAAATACGGAAGACGAAGCAATGTTTACTGAAAATATACAGTTTACATTTTCAGGTTTAAATTATTTAATTGCACGAAATGTAAGCGTTATTTTACGATTTAGTTCAGTTTTATTGTTCACATTTTGGTTTAGTTACCTTTCAACGAGTGCATTGCGCAAGTGTGGGCTAAACAAGAAGTAATTGCTGCACGTTGTGTTACGCACAAATCAATTCAAATTCAATCAATTTATGGGAGGGACTATTCTCATGAATAGATTCGCCGATAGCCTATACTGGTGTAGTTCAAATAGATACAATACGTCTGCTTATGTTATATTTTATGAACTAAATAAAATAAGTTTTTAATCTAGGGACAATTTTCCATTTACAATAGGTTTTTAACGGAAAGATCAACAAAATGATAAGTAAAATCTATCTATGATCGTGAGATATGATTAATACATGGTGCTAATTAACTCCACTTAACACGTAAGGAAAGCCCGCCTGATAATTTTATTGAACATGGCCTTGTATTCAAACGTGTATAAACAGCATATTTACTCAACAGACAGAATATTAAATATGATCTAGTGAAGCGTATCAATGAGAACGGTAAGCGCGTCACAGCACGTAGGCGTTTGGACCGGCGCCCGAAGACACTGCCACTGAGTGCCACGCCTCGAGTTATAAACATCCATGAAAAAATAGCGCAGTGTCTATGCTACCGACGCGGTTACAATGAACTTGCGAAGTGGCGCTAATCTTTTTAGCGCGACTGTATAAACGATGGCGCCTTAATCACGGAATTAACTTAACCAGCAAACCAACTAGCACTAGGTTCTTTTTATGAAATAGCCGCGGAGACACAGAGATGGCTGATAGCGTCAAATTCTGGCTAGATGGTGGCCAAGGTTGGGAAAGAAACCAGGGCCGTTCAAAAGCGCGTAGAGCTGACGATATCGTCAAAGTCTCGGGATACACAGAACCGAAAAGTATAGCAGAAGAAAAGTGCCTATACCCAGAAGTGTGCGATTTTCCCGGACTGAAATGATGACACACGTCAAACCACTTGTCTCGATGCGACAGCCCCAAGATACCTACTGTTTCCTGAATCCTGAAACATGCTTAGAATTCGTGTAAACGCCTTGCATTTATGTATGTGTTGAGACGATTCTAGTACTTGCTCCAGGTTTAACACCATGGTTAGCGTGCTGGAGTAACCACGGTATCCCTCCACCTAAACGTTAGAGGTCTTAAATAGAAACGGGCCAAGTGCGGGTTGGACTCGCGCATGAAGGGTTCCGTACCATCATATTAGGGCAGCAGAACTAAACATTCTGTGAAAATTTCAACTGTCTTCCTGTTACGGATCATGAGATACAGTCTGCTGACAGACAGACGAAAGAACGGACAGCGGAGGCTTAGTAATAGGGTCCCGTAGGTTACCCTTCAGGTACGAAAGCCTAAAACGCCTCGATTAAGGGCCACGAAAGGCCCAATAAATTTGATAAACAGCCATCGATACAAGAAAAGAAGAAGTTGAAATACTCTATGTTAATATGTAGATACTGATATATCTACTATGACATAATCGTTGCCTTAGAAACCTTACAGGGCATTGTAATTTGTTACCTATGCATAATTTTATCGCCGTAATGGTAATTTTTAGGTGACGTCAAAGGTATCATAAAAAGTTAAACGTATTTTAGTGTTCAACGTGTTTGTTTTATCTTTTAGTTTTATTATAGCTTCTTTTGCCACACGCTACTATTTTTTTATTAGCCTTATTAAATGTTATTTTCCATCCCTTTTAAAATCTTTCCTTTTGTAGTTTGGCATGGCAACGGCACCATTTTATAATAAGATTTCAATTACTTTTACTGTATTTGATTACTGATTATACAAGCGGATTCCTATAGGTCAGGCTATTTACATTACAGAACATCATGCCTGTAATCCCCAAAGAGTTAGGTAGAGGTGTACTTTAAATTACACACATAATTATTTCGCCAGTCAGGTATGTTTACGTCCCCTGTAATAGGGAGTGAGCCTATTGCCATCAACCGGGCACGAATCCAGACCCCGAGCAGGCAGGCTATTTATTTAGTTAAAAGAACCTACTTATTTTGGCTAAAACAATAAACATACCTACATAAATATGAAAAAGTTGTTTACATATTTTTTCAGGCACTATTATTAACCCGAACCTACGCTAAGGACATTTGAATTTAAAAATACATCTACCCACTTATTGAACAAACATACCTATACATATATTTTTTTATGTTATTGCACAGAATACTGTTTCTTGGAACAAATCCAGAAACGCCCTCTTGTTTCGACGTAGTCACATAAAATTATATTAAATTTTACCAACACACTGAAACGGGAGAATGAATCTAAATAAACTACACGTGGCTTCAAATCGTTTATTGTAACTGTTGGAATTAAGTTTTAACTTCTGTAGTAACATAAAGCCTTAGTACATTCATCTCTGTAATGAAAATGCGATGCTATGTAGTAGATATACAATACTGTCTCATTCGTTCCAATAGTAATATTTGCTTCAATAAAAACTATCAAGATTAAAGGATTGATATTTAATTTGTCTTCTTCTCCGTATGTCGTTGCCAATCTTAATAAATTAGGTCGGCCGAGAATTTGCATTCTTTCAAGAAACGTTCAAAAGAAAAACAGACAAAACAACTTTGGAATTATACAGTTTACACCTGTTGTCCATCCCGTTATTAGTAAGTAAAGTTGAGTTAACTTCAGCGTATTGTCCATTGAACTAAGTAAATAGATAATCTTTCCTCATAATGCTTAATTGATTATTTAGATAATAACATAGTTCTGCACGTTTAGCTGCCATCTGTTTCTAATTCATTTATCTTATTGCTAGAGACTATAAAACAGTGACATAGTAAGGTGATTCAGTCTTATTGAATTATAAAGTTTGTAAAACATCTAGTTTGAAACTATACAAGGTCAAATTATAAGATATCAAAAATGTACATACGTGTATCGATATTTAGACGTTATAAAACAAAGTAAAAAATTAGCACCAGTTTAAAACTTTTTGCCTTATTCGTGAGACACTAAAAATACGTTCACCACTTCGGCCACTTGACATAATAACTTATGATGATTAAAAACGCGGGAATCACATTAACAGCTGATCATGACTTCGGTAGTAGCTTTTATCAAGGTCAATATTCTGAACATGTAAATTAAATATAGTATCACCGTACTATTATACTAGTAACAAAACGTCTTACAAATTCACTGTTAACCTTGAATCGAAGCAAAACAGAACCTTTATCATCTCATTATTTATTAATGAAAGTTGCTTGCAAGCCTTGTTACTTACTTATTCACATGTTCCACACTAGTTTACACAGTCTTAATAGTTCGTTTTATAGAGCAAAAACTTTAATATCCTTTTAAATTCCTTAAAATAAATATTGGAAGTAATTAAAAACAAATAAAATAATGTCAAAAATAATCTTACCGGTAACACTCAGCATAAAGACAAATAGTAAACAGCATATACGAATGTCTCTAGACATCTTGAAGATAATCAACACTATCGTCGAAACTAAATATTTTAAAATGTATTTTTATTCAGTCAGTCTAAATTATTTTTTAAATACCCGGTTTTTCACTTTTGTTTGAAAATAATACAAGCTAAAAGTTTGTAACCATCCAGAATATAACACTTTAACTAGTGAGCTTCTAACAAAAAGTCACAGCAAAATTTTCGTATTTAAATACGTAGTTTACAAGTTTTTGAGGACGACACGTCTCACTCCACCTACGCATCAATTTCAACTGGTTTGGTTTGTTGAAGAATGAATGATTCATGCCGCGAGCGGGAAGCGGGAAATAGAAAGAAACTACACTGCACGACTGAATGCAAGAACGAGCGATGAATGAAGGAGTATTTTTCAATGGGGAAACCATTCAAAAATATTCAGTACCAAACAGTGCCAGGCGTACCAGCTTTCAGCGTCAGAAAGTCTGTTGATTCAGTGTCAAATATTTGTTTATTTTTACAAAATAATGAACATTAGATACAAATTGTAAAGTAGGTTCACGAAAATTAATTTAGTCTGTGGAGAAATGAACTAAAATGGCTATTCATCGGTATTATTGACAAACAGATGAGGATGACATCTGTCTGTTGTCATTGTCAAAGTGTCAGTCACTTGTCAATTATTGTAATTCTAGCAAGGAAGGGTCGGTCGCTAGCTTTTTTCTGATTTTTCTCTGCAATGAATAATAAATTGTAGTTTTATAAGGAAGCATAGAATAAAAGTGAACTCATTGCACGAATAAAGCTATCTTATCAGTAGATATTGCGTTTTAGGTGATAGAACATTAGACCTAGATCGTTATAAACATAACCTAAAATGGCTAATAAAATTTTGGGAAATATTTTGAGAACTAGACCTTCCTTCACATTATTTAAACGTTGGGAAGGTTCGAATTCAGAGAAAGGTGTGACAATTCACGATCCATTTTATTCCCAGCCGCAGAAAAACAAAAAAACCTACTTAGATGTTGTAAAGATGTTCGAAGGCCGGGACACGAGAAGACGGGGTCATGTTGAGTTTATTTACGCAGCTTTAGCAAGAATGAAAGAGTTCGGAGTCCAGAAAGACCTTGAAGTGTATAAAGCCCTAATTGACGTGTTGCCCAAAGGAAAAATGATACCAAAAAATATATTCCAAGCAGAATTTATGCACTATCCGAAACAGCAGCAGTGTGCCGTGGACCTTTTGGAGCAAATGGAAGATAATAGTACTTGTCGTTTACATTCTTGTAGTTACATAGTTCTAGCCTCCGCTTTGTAATTACGTGAATCCAATATTTAGTACATCAGCTTATTGCTATTTTCTACATATTTCTATATACCCTTTAATAATAACATGTTTTTCTCTGAAAGTACAGAAGTTATGCCAGATTCAGAAATGGAACAGATGCTTCTGAACATATTCGGCAGCCGTGGCATACCTCTTCGTAAGTTCTGGCGCATGTTGTACTGGATGCCAAAGTTCAGGAACCTGAGCCCTTGGTATTTGCCTGAAGAACTGCCCAACAGCACAATTGAGCTGGCCAGACTTGCTATAGAGAGAATAACTTCAGTAGACCCGGACACCAAAGTTGAGATCTGGAAGGTGATAATTTTGTTTCTTTTTTTGAATTTAGAATGGTAAAAACTTCTTAGTTAAGTGCCTTTTTTATTATTTTTAGGAGGCTACTTGCTATATGCTTTGTGGTCATAACTCAGAAATTTATTTCTTCTAACTTTTGGTTCTGCATTTAAGTAATAAAAGGAATTTTTGTCAGACAGAAGAAATAGAAGCCAGTTTAGACAAGACTTGGGTTGTGACTGCCCAAAGTGAAGCGCAGAAGATTCTGTTGTCTGAACAGCCAACGGATGAACCTCTCACAGTAAAAGGACCCTTTGATGTGTACTTGAGGGAACAGGTTGTCAGCTATTTCTTACTGGTTGGAAAGATAAGGCCTGAAATCAGAGATGATACGGACCCAGATGGTAATGTTCGTTTGTTAATTTCATGATTAAATTAGTATTTGTTAACATTTTGACCGCCGTAGTCACACATAAGTGACAAACAAATGCGTGTCCTGTATGCCAAACAACAAATATGTGACAAAATGGTAGGTGAAATTGTGGGTTTGCATGGAGGGCATGCACATCAGTTTCTTGATCTTGATAAATGAAAAACACTATTCTTACCATTGACTAACACTTACCATTATGGTGCTTTCCAGATGTTTCCAACATAAAGAAACCTCTTGGAATACCTGGAGTTGTTGGTAGTACAACACTACCATCAGTAAGACAAACATTGCATGAACAAGATGATGGTACAATAGTGTCAGTGTGTGCTACAGGTAAGATTTTATAATGTAGAGCTGTAGGAGTAGTGTTGTATGAAAAGTAATGAAAACTTATTTTGTGTGGTTTTGAACAAACTATTGGAGTAATACTACTAGTAGGTTACATGCACTAGCAAGTTGAAATTCTAGTGCCTTGTAAAAAGTTGCATTTAAAAATGTCTTTGTGAATATGGGCTTATGTGGGAACTTTTTCCAATGGAGGCAATCGTTTTTGAGCCCACCCGATGGCGCCACTGGCGTGTAAGGTCCTGTCATTAATTCTGTTTAAATTTTAAAGAACCAATTACTTCTTGAAAAGTTTATTTTATTATGTATAACAACATAGTGTAAACTTCAGATACATATTTATAATTATTTCTAATGCCTCTATTGTTGCAACACATGATTCACAATTTTTGATAATTATCTTTGTTTTTTCAGGAACATCTTCAAGAGATTCCCTGCTATCTTGGATCAGGTTGCTAGAGAGACATGGTAACCCCCTATTATCAAGCATACCAGTCATATTCACTCTCACAGCTCCTCCAACTGAGATATCTGTACAAGAAGCTCAACCACCCTTCAAGGATAGAAGTAAAATTGAAGAAATCGGGAGCATAAATTAATTATATTAAGTTATTTATAGTAATTTATAGTTATAGTAGTTTATTTATATGTAGTAAAATTGTTCTGTTTTTAAATATAGTTGTTTTATTTTAAACCCTGCTTGCATAAGTACTGAATATTTTAAGGAAAAGTATATTTAATTCAAAGGCTTTATTTAGATATATTTTCTTTATGTTTTAAAACAAAATTTAAGAACTGTACAAAATTAAGAGTAGTATACAATACCTATTTATAGGATATTTCACATGATAATTTCAGAATGTTGATATTTGAAAATAAATCAAAAGGCTAAGTAATATACTGGAGCATTAAAAAAAATGTATAAAATTATAAACAAATCATTTCAGGTTGTGTAAATGCAGTATGGCTATATTATGCTGATAAAAACACAACTAGATAGCATGTACAGCCTTTCATCAAAACGAAACTGAATTATTTATTCTACACCATAGATTAAAATTGTTTGGTGTGCCCCTACCATATTGTGGTTGCATAAAAGTGTCCACAGTACTGAGAAAGCTCACAAATTCCTCATGAAATGATTGGTACAATTTTCAGACAGCCAACCAAACAGAAATATTGACATTTGACATGGTAGGATGGATGTAACAATTTAAATCTTTCCTTGACAACAGTTTCTAAGATATAAGTACTTATTTCCTTTGTAAAAGTCACTTATGCTTACAGCAAATGACCATAACATAATCTATGAGATGAGGCTAATCCATAAAACATTTACACATAATCACATCAGCCTTACAAAATACCATATTCATCTATATTTACAGTAACATTCAACAAGAGTCAGTCCACTATACACACACAAGGCATCTTCAAGTCCACTCATAGTCCTCATCATCCTCAAATGATATGGTTCCCCACTGTCAGGTGATGTTGTGCCAGTCTGCTTGGGGAAGCAAGTAAGTCTCGTTGGTGCTGCGGACTACAGTGACTCCGGCTCCGTAGTAGGGTATGACGTATGCTGAGCCATCGGAAGGGCCTACCACCTAGAAAATTAAATATAATATTGTAAAAGAAATATTACTACAAATGTGAATGGAGGTTGTATTGTTGAAAATTGTGACAAAAGGTTATCTTTATAACCCTTTTCCAGGGTTATTAGAATAAGCATAACCAGCTTAGCAATCCCACAACTGGGACATGGGCCCGGTATTTTTGATAGGGAGCATGCTGTTATCCACCAGGCAGGCCTAGTGTGGGTTGGTAGCTGTCACATGTCTTTAAACTTTTTAACAGAGACGTTATCCTATTCTAAATCAAACAATACAAATAATATATTATCCTCATAAAATGGTTTATTCAATCATTTTTGAAGAAATACTGTATAATATTTACCTGTGCAGCAATGAGGATTATGTCCAACAGCTGTCCTAGGAACATGAATCCCAAAGTACACAGCTTGGCTAATCCAATGCCTGGATAGCCTAGGTAGAACCTGTCCAGTCCAAACATACCCAAGAAGACTGAGAGTAGAAGCGCTATCTCAAGGGAATAGCCATTCCTGTGAAAGAATAAAATTAAAATTATTGTAGAAGACATAATATAGGTAATTGCATATATTTTTAAATGATTAATTTAACTTACGTCCATTTACATGGCAGTTTTCTTTTGAATGTGGAATTATTTGTCTCATTGCAGATTATGCCTTCGGCTGCAATACATAGCACTGGAACAAAAACAAATGTTTGACTATGGATTGGACCTTCGCATTCCTCATTTTAAATAGTAGCATTAGGATAACATATTGCCGTACCGTCAGCTTCGCCTTCTGATGGAATATCTTTCCCTTTGACGCATCCTTTAAACTGTTGGGTGTCGGGATCGATTTGATCTTCGTTCGGGTCAGGACATATGTACTGCCCTAACCGCAGCGTGCTGCAGTCCACTGTTACTTTATCTCCTTTAACTTCATCTGAAGCCCCAACTCTTGAACATAGGAACAAAAAACATATCTGCACGAGATATATTCTTAACATTTTTGTATCTTATTGAAACAAAATTATGATAAAGCTAAGTATTCATTATGTTAACGTGTATATGCCACCACTCCTTGTATTTACGCCCTTTCCTTTATTATACGAGACGAAATATTTATTTTGTTCTTTCGTAAATCACTATTCGTTTCGACAACACTGAAAATTATGTCAGTGTCACTGACATAATTTTAATCAATTTGTCATGTTGTGATAAAATGCTAAGTTATGTTATTGTACTCCTTGTTATTGCAACACGTCGAGTATCTTAGCGGTTTTGAACTGAGTGTAAAAGAGAAAGAATTAATCGTAATGCTCACAATCTGGTTTTAACTTTTCTTTTATCTGTGCCAATGTAATTGTATGAAAGGACACTGACAGTGGGATGAACGTTCTGCAACAATCTGAAATAGGATTGTTGTTCGTCAAGAAATCTATTTCCTCCTTGGACCTTTTATTTTTCTCAGCTATTTTTTGCATTGGTGTTTGGTTCGGAACGAGGTGATTCAACACAGAACCAGAGTTGTCGACATAGCTCACAGAGTAAGTAAGCAGAAGAGGCACTGGGCCGCATATTAGCCGTGAAACCAATGACCTTCGGAAAGGGTAAGACTCGGTGGGGTGACGAATTTCGCAGGGCGGCTGGTAGCAACTGGATGAGAGTTGCCGAGAATTGACTTGAGTGGCGTGCGATTGAAGATATAGGTATGTCCAGCTGAGGAATGTTATAGGCTGATATTTGTTGCATCGTTTGCCAAATTGAACGGGCAGAAAGAAGGGGTCATTTGCTATCTCTTCAGCCCCAATAACTCATCCTTGGCCACCAAAAACCCTGTATTTTGGAAACTACTAGGGTGACTGGTAATTAGTGACCGACACGCGATTGTACTCATGATAACAAACAACTTTTCCAAAGAAACATTTTTTATTTTAATATTCATTCACTTTTATCACAATAACACAACAGCGGAGCTTTATGGAGAGGACTTGCAAGCCGCACGGGTGCTCTGCCTACCCACTGCTGCACGGTACGATAGTAATGAGAAAGAACGGCGTCATGCGACTTATAGCTGATAGGTTACAGGCGCAAAAGTAAATGAAACGAAAATAACAAATATATAGGTATTTCTTTGAATTCTTAACACACATTTAAACTATTCCACCGATTTTTGTGAATCACTAAAAAAATATCATTAATGAAAATGATCTCTGCGCGGTGGCCAAGCTGACCGGGCGAGTCACGTAAGAAAATGAATGCTAGGGTAAACTAGGGTTATATTTTTTTAAATTTTATTATGGCCTTGTGTAGAATGTCCGATTAACGACCTCAATTAGGGTTGTGGGTTTGCCCATCGTGCCCACAACGGTGGATCCGCGCTGTTAAGGGTGTGACGGTACAACAATCGAAATAAAAAAATATGGTTATACTTAAAGGAACCTACAAAGACCTACAAGCCTAACAGTCCCTACGACCATAAGCCCTACAGCCCTAACTTATCATGTACCTAGTATGTGATAAATAAATATATAAATAAGTTCAGGATGCACCATGCGACCTAAGGTTACAGACGGATTGTAGACAGGATTTCCAGGTTCGGGAAGGGTACACTCACTGCCAGTCCCGCAGACTCACGAGACAGCAGAGATGACTAAAGAAAGGTCACAGTGAGGGGTATGAGAAAATAATATAAAATTCAAATCTGATCTATTTACATGTTACTACTTTTTCTTAACACACTATTAAACAAACCTTTGTTTCCTATGCGTGTAAGATACAACCAAATCATTATTTTAAAAAGGGCCGCGCGTGAGGCAGGTCGAGTGCTAAGTCAATGTCCAAAGCTCCAAAGGTAACATTGAACACCTACTTAGGTTTATAACAACATACTCGCTCCTGCTACTGTTATTAGCCCCCTGTCCCTACCCTACCTCTTCGTCGTAATATAATACATCCTGAATTACATTATTCCAGATTATTGAATTAGGTGCCAAAAATAATCTTTAGGTCAATAGTAATGAAACGAGGCAAAATATAATAAGCTCCGACTATCTCAGATAAACTATTTCATTAGCACACCGCAGCTAAATGTGGAATGGCTTTATAAATTACGATTTTCAATACTGGACCTATAAATAAAATGGTTAATTTCCTGTACGAACACATCCCAAATTGTCAATAGTGGTACTCGAGCGACTAGATCAGCTTTAATATACGTACTAAGTACGTTAAACTGGACTCGACCCATATTCTAGTTTAATTTCCGGGATAACCACGGCCGCAGAAACTATTCAGAATGTCTAGAGGCCATTTGAATGTTCGTTTCATATTCGTAAGTGTAACAAAGTATGTAGCCAGATCATTCATGTAGATAATATTTGCTTTCATTTAAACACTGATAATAAATTCGTACAACTTTAACAGGGACTGAATTTTTGACACTACGCATCCCGCCCGTAACGTGTGAAGTACCTATTCGCAGAGTGAGTGCCGAGTTTAAAATTGAATTTTATTAAAAAAATTGACACGCGCACGCGTGGGCCCTTACATTGACAGAGAGTCCTCAACTTCACGTTTTTGTAACGACCACTTGCATGTTTCAGTTACTGTTCGGCCTAAATTAATTGCATTTGATGGTGCAGTTTATTGAATGGGGACCGCGACTGAAAAGGGCATAGTGGGCTACCTACACAGTGTAGCAGATCGTTCATACAGAATCTGGATATTCATACTGGACATACTTAGGAATGTGTTTTTTCTTTTCTAGTAGACATAATCAAACTTTACTGTGATGACGTTTTCAATCAGTTATGTACGAGTATTAGGTAGACATTCACCATCATTATATTTTTCCCTTTACTCAAACCTGCGTTTTTCTTTTTGCATCGATCAATAAATCGAATTTCGTCGCATAATCGCCCACTATAAATTACTCATTTTAAACCGGGTGTATTTCGCTTATTCATACCCGGCCACTATACAGTGGCGGATTTACAAGTTTTCAAGGTACAGGCTGTACAGTTTTTGCCGCCCTTGCCTCTACAATTGTCATGTCCTACATTATTTTTACAATCCAAAAATTTCGTTGAAATTGCACGTAAAATATTTTTTGGGTATATTACCGATTATTGGTTGGGGGGCGATGAACTAGCTGTTTTACTCTAGAATATGGAAAATTGCTACTCGGAATGTGCAATGACAAGTGAGACGGCAACGTCATCGGCAAAATTTGTTGCAGACTTCTATCTGTAAAACACAAAGAGATTTAAAATACTTATAGAGCAGACATTAGGAATATTTTCACACAAAATTTTTGATCCCGAACATTTTCGATTTTGACACACGAATGCTACCTGACAAGCGGGCGTATGACACTAGACAGAACGATTTGTTACTAAGTAGTAAGAAGTTTTGGATTAAAATTTTCTTCGTCTTGTCCCGTCTATCGCTCATAAATAATTGAATGTCTTTGGTAAAACATCAAAAAACCGTTATGCCAAAATCTTTTTGATTTCTATAAGGCACAAAAAAAAAAATCGGTCCCCAAATTTGCACCTCAAAAATCTGCCGCCCTAGGCTCAAGCCTACTCAGCCTACTGGTAAATCCGCCACTGCCACTATACCTAGGTACATAGGAGTTCAATCTATGGAATAATTTTCTATCTTTAAAAAGTTTTAATATTTATAACGTGTCCAAATTACAAAAAGACGCAGTGCAATTATGCTCAACAATTAGGCAATGTCAGAAAAAAGACAAAAAGCCAAGCGTCTGGCCGTAATGAGTCCAATCTTGAGGTGTTAACGGCCCGGGTGTAATTGCAGCCTAGACTAATGCGCCCCATTTCAGGGAACAAGTTTTGTTTACCTGACAACACCTGCAGCGTGAATAACTTGTCTTTGTTAGAATATCATGAATAATGCGGTTGGCTGGCTTTTGTTTGTATAGTTTTGTCCGCATGATACCTTTAGAATTGCTTGGATACATGCATTTTGTCTACCCATTATTCTAGTCATGTAGACACTGCCATGACAAGGACAGTTATTAATAATTTGTAATTAGGTATGCAGTCGTAACTTTTCAGAGGGTTCCAGAAATTATTTTGTTTTTTTCTGGGTTTCATTAATTTAATTCAGTCTATTTAAATCAATATACTCATGGAAAGGTATGTTGCTTGCGACCGCCTAGTTATACGCAAAGAAACTTTTGATAAATCGAACAGCCAGACCCGGAACAACTACTTGTAGGTTATACAAATATTTAATCCGTGCGGGGATCGAACTCGCGACACGCGGCGTAGCAGCCAATCGCTTAGTCACTGTGCCAACCGTGCCATCGTGTCATCGTGCAATCGGATGAAGACTACACCATTCCCTAATACTGTAAAAGATGCAATGTCATTATGAACCAATAAATTCGCTCCAGTGAAGTCCACTCAATAACTCGATCGTTGTCTCATTAGTGAAAGTAGGACATACAAAAGTTATTCAACGGTCGAAGTTTTTCTAAACTTTGCTTGGACTCATTATACATGCAGGATAAGTCGGTAACAAACCGTGAGATGGCACAGTTCGTATCCGGACATCGGAGTTGCACTAACGAATCAACTTTAACTAGTCCATCGGTTTAGCTCGCGATCGAATTCAAGAAACGAGCTGATGCTCCATTTGGGATTAAGTAAAGCCCCAGGAGACACTAATAAAAGGAGGGTTCTTCTTGTTTATATTTTTGAGCTTCTTTATAAGAATAATTATGTCTACTTCAGATAACTGTGTGCGTTACGATTGCTCCGCCAAGTTATCAAAACGGAAAAAAACTTCGCCAAAAAATTTGTCGAAATTTGTCAAAATCGAAGGGTACAAACCAAAAATTTGTCAAAGTAGAAATAAAGAAGTTATAAGGGTTTTAAGTTGGCTGCGCGAACGTAACGTGGAGGATTGCGCGGCCATGGATATCTCAGCAACTACTTGGGTTAGAGATCTAATACTTTTTGTCAATTGAAGACTGAATTTGTCAAAAATTGTCGAAAAAAGAATTATAAGCTCTGGATCAATATTTTACGAAATATTCATCTTGGAAGTTATGGCCGCGCAATCCTCCACTTGTTGTTTCTTTATTGTTGATTATTTCTTTAAACCTAAGACTTCATACATTAAAACTGTTGCAAGAAGAAAGGTCTTAATTTGTCAAAACTAACGAAAGCAAAGTTTAGTTAATCAGACGAAATAAGTCCAAAACAAAAAGTACGTGGCCGCGCGATCGAAACTTTACTTTGTACGCTGATATCTCATTATCTATAATTGCTAGGATTTCGGTGTGAACATCCATTTATGCGGCATTTTAACCTCATTAGAATGACATATCGTTTTACCCTCAGAACAGTTTTCAACGCGTGTAATGTTAAAAAATATGTTTTCTCATACAATATTCGAGCAGGGTAACCATAATTTAGATTTAATTTGGGAATACCTCTAACTGGAGACTATATTGGACAACATTCTAGCTCAATCTGCAAAATGTATTATTATTAAATAAAAACCTTGTATATTTCAATAATGGGCTTTGTCTAACCTTTTTTTAGTCAAGTGTGGTACATTATTAAATAAAACTTAAATAAACTAAAAAAAACAACAACAACTAACTATAAAAGGGCATCGAAAAACGCTGTCAGCTGGTAATGTGCCCAAGAGACTAGCGGCGTTGCCACGTTGTATGGCAACACTTAGCCTCAGGCCAAGGTAAAAGCCAGCCCTAGGGTCACGGGAAGCGTCAACTAGGCGTTTCTATTTCCTTATACAGGCTATGGGCACTCGGACCCCACGGCTCCTGAGTTCCAACCCCAAACGGCTCGAAAATATAGTTTCCACAAAGGTTTATATATTTACGCCGCTTGAGGTTCTCTGCAGCCGCAGTGGCAGCACCTGCACTGCACGATGAGCTTGGAAAATGTGCAAGATGGTGCAAGAGTATCGGCGCACGCAAAAAAAAGAAAATAAGTTTTAAGGCTGATGACGTTATCAAGATTCCTTTGCTCATTCAACGATTTAAATTGTCCGTAAGTGACACTCTATTGAGAGTTGGTTTTATTAATGGCATTCACATGAAGCTAAGGGCTCGTTCAGACACGAAATTATTTATTTATTTTAATATTATTTTTTTCATCACCGCTTGCAAAATTAACAAAAATATTAATTAAGTAATATTATAGATAATGAGATATCAGCGTTCAAAATAACGTTTCGATCGCGCGGCCACGTACTTTTTGTTTTGGACTTATTTCGTCTGTTTAACTAAACTTTAGTAGTATTTAATGCTTTCGTTAGTTTTGACAAATTAAGGCTTTTCTTCATATTTCGTAAAATATTGATCCAGAGCTTATAATTCTTTTTTCGACATTTTTTGACAAATTCAGTCGTTTTTTTTTTTCCGGATGTGAAATCATCAAATGACCCCCCCCCCCACTCTGGGCGGAGCGGAAGGGAGTGTCAGACTTGTACTGACTAAAACCCATCCATGTTCCTTCTTTGCCCTTTGTGTTCCAGGGCCACGGTATCTATTTCGAACAGTCCCGCAGCCCTGGCAGGCATCGGCCCTTGCGGACCCCTACTTATTTGCTGACATCTCTTTGAGGCGCACGTGGAACACGAACGCGCCGTCGAAACGGCCTGTCGTCATAAGACGGCCGGACGGCGAGCTGGCCCATAACTCGCCGTCCACAGGCCCGCGCCTACGGTGGCCGGGAGCCACCACGTGACCCCCAACGCCCAGGGCGTCTCCCGCGGCGACTGGGACGTGAGGTTCTTTCCCTCTCACGTCCCGCCACCTCCTTCACTAGCATGACTGTTTCGCAGAAGGAGGTGACGGCTTCCCATTCTCTCTCGCTCCGGACCATGGCTTGAACCAAGGCCGGACGCGAGAGATCGCCGCCGCCAATCGCCGCTACGAGGACACGGCGGTGCTCCGCCCAAGCGGGGCAGACCTCCACGGTGTGTTCCACCGTGTCCTCTGGACGATCCTCGCAGTGGAAACACCCGGGCGTTTCCTCCCGCCCGATTCGGTGCAGGAACCTCCCGAAACAACCGTGTCCGGTGAGGACCTGCGTCAGGCGGTAGGTGAGTGCGCCGTGGCGCCTCTCTAGCCACTCCTCAAAGAGGGGACTTATCGCCACTGTGGTGGCGTGCCCTGCACGGGGTTGCGACAGTCGCTCTCTCCATGTCGCCATGAGATCACGCCGGCGGTCTGTCCGCTGAGCGGCAATTTGCCGCGGCAGCGGAGTTTTCTCCCGACGTAGTGCCTCCGCGCGCCATTCGTGCAGGCGTGCGAGGACTATCGCCTCCAGATCCCATGGCGGCAATCCGGCAAGGAGGACAAATTCAGTCTTCAATTGACAAAAAGAATTAGATCTCTAACCCAAGTAGTTGCCGAGATATCCATAGCCGCGCAATCCTCCTCGTTACGTTCGCGCGGCCAACTTAAAACCCTTAAAACTTCTTTATTTCTACTTTGACAATTTTTTGGTTTGTACCCTTCGATTTTGACAAATTTCAACAATTTTTTTGCCGAAGTAATTTTCTGTTTTGATAACTTGGCGGAGCAATCGTAACGCACACAGATAACTTACTGTAAAACATTAATAAAAAAGTCGTTGGAGCGAGCAAGTTAAAATATTCCGAAAGTTAGTCGGCGTAATTAGTATCATCTGTCTAGCCTTTTCTGAAATATGTTGGGGTCGGTTCCAGTCCAACCAATACCAGTATTTTACATGGAGCGACTGCCTATCTGACCTCCACAACCCAGTTTGCACTGGGTAATACGACACCCCTTGGTAAGACTGGTTGTCAGACCGTCGGACTACCTGTAACGACTGTCAGATCTACAAATGACAGCCGGGGCCAACGGCATAACGCGCTTTCCGAGGTACGGAGGAAACTCGGTTCGTGATGGGTAACCACCCATCCACGGACCAACCTAGGCAAGCGTGCACAGAGCACCATCAAGCGTGGCTTAACCTAAAGATCGACCAGAGCGGCTGTTATTATTTAGCCACGAGCTCGGCTTAATCGGTGTAATCATCTGAGCAAGAGAATGCGCATTTGAGACGCGGCGTTACCGTTGTCACGAACATTGGAAAGACGCGCGATGTTTAGCCGCTTTTTTATTTTTACTGGTCCATACTGTTCCACTGCTGGGCAAAGGCTTCCCCTAAGTCTTTCCAACCTTTTGTCCCGCGCCACCTCGGACCAGCCCTCACAGTATGCGACCAGGTCGCCTCGACAACGGATGCGACGTCCATCTCCCGGCTCCCACTCGGTGGGGACTTGCCCAGCGCTCATCATGCTAGCGCATGACGTGACCCGCCAAATTTCATTTCAGCCTGGCAGTCTCTTACCAGCGTCCATAATGTCCGTTGTGGGACCCAGCATGGTGTTATGAACTTGGTCTTGTCTTTTAGCGTTTTTTAACATTTGTTAAAAACCGTGATGTGCTTAGAAAATGTTAGTAGTTTATAATTAAAACTCGTTTGGTAACTTAAATAAACACAATTTAATAAAAATACAAGGATAAACTGGTTACATGCTTTATTATATCACTCACTGAATACACAAATTCGATTACAATGATTTCGTTACAAAACATTAAATACGATACAAATATTATAATTATAGGCACTAAAACTAAACATATATTTATCCGACTGCGGCGAAGCACATAATGTTTTTATAAGTATTCTTCGATCTGGGAACATGCTTCTTGTTGAGTATTTCTCAGCCTCGCCAACCAGTGAAAGAGGGCGACCTGGTAAAGAATTATAAATTGAAATGAGAAGAATTCGAACACAAAAAAAGCGTAAAAGGTTTTGAAAGTCTACGGCTTCATAGCCTTTTATCAGGAGAGTGGTAGATTTTATTTGGACTCATGTGCTTACACATATTACAATGAAGATATCACGTACACTAGCTTCATTGTAAAATTTTAAAAGTCCATATGCTGACAAAATCACTCTCCCAAACGGGAAAAAAACTAGAAAGATGCAATGAAATATTTTCTGATACGTTTATAAGCTTGAATGCAAATCTATTCAGTAGCAGAAGGACATTACTTACGTGTTAAACGTGGGTGCTTGAGGCTGCGGCGCCTGCGCCAAGCTACCGAATGTCAGTGTGTTCTGTGTAGCTAAGCTCTCGAACGTAGCGTTGGATTGTGTTGGCTGACCGAAACCTGCTGTAAAATGTTTCTTATTTGAATACTTGACCTTTTGATTGTGGTCTAATGTCAGACTATTGTCTGCTTGTAGCTTACTTTCGTAAAGTATAATAGATGATAATGTAATTTAGTCAAATAATTAGCCTTCTACAAAGAAAGTTCCCATTCGTTCTGTTTTGGAAAAAGAAGCAGTGTTATTCGTCGTGTATAGCTCTATCTCTTTCATACTGAAATAATATATTTAATGCTTAAAAGCAACTTCAATTAACAGTTAAAAATCAGACACTTCTATAAGTTATCGGTCATAATAATGGTTTTAACCCGTCAAAATCCGACTCCAAAACGTTTTCTTTGCAAACGACAGAGAATAAAATTATCACAATAGCTGCAAGGTCCACACGTGGCAGATATCAATATTTATAAAGATTATGGGGATACTTACTGGGTTGCGCTCCTCCAAACATCTTCCCTGGTGAGGAACCTCCACCGAAGGCGGTGCCTCCACCAAAGGTAGCGCCCCCGCCGAAGGCAGCGGGCGCGCCGAACCCTCCGCCCGGACTCTTGTTGAACCCACCGCCGAATGACGAGCCGAAGCCGCCTCCACTAGGCGGGGAACCGAAGCCTGTCGGTTGGCCGAATACGGGCTTAGCGCCGAAGCCAGGAGAACCGCCGAATGCTGGGGCTAGAAATAAAGAGTAGTGAAAATTATGTGCGTAACGCAGCCCGAGTATGTTTGCTGCAAATAATTCGGCAATTTCTTGGTTTAGAATGAGGATTCTCAAAGAGACCCAAATAGAAGGTGACGGTTTTTAAGGCAACAACATCTTAGCTCACCAACAACCACCCCCTTTATTTTAAATCTTTTACCGCGTTTATTTTAGTTATTCATGTACAGACGCCAGCACATTTATAGACCGACCGCTTTAATGAGTCCTCTGCCATGCCCCATCAAAGGCACATTAAGCTTCCACAAAGTCCTAACAATATCCCATAGGTTATTTGCTTTAAAATAACCATAATCCACGTAGGTATTATGATACTAATTGAACCAATACGTGATCAACCTTCAGAATATTCCATTTTAATTACAAAAAAAAAACAAACAAATAACAAAATATAGTAGAAAGAAAATTACAAACACACATACATACATACACACACATACATACACACACACACACACATTACATTTTTTTTTTAAATTAGAATATTACATTTACTTTTGGGAACAACCTGTATCAATTTAAGAAACTTCCTTCACCACTGCTGTTTTCGAATGGTCGGTCGGATTGGTCACCGAGGTTCGCTCGTTAGTACGAGTATTAGATATTATTTCGCCTAATACCCGCGGTAATTTTTAGTTGTAGTTTCTTTTTTAACTAAGTACCTACTCTCTAAATTATGTAGTCGATGATTTTGGTGCACGGTAAAACTCTAATGAGTTTATGTTGGTACCAACTTAAAATGTATAAAATGTACGTGTACTATTGAATAAATAAATAAATAAATAAATTGATACCTCTCCGAGGACTCATTAAAGCGGTCGGTCTATAGCTACCCGAGTCCCGACACTATCAAATTTTCCCAATCAACCTTGAATCTATTGCTTTAGTGATAAAGTTGAAAATCTATTAAAGAAATTTAATAGATTGTAGTAGCTTGATGTGCTTGGCGTCTGTACAAGAAGTTGGTTACATTTCAGCACAAAGTTTAGGCAGGTGATGATGTGGCCCTGGAACACAAAGGGCAAAGAAGGAACATGGATGGGTTTTAGTCAGTACAAGTCTGACACTCCCTTCCGCTCCGCCCAGAGTAGGGGGGGGGGGGGGCATTTGATGACATCCCATCCAAAAAAAAAGAAAAGGCAGGTGATGATAACTTCAATAAAATAAGGACGTCGATATACATACACTCACCGGCTTGTTGCTGCGGTGTTCCAAAGGCCGAGGCCTGCGGGCTACCGAACGCCCCACCGGCTGGCGACGGGGTGCTGAAACTACCGCCAGTTGCGTTGCCGAAGATTGACGACGCCTGCGTTGTTGGTTGCTGGCCTGGGGAGGTAGAGATTGTATTAGAGGATAAGTACAAGTGTCAAGTTAGTGGAAAATGTTGAATCTAATACTTGTATCTTTAGTCAAGTTAAAGTAATGACTTGAGTTAAAGTAATTACTTAAGATACGATTTTTATTCAGTAGTTTACTAATTGCTTGATGTTAGAACTGTTAAAAGTTAAAATTCTTGGCTATATTTTCTTTGATGGTTCTTAATTCGTTCAAATTCTTGTCTATTGCATAAATAATTACTTCAACTCAAGTAATTACTTTAACTTGAATACGGATACACGATTACACGTGTAAGAATTCTAACTTTTGACAGTTCTAACTTCAAGCAATTACTAAACTACAGAATATTTTTCTACTCAAGTAATCACTTTGATTTGTTTATAGATACGGGTGTAAATGTTTATGTGTTTGAATTACGTTTTGAAGTATTTCTTCAATATTTGCACAATCAACGTCAGCAAGCATTGTTTTTTTTTCACCAAGAATTGATGTCATTGTCCCTGTCCTGTTCTTTCTTTTCGTGTGATGTAAAAAAAAACTTTCATTACTTATTTATTTTATGACTTTTGATTAGTACAACACAGACTAGTAAGGTAAGATGGCAATAGAGACCGCAGTTTTGTAGTATTTTGCAACATTTTTGCATAAATTATTATAACTAGAAGACGGGATATTTACCATGTTCAACGAACAAGAAAGAGGGTAGACCGATTTGTCTGCTCATAAACACCCACCCGCAATAACTTCAGTTTATCCGTGATCATGGTGCTTGCAACAGCGCCGAAATATCGGGAACTCAAAGAAAACAATAAACATGGTAAATATCCCGTCTTCTACTTATAATAATTTTAGTGACCATGAAAGTCTAAAATCTTATAGTTTTGCATAAATGTAATAATAAAAAGCCTTACCAAATCCAGTCGATCCAAATCCACCTTCGGTATTAGCATTGCCTCCGGACCAGAAGTTTGACGCCGGTTTCTGTTGCCCAAATGCCGTGGCTCCTCCGCCACCAAAGATCGCAGCTGCCGTATTAGTAGATTGGCCAAATGCTGCCTTGTTACCGAACACATTCGTATTGCCACCGCCGAACACTGAAGCTGGAGAGCTGCTGTAAAATGGAGACGAAATTGGGCATTGTTTGTAGAATCAGCAACTATAGATAAAGGAAATAGTTTAGACACAAGTTTAATAAGAAATCTGTCAGAGCATTCCGAAGCTATTTTCAATTTTAATAGAATTTTTAGTCACCATGTATATCCCAATTTTCCTAACCCTAAAAGTGTTAATGGTCTAGTCTTCGCTTTGGATGCGCAGTTGCGGACACCAGCCTGTTATAAAATACTGGTCTTATTCTTGCTTTTAATGATATGATGATGAATACTTCGTTGCAAACCTATGTGACGTTTTGGTTTAACTTCTTTAGGGACCATAGAAATAAATACAAATTAAATCTTACCTTCCCCCAAATATACTGCCACCACTAGTCGGTGACGGCGCGCTCGTCGTAGATATACTAGCGGCCGCAAACATACTGCTCTCACCACCACCAAAGATCGAGCTCTGAGCAGTCGTAGTCGGTTGCGTACCGAACACTGACGCTTGAGTCGTCGGAGGAGTCCCGAACACCGAAGCTTGCGCGGACGGTGTCGGGGTCCCGAATACCGACGATTGAGTAGTAGCCGTCGAAGATCCGAAGACGGATGCTTGAGTCGATGGAGCTCCAAACACTGATGTCTGGGCACTAGGCGATGCAGACCCAAATACAGAAGTTCCTGCTCCACTAAACACGGACGGTTTAGTCGTAGCTGCAGCAAATATACTCTGCGCGCCAGAAGACGGAGTGGTAGTAGATGTAAACGCGCTTGGTGCGTTCGAAGCTGCACTCCCGAATATAGACGATTGTGTAGTCGCTGTCGCCGTCCCGAACACAGATTGTGTTGTAGTAGTTGATGCACCGAATACTGACGCTTGCGTGGTAGGCGTGGATCCAAACACTGATGATGCAGATGAAGATCCGAAGACTGAAGATGGAGATGACGGGGCAGCTGTAGTTGTTGCAGCAAAGACTGATGGTTGAGCAAATGAAGAACCGAATATCGAAGGCGCTTGAGTCGCTGGTGTCGCCGTCGAACCAAACACTGATTGAGGTGACGGCGGAGTTTCAGGAGTTCCAGGGGTCGGTGTACTAAACACTGACGGTTTTGGACTGCCCGTAGTTGCGGCACTACTGAATACTGATTGAGCGGTGGAGCCGAATACTGAAGCTGTTGGTGAAGTACTTCCAAATATGGATCCTTGGGACGATGTACCGAAGACAGAGGAAGGTGTGGGTGATGGTGTTGCTCCTGTTGCAAATATGGAAGTTGTAGGTGATGTCGGCTTTGGTTGAGAGGCCACTGCAGCGCCAAAAACAGATGCGGCAGAAGGACTAGTCGAAGTAATACTTAAGAATAGTGAAGGCTTTGATGACGTGGGTTCTTCTTTTACTATTGGTTTTTCAGATGTGGGGGAACTAGTTTTAGAATCTGAAATTAAAATGAGACAATATCAATTAAAAGTGTTTCCGGCAGTTGGCACAAACTTCAAATTAGGTTACGAAAAAATCTACTAATCAATTACCTAAAGCAATAACTGTACTGGTAGAACTAAATATTGATGAAACACTGGACGTGGATTCAGACTTTTCAAGTGTTTTCGATGGTTCTACTTTAGCATCAGTTTTTGATTCTAATGGTTTTGGTGGTTCACCTGGAAAACAAAAATACATTTTTAAATAACCAATTTTCACGTAAAGAATATTATTTTGTTAAATGTGACAATTGATATCTTACTAGGAGTAGGGCTGCTTGCAGGCACAGGTTGAGGTGCAGTACCAAATATAGAGGTCTTATTTCCCGTCTGCACAGCTAATGGTTTAGGCGCTTCTTTATTATCACTAGGAGGTTTCTGTACAACTTTAGGTTCTACCTTCTGTGGTACATTTTCTTTAGATTTCTCTTTCTCAACAGGTTTAGGAGCAATATCAGTCTTAGCAGGTGGTTGGGTAGTGGTTTTCAGAACATCTGGGACTATAGGACTGGGTGTAGGCGTTGAAGTTTTCATGGCAAACAGATTCGTCAGTGGTTTATCAGTCTTAGCTTTGACAGCTGCCGCTTTACCGTCAGCCTCAGGTTCTCCAGTTTCACTTGATTTTGGACTGCCGAATATTGACGTTGACAGTTTATTCTCAGGAGCAAAAGGTTTGGGATCGGGAGCGAAGGCGGGGAGCTTGGGTTCCGTTGTGAATGCTTGCGTCTTAGGTTCCGGAGCAAAAGCCTGCGGTTTAGAATCTTGTACAAATGTCTGTGGTTGGAATTTACTGAACATATTGTTTATGTCTGCTATCGGTTTGGCTGTGAATACTGCCGATGGTGCCGGGGTGGATGTCGCTGCGGTTGTTGAAACTAAAATCAA
The DNA here is from genome assembly GCA_963576755.1 of Noctua janthina. Classification (NCBI taxonomy): domain Eukaryota; kingdom Metazoa; phylum Arthropoda; class Insecta; order Lepidoptera; family Noctuidae; genus Noctua; species Noctua janthina. The sequence continues at coordinate 10,894,698 of OY755055.1, forward strand.
TGGAACACCCGATTACATACTTCAGCAGAAAGAAGTTATTTCTTCGTAGCAAAGCATATATTTAATTTGGAAGGAAAAATATTCCGTCTGGTGTTTGACATAAGATTGTAGTACCGTTAATAAGATATTAATGATAATGTTAAAGCAGAAGTTCAAATAAAGGAAGGTTCAGATATTAAGATATTATGTTTTAAAACTAAACAAACACATAGAATGACGAAACACTATTTTTAAAATCGTAAAAATAACCAATAACTTACATGCAAACGAAGAAGGTGAACAAATACTCTGTCCCATGAAAGTATTGGCATCGCTCTTCGCTTGTTTATTCTGGAGCAGATCCTTGAGCACGCTGCGCGTATCGGCCGATGCTGGTGTGCTAGAGAAGCTAAACGCTGGAGCCACGGGCTTGAGTTGTGGTACCTGCGGTTGAGGCTTAGCTGGTTCTTGTTTCGGTTCTGTAAATAGGCAATACAATGGTATATTTTGTTTCTTATCGTGTTTGATCCTAGGCGCATATGATGGTTAAAACCTCTTTGTTAACTCTCAAAAAGTACAAAAACGGTTAAGCACCAGATTCAAACAAGGTGGGTTGCATTGCTTCTAGTAGGGTCATGAATTGACAATTGTGGTGATATGAGATTTTACAGGTAATTTACTGATCTTGACATGCAGAGTTACAGGGGTCAAAATATGTTAACGAATACTTCATTAAGTTTAACAGGAGTTAAACATGTTTTACTAAATAATGGACTTCTCAATCCATTATTACTCTGGTAGCATCCATATGGATGAGAGTTGTCGAAAATTTAGTTGAATGACATGCGATTAATGACTTATTTCCAGCAGAGGACTGCTGTATTATGCTGATGAATCTATTATTCAGTTGGGGTCGGTTTCCAGTCTAATCGGATTCAGCTGAATACCAGTATTTTACATGGATCGACTGCCTATCTGACCTCCACAACCCAATTAGTGCTGGGAAATACGATACCCCTTGGTAAGACTGTTTGTCAGATTTTCGGGCCACAGACTATCTGTAAAGATCTACAAATGACAGCTGGGACCAACAGCCTAACATGCTTTCCGAGGCACGTAGGAAACTCGGTATGTAATAGATGGTGTCGCATCCACGCGATGACCTAGGCAAGCGCGGCTCAACCTTAAAGATCGACCCGAGGGGCTGTTGGCTGCGGGACTGTTCGAAAGAGATACCGTGGCCCTGGAACACAAAGGGCAAAGAAGGAACATGGATGGGTTTTAGTCAGTAATTTAAAAACGAGCTCTTCAAGAATGATTCAATGTATTAGAAAACGTTTATTGTTGTAAATTTCTATTGCGAGTTGTTGATGAAATCACTTACCATCAGTAAACAGTGTTCTAGCGACATTCGTTAGTCCTGGGACAGTTGGCTTCACTCCACCGACAGGGGTGAACGATGGCACGGTGATAGGCGATGGCTTGAAAGGCTCTGGTTTAACTTCTTGTTTTGGCTCCACCTTAGGTACTACGAGGATCAGATTATGCTTGGTTATTTTTCGTATATATGTATACAGGGTTTAAATAGACCCTTAACATAACTGAAAGGCACTTGTGGAGAATAAGTGCCTTTCAGAAACTCAGCGGCGAGTGAGAAGTTGTCAGTTCTATCTATAAAGGGTGTAAAAAGATCCTTAACGAAGCCGAAATGAACTTGTTCTCCGCGTCTTTGCGATAATTTTTTTGTTCTAGGCCATACCTGGGAACCTTCTAGTTACGGAGATATTGGGGGTCAAAGTTTCAACTTTTGCACAAGTTTTTTTTTTAAATACATGTTTTTAATGTAAGATTTTTACTTAACACACCTCAACGACCCCCGTACTATTCAATCCATCCATCAGCAATGCTTTGAGTGCTTTCCATCGAGTCCTACCTTAAAACGTGATTTTTCACCCCAAAAAAAAAAGTCGTTTTTCAGCAATTTTTTTTGCGTAAAGTTACTTAGTTTGATGTACAGAATGCTTGGTTGACGGCTTTGTGAAGGGTCTGTTTACAGCCTGTATACTCATCATAACATCAAACCTGTAATCCCCGAAGTTAGGCAAAGGCGTACCTAATAGAACACTCACACTTCGCCAGTTATGTTTAAGTCCCATTAGGGGGCAAGCCTATTGCCATCAACCGGGCACAAACACAGACTCCGTGGCTGCTACTGAGAAATTCCTGATAGAAAAACCCAATAACAATTTGCCCGACCCGGGAATCGAACCCAAGACCTCATGCTCAGCAGACGCGATTGCGTAGTCTTGTTTAGGTATTTCTATTCGCGAGTCTAACCTAAAATGCTCAGGTGTCGTTTAGGTTAAACTGGGATTAAAAATATTGAACTTGATGGGTCAAGAGACAGAAAGGTTAGGGAAATAAATTGTTAAGCAAATTGATTATCAACTTTTCATGTTTGTATATTCAAATCACAATTGTCACAGTAGTATGTTAGTAAAGCCGCGTTGACACGATCAGAGTATGCTCGGAACGAGTGGACTCGGATACCTACTCGGACGCAACTCGCCTTTGGCAACTCATAATCACAGTGCATTCTGATGGGTTGGTATGGGTTGCCACAATACGAGTTGCGTCCGAGAAGGTATCCGAGTCCACTCGGTCCGAGCATACTCTAATCGTGTCAACGCGACTTGACACGGCAAATTGAAATAGAGTGTCAAATTGCTTAGCAATTAACTTTCCTGTATAATCTAACAAGCATGTTGTAAGATTTGGACTATAACACTGTACTATCATTTTTATTAAATAACTTATAGCCTATAACCTTCCTCGATAAATAGGCTATCCAACACTAAAAGAATTTTTCAATTCGAACCAGTAGTTTCTGAGATTAGCGCGTTCAACCAAACAAACTCTTCAGCTTTATAATATTATTAGTATAGATAGTATAGATATTAACTCACCTTGCTTAAGTTGCGGTTTAACATCAGGCTCAGTTTTAACGACCTGCTTAACAGGCTGAACTTTTTCCTTCAAACTCTTTTCATAATTCATCCGCATTGTTGCCAAGTGCTGTCTCATCTCAACATTCACAGGCTTTATCTTAACCGTCTTGTGGTTAGACAACATGTCTCTGAGAGCATCAAGTTTCTGTGACGTCAGTAGTGGCTCTTTCTTCTTGCTGTCAGTGGTATCAAGACTCATGTTAAGGATGTTCTTCGTTAATTTTGAGAGGGGATCCCTGTGGAGTGGAGGCTGGTGTTTATTCTAACTACATAATTATTATTATTGTGAGGTGAAGGTATTTATTACGAAAGCGTGTATGTGTTAGTCTCTGGAAAAAGACGTAGCGTTGTGTGTAAGCCGTGCTCAGACCACGTGATGTAACAAAGAAGCAAAATCTAGAAATCCTACTCGGCAGTGGCGGAATCTGTGCGACGCAGATGCAGTGTACCATTGACTCAGACCTAAGGAATATTCAGTAGAAGACAAAATATTTAGTTTAATGTAAAAATTACAAACAATAAAAACACACACAACACAACATTTTATAAACATGGTAAATATCCCGTTTTCTAGTTATAATAATATTGTATAATTGGTAATTTAACGTCATACTCGTCCAGCGTTTAACAAAACTGTGCTTGCTGGTGAACCCGTTCCTATCACTATAGTCACAAGGTTCATTTTTGAATATATTTTTATAACTTTGGTCTATATTCGTAAAGCAAAGTTAAATAAAACTTACTTATGAAGAGTGTACTTACAACAGCGTGGTGGCTCTGAACACAGTAGTCTTATTCCTTAGTGAATGGCGGACTGCTCGTGGAAGACTCAGATGCTCAATCTACAGCTATTGAAATAAGGCCTATATTCGCATACCATTACTATCTAAAACCTACTTGTTTCTGAAGGGCGTGCTTCTCAACAGCGAGGTGGACTTGAACATAGGCGTGGAATCACATTCGTTGAGCGTGTTCCTTAGAGTTCTAAGTACTGCCTGCTGACGACTTAGAATCTCCTGCTGTTTGACTAGAGGTTGATATACGTCGTCTAGGATTGGACGTATCATGCGCTGGCCTGGCCTGGGAACACAAATGTCACAAGTACGTTTTATTAATAGAAGAAGAATACTTAGGTGGAAAACTATATCATTTTCTAGTGTGTAAGACCACCAAGTCAACTACAAACTCCATTTAGGATTAATAACAGATATATACTGGCAGAATATTAAATGGCAGCTAACCTATATAACATTAGCTTTATTTTATAGGTTAATAAATTGAGATAAGGACTCCTCAGTATGTGAATAGATCAATAGATCACCATTTTACAAAGACTTGACGCAGAAAATCGTAATCCAATACTTGTTACTGTACTAATTGTTACTGTTTAGTAACAAGTCGGTCTGTCTATTTAATGTCAAACGCCCACTTGTCAGGTAGCATTTGAGTGTTAAATCGAAAATGTTCGGGATTCAAATTCTTGTATGAAAATATTACAAACGTCCGCTCTATGAATCTTTTACATGTCTTTGCCATTTTACAAAACAAAACTAATTTCCTTTTCAAAATGCTTACTTGTTGAACTGTGGGTCCCTCGTGACAGCTTCGTTCCACCTATAGTCCAGTGACTTCTGCGCTTGTTCCAGCTGATTTTGTACGTAGTAGGCTAATTTCTTTACAGATGCCACGCGTTTGGTTGTAAGGGGGTCTACTTGTGACCATTGATGACTGTCTTTCGCTCTGAAATGAATATTCAGTGTTAAAAATAAAATATCACAGTTGGGCAAAGATATATTACAGTAGTACCCACATTTTACCAGTTATTTTTCATTTCCATTTTGAAAAACTCTTAATAACACTTTGGGAATCGAACCCAGAAACTCACGCTCAGCAGTCGCGCTTGCAACCACTAGACCAACGAGGCAGTCAGTTTATCAGAAACACTATTTAAAAAGAAAGACTTACTCAGCATGCGTACGCGCCTCAGCAACTACCGCACACGCGCGAACTAACTCCAACTTCAGCTGTACGATGGCATTGCGCAACTCATCCGACGAGCATTCCTTCCTCAGTTGCTCTGCATCTTGCGAGTTGTAGCTAAAACTCGCATTTATTGAGTCTATGTCTCGTTGTAACTATCGAAGAAATAAGATGTTAGTTGTACAGACTGTTGCCTTTTGTGTGCTTCATGATTTTTTTTTCTCTATCTGGACTTACTATAAAAATAAATTATTACAAGAAATATCGATTGAAATTTAGTATATACGCTATCGAATCTACACTAATATTATACAGAGGTAAAGTTTTTAAAATTGGATGTAGGAAGTACTCTCCGAAACTACTGATCTTATCCAATTTAAAAAATCTTCCATTAATAGAAAGCTGTGCGAGTGCCGCAAACTCGAGGCGACGCTTCATATCCGCGTCGATATTTGTACAATTTTCTACTTAAAGCGAAGCTATACGTTCCTATTTTCAATGCAATCAGTTAATTGAGCGAGGATTTTTCCGGATATGTTTGATGCTAAAACAAGAAACGATACGCGTGTTAAGTCGCAGGCAGAAGCAAGTGATTTGTAAAGATACTGCCTGTCTAGTTAGCTTACTTGACGGCACGGTAAGCACAGTGGCTGCTACGCTGCGTGTCGCTGGTTCGATCCCCGCACGGAACAAACAGTGGTATAACTTACAGGTAGTTGTTCTAGGTCTGAGTATTTGTGTATGTGAGTTTAAATGTTTTTAAAAATTGTAAATTGTCTAATCGATTTTTCGAGAACTCATCATCTGCCTAGCCTTTTCCCAACTATGTTGGTGTCGGCTTCCAGTCGAACCGGATGCAGCTGAATACCAGTATTTCACATGGAGCGACTGCCGATCTGACCTCCACAACCCAGTTAGTACTGGGTAATACGATACGCCTTGGTAAGACTGGTTGTCAGACTTTTTGGGTCACTGACTACCTGTAACGACTGTCAAAGATCTACAGATGACAGCCGGGACCAACGGCTTAAAGTGCTTTCCGGGGCACGGATGAAACTCGGCATGTAATGGGCGGTCATATACAGACCAACCTAGGCAAACACGGCTACGAATGTTTGAGAACTAAATAACACAAAGGTACAAAATCTCATTTTAGGCAGCTCACCCTCGCCTGAGTTTCTCTAGTCTTCACCATAAACTTGTACAGCTCCATCTGAAAGTCGTTCACTTCCTTGACGAGCATATTCTTCAGCTCCTGATTGGCTTTCATTTCGTTGATCTTCTCTTGTTCTGCTTTTAATGCGGCGTTTTCTTGCGCTTGAGCCGGTTGGGGTTTTGGAGGTAGAGGTGGTGGTTGGGGTTTTGGATGTAGAGGTGGTGGTTGTGCCTAGAAAGGTAGATTATCAATGTTACTCATCTATACTAATATTATAGAGGAAAATTTGTTTGTAAGTTTGTATACAGGGTGTAATTAGTGACCGATACTTAAACACTTGATTATACTCATGATACGTGACGCCGTTCTGTCTCATTACTATCGTACTGTTGCAACAGTGGGTAGGCAGAACAAAGTGGGAGACGAACAGCGTCACGCGGCTTACAGCTGATAGGTCACAGGCCCGCGCGCGCGCGTATTTCATACGGCTGTTGTGTTATTGAGATAAAAGTGAACGAGTATAATATGAGTATGATACGAGTATAATTAGTGACCGATAGTTAAAAACGTGATTGTACTCATGATAAAAAAATGTTTTTTGTTATCGCGAGTACAATCACGTTTTTAACTATCGGTCACTAATTACTAGTCACCCTATATAGGGGGTAATCTTCGGAACTACTGATCCGATTCAGAAAATTCTTTCACGAACGAGAAGCTACATTATCCCAGAATTCTTATTCTTATTCTTTTTTGCACACAAAATAACAAATTGCAATAATATAGCTTATGTACAATGGCGAGCAGAATGTTATAGGCTACATTTAAAACGTTACCGTGGGTTAATTTTCTTACATAACGGGAGCGATGCCGCGAGCAAAAGCTAGTTATTAATAAATTGGTCGTAAAGACGGGGTTGGTTTGAGTTCTCATTTTTTTCTTGTCTAGTTTTCTTTAGGACATCTTCAATGCCGATTGTTTCAGTATAGAAGGAGTAGTAGAAGGGCAGCTTAGCTTAAAGAAAAATAAAAGTTTTTCTACTTTTTGTGTGTACGTAAATTTTCTTACCACAGCAGGTTGCGGGGTCGGCTGTGCAATAGGTGTTGGTTTTACTTCTACTGCAGCTGGCTTTTGTTCAATTGGTACTGGTGCTGTAACAAATAACGAACAAATTTACGTAGTTTTAAAAATAATAACGTCACTGTGGAATGCATCTGTGGGCAATAATGCGACTCGTAAAAATTATGTTTATTTAGATATTATACCTGCAGAAAACAGTGAGCTCTGCGACTGCGCGTAGCTCGGCGGTTTGGGTATGTTCAGTATGCTGCCGTATTGAGAAGATGGCGCCACTGCTTGCGGCTGTGGCTGTGGCGGCGCTAGTTGTACTGGCTGCATGGTTTGAGGCTGAAGAAAAGAACAATACGTTGAATATAAGGTTGATTTCATCATAGCAGCATGAATAAAAATATAAGCGTATTATTGCTCCCATATGGGGCAAATCTCACACTGAAACGGAATAACTACAAGTCTACCGCTGAAGTGAAGCGGGGTCTAATGCAGCTGCGCGGTGCATTAGTTTCTTGACGTATTTTCACGTTGTTCCTGGGGGCCTATCACCACCTTTTATTACAGTATTAATTTAACTTTACTTCAGTTTGGGAAAAGATAAGAGCTGTAATCTGTATACATCCTGTATAGTCCACCTGTTTCCCACACTTTGATATGATTTAGCGACGCACTAAGCCAATACTCGTAACCCGTAGCGTGTAATCGCTTAGCTCATTCGTTGTTTGCTCTAACTGGAGGCTATCATAGGATTGCCAGGTTATGTAAATGATAACCTCCTAAGTTGACAAAGGAAAATGGTGAGACTAGCTGCGTTAAAATGATTACCTTCGGTTGTAAGATGGGTGTCGGCGCGGGCGCTGGTGCAGGCGCGGGCGCAGCTTGGGGCGGAGCTTCACCGGGGATGGCACTAGTAAAAATAAAGTAATAAAAAAATTATAAGTTTTTCCGAGATCAAGATTGTGGAAAATAAACGCTTTATATTTTGCTAGCTGTGGCCTACTGATCCACGGGAATGTTGTGTAATTTAGCACAGAATGTGGCAACGAAATCCGCGTTTGCACGAACACTAGGCGATACCAATAGTGCAATGTACATTCACTTAGGTGTTAGTGAAAACGGAGATTTTATAGTTCTCACCTAGTCATCAGAGCGGCTGGTAAGGCAAGTTGTTGAGGAGGCGTGCACACTTGCGGAGCCTGCTTGTTTAAGTTGATGATGTTGAATATGATGAGCAGGCCGCTTTGTGATACCACGTGGAGAAGCGGCATGTGGGGCAGTGTTGTGTTCTCATCTGCAATAGAATTTGTAGAATAATTCAAAAATACATAAATCTTGAATGGGCTCTTTTATTTCAAGAAGGTAGTAGAATAAGATATATACTTACACACTTTTTTTAAGAAACATTATATGTTTGAGAATCTTAGATGCACAGACTTCAAAGATAAACAGTGGTTTTTTTTAATTACCCATAAAAATTTCTATGTTCAGAATGATTTACTTCTTTATTGTGTGGTTAGTTCCTAACCTGGTGTCAGAGTTGGCCCATGGGCCTCTGACTTGGATTTACATGCCGTCAAGAAATATCTCTCAGGCATGCTGGTTTCCTCACGATGTTTTCCCCCACCGAAGCAAGTGATGATTATACAATACGCACATGAATCCGAAAAATCAGAGGTGCGTGCCTTGGGTTCGAACTCGAGACCAATGACTTGGCAGTCCGACGGTCACACCACTAGGCTGTCACTGCTTGCAATGATGTACTGAATACGTGGTAAATCTTTGTGGGAATTCCAGCCTGTATAGCATAGCATAATTAATCAGCCTATAATGGTGCCAGTGCTCCCAGCATAGGCTTCATTTCTGTGAGACGAAGTGGGACATAACCCACCACGGGGCCTAGTAAGGGCTGACTGAAAGTGTTTTTGTTGTTATTTCTGCTGTTATAAATAGTGGTTATAGTTTGGAAAACCTATTAAAATTAAGTTTTGTTTTTCGAAATAACTGGAACTCAGTAAAAATCCCGTTTACAGTGTTGATGGAAATTAAGTTATGTACCGAAAACTCGCAGAAATATACATACCCCACTGAATTTGATGCGTAGCGCAAGTGTCGATACATACGCCCACAGGATAGTTCTCCTGTTTCTTATCTGTTAGAGGCAGTTCCGGTCTTGCTTCATCAGTCTATAAACAAAAGCACGTTATTATACATAATGGGTGTAAATAGACCCTTAACGAAGCTGAAAGGCACTTGTTCTCCTCGTCTATGCTATCATTTTTTTGTTCTAGACCATACCTAGGAACCTTCTAGTTACGGAGATATTGGGGATCAAAGTTCCAACCTTTTCACAAGTTTTGTTTTAAATACTTACATGTTTTTAGTGTAAGATTTTTACTGTAAACACCTCGACAACCCCCGTACTATTCAATCCATCCATCAGCACAATGCTTTGAGTGCTTCCCATCAAGTCCAACCGTAAAATGTGATTTTTCACCCAAAAAAAAAGTCGCTTCCCAGCAATAATTTTTGCGTAAAGTGCTTGGTTGACGGCTTCGTGAAGGGTCTGTTTACACCCTGTATAGACAACTGACAACTGCTCACTCGCCGATGAGTTTCGTCGTATTTTAGTCTGCTCTTTAATAGCCTTTATTTTGATAGTTTAATTGTTATTACCTGACACCACTGAACCCAGTTAACTCCATCAGCAGATCCAAGAGTTGCAATTTCCATACCATTTGCTGATGCCGACATTATAATATTCCTGATGAAAAGAAAATTAATTAATTAATTTGTTTGACTATTATCTGATTAGAGGAATGTGTGAAGACTATTTTGTTAATTTATTTGTGTAGTACTTTGTGCAATGCTTATCATGAAGAAATAAATGAAAAATACAGGCTTTAAATTATAATATTCTTACCATTGCGCCAATCCCTGCAAGAAGTAGTACCAGGGTCTATTTGACCCCATGCTGTAGCAAATATCTTCATAGTTCTGACAGCTGGGCTGTCCTGCTTTCGGGGTATTTATGATGGTAACAGCTGCAAGGCAAATTAAGATTAATTACTTATTGACATGTTGCACAAGGATCTAGATTGCATTATTTAGCTCTTTAATTTTAGAAGATACAAGAGCAAATTTTGAAGGGAAATAGAATTGTAACTAAAAAAAAACAAAAACGTAAGAAGTATGGTTGTCATAAACACTAAAAACGGGATATTTACCATGTTTACTGTTTTGAGTTCCCGATATTTCGGCGCTGTTGCAAGCATCATGGAAACGGATAAATTGGTCTACCCCCTTTCTATCGAGAATTTAAAAAAATAACAGTAAACATGGTGAATATCCCGTTTTTAGTGTTAATGATAATGTTAGTATGGTTGTATTCTTAAAATGACTTCAAAAAACTAGTTTTATACCTGGGCGACTGTTATTCGTAGCATTCTTATAAACCGCAGCAAACTGAAAGGTTGATATCCAGTACACTGCCAATGCTTCCACAGGCGAATTCTCAAACAAGTTTGGTGCAGGAATAGTCTTGGCTGGTGTTAGATCCGGCTTGAACTGACTGAGAGTACCATCGCTGTTGCCAGTCACCAGTTGTTTGCCCTTAGGACTCCAGCAGAGGCATCTGATGAAAGAAAATGTTTTGAAGGGAAGGAAGAATTAACCTATTGCCTCCATATTATAGTCATGTGCTAATAATAGCATGTCACTAACATGGCTGACTCTTGTTTCAATGGGTGTATAAGGTATAATCCTGAAAGTGAATAACCACCGCGAATAGAGGTGCATCGCCACGCAATCGGCAGGGATACGACATTATGACGTCATGGAGTTACACAAGACTAAAATTCGAACACACTTACCTTGCCTTAGATGGCACTTTCTTAACCTGAGAAGTGCTAACTTGCGACACAAGGAGTGTGCCATCATAGAAGGCAATGGCAATGGTATCAGGGATGCAGGGGTTCCATTGTAAAGAAGAGACAAAAGTGGATGGGTTAACATCACACCTGATGGCTAAAGACGGTGCTGCATTCTGTAATAAAATTATAATGTTATGATTAACATTGCAAAGAGTCATAAGTAATATAATATATTAGTAAACATCATAACTATATTTATGATAGATTGTTTTTAATCTGTTGAGTCTATTAATCACAAATGAATTAATATAACAGACTTATTCATCAAAGACTTGAATAAGACACCTTAACAGCCTTGGGCATTTGTCTTGCTTTACCCAAATGCTGGTGACCGACTGAAGCTTTGGCTTTGGCCACGATCGACCGAAAAAACTGCCTTCGGCCTAGCCTGCGGCTTCAGCTAAAACGAGATAAAGTTTTCTGCCAAAATTGAATTCATGAATTTGCCAAAATATGCTGAAAATTATTCCAATTTTACAAAAGAAATAGCCTAGGTTAGAATCTAACATTTTTGTGGATATTGCTTGAGGTAAAAATTGTAGTAATTGAAGGAGTAGCTGTCCTTATTATAAGCCCGTCTTCACTTTTGCTCAGTGACAATTGTTATTATACAGGTGTGTGGGTAATAATGAGGCAATTATACCTGATTTTGAAAGTCAGTAATCTTGTAGATTGCCAGCAGTTGACCACCGGTTACCGCCAACAGTTCCTGGTCACAGCTAGCAGCAATGTGGGTTGGTTTCTCTTGGAGTTTTACAGTTGTGTGCTGTGGCTCACAGTCTTTGTCAATCAGCTGTTGTAAGTAGTAGACTGGAAGAAATTATAAAATATAGTAGATTGTTAGGTATTTAGACCAAAAAGGTCAAGGTTCAAGGTCGTAACAAATTAATATTATCCAAAACATTTTTACAAACAGTCAATCAGAATGATTATGTATAATTTTATACAATGATTAATAACAAAAATTTACAAGGAGCTACGGAGATAGTATTGGAGCAGGTTGGTTCTTGAAAAACATTTTATTGACATAATTATTTCATAATGTTGAGAAAATATAATTAAGAAGGCACGCATACCAGACAGATGTCCATCCGGTGAAGCAGTAAAAACTATGCCATACTTGCTGGCACAGGCAACCAAGTTGTATCCTCGGTTAGGCAGAGAATCAGTTGTATTGAACACTTTGATTTTATGCTGGAGTTTGAATAGCAGATTCTGAAAAGGCAGAATTAGTTAAAATGACTTTTGCAAGTTATACTCAGTAGATAATCTAGAATCATTTGCTGAATCTATGGTAAAACACCGCGCATAAAAACTATACTACTACTACAGCAAATCCAAAAACAGATTTGTATATTCTCTCAAAGCATTGCTTGGGGCACACAGTTTAGTTAGTCTGTTAGTGTTGTTAGTTCTTTTCGGTGCTGATTCTTTAAGTGGAAGTAGCAGCGTAGATTTCAAATCAGTGCATTTCTTTACTTGACTACTACAAAAATAACCTATAACCTATGTGAAAAATCGATTATAATCGATAACATACAAAACTTTCATCATGATTTTTTAATTTTAATCTAGTCGGTAATAAAAATGCTATAATAAAATGGACAAAAATTCAAATTCAAAACTACAGTTGTAACAAAATACTTTACGTACCGGTTCGTCGACCGAATTCGGCCCAAATACCACCTCCATTTCTTCGGAATAAGTTTGGCTTGCAAACAAATGTATGCAATATTAAATAATCGTTCTGTTCCCACACTTTTTGATATTTTTGCACTGTTTTTGTTGGATTTTAACAAGAAAACTGATTTTTCTTCAATACTATTAGCAAAATCTGTCAAAACTGAAAATCTCAACTGTCAAACGAACGACCGTCTGACGTGTGATGTCAGGCCTGTCACTTGATTTTTCTTTTCAAATGGAAACTTGGACACTCAGCTTTTAGATAAATGGCACTAAAACACGCTATAGCACCCTACTACATAAGCTCATTGGAAATCCGAACAAAGGTTAAATATTTACAATGTATGTATACTATTTAGAGCCCTTAGGCCTAGCGTAAAGGCCGGGCCATCGTAACGGGTCAAGGTATACCTCCTGCGAACAGGCCCCCTTGCAGGGCACAGCGCTATTCATTGAGTCACGATCTGGGGTCAATGAATATACAGGATGAATTTTTCAAGCGGGCTTGGATGGCCAAATCCAAAACCATGAGGAATAGCGAAAAATACTCAAAGGAATCTCGAGCTCGAGTAAATGATAAACCAGGCAAACCACCCAATGAGGTGACATCCTACAGGCCTATTAGCATAATACCAGTACTGTCGAAAATCTTTGAGAAACTCTTGCTCCGCAGAATACAACCAACACCATATAACTTGTCACCAGTTTGGATTCATACCTGAGCACTCCACTGTTGAACAGGAAACGGAGTTCTGTGCTACGTCTTCCAGGATTTTCAAGAAGCTTTTAAACGCGTTTGGCACAGGGGTTTACTGAATAAGATAAAGGCTTCTCTTCCTCACAACTTCTATGAGCTAATGAAAAGTTACGTATCAAATCAACTGTTTCAAGTCAAAGAAGCTGTGGCGGTGTCGGAGCTGTTAGAAATAAAGGCTGGCGTCCCTCTAAGACCAGTACTGTTGCCAATTCTGTACACGTTGTACACATCAGACTCGCCAGCAGAGGACTGCGTGTCTACAGCTACATTTTCTGGCTATCAACCATGGCTCCACAATTGTATCTGACTGGCTTCAAAAGTGGCGAAGTCAGCCCATCTAATTTGGTACCGGTCACTTTTATGCTACGTAAAGGCGACTGTCCGCCAGTGAAGCTTAATAAAAATTTACTTACCACATCTGCTTAAAATACTCAGACCGATTGCAGATACAAAGGAGAAGAAAAAAAAGGGGGAATAAACAAATTTCTATGTACCTATAAGTATGTGTGGGGTGTCTATCCACAGCTCTTTTTTTTCTTAAGTCAATGGTTGATGAGATATTCGCTTCTAAAGTCTTCTAAAGCCGTAAAAACTGTGCCCTCTAATTTTTAAGCAAGACAGGAAAATTCTGAAAAGTGTAGGTTTGTAGAACGTATTGTGTGCCCTTTGTGATCGAGTCAGACTCGCACTTGGCCGGTTTTGTACCTTTAAGTAGTTTAAGTCAGCGCACAGCGGAGCAAAAAATCGGATACAAGAAACAAGAAGCACCTATAAGATTTAGCATTTATTTATAAAATGTTACAAAATTGATAAATAGATACTTAGGTACTCAAATGAAATACCTAGCACCTCTTTAATGGGTAGTTATGTAGGATTTTATAAATATGTTTTCTTTCTTTCTAATATTAAAATCGAAATAGGTAGGTAGGTATAGTAGGATACCACCCATACCTTTGAAGATCAAATGCGGAATTGTACGTAAATAAAAACTATGATAAAGTAATTCTGTAGTTTCCTTATCTTTAAAAGTATTCCCACAAAATAATTTATTCACTCGGGAAACTTAAGGAACTTTTTAACCAGCCAACCGAGAGTGGCTTCTGGGAGAGGCAACTTAAACAGATTATAGTAAAACATGTATCTCCATGATTCCACTTTATACAGATCCTTGGGATTATCATCCGTCAAAGCTTTGACGAATGTCTCTATGATGTTCTCGTCTTTCAAAGAGTCGTATCCTGCATTGTGAGCTGTACCGGTAGCTGACTGGAGATAATTAGTGAGTGTTGTGATCCTTTTCCCATAAAAAGATTTCTGTTCGTCATTCAAATGTTCGAGCATTGTGTTTCCATGTGCTCCTTGACTTGCAATTATGTTGCTGGAGGTAAAGAAACCACCTGGAAGAACAAAGATAACCATAATCATTTTAAATATTGTAAAACTGAGAGGTTAGATACGTATTTGATCACATAGGTATGTATGTTTTGCGTTTTAATACCAACACAGTAAGTTGGAAATCAATTTTGAAACATTATCAAAACCGTTAGGTACAAAAATCGAAGTCGTATCTATTGATTTCAAAGTAGGTAGGTTGGTACCTACTTGGTACATCGCGGTATCCAAAGTTCTCCGCGCATTTAACACTAACAGATCAATAAGGACCATTACCAGTACCAGACGTTGGACGTTGTAGTATCCTCCCTTGAAGGAGCACATTAAAGAACATTCCACCCTATTTCCCTTCTTCATAACCTCTTCGTCTATTTCGGTTTTAATAAGGAACGTTTAATTTTACTGTCTGACGCGTTGATATAACACTTCTCATTATGATCGTAATACTATAGACTATAGCTACATTTTAAATGGAACCAACAAGCAATTACCTGGCACAAAAGCCACGGCACTCAACCCGTGTCTCTGCTGCTCCATCCGCAAAGCTTTCGTCAAAGCCAGCACGCCCGCCTTGCTGGCACTGTAGGCCCCGAAGCCAGGCAACGGCTGTAAGCCGCAGTGGCTCGCCACGTTAATTATACGGGGTTTTATGGACCCCGTGTTCTGAAATACAGAATGAGTAGAGGCAATCCTCTGAAATATTGGACAGGAAATGAAAAGGTTCGATTTTGCCCCTAAGTGGGTAACCTTGACTTTACACGATTTCTCTGTTTATGCATCTATTGTTTGAACGGTATTTTTCAGTACCTAGTAGGTAAGGTCTACAGTAATTGATTTTTAAGTAAACCAATCTAAAGTACCAATCATAGAATTCTCGTAGGAAATACCATGTGTAGTATTGCTGTTTGCGTATTGTGTCGGTACTACTATGATGAACCATGGGCCAGGCTACTGTACAGGGTGGAAGGTACATCGACGGCCAAACGGTTACCACGTATTCTGTACATCATTCCGCAGCCACATACAATTTGATCAGTAAGAAAAAAATCTACTGTTCCATTAATTTTGACCGTGTAGGTACTGCACTTTTGTAAGAAACAGCACTTTTTTTTTGGTAATCGTTTGTGAGTCGATGTCTCTTCCACCCTGTATATTTTCCTGTATTGTATTAATTTACACCAAGAAAACAAAACAACAACTCTACAAAGATGAAGTAAAACAATCCAAAATAAAAATATTATTTTTACTAAAACGTGGAACATCATAAATAAACAAATCCAGGCTTACGTTTTCAATTAAACGTTTTAAACAAAAAAAGATTGTCATTTTCCCTATAGGCTGATATTATTTTGTGGGCTTACGTTGCTCAGTATTCCGGTTGCCCAGAAAATACCTACGTGTTTTCAGAAAATAATGTTTACGAAGTCAATTTCATTTTGAGGAAGAATCCTATTTCATTTGTTTGCGTAGAAATCACACGATTATTTGGGGCGGTATCAAATTTTCTATCGTTGTTATTACAATACCTGTTTCCAGGAAGCCGTAATAATATGAATTTTAACTTGTTGCTACGGACACCGTTATTTGGGAATTTGGGATACGGTAGGACAACGACTTTGGAAGTAATATTGGCTACACCCGAACTCCCGAAACATATAGATACATAAGCACATAATATTGTGTTTGTGTTGTATCTACTCTAGGTTCTCGTATATATTTTGTTTACGTATCTGTTTCATATTGATATTACAATGAACTCAATTTGTTTTTTTTTTTATTAAATGAGAAGCTCTATACAAAGATACTTGGTTTTATTATTCGCTTTGTGTCGTATCATATAATATTATACATGTTTTGTCATCTACGAATAAATTGCTGAAGCCCTACAAAAACACAAGTAAAAGAGATATAAAAGTATTTTTTCTAGAAATAGACCAAACGTATATATCTCTCTGAGTATTATGAGTTCTTCGAGATGCTTCATTCTTGAATGTAGGATTTCATTTGGAGCAATGAGGCAGTCAGCTCATCTATATTTATACTATCTTGATAACTGGCCAGTACCTACTTTTATCAGCAAAGAATATTCTTATAAAATATCGAGAGCCATTTTATAAAATATAAATAATGTTTTCATAATCTATAAAACCAATTTCTTCAAACCTATTTGAAAGTGGCGATTTGGCGAAGGGCAGGCATTTGAAATTGCCATAACTCATTTAGCGATGATTAATTTGCACTAATGACTTTTGATTTTGATCAGTCCGAGAAAAATAGGCGACGTTTAAAAGAAACAAAAGACGGTCTTCCTTACCTCTAAAGCACTTTGTCTCAGGTCAGGTAGAAACGCTGTTGTAACCCGCATGGTACCAAGCAGGTTGACGTTTATAGGGCTTTCATTCATAGCTGGGGTCTGCCATTCATAGTCACCTATTGTCATTACTCCGGCGTTATTGACAATAGCATGGAGCTCTGAAATTATGATAATAAAACACTAAGTCGTCTGTTTTTTCGGGGTTTGAAGCAATTACTCACGCAGTCAAGTAAAGTGATAAGATTACTATGAACTTAAAGTAAGTCTAAGCTAAGTACCTTATTAATTTTATTAATGTAGATCTAGAAGTTTCTAAAATTCAAAGCAAAACTAGCGGTTCCCACGTTCAACATTGGTAGGTACCTCTCAAATTAACTTTAAATACATTTTAATTTAAGCAATGAACTAATGACACTCCCAGCAAAATAGTTTAGGGTAGTCGAATATTTAATTTTATTCTAGTCCCACTCCAGAGGACTCTTGCTACGCGCTCAGAATATTAAATTTTAGAACAAAAACGTCTCTCTGTAGAGGTGGTTTTAATTGACCCATTTTATCTCACTAGATCCCTTTTTAACTAGTACCTTACACCTTTAAATAAAGTAAGATATAAATAACACAATCACTCACTGTAATTAGGGTTGTCATTCAGCAAACATTTGACGAAATCTCGGAAGCCGGCGATACTCTCGGGGTTCGTCACATCCAGCGAGTAGGGGTGTGCACTAAGCCTTCTCAGTCCTTCTGCAGCCTTGGTATCAACACCATTGTACATGCCGGCTACTGTGACAAGT
The DNA here is from genome assembly GCA_963576755.1 of Noctua janthina. NCBI lineage: Eukaryota > Metazoa > Arthropoda > Insecta > Lepidoptera > Noctuidae > Noctua > Noctua janthina. The sequence continues at coordinate 10,912,761 of OY755055.1, forward strand.
CCTTCACGAGCTGATCTAGCGGCTATGGCCCAGCCGAGGCCACTGTCACAACCTGTTATTGCTACCACACGCATTATCGACATAGTCTTTAATACAAAGAAGAGTTAGGTTTATTATTCACTGCACTTCCTACAGTTCGGTAGACAATAGTAGTCCTGGTACGAACAAAGCTAGAAAGGAACTGACGTCCATGAAGCGATCCTCGACCGACTCGTTGCATATGAAACGGGTTTCGGCTTTCGTTGCATATTTACAATGAATATCATGTTTTTTGCTCCTGTTACGGACTACGGTCCGATATTATAAACAGAGTTGATAATGTGTATATTTTATTATCACGGGTTCCGCCGTCATTTCTATAATTCATGGTCGTTTGATATGTGAACCAAATTAGGTACTATTAAGTCAAAGTCAAAACATGTACTTACTCTATTTACGGATTAATACATTTATTTCTTCAAAAAGAATACAATTATTATTATTACTTATAATTCACTTAATATGAGAAATACATGGTAATCTTAAAACTAAACATAAGAATTACTTATGAAGAAAGTACCTACTCGTAAAAATTGTGTGACTACTAATTAACTTATTTAAAGTTTATTAGTAGTCACAAATTTTTTACAGAGTTGTGGGAAAAGGAAAAAGTGAGTGTATATATCGATTCTTCTTCTATATATCGTTTCTTGGAGGCAAGTCAATAGCAATTCCAATTATACATATAACTATTTATGTAGAAACCAACTGTAATGTATCGGAAATACAGAGAAGGTATCCTAGTTATCTTTATACTTAGCAAATTAATAAATAATTGACGTAGATGGTGATGATAAAATTGGTGTGGTGGGTTAAATTTAAAACCTAGATCAATCTTTTAAGATGTGGTGCTCTATGGTCTTTTTTTTTTTAAAGTAAGGGACTCTATCTCTAGATAATTTATTATACAACTCTGCTTCTTCGTATAGCATATTTTTTCGTCCGTAGTCAGTTCGTGGAGGTCTTAAGCAAAAAAAAAAATTGTTTTTTCGTCTAGTATTACGTTTGTGTGTTTGCCCTTTTGTTAGTAAATGTTGTTTTAGAGTGTGTATTTTTATTTAATAGCTTATGTTCTAATATGCATGTGTTATATTTATAGGTGATAGTGTCATCAATTTAGTTTCTTTGTATTTTTTTTGTGTCGGAGTTAGGTAGTGGTAATGGAATAAGAGTTTTATTTTGTTTTGATATGTTTCGATTTGCTTTAAGTGTGTTTTAGCTGCAGTGCCCCACACCTCTATTAGGTATTCTGGTTGAGGTTTTATCATAGATTTTACTACGTACACCTACCTACCTACTCTTAAAGATAAACATACATATTATTATTACGTTACGTTAGGTTGTGATTAGATAGAATATTATCAAGTATCGTCTAAATTTCTCTATTTCCCTTGTTGGATTATCCCCAAAAAGATAATTTGCAGCTTCCATAAAGTTTCTAGTCCAAGTAGTTTCAATAAAGATTGAATGGGTAGCGGTAGAAAACTGGCACACCGATGAATGTATTGAATTTGTAGGTCGCGATAGTGTAGGAGCGGTAGCTAGTCTTAAAGTATTACCTAAGAGCAATTTCTGCCAGTTGATATTTAAAGTAACTCTGCAACTTTCTCAGCTTCTTAATCTTTCGATCGAAAACCAGTCGTAAGTAGTTACAGTTTAGAAAAATATCTTGAGATTCTATTCAGTAACCAATAGTAGCAATACGTCTTCAATAATTAAGATAAGTGAACCTAGTACATCAACGAAGCAATTTATAAGCACTCTTAAGTACTTACACTAAAATACGGTCTCGAAATTCGAAACCTTTAGTTCTAAATCAAATTTAGGAGTCCCAAAGATGTTTCGCCCTAAACTAAAATTCGTATAGTAACCGATGAAAATGTCGAATACTTCGACAAAGAGACGCCAATAAAAGAGGATCGTTTCAGCACGAATACCCATCTGAGAGATTAGACCTATTGAACGGAAACAATCTTGTATTTCTGCTTGACTTAATTCAGGATCGGATCTGTCGGCCTAAAAGTGTTTCGCCAAATACACCACAAATAATATTAAACTTTTCAAGAGCATATTTAAATCTTTACCCTTACTTTAAATGTTAAACTATGTTATTTTATTCTCACTAAGTCAACATATAATAGTTGTAGCTCTTTCATTATTAAATCTTGTAAAACTGTGTGATTATTACAAAGAACAATTGCTCCGTGTAAGCTTTTATTAAAACCTTTTTATATAGTTTGGAACACACCTCGTTCACGGAATTATAGAAGATATAAAAAATAGGGGTATAAAATTGTATGAATCGTTTTTGGTCGGCCTATCGGGGCCGTGAATAGATTGGCAAATAACAAAATGTGTTCGGCCCAGCGGGACACGCACTAATTGTGACGTGGCGCGGATATTTACCGTCGCATCGTTCTTTATTTGTTGCATTGATTTTACATAAATTTGTCACCCGACGGGAGGACCGACGTAGATTGTGAATGTACCACGATATTGGGATTCAGGGATCAGATACGAAATCGTTGATAAATTGTGTGTTCCTTTTTTTGTGAGACGGTTTTAGGCTGTCAAAAGTCATCCTATTCGGGTAAATGTTTTGGCTTGCAAAACTCATCACCATCATTCGACATGGTCATTGTATTTTTGGACCACGAAAATGCTTTAACCATTTCTTTAATACAAAGTAGTTCAATAGTTCCTCCCCCCAGTTCTCGAACTAGTCTTTGTGCAAAGTTTTCTCGTTAGCCAAAATCTCCTTCCACGTCGAGTATTTGGTAAAAATCGAACGCCTCACTTTTAAAATTTCATTCATCACGTTTTTTAAAGTAAAAAGAAGTCTGTCCGAGCAATGCGGTGAATAGCGGTCATCCGACCGGCACTTTTAAGGAGAAGGGCACTCCGGGGAAATCTGTACGCCCTCGGCACAGTCCTGGTAATAGTGTTTGCTCATTTGAGTGTTCTTCTCCCGGATTGTGTTCCACAACGTTTAATAGCATAGGGAACGTGGAGCGTGGCTTTAAGAGCCTCGTAGACGAGCCAGAAGCGGTGTGTGAGCGTTATGTCAATACGCCGGCGGAAAAGTATCAATTAAGCGTGTTATTAATCGAGGGATGATGTTATATAGAGAGCCAGCATGTAAATGTTGTGATGTGGTTTAGTAATTAGAATAAGAATGAGCTCATTTTGAGACGTCATGTGAAAGACGGTGAGTGGTGCAGGAGTCTGGAACTTAAGTGTCGTGATAATAAATAATACTGAGAGTAAGGTTGGACCTGAATCGAACTCGAGAAACTTGTTTATCATCATTAGGTAGGTACTAAAATTTAAGATATTATTAAATGAACAATTCCCATGGAACGGATTAACTACTTATAAAGCAAATATTTCTATGCAAAATGACCACCCTAGGGAGCAATTATTACGCATGTCAACATTGGCTGCTTAGCTCCTTGTAGGTATGATGTTACATTCTCGCGGTAATCTTTTGAATAATACGGACACAATTAATTATTGATAATCCCCGCATGCAAGCAATATCATTGATGGTAATTAAGTTTGTGTTATTGCTCAGCAGCAGGCAGTCTATTCCTTGAAGAGACATTTTAGGATTTTTTGCACATTCGAACAGAATCTATTCTGTAGTTTATGCATCAATCCAGTACAAAGATCATCATCATCTGCCTAACGTTTACCCAATTATGTTGAGATTGGCTTCTACGTCTAACCGGATACAGCTGCAATACCAGTACTTTAAATGGAACGACTGCCTATCTGACCTCCACAATCCAGTTAGTACAATCCGGTACATAGATACATTACAATTTATTGATACGCGCAGGTTTAGACACTTTGTACAGGACAGAACAGTCCTATGGAGATAGTTGTTCAGTTTGATGGTCTTATACCATATCCTTAGACCACAATCACACCATTCTGATTCACACTGTTTAAGTAGAAACTTATTTTTGGCCTTCTACCAATGATATTATAAAGAAAGATACACTACGTTCATTCTGAGCGGCGTTCAAATATCGAGAATGTTACGACTGCGATAGATAGTACGGAACGTATATTACAGAAAGACATAGCTATTGCACTTGAAGTATTTAAACTACGACAATTGCCTGAATTTGTCTGCAACAATTTGCACGCGGTAGTGCGATATCTGCCTCTTTTTATTTATAACATCATTGTCTTCTATACAACATTAGTTTTAGTATATGCGAAACCTAAAACATGTGTCTAGTATTTTTATGTAAAGAATCTATGTACAAAATTTCAAAACTGTATCATGAAAAATCACAAAGTTATAAGCTTGTTCTGTTACCTGGTTGGCCGTATAAAAAATTTTCACCACGCAGCGAGCCCGCGCGCGCACCTCCAGCGTCGCCTCGAGCTCATTGATAATTATAATTTGGCAGTAGGTACCTAAATTATTGCGATAGGTACTTAGTGTCGCTCGGTGTCCAACTTGTAACATTTAAAAAATATTTTTGGGATAAATTATAACATCATCTGCCTAAACTTTTCCTAACTATGTTGGGGTCGGCTTCCAGTCTAACCGGATGCAGCTGAATACCAGTATTTTATATGGAGCGACTGCCTATCTGACAAAATATAACATGGTTTAAAAATTATTGGAATCGATTCAGTTACTTATTCTGAACAAATTATTTTTAGGTTTCTCATATACTAAAAATAATATTGCTACTGAAAACTCGAACGTACTGGCTGTAAGTTTTCTTAAAATAAAATAAATATAACACGAATTACGTAACGATTAGATGAAGCTTAGCAACAAAACTGAGCGTATATTGCTTTTTGTCGCTACCACGCCTCGGGAAGTTCCCACAATCCATCATCATTCGTCAAAGGCACGGCTTGCCGCCACTCCGCCTAAACACACACTTGGATAATAATTAAGCTGTAAGTATTTTCATGTTACACCCCAGAAACATTAAGGAGCAATTTACGCAACATTCCGTTTTAATGGAATTGGGTAATTTTGGAAGAAGGTGCTAAAAACATACATTAGGCAGCAAGCTAGGAACACTAAGTGCCCTCACGTGAGCAGGAATGCGTCTAAGTGTCTGTTGTTGCTATACTTCTCGGAGCAAAATGAATTTAATAAAACAGCAGGCGTATTATCAGGTTAAGTGGCTGGTTGCTCTAGTGGTCGCAAGCGCGACTGCTGAGCATAAGGTCCTGAGTTCGAGTCCCAGCTCAGGGAAAATGTTATTGGGTTTTCCCGATAGGAATATCCCAGTAGCAACCACGAAGACAGGATCTGCCCGGGTGATAATAATAAGCTCGCCCTCCTATTAAGTGGGATTTGACAATAACTGGCGAAATGTGGGTGTATAATAATTTATAAGGTACACCTCTGCCTAACCATTCGGGGATTGGAGGTGTGATGTTAGGTTTGATTGAGGTTTATGTTGTAACCCAATACTATATTGTAATAACAAGAAATCTGACTAGAAAATCAAACCAAGCATTCAAAGGCCGATTTACTCCCTACCACTGCATTTTCTCGAACCTTCCCATGATTGCCGTATGGTCATAAGTACCAATCGCCAGTTTTGTGACGGAAAATCTCGTAATTCTTTATGCAACTCCCCCATTCATTAACGGGAAACATGTGACGGTACCTGTAATAGTGCGGCTTTAGCAAAGCAAAGTGTGTATAAGGATTTTATGTTAGGAAGCGGAAAGTTAAGCAAGCAGGTTATTCTATAAAGCTTACATGTTTTCTTTTAGGTAAGGGAAAACTATAAACAAGACTATGAGACCTGTCATGTATTAAATAAGAGATTGCTAGAAGGATGCAGGGAAAATCTAGGATCAATTCCGCTTTTAAAACGGGTTTATTCATTTTTATCCCTAATTGTAAGTTTGTAACAAAATGTTTTGCCGAAAATCGAATTACTGTAAACTCATTTTAATCTATTAGATCTGCCACATTTTATTATTAATATCCCTATTAGGTTTTCAATAAAATTAATCTTTCACTTCAATGCACAATTTTGCAATCGCTGAATACGCTGGCAATTTACGCGCCACAAAGCGAGCCTGCCAACGCCACGGCAAAACAGCTACAAAATATTGCCACCTCGAATTTTACCGCTATATTTTTCAGTTCATAAAAGTTTATTTGGAAACGATAGCATGCAAAACCTAGCTCTTGGAAAACTGAGACCTTCCGTAGCCGGCAATCATTCCGCAATATTATGCTACATTTAACACACCTATCGTCGGTTCTGGCAAAGAGGGATCGGGGAATCTTTTTGCTAAATCTATTGTATGGAAATGAATTGAACAGCATTTTTCTTTTGATTTCATTTATTTTGATAGCACTTGAAAATTTAACTAGTTTACAAACAGACATTCAACTATAATACAATTGGGACGAGACTACATTCGAATTTCGAACTCAAGCAGCGAGACGAAAATAATTAATTCTTCATGTTGCTCCGTATCCAGTCGCTGTAGTGGTAGACGCTTGTGTATAGCGACGGCACGGAGGTCCCACAGGGCGAGTCGGCCCTCTTCCCACTTACGACACCCACTACCTCATACTTCCCGCCGTATAACGTCATGAGTGGACCGCCAGAGTCTCCCTTGCACGTGTCCTCCCCGGTATAACCCGCCGCACACATTTGTCGCCGCGACAGACTCGGGTAGAATTTCTTGCATTTCGCTTGAGGCACTAAGTTGACGATTGTCGATTGTTTGACGTTGGAGCGGTAGCGGCCGTTTCGACCCCAACCGGCGACGGCGAGACGAAGGTTGAAAAAGTCCGGGTCGTCGATGTCGATAGATGGAAGGCAGATGGGGCGAATGTAGTCTGGAAACGGACAACGATAAAATATGTTAAAATAGATTTAATTACGCCTGTAATCCTAAGAGGGCTAGGCAGAGGTGTATCTAAATAAGTTTACCCACATTTCGCCAGTTATGTTTTAAGTCCCATATACATTGAGTTATAGCAATTAGCTGACCCACTTTCTATCGATTCGTATTCTAAAAAATCTCAACCATTTATGCAAAGGTGGGTCAACTAATGCTATAACTCACTGGACTATGGGGCCAGCCTATTGCCATAAACCGGGCACAAATCCAGACTTCGTGCCTGAGGAATTTCTGATGGAAAAACCCAATAACACTTTGCTTGACCCGGGAATTGAACCCAGGATCTCATGCTCAGCAGTCACACTTGCGACCTCTCTACTAACGAGGCAGTCAGATTTAATTAGAATTAGCTTTATAATCTCCCTAAAGGGAGACTTTATTGTTGTGTTTACACTGTTATCATAAAGTATTGATATCATTTGGAGGAGTGGTTCAAAAACCAACAATTCAGAAAACTTTTCGTTTACTTGTTTACAAAACAAGTCTAGAATCTGTTTTGTTTAACAGTAACAAAGTTATTCAGTTGGTTTATATTGAAAATTGCTGTAATAAGTTGTTTCAATTATTAACGATTGTTTAGGTCGACCTGGATTGGAATAATATTAATAAACTCTGAACTTTGAGTAAAATGAGTTTAAGGAAAACTTAAAACGTAAACTTTAGGTACCTATAGTTTGTAATTCTTTGTTCAAAAAACATAAAACTTAACTAAACTTTTAAATTACATCATAGTTTCTAACTTTTTGAAGCCATATTCTATTCTTACTAAACGTTAGCAGACAGTTTTTGATTAATTCTCTAATCTACATATACCTAAACTATCGTAACTTGTTCAGTATTTTTTCTTTTAAACTATTTTGGCAAATTTATATTATTTAATTTATAGTTGGCGAAAGACTCAATCAATGAAGATTAAAATTGTTAAGAAATGGATTTTTTTAACTTGTTTGCACGTCTTTTGTTTAGGTGGCGAAACGGAAAAGTTACCTAGCGGGAAGTAGCTATACTATCATAGTTTTGTCGCCAAGTAACCAATTTTACGTAATAAATGGTTTTTAGCACCTATAATATCTACGTCCGTTCAATACTTGTACATCTTGGTACAATGTGTAAGGCTGGGGGCTTCACACGAGCGAACATTGTTACCTTTTTCGTTGAATAGGTGCTCGTATGTTCGCAGAGATAGTTTTTTGACTAAACTCTTTGTTTGTATGGACTTGAAAAACACGACGATAACTTCGTTCAAATGCCCGTTGCCTCATTAAAGCCCTACCTTCACCTATGAATAAATCACTATTATTTATAAGCTCTCTTAAGACCGTTTATAATCTCGAAAATGATTTAAAATTCTACGACAAAATTACGTTCAAAGCTCTTTTTGCTGTCGGTGTTCGTATTTCCTCGCCCATTCGCTAGTGTGTACCGGCTTAAATTTCGAAGATGGCTTACCCGTGTAAGGCGCATGCCCTTGTATTCTTATCAGTGCGATGTCATTGTTGAGATGCGTGTCGTCGTACTGCGGATGCAGCACAACGCCCTCCGCTTTCATCACGATGTTTTCTATACACTTCTGCCCTTGGCCTAACACCGTTTTACAGTCTCTTGGGAACGTACGCTTGTCGTATTCAGCTAGGTAGATATCGATGCTGTGGAATAAAGGTATGTCATTGTAATTATTTAGACGGAGAAGGTCAGCAAAAAGGCTGGAATGTGTGATTGCGTGTTCTAGGAAGTTGTTTAAAGAGATTATCATTAAAAAAACCGGACAAGTGCGAGTCGGATTCCCGCATAGAGGGTTCCGTATGATCGTAGTAGAGGAGCTACCTTTAATTTATTAGTTGTTGTTATATAGCGGAAACAGCAATATACATTCTGTGAAAATTTCAACTATCTGTTTTTGACATGGAAAGAAAAATTCCAGTGCGAGCAGGGTTTGAACCTGCGACCTTCCGATTCAGTACACCGGATGTCTTAACCAACTAGACCATCGCACCCCGCTCACAGTTCTTGAAATTTTCGTTCCATTAATAACGTCTTAGGTGACGTTTCAACTATCTACCTATTACGGATCATGAGATACAGCCCGCTGACATACAGATAGACGGACGGACAGCGGAGGCTTAGTAATAGGGTCCCATTGGTTACCCTTCGGAACCCTAAAAAGATTGCAAATAAAGAACCAAGATAATCATCGCAAAGTTTATGCTTATTATCAAGACTTTGGATTACACAAGACAGAATTCCGAAAGAGCTAGAAGTTATAAACTTCTAAATAAACTTCCTTGCTTGATTGGAAAAACCTGCCAGCACCGCTACAAGTAGTTAAACAGACGAAATGGACATAATAAAGGGTGTAAAAAGACCCTTAACGAAGACGAAAGGCACATGTTCTCCCCGTCATTGTGTTATTTTTTTTGTTCTGGACCATACCTGGGAACCTTCTAGTTACGGAGATATTGGAGGTCAAAGTTCCAATTTTTTCACAAGTTTTTTTTACATATTAGGTACTTTTTAAGGTTTCAACTTTACTTTAATTACCTCCATGGCCCGTTTTCTATTCCAAGCATCCATCAGCACTAAGTTTTGAGTTGGTTAAATTGAGTTTTACCGTAAAACGTCATTTTGTACCCCAAAAAAAGAGGTCGTTTCCCAGCAATAATTTTTGCTTAGGGTAACTTAGTTTGATGTTCATAATGCTTGGTTGACAGCTTCGTGAAGGGTCCATTTACACCCTGTGTGAATGGGGTGTCTTATGAAAATACATTACTTAGCAGTGTTTAAACACAGCTCCCCATAAAAAATCTTTGTACGTATAATAAGTTTTACTTATACTTACTCTATAATCTTGCCTCCTTGATCAAAGACGCAGTGACCAGCAGTCAGAACGTATCGGGAGCTGATAAGGGATCCTCCACAGTTGAAGGCTTGCCTCTTGTCTCCGTAGTCGAAGGTAATCTCCAGGAGTACCGTCCAGGGCAACTGTTCCAATTCTGTTTCTCGACCACCTGAGTTAATTAAAAAATATATTTAGAGACTTTGTCTTTGGCTGTGAGTTCAAAGATTTAAGGAGTACCTAATGTAGTGTCATGAGGTTTTTAAAGGGCGTGTTTGGATATCCATATCCGTTGAAGAGCTCGTGGCTGAATAAGATCAGCCACTCGGGTCGATCTTCAGATTAAACCACTCTTGTCTAAGTGGGCCACCCATTACATACCGTGTTTCCTCCTTGCCTCGGAAAGCATCTTAAGCCGTTGATCCCGGCTGTCATTTGTATATCTTTGACATTCGTTACAGATAGTGGCCCAAAGGTCTGATAACCAGTCTTACCAAGAGATATCGTATTACCCACTACTAACTGGGTTGTGTAGGTGAAATAGGCAGTCGCTTCATATTATTGGTATTCAGCTGCATCGGGACTGGAAGCCGACCCCAACATAGTTGGAAAAGGCTCGGCAGATGATGTTTGATTATCCAAATACTTAAACCATTAAGTGATTGCCTACACTCAGCCCTCTCTTCGTAAAAGCTCCATGGTTTTAACGATTATTATAAATCTATACTAATATTATAAAGCTGAAGAGTTTATTTGTTTGGTTGAACGCGCTAAACTCAGGAACTACTGGTTCGATTTGAATAATTCTTTTAGTGTTGGATAACCCATTTATCGAGGCAGGTTATAGGCTAAAACTTCAGGACGAAGGTCGCGGGCAACAGCTAGTATTTTATAATATATTATTCATTTGTTTCCAGTACATTTTTCTTATGTACTATTGTCGGTTCATTCTACATTTGTCGGGTTAATAAGGATCCACTGTTTCTGCACAAATTGAGAGAATTCTGCATAGACTAGTCGAATTCGATTACATTTCTGATGGTTTCCTCTCTCGCCATCAGGAGGGTTACTATGACGTCAAAGCAGGAGTAATTCCAATGTGGGAAAGAGACAGAGCTAAACAGGTCGACTAGCGCCATCTCTTTCCCACACTGGAATAACTCCAGTACTGCTTTAAGACGTCATTGTTGGCCACCAGATGTGATAAGATTTTGCATATAGATTACAGATCAAACCGGTGAGTGGTCTTGAGGTAATCAGTATTAGTATGGAAAAATCTTTTGAAAACGGGCTTGCGAAATGTAACGAGTTCGTATTCATAACTTTCTGTTATGATGACTAACCTAATAATATTCAGAAAAAAACAGTTGTAAAATATATCGTTAATTAATTGCCATTCACATTAAATACAAGATATTAATTAAAACTCGTCATTTGGAAATACCTCACTAATTAATAGTTCCAGTAAACGTGTGATGTTTAGTTAATAGCATTGGAAACTCCACACCACAATTATTTGCGAGAGTTCCAAATGTTACAGAAAATAATAGCTAGTTAATTAAAATTTAGTTGTTACCACAGTAATGAACGATATCGTGTAATAGACTTACACGATATCGTTCATTACTGTGGTAACAACTATTGAGTATTATGTTACTTATCCAGTAAATTATAGGTACTTGTGTAATACACAAAATAAGCAGAAAAAAAAACTAATAAGCAGTACCTTTTTGCTCTTCTATCTTAATGTAATGTCCTGTTAAGTATTTTGTGTGTACATAAATAAATAAATAAATACCGGGGTTATTATATTCCCGGCTATAGCAGTGTTAGCCTAGTGGTGTGACCGTTGGACTGTCAATTCATAGGTCTCGAGTTCGAACGCAAGGCACACACTTCTGATTTTTGGGATTCATATGCGTATTGTACAATTATCATTTGCTTCGGTGAAGGAAAACATAGTGAGAAAACCAGCATGCCTGAGAGATATTTCTTGACGGTATGTAAAAGATAACATTCTGCACTGACCCCAACTGAATTGTAAGGATACGAGAATGTTGCAAAGTAGCATGATTCTCCTATCCTTATCCAAACTTATAATAATTATGATTGTCATACGATACCTGCAATCCGATTACCGATGCTCACTGCCACAGGCGGAGTTCCATTCACAGAGCGAGCGAACCGCGACTGACGGCTGTTATAAGGCCAAGCAGAATTGCCGAAAGAATTCCCTGATCTAGTTCTAGGCCTATTGTCGTAGTAGCCCGATGGTTTAGGCCTATCTGTGCAAAGAAAACAAAGGTTGAGCAACGAGATAGAAATAAGACGGTGTACTAAGAAACGTGCAACAGTTATACTATGGTAGAATAGGTAACTGGTTTTGTTTGAGAGTTTGAAGGTGTACACATGACGCGGCAAGCACGCACAGAAAAGTACAAAAAAAAAAAAAAACTTTAAAGGTAAATATCAACGTGCAGATTTTAATTAAAATTCCCAAGTATCCTGCATCTGATCAGTGTAACGTTTTACAAATAAAAGATGGCCGCTTTGTTTTACCTTTCACGTTAAAAGCGAAGCTGTGAATAGTGTTCGGTAACTTACCGATAATCCTGTCCGTGTCAGACGCCTCGCGTCCACAACATCCTGTTTCAGGCTTTGGCGGGAAGCTTGTTACAGGGCACTGCCCTTGGATACCATTGTTGCCATTGCCTCGACCATGCCCATGTGCGCGGAAAAACGGACTCGATGTAACATAAGGATTATTATTCGTGTTAAAGTAGGTTTTAGGCGGTGCTGGAGTATTTTCCACCGGATTATATCCGTAACCTCCGTCCCCCTGATTAGGGTATCCGATATTATTTCCGTTATCAGATCCCCAGCCATTATTGTTAGGTCTGTCATTTCCAAAACCGTAGTCGTTTGGATTTTGCGGATTTTGGTAATTGTAGCCAGTGTTTGGGTCATCATAATTATTTGGATTACCGTAATTATTGTAATCTAAATGTCTGCTGCCAACAGTGGGTGTTTGGGCAGGGTCTTCACAGCATACCTGAAATATAAATGTTTATATATGAAGTGAACCTGAACACATAATATAAAATCAAGTTAATTTATACTTTTAATGAGAGCGAGAGCAAAGCTGGTTTCGTCAATATTGAATTGTAATTAATAAAATATTTTTTCCATGTCACCTCATAATTATTTTCCAATAGTTTGGTAGCTGTCATCCAACTTTTAATTGTGAAATTTTCGTGTAAATACGTTACACAGCTCGATGGATTCATAATTACAAGGTTATTTATGAAACCATTTTATCGTGTTGCATTTACGCTCCAAGTATTTTAATGACATATTTGGTGATTAACGGTAATATCGGGATAAATTGCTCATGTTCGTATAAAGTTCGTAATAAATGAGGTGAAGGAATATGAGTAGGGAGAAGCGTATTTACAAAGTCTCCTTTGGCACTGTTGGAGAACCCGAAGAGTTTGCTGTGTTCCTGGCTGGTGGGTGATGCACAAGGATGGGCATATTGCCAAGCACCTTGCTCTTGTTGGCTTAATTTCCCATAGAAAACACACTGATCTGCTTTTACACACTTGCTACACGCTGGAACAAAAATTACGAGAATTCACTTACAAATGTCACTCAATAAATTGCATATTTACATGAACATTGATTGTTACTTAGTTTGAGGCTTAGCACAATGGAAATTAAAACACGTACAAAATTATCCAACAACACTTGATACACATCACAATTCATGAACCAAATTATAACAGAAGAAAATATATTACCGTCGTCCGCGGCTGTCGTAATCAACGATATTATTGCAAAAAAACTGATAGCTAAATAGTCCCTCATTGTTATGTCAGCAACGTTTAAACACTTATAAGCTTCTACAGAACACAATGTTTTCTTATGATCATACCCTAATGGCTGCTACGGACATACTATAGCATCAAACTCAAATGCTCCACTAATTATCTGGTCTTCACTATTAATTACAAGTCGCATCGATGATTGGACTATTAGTCAATGACCATGCGATTATGATGAAATTATCAAGTTCTAAGAAAGACACAATACTTTTAAACACCTGTTTAAGAAATTTTTCTTAGTTATGAGGAAAATTTAATGCCCATTTTCCTCTAGATTCCGTAGATCGTAGTGCGTGCTCTCCACGTGTATTTTCCTATTGTTTCAAGCTCATAGGACCCCATTAGGTTGCTAAACACAAATCACAGTTACACCTATCCAGAATCACGGATTTTAGGGGCTGCAGTGAATAATGACTGCTTGGGTTGTGAGCCCAATAACGTGCTTGAAAAGGGCGAGAATGACGTATTACTGAATGTGCATTGGGTAGTTTAGCGTAGACCGAAACTTCACTATAGGGTGATAAAACAACTTCGTTCGAGTCTCAATAGTTTTTTTAATAACAAGAAGGTAAGCTTTAAAAAGTAGTCACTAAAAGCCACCACCCAGCCATCCACTTTATGATTTCGGTTTTCCGACTTACGAAGCGCTTACCGTCTAGCCGTGTCCACGAATACTAAAAAGCTTAATACAAAACAAACGCATAAAAGAATAAACTGTAAAACTGATTAAATTTTCATTAAAATTAAGCAGAAAGTAGGCAAAAGTTCCAAAACAGATGCATTTCAAACGGAATTTGTGGAATTCTCAAAGTGAATTGAAAAGCAGTGGTAATTGGTCAGCACTGTCTGCTAGGGAAAACGGAATCGACGCACACCGGGCCGCAGCAGGCCGCACCGGGCCGCACCGTGCGCTACCGTGTGACAGAAACTCAATTAGCAGGGAAATACACGCTCTTTAACATACGGAATCAAACGTTTGAGTATTTGCCTTTAGCGGGGAATGGCACAAACAAAACACTGTTCGTAAATTCGCACGTGTTCTATAGAATTGAGTGTTTCTAGTCTCTTTATGAATTCATAGAACTAATTGAATTAAAGCCTACCAGCTATTACTAATAAAATGATTTTAAATAAAATATCAGCTTTAGTTATTTTATTAGTTTTCGTAATTACTTTTGTAAGTAAGTATATTTATTTGCATAAAATGGGATACGTACAGGATGTTATAAAAATGTAGCAGGACACATTCCGCCATAGTAATAATGTTAGGAAGAAATGAGGTTTAACTTAGTATTAGGTAGAAATGAGGTTTTACGTAGCTCATGTTAGTTCTATGGCAAGGACTGACAACTTAAAAATTGTCGCTGGTCGCGAGAGACTCTTGTTAGGAATATCGCTCAAAGGGCTGTAAGATTTATAATTTCCTATTTTGTGTGCTTATTCGGTATTTTTGTAAACAATTACGGTTAATTGAATTCGTTATGATTTGTGGCGGTTTAGGTTAGTTTCAGTGATTGATATTTTGTTCCAAGTTAGAATAAACGGTTGCATTCATTATTTTGTGTACCTCGATGTCTTTTTTTAAACATCTTCGCTTCTGTTTGCTAAATATAGCATCCCAAAAATTCTTAGATAACCTAGTAATAAAATTAAAATTGTTAGCAATATTAGAAATGTTTTAAGGGTTTGGTGTGTAGGCAAACAAATGCCGAGAACCTAAAACAACAAAAAAAAAAGATATCATAGAAGTATAATACTGACAGGAAAGGCTATTGTTTATAATGACATCAACCAACAATAATCTCGATTGAGTCAATTAACTGCCGTTTATCAGGATCGTTAAACTTCAATTATAATGGCAGTGCCCGCAGTAGATACGTACTCCTAGTGAGGACGTGTGGGAGTTTCCCTTGTTTTGTGATTTGCTTTGTCATTGTGCGTAGGTGTATGTTGACACTTTCTTACGATCTCTGTTTTGAAGTACGGGAAATACGAGTGCTTTTGAATTATTACAGTTAGAGACTGGATTATATGCAATTTAAAGTCGTCGAAATATGCCTCATAATTGCTCGGAATATTATTGTGCAATAAAAGTATCAAAATATGCAACATAAAATTGAAATAAGTACTAAAATTTCGCAGGTATGTTGGAAGAGATTTCTTATAAATAATCACCTTTGTACTATTTTTTCTGTTCCTTTCTTCTTTTCTGTATTTAGTATCCACATAAATTGTTATAAATTAAGTAAAATTAAATTAAATAAATTAAGTAACGATTTTTTCTTTTAATTTATTGTATTCTCGACGAGATTTATAAAAATTTTATCTTGAAATCTGAGTAGGTACTGTTCCAAATTACCAGTTTACCATTTTTTTTTTTTTTGAAAACGTTCGATGACCACTTAGGTCAATTTTTGAATTATAACATACATATATCACTACAATAGTGACTATGAACAATAAGTTACAAAACAATAATAAGATTTGAAATGAACATTACCTAAATGTTAAACAACTTTGAGTTGTTATTTAATCCGATTCATCTCAAAGCATTTTCACATGACTGTAGCATCTTATTAAACACTAAAGACAGGTCTTCCAAAAGTTTTCATATAACTATTTCAGCATATCAGAACATTTTCAAACAAACTTTAATATTATGTCATTTACTTAGATAAATTGTTCAGGCTGAGCGGTAATTTATAACTCTCTTCAGTAACTAAAGCCGGGATAAGTCTTAAGGTATTAAAATGCGGCAGAACTTCGTTGTTCAGTTTTAAGGGACAACAGAGCTTGCCAGACAATTTAATGGAGACACTAAACACCCTGGAAATGGTCCAAAAACTGTGTTCGGAAACGTGGATAGTATAATTTTGAGGAATTATTAGTCGTTCTTAAATGTGTACTTAGAGATTCAATTATCAGAGTAAGAATGGGTGTAAATGTTGATCTTCTACAAACGATGAGACTCTTGAGATCATGTCCTGCCTGTCCTGTTGTTTGCACGTTACAGGAGCTGATGGACGCTATTGAAAGTGCCAAACTCGTCGCCTAATGGGCTGAATCCATTTAGATTGCCATCTACACATTAAAACGAAGAATGGAATTATCATCGACTTTTTTTTGATGAAATGGTAAATTTTACTGAACGAGAACAATAACTTTTTACAAGTTTTACAAGTTTTTGTGACAGTGGTAGCGGTACCTAGTGCAAAAATCGAACAAGAAAGAGGGTAGACCAATTTGTCTGCTCATAAACACCCACCCACAATAACTTCAGTTTTGCCGTGATCATGGTGCTTGCAACGGCGCCGAAATATTGGGAACTCAAAATAATCAGTAAACATGGTAAATATCCCGTTTCTAGTTTTAATGATAACTTTTTACTAATTGTTTAAAAAACAAAACCATTTTTTTTGCTGCAAAAAATGCAATATGTGCAAAAATTACCTGGAAAATATTCACCTTTGCCAGGGCCATGTAAAAGTATTTCTGTACTCTGTAGTATATTCCTCTGGGTAGGTATGCAAGTCTGAAATCCATCATCATAAGGTGTAAACTTTCTCTTCAAGACTGAGTGGCTCTCAGCTATTTCTGTGGAAGTAGTTTCTGAGTAAAGACCTAATAACAACAAAGACTGAAAATATACAATGCTCATGAGAATAATATGTAGTTGTAGGTACACACATATTCTCTGTAGTTTCATGATTAGAAAATAAATTAATTATACCTCCGTGTGTTATAGTTGCGAAAATAAAAACAAAAGAATAGTTATTATTCTTTTGTTTTTGATATGAGGTTACTCGTTGGTATAGTGAGCGTAAGCGCGACTGCTGAGAATGAGGCCATCATGGGTTCGATTTCCATGTTGGGAAAAGTATTAATTTCTCAGTAGCAGGCACGGAGTCTGGGTTTGTGCCAGGTAGATGACAATGTCGCCCCCTATTGCAAGCTAAAACATAACTCGCGAAATGAGGTTATACTAATTAGGTACATTTATACCTAACCCTTCGGGGTTTACGAAGGTTTCATGGTGCAGTGTTATGCGCGCTCGAACACGGACGTGTTTCCACCATGCACGGCGCGAATTTTATTCGCTTGTTGCGCGGCCATAGCCGCTACCCGTGAACACTATGAGTTTAAAACAACTCATAATCAATGAATTGCTGGCATTCCTGGCCCATGCTTTCGACTACATGGACGAGGTGAGCATCCTGCAGATATGCCGATCACCAGCAGCGGAAAACGGTTACTGTTCCAGTCACTTGGAAAACTAGACCACTCGCTGCAGAGAACCAGCAAGAGTCTTCAAGATATCATCGATATGTTGAAGAAGTCTGAGCCGGATGCGACGTGCCAGATTTCGTGGCGAAGGAGCTAAGTAAACTGCTCCGCGTCACGTTCGATCACGTTGACGTTACGCGGCTGTTAAAGAACATCACTGCCTTGAAAGCGGATATGATCAAGATGCAGTCAGAGGAGGAATCAGAAAAAACTAATACTGAACTACGTGCAGCATTATTGAGCAACGTTGGTTCGGTAATTGGGTCACCTGAGGCCTCAAAGGTGAACACTCGTCGAGCGGCGTAAAATGCATCCGTCGGCAGTTTTGAACCGGCGAACACTTGACACTAGTGCGTCACCAGCTGCCGATAACGCTGAGCAAGCGCCGCCCGCTACCGCCGTCGCCCGCACCACAACACCGGCTGCGGAAACGTCACACGTAGGTACGTCGACCCCTAAACGTGCAGGTACGCTGCTATTGTCACCAGTGGCAAATCAGATGCGTCGCAGGTAAGCGACAAACCAGAAAAGGGGAAATCCAGAAAAAGGGTGCTCAACCTGCCCTGACTGCGGTCCGTAGCTCGTTGCCAAAAACCTGCAGCCGAGTTGATGAGTAGGGTTTCACGAAAGTAGAAAAGAAGAAGAAGAAGCTCTGTTCTCGTAACCTTTGCGGCACCGCACCGAGTGGACCCAGCATCATGCTGCTGCGCCCTGCTGTGCCTACGATGCAGCTGTACCTTTCGCGTCTGCATCACTCCACTACAACTGAGGAAATCGTGCAGTATTTGAAAGTCTGACTGGACTCTGAGGGTTGAAAGGTTGGAATCGCGAAATAACATCAACTTTAAGTCATTTGTGGTACGAGTTCCAACCCACCATCTACAAACCTGCCTGAAAGCGGACTTTGGGCCGAAAGGTGTCGTATATCGACGTTTCCGAGGACGGTTACGTGACATCACGCAGCGAAATACGACGCCGCCGTCAACATTTTAGCAACGTTTTAGTCATAGTTTTATAACGTTTTTAATATGTATTAGTTTATTATTGTATAAGATCATTTTGTGTATTCTATTTATGGGCCTTAGTTGCCTGATAATAAATTGATTATTATATTTACAGGCGTGATGTGTATGTAACAGGTTTTGTATCTGAGTTTTTTTATTTAACGCTATAAGATTAGCATACAGCTTGTTTGGTTTTAAAACCTGGTATTCATCAGTCTAATGGCTTTTAGACACACACGTCCGACTGACAGTACCGGCTTTACTACGGTAGCTTGGCTCGGCTTTACAATTTACTGGGTCACAAAAAATATTACCAGGCTTCAGTGTTTCGAATTTAAAAAGGTGTCAATGCCGAATTTAACATTGTTCACCGTTTTCAAATGCGTTTCTCGTTTTTATTTTACGTGGTGTATGTACAATTAAAAATAAAAACTGTTTTTTAAACAAATGAAGTATATAGGTAAGCCAAACTTTCTAAAGTAACGTCTCCATCCTAAATCTATTGGAGTGATTGTCTAGAATTTCCCTACATTTGATACACATAGTTTTTTTCAAAAGACCCCGACGGACGCCCTACCCTGTCTCTTTTATTTGTATTTTCATTTTTTTCTCAAAACAAAACCGTAACTTGTGCTGAAAAGTTTGGCTCACGATTTTCGACACAAACAAACCCAGTTTCTACAACTCCTGACACTATAACTGACGTATTGATATCTATTGTCTCATTGTACCCGACTCGCCCCCCCACAATTATTTTTCTAAGACGTTGCGACTTCGACGGCACTCAACAAATATCTGGTTTCAATTTTCTCTCAATTAACTTCAGGTTACGTTGAATTCGACAAGTGGTACTTAGTTGTAATGGGTCTGTGTGGCGAGGGGCTCTTGGAACCCTTCGTATTTACTGTTATATCAGAAGGGTTGCTTATATCCCATTGTGTCGCGGCTCACGGTCCCACCGACCGTGGTTCTCTGAACTTTGCCGTCCGCTTGTCAAGTTATTTGAAGGGATACATTGTGGTGGTGTCGCTCGTTCGACTTCTTATTATTTAATAGATATAGGAAGTTTGGAAACTGTTTAATGGATTGGAAAGGAGTTATTGGTTTTATTGAACTTAAATATACGCTAGTCTTAAGACATCAATTGTAACAATACATACACGTCATGTTTAGCTGAGATTTTAAGAAGCCATAGTCTTCGGCCTAAATCAGAACGAGCCAAGCTCAAACTGCCCAGTGATGTACTGTTTTAGACAGTGATTTCGTTCAGCATGTGCGATTACATTGACTAAACGTAAAAATCATAGTTCTGAGTATACAGGGTGTAAACAGACCCTTCACATAGCCGTCAACCAAGCATTCTGCACATCAAACTAAGTAACTTTACGCAAAAATTATTGCTGGAAATCGACTTTTTTAAGAGTGAAAAATCACGTTTTACGGTAGGACTCGATGGAAAGATGAAAAAATCTTACACTAAAAACATGTACTTAAAAAAAAACTTGTGAAAAAGTTGAAACTTTGACCCCCAATATCTCCGTAACTAGAAGGTTCCCACATATGGTCTAGAACAAAAAAAAATATCGCAAAGGTGGGGAGAACAAGTGCCTTTCGGCTATGTTAAGTGTCTACATACACAAGCTTAAATAATACTTATTACTCCTACAAAACTTTTGAGCTTGTTTACTCCTCTAATCCGATTGAATGACTCCGCCGTGCTCACTCATGTCCTAATGGACAAACTGTATAAAACAAACTTCAGACAAGGATCCCTTTTTGCGCGGAAAAGTGAGGGAGTGCAGTCAGTACTGGCCACAGTAGGTAATAAACATGGAAAGTGTATGAGACAGTAAATTTAAAGATAGTGAGTGAATGCGCCTTTTATAGCGAACTGAGAATGTTTTGGGTCGCAGTATGTTTCAGATTTTTCAGCACGGTGTATGTAGAAAGTGTGTACCTACCATTATATGTACCTATCTATATGTGAAGTTCTGTTATAATTTAATAAATCTGTTCGATGATTTATACAGCTTCTTGTTACAAAAGATTAAAGAATAAAGCAATAAAAATAATCCAATATTTTCGTTTACACAGAAAGCAAAAGTTAATAAATGACGAACATCACCCCCGCTGCACGTGTCGAAACATCGATCACGGCTCTTAGACGAAAACTGGGGATCTCACCCTACGCCAAACATTTTCTATTATACTGCATGACTCTGTTACGTTACGTGAAAAGTTTCTTTGATATTGATATTTACAATTTGAAGACGGCAATCTTTTTTAAAAATAATGGTGGAGGAAAGTGAAGATGCATTTTTAGCAGTATTGTTTGGCAATGTTATTTGAAATACTTACGTTAATGAAGAGAATCCAAGACGATATGCAACACAGCCGCCAAATTAAAATCGAACTGGGCAGGCCACATCTGCCGCATGTCGCATCAAAATTGGGCCAAAGTGGCAACTGATTGAGCTCCGAACAACACAACCCGGCGATGTGGTAGGCCCAGAAGGAGATGGCGTGATGATTTAGACGCGCATCACGAAGGCTGGTTCGGGGTGGCGCAGGAGACGAGTACCTGGAAGGATATGGGGGAGGTCTTTGCCCAGCAGTGGGACATACAAGGCCTTGGCGTTGACACTGGCGAAATGTTAGGGATATTTTAGAAATTAAAAGGAATGATGGAACTCTTCTGTTTAAGTCCAATACTTTAATTCACTACCGTCAACACAGATGAACAACTTTTCTGTAAGAATATCATTCAGACGCTTACACAGAGTTGCCATAACTACATGACACTCCATTGATTTTCTGAAAGTCCTCTACAGAAAATTACCTCGTACATTTTATGTCATTGGCCGTCGGCCAGAGGGTTATAATTTAGTTATGTCCGTACATCGTTAATCACTGCGGTCAAACAACGCTGCCCGTAGCCCTGGATTGATGGCCGTTTAAATGCGCTGATCGCTACTAGATTTTCTTGTTGTATTCTGTGGCACGAGCGTTTGTTAATTAGTGTGTGTGAGCTTGCCTTTATTTGTGAACTTTTTCGTTTTACGATCATGGCGCTTGCAATAGCGGCGAAATATCGGGAGCTCAACATAATGAACAATTACGGAAGATATCCCGTAAGTGATAGTGTAAGTTTATTTGTGGAATTGTTTTTCGGGTTTAGTTAAAATGAAAATTGAAGTGTGGCAACACTACAGTTAGGAACATGAACTGTACTGAGAAATAAAAACGTACTTCAATAAAAAAAACATGTGTGTAGCGTGTGTGCACTGTGTAAGAAATGATATGAAAGAAAAGGGAGTAAAGGATAGCGTGACGATTGACAGAAGAAAATGGTTGAAAAAAATGTGTTGCGCCGACGCCAAGTAACATGAGACAAGGACAGGAAGACGGGTTAGACCCACATTAAGCCCCCCTACCAAATACAATTAAACAATACAAACTTTAGTGATAAAATCCATCTAGAATCTTCATAAAAGTATAACAGCCAACCTTTGGTTCTAACGATTCATTACAAGACCCTTTTCCAAAAATAAGTAAAAAGTTACTATGACTAATTGCTCCTCTAACTGTCCATTCAAAGACTTCCTTTTACAAAGGGCCAGATACTATAATTATAAAACTATAATAATCTTTTCATTCCTCCTACCGTTATCTGGCGATGCCTTTGTGCTCTTTGACACTTAATGAGAACTTTATTCCAGGCACAGACAAAATAATTACCTCAGGAGCTAAAGGCAAACTGCCTAGGAAGAAAAAAAATAAGAAGGGGAAATACCAGGGACTTAAGGTGCAAACGCCAGGGTAGCCCGCGAAATTAAAATTTTCTTAGGTTTTTTGCAATATGCGGGTCAGTTTCAGGCTATATATGGTGACTGGTAATTAGTGACCGTTACTTAAACACGTCATTGTACTCATAATAACAAATAACTTTCCTAAAGAAACTTTTTTTAATGCTCGTTCACTTTAATCACAGCCGTATGAAACTCGCGCGCGCCTGACCTATCAGCTGTTAGCCGTGTGACGCAGTTCTGTGTCATTACTATCGTACCGTGCAACAGTGGGTAGGCAGAGCACCCGCGCGGCTCGCAAGCCCGATCCGTAGGTTTTATTGTGATAAAAGTGAATGAGACTATTTCATGAAAAAGTCATTCACAACATACAACCTGACACTGACGCAAAAAAACGTAAGAAAATTTATATTTCGCGGTTTACCCTGGCGCTTCCACCTTAAATTCGAAGGGCGACCAACCGAAAAATTTACTTCGCAAGGAAGTCATAATTTTTTTTCTTAGGTATTCGCTGCCTTTTTCGGTTATCACAGTGCTCAAAGTCATTGGGTTTTGAGACAGTCAGCGAAGCGTGGCATATTATCTACTTTGGAATAATTAGTTCGAGATATTTTTATGAAGGCGTGAGTAATTATTTCCTGAGTATTTCAACTTTAAATTAAGGCTGTCTTTTTCAGTTAGGTGCCTCGTTATTACATTTTGAGCTCAAACTTTTCCGGGTTTTTTCCCTAGTTTTTTGGAGGTATTTTGAAAATGAAGATAATTCCAGTCAGCGGTAATTACTGATCAGCAGCTTTTAGCAGTTTATAGAATTCCACCATTAGTTCGACCATTTAAGACCCAAATTAAAATGATCCTCTATAAATTCCAATGAACTAAAAACCTGCCACTTGAAATTCCCGTCCAAAAATTGCAGTGACCAATTCCCAACAGACTTATCACATATCACCCGAAACTAAGCTTCTTAATTTAGCGAATAGAGGTGAACTTTGCGACGAAAGGTGAACTGTGCGAACTCGCTGTTGGTATTTGGTGAGTCTGTCGCATCCGTCACTGCAGTAAGCCGATTTGTCTTAATTCGGAAACAGGCCGATATTCATTTACCTAGGCTAGGGATGCACGATACTTGTATCGATACTTTGGACCGATCCGGCTCGCAACTATGCGATATCGTTAGGCTTATCGATCCTCCAAATATCGAATTCCATCGTATCGTTCTCTGGTGAATTTATACCTCTGAGTGTCTAGGCAAAATTTCAGAAATACTTTTGTAATCCTTTTGTATTCTTTCAGTTTAGGACAATGTACGATTCATTCCGATACCGGTACTTTTTATCGATCCAAAATATCATCCTGTGGTATCGATACTGTAAAGAATCAGATTGGATCTTGCGGCACTTCTCTCGGTAAACTCTATTTTGTAACGCATTTGAGTGATTGCCGGTTTAGGGGCTTCGTTGGCGCGAATTTCGGTGAAGTAAGTGTTTTTCGAGAAAATTAGTTTTTGGTTGATTGGCTGTTGGTTTAGTGATGTTTGATTGGTTCTACGTAAGGTACCTATTTGGTGTACCGATTTTGTTTGCCGATTTAATTAGCGGGGAGCAAATGATATAAAAATAATACAACGAGTAAACGGACCGTTCAAGAGCCGTCAACCAAGCATTCTGTACGCCAAAATTATTGCTGAAGAACGCCTTTCTTTGTGGCGAAAAATCACGTTTTACGGTAAAACTCAATGTAAAGTACCTACTTAAAACATTGTGTTGATGGATGCATTAAACAACATAATTTCCACACAAAAGGGCATGCAGGTATTAAAAGTAAAGGGATAACCTTAAAAACTAGTATTTAAAAAAAACTTGTGAAAAAGTTGGAACTCCCTGGTATGGTCCAAAAAAAACTGATCGCAAAGACGGAGAGAACAAGAGCCTTTATGCTTCGTTGAGGGTCTTTTTTTATAGTTATTAGTTCAACATTTAGGTGAATCCAATATGAACGGAGATGTTTTCTGTTATAAGATTAAGGGTGTTATGAGTTCAGAGAGAAAGATTAGTATGAGTGTATGCAATATAATTTCAGAGTAAGCGGTAAATACTGCAAACTAAGCAGGTACAGTACTAGTAAAACCAACTTTTGATCGAACTTCCAAAAATTATGCTAAAATCGGTGTCCTGATTTGTAAACAGGAATGTTTTAATGAAATCAAATGGGATCCTTTTATGCGCATATTTATGGTTCGCATTTAAAATATAAATTCAGCGCGTACCAGCTGTAGCGTAGAGGCCGTCGACGACATATTGCGTCCATGTGATACGAGCAAAAAACTCCAAACGGCGCAAAAAGTTACTTTTATTCCCACTGTTTCACTTCATAATACGTATTTTGTTGAACAAAGTTAAATGTTGCCGCTTAAACTTTCAGTGTTTACAGAGATAGTGGCTGAATAATTGTTGGATATTTTTAGGAGATTTTGTTGTGACCTTCTCTGAATTTTACTTTTAAACCAACGAATTTAATCGAATCGAGAGCTGAGAATGACGTCCCGGGTCGGGCAAAGTGCTATTTGAGTTTTGCATCAGGAATGTTTTAGTAACAGCCACGGAGTCTGGATTCGTGTCCGGTTGATGGCTATAAGCTCGCCCCCTATTACATGACACTTTAACATAGCTGGCAAAATGTTAGTGTTCTATGAGGTACACCTCTGCCTAACCCTACGGGGATTAGAGGCGTGGTGTTATGTTATATAAGGAATTTAATCTACGATTAAGGTCTAGGGTTGACGGTTGACATTAATGAAAAGAAGGTAATATCCGGCACTGGGTTAATACAGACTGTAAGATAATAAAGGAGAGATAAGATGACGAAGGTCCAAGTTCGCTACCAAACATTTTTCTGAAAATAAAACGGTGACCGAGTTAAACTACCATTTTTGCGAGATTTAGCAAAGTTTTAAAAGACATTACCGAACTGCAACCTCCTAACTCTTATTAATAATGCCATAGAACCTTAATCCCCACTTTAACTTGACTATTTTTTTAAATAAATCTCTTTGTCGAGACCTCGTTTTCACACATCATAAAGCGCGGGGTCGTAATTTTGAAACACTCGCTACGTCTGGGTACGAAAGATCTCCTTCACCATACCTCCGTCGCACCGTACAATTTTCCCCTGCTTTCTCGTTTCGAGGACGTTTGACGACTGGCATATAACAATGATCTTTTGACTGGCGCCAGAGCCAGCCAGGTGCGAACTTTAAAACTATGCGACTTTTTAAAGTGCCCGTTTACAGCTGCAAAAATTAGACGACGAAGTAATAGGAGTCGGCGGGAACTGCGAGCAGTTCTCTTTTCCGTCCGTTTATTTTTCTGTCTTTAGAATAAACTCCGCGCTGTTATATTGTAAAAAATATTCATATTGTTGGCGGAAAGAGCGTGAAATGAACGAGTTCGCAACAAAATCTCAGTCAAAGTACGGTTTTATTAAGTTGTTTATTAGATAGAATGTTAGATAAAGACGACTTCACAATTATAACCGTGTTAATAATTGCGTAGTAGGCGCTGGAGGCGTTTTTTTTAGTTGTGCAACCTACTGTGCTCATTAACAATTAGCTCATCTAACATTTGTTTAGGAGTTCTAAGATTGAAAGATTCGTTTACTTTCTCTACCTTGACTTATTAACATAGGCGGCTTGGTAATTCAATGCCGTAGATTTTACGATCGCTAAAACAAAAAAAAAATGCTTTAATCTCGCCAAAATACCGTCAATATTACTGTTTATTGCCACAACAATCCGTTTCACTTGCACTCTCTTCAGTAAATAAAGGAGATTACATTCTTCTTGCGGTTATAAAATGGGTATAATAAAACATTATGCGTCCCTACCGCCGTTATTTGTGGCTGCACTCCACCGGGGCGCGGCAATAAGGCAAGAACACACCAGCGGTGTCGCAGTAATGTTCCTCAGAGTTACGATGTGACAGATACTTTACGCCTGTGGTTATTTCGGAGACGCTATCGCACAATGCGGCTTGTTAGGTCGATATCTCGGATAATACACCGATCCTAGTGTGTACGCGACTTTACTGCAAGGGGGAGCAAATGAACTTGGGCTCTCTGGCTATGATATTTGCAAGTCTTTAATATTAAATGCACAGTTAGGGGAGTCGCTCGTACTTTGTTATCTGTGGCTAGCAGCCTAGTAATAATGTTTGCCACGTCATCAGGTTAGTTATTTTATTACTTTTACATACATTTATGGTAATTGTTTGAAACAATCATAAATATACACTAATACAGTAGGTAGATAATGGGTAAAGTTACCCATAGGCTCCTGTTGTGTTGTGTATTTGTTATAAAGCACTGCAAAGTGCAGGATTAACTTTTACTTTTTAATCATGAAACTTAGTTCAGATATTTTAAAATATGCTTACCTGTACCTGACCCTAACTGACAATAGGTAGGCACTTATGAAAATACTTGCAGTAAAGTATTTATAATATACCTAATGCTTTTGCACTGCCTCGTTGGTCGACTGGCCGCAAGCGCGACTGCTGAGCCTGAGTTCGATTCCCGGGTCGAGCAAAGTGTTTTTGGGTTTTTACATTTGACATTTCTCAGTAGCAGCCACGGAGTCTGAATTTGTGCCGGTTGATAGCAATAGGTTTGCTCCTGTTACATGAGACTTAAAATAGCTGGCGAAACGAGGGTGTACTATTAGACATATCTCTGCCTAACCCTTCGGGGATTACAGTCGTGATGATATATGTAATGCTAATGCTACATTATTTATCCTGAAGCTCGGAAATAAAACCACACCATAATCATTTCATTTCATGCCAAATTGAATTCGCTGACAACAAAATAAAGTACCATAATTATATGCGACACTTATTCTTTAGGTGACGTGATTAAATTAAAGAAAACGCAGTAATTACGCAGCGGCCACGTTATCCAAAGTTCGCAGGTTTACGAGACGCGCGGTTCACCGCAATCAAAACGTTCCCACTGCCTGCTACACTGATTTAGAGTTCATGGAAATGACACTTTGACTGTGTCAATAGGAATTTAGCACGTCATGTTCCTGCGACAAATTAATAGTTTTTCTTTCTAATAATAATAAAATTTTGTTTTATTTTTTTAATTTGCCCCTCACTAGGAATTTCTCCTGTATCGTGGGTGCGTTTACAAACATTTAAACTCACAAACAGAAACAGCCAGACCCGGAACAACTATCTGTACGCCATACAAATATTTGTTCCGTCCGGGAATCGAACCAGTCAATCGCTCAGTCACTGCGCCAACCGCGCCGTCCGAAACTAAATGTAAGGGATAAATAAAGCTAAATTAACAAATAAACTTTCAAGTATGGGATGAGTTTGACTGACACGATGACTATTTGTGCCTGATAGTTATATTTCAGTCATAAAGAACAGATTGTAGTGAGTAAACAGAGTACACAATATAACATCACGCTTGTAATTTCGGAATGGTTGGGTAAAGGTGTTCCTGTAGTAGGTACAACCACATTTTGTCTCATGTAATAGAGAGCGGGCCTATTCGTAAAAAATTCTCTTAAATGTCCAACATAAAAAACATCAATACAAAAAAAAAAATCACTCAATCCAATGATCTCATCTTTGTTCCAGGCATTACAAACAAGAGTGAAAATCCCAAAAATAAAACTCGTTGACAAAAATATCAGCGTATCGCATTCCCATTTATAAGTAAAAGCTTATCGTATACTTTCGACTCTTACGAGCGAGTAAATGCTGTTAACGTGGCGCCGTAAAAGCCATTAACACCGTTTTTATTTCGATGTATTTATCGGAAAACACAACTCACATAATACCCCGTACATGTTTTTACTGAAATATTAAAGTACGTAACTTTTCGGGTACGGTGTGATAGCATATTGTTTTGAAATTGAATGGAAATGATAGGAAATAAATAGACATTACAAAGGGAATAAATTTTCAGACCTCATCATCATTCTCTTGTCCTTGTCCCAATTCATTTGGGGTCGGCGCAGCATGTCTTCTTCTTCCATACTTCTCTATTACTCGTCATCTCGCCAGACACCTCCTTTCTTGCCATATCATTCTTTACACAGTCCATTCATCGTTTCTTTGGTCTTCCTCTACTCATATACCCATCCACATTCATACTCAAAACTTTCCTCACAACATTTTCCTCATTCCTCCGCATCACATGCCCATACCACGACAACCGATTACCACACAACTTTTCAGTCACCGGCGCCACTTTCAAACTTCCTCTTATATACTCATTTCTTATTTTATCCATTCGCGTAACACCACACATCCCCCTTAGCATTCTCATCTCCGCCACATGCAAATGCCTTTCGTTCATCCCTTTTGTGGCCCAACATTCTGATCCATACAAGACAGCAGGTCTAACCATTGTTTTATAAATCTTCCCCTTAAGTTTAAATCATAAATTTTCAGACCTCTAGCATCAAAATTTGCGGAAGTTCTATCCCCTAGTTTAAGGGGTTGGGCGGTGAAAGTTCCAAGCTTTTTAATTTTTTTTTGTTGTTTGTGTATTAATACTTGCCTAAATACCAAATATCAGCTTTCTAGGAGTATAGGAAGTACCGTAAGAATTTTGATGATCATCAGTGAGTGAGTGAGTCAGTGACGAAATCGAGGATTTTTAGATATCAATAAATTCTAAAGTATAAGAGCTATGCAATTGAAACTTTATACGTTTAATAAGTCAAGTACTGAAATCACATTCCGAGAATTTTGTTTATCTGGTATAATCCAAACCCAAGTTATAAGGGTTCAAAAAAATAACGAAGCGCTTCGAGAAAAGGTAGGTAGTGCTCTTGCTCTTCGCTTGGCTCGTCTTGGCAGGGCATTACCGTGCCATAGATAATGGGTATCAAAGTAACCTTAACGAAACCGAAAGGCACTTATTCTGCCCATTATTATGATCATTTGTTCTACCTGCGGACCTTCTAGTTGCGGAGATATTTTGGGTCAAAGTTCCAATTTTTTCACAAAGCTTTTTTACATACAAGTTTTTCATGTAGTAACTTTACTTTAAATACCTCCACAACGATGGATGCATTGTACGGGGGTACAATGCATCCATCGGGGGTACATACTTAGTTTGATGTACATAATGCTTGGTTGACGGCTTCGTGAAGGGTCCGTCTACACCTTGCATATTGACGTACGCTTTCATCATCTTTATCATTGTTTCACACGAAAGACGTCCACTAATGGATAGACCTCCCCCAATTGTCGCCACATTGACCGGTCCCGTGCGTCTCGCATCCAGCGGATCCCTGCAATCTTCACCAGGTCATCGGTCCACCTAGTGGGAGGCCTATGCTACGACGCTAGCCTAGCATCAGCCTAGCCTTTTCCCAATTATGTTAGGGTCGGCTTCCAGTCTAACCGGATGCAGCTGAATACCAGTATTTTACATGGAGCGACTGCCTATCTGACCTCCACAACCCAGTTAGTACTGGTTAATACGATACCCCTTGGTAAGACTGGTTGTCAGACTTTTTGGGCCACTGACTACCTGTAACGACGATGGATGCCATTTTTGCCATCCGCCAGCTGTGCGAGAAATACAGAAGTGCGCACAAAACTTGCACATGGTGTTCATCGACCTCGAAAAGGCATACGACCGGGTACCTCGTGAAGTTTTGTGGTGGGTCCTGAAAGAGAAAGGTATGCCTGGGAAGTATGTGCAGTTGATCCGAGCGATGTACAGTCGATGTAGTACCCAAGTTCGGTCTACAGCGGGCAATACCGGCAACTTTAATGTGGCGGTCGGCTTGCACCAAGGGTCGGCTCTAAGCCCTTACCTCTTCCTTGTGATAATGGACGCACTTACGTCGGACATCCAGGAAGAGGCTCCTTGGTGTATGCTGTTTGCCGATGACATTGTGTTGGTTGCCGAGAGTGGCCTAGAGGTCCAGAACAGATTGGAGGTGTGGTGGCAAAGACTGGAGAATGTTGGCCTGAAAGTCAGTAGGACTAAAACAGAATACTTGTTCTGCGATTTCGGCGGTCTCTCCAGTCCTGTGCCCATAACACTTGCCGGAACGCCCATACCGATCTGTTCCGATTTTCGGTACCTCGGGTCATTTGTCCAAGGGATGGCGAAGTAGACCGAGACGTAACGCACCGGATCAACTCAGGATGGATGAAATGGCGACAGGTCACTGGAACAACTTGCGACCCACGGATGCCCCTCAAATTAAAGGGGAAAATATACAAATCCGTGATTAGACCTGTCGTACTGTATGGATCGGAATGCTGGGCTGTGAAGAAGATGGATGAAAAAAGATTGCATGTAGCCGAGATGAGAATGTTGAGGTGGATGTGTGGTGTGACAAGAATGGATAAGGTAAGGAACGAGTATATTAGAGGAAGCTTAAAAGTTGCGCCAGTTACAGAAAAGCTAAAAGGGAATCGACAGTCTTGGTATGGGCATGTGATGAGGAGGGACGAATCGCATGTGACTAAAAGAGTGATGAATATAAACGTGGATGGATGGAGAGGGAGAGGAAGACCAAAGAAACGATGGATGGATTGTGTGAGGAATGATATGAAGGTGAAAGGAGTAAATGATAGCATGACGGTTGACAGAGGAGATTGGAAGAAAAAAACGTGTTGCGCCGACCCCAAGTAACATGGGACAAGGGCAGGAAGATGATGATGACTACCTGTAACGACTGTCAAAGATCTACAGATGGCAGCCGGGACCAACGGCTTAACGTGCTTTCCGAGGCACGGAGGAAACTCGGTATGTTATGGGCGGTCACCCATCCACAGACTAACCTAGGTAAAAAATACGGCTTAACCTAAAGATCGACCCGAGCGGCTGTTATTATTTAGCCACGAGCTCCTCCTACGACGCTAGACGTACGCTTTAATTAAATTAAATTACTACCATAGGTACCAACAATAATGTTATGAATGAATACTTAATAACTACCTAACAAACTGGTACATAACATAAAACTAAAAGGGATTTAGCTAACTTTATGCTCACATATTTTTGAACACCTTCATTAAGCTATTAAAGACTTCAACTTTTGTAGTGACACAAAAACGAAAGACGCTAGAAAATAAACAACAACAAACAATAACAAAACTACGTTTTGTAATGAAATTGTATTCATAAAAGTGAGTCTAGGAATAAGGTTAATAGAAATTGCGCTAGGAAAACAACAAATGACGGTTGCTATGCAACATTTAAAAATGGTTCCAGGACTTAAATAGAATTTCTGATTGGATTTTAATAGCATTTAACGTGTCCAACGGTTTATGCAACCATAGAACAGGTCACAATGGAGTTCCTATTGTTTCTATCATCGTTCAATGGTTTAATTAAAATCTCCAATATTTTGTGCGATTGTGTTTGACGTATTAATTACGAAAATGTCGTGAGGAAAATTTTCAGTATGAATGTGGATGGGTATAAGAGTAGAGGAAGACCAAAGAAACGTTGAATGGACTGTGTGAAGAATGATAAGAGCAAGAAAGAAGGGGTCTGATGAGATGACGAGTGTTAGAGCAGTATGGAAGAAGAAGACATGCTGCGCCGACCCTAAATAAATAGGGATAAGAGCAGAAGAATGATGAGTATTTGATGTATTTACTCTGGTCTAGTAGTGACAATATAGCGCGACTGTTGAGTATGTGGTCTGGGCAAGTGTTATTGGGTTTTTCATTGGGAGTTTCTTATTAGCTTCCACGGAATCTGAATTTGCGTTGTCTGAATAGGTTCGCCCCTATAACAAGATACTTAAAAAAAACTGGCGAAATATGGGTGTTTTCCATAAGTAGGTGCCTGCTTAACCCTTGGGAGATTATGTTATTTAGTGAATTCGTGGTTCGATTAAGCAATTTCCTTTCAGATCATGTGCGATGCTTTGACGATGTTAAGGTAATTGCGTAAAGGTGTGTCCAGACTCCGGGCACGTCTAGCGTGTTAATAAAGTGTATAAAATTAACTGCAGCCGACAGGGGACGCTCGTGTTTAGAATTGAACGTCTGGCGAACATTTTATGTTGTGTAATTTCTTAAAAGTAAGTGTTGTTGTTTTTTATGCTGCTCTGCGCCAATATATATATTTTTTTTTCTGTTAGTGGACAGTAAGAAATACATACCATACTATAAGGGATTTAGCGAAGTTAAACTTTTTAAATATCTTTTATTAGTATAACTTTGTTAGCTTGCTTTCATGTTGTGTTCTCCTAAGAGTGGAGGACCCTTTGTTGGAGATCCTAAATAAATAAATTACAAAAGTTTGTGTAGAAGTTATCTATTGGTGCTAACCATCAATGTAAGTTAGTGGTGTTCAATATTTACTAAGGCAATAAACGAAATATTTTAAATAAAAAACTTGCCATGTTCAAAAAAAACCCATATTTTTTAAGAAATAAAGGGCCAGTAACTTGTCACATTCAGAATCTTTACATCTGTGTAAAACTAAACTTACTAGAGAAAACGTCTCCACAGACGTTTTCACTAGTAAGTTTAGAGAGATGGATGAATCCATTCCATAGTACACGCCTAATTGTAAGCTGGGAAAGTCATGGCGCCCGGAACGGTGACTACGGTTAGCTTAATTGATGCTGACAAGTTTCCACTACTGCGGGGACAGATAGAGAAATAACATAATTAAGGAAATGTATGTTATGAGTAAAAGGTGGAGCTCGTATCTAAATAATAAAAGCAGTACGGGCCGATTTTGGCTTGCCTAGGTAAGTCCGGGGATGGGTGACTATCCATTATATACTTAAATTCCTCCGTGCCTCGGAAAGCGCGTTAAGTAGTTGTCGCAGCTGTAATTTGAAGATCTTTGACAGTCGTTACAGGTAGTCAGTGGCCTGAAAGTTTGACAACCAGTCTTACCAAACGGTATCGTTTCACCAGAACTAACTGGGTTGTGGAGGTCAGATAGGCAGTCGCTCCTTGTAAAATACTGGTATTCAGCTGCATCCGTCTAGACTGGAAGCCGACCCCAACATAGTTAGGAAAAGGCAAAGCTATTGATGATGTACATATTATGTTATAAGTAAAAGGTAAATTATACCATTTCCTCATGAACACACTCTTCGGTTATGTTTTTTTTTGGAACACTACAAGCACACAAATTAGGGATGAACCTAATGCCATAGGCATGCATATGGGTGATGCAGAGACAAGCAGTGGAAGATACATTTGTCAAAGTGAAGGTATATTTATGAAGAAGAGTACGTCATCAAAACAAATTAAGAATTTAATTCACATAGAACATGTGCATTCGCGTTGTCAGCTAGTTCATGATCATTGAATAGATTTAGCTGTTCCAAGGCAATGAGGATTAAAATTAGGTGTGAAAAAAGTTATGGGAAATGATAAAAAGTAATTCTCTTAAATTAATCAATAAAAGCAGCAGCGGAGCAACGTTGGCCCAACGGAGCAGCGGTGGCCCAGTTGGTGGCGGCCCCGACTTACAAGCAGTAAGTCGTGGGTTCGAACCCATTCGGACGCATTACTTTGTGTTATTTATTTCATCAACACCGCTCTCAAAAAGGTGAAGAAAAACGTCGTGAGGAAACCGGCATGTCCTAGAACCACCAAAAACTAATAAAAATTCGAAGACGTGTGACATTTTACCGACCCGCACTGGGCCCCTGTGGTGGATTATTATAGCTCATTCCCTCTCATAGAGAGGAGGGCCTGTGTTCCAGCAGTGGGAACATTACAGGCTGATAATCATACAATCAATGAAATATCAGTCTATGTTAATAAACAGAACTCTGCAATAGCAATAGCACAAATCTTAAGGTACGTACATGCGTCTCAGATTGTTCCGCAAACTGTACGCAGCTTAAGTTATTGCAAGCATTAGGGGTATTAATTAAGAGAGTACAGGGATGTGGTTTCCTGGGTAAAGCATTGATTTGGTATTAAATTTTCCTTCTGTTTGATTTTCTTTGCTGTTTTCTATAAGTGATTATTCTCTCGTATTCTTAAGTGTTTTTTAGAAGGATCAATCAAGATTTTAGTATAATTTCTAATTTCTTACAGTTTTAGGTTCCAAAATTCAGGATTTAGATTATTTTGTTAAACTAAGAACTGCCAATTTACATAAATGCGACTCGCAAAGATCGAAGTAAGGAATGAACTACTTTTTCTAAACTTTCGTTAAACCGCAACTTCTTAGACCATTTCAGACCTCAGTCGGTATCCGTAATTTACTTACTGTTAACCTGCGTCATCCCACTGCTGGGCAAAGACCTGTCCAGAATTTATTTAATGACTTTATGAAACAGAAAACTTACTATGTGTGTTCTCATCTCTTATCATTTCTCGTCATAAATAAATAGAATGCGCCAAATCTCATCTCTGAATATATTCCACATAAATAGTTTCAGTATATTTCAGGATTTACAGCAGCCATACACATTCAAATATCATTAGTTTCCACAGAATACGTGACACCGAACATTTGTTTCCAATTCTCCCGAGGATTTTACTGACATTTACATTGTATATTTTTACATAAAGCTTTGTTCACATTATCACGGAATAAATAACTTTGTTTTATTGTCTACAAAGTTGCACTAGAACAAATATGGAAGTATATTTAAGTAACAATAACTGACATTATTAAAAATAGTGTAGTAACACTATTTGTGGTGAAACTCGTAGATCGCCGAGAGCGCCGTGCAATGATTGTTGACATCACATCATATCAAGTATCTTGATTTAGCACACGAGGTTGTCTACATGTAGGACTTGGACTTTGCAATCATTGTACCGATAGTCGTTACGGTTAATGGACTTAGTCTTTTTTTTTTTTTTCTCCGGATGGGAAATCATCAAATGACCCCCCCCACTCTGGGCGGAGCGGAGGGGAGTGTCAGACTTGTACTGACTAAAACCCATCCATGTTCCTTCTCTGCCCTTTGTGTTCCAGGGCCACGGTATCTCTTTCGAACAGTCCCGCAGCCCTGGCAGGCATCGGCCCATGCGGACCCCTACTTGATTGCTGACATCTCTTTGAGGCGCGCGTGGAACACGAACGCGCCGTCGACACAGCCTGTCGTCATAAGACGGCCGGACGGCGAGCTAGCCCATAACTCGCCGTCCCCAGGCCAGCGCCTACGGTGGTCGGAAGCCACCACGTGACCCCCGACGCCCAGGGCGTCTCCCGCGGCGGCTGGGACGTGAGGTTCTTTCCCTCTCACGTCCTGCCACCTCCTTCACTAGCATGACTGCTTCGCAGAAGGAGGTGACGGCTTCCCATTCTCTCTCGCTCCGGACCATGGCTTGAACCAAGGCCGGACGCGAGAGATTGCCGCCGCCAATCGCCGCTATGAGGACACGGCGGTGCTCCGCCCAAGCGGGGCAGACCTCCACGGTGTGTTCCACCGTGTCCTCCGGACGATCCTCGCAGTGGAAACACCCGGGCGTTTCCTCCCGCCCGATTCGGTGCAGGAACCTCCCGAAACAACCGTGTCCGGTGAGGACCTGCGTCAGACGGTAGGTGAGGGCGCCGTGGCGCCTCTCTAGCCACTCCTCAAAGAGGGGACTTATCGCCTCTATGGTGGCGTGCCCTGCACGGGGTTGCGACAGTCGCTCTCTCCATGTCGCCATGAGATCACGCCGGAGGTCTGTCCGCTGAGCGGTAATTTGTCGCGGCATGGACTTAGTCTCGGCCAACATTTTAGAAGGCTCTCAAGCTTAAGCTCAAGCTCGTCAAGGTTTTGATTCAGAAAGCAGTACTCCTCGACACGGCACGAATAGTGAGGAGGTTCCTCTCTTTAGAACCCTGACCACCGCCAGCCTGGACCTTGTTCCTGATGCTGATGGGCCATCTATTTATAATATTTTTAAATAGTTTATTTACTTTTGTTTTTAAAGATATATATATATAAATATAAAAATGAAACTTGTAAGAGAAAAACGAATTAAAGAAAATTTACACAATTAAATTATTAATAAAAATCAGCACTTTATTACAGCTGAATTCGTTTATCAATAAAATGGGTTGGATGGCATATTACAGAGGAGGCCAATGCCTTTCAATGCGATGAGCACTAAAGATAATTAGGGTGTTCTAATATACACAACTAGCTGACCGGCGCCAGCTTCAACCGGAGACGGATTTTCATTTCAACCCCTGTTTCAGCCCCTAAGGGGATCAATTTTCCAAAATTCTTGTCATAATAGTTATCTATATACCAAATTTTAGCCCGATCCGTGCGGTGGATTGATCTGTGCGTTGATAATCAATTTGTATGTATCGATTTATCAGAAGTAATTTTCTGAAAATAATTATGTAAAAAGACCCTTCTCGAAGCCGAAAGGCACTTGTTCTCCCCGTCATTCATTGCGAACATGTTTTTGTTCTGTCCATACCTGGGAATCTCCTAGTTAAGCTTAGACCCTGAATATGTTCAGGGTCTAAGTTTCAACTTTTTTACATTGTTTAAATAATACTGGTTTTTAATGTTATAACTGTACTTTAAATACCTCCACGACCCGTTTATTATTCAATGCATCCATCAGCACAATGTTTTTGAGCGTTACATTGAGTTTACCGTAAAACCTGACATTTATCAAAAAAAAAAGTCTTCTTCCAGCAATAATCGTTCCGTAGAATTACTTAATTCGATGTACAGAAAGCGTGGCTGACGGTTTCGTGAAGCGTCCGTTTACACCTTGTATAATTCGTGCGATCTGCAACGCATCATCTAATTGCCGTAGAACCGCTGCTAGTATGTACAAGCAAGTAGTAGTCTCTTCTAATTTAATATCACATCACAATGCAAATTAACCACAACACCGCCACTGATGACAATATCATTAAGCCTTCCACAACTTCAATACAAGCAGATTTAATCAAGTCACACGTGATACCGGCGACAGTGTAGACACGTCATTACAGAGGCCATCACGACGAAGTTGGCGTCGGGTGGCGGGTGTGAAATCGCAAAGTTAGCTCCATCTGCCTCATACAGATCCTTAACTATTCGGTATCTTGGTACCGGCAGTACGGTACGGTACTGAATAGTTGCAGTACCGCATACCTCGGTACTAGTTACTCTCATAACGTCGCACACACAGCACACACACATTAGCTATTGGATACCAGGTGCTTAGTTGTTACGTGGGTAGTTAAGTTATTTGTTTGGTGTTTGGCGTGTGATGGAATGGAATTTGAGAGGTAATATTTGAGCTGTTTACTGAGTACTGAGTTTATAGTTAATTGAAGAAAAATTTATAGCTAAACAGAAACTTATTAATAAATTACATAAGAGCCTGGACGAACATCTTTTTAGGCTCTCCTTAGGCGGTCTGAAACTCCCTTCTGCTTCGCCCAGAGCGGTCTTTTGATGATTTCCCATCCGAAAAAAAAGGCGGTTGGATCAAGGGCCCGATTCAGAAGGCAGTACTCCTCGATACGGCCCGCATTGTGATGAGGTTACTGTCTCTGGAGCCCTAACCACCGGTAGCTTAAACCCTGCTTCCGACATCGGCGGACCACTATTTTTATATTTTTAATAATTAAAAATGTAAAAAATGAGTTTAATTAATGAATAAAGTAATAATAACATAATATTTGTACATAGAGTTTTCTGTAGAATTTTATTATAAGAATCGTGGGAGGTAAGGGTAGGAATTCAAATCCCTCCCTGTTATTTATTCAAGATCTATTAATTAGTAAGATCATGATTAATTAGTGCCTGAAACAGAAAATAATGAAATCGCCAATGTTATAAAAAAAAAAAATATATATTCCAGGATTTATCACAGTAGTACGAAGATTCTGGTGGATTAACACACACTAGACAGCGGAGTACATTATTTAGCAACACATTATCATTCTTTACGTCCCCATTTTTGCGTCCTAAGCACAAATTGTGATTTACTGCCTTGTTACTTACTGGCAAGAGTTATTACTACAATCTATCTTTAGCTTGATCCATGTCTTAGTGTCAGACCGCCCTAAGCCCTACCTTTTTGTCTACAATGTGTCATTTCGCCCTTTTATGTGTGTTGTATATGACTATAATGAAAAAGAAGAGCTTTACGTTTAATTTTCGTAGTACCGAATAACGGTCCTCTGAACAGGCGCAAGGTGATTTTGATCGCAAGAAAATGAATTTTCTTTTTGCTCGCTACATTTAGCAGCGATTTTCATACTTCGTCTCTTGTCGAAGGGAAGCGATGTGTGGAGAAAGCCTTATTATTGTACAGACAAGTGAGGTATCTATGCAGTTAAAGTTACCTGCGACATGAGGCTTCAATATTCGCAACTTGAGCTTCACAGTATTTCGTAAAGTAGAATTTCTAGGAACCTAACAGCACATTGGCGTAAATTCCTTTTGATTTTCCAAACCCAAGCGTTATTTTTTTTAAATATTTAACGCTCCTTCCATTAACACGCCATCACAGTAATTAACGTCCATTAACACCCAATAAATCCCGGAAAAATAAATGCTAAACGCTTTATCCGCTCGCGTACAATGTCCATTAATACGTTAGGAGATTACGCGTAGTGCCTTAATAAGATCTAACTCAACATAAACAAAAGGCTAACGGGGCGAGCTGTAATTTAGCTCAGATTACAGTTAAGCAGTTAATTTTCCGTCTAAAGCTAGTGGCAAGTTTATTGTCTCGGGGGATAATATTTCCAGTTGCATTTGCTCAAAAGCGGAAGATCGTTTACAAGTCAGCGCCGGACGGACGCGGCGGCGCAGGCGGCGAAACGAACAGATTGACTCGCGACTTCCGTAAGTTTAATCTCCAGGGAAAATACTGGAGTTGCCCCTTTAA
The DNA here is from genome assembly GCA_963576755.1 of Noctua janthina. Taxonomy (NCBI): domain Eukaryota; kingdom Metazoa; phylum Arthropoda; class Insecta; order Lepidoptera; family Noctuidae; genus Noctua; species Noctua janthina. The sequence continues at coordinate 10,952,349 of OY755055.1, forward strand.
CTTCTAACGTCTCGTGGCAGTGTGCGCTATTTGAATATGGGTAATGCAATTTGACGGGTTCGTTTTGTTTTATTCGATTGGAAAAGTCGACTTTTTCTTTTGTTTTTCTTTTATCTGCGAATAGGGAATAAGTGTTGGCACATCTTGTTGGTTTTGAAAGCATGAAATGTGATTGAAATTAGTTTGCTGCCTGCATATTTAAGGTTGTAACTCGATAAAATGTGTTATTGACAGTCGTATGACGAAACAATCTAAAAACGTTGAACAATTTGTTCGCAGTGAGTAAATATAAACCCGAAAAAACATGTCAACATTATTTGAACACAAAAAGCCTGTTTATTCCATAAAATAAAATAAATGTAACGATGAATAACGAACTACGAATAAATAAACACATTAAACCTTTTCATAAGCTAACCAAAAAGGTCAGGTGTAAATATAAAACCGTCGGGCCGACCATCACATTTTTTGTCCTCAAATAATTTTATTCGTCGCACTGTGCACGAATATACTCACCTAGCTTCTAGATAATTTCCCCTGTGATTCGCTACATCTCTAACTTCTATTCACGTAGAGTGGCAAGCTATTGAAAAACTGTTCAAATCAGAGTGTGTTTTCACTTAAAGTGCAAAGGATGAGCGGAGACAGGAAATGTGTTTCGAAAGCTCTTTGTGTCTCTCTTTGAAAAGGGAAAAAATACACACTATGATAATAGTGTTGATTGAAATAAAATTACATCTATACAGGGTGTAACAGAAAGGGTTTTGTTATATGAAAGGATATGCTGCAGCCCATCAAACTAAACAACTGCCTCCATGGGTCCAATACCGTAAATGCGAAAACATCATCAGCTGTCCATACATTTGGGTCGAGTAGGTATTGAAATTTTGTTCTGATAATTTTTTCGCATTTACGATATTGAACCCAAGAAGAAAGTTGTTCAGTTTGATGGTCTGCAGCATATCGTTTCATATGACTATACCCTTTCTGTTAGACCCTGTACAGACTTATAAACAGAATTCAGTTATACAAATATAATTTCTAACAATAGTGATAACCTACTGGCTTGACTGTCGATTGCCAAGTCAGAGGTCTCGAGTTCGAACCCAAGGCACGCACCTCTGATTTCTCGGTATCATGTGCGTATTGTATAATTATCACTTGCTTCCGTGAAGGAAAACATCGTGAGGAAACCAGCATGCCTGAGAAATATTCCTTGACGGAATGTTAAGCGAAGTCCAAAAGGCCCACGGGTGGCATTAAAACCCTGACACCAGGTTAGGCACTAAAAACACGATAAAGAACGAAGAATTCCTAACAACCCCGCAGTTGCGTCTTCTAATAAAATATTCACCGTTTAAGAAGAGATGTTTACGACATCAATACACAAAGACATCGCTCAAAATCTGTATTTATCCATATCCCGCAGCGAAAAAAGTAGACTGACGACGAGCACACACATTTACCTATCTGTATCAATTTACGGTTTGGCAGAATATTGACACCAACGTCAAAAGCCTCGCAAAAAGCGTTCCCCATCAAAGGATACCAGAAAAAAAAAATGTTTCTTTGATAAATTATGTACCTCCTGTTCCTTGGTAGTTAGGAATTTGGACGCAAATCGCATCGCATAAATTTTCACTAAATTCTGAATTTATCAAAGACGTACCGAAATTCGATGTCAAAGAGTTGTAGAATGGTACCGCCGAAGGGCCGCGAGGGTTAGAATTTCGCAGTTCGCTCGGAATCCCTGTGATGTCGCACAACACTGTGCCACTAAAACTATCATCTAGAATTCTATTAAGAAATTCTTACTGTCTACGGCGCATCGTGTTAGACACCCGATGCGCAGTCTCAAAGATTCTTGAATTCTAAATTGTGAGGCTTTTTGTTTGTTATGACTGGAATTTCTAGGCTAGCCGGTGTTTTACACTGATTAAAATTTTCGATAGTAGAATTAATTAAAGGGTAGTATTTAAACGAGCGAACATAAATTCAAATTAAAGGTGTCAAAAATATTGAAAATGGGCTACTGAAATACTAAGTGAGCGACAAACAGTGGGCTAATACTAATGTTTAAAACAGCGACTTGAAAATAGAAATTTGAGTTACTAGTTGTTCAGTACGATTATGTGATAATTCAAGGACTCCTGTAAAAAACTTAAAACAAGGTTATTAATCACTAGATTGTAGATAAGGCGTAGTCGACGAACCCGCGCTGAGCGGGGCTCCTATTTCTGTTTACAGAGTTTAAAGTAACCTAACACGAAGGGGATGGCGGGGTCTTAGTTCGCTCACTTCGCTCGCTCACTAGACCCCGCCATCCCCTTCGAACCTAACCTGTCCGAGTCGGGGTGCCACAGTCTCTCTCAGCATTCGCTCGCTCTTGCTTCCTTAATTCTCCTTGCCGCAATGACCAGATAAATAGTTACTTACTTTGGTACAATAGTCGCCCATTTAGTATATTGGTCGCCAATTAAATTTTTATTCGCTCGATTAATAATTTCCCTTAATTAAATGTGTTCATCTGTAAAATCAGATAGTTACCAAATTTTAGAGGGCCGGTGAGCTACACAAGTGGAAAACAATTTCAAAGCGTTTTGTTTTCCTATAATGACTTTCCACTGACATTGAAATATTACGCATTTCAGTACCTTAGGGCAGTCCCATACGTTTTGTTTTTTCATCATCACTTTCGCTTTTAAAATGACCCTTTTTCTAGGCCTTTAGGTACAAATTATGAAAAAAATGTAAACTTGAATCGATGGCAAGTGTGAATAAAAACCCTTGATTCTATTTATTTCTCTAACTAAAAGTCAAGAAATCCAGATATATTTTTATTATGAACTAGAAGTCATTAAATAAGACGTTTGTTGCGCCAAGTAGGTATAAACTTTTGAAGGCAAACTTCAACAGTTTCAAAAAATCCTAAATACGAACATAAATATTTAGCCCCACTTCCTAGATGCCTTAAAGCTGAGCACGCATGAAGGAATGGCTAAAGCTACGTGCAATATATTCCAGAAATTTTTCACTCGGATATTTCTTAACATACAAGTAACTTAACATTAATTTTATTTCTTTTCAAGCTCATAAGGCAGGAAATAGTGAGTGTTCCAGGAAATTATCTACGTTAGCTCCATAATCTGTTTAGTACATAATTTCCTCTCGTACCTCGCGGATTGCTTCCTCTATATAAATATGATTTCCTTTAGTTAGTCTGGCGGTACCTATATTGTTTTGTATGTGACTGTAGAATGAGCTTACTATTTTTTTGTTTTAAAGGTTATAAATAGTGAAAAAAACGTATGAGTTGAAATAGAATTTCTCTCCAATTTATGGGTAAAAGATGTTTTTGATAACAATAAAATCAATTGTGAAGATAGCAGCCGAGAAAAAATAACAAGCAACAGGGAAGGAACATGCCAGAAGTTATATAACAACAACACGACCCAATTCCAAGAACAACATTATTATAGAAACAATAATGTACCAAGCGGCCCGTAACTCGGTACACTACACAGCAAATCCGTTTACCATAAGTATTAATATTCACAAGTTGAGCTATTGGTTCATTAGTGCATTTCGCACGTTTCGCACGCTGCACCGGCCGCGCCGAGGGCAATTCCTAATTAGATAACGAATTAACGTCTTCACAGCGAAGCTCTGTTTGTTTTCCTCGTCACGAGTGCCTTTGCACAGCATTTGGGAAGCATTTTGAAAGCTGATCCGCTGCGATGTTGACGCCATCGCTGTAATTACGTTGTGTTTACACGGCGCACTTGCACTCCTCGTGACGCTAAGATGTTTTGTGGACAGTGTACATTTCTTTTTAATTAGAAGCTTGTGTAATTATGTCGTGCTTTAAAACCGTGTTTACGATACACGCTTTTAACGGCTAAAGGAATGTTTGCTTGCGCTGTGGTTTTTTGTTTTGTGGTAGTTTTTCTACTCATACTGTTTTGTTTGCTTAGGCGTTAGTGGAGTTAGTGTGGGTTTAATTGGAAGGTAATTTAAATTCTTTTATAGGGATGGGGTCGTCGAGAGTCGTCGCGTCGTAACCACTACGCTTGCTATGGCGTAGTACCTGTATGATGGAGCAATCAATAACTGTTACTTTGTTTGTTTTTTGACATCTTTTCAGAGTTCCTGCTAAAGCTGTGATTAGCAATCACAGCTTTTCTCATCAAAAATTGCTCAAAAGAACTCCTTCTTTGCGCATTTTTTGAGGCCGAACTGTTGCGTTGTTGACGTACTAGACGTCAAGATGACAAAGTTTGATCCAGATAGGAAAGAGGATCCTTTGATTTTCACCTTGAGACACTGTTGTTTCAGACTGCTTGGGGAAAAAAATACAATACAAGATCTTGAGGAACATAATCTACCTATGTCATTTTTTTCATTTTCAGACTTATTTCTTTGATAATACAGCATTAAGCATTAAGTGTTTGAGGAATTGTGTCAGACAGTAGTGTATGTCTAAAACAATCATGTTATCTGTGGGTAGAACTAATTTACGCGCTCAGTTAAGCCGAGTTACTTGGTTCTATAGCGTGTAATTAGCAACGTTCAGCAACTAATGTTAATAGGCGCTGAGAATTCTATTTTCGGAGCAACTTATTTTAACTTTTAACCTATGTCCAGCAGTGGACGTCTTTCAGCTGAAATGGTGATGATGATGATGATTATTTGTGTAACCTTGCTTGTTTGGTTTATTGGCCGAAAGTGCGATTGCTGAGCTTTAATGTCTGGGACGGGTAGTATTTGGTTTTATATATGTTACGGCTAATAACCGAAGTGCGGCTACACCTAGTTTTAGCCGGGTACAACTAGGTATATCCGGCCACATGTAGTTAAACTTAGATGTATCCTACGTATCTTCGGTTGGATCATGCAATAAATTTGGATGTAGATGAGACGCGTTTAGTCACAGTTCTAACCTAACCTAACCTAATCCATATGGTCGGTGTGTCCTAGCTGTTACCGGCTGCACCTAGGTATAGCCGGTTAGAGCTAGGTGTAACCTTACTTCGGCTTTTGGCTGTAACATATATATTCTTTAGTATCCTAAAGAATATATATATTCTTTAGTATCCTAAAGAATATATATGTCACGGCTTTCATGAAGTTTATGTGCATAACCAGGGGAATCATTATCATGGGAATGGGTTGAGTATATTTACCAATACTTCAAGAAGGTGAGGAACACTATTATGAATTAAAGACGATATACTTACTTCTTTGAAGTTTAAGGGACTATTTCACGGTGTCGGAATAGCCAGAACTTATCAAATAAATTCAAAAATGGAACAGAATTTGTTTGAAATTATCTGCCAAGTAAGTTAACGCATACTTTTTTTCTTTTCTTAATCGCAGGTGGTGAAACAGGTCCTAAGATTTCTAAGATTTTTGTGGACAGTGTACGTTTCTTATTAATTAGAGACTTGTGTATTTATGTCGTGCTTTAAAACCGTGTTTACGATACACGCTTTTAACGGCTAAATGAATTGCTTGCGCTGTTGTTTTTTGTTCTGCGGTAGTTTTTCTACTCATACTGTTTTGTTTACTTAAGCGTTAGTGGAGTTAGTGTGGGTTTAATTGGAAGGTAAATTAAATTCTTTTATAGGAATGGGATCGTAGGGAGTCGTAGCATCGTAGCTGCTACGCTTGCTACGGCGTAGTACCTATATGATGGAGCACTGAATAGCTTTTATTTTAAGTTTTTAAAGTATCATGGTTATTTACATTATCATTAACACTGGAAACGGGATATTTGCCATGTTGATTGTTGTACTGATTCATCATCATCATCATCTGCCTAGCCTTTTCCCAACTATATTGGGGTCGGCTTCCAGTCTAACCGGATGCAGCTGAATACCAGTATTTTACATGGAGCGACTGCCTATCTGACCTCCACAACCCAGTTAGTACTGGGTAATACGATAATAATTGTTGTACTGATTATTGCGCCGAAATATTGGGAACTCATAACAACCAGTAAACGTGGTAAAAATCCCATTTCTTGTGTTAATGATAAGCCGTTATTTTGTTCGTTTTTCACTTACTCCACTATCACTAGTGGAGTTAGTGTTTAAGTTTAGGTAAATACATTCTGCATAGATTTACCTACCAACTATACATCTTTACCTATCTCTTCGAGGTATACAGCAGCCGTGATGTTGTTACATTGTTTATTTCTCTTATATTATTTCTTTAACTCCGTAGGGATTTGTTTGGAAGCCTTTGAAGGTATTTCTTTGTATCTGATATCGTAAAAAGTTTCAGTGGTGAATAGTTGAAGTTGTAACATAAGTTTTTCTCGAAATTTCACGCCGGCTGAACATTTTCCGTAGAGTAGCTCTGAATATTTCAACAGGAAAATATATAATCTATTTTCGGAATACTTACTTTCTTTTAAGGATTATTATTTAATTATACATTCTTTTTATTATTCTCTTTATCCACTTTCTGTTATTATGACTTCCGTTTCCTAATTTCGGATACATTAAAATTAATAAGTTCCACGTAAAGTCGTCTTCATGTAAAAATATAATAAAGGTATAATTCCATAGAGGCGTTCGAAAATCAAAAAGAAGCCTTTCTGCGTGAGGTAGTAAAGATTTATAATAAATCTGGATGTAAGCGCTATGTCTAGACATGTCTGAGTCCCGTGGCTGCTCGCAATGAGGATTTGTCGCGCGAACACGGCTTCTTAGAACCTTCCACCACCCACACCACGTCGTAATCCCTCATAATATTAGACACACAATACAAGGCTTGCTCTGTTGACACACCGTACCAACAGCCTGCAGTAAAGATCACCGAACAATGAGCTTCCCCTTCATAGGAAGTAAGATTACGGCGACTGGGTATCAGAGCTCCCTGATACCCCACTTTGACTAACAAAAGGTCAGACATATTCCCCCAACCGTGCCCCACCAGCACTAAAAGCTTAACGTGCTTGCAGAACACGAAGTTATAGTTATGGTAAATTGTATGCGCCATCTAAACAACCGGATCTAACAATCAAAGTTTGATGGCTCATCTATAAAAACGACTATTTTCATCGTCAACGGGTAGCAAACAAACATTTTTATTCTCCGCAAGGAAAAGTCTTCAGTATTAGAACTTGTTGATACCGGTTCGAACGTTTTGATATTTTTCATCCTGTCCTCACCATCAGGTGCGACTGACGATGATTTATGTCCTCACAGAAATGGGAGAATTGAATGAGTTTTGGCTTGATTCCGTGAAATTTATTTCTTTCAACGTGTTAATATATTACGACAGATATATTTTATTACAAGAGTTTCCTTGAGGAAAATCGTCGTGATTTTCGTGATTTTGTTTTCAGTGAAATGAACATCAAGTTTGGTTGTACGATTTCCATAAAAGTAATGTTCTTCCGAAAGGAAACGTGACCGAGTCGTAAATTGGTTACAAAGGTAATTCAATCTTGGAAATGAAAACATACAAAAGAGATTGAATATCGTAACGTGTCTACATAGATTTGAGCAGCGAGTGATAAACTGGGGTGACGCGTATCTCGACTTATCACACGTTCTGCGATATGCTTGGCTTCATTCATTCCATTCAACACACTCATACTCCTATCCAAGTAATCTCAAGACACAAAATAAGAGATTTTAAAAAAAAAAATTGCATGAATGGTTGGTGTAGTCATAGTTTTTATAGTGTCAAAAACTTCTTTGACAGTAATGTTAAATATTCTTTTGAAAAATTTGTACGCTTATTACTGTTAAGCAAAAACATGTATGCTCTTGCTTGTTTTTGTATTTTACCATCTTTTTATACCATTATTCTACTCTATTCTATTCTATTCCTACTTTTCGTACAGACCAATTGAATTCATTCACTAATTTATCACAAGTTTCCGCGTCCATCCTCTCTTATCTTTTCTCATCTGCAATCAAAAAAGTTTGTGAAAAACGAACTGCATTCACGGCTCGAATTAAGAGAGAAAATGGAATTTTTAAAACGTCCTTTTGTGTTAAAGGAGATGAAGAGCATGTCGTAATGGAGGAGTTTAAAATAGCTAATTACGTTGGAGAAAAACCCGGTTGCGAAGTATCCTGAGAACTTCTCGGCGTGCGTTTAACTGTCACCATTAAAACTTGAGTACCTACTCGTACTCGTATCAGCTGCTTCACAAGTTATTCAGTAGTTCCTAAGCTAGTAAAAAATCCTACAAAATCGAAAAAACCTCTGCACAACGATGATCATTAGTTCTTTGTTACTCAACTTTTTTTTCTGCTGCTAATACCAGTTTGCTAGGGGGCCGACTTCTGGTTCAATTTTCCCCGTGTCCGGCTTTTGACAGCCCTCATATATCATTCGATAATTGTGTTTTCAGTTTTAGAGTTTTCATAAACTCTTCTGCGGTAGGGTCGTCTTAATTAAGTGCTTGTAACAGTTTACACCTTTGTATTTAATATTTTTATTATAAAGGCATTTCAAGAGATTTTTTTTTATCTGAGTATATTTTTTTTATAAAAAATAAATAATTTAAAATTACTTGACCCACAAAATAACTACTGGCTCCTTATTTTTAAGCATCCATTACGCTAGTTTACTACGTCGTATTTACCTACTGTCATTGTTAGAATATGGGAGTAAAGGTTTTAAGCAAAAAGTCTCAAAAAAATTTAGAATTATAATAATTTTGTAAAAAAAAAACACTCAAATATTTTTTTTTTCGTTGCTATGGTGACTTTACGACGTATAGAAGTTACTCTTACAATATTTCGCGTATGAAAAGATAGACCTTATATAGATACATTTCTAAGAACGAGTCTTCCCTAGAGTTTTCCACACTTTAAAGATGGAAAAATAACAACAAGATTACAAATGGTTTATTTATGAGTATCTCACCAATTACCAAAACAAAAGAAAACTACAGGCTTACAGGACAATTACCCTGGATATCTTAATGATAATAATCTCACGCTCAATAAACAGATACATATTTACTAGAAGATAACTAATAACATTCTCACGCATTTCGCACATCACTCAGCGATCCCTCAGATTGTTTTCTTCCAGAGCATTTAATTCTGCAAACACAACCAGTAAACGTTGACCCCCCGCTTCTTTTCCACCACCAATTAATCTAGGGACCGGTGAGGTCACAATGACCGGACACTTGTATTAGCAGCAAGACATTGTGCCCTGGTTAATGGTCTACTTCTGAATTGTCCGTTTGTTCAGGTTCTACTCAAGTTCTGCAATTACTTTTTATTTTTCTTCGTTATCTTTAGCCGTAAACACGAATTTAAAAGTGAGCCATAAAATAATGTAACGAGATATTCTCATATTTACGTAACTGTGAAAAACAATAATGCGATGTCGGGGTTGTATAGAGATTCGTTCGTGTAAACTTATTGAATTACAACCTCGCGTTACCAATTAGTCTTGGAAGCCGTAGACAATCATAAACGCGAGGAAAAGCTTGCGAAGGAATACAAAAGTTTGAGCGTTCAATAAAATACTTTCCGTAAGGTAAAAATATCTAGTCGCTCCGAGTAACCAGAAGCCTGGATGTCTAACATGTGTTCTAACCTTTGAACATCGGTGTTGCTAAGAAGGTATCTATTTTAATTAAGGTGACTAAATCAAATAACAGTATTTCCATGCGAAATATTGACAGTCAGCCGTGCTGAAAACCAATCTAGCTAGACTGCTGATAAAAATAGTCATACAAATAAATAAAATTGAAGTGTCTGTTTGAATTTTGAAAATAACAGCTTTTTACTGAATGCATATGAAATCTATACGGTACTTATAACAAAAAACTTTTATTTTTTTATTTTTGTCTGTCTGTTCCGGTTAATCTCTGAAACAACTGGACCGATTTTGACGGAACTTTTACGGGCAGATAGCAAGTAACTAAAGCTACTTTTATTTTAGATAAAGGATTGGGGTTCGTGCAAAGTAATGAAACCTTTGAAATTGTTAATAAAATCCGATTCAAAAAGGGAAGTAATATTTTTATAATAATTTCGGCGTGCAGAGGTCGCTACAGCAATCTAGTCTGTAAATAAAAGTTGTATTGTATTTTCGGTTGGGGATACCTTGGTCGGTCAAAGAATGACGAATCAACTTTATTGAAACTGTTTTGTGCTGTTCTAACCAGGTTTTATTTTTTGAACCTATGTCTGTTGTCACGACAATAATTTTTAGGCAAGCTACACAATTTTTACTTTCAGAGTAAATATTACGTTCAAAAACATCATTCCTTTCAGTCATCGATCCATACGTAAATATTACGTTCAAAAACTTCATTCCTTTCATTCATCGGTCCATAAGTAAATATTACGTTCAAAAACATAATTTCTTTCAAGTGAAGTCTTTGTTTTTAATAAATTTTGTGTTAGTAAACCATTCCTTTCAATGTCAAAGTACTTTATCTCTATTCACGTTGAGCGCAGTACGCACTTAGACATAGTAGGGAGACACTACTTTCGGCTTTTTTGTAACTAGATGGGACAGCCGGTAGAAACCTTCACGTTTATTTGAATAGCAAATGTTTTTATGCGCTTCTAGTAGAAATAATAGTGAGACTTGATGTATTGTACGTTCTTGAGTAAATTATCCTCGTAAGTACTGTATTAAACATCAATGTTTTAAATTGCAGTACAGGCGCCAACAAATCAAGTTACTACAATCTGTCAAACTTCTTTAAAAGATTTTCAACTTTATCGCTAAAGCATTAGGTTCAAGGTTGATTGAGAAAATTTGACAGTTGGGGGTAGCTTGATGTGCTGGCGTCTGTACCTAATACGAAATTAACTTTCATCCCCTATTTTTAATCTCCATGGGATGCATTTTCGAAAATCATTATTTTGTGCTCTCATCATCTGCCTAGCCTTTTCCCAACTATGTTGGGGTCGGCTTCCAGTCTAACCGGATGCAGCTGAATACCAGTATTTTACATGGAGCGACTGCCTATCTGACCTCCACAACCCAGTTAGTACTGGGTAATACGATACCACTTGGTAAGACTGGTTGTCAGAATTTTTAGGCCACTGACTACCTAACGACTGTCAAAGATCTACAAATGACACCCGGGACCAACGGCTTAACGTGCTTTCCGAGGAACGGAGGAAACTCGGTATGTAATGGGTGGTCACCCATCCACAGACCAACCTATGCAAGCACGGCTTAACCAAAAGATCGATCCGAGCGGCTGTTATTATTTAGCCACGAGGTCTCCTTCGTTATTTATCTCTTTTGCATAATTTAATGCCCTAAGACTTAGCAGTTTAGGTTGTGTGTCGTCTGCCAGTGATTGACAATTAAAAAAATTGTTATTGAGTACATGATTCCTACTACTACTACATTAACATTTATTTTTGTTCTTTTTTTTTAACCCCTGTTGTATTTTCATCTCTGGAATCTGGAACACTGTCGTCTCTCTCTTGGAGGTGGCAGTTAATAGATGCGACACAGTACGCAATCAATTTGTTAAATGTGTTTTTGTTCCAATAATAATATTTGATATGATTACCAATTACTACTAGGTGCACCTCTGCCGAATCCTTCGGGTATTACAGGCGTGATGTGTTATGTTGAATTAATACTTTTTATCATGTTTCCGCTGGCCAACCTCGAAAAATAGCATTGGATTAAAATTTGAAGCATATTTCGGTAATTTCGACCAGTCACAAAAAACAACACAAAATTTTTCATGTCGTACAACTTTATTGGTCTCGTTATCTCGTAGTTCTTTGAGCTCGTGGTGGTGATTTCAGATGATACGGTTTTTACGTTGTGCAAAGTGTAATTTGAACTTTATTTACTAGAGCACTTGCAGTTGCAGAATGCAGTTTGACTTCTAGCCTGTGAAAACAACAGTTTCGGATGTTTGATAGTAAAATTGGTCCCGTATTAGCTACAGTAAATTCAAAAGGTAATAAAAAAGAAGATCTTTATCATATTGTTTAGATCTTTATCATATTATCATATATTTGCTCATTTGCATACTAAAAGTCATGAATTACTATCAAATAAATTTGTTAAAATAATGCATCAAAATATTGCTGGGTTGATAAATAAATCAAATAATCTTACTGTATGTTTGAATGAGCTACTTGAGAAAAAAATTAATGTGGATGTATTGTGTATCACAGAGCATTTTATAATGGAAAGTTTCCAAAACCAAATATATATACCGAATTACCATCTAGTTTCTTGTTACTGTAGAAAGCAGCAAAGAAGAGGAGGGGCATGTATCCTAGTCAAAAATGGTATACAATCTAAGGATATAGCTAAAATATCTAATGTATCAACTCCTGGAGTATTCGAATGTTGTGCCATAGAGCTTACTATGTATAAGATAATTATAGTCTGTATCTATAGGGTGCCAAACATAAACAATTTTGACTACTGTATGAATAAATTAGAAACAATTTTGCGAGAAATATCACGCTTGCAATACAAGAATATCATATTGTGTGGTGATTTTAACATAGATGTGCTCAAACAAAATAGTCACACTAATGAATTTGAATGTATATTGAATAGTTATAACCTAAAGTTAGCATTAAAACAACCCACTCGTATGGCAAGATTGACATGTATAGATAATTTTGCCCATAATTTCAATAAAACATGTAAGACTGATGTTATAGAATTGGCCTTGTCCGACCATACAGCACAGCTACTTTACTGTCCCGTACTAACATTATACGCCATAAACTACTGGTACACGATAAGAAGAGACTGCAAAACTGACAATTTAGATAAATTTAAAAAGTTTATTAGCAGTCTTTCATTTTCAGAAATGTATGAAACAAATGATCCTAATATAGCTTATGACAAATTTATTGACTTATTTCAATTAATATACAATCTATGCTTTCCAAAAAAACTAATTAAAATAGATATAATAAAAAAACCAAAATGGTTGTCTAATGGAATAAAATTGTGTAGTCGAAAAAAAAGAAAACTTTTATGGCAGTTTAGATTAAACCCTAATAACCAGAATAAAACTTATTTCAAAAGCTACTCCAAATTGTTTAAAAAGATAATACACCTAACACAAAAGGCACAAAACAACTATTTTATAAAAACATCAAAAAACAAATCTAAAAGTAGCTGGCAAATAATTAATCGTGCTAAACATAATTTACCTAAACATAGTATACATAAAATCAAATTAGATAACCATTTAGAAACATGTCCCCAGAAAATTTCGGAAGCATTTAATGACTATTTCATCAATAAAATCCAACCACAAATACACGTTGCCGATAAACCTAAAAGTCTAAAATCCGATTGGAACACCAAATCCATGTTCATGGCACCCAGCGTACCACCAGATATTCATAAAATTATAATGTCATTAAACAACACAGGCAGCGTAGGCTATGATGATATATCCAGTAAAGCAATAAAACATGTTTCAGTGGAAATATGTGGACATCTAAGCCACATCATAAATTTAAGTATAAGCGCGGGTGTCTATCCCTCTGCATTAAAAACATCTATCATAAAACCTCTCTTTAAGAAAGAAAACAGAGATCTAATGGAAAACTACCGGCCTATTGCTCTTATTCCAGTCATGTCAAAAATATTTGAGAAATATATTTATAAAGAACTGTTAGAATTCGTTCAAAAAAATAAGATTTTATGTGATGAACAGAAGGGCTTCCGACAACATAGGACTACCAACATGGCAATATATGACTTTTTATATAATGTTATTGGCAATATCGACAAGCGAAACCCAGTGTGTGGCATATTCTGTGATATGACCCAGGCATTTGACCACGTACATTATCCCACACTATTAAAAAAGTTAGAAACATATGGCATAAGAGGCAATGTCCTTAATTTAATTGAATCATATTTAAGACATAGAAATCAAATTACTGAAATTAGACATATCAATACCGTAAAGAAGATAGAAGAGATTTATCGATCATCAGGGCGTGAAGTAGTATATGGGGTACCGCAGGGAAGCGTATTAGGACCATTTATCTTTATATTATACATTAATGACTTACCTAGATGCATTGAAGTACCGGTGACCCTATTCGCGGATGACAGTACTTTGACAATACCTTGTAAAAGCGTAGAGACGTATGAGAATAATATTAATAATTCCTTAAAATCAGCTATACAATGGATGCAGGAAAACAATTTGAAAATAAACTTAAAGAAAACGAAGGCTATACATTTTACGCAACGGTTACCTAGCATGAACCTTAACATACAATATTGCAATGAAAACATAGAAGAAGTTAACACTACAAAATTTCTTGGCCTCCAGATTGATAAAAATCTTAACTGGAAAACACATATTGAGATTTTATGTAAAAAACTTAGCATATCCGCATACGCTTTGCACACACTTTCATTCACATTATATACGGATGCTCTACTTACAGCGTATTATGGTTTAGTAGAATCCCATCTACGCTATGGGCTTATATTTTGGGGTAACTCGACGGAAAAAGAATCAGCATTCAAGTCTCAAAAAAGATGTTTACGGGCGATGTTTAAACTTGACAAGACCGATAGCTGCATGCCTTATTTCAAAAATTACAAGATATTAACCCTACCGTGCTTGTACATATTAGAAGTAGCTGTGTTTGTTAAGTCGAATCCACATTACTATAAGCGTCTAGCCGACATATTCCCACGCAATAGACGTGACAATGATCAACTTTGTCTCCAATCCGCTAAGACGACCCTAATGCGAAAAAGTGTATACTGTATGGCTCCAGTCATTTTCAACAAAGTACCTAAAAGTTGGAAAGAACTACCTTACTCTATGTTTAAAAATAAACTTCGTACTTTTTTGACCACCAGGGCATATTATAGCGTTACTGAGTTCCTTAATGAAAAAGAATTTGTCTTAACATAGTAGATTCATTTGGAGGTACTTACACAATAATGCTAATTTTACTCTTTAATTTTATATAATTTGAATAACCCATTAGTAGTTAAGTATGACAACTTTAAATATTTTGTTATTTTGATTTATTTATTTTTTTGTTTGAGTAATAAATTTAATAAGTTAATAACTTTATAACATTAATAATAATTGTTCGAATTTTGCACGTCACGTAGTGACAAACATGTCTGCACTTAATTCACTTTTATTTTCATCTTGTGTGCATTTTTTATGTATGTACACACACATGTTTAAGCAAATAAATAATCTTATCTTATCTTATCTTATCTTACCATAAACTAGCTGTTGCCCGCGACATTCATCCGCGTGAAATTTATAGCCTATAACCTTCCTCGATAAATAGGCTATCCAACACTAAAATAATTTTACAAATCGAACCAGTAGTTCCTGAGATTAGCACGTTCAACCAAACAAACAAACTCTTCATCTTTATAATATTAAGTATAGATATAGCCCAGTCAGACTCTATTGTGGAAGTCTAAATTTCGAATGCCTGACCAAATCCAATACCTGAAACCCACCCTTTCTCTGCAGTCACACTTGCGACCAAGTCTAGGCCGTAGAACACTAGGCGAAACCTATAAGAATGCTGGAATAAAAACACTCTCTTGGATTTTAAACTCTTGGCTAAGCCCTGACAGTTCAAATTCCACAGTACAATAATATTCATGCATGATTTAGCTGCTTGACTGCCTCGTTGGTCTAGTGGACGCAATCGCGACTGCTGAGCATGAAGTCGTGGGTTCGATTCCTGGGTCGGACAAATCGTTATCGGGTTTTTCCATCACAAATTTCTCAGTAGCAGCCACGGAGTCTGGATTTGTGCCCGGTTGATGGCAATAGGCCAAACCAGGCCAGGCCAAGCTTAAACCAGTTATACTTTTTTTTTTAAAGACGTTGCCCCCCACTAGGAATTTCTACGAACATTTAAACTCACATACACAAACAGCCAGATCCAGAACAACTACGTGTAGATCATACAAATATTTATTCCGTGCGGGGATCGAACCCGCGACACGCAGCGCAGCAGCCAATCGCTCAGCCACTGCGCCAACCGTGCCAAGTTATGTTTAAGTCCCATGTGCGAATGCGAAATGTGGGTGTACTATTAGGTACACCTCTGCCTAACCCTTCGGGTGTTGCAGGAATGCTGTTATGTTATGTATGTAATTTAGCTATCGTTAGCGTCACCAAAAACGGGCGTAAACAACATATTTTTAATCCCATATGTAACAAGAATTTCCTCAAAAAGACGGCAGTAAAGGCACAATAAACACATTTCCCGCGGCAATTACGCCTCGTCTTAACACGCGCACGTTCTTTGTTAGTTTGCTTCACAAAATTCTGTCATAACACTCTGCCCGTCATTAGTAGAGAGTGGAGCCTCTCGTTATATTTTACGACCGGCCTGGCGACTGTTAGTAACCCTTTAAATGCAACGGTCTTAATATGGAATGATATCCTTTTATCTTATAACCAATTCTCTATGATATAAACTTGTTAGTGAGTGAGTGCAGTTATAGATAAGTATTTGAGTCATCTTTACGAATTTCTGATTATGAAAATTATATTCAACATATAAATATAAACTACAAAGCTTCTCATCTTCTCTTCGAGTCGCTGGCACGGACTCTTCAGGTTTCTATTGGATCCCTAAAAGAGCAGTTGTATTATGGGCACTCAGAACATTCCAGTAAGTGGCTCACGGCCTAGACCTCGTCGCTTTCACATTGTGGGTCAGATATATCTATAATCTGCCATTTTTTTAAATTTGTATTTGCAAACCCGAAATAGCTGTTAAATTGCATTGATTTTTAGGCCAAATTTACGACAACTTGCCATGTACATTAATGTTTACATGTCTCGTGTCTTTTCATCTATATTAAGCTTAAGTTAAAGTTAAACTAGTAAGAGTTAAGTTAGTGTGTGTGTTTGTTTTGTGTTGTGTTAGTTTAAGTTTGTATGTAGGGGTAATCTCCGGAAACAATGATCCAATTCTAAAAATTCTTTCACTGGCAGAAAGCTACATTATTCGTGGGTGATATAGGCTGTAAATTATACTTATATCATGCATTTTAGTTGAGCTATCACAACTTTTGCGGACGAAATCGCGGGCGAAGTGCTAGTTGCTCAATAAATATTTAAAACGTAGCGGTAAAATAAAACTGAAATGAAAAATATATTAATTGACAAACCGACTGGTCGTAATTTAGTCACTGCATCGGTAAAAATATTTATTATGCCCTACAGATATTTGTTCACAGTCTGTATTTTGTGTGTTTGCGACGTGCAAAGGGCATCCCAAAGTTTGGCTCATATTTTATGCACGACTCACTTAAACGCATGAATTAACCGTGGTTTATTTAACGAAGCTAGCCGTGCGGAGTATTTACAACCAGAGTGTGTGTATCACCAGATGTATGAACGTGGACGAAGAAAAAAGAGTAATTTGGGGGTATAAGGAACAAGGTTCTTCAAGGTTCGCATCAAGTTACCACAAACCCGCGGGAGACGCCCTGGGCGTCGGGGGTCACGTGGTGGCTCCCGGCCACCGTAGGCGCGGGCCTGTGGACGGCGAGTTATGGGCTAGCTCGCCGTCCGGCCATCTTATGACGACAGGCCGTGTCGACGGCGCGTTCGTGTTCCACGCGCGCCTCAAAGAGATGTCAGCAACCGAGCAGGGGTCCGCATGGGCCGATGCCTGCCAGAGCTGCGGGACTGTTCGAAAGAGACACCGTGGCCCTGGAACACAAAGGGCAAAGAAGGAACATGGATGGGTTTTAGTCAGTACAAGTCTGACACTCCCTTCCGCTCCGCCCAGAGTGGCGGGGGTCATTTGATGATTTACCAACCGAAAAAAAACAAAAAAAAAGTTACCACAAACAGTCAAATTTTCTCATTCGATTTTGAACTTAACCATCAACATTTTATGGCTTAAAACCATTTGGAGAAATTTGACAGTTAGTGGTAACTTGATGCGCTGGCGACTGTACCTATGGGTCGTAGAGGGTGGCTTCTGTAATTTCTGTTCACAGTCATGGTAAAAAGGCTCGAATTTATATATGCTTTTTATTTACCGAATACATTACTCAATAGCGCCCTGCACACGTACAGTTCGGACCGCGCATCTTGTACTGCGTTCCAAACAGCAGTTAGATCTGTACGGTTTGGACTGCGGATCAAACTGTTGTGCTAATTACGATTAAAAATGCATTCACGGTTTGGTTTGCCGACGAAACTTACATAATCTAGACAAACGTTCCGAACTGTGCGTGTAAATTGATTTTCAAGAGTTTGGACTGCAGTTTGGACTGGCGCGTGGAACGTTATAGCTTTTAAAAGTTTTTTACACAGTAGTAAGAAAAATGGACGATCGGTTGGTCATCGCGTTAGCTGGATTTGTAGTAAGCTTAAACAGCCGAAAAAAACGACGAGTTTTTTTCATAACAGAATATATCCATATCTTTGTCTGTATTCCTTTACCCGAGGCGGGTAAAGGAATACAGACAAAGATATGGATATATTCTGTTACCCAGTTATTCAGCAGTTGCAGCATAAAATGACCAGTGTAAGTAAACGATTACCACTACAATAAATCTGGTCGCTTGTTCAGCAAGTCGCTTAGTAGCTACGGGTACAAATGTCGGGTTCCGGCGTTCTGTTGCAAGCACCGTGTAGTAAATGGAGGTAATTTGCTGGTTTCCACTTCAATGTATTTCTATAATTATGTGAGGAATTATGTATATAATTCGGTACCTATGTCTTATTTAAAAAAGGTATGATTTGCCTTGTCTAGAATTAAGCTTTAGAAGGGGAGCTCCCAATGTTTAACCAACAAAATACTATGAATTATTATTTTTCACTAACAAACAAATTTTAGAAAAACTTCGGTTTTCCCTTCCTTATAAAATTAATACCTACTTACTACACGCATCTATAAGTTCTGTCTTAAGTAATTTAGTTAGAAATAGAATTGAGTTCAAATGCAATTTAAAGTCCAAGAAAGGGGTATACGATAAGGGGAGAATGTAGATAAATCAATTATGTATCTAGAAGCAGTTGAAATTGAATTCATTCCTGTATCTCAACAGAAAATAGTCAAAACCTACTCATAATAGAGACGAAAAATAAATAAATAAATTTAATTATTTATTTATTTACAAACTCTTACCTACAACTACCAATACAGATCTGCGATCCAATGAGATAGAGTGGCCTTACATGCAAAATCCTTAATCTACATCCTATAAAATTACATACAAAAATAAATGATAAATTAAAGATAAAGAGATGAGAAAATAATAAAAAGTTGAGTAGCTGCAAATAACCCCAAGACAAAACATTTAACACTAAACTTGTCGAGATTTCTGTATCTTAACAGAAAATAGTCAAAACCTACTCGTAATAAAGATGAGAAACTAAAGATAGTGAGATGAGAATATAATAAAAAGTTGAGTAGCTGCAAATAACCAAAGGAACAAAAAATTTAACACCAAACTTGTCGAGATTAACGCTCAGAAGCTAAAACATTATCTGTTTTAATAGTAAGCTCAAAAATTTCATACTCCGCTGTAAAACTCAGTAATATCTTTCCAAAACCGTGGATAGTCAAAACAAAAATCTGAGAAAGCTTTTAGTAAACGTGTTTGAGGCTCGAGTGATGTAAATTTCGGCACTCGGAGGATAGAAACAAGTGGCTTGCAAAGTTTTCAGAATAAATCTAAAAGGTATGATGGCTATGGAACTCCAATTTTATATTTTACATAAAGACTTTAGTTGGAAAACAAAACTTGTTCACTAGTTTGTTGTTACTAAGATTTATTGTTTTCATGAGCTGTCAGGAGTACTAACCCGTCCTATATTTTTCTGCAGCTCCGTGGTCTAATGGATTAAAAAAGATCGGCATTATTTACTATCAAAAGAGGTTTTTGTTACTGTTCGGGGAAGAAATAACTAGAGTTGACTGGAGGAATATTTCACTAAGGGATTGTAAAGAGGGTAGAATCTTAAAAAGAAACACATTGCCATGCCAACTTGATTCAGAGAATTAAGAAAATTCGAATAAGTAGAACATTCAGCAGAAAATTATATTTTTCCTTATCCAGTAATTTATAACTTCTTTTAACAGATAAGAAAGCTTTCAACGACATCTACATAATAATATCCCAAATTCAATTGACCCTCACAACTTATGCGGAATGACAAGTGGTCGACATCTTTTAAATATTCGTCTTCGTTTAGACGCCGATGGAAATCTCATTATAGAAAATGACATTTTCCTCACTGTCGAATAGGCACCGACTTCCCACGTGCCGGTCCAATCTTAATTCGTAACACTAAAGAGGTCACGCGAAGGCTTTTCAGTAAAAAAGGCCTTTGTATAAACTGAGCATATATTTTACATTATTCTCTCTCGCCGCTGAAACACCGGCTCCTCAACACGCGGACACTTTTCTCCCGGAGGGGACTCTTGAAGTTTATTGACATTTACTTACCGAGGGTAAACACGGCGACAGGGTTGTCTGTCTCGACTTGACTCGCCGCATAATGCGTCTCTTCCACACCAGCTACTTACCGACACGGGTATTATTTATCACCAATTCATTCCTCCAATATTCCTTAGGCACATAAACGATAGGGTAACGTCGGCCCACATTGCGTTTTTGCATACTCGACGCATGGGAAAGGCTGTATTATAAAGAGCTCGAGTTTCGTTTAGCATGTTTATATAGTCTGCTGTGTACTGCTTATCCTTATCTACTATTTTACTGCTGTATTATGTTACAGATTTTAGTACGTTTTTCGGATCTGTTCTGTAAACCTTTGCCCGGATTTCCCAATTTTCTTTTATGAAACGAAACGGAGGTAACCGTAGGCGATACTATTGCGTACGTAGATAAAATGGTACGAGTTCAAGTAGAAAAACAAGTTAAAAATAAACATTACATCTAAAAATATGCATTTTGTTGTGAAAACATACATTCAACGGCAAAACTTTTCCATTTTTCCGTAGATTGTGTCTTAAGAAACTAATTAAAAATTTCGCTTCACTTAAAACTTACCGCAGCCGTCGCTATCCTGATTTGCAACTTGCTTGAATTGATAAAAAAAACTTTTTGTTTATCCTCCGTGTTATTCGAACGGCGTTGAAGATTTCCTCCTCGAATTTCACCGCGGAACGGACGGCGAAAACAATGTGTCGGGATCAAACTAGCTCGAGACGGAGGCTAATGCAATATGTATCAGCTCTCAAGCGCAGACCAACACTAGCCGAAGGCCAAAGTATCCTTCGGGAAGTAACTACTTTTTATTTATCTGAAGTAGCTATAGAATTCACCCGACACGCAGGTAAAGTTCCAGGAAAATAGTCGCGTTTGTTTTGCTTGACCGCACTCGATATCCCTAATAGTTTGGGCGCAATACGCCTATTGAGTTTTGGATGAAAAAAGGAAGCTCTGAGGATTCGAATATAAATACAAAATTACCTATCACATTCAGGCGTCTGTCGAAATAGACGTGACACATTTCGTAGATCTATAAATCCATACGTCGTCGTCTGAGCGTCTAGCAGGCTGAGTAAGTCGCAGACCTATTACGTTTGTGTTATCCGTAATGTAACAAGACGCTGACTTAGCAGTATGCATTGCTATTCGGCTATCCGGCCTCGTAACGTACCTATTTGGAATGTATTTGGCTCCTGAGCATCGCTTGGCTCGAGTACAAGTGGGACAATAACAAACTGAGCCGCCATAAAGTGGCAATGTCAATTCCAACTTGTGCGCTTTTCACGAGTCTAGACACATTAACTAGCCATTGTGTAACATTTTTACTTTAGTATACAGTTGGAATTCACTGCAGTTTGTACTCAAAAGAGATATGAAAGCTTCAACAATGTTTTTGATGGGATCCCACATAATCTACTCCCAGTTTTAAAGGTTCAACTTTGTTGGGATTTATTTTATTCCATGATATAAACTAGATTGTGTCTTGTTACGTGATTTTACAACACTCCCAAAGTTGGATAAAAGTAGGAGCATTATCAGCAACACCAATATCACGTTTACCTCTGCCAACTGCGGAAACTTCTCTCCAGCGTATTACGAACGTTACGGAGGGTAAAACTTTTTGTGAGTACAAAACATGATTTGACAGATTGAAATCTATAACACCGTCGGGGCTGTCGACGGCTGATGTACCTAACCGTGCGGGAGATGATTGAGATCAAATCGAATGATTGACACGTCACTCACTTTTCCTCATTTTGCTATTCTTTCGTCTGTTTCGATTTCGGTTTGAATGCTGTCACGGTGTCACCTACGATACAATATTTCCAAAGCAGGAAGATTGAATTTGTCGGTCGAAAACGGAAAACGGTAACATAATTCCACCTCTTTGTGTTTGGGTACAAAAAAAAACATTTAACCGACGAACAGCCAGTAAAATCCATTGTTTATACGCTACAAAATATTTTTGATGCATAAAATTTCATTACCAATATTTCCATTGGACTAACTGGAACAGAATGGTGTTCATTAAGAGTCCATTTAAACATAAATTAGGCCACGGGAACTAAAATAACGGTCTATGTTGCGTAGCCTGGTGCGGGTTGGCATCGAATTGTGATAGAGGCAGGTTTCGTTGCCAAATTGCCCTGTCCGCTTATCATCTGGCTTACGTATGGCACACCAATAGCGCCGTGAGCTGTTACATTTTAAAAATTTGAATATAGAAGGGATTTTGAGACGAACGCCTTAATTTGCGAATGGGTTTCTAGGCCTGGGTGTGAGCTTACATTTGTGTTAGAGAGGTTCAAAGGAATTTTGGTGATATCTACTGTTGCAATGTTATGTAATGTGGGTAACTAGGTCAAACGCCATTGCCGTGCCAATTTTGAAACAGCTGTACATGCAGAGATACAAAATGTTGGAGCCTTTGTTATGGTTCTAAAAATGCAACTAACCAATACTTTACTATTTACTCCACAAAATCCATCAACCACAAGCATTGAAAATCAAAACCTCAATCAATTACGGAAACAATCAGCAATAGCGAATTTTGATCCTCCAATTTTGATATCAAGGTTTTCTATTGCAGAGGGATTAAAACGAAATCCCGGATGCGGAGCGCCGGGGACGCGTGGCCTAGCCATGCATTCATAAAGTCACTGCATATTTTTTTTTTTTACAAAATTGTGGAAATTTCCAGGCCACGGAGCTTAAGGGAGCCGATGACTTGGAAAACATTGGTCTTCTCGCTCGATTTGCACTGCAAATTGATTTTTATATGGGCCGGGAAGATTCCTCTGTTTGTTTGTCATGTAGCGCTATTCATCAACTGCCTATTGTTGCTGCAATTTGTCGTTAGGGGATAGAAATGGTTTGTTAGTTGCAGATAGAAAATAAATAAAATGTTTGCTGAAAACATTTTCATTTGTTTTCAGTCGTTATGTTCATACTTATGCATGTGTGCAACGTGTTTTTAAGTTTAATCTCCTCATAATAGTTTTTTCATAATGCCCTGAAGTATTTAAGTCTGTACTGCCTCGTTGGTCGAGTGGTCGCAAGCGCGACTGCTGAGTATGAGGTCCTGAATTCGATACCCGGGTCGGGCAAAGTGTTATTGAGTTTTCCCATCAGGAACTTCTCAGTAGCAGCCACTGAGTCTGGATTTGTGCCCGGTTGAAACATAACTGGTGAAATGTGGGTGTTCCATTAGGTACACCTCTGTCTAAAGCTTCGGGGATTACAGGCGTGATGTTTTATGTTGATTTACTCTGTACTAACTTTCAGAAAAGCTATTGACATAACAAGCTCTAACTAAAAAGAACGTAAACGCTTGTAATACGACGATGAAAACGTCGTTTGCAAAAAAACCTGTACCACATACGTGCTTACGTCCATATTATTATGTTAACAAAGATTTCGCCTTTAAGTCTGGATTGCTGCGCTCCTTTGAAGGGCCATAGCGGGTCGAGCTTCCGCCGGTGGAACATAATCGCAGCCGCTTTTTGCGCTTTACTCAGCCGCTGTACAAAGAAAAACGTAATCCGCGCTCTTAGTATCAAACGCAGGCGCGTCTCAATGGCTCTTTAATACTCCATATCTACTGAGTAACATACACAGGTATTTAACAGTAGTATGCATATTTTACGCTCTTTTGAGTATAGTTTAATTTAGCGTAATACGGATGTTGAGATGAATGGAACATTTTTGGGGCTGCAGTTATTTGGCTTAATAATCTTTTTGCTAACGGTAGGTAAATTGTGTTCATGATTTTTTTACTGTAGCTTTTGGAATTCAATGCCAGTAGCGTACATTTTGTAATGAGCTTACACTCGTAAGCAGCCCAAATTATTTTTTTCTGGAAGTAAGAGAACATGGTTCTTTAGTAGGTGTACTACGTAGGCCAATATTTTAAAGGAGTTTAGTAAATAAGTACCAAATTGCCAGTACGTTTTCATTACCAGAGCATTTTTTGACCAAAAAGGTCAGTCTTAATTTTTTTTTAATTTGCTAGTAAATTTTTCTAGTCTAATATGTGTTGCATTCGTGGTTAGCATACATGGCTGTATGTATACTTACATCTGAAGTTTACCTTATATTACAGTTTACGTTTTACACAGTTGACGTGCGAGTATACAGGTGATGTATGTAGGCGCGTATAGTTTATCGGCATATGGTTCTATCAACGCAGTCGGCCGTCGACTTGACAGATGATCGATTTATGATGTTCAGCCGTCTCTGTATTTGGTGAGGAAATAAACAGTTTGCCAAACTACAGGTGGTGTGAAGTGTTTGTTCAGTTGAAAACTGTAAAGATTCGGTTACCAGTTTGCTATCTTTCTCATTAGACTTCATCTCCAGTCGATTCTGCGGAATAGGTATCGTGAGGTCAAAAACAGCACCGTCCTCCTCTCTGCTTATAACATCAAACTGCGATCATCAATCCAATAAAGCCTAGTGATTATGAAGATATCTCTTGACTGTTAGAGTCCCAACTTTGTTAAAGATACTTAAATTATTCAAGTTTCACACTTGTAACTAAAAAGTAGGCATTTTCAATCATCCTATGATTCTAATCGAAACATTAAAACCCCTGAAATCTCTTTTCAGATAAGTTTAACTAGGTAAACCCAAGATTTATCTCCACTACATCTTCCAGCTATAATAAAACAGTCCCTCAACCATCGGATGTGGTAGTGGACGAAAAGGCTTTTACTTTCCTGAACCTTACTCGTATAATTGACGGCAGGAGTGTCCCAGGAACATAACATATCGACGGAATATTTCTCGACGAGACAGCAACGGCGCGTCATTTCCGGCGATCCCCGTAGGGACGGGAAACGCAATAATTCATCGGTCTTTGTCGCGGGGGGCCAATTGAACGTTGATTTTTCTTTTGCGACAAACTGCACGAGTCGTGAGTCGTGCCTTGATTTAATTTTGTCGGAGTCATATTTTAGGAGTAAAAGAAAAGTGTCTTTTTGGACAAATAAGGTTGTCGTTTACAAACTAATAGGGAGAATCGATTGTTTCAAGTTTTACGATAAAGAGTATTTATTTTAATCTTAGTTAAGTCTGTCTGGCTTCATTTGATTTTGTTTGTGAAAGTTTGAAACATAATGGTCCAAAGCCTTATATAGGTATGTGTTAGATACATATCTACTTACAATATGTTGATGCACTTTGATGAATAAAATAGGATAAGTCATAGGGATCATAAAATAAACTATAATTTAGATTATTGTAAAAAATTGTGATATATTTCTTTGTTAGACTATGAATATTTAACTGTACAAAATACATGGTGTTTCTAATTTACAATTAATATTAATTAACAAAATAATATAATTATATTATATTATACGCATATAAAACATTACTCGATGGCTGGCGACGAGCGGTCATTTGTTAGCGCTTTCCTTAACTTCACAGTTGCAAATTGTTGGGGCCTGTGGGAGAAATGCAAAATTACTAGAGACAAACAATCAATTTCTATTTAGGGTCCTACATAGATTTAAGGTGCAGTTCAAAACATTTTTTGCTTTACTTAATTTAAGACGTAATATTCTTTAACAGTTGTGTCGTTATTCAATGTTTATTTTACGTAGATTTTAGTATTAATTATCAGAGTATTGACAGTTCTAAATACGTGGCACAGAAATACAAACAACACACAGAGAGGAACTAGACAAAAAGCAACAAACAATAAGATATTTCGTGCCTACAAAAGTAAAAGTAAACAATAGAATATCAGTAAGTAATTAAAACAAACCTCCTTCATGTTACTTGTAGACGGCTGTTTCGCGTCCCCATAAATCATACCAGGGTCCAAAAGTATGGCCTTCTTCTGGCAACAACTCGTTTCCTTCCGACGGTCTCTTCAGTAATTTGGTGCGAGGAAGCAACTGCGGTCGCTGTTGCTTCAAGGCTTCGTTGAACTTTTGGTCGTCTGACTCGCTGTATGGGCCCTCGCTCCGACGGTCGATAATACGCCTCGCTTCGAGCCTCGCCTCCTCTTGACGGATTTTTGACTTTTCGGCTTTCTTCGAATCCGTTTCGTAGTCATATCGAGACGATCTCCGCTCTTGGTCACTGAAGTATGATATGTTTGACTCGTAGTACCTCTCTTCTCTGCGTCCATTGTGCGGTAAAGAGCTATCGTCATAGCTCCTGTTCGCTCTATTCTTCTTTGGATCCCTGCCCCTTGTATCAGTAAATTCTTTCCTTGTTTGGTGTCTGTCTAGCGAGTAATCAATTCTTGGTTCACGGTTGGGTTCAAATGGTCTGCCATCTTTCTTCTGGTTTCTAGTTTCGGCCTGTGGATACTCTTTTTTATGATTCTTTCCGTTTTCAAAATTGTTTTGTTGATGATTTTTCTCTTCATTGCTTGAGCGCTTTTTATATTTCAAGGTTCCCTCATCGTGTCCATTGTAAATGTCCTCATTATGCACGTCGTTATTGTTTCGTTCGATGGGAATACCATAACGATCAGTGTGTTGCTCGTTGTCTTTGTACTTCAGTGTTTCAGATGATGCGGAAAATGTCTTAATTTCTTTTGAATTATCTTTGAAAGTTTTAAATTCCATAGTTTTCGGAGGGCTTCGCTCATGAGTAGAGTTTTTAGTTTTTTCGGAAGATAATGTGGCACGAACATGTGGCTTGATCGGGGTTACTTCTATTTCTT
The DNA here is from genome assembly GCA_963576755.1 of Noctua janthina. Taxonomy (NCBI): domain Eukaryota; kingdom Metazoa; phylum Arthropoda; class Insecta; order Lepidoptera; family Noctuidae; genus Noctua; species Noctua janthina. The sequence continues at coordinate 10,979,476 of OY755055.1, forward strand.
CAAACTCTGGCATGTATGCGTTTTCTTTGCGTTTCTTAACATCTTCCTCGATCATTTGCGTCTGCCGACGTCTATCCATTTCTTGCTGCTTCCGTGATTTCATATGATCATCTACAATTATACAGTCATATGGATCAGTGCTCGAAGCAACAGAATTAACGTCAGAGCTGCTGTCGTTGTCATACTTCTGCAGTATTTCTCTTCGCTTAACAGTTTTCATTACAAAGCCTTCTCCGTTCTCATCGTTATAGAAACTGTTTTCAAAGTTCGTTTTGATTGTGCTCGTGTTGGTTAAGTCCGAGTGCCTTGACTCGTTTCGTGGTATAAAATCTTCATGTTTTTCTTCAATTATCGATTTCTCGGACATACTTTTCTTGCTCATAGTTTGACTTTGTTGGTAGCCATCCATTGCTTTGCGACCTTTTTCTATTCTTTCTTCGTTTTGAATTGATCCCAGGCTCTTGGCTTGGCGAATGCCGTTGACAGCTTTCACGTCTTTTCTGTCAATAGTTTCTTTTGGACGCGGTGGCTGTCCGTTTTCAGTGGGAATTGTTTTTTCTGGAGAAGCTTGTTTTGGAATATCTGGCGCAGGGCGCAATTCCTTTTTCATCTTTTCGAAAAGCTTCTTTTTGTACTCTGGAACGGTGTCAACAATATCGCGATGTTGCCAGAGCGACATTCCTTCCATGATCTCTTCAGCAGTAGTGCGTCCAAATTTCCAAAACGATTTAGTCCTCTTGACTTTTTGGGAGTCCTTGTCCATGTCCAACATGTTGCGCAGCATTAACTGTTGATCATCAGTTAAGTATCCGTTGGCGGTATTATTTGGTTTAGGACCTCGCCTCAAACTTTGAGTTTTTAACAAGTACGCTCTGTTATCGATGTTTTGTTGGGCAGATTTACTACAAAAATAAATAGAAAGAAAAGTGAATGGTACTAGCTTAACTACATAAAAGCAACGAAAAATATCAAGCATACAGGAGTTTAAAATGAATGCATGCAAAAACGACCAAACTAACTACTAAGGGGCTTTATAAATACCTGATCGGGACACGGAGTCGTTGAGCTTCTTCATCACTGTAGTCTACGTCGGGCTGTGGTGGTGGCTCATTGGAGAAGCCTGAATCGTTGGAGCTGTGCAGTGACACATTTCCTACCGCACCAACTGCACTAACTACGGTTTTGGCTGGTCCTGCTTTATTCTGAGCCACCTGCAGAATACAAAGAGGTTCATTAATATTTGGAATCGAAAGTACTTGTATGTCTTATTGTGAAGTCTGACAATAAATACCTGAGAACGCATTGGTAATGTCTGTGGCCCGAAACTCCTTGTTTCTATGACAGCATGAGTGGTGAAGCTGGCTGATGATGTGGAGTTCTTGATAGCACTGGTAGCACCTGCGGCCGGAGTGGACGCGTGGAATGTGGCGCTCGCTGAAGTGCTTAGAGCACTGGGTGAGGGCGCTGGTAAAGTCGGTGGAAGGCCTGGAGAGCCACTTCCAAGACGACCCTATGAAAATTGTGGTGTTTTAGTATTTCTCTTTAGCAACAAAAGTACATTAATGACGGAAATCATATGAAAAACATGAACTCTGATCCCTCATTTTTTTTTTGTGGTGGGTCTGGTAATGTTATCTTATGTCGCAAAAACTTTACCTTGGTAACATGATGAGCAGTGACCGTATCTCCGAACATGCGTGCCGGTGGGTGCGAGTGCGTGTGCACTGAGCCTGAAGGCGTGGTCTGTGCGTGCGCCATTGGCGCTGGTGGTGGCGCCTCTGAAGGTGTCTGTACGACACTCCACCGAGCTGGTGAATTTCTGCGAAAATAATCAAGTTTAGTACCGCTTCTTTAACTGTGGTCATGCTTTGTTCATTGTGGTTCGTCAAATTTTGTTTTTTCTTTTTACTTTACAAAACAGGCCAGGATATATTTTGGACTATTTGAGAATGTAACGTGGGGTATGAAATATGGGTAAGTCCCAGTTTTGATGTTTGCTGTAACATTCCTGTGTAATTTCTAAGCCACATTTTAAGAGGTCCCGCGCCTTCGCTTATCCCTTGTTGACTCGTATTTTGTTTTCAAGAAACAATAAAGTAAGAACTGTACATTTGAGCTAAGAATCTAAAAAACAGTAAAATATCAAATAACGTACCCAGTTTCATCAAGAGGGATCGGCTCAGTATACGCAAGAGGGAACCAGCCAGCATGATGAGACCGCAGGTTTTCGCCATATTGCCATCCTTTGGTCCTTTCCCCTAGGAGGGCCAGTACATCTCCTTGTTGGAAGCTCAGCTGGTTGTCTCCGGCAGCTGCGTAGGCATATAAAGCTCGGGCCAATGGTGGGTCTCGTGTGGTACAGGTCGGCGGGGCAAGAGATGAGGGACGGGTTGCTGTGCGGGTGTCAGTAACTGCAAAAAAATGGATTATAGCTCAAGATTAACAATAGTAGAGTAATATTATAGACGCACAATATTAAGGAAGACTCTCAAAATGTTCTCGAAATGTGTCTCGACATTTTATTTGGGAAAGAACTGTGTTTGTCGCATTGAAATTAAAGTCCAACAACATAGATTAGCAAGAATGTTCATGAAGTTGCACTTACCTTGATCTTCATTATTTGAGCTGGCTTGAAGATTGAAATCAGATTTGGCTCTTGACATCCCTTGAGCTGGTGAGCCTAGGTCTCCAATAGACCTGACGTCAAGACATGAAGCATCCACTGATCTAGTTTTACGTAAAGCAGATCCAACTGAAGCTCGATCATCATCATCACCTATGCGAGGACTTGCGTATACGTCCTCATCAGCCCAGAATGACACTTGCTGTAAACAAAAATCAAGATATTTATTCTATACTAGCTGTTGCCCGCGACTTCGTTCGCGTGGAAACTTCGATGTATGTGAGAGTAAAAGTACCCTTTGTGCTTCCAGACTATAATCTATCTCGGTGCCAAATTTAATCCAGATCCGTTCCTCCTTTGTAGCGTGATTGAGTAACAGACATCCGTTCAAATTTTCGCATTTATAATAATCATTATTTCGTGAAGGTACGACAGAAACTTTCAAGTATTTCGATTCTGATCTGTAATTAAGTTAAGGCTCAGCCTTGAGTCAGTCTACAATTGAGTTCAGGGTTTTAAAAGCCATAAAGCTTTAACAGGATCAGATAAACAACCATAAAATGTCTTATTTGTTAGTAGTAGGTACAGTAGAAGACAAAATTCTTATAGAACCATTACGGAATTCAATAATTTACTTTTCCGATTCTATTCGTCATTTTGAAGGTAAACGTCCGTTTAATCGGGCTGTATAGACGGTAAGCGCCCATAAAATAATTTTACGTTAGTGGAGATAGATTTTTATGACGTCGCAAGGTAGGACTTGGAGTTGTAAAAATATTTTTCTGTTTGCTTTTATCTCGGACGAGAGGACAGGTGGGAGTACGCAATGATGTTAAACTTTCAACTACCTCTCCGGATATAGGGGCTACTAATTGCCGCATTAGAGGGTGAAACCGGCACGTTACATTAAAAATATTAATTTAATAATTTTGTAGTGGTTTTAGCGCTGCGTCACTTGGCTCAAATGAGTCTCATACAAATAAACTTACAAATTAATGTACCGAATTACAGTTGTAAATCATCTTTGTTTACTTTTTTTCAAATAAAATAAAGTAGTATAGTAAAAGTATTGTTTCATTTTCTTAGCGTGTTGACACTTTACTTTTTCATAAAGTAGCGCCACGAGTCACGTTTTAAAACTAAAGTCATATTTACTTTATTAAACGTCAAGTTGATTCAAGAGCAAAATTACCTACTTTGAATGAATAAACTGCTGTTATTAACTGTTTCACTCTAAGGGGTAAGAAAATAAATAAATGTTTTAATTCGCTCTATTTCGAAATAGTTAAAGATTTCTGTAAAAAGTCTTGCTAACTAGTAGTTTCTTCTTCTTTTTCTTTCGTATTGATGGTCGTTTTTATCAAATTCAGAGGCCCAGTTAGGAGTCCCCGTTATTAAATAAATAACGGGGAAAAATTGCAGGTGTACGACGTCTGTGACGTTTTTATGTCCTCTCAATTTCTGGACATTTTGGACACTCCAGTTGTGGTTATGGTCTAGTCGAAAGCACCGCTCCAATGAGAGTCGGAAGGATCTTTAATCCCTCATTGCCAAATTGAGTTTGCAGCGGCCAACTTTGACGAGAAATCAATGGGTTGTTCACCAGTTTCAAACTACTTACCCTCATTCGGCTTACGAACATAGCTTCAACATTGGGAGGCAGGAACTCACGGGTCCTGGATACTTCAAGCCACTCATCTAGACCGGTGTTGTAGGCAGCAGCTCCTGCAGTGTGGTAAGCCAGCCAGTGTTTAGCCAGAGAGCATTGCCGTTCTAACACAAAACCATAGCGACGGCGCTCTTGTGTCATGGCCTGGAAAAAAAAAAGAAGAATATTTACACAAGTACTGACTAGCTGAAAAAAACTGTACTAAACTCCTGCTTAATATAAGTAAGCAACTCGCATATAAACGCTTGAGTTCCAAATCAAGTTTGCCAAACGAATTGATTTTCCTAATTGTAAAAGTTTTTAATTTTGAGGTATATTTTACTAGGCCCATCGTATACGCTGTTACTCAAAAATGACCAGATATAACTCAAATCACCAGTCGGTTAAATCATCAGTCAGGGTAGCCAGAAAGTAAGACTTAAGTGAGTTACTAGATACTTTTGAGTAGCGTTGTAGACGAGGGTGGAGCATTTAGTCTTATAGATTTCACAACCTGATTTTAAAAGCTTAGTGAATATAATCTGCTATCAAATCTTACGTCAATGATTTGATTAGCTGTTGTCATTTTGGTCAACCTACCATAACAACTAACATAAGATTTGACAGAAGATAAACTCGACCAGACATTTTTGAACACTTTAGAAAGCGGTTGGAAAAATCACCATTGTTCCAAATTAAAAAGTCTCTTTTTGTTTTTTTTTTTTTTAATGGACTGCAGTATGGCGCGTTGACAATATATTAATTAAGTCGTCTGAAAAAATGTTCGTAACAATTTTTAATTAGATCATTATTGTCTGAAGCGGTCCTTTAAGATGCAATTACAGACCAGTTTTGCAATTCAATGAATGAATAAAACTAACTGAATGCAGTTCTGTTAAGATCAATAAAAGTTGTAGAGTATTGTTCGTGTCTCTTTGTACGGGTATTGTGCTAGGATAGAATTCGACGTTCGTTGTTAGATAGTACTTACGTTCTTCAGGCTTTGTTCACAGAACGCATCCAATTTGGTTTTCTCCTCTTCTAGTATTTGCATGTTCTGTAAAAATAGTACAATGTCATTACAAGTTTGGAGACCTGTTTGCAATTGAAATATATTTTCAATTTGGTGGGTGCAAGGAGTATTCTTGACAGTACATGGCGTGTGCAGGGAGTGAATTAATTAAGCTAAGAGTTTTCTATCAGGAAGTTCTCTGTAGTAGCCACAGAGTTTAGATTTGTGCCTGGTAGATGGGGCAATAGGCACGCCCCTATTACGTGTAATAAAAAAACAAAACTGGCGAAATATGGGTGTCCTATTAGGTATACCAGAGTTACGTAGAATACCTCGGGTATACCTAATACCCTTCGGGTATCACAGGCGTGATACCCGTAATGTGATGTTAATAACATCACATTACGGGTATGAAAGTTTCTAAGAATTTTACATAACACATCACGCCTGTAATCCAAGAAGGGTTAGGCAGAGGTGTACCCATTAGTACACCCATATTTCGTCAGTTATGGTTAAGTCCCATAGGAAGCGAGCCTGTTGCCATAGACCGTGCACAGATCTAGACTCCGTGGCTGCTACTGAGAAATTCCTGATGGATAAACCCATTAACACTTTGCTCGACCTGGGAATCGAACCCATGACCTCATGCTCAGCAGTCGCGCTTGCGACCACTAGATCAACGATTCAGTCAGTCGAGGTAGTCTAAGAATTTTATTGTGAGTTAAATAAGGTTACTACGTAATACTATTCTCTTTTGAACAGTTGAGTATTCGAACTGAGTATTTTTGGCCGAAGGGTCAAGTGGTGTGAGGAATATACATATAATTAATTTGATCGCACCAGATTCTATTACCAAAACAGACTATTATTTATCGAAACGTGTCAGCTATTCATCAAAATTCCTAACACACAAAAGGACGAGTCAATTAACATATTATTATACAGCATCGTATTTTATGTTTATACGAGAATTTATTTATGCGAACTATTATTATGCCTATTACGTGAAAATATGTCACAGCAGAGTCATTGTGAATATGTTATATGTACTGACTAGCAGTGCCCCGCGATCTTCGTCTGTGTGAAATTATTATAAAAATATTAGATACGACTTCCATATTTGATCGAATTTTGTTAATAATTTAACAAGAGCTTTTTTTTCTGCACTGGACCCTAATCCTTATTCTAAAATAAAAGTAGCCTATGTTACTCCTTATAACATCAGCTATCTGTATCCAGTAAAAGTCCCGTCAAAATCGGTCCAGCCGTTTCGGAGATTTGCCGGAACAAATAGACAGATAGACCGACAGTGTGACAGTAAAAAAATAAAAAAAATGTTTTTTTTTGTTATAAGGACCGTTAACCGTATATACTTTCATATGTATTCAGTAAAAAACTGTTAGCTTAAAATTACAAACAAACATTTAATTTTTTTTTGTATAAATGTGTAGATATATAATTATATATGTTCCTCTAGTTTCAATACTGTGCTTTGAATAATACATGCAATTCTAGTTTCCTATTACCATTCAATGAGAATATGGGTAGAATTTAAATCTAATACTCTCAATATAAATTAAATGGTCTACCACAGTTTATACAGCGTACAAATAGGAACCAATATAGAATAAAGAGAGATTGAAATTCGAAAAGGGAAAATTCACTTGCGGTAAAAATGACGGAGAAAATAAAATGACACATACATTGACAAGTTCAAAATAACTTCTATTAATGTTTTCAGTACCTACAAAAAGAGCAATGTATCTCTTACCTTCATCTCCTTATCCATTGCAGTTCCAACTTTGGTGACATTAGGTTTCTTCTTTCGTTGTTTTTTTATAGTCGCAGCTGCCTTACTGTAGCTCTCTGACCTCAGTTTGTGTTGTTGTAAAAACCTCTTTTGCTCCGACTGAAAAAACAAACGGTTCATTTGAATTTCGAATACTTCAGTTGTTTCGAGAACATCGTTCCCGTGCGTCATACTGTTCTGTTTTATGAATTCCTGGTACGGAATTTTGTGATGAAAAGAACGATACCATAGTTTCTCGACTTATTGAGTGTCAATCGAAATACTGTCTAGTGAGTCTAGCCCGAAGTCAATAAAAATACGAGCAGTTCTTACTTGGAAACTAGATTCGAATTCCATTGAAACTAATGAGGAGGTACAAGTTTACCTATAATACTAAGTTTTTTTAGAGAAAAATAGCCATAGTTCACCCGGATTAAATATTTATGTAGTAGCAATATGTTGTAGAAGTCACAGCTCGTACCAAACAACAAAACTACGCCATTTGTAAAAATAAACGAACTGTTGGTGGCTCCTGCCGAAACTTTTTTAATAGAAAGTCTTATCTCACGGGCGCTATACTAAGCTTATTTGAACTCGGAACCCTATTCCCTTTATCCGGTAAACAATCCCTTGAAACTTGGAACTATTCACATAAAAGATTATGAAACAAAGAAAAAACCTTATTGACTGACCTGTACTACTTTTGTATCTTTCTCCAGATTAGTTTCCAAGGGTACCAGTAGATCTACGTAAAATGCCTTTAGCTGAAACAAACAAATAACTTGCAGATTATTGGGGACATTCTGCTGCGTCCTAACCAAAGCGATCATTACGCGTACACTCGAACGTTGCGTTCATTTTGTTCGGCGAACACCAACGCGTTCTGGTTTTCTAAACAAATGAGTGACATTTCTGGTTGCGACGATATCATGTTTGCACGACCGATAGGTTTGGTTAGGACACGAGGTTATACAGTTTCCTACTACTATAAGGACAAAGGCAAAGATATATCTATAAACAGTATGTTTGTCTTTCTTGTTAGTTTTCCTTATAAATGGAACTTACGATATTCATTTGTTGATCTTGTATTTCTCGGTACACCTCGACGACTTTCATTAGGGCAGTTCCTGAAAATTATTGTTATGCTTTAGGTGGGTTAATTGACTATTTTCTTATCTTTGGTAAATATTCACATTTACGGAATTCATAAGTTTTATTGTATTTTTAGGGAAATCTGCTTTGCTATACTTGCTTGAACACTAAAAAATATTATTTAACATAAAGTTTTGATAAACACAAAAACATAATACGAGAAATTAATAAAATATATAAAACAATGCAAGGAAAATAAAAGTGAAATGCCTGAAATAGCTTTTGGTACCGATAATTTTCATCCGATCAAATTTACTGAAACACACAAGGGTGCACTTTCCTTTTGCGTGCCCCAAATTGCAAGTCAAATCATCCAATATTACATACATAATATATTCCATACCTATATCAGCGCATCCTCCCCACGTGCCCTGTTGTGCTTGCCTGCCCAGCTTCCCCACTGCATCCACATACAACCGCGATGCCGCGGCCGCACCTGTGCCAAAAAAATGTTCGATAAAGCCATATGTATGCACTGACGTAGGTACCTAACTACCTACTCTGCTGTAGCCCTATTTGAATCGAACATGGTATCGTGGTATAATGGAAACGTGCCGATCGTCGATATATCTGGTGGTGAAGAAAAAATGAAGAATACATCAGTGGTGGTCATTGTTTTGTGCAAGCCTTTGTAATTGACTGGACTGGGGTGGAAATTGTATTAGGGTTTGAGCAAAATTTTACAAAAATAATGCCGTTAAATCAACCAATGTAATATTTATGTAAGCTATAGAGAGAATGTAGGAAGACCATTCTGCCAATGTTGTCCAAATAACAATGACAATAAATCCATTTAAATCTGTCTAGTGCCACGAATTCAGATAAATGAACCGCGAAATTCATTCCATAAACTAGTTTAATTTCGCCATTTTTACATAAATCGGACATTACATCGGTAACAATCGAATTTTATGTTCCTCATTCACCTGTTAAGCAACTTTAGTGAAATTAAATAAAATGCGAATCGATAAAATAAAATCAGAACCAGAAAATCGTGATGAACTCGATCGCGGATGTTGATACGAAATATTGTACTCGGACATAATAGTTTCGATACATAAAATATGATATAATGTACCTAAGTAGAGTTGTACCAGCCACATCGCATTATCTAAGCAGTGAAAGTACTTATCTATTATTATTAAATTATAGCGTTAAGCCACTAAGTATGCAATCATATTTTGTTATTTTTTCCTTACGTAAAACGGATTCTTAATTCGAAATGATTGATCATTTTTTTCTTTAAAATGTTGTAAAGATGGCCAGTCATTGATGAACGTATAAGTAGGTTAATGACCTGTAGTTACGTAAACAAGTCTTAGTAGTAATTAAGAATCTTGTAATAAACTGTAGGTATATGTAATTTCGCAAATTTTAAAGGAGGGGACGTCGTAACTGAGTAATAATTACTTATTACTATGCGATATTATCTAAAGTAGAACGTCTATAGTCTGTGGTCTTCGTCTGAGAATAGGATTCTCTTATCTTTTCCCGTGTGGGTTGCTGGAAAAGGGATTATGTGCGGAAAGGCACCTGTTCTCTGATAATAGAAATAGGTAACTCACTGAGATATCTGAGACATAGGTACGGCTTCTAAGTGCTTACATAATTTGTTACGACCAGCTTAAACCAAAAAAGTGTAACGAGCATTTGGAACGACTAAAACAGGGTCAGCTGTTGATTTACCATAAAAGCATGAAACTTAAAACTTCATTAGAATAATTTAAGCAGACAAGTACTTGTATCTAGCACAAATCAACAACAAGTACGGTTAAATACCACATCTTGTTGTCCTCAAACTGTTTGAGAAGTTCCAACAGCATTTTTTGTCCTTTCAAGTAAAAATATTCAGGCCAGATTAAAGGAGGCTGATGGCATTCAACGAACCTATAAAGTGCCATAAAATGTTAAGTGCTTCGAGAAAATTTCCAATCGGGGGTTTTAGACGAAATTAAATTTTAATATTCATTTTACTTAATGAAAGTAACGTTAAGTCATTATGTCCAAAATGTAATAAAACGATGATAAACTTGAGTACAGAGTCCAATGCGTAGATTACAATTATGCATTTTGTATTGCTCCCCAATGCTAAATCCTTTGATTTATATACGAAAGTTAAGAGAAAGGGAGCAACGAGGACAAAGTTCAGCTAATAAATAAACAGGTCACTCATTACACTCATAAAGCGAGATAAAACAAAATGAACCGCAAAACATCTAAATAAAACACATACATGGAGGCCTCTGGAGCCATACATCGCGGGAATGCCCAAGTTTATTGCTGCTAGTTCTGGCTATAATACTCTAGATAAGCCAGCAGAGACAATTTGGCACAAACCACGCCCCAGTTCCGTAGCCAAGCAAGCGGGGAACACCGAGGTTTTGCATATAGATGCGCCCATTTGGCTTACACTACATAAATTAATTGTACACGTTTCACTGAATACGCGTCAACTGAGATTTACGAGACGCTGCGACGGTTTCACTTTCTTATTGATGTAGCTAATTGTGTGGTGTCTAGCCAGCTCTGGGATATGCTAATTTCTATATTATCATACAAAGGTTCCGACGGAGTCTGACTTTTACTTTATCCGTCCCTCGAGCTAAGTTATCTCAAGTTTAGTGGTCAGCTTTGGTATACTTTTCGCTGAGCTATGTTAGTAAGCCTTTTGGAAACAATCTAGGGCTTATCCATCGGCGGAAACATCCATCAGTCCAATCTTAAAACTAGATTTTTACAATAAGTTCTAATTAGCGAACAACGGCTGCATATGTGATTAAATCTCTAAATCACCACTTACGACTCATGGGAAAGATCTCATATCTTATTCTTAGTACCTAGCACCACTAACATGCCTACAATTACGTACTAGTGTAAATTATATAGCTTTGATTAGCATATAGGCGTTGCCTGAGGCACGCAACCTGTTTACGATGGACACCATTTACTATGTCATTCTAGAAGCTTATTGCCTACTTGAGTACGCGTCGACATATTCAACAAGTACATAATAAACACGCTCGCGAATATTCAATGATGTTTTGCTCAGAATTTAATTTAATAAAAAGGTGATGTGATAAAAAGGTACTAACCGTGTAAAGCCTTTAAGTAGGCCTTTCCCGCCGTTATCATCTGCCGAGCACCTGGATTAAATTTGTCCAGGATGTTCTGAAACAACAAAAAACAACATTTTGAAAATGTTTGAAGAGAAGAGAATATTGTACTGGTATTTGAATAGAGAAAGTTTGTTTGTGAGTTAGGCTGCGATTTGACGGACTGCTTAAATTATATATTGTTATTATATGCCTCTTAACAGACTTTAGGAGATGTTAAAAGCGACGTTTATTGTTAGTAATTGTCGTTTTTTTATATAAATGAGCAATTGCTGTATCGTAATTTCAAAACCATGGTCGCCTCTTTTAGATGAGTTTCTTAAGTAGGCAACTGCGACTAAATATAATAAACTGCACTTCGCTGGAGAGCAGCGGTGGCCCAGTGGTGGAGACCCCGACTTGCAAGCAGTAAGTCGTGGGTTCGAACCCAGCCAGGCGTATTACTTTGTGTAAGTTATTTCATCACCACTGCTCTCAAAACGGCGAAGGAAAACATCGTGAGGAAACCGGCATGTCCTAGAACCAAAAATTCGAAGACATGTGACATCTACCAACCCGCACTGGGCCCTCGTGGTGGATTATAGCCCAATCCCTCTCATTGAGAGGAGGCCTGCGTCCCAGCAGTGGGAACATTAATAGGCTGATTATGCTTATGCTTATATGCACTTCGCAGTTAGGTATTACTGCAATGGACTGTTCATTTGTTTACATTCTAATAGCTGTTATTTTTGAAAAGTCCGCGAATGACAAAAGATTTTTAAAATGACAATAAATTATCCAATCAATTAAAACACAATGATTAGTTGACGGCGACTGGTATTTTATTATCATATTACCTAACAAAACCAAAAAATACCAATCAATCAATCAATTCATTGTTATGCAAGCGAAAGTGTGCAGCCATTTTCTTAAAACGTCAGGTTACGAAACAGCATCATTAATTTATGATGGGCAAGATAAGGTCCATTCATATGCATTGGAAAATGAGGTCTTAGACCGTAAATAGACTTTGGTGCCGGAATGTGGCCTTCAAGGATGCTGCAGCTGTTTGCGGCCTCGATGCCGAGGTGTGGCGACGACGACATTCCTTTGCAAATACTGCTTTACGCCACTTCTCCGAAAGCGTATAAAAATCACTAGTACTTTTGCATGTTGTGCACGAGTGAGAACTCTCTGAATGCTCTTTAACATACAAACGACCAGTGTGCCACTTAACTTTTAAAAATAAAACAAGTTGCTTGCGAATCCAAAAATAAAAGATCTTTTTTCGAAAATAATTCTCTTCTAAATATAGATTTTATTGGAACTTGCAAACAGAAATACTTTTGTTTTTACGCTTTTAATTTATGCTTTTCATTCACCTTCTGATTTACTTTTGATACGCTCGATTCTGAATTCAGCATCAAAACGCTGAACAACGCGAACACAAGGGATCTCATATATTAGAATCAACTCTAGCTTTGTACAGTAGCGATGTTGGAATTTAGCTCACACGGATAGCGACGGATAGTTATTTATTTGCTCCTTTTCTGCGCAAAATTGCTTATAAGCCCAAAAAAGAGTTCCACTAAATCCCTCCAAATATATTGTGCTCGTTGTTTAATTTAGCAACAAAATGTCTCTTCGACGTATCCTATCTAAATCGATGCGATATACGAGGCGAGAAACAGGCCTTAGCTTTTATGTCCTACGGATCTTCTGAGATAACAAAATCGAGTAATGTAGGAGAAAACAAAACACTGTCTACGTGCAAACAGTGGCTCGGTTCTCGAATACTCGAGTTGTACACTGAAGCAAATGTTTCCACTCGGAATGTTTCAGAAAGCTAATACAATCTTCATACGGTTTTGGAGTTATACCAATTTAGTTAGACAGCGTTTCTACGGCATTGTGCTTTTGAAATAAGGATAATGTCACTTCGTCTCATATAAGTGTCAGCATTTAGAAACCTGTTAGAGAAATCGTGCGAAATTCTATTTGCTAGTGTGGTTGAATACGTGCTAAAGAGTTTAAAATATCGATGATTTTGTCTAGTTTTCTCTGATGTAAGTGCTAATTTCTTTTTACACGTCTATGAGAATTTAAATATTTTCTGACGACCGTTTTAACTTCACCGACATTGCTAAGTATTTTTTGGTAATTCACGAAAATACTTCAGCTGACTTCTAGTAAAACTATTTCCTTATTCAGCAAACTAAAACGAAGCTATCATCCCCACATTGCATATTAATTTAAGCGTAAGCGTTCCTTTATACACGTTTAGATACGCAAAGCGCAGCGACCCCAACGTTAAAGATTCTCCATCGTAAGCATGTTAGGCTATAAGTGAGTGCGTAGAACAGAAAATGGCCGAGTATTCCGGGCCGGTCCGTCCTAATCCCCAGGTTATTGCCACATTACAAAAAGCCAATGCATTTTCCCTTCTCCTCCAATATCGGTAGGCTGCGGGCCTAACTACGTGCTAATGTGTTTTACGATGGGTAGACTCAAATTTTTTATGCTGTGTATTTCCTCGACGGGTGTTTATGTTTAATTCATTTTGTTGTATTTTGTGAGGTGCGTCCAAATTGAAGCGTTTAGATGAAAGCTAGGCAAATTGAGAGAAAATCTTTTTATGGTTTTATTTGTGTAATTATGTAATCAGTGTTGCGACATACTCATGCGTGTGTAGATACTTATGAATAGAACCTATTTGAATACGATTTTAGAAACGCCATTGTTTTGGTTAATTAAAATGCATTATAATGTTGCTTTAGGCGGGTCCTATTCAAGTCAGCGCACCTCAATATTATGATATCTACTGTTTGGAATTCCAGTCAATTTATCCTCGTACTTACAGTTAAATATGAAGTAGAATGAATACCTAAGAAGACCTTGGGTTGTATTAAAGTTCCTCAGCAAAAAACTAGTTCAAATGAATCGCTTTAAAGCGAGGAATCAGCTTAGTTACGAATGCAATTATTATTTAAACGCTGTCTGACTCATTCGATCGTGATCATTCAATCGTGCACTGATGCAATATGCTTTGATACAACCCACAACAAACTAATACGCCGCTATTATATTGTTTAAAATTCAATCGGAAATTCGGAACCATAAAATGTTTATTTGCAAGGAAGAACTGTAATATTTACCCGCGACCCAACGGATCCTCACCATCCGCACTTTCACCTCTACTCTCGACTTACTTTTGTTATTGAATGCTATTTCAACGGTAAAACCTTTCTCAGAACATTCCATATGGCTACGTTTACTGTTTAGAAGGGCAATCTTGGCACTTAGTACCTACGTATTACCGTGTAAGTGTTACCTTTTATATCGCTATAACTTGTAATGGATCGCTCACGGTTTATGCCTCTTGTGGTAAGCAATCCGTCATTAATACGATGCTGAGGCTACTTGAGCTTTTCATTGCAAAAACAAATTAATATATGGGATGCTCAGAATAGGTTGCTGGGTCACTGCTTTAGAGAACCATCAAAGTCCGTTTCTCTTCAATACAGACCCGCATGGAAATGTACGGAATACTGATTGACTCCTATTTATAAGTACCTTCGTCCTCTCGATGTAAAGCCGTGGGGCGTCTATCGCAATATAAACACTTAACGTTTTAAATAAGTTATCTGTCCCCATCTTCACGGTCGTTCAATACACGACGATGACTGAAATATATGGCTTCTCGGTTGGGGCGGGCGGGAAGCAATTTTTCACCGGATTCAGACGTACCTTTTTAAAATACCGAACAGGCTGTAGGCAGGCGCGCTTATTGCTCGCGTCGAGAGCGTAAATCTTGAGGGAGATTCGTATACGGAAGACGGCCAAGGGTGAAAAATAGATTCGCACTTAGAAAAATTAAGCAACCCGCGAAGGGGGCGCGATAGAAATATTTCGGGACTATAATTTATAGTAAACTGTGTATTTTTAGCCATGAAACATTAATTGAACGTAGAAAACGTGAGAAATATTTCCTCTTACACAATCATACCCAGATTTGGGTTAGATAAAATATGAGGTCCTTAACATAAGTTGGAACTCATTTATCACGCCCAAATCTCTTAGAGACATCACGTCCGTCACAAAAAGATGATATCCCTTGACATAGGTAAAATACGCATGTGATATTGTATCGTGAGCTAGCTATACTAATGTAATACTGTGACTTTATCCCATCCTCTTTATTTGTCGGGCACGTACCACACGACATTTGCTACAAAATTGCTTGGGGTGGACTTCGTGACGTTACGGGCTTTCGTACCCTTTTCGGGCCTAATGTCCCACGCACACGTCCGATATTTTTTTACTATCAACGGAGTATTGGCCTTTGAAATTCATACGGAATTTTACGATGGATGAGTAAGTCAAATCTATATTGTGCGGTGTTTCTACTGTTATGCTTATTGCTGGCTCACATATATTCATGTCAACTGCTGACGACTGCTGAGCATGAGTTCCTGGGTTCGATTCCCAATTTCGGCAAAGTGTTATTGGGTTTTTCCAACAGAAATTTCTCAGTAGCAGCCACGGTTGATGGCAATAGGCTCCCCTATTACATGGGACTAAACATAACAGACGAAATCTGGGTGTACTGTTAGGTACACCTCTGCCTAACCCTTCGAGGATTACAGCCGTGATGATGTTGTGTTATGATGTTAAATGCCAACTTGTACAATTATAACATATCGCAGGACTTTCAGTCCAATAATCACATCCCAATATAATTAATTTCACGAACACTAATTTAATTGCAATTAATGCCTCAAACTGTGCATCGAAATAGCCGAGTTAGATTCGGAAATGTAAAATAATTTTAACCATTTTACTTCACAAACAATCCCCAGTAGATCTACATTAGTCATACATGCATAAATTAAATTAAATTTCATAATTCACATGAGCAACGTTGCGGAATACTTTATGAATTTAATTACTAACTTTGATGACGTGCCTCTCTCTGGTGTCTGATTTTTAATCGTTTTACGGGCCGACTGTAATTTGGGTTATTTAATTTGGGACAATGTTAAAGTTATAATGTATTTATAATGCTTTATTTACTTTACGACGTATTTTTATTCAAATAATTGATAGATACCTATAAGAAGTCTAGCCTCGTAACTTGTCTCATTAATATTTGAACCCTGCACTCAAATAAATATTAAATTATTTTACCAGTTTTCATCCGTCTCCGTTTCCCCCTACAAGGAAATAATTACGATTCACTTCAAAGTCAAACTGCGACATTACCCGACAATAAAGCCGAGACGAGCGACACAGGTACGAAGTTCCCGGTAATCTCAGGGTTTAAATCTTTTATAAAATGTTTGGGTACACAAACATGCAAGTTGTACAGCGGGCGGGACGTTTGCACAGAACACTTGTTGCCACTCTTCACAGGGACACGGCTATGTTGTTTACAACATGCCTGCAAGCGAAGTTTATCCTTCAAAATAAAAAAAGATCAACAAAGTTTTTACAGACCGTCTACCCTTAAGCTGTCTGCAAAAGTTAACTTGCCAGATTCGCTACACGGAAAGCAAATTTAGGAAAGACAAAGTTTTTATGTGAGTTTGAGTGCATTGGTACTTATACACTTTACAAGGTTTTAGTACTTACTCGAAATCATTAGCTTTGGGTACCTACATACATATCCAGTACGTGGACGACATTTATATTAAAAATAAACTTCAGATGACAAAGCCGTAGTACTAATGTAAATCTTTACAGTTCCAATAAAGTTAAATTAATTATTTGTCTTCCTGTCGTCGTTCCAGACTTTGCTAATACTTTCCAGGAGTTTTAAATTGATTGCAATCGGTCTGATAACTGTTAAATTCCAATCTAAGCTCCACCTCCACCCTAGACGGTGGAGTTCTTAACGTAATCACGGCCGTGCAATTTGTTACGGATTCAACAATGCACCTCTTAGGTTCTTTGCAGGGGCAAAATAAAAGAGTTCCTTTAAGTTCTCTAAATGAAGTCGACTACAAAAGGCGGAGCCCGGCGTAATTCAAATGAACGCAAGCGGTCGCCGCTCCTCGCTTTGATTCCTTTTGAAAAGTTTAATTTTTGCAAAGTTTCACAAGCAGGACTTTACAAATACTTTCAGATCTCGTTCGAACTCCAACATCTGACTCAATGGTTTTACCTAAAAGGGTGCTACTGCTAATGTCAATGCTATTATTCATTAATCTTTCAATGTCTAACTCGTTAATGGCGAAGTTTTTTGGGCTGGGTAAAAAAAGAGCTAAAATGTTCATTGTGAAAAAGTCCCTGATCAAACAAAAAAAGTGATCGATTATAATGACGGAAACTATTAAATGATGTTGTGCATTGTAGGTACGTAATACAGGCGGAGTATGATACAGACGTACGGCGTACAGCAAGGTCGACATCTTAGCAGTTAATATTTGTTATTTATGTACAGAGACCGTTCTTGTGTGTACTCGAGCGTTAGACTCCATTGTTTGTCGTCATTATTATGTAGATCTATTTGTTACCATTCACTGTCATTTAGTAAGACAATTAGAACAAACGCAAGGTCGGGCTCATGCCAAATTGGCTTTATAGCCTTTATAGGCGTCGTTTTGTTAATAAAACATTGGCTTGTCACGACATGAACTTGAGTTCTTAGGTTATAGAAAGTCTTAGGTTGATAAAGTTGAAAAGTTTCATTAGATTTATTTAGTTTTATCGTCGTATGCGTGACTTTGCAAAGTGGCAGTGGTATGAATTTTAATAAGTTTATTATGACTAAGTAGGTAGAACTGGTTACAGTAAAGTTGTAAACCTCTTTACTTAAGTTTTATAGCAACTTTGGAAGATTTAGTACAGACAGCGTGGGTTTAAGTTCCTAACACATTTTATTTCTACGACGTGAAAAGTATTTTCCGCAGTATTTTTTAGTACCCGTCTGAACACTGAAAGCTGACCTTACAGTTGCGAATGGACTAGCCAGATGATGAATGTCGTCCACTCATGAAAATATTTATATATAGAAGGGTTTTATGTTCTTGTTGGGTTGTTAAGACTCGCGTAGACCAGGCAAGAATGGCCAAAACGAGGAGGCCTAAACTCGACAGTTAGAGGAACAAGGCTGTCAATGATAACATAACATAATATCACGCCTGTAATCACCCAAGGGTTAGGCTGAGGTGTACCTAATAATACACCCCCATTTCGCCAGTTATATTTTAAGTCCCATGCACTAGGGAGCGAGCCTATTGCTATCAACCGGGCATAAATCCAGACTCCGTGGCTGCTACTGAGAAATTCCTAATGGAAAGAACACTTTGCCCGCCCTGGGAATCGAACTCAGGACCTTTGAGCTCAGCAGTCGCGCTTGCGACCACTAGACCATTCAGGCTGTCAATGACGAATAATGTTCTTGTAAAATATGACTGAATTTTTTCAATTAGTTATTTAAAGCCTTTAGCTAGCGGCTTCACTTGAGTTATGGTCGGAACATATCCAACAGGGGGATTATTAATATGGCTTATGACACTCGGGGATAGTGTAGCTTCCCGTTAGTGAAAGAATTATCATAATCGGATCAGCAGTTCCGTAGATTATTCCCTACATCCAAACTTACAAACAGACAAACTTTGTCTCTTTATATCTATGAGCATAGATCATACCAAGACTAGTTTAGCATCACACAAACCCTTCACCCATGTGTGGATCCGCAAATACACATTACATCATACAGTCTATGATTTCTGACATGGTAAACAGAGTTGCAATTAGTACTACAGTCGAAGCACTACCTACTTGCTACCCGCAATGTCTGTTTACAAATACAACAAGCTTTCTTTCGGTGAAATTACTTATTAAAGTTTGAAGGGTGAAAAGCGGTTTACATGTTGTAAGATTTCCTTTTTGGTATCTACGATTATTTTTGATGAAAATATTTGCAGGTAAATGAGACTTGTAGATAGTATGCGTTTATAGTAAGAGTTAAAATTTAAAATCCAAACGATTTCCTATTGGGAATAAGACGAATTTCTGTACAAAAGGCCATCCGCTTTTTAATCCCTTCAAAGGTTGATTTAAAAAAGAATCTTACTTAGTTTCACCTTCGTTTTATAATTCTTTCTGACACAGCAGTGTAACGTTAATTTAAGGTTTTTATAAAGTAGAAGATTTTAGTTTTCACAATTTTCCTAAGTAACCTTTTTTTTATGCATGAGTTTTTTTCAATATGGCATTCCTTCGCTTGTGTTTTCTAGACAGATACGCCTGTCTCATCAATTCATTTGTGGTCCAACATTGCTGGTTATCATCTCTAAAGAAGACGTAAATGCACATAAGTAGTCCCTTCGCTCGTAGATTGCAACATCTTGTCAAGCTAAGAAATCGAATGGGAGTTTAACAACCATATTTGAAAGCTTTAATAACTTAATAAGTCTATAAAATTGCAAAACATCAACAGGAAAGCAGACACTCAATGTTTTACTGCGACTTAATTAACTGTGTTGATTACAACTGGCTACTAACGGGCATATTACAAAACAAGATTTATCTATAGATGCAGGTTTATACCATCGAACAATTTTTGAATTTCGAACTTCATTATGTAAGTTGCAAATACAAAAAAAAACAAACCCTAATTTTTTAGAAGTTATTCTCATTCGGAAAAGATTCGAAATACAAACACTAGTTGTCATCGTGACAATTTTTTTTTTTTATGATATATTATCGATATAATATTCTTTATTGTACATAATAAAGAATATTATATCGATATGAAAAAAACAGGTATAAAAAAAGTTAGTAGATGAACAAAGACGTTAAAGGTTTATGTTTATTTAGATTTAATCAAGTAGGTACAAACCAGATATTATTGATGCTAGCTTGGTCAACAAGTTCCACATATTTATTCAAGCACATTTCTGTACCAGTTAATCGTAGATTTATCGTTAAATCATGAGATATTCATCATCGTGTCGTCATTAGGAATAAATCCAGTGAACGAGTATGAACTGCCGCATTCCTTATAGAAGTGCGCAGTGAAACCGCTTGTTTGTGCAATGTATGGTGTTGAAACCACGGAATAAGAAAATTGTATGTATGAAATAATCTTCGTGTACTTATAGGAATATCTTATTTCATATGACATAATAATCATGTAGTAAATGTGTTAAGCGTCGTATGCATAATACGTAAACAAAAGTTGAGCAATGGGTACACCGTTACCATAGCTTTTTCCTCGCATCGTCATTGTTTGAAAATCTGCCAATGTCATTTTATATTTCAAAATACCTAAACCTCATTGGTCAGATTTTGGCTTAGCTATGGTACGCCTTGGTGGAGCTTTGACAGGCTTTCCTCATAGTTGCAGAAAACTTATTTACAAGCAAGATTCGTTTTTCAGCAACATAATAATGTTACGTCGCGCAAATATTGTTGTTGGGCATCTACTATGAATACAAGGCTTTACTCTCACTGTACTACGAAGTACGAACTAAAAGTTTTGTTTATGTGAGTGTGTAACCCACACTTTTTCCCAACAAGGGTGGGCAGTGTTTTCAGTAACATTAGCAACATATGCGGATTATTTATTACTAGTACACAACGAATTTATAAACGTGGGTAGTTTGGTAATTTATGGGGAAGGTAACTTTATACAGTTTGTTCACAAATTATAATTATTTCATTTTGGTTTTGTTTTTAGTGTTATTTTGAGTACCTGCTTCAATAAATTTAACTTTAGCGTACGGATGGTTGATAAAATGTAGGTTTTCTTCAATGGTTTTGATAATAAGCAACAGTAAAACTTGACACCTCACATTATTTTGCTTCACTAACTAAAACACACAAGTACACTTTATGTAAATGTTAAAAACAAATAAGGACGTGACACCCTGAACGCTTTATGAAATATTTGCTCTGACACCCATTTCCAAGCATTGGACAAATAAAAACAATACAGTCAAGCTTAATGACAAACTCGTGTCGCTTTATTAAAAACATGTAGCCATATTTGATACAATAATCATATTTCTTTTTTTGGTGATTTTCTCCACCTGTTCTGTGAGGTATTGCTTTGCTTATGTATTGGAAATAATCATCATAATAAAAAGAGGAGCTCGTGGCTAAATAATAACAACCGCTCGGGTCGATCTGTAGGTTAAGCCGTGCTTGCCTAGGTTGGTCTGTGGATGGGTGACCGCCTATTACATACCGAGTTTCCTCCGTGCCTCGGAAAGCACGTTAAGCCGTTGGTCCCGACTGTCATTTGTAGATCTTTGACAGTCGTTAGGCAGTCAGTGGCCCAAAAAGTCTGACAACCAGTCTTACCAAGGGGTATCGTATTACCCAGTACTGACTGGGTTGTGGAGGTCAGATAGGCAGTCGCTCCATGTAAAATACTGGTATTCAGCTGCATCCGGTTAGACTGGAAGCCGACCCCAATATAGTTGGGAAAAGGCTAGGCAGATGATGTATTGGAAATAAATCGAGAGACAGTGTGAGTTCCCTCATATAATTGACGGGAGATAAGTGAACGTATCCTGTGTCTAAGTGAAAGTGTTATATTCAAAAAAGACGGAGACAGTTCGTCTCATATTCAACAGAAAATATTAATTAAATGAAACTATCCCGCAATATCAAGAAATCCACGATTTCTCGTTAATCCGTTTAAGTACTAGTTCGCCTACTAGCCTCTTGACCAAGACAAGAACGAGTCACGACCAGATGGAATGACTTCTTACCGCAACGGCTTAAGTTCAGAACTTTAACTACGGCACTTGGGAGGCTTATAAATACGCCTTGGTTTCAAACGTGTTATTTATCTCCATAATCTTGTACATTCATTAGAACACAGTACTTGTTGAAGCGTATTATTTAGCACTGCATTCTTCACAGCCTACATCCAGCAGGTACACGGCCTACGTCGTAATAAGTTTACCAAACAACTCTGGATCAATTCATCGGTCGTGGTTTATAATGAAACTGCCGCTGTGATTTCAATGCGGTCGGCAATAATTTGTGGTTTTTGTAACGGAATGTACGGGTTTTTTTACATGATGCGGATTTTAATACATGTCTGTTCTGAAATTACACGATGGGTGGCAGGCAGATGTCCCCATAACTCATGGCGCCTACCTATACCTCGCTTGGTATTGAAACCACGCGTGTCACGCCTGTCGCACAAACGGGTGGAGGAAGTTTTTTAACACGTAACTCCGAAATCGTGTCGGGGGCGTTGTTTTGCCAGACTTTAAAGAGAGTTAATGCGTCCATGAGAATTTGGATCGGTTTATTTTGATGGTATTATTTTCAAATAAGCCGTTTCTAAACGTAAATTATCAGTTTAATATATGATATTCTATGTAATTCAGCCTAGTAACTTATTTGGTCGTTCGAACGCTTAAGACAGAAATTTGACTACGTTAGGAATCTGACCATACCTAATCATCAAATCGAAATAATTTGACAAGAAAACTATTTCCCACGGTCGATTACAACGACTGCTTGTAAAGTTTTGACTCCATTCATAGTTAAGACAAAACAAGAACGGAATGATTGTGTAAATAAAATGCAGGTGACGGTCCGACCTTGAATTAGATCCACTCCGCCATAACATCGTATCTCGCACGTAATCGTAACTAATCGCCTCAGTTTACATGACTCCATCTTATTTAATTGTCGGATCGTGTGAGCGTTTGATCACTCAATGTTCAGTGTATTGGGATTCGATTACTGCAGTGAGCGTATTGATTGGGGCACGTTCGCCTTTTGAATTAAAATGCTGTTGGTGTAACTGATGGCTTGGTGGTATGACCTGACGGGAATGATTGTGGATGCACTTGTACCTACCTACTGTCTGATGACGATCTAGAATTGTCATTTATTTTCTTCTACCATCAAAGCAGCTTCATTATCGATAGTTCAGGAGTACGTATATTCTGAGTAGGTATGTTTGCGTATGACTGCATTGGACTTTTGCCATTTACCTGCCACGCCTCTAACCGCAGGACTACTTTTAGGAATTTATGACAAAAAAGAAACAGTTCCAATTCGCTCAATCTTTTTGCGAAATTAAGATTTATTTTTCCAAATAAAAGAGTATCTCCATCTCGAACTGTTGTAATTTGAGCACAGAAATACTACAAAAATAGAAGTCGAATCGAATTCATTCCGAAAAGGTATTAAAATAGACCTTAATTTGTTTTTTTTAGACAAGTCAATCCAATCTTTGATACATTGTCTTGTCTAAAACTGACCTTTTCTTCAGCCGACCGACATTATTCTCTAGTGAATGTGCCGCCATCGCGTCACCAGGCTCGGTCAAAGACATTGTATAGTGAGTGTGTTTCGTATCTACGACTTTAACAATATTTAACATGCAGATACTGTCTAGCTTCTAAACACTTTGGCTGCGCATTACGCAGACTAATCTTGGCAGTCACGAATTCTACGCTCGCAGCCGCATTCCAGGCATACAGAGGCAGCATTACTCACACAAACATACCTTAGAGCTAAGTGTACACAGTAAACATACGAAATATGCAAGAAAAAACAATCTAGAAAAGAGGACGGTGTTTAAAAATTTGGACTCCATACAATGAGACTGGCTGGCTGAAGAAAAAGATGGCGCGCGCGAAAATGTGGACGGAATAGTTCTAATTTTAAAATTTAAATTATCTAGCACTTTACGCAACGCTGTTTAACGAATAGCTTAACTTTAATGCATGTTATTTTATAATAAAAGTAGAATAAAGATTGCTATTTTGATTGCAAGTAATCTAGGTAACTAGACTACAGGTATTTTGTTTCAAAATATAGAGTTATAAAGGCGTATTATGAAGTGAACCACATTCTGTTCATAATTTAGCGTAAAGCTAATAATAACACTGCTATTCATTCACAAAAACATCCGCGGAATAATAAAAGGTAAACAAAGATGACGAACAACTAATTTGATTCGACTCCCATTTCAGCATTAAATCGCAGAATAATAAAGAAAGTTTTCTTTTACAAAAACTTCAATATAATTCAAAGTGGGTTTGGTCTGCGTTTGAAACGGAATGAATTCCGACGCCCGTCTAGGAAGAGTTTCACCATAATGAAATTCTTCAAATATCGCCCTCACCCCATAAGGATTAAAATTCATGTAATTGCGCGTGCGGTTTTCTATGCGGGCCGCATACGATTCCAAGTATTTCGAAAAATATTACTAAGGGGGAAACTTGCAGCATTGTGAGAACGCGCTTTAACAGAACAAACGGATATAATACGCTTTGTTTTTCATTTTGTTTGTAAGCTCGGGTTAAGTAACGATTAAACCTTTTAAAGGTGCAATCCGCCCGCCATAGTGTTTGTTTTCTTAGCTCCGTTTGTTTTTACAAGCTAAATAGTTTTCAAGTGGCTGTTTGAAATTAATTTCGAATTGTTTGTGATACAAGTGTGTTCAACACAAAAGGATTCCTTGATGTGAAATTAAATGGGAGCATCTTGTGCTATGTACATTTGTACAATTTAATTAAACTTGTTTGATTGACGACTGTGTTAATGTGTGTTTTCGACTGACTGAAACAACAGAAATAACTTACACAATATTTGACTTAAAAACTGATTGTAATTATGATATGAACAAGGAAATGAACAATATAATAGCAGAATCAAATTTAGATTTGGAATCAATATAATAGAATTACCTACAATTAAATGTCGTGTAAAGTTTATTGAAATTTCAAACACACATGGCCGGGTCGAGTAACTGTGCGGGGGCTATTAGAGCCCCGGGCACGTTCCGTTTACAACCTGTCGTGCAAATATTTATCCGCATCGGATTTACGTGTTAACCGTCCGGAATTGTAATCAGCTTTGATTGGGAACGCGCTGCCGATGCCTCCGAGACTAATGATATTCCTATTTACACCACCGCGCATGCAGATCTGTGTGCTAAGCACTAATCTCCAATACATTACGTATTTAAATCATGAGGTAATGCTACATGTCAATATGTGACTCATTTAAACCCTGTATTTATTGATCAGGCACTCAGTCCCTGACGCTTTGGAATCCATTGCTAACAATTCAGTTTACGGCTCAATTTCAAAATTAAAAAAAAAAAAAAAAATTAAATAAATTTTTTTGGTTATTTGAAATTTTCTATTTCAAATAACCAAAATCCAAACAAGAGGCAACCAACAACTGAATTTCATTCTTCACGAGTTC
The DNA here is from genome assembly GCA_963576755.1 of Noctua janthina. Classification (NCBI taxonomy): domain Eukaryota; kingdom Metazoa; phylum Arthropoda; class Insecta; order Lepidoptera; family Noctuidae; genus Noctua; species Noctua janthina. The sequence continues at coordinate 11,004,991 of OY755055.1, forward strand.
GATGTTGCGCAGTACATACTGCCGATACGTACTAATCAAAAGGCAATTGAGCCAGTGTAAAGAGAAGCTGAACTCGGAAAAAAGAAAAAAATAAAAAACACTTACAAGGAAAACTTTTGCCATAGATTCATTTTGCTTTAATTGTAAGAAAACGAAAGAGTACGGAATAAGCGGATAATTTAATTAGAAAGAAATTGAGACTACGTCGGTGTTCCCGATAAAAAATAAGCCTGCAAACTTGATCGTTTAGTTTTCCCCTGTGATATCACGTATTTCTCGGCTCAACGTATTTAACTTTTTCTTGGGTGGTAAAAAGTCGTACGGAATTCGGACGACGGCATTCAGGCATTTGCCACGCCAGGCGCGGCACAAACGCGCACCGCGCGAGGCCACTGATGGAATAAATTTCGCGTTGTGCCAAAACAACGCGCTCATTTCTTACGGTTGCAATACCCTTGTAAAATTACAATTTCACGCCATTAGCTAGGCCGCTGTCTGTTTCACTTAGAAAGTACAACACAATGGGTAAAGTCTTATTGTTACACAAGAGGGGCATCGATACTTGTCGCACTCGTGAAGGGACTACACGAGCACTTTCGTTACGTTCTCATTTCAGTTCTAGCAAACTTTCCGCATTATACGGAGAGATGGGAATAATAAATATGTAGCTTAGTCGGACTGACTGTTAAGTAAATGCTCCGCTCGCGTTCAGGTGATGTCATAATCCGTTACACAGAAATGATGTTGTTTTGTTCCTCGGCGCGCAATTAGGAAAATATTTCGTGTATTTAGAGGAACTAATTTCTGATGGCTCCGAGACGAGCACAAGCCGTGATGCTGCAGAATTTACGCAATTACATAAACGACAATCAACGGCACAAAAGCGTTAGGAAGGGAAAGTCGGGTATTATATAGATATGGCAAGTTAGCACTGTGCAGTGTGACGGTCGACACGCCGCGGGCGAAACGCGCGGCTAACCGAATAATCACAACTCATTAAGTGCCGTTAAGATATGTACATGCTTCCTACACATCGAGGGTGCGTATCTTGTGAACGTTATCATGTTTTATCAGATCACATCTCATGTCGACAACCGTACTATTAAAAAAGTCGAACAGGGGTAGACGAACGCTACGCTAATGTTTGAGTTTTAATTTTTTCGCACGTTTTATGTAGATAGAGCGAGAAAGAATGCTAATCTTTTCAAATTGATAGGTACTTAAAATTGATTCCTGAAAAATGGTTTTCTACCGATAACTTTCTTAAAATGTAAGCCAAAAATGTAGATAGAATTTAAAGTGCCTCCTACACAAATATTAACAGTTACCATCTGATATTAATTCGATCTTCCCGACGTAATGTAATTATTTCCTTCCATTCCGACACTGATAAAACAATTACGGTTATTGGAGCGCTTGAAACGTCATTCTGTATTTCGCCATGTCTACGGTAGGCAATAAGCATTAATGTAATTTGTGCAAATATGAAAACGGCTGAGTTTGCCCTTATTAGTTCAGCGAGGCAGTTCCACGGATCGTCTCACGCCGAGCCGCCCCTAATACGTACAGACATAATTACATTGTATTTGAACGCCATCTGTTCCCAGACTATTTTGTTTACCGATATCATAAAGCCTGAATATTCTCGCGTTAAAATGAAGAGGGTTTAACGAAAAATGTTTTGTTTTCCTCCCATCTTGTAACACATTTAATCAACGTCTTAACCCCGCAAGGATTCGGAGTAACGTGTAGATTAGTATGTCTAGCTCGGCTTTCGAAATGACAATCACAGCACCGAAACGCTTTAATTTAGAATTTATAATGTTGGCGCAATTTTTAACAAGATTAAAAAGGCCTGAGTCGAAAGTTAAGCGGATTGGGAAACATAATTTACGTCTGTTTACAAGCGGCACAGTCGGGTACCCACTGATAAAATGAAGAACGAATCTGTCATGTACGGGAGAACTCCCCGTTGTGCTGATTCCGTATCTAATTTATAGCAGAATTAGCTCCGTGATGCCAATTTTTTAATATTAAAATCAAATGAAAAAGATCTTGTTTCCTGCTGTTTCATTCATTATGAATGGACTTCGAATTATTATCTGTAGGTAAGAGTTATTAAAAATAGAACAAGCAGAAAAATCTTGAGTTTTCAACCACAATATCTCATAATAATTACGAAGAAAGAAGAGCTTCCAAAAATGTTAATTAATTAAAATGGTGCTAATGGATACATTATCATACATGCAGTAGGTAATAGCGTAGTTGAATTTTCCTCTTTACTTACAGAATTCTATTAACCCATTAAGGTATGCTTTTACCTCGGGGATAGAATGTTTTCTATCGTTTATTTTTAAACAACAAAAAGGGAGCGGTGCTAGCTAGACAGGCGATTCCAAAATAAATTTTCATTGTATTTTCACTGGGGTGTCGCCAGTAGGCGTGTTCCTATCCGTTCTTGTTTAATCTTCCAAAGAGTCGTACCTAATCCTGAAATATCTGGTTTTTTGTAACCTTTGACAACAATGACAAAAGGCAGCGCTTAACTCTCACGCTTGCTTCTTTAGGTTCGAAGATACGCTAAAAATAGTAAGTATCTATTATACTAGGTACCTACGGAAAAATGTTTGAAGAAATAGATAGGTACTAGTGTCTTAATTTTTGCGTGCAAAATCAGCAACAATGCCAAAACTGTTATTCCATATCGCCAGCGTATTAAGTTGGTTCTGTGCCAATGCGAATTACATTCAGGTGTTACGTGCATTCCTTATGATATTGTCTAGAGACACGCCTGCAAGCCGACCTACTTTTCGCTCTGTATCGATATCATTTCTATAACGCTAAAGTTAATAAAAGTGTTCATGTACAAAGCTCATTTTCGCCTCCGGTTAACAATTTCTCGCTAAATATCACCTCATTTTATTTTGAATTCTTTTTGTGGAGCGCCACCGAGCGCCACTCGGCACTCCTAATAACTGTCATCCAGATTTAATATCACATCTTCCATTTTGTACGGGTTCTACCGGGAGGCAATTTCCTTCCTAAAATTGTATTTGGACGAATACGCGTAAACTTAATACATATGCGACCCGAAAGACAAATTTTATTTATATTTTCTCTCCGCGCCATAGGTTCAGCGATATGCTTACTGTGTTTTAAGACATGTTTCATATTGATGGCTTTATGTTCCCGTTTTAGGCTGGATCGCGTAAAATGTCGTGTCATCTAAAGAATGATGGTATCAGCAAGAATGTAAAATTTTATACAACGGTAATCAAAAATGTAAAAGTTTATTTTGTTTTGACTTTTTAATTAATCCTTCTTCTCGCAGCAGTGACCGTCGGACTGTCAAGGTCTCGATTTAGAACCCAAAAAACGCACCTCTGATTTTTCGGATTCAAGTGCGTATTGTATAATTTTAACTTGATTCGGTGAAGGAAAATACTGTGAGTAATCCAAACCAGCATGCCTGAGATATATTTCTCGACAGCATGTAAAGCCAAGTCGGAGGCCCATAGGCGTCACAAAAACTCTGACATCAGGTTTAGTACTAACCACACGAAAAAGAAAAAAGAGTTAACCCTCCTTTCATTTGAAAGCTGGTGGATGTTGTTTATAGAAAGCTATACCATTAACAAAAGACAATCGAATTCTCAACCAAGAAACAAATGCAATCATATTAGGTCTCTACCTATGAAATTGGAGATTTCTATTAAAAATTTTAAAAACAAAAATTTTGGTATTTTTTTTTTATTTTAGCTTATCTAGCTTTTTATCTTTCCGATTTGACGCAAGTGCTTCAATGTCGTTTTGACTAACTCCAAGGCCCGCAGCAAGCTCAGCCGTAGATTGAGTGGGATCCGTTTCCACTACCGCCTTCAATTCGTCGTTGTCGACAATAGTTACCGGCCGACCGCGAGGCTCATTCTTCAACTCAAAATTTCCAGATTTAAAACGATTGAACTAATAATTGCAAGCAGTGTTAGGCCCGTACACGTCGTTAATGTTTCGTGTTGTTTGCGCAGCGGTATGTCCACGTAGGAACTCATATTCTAAAATTGTACGAATTTTCAGTTTATCCATGGCGCCCAAAATTACCACAATTTCACAAAAACAAAAAACTATCTAAAAATAAATGACTGAATTTGAAATTAAAAGAACACGGCTTTCGAATAAAATTTATTTGAATTTCGAATTGAACGCTAATCCACAGATAATTAAATCTGAAAATGCTGGTAATTAAATCTCCAATTACATAGGTAAAGACCTATTATTTAAACAATCATCAATTCATCAGTCAATGTCGGTCAAGGTCAACAATTGTTTTAGGAAGACGCGCTCCGATACGTCTACACTCAAGCTTTATGTCTGCAACTCCGCATTGCTTAGGCCTGCGTGAGTGTAGCTCACGAAAATGGCAGGTACTTAAAGTTTAGCTGTTACTTTAGTCATCAATATTTTGATCGTTTATTTATTTCATAATTTGATTTCTTCATTATATGGAGGAAGCTACACAACAATTATGTGTTACGTTTTTATGTAGGTATTGGACCTCTGTGCTGCCACCGATGAAGTTGTGAAAGTGGCGAACTTTTGGGCAAATAAAATATAATGTTATGCCAGCGACACGAATAATGTTTTTTTCCAGACTGACTGACCAGATGCAACTACTAAATTGATCGGTTATTAAATTATCATTTACAGAAATTACATTTGGTTGACATACTTTACATTTCAAACTCGTAAACTAGGGAAGGTCTGGTCTACGTTAACAGACATTCAAGTAGAGAAAACCAAAACTTCAGATTTGCATTACATAAAGCGTTCGTTCTGTGACGTCTACCTATTCACGACAAAAGCGAGCTGCAGTGGCTCCGGTCCTCAGACTCTAAAAGCAATGTCATTAGTGACCGGACAATTTTATAAATAATGATTGCTTCAAGGATAATCCTAAAATATGAGCACAAAAATGCAACGCCATTAAAGAATAATTCAGCACACGATTTCCTCTGAGTAATCTTAATATCTTAAAACTAGTTGTTCGAGCTATTAAACAGTAATCAATGACATTTAAATTATAGGATCTGATGGTATATTCACGACTCTTGAAGAGGAAGTCACGGATTTGATATACGGAGATACCTACTTACTATTAAGTACTAGTTGTAAATAGGAAGTATCTTTAATGCTTGCTGATATATTTAAAAGGATATTGAATAATTAATTTACAAAAATTACTGATAATACCGCTGATAGATAATTTTAAATTGGAGCATAAGACAATTGTGGCAAATCTTAAGTTTGGACTTTTGCTGCTGGATTTTGTTGTGGACTTTTGTTGCGGGCGATAAAGCGCAGCATACTGGGTGCCAAGCGGTCAGTTCGCGTGAGAAACACATCGCTCCATAACTCAACTAGATGATGTTGGTGTTAAAATAGCCAAGCTAAAGTGGGAGTGTGCGGGCCATGTCAAAGCCAAAAGCATTTATTTCAATTAGACTATCACAGGCACTTTTGAACGTCAATAAAAAACAAAAAGAAGCGAAGCTACAGTCACAGTCACAAGACATAATAACTTGAGAAAGTACTGTAGTTGCACATTCCAAAGCGTAGATCTCTATGGAGAAGAATGGACAAGAAACTCCATGGACACTCTTTTAAATCAAAATATTTACACGGATGCACCCGGAGAGGTGCACAAAGATCGTCACTCAGTAGACGCCTGAGGGTGGACATCGCCGACGAGGTATAAAGCGGCGAAGTTGCTGTGACGATCTGGTCATGTTCGTGGGGCAAGCGCGGCTAAAAATTGCACAAGACCGAGGGGTTTAGAGGTAGAAAGGGAACGCACTTCCCCAGCAGTGGAACACAATATAGGCTATGAAAAAAAAAAGCCAATTCTAAACATCAACCATGGTTACTTTGAGCTCGATTACACTAAGATGCTCTTATCTATTCATACCCAATGCAAGCACTGAAAACACTAAAAATGTAAACCGTAAACACAGTAAAAGCTTTAACTACCATCATATCTTACACACTGACACGCAATCTCCTCAAAATTCGCCACACGCTTTCGAAAAATTAATTTCGAGATGTGAAGTGATATAAAGTTCCCTTCACAAGATGTGTCATGAGATGTAAGTTAGTTAAGTACCCGGCCATCACCGGGTCCACGTGATCGCCAGCCTAACAAATCGACCTCTTTCCGCCAGAGGGCGCCCTCGTTACTCAATCTAACTTTCTAGTTTCTTAGCCAATGTGGAGGAAACTTGGTAAACGTCACCCTATATCGAAAGGGTGAAACGACGAAGTTTAGCCTATCAGCCTATAAGTTTTGCGGGAATGGAATATTGCGCGCCTTTTTGCATGGATAGATTCGATATTTTTTATCTTCATACTTGTTAAGGGCCACCGAAGCCGTAAATGGATTAGATTTTTCATAAGTTATTATAATAGGACCAATCTTACAATATTTGAAAGGTGCTGTTACAAAAATAGGTACTTCAGAGGAAAAGAAGACCGAAAATAAGACAAAACATTTACTTAAACATGACACATAATTATTTCAAGAATGTTAACATACACAAAAATGTAGTAGATATCATTATCATAAATTACACCATTTCAATTTAAAGTATAACTCAACTACATACAAGTCTTTCTATACAAACACACTGTAAAGAAAGAAAGCCAATTAAGCAAGCTAATTTGCATAAAATTCTACACATAGTTTTCCGAAATGAAAAGCAGGGATCTCTTTTCATTCCGGAAAACTAGGACCAGTTATGCGGTTACTGCGGACAGCTACTTCATAATACCTATCATTATAGCACACTAACGTTAATGCACTACGTTCCTGAGCGACCACGCGTTGTACTTCATGTGGCAAGGTAACTGGGAGCGTCTGGCATTGCCCCGTGGGACACTGGCGGGCCATTCTTATTCAAATAAGAGGGGGCAACGATTTACCCCCGGGAACCGTGACAGTGCAGTGGTTTCCGCAACCCCGCTCTACAAATGTTTGAGCTGAATAATGGTAATAGGGCTGGAGCTGTATAGACTGGCTTTTTAATGATATGATAATAGTAGTTGTAAGACGGCTTTTAAAAAGATCTCGACAGTGATGTTATTATTGGTAATCCGATTTTCTTTATTGATATCTAAGGCTCTTAGTTCAACTAAAGCGACGAGAATAGGTAGCTTCTTACCAAGATAGTAGTAAAAAATAAATAAATCAATATACACCGTAATTTTGGATCTACAGCTCAAAATCAGTTTGTTTTGCTCAACCCGGATATCACAGCTAAGTTTAAGTCATAAAAGTATAAAAGAAGGAGTTTTCTCATTTCATTGTTCACGCCATTAGTTAAACATTAGGTCCTAATAGAGGTTTCGCACATGCAAATACTTTAACCTACTTTTCCAACCGGTGTCACATTAACGTATACTTGCTAATTTTAAGACAAACTTTACGATGTCTCTGTAATATCCACGCAGAGTATGAATTATACAATGTTGTTATTTTGAATACTACCAGGAAATATATTAACACTACCGTCTGTTGTATAACCAAACATGCCTCGAACCAATTCACACTATATTAACACGTCACGAACAAGACTAAGGAAATAAACCCAATAATTAATATAAATATAGTACGTAAAAACAAATGAAGCTATTACGACGCCCATTGTGCTCTTTATTACATTATGCTCGAAGGGAGAGGGTTTCATACGAAGATCCTTTCATTGACCGAGGAAATCACGCAATACATGAGGACCTAGCTACGGACAAACAGACATAGAGTAACGACGAAAATTTACATCAGCCTGGTTTAATGTCGCGAGGCAATCTCATTCTGGGGAGGAAACGGGCCAACACTCGACCACTGAACTCTGATCCCACAAAATATGATATAAAATAGCTGATGAGGGTCATGCAATGATGGTTGCCATGATCAGTTACGATGATACTCGCGATATGGCTACAGAGACAAATGCGTATCTCAAAAGCGGTTTCTGTGCTTATAACAGCAAGTAGTAAGTTTTTCTTGTAACTCTTTTCCATTTTACGCGGACAGTAAATATTTTCCATTATGTTTTTACAACACTTTTTGTATGATTATGATCATAAACTGTGTTGTTTTATTATAAATAAAATTCAAATTAGTATGACAGAATACAATACTTTTTTTCTGATATTTAAGAAAGTAATAGTTAAAACTAGTAAATTATTTCACCGCATTTTCAAGAAGTTTGAACACGAACATCATTTTAATAAAATTTTCCGAGAAATTCATTACAATTTTCTTTTATCTTCATACACAACAAAGGCACATCAACGAACTTTCAGTTTTACTACCGACCCACGTTAACTCAAATTCTCTTATTTCCTCTAAACAATATTTTTGATGTCATATCATAAAGAAAATTGAAGTAATAAACCAGTCTCGTTTGTGAGAACAACTGTATCTGTACAAAAATTACATTCGTATTTCAGGAATTTTCCTTTCAAGAGACCTTTTAACAAATAAATGCCTAGAGATTACGTTTTCCAAGGTATTAAATAACTTCAAGTTGAGGACAATTCGCGAAGAAAATTAACTTCTAAAAGCGTTTCCAAGAAAATCACACCTAAATCACCTATTTTCCTTAGTCATTATCCTAATTATTTAAGAGGCCTTCCACTCCATGAAGCATAAATATCTTAAGTTACGTCTATTTTCGGTGGAGTTTTTATAACAAAATGCCACTCAGTGAAGTGATTCAAAGCCACGTAATTGTGCTGTTGAGGCAAAAACTCCTAATTCTCCCCTCGCAATTCTATTTAGGTGACAACGAAGTAAAAACTGGGAAATTTATAACAGTCACGTAAGTATGATGTTGCCACATTTTTTTTTAATTAAATGTGTTTTGATTTTGTTTTCGTTTTTATGTTGTTATGTATTAGTTGGCTTTTTTAACCGACTTCTTAAAAAGGAGGAGGTTATGTATTCCACCGGCACCTTTTTTTTTAAAACTTTTTCTATGACTATTGCGTTTCAAACTTAATTTTTATCGTGCGTTTTTAAATATTTTAAGAATTAGGTATTCAAAATAACATTCCAATACTTATACAATCTAGTATACAAGACTAGATTGTATGACATTGTTCGACAAACAAATAAAGTTCTGCCAGCATCTGTTTGCAGGACAACAACAAACAATCCGCAACTAAGAAAACTATTGAGGCGATTTTAATACATCTTTACCAAGCCACTAAAGAACTAAATCCACTGGGCCAAAGAGACGACTAATTCTAGACCTTTTACTTTTGAAGGCAGTGAAAATGTGTTTACCACATACGTAACATCACGCCTGTAATCCCCGAAGGGTTGGGCAGATGTGCACCTAATAGTAGGTACACCCACATTTCGCCATTTATGTTCAAGTAGGAGGATAGGAGCGTCGGAGTCTAAATTTGATGGCACCTATTGCCATCAACCGGGCACAAGTTCAGATTTCGTCGATGATACTGAAAAATTCCTGATGGAAGAACCCAATAACACTTTGCTCAGCAGTTGCGCTTGCGACCTCTAGACCAACGAGGCAGTCTCCCTGCGTGATGCGTGATGTGTTTACCCTTTACAAATTATTTATTTATTTATTTTATGAAAGGTAGCTTCACAGCTGACAGTACTCGTACATTAACTTACTATTATTAAATCAAACATTATGCCAATTACGAAGTACACAAAAAATAATAATAAAATAGCCGGCAAAGCGATGGAGAAGAGTTATTGCAAGTGATGACATAATGTACCATCGTAGACATCAACCCGAAAAAAAAAAACAATTCAAAGGCTTTTCTTCCGCACTAATAATGCTTTCAACCCGTCTCGTAAGCAGAGGTTAATGCTTATGGAATAACATTAGACAAATTACCGTTATTTGCTAAAAAAAAAACTAATGAAAATATTGAATGCTAACTCATTCTATTCATATATGTTATTAGCTTATTACGTAAAATTGTGTATTCGAAAGGTTATATAATTTATAAAAACATCAACAATCTATGAAGGTAAATGCAGAATATATGTATAAGTATGTATTATTTATAGTTATATGCAATCGTTATTGACCTTGTTGTTAAGAAGTAATATTATATTGCTTGATATAAAATGAGATGGCGGTAAAACAACAGAGAACACCTTTATGAACATACACTTATTTTTTGTCATAAGTTATAATAATCCTTGATTTTATATCTTGATATTGACACTTCTTTATTATTTTTATGTTTTATATACATATATAAAAAATCCGGAATAAACTCCCTAATCGTTATTAAAAACAGCATCAAAATCTATTTCGAAGTCTAGTACGTAAGAAGACTAGTATATGTATGATATGTAAAATACTGACCAACAGAATATCTTATATAATCTTAGTACTTATATAACACAATATTACTTGTTCGACTACTAACATTAATCCCAGAAAACCTTGAATTGCTTTCCCTGCCATCGCAATGCAGAAATTGCAGTTACGTAGAAAAATATGATTCCAATCTTTACACTCAATAATTTAAAACTGCATGAGATCGACATCTCTCGTATTTGCTGGGAACTTTGCATTTTATTAGAGAAAGTTAAAGCCATAATCATAATATGAAACATGGCTTCACAATATGCTATCATCATTCGACTTTCTTTGTTTTCAAGAAAGGCAATTAAAAAAGACAAAATGATCAATAATTAACTTTGTGTCCGTCATAAAATTGTTGCTTCCGGTAAACAGAATCTAGCAAACGTTAGTTAATAAAGAATAATAATTGAATTGCTAAACTTAAAACATAATTACAGGAAAATAAACATAAAGAATAGGATAAACTTTAAACATGATAACAGGAAAATAAACAAAATGAAAAAGATATTTTAATTTGCTTTAGCAACGATAATAATAATTTAAATTGATTAAAAGATCATAATGGATTTCGAATAAGTAATATAATGAGGAGATATCTCAATTGCTCACTTAAACAAGAGATATTCTAGATAGCAACAAAATATGACTTACATAAGCAACATAAGTCCATTTCAAAATATTGCAGCACTGACCCGGTTATGCTATTTAAAAATAATTTTAATAACACAGATTATAATATGATTTAATAAACGAGATAGTAGTTATTAAATTCCTCAAACGTAGAGCGTAGATGTAATAAGAGAAACTGGTTTTCTTGTTTAAGTTCTTTTTTTTTGTTTCTCGCTGTTATTATCGACGATTTGCCAGTGAACAAGGCTTTCAATGTAAAAGTTGAATCGAACATTAATTAAATCAAATGAAACCATTAACAATATTCATTGTAACTTTTCTTTGCTGACGGTACTTTTATTTTGGTTCGTTATTTTTAAATAAGAGACGGAACTTAGTTAATTTGATTTCTTTTTCATTGATCTTTTTTTTAATTTTGTTGTGATGAAAAAGATTCCTATTTAATTCAAGTCATGCTTGTGAGATATCCATAAACGGTCGGATTCACAATAGTTGTTGATTTCTAAAATGAAAACTTTCTATATAATTGATAATAGATATTCAAATAAACGACGATGTTCTAGTCAATCAGTGTTATTTATTGCTTTTTCAAAAGATTTATTTCCTCACAGCAGCCTGCGTTCGAATTGCAAATTAAATGGAGTCCTTAATGAAGCTCTAGAAAATATTCATGATATATTAATTTATTATAGGCTGTCGTAAAAGTTCTAGAAAACTAACCTGGAGGATTCGTTATGAGAAAATTAACATAATGAGCTTTGATAAGCTCAAAAGTAATTATTGAAATAAATTAGGATATTCATACACCTGCTGGTTCTTATCAGCGTTATCTTAGAAACAGATCTATGTATTAAAATCTAGACAGTTCTAAAATTAGACAACATACCTATCTCAATAACGAAACGAAATAACTCGTTTAAATTACAATGGTGTTTTTGTAACCATAGACGAATTACAGCCAAGAAATAGAACGCAACTCGCAAGTTAGTTTTCATCAACCAAAAATAATGAGCTTTTAATTGACCAATCGACAGTAAGTAGGTACCAAATAGACAGCGAAAAAACCCAACCAACCAGTACCCACTAGCCTTTTCCTCTAACCTCAAATATTTATTTATTTACCGGTCAGGCACCACAATACATTAATCGAAGATCCTAGAAAAACGGTATAGACGCCTACGATTTTCAACAAACAAAAATTCTAATAGGATCCTGCCACATTACCATATCTTTTGCCCAAACTGGTCCTATAAAAACTAAGTCCAACAAAGCTTCGAAACGAAAGTCGAGGCATGTATCTAAGGAATGTGATAAATATACATATTTATACAATAAAACGTGATGGAGAAATCGAGTTGTGTTACTCGCTTCTCGCTCCGCTTGACCGTTTGACCTTGACATTTGGGCAGGTGCGAGATGCCCTAGTCAATGAATTTAATTAAGAGGTATTTTCACCTTTAGTTTTTTTACTAAGTAACATGATGGCCGTTTAACTATAGTTAGCGACCGTGACGTGTACTTACGTTGAGTGTGTAATCAATCGTTAAGATATAATGTTGTTTTTTTACGAAGAAGCCTTTCAGTTAAAGTTGTTATGGTAGCTAGATACCTATTGAAAAATATTACGTAATTTAATTTGATGGGTTTTAAGTTAATTTTATATTATTATTATCTATCTTTAAGAAGAGTTCAAAACCAAAATCAATTTCGACGGAAACTTAATCAATTTTGTTTATGGTAAACATGTTAATCAAACTTGGTTAACTTTTCCTCTTAAATTGATTTTGATTTTCCGGACTGAGTTTTACATTATAAAAGAAAAATATTAGATTCCCCAATAAAAGTAAAAATTGAATGATTAGTTATTTTACTAACAAATCAAACTTTATAGAAGTTCAGTGACTTGAAATATTTTTCTGAAGACGAAAGCAAATATTTAACAAGAGTATTCCTTACCTTATAGATGCCATCGACAAGTTTTGTCAACTCCTCCGTCTCCATGGCGAAAGATTTTCAATAAACCAATTCCTCGAACAGTTGTGACTACACGAGAAACTTCATCGGGATAACAACAACGTACGAACAAAGTTCAATTTTAACACTGTACACACAAAATTCACATTTCAATGTACACTCACTACGGTCTACTCCCTTTCGGTTGTCGGATCACTCAAGCAAACAAACTCACTTTCGAACACATCTGAAACAAAAGAAAACAACAATTAGCTTTCAATGTTCTTATTTTTAAAATCACTTTTTTTATAAACTATTCTAATTTAAAATTAACGGCGCGATTTAAAAAAAGTTATTGACATTCGCAATTTAAAAAAAAGCTGATATTTAAATGTCAAAAAGTGTCGTTTTTTTTTCTATGCACCTGTCCGAGATAAGTTCAGCTGCCGAGCCGAGGCGTGCGTCGTACTCGAGGCTCGCCAGTAGAGTCACCTATCGCCTTCACCGGTAGGTATCTCACGAATGCCGATATTTAGAAACACGAAGTAAACGGACTGGTAGTAAGATCAGTATGGGCCCGATGTCTAAACCTCTCGCTATGTTTACGGTAACGCAGCTTGTTTAGAAACTACGTACATTTGTTGGGTCATTTCGAAATGCTTAGGTAGTTCAATGATCTTTCAATGTTGTTTATCTTACCTACATATTACATCCCATTAAGAGATAACCATTGAGATAAAGCTATAATATGTCTACTGGGCAATATTCATAATTATTTTAAAATCTTTGATCTCGTAAGTAATATGAAAAATAAATAACCAACATAGAAGGTAGACAGTGGATAAGAAGTTCGTGACGAAAAATGTTAATGGTAACTATTATGAAATGTTCTCAATGCCAGTGCAGCATTATTAAATGCCTACATGCAATTTGCGTGGTAGGTATTACTCACAATGCGAATACAATAGAGGACAATGTTAACTTTCATTTTTGATAACACCCACAGCTACCGAAAATATTCAATTCCGTTTCAAAAATGCATATAAACGAGACCAGTTTTCATCAATAGGCGTGCCGTAAACTTTTACTTTCTAGATTTATACGCATTTTATGCAGATAAGAGCATTAAGCGCGTTGTCAAAATGTCAAAGCAAATGAAAGATTTTGATATGATTACCATAATTGCGCAACATGAGAGCTTATGCACTCCGTCGTTAATCGTATGTAAGAACCGTCTCGTCGCTTGGGATCGTGTGATTAAATATAATTTTATTGAAAACAAGCCAACCACCTTCCATGCCTCTATCGTTGTTGGTCAAGTATTCAAACCTGCTTTTCGTTTGTTTAAAACCAACATTCCATTCATCCGCTTTGTATTTGACCTCTTTGATCCTTTAGAATTTTAGATTATTATAAACGGTATGATCGGTTAATATTCCAGCACTTCATATTTTAATCATCATCTGCCTAGCCTTTTTCCAAACTATGTTGGGGTCGGCTTCCAGTCTAACCGGATGCAGCTGAGTACCAGTATTTTACATGGAACGACTGCCTATCTGACCTCCACAACCCAGTTAATACTGGGTAATACGATACCCCTTGGAAAGACTGGTTGTCAGAATTTTCGGGCCACTGACTACCTAACGACTGTCAAAGATCTACAAATGACACCCGGGACCAACGGCTTAACGTGCTTTCCGAGGCACGGAGGAAACTCGGTAAGTAATGGGTGGTCACCCATCCACAGACCAACCTAGGCAAGCACGGCTTAACCTAAAGATCGACCCGAGCGGCTGTTATTATTTAGCCACGAGCTCTTTAGCACTTCATATTTTAATACGACGCATAAAATATTGGATATAACTTAACTCGTTGCATAAGCTCAGCGTACATATTCAACTGTAATTCAACTCTTGGGAACTTTTCGCGATGAAATCATAATCAGCTGGAGCTTTAACATCACAGATGTTAGCGACATTGAAAGAAAGAAAATTTTATTCAGCGACTTCACGAGCAAGCGAGCTCCGCAGGTCTCAAACTATGTGAAAGTTTTTTTCGCGTCACATGCCGAAGGAAAATATAAAACACAATTTCTGAGCGGCTCCGTAACTTCATTTTGAACAAGAGAGATTTAAGCCCGCCCTCGCACTCCACCACCCTTGCATATGCAACCGGGAAACTGCGAGCTTGCCACTTTTCTTTCTTTTCCCGTATCCCTGAGGCGCGGCGGAGCATGTGTGCAACGGGTGCTTATTTCAGTTGGAACTTGTTTAGACCGGATTGGACTTGTTGTATCCGGATTTGGGAGTTAGAAACCTCGTAAGTAAGGACACAACACTCTCTACAAAATCAGTTAAGATCCCTAAAGTTGGTCTGAGTTTCGGATTTGCGAAGGTGGGTAATACTTTTAGGGTTAAACTGTAAGTCCTGCTGATCTTTTTGTTAGTTTTAAAGGAAATGTTTGGAGGAATAACGTGATTGCGATGTATTCTGGTGCCAAGACAAGTGTGGGTAGGTCTCGGGGTGGGGAGCCGTCGAGTTAGCACAAATGGTTCGCAGGCGACGGCGCTCGCGTTCTGCTGACAAACCTTGTTATCGTGAATATAATGTGGAACTGCACGCTGCAGCTGAATATTCATGTTCGTATTCTTGTCTGGATTTACAGAACTTGTAGACACATTGAATTTCTTGTATTACAACCATGTTTGAACTGAGACAGTTTGCTACCCCTGTGGGATATCACAATTCAATTAGAGAGGTAGTATTTACTACGACAGCTAGACGAGTAGGTATGCTGTTCTTGGCACTGATTGTACATATTTAGTTCTAGAATAGACACCTGATACGTTTCTCGGGATGTGAAAGAAAACTTAATTATGCGTTTAGATATTTATCAGGCCCTTTGAATAATACATGTTATTCTGTATCCTGTACGATGTTGTGGCACTAAATTAAAATATGAATACATGAATAAATTATTGAACGTTTTTATTAAGATTGTACTTGTGATCATAGGTGAAACGCACTTTTACCTGCCATCAGCTATTATGGTATATTAATTCTATTTTGTTCTACATAATAGTTTTCTTCTCATATTAATATTGTCCTTAACTACCTGCCATCTCTCACGCGCCATCAATTTTCGGAAAAAGCAATATCCATGTCGGGTATCGTGATAGTGTATGAAATCATTCGTCTGTCAACCACACATGTGCACCAAGTAATGAGATTCCCATTCACTCCTGGGAAATTTCCCATAATGTGCCGTGCGTTTGACGTTGGACTGACACGACTCATTCGTTCGTTCAATCATTCACGACCATTGTCTACGGACAAATTATTGTTAAGTTGGGATGATTAAATTATGGTTCAGGGTGTTTTTTCTGCAGGTTGAGATGTCCTGGTTAACTAAGGGTGGAAATTCAGGGTATTGTATATGGTAAGATCGATGAGTGCGCTGACAGTAGGTACCTAATAGAATTGTATTCATACAATGAGTTTCAATGTATTACCTGAACCATCAAATTTTCTGTTAAAAATTGCCAATATATCAAAAAAGAAAATGACAATAATTTTATATGTTTAACTAATAGCCAGTTTATTATTCAAAATACTGTCATTATTAGTGTCATTACACATGTAATTATAAGCCGGATGTCTGAGTATTTTTTACCTCACATAACATCCTTTTTATTAACGCTTGTTAACAGTTCAAAAATAATCTGCTTTTCCGACTCGTAAAAAATCGGTTCCAATTAAACATACATCCATAAAGAGTTTTAATCAGTGATACCAATAAATTAACGCGCCGTATGATTCATTGATATGAGTTTTTGCTAGTCATGCTCTTGCATGCAAGAGACTCATGCAGGAGTCTTTGAATGATGACCAAAAGGCAGCCATATTAGTTGTTCAAAAGTTAGATCAAAGTTATTTATTCAAATTAGGCTGAAGTTCACCAAAGTTGAAAAGCTGGAGCCCTAAACACCCATCCTACGCTTTCGGGTCGAGGGACATCTAGCAGGATGCATCTCGGGCAGAGAGAATTGGAATGTAATAAAAGGTTTTTTTTTTTAAGAGTCTCGAACTATAGGTACCACAAGTGTCAGTCTATGGTTGTTTGGCGAGTACGAAAGCACTCATCTTTATGAGCAAGAAGTAAATGCTTTTTGAAGTAAATGCCTGTTTTTTATCACCCGAGACATCGTCTATAGAAACGAGGATTGTTGATAGTTTTAGGCAAGAAAAAAATTACACAAACAAGAACAAGCCACACCAGGAGTACATCAACATTATCACAATATTATAGTCATAAAATAAGGTAATAAGTTCCTACCGCACTTCATCTTGTGCAGTAAAAGGGTACTGCTAGTGACTCTATCACATGATGGGGTCATAAGTCATGTCCCGTAATTGGCTATACGAACTGCTGTCTTTTATTAGATGCTGTAGAAATTGTCAGCTATGGTGTAAGGTTTGGACTCTTGTTGGTTGCTATCAAATGGCACTTACGTATATAAGAAGGTACCTTTATCCTTTTTAAACTAAAATCAGTTATTTTTTTAAAGATTTCGTAGATTTTTTCCAGTAATAGCAGTCTTGTGGTTGTGATGAGAAGAGCCGTAAAAAATCACAACAAATCACTGAAAATTAAGTGTTAATAAAATTCTGTTCACTGACTGACAGATGATACACAACTTTCACTACTAGATCTAGTATGAAAATTTTCACAAGGGCTCCATCTATCCCAAAGAGGAGCAAAGGAAGAATTTTTAAATATTCATCCCATAGAGGGAATAAAAGTGATTGGAAAACCATTCGTTAATAAAGAATACATCTACTTCTTGTGATTGTCAAGTGAAAATAACATAACAACAACATAAACGACAACCATGAATCAAAAGCTATGGTCTGTTATGGCATTTAGCCGCTGTTAAATATGCCATAAAGAACGACATACGTCTTCATACACGGTTTAACACTTTATTACACCATGCTTCGTGGTTTCAACATAAGGTAGCTGTCCTTCTACTAGCGATTAGCGAGAAGAGCTACCAAAACGTAGTGATGACAGGCTGAGCAAAGCTATGACCGAGTGGCATCAAAACATTGGGAAAAGAAATGTGGGTCGTAAGGCGGCGAGATGGGCAGACGACATTGTTGCCATCGGTGCGACCGCAACTTACTTACCAAGAAACTAACAACTTTATACATACATGTACTGCTTACGTAATTTATTTGTTACATACTTCTTAATGTAACTTGCAACTGATGCGTTTATATTATTATGATGCATCTTTGTTGATAACGGTACTTCGTAAAAGCCCGTACAAAGACGGTACATACTCAATAATGATGTACCAACACTAAAAATATAGATGGTAAGGTTGAATGAGGCTGGCGCGGGGACGTGGAGATTGGCACAGGAAAAGACAGGTCTATACTCAGCAGTGATTAAACTCGCCGTGGATGATGATGATGATGGGTAGAGGTATCAACTAATAACGAGTTGTTTATTTGACGGTGGGAGTGTGAACCTAAAATGTCAGCGTTCAACTATTAAAATTTCTATCTCTTGTACTAACACGGGATCTAAAATCTTGTGTACGTTTCCTGAGCGAGAAAATGTTTATAGTTAGTCGCTTTCTTGTCTGCGGTGGGACAGATTCCTAACTTATGTCGTAGTAAAAGTTGAATGGTTAAGTTATTCGACGTGAGTTTTACTAGAAGACTGAATACTGACGGTGCGTCGTTTGTTCTGTCATAATGTTTAACGAACACGTCATGTAAAGATGAAGGTTTGTGGTTTTAAATACGTTCTTGTTAATCTAAGATTTGATAGGAAAGTTTTACTAAAAGGATTTCAATGCTCGACGGCACGGTTGGCGCAGTGGCTGAGTGATTGACTGCTGCGCTTCTGGTCGCGGGTTCGATTCCCGCACGGAACAAATATTTGTATGGCCTACAGGTAGTTGTTCCGGGTTTGGCTGTTTGTGCATGTGAATTTAAATGTTTGTAAACGCACCCACGATACAGGAGTATTCCTAGTGTGGGGCAACGGTCTAAAAAAAAAACAAAAAAATAAATAATAACATGCTCTGCATGTTGTGAAAGGTCAAGTAAGTCCGTCGATTCTATCAGCGTAGCAGAACTTCAAGAATGAATTTCCATAAACTTCTTAGGCCTTTCTTTTTGGTCAACCAGTTTTGCCATCCAACGAGGGAATGCTGCCGCCTGCCAGCGTTCTGGGTACTTTTGCTATTGACAGCAATTTGGACGATTTTTTTAACGCCCTTTAAATCTTTTACCATTTTGATACTTGTATATTTTAATTATTATTTTAGATCTATTTGTAGGTTGTAAATAATGTGTAATTTTACCCTTTATTCATTACTACGAGTATATGAATAAAAGTTAAACTTTAGTAGATTCACCTTATTCCACCAATTAGGCGAGTTGTGGCCAAATGCAAGACTATTTAATTATTTTTTTAAATTTTTCAAGTTTCAGAGGGCCTTGACATCGTGACATTTTATTAATGATAATAATTATGATAGAAACATATATTGAAACTCGTGTAGTAGAATGAAACTCTCTTAAAATGACAGACTAGATCAGCGAGATCCTCAATGCCTACATGTGTACCCACCATGTGTGTGTCACATCTACAGGTGATAGCATAAAACTTCCATATATTAACAACACATTTAAATGTGGATGTAGCCTTAATTAAGAACTACTAGCCTGTAGTTCCGTTAATGAATACCGTTAGACCAGAACCAATCAGTAAACTTCGCGACATTGAATACATTATTAATCGCCACGGTCGGTATGAAGCAAAAGTCTAGAACAGTGGAGTTGACGGTGCTATTGTATGTTTTTACCTAGGTATAGCTGGGTGTGTGTTGAATAGCGCCGTACGCGGTAGCCCTACCCGCGGCCCGAGTGCGTTTGACAACTCGCTATATTGAATAATATTTCCGTATAATAGTTAAAGTTCATACGTTAAACGTTATTTGAAGGCTGCAATGGGGTGTACTGGATACGTCATGACCAGGCTTGAAATGTGTTTTGTTTAATTTTCATCATTTTGTGGAATGATCATGGATTTTATAATTTTAGCTACTTTTTGTGATGCCTATCAGTCTTTGTCATTGTGAAGAAATAGGGTTTTCAACATGACGCGTATTTTTAGCAATCTCGTCATTTTATTTAGATTAAACAGGAGACTGTCTGAGTGCTTGGAAACTACTTACATTAGGTACACGACACACGATCCATTTGCTATTAAGTTTGCAAGACAAGATAAATTGAAAAAGATTGAGACGAGTCTTAGTAACAGTCGGGGATCAATCACTGAAGGGAGGCGACGTTAAATACTCTTGTCTAATCGCGACTTTACGGAACCAAGCCGCCGATAAATCTACTTAATTAAATCCAATTAATACTTCGACGAATTAGCATCGCTGCCCATTGTAGCGTATCTATCATTTCGGCATAGCGTAAAAATAACATTTAAGCGTACACGATCATGGATTAGTATCGGTCAGTGATCTCAAACGGAAAATGTTTGTATCATCGCTTTAGTGAGCAGCAAACTTTAATTGGAAATACACGTACAAATTAGAAATAAAAATTCGAATGATACCATGTCAAAAGTGATTAAAATAAAAGTTTGTTTTTCGCGTTTTCACTGTCTGTCAACTTTCGGTTACTGAATAATCAAACATTTTCTTTTTGTGTGAATGAAAGATAAAGTCTTTTATGTTTTGTATTTATGTTTTCCGCAAGATGAAGCGTCTCATTGTAGTATTGTATACGATGATAGTCTATACAAATTTCAGGCGCTATTATTCGTGTGACAACAAAGCATATCATTGTGTTGGAACAAGTCGTCAATACATCTCTACTTTTGAGGGAGCTCTCAGGAAACACATAGCTACTTTACGACTTCTCCCATAGGTTTTATTGTATTTATTTTAAATGTTGTGTGTCTTTATGTAAATAAATAATATAACGAGATATTAAACGAGTTTACTAAATCTTAACCAACAAAATTAATCAAATGAATTATACAGTTACGTGGGTGTCAGAGCTCAGACATTCTTCAGAGCATTCTATATTGAATTTAAGGTCCTTATATTGGCAGAATGTTCACAATCATTTCGTGGTTTGGAAATTGGAATTTTCGCGTTTATACGCAATGGAGCCTAAAGCGGCAGATCGAGAAAAGCATGTTTAAACATTTTTTCACGAGGCCAGGGTTAATACTGTTCGACGGCACATCGCCCCTCGATGCGATGCGATTGTTCAATTGGCGAGAAATTGCGACGCGACTAAGCTTGCGGAAAATTGGCGATATCGTTAATATTCACCCGAAACCGGCGGTTCACGTGGCGACTACAAATAACGAGCCGACAGCCCCCATAGATTTATGCTCTGTCGTTTTAAGTGATATATAGGTCTCAACCCGCCCGGCCCGTCGATCTACCGAAGAATATCTCAAGTAACTGTTTACCGCCACCATCTGTCTCTATACATCCTCATTTGGCTACCGATCTCCTGAATAAGTTACGAAAAAACAACACGGAATGTTCCGGTTAAATAAGAGGTTAGCACACGCGTGTTAATAAAGCGGTAATGTAATCGAAAGGCTATTTCGACGCCGTCGCCGTCTACTAGAAATATAGCAGGCATTCAGGCGGGGTCCATAAAATATACGATATCTTGACAGCGCCCGAAGAGTCCCAGGTAAGTCTAAGTAACTTTTTCCGGGGCGTTAAGCCGTTCGCCTGAGGAAATTGGTGACAAAAATATTCCGGTCATGTAGGAGCCCCTTGTTAGCGCGCCCCAAAAATACAAGAAAATTCCCCTTGTGACATGGCTTGTTTCTTAAGATGACTCGTTGCTCTCTAAGTTTTTATGACGAAGACAAAAATTGCTGAACTCTTAAATTTTATGTCAATAGATGCAGCTGCGTGTGCGTACGGTTTCTTTATACCCCCATGAAAGTAAGTAATGTTTACTTAAGGCGCGGTCGCGACGACATCGCCGGGTACATAACACTTTCAAAATTTTATGCTTGTTAACCTCATCTTCGTGTATCGAGGAGATTGAGCTGTGCTCGGCAAAAATGTCAACATCGCACGCTACACTCAATTGAGAATTAAAAATGTTGTAACCGAGCCATTTTTGAAAATAAACATAATAAACTTTGTAACGTCAGTTGCATTGCATAACCCAATTCAGTGTAAGCCAAGCATACATGCGACGGGTGGTCGCAGCGAAAAGCTTTAATGTAATTGCCTCTCTTTTAGAAAAAAGTTTGTCAACGATTTTTCAAAAACATGAAAACGTCGGTTATAACGCGTGTACGGATCAGCCCTAGGCTTTCACTGGATCCGGCTTCATAGCTGTTATAATAAAGTGTTTTTTTATGTTTATTTATCTTTCTCTGGGTTCCCGTAACGAATGTTTATTGCTGGTATCGCACACGCGTCAGCGGATTCCCAAAAAAAATAAAGCGCGATATACGAGTGTACTGACCCTGTGTAAACATGTTACACGAATGTCTGTACTTCTCGCTTTTAGCTGCGAGTATGATATAAACCGCGTAAAGTGAGGTTAGGCACGCACCGACCACGTTACGAGTAACCTAGCGACATGCTTTCGTAAAGTAAGTTCTCAGCTCGTATCCGTAACTCCGTATGTCTTGCTTTATCGCTAGCCTGCGATTTCTAAGTCAATTATTTCTAGTTTCCCGTTATGTTGATAGCTGAAACGAGAGTATAGCCGGAGGCTGGGACATTGCATTAATCTCCGCTGCAGAGTAAGGGCTGCCTATAACTTTTTATAGAGCAACACTGCGCGCTGATCCGATCTTTAATCAACCCTTCGTCTTAACCAGCTTTAAGGAGTTGCATGTCCGTTTCTACTAACATTACGAAAGAAAAAAAACCAAGTACACATCACGCCTGTAATCACCGAATGGTTAGACAGAAGAACAAAGGCACCTAACAGTACACCCACATTTCGCCAGTTATGTTTAAGTCCCATGTAATAGGGGGCGAGCCTATTGCCATCAGCCGGGCACAAATCCAGACTCCGTGGCTGCTACTGAGAAATTCCTAATGGAAAAACTCAATAACAATTTGCGACTGCGACCACTACACCAACGAGCCAGTACTAAGTAATATAATTGATTGTAATTTTCTAAGAAATGCATAATCAGCCTATAATGTTCCCACTGCTGGGACACACGGTCTCCTGTCTCGGTCTATGAGAAGGAATGGGCTATAATCCACCACGCGGAACCAGTGCGGGTTGTTAAATGTCACATGTCTTCGAAGTTTTGATTCTAGGACATGCCGGTTTCCTCGCGATGTTTTTCTTAGCCGTTTTGAGAGCAGTGGTGATGAAATAAATTACACGAAGTAATGCGCTTGCCTGGGTTCGAACCCACGACTTACTATTCGTAAGTCGGAGCCGCCACCGCTGGGCCACCGCTGCTCTCAATTTTCTAAGAATAGACAAACTACAGCAACAAAAGAAAGCAATAAATATTGCCCGTTAAGTACCCACTAAGCTTACAAAAACACATACATCACATAAAATCAAGAGTATCAAGCTAGTTAATTGCGCGAGAAACTTGCTCTGAAGTAAGTAGCTGAAGTTCGTGTTACTGAAGAGTATCATTGGGAAGAACGTTTTTCCTCATTAGGGGCTCAGTGGTAATAACAGCGCCTAACGAACGATGCAATGCTACAACAAAAATTCCAAGACTCAAAGCACCTAATCGTACAGTTTTCAACTAACTTTATTTCTCTTTTTTTCTGTTAGTAAAGACGAACTTCGAGATGTATCTCGTTTATTTTTTATTTGTTTGTACTTTCATTCGTTAATAAATTTACGCATTAACATATATTTTTGAAGCTCATATTTTTTTTACTCAAAGTTATGTTTGGTGGGAGCGTGTTGGGTTTGAGGATTAACATATCATTTTGCATGTGTGTGTGTCCACGACAGGCACAGGCTGGTTGCCTATTTGTTTTAAGTAAAACAATACATTTTCTTCACGAATGCCTCTTTCACAACTAAGTACCAATAGTTGAGCAGTTGCATAATATTTAAGAAAATAAAACACAAGAAATACAATAGCATTTGATACAACATCAAACGGATTTTAACGGATAAATTCAATCATGATAAAATCGAATTATGCTACGTACATTTTATTTGGGATTGATATTTATACGTGCGTTGCAAAAATATTCAATTTATTCGCTACCAGTTACTGGAATCGAATTTAATGCAGCGACTATAATAACCGGTTTCTGATTTGCTTTTTTAGCAATAAAAATGTGCTCCCAGTTTAGTAATTCCAGAATCATATGACAACAATCAACAACAAATGGTTAATTAACCCTTCAATAAAACCTGTTTTTAAATCTGAAAGCATGAACATTATGATTTGATGGTTTTATGCGATTAATAATGGTGCAAGGTTGCCTAGAAGTAACCTTTTCACTCAAGACTCTGTGAAACCCGAGGTAAATTTACCAGAAAACACATTCAGTTCCTTTACATTATGAAAGATGGGCACACCTACGCAGAAAAACACTAAAACCTAAAAGAAATAAACCCAGCAAGAGGCGCACTTACGAAACACATAAACAACAACGCCCATCTACGAAATCAACACCAATAAACATTCATCAACAGCCCACAAATTTGTGTGTGATCAAACCAATAAACGGCCTATAATATGGTCACAATTGAGCAGTACAAAGCCGCACAAAAACGCCAGTATTTACCGCTCAGTTAAATACAACGTTTATATCCATTAAGGGTACTTCCGACACGTAACTGGTAATCATATTCCGGGCAGGCACAGCATAAATCATGGGAGGATAACCGGAGGGCAAAAAAACAAGGCTGGACACGCACGCCCTAACCACTGTTTATTGTAGGTTCTACATTCACTTTATTGTTCAACATATCTGATGTGGATTAAGGCGCTGTTTCGTATTTTTAGGGCCCGTTTTATTGCTTCAACGCGATCCAACAAATAAGTACGGTCGATTGTGTGTTTCAACTAGCTGTAAGTCAAACCACAGCCATGAAACAGTGGTTTGACGTTTCATAGTATGCACACCCCTTAATGTAGATTGAGAAGCTTAACAACACTAGGCTGTTTTTTTAAACAAGCTTCATCTGAATATTTTACGCTATTTTAATTAAATGCCTTATTCATTTTCATCCAGATTTTAATAACGTAGGTACAGTTGTTTTATTTTTTCTCTTGAATAAAGCTATTTTAAGTCTAGACGGTATACAGCTACTGGAAATTTACGAACCTTTAAAAATCGTAAATTTCGAGTAGCTAGTCGCTTTATATTTTAAATAAAGTTATACGATTTGCATAATCATCTGAGAGTGAATAGAAAATATGGGAAGTAACTCAGTCAGTATGGTACTTATTATTCTATGGCAGTCAAAGATGTCGTTTGAGGGTAATTTGTTTACTGTGGTAAGCACGGCTCAAGAGTTTTTGATCCTTTCTTATTTATTTTACCTCTAATCTGTTGTTTTGTTGTACGTAGTTCGTGAAAAGCTGATCAATAATCCCGTAAAAATTAGTCATAAATTAAATTGTTTGCAAAACCAACAAGTCGCAATTATGTGACTGCCTTATGTGCATCTGCAAAATAAAAAAAAATCACGACCACATGACAGCAATTTTCGTTTTAAACAATGTTTTAAAGACAAAGTTCAAAAGTCGTAAAATTTTCGGTGGTCGCGTTTCAGTGTTTAATGAAATTATGTCAAACTTTACGATCCAAAGTGTTAGCTTACTTTTATATCAACCATTCCGTATATTTTTCGTTTACTTGAAACTTAAGAGACTTTAAAATATAAATTGCTAATAAACGGAGAAAATGTGAGAGTATTTTTTCTTTTATGAATTGAAAAGGAGGTTGTAACCATTCAGAAAAAATAAATGCCGTTATTTTGAGATATATAGAAAAAAATAACTTTATTAAAAAATCTTCGTACCAGATCTTTTATTTACTTCGACATATATTTGTCTAGATTGTAGCTGTACCTTTATTGTCCGAAGCAAACACACCTATAACGTAGGTAACTCAAGTATATAAATTAATCTACTCACTTGTTTACCTACCTACATAAAAACCGAAAAAGTACAAAGAAAAAACAGCTTAATATACACTACAAACTCACACCTACGCTACCTAGAAATCATGTAACTTAGCTAAAGAAATGCGTAGTTATTTTAGCATAACAAGCTATTGCTCTTAAAGTTCAACAAATAGAAAGGCCGAGTACATATTATTTAGTCGTTAGTGCTGTTACGAGAGCTAAAACATGGCTTTACGATACACTGGAACTAAAAGCAAGATTATGTATCCGTTGGTACTCTGACAGACAGGTAATAGTCAGCCGGTATGTTAGTGCTGATTCGTAGCTACTAAAGTAACTATTTATGATAGTACTTTCGCTGTCTGCAAATCAGGGGTTTTATATTCATACTAGGTGATTTTGCCCGCGGCTTCAACCGCATAAAGGTAGAAAATTATACCACCAGGATAAACCAGGTTATGGTCTACCTATGTGCTAAATATTATCAAGATCCGTTCTGCAGTTTAGGTAGGTTTGAAGACGTCACAAACAAACGACACAAACTCAGTTCATAATATTAGTATGGACATGGATAGTATGGAGATGTAATTAAGTAAATTTCAGATTACTGAAACGTGATTATTAGTACCACAACATGATTGCATATAGGCACTTACTTACTTAAAGCAGAAAGTTTAAATTCAGAAAGGAATTGCAAATTAAAAAAATAAAACAAAGTAACGTGAAATAAGAGCGCTGCGCTGGATACGTTACGCTGTTGTTGCGACACGTGTTGAAATGTTTTATTACTCTGCTAACGAAGAATTGCCGCGCTAATTGTGTTATTACTCGCCAAAATAAAAGAGCCAACGCTAATTATTAACTTGTCAGTAATTTTGTAAGACTAAATTACATGCAAGATCATGAATTGATTTCTAAATAAGTCTAATTACACTATTTGCAATCATGTGAATTCAATTAATGTTAGTAACATGTATTGCAACAAGTTAAAAAGACAAGAAAGGTCTTGCTTGTAACATTAACCATATCAACTCAATGATTTCCCGTGATTGTGTTTTACTTAAGTACCTAAAATTGATTTTAACACTAAAGACGACCACAATATACAAACGAGAAAGTTGAATTCACTTTCATTAAACTAAACAATCAAGCAATGGACACCTCGTTAACAATAACAAAGGGAAATTGAAATCTAATCTTAATATTAGGTAGGTCCATAATCCGGTCACGGAAATGTAAACCCTGATGCATGTCGGTTCCAGCTCTTCTAAATCTCAGAGACAGTAGGTACAGGAGGGCGCGAACCCTTCACCTGTCTGCTTTCACCACCTGCCCAGTTAAACCGCTTAAAGCTTCGCCCACACTTACGCGATACGCGCGCAATGTTCGTCTGGGAGGACCCACTACTTCTACATCTTGCGTTAAAAGTTGATAAAGCGAATAAGGCTAGTGGAGACTATTTATGCAGTAGCCGTCGATGATGTATGATGTTTTAAACTGAACGTGAAACGCTGTGAGTGAAAATTTTGAAAATTCAACTGTATTCTAAGTTTAAAGATGTGTGAAATAATACTATTTGTATTCTTGAAAATAAATTGCTTTACACAAGAAAATGTATAGTATTTATAGTGTTGTCTCACAAACGATGGGGCATTTCAAATTGTGTCCTACCTATCCTGTTGTCTGCAAAAGTGAAAAACTTGTTGCCAAATTCGGACCGAGTCAATTTAGACTGCCATCGACTCGCTTAAAATAAAAAGCATAAGAAAAAGAAGCTGTTTTATGTTTAAATGCGTCAATATGTTGTATTGATAGAAAATGACGTTCCTATCTCTATCCAAAACCCGTAACTCGCCATCGCTTTCACTCCGCGTCTGTGTGGCCGAAACCTAACACTAGAAATGAACGTAGTATGGCGGTATTTTAAAAAATATTTTACTATTGCTGCAACGAGCTTAACTCGCTGTCTTGCCGTATCGTGCGCGTAATGTATAAAATGAAAAGGTCTGGCCTGGACGTTAAATATTGAACTGCATTTTGCTACGAAAAGGTTCTTAAAGTTTAAAAAGATTAAAGTTGATTCACAGTTGGAAAAAACAGTCTCTTCGACATACACAAATTTGTACAAAGGTTATTGAAAAGTATCACTATTAAACACAACATAACGCCTGTAATTGTCGAAGGGTAGGCAAGAGACGACTGACGGCATGGTTGGCGCAGTGGCTCAGCGATTGGCTGCTGCGCTGCGTGTCGAAGGTTCGATTCCAGCACGGAACAAATATTTACATGGCCTACAGGTAGTTGTTCCGGGTCTGGCTGTTTGCGTATGTGAGTTTAAATGTTTGTTAACGCACCCACGATACAGGAGAAATTCCTAGTGCGGTGCAACGTTTAAAAAAAAAACATAGGCATATAGTTCAGAGGTCCCATACGCTACTACTTTATTAACAAAAAAGTCTTCTGGTCTATCACTAAACAAACCAGAACATCAATAAAAACCTTTTTCGACTTACAAAATTCCTTATTCGTTTACGTACCGATACTAAGAACTGGTTTAAGTTTCCAATAAAACTTTGAAGACACCGCGGCTAAGTTCGTGGGGAACGAGAGTGCCTGTAACGTGGCGAGACGTGCGTGTTCTGATAACTTGCTAGGATGATAACCCTAGCAAAGAAACTCAAGCTAGGGTATGCAATTTTGTAGCCCTGATTGTATTACCTAGATGCATAATTGTATTGTAATAGTGTAACAGTGTTTATTGGATAATAAAAACTAAAAATAAGTATCGTTTAGGCTTTTGAGTTCATAGATGATATTTATTTTTGTATGACTGTCTGTATCCTTTTCAAGCCTTAACAGATGAACAGATAGAGCACTACCTAGGACATGGGGAACTCTTTTGTCCCGGTAGTAAGTTCCTATGGGATAATTTTCGACCTCCACGCAGCCGAAGCTGCGGGAAAAAGATTGGTAAACAGGCAGGTTTCATCTTTTCAGTACGCTAGAATATTCATTTTGTTGTGTTACCTTTGGGGATTACAAGGCGTGATGTTATGTTTTGTAAATATAAATCTCACATTACCCTCGACGAAAGCTCTCGGATGGGACATGTTTTTTTTTTCTGGATTGGAAGTCATCAAATGACCCCCCCCCCCCACTCTGGGCGGAGAAGAAGGGAGTGTCAGACTTGTACTGACTAAAACCCATCCATGTTCCTTCTTTGCCCTTTGTGTTCCTGGGCCGCGGTATCTCTTTCGAACAGTCCCGCAGCTTACATGTAAGAATAGTACCTACTTTTTAGATGTGAGAAAAAAATTTATATGTAGGTATCAACCTTTTGCGATAAGAATCAATGTTGATTTTGAAAGACACAATGGCGAAAGATCATGGTAAACTAACTTCACCTCCAGCCAACAAAATCATAATAAAATAAAACCAGCCCATACTATTTCCAGAAGCCTTCAACATATTACACGGCTAATAGACTCTTTAACGTAGGCTATTGTCAAATATGATTACATGGGAGGCCCCATATTCTTCAGAAATGGGGTGATTCCGAATAGATAGAGCATTATAATGCTCTAGGGACTAGTAGTTTCTGATGTTGGTTATAACGGCAACTTATGATAATGGCGAGGTTGTTTCATTAGGGATTGGCGCGTTTAGTGTTTTTAGCTAAGGGTACAGGACCCTTAGCTAAGTGATTGGAAATAAAATGGTCTACAGCCTTAACTTCATAATTGTATGGAAAACACGTTATTGGTCGGGTCCTGGCTGTCTTTTGTAGTACTTTTACTAAATAATAGGCTGCTGCATCTGATTTGACTCCAAGTCGACTCCTTTATAGTTATAAATAGCTAGGCTGATGATGATATTTCATGGATTTTTTGCGATATCTGGTCAGAAAAAAAGTCAAGAATTGGATCCTGGAAATACCAGAAAAAAGAGAAAAAATGCTACAAGTACGAAGAACACAGTTTAAAATAAGAACTAACATAAAAGAAAAAAAAAATAAAGAGCCTCACGCCTGTACCATAAAGGTTAATTTTAGCATTATAGTAATTCATTACTCCATTGATGATCTAAAGCCTTGTCATACTACATTTGCTTTTGTACGGACTGTCGTATTGTGCATTCCGTGTATTAATTTCTCCGTATAGCCTTCCCGATATGATCTTATATTCAGCAGGTGTCCATTGCACCTTTTCTTTTGTTCGGGTCTCGGTAGCCATTACTGACATTGCGTATTTTACGAGTTGCATATTAAAATTTACCGTTAGCTACCATTTAATACTTGTACAAACGGAATAAAATATTGTTTAAATGTACCCAAGTAAACTTGAACTACGTTTCGTTTCGTTACTACCCACGTTTTGCTATTTATGTTTAAGTCCCATGTAATAGGGGGCGAGCCTATTGCCATCATCCGGGCACTAATTCAGACTCCGTGGCTAAGAAATTATTGATGGAGAAACCCAATAACTTTTGACCCGACCCGGGACTCAAACCCAGGACTTCCTGCTCAGCAGTTGCGCTTGCAAAGAGACACAAAGCATCCAGGCCACTATATCATTTCTAGTATGGATTACTAAAAAATTTATCAAGTTATGGATGCCAACTTGCATGACATAAAAAAAGAAAAATTTGAATAAACGTTATTTATTTATAAGTAGGGAATTTAAAAATTCTGTAATAAATGTTATTTATTTATAAATAGGGAATTTAAAAATTATGTAATAAATGTTATTTATTTATAAGTAGGGAAGATCACCACAGATGTTTACAGATTGGTCGGATATAATTTGCAGACTATTTTGTTTTTAAATATTGACGAAATGGTAATTTACTTTTTAATAAGCTCCAGAATCGAAATACTTCACGTATTTTAATGGCCATTGCTTCTATCGACGCATTTTGGTTAATTAATACTGCGGCACGGTGAGCGGTCCGAGCGATGCGAGCGGTGTAAGCGAACAACGGAAATTATAGTCACCAGCGATGTACACCCTAGTTTATTCCGCTGGAAATTAACTACATTTAGGTTTTTTTTAATTAACTGGTTCAATTTAATTTTGTTACACGAAGATGGATTTAAATTCAAACAATTCAATTAATATATAGTAAGGTAAGTATTTATATTATTTAGGTATTTTAAATAATTTTTGCACAAAACTTATACTATCACTTACGGGATTTCTTCCGTGATTGTTCATTATTTTTATTTAAATCGGAAGCTCAAAATAATGAACAATCACGGAAGATATCCCCCGTAAGCGACAGTATAAATATACTTTTAAACCGTAAAACCTAACAACAGAATTTTTGCACTCTATCAATACCTGTGTTTTAAAAATTCACTGGAATTGCGTTCAGATATTGGCTACATCTATACTTTCTTATATGAAACTTATACTGTCATTACGGGATATCTCTCTCTCTCTTTCGGGTTATCTCTCTTTCAGTATAAGTTTAGTTGTAAACCGCAAAAGCTTAAAACAGTGTCTTTCTTATATTTCTGAGGGTGCCTACTAAGTTAACCTAAGATATGACCACATAGAAGATTGACAGACCTCTAGAAGATAACAACTAAGCAAAATCTAAAAAAGTTGATGCTCCCTGAACAAACACTCTTTTTCTGCTCCTCATCATCAACATCTGCCTAGCCTTTTTGCAACTACGTTGGGTTGGCTTTAAGTCTAAACGGTTGCAGCGGAATACCAGTATTTTTCATGGAGCAACTCTCTATCTAACCTCCACAACCCAGTTAGTACCTACTGGGTAATATACCCTTTGGTAAGACTGATTGTCAGACTTTGCCACTGACTACCTGTAACGACTGTCAAAGAACTACAAATGGGAGGAAACTTGGTATGTAAAGGGTGGTCATTAACCTGAAGTTCAACCTGCTGCTGTTATTATTTAATCACAAGCTCCTCGTGCTCCTCTTTTCCTGCTCCTAAAAACACTAAATCCTTAAAACCTCTTTAAAAACAACACATCACTTACAATATTAAAGATCTTAATAATACAGCCATAAGTTAGACAATCGCCTCCACTTGCAGTTAACCAGCGACCGCACCTTGCAGTTTCACTCAATTGCGCTATAACTTACGATAAGCATCCAATACGACTATATTTCCCTTTCAACCGGTACAATACTAGTATCGCTTTTGCAGGGTTAAGTTTATAGATTTCGATAAGTGAAAGTTGGTTGCATCGGTGATGTTGTAATAATGATGACAAATAAGGTTATCGACATGTGGGGTGTAAACTCAGTTATCATTGTGAAGATAGGCGTTTCAGCAGAAGTGTCTTAATTGCCAAGAGTCTCGATCAATACCTGAGGAGGCTCTCGTTAGTCAGCTGGATCAAAGGCTTGATTTAGAAAGCTTTACTCCTGGACACGGATCGTTTAGTTAGAAGGTTCCTCTTTCTGAAGCCCTGACCGTCGATAGCTTGGACCCTGTTCCCGATACCGGTGGGCCACTATTTTTTTATATTTTTTAATGTTTTTGTTGTACTATTATGTGTATAGAAATAAATAAAGGAAAGAATAATGACAAATTAAAATATTAAACTCATAAAATATTTTAAATAATAATGAATTTTGAATACTGTGTTTCTGCAAAACTATGAATTTCTCCGAGAATCTTAGATAAAATCTCTCAAAGATCTTCATTATTTTGTTAATACGGTAATTAGGATATAAAGTTTTGAACTAACCTGATTATAAAGACATTTTGTCATAACTTTTAAAACTATACGAATAGATACGACCTACATAGCCAAATTAGCCACCCCACAACATTACGCACAACTCATGTACAGTCGACTCCCATAAATAGTTGATGACAACCGCACTTATTCCCGATCTCACTGCGCTGCGCACGATTGTTGAAAGCGGCTACTAATCGGATTGGACGACATCGCCATCCTACTGATCGGGCGCAAGCGGTAATGGAATTAAACACAATGCAATTACAGACAATACTGTATGAGATAACACCATTATCACGATACAATTATTACCTACGTGCCGGAGATTATCCGATAATATTGTGAAGATAATACGGATATGGAACTGTCTGATATTGATGGTAGAAGTATACTACTCTCAGTTTAATCTTGTGTTGAAGGATGATGTGTTGAGAGTTCAAAGTTGAGCCAATTATGTTACATAATGTAGATACATTAAGCT
Organism: Noctua janthina; assembly: GCA_963576755.1. Classification (NCBI taxonomy): domain Eukaryota; kingdom Metazoa; phylum Arthropoda; class Insecta; order Lepidoptera; family Noctuidae; genus Noctua; species Noctua janthina. The sequence continues at coordinate 11,038,342 of OY755055.1, forward strand.
TGATATCATATTACGCGGGAAGGGCAAGAAATAGCGGTTAAAATATTCTTATTCCATCAGAAAATATCTTAACATTTCGAAAAAAAAACTAAGTACGTCTCCAATACGTCGTACGTCGTTTAATGTTATGTCTTGTTGAGTATTTTGTGTGTACATAAATAAATAAATAAATAATAAATAATACAAAAATGTTCGGAATATAATTCCCACGTTCAGCAAAACAAAAGCCTAACGACTATCGCGACAATAAACAAAGACAAAGCAGTAACAATATTAAATGCAGACGTTTAATATTGAATTGGCGCAGTGTGTAATGCCCTGAGAACTAGCACGGGTGTCATCTGTCCATTGAGCCAGTGAGTTGAACGGGGCACCGCACTTGCTATTGAGTTTAAGCGCTCGCTAAATTCATTGTTATTTGGTACAACGCCTCAGCTATCAATATTAGAGAAATGCAGGTGTTGTGAACGTAAACACGACATATGCTTGCTTAGATTCGAACGTACACACTTTGCATATATATTTTATGTGTCTGCCTGTCAGTTACTAAATTCTGTGAACATAGTATTCTTTGCTACGTTTTGAACTTACTTAGATCCTACAAAAAAATTGATCTCAGCAGATTACAGTGACGAAATTCTCTAACAGAATTCTACATATAAATTCTACAGACTTCACAAGTAAGGAACGGTTTCAATTTCCCAGTTGATGTCTGCATACAATCAAACGAACAAACACACTGCCGAGCAAATCATTCGCTACCTATTATGAGATGATTGCATCGAACGTTAAGTTCCACATTCTCGTACCCTTTTTTGTGTAACGAAAACATTGGTACTAGATTGGAAACGTGACCTATTTCATTTGGAGGCAGCCATGTTTTATTATAGCTCATTTCTCTGTGTACACGATCATTGTTATGTCCGGAGCTTATGTAGAATACTCAATCAATTGTAAATAATGTGTAGAAGTAAGGCTTAGCGTATTTTGTAAAGGTTTGGGCCATCTGTCTGAGTAAATGGAGGAGATGTTGTTGTCTAGGATTGTAAAGTTAGATGGATAAATGGGCCCTGTATTGAGGAATTATTGAGTACGTAGAAAGCTGGGGTACAATTCCGTTGCGAATACAAATCCTTATTGTAGTACTTTTAGGGTTGTACATTATTATGTACCTTCTTATGGTTTCGGTTTTAAAACCATATTTCCTCTTTGGTGAATTCTTTTCATTTGAAAAAGCAATATTAAAGATATTTTCAGAAAACATGGATCTTGTTAGAAGCAAGATCTTTTTTTTTTTTTGGACAAAATTGTGTAAAGCCTTACTGAATCTATCGCACACACGTTGTACTTGTATCATAAGCCATTGACGGTCGACTGGCAGTGCAACCAACCGATCACCGACATCAGTATTTAACCATATCCCATTTGTGTGCACTTCATAATTAGCTCAAACACTGCACGGTTGAAATGCGGGCTTCAAATCTGCAAACTAATCATGTAACTCCAATAGTAATTGAAATCGGTTTCATTTCACATCGGGATGGACTGTGTACGTTGAATTAAACACAATCCCGTCACGAGTGCAGCTGTGTGTTTATTTTACACAGCACAGTCTGTGAAAGAGCGAATTGCAATCAAATCTAAGTTTGATTATGATAATTAACGAACCTAATTTTGATTGGGATTAGCTGTTAGTGAACAGTTTCTATGTAAAGGAATAATGGAACCGCATATCAGTGGTAAAACTTGCTACGAATATCGCCTCCTACGACATAAAGGACCTGTCAATGTCAAAATGTGACCGCTAATGGTGAAATTATACTTGGTCGTTTGCCCGAATACGATTGCCTCTGGAATTCGGACAGTATCGAGTACGTGTAATAAACGCATCGTGTGGCCGCATTCTAGTAAAGTCATTCGACCACCCATGTACGGGCTACGATCAAGTGTAATTGCGCCATGATGCTTGACTGATCGTTTTTAAACCACTAACAAACAAAAATCCAACACACGTCCAAATCTAAGAACTTTGACTCCGTTCTATTCTTAGTTTCTCGCCGGTTAAGTTACTTAAACTATTTAAAAGATTCAATTAAAACAATTAGGAATGCAACGCGTGTCTATGCTTTAAACCGTCGAGTCTGTAATTCGTTTTTGTAACTGTATTTTCGACGGAATCGGTTTTAGGACTCGGTCGGCTAACGTGCCGGGCCTACGGCCGCAGACGTACCGCGTTGTTACCTTCTACCATTGTTTTTCGTTGCTTTATTCCGAGGGTGGGAAGCCTGAATTGGATTTTTGACATAAGTGCATTGATGCGGCATTGGGGTCTATCAGACACCTAGTGAGTGTTATGGATTTATTTATACATGGTATTTTGTAGACTTGAACTACATATAAAGGTAATTGTAACATAAAACAAATATGTCATACACGATGCATCCATGATGAATCCATTTCTAACCATTCACACGGACTGATGGAAGCCGAAGCTGCAGTGGTTTTTTAACTTTTTGCCAGTGCACCCTGTCTCCCCAAATATTGACTGAACTCAACGGAGAGCGACCGGGCATGTAGGCGACATAATCACATTAGCATTGCGTGCATTCTAGGGTGTTTCTAGCTATCAGTCTGATAACTAAGAGCGAGGTTGCGTAAATTGATGAAATGGTTAAACGGTAAGCGCAAATTCATTTGCTTAATTTAGTTATGTATATACTTGTTCAGATTAATGCGAAACTAGCTCTGTCTGTTTGTTACTCTTTTCCGTCTTCAACTGCAGAGCGAATGTCGGTGTTTGACACAGGTGTAGAAGATGACCTGGGTTAGGAAATGACAACATTGGAATGATCTAAATGTCATTTTTACCAATACTGAAAATATTACACAATGGCACAGAAAAATCATAACTCATCCATGCCACACTGATCTAAGTGCTCTTCAGTTCTCTCTTCCTTGAGGCATTTTACTACAGAATTAGTGCAGTCAGCAAGCAAAGTGAAGCACAGTAACGTAGTATTAAGGTTCTTTTTACTAACACCATTTGTATTTTATCATATGTATGTTAGTCTGTAAGGTACATATCTAAGGGCCAAAGTTGCCTGGAAATAAATGAGTGTTGTGTTGTTGATGGCCCCTAAGTGCCCTAGATGACTCTGATTCCAACGACTTCAAATAGGATATTTCGCGAAACTACGTTCCTGTTAGATAATTCTCACCCCTCAGGCGCGGGCAAAAGCAAGTTGTCTATAAAATTCTCATCTATTCCGTAGTTCTTTTTCTATTTTCCCTCCATATGACGTTTAATACTAAACTGTTCAGCAATTTACAATAAGTGACGCGACGACTAGGGCGAGTGACGTCTCGCTAAAAGAACGCACAAGATTTTAAGTGCATTCGCGCGGAAATGTCAAGACGCCTGACAGTTTCCCTTGCACAACACCCTGTACTCACGTACCATCACTATACTCACGTCCCATCACTATACGAGATCTTTCGTAAAATAAAAGAGAATGTGGTCAAAAGAAATGAGTTTTAGTTAAGGATACTGGGTTTATTTTACAAAGTTTAACCAAAACTCATTAAGCACCTCTTAAAATTTAACTGAGGTTATATGATTAAAGCTAGCACCTAATTTGTTACCGTTAGGCAATTATCCAAAGCTATGTAGAGCATGCCCAATGCCTAATTAAGTATGACTAACCATTTACATTTGAACCTAATAACTGAAACCGTTCCAATCAGGGCCAAATTGTGATCTCCGTTTCCAACAGCATCCCATTAAATCAAAGGATCTAGTTCAGATTTCCGTTAAAAAAAGCAAGATAGAGTTGAAAATCCTTTGAAATATGAACGAACATATAGAATAAAGCAACGATAACCGTATTAGGGACTGTTTATCGGCATCACAAATTCTGTGCTTCAAGTCCGTTCACACGGACTGCATTGTAATACCCAGAACTGGCGAACTGCACGCACAGGCATTTTGTCCTTATTATATTAAGTTCTAAACAATAGGTACGTACTATATATCTTCTATACAAATAAATAATAATGAAGTGTCTGTTTGTAATTTCAAAATTACAGTTTTTTACTGAATGTTCATATGAAAATATATACGGTACTTATTTTTTTTTAATTTTTGTCTTTTTGTGTTTGTTCCGGCTAATCTTCAAAACAGCTGGATCGATTTGGACGGGATTTTTTATCCTAGATAGCTGATGACGATAGCAAATAGATGATTTTATTTTAGTGAACATTAATTTAAAACAGATATACATTTTATAGTTTCCATTACGCATTAGCAGTTAGCTGACGTTTTGAGAAATAACTTAGGCTACTTTTATTTTAGAGAAAGAATTAGGATTCCGTGCAAAAAAATTTAAACCCATGAAATTGTTAACAAAATCCGATTCTAATAGGGCAGTAATCTTATTTATAAAAATCTCGTGTCACAGTGTTTGCGGTCGCATTCCTCCGAAACGGCTCGACCGAATTTTATTATGTATATATATAATTGGAAGGTATTAGAATAGGTCGTAAAGACACCGCTAATTTCACAGTACAGGTAGTATTTTTATAATAATTTCACGTGGACGAATGTCGCGAGCAACACCAAGTACTCCAAGTAGTAAATATAATACAAACACTATATCTTTTATGCTAATGTTATGTTACCTTTATCTGCAGGTATCTGACTTTTATGACCGGGTATGTGTAGACTCCTTTACTTTATTATGTTGTTGTGAAAAATGTTCTCTGAATTGTCAAACTTTTCTGAAATTTTCTTTAGGATACAGGTTTTAGGAGACTGTTAAAATTATGTGAAATAAAACATTTTTATCTTTTTTGATCAATCACAAAGCGTTGCTATGAAGTAAACAAAGTATTCCATTTGTCGGATCCGGTCGTTAGTATGGACATAAAATGAATCGCAAGTGCGCTGATGGTGACGTCACGCGACCTGTTTACCAGTCTACCCACACCACAGCGTGCTTCTATAGAGCCCTGATGTTTACAGCTCGAGGCGAGGACGACATTCAATGTCTGATCGTGGCGGAATTGAGACGTCTTGGAACTGTACCCGATTCATTGTGCCCCGTGTTATTGGGTTAAGTTGTAATTTTAATGAATTTGTTAGTTTAATAGAAACAGTGTATCGCACCCAGTGTATTTTCATTGTGCGAAACCCATCGTCCTGACATTTCCGACGCATTGATATCGCAAAAGCTTCAACTTGTACAAAAGTTCCCATCGCTCCCCAACAAACATGTTATTCAAAACCCTTCATTCGTCAGTTGTGATTGGTTATTTCCCTATTACATTGTAATTTGTAAGTATAAAGGAAGGGCGGAGCGGATATGCGGTTATCACTCACCTTTATAGGCACTAATATTGACTTACGATCGCTTCCCTGAGACCGTCCCCAATCCTAATGATAATTGACGGCCAGGACATTAAAAAGATGGGTTGGCAAACTTGCGTGTTATCGCACAGGCATCGGGACGCCCGCGCTGTTTTGTTCCGCGCTCTTGAATGGGAAATTTTTCATTCGTTCAATTTTTTTCGATTGCTTTTACAAACTTTCTTTCATCTCCGAGGTCGTTTCTTACATAAAGTTCCTCTTTCAAAGTTTATTTTTTCCTATCAACGATTGTTGCTCTATAGAAATGTTATCGAAATGTCCGTAAATAGAATGGTTTTTTAATGAAATAGAAGTCACCATTTGTAGCTTTGCGAGTTTTGCGACACAGGAATAACACAGACAGTTGAGACCACTGCAAACAGCGTTGAAAAATTTAACTACGCTGTTAGTTGACCGTTTGCAGCAAAGTTACTGATACTAAAAGCTGTAGTTGGTTTTATTTCTGTGTTGTAAATACTAAAAGGGGTTTTTGAATTTGCAAAACTTTTTAGACTGCTTCGAAGCGGAAGAAAATAAATAGAGAAGTTATTTGCAAGGGAAATGGGTCGATACCAGCTTCTTGATTACCATTTCGTGGACCCTCTTTTAGTGGATTTTGGAGTCTTTTAAATTAAAAATACCTTCAAACCTTTTGACCCGTTTTTTTGTTTAATATCTGCCGTTGTTTAAACTTCAGTTTGGAATTACCTTACCTGGAACAAAAAGAAAATTAAATAAGTTATAATTATGGTAACAAAACACATATCACTCATAGCTAAAGTTGTATAAAAATAAGACCTAAAGACCAAAGCACAAAGTTACAAATAGAAAGAAATCTATTGCGAGTCACAACAGAATTGTTACTACTAGCAAAAGCTGTACACAACAGACGGCAATACCCACAAGGACGTTTTATTTCGCCGATCGACATTTTTCACCAAACATATTTTTCACGACAACACATTGCTGCGCCGACAAAACTTAGGCTGATTAATCCAATGTTAGATTTATTGCATAAATAAATCAATTCGAGTGCGACAAACAAGCCCCTTTTGCCTGTTGATTTTTTTGTCTTCCCCATTCATTTTGCTGCCCCAGCGATAACTTCGGAACTCCTGAACCCTGATACACAAATTAAATATTGATTTTTATACACAAGAGGGTACGAAATTTTTCAAATTTTATAAGGAAAATTGAGTTCATTAGATTGATGCTCCGGAAAAGGGAAAATTGATACATGGGTTCTTAGATTAAAATCAATTTATTTTTATATTGATAAGAGAAATATTTTTACTTTGCAAAAAAAACAAGAAGGTTTTGACAGATAAGGTTTTAAAGATTTTAAATTGCTTTACTTTGATGTAAAGAGCAGTAATTTACGTTGTGGTACTACTCAATTATCACCTCACAATATCAATACAAATAAATAAAATTGATGTGTCTGTTTGTAAGCTTCTCACTAACTGCATGCGTCTGTCTGTCTGTTTGTTTGTTCCGGCTAATCTCCGAAAGGGACCGATTTTGACGGGACTTTTACTGCTTGGTAGCTGATGACTATAGCAGATAGATGATGTTAATTTAGAAAAAGGATTGGGTTGCATCCAAAATAATTAAACCCTTGAAGTTTTAAAAAAAATCTTATTCAAATAGAGAAGTAATTTTTTATAATAATTTCACGTGGACATAGGTCGCGAAAGGATAGCTAGTCGACAATATAATCGTTAAATCGTTATCTTAAAAGGTTTTGACAGATAAGATTTTAAAGATTTTAAATTGCTTTACTTTGATGTAAAGAGCAGTAATTTACGTTGTGGTACTACTCAATTATCACCTCACAACATCAATACAAATAAATAAAATAAATAAACCCTCTAGAGCAAACAAACAAATTCATTCCCACACCATATTAGTGAACATTCATTTAAAACAGATATCCATTTTATAGCTTCCATTACGCTGTCCATAACGGGATGGTATTCTGCGTGGAAGCCAAATTGCGTTGCCTGAAGCACTACCTAACATTTTATTACTTGATAAAAACACAGGGAGAGAATTTTGTCACTTCTTCCTGAATTTTATGGCCACACGAACTTGAGACGCAGTGGAAATGTTCGGAGTAATATATTCTCCTCACTAGAAGGCGTTTCTTATGGTAGGAATAAGGCGTTAAAGTGTCTGTATGTGAAATGTCGGTTTATGCGTACATTTTAGGGCTTCTATAACGTGGTTTTCCGGGTTATAGCTTACAGAATCTCTATTTTTACTTTTTCTACTAAAAATATGACTATCTCCAAGCGTGCGTTGCCTTTTTGACTCAAGGGACGGGCACTACTGCGAATATGTGTAACTAGCTCTATTTCTGTTGGCAGTGACAGGCATTGCCAAAAAAACCTTTAATTGAACTTTAGAACTATAGGGTCAAGATTTGGAGAAGGACTTCTTGTGTTATAGTGTTATTCCTGTAGTGTCAAAATAAAATAAAAGTACTCATACAGGAAGATTTATAAATAAAATCACAAACTAAGTAACGTTTATAGATTTTGGCCTAACATAACTTCTAAACGAATCCTGTGTTGTAGACCCTAAAATCTGCATATCATATTGCGAATAACACGCCACTTGCAGCGGGGGGCTGTCTTCGAATAACGTCGTGTCAGCAGAACGTGCGTCACGTCATGTGGGTTCGTTCTATGTTATGAAAGCCTGGTAACATGCTAACATTGCCAATTTGAAATATTATAATAAGAATAGAGTCTCTTTTCGTCTGCAGGTCGGTGTGACAGCATCGTTTTTGTAAACCGTGTAAAATTCGTGTGATTCTTTAGCGGGTTTCTAGTACCTATTTAAGTAAATAACTTAAATGTACCTACAGGTTGATATCTTAGGATTAGAAGAATAAGTCAATTGTGCAACGGAAAAAATCAGAGTGCCTACATAACAGAGAAAACGCTGACAAAGTCTAGATTATATTGAATTACATAAGCTACTGAAAAGCGATGCCTAAGTCCGAGGCAGATTCTATACCTAATGCAGTTGACAACATCAGCTATTGATTGGAAAAAAAAAACTATAGGTTTAACTACCCATGTTACCCATGTTCAGTCAAGTGTAATTTATAGTAACTCCGTTTGCAATTCGAACTTGGCTTTTTGTCAGAAAAGAAGTTGACTGGATTATATTTTCCCCGATACTTTACATGTAGCGTATGGACCGTCATGGTCCATACCACAGGACCGCGTATTAATGGACCACAGGACATGTCCTATGGATCCATTAATACAGCCTGCAACAAAAATCTATTAACACTGTATTTTATTAACATATTATCATTTAAATTGCATCAAAATGATTCGATATATTGCTGAGAGTTAATTTATCTCAAATTTTATTTTGTATGGATGTTCTATGACTATTTTGTTTTACGACCATTGGTCCTTATTAACCCTAGATTGAAATATGGAGAAGCCCTTGCCCAGAAGTAGGATGACACATGCAAACAGTAACAGTAGCAAATATTTTATAATTATTTTCCTCACCTGTGACAAATAATTTGACATAATCCTATACAGAATCGCAAAATAAGTTGTAGTGAATTTAAACTGAAGATAAAAATATTTGTGTGAATAAATATTCCTAAAACGGTCTCTCTAAAAATACCATTAAGTCTAATAAAGCTACTTTTATATAAAAGGAAAACTAATTTGCTCTTGATTAGGCAACATTCGTCTCCCAGAATCCCGAATGGGTCGTTACGTGGTATATTTCGGACTGAGATTACTTTTGCCCTATTAGTCCTAAAGCAATAATAAATACTCTTGTACTAATGTACATATGTACAAATTAATTGTTTTAATTCAGTATTAATGGTGATTGGTGTAATGAACGTCCTAGAACGTCATAGAACGAAATGATGAATGAACGTTGAATGTCCTAGAACCAAAAATTCGAAGACATGTGACATCTACCAACCCGCACTGGGCCCGCGTGGTGGATTATAGCCCATTCCCTCTCATAGAGAGGAGGCGTGCGTCCCAGCAGTGGGAACATTAATTGGATGATTATGCTATGTTATGGTGTAATAAACTGTAGGGCCTCGAGGCTGAGTAGTATCAGCTGCACGGCTATAAGTAAGTAATGCTTTGCTTGCTAAGGTCAGTTCGTTGATGGGTATATTAAAAAACCTCCATACCTCGTAAAACACGTTACACCATTGTTCCCTGTTGTCGCTGGTAGCACTCTGACAATCGTACGGGTAGGTGTTCAGAAGTTTGAAAGTCTGACACAGCCTTCCTACCAATGAGATACTCGTCTTACCCAGAAACAGGGTTACTGAGTTACAGTTACTGAGTTGCCCCATATAAAATACTGTTCATTCAGCTGTACCCAGTTAGACAGGAAGCCGATTTCAATATAGTTAGGGCTTGACAGATGATGCTGTAAATTATTGTGTCAGTTCAATGATATTATTCTCTTAGGATCTACATCGGTCATCATCTGCCTAGCCTTTTCCCAATTACATTGGGGTCGACTTCTAGTCTAACCGGATACAGCTGAATACCAGTATCTTACATGGAGCGACGGCCTAACTGACATCCACAACCCAGTTAGTACTGGGTAATAGGATATCCCTTGGTAAGACTGGTTGTTAGAGTTTCGGGACACTGACTACTTAACGACTGTCAAAGATCTACATTTGACAGCCAACGGCTTAACGTGCTTTCCGAGGCACGGAAGAAACTCGGTACGTAATGGGTGGTCACCCATTCACAGACCAACATAGGGAAGCGCGGCTTAACCTGAATATCGACCCGAGCGGATGTTATTATTTAGTCACGAGCTCCTCGAGAGGATATATATCGATATTATTATTAAAGAACCTAGGTATTACTTCATTTTGTTCTATGAGTAATTTTAAGAGGTTAGCACTTCCTATGCGCCTTGAATAAGATTATAATAATATCCGTGACTGATTAATGATTTATTACACCATTGCACATACACAGCACGATTTGTTCTACGGTATTTAATCTTGAAGTTATTTCCCACGCTAATATGTGTAAGAATTGTAATGTTGGGGGTGCCCGCCTACTATCTTGCTGACTTACTAATCCCAAGGAGGTTTAACAGAGTATAGATAAACTGTTAGAAGAAATGTGAACCCATGTCTCAGTGTTGCCATAGCAAAGTGACATACAAAATTTGCCAAGTATATTTATTTAAAAACTGTATTAAGCTTTCACGGTTTACAACTAAACTTACACTGTCACTTACGGGATATCGGGAGCTCAAAATAATGAACAATCACGGACCATATTCCGTATGTTCAGTCTGACAGTATAAGTTTATATTTATTTATTTAACAATTTATGTATACAAATTAAAGAAAAGGAACAGAAAGATGGAGGTTTCCCCCCGTGAAAAAAGAAAAAGCTACAAAGATGATGCTTATTTCTAAAGAAATCTCTTCCGGCGTACATACCTGCGAAAGGAGATGAAGATATAGTGTGTTATAGAAAAAAAGAAAAATGGTATACAAAATATAAAACAAATAACTATTTTAAATATAACAAACAACAAAAGAATATGCTTATGCTTTTATGTATAATAGTGTATTAATTTTGACTTCATGATCATCCTTTTCGGTCAGCTTCCAGTCTAACCGGAAATGTACATGACATTACATGTAGGTATTATTTTTGAGGCATTAGGACTTATTTATATTATTTTATTTGTGATATGTATGACACCACTTGATATTTAATTTTTATTTTGCTTTCTGAATTAATATTACTATAATATTAATTGTAATTATAAGATGATATTTGACATATGACAATATGATTGATTCAAAATTATATTTGACAATATGATTTTGAATAAATAATAAATAAATAGATACAAAAACAAAATATAAATAAACATCTATGCAACTAAGGTGAAATGATAATATATTGTTGTTTCACCCTTATTTTGAAAACTAATATTAATTACACGATGCGCTTGTGCCGACATTATCTTTGCTTGGCTCCTTTAAGTGCATTTCGATCTTGTTCGCGTTGTCCCTTCTCACATTTTTGGGTACACTTACTGGTATCGTTTTACCCAGTAACTGTTGTAGAGGGAAGATAGGCAGTTACTCCACATAAAATAAATATTCCGCTGCATCCAGTAAGACTGGAAGCCGACCCCAACAAAGAGCTAGGAAGATAATGACAGTGAATACTCCCAAGTCATCTGCATTTGCAATTTGGGAAACTATGTTTTCCCTTAGGGTTTACTAACATACGATAAACAATTGAATGAGATAAACGTCCCGTAATAATGGAGATCACGTCACAACTGTGACGTCAGGCTTAAATTAAATTACGATGACCGAACATTACCCCGATCTGCGCTTGTTAATCACAGTTACTGTGATCGATGCCACGGTTAACTTGTGACATTATTGTTAAGTAATCTGTTGAAATGTTTAGATACTTAGTTAGAGTATTCCGGAGGCCATCTTTATTTAGAAACGTGGAATGTGGCTAAGGCAACAATCAACTACTAATCAACTGCATATTTTGTTAATAAAGTTTGAAATATAGCAGGTAAAACCGGGGTCATACCGAGGGTTGTCCGGGGTTTATAGTATTTTATATTTCCTTACAGTTAATCTTAGTATTAATCAAAATTATTTTCTGATATACACCTACCACTGCTTGTCTCTGCATCATCCAAAGGTTGACTGGTAGAAAATGCCTATGGCATTAAGTCCACCTCTGTACTTTTATGCTTGAAGTGTTAAATAAATAAAACAGCCAGGTAACATTTGGCCTATTACCTACATTTCAAATTTATGTTTAAGAAAAAGGGATCATTGAACCGAGAATAACGATAAAACATGCTGTTTAACAAGCTGAGAATGTCCTGCTTCAGGACACAGCAGAACGAGAAGAAACGAGCTTTAATTGATAACCCTGCTTACTCACTGCATGTTGGCGATTTCAGGCCATCGAGTTGAGAATGCTTAGACAAAGTGACACTGACATTTACCAGTGATAGCGTCGATGGAAAAACTCTGTTCTTACTTAATAAGTATTTAATAAATATTTTCTTCCACCAGTTCACACTTTATTATGACATAGGTCTTGCTCGTTACGTAAAATAGAAATTAATGTTTAAAGGTCACGCATCTAAGGCGGCACGGTTGTCGCAGTGGCTGAGCGATTGACTGCTTTGCTACGTGTCACGGGTTCGATTCCCGCTCGGAACAAATATTTGCATGGCCTACAGTTAGTGTTCTGGTTTGGCTGTTTGTGTATGTGAGTTTAAATGTTTGCAAACGCACCCACGATACACGAGAAATTCCTTGTGAGTGGCAACGTTTAAAAAAATAATTAGGTAATAGGTACCTATGTGTTGGAATCCCGTAAAAGTATCCAAATTAATTATTATTATAGCCATTAACCTCAACCTACAGAAGTTACACGAAAGATCGATCTACCCCGAAAGTCCTGGTTAATTAATTTTAGGTCCCAAATTCTTAATCAAGTCCTCCAAGCGTGCTTGGGTCAAACAATTTATTGTACAATTTGTCTCGAAGTTACAACTCAACAACTCCCAGTAAATTCCTAACAAACATTACCGTAGAAATCAACATACAAGAGTTAAAAACAAAAGGAAAGCCTTTCAATACTTTATGTCAGTGTAAATTATATTGTGTATGTGTTCCCATCGCACTTACGTTTTGTTAATGACATTGTGCAGCTCTTACCACTTATTGAAAGCGAATTTCCATCATTTCTTAGAGACGCTTCATCACCATGACCCACTTTCTAAAGAAAATGTGTCAATGTAGTCGTTATGATCAATTTTCGACGTAAACAGGAGATATTATTGGCTTCCTATTAAATAAAGTGAGCTAGCTAAGGTCTACATTGAGGCAGAAGGAGTTTGTTGACTGAACCCAATAGAGCGCATAGCAAAGAACCCGGTAAGTAAGAATAAATATTATTTCATTTACTTTAGAGTAGCTGAGAATATTTCGCAAACAACGTTTTGTTAATGGGTTAGGTATTGCAATCAGAAAATTTTAAGCAAAAATAAATGGACGGAATACTTTTCTACCGTTTCTTTTACGGTACAGTCACGAGCACCAATATGTAAACCTTTAACAACTTTTGAAAGTGTTTAACTACTACTGTTCTGATTAAAATTTCATATTGTTACGAACGTAGTATTTTGGAACTCATATTTTTATGAAAAAGGCCTTATCTCCTAGTTACAATCGTTATTTCTCGCGAAAATTGATTTAAGTTTAGGAAAGTGTATACACATTGGTGCTCGTGACTGTACCTCTAAACCGTTAAAGAAAGAATAGGCGGGTGTAGAATCTCTTCAAATAATATTTTGTGGAAGATAAGCTAACACTCAATCTTCAAGGCTCATAATTGGGTAACGGATCGGAAACCAACTCCTAATATTTCCAATACCTCGATATCCCAGAATATGGACGGCTTAATTTACAAAGACTGGTTTCATCCTACATATTATAGTACAAATGTATATCTACATGAAGTGCAAAATTCACCATGAGTTAAGTTTCACCATTAAGTTTTAACCTAACAAAGACAGAATATATTACTAGCATATGACCACGGCTTCACCCGCGTGGAGTTCGATAATTGCCCCACGGAATCGTACTACCGGGATAAAATGTATCCTATATGTTAATCCAGGTTATAAACTATCTGTGTGCCAAATTTCATACAAATCCGGTCAGTAGTTTTTACGTGAAAGGGTAACAAACATCCATCCATCCATCCTCACAAACTTTCACATTTATAATATTAGTAGGATGAGTGAACCATCAAATAAATATGACTATAGGTCAATAAAAGTCTTCTGCCGAATATTGGCCTCAAAACTGCAATAAATGACCGTACCAAATATATTGCTTTACTAATACATACTACATAGCACACTTGGCAAACGGATTGACATATTTATGTCAAACTACATAAACGACCTTCGAACGACCTACGACCTACGACCTTCTAAGCTAATAATTGCCTGCTTCACCCTACCTACATGCCTTGTAAGTCTTACTTTCAATATTAATTAACGCGTTTGTTAAAGCTAATTGAAGGATAAAATCAATTAACTTTATATTGATTCACGTGTGAGATTTCCGCGAATGATTTACTTTTCACCCAACTACGGCGAAGCCAAAAGGAAGGTTATGATTTTAGTAGTCTATGTAGGTTTGAATTTACGAGTATTCCTCAGTAGCGCCTGAACTATTCATCCGATTTTGATGAATAAGGTGTCAATCGATTCCTTATTATGGCCCGGGTAACATAGGCTATATTTTGTCCGACTTGAACAATAGGAGGAATCGATTTTAATTTGTAAACCCTGATTTTAATTAGAGCGTGATTTTTGTGTATATTTTTTATATTTTTCCACACAAATTTTTGTACTAGTTTAAGAAAGAGCAAGCTCCTTCGTCGTTAATACATTTCAGTCCCTGGGTTCCTTACCTAAAACGGGAAAAAGGGAAAAATATAATAAGTACATAAATTCACTTATTTTTCAAATGGGGATTGCGGAAACTACAGATCTTTTATTTATTTATTGTTCTATTTACAATTGTTACACTTTTTACTCTAATAATACGATATGATGCGATAGACACAGCATGCATGAACAAATTAAAACTAATTGCGGTAGTTGTACAGTTATAAAAAAATATACATACTTAGTATCTAGACTGATCTTATAGTATAACTTATTTTTGTACCATTTAATCTCATACTTTAAGGCACAGAAATCTAGAACATTATTTAAGACATAGTTGTGTCTTAAATAATGTTCTAGATTTCTGTTTACCTTTAAGAATATACAGAGATAAATATAGAGTACTAGGTACTCTTAGTATATTTCGATGACAAGTCCTGTCTGCTCTCGTACCATTCGTCTACAAAACATGACAGTTGAGGCATAAATAACAGACAGACACAACACTGTTTAGTCTCCCGTCTGTGGGTGCCTACAAGATAGGATTACCGAAACAAAAGACGACTTAACTTTAGCCACAGAATACATAACAGCTTTAGCTCCAATAGTCCATTCAACCAATTCTAAATTCTCAATTTCGAAACCGATTGTGAAATTGCCTTAGGACAGTCGACAATAACTCTTCACCCACACGGGATCAATTATTTAAAATCACTTTTATCTTAATAAATACTGCCGTAACTCCAAAATATTTTTTAAAAAAACCTTGCCACGGGCACATGGCATAACTACGCCCTACGTCGACCTCGATGACGAAAAAAAAAGAAAAAAGGCGTACACGCATACCATTCCAATATGTATAGGTAGGTATCGTTTCCTACATACAACGTGTATACACGCTTTGACAATTCAATTGACAGGTAGGTATGTAATTATGTATTAGAAAAAAGATCTGAGGAACCTAAGGCATCTGTCCCATCGTGATGAGGAAGCGTCTAGCTATATCGACTATTTTCTCGCTCAAGAAACGTACAGACGCCAGCACATCAAGTTACCCGAAGCTGTCAAATTCTCCCAATCAACCTTGAACCTTATGCTTTAGCGATAAAGTTGAAAATATATTAAAGAAAAAAGTTGACAGATTGTAGTAGCTTGATTTGCTGGCGTCTGTACAAAAGGTCCCGTGTCAGTAAAAGAGATTCATAAATTAGTTGTTGAATCTTGCCAACGAGATCTCTGTCTAACAAACAACTTGGATTTAGTGACTAGCTCGACTCATAATCAGCCTATATTGTCCCCACAGCTGGGACACAGGCCTCCTCTCTATGAGAGGCCTAGTGCGGGTAGTCGCACGTCCTCGAATTTTTTGGTTTCGGACGCTACGACGTTTGAAATCACGGTTGTCAGAGCACGGTTGTCGGTGGTCATGAAATAAATTACACTATAACTAAACCGCGTGTCTGGGTTCGAACCCGCAATTGGAAAGTAGGGACCGTTACAACTGTTCTCAGTTCGACTCGCTTCCCGCTAATCGCCGGCAGTATGACGGATGCCTTAGAAGTGAGATTGAAACCAGATATCATTCATTCATTGTAATAGTCATATTCGTTACATGTCGGTATGATCTCTTGGAATGCGAAGGCCGTTCGCTAGGAACTTAAATGCCATGGCTTTTGGTTGAGGTAGCTTACCAAATAACTTGGGCGTCTATTGTACGAACATACCTAAAGGAAATATTGAGTTTATGGAAGTTGGTACAACTTTGATGCTCAAAATAATTTGCTGCAGCTTATTCTTCTATGTATAAATAATAATTTAATAATCATGTTTTTCTAAATTATTGGTTCCTTGGTCTTAAATTATAACGCAACTTTTAAAATTACCTAAAAATATTTGTCCTTCGATTCAAGTATCAGGTTTAAAAGACATTATAGATTGAGAGAATAAATTTTGAGTCAGTAGTCCCACAAAGTGCTCAACAATTCTTAATATAATGATGAAAAACAACAATTTGGTAGCGTGAGAGAGACAATTTCAATAAAATATGTAGATTTTAATTTGTAGGTGCTGTTGTACCCGGATTCAGTAAAAAAACTCGCCTAACGGGGCGGTCTAGTTTTTGTTACCTAAATATACAGTACACATTTATAAATAGCCTGTTAATGTCATAAATGCGCTAATTGTCATATAATGAACCGCAACAGTTTTTAATCAAAATAAAACTTCTCCTCAAACTTGTTCGTGAACAGACTCAACAGATTTCTAATACTCGACAAGCGAAGACAGTTTCTAGACAAATAATAAACGAGACAATTGGCTGTACCGTGAATCATCAAGGAAAAGCAGACGTCTGTATTCAATACAATAGGTTAATACGCTTACAAATACCGGCGCAATTGCTTACATCGTCTTCCACCCCGGAGACGCTATTGTAGCTGTTAGTGTAACAGGATTAAGGAGCAAATTCCCACGACGAAATTCTGGATATAATTTAATGCACACAGTTCGATTGCTCCAGACACCTTGAAGCTTTGATTGGAACATGTTGCGATAGCGAGCACTGAACACGGAGGCATCGCGGACGTGCCTAACAAAAGCTTGCTAATGAGGAAACCATGTACACAACACGACGACCGATTGAGAGAACGCGCTGATTGAGTGAAAGTAACCACAGTACTGCAGAACCGGTAACGGCATGTTGTAACAACAATACAACAACAAGTAATACAACAGTCTCATAAAGGCTGTGAACTTGGAGAAAACTAGAACGCGTGTTATTATGGCACGTCGGCAAGGTGAATTTAATTTTACTAAGAAGTTTGACTGTTGTCCCAGTAGGTTGGTAATATCGGAGTTTTCTGACAAATATGCTCTGTAACTATGTTTCGGGATTGTATCTTCTGTTTTGTGATGTAAGTTTGTTGTAATTACCTTCCTAGTTTTCATTGTGTTTGTCTACGAACTATTGGAGATAAGGTGTACAAATTGCGTTTTCCCTTGGTATTTGCTTTGAAACTAAGCGGTATACAGACAGACAGTATTCTTGTTCAGTTGAAGGAGATAAGTAGTTTTGTGTGGGCCATATATTTTTCTTGTACAAAAAAGTGTGTAGACCGGTACAATACGAATGAATAATTGTACCTAACGATTGACCTTGTGTTGGTAAATGTTTTGAAGCAAATGTTCCGTACCAAACGTATGTTGCAATTTCAATCACAGCAGAACAAAAAACTGTATTTGAGCAAAGCAATTGAACTTTTAAAGTTACTTCAACAGAAATTGATTCAGTTCCACTATTGCTTAATACTAAAGATAAACTATTTGGTACAAACAAACTATTGTTTGCATTTAAACTCATAGTCGCAACAGATAAATGGAAATCAATTCGATTGGTGTTTGCAGTTGCAACTTGCACCAAACTTCGGTAGTTTGGAAGCGAATGTAAAGTCGTTGCAGCATTTGCAAAGTAAGCACCTAATGCATTTCATATTTGTAGACATGTAGGTTCTCATCTTGTTAGTTGTAGCCGGTGGGTTCTTTCGCGTGTTAATTTTGAACTAGTAAACCCGTCGTAGCTTTATAACATGACCTTTCTTAATCAACTAACATCACTGTTAAGGAAAAGTGTTATGACAAAGAGACCTGTCATTCTATATAATATAAAAATGAATCGCAAAATGTGTTGGTAAGCGCATAACTCAACAACGTCTGGACCAATTTGGCCAATTTTTTTTTTTAAACGTTCGTTGGAGTTCAAGAATGGTTTTTACGGCGAGAAAAATTCGAATAATTGCCGGAAAAACCCTTAAAACAGCCATTTTTTTTTTCCTATACAAACGTTTTCTAACTAAAACGTAGTCAATTTGAGCTTTATTGCTATTGTATAAAGTTCATATTAAATCTATAATATAAAAATGAATCCCTGAATTTGTTGCTAAGCGCAAATCTCGAGAGCAGCTGAACCGATTTCGCTTATTATTTTTTTGTTCTGTTTGTTACTGTCAGGAGAAGGTTCTTAGGTAGGTATTAGGTAGGTGGTAGGCAGGTAGTAGGCAGGTAGTAGGCAGGTAGTAGGCAGGTAGTAGGGAGGTAGTAGGCAGGTAGTAGGCACGTAGTAGGCAGGTAGTAGGCAGGTAGAAGGCAGGTAGTAGGCAGGTAGTAGGCAGGTAGTAGGCAGGTAGTAGGCAGGTAGTAGGCAGGTAGTAGGCAGGTAGTAGGCAGGTAGTAGGCAGGTAGTAGGCAGGTAGTAGGCAGGTAGTAGGCAGGTAGTAGGTAGGTAGTAGGAAGGTAGTAGGATAGGTGCATTGCAACGCATGCCGGGAACAGCTAGTTTATAATAAAATACCTCATCGTTTTAAGAATTATTCTATAAACATTTTTTAATCTAAGGTAACTGCACTACTTTTAGACAAATGTCATTACTCAGTGACAGACTTTCTAAATGATACGAATTTAGCCAGATTATGATTGTTATAATTAACTGCAAATTTGACCATGTAAGACTAATGTACCTGACTATAATAATATTAATTGACTTCACTATAATTTCTATTTTGTTTTGTTGACATTATTTTGTTTGTATTAATATTTTAACTTATGTAATAATTTACACACCGTAAGGTAGATTGTAGCCGATCTCATTAATTTAAGTACAACACCTAACCTGTACCTACTTTCACAGCAAAAAAAATCTGATTCTGATTAGATTCAGGAATATATTATCCTTTTGTGTTCTCGTTTAAGTGATGTCGTTTGACAGAGGAAATGTTTTAATCGAGGATGCCAGATTTGTATGAACTCTGGTCCCTCCCTCCAATATCTACGTGTAATACATTGTTGTTACAAAATACCTATTATTTTTAAGCTGCACATAATTTACTATGCGCCATTTTCCAAATGTTAGTCCGTTCAGAGTTATGGATTATGAAACATGTCAGTTTAGCAATAGCCAGAATAATGTTTTTTCCGTTATACAATGCACTTTTTTCATAAAAACTAATATTATCATTATCATCAGAGTCGTAAGAAGTTTGTTTTAGAAACGATGTTTATAATAATTGTAAATTCAACAGTCTAATTGTAAAGGTCTTGTAACGATTATTTTTATTAATATTATTAAGGAAATGCCCCAGCATATCCTTATAAAAACCATCGTAATAGCACTAAGAAGGAAACTAACTAGCTTAATAAATATTTATGTCATGTCGTAGATCTTAACGACTATAAGAAGTGGCAAGTATGTAATGAGGCCGATATCTCATTCCATTTAGAGAATTCTGTTACCATTATTTAGTATGTCACTCGTCTGATGTTAAGGATTTTATTTACAAATGTACTCACACTAAACCTTGGATTATTGGATCTGTCAAAATACACTTGACAGGACAGACTGATGTGTTACGGTTTGTAAAAACAGGGAGTAGTAGATAATGTTTCAAATGAAGAGGTGTTTAGTGCGATTTTTTTTTTTGACCTAGTAAGTCCCACTGCTGGGCAAAGGCCTTATATATTATATTAATATTATATATATATATATATATATACATATATAACACCTCCACTTGCTCACATTTCAGGGTTTTTTCTTACGTCAATAGGATGCAGCTGGTTGTTTTATTCTATTAAATACAATCTTACAATTAACTAACTAATAGCACAAACGTGGTATGTTTTATATTACAATAACATCACGCCTGTAATCTTCGAAGGGTCAGGTAGAGTTGTACCTAATAGTACACCTACATTTCGCCAGTTATGTTTAAATCCAGACTCCTAGGCTGCTGCTGACGAATTAATGATTCCTGAGACCGAACCCAGGACCTCAGCAGTCGCGCTTGCGGCCACTAGACCAACGAGGCAATCAATTTTAGCATTTGTTTTTAATTATCGACGTAATATTACCCATGTTTCAATTCAAGTGTGACAAATACCTATCTGTTATTATCTACGTAACACATACCTAAAGGTCAATATGTTAGGGCTGCGGGACTATTCGAAAGAGATACCGTGGCCCTGGAACACAAAGGGTAAAGAAGGAACATGGATGGGTTTTAGTCAGTACAAGTCTGACACTCCCTGCCGCTCCACCCTGAGTGGGGGTCATTTGATGACTTACCATCCGAAAAAAAAGTGGTCAATATGTTACACACTACCCCATTGACCTAAAACAATAACAATATACCTAAACAATTTATATTTTTTCACGCACATGTAACATAGCTGGGAAAATTTAATTGTTCACATTCGTTACACACGCACATTCACACGACTTTGGTCTTAATTTTTTAATTTATTTTGCACCTTATTACATAACAAATTGCTTCATTAGAGTATTTTATTGCTTGAATATTAATTAATAGTTTGCAGCTTAATCAACAGTATAATTAATACAGTATGATGATTTACTATGGCGATATTGAAAATATCAATATCGATATTTAGATAAAATACTTATCATAATCTCAGACAACCAACTCTAAGACTGACAACCAGTCTTACCAAGGGGTATCGTATTACCCGGTACTAACTGGGTTGTGGAGGTCAGATAGGCAGTCGCTCTATGTAAAATACTGGTATTCAGCTGCATCCGGTTAGACTGGAAGCCGACCTCAACATAGTTGGGAAAAGGCTAGGCAGATGATGATGATGGTTTATCATAAACAACTAAATAACATTCATCATCATTTACTAGCATTTTCCCAACAATTTTGGGGGTATTCCTCAAAGAGAAACTATTTTTAAGCGCAACCAACTAAATGAAACTAAATTATTCCTCGAAGTGTAACCATTAGTTGAAAAATACAGAGCTATCCCTCTCTATTTTTCATCATGGTGGCGCTTTGAGGAATACCCCTCTTTTGGGGTCACCGTCCAGTCTAGCCGGATGCAGCTGAGTACCAGTATTTTACATAGAACAACTGCCTATCTGATCTCCACAACCCAGTTTGAACTGGGTAATACGATAAACCGTGGTTAGACTGGTTGTCAGCCTTTCGACACACTGAGTAACTGTAACGACTGTCAAATATCTACGAATGACAGCCGGGATCAAGGCGACCCCAACATAGTTGGGAAAAGGCTAGGCAGATGATGATGACGGCCGGGACCAACGGCTTAACGTGTTTCCGTGCCTCAGCACGGAGGAAATTCAGGATATAATGGGTGGTGCAGCTGTTATTATTTAGCCACGAGCTACTAACTAACACTATCATGAAGAAAATCTATCGTAAAAGTTCATCACTTTTTAAGCAACTAATAACACAATATTTTATCGTTAGTTTATTGAACTTTCATTATTTTAGATTTATCTCAGTGAGCGATTTTGGTATGTCTTATTTTGAAATAAGTGTAAATGTAATTCAGCCGAAACGGTATTAAAACTTGCAGATTACATAACAAACACACCAATCACGCCTGTAATCGCTGAAGGGTTAGGCAGAGGTGTACCTAATATTACACCCACGTTTCGCAAGTTATGTTTAAATCCCATGTAAAAGGGAGCGAGCGTATTGCCATCAATTGGGCGCAAATTCAAACTCCGTGGCTGCTACTAATAAATTAATGATGGGGAAAACCCAATAACACTTTGCCCGACCCCGGAATCAAACCCCCATGACCTCATCCTCAGAAGTCGCGCTTGCGGCCACTAGACCAACGAGACATTATCCATGTAAAATAACACCCCGAAAAACTTTAATTGTTTAACAAATCTTAGGTCTTCTGAGTCAATCATTCATACTCTCTTCTTCTTCTGAGAAAGTGGAGTTAATGAACTTAACTTGTAATTAGTTAAACAATATCGCACCCTATCTAAGTGTTACCAAGTTCAACTTAAGCACTAGGTATAACACGTACACACGGCGGCATATGAAGCTGTACATTTGCAGTATAACTTGGCCTCACTTTGTAAACATTTCCTATACAATGAGAGATCCGCATAAACTGGTTTTGTATAGCTTGATTGGCCGTCGTGCGTACGTAAGTACTTAATCTTAATGAGCTGATGAGCCTGTCTACAAATTATATGTTCAGATGACGTTTGTGCTTAGGCATGCTTCCGTACCTGTAATACTAATCTGTGCTGAAATGCATAATGATGTAAATGCTCTTGTGTTTGTTTACGTTGTACAGTGCAGTGTTGGTCCAGTGGTGGCGTCCCCGGCTTACGAACAGTAAGTCGTGTGTTCGAACCCAGGCACGCACATTACTTTGTGCGATGCGTGATTAGCTGTTGTTAAATTATGTCGTAAAAGAGCTTTTATTAAGTAAAAGGGTTATTGCGTTGCCTGTGTTTTCCGCACCATTTTGGTTTTGTAAAAGTATGTGGCGCTATTTGTATGTCATTTGGGGTCGGCGCTGCATGTCTTCTTATTCTATTCTTCGTTAATAATAAAGAAAAAATGCCACTGCATTCTTCACTTTTCTTTCAGAATTATTTAGTAGCAAAAAGCTTTTGTGAATTCTGTTAAAGGTCGTTTAGTAAAACAAATCGTTACAGCGAAAGCCATTATCCAATCCAAGCCACTTGTGCTTTTTGATGACTGATTACTCTTAATTATGTATGAGTTCTTTTAATTCACCTACATGTTGTTCTACTGACATCAACAACGGAGTGTGATTTATTTGACTTAAGTCGTGGATGTTCGAGTTTCTGTGAGTTGATGAACGAAAGATGACTTTTTCTTGTTATTTTAAAGTATTTAAAAAAAAAAATATAATTCCTTATTGTAAATATGTTTCTTTTAACTGTGCCATAACTGATATTTGTCAATTATTTGTCTATGTTTTCTCAAATAAATATAATCATAACATAACATCACGCCTGTAATCCCCAAAGGGTGAGGCAGACGTGTATCTACCTAATAGTTCACCCACATTTCGCCAGTTATGTTTAATTCCCATGTAAAAGAGGGCGAGCCTAGTGCCATCAATGTTTTCAACACTGTAAATAAGCTTCACAGTTTCAATCAACTTCCCACATAAGAAAACATAATTATCTTAACTGTTCAGTACACGATATACGAATGTATCATCAATTCTACATCCTTATCGACATAAGTCTTCCATGTTTTGTTGTATTTCTTTCTCTGCGGTGATACTCCGATGGTAAACATTGTGGTACATTTATTACAACCTGGATGATTTACCAGCCTTTCTCGATTCCGTAGGACATTGACGTGACTAATGATGTACATTTTTAGGATTTTCCTTTGTTTTATGTGTAAGTAGGTTTGTATGTAACATATTTAGTATTATAATGTTGGTATTATATTACTTTTGACCAATATAAATATCTATCATAAACACTGAAAAAATATTTACCACGTTTTTTTTTTGTTTTTTGTGTTCCCGATTTTTCGGCGCTGTTGCTAGCACCATGATCACGGATATGCTGAAGTTATTGCGGGTGGGTGTTTGTGAGCAGACAAATCGGTCTACTCTTTCTTGTTCGTTTTCAGTGTTAATGAAACATCATTAACACTGAAAACTTGCTCTCACACACTCACTCACACTGTATGTTATTTTTTAAACTGACATGTCACTAACTAATATAAATATCTGTTTTTTATTCGTCCTGTACCTATAGTCTCAATGTTGGGCAAATATCACATAGCTTTCTATACTCTTGCCTGTGTGACTGTGTGCTACCTTCTCTGGCTAATCTCTCATAAACGGCTAAGTCATTATCATTAAAAAGCAGGAAAGTACTTATTAGTAGCACAATAATAACATAAGCTCAAATAATACTTTGAATAGCAATAATAAAATCGACAAATGGTTGAAAAGTACGTATCTAAAGGGCTAAAAATTCTATGCAATAACGAGGGAAGCTTACAGTAAGTATGTGCCTTAACACGATGCTAAAAGCATTTGAACATACCATAGACATAATCTAGTAAATGATGTTACTGGCCAATATAACAGAGATGTTTTGTATGTAACAAAAAGCCATTGTCTATAGATAAAAATTCGACACTCCGCCTCCTAACTGCCGATGATAACTTATTCGAGGCCCATTTTGGCCCGAATTTATGGTTGATTTAACTCGTTTATTCCGGGAAAGAACTTCCCATGCTTAACGATGAGATACACCAACGAAGATAGGGTAATGCCGGAGCTGTTCTGAATTCTTACGCATTTTTCCGTGTTCCAAACTTTGGTATGAAACCGGCTTTAATTAAAAAGATCGAAGCCTTCTAAATAATTTATTTAGAATTACATTCCGAACGTATCAATAACGCCTACCTGAAATTCTTTGAATGCCTAGCTACATTCTAATAAATTAACTAACTTAATATATTCCACAGCCGCAGAATTCCTTAACGTATTAATATCCTAATCCTTCCTTACTAATATTATAAATGCGAACCATATTTATATTAGTCTAATGCGAAAGTAAGTTTGTTTGTTACCTTTTCACGAATAAACCACTGAACCGATCATCCTAAAATTTTGCATATACGTTGTCAGGTGTACAGAAACGGACATATACCTTTCATCTTGTAAAACAACAATAACGTTCTTATGATATTAGTTGGCGCCACGTGTCTTACTAATCATGATTGAATTATATTATTAAAGAAAACTTTAGTAGTGTGTTAAGAGTTTAATTGTCAAATTCTAAATTAACGCAAGCAAAGCTGCTAGAAAAAGCTACTTATTAACAAACGAAACCCAAGAAGAGGAAAGTAGGCCAATTAGGACGCATATACGCGTAAACAAAAGGAAAATCTGATGCGCGAATCATAAATCCGAGTTTGATAGTTGATAAGTGTACCACGTGCCGATAATTGATTTCGCGCCTGTGATAACGATAATGTATTGCGTATCCGAGATCTGGTGAACAAACACGTAGTCCGGACAACTCGCGACGTGACGCGAATGTTGCCAACTTGATCCGTTAAAATTACCAACGCGATCAATAGCACAAACAAAGTAAAGGTCTTGGTCAAAGTTTTCCTTTGACTGTCTCGTTTGTTATTCAGGACAATCACTGTTTAGTAACCCACCGTTAACCTGGTTAGATTCCTGTCGCCAAAAATTTTGAGCACTTAATCAACTCCCGACTCTAACACCGAACACCGTAGCCCTTATAATTCATTCCAATTTAACTGAATAAGTTAATCCGCCATAAAAGCAGAATTTGTGTAACAACTACTGAACTTCCAATCATACAAGGGCTTTCAATTAATTAACTGTGCTCTCTAATTCGGTGGAGTTGCGAAGCGATGCATTAAATCGCGCTCGTCCGCACAAGCTGCATAGAATCTCGACTTAATTGCAAAGAGCGGCGTCAGCTAAGATTTACCAATTAAGGGAATCGGAAGCGGAACCACTTGCCCAGTCAGCGGGCTCAGCGCAGCCGAGCATGGAGGCCCACCAGACCCATACACGCTTCTTTTAACAACTAACGATTGTAACCAAATAAAACGATGAAGGGATTCCTCATTTACATTTTTTTTGTGAAGGACGCACGCTTGCTTTTGTTTGGGACGTAAAACATTTTGTCCCAAATATGTCGCTTTTAAATTATCAGCCACATTATTTTATGGTTCCTCTGAACTAGAAAAGAAAGAAACATATTAAACGTTTCAGCTATTTATCTTCCCACGCAATTTGTAAGAGTCAACTGTGGGAAACGGATTACTTAATATTTGGTTGCTTGGCAATCGGTCACTACACGCGATGCGGCAAACTTTATACACATTACTGGATGTGTTTTTTTTTGGTTGCATTCCTACCTCCTTCTCAAAGACACGTCGTATTCATTAAAACTTGGACTTTGTGTACCGTACCAGCTAAAGTAAAGCCCTTGACAGCTTTATGCCATAAAATAAAAAGATAAAACTTTAAATAAACACTATCTAAAGTACTTTAGATAATGATACAACTTACGTAATAAATTTCAAAGAGACTTCGAGAAAAATCGATATCTTTATCTCGTTGAGAATTATGCTCAACATAAAAATTGTCTTATAAATGATAAACTTTTTACACAAATTACTGATGACAATAGCTATTTTAGTATAATAAATACTAATTTATTTCATTGTTGCCGAAAAAGTTAGTTGAAAATGACAATGAGTAATTTCATTAAAAAAGTAGGCGAAGAGAAAGGCGAAAAGTAACTCGACATCGAAGACAAGGTCGTCTTCAGGGTCCACCAATAATATTCTGAGGTTCTAAGGACCAGAGTTGGACTGTTTGAACAATAATGTGATTGAAGAAAATATGCTTCTTCTAAACATAACCTTCATTGATTTTCAGGCAACTTTAGCATATAGATATACAATATTATATTTAGTATATGCAAAATCTGAATATAGTTTACTCAGAATAAGTAACTAAATCGATTCCAATAATTTTTAAACCATGTTACATTTTGTCCCAAAAATATTTAAAAAAAAGTTACAAGTTGGACACCGAGTGACATTAAGTACCTATCGCAATCATTTAGGTACCTACTGCCAAATTATTATTATCAATTAATTCAAGACGACGTTGGAGGCAAACACGCGGCCGCGCTGCGTGGTGACCACGTCTTTGTGCGGACAACGAAACACCACTGCCAGGGGCCAAAAGTCCTCTTTCAAGACGAGATGCAGATAACACGTTGGTATTCGCACCACGAACGAATAGAAATCAAAATTAAAGTATGATAAAAGGTAGGTAGGTTAGTTACAGAGTAGGATTAAAGTCATAAAGATTATGGGAAAGTAAGCCTTCAAGGTTCCAATACAAAGGAACAAAGCAAAGGTAATTTAAACAAAAAAAAATACGCAACATGTTTGAACGTTATTCTCTAGTCGCTAGAGAAATGTCCCCCATCTTTCATGGGAACAACACTGCGTCACCCCAGTTAACTGAGCATCTAACTGAGTATGTTTTTATAAACGTAAATCTCTGAGGAGAATATCCAATTAAAATGTTCAAGGTTTACACGTTAAGGGACACATCGCACGCAGCTCGGAAGCTTAGAAATATGCTAGAAAAATAAAAAGCAGAAAAATCTACGGAAAATATCCTTTTCTTAGCGATATTATGACACTTTTTTACAGCATATAAAAATAGACCAGCTTTCTTAACTTGATAAGTAACTTCTTTCTTTACTTGACGCTATAAGTAACTTGCGAGATTTCGAATTAAAATTTGTCAAGAGCCAAAGACATCTTTTACTCTGCAATATTTTTTTTTAATAAGTGGTTTACGTTTGTCCGCAACTTGCCCTGATGTGAAGCAATGATGCGGCCTAGGGTGGAGCACGCTTACCTAGAAGAAACCGATTCACTCGAACTTTGAATATAATTATCTAGATTATAATGATCAGTGAACAGAGAAGCCGGCAGAGACAAAATATTTTTCGATGAAGGCAACTATGTAATAAGCAGCTTGTCTATGAAATCTATCGATAAACTTCCAACGTGGAGGTATTTGTTCAGAATTCTTGAACCGTTTCAAGTTTAAAATGACACTGTATATTGAATCAAAATCCAATTATTATTGTCGACGAAGCAAAAGACCTACTCGGAGACAATATCAAGCGCCCGGTCGTTAACTTACTACTAAACTACGAGAGCTTTACATTTTAAAAAGATATTATGATGATGGCACTAAAAGATTCATGACGATAAAGTATCGCTCTTTTAAAATTATGCATAAGAATGGCTCATACATAAGCATATAAATAGATAATGTGTTTTGCTATTCCAGAATTACTTTGTAAGCATTTCGATAAAGCGTTATTAATATAACAGATCTTCTTTATATTCTTATTCTAGAAACAAGAAATTTTAATTAAACAAGGGAATTACGTAAATGCGAATCTCATAAAAACTTACATCCAGTAAGCCGATAGCGTCTTATCGTAATGCTCTGAGTCGGCTATTACAGCACAATCTAATTCTGCCCAACTATTCCACGTCTATTTAGAATTCTGTGTGTCCTGGAGCGATAAAGTCGGGGTCTAATAACTGGTATTATTAGCCAGTCAGCGTAGTTATTGCTAGACCAGCACCACTTGCGACAATACGCCTCTAATTGAATGTCCGCTATTTATGTTTGTTATAGTATTCCGAATTATCTACTGAGAGCTAAGATAGACTATCTATATAATTTGCGTTGCTATATTATCGGTTTTCTCTACTTTACTTTACGTCCAACAATTTGTATTAGAAACTCGAGTAAGGTTTGATTTATAGCAAGAACAGTGTATCAAAGACCACAATACATTACCGATACCTCGAGGTTTGTACATGTCTGCAATCTACAGTGGAATGATTAATTTTCCTGGCTGTGCACACACACAGGTTTGCTTTTCAATCGCCTCAAAAGCCCACAGAAGATGTGTGTGTATGCATGTTTACAATAAGTGTAATATTGTGATGTCGGGGCAGTCCTCCGTGGTGTCAGATACAGGTGTCGCGATGTGCAATACGCAATAACCCTGTGTCGGGAGCACGAATTGCCCCAAACTATTTGTGGTCCAAAGTTTGGAATGAGCGTGCGCTCCGCTCTAACGTTTTGTTGCATTGCATGAATATTTGGACATGGTATTCTGTGTGGACGTGAATATAGAACGATTCACACTTACGTTGGTTACAATTCTTGATTGAAATTAATTTTATTATCAATAATGTAGCCATAAAATACCTGCTATATTAAGATGTGACATTTTCGCCCAACAACCTACGTTTTTAATTTATTCGTGAATCACTTTGATATTTGAAGACCCATTGAAAATCCCCATCCCTAAAAAAATATTCCAGATTCTATAATTGGAAAGTATGAAAGAAATTAGATTCTCTTTGGGTCCGGTAATTGAGTGAAACCTAATGGTCCCAGGAGGCGTAGTCAAATAGCAGAGCTTAAACGAACCAATCATGCGAATGATCAACTTTATTTACGTAATGTAACGACTTCTTATTTAATTTAATGGTTATTAGGTATTAAAAGTTCAGTTATTTTCAATATCTCGTAAGTGGCTAAGGAAACTTCTTTTTGTAATAACCTGCCAACGCTCTTTGCTTCTAAGGCACCGTTTTCAATATCCGTGAAAGTAATCATGCAGCCCAAGCACCACACGGCGAAGAATTTATAGACCCAATATTCCCTTTTACTTTGTTACGGGAAAAGTACGGAATCCACACAATAATAATAATTAATTAATTTGCATTTATTAAGGCAGGCCTCCGATAAGTTTTTATTACATTTGGACCCAAAAATTAAAGCTAACACACATTTACTAATTTGATGTGCGAGTTGCAGACATTCGTGACAACTGTTTTAGGGAACTGTCGTTAGACGCAGGGTTGTCCGGTGTTTTGAGGCCTTGTTGGAAAATAAAAGGGCCTCGGTATTCTGTACATCTGTTGGTAAATTCTGAACGAAATTTCACGGTTTTCACGTGAACATTGCAGCGGCGTTTCATTTATACAAAGTAAAGTAAAGTAAAGAGAAAAGTGTATTTAAAATGTTGCCCTGAACTGAGATAAGGTTCGATATGTTGTCCGGTATTTTGAGCAGAGTTATGTGGCAAGCGTGTGTGCAAAATACCGGCAAACGTAGGGGCGATAAAGGGTTAGGTTCAAACTTATGGGCGCGCACCGGTTGAATGAATAGTGCTCTTAATTGCCAACCGGCTTTGTCGATGGCTTTCCACTTTTTAGGACGCCATTTCCGAAGCTAAGGGGCGGAAATTGCAAATCGTATGAAGTATTTCGTTCGAAATTAAATTAACTTCGAAATAAAATGTATTGTATTTCTGTTTGTTACGCACGTACTGCGAAGCTTTACTTTTTTTCCTTTTATTTAAATTGGTACTGATTTCTAAAACTCTAGTTAATGCTTCTATTATTAAAACATCAAATAGGCGGACAACTAAATGAAGCAACTATTCAGCCTAAATAATTGTACGAACATTTCAATCACATGTTAATTTGTTGGACAAACACTATTTCATGGTGAATTAGAACATATATTAGTTCAAAACCAATCACTGTTTAATAGAGCGTGGAGTTTAGAAACAAATAAAAAAAAATAAAACAAACAAAAAATAAATGATTTATGTATGTAAAATCAGACAACTTGATTACGGTAACCCTTGCATGAAACGTGCTAAAGACGAAACCCGTACGAAACACAAACGCGCTAACTGAAAACCGATATCGACATTCTGCAGTTTGAAGGTACTCAAATTAAACGTTCCGTCTGATATTTGCCAGTTTAACTAATCTTAGTTTGCCTAGGATCCTTTTATGTCTAATCCGATTACAAAACTAGCATAAAACGTCTGGTTATTAACTTTGAAGAATAAGTTAATAGTGAGCTGCTCTCTACTCTACTCGTAGCTTTCAATGAGCTTGCTTTAAATGCAAAATGAGTTACCGTTCGTTACCTTTCAGCCCCTAATAGAGTATTTTTTACACAATTTATGTTCGGATAAACGTGATTGAAATAGGCAAAGTTGGCTAAAGTAATTAGTCGTATACAAATCAGCCCATCCCTAGCTCTGATTCAGTAGCAGCCTGTGTAGTTGGTAGTTTGATTCGTTTTATTTGTTGGTGGGTATTTTCCGATCCCCATTCACATGAATCAAAGCGAGCGGACTCATTTATTTGATAGTAACCGACAAGGTACACCCCAACCCCACTATAAATTCGTACGTAGACAAACTAGTCTGGAGGGTAATAAAATAAAATGGGATAATCTTAATTATTCATCTCTATTGCTTTTGCTTGTTTATAACTACGATGGATTGTTTTTGAGATATGGAAATATTAACAAGTTCTTCCCCCGAATATAACTCATACGAATAAGAAGTATAGTTTTAAGGTGGAAGCGCTAGGGTACCATAAATTCCTATTTTGTTACGTTTTTTGCTATTTGCAAGTCAGTGTCAGGTTATATGTTGATGAATAATGAGTCGTGCAAGTAACGCGTATGTAGTTACAGAATTATAATCATTAAAATTATTAGTACCACCCTAAGTTAATTTAACCCCATTGAATGACTTTTTCATGAAATAGTTATTGAATGGTGTTAAATGAACTAAGAGAGTTGTATTAATGATTATAATTCTGTAACTACATATGTGTTACTTGCACGACTCATTTTTCATCAACATACAACCTGACACTGACCTGCAAATTGCTAAAAACGTAACAAAATTTAAATTAGAATTTTGATTTTGTTTTTTATTTTAAATTTCGCGGGCTACCCTGGCGCTACCAACCTTAAGAACCTCGTCTGCAATAAGTGTATTAAAATGTCTGGAACATAAATTCACTATTATCTAGGCACAAAACCGAGATAAGGAGTCTAGACGTCCATACCATAACTTAGAACGAAACCCTCAATACAAGAACCTAATTCCATTTGAATTTTAATTCTACTAGAAAATAAATTAGATACAAATTTGTCTGGCTCATTTGTGAGAGACCCCAGGCCGGAATAAGACACCTATTTTCGAAATTCTCCTATTTTGCAGTCTTATTTGATAAAAGATATCTCATTTCATTAAGTTAATGAAGAGTGTTGTAGTAATCTAATCCTGTTTACTAATTAATACGGTGGAAAGTTTTGCATGTTGAAATTGGGGGTGAACCTCAATAAATACTTATGTGATGGCTTCATTATTTTCTCGTTGGTGGTTAGCGAGTAAACTCGCTTGAATGAATGGTTAATGAAAAGCTACGGAAAAAAATCTCCCAAGGTACAAATACGATAATAATTTAATTTAACTAAGTATTTCAGATTTTTACACGGAAAAATATGTATGTCTGTATGGTTTTTTCTTATATCTGTTGCATTTAGAACAGCACTTTGGCAAAATAGAAATCATATTTATTTCTGTAAATTACATGTTGACATGTAAAAACTCTTTTACATGTCAATATGTAATGTTTTAAAACTAGATGGGGCCGGTGTTTCGTACCTGACTACTCTGAGAAGAAACTTCCGAAACAAACTCAGAGGTCACCGTTTCTTTTAAAGTCCAGACATTGCTCAAGTACAAAACATTTTCGCTAAAAAGAATGTGAAACGACAAAAAAAAAAAAAATGTTTTACCTATAAGTACTGCTGCAAAGTAGAGCAATTACGAAAAAATCTACGAAACCGTTGGATATATTTTATTTTTCAAAAGTAAAAGTGATGAACACAAAAAACTTTGTCATAAAAAAGTAAAAAGACTTGACTGTGTTGAATGCAGTTTGGGTCGTAATTAGAGATAGATTTTTTCCAAAATTAATTAAAAGTCACCGTTGGCCACAGCTTCGGGCGAACGATGTACGTGCTCAAAATACTTTCAGACTCCCCTTTTGTTCTGTTATTTCTGTCTGAACACCTAGCTATGTTTGTGTTGCTGGTAAAGCCTTAATGTACTGACAGTTTTTCATGCTACTGGTAAAAAAGCCTGTAATTCATTTTAGAGTAGAGCAAATAACGTCATAATTAAATCAGGAAGCAACAAAGTATTACAATTAAATTATTTATGTTTTTGTAGATACTTTTGCCCATTTTTGCGGAATTTAGTGAGACGAACCTTATGCCTGTGGAAAATATTTTGGCTAAAGTAGTAAACCTACGTCGTAAATCCTAAATGTACCCGCTGTCTCTATGTTAAGTAAAAACAATGTTTTCGCTACCCTCATTTCATATTTTTTTATCTTTGCTTACTTAGCTAAACTTGTTTTCTGTCGTATGTACCTACCCATAGTGTTAATTTTGGAAAAAGCGATTTGTTGTGAAGAAACAGATTGGATCGCAGATGTACAAAGTCGCGGGAAACACCTGGATGAAGGACGCACAGAACCAAGCAGTGCGTCGGAAGAAAGAAAAGCCCTATTACCAGCAGTGAATGATTCCGGACAGCTGATATAAAATGTCAACGGTATATTTCTGGAAACTGTTCTTAATTTTTCTACAAAACAATACTTCAAAGAATAGAATAATTTTCGAGTGCATTGTGAGAATAATTGTAGGTATTATCACAGATTAAAACTAGAACGGTGGCAGAGCGTGACTGGCCATGGTCGGGTGGGCCCAGCCGTTGTGCAGGCGGCGGGCGGCGGGCGTTCAACTACCTAATAAGTTCAGGTGCTAGACATAAGCAACCGCACTACTTTATTATCTTTTTTTGTAAAAAAAGATAAAAGAAACATTTTTCTTTATTGTGGCCTTTTATAAAAATGCAACAGCGAAAGTTGTTTAAAGTTCTTTTTTTTAATAACATTTTAGTTTATGATAAATTAGTTTTTTTTTTATTTCTATTTTCAAAAGTGAAATATTTATAGCGAAAGTAAAATTTCAATTTTAAAAAGTCCCTACGTCATAATACGTCTTTATTCAGAGGCTCAAGGTCGAATAGAGGCAAGATTTAGGTCGTGAACCATTGAGAGGCTTTATAGACACGACTAGGAAGAACAAAATTATGCCAATGGGGTGACTGCCATAAGTTAGAGGAGTTTATTGTGTTACTGACGCATTGCTGTAACTCTATGCGTATAAGGGTTGAGGACAGGGCGGATATGACGCTGGGAAAAGTAGGTTGTACAGGGTGTAAGGTACACCGACGCGAAAACGGTTACCACGTATTCGGTAGGTACATCATTCGGAGCGCCCCCACATAGAAATTTTTAATCGGTAATTTTAAAAAAATACAGCTTTTCCATACATTTTGAATGTAGGTATTGCATTTTAGTAGGAAACTGCTGTTTTATTTGTAATTACCGTAAAACTTCTATGTGGGGGGCTCGGAATGTTGTACTGGATACGTGGTAACCGTTTTCTCGTCCTTGTCCCTTCCACCGTGTATAGTGAAGGTTCGGTACCTTTTCATAAGTACATTTTGTAATAGGTTTTAGGTTTGTTTATGAATGGAACCAAAATATACAATAATAAACACTTTACATTTTTAGTAACCCTAATAAGATCACACTTTTGGTCCGTCTGTCTCAGAGGTTTTTCTGAAGATCTATGCGACAAAGATATTTTAAGTTTGGCATAACTTCAAATCTCTTTAACGCTCACATATTTAAACAAAAAAGTTTTGTACTTGACAGTTAACAAACAATTTATCAAAAAAACCCGTTAAAAATAACACCATCTCTCACCGTATGTCATTTCAGCTCGACAGAATGTAACACACATAAAATCTGTTTACACAATGGCCCAGGTTTTATGATTTAAATTTTGTTCCGACCGATTTACGTGGGCGGTACCACAGGCGTTTGCTATTAACGGAAATTATCGTGATTTACAATCAGTACCAATTCACATTTCACGTTGACAGTTATAGACGTAATTGCCCGTATTTATTGCTCAAAGACTAACAAAAACGGATGTTCAACTTACCATAATATAAAGGTCAATTTTCCACAGCAAATCACTTCTTGTATGTACACCAAAATTGTGAAATACCTGTAACAATAGTGAATTTTGTAAATAAGTTTGTAGTAAATACTATTATGCAGTAGCATTATGTAAAAATATTTGTTTTTAATTTCGC
The DNA here is from genome assembly GCA_963576755.1 of Noctua janthina. Taxonomy (NCBI): domain Eukaryota; kingdom Metazoa; phylum Arthropoda; class Insecta; order Lepidoptera; family Noctuidae; genus Noctua; species Noctua janthina. The sequence continues at coordinate 11,073,753 of OY755055.1, forward strand.
AAAAATCAGGTCCAGACTTGAATACAAAAAGCAGCACTCCTGTCCTACATCAGAAGGCGCGATAATTATAATGAAACATATACTTAAGTTTTATTATTTCGGGGCTGTTGCAAGCAAGCAATATCGGGAACTCAAAACAATCAGTAAACATGGTAAATATCCCGTTTCTAGTGTTAATGATAATAATGAAACACCCAACAAAAACCTATACTCGACACGTGTTTTCCCGCCACGAGGCATCCTTAGGGGATTTAGATCATCTTACAATCCGTTCCATAACTTAATATCTTTGTAGTAAAACTCCTAAGACAATAATGAACAAGTTCCTAATTAAAACAAGACGACATTTACAGTACACACGGACCTATAAAGTACATACAAGGAAGTAAGCTTGTGCTCAGTCAAGTTCGACAAAATCCTAGGAGCCCATTTACTTGAGTTGACTCCGAACAAATGTCACGAGACGGTGTGCAACTAATACTCAACCGCTTCATGTATCTCTTGCCACTACATACTGTATATGAATGCAGTTACCTACATATAAACAACAAGTACAGAGGGTACCATAAATGTTTGTTTTCAATTTTTTTTGTCCTTTATTTTGGTCCAGTGGACGCAAGCTTTACAGCTGTGTATTATTAGGTTCTGCATTCGATTTCCAGGTTGGACAAAAGGTTTTTCATGGAATTTCTCAGTAACTTCCAGCGGTCTAGGATTGTGCCCGGTTGATGGCAATAAAGTCGCCTCCTATTCCATGATAGGACTTAAACATAAAGCTGGAGAAATGTGGGTTTACTATAGATAGGTACTTCACCTCTGCTTAACCCTTCAGGGATTGCGCACGTAATGTTATTTTAAGTATTGTTATTTACTGTTTGCCGATCGGTAATCGGGCGCGAAGGGTCGAACGTCCGAATCATAATCGAATTTCAACGTTAATCAGTTTAAAACTCAAATGAGCATCCATACGTTTCACCAACCAACCGTGCATTATATTGTGTTTCAATTTTAATGATTCTGCATACACAACTTTTAATTATAGTTCAGAGATGAGGAGAAAATCCAATAAAAAGCAATAATGAACGTTATTTTAATTGCAGTCTCTCGTGACGTCATTACGAGATATTGAAAGCCGATAACGGTAATGAAAGGGTTAAGTGTATCTCAACGCACTGGAAATATAACTAATAAGAGATACAGTAAATAAATTAATCCGTTTTTTTTTTATAGAAATACCACAAAGAAATGAAATTAAAATCAAATAACATTACAAGCTCGGATTGAGCTTTAATTTCCACACCGCATAAACTTTTTCCACCCGTCGTAACCGAAATAATTTTGCTCGTACCAATAAATCGTTTCCAAAGACTCGACCACAGAAGTATGTTTTCCAGCAATGCTGGTGTGCATCCATTAATATCAATAAAACATGTACACAGTCCGTCGCACGTTTTAATTCCGCTAAAAGCATGGATCTCATCGTGGTCGGACGATGATTCGGATATTTCGGATCGCAGTGTCCCCTGTGTTCCCCGTTAGACGGGACAGTCCCAGGTGACTCCTAACGAGCATTGTACTTTGTAGCTTAAAACTCTAGTCATCCTACTGATCCGCTATAGCCTTTGTGAACTCTTTCGCTATTTCATTTTATTACTGTACAGGGATTTGAAAGCCAGTGATACTTTTTGTTTTGAGATGTCGTTATTTGAACTTTGCGAAGAGAAAAGTTATATTCTGTTGTGTTAAACTTCAAATACGACATAAACATTTGTCTTCTTCCGGGCTTTTATTTTACAAAAACATTTTAATATTTGTTAGCTAATTCTTCCATGAATCTTTTTTCCTCTTTTTTCTGTCTTGTCTATATATTTGGAGCGGTTCACACAAAATGGCAAAAATATTCGCACTCACAGCACTGTTCAAGCGGATTGGTGCCCGCAATACCTGTCCTTTCGCATCGGTGACTACAACCCTTTTCTACCTGTACTATTATATACCTTTTGTTTTTTTTTATTTCTTTCGTATATAAGATCCTCTCTCGCTTGACCAGTATCACTTGCTTACATAGAAGTAATATAGTCACTTGTGACTTCTACCCTTTTAGTTATAAGTGACTAGTGAGTAGTTATGCCGCGTTTGACAATAGAGACTCATCCCAATTAATACTATAGTAAAGGCCAAAAGTGACTACACGAAAAATCTCTTCAAAGTTCGAGTGAATCGGTTTCTTCTAAGCGTGTTCCACCCTAGGTCGCATCATCGCTTCACATCAAGCCAGTTGCGGCCAAACGCAAGCAAAAAATAATCTATTTTAGTTAACAAAACAACTTTCGACGAAGTAACACGCATTTCTAAACTACAATATTTCATAAACGCTCATAAAACAGTTGGACCAACACGAAGTCGAAATAGATACTGTAGTGTACTCCTATTTCCTTTGTCACCGAAGAGATTTTCCAACGAGTGTCAATCGTTGCGTCGAATGTCTCCCTCTTGATATATCGACGTCACTGGCCTGTCTATGTCTGACGTATACTGTCCTATCTCTCTTTTTATCGTTTTTGCCGCTTCGACACAGGCAAAAGAAATGCCTTATGATTTTGACGGGGCATTGCATGGAAATGCAATGTACAGGACGTGTAGTGTAGGTGCTTTTTGTAACTTTGTCGAGTGATGTTCGACTGTGAACTTTGTATTTGATTGCTGTCTCGATCCGACTAATTGTTATCAATAAGTGTAGCAATAGCGACATAGCACAAAAAATAAGTAAGCTGAAGTGGCAATGGGCCCGCCATATTAACCGTAGAGCCGATGACCGTTGGAGTAAACATGTTATTGAGTAGAGACCGCGAGTCGGCAAGCGTAAGGTGAGACGCACCCAGGCTCGGTGGAGCGACGATCTTTGCAGGGTGGCTTGTAGCAACTGGATGAGAGTTGCCGAGAAGAGGCCTATGTCCAGCAGTGGACTGTTGGAGGCTGATGATGACGTGTAGCAAGCTTTTCTGGTCCGATGAATTTAATTAGAACCTTTACCATTAAAATTATTGTCAAGATCTGTCAATTCTTGTTTATCGACAGCGCCACCTTCACCGCAGGCAAGATGGACTTGCTTTGCTGTAAGTTATGACATTTCTCTTTTTGGATCTGTGTTTAGTCGAGTAAACACAGAAAAAATAGTTTTCTGAGACAACAAGCGAATATTGATTAGTTTGATAACGCCCTTCCAAGAAATGGAGGCACAAGAAGGAGCAACTTTGAAATTCTGAGATGCCGCTGTTGCACTACTAAATTTTTTTTTTTAATTCCCAGCAAGTTTTAAAGAAATTTATTTATATTTATTATATATTTATTTAAACTTCATGTACAATAGTGATACATAGGCGGACTTAATACCACAAGGCATTCTCTACCAGTCAACCTTTGGGTTAAATAAGAAAACATTGTGATAGGGTACAAAATAAATATATAAAAAATAACTTCTTGCTATCGAAAATTAATATAGGCACTTATAATGATACTAATACTTATATACAAATAAAATAAACTAGTACATATTTTAACAAATACTAAAATTAAAAATGAGAAACCTAATAATAATTACCATGACTCGACTTCTAATAGAGAGGGAGCTATTTATTCTGACTTAAATAGTGGTTACGCACTTTTCTTTTAAAAGTAAATTTGCTTTCAGCTTTTTTAATGCCAAAAGGTAGCGCGGTCCAGAGCTTTATAGTAGAGATAGCGTAAGAATTGGACATAAAACCGGTGCGGTGTGAAGGAATTTGGAGAAGTAGATTCTTGGAAGGTCGAAGGTTACGACTGTGAGGACTGCCCAACACTTTGAAATAAGTTTTTGGTAATTAGGAGCACATTGATCGTTCATAATCGTGAAGAGCATGCAGAGAGATCTGAGGGATCTCCTGAGTCGGATAGGCAACCATTTAAGCTGAGAACGGAAGGAAGAAACGTGATCGTATTTACGAAGGCCGAAAACAAAGTGAATACAATTGTTGAGAAGACGATCCAATTTATTTAGAAGTTCTTGGGAAAGATCAGAATAAAAAACATCAGCATAGTCGATGATGGGGAGCACAAGTGACTGGACCAACGTGAGTTTGGTGCTAGATGGGAGGAAATGCTTGAATCTATAGAGAGACCGCAGTGAGAACGTGACTTTCTGTCTCACCTGAGCCACGTGTTTATTCCAACTTAAACTGCTGTCAATGTATAGACCCAAGTCTTTTACGTGAGGTGAAAGAGAAATGACGGAGTTCTCGTACATTAGTGGCATAAGTTGGCTAGTGTTCACATTTCTCAAATAGTAAGAACTACCAATAAGGATGGCTTGACTTCAGTTAAGATGATAAAAACAACAGAAACTTCCATTACAGGAACAGCTGTGAAAACATTCGACCCTGAGGTCGGATATTTAATTCAGAATTGTAGGTAGGTATACCTTCATACTTATTAAGACAAAGGCTGAAGGTCAAATTTAAGGAGGTTTGATTAGATTTTTATTAAGTTTTGAAAGACTGCCAGCCTTTTTTATTTAGTTATATTAATTAAGGATTTCTGATGAATTAAAAAGTTTTTTATTTGCTTCCTAATTGTGAGTAACGTCAGAAAAAAAGAGGCAAAAACTGAATATTAGAAGTTTTAAAAGCCCAAGCTAATGATTAATAGCCATATTACTTCATAACAAATTGTGAATTGATAGAGCAAGGTCAGCACCTTGTCATAACCCTATTATAATATGATATATCAATCAAACAACAATCAGCTGGATATCAAACTGACATAGACCTCATAAATGTTCCGACTTAACACAAGGCTTTTCATCTTCCGCATTCTACTTGGACCACATTTTTGAATCTTCGTGACACCTGGTATTCTATGATTTTTAATGCAACATATTATAAATGTATAATAATCATTTGCTTCAGTGAAGGAAGACATCGTTAGGAAACCAGCATGCCTGAGAGATATTTCTCGACTGCATGTAAATCCAAGTCAGAGGCCCATGGGCGGCATAAAAACTCTGACAACGGGTTAGGTATTAATCACACGATACAGAAAGAAAGAGTGTAAGGTACCTCTAATAAGGATCACCAATTCACTATTCATCACCATCATTATAATAACAGGTGAAAATAACGACTGCTATGCAAGAATCCAAAAGATTACTAAAGATTCTTTGACATTTTTCGAATCAGGGAACTAAAACACATCTACATTTTTTCAAAGAACGGTCCTAAACAAGACGAACCTAAACACACCACCAAATTATATTTATTAATATTAATTAAGGACCAGATACATGAATTTTAATTGTGTTATTATAGTCCTGTATCTTGTTACAAAAGGTCTGAGCAAACTTTCGGATAACATTATGAGGAGGTTAATAACAGGAGAGTAAACAGAGAGTTCGTATAAATTACACTACACGGGACAATATTTAACTCACTCCTTTCCTTTATAGTGTATTTAATATTTTATATTAGGGCGTGGGTAGATGAGCTGCGGTCGTGTGATCTATGTATTTTCAACTTGCTACCTCACGTATGGCGCATGCATGCTTTTGCATGATGCATGTTTAGGACCAGCGCAAAGGACCATGTGTGAACCACCTTTGCGGCATCACTTCATGCTTAATTTGCTTTCGATATGTAAAAACAGACAGCACCCGGCAATATTTGAAATGCAGTAGGTGACCGAGCTTTGCTCGGGCGAAAATAGAGAAAACGAATTTTCCTAGATATTATAGAGACCAAGCTAGATCGATTTTCGCCCACGTAAACCGCCATATTGCAACTTTCATCGAAATCGTTAGAGCGGTTTTCGAGAACGTGATTACGAATATACAAATAATTGCTCATTTAATACTGTAGGATCACTTGATATCGATGTTGTGAAATGTCAAAGATATGTCTTGAAAGTTTTTATCACCTTTGGTGGGAATGATGAGTTGCTTCAATTAATAAAAACGCAGTTGTTGTGTGCAAAGCGAGAACGCAGACCGCAAGCTCGCAGACAGCGAGAAACATTTTTATTCTACGTTCATTCTTACAGGTACCTACGTCGTAAAAATTGGCAGTTGCCCACAAAATTATTGTAAATGTCTTCCAATTTATATAGAAGACCTACATGTGAGACAATACGATTGTGTGCCAGTATTGTCAGAAAACGTTTTAATACGAAAAATGTGGCGACTTTCGCATGGTTTTGTCCGAGTAAATTAATAAAGGTTTAAAATAGACAAAATGGATAACTAAATACATAAATCATTGCTTTGTTTTTATTCAATAACTAGCGACCTATCAAGTCCAAAACTATATCTAATGTAGCCTATATTTTAAGTTAAGCATCTATCTAGCAGAGCGGTGAAAACTGCGTTCAAATTCATGCAGTAGTTTTTGCGTGATGCGCTTACAAACATACAGACAGAAAAACAGACAGACAAAAATTCTAAAAGCTGTTGTTTTGGCCTCTGTTGCTCTAATAAAGACCCCCATATTATATTTTTTTAATTTCTTCTATGTACAATTTTATTATAATGTATAGACATAGAAAAATAACACTGGTATCGCACGTTTTTAGTAAAACGGTTATCCCCGTAAAAACTTTGGGTACAGCAAAATTGACTGCCAAAAAATTCATTTACAAAACTCTTCGAGGCTAGAGCCAGGCTGCTGTCAGTTAGGATAGGAGGTACATATATGTACCTGGGTATATGTGTAGCTTTATAAATACGCTTGACACTCTGCCTACGGTGATTGACAAGCGTAGTTAGCAAATAGTGCAACAATATTGAGCTTTTTCAGTTGTTTAGAGTATTTTGTGGTTGCATTATAGCATATATTTTTTCACTATAGTGAGAGAAATAAGTGGTTTAGTTGTATTTTTTTGGTTAGTGGGTCTTCTTAGGTTTTACTTTAAAGTAAAAGGCCTAAAACTTTTTATAAAACAAACCTATGCCGTGGAAGTTGCCTAGACAATGAACATTTCTACGGACTAATTGAAAATTTTAATGCAAGTCCTCTTATCTTTTATCAAACCCTTCAGAAATGCAGGTTTACACAGTCAAATTGAGATTTATCCGCGGAAAGACGAAGAAATAATCCAGTAGCAAGTTTTAATTCAATTATTTCGCTTAATACGACAATGTTAGAAACGAAAGGAATGTGCCGCCCGTTCTCTAAACGGAAAACAATTCTACCAACTGAATCGCTTGAACTTCAATCGAGCCACATTTGCGTTTGCGCTGCAAACACTTACACAACTATTTTTAATGTTGGCACTATCTATTTTTTCCTCTCTCCCTTATCCAGTTAATTGAAAACCTATCTGTACTACAAAGGCGTGAACGTACATAGGACCGATTCGTTTTCAACCCAACGAACATTAAATCGGTTCGCGAAAAATATCCGGATCCGATTTTATTTTTGATGTTTAGTGCGTCGCTTAACGACGCAGTGCGCAAAATTTTATGAGTCGGCTGGGTCGCATTTTTTCCCTCCAAAATTTATTTTAAATCGAAATATTGAACGATCCATTGGTTTGCAACTGAGCACTTTATAAAATATTATTTCGCACATGTGATAGGATTAAATGCAAGATTACCTGTAACAGCAATTAATCCATATTTACGATTGAATCGTTTAAATATATCTTTCCAAAATTATGATACACCCTAATATTGATGACCGTATTTATAAAATGAGCGTTTTACCGACTGCGATTTCATGGCCATCAAACAAAAAAACATTAATAAAAGTTAAAACCTTTTATGGAATGTCCATCAATATTTATTTCTTCAACGCAAAGCTAAAACAGTGGACAGACAGTAGAAACAAATAGTGGACACTTGGGCAGATAAACTTCTACGCTATAGATATGCAAGTTATAGAGGATGGATCAGCAGCGCCCAATATTGCGTTAGGTCGGACAAATTGGGATCAGCCAGTGAATATATTAGGGTCCCCCGTACTATGTGTCGGTCTGTTAATCGTTCCCCGTTATTTATGAACGTTTTAACTGTTTACATAAGCTTACTATAAAACGGTTATGTTAATTTTTGAATGGGGTACTGATTGGACTGATTGCTAGCATGGTCTTTATTGGGATCTTTTTGAATTTTGTCATTGATGCATTCATCATTTGTAGCCAGTATTAAAAATTATTAGGAGCTGTTGTCTATTGCAACTTATTATTAGTGTTTAATTGAATTGGAATAATGAATTCTTGGTATTATTATTAACACTAGAAACGGGATATTTAACATGTTTACTGTTTTTTTTTGGTATCCCAATATTAATCCCAAAAAAATAAATGTAATTATATTAACTATTTCCTTAATTCTTGTCATCTGTAGGTATAAAACACATGCTTATTTTTTTATTTTGATTATACATCATTAGTAATTCTTATGTTAATACTGAAGCTCAGGCTAAGCTCTGCTATAATTATCTCTTCTACGCACAAAGACAAATTAAGCTGTACAAATCCAGTATAAGCGGGTCTCTCATTGTACGGGAATTCTACACAAAGCGAGGCCATTTTATACTGGAAATGTATAGCTTGATGGGTCGCCGTGTGTACATAGAATAACAGAATTTCCTTACATTTATTCTTACACCACACGCCTTATCAATAATCATGGACTATCCAACATTAAATATTATTATCAGGCACTCTAGGATATATCTGCTAGCAGTGGATAACAATTCTGTCAATTATTGTAAGTTAATTGTAAAATTGCTAGAATAAAATTCATACTATTTATTATCTCTTTCGAAATAACACAATTGTTAATCACCTTGTGTGGTCATCAAAAGGCTATTATGGTGACCAAATCGTTGTAGTATGTAGGTAATATTATCTACAATTTACAATCATGATTATTTAAAATAAAACTCGGCTTTCATTAACATCATTAAAGCTAAGGTTAAAATTACTAATCCTTTTGGAGCGCAGTATCCTAGGCATCGAACTTACCGACCATGTCATGTACGCAACACCACAGTGCGCTCCAAAACACAAATTACTGACGTTGCTCAAAAAGCCGCTAAGCTAAAGTGGAATTGGGCTGGCCATGTCTGTCGCATGCCTGACGAGCTGTGGGCCAAAATAACCACGATGTGGAGCCCTGACACAGCCAGAAGGCGACGCGGTAGACCTCGCAGGAGATGGCGGGACAACCTGGACAAAACTAACGACCAGTGGTCCACATTGGCCCTGGATCGAAGAATTTGGAAGTCATGGAGAGAGGCCCAGCAGTGGGATAACACCAGCTAACAGTATCAGTATTTTATTCGCTTGAAACTAACAAGACTGAAGTTTATAATAACCGAATAATTTAAGTCTGCGATGAACATCGAACTACTCCATCAGTGAACTACTAAATATTATCTTAGTCAGGCTTTTATGTCTTGTAGAATATTAGATTTCCGAGGATACGGAAGACTTTGAGAATATTCCGTAACACACGGCGCGAACAGGCCACATTTACCACGAACTTGAGCATTTAGACGCAAGTACATTCAGTGTTATGGAAGCTCTTCATATGATACTGTCAATAAGTCCATTCATTTTGTCAGAAGAGAGTTAGATGTACCTATGCTCGCAGGAACAAAGTTATAATCTTACAAAAGCCTGCGCAGCGTTTTAACGAGTTTTCTCTTTAACCGTGGAGGCTGCTAATTTAAACTTATGATAGGTTTGCAGTAATTCGCTTCAAGTTTCACCGTAACATCCATCACAAAAATTAATTATGTACTTCGAGTGAACCTTAACAAGTCACTCGTGTGTATATTCATTATGCGAAACATGAAAGTTTTGTTCCTTTTTTTCGTCACTTCCTTTGCATAAAGTGGGCTGTACACATAAATTGTAGGGTAGGGACAAATTGCGTTCCGCCAGTAATGTATTCCGCTCAGTATTGCCTCGCACACGTATGTTTCAGCTGAGTTCTACATAATGAAACTTTTCAAGTGATTCTCACTCTTATTTTGCTTTAATCAGTTTGAATTAAGATGCAATTTGTCACAGCTGTAGGCAGTCTAAGTCGACGGCTCTGAAGTCGGTGTTGGCTTATTAATTCCCCACTTTCCTCGAAAACTGTTGAGCGTTTGATGTATTTAATTATTTACGTTTGTATTTTGTTCGAAACAATATTTTGAGATCGAATTGTCTTTCCCGACAATCCGATTAACTTGTTCAACACGTTGGAGGAATTCCGAAGGTATTTTCGAATGGAAAGAATGTAGAGCTACGCTGTTATTTAACTTGATCATTTGGTTCGTTTTGTTTCCTAATCCCGTAATCGTGTAATGTAATAAAATTAACATAACAAAGCAGTCTAGAGAAGTTCTAGAAACAACTGTGCCGAGATACCTTACAGATTATTTGGTTCATTGCAGATCAATTGTTAACTAACTGAGGGGTTACATATAGGCCCAACAACGTTTATCTACAGAACAGTTTTACCTCCTGTCATACCCTCTTAGCCCAAAAACATGCAGCCGAAGTGACCTCTGCGCTGCTACTGACAACGCGGTGGAAGCGGTGAAGTTCTGGGCAAACAAAATATAAAAATTTTCGTTACAGCGACACGAAGATCTACAGAAAAAAACTAGTCTCATTTTGTCCTCATCACAATCCCAAATCTCATGCATATTCCATGCAAGATATCCTCAAAAGATATTAATCTAGCCTTCCGAATATCGGCTTTCTACTATAGTTTTAAGGGGTCCTTAAACAGTACATAAATCAAAGCGATATGTCGACGTAATGCCCTGTTTCATCGGGCTGTGCTCCCGTGAAATATGACCACCGTTATTATCTGCTTGCGTGGTGTACAACGCCAGCTTATCTTAGGAAACTTCTAGAACATCTTGGATGTTTATGTTTAAGTTAGCAAGTCTTTGTGGAGAAAACCTCGAGGTATTTTAGTACGGAAAGGAAAACATTTATGAAACATTTTGTTTAAACTCTGCTTTAACGCGTATCTAAGAGAATCTGGGCAGTTTAGTACGGGATTCTGTCGAGAAATTTATCATGGGTTTTGTCTAATATCTCATACGAAACTTGGCTAAATCCGTGATAGATGTCTTGCATTGTAGTGCGTGCTTTCCTTGCTACCTGTTAGATTGTCCACTAGTTTAGCTGCTTGTATTTTGTCCGGCCCCTTACAGTTGCACTGTAAATTCTGTCTATCGTACGGCTTCTTGGCGGAGGTCACTGACTTACTATAAGACCAGCCATCACCATCATCTGCCTAGCCTTTTCCCAACTATATTGGGGTCGGCTTCCAGTCTAACCGGATGCAGCTGAATACCAGTATTTTACATGGAGCGACTGCCTATCTGACCTCCACAACCCAGTTAGTACCGGGTAATACGATACCCCTTGGTAAGACTGGTTGTCAGACTTTTTGGGCCACTGACTACCTAACGACTATAAGACCAGCCATATAAAATAATATTATTTTTTCAATACAGAATATTTTGTGTAGATTAAATATTGCTTTAGTCAAAAAGTAAACTGTTGTCTTTAAGAAATATGGACCTACATGTACACAACATCGTCAATTCCGTTGCAATATTGCAGAGCAGAGGTGTGTCAAAACCGCCAGTAACCGCCACCGCAGTGTATCGGAGTGAAAGACGTCCACTACAACGTTACAACCAGTCACTAGCTCTTCGTCTATATTTCTAATACCATTTTGACTGGCTTCCGTAGCACAGATATAAGTGAAGCAAATTTTGGGTGCAAAACGCAAGTTCGTTTCGCAAACGGTTATTTACTCAGATACGGGTTTCCCAAGAGACAAAAAGTGGCTACATTTATCGGTTTAGTCGAATAATACCCAATTCTTGAAATGCCTAGCATTCTAAAAACGCCTAATTCTTAAAATGGCCAAATCGTAAAAAGATTACTTCTTAAAATAGCCAATTCGCAAAAGGAATAATTCTTAAAATGGCCAAATCGCAAAAGAACTACTTCTAAAAATGGCCAATTCGCAAAAGGACTAGTTCTTAAAATGGCCCAATTCGAAAAAGGTCTTTTTCTGGAAGTACCTACTTACAAGAAAGGAATCTTATCGTCAAAACAAATCAAACCATTCATTTCTTTGCCCTACGTTATCTGTCGTCTCTTTAAGCACTGTCAAGTTTTTAAAGTTTAAAACATATGATATGAAATCACGTTATGTAGTTCAAACACACGGAACTAATCGATAACTTTATATGTTACGGTCGCCAAACTACACATACCATGACTGTGTTTGTGTCGCAACCAGTGAAACCAAATCTAAATATCATCTAATTAAAACTGAAAAGGAACTTGACGTCAAAACAAGCAAACAGTTCTGTCTAGGAATCTAAAGTGCCTGTTAATGAAAGAGAAAAAACTATTAACCATTGAATGTGGAGTTTTTATTGTTCGGCAAGGACCGGCGGGTGGACTTTTAATTAAAGGCCCCTTCACATTCTCTATTATACAGGACTTTTTACAACCCCAGCTACATATTGTGCTGCCACGAACACTTTTACTGAATACCACATGCATATATTGAGGACCTCGCAGAACCTCCAAACTATTCTGGACTCTAAACTTTTCAGAATAATGATCAGTTTTGTTTGTTGCCGTGTTGATTGATAGCTTAATCATGTTTGTTGAAGAAAACATGTTGCGTATTATAATTGGATAATCGCATCTCATTGAATATGTAAGTAATAGTTAGGTTTTTCAAGTTTATTATAGCTGTTTACTTGTAAGTGTATGAAGTGTTTTGGAGCTACGGTTTACCATGGCACAGTCTTGATTGATTGCCTGATTGATGGATTGGACGTATTTATTAATTTCCTGCGACTGCTGAACTCTGTAGGTGAATGATTGACGTATTACCTAATTACTTACACGTTTGACATGGAGATTATCGGCAATGTATTTTATTTCAGTAACGACGGCTGATCGATCAAGAATTTAAGTTTAAAGGTCATAATTGTGCGGCAGTGTCAATGATTTTAACGTGTAGTGTGAAATAAATGATTCGCTATTCCTTACATTGCATTTTATTTACTATATTCCTGATCGAAGTACTACTGTTCATACATCAAAATAATCAGTCATTTGTAGAATCAGTCAATTGTAGAATCGGTCATTTATAGAATCGTTCAATTTTAGAATCGGTCATTTGTAGAATCAGTCATTTATAGAATTGTACACTCCAAAAATTGGTCATATATGGACTGTGTAGTCTTTTCGTGAATTAGTCATTCCTAGACTTAACCGGAGTATTATAATACTTGCACTTGTGCGACTTCCATCTGAAACTATCTAACTACTCCTTCGGGCTGGAACCTTCAACTGGAAAAAGTCTTTGTTCTACAAACAGCCAAATTTACAACCTGCAAATTTTTGCGTTAGTTTTTCAAGCTTTATGTTAATTCATCTACTCCATAACAACAAGAGTGCTGGAAATAGTAATAGAACACAAACAAGTATCTTGCGAATAACATAACCATAACATCACGCCTATTATCCCCGAAGGGTTGGGTAGAGGTGTACTTAAAAGTACAATCACATTTGACCTGTTATGTTTAAGTCATGTAATAGGGGGCGACTATCCTGCGAATAATAAAAGAATTCTTGTTCATAAAATTAATAAATAATAATCTTTTTATGAAAAGTTCTGGAGTGGCGACCGCGAACCGGAAGACGTTGCGTTGGAAGGCCTCCCACTAGGTGGACCGATGACCTGGTGAAGGTTGCAGGGATCCGCTCGATGCGAGACTCACGGGACCGGTCAATGTGGCGACACTTGGAGGAGGCCTATGTCCAGCAGTGGATGTCTTTCGGCTGAAATGATGATGATGAATCTTTTTATCGCAGAATATTAGTGCCAGTGTGTGTGTGTGTGTGTGTGTGTGTATTAGTGCCTATATAAATTTTCGATAGCAAGAAGTTATTTTTCATATATTTATTTTGTACCCTATCACAATGTTTTCTTATTTAACCAAAAGGTTGACTGGTAGAGAATGCCTTGTGGTATTAAGTCCGCCTACGTACCACTACTGTACATGAAGTTTAAATAAATAAATAAATAATATTTAAAAATCCATAGGACGCAAAATCAAAATATTTCTATTTAAACACAACCCCAAGGCTCCAAAAACAGCATCTACAAATAAACGTCGACCTACCATAACATAAGAGCTCGCCTTTTACGTTGGCTTACGAATTTACGACAATTAGTAACGGCTGCTGCTATTGACAGCCGCTGTCTCCCTCTCGACAGAATTAAGTTTTGATTGAATGAGTTTTGATTGAAAAAACTTTTACACGGAAGGGAATTTAGGTACTAACAGGATACAGGATGTTTCACGAAAGTTGGGAAGATAAGTGTAAACTATTGGCGCTAGTGTAGCTAGTTCCAAACATCGTCATAACGCCAATAATCCCCGAAGGGTTAGGCAGAGGTGTACTTAATAGAACACCCATGTTTCGCCAGTTATGTTTAATGTAATAGGGGGCGATCCTATTGCCATCAACCGGGCACAAATCTAGACTCCGTGACTGCTACTAAAAAAATTCTGATGAAACCCAAACTGGGAATTGAACCTAGGACCTCATGCTCAGCAGTCCGCGCTTGCGTACACAAGATTAACGAGGCGAGGTTGAAAATTAGTTAATGTCATTTTAGATATCGAAATAGCTTGACCTCGTTGATCAAAATAAGAACTAGCTGTAGACACGACGTCAACAATGAGCTTTGACAGGTCTTCCCCATTGACGTATTGAGGAAGCAGCAATTCCATCATCATCTGCCTAGCCTTTATAACCCAACTATATTGGGGTCGGCTTCCAGTCTGTCTTTTATTGAATACTAGTATTTTATATGAAGGGACTGCCTGACCTCCACAACCCAGTTAGTACTGGGTAATACGATACCCCTTGGTAAGACTGGTTGGAGCAGGATGCAGTTATTTAAGCAGGATATATGAAATAATTAAAGGTCTCCCTAAACTACGAATAAGCTTAAGTTATTTATAAAATATAACTTCTCATCAATTTTCTTTTCTGGCAACATTTTTTTGTTGCTGAAAGTTTTTATAAACATAATATTTGTTTTGAAACTTCCAGTGAATTTTCTCCAGGCCCCGAAAAGTAGTAGCTAACAAACTTTCATGATTCGTAGTATTTCTTTTACCTATCACGTAACAAAAGTATCTACAATATAATAGTATTATTTATTTAGGATCTACAACAAAGGATATACACAAAGTATCACACATACATAATGGAAAACAAATGTGGCCATAAAGTTGGGTCCAAACTTCAAACGACTGAAAACTTTAAGCTCTAGGTACACTCTCAGGTTTGCTGGATAGCAAGAGGCGAGGCGAGATCATTACGATTCATTTGGTTCCGCATATTTGAGAGGACTCGATGACGAACGTTAAACGTGCCTAACGAAAGACCTACGAAGTCCATTGTGGCTTTGCCAGATAATTTAGGACATTTTCAGAAAACGGGGAGGATTTATTCAGTCGGATCAAATACGATACTATGCGACCATCAGTTCTGTTGCAAAGTCGCATATTTTGTCTTGTTTGTGACGTTAATATCAATGCTGTAGGTACTCGTAACCCGCATGTAGTTTTATACCTGTGTTTTTTCTAGCTATTGGATGTCCACACAGATGAAAACACTATATATTTATGTCAATCATATTGTGGCTACTCGCTGCGTCGATATGTATCAGAAAATGCAGAACAAAGATAATTTGCAAGTGTCTATTTTGCTAAGGGGAGTTTTTATTATGATTACACCTCTTTAGGTCTATGTCACATAAGTAAGGATGTTATATACTTATTATAATTAGGCACTAGGGTGTCCAAATTTAATAAGAAGATGGTCTAGACTCGTATAAAATGATTATTCACTATGGGTATAATGTGATAGACCCAGACATCCAAAATAGGCCTAGCCCAGTCATTCCATTTGTTAAATAAATCTCATCTCCAGCAAAGGTACCTTACCTAAATACCTACCTACATACATTTTATAGACAATGACAGTTCGGTGAAAAACGGTTGGATAGAGCAAAATCCTATCTGTTACGCTCTCAAAGATTTCACCGACTAAGGATTAGTATAAATTGAGTAAGGTTTTGAAGACCTGATACAAGCACGCTGGGAACTCGGCTACCCTTTTTAGTCATTACTACCCTACTATCTTTCCGTCCCGCTGGTCCGCTCCGGAAAAAAACCTTAGGGTTTAGACAATTCGACCTCTATATTATGATGAAAAGGATTCCGCTAGCCAACGTTTTTCTGACAACTGCGAATAATTCCAGAATTTCATGAGTAATGGCTGCTATCGATACCAGATTTGGGTCTCGAGAATCTTTTACAAAAACACACAGACGTTTCCCATCTCCCGAAAAAATCTATCCAATTTAATGGGGCCCAACAAGTAAATTCAATTGTAAAGTAAATCTGTTAAAATAGGTACTTATCGTTAAAATACATTGGGTCCGAAGAGATGGAAGGAGTTCGTTAAAAAATCATTTCAGTACCACCGAATTACATTAAAAATATATTTTAAAAAGTAATTTTGGTAGGTATTGTTATCACCCCGGGAAGCCAGGACAGCGCTCGGTCGTTCCCTCAACAAATTGAGCATTACGCCAAATGCCTCCGGTAATTTCGAGCTTCACTCCAAATTTACTACGTAAGCCGGTAAGAAATTTAATCTTGAAATAATTTCGAAATTTACGTGAAACAATGACACGATATCAGCCCTGAATCAAAGATGAGGTGCGTTTTGTAAAATTGGCAATTTGCGTGTTTAGAGAAAGTTCGTTATAGCAAAAATATAGTTAACAGAAATAACTATATTTTTGGCACGACCCTTGTTGTGAATTTGAAAAGCGGTCGTGCCCCTCGTTATAACCTTTAATCACCTTAATAAATCCTTTAGTTATGATTGAAAACACCAAATATGTCCTGCCTGTGTTTATAGGGCACAAACCAAGTTACTAATCATAGGAAAATTTAATTACCGCGAGTTAGCAATGCTACAAAGCCGAGGACGAGAGCCGAGGACGAGTGCTGTTATCGCTCGCAGATAGTTCGATACCAATCGGTCAAATGCAGTTATAATGAATGCATGAAGTATCTCTGAAGTAATAGGGTTAACGTGGTTTTGATGAATGGTCAACCGCACTTGATTCATTGAATACCGAACGAAAATCGCATTTGCGATTAAATTAAAGCGTTTTCAATGTCGAATTGTTACATAGACTTGTGTTTGTCTGTACTTATCTACTTATGCGTAGATAACGAGGTATCTAAGTAACTTTTCTTTAAATTTACGTAGGAAGACCTAATAACGTTGACCACTTAAACATCACGCCTGTAATCCCCGAAGGGTTAGGCAGAGGTGTACCTAATAGTACACCCACATTTCGCCAGTTATGTTTAAGTTCCATGTAATAATGGGGCCAGCCTATAGCCATCAATCGGGCGCAAATCCAGACTTCGTGGCTGCTATTGAATAATTCCTGATTGAAAAACCCAATGACACTTTGCCGGACCCGGGAATCGAACCCAGGACCTCATGATCAGCAGTCGTGCTTGAGATCACTAAGCCAACGAGGCAGTAGGCCACAAGAGATTAATTTTTAAAGAAAAAGTGGATTTATAAAAAACAAATAAAAGAAAGTTATAGCAAGTTTGAGTACCGATCAATAGCTGATAATCTTGGAAATATTGTTCATTGATAACGTTCAAGAAGCGTTAGTAATGAGATGAAAGTAATAAAAGTTGGTTCTTTGAAAGTCAATCAGTTTTTCTTGGAATTCTAATTTGAACATATTTCGTAGAAACCTAAGATTATAGAAAACTTGATTATCTGCGAAAAAAACGTTGAACTAAAGTTTACGAAGATCGTATCATTTATAAGTCAATTTTATCAGCCTGAAGTTCCTTGAAATGTTAACCATTCTTAATACAGTTCCATATGCAAATACCAGGTATTTAATACTGAAAAGCCCTTTGTGCGTTTTACTCCATTTGACTCTTTGACAACTTCACACTGAACAAACGATACGCTTCAGACTTCAGAGCAAATAAAGCTAAAAGTCAGAAGCATTAAAGCTAAAAATACATTATCAAGTACCTATAACAAATAGTTTTGTTGTTATAAAACCAAGTTAGAACATACTAAAGTTTAAGAAACTAAAACTTTTCACTTAAAGGGGTATGTACACCGTGGCAAGTATTCTTACTCCATACACTTTGGTGCATCGTTGAGTAATTCAAAATTTCACTTAACTCTCGTCGAACGAGCACTGAATTTATGAATGGAAAAGTTTCATAATGTGCTCTTATGAACTTTGAAGTTTATAGCGAGACACGTGTATGTTTTATATTACACTTAATGGCGGTCTGCTTAGTGGCTTTTAATTATGTTAGCGTAATAATAAACTTTTCAAGATAAGCAATTCACGTATCTAGATCTGGCATCTGGCTCGCGAGGTTTTCGACTTGTGGGACGTGAGTACAGCAGTCATTGTGCCGATAGTCGTGTCGGCCAATGGCTTAATAGCCAATAGCCTCGACCAACATCTAGGCTATCGCTAGGCAGCTGGATCAAGGGCTTGATTCAGAAAGCAGTACTTCTGGATACGGCGCGTATCCTTAGGAGGTTCCTCTCTCAAGAGCCCTAACCACCGGTAGCTCGGACCCTGTTCGCAATGCTGGTGGGCAACTATTTTTTATATTTTTAAATATTTTTATATAATTTTTGTTAATAAAGATATTTAAAATTGTAAATAATATGTTAGAAAAATGAATAAAGGAAATAATAACTTTTCACAAAGTATATAGAACATTTGATTGGAGAACTTTTTATTCTTTGGCATTCAAAATGCACTTTGTCTATTAAAATCCACTGAACTCTGAAAATCCCTTGATGCGAAAAACAAGACATGTGATATGACACATTTTCAATTATAATTATAATTATTGATTGAGTTCTGAACTCAATCAATGATAATTAAACGCTTTCATCGTGAAAAGCCACACGACTCAATCATGTTTATAAATAACCAATCAATTAATAAATAACCAGCATAGCAGTTAGCACATGCAAATCAGCCGTTTACTGAAGCCTATTACCGTCAACAGAACCGAAGCATCCTAGTTACACCTCTGTCCTCCTGGGAATTGTCCTGGGGAACACTAAATCATGTATACAGGATCTGGGATCCTTCGTAGGCTAACAAGGAGGAGGCTCACAATACCCGGGTGACAAGGTTTATGACTAACAGTCCTGTAGAATATTCTCAGGTAGTAAGGTACATTATGATGTACCCTTAGCCTAAGTGGACCATGACACAGGGTGCTCGTAAACTAGTTACGTCATAAAGTATTACTTTGTAGTTACATGATCTGCCCGCAATATTATCCGGCTATATTTTCGGAACACGTAAAGCCATTTTAATAATTTGTCAAGTTTTAAGTCATAATTTTAGTGGGCATATAATAGAGTTTTCGCTTCTTAAATGTAGTGTGTTAAAAGAGAGACTATTCCTGAATACCGTTGATAACTTTACTAGAATCTTTGTTGAAGCTGTTTTCCACAGTTGACTGATAAAAACGTCGTACTCACGCGCACACAGGGTTCAACAAATTTAGTTTTTCATAGTGTTAATGAAAAACTGCTGCAGTTTGATGAAAAAGTCCCATATCTCAAAAACTAAACATTAAATCCTATTCAAAACAATTTTCGTTGAAAGTTTTTTTTACGTTCTACAATTCTATATTTTTTTAGAATTTTCCTCCTCTGACTCTTAGAAATTAGAGGGGGGAGGCGGACACATTTTAGTGAGAAGTGTCTATCTTTGAAACGATTGACTTTGAGAAGAAAATATATTAGGAACCTCAATGTAATTTTAGAGACCTATTTATAAACACCCCGCACGGTTGATGAAAAATAAAAAAATAGTTTAAGTTTCATGTATGGGGAGCTCCCCTTAATCTTTTAAAGTGGCTGTGACATACTGACGGACAGACAGACAGACATGACGAATCTATAAAGGTTCCGTTTTTTGCCATTCGGCTACGGAACCCTAAAAGTACCCTTTTTCGTAATAACTTTTATAATGTTTACCATTTATTTCACTCAAATCTGTTCGGGTCTAACAAGGAGTATTTTCTTTGTCATACATAAATGCAAATTTCCTACCTACATCTAACCCAGCTTTGGATTCAACAAGCGGAAACCGTCCGACAATTTAACCGAAATTGCAAATATTTCTATTACAAATCTAAATGCTATTAAACTATGTCAACTACGAAGATATTATTTCAGTGAGGGATCTATTCTACCTGATTTGGTACTTGCCATCCAATTGATATTCAGCAAGCCCAATTGAATAATCTCGATGGAGTTACAGTGAGGGTAACCTTATAATTTAATTCGTCGGTTCACTTACCTACTGCTGTTACATTGGTACGATTGCTTACATAACTGAATTTAGGTTAGTTCCTCCCATAGTAACTTGTAAGTTAGGTTACTTAGAGTGGTTTTGGAAATGCATAGAGACATGACAATATATATGTTAATACATAGATATAGGGTAGGTAGGGAGGAGCTCGTGGCTAAATAATAACAGCCGCTCGGATCGATCTTTAGGTTAAGCCGTGCTTGCCTAGATTGGTCTGTGGATGGGTGACCACCCATTACATACCGAGTTTCCTCCGTGCCTCGGAAAGCACGTTAAGCCGTTGATCCCGGGTCATTTGAAGATCTTTGACAGTCGTTAGGTTCTGACAACCAGTCTTACCAAGAGGTATCGTATTACCCAGTACTAACTGGGTTGTGGAGGTCAGATAGGCAGTCGCTCCATGTACAATACTGGTATTCAGCTGCATCCGCTTAGACTGGAAGCCGACCCCAACATAGTTGGGAAAAGGCTAGGCAGATGAGATGATGACATAGATATAGGGTCCCGTGTAAGATATCATTTTCAAAATTGTGAGAATTTCAGAGTATCAAGAAAGAACATAATTATTCGTCTTGTTCTTAGGGTATCGATGGGAAAAAGTTCAAATGGGTTTACCCTACAACCCCGCTCACTGATGCAGTAAATAGTGCGTATACATCAAGTACGCAGGTGACAGGGTATGCGGTGCAAGATGGACGGTGGGACACCTCGAAGTGTTTTAACTTTGCCGAAGTTTCGCGTCACACACAAGTACAATTTTGAAATGGTAACAACACAAAATATTGTTGTAAGCTCGTACAACTTTACCTTTTTGTTATTTTCTTCATAAATAAGATAGAAAAAACTTCTGATATGTTTCGGTTATCGCAAGATAAATTGCCTAATATTTATCTATCGACTGCCAACATAAAGCCTATCGAAGAACACACTGTATCAGAAGTTGTCAGCCGTCAAATGACTTCAAAGGCACGTATCGGCAAAAAAAACGACATATCTGGTACAGCGTGAGATT
Organism: Noctua janthina; assembly: GCA_963576755.1. Classification (NCBI taxonomy): domain Eukaryota; kingdom Metazoa; phylum Arthropoda; class Insecta; order Lepidoptera; family Noctuidae; genus Noctua; species Noctua janthina. The sequence goes on from OY755055.1 coordinate 11,095,283, forward strand.
CTGAAGATCCTTTGATCGTCAATAACACGTCTTGTATATTTACGCACAGCCAGAGACACCTATGTTTACGTATAGGTGTGCCAAAATAAATCAAATTTACATTCCCGCACGGAGATGCGAACAAACATTGCTCGTATCAACATAAAGGCTGTTCGACGAAGGCTAACTTGTTCGGCTACAATCTCTTTGATAAACTTGTTCTAAGAACTTGGCTAGCTTCTCTCACGGTTGTTTGCAAACTTGCACTTACCGTGCAGCTTAATTGAATTGTCCAGAAGTCAATTTGATTCTTAACTGTAGAGTTTCGGTATTCCTATGAAGGGTGTCTGTTATGGCGCGTAACTTGTGTGCGCGGCGCTTTTGAAGTTCGGTAATGAAGGGGGTGCTCATTGCAGCGTCACCTCGCAGTGGATGCTTGATTTTGTTTGAGAACTACGTGAATTGTACTGTGAATTGTTGTGTATTGAGCGTTTATCTGAAAAATAAGGCATCATTGTGTGTACAGTATCATATCGACAACGCACCAAAGTAAGTAAATCAGAGCAGCGGTGGCCCAGTGGTGGCGGCCCTAACTTACGAACAGTAAGTCGTGGGTTCGAATCCAGTCAGGCACAATACTTCGTGTAATTTATTTCATCACCACTGTCAAAACATCTTGAGGAAACCGTCATGTCCTAGAACCAAAAATTCGAAGACTTGTGACATCTACCAACCTACACTGGGCCCGCGTGGTGGATTATAGCCCATTCCCTCTCATAGAAGATGAGACCGTGTGTTCCAGCAGGTGGTAAAAATAGGCTGATTATCTAGGTTATCCAGAGCGAGACGTACTACGAGTGAAAGAGAGTTTCATCTGTCACCACTATCATTAAAGCCATCATTTGAAACTTATTTCAAAGTTGTAGTTGTAGCGTTTAATTTAATCGTGTAGAGAGGTATTACGTGATGTTCTAATGTGCGGTGAAATGAGCGTCGATTAGGGCGCCTTCTGGCTGTAATACGGCCATGTCGTGATCCAGCCCAATTACACTTGTTCAGATCATATCGTAGAATTAAAGTAATTAACAAGTTCCCGCTCAAATTACTTGATCATATCAGGTGTCGTTTGTTTTAGAGTAACGAGCGTGCGTGTTGTAATTTGACTAGGTCAAGTTTTGTACTTTTAACTGACGAAAAAGAAGGAGGTTCTAAAGTCAACGCTTATATTTTTTTGTTGCCATCAGAAGAAATACTATTGAGTATATTTTCGACTTCACCAGCATGTTTTTTGCACTTCAAAAGGAATTTTGATGATTATCTCAAATGCAATACGCGACCGCTAAAGTTAGGCTGATGTAGGCGCTAGGTTTAGCTTCAAAACTTCGAATTTATTGCGAGGTATGCGAAAATAGTTGTGGTGCATGCGTTACCGCTCTAAAGATTTAATCTATTGCTAGTGATGAGAACAAATAATAGGTTCACCTTAACGACGCAGAAAGGCTCTTGTGTTCCCCGTCATTGCGATCATTTTTTCTAGTCTATACCTGAGAACTTTCTAGTTACGGAGATACTGGGAGTCGAAGTTCCAAATTCTTGCCAGTTTTTTTTTTAATATACAAGTTTTTAATACATATTATAACTTTACTTTAAATACCTCCTTGAACCCCTTACCATGCAATGCATCCACCAGTAGAATGTTTTGAGTGCGTTACACTGAGTCCTTCTGTAAAACGTGATATTTCTCCCCAAAAAAAAGTCAAATAATTTTTGCGCGGAGTTACTTAGTTCGATGTACAGAATGCTTGGTTGACGGCTTCGTTAAGCATGCGTTTACACCTTGTATACACACTTCGTTCTAAATTTGTATACAGTACAAATACAGTGAACTACACAAATATCTAATGATCTCAACAAGCATAGCCAAGTCAAACAAACACTCGAAGGATTTAAAGCTAGGATACTATATCGTGACCAATTATAAAATGACATGGCTGGCTCCGCACAAACAAATTGTGTCAGTAATTTGTCGCACGACAATTAATCTTGCTCCAGTTCTAATCAATTGAGAGGGGAAATCAATTCTTGCATTGCAATGAACAATAGACATGCATGAAGTGTTAATCTACACATAAAGAACTCTGTTTTTTGTCTATGAATAGACACAGATATGAAACTACTGTGGCGTTTGAATGCATATTTCATCATGAGTATAAAAAGCAATAGTTGCGTCCCAAAAATGCATAGCAAGCATTTTATTTTAATACTAATATATTTCGATTGACTGACTGCCTCGTTGGTGTAGTGGTCGCAAATGCGGCTACTGAGCACGAGGTCTTGGGTTCGATTTCCGTGTCGGGCAAAGTATTATTGAGTTTATCCATCAGGAATTTCTCAGTAGCACCCACGGAAACCGCATTTGTGCCCGGCTGATGGCAGTAGGCTTGCCCCCTATTACATGGGACTTATTAAACATAACTGGCGAAATGTGGGTGTACTTTTAGATACACCTCTGCCTTCGGGGATTATAGGGATGTTTTATGTTGTTAAGTAAAATATTTCGTTTGCATTCATAAAAATAAACTTTGTTTCTACTTAATGAAATCCAGTACAGCGAACCCTGAGAATGAGAAAGCTTTTAAAGGTTATAACTGACCTTTAAAAGCTTTCTCATTCTCAGGGTTCGCTGTACTGGATTTCATTAAGTAGAAACATAAGCATCACAACAAATTAAATACTAAACTCTCCAACTTGCGTTAGTTTAAAACTGTCTTACAGTCATTCTCAGAAATCCATTCAATTGTTCGGCTCTCTGTAGCCAATTCCTGGAATTAATACATATCTATAATGTCATTGCTCTGTAGAAGTTATTCAATAATATATAGAGTTTCCACAAAGAAGTTAAGAACCTACAGAAGGTCCGGATCGTCTAACCAGCAAAAACGCACGCACACATGGACACGCTTCACGTTCTGCGAAGGCCACCGCACTCACAAGTCACAATTGATAAGAAAAACAGCAGGAGAAAAGGACGCCTTCTACATAAAAGTTACAATAGTTGTGTTACTGCGGTCTGAAGACCAATTCCATGTCAAAAACTTGTAAAAATACAGATATTAGTTCAAACTCAAAGCATTTATTTCAATTAGACCATTACAGGCATTTTTGACTGTCAACAACAAAAGGATGGTGCTACAGTCCCAGTCATAATACAAGGCATAATAACTTTTAAAAGTACTGTAGTTGCCTATTTATTACTATATTACTTTTGAGCCTTAGCAATTGGGCGACTCAACTGCCGCGGTTTTCCCTCACCTTCGGAATTGTTCTCTCAAGATGTCCGAAAGTACGCATATGCATGCGTGCGCCTGTTTTCCCTCATAGTATGGAATGAACCTTCTGTTCCCATCTAATCTGTGGACCTTCAATAGTGGATGTTTACGGTCTGCCTCGGATTGCTGTTGGCAATGTTTCAGCGTCAGGCACGCACTAAAACATATCATTCCATTAATATTCAGGGGAGTTGCCAAAGGCGTCTTGGATTGAATACCCCGATCAGCAACGATAAACATTCGAGTAATGATAATTATCGTAAATACGCTGATGTATTAATGTTGATCTATGTTGAATAGTAAGTAGTTTGATATAAATCGTCTTCTTGCTTAAGTTATGCCTTCTTTGTGCTCGTTTAAAGGATCACGTTCCATACTCAGGCAGAACAAAGTATCCTTTGAATGTTCAAAATAAGCAAAACAAGGTAAATATAAAAAAAGTACTTTATCATCCAGATAAAATATTCCACAGTTATAAGGAAAACATCTAGACTTGACAACCTAGATTAGATCAGTCAAAAGAACATACCCGAGCGACAAAAAAGAGACCCAAATTAACATTTAAGTAACCTAATTTTTTAAAAGGTCAAAGTTGCCACAACATTTTAAAACCAAAATTATTCACCGGAAAAGAACCACCGGAACTTTGTCCCTGACATTTAATATACGAACAAAACCTCTTTTAAATGGCCGTATTAGATAAAGTTGTTACTGACATCGATCACGGATTCATTTCCATCTGTAAAAAGTTGCCTGTTTACCCGACCCTTGCAGGAATCGAAGCGATTTCCTTTCCTGTGTTTTCCTCAAATAGTAGGATGCTCTTACGAGTCCCAGTCGGATCTCTTTATAGTAAGGTTTGTTTATCGGGCAATCGAGATCGACGAACAAAGAACACGGTTCTGTCCATTGTACACTGGAGGACGATCTAAAATGTCCCGGAAACCTATTTGGCTAAGCCCCACAGATTCATTGGCAATCACCCGTCTTTGTTTTCATTTAAAAACGTAGGTTGTTAATTAAAAGTAAAGTGTACTAAGTAGTCATTAAGCGGGATGAGAATATAGTGGCGTATTTAAGAGATTGTCTGTGCTTAGTCTATTGTGTAATGCACGATAGGGGTTGGCTGCGGGCGAGTGAAAATATTTTCTCTTTCAATAGAGTTGAAAATGTTAGAGCCCTACACTAACTCGTTCTTTCTCGGTGTATGTAGAAGTGATATCTTTTCTTTTTCAATGTACCAATGTACTGCTGTGTTGGAACTTGATAAGATTTTAATTGATAAAGCCTATAATTGCCCAAAATAAACACACTTCACAACTTAACAGATAGGTACAACAAGCAAGTAAACACATTAAAACAAATGACTCGTCTTAACCCTATAAACGTACAACAAAGCCGTACCTCTTAGAACCGTCACTCTGACACACGCACCTGCTAAACTGTAAAGTAAGGAACCTATAAATCTTTCCGCGACTAATCCAAACTGGGTCCTGAAGGAAAACGGAGCTCCAAAATGTATCACGTACTGCAGTATTTTTATAAACCGCCAACGTGGGCGTTTAATGGTGTATGGACCGAATGTAGGACTTATCCTGACAACATGAAATAGAAAGTAAGGCAGATAAGGTATCCAACTTTATTGTACCCCGATTTTCGAATTTGTATTTTACTCCGCGAGATTTCGTGGGGTTATTGAAGTCAGATTCCGTTTGATTCACTGCACCCGATCTTCGGGCTTTGCAATTGTCTTTTTGTGATATTGTTGACTCATCTTATAGGTTTTGGCATACTGTCTGCTGTATGATGTGTTTCCAATTTTAATATTCTGAGTCAGATATTATCAGTGCTGAGATGAAGGAAATTTTTACTAAGAAAATGGAAACAGTCTTTTTCTGCTAACCTTATTTTTCGCATTTGAATTTAATCTCTACGAAATCAAAATCGTATTATGCTGTATAAAAAGAAATTTCACATTAAGGGCAAACGGAGTCTTACAAAATGTATCAAATAGAGTCCCTTTGGATAAAGATAAACCGGCGGAAGGCAGGATTTTCCCGGGATTTGGAATCTAAATTGTTTTTTATAGGTCACATTCTACACGCGGGGTTATGGAGAGAAAAGCGAAAAGTTTCCTTCTCGCTTCGTACATTAAACGTAATTGTGCCCGTAATAGTTGCGGAGACAAGATTTAATCACATGTACCTCATTTACGCTTTTAATTACGCAAATTGCATTCTTCCACATTTCATTACGGCAACAGCGCAATTCTTGTGTCATTACTCTGCGCCCGCGCCGCTTTTGTTGCTAAGTGTCGGTCGTACGCACCATAACTTATAATTTCGCTATGATAATTGTAATTATAAAGCAGCTGCGAGCCCTTGTTTTTGCTTCTTTCGTAATTACCGAACAAAAAGTTAGCTGCCGTATTTCATTTAAATAATTGATTTTTTCAATGGAATTGCGTTCTATGCAATTTTGTACCGGTTAGATTTAAATGCCAAACCGAACTAGTAGCAGTGATTCGAATAATCCATGAAATTAATTAACAATTAGCCAAGGCTTCATAGTTCATTAGTGCACAATAAGCGTTAGATATTGATCTATGAGGATTGAGGATTTCATGCATATCACGACCTTAGTCATCTCATCCACCTGCAATTAAGAATAATGACAAATTACTGGCCATCTTTTCTCATAGCCTTCACAGTCAAAACTGTTATAAAAATAAAAGCGAACACAAATGAGTTCTTTAAAAAATAACTTAGTAATTTCACGGTTCCTCGCAATATACATATTCATCATCAATACCACACGGTGCAATGTTAAACTTGTATGCAAGTCAGCCCCGTCGCCCTTGACATATACTTGGAGCGTTCCACTATGTTGAACCACGTTATTTTAAACTTAAAAACAATGTAAATTAAACCTTATCACCATCACGGTAAGTGTTAAAACAAGTTGTTAGATTAATTAGTTGGCTCGTTGCCGCCTCAGAAAACGTTGACAGGTACTTAAAAGCACTGCTGCGCTCCATCAAATATGCATAAGGTCGTCTGCATCGGTTATGAAAAACGCCTTGTACCCCTTGTACTCGCCGTACTAGCGTGCGAGTAACTCGTTAATGAACTCGACAACGAGCAATTTATCGCAATAACTGCTAGCTCCGGTGTAAAGTTTCATAACTTATGTTGATTCGTTACACTTCATACAATCGGGTGCGATTTTTAATCGGTTAGTAGTTAAGCTTGAGTTATATCTTCGTTAGTATAAGCTACAATCATTGTGGCGCTGTTCTCCTTTTCGTTATTTATATTGATTAAAACACAAAATCGCATGCTATGTAGAACAGGCTTGTTCAGCTGTTCCATACAAGGACCACGCTACCCACACGCCTAATTCAGAAATATAACCGAAGCAAGGAGAAAGTAAAGATGCTCCCTTGTTGGTACTGGATCTCACTTTTACTTAAACAATTCTGTTCATTTTTGTTCAAGTTTTTCGAACTTAAATTCCCGACAGAAAAAACATAATAACGTAATGAATAAGCAAGAATAAGAAGCCTCAGCTGTAATCACAACAAGTCATTAGCATTCCGACAATGTCGATGACCAAAATTTGGAGTTCACAAATAAACAAAAGATGTACAAGTTATAAATATGTATGGCTCATTCATAATTACAATATCGTGAACAGCATGTCTTTCAAAACTTGGCTCACGTTGGAATCCGTGAGTCGAAGATGTTACTCTTTAATGCATATAACGAGTTGCAATTTAAAACGTATTGCCTTCGGCAGAAGTAAAATCAGCAATTTGTGAAATTGCAGTAGCGTGGGGTCTCTGGTAATTGTAGCCTCTCGCCAATGGTATCGAAAGCGATAAATAAATATGGCTGAGGATTTCTCCCGGCTGATAGAAATGCCGATGATCCGCGCCAATCGCTTCACCGTTTAGTAAGTAAATGTAAGTCTCTCTCGAATTACGATGAATTTTGAATGAGTTTCTTTATTTATTCGGTGTTTTAATAGTTAGGTTTTGAAATAGTTTCCAAACGTGTTGAGCCTTCTTAGTTCATAATCCAGTCCAGACGAAGGTCTTGAATTTTTAATAAGTGTTTAGGCTACTTTTGAATGTTATTTAAATGTGACTCCTAACAAACTACGTTTTTATATTTAGTATATAAATTATTCTGGAAAGTTCCCCTAAAGTATTGATTTGAATAATAAGTACCTATAATATCTTAAAGCTTTTAAATGTTCCTAATTAAAGGTAAGTAATCCTGTTATGGCCCACGCGCCTTACAAAAGCGTTTACGACCTTTACTCAAAGCTTACTCGAGTAATGTGAGTCCTGACCTTTTATTTTAACAAAACAATACGATATTGTTACAAAACATAGTTATTTCAAATTCAATATTATTGTTAAGTAACAAGAAACAATTCTGTTCAATGCCAAATATAAACCTTTGAAGTATTCTTAATAAAAAAAGCTCATAACAAATTTTTGTTCTTATACTATAAAACTGAGCTTATTTACTTAAACATTTACATAGATGCAACTGCATTCGTAGGATTTTGTTTTAATAATGGCATCTCACAGCTCATCTTATGAGGCTGGCGTCTGCTTAACCAGACTATCCTGTGTGTGCCTTGAGATTACTACACTCAAAGTTTCTATTCATTTATAGTTATTATTTCCTTTATTTATTTTTATTATATTATTATGTTCTAAAATCACTTTGAAACATTGTTAATTCAGTCACAACACGCGCAAAACTAATTTCAAATATGGTAGCTCACAACAGAATCAATTTTCCATATTTACTGTAAGGTCAAACAGAAGTTTGTGACCACAGCACCTGTACATGACATTTGAAAGCGAGGGACCAGGGACCTTTAAAATTACTAGTCACAAGTCTCAAAATTGAATCGCACATCTCCCACATTGTGGGAATAACCCAATTTGAAGTGACAGTAATGTTTCCAAGGGTCCACGGATGGGATAGGACGAGGGAAAGCAGGATAAAGCAAATAAAGTACGTAATGTTAAAGTGAATCGTGTTATTTGTGTGCAAAAGAGTGTTGGTTGATTTTACGGTTTTTTACCCGACTACGGCAACGCCAAAAGAAAGGTTATGATTTTATTATGATTAAAACTGTTATTAATTAAACATTGTTATTATACGAGTGATGAATTTCTGAATGATAAATTAATGTAGACTTATTTATTTATCCGACTGGAGAATACACAATAAACCATTTTTAATTGAATAATGAAACTAATTGGAATTTATGATTATTTATTTAAGCATTGACTCGCAAACTAATTGGAATTTATGATTATTTATTTAAGCATTGACTGTAGAAATAATTTCATATAGTGACATTTATAATTTTTGTTTTTATTTATTTATCATCATTCTATTAATTTTGACATACCTACCAAATAATATGTGTTTATTCTCTCGAATGATTAATATCTTTTTATTTTAATTGCATGCAACCATATATTTGTAAGAACTGTATTTACTACCTATGTTACTCAAATAAAATGATTTTGATGTTTTAGCAGTCTATGTAAATAGACATATTTTATCATGTTTGTAACATTTTGGGAATTTAGGTCTCTCTTTTTCGACACAATATTATCGTATTCTTGTGTTTAATTTTCAACAGCATAAAATATCACAGAGTGAAAGAGAACCAGGAATAGTACGAATAATTACATGCTAAAAATATTGAAATTGAATATAAATTAGAGGAAAATGTCGTGAGAAAAGTTTTGTGGGCAATAGAATGATGATAAGTAGAAACCAAACGCAAAGATGGGCTCAATAATATCCCTTCAGTAGTTGGAAATATAGAAAGCTAATAATGATGGAGAAAATATATGAACCTAGGAGGCCAGAGCATATAACTACCAACAATTCATACTGCACACAATAATAACATAACTGTCCAATGAAGCACACACGATCGAATCTACTAATAATGAGGCACAGGATCCGTGTTTAATGTACAGTGAAATTGTGCCTAAAGCAAAGATATAATAGCTTTACATTGGCTGTTTATTTAGTGATCAGACAGCGTTTATAACTGTATGTGAAGTCTATTTAAATCGGTGTTTCCAGTTGATGTTATTTCCGTTTAAACAAAAAACAACTGTAAATTAAGTAGATTTCAGAATGAAAAACTCAATGTAACTAACTTAACAATAAACTAAAAAAATTGCGTCAAAAAACTTCTCCTCAACGCTGTCAACTCACCGAGAGACCGACGAAGGCGTTGCCACTTAAAAGTCAATATATTTGATATTGGAGCGTAAATTGAACTATACGTGTGGGGGAATAAAGCAGTTTTCCAAAAACACATACTTGTTGACATGTTTGGAAACTTAATGGCGAACGCAGTTTAGATTACTCGTCGACTGTTGGAATACTAATTTTGCATCCATCAGATGCGTTTAACGTTTTGTACACTGTAATTTGTACGTTTGATGCTGAACTTAATTTATTTTGTCCAAATGTTTTTTTTTTTCAGTGGTCAGACTGAAAGCTTATTCTGGGATTAGAGCCACTTTATTTGCGGTTAGAAGTTTAATCCTGACTAAATTAGATTTGAGTTTGTGCATTTGCTTTATTTTCTTTGTTTTTGTCCGTTATTACAATAATTTGCTAATGAAACTTACTAACTGCCTCCCTCCTCTCCTCCTTTGACTGCCTCGTTGGACCAGTGGTGGTAGACTGCTGAGCATGAGGTCCCGGGTTCGGTCGGCAAATTGTAATTAGATTTTCTATCAGGAATTTCTCAGTAGCTACCACGGAGTTTGGACCTGTGCCCGGTTGATGCTAATAGGCTCGCCCCCTATTAGATGAGACGTAATCTAACTGGCGACATGTGAGATTACAGGTGTGATGTTATGTTATGTGAAACTTACTAAGAAATCAAGATTCCCTTTCACTAATCTCACAAATAAATATTTCTATCTTCTTTCTTATATATAAAAATTTCGTGTCACGGTGTTTGTGGTCGCACTCCTCCGAACGGCTCGACCGATTTTTATGAATTTTTTTATGTATATTTGGTAGGTATGAGAATAGGTCGTAAAGTATATTTCACACCGGTAATTTAATGCGGACAAAGATCGCGGGGCACAGCTAGTATTTCTATAAGAATCTTAAATTTTTTCATATTATATATTATTTGCCTAGCCTTTTCCCAACTATATTGGGGTCGGCTTCCAGTCTAACCGGATACATCTGAATACCAGTATTTTACATGGAGCGACTGTCTATCTGACCTCCACAACCCAGTTAGTACTGGGTAATACGATATCCCTTGCTAAGACTGGTTGTCAGACTTTTTGGGCCACTGACTGCCTAACGACTGTAAAAGATCTACAAATGACAGCCGGGACAAACGGCTTAACGTGAAGAATAAGAATCTTAATTTTTTCAATTCAACAAAAATTAAACCTATAATTTTTAGCTGATCCAAAATATCATTCTGCTGGATAAAACGGAGGAAGTAAACATAAGGGTAATATTGCGTTTGCAACCAACAATGTGGCAATAATTGGATCCGGGAAATTGACGGTGGCTCCAACAAATTTCACCTCATCAACCTCACATTGTATGTGCGGATTCCATTCGACGAACCTTATTAAAAACGATACGAATGAATCACGACATGTAACAAGGTTATTAGCCCTATTTAGGGTTCGTATTAAAAGAGGGTTTTTGTGTTGTTGTTTGGGGAAATTACTGATCTTAAACTGGAGGAGCAGATGAGGAGGGTTGAATTAAGATAAGTTAATTTCATGAATAGTGCTTGTAGCCATTTGATGTTTTTCAGACAGAATTTGTATCTATACATACAAATAAATAGAATTATAGTCCGTTTATTATTTCAAAAGAATACCTTTTTACTGAATTCATGTGAAACAACAACAAACAAACACACAACAAACAAACAGTACTTTTAAAAAAAAGAAAACCTTTTTTTTTATTTTCGTATATCTGTCTGTTTGTTCACGCAAATCTCCGAAACGGCTATACCGATTTTGACAGGACTTTTACTGGCAGATAGGTAGTTGATCTTATATGGAGTAAGTTAGGCTGCTTTTATTTTAGAAAAAAAGTCGAGCAATTTAACAAATAGATTACATTAAATTCCACGCAGACGAAGTCGCGGGTAACATCTAGTATGTCTTATAAACACATGTTTTTGAAAACTAACCGTATGGTAGACCACATAATTATGTTTAGTGTGCATCAATGACTGTGTCAATATATCCTAGCCCTAAACCCATAGAAATATCAAAGTTGATATCATTTATTGTTAAAGCAATACATTTATACGACGAGTTTATCCCCCCTAGTGTAAGATTCCATTTCCGAGAATTTCCAAGTCAGCCTAAACATCATCATCATCTGCCTAGCCTTTTCCCAACTATGTTGGGGTCGGCTTCCAGTCTAACCGGATGCAGCTGAATACCAGTATTTTACTTGGAGCGACTGCCTATCTGACCTCCACAACCCAGTTATTACTGGATAATACGATACCCCTTGGTAAGACTGGTTGTCAGACTTTTTGGGCCACTGACTATCTAACGACTGTCAAAGATTCACAAATGACACCCGGGACCAACGGCAAGTCAGCCTAAACAAAATACCAAATTCAATCTTAAATCAATGTCCCAAAAACAAATAAGAACCTATCTATTATACCCCTAAGCCCCCGTGGCAGGCTCTAAAGTACATAAAAAAAGATTATTCTATAAAGGATTATTTAATTTAAAAGCTTGCTGATCCTACTTATAACTTTACTCGTTATGGTCCGCGTTCCGTATAAACTTACTCCCAAGGTGATACCAACTCAAACGACGGAACTGTAGTAAACTGGTGGGAAGGTATTATCTCGCTTGTAGCTTTTGCGGGATGAGCAGAGGTATACAGAAGATAGTGAGGTACAACTAGTTGGATATTGAGTTAATCAATTCCGACGCGCTGAGAGTTTACGTGACTGAAAGTAAGCTTCAGTTTCAAAATTATGTCTCATCAAACAACACAGGCTAATTAATCCTAAAAACATTTTTAAAAAATCCGTTGAAAATATCTTCAGAGTGGAACAAAACTTTAAACTAGAAACGCAAATATTTCAGGTTACTAACTGGGGTTACAGTAGATATATTTAAGGATTATTATAAAAACCTGTGTGCATGAACATCCGTACAAACTTTCATCCCCTATTTACCACATTTTTTTTTTTCATTTCATTTCATTTACATTTAATATATTCAATAAACAATTTGTATTGTGTCTGAATCTGTTAGTAAAAAAAAAAAAAGTTAAGTAAACATAACTCGATAAATCACAATCATTTTTAAAAAAAAAAACAGTATACAAAGAAAAAAATTAAAATCATAATACATAAAATCCATTAAAAATCATGTAATAGCAACTAGTAATTTAAGTCATTACAAAATTTGGAACAATTCAAGACAACAAATGAAAAAATCACCCTTACACTAATGTCAGTGAGTCAAACATTTCACCAGTAAGAAGCTTTTTACCTTATTTTTAAATAAGTTGGTTTTATGGTGAACTCGTATTCAAGATTTCATTCTAGAGACCGACCGGCTTAGGCTGTGTCAACGCAGTATTATAGCGAATTTAATCGTTTGGCCATCTGAGACTCGAATAATACCTCCATACAATATTGACGTAAGATTCTCTCCGATTGATTGGTGCCTAGACCGTGATATTATTATATATACACACAGGGGATGTTGCCTATCTTCCTGATCAAATTACTTGGCCCAGTCTGCCCATATGACAGTTTGCGCCGCCATTACAATATCACAGCCTGCTTCAACAGCTGTGCAATTTAATATGGACGTAGGACTATGGCGGACATTGTGGTGGGTACTAAAAAAGTCGTATGTATTAGCAAAACTTTTATTTTCCCACAACTTTGGGTCAAAGAATAGCCGAATCTATGTTTTTGTTGTTGATTATGTGTTTTACTAATTATTTGTGTTATCACATGTGCGTGTTATTCGGGTTTTCCATCAGGAATTTCTCAGTAGCAGTCACGGAATCTGGATTTGTGCCCGGTTGATGGAAATAGGCTCGCCGCTATTACATGGGACTTAAACATAACTGGCGAAATGTGGGTGTACTATTAGGTACACCTCTACCTAAGCCTTCGGTGATTACAAGCGTGATGTTATGTTATGTTTTCACGTGTTAAATTAAGTTTGTTGTGTCATAAACTCATTATAAATCACAATGTAAAAGGATTAAAATAAAAATCATTTTTACATATTATAAGTGTTAATTTGTCATAGAAACAGCTCTTATCCCTTCTCAATTAAAACAATGTAATCCAAACTACTGCAATTACTAAAATAAAGCTTACAGTTCTATTAACTCGAGTAACAAGAAAATTAGAATATTCCAATCAAATTAATTCCTTCTAAGCTTCTAGTATCAAATATTTCAATTTAATATTTGTAATGGCAATCTAAATTGGTTCGTTTAAACTAATCTTTATTTCGCTAATTGACCCCGATTGTTGTCATATCAAAGTGACATAAAGGAGAATCGACTTTAAGTATTACCCTACTTCAAACGGATGTATTTAAAAAGCTATTGAGCCGACATCAAAGTCGCAACATTAGAGAAAAGTTGGTATTAAGTGGTCAAAAACAGCCTATTCTACGCAATTCAGTTTGTGAGAAGTGCCTATTGAATAATAAAAGTGGTCGTTGACTTTAATTACGCCTCAGAAGCAGTCGTGAACGCTACACTTTTACTGGTCAAGTACTTAATGACTTGATTAACGGACCATAAATGGCTATTTTTTGCGCGGGACCACGTCAATGACTAAAGAAATAAAAGGGAAAATTTAGAGGAAGTGGCCCGAAAAAGTTAAACGTTTAATTTTATATAGGACTGCCTCGAATTGCGCTCTTTATGAAGTAAATTTACGATCGTCTGCGGGCAAAAGTCTTTGCTCTTATTCCGGGTATTAATTCATCTCATGTGTATTGCTCCTTATATAAAATGTTCTGCGGCTTTAAATAAAACATGTTTAATTATAAAGTTTGCAACGTTATATTACGTTATTGGGAAAAGGATATAACGTCTTTAAGTAACATCTTACTCGAGGTAGAAGCGGGAGTATTATGGAGTTTTTCGTTGAATTAATAAAGTGCTGGAAAAAACACTAGAGAGACAGAAATAGAAGATTAATCTGGAATATTAGTGCCTACCAGTGGCGAAGGTTCCATACAACTCGATTCCAACCAGATTCCCTTTGAAAAATGGTACAGTCAGTACTCTATAGATAAATAATATAATCACACTAAAGACATGTACTCCGGCTTACCTCTTACAATAATTGACCCTTCGCTACTGGTGCCTACTTAATTTATCTATGTATTGTATTTCAAGCGAGCAAGTTTAAGTTTAGTACGGTATGTTGCGAAATAATCCGCTCAACGTCAAATACTCTTTACGCAATGACGTGCTTCAACATTTTTGTAAAATGTTTTAGGTTCATTTTCATTTCAGAAATGCAAATTGTTTGCAACATTTAACTTTTCAAGCAGTAAAGTTTCTCCGTCCGATTTTGATTACTTAGTGAACAACTCAATTATTTTACATAGAAATTAATCATAAATCAATCCTCAACAACAAGTAGAACATCCAAACAAACCACTTCTGAGGGTGAACCTAAGTACCCACACTTTAAAGTTTAAATTGTCCAACTTGAAAGCCCATAAATTAATACTGATATCTCTTTAAAACTTGTTATTACCAATAACAAATTGGTCCCAAAATAAGGCACCAGTAACATAAAGCATTTTGTATTATTTGCTGTTCTCTGAATTCTGCTTCTGGCGTCTATCAAAAGGGTTTTAGGAATATATTATTTGTGAAATTTATGCGAAACAGAACAGAGAAATTAAGCATTAATTTGCTATCCTTCCAGCTGAAATTTACATATTTATCGAACCGTAAATTCATTATTTGTGATCGACACGGAGTAACCTCTTGTGCTCGACTCGGCTGTGCAAACCTCGTGCGCAAAGCCATGTTTATGACGTAGTTTAATTGTTATCTTCTAACTATTATGGCGGGCAAAACTCGAGCCAATGTATGCGACTTAATACTCAAACTCACTTGAAACCATTGCTTGGTTGGGAATTACATTTTCCTTCTCTAAGTTTCATGCATTTAAACTTAAAACAATACAATGAACAATTAACAAAATATTGTAATTTTTCACTGTTTTGTTAACTTCATAGCTCGTTGATCTTTCAACACTAAAAAAAGCCGTTTAAAAAATAAAATTACAAACTTTTTAATTCCTATAATTGATGATTTTGCGACATCCTTCCTTCTCTTCTTAAATGAAAAGGGTTAATCTTTCCTTTTAACGATTAATTCCTGCCCAAACTTATCTTTCTTAGATTACAATTGTGTTTGAGACAATTGGGAGCACCTTTTGTCTTCACACCTGGATTGAGTGAAGCCCTTTCCCCACTTTGTACCTACCAATCAAGAAGACTGGAAACAGGGACGCTTGGGAGCTGGGACTTACCTGAAAAGAGAAAAATATTGAGTTATCAGGTTTCTAGTGACATTGAATTTAGATGTTCCTTCTTATGTGAGAAAACCCTGAGCGTGAATTAAGTTTACTTTCATCTAGACGAGTTAGAATCAGGTTTTCATTTATGTTTTTATTGTAGTAAATTGAATGACATAGCATTTACGTACTCACTCGGTTGTGGAGGCCAGATAGGCAGTCGTTCAATGTAAAATACTATAGTATTCACCTGCATTCGGTTATACTGGAAGCCGACCCCAATATAATTGGGAAAAGGCTAGGGAGTTGATGATGATAGAAGTTACATAGAACTCTAAACAATGATTTTCTCTAGGAATAGTTTAAAGAAGGTAAACTGTTTAAAACTGTCACAATAATTAATTAAGTCAATCATAATCTTTGTCAAAAAGCAAATACAGTCACCGTTAATGTAAAAAACTCGAACAATCCCGATACAGCACCGCTTTCGAAACGAGCCCATTCCGTTTTTTTGCGCTCGCTACTAAAAACAGTGACAAAGAAACAAAGGAAAGGCTTATTGTGTACAAACAGACCACTGCGTTACGGATTGTAGATACAAAATAGTACATACACTGAAAATGGAAACGTAACTCTGCAAATACAAAACACGGATTTCTCGAAAATCTGAATACATGAAATTAAAATCATCTTTCATTTTAGTTTGTATTCAGTCTGGGTTCACATGGATATTCATGCTAGCTTCTCCATTGAATCTCCAGTTATTTATTTAAAATAGGTACGCCAACAGTAAATATATTTTACATTTAACAATAAAAGAAAACAGGTTATAGTTCTTATGTAACCAAACAAAAAAAGACTGACATATTAGTGATTCCGTCTTGTTTTATTCGAAGGCAAATTATGAAGCCATTGATCTACATAACAGATAAGTTCTGCATATTATTCGCGGCCAGAAAAACACTATACGCAATAGGGACCCAGTTACCAAGGTTCCTGCAAGACGCCAAATGTTTTTGTTGTGGTTGCCGCCGCCATTAACATAGTTATTCGAGCATAAAATCGTTTATTGACTCTCACAATGTCGACTTGAGCTTCCACAAACAAACGCTGTCTGCGTCGAGCTGCTGTGTTTGAGGCGAGATTTAGGTGTAAACTTGGTGAATTGTTTCTGAATACGGACACGCCATTCCGTGTCCGTATTCCGTACGAATATTTCTATAGATAGAAGATATTGATAGGTTGTAAAAACTGGGTTAGATAAGTTATATTTCATGTTTTTTTTTTTATAAATTATGTAATTGAAATAGAGTGATATCTATTGTTGTGGTGTATGAATCCGATTCGTATTAAATAACGTTTATTTTTAGTTATTCAGAATTATTAATACAAAAATAGGGTGGGTAGCACTGTCTGCCAAGTCATCATGTAATATGCCAAGCACTTGGGCCATTTTATTAAAGTTCTCGCTCTCGGTGTATATTTATCTCAAATTCTTTCATCGCTAAGCAACCATCAAGTAAGTAATAAGCTTTCGTATATAAATGCGAGGCGAAATAAAATTCCACGGACAGGATCTGGACCAAATTAAAATCAAAACGCTCTCAACAGCGCAGTCTCGTCGCACAAAACTAAGATAAACTTTTACAATAAAACGTTCAGCATTTTTAATTTCCGTCTCAAGTTCGCGACGCTTTACGAGATTTAAATGAAATCTGGCAACAAGTTCTTCTAACATTTAATTAGTGGCGCCAAGAGCTCAGGAAATGAAACATCGCACTGAGAGCAACACCTCCGTGCGTGACTACAATGACTCACAAATACATCTCAATGTGTCTCTATACCGCGACTCAACAGATTTCCTTTATTAAATTCGGCCGGCGCGAAAAAAGAAAATCCTTTTCTCAGACATTTGTAAGTCCAAAAACTGCGACGTGAAAAATAAAATAGCACTTTAGAATCACAAAAGGAAAACTTTAAACAAAACGGGCGCTTTCTCTATGCAAACGACGCGGCGTCCGCGGGCGAAAGTTTCCGAGTGTTGCCGAGTTGCTGGACTCAGTTGACGAAGTCGCCGTCAAGCCACAAAGACACACACCCCATACTTGATAGCAAATCTGATTTTTCATAATGCACCTCACGTTTGAAGCGTCCTCCGAAGCGACGAGAAACAGTTCGCAATATTCTCGCTCGGCTTACATCGACGTGTTGTTGGTGTCTACTTACACAACTCTGTACGTACACAACACGTAGCTCGTCTATTCAGCGTAAAATCAATACATTATGAATGTAAATGCAGCTTAGCAAAATGTGTTTATCACCTAGACTTTCAACTGAACGCATCGTGTGAATATTCCCCGAGGCGACGAGACGTACGATCCACTTACCATTTTCGATTCTGAAACATGAAGGTAAGCTGTCCGCACGTCAAACTTGACCGGACAATTTTTTACAATTTATTTTGCCCCCTGTGGAGTTGTGTTCCCGTGACCTATTTGTTTATGATTCAAACAAAAATACAACAAAGAAGTTATCGCTTCTTTTGACATGGTTTCCTCTTACAATCATGTTTTTGGTGCCTATACATACTTTGGTGATATTTTTGTCCGGTCTCACGTAATTAAAAAGTTGTAGGCATTTTATCGATTTTGATTTTTAAGTTGTAAAAGAGTATACTTTGTATGACCGTACCAAGTACTAATAGTATTTTGTAGCCAACCAGCGAACACTCCAGCATGTTATTAAATTATGAACACATAGAATAGTTTAATGCAAACCACACGCTTTATCCAAAATATAACATTTCGAACAACAAAAGCAGTATCTACCTCATTATAATCTGATCGCACATCTATTGTAGTAAATGATAATTATATTGTTTCATTCGTGAAATTGGTTAACCAATGTATTGGAAAATAACAAGGATGGAAAACACAAGTTTATTTAGTTAATTAATCATTCGCGATTAATAGTCTCACCATACAGTAAATCGTTATTAACTGGTGTTTGATCTCGTTAATAGAATAGTAAATAATAATGTTGTAAAGCCTGGTTAGTTATTTATTTTTTACAATAAAAAACCGTCATGAGCAATTGCCTGCATCGTCCAGAACTTAAATGATGCTAATGGCAGAACTGCCCAGGTTGATTTGAAGAAAAAAATGTTAATCATCGATTCAAGAAGAATAATAAGTACACAAACAATGGCGTGGAGGAACTTTTCAAGCCTAAGGTCAAAGTAAATTTTATTATTTCATTGTATTATTTAATTGTATTATTAAATGATTTTTTTTTATTGTTTTATTTAATTGTTTTATTTAATTGTATTATTTATTTGTATTATTAAATTTTATCTCCTCTCTCCTCCTAACAAATTCCAAAACTGGGTTGCCATCTAAAAATAACTAAATTGTTATTGGCGTCAAACAATAAATTGTCAATAATGACAACATAGTTCGAAATTCGAACAGAAAACAAAAGCCGTTCATCAATTTTGAATTGGAGCATAGACCTCATCAAACAATTGCACACTAGAAGCAAAATGTATGGAAGTTTGGACGAGTTTTGTAGTTAGCGCTGACTCAAGTATTAAAGTTGGCCCCTTGTAACTAGGGTTACTACCGTCCGGATTTTTCCGGACGAGCTGAAATTTAAGCTCAGTTTCCGGAATTCGCGGGGACGTCCGAAATTTCCAATAAAATTTGAAAGTCTGAAAATGAAATCAATATACGAATCAAGAGTATCACTTGCATGATATATAGGGTGGAAGGGGGGACAACGACGCACCAACGGTAGGCTTTATAATTTATATTTGACTAGCGACCTGCCCCGGCTTCGCATGGGTGCAATATATACATATAAACCTTCCTCTTGAATCACTCTATCTATTAAAAAAACAGCATCAAAATCCGTTCCGTAGTTTTAAAAATCTAAGCATACCTAGGGACAGACAGCGGGAAGCGACTTTGTTTTATACTATGTAGTGAAGCTCCCAGCTATGTTTAGCAACAAACCCTTCTCTAAATTGTTGTAAAGAATCTCAGAATAAAATTATAATGCACATTTTAAAGGAACAAGAACTCCGGAATTTTTTCCGGAAAACTTATAGATCTGGAAACCCTACTAGTAACGGCCGACAAACTAATGGTATTATCGTTTTATGATTGTTTTATAGGTGACTAGCTTTTAGGGACAGTTTCAGTAGTTCAGACTAATGTTTTTTACTTGTAACGTTATCTTTAGGGTCTGGATCGAATCATTTAGATAAAATGAGGTTTTGACAAAATTTGGATTGTTTTTGTTCGACAAGGTATCTTTTGTTACAAAGCCAAGCGCTTTTGGAGTACCTACTTACCTACTAAAATTTGATTAAGATTGTCTTTAGACTAAAAACTACTAAAACTTTGACGTTAAAGATTATAATGGAACATTATTATAGCACAATTTAATACAGGATTAAACGAAGGACATACTTTTAGGGAGATCATCATGAGAAACCTTTACTTTGGGACCAAACCGGAAATTGAAAAAAAGAATCAGCTCTTTTCTACAAGTGCCTAACCTTTTTTTATATCTCCGGGTTCGTCCCATAGTATATATAAGTTGTTAATTCTCTATCTTCCTTATAGTATGACCCTCGTTTAAAACCTAACACCCTACCAGTGGCGAAGGTTCCATAAACTCGATTCCTACCGGCTTCCCTTTGAAAAATGGCACAATCAGTATTTTATAGACAAATAAAATATAATCAAATTAAAGATGTGCACTCCGGCTTACCTCTTACAAAATTGTCCCTTCGCTACTGCACCCTACCTATATCACTTACAATAAAATATTAAGTAAAGAACCTTCCCTGAAAATTGATGGGTCATTAATCTGTATCACCATACTATATTTACCCATCAAAGTAATAACTCATTTTGATATCGAAAACTTTAAGTCAACACTATCTTAGCTGATATCTATTATTATGTTTACAATATAAATTGGGAGGCATATTTCAAGCGGATATTGATCCCAAAGTTTCATGGCACTCCCAGACACCATGGAATAATGCCAGGTCAGAAGTTTGTTGAATTGTGTGGAGTGTGGCAATACTCATAATTGAAAATGTTTAGACATCGTGACTTTTTAGTCGTCTTACAAAGGTCGTCCACTCAATGTACCCGACATAAAATAAAAATAGATCATCGCTCGCAACAGGGTGTATTAACTACGTCATGCGTCATAATAATGAATAAGATTTTTATTTTTAAATTATTAAAATCTCATAAATACCTTTTTTTATGAATGTTTAGTATTAATTGGATACATGAAGTGGGCTGCCGATGTAAGACGACTGAAAAGTCACGGTGTAGATATTCTGGCTCTTGTGAACTTTTGTGACCTAAAAACCATATTAGAACTATCCTATTGTTTGAAATGACAGAAACGTACACAGATTTGCGGCTAATTTCACTACAGTCCATAAGTGTTTTTTGTAAGAAAAAGAACCTTTAAAAAGGGGTATTGCATTAGTATGTTCTACGGTAAAAGCGACAATGTAAAATTGCAGCTATTGCACTCGACCCTCCCACAAAATCTCCAGGGACTCGCGGTCTAGTAAAAGTTTAGTAACACAGTAATCGGGTCAATTTAGATTTATTAAGGCCCGCTTGCACCACAAATCCGTAAATGTGTTTAGTTTTGCTAAACCGATTTAATGCATAGTTTTGTTTCTGTCAATCGTTTGAAGATGACAGGGACAGAATGATGTTTAAAATAGGTATGTTTAATGTTTTGGTGTTAGAGACTATTAACCCTTTATTGGTGGCGTCTAAAAATTTACGTAAACGGACGCGTGGGGTGAGTGACACCCTGATCATATAAGTAAAATACATGCAAAATCACGTTTATCCTCGATACTCGATCATAAAGAACACGTGTTTTAATGAAGATAACGGGAACTTGAGCGCGCAAAATGCAGATTTTTAAAAGTTCTAAACTTTCAATTATGAGCTGGGATGTCATACTCCCCAATATGGCTGAGGCCAAACTAGCGTAATTTTTTGAGCTGTGAGTCGCATAAAATGAGTCGCTGAATTTACGCTGCATTCGGTTTCATATTAAATCCCTGTTTGTACTCATTCTCACACACTCCTTTGGCCTACGCCTATTGGTTAAATGATCTGAGTCGTGCGTCGATGCAAATGTATGGTTTTTTTTAACTTATCAGCTTACTAATAAACATTTATATGTCTCGGCTTAAATATTATCCAATGAAAGTTATAAGTGTAGCCTTAAATTATCCTTATACGGGATGCTCTATTAGAGGCCCTATGTAAGCAGATGCCTGCGTAAATTATCCCCGCACTTAGTTCAGATATTGTTTCTAAGTTGCACTCGATACTTGTTGTACTTAGTTCAAGTTTTACCAGCTTCACCTTGTTATGGAACAATTTAATTGGAGAACCTATATTGTTAGTAATACATAGGTAGTAATTAGTAATATGTATCTTGAACAACTATTACTTAGATGACTTCGTGGGTCTACTATTAGGAACACCTCTGCCTAACCCTTCGGGGATTACAGGCCTGATTTTATGTTATGTGGTTGAAGAACGAAGGAGTCCATATGACACTAAGCGGTGCCAAACAGTTTTTTTTTCAGATTTTCACAATGTAGATATTATTTTTAAAACTCAAAAAAATATTAATGATGATAAAAAAATTGTATGATTAATTAATATCCGTTTTTTTTATTTAAATACATGTTATGTACAAAAACGAAGCACCACTGCTATTATCCATGTGCAAATATTATAATTTATTGTGAGAAAAGTAGGTAATGTAATTGTCTATTTTTGTAATTCCATTGTTCTACGTGTAACTTTTTTAATAAAAACATAATTATTAAAATCAAATAAAAAAGTTTTAAGTTATGTTGCTTCAAGCTTGCAATCGTTTTTTTTTGTTAATTGAATTACAAAAAAGATGTTTGTTAACAACCTGTAATACCTACAATACTCTTATACACCTTATAAGTCGCAAAGAGCTTCATGTTTGTTTTACAAATCGGGTTTTTTTAAAGTCCAAAAGCATATCCAACCTTTAAAACAAAAACCTCTCATCATCTGCCTAGCCTTTTTCCAACTATTTTGGGGTCGGCTTCCAGTATAACCGGATGCAGCTAAATACCAGTATTTTACATGGAGCGACTGCCTATCTGACCTCCACAACCCAGTTACTACTGGGTAATACGATACCCCTTGGTAAGACTGGTTGTCAGACTTTTTGGGCCACTGACTAATGTAACGACTGTCAATGATCTACAATTGACAGCCGGGACCAACGCCTTAAAGTGCTTTCCGAGGCACGGAGGCTTTCCTCCGTGCCTCGGAAAGCACTTTAAGGCGTTGGTCCAACTTTTTGGTATGAAATGGGCGGTCACCCATCCACAGAACAACCTAGGCAAGCACGGCTTAACCTAAAGATCGACCCGAGCGGCTGTTGTTATTTAGCCACGAGCCTCCTCAAAACAAAAACCTCCTTAAAACAAAAACCTCCTTAAAACAAAAACCTCTAACCAACCGAAAACCTTTTAATAATATTTCTGTACACTCAAATGGGAATTTCATTTAAAAATTCTGAATTAAATTCTAAATAGAACGAAATCGGAAACGCATCAGCGGAGAGAAGGATCTCTTTCCGTTTCTCCGTAAAGCGATTTAATAAGGCCCGTACTGTTAGTTATAACATGATTTATATTGCAAAATGAAATGCCTGGCACATGTGTTCAGTCAGACAGGCCTTAATAAACTTCAGAGCTAAACGAATAGCATCGTGTAATTGCTTGCAACGAATTAATACGAACACTTATTTAAACTACATTTTTTACATTTAAATTAAATGGATAAAAGTCCATTTATGCCGTTTTGTTAAATTGGAAATCAGCGTGTGTGAAGTCTGGTTTAATAAAATGTCAGCGTAATTTCTTTTCATATATTATGAAGTTGTTTTCGAAAAGCCTGTATTTATTTATAGTTCTTATTTGTTTTACATAATTGGCACTAAAGAATAATTTTATGGAGATTTGCTCGCGTGAAATTATTATAAAAAATATTACTTGCTTAAAAAATATTAAATATTACTTACTTAATATTACTTTTTTAATCAGATTTTGTTACTTTCAAGGATTTTATTTTTTTGCACGGAGCCCTAATTCTCATTCTGATAAATGTAGCCTAAATGAATCCTTAAAACATCAACTCTCTGCCAATAAAAATCCCGTCATTATAGGGCCAGCCGTTTTGGAGAATAACCGGAACAAACAGAAATACAGGGGCTGCAGTCTCGACATACATAGCGACAAAAATCGGTCGTTAAGTCATAACGATGTCAAATTTCTTTAATAGATTTTCAACCTTAAGGTTTCGAAATAAAGTTGAAAATCTATTAAAGAAATTTGACATCGTTACGACTTAACGACCGATTTTTGTCGCTATCTATGTCGAGACTGCAGCCCCAGACAAAAATAAAATGTGTTTTTTTTTATAAGTGCCGTATATATTTTCATATGCATTCAGTAAAAAAATATTATTTTGATATTACAAACAGACACTTCAATTTTATTTATTTGTATATATGGGTTGTTAAAGTAAGGATAATTTTCATTTTACTTAAGTCTTCTTACTCTTTAAACACAGTTTTTCTGTTTACATAATTATCTACTTATCGAAACGGCTTGTTGCTTGATGCTCATGCTATTTATGTTAATCAATTTAGTTTCATTGTTTTCTTTCTTTTTTACTTAATCTCCAAAGATGTACATTGTAATGGCATTGACCAGGATATCTTCAAGGTCAATCGTTGTGATTTTGCAAAGCGCTCGGTGACCGCATGCTCAGACAATTTAATAATCGATAACAAATTGCCAAGATGAAGAAAACAATAGACCTGCGAATCGATGTGAAAAAATATGCTCCTAGTTACTTCACTTCATTCTTTTTCTACTATTTCGTGTGATTTGGTAACCACCTTGATAGCCATTCTAAAACAGTGACCATGACTTCCTTTACGAGGTTGATGGAATAATGGAAACCTGAATATGGTAAGAGAAGCCGTGTAAAATAGGCAGCTAGTTCCTAACAAATCATTTTTAACAAAAATGTTTAATTAATTTGAGCGCCTCGTTAGTCGAGTGGTCGCAAGCGCTACTGCTGAGTATGAGGTCCTGTGTTCGATTCCCGGGTCGGCAAAAGGTTATTGGGTTTTTCCATCAGGAATTTCTCAGTAGCAGTCACTAAGTCTGTACTTGTGCCCGTTGATGGCAATATAAGCTCGCCCCCAATTACATGGACTTAAAACGCCATCAAACGTAAAAGTTTGGCGAGTTTAGAATTAAGCAACATCTCTGTACTATAATATCATTAAATAAATATATTTAAAAAAAAACATAACCGGCGAAATGTGTACTATTCGGTTCACCTCTGCCTAGCCCTTCGAGGATTGCAGGCGTGTTGTTATGTTATGTTAAAAAATGCCTGTAGCTCTTTAAAATTCTCCACTTAGCAACAAAATGTCGACCTACGTTTAACATTCAGCCATCATACTAAGGGTTACATGTTCCTTAATATGATGGCTGAATGTTAAACGTGGGTCGACATATTTTGTGGCTAAGTGTTATATTAAATTAGCGAAAATAAAGTCGTGAGGTCGAATGTGTAGACCTAAAAGTGCTAGAATGTGTAATGTAACACATGTTACATTACATCTGACATAACGTTGGGCCACGAAAGCCGACGCTTATCATTGTACGCGACCAGAGTATCCAAGTTGTTATATTAGTTGGAGAAGGCTTTTAGAAAAAATACGCCGTTTTACGTAAGTTAAGTAGTTTTGAAGTTACGGTCAAATAATTTAAATGAAGACGAATTAGTGATGAATTAGTCTTATCCTGTCTTTTTATCTGACAACTAACTACGTGCTTCCAAAAAACTGGGATTAAATTTATTTATTTTATTTTATTTATTTATTGAGTAGTACAGATTTAGAGTTTTACTTTGCACCAAAATCATGGACTACATAATTTAGAGAATTCGATCCACTTAAGTAGGTACTTAGTTAAAAAAAAATACTTGTATTTTAAATTGAATAACCTATGAATTCATCAATAAACATACATAAAAACATAACATTACTCTTGTAATCCCCGAAGGGTTAGGCACAGGTGTACCTAACTGTAGGTACACCGACATTTCGCCAATTATGTTTAACTTCGATGTAATTGGGGGCGAGCCTATTGCCATCAACCGGGCGCAAATCCAGACTCCGTCGCTGCCTCTGAGAAATTCCTGAAAACCCAATAAAATAACACTTTTCCCGACCTGGGAATCGAACCCAGGTTCAGCAGTCACACGCGCGTCATCAAGAAACTTCAGTTCTTTTTCTAAATTACATATTAATTAACAAAACAGATTGCACAAAGAAAAATATGGAAATGATCTCCACCACGGATCTAACCCACAACCGCAGTTCTGACAAAGGCCGGAAAACAACTTAATAGTTCACAAACTATATGCATTTAATAATTCACCAGAGATAACTTCTCTAATCTCGTATTATTCGTATCTTATCCTCCACTTAAGAAACTTGGGCGTAATAAAGATCCTGAACTGAATAGCTCTTAACGTCACCCTGTCGTCTCTGTGCGTTATCACTAAACCGCGCGGGAGTTGTATTTACCCTTACAGAGTTGTATTTACCCTTGTTACCCTAGCTGTGTTATTCATGAACGCGGTTTGAATAAAGATGAACGATTCACGTCGAACTACTTTCGAACCTCTAAGCGCGGTATCAACTTTGAAATCAGTTGCGAATGTACGAGTTCGCTCCGGTAAAGAAACGCCGAGATACACGGGTTGTTTGTGTACTAATTAGTTAGTCATCCTGACCCTATTTCTGTGAAAGTACCTCGGTATTCGTTTTCATCACTAACTTTGGGTTGGTACGATAAATTATACGTTGGAAACTGATTAGATGAGTGATATAAAATAACAAATTAGGGTCAACTTCTTGAACTTTAATTTCATTTTCCGAATAAACCTGTGTATATCTAGTGAATCTAATCTATTTCGTTTACAAGATCGCGTTATAATGAACCAGCGATACAACCTACATTTTCTCATTCAGTAAATAATATTTATTATCTGATACAATAAATCCATTCATTGTATCCTCTGATAAAAACACCTCTATTCTACCGAACTGTGCGTGAGCAATGAAATGACTCTTCAGGGCGTGCTAAGCGAGAAATTATTGCCCCAAAGTATTTTAAGGAAAAAAGAAAACAAAACCCTTCTGAGAGGTTTTCTTTTTTTTCTTTTATCGATAATTTTCTTTAAGTTTCGGTCTCAAATCTGTAATGAAGTGGAAAATTTATGGGCGCCGAGCCGAACGTCCTTAGAACTTGTTCCGACGACGTCATCTCACTGGCACGTACACAAACCGTGACAAAACTAACACTTTCCTCAAATAAGCTATGTCGCTGATAACTAATAGTGCATAAAATGTTAACGTTAAAAATATATAATTACATTTTGTGAGAAAACATCGCGAGTAAGTTGAATCAAACCCACACTTTCAATTTCATTAAGGTACGTAAGTATCGTCACATTTACATTTCCAATTCTTACAAACGTCTTGTCGCGCAGGGTGTGAGACAGTTAAACCTAGCTTTTTTCCTGAGGATTGAGTGGTATCTCAGCAGAAGTAACAGGACAAATGCCGACGTAGGCACCCAGTAATATTCACGAGGTCTCGAATAAAGATGAAGCTATTAAAGAGGGAGGAAAGCCGACAGGCGACGCAACGCACTCTGTGTTGACTTTGAGATGCGGAAAATGAAAAGGAAAAGCGCCTTGTTTTGTGTGTAAATACGATTCGTTAGTCCATTCTTTTATGTAAATATTATTGTACGCTTTTTTTTAGTTCTGTACGCTGATATCTGTTTATGTACTCCAGAGTACAGAATTTGCATTCCTTATAAGAAAATGGTATTAGCATAGGTGGAGTGGAAACCAATACCAAACTTTGATGTGCCTGTTATACAGGGTGTAAACAGACACTTAACGAAGCCGTCAACCAAGCATTCTGTACATCAAACATAGTTAACAAAAATTTTTGCTAGGAAACGACTTTTTTTTTTGGGGTGAAAAATCACGTTTCACGTTTCCCCAATATCTCCGTAGCTAGATGGTTCTCAGGTATGGCCTAGAACAATAAAATGATCGCAAAGGCGGGATGAGCAATTGCCTTTCGGCTTCGTTAAGGGTCTATTTACACGCTTTATTTTCTTTAAAATATTCCTTTATAAGTAATCATATCAAAATATCAATTTCAATACCATTCAATTCTCTTACGTATCTAGAAATATCCAAACAGACTAAAATAAATCTCAATTCAACCGTAACCATGACAACTTCACTATTCAAAGTTTCAGAAATCAGAAAACTGTTTCCCAACTGAGATTCGCGGAAGTCGAAACTATGCGCCTACTGGTCCAGTAATGTTGAAACAAGTGAAACGTACCGACTGTTTACGGTCCACGGTCCACGGTCTTGGCAAGTTAGTATCTTAGCGGGCGACCGTAACGTGCACGCGGCGCACACTAAAACTTCGCCAACACTCATTTATCATAGGAGATGAGAGGCATAAGTAGCTGTAAAAGTGTTGCCCGGGCGCCCAGTTAAAGTCCACCATACTGTTTTTTTTTTCATAAACGAGGATTGATGTGCCAGGTGCTACTATATTTTGTTATTTTTATGTTGCTGACGACTTTATGGTCGTCGACTGAAACCAAACCGTATGTATTAGACTTTAGGGTACCTATGTCCTATAAAGTGCATGGGACTTTTTTTTTTCGTTTTCCCGCTGGTTTTTAAAAAGTATGTTGACAGCTGTTATGTCGCTTAGACGATGAATGAATAGCGTCCATCGATGCCATCGGTATTTATTTAGCTTTGCTCGAACAATAAGCCATACGTCTTCAAACCAGCTTAAGCTGGCCTAGTATTTTATGGAAACTCTGTACTATGCCGGGCCATCCGAAAGTCAAAGTGTCACCACTCTGGCGTAATTGGCTGTTCCTAGCTATGCAGATATCATAATATTAATATTCAATAAAAGCCTACACTGGTTGCCATTGATGGAGATTTTCCAGAAACTTTTATTTGACCCAGCCAAAATTCTTTTATTGTGTCTGGATTTCGTGGTCCTAGACAGAACGAATCCACGCATAGTTTGTGACCAGTTATTTTAGTAAATTAGCTTTTACTATATATTTTTTTATCATAACATTCGATTGAAAATATTTCTAGCTGTCCCTATTTGATTGGGTTTTATTTTTTGACTCAGATACTCCATTCTTATCATAATAATTGGCATGGAAATTCAACGCATTAAATAAAGTAAGTCAGTATTTGCTATTCGGAGAAAAGCCCCTAGAATGTTTGTAGCGATCCCCCAATTACGATATATTTACATTTATTGCGAATGATCCTGTCATTAAAATGATTGCCCATTTCCGTACTTCAGAAGTCTTAAATGAATACGTAAAATAATATTTACATTTTTATTGATACTTTATTTGTTGTATGGAAATTTTGGGACGTTCACGTTACTCTAGGTTTCTTTTGTTTTTGTTGATTACATTCATTAATATGTAAGCCGGGTAACCGACTGTGCGTCCATAATCAGAAATGAATAAAGCTTTTATTTTGGTATAAAATAATGACGCGAAATCTGGTTTCGGCAGTATGATAATCCCAGTACTATCACATTTCGGACACTGTGCATATTCCTTTCAAGTATAGATACGTTTTTACGACCGTAGTGTACAAACCAGTGTTTCATGAATAGCTAATGCAAATGATAACAGTTTCAAGTCGTCATCCGCGTTTCATTGCAGCACCCTTTATACAGCCGGTAACTAATTAGGGCTCCCTCGCAATCGCATTTTGTTTTTATTTTTAACAAAGCAGTCACGTCTGGGCAGACCGTTTCCTCTAAATTT
The DNA here is from genome assembly GCA_963576755.1 of Noctua janthina. Lineage (NCBI taxonomy): Eukaryota > Metazoa > Arthropoda > Insecta > Lepidoptera > Noctuidae > Noctua > Noctua janthina. The sequence continues at coordinate 11,125,238 of OY755055.1, forward strand.
ATTTTTAGCTTTCGTATTCAAAGCACCTAAAAAATATTTTAATGACTGTTTTAATATTACTCAGGTAACTTATTAATGCAATTGAACTTTTTAAAGGGAAACATTAACAAAGCGATGAAAATACGTGCGTAGATACCATACGTGTATTAAGTAGGATGTCGTTGTATAAGACATTGTTGGCCAACTCTGGATAACTTCATATTACAAAGTTTGTTGATGTCTCACACGAGAACTTCAACGTTGTTTGCGTCGAACACGTCAACTAACATAACACGGTCAACATATTATTTTTCCCATTAATATGTATGACTATTAACCCCCAAACCACATTAGCCCCCAGTCGGCGTTTTCCTTGGTCAGACTTAATATTTTCATCTTTATTCAAAGAGGCCTATGAATAAAACAAGGCACACTTGTGGGGACGCCGCCGATTCGCCGACGTCGCAAGATGTTCCTCCTCCGCAACTTTATTCATTTTATTGTTAAACTTAATTAAAATATAGGTGAGCGAAAAACAGCGGCATAAATCTGACAAGCCGCCCGTCGTCGGGGACGTAATAACCCTGGAACAAGAAAGTAAACGATGAACTTTGACATGTTCCCATATAAGCTTTTACGTATTTTGTCTGAAGACGACATAAAATGACAACATAAAACGAGGCTCAGATAAATAAGGAAATGTCTGGAACGCTTAAGGCGACCGTGTCTTTGACAGCGATCACTTGTCAAGCGAACCTATTGCATTTTCTTTAACAAATCCCCCTAGCATGCCCCCGGCTAATAACTCGCTAAAGATTAATACTGAGAGAACATTTGATTCAATAATAGACTTCATAGACAAGAAATAATAGGGGCACTTAGAGGAAATGCATTTCAAAATTGGAAGTAGTGATGACAAAGGGCGCGTTGACTTTATTATTGGATAACATTGTACACGTGTGATGTGCCGGAGGCGTCAATACTCCACCCCAATAAATAAGAAGTGGCTGAGTTGCGAACACAATTTAACTTGAAATAAAATTTTGCTACCCCTCGCAATGAATGGGTAGTATATGGTTCGGAAGGGAAAGGCGCCTTTCCTATCTTACGTTATATCGCTTCGGGTACACCTCGTAAGTTTCCGATTCTCTGACTTCTTTGTGTTTTATGTGCCTAATGATATGAGTAAAGTTATCTACGAATGGGATTAAAGTTAAATGGAGTTTGGCTGTTGCCAATCTTATTATGTCCGCGATTTTGCGTATAAAAATGTGACATGATGTAAAATTTTGCAGGCATATTACCTACTTAAGTGTAATTTTCTTTTTGTGTATTTATAGCAAGGTCGGGATGAGACTTTCTTGAATTACTTTACTCTGTTATAACGTTTACGAAGTCATTAGAATGTAGGTCTATATTATTTCGTCTTTGAAATTAGTTAAGCACAAAAAAAACAGTTTTTATAAAACAACACTGCAACAATTTCATAAACAACATTTTCAAATTACATTACATTACCAAAAGTACCAACACATTAAATACGACCGCACTTTCAACAACCCCACAAAATTAACCCCGACACATTTCACCGCAAGCTTCTTCTGTATCCCATAAAAAAATAAAATCGTTTCGTTCGAGATCCTATCACGATTGTAATAACGATTCACTATGCGCAAACAGAGGATCGTGTGTAAGCTTCATATCAATTTCACGCAAGTTGTTCGAAACGCCTTGAACAAACAACGCATCTTCGGAACTGTGGGAATCGACAGCAGTGATACTTGGCGCCTCACCTACAGCAGCGTTCTGTTTGTTTACTTCGTCCACATCCCACGTTTCTTGTTTATTTCCTGAATCTCAAGTAATGATTAGGGTAAAACACTTCAGGATAGTGCTGTCCTTTTTATTGTTGTTAGTTGTTTCTTGTCAGTTTACGCACCGTTGGAAATTATCTTTATGGAGCCAAACAAACATCGCTAGCTCTTGGAGACTATGACTAGGTTAGAAAAACTGTCAACATGTTTATGTCTTTTTTGTATCTTTGTCCACACATCAAGCTTTATTTTGCTGTTAGATATGAATACATCTTACTATAGCAAATACCTATTGAAAATTCCTTCTTTTTACATTTATATTCAGTGTTGTGGTATGTACAACGAGTAAAAAGATTACTCATCAGAATTCCATTTTTTTACAACAAAACTCCATCACCTACATTTTTACGACAAGATACGAACACCCATAAAAATCATAAAACTACGTGACTGTAAGTCAAACAAAAGATATGAAATGAATTGTATCCAATGAATTTTTATACGGAATCGAGTTCACTTCCATGCATCGCATATCGGTAGCTTGCTTTATTGTATTGTTTCTTCCTACGTTTTATAGCCTCCCACAAGTTTTACATACATTGCCGTGTTCAATTGTAGATATAAATAAAATATAAAACTCTGGCTGCCCGAAATTCTGTTTGTTTATAAACTTCGTTCTTTTTTTTAAAAACCGCTTGTGGCAACTGTCAAACTTCACGGCCATCATTTTTAATGCGACACTATAGCACTATTGGCGGATAGGACGCCAACTTTTCCCTGATAAACTTGAATGTTGCTCCACTATTATGTAAAATACTACAGTATCATCCCACACAATAATACACATAATTTCATTGGAAATACATTGTATTATGAGTAAATAACACAGAGAGGTTATTCATCGTCCGGATGGTTAACGGACAACATGTTTATTTTGAACGCTATGCCTAATGAAGTGAAAGGAAATGATGGATGGCATGAGAACAGCCCGGACAGCGGTATTATACGCAATATTTCTATAGTAATCTTTATGAACAACAATACTGTGGATTTACTGGGTAAAATGCTTCGTGTAAGGCGTAATTTAGAGCGTTTAAGATCTGCTTAAGTTGGAAAATATAGGTTGGAGGCTGTTGTTTCGTCTAGACCAGTTATAGAATGGATGTTTTTAACGCTAAATTATTAAACGAGTTACGCGTTCTGGTTATGAGTAATTTTTGAAAGAGCCCCAAAAAATATTTTTAATGGAATACCATCAAAATAATAACAAACTACTGTTCCATTAAGGGCCGCAATACAAAAAAACTTCCCTTATAATAAAGTTAAAAATAGATTTATTCTATTGGGAACACAAAATTATTATTTAAGTGGGCCAAATTTTCGTCGATTCATTGTCCATTCGGTCCGCTACAGATTTCGAAGTGTAGCGCTGTGCCAAATGCCATTTATTTACGTTGTGTTTTGTTTTTTTTTTATCTTGTTAAGCCAGCTACATTTGTGGCTGGCAACACTGCATTTTTTATGCAGGAATCCTTAATAGAGGCGAAGTGAAGTGTTTGACTTTAAAAAATGGAATGGATGGAATGGTTCCCGGGTAAAATATGGAGCGTATGTTAATACGAGATGGTGATGTCATCATCCAATTTTCTTTGCGTATATTTTACTTGAAGTTACGTCAGATTTTTGGTCGTGTTTTAGATTAAGAGTGGGGAAATTTTTTACTGGGTTAAGTATTTTTCTTGCTGACAGTTTGGAAAAAACCAGGATACATTAAGATTCAAGGAATTATTTGAAAGTACATAATTTTCCGCGTTTATTTCAGAATCTCTAATACCAATGTGGCATTCCAATAAGCTAGTCAATGTAACTAAATTGGCACATATATTGAAGTATTATGATAACTGTTTCGCAAACGATATTAATATCATGTTTCAGTGTTATTAAACAGGAACCTGTGGGGGCTTAAAGTCTCACATTCGTTGTATCGTTGTTGGTTTAATTAACGTTTCCTACAATGTCACCATTAAGTCGGCGTAGTCTGGTCGCGACTGTAACAATGCCAGCAATGAGCCTTTGTTTGCAAGTCCGTTGTTTAGAATCCTCCATGTTACTGCGAACGCGAAATGTCCTATTATACTTCGGTGTACACTGCGGCGTAAGTATAACAACATTGAAGGGTGTTGTATAAACATCTACGGGGAAACGACAATGGAACGCGACCCGACACCGAGTCTTCGTTTGTCGCCGGGTGCTAGTACGCCAGTAGAGTTGCTCGACTCAATTTCGCGATGATAATTGGAATCATGCCGATATTCCCGTGTGCCGTTCGCCTTTTGTTATCTGTGAATTATGAGTTTATAGCCAATTATGAGTGAAACAACAAACCCCGGGTATATTAACACTTGCCAAATGACGTTTTGTTGTTTTAGTTCATTGTTATAGAGCTTTTGAGCGAAATTATTATGGGATGCTGCATAGGTAGTCTGATTATAATGAATAAATTCAACGCGCAGCAGAGCAGATAGAACGGGTCACTGGTTTTTGTTTTAGTAAGTTCGCAGGGATTGATGTTTTAGAATAATATTTATTTTAAATATGAATTCCGAAAAATTATTAATATTTTTACGTAAATTCATCGTTTTCATGTAAATTTACTAGAAGCTTTCTAAGACACTCTCTATCCAATCAATGTAAAGTCAGAAAAAAAGATCTTAGAGAAATAAAATTCAACATTTTAGTTTTTGTAAATATATTTTATCAATATGATCAGCAGTACAATATCAATTTATTTTAAAAATGTAGTTTTATAAGTATATACCTAAGCCTTTACATGTGATAGTAAGATCAACATTAATATGCCTAATTAATAAATTATAGTTTAAGAAATATTTTTTTACAGGAAATTACAAAAATGTAGGCGAAAATGACATGCAGTTTCAGCAGTTATTATTGTTTCAAGATTTAAGCTTATAATAATAATTACGTCATAAACTGATCTTATTCGTGTTAAATTAATGTGGGAAGATAATAAATACATGTAATTTTAGTATTTTTTTTTTATAAATCTGCTATTCTCAAGCATTCAAAAAAAAATCTATCGCCCAGACAGAATGTAATTTTTTTTTCTTTTGTTTAAATGGTACGTACCTACACAAATTTTCCGAAATAAAACTGTATCTGTAATTGTCGTATTTATTCACGTGTCTACAGAAAATTCTACCTACGTTTTACAACAAACAATATCAATATGTACTCAGCTGCAATAAAATTACGCAGTTAAGGTTTTGGTCAATTATTTTCTAAATTAGTCCATTATTTACACTACAGAGCAAACCATAGCCAAGTAATGTTGCGTTTTTTAACATTATTAGTTCTAATTTTAAATTCTTCAGCTAAACTGGCTAACTATAATAAGGAATTTGATGAAGAAAATGATATGGATCGTGAAAATAGTGAAATAGTGAAGTTTCCGATTGATTTTGTTAATCGAGGAGCCCCACTGTGGGTTTTAACTTTGAGCGGTGATGAATGGTTGGCTCCGAAATTAAGATTAGGAAATACGGCTGAGTTAGAAGAGTTTTTTCACTACACTGCTCCTTCACTTAAAAAGTAAGTAAATATTTGCGGTTTGTTTTTGGCTGGGCTTCACCAACTTGACTGATAGCATAGTATAGGTTCTGCCTACCTTTCGTATATTTAATGATAACATGGTATCTTAAAGAAGCTTATTTGTGTCGTTGTAATGTCTGAATATGCCTACCAGTGGCGAAGGTTCCATAGAACTCGATTCATACCGGCTTCCCTTTGAAAAATGGCACAGTCAGTATTCTATAGATAAATAATATAATCACATTCAAGATATGTACTCCGGCTTACCTCTTACAAAAATTAACCCTTCGCTACTGATACCTACTATTATATTTTTCTTTACAGCTCGCTGAGGAGCTCGTGGCTAAATAATAACAGCCGCTCGGGTCGATCTTTAGGTTAAGCCGTGCTTGCCTAGGTTGGTCTGTGGATGGGTGACCACCCATTTCATTACCGAGTTTCCTCCGTGCCTCGGAAAGCACGTTAAGCCGTTGGTCCCGGCTGTCATTTGTAGATCTTTGACAGTCGTTAGGTAGTCAGTGGCCTAAAAAGTCTGGCAACCTTTTTAAAAGTCTTACCAAGGGGTAGCATATTACCCAGTACTAACTGGGTTGTGGAGGTCAGATAGGCAGTTGCTCCATGTAAAATACTGGTATTCAGCTGCATCTGGTTAGACTGGAAGCCGATCCCAATATAGCTGGGAAAAGGCTAGGCAGATGATGATGATATTTTTCTTTACAGTATTGGACGACGACGACCAGCAGTCAGAGTAAGGGAAAAGAAAGATGACCCGGAACGCTATACTTATCCCGTTCATACATCAATGAGTAAAGCGAAAAAAGATTTTACTTTAATGATAAACAAGTTTGTGTAAGTATTTTATTATTTGATGAATTATTGTACTAAGTCAAGTTAAAGTCAGCCAACACTATGTCAAAATTCAAATAATTCGAAAGTCGATGTACAGTTCTGGGCCAAACTTGGCTTTGTTTAGGACAGTGGTTCTCTTTTACGTCGCTTTCTAGGATACGCTGGGCACACTGTACTTCAACATTCAACCAACTCGATTATTATTGTTTGACTATTCGATATCGATCTACCTAGTTAGATATCCTGGTAAAACGGCTGAAAGATGTCTGCTCATAAGCCATTTATTGACATTCATGAGCGAGGCCTAATGCTAAAAACATGCCTTATCTGCGGATTCGGGGCTGAGAATACGGAGAAGTTGCCTTGATTCTCTTCTATTCTTCTACGCTCATACGCTGTAGTAATTTAAATATTTTCTATTAATCTTATTTTAAACATTTCAGTTCATCGTCCAGTATTGAACCAGATGCATACATAACGGATAATACTCACTTATACGATAATAGTCCATCCATAGCGGTAAGTTATTTGAACAGTTTAGATTATTTCGAGTCGTAAGTAATTAAATGTTTAAAAATGCACACGTAATCTCACAGCTGTTACCTACCATAGTGACAGAAACTACATAACGCTGCATACTTCGAATCTTAGGGATCGGTCATACCCGTACTGATAAATTTCAGACACAGGATACCGATAGATACTCAGTACATTTCCTATCAGAGACAGCTGAGATCTGCTACAGAGCCGTGTCTGCAATTTGTCCGTAGCGATTTGATCACCAGTGTGTGTTACCAGTGATTACATACGGGACCGAGACGTGGTCGCTCACAATGGGCCTCATCAGAAGGCTTAAAGTCGCCCAAAGGGCAATGGAGAGGGCTATGCTCGGAGTTTCCTTGCGTGACCAAATCGGAAATGAGGAAATCCATAAGAGAACCGACGTAGCCCGAAGAATAGCCAAACTTAAGTGGCAGTGGGCAGGGCACCTTGCTCGCAGAACGGATGGCCGATGGGGCCGGAAAGTTCTGGAGTGGCGACCGCGAACTGGAAGACGTTGCGTTGGAAGGCCTCCCACTAGGTGGACCGATGATCTGGTAAAGGTTGCAGGGATCCGCTGGATGCGAGACGCACGGGACCGGTCAATGTGGCGACACTTGGGGGAGGCCCATGTCCAGCAGTGGACGTCTTTCGGCTGAAATGATGATGATGATGATTATTTGATCAAACCCATAAATGTAATTTCAAGTCAAACTTTTTTTAAACATGTTTTTTTTTGTTCTTTTGCAGTTGCATTTCAAAGGACCATACTCTGTAATGATAGTGGAACTAAGAAGCAAGCAATGGCACTTCTTTATAAACTCTCGATCGTCACTCCCGGAATGGTTATACGAGGAACACGATACGCGAGACAGTCCCATACTTATACCAGAAGATGTAATAATTCAATTATTTAGTTCACTATGGCGTTTGTTACATATATTCTTTGGTTGGTCTGCAGTACACTGAAGGCCAACTAAACACTACAGTGTTCAGTTTTCTAGATGGCGTAATAAAGTGGTTCTCCTTATTCAGCCTCAATGCACTCACTCAATCGCTTTCCACTACTCTTTAAACTTTTAAAACAAACAGAGAAACTATGACAAAGAAGTATCGGTTAATTTGCCGGCGAGTGCAGAAATCAATTGCACAATAGCACTTAAATCTCGAATGGATTCTTTGGAACGACAGTAGATTACTTAACTGGCTAGCGACTGGTTTGTAAAGGAAGCATGGTCATTGTTCAATGTTCATGGATGACTAAACCTTTATCTTAGGAGAGTAGATGAACCAATGAAAGATGATGATGAGAAATGAGAAGCGATGCAAGGTGGTATTTTGAAATTGAAAAAAATTGAGAACGAATCAATAATATGATTGTGACAGTCGGATGTGATGTCGTCCGTTTTCGATTTTTCTTTTAACTGTGTCTGTTCTTTAGATAAATATATGATACGGAGGAAGCGATATGTATACTACTTACTTACTTTTATACTATTATGAGTTGTAAAAGTACTTTATGATTTTATCCCAACAGGTTTTTTTTTGCTGCATCCGGTGTGACTGGAAACCGACCCTAACATAGTTGGGAAAAGGCTAGGCAGGCAGACACTTTGCTCATTGAGAAGATTGAAATTATCTTATTTTACAATGGTCTTGGTTCTGTAAGGTGATGACTAGTGATCGGATAGTCGGATGCATATTTACCTAAAGTTTGAGTGTTGATTAGTATGGAGCGCGCGTCAGTACGGAAAAAGACCCGGTTTATTTTATTCATTTTATTATTTTACTTAAAATGAATTGTTACATTTACCATTTTGTCATTCGAATATTCAGCAGCAAAATTTAAAATCAAATAATTCTATTATTGATATTATTATAAAATAATTATAAAATTTCGTGTTATTTTCAACAAATTTCTTGCCTTGTTTTAAATAGATTTAAAATATTGATTATGCTTATGAGTACTACATTGTATACACACTGTATTATTTATGGAATACTGCGATCTTGGGAAAAAAATTGCATTTTTAGAAGCCGCTTCCCTACTTTTGTACCCTATGCCGGGAAAAAAGAACTTTAGGTAGGTACCAATCTGTCAACAATTGCAACTTAGACAACCTCTTTGTTTTTACTTTATAGTTAATTGACTTTCGATAATGTCACATTTACTTCGTTTCACAAGTTTATCGCCTCGCTTCACAACATTACACCTCTTTTGCTCAATTAATACAACAAGTAAATGAAAAAGCACTTAAAAGTAAAAAGACATGTCCGAGGTGGCGTTTCACTAAACGCCGTTCTGACACAACAATGGTAACAGTAAAAGGCTTTAAAGATACCTCCCTGATTAGAAAATCGACACTAAGTACCTACTTTACTTGGTAGAGGGAGAGGTACCTACCTACTAAATATGTAATGTCTGCATACAGGTCCCTGCACTTAGGTGTCAGCTGATTGCATTTACGTGTTTGCTGTTTATGTTGCTCTAATAGGTACATGAAAACGTTTCTTCATCATTGCGAAGAAAATTCGACGGCGCGGTTGGCGCAGTTGCTGAGCGATTGACTGCTGCGTTGCGTGTCGCGGGTTCGATCCCCGCACGGAACAAATATTTATATGGCCTACAGATAGTTGTTCCGGTCTGGCTGTTTGCGTATGTGAATTTAAATGTTTGTTAACGCACCCACAACACAGGAGAAATTCCTAGTGGGGGGCAAAGTTTAAAAAAAAAAAGAAAAAAAAATTGCAAGAATACTTAAAGAAGGTAAATGTGGTAATGGCTTTCATTGTTCTGACTATTTCTGATAATGTCTAAGTATTGGCTTTCAAAAAAAGAAAAGTAAAACAGTAATTTATTTGGAGGGCTGTTGAAGTAAAAATTATTTGAGCATCTGAAATTAGAAATGAAGATTGCAAAAATTAAAGAAAATTCTTGTTTAAACAACCTAATTGGTGAGAGAACTCCCCGTAACCATTAAAAAGTTACCTACCGTACTAATTTTTATCTTCCTGTGTAACTCAACAAAAACATCCCTTGCAAAGTCTTATCGAGCGAAATAAATCATAAAGCCTCTGCTTCGCTATCAGATAACAAACTTGCTCCTCCAGATTCACTCTTAGTTTTATTGCTCGAACAGGGATCTTAGAATTAGCATTTATATGTTTGAATACATATATCTTTGTCAGTTTCGATATCTCAATCTGGAATGCGTAGAGTCATGGATGTACTGAGTTTTTTAAGTGCTGATACGTGCCTACCAAATAGTATTTACGGTTTAGTAATTACCAAACAGTATAGTAGGACTATGTAAGAAAATATAGGAATCAAGATTACTTTTCTAAAATATATGTAGGTACCTGCTAGCTGTCCCCGCGACCTTCGGCCACGTGAAATTATTATAAAAAAATTACTTCAGTATTTGAATCGGATGTTGTTAGCAATTTCATGGGTTTTATTTTTTTTTTTCCACGGAATCCTAATCCATTTTCTAGCCTGTTATTATTTTTTATTATCTGCCAGTATAAATATCGTCAAAATCTGTCCAGCCGGAGAGTAGCCGGACCCAGACGAAAATTAAAATAAAGTTTTTTTTTGTTACAAGTTCCGTATAATTATAATTATACTTTTATAAGCATTCAGTAAAAAGCTGTTATTTGGAAATTACAAAAAAAAATACTTCAATTTGTGTAAATTCTACACAATAAGAAAAAGTGTAAACATTTCATAAATTAGAACTGGCCAAACTCGTGCAGAAAAAAAAAACAATTTCCTCATTTGAAAACAGATCACCTAGCTAACCGGAAAAGACAAAGAAAACCACAGAAAAAAAGCACCTACTCTAAAAACGTGGCACAGCATTCCAACAAAATAAATAAAATGGTCCACTGGTTCGCTTAAATTGGCCTAATTTTTCCACCCCCGACCTCAGATAGATAATGTTTAAAATAAAAGGGATGGGAGGGTGCTAGCCGAGTGAAAGGGCTTATCTACTCGTAGTTGACTGCGGTATCGGACTGAACATTCAACAACCAGCTTATAGCTATTCTACATAAATATGTCTTGCAAGACATTTGCATTTTAAATTGTCGAACGATTTCATTTTCTGATAAAACGCCTTGCTGATTTGGTGTCGTGATGTTTATTTTGCAACGGATTAAAGTTGTGTTTATGTTGTGAACTTGTTTGAACCCACGCTGTATCTTTTCAACTTTTAAGAACACATATAAAAATACTTGTAGTATACAACTTTCTGTTGTGTTCGTTCGTGGGTGTAATAAAAAGTAAGCTTAATAAAAGCTTTTCAATTAAGGAAGTCAATTTCTCTATTTTGTGTACCTAATCAAGAAGTAAAAGAGATTGAGCCTTTCAGCTACTTGAAGCATCCTACGCAAACCCCAGACGGAATAAAATCGTTTACCCCGAAGATATTTTTATCTCTCATCGTATTACGCGACCCTTTGCCGGTTTTAAACGTGGCTCAATTTGTCTCGGCTTAATTGAAACCAAAAATGTTCATACGTTGGTATTTTCAAAGTTGTCTTAATTTCGCACGAAGCCACGGTCGGGCGAAGTCCCTGTCGACAAGAGGATTACTAAAATGTAAGCCTCGTAGCAACTGTTAGAGGTTACGACCCACATTGCGTAATAGTCTTGGCGATCAACCGACTGAAACTCATATCAAGGATTAAGTGCCACGGATGTCGAGATCGATCTCGCCTCAAAATGGCCCCTAAATCATTAAGTCAAAGCCTATGTTAAACTGAGATTAGAGATTAATAATATCTTGGGGTTTCACGTTCCTGTCAGTTTCATTCCAATTTGAGTTGAAATGGGAAAAGCAAACATTTATTCGCGGGAAATTACAATCTGTTCAGAGGATTTAATAAAGAAAATCCCCCCGCAATTACGTGATAAGTGGCTGGAATAATGTCTACTGAATAGTGTCCTTCCTTGTTCTTTAGACTCATATAAATTACGTGTAATTAGATAAGTTTATGCGAGAGCTAGCGCACAATGGTCTCTACTCCTCCTTTCTCGGAGCGAGGCATTGCGTTATCGCATATATTCGCAATAATTTTGGGAGTCCCCCACCTCGAGGCCGTTAAGGAGGAGACACTCAAAGCAAGCCTTGCGTGGAAATAAAATTTTCTTGGATCGGACATCGAGAGTTCCCTTTTATTACTTCGTCTTTACATGGTAACAGGAGTTTTATTTTATTTTGGCTTATGTATTTACGTATCTAGATAGGTACATAAAAAACTTGATGTTTGAAGTAATATCTTCAAAGTGACAACGAGATTCGCGCGCGCGTGATGCGAAATGCTCACTGTTTCTCGACGAATGGAGAATACCAACACATTCCGATACGTGTCGCCTACTTCAAAGCTTTTACACTGTCTGCCAATATCTCGGTATCACAGACGCAATTTAGATAAGTAAAAAACAAAACTACAGTTTGTAATCTGTTTTTGTACCGGGAAAAAGAAATAGAATATGCTTCGCAGACATATATTTATTTCAGATATGATTTGCTGAAAATATAACGGAACAAAATGTTGGACGCCGTTCAAAATCTTACAAAGCAACTATTGATGGAGACCATTATAAAGGATAATAAAGTATGACGTCAAGTTCCATTCGTTAATAACCATGTCAGGAACCACGCAGATTCTTTTGGCACAACAATAAATCTAATGATAGATGATCATTGCTTGTACGCCATCTTTTTTTTTGCGTTAATACGTTGCCCCCTCCATGTTTTCCGACATCCTCACTTCGTTGTGGATGTGCCAAGATAAGGTCTCTTCCCGTTACATTATTTCAGGCCCGTTGACACTCCCAAAGTAAGCACTCTGTATATTTACTGCGTCACGCACCTGAGATAAGTTAATATCGCGGCATTACTCGCCACCGCCTCGTCCTCGCCCCGTAATATATTCCCGAGTAATTGTTCTACAAGACCCTACTCACTGCTATTCTATGAAGTGTAAAGGGTTCTAGATTTATAGAGCAAGTTGAAACCACTCGAACCTGCTTTCAACAGTATCTGGCGCGATAAAATCTTCTTAATTACTTTTAACAAAGTAGGTACGTCGCCTCGATAAGACAGTGATTAGAAATTCTTTGGATGCTCTCATCATTTTTGTTTTTTAATTCGGTTGTTAAAGGGCAACGAAGCGCGACGACTTTTTAAGTGATGGCCACGGGTGGCTTGAAAACTCCTGGAACTCGCGATTTCAAGTAGATAATGTAATAATTTGTTCTTACTTCGTTTATCCACTTATTTGTAACCGCCTTCGCTTACCTGTAATAAAAAAAACAACAGATTTGTTAATAAATTGTTTAAAGAAAGTTATATCTAACAATGTTTTGATATTTTTAAAATAATCTAATTTTGTTTTGTGTAATAATAATAATAATAATCATTTATTTAGAGCACCAAGACTCACAGTGTACTTACAAACAATGTTAGTAATACACTTACAAAGACAAAAACAGAAAAAGATTGTGACATCACTGCTGCAAGGGGACAGGCCCAGCTGAAATCTTTCAGCAGTGGTTCACAAACCCACAATCAAGCCATCATAGATAGGATGCTATTGACGCTGCACATGCCCTGTTTGTATTCATTGACAAGCAAGATGGGAAGAATGGGTCTCAAGGTACGTAGGAAACGTAGTTCAACGATCCGCCAACAAACTATAAACACACAACGATCACCCTAAAATCTACAACACTAAAATTAGTGCAAATTTAAACAAAAGTACGAACTGATAAAACTCTTGCCCTATATTAGTCCCCTGCGAGTCGGGGCAGTCTCATTCCGCAACTTCGCCCCATAAAAGTTAAAGGGCACATTACGCCAAGTAATAAGCGAACAACGGACCCCTAAATTGGCCAACCAAGTCCGACTTCTGATCTATTCACTATTTGCTGGCGGCACTGTAAAGGTTAACCCTTTAATTACACCTACATGTGGCAGTAATTAATTCTATTGTTTAACACTGAGGTGCGCAAAACTCGACTTTTTATCACGAGTGGTTTTTGACATTTTTTGTGTGTAATATAATTTCGTGTGCAATAAAAACGTGTCGTTATGTATGAAGACGTGTGAAAGATAAAGCCTCGGCTCGAGCAATACTCGAGCGTCATAAACTTCTCAATTCAAGGCAGTTGAACTTTTGCAATAAAATGTCGGCTACTGTGTGGAGTTTGTTCGTATTGTAGTATCAACACAGGATTATGGAAGTGTGTTAGTACATTGTATCTTTACAATCGAAGATGCTTATAGACGGCACGGTTGGCGCAGTGGCTGAGCGATTGACTGCTGCGCTTCGTGTCGCCGGTTCGATTCCCGCACGGAACAAATATTTGTATAGCCTACAGGTAGTTGTTCCGGGTCTGGATGTTTGTGTATGTGAGCTTAAATGTTTGTAAACGCACCCACGATACAGGAGAAATTCCTAGTGTGGGGCAAAGTTTAAAAAAAAAAAAAAAAGTCACCGTGCTTTACTGCTTCGAAGGTGACTTTCATCAAGCAACAATTGAATGTTGTTGTTGTGGTTGATATACTGCTGGCTTCCGTACTACAGGTTTTGGTTTAATTGATATGAAATTCTGCGACACACCTCAAAGAGGTGCCTCATAATCATCCACAGTCTGTCTTAACCCACTGCTGGGCACAGGCTTCTCTTATCTACTGCCAGTCCCGCTCCATGTCCCACTTTTGTTAAAACCATTAATTAGATACTTTGCAGTAAACGTTTTGAAGGTACTAAATTGATCCCTGTATCAAACTGTAACTTTTAATGACACAATGTTTAACTTCGGCACCTAAAACCGCGGCCCATAATGCCGAAACCAAAAGCCTATTAAGAAAATTGCCGTTCGGACACAAAATTAACGGCCCTTCAATATTATTAATTTACCTGAGAGAAACATTAATCTCTTTCAAATTTCCGCTTTATCTTCTGTCTTAAGACGAGGGTATTGACTGGATGTGATGACGGTCACCAAGTCTTTAAACGATTTTGATAAAACGTAAGTAGATACCTATGTGTATTTAGCATTTCAAGATCTCGGTGCTTCGTCTATAACACCATAATTTCTAAGTAGTTTAAACGATTGGAGGATTATTTTCGGTTTCTCTCACAAACATGGCAATTTCATCCGAGTCTCATTTTCGATCTTCGAAATCTTCTATCCATTAATAACTGTGATCCTTCCTCATTCAATGACAAACTTGTAGCTTTAACCCCACCTGATCAGAAGAAGGTCTTCGAGGCACAAAATGCATCGACTTATAACCAACCACATCTACAAATTCCTGCCATTCTCAATGCCGCTTGCACCTGACTCAATAGCAACTAAATCAAACAATCTAATACCTAATTCGCAAGTTGTTCAATAAGCAATACAAGCGTCTATAAGACTAGGTAGGTAAGCAGTGTCCCACATAGTACTGCACTTTCGATGCAAGTGTCGCAACCGGCCGCATAGCTGCGGTCTGTGTACCCGCTGCTTAATGCCGCAACACACCGTAATTATGTATGAACTAAGCTTTATATTTGTGTATAGGAGTGTTACCTTTGCAACTGTTGGAATTTCTTAGACTTATGTTTAGTAAACAGGGTCAAATGAGATTAACTAGTGAAACTACACTAACATATCATCATCCATCATCTTTTATATAAGTTTTTAAACTAACATGGTCACTAACATTTTCATTAACACTGAAAACGGGATATTTACCATATTTACTATCACTCTCTTCTTTTCTTATCTTTCTCTTTGTTTCTGCTCATAAACACCCACCCGCAATAACTTCAGTTTATCCGTGATCATGGTGCCTGCAACAGTACCGAAATATCGGAAACTCAAAACAAATACTAAACATAGTAAATATCCCGTTTTCAGTGTTATTCATCATTATCATTGTCTTTCGTATCACACAATCCGTTCATATTTTCTTTTGCCTTCCTCTCCCAGTACATCCATCAATATTTATATCATCACTCGTTTAGTCATATGCGTTTCATTCCTGCTCATCACATGTTACACAGACACGTCGTACAGACGACTTCCTTCCAACCATCAATATCAAATAATCATGGTATCATTTTGTTTGTTCTTGTGTGACTGATAACTTCGATAGCCGTCGTATGTGAGAAGTTTCGCGAATCAATTCTGTGTTGGCCTTGTTTTGAAGCAAGTTCATCGTTAGATTAAATTCCTTCGGGAGGTGAACAATTCTTTTATCATTTCAGACAGCATTCCAAATTGCTTTAAATAGATACTAACAATGTATTACAAATAGTGATAGCCTAGTGGTGTGACCGGCAGACTGCCAAGTCATAGGTCTCAAGTTCGAACCCAAGACACGTACCTCTGATTTTTCAGATTCATGTGCGTATTGTATAATTATCACTTGCTTCGGTGAAGGAATACATCTTGAGCAAACCAGCATGCCTGAGAGATATAAAAACTCTGACACCAGGTTAGGTTAGTGCCCACACGATAAATAAAGAAAGAAGTAAAAAACTTCTTAAACCTAAATGGTACCCCAAACAATACCCAGGCTAACTTTATTTATCTCTTTCTCTCTGCTTCTTTCCGCTACTGATTAGGGGTTGAAGAATTAGGATCAGCCTAATCTTTCGTTACTAAACCCTCCTAATTACAGCCAAAGTTTGTCCATTCGCTACAACTAGAAGACTAATTAGTAATTTGTCCGTATCTGAACTGGATTTAAGCCACATCTTAGGACTCGTCGCTACGTTTCCGAGTAGACCAATGAGTTCGTCCCATTGGCATCAACTTATCTTAAATAGACTTAGGTACTGACAACAGTCTACTAAACAAAGTACTTTGTGGTGTAGCGATGCCATTGAAAACTTTTTATCGTCATCGTAAATATTGAAAATCATCGATAAACGTTCCCTACAAAAAAGCTATTTTCTCTTTTAACAGAGTTTCACTCTTTTTTATGTTAAGTATTGATACTTTTTTCGGCTGTTAAACATTTTATTTGCACTTTTATTTTTAACGCTGCTGTTGGACTCATTAGAAATGTTGTTTGTTTCTTCGAATGCTGTTTTCAAAAAATATTTGGTTTCAATGATAACACAGTAGAAGATGAGTACGGACCTGCGTCTTTCATACTTTATCCAATTAGTTAGGTCGTTAGTGAAAGAAAGTATTTATTCAAAAGATTTACAATTTCAATTACAATTCACTTTCATGACCACACTCTTATTCATAAGACCATAATATTAAATGCAACAAGGTCATTAACCGCATAAATAAATGACATAAACAGAAAGTTGTTTGTTTACCGACGTGTCGTTCACGCATGTGTCTAACATAAGCAGTAGTTGTAGAATTCGTCATACCTAAACCAGTCTGACACATGTCCATATGCACACCTCAGTGGAAAGTGAACCGGTGGCATTTCTGCGGTTTTCACTCTTAGCCACTTTCTCTGTCGCCCCACCCATCAAGCCTAATATCTAACTATAATAATTAATCTAACAGCTGCTATAACATCATCGAAATTAATTGAAACCGATTAGATAAATATCCAAACTTATTCAAACTAACTACAAACTACTTCAACAATACAAACTTTCGTCAGGTCATCAATACGAGAGCTTAATTACGGAACGAATTAATTCAAATTGATGTAATAAAGAGCCAGTCATCTGTTATGTGTTGAACACATTCAACACTATTATAAACGTCTAAGTGCTTTGTATGAAAAAGTTTGAGGAAATATGGCACACAGTTAATGCTTCTGAACTCGCGAATGTTAACGCAAGATGAGTCGAAAAGCCCAGAAAGCTTTCACCCAAAGTAGGGCCGAGCTAATGTTTTGTCCATTATGAACTCTCGGCTGAGGCTCGGGACTGAGAAGAAAAAATATAAATTAAAACACCACTAGCTCGACCAACCCTCCGCTTTCCGCGTGCTACGAAAATATTAGGACGGTACACAACACCGAGATTCCCTCCGCGCACACATATTTACTCGCATTGTTAACAACAGTTGAATAGGTGGAATTATGTAAATAGATTTTGTGAATAGAACTGAAGCATTTCGGAAAATAAGAGCGCACGAACAGGGCTATTAACTGCGCGCCGGAAAATTCTGCACCTTATGTTCGCCTGTTACGGACCATTGCGCACCCCAGGTGATAAAGGCGTTAAATACGATTAAGAGGTCCCTAATGGGACCGGCCCAATAACACCCAATACTCTCTCTTATCACACTTCGACCCAATTTCCTCAATTACTAGGATCAAGAGAAGTAATGAAATGAGAGTAATCATTATCTTATTCGTTTATTCTTTTCCGCATGGTTCCGTCGCCGGCGGCGCGTTCGGCGCGGCGGCGGCTTCGTAAAGCATTAAAAGACTGCTACGGATTATCACACAATTTATTCAGGTGCTTAATTTGAGCGGCTATCCCACTTTGAGTACAATTTATTTTTATTTCACTTAAATGTGGGCTCAGGGACCGTGGAGATTTACCTTCACTTTTCATTAAGGCTCTCTTTGAAAATACTCGTTACGTTGCCAAGGAAATGAAAACGTGTTCGACTGAATCCGGCCTTCAATGCTTATGAATTATACTTATTTCTTAATGAAACCTATTATGCTTTTCTCATTAAGGATTGGCGCAGGCAGTTCGGTGGGAGCGCGCGCCGCCAAACTTATAACGAGTTACATGTATGTCAGGGAGCCGACAGAAGCTCGGCTCGCACAGCACATCGCTACGTGGAAACTTTCAACAATTATGGAACTGCAAATACGCATTAGATTGAACACACATTTCGGGTGCAGTCATTAAAGCCCGATCATAGTGGCAGCGGCGTGAGCTAAACGTACGGCGCGACTGCACTCGACCGGATGGTTGGCAGTCCAATCGAAACTTTTGATTAAAATCAAACCAAGAGCTGTGTGCACCGATTCGTATTGAACGCGGATATCTTTATTTGAGCTCCGTATGTTATGTTCAGATTGGGGAACTCAGATTGGAAATCAATGTTTATACAATCGATTACTGGCCGCACAGCAGACGAGCTGATTGAGCCCCACGTATTTTTTTATCGAAGCGAAATCAACATTATCGCGCTATCCTGTCTGTTTTAATATTTTATTGAAATTCCATGTAAAATGCTTTAAACCTTTGGTTACCGTTACATTTATTTAAAGTTTACAAACACACCATTTTAAAGCAGCTTGTTCCATTCGGTTATTCTTGGAAGTTCTTAAAAAATAAATTCCTTTCTCATTTCATAATTTGTCGGACGAAAGAATCTAAAAACTTATGAAAAACGAAGATTGATTGCCATTTGAATCCAATCTGAATTATTCACCCATCTCAACTTCCATTTTGTTTATTAATATTCATTGCTCATTGTAGAATAAAACGTAGGGTCTTGTTTCACCCCCGGGAGCGAGGTGTTGGGTTAAGGGATGTCAAAATGCCAATAGCAAAAATCATTAACTGGCACCTTTTTGGAGGTGCATTTAGGAATTAATCGGATTAATATGAGGGTTGGGGGACAATCACGCAATAAATAAATACAGAAGACTCGCTCCATACAACGGTGATAACAGGTACACCCACTCTTAGACGTGTTGCAGTTGGTGCGGCGCGCGGCGATCTCAAACTATATCAGTCCCCCGTTCACTGCCTCGGGTGATGCGCTAATCGTCAAGCAACACGCGCACTTCCCTTGTTTATTTCGCATGAGTACGGTCGCATCGCAAGACACGTGGCTCATAGCATGCAACAGACCACTTCTTTCAAATAAACGAAGTTGTGAAGGAAGGAAAACATTTTTTTTTCTCTGCAGCCGCTGTACCAAGACGCGTATCGCCTGATCACGTAGATCCTATCCAAGAGTCAAAGTCAAACGAATGACAAACGCGTCTTAGTGAGTGCTCTTGCACTCTTTCTACACGTGTCCATGTGTGCGTGGGATTTCGTCCGTTGTGTGGAACTGACCTTCTGTCCAGGCTATAGGTGGTCGGAGATACCCCAGCGTGGCCATGCTCATGTTCCCGCGGCCGGACACACGCCGCGCCGCTCTCTGATGCGGAAATTCCATTAAGACCCACGAATTTACTGCTGCTCCCGAATTTTGATCGCATCGGTTTTAGATAGCTATTAGCCATTACGCACTTAAAATTTCCACTAGCTAGATAACTAGCTAATCACAGCCTAGAAAGCAGCCGATAATGGAGAGAAACACGTAGATCAGAACACATCTGTGTAACACGTATCTGAGGATGATTGGATCGTGTGATGGGAAAGTCATAATAGGCTCAATCTGCGTGCTGTTTGATGTCACAGTAAAAAAGCTTAACGCTATTATACCACACTATGACACTATCATTATAGATAAAAGTTTAAACGTGTTATAAACGAAATAAAACTATTACTTTGTTGAAACTTATGAAAAAATGCCGCAAGCGACATTCCGCAAATGCGAGTGAAAGGCAACTGAGCAGTTACTGTCAACTTACATTTATCGGGTCAATTGAATTATCTAGGAGCACTTATTTTTAAATGAATAAAAAATTCTTTAGAAAACGACAAAATGTCGTTGAACTCTGCTAATTGTGGCATGGAAAGAAAATGTTTAACCACTCAAAGGATTAACATTATTTTTTTTAAGTCGGAACTTTTTGCTTTCAAAGATTCTTTAAACCAATTCAAAGACGGTTAGTTATGAAAGAATGTGTTGCTATGAATCAATTAAAGTAATCCACGGAGGAAAAAAATATTTTAATAGTTTTTTTTATTTATCAATAGGTAGGTTTCGTCAAGTTTTTTTTATTTCAATCGTACAGTTACACAAGAGGTGATAGACGTGACTGTCATTGAAAACTTGCTTTGATTGAATTAAGACAAGTATTTTTTAAAGATCCAAGCCGGTTTCAAGCTAAAACGTGGCATGGTATTTAAGATAAAAAGATTGCACATTATACGATTAGCCTTGACCTCCATCAATTACACAACCATCATCATCATCTGCTTAGCCTTTTCCAAACTATGTTGAGGTCGGCTTCTGATCTAATTAGATGCAGTTAAATACCAGTTTTTTTAACGGATTTTCTTCAAAAAGGAGAAGGTTCTGAGCTTATGTTTCTTACCTAATAACTCGGTTATTTCTAAACAGATAAGAAATTTTCAGAAATTGGGCTATGTTGATGACATGATCATCTCTTAATAACTTCTAGGTACAATGTAAATTTTAATTCATGACAAGAATTTGTGTGGTATAAAACTTTATGCGAAAAAAATCGACTTCCAAAAAAACACTAAAAAAGTCTAAAATAACTTTACTTTCGGTAGTCGGTGACAAAAAGTCAATGAAACAAACAAAGTCACCGACTTCCGAAAGTAAATTTATTTTAGACTTTTTTAGAGTTTTTTTGGAAGTCGGTTTTTTTTCGCAGAAAGTTTTGTTTTTCCTGAAGCGACTGCCTATCTGACCCGCACAACCTAGTTACTGGGTATTACGACGCGCCTTTATATGACTAGCTGTCAGACCCAACTATTTTTCTAATTAAACCAAGCACTCAACTGTTTTACATAGACAAGCAGCTCGCAAGAAAAGACAAACCTCGACTCCTTAGTATTCCGCAGATAGCAAAGTAATTTCGTAACAGACTTACAATGGCAATGCCTTTCATTTCGACAGCTCCACGACATTCCATGCGATTGTGACTTAAACCGTAATACGCAATTCACCAATTTACGATCAATTGCCTAAATAAAGTTATTTATTGCTGTTTTTGACATGGAAAGAAAAATTCTAGTGCGAGCAGGGTTTGAACCTGCGACCTTCCGATTCAGTACACCGGACGTCTTAACCAATTAGACCATCGCACCCTGCTCAAAGCTCTCGAAATTTTCGTTCCATTAATAACGTTTTACGGTGACGTTAGCGCCATCTATTTAAGAAAGTATCGAACTAACTTAAACCAACACGTTGACATTGCAACCAAATCAATGTTGTATAGAAGTCGCCAAACCAAACAATTTTTAATATTTTTTATAGGTTCAAACCCTGCTCGCACTAGAATTTTTCTTTCCATGTCAAAAACAGCTATAGTTCCCTACGCTGGGTTTGCGTATAAAAAATATTAAAAAAAGTTATTTATTGTGATAAATTAAAATGGTCAAGGCAATTGGTCAAAGAATGAAAAACTGTCTGAAAAATTTTATAAAATCAACTATAATAACTAAAAACGGAATATTTACATCGGATAAACCATTCGTTTATCCATGATCATGGTGCTTGCAACAGCACCGAAATACCTCCCGGTATTTCTCAAAACAAATAGTAAACATTGTAAATATCTCGTTTTTAGTGTTAATGATAGTGTAAGTAACCATGTCAGTATAAAACTTATGTACCTATATCTACCTGCATTATAAGCATCTAAGCAGTATTCTGACACTTAGCTTCCGACTGGTTTATTTCAAACTGAGAACTTTTCAAACTAGTTTTCAGCTTTACTTTATGTGATAGCTCATAGTATCCGACAAAATTTAAAATATCTTACAATTTTCCCGTAAGAACTTTGGAATATCGAAGGATTCACTATTAATACGCAACATGCAAACGCTCAATTCAGAATTCGGGCATCATCCTTTATTTATCAAAAATAGAACACTTCAGTTAGGAGTTACATTCAAGTGAGAATATACCCAACTAAGTAGCGGTATAAAGTTAAATTTAGAAGCTACTCCCCAATGAAAGGGTCGTGGGCAGACTACAAAATCACATTATTGCTCACTAGTTTGTTTAACTTACTAATTTACTTACACTTTCACGTTTCCAAGACGAATTTATTATTTATTCACTTAATGACTGTAATAAAATGGATGTTTGGTGGTTTTTACGGTAGGTTTCTTATGTAAATTACGATTTAGTTTAATTTATAATAAAAGCCCATCGTCATGGGAGAAAAAGTTGTACCTAAATAGAAGTTATATCTTTGAAGTTAAACATTAAGAGCTAAGTAGAACGTTTGTATTACTTAGTTGGCAAATACAAAAGGTTCTAGCTCAGCTTAGGTTCATGCATCGTCTGCCTAGCCGTTTCCCAACTATGCTGACCTCCACAACCCAGTTATTAATGGATACGATACCCTTGGTAAGACAACCAGTCTTTCCGGTCACTGACTACCTGTGACGACTGTCAAAGCACTCTTCAAATGACAGCCGGGACCAACGGCTTAACGTGCTTTCTAAAGCACGGAGGAAACTCGGTATGTAATAGATGTTCACCCATCCGCAGACCGACCTCGGCAAGTGCGGCTTAACCAAAGTCAAAGATCGACCCGTGCGGCATATGGTATTTAGCCTCGAGCTCTAATAAGATCATGCAGAACACTGTTAATTCGAAGACAATAACATTGTATTTGCAACCTTACTAATCTTACAATTAGTTCTTTTAGAATCCTGTTTATCCCGAATTCATGTTGATTATATCACTACACCAAACCTCTCGTGTAGGGATCACTTAACTCTCACCTGTTTCCCGCCATTCGTGGTGAGTGACAGTTGACATTAGTGACAGCTACCTCACTTGTTGCGCAAGAGAAAGCGTTTAAATAATAATGTAATAAATAGATACAGCACAATACATGTACCTTAAACTAAGTGAGTATAGATGCCGTTTCCATTTCAGTAATTATCATATCTAAAACGTTATTACAAAAGTAATTTTGTCAGTGGTTTGTCATAGTAAATACTTATGTATTTATTGGCAATAAACAAATGTTTGTACCACGAACAGCTATAACATATTCAATTTCAATATCGCAATAGTGCAAAGAGCAGCCTGCGAGCACAATTAAATAAAACCTGTTTGCTCGTTGCACACAACCACAAGTATGAAAATTGCATAGAAATGTAGTAAATGCCCATGTTTACCGCACGTAAATATAAACATTTTCTGAATTTCTAGGCAATTTTCATTTCTTAGTCTTTATTTATGTTTAGTAACCTGTTTTATAACTGAGTTTAATCTTCTGAGTTTTAAAGAAACTAACTACATATTATATACACACATAAACTTGCGCTTTTTACCCAAGAGGATTGGCAGGAACTAAAAAACACCGTTCCGTTTCGCCTCATCCACGTTCATACATAACAAATTAAGAATACATTTAAAAATAACAATAAATCAACTATGATAAACTAAAAACAAAGTAACCAGTTTTTCTTACCAATTAGAATAGCATAAAAGATAGTCAAGTTTTTGGGAGCGTTATTATCACTACATCGTACAAAACAAAGTCGCTTCCCGCTGTCTGTCTCTGTGTATGCTTAGATCTTTAAAACTACGCAACGGATTTTGATGCGGTTTTCATTACTAGATAGAGTGATTCAAGAGGAAGGTTTACATATTGCACCCGTGGGAAACCGAGGCGGGTCGCTAGTATTAAATTAAAGAGTAGAGTTACGTGTGAGCCGAAGCGCCTGCTCTAATGTAATATGCAATACTAAACCTCGCACTACTAAGTCCCACATGTATCCACATGTGGGACTTAACGTTTATCTGCTAAGTTGACAAAAATGCATCGAAGGTTTTAGAGGGGCCACCCTAAACTTCAACGGTACATTTTATGCTCTCACGGTGACACGCGTTGTGGTTCAGGTTGCATTACTAGATTGTCTTAATAGAAACGAAGAAAAATATTAGTTGTGACGAATCCATCACTGTATTAATAAAGGCCTACGACAATGCTTGTGCATTATGCAACTTCACCCACTAAAAGTGACACCGAACAATCGTAAACAATAACAATACAAGAATACACCAACAATGATTACAACACTTAAAACTCAAAGGTGACGCGTGGGCCACATTGAGTCACTAGAGAGAGCCCTAGCACGAGCGTGCGGTGTAAACGTAACTTACGTAACGTAGATACGTCCATTTTTTTAATCTTCATGGAACATACAATTATTCTATAGCATTTTAGTATTTTTTTTTGCAGCAAGCACAATCAGTAACATCCATAGAGATATGAATACATTCTTAAAATTATAAAAATAAAACCGGCCAAGTACGAGTTGGACTCGCGCATGAAGGTTTCGTAGCATCGTAGTAGGGGAGCCCCCTTTAATTTTTCATTAATTTTTATTATACAATGTTAAAGTGGCAACAGAAATACACATTCTGTGAAAATTTCAACTGTCTACCTATTACGGGTCATGAGATACAGCCCACTGACAGACAAACGAACGGACTGCAGAGACTTAGTAATGGGGTCCCGTTGGTAAAAATTCGGGTACGGAACCCTAAATTATATGTGAAACGGGTATTTTTATTTTTTAAATCGACGTATTTACGTTACGGTTACACCGCGCGCTCGTGACAGGGCCTCTGAAGGTGTCTATGAATAAATTAGCCGTAACTTCGTAAGTTCATTGTAAGTAATCAATGTTTTGCGCAATACATGTAACACGACTGTTAAGAATCGTCACGATTCCGTTGTTTGTCCGTCACTTTCGTTGAAATGCTGAGAACATGTTACGTGTGGTGTCACGACCGTGGCCTTTCGCGAACAAGTACTGGAACGCATAAGTTCGTCGGATTTTTATCGTACAGCAGTATGCACGTCGATGGTATCACTTTGATCTCAGGCTGGCCTAGCGTAGAACATAGTTATAATGGAATAAGAGACCAGTTTATACTGGATTTATTAGCAGCGCCATGCGGTTTACTGTACGATAGTATGTCTGAATCACCAAATTGGCATGAGAACATTTTTGAGTGGTCGTATTTGTGAATGATCAAATGATGTAAGTATGACTCACCAACTTGAGTCTTATGAGTGAATCTGCAATTTTTTTTAGTGTTGAATGTAATTGAAAGTTTTCCATGAGCTATGACAAAGTCTAGACAGGAAAACGTTAGGTAAAAGTACAAGCAAAATTGATTAAAGATAGATTACTTGTGTCAGTTAAATATGTCTTGTATTTTTGGGCATCCAAAGTTCCAAATAAGAAAACATTTTGCATTTCAGAACTCGTGAGAAAACATAAACGTTGGTAAAATAAAATTGAGCCATCTGTATCGTTCTGTATGAAATATGACTGCGACGTGCATTTACGAAGAAAGCATACTCCAGTGTGGCTGGCTCTACGTGTCCTAGGAGGACATAACTTACCGTTTACATTCTTTTTAATGTAAACATTTTCATAATAACGTTGTTATTTAATTCCTTTGTAAAAAAAATAAGGTAAAAAAAAAGTATAACCTGGGGTAGGTTTACGTACTGTTACTAAGTGTCGCCATTTCTTAAAATTTCTCAACGTCAATTTTATTTTGGTTAAGTTTGACAATCTTTGCAATTCATTTAGTAACTGAAAGATAAGTAGACGTGCTTAAAAATAAAAATAAAACCTTAAATGAAGTCATAAACATTTTCTTTTCTAAGAAACATCCCAAAATACAGTAATATTTCTTGTTGACAAGTTGGTACGTTTAAAACTAGGTGCGCCTGTATCTAAGTGAAAAGATATTGTAACTACAATAAATAATCTGACACGAGTCGTTTTCCTAGAAAGCGACCATTTTGTACACTTCATGAGAGGTCAACGACCTATATTCCCACAGTCGTCGAGAAAAAACCTAGTAAAAATAAGTTTCGCAGTCAAATGAGATTAAACGAATCACAAATTGGTGGATAGGAGTCAAACTTATAATAGGACTCGTTTAAAAAGTTTGCGAATATGGAACGATCGTATAAATCGAACAGAATCTCCAGTTCTAATGAGAATAATACCTTCCTAGCAAAATAGAAAAAAAAAAAAACATAACTTTCCAACGAAAAAATATCTCAACTTATTTATCGGAAAGGTTACTGAGTTTGTGTTATCCTTATTTATCCCTTACTATATTGGGAACTGTATTATTTCCTTCAAAACAACGTTCAATTTCTGATTCAATGTTTCCATAGCTACAATGACAAATTACACTGTCTTCCATTAAAATATTAATTTTCCAATTTCGCCTACACAAAGCCTCTGGCGAAAAATTCCAATCAACGCTCAAAGCCCCGTAAATCACGATCGATTCTGTATTTTAAGAATTATTTACATTTACGATTAGTACAAAATAGTAATTTAAATTTGACGGTAAGATTGCCAGATCCCTAGCAGAGATTGTCAAGGCTGATGAGACTTAACAATCCTAATTATGATCATCACAACATGACCTCATCTTCTTCGTGAGTCGTTTATCAAATTGAATTTATCTTAACGTAATTATGCACGAAAACATTTTGTTAATGAGAAACTAAAATGTTAAAAGAAACAGATAAAATCTTTCGGTACCAAAGATATATGATTCGATTTCCAAAGTGTTTCCTTATTTCTCGTCGTTTCGCAAGTAAAATCCGCATTTGAGCGGTCCAGCAGGAAATCTAACGGAGGAACCGTCCTCCCGACCCGCCTGCCTCCGGCAGAATGAGCAACTTTTCCTTCAATCCCCACATTATTCAATGGTGACAATCTTCCAGACTTCCTCATAGCCTCTCATCGATTTGGCGAGAGTTCGTCCGATAGGGCATATAAAATTGCCTATTTTATTTTTTCAGAATTTTCTGCTTTCTGGCTACGTGGATCGAAGATAGCTAAAAGACATTCTAGCTACCGATTTGTTTTGTTTCCTTCCTTAACTGTCTATTGATTTGAAGACGCGGTCACTGCATCTTTCTTTTTGTCATTTCATTGATCTTCATTTGAAGCAAATTCGAGTAATTTAGAAAGTGATTACAAAAAACGAAAATCGACACATCGGTAACAAGGTGAAAGTTAATGTTATCACAAAATGATTCATCACTGAAGGACGCGACCTCAACAAGGAAAAGAAATGCCATTCAGTTCCTCAGATTAAGTACCGGGAGATCAGATCAAATAATAAATATAACAAACGTTTACTGGGAAAATAAGCACAAAGAATTTCTCTCACATCTCTCATCATGTGGGTTTTCTGTATTCTATTGTCAGCAGAAATCCCTAACTCAGTGAACAAACAGGCTCAGACAGGTATCTCACATCAAACGTATCAATGGATTCCTTTCTTCAAAGGGCTGTATTTTTAACCTTTGACGACGCTAACGTAAACATTATTCAGAGTAAATGATCTGAACAGTCCGATAATAATCAGTCTTATATAAATGCTAGTTCATCATCTCCGAGGCCATAAAATCGAAGCCTAATTAGCAAAATTACCATAGAGACAGCAATCCCATTTCTTTTCAGCTTTCGACAGATGCATATTTTATTACTTGATTAAAATCAGAAGCAGACTACCTAATTTATATTTGTCTAATATCGATCTCGTTAAGTTGAATAATACGACCGTAAATCTCAGTTGATAGTCCCCCTCAGTTCCTATCGCATATTTTTATGTTATATTAAATCGAACTGGGGGAAACTAATCAACTTAATATTCGCATAAACCTTCAAAATTAATATTTTATCTTTTATTTAGAGGGTCGAAGACGAACACTCATAATTAACCTCTCATTTATTTTTATGGATGAATATAATGCCTTTGAAAACATAATTAAATACACGGGGACGTGTTTAAAATCTTTGCATATTAATTACTCGTAATATATTTTAAGGAACCTAATTAATAACAAAATTAAAAGCAATACTTTACTGATCTTCGAAGGAAAGATAGGAAGGCTTCTTTTCTTAATCAAAATCATATTTATTTTGACTCACACGCGATGTAATATAATTTTCCTAACCTAAAATAAAAATAAAATATTAAAATAAATATCACTACCTAGCTATTATAAAACATTAGCATGGAAATCCAAATAAAGTAGAAATAATAAAGCTCAAAAAGTATTCCCCTATATCTATTGGTACTCGCTATGAACACTCCATAACTAGGATTTGGCAATCAAAACTAAACTAAAAGTATAACGGTGCCAAATGTAAACTGCTTTCATGAAAACAGTTTTGTCACACAACTGTGTCAAAAGTGTTCAGTGAAATGAAAGAAACTAAGATCGTTTTCCACACTGAAGTCTCGACAAAAACAAGAATTAAGAAATGTTTTTCGCTTTTGAATGTCTACCTCTACTTAATCAATTTGCAACGACTGCTTCTAACATCCAAATAAAACTATGAGATATTAGACAAGTAATACCCAATAATTATGTTAGATTTGATCGATCCATTCGATAATCTCGTAATAAATTATGCAAAGCCGTCAATATACCTTTCTAAACATGTCTAACTAAAACAAATGGTAATTTGGTAAGGTTTCATTAATTCCTACCTGTCAAATTATACGCGGTGTGGCCCCGAAGTCCAATTCCTTAAGTAAGTATTAGCAACTGCGCTACGCAATAGCACATAATTCTTTTCTTATTGAATGCAATTGCATATTTACGATAAGTGCGTAGAACTCGCCACCGCTAAACTGGCCGCTTTAGCAGAATCATACCAGGATAGTATTCACGTTAAAATTCTTAAAATGGTCACAGACTCAGTTAATATTATGAATTGTCACTTTGGGACCGTTTTACGATTTGTAACGTAAGTCATATTATTAGTCGCGTTCGTGTTTCACGCGCGCCTCAAAGAGATGTCAGCAACCGAGTAGGGGTCCGCATGGGCCGATGCCTGCCAGGGCTGCCGGACTGTTCGAAAGAGATACTGCGGCCCTGGAACACAAAGGGCAAAGAAGGAACATGGATGGGTTTTAGTCAGTACAAGTCTTTACACTCCCTTCCGCTCCGCCCAGAGTGGGGGGGGTCATTTGATGATTTCCCATACGAAAAAAAAAAAAAAGTCATATTATTATCCTTTTATGATTCTGCTAAAGCGGTCATTTTGGGCCCCCAGATTTATAAAGGTGGATGAGACGAAAAGGACATAGCAGGTGGCGTTCTGTAGTTTCTGCCAACCCCCATATGAGAAAAGGCGTGAGTTTATGTATGTATTGCATATTTCCGATTTACTTCGTCACGGAGTAGTCGTGCCATTGAAGAAAGTATCAACTGTTTACTTAAGTTGGACTGCTCCGGCGTAGATATGCTGTGGCCACTACAGCTACGATGTACGTGTTCGATTATTCTTGTACACAGAAATACTAAGTTAGAAAAACTTGTTGTGTAGGTATATATAATACTACAAATGAATGAACACTGGTCTTCATTCTTTTTTGCGATCCCACTAGCTAATAACTAAATAAAAGTTTGTTTAACTTCAGTGCAGATGAAAACTCCACTCATTTCTTATGGAAATTTCTGACAACAACTAAATTATTGAAAAAGAACACTGAACGTGTGACGCAATATTTTCAAAATAGCTTCTCCACATAGAATAAGCGCATAATACAATGGGTATATGCCAATAGCATATCTCGTACTCAATAAATAGACTCTGATTTACTGGCCCACAATATAAAGAGTGCCCATGCGCAGAGAAAACGTCAGATATTCACGGTCAGTTGGTAATGGTATCCGTCATCGACGTTCTTAATAGATACTGTTATAGCCAGCTGTTATACACTCTTCAAGATTTCTCGCATCAAAAACATGGGAAAAAGCAACAAGTTCCTATTTATTGCGAACTCAAGTGAAATCTATTAGTTATGGTCAGAAAGGAAATTAAATTGGGATCCTGCTCCTAAGCTCGGGGAGCCTCAAAAACTTGGAAGTTTCGCCTTATAAATGGCATTATTAAGCTCCGTAAACTTAGCCGAGTAAATTAGTGGGGTTTCCTTATGTTTGAAGTGTGGGCGTTGTTTAATAGACATTGTTTTGGTATTGAATATTAATAATCGAGTATTAATATGTTTTCTCGAAAAGATCGCTCGTGTACCGAGGGCAATGTCAAATCTTGGAGAATGTATAAGCAGAACCAAAACATTCACAACTTTATCTATCGTTCCATCTCCGAAACAGCTTCTTCTCAAAAACTAATTTTAATGAGGTTTTGGAAACTTTTACTCATATTCCATCTTTAACCTCGAAAACTTCGAATAAGTCTATAAGTACGTTCTTATACCATCAAAATACGTAAAAAATGTTGAGATATCTAATCAAAAGTAATAAAGTCTATTTTAAGCCTGGCAACTCGAGTCGGTTCCCAAACAAAATCTAGTGAGCAATAAATTCCACGCTAATACATCTCGAGTTTTATGAAAAAAATAAATTGGTCATAAAATCGTTTTCGGCACGAGTTCACAGCTCGAATGATCGGAGATTAATTTCACAAACTGGTCGGTTGAGGTCGTAAGGCTAATGGCAGACCGTACCGAAAATCACTTGGCGTTTGTTTACGAAGGTTGATCAAGGCGCACATCGATCCGGCCGGTTCGGTAACGGTACCTACACGGCAGATTCCGGCACGTCCACTAACGGTCACCCTCCTGTCTCCTCAGAATACTTGTCATGGCATCTCGCACGCTGTTCAGCCGATTCGCGTGAATAGAATCTAATAAGTTTGTAGATTGCATATAAATAAAAGAGTGCAAGATACTCCATATCCATTCATTATTGATGCTCTTTGTTGGCGCAAACCTCGTTGTGTTGCGGTTATTATTCTATTGTACGATGCGTCACTTCTGGAACAAGCAAGACATGACGTGTATTGTTTCATTCGTAATGCTTGAGTAAGTAGGTAAGTGTGCAAATGCTTGTAGACTAACAGGCTTCTCGGACAATCTACGTAAGCCATGCTTACAGTAATAACAAGGATCTAGCTTGACCTTAAATCACATGCACTGGACATTTAGAGAAAATTTTCTTAATCACAGAGATAAACAATTCTGCTGTTCGCACTCTTAATAATTTTATCTCGTTGACGTTTGTAATCCAGAAGGGGGGAGAATGAAAAGGGAGAGGGTTGGCGTCTTATCCAAAAAGTAGGCAAACTTTCATCCGTCGAGATTTCGAGAACCATACTACCTACATATCCACATAATCACGTCGTCATAGTAAATTCAGTTTCCGAATGCCTTTTTTACGTCAAACGTTACATAAAACCGTACTTCTAACTTTTCAATAACCGCTTAACTACACGTTAAAGTCGTAATTAATCATTTCGCTCTAAAGAGAGCCACAGTTTCCGAGTTACAAACTGTAAAGCGCACGGACGTAAAACATTTAGTAATAGTTTTAACTACTTAAACTTATGTTTGCCGCTTGCCATAATCGGAAATGTAAAGCCTCGTATACACTAGGACATCAATTAAACTGGGCATATGTTCAGGTCCTTTCAGTTCTCTGGCTTATACATCTCGGTACATTGAATTCTCTTTCAAAAGTATGTGCAAGTAAATGTGCACTTGTGTAACCTAGGCTTTACAATAAACCACCTTTCATAAAACTATGCAACCAGGAGTATGTGCTGTTGCGATTATATCTATGTAGTTTCGAGTTATGACATCCTCATTCCATTCCATCTTTGTGTGTCTTCTAGTTTTAATAGGTCTGCTTTGAGAGGAAAGTGGCTACTATGAGCAGTATGGCCATAAAATAACAAGTTATTGTTGTTCAGAGTTAAATGTTTCCTGAAGTGATGTCATCTGTTACGAAATTAAGTTGAGCGAGCTAAGCATCTAGTTACATACGTTTTTTTCTAAAAAATAAACTCAGACAGACTCTTGTTCTTACTGTTACACTTACTAAAATATTGAAATTAATTTCATCTACGCAGCCACTTACTTTCCAAGGCTAAGAAAATAACGAAACCTTCCAAATATAGCATTAAAATTGCAAAACAAACAAAATGAAATTACGCCCGAGGTATCACCACCCATTACGTTCAGCAATTTTAAACTTGTAATGGCGTAAAGTTGAAACCAAAAGTGATCAATCGAGACTCAATCGTGACTCGAACCTGGGGTCCTTCGTAACTGTTGCGTAGTTACAACAAACGTAATAGCATTGGCACGATAACTTTTACTCCAAAAAACGTAAAGCGTCGTAAACCGATGTAAATCGCTCTTAGATCACAGACTTGGGGTCAATATCATCATTACAGACTTGATCTTTTTTAAAAAGCGAGAGTGTGACTGGACTGGTATGTTTCCGGTGAATTTCTAATGGCGACTGCCACTAGACTGGCTGCGGCGGAAGTGTTGATGATTTCCGTTTCTATGTGACAAGTTTTTCTATTTCCATATTTTATTTGGTTCCGTCAGATTGCGAACGCGTGTGAATGTTGATAAGCTGGTATGTTATGTACATGTGTCGTGACAAAGTTTGTACTGAGCTTTATATGCCTCTTAATATTTTTATAGTTAGCCAACAGGAAAATATTCTATTAATAAATTCTTTGTCGTATCAATGGGTCAATTAAAAAGAGGAAAACATATATAAAAGTATACAGGGTGTAAACGGACCCGTCAACCAAGCATTATGTACATCAAACTAAGTAACCCTACGGCAAAATTATTGCTGGGGAACGACTTTTTTTTTGAGGTGAAAAAACACGTTTTCCGGTAAAACTCAATGTAACGCACTCAAAACTTAGTGCTGATAGATGCTTTGTAAACGGGTCATGGAGGTAATTAAAGTAAAGTTAAAACCTAAAAATTAGTATTTAAAAAAAAAACTTGTGAATAAATTGGGACTTTGGCCTCTAATATCTCCGTAACTAAAAGGTTCCCAGCAATGACAGGGAGAACAAGTGCCTTTTTCGGCTTGGTTAAGGGTCTTTTTACACCCATTATGTAACTTAACATAACTTAAACTTAACATTCGAAGCTTATTTTGTAAACATGTTTTGATTAAATTTTGCACAACATGTAAACGATGTCGCCCACACTGTAAGCTGTGAAAAACTTTACGAAAAGGAGGTAGAAAATAAACTAAGCGAAATCGCTTTGACCGGACAGGACTCTGCATTTGCATTTGAATAAGCCATTTCACACTCTTTCAGGAAATAAATTTTCCTAAGCTTCAGTTTGTGCCATACTTAAGTCTTGTTAAGTGCCATTTAAACTAGCATTACAAATACGCTACGTAAAAAATCGTCACAACTTTACATTTTTATTAAAATACTTTTTGTTTTCTTCCACTTTCATGCAGATTTTCGGCGACATTATCTCTCGAAATATAGGTATTATGCTGAATGAAATTCAGTCAGTGATTTCTATTGCATATCGTTTAACTGTTGATCCGTAACGCTTAGATTGTATGCTTTCATCTGTTTTTTGTTGTGTCACAGTTCCTGCTTTAGAAAATACTTTCAGGAAAATGTTCATTTATTGTTTACACGTACTGTTTTCATTGAATAGTTTAAGAGCGGGTATATTCATAGTAAAAAATCACTATATCTATACAAATAAATAAAATTGAAGTGTCTGTTTGTAATATCAAAAGACAGCTTTTTACTGAATGCATATAAAATTATATACGGCACTTATAACAACACATTTTTTTTTATTTTTGTCTGTCTATTTGTTCCGTCTAATCTCCGAAACGGCTGGACCGATTTTGACGGAAGTTTTACTGGCATATAGCTGATGTTAGAAGGTCTAACATAGGCTACTTATTATTTTAGACTAAGAATTAGGGTTCCGCGTAAAAAAATCCCTTAAAATTGGTAACAAAATTCGATTAAAAAATGGAAGTAATGTTTTTATAATAATTTTACGCGAACGAAGGTCGCTGGCAACAGCTAGTAAATAATAAACTATTAATTCGAAGTAAACTTACTAATTTTGATATTCTTTATATTTGATATTAGTTATTACAATTTAAAACCAATACTGTAGCGCAAAACAGAGCAATGCTGTATAGTTTCATGTATTAGCATAATAAGCACAATCAGCCTATTAATGTTCCCACTGCTGGGACGCAGGCCTCCTCTCAATGAGAGGGAATGGGCTATAATCCACCACGCGGGCCCAGTGCGGGTTGGTTTCACGTATTAATATTGATCAATTAAATCAACGCAGTGAAAATTTTGACAACTCTTTACGACGTTGCCAACTTTCGGAATGCACAGCCATCTCCGCTAATAATATTGCAATCGTTTGCTGACAACACTATCTATGCTAATACCCATAGTATTACGCCTGTAATAGGCATATAATGTGCTCTAATGACACAAGCTGCTAGGGAAGTTAATCGGCTTAGCTGCAGATCATGTTCTAGACATTACCGATTGGTTTACCAGCTATGAATCTATTCATACTATGTGCACTAATCCTTTATTATCATAAAAGCGAGAGTAACTCTGTCTGTCTGTTACCTTTTTACGGCTTAACGACTAAACAGATTTGAATAAATTTTAGACCATGTCTGGACTAGGACGTAGGTAGGGAACTTTTATCTCGGCAGTACGTTCCCATTGGGAAATTTTCGACCTCCAAACAGACACCGGGAAAAAGCCAGCCTATAAATCAGTCTATTTTTAAAACATTGACTTCCTTGACAACGTCTCATATCACCTTTACCATACACGTGTATCCGTCCTCTAATTTTACCCCAGTTACTCAAAATCTTGGAAGTAATAATGAACGGGGAAAATGCCGAAGTAGAAATGCTCCAATCTGTTCAAAGAGCTCTAGACCTGTCCTGCCACGTCCTACCTCATTATTTAACAAAGCTATTCATGTTACACAGAAGCGCCTATGAATTACTAAAAGCACTTCCATTAATGTACTTAATTATAACTTGAGACCTTAAGCTTTCACAACAATACGCTTACAAAAATAGGGACAAAAAGATCAACTTACTATTGAACCCATAGATCACAAAACTTAACTACAAAGAATCTTAATTAAGTTAGCCATGCGATACTTATCCATATGTTCTTTTAATTAATAGGTTTTTTTAATGCCAGTGAAGGGATGGGACGATTTACCGATGAAAGGTCAGATGTAATGTATGCGAGTCAGAGTCCATCGGAACAATCGGAAGCCAGTTCGAGATACGACGAAGTTCCTCCAATCACACCGTCACGTAACGTTCGGTTATATCGATAGCTACTTTTATTCGGAAGAAAACTGGTTAAAGAAAAGTTGCCAGGAAAGTTTTTATCGTCGGCCGCCGCAGTCGGTCGACAAGCGTCGCCTTCCGAGATTACTGTTTTTAGAAGGTAACGGTATAAACCAGAGTGAATTAAAAAAGTGACAGTGACAGACTACGTTGATTGATCATCGCGATAAGTTGGAGGTGATGTACCCGTTGTCGAAATCATGTCAGTAAAATCTAAGCTTTTAAGAAATGACCCGACTTTAATTTCTTTACTCACTGTTTCTATAAAAGAACTGAGACAACTGGTACTTTCTAAGTGATACGCCGAAAAAGTCGGGCCAATTTAATAAGTGTAGGCCATCTACAGTCTTGTATTCTTTTTGAGCATAAAAAGGAATGGCGTTTGATGTAGGCTTCTATTTTCAATCTGGTAAACAATATGTAGCGAGAAAATGCTTTTACAAAAAATGATCCTTTTACAATATGTTACTTACAATATGTTTTTGTATGACACAAAACTGTAATATGTTACTCGCAACTTGAGTACTTTTTACGAGGCGATGCTTCGTTCTGTTACTAAAAAAGTACTTGCGTTACCAGTGAAACATTTCTGATAAAGTTTTTGTTAAAAAGTATAATTTAGGTGTCTGTATTATTAAACTTTTTTAATAGGAACTTCGTTTTGCTTTGGTATGTTTTTTCAGTTTTCATAAAGGACCAGAGTCATATTTTTTTAAAACCTAGTAGCAGTAATATTTGTTGCTAAGCTATCCAGGTTGCTACGTACTGGTTGAACAAAATCTGAGTCATCGATTTGAGAAGAAGAAGAAGAAGAACTAAGCTTTTATTCGAAATTTGAAGCCAAAAGTTCACAAAGCACGTATGGGACAATGGTGTGAGCGGCGGTCGATGTAAGTCGCTCCACCCCTGTCATTAATCTCATCTCTTTCGCTAGCCAAGTCACGCCGCATTTGGGGGAATGCCGCGCGCCCGCCAAAACGACTTCCCAAAAAAGCTTGTCTGCCAAATTACACTGACCTGAAGTGTGTTTTGATATCTACCGAGTATTACGTTGGATTTTCATTCATTTTCTCCCCTGACAATCGTTTCATTGTTACAGCATGTCCCAATGGCGATACTTGCTTACGTAAAATTTTATCGGAATCTCGTGATTTATTACGATGTCGGGAATATAAATCTCGCATAGAAATATTTTTAATGAATCGTAAAGTATTTTTATAGCCGCTTATTATCATTTCACGTATTTACAAATAGGTAGATGTCTGTTATTTATGACCGTGACAGCAACATTTCAATTGGTTCACAATTCACAAACCTAGTTTTTGCACAATACAACTGGTAAACGGAACGTTTCAATAAAAGCCTGCGGTCGTGTAAGCAATTAAACGAATAACCGCTTCACATGGAGAGCACGTTCTGAATTAAATATCTATCAATTCGATGAGGAGACGCGGACGAAATAGATCGCATCTAATAGACACTATTATTTGGTACAACAACGTGCAAAAACGGATACAACAAAAAGCTAGCCTCTATGATTCATACGTCAGAGACGCAGACGGGCGTTCATTGATGTCTTGCAGACAAGAAAATAGAAGACATTGAATTGCCTAAGCTCTCTAGCTTAGGCAATTCAATGACTTCTATTTCGATAGAGATCTGACATCAACAATTTAAAAACAAAAAACTTAAAACTAAAGTTAACATTCGTATTTTTTCGCCATTATTGATTAATATGAATGGAATATGCTGGTATGATTTTTTTATTAACACTTAATGTTCATTAAACGACATGTACAAATATCATACAAAAACTAGTTAATTCTAATTGACAGTCCTCAATCAAAACGGTGATACGAGTCGTCATAAAAATAATTTACGACGACAGCGTACGATTTAGAAACACATTTGGCAACTAATCGCTCGTCTGCACCTCTCCGCCTACCGTCAGTTAGTAATTAAACTTACTCTGTGTGATATCAAACCGGAACATCTAAAACTACTTTCAATGTTAAGGTTGCTACCAAAAAGTATTGTTCGTAAATGTTTTAATTTTAATTTAACATTGTCTGTATGTTCTCAGGGATTTAATCATCGGTTTTTCGGTCAATTGCGCTATAATAGTGAAATTATTAGAAATGTTGTGTGTACTTCATTGTGTTGTCTATATTTTCGAAGTTTAAATTATGCGTGAAATGTACCATACATTTGAGAAACTCTGGGATAAGTTTAGTCTTACCAAAAATCTTTTCATCATCATCATCATCATTTCAGCCGAAAGACGCCCACTGCTGGACATAGGCCTCCCCCAAGTGTCGCCTTTTTTTTTTTTTTTTTCGGATGGGAAATCATCTAATGACCCCCCACTCTGGGCGGAGCGGAAGGGAGTGTCAGACTTGTACTGACTAAAACCCATCCATGTTCCTTCTTTGCCCTTTGTGTTCCAGGGCCACGGTATCTCTTTCGTACAGTCCCGCAGCCCTGGCAGGCATCGGCCCTTGCGGACCCCTACTTATTTGCTGACATCTCTTTGAGGCGCACGTGGAATACGAACGCGCCGTCGACACGGCCTGTCGTCATAAGACGGCCGGAAAAACGGCCATTGACCGGTCCCGTGGGACTCGCATCCAGCGGATCCCTGCAACCTTCACCAGGTCATCTTTCCACCTAGTCCACCCTTCCAACGCAACGTCTTCCGGTTCGCGGTCGCCACTCCAGAACTTTTCGGACCAATCGGCAATCCGTTCTGCAAGCTATGTGCCCTGCCTACTGCCACTTAAGTTTGGCTATTCTTCGAGCTACGTCGGTAACCTTGGTTCTCTTGCGGATGTCCTCATTTCTGATTTGAAACTCCGCAAGAAAAATCTTTTGCATAACTGAAAATAAAAAGCCTGCTCAAAAGATTTGTTTCCAACATAGTCCCTTGGTTACTATTATTTATTCCGTGGTTTTAAAAGTCATTCACTTTTCCTTAATGTAAAGAGGAAACAAAAGAAAGCTAGCTCCGCTCAAAGTTTTCCTCGCGCTAAACTCGTTTAAAAATAACTTGAATATTCCACAGCATAACAATGTTTTTTTTTACATTTTAACACTTGCGTTAGAATTT
The DNA here is from genome assembly GCA_963576755.1 of Noctua janthina. Lineage (NCBI taxonomy): Eukaryota > Metazoa > Arthropoda > Insecta > Lepidoptera > Noctuidae > Noctua > Noctua janthina. The sequence continues at coordinate 11,164,156 of OY755055.1, forward strand.
AAAGCTGCTACATTTTACAGATAAAGAATGTTATCTAGAAAACCTATCTGAGAAACCATCTAATCATAAACGTAGATAAAAATGTAAAAGGAAATGGTTTCCATAAGTGGGCACTCAACCTAACCCCGCTCGGACTGACATTATCATACATTAATTATGTATACCGCGGAACAGTAACGCAACTTTATCTTTATTTTATTTAATTTTCGTAAAACATGGTTAAGCCGCGGTATTTGTCACTTGCACAACTCTGTTTTTAATGATACACAGAAAATACAAAACAATAATGTACTAGATTTTTAAAATTACTACTCGACATATTTTATTATTGAGAATAAAAATCTATCACTGCTAATTAAAATTATTTGCCCGGGTGACTCAAACTAACAATGTCAAATGATATAACAATTGAACATCGATCTAGTTTCAGATTTCGTTTATCTTCAATTTCATAATCGAATAAAACGTAAGCATCAAATTGACACCGTATTTATTTATTTGAATCGTGAAATTGGAATTAAAAGATAGGTTCAAATATCTTTACTTACGTAACTAAGAAAAAGGTCTTGAAGCAAAATTAAGTGGCGATCAATCATAAGAAAACCTTTTAAACACCGTTGTATGCTTGCCTCGCAATTATCTGAAAGCCTTTTAATTCATAATATAAATACTTTTTATCGTCCATATACTCGTAGGTACAGGCTACAGTAATAAGTGTCAAGCAAACTGGCTCATTACGTAATAAGTAGTATCATATTTTATACTAACGACTGCCAACGAGTTTTATTGCCGACTATTGCAAAAAATATTGCCACTGGTGTACTGTAACCGTCTTGGAAATCTAGAAATAAAAACAACTAGACTTGTCTGGAAAATGTTATGCAGTTAAAAGCTAAATAACTGGTGAAGGGTACTTATATTATCTTGTATTAATAATATATTATATTAGCATACGGCGTACATTTGATATTTATTGTTAGGCACTTATGTTTTAGTAATCAATGCGTAAGCGACTAAAGTCTAGCCAATATCATTAGTTTTCTGTGTAGTCATGTTGAGCAGAGAAGCCGACAGAGAAGCAGACGATAAGCCGTTGGTCCCGGGTGTCATTTGTAGATCTTTGACAGTCGTTAGGTAGTCAGTGGCCCAAGAAGTCTGACAACCAGTCTTACCAAAGGGTATCGCATTACCCAGTACTAACTCGGTTGTGGAGGTCAGATAGGCAGTCGCTCCATGTAAAATACTGGTATTCAGCTGCCTCGGTTAGACTGGAAGCCGACTCCAATATAGTTGGGAAAAGGCTAGGCAGATGATGATGATGATGTTAAGCAGAGAAGTCGTTTTTCAGTAGTTTTATGAATTGTGTACGTTATTAAACTTTTTGATTAAAATACTCAAGTTTCTTCCATTCCCTCAGATGTTTTGTATAACGTGCAAACTTTTCATACAGATAGCAGACATTTTTGCGTGAAACTTTTCCTAATAACTACAAAATTATGTAATATTAGGTAAAATTAATTACGACAGTAGTGTCAAACTGCTCTCAATGGTTAAAACTTCGGAAGTTTATTGAAATATACCTAAGTTAGGTTATAACTATTTCGTAAAGGAAACCACTGGAACTTTGAACGTAGTCATGACAAAGATTCTGGCCTTAAGGAGCGGTGGGCGTGCTAATAGATGAATATTAGTTTCTTGTTTGTTCACACATATACTTCCATTTTGTTTAAATGTAAAAGCTTAGGTACCTGTAGTGCTTATAATGTTGCTGATGTCCCTATTCGTGATTAGAAATAGGACTTTCAAAAACCATCTACAGAAGTAATTAAAACCGGAAATTATATCTGCAATTTCTTCATAAAGTAGAAACTCAGTGTTACCAAATTAATAAACCAATCTGCTTTAAGCATGTGGCAATATAGATTTCAGAAATGATTTCGTTCGAATCTAATTTATATCAGTCCCGTAGTTCTCGTAATTAGCTGTGGGTACGACAGCCAATTTTTGCAATTTAAAATATAAATTGCGTGGCGGTATTTAAATTAAAAGTAGTTGCACCACTGTGCATTTTTATAACAACCGCAATTTCATGTCGCTTTTAAAACTATTGACACATATACCTGTGCCTTTTATAACGATTAATTTATTTCGTTAACCTTTTGACCGCCAAAGCTTGAACGCACGCGCGTGCCCTCTACGCCAAGCCACAATTTCGTCTACCATTTTGTCACATATTTGTGTCGTTTGGCGTACAGGGCACACGCTTGCTTGTCACGTATATGTGACAATGGCGGTCAAAAGGTTAAATAACCTTTTTATTACTGTCAGTAATTAACAATAGTTATAGCAGCTGCTCTTTGTTTTTTGCCAGTGTGGCTGATTAATTTATTATCAGTGTTGGTCGTAATTATCGTTTATTATCGCATATACACAATATCACAGATTCTGCAGCTGATCTTTTATTGATATTGTACAGTATTAATACTGCTTTTGCAATTTTGAACTGTTACAATATTTCATAATTCTACGTTTTTTTTTCAGTGTTAATATGGACGCCTCTATTTTTTTTATTAAATTCCAGTCTACGATTGCCTTGACCAACTTACGATGACACAGGCAAACCTTACTTAATACTTAATTAGATTTTCCCGAACACCAAGGAAAACAGAGACAGCAAAACTTACGCGGAATATCTTTTACTTATTCCGTTACATAAGTGGCATGGTTTGGTATATAAGTAGAAATATGATACGGCGATGATACAGCGCGTCGTGCGAGTGACATGATGCATACTAATCGCCACGCCAATAGACATTATTAGATTTTATCTTTTTTTTTCCTTTAACCGTAACATCTATGTCACGTTAACAATGCTCGGACTTTTTTTTTATTTGTATGCTCTGAATTTAATCTTTGGTTCTGAATGAGTGTTCGATTTTTAAACATGACGTTCGTGCATACATTGGCTGCGGAATCTGTGTTGTCGATCTATTGAAGACTTATATGAGATGTAATTAACTGTATGATAATGTAGTAGGTGTGCTTACTAATCATCTCGTTGTAACGGGCAAAAAAAAAAGTAATTTTAGATTAATTACAATACACACTGTTTTGGAATACAGCCTTCATATTTTTTATTGCCATTTAAAAATAATTGTTCGACGATGTTACTACGGCCCAACTCTACGCTATCAATTAAACGTAATAAAATATCATTGAGGCGATGAGAGCAGCTCTATTGATACAAGCAAATTCTCGTAATTGAGTCGATAGTCCTTCCCATCCCTAAGCTCGGTACAATTACTCTCCCCCATGATAAATTATTTCAGCCTAATTACCGTTTCAAATACAATTAGAATTGAACAAATTTTGTTAATGGCCATTAAAAGGTACCTAATTATCGAAAACACGTACAGAGAAAGATAAGTTTGTTTAAAATTTTGCAAAGTCGCAATCAAAGAAATTATTGTTTTAATGTTACGAAATTAAGCGAAACACACGTCCGGCTATTACAGTGTTATCTATGTTTATATCGGAAATGTATAATTTTAAGTACATTATGAATAAAACATTGTATAAAACTAATTGGCTTAATCCGAACCCTGTGTAAATCAAAGACGGGACCGTCTCATTTCATACATTGCAGATTTTGTTAGTTCACTTTTATTTGCAATTGTGGACTGCATGCAGTATTATCAAATTATGTTGATTTTATCTGCCTTGATGGTATATCTGTACCTGTGTGTACCTGTGTGTATGTGTGTGTCTGTTGGTGGCGGTCTGTGTGTGTGTCTTGGTGTTATGTGTTTATTTAAAAAAGATGTAAAGTTTGTAAATATGGATGTTCGAGGTAATATCCGATTATTTTAGTTCCTTCACTGATTGCTACACTATTATCAAGTGCCGACGCGACGCGAACGAAATCGCGGATTTTTTTTAAAGAAATATGAGTATATCTTCATTCTTTATTCAAACCGTGACCTTTTAATTTACATACAAAACAACTTCTTACTCAGTAAGACTACACCTTAAGAACACATGCTGTCGCTGTATAAGATAACGCAGACCCTAATATAATAAACGGTTAATTGCATTTGAAGGGATGAAGCACACGAGAAATGATCATAACATGTTATGACGTAATAAGCGAGTAATAGCAACGCATCTCTCTTAATGATGATAACAGACCGATGATAGTATAGGCTCCACAAATGTAGTCATCAGCGACATCAAATATGTTATCGATGCAAATGTGTACACGCCCTTATCAGGTACTTTGGCCGCTCGAAAATTATATTACCGTGAAAAAGAAATCTTCACTTCAAAATATAATAATAATATTTTAATATAATATTTTTCACGAAAACGTACTTTAAAAATTTTCATATTATTACCGTAAATTATTTCGTCGTTTGTAAATAACATCCCCTGAGCGATGCAGCGATGTTCCTCAAATGATATTACCATTTTTTTACGTACACTTCCGCACTTATGAATACTTGAGCCTCTATCTCGTGCTAAGAAAAACGTTGATGAGCTAGCAATTTACATTCATCACTTACCTACTTAATTTTTATTTCGTGTTTACATTTATTGTTTGTTCCGAGAGCGAAGTAAAGAGACAGTCGTAAAACTCTCAAGGTTTAGTGGTTATGTAGGTTTATTAAATTCAGTAACTACACATTTACTGCTACTTCATTAAAGTTCTAGAAGACCGTCGACTAGAATGTTTCTTGAGTAACCTAATATTTATTCAAAGAATTTATAAAGTTTTCTTTTAGTTGGTCCAGTCTGCATTCCTCCATGATAAGTTCTAGTTACTTACCTTTTAGGAAAAAGTCAGCAGCGCTTCAATAATCTAGACACAGTTTAATTTATAAAACTGCGCTGATATCGAAACGAGTCCTGGTTAAATTCGATTTTCACTTGAAAAACGACTTGTCCCACTTCAATCACTCAATCCACCACAAAGTTTAGACGTCCTTGCACTATCAGTTTTCACGTCTCAAGCATACAGTTTCACTTTCTATAAAGCGTCCGTGATCAGCCACGAGCCGGGAAAGGCCGCCGCCAATGCAATATCAGAACGAGAACTCCGCAAAACTTCTGCCGAAGCGAGTACAGACGTAGTGAGCACGCAGACCGTCCGCAACGAACCACGCCGTCCGAACGCCGAACAGCGACTGTGATAACGACACTTCCTCCGAATGAACCTGCCAACCTCTCCATAGACTAAGCTCGCCTCTCTCTCGCCGCCCGGCGGTACTTAACGCACCCCGCGACACCCGATCTGAACTCTCGGATACTCACAACAAGAAACAAATTCCAACTAAACACGCCACCACGAACGCGTCTCGTTCGAAACGCGTAACGAGTTTACGGTACGTAAATCGTAGTGGATTTGTTTTGCGGCCCGGCCATAGTAATCCGGTTCTTCGTCATGGAGCTCACAGAGCGCTTTTTTCTGAATCAGTTCCCGTTAAATAGAGCCTTCTTTTTGTACAACATGCAGCCTGGTAGTCTATGTAGGGAACGCGGAATAACCGCTATGGACAAGATGCCAACTTTCTAAACTAAACCTATAAGACCGCTCTATTCGGATGGTAAATTACGTTATTTTTATTGGAAGTCGGAACGATAATAATAAAGCATTGAGTAGATTGGTTATTTACCGGCCGGCGATTGTCGCGGCCGGTGGCGGCGGTACGTGGTGTAATTTCGCAGGTGGTTTTTGCATCGTGCGGTTGTCGTCTAGGTTACGTTTTCCGATTTATAAGTTGCGGTTTTACTTTCGGTATCAATTACGCGAGCTGCGGTCGAAGCCCCACAATAACATGGCGGCAAATTGGATACCAGCCCTCTGAACCAGATTAGACTACCTTGTGAAGGCTGTCAGTTGTTACGCAAGGCTGCGACTAATCTTTTTGCAGTTAAAAATAGGTCGTGGACATAAATTGCGTTGTTTACTTCATAAAAGTCGGCGTAACTCGAAACGAAGTGCATTATATAAGACAGCTAAAGTGCGCATATATGTGAAGGCTTCCAAATATTGAAACCGTAAACCCTTTCGAGTGATCCCGCCATCCCGCCATCCCGCCACGGTCGTGAACTGGGTCAGCAAAGCGCGCCCCTAACATTAGGATGAATACACGTGACAAACTGCAACACCAAATTGACATTCTGAAAAGTACAATAGAAACACCGAAAATCATTTATCATGTCTTCCATACTCAGTTTTTCTTGAAAAAAAAACTGTGGTTCACATCTTGGGTAAAGTTTGGTTTCCATAAGAGAAAAACTCAGACTTAATTAATAAATAACAACACGTAATTTTTTCCACATGGAATCCTATTGTAAATACCTTAGAATTATTAGTAAAACGTATTTTATTTTCAATTTTGTAATACCATTTGCCAAACTTCCGATAACAATGCACACAATAGTTTCGTTTGTTCGTAGCCTTAGCAGGCTAGGGTTGCGCATCCCGCCGAGACGTCTCGGTTCCTCTCTATGCGGTACCACTCAGATGACTGACGGTAACACCACAAGTGCTGCTCATACTACCCGACTACCCGGGAAACCAATAAAATTTCGACAAGTACCGCTATATTGTACGAACGAACCACTGAACTGATAACACGAAATGAAACGTGAATTGAATGTAGTATCAATAACAATATAATAAATAAAGGAAAACTTGAATTTGGTATATCATTGTGTCTTATGTGTATTGGTTTTTATTTATGCTTTGTTAAGGGTGTTTCTGCACGCTTAAACAAGGACGTTGATTGAATAAAACATGTAGGTGTTAACAACGTTTTGCTGAAAAACTAATAAGAGATTCTCAGAAAAAGAGAAAAGGTCTTTAACATATAACAACGTTAACGGTGAGGCATCTGGCTGTACTAATGGTTCTCGTTATCGAGACTACTTTTTAAAACAAAACAATGTCATTTTGATCAAGTCCAATTAAATTTTTCTCTAAACTAGATGCGAGTGAACATCATAGCATATTAAACTATACAAAAATTCACTTCACCCTTCTGAAAAATAAGACAAGAAATCAATAGTTATCCTGATATATTTGTCTGATTATACGAGCGCCCGCGCGGGAGGCACGCCGCTTTTATGGCCCTGTTATTTTTTATGTGATCAGCACTTTGTACAGAGCGAACGCGATTTACAAGACAGTTTAATAAGGCTCAGATTCAGCGTCAATTTACGGCTGCAGTGTTATTAGAGGGAATAATCCTGAAACTGATATATTATTCGTAATACGCACTCCTTGAGTTGTGGGTTGTTTTGACCCCCGGTTGTGGAGAGATACCGTTTAGTTGGACCTATAATATTTTATGATACTCGTAGTTCCTCCTCCGAGACGGCAAATTGAGTCATTGCTTTCAGGAATAATTACGGAGTATTTGTAAGATTGACCAGTTAGTTACCTCAGGCAATCAATGTTAGATTCAAAAAATGAGTTGTCCGACCTTTTTAGTTTTAAAATATTAATCTAAAAGTACTATAATTTATCCCTCTGATAGAGAGGAGGCTTGTGTTCCAGCAGTGGGAACATTATATGCTCATTATGATTATACTATCATTTAAAAAGCAAACTAAAAGCAAATTGCCCTCAATCACAGTTTATTATCAGGTTTTAATCGCGTTGCTCTATTTCAGGGCCTCTGTAAACTAATTTAAAATATAGTGACAAAGTTGTTCTATGCTCCAAGTAAAATCAAAAAGTGGAAAATACTGCCCGAAGCACTCTGAGGCGTAGCAGGAAAACTCCTAATGACAGGGAGAAAGAATATCACGATGTGCTTCGACAATATTTGGTAAGTCTAGCCTCAGTCATTCTTATGTTCTACACCATACCTGGGAATCTTCTAGTTACGGAGATATTGTGGGTCAAAGTATATTGTTAGTACATGTTTTTAATGTAAGATTTTTACTTTAAACACCTCCACGACCCCCACGAACTAAAGCAGTAAAGTTGGCCTGCAGAGTTAAAGGTATAGCTATAGGAAGTGTTTGGTCTTTCTTTTCGAGACGGATATTAAAACATGGTGAAGTCGTTAACCATTATTTGCAGTAAATATACAATTGTGATGATATCATGTGAGACGTTTTAATGGTAGAGGCCAAGACAACTGACATGATACCTATTTAATACCGAATTACCAAACCTATTTGGCCTATGGCCTATTTTAGTTAAGTTTTATCAATCAGGTATTTGCAAATCATAAAACAAAAGACAGATGCAAAATGAAGTTTGAAAGATCACCAGACAATAAGACTTGTAAGAGCATACATCATCTGCCTAGCCTTTTCCCAACTATGTTGGGGTCGGTTCAGTCTAACCGGATACAGCTGAATACCAGTATTTTACATGGAGCGACTGACGATCTGACCTCCACAACCCAGTTAGTACTGGGTAATACGATACCCCTTGGTAAGACTGGTTGACGAGATTTTGTGACTGACTACCTGTAACGACTGACAAAGTTCTACAAATGCCAGCCGAGATCAACGGCTTAACGTGCTTTCTGAGGCACGGAAGAAACTCGGTATGTAATGGGTGGTCAGCCATCTTAGGCAACCTAGGCAAGCACGGCTTAACCGAAACCTAATAAATGAGCTGCCATATCGCTCATCTGTACTTTTGGCATAAACTTCACATCATATGTAGGTACCACTAATATTGTTCTAGAAATACATGTCAAGATTTATAATAATAACAAAATAATAAATTCATTTATTTCAGGTAAATAACACCCATTGCTATACATAAATTGATAGAAATCCGAAAACATGGACAAATAATATCAGATAAAATAATATAGAATCAAAATAAAACCAAATACAATACAATCAAACTAAATCAAATTGAATCAATTAAAACCAAATAAAACAAATCAAATTAAAGCAAATCAAAATAAATCAAATAAAGCTAAAACAAATCAATACCTGAGGTTTAAGATTATTTATTCTCATAAGAATTACACTATTCACTTACATGAGAATATTAAAACTAAACACTTAAAAATAACAAAAGTTGGGGGTATTACAAAAAATTAGACATCGATTATATAAATGTTTTGAGGGTACATTACAAATCATTGCAGACAAAGTGTTCGTTCGATACATGTAAGCAAGTCTCCGTGTAACAAAGAAAAAACGGTAACTGGATGTGGCTCGACATTATTGTAGGGAATGTGAATTTTCCACTATAATTTTTTTAAGTAGCTTTTTGAAAGTGGTTTTGGATTTAGATTCTTTGAGGTCCCTCGGTAACTTATTAAATATTTTAGATCCTTCGTACACGATAGTTTTTCTTCCGTAGTTTGCCTTATACCTTCTTCTTTCTTCTTTATCTAGCAGTATTACTTGGTAGCAAATATTTGAATTTCAGCTTTTTGGTTCACAGCCTGGTTCTATTTTTGCACTAACCATCGTCTTGTTATATATAACAGTGATCCTTGGGTTTCAATTTCGAAGTTGAAAAGACTTTTCCTCTCAGAAGATCATTTTTATTTTAATGCAAAACGAACTAACGAGTAAAATCACGAAACTAAAGTTCTATTAAAAGAAAAATGAAGGCAAAAGAATTTATAAAATATTTAGACATGTTAAACGACACATTAATGCCAACAGCATTTAAAATATTGGCAACAATGCATTTAAAAACACTTCCTTCATAAAAACTGTAACTAAGTGAAACAGTAAATAGCAAAATAACTTCGGAATTCGCTGTTTCTGAGCGGACGTTCGGAAATTTCCTGTTTCATAGGAAATTGAGACCGCAAGCGGGAAACCTGCGCACACTCTCGCGGATACAGATACCGCACGGATAATATTGACTCCAGATATATCCGAATGTGTCTGCCGGATAACTATTGCAAATTGTTTGTTTGTTTTGACTAGGAAATTTTCCGATTTCGTTGAGAAAACATGGGAGGGATTTTAGTGTTCAAGAGCCACTTTAATACATTTAGTTCACCCTGGAATCTATTGTGTTTGGTCCAACATACATGGCTGGGGAAAGCCTAGGTAGAACACATTACACTGATAATTCTCCTGCCATTATCCCATCTCGTCCCATCCCATATATTTAGAATCGGCGCAGCATGTCTTCTTATTCCATACTTGTCTATTACTCGTCATCTCAGCAGTCACCTCTTTTCTAGCCATAATCATCCTTCGCACAGTCCTTCCATCGTTTCTTTGTCTTCCTACATACATACTTCACTAGATTATCAATTCTGCTTCTCACCTTGTTGACAAATCTTTCACATCTAACCTTTCCTAATGGTTTTGTCGTAGTCGGTTAAGAAAGAAGATTCAGTAAAGATGACTCGTGAATAAATATGACTTGATCGAGCCGATCCGACAACCATTTCCACTATACTCCATGCAACAATTTGCTATATCAAACGTGACTGAAACTAGGTTTTGATATAACCACAACCACAATTGCTACCCACCCCACATCGAATAAGTAGGTAATCGTAAGTCGAAGCAAAACATTAACACATTATATTTGTTTCCAAACAAAATGTTTTCCGTTTCGCAACAAAATTATCGGGATAAGCCGGGGTGCAAATTGATGTCCAATTATCGGCACTGAATTATATCTATGTTGCGTCCAAAACTTCGGGAACATACACAGGGGTTCAGGGGTGCATCGAGGAAATACGAATAATAGGGAGCTGCTATTTGATAAATACATTGGGAATTTTTGTAATATTGCGGTATGTTAAAATCTGTGGTAGACAGAGCTATGATTGATTAGGGCTAAAATAAGGAGAAGAATACACAACAAATCACTAACTGACTCTCAACATTCTTCCTCTTTATTTCGCTGAAACGACAGGTATTTTAAATTTTATTGGACCATAACTTCGTCACTTCCACGTCAGCGTCGTCAGCGGCAGTGCAAAGGTCAGTTTTTGACTGCATTTTTTTGGGGTTCAAACGACCTACCTTAGGTGGACCATAGACATAAATCATAGTCTGAAATCTAAACACACTTCCCAAATTAAAAAGTTATGAAGCAATTTGAAGTCATAATAAATACGTTCTTCACCTCTACGCCTGGTAGCCGTCAAGTGGTTTGATCGTGTCCCAATTTCGTAACTCAATAAAATATTAAACAAATTCCAAAAAAGTTATAATTCGTGTTCAAGTAAAACTTTTTAATGTGGCCCTCAGGACCAAAATCACGGCCGTCTAATTTGTATCGACTTGCGACTTTTTTCAGGAGCTCTGAATCTATCAAATGCTAAAAGGGTTTGAAGAAGGTGAAAACTTTGTAAATTGCGTTCCGCCTTCCTTTTAGCTATTGTGTCACGGTGTTTTACTCAATTATAAATTGGCAGATGACTTTTATAAACGCGTTTGCATTAAATTACTCCGTTGCTGTGGTGTGGGGAAGGAAAGGAAGGATCTAACCCCAAGTGCAAGGGTACTTTTAAATTATTCTAATGAATTACAATATTTATCACTTAATATCAATATTTCGTGAGTAGGTGTTACAGATGCCATACGAAATACGAAAAAGTAGAGCGAAGGTATATTTTTTTTAAATATTTGTTAGAGTTACCGCGAAGATGTAGCATGTAGCTCCGCGTAGCGCTGCGTAGCGTTGCGTAGCGTTGCGTAGCGTTGCGTAGCGTTGCGTAGCGTTGCGTAGCGTTGCGTAGCGTTGCGTAGCGTTGCGTAGCGTTGCGTAGCGTTGCGTAGCGTTGCGTAGCGTTGCGTAGCGTTGCGTAGCGTTGCGTAGCGTTGCGTAGCGTTGCGTAGCGTTGCGTTGCGTAGCGTTGCGTAGCGTTGCGTAGCGTTGCGTAGCGTTGCGTAGCGTTGCGTAGCGTTGCGTAGCGTTGCGTAGCGTTGCGTAGCGTTGCGTAGCGTTGCGTAGCGTTGCGTAGCGTTGCGTAGCGTTGCGTAGCGTTGCGTAGCGTTGCGTAGCGTTGCGTAGCGTTGCGTAGCGTTGCGTAGCGTTGCGTAGCGTTGCGTTGCGTAGCGTTGCGTAGCGTTGCGTAGCGTTGCGTAGCGTTGCGTAGCGTTGCGTAGCGTTGCGTAGCGTTGCGTAGCGTTGCGTAGCGTTGCGTAGCGTTGCGTAGCGTTGCGTAGCGTTGCGTAGCGTTGCGTAGCGTTGCGTAGCGTTGCGTAGCGTTGCGTAGCGTTGCGTAGCGTTGCGTAGCGTTGCGTAGCGTTGCGTTGCGTAGCGTTGCGTAGCGTTGCGTAGCGTTGCGTAGCGTTGCGTAGCGTTGCGTAGCGTTGCGTAGCGTTGCGCAGCGCTGCGTAGCTGATCAACTAAGTGAAAGATTAAAACCATTTTTACCTGAGTTTTACTTGTCCTACATATTGGGTAAATAGGAAGATCACCCAATCGTAAGGAAGGAGTAATCTCTCTGAATCACTCCTAAAAATAAAACACACTTCTATCCGAGCCATCACGGAGAACATTAATTTAAAAGAAGTCAGTTAAAAATGCTTTCATTAAACTACAACCAGCAGCTTGAGAATGCAATCATACATTTAATACGTTTTTATAGAAAAAAAAACTTAACATTTCAAAGCATTTACATTTCATTCACGTTCCTCGGCGGCATCTCGGAATCGGAATTAATAAAATTAGATTTGAAAAAGAAATAAATGAATGAAAAAAACGATGATGAGTTTTGTATTGTCCGCTGTAAGCCACCCAAACACCCACACAAATAAAATGAAACGTATACAGGGTGTAAACAGACCCTTCACATAGCCGTCAACCAAGCATTCTGTACATAAAACTTTAAAGTAACTTTACTCAAAAATTATTGCCGGGAATCGACTTTTTTTTTGGGGTGGGAAATCACGCTTTACGGTAGGACTCGATAGAAATCACTCAAAGCATTGTGCTGATGGATGGAATTGTACGGGGGGTTGATATTGAATAGTACGGGGGTCGTGGAGGTGTCTAAAGTAAAAATTTTACATTAAAAACACGTATTTAAAAAAAAAACTTGTGAAATAGTTGGAACTTTGACCTCCAATATCTCCGTAACTAGAAGGTTCCATGTATGGTCTAGAACAAAAAAATGATCGAAAAGACGGGGAGACCAAGTGCCTCTCAGGTATGTTAAGGGTATATTCACACCCTTTATATTTTTAAACAATATGTATATTATATATTTGCGTTCATTAAGATACTGCATTAGAAAAGTACCTACTTTTTAGTATCTATTGAAATATATTTTCAGTAATTATATTTGCACAATGTATTTATTAAATTACTCATGAGAAGTCAAGTAGGTGCTTTTATGAATATTTAAAGAATTACCTAACGTAATTATTTCAAGTTCATAACATAACTTACTTAAATGCTTCCCATATACAATACGTCACATAAAAAAAAAATCTCAATGTGACTCACACCTTCATAGACTGGTCTAAACGTGAACCCAAAAACCTATCTCTCTGCCATCCACAATTCGAGTGTGCCCGCTGCAACAAAACAGTGGACAACTAAAATGCGCTCAGTTTAACATTTACTCTGAGGTACGTTTAGTATCACGTGGCTGGACTGACTCATTGTTAGACCTTGATTGCCACGCCACAGCCTGCTGCGAAAGGATCCGGTTGTTTGCCATGTTTCCACAGGTAAAATAAAATAGGAGACCTGTGCCGATTCTCACTTATATACGACATTTAAATGAATGCCTTAATACAAGTCCACTGTTGGATTTTCAATGTTTGTCTCAGAGTCGAGATATTCCTACTGGATATAATATTTAGGTAGTAATTTAGGTATTACTTAATACAAGTGGTAACGGGCATAATTGTACAAAAAATGCTATGCTTACGGATAACAATTATAATAGCTCCAGAAAGTTACAGAAATAGATGCAAGAGTAGCACAAGGAATCTCAAACATTCCTTTAAACTTAAAAGCACGTTTAAGGATATACCTAATACTTTGCTTCAGACTCCAACTCGACTAAAATATCGAAGTCGTATTTCACGTGTATATACCAAATAATATGTATCAAAATAATATAAAGAAAGAAAGAAAGAAAATACATTTATTTGGCACATGCCACAAGTACACACAATATAAAACAAAAATAATACAAGAAAAAAATAAAAAATAAAACTTGAAACTAAACAAAACAAAAAAAGAATGTAGGTAACACGGTGTGCCTCATAATATCATTCTTATCTATCTTTAAAACGTAAAGATCACCACTCAAAATGATATCCAAAAATGAAAGGCTCAATGTAATGCCCTTTTCAATTCAAAAGACGAGTCCTTTAAGTCCACAGTATCATCATCAATCAAGCCATATCTACTGACAGTACCCACTGCTATACTTCAAACTTCACCTTAAGCACACATCATTACTACATAATAAGATAAGCGCCCCTGTGTGCATGTCTTTGTGACCTAAACTCGCAAATCACTGCAATGATTTTGAGGGGATTTTCGTGAATTCATAGACGTCAAAGAAAAGTTCACAAAGTCTTTATTGGCGTAGCGGATGCATTTTAGTGGGTTTACGCTCCCTACTCGATGTGCCATGACATTTACGAAGGATAGACAGACATTTCAGCATCGCAATTCGTTTTTAGGAGCGAAATTATTTTGAACTATGTCGCTTAAAGGCCAAACAGGATTATTGTTGATGAATTAAACCTCTTTTAAGAATGATTTTAACGGAAATTACTAAATAATTGAACTTTCTCTTGAATACTTTACTTATCCATGTATTTAAATGTTGCTCGAATAACACAGTCTTCGTTAAAGCAATATAATCAGACATTTAAATCCGACAACAATATATATTTTCTTCAAAACGACTTCTGCAAAAGATGCTCACATTGTAATTTCGAACCACGTTTTTCTAAATAGAAAGCAGAGTTGCTAGATAAAGTTTAGTAGCCAACAGTATGCTAAAGCTACGATATATATGTATTACTAGCGACCCGCCCCGGCTTCGCACGGGTGCAATATAGACATATAAACCTTCCTCTCGAATCACTCCATCTATTAAAAAAACCGCATCAAAATCCGTTTCTGACGTTCAAAAGTGCCTGTTATGGTCTAATTGAAATAAATACTTTTGAGTTTGAGTTGAGTAGTTTTAAAGATCTAAGCATACATAGAGACAGACGGTGGGAAGCGACTTTGTATTATACTATGTAGTGATGTTTGTATCTCAAATGGGTAAGGTATCACATATTGTTATATATACATATAGATTTTATGTTCATGTACATATGTATGTATAGTTTGCTATTCCCACAGAACGCAGAAGGCAACGGACCGAGAATCGTAGTGGAAATAGTTGTTTACTTTCGTTAGCTCCTGCACGATTAGAGTCGGATAAAACTGTTTATAGAGGATTAAAAGAAGAAATACTGCAGGTCTTATAGTTGTGTTTGATAATTAAGTTATCTAATGATGGCTTTTTTACATGGCTTAATGGATTATTATTTGTAGATATAATCGGGGATTGGTGCCGCTCTTGCAATGGACTAAACAGATCCGAAAAAGATTTGTTTAAAAAAAAACAACCGACTACCCAAAAGAAACACTAAAAGGTGAAAAATAACTTTACTTTCGAAAGTCGGTGATTTATTTGATTGTTTATTTTTTTTTGCTCTTCCGAAAATAAACGTATTTTAAATTGTTTCGTATTTAATTTTTTTTGGAGGCGGTTGTTTTTTTTTGCAAAAAAGGTTTTTGTGTTACCTTTTTTGGTTGCGGGGTTCCACACAAATTCTCGCCATGTGCTCGTTTTACATTGTTAGTAGAAGATATTAGGGGATCATCAACATAAGCGAATCAGAAAAATACGTATTATATTAATAAAGTTTATATGGGTCCACCGCGCGTTCTTGCTCTATCAAAAGGACTGACAAAAGGACTACCCGAAAAAAGAATCACGTAAATCGGACCAGTAATCACGGAGTAATCGGTGTACATAGTTACACGAAAAAAAAGGTGCTGGTCGAATACATAACCTCCTCCTTTTTTAGAAGTCAGTTAAAAAATACCTACCATTTTCCATAGGATTTATGAACGCAACTGATCGCGATCAGCAGATCTAAACGACGTTCAAAAGCTATCGGTGTCAATATTTTATAGCATTTACGAATCTGACAGCTCATGAACGTCTGGCTGGTCGCGTGAAATGCGCCCTTAAAAGGGCACACCACGTGACCTCTGTTATCTACTAAGTACTTAACTCGCCGAGCAATATTCACTACAAGTATCCTCAAAGAATATGAAGAAATACGCAAGGAAGAAAAGTAATTGGAAACAATGTAGGTACCTACCAAAATTGTTTTGAACTCGTAAATACTTAAGGTAGGGAAAGTTTGCAAATAATAAAAGAAATGCTTATTTTATTACTTTGTCTTCATATTTACGAAAGAATTGTAAAGATTTGCATGCACGGTGACGCAGCTACGAATAGACTCGTACTCCAATCTGAGTTTTGATTTTCGGCTTGAAACTCCAAACTCCAAAATCCAAAACTTTATTTTAATCTTTAAGATCGTACGAATTTCATTTTTTATGATTTCTTACACGGGGTCTACAACGGTTCTTAGCTCTAAGCCTTTTGTTAACGCCATGTTTTTACCTTGTAGCACACAAATAATTAAATAAAAAAGTACGGCGCAAAGTCGAGTATGTACACAGAAATTCAAAAGCGTGTGTCACAAATTGTGTTCACTTCGTACTACAACCATATTTTACTTACCTTGAAAAGGCCAAACGTCACGCAAATAAAACCCTGTTTAAAGAACACAATATTTATGACTTGCAAAATGAGAAAATACTTTTGTTCCACCCTTTTTAATCTCAACTCAAAAAAACTTGCTCAACAAGGCATTATCCGTTAATTTTAATTCATATAATCCTTTCGGAGCTAATCTAATTATGTAACTAGAATTCTCTCACAGGGGTGTTGCCATGGCAACCATCACTTTTACAAAGATTTTTCTCATTCACGTGAAATTTTTGTAGAAGGGTTTCCTCCATTAGTTCCTAAACAAATATACGGGGAAGGAAATTCGTAAATTCTTTTGTTGATAATAAGGCGAGCGGTGCATCAGGCAATCTTCCCGCGAACAAAGAGCTTTGGGGGAGAAGTTCCCCTTCTTTTATGCAATTGTTATTTTTGTACAGTCAGCGAGGATGTTAGGCGACACCGCAGATCGATGTCAAACACCAGACAAAACGCTGCGTTGACGGTATGAGGGAAAATACACGAAGCGACAAGGAAACGCGTTTATTTGACATCCTTAGTTCGTTATGCCTGATATTGTGGAGAATTGTGTCCAATTACAGTACAATTCCGACTTACAATAAACTACC
Organism: Noctua janthina; assembly: GCA_963576755.1. NCBI lineage: Eukaryota > Metazoa > Arthropoda > Insecta > Lepidoptera > Noctuidae > Noctua > Noctua janthina. The sequence continues at coordinate 11,181,524 of OY755055.1, forward strand.
ACAACAGTGTTTATTTCCTTTCGTATTGCAATATCTAAAGGAATAAAGGCAGGAAAACGTTGGAAGGTTCACAATAAAATTAAAATTATGAGGCAACTATTTAATCATGGCATTTCGCGATACAAAGCCTGAATTCCCAGACAGTCTTTAGCCATTTGCTGGAATGTAAACGCAACAAATCGCAGCAAATGAGCAAATAACGCCTTCATGAACTGAGCATACGTTCGAACAAACACGTTGTTAAACATCATAAATAAAAGCAGGAGCGTTTTAAACTGCGCTACTGAATATGGGTCATTTGCCACCACGAATGGACTTCACTGTTCCCAACCACATAATGTTCTGTTACCTAAATATTAATGGATGCTCGAATTGTGCTCATTAAACAAGATTTAAATGCAGTCGCGGGTAACATACTAATAGTTACGTGAACATTGGGCTGTTGAATCATGAAGAGCTGTGTTTGTTGTACAGCCACTGAATTTAAAGCAGATGTACTTAATTTACAGCTCGAATTAAATGCTGGCCATAACTTATTTGTTCTTATCCAGGACTTGCGAAGGCTTTAAAGTTCCCTATCGTGCTCTTGTCAAACAGTAGTCGGGTAAAAAAAACAAGACAGTATATAATAAAATAACAAAACAGATAAGCCCAAGAGACACCTGACCTCTTTACAAAAACATTTCCCTGGACTCCAAGAAATGCCAAGAACTGGGAATAAACGGCGTATTTTTTAACACAAATAATTATAATTTTAACAACTCGAACTGGGTCGGAGCCATTAAAGTACGAAACAAAAGTTAGAACTTCGCAATCACCTGTGAAGTTAACAAACGGGAGAAACAAATGACAATTTGTTAAAAATTCTTTGCAAAACGACTCTAATATTTTTCAGATTTTCCGGTGACAATTGGCGGCTATTGTTCTAAATATTTTTGTCTTTTGTTTTTCTTTTTGGAAAAGGAACATTTGTTAAATGCTCCTTGGATATAATTACACGCATCAAGGTCGATTTATCAATCGACCGATAATTTAAATCTCTGATATAAACATGAACTGGTTTTTTTATAGAACATTTGGAAAATATAATTTTGGTTTTTTTTTTTCCTAGTATAAACGAGACTGCAGCCCCAGAGGCAGTATCATATTTTAGTACCTAACAAAAACAATGAACGCAAACAAAATGAAGGTGAAGTAAAACATCTTGAGGAAACCGGCATGTCCTAGAACCAAATATTCGAAGACAAGTGACACCTACCAATCCACACCGGGTTCGCGTGGTGGATTATAGCCCACTCCCTCTCATAGCGAAGAGGCCTGTGTCCCAGCAGTGGGAACATCATAGGCTGATTATGCTATAAACAAAATGTGAAAACAAATCGTCATTCTTCATACTATTACATTATTCTTGTAGTAAGTTACTATGCAACCTCAACCTTTAATCTGTAAACCATAAATACACATAGACCATAAACACAGAAAGTCTACTACGTAATATTAATACTAACAGAAGCCGTATGTTAGAATCCTATTAATGAAATAACATTACGTATGATTACGTCGACGTGTGACTGTTTCAAACGTAAGCTTAAACAAAGCCAATATTATGTGAATACTGAATCAGCTATACGACACAATGTTCGATTATAATTAGAAAGTAGAACATATTATAAGGTTGAAAATAAATGAGATATTTCTTCAAGTAAAAAAAAAAATGCACTACTTTTTTATACGGTTGGTTAAATTATTTTTTCTTTGTCTATTAGTTCTATTTGTAAAAAATACTGGTTATTAATCTTAGACTTTCATAGCACAGTATTATGCACACTATAAGGGCACTGTAAATTAATTATTATAAGATTGATTCTCGTTACTATAACAATTCACTATTACATTACCTACTAAAATATTGTATTTTTTTTATTAATTTTAGTCTAAAAATCATAATAAAGATCAGTGATTCATTATTTCGTATTCATGTTAGATAACTAAGTAAAGGTGTACGTACCATAATACTACATGTATTATGTTTACATACCTCGGGTAAAATGTTTGTATAATTTAACCAACATCTGTTATTTGCTCTTTAAAAAAAGGTCTCTAAATGCAGAGAAACAAATTAAGACTTTTAGTTTAAAGAACCATCTTTAAAAAACAAACCATAATTATAATAATGTTAATAATCGCTTTTATTCGTCAGTGTACTAAAATCAAATTATTATAAACTAAAAACTCAGCGAAACTATAAAAAATCACTAACTTTCAAAAGCGTTCGACGTTCGATATCGCAATTCAGTATTCAGCCATTCCTTTACATGAACCTCGTATATTTTCAAAAGCAATGTCGCCTTCATCAATTTTATTGCATTGTGTTATAAGTTAGGTTCATTTGAATAACATGAGATGGACTTGGACAGCCATACTTCGCATTTTCTTGAATTCCCTTAACAATAGAAACGAAGAGGCGAACTTTGAATTCGTTCACTAAGCAAAATATATTCGCGGAATGAAATGCATTCCATATTCTTAGCGGTTCCCATTATATTACGAATAAATCTTGGCGAGTAGGTACTGCTAGAACATATCTCTAACAAATTTCTCGCTCACTTGAATATTATTATGATACAAAACAAATGTGTCTGGGCTTTTGTAGGGCTTATGTATTCTAGACAGACACATCATATAAGTTGGCTTATTTCAGATTCATTTTAAAGTTACAGTTTATAAGAACAAAATCAATTAAAAACTGAAAAAAAAAAAAATTAAAAGTAAAATAATAAAAAATGTTGGTTGGCCCTTTAATTTTAATTTATATACTTAGTAATGTTTTGTCCGCGTCGGGGGACCGCTATGTATTTTCATTATTGTTGCTGTATCTATGAACCTCATGTTTGGCGCCCTCACTTCGCGCACTGCGCGTCCCGCATTCGCAAAACAAAATTAGAGACTTAACGGCGAATCCGCTAATTCTAATAGGTACATCGAATACATTTTCGATCATCATCTATCTTACATGTATTCATTGTGATAATTCTAATGAGTTCAAACAGGGATTGGGTAACCTGCAGACTTCTTGATGCTGCAGCTTCAGCTCGAAGTAAATATGTCTTAGATGATTACTTTGAACTGATGCTGCAGCGTGCGGTTTCGGTGCGAAAAAAAACTCTATGTGAGCTTAGTCCTTTTTTAAGTTTTTCAAATCTAATACATAGAAAGACAAACATAACAAATTTATAACTTTCCCCCTGCTAGAAGGAGGCCCTCCTCTCTATAAGATAGAAAGTCAAACGCCTCACACAATTCCAATCACGACACAAATAAGTGTTAAAACGCACAATTACAACACTTGTCATCATAAATCTTCCAGTGTACTGCAAGGAGGACAGTATTTCTATTCTAATAATAATTAGAGGGAAGCAGGAGGGCACACCCCGCTTACTATCTGAGTGTTAGACGCGATTCCCTCTGGGCGAAATTCACGCCGACACCAAATTGCTCGAATCCTGACTTTTGTCCCTTTATAAACTCGCGGTGTTATCAAAAGACTTACCTAACGAAATTGTTTTCTTTCTTTGTTGGAGTAGTTTGCTGAAGGTTATAAATTCCAGATTTTACTTTCCTAGTTCCTTTGTATGATTACTCTTTCTTTCGTTTATTTGGTTTTAGAGTCAACATTGTAAGTAAAAAGAAAGAGCATTAAGTTGTGGTCATATTTAAGGGTAAGATTGAGACCATCAAACTAAAGAACTGTCTTTATTAAACCAACATCGTAATCGCGAAAAAATTATCAGTTGTTCCATACATTTAGGTCGAGTAAATATTGAAGTTTTGTATGGGACAGCTGATAAGTTTTTGACCACACCTTTTTGGTACACGCTGTATAAAATTGCGCAAACTTAAAGAGCAACCTCTTAGCAAGAGCACACTCTTAGCAAGAGCACACTAGTAGGCACATCCAGTATTACTTTGTACAAATAAATAATTATTGTAAATGAAACTCTCAAACGTCTAACCGTATTATCTTGTCTTATAAATATTCAAGTGCACTGAAATCCCGAGCAATGGTCGTCTAAATAATTTCAGGGCGTGGACACAAAACTTCACTATGTTGGTACCAGATGGGCACATGCACAAGTCGTCACACTAAAGGGTGATTGCTGCAATCAATCTTCTTCTCCACTGGCAGCAAGCAATACCAGAGGGCCTAGACCCGGTGACATTCTATCAGCGCTAACGATGATGGACAAGCAAATATATATGTTGGATTGACATGAGCTACCGAAAAACTTATCAGTTCCGTTGAAAGTCGTTGAATAAATACTAGATACTTTGAGAGTCACACTAATGTTTTTTGTTATCAGCATGTCTAAAAAATAGATAGGTAGCTCGAGAAAAAAAAATCTGTTTTTTTTCCTATCTTCAAAAATTACTGAGATATAAAAAAAAAGTACGGCCTCCACGGCAAAATCCAACTGTCGTGTGACGTCACGCTGCGAGCTGCTAGTCGAAATAATAAGTCCAAACCACTTTACAAATTAAGTTTTATGAACGTAAACTCCGCATCACCTGCAATCGGACATGACACTCGCAGCGTGACGTCATCGCAGTAGCGCCAAGCAAGTATAAAAACGAGGTGAATCTTTTCAGCGCTGTAACTTTGGAAATCCTGGCCCGATTTCAATGAAACAAAAACTTTTATTATTTGCACGTATACGCGCATTAAATGCATACTTTTAAAGTAATATTTTGATGTTTTGCTGTGACTCATTGTCACTTGCTTTGAAATGTGGTTGTACTATTTGGTACACCTCTGCCAAACCCTTTAGGGACTACTGGCGTGATGTTATGTTATGTTGTCACTTGCTAGACTTAGTAACTCATGCTTGTAGTGAAAAAAACTAGCCAAATGCATAGAAAAATTTGTACCTAACCGAGACGATAAGTTACGCCAGAAGTTTTAAACTGTAAGTAGAAATTCTTCTAAACGACATCTATAACATTCCCATCGCCAGGACACAGGCAGGCCTCCTCTCTGTAAAAGGAAGTGGGCCGCTATCCACCACGGGGTCCAGTGCGGGTTGGTATATGTCATAATTATGTCATTGAATTTTGGTTTCTAAGAGATACCAGTTACTCTTAAACATTGTCTAGGTATAAGCGAACATCACCATTTGACAAGTCAATGAACGAGCAACTAATGAAAACATGGCAATCAACGTCATTGTCTCAGAACTTCAAAGTCAATCGGAGTGAGATGTTGTACGAACAAACACAAATACGCGTAGATTAGAAGTTTGTTTTCCCTGTAAAGGCGTCAGGCGGTTCTATTTCACGCACGTATGTGCCTAAGTTACATATAGCTGTTCTCTGTTTTTTTTCTGTATTAATAAGATAATTGAAACTTTTAAATAAAATCTATATATTTTGCAAGCCTAGGTCTAGGAATACTAATATCGCTATCAGCTGTCCCATACAAAATTTTAATACCTAGGTGCTTGTCCTAAATATCATTTGAAATTCGTCTGTTTTTATTCGCATCTTATTTACTTTTTAATATTATTTTTATTTTATTTTGTTTGGTGTATTGGGGTTCGATCCCCACACGGAACTAATATTTGTATGACCTAGGTAAATAACTGTAGGAACGTACACAAACAGCTAGCTGTTTATGTACGTGGTGTTGTTATGCACCCATGATACTGGAGAAGTTCCTAGTGTGGGGAAAAGTAAAAAAAAAACGTATTAATAAATGAAGCAGCGCCTTATAACCGCTTAAGACCTCTCAATGATTACGTCACTCGATAAATTCTGAAGACAACACGAAGGATACATTTTATTGTTGAACAAGAGCAGATTAACGGTATTAGCGAGTACAAAACGTTTAAAGCTGCTTTCAGACTACGCTATTATTTAATAGCATATAGTATATATCTTATAGCACAACAATATCGCGCAAAATACATTATTATGGACACGTTCACACTGTACTGTAATATATATTATTGGCTTACTATACTTAGGTCCTTCTTTGCTATACTATATGGAACTATTGTATAGCCTATTCTGAAAGCAGCTTTAGACATCGTACAGATGTGCGAGGTTGTGACCGAGATATAGCGAAGTGATTCCGTACCTACTGTGCCATCTACGGCGATGGCCATCACTATTGGTCAGTTATCTGGGAGGACGCTTTCTGTAAGATTGAATGAAGGAATTGATGGGATTGGATTACGATATTATTGTTCCCAGTTTCCACCACATGTAAAATTACACCTTACAAAGATGTAGGTACGTAATTAGCTGTTACTGCTTAATTCAAAATCAATACCTATCCAAATTTTCAAACAGCAAATATTTCTTTTTGTATGAAAATTACTTAAAAGATGTCAAATACAGTCATCTGAACAACATAACCCGATGTAATCTTGAATATGGCTAACATTTAACAATATTTTAGCATAGCCATAAAAATTGTGTACGCCTAAAAGGCTACAAAGACATTTTATGTTATTTATTCAAACTATACAGCTGAAACACAGAAGCATTTCGCCATTCCTGTCGTCACTAAACGCCACTGATCGTAAAAATTTTGGAGACTATAAATTTACTATAACAGACAGTACCCAGGAAATCTTGGCTGACGACTAACAGGCCGCCGGAACATTACAGCTTTAATACCCTTCTATAAAAAGTATGACAAACGAATCCCATTCAGGATCGAATTTTGAATAGGTAATTTATTAATTAAATCATTCATTTTATGTACCTAAACACAGAGACAAAACATGCATCAAATCTATTCGAAACCACAAAGGAATTCAACACTACCGAACATATACAACATTATTTTTAGTATATGCGAAACCTGAATATAGTTTGTTCAGAATAAGTAACTGAATCGATTCCAATCATTTTTAAACCATGTTATATTTTGTCCCAAAAATATTTAACAAAAGTTACAAGTTGGACACCGAGCGACATTAAGTACCTATCGCAATAATTTAGGTACCTACTGCCAAATTATTACTATCAATGAACTCAAGACGACGCTGGAGGCGCGCGCGCGGGCGTGCTGTGTGGTGAACACGTTTTTGCGCGGACAGCTAGGTAACAGAACAAGCTTTTAACTTTGTGATTTTTCATGATACAGTTTTGAAATTTTGTACATAGATTCTTTACATAAAAATACTAGACACGTGTATCTGGTTTAGCATATACTAAAACTAAGGTTGTGTAATAACGAATAATTACCAATTTTTTTTATTTTTTTATTACATAGTCTTCTTTTTCGGGCAATTTGCGGCAACCGAATTGGATTTAGTCACAGTTCTGGCCTAACCTAAACCATTTGGTCAGCGTGCTCTATCAATAAAACAACACACCTTAGTTTAACCAACTGCTACCTGCCGCACCTAGCTATAGCCGGCTAGAACTGGTGTAACCGTACTTCGTATCATAGTTACTTTTCGATTTTTACCCAAAAGCTTGGATATTACTAAGTTTACCCGGGCAAACTTCTTCTTCTAGCATTACCCGTAACAGTTATATTAACGTAACGTAACGTCTGTGATCGCTGAAGGATCACGCAGAGATGTGCCTAATGGAACACACACATTTCTCCAGTTTTATTTGAGTCCGATTTAATAAGAAGCAAGCTTATTGCCCTCAATCGGGCACGAAGCCAGACTCCGTGGCTGCTACCGAATAATTAAAAATTCAATCACACTTTGGGAATTGAATCTAGGACCTCATGTTCAGCAGTCGCGGTTGTGTCCATTAGACTAAGGAGGATAGATATAATTATAAGTCTAAGCTACGTGAAACTAACTACGATATATCTTTTACAATATAAATCATCATCTGCCTAGCCTTTTCCCAACTAAGTTAGGGTCGGCTTCCAGTCTAACCGGATGCAGCTGAATACCAGTATTTTACATGGAACGACTGCCTATCTGACCTCCACAACCCAGTTAGTACTAGGTAATACGATACCCCTTGGTAAGACTGGTTGTCAGACTTTTTGGGCCTGTAACGACTGTCAAAAATACAATAAACATACATAGATATTATTGTACACGATTATGGTTCAGTTTAGAAGCACTTTCATTACTACTTACACGCTGCAAGCCATCGGGGCCTGACTGTCGAATCCTTTTTTTCTATTAAAAACCTGTTCAAGTGTTCATGACTAATATTCAGTTGTCAAATAGATTTATGAAGTTGTCATCGAAATAAAGACCTACATGTCTATGTCATAAGATAAGATATAACCGGGATCAACGCATAAAATAAAAAGTGAACATTTGAATATTTTCTCGTAGGCAATAACATATCGATCGTGTATCAATCAGTGTACTTACGTTTTTTTTTTTTTTTTTGTTAGCCCGTGTTGTCTCACTTCTGAGCAAAGGCCTCCCCCCATTCCGGAGGTGACTGGGGTAGACCTGAGAGTGGCGGTACGCAGGCTGAAAACCAGAAACACCGCCCCGGGACCCGATGGCTTGCCTGGCAAAGCCTGGGTCCTGGCCTCTGAGGCTCTCGGGCCCCGACTGGAAGGGCTCCTAAGCGCATGCTTGGAGAGAGGCCAGTTTCCGCTTCGTTGGAAGACGGGGAAGCTGGTCCTCATCCGGAAACCAGGGCGCCCTGCGGACTCTCCGTCCGCATACCGGCCCATCGTGCTGCTCGACGAGGTGGGCAAGCTCTTTGAAAGAGTCATTGCCAACCGCCTTGCCGGGCACCTTGCGGGGATGGGGCCGGATCTTGCGGAACACCAGTTTGGTTTCCGCAAGGGGCGCTCGACGGTGGACGCCATCATGCGCGTGAGAGCCCTCACGACGGGGGACGCGGTGTCCCGGGGCGGGGTCGTCTTGGCGGTGTCTCTTGACATCGCCAACGCCTTCAACTCCATGCCCTGGAGCTGTATTAGGGAGGCACTCCGGTATCACCGGGTGCCGACCTACCTTCGTCGTGTGGTCGGGGACTACCTGACGGATAGAGCCGTCATCTACCCTGGTCGAAGCGGAGAATGGAACCGGCGAGAGATGTCGTGCGGTGTTCCACAGGGATCGGTTCTGGGGCCGGCCTTGTGGAACATCGGTTACGACTGGGTGCTGCGCGCCGACCTCCCTACCGGCGTCAGCGTAGTTTGCTACGCTGACGACACGCTGGTACTGGCACAAGGGAGGTCGCACGAGGCGGCGGCCGAAAACATGACACGCGGGGTTGCGATAGTCGTGGAGAGGATCCGGCAATTGGGTCTCGAGGTGGCACTGCACAAGTCCGAGGCCATGTGTTTTCATGGGCCTCGGAATGCGCCACCGTCGGGATCCCTACTGACGGCGGGAGGGGTTTCCATCGGCGTCGGGTCGACGTTGAAGTACCTAGGACTCGTCCTCGACAGCCGGTGGAACTTCGTGGAGCACTTCCGACGTTTGGCTCCCAAACTGGAACGGACAGGGGCTGCCTTCAAGCGGCTCTTGCCCAACCTGAGGGGTCCAAACGCCTCCTGCCGGAGGCTATACGCGGGGGTCGTGCGGTCCATGGCCCTTTACGGGGCCCCGGTGTGGGCGCGTTCTTTGAGGCGGCAAGCCGCCCACTACCTGAACGCGCCCCAAAAGGTAATAGCCATAAGGCTAATCCGGGGGTACCGCACGATCTCCGGCGAAGCGGCTAGCCTCCTTGCCGGATTGCCGCCATGGGATCTGGAGGCGATAGTCCTCGCACGCCTGCACGAATGGCGCGCGGAGGCACTACGTCGGGAGGAAACTCCGCTGCCGCGGCAAATTGCCGCTCAGCGGACAGACCTCCGGAGTGATCTCATGGCGACATGGAGAGAGCGACTGTCGCAACCCCGTGCAGGGCACGCCACCATAGTGGCGATAAGTCCCCTCTTTGAGGAGTGGCTAGAGAGGCGCCACGGCGCCCTCACCTACCGCCTGACGCAGGTCCTCACCGGACACGGTTGTTTCGGGAGGTTCCTGCACCGAATCGGGCGGGAGGAAACGCCCGGGTGTTTCCACTGCGAGGATCGTCCGGAGGACACGGTGGAGCACACCGTGGAGGTCTGCCCCGCTTGGGCGGAGCACCGCCGTGTCCTTGTAGCGGCGATTGGCGGCGGCGATCTCTCGCGTCCGGCCCTGGTTCAAGCCATGGTCCGGAGCGAGAGGGAATGGGAAGCCGTCACCACCTTCTGTGAAGCAGTCATGCTAGTGAAGGAGGTGGCGGGACGTGAGAGGGAAAGAACCTCACGTCCCAGCCGCCGCGGGAGACGCCCTGGGCGTCGGGGGTCACGTGGTGGCTCCCGGCCACCGTAGGCGCGGGCCTGTGGACGGCAAGTTATGGGCTAGCTCGCCGTCCGGCCGTCTTATGACGACAGGCCGTGTCGACGGCGCGTTCGTGTTCCACGTGCGCCTCAAAGAGATGTCAGCAAATAAGTAGGGGTCCGCAAGGGCCGATGCCTACCAGGGCTGCGGGACTGTTCGAAAGAGATACCGTGGCCCTGGAACACAAAGGGCAAAGAAGGAACATGGATGGGTTTTAGTCAGTACAAGTCTGACACTCCCTTCCGCTCCGCCCAGAGTGGGGGGGGTCATTTGATGATTTCCCATCGGGAAAAAAAAAAAAAAAAAAAAAAAAAAAAGGCCTCCCCCCATTCCTTCCACTTCTCACGATGGTGTGCTTCTTCTCGCCAATTCGTGAGGAAGCCATCCAAGACGTCCCGCCATCTTCTCTTCGGTCTACCGTGACCCCGTCTAGCTGTTTCAGGGCTCCAGTCTTGCGATATTCGGGCCGACAGCTGTACCGGCAGACACCTACGTTATAAAAAAAAAACAATAAATAACAAAGCAATTAAATGACGAAGTGGTATTCCCGCAACATATTTGCTTATTGGCCACATTCTCAGGAATACATACATTTTGATATAAGTGGGGCAACTTAAAAGTAAATATTTGTTTTAAATAATCATGTTTATCTATGATATTCTATTTATAAACACAATTTAAATACTAAAAGATTTTTTACGCCGTAAAGACGCAAATCTCTTTGCCGAGATTAGAGAAAAAAAAACAAACACCGCCGACTATAATCATTGAACCCATTTGGCCATAGTTTAAGTCTATAGTTATCTGTGGAATTTTTTGTTATCGCATGTGTACGGAAAAATAATAATAATCCAAGCGTGTGAAATACATTGCATGTTGAACCTAATCGTAGTGCAATAAGAGCCAGTTTTCGATAAAGTGTATTGAAATAGTATATTTAGATATACGAGTAAGTGGGGAAACTTTGTTATTGCATTCGAGACCGAATTTACACCCGAGCTGCAAGCAACGGTATGGAACCATACACAAAAAATCGAACGATGAAAAGAACGGGGCGTCAAGGGTGTTTTTACATCCCTTATTTTATCATATTTCATATATTTAGCATGTAAATGAAAGTTAGACTCTAGAAAGGGTATCAGGATAGCGCGAAAGACATTTGCGCGAAAGAACACTTGCGTGAATAGACATATGCGCGCATGGACTTTTGCGCGAATGGATTTATGCGCGATTAGACATTTGTGCCCATAGACACTTGCGCGCATAGACACTTGCGCGAATAGACTTCTCTAGAAAGCAGTCGGTCCAGGTTGAGGATAATGTAGTTTTATAAAGGTACTTTAAAACAGGGTCAAGCAAAAATGTCTTTGCCAGTAATGAAAGAAAGAAGGGTAAAAAACTTTTTGATCAAAATTTTATTGGTCCCTTACTTTACGTTTTTTGAACACATGGGGTGCGAAAGCGATTATATTCCCTTAAACCGGCCCTGTCATAAAATCTGTTCCTACCTGACATGTCTTAGTCTAAATAAATATCTCTACCAATTTTCAGGTACAAAAAGCCCAAGGATTTCATAAACTTGCGAGAGCCCTTACTGGAGTAAGGGCTGTCACAAAATATTTACTTAGCTAATGTCTCCTACTCATAAACTCTTGACTTGCTAAATTTAAGATCGGTAGTACAAAACAAACAGTACTTTCATACAAACTTGCGAGAGCCCTTAGACCTCATTAATTTGGCCCTGTCGCAAATCCATTTTTAGCAAAGGTCTACTAACTATTAACTACCTTCCTGCCCAGTATCAAGTTTGTAGCACAAAAAATGAAGGACTTTTATACAAACTTGCGAGACCCCTTAGACCCGCTTAATTCAGCCCTGTCACAAAATCCGTACTTAGCGAACGTCTACTTACTATAAACTACCTCCTTGCTAAGTATCAAGTTTGTAGCACAAAAAATGAAGGACTTTTATACAAACTTGCGAGACCCCTTAGACCCGCTTAATTCAGCCCTGTCACAAAATCCGTACTTAGCGAACGTCTACTTACTATAAACTACCTCCCTGCTAAGTATCAAGTTTGTAGCACAAAAAATGAAGGATTTTTATACAAACTTGCAAGACCCCTTAGACCCTCTTAATCCGGCCCTGTCGCAAAATCTGTTATTAGCGAACGTCTACTAACTATTACTACCACCATGCCAAATTTCAAGTTTGTAGCACACAAATGAAGGGCTTTCATACAAACTTGCGAGAGCCCTTAGACCTCATTAATCCGGACCTGTCGCAAAATCCGTTCTTAGCGGACGTCTACTAACTATAAACTACCTCCCTTCCAAATTTCATCTTTATACCTCAAATGGTTTTCGATATTTCGTGTTTAGTGAGTGAGTGAGTGTTTTAATTTTTTAATCGAATTTTGTATCAATTTCAAGGCTTTTATTTATTGGCACGAATCCCTCATTCTTATTCTAAACTTAAAGTAGTCTTAGTTAGACCCTATCATATTAGCTATCTGCCAGTAAAGCTCTCGTCAAAATCGGTTCAGGCTTATCAGAGATTAGCCTACGCAAACAGAGAGACAGACAAAAAAAATAAAAACATGTGTTGTTATAAGTGCCTCATAAATTTTCATATGCGTTCAGAAAAAAACTGTTATTTACATATTTCAAACAGACACTTCTATTTTATTTATTTGCGTAGATGTACAGATGTAAAATGAAAGTAAGGCTTTAGTTATATCTACAGAAATTCGACCCCACTATAGTCGGAAAAAGGCTAAGAATAATGTAATTTTAGTATTTCAGCTTACTTCAAAACTGGGCCAAGCAAAAATGTCCTTGCCAGTAATGAAAGAATTGAAGGATAAAATCTTGTTGATTGTATATTTTTTTGGTGCCTTACTTTTTCAAGTTCTGCAATAAACACTGTTATTGTCTCTTGAGTGACATTAACACTCCATGAATGGCCATCAATATCGTTAAACCTTTTAACGCTTAGACAATACAATTTCAATTTGTCGATGACAAAAAAACGAGATATTGGAATTTTGTAATTGGAAACAGAATTCGATAAAAAACTGTCCTGCGATAAATAACAGAGTTGACAGTAAAGGTGGCCTTTTGAAATTAAGTCTTCTACATAATATTTACAAGCATAGTAGTCTGTAATCACGAATCTACAATAATGTTATTAGTGCCCGTTTTATTGAAAAATCTAGGAAACACTGAATTGAAAGCCTAAATACTTATTATTGCCACTTTCTTCCAACAGTTCATTTAGGCATTTAGCAGGAGTTAGTGCAAACGGGCAAGAATCAATACACAGGTGCGAAATATTGTTTCCGGTTATGGTGCCGTTGGTCCCAGCAGCCATTTGTAGATATGACACTCTTTATCAATAGTTACCGTTAAAGAGTCATGAAAGCAAAAATGAGATATACGACCTCCTTAAAAGTCAGTGCATCAGATGAGAGATGCAAACAGTGGAGAAACAAACATCCATCCTTCCACATTTCATCAACCCGGAAGAACACCTGCCACCCGAATACGAACTGCATTGGCTAATCTGAAAATCTCTTAACCGATTGCGGGCCCACGTTGGCCGTTGTAGATATAATATGGCCAAATGGGGTATCATCGATCCATCCTGTTTGGAGCCCATTTGCAGGATATTTTTATTTCATTTTATTTTTATTCAAAAGGAACAACAAACAGTTGCAATATAAAACATAGAAATAAGAAATACACAAAACTTATAGACAATATCGCAGCCCACAACGTTGTTCACAGATTAACTATAGAATACGTAACAGTGAAAATAATCGCTAGATTACAAAAACAAAATACAAAAAAAAAATTACAAAAAAAAAACTGTGTAAAATGGTGTATGAATATTCATGAAAGCTCCATAAGTATAAGACTTTTAAACTTATAGGGAGCACATGCAAAAATATCAATGTGTTCAAAAGTCGTACTGTAGGAATCGACCATACTGCGAACAGGCGAACGCAAGCCAGAGTTGGCCTTGCAAGTGACCACTGAAAATAATCTGCCAGCACCGTACAGAACCGTATTATATAACATATTGGATAGTTCAACACAGTCAAATTTATTTCAAGCAATATTATATAAATTCATGGCTTCTAAGTACCTACGTCTATTTTCAAGTGTTGCTTGCTTATACTTAGCAAGTACATCTTTTTATGGCAAATAATATCCATAGCATCTATAATGCATAGTACGCAAGAATTTGTGTTGAACACACTCAATCATTTCAACGTACTTTTTGTAGTTAGGACTCCAGACGGACACGGCAAACTCCAGTTAAGAGCGTACATGAGACTTATAAAAGCAAATATAGGAAGATGACTTTTTCAAATCGACTGTTGACTGTTCCTTCTTATCAAATATAAACAAGAGCGCCTCGGATATGTTTTGCAAACTAGTCTATAATTCTGCTGACGCAAATAGTTTCTCCTAAACACAGGTTATTTTGTAACCTATTTATTTATTTTATTTATTTATTTAACAATTTATGTACACACTAAATACAGGAAAGAAGAAAGGAACAGAAAATAGTACAAAGGTGATGCTTATTTCTAAAGAAAACTCTTCCAGCATACCTGCGACAGGAGATACTAAAAAAGAGATATAGACATACTGTGTAAAAGAAGAAGAGAAAATGGAATACATAAAACGAAAGACAAAACATAATAATACTGTAAATACATTAAAATAAATAAAAATAAATACTTATGGAACTATGACGAAATGGAAAATAATGTTCTTTCACTCTTCTTTTGAAAACTGCAACATTTCGGCAGTCCCTAATGTCAGGCGGAAGTGAATTCCACAGTCGCACGGCGTGTACAGTGAAGGAATAGGAGTAGAAGTCGGTAGAGTGTGGAGGGGATTAAAGGAGGTTAATAAGATGCGACCTGCAAGGTGCATCAGAAGAACGGGAGTAGGAAAAGCGTTCCCGCAATTCCCCTATCTAGCAGAGCAGTACGGATCAAGAAACTATATGCTTGTGCTTTTTTTTATATTACTTTGCCATGTAATCTAGTCCTAGTTTAACAATAAATCTCCATTTATTTATTATTTTGGTGTAATAATTATGTGGTGGTTAGTTGTAAGTTAATAGATTTTAAGTTAATCAAAATAAGTTTGTTATTATGTAATGTTAAATATTAAACAAAAAATCTACTGTCGTACATATAGCATACTGTTAGAGCTCCTGCAGCCTGTGATACAGGATTATCCTAGTACATGCATTATTAGTCTACATTGTTAGTTTTAAATTCATATTGTATTTTACCTTCTGGGATTCTGAATAAAGATTTATTTATTTATATCAGTTTATATAAAAATAATAAAAAATTGTATCATTTTAACCGTGTAAGTTTTGCACTTTTTTAGGAAGGAACTGTATTTTTTTTTTAAATAACTCACGAATATTTTTGACGTCTTCGTTACAGCGGTCACTTTATTTTTTCATATAGCGTATCCGTTCTAAGTGACAGCTGGAAGAGAGCCAGTCCAAGGCACTGTGGAGTCCGCACTATAAGTATTCTCTTTCCAGGATAGTTATATTGCTGCTTGATGGTCGTGTGTGTTAGATCAGAAGTTCTTGATGTTGTATTTTCACTGTGTACGTACCGTGGAGAGTCTCTTTTTATTACGCCAGAACTGTAATCTATTGATCAGGGTTCTTTAATTTGTGCTGGAGGTCTGGTCGGCTGTCGCAAATAGTATAAGAATGAAGACAAATATTTTTTTGGTCTCAATTACCCCTTAAGAGGTATTGCGCTTTGGGCGTTACACGTATATCAATTTAAACAAAAATGTTTTAATTATTTACTGTCGTCACTATCTGTTGACACCTATATGAAATAATGTTTGGAATTTCTGTACAATTTGCGATACATTATCTACCCACTTCAACATTTTTTATTTATCTTTTTAACCTACCTATAAGAATTTCTAATATGTAGGACTTTTATACCTAAGACCCTATCTGTCACAACAGATAGGGTCTTAGGTATAAAAGTCCTGCAAACTATTTATAAATTACCAATCAAGAGTCACACATTCACTCCAAATTCAACTCCGCACTGTGAAGCTAACATACTTGAACAAAATGGACGCATCGCCTTCGATTTTTGTTGTTATCCTGTGCGCACTGACAGCCGTCATCGCCGAAAAACTGTCCCTCCCTGAACGAAATAAGAGACCAAGGCGCATGCGGCAGTTGCTGGGCGTTCGGCGCTGTAGAGGCGATGACCGACCGGTATTGTATCTACTCCAACGGCACACAACATTTCCATTTCTCTGCTCAGGATCTTGTGACCTGTTGTGGTGATGCTTGTGGTTATGGTTGCAAAGGAGGTGATTCCAGTTGGGGCTTGGACGTACTGGTGTGGTGTCAGGTATAGTGTCAGGAGGGAATTATAACTCTGCCCAAGGCTGTAGACCGTACGAGATAGAGGCGTGTGAACATCATATGCCAGGAAATTTGCCACCCTGTGGCGAAATTGTTGAGACCCCGAAATGCGTCAAGTCTTGCCAGTCAAACTACAACACTGATTATGATAAAGATAAGCGTCGCGGTAAGAGCGCGTATCGTGTATCTCCTAACGAAGAAGACATTAAAGC
Source organism: Noctua janthina (assembly GCA_963576755.1). Taxonomy (NCBI): domain Eukaryota; kingdom Metazoa; phylum Arthropoda; class Insecta; order Lepidoptera; family Noctuidae; genus Noctua; species Noctua janthina. Next base: position 11,198,499 of record OY755055.1, read on the forward strand.
TGAACTTTTTAAGAATGGCCCAGTAGAGGTGAGCTTTGATGTGTACGAAGATTTTTTAAATTACAAACAAGGTGTATATAAGCACACGTCGGGGTATTTGATGGCTAGGCACTGTGTTAAGATGTTAGGTTGGGGTGTGGAAGCTGGTGAAAAGTATTGGCTTATTGCCAACTCTTGGAACCCTGATTGGGGTGATAACGGATATTTCAAAATACTACGTGGAGCAAACCACTGCGGTATCGAATACAAAGTTTTCGCCGGTGAACCTCTTATAGAGTGAAGTAACTGCATTCTTTGTGTTTATGAATAAACGCTTCAGTTTCAAAATCATGATATATATTTTTTTACTCAACCTTTTGTACATTATGAAAAATATTTACAAGTATCAAAATGGGAAACGAATTACAGGGCGTCAAAAAAACCGTCCTCATCGTTCTCAATAAGAAAAGTGCCAAGAAGACTGGCAGCATTGCCACGTTGGATGACAATGCTGATACTTTGGGCAAAAAAAAAGGTCGGCCTTCTGGTCATGTGTCTTCACATGACCAGAAGGCCGACCTTTTTTTTTCGTCGACCAATCGAAAATCAAATCATCATCAGCCTAGCCTTTTCCCAACTATGTTGCGGTCGGCTTAAAGACTAACCGGATGCAGCTGAAAACCAGTATTTTACATGGAGCGGCTGCCTATCTGACCTACACAACCCAGTTAGTACTGGGTAATACGATACCTCTTGATAAGACTGGTTGTCAGACTTTTTGGGCTACTGACTCCATAAAGACTGTCAAAGATCTACAAATGACAGCCGGGACCAACGGCTTAGCATGCTTTCCGAGGCACGGAGGAAACTCGGTATGTAATAGGCGGTCATCCATCCAACTGAAAATCAAAATCAAAATCAAAATATTTTATTTCACATAGGCCTAGATGGGCACTTATAAAACGTCGACAAAAGGTGCACGGTTCGGGTTGGTCGTTTCCTACGGAGAACCGGCAAGAAACTACATGGTTATTCTTTTCAAATCATTTGGTATTACAATATTTTCATGGCCGGTCGGACGGTTTACAACGTAGGTCTGACAATATGTAATTATTTACTACACAAAAAATGTATGACAAGATAAAAAGTTAACAAGAGTTAACAAGCAGCTGGGAATCTACCAAGCCTACAATGTTCACACATTTACAAACAATCGATAAAAAAGAATCTATATAAAGGTAAGAAAACATTGTAAAATACTAAATTAAACAAGTGACACAAATATAGTCATCAGCGCTGTAACTATTGCTAGTAAGTCTTTTCTAATAAGCAGAAAGACTTGCTAGTTTTTGTTAATCTGAATTTAGGTATTACAATTCCGTGTTTACTGCGTGTATTTATATTATGGAAGTCGCTTCTAATTTTGAAAAGCCCTCGATTTTATATAAAGTGAGGGCAGAGTCAGTACATCGATCTCTTTAATTTTTTCTCTGAGGGACTCGTGAGGACCCATTCTATAGATCGCGCGGACTGCCCTCTTTTGTAGAATGAAAATTGGGCCAACGTCTGCTGCGGATGTGGATCACCACACTGCAGAATGCCATAAGACATAATACTGTGGAAAAATGCATAGTATACTAACCTAGCTGTAGCCACATCCGTTGACTGTCTTATTTTTCTAACTGTATGCATATGCAGCTGAGCTTAACTTACCCGAAAAGGTTCCAATGTGTAACCGCTTGGCGATTTCCCGAAATACTAGGCATCCGGACCCCACGGCCCTTGTTTCTCAACCCCATACCGCTGAAACACATAACTCTACCAATTAAGGCATAGTTTTTTTACTTTTATACAATACTTTTGGAAAATTTCACCAAATTGTTGACAGAGAATAGATTAAACGGTTGTGGCAATTTTATTTAATATAATTTATTTTAAAAGAATCTAGCTCACCCGCGCAACTTCGTCTGCGTAAAATAAGAGAGAGAGAGAGAGAGGATTAGAGAGAGTGGGTCGTAGGCACCTACAATACAATTCTAATTCTTCACTCTTTCAGAGATACTGTCGCCACAGTTGCTTACACCAAAATTGAGCCCTCTCACGTTGGATGTCGCTGCGCCCCCGCTAGGGGGCCCAGCAAGCGGTCACGGGGCATCGCCCCTTGGCCGCGGAGGCTATACCTTGGCCCGTGAAAACGGGCCCGTCGTTTGGTTGCCTCTATGGCGAGGCCTGCGGACGCACGTATGGCACGTGCGTCTGGGTGTGTGATTGCGGTGATATCTTCACAGCGCTGATTTCTTCACGGCACCTCGGCGGTCTGTCCCCGCCAGGTGAGACCCCCAGTTACGCAGAGGAGGCCCGGCAGAGGACAACCAGCGACAGAGGTGCCGACTCCGACGCACCTACGAAGGATGCGTGGCTCCCGTCCGTCCCGCTTCAGAGCTAGCCGGTCGCGGTCCGGACAGAGAGGCCGTTGTGTGTGTAAGGGCGGTATTGTATTGTGTAACACCGCCCAGTGTCTGCGTGAGTCGTGAGCCCGCGCCGCGCCCCCACGTGTGAGTCTACGTGTGTGTAGAGAGGCGCATGTGTGGTTTAGCTACGCGACGTGCCTATATTAAGCAGGGTGCGTGTGTATTGTATTATGTGGAGTCTCGTTGTGCAGGTAAGCTGCATGTAGCCTGGTACAGCTTACCCGGGCGTCAAATCCGGTGGGGTGGGGTCATCGTCCGCTACCAGGTCGCGGAGGAGGGGGCGCCGTGCGTCAGGGGGGCCCGCATGCCAGGGCGCAATGTGCTTGACGTGGGGCCAAGTAGATGCGTCGGCACGCGCGAACATTCCCGTCGCAAGGCGCCGGATGAAGGCGTCCAGGCTCTCGATCCCGAGGTCCCTCTGGATGACGTCGTTCCTCACGTGTCGAGGGGCGCCGATGATGGTGCGCAACGCAAAGTTCTGCTGCGTGCGGAGAAGCTTCTTGTGACCCTCGCACGCGAGGACGTACCATGCGGGGGCGGCGTACGTCAGAGTCAAGCGTATATAAGTTTTATATATGCCCAACTTGACGCGCGCCGGCAGACGGGACGAGAGCGCTGGATGGAGCAGGTTGTGGGCTACCTAAGCCCGCGCCGCGACCTGGCGGACGTGAGGACCCATGGTGAGCCGACGGTCGATGGTGACGCCCAAGTATTGCACCCGGGGCGACCACTCGACGTCGGCGCCTTGTGGCGTCAGGGGTGGTGGGAGGGACGCAGAGCCGGCGATCATCGCCTGCGTCTTACCCACGTTAACTGACAGCCGCCTCTTCGACAGCCAGTCAGGCAGCAGGTCTAGCGCGCGCTGCATGAGACCTCTCGGCCAAGCACCAGCCTTTATAGACTACCCCTCCCACTACAACATTAACGGTTGGGCAGTGTTGCCATTTCTCAAACATAAAAACGCATTATTAAAATCTTTAAAACCCTACACTCGACCGTCCTGACGACGTGTATGTCCTCATACACACCTCATGTGGTAACTAAATACCCTACACTCTTGGCTGAGAGGACTAATGAAGACAAATATTTAAAAAAAATTAAAAAAAAATGTGTTTTTGAGATTAAATTAGTTCTAAACATTAACAGCAAAAAAATAAACAAATTCTTTAACAGCAATTAGACTACATCCGTATAACAATTTAAAGCTTATCAATTCAAAAACAAACAGAAAAAAATAAAACAAACAGAAAAAAATAAAACAAACTAAAACTTAACAACAAGCAACATCACTTTGTTACAACAGTTATCATTAATCCACAACCATTATTAACTTTGATTCAACGAAAATAATACATTTATGAAATCCATAGTACTAACATAAAGGAATTTAAGTTATACAACTATAATAATATGTACTATCTTTTTTCTACAACAAAAACGAATTTTCAACTCAATTCATGCCAAAAACACCTTTACGGGGACAACGGGAATACAGGATCTAAATGACTAGTTTTATTCTCGGATTATAAACTACTAGCTGACCCGCGCAACTTCGTCTGCGCCACATAAGAAAGAGTGAGTGAGTGTGCGTGTGTTAGAGAGAGTGTGAGTCAACCTTAAAAGATAGACACATTATTATGCTATCGTGGACTCATGATAGTTGCGTAATTTTAACCGTTTACACAGCGCACGCAACGGAAGCTCTCAAAGGAATAAATTTTCATTGTTTTTGCAACATTTTTCATTGATGCTCCGCTCCTATTGGTTTCCTCGATAAATGGGCTATCCAACACTAAAATATTTTTTCAATTCGAAGCAGTAGTTCCTGAAATTAGCTCGTTCAACCAATCAAACAAACAAACTCTTCAGCTTTATAATATTGGTATAGATTCAAGTAGGTAACAATTTAATTTCTCGGAAATATTTGCATTAATCTCTAAAATATTCTACTTATGTTTTCCCAAATAAGGGTTTCCCTCGACAGCCTTGCGTCTTAATCCTTAAACACTCGATGACAGTCATACTTCAGCTAGGTCGAAAGTTCCCATCAAGGTTCATGAAATGAGCCGAGACACGATAAAGCAGTAAACTGTTGCGGACCTCTTGCAACTGCCTTCCGTCTCCATCGTCCCATCGTCAGTCGTTCGATGACAGTCATACTACAGGCAGGTCTAAAGCTCTCACCAAGGTGCATGAAATAAACCCAATAACAATACAGCTGCTGTAATCTGTTGAGGACCTCTTGCCTTCTGTTTCCATCGGTAGACCGTCGATGACAGTCATATTCCAGCTAGGTCTAAAGTTCTTAGCAAGGACCATGAAATGAGCCGCTGTAAACTGTCGAGGACCTCTTGCAACTGCCCTCCCCTCCATCGTTAGACTGTCGATGAAAGTCATACTCCAGCTAGGTCTAAAGTTCTCATCAATGTGCATGAAATGAGCCCAAACAGGATATAGATGCTGTAAACTCTTGAGGACCTCTTGCAACTGCCTGCCGTATCCATCGTTAGACCGTCGATGACAGTCTTACTCCAGCTAGGTCTAAAATTCTCATCAAGGTGCATGAAATGAGCCCAATAACAATGTAGCGGCTGTAAACTATTGAGGACCTCTTGCAACTGCCTTGCGTCTCCATCGTTAGACCTTCGATGACAGTCATAGTCCAGCTAGGTCTAAAGTTCTCATCAATATGCATGAAATGAGCCCAAACACGATATAGATGCTGTAAACTGTTGAGGACTTCTTGCTACTGCCTTCTGTCTCCATCTTCAGACCTTCTAGTCATAGATTTAGACCTACCTGGAGACTGTCCTTAACAGTTTACAGCAGCTATATTGTTATTGGGCTCATTTCATGCACCTTGATGAGAACTTTCGACCTAGCTGGAGTATGACTGTTATCGAGCGTCTAAGGATGAAGACATGAGGCTGTCGAGGGAAGCCCTTATTTGAGAAAAACATAAGTAGAATATTTTAGCGATTAATGCAAATATTTCCGAGAAATTAAATTGTTATTTACTTGAATCTGTACTATATAATATTATAAAGCTGAATAGTTTGTTTGGTTAAACGCGCTAATTTCAGGAACTGCTGGTTCGAATTGAAAAATTATTTCTTCATCTATACTGATATTATAAAGAGGAAAGATATTTTGTTTGTTTGTTTATTTGTACCGAATAGGCTCCGAAACTACTGAACCGATTTGAACCATTTTTTCACCAATAGAAAGCCAAATTATCAGGAAGTAACATAGGCTATAATTTATTTTGAAGAAAAATAAAGATCCTTAAGAAAATTGCAATAATGTAACCCAAAGTAGCAACATTTTGCCAATAAAATTCATTATTTGGCGTGCGCTGAGAAAACCTGTTAATGATACTTAAAAATTATGTACCAAATGATTAAAGTACTCATTATTACCTACAAAAAAGACTGCAAAGGAATATATCTAACTATTATAGTTTAGTCACAATAGCAGCTTTTGTGTTCTAAAATTTAGATCGCCCCAGTAAAAACAAAACTTGGTTACATTCGTATCCTAGTATTAATTCTTATTAAATATAAATAGTTTTATTATCAAGGATGTATGTAGCAGTAAAATACTGAGTGTTCAAGAAGAACTTATCATCAATATAAAATACATGCAGCGATATCTATTGAACCAAAACGGTACTAATGAATAAAAGTGTGTTTAAAAATGTTTTTTTTTTTTGTGGCTTGGTTAAAAAGTTATGATAGGGTACTTTTGATACTTTTGATTAGTCTACATGATGCTGCTTTGAAAAGATTTTCAAAGCAGCATCATGTAGACTACAGCCACAGCCTATTCCCTGTAGGGTATGTGTGCGATCGCTTTCCATGCGCTTTCCATACGGGAGGCAGTTGCAAGAGGTCCTCAAGAGTTTACAGCATCTATATCCTGTTTGGGCTCATTTCATGCACCTTGATGAGAACTTTAGACCTAGCTGGAATATGACTGTCATCGACGGTCTACCGATGGAAACGGAAGGCAAGAGGTCCTCAACAGATTACAGCAGCTGTATTGTTATTGGGTTTATTTCATGCACCTTGGTGAGAACTTTAGACCTGCCTGTAGTATGACTGTCATCGAACGACTGACGATGGGACGATGGAGACGGAAGGCAGTTGCAAGAGGTCCGCAACAGTTCACTGCTTTATCGTGTCTCGGCTCATTTCATGAACCTTGATGGGAACTTTCGACCTAGCTGAAGTATGACTGTCATCGAGTGTTTAAGGATTAAGACGCAAGGCTGTCGAGGGAAACCCTTATTTGGGAAAACATAAGTAGAATATTTTAGAGATTAATGCAAATATTTCCGAGAAATTAAATTGTTACCTACTTGAATCTATACCAATATTATAAAGCTGAAGAGTTTGTTTGTTTGATTGGTTGAACGAGCTAATTTCAGGAACTACTGCTTCGAATTGAAAAAATATTTTAGTGTTGGATAGCCCATTTATCGAGGAAACCAATAGGAGCGGAGCATCAATGAAAAATGTTGCAAAAACAATGAAAATTTATTCCTTTGAGAGCTTCCGTTGCGTGCGCTGTGTAAACGGTTAAAATTACGCAACAATCATGAGTCCACGATAGCATAATAATGTGTCTATCTTTTAAGGTTGACTCACACTCTCTCTAACCCACTCTTTCTTATGTGACGCAGACGAAGTTGCGCGGGTCAGCTAGTAGTTTATAATCCGAGAATAAAACTAGTCATTTAGATCCTGTATTCCCGTTGTCCCCGTAGTAGTTTTTGGCATGAATTGAGTTGAAAATTCGTTTTTGTTGTGGAAAACTACATATTATTATAGTACATATTATTATAGTTGTATAACTTAAATTCCTTTATGTTAGTACTATGGATTTCATAAATGTATTATTTTCGTTGAATCAAAGTTAATAATGGTTGTGGATTAATGATAACTGTTGTAACAAAGTGATGTTGCTTGTTGTTAAGTTTTAGTTTGTTTTTATTTTTTCTGTTTGTTTTTGAATTGATAAGCTTTAAATTGTTATAAGGATGTAGTCTAATTGCTGTTAAAGAATATATATTTTTTTTTGCTGTTTATGTTTAGAACTAATTTAATCTCAAAATCACTTAAGTGTTTATAATATTTTTTTTTTTTTTTTAATATTTGTCATCATTAGTCCTCTCAGCCAAGAGTGTAGGGTATTTAGTTACCACATGAGGCGTGTATGAGGACATACACGTCGTCAGGACGGTCGAGTGTAGGGTTTTAAAGATTTTAATAATGCGTTTTTATGTTTGAGAAATGGCAACACTGCCCAACCGTTAATGTTGTAGTGGGAGGGGTAGTTTATAAAGGCTGGTGCTTGGCCGAGAGGGCTCATGCAGCGCGCGCGCGTCCGACGCATCTGCTTGGCCCCACGTCAAGCACATTGCGCCCTGGCATGCGAGCCCCCGTGACGCGAGGCGCCCCCTCCCCCGCGACCTGGTAGCGGACGATAACCCCACCCCACCGGATTTGACGCCCGGGTAAGCTGTACCAGGCTACACGCAGCTTACCTGCACAACGAGACTCCACATAATACACACGCACCCTGCGCAACGTGTTCTAAGTTAATATAGGCACGTCGCGTAGCTAAACCACACATGCGCCTCTCTACACACACGTAGAATCACGCGTGGGGACGCGGCGCGGGCTCGCGACTCACGCAGACACTGGGCGGTGTTACACAATACAATACCGCCCTTACACACACAACGGCCTCTCTGTCCGGACCGCGACCGGCTGGCTCTGAAGCGGGACGGACGGGAGCCAAACATCCTTCGTAGGTGCGTCGGAGTCGGCACCTCTGTCGCTGGTTGTCCTCCGCCGGGCCTCCCCTGGGTAACTGGGGGTCTCACCTGGCGGGGATAGACCGCCGAGGTGCCGTGAAGAAATCAGCGCTGTGAAGATATCACCGCAATCACACACCCAGACGCACGTGCCATACGTGCGTCCGCAGGCCTCGCCATAGAGGCAACCAAACGACGGGCACGTTTTCACGGGCCAAGGTATAGCCTCCGCGGCCAGGGGGCGATGCCCCGTGACCGCTTGCCGCGCAGCGACATCCAACGTCAGAGGGCTCAATTTTGGTGTAAGCAACTGTGGCGACAGTATCTCTGAAAGAGTGAAGAAAGTAATAAAGTATTAGTCTACATTTAGTGAGTTTTATTACAGTGGATAAAACAAAGAAAGTTTCAGCTCCAGTAGAATTGTATTATAGGTGCCTACGATCCAGTCTCTCTAACCCTCTCTCTCTCTCTCTTATCTTACGCAGACGAAGTTGCGCGGGTGAGCTAGATTCTTTTAACATAAATTATATTAAATAAAATTGTCACAACGGTTTAATCAATTCTCTGTCAACAATTTGGTGAAATTTTCCAAAAGTATTGTATAAAAGGTAAAAATACTATACCTTAATTGGTATAGTTATGTGTTTGAGCTGTATGGGGTTGAGAAACAAGGGCCGTGGGGTCCGGATGCCTAGTATTTCGGGATATCGCCAAGCGGTTACACATTCGAACCTTTTCGGGTAAGTTAAGCTCAGCTGCATATGCATACAGTAAGAAAAATAAGACAGTTAACGGATGTGGCTACAGCTAGGCTAGTATACAATGCATATTTCCACAGTATTATGTCTTATGGCATTCTGCAGTGTGGTGATCCACATCCGCAGAAGACGTTGGCCCAATTTTCAGCACTAGTACAGTAGTAATTAATTAAATAATTAAAATCAGAGACTCATAAATACACACCACACACTACTATTATAACTAAATTTACCACATAGCGTCTTTTGCGGCAGAACACGCAGCATACAATTTTACATAGGACTTTGGTACCGTTCTACCGAAGTGTGGATGTAATGACTCTACCTTACCTTTTGGTTATTACAGGCGTGATTGTGTGAAACCATACAAACAATCAGTTGATATTCAGAGCTATGAAGACGAGGGGCGCGGGAGGAGGGACTCGCCGCATGACATATGGCAACGACTGCCTCGCCACACGACACTTTACTTTACCGATGACACGGTCAAGACGTTAGTTCAAGGTATTCAAACAGTTTAGGTATACCTCACTAGTGTTGATTTCATTAAGCTAGCTTGAAAACACGATCACATTTAGAAAGGCTTATTGAATTGAGGTATCTTTGATAAGAAAAAAGTTTAATGAAAACAACGTTGACTTGAGCAAGAAATTTTTCCGGTTAAACATATATAACGGAACCAATTCGTCGCGATAACAAACAATCACAACGTACAGTTCAGTTTAGCACAGTTTTGTTTTAACGCAATCTACTGATAAATCAACCACTTTCGACTCAAGAAACAATGGCTTCAATTTTATAACGTTGAACTGGTTAGCGGAAGAGAACAACATGAAAACAATAATGGCCGCGATTTTTACAGTAATCATGTACACACTGAGTCAGCCGATTACTGCTTTACAGAACCCACTATCTGATGAGTTTATGAAGCGGATTAATTCAAAACAAACCTCTTGGACGGCTGGCAGAAATTTCCCATTGCACACATCTATGAAACATATTATAGAGAAACTAATGGGAACTTTGAAAGATGACTACTCAGCAAAACTGCAGGTAATACAACATGATGCCGAACTTATTGCGGATCTTCCTAAGATATTTGATCCGAATGAAAAGTGGCCCTACTGCCCTTCTTTAAACGAAATCAGAGACCAAGGCTTATGCGCCAGTTCCTGGGCGTTTGGTGCTGTAGAAGCGATGACGGATCGATACTGTATATACTCAAACGGGACAAAACAGTTCCATTTTTCCGCCGAAGATCTTATAAGCTGTTGTGAGATTTGTGGTCTGGGGTGTATCAGAGGTGTGCATACTGCCGCTTGGAAATACTGGAAGCAAGTTGGTCTTGTCTCAGGAGACAACTATAATTTGAGTCAGGGTTGCAGACCGTATGAGATACCCCCGGGTTTAAATAAAGTTACCGGTGACGTCTCGCCTAGCAGATTTTTTTTTTGATATATCAGGTTGCATCTAATCCTGCGATTCAAACAACATTAACTACCGTAAAGATAAACGTAAAGGTAAGACAGTTTATTCTATAGATAGCAATGAGGAGCAGATAAAAACTGAACTATTCAAGAACGGACCAGTAGAGGGAGTAATGGATGTGTATACAGATTTTCTGAATTACAAGAATGGTGTTTACAACTATACCGAAGGCCACCTTCTAGGATATCATGCGGTTAAGATTCTAGGCTGGGGAGAGGACAATGTGCACAAACATTGACTTGTTGCGAACTCTTGGGGCCAAGAGTGGGGTGATAATGGATTCTTCAAGGTTCTCCGGGGAGAGAATCACTGTGGTATCGAAGGTCTATTGTCGCCGGTGAACCGCTTATAGTTTGAATATTTTTGTAAGCAAATACAAATTTAACTAGTTCTACAAAAGAAGGGCAAAACAACACGCAAACACTGTTATCAGTAAAAATATGTTTTACAACATAAACGAAGTAATGCTTGGCATGACAATAAAAGCCCATGTTAATTATGTAACCTGTGTGTTTGATTTCTAACCAACATTATGGTCTTATTGGTTCGCATAGGCATTCTCGCACGACACTCCACGTCCGTGCGTAGCACAGATAATACAATACTACGTGCGTAGTGAGCGGCGCTCACAGCCTCCCCGCATGGTGCACCACCATATAAATCTTCATCTTCATCTTCATCGCTTCGGTCAGACCGCGCGGATGAGCGATGTCGTGTGGAATCGACTAAGTATCTCTGTTTGTTCGAAGGCCATCTCGCAATTAATTTTTCCAGGGTGTTTTTGAATTCTTACATAAAGATTATCCCGGTGAGAAATCTTCAACAATATTTATGTCCCAGACAGCTTGTTTCCCTGTGTTTTGTACAAAATTCCGGCCGTACTAAAATTAAATTATCAAATTCCATATAATTATGTATTTTTAACCTCTAATCCGCTATCAACTTTTATCGGTCCTATATGTGAGGCCCTAACTGCCACGATCAGTTGCAATTTAAAATCAATCACACTGTACTTGATGTGATGTGATTATCACAGAGCAGGTGTCAACAAAATTGAAGAAGAGCCAATTCATCAATAAATATTCATCATCATCTGCCTAGCCTTTTCCCAACTATATTGGGGTCGGCTTCCAGTCTAACCGGATGCAGCTGAATACCAGTATTTTACATGAAGCGACTGCCTATCTGACCTCCACAACCCAGGTAGTACTGGGTAATACGATACCCCTTGGTAAGACAGGTTGTCAGACTTTTTGGGCCACTGACTACCTAACGACTGTCAAAGATCTACAAATGACAGCCGGGACCAACGGCTTAACGTGCTCTCCGAGGCACGGAGGAACTCGGTATGTAATGGGCGGTCACCCATCCACAGACCAACCTAGGCAAGCACGGCTTAACCTAAAGATCGACCCGAGCGGCTGTTATTATTTAGCCACGAGCTCCTCATCAATAAATATTCAATTGAAGTTAATTATTGATAAATTGTAACTGAACATGTCTAAACACCAGTATAAGTGCAGCAGACTTTACTGTGTTTGAAACGTTGACGCCTATGTTTTATTTAATAGCAATTATTGGCATTAACGTACTGCTAATAAACTATTATAAAACCAGCCGATTACGCCTGCCAGTCCCATTCCACTCAAATTCTTTACCGTATCTGCAAAAATATATTGTAGCAGCCGAATTTTCAAAATATTTTGATTAGTGTAGTCCTCCAATCCTCCAGGAAAAAATCACCACACAGCTTCTTTCACTAGCAGCTGAAAATCAACGTCAGATACATAGTACTGCCATCTGTAATTATGCTGTACCGGTGAATGGCATAGTTGTCTTTATTTTATATAAAACTATTCAAACAGAGGTGCTTCCGGTTTCAGGTTCTTATTAAGCTTTTTTTTTAATTCTAACAAATAGCATTTCAAAATTTGGTCTTGCGATGGTGGTAGTAATTTACAAGGTATTAGAATTTATTGTCTTCCACAAGGAATATGGTTTATTTACAATTCTCATAAAAGAAAGGAAACTATATTTTCTATCACCAAAATTTATATTTGTCATCAAGTTGTATCACCTAATAAATAGATCTATCGCCACGAAATATTTTCGTTCTCAGATAAACAAAAATTGTTCCCAGGTATGAATTATCAAATTAATGTTAATATATGTGTAAAATAAGAGATCGATAACCAATAAAATTATATTGCATTACATGAATCAAATTTCCCAATGGGGTATCATTTAAGCTATCACCAATTTAATTAGTTTTGTGTTTCTTAAATAATAGGGTTTGTCCTCAAAATAGTAGATCTGTCACCAAAATGTAGTCACCAAACAGGTTAGGTTAGGTTAGGTTAGGTTAGGTTAGTTTATTTGGTACTAGACCTTATATCTCAGGATTTTAGGTGATTTATTGTGGAACTGATTTTGCATTGTTTGGTGACCACATTTTGGTGACAGATCTACTATTTTGAGGACAAACCCTATTATTTAAGAAACACAAAACTAATTAAATTGGTGATAGCTTAAATGATACCCTAAAAGAAAGAAAATACTGATAAAATCGAAATTAATCCCTACCGAAGAGGACCGAGTACGTAAAACAAACCCTCATTTCACAGAACTTCTTTACGGCCGGTAATCGCACCATTGGATTGAACCCCCATTCTCTCCCAGCAGACATCAGATTCTGCCTATCTGCCAATAAAAAGCAAACTGCGATTCAGGCGCGGTCCCAGCCTATTTCTTCGGGGTGGGGGGGGGGGGTCACACAAGGCCGTAGCCAGGAATTTGACGGGTTACCCGAATAAAAAAAAGGCAGATGGGTTAAAAAATTAAGAAGAACTTTTGAAAAACGAAATTATATCAACCATCTCTGGATTTACCAATATAAAATGATCATAGGCGCCTACAGATTTATTTCCGGGAGTTGCATCTTCAGCTTCCCGAAAAGAGCTTGTACGCCACCACGAATATGTTAGGTTTTCGTTTGTCAGGTTGATTCACGCAAGGACTAATTTTGTTTGTGAAAAGCATATCAATTGAGAAAAGTCATTATTCAAGGGCGAGCGCAGCAAGCTCGTATAATTTAGCACACCGTTCAAATTTGATAGGCGTTCAGAAATTGTGTCAGTTTATAGAGAATACCTGAAAAGAACGCAGAACGTCAGAGCGAACAAAGCGGTTTGATGTTCTTTTGAGCAATTCATACAGGAGTTATTTATTTAAGTACTTAGATGCAAAAGCAAGCGAATCGAGCTCGAAAATTTTTTCATCCTTCCTTGGAATTAAGTTCTTTTTGTTTTCATTCATATAGAAATGAGAAAAGGAGGAACTCTGTCAACTTATAGCGAATTGAAAACGTAGGTTAGAGATAGGTTGGGCCGGCTAGGTTGTTTGTATTAGCAAGTGAAGCTACTAACTACTGAAATAGGGACTGTCAACTTTTGCAGAATTAAAAAAGTTGATTTCTTTATAGTTGTCGGAGACTTCGGGGGGGTTGAACCCTCACCCACCCCCCGTGCCTACGGCCCTGCCTCTGAGATAGTTAAATTTTTAAGTTTTAAGATGAAGAAAACGCAATGAGCGAGCGAAGCGAGCCGGGCCTCTATTTATTTTTATTTCAATCAAAAGTTGAGAAACATTATCACGGTCTACCTAATCCCAGCCCAAGGCGGGGTAGTTATGACGCCCGGCCATGACACTCCCTTGGTTACGCTCTTGGTACTAATACAATGCAAGAGCGAGAGACGAGTGCTTCAAATTTCTAAATTGAAGTGGCCCGCCTAAGCCATGGTCCGGAGCGAGAGGGAATGGGAAGCCGTCACCTCCTTCTGCGAAGCAGTCATGCTAGTGAAGGAGGTGGCGGGACGTGAGAGGGAAAGAACCTCACGTCCCAGTCGCCGCGGGAGACGCCCTGGGCGTCGGGGGTCACGTGGTGGCTCCCGGCCACCGTAGGCGCGGGCCTGTGGACGGCGTGTAATGGGCCAGCTCGCCGTCCGGCCGTCTTATGACGGCAGGCCGTGTCGACGGCGCGTTCGTGTTCCCCGTGCGCCTCAAAAAGATGTCAGCAAATAAGTAGGACCCCTGCAAGGGCCGATGCCTGCCAGGGCTGCGGGACTGTTCGAAAGAGATACCGTGGCCCTGGAACACAAAGGGCAAAGAAGGAACATGGATGGGTTTTAGTCAGTACAAGTCTGACACTCCCTTCCGCTCCGCCCAGAGTGGGGGGGTCATTTGATGATCAGAAAAAAAAAAAAAAAAAAAAGTGGCCCGCCTCCGCCCCGTGTATTAGGTTCTTTTTGTTCATTTAGACAGACATGAGAATAAAAGTAACTGAAAAGGGGAGGATGCATTAGCGAGCGAAGCGAGCTCGAAAATTTTTGCATTCTGCCTCGGAAAGGTTAGTTGCTTTTGTTGAACGATTAAGCAGGAAGTTAATAATTTATACCCGAAATAAGTTATTTTAAGGTTTGTCCATTTGGCGTGTATGATTTTAGGGGGGGGGGTCATGACCCTGTGACCCCCACCCCCCTGGGACCGCGCCTGCTGCGATCATCAATCACGGCCAAATTGTAGCTTTGACCCCCATTCTTTAACTAAGCGGTCAACGCTTCATTGAGTGAGAGCACAGAACATTATATTATGTACGATGTTCTGAGATTGAGAGACCTACACTTTAGTACAGGCCTGACGTCACCTTGGTCAGTATTTTTTTTAATAAATCTCTTTTAGTTATAGTATCCAACACAAATTGTAATTATTAATTTTACAGTATTAATTTTGTGTATTAATTTTACAATGTAGCTTTCTAGCCACATTGTTAAAATCTTAGTTATCATGATATCATCAACATAGATGAAAATGAAAAAATGCGTACTTACGTGCAATCATAATTATCGTACCCAAGCACTAGCTAATATATGGGCTAGCTAATATAATTCCAAGAGAATCACGTGAATCGGCTCAGAAATCTCGGAGAAATCGGAGTACATACAGGAAAAAAAAGAAATGTGCCGAATACATAACCTTCTCCTTTTTTAGAAGTCGGTTACAAAGACAATTGACAACTTGACGAACGAGAATACATCATTTCTGATTTAACAATCACCTCAATAAAATTCAACAAACAGTTGGTTTAGTTACTAATTCTTGCAAGTGGAACACGCCAAGTGAATCACATTTTAGCATGTTCTACCTTGTACTGTTATGTATTCTGTGGTTCTTCTTAACAATTAATTAAAAGTTGTTTTGTTTTCCTCCATTGTGTTGTTTTTCAAATAGTAAACTGAAGATATTGCAATAATAAGGAAAAACCGTCTGAATTCTGATATCAACTCAAAAGTCAAGACCTGTAATGTATTGATATTTTTTCAAGAACATTTTCATAACAAAAACAAACGTATGTCGCAGATTGGTGCAGTATTTACAAAAATTAATACGGTTCTTAATAATTCTGTCTTTATCGTAGGTACTAAAATAACAATATGAACCATCAACACGAGTAAGACCCATGTCAAGGGTCTCGGCACCATCCTGATAAACCTGACAGAGGAGCAAACACTCGCTCCGATCCCCAATTAATTACTTCCGACCGATACAGAACAAATGTTTACTAATGGTCGTAAAGCGTTCGACCATAATATTTGTTTGTCTTATGTTATCGATAGGTGTACGAGTAGGTACATGTATCGTTAACCTTCGACACGGCCAGTAGAGCGCTGTCTCGCCCCTGTTGACCGTGTCGTGCGCTCGACTCGATGCAATTACACGGCGTGCGAGCACCGCGAGCGGGATCAACTATACCCACCACGGGCGCCGCCGCTCAGTCGTCGCGCCACGTTCGCTCCGAATACACATCCATCCGCTCAGCTGTGAAAAAGAAAATAAAGAAGTGAATAATGGCCGTTTCGCGTGCAACTTTTGTTGCGCTCGTGTGCGCACTCGCGTTCACAGCCGACGCTATACAGAATCCGCTCACTGACGAGTTCATCAATCTCATAAACTCAAAGCAAAACACTTGGAAAGCCGGTAGG
Organism: Noctua janthina; assembly: GCA_963576755.1. Taxonomy (NCBI): domain Eukaryota; kingdom Metazoa; phylum Arthropoda; class Insecta; order Lepidoptera; family Noctuidae; genus Noctua; species Noctua janthina. The sequence goes on from OY755055.1 coordinate 11,215,054, forward strand.
AACTTCCCGCTGAACACACCGTTCACACACATCAAGAAATTAGCGGGTGTCCTGCAAGATGACCACTTTACGAAACTTCCGAAGGTTGAACATGACGATGAATTGATTATGAGTCTTCCCGAAAACTTCGATCCAAGAGACAAATGGCCGAACTGCCCCACATTGAACGAAGTCAGAGATCAAGGATCGTGCGGTAGTTGCTGGGCGTTTGGCGCTGTGGAGGCGATGACCGACCGGTACTGTACTTACTCAAATGGAACACAACATTTCCATTTCTCCGCTGAGGATCTTTTAAGCTGTTGTCCAGTCTGTGGTCTCGGATGCAACGGAGGTATGCCAACCTTAGCTTGGGAGTACTGGAAGCACATCGGTCTTGTGTCAGGTGGTAGCTACAACTCGACCCAGGGTTGCAGACCGTACGAGATCCCCCCGTGCGAACATCACGTGCCCGGCAACAGGCTGCCTTGCAACGGTGACTCTAAGACCCCGAAATGCCAGAAGACGTGCGAATCGAGCTACAGTGTTGACTACCACAAAGATAAGCGCTACGGTAAACACGTGTTCTCAGTATCAAGTAAAGAGGATCACATCAGAGCTGAGTTGTTCAAAAATGGGCCAGTAGAAGGTGCGTTTACAGTGTACTCAGACTTGCTCAATTACAAGACCGGTGTTTACAAACACACAATTGGCGACGCACTCGGTGGACACGCTGTGAAAATCTTAGGCTGGGGAGTAGAGAACGGTAACAAGTACTGGCTCATCGCGAACTCCTGGAACAGTGATTGGGGTGACAACGGATTCTTCAAAATTCTGCGAGGTGAAGATCACTGCGGTATTGAAAGCTCTATTGTAGCCGGTGAGCCACTTATTGTTGCAGAGTAGTGCTGTTTAGTTTTTAAAGTCGTTATCTAAGCGTCTGTAAATAGCTGCCGTCGATCGTATAGATTACAATACCAACGATGTTTTTAAATAAATATTTTATACCAAATAAACTATTGTTGTAACGCATTTGTATTATTTTCCAAATCATTAGTTTATTGCCTACTTTAAAGGAGATAATCAATAAAGTAAATAAACGTTAATTATTGTCCCTTTGTGCGCATAAAGAGTAATGATGTAAATGAGTAATTAGCGGAAAACGACATTGATACGTCTCGTTGTATTATCATTGTTTACATATCCATATGTCAGAGTGTTTCAGTTCAATAAACATAGAAGTAGTCTAAACCAACAATGATATCTGAGGTCTTTCGGACAAGCGATAGAACAGTGGAGAACTCTAAAATCAACACGGATACCTACCAATTCCACTTTAAAGATAATTCGTTAGGTTAATTTTGTTTTGTCTAAGTTAGGACAGATTTTTAGGCTGATCTATTCTAGCATGACTCAGCAATGTTGATACTTTAAAAACCCATTAAATGCAATAATATTTCGCCTTGCAAAACCAAACATCTGTGTCCAATCAAAAGTACAGCACCTCAGTACTTAGATACGTTATTTAATACCTAACTACAAATTACGTTCTATTCTACAGCAGATTACCTAACCATCTATGTATACGGCATTTATAATATATTGAGAGAAGCCTGTATGTACAATAGGTAGGTAGTGACCTACGTTTTCCTGTGAGTAATTGGCTTACTTACATATCAAATTAAAGTTATGAACCACACAACATACTTAGTAGGTATTTAGGTAAGCTGCGTTGTGTTTTTCTTTTAAATGTTGTTTTAATTAGCGTTAATGATTTAGTTTTAGGTACCTACTTTTCAAAGTCCTTTTTTTAGTTAACTTTTAGTCCTTTGTGTAAATAGTTTGGTAGTTTAGAAATAAACTCTTTTCAAATAACACAAGCATTTTCTTTGAAACCATGAAAACTTTTGGGTATGACTGGAATACTCAAGTAGGTAGGTCGGTAGGCACTGGCTACATTAAATAATACAATCTATATTTATATATAAAAAAAAAAACAAAAATAAATCAAATTGAAGTGACTGTTTGTTATATCAAAACAACAGCTTTTTACTGAATGCATATGAAAATATATTCGGCACTCATAACAAAAACACTTTTTTTTAATGTTTGTCTGTCTGTTTGTTCCGGCTAATCTCTGAAACGGCTGGACCGATTTTGACGGGACTTTTACTGGCAGCTAGCAAGAGCGAGTAAGTTGAAACTTAAGCATAAGCATAAGCATAATCAGTTAGCCTATTTATGTTCCCACCGCTGGGACGCAGGTCTCCTCTCTATGAGAGGGAATCAGCTATAATCCACCACGCGGGCCCAGTACGGGTTGGTAGATGTCACATGTCTTTGAATTTTTGGTTCTAGGACATGCCGGTTTCCTCACGATGTTTTCCTTCGCCGTTTTGAGAGCAGTGGTGATGAAATGACTTACACAAAGTAATGCGCCTGGCTGGGTTCGAACCCACGACTTACTGCTCGTAAGTCGGGGTCTCCACCACCGGGCCACCGCTGCTCTAGAACTTAGGATACTTTTATTTTTAAAAAATAATTAGGGGTCCGTGCAAAAAAATTAAAATCCTTGAAATTGTTAACAAAATCGATTAAAAAAAGGAATAATAATAATTTCACGCAAACAAATGTCGCGGGCTACATCTAGTATTTTAATAATAAACATCGAAATTACAGATAGATACTAATTACGACTTACCTTCTAAAACCATTCAGTAGGTAGAATTTCGCAATTCGCTCACACTAATTGATAACCCGATTAATCGGTAATTCGAAACTTCTACGTAATTACACGAACTGCTGGGTGATATCAATTGTGTAGTTCTGCTTAACAACACATTGTTGTTACTCCTGGGGGACTGAATTAATCATGCCTTTGTTTCTCAGAAACAGACAGAGGAATGTTTTCTTAGGAATGTATACGTTAGTCATTATTGTTGTAATCGTATTGGTAGGAACCATCATCACTGTAACGATTTAAACTGATGGTAGGTCTGCTGAGTGGCAGGCCTATCGTCTAGTCTGACTATGAACCCTCATAGTCGCGGGAACAACAGTGCGTTGAGTTTTCATGAAGGAGTTGAACTAACTAGCAGTCCAGAGGAATCATTTTGCCAAATCTAGAAACTTATTGTAGATATTGTCGGGTGTGAACGAGGTTGTCATGTGTTTTAGTTTACGTCATTGTTTTGAGAACTATGCTACAATCGTAGTAGCTTTTTGTGCTTACATTAGATTAGAAGTTACAAAGACTTGTAAAAAATGCTAGTTGTATTTAAAATATTTGCTGAACGATTATGATACCTATTAGTTGTAACTTAAAACTGCAGATGATTCTCCACCTCCCATCATTTTCAGATAATAAAAAAACACGCTCAATAATCACTAATCTGAAATAGGGCAGTGGCCACCAGACACCCTTCTGATCGGAGGACCCTCCCTTTTCTATGGAAAATGAGAATCTTTACACCCAGTTTCTCATACCTCCGTAGGTTTTTCCATCAGGAATCTCTCAGAAGCAGCCACGGAGTCGGGATTAGTGCCCGGTTGGTGGCAATAGGCTCGCCTACTTGTTGTTGTATGGGTACTATTAGGAACACCTCAGCCTAACCCTTCAGGGATTGCAGTTATGTTATAACATCACTCTCTTACCCTTATCCCAATTAATTTGGGCTCGGCGCACCATGTCTTCTTCTTCCATACTTCTGTATTACCTACTCGTGATCTCATCAGACACCTGCTGTCATGTTATATGTATTAATAATATTCTGCGTTCCCAGGTCAGTGCTACCCGACCTCGGTACTCCGTAAGTACTTACTAAGACTTTCACCACTTTCTCTATCGCCGACTACACAGATGCTTTTTTTTTTTTTTTTTTCCGGATGGGAAATCATCAAATGACCCCCCCACTCTGGGCGGAGCGGAAGGGAGTGTCAGACTTGTACTGACTAAAACCCATCCATGTTCCTTCTTTGCCCTTTGTGTTCCAGGGCCACGGTATCTCTTTCGAACAGTCCCGCAGCCCTGGCAGGCATCGGCCCTTGCGGACCCCTACTTATTTGCTGACATCTCTTTGAGGCGCACGTGGAACACGAACGCGCCGTCGACACGGCCTGTCGTCATAAGACGGCTGGACGGCGAGCTGGCCCATAACTCGCCGTCCACAGGCCCGCGCCTACGGTGGCCGGGAGCCACCACGTGACCCCCGACGCCCAGGGCGTCTCCCGCGGCGACTGGGACGTGAGGTTCTTTCCCTCTCACGTACTACACAGTTGCTGCCAACATGTTTTTTGAATAGGGTAAGTACCTTGTTTATTTATTTTTATATTTTGGTACACACGGTGGCCCATCAAGCTATACATAAACAGTATAACCTGACTTCGCTTGGTATGAGTTTCCCGTACGAAGAGAGATCAGCTTAATTTGGTTTTGCATAGCTTGATTGGCCGCCGTGCGTAGTTTGAGCTCGTGGCTAAATAATAACAGCCGCTCGGGTCGATCTTCAAGTCAAGCCGCGCTTTCCAAGGTTGGTCCGTGGATGAGTGACCATTCAGGTAGGTTAGACAGTCGCTAACTAGTTAGACAGGCAGGTTAAGTAGACAGTGGCTCCATGTCAAACTAGTATTCAACTGCAGCCGGTTGGACTGGAAGCCACCCACTACATACCGAGTTTCCTCCGTGGCTCCGCTGGTCCCGGCTGTCAATTATAGATCTTTGACAGTCGTTAAGTATATAGGGTTATCGTATTACCCAGTACTAACTAGGTTGTGGAGGTCAGATAGGCAGTCGCTCCATATAAAATACTGGTATTCAGCTGCATCTGGTTAGACTGGAAGCCGACCCCAAAATAGCTGGAAAAAGGCTACGCAGATGATTACTTTGAGCGCTTGTTAACATGATCTAGCCTGAACTTAGTCGAAGTTGTAGGTGTGACTTCTGTGGTCCAAATTTTTAAAGGGTGCAAATAGGTATCCTCGTAGCTTTATAGGAAGGGAGTGTCAGACTTGTACTGACTCAAAACCCATCCATGTTCCTTCTTTGCCCTTTGTGTTCCAGGGCCACGGTATCTCTTTCGAACAGTCCCGCAGCCCTGGCAGGCATCGGCCCATGCGGACCCCTACTCGGTTGCTGACATCTCTTTGAGGCGCGCGTGGAACACGAACGCACTGTCGACACGGCCTGTCGTCATAAGACGGCCGGACGGCGAGCTAGCCCATAACTCGCTGTCCACAGGCCCGTGCCTACGGTGGCCGGGAGCCACCACGTGACCCCCGACGCCCAGGGCGTCTCCCGCGGCGGCTGGGACGTGAGGTTCTTTCCTCTCACACTTTCGGTACCTTAGAAGCAAGGAGGCGTAAACAGAGAACCAGGACTATGTGTAACTTTTCGGGCACGTGCTTGGCAACCATCTCTATTACCAATCCGACAGGCCAGTAGCCAGTAGTGACCAAACTTTTTAAGCTTGAAATATCACGAGATTTCAGACGATTTTTTTAAGTCTTGTTGTTGTCGACCAGTCAATTAAATGTGTATTCGCTGAAATTCTATCGTGTTTGTGTTACATGAATACATATACAAATGATTGTCTGTTTGTAAAACAATCACATTTTTTCATGTTCTGGTAAATGTTATCAATAACTATGTGAATGCTGTGATAGATATTAAAAACAATTTAATATAAAACAGTTGGGTATCCGCCCACAAGCACATGATAGGAATATTCAGATAAAATTACGTTTTATTTGTTTGAAACAAGGTAGGTATCAGTAGCGAAGGGTCAATTTTTGTAAGAGGTAAGCCGGAGTACATATCTTTAATGTGATTATATTATTTGTCTGTAGAATACTGATTGTGTCATTTTTTAAAGGGCAGCCGGTAGGAATCGAGTTCTAAGGAACCTTCGCCACTGGTAGGTATGTTGCATTTAGGAATTTTCATGAATAATATCAGTACCTAATACTAGGTCCTCGCTGGTCTAGTGGTCGCAAGCGCGACTGCTGAGCATGAGGTCCTGGGATTCCCAGATCGGGCAGTGTTTGTGGGTTTTTCCATCAGGAATTTCTTAGTAGCAGCCACGGAGTCGTGATTTGTGCCCGGTTGATGGCAATAGGCTCGCCCCTATTACATGGGATTTAAACATATCTGGCGAAATGTGGTTGTAATATTAGGTTTCTATACCTCTGCCTAACCCTTCTGGGATTACAGAATTGTTATGATGTGATGTTACTTGGTACTTACTATTTGACAAATTTATTAGTTTTCAGACTACGTACCTACCCAGAGGCGGCGCTAGGCGTAGGCGACGTGGGCCACCGCCTACGGCCTCGCGTTACGAGGGCCACCTCGCACCTCAAAAACCCATTGCCAAAATTGGGACCGGAACGAAAAAAAACTCTAAACTGTACATGGCCAATTTTGGCCAATAAATATTTTTTGTTGACAGCGCACTCTGTTTTATTTTTTTTCGATTTTGCTAACACAGCGACATCCTTCGTTCTTGTACTGACAGAAAGCCATTGTAGTTTCTGATATTTTATCATACCATTTAGCTATGATTTCGAAGTTGTGAAATGATTTGTTTACACTCAGCGTCGCGCCGCTGTGTATTTTGTACTAACGGTGTGGACGAATTTAGTCCACGCGATTTTATTATTATTTGTATTTGAAGAATGGTAACTATTATATTATGATGTACTGAGTTAGGCTATAATTTAGGTTAAAACATGCATCTAAGCTTAATTACGGTACAGTCATTAAGGAGTTAAGTAAGGTTACTCATAGTGCAAAATGTTCCTTATACTAATACCAGTCTGTAATCCAAAGCGCTTCAGAATCTATCCGAGGAGAAAAAAGAAAAAAAGAATAAAAACATCTGTTGTGTAGGTTATTATTTTTTTTTTTTTTTTTTCGGATTGGAAATCATCAAATGACCCCCCCACTCTGGGCGGAGCGGAAGGGAGTGTCAGACTTGTACTGACTAAAACCCATCCATGTTCCTTCTTTGCCCTTTGTGTTCCAGGGCCACGGTATCTCTTTCGAACAGTCCCGCAGCCCTGGCAGGCATCGGCCCTTGCGGACCCCTACTTATTTGCTGACATCTCTTTGAGGCGCACGTGGAACACGAACGCGCCGTCGACACGGCCTGTCGTTATAAGACGGCCGGACGGCGAGCTGGCCCATAACTCGCCGTCCACAGGCCCGCGCCTACGGTGGCCGGGAGCCAACACGTGACCCCCGACGCCCAGGGCGTCTCCCGCGGCGACTGGGACGTGAGGTTCTTTTCCTCTCACGTCCCGCCACCTCCTTCACTAGCATGACTGCTTCGCAGAAGGAGGTGATGGCTTCCCATTCCCTCTCGCTCCGGGCCATGGCTTGAACCAAGGCCGGACGCGAGAGATCGTCGCCGCCAATCGCCGCCGCCAATCGCCGCCAATCGCCGCCAATCGCCGCTACGAGGACACGGCGGTGCTCCGCCCAAGCGGGGCAGACCTCCACGGTGTGCTCCACCGTGTCCTCCGGACGATCCTCGAAGTGTAAAAACCCGGGCGTTTCCTCCCGCCCGATTCGGTGTAGGAACCTCCCGAAACAACCGTGTCCGGTGAGGACCTGCGTCAGGCGGTAGGTGAGGGCGCCGTGGCGCCTCTCTAGCCACTCCTCAAAGAGGGGACTTATCGCCACTATGGTGGCGTGCCCTACACGGGGTTGCGACAGTCGCTCTCTCCATGTCGCCATGAGATCACGCCGGAGGTCTGTCCGCTGAGCGGCAATTTGCCGCGGCAGCGGAGTTTCCCCCCGACGTAGTGCCTCCGCGCGCCATTCGTGCAGGCGTGCGAGGACTATCGCCTCCAGATCCCATGGCGGCAATCCGGCAAGGAGGCTAGCCGCCTCGCCAGAGATTGTGCGGTACCCCCGGATTAGCCTTATGGCTATTACCTTTTGGGGCGCGTTCAGGTAGTGGGCGGCTTGCCGCCTCAAAGAACGCGCCCCCACCGGGGCCCCGTAAAGGGCCATGGACCGCACGATCCCCGCGTATAGCCTCCGGCAGGAGGCGTTTGGACCTATCAGGTTGGGCAAGAGCCGCTTGAAGGCAGCCCCTGTCCGTTCCAGTTTGGGAGCCAAACGTCGGAAGTGCTCCACGAAGTTCCACCGGCTGTCGAGGACGAGTCCTAGGTACTTCAACGTCGACCCGACGCCGATGGAAACCACTCCTGCCGTCAGTAGGGATACTGACGGTGGCGCATTCCGAGGCCCATGAAAACACATGGCCTCGGACTTGTGCAGTGCCACCTCGAGACCCAATTGCCGGATCCTCTCCACGACTATCGCAACCCCGCGTGTCATGTTTTCGGCCGCCGCCTTGTGCGACCTCCCTTGTGCCAGTACCAGCGTGTCGTCAGCGTAGCAAACTACGCTGACGCCGGTAGGGAGGTCGGCGCGCAGCACCCAGTCGTAACCGATGTTCCACAAGGCCGGCCCCAGAACCGATCCCTGTGGAACACCGCACGACATCTCTCGCCGGTTCCATTCTCCGCTTCGACCAGGGTAGATGACGGCTCTATCCGTCAGGTAGTCCCCGACCACACGACGAAGGTAGGTCGGCACCCGGTGATACCGGAGTGCCTCCCTAATGCAGCTCCAGGGCATGGAGTTGAAGGCGTTGGCGATGTCAAGAGACACCGCCAAGACGACCCCGCCCCGGGACACCGCGTCCCCCGTCGTGAGGGCTCTCACGCGCATGATGGCGTCCACCGTCGAACGCCCATTGCGGAAACCAAACTGGTGTTCCGCAAGATCCGGCCCCATCCCCGCAAGGTGCCCGGCGAGGCGCTTGGCAATGACTCTTTCAAAGAGCTTGCCCACCTCGGGGCCCGAGAGCCTCAGAGGCCAGGACCCAGGCTTTGCCAGGCAAGCCATTGGGTCCCGGGGCGGTGTTTCTGGCTTTCAGCCTGCGTACCGCCACTCTCAGGTCTACCCCAGTCACCTCCGGAACGTCGTCATCGGTGTGGTCCGCTTCCGGCACCGCACGCGGCGGCGGAGCCATAGGCGGGGGAGGATGCTCCTCTCGTGAAGGGAACAGAGCGCTCACCACGTCCTCCAGGAGCTCAGGCCGGATACTCATCGTCAGCAGGGGGGCCTGGGTGCGGAGTTTGTCCCGTTGTGTAGGTTTTACATTGATGAACAATCATAACCAACAGCTTATTTTTTAAATAAAAGACGGTATATTATAAATAAATGGATTATATTATTATAACAGTTATATTCTTTATTCATCTTTTCTCTTATTTAATACATTTTTAAATATTTCAAAAAACAAAACTAAACAAAACATTTAAAAATATAAAAAATAGATGGCCCATCGACATCAGGAACATGCTCTAGGCTGCCGGTGGTCAGGGCTCCAGAGAGAGGAACCGCCTCACTATTCGTGCCGTGTCCAGGAGTACTGCTTTCTGAATCAAGCCCTTGACCCAGCCGCGCAATGAGAGCCTCCTAAGGTGCTGGTCGAGGCTCTCTGCTATTAGTCCGTTAACCGTAACGATTATCGGTACAATTATTGCAGAGTCCACGTCCCACATGTCGACAAAGTCGTGTGCTAAATTAAGATACTTGATTTTTTTATCATTCTCAGCTTTCATGAGATTCTCGTCATGAGGGACAGTGATGTCAACACTTATTGCACGGCGTTCTCGGCGATCCATCACCACAATATCAGGTTTATTTGCTAAAATAGTCCTGTCCGTGAGATAGATCGATCCCAATACAATATGGCATGACCGTTCTCGACAACTGGGTCGGGCACGTACTTGTAGTATGGTACTTCAGAACCCACTAGGTTGTATTGCAAGGCAAGTTGCAGCGCGTGTAGCGAGGCGCTACGGCGCCCTCACCTACCGCCTGACGCAGGTCCTCACCGGACACGGTTGTTTCGGGAGGTTCCTGCACCGAATCGGGCGGGAGGAAACGCCCGGGTGTTTCCACTGCGAGGATCGTCCGGAGGACACGGTGGAGCACACCGTGGAGGTCTGCCCCGCTTGGGCGGAGCACCGCCGTGTCCTCGTAGCGGCGATTGGCGGCGGCGATCTCTCGCGTCCGGCTCTGGTTCAAGCCATGGCCCGGAGCGAGAGGGAATGGGAAGTCGTCACTTCCTTCTGTGAAGCAGTCATGCTAGTGAAGGAGGTGGCGGGCCGTGAGAGGGAAAGAACCTCACGTGCCAGCCGCCGCGGGAGACGCCCTGGGCGTCGAGGGTCACGTGGTGGCTTCCGGCCACCGTAGGCGCGGGCCTGTGGACGGCGAGTTATGGGCTAGCTCACCGTCCGGCCGTCTTATGACGACAGGTCACCGAAGCGCAGCTTATAGCATACCTCCTTGCGATCATTAGTGTCTAATACTCTAGGCTTGCGCCAGTTCTCGTAAGCCAGAGAGAGCGGGGTGAGGCCCTTGTCCACTGAGACTACATCACGGTGCATCCCCACGTCGGCTTCTAGAAAGTATTCCCTGAGGCTGCATACCTCACGGTTGTGCAGGGTCTTACCATTTAAGAAGCCACGAGCCCCGCACTTCCGTGGGATAAACAGTCTCATCACTGACGACCGTGGGTGATGTATTCGATTTGCGGTCAGCAGTGCGCGGACCCTCCTATCCAGGGCATCAAGTTCCATCTGAGTCCATTTGAGTATGCCGAAACAATACATCAAAACCATTGAAGGCGCGCACCATGTTTTTGCCTGACAAAATACTGCTTAGTACCTTATTCGGGCGGCCAAAGAAGCGCTCCCTCAATGATTGTTTCATGTCGGCAGTATTGCTACCTAATGCTTCCGACATACCCAAATACTTGTAGGTTTATGTTGAGGAGAGGGATCTAAGTTGTATGGAATCCGAGAGTTGCGTGCCCACGGATTCTTATTATTCTATTAATGAGACTTTACAAAGAAAACTTGCTTGCGAAACTAGCGAGGTCGGGACTGGACTCGGGTGGTAGAATAAGTACGATAACAAAATAATAATAATATTATTTAACGTAAACGTAAATAAAAATATCAAAAAAGCACCAAAAAGCCATAAGATAAGTTTTTATATACTATGTAACCCCGTAGATGTTTTTTTTTTTAATTATTTTTTTTTAATATCTCTTCATGTAAGGAAAATAAAAAAACTATTTCGATGCATGGCCAGCATTTGGTCCAAAATGGTCAATCTCCTTTCTGTTTCTTTAATGTTAGTCTAAGAAAAAGTTTGCATTGCAGTGTCTTTGTTATAATAAAGTAGTAAAAACTATTTTTCAACTGATTTTGTTAATTTATAACATGGCTTCTTGCGCCATCAGAGGGCCTCGCTAAATGTACCTTGCCCACATAAAATTGTGGTCTTGCCCCGCCACTGTACCTACCTATGTACCTATCGGTAAGAATTTTATTGGGCTTGAGTAGGCCTTACAACTATGACAACGCAAATTGAATCATACCAATAATATTCAAATATCTAGGATACGTAGTCCAATTTATCTAGAAAGCCTTATCAATATGAGTTTGACGACTGACATAACATTTATTGGTAGGCTCACTAAAGTTTCTAGTGGCATTCTTATCGAGTACCTACCAATTTCTATCTTCGATGAAACCGTCATATACCTACCAAGTCAGTTATACATAACTAGCACATCGCCCGCGACTTTGTCCGCATAAATTGTGATAGCTCGACATGACATAAATAAAAAAAAAAGGTTGACTGATAGAGAATGCCTTGTGGCATTAAGTCCGCCTATGTATAGGTACCACGATCGTACGTGAATTTTACACAATTTTAATTTATAGCCTAAAAAGGGTGTAAATAGACCCTTAACATATACGAACTTGTTCTCCCCGTCTTTGCAATATTTTTTTTTTTATCTAAACCATACCTGGGAACCTTCTAGTTACGGAGATATTGGGGGTCAAAGTTCCAACTTTTTCACAATTTTTTTTAAATACATGTTTCAATGTAAGATTTTTACTTTACACACCTCCACGACCCCCGCACTATTCAATCCATCCATCAGCACAACTTTTGAGTGCTTTCCGTCAAGTCCTACCGTAAAACGTGATTTTTCACCCCAAAAAAAAGTCGATTCCCAGCAATAATTTTTGCGTGTTACTTAGTTTGATGTACAGAATGCTTGCTTGACGGCTATGTGAAAGCTTTCTGCCAAACTTTACCTTCTCATAATATTAGTATAGATATATTATTGCTTATGTAAGGGTAGATATTCTATCTCATAAAATTACATGACTTTCATTCTCGAAGAAGGGAGGAGCACTAGAATTAATCGAGCTTCTTAAATACCGCTCTGTAAGGGTCGACAAACTACTTATCACCATAGCTGTTTTGACATGGAAAGAAAAATTCTAGTGCGAGCAGGGTTTGAACCTGCGACCTTCCGATTCAGTACACCGGATGTCTTAACCAAATGATGGATGTTTTGTCTTGGTTAAGACATCCGTATATAGTTCCCTACGCAGGGTTTGCGTATAAAAATATTAAAAATTACTTATCACCATGTTAAAAGATGAACAGTTGTTGATAATATGTAAGTATTAGATACTCGTGGCTAAATAATAATTAGAGCCTCACGGGTCGACCTTCAAGTTTAAGCCGCGCTTGCCAAACTCTGTGGATGGCTGACCGTCCAGGCAGGTTCGACACAGTCGCTAGCTGGTAGGCAGTCGCTCCATGTAAAATACTAGTATTCAACTGAATCCGGTTAGACTGGAAGCCGTCCCCAAAATAGTTGGGAAAGGGCTAGGAAGATGATGACTATTAACCAGAATAATGTAACCTTCTAGTACTAAGAACGGTACCTACTGAGTATCGCGTAGCTCGGCCTAAGCATTTAGCAATTAACTGTTAATGCCAGCCACAATGTAGAACAATGCTTTGATTTCTTCTCGATAACAATCGTGATTGTGTTGGTAAATTGATACCTGTAGTTATACGAGGTATGTATATACATACATACTTACATGATGACGATTCAGACGAAATAATGCACACATTGAACGAGTCATTGGAATTTGTATGACAAAGTGTATCAAAACACATAATAACTGAAACAATTACAAGTTAATGAATTCAGGGCCCAGAAAAAGCCCTTTCAGAAAGTTAATAAGTACCTATACAAATAACGTGTTTTTTATGTCTTGAAAATTATGTCAAATAAGAAAACGTAATTTAAAATTAATCTCAATTTCTACAGTTTAACTGAAAATATTCAGCCGAACATAAAACTTCCCCCTTTTTTAAAGTCAAAAAGAAATCATTGTATCTAGACTTTGTATTTTTATACTTAAATAATACACCTGCTTTGTGTTTGTAAACTTCCTAATACATACCTAATTACCAACATTAGGTTCTTTCTTTTTACCCGACTACGGCTAAGACAAAACAAGGATTATGATTCTACCTACCTATGTAGGATGGATCGCGAGGGAGAGGAAAGTCAAAAACAGATGGATGGACTTTGAATGTTGTAAAAGAGAAAGGAGTTAATGATGCCGTGACGTCTGACAGCGGAGAATGGAAGAAGAAAACGTGTTGCGCCGACACCAAGTAAAATGGGCAGGAAAATGATGATGATGTGAGACGCCAGCACATCAAGCTACTACGATCTGTCAAATTTCTTGAAAATTTGGAAGTTTCGGGTAGCTTGATATGCTGGCGTCTGTACTGATTTCATTATATAATTTCGCTACCACTTACTACATGGATTTTGTTACAACTACTAAGTACTAAGGAAGTAGACGACAAAGAGCTCACGTAAAATGAAATTATCTGGATGATGTGCCACTGAAGCAATGAATAAAGTGTTGAAAGTAGGTTAGTTATAACTCCTTCCTTGCTGTCGTAACAGTTTATTTATAACTCATGCAGGCCAGCGACAAAAGATTGAGAAGAAATAACATCCCAAACTTGGATCGCTGTGATTTGAAAATCGAACTCTCGGAAGTCGAAAGATGAGAAATATTGCACAAATGAGGTGATTTTTCTGATCCAAATTGTATCTTGTTGTCAATATTTTTTTTTTCACCAATTTTGTTTCAGTCTGAATCAAAAACATTCCAACACATCGTAATCAACACCTTTTTTAACCACTCCAACTACCATCACTCTAAACTTGATGAAAAAACGTAACTTAACAATAATGTTGGTCGAAATCCGTCCAAATGTTGTAAGTATTGCTCAAAATGAAGCAGTCTCGTCGCCTGCGAGCCGTGGTTCATTAAGGGCGGGAGTAGGCTATTTAAAACAAGTCCTCGTGTATTCGTTACACGATTAAAGCGACTTAACCCCGACGGCACTTAAAATGCCTAGACCGCGCTTACCGAGTTAAAATTTTAATGAAATGCGAAAAACGAACACTTTTAATGTTTGTGTCGGCTTTGCTAGGCTCAGTTTAAAATTAGTACCGACATTCAGTGTTGTGGATATAAGTTATGGGTTATGAATGAAAATGTCGCAATTATGGTAGCGTTTGCAAAACAGTAAGGAGAAAGAAAGGTTTTAAAACGACCCTAGGTTTTTGTTTTCAACGAAACCAACATAGTTAGGAAACAGGAATAACATAACGCAGGTAGTATTTATGGCAACTGCTGTGATTGGTTGTTGATGATTTAGTCTGCCAAACACAGCAGCTAACATTCAAATTCAAATACAGGGTGTAAACAGACCCTTCACATAGCCGTCAACCAAGCATTCTGTACCTTTACGCAAAAAATATTGCTTATTTATTTATTATTTGGGAATCGACTTTTTTTGGGGTGAAAATCACGTTTTAAGGTAGGACTCGATGGAAAGCACTCAAAGCATTATTGTGCTGACGGCTGGATAGTACGGGGGTCGTGGAGGTGTGTAAAGTAAAAACCTTACATTAAAAACATGTACCTACCTATCTAAAAAAAAACTTATGAAAAAGTTGGAACTTTGATCCCCAATATCTCCGTAACTAGAAGGTTCTCAGGTATGGTCTATAACAAAAAAATGATCGCGAAGTCGGGGAGAACAAGTGCCTTTCGGTTATGTTAAGGGTTTATTTACACCCTTTATGTTTATTTGTGATACAGAGGTAAAAGTAAGTACCTACATGGTTTTATAAAAAAATGATGTCTCACTATATCCTGCCTTGCAAGACGTACAAATGATATTTACACATTAATTAGTGCAGGTTGTAGTTTTAATGAGTCTAAAAATGTTAACTGAAACTTAAATACAAACAGCTAATTACCTAATATTTTATCATTGATAAAATATACATTAAACAAAAACAAATTTTAAACAATACAAGGCTAATAACATTTTTATTAACACTAGAAACGGGATATTTACCATGTTTGTTGTGTTTGATTTTTGTTTGTTTGTGTTTCTAGTGTTAATAATAATGTTAGTGAAACGACCGCATGGAGGTATGGCAGAGTAAGGAGCTTCACGGACGCTTTTTCCGGGCCCTGCATGGGCCCGATGTAGACCATCAGCGTCCGTAGCCTGGCTACGTTCCCGGGACCTCTACGGAGAAACCGAAAGTTTTGTCTGTGCAATTATGGATGAAGTTATGATGACGAATAACTACCAGAGATTTATTGTGAAGGACGGTACGGTTGACATATGTCGGGCATGCCACCGTCCAGGCGAATCAATCCGTCACATTATCTCTGGGTGTTCTCGTCTGGCTAACGGAGAGTACTTGCATAGACACAACCTTGTAGCCAGGATTATCCATCAGCAACTTGCTCTAAAATACAACCTTGTGGAATCGGAAGTACCGTACTATAAGTATGTGCCCGACCCAGTTCTCGAAAATGGCAGTATCACATTGTACTGGGATCGATCCATCATCACTGACAGGACTATTGTAGCCAATAAACCTGATATAGTGGTGGTGGATCGGTCAGAGCGGCGCGCAATGATTGTAGACATAACGGTCCCGCATGATGAGAACCTCGTGAAAGCCGAAAAAGATAAGCAAATCAAGTATCTTGACTTGGCTCACGAGGTTGTCCCATGGCTTAATTGACAAGAGCCTCGACCAATACCTGAGGAGGCTCTCGTTAGGCAGCTGGATCAAGGGTTTGATTCAGAAAGCGGTACTTCTGGACACGGCTCGTATTGTTAGGAGGTTCCTCTCTCTGGAGCCCTGACTGCCGGTAGCTTGGACCCTGTTCCGGATACCGGTGGGCTACAATTTTTTATATTTTTAAATGTTTTTTATATTGTTTTTAGTTTAAGAAATATTTAAAAATGTAGAAGATTTGTATAAAAATAAATAAAGGAAATAATGTTAGTGACCATGATAGTTTAAAATCTAATAACATTCGTTTGACAATATTTGTTATTTAATAATTTTATTTTCATTATAATCAAAACGAAACTCGGCTGTTATGTTCAGAAAGGAGCTCCCGCGTACCGTGTGACTCTACTGCATACAGTTTCTTGACCTTTTGTCTGCTTAGTAGGTGCCTACATTAATAAATGAAGTCAAGTTACAAATGGGTCGTCTCGGGAAATGGGTTATTAGTCCACCAGTTACTGCAATGGTACATTTCCTGGTAGTAGTGAACTGTTGACTCTAATTTACTCGTACAGCCATAATCGCCACACCTGTTTTCTCCGAAGGATGGCTTAGGGTCTAAGGCCATTCTTCGGAGAAATCAGGTGTCTAAACCTTAGCCAATAAACCTAAACCTACCCACGGAAGTATGTACGTATTTACTAACATCGATGGTAAATCAAATACTTTAACAAATCGCATTTACTCAGGTTTAAATTAAATGAGATTATGGTAACATTTAGACCAGGTACCCGGATTACGTCACACGAATTTCACGATTTTTTGCCCTCCCCCCCCCATCCTTGTCACAGCTGGTCACATTTGTGAGACTCCACGCTCCCTAGTGTGACGTCACATATTTTGCTTTACATGTTCATACAGATGAAGTTGGAAATATTTTTTAGTTTTTCGTTAATAGTTCAAATTTCGTGTTTTAATATTGGATTTTGAAATGTGACGTCACAAAATTTAGGATCCCGCCCACCCCTTGTCACACAATGTCACACTTCGTCGACCCCCCATAACGTGTGACGTAATTTATGGATGGCCCCTAAGTGTTAACTGAAACCCATAGCAGCGGGAGTGTACATTCGATCGTCGCACGTCGCACTCATTTAAGATTATGACGTAGTAGACTAGGTAGTTACACGCGTAAATTGCGTTTGTACTGCGTATGCACACGGTCGCAATAAATGAGAATTCACGCGACGTTCCCTTTCGGTTAGAACACCGTGTAAAGATATAATTTTAGACGGTACACATTTTGTCGCATATTTCGAGCTACTAGCCATACAACATTAAGCAGCCCAAAATTCCAGACTACGTGAAAAACCCCTCTAAAACCCGTGACCTCATAATTTCTGCCTCACCCCAAAAACTTGGATCTCTTGAATTCCATTAAAATTTCACTACGCGCACTTTTTGTTTGCGTTCAGAATTATAACGAGTTCATTATAACTGAAAGGTCAAGTAGTGTATCAGGAAATTGATTCGTTGACGGTTCTGCGCAAATGGTTACATATTTTCTTTGTGTTAATAACATCATGTGATGACTAATCTTGTTTGTTGATAGTTCTGAGTTTTTGGGTCAACTGTGACGGCTGCTCGGCCATATTAGATATGTTTACGTTGATAGCATATCTTTGTCTGCCATGAAAATATTTTTCTTCTACGGGGCTCAAAAGGCTGTTTAATCGTATTGGGATAACTACTGTTATGAATCATATCGCTAATTATTTGTTGGGAATTCGGAAGATATCAAGCTTTTAGAGGAATAACCCAATTTGGCCTTTTGCGACCCCCTGAGAAGCGTCTCCCTCGATTTTTTACAACGATTAGTAGGAAGCTGTTTTATTTAAAACTAGCGACCCGCCCTTGCTTCGCACAGGGCCACCTATCGGATCCAAAACTATATCTAATGTAGCCTATATTTTAAGTTAAGAGCGACTTGCATACAAACACAAACACAAAACATTTCATACAAACTTTCAAGTCCTTTTTTTCGAAATTACTGAACCGATTTTAATGAAACTTCATACGCATAAGCAGGATACATAAATCTAAAAAAAATACACAGAACATTTTGGAAAAATAGTGTTACAGCTAAATTAGACCGATTTTAGATTTTCCATAGAAACAGAAATTTCAAATTCTTTTTTTTTTTAATTTCGAAAAGTCTTCCGGTACTTTGCGCAACATAATTATGACTTTATGGTCACTTTAGGGAGTACAGAAATAGTTTACGGCGCGTTATATAAGATTTTTTACCCTCCATCCCCCGATGGAGGGTAAAAAATCTTCAAAAATTTCGTTACGTAATACTTGAACGGCCCCTTGTACTATTGAATGCATCTATCAGCACAATGTTTTGAGTGCGTAAAATTGAGTCCCCCAAAAAAAGTCATTTTCATTTCAATCATTTTTGCGTAAAGTTACTTAGTTTGATGTACAGAATGCTGTTTAAATCTTATATTTTCGGAACAGTACGTAGCGACCGGAGTGTTTAGACACAGTGACCATCTAGCATCGGTATCTAACGTTGGAAGAATCAAAAAAGTGTGGTACTGACATAGGAGGTAATCAGCCTATACCTAATGTTCACACTGCCGGAATCCTCTCCATGCTTCCTCTCTATAAGAGGCAGAGGGCTGTTATCCAGCAGACGGGCCCAGTGGGAGATTGTAAGGGTCCCATTTCTTCAAAATATATGTTTATATGCCATGCCAGATTCCCCACGATTCAACTTCAGACAAATAATAGCTGCGACCCTCGTTTGATAAAAGGGCTGACCATTCACTAAACCCATTTCAAAGCGTCATTGTTTAAGGTTCATAATGGTTTGGCAAGATTATCAAGTGACGATTAGGGACAGAATAAGACACCAGGATTTTATATAACATTTTATTGTAACTACAAATTAATATTAAAACGTTTGCGCCAAAAGTAAAAGCCAGAATAGTAACACAGATTGCAATTGTAAAAGGATACCTCTTCGGATTCGTAGTATAGTCATGAAATTAATAAATAAGGACTTAGTTTCGTTAAAACAACAATGAATATTTATTCTTTACGTATCAACAGCTTAAATATTTGTCAGAATTACAACGAAACCTTCTCATTTCACGTTATATAAGCCAAATTAATACAAGTCCATCAATTTATACAAGTTTCTCTTAAGTTTATACTTTTGGCACAAATTCATAATTAAATACATGATTAATTATATACCTAATTTGATTAAATCTAATATATCACAAACCATGACTGTTCACGTTAGTGCGTCAGTCCTAACATAGCACTAGTTTCAGTTAGTTCCATTGTAAAAAGAAAGTTTTATCACTTAAATCCTGTTGCACTATCTTCTGTAACCAAACATTATATAGAAGCTTGATAGTAGGTCGTATCTACACAATTTTACGTTAAACGAGTGGTTCCCTGCTCACCCCAGCGTCACACTTTTTCACACTTGGTTGGATGTCGACACATTACATTTTATCGCGTTTGTTCGACCCACACTCCCCATTAGATGTCATAATATATGGAAGTCCCTTCACTTGGTTAATTTAGTAAGTAAAAGATAGTACTATTTACACACAAGCTATTTACGTGGCCACGAAAGATAGTGCAACAAGCCAAAGTCGTAAGATCAAATTAAAATATTTGGAAACAAAAATAACAATAAAAAAATATAATTATCATTTCATACGCGTCAGTCGGTTAGAAAAAAAATCTTTATAAATACAACATAATCAGATTTTTGGTAAAAAAAAAATATTCTTTTAAATGACACACAAAACAGACAAGACAGACACAGAGATCACATTTAATTAATTAGACAATTATTGAGAGGCCCTAGTTCAAAAAACCAAACTACTTTTTACAACAACTTGTTTTCCATTAATATCTTTTACTACACTGGAAACAAGTTGCAAGCTGATCGATTTATAGCCATGACAACTGCCAATCTACAGAACTACATCTTGAGAAAGTAGCATTTGACAATAAAAAAACATAAATAAAACAAAAAAATAATTTAGTCAAACAAAATATAAATGTCATAACTTATTTGACGGTTTCGAAAACGATATAGGCGCTAGATTGGCATAGATCAATGAAACAACTGTTTAAGAATGGCCAAGACAACTGCTGTTGCTATACAAATCTGTAGTAGTTTGTAGATTCCAAAACGTCACCGCTACGAGAGGTCAACGGCCTCAAACCCGCACAAACAGAAGCGAAGTACTACTTCTTTATACAACACAATTCCATGTCAGTCCTATTTCCATTAACTGTCCCTAATCTCTACAACGATCCATAAAATCTATCTGAAAAAAATATTCATTACTTTACATTTTATTTAAAAAAAAAAATACGAAAATTGGAATGAAAGATAATTAAAAATTTTACGTGATAAATATATTAATACTTTTACATTTGACACAGACATAACAAAATGGCTGAGTTTGACCACCGACGGACTACTAGAAACATGAAAAAACTTGAAATTATGTTGAAATATCGTTTTCCGAACTTTTTCGGCTGACGTAATATTTCGAACGACTAGGAATTATCTCTTCATCTTTCATTAGGTACCTACATACTCTAACACTAATCTCTGCAAGTGGAACACCTGTCTACTTCATCACTTATAAGCTTCTTTCCACACTGGAACAACGGTCTTACAGTATTACAAGATTTGTACCTACTCACAGTTTCACTACACCCGTCGGCGATCAAACTAATTACAGATAGATTAAATTATTTAACGATGGTACTCATGACTCTATTGCTCTCTCTTACTAGCGCTCACTTTTGATATAGCGCCATCTCACTCTGTCATTCACATTGCATTGAATGCCGTCGCTAAATAATTGACTTGTACAGTCATCTTACGAGATAAATTAGCAGGCTAGCAAGTGCTTCTCCAGTGTAACTTATCATAACCGTTATGTGCGCTTGCCATGTTGCCAACTTTTGTCCAATTTCAACTTAGAAACAATGAAGTTATATTCCATAAGGCAACGAGCGAAGTTGAACAAACGATAAGTAACTTTTTTCTGAGCCGATAAGAAAAAGGGGTCGGAAGATTTTCTTATGAAGCGTGGCCTGCCTACGTTCCGCCATTTTACCTTATTTTCAAAATAGCGGCCAGGCGTAAATCTTGTATTAATCATAGCTGAAATCAATACAAACAAGTTTTGTAAAAGACAAAATCTTCTAAAGTGTCACGTTTTCGAGATATAAACTTTCCAAGTTAGAATCTATTCACAGATGGCACAATAAGTACAAGTTTGATTTTATTAGCGACGTATAAAACCTGTATCAATCAGTAGCTGGCATCAATACAAACAAGTATTGTGTGAGACAAAATCTTCTAAAGCGACACATTTCCGAAATATAAGCTTTCAAAGTTCTGCTGATGGCGAATATTGTAACTTTTATGGTTATAATTATATATTCTCTCGATCTATATAAGATCTCGGAAACGTGACGCTCAAAACTTGTTTGTATTGATGCCATTTATTGATTAAAACAGGTTTAAAGCGTAGCCGCTATTTTGAAAATAAAATAAAATTACGGAAGTAAGGCAAGCCAAATAATTCAAAGCCGTTTCCTGCATGGTCTTACGATATTTGTTACTTGCCTGCTGACTCAACTCTTTCTCGATGTGTACAAACAGTGGGTTGGTACATGTCTGATTTGGTAAACAATCTCTGCAAGATCACGAGTTTTCGCATCACCCACACATTAGATAAATGTTATGATAGATAAGTTTAGTTAGAAACATACAGTTTGAATTAAATCAAAAAGGACTTCTACACAATCACAAATGCTGCGAAGTCTAATGGACCAACGTCGGGTCTTAGGGCGTACATTGACTGTCCCCAATTTGTTTACCAAATAAGACATGCAAAGAAAACCACACCTTATTAACAAGTATTTACTTCATAGAGTCGTACCTAGTGTTGTTCGTGAGAGGATCGGTGTCGTCCCGCGTACGGAAGTTGAAGGCGTTACGGAAACTCTCTCGCAGTCTATCCGTGAAGGTCTTGTAGTCAAGATGCGCTTGGCCGAAGTCAAAGTCTGCTACCTCGACCGAGTGCCTGTAACAGAATTTTGATTCTAGAGTATTTGTTTTATGTTGCGGGTAAAACGGTGTGAATTGAGACGCAGGGGTGTGGTCGAAGGGCTGCGGGACTGTTTGAAAGAGATACCGTGACCCTGGAACACAAAGGGCAAAGAAGGAACATGGATGGGTTTTAGTCAGTACAAGTCTGACACTCCCCTCCGCTCCGCCCAGAGTGGGGGGGGTCATTTGATGATTTCCACTCCGGAAAAAAAAAAGGGGTGTATCGAGACGACATTTGAAAGGGAGTATCCACTTTTTTTTACCTTCTTATACTTAGTTATTTAAAGAACTTGTTGATAACATAGAGACCATATTAATTCAACGTTAAAATCACTTTCAGTTTTGTCTAGATTCACATCTACGTTTCTATTTACCTCGAATGACACATAAGTTATTATGTAACAGGTATGTATGGCGTTATCTGCTAAGGAAGAAAGCTAAAATGGCAAATTCATACGAAATTAGACCATATTCCAATAGACCATAAAGGCTAGTCAGTCGTTATCGTTGTGCTATAAAAGGTCTCGAAAAGCTGGGCTTTCAAAAGCCAAATTCTCCCGGTAAGTAGGGCATAATCACAGTAGACTTAAAAATGAGACAGTTATGTTACTTGTGAACCCCATTTTTTTTATACATGACACATTCATCATTTTAGCTCAGAAACATTCACTGCAGGGTACAGGCTTCCCCTTTCTTCATCATCGTTGACTTAAATGTAGATCTGTATTGTAAATCTGAACGTGTGTTTCATTTGACTATGAAAGGACTCACCTCGAACGATGTTGGTAGTAGGCGATACCAAACACGACTAGAATGACAGCCACGAGGCAAAAGAACACCGGGATTACTATGACGGATAACTGCGGGTGCACCGACACTGGAAACATAAAGTTAACTGTCAGAATTACATACATAAAATAACACCATGCTTGTATACTCTAAAGGGTAGATAGACGCGTAGTCTCCTGGCTGTCACTTAAAAAAAACCGTAGATAGAACCGGTTAGGTATTACAGATATTAATGCAGAGAGCACTAGCCGACCTTGAATATGGCTTATGTAAACATTGTCGCATCTAGCAGTCGTTGCACACTACAAGCGAACGTATTTGACCTTTACTTCATTGGTGTAAGGCTCAAATTGCAGTAATTAGTGCGCTTGGGACGTGCAATAGCTGTAGCGCCCAAGTTGTGCGCATAACTTCAACAGTTAGGTACCAATATCAAATGCATTTATGATTAATATACGTATTTTTTAGATGAAGTCCACGGTGCCTGTCTTCTTGGTATTATACGACACCTTTAGCAATACGGGCTTAGCCGTCGACAGCTTGATAATAAGTTTTAGTTATAATCGTTGGTTTAGTGGTCAAAAAGGCTACTGCTGAGCATGAGGTCCTGGGATCGATTCCCAAGTCGGGCTAAGTGCTACTGGGTTTTTCCATCACAAATTTCTCAGTAGCAGCCACGGAGTCTGGATTTGTGCCCGGTTGATGGCCTCAAGCTTACCCCTTATTACATGGGACATCAACGTAACTGGCGAAATGGGGGTGTACCATGGGCGTACCCAGCATTCTATAAGGGGTGGGGCAGAAGTAAATAAACTAAGTAGTAGAAAATTAAAAATGCTTTTTATTTACTGACTGATACGTTTTATTGACTGCACTACATCTTATTTCAATAATAACCTGCGAGGGTTCTGGCTAAATCTAGCTATAATTACGTTTTCAAATGTAGTTGTGCTTTGAGAATCCTCTTTCTATGCACACTCATCATACAGAGGCCGACAAGACAGTTTTCTGTCGTTGTTGACCTTAACCAAGTTTTTATTTTAATGTTAAAAATGTTAAAGTTCCCAAATAAATATTTAATTTTGTAATTATATTAATTTTGCCAAAAAATTCTTAGCTTCGGGTCAGAGAGCAAGGTGGGGCAAGTGCCCCACCGTGGGTACGCCCATGGGGTGTACTATAACCTGCGGAGATTATAGTTGTGATGTTATTTTAATTATTACCAAATGGTTAGTCATCTTCTCTCGATTCTATAGCCTGTACAATAAAAGAACTTCCTCCCATTTCTCCGGCTTTACGCTAGAGATGTCCCGTCCATATAAACTTAATTCGCCTTACCTTTATAAATATTAATAGTAGACATAGCAACATTCTTTCCAATTTCGTTCTCTATGACCACCACCACTGTGTGCTGGTCGCTATCCGAGAAGTAATGGACCAGAGGAAACGAGTTCGCAACATTCGGCGTCGCAGATGCGCAGGATTCGTTCCCAGTAATATTGTACTGGCCTAGTTTGTACTGTATGCAATAGGTGAATGGAGGAGATCCTGTGTACTTCACGTTCAGGTTTAATAAGTCTCCGTGTTGCAGCCAGTTTAGACCTGTGATGTTTATTGTTGATATCGGCTCTGGAATACAAAAAAAAATTGAATTATTAAAGGGAATCGGTCGGCTTGGTATGAGCACGGAGGAATGAAGAAAATATCGTGAGGAAACTTTTGAGTATGATGTGGATGGGTATAAGAGTAGAGGAAGACAAAAGAAACGAGGTGTCTGATGAAATGACGAGTAATAGAGAAGTATGGAAGAAGAAGACATGCTGCGCCAATAAATTCCCAAATAATTTGGGATAAGGGCAAGAGATTGATGATGATGTGGTACCGGCTTTCACCCGCAGTTTCGTCCGGAAATTACCGCACGGGAACGGAACCGGAAATAAAAAGTACATCAGCTATCTGTCAGTAAAAGTCTCGTCAAAATAGGTTCAGCCGTTTCGGAGATTAGCCGGAACAAACAGACAGACCGACAATACTACTTTTATTGTAATAATATTTTATTATATACATAAATAAAGTAAATTTACCTGACAACTATAGAGGTATTTTTAATTAATTAAATGAAATGGTTTCGATTACATAAAACAATGACAGGATACAGTTACACGCTCCCGTTAACAAACAAAACAGCGTATTGTTTTATAGGAAAATCAATACAGCTTTATTTCCTTTGGGTAAATTATTGCGTATTTGCTGTAGGTACGTACATTTGCAGGAAAAATATGTGCTGCATTTTATTTTCAGTCATCAAGTATTTTTATGTGTGGTACTAAACCACGCCGCGACGTCATGATTTTTATATAGGAAAGGCGCATGCGTAGTAAAGGTAGAATGAAACCCTTTTATGGATCTCAACAAAACCATGTTCTGGGTTATTGTTAACTTTGTATTAGTCTATCTGTGGTAACGTAGTTCCTAAACTGCAAAACCAATTTCGGTTTCAATGTGTGTTTTAAGGAAAACTGGTTTGTCAGAATTATTTTAAACTTTGCTTTATTACGTAGTAATTGTTGTATCTGTTTATTTTAATGTTAAATAATAATACTTCTTCGCGATAACATAACTTTGAATGTCATTTGAATGTTGACTTACATAAATATTAGATTGATGTTCCTGCTATGCTACCGTAACAGGAAAATAATATTTAAAGGAACTCGGGCATTACACGGCCACGAAGGACCGCAACTTTTCGCCGCAGAAGACTCGACCACGAAGAATGTTTGGTCGCACAAACGGGTGTCCGATCAGTTTTATGCGACAAGTCGTAGTCGTGGCTGCGAAGTGCACGAGCTCCATTACTTGCCATACAGTTTTAATTGTTTTTATCATTAAGCTAATGTTATGGTACCTACTGAATTTACTTGAATGCGTTGGAGTTATTTGTAAGGTATAGTACTACATGTTCGGTTCGGTACGATTCGCGCAGTCGGACGTCAAAATCTAAATGTATATACATATTATATGTACCGTTCGGAGAAAAAGCTGCTCGCCTTAACTTAAATTGCGCAGATCCGACCCGTACATGACTTCGCAACGTTGGATGCTGATTAGTATGAACTGAATATACAAGGTGTCAAAAGATGCAAAAAAAAAATGATTCCGTGGGAAAGTATCCGAACACCACGCAGGTGAAGCCGGGGACATAAGCAAAGGAATATTTGTACAATTTGTTAGATATAGATTACATTGCTCATCGTTCTAACATACACACACATTTTTATCGATATCATACTACAAATATTACATTTCAATGATCCCGAAAGTATAAATATGAAAAATGACAATTAATATCAGCTTACCTCTAACAAATACAGTCTGTTGATATCGTCCATAGGTGTAGCCTTTGCCTATTGGAATTGTATTTTTGCAAGTAGCTATTTGACCATCTACACCTTTCATAGTAGTTCTATTAGATATCGCTCGCTTTGCCACTTTATGTGAAGTATCAGTGACATTCGTTATATTCTTCCCTGTTGTTGATGTAACTGCTGTTGTTATTGGTGCAGTTGTTTTAGTTGGAATAATTGTTGTCAAAGGCACAACTGTTGTTGTATTGTGTGGTTTAGGTGTAGTTGTTGTAGTCGTTGTTGTTGTTGTTGTTGTCGTTGTAGTCGTGGTGGTAGTGATTGGCGGTAAAGGCTCATTGTCCGCTACAACTAGCGCTTCAATCTCGTGTGCGCCCATATTATCTTCATACGTGTAATTGAAACTGAAGTCACTGGTGGATTCTATGAATACGCAGTCTATGAACCAATGAGTAAGGATTGAGGAGGAGTTCTTCTGTAAGAACTGTAGCTCACTCTCTTCCAGCTTCACGAAGTGGGTGACAGCATTGTTGACTGCCACGAAGTTGTTCGGCCTTTTTTTCTCGTTTTGACTTAGTATCATATCACCGTGTAGTGTATCTGTAAATAAAGAACACATTTTTAATTATTATAAGTTCTAGAACATCCTTCTGCTGTCAAAGGAAAGACTCCTCGCTGTCCTTAGCAAAACATAATCACACATATTTGAACCAAAACCTTTTTTGTGAGTTTATGAGGTCATGCCTAATAGGCCACTACCCAGAAATAAATGATGTTATACTAAATCATTAATTATTTTTGGAAAAAAAAAACAATGATATATCGTCGTGCCACAGTGACACGAAGAGGAAGAGCAGTTTGTGGCATTCCACCATGGGACTCCTGTAAACCACTATTCCTAAATTAAAGCTTCTTACATTACCCAGTATGTACATTTTAGAATGCGCTAATTTTGTCCGACAGCACTTTGACTTGTTTAGAAAGGCTGAAGACCGTTGCCCTCGAAAAGTAAAAGATCCAGATAGAATAGTTCTGCCTAGAGTGCCAAGGACTTCTCTATATAAAAACAACTTTTTTAATATGTGAGGAATAATTGATAAAAATACCAAAGAACTTTAAAGAGTTACGTAAAAATTATGGCTGCTGGAAAAACGATTCGACGCTGGTCGAACGATTTTATTCTATTAATGAAATAAGATTTTAAACTTTCATGGTCACTAAAATTATTATAACTAGAAGACGGGATATTTACCATGTTTACCATGTAAATATCGGGAACTCAAAGAAAACAATAAACATGGTAAATATCCCGTCTTCTAGTTATAATAATTCTATTAATGAGGTTATAAATAATGTTAATAATTAATCTATTCTAAATTAAGGTAACGATGAAGAATGTTGAATGTTTTATAATAGTAACGAATGATAGAAACCGGCATTTAAAGACATAAATATTGAGAATTGTATACTCTAATATTTAATATATTTCAAGGAATTTACGTGATTTGTAGCAATAATAGAAATCTTTTCTGGTACAACTTGTTATTTTATTGTAACCGATCAAAACAAACAGATTATGAATTAACAAGAAACGTTGGCAGCACCACCCGCCACAAAATACAAACTAAAATGGTTGAGTTCCAGAATATTGTAAAATTTTGCATGTCAAATATATCTGAATATGCATTAGGAATCTCAACTTACTTTAAGACCAATATGTGCCAGTACTTATTGCAAAAAAATGATTATGATTAAGACATCATTCAAACTCCATATTTTATAATTGAAGGCTTATGATTGCTTTAAACTTTCCAAATGTATAAACCCTTCGGAACTTAATCATACTTCTTTTCATAATAACCTCACACTTTAGCGCTATTTGTGAATTCAAACCAATGACGGCACGGTTGGCGCAGTGGCTGAGCGATTGACTGCTGCGCTTCGTGACGCGGGTTCGATTCCCGCACGGAACAAATATTTGTATGTTTGTAGTTGTTCCGGGTCCTAGTGTGGTGCAACGCTTTAGCAAAAAAAAAAAACTTTAGCAGGCTTTGACATATTAAACAATACATTTAAAAGCAACATCATTAATATTACATTGTTTATTTAATGGCGTTTACACAGATGCGTACAGGTGTAACTTTTTATGCCGTGACTTAAGTTAGTACGTCATCATCAATTTGAATCTAATAAATATTGTGCTGGTATTTTCTTTTCAATATCAGTTTGTGATAGTCTATGGTTCTAAGGTTTTATCACATCTCCATTATGACCCAGACCCACGTTTCTCCGTACGAGATTAGTGTAAATTATTTCTACTAACATGACTCTTGACTTGTGAACTAACTTCCGAGACATTGGCTCATAAACATTGTAAGTCTCAAAGAGGATTGTGATGCATAATGAACACCAGCAGTTATACCTATTGGGTCCTTCCTAGAAATCAAGCCAGGCGTCCCAAGACACCGAAAGACTGTTCTTAAAATGTAGAAGAACCGCGAAATTAGCTCTCGTCGCGCTGGATTTTAAACACTCTGCTTACGGCCGACAGTTGACAATCGAACAGTGCGCTTTTCTGACAAGCTAGAAATGTGGTGTATTTGGAACCTCAATGTTTGGCTCAATACCGAAAGCTGAAAATGCAATGCGCGATTAAAAATCGCTCTTGCCAATGAGGGCTTTTAAGTTAAGTTGGGCGAGACACTCAGACTGGCCAAGTGTCCGTAAGCAGCTGGATACAATCCATTCAATAATGACAACTATAACGAACAGAGACCGAATTATATGCAACATAAAATCGCCTAAATATGCATCATGAACGCTCGAAATATGCAACAAAAGTAACATAATATACATGATGATAAGATATTATCATATTTTTCTTGAAAGCCGAGTTTTGTTCGAAAAGATTGGGCCTTCTATTAATCAAAATATTTTTATAGCATGAATACGAGTTTTGTTCCAAATGATTGGGCCTTCTATTAATCAAAATATTTTTATAGCATGAAAACTATTGTTCTACGTCCACTTAGCTTAGTTCAATGTGCACTGTTTGGATCTAATTATTTTTCTGCATTACCTCTGGCACATTTTTGGATTTTTCCTGATTAGTTAAAATTAAAGGAAACATGCCCAAAAAATGCATAATACCCGATAAAATATACAAAGCTTTTGTACATAAACCGGTCTCTAATAATAATAAGGAAGCGATCCTTTTACTAAACATTAAGGAAAGGACAACGGGAAAAGCGAACAACACGAAGCAGTAAAAGGGAAAACAGGACTCAGCAGTAAGCCGTCTGTAGCTGATAAAGCGAAAAAAAACGAATACTTGTCGTGCAATAGACTTTCAATTACAGCATAACTATCCATCTAGGTTAGACTCGATAAATAAGAAAGTGAATGTGAAACACGTAACATACGAAATTGAGGCAATTCTTTCTCAAGTTTGCAATCATATACGAATAACGTTATACGATCCTGAGGTTCAGTGAACCACACGGTAAGAAACACCGAAACTACATTTATTATAATTATGAGCTATTATGGTCCCACTGCAGAGCAAAGACCTTCCTTCCCTCTTTCTAATTTACGCGATCTAGTGCAATTTTAGGCCAATCCTTTAAGAATGAGATCAGCGCATCCCACACCATCATCTATTACTGCTCCAAAATACAGGCGACTAGCTTTCTCCTGTATTTCGAAACTTAGAGGTCGGACCTACAGGAACAGACCTAACGGGATAAAAAAGTATCCAAGGTCAGGAGTCAGGACTTCGACGAAATTCAGCATACAAGTAATCCTGAACTTTGACGAAATCCGTTCATTCATGACAAGCAAACACAATGCCACGTTTTTAGTTAGGATTCGGTTGGCGAAGTCAAATTGTGACTTAGTTGACTGTACAGTCGGTGACTGTGGCTGCAGGGTTAGTTACCAAGATATCGATTTCCAAAAATAACGAGATCCCAGAGGGTTATCCCAGTTACCAACTAATTGGATTGGTTGGGCGGTGTGAGGACTACATAAACCAATCCGGTTGATACATGCATGTTGTGGAATAGAATAAATGCCGTGTGCCTACATAAATAAAACGGCTGTCAACCTTGGAGACTCAGATGTGTGATATGGAAGTATATTTATACGACGCTATTTGCAACCGGGATACGGGGATACCCCTATTAGATTTGATAGAATATCTTCGAAGCCAATTAGATGTTCATCTTTTGAACAGATACATTTTTTGCACAAAACATTACGCGGTCAACGATTGGAGTAAAGATTCAAGATTTTTTCAACCTTCAGGCTGCCTGAACAAACTCGCGTTTAAGTTGAATAACCGTATATCGGAGTTGTTAAAATAACAAGCATCAATTTACATTTTCTTTGTAACTACAGAGCATGGAATGAATGAGCGTCTAAAGAATGCAGTATCTTAAAATTCGTGGCACCGAAATGTGATTTGAGCGCATTACTTCTGTCACGCTCGCCATCCAAAGCATAGTTTATATATGGTTTATAGTGCCGTAGTGCAAGTAAACGGTGACAAGCTTGGTTTATATGGAAAGTGTTAGCAATGTCGCCTTTTGCAGCGGCCGCTGCAAGAAAAAAGACGCTGAAAGAAAAGACTCTTCATATTTTGTGAAACTGTATAAAGTGTTCAAATTTCAAGTACTCGTCCACATGTCCCACCATCTAACCCGCACTGGGTCCACGTGGTTGATATCCGCCCACTCCATGTCCCGGTAGTGGGAACGTTATAGGCTGATTAGTATATCCCAGGAACGTCAAAGACGAATAGGCTATGGCATTTTTGAATACCATCATCAATTTTAACATACACGCGCGTATCGTTCCTTGTAGGTACTCTCACAAGTGTGATATTGTGTGCATAGTATGACAGCGCAGTCAATAAAATCTACCTATTTGCTGATAAAACTATGTGTGAAATGTTTACATGGCTGATTGCAAGTGCAGTTGCGCCATCAAACTAATCACGAATCAATATTGACAAGGGTGGGAAGTTGCTGATAAGGACCTATAAATACAACATACCTGTTAGATTAAATGCCGTGAAGGCTGTAGCGACAGTCCACCACAGATTTTCAAAGTAATTTCTCTTGACTTCGAGATGGACATTGTATTGTCCTGCCTCGTAAGTGTCTCGAAAGTACTCCACACTATAATTTACTGTTTGATTTGTACTCTGAATCTGAAACAGACATTTTCGTGAATGAATTTTGTGTCTTCCCTGCATTCTGCAACCTGCCATTTATTATTCATTTCGTTGAACGTTAAGGGAGCGTCCAACGAAAAGCCGTGAAACGTACTATCTCTCTCCACCAAAGCCATACGAGAAATGCGGGCGAGGGATGTGTGCCATGAGATCTATGCGTTCTTCGCTTGTTTTGTAAATACTAGACCTCGCCTCGCTAAACCCTTTTCTACTAGACCTGTGATTGGAACATGAAATAATCCACCTTTTGATGAGTAACGCACACATCTTCACATATCTCTGATGGAAAAAGAGCCTACGAGTTGGGTTTATATTTGACCAGCTGAATATTAATTTACGTATATCATCGTCATTGTCGAAAAAACTAGAAGTCATGGGGAGCGGCTTTCGCCCAACAGTGGGATGACGCAGGCTAACGGTACATATCAGTATCGTCATTGTTAAACAGCTTGAAAAGGTCTGTTGAACATGAGCCTCCAAATATCTAATACAATGGACGTTTAAAGTAGCTATAACTTTACATAACAACTGGAGTATGCAGACATATTAGTAGTCGAGTAAAGTATATTATTATGAATAATAAATTATAATCATAATGTAAACTGTATGTAGATGCTGCTGCAGCCTTTATGAAAAGCGGTCTTCGTTTTTTATGCACGTACATTGACGAGCACCAAAACCAATGTATAATTTTAAATTGAAAGCAATTTTCACGAGAAATGACGGAAATAACTTGGAGATAGGATCTTTTTCATAAAATTATGAGTTCCAGAATACTATGTTCGTATCAACATGAAAAGTGTTTACATATTGGTGCTCGTGACTGTGACTGTACATACGTACCTATGCCTTATAACCTGCACGAAAAAATTTACCAGTAACACGTGTTCATGGCACACATGCAAGCTACCGCCATACAATTGCAAGCATGGGTATTTGCAACCTAACAGTGACTATGGGCAAGGAGAAGATTTGGTAAACCTGAAACACATGACATTCTGCGTTATAAAATAAAATAAATCTAAATTTTTTGGAAAAAAATACTTTAAAATATGGACATAAAGTTCAGTTTGTGCTACACGTTTTCAATACCTAGTAGTTACCTACTAGGCATTCTAATATCAACTTTATTCACACCACCATAAATAAGTACAGGACCTATCATATTTTTTTAGACGAAACATCGTCGCTTGAAACAATAATAACTTGAATAGACTTTAGGTAAGTAGGTATTTTGTTAATATGGGGCTAACTCAATATGCACGTGTAACCCGATGAGCAATTGAAATCATACACGCCACAGGAATTTTTAATCCGCGCTTATCGCAACATACTGTTGGTCTGCATGACCAACATGCATCGCATCTGTTACGATAGCAGTGCGCGAATAGCCCGGTCCTTCCATGTGCATGCGCAAGTACCTATACAGGCTTACGAAAGTAATAATTTTGAAAATGATTATGTATTTGCATAGCTTTGTTGACAGCATTTACAATGTTTAGGAACTAGTCACTGATAGATACTTAATAAAAAAATGCTCGGCATTATCAATACAATAAGTATAATGCCGAGCGTGCGCGTGCACAACCTTAAGTACACAATGGGAAATTAAAACCAGAAAATTTTAATGTATCCTTAATAGAATCTGGGGAATTTATAGTTATCCCATTTTGGAAACCCTAGTTAATTAAAATATTGATGACTTTCATTATGGTTCGAAACATAATAGTGACAGGAATTTGCGGTGATTAAATAGCTAATTAGATATTAGTGCTAATTATTAGCTACCGGCGATTCCAGACCAGTGAAGATACCAGACAATAAAAACATAACTCACAAACAAACACATTCATGGGTGTCCAACGCCAAAGCTAGGCATTCCCTGAATCAGAAGGACTACGAAACCATGTACCTATGCAGACTAGGATATGATGCTTAGTCAGTAAATAACGCTGATGGCCTATTGGTCTTGCCTTGGCCTATTTGGACTAGTACCAAAATCTAGGCTGTTCAAAGGCGCCATACACATCTATCAGTTTTTCCAAGCTGGATGGAAATACGTACAAGTAATACAGTCAGATTCGGGCCCAAGGTCTTATCGCTTCCCTGCCGTCGGATTACGTACATAAGAAACTATACTAATGTGATGGCCTTCGGATTACGTACAAAAAGAAACTATACTAAAGTGACTCCGAGTCGCATTCGCAAGGGAGTAATTAGCTAAGTAGCGCGTCACGCGGCAAGTTATACATAGTGTTCGACACTTAAAACCTAGAGCTCTTAATAGATCGTCCTTCTATCAGTCTCATTATCATATTAGAAAACTAAACAGGCTCAAGGCAACGCTTATTTATGAAAACGTCGTTGTTCACAAACTATTTTTTGTTTTGCCTGCGAATATGTTTGTGTTGTACTTTATCCTGTATCCTATGTCCCTGCAGGTCATAGTCAACATACATGCCAAATTACATCCAAATCCGTCCAGCCATTTAAGTGTGATTTAGTAACATATAAACTTTCATATAGTAGGATAGGAAGTAAGATAGCAAGATATCATATCATTTCGACACGTGTCGGCAATTTAACGGAAAGGACTGTTTTACCATGACTGAGATACATTATCAGACCCAGACATGGTCTAGGCACATTCAATTTAGCCTCAGTGACTCAAATACGCCTGTATCAGTGAATTTCCTCTGTTACTTGTAAACAATGTTGATAGCAAACAAGGCTGTGTGTAGCAACAGTTCAATGACTGTAGTTTTACAAGTAACAACAATTTTGTATTGTTTCACTAGTATAGTAGGAATCTCACACACAGGTACACTCATTGTTTAATATAAAAGATGAGCGGGATTTTTGGTTTAGTAGCTTTAATATTATTTTCTAAATCTTCTAAGGGGTCAAGCTCATCATTTGTCATTTTGCCAGTGAATAAACTGATTAGTGGTATGAAACATTTTGAAGCAGGTACTTGGCTTTGTGGATGGACAAACCTAAAGAGCATGACATAATGAGCACAGATGGGTCCAGCTGCTTTATTGATGCCGGTTTTATTAAAAAGTCAACTGAATGCCAGTATTTTATATTAAAAAGCCTACCTAAATGATCTCCATGACTTGTGTACTGGGTAATACAAGAAATCTTGGTAAGACTGGTTGTCAGACTTTTAGGCAGAAGACCAAAACGAAATGCCGGATCAATGGCTTAGTATGCTATCTGAAGCATTCTATTAATCATCATAAAATGGATTTTAAAAGAAGAAACAGGATGCACCAGCAATTCACATAATCAATTACTGTTGTGCAGGTAAAAGAAGTATGAGTAACACTATTCCCGAAATAAATTACTAACAGGAAAATATCAGTGGTAGTGTTGGTATATTAAAGTGGATAAGAACTGCTTTGATAAATTGTATTTTCCGCTTACATTAGTTATGTGGTCAATTTGGTTGTTTTAAAATAAATAGGTTTGACTTTTCCTTAAGATTATTTTAATCATTTAATTTTAGTTTATTTTGGTTTAATTCAATATTATTGACATGTACTTGTTCCGAGCACGTGTATTATTGTCTGTTAAATATACAGGGTGTAACAAGACCCTTAACGAAGCCATAAACCAAGTATTATACATCAAACTAAGTAACTTTACACAAAAATTATTGCTGGGAAACTTTTTTTTTGGGGTGAAAAATCTCGTTTTACGGTAGCGCTTAATGTAACACACTCAAAACATTCTGCTGATGGATGGATAGAATAGTACGGGGGTTGTGGAGGTGTTTAAAGTAAAAATCTTACATTAAAAACATGTATTTAAAAAAAAAAACTTGTGGAGAACCTGTGTTTGACCCCCAATATCTCCGTAACTAGAAGGTTCCCAGATATGGTCTAGAACAAAAAAATTAACGCAATGACAGGGACCAAGTGCCATTCAGCTTCATTAAGCGTCTTGTTACACCCTTAATGTTTAATAAATGTATTGTGTGGACCAGAAATAAATTAGTTTACCACCAAATGATGACTTTGGGTTAAGTGGCACTAGATATTTTTTTAAGACAAATTGAAGCATGAGATTTTACTACAATGCTTTCATGTCAGTCTTTTTATAAGTAGGTGATAGTCAAAATTGATTCAGTAATCAAACAAAGCTGATAGGGATTTAATCCTCCATGACTTACTTTATCTAATCTTATCCAATATACCTTTGAAATGTTATTCATGATTCTGTTCATTCATTCTATTTCATTAATGTTATAAGAAAATAACTATAAAATGTAATTGTGGGTTTTATCAAAAGGAAGTATTATATATATTTAGTGTTGTACAACTATTTAATAAGTTTATTTAATACCAAATGACTGTTACATTGTTGTAAATTATAATACAACTATTATTTTTGTCTTCATAATAATTTTCTTCGTAATAATAACACATATTATTAAAAGTAGAATTAGATAGAGCATGCTTTGTTTATTCAAACACACAGTGTTAATTATTAGAGGACAGGTGTTGTTCCTTCCCATGATTAGTCACATTAACCTTAAAATGCTTACCTCTTGCTTATGTTGTGGTACTCCATTATCGGTAAACACAAATTTAAAATTTTCTCCTGTATATTCTGATACAATAGTTGCAGTGAATGTCACATTGGCACCTCGTACGGCAGGCCCATTATCTTTAAGGATCACCGTTACTGCTGACGCCCCTACAAAACAGAAATATAACATTAATTGTATGAAAGCATAGTTTACATATTTTACAGCCATATCAAATATAAATAAAAGTACCTACCCGTTTCCAAGACAAATGCCACGATAAATAAAATGAAAGGACCCATATCGAACGAAACAAACAGCCACTGATAATAATCACACAGAGAACATAGCAACTTTTGAAAATTCAGTAGAATCTTCTTGAATAATCAGTATTAGAAGTTAAAATTTCGTCTCTAATAATAGTTATTATTGAATATGTACGTCGTCACAATTTCACAAAAACATGAACGTTTGCGTTTCATTTACAAATTGACACTGACAGCGTCTTTATTTGTCAGGACTGTCACTGTCAGTTTTCAGGTCACAGATAGTTAAAGATTTTGTGTTTTCATGTATTCGCAGACTCAGGTTAGTAAGAATACATCATTACTCGACTAACAAAAATGTTGAGTTCGTATTTTTTTACCAATATTTATAAATTAATGGTCTTCTATTTTGTTAACAGTTTTATGCTATTAAAATTTAGTATGTTTGTTTGTCTTTTTTTTTCAGTGCTAATTTTTATTTAATTGTTTAAAAATATTCCTGTGAACCAGTCTTCTTCTTAGCGTATCGATGGCAATCTAAATTGTGTAAGCCTAGAACTGAGCTACTAGGTTGGCCCTTTCGGTAGCGTCCATCAGTTCCTGAAGTAAACAAACAACAGGACACGCAGGACACGATATTAAGTGCCCCATCGTTTGTAGAACATCACCACATTTACACAGCAGGGCAGAGTCATTAATGAATCTCCACCTGAGCAGGTTTTCCTTGCTGCGAACAACCTGGGTCCGGAGTCTATTTAAAGACTTCCAGGTCAGCCATGGCAACTCATGTCCAGGTGGGAGATTTTTAGCAGGTGGAACGAATGGGTTAGGTAAGGATGCACTACCTCGCCACAGCTTTAGTCTTTCCGTAGACCGATGGCCAGTGAGTGGGGGGACACACTTCAGAAAGTTGTTTCGGCTTTTCAGCCTTTGGGACACGAGGGTATTTAGATATAAAGGGTGTAGTGTGTCTGAAATCATTTTGTCTCTTTCGCTAGAGCTCGCCACTGTTCTGCGAACTTCTGGTGGCGCTATTCCTGCCAGTGCGTACAGCATCTGTACCGGGGTCGGTTTAAAGCAACCAGTGATGAACCGGCACGTTTCATTCAAAGCTGTATCCACTAACTTTGCGTGGGCTGAACGGCTCCACATGGGGCATGCAAATTCAACAGCTGAAAAAGATAGCGCCAGAGCAATAGTCCGCAAGACATGAGGCGAAGCACCCCACTTCGAAGAAACTAGTCGCCGTAAAAGACTTGCGAGTGTGCTTCTGCTTGATGGTATGGCAGTTTTTGCTGAAAGTCAATGATCTGTACAGAGAAACCCCAAGATACTCTAGAAAGTTACTGTGCTCGATAGACACCCATCCCAAACGATGTTAGAATAGTCTAAGTCTAAGTCTAAGTCTCCGCCTTGCCTCTCTGTTTCGAAGGTGGAAAATGCAAGACTGTGTTTTGCTCGGATTGGGTTTGAGTGAATTAGCGAAGTAGTATGTGGCTAATTCACCAAGAGCATCTGACAGGCGGACCTCGACCTCCTCAAAGGACGTGGCTTGGGAGGTGAGGGCAAGGTCGTCTGCGTAGAGGAAGCGGGACATGATCGGGCTTGATGGTTGGTCGTTGGTGTATATATTAAATAGAAGCGGTGCCAAGACGCTACCTTGGGGCAGGCCGTTTTTTTGTGACCTCCAGCGACTTTTATCTGAGAGAAGGTGGACCTGGAAACGGCGGTTGTGGAGAATTTCATGGAGTATTTGAAAAAACTTCTGATCGCTGATCAAAGTCTCCACCTTCCACAATAGCCGTTTGAGGTTAACTGTATCGTAGGCCTTTTCGACCATTCCTTCCTTGAAACCGTCTTCAAAGTGTTGAACGAGTTTGAGGGTCTGGTTACTGCAAGACTTGACGGGTCTGAAACCAGCTTGCTCTGGGATTAATTTCGGGGCAATAACGCTCGTAAGACTGTTCAGCAACAGTCTCTCGAAAAGCTTGTATGTATGGCACAGTAGAGAGATTGTATGGAAGTTTTTTTGGTCGTCTGCTGCTTAACCTGGCTTAGGTATTGCTATGACCTTGACTTTCTCCAAAGACGGGGTATTGAAGCTGATTCCACTAACTTTCCCCTCACACGTTCGGTACTTTCGAACACAAGCACAACTTATTAAGGGGGTGTTGTCATCATTAGCCTACAGCAGTCCACTGCTCGGCATAAGTCTCTTCAATCGCACACCTCATAACTCGATTATCTACAACTCTCATCCAGTTGCTACCAGCTTCCCTGCGAAGATCGTCGCTCCATCGAGTCTGAGGGTGTCCCACCTAACGCTTAGCAATTTGTGAAGACACACGTCTACCCCAACGCTCATTAGTTCTACGGCTAAAATGACCGGCCCATTACCACTTCAGCTTTCTTATTCTGTGAGCTATATCGACAACTCTGATGGCGACTGTCAAAATGTTCAAATAGAACTCGCTTGATAACACGTAGTTTCAACCAGCTGGAACTAGCAAATTCCTGCAGTGTAACTCCAGCTTTAGTGTGATAAATATAGACTATATCAACTCTTGGGAAATTGCAATTTGCAACCCATTGTCCATCACTAGTATTTAGTAAAGATTGAAGATTGTGGCAGACTTGTTTTTCATAAAGTTTGCATAGCAATTTTTCACACACTTTCCAAAGTAGGAAAGTTAGTGATCTCCACGTATTTTTTTGTAAATTATTATCTCGAATGTGGAATATGTGTTGAATGTGAATAGTGCTTAAATATAATAAAAAATGGCTACCGTATTTGATAGCCCCTTCATTCGACAACGTTTACATCGTCTAAGGCGTCGTGATTACGATTTTGACGAAGACCAGAGATTCGGTCGATGTGACTGCACGAGTTATTCTTATTTTGTGCTTTCAATGGTGTTGTTTTCTGTGGGCACTGTGATTACAGTGTTAGCATTGGGAGACGCCGATGGATATATTCTCAGCAATTTGGGACACATGTGGCTCGTTGGTCCAATTTTTATATGTTCCGGGATGATGGTTGCTGTGAAAAGTATGCTTTATTTGAGGAGAAAAAGCGTGATACAAATGCTACTACACCAGAGGGCGATAATCAGGGTAAGTTGATAACAGAACATCATGTTAGAAACAAGATTATTCTAATGTATTTTTTACGACTTGTAATAAATCATTAGTGTTTGTGTTGTCAAACAACAGGTCTTTCAATAATAGTACCACATAAAATATTTGGTAGAAACTTACAAATATTATTTTTGTTGTTGTGTTATTGTTTTTTGTCCCACTAATGTATCCATTTGATGGCTATCTGCAAAATAATATTTAAAACAGGATGAATTAATTAACTCACCCAAATTAGATGCATGCAAGCCTAACTTTTAAGGGATTTATAAGGGCATAAGGTTATGTTAGCATTCAAGTGTGAATTCAGATATTCATTTGAATTCTTCCAATCATAATATTTAATCAACTAGATCCTGGTCAGTTTTTGCCCTGATAGTAGCCAGGAAAAAATTATCATATCTTTAACTCTTTTTATTTAAGTGGGGCATCAACTATTATATGTACATAACATGAGACTGCTTACTAGGTCGCAACCATAAATTTGATTAACATAATTAGAGCTGTGTAAATTTTTTTGCATTGCAGTTATATTTACATAAGTATTTTATTTTTACGAGGTTAAATATAGAAATATAAAAGCTTCTTTGTAAGAATGTGTTTTAGAATGTAAAACTAATTTACTATATGCCATTATAATGCAGATAATCACCAGCAAATATTTATTTACACCTCACCTTGAACTACTGACTGAACTGTTTGATATGAGATAAAACTAAGAGGCTAATACCAAGATGGACTTAATTAAATAACAAGATAATTAATGTTTGTTTTGTATGCTCACTAAAGGAGAAAGTGTCAAATACCTCCAATATAATGATAATTATTTCTTTTTTAGGATATGGCTGCAGTCCAAGCCGAACAAGCCTATAGTGGTCAAGTACCTCGCACTGCATCTAGTGCAACATTACCGCCTTCATATGATGCTTTAATAACCAGTACTGCCGCTAGTAAACCACAACCTTCCAGCTCTGAACCACCCCCGCCAACTTATGATGAAGCAATGTACCTCATAGATGATGAAAAACTACGAATTGATAACAAAAATGATGATAGTGCTAAACAAGAGACTAGCAATGAAATGACTAGTACCAACATAGACAATAGTAAACCCTGAAACATGAAAATACTACTTATGAGTACTTGATTATTACTTAGGTATGTAAGAAAAACTTAATTCTTCCTTTTGTACTTATATTTTTAGATACATAGTCACTTACTATTAATATAGTGTTCTCGGACGTGCCTAAAATATTGATTTGTTAGCAATATTGTTATATATCTCTCGAATGTAAAGGGTATCTGTAATTTAATAACTAGTTTAAGATAAACTTATGAACTTGTGATGTGTTGACTGCCGCATACTATGAGCTGATCTCTTTGTGTAACAAGAGATGATTTTAGATCTGTTTGTATGCAAGTGTATTATTACTTGTTTGGAACAATAATGACATAAAAAAAGTTACACTCTATGACAAAAAAATACAATGATATTATGTTACAAAAGAAGTTTAAAATTTAGTTATTCAAGTAGTTATGTAGTTATTGTCACAAATGAGAAAATGTTCATATACATAGTATTATTTCATCATAGCATATTTGGCAGTCGCATATTTAGTGGTTATTCTAGTGTGACAAGGCACTTTATGTGCTGATTCTTTCTACTCTAAGATGTATCTAATCCAAAAATGCAATTTATTTTCCTTAAAATGCTAATTTTATAAAGATCAAAATAATATAAGGAGCTTACACCCAGTGTAATGAGCTAGGGAGAAGGTATGTATTTATCAGCTCCATTATTTGTGCTTTATTCATCTTGCAATGTTACTAATAATTATTGATTGAAGACTGATGCATTTATATTAGTAATGTTGCCAGGTAACCCATTTAATTTCTATCTGGTCTTATTCTAAAAAATTACTGCCAAAGATTGTGGGCATTGCACAATATACTTGAGATGTTGCTTTGTTGCAAGGTTCAAGTAAATTTGAAATGACCTGGTTCAAACTAGCAACTTATGTAAGGAATTAAATACACATGGTTATGGCTACTGTAAAAAAGAATAGAACTCCTATTCATGTGTTGCTTGGACATAGTTGTTAGTTTGTAAAATAAAAGAAGCATTTTGCAGTATTTACTGAACTCAAATATTTACCTTCCATAGTTCTTGAATGTGTTGTAGTGTTAGTGTTATTATACAATAATTTAGTAAGGTCATTTATTTCGGTCAGGGGTATTTAGATTCAGTGCTAAGAAAAGAAGTACTTAAAAGACTTAACTGAAGTGATCTTTTGAAGGCCAAACATGGCCTTTCTTTGTTCTTTGGTGAACAAGTCATGTGCCTTTTTTCAAGAAGTGCTCTTTGCTATTTTTAGAAGGAGTTAGATTTGACATAGGTAAATAGAATAGGAAAAAACTGAATATTAGTAAACTGTATATTATTTAAAAATAAAAGAATAAGTGATGTATTGCATCAGCTATGGCAGCTATCAAATACTGGAATTTAGACACAATGGAATTATTATTGTGGCAAACCAGCAGTTAATAAATAAACTTATCAATACTAGAATCCAGCCATTCAAGAAGTCCAATGTTATTTTTATAGCATTACTGATTGGCAATGCCATTGGAAGTGAAAACAATAGCAATATGTTTGATAACTGTTTACATTAGGTTGATTTTTTAGTGATGCTTAAAGATAAAACGCAAAAAGAGTTTTAGGTGGGGTTCTAGTGTGACTACAAAATTCAGCCTTAGGGACTAACCACACTTATTCAGCTCTGTTCAGCTTTTGTCCATAGAAAACAACAATTTTGTATGGAGATGCGTATGCATCTGAATAGACACAGAGAGTTGTTTGGATGTGTATGCATTTCCATACAAAATCGTTATTTTGTAAAGCTGAACAGAGCCGAATAAATGCGGTTACTCCCTTACATTGATAAATACCCCACATAACTTTATATGAAATCACGTTTGTGTTAAGTATTTCACACATTGAAATACCATGAAGTATACACAGTTGTAGTTAATAATAAATTGTTATTGAAAGTTGCTTCTTGTGTCCTTAAGACTAGTTTTAGTATAGCTTCAGGGATTTATCTTTTTGTTTTTATCAATACATTCTGATATGAGGAAGAAGTTTTTGATTATTTAACTTGTTGCTGTGAGATTAGATTAAACGTCTGGATAAACAAGTTGAGATCAATAATATTGTGTCTCTTATAGTCAGATTCCACCAAGCGGAAAAATCCTCGCGCACCTTGAGTATAAAATTGGGCTCTCGCGCATACTCGAGCACTCGCGGAGACGCTTAATGTCTGCGTCGAATCTTATTCTTAAAGGCGTACTGATATAGCCGTGATACTATTCAGTGACATCAAAAAAGCGCCCTATCCGTTTTCCACTTGGTGGAAACCGACCCTAACAAAATAGAATAAATTCTAAAGGTTTAAAATTTTTGGAAATACAAGGAATGTGACTAAGATTACCTACTGACAAAATGATATTGTTGTTTACTTGTGATTTGAAAACCTACTGCAAATATTTGTACTGATCTCCCTAGAGCTATTAATTATACAATTTTTCAAGTTTTTTTGTTTGTGTTCCATTATAATCCTTTTAATATTAAATATTGGGTGTACAAAAAACAGTATTTTACAATATGTAAGCCATGGAGGAGGCCTTTGCCCAGCAGTTAGACATAATAGATTGATAAAAAAAAAAATACAAAAACAAGGAATAACTCTTTTTGCATTTACTGACAAGCTCAGAGAAAGTATCTACCTCACTATAATAGTTACGCATATTCACACAGTTATATTTGAAAAAAAAAACTAGTCTGTTAATTTTTCGAACCAAATTGGCTGAATAGATTTGGATGCAATTTGACACATCAATAAACCATGACCTGGGTCTAAGGACATTTTATTCCAGTAAGTTGTTCCTGTGGAATAAATAGTAAGGAAAGAGAAATAAAAAAAATGCAGCACAATAGACAAAACATGATTTTTTTCAAGGAACCAAGTGTTGCATAAAAATCATGTAGAAAGTACAAATCATGTAGTAAGTACAAATTAGTTAAAAAAAATAAAGTTATGTCAGTCTACCAAAGTACTTAGCTCTAAAGCAAACATCTCTCAATTGAGGCCACTGTACCACCACAATGTCTGCAAAGAACTGAAGTATTTTTCCAGTCAATGAGAGGGTGCGAACCCTGCATATACTCTCTATAAAAACTATGCGACAATCTAATATAAACAGACATCTCAGTACAAAAGCAATAACACAGACCGGAATGCAAGTGCCAGGACCATTACAAAATATTACATCAGGATTAAAATTATATATTACGGGTAAAGTGCAAAAAGTAGCATACAGAGTGCTGATTACTGAAGAAAGATATGACTGCTGTACGTGTCTACTCCTGGGTATCCTACTGAGGGTGTAGTCAGTACTTTCTTTCTCTGTTTCATGAATCTTGACCGCACTGCTGACATCACTGTCAGCTAAAATATACAGCCTCGGTTGATATTTCTTCTTATCAATACTCTTCGCAAATCTCAATAATTCTGTTGTATGGCCTCCAGAGCCGATGCAGAAAACTGTATGTAAAGACTTTTCTCTTGTCAGTCCACATTTACCGGTGAAAATTTCAAACATCAACCATAATACTCGAATAAGGAATGCTAAGATAACAACTAGCAAGCTAAAGAAGAAATATTTAAACATCGTCATGTTTTCTTAGTTTTTCAGTAGTTAACATGAGACTCCTTTCAAAACTATTGTTTTTTTTTCCTGAATAATAACATTAATAATTTAAATTGAATAA
Source organism: Noctua janthina (assembly GCA_963576755.1). NCBI lineage: Eukaryota > Metazoa > Arthropoda > Insecta > Lepidoptera > Noctuidae > Noctua > Noctua janthina. The sequence goes on from OY755055.1 coordinate 11,259,392, forward strand.
CAATCTTGTTTGTTTTTTTTTTGTTTTTTATTTTTTTTAGGTTATATAAAAGACGACGTATGAAGTTCTGACCTGACGTCTGTTATTGATAAGTCAATTTTGACGCTCCGACGGACGTTTAGAAATTGTAAACTGTTGATTTTTCGTTATCGATTACCGATGCTGAGTGCATTAATATTGAACCGGTAACTTTCGTATTTGCAGTTGCCGATTGATAGAATGTCAAATAAAATATCTCAGGTTTCTCTCTGGCAACGTGCAGTGCAGCAATGAACTGGGGCTGCAGTCTCGACATAGATAGCGACAAAAATCGGTCCTTAAGGTTTCGAAATAAAGTTGAAAATCTATTAAAGAAATTTGACATCGTTATGACTTAACGACCGATTTTTGTCGCTATCTATGTCGAGACTGCAGCCCCTGGGCTATGTATTCAGTCAACCGCGCATTCTATCGCGTTAGTCTGACATCTAAATGGTGCGTTTAGCGGTAAGATCTAAAACTTAATCTAGCATTAAGTATTAACCTTTTGACTCATACCATAGTCACATATACGCGACAAGCAAGCTCGTGCCTTGTGCTCCAAAGGTCACAAATAGTGGCTTGGCGTGAAGGGTACTTGCGTGCGTTTATGCTCCGGCGGTCAAAAAGTTAATATCTGGAATTGCATGAAGTTTCTCCCTAGGTATGCCATAATTTATTTTGATTAAATTATGGTTTCTAAATCAACTACAGTTATAAACACATGCTGACCGATGACCTCACTATACCGTCCGACTGGACGTCACTCGCACCGCACAAACGTCAAAGTGACAATTTGGCAAACAAATGCAATCACTTTTGGATTCAGTGACGAGTGAAAAGGCGAAATTCTTGATTATTGTATCGTTTGCATTGTTTTCATCAAAAGAATGTAATTAATGAAAGCTATAGTTTTATACCCGTGTTAGCACAGATTTTATATTAAAACCATTCAAGATGAGGTTCCTAAGTATATTGGGATCCAGTGTGTTTCAAATTCTTTCGCTTATTTTTGTTTTGGGTTATCTCCTCGGTGTTTTGAGTTTATACTTTAGTGACAAAAATAACTATTGTATAATGACTTATATGTTTGAATATCCACAGTTCGTGGTTAGTATCAGCTTGATTTGAGACCGACAATCTCCAAACAATCTTTTAGAAATGTTTTTAATCATGAATATTTTTAGCGATTATCTGTTCCGGAGAATAAGATTTATCCCCAATATGGATTGTATGCGTATAGTGAAGGAAGGTTTACTGAGAGAGCCAGAAAAATGTGGTATGTATTAGCACTAATGTACACAGTTAATATTTAGGCACATTTCATTAAAAAAAAAAAAAAAATTTAAAGGTCATAGAACCTGAATGACTTCAATCTCTGCCTCTCCTTAGAAAGCTATGCTATGCAAAGAAAACAAAGTGAAGCGATTTACATAATAAAATCAACAGGTTTGATGGTGTGCCAGTGTTGTTCCTACCTGGGAATTCAGGCAGTCACATGCAAGCTAGGTCACTGGCTTCTGTGGCTCTAAGGAAAGCTCTTTCGAAGGGATACCAGTACCACTTTGATTTTTTTACAGGTAAGTCTAATATCAATATTTAGAATACTCAAATTACTTCTGCTTAATGTTTTTTATTTTATGTGATTTAATTTGGGCAGTTTTATTATCATTTATGTAAATTTTACATTTAAAAAATATGTAACAGTAAAATGTTATTGATAAATGTTATTACACTATTGACAAACACTTAAATAATGAATTAATTTAGAACTACTATTATTTAAAATTGCAAATTTCATAACACAGCACTCTGTTTAATTAATCTAAAATCTGTATTTATTGTGTACTTATGTTAATAAATAAATAAATGATTGATTGATTGAAAAATAATTGAATTGGTGAGAAGAAGCACACCATCAAGAGAAGTGGAAGAAAACGGGGGTAGGCCTTTGCCCGGGAATGGGACAATAGGGGCTTCAAAATCATGCCGATTCATTTATTTGTCACATTTTATGAGAGTTGAGTTATAAATAAACATAATCCAAATATGAGTTTACTTTTAAATAAAATGATGGTCTTATGGATGATTTTCAACAAATGGCCCGCATCACTTCAGATCGGAAAGGATACGAACGGATGCGGCGAGAGCCGATGGCGTCTGGCAAGATGTGTCGACATCTTGCCAGACGCCATCGTAGGATCGGCTCCGTACCGTTGCTTGCGAACGTATCCGTTTCTGCGCCTAGTCAAATAGTTTCATTCATACCGTGTTAGTTACGACGACAGGCGAACGGAGCCGATCGCGCGTCGCAGCATATTTTCGGCTACGATCGCGTGTCGCGGTCGACGCCCGCGGTCAAGCTAATGTGCGCAGCTTGGTAATGTAGACTTTAAATACTGTGTACACGATTTAATATCGTTTAAAGATTGTAAAATCCGTTCCGACCCGATGTGATGCGAGCTGTTTGATGGAAAACATCCTTTACTGTGTGTTCCTCACCGGTGAAACATTCACTTAAAAATGTCTTGTGTGACGGTGATATAAAAATTATCTAAGTGAAAAGAGAGATTGAGAGAGAAATAGAGATTTAAATTTTCAAAATTTTCTTCTCCAACATCTTATTCTTCAAATTGTCCTTTTAGTCAGTTACAATGAAGAGTTGTCTGGTCTATATGGAGGGGTGCTTCAGAGCCAGACCAAGTTTGCAGCAGCTTCCATAATGAAGATCTTCAGTTTATACAAGAGTAATAAGTATACAAAGACTGTACCAACATCAGTTATACTCATTGGACATTCAATGGTAAGTAAATTGTTAAAATATTGAGGACTGATTCTTTCAAAATCTAAGCATTCATTCATGGCCTGTGGACGGCGAATTATGGCCTAGCTCGCCGTCCGGCCGTCTTATAACGACAGGCCGTGTCGACGGCGCGTTCGTGTTCCACGCGCGCCCCAAAGAGATTTCAGCAACCACGTAAGGGTCCGCATGGGCCGATGCCTGCCAGGGCTGCGGGACTGTTCGAAAGAGAAACCGTGGCCCTGGAATACAAAGGGCGAAAGAAGGAACATGGATGGGTTTTAGTCAGTAGAAGTCTGATACTCCCTTCCGCTCCGTCCAGAGTGGGGGGTCATTTTATAATTTCCCATCCGAAAAAAAAGAAAAAAAAAAGAATTCATTCATTCATACACCATGTTCAATACATGTTTGAATTGTCAAGGAATTGATCAATCAAAAAAGTTGAAGCTATATATTTTAAGCTAAGTCTTCAGATAGTTTTTATTTGAGGAATAAAAATTGTGGTTTGGCGGCTTTTGTAGAAAAATATGTTTAACTATCAAAAGTAAAAGACAGAGAAGTTAAGACAAGTTATCTGAGAAACTTTTTTTTTTTTCCTGTGGTAAATCAAATGACCCCACTCTGGGCGGAGTGGAAGGGAGTGTCAGACTTGTACTGACTAAAACCCATCCATGTTCCTTCTTTGCCCTTTGTGTTCCAGGGTCACGGTATCTCTTTCGAACAGTCCCGCAGCCCTGGCAGGTCTGAGAAACTCTGCCCCTAACATTTTATATTCTATACTGTGATACAGGGTTAATGTGGACCACTGGTCGTTGGTTTTGTCCAGCTCGTCCCGCCATCTTCTACGAGGTCTGCCGCGACGCCTTCTGGCTGTGTCACGACTCCCGAAAGTGGTTATTTTGGCCCACAGCTCATTGGGCATGCGGCAGACGTGGCCAGTCATATTCTACACAATTGAAAAAAAAATACTGACTAAATAATAATAAAATATTTGTCTGTAAAAAATTGTGGTGCTATGTCTTACATAATGCATAATAACGATGTGGTAACAATTAACTATCCAAGATAATTTGTCTTTATTTTATTATCACTTTATTAAGATGTCGTAAGTTGTGTTTTATCATAAAGCAGTAATTTATTATCTAACTAATCTAATGTCTAAGAATTGTAAAATGATTTAGAATTTTGATGATTGACTATTACAGCAAGTTAATTTTTTTTTATCTTAATTGAAACTTTGTGCCAAAATCGAATGCTAGTAAAATATTTTTAAACCTATCCCTTTCCTAGGGAGGGCTTATAGCAAAACGGCTGTTGGCTTACCCAAGTACGATCAATATGACTTCAGTAGCCATCTCCTTAGCTGCACCGTTGGAAGCTCCTGTAGTCAACGTGGATGCAGCAATGGATGACTTCTACATGTTAATGAACCTCGAATGGGAAATGTATATTAATAATGACATGGAAATAAAAAAGAAGAAAATTCTGATCAGTTTCGGGAATGGACCTCGCGACGTCTTGATACCATCGGGTTTGACTGCATCAACTGATGGCTATATTAATGCTCTGGTGAGTAAAAAAAGAGTCATTTGTGTTTTGTAGTCTTTAAATAGGATTCAAACATTATCGCTTTTCACATTAAACGCGTATTGAATATTACATGCGTTCGGCGATGCGGGTACAATCCGGAGTGGTTTCAGATATGCGACGAAACATTTCAAACAAAGGGGATCTTTTGGTATGCCTTTGTCCTTGTTTTACTCACTTCTAGTTTCAACCTACCATTTCCACGATGTTGACGACGCACTGTTTGCGTATGCGCGATATGTAGTATGTTAAAGCTTCGTAATACTTTCTCAGACCACAGCAGTACCAGGAGTTTGGACATCACCAGACCACGTGTGCATAGCTTGGTGCAAACAACTAGTGATGGCGATAAATAGATATCTGTTCTCTATCGTGGATCCTACCACAGAACAAGTTGTTGAAGATCCTCAGATATTGATGTCGCAAGCTAAACGACATTTTCAGGTATGATCTCTGCAAAATAAACTCATCAAATCTGTTTTTATTTTAGTTTTATCGTTTTTAAATATGGATACCCGTCCCGCCTGGGAAGTTTCGCTATTTAATTGAACCTTGAATAATTTGCCTTTGACGTCAGCTCTCCATCGACAAATCTTTAGACAGATACGTCAGATGAGCTTTTTTGATCAAATCATCGATGCTGTGAGATTTTTAAAATTCTTGGAATAACGAGTGTCGAAACTTTGAATTCTATTTTTCCACTACCCTTGTCAAACATCATCATATCTGTAATATTTAACTTGAGTCTGGGACTTATCATGAGTTATAAATAAACTTGTAATGCTGATTGATATTATCACGGATTGCGACTTGATACAATGATATGGTACAGCGGAAACATAATTCCGGCATAGTCATATCTGGGTTAATTGTAAGGTGTATTCAGTCAATATTTTCTGAGTAATCTCGATAAGATAACACTTTACAGTTACATTAATGTTTTGACTGTTACGATAGCCTTCCGTTGCACGGGCAATATTTCATCGTGCATTTGGTTCAAATTCAACGCGCGATAAAAAAACGCCCGTGTGAAAGAGGGCTTACTCTGTGGTTTGCAAGCAAAAACGTGGGATCCAGGGTTCGAGTCCCAGGTCGGATAATTGTTATTGGATTTTTCTTAGCGACTTTCTCCATAGCTACAAACTCCGAGTTTGGTTTCCTGTCCGATTTATTAACAACTAGCGACTCGCCCCGGCATCGAACAAGTGCAATTTAGATACACATATCCTACATATAAACCGTCTTCTTGAATCACTCTATCTATTGCTGAAAACTGCATTAAAATCCGTTGTGTAGTTTAAAAGATCTTATCATACAAACAGCGGGAGCAACTTTGTTTTATACTATGTAAAGATAATCGCCCACATTACATACAGGGTGTATACAGACCTTTCACATAGCCGTCAACCAAGCATTCTGTATATCAAACTAAGTAACTTTACGCAAAAATTATTGCTGGGAATCGACTTTTTTTTTGGGGTGAAAAATCACGTTTTATGGTAGGACTCGATGGAAAGCACTCAAAGCATTGTGCTGATGGATGGATTGAATAGTACGGGGGTCGTGGAGGTGTGTAAAGTAAAAATCTTACATTAAAAACATGTATTTAAAAAAAAAACTTATGAAAACGATGGAACTTTGACCCCCAATATCCCCGTAACTAGAAGGTTCCCAGGTATGGTCTAGAACAAAAAAATTATCGCAAAGACGGGGAGAACAGGTGCCTTTCGGCTATGTTAAGGGTCTATTTGCACCCTTTATAGGACTGAAATGTAACTGATGAGTGCATTATAACAAAAACAGGCATGTGTACATGTTATGCGATGTATGTTGCACTTGATTACAGTTTAGAACTACTTTCAGGCCAATCGTTCGATGATATTAAGTCCAGATATTCCTCGCGCGAATATGACCATGATAGCGGATGCCTTCTGGTATGAGGATAACAGGAGAATCTATCAAATATCTAGGCCGCAGATTGATAAGTAAGTACTTTTTCCAACTCGTATCTAATCTACTTAATGAAAATATACTGTACGTAAATTCACTGACATAGAATACAGCCTTAACCACAGATTATAGAAGCCCGAAAAATTGCACGACAGTTCCTTATAAAGTATAGAAGGGTTTTTGAAAAGCATCCCCCTAACGATCGTCATGTTTGTCAATGGGAAATCCTATAGGGAGCACAGTTTCTATTTTGTTTGAATTTTAATACAGGCCTTGACAGATGACATATGCGTTTGTTTTGGCGCTCTTTTTAGTAAATTAACTATCTAGAAAAAAATGACGACATCTTATAAAAACAACATTATTATTACTAGAAGACGCCGAATTTTAACGTATAAGTTAATTATTATTATCTGATACTCTGTGTCATCATTATTTATTTGCGGGGACGAACTGTGTCGCAAATTCAGTGCTTCTTCCCGTTTTAGGAAAAAATAATAAGCGTTTGTTTTATTTGTAACTTCATATCACTGCTGCACTGTGCAGTAATGTCACCCATACCGCCGGAAATTAAAATTTATTATGCTGTTATCACACTGCACTTGTACTCTCGTCTCGTTGATTATTGCATGGTCTGCAACATAAATGCGATAGTAACTCTGTCTATTACCTTTTCACGTCTTAGTAGCTGACTTAGACATCGGCCACCTGGATAGACATTAACTTAGTACTTATTTACGTCTACCTGTATGCTAAATTTCATCGAAAACCATCCAGGCGTGAAGAGATAATAGACACAGACGGAGTTACTCGTACATTATTTCATAATATACTATTGACTAGTGGCTAATTTAATTAATCTGGGGAGAAGATTCGTACTTCAAAATGCATTTTATTCATTTAATCGAGTCGCATACAACTTATGTCACCACAGAGTAGTTATACATTTTGCAACGTCGTTTTCTTCTAATGGACATTCATATCTTCTGCGTATCAATGTCGAGTGACATCAGCTATTGCTACAAGTCTGTATAGCTGAGGAATATGATTTGCATAATTATCTGTTCTGTACTGATAAAGAAACGATAATTTGGTCACGCACGGTAGCTATTCTGCCTGACTAACGACTGAGCTACGTATTGTTTATATATCTATGAAACCATGAAAGGCGTAAAACATTGAAAACTTTTAACCATATCTGAAAAAAATACTTTCTGATTTATGATCTATTTTGCATAGTAAATTATACGTTTTTGAAGTGACCCACATAAAAAGTGCAGCGTTTTTTCGAAACATTGAAAAAAAAAAATGGTATTTATAACCTATATTATTTTGGCGATTTATTTAATAGCTAATCAATTTTATTGCTATCGACACGACGACGTAATCGTGACTATTATTTTGTAGTTCTTTATTTATTTAGAAATAAACCGAAAGTATTTCAAATATCTAAATTAGTTTGTATATTACACAGCCAAGGTCCTTCTTGTCACAACTTTTGTGTCAGACAAATGGTAATAAATTTAAGCCTGCTTCCCACAGCACTTAAGCCTTTTGAACACCAGAGCATAAAACCACGCGCGTGCCCCCCACCCAAAGCCATAATTACATCTCCCATTTTGTCACATATTTGTGTCGTTTGGCGTACAGGGCATGTGGTTGCTTGTCACGTATATGTGACTATGGCGGTCAAAAGGTTAACCGTCATACGACCTCATGTACGCACGACGGCCAATCAAGCTATACAAATCCAGTTTATGCGGAACTCTCATTGGATAGGAAATCTATACAAAGCGAGGCTAAGTTATATTGGAAATGTATAGCTTCATGTGCTGCCGTGTGTACCTAGCTTTAAAATGTTTGACGTGTAAAAGTGTTATTTAGAATTTAGGTACTGCTTGCACCCCTTGCATTTAGCTGTCTCCAGTTAGACTAGAAGCCGACTACAATAGTTTCAAAACGTAACCAGATGAGGCTGATGCAGTTTTCACATTTCAAGAAAACAAATGCCGTGTGAAGCGGTCTTTACTCATTAAAGTTTTTTTATAACGAGTTGCTTTGCTATAGATCTACGTTTTGGCGAACATCCAGAGATGCAGTAAACGTGTATTTTAAGATTCTACAACGACGTCATTTGAATATTTCCGTCTATCGTTTGCATAGTTGACGCATTAAGCTTTATGAGATATGCAGTTTTATAGTCTAGGCTCTTTCGACGTTGAGGCTATGGCCTATTAGTGAGAAATTGCGCATTTTAACTAAACCATAACAAAGTGGCATTCAAAAGTCTTTACAAATGAAATGACACTACCTACTATGTTCGGAAACAAGTGTGAATATTGTTCTACAGCGATTTACTGTAATAGTTTTCATACGGAATGTTGCAGAATTCTATTTTACATGCCACTTATTGCAACATGCAATTTGTTAGATCACTTGGGAACGAAATAATCCACGTTGAGCAGGCCATGGTGATAGATGCTCATGTTTTCTCTGTGTGAGAAGACGCCTTGCCGTGCAGTGGAGAGCTAGCAGGATCTCTTACTCAGTATAGTTGACAAAAAAGTTGCGCAACACAACTTAGAAAAGTTGCCGCGCAAAATGTAATAAACAAGAAATTTACTACGTACGTACGCACGACGGCCAATCAAGCTATACAAAACCAGTTCTAATTCAAATCTATACAAAGCGAGACCCAAGTTATAATGAAAATGTAATGATAATAAATGTGAAATACAGCTTCATGTGCTACCGTGTGTATGTCCGTACTAAAAGGATGATCTTGATATTGATAAAACTGAATTCATTCTCCTTTACCTACTGGCTGGTTTATATATTCTTTTATTTTGTTTGTAAGAATCATTATTAAATAACCACCGTCTTTCCAGAACAACATATCTAATGATCCGGCTGGTCGCGTTCCCACAAAATCGTTTCGTGGCCGTCGAAGCGGTCAATGTCGATGATAAGGAGTGGGTATTTGGATGCAACGCCAAATATACCTACTTTTCTTATAGATACTGGTAAGATATTTGTTTGTTACTAATTTAGTATTTCCGTAAAGAAAACAACGTTGTTTTTTGTAGGAATCTTCATTTCAAAAGGCTACCCAGTCTATGACTATTCAAAAGCACTTTGGATCTATTGAAGTAGGTTAAGGTCTTACTATTCATACACGAAATATTTTCAGGGAATCATCTAACGGCTATAACAAAGCCATTTCAAGGGTTTTTTTTTTATTTATCTGAGTATATTTAAAAAATAATAATAAAACCGTATCTTTACGTTGACGTCGTGGTGGGGCTTGCGTGCTCCGATGAACCCTAGGTCTGTGCCGGCAGGGTTTACTTTGCCGAGATAGGTCTAGGGTGAGGGGCCAGACTAAGAGAGATACAATCCAAGCCAAGGTCGCACATGCCGAGGGCTGCATGGCTAGGGGAGAGGTTAGTCGCTAGTGTGCCAACTCTGGATAATAGGGGACCTCCAGTTTTATTCACTCTCGCCACAGTGAACGCAGGGCTCTGCTGTGGTCGACCTTTTAAGTCCCTAGCTACTCGTGGGATTAACATGAATACTAGATCTAAAACAAAAAAACAACTCCAGGCAAAGATGCCTCAGATAGATGACGAAATTTCACAACCATCTTCGTCATCACCTTCATCTCTTTTTCCATCAATTCCTCCATTATCTCAATCTTTTCGCGTCACACCGACACCTTCTTCCTCATCAATAAGTATACAGTCAGCGGACGTTGTACAGGAGACAAATTTTGTCGACGATACTGTACCCTCCGCTAAAGCTGCAACAAGTCGTAGGAAATGGAGCATTGAAATGAATAAATTCATCCTACGCACCTATCTTCAGCTTACTAGTATAGAAACAGACAAATATGCATACTTACCACCGCTTCACACTAAGTTCTTAGAAAAATACCCGGCTATGCAAGTCAGCCGACAAAGAATAGGTGACCAACGTAGAGCCATAGTACAGAAGAAATTATTACCACAAGACACAATAGATCAGATTTATGAGGAAGTTAGAGCCGATCTACAAATGATACACACTCAAATACAGCAACACTCTACACAACCTAGTACACAATCCGGCCAACGAATGAGATGGACGAAAGAATACAATGAAACACTAATCAGAATATACTTCACTGCCACACAGTTAGAAACAAATAAAACAGCCTATAGAAAAAAGTTACATGAAGAATTCATAAATAAATATCCAGAATTAGCGCATATAACAGAGCAAAGATTGTCTGATCAAGTGAGAGCGATTATAAATAACAAATATATACATGACAACAGATTAAAAGAAATTAAAAACCAGGTAGCTTCAGAATTCAGGAATAGTAACACTAACACACAAAGTATTGAAGACAAAAATCATGATCAATGGGACACACAAACCCAAGACGACTCAGAACAACCTGCTACAAATACAAACTTGTCTGATACACCTATTAATACTCTTACGACAAATATAATCTTAAACAATAGCACAGACACCAACATCGTATCTCAGACTGTCGTAAATATAGATGACGAAAATTTCTTGCAAAATATAGATGTTGGTCAGTTTGGACCAACGCAAACTAATTTTGATACTGCTACAGAAACCAACCCAGTAATGGAATCCACATTTCATCAAGCTCAAATAAACTTTAATTGCACACATCCCACTAATAGACCATACATCCCCAAGCAGAAGACTTCTCGAAAGTTTTCTGCTATTGTTTCATACATAAATACTGTCATTCTTCCTAAGTATGTAAATGCCAACACCGAATTCATCAAATTGCAGACCATAATTTACTGTGCAGCATGGACGGCAGCTACATGCAACGGGGCTAAAATATCAGACCTTACCCAAAATGAGCGCCGCCCATATACACAAAGAAAACCAAAATGGCAAATTAGATTAGAAAAGAAGATTGATAATTTAAGAGCAAACATAGGTAGACTGACACATTTCATTAATGGTTGTAGAAGTAAAAAATTAATAGCTGCAGTAGAAGAAATAAAGATAAAATACCAGCTACACGCACAACACGAAAACCCAAACACAGAAATAGCACACTTTTTGGACACTTTAAAACAAAAATTAAGCGCTGCATCGAGTAGACTTAAAAGGTACATAACATGCACGAATCGCAAAGTCCAAAACACAAGATTTATCAATAACGAAAAAGTATTTTATAGGAACCTTACATCTAATAACAAAGACACCACTAACCAAAGTCTAGAGACACCTACACCCGAAATACTCCGAGAATTTTGGGCTAACATTTGGGAAAATCCAGTCCACCATAATAACCACGCAGACTGGGTTAAAGAAACTACACCAGAAATTCCAGAAATCGAATTTGAGTTTATACCAATAGAAACATTTATAGACGTCATCAAACGCACACACAACTGGAAATCGCCTGGCACTGACAACATCCACAACTACTGGTATAAGAAATTTTCGAGCATACACCCTTTCCTATATAACCATTTAAATACATTTATCAAATCGCCTCATTTACTTCCTCAATACATAACATACGGAGTAACTTACATGATTCCTAAAGACACGAATGACACCAAAAACCCAGCGAAATACCGGCCAATCACTTGCCTACAAACTTTGTACAAAATTCTAACAGCCTGCATAAGCGAAATAGTATATGAGCATTTAACTAAAAACAACATTCTAGCCGAACAGCAAAAGGGTTGTCGCAAGAATAGCCAAGGGTGTAAGGAGCAACTAACTATTGACGCCATTACTATGAACAGCGCTGTGAAAAGCAGAAAGGATATTCACACAATGTTTATAGATTATCAAAAGGCCTTTGATTCAGTCCCGCACAGCTGGTTGCTACACGTATTAAATCTATATAAAATTCACCCTACACTTAAACAATTTTTAGAAACTTCCATGCAGAATTGGCAAACTGTTCTTAAAATCAATTCCTCCTCCTCAACTGTAGCTACTGAACCAATCTGTATAAGACGTGGAATTTTTCAAGGAGATGCTCTAAGTCCTCTGTGGTTTTGCATGGCACTCAATCCACTCTCACACTTGTTAGATCAAACAGGCGCGGGATTCTCGCTGGAAAGCAATAACACACGATATACGTTAACACACCTTATGTACATGGATGACATAAAGTTATATGCAGCTGACAAAGAAGCACTTTATCAACTAGCTGATGCCACACAACAATTTTCTAATGATATTTGTATGTCATTCGGAGTAGATAAATGTAAAATTTTGTCCATTGTAAAAGGAAAAATCCAAAATAATAGTTATACACTTCTATCAGGAGCATCAATCGAGCCAATAGATGAACAGAGTACATACAAATACCTAGGTTTCAAACAGTCCAGACAAATACAACAAAAGATGTCAAAACAAGAACTGCTCAAAAAATTCTCACACCGCCTCAATCTTATCTTAAAAAGCAACCTTAATTCAAGAAATACAATTAAAGCCATCAACACCTTTGCAATACCCATTCTCACATACTCTTTCGGAATTATAAGATGGTCAAAGACTGATATTAAAAAACTTTAGCGCACTATCCATACACTCCTAACCAAACACAGAAAACACCATCCAAAATCATGCATACAACGACTTACACTACCACGCCAAGAAGGAGGGAGAGGATTAATAGACATACACAATTTACACAACAAACAGATACTTTCACTCAGAGCATACTTTCATAACAAATCAGAAACCTCATCACTGCACAAGCAAATAACGGAGACAGATAACAAACTAACACCACTAAACCTACAAAACCGAAACACACAAATAAATGAACATATAGTAAGTGCACAACAAAAAATAGCAGCATGGTCTGAAAAAGCCCTACACGGAAGACATCGAGCCTGTCTGAGCCAGCCACACGTCGATAAAATAAAGTCGAACGAATGGCTCAAACGAGGCGAATTGTTTCCCGAGGGTTTTATGCTGGCCATACAAGATCAAATAATAGCAACTCGTAATTACAGAAAATACATTATAAAAGACCCAAACCAGCCGACTGACTTGTGCAGACATTGCAACAATGCCTCCGAAACTATACAACATATAACAGGAGCATGTAAATCATTTGCACAAACCGATTATAAACATCGCCATGACCAAGTCGCTGCAATCATACACCAACAGTTAGCATTTAAATATAAACTAGTTTCAGAAATGATACCGTATTATAAGTATAAACCAGAAGTAGCATTAGAGAATAACGATCAAAAAATTTACTGGGACCGAACTATAATAACCGATAAAACAATTCATTACAATAGACCCGACATTACCGTTCACGACAAAACCAATAAAACAGTTTATCTGATAGACATAGCAATACCTAACACACATAATATTCAAACCACAATATCCGCCTATCTTGCCATTGAAATTAAAACCCAATGGAAAGTACAAACTGTTCATATAGTCCCCATTGTACTCTCATCTACTGGTATTATCCCAAAATCTCTCACACAAAGCCTCAACACACTACAGATGCCGAATCACACACTTTATATGCTGCAAAAAGCCACCATTCTCAACACCTGTCGAATCACCCGAAAATTTTTGACTTCTTCCACATTATCATCCACTTTCTCTATCTAAAATTCACCTTACATCCTTGGTTCCGACCCGCGTGTAAGGTTTCTTAGGCTCTCTTAAATGAGAAGAAACATAAAAAACAACAAAATAATAATAATTTAAAATTACTTGACCCACAAAATAAATACTGGCTCCTTATTTTTCAGCATCCATTACGCTAGTTTACTACGTCGTATTTACCTACTGTAATTGTTAGAATATGGGAGTAAAGGTTTTATGCAAAAAGTCTCAAAAAATTTTAGAATTATAATAATTTCGTAAAAAAAAATCATTTAGATAATTTTTGTTTTTCGTTGCTTTGGCGACTTTACGACTTATAGAAGTTACTCTTAAAATATTTCGTGTATGAAAAGATAGACCTTATATAGGGTGACTAATGAATAAGTATAAAAAAAAATCTCTGGGAAACTTGTTTGATAACATGACATCAATCACTTGTTTAAGTATCGGTCACTAATTACCACCCTATTGTCACCCTTTATGCATTTGAATCATGAGTTACACAAAAGTCACAAAAAAGTCTTAAGACACTTAAACATTCTAGGCCAATTCAAATAAGCATCTCGTATTTTCCAATGTAGCATAACAATCCTGACTAAATTCTTGGATGACTTTGTTCACAATAAAAGTGTAACGATGACTGTCTAATTTACTTCAATAAAATTTTAATTCCTTGATAAATATTCTACTTAGAGTATTTTGCAATTTTGTTTGGAGAATAAATGCAGTAAAATACGCTTAGATATCGATACTATAGATTATTTATCGAGAAAGTTCAATTTGAACTACTCTGCAACTAAATTCTGGAATGATAACTTTGCTCTTTCCTCTCAACAAAAGTGTAACGATGGATATGTAGGTAGTCTGTCTACCTATTGGGGTTAACCAAAGACCTTTGCATCGCCAGTTATCTAGAAATGACAAAGTACGTTTACATTAAGCTTTCAATATCATTTCTGGAACACAAAGATGTATTGCTTATTACGGGGGCAATGACATTGTTCACCCTTATCAGTCTATAGGCGATATGGCACGATAAATGTTATTGGATAGATATTTGACATAGATCTTGAAACAAGGCCATTTTGGCGTGATGGAAAATTATTATCAAATATATTGCCAATTCAGCTGTAAAAGGCAGGTTATTAATCAATTACATGAATGGACAATCGATTGTATGCGTGCAAAGAATGTCGTCTGTTAATGTTCGGATATATTAGTATGAGTTCCCAGATATATGTCAGCCTAATCTGTCCCGATGCTGGGCAAAGGCCTCCCCCATGGCTTTCCAGTTTGGTTTAACATTTTCCTTCTCCAACCAATCCGTTCAGAATGAGTCCAGATCGTCATGCCAGCGTTTATTGGGTCTGCCTCGGTTACCACAGCCGTCTTCAGGCTGTCACTGTGTGAATCTTCGCCCATCTGTCCGGCTTCATCCTAGATACGTGACACGCCCATTCCCATTTTAACCTTACAGACTTATCTCCAACATGTGCGATGGCTGTCTTAGACCGTACAATAAAGGTGATGCGCATTCGATCGGAGAGACCAGATACATGTAAACAGTTAAAACAATTTTCTTTTAGTAAACATGCAACATCATTGGGAGAACTTAGCCGCTGGACGGGGGCTGCTAATGACTTTGGACGACGTAAACTGGCAACGATAAACTTACACAAAATCAAGGAGGAATACCCTGATTGGTCGCATGTCATCGTCAAAGTATCGCCTACTAGGAAACCGGTGAGTGATAGCCAAAATTATCTTAGATAGAATAGCGGAGAGCAGGTGGTCCGGACTTACGAAACGAGGGTTCGTACCTTGTCAGGCGTTTGTGTAATGTACAGAAAACTTCAATACCTGTTCGTCCCAAATGTATGGACGAATGTGGCAACACTTGGGGGAGGCCTATGTCCAGCAGTGGACGTCTTCCGGCTGAAATGATGATGTTGATGATGATAATGTATGGGACAATAAAAATCAGTTATTGTTGCGGTACCGATGGTGGTCCCATGTGGAAAGTTGCTCAGTTTGATGGTCTGAATCACACCCTGAAATATGACTTGACCAAATGACCACGCCTTTCTAGTATAGGCTGTAATTCACCACCACTGCTCTCGAAAATTCGTAGACATGTTTGTGAAATCCATTAGCGCCCACACTGGGCCCTCATGGTGGATTATGGCCCATTCCTCCTAACAGAGAGGATGCCTGTTTTCAAACAGGTTATAGATGATCCAAGAAAGATCGATAACGCATGATTTTCATTTGTATGAAATAGGCGGGGAAGCTTGAATAAGCCTGAGTATTGATATTAAATAACACTTACATAATGTAATGGTGATATGCTGTCAAAACTTATCAGAATTTATCAGTCGTGTTATCGGAGCAACAGCCGGAATAAACATCCTTCAACATAAGTTGCTTGTTAAGCGCTAATTGAAGATTGTTGAACGGTTCCGCATATGACGGGGTGACAACAATGCACAGCCAAGACATAAACATAACAAAAATCTCTCTTATTTCCTGATTTTATCAATCCGTGGTATAAAATTGACATCTGGCTGACGTTTTTGTATGGGAACTCTACGAAAAATTTGAAATTTACCTCTGAATAAAACGTATACTTAATGAACTTCAAATATGAATTCGCCTTTAATTGGTGTATGTAGAACAGCCTTAGAAAGGTTTTTCGAATGGGGAAATTAGCTGAAGTATGATAAAAATTGCGAACATTTCATCTTTAGATAAAAACGGTTTGGCAATATTATGATGTCTATAATTCTGTATCCAAAATGATTTTATCACTTGTTGACACATTCTTCTGTCACATCACATATGGAAATGGATGAGGTATAATCTATTTTCAGTTAAAACCTTCCATCATTTCGACGAGTAAGGGAAAGGGCATTTATTTCAATCCTAGCTGAGTTGGCCGGATTCCAGGATTTACAATGTTGAATGATTAATATGATGTTCTGAAGTAAAATACGTTTGTCCCTTACAACATGTATTAAAATTAATTCTATCAAACTGGACAACTTTCCATAAAGAACGTGGGTCGTTGCATCGGCTGACGCAATCAATATGAAGTGTCCAATATTTTTGTTTGACCCATATTTCCTAAGGTAAAGTGATCCAGTTTTATGGTCTGAATCACTACCTAAGAGGTATTGCGCTTATTCTGTTACACACTTTATTTTAAAACTCCCGCCTTATTTCCAGATAGTTCTAAACGTGGATGTAAACGACCACGCATCACGTCAGATAGAAGTGGATCTACCCTCAGATTTCTCCTTTGGAAAGGACGTCATTGTCCAAGAGACTGAACAAGACAGTTTGTACTACGAATTGGTGTTGAAAGACTTCAATATACTGCATCAGGCTTATCTACTGTATGTCGAACCTACTGCGAGTTGTAAAGCTGTCCAGTATCATGTGTCTGCAGAGATTCATGTTCCTTGGGCTCCGAACCATGAGAGCTATCATTATTTTACGTAAGTATCTAAAACGTTTAGATTATGTAAACACAAAACCAAAAGGATAAACTCAAAAAAAACTTGACGCATTAATTTCAAATACAAAACCAGTTAGTTATAGATAAGGTCAAATAAGTCGAGTAATAACAGTCAAATACAAAATATTAAAAAACAAAAATTGAAGCTACAGTTTCCTCAACGCTCAACACAGCAGCTACTCAACCTTACAATAATTAAAATAAAGATCATTTTGAAGGAGGTGGAAAATCAGCGGCATTATACTTATTCCCGTAAAAGCAGTTGCGCATTCCAAATCATCGATCTCTAGTTAATAGTAATAAGGTGCATATTTCCTTGTGTAAAAGATTTGAGATGATGGACAATATTCATAGCTCTGGCCCAAAGTGTGTGCGTCATTTTTGGCGAAACTCAAATTAACGGTTAATTTATCATGCTTGACAAGACTCGCGTTTATTGACCTTAGTTTAAGACTGTCTATGATACGATGCAATCATTTTGTTGTTTACAATATGCTAAAATATAAATTTTATTAAGATAATCTCATACATTTTATATGGCGAATCGATTGGCGTGTAATAAACTCTTTTCTTAAAAAAAATAGGTGGCTACTTGACTTGGCAAGACCAAATATTTGTTTTTATAAGTACCTATGTATATGGTTTTATAACTCATTCAATCATATTTCAGGCATGTAAAACAGACACCAATGAAAATGAGGTTGTATAAAAGTAACCCTAATGCCACTGAAGGGCTTGACGTCACGGAGCATGTGAAAGTCACTTTATTGTTAGACCCACAGTGTACATTCACCATTAGGTAAGTTGAGATACTAGTTTCCATAATCTTAGATAATTTACAGACTGTCGCCCACTCACTTAACCTTGAACTTTAACGTTAAGTATTTTAAGTTGATTTTGAACATTTTTAATAAAAAGCTAGGTAAATTTGGCTGCAATTTGAACTTTGTCGTATATCAAATTGACTTGGTTGTTGCAAAACCTTATGATTTACAATATACACTTTAAAATCGGGATATGAACTACTTTGGGAGCGACAAAACCTATCGCTGTATTTTAGTTTTTATTGCATCGACTCTTTTTGACTGGGATAAATTTGTTCACTCCGTTATTTATCTCATAATTGCTTGACAATGGGCCTCATCAGAAGGCTTAAAGTCACCCAAAGGGCAATGGAGAGGGCTATGCTCGGAGTTTCCTTGCGTGACCGAATCAGAAATAAAGACATCCGCAAGAGAAACACGGTTACCGACGCGACGTAGCCCGAAGAATTGCCAAACTTAAGTGGCAGTGGGTAGGGGACCTTGCTCGCAGAACGGATGGCCGATGGGGCCGAAAAGTTCTGGAGTGGCGACCGCGAACCGGAAGACGTTGCGTTGGAAGGCCTCCCACTAGGTGGACCGATGACCTGGTGAAGGTTGCAGGGATCCGCTGGATGCGAGTCCCACGGGACCGGTCAATGTGGTGACACTTGGGGGAGGTCTGTGTCCAGCAGTGGACGTCTTTCGGCTGAAATCATGATGAATTTGAGAGGACTAACAGACATAAATTATTTAGTTTTGTTTTAAATGCATACATAATCATTAAAACAGTGTTGTTTTTTTTCCAAAATTTTATTCACTAATACACATTTCAGCATATCTTCATCGTGGTACCTTCGCCTCGCTCAGATTGCTCGCAACTACAGCCCAATCCTAGTGCCGTACGCCGCGGCCATAATATTGTTAGCTGCAAGAAGCAACTTACTGCACATGCAGGAACACGGCTCTTGCGTGTCGCTACACAGTGCATTCATGAGTGAAGGAGTCAAGCCGTACTACGCACTTGTATTTGCAAGACTCAGTGCTACGGGTTTACTGTAAGTATTGTTAAAAATGCAAGAAGCATATAACGCACATGCAAGACCACGGGTCTTGCGGTTGTTACGCAGTGCGTTTATATTAAGGGGTTCGAGCCGTATCGCACTCTTGTTTGGAAGTACCTAAATATTTGAAGAAAATAACGATGACGTATGTTCGTATATTCTTAGTTTTATTATGTTTAAATAGTTCTGCTTTACGTTTTATGTATTCCATTGTCTCTTCTTCTTTTACACGCTATGTCTACATCTCTTTTTCAGTATCTCCTTTTGCAGGTATGCTGGAAGAGATTTCTTTAGAAATAAGCATCACCTTTGTACTATTTTCTGTTCCTTTCTTCTTTCCTGTAATTAGTGTGTACATAAATTGTTAAATAAATAAATAAATGATGTAAGAAATCAGCGTACTATTGCACTTGTTAGTCTTGTGAAGTTAGAACAGGATTTGAATTATACAGGTTGAATTTTTGAAGTGGGCATGGGTGGCCAAATCGGAAACTATGAGGAATAGCGAAAAAGACTCAAAGGAGTCTCGAGCCCGATTTTGATAAAAACTAAAACTGCATCATTAGATTTTTGGAAAATCAATATTCCTAGTCAGGAAAAAACAGCTGTTTTCTACAAAAGTAATATCGATATCTACACTATCAAAATGTATGGGTCAGCTGATTTTTTTTTTTTTAATTTCCGATGAAAAGTTTCAATGTGGGGGTCCAAATGATGTACTGAATACGTGGCAACCGTTTTCGCGTTGGTGTCCCTTCCACCTCGTATAGCTATTTATTTTTCTTTACAGTTCAATTCCCGTACTATCATTCATACTCGAGAACTCGAGCTGGCAGAACCAAGAGCTGCGGTACTTCATCAAGTCATTGATGGTGGTGCCGACGTTTATGACTGCGTTAGGACTCATGAATATCACGGCGGCAGCCATACTAGCTGTCATGGTGTTCTCGTCCCAGATAGCGCATAGACTGCTGTTTAGGTATGTATTAATGACAGTGTTCTAACTATCCAGCGCCATCATTTGACGCGACATCTGAACATCCGAATCTTACTCATAACCAATTCTTGATGACATCATTTGACTCTTCAGTTTTCTTCATCTTGGTTTGTATACAGGGGGGTTACCACGCCGTCTTAAAGCAGGAGTAATTCCAGCGTAAGAAAGAGACAGAGCTATACAGGTCGTCTAGCGCTATCTCTTTCCCACACTAGAATTACTCCTGCTTTAAGACGTCATGGTAGGCCACCAGACCATGTCTCCGCGTTGAACAAAACTGAAGTGTCAATTGATGTCATCAAGAATTCTGAATTGGTTATGAGTAAGATTCGGATGTTCTGATGCATATTTGCCTAAAGTTTGAGCGTTGATTGAGTGCACGACACTACGGGAAAAGGACTTATTTATTTGAATTAATTTTTGAGTTTATTGTTTTGTTTAAAGTTAATTGATTTTGCCCTGTCATAATTGCAAATTTATCCTGTTTGAACATTCAGCAGCAAAATTTGAATTTAATAAAATTAATAGGTATCACACGTTGAATACAATATTTTACGTGTTATATTTTCCATATATTTCTTGCCTAGTTTGAAATAGAATACAAATATTTATTAGAAATAGGTAGGTACTACATTTGTCCGGGAAAAAAAAATTAAGAAACTGCTTCCTTACTTTCGTACATTGCTAAAAAAAACATCTTTAGGTAAATAATGCATCCGAAGATACGATCTTGAATTATGGAGCATTAACTTATGACGTTAGTTTTAGACTAGAACCGCCCTAAAAGGCGGCTGAGTCAGACGGTGCAGAAATCGGGAACTCAAATAATGAGGCCATAGGGTTCTTTGTAGCCAATCAAATCCTTTCCACTGTTTTAGGAATGGTGCTAGTTTTGCTATCTATGTGACCGTTATCTAAAAAGCCCTAAGAGTGAAAATTAAAATCCCATCATCAGAAAATAATAGGTAGTTTAATAATATTAGGGAACTCCCTAGAAGAGGTTTAGGTGCAACTAAGTAACCTTTGATCGAGATCAATAATGCAGTTCGATCCGTTTTTGTGTATAACAGCAGGATTATACCTGGTTTCCAAAGCGGAGCCGTACCGGAATCGATCAATCATATTGGCTTAAATTCATATCGTCTCCTGTCTCTTCTGTGTTTGGTCTAATCTTGCACATCTATAGAATCTGCTTGTCTCCACTTTGACGGGAACCGGCCCTCACGGGCGGTCCGACCGGACAGATATAAAGAGTAGAGATGAATCGGATAGTAGTTTAGCCGGATACCGGATATTCGGCAAGCTTGGAGGCCGGATGGTCGGATATCTGGCTGCAGAATATTCGGCTCTTTGTCGCGTTATAAGTTGTGCTGAGTTTGATTTGAGTTAACACTGCCGTAAAAATGTGGTGTTAGCGAAGCCAAGCGGAGTCGCTTGTTACTATCAAATGCTGTAAATTTAGTATTAATTTACCACTTGTACAATTTAGTACTCAAAATTATTTGACAAGTAATTATTGTCAGTAATAAAATTTTGCATCTTAAATTATAAATAGTGTGTGTTAATGAGAAATTATTGACTTTCTATTCATATTCGGTATCCGGCCGGATAGTGGGTTACTATCCGGTATCCGGCCGGATAGTAAAAATTGCCCGGATAGGCTGGATAACGGATATCCGTTTTCCAGCCTGATATCAGTTTTATCTCTAATAAAGAGTGCTTTCATAACTACCAAGACGATGATGATATGGACGATCGATTTTGCTTCATGGCGATCAATATCGACTATCGACGTTAATCGACTGCAATAAAGTTGCACCTTTAGTCTAACAGTGGGAACAACAGTCTAATATTATTGTTCATCAAAAAGTTGTGCCTTCAGGATAATGTGGCGCGGTGGAGGTGGTCTCGCGGAGAAGGTGGCTTCGGGTCTTCAGAAGGTGCCGATGGTGGTGAGCGCGGGGCTTCTGTGCGCCACTCCAGTGTCGTGCGGTGCCGCCTCGCTGGTTGCAGGCGCTGCCTTCTATGCGTTTATGGTAAGCTTATACCTTTTGTTATACGAGAAAATTATTTTCACGGGACTTTGAAAACTCACCTAAGTAAATGTAATCATAAAATCACTCAGGTTGAGTCGAATCATCCCCCAACTTGCCAAAGATTATTTTATTCTTTTTTCACAATAGTATAGAAATTACACATCATCATCATCTGCCTAGCCTTTTCCCAACTATATTGGGGTCGGCTTCCAGTCTAACCGGATGCAGTTGAATACCAGTATTTTACATGGACCGACTGCCTATCTGACCTCCACAACCCAGTTAGTACTGGGTAATACGATACTTCTTGGTAAGACTGGTTGTCAGACTTTTTGGGCCACTGACTGCCTAACGACTGTCAAAGATCTACAAATGGCAGCCGGGACCAACGGCTTACCGTGCTAGTATAGAAATTACACATTTAACCTAAAACTGCTTCAACATATTTTCTTGTTAGCGACAAGCACCTAAATGTTTAACAACCCTTTTCAGCTCTCCAAAATGTATGAAGAATATCTCGAAGATTACGTATACAAAATAATGGCAAAAGTTGGCTCGAGAATTTGCTTAATGGTTAAGAGAAAAAATAAAAATAGTACCAATGAGACTGATACAATACTTGTACAAGCTACAGAATCAACTAGTCAGAACGAGAAGAGAACTCAGGACAAAGCAACGAATGTGACGGCAGAGAAAGCCTGTCAGGTGAATCAAAAGAAGGAGGTTAAGCATTCGAAGGTTGATGAAGATCTGAGCAGTTTGAACTTCCACATGATGATGTTTTCCATGTGGCTGACTGTCACTCTAGTCAATGTGCCCGCGTTGTTGACGTGGGCTAGGAATTTTTCGTAAGTAATGTTTTTGTACTAGAATTTGTCAATTTAATTTAATCAGGTACTGATCATGGAGCGAACCTTCTTTGCCAACAACTTGTGGACTTGAATCAGTCCATGGTATAATAATATACTTCGCCTGGTATTCTCTTCCCGTGACAGCTGGGTCACGTGATTGGCCCAAGAATACGTCATCAGTTGCGATGCGGTCGATGTGTTGCCACGGTGCGTGATTGAATTACCCGAGCAAAATGCATTTTTTAACTTAACAAAGCAATTGTGAACTAATAATTCAATATTTAAATTAATTTAAAACTAAATAGATGAATCACACCAGTTACTAAATGGTAAGTAGTAGTTAAGCTAGTTAGTAATTTATTTTATTTTCATTCACTAAATGAGAGTCCCTACTGAAATGGACAATCAATGGTAACACTTATCGTGACGTAGTCTTGAGCCATCGTGGGAAGAGAATACCAGGCGAAGTATATTATTATACCAGGAATCAGTCATTATTTTGGCATTGTTCTCACGACAGTTGTTCCTAACATACTACTATTAGAAAGATCTTAAATTCATGTTCAGGGAATTAGGAATAGGGGGTCCCCTAAGCACGTAGTCCCTAAATTCGGCCGGTTTCAAGGGTGTTTCCCAAACCGTGTCACCTACGGACGGACTTACGATTAGTCCCGACGCCGAACTAAGAATGAATGTCAACTCGATTTGACAGTTGTCTCTACTCCCGATGTGTTTCTGTCATGTCCGATGTCATTAAAGACAATTTTTATTTCTCTAAATGTTCAATAAAAAAAAAAATAGTAAAAAAAAAAGAAATAATAATACCTGCGTGATTGAGTATTTCACCCATTCTCGCCTGTTACGCGTTGTCTTTGTCAATATTGTGATCTTGTTGTAACTTAGCCACAAATCTTCGATATTGTTTCAGGTTCAGCATAGTATTAAAATCTGATACGTCGTATCACTCTGGTTTAATGATGTCTGCTTGTTCCACCTGTGTGTGGCAGATGAACGGGCCCAGGAAAAATCTGTGAGTATTATCGCTATTTTTATAATGATTTAACACTGATCTGTAAAAACGGAAATATTTACATGTAACTGTTCGGGTTCTTAGAATATTATATCCGATATCGAATGTGTAAAATTGAAATTTCAGGAGTAGTGTTAGATTTACAGGCTTAGGAACTGAGCTGAACGTCAATTCCAACAAAGTGCTCATCCCTTTGGGCATTTCAAATTACTACTGTTTAAATAGCGTCATAATTGTAAGAAATGCTGCGGTTATTAATAATAATAATACTTATCTTAAATTCTAGGAGGCACTACGAATCCATAGCAGCTCTACTGTTCACTATGGCAGTATTCCTACTAGCGCTGGGACCCCTATCGTTAACCATCGTTAACTATGGCGTAACATTCATGTTTGCCGTCATAACACTGCAGCAAGTCTGCGACACCGAAGAAAAGGGAGAGACTTCAACTATAGAAGAAGAAAATGCTAAACCAGACGATGACCTTAAAAAAGAGGAAGAAAGTGAAAATAAAGAACAAGAACCCAGTGACAAAAGTCAAGAAGAAAAAGGTGACGAAAATAGTGATAAAACAAGTGAATGTTCCGAAATGGAAGACGCGGTGGAAGATTGTGATGTGTGTTCCGAGAGTAGAATATTCAACGTGATTAAACGAATTAGAGACAAATTGAGTTATACGGAAAATTTGTAGTGCAAATTAGCTCTGCATTGCGGCAATATATTACGACAGCTTCTGATTAACACCACCTAAACATACTGTCTCCTCGTCCTAACCAAAGCGATCGGTCTCGCGAATATACGATCGTTTCGGTCACATATCACTCATCACCATGCGTTTAGGTTTGCACGACAGTCGTGTGTTCGCGCGGACATCGCTAGGGCTAGGACGTGGCCTGTAACAAGAGATTTTTGACGTTGTCGAGTCGTGATCGAACTAGACTAATTCAGAATCGATTAAAAATGTACCTAACTAAAGATTTGATTGATTACGTAATAATAGCGAAGGAAAATCAGAAATATTAAAATTGTGGCATGTCAACTGATCTCTTACGAAAGTAGCCAACATGACGGCTTTGTTGTGTAGGCTATATAACTTTAAAGTAATGTACATTTTTAATTGAAACTGAAGCTTTTATTGCAGATTATTTTTGTATTATTTATTTCAATTTCCAGTGAATGATGCGTTGAATAACCCGTTGAATTTTTAAAATATTGTCTATAGGACTATTTTTATGGAAAACATATACGAACAAAATATTTTTTTTAGCTGATATTGTGAAGAAGCTGTGTTGTTTTACCTACCTCACCGTTTTCCTGAAGATATATTCATAGATTTTTAATCTTATATCCATTGTATCAATATTACGCTTATCGGCCGTCGCACATCTTAACAACACCGACTCGAAGTTATGCTTTAGGCCGGGTTCACAACCATCGTATAGTCAGCCGATGATTCTGACGCTCAGGCTTACTAATATTAGCGTAATCGTAATAGCGTATTTTCTATTTGGTGTGAACAAAAAGTTGAGTCGCTCACAGTCGACCACTGACAATAAGTTTGGTGTGAACGCGACTTTAAGAATGACATTTATATCCTGTGACATCTGTAACAACTAGGAATCGAAACTCTTCCTTCGGTAGTCAATATCATCACCTGCCTAGCCTGTTCTCAACTATGTTGGAGTCGGATTCCAGTCTAACCGGATGCAGCCGAATACCAGTATTTTACAATAAGCGACTGCCTATCTGACCTCCACAATCTAGTTAGTAATTGGTAATACGATACCCTTGGTAACGACTGTCAAAGATCTACAAATGACAGCCGGAACCAACGGCTTATCCTGATTTCCGAGGCACGGAGTAAACTTTGCCTTTATAGGTGGTCACTCATCCACAGACTAACCTAGGCAAGCGTGTACCTTGAAGATAGATTCGAGTGGCTGTTATTATTCAGCTACGAGCTCTTCTTGAACTTAAATCAAGAAAAATAGAGTTTTAATTTGTATGACCTTACGGCGCATCCTTTAAATTCCTAGCGAATGCGCTGTATGATGTACTCAATGCAAGTGACTCGGGTACATGAAACACCATGGACATTGCTGATAAATGCCACCGAAAGCAATTGGCTGACTAATCGACCATTTTGCTACCAACTAGTCGGCCCATCTCTATTAGAAATTTTACTTGATTTGACGGGATACATAGCTCATATTTCAATGCTTTATTTTGAGTACAGTCGAGTAGTTAACGTGGCGACAGCCATTTATTACGTCACTAACACAATATTCTTCCTGTAAAATTAAAAATAAAAACATTTTATCTCTACTGCACTAGTCTGCACTTATGAGGCCTAGTTTAGACGCGTAGTCACGTTTTAATAAACAATATTAAATTATTATATCTACATAATTACTTCTTATTAGAATTTATACTTACCTGAGATTAATGTGTGTGAGTAAATGTTTTGTGTGTAGCGACTGTCTAAGTTACAAGTGGAGTAAGAATTTCTATAAAATCTCAGTAAGTAATACTTTGAAGTTATATGCATACGGGAGCAATGTCCCACCTTTTATCCTAGCTGCATAGCACACATGCATTTTTATAGAGTTGTGAAATGTAGGAATATAATATCTTATAGAAAAAAAAAACCGCCAGGACAGATCATAAAAAAAATATCCTGTATCTTTCTATGAATCTATCCTTGCCAGTTATAAGTTACAACGAATAAAAAGGTTTCAAAATGTGTATTATATATTTAACGCTACTCGGCTTTTAGTAAGGAATTTAATCGGAGTTTGCCGTGCCGTTTTTTTTTCACGACAAAAAAAATAACGTGTACATGTATACGCGGCCTTAGTTAGCAATTTAGTACCAAGTAGATTCTTATAATAATTACTGATTCGTTCTCAACCATGTGCCTTATACAAGGCTAGTAATAACTAGTAGCTAGCTTGCTTGTTGTCTATTACTTTGTTGTCATCTAAATAATCAGGGACTCCCAAACTATTTTGGACAAGAGATCCCTTTTCCAAAATGAACTGATATCTCAGACCACCATAGCCAAATTACTTAAAAAATCCTATCCTAGTTTTTTTCCTATTGATACAAAATACTTTACCAATTTAAAAAAAAATACGGTTGGTTAAGTGAGTTAAACTTGACATCAATTTCTCATCAAAATTTTACATAATTATAACGTAACACAACTTATACAGTATCTTGAAGTTTCAAATAAGAACTTGTGTTAATTAATAGGGGTCGATTTTTAGACCTTGTTGACCCCCAAAATCGGTGCTCGTTTATGGCGACGCCTGGGGGTCGATATCGACCACTTTGGGAATCCCAGATCTAAATAATGCCCGTGATTAAAACAAAACGCCCCTAAAATGCTGAATTGATGAAGATCTTCACAACTATAGCTAAGAACCTGTACTGTGTGCATAGAAGCATCATACTGGACTGAACTATAAGAGCGAATTTCATCAATAAAACGGACTGCATTCAAGAGCTATCAGTGTCATCATTGAATAAAACCAAAGTATTTATTTCAAATAGGCCATTTACAGACACTATTGAATTGTCGAAACAAAGACAACAATAAAATGAAGTTACAGTCCCAGTCGCAGGGCATAATAACTGAAAGTACTGTAGTTGTCCATTCCAAAGCGTAGATCTCTATTTAGAAGAACAGGCAATTTTACTTCATGGACACTCTTCAGATCAATCATCACATCTCTTCAAATCAGAATATTGTTACAAAACCTTGCTTACATCATTCCTGTTGAGATTGTACATTATGTGGGAACTATGTAGCAAGATGTGGCCTTAGTAATGTTCACAAAGACAGCTTTTGAATGCAGTTTAGAATTTTAGTTGACCTTGATGGTGTTCAGTTTCATCACTGAAATTCGGTCTAAGTCAGCATGTGACAGTCTTCTATTGTATTACTGTATGTTTTCCAATGATCTATTTACTAGCCTTAGTCTTGCCTACCAGCTTCCATTTATGTCAAATTGCAACACATAAGCAAGCACAATGTTCTGAACTCAAATAGCAATAATTATCAATATATCTACATAGATAGAATTAACTGATCAATTGGGCAAAAAACTCACTGCATGTAAAGCAATTAGTAAGAGCGCTCTTGAATAGTCTTTTTTTTTATGTCTGTTAGACTTTGGCCCAAGTGTTGTTCGTAAATTATAAAGAAATATTAGTCTAAATCTTATAGTATGTTCTATGTTGTTAGTAAAATAATAATTTTATAAATAGCAGATTCAGATGAAATATTTACTATTTTTAAAATTGCATACAATATTGTACCTTGTGCACAGAACACATATCTGAAAGGCATTTTCCATGTTGAATTGCCTGAAATAAAATTATATGGTGCTATTTGCAACCAGCATACTTCTAAACCGCTCTTTCATTCTATATTATACTTTTAGTAAAATTTAATCATTTCATCATATTGACTTTGGAAAAAATTGCCTTTGCAAAAAACCCAATTTAAAGGTTCATACAATTCTTGTACAATGTAATCAATTTGTTACTTATGTTCTGTATGTTTTTTATGAAAACAATATTAACAGGAATGTTTTTAAAGCGAAAAAACCTGCAAAGTGAAATTTCATTTTGTTATCTGATATGCAATAAAACCAATATGAACCTTATAAACTATTTTATTTGAGAATAGTGAAATACACAACTGTTTGGAATAAACTTCTGATCAAGGTGGTGGCTGAATTTGTCAGGAGATGCTTCATTTCTTCCCCTTCTTGCCTGCAGGTTTCTCTTCATTGCTTCTTGGGTTCTGCCAGTTTAGTGGGTTGCGGCGGTACATGGGCCATGGAGGAACGGTCAGGATCGCAGCTAGGATAAATCCGGCTCCCAATATGTACACAGATTGTGAAAATTGTTGAACTATGTAGCCCCAGACGAAACCGACTATACTGAATAGCGTAATTATAGCTCTGTACAATTTCTCAGCCTTGGCTTGGCCAACATAGTCAATATGGGTGGGTATAGAAGTGAAGAAATCCATATTTTTCCAATATTTCTTAAAAAAAGGTGAAATCCGATAACCACAACAAATTCAATACTTGAAAAACTACTCACGTTTTGACAACGTCAAATGACACGTCATATCATGGTTTCTTTTTTTTTTTTTCGATTTACCCCGAAGGGAAGGCTGAAGTCTTTTGACCATACTTATTTTCAGTCCATGAACACTGAGAATACAATTATAAAGCCCGGATCTTATTAGTAACACTCGTGGCGTAACGGTTTACGAAGAGAATGCAACATATTTTGAGGACATTTTGAAAAGCAGTGTCTGTGTACTTTAAAATATCTAATCTAGTAATTTCAAGGTAGTAAATATTTAAAAAAAAAAGGTAATAACTGCTTTTCCACAGAAGACAGGGGTAAAATTATGTTTTCCTTAAAAGTAGTTATTAATAAAACAGAAATAATATGAATTCGAAATCCTCACAAAATAATAATTACAAGGCACAACATAAATGGTCTTATGGCCCTAACTAAAGAGAAACATGATAAAAGAAAAAAACACAAAAACTACCAGCCTAAAAACCTTTCTACTAATTTAGTACAATTAATCCCTAGTTAAAAATTGACTGGAAAAAGTTTTGTGTAACAACCGGTTCAAAGTTACATATAAATGATTCTCAATTTAAAAAAAAAAATATTTCTCGATTGTCTTCTAAATTCTAAGTATACAAAATATATTTTTAAAATTTTTATTTTTACAAAATTGCTTCTGCAATTATTTATTGATTTCATAAGACAACAATGGATATTGTTTCAATCATAAAACATTTGTGGGAGGCTATATCGTTCCCTCACAACTTTATGTAGACTCTTTATAATAAAAAAAACGTAGGTAATTTTGACATGTATAGCAATACCACCTACTACTTTGCCGTCAGTCGATTGTCAACATTCAGTACGATCAGACTCATTAGGTTAATTTTTAGTTAACAACAAAGATAATTAGTTTTATTTTCAAAAAGTACAACAAACAAAATTAAGAAACAAAATGACAACTTTCAAGCAAGTTCCTCTCACATGCGGTGGCCATACTAGACCAGTCGTGCATTTGGATTTTAGTGACGTTACAAAAGATGGGTTTTATTTAATTTCGGCCTGCAAAGGTGAGTTTTGACGACTAATTTGTAATCAGTGTGCCCTATCGCCTTGGCCTATATTTGGGTAGAAGTCTTGCAAGTGTGTTGGTGCGTGTGAGAAGTGCTTTCGCGTGACAGATGTTGGTGACGAGATGTGTTCGAAAGGCCTTCACTTTTCTTGTTTGTGTGGAGTTGTCCGCTCGGCCGGCGTGCATTCTATGCATGTTGTGACCTTCTCTTTCCGGACATGCAGGAAGTACCTTGAGTATCCGCTCGTGTGTTTCCTCGGCTGCTCGCCTTGAGGCTCGCGCTCATGCTTTTTATTCACGTACCGGCAGCATGACATACAAGTTCCACACCTTTGTGTACTCATGAATTGTTGCAGGCAGTAAATTTTGTTCCTATGTTGAATGTTGACATTTCACCCATTGTGGGTCACCTTGTGCTCACTCAAGGTTTGTTAAAGTACTTGACATTAATGTTTACTTTATGGAAGGGCTTGTAAACATGTCACTAAGTTACTTTCAATATGTTGCTGTATAAGGAAAATAGTCAATAACACTTAATGTGATTTAATTGTACCTTCCTGTCATTGTTCTTTTATGTGTACACAATCTATGATTAGTATGTCTGATATACCTACTTTTTATCTAGCACTAGAGTGTACCATTATACT
The DNA here is from genome assembly GCA_963576755.1 of Noctua janthina. NCBI lineage: Eukaryota > Metazoa > Arthropoda > Insecta > Lepidoptera > Noctuidae > Noctua > Noctua janthina. The sequence continues at coordinate 11,290,503 of OY755055.1, forward strand.
GGTTTTATTATTTGTTATGACAGTGGTGGTGGTGGAACAGCTGTGGCTTTAACGATTATCTTGTTCAAATAGCAACATACTAAATATTCTACATAGGCCTTTCTTCTACATAATTATCATGTATTTAAATATTGTGGGAAGCTAACACAATGGTTTGCACAAGATATGTTTACAAAATGAAAGCCTTGTTTTACCTGATGAGGAAAATTGAAAGATGTTATCATTTGCATACAATGCTAAATGAACACTCATCCAACATTTCTTAAAATGTACAAGACTTGAATGAAAACATACTTGAATGAATAAAATGAATATTGAAATCTTTTCTTTATTATTTTGGTTTAATTGAAACATTGTGGTTTGGGTCTTCTTTCCAATTACATTACTTTTTTGGCTCAAGTCCAAAATTTAATTTTAAATTTTTTTTTCTTATTTTTTTCGAACAAATTTATCCCAAATAATAACTCAGCAACAGTGTTAATGAAATATAATGTATGCAATGTTTTCATGACTAAGCAGAATTTGACATCCAACCTCCTTTCAACCAAAATGAGTTTATGCTCAAAGCCCAAGATTTCTTAGCAACACATTGTAATATTGATGAATTCCTTAGATGGCAAGCCCATGCTACGACAAGGTGAAACAGGTGATTGGATTGGCACGTTTGAAGGTCACAAAGGTGCAGTGTGGGGGGTAGCTTTGACGCAAAATGCTAATCTTGCAGCAAGTGGAGCAGCTGACTTTTCAGGTACTTAACATATATTCATTGAATTTCTTAATGTAATTAGGTGATTCATGTTTTATGTTTCACAAAACTATTAGTAATGGTGAAAGAAGGATAACATTTGTTTATATTGTGAATTTGACATACTTTGATGTTTCTTCTTATTGGTATTTGCATTGAGTAGATGTAAAAAATTGGAATAATAATGATCCTTTAATCATTCCACTGTTGCAATCTGACAAGTTCATTGCATCATTCTGTGTAATTAACTCTGATCACAGTATAACCTATTTTTTTTTTACAATTGAGTATTGTATGCCGAGTTATTAACAGAAAAGATAAAAAACAATCAAATGCTTTGTTTGAAAGCTATTAAGTCTCACAATGTTACTGTAGTACATTGTGTATTACTAGTGTTTAATCTGGGACATGCTTGTGGGGGACATTCATTTAAAAATAGAAACATTTTTATATTTATGATTCACCATTTCCCAAATGTGGGTAAGATACAAAAAGCTCCAAATTGTGGTCTGCATATACATATTAACAAAGGACAATTTTCTATGAAATGTAGGCGTGTCCATTAATCAAATCAAATAAAACATTCCATTTCTTTATTTTTGCAAATATTTAAACTAATACTCAAACTAACAATACAACTAATTAAACCAGGGTGTTCTGTTACACAGCTATCTTCGACAAATACCTAAGGCATTACAACATTTTCAATCAATCCTAAGTCTGGTCTCTGCATTTTAGGTACTTCATGCAATAGTATGAATTGGAGTTCTTATTATGAGCTACCATTTGATATATATTTCAACTCTGTTGGCCTTAAGCTCATGAATCTTTACTAGCCAAACAATACCTAAGCTGATTCGTTATTCTATTAATACAAGTCTATTATGGTCCCAGTGAAGGGCAAAGGACTCTTCTACAGAGAAAGCATGATTTTCTTAATGCAATTGAACGCCAAGCTTGCTCAAGGCAGATTGGCATCTAATACTTATATTAAATAAGTGAGGTTAACTCTCGATGTTTTCCTTCACCAATGACTATGATGTCAAAGATAAACATAACTTAGAATGTACATATAAATTACTCTTATTGTTATTTTAACAATATTTAAAATAATGTTTCAGCAAAAATATGGGACGCTCGATACGGTGAAGTGGTGCACACATTTGACCACGAACACATAGTGAAAAGTGTAAACTTCAACGCTGACGACACTCAGCTCCTCACTGCAAGCAACGAGAAACTTATACGAGTATTTGACCTCAACAAACCTGAAGCGGGAGGTTAGTTTCCTATAGTTTTATGTCTGATAAGGAAAGGCCGATAATTACTTCCTGTGGTTGATTCTAATTGGTAAATATTGAATTATAGAAGGAAATAAATAATCAATTATTTTATGCTATAAAGTTGAGATATCTAGGTGTTTTTATCATTTTGAATCAAAATAATTTATATTTCTGAAATATAACCAATACACTATGAGAGATACGCTACTTTCATACTGAGCGGCGTTCAAATATCGTTGCGTTGAATGTATGATACAGAAAGAGATAGCTATAGCGCTTGAAGTACTTAAATTTATTTATTATTATTTATAAAAAACGCGAATAAAAAAATAAAAATTACGACAATTGTCTGTATTTGTCTGCAACAATTTGCGCGCACTAGTGCAATATCTACCTCTTTTTATTTATAATATCATCGCCGATACTAATATTATAAATGTGAAAGTGTCTTGTGTCTATCTGTGTCCTTTTCACGACATTACGGTTAAAGAAATTTGAATGATATTTGAAACAGATAGAATAGTTTTTATTCTGGTAGTACTTTCTTGTGGAATCTTTGCGGGCGAATTCGCGGCCAAAAGTTAGTAACAATTGTGTATTATTGTTTTAAATTTTGACATAAACATCTTCTACAGTCATAAACAATAGTTGAGGAAGCATTAATTAGCATAAATATATGCCTTATCTCAAATAATCATCATATTAATGCAATAAATTGAGAAGAATCAAATATTTACACTCAATAAAAGGGTGTAACCTTTTGAATAATTTATTAACTGTTTACATCTTATCCAAGATAGCCCTTCCAAAAACAGTGTTTCACATAGACATTAGTTTTTATGATGCACGTGTTAAAAGCTTTGATATTCTATTTTTACAAGTTCCTACAATACGAGCTAAAAGGTTATAAGCAAGTCATGGCTGCCCTAAAATAAGTACCCACACAATATTTTACGGAGTATGTGTATTTATTTTTAAGTTTTTGGAAGGGCAACACTATTAACTGCAACATTGTTTTACTCGTTTCACCCGTATTACCGCGAATCAAAACATGGGCCTAGGTAAAGTGACATACTCGACTGACTGAACCGATTTTAATGAAATCATACGCATGTATACGCAGGATACATAAGTCTAAAAAGTTGACAGAGAACTATTCGAAATGTCTTTAAAAAAAAAAGATAATTGAAAATTTTTGTTTCTATTGAAGAATCGGTCTAATTTAGCTGTAACACAATTTTTTAGAAAGTGTTCTGTGTCAACTTTTTAGACTTATGTATCCTGGTTATGCGTATGAAGTTTCATTAAAATAGGTTCAGTCATTTCGAAAAAAAAAGGACTTGAAAGTTTGTATGAAATGCCGTTAGTCGTTGACGCTCTTAAAAGCCTTTATAGAAATTTGAACCACTTTTAAAGATAATACCAAATGCCTGGGGCGGCCAGTCAATGTAGTAATCAGTTTAGGCCCTCTGTTCTGTTCTCATTCAATGATAATTTCATAGTCCACTGCCCAACATAACTACTAGTTGATTGACTACCGATTAACAATTAAAAACTCACACAATCACATAATAATTTCCAGCTCTGGAGAAAATAAGCGCGCACTCAAATAGCATCAGACACGCAGTCTTCCTTCATAACTCACGCATAGTCAGCGTGAGCGATGACCTTACGATGAGAGTCTGGGATCGTACTAGTGGACAGGTAATGTATTGTTTTATAAATAGCTATTTTTAATTATGAGTGACTGGCTGTTATAAGTTTTGAAAATATAAGGAGTAAAAATTGATGCATCACCTGTGTCTACTTGGCGGACTGTGAACGGCTGTAAACGTGTTGAGATGGACTCTGTAGGTACACCGTACACGTCGAGCTAAGCCAAGCGGCAATTTGCCGTACGTGTATTATCATAATTTAAATTCAGATTTGTCGCGGTCTTTGCCGACTCATGCCTACCTACCTGTATTTATTTATTTATTTAAACCTGTAAACGTGTTGAGATGGGCTCTGTAGGTACACCGTACACGTCGAGCTAAGCCAAGCGGCAATTTGCCGTACGTGTATTATCATAATTTAAATTCAGATTTGTCGAGGTCTTTGCCGACTCATGCCTACCTACCTGTATTTATTTATTTATTTAAACTTCATGTACAATAGTGATACATAGGCGGACTTAATGCCATAAGGCATTCTCTACCAGTCAGCCTTTGGGTATAATAAAAATAACTTCTTGTATGTGTTTAGCACCCCAAGGCAAATGATAAAGAACATCGAAAACATAGATTGACTTCGCAGTTGACTAAATCGACCATTCGCGGATTTAACTAATGTAATTCAATCCACATAAACCGACAAACACGTTTGCTGCCGCCATAAGTGGATTTTAGAATGGCTTTATGTTGACATTCAATAACAAATTTTAAACGAAACTTTCATTACCTTTCAGGAAGTCCAGAAAGTGGAATTCCCAACCATACCAAACAGTTTAGAACTGTCAAGAGATGGAGCTATATTGACAGTAACTCACGGTAAGATTTTATACTAATACTAATTCTTACTAGAAATGTGAAAGTGTCTGTGTTTGTCTGTTTTGTTGTTAGGATAAAACCGCTGGACCTATTTTGATTACATTTTGCGGAGGAAGAGCAAAGTCATTTGGTTATTACGTTTCTAAAGATACAGTCCTGTGACATTCATACGGAACTAACAAACAAGCTTTTAACCATTTCACCGCCAGAGCCATTTTGTCACATATTTGTGTCGTTTGGCGTACAGGGCAAGCGCTTGCTTGTCACGTATATGTGACAATGGCGTACAAAAGGAAAAGGACTAAAATTCGGTGTTTAAATTTTTATGAGTAAATCAGAATCCTGCCAGAAAAGAGTTTCGTTCAAGACGTTGGTCTAATATAATTCTATGACGTCTTTATTTATTGTGACATGTTATGTGGAGTGATTACGTTTGGCCTTAGTACGAATTTACATTTTAATTCAAGAGCAGATCAAGATCAAGTTACGCATTAAAACATACCACACCTGCCGTGCTTACGTAAATACAACCTTAGGCATTCCGCGTACAATGTTTTTTGTAATAGATCGCAATAGATACTTGTATGACGTTATTAAAAATAATAGTCCGAAGGTCTAATCTAATTAAAAAACATAAATATTGTGATGTTGACTTTCTAAAGATTCATTTAATTTAAGATACTACAATTTTTTAAAGATAACACAAATGTCAAATATAATGTTACTGTACCCTGCGTCATCCCGCTGCTGGGTGAAGGCTTCTCACCATGTGATAATGTGGACCACTGGTAGTTGGTTTCGTCAAGCTCGTTCCGCCATCGTCTATGTAGTCTGCCGTGTCCTCTTCCGGCTGCGCCAAGGTCCACATAGTGGATATTTTAGCCCACAACTGACCTCCAATGAGCATACGGCAATTAAAGGTTACTAAATCTTTTTATTTTCAATTCCAGGTACAAATGTATCATTTTATTCTTCTGACACAATGCGCAAGATGCGCGAATTTCCAGTGCCAACGAAATGTTACTCAGCGTCGCTTGCACCGAGCCGGGCAACCTTCGTGTGCGGTGGCGAAGACTTGAAAGTCTATAAATTTGATTATAATACGGGAACAGAACTCGGTAAGTTAGTTCGTCGTTGTTAAATTATTTATTTCGTCTTTATTCTGACCTATCAGCGGTCACAAAACGTAACGTAATTACTTAAGTCAAATTCAACCAGATTTTTTTTTATGTTTCTCGACAGTTTCCTAAGTAGGGCACAGCTATTATGTGTTTTGTGTAGCGATTAGTAGTCTCGGTTTTCTATATGGGTTCGTTTAGAAGCATATGTTACCCGCTATATGTTTTGCTAATTGTGCAGCGCCATATTTATCATAGAAAAAAGGAAATACTATGTAATCTGTATTTCTCTATCTATAGAACCAAAATCTATGCGGCTCATGCGCTGAAATTATGGGCTAAAAATCCGACCATTGCAGTGTATCGATTTATAACGTCCAACCAGCCGAGTCGGGGTTGTGGAGGTCAGATAGGCAGTCGCTCCATGTAAAATACTGGTATTCAGCTGCATCCGGTTAGACTGGAAACCGACCCCCGCCCGAGCCCCAATATAGTTGGGAAAAGACTAGGCTGATGGTGAATCAGACGACATCAAACTCTAATATGTTTATTGGGCACAATTCGAAACTGTTGGGAACCCAACAACGCGATTCTGAGCGTATTTTTTTTTTGTGTTATTAGGGTAGTTTATTTCTTTTCTTTCTTCTTTATGATGTTTTCTTTCCTATGGTATCAACGAGTTACACCACCTCACACCTCTTCTACATTCCAGAATCTAACAAAGGTCACTTCGGTCCCGTGCACTGCGTGCGATGGTCGCCGGACGGCGAGCTGTACGCGACGGGGTCAGAGGACGGCACGGTGCGGCTGTGGCAGGCCGTGCCGGGGCGCGTGTACGGCCTGTGGCGTCGCAGCAACGACCTCACGCCCGTCGTCAACGGGTTCAAGGAAGTCGCGGCTAACTGATATAATATCTCGTTTTTCCATACGGTCAGTACTTTACTTTTTTCTTTGCATTATTTTCGGTGGGCCTGTGACGCGTGAAGTACCTAAAGGTAAATATGTCCGTTTTTTTAATTGAATATAATATGCTTTTTGCATTTTGCATACAGGCTGTAACAGAATAAGCGCAATACGGTGATTCAGACCATCAAACTGGACAACTTTCCTTAAGGACCATGGGTCGAAAAAAATATAATGGAGAAGTTGCATGATGTTTAATGATGTGTTTTATTCGTGATCATGGTGCTTGCAACTGAACAGCGCCGAAATATCGGAAACTCGAAACAAATTGTAAACATAGTAAATATCCCGTTTTCAGTGTTAATGATAAGTTTCATGATGTTGATAAAACTATATTGAACTAAATGGAATGACTGGTTTTCTCAATCTTACATATCTGGTCTGAGGTTACAGTTTTATGTGGTTCACCAAAAATTTTAAACCAAAATTCTCTAAGATATAGGAAATGTACTAAATACTGTTGATTAAAATATCATTCGAATTTATGTTTACGTCACGCGTTTATGATGGGGCATCTGCTCAGTTTTAAGGTCCATAAAGGTTACTCAGCACGAACTCTGGCTCTATTCTTGCTAGTATCGCACAACTGGTAAACTACAAGTGCAAGATAAACACGAGAACGGATCTAGGTCAAAGCATGTGCTAAGTAACGTTTAAAGGTCTCGTGTGAACCGCTTTTTCTCGGTGACCTACATAAGCTTGACCTTGACCTTTTTGGAACAAAATTAACTGCAATCGTCAACGAAAATTACCACTGAACCAAATTGTTACATAGTGGTTTGTATTCTTCCTTAGAGCCTTCAAAATAACCGGAAATGCGTTTTTCTACTTTGCATACAAATGTATGAGCAGCCGAGCTGCTATGTGCGATTATTTGCGACTAATTTGAAGGCATTTTTGACTCAAACTTGAAAAGAGTACCTTATTTTGTTAATTGTAAAATCGATTTTCGATTACTGTTGCGTTTCGTGTCACGGTGAACTTAAAGAGCGGAATATTGCGAAGAACTTTTTTTTTAGCTTATTTCGATAATAAAACCGCAAGTCCGTATACCGCAGAATATCGTTAGAAATAAAGTGTAATAGGAGGTACTAATAAAAAGTATTGTTTCAGGATCAAGGAGCAGTGACAGTGCAATCAAAATTGATCACTTGGTGGCATCACTGTGTTGTGGTGTAGTTGTCACCAGGCCATGTGTATAATGAACATTAAGGGGGGACTAGCCTGAAAAAATCAAGACTTTTTAAGTATTCAAGATAAATTTTAAGAGTTTGTGTTGTTTATTTTTTTGCAACACTGATTTTTTATACTCAGACCTAATGTATTTATTGTAAAAAAGGAACTAAATAGACTTGATATGCAACAAAATAAAGTGATTTGTAAATATTTTACGACTTTTGATTTTTATTTGGTGAACCCTGACGAGAAACTCCGATTATGTCTGGATTAAAGGTGGATTAAAAACAAGTGAAACAACATTTTTCAATAAAAAATATTTTTGTATTTCATTTTCGTTGTTTAGGTGAGATTTTATATTAAAACTAAAATATAACAACTAAAGAACATGTTACGCTTAATTATCCAATATATTACAAAATAATTTACAAGAACCTATCCTAGGTAAATTGCGTATTACCCTTTCCGCGTTCAATTTCATTAACAGTTTGCATGAAATCACCACGCCTGTTGCTTACAAAAATTTTAAGTTCCGGTTTTCGCAAATTTCTCGAAAACTAGACGTCCTTGGCTAAAAATAATGAATTTTTCATAACCTCCGTGAGAGACCTGGCTGGAGTTATGAACTTTGACCATGACCTTTTCCAAAATTGATGAATTTTCAGTTCCCTTCACGCAATTTTCCTGAAGTAGAGCGTTCCGATGCGTACGCACGGTGCGCTTATGTTCTAGTATAGATAAGATATTGACTATTTTGTAAGTTTCACGAACTGCGAATCCACAATTTTTGACAAAGGTCACTGTCAAGGTCAATAATGTCTTCCAATGAAACCGGATACCTGATTACCAGGGTGATAGACGAGAGTGACGAAAATTTCTTTATTTTTGACATAAGACGTCTAGTTTTCACGATTTTTGCGAAAAACGGGAATTCAAATTTTGGTGAACATTTCACGCAAACGGTGCCTCGAATTAAACATGAAAAGAGAGATACGCGGCACAACTAGGCAGTGAATTTAATTATCATAGTGAGCTAGACACAAGTATTATAAATTCGTCGAGTCTGTCTGCCGGTCTAGTTTTTTCTCCCAAAACGAAGTCTGGTTAAAATTAATATCAGTAGTATGGTAACATCGGTACTGTGGGCGGTATTTTGGTTATTCTAGTTATCTATTAGATATTGGTGTCATAAAATCACTGCGTCTATTTAAAGCTCAAGATGGCCATCATATTAAATAGTTGTAAAACGCTTAGAAACAGTTGAGTGAATAAAGACCATAATTTATGAAGAAAATAATAATAACTAAATTAGAAATAGCTCTTACTATCTAATAGGCCAAAGAGAATTCTGGCCACGAGAAAGAATATTAGTACGCACAAAATGATGCGATTCTAGTTATTCCTTATGAAGATTTTACCTCTTACAAGTTGTTTACTTACAGTATAAGTCATAAAAATATAATTTCATGAAACCAGAGACACTTTTTACAATCATATCACGATTTTGAAACACTCCACAATTGAAATACTTGTAGTTATAAAATCGTTTTAAGTAAAAAAAAAAGTTATATAAAATAATATCGCAAAACTGCTGAATTTTAGAAAATAGAAGTAAAAATATACCATTTTCTAATCTACAGCGTTTGTACATTCTTTGTTTCATCTCGGGACCTATAGCTTTCTGATTTAGTTCGGCTACAGACGTCCTCTTCGGATTTAACTAGTAATGGTCTTAAAATACTTAAACTTAATTCATAACAAAGTATAAATGAGACACGACGATCAGTCAAAGATATGAATACTTCAATATTTAAAGAATATTGTTGTTGACTATTATTCTTTCAATGTCGCTGGTAAACTGGTAACTCTGAAAAATTTCTCAGTATTGACCTATAGTAGAAACTCAGTATAATCGTACGATCGGTCGTACGACTGTTTAATTTTGCGATCGATCATACGATTTGCTCATTTTCATACTGAGAAGTTATTTTATCTTTCATTTTAGATTAAATGTACACACCGTGCACTGAGAATTTTTTGTTGGTCAATCTCATTTTCTTAAATTATTAGCTTCACCAAAACCCTTGCTCTGTTAAACGTTACGGCTGTTTTGTCGATGGTTTGTGTTTTCATTAATTTTTTTACTATTGGTGTGAGAAGACATTTTGAAGGATGAGTCATTCAGAAACTCTTGACCAAAAACAATCTACTCCTACCATCATACTTTTTTTTGCAATTACCACTTCCAGCAGGAGCTTTCTTTTCCTCGTCTGTAACATTTTTTTTCAGTGTTTGGTACAGGATCTCGTCAACCATCCCTTTTCTTGGCAAAACAACCCTACACATCCACCAGAGTCAGGTCTCCCTGTCCCCTCTCACTTGGCCACGAAAGGCGACAGATCTGGGAAGTTGAAGTTGATGTGCGGTCTCCGCGGCGCGCGCGACTGCGCCGGGCCGGCGGGCGCGCTGGCGCCGCACTGCGCCGTGCACACGTCGTCGCGCTGCACCGCCTCGCGCGCCCACTCGCGGTGCAGCTGCGCGCAGTCCGTGATGCGCAGGGAGGCGCATTGTGCCTGGGGGTCATAACAAATGTTGAACAAGGATATTTGTGGGAAGTTCTACTATTTAGAACAAAAGTGAACATGATAAGAAACTGTCTGAAATTGTAATTAAACAGTAAGATGCAACACCATTGCCATCTGTAGTGTTGATGTGGTCGTTTGATTCAACGACGACCAACAAAAATGAATCTGAACTCAAAACAAACAGTGTAGTGGTTGGGATAATCCTGTCATACATATTTATACTAATTAAAGGCCAGAGGCTGAAGTGGCCGCCGCCGAGACCATGAACCTCGAAGAGACCCGATAAAAATTTTCAACTGTTTTTGAAATTACAACAAATTAAATAAGAAAAGAACAACGGAAGAGTTAGAAAAAAAAAAACAGTTGTACTCACCCCTTCAACAGTACATATGCACGAGGTGCAAGGTGACGGGAAGGCGGACTCTCCAACGGAGACAGATCTGCCGGCGATGAGACAACCCTGCGCTGAACTCTCGCGCCACGCTGACAAGTCCAACTGAGGTAGTGATGCGCAAGATACGCGCGGGTTCCTGTCAAAGATAATGGAATGAATACATGTAATCTCACAGGAAGTAGCCATAGAAAATGGGAGTGAGGGTTTAGATAGAAAAAAAACAAAAATCTGCAAAATATTCTTCCAACACAAATTCAGAAAACTGCAGTTCCATTTACCTTTGATTTGGCATTACACATGAAAACTGTTAAATAAGTTTTTCAGATTAATATTTCACTTTTCTCTCTGTTTGATTCAAATGTAAATAAAATATTATGAGACTACTCATCAAGCAACAGACTATTCAGAACGATTATTGCAGTTAGGTGCTTACAAGAAGTTGCTAGGCAGGTCGAAGGATGCTCTCTGTATGTCTCCGGGGTGGTCAAAGTTGTCGCACATCAGTTTGGACAACGTCGTCTTCCTGATTTCAGCCAGCTGTTGTTCCGTGAAGCGAGCTGCTGGGTTGTCGTTTTCATACCTGGAAAGATCATGAATTTGTGTGTTAATTATATAAGTTAATGATGTCTGAAAATATATTCTTCCTAATTGATATGCGTGTCCATGGCAAATCTAGTTTTCGTGAAAAAAAAAATTCAAAAACACAAATAAAAACCTGATTTAAAAGGATCTTCGAGGTTACCCATCATCTTCCTGCCCTTGTTCCATTCTATTTGGGGTCGGCGCAACACGTTTTCTTCTTCCAAACGATGATCCTTTCAAATGATGCCGTGACATCTGACAGGGGAGAATTTCCCTGTCAGACGTCATGGCACAAAATCCATCCATCTTTTCTTTGGCCTTCCTCTCCCTCTGATGGATGGACCATCAACATTCATGTCAATCACTTTGGTAGGTCAACAAGGTCACTATGAAGAAACTACGTTTTTTCCAGCAATGACTTGCAACAGTTTTGAAATTTTTTATAACTTAAATTGGAATAAGTTTGAATGGAAAGTTATCAGCGCTCGAGAACTTTTGGATATCTGATCTGCTATGAAAAAATTCGTACATATTAACAAAAAGTCAGTATCCTCACCAGTATCTATCGCACTTCCTTAGCTGTCTGAACTGGATAGCGATGATGCAGGCGAAGGTGGGTCCCACCAAACCTCCCTGTAGTGGCCTCTCGCTCATACCGCCCGGGAATAGATCGATGTCGTCTACGGTCGCGTAGATGCGCTTGAACCTGAGAATATTCAACAGAAATTTAGGGAGGTTTTGCTAAAGGAGTTTTATGACTGAGATCTTTTTGTTTTCTTTATTTAAGATTGTCTCTGTAGTTCCGCAGTTATCATCTAGGTTGCACTTACTCATGATATTACTTGCCTGCTTAAAAGAACTTTTTTTAAGACAAGTCATCGTGCTGGACTCTAGACACATTTGATTTTTGTCACAACAAGAGCAAAAGTTGTTGCAAACCAAACAATTTGAAAAAGATTCTGCCAAAAAATATACCACTGAGAAAATGAAGGATGAGATCCTTACCTAGCAATAACTTCATCAGGAATTTCCCTCGCCAAATCTTCGAAGGTGGTCGCTCTCTTCAGGTTGCAAAGTGCTCTGTAGTTGTTGTAGCTCGGTATACCGTGGTCTCTGGCTCGTTGTACGTTTAGGGCAATCAGATCAATGCCTGAGAAGGGAATGCGACGGTCCTCGAATAGATGGTTGGTGACTTCGCCGGTGATGAACTGGTCGAGGGTTTCCATAGGGGTGGAGGCGAGACCACGCATCAACTCGTCTACCATAGGTGGGTGCTAGAAAACATATTTTTGACTTGGTTAAGAATAGCGAAACTTCACAGATGTGATGGTGATAGGTATGGATGTGTAATGATGAAGAGATATTTCCGAAAATACGAGGCTAAAATAAAAATCTCGCATGAACACTTCGTAAGCACATACATTTAAATACTCTTCCCATTTTGAGCTGTTTTTCTTTTTAATGTTCTATAACGTTGTAACAGTTTTAGTTTCCTTATGATAAATCTAGGAAAGGTCATCCTGGATTCATCATTACGGTGACCTATTGGACTTTATCATTCAGTTTTTTTTAAACAGCTCCCAGAATCACAAAGGTCCAAAATAGCGATTGAAAAATTATTATAGCTACTCACAGACATGAACATGTCAGGCCTGAAGAATCCGTCTCTAAGCAGGATCGGGGGCTCCACGGGCTGGAAGCTGGGTGACAGACGCGGGAGATGAGGACGTAAGAGTGAGTGACCGAAACGGAAAGAAGCGGCCGCGAACTCCGTCACGATGGCGGGGTTGCAGGTAGGAGAATACTCTTTGTAGTAGCCTAGAAGAGAGAGAAAGAAGAGTGTAATTAGATATATTCTTATGAACAAGAATATAAAATTACTATCTATAGATAAGGTCGGAAGACTAACTACATGATGATAGGTGACCAACACTGTAAACACACCATGAGGTTAACAGTCTTCGTTTAATTTATCTTCGACTTTTGTAACGTTTGGACGGAAACGTTATTTGGTAAACTGAAGTGAATTGGTTGACACACTGTTGACAGTAACTACTTCTTATTTTTCTGACCTTCAAGTGGTTGTTACGGATCTTACTATTTTAGCATTGTGAGATTATGTGTGTCAATGCAACCACACCATTATAGGAGGAACAAAATGATCGTAGTCTTACCTGAAGGCAGCAGCTTCAATCCATACAAGTTAACAGCGTTCCAGGACAGCAACCTGGGCAAGAACTCGTTATAGATGATATGCGTGAATGTAGCGGCGAGAATACGACGCGTGTGCTCGAACAGTTGGTCGGCGTCCCAGTGCGGGTTCACGCCGCGGAGACCTTCTACGACGCGGTTGTGTTCGCGGAGGAAGATTGTGTGGATGGCGGTAAGGCCTGGTTGTTCGGAGGCTCTGCCGTCACCTGGGTATAAACATATGGGTTTTACGACAAGGATGTTACGACAATTTTTAAATAATAGTTCTGGGCATGACCGCTAAGGTTTAATTTTTCAAGTCTCTGTTTATAAAACACACTATTGAACAGCGAGTATCAAAAAGGCGTGGTCATAATTTTAAGGGTGTGGTAAAGACCATCAAATTGAACAACTTTCGCCATTGGACCAAAATCGTAATCACGAAAAAAATCTGCTGTCAACAGTTTTTCGGTTTGTTTTACATGCTGTATATTGTTTGTAGCTCTCCATGCTGCGTTGCTTAGAATCTAATAAACACCCGTGGGCTGTCGCAATGAAAGTGGAAACGATGAGATAACTTCTGCGCATATAAGCATACGCAAGTTTATTACTCCCACTTTCATTGCGCAAGTCCCACGCTTATCGGATTGGAATTGCTAACAATGTGGTTGGCGTAAGATCATGAGCTAAGCAAACCTGTACCTATGGGTACTGGGTACATACATTTTAGGTCTACATACACTTGAAAACCTTTCTGAGCAAAAGACTGTCGTTTGTGTATTTGATTTCACTTTAAATCTTTATGTTAACTATCCAAACTCACCAGCAATAAAACAAAATCCACTGGCCGCCTTGCACTCGGGATGGCTGTCACTCCTGGGCAGCAGTTCTCTACCGTTGATAGGGTTGCTGGTTGCGTTCAGTCTTCCGTTGAAACCGCGCAGTTTGCGAACGATGCAAGGGTTCTCGCCATATATTACGGAAGCGTCGATAAAGGCTGTGTTCTGGTTTACTTGTTCACGGGGTCCTGAAATATGAGGTTTGGAATCAGTTGTAGCGGTGGAGTACCTACTTTAATAACTTGGATTTTCGAAGTCTCTTAAATTACATAGCGGCAAGATTGTAGAAAAAAAACAAATTTTATTTTAGTTCGATAGACATATCAGCTTTGGAAGTATCTCTAGCCAGATCAGTTAAGACCGTTCCTTAGCTGTTTTTATTATTTTCAGACACTTTTTCCAACTATGGGCGGAAAATGCCTACTAATATTCATTGTTGGCTTATATTTGTTGTTACTATGTCTATCCACTTACCAAGTTGCTGCTGTCCAGGCAAACTTCTCATGAAGGGGAAGCAAAGGCGCTCTCCAGACGTAACGTTCACTTCTGGGTAGTAATGGTCACCACGAGGCACTGGGAACGGGTTGCATTCCGGATGTACCGTGCGCGGAGAGTCGCAGGAACGGCAATCAGGGATTGATTCGTGGAAACCTGAGAATAAGAAAGATAAGCAATGGAGCAGAAGGACAAAGGGAAGATTCCTTCCCTGTTGGGAGACATCTGGGAGAGATCTGGCACATGTTACAAGTAAAACTTTCTGAAGGCTAGACAAATTAAACCTTCTAAAATAGAAAAAGTATGCATTGTAGGTTTCGTTTTATGGGTTCCACTCCACAACACCTTCATAACATACCATCACGCTGGTACTGGTAATCTCCGAGGGTCAGGGGTTAGATAGAGGTGTAGGTGTACCTAATAATATACCCACATTTCACAGCCAGTTATGTTTTCAGTCCCATGTTATAGGGGATGAGCCTTTTTGCCATCAACCGGGTACAAATCTAAACTCCATTGCTACTACTGTGAAACGACCTGCATTGCTGCTAATCAATAAAACTCAAAGTCTTCAAATTAAGGTCTCTCTTTTTTGCGGCCAACAAGCGGATTCTTGCTTATCAACTAACTTACCTTTATGAATGGGCGTCATAGTAAGTTCGTGATCTACGAACTGCGCGAACTGCATCGTCATGAGCGTGTAGCGAGTGTGCAGGTTGGATATGTCGGGGTGGATGACTGTGGACACCACTCGAGGAGATGGCAGGGGCGTGCCTGTGACTGAATTGATGCGGGGACGGCTTACACCTGAGGAGGATAAAAGTGTTAGTTGAATTGAAATCAAAGTGATAGTGATTTCTGGCACCCGAATGGTATTTTTTGCACCTTAATGAGCCCAACCTTCTATTACCGCCCAACTGAGCCCACTATTGCCGCCCAAATGGGCCCACTATAGCTACCGTAAAGGCGCTCCTTCACCGGGAGCGTCTGTAATGTTCAGATTCACATGTCTCCGTACAAATTCAAATCTTGGTTTCTTACTTTACAGACGAATGCTCGCGGTGAGGGATCACCAAAACTGAACTTTTCTTGTCGTCCAACTGCACATCATTCATATTTGGCGCCCAAATGGGACTACCAACGGCGCCTAAATGTGAAACCTTTCCTGGGTCCAAATGGGAGTACTATTTGCCCTCACGTGGTATCACTTTTGGCAACCAACTGTGATTACTACGGACGCCCAAATAGTACTTCTCAACACAAATTTGGTAAAATAAGTTTTGCGATTAATAATTAGTTGAGATTCAAGTCTACAAGTATAAATCCATATATATTGGTATATTATGATGATTTTAACAAACTCACCATCTTCATAAACAGGAGGCAGCAATCTAGCGAAGGTAGTCAAACCCTTGCCCAAGTTCGGATTCCTCAAGTTGTTACAAAATCCCGTGTAAGTCCTGAAGGGGTTGTCAGGTTCACATGCGCCTTTGTCATCACACTGAGGCTCGATGATTGGTCCTGATTGGTCGTTGCCAAGAAATCCGCTGATGTCAACCGATTGTAAGGAGTCTACGAAGTCCGAGGTACCGAAACCGAGGGAGTCATCAAAGACCTGACGCTTGCGACGGTGTCTGGAAAATTAATGATTTTATTAGTTAGCCAAATACGTTAAGTAGATAGGAATTTGGATAAGAAAACGTGACATAACGTGGAAAAATCGAAATGCGAGCATCAAGACATCTTGACGTAATCATAACATCTTTAGAATTATGAATCCGATTGGCAGAAGATTTACTTATGCTCACCCGCTATTAATGGTGTTAATAAGTTCGTTAGTGGCGAATTCCAAGAATAGAGAAGTGTTGGCGAGTTTCAGAGCATATTTGTTGGCCTTTGAGAATGATGCCGCCGTGCCTACTGGAGACTTGGGGTCGGCTCCACCACCTGCAATAAGAAATTGGTTCACATCTAAACTGTACAACATCTTAAGGGCTAATTTCTGATATATAAAATCTACTGATTTTGTTTAATAGACACAAAACCTTGACGAATGACTTGAAGTTATTTTGTCTTTTCACTTGACTTACGTGATTCCCACAACATGTATTCAAGTTTCTTCCTATCAGCCATCTCTTGCTTGGCCTTCTCCAGAGCAGTAGCGAGCATGTCCTGAGACAATCTCTCCGCGGCTTTAGCGCCACTTTCATCTCTCCACGCGGATAGTTCCAGGCGGTTGTGTTGTGAGCAATGTTGGGCTGCGTTCCTGTAATGATACATTATTTTAGTTGTTAAGATAAGTTTTGAGATGTCACAGATGAGACGACTAAATTATAACGGAAAGAAAATTGATCTGGCATTGGGATGATGTACTCAGCATTACCTACCTGACCTCATTTCGCTATTCGTCTTTGTAAAAAGGAGGCGTCAAGTATTGCAGGGGACTGTATGTACGAAACAAAGTAATCTAGGATGTGGTGATACGCCACCTTTCCACATGAATATAATTATATAGTTCATGGTGATTTGATTTTTGAACTGTTTTCACGATTGTGCCTTCTGACGTGTATTAAGATTTAGCAGATAAAAGTGGTTTTGTACCGTTGTATTAATACTTACAAATAGGGATCCTCCCTCACGAAGGCTTTAGGCTGGATGTTGGTCAAAGCATCTTCAGCGGCGCACAGAGTTCCCGCGAGTGACACCTTCCTCATGGCTCCGAGCTGATCAGGTGACAATGATGATGGAGGCAAGTCGTTTTCATACCAGAATCTGTAATGAGAATAATTTTGTTGCGATAAGAAAAGGAGTGATAGGGAACTTAGTTATTGTTTTGTCTTAATTTTCTTTACCAGTTTACAGCTGAGCAGAATGTGCCAAATCAAATCATTTTTATTTCTTATTCCAATCTTTGTCATCTTCGATAGCCAACAACTGGCTTTTTACGAGGGCGAATGAATAGTTGCGCATAGATCATGCTCGGCCTTAATCGATAGGTACTACTCTTAGTTTACTACGCCACCATCTTGTTTTTTCAATACAATTTCCACAGATAATTTTATGAAAGTTTATAAACAGCGCCCTCTTGTTAAAGTTATTAAAGACCATGCAGCACTGTTTTTTATGTTTGTTTTTAATCAAAGGCTTACCTGTCACTCTTCTTCAAGTTAGCGAACTGCAGCGCTAAAACACACGCAATTGTAGATCCGACAACAGCACCAGACGCTGGCTTTTCCATAGCTCCCCCAATCATAAGCTCCACATCATCCGCACTCCTAGAAATGGAAAACACGTTTACTTAATTTTTATTCTTTAGTCCACTAACTGCACATTTTCTCTTCGATGGCTGATTCAGAGATAAAAAATGGTAAGACGTTGATAAAATTGGCATCTGAAGTAACTTACTTCCAGAAGTGTACCTGTGTGAAACGATAGGAACATCTTATTTGATACTGTTACTATTCTGTGGTCAAATGTTCAAATTTAGCATTTATCGATAAAAAGTATCAGTTCACGAGAGTTTTCCTCACCTGTACATATCAGCCATCATCTCCTGCTGTTTCCTATCGAAGCCCATCTGGCTGAAGTCTCCGAAAGACTTGATGGTGGACATAGGCTCGCACATGCGCAGTGCTCTCAGGTATGAAGACACTCCATGGTCGCGAGATCTGTTCAGGTCCCATTGAGCGGACGCTGCAAAGTGGGAGACGTGTTGAGCACTTGTGCGTACTAGGTGTTCTAGGGTGGTTGTGGTGTTAATCTGGAAATAAATGAAATATACACTTTAGGTCTGAATCGACTTTTTCACAATTAAGCGACTCTTCTACGAGATCGCACTTGATTTTATGAAAACCTTTGAGATACGAAATGATGAGCTAACCTCGCTAGAATGAGTTTGTAATTTGACATCATAAAGATTTTAAGTCTACATAATACTGGATGAATACATATTGTATTCATTATTGATTCGTGGAAGAGGCGGTTAATAACTTAGGCTAGAAGAATCATTTCAATTCTATCTTACCAGTTTCTCGTTCATCATAGCATGGAAGATGGGTGCAACAGCGACGAGTTCAGAGTAGACGCCAGCACGAATGGCACTGGAGTATCCACGCCAGAAACCAAGAGATGTCAGTTTCAACTCTGCTTTAGCCATGCCAACCTGGAATAGATAATTGACAGTAGGTATGATATATTGCATATATATTGTGCTTAGAAAAAAATGGGAATATTTTATTTTCTCACAAGGTAAGCCAAATATGATTCTTCAGTGTCAATGATTTTTAAACTCTCGTATCAACATGAGCTGTGAGAGAACAGTTTCATACCCAAAAAAAGCCAGTCCGGAAACCTGGTATTTACCTCAAGTTCCATGTTCCAACGTAGTATCTAGTACTGCGAGTTAAGTTTTAATTATTAATAACAAAAGTCAAATATTCGATAATATTACCTCTCCCAACAGAACAGGCAAGAACTCGTTATAAGTGATGTGTTGGATGATGGCGGCCACAGCTCGTCTGGTCTCCAAGTACAGGGTGGTGTCATCCCAGAATGGATTCAAAGAGTAAAGCTCGCCGGCGATACGGTTGTGTTCTGACAGTAAGGTTTTGTATAGGGGTGCTGTGGGGGAGCCGTCTCTGCACCTGGAAGAGAGATATTTTAATTAGATGGTGTACTACTTTAACTCAAGACTTTGGGATTATGAGGCTTCTTGGCAAAGGCATCAGGTGAACCTAGCCCTCTTACTTTGTTCTGTGACAAACATTTCAGGCTTCATTTAGATCTTGGCAAATACTGAAGAGATTTAAGATACTATATCTAGGCTATCAGAAGGAATTTCATAAAAAAAGTGATCCCATATCTCAGTGAAGCCAAGTTTGAGACGTTGACGTTACACTTTTAGCGACAGTAACCAGTAGGAGGTTTATTACGATGTTGTTCACTTTGTCCCGTGTATTGCTGGTAAAGTGAATGTCTTAAGTAAAAATTAAATTGTGAGCTCTCCGTTCTAAAGTTAGTACACAACGTTGTTATTTCCGATAGATGCGATTAAACTGTTACGCACTTCCTCTTCTTATTTACCATGTTAATTTAGTTTTACATAAGCGCTTTTTACGACTGCAAAAACCGCAATGTCTTTGAGCTCATCTGTTTCCTGACAAGCGGCCTTCCCACATTCATTTCAATCAGCTGCACCTCTCACGTACCCATCGAGTCAATAGATGCCAAAGCAAATATGTAAAAAGATTGAAATCTCTATGCGGGAATGCAAATCATCTCAAGGTTAGTTTGACGGCACTATTTGCATACAATCCATTTTGTGACGACACCTAGGAATTCAAGCTTTGTTTTGCCGACAGATGCAAGCTCTTTGTCAGAATTTTATTGGAAATATTGAAAGGTATTTGTCGGTGCTTTTGAAGTTGAGATCTTTCGAAATCATTTTGGAACTGCATCCTTTTCGTTATTGTTATTGTTACTAGACTATCGGGTGGGTAACTATTATCAGTTTGAACGATATCAAAAGAGTAGGAGCTTACGTAACATGTTTTTTATTTTAAATAAATTTGCATAAAAAAACACGGTCATAGATATTTATATAGATACAGCTGCCTCGTGGTTATTTAGAGGGTTATATAATTCGTCAATATTATTATCGAATCCATCTTTGGCTGTCTAAAAAGTAAATTCTTAACTTTCTTAATCTGTGAGTGTGCCAGCTGTTTTTTTTTTATATATTGGTGTCACGACATCTTTTTTGAAGTATATTGAGTAGTTTATTTAACTTAAGAACATGGACGAATCAAAGGAGGATACAGATGGTAGTACTTAAATGGCGTTCTAAAGTTTCAGCCTAATTTCATGGGAAAAAGGCCAGAGCATGTAGGTATTTAATTAATACAGATTCGAGCGCCATTATGATTTATATAAAAAAACTCTAAAAGGTCCGGACCAATTTTTAAGAATTCGTTTTTATGCGCTTTTTCGCCACGAAGAGTAAAATAGGACCACTACTTGACTCTTTGTTACATCCTATATCATTAAATGAGTAATCTTTGATAAAGATATATATTTGTAATCATGTTCTCGAAATCGGCTCTGACGATTTCGATGCCAGTTACAATATAGCGGTTTACGGAGGCGAAACATCGATCTAGCTATAGACCGACCAAAGTGGTCGGTCTATAGCTAGAATGAGTCCTCCGCCTTGCCCCATCAAAGGCAAATTAAGCGTCCACGAAGTCCTTACAATATCCCACAGGTTATTTACTTTAAAATAACCAAATTCACGTAGGTACTCGATACTATTTGAACCAATACGTGATCAACCTTTAGAATATTCCATTTAAATTAATACCTTCGCGAGGACTCATTAATTAAAGCGGTCGGTCTATAGAGGTCTTATATCCGGGAACATTCGTTTTCTCTATTTTACCCCGAGCAGAGCTCGGTTGCCCGAGTACTTACCTACTAAACTGATGTAGCGTACTTAAGAATAACTATTCCCAGTCTTCCATGATAACTGATTGACAGACAATTTTTCATTGACATAAAAGTGAAACTAATAAGTGGTCCCCATGTACACTTATCATGCGTACTCTGTCTTAACACGGATACAAGTCGTACGCCCAATAGTAAAGACAATGACTGTACAATCGACTCGATTGAATACATACAAAACTATGGGAATAGTTCACACATTAAGTACTGTTTCTATAATATCTATGATCGGTATTGTATGGGAATGGATTCAATGATGCAATCTAATTACTGGCTTGTTTTCTTCCGTGTTTGTACTCACAGTTTGTATTGAAGGATCTATTTGAATATGGAGGTATTTATCGGATAAATCATCGTTTAAAATAATCGAATTATTTATTTATTGTGCTGTGCTGATCTTAGCTATGAGCGTAAAATATTAAGAGCTATGAAGATGCAGAATACTATGAGATACACTAAACTTAGGAAGGTGTTTCGAGACTACAAAGACCATTAATTCGATTCATTTAAACTCCAGAACATTTTTTAGCCGCCATTTTTCGTTCTCGGACCTTTGTGATGTCCTAGTCTAACACTAGATCAACTACGTTGACGTTTTAATGTTAAAATAAACTATTCTATGGTTACGTTTAGTGGAACTTACTTGCGACACGAATCCAGGTCAATCTTGCCAGCATCGTATAGCCTCAGAGATCGGAGCTCCTTCTCCGAGCTGCCGTACAACGCAGAGCCATCCAGGAATGAGGTAGCCATGTTCATTTGATCACGTTGTTCTGTTAAAGAATGCAGTAAAGTTAGCGTGATGTTTGTGAGTATAATGCTGAGTTTGAGATTATACTAACAGAGCTCCAGAGGATTGTAATCGGTAATAGACATAGGAATGAGTTTGAATAGGCATATTACAGGTGTACCGTGTAACATAATGAACGCAAGACCTCTCGTGTGGAGTCTCAGACTATGAAACGGAACTACTTGTTCTATGACTTGGAAATTCATGTTGATCAGCTGATCGCGTCAGTTCTGATAGAAAGTTCATTTTTATTTTTGCGAATTTGAGGAACTTGTGGAACAAAAGTTGTTCATTTTCATGGTCTGTTACCACCGATAGGGGTAGATGGTTCTTGGTTGTGGGAGGCAGTGCGGGTTGTTGCATAAATTATTCAGCTAAAACGGTCGACACCAGAATTATTTGGCCTTTTAAAAGCTTCAGCAAAAACTAAACAGCAGCACAAAAAAAAAAACTAGATTAGACAACATTTAAAAACAAGCTTCTATATTTTTTTGCATGTTTTTCTTTTTTCAACATAATAATATACTCGATAGTTCAAAATTCCCGAGTTAATGAACTAGGAACAAAAATCGAGATAGGCCGGTCGACTAGCCTTGATCGCCGGTACATTTCCTCAAGCAATTCGACTGGCCAATCGACATTTTTACCGCATGTAAGATTATGTCAACGTTACAAAATTTAGACAAGAAACGTTCACTGGTTGACTGAAACCTGTTGGGTTCTGTCACTTCCTCGTTAAGTGCAACATTTCAAACGAGCCGTGAGTCCGCCGCTGCGGAACGATAACTATGAAATTCTGATGGCTATGAATATTCATCTAATAACATGGCTATTGCGATATTTTATGACACGTGACGTCGACTTTCAACTGTATAAGTTGTAAGGTACATCAACGCGCAAACATCTAGACACTCGTAGGGTTACATCCGGACCTTCGTTCTAGACCTTGATTTTTTCATTGATTTATAAACATCTACTCGGTTAAAATGTGTAAAGCAGCTGATTTTATTTTAATAAACACCGACAATTACTACGTCGGGCTGGGGCATCTAGACATTTGGAATCTGGGCGTAGGTAGTATAACTAGTCCATGGTTATAGGTTGCGCGGCGATGTCTTTTTCACCCCGTATAATAGGTTCACAAATAGGTACATCACACTAGTCATTTCGTGAATAACTTCTGCAGCCTACGCTTGCTACGTAATGTTGTCGTCGTGCTGATTAAATTATAAACAGGCTCTAAAACAGACGGATTATTAATAAATAGCTGCTATTGACATAAATATTCTACGAGTTATTCGAATATATAATTTTAATACTATACCCGTAAGCATCTGTTATTTGAATAATATCTCAATAATTTGAATATTTGCGAGGGTAGAATATGTTTTTAAAGATTGAAATATTGATTTTTAAGTAGGTACGTACCAAAACCACATGAATCGATGTTCCTTGTTGGCGCAGAACGAACATACTCGCATGCAGATCCTTTGCAGTCCTGCAACAAAGAAAATTCAATAAATTATTTGAAAACACTTTACTCTTAATATTAGCATTTTTAACTAGTCTGCCTTTAAAACTTAATATAAAGCTTCAGTGCCAGTATTTCGCATTTTTTGTCTAGTCTAATAAGTAAATGGTACACAAGCTTTAAAGCTTTCATTTCATACAAAAATATTAGGCTTTACTGATTATGAAATCGTTACAATTCCAATCACGCGTGAAATAGAGATATTAGTAATCGATATAATTAATATAGTCTATGTTAATATCGTGTTACGTATAAACCCAAAGCTTTAATTTTTAATAAATATAAGGTATGTATTTATGTATAAATAAGTATAAATAATAGGTACAGCAGAGTAAGCAATTTGATATCCTGGCAAAAATACTAATGTTTGTACTGTATAGCCAATATTCATTTTTATTTTATGCGTCATAAAGTCATAACGCATCTTTTGGCAAAAATTATGTCAAAAGAATGGACTATTCAGTACAGACTACAGATACAATATTGTTGAAAAGTCAAAGTAACTTGTTCGACTGTACATTCCGTACCATAATTTAGAGTGATCGGATTACCCGCGTCACAAATTATAGTTTTAATACAAACCGGTTAGATGATTAGGTCAGTCAGTGATTGTACTGATTATCCTGCAATGTTTCTCAATTAAAATACTAAGTTGAATGTAATGTAATTTGAATAGATGCCGAGTATAAAATATACGGAATAAACATCTTAAGCAGAGCTAACAGAAATAGGTAAAAGATAGACGAAGTTATTTGTATTTGTTTATTTATAAGTTATTGAAGATGTCTTTGCTGTTATTAATTGGAAATGTAATTTCTGTAGTATTGATATAATTAATTTAAACCCTGCATAAAGATTTTAATTAAGATTAAGCATATGTATGCACGCAGAGCTTCGAGAAGGAAAATTCACGCATCATGAAGTTATGAATGAAGTAACGTTAACTACTTTAGTTGCCTAACATATCGACTGTTACTTCATTATATTTGAAGGAAGGATTTATACATTTTGTTATGAAGGTTTTCCGAAGCAATTTGTAGATATGTTGAAATAGTTTAAGTTTCAAATATTGTAGGGAGATTAAAATCCCATGCGCCAAAATATAGCGTTTGAAATTTTGATAAACACATTAATAATAGATTCAAACTTTCACTTGACACCACAATATATTAGCATTCTTTAAAATGCGGTTAGGAGGAAATCTAATGCTGCCGCAATGCTAAAAGATTATAAGGGCAGCTTTATCTAATGTACCTAACTAATGTGCAAGATTTGAATGCACGGATTAACGGACATTACTTGCCTACAAAGAGAAAGTTTAATAATATCTCTATCTTTATGGATCAACTCAAAAGTAGTTCATAACAGATTACGTTCCGTTGCTATCAAAGACTAATTAAAATCGTATGCACGCAATAACTTCCGCTATGTATTAACCAACTTGACGAGGAACCGAGTGATATCGGAAATAAGGTGTAGCGGCACTACCAAAACTACTACAGCAACATTGTACAACACGTGCTACAGCGACATCTATGACACACATGAAGAACTAACATCAAAAACTGAATGGCGCTATGAAACTTATCCACGACTTATAACTACCGACAACAACTGTCCGGTTGGAGAATCCACCCTTTTCTATGGAGCATTGATGAACATCCCTGTTCTTCATAACCCTATAAAGGGTTCCTTGTTTTATTATGGAACCCTAAAATTGAACTAAACAGCTACTGCTGCGGTCTTGTTGAGCTAAAATCGATCGCGTTCTTTCTTGCTACAGAATTTCTGATTGAATTCCATTATTAAATTATCCGGTTTAAGCAGACAAGGGGTATATCCAATAATAGTGTTAATTATTCACGCTAGAGCAACTACAAAAGACAATAGCTACTGCCATCCGTCTTCTAACAATCAGAATAATTTCCTGTCCTGTCTCAGTGACAGGAAAAGTGAGCCTATGAGGAACTAAGAGATCGCCTGGTAGCCTGTTACTTCATCGCAAGCATCGCAGCTTTCACTGCGACCGCTACATACGTAACCTTTCTACGCGACCCCGCGAACTATCACGAATGTTACGAAACATAGCCTTGTTAAATTCACTTGTTATTGATCCGTTTTAATTTAAAAAGCATCATTTTATAAGATGCCTCGTTGGTCTATTGGTCACAAGCGTTACTGCTGAGCATGAGATCCTGGGTTTGATTCCTAGTTGGGGCAAAGTATTATTGGGTTTTTCCACCAGGAATTTCTCAGTAATAGCCAAGGAGTCTGCCAAGGAGGCTTGCCCCTAAATTATTGATTCCCATCAGTGGCGAAGATTTCATACAACTCGATTCCTACCGGATTACCTTTGAAAAATGGCACAGTCAGTATTCTGTAGACAAATACTATAATCACATTAAATACTGTACTCCGGCTTACTTCTTATAAAAAAGGACCCTGCGAAACTGATTCCCATTTAAACACAACTGGTAAAATGTGGGTGTACTAATTAGGTACACCTCTGCCTAACCCTTCGGGGATTATAATTATGAAAGGTTTTTTAAAATGTATAGTTTGAAAATGATTTACAACTATGACACAACGAGTTAAGTCTGGTTTTGACCGCGTGAACTCAATAATCGCATCACGTGCTTTGTTCGCAAGGTTAACACAAAGTATTATCCTTGTCGGTCATTTAAATAATCCAAAATTGGCAAAAAGTTGTTTGCATGTCCCAGGATTCTTGACGAGCCACTAATAACAGGTTATTTTATAGTTTTTGTTAAATTAAAATCACGTGATTACGAATAGGTATGACCACTGTGGAATACGAAATATTTTTTAAAATTAAGAGTTTTTTGTAAGAACAAATTAAAAAAATTATGAGCACAAATTAATTTGGGAAAAATAAATTAGAAGTTAATTCACAAACAACAGTAAAACTATAATAGGATCTAAGTTGAGGTCTATCACAAATCAAGGCATGAAACACTTTCTCAAGTACCCTTGGCAACAATGGCAGTGCCTGACGTGCAACTGATCGATAATAGCACTATGATACATGTCATGTACGACTTCAACTATCATTAGCTGGGTTTGTGTATATGACAAGGACAATCCTAAAGTTCACGGATGGTAGTAAAATCGCTATAATGATGCCCCAGTAAGTTATTATTGTTATTAACAAAGCAATCAAGTTAAATTGGTTGAGCCGCGGCCAAGTTCAAGTTGGCAGTTGGTAAAAAGCCGGTCAAGTTTCGGATAGCTCACTGACAAAGGTTCTACTTTGTGATTGGCTATTATAATGTGGGACCTTAAGCTTAGTAAGGATTTGAATTGAACAATAACAGTCCTCCTGACCGTATTCGGTTACGGCGGCCAATCTTAGCGGCGGCGGCGGGAGATATTTATAATGCACAAGTTTGTGTGGAGACTCAGGTGAACTCTCTGTTCCTTTTACTCTCATAGTCCGATGGGACGGCAATCCGACACGACCGGAGAGAGATCAGGCGCAGGACCAACGGCTTTTCGAGGTACGGGGGTATCATACTGCCAAATTTTTAAACTCCGGGCTACTACTGAGAAACTAATGGAAAACCCAATAGCAATAGTTTTTGCCCGACCCGGGAATTGAACCCATGACTCTCACGCTCAGAAGGCGCGCCCACGACCACGTGACCAACGGGTCAGCCAGTAATTAATGGAAGTAACTAAAACGTTTGACCAAGAACCAAAACTTCCAAGACATGTGACATCTACCAACCCGCACTGACCCCTTGTGGTGGAATACAGCCCATTCCCTCGCATAGAGAGAAGACCTGTGTTCCAATAGTGAGAACCTTAAAAGCTTATTGCGCTAAGAATGATTTAGTATAACTGTAGGGTTTTGGATTAGAAAGAAAATACAAAAATTGAATAATAATCATCTCTTATTAGGCTGAAGACCCTCACAATTCGCGAATGGGAGGTAAGCATCATTAGGCAGATGATCACGCGGATATTGAATAGATGTCAAGTTGCGACACCATCCGTTCCTCTTAACAAAAAGCATGTGTCCGCTGGCCTTCGATGCGTTAGACACGACGTGTGATTTAATCTCATGTTAATCTTAGCCACGTAATTGACTGAAACAAATTCATTGAAACAGAACTGAATGAATCATTGAACTTTTAAGAATTTAACTTTTCCAGCATTGCTTTTGTAACAGGATTATTCACATAAACCTTAAAAGGATTTGTAAACGTGTCTTTTTTACGATTGTTCACCAAACCTTGACCCCTTACAGTTCGTATAAACATTAACAATAAAACAAGATACATAGTTTTTGTAGCATTAGGTAACTGCGTAAGTCTAGCCTGAGTTTGAAGATGTTTGCTAATATTTGACAATGTAAAACGTGTTCTGTTTTGTAAAATAAGCATAAAATACTTGCATTCCGAAACAATTGGGTTGCCAATTCAAACAAAATGAAGTTATTTCATGGAGTACCGCAGGGTTGCATTTTGTGATCCTTTTTGTTTCAATCCATATAAAAGTTCACTTACTTTGTTTCCATTAGCTGTGCTGATGAGATCATCCATGATGAGCTGTCCCCAGGCAGCGAGCATGCTGGTCACATAGTCGCTGTCGGCAGATGGACTCAATTGTGCTGCTGCATGGACTGCCAGGGCAGGCTCCGGAAGATAGGGCGACGATTGAGGTTGAGATACACCTTGGACAAAATAATAAAATAATTGCGATCGGTTTCTTGAGATGAAGATTAAAAGAATGAGGGAAATGTAGTGAGGAAAATGTTGAGTATGTACATATGTAGATGGCTTAAGAGTAGAAAGACTAATGAAACGATGGATGGACTGTGTGAAGCATGAAGGGTGGCTGGAAAGGAGGTGACTGCTGAGACGAGTTATAGAGAAGTATGGAAGAAGAAAACATGGTGTGCCGAATCCAAATAAATTGGGATAAGGGCCGGAGAAATATGATGTTGCCACTGACGAAACTTATGCATGAAAACCTCTAGTCTGCTGAGGTAAAATATTTCAAGTAAGAGAAGAGAGACAGAAATAGAGATTTCAACATGTTTTAAATGAATGTTTCGCCTGTGTGGTGTAGTTACTCTTCCTTATAGAATGTTAATGAATGGTCTTGAAGGGACTGTTAGGGTTAATACGTTCTCTTCCTTTAACAGATTCAACCTTCAGTTATATAAATAAAGATAATTTAGTTGGGAAATATGTAAGTAATTATGCCAACAACTTGAGCCAATAATCATTAATAATATAGTATGGCGATTATGTATCAGCATATAACCATCTCCATGGATTAACAGATTCTTTCAAAATGCATTAATTTGATTTTGCATCACATTGCTCCTATTTTAAATGGATTGGTAATAAATGCAGATGCTAGTGCAATTAGGCACTACCCAAACTATTAAAATTGAGTTGGATTGGACAGGTATTTTAGCGTTTTAATGGCACAAGCAGTAAGAATAATATTTGTGGATATGATAACCTTGGTGTGGGTTCTTCACTACCGTCGGAGCTAGTTCCCTAAATATTTTGAAGTCCAGCTGGATACAGTTAAATAAAGGTTTTGATCTGCTGTGTTCTTATTATAGCCATTACTGTGTCCAAACCTTCAACTAATTCTGTACCTAGTAATTGTAAATTCATGTGTTCACTTAACCAGGTATTTTAATAAGCAATTTGGGTGATGTTAGTTAACTATTTATGATGCATTCCGGTGGGTTTAGCAACCGGTTGTTAGCTCAAAGATCTTTTATGCACTGACTCGTTACTGGCTGATTGAAATTGTTAAATATTTTTACATAAATCTGAAGCCCTTTTATGATGCTAGTCAAAGTTCACAAATTAATAATGTATTAGGATCTGACACTGTTAATTTATAAAATCAATTTTAAACGCGGGATGGTTTTACTGTAAATAAAAAAAAAAGTTCCTATAATTCATTATGCTGCAATCAATCTTTCTTTATCAGCTACTTACTAGAAAATTATCATAAACATGAAAAAGAACACGACTTATTGGGACGACGCGACGCTTTATTTAGAATATGAAAACAGGTAATTCTTTAAAGTTATGTTCAAATACTAATGTCCAATACGATTTTAGACAACGAACACCGAATTCATCTCTATGAAAAATGTACAATAGCATTGATAGATAATATTTGTTGAACTATGTTCAACAAATACTAACTAGTAATTAAAAAGTAGTAGATATAGTTAATATATCGCTTTAGTTAGTAATAGTTTCTATTGTTTGTGATGCTTCCGTGTCTCGAGCGAAACAAATCACTTACAGTTACATTTAATTTATGATCATTTGGTTTCATCTCTTGCTTATAGTAATAGCTTTGCCATGCCTCTTTTATTTCGTTTTCTCTAAGGCTTTATGTGTCGTAAGGTTGCGACATCTAGACGTTTTATCATGTCATGATTTGAACAAGAAAGTTTTACTAAATGCAGATTCATCGCTCGTATGATTCATAGACCTTATTTTTCCACAAGTACAAAAACAATAAAAAAACAATTTAAAGTTTTCCGAGTAGCAACAGAAATTAAAACAGAGATCTGAGATCCACTTAAGAGCAAAGGATTTACAAATATTTCGCTTTTTTGTCGTCATGACATAATCAGATGATTTTATAAATACTTAAGAGACTGAAGACTATCTTTTTGAGATTTTTTTATTGTAAAGACTGTGAACATTCTGTTTCTACGAGTCCTGCAAATCATTGTCGTAACTTATAAAGCGATGTAAATATTGATGATGCAACTGCAAAAGATCGGAAGCTAAGTCCAAGATGTCTTCAGTTAGATAATCAACTGTTCAATCACTTTGACGTAGCTAGAGTGCATCGAACCTCGAACTCTGCTTCAACTTTTCATCAGTCTCGCTCTGAAGAGCCTAAATATTGGCTAATGGACCGCGAAGTAAGCCTCTTACTCATACGACATAATGCAAAATCAGTCGGGAACAAAAGTGGGAGTTGGGATACGCCACCTCCGTGTTTAAGGGAAAGCACCATTCACCACGCAAGCCCAATGCGTGTTGGGGCCGTTGAGAGTATCACAATGTGTTCGAATTTTTGATTCGGAACGTTTTAAACAATATAAATGTTTATGGATGGAGAGGAAGACGAAAGAATCAAAGGATGGATTGAGTGAGGAATGATGTAAAAGAAAAAGGAGTAAACCGTCACGCTATCAGTGACGGTTGACAGAGGAGAATGGAAGAAAAAAACGTGTTGTGCCGACCCCAAGTTACATGAGACAAGTGTAGGAAGATGATGATGATGGTTCGGAATGTGTTCCTTAATCTTTTTGAGAGTCACATTATTATCGATATTATATAAATATTATTCATATTATTCATCCACTTATTTATTTCCGCGATTGTCTACGACATTATTTGCAATATAAAGGCCGTGAAAGGAAACCGTATCAAATACTATTTCTACAATAGCAGCTTCATAGTTCGTGACTTCTGATTTCAATGTGACCTCAACTCAACTGGATCGAGTCTCTGAACTGTGCATAAATCCGGTATAATATATTCAGTAGATAGATATTAAATAATAGCGGAATATTATGAGATAGTCTGGTCTTTTATGAGTAAACGCAAAAAATCGTCTCAATTAATTTTATGATCCAATGCATTTTAATTGGACAATCGTCACGATTCTAATTAAACATGATAAAATTGCACAGATTCCCACTGGTTTTTTATGGGTCATATTTGCATATCCACATTTTTATATTATCTATGTATAAAACGGACTTTTTTATTGATTCTTTAAAGTAATTTTCTGAGCCGAACCTATTGGTACCTACACTTACCAACAGCCATTTATTTATATCCCACTTACGTCATTTCTAAGTTAAACCGCGTCAAGTTAAACAATGTACGATCAGTTCACGGAATTCGTGAGCAAATTGTCACCGAAATCGGTAAATCCAATGTCATTAGAAATCCCCAGTGCGAATTAAACAAGTCTAAAATGTAGCAAGTTGTAAGTAATCGGATAAACCGATTGCTATCTTAGTTAACCTGTTATTGTTTTCCTTAGATTATTATTGAGTAAGTAACAGTAACCTCACTCACTTGGAGCTACAAAACTACCTTTACTAATGAACAGATGAAGATAAACGCTAAACGACAAAGTAACATAAAGGCTATTCAAGTCATCATCATCTACCTAGCCTTTTCCCAACTATGTTGAAATCGGCTTCCAGTCTAACAGCATGCAGCTAAAAGCATTTTAAATGAAGCGACTGCCTGTCTGACCTTCATTTAGTACTAGGTTATACGATACCTCTTGGTAAGACTGGTTGTCAGACTTTCGGCCCACTGACTACTTAACGGCTATCAAAGAATTGATAGCCGGGACCAACGGCTTAACGTGCTTTCCGAGGCACGGAGGAAACTCGGACGTGCTTTCCGAGGCACGGAGGAAACTCGGTATGTAATGGGTGGTCTCCCATCCACGGACAAATCGAGGCATGCGCGGCTTAACCTGAAGATCGACCCGAACGGCTGTTGGTATTTATCCACGAACTTTTCTTTTAAAGTCTCAAAGTAGTAGTAACGCTATTGAAGTCTCAAAGTAAGTGAAAGTGCCAAAACGATGGTCAATGATTCGGGAAGAAAATGCAAGGTCACAGACAGATTACAGTGAAATAAAGATTTAAATTAAAGTCAATCACTTCTTAATGCATTCCGAACTCACATAATAATACCTAGTTGCCAATATTAATACTATTTTGATTAATTATGACTATTATTTATATATCTAAATGAAAACGCTTCATCTGAAAAGCTCAAATAAACTTCAAAGTTACATAATTTATTAAGATTGAAAACCAGTTTAAAAGAATTCTACGATGAAAAAGACAACAAAATAAAATTGTTCCATAGTAAAGTCAGTTAAAAATTTGAAGTCGTGGAATTTTCACACAGCCAATATGACTGATGGGCCCACGAGGAGTTAATGCTTAACCTTTACCTGCGTGTTCTTACAATGTGCAACAATAATGGGAGGCTTTGTCATTGATCGCGTATTCTTATGATATTTATCTAATTGCATAATAAACCTACAAGCGTGAACGCCGGCGATTTGCTCACCGTTGTTGCTCGCAATTTAAACGTATCTGTTAAAATAATACACCGTCTTACAATAATTACAGACATCGCAGTACCGGCTATCATAAAAACTGCCCGTATGATTGTTTCTTAACCAAATTGGAGGATTGTTTAGTGTTTTTATAAATTAATTGTCGAGGAAACAAAGGTTATCGGTTACACACCTACGCTACTTCCTAATATGGAGTTTATGATTCAAATAACTGTTTATAGCTAGTTTTTGCATAGGAAGCTATAAATAAAGCCATTAAATTGAAACTTCACGTTGTGTTTGAGGATCATCAAAGCTTTTATTGGGTGTAAATTGAATAATTGTTTCATTGGAAATTAACTTTTAATTGTTTGTTACAATGGAATAAACAGAGATTTGCCTTCGAAACCGTTGCAATGTTATGAGTGAGCTTATAGGTAATTTATAGCAGTCATTGAACAACTTCTTGGTGGTTCCATGTTGTTTTAGGCATCTCAGCATAAAAAAGAGAATAAACTGGTAGGTAACGAGACTTGCTGTAAAACAATTGGCCTTTAGGTCTAACATTAGGGTAATCACATAAGTAAATGCTTACCATCAGCATAATTGGGAGGAAGAAGTCTGAGAAAGACATCTCCCCTCCGTCCCCACGGCCTGTGTCGTACATTATTGCACTCTCCGCTTGCACTGCGGTATTTGCTAGGCGGGCAGGGGATCCTGCTGTACTCATCTTCGTCTGATGAGCAGTTATGTCTGCAAAGTTAAAAGTGCATATTAGGTACGGAAAATGAATTGAATTTGATAAAGCTTAGAAAGGCTGAGTAGACCTTTAGGGTTTTCAGATTAGTATCATTTCTAGTACGAGTACATTATACAACATTAGTTTTAGTATATGCGAAACCTGAAACACGTGTCGAGTATTTTCATGTAAAGAATCTATGTACAAAATTTCAAAACTGTGTCATGAAAAATCACAAAGTTATAAGCTTATTCTGTTACCTGGTTGTCCGCACAAAAGCGTGGTCACCACGCAACGCGCCCGCGCGCGGGCCTCCAGCGTCG
The DNA here is from genome assembly GCA_963576755.1 of Noctua janthina. Lineage (NCBI taxonomy): Eukaryota > Metazoa > Arthropoda > Insecta > Lepidoptera > Noctuidae > Noctua > Noctua janthina. Next base: position 11,324,405 of record OY755055.1, read on the forward strand.
TCCTGAGTTCATTGATAAATATAATTTGGCAGTAGGTACCTAAATTATTGCGATAGGTACTTAATGTCGGTCGGTGTCCAACTTGTATCTTTCTTAAATATTTTTGGGACAAAATATAACATGGGTTAAAAATTAGTGGAATCGATTCAGTTACTTATTCTGAACAAACTATATTCAGGTTTCGCATATACTAAAAATAATGTTGTATAATTTTATTAAATCTTTAAGTGTTAACAGCATCTTTTTTCTAAACTTGTGGCCTCATATAGCTGGTAAAAAAGGCTCATCTGTTTTATAATTTCGGGACTGACAGAGCACAACTGGAACGTAGATACTTAAACTGATAAAGGTCGCAAAGAGCCGTGGGCTTTAAGTGGCCCTGGACTATACACAATGGATTAAAACATCTTCCAGTAATTTATGTCTTAGGTACCCAGGTACAGCGGCCCGCACGGTTGTGGTAAAACTTTGGCTGATGTAGTTCAGGGTTTCAATAGAATAAGAGACCAGCTTACTGTTAGGGGTTTTGTTACCACTGATCTATTGCACCTACATACTCTGATAATTGGATCGTCCCCTAGGTAGATGGTACTGACGACCATAAAAGGGAGAACATAACATCACGTTTGTAATCCCCGAGGGGTTAGGCAGAGGTGTACCCAATTATATTGCACCCACATTTTACCAGTTATGGTTTAGTCCCATGTTATAGGTGGCGAGCCTATTGCCATCAACCGGGCACAAATCCAGACTCCGTGGCTGCTACTGAGAAAATTCCTGGTGGAAAATCCAATAAAGGTTTGCCCTACCCGGGAATCCAATCCAGGACGTTATGCTCAGGACTCGACCAACGAGGATATAATAATGTTTTTCTTTTTTTTTTTCGGGTGGGAAATCATCAAATGACCCTGCCACTCTGGGCGGAGCGGAAGGGAGTGTCAGACTTGTACTGACTAAAAACCCATCCATGTTCCTTCTTTGCCATTTGTGTTCCAGGGCCACGGTATCTCTTTCGAATAGGCCCGCAGCTCTGGCAGGATATAATAATGTTTAAGTGATATTTGGTAGGTTTGGTTGGTGGTGGGTTGTTAGTGGTACTTACGCATCATTAGCTCCTAATAGAAATCTTTTTTCTAAAGCGAGTGCTTCGCTGACTGCTCGTCTGAGGTCACTCGGCACTGCTTGCACGTTGCTGTCGTCTGACTTGCTTTTCTGTGCGCTCGTCTGTACCGTTAACACAGCCGCAAAAAGCAGCAGACTTCGTCGTAATCTAAAACAAAGAGAGGAAGAATTTATTAGTATTTTTATGTATGAATTTATGGGTTTTATTATTTTCAATCTTAAGGCAGAAGTTCAAAAGTGTAGTATTACTGACGGGTTTGTTAAACAGTAACTGGGATGTGGAGGTCAGATACGCAGTCACTCCATGTAAAATAGTGGTAGCAGTTGCATCTGGTTAGACTTGAAGTCGATACTTATATATAGGATGTAAACAGACCCTACACATAACCTTCAACAAAGCATTCTGTACATCAAACTAAGTAACCTTACGCAAAAAATATTGCTGGGATTGGTTTTTTTTATGGGGTTAAAAATCACAACTCGATGCAAAGCACTCATAGCATTGTGCTGATGAATGGATTGAATAGTACGGGAGTCGTGGAGGAGTGTAAAGTAAATCTCTTACATTAAAAACATGTATTTAAAAAAAAAACTTGTGTAAAAGTTGGAACTTTGACCCCCAATATCTCCGTAACTAGAAGGTTCCCAGGTATGGTCTAGAACAAAAAAATTTGTAAACTAATATGATAGTTTCATTTTAAAATTTTCATCTTCAAAAATAAATATCCATTGATTCATTAAAATTTTAATGCGACTTCAGTTAAGTGCATGCTATTGCAGGCATTATGAAGTGGAAACGGTGCTGGCTATCATAAATTGAAAACGGTGCACAGTTATAAATCGATATATTTTGGCTATAAATACTTGGAATGTTTATCAATAAAAGTTTTAGCTCCACATAAATAACAATAAAACAGTCAGCATGAAAATAACTTAAAATTACATCTGCCACCGTAAGTCGTCACGTTCAGATGAGCACTTCTAGCATAAAACTTGTAATATTAATATGTCGTTAACCTACATTTAAACCCGACGCTATAACCGAGTTCAAGGTATTTTGAACTTAGTTTATGACAGCTAAATAATACGTTTGTTTCTCAAGAACCCATCATTCTTGGTCATCATTTATTTGGACATTATGATTCTCGAGAACGTCAACTTTACAAACTTGAATGAAACTTTAAAGAAAATGTTTGTACCGTTATTCATCAAAGATAATAATTTATTCAAAGATATATGATATATTACACTATAAAGATGATTGGCTGTAACTGCTATCAGCTTCCATATTCATTTCCTTTATGTCTTTTATATCTTTCACACTTTACCAGCGCTGCAAATATGTATAGGAAGCATATGTACTAACACCCGACCGCAGGGTAACCAACGACCACAAGTATGCTTTCATTTTTATCTATGATCTCTTATGACATCTTACCGGTTAAACCATACATCTTACTTTCTATTCACTTAGGGTTCACTGGTCCGAAACCAATTAATCAAAATTCCATGTCGTTAAAGGTTACAATGACAAGTTTGAAAAGTAAATAATCGATAGAAACTTAAGCAAATTAAAACGACAAAAAATTTCGACGTGTTCACGGTGTGATGAACGTGGTAATACAAAATTTTACAAAAGATTCTGTCAGTACATGTTTCCAGACAAACCAGGGAAATTGTTCTTAAAAAAAAACAGATTTTTCTCGACCTTGACACGGTTCAAATGTATGCAACAGCTAATGTATTCTTTTGGCTAATAAATAGCCTTCAAAGAAAATAATTTTTACCCTATAGTTTTCGCAAACGCTAGATTGAACAGTAGAGGTATATATTTATCTTAGTCTGTAAAGTATATGTCTACGGGCCAAAGTTACCTGAGAGTAAATTAATGTTATGTTATGTTATGTTATATACTTTGGACAGCCCTACTCCCGACGCCATTGACATTATAAAAAGCTTCATCAAAATGAATCCATCTGAGACATCTCAGATTGCTCTCACGGATTGAATTGCTTCTGACAGTGAAGTTCAACTTAATGCTCACATTATAAATGGAGTGTCAGTTCATAGTACTTAGGTAATATTTTGACGTACGAGAGTTTTAAGCAAGACATAGGTCAGAGCTTTAGAGTTTTGTGTCATTAGGTAATTTTTTGTTTTGTATTATTTAAAGACTATCGTTTTGTCGTAATTTGTTTTCAAAGACTCAATGACATTTTGAAGTGAAGAGCCATCGGCATAGCATAGGTAAAATTAATTATTTAAAAGATTTATGAAATAGTTATTTCTCAAGAATTTTAAAACATCAAAGTTTTTAGTTTTATTGTTGCTCCCGATTTATTTTCGTAAATCTGCCTAGATTTGTATCTCTCAGTGTCCTAATAAATAACACAATTTAAAAGCAAATAACCGTTAATTGCATGCGGTTATTTAAAAATATAGTAACCATTTATTGTGAAATAAACATTTGAGAATATAATTCTTTATCAACAAAACGTATTGCAATCGTAACCCTCCAGCAATTATCAAAACAATTTTATTCACGAACTCATGAACATTTGTCTTGGCACTAAGCTAAACCATGGTCATCTCGATTAAGATGTTCCGTAGATATAAGCATGTACTACGTACGAGATGATTAGACGGGAAAGAAAGTAAAACAATTACACGTGAGAAACTGTCTAATTTGCAAATGGTTTCACCGTTCTCTTGGGCTTTTTGGCTGTAAGAAACGTTTTAAGAACGATTACTGTTCACCTTTTTAAGTATTTGGCTCTCTTTCAGAACAAATCTCTCTCTTTCATTTTACGTCTTTGTAAGATATCTGTTTAGAACATCATCACAGTTATACATAAGTTCGTTAATGCTTATTGCTCAACACAGATCATACCATACTCACGTAAGTAGGACTTTCGTGAGACACGATTTAAAGGACTAAGCAATTACAACAGTAACAAAGTTTCAACTCATTAGTCTTCAAGTTTGATCTTGAAGTCAATTTAAGTTAACCAATTTTACTTAAAATCTCAAACGTAAACGCTTAACACGTTTTGCTTATTGCAAATGTAAACGTTTTAAGATGGCATTTGTGATAGGTGATTGTAAAATATTTAGGTATAGAGGTCTTGAGTTCCAATTAGGATGTTTTTTCAGCAGTCAATCTTTATTTTTGACTGCTCTACGTAATACGTAATTTATGTAACGCCTGGCACGTAGTATAGCCATGTGGTATAGCCAGTTATTTTTTGTTCCTCTCGCCTTGAAAGGAGCAGCAACCGGTCGCAGTCAGCTGACATCGTGCACGATATGACTAAATGTCAACTTGCCACTTTCACAGTCCCGGATTTCGCGTACACCATTACATAAAGGCGAACAACGCCAAAGTGGCTCATCAGACAAACGGCGTACTTTTAAATTGTAGGCCATTCGCAGATGTCTGGTATAAAAACACCATTAATGCATTTACATTGTTATGACTGTTGCGTAGGTACCTATAGAGATACCTATTTTATATCGGCTGCATCATCAGATAATGACGTGTGAAATACATATCTACGTAACAAAATGAATAAATGATAGATGAATCAAAGATATAAATTGTCTTCGACGGTTATCGGGAAATGTCTTGCAATGTTTAATTATACTGAAACATTTTTATTGACGTTAGTAACCTAGCTGTTTTATGTCTATGCCGATGCAATTGCTTTGAAACTTTTCATTATGTTGATAAGTAGGTTAATTAGTATTTGTGTCTTATTATTACATTCTTAATACATTGCACCCATAAACAATATGAAATATGAATTATTATCGATTTAAAATTTTAAAATTTCCGTACAACATCATTTCGGAGCCGAAAGTAACCATCATGAATTAAGTGCCATTATCCTCTAAAATAATTACTTCCGATATTCCAGATATGTTCTGAAAATTCGAATGAACATGAAGAGCTTTTTATGAAGGTTATTCAAGAAGCTAATTATAGTCCGACGTATTCAAAGTCAAAAAGACAATAGGAAAACGTGTAGCGAACTTGTGCCGGTAGATAGGGTAGGTACATTATTCTTATCATTTGGACATTACGCACCCAAGCGAAAGTGTGGTCGCCAGTATTACGTGACTAAAAAGTTTGAATACTAAACTGAATATCGTTACTGTAGTCTATGTTGGACAAGGTCAAAACTGACGAAACTTCAGCGAAAATGGTTGCACTGGATGCGACTTGAGGACAAAGAATGTCGGTTCAATTTTTGTTAGGTACATTCCGTGCTGGTCCCATTAAACGGAATTGGTCTTGATTTACGTAGCCCGCTTACGTGGGTTTGAAAATTGTTTGAAGATAGTTCACTTGAGGCTCATTGCAAGTTGCCAGAATCGATAACTTTAATACTAGTCACCAATTTTCAAACTATCCGAAAGTTTCTAGTTAGTAAGCGTAAATTGGCTTATCTAGACAATTTATCTCAACGTAAGTGGTCTAGGATACCCGAGATTTATTCCAACACCCATTGTTCGTTTGAGAAGGTTGCGTAAATAGTCATGTAATTTGCACAGAATGGGACAACCACGCATGAGGTGTTCGGCTGAGTTCGTCTCGTTTTTGGCAAAACGGATAAGCAATGACTAAGGTCAGGCGAATGCGCTAATACCGACCGAAGTATACTGAAAGGCTTTAGATTTAAGTTGAAAGTGGTTTGCTTAAGTGAACGTTGACCCATTTGTTCGAGTAGTAGTAGAACATAATATAAAATCATGCTTGTAATCCCCGAAGGGTTAGGCAGAGGTATACCTAATAGTATACCCACATTTCGCCAGTTATGTTTAAGTCCCATGTAATAGAGGGCGAGCCTATTGCCATCAGCCGGGCACAAATTCAGACTCTGTGGACTGTGTGGACTCTGCTACTGAGAAATTCCTGATGAAAAAACCCAATAACAATTTGCCCGACCCGGGCATCGAACTCAAGACCTCATGCTCAGCAGTCGATTGCGACCACTACATCAACGAGGCAGTCGTGTCGTGGTAGAAAGACGTGGATAAATGATTGTGCTCACGATTTATTAATAAAATTGTTGCATTTGTTTTAACTTATAACATGATACATTTAATTCTTATTATTATTGGCAAAGCTTTTGTGAGTATTGTACCTCTACTAAAGTGCACATAAATGGAATTAATTTAATTTACAAAAATTTTACGTAAGTTCAAAGTTTTCGCCGACACTATCATAATAATATTATAATTGCAGATAATGTAAAATAATAATTGTAAGCTTGTGAATTTCAGCATTAAAGTTTTAATTATTTGCATTTTACTTCCTGCACGATTATTTTCTTCTTTTTTTTTGTAAAAATAATAAGTGTCTGTTTTGTAGGAAGGCAAGTAGGTACAGTTTACGTATATATTTTTACTTCTGAATACAAGTTTTTTTTTTAAACTCGTTCAAATACGAACCCAACTCATTGAAATAAACACCAATATTAAAATGATATAGCATTTCTGAGTAACATTAAGTTATGCTTTGTTATAAATAGAAATACAGATTCAAAAAGTTCTAGAAACGTAAAATTGGAACTGAATAATTTTGAGTCATTAACAAGTGTTTAAGACTCATGATAAATTATCCCATAAAGATAAGGTCAGAAAGCTTATTTTAATGGTAAAGCTATTAGATGAGTCGCTTCGTAAATCTTACAGCACGACTAATTCTACAGGTCTATCACGTACTTACTACAATGATACGACATGTGTCACGGTCTAGTCGAGATAATGTGAGACATGTCTTACCAGACAGTGCGTGTAAAGAAGCTATATTGTGATTGAGTAAAAACGTCATAAGTTCATAATGCATTTATTTGGGCATTAGTGCATAAGATCAAATAAAATAAATAATCACGGTATAATGTCAGTTCAAGCAATTTATTTTATAAAGCCGTGACTTCATAAAAACAACAGTCGATTACTAAAAAGAAGGGATCTAAGCAGTAAATTGTATCCATCATGATAATTATCTAAAGGACTAAATACTTTGGAGATCTTATAAATTTTTTTGCTGCCCATGTTGACCCAAAACATTTTTTACTGAAATTATTATAGAATTAACATAGGTAGCCGTTGACCATACCTACACAAAAGTTTTGTTCATACTTTATTTATTATAAAAAAGGGTTATGTAGGTACAAGGATTGGGGTCATTGAACATTTAATATTGTTGAAACAACTCGTTGTTTTACTAAATTAAATTTTACGTGCATTAATAAGCGTGGTCAAAGTCAAATATATGTATGTTATATTAGCGTAGGTTGGTAACTAATAAAATATATGAATATAATTAAAAAACTCGTTTCTATTCGTTTATGTTTCAGGAGTCTTCGGTTGGCGGGCAATGTTGTTAATATTACTCACCTACTATTATAGATAAATTTTGAGGTTACTTTTTTCTTTAGAAAACTTGTTTCTAGGTCAGATAAATCAAGTTGTGACAATTGATGGTAAAGTTCAGGAAATAATACTTTACACTATTGCTACTCAGATTATCTTATTTTCGCATCAAACTTTATTTACCCGCTCTTCTCTTTTTTTTATGACGTTGGTACTCAGACTGCCAATATTGTCTGTGGTTGTTTAAAAAAAAATGCAACCACATTAAAGATTTCTTTAAAAAAAAATATGTTCAATTTTCAAATTTTTCTGTTGATCATTGTTCTGATTAAAATTTCATGCATCTACTTACTCTAATTGAATATCTACATATATAACAAAAAAATCGAACACGTGATTGGAACGCACGGAGATGACCTCACAAGCCGGACACCTGTCGACCTTTACATCTAGACTGACTACATCCTGAATGCTTCTTCAATACACATGTGAATCGTACATATTTGTAGTTATCGTAATTATAATGTCAGGAAATAACTATGTAGTACGAGTATGTTGGTCTTTCATGTGCCAGATATGGGCTAGTTGAACTGAACTACCGGCATTCGATCATATATTAATTAATTGTTGACATTTGAACATAGTAGTGACATGATTTATTAAATGTGTTATTTTATTTTGACAATCTGATTATAGTATTCTTTAGTTTAGGTTTAATGGGTATCTTCTAAACGATTCCTTTCTTTGATGCCTTAAACATTCTTCACCAGTCAACCACTGTTTTAGTTCAGTGCTCCGTACACCTAAGAAAAGAAAATTGAGTTTTAAATCAAAATTTCATTAATAATTAATGTTAAATTTATTCTGAAGACAGCTCATGGAGAGCTCGTAAGCCATTAGCCGCAGTTACTGCTTTGCTTAGTGTTTTATTTTATATACTGCAAAGAAAGATAATTACATAGTATATCACAATAAACCTCTTTATATCATCTTTAGAGTAATTTAAGTCAAAATACGACAGAGAAGTTTCTGTTGTCTGTAGATTTTAGCAGGCATATATAGGTGCCTAAAATTTCGATTAGAGCTTTGAAAAACTCTATGAGAGCCCACCATAACCCTCCTGAGGAAATTATTCTCCTACTCCTAGTTCCTATTATATCTTCAATGGTTCAATTGGCTGTGGTCTGTAACAGTCAATTCGTAAGCTGTAACATATCACGAATAAATCTAGTTGGTTGCCTTAAAAAAAGTGTTTGACAACAGATTAATCACCGATCGTTTAGTATTTTTTATAAATGTACAAAAAGGCTGATTCGCACGTTAATGTTTCCGCATTATGCGTGTGTTTCGGTGACGTAAGTTAATGTGTTTACGTGCATGCGGGTCTTGGGCAACCGGCACATCGGCAACCGCTATCGTATCACGTGAGTCGGTGAGTCCCCACCCTAGTGCTGTTTGTTTTTCTTGTATGACTGCAAAATATTTGAATAGAGTCGTACATACTAAGATATAATTGTAAATCACACACACCACATTTAATCAAAGAATTATGCAAGCGTTTGAGAGGCCGAGATAGATTTGAGTAAAGACTCTTTTGTTTTTTATTTCATTCGCTTACTGGCCACTATTTCTCTTATATTATTCTTATGAAAAAAAAATCGTGTGACTAGATTGTCTTTTGTTTTTGTCTCTATTTTGTTTGATATTTTTCTTTGTGCATTTTGTTAATTTTAAAATGTATTTTTGGGTGCACTTTTTTGTGTTGAGGGTTTAGTTTCTGACGATGTTCTGTTTCGTGAAAATGCCTGTACTTCAAGTAAGTTGAGTAATAAAATACTTAAACCGTAATCACGTAAAATCAATATTGTTGAACCAATTAGCTGACAAGCACATCTTGTTTAGGTATGTACCTAGGTGCTAAGTTGCTCAATAGGTGAATAAATAAAAACCGAAAGTAAACATTTGTCTAATTGCGAAGCGGAAATCTACGACAATCATCGATCTGCACGCTTGATCGACCCGCGGTGACCAAGTTAACGCTAAAACTTTAAAACATCACGTGACGGTAACCCTACCAAATTAAATTTTACACTCCCAGTACGGTGTGGTTATCGGATAAATGTGCTATAGGCCACGCCAATTAACGTAGACTCAGTGTGGCAACGCGCTTGCGAAAACCCTGTCGAGCTCGGGGAAAAACGGTTACCTAATCTCCCCACAATGTGATGCTAGTTCGCTGGTTTGAACGTGTGAGACATTCAAAAGTGAAAATCAGTATTGAAAATTATGTATGTATGTATCACACGCTTTTGTCCGGCGAAGCGTAGTACAACAGACTACGGCGTAACAACCACTTCTCCTGCAAGCCATCATTAGCGAGATTCTTTACTCCATTCTTACTTTACTAGAAAAAAAATTAAATTCAACGACCACCTGGATAAACTAATTTACCGATCCAAATTAATTCATAGAATAATTTAACAGAACTGTCGTAAATTCGAAAAAAAAACATCAATTTACGTTGGAATTCGATACCTGAAAAAGTGAAAATTTAAAGCATTATTGTAAGAGCCTCGACATACTATATGATATGTCTTGCCCAAAAAGAACTAATGATGTAACAAATGTTTGTTTATTTAAATAAATTAACAGACATTAATATTCTTAAATAAATACTTGAGATGGGAGTGTTAAAATATTTGTTCTAAGAACTCATAAAGTTAAGACAAAGACGTGTTTTATGTGTTACGAAGATTTTCCTTTCCATATTAGATAATCCAATCACATAATGAAGACAATCCAAAGATATTTATGATATAGGTCATTCCAGAGATATTTATAAGTTTTACTTGATATTTGTCTGTATTAACGATTTTACGGAACAGAACGATATATTTTAAGTGTTAGCAGCACAAATGTCTATACCTTAAACTTATTGAGGCAGTCAATAGATAAACACAAATAATCGCTAAACAATATTTACTTAACAATTTTGATTATGATAAAATATAATACAGTCTAACCCCAAAAAGCTTCAAGTTCTCCAAGTTTTTATCTAATTACCAGTAATTTATTAAGAAACGATGAGTGGCTATCTTAAGTTGAAATCGAAAATAAAATTACATAATTTATTTATTTAGACTTCATGTACAAGAGTGGTACATAGGCGGACTTAATGCCACAAGGAATTCTCTACCAGTCAACCTTTGGGTCAAATAGGACAACATTGCATAATTCTAGTTATTGTGCTAAAATAAACCATAAATGGATGATAAAATTCTATCTCATAGATATCAGGTATTAAGTTATTTTTAACTGTAGTAAGTAAGGTAGACCGTTAGGTATGCGAAATTGCATATGATGCCATTAAAACTATTGCGAATCGAAAAATCTTGAATGTTTGCTCTTAACCTTGGTTCCGAGAGGTACTCGAGATTTAGCAGTCAGTATTTCAACTGATAAAATAGTTGATCCATTCGGGCATAAAACTTGATTTAACCAGGTTTTTATTGAAATGTATAGTTATGGAGCCTATGACAAGAGGCGATCAAATTGAAAGCATTTAGATTTTTTACAACAACGTTCGAAAAACTGACATATTTCCGTCTACTGGCAGGATTTTCGGTAGCATGATTCAATCCAAAACAAATGAACTGAAAAAAATAAAAGCACACCATACGCGTAGATCCTTCTCCTTTATCGTCCTACGTCGTCGAATTCAGGTATAGGATTACCACACGCAAAAAAAAGGAATAGGGAATTACCTCTAAATTCGTTTTCTACTGGCAACTATACTTCAAAGTACGCCAGACAAAGTCGGAGCGGTCAAATACCAATATTACCTAAGTAACTTGTTTCTGAGAAGCGCGTTACGCAATACAATTTAACAACAATTGTTAATAAGTGGTTTCTTAACGTTAATTTTCTGCTTGATAATCCGCTTCTAACGTTATTAATAGGCTTAATAAACATACTTTCTCACGGCTGCAATCATTTTTAAGTCGAAACTCGTAAATATCTTTAGCCTACGTTTCTGGACAGATAGCGTGTGAGGTGGTGACGATATTATGCTAAGATTGAAGCCTATAAAATGTAGCTATCTTATTTTTAATTTTAAATCAGCGACGCGCCAACTGATTTACAAGTAACGCACCTTTTTTTTTTTTTTTTTTTTTTTTTTTTTTCCGGATGGGAAATCATCAAATGACCCCCTCCACTCTGGGCGGAGCGGAAGGGAGTGTCAGACTTGTACTGACTAAAACCCATCCATGTTCCTTCTTTGCCCTTTGTGTTCCAGGGCCACGGTATCTCTTTCGAACAGTCCCGCAGCCCTGGTAGGCATCGGCCCTTGCGGACCCCTACTTATTTGCTGACATCTCTTTGAGGCGCACGTGGAACACGAACGCGCCGTCGACACGGCCTGTCGTCATAAGACGGCCGGACGGCGAGCTAGCCCATAACTTGCCGTCCACAGGCCCGCGCCTACGGTGGCCGGGAGCCACCACGTGACCCCCGACGCCCAGGGCGTCTCCCGCGGCGGCTGGGACGTGAGGTTCTTTCCCTCTCACGTCCCGCCACCTCCTTCACTAGCATGACTGCTTCACAGAAGGTGGTGACGGCTTCCCATTCCCTCTCGCTCCGGACCATGGCTTGAACCAGGGCCGGACGCGAGAGATCGCCGCAGCCAATCGCCGCTACAAGGACACGGCGGTGCTCCGCCCAAGCGGGGCAGACCTCCACGGTGTGCTCCACCGTGTCCTCCGGACGATCCTCGCAGTGGAAACACCCGGGCGTTTCCTCCCGCCCGATTCGGTGCAGGAACCTCCCGAAACAACCGTGTCCGGTGAGGACCTGCGTCAGGCGGTAGGTGAGGGCGCCGTGGCGCCTCTCTAGCCACTCCTCAAAGAGGGGACTTATCGCCACTATGGTGGCGTGCCCTGCACGGGGTTGCGACAGTCGCTCTCTCCATGTCGCCATGAGATCACTCCGGAGGTCTGTCCGCTGAGCGGCAATTTGCCGCGGCAGCGGAGTTTCCTCCCGACGTAGTGCCTCCGCGCGCCATTCGTGCAGGCGTGCGAGGACTATCGCCTCCAGATTCCATGGCGGCAATCCGGCAAGGAGGCTAGCCGCTTCGCCGGAGATCGTGCGGTACCCCCGGATTAGCCTTATGGCTATTACCTTTTGGGGCGCGTTCAGGTAGTGGGCGGCTTGCCGCCTCAAAGAACGCGCCCACACCGGGGCCCCGTAAAGGGCCATGGACCGCACGACCCCCGCGTATAGCCTCCGGCAGGAGGCGTTTGGACCCCTCAGGTTGGGCAAGAGCCGCTTGAAGGCAGCCCCTGTCCGTTCCAGTTTGGGAGCCAAACGTCGGAAGTGCTCCACGAAGTTCCACCGGCTGTCGAGGACGAGTCCTAGGTACTTCAACGTCGACCCGACGCCGATGGAAACCCCTCCCGCCGTCAGTAGGGATCCCGACGGTGGCGCATTCCGAGGCCCATGAAAACACATGGCCTCGGACTTGTGCAGTGCCACCTCGAGACCCAATTGCCGGATCCTCTCCACGACTATCGCAACCCCGCGTGTCATGTTTTCGGCCGCCGCCTCGTGCGACCTCCCTTGTGCCAGTACCAGCGTGTCGTCAGCGTAGCAAACTACGCTGACGCCGGTAGGGAGGTGGGCGCGCAGCACCCAGTCGTAACCGATGTTCCACAAGGCCGGCCCCAGAACCGATCCCTGTGGAACACCGCACGACATCTCTCGCCGGTTCCATTCTCCGCTTCGACCAGGGTAGATGACGGCTCTATCCGTCAGGTAGTCCCCGACCACACGACGAAGGTAGGTCGGCACCCGGTGATACCGGAGTGCCTCCCTAATACAGCTCCAGGGCATGGAGTTGAAGGCGTTGGCGATGTCAAGAGACACCGCCAAGACGACCCCGCCCCGGGACACCGCGTCCCCCGTCGTGAGGGCTCTCACGCACATGATGGCGTCCACCGTCGAGCGCCCCTTGCGGAAACCAAACTGGTGTTCCGCAAGATCCGGCCCCATCCCCGCAAGGTGCCCGGCGAGGCGGTTGGCAATGACTCTTTCAAAGAGCTTGCCCACCTCGTCGAGCAGCACGATGGGCCGGTATGCGGACGGAGAGTCCGCAGGGCGCCCTGGTTTCCGGATGAGGACCAGCTTCCCCGTCTTCCAACGAAGCGGAAACTGGCCTCTCTCCAAGCATGCGCTTAGGAGCCCTTCCAGTCGGGGCCCGAGAGCCTCAGAGGCCAGGACCCAGGCTTTGCCAGGCAAGCCATCGGGTCCCGGGGCGGTGTGTCTGGTTTTCAGCCTGCGTACCGCCACTCTCAGGTCTACCCCAGTCACCTCCGGAACGTCGTCATCGTCATCGGAGTGGTCCGCTTCCGGCACCGCACGCGGCGGCGGAGCCATAGGCGGGGGAGGATGCTCCCCTCGCGAAGGGAACAGAGCGCTCACCACGTCCTCCACGAGCTCAGGCCGGAGACTCTGCGTTAGCGGGGGGGCCCGGGTGCGGAGTTTGTCCCGCACCATCTTGTAAGGGCGCCCCCACGGATCTCCGTTCAGAGACTCCAGCATCTCCTCGCGGGCCAAGTTCTTGGCCCGCCGGACAGCCTCTTGGAGGGCGGTCTTCGCCGCTCTGTACCCCTCGTACAGCTCCGCCTCAATGGCTGCCGCATCCGGAGGGCGGATGCGGAGCCTGCGATGCCTGGCGTACAGGCGCCGCGTGGCAACGCACGCCTTGCGCAAAGACGTCAGCTCTCGCGACCACCAGTACACCTGACGCCGGGCGCTTCCTGGCCGAACTCGGGGCATTGCCACGTCGCAAATCTCGGACATGGCCTCCTGGAACCAACCCGCCTCGTTGTTGATGTCGGCAGGCCTGACTGGTGATGACACCCAGGCCTGCACGATCGAGGCTTCCAGGAGGAGCTCCCGGTCCAGCTGCTTCAGCGCCCATCGCGGACCACTCGGGGCCTGTAGGACCGGCACGCTTGAGGACTGGGTGGAGACGTCGAACCGGAAAGTAACGCACCTTACTCTTGAATTCTTATTTAATGATTTGCCCATCCCAAATATGCGTAGTATGTGATGATCAAACACTCAACATAATTATGAAGTATTTTTTGGTAAATACTAGACATGTAGCCGTAAAGATTTATTCGTAGTGTATACTAAGTATGTATGTCATCACTTTTAATAGAAGTAGACGTAACACTTAGCAACGTTCCACTGGCCACAGACATGTATTTAATCGAACTGTCAGTATCAATTATTGGTGATGAGCACACAATGTATCCAGCTTTTAGTTTTTACGTACAAATCGCTTACAGCTTAATCACGCACTAAAGATACAAGATAACAAATCCATTAGAAAACATTATGGCACCCGATTGTTTAGGATTATGCGATAAGTACCTAATTACGAAATATTCTCATCGGATCAATTTGCATTCGTGACAACAACAATGCAAAATACATGGATGCATGTTAGAAATAATAAAAAGCTATTTATAGAGTGCCAATGACTTATATATACTATTGTTTATTCTTCATTAGCAACCCACCCCTGTTGAGCACGAGTGCAAGGGAGGCATGTCAAAACATCGAGATTTCTGTGCTACATCTAAGTTAAACATTTATGTGTTTACACACATACCTTTTTTTTTTTTTTTATCCATGTTCCTTCTTTGCCCTTTGTGTTCCAGGGCCACGGTATCTCTTTCGAACAGTCCCGCAGCCCTGGCAGGCATCGGCCCTTGCGGACCCCTACTTATTTGCTGACATCTCTTTGAGGCGCACGTGGAACACGAACGCGCCGTCGACACGGCCTGTCGTCATAAGACGGCCGGACGGCGAGCTGGCCCATAACTCGCCGTCCACAGGCCCGCGCCTACGGTGGCCGGGAGCCACCACGTGACCCCCAACGCCCAGGGCGTCTCCCGCGGCGATTGGGACGTGAGGTTCTTTCCCTCTCACGTCCCGCCACCTCCTTCACTAGCATGACTGCTTCGCAGAAGGAGGTGACGGCTTCCCATTCCCTCTCGCTCCGGACCATGGCTTGAACCAAGGCCGGACGCGAGAGATCGCCGCCGCCAATCGCCGCTACGAGGACACGGCGGTGCTCCGCCCAAGCGGGGCAGACCTCCACGGTGTGCTCCACCGTGTCCTCCGGACGATCCTCGCAGTGGAAACACCCGGGCGTTTCCTCCCGCCCGATTCGGTGCAGGAACCTCCCGAAACAACCGTGTCCGGTGAGGACCTGCGTCAGGCGGTAAGTGAGGGCGCCGTGGCGCCTCTCTAGCCACTCCTCAAAGAGGGGACTTATCGCCACTATGGTGGCGTGCCCTGCACGGGGTTGCGACAGTCGCTCTCTCCATGTCGCCATGAGATCACGCCGGAGGTCTGTCCGCTGAACAGCAATTTGCCGCGGCAGCGGAGTTTCCTCCCGACGTAGTGCCTCCGCGCGCCATTCGTGCAGGCGTGCGAGGACTATCGCCTCCAGATCCCATGGCGGCAATCCGGCAAGGAGGCTAGCCGCTTCGCCGGAGATCGTGCGGTACCCCCGGATTAGCCTTATGGCTATTACCTTTTGGGGCGCGTTCAGGTAGTGGGCGGCTTGCCGCCTCAAAGAACGCGCCCACACCGGGGCCCCGTAAAGGACCATGGACCGCACGACCCCCGCGTATAGCCTCCGGCAGGAGGCGTTTGGACCCCTCAGGTTGGGCAAGAGCCGCTTGAAGGCAGCCCCTGTCCGTTCCAGTTTGGGAGCCAAACGTCGGAAGTGCTCCACGAAGTTCCACCGGCTGTCGAGGACGAGTCCTAGGTACGTTACACACATACCTTCTGAATTATTAATATTCTAAATGATGGTGCAAACTTCATTGAAGTCTACTGAAAGTTTTAAGAGATATAAGCGGTTACACAGACAAATATGAAAAGCGACTTTATTTTAAACTCAAGATGAAGTGATCGGACGTCTCTTTCCAAGCAGACAAATTGAAACAACGGAAAGCGTAAGCGTAGTTCCTTTGTTCAACGTTTTTTATAAGTTGTCTTATTACTGCGGCGCGATTGTAATTATTGTCGATAATAGTTTAAAGAGAGGTTGATTGGCCTTTGATTACTTCCTAACGTGTGTATCGTAGTCGTGACCTTTGGCTGGCAACACTTAACACATAAAGCTTTAATGTGATACCTAGTACCATATTAGTAGACGAGTTATAAGTAGGTTTTTAGAGGTAGGTTCTCAACATAAACCTGTAACCTGTAACACAGGTATTCCTAGTTCAGGCTCCAGTTTCCACTACGTCAATGTTATTATTGTAAAAAATGTGTACCTACCTAGCTACTGTTAGAAATAATTATTTCATTGTGTGGTGGAGAAAATAAACGTTACATTTATTGCAGGTTTATCAATACAATAAATAGGTAGGCAATGGAATTGCAAAGTACATTATCTAAAATTTCGTAATTATATAGGCATTTAAGCAAATGTCAGTAGAGCACTCTTACAGCGGATAAAGTCCGAGATAAAATGGCTTAAGAGCCATTTTATCATGTCTGGAGGGCTAAAACGCATGAAACTCGTACCTAGCCCCACTACACACACACACACACACACACAGTACACACGCACAGTAGTTACACTGGTTAGATTGGAACTCTAAGCAATTTCGGAACAAAATTCGAAAAACTTTTAAACCAAGTGCATGGATAAGATAAAACCAGGTAGCAAAAATAATTATGTATAATTTACACTGACAAGTAATGTCTATATATTGAATTGATGCTTCAATAAAATATGCCTACAAATAATATTCAATAACAATGACTGATCTGCTTTGTATTTTGGCTACATACAAGAGCTGAACCCATTGCCATATCATACGTCACACATACAAAAAAGTAGGATCCTTACTTCAAGAGAGGTCATGAGCACCTCTAAGTGGGAAACCATACGCACAAATTAAAGAATGGGCTATAACGTGACGTCATATCTTATGAATAACGCAATCCGGTGGGCCAAACGACCAGCCCCCATAATACGAGCATTTCATTCGTCGAATCACTTCTTAACTGTGGCTGTGTGATTGCCCAAGACGGCATATGAATGTCTCTTGCGAAATTTTCCTCTGAGGGTCAAAGATCGCTACGCAGCTTTAATGTCTACAAAAACTTGATATATTCGTTATCTTTAGGGAATTTTAAGTAAAGAATAAATATACTATAAAATTTCGCAATTTTTTTAAATGATTTATTAATAACTGTATCTACACACAACACCTATACATGTTTTTTGCTAATTACCTAGTCAACCTTCATTGAAGACACTTCGTATTAGTTTGCATGGCAAAAAATTATACGGAACAAAATTCCAGTCAAAATAAATCACTTGTTGATACGAATTACTTATGTATTTTTCTGCCGATAAATATTGATTGGTAGTTAAATCAATTCACGCGCATGAATTAGGTATATTTTTAAGAGAAACGGAAAATATGTATGACCTAAGTATTGAGTGATAACGCTGGTAAACAAAATTGTGAAAAAAAAAATTAATAAACATATTTAATACCTACCCAAGATTTGATAGATATGCTATAATTACAGCTCTCGATATTGATAGTAACTTTTAAACCTTGTTGAATATGGGGACAGCATAAATATTATTATTGGGATTTTCTCGCCTTTGTGCCTAGCCTACGGCATAATAAAAACTCTTCCATATTTTAGTATGGGGCGTTGCATCTCAACGTAAATCAAGAGTTACAAAACAATTTTCTTACCAATGCAATGCTGCATTAGAAAGCTTAGTACTGTTAAATTACAGTTTTGTAATCAATTCAAATTAAGCAGTCGATTTTAAGGGGCAAGTTCATGCTTTGAATTACTGATAGCCTTGATATCTACAGTTGGGCTCCACGCCTGTGTTCAGTAGATTACAAGATAAGGAAAATTACATTATTAGTGGAACCTCGCCTTTTTAGTTCCGCCCAGGTGCAAGGCTCACGCAGTTAATAAATATCAGATTCTAAACGTATTAGCTGGCATCAACATTACAAAACGATGAACGATAATAAATAATTATTAGGTCGTTTGCAATACTGTTTTATTGCCACGTTTGGGCACGAAACATTAGTGCATCATGAGATTGAACCGGAAGTAACAGACCTTGTGTTGGTTCCGTGTGGTCTTCATCAAAAACATGATAATGGGATCCCACTTAATTATGGTTAAGTTTATGCTCACACGCAAGATTCACGTAGGCACAGCAACCGTTATGTCAGTGGCATGCAGTAATATTGTGCAATATGTAAGGAAGGAAGAAAATTCATTATTACTCTGTTGTTATGCCGTAATGATGAGCACGCGCTGTTACCTAACCGTCGGCAAAGCGACCGTAACACTTAACAGTCGGCCATTCGGCCTTCGTCGCCATATTCACCGCGTTTATGACTGAACCACTATACGTATTTGTTACGCACTGTTAACAAACTAAGAGAAAGGACAATGTCATATATTAATAAAATGTAAATGTTTTGTTGGCTAAAGTCTGGTTTCTTTGGTACGGAAAATCAGAGTGCTTTGCAATGTTTAACGTTGCTCATAATTTATAAAGCTTTCGGGACTGTGATAAAAAAGAAGCTGTTTTACCCAACTTTATCGATACTCCAATACATATCGATAAAGTTGGATAAAACAGCACTGTCCCAATAAGTTATTAAAAATAATTCCGGTGTGTCGGTAATCAAATTAAACTTATTCCATTGCAACATACACAAGTCGTGTCTGCTGATTGAATGATGAGTGTTAAATGACAAGTAGAGAGAAAGCTTTCTGTAAGCTCTTTACGACTTAAGTTTATTTTAACAACAAAGAGGACGTATTATTGCTATGTTATTTACAATGGCCGTATAAATAACCCTTCGAATTAATTACTTGTAATTTACCTTGGCACGAGTTATGCACCGAGAGGATTTACGATAAGCGTCACACGATAAATTTATTCTCGTACACATCTTCCAATGATTCAGTGTAAAAACCTATTAACAATACTACATAATAAGGTTTCAAATTCTGGAAATTCTTTTATGCTTGTTTTTAAATAGCGCTTCTTCACACGGATCTAGTGGTGAACGTAAAAGGTAACGCATCATCATTTACAATCACCTTTTAATGATATATTTACTAGGAATCCTATCAGAGTTCCGGTTATACATACATGTTCTTCCGTGAACTCGAATACATGGAGTTATTTAATGTTTTTATTGATATAATGAACTCGGGTGATTGACAGCTCCTAAGCTAATGCGGGGTTACGTAACCAGCGATTCATGAATGAGCTGAGATTCGTACAGAGATTAACTACGCGTGTGGATAATGTTTACTTTTATACAGCAGGTATATTATTATCTACAGTCATAATTCTCAGGAGCCTATAGTGATGTAGATGTGGATGCACTGTGGCCCTATAGTGTATCTTTAGATCTTGATATTTATATGCGTAGGGATATATAACAGCTGTTAGTAACCTAGTTATAGTTTAGCAACAATTTGCTAAACTATAATTAAGAATAAGAATAATTTATTTAAAAAGTATTACAAAAAGTGTACATTTAAGCGCGGTAGTATTATTTCTCATCCTATTATAAAGTACTTATAAGTAAACTATAACTAAAATATATTCTACAGTCGCAAGTATTCAATAGTTCAATTTAGATGTCAGCGACCTGCCCGATCTAGGTTTATTTAAACCTGTGTTTCAGGCCATCACTTTACATAGCACAATTCAATAAGGACAATAAAATTATAATAATAATTGCATTGCTTTAAATCATAAAGAATTAGTGTTGGCCTTTTTTTTAAAAAACCTGGTGTTAATGGCTAACCTGGCAAATAGGTAAAGTTTACAGGGTGATCCAAATAGTGACGTCATAAAAAAAAATAGATTCCTTACGCCAAAGGGTCCGAAAATACCCTATGTATTTTCTGCGATTCTTGTTAGTTTTCGATTTATAGTTTCTTAAAAATTCTATGGGAACCACTTTAAATAAATTCTATCTTTAGTTTTACACAGCTTTTTCACATTTTTTAACGTTAACTAGTTATTTTTGATCTCATTAACATCAAGAGTAACAAAAAGCCCTGTAAAAATAAAAACCGCTTTTTTAAAGCGGTTCCCATACAATTTTCAAGAAACTATAACTCGAAAACTATAATGAATCGCAGAACATGAGGTATTTTCGAATACCCCTGGGCGTGAGGAGTCAATTTTTTTTATGACCTCACTATTTGAACCACCCAGTATGCAAAACTATGAGATTCTGACTTGGGGCTGGTGAAGTGCTAATACCTGAAGCACAGTGAGCGTGAAGCTAAAAATTAAAGCACAATAAACATTAAACATAATTTTAGGAGCAAAATATTCAAACAACTAGCAACGCACATTAATCTGTAGACATTACTCGACAAAGGCTTGAACGAAAGCGAATGCGCCCCGGGCTGGAAGAAATCGAAAACTCGTTGCGTAAGCGCAAGTCGAAGGCTGAGGTCCCATAGAGTTGCGCAAAGGTACGAGTGTACGACGCATGCTCGCGACAGTTCGTGTCGTGTGCTGACCTCTGTTTTTCGGATAAACAATGGGTCGTTTGTTTCTAAACAATTTTAATCGGTGTCATTTTTTAGGATTATGTAGAAATAGAAGCATTGCGTGATGGGTTTTAGACTATTCTTTTTTAATCTTAATAATGGATGCATAAACGAAGGAAACTATTGTTGTTATGGAGAACGAACTTAATTTTTTGGAGACAAGAATTTTTCCAAAACCTAAAAGATTTTATTTCAGCCAGCAGTAGATGCATGTGTTATCTCGTGGAGATTGCGATTTGATGAAGGTGTATAAGGAGCGTTGTTCTTAAAAGTTGAATCGATGCACGCTTTTCCAAATTCAGGGCCGCTACCGCAAGCATGGTGCTATCTAAACTACAACATAACTCTTTTTGATGACCTAGATCACATTCCACTAACAAATTACCCACAATCCGAGCCTTTGACATCGAATTACCCCTATACCTCTAAATAGCCCGCATAGCTTTCGCCTGCTCCAAAATCGTTCGTCTTAAAATGTCGCTTAGATTGGAGTCACGCATGCGCGTAATCCGGCGGCAGGGATTACGCAATAGTAGCCTAGTGACGATGTTCGATGAGCCGGGTGCGCGTGAGACATGTTTCAATTGCGACCTGCATTTCTGCCTGTGTCACGGCGACATTGCGTCAACTTTTGGCTTATCAATCGCTTGGGTTACATGTTTAGGAGTAGTTTATGATGAACGTGTTTCGATGAATTTTGGCGCTATGTTGTGGTTGTATTTAACCCATGTTTTTACGTGTATAGGTTAATTTACATGGGATTCTAAACAAGTAATAAACAATGTTTGCGTTTTCTTCGAGTTTTATGGGGTTTTAGCGCAGCCGACAACCAAGCAAAAAAAAAGAAAAAGAAATGTGTTTTGTACATCAAACTAAGTAACTCTACGCAAACAATATTGCTGAGAAACGATTTTTTTTTTATTGAAATAAAAATCTCTTTTTACGGTAAGACTCAATGTAACGCACATCAATCAAAAATACATAATCAAAATATTGTGCTGATGAATGGGTTAGTACAGGGGTCATGGAGGTATTTAAAGTAAAGTTATAACATTAAAAAGTTGTGACAAATTTAGAACTTTTACATCCAGATCTCCGTAAGTAAAAGGTTCTCGTAAATGAAACTTCGTACGCATAAGCAGGATACATAAGTCTAAAAACTTGACAGAGAACTTTTAGAAATATCTTAAAGAAAAAAGATATTTATTTGTTTCTATGGAAAATCTAAAATCGGTCTAATTTTGCTGTAGCACTATTTTTTAAAATGTTCTCTGGCAAGTTTTTAGACTTGTGTATCCTGCTTATGTGTACGAAGTTTCATTAAAATCGGTTTAGTCATTTCGAAAAAAAAAGACCGTATTACACTCGTAATTTTGACTAAATTGTTACTGCATACGAAAATATTAGAATACCAAATGCTTCACAGTACCTAAAAGCTCTGTAAGGAAACTGGTATTGTTAAATTTTGTGTGAACAACTAGATATTTAAATGATAACTAAAACGATAATAGAGGCATTTTGGATCAGCGTTGGATCTATAAGAATAATTTCGACATCTTTTTGCTTCATAAGGAAAAACAGTTTTATGAATTTTCCTTATGACGCGCTTATGATATTCTTGAGAAAACATGTGTTTGTATCAGCGATGAGTTCATCTAGCGCGAAAAGATTGATTTATGTAGAAATAATATGTTATTAAAGACCAGTGTTATCCTCTCGATTATCATACTAAAGGATTATTTAAATATCTTCTTAGACAGAGAGGAAACTCGGCTTCTCTTAGTTTTAAATTATCTTTAGGATTGCTCTGTAGAAAATCTACGAGGGAAAATTCAGTAATTACTAGAAAATACTTTTTTAGTCAATCAAACAAATATTGAATAAAATTTATATAGGTAGATATTTACTCAATATTATACATACAGCCAATAATAGGTATACTACCATATTTTTAGCTAACTGTGTTAAAAATTTAAAAACACACTGAACAGACAGAATACAAAATAAATGTAAACACTTTTTCTGTCACTAAAGTTTCTTTTCAGCTTTACTTTATCATGAACACACATGCAGACACTTTGTCTCCAAACGTTCATAGTTAATTCACATGTGTATGATGCAACGAACAGCAATGAGGAAGACAGGTCATCCAGGCATCTACATTTAATTATCCTACATCAAGTACTTACATAACACGCACATTATTTAAATACTAGTTACTAACAAGTAACACCTAGACTGGGACTGCTGTGAGAAATAACTTAGGTACCTACTTAGTCTAGTCACGTATTTTCAAATGTCTGTTTTGATAAAAAAAATATTAATTAACTAGCTTCTGCCTGTAATCTTCATCGGCGTGAAATTATTATAAAAAATACAATTTTCCCCGTTTTTGCAACATTTTTCATTGATGCGCCGCTCCTATTGGTGGTAACGTGATGTATTACAGCCTCGTAGCATATAAAATGACGTAAGGATAAATGAGCTATCCAACACAAAAAAAATCAATTCGAACCAGTAGTTCCTGAGATTAACGCGTTTAACCAAACGAACTCTTCAGCATAATAATATTAGTATAGATTAAATGCTCGTGTTAAGATATTTCTTCAACGTAAAGAATTAAGCTGCTCCTTTCGTAAATCTGTCACAAGTGAAAAGCGTAGCGTATGGCGTAGCGTACTGCGTAGCGTACGGGTAAGCCGTCGTAGCAAGTAAAAGTATTTCGTCCACAGGTGTTAAAAATTGGATAAGATTTTTTGGTAGATGCGATATTATTATAGATTTTTGGAGACCAAACTAAGATTTATTGTAGTAGATTTTTGGAGACCTATTATTTGTTGTAACACTTTTTATTGCATTAGGTGCAAGATTTTAGAGAAGAGGAAATCTGCTGTTTTTCATAGAAAACTGAACCACATTACTCATAATTCGCTTTATACGGCTGAACAACTATTAATCACGTTTGAATTCACATTACACCTGTGGTTAACCACAACTCAATCATTGCAGGTATTTCGGTCTCACATTCCACTTGCAAACTGTATAATTTTAGAACTTAATACAGTTTATATGATAGATAGCCATCATATAAACTGTAATAGTGTCGCTGATAGAAGCCGTTAATTGCAGGCATTGAGGAAGACCGTTGTGCCTATCACAATACTTCAAATAGAGACAAATCTTACAGTAGGTACTTATAGATTGCTGTAAGTAAAACTAGTCAACAGTGATTTTGTTGTTCTTGGAATAAGAGTGGTTTTAGGTTGTTTTTATTTAATTTTATTTATTTACTCTAAACACAGTATTGTAGTTTTCGGATTAATACTTATACAAAACTAATCTAATGACCTGCTAACTGCTGGGAAAATAATTCCTCTTCCTTATTTTCATATTTACACTCAACATGGCCAAGTATACTGACTTTTTTCTTAAGTTGTGTTATAAATTTTAAACAGCAAAACCCCGCAAAAATATGGCCGAACGCAACACGTTTTTTTTTGTACACCTGTTTATTTCGTGTAAATTATAATCACTTAATTTAATGATTGCTAGTCATTAGAGTACGAACAAATAAGTATGTAGATACTAGGATTATATTTAGGAAAACTAAATAAAACATGGCAAGCAATCAACAAATGTATAAAAAAATCCTTGACATAAATACTGGACCTAATACATAGTTGTTCAAACCTATTTTTGTTTTATTAGCACCTACGTGTATGAGAGGTGACAATTACTGAAAGTGTTAGCTATATCAAAATAATATACACTAAGGTACTAACAGAATTATTTTGTTTTGATAAAAGATGTACTGCTAAAATATCATTATGTGATTAATAAGTACAATAACACAAAAGAAGTCTGTCATATTCAATCATAACAAGAAACCAAAAAATAAACGTTTAACGTTATTTATCCATCATGTTAACCTTTTCATCCAAAACGTCAAAGTGACCTTGTTAGGGCGTTTACCTGCCACACTGAGGAGCGATTCATTTAATTTAATTGTGAATAAAATATCAACTCCACATCCTTATTCCATATTCGGCTTTATTTGTTTTGTAACTCACATTCTTATAAGGCTTTACAATGCTTGGCCAATGATTGCGGATGTTCGTCTACGGTCTACGTCAAAAAACAACATTCCATCTTCAGTATGAACGTGAATGAGTGAATGACAAAAATGGTTCGTGAAAAGTAGGAAACAACTTGTAAGGAAATTGAGATGCTCATTCATGTGTCGTTTGTTAAAGAAAGACGATAGCAACACGGTGACATATACCGTCATTATACAATATCATTAAACATTCAAAATAGTTACTAAAGCGAAAAGAAGTTGTCCACTATTGTAATCACAATATAGTGACCGCGATTTAGTTTTACATGTAAACCAAATTGCTATCGCATTACTTATGCAAGAAAATGATGCATGGGTCAAAAGGAGGGAAACCAAGATAGTAGCAGTTTTTATGTGACGCGTTACATTAATATAAAAGGCACGTAAATGTGCTCCTGTGTTTTTTTATCTAGTCTATTTTTAGACAGACAGGCTTTAGCTAATACTTGTTCAATAACACCAACCTGTTATTTTTTATGATTTTACGTACATTTCTCAAGTCAATTATTACGAACGCTTACATAAATATTACTTAAATGTTTACAAAACCACACGTAACTTCAAATATTGCTTTTGTTGCACGCCACTTTCCATGTTCGAGAAACATAAAATGACTATAGATATTTTTATTTAAATAGTAAGCTTCGAGGCATATCTTCTGTTAAATAACTTATGCATCAGGAAATAAAGTTATGTAATTCATAAGTGGAAGAAACCGTAATAAGACGTCCACTTTAAAGTTCACAATCAGGAAATTGTTTTTAAATATGTAGGACACATCCCCTATTCATGATGTTTTAACACGCTAGGCTTTTGAAAGGCCTCGATTCCCGGGTCACAGGTAAATTGAACTCAAAGTTCAACAGTTACTTTGCCTTAAATAAAGTGATTTTAACTGGCAAGGTTGCAGCAATAAGGTCGATTGCAGTTAAGCGACTGTTGCGACTGTCGTCTCCAAAAAGACAATTGTGAAGTTGGAAACAAAATTTGGCATTCAAGTCTAAGGAAAACAAGTTTGTGGACATTGAAATATTGGATGTTAGGTTCTTTACATATTTTAATTATGTGTCTGTCTATCATTGTTTGGTTCAGATTGACTAAGGTATATAATTAAAAATAAATGGCACATGGCCTTGCCAATTAGGTCACTATTATTTGAGTATCACCACAATAATTATATTTGTCTGACGATTACCCTTTGAACATGATGTTATAACTTAACATTTGAATATTCTACCGAGTTGAACTTGCAGCCTCGATTGGCATTGTCCTACATTCGATAAAGGAGCGGAATTTAGCAGTTGATTTGACACTTGAGAGAAACTTTAGTTTGCGAAACTTTAATAATAGAGATTGACTTATAGGCAAATGGTGATGTTTGACGATGATGAACTTTGAGATTGTTTTATGACATATGACCCTTCTTGATATGTTTAAAATTGAAGCCCTTTTCATATTTTGCAATCCGCCAATGTTATAAAGCAAATAACATCCTGTTGCTCATTAAAACTACGTAGAAATCACTTGTAAAAAAATAACCAACTTACTTTTTAATAGTTCCCATGCTGCTGACAATAGACACCTTAATAAAAGTTATTCAAAAAACATTAATTCGAACAAAACAAAGGAACACGACTAGTTTGAACGAAATCACTTTTTGTTTTTATTAATCGGACGGTCGGATGTCAGATTTAAATTTTTATCGCGATTTTCGCGGGAGCGTTTGGCGAGCGCGCTCCGTTCGCCGCGAACGTGCTGGCTCGACGGTAATGACGGAATGAGGCTGGTGTCTGGAGGCTCCCTCAGCTGTACAGCAGCCGGCAGCGCCGCCTGCGAGCGCCCAGAGAGAAAGTTAAGTTATCAAACTCCGCGGTTACGTTCGGCGATGACGCTATCTTCCCAGGCGGTTGCGTATTCGGTGACAAAATTAAATTTTCGCGTACCCGCGACAATTTATGCGCTACTGACACGGTGAACGTCCATCGTTTATGGTGTCCCACTTTTAGCACTGTAATTTGTTTATTTACATTTCTCCGTTAGCGATATCATAATAACTATTAGTGTACACTATGTCAACCTACTGTCATATCAACAACTTGCATTCGAATTAATTGGCTAAAATTAGAATTTCTAAAATTATCAAAACAAAACATGTCCCCATTACAATTTTATGCACCGCTGAAGTTATAAATTAGTTTGGCTAAGCAAAAGCAAGTCAGTAACTAACCGCTGCTTAACTCTACATATAAATTAGGCATTTCATAGACCTTATAATCTATGTAGAATTTTTTTTAGTGTACGATTTGACTTGTTATTGTTTTTAAAGTATCATAATGTTATTCATAAACTACAATGTTCGACATAAAACTGGGTAATATTGTATTTATAGTTATTATGTAATACATGGGTTAATATTTATTCGATTGTAAGTGGTGACCGCACAACTTTCACTTTTGCGAATGTGGGTAGGTGGTTAAGAAAAGCCATATGATAAACGTAAGTACTCGAATATACATGCATTCGTGATTATGAGACTGTGAGAATATTCCCTACATTTGGGTCGATTACAAAACTACGAGTATATTGTATGTGGTGGCTATTCGAGACCAAGGAATTTATAAATTGTTTTATTGTGAACGAAGGTCAAGGCTTGAAATTGTGAAATTACGAAATTTTCCGCTCATTACGTCTCACTCAATCGGCTTAGATCTTATTTGTTCGGAAAAAAAATTCCTGATAGAGATCAGGGAAAATATTTTAAGATTTTTTTTTAGTTTTTTTTTTTTGAGTAACGATCTCGTTTATTGGAGTATTTAATTAATTCTTGTATTTCATATTAGACATTAAAATTAACGATACTAAATGAATATCTGAAATTGAAAATATTTCAGTTACTTTGAAAACTAAAAAAGGAACGAATTTCTAAAATATCTGCATTTTCCAAGTTTGAGCCTACTTGCAACGAGCAAGTAACCTCGCAATAGAGCAGTTTATGTAAATATCTGCACTATTGCAATGCTTTAACATGGCACGTGATTGTAAAGCCGGTCATCCACCAGCAATGGACTTTTTAAACCCACATTGAAATTAGTGTATTTAGAGTTTCCAACCAGTGCGGTCGTAGCAAGCTTTGAACAAAATTACGACCGGAACACATAATTTTTCGTATATTATAAAATCGAGTGAAGCTAAGTTTTAATAATGGTTTATAAGTGGATTGCTATTGACCAAAATCTTAGCTAAGTAGTTTTATCTGTAGTTCAAAATAGCTTTAACATAGCTCACGTAGCTGTGGTTTAAATATCGATATCACTAAGAGCTAAAACATCGATATGCTAAAATCCCTAGTTATGCTACGCTAACTTAGCTAAACTCTTAGTGGTCAACGGGCTTTAGATTCAGTTCAAGCGGTGTGAGTGCTTATAGCGTAGCTAATTTTCGAAGTATTGTGGGAGGTTCGAAATAACGTATCAAATTCTGTTCAAGGTTTTATGCAATAATTCAATTAATAAATAACGCAACAACACTGTTTAGGTAAACAACCTTCGAACTACGGTGTTGCTAGGAAACCTGGATTAAAAGGTGCTTTTGGAATTGCTCAAACAAAGAAAAACTTTGTACAATTTGAAGACGTTCAGATAATAATTGTTCGATTTTTTCCCTTACGGATTTTCATAACTTAGAAAAGTCAGTATAGTATTTTTGTGTATAGTTACTAACTATCTAGTAGTCTTCAAAAGCAAAATCTTTCGATAACAACTGCAAAACTAAAGAAAAAAGCTCAGCCATTCAATGAAAGCTTAGGTACAGAACACTCCCGCAAACCTCTGACATAAGCATGGGGCTTGTTACACAATTGTCAAGTGTCCACTCCATGTGATCGTTGAGAGAAAGTGGCTGGAGCTTCCAAACCTGTTCGATGACATCACGAGCTTATCCGAGCACAGACAATGCAAACAATCGAATTTGCCCATCGCCTACGCACTATCATCTCAATCACGTGGCCATTTTGATTTCCTACTTTGGCGAAGAAGACACTTTGATTCAGCTCTGACTAGCCTGACCCGGAAGGCGTCAGTTAATAGGAAACTGTGTTGCATCGTGGGTATTGTGTGGCCCAACCCTAAAGGAAATCAGCAGTCATTTTGTTTGAGTTTATTCTTGTTATTCTTTTTTTATAATACTAACTTTCAGACCTTGATGTGTCAACAACAGGCTATGGCTACCTATAAACAAAGCTGTCTGATGAAAGACAAAATTATGTTTTTGAAATAACTCGCCTATCTTTGCGCATTTTCGATTTTTAAGAACTGAGTCTGTATATAAGATTTCTCGTTTCTGAAATATCGAGATGATGTTAACTGATGAGTAACCGAGATTTCCAATTTTGAAATAACTACCTATTCGCAGCAGCAATAAAAAATATGGGTATACCTATGAGAAAATACATTTTAGGAACAGAGTTATGATAAACGCCGTTTGTGTTAGGGTATAAAAAAAGCGTTTTCATAATAACATTTAATTTATCGCTTTTGAAAATAATTTATCTTTGAAACTAATATTAATAAGCAACCATTTATAATATACAATTTAACTATCTATAAACTTTAACTTAATAATGTTGATATTACCCATGTTCAACCTTTGACCTTTATCGCTTTAATGTCACTTATACACAGTATTCCACTTTCATAAACCTAAAGAATTTGATACAGAACCGCATTCTTTCTCCCACTTTCAGATAAGTTCAAAATATTTATATTTCGCAAAATATGGCCATTCAAAATAACAAAGAATCATCGTATACAATGTACGCGTAATTCCGTCGGCATTATGTATTTGGTTTAAGACAATATTGGCCGAAAATTTCACTTTCATACCACGTGGAGTGACGTACAAAACGTTTCTACGTGTATGAACGAACGCATCGCATATGTATGGAACAAACTGGTACGATTCGACAAGCTTTCGTGTCCACTCGTAAGACAAAGCGCCGAAACTTTCAGCTTTGTTTTTCTCAACATAGAAAATGATCTTTATTCAGGCCAGATATAGAGATTGAGTAATAGTGGGTTGATATTATTGAGTATGGTTTTGATGTCTGTATCTCTGAATTTTCTGAAGATATTATTAATTAATGTTGCTTTTTGTGTATGACCGGAATATTCTTTTAAACCTTGGAACGGATTTTCCCTTTTTTACCTGTTTTCTTCCTTATTTAGAAGATGTATTCCGAAAGGTATATGAGTACTTAGCACATTAAAATTAAACTTACACACGACAAATAAATCTGGATGTTATATCAAGTCCTAAAACCGTGTGAAGTAGAGGTGCTAGTAGCTGATAAAACTATGGTTTCTTATTTTGCGTGACTTGGCTTGATAGCATTTTACATGGTTTACGTGGAAAGATATGAAATATTTGAATGAATTTTGCTTAGCTTTGTGTACCTGCATAAAAAGTTATCACTGCAACAATAAACATATCTTATTTTATTGTTTAAACAAAGATATTAAGCTTCTAATCATTCTTTGTTTGTGGAAACTTTGTAACAAATGTTTTTTCAGTAATTGTTTTGCTTAGTTCTTTTTGAAGCGTTTTCATAATCCTAAGCAACTGAAACTTTTAAGGTCCCGACTGTACTGCCTAATTAAAAGATGCTTTAAATATTTTTCCTCCCAAATAACAGCCAAATATCTCAAATATCCTGCAATAACATTCACAATGACATTTAATTGATTACCTAAACCAATGAAATGCCATTGCAGATAAATATGTAACATTAGGGTATCACTAATTTGTCGCAGGTAGATTACACAAATTAATATTCAGATGATTATTATTATCTTTTTATCAACTTTTATATTAGTTACCTCAATGTGAAGAGGTCATTTGTGTGGTCACAGTCGGCAAGGACGAGGGTCCGTTGAGAAATATATAGCCATTGTTTATTTTTATTATTCTCACGTGATACGAGGCGACGAACAGAATATGTGTGTTTTTCCAATTAGCCACGTTAACAACAAATAAAGTCAAGATGCAATTTCAATTTGATTTTTATTAGCTTCCACTTTAACTTAGATATTTAATAGATAGCTACTCAAGATTTAAATTTACGAGTCCATAGCAGTATTTACGATTTTATGTATTGTAAAGACAATTTATCTCAAACAAGTTCCATTTAAGACTACCTCATAAGCAATTAAACTATGAACATAATACAAATAAGTACTTATATAACATAAAGTTATTATAGATAATAATCCTGGCATTTAGATCATTATAATAATAGTTGTTTAGACCAAAACTATTTCAAAATGCTTAATAGCTGACGTAATTTATCGATGTAAGATGTAAAATAATAAGGTGTGTTTCAAAACAGTTTGCTACTTATTCATTGGGTCCCTTAGACCCTATAATATAGTTAGTGTAGGTAACTGGTGCGCCGTGATCTGTGATTGGTCTCGTTTCCGAACCAGGGATCGATGCGGACGATTGTATGGTGTTTCAAAACTTGGTGGTTAGATGTTGAAAGAGCTGATTGTTTTGAAGGGATTGAACTAGTTAGGCTGAACTGTCAGTCATTGATTCAGCTATTACAGCTGTTATTTTTGCTCCTGTTGATTTTGCTATTACAAGTTGTGCTTAGTAACTGACGACGTACTTAACTCATATATTTACTAGGCTAACATATAGACCAAAATATCTCTTCATTAAACGATTCCGAGTATGTCAGTCAGTCATTTTAGTTTAAGTATCAGAAATAGTATTCATCAAATTGGCGAGACGATACACATTTAGGATTTAAATCCAGCTCAACATAATTAAACAAGGTAATTTAGTTTAATTAGACGAAGGATGAATCTAGCTAATGAGACTAACATTTGACTTGTAGTTTATGGTGTCTTTTAAGTTGTGAGTCACGAAAAAGTGTTATAGTTCACACGACAAAAAACTGACTTTCGTGAGAAGAAGTAGCTAAAACAAGTATCTATTAATGCATCTTATGAGTTATGCAGTCATCCAAAAATCATTTAATATCGAGGCACAATATGAACAGAATCAATTCTCAGAATTTCTTGCTTCAGACTGTTTCTCACGACGCCCTTGAAACAAAAATGGACATTTCTATATTGAGCTGTTAATCTCTTTCTGCGATATTTTACAAACTTGTCCGTAAATGCCAACAGAGGCCGATAGCATTTAAACATTTTACAATTAATTTCATTCCACGGATTGTCGTCTATAACAGTATCTTGGGTGTTGGACAAATACGAAATCCCTTGATGTCTGACAGTAGAAGTTATTGACCGTATTTGTTATACCTACGGTCAAAACTATAGATGTCAACTTTATTTAATGAGAATCATAAAACCTGCTAAGATAAGGCATTATAGTGTATTCAAGGGATATGAAATACATTACATAAATGCCATTTAATGGGGCAGAAGAACGTTAGGTATTCGATAGAGCTTGACGTAGTGAATTTAAAACTGCATAGTTTATGAATAAAGAATGAAAACAAACAGATAATACTTAAATAGTAAAATTAAATAGAAGTAAAATAAAGAAAAAATATTTATTAATAAATATTTTTTAATTTTTTATTTGACACGGTTCTTCTTTAAGCTTTTTGAAATAACACTTGTCATAATTATGTAAAACCGACTACCTACCTTTTTTTTTTTTTTTTTTTTTTTCCGGATGGGAAATCATCAAATGACCCCCCCCACTCTGGGCGGAGCGGAAGGGAGTGTCAGACTTGTACTGACTAAAACCCATCCATGTTCCTTCTTTGCCCTTTGTGTTCCAGGGCCACGGTATCTCTTTCGAACAGTCCCGCAGCCCTGGCAGGCATCGGCCCTTGCGGACCCCTACTTATTTGCTGACATCTCTTTGAGGCGCGCGTGGAACACGAACGCGCCGTCGACACGGCCTGTCGTCATAAGACGGCCGGACGGCGAGCTGGCCCATAACTCGCCGTCCACAGGCCCGCGCCTACGGTGGCCGGGAGCCACCACGTGACCCCCGACGCCCAGGGCGTCTCCCGCGGCGACTGGGACGTGAGGTTCTTTCCCTCTCACGTCCCGCCACCTCCTTCACTAGCATGACTGCTTCGCAGAAGGAGGTGACGGCTTCCCATTCCCTCTCGCTCCGGACCATGGCTTGAACCAAGGCCGGACGCGAGAGATCGCCGCCGCCAATCGCCGCTACGAGGACACGGTGGTGCTCCGCCCAAGCGGGGCAGACCTCCACGGTGTGCTCCACCGTGTCCTCCGGACGATCCTCGCAGTGGAAACACCCGGGCGTTTCCTCCCGCCCGATTCGGTGCAGGAACCTCCCGAAACAACCGTGTCCGGTGAGGACCTGCGTCAGGCGGTAGGTGAGGGCGCCGTGGCGCCTCTCTAGCCACTCCTCAAAGAGGGGACTTATCGCCACTATGGTGGCGTGCCCTGCACGGGGTTGCGACAGTCGCTCTCTCCATGTCGCCATGAGATCACGCCGGAGGTCTGTCCGCTGAGCAGCAATTTGCCGCGGCAGCGGAGTTTCCTCCCGACGTAGTGCCTCCGCGCGCCATTCGTGCAGGCGTGCGAGGACTATCGCCTCCAGATCCCATGGCGGCAATCCGGCAAGGAGGCTAGCCGCTTCGCCGGAGATCGTGCGGTACCCCCGGATTAGCCTTATGGCTATTACTTTTTGGGGCGCGTTCAGGTAGTGGGCACCGACTACCTACCTTACACCTACTACCTTATATTACTATCGGTAACATTGACCACTGTATCTTTCGTGAATCATTCAATGGTTGACTACGTGATGATGCACACGTAGTAGTATTCCAGTTTCGTATGAATCTGCGCAAGCATCGGCCATATTGTTTAACCGCTACTTGTTGCTCTCATTGATCTTGATAGCTTACGCGTTGGTCAATAGTTCTGTCAAAAAGCGGCCAAGTGCGCATCGCGTGTATGTAGCAGCAGCTTCCGTATAAAACATCATAAAAAATTATGATGAATACAGATCACGCATGTAACTGATTCAAAGCAAACGAATTGATAGAATAGTGTCTAGGTTATTTCAATTGATTCATTTTATGGAAAGTCAGATTATTTTATAAATTAAAGGTAAAAATAATAATAAAAATTATCGACAGCAAGAAGTTATTTTTATATATTTATTTTGTACCCTATCACAATGTTTTCTTATTTAACCCAAAGGTTGACTGGTAGAGAATGCCTTGTGGCATTAAGTCCGCCTATGTATCACTATTGTACATGAAGTTTAAATAAATAAATAAAAGGATTCTTAAGGTGGCTACAGACCGCAAACAGCAGCAGCAATGATGAACCGCAGCATCAACTACTGTAGTAACGTCGTGTCGTTGTGGTACGTCATTACTGTTGGGTGGCTTTACTGTTGTGGTCTGCGCTCTCCTCGTAATTGTACCTTAATTTGACCAAAAAACAAATAACGCCCCCGCTAAACATTTAGGTGAAATTTTTAAATGACCACTCAAGATTGTAGATTTAGATTAGTATCAATTATTTGAGCATGTTTTGATTGTGTTGATGACCAACTTTCACAATCAAGGAAAATGAGATCAAGGCATTTGACTTGTTATCTTACGCAGGCATTTAGGGTTTTGTCTTCGACTTTCCTTGATGGTGACGATGGATTCAAAAGAGGTTTAAAACATAAAAGTTGATTGGTTTCGGGGCTTTTCAACAATGTAAAAATTAACTTATTTGGATGTATTTTTCGACAAATAAACCTAGAGCCTAGAGATATCATAGCGCAACAATCATCACCGGGAAACTCTAATAGCTTTAACGTCTTGGGAATATCCAAGCATGAAGCTTTAACTACTTAATGCATCTCATTAAAAATAATATAAGTAAACATAGGTTATTGTCTAGTTAGCTGCAGTCAGGGTCAGTAACCTGTGGTGGAGAAGGGACAATCGTTAGCTGTACCAAGGATGCGCGTGAGTCGCCGTCGTGCGGGCCAACCATCATTGTTGCCATACTGGCTGCTCCTCTGATCTATACACGAGTTACTACACGCTATGGTGGTGTTATTGTTTATAGTCTATTATTTCAATTGTAGCAGACTTTTGTAAAGCGGTGTTAGTCAGAGGCAATATGAAACACTTAAAATAGCATTTGAAATACTGTCGACTCTTTGACCTGTGCTTTCATAATCATCGTGGTGTCCTTTGATTGCTTTGATTAATTTAATTGTATCTTACAATCAAATAGCTAAAGAATAAAATTATGCTAGTCTTTTTCGCTCAAAACATGACACAGAGATCACAAATTAATCACGTTGATTGTAAAAGCATCTACAATGGTGCATTGAACTTTAGATGAATGACCAATCAATGACTCTTCACCGAATCTATGAAGTTTTTTGTTATAATTCTTCAATTAAGGATAAAATATGCTCAACAACAGTTCCGGCTAATAAGATGTACCTACCTGGAATTCATGGAAGTTTGTTAGCCCGCGGAAAAACCTAGCCTTCTTGAAAGGTTATCTGAGATCTTTTTCATTGAAGACATTTACAAGAGGTGTTCAACAATATAGGGATATGTTGAACATAGTAGGTAAGGATTTTATTTACAGTCTCCAATTAGCCTAGAAAAAATATTACGTTGTTTTACATGACTTGATTTCATATTCATAATGATGACTAATAAGTTTGGGAAATCAACCAGGGTCAAAAGTCAACAAATTAGGAAGATACGCTCATATATCTAACATGAATGAAGCTGTTTAAGTGATAGATTAAAAAATAATGCTATGGTTGTCGCAGAGATTTAAAATTTAAAGCAATATTTAATTTTGACAATACCTACTAAGTCCCTTTATTGGAAAATGATTTAAAGTATAAGTAATGTTTGGAGTCAGCAATAAATTCATATTTATTTTCAGACGGTACTTGTACTGTCGTTAAAATATTTTTGTCATCTGTCGCATAGCTTCTATATGGACGTCGACATATATTTTTTAATCCTGTTTTTAGTTCATTGAACCGGATTCGCGTAGTCTCTTTGCTCTATGCCATATGGCACAGTGATTTTTTACTACTTTTGTTTCGAAAACCACTTTGTC
The DNA here is from genome assembly GCA_963576755.1 of Noctua janthina. NCBI lineage: Eukaryota > Metazoa > Arthropoda > Insecta > Lepidoptera > Noctuidae > Noctua > Noctua janthina. The sequence continues at coordinate 11,360,807 of OY755055.1, forward strand.
AACGATGTCACCAATATTAGCGTACCTCATTGAAAGTAGTCCTTTTTTGTTGTTTTGGCAGAGTGAATAACCGATTAGTTTAAGTAGGTACCGTTTGTTCGCGATTCCTCCATGTTTGTTGAAGGTTCAATGGCCGATGGCGTAAATGAGTCCTGGAATTGAGGGAGACCTCAAATTCGCAAACGTATTGTGTGAAGCTAGTTGGAACGATGATTTCGGATGGGATATCATCAAATGACCCCCCGCTTTGGGCGGAGCGGAAGGGGGTGTCAGAATTGTACTGACTAAAACCCATGCATGTTCCTTCTTTGCTCTTTTTGTTCCAGGGCCGCAGTGTCTCTTTCGAACAGTCCCGCAGCCCTGGCAGGCATCGGCCCTTGCGGACCCCTTTATTGTTGCTGACATCTCTTTGAAGCGCGCGTGGAACACCCTCGACACGGCCTTTCGTCATAAGACGGTCGGACGTGTTGAATATACCTCATGTGTGTGGAAGGTAAATACTGATATGCCTGACTCGGTGGTATACTCAAAACCTACAAAAGGACGGAGGAACACATCAGGGGATATTTTATAATAAATACCTTCCTACTACCTTGGTATATAACCTAATAAAATTATGCTTTGCTATTGTTGCCCTATTGACTAGTTATACGGCTATGTCGAATATTTAGAATATCTGTCATGTGTTAGCGCTAAAATCTAATATTTATCTGATTCGTGGTTTTTTCTTACTATTTATAAACATCCTCAATTGGATCGTAAATAAATATTTTATGATTTTTATGAATATGCTGACGTTTAGGAGCTAATTTCAAAGAGGAATTAAGTTCCATAGATTTCCTAATTTATTTTGTCATGGATTGAAGTGTGAATGGCAAAATGAAACTTTAATTCAGCAGTTTCTAGTTATGGCAACCGTTAGGTTCAAGTATCATCAAGGGGCTTTGAACTCTTACGTTTTATTATAATAAAAACATCACGCCTGTAGTGCCCGAAAATTGAGGTAGGCTGTATTTATAGTACACCCACATTTCACCAGTTAGGTTTTCATACCATGGGCATAGCTAAATGATTAAAGTATCGATTCGCTGATGATTTAAAATGCATACAACTTAAGTATCCCTTGAATTTTAATAACTTAAACATAATATTTCCCAACTTCCACACCAGAAAATATGGAAAGTTCTCGCCGATCATTAATTAACATACCTTTTATACACACATTTGCATTCAGAGGTACATACTACGGATTTGCATATCGACTTAACTTTGTAGAAGACTCCTTTCTAATAAAACATTACACGTAGAATATCGAATGGAATCTCTCGGTGAAAGAATAGGCCACGACTCTACGACTAACTTATGAGGGTGAAGAAGTAACAAATGGAGTGTCAATCAGCATCGATGTGCTAAACATTGATCGAGGAACTGAAAAATTGGGTGTACCTATATCCGCGACCACTGACGATCGCAAACAAGCATATTCCAGTGACCTCGCAGTCTTGTCTTGTGTTAGCAAGACCTACAAGAGGACAACTTACCCCGATATAAAGTTTGAAATTGCGATCAGAATTCACAACTCAGGGCATTGTGTATGTGTCTGAAGACGTCTCTCCTGGACTCTCAGTTACTAAACAGTTCTCCTAACTCACCTCGAAATTCCGACCCGTCCGCAACCTAAAAATAAATAAATATAATAACACTCTATTAACTATTTACTCTGTGTCTTCGATCCATGTGATTCGCATTATGACACCTCTAATTCACGAACCGGTTGCGGCCGGCAATAAAGTGTCTTTAACTTATGTAACCGAGGCTGGGCCGGTACTGCAGTTGCCGTGTTTCTATGTAAATTGAATCGAGCTAAACTATGCTGCGACCGAATTAACATTTCGTACAGTCATGTATCCTTTTTGAAGTAGAGCGAGTGATATGTAGGTACATCCTGAAATCTTTAAATGTGGCTTTCATTGATAAATGTTGGTCATTTGTAGTTGTTTTTAAATAATACTAGAGTGAGCTAAGATGCGATCTACATAAAGGTTTATTCGGTCAAATTCCGTATGTGGTCGACTCTGAACCCACAGTCACGGCCATCCATTTTATCTAGCGACTAAAATTCCTTGGCAATTCTGGTACCTACTTTACAAAAAGGGATTATGTAGATAGACCATTTTGTGCTCACAATGAAGTAATATTAGGTATGTATACATGAAAGGCAAATTAAGGAAATTCTAGGTACCCTGGAGAGCGGTGGCTTGGTTATGACTCGCCCACTACTACGTGGAATCTAAATATTGGTACTGCTACCGACGCGACTGAGATATTATAGTCACTGATATACGTCATAAACCTACCTATAGTGACTGGAACCCCAAAGTAACTGAATCTTTGACAGATTAAACTTTTAAAGTTGATAGATTGCTTTGACTTTAGTCAACAATAGATTATTCATAATTATATCCCTTTCCTATCAATTTTATTAATTCAGGCTATTAATTATTGTGCTCAATAACAGACAAAGATTTTATCCATTGATACACGAGTTTGTTCTTGGTGATAATTATGTGTGTATTTAAATTGTGACCCCTAGAGGTGATAGTGCGTCGACCTGGCAGAAGATTGGCCGTCGAATGAGGTAAGCTTTGGCTCTAGACAGGACAGTTAAGCTATAAACATGAGCGTGATATTTTACGTATTTGCATCGTAAAATCTAAACATAGCGTGGTCGTGACAAAGCTTCCTTGGAAGATATGACGAGACTCTTGTGAATTAGGATTAGCTTTACAGATAAATTATGAACCCAGCTTTGATGTACAGCTTCACCCATACACAATTCGTAAGATATCCTACGGGAGCGTACTACTGTATATTATGGAAATTCAGTGCAAGTTCAGTTCTGATAGCACTTGGCTGACTTTGAGTGATTGGCTGCTACGCTGCGAGTCGCGGGTTCGATTCCCACACGGAACAAATATTTGTATAGCCTACAGGTAGTTGTTCCGGGTTTGGCTGTTTGTATATGTGAGTTTAAACGTTTATAAACGCATCCACGATACAGGATAAATTACTAGTGTGGGAACGATTTAAAAAAAAAAAGAAAAGCGTTCGTTCCCTCATTCGAAGATTGTTTTTATATTATTGTCCTCAAGGATAATGTTTACGAATTTCCTTTAACAAGAACTGTGACGAAGATTCCATATTTTGTTTTAGATCTGTATTGATGCCGGGAATTCAACGGAGAGATTGTTATTTGGGTAATTATTACTTATCCTGTTTATAAGGAGTCACGTTTTTGTAAAATACCCTATCGTTATTTCTTGTAAAATAATTTCATTAATAAGTGGAGTTTCCTGCATATAATTTGGCATTTAGGCATGATTCACTGTACAACTACACTTTTAATAGTAGGATGAGTCTTGAAGATTTTCTTAGAAGTCTTTTCAATTTCAAACTTCAGGGAAAACCCATTTTCAACAACTTTTGATCTCTCGGTACACACTTATTTGCGAACAAATGCACTGTTTTTTATGGATCTATGACTAAATGAATATTTGGCTTTTCTAGACATTTACATACTTTACATAGGTACTTAGGGGTATATATTATTTAATTAAAGCGAAAATATGAATTATGTTCAACGATTTAATTACAAATACACTGAATATTTGAAACTTATTCTTTGACCTGAGTACATAATTTTTCCTTGGTAGGTTGGGTACCATAAAGGGAAATATATTTAAAAAATATTTTTTTGTTTGATCTAATTCAATAGGACTCAATAATTCGAGCAGAATTTCAAATAATTCCGTCTTTGTGAATACTGGTTATTTTATTCATAAAGTAGCGATTCGCTAAGCCTGCTATTTTCTCGGATTGCTCAACATTCTCAGAAGTTTTGATCACATGACTGCCAACGGTCGCCCGGGCGTGACCTATTAGTTTTGGTATTTGCCGTTGTTACTTATGCAAATCTTTTTAATCACCTAATTGGGAACCGCAAAACGTTAGTTTTATCATTTTTATATCTATTTTAGGTTGGTGACGTGTTTTCACCGGAACCTTATGATCTATAATCGTGACTTAATTATAGAACTTATGACGAAATTTACTGTTCAAAATCTAGTAAAATGTTTAGATCCGGATTTTAATGTGTAATTAAATGAATAGACAAAACAACAAAAACCTGTTTAACAAGTTGGTAAAAAATGCAAGTCTACATTAAGAATTTAAGGAGATACCTGTCTAGATTACTAATACATTTTTTAATGTGACCGGATCTGCATATTCTTTATAAGAGTTCAAACATATGCAAGTAAACAACAAAGTCATTAGGTTCACATGATTGCCCTTCGATGCAACTGTTGCGGGGCGGAGCGCGAGGCGCGTCCATCTAGCGGGAGAAAGTCAACGTGCTTCCGCCAATGCAACCTCACTATCAGGAGCGAGCGAGCTCATGTGACTCCGGGGAACGAAGGGGGGGAGGTGGGGGGAGCCGTGGAGGGTCGCAGCTACACAATACATTGCGAAAACAACGTAAACTGGGCTACCAGCATTATGTTTGCGGTACCAGTTATTTTGTATTTCTAACATGTTTTTATTGACATTATAAAAACGATTACACAATGCAATTAACGTGCTGGTATGCGCTCGCGCATTGTCCAAAGTAACATTTTAGGAATCGGATGTGTAATTTAATCAGCGATGAATATTAAATAAGGGTTTTTTTTTACGAAATACTCGGCTTTATTTAGCATATGGAAATCTTAATCACCATAAATTAATTTTACATCTTAATAGGCCTACAAATAGTATTTTTTAAGTTATTTTTCAACTCTAGTTGCAAAATTTTAATAAAGTCTCTTATGTTAACAATTAGCCTGTGTAAAAAATGGGCAAATCTGCTAGGGCCAAGAATCTTCCTACTTTCTATAGGTATGAAGATGCAGAAAATGAAAAGCCGTAGGTAACATACAATTATTGAGATGTCGTAAAATACGCGGTTTAACATCTTTCACAACGTTAACGGGTATTAGTGCTAAAGAGGAACGATTATGTTTCAACAGAGATTTTCTAAACAAGTTTGCATTTGCCACCGTCCAGCAGGAATGCACATGTTTCATAATATGTAAATGCTAAAATCGTGTGACAACCATAAGGATACGTGGCGCCTCACAATTCCTTCAAATTCTGTACTCGTTTTCGTTACGTTAAATGCAACTTTTAAGCCAAGAATTTAAGTCTGTATGTAATGTATGTCCTGACTGAATCCGAGACGAATAACAAATTTACAAGACAGACAAAAATAAACAGTAGGCAGGATATATTCTAAATAACCTCAAGAATACAGAAGACTAAGTTTTTAACCAGTGAGAAAGAAAACTATGAGAGGACAATTACGCAATTAAAAAAGAAAATAGATATATTAACTCATGTCCTTGACGATTTCGGATTCCATTTCAACCATCCCACAATAATATTTGCAATCTATCTGGATAAAAAGAGGAAAGCACTTAAGGAAAAAAGAAAACCGAAGTTTGCCTTTTACAGAATTCCGAACAAAGTAAATGATTCGCTCTTGCATTGTTGAACGATATTTCTTCATTTTCGTTAAAGTAATAACTAGAAATCGGTGTTCTGTATAGCGAACTTTGATCATCACGTGCATCTTGTATACACCAACGTAATCACATTTCAAAAGTGTGTCACCACTTTCTTATTGTTAAGGACTTTTCCGGGTGTCAGTAAAGAAAACACTTTTAACCGGTGTTTCAGAGTTCATTTTTAGATTTTTTTGACAAGATTCTCAAACATTTGCAATGAAATTGTTTCTAGGTTGAAGTGTTTCCGAATATTATTTCCTTTTGCAATTTATTTTGTATTCATTTCGATGCTCAATTAGATAATCCCGTCCAGGATTCCGCATCAATCACGACCAAATACTCAATTAATCAGGCAAAAAAAAAAACAAATCTTTCCTTAGAATATTTCAAGTTCGCAGAACACGTGGAGTTGGGAAATTATATCCACGTGACGTGATACGTTTTTTAAAAACATAAATGACCTATCTCGGTATGTAGTCACTATATGTTTGAAACAGGTATATAGTGGGCGATCGTTGAGTAACAGGATGTCATGCGCATCACATGACTTGAGATAAACACGTCAAGCTTACGTAGGTAGCAACAGACGAGCTTGACCTGACGAAGCGACGGGGGAAGCTTTGATATCCGCGAGGTACAATAACCTGTTGTCGGTCATGTCATCATGTGGCGTTATTCTATAGCCGTCTGTTTAGAGACTTTTTGGGTGTTTTTTTCGACACAAGATTATTTTTTTTTGATAATTTCGTAAGGAAAACATACTGCCTGTTTTGAGTCTTGCTGATGTCATGTATGAGTAATGAATTAACAGTTAATCTTAATTGAGTCATTTAGTGTTCGTATTAAGAACTAGTTCAAAATTGTATGAAGTAGCTTTAGGGCAAATACTTCGGTCTATCAGTACGAATGATTTTTTTATTGACAAAAGTATTGGAAAAGCTTATTATTATTATCAGAAATTTGTGTCCCACTGCAGGGCAAAGGCCTCCCTTCCCTCTTTTCACTTATCCCTATCCAGTGCTGTTGCTCGCCAATCTTTCTGAAAAGAGTCGAGTTCGTCCCGCCATCTCCTTCTGGGCCTGCCGCGTTGCCGTTTGCTGCTGTTTGGGACCCATTGTGTTATTACTTTAGCCCATAGCTCCTCCGGCATGCGGCAGATGTGGCCAGCCCAGTTCCATTTAAGCTTCACAGCCGTGTGACTTACATCGGCAATTTGTATTTCGGAACGCAGTATCGAGTTCCTTATACGATCAGTAAGTTTAACTCCAAGGATACTGCACTCCATTGCTCGCTGACAGACCCCGAGTGCGGACTTTTGACGCTTGGTTAGTGACCATGTCTGCGCTCCGTAGGTGAGGGTAGGAAGAATGCACATGTCCATGAGTTTTCTCTTCAGTGAGAGAGGGAGAGGTCCCTTCATGATTTGCTTCATCGACCAATAGCTCTTCCAGGCGTTATCGGTGCGTCGTGCAACTTCTTTATCTTGTCTTGCCTGGAATGAGACTATTTGGCTGAGGTAAATGTACTCATAGACATATTAAATCCTCACACCCTAATTCCTATGTTGCGCTTGGTGCTGTTGGTCATCACCTTGGTCTTCGTCATATTCAAAAAAAAAAGAAAAAAGGAAAAGCTTATAACTTTGCATATTCTAGATTTTGCTGTTTGATAATCAAATGATAATATTTGATTATTATACTCGTAAACGGCCTCCTATGTTACGAACAAGGCAATGTTATCTTAAACGTTATAAAGCGGATGTCTCTATCTGTTGAATTCTAATGTAGCAAATAGTTTTGTAATGCAAATGTGTCAGACTAAGAATATTCCACCACTGATATGTTTATTAGCTCATGGTATGGCCACCACACAAAACGGTTTCCTTTACACGAATAGTTTATCGTCGCTTATCACTTTTTTATAATTTGCTAGTGACCCGCCCTAACTTCGCATAAAGGCAGTGCACTGATATGGTGACATGTCTAATCATCGATTTTTGTGTGTTAATATTAATTTATTATACACATAAACCTTGCGGATTTTTTTAAAATTATTGTGTACACCACATCAAAATTAATTGTGAAGTTTGAAGAACTAAGCGGTGACACAGACAGATATATTAGAAGCCATTTAGTTTTAACAATAGGTATGAATTTATATTATGTATGGATCGTCAAGTAGTAAGTAATAGTACAGCTTCGTTTGATTCCTGAAGAAACTGAGTCGAAAAAGGCAACTATCTGCAAGGCAAAATAATCTTTATCAACAACTGGTACACCTTAATACTAAACGCAGGATCATACACACTCAATGTGGTAATTAAGAATAAACAGACAATTTGTCTAAGTACATACTGGTGTTAGGACTCCATAGGGTAATTATTAGAAGCGGTATCGTGGGCAATTTGAGACGATTTCGTCGGAGTACCGCGGATGTGGCCAGCCATCACGCTAACAAAACTTTACGTGAACGGCTGAGAGCAACTGTCTGATTGTCGTTTGTTTTTTTTTTGTTCGACATGTCGTGTTTCTTCTTTTTTTGTAGTAGGTATGGTCTACATTTGAGGTAGGTACTTGATTGATAAATGACCTGTTTATTATTCATCTTTTTTTGGTAACGTTTTGCTTCTTTGAGTAAAATAATGACGTAAAGGTTTTATGAATCTATAATTAGATTGAATATTAATTTAGCTGCATAGATGAAGTACATAGGTATTGCAAAAAAACAGAGCTGACAGGTTGCTACGAGCACTATTTTTTTTTACATGTTGAAATGATTCAACTTCATTAAGTTAAAGAAATAAAATAAACACAATTACATATCATAAAACAGAATCTACCATCTAAATTGCTCTACACCTAGTGAACAAACCAATTTTTTAAATATTCGACATACGTCTGGTTCTCAACTTATGTCTGGAAAACTCAGTACCCCCAAACGGTTACAAAAACAACAGAACAGTACCACTCAATCGTTCCACGTAAGCTCAACCGGTCGCAGCACCGTCCTCGTCGGAAAATGTCAAGGCTTTCATTGTGTTACCGAGTCACATGACGAAGACGATCGCTAATATTTATGTTACGGCCCGTCCTCCCACCCTGTTATATTTAAACAGTCATCTGATTGATCCAGCCTTCATTAGTGTTTGTTTGAATTTTAATTGGTTTGAGTAGGCTTCAGGGTTCTTTTGAATTCTTGGGAATAATTAATTTGTGTTGCAAAAGCACAATCAGCCTAATAATGCTCCCAATGTTGTGAATACAAGCTTCCTCCCTATGTGTGGGAGTGGGCTGGAAACTATCACGCAGGCCCACTTCGAGTTGTCGGGATGTCACATATCTTTGTGAATGTTGGCTAAATTCTTAGTCCGGTTCTATTTATCATGGCTTTGGAAATAAAGGCATTGTTTTGTTTTGTGGGGAAGCCCGTTGTTGATACCCTTCGCCTTGAGCTAAACGGATGTTGGAGTTATGTTGATTACGACATCACATTGTTCTTTGTCTCACCTTATTCCAGATCTCCTTTGAGGATTTCGGTATGTGTTTGTCAACCAGTTTGCCTCGTTATTCTGGTGATCGCAAGCGCGACTGCCGGACATGACAACCTGGGTCCGATTCCTGGGTCGGGCAAGGTGTAATTGGGTTTTACCATCAGGATTTCTCAGTAGCAGCCACGGAGTTTGGATTTGTGCCCAGTTGATGGTAATAGGCTCGCCCCCTATTACATGGGACTTAAACATAACTGACGAAATGTGGGTGTGCTGTTAGGTACACCTCTGATAACGATGATTGATCCACTAGTTGTTAATATGCTCATAATGCATGTGGAACATTTATCCAACCACTGAAACTTCTATAAGCCTAGTTCTTCAATGACAGTCAGCAAGTGTGTTTCAGGCAATGAAATGCTTTATTCAGGATTTATTTTAGAGGTCGAAATGAATAAAAACTAAAAAAATATCAGACTACTGTCAAGAAAACTGACTTTTTCAGTAAGCATCGGTGTTCCCTATTAGGCAATTTTTGCAACATTCTGTAATTTCTCTATTTTCACATTTTTCACTTATTGCTGTTTTTCAGTGTGCTATTGTATGCTTGTTTTACAGAAACCATTGGGAAAGTAAATCAAACACAGTATTTGAAGTTCTTGATGAATTGAGAAACCGTTGCCTTGTTGTCGGCTTTACGTATTGCATAATATTGCAATGGTAATCACGTAAGCCAAAAATCCGTAAACAACATTCCAACTAAATTAATAATTTAATATGTTGTCTTTGATAACTAAATAGTAACCTTGATGAAATTCTACATTTTGTTTACCTAAGGTTTTTGTGGGGCCATAAGTTTAAACTTAGCGGAGACAGTTGAAAGAGTGCGTTTTGCTTTTAATTTTTATAAGGAGCTCCGCTGTTATTGTAGATGGCTATAAGAGTAGAGGAAGACCAAACAGACGATGGATGGACTTTGTGAAGCATGAGTGGCTAGAAAGGAAGTGACTGCTTAGATGCGCCGACCCCAAATAAATGTCTGCGTCAGGATGGCTGGTTGCCTGTATCGGTTCGCGTCAGGCTGGTGACCAAAAATTGCTACCTATTTGCTACCTTTTACTACCTATAGTCAATTAATTGCTACCTAACTTGGAAACAAAATAATGAGACTTCAAAATGACCAGCCATTCTGATATCAGGATGGCTAGTCAACCCTCCGTTTGTGTGAACTATTCAAATTTGTGTTATTATTTTTACTTGAATAATTGCTACCTAATTGCTACCCTCACGTATTTCAATGTCCACCTTGTAACTTTAACGAGCAAAAAGTTGTGACCATTTGATTTTTTTACAGGGAATGGATTACAGTAGGAGAGCCGACTGCAAAATTTCCAACCTACTTGATACCGCGATAAAATGCACAATGGGTTCTCATAAAAGTGATGCTAAGTCCGAATTTGATAGTCTGCCACGGCGGAACTTGCCGAAAGTAAAAAAAAAAACATTTTCGGTGCGAAAAAGGGGGCGTTACTTTACCCATCTGATACTGAAATAATAGTTATGGCATCAGTTAAAAATTTACTGGTAGATACAGAAAAGCGAAATCTGTCAGTATTTTTTTTGCCGGAAGTGCTTGGCAGACGCTCTCAATGGTGACCCCATCGGGACCCCTAAATATACCCATCTGATACCAGCATGTAACCAATTCCAGTCGGTAGGTATGAATCCTCATTTCTGGAATATATAAGTCTGCCAACGCTTTTTCTGTCGAAACACCTTGACAGACGAGATTATTTAAGCAACATCCGTAGAACCCGTATTTTGGAATTGTACAGATTACGGACATTTTAATTAATTATTGTATTGCATGTATAATGATTATGAAGGTCTGTCTTCTTCTTCTTCTTCTTATCGTATCGATGTTCCTTCCATATTAGACGGTTTGGGCCCAGTAGGTGGCCACGTTTATTGCAGCGGCAGAGGCGCTATTCAGGTCGTCAAGAGACACCTGGGACACTCCAGCAGGTGGGGCATAGTTTGATCCGGAGCGCCGCACTCGCACTAGGTGTTGGAGGGACCAGTAATACCCCAATTTTGCCAGATTATGTTTGCAGCGGCCTAATTAGGTACGCAGTCGATTCAGAGCTTTCCAAATAGGCCACTGTAGTTCACTGCCGGGAGCCAGGTGTTCTTGGAGCTTTAAGAAGTCGTGGGGTGGTGGACACTTCTCTTGCCATAACTTACCGCGTACTTTAGGTGGCCTGTTTTGGATTGCCTGAGTGGAGCGTAAGAAAATTTTCCAGCTTTTTAGTCTTCCCGGGTTAGGTGTGTGGTCGTAGAGGGGATGTCGGGAATAATATTCTTGGTTCTTTTTTCCAGCGCGCATGCGACATCCCTTCGTACAGCAGGTGGTGCGATACCTACTTGCGAGTACAGCTTATTGAGAGGAGTCGGTTTTAGGCAGCCCGATATTATCCGACACGTCTCGTTTAGAGCAATATCTACTTGTTTTGCGTGAACGGATCGCTACCACACTGGGCACGCAAATTCGCTAGCAGAAAAACATAGGGACATGCCGGTTATTCTAAAAACTTCGGGTGCTGCTCCCTAGCTCGTGGAAACTAAGTGACGTAACAAGTTGTTTCGGGTCGCGACTTTCTGTTTTGTACCATGACAATGTGACTTATACGTTAAGGCTCTGTCCAACGTGACACCTAGGTACTTTGGAAGGTATATGTTAGGTAGTAAGTGATAAAAAATATCTACAGGTGAGTTTTTTTTCACTAGCTGTTTTTATTATTAGCAATTCTGGTTTAGCAACTAGTTTGGTATATCCTCTTTATCGCGTTCCCGTAAGTTTTGATAGTAATTATATCGAAATGACACTTTTTTTATTTTATTTTTTTCGGATGGGAAGTCACCGAATGACCCCCTTCCCTGGGCGGAGCGGAAGAGAGTGTCAGACTTCTGCTGAATAAAACCCATCCATGTTCCTTCAGTGCCCTTTGTGTTTCAGGGCCGCGGTATCTCTTTCGAACAGTCCCGCAGCCCTGGCAGGCATCGGCCCTTGCGGACCCCTACATTGTTGCTGAAATCTCTTTGAGGCGCGCGTGGAACACGAACGCGCTGTCGACACGGCCTGTCGTCATAAGACGGCCGGACGGCGAGCTAGTCCATTACTCGCCGTCCACAGGCCCGCGCCTACGGTGGCCGGGAGCCACCACGTGACCCCCGACGCCCGGGGCGTCTCCCGCGGCGGCTGGGTCGTGAGGCTGTTTCCCTCTCACGTCCCGCCACCTCCTTCACTAGCATGACTGTTTGGCAGAAGGAGGTGACAGCTTCCCATTCTCTCTTGGCCGGAGCATGGCTTAAACCAGGGCCGGACGCGAGAGACCGCCGCCGCCAATCGCCGCTACGAGGACACGGCGGTGCTCCGCCCAAGCGGGGCAGACCTCCACGGTATGCTCCACCATGTCCGGCCCGAAACAACCGTGTCCGGTGAAGACCTGCATCAGGCGGAAGGTGAGGGCGTCTTGGCGCCTCTCTAGCCACTCCTCAAAGAGGGGACTTATAGCCACTATAGTGCCATGCCCTGCATTGGGTTGCGACAGTTGCTCTCTTCATGTCGCCATGAAATCGCGCCGGAGGTCTGTCCGCAGAGCGACGATTTGCCGCGGCAGCGGAGTTTCCCCCCGACTTAGTGCCTCCGCGCGCCATTCGTACAGGCGCGCGAGGACTATCGCCTGCAGAGCCCATGGCGACAATCCGGCAAGGAGGCTCGCGCCTCGCCGGAGATCGTGCGGTACCCCCGGACTAGCCTTACGGCTACCACCTTTTGGGGCGCGTTCAGGTAGTGGGCGGCTCGCCGCCTCAAAGAACACACCGGGGCTCCGTAAAGGGCCATGAACCGAACGACCCCCGCGTAGAGCCTCCGGCAGGAGGCTTTTGGACACCTCAGGTTGGCCAAGAGCCGCGTGAAGGCAGAAAATACTCGGATCCCGACGATGGCGCATTCCGAGGCCCATAAAAGCACATGGACTCGGACTTGTGCAATGCCACCTCGAGACCCAATTGCCGGATCCTCTCCACGATTATCGCAACCCCGCGTGTCATGTATTCGGCCGCCGCCTCGTGCGACCTCCGTTGTGCCAGCACCAGCGTGTCGTCAGCGTAGCAAACCACGCTGACGGCACTAGGGAGGTCGGTACGCAGCACCCAGACATTCCAAACAACCAAACATTCTGTCATTGTAACAAAAGAGTTCCCAGTACCAAGTCAAGCGGCAATGCAAATGGCGGACGGTGGCGTTAACCGTCTGTTTTTTTTTATGGCTATACCTAAAGATTAAGCCTGGTATCATGTCGATATAATTACAATCAAAACTTTGCGGGAACGCGTTAAAGAGGATATACTAAACTAGCTGCTAAACCAGAATTGCCCCCTTTTTCGGACCGAAAATGTTTTTTTTTTTTACTTTCGGCAAGTTCCGCCGTGGCAGACTATCAAATTCGGACTTAGCATCACTTTTATGAGAACCCATTGTGCATTTTATCGCGGTATCAAGTAGGTTGGAAATTTTGCAGTTGGCTCTCCTACTGTAATCCATTCCCTGTAAAAAAATCAAATGGTCACAACTTTTTACTCGTTAAAGTTACAAGGTGGACATTGAAATACGTGAGGGTAGCAATTAGTTCACACAAACGGAGAGTTAACCAGCCATCCTGATATCAGAATGGCTGGTCATTTTGAAGTCGCATTATTTTGTTTCCAAGTTAGGTAGCAATTAATTGACTGTAGGTAGTAAAAGGTAGCAAATACGTAGCAATTTTTGGTCACCAGCCTGACGCGGACCGATACAGGCAACCAGCCATCCTGACGCAGACAAATAAATTGGGATAAGGGTAGGAGAATAATGAAGGAGCTTGTTAACCAGCTTTAACAACCAGACACCAGTCTTCTGTTTTTTGTTTGTTTTTATCACTATCTACCTAGCTAGCCTTTGCCCAACTACATTGGGGTAGATTTACAACCAGATGTAATGCCAGTATTTCGCATAGAGTGACAGCCTACCTCACCTCCACAACCCTGTTACTGGGAAACACGATAATTTTTCATAAGGCTATGTCAGATTTTCGGAATTTATTAAGAGTACTGCCACATCACATACATTTGCCATCAACAAAAAGCTGTAGATAGTATTTTGTATTCTTTAGGCTTCTGATAACCTGTAACAACTGTCAAAGATCTACAAATGATAGCTAGGACCAGGAGGATAGCTTAACTTTATTTTCCGAGGCACGGCGTGGTCTCAGTATGTAATGGTCACCCATCCACGAACTGACCTCAGCAAGCGTTGCTTAACCCCCGCTTATAGTTTGTGTGATATTATCTGTTGCTGCAGTTCTGCTCTCAAAACGGTGAAGGAAAACATCGTGAGGAAACCGGCATGTCCTAGAACCAAAAATTCGAAGACATGTGACATCTACCAACCCGCACCGGGCCCGCGTGGTGGATTATAGCCCATTCCCTCTCACAGAGAGGAGGCCCAGCAGTGGGAACATTAATAGGCTGCTATGCGATGCAGTTCTTCGTACCCTTCAAACTGTTAAATTTTGGTCATGCGCGGCTTGTTCTTAATAATAACTTTGAAAAACTACAAGGCTAAAATTATTCGTAAAAAAAAAAAATATAGAACTAATAGTTAGTGTATGTAGTTCATATGTGGTTTGTGATCAGCTGCCTAGTTGGTCTAGTGGTCATAAGCGCGACTGCTGCGCATGAGGGTCCTGAGGGTCCTGAGGTCCTGAGTTCGATTCCAAGTTCGGGCAAAGTGTTTTTGGGTTTTTCTATCAGGAATTTCTCAGTAGCAATCACTGAGTCTGGATTTGGATTTGTGCCCGGTTGATGGCAATAGGCTCACCCCCTATTAAATGGGACTTAAACATAATTGCTGAAATCATCATCATCATCTGCCTAGCCTTTTCCTAACTATATTGGGGTCGGCTTCCAGTCTAACCGGATGCATCTGAATACCAGTATTTTACATGGAGCGACTGCCTATCTGACCTCCACAACCCAGTTAGTACTGGGTAATACGAAATTGATTGCCGAAATGTGGGTGTACTATTAGTTCCACCTCTGCCTATCCCTTCGGGTATTACAGGCGTGATGTTATTATGTATGTTATGTTTTAATATGATTTTATACATAGTATTTCGTTTAGTAAACTAGATAATGGTCGCTTAACAACGGCACAATTCAGAACCAGCGCCTGCTAATTTTACCACACATAAAGCGACGGCTTGAGTTTGATGTCTTGTTTCTCTAATGCGTTATATGATATGACTTGAAAATTTGCTCTAGAACACATTAAGTTAAAGTTAAGTTTCCTTGAAAGCTCCCACGCTTACTCGTGATGACTTATTTTGTCCATGCCCATAGAAGACACGAGAGAAGTCCATTTTCAGCAAATACTAAACTAAACCTAATGAAAAACATCATGAATCTAATAAAAATCTAAATATTTAATTTCAAGCTTTAAAAAAAGACGTAGTCGTGTAATTTTTTGGTCATTACATTTAAGAAGATGTAATATGACATTTAAATGTCTAGATAGACATCATCATCTGCCTAGCCTTTTCCCAACTATGTTGCGGTCGGCTTCCAGTCTAACCGGATGCAGCTGAATACCAGTACTTTACATGGAGCGACTGCCTATCTGACCTCCACAACCCAGTTAGTACTGGGTAATACGACACCCCTTGGTAAGACTGGTTGTCAGACTTATTTGTTGTCTAGCGAGATAGATAAAGGTTATTTCTTAAAATGAATATTAAAAAAAAATGTTAATAAAATTACTGAGTTGGAATTTCATCATAAATTGCACCAGAAAATATAATAAGCATGTGATTTTGAGCCTAGCAGCCTATTTGCTTACGTCTGTCATTCCAGGTTTTGACCACGGCGCGGGCGTAGTGTTTCATAATATGTCTGTTCGTATGGCTGGTTCGAGGTGGCCGAGGAGAAGAGTACCTGGAAGGATATGGGTGAGGCATTTCCCAGTTGTGGGATATACAAGAAAAAAAATATAAACATAATTTAATGAACAACGTAATAATTTGTGTTTTAAGTTAGATATTAGGTTTACCACTGTTTATTAAAGTAGTTATCTACTTAAACTTTTATGTTATGATTGTGAAGTTAAATCAATTAAAAAAATTAAATCGGTTAATGAGTGCGCTCAATTTCTTAACTTACCTACAGTTAACAGCGCCATCTGCAGAGTTATCCTAGTACTATACATGTTCTTGTGACCTTACTTAGCTAGGTGACAACGCGGCGCTAACTTACTGAAGGTGAAACTTAGTTGAGCAAACAGTATAACATTTTCCCGCTAGATGGCGTTTCCAAATTCAACAACCCAAAAAAAGAAAAGTATCAGAGGAATGCAGTCAATATGTATAGATTAATTAAAATATATATATATATTTTTTAATGTTAGAGGATAAGATGTGTTTCAGAGTTTTTTAATGGAGTTTGTTGTAGATTAATATAAAGGACATAAACGCGTCGCGCGTTGATGTCTTTTGTATTGTGGGAAATCAAAATCCATATTTGTTTGATCGCGTGTGGTTTTTATTTTAGAATAAGTACGAGTTTACTACCTAATTAGGTACTGAAATGGTAATAATATAAAAAGGGGGGTGTTACAATACGTTACGTGGGGATTTAGGGCAATCATAAAGGATGAAATAAAAAATAGAATTTTACAATATTACTTTGTTCCATGTACGCAACACCACACTGAGCTCCAAAACACAAATTACTGACGGTGTTCAAAAAACCGCTAAGCTGAAGTGGGACTGGACTGGCCACATCTGACGCATACCCAATGAACTGAGGGCCAAAATAACCACTATCTGGAGCCCAGACACAGCCAGAAGGCGTCGCCACAGATAATATAATACTACGTCGCGGCTGACCTCGTAGAAGATGGCGGCACAAGTTGGACAAAACCAACGACCAGTGGTCTATATTAGCCCTGGATCTAAACCAGTGGAAGTCATGGGGAGAGGCCTTTGCCCAACAGTGGGATGACGTAGGCTAACAGTATCAGTATCAGTACTTTGTTCCTTTATCTTAAATTACATTGGAAGACACATGAAGAAAATACTTAATACTGAACAGTTTTATACAAACCACGACTAAATAACTATTTGATTGCTCTCTAAATAAAAAAGTAACGAGGCACCGTACATGGCGAGACATCATCTAATAAATGTAATATGCGTACTATGTATTACACCTATTTACATTTTAATGCGTATAGGTATTTACATTTAATTATGTAAGTGAGCTAGAACTACGTATAACGAGAAATCGTGAAACATCACCGGAATGCTAAATTAATATTCGGCAATATGAATTCCGGTTTCACTTTTAAATTCGAAAGTCACCAAAAATATTTCTAACATTTAGTAGAAATTAATTTTATTGATTTTATCTACATTCTAATGTATATGTCACTAGCATTGTGTCTTGTTAGAAAATCTTGAGAATCTCTAGCTAGAAATTGTATTGAACAGAATTAAATAATTATATTCCGTTAGTTGACTAATTTCTAGAAATCGAAAAAAAAGCGTTTTTCTTACATAATCATTATTTCAAATTTTTCCTAATAAAAAACGCACCCCGTGGGAATTTGATTTACGCACCGAGGGTTTCGTATAAACTTAGTATTTTGTTTTTAAACTACATATATATATACAAAATACATAGACATTGCTTCTTGCCAAATTGCATGATTCTAGGTAAACGGGAAGTTTCCTATAGGTTTTGATTCCCTTGTGAAATCGCAAAATATGCGTCATAAATGGTCATATCTTTTGATCGCATTAACTTATAAGCTTGATTTTTTCACTTTTCCAAGGGGGAGGTAGCAGACTTGAGTATTTGATACAAATTCAGTTTGATATCTCCACGCGTTCTTGAAAAAAAGGCCGTTGACAGACCGACAGACGGACTACAAAGTGATCCTATAAGGGTCCTGCTTTTGTCGACTGAGGTACAGAACCCTAAAAATAAAGCCATGGAAAAATTTTTTTTTTTTATTTGGGTGAAACAGATACCCAAATGAAATATTTAGTCTAAAGGAAATTAGGTAGTAAACACATTTTATTGGTCCACTATTCCTCATACCATCCGATCTGTAGTAACCATATAAAATCCTAAAAACGAAACAAAGCCAGCAACGTACACCTAACGTACTGGATGTAGAACTTAAATAGGCTCCAAGTCCTGTGCCGGTTGCGTGGAGGCGCGCGCGCAGGCGGAAGTGAGAACGCCCGAAAGAAAGTACTCGTCGGCAACCGGTCGCGATAGTAGGCCAGCAGAGGTCACTGCGGACGCGCTAGTCGAGTAGCTCGCCTCTATCAACGTCAAAACTTGACATACTATGATTATCCCGTTAGTGGATAGGTAGGTGGAAGGTGTATGTTGCTAGGATAGTATGCTAGACCTGAAATTTTGAGTCTTAAAAGCAAATATCGCGCTTCAGAGATCGAAAAATTAAAAGAAACTTAGCTGATTGAACTGAATGATTGATTGCTATTGGAGAACCACTTTGAGAATTACTTTGAGTAGAACCAGCCTCGCATTATCAATGAACAAATTAGTAGCTGAGCAGACGGAATAAGGCATTCATTAAACATTAAAGAAATGATCACAAAAGTTTCTAAAAACTGGATAAGAAAGAGTTATAGCTCCGTTTATCACAGCTACAATCGTCAACATGTTGTAATGACTACTGTAAAACTTGATATCACATACTACTTACATTTAACGATCCACGTTAAATGTTAATCTATCCATTTCTTTTAACTGACATCTACAATTAACTCACGGAGATAACTAGCTAACTTATTAAACGTCTAACGAAAGAAAGCATTAAAGATTAAATTTTATCGAATTATATAACGTTGAACTAAGCATTAACCATTAAGCGTAATATTGGAGAAAATAAAACCAATTACTCGTTATAAACTGTGAAGTGAAATCGACTGACGATATCCACTCTTATTCCGTCTATTCGTCTTTTAAAACGGTTGTTTTACAACCTTGTAGTCAAAAGAGAGAAAAAAGAAATTTATGTTTAAATAATTAAAACATTTTATAAAAGTTGAATAACAAAATCATAGCGTCTCTTTTAGTAAGGACACATGTCAACGGAACATCATAGAGGTCTAAGTTTTAAATTATATTTCGGCATGTGACTGCGGATTGTTAAAAGCCTGAAAGTCTGACAACTAGCCTTTCCTGGTTGTTTAGCTGGTTGTCCAGGGTTCCATATTTATGAAATAATAGTATTCAACTCTGGAGTTCTGGTTCAAAAGTTCTGGAGTGGCGACCGTGAACCGGAAGACGTTGCGTTGGAAGGCCTCCCAAGGTTGCAGGGATTCGCTGGATGCGAGTCGCACGAGACCGGTCAATGTGGCGACACTTGGGGAAGGCCTATGTCCAGCAGTGGACGTCTTTCGGCTGAAATGATGATGATGATGATGAGTATTTAGCTGCATTCGGTTAGACTGAAAGCAGACTTCAACAAAGTAGAAAAAAGGTTAGGCAGCAGTTGATTAACCGCCTGACTACAAGGTAAATGCCTCTTCACTTAAAGAGAAAGAAAGAAATACCACATACCACCGTAAATTGCATGCCTTAACAAGTAATCTTCAAGATTTCATCACGTACAAAATGAATGTAATCTAAAAATATAATCTCCGTTACATACAAAGCAATTACATGTAAAATATAAAAAGTTATGTAGTATATTATTGTAAGTTACGCTCCGTGAAAATAGACGTGTGTGTCTAGCAACCGTGAACTTGGTTTAACTTAAGTTATTTCATACAACGTAACTCCGTGATTGACAGGTCGTTATATTGTGCTTAGACTTGACCTCAATAATGTTATCGAGATCTCTGCATTGAGAAGTTTGTTGCGTATTAAAAAAAAAAGAAGTTTGTTACGTATAAAGTCCCTATTAAACATAACAGATAAAACATTTGTCAAATATTAACAGAAGGTCATTGCCAGAAACTAAAATTTTCATGCTTCTTAGAATATAGTTTTAAGCACATTGGTATGCTCTTTTCAGGAATTTTAGTCGAGTATTTATAAGAATAATGTATAAACAAGAGTCATTTGAGAAATGTGCTAAAATAAAACCACCCATTTCCTTGTTGCAAACTTTCCTCAAAGCAGCGTCAAACAAAAATGCAACTATCTATATACCATCCACCAGAACTTCAATCGATACATTCATCATTCATTCGCGACATTCAATCGATAAATAAAAATCGATAGCCTTAAGCGTATTCTAGTCCTATAGGAAGTGAGGGACGACTAACACAAATGTTCGCCGTATTTGTGTCACTTTGTACGCGAATACATTGACCTTACGGCTAGTGTCGCGATTTGGGAGCGCTCGAGTAGCCAGTGACGATGTGTGCAGCTGTGTTGTAGGGCAACTTGGTAACAGGGAAAGTTGAGAAAGGTGTTGAAAAATATGATGAACGAGCCAGTCATGCTATATTAAAAAAAAATTAAGAACTTATTTTTTTGAAGTCGCTTTTCATTTTCCTTTATTTCCTGCAATCTGGTTGTTTTATTCAAGCTTAAGGAGTGATAATCAAGTATGATACTTTTTATAAAAAACTATACAAACATTTTCCTATCTACCAAATACATTGCATTTTCGAACTTTAAATAACGTTTAGTTCTCGAATATTTACAGAAATACCATCCACCGCACCTGTCCCGCAACAGAGAAGCACCATGCATACACGACCCGCACCAGTGTTAGAGACTCTGTCCAAGAGAAAGTCCTCAGGGTCCATTCACAAGGCGCATACAAATATTTGTGTACGCCTACTATACCAAAAACGAGTTTCGACCTTTCTACCTTCGGACGCTGTCGCGATATCGACCTCTATGGACTGTATGCTGACAGTTTTTGTTAATGAGTGTGTTAGTTGGCTGTACAACTATTAAATGACATATTAATTACAGTTTTTAATAAAATTATGTTTTTGTTTTTTCGTGTTCCTGATTAAGATTATGAAGCTTTTAAAGTCACCGGCGTTTGATACCTTGTATGCTATTGCATGGCTTTGTAAAGTTCTAGATATTTTAGTACATTGAAGATTTGATGCGGAAAGCTGCTTCAGGAAATTAAAAATAATTTGATTTTCTTCCTTCGGTGGAAGTACATTTTAATACCTATATTTTTTGGGTAAAATAACAATTCAACATTACATTCATGAACATAGGATATATGAATGTAAACACTTGTGAGCAAAACTAAACTTTTCTCATAAACATTAGTTTGATATTATTTTTAAAAGTCTACAATTTTCTAAGCACTTCCTGAACTTTCTAGCAGTGTAGATAAACTCGTATTGTGCGTCGTGACTTCTCATTTCAAGTTGACACGACAATGTTTATCTTAGATAAGTGACTCAGTACATTTTGTTAATTTCAAAAGGATTTCTAAGTAAATTTTTAACGGTTCATTATTGTAGCCTACTCAACATTCCCACCCGTTCCTGATTGTGATAGATATCTCGACAGGAAGTCAGTCTATCTAAAATATTAGCAGTAAAAAACTAGCAACACAAACATGAAAAGCCTTTGAGTCAATTTTTCAAATAAGCAAGTAGATGACCAAGCTTTTCGCGTTATTTTATAATTTCCTTTATATTTATAATCTCATCGTGTGCTTAGCTATTCATTAAAAAGTTGTTTGGATTGTAAAGTCAGAAATCTTTCATTATGTTTGAGTATAAGGAGAAAACATAAAATGTATTAATACAAAACACGTTTGCTAATAGTAGTAAAAAGCTTTAACAACATCACATTTACCCATTAAGTAAAAAATTACGAAACGGACGCAATTTGATAAGAAATAAATTGATATTTTCTCTTTTTCAAACCCGATCAAATAATTCAATAATGCCTTGTATGTAGTAGGTAAGAATGTGGTGTTGCAAAACTTATGATATGTCCATACGAAACGCCCACGTTTTCGTTTTTACGTCACGTTATCAATAGCACTTAAAGCGCGTTTACACACATAACCTTAAGTGAAAGTACGGGGCCGGTCCCCTCATACTAATGTTCAAAATAATTAAAGATTCTGACACAATACACGCTGCTCGCACATTTCTCCAGTGGACGCGGCGAGTCCGTAAATAAGCTGAATAAATTAATGAATCGGACCTAACCCTCTTGGAATGCCATAGATTATGAAATTTGGGAAAACCCGATTCAACAATTGATACTAAATTATAGATAGGTACAGGTTTTCACTGATCGTAAACAAAGTTTTTCCTTTATGAATAAGTGAAAGCTTTATGACTAATGATTTTGTTTGCATTATGCAAAACAAGTTAGGCTGAAACGATTTGCACAAATGTTACAAAATTGAAAAAATTTGTAAGCCTGCATGCAATAGCTTCGCGGGTGGGAAGATAAGGCAGTGATAATGACACTTAATTTACAACATGAATGAATGAATGATGTTAATTTACGATGTGCATGAATGAACGAATTCAGTCATTGCACTTGAAATCTTGAAACATTTTATAGTTAATAACAAAATAAACTTTAAATCTTTGTTTCAGCTATTTTTCCTTTTGACTGGTTTTTATACGTCACAGCTAAGTTACGGAAAATGATCGAGTAAAACAAGTTTTATTTAAAGTGTCACACGAAAGGAAAATGATTTATAAATATTAAAATTCGTAATCAAGGCACAGGTCGACAGGTATATATAGAAGTGCGTCTGCGTGTTGGTTGATCTGTGTCCCCGCCGGCTACCATCACTACTTTCCTTCCCTGCGTGTGTGACGTAACTCTATAAAAGAGTGTGCGGTGAAGACGCCGCCGCTATATCGTTTCCGCTCGCCACGCTCGGCCATAGCGTCCCAAACACCGGCAAAGAAGGACGCGGGCGGAACCTCTTCCGCAAGAGCCCACACGGACTCAACAGTGACAGTTCAATAAAAGGTGAAGTGTCAAGGACATAGTGCATGTGATTGTGTTCGTGATAGTGATGTGATATCGTGATAGCACAGTGGGCTGGTGGTCGGGTCGGCACTGTCGCGGTCGCGATGCTCCCGGGTGAAGTTATTTAAAGGTTGTGTTTGTTTCAGATACGAGATGAGGTCGTTGTTCTTATTAGCGGCTTTGTGCTGCCTAGTGTTGTCGGTGTGCGGTAGCCCTATCGCCCGGCCGGAGGAAGACAAGGAGGTGGGCAGGCAAGCTGCAGCTGCAGCTCCTGCAGCGCCCGCGGCGGCCACCGACGATGATGATGATGACGATGACGACGACGACGATGACGATGATGATGTCGACATAGATGCGTTGGCAGGTAAGCTAAATACCATTATGATTGATTATTCGGTGATGTTACATAGGTGTCTTCTCGGCAAACCCTGGATGATCTTGTAATCAAACGATCAAGTATCAACGAAAATGACTTTCGAGGAAAAAAGAAAAAGTTTTAAACACCATTAGATATATTGATGCAATCAATTAGTATTCATGTTAGAACAAACTTATAAAGTTCATAGACATATCGCTAGTGTATGGACCAGTTCATGTTTTACCGTTCAAATGAGCAGGAGCCATAACGGTAGATACGATAAATACATCTCGTGAGATATACGCTGACATCGATGATGCTGCATTAGCAACAGCATTCGAGCTTAGACGATTAATCATTGATAGAAAATGTATTGCGTTTTACAAAACACCTGCATAATTGTTCCGCAAATAGCATGTTAATAGCTAGTTAAATGATTCAAGCATAGCTGAACACTTTGAAGCAATTTGCATCCATAATTTACGACTTAATGCAATTACTTCTTCAATAGAGAGATACTCGGCTAACGACATTGTATCCAAATTGACTCTGTTGATGGAGAATTATTATCGATGGTCCTATCATCGTAAACATTTTATATAGTTAGATAAATACTGAAAGTTCACATAATTTTGCTTATTTCCAATGACCTAAGCAGGAATAAAATTTATTATAATGAATCAATTCATTACATTAAAAGCAATTAACCAATACACAAATATACGGTAAATGTGTTGCGATACTTCGATAAAATTCCTTAGAATCAGGACGTGGCGGGGCCACCGCGGAATGTGAGTCGAGCAGCGTGACAGGCGCTCTCAATCGTTAATTAATTCAAACAGAAAGACTCAATCAGAGAAATTGACGCTCCCCTGCTTTCTCGCTCCGAAAGCCTCGCTCAGGACGTCACGCACCGCGAGACGGCGGCGGCGGTGCGCGTCTCTCATTAACTGTTCGTTTAACAGTTCATTTGTGTTAGGTATCGGTAATAGTGCTAATAGAATATGTATGCATCGGAGCGGAGAGAATGTGCGATGAGTGCTAATATATGAAGTGAACAGGTGTACGGTTTTGAAATACAACGTTAATGCTCTAGTTAACGCCACTTTACATTTGATCACGTTGTTCTAATTTGGGCATATTTTGTCACAGGTGACGACGACGATGATGACGATGATGACGACGACGACGATGATGAGGAGGAGGCAGATGATGATGAGGAGGACGATGACTACCTCGAAAGATTCTTCGATGACATCTTAGGAGGAGGTAAGAACCCACCAAGTGCTAAGCTTTACAATATCTATACTAGCTTCCATAATATATATTTAACGATCAAAAATAAAACCCACAGAAGAAGAAGATGACGATGATGACACACCTGCGGCCGTACAGCCAGTCGTCGCACCCGCCGACACAGTCGCAGCCGCTCCTGTCGCTCCCGTCGCCGCCGCCTCTGAGGAGGCCGCGGCCGTCAGTGAAGAGGCTGAGGCAGAAGGAGAGGCCGTAGAAGGCGAAGAGGGAGCAATTGTGGCACAGAAGGAGCCTGCCAGTGCTGAAGTTGAGGCACCTGTTGAAGCGGCGGAAGAAGCCGCTGATACTGAGAACGAGGAGGACGATGATGATGATGACGATATCGGCATCGACCCCGTTGGCGAGGACGAGGACGACGACGACGATGACGACGACGAAGAAGGCGAGGACGACGACGACGATGACGACGACGACATCACCGACGCGCTCGGCAGGCACATCTCTGCCAAGAACTCACGTGAGTCCAAAAAGCTGAAGGCGAGCGTCGCGGCGTATGCGAAAAAGGCCGCGAAAAAAGCCAACTACCTGGGTAAAGTAAAGAAAACCAAAGCGACATCCGCCGCGGCAGTCGCTCCTGAACACAAAAAGTTCAGATAGTGAGTAGGCGGCGAGATCCCGGGCGAGCCATGCCCTCTCATCCACCTGACGAGACCCCCGCGGTCCCTCCTTTAGCTTAGCTATTTATTGACTATTTATTTATGCTATTTATTTAATTTATTAAGTGAGTGTGTTTGATGTGTGAAAGTGTAAGTATGGTACCGAGAAAGTTAAAGTTAAATTAATGTCTAGATCATGTCACACTGGTCTCGTGGCAATTTATTTGAAATAAATCTGTTGTTCTAATTTATGTGTTAAATTCTTTATCACACACACCTCCACGACGATTTGTGCGTCATCATTGTACACGATACATAAAATTTTGTACATTTTTTAATTTTGTCGTACGTCGGTCAGAAAACTAGTTGCCTAATCTATCTCGGTGTCAACTAATCGAGTGACATTTTCTAGTAATATTAATTTAATTTTGGTTGTTACAATAAAAATGTATACTAGTCAGCTTCATCTATTTATACTCCTCTTACCCTGATCCATAACTGTAACATTATGCTGTAGTTCTAATATTATGCATATATTTAATTGCTCTATCTTTCATATTATTTCCATAGTACATTTACGTAGCAGTATTGTATGTAGAAATTAAAATATTAATAACTAGCTTTTTGACCGATCTATGTATATAATATAACGCACAAACATCCTTTCCTCTTATATATCATCCCCTCCCTGATATCCTTATCTGCCGAATAGTAGAATAGCTGTAAACATTATCAAAATCTCGAACAAGATTCCATTAACTGATAATGGTATAATATCTTTGACGAAGATCTAGAAACCCCACGAGTGTGTGGCGCGGGTGCGCGGGCGCAGTGCCGGTCGTCCGCCAAGGAACTAGTTCGGTATATGTGTGTTAGGAGGCCGGCGTCCACCGCCCGCTTACTTTCCCAACCGGAGCTCGAGCGATGAACCCGCCCGATTTCTTCTACAACCTTGACACTTTCTTTGACCTTGCTTAGGCCGCGCCCAGGAACGACCTTGACGAATATTCAAGCAAAGTTTAAAAACAACCGATAGAAAGTAAATCAATATAAATGTTTACTCTCACTAAATGACGAAATTTGCGTGCCGAACGTCCGGTACAGTGAAAACAACATAATGAGATGCGAAAAGAGAAATTTTTAAATGTTTGTCTTCGTGAAACGCTGGGAGTGTCGCGAGGAGTCATATGCGACCTAATTGGAACTCGTTTATTGTCGGCCGCACATAGTCACCTGTAGCCACTCAGAATACATCCGGCTCATACTGTAGAAAATAAACATAAAAACCCTAAGCAAAGTAAAATGTCTATAGGAATTACCATAGCGACGTAACTAGAAGTTGCGCAACTACTCATAGCACATCAAGATATGGTTATTACAATGTTACATATAAAATGAGAAGAGGTGGCGAATATAGACAGACCTCGAGCCACTTGTAGTATTAGAATGAATACCAGAATGCCTAAAGCGGCTTCGCGCCGTATCAATGTATGCCGTAATTAGATTTCTTCCAATGTGCGTGGTACGGCACGCAGTTTCTTTTACGTGTGGAAAATAGAAAATCCACCGTTGACTGGGCGTATTAATTGTGAACAACGATTATAATTCAAGTGGGGCTCCGAGAGACTGATACAGTTAGCTCGCGTGCCAACATAACGTGGCTAGAATCAGGTGTAGGATTTAGTTGAATAATTATCAAGCGAACGATGTATAGGTACACTTGCATGCTGATATTCGGTCTTACAATTTAGGTCTATTTAAATATAGACACATGAACGTGACCGTAGAAAGAGAAACTGAAGTTTCTCTTGTGCTTTTGAATAATCAATGTTTGATTTTATTTTTTTTGGGTATTCACTTCGGTTCACTGATAAAACTTCAAACTTTATTGACCCCGTAGTTAGAACTGATACAAGTTACAACGTTCCGGAATCCAAAATCGTTGGAAAGGATTTTATTGAGTGGTAGTACAAAATATTGAGATATCCTGTCACTTAGGATAGTAAAGCCGTGATTGCGAAGTGACTGTAAATTGCAGGTAGATACTTAACATATTATGAGGTGACGACAAATCTGGCTACCGGGTTCTTTTCCAATTCGCACGCACTACTGGAACTCGATTAAAAGTCACGTCACAACAACACACAGTCGAACGATTTTAGGAGTTATGTTAGGCTGTGTGTTATTTTTTTTGTAGGATTCGTTATATTTAACGCACTTCACAATTTGTAGGCTTCTTCACGATTATGCTTCTTTACTTTGGCGAAACATTCACTTATACCTAACCTGTTAAAATTAAAATTTCTCTCACTCTTTCTCTTTTCTGAGTTGAAATATTTATCAAACATAATTGTTTTTGTTTGTATGTGGGAACCAGTGAAAACGCACAGTTAGTATTGTTAATACTGGTTCCACTAAATAAAACTCAATCCAACATATGGATCTTGGTTACAACAGGAAATATTCAGGCACATTGCTGTTCTTATTTCAGTCTTTATGTGCTCATTGGTATATCATTAGACCGTTAGGTCGATACAACGTGCATTCCATAGACTATTTAGCCTCTAGTCGATGCACATAGTCAATTTAATACTCATGATTAAAACAGTGTTTCTTCATATTCGGCCCGTAACTTGGTGTTAACGTTATAGAAAATTATGATTTCGCCTTCCTTTGTTATGACACGGTAATTATATAGTTCCTTCATAGTTGAGTTCTTTCTATCAACATTTTTGTCACAACAAGTCAATGTATCATTAGAATTCGTGACATACAGCAATTAAGTGATACTGAAGCAACTTTAGTAATAATCGAATTCATCACGAAAACAGTATATGTTAGTTAACTGTCTTTGATTTATTTGCCTTTAGCAATACGTGTTGTAGCCGACTGTAATTACAAAATAATTGGAGTGTAACAAATGAGATACAGAACAAAAAAGGTTTTATTTTTGCTAAGAAATAAATTAATGTGTTTTTATGTACTGACCTGGCATTTGTTGTACATAGCAATTGATTATAGGAAATGGAGAAACGTTTTTTGCATCAGCAACTTCGCAGTCTTGTTCAATAAAAGTTAATGCAATGTTTCATAGAACGAGTTTTCAAATCTTTTGCTGCACTAGGTTCCACTAGGTTTTATGTAGATTCAGCTTCGACAGTTAATTTATTTATCACTGTATCAGTAACTTAATCGGAGTTAGTTTTAAATGGTAATTGAAAACACAGAACCTTCAATGTAATAGTATTTAAGTTACTGTGTTTTCAGTTACGAGCAGGAAATTTTAAAATGACAGGCTTTTAGTATTCTACTTTAGGACGACAGATTGATTGAATACAGACTGGGACCAAATCAAAAGGGGATTATACCACTTAACCAGAATTTACTTGGTTATCAAACTTTTTAATTGCCACTTTGAGAAGGCTATCGGATTTAAAGACTTTATTACGGTTTTGGAAGTTTATCTCAGAGTTAATGATTATGATGGCAATAATTATTACTTAAGAAGAGAGTTATATATTAAGACAGAAATAGGTTCTGATGAAACTTTTCATATATAGGTAATCTGGATACCTTCCAAGTATTAGGTTTTCCAATTGTCTATACCACCAATAAATATTTAACAGGCGCTCTCAGTGAAGAGACGACGAAGAAGCCGGCGACTGTACCAGCAATCTACATCGTCAAGTACAACCGTTTCGTTGACAACATCCTGGAGAAGATGAACGATATCCTGAGGACATCGTACGACCCCGTAAGTGTAAAACTTCAGCCCATCGACGCCAACAAGAAGACCACCAAGCCAAAGAAGGGTAACAAGTCGAAGACTAAACCAAAAAGGTAAGAGACTACCTAAAGTTCATAGTTATAAATATTCATAAAGGAGAAAGTACTAATAAATGTAACTTCGTGACTAATGACTCAGACAACATACAATACAACTTTGTTTAACCGACATACCGGCTGACTCAACCAAATAATCTGGACAAAGATATCCTTACGTAACTTAATTTCTCTTTTAGGAAAACCTCAAACAAGAAGAAAACTACCGGACGTGGTACTGAAGCAAACATTACCAAAGAGCAAACAGTTTCGGAAATCCCAGCAGTTAAAGAAGATACTCAAAACAACGAAGTGAAACCTATAGAGGTTGTAGCTGAGCAAACTCCGCTTGCGAGTGAACCTAGAGCTATCAAAGAGAAGGCTGGTTCTGAGAAAGCTAAGCCAACTCCGGTTAGGACTAAGCCAGCTGTCAAACCACCTACTAAGACCACTAAGCCTAAACCTAAGCCGACAAAGGCCCCAGCTAAGACCACAACTAAGGCCACAACTAAGAAACCACCGACTAAGAACAAGACTAAGACTTCTCAGAAGAGTAAGCCCAGAGCTAAGGGAACCTTGTATGGTTTGTCATCCTTGAGGCGAACTGGTGACGTTTCAGTTAGCATCATGGCTGACCACACCACTGTCAAGAGCAACTTTGCTGTTGGACCACTGATACTGAGAGTTGAGAAAGAGGTATGTGTATCCAACTATACTATTTATATTTTTAACATAGTCAGTTTGCTTTAAATGCTTTCGTAAAACGTTGGCAAGAGTAATGGTTCTTAATATGACAGTATTTCTTTAATTGTCAGTTGCCATTTGTGTACTCAATCTCTTTTTTCGGTAAGTTGTTTTCTGTTGTTCAACTATATTGTTTTTTATTGTGAAGCCTTTTATACTACTTAATCACTTGTTTATTTAGATTGGACGTGGAGCTAAGAAAGACATCAGATCTGCTACAGCGACCACTGCCGAGATGCTGGGCAAACTGACTCTGAGAGTCAACAACCAGGGTGTTGCTACATTACATACCATCAAAGTTCTTCAGCCAAAACAGGTGCATTTTCATGCTTTTATATAATTTTATTATCAAGTCATTATTAGACAAGAAAGTAGAAAAACAAAAGCCGAAAGTATGACGAAATTCTGATGCCCGAAACATTTGCGAAACTAATTCTACTTGAGACCGTTATTCAGTTATTATTTGTTTCTATTTTCTGCTCGGATTTAGAACAAAACGAAAACAACGATGCAGTTCTTGAAGCTAAATCGAATTGATATTTTGTATGGACAATTTAATTATCTCTTTCAAATCAATTTGCCGTTTCTAATCAACAGTTCAAGGCCTTGACAACTCGCCGTACTTGCCGCCGCCGTTAAATAGGGCCGTAGTTTGGAAAAATGCCTATGATAATTATTTTTATGTATGCGCAGGTCCGAGTGGACAGCAACAACGAACGTACTCGGGAGCTAGTCTGGCAACGCAGCGCAAGAATAGCACATGTCGTCTCCGAGAAACTTCTCTCTGCGTCTAAACCTATGTTCCACCACCAGACCGTCGTTAAACAGTAGATTTTGAACTTAATGAAGCAGCTCAAAGGTACATTTTAGCTTGCTTTTTGGCAGCTAAGGGTTCGGGTGATGGGATTACAGATATTGCATTTAGGCAGCCGACTCGTCAGACGTGTATAACTAATAACTCAAGCAGGATTTTTAAAATGCCAGTGACCGTAGGGGTTTCGGCACCAAAGTTTTCTCATTTTCTTGTTTATCAAAATATTGTTCGGATATTTCAGAATAATACAAAATACACCTTTGAATTGTCGGTTTGTGTAATTGACTGATTGATAGATAATAATTTTAATTTATTTCTCGACGTTTATAAGAGTTCTAGAGTATATTTTTCAGTCGTAAGACTTATGATACTCATTATTTTTAGTAAATAGTCAGGCAATGCATTTACTACGTTGTAACGATATGGTGCTAAGATTTATAGGTTAGGACATACATAGACAATTTTATACAATGTATATTATTTATTTTGAATAAATATTTTTATAAATACATTTTGTTTGTTGTTTTCCTCGTTGATGGTGGGTGCTTTTACTTTACAGGTTCTCTTCATGGTCCAATCGAATCACAATTAATATAACGATAAATAAAACAGAAAACTCAATTGTAAAAATGTATTTTTAATAAAATATTGAACAATCTGTAGATTGTTCAATATTTTTTTCTTCACTGGTAAGACGCTTTGTTTAAAATGATTCAATAATAAATACACAAAATTGTGCTTCAGGAGCAATTTATCATGATTACATAAATGTTTCAAAGTAAACACATAAAAGAAAAATACAATTATAATAATGATTTATAACCGTTTATTTTAATTAAATGGCAAGCATTATGTATTGTATTGTATAACGGGATGGTGTACGCAAATCCACGTCAAAGCGCGAATTTTGCGTGCGGGG
The DNA here is from genome assembly GCA_963576755.1 of Noctua janthina. Lineage (NCBI taxonomy): Eukaryota > Metazoa > Arthropoda > Insecta > Lepidoptera > Noctuidae > Noctua > Noctua janthina. The sequence continues at coordinate 11,392,528 of OY755055.1, forward strand.
AAGCATTATGTATCTTGACAATTAAAATAATAACCTGATTTTTGAGTTTGGCTAAATCTGAAAATTCTTAAAAACACCAATAAATAAGTACTCAATTTTAGCCGACTCGAATTTTGAAGATTTCAATCGATTTAACCAATCTCTAAATATGTTATGATATAATAGACTCACTTATCTTTGGTACTATTTTCTTTTATGCCTTCGAGACGAACTGGGTTTGACACATTTGAACAAAATTAACTAATACAAAATTAAATAAACAAGAATTACTTATGTTAGACTTCAGAATTACAATAAAATAACATAAAAAGGTTTAAATATCTAACGATATAAGGTACCCGGATCACACTATCTCAAACTGCAATACAAAAATTACCAAACTACCTACATTTCAGTAAAAAACACACCTTATATACTAATTTGCCTAGTATTGCATTATTAAGCAGGTACATCTTGAAAGTTGGCAACGTCGCATAAATCTGTCAAATATTGCTTAGTATTCATCAATTTATTAAAGTTACTGAACGATATTATGAAATTCTGTGTAAAACATTGACTATGACTTGCAATCAAAACAAAATCAATGCTGTGGCACTGAATATTTAGCTTATTGATGTAAAAAAGCAACTGAAAAGCTTCCAGATGCCTTCTTTTCCCCTAAATCTAACACATAACATCACGCCTGTTATCCCCAAAGGGTTAGGCAGAGGTGTAGTAGTACACCAACATTTCGCCAGTTATGAAACTCAGGGGGGGTTTATAACATAACAATATCTACAGTGGTTTCATTGCAATTCCTAATCAAAACTGTAGTGCAACATAGAGCGATATAACATAGTTTATTACAGTAATATTCATTTATTAATCAAATTATTTAAGGTGGAAGCGCCAGGGTAGTCCGCGAAATTCAAAATTTTCTTCGTTTTTTTGCAATTTGCAGGTCAGTGTCAGGTGGCATGTTGATTGAGATATGATTCGCGACACTAGCGGATATGGTTTTACCGACTTAAAATCAAGAATACAACCCTAAAGTTCATAATTCGGTTGAATGACTATGCCATGAAAAGTCATTCAATACGTGTTACCGCCGCAAATCATATTTTGTTCAACATACACACTGACCGGCAAATCGCAAAAAACGTAAGAAAATTTGAATTTCGTGGGCTACCCTGGCGTTTCCACCTTAACAGCTATTTGCGACGTTGTCAATTTTCAGAATGCACAGGCTTAAGTAAAACATTTAATAGTTGATAAGGAAAATAATTCTCACTTTTACAACAAGAACATCTATTTATTTATATTTAAAGAGACCATCTCTTCGGGCAAGTGTTACTCCTGAATTAGTTCAATAGCAATTTATTCGCTGCGTCACATTGTCATACGGCTATGATACCAAAAAAATATGATGCTAAAGTCGAATCGTAAAACAAGTGAATGTCAACTTGTATTATGATAAGCATGAGATATGGTATTTAGCGACAGTTAGTACGGGTAGCGTAAAATGTCGTTTGCAAATGCAAGTTTTTGGTACAAGTTGACATTCGCTTGTTTTGCCAGCTTATAACGACGTGACTATAGTAGCAGACTAGAGGACCTAAACACGTGGTATATCGTCGTTGAAGTTCTGACATTACGTAAGTCATTTTAGGGAGTTTGACATTTTGATTTTTGATGCCGTTTGCCGTTTGGTGGAATCCGAGGCCGCGTTGTTTCAGCCAATCACAGAAACAAGCAACGTTTCTATCTAATTTGAAGTGAACACCATTACATGGCATAATTATGCAGTTATTTCAATCTCCTGAAAAGTTGTTATTTTTGACTTACGTGGTGTTAGAACTTCAACGACGAAATACGACTTTCAGCAGGACTGACGGAACTTTTCGACAGCTTATGTCAATTCGATGCATTTTTTATTTTTTTTAACGCGATAGAATGCCACTTTGTCCCTAACCGTTTTACTGATACTGGTAGCCTGCGTCATTCCACTTCTAGGCAATGGGTGACTGCTGTGCCATGACTTTCAGTTATTTCGATCTAGATCTAGACCCTTAGGTGAAATATTTTGGATTTAACTGGAACACGGACATGAACTGGAGTTATTGCAAATGTACAACAACACAAAAGCAGTTGTCGGTAAAACTTGACCGTAGAGATGTCCTCTAAAGCTCAACCTATCGATATCACGTCTACGGGCATCGAAATGCTTAAACAGACAGTTTTCTTTTCGACATTTACGAAATCGATGAGTGGTATTTCAGATCACATGCTTCATTGATAGCATTTTCGTTTGTCTGACTTTCAAAGACAGATTGAGCGATTACGAACCAGATTGTTTAGCGTTGAACGCCGTTAATTGTATATTTAATTTATCTATTCTATACTTATTCTAGTTTATTCACTAATCTGTACAAGATCGACAATAGTCAATAACTTATCTAATTGGACACAAAGACACAGATTATTTGGAAGATTTTAACTATATTCTAGGAAAGCAAAACGATTTGCTATGAAAAAAAGCTGATCTCTAACTCATTCATACCAGATAGGAATGTCGAAAAAGGGAATATCCAAATTGAGGCTAAAGCTACGTATTTATTTCAAATGCCTAATAAGATGCCTTGTGTTAAACCGTTTGAGCAAGCAGGCATTAAGTGTACGTTACAGTATTTTTGGGACATGTAGAATATTTCAGGAAAAGTTTAAAGTTCAAATCTAAAACAACGTAGACTGTAGTTAGTATTGTTAAAAACAATTTGTTACAATAGTAACCATAACTTAATTAAGTACTTACTTCCAACTTGCAAATAATATTTAACGTTAGGAACTATCTACACAAAGTACACTTTGTCGAACTTGTACGCTATCTACACAAAAACCTATACACTGAAGATTTTGTGGTTTTAAAGAAATAATCTTGCTACAGATTAAAAATTGAATTTGTGATTAGTAAAGTGAATTTGTATGTAAAGAATCTATGTACAAAATTTCAAAACTGTATCATGAAATATCAAAGTTATAAGCTTGTTCTGTTACCTAGTTGTCCGCACAAAAACGTGGTCACCACGCAGCGCGCGCCTCCAGCGTCGTCTTGAGCTCATTGATAATAATAATTTGGCAGTAGGTACCTAAATGATTGCGATAGGTACTTAAAGTCGCTCGGTGTCCAACTTTTAACTTTTTAAAATATTTTTGGGAAAAAATATTACATGGTTTAAAAATTATTGGAATCGATTCAGTTACTTATTCCGAACAAACTATATTCAGGTTTCGCATATACTAAAAATAATGTTGTATAAAGGGTGTAAATAGACCCTTAACATAAACGAAAGGCACTTGTTCTCCCCGCCACTGCGATCATTTTTTTGTTCTAGACTATACCTGGGAAACTTCTAGTTACGGAGATATTGGGGGTCATAGTTCCAACTTTTTCACAAGTTTTTTTTTTAAATACATGTTTTTAATGTAAGATTTTTACTTTACACACCTCCACGGCCCTCGAACTATTCAATCCATTCATCAGCACAATGCTATGAGTGCTTTCCATCGACTCGTACAATAAAACGTGATTTTTCACCCCAAAAAAAAAGTCGATTCCCAGCAATAATCTTTGCGTAAAGTTACTTAGTTTAATGTACAGAATGCTTGGTTGACGGATATGTGAAGGGTCTGTTTACACCCAGTATAACTATTAATTTCTGAAACCACAAAACCCTCAACTATTACGCTACTAAACCTATACACTACACTACGTATTACCGTCACGTGTCTTTAATCTCGTTCTGTTGAGATCTCGTCCCGTTCTTGCTTAACAACGGCATACAGTTTTGTTCGTCAGCTATCACAATCTCTGTGATATCGTCGTCTGTTTGTTTCAGCGAGTCGTAGTTAGGAGGCGGCGTGAGCTCTTTGCCGCTTAGTATTGGAAGAGGGATTTGGCCGGTGAGATCTGTGGAAAAAAATAAATTCTTACTTCTTGTTTATCGTGTGGTTAGTGCCTAACCTGGTGTCAGTGTTTTTTTTACGCGACTAGAACAAATATGGTTTTACTGAGTTATAATTATTAAAATCATCATAGTTCATATAAACTCCCACTAAGTTCATTTAATCCCATTGATTGACTATTTCATGAAAAAGTCACTCAATACATGTTACGGTCGCGAATCATACATTTTGTTCAACAAAGAGCCTGAAATTGACCGGCAAATTGCAAAAAAGGTAAAAAAAAATGAATTTCGCGGGCTACCCTGGTGCGAGTGAGCCAACAACGATGACACCAAGAAGTACTAAATTCACTTACTATGTAGCGTCGAGTCCAGCTCAGCATGTGTCAACACTACCACCACATTAGACCCAGCTCCACTAAAGACTGACGCGACGTTCGCGCGAGGGGACAGTAGCACTAGCGGCTGGCCGCGGGATGCCAGGGAGCCCGATAGTGCGCATATGCCTTTAGCTGCGGTGAAGTCTGCACCTGAAAAGAGAGCAAAAGGTTTATTAAAAATCTTCGCGACCATGGAAGGTCTCGCAATGAAGATTTTTAAGGGGGTAAGTGTTTTTTTATTCCGTCAAAAATGTTTCCTATGTTAACTTTATTTCGAAAGTTTATGGGTAAAACACACAGACTGGCTACGCACATTATTTTCTATTTAAATATGAGTTTGGATATGTCAACGATGACAGGACAATCAAAACATCCGAGTTTCATTTTATATTATTTTTTGTTATTGTTATATTCGTATCTGATCGTGGCATCACTTTGGGGTCCTATCAGAATACCAGCGCTGTGACTTTTTTTTAAATGTTGCAGCGCCATGCTGAGATAGGTATCTTTTGGCCTTGTACAGGGTAAATTTAATATGTTTTATCTTTTTCTTATGTTTACGTTTTTATATAATTTTTATTGTAATCTCATTCATTTTTTTTTTGTTTTGTCCTGTGTGAGTCTAATAAATACTTTTTCTTTCTTTCGTTCAGTTTGTCTAACTGACAGACGAAAGTTACTGATTGTTTAACACTGTATTATGTTCTTAGGTTCGAAAGTGAGCATCAAGCGCAAAGTCAAAACAATCCAATTATTTAAGACCTTCGATTAAAAGCCTACGCTTATACTGTCACTTACGGGATATCTTCCGGGATTGTTCATTATTTTAAGCTCCCGATATTTCGATGCTGTTGCAAGCGCCATGATCGCGGGTTGACTGGAGAATGCGGGTGGGTTGTGCGGATATCCCGTAAGTGAAACTATAAGTTTAGTTGTAAACTGTGAAAGCTTAAAACAGTGTTTAAAAGCCTAAGGTTTCGGGAAATTTTCAATCAATTAAGTCAGCCTATAGCAGTCCACTGCTGGACATAGTACTGCCGTGCCACAACACGCTGTTTTTTGCCTTCCGCAACCAGTCTGACCCAGCCAACTTTTTAAGGTTGTCGGTCCATCTAGCCGAGATTTTCATTTATCACGTATCGATATTTATCATGTACCTAGCACATATCGACAGTCGATAACCACAGGCATGCTGCATCCGCCTTGCTTCTTAGCGGCTCGCTCCACGTATTGCCTGATGTATTCCACGCCCGGGAAGTATAAACTGTTCCCCACTGTTACTAGAACGTAACTGAAGCCTGAAGCGTTCTGTAATGGATATTCATAAATTTACTATTATGTCAAAGCATTTCTATAGCAAGAGTTATATTAAAGGACCATGGGCAATTTTCTATGAAACCTGGGCAGAAGACCAACAGAATTGAAATATATCTCAAATAACCGCGGGGAGGGCGCGGGGCGCGGGGCGCGGGGTGCCGAACCCGGCTGCGCGCCCTACCACACCACTGAGCTCACTGCCACTCCGGGCATTTCATTGTACGGTCATCAAATACTATGTTAATTGTGGTACACCTTTATAATATACAGTCCACTAGTTTCATTATAAAGTCCCGACCTCACTCACTTCATACAAAAATAAGAAGTAAGTACCTAGGTCGCCGGACAACAGAAATAGAGCTACTTTTCTTTATAGAATTGGCTTCGTCAGAAACTGAAATGAGGTGCAAAACCACAACACACAAAGAGAACTTTCAGAAATAAATGGCAAAAAAAATGGTAATGGTAAAATACTGGTATTCAGCTTCGTCTGGGTAGACTGGAAGCCGACCCCAACATTCCAACTATGTATGTGTACAAAAGGATAGGCAGATGATGAGACTCACGGTAACTATCTCCGCCTCAAGCTGTGGCCTCGCACTGGGATACAGCAGCAGTATCACGTTGACTGCTACTCCGGCTAGGATACCCCGCTCGACGCCTACTGATAGGCACAGAGCAAATGTTGCGAATGCTGGCAATAGGTCCGCGCGTCGGGATCGCCACATTGGTTTTACTACCTGTAACATAAAAGAAGATTTTATTCACCTGCGTGAAGTTCGGTAACTGCCCATACGATTTTAAATTTTGCTGCTGATTATTCGAATAGGACAAAATGGTAAATATGACAATTCATTTAAAGTATAACACTAAAATAAGAAAATAAAACTCTTTATTAAATAAACCTGGAATTTATCTATACTGATGCGAGCTATACTTGTCAACACTCGAACTTAAAGGTGCATCCGAATATTTGATCCCTAGCTATAACTCCGTAAAGTCTTAATAGTTACGGGCGCGAATTAAATTTTAATCAACATGCAACCTGACACTGACCTGCTAATTGCAAAAAACGTAAGAACATTTTAATTTCGCGGGCTACGTTAGCGCATTCTCCATTTGTACGTGAGACACTTACCTCATATTCTATCATAAATATCACAGCACATATCACGACGGAAGCCAGCGCCGCCTTCGGAATGAAATAGAAGTACGGAGTCAAAAGACTTAGCGCTAACAGCACCAGTATTCCTGAAAGCCAAATAAATTTAGATATTAGTAAGTAACGCTTTTCGTATGAGATTTCAGTTCATCATCATTCTACTGCCCTTCATCATCTCATCTACCTAGCCTTTTACCAATTATGCGGGGTCGGCTTCTAGTCAAACTGAATGTAGTTAAATGACAGTATTTCACATGGCCGACATACCACCAGGGCAGGCCGCATGGTTCGGACTAAAAAGGGTATACAGGGTGGCGCCAACAATACGACAATAATTTGAACTGCGTACGTATCTACGTACCTCATGACGTTCCCAGTCTGCATATAAAAATTCATTTGAATATATATAGTATTTTAGTTACAGGGCATTGTTTTTCATTTTCAATATTTTCCATATGATGTCTGTCTGATGCTAGCACGGACAGGTTAACGACCCCCGCATCGGTATAAGCACTAAACACATGTTGCCAACTCGCTACTTTAAAAACCTTTTGCCAAAATCGTTCCCTAAATATCCATTTCCAGACGCAAATAAGTGCAAATTAGTTAGTAAAAGAATATTTACAAAAATGGTGTTGTATTTGGTTAACAGTTTTATGATATTTAGAAATAAAGTTTAATTTTTTTTTTTTAATTTATGTGCTAGGATTTATTTGATAGTTTAGAAATATTTTTATGCACTAATGTGAGCGACCGTGTGTGTGACTGTGTGTGTGTAATGACCGTCGTGTTGTCAGCCGCACTCTGTATATGGTCTAAGAATGTAACAGAGTGGTGCCCAAGACAAAACAAAAGAAAGAAAGACGGCGTCGTAGATGCGAGTATGAACGTTATAAGAACAGCGGAGGCCTATGCTGGAAAGCAAGACAACCATTTTTTTTTTTAAACCTTTCTTCACACTAGGATTTCTAGATTTCTCCTGTATCGTGGGTGCGTTTACAAACATTTAAACTCACATACAGAAACATCCAGACCCGGAACAACTATCTGTAGGCCATACAAATATTTGTTCCGTGCGGGAATCGAACCCGCGACACGCAGCGCAGCAGTCAATCGCTCAGCCACTGCGCCAACCACGTCGTAGTTACCAGTGTTAAATAAATAATTAGAAACTTATTGTACAGATTAACTAAAACTATTGTAAGATTGTTAAATAAAGGCTATAAATAAAATAAATTTTATAGGCTCAATTTACACCGCCCCGGAATGGAATGGAAACGACTTTTTCACACACAGACATACTTACTTAGCATAATGAACTTTATGTCAATTGTATAACATACAAAAAAAGGTCACGGGTCTTCCGGGGAATCCATGCGCATTCTCGAGAATTCCATGTCATGAGGCGAAATTGACGCTTCCATTCCATTCCATTCCGCAGCGGTGTAAATTGAGCCATATGGAGTAACTGCCTATCTCACCTCCACAACTCAGTTACTGGATAATACAATACCCTTTGTAAGACTGGCTGTCAGACTTTCTGACCACTGAGTACCCGTCAACAACTGTTAAAGATAAAGATCTACAAACGAGGCACGGAAGAGTCTCGATCTGTAAATGTACGTATTCTGTTAGCCATATCATCATATCATACAAATAAAGATATGAATATCATATGACCAAAGAAACAATGCATTGTTTTTCTCGAGTTCATCACAACAACGTGATATTAGCATTGTTCAATCAAGTAATTGCTGTGTGTAATAAACTAAACAGGAATGTACGATTGTTCGATCGTAATGCTAGATTTTTTAAATAAACTTTATGATAGATCACATGACATGTGAGAGAGATATTTGAACTAAAATACAACGTTGACCTCGTAGTGGGTAGCGGGTTGAGCTGGAAAAATCCAACGACCTTTCCCTAGCAGTGGGTTGACGCAGATTATCGGTATCAGTATAAAGCAGGGCTTGGAAACGTTATTTAAAATAACGTTTTCAAAAAGTTTTGAACAGTTCTTTGTAGATCATTTTGGTCGGAACGAAAACGAAATGAGAACGTTTATTCCGCAGGGTAAAAACCGGTTTATTCCGCAAGACGTAGCTGCGGACGGCGGCCTACGCCAAGCATGAACTTTTTTAGTTGAATCTGGTACCGTGTGTATGGAATGGAATGGAAAAAAACGGTTAAAAACGTTTTATTAACCATAAGCATAAGCATAGCATAATCAGTCTATTAATGTTCCCACTGCTGGGACGCAGGCCTCCTCTCCATGAGAGGGAATGGGCTATAATCCATCACGCGGGCCCAGTGCGGGTTGGTAGATGTCACATGTCTTCGAATTTTTGGTTCTAGGACATGCCGGTTTCCTCACGATGTTTTCCTTCACCGTTTTGAGAGCCGTGGTGATGAAATAATTTACACAAAGTAATGCGCCTGGCTGGGTTAGAACCCACGACTTACTGCTCGTAAGTCGGGGTCTCCACCACTGGGCCACCGCTGCTCTCAATAAAAAAAAAAAAAAAATATCGTTCTTGGTTAATAAACCAAGAACGATTTAAATGTTGTTGTTCGTCAAAAACGTTTTTTATAACGTTCCGTTCGAACGTAACCGAAACAAATCGTTTCTTAGGTATTTAAGACGTTTCGAAAAATATACCGGTATCTGAGCCCTGGTATATCTCCCCCATGGCTTTCCAATTTTGTTTATAATTTGCCCTCTCCGACCAATCCATTAAAAATGAGTCCTGATCGTCACGCCAGCTTTTGTTCTTGGGCCTGCCTCGGTTATGACGGCCGTTTTCAGGCATAGTGTCTGAAGACTGCTCATCTGTCCGTCTTCATCCTAGAAACGTAACCCGCCCAGTCGCATTTTAGCCTCGCAGACTTATCGCCAACATCGGTGATGCCTGTCTTAGACCGTATTAAGGTGTTGCGCATTCGATCGGAGAGTCTAATATTGAGGATGCTACGTTCCATCGCTTCTTCTCCTGCTTTGCGTGTCGATAGACTCAAATAAAACCCGGTGCCACGAAAGGAGGTGGGGCATATCGCTCGTTGTAATACTAATACTTATCAAAATTCAAAAGCGATTCTCTCGTGGAATATCGGTTGCAACTTTGACTTAAGACGTATTTCGTAATAGTACAGATGACAAAATACTATGTTCGTATCCACATCAAATTACAATTAATACAGTAAGAAAAAAAACAGTTTTCAAAGACAAACAGATGAGATGTTTTATTCAGAAATAGTAAACTGTTTAAGTTTCTTTCCAAGCTCTGTGGCAACTGTAACACTGCCGTTAATATGGTCACTGTGCGAATTTCTCGTTGACCTTACACTTAAAATTCCTGAACTCAAAATGTGTGGTGTGTACTGAATTAATTATCGTATAAACGTTTGAAAGTGGTAAACTGACGTGACCTGACTTAATCGCCTTATTGTATTAGGATTAGCGGATATGTACTATAAATAGCAATGGTAATTTTATTTTTATAGGACAGTCATCGGTTTATTGCTTTCTTCCATAGAATAAGAGTTACGTCCACAGATATACATAGATATACCCAATAATATATAAACTATAGATACGTTGCCCGCGCTCTGTAGTGGCAACATGAATGCAAGGTAATTACCGGACCTCCATTTAGTCGCGTACCAACCAGTGCCGCGGCTGTACGTGACATTAAAATAACGTGTGTGAATAACTTCCTCAAATAACAAAAACAAATGCCGTCCTGTGTTTTTAGGAAATGTAAAAATTATACAGTAACTGTGAAAGATAAAAAAGTATCATTTCATGAGTAAGTATCAAGAAAAATGTATTTTATTTTAGTTTTTTCGAAATCGTAATATATTTTGTATAGTAACTAAAAGTGTTTATGACGTCATAGTAGGTAGTCAAGAAATAGCACGTTTTTCATACGGATACTTGATACATGTGTGATCTAGGTATATCTATATGGTGTTTTTAAAATGTGTGGGTAATACTTTAGGGGCGTGTAGTACTAATGAAAATAAGCAACTTTTATTATGGGACCGACCATGTAATCGCGAAAAAAATATCAGCTGCTCCACACATTATTGGTCGCGTAACTCGAAAAAATGTAGCAGATTTTTTAAATCACATTTCATAGTTAGCCCCATAGTAAGAGTTGCTCATATTTATGAGTAGTTCACTCCCTTAAAGTATTGCCCACGTTTAACCAAACACCCTGTATGTCTGTAGTTACGTCTAATAATAATGTCCATGGTAGACTAAATTACTTAGCTCTGGGTCTACTCAGTACAGATTCCACTCGATTCGCTTAAAATAAGTGGATTAAAATACATAAAATCACGGCTGTGTTTCCCAAGGGTTAGGTGTACTATGCACCTGCAGTACATCAGCATTTTGCCAGTTTTTTATGCCATGTCATGTGTGCGTCTGATGCCAGCAACCGGATCGAACAAATTCTCACTCAGGGTTGCTAAAGAGCAATTCCTGATGATAAAATCTAATAACACTGCTCAATTTGGGGACGATCGAATCGAACCAAAGGATCTCATGCGCAACAGTATCGTTTAAGAACATTAGATCAACGAGGCAGTAGGGTTATACATCTGCCTCTTCTTTCTTTTCATGTGGTTAGTGCCTAACCTGGTGGCAAAGTTTTTATACCGCCCGTGGGCCTCTGACTTGGCTTTACATCTACATACAGATGGCACAGAAAGAGACGAACAATAGACTACATAATATAATCTATGGTACAATTTATTTACCTGTATAAATGCTACCGAACTGCGTGGCGACCCCACTGGCGTGGTTGACAGCACTTCTGGAGAAGGAGCCTGTGATCGGCATGGCGCCGGCGAACGCCCCGAATATGTTAGACAGCGACAAAGTGATCAACTCTTGCGTTGCGTCCACTGATTCACCGCTCGCTGTAACAATGACAAAATAATAAAGGTTATAAATTGACTTTTTGGGAAAGTTGCTTAGTATCTTTACATAGTATAGAACAAAGTCGCTCCCGCTGTTTGTACGCTTAGATCTTTTAAACTACGCAACGGATTTTAATGCAGTTTACAGCAATAGAGTGATTCAAGAGGAAGATTTATAAAGGGTGTAAGGGACAGCCCTCCACAAACTGATGGGGTGAATTCAGTATATCATTCTAAGATGACCGGTACAAGAAATTATTTCAGGAATGTTATGGGAATCCAATAAATTTGATTTGTTTTTTTTTTCCTCATACGCAATGTATCGTTACCGTGGCAAAACGCACGTAGTGAACGGCAAGCGCGACGACTAGTTCGCTGAACTCTGTAGCTAGGCAGGAACTGAACAGCTGATTTCACGCGTCGTTCGTTAGAGTATTTCAACATCCATTATTGGATTTTTGTTTTTAGCCGTATTATTTACATAAATGGAGTGCTGCGCACAGGGAAGGTAATTATACATTGAAAAAAGGAATAATAACTGATTTTTTTTTTTTAAAAATGTAAAATTTTCCGGAGAAAAATTCCGGTGGTATATGATTCAAAATAAGGAGCTGAATGCACCCTGTTAGTTTGTGGAGGGCTGTCCCTGACTCCCTGTATGTATATTGTACCCGTGCGTTGTATAGTTTTGTCGACTTGACAAAACAATAAATTTCATGTATTGACATTAAACTTGTTTTTCTTTTTTTAGGATTTATCATAAGTCTTCCAGAATAACTCTAAATGATGATGAAAACTGCATCAAAATTAGTTTACGAAGAAAAATGCCACTTTATTTTTTAACCGACTTCAAAAAAGGAGGTTATTAATATTATAGATTTTTGCGACGTTCATATCGCTACGCTGTACAGACAGCTAGGCGATATCCATCAAAATTAATAATATCGTATGTTAGACAATTTAAGCGCAAGTTGTCAAAAAGGCATTAGGCGTCTACTTGCAATAAGTCGTAGTGTTTATTTTAAGAAATTTGTTGTACTTGTTTGTTTTAAACCTACTTAAGGAAGGAAAATCGGTTTCTATTATTGCAAATCGGTGGCAATTATAACATAAAAACATTTTAAACGATTTGTGGTAAGTATTTACAAGGAGTTAATTATGAAATCGTACAATTAAAATAGCAAAGCCAAAAACCATACATTCTTATTTGATGCCATTTACGAAATGTCAGATATTGAATTACATTTTGTCTACAACATTGGTGTTAGTATATGCGAAACCTGAAACACGTGTATTTTTATGTTAAAAATTTCAAAACTGTTTCATGAAAAACCACAAAGTTATAAGCTTGTTCTGTTACCTGGCTGTCCGCTCAAAAACAACCGCGTTTTTAACCACGCGGCGTGCGCGCTTCCAGCGTCGTCTTAAGCTCATTGATAACAATAATTTGGCAGTAGGTGCCTAAATGATTGCGATAGGTACTTAGTGTCGCTCGGTATCCAACTTCTAGCCTTTTTAAAATATTTTTGGGACAAAATATAACATTGTTTAAAAATTTTTGGAATCGATTCAGTTACTCATTCTGAACAAACTATATTCAGGTTTCGCATATACTAAAAATAATGTTAAAATGATTTTTTAAGACAGTAAATCACCAATTACAAAGATTGGAATTTAAACTTCAATTCAGATTAATTGAACACCTGTCATTGACCTATTAAATGCTTGCAAAATTATAAACAAGAGAATGTCGAGGTCATACACTTATCATAAACATAACAATACCCTGCAAGACGGCGCCAATGGCGTAAAGATTAATAACATTAAATAACCTTGTTGAGACTGCGTTAGGTAATAAAACACATAACGTATTTTATTATGTATTTGTTAGATAGAAATATAAAATAAAATAACTATCATCAGATAGTTGTTTCAGAGATATATTAACTGCAGCTGCAGCTGCTGCTTATAATGTTAAATTGAATTGTAGCATTTTAAATTTTATTGCCAGGCTTTTAAGACGAGGTTTTTATTAAACATAATGACTTAGCACAAATTTTTCAAAAACAAAAAATAACGTGTTTTAATCTAAATATGTGAATGTATATTTCTTTCTGTCTATTAACCCACGTTCGCAGATCTGATTTTTTTACACGGCGTTTTTTTCTGAACATTGCGTATCCGGAGTTCATAAAAAAGTGCACGGTTAGATTTTAGCTAGCAATGTTAAGTCAAAATCAAACTTCACTTCTGAACTGTCGAAACAAAGACAACAATGAAATGTAGCTACAGTCCCAGGCACAAGGCACAAAAAAGAAAGAGATCTACGCTAGGGAATGGGCAACTACTTAGTACAGTACTTTCACATACTGTAGTTGCCCATTCCTTAGCGCAGATCTCTATGAAGAAGAACGGATAAGAAACTCCATGGACAGTTGGACACTCTTTTAAATCATAATATTGTTACAAAACCTAGGTTACATCATTCATGTTATGATAAATTTGTAGGAATTCACACTGTAAATGATAAATGATCAAAATAAATAGTTTCGTAATTGGTGACGGCATCATTTCTGTTCAATTGCAGTGTATTAAACGATATCTTCAGAATGTGTGTTCAATGTCAATCGGTAATTGTGTACTTGTAATATCTGTCAAATCCACAATAAAAACCAAGTTATTAAATTATTTAGATAACCGTAATCTGAATGGTAAGCGTGAATCTTATTATTTTGCTGCAGTAAAGATAAATTAGTTTTATGTTCCTCACAGGGGGGATTCCAACATATTATGTAGCTTGAATAGAAGCACGCGCACCTATAGGTACACAGGGCGACTTATCAAGCTATACATTTCCAGTAAAACATGGCCTCGCTTTGTATACAGGGTGTAAACGGTCCCTTCACGAAGACGTCAACTACGCATTATGTACATCAAACTAAGTAACCCTACGCAAAAATTTTGCTGGGAAACGACTTTTTTTTGGGGTGAAAAATCACGTTTTATAGTAAAACTCAATGTAACGCACTCAAAACTTGGTGCTGGTGGATGATTTGAATAGTAAACGGGTCATGGAGGTAATTAAAGTAAAGTTAAAACCGTAAAAAGTAGTACTTTAAAAAAAAACTTGTGATAAAATTGGAACTTTGACCTCCAATATCTCAGTAACTAGAAGGTTCCCAGGTATGGTCCAAAACAAAAAAAATGATCGCAATGACGGAGGGAACAAGTGCCTTTCGGCTTCGTTAAGGGTCTTTTTACATCCTTTAGATTTCCCCTACAATGACAGATTCGCTTATACTATTTTGCACAGCTGGATTGGTCGCTGTGTGAACATTTCATACATTGAAGACGCTTTTCTTGTCTATCTGCGTAGCCGCGTTTCTTTTTTATGCGTTTTTGCCAATCATTTAAAGAAGTATTCCGCACAAGGTTCATGACCATATTACATTCATATTAAACATACTACTATAGAAATCTAGATGTTTTGTAAAGTTGTAAAATTTGATTTAGCTTTACTTACTTAAGAGCGCTTGTACAGAAAGTGGGCAACGTCGCAAATAGCTGTCAAATATTTCGCTGTTTTGATTAATTTGGCAATATTACTGTATGGAAATAAGAAATTTGGCTAACTAGTGAACTAAAGTATTGATTATGAAATGCAATAATTAATATCGTAACACCGAATATTTCGTTTTAGATGTAAAAAAGTATTTGGAAACTTTCCAAGTGCCTTATTTACACGTAAGACGGTTACAACATCAAATTCAGTGTTTTAATTGCAATTCATTATTAATATTCTAGTTCACTAGTTAGCCATATTTTTTTGTTTCCATACAGTAATATTGCCAAATTAAATATTTAACAGCTATTTGCGACGTTGCCCACTTTCTATACAAGAGCTCTTAAGGTTAAATATTTCAAACTAATGGATAGTTTTTCGAGTATACCTAAACAATTTTACACATGGGTGTGGACAATAGAGTTGCTGAAGCTATCATGCAGTAACACATATGTATGAAAACAGTAACTAAAACTCGGTAACAGATACCGACTATTAATTAAACTGTTTCACTTGGTTTACCTCGATAAGCGCCAAACACCAAACCGATTGACGAAATTGATGACAAAACGTTGTTAAAACAATAATATTAACTCACGTTAAAGTATACTACTTTCAGTTAGTGTTTTGTCTACTTGTTACGGAGTGTTATCTTGAAATATACCTTATTACTAGAGCTTTAAAGTGATATTTTAAATATGAACTGGTTTATAAGTTATGTCTCTCTCATTTAAATGTAAAATAGGACTTAAATATAGGTCAACAATTCAACATATTACTGAAGCATTACCTACCCCAAATTACAAATGGATCTTGCAAAATATACACAAATTCTTATAGTATTTAGTTGCACCTTATTTACATAGAATAAAACAAAGTCGCTCCCGCTGTTTGTACGCTTAGATCTTTTAAACTACGCAACGGATTTTAATGCAGTTTTTAGCAATAGATAGAGTGATTCAAGAGGAAGGTTTATATGTATAATGCACCCGTGCAAAGCCGGGGCGGGTCGCTAGTATTTCAATAATCTTGAAATTCAATTTTAAGTATGGTTTTTCCGAAAGTTCAATGAAAACTGCGTTTTCAAAGTAAGTACTTACCTTATTTTACATTTACTTAGAATTCAATATCAAGTGTCGACTTACCAAAAGCCTTAGCGATAGCTACATTGCCTAGTACGGCAATAACAGGAACTATAAATATGGAGGAGCCGAGGTCCGAACACATCTCCATGAAGCTCACTTCTCTTCCGTCAGGCAAGACTGTGGAGAAAGGCGGCAGGCGGATTGATGGGAGACCGTCTCTGGAAGAAGACAGAAGTATTGTAAGAGGGAGTATTAAATTTCGACTTTATTCTAAAGTGGACAATGTTGCAATTCGTTTCGTAGTGAAACCCAGCTACACGCTGTTGTTCCCTAGGTCTACGCTGGCTCTGAGAGAGACCAATGTGTATCCAACATCAGAACGTTTCGCTGTTCCGAATTATATCCAGCCCCTCTTGTCTTCGCAATGCATAATTGCTATAACGAAACGTTGTAGTTTGATAAAAAATACAAGTAAAGATATTCGTAATTTAAATAAAGAAACCGTTAATTCTTCTTTTAAATGTTCTGCCTTTAATTCTTTTGTTGATTCATTCAATTGTTTCTAGAATCACATATGAATAAATCAATAAAAGTCTATGTTCTATGCAAATAGAACGGCCTTTCATGAATCATTGCCAATTGATACTAGTATCAATGGCCTTAAGGCGAGGTTACCCCGAGCGCCGTATGCATCAATCGCTTACCCCAGCCCCCGCACGGAGAGGCGATACGTAACAAATTACGCGGCGCGAAAACGCGCGCGCTTAGCGCACTGGTCATGAGTTCACAAACTCGGATAGGTACTAAGTTGCGTTTCAGGGCAGAGCGATGCAGTAAAACAACTTGAATTGATATGTATAAGTTCACTTTGTATTATTTTTCTAGAAAGTATTGGTTATAGATAGATTAGGAACCTACGTATTCTATGAACGTGAACCTAATTACTAACAATTAAAATAAGTAGATATCATTAAAAATAAGGAGGTATACTTATTTATTTTTGTGAATAAGGTGAATTCAAAATCTGACTGACACTAAGATCATGAATACGGGTATGATTCAAAACTACACGCCAGGCGCCATTCGGTTTTAAAAAAAAATGTGCTTTACTTTTTTTTCGGTTTTGTTGTCATGGGTTTCGTTTTCGTGGTTTTTGGGGTCGCTGATAACTAAAATTAGGTCAAAATGAAAATCCAAGATGGCGGCGACGAAAATTTTCGATTTTTTCGTCATGGGTGTCATTTTCATGGTTTTCGGGGTCGCGATAACGAAAATAAGGTCAAAATTAAAATTCAAGATGGCGCCAATGAAAATTTTAGCTTTGTCGTCATGGGTGTCATTTTCGTGCTTTTCGGGGTCGCTGATAACGAAAATGAGTACAAAATGAAAATACATGATGCTGCCGACGAAAATTTTCTGGTTTTTCGTCATGGGTGTCATTTTCATGGTTTTCGGGGTCGCTGATAACGAAAATGAGAACAAAATGAAAATCCAAGATGGCGCCGACAAAAATTTTCGGTTTTTTCGTCATGGGTGTCATTTTCATGGTTTTCGGGGTCGCTGATAACGAAAATTAGGTCAAAATTAAAATTCAAGATGGCGCCAATTAAACTTTTCAGCTTTGTCGTCATGGGTGTTATTTCATGGTTTTCGGGGTCGCTGATAACGAAAATGAGGACAAAATGAAAATCCAAGATGGCGCCAACAAATATTTTCGTTATCAGTGACCCCGAAAACCATGAAAATGATACCCATGACGTAAAAAAAAAAAAAAAATTTGGTGATATCGAATTTTCATTTTGACCTTATTTTCGTTATCAGCGACGACAGCGACCCTAAAAACAACGAAAATGACACACATGACGAAAAAAACCGAAAATTTTCGTCGGCGCCATGTTGGATTTTAATTTTGACCTCATTTTTGTTAACAGCGACCTCGTAAAGCATGAAAATGACACCCATGACGACCAAGCTGAAAATTTTCATTAGCGCCATCTTGAATTTTAATTTTGACCTTAGTTTCGTTATCAGCGACCCCGAAAACCATGAAATAACACCCATGACGACAAAGCTGAAAATTTTAATTGGCGCCATCTTGAATTTTAATTTTGACCTAATTTTCGTTATCAGCGACCCCGAAAACCATGAAAATGACACCCATGACGAAAAAACCGAAAATTTTTGTCGGCGCCATCTTGGATTTTCATTTTGTTCTCATTTTCGTTATCAGCGACCCCGAAAACCATGAAAATGACACCCATGACGACAAAACCAAAAATTTTTGTCGGTGCCATCTTGGATTTTCATTTTGTCCTCATTTTCGTTATCAGCGACCCCGAAAACCATGAAAATGACACCCATGAGGACAAAACCGAAAATTTTCATTGGCGCCATCTTGAATTTTAATTTTGACCTCATTTTCGTTATCAGCGACCCAGAAAACCATGAAAATGACACCCATGACGAAAAAACCAAAAATTTTCGTCGGCGCCATTTAGGATTTTCATTTTGACCTCATTTTCGTTATTAACGACCCCGAAAAGCATGAAAATGACACCCATGACGACAAAACCAAAAAATTTTGTCGGCGCCATCTTGGATTTTCATTTTGACCTAATTTTCGTTATCAGCGACCCCGAAAACCTTGAAAATGACACCCATGACGAAAAAACCGAAAAAAAGTTAAGCATAAAATGCAGAGGAAGTAAAATAAAAAAAATTAAAATGATTTTATCTTAAATATGTATCAACAAAATAAAAAAAAACTAGTAGGTACACACGGCGGCACATGAAGCTGTCATTTCCAGTATAAATTGGCCTCGGTTTGTATAGATTTCCTATACAATGAGAGATCCGCATAAACTGGTTTTGTACAGCTTGATCGGTCGTCGTGCGTACAAAATACGATATCGACCATTACTCATTCTATCTCGTTCTCCCCTACATACTTTCTTTTTCTGCCCATGTCGAACTCGATAATCTTCGGCTTACCGGGCTCCCTACAAAACTTTTTTAGAACTCCTTACAAAAAGAAATTATTGGAATAAATGTTTTGATTTTAGTAGGCCAGTTACAGGCAGTTTTGAATTGTCGAAAAAAAGATAATAAAATGAAGCTACAGTCCCATTCAATAGGCATAATAACTGTGAAAGTATTGTAATTGCCCATTCAAAAGTTACCGAAATTTATAAATAATATTGCGAAATCATAAATATCGACTTTTGCAACGACACAATAAAGTTCAATTCAGGCCGAGCAGCGCTAATTATCTACAGTTATATTCTCCTAGAAGCTGCCTCTCTTTCTAATGCGTAACTCTTATCTTATACCTTCTGACTACGTTCCCGATTAGGTACCTACTGTACTTTTGTGAACAAATGACATTTCAAATAAACCTAGGCTCGGTGTTTACTAAGTATTATTTTTTACAAACTATTTTTGGCTCAGTTCGTAACAGAACTTAGCGGGGGTGGGGTGGCGGGTTCGAAAAAATGGCACACGTCCGACCTCCAACGCATTCCGCTCGGGACTGAAACACGCGATGCGAGTATGAAATGATGAAAACAGCAAACTTTGGAAATGGTGGTATAGGTTTTTTTTAATATTTCAAATTATGATCGCCGTGTACTGTCACATTTTTTACGACCTTTATAATGGTATAAATTTTATTGTTAAAAACCTAATATAACTCAAATGAAGTAATATTAAAAACTATCATTTAGACTTGTCTTTGCGATTTAATTGGATGCAACAAAGTGCAAGTAATCGTGTATCGCTGTGCCGAAATATTTAGATCGAAGTGTGAAATATGTAATATATTTTTTTCAGAATTTAAATCCGTGCTATATAGGAATAAAACACAGTACAAAAAGACGTTTATCTGGATAACCTCGCCTTAAAATTATTAGCGAATATCGGTCATATTTGAAGGACATGGTGGCCAACAAGGAAATATTACGTATAGGTGTAATAGACTCAGTTTTTTTTTTGTATCATGAATAATCGCGTGTGAAGTGCCTTAAATAAATCAAATATGATTTACACAGTGCAATTTACTTGTCTGTGCATACATAAATGCATACCATAAGTAGAACTCCAATAACACCTGGAACAGTTGCGCCGTCTAAACAGTGTTTACTAAGACGGTGCAACTCATCTGGCGCTTAATTTATTGTATGGCTAGAAACACGCATCGTGTAAATGGGGTCTAAGAGTGTTACCACACCAATCGATCGATTGTCGGTACAATGGATAAGTCGAAAGAATGAAACTATTGATCGACGTCGACTAATCGCTTCTACCATCGATCGATGGCATCGGTCGACAATCGATCGATTAGTGTGGTAACCCTAAGACTCAACAGAATATTTTAAAGTATTTACCGTATTTTTTCGTTGCCAGTATTAAATAGGATAAGCGGTAATGACTAATGGTCGGACGGGCAAAAACGTGAAGCTGCTCAACTTCATGAATTTAAAACTTCCATTAATATTCTAGGTTAAATCGTACACAAATACAAATAAACTAATAAACATAGGTAGAAAGAGAAAGAAGAGGCTAAGCACTAGAGGATAATGTTATGAAAATGAGTACCTCCTTAGCATGAAATATTAACGACACGAGCAACTCAACATAGCAAATACAATGACAGCGTGTTGTTTATAATGTGCTAGCAAATAGTATAAAGAAACATACTAATATGACAAAACACGTGTATTTCTTATTTTATCTATACTCTAAGAAGATCTGCTCTAATAAAAGTGTCACACGTTTAGACCTCGTTGACACCAAAGTAATAGTCGGCCACCCACTGACGAAAACATATACTTATACGAAAAATCAACTTTACCTGTCCACTGACTGTCTTTTGCTTTTTATACATTGGCGTAGTCAACGACCGACAATATGTATAGCTGTACAAGCATTTTTTGGCGCGTGAAAAAAATAAATTATGCCGCCCCACCTTCCAATAAAAAAAAATTGAAGTGTCCGACTGTAATATTAAAATAACAGCTTTTTACTGAACGCATATGATAATAAGTAAGGCACTTTTAACAAAAACACTTTTTTTTCAATTTTTGTCTGTCTTTTTGTTCCGGCTAATCTTCGAAACGGCTGGACCGATTTTGACGAGACTTTTAATTTAATCTACTTTTATTTTAAAAAAGTAATTAGGGTTCCGTGCAAAAAATCGATACCTTTGAAATTGTTAAGGCAGAAGCACCAGGGTAGCCCGCGAAATTCAAATTTTCTTACGTTTTTTGCAATTTGCATGTCAGTGTCAGTGTTGTACGTTGATGAAAATTGAGTCGCGCAAGTAACACGTATGTTACAGAATTATAATAATTAAAACCATTAATACAGCCCTCCTTTACGACCCTATTCAATAACTATTTCATGAAAAAGTCAATCCACCTTAAAAAAAAAAACCGATAATATAAAACGAAATCCGATACAAAAAGGGAAGATATATTTTTTATAATAACTTCACGCGAACGAAGGCAACAGCTAGTTTTTCAATATAGTTCATTACAAAGCACACGTCTTAAAACTACAAAATTGCAACGAATGTTTACCAGTAACGCCAATGTTAACGTCATTCGAGCACCAAATGATCCTAATAGCACGCTACCTGGGCTTCAAGTCTGTTATTACAATTGTGTCAGAATGGTCCATCATTGGTTTCATAATTGTTGATTTTGACAAGTTTGGTAATCTACTAATATAATGGCTTCATTATGACTTTCCAATGGTCAACCACTGACACTCCATTGAAAGAAATGGCATAGAATGGTAATTTGATAAATAATTAATAATAATATATATAAATGAAATCTGGCATGAATAAAAATGTTCTTAGTTTTTCGAAAATCATTTCTAATAACAGGTTTTATAATAATGGCAATACTACAATGTCATTATAACACAATTCTATTACGAGACCATTGACCGACCAATGATCGACTATTATGAATTTAGCAGATTGCGAACTTTTAGCAAAATGACAATGGGATCGTGTTGGAATGACGAATTTATAAAAATAACATACTTGGGCCTCTGGTATAATACGCTTGCAGAAACGGCTTTAAAAATAAACTTATAAAGAAGAAGTTCTTACTTCACAGTCCCCGTCAGTTTGAAAGGCTGAGTGGAATATTTCTCAAAGAAGAACGCGGCTAAAGAGCATCCTATGACCACAATAGCGTTTCTTGACGTAGACAACAACCAAAGAGTTTTCTTCAAGCCTTTCTGACTCGGAGACAGGTTGATATCTTTTACTTTCTGAAAAAGAAAGGTTATATTTTAAAACTAACTTACTTTTTATTATATCTTAAAATCTTTTTCAGGCCTGATTTTGTCGGATTTCTGCATATATGACAATGCCTATGCAATAATGCCCTTTGATTGCCTTCCAAATAGACAAGTGTGCTAACTGATTCACACCAAAATACGTTGGCATTGTTTTAGAAGAAGTTTTAGAAGAATAATGTATAATCAACTCGTTAAAATGCAATATTTTCAAAAGCGCGTGTACTCTGGTAGTTAATTATGAAGAAAACAAGTGCAATATTCGCACGAAACTAAAACAAAAGACGTAAACACCGTGAAAAGTTAACGAAAGTTCCACCGAATTAGCATATTCTACCTACTGCGAATTCCATACATAAGAGTACACAATGAAATATGTATTAAATGCTTTGAACACACTTGTGCTAATAAGATGAATGTTATTGAAAACGGAAGGTCGTGTATAACATTCGAAATAAAAAAAACGCTTCACACGAATAAACACGACTCCGACATCTATTCAAATTCAATATCAACCTTTATCACATATCTCATTGTTCTTCAAGTATCGGAATATTATAAGGAACACAATAATTACCCTTTCATATGTTTATCTCGGAAACATGAACTTTATATAAAATGGTGTTCTAGAGACAATTGTTGATGAACATCACGTTTGTTGATGAAACAACAACGGTGTTCTCTGGCATCAAATTAAGTGCTATTGCGGTTCACAAAGGAATGCAAATACATAACATCGATTGCGAACATAACATGCAGCAGCAAATGGGTTAAATAAAATTTACAATTTGGAATATCGGCACCAGATCAAATTGATAGCAAACATTTACTTGGCACTGAAACCATCTGGGCTTGTGTATTTAAAAAAATAATGAATATTAAGTACTTGTATGAATGACGGAAACAATACAGTTTTTTGCATTTTGTTTGAATTGGTGACCCAACAACTTTTTCTTGTTGCAAAAATTAAATGAATTTTCTTTTCATTTTTCTTATTTTGTTGACTCGTGGAGTGGGACACGTGTCTCTTATTAATTGGATGTAATTCGTAGCTTTGGAAACGTAATATTTAACTGACTGAGTTCGCTAGCTTTGTTATAGACATAATACCTACGTGCTAGCGCTGTTTGACGGTTCGTTTGGAAACATTTATATGAAATATCAGACGCAAATTAAAACGATTAAAAATAATACCTGTTATTGTTTATAGCCATAAAACGATACAGTCAACTTCTGTTCTCATAAATTACATGCTTTTACATTGGACGCATAAAGGATTTATTGAAAGCCATATGTATGGATATCAAGATGTAATTGTTATTTTGTTTCTTTTATGCAGTTTTTAACAACGGTTTTATTGTTCAACACCACATTGGAAATAAATAAATGTCACGTGAACTGCAGAAGCTTTTTTTACTGCTTTTAGTTTATAATGAAATGCTTATCATGAAAGACTTTAGTTATGTTTATTATGATGAGTATTATAATAACCCCGTTGACGAATGCAGGGGGCTACATCGGTACCCTCTGTATTGAGTGCCTGAACAACTATAATTGCTGGATTTGTATTTCATCATTTAAATGAGCAGAACACAGATGAAGGTAAGTAGGCCTTTTAAAATTGAACATTAGCCAGTTAGCCGTATTAAATTAAATGAAAAAGTAAAACAATACTTACACGCATAACTAAAAGTAAGACTATGCACGATATACCTAATGAGCTGTCTGCGATTCTTGCATTAGGTATATTTGTTACAACCTGAAACAAATATTTCAAAATAAATAAACCACATCACGACGGACAAAATTATACATACTATGTGTGTATGTATGTCTTTAGTTCTCCTTATCAGATCTCTGATTAGGGCAACAACCGGAGATAAAAAAGGAGATAATAAAGTTACCTCAGACCAGATGGTCTGAGGCAACTTTTTTATCTCCAAATTGTTTGTCGGATAAACATCCGGCGTTTAAAGTCTTCGAGAATTTTGCTCATCATCATCATCATCAGCTTTTTCTCAAGAGCGTAACAGAGAGATATCAGCCCAAATCATATTTACTCTAAGTGGTGTGCAATTGTGTATTCTTGTCTGCACATCGCAAATCACTCGATAAGTTCGATTCTACGTTTCAGCAACTTGCTGCGTTTTGAGAATAATAGATCATCGAGCGGTTTTCCACAACTGTCAATGCTTAACTGAGTGGCTGGGTCTGGCATCCCGATGTGCTCGAGTCTGGCTTTGATCACTGTATCGAGCTCCCAGATAGCGACTGTGATCGTTGGCGTCAAAAGTGAATAGATCAACTCGGAATCGAACCAAGAAATCCAAATTTTCGCTACACCTTAAATGGACTAAAAGACCGCCACAGATGCTACGATTAACGCTAGCTTCCACTAACAAGGCCCAAATACATTAGTGGCAAGACATACCATCGATACGAAAGCGGAAGATGAACAGAGAATGAAGACAGTCATGCTTAGCAGTCGCAGCACTTACGACTAGACCAACAAAGCTGTTATCAATTATACAGGTACTACGATATATACCTTTTTCACAGTGTCCAAGAATCCATCAGATTTAAACTGCAGACCTAGAAGTCCTTTAAGTTGGGAGACAGCGATAATTACAGATGTTGCCGAAGTGAACCCAACAGTGACTGGCACTGATATGAAGTCTATTAAAACACCTGTGTGAAAGAGATAGAAAGATTGAGAAATTATTTCAGACGAATAATTAAAGTGACTAATGCGTTTCATAAAGGGTGTAACAAGACCCTTAGCGAAGCCAAAAACCACTTGTTCACTCCGTCATTGCGATCTTTTTTTTTTTTTGTTTTAGACCATACCTGGGCACCTTCTAGTTACGGAGATATTAGGGGTCAAAGTTCCAACTTTTTCACAAGTTTTTTTTTTAATACATGTTTTTAATGTAAGATTTTTACTTAAAACCTCCGTACTATTTAATCCATCCATCAGCACAAAGCTTTGAGTGCTTTCCATCGAGTCCTACCGTAGAAAGTGATTTTACACCCCAAAAAAAAGTCGTTTCCCAGTAATATTTTTTGAGAAACGTTTCTTAATTTGATGTACATAATGCTTGGTAGATGGCTTCGTGAAGGATCCGTTTACACCCTGTATACATTACGCAAGATAGCTGCACATTCAGCGACTAATACAGTTTAATAGACTATTTACGCATTCTTAGAAATAATAACGTAGTCGCCAGCGCATCAAGTTACCACAAACAGTAAAATTTTCTCATTCGATTTTGAACTTAGCCAACAACATTCATTTTATGGTTTAAAGTCATTTGGAAAATTTTTACAGTTTATGGTAACTTGATGTACTGGCGACTGTACTACCGAATTCACTGACGATTGACCACTTTTCAACCTTATTAATTAGGGCCGTCAATGAATACGGCTACTAGTAAACGCAAGCGAAACTAGTCTTCAAATCTTATTGGAAGATTTTCCCGAACTTCCTCGCACAAAACGGACCAGGCAGCCGTCGCGCGGAATGTCGTACGTCAGTAGTAATAAAATCATTATTAATGCTGGCATTTTATTCTATTGATTTTCAGCATCAAGCAAGGCCGGCTATACGATAGTAGGTGTCACCAGTAGAAGTAAAGTAAGAGTGGTGACAAAAAAAAAGGCTGGATGACAGATATTATGTTCTGTTACTAAGGAAAATATCAGGTTTATTCAGTAGAATAACAAATTCAAAGGTATATTGCTCCTTGATAAGACAGACAGACACTAAACAAAAAGATAACTAGCCTTAAAAGTCATGAGGAAAGGTTTCAGCATGAATTAAATGTCGATTATGGTTACATAAGGTAGGTATTTAAGGATAATGGCGAAACTCGAAACGTAAACACGTGTATTTACATGTCATGTATATTACACTTACACGGCAGCAAATGACAAACAAATGCACAATACAGCGCAACACATAAATATAAATAAACAGATTACTAAACATAAAATGAAGTTATGGCAGAATGCTATAAAACAGTAATTAAAGATACTAATCATATTTATCACACTATTCAGTCAATAATAGGTTAAGAACCTCTTAAGTTAAGTTTTTAGTACTCCACCATTAATCGTAATTTTAATTACAGAAAATCATAACTTAGAAATCATAAACCTAATACATTAATTGCCGATTGACCTCAACACAAATAACTTTACTTCAAATAATAAATAATAACACAACAAAAGAAGTTAATACCACAGAACAACTGAATGACAATCAACAGGAAGAATGTACAACTAGTCGGGAAAGAGGAGATCAAATTAAGCGAGCACCAGTGAATAATGTAACAAACCCCATACCCGCCACTGAATGGAAATTGGATAATGATAGCGAGATAAGCTCACAAACTAAAGTATACACTAGTTATGAACTAGCTACTGACGATAATTGAGGACGCATTGTAAATGTAACTACCGCCTATACTACTGCGGATAGGTAGCGAACTTCAATTTGGAGATAACAAAGGGAAAATTATTGAGCCGGCTTAATGTACTCATACAAACACATTTAGAGCGATAAATAACACGTTTGTAATGTTACCCATAATGTCCTATTTTAAGGACAAAGCAATTTAGAAGTTTGTCCTTGTGATAATTAAAAAATAAGGTCGAGTTTAACTTAAAACGTCAATAGTGAATCATTTTTTACAATGCAGTTGTATAACGATAAAGGTTTACTCTCACTTTAGTAACAATCAGTATTTACTGCGCGCCGGCCTTGGTCAGTACAGGATATAATTATTATGTACACAGTAGAACATTATGCTAAGCAAGAATCGTGTCTTCTACGAGTACACAACACACTTCTGTATTACAAAGATCATCAAAGGATGGGGAGCACATCGGCTTGTTTTCATTTTGCTGTTCGTATTGCAAGACTGAGTATACTGAGTCAGCTTCTTTTGTAGGAAAAAATAAAAACGCAAAATGCCAGGATTCTTTCTCAAAGCAATAAAACGTTGTTGAGCAAAAGATTGCGGTAGTGCTGGGTTGCAGCCCCGCCGTGCGAATGCTGTAGGCTTCCATTCATCGGCATTCAAGTACCCTTTACGCGGGAAAAACACAATTCGCGTTTCATATTCAGATATACACAACTCTTTACGTCACACAAAATAAGGAAGAGAATTTGAAACTTACCTAAATGTAACATTCCCATTACAAGTTGTACTACACCAGATAAAAAGCAGAGTAATACTGCGTAGTCAGTGTTTCTGCCCTGTATTTGTTGATAGGTCATGAGAGCCAGCAATGCCGTCGGGCCCAAAGTTATGTCCTTGCAAGACCCGAAAACTATGTAGACGAAACATCCCATAAACGATGAGTAGAGACCGTCCTGAAAAATTTACGACTATGAACACCTATTTCACTACCTTTGGGTTACGTGTGTGAAGTACTACATATTACAGTTTTGCTACGTAAGCAGCGTGTAGGATGTTTTTCGGTAGGCCTTGTGACATAGGGGAAATCGAATAAGAACCGTAAAACTGTAGGTATATGCTATCGCTACATCAAGAACTTCTTTTCATGATAAAACCGAACAATGGAACCTTGTTTTGAGTCAGTGTTGAGTATTCAATATAAATCATATGCCAAAATGTTATCTTATAATTGCATCTCCAAATATTATAATTACCTACTATAATTAGCAACATGTCTACGTGAGGATATAATTACATAACATATACCATACATAATATCAATCAAATTCGAAAGTTCTAAACTAAAAAAGTCATTATTTATAATTACATAAACTTTATACTTTCAATACGTGTTCGCACTATATTTTGACCTGTACTTCGAAGGTCTATAGTAAATTGCCTTATATCTCAAACAACCCGGTCATTGCTCCCCAAAAATGCAATCAGAACCTCGTATTTGGAGCACATCGACTTTTACCTGCGAAGCTGTGAGTCCCTGTCGATATTAAAACGTTATTCAGATTCCTTGGATCAAAATATTCGGAGGACCTGTACCAGCTAGGAGATATGATAACAGAACGTCGAATGCTGTTCGAGATTAAATATTTTATGGAGTATAAATGCCTTCTAGGAAGATGGTCAGAAATGTTATATTAAAATTGGAAGCCGTCCGTCCTTAATATCATTGGAAAATATTTACTTTATGAATATGACAGTACCTGTGGACTTAACC
Source organism: Noctua janthina (assembly GCA_963576755.1). Lineage (NCBI taxonomy): Eukaryota > Metazoa > Arthropoda > Insecta > Lepidoptera > Noctuidae > Noctua > Noctua janthina. Next base: position 11,421,408 of record OY755055.1, read on the forward strand.
CAGCCAGTGTCGCATATGCCAGAGCCTGTGGTATAACCGTAAGCCCCACTGTGATGCCCGCAATTAAATCTGCTACAGCCTTTTCCGAATTGTATTCTGGAAGCCATTTTGTAATTGGCAGTCGTTTGTGTAACAGGCGTCTGTATCGAGTCTGCCTTTTCGATCGATGCTTGGACGGCGATGACATTTTAATGTTTTTTTCACCTGAGAACAGAAAGAAAGAAATCAGGAAGTGAATTTTAAGGAACTATTACGCTATCATCTAGGATCATTTCTCTTATCCTATATAAAAAATAAGAATATGATATTAGTTCTATGAACATAGATGATATCAATAAATAATGGGTATTATTCGTAATTATTAATTTTAATTAATATGATTCCACATGATAAAGGAAACCACGATTTTAGTGGCTGATTCATAGACAAGGTTGAAACAATTAATGAAATAAAATAGAATGGTCAATGACTGACCCTGCCTATCTGAACAAACCGAAGTTCACAATTTTGTAACAATGATAAGAAAACAAAAGAATGTCACTTAGACATTATTCAAGTCATAGTAGAGACTGCTAAAAAAAAAAGATATTTTGTTCAATTAATTGTTTAATCAAGTGTAATCAACAGTAAGGTGATCATTAACAAAGATATAAATAGGACATCAGTTTGTGAAAACATCGAAAATATTTGTCGCTGATATACGATACAAAGTTTAATAAACAGTTTATGTATAGGTAGCGGTAGCTCCCATGAAACATGAAAGAACAATAAAATGTGAGACAAACTTTACAACATCCTCTATACGTTGCAAGCAACGCTGTATTTACCGAGAAACGGACAATACACATTTGAAAAATAAGGATTGAAGTTAATTCACTCTGGCACGAAAGTTCTTATAGAAAAGCAAAAATATTTGAAAGAAGTAGCGTGTACCGTCCATTTCACGTTTTATTTTATGCTGCCAAGCAAGACTTAGTCAATTCAATATGGAGTCGGTAAGGCGGTGGTCACAACTCCCAACTCTCCCTGCCTATAAAGCACTCCTGCAGGGAATATTGGGGTAGTTGATTTAATTTAAGACCCTTTGTGTCGCACACTTCCAATTCCCTACTAAAGGCTGGCCACTAAACATGGCCGCCGAAAAACAAAGGACCGAATGTACATAGCTGCGTATGGAAGGACCACAATAATCGATGCTCTGGTTATTATTGTTGAAATAACAAATACCGCATATTGTTGCGAGAGATCACTGGGCCTACTATTATGCTTTGTGATGGAGATAATGAAATGACTGGAACTGTAGCCCGGCTTCATATGTTTGAACTTTTCGTGGAAAAGTCACTTATTTGTGTCACTCAAAGGAATCCTTTTACTAAACAAAGGTTGAACAGCTTTGTTAGGTTGGTGTATTTGGAAAACCCCGTCTAGTATCTACTCTAGAAATATAAAGCAACAATGGAAGAATATAAACCCTGACAATATAGTGTGCTACCCTACAATTTTACTACAAAAGAGTAAGAAAGGGGAGGGAACGAATCTATTACTGTCAATTTGCCTCTTGAGTGGTAGGTGCTGAGGGAAAATTAGCTATTAGTGTGTAGTGAGTTCGGACACAAGGCGAAGGCCATGTTCCCCGATAATATTGAGGTCGGCTGTGTTAATTTGCGATGGTATGTTACATCGGTTGCCAATAAACCCTCAGTGAACAACGTCGCTGGTACGCTTTGTTCCCAGCCAGGTGGGTCTAACCAATTATTCGGCCAGATTGGATTGAGGATTTCCATTAACCCTTGTGTTTGTTGTACATCTTTGACAATGTCGTTTTATGTGTGCCCTGATCGAAATGTTATCTCTGTAATATACTGTTTTACGTAATATCCAATTTTAGATAATGCAGGATGTTGGATACGTAATTATGCATTATTGAGTCTATAAACATGTAATCTTCGTAATGACACGGCGAAGATACGCCAACGCCAACAGCATAACGACATTTACTGAAGTTTTTTTTCTGGTTTTCAGAAGAACTTCACGTCAGCTTTGATCGAACATACTTGTCAGTTTTTGACGAAATTATTGCGTAGTTTTTTATAAGCATTATACACGAATCAATAGATCAGCCTTGAATTACAACTTCCTTATGATCGATATCTCAATATTTTAGTTACGGTGAATTAACTATTGTGTCTATGTATAACTCTTTATAAGGGAGCTAATATCTTATTGTTTTTATTTTAACATAAAAAAACTAACAGTTCATACAAGGTAACCTTGAAAGTTTTGAAATGCTTTTTTTTTATAGGTGGAAAATTCATTGAAAGGTTAGTCAAGGTACTAATAAACTAATAATACCACTAGAATATACGATTTTGATATTATGGAAAGAGTTATCCAGAAAAAAATATAAAAAAAATCCGTCAGGTCTGCCTTTGAAAATATTTGTTTACATGAAAACGATAAAGTCTTAAGGATGATTTCCACCAAACGGCTCGCATCGCATCGTATCTGAAAGGATACGAACGGATGCGGCGACAGCTGATCGTGTCCGACAGGATGCCGATGCAGACGATCAGCTCAGTATCGTCGCCTGCGAACGTATCCGTTACTGCGCCTAGTCAAATAGTTACATTCCTACCATGTCGGATACGACACGGAGCCGATCGCACGTCGCAGTATACTTTCGGCTACGATTGCGTGTCGTGGAAGACACCCGCGGTCAAGCTGCTGTGCGCGGCTTGGTAATATACACTTTAAATACTGTGCATACGATTTAATATCGTTTAAAAATTATAAAATCCGTTCCCATCTGATGCGACGCGAGCCGTTTTATGGAAATCATTCTTTAGTAAAATATAATAAGAATGGCAAATTTTCATCAACATTTTTTAGATTTGTGGACAACTTTCTCTTATAATGGGCTAACAGTCAGCCTCTTACATTGTTTTATGGCAAAATCCTTGAAAGGTAATCTTCAAGTCTTTATATCTTGGTAAAGACGGTCCTCCTGGTCTGGCCTACTCATAATTACTATGTTTTTTGGGAAAAAACGTTAACTTTTGATGATAAATGCAGTAAAACGTTTCTAAAACTTTCACGAAAGACGTAGGAACCCAGTTTTTATCTTGGTTTGCAACAGGAAATCCTGAAATCTAACCCGCCACGCCCAGAATCCTGAATCTTGAATCTCTAATGGGTTTTCTCATTTTTACATTATAAACTGTCCACCAATGTAGGGAAAGAGATCAGAATTTAGTTAACACTTTCTGCTATACTCATCTCATCTAGCCTTTTCCCAACTATGTTGTCACCGGCTTCCAGTCTACGAATGCAGCTGAATACTAGTATTTTACAAGGAGCGACTGCCTATCTGACCTCCACAACCCAGTTAGTACTGGGTAATACGATAACTCTTGGTAAGACTGCTTGTCAGAGTCTTTCTGCTATACATTATAATAAAATTTGAAACAAGTTGAATGATTGTGTCGAATAAATGAACATGAAACTACAACCACCAATTAGGGTAGCAGAAAAATATGATTTGAATTTGAGACAAAATGTTCTAAAGTGTCACGTTTCCAAGATATGAGCTATCAAAATTAAAGTCCATTCACTGATGGCATCTTCAGCACAACTTTGATAGCTTATATCTCGGAAACGTGACTCTTTAGAACATTTTATTTCATACAAAACTTGTTTGTATTGATGCCAGCTATCGATTGATACAGGTATTATGCATGGCTAATCAAATCAAAGTTGTTCTCATCAGCATCAGTGAACGGACTTTAACTTTGATAGCTCATATCTCGGAAAGGTAACATTTTAGAACATTTTGTCTCGTGTTCTTTGAATCGATACCAGCTATCGATAAATACAGGTTTTATGCGTGGCCGCAACTTTGGAAGAAAAATAATTTAACATTAAATTCAAACCCCTTTGTAAACTAGTGTAATAGATAAGACCAACTTGACTAGTTGGTCTTATCGATTATTCAACAAAATAACCAATAGTGTGAAATTACAGTACAATCAAAGTAATAGGATCGTAAATGGCATATTACTGTACGTTACAATAATTAACAATTCTAAAAATGCGTCACGTGATATAAATAAAACCTGAACATTTGTTTACATATGCAGTTTTGTTAAAAATATACGAACTCGTGTAGTAGTAGTTCTGATCGATAATAAAGATATTGGCCATGAATTGATAACGACCAAACAACAGTAGGTACTTATCACGCTGTTTACCAAAATGAATTATTTAACCAAATTTTGCTTAGTGAAAATCCATTTATTTTGAATCAGATTTTAGATACATGGAGTCGTAGATCATGAAACTGACAGCGGAACAAAACGGTTTGTGGAAAAATCGTAGGTTTCATTAAAAAGGTTTACAATATACTTACAGCCATCTTTTCGTTTTTTTCAAAAAATTTTCTTAAACCCAGAACAGTGTTTTACCTATGGTAAAATTAAATAGGCGTAATTTGTGTCGGTTATTACCTGACGACGGGATACTTACTGCTAAGCTCCGTTTAACATATGTAATTATGCGCATAGAAATTTCTACGTGTGCGACTACTTTAATTCTTGCCAACACACTTTCAGTACCGTACGACAACCCAAGTACCCGTAGGAGCTCTCTCATATTTAATACTAGAATCTGACTTCGAAATCGTTGTTCTAATCCAGCAATGCTGAATACAGACTTACCAAAAGCTCCCTAAAACGTAGTGAAAGAGATAAGACACGTAATATTCTTATCTAACACATACAAACATCGGAAACGGGAACCTCGGCGGAGATAGCACTGTATTAGGGTCTCTAACGACGCCGTACGAGCATCGGAATCAACTATCGCACTAAACGCCTATCAGGGATCCAACAATAATTCCCTTTCCCAAGACGGTTATCAATCATTTTGGTGAATGTTAGCCACGTAATTCCTCGATCAATCCGGCGACCCGGGTGCCGAGTGTAGGGCTGGCCCGGACTGTCTTGACCTCGAAGTCTGCGTTTGGGCATATCTACGGTCTCTTGGTTTAAGCTTCCATTCAACGAGGGCTTAGTGTTAGTTTCCTCCGGAATTTCAGTGTTGTGCGTGTTGAAGCGTGCTTTTTAGGTCACGAAATATCTGGCAAGATAATTGGATTTCATCTTTGTGTACTGCTCTGTGCCAATTTCGGAAGGACATGGACATACACAGCAGCTATGTTTCACTTTATCTAAATCGATTGAGTCATGCAATATTATAACGTATTTTATACTATCTCACGTTTGGCTACTATCTAACCTGATGATAAGATTTGGAATAGTTTTCGCAATTTCCGCATTAGATTGATCGAACTGTGGAAATAGATCTAGCGAAGTGTCTCTTAATTTCCGGATAAGAAATACTTAAGTTCGTCAAAGCAGCCCTATGAGTGTGTGGCGCGATCCGTCACACGCGACACGACGTGACGAATGTGAGGTGCTAGGAGCCCGCAGAAACGATAATCCAATGAACATTCCTATGGGAAGTACACATGATACCAGGCGCCATCTACTCTAATATTACATTCCTGCCAGTCAGCTGCGCGACTACCGCAAGTAAACGTTCCATCATGCAAGCAATAACTAGCATCATACAATATAAAGTGTGATCATTTAAAAATTATGTTTTAATTATTTCCACAAAGTTATGGAAATGCAAGAGTAAACAGAATCAACCTGCGTTGTTGGTATCTATGGAATAAGACGATGAGCCAACAACTTAAAAGCTTTATGAATCTAGTTTATGTTGTGGTAAGTCGCAAAGATTATTGATTTAGTATGCAATAGCGTGCGATCAAGTCAACTTAAAGTAATAACATACACCATATAACATGGCTTTAAGATGTCAATTTAGGCCAAAAGTTATGCCTAGAATGATATACCAAAATCATAAAGTTGCTCGAATTATGCAAGTACTTTAAGTTACATAAGCGTAGCTTGTAGAGAACTTGACAGTACCATCAAATCTGGCTTACCTAGACTAAGTTTTCAGGTCTTCAGGTGCTTAAATCGAATCATAATTTCCTATACTGCAAGGTCGAGTACAAACCATTATTAAAGTAATTTTGTACTCAATGACATGAATTTGCAACGTAATTGGGCATTAATGCTTACGGTTTCTTGGGAGGTTGAAGGTATGACAGATCTAGCAAAAATATATCTAACGTAACATTTCTTGCAAATTACGACACTTAGAAACTATTCACTTTAATGTTTCTACTGGCACAAACACTGGTAAAAAAGCAGCCTGTGACTGTCTCACTGCTGGCATCAAATTACCACAAACTGTCAATTTTTCTCATTAACTATCAAAATTTTATGGTTTAAAATCGTTCGGAGGAATTTGACAACTTGATGCGCTGGCGACTGTACAAAAAGTGCACACTTGCGATTGCCTTTATTAAATGAATCATTTTAATTTGGGCGAGCCTAAAGCCCCGCCCCGTGCTGTACCGATCGATATCACCTAATTTAGTACTGACCTCATCCTAACCGATAAGTGAGATTATACTTAAGTATCAATTTTTGATAAGGCGACCATGGCCCATGATCTTGACTGAAAATATCAGTCAGTGAGTCAATTTGATTAATTTATAATTATTTTTAAGTTACTTCGTAATTGATAGGTAGTGATTCCAAGTACACACAACCGCGAAGCTATACACCAAGATATATCTTTTTTGTTCCATGTTTATTAGTCATTTATAGCTATTTAATCATCATAATTCTCATATACATCCCGAGGAGCTCGTGGCTAAATAATAACAGCCGCTCGGGTCGATCTTTAGGTTAAGCCGTGCTTGCCTAGGTTGGTCTGTGGATGGGTGACCACCCATTACATACCGAGTTTCCTCCGTGCCTCGGAAAGCACGTTAAACCGTTGGTCCCGGGTGTCATTTGTAGATCTTTGACAGTCGTTAGGTAGTCAGTGGCCCGAAAAGTCTGACAACCAGTCTTACCATAGGGTATCGTATTACCCAGTACTAACTGGGTTGTGGAGGTCAGATAGGCAGTCGCTCCATGTAAAATACTGGTATTCAGCTGCATTCGGTTAGACTGGAAGCCGACCCCAACATAGTTGGGAGAAGGCAAGGCAGATGATGTTTTCTCTTATACATCCTAGTATTGACATTAAAACATAGGTAAGGTACGTACCGAGGTATACTTTTCTGTTTACAAATTGAATAGTTGGTTTTAAATTCTCAGGTTTTATGTTTATGAATTAGAACAATACTTACGCCCATAGAACGGAATAATACAAAAAAGGTAAGAGTGGGTAGTTTACGCCAAAGAAGATGATAACTATTTTTTCCGTCACACTTGTTTGCGGATTACGAAAATTCCTCTAATGTCACATCGCCACAGCCAGACAGTCCTAATACTCGTTTATATTAAAGTAATTTAACTTGTAAGTTCAAAAATTTGAGTTAATAAATAATATAACAATATCACGCATGTAGTACATAACCGAATACTTACAATTATTTTTCGACGAACAATAGACTTTGGTGAAGTTTAGGAACGACTGCTTCACTAAAATGGATTGTCAAACGAAAGGATTAGTTTGAAAGGGCCGTTTGATTAAACTAGGATTTGAAAAACGGCCACTTTCAGTTTAGTCTACATTTAATTTTGATTAAAATCGATAATGTTGATACAAAACTTAATGTTGCATCAGTGTCTAAATAGACTACATAAAAAGCAAGGAGTATACCAGAGTTATTTCCTGGTGCTTGATCGCAAGCGTATCAGTGACGTAATAAGTATTGATAACTCGATGTATTTTTTTTTACGTTTAGTCTAAAAATATAACGTTATTTATACAAATGGTTGCAGGTCGGAGTTTACGTAGAATTCCTATGACGTCACTTAAGGCCATGAACTGTTGGATGTTTAGACAGCAGAATAACTTATTTAAACCCCAAATAAATTGGGATGTATAAGAGAATTCATCATATGCCTTGCCTTCTCCCAACTATCGGTCGGGTCGGCTTCCAGTCTAACCGGATGCAGCTGAATACCAGTATTTTACATGGAGCGACTACCTATCTGACCTCCATAACCCAGTTAGTACTGGGTAATACGATACCCCTTGGTAAGACTGGTTGTCAGACTTTTCGGGCCACTGACTACCTAACGATACTGTATAAGATTTTCTATCATAAAACGTGCGTTGCATTGGTAAAATAATTATGACTTTTCCTTTATAATACAAAGGTTGAAATTGAATAATGGTTTTGACATTGAAAACCACCGCGCACTGCACAAATTATGGCTACAATATAATCATTGATAACAAATATTTGTTTGATTTGCCAATACTCAATTTATAACAATAGATAGTGACTAGTGGTGAATTTCTCTTAGCTTAGTAATATGTTCTAATTGGAGCAATTACAATTAAAACGATGATAACTTAGCGTCTAGCTAGTCACATCGTATTTCAGTGTGAATGAATCGGTGGCGTACAAGATAACAGGTCACCGCCCAACAGGAAGCAATGTGCGGGAGATAAAGATACTCAGACGGAACTAAAATTGTGACAACGCTTTCGTGTTCTAAGATTTCGGATTGATCTCTCATCTCTGTAATCTTTTCATCTTTTGACGACTGAGCTTCGGAACTTTTCATCAATTTTATTATCGTTATCAATTTTTTTTGCGTCTTTTTTACATAATTTTTTTTTGTTGTTGTTGTTTTATAATTAAGATTCGCGACATTTTATTTTAGTTGGTTTTTGTACAAAATATTTTAGACTTTTATAATATATTATGTACCCATATGTGTTTCTTTATGTTTTCGAGCGTATGCCACTAGTGGGGGCTTCAGCTGAAAATCAGCGTCAGGTGGTACACCTTGTGTTGCCATCTGGCATTATACTGACTGAGCTGAGGCCCTTTTGGAATTATTAGTTTTGTTTGTTTATTTTTTTAATTTTTTAAGTTGTTTTTTATTTTTAACAATGCCGATTAAACACAATTTTCTTTCTTTTCATTCAAATAGGATATTTATATTAAAAAAAAAATATGTAACACACATAAACAAAGTCGCGGGCAAACAGCTGTATACACCTATCAGTTGAAAACATAAATCAAATTTCACATCACGGAAAATTCTATAAAAATCCATGAAAATATCCGAACAACTTTTCCCAACAGTCAAGCCTCACTTTCGTTCAGGCTCGTTACACGACGGTCACATGTTTAAGCGACTGAGATAAATACCGAGCAAGTGTTATAAAAAAGTAGTAATATTTTCACCCGAACAAATTGCCCGAAATGCGAGTCCGTCGATTACGAGACATCGATTTGTTTCGCGCCCCGTCGCAAGCACGGCACGTTCTCCTCATTAATACAGACCCGAACAGTTTTTCCAGAGTCTGCAAAGACCCAAAAGACAAGAAAAGTGTCCTCTAGTTTGATTTTGAGAAAAAAAAGTGCTTACTAGACCAAAATATCAGTAATCAGCAGAAAAAAACCTGCAAGGGCTCAATCCTTTGTTTCATATTTTTTTATAATAAGATTTTAGGCAAAAACGTACTAAGAGTAAAAGCTTGAAACTAAAAAAAATATGATTGAATGAACAAGGCCCGGTAACCAATCAGTACAATAAAGAGTAAGTAGTATAACTTTTCAAAGAGATACGATACGCCTAAGTATACTTCAACGAATCATTTATTAGGTTAGCATTATTTTATTATTCACCAAGGGCTCTCCTTTGCTCAAAAGAAAATCCGAAGTTAATTTAACGGTCCATAAATAAACATGTCGCGTTTTCGTTTACAATAGATGATAGTGCACATCTGCAGGACCCAGGACCCAATGAACTTTCCCTTAACAAATTACGGTACCCGTGTTAGTCCAACGATTACAAGTCGCCGATTCATCACGCGGAGTTTCGGACGTAGCACGTACTTCTCTCATCTATTCCAGCCGTCCAACGTCCGATCAGTCAATGTTATCGGGAGTCAGCGACGACAGCTCCGCACGCCTTCAATGAGCAACAAAATTAATTTTAGAAAGGGCTGAAAGTTCACGTATTGAAGAAATACTTAATAAAAATACGGCCTATCGACAAAAATATCGCGAAGCCAGGAATGATCGAGAAAATTCAACATTTTCAAAGATGTGATTGTTGGTTTTCCGCATACTTTAGGAAACATAAAACTTGCAAAGTAAACAATCTGTGAACAATTGCTTGCGTATTGTTCTCAGATCGAAAGTTATAAACTTGAGATAGTTTCCCGTAAATTTTCCAGCGCTTGCATCACACCCAGAAGTATTCGGAGCATTGTGTATAGGTTTTAGCGCTTAACCTTATATTATAGAACTCGTAAAACCCGCTGAGTGACTGGCGTTGAGTACCCTTGTCTCGACATATTACGCGATTTTCTAGCAAACAGCCCGATCACGACAGATAAAAATGTTACTCGTAGTCGTGTCACGATTTGGCACTCTCAGCGTTTGTCGCTACTGTAATTTTGAACAAAAAACTTTATGTCTTTATTTATAGTAAACTGTTTGTTGTCAAACATAACATGCTGTCTCTTCTATTCGCTAAGTATTACATTTCTTTAAAATTTCCTATTCTAAGATTTTGTCCAAGTTATTTAAGCAAATAAAGCATTTGCATAAATAAATTGCGAGTCCAATAGTGCTTCAACTCAAAGAGATTCTATATATTTCTGAGACTCAAAACGTTCAATACAGAGACGGTAAGTACTGAGAAAATCGTGTTCGAATATCATTGGACCAATTTTCAGCGTCGGCGGTGGCAATGCCGTGTTGTCAAGTGTGTATTTCTACATCGCTTTTGCATATTTTTCTTTTATTTGCTATTATTTAGCGACACAAAACGAGAAAGTATTGTTGTAGTATACATAATATATTGCAGTTTCATATTAAATTATAAGTCTGGTTTAGATTTAGTATGTAAATAGAGTAAAAACTTTTTCAATGAATATTACTAGTAGCCTTTTTGGAATGAGTAAGTGGGATAAATGACTTTAGATTATCCGCACATTGTTGTATCTTTAGAGTAACGTGCTCACCAAGGCGCTAACAAACACCCAACTTTCTCCACTAACATTAGTATTCCTCCTACGTACCCTTTGAATAATGTCAGTGCTTAAATTCGTAATAAGCTTCTATGAAAGACCACGAATATTTTCTTTTACTTTATTAACGCGAGTATATTTAGTTAAACCTAATTGGGATGCTGCGAACGCTTTAGCGCTTTTAGCAAAAACAAAAAAAAAAGCTATTTCGCGTGTAGTGTATCTAAGTTTTGAAGGTAACATAGCTAATAATTACGTGATACGATTTCAAAACGAACGTTCGCAGCGATATATTATTTACGACGCCAGAGAAAATAAAGAAAAATTCGTTTCTTTGAAATATTTACTTTTATGGGTGGGGGAAACCCTTTCATATATTCGAGTGTCGTAAGAAATATTGGCAACAAAGCGAAAAAGAATTTTATTGTGAAGTCACATTCTGTTGGTGTCGGTTTCTCTAGCCTAAGAACATTCCAGCGTTTGTCACTTGATATGTGACTCGTGAGTGCCACGTTCTCGTTGTGGACTGAACCACAAACCGATGCTCAACAACACCCTCATATTAAAAACGTTCCTTTGAAATTGCTGACAGTAAAATAAAGCTGGCATGATTTTTGTGGGATAAATAAACACGATCTACTTTCGCAAGAAATGGCTTATAGGCGGTTTTTCAGCCAGTAAGGACCTATTAATGATTCTTTCATGTGTTCAAGAAAGCTAAATGATAAAATATTGTAAGGATGCTCGTTTTAGACATTTGGCAAAACCAAACTAATGAATGTTAGAAATTAAGCGAGCTCACACATTTATTTTGCATAATCAACGCTGAACAAAACTAAAAACTATCTGCGGTTTCGCTCTGAAAACTTAGAGACGCAGAAAGTGCTCCGCTTAGGCTCATTTTAAATTCTTTCAGAGCACAATAAAAAAATAATTACATAGACCTCCGCTTTGACGTCTAACTTAAAGTGGGGCAATTTATTTTACAGAATTTTATCAAATCATATAAATATAAAAAAAAACCTTGCTGACGTCAATTAAATGTTCTCACATTTAATTGACGTCAGCAAGGTTTTTTTTTTTAAAGTACCAAAAAAAACAAGGACTATATACAGCTGAAAACAATAGATAACAAAAACTAAGCATGTGAGTCGTGTTTCTATCAAATATTTTAATTGTTATGAGGTAATTTGTAAGTGGGTTAAACAAATTCTAACAAGAAGTGTCTGTCTAACAATATAAATGCGATTTTTGAACCTGAATTTAATTACCGTTATCATTAATTAATGAACGCTACACATTTTATCAGCTTTCAATTATTTTGTTAACTTTTAGGGAATATTTGTGTTGACTAACATAAAATGGGGTCATCAGTATACCATAGAACAGAGTCGTCTTTGGGTCCTTTTCCATCAAGCGGAAAACTGTCACAGAATAAAGGACTGTATCAGTATTGACTTTAAGAGCGTTAACGTCTTACGGCATTTCATAAAAACTTTTAAGTGATTTTTTTCGAAATGACGGAACCGATTTTAATGAAACTTCGAACGCATAAGCAGGGATACATTAGTCTAAAAACTTGACAGAGAACTTTTCGAAATGTCTTCTATCGAAAATCTAAAATCGGTCTAATTTAGCTATAACACTATTTTCCGAAAATGTTCGAAAGACGTTAACGCTTTTAATCTTTGCAATTCATGAATTAATACAAAACTAAAGTCGATCATGTTTTGTGCACGTGTTTATTCTAGGTGTCGCAGTAGGTGTCTTTCAATAGTTGTTGTTCAAATACAGATACAGTAGTGTTATACGACTTAAGTATTCCGTTACCCTACTACAGTCAATGAACCCTTCATCATTTTTATAAGTCTTTCGTCACCATGTGAATTATGTTAACCTAATAAAATTTTGTAACTATAAATGTGTATAGTGAAAATACTGTTGGAGAGCCATGATTTAAAATATATGCCTTGTTTTGATTTGTGTGTCATTTTACAACCAATTGTATTTAATTTTTTTTTAATGCTACTTTTTAAATTTTTGGTTCAGAGGGCCGCCATAGATTGGTTTACTTTTGTAATAAATCCTGAAAATATTCATTGAATTATTCGAAGGTTATTTCACTTCTTACAAAAAATTACTGCTTATGTCTGGTTAATAAATGAATAAGTAATGTTGTTTGATCAAGTTTCACTTGGTGTGGCTTGTTCTGATCTTTCATATATCTAGTTTAGGTCTACGAAATTCGTTTTCTAGGCTTGCTCAGCTGTTGTTAAACTATTCGAGGCAGCCTGCCACTTAGGCACTGTAAAAGTACATTAAATCCAATATTATTAAAGAACCACTTGGAACATACAACGAAAAACAAAAAGCTTTGCTTGAAGATCTAGTTTTTCCTGATAATATTTAAGAAGATAAAAAAAAATACATACCACAGCAATTATAACGCAATTACAACTACACAATCACTGTTTAAAATAAAAATTACAAAACCAAAAAAACGCGAAACATATTATTTTAATCGAAAGTTTATGCTTGCGTAACTGCACGGTTGCTCCTCATTGACGGTCGATTACAGACTGACCCGGCGATACGACTAAACAACTGTCTACAAGCGCGTGCGCACTTGCCCCTCGTAACTTCCCTTGATAGGTACATATCGAAACTAACCTGTCAGTATGTCAGTTACCTTACCACACAAAACAAAAAATGGAACATAGTAACCAGAAAATATTTCAAGGACGTTTGAAAAAGCGTAAGTGCAAAAATTGTACGGGATTGTTTTTTTTTTAATTGATATAGAATTATAAGTGTTGTGCACAGGGTTTTAGCATTACAAATTCCGGTGAATGTTCGGTAGCAATTTTATTTCCATGTCTTTAAGGTGCGGGACAAACAGAAAAGACGTAAGACGAGGACGCGTTTTTCATTTACGCGTCTCGTTCGCGCCCCGTCTTTTCTGCTTATTTTATGTCGCGACCAACTTACCGCAGTGTCTCAAGACGAAAGTCTATGACCAGTGTGTGTTGCCAGTGATTACATACGGGACCGAAACGTAGTCGCTCACAATGGGCCTCATCAGAAGGCTTAAAGTCACCCAAAGGGCAATGGAGAGGGCTATGCTCGGAGTTTCCTTGCGTGATCAAATCAGAAATGAGGAAATCCGTAAGAGAACCAAGGTTACCGACGTAGCTCGAAGAATAGCCAAACTTAAGTGGCAGTGGACAGGACACATTGCTCGCAGATCGGATGGCCGATGGAGCCGGAAAGTTGTGGAGTGGCGACCGCGAACTGGAAGACGTTGCGATGGAAGGCCGTCCACTAGGTGTACCGATGACCTGGTAAAGGTTGCAGGGATCCGCTGAATGCGAGACGCACGGGACCGGTCAATGTGGTGACACTTGGGGGAGGCCTATGCCCAGCAGTGGACGTCTTTCGGCTGAAATGATGATGATGATGATGATGATGATGATAATGATGATGATTACGTCGCGACGCTTCTATACATTTTGTATGAAAATTTATTGAAGGAGCGCCGCGTTTGCGACGCGTCCTCGTCTTACGTCTTTTCTGTTTGTCTCGCCCCTGAATATCCGAATGCCGGTTTAGTCTGAGAAGAGGAAGAATCATGAAAATAAGCACTGAAGTGTCAATTATCGGAATTTTAGTTGCAATTTAAATTTAGGATCTAGAACTATTACTCCAACGTAAGATACACAGCTAGCAATAATTTCATTATCACTTAGAGACCGACCCCAGTAATTTTCTTTTTTACTTTATCATTCGATTGGAACTACATAACAATAAAATCAACTGGCCTATCGAAGTCAAATGACTACACACGGCGGCACATGAAGCTGTACATTTCCATTTTAACTTGGCCTCGCTTTGTATAGATTTCTTATACAATGAGAGATCCGCATAACCTGGTTTTGTAAAGCTTGATTGGCCGTCCTGCGTACGTAAGGCTAGGCTAGTTAAGTAGTAATAAACATTGCATCACGAGTTACCCGTTACAATTGATTCGTTCGAGTATTAACTATGTACCTACCATAATTGCACATTTGTTGCGTTATCAGGGCATCAATCATTTAATTTCGTCTGTGAAGCCAAAACTTTTGCAATTTAACAAACGTTAAGTGATTCATATTTATTTTTAAATATATCTATAAGTCGTACTTATTATTCTTTAATAAGTGTTTTCCATACAAACATGTAAAGGAACACAAGATGTTATAACTATTGTAAATAGTTGATAGATCGGAAAACTGTAAATAAATTATTTAGAAATGTAAAAACCTATGAAAATAAAGAAAAAGGCATTTTTTGTTAATAACTGACAGCATCATCAGCATGTATGGCCAGAATTGAATTAAAAAAAAATCAACCAACTTCCAAAAAAACAGTCAGTTCTTTACGCAGAAAGTTTTTTATTTTAACCTTTTTAGTTGTAGTATACCACACAAATTCTTGTCATGAAATAATAATTACATTGTAACAGAAGTTATTAAGAGATCATCATGTCAAGTCGGTTAAAAATAACACTGAGCGGAAGATCGGAAGTTAGTGTTCCGATTTATCATACTTAGTGCTTACAACAGTTACGACTTCCACAGGAAATTAATTATGTGATAGCTTATCAAACTCGGCCATGAGAATGTCTGACTTGCAGTTAAATCATCATTGGGAAAAATTATGCTTATTATTAATTGTTCTGAACTAAAGAGACAACATAATATTAACCGCATCTATGACCATTTTAAGAATTTTATCAAGATTTTTTTTTTTGTATTTTGATGCTGATGATGCGGCTAGATAGACCCCCTGACATATGGCTTGAAAGATACTTTCCCAGTGGCAATTTACATTTTTCGGATTTTTTTATTACATTTTTAATTTTTTTACAAGATGAAGAATAGTTTTGGCAAAGACATCAGAAAATTATGATAAAGATGAAGCATTATAATTATCTTTATTATATTTTTTTAAAGTGTCTGGTTTATATTATTTTATAAGTTCATTTAAGGGCAAATTTTACCAAAAATAGATTTTTTTATACACAAAAAATAATATAAGCATACTTCGCCATAGATTCATTTTGGAACTTGCAAGTAGCTTCTTAGCTTGGCTAGAAAGGAGGTGAATGCTAAGATGACGAGTAATAGAGAAGTATAAAAGAAGACATGCTGCGCCAACCTCAAATAAATTGGGATAATGACAGGAGAATGATGACTTGCAAGTAGCTTCAACTTTCTGACCGATTGTTCCCAACGAGTCTATAACAAATGTTGTAGCAACATGATATATTACACCTAGCATTTTTTTAAATGTTATTATATCATTTAAACTTGTGTGGTTTATTTCTGTGCTATATATTATTCAAGCATTTAATTTAATTTGTATCAGAGATAAAAAAAATATTTTTTTATCTGTCTATTTGTATGCTTGCAATATTGTAAACCACCCAGGAAAAGCTCCTTCCAAAAGTACCAAGCTAGATAGGCTTAAGCAATTGAAATTAGTACATACCTACATGGAAGTCCGCCACACAAGGGCACAGCACACAATGTTGGAACGAAAAAGCAGTAACCGCAAACGTAATTAAAATTCACATAATATATTACAAAAATATTAATTAGTGAAAGCATGCGTTACTTATCAGTATCACGCTTAAAACATCTAACGGGTCAGGCCGGACAGTTTATATTGTCACCATATATTAATTATTTGACTAAAACCACACACCATATGCAGTACTAGCCGTCCGAGAATAGCACCACTATTTATTGATTACATTATTTTCATTGATCTTGCAATAAAAACATTGCAATTCTCTAGTTTTTGAAGGAAACACTTACCGTAATCCAGCTGTCCTGTCTGCCACGAAGTTTTGAATTAAATGTGTTAGTAAATAACAATCATATTCGATTATTTATTCTTTCACTGCTATTGTAGTAAACGGATGTCAATATTTTTTACAAAAATAAGAAAATAATTTAAAACCCTTCACATCCAATTGGTGTCGAGTGTTGACAAGTTTTTGCTTCTGTCAATGCCAATTTGACGTTGACAACGTTAACAACGTTTCGTTTTAAGTTGTCTCTTCATGTGGAACTTTTAACACTTTATGTTAAAAATAATTGAATTCATCAGAGGATGTTCATTTGTTTCAAAAACATATAAACACATTTTCAATTTTTTTGATACGTTTTTTGTATCTCACAAAATATCAGAGAATTTTTTTTATGTTCGAGTCGCCACCCGTTGTTGTTTCGGCTCGGGTTCAGTCGGTAGCAATGATTCCGACAAATAAACATTGCTTTATATTATAAGCAGGTCAAAAGGCTCGTACGGGTAGTGGTTGCGGCAAAACGTGCTTCCAAAAACGAGCGTCGAAAAAACGCTAAACTATAACTGACTGTTGGGCACTGTCAATAGTCACGCTTGACCGTCCATTTTCAAATAGTAGGATTGCCAACCTGTATTGTATTCGGATGATACAAACTTGTATTTGTGTGATGACTGAGGAGTTCCCTGTTCCCAACTTCCCTCATAATTCCTACGCATGAGGAAACTTACTAAACATGTGTCTACTTATTGTTCATCGGGCCAAAGGGTAGATATCAATTCCTTTGCTTGTTTTCTTTCGCTTGCTTTTCTTATCGTTAGCTAAAGGATTGGTCAAGATGGTAACCGTTATTGTTTTAGTCTTACATCATTGTGCTATTTGATTTGTGTAGGCGCTTATATTTTCGTTTTATTTTAATTCTTCGACTGAGTTGGACTTTTAATTTCGGGACTATTACGCTAGTGAGGTGGGAGAAAAATTAAGCAGAGGTGTTCTGACTGTGATAAAGAAGGTATGTAATAACTTACCTTCATTACAAAAGTCATCCGCTGCTATTAAATTGCCATTATTGCTCTAAATATAGAGAAATCATTTCACAACAACTACGAAGGAAATGCCCAATTGGCCACTAAAAATGTTTAGGTACCTAAACATGACATTGATGTCCTTTTTCTCGGTTTTTATGACGGGAATCACACGTCACTATTAAAATATATGTCATTACGACACCCATTTTACGCTTTACACTTGACGCCATAATGATTTTGTTCACATATAATCTAGCATTATGTTATTGTTATAACGACAAAGATCATAACGAAGGTCATAACGATTCTATTGACACCTCAATTAATCCAAATCTGCTCAGTAGTTTAAGGGCTACGGTGGAACATATAAATGGTACAAACAAACGTAGTATACCTACATAGACTTCTAAAATTATAATCCTTCCTTTTGGCTTTGCTGTAGTCAAGTAAAAATAAAAACCCACTAGGTAGGTAATAACTTACATACTTATTGTTCTATGTAGAATTCTAAATACAAACTTTCTTCTAAGTACGGGAAGATTTCTCCATTGAACTTGGAAGCTATTGTATCTAATCATTTATCTATTTATCATATATTATCTACTACGTACCTACGACGTACCTATCTACCACATTCACATTGTTCGAAAATATAGCCGTGGTCTATCGATAATATCTCACATAATTTCAAACTCCATTTTAAATTAGAATTTTGAATGGGTTTCCATCAGAACTACAAAGGTTTTTAAAACAAACATCTCATTTTGTAGTCTGCGCGGCGACGACGACGCGACGACGCCGCAGGAAAGAGCTAGTTCCTTACTTTATCGAATCTTTAGATTATCTCCTTTGGGATATTGTAGTCAGTATCGTCTTTGAGAGCCATATTCGAATGTTTTACGAAAATACTGTTGAAATAAGGAAATTCCCTGTTAGATTTACGAAAACAATGTCGAGTAGGTAGGTACCTAGGTTTGTAGATACAGATAAATGTTTTGTGAATGTACATACAACCTTAACTTGAAGTTCCCTCATATCAAACTTAGTACCTACCTAGGTTGGTTCTATTTTTTTTAGTACTTATCTACCTTCGTACAGGAACTCGTGGCTAAATAATAACCGCCGCTCGGATCAATCTTCAGATTAAGCCGCGCTTGCTTAGGTTGGTCTGTACCAGTCTTACCAAGGGGTATCGTGTTATCCAGTAATATCTGGGTTGTGGAGGTCAGATAGGTAGTCGCTCCACGTAAAATACTGGTATTCAGCTGCATCGGGTTAGACTGGAAGCCGCCCCCAATATAGTTGGGAAAAAGCTAGGCAGATCTACCTCGGTACCCATTTACTATAGTTATTGTACCTACTCATGTAACAAATAGGGTTTAATTTGCTAAAACGTAATTTTGAAATTGCAGTTTGACGGAAAATTACGAAGGTGTTTCGTGTTGAGTGTGTAGTTTACTAAGTAGTAGTATCTCAGATTAGAACGTTATTTTTTTCATTAAGTTTTTCTGTTGGTATGATGCGACGACCTCTCGATCTAATTGTCTATCTTCATCCACCGGGTTCACACTAAAGGAGAAACTCCAGATTCGAGATTAGCACCCTGTATCTGATTTGAGTGTTAATACAGAACTAGTCAAAATAGTTACTTAAGGTGATTTCTTCAATGACACGGTGATACAAGCTTGATGTGTCACCGTGTGTCATTGAAGAAATCTTAGTGTGAACTAGAGATGGGTAACTCAGGAAAGATAGATAAAAAGATATGAATCAATCTGTTTCCACCAATCACTCTTTATATCCATTCACATCCGAATGTATCACTGTATCAGTCAGTGTATCTTTACAATTTTATTATACTGGTTTTGATGGTACGTGTATACTTTGCCTAAATTTTAGTCACTCAAAATCAAGTGCTTTTGGCGCTCTGGTTACAAAACTAAACAAAATATCAGTTAATCAATTTGCTTCATTCATTAGTTCAAGTTTCAAGCGGTAGATTCGAAAGCTTGAAACAGCAGTCCAATAAATCAGAGAGATACGTAATGTAACGACAAGCAAAGTGCAAACAGCTTAGGTACTTATCTATCACTCTCACTCATTCATTGGATTGAGTTGAGCGAAGCAAGCCACGCTGAGCAGTGAGCAGCACAGAGTAATGTCACTGCGTGTCGTGTGTGGATACATAGGGATATAAAGATATAAAAGAATGATACATATCCCAGCGATCGAAAGATACATTTCAATCTTTTCTTTTCAGTGATACATTTTGCCCATCTCTAGTGTGAACCCGGTAGATGAAGATAGACAATTAGATCGAATTTAGGGGAGGTTGACCTGAAGGTACACTAGCGATATCGTAAAATGAAACCATTGTGTACTGATCTGACTCGATAGCTGATTTTATTAAAGAAAGAGCTGTTTGCGTATGTACTAATCGAGGTAACGAAACCATAGCGACTTCTAATTTGACGACAACGCCATCTATCGAGCACGCCGGAAGCTTTAAAAATAATTAAGTCGTAAACATACCGTCCACCAAGGACGTTACTGACGGAATGTCCTTCTAAACTGAACTAAAGTGGCACATTGCTAAAGCAAGTTGAACTAAACATTTTTTTGCACTACATGAGAAAATAATTGAAACTAAAGTCTACAAGCTATGGTTCTTATATTTAACTATAACACTCAATTCATAATGGCTGACAACAATGTGACAATAACTTAAAGCTAAACATGAATTATTCTAGGTTGTAAAAATGGTGTACTGTAAACAGTGTAAAGAAAGACTTAAATTATGTCTATAATTTGATTTCTCACAGTTGATCTAAAGTTAACAAGCGTAAAAATGGTTGGATAAATTGATTTTAACAAGATAAATGTGTAAAATAGTTGTAAAAAAAATCATGGTAAAATAAAATATGTGTAAACAGAACAATACTTATTCGACTACGGGTAAAATACATATTTTGGATGTTGGCCTTTTAATTGTTGATTGCCTTTTGATTTGGTGCGTAACGTGACGACACAGGTGATATTATCATCTCCAGGATGTTTTTGTAGTATCCTACCTATCAACCAACGACTTGGCGGCAAGTCGTCTTCTTTGACTAGCATAATGTCTCCAATTTTTGACTCAGCAACTTGGGAAGACCATTTGTAACGTCTCGTCAAAGTAACGAGATATTTGTGAGACCAACGTCTTAAAAACGACTGAAACATTCGTTGAATGAATTGCCAGCGTGATTGTAGATAGCCTTTGTCCTTCAGTTCCTTATAGTCCAGTCAAATAAGCCAAAAAAAGGGGTCAACTTCGGATTGAGAGATAAAAAGCTGGAAACTCGTACACAGCTTCATTTTGGTGTTCTAAAACTTGTCTCAAAACTCTCATAAAATCTCGTGTCTGCGTCGTAAGTTATTCAAGGGCAAATGTCACAAAAATCAGTTTTTCGCGATTATCTCGGTTTCTATACCTCCAATGATGTTAACTTGTGTGATAAAAATTTTAGAGCATAGAATTTGCAACAAATTGTGAATTGTTTTTTTTTATTTATTTATATAACTTCACGTACAATAGTGGTACATAGGCGGACTTAATGCCACAAGACATTCTCTACCAGTCAACCTTTGTGTCCAGCTTATTATCTCTCATTCCGAAGTGAAACCCTAATTTGACTGGACTATTATATTCTGTTGTAAATAGTTCTTCCTGTGTTTTCCTAATATAGTATTCGAGTGCAGCGTCTAATTCTGTTTTTTTGTAAATATCCTTTCCTGTATATTTTGTTCCCCTTTAAAAATCTTCGGTAGTATGCAACGATCCTAACCAATCTTCGTAACTGAGAAAATTGATCGAAGAAGGAACAGTTTGGAATGATCGCTACATGTGCCTTTGCTGACTTTTCTAAATCTGTATTGCAATAATTATTAGGCCTGTTGTAAATTACATTTTGTAATTTAAAAAACGATGGTCTAGAAAACCATAAATCGTTTTCTAGCAGTGAACTGGGAAATATCCTTCTAGAGGCGCAGTCTGCTGGATTATATTTAGTGGGGACGTGAAACCATTGCGACGCTTTCCTCTAGGTCAATATTTCAGACGTTATTGGCCACAAATGTCTTCCATTAACTTGGGTGGCTATTTATCCAGGCCAACACAATAGTGGAATCCGTCCACGCTTTGACCTTGTCTTGGGAGATACTCAAGACTTATGTTTGACAGATGTTTGAGACAGTATCTGAGACAGCAAGACTGCTCCGCAGAGCTCTGACCGCGGAATATTTATCTCCTTAGCTGGTGCTACTCTGGTCTTAGCAACCAGCAACGACACTTGAACATTGCCATCTGCGTCTACAATCCGCAAGTAAATCGCAGCTGCGTAAGTTGTTTTGGAGGCGTCACTAAAACTGTGAAGTTAAAGATAGTCATTCGACTTGGTGCGAAGCCAACGAGGAATCCGAACCTTGGTGAGTAGTAACAATTCCTCACGATATGATCTTCATTCATTTATCAAGTCGTTGGTTAGCTCCTCATCCCAAACAACACCTGCAAGCCACAATTTCTGGAAAAATACTTTAGCTAACACCACACGAGGGGCTAACCAGCCTAATGGATCAAAAAGTTGTGCTATCACAGAAATAATGAATCTTTTAATTATAGATGCGGTCGTCGGCGGTGGGAGATTCACCGTGTACTGGAATGTGTCTGAGTTGCGTTTTCAGGTAAGTCCTAGAATTTTGATGATACTATCTAATTATATTTCTACTTCCTTTTCTTTGTGTTCTGGTTTCTTGGGTTTGTTGTACTTTTTTCCTTGTTACGTCCTGTATGATTTTGTGCTCATATGTGTTGTCCTTGTTCATGTTCTCCTTTTCCATGTTGTCGTTCTTTTCTATCTGCCTCATGTGTCCTAGTTGTAAATATTCTCCTATTACCTTCTTGTACTTTGCTTTTTTAAGATCTGAATTTCTTTTCAGAAACATCAATTTTATTGGGAGTGTTGAACTTTGGATCTGCAAGCTGCAGCGTGTTGACGCTTAACCAATCTAAGGTAGTGCCGACTCTACACTCAGGTAAGTACGATGTAATTTTTACTTAGTACGTAAGCGTTAACTTTAAAGTTTGAATCTACCCGAGATTGGATATTAAAATGTACCATGTACGTTGCCATGGTTGAAGTATTACCACCAAGGCCTGAAACTGTTCCTTGAGTAGGGGTTTTTGTCAGGTTGAGTAGCTGAACTACGGCCTCTGTTACAAAACATGCCTGCGAACCCTGATCGAGCAAGGCTCGGACAGTCTAAAATTCGGCTTTTATTAGTGCTGTGGCTAATAAAACCTGTGTGGGCTTGGGAATATTACCTGTCGACAGGCACGAAACTATCGGACCAGTATTAGGTGAACCAACACTGTCGATAGCCGATGATGTCGAAAGTTGGTCCCGTTTGTCCGACTCTTGACCTAAATGCAACAGTGAATGATGGCGCCTTTGACAAACCTTACATGTAGTAGGTTTTCTACATTCAGAAACAATGTGATTGCCGCCTAAACAGTTGAAGCAAATTTTATGTTTTGCTACAAAATCACGTCTAACTTCAACTGTCTGTTTTGAGAATTTCTTGCAGAATTGCTTTTAAATTGGTTGAAAGTTGGTAAGTCATTGCTGGAGTCATTGTTGCAAATACCAAGCTCCCATTGTTTACGCGTTTCGTTGTCTAATTTAATGGTAACAATATGTATGTTAATGATATCCCATGTACTCACCTTTATGTATAAATTATTCAACGCATTAAGACAATCGCATTTGGTATCAAGCAACTCTTTCAAAGCTGTAGCTGATTCCACCTGCATACGTTTTTGACCGAACAACCTCCTAATAATACAATTTGTTAAGTATTTTTTATTGCTATAACGCTTCTGTAAGTGAGTCCAGCACTGATTATAATTGGCATCAGTTTCAGTTCAGTCATTTGCTCTGCTTCGCCAGAAAATACTTTTTAATAATGGAGCTTTTGCACATTATCTGATGTATTATTCTTGTATACTAGTGATGTGAAATATACAAAATGTTAATTTGTGTATTTGCGTGACTCCATTTAATGTATTTAATATTGTACAATTTAATTTAATTTAATTTTTTAACTCAAATTTTAATCTATCCTATTCTTTTAAAATTTTATTATAAATAATGTAATAATTACGCCCTAATTTATTTGTTATTTTTTTAAAGTTTTAATTAATAATTGTCATTCTATTCCAATTTAAATGCTGTTTTTTAAATTTTTGGAATTATACTGTATTTTAATTTTTAATTTAAAAACTACTTTACGTTTTAAATCCAATGTAAACCTTATAATTTTAATTATTTTATTTTCATATATTTTCATTTCAATTTTTATTTCTTATTTTATTATCCAAGTGCTGTGCACACCTATAAGTGACGAATTCACCGCAAAGCT
Organism: Noctua janthina; assembly: GCA_963576755.1. Classification (NCBI taxonomy): domain Eukaryota; kingdom Metazoa; phylum Arthropoda; class Insecta; order Lepidoptera; family Noctuidae; genus Noctua; species Noctua janthina. The sequence goes on from OY755055.1 coordinate 11,445,831, forward strand.
GTTGAATTAGAAAATATTTAATGTAATGATTTAGTGAATAAGTCGTTGGTGTGTCAATAAATAAATAAATAAATGATGTGAAAAGATCATAGAATGTTGTCCATTCATCATATTTTCCTGAGAATGTAGAAATGGATATTTTGGGCAATTTAACAAAAGAACTACTTGATTTAATTATACTTGTTGAAGCTTTATGTACAGAATCTTTAGCTAACTTAATTTTATTAAGAGCTGTTTTCATTAAAGTTTTATAAATAACATAAGTGTCCTCTGTCACATCATAGATATCAACTACTTTTTGTACTATATCTTCTGCTTTATAACGTTCATATAATTTAGTGTTATTTTCTTTAAACAATGCCCAATCCCTTTCTAATAATTCTTGCCTTGTTTCAATGTATTCTAGTGTTAATCTATCTTTACCACATTTCTTAAAATTTGTCAATCCCTTTGTGATAAACATTGTGTTGATCTTTTAAAACGTTAATTAATCCTTCCATTTTTATAATTGATTAATGTACTTAATAAGTAAATAAAATGCAAACACAACAAATGTATAAGTTGATAAATTAATAACAACTTTCTCAAAAGAGAAGATATGCAAAATTTCTGAGTGTTGCAAACTTAAGTGGTAAACTTATAAGTTAATAACAGCTGATTAATTTTTTTTAAGTTTGAACAATCTTATTAAACAAAATAATACAAGTCTCAAAACTACTTACAATTTTACAAGTGTTTTGGACACACAAAATCTGGTGGAAATCGGGTATAGGTTCCCCGTTCTCCTGTTTTCTATAAATTATTCCAAGTCCTAATTCTAACTTGCACACAAATTGGTAGGTAATATACTAACAAAAGTTTTCTAAGTTTAAAAATGTTGTTAAAATTTTACAAGTCCAAGATTACGAAGTTATTTTCTAAGTTGAAACGTTTTCCCTATTTCTTCTGGTTTAACTTTATTGGAAAAGAGTTTAAAATCGTTTGACTCGACCAGTTTGTCCAATTTGTGGACAAGTTAATTAAATAAAAAATGTACACAAACACCATCTCCAACCTGCAAGTGGCGCCCTCTGGTGGCCGCTATCTGAACTACGCGTGACGTCATCCGTGACGTTGCGTGATGGCTGCGCCTGCGTCACCTTGCTGTCATCCAGTGAAGTGTTGATCTGAGAGTAGCACCCTCTGTGGCCACTCCTTGAACTAGTCCGCCAATGCTGACTCAGCTCACCGCCAATGCTGGGTAAAGCTGTCGCCGCTAGTGCGGAGGACCATTTACCTTGCTGCAGCGATCCACTGCAAGTACACGGGACGGAGAAGCGGGCCTACGGAGGCTCCACTCAAAAACTATCCAAATGGTCCTCCCCTAAATACCATCAGGTATTTAACATGACCAATGTTAAATACCTGATGGTATTTAGGGGAGGTTGACCTGAAGGTACACTACCGAAATCGTAAAATGAAACCACTGTGTACTGATCTGACTCGATAGCTGATTTTATTAAAGAAAGAGCTGTTTGCTTATGTACTAATCGAGGTAACGAAACCATAGCGACTTATAATTTGACGACAACGCCATCTATCGAGCACGCCGGAAGCTTTACAAATAATTAAGTCGTAAACGCCAATATAACATGGTTCCGCTTTGAATAGTTTTCCTGTAAAATGAGAGATCCGCATAAACTGGTTTTATTGGTCGCCGTGCGTAACTACCTAATCTAGCACTTGAAATTCAATTTTTTTGACTTGGGTAACTGGGGTTTGACAAGGCCTAAAGTTCAATAACTCAATGGAGACTAAACTAAACGTAAACTTACGCTTCGATCTGTCAAAATGTGTATGTTTTGGCGGGATAATGACAGTTTCGTCTCTGTATCTTACTCTAAGTAACATCCGCGCCAATCGATAATTTGCGAAGCTAAGCCGCTTTTACCGAGGTTTTACCGAGTCCATAAGTGGGTTTTCCGAGACGTCTCTGTAGGTACCTCTGGAAGGTCATTAAGCCGTCGTTCCTTAGCCTGATCTGTTCTCGGTCGTTTCTGGTAGTCGTGCCCTCGTACTTACTACATACATTTGTGCGCTGATGCTTCTTGTATACCAGCACACTGAAATTTTGCTTCAATTGCGGTCACCTATATTTTATCCCTTCATCTTATAGATCCAGCGAAGAACTAAAACTTCTGGGAAGGAACCATGATTTTTTTATGTTTAGTTTAGAAGTTATTTTAAAACTCGAGAAAACTTCATAGAAACCATTGAAATGCATTATTTTGTCTCAGATATACGATTTTGCAATTTTTATAGATGAGATCTTAAAAAGGACTGTTATGTATATACTAGTTCAGTAGAAAAAAAAAATATTCGTAAATAGAAGAAAAAATCAAGTTTTTTTGTAAAATTAAAATATTTTTTTGTTTGGTTAGTCTCATTGTTCCCTCATTTTTTTTTAACATGAATAGTTTCATATTATAATATGCTATATTATAAAAAAAAACAGGTGTGGATAGTGCGGGATTTCCGAGTTATTGAATTTTTATTTTTGAGGTTAGGGTTGTCACCTTTATACTTTACTATAACTATTCTTGGAAAACTTTGACTGCCAATTTACTATCTTTCTTGATAATAAAATGAAATGTAATCGTTTTCTTTGGTGTAGAATTAAGTATTTTAAGTTAGACTCCTGTCATGTAAGAGTTGAAAAGTAGAATAGTAAAATCTATTAATGGGTATTCGACATATTTTTTTTTTAAATTAACGTTGCACATTATCATCGATGTTTTAATCATGTTTTGTGTAATTTCTTGTAATTTGTGTTTTGTTCTGAATCACGAGGATTTACTTGAAGAAACCAAAGGTGATGAAAATGTTATTTTACCATCTGAAGAAGTTTTAATATCTTCGGAAGTCGAAGAGTAAAAAAATGGAACGGCTCGCCGGCTCGAACATTATCAATTTTATTTAATAAAACATCTTTCCATTTGAATAAAATAAAAAAATAGGCATATGCAATTAAACAACCCTATTTCCATAGAAATTCTACAGAAACTTTAGAAAAGTAATATTTCCGAAGTCCCACTGTTAACTTATTTGCTTTTTATTTTGTGTTGTTAGTAACTATATTATGCATGCTCAAAATTAAAATCAGATACGGAATCGATAGGAATACGGAGAAAATCGCAATTTAGTGAAAATCGAAAAAAAACGATTTCTCTTTGTAGGTACGTCGTAGATGCAATGCCTTAACTTTGTATGAAGTTAGATATTGTATTGTTACTGTAATAAAACAATGATTTATGTAACTCATATTATTATTTTGAAATGTACAAATAATAACAGTTTTTTGCTGACGTCAGCATAACTTTAAAACTAAACATAAAAAAAACATGGTTTCTTCCCAGAAGTTTTAGTTCTCCGCTGGATCTATAAGATGAAGGGATAAAAAATAGGTGAAGGCAATTGAAGCAAAATTTCACAGTGTGACTAGGTACAACAGTTTCTGCATAACTGGATAGTCTCTGTTGAGATTTGCCACCGTGATGGATATTAAAGATATTGAAGATTATTATTAAGTAGTATAACTATAGGTGTAGATGTCTGAGTAGGTAAATGTAGGGTTAGGAGATTAGGAGATGGATAGAACGAATTAAAAATTACAGAAATAAGATTGATATAAAAATAATATAGCATAAGATCACGCCCGTAATCATCGAAGTGTACATAATACTATGAAATTGCCGTTTTTTTTCTCACATTTTGTTCTGATTGTAACTTTGACGTGTAGTTAGGTATATATTTTGCTAATTCCATTTTTATTGGATTAATTGTTAAATGACGTACCCTTTAGAGTTTAAAAACCGTACTAGTAGTTGCATATTACCTTATAGGGTAGTGTGTCAAAACACCTGTTTCAATGTGTCGTCGGTTTCTACTAATAGTAGGTATATTTTTGTCATAGACTGTGTTTTGTGAATTTAAGATACGTAGCTTTATTTCAATCTAACTATTGCAATTGCATCATACATAATCAGTTCAGACGTTTCCTAGAAAACAAAATATGTTAGTGTGGAAATAAAACTTTTCACGAAATCGTCTATACAAATCGGCAATTTCATACTTTAACCCCTAATATTAGTAAACAGACCATTTCGCCAGTTATGTTTTAGTCCTATAAAATAGGGGGGCAAGCCTATTGCCATCAACCAGGCACAAAACCAAACTCCGTGGCTGTTACGGAGAAATTCCAGATGGAAAAACCCAATAACACTTTTCCCGACCCGGGAATCGAACCCAGGACCTTATGCTCAGCAGTCATTGCTTGCGATCACTAGACTAACGAGGCAGTGAAATAAAAATACTGGGTTAAAATATTATTAAAATGATTTCTTTATTCTTTTTTGGCGGGAAAATCTCTGAGTCTGCTTTTCGAATATAGTCCGTTGTAACTGCGATCTGAAACAAAAACAAAACAGTACAAAGTTTCACATAAATTCTGTTAAATGGAAGAGGCACGTGGCGTTCCCATAGCGGTCTAAAACGTTACCTACTTAAAATGTATGTGGTCATACATACATATGTATGTGGGTCGAATCTGAAGCGATATAAATCACAGAGCAGGCGTTATGCACATAACTCTCTACTTCGGACTCGGACCACTTGACATTAGCAAGGTCTTGTCCCCACCAAAGAGTTATGTTACTCCTTTATGGCTGGAAAGGTCGGAGTAATAAAAGCATGAAAAATCTATTCACAAATCAAAGCTAAGAAACATCGATTTTCATAAATAATTTGCAATTGGGAATAGTCTTTTTATACAGTAGGTACAGACGCCAACACATCAAGCGACCCGAAACTGTCAAATTTTCCCAATCAACCTTGAACCTAATGCTTTAGCAATAAAGTTGAAAATCTATTAAAGAAATTTAAAAGATTGTAGTAGTTTGATAGTTTGATGTGCTGGCGTCTGTACGTAACGCTTGCTTTTTCGAAACAAAACTAGCAACGAATATAAGTATGATTACATATGCAGATAAAGACATTCTTCGTCTAGAAGACAATTTTACCTGTTTTGATTTATTAAATCGTAAAGACAGTGTCTTTTGGGAACCAGTTTTGAATGTACCTACACTAGAAGATTTATTTATATAAATAAACCAATAAATAATAACCAACTAATAATAAGCTGCGTAATATGAATCGGCGATTTCAAACGATTAATATCAATCGCGGATATTAAGAATAAGATTATAAAAACCAGCTCTGACAAAAGTCATTTAAAAAAAAAATTGTTTCGGAAAGATTCTTTAGTTTTTCATAACTTTTTGCAAAATAATCTAAATATATAAAAGCGAAAGGTCACTCGTTCTTTCACTCATCAGGAAATATCGAAAACCGCTTGACGTATAAAGATGAAATTTGACAGGGAGGTAGTTTATAGTTAAGCTAAGAACGGATTTTGCGACAGGGTCGGATGAAGGAGGTCTAAAGGCTCTCGCAAGTTAGTATGAAAGTCCTTCATTTTTTGTGCTACAAACTTGATATTTGGCCGGGAGGTAGTTAATAGTTAGTAGACGTATGCTAACAACGAATTTTGCGACATTGCGGGATTAAGGAGGTGTAAGGGCTCTCGCAAAAACTCATTTAATGTATAGAAAACGGTATTAGAATAAAAAGCCTCAGCCTCAGGATTCACTTTGAAAAAAAAGTTGTATAGCGCCAATATAAACCGGTTTTTAAAGCCATATCGTCGCTTCAACGCCATTTAATTTTGTTTCGGATCTCTGCCGCCCAGAATTACAGCACCCAAAAGGACGCCTTTTGTAGTCATCAGTACATTATCACATTTTGATCTGGCAGTCAGTTCTCACACATAACATAACATCATGCCTTTAATCCCCCAAGGGTTGGGCAGAGGTATACCTAATCGAACACACACATTTCGCCAGTTATGTTGAAGTCCTATGTAATGGGGGGTGTGCCTATTGCCATTAACCGGGCACAAATCCAGATTTCGTGGCTGCTACTGAGAAATTCCTGATGGAATAAAGCAATAACACTATTATTTATAGTATTTTTTGAATTGCAAAAACATACATTGTTTAATGTTACGTGGAAGAGCAGAGTCACCTAAGGGTGCTTCCATGGGGTGCTTTGTCAGAATTCCTCCTCGTGTGCTTGATGGCTGCCGGTCCCTCTCGATACGTCTGGAGGGAATAGCAGCTGCTGGGCCGGTGCACCCTGGGCGTGGTCAGTATCCTTCCCCGAGGAATAAGAAGAGATTCTTATTCCTCGAGGAATGTTACTGTCCATGGCTAATATTCTGACATGGGAGGTGTCCATCTTGGACCTAGGGGGCGTTGCTCCGTGTGACCCTCTGAAAAGCAGAGGGCACAGCGGAGGAGCAAGGGCGGGCTCGGTGTGCACTTACCCTGCCTTCGAGCAGACAGTGTCCCCGTCGATATCGTAATCCCACCGTCGAAGTATCGTGGAACACGTCTCGCGGCTTCGATTGGGACCGAGGGTCTTGGCTTAACCGCCCGGACCACGAGGTAGAAAACCTCTATAAAAAGTTACCCCGAATCTCAAGCGGCGGCGCACCGCGAGGAGATGTATGGCTGACGGGTTCCTATGGAAAACCAGTCGCTAGTGCGATCCACTGCCGGGTTTGGCTATGGCTTATCTGGGTACAGGGGGCACTGCTCAGATGGACTTTTTATTTCCCCCATACTCGTAGGAACAGAATGGATGATTACCCAATAAAAAAAACGGCCGATAACGGCGAAGGAAGGGAGGAGAGGGATGTGGGGTCGGAGTCCGGCGCCGCATCCAGCAATGTGAGCGCGGGAGGCTCAGAGAACTCCCGGCGCGGGAGGCCCGGGGCTGCTGCGGGGAACAGGGAGTTCCTACGCAAGCGGTCCAGGCCGGTAGGCGACCGAGAGTCGTCATCAGAGGGGGAGCTGGTTTCGGCTCGCAAGATCCCTACCAGCAAGCGTGGCGGGATCCGCGGCAAGGGGAGAGGCCTCTCTGCCACCGAGAGGTCGGCGCGGCTTGCCGCGGAGGCGCGCCACCCGGGGGTGGCTGCCGGTCACAGGGTGGCCCGTTCGGGCTCCTCTGCTAACGAGGCGGGCGCAGACGGCGGCTCCGAAGCGGAGCGTAAGGCCGGGCTTGCGAAGGAGGTGGAGGTAGCGCTGAGGGCTGTCTCCTACAAGCAAATGCCCTCCACCAGGCAAAGGGCTATACCCTCAGCGGTCGTCTCTATCATGGCGGCAGCGGAGGCTAGCCCGGAAAGCCGGCTCCGGCGAAATCGGCCCCGGTTGGGGGGGCGGCGGCCCTGAGGCAGGGCAAGGCGGCGGCCCACAAGAAGGACAAGTCGGCGAATGTGCCAGCGCCAGCCGCGAGACAGCCGCCACCACCGCCGCCGAATCCGTCCTCTAAGCCATCCGTGACCGAGACCGGGTGGTAGGTGGTCGGTGAGAGAGCGAGGGAGCGAAGGGCGGCCAAAAAGGACAGGAAGCGGGAACGGAAGCGCCAAAAAAAGAAGCGGAGCGGCGCTGCTAGGCTCAGCGCCCCGAAGACCGCAGCTGTAGTGATAACACTACAGCCGGAGGCGGAAAAGAGGGGCGTGACCTATCGCGACGTGCTCGCTAAGGCGAAGACGATGGTGGATCTCGGGGAGCTCGGGATCGCCGGGGGCCTCCGGCTTAGAGTCACCGCAACAGGGGCTCGAGTGCTGGAGATCCCCGGCGAAACCCGTGGCTCGTCCGCTGACGCTCTGGCTGAAAAGCTTAGAGCGTCCCTAAATGCGGACGAGGCCCGAGTGTCCAGGCCCGTCAAATGCGCAGACCTGCGCATCCTGGGTCTGGACGACTCGGTGACCGAGGAGGAGGTGGTGGCCGCCGTCGCCAAGACCGGTGGGTGCCCTGCCGAGCAGGTCAAGGCAGGCACCTTACGTCCGGATCTGTCGGGCATGCGAACCGTAACGGTAAGCTGCCCTGTGACGGCGGCGAAAGCCATTGTGGAGGGCCGAAGGCTCTTGGTGGGCTGGGTCTCGGCGCTGGTGAAGCTGCTGGAACCCAGACCTCTGGGGTGCTTCCGCTGCCATGTGGGGAACCACGTGTCGGTCCGGTGCACCTCGGAGGTGGACCGCAGTAGCCTATGCTTCCGCTGCGGCCAGCCCGGTCACATGGCCGCGGCTTGCTCCGCCGCGCCGCACTGCACCGCATGTGTGGCAGCTGGCAAGCCGGCCGATCACCGGGCAGGGAGCAAGGCCTGCGGTACTCCCGCCAAGGCCAGGAGCAAGGGAAGGCCCTCCGCCACCACCGTCAAAACCCCCACCGTCGCCACCACCGCAGCCGCCGCCACTGTCGCCGCCGCTGCCGCTACTGCTGCAACTTCCGCAGCTGGGCCCTCGCAGGGGGCTCGGGAGGGGGCTGAAATGGAGTGCCAGTAACGGCCCCATTACGCCTTCTCCAGGCGAATATCAACCACTGCGCCTGCGCTCAGGATTTGTTGCTCCAGAGCATGGCGCAGTGGTCGATTAACATCGCCGTGGTCGCTGAGCCGTACTTTGTCCCGCCCAGGGATGACTGGGTGGAGGACCTTAGCGGCTCAGTGACCATAATTGCGTCGGCCGCCGCCGGTACCCCGACCCTTGAGAGTGTCAGGAAGGGTCAAGGGTGCGTAGCAGCACGGTTCGGGGAGATCGTTGTAGTGGGAGTCTACTTCTCCCCGAGCCGAACTCTCGCCGAGTTCCACAACTCCCTCACGGAGTTCAGTGTCGTTATCGGAAGCCATTCCCTCCCCGTGCTTGTGCTCGGGGACCTCAATGCCAAGAACTTGGCTTGGGGTTCTCGTAACACGGACATGCGGGGTAGGATGGTGGAGGACTGGGCTCTGGAGACAGGCCTGGTCGTCCTAAATCGGGGTTCTGTCCCCACGTGCGTGCGGATGCGGGGCGAGTCGGTGGTGGACATCTCGTTCGCCAGTCCCGCTCTGTCACCGCGTGTCGTTGACTGGCGCGTCATGGAGGGGGTGGAGACCTATTCCGACCACCGGTACATCCGGTTCGACATCTCCACCCAGACCTCAAGCGCGCCGGTCCTACAGGCCCCGAGTGGTCCGCGATGGGCGCTGAAGCAGCTGGACCGGGAGCTCCTCCTGGAAGCCTCGAACGTGCAGGCCTGGGTGTCATCACCGGTCAGGCCTGCCGACATTAACAACGAGGCGGGTTGGTTCCAGGAGGCCATGTCCGAGATTTGCGACGTGGCAATGCCCCGAGTTCGGCCTGGAAGCGCCCGGCGTCAGGTGTACCGGTGGTCGCGATAGCTGACGTCTCTGCGCGAGGCGTGTGTTGCCGCGCGGCACCTGTACGCCAGGCATCGCAGGCTCCGCATCCGCCCTCCGGATGCGGCAGCCATTGAGGCGGAGCTGTACGAGGGGTACAGAGCGGCGAAGACCGCCCTCCAAGAGGCTGTCCGGCGGGCCAAGAATCTGGCCCGCGAGGAGATGCTGGAGTCTCTGAACGGAGATCCATGGGGGCGGCCTTACAAGACGGTGCGGGACAAACTCCGCACCCGGGCCCCTACGCTGACGCAGAGTCTCCGGCCTGAGCTCGTGGAGGACGTGGTGAGCGCTCTGTTCCCTTCGCGAGGGGAGCATCCTCCCCCGCCTATGGCTCCGCCGCCGCGTGCGGTGCCGGAAGCGGACCACACCGATGACGATGACGACGTTCCGGAGGTGACTGGGGTAGACCTGAGAGTGGCGGTAAGCAGGCTGAAAACCAGAAACACCGCCCCGGGACCCGATGGCTTGCCTGGCAAAGCCTGGGTCCTGGCCTCTGAGGCTCTCGGGCCCCGACTGGAAGGGCTCCTAAGCGCATGCTTGGAGAGAGGCCAGTTTCCGCTTCGTTGGAAGACGGGGAAGCTGGTCCTCATCCGGAAACCAGGGCGCCCTGCGGACTCTCCGTCCGCATACCGGCCCATCGTGTTGCTTGACGAGGTGGGCAAGCTCTTCGAAAGAGTCATAGCCAACCGCCTCGCCGGGCACCTTGAGGGGATGGGGCCGGATCTTGCGGAACACCAGTTTGGTTTCCGCAAGGGGCGCTCCACGGTGGACGCCATCATGCGCGTGAGAGCCCTCACGACGGGGGACGCGGTGTCCCGGGGTGGGGTCGTCGAGGCGAAATTCGACGAACAAAGTCACGGGCAACCGCTAGTTTGAAATAAAATTAATCTTCTAATTGAAACAAAAACGTGCGGAAGAAGGAAATTTCTGTTGATAATTTAAATAAAGTAGGCAACATTAGAATGTTTGTTTAAATTAACAATTTTTTATTTTAGAATTCAATATATATTTGTATGAGGTGTGACCGTGTGATGCCATAATGTTAAAGAACTCGCTTGATCTTGAACCTTGTTTTTATAAAATGTTTATGCTGCTCATAATGTACTTTTTATATATTGCTCACTGTTTTTGTGGCCATACTTCGTAATTTCAATTTTTTTTTATCGTTTGATTAATCATGCTTAAGATTAGTATGCGCTATTTAACCATTTTTTATTAAATAAGCTTTTGAATATTTTTCTTAAATGACTCAATTTTTTCAGACTTCTGTAATTATCTTTATGTCTTTGATAATTACATATAAATTAAATCTTTTCATAACATCGTTGATTGATTCTGAATTTGAGTAGGTATTTTGAAATTCAAAACAAAAGCACTTTGCAATAAAACTGCATAATTGCTAATTTATTTAAAGTTAAAAAAAAAATCATCAAAAATGCTTTAATATGAAACATCTCAAATAAACTCCCTTCTACATCTTGATCTTCTTCTACTTTAGAAATAAATTAAAAAATTTACCGAACTGTACTGTAAAGCAATTAACATAAAACTGTCAATAAAAAAACGACCAATCATGTTAAACTAAACCAGTATAAACGAATCTCTAATTGTGCGAGAAGTCTATACAAAGCGAGGCCATTTTATACTGGAAATGTTTAGCTTGATGTGTCACCGTGTGTCATTGAAGAAATCACCTTAAGTAGCTACCAGTAGGTACCTATTTAGACTAGTTCTGTATTACACTTAAATCAGATACAGTCTGCTAATCTCGAATCTCGAGTTTTTAGCTTGATGTGTTGCTTGTTGTATACTATGAAATCCTATCCAGTTTCTATCCACGTATTATTATCTCTTTGTTACGTCCCCAGTCCCAGTCCCAAAATTGTGCGGAGAGGTTATCAGTGGGACCTAATTTAATTCATTATGCCCATCCCCGCCTTGTGTCGACCCTTCCACGACAACGCGAAAATGTCCCTATGCAAAATTCTTTGACCGGGATTATTAATGTGACTAAATTTAACAGGCCTTTATTTCCATACGCTTTTTGCTTTTAATGAATATTTAGAGTTCAAAAAACTAATGAGGATCTATTCAGATTTTTGGGTTTAAATTTACTTTTAACAAGACCTCAGAGTAATGGGCTCCACCCATGTGTACTAAAGCTGGACGTACATATATATATATAAATAAGTACAGTATCTTTGCTTATAGTAGTTTTGCCTCTGTGGTCTAGTGGTCGCAAGCGCGACTGCTGGGCATGAGGTCCTGGGTTCGATTCCCCCAGGTCGGGCAAAGTGTTATTGTGTTTTTTCTGATTGAAAAAATCAAGCTCCGTGGAAAATTCGGACTCCGTGGCACGGAGTCTGAATTTGTGTTCTTTTGATGGCAATAGGCTCGCCCCCTATAATATGGGACTTAAACATAACTGGTGAAATGTGGGTGTACTATTAGGTACACCTTCATTTGGCCGCATTTTCACAGGTGTGATGTTATGTATAGACCGACCGCTTTAATGAGTCCTCCGTCTTTTCCCATCAAAGGCACATTAAGCGTCCACAAAGTAATAATAATATCCCACAGGATATTTGCTTTAAAATAACCAAAATCCACGTAGGTATTACGATACTAATTCAACCGTATACCGTGAACCGAACACGTGATCAACCTTCAGATTATTCCGTTTACGTTGTCGGTCGGTCTATAGTATCTTGTACGTCGCTGGTCAAACTCAAACTCAAAGCATTTATTTCAATTAGACCCTTACAGGCACTTTTGAATCTCAAAAAAACAAAAAAAAAAAAGCGAAGCTACAGTCACAAGGCATAATAACTTGAGAAAGTATTGTAGTTGCACATTCCAAAGTGTAGATCTCTATGGAGAAGAATGGACAAGAAACTCCATGGACACTCTTTTAAATCAAAATATTGTTACAAAATCTTGGTTATTCCAGTAAACCCAGCTACCACCTCGTTTTTTACTATTGCATGACCAAAACTTTCTCAGTTCACAGTGAAACAAGAATACCTAATTAGCATGTTTTTCACACATAGATGTCTTCATCTATCCGTACAGACTAGCACATCAAACTTCCCGAAACTGTAAAATTTTGCCAATCAACCTTGAAGCTAATGGACCATGAACCTAGGCAAGCACGGCTCGATCTTTAGGTTAAGCCGTGCTTGCCTAGGTTGGTCTGTGGATGGGTGACCGCCCATTACATACCGAGTTTCCTCCGTGCCTCGGAAAGCACGTAAAGCCGTTGGTCCCGGCAGTCATTTGTAGATCTTTGACAGTCGTTAGGCAGTCAGTGGCCCAAAAAGTCTGACAACCAGTCTTACCAAGGGGTATCGTATTACCCAGTACTGACTGGGTTGTGGAGGTCAGATAAGCAGTCGCTCCATGTAAAATACTGGTATTCAGCTGCATCCGGTTAGACTGGAAGCCGACCCCAAAATAGTTGGGAAAAGGCTAGGCAGATCATGAACCTTGAAGCTAATGGTTTAGGGATAAAGTTGAAAATCTATTAAATTAATTTGACAGATTGTTTCAGCTTGATGTGCTGCCGTCTGTACATATGTATGCAAACATCCATTCAGAAACCACTACACAAAATTTGATGAGCTTGATGAATTGGCTGGAGCGTCTGTAGATATGGGTTCTATTAGTTCCTTGCACACTTTGAGGCAAGTGTTACAATTAATTGAGTGCTTTTGATGTGGGTGATGTAAGATTGAAAATCCAATGTCTATTCAGTATGGCAGGGTTATTATATCGTGTAGCTATATTTTGTAGATGATGGTATTGAATGGAGCTGTATGAAGTCTGGCAACACACCTATCCATACAAATTTAAATAGTAGTGTCTGTTTGTAATTTCGGTGTATTAGGGAATTTTCGTACATTTTTTTTTTTTTTTAGTTTTTGTCGTCTTTGTTTGTTTGTTCCGGCTAATTTCCGAAACGGCTGGACGAATTTGGACGGGAATTCGAAGAAAAAGGATTAGGGTTCCGTGCAAAAAAAATGAAAACCTTAACAAAATCCGATTCGATATTCGATAAGTAATATTTTTATCATTATTTCGCGCGGACGAAGGCCGCGGACAAAAGCTAGTTTCTATAATAAACTCATCTACACTTTGACTGTTGTAAAAGGGGTCTAATGACAGAATAAATAGGATGACCAACAGTTTTTTTGTCGGCTACTAGTGGTTACCTCCAGTCTACAAAACCTCGGAATCACCACTTAGATTGGTAATTTCAGAATCCACGATTCATTGCAAGATTTGCAAACCTTATGGGTGGCCTTCGACATTTGTGTTTTGAAATAATGATGATGCAATTGTTATCACCATTACTACATTCTTGTTGTGATGATCTTTAAATGTCCTTGTAACGAATCATCCAATAACAAGCGACCTTCCTCAATTTATGCACAAAATCTTATCATCCTCAGAAAGGCTCACGTTTTGTGAATCCTACACTGAAACTAATAAAGTCAGTGAGGGGTCAGTGGTCTTTCCACAACAAAGCACATTCATACAATACGTCAGAAACAGGCGACTTAACTACGTTTGGTTGTCCGCAATGCAGCTTCCTAGTCCCACTGTGGTGAGATGAATTCATATCTAAAATGGAGGAATTTAGCCACCGTTCATCTATTATGAAGAATGAGAGAAGAAATATGACTATGGATAGCAATCAAAATTGATACGAACCTACTTAAAAGTATTGGCACGCCTTTATTTTATTCGCCACAGAAAATTTAATAACCTAAGTTCTGCTAACGCAGCGTATAATGAACTACAGTCACGTCCTGTCACGGGTGTCTGTCTCAGATTGGTATCTAGGTATTTATCTAAGCCTGAATTTGCTGTAAGTAGACATGAAAATTTTGTTTTTTTGTTTATTGATACGGGAGCACGGTTGCCCAATGAACCTAATATTTAGTGCGTGAAATTAGCGATAGCCAGTTTATTGAGACACCGGAGAAGTATCTTATAAGCCAGTAACACTTTCGACGTAGGTAAGTGCTATTCTATGAAATCGCTAAGGAGTAAGGAAAATACTCCCTAAACTTTACAAAGATATACTAGATACACATTTAATTTTAATATAGGTAGATATGTAGACTGAAAAAATAGAATAGAAGAATTTGTCCGAAATTATAAAAAAATATAGGTAAAATGAATGGGACCTTGATTGAACTTTTAAAAGCCGGCTTTTTTATTTCATCTAATTTCATCTAATAACAAACTATATGTAATAAAAAAGTTATTCATCATGATTTGATTGAATTGATCGGCGCGGCGTTTACAATATCAAAACATACCAATTATTTGAACTGGTTATATGATTACTGTTCACTATAATGTTAACTTTACGACAAGGTCTTAATAAAGATGCTGTAGTAAGATCATCAACTCATGACCATCTTAGTCCTATGTTTTCGAAAAACTCTGTGGACGTTGGACAGGACAAGTTCTAAAGAATAAAAAAAGAGATAACCTTTGATAAATTGGTAGGTACAGAACAAGTTAGCAGGGTCACCAACAATATTAAACAATTTCATATTCACTTACCTCGGAACACCTAAGCCAGCAGCCTAGCCAAGCAGTTGCGTTCTCTCCTCTGCCGAAAAGTCCGTGAATAGGTTGATATCAGACGTCGAACTATATTCCTTATCACTGTTGATTCTGTTGATTTCCTTCAAGTTCTCCACAAAGTTATTGTAATGCTTCTTCTGATCATTGTCATCCTTGTATTCCTTTGCAAATTTTTTTTTAAACTCCACAAATAATTTGGGTGCATCCTCGATTTTGTAAATTGGTTTCGGCGAATCATCTAATTTGTCTTCAGCTTCATCGTAACTGAATAATCCTGCATCGTCACCGTAGTCGGATTCCAACGAATCATCTAGACAATTCGTCAATTGTATTAACGCTATCGTCAAAGCAATTGTGATAAAATACTTCATTTTGTTGTGAAACACGGTATAAACACGCGATGGTCGGCACTGCTCTGAGCGTTTTCTTGGCAATAGATTTATAAGCGTGACCTCGAGAACCTGTCCTATTAACAGTGAATATGGTTTTTGCAATCCGATTGAAACTGTTCTATAGTTATTTTATATTACTGCACTTTGTACGTAATTGAATTTTAATGGCGATCTACTTCCGCCAAGATTGGATTATGTTGCTTACCTTTCGTAGAATTTGATAAAAGCTGGGTTTCTCTGAGAACACTGCTGGCATTTCAACCTGTAGCTTGAAATAGTTCCTTCGATGTTGTCTACTAAATATATAGAAGCGAGTTAGTTTGAAGCCATTATAATTGGTAAAATGGATTAGGATGGCCCATACTGAATTATAAGAAAACATAATAAGGTAGCATTTTTCTTATAACATTTATAATTCACCTTATTATTAATCCTCAGTTAATAGATAAGAATAAAGGTCACTCACGAGTTTTATTATGAAGAAAATTTACATAAATAGGTATTATTATGTATAATGGCCGCCACTGACGGCATTGTGATTAGATATACATATTATAATGTTAATAATGTGTATTTTTATGACGTGGCTGCACCGGTTTGGTTTATCGTCTCGTTTGAGCTCAAGAATATTAATATTAGAAGAATCATTGGTGATTTAAAACTTATTTTGTATGCAGCTATTCCTAGTGCAGACATCTGTCTGTACTATAACACCTACCTGCTAAACAACTAGTGATGCAGTTTTAAAGTTCGTTTCAAATATGATGTCATTGTTTTTAAGGAGAAGTAAATAAGTTATGTCAATTTAAATTAGTTTGAAGGATATAACGTTGATTTCATCAAACTCTCATGCACATTAGAATTCTCCCAGTAGGAAAGGATCCACACAAACTGCATACTGAAACATAAATTGGAACAAACATTATACCTATACAAAAGTTGACCCTATAGTAAAGAATCTTTTTGACTTACGTTGAATAGCTACAGCATCGACACAGAATTGATTTGTACCAGAAACAACACTTCATATCGAAACCTCCACGGTGAACCTTAAAAAGCAAAAGCCTGTACCAGATACAGCTTTTTATAAAAAAAAGTAAATAGATACAGTTCAGGTGTGACGTCAGTGGAGACAGGCCAGTGTCGGGCCGAGATAAGTAGAAAACAAAAGGTTTATCAGTAGCCGGCTGTAGGCACGTACTGCGCAAAGCCGGTGAATTACGTGGCTAGGGTGGCTAGCGGGACTTGGCTCGAGCTTATCTGTCAACAAAACACCTAGCAGGTATCTAGTGAAAGGTTGAAAATGCGACGACTTAGTACGATCGTGATAACTTACAAAAACAATTACAAGTCTGAGGAAACTATGTTTTTGACAACTACTTTGATCTTTTTGTTCGTTCGGTTTCGTCTTAAGTTCTGTAACATTGTAAGATTTTTACACGCGAAGAAGAATGACTACAGCAGAATTACATTGCTCTTTTCAGAATGGCATTAGTTTTACCCAGATGGTCGTATCGTAAAGAACATTGTGCTGCCGCAAGAAAAATACGTTATAGCCAGGAGCTTGGACAGATAAAACTTACCTAGGTGGAAACATAATAAATATTTACTTTGCATTACCTATTGATTTACCGATATTTGAAGTTTATTTTTACATCGTGCTGTGCTGGCGCTGCTGATGCGGCTGCAGATAACCTCAAGCGGCGTAAATATAGAAACCTCTGTGGAAACTATATTTTCGAGCCGTTTGGGGTTGAAACTCTGAGGCCGAGTGCTCATAGCTCACGCTTTCCTTGACCCAAGGGCTGGCTTTTACTTTGGCCAGAGACTAAGTGTTGTCATACAACGTGGCAATGCCACCAGTCTCTTCGGCACATTACCAGCTGACAGCGTTGAGGAGGAGTTTTTTGATGGCCTTTTATAGTTTGTTTGATCTTTGTCCTGAGGACTAGATTTAGGTAAAGAGTAAGCCCATTTAGTATAAAAAGTTTATTTATTTTAGTTTATTTAATAGTTTTTAATTAATAATCTATATAGTTAGTTTACTCTACTATATAATTAAAAATAATAAAGTTCCTCTTTGAAGTTTTGAAGTCATTGTATTCTATTTTTTGTTTGATAACGCTGTCTGTGTAGGCCTATTAATTAATAAAAGATTTGTAATCCGAGGAAGTGTTCACATTCAAAGCAGATGAATACGAAACTAAATACAAAAACACGGTAGTGATTAAACAAGGAAGTCGGAGATTATTGATGTAGATGTTATATTATTATGTTAGACGCGGAACCCGCTGAGCAATATGCTCGTGCGCTCATGTTAGCATTGTAAATTGGGTTAAGTTAGTTCGGGTCGTGTAATACTCACACTACATGACCAATTCTGACGTCTTGCTACTTGGGGTGGACGGGGCGAGTTTAGTTTATGTGGAGAGTTTTGGTACCTAAGTATACTGAGATGCAGTTTCTAATAATACTTATTTTTGCATTTTTTCGGTTTCCTTTGCTATCTTTTTGTACTCAGGTTCAGAAGGATGCACGTCAGTGGTAACAAAGCCAGTATAAACTTATACTGTCACTTACGAGATATCTTCCGTGATTGCAACCTGTTTTTTTTTTGTGAACCGTTCGCTTAAAACAGTGTTTGAAGTCCAGTATAAGCTGGCCTCTTATTCTATTGAAACTCCGCACTAATCTAGGTCAAAAGTATCCACTGGCATACGTACCACGTACCAGTAGCGAAGGGTCAATTTTTTTGAAGAGGTAAGCCGGAGTACATGTCTTTAAATGTGATTTTATTATTTGTCTATGGATTGTTATTTATTCTTTGCCAAATACTTCGGCAAAGAAAAAATAACAATTGTTTATCATATGGTTAGGTAGTCATATTTGGTGACTACATACAATTGTAGGACCTGGATCTACAGAAGTAAAAATCAAAATAAAGTTTCTGAACTTATTGATAAATAAACTATGCCTTATCATTAGCCATTATCAGCTTAGCCTTTTCCATCTATTTTAGGGTCGGCTTCCAGTCTAACCGGATGCAGCTGAATACTAATTTTACGTGAAGCGACTACCTATCTGACCTCCACAACCCAGTTAGTTCTGGGTAATACGATACCCTTTGGTTAGACTGGTTGTCAGAGTTTCGGTCCACTGACTACCTGTAACGACCGACAAAGATCTACAAATGACAGCCGGGACCAACGGCTTATCGTGTTTTCCGAGACACGGAGGCAACTCGGTATGTAATGGGTGGTCACCCATCCACGGACCAAACTAGGCAAGCGCAGCTTAACCTAAAGATCGACCCGAGCGGCAGTTATTTTTTAGCCACGAGCTCCTCAAAGAAAATATGTCTATTGGTAAATTATTTTGAAGTTTTTATAATCCTAATACAATTTATTTACGCCCAAAGTTTCGTAAAATTAGTGTTAAAATATAGAACTTTCGAGGTTCATAAGTTCCAAACCAATATTTTTTTTCTGTTCTGATTAGCTGAATATTACTAAATAATGACAAAACAACTCGATATCTTGCTTAGTTTTTACTTTTTAACACCAAAAAGCTAAGTTATCAGTCTTTTTCGTTTGTATGGAAGAATAATCGGCTTTCGCAGCCTTCACATCCAGTTTGAAGCTTCTAAAGTAATAATATTTTGTAAATGCCACGAGCAGACCACTAACAAACACCTTTAAAAACATTTTTGAACCCAAGACTTCTGATTTAATTCATATTAAATTGTCATATCAGGTAGTCAGTGGCCCAAAAAGTCTGACCTGACAACAAGTCAAAGTCAAGTCAAAATTATTTATTTGCTGTAAAAGTGGTACAAAAGATGGTAAAAATGTCATGAAGTGCAATGACACATTTCGCCATAAAATAGTATGCAAATATTATTAAACACAAACATTACATTAGGTAGCTTACTAAATAAAGTATTTATTTATTTATAACAGCTTAGTTAGACTATTACTAAGTTTAATTAACTAACATAAAACCAATTTTTTATGTTAAATACTATAAACGAATAATGTTAACAAATTAAAGTATTTTTAGTTTGTTGTTTGTTTTTTTTTACCAGTCTTACCAAGGGGAATCGTATTACCCAGTACTGGGTTGTGGAGGTCAGATAGGCAGTCGCTCCATGTAAAATGCTGGTATTCAGCTGCATCCGGTTAGACTGGAAGCCGACCCCAACATAGTTGGAAAAAGGCTAGGCAGATGATGATGATGATATTAAATTGTCATATCGTAATAAATTATCACTTAAGTTATCACAATTATAACATCGTGAAGAAACCAGCATGCCTGAGAGATATTTCTGGACGGCATGTAAAGTCATGTCAGAGGCCCTTGGGCGTCATAAAACTCTGACACCAGGTTAGGCACTAACGGCACAATAAATAAGAAGAAAAACATTTTTCAATAAACTCTACCTTCTTCCTCCCTAGTTAATTTCACAAATGGTCCTATAGACCGACCGCTTTAATGAGTCCTCCGCCTTGCCCCATCATATGCACATTAAGCGTCCACAAAGTCCTAACAATATCCCACAGGTTATTTGATTTAAAATAACCATAATTCACGTAGGTATTACGATTATAGTAATTGAACCAATACGTGATCAACCTTCAGAATATTCCAAGTAAACTGATACCTTTGCGAGGACTCATTAAAGCGGTCGGTCTATAGTTCTTATACGATCGTGTTACGACTTCTAGTACTTATTTTCTATGACCTAATAAACTATTTATTCTATATTATAATATCGTTTATTGAATTACACTTCAGGGATGAGTGCTAGTGTTGCCATCTCTGGCTAAATGACATACCTTACCTAGATTAAGGAGGGCACATTGTATTGTACTACCTACGGCGAACGACCTTAGGTCTTTTATTCTTTTCTATTCAGTATTCGGTCTATTTTTAAAAACTTACTTCAACAATTTCAGTAGGCAAGGCTATAATGGGTGTAAAAATACCCTTAACGAAGTCAAAAGGCATCATTTTTTTATCTGCACCAAATACGGATACCGAAAGTCAAAATTCCAACCTTTACGTTATAAGTTTAAAAAAATACATTTTTTGATGTGAAACATCTATAGCCGCACGTAAAACCGATTTCTGGCGTGGCGACGCATGCCGTGGCGACGCGTCGCCACGCTATATGATGGTATATATATACAGTCTATATGCAGTAGTGTGTACGGTGCGTCACCTGCTGGATGTATCTAGAGGCATTACAGTTTACAGTGTTGTTTTTTTTTTTTTTTCACACGTTAAACTAGAAGATGGAAGTGAATTGATGATGATTGTTGTGTACATTTCTCATAATAAATAAATGACATCATTTCATTTTTAAACGAGAGATTATTTCCGTAACAGAGGTTCAATAACTTTCAAAACCAATAAAGACAAACTACCATTGATTTTAGCTGGGGATTTCAATGTAAATTTTGCAAAAGATGAATCAACGCCATTAATTACGTTTCTCCAAGAAGAATTTCAATTGCAAATTAATAACAATCCAAGAGAACCTACCACCAGACACGGAACAACAATAGATGCTGTATTTATTAGATATCTTGATAATGTTATGTCCAGTACTTTTGTAACATACTTCAGTTACCATCGACCAATTGTCACAGTAATACCGTCCTCAGAGGCAACTTCGAATATAACTATTACCGAAGTCACTGATTAAACGAATTAAGTAGTCAAGATTTGAAATAAATTCGTAAATTTTTGTATTTAATGAAAATAAATGTTTATTCAATAAATAGTCATCGTTATCTGGAAAAAATTGTAATATTTTATTTTATCATTATGACATATTTAGTTCCTATCACAATCTGTTCTTTTCTGCATATTACTTTTACAAAATAATGTCGATGTTTCACATCTGCCAGGCGTCCCGTGACGGCTCACATTTTTTTTTTGATATTTAATCACTTTACTTTAAATACATCCATCACCTCTGTCCTACAATGCAGTATTTTGAATGCTTTATATTGAGTTCTACAGAATAACTCGAATTACCAGTCCAAAAAAAAGTCGTTTCCTAGCAATGATTTTCGTGAAGAGTTACTTAGTTTGATGTACAGAACGCTTGGTTGACGAAGGGTCCGTTTACACTCAGTATAGTTGAAAATGACGTGAAGGGTCCGTTAACACCTTGGTATGTATACTACGACGCCGGATTTCTAAGAAAGGCTAGGCAAAGTGACTTTCAGTAAGAGGAAAGTTGATGTGATAACACAGTTTGCAATTGCATTAACCTTCATTTTGCTACTCCTTTACTTTTAGTCCGCGTTGTCAACCTTTAACCTTTAAGTTTTGCGAAGACATTTACCTAACGAAAACAACTTTACATAACAGATGCAAATACGCAAAAAAAAATACGCGCTTTGATGTAGAGTTGCGGACACCAGCCCGTTATAAAATACAATACAATACAATACAACAGATGCAAATGTAGGTAATGTAAGATAGTATAAGATTTTAAACTATCATGGTGTCAATGATAATCTTAGTGAGATTATCATTGACACTCTGGACCACTCTATATCGGGAACTCAAATCAATCAGTTGACGGCACGGTTGGCGCAGTGGCTCAGCGATTGACTGGTGCGCTTCGTGTCGCGGGTTCGATTCCCGCACGGAACAAATTTTTGTATGGCCTACACGTATTTGTTCCGGGTCTTGCTGTTTGTGTATGTGAATTTAAATGTTTGTAAACGCACCCACGATACAGGAGAAATTCCTAGTGTTGGGCAACGTTTTTAAAAAAGAAAATCAGTAAACATGGTAAATATCCCGTTTCTAGTGTTAATGATAATGTAAGATAGTGGTGTAGGTACATTCAGTTTCTTTGGTAGGAGAATATTACGAAAAATTGGCTCGTTAGTCAAGAGGTTGCAGTCGCGACTGTTGAGCTGATGAGGTCCTGTATTCGATTCCCGGGTCAAGCAAATTGTTATTGGGTTTTTCCATCAGGAATTTCTCAGTAGCAGCAACGGAGCCTAGATTTGTGCCCGGTTGATGGCAATAGGCACGCTCCCTATGACATGAGACTTAAATATAATTGGCGAAATGTGGGTGTACACCTTTGCCTAACCCTTCGGGGATTACTGGCGCGATGTTATGTTGTTACAAAAAGAGAGTACCCAGCTTGCCTGAGAGATATTTCTCGACGAGCCCGTGGCTAAATAATAACAGCCGTACGGATCGATCTTTAGGTTAAGCCGTGCTTGCCTAGGTTGGTCTGTGGATGGGTGACCGCCCATTACATACCGAGTTTCCTCCGTGCCTCGGAAAGTACGCTAAGGGTCCCGGCTGTCATCTGTAGATCTTTGACAGTTGTTACAGGTAATCAGCCCAAAAGTCTAGCAACCAGTCTTACCAAGGGGTATCGTATTATCCAGTATTAACTGGGTTGTGGAGGACAGATAGGCAGTCGCTCCATGTAAAATACTGGTGTTCAGCTGCATCCGGTTAGACTGGAGGCTGACCCCAACATAGTCGGGAAAAGGCTAGGCAGATCATGATGTTAAGACGAGTTAGGGTCCCATAGGCGGCATAAGAACTCTGACACCAGGTTAGACACTAACCACACGATAAAGAACAAGAAAAAGACAAAAATAATTTTGTTATTTCTATTATTTTTGAAGGATCCTTAAAGTATTCACTGTTCTACCCATTTTCAAACCAATAAAATACAATTGGAAGGCAATCATCAGTCTATTTCCCAATAAATGGAATATAAACTTAAATTAATTTTCGACGATTTTTTTTCAACGTCACCTAAGACGTTGTTAATGGAACGAAAATTTCGAGAACTGTGAGCGGGGTGCGATGGTCTAGTTGGTTAAGACATCCGGTGTACTGAATCGGAAGGTCGCAGGTACAAACCCTGCTCGCACTTGAATTTTTCTTTCCATGTCAAAAACAAACTTAAATTGATTCATCACAAAAAAGTTTGACAACATTTCACGAAAGCTATCAACTTTGCTACCACAGAAACTATTGTGACCCTTAGACATGCGACAGTTTTGCGACAAATCGTTTAGGAGGACCACCCTTATGGGTACTCGTCACGGTATTGGGCAATCTTTCTTATTGGTGACTATGGCTATGCCTCTATTGTACAAGGCTTGGGATAAACAGGAAAATATTATATTTTCTTCTACCCTTCTTATGTTGGGGTTTCTTTATTGCAGCCAGCATGGTATTCGTGTGATGGGGCTTAATTAATTATGCAATCAATCATAAACTTCATAAGGTTTGTTTTGTAATGCAACCTACTCTAATATTGTAATACGTCTTGTCTATTCAATATATTTTATAAAAATGGAATTGGTAGATCAGACGCGAGGCCATAGTTTGTTAATTAATTTGTCTACTTAATTTCAAAGTTGCCATGATTTCACATTACCGAATGATCGGAAAATGACTCACAGATTGACAGGTCTTTAGTCGTAAATTCTCTTTGATTGGTAAATAATAGTAATAGAATGGCATGATAATTCAGCAAGTCAGACTAAATGGTGTAACATCAGTGTTGGCGCTTGATTGTTCATGTAAGTCGTGACAAATGGTGACACTTATCGCGTTCACAGGGCACTGCGCAAACTCACATTTTAGAAACAGCTCGTTTCTGTTTAGTTTTAGGTAGGTATCTGCCTAGCATAATAGATTGTATCATTTTGGATTTAAGGTTTAATTTACGTTTTATTTTTTCTGTATAATTAAAGATCAAAATCCGAAGTTTCAATATCATTGGGTTCAATATCGTTCAATATCATTTACGTTCAAGGACTAAGGGTCCTATTATCAGCCATCGTTAGTAAAAAGAGATTCACTATAGTGTAAAAGATGCATAATAAGGCAAAAGTGCCTAGGCTAGAGCAGAAAGCAATTTAGTCAGTTGAAGTCGTAGTAATGAATGCGTGACTGATTGATATACTTCCTGGTGATTGCGAAAAACTAAATACTTTTTTTATCCCACAACTGGGAAAAGGTTTGTCTTATAGCTTTACACTTTTCCTTAAAAATGTGTGGTTTTCTTCAGATAATATTTCATTAACGTGCACTACTCTGATGAAGTTACAGGCGCTCTGGGATGATTTCCAGCGCTTAGCAGGCAAAACAAACTATAAACTTACCAAGTCTTTACTATTTCTCTCTGGTATCCCAAAAGTCGATACACGTGACTTCAATCAAGATTAAAGACTGTTACAGATCCAGGAAGATATTTTTATCAAAAAACCCGCCACGGTATCTTTTTTCTTACTGATTAAGTCCTACCGCACGTCACATGTCCGCTACCTACATCAAACCTTGATAGAGAACGTAGGAAACATCTCTCAAACAGAATAAAACAAACTCAGTTCTCATTTTACCTACACCTAATATAAAATGCACACAGACTCCACGTATCTCTGGGTAGTACGTCCGTTCCGGCGGTGTGTGCTGTCAGTCCCACGGGTTTTTGATTCCAATCCGGGATAAGTCACGTACTAAAAGTTTATATATACTATACGTTTCAAGTATTGCGTTTTAGAATAACGGATAATGTAGTGGTGCTCTGAGAATTATGTGATTTGAATACCACTTCTTAAAAGATCATCTTTTTCACTCACGAATTACAGAATTCTCGGTTAAAATGCTTGGCTAAAACAAAAATGCGCGACTTAACTTCGGACCATACAACATTCCCTTACATTAACAACACGGTAGTAAATGTAAGGTTCACAAAATCAACACGGAACAAGCTCGTAAAACATTTGGGCCTTTAGCAGAAAACTCGGAACAATCCTCCAGCTCCACCGCATGCAATTGAAACATTTTTACCTCTTAGCAAGTTCGTCTCGGGTGTATCGTTTAGGTAGCACAATGTTTAGACATTCAAACGTGACCCCTAGCTATAAATGTGAAAGTTTTATGTAAATGCGACTCTCCAGTGGCAGCATCCGGCCGTATTGCATAAGTTGACTAATAAATTAGTGAGTTGCTCTTGTTGTCGGAGATAAGTGGGGCGGACAAAGGATTACCTTGCGCCGGGCGTGCCGAGGCCCTAACTTCTGAAATAAACTGTGAAGTCGTTCGCTTGCCAGGGCTCGGCTGGGCGGTCACGTCAACCTGTCAGATATAATCTGAGCAGAAGGGTGAAAAATAAGATAAAATGATTGCTCGCTAATGGTTTTACTCGATGTGTTCTTCATGAAAATAAATAAACTTCAATACAATAGTGGCTAACAAGCTGATTTGTACAGTTATTGTTAGAATCCTATTGTGTTTTTTGGACAAGTAAATTAGTCTAGAGCTTAACGTTAGACAGATAATTAGGATTCTATTGTCTTTGCAATAAGACGCATTTTTCTAATCAAACAATTGGACTTTACTTTAACATTAGATTTGATATTGAAACAAAAGTATTTTCTCTGTAGTAATAAAATTAAAATAATATCCAAACTATTGAGCTCTCCCGAGTCTTTTCAGTTCTCTTCGTAATCAAAAGACTCACAGTTTGATGACAAAGTTACAATCACTGTTGTTCTTATGGCAAACCATTCCTTCGTACTTAAGACAGTGCGAGATCCAAAGATTGAAGTTTATGTAATTTAGGTTTTGTGAACTTAGTGGAAACTTTCTTATCGAAATTGCCATAGTATTAAAGTTAAAAAGAGAAAAATAACAGGTTATTTATGAAGTTTTTCAAGTTTTGATACAAAACTGCAATAACGTGCGCGCAATAAATACAGCAGGCGTCTTGTTTTAAATGAATCACGCAAACTTAGGAGTGGCTGTATATTTATAATAGGCCGTTAGGGAAATACCAGTGAATGGCCCAAGTAGCAGATGTTTGCCCAAACTCCAACTATGATAACAAAGTGGAGGACAATTTTTTACAACTCTCTTCCACAATGTCCGCGAGTAAATAATATACTAAGTGACAAACGTCTCATTCCTTTTTATTTCGGGTCACCCTTGAACCGAATAAATTGCGAGCAATTTTCGGGGTCGTTTGCCACGCGCCGGGATGCCGATGATACGCTTCTCAAACTCCGCGTTCGAATCATCCCGTACATATTTATACGCGGTGAATTTCTACAAATGGTTTGATATCACAATTTATTTTACGAATCACGCATTTCATGGTTCGGTCTCGAAATTCTTTCGTTCCTATTGATTAATGACATAAAGTGTTAGAGAATATAAGAATACTTTTCTCATGTGGATTGAATATATCCTACACTTATTTGATGCACAGTTTTCCTCATTCGATCAACAGAAATTCCACATGATTTGAATAGAACTCCCATCGAACCAAATAAATCTCGGGCTCGCAGATGGGTAAAACTGAAAAGTTGTGAGAGATCACTACAATATGGTTTGTCTTCGATAGCGTTTGAATATCAAATAGAAACTTTTTCGTGGAAAAATACTATCATCGGGGAGCAATAAGCTACGTAAGTGTGGATAGGATTCCTCTCGACCGTAGTTTCGATTAACAAACGTAACACTTGTTCGGTGCGGGTCTTATCTAAGTAGTTGATTGTTCTCTATTTGTATTTTTGGCCCCAATCGGGGCCGGGATTGTCTCGGTTCGTGTTTTTGTCAACAGTCACGTCGCGAACGGTTGCTTAATCATGAATGACACGTTTACGTATTCAGGAGGCTCGCCCTACCCGCTAACGAGAGACGAGATAAGTTTACAAACGTCGTAATCTTGAATTCCCGAAGGCGTTCAGTCTCAGCGTTGATTATCCAGGATTTGAAATTAACATATTAGGAATGTTCTGTGCTGGTGATGTTGTAAGGGATCTTTCACACGAGTGGAGTGGGGAGTGTTCACGCCTGTTTATTTACAACGCGCCGATGTTTGCTCTGTCGGATGGATGTGCGGTAAGCCGCGGTAGTGGAAACGTCTTATGTCTTCTTCGAGTGTAAATGTGAGATAATTTGGAAGCAACTGTTTTTGTTGTTGAAACATTTTCACTAAAATATTTGGAGTGGAATTTGGTGTTTACCGTGGAACGTCTCAGTTGGACTGTTAATTTGTTCGAAGGGCGCACTCGGAAATTCTATTGGTTTATCCTTTTCTGTATCCAAGTGACTGGTTTTATTTTCAAAAGAGGCTTCTGTCTGCTAGAAGAGGTCAGTCGTTGATCGAAGTTGAGTTTAACAATATTTTGGGTAATGTTACCTATCTAAAAATGTACCAACCACACACTAAATTCATAGCGATGCCAAAAAAAGCCTAACAGCCAATATTTTTATTTTACACCCAGATTAACACAGAAACAAGCGAATACACTTCCCGAAAAATATATTTAGGACACAATAACGAAAACAAAAACTGGCAGAGAGAACAACATTTAATTTTATCTCCGCGAGGCGAGAGAGCTGCAAAACTTTGCCATGTACAATATCATGTGTAAGTGCTCTTAAGCGGAACGGTACATGTTTGTTTGAATAGAGGATTGAGCTCCAACCGTCCTCCTTGGCTGGTTCATAAACAATGGCGTGTATATCTCTCGCATGTATACCGAACTCTTTATGTATAGCATTAGGCTTCCTGGAAACGAAGGAATGGCGGTCGCGGATAGGGTAGTACCAGTTGTTGGGTTGGAGTCAATCTTTATTTAGGCACCTCAATGATAGCCTTGGGATTAGATAGATAGAATACTATATACATATATACGTAAACTCACGAGTTTTTCCCATGCGGGCAGGCAGAACCGCAGAACGCGACCTATCCTTATCGTTATCCTTAGATAGAATATTGTACATCATAATAATTGGGACGTCCGGTGTACTGAATCGGAAGGTCGCAGGTTCAAACCCTGCTCGCACTCGAATTTTTCTTTCCATATCAAAACAGCTATAGTTCCCTACGCAGAGATTGCGTATAAAAATATTAAAAATCATAATAATTGTTACGCAGCTAGTTTACAATGGTGCTAATTCTATGTGTACAACGGTGGTCTTATCGCTTTTCTAGTCTGGCTGGTTTTCATGCCAAGGGACGTTATTTAACGAATACAGAGATCCGTTTTTTTTTCTTTTCTTTTTTTTTTTAAAAAACGTTGCTCCATTCTAGGAATTACTCTTGTATCGTGGGTGCGTTTACAAACATTTAAATTCACATACACAAACAGCCAGACCCGGAACAACTACCTGTAGGCCATACAAATATTTGTTCCGTGCGGGAATCGAACCCGCGACACGAAGCGCAGCAGTCAATTGCTCAGCCAATGCGCCAACCGTGCCGTCAAAATTTGAGTTCACGTTTTGAAGAATACATACGATCATCGAATACAGGGAAATAAATAAGTGACCGATGTTGTGTTGTCGACTACACTACCATGAAAATAGCTAGATACATGACGTCTAAGTACGTTAAAAAATAAACAACATACAAACGAATCGTAAAAGATTTTACCTCTAATGGTAGAGAAGAGTTCTGACGGAGTGGATTCTAAGTAAACCAACTGCCAGCGCCAGAAAGTAGAATTACAAACTTTAAGTAATTCCAGGAATTATAACAGTATTGCTGAAGGCACTTTAAAACCCAGTAGTGGGTTAGTACAGTCTAAAGATGATGATAGTCCATCTAAAAAGGTTACAATAGAAATAGTTATAAGTGTAATTAAAGCTATATAAAGGCCCATAAAAGCCAGAGCTGTCAGTGAACTGTATGAGACTGTAAGCAGAGTTTGGCTCGAGTGTAATGTCGGTTGTATAGTTGTTTTGGAAACAATTAAACAACTCATATCATTCGCGTTATATTGCTAAACTTATGATGTCTATACTGTTATATTTCTGCTGAGAGTTCTGGCTGTTTTATGTGAGAAATGAAACATGTAGAAGACTTTTATACTAAGACTAGTTGTTGCCCGCGACCTTCTTCGTTCGCGTGAAATTATTATAAAATATTACTTCCCTATTTGAAACGGATTTTGTTAACAATTACAAAGGTTTTAATTGTTTTGTACGCAACCCTAATCCTTTGTCTAAAATAAACTCGTTTTAACCTCAGCTATCTACCAGTAAAAGTACAGTCGAAATCGGTCCAGTCGTTTCGGAGATTAGCCGGAACAAACAGACAGACACAGACAAAAAATATAAAATATTTTTTTTGGTGTAACTACCGTTCCTAGATGACGCTTTTATATAAACCTTAACACTATATTTTCGTAACATAACAACATCACGCCTGTGTATCTAAGAAGGGTTAAGCAGAGTTGTGCTTAATAGTACACCCACATTTCGCCAGTTATGTTTTAAGTCCCATGTAATAGGGGGCGAGCCTATTGCCATCAACCGGGCACAAACCCAGACTCCGTGGCTGCTACTGAGAAATTCTTGATAGAAAAATCCAATAACACTTTGCCCGACCCGGGAATCAAACCCAGGACCTCATGCTCAGCAGTCGCGCTTTCGACCACTCCACTAACGAGGCATTCAATATTTTCGTAAGTGATTGAGAAAAGTTGAACATCTCACTGAACGTCAGGGTGTTGGTTTAAACCTCCTGAAACATTCTAAATGGAACTATTATTGTAACAAACCTTACGGCCCTCGTAAGAGGATAGAGTTTATTTTATCACGCTAGAGAGGATCAACTGGAAATGTTTTTAAACCTAGCCGTGGAAAGCTTTGTTGATAAATACAATATTTTAGAAAGATTTTCTAACCTCTAGAAAAGGATTTAGAATTTTTATTTTAATCATATTGAAGTTAATAAAACTTAAATTCTTAGTGTCTTATCTTTTTGGCACGTCGTTTAGTCTGATTTTTTTTCAAGAGAAAACTTGTGGATATTAAAATATTGAATCAAGCAAATTTACTTACGTAAATTGTTACGTGTCTTACAGTTCTATGACCCGACAATGTACGGTAGTAAGCAAGTCCCCTGACTACGTAGTAAAGGGTACAACAGTACCTACACACTCCTCGTATTTCATGTTTCCATGTCCCGAGTTTTGGGTTAGTCATTAATGAGCCTTTTGAGACAACTTCCAAGTACGTAATATGTATAACATTCTACCAACTACTTCACCATAAATAAGTACCTACTTTAGGTGCAAAAGCTTCATCAAATAGACTTTAATTAGTTAATGTCGTCCATTACGTCACCAGACCCTATTCAACGAAATAAAAGTACTTTAATACGGATTTTAATCGTGACCTCGAGCCTGATAGCAGACCGCACGCTTTGAAAACGACTTCAAACGAGTAAAATAAAATTTAGACAATCAACCCAAAATAATCTGCGAAGTAACTTTCATCCCTATCTGTAATTAGTTAATAGAGTGGGTGAGCCGCCTAAACCTAGAGCTATCTCAAGTTTAATCTCGAACTGTTGTCTTGTCTAAAGGCTTGGAAATTGAATCCTAATTTGTAGCCACTGTAACACAAGTAATTCAAGCCGTGGCAAATGACTCATTAGTCCTAAACTAATATTAACCTGTGTTGTCCAAACAAAGAGTTTGGGGTGTACCTCTAATATCATCAGTGGCACGGCGCCGGGCGGCGCTCGTGAGCTCTTGTTTCGTTTCAAGCAAATGTTCTTTCATTTTCTAATGGATCGGCACTGAGGGAATATTTGTTGGCAAACTTTAACCAGACACAGATATTTACATAACAAAGAAAGGGGTAAGGGATCCGAGTGTCCCCAAAACACGTATTCTTGTCAGGAATTTCGATTTTGGAGAGAATTTAACGGTGAATTTCATGTCAGGGCGTTTTTGTCGTGGTTTTTAATTTTGTCCATAATCAAAATCTAAA
This sequence comes from Noctua janthina, assembly GCA_963576755.1. NCBI lineage: Eukaryota > Metazoa > Arthropoda > Insecta > Lepidoptera > Noctuidae > Noctua > Noctua janthina. The sequence goes on from OY755055.1 coordinate 11,476,958, forward strand.
GTTGTGTGATTTATGGAAACATGTTCAACATGTTTACTTCACGGCAAGAAGTTTATCAGGAAATATTATAATGTTATGATACCGGGAGTGTTGTTCGTTCTACTTATCAAGTTTGCTTTACACCTTCTCGAACGCTTTGATACGTAAATGTTTTGAATATTAAGTCGAGTTAGGTGCATCCTCGCGGCGAGATAAATCTTTGATTAGTTGTTCAAGCTAGAATCCCAGCGTAGCTGTGCTAATTAAATAAGTTTTGTAAAATTAAATTAGTTTAACAAAAGGAATGAACAAAAGCGTCTTGGTTGATGCTTTTAATAGCATGAGGGTAATATGTATGTGGTTTTGTTCGTAACAGAATCATTTTGATTTAGGTTCGTTCATTTTAAAAAGAGAAAGGTTAAACTACGATATCTTTTAATTTTAAAAGTCAAGCTAATCATTTACAGTTCATAAAGGACAACCTTAATTTGTTTTAGATAAAATCGACTGAAACTTTAATAGGCTGTTGTGACAACTATCATTGTCTCGATATTGCTCTCTCTAGACATTTATTTTACGATATCGCGCCGTAAAAGTGGCCATGAATTCGAAAGAAAACATGTCGACTGAACGCCCGCAAAAATAGATTATATTTTATTGAACTTTGTTGTCATCATATCTTCGTAAACCCTTCGGGACAAAGGGGGGATCTTTTCACAATGTTATCGACACAATACAAAAATACTGTCTAACAAACAAAGGGAATACAGTTCAGTGTTATTCTTACGCTTCTCCAAGATAAGTTTAAAGGTTGCGACGGATTTTTATTGTTTATTTTGCTCCTTAACAAACATTTTACGTAATGTAAGAGCCTTCAACAAATACGTTAGCTAAGTAACTTACTTACAATTGTAAAAATACGGTAAATATGGCTTGAAAAGTTGCAGAATAATCTACGTTTAATGTTTGAGATCCATATTTGTTAAAGAAAACTTATCAACCGAGACTAATATTTTCTGTTAGTAACTATGATACCGGAAAAAAATAACTAAGTTTATTTTCTACTTTTTACGATTAGAAGATATAATTTCGAAATACTGTATAACTGATCCGCGGGCAAAGTTTATATTGTCATTATTTTTCTTACTTACTTCTGAATTTCATTGTTAGGAGAAAGTTGTTTTAACAAGGATCACCCTTGAAAGTTTTTCAGATGCTTAAATGGGTATATGGTTACCTACCAGTGAAGCTTTGTTTTTTTTTTTTTATGAAATTCGAATACAAGTACTTTCGAAAAGTACGCGTAATATAGGAGTCGAGGTGTTTTATTTCATTGTAAATAATCCCTGTTCCCGATACCGGTGGGCTAAATTTTTTTTTTTATATTTTTAAATGTTTTTATATATTTTTGTTTCTAAGGAATATTTAAAAATGTAAATGATTTGTAAAAATATAAATAAGGGAAATAATAATTCATTTATTTATTCAGATGATCAAGATCCATTGGGTTAATAACAATATTCTTAACCTATGTACTTAACTAAAAACACAGACAGTGTACAGGTGACAAGTGACCCCACCAACGGGCTGTCATGCCTCCCGACTATGTAATGTTATGTATGTAATAGCGAAAGGTACTAAAATGTACGCTATATATCGGTATGATCAAGACACAAAAGGAATACGTAAAAAAATATATGATCATAAATGTCTCACCTTCGAGAAATAATAAAATCTAAATACACATTAAGTCCATAAAAATAAAACGTGATAAATGAGTACCCACCCATCCGTTTCACAAGTAACACACACGTTATACTTATTGCTGCCAAATGTAGGTATGCTTGACATAATATAGAACAGAATGCCGACTTTCTGAGAACGTCTCAGAAATGAGCTCTACAACAGACAAAATAAGAATAATCTGGATCTTGTATCTCAAGATGTTGTATTAAAGTTCTCAAGGTAAATTCTTCTAAACTAATTTAAAACATATTGTTAATTCCTTTTTTTTCTGTCATTCTTTGAATTTCACATTTTCACTATCACTACATAGTATAAAACAAAGTCGCTTCCCGCTGTCTGTCCCTATATATGCTTAGATCTTTAAAACTGCGCAACGGATTTTGATGCGGTTTTCAGTAAGAGATAGAGTGATTCAAGAGGAAGGTTTATATATACATGGTCTATCTTTTCATACACGAAATATTTTAAGAGTAACTTCTATAAGTCGTAAAGTCACCATAGCAACTAAAAAAAAAAATTATCTGAGTGGTTTTTTTTTACAAATTTTTTATAATTCTAAAATTTTTTGAGTCTTTTTGCATAAAACCTTTACTCCCATAATTTAACAATGACAGTAGGTAAATACTACGTAGTAAACTATCGTAATGGATGCTTAAAAATAAGGAGCCAGTATTTATTTTGTGAGTCAAGTAATTTTAAATTATTTATTTTTTATAAAAAAATATATAATTTTTATAGCCCTTAGTTATAGCCGTTAGATGATTCTCTGAAAATATTTCGTGTATATGAATAGTTAGACCCTATATATATAAACTGCACCCTTGCGACGCCAGGGCGGGTCGCTAGTCGTATTATAATACTCTTTATTTTGTTACTTGAACGTGGAGTGGGAGAACTCTGTCATACACAAACACAGACATAAGTGAACAGGATATCTGTCAAGCTTTAAAAGAATAAATGTGGGTCGATGAAGTGAACAATCGAATTTGCCCCAAGGCTCCAGTCGCTCCCCTGGGTACCATAAGATGGGATGAAGGGACGGTATCAGGTAGATTGGTGACCAACCCGCAAACTAATCAAAAGCTATGCCTGTTCAAAAGCTGGTTTCCTTATAACTTGCGAGCAAGCTTACAGTGACAATTTCTGTACCTGAGGACTTGCTATGGAAGACAGGATCAACTGTCTAAAAACAAACAATTAAACAGCAGTAGACAGTCATCATCATCTGCCTAGCCTTTTCCCAACTATGTTGGGGTCGGCTTCCAGTCTCACCGATGCAGCCGAATACCAGTATTACCTATGAAGTGACTGCCTATCTGACCTCCACAACCTAGCTATTACTTGGTAATACGATTCCCTTTGATAAGACTGGTTGTCAGACTTTCGAGTCACTGACTACCTTTAACGACTGTCAAAGATCTACAAATTTTAATGACAGTATTAAAACCAATAAGTAGACTTCGGATATTTTTTATGTACTAATCATTTAGCTTCAAAACTAAATGTAAAGTAAGGTTAGAACACGAATTGTAGCTATTTGGGATTCCTGCCCTATTCATGTCTCGTAAACAAAAAAAAAAAACTTAAACCATATACCAAAAAGGATTTTAAGTAACGCGTCTATTTTGAAGACATAGTATCCTTTTACACCAGCATCTAATACCTAGGCTATTCACGAGATCCAGCTAGAATTTTTATAGCTAGATTTTTAAACCTCGCCTTATTTTACTCGCTTTAACTGAAAGCGAAGGGGCTTATAAAACCCCTTAACGAAATTAGATTTTTGAAAATAACTTAATTTTAGTAATATTTTATTTTTATAAATAGAGATGGGTTGCTCAGTCTTAGTAAGCCGAATAAAATTAAAACGACAACTCTATAGAATAAAAGTGCATTTTAAAATTTTAAATCATGCAAATTAAATTGCACATTAAAAATGTAGACATGTTATAAAAGGGTAAAAAGATTTAATAGAAAGGACAAAGTAGTGAAAAAAACAAAATTGCAACAGTTGAGATTAAAATCACAGCTGGTGCTTCACTGTCAGCTCAAAAACTAACAGTTCCCATATAATAGGTCTTTACCTATGTAATTGGAGATTTAATAACCAGCATTTTCAGATTTAATTATCTGTGGATTGGCGCGCAATTCGGAATTCAAATAAATTTTATTCGAAAGCCGTATTCTTTTAAATTCAAATTCAGTCATTTGTTTCTAGATAGTTTTTTGTTTTTGTGAAATTGTGGTAGTTTTTGGCGCCATGGATAAACTGAAAATTCGTACAATTTTCGAATATGAGTTCCTACGTGGACATACCGCTGCGCAAACAACACGAAACTTTAATGACGTGTACGGGCCTAACACTGCTTGCATAAACACGGTCCATTATTAGTTCAATCGTTTTAAATCTGGAAATTTTGAGTTGAAGAATGAGCCTCGCGGTCGGCCGGTAACCATTGTCGACGACGACGAATTGAAGGCGGTAGTGCAAACGGATCCAACTCAATCTACGGCTGAGCTTGCTGCGGGCCTTGGAGTAAGTGTCAAAACGACATTGAAGCACTTGCGTCAAATCGGAAAGATAAAAAAAGCTAGATAGGTTAAAATAAAAAAAAAAATACACAAATTTTTGTTTTTATAATTTTCATACAAATCTCCAATTTCATAGGTAAAGACCTAATATATTTATTGCATTCAGCAATGTATTAAATCAGTTTGTTTTAAAATACTTAAACCCAAGCCTTTTTGTTATCTCATCACTGACTGCTACAATCGACACCTACCCTTGTCATGAATATCTGACAAAATGATGTAGGCATCCATCATTATCATACTGCTACCGTATTTTGTGCTGCTATTGTTTAGTCGAATGTCCAAGGAGTAGTGCAACTTGATTTTGACAGATTTCTCGACGGTTAGTATCGAGTTTGACGGACAGTCTTACAAAGGGGTGACACGGTACCCCAAAATGAGGGCGTAGAGGTAAGATAGACAACCGCTCCATCTAAAATATATATAGAATGAGTTACACCCGGTTTTATTGGACGCAGACCTTTCAGGAGGAGGGCAGATGATGAGTATATAGTTTTACGAAGACTATAGCAATAAGAAACACGTTTCTCCTTGTACCTATATCCATTAACTCGTGTTAGGAGTACTGCTATGTAACAGTTAGAATAGAAACTGTGTCAGTATGAGATCCAACTCGCCCCCAACTTGAAAACGCCCGCGGTGCGTTCAAACTTCCCCTGATATGATAACGCTTTCATATCCACGTCGTGTTTCGTTTAATGTACCGAGTTTGTTTCGGTTTTCCTTGGTAATTATGCTGATACTGATAACATGTTACAGGGAATGAGCAGTTCACGTAAGAGCTGTTAAAAGATCGTTTTGAGAAGTTGGACAGTTACTTGCTTGTATACACACATTAAAAGAGTAAAGTGACGGCACGTTTGGCGCAATGGCTAAGCGATTGGCTGCTGCGCGGCGTGTCGCGAGTTCGATCGGATTCGCACGGAACAAATATTTGTATAGCCTACAGATATTTGTTCCGTGAGTTTAAATGTTTGTAAACGCACCCACGATTCAGGAGAAATTCCTAGTGCGGGGAAAAGTTCAATAATAAAAAAAAATGGTTGCAGACGTTTTAATTTTTGTATGTGGAATAACAAGTTTTTATGTAAAAGACACACCCAGTCTAACTTTAAAAAAACTGCCACACGTAAATATATTTAGGATTAATGTACAATCTGGCCACCATTAGCTGAACAAAACCCCTTTTTTGTGTGTTATCCGTTAATCTTTACTTTTAACATTGGCTGACATTGAAACAGTTTGAATTATGAGAGTGTGACCTCTGATAACACTTCAAGTGCAGTTTTAGGACTTAAAAATGTAAAATAAACCCATTACGGGAGAGTGTGGTTTATTTAAACGTGTGTAGTTTTTGGTAAAGTTTAAACAAAGATGGTATCCCAGAATATAACTGGAGCTCAACAGTCCTCATAAAACCACATTTTAAGTTAGTTTTTCTCTTACGATACGACGGGGAAAAGGTAGAAACGAGCTCATACGTGACCTACATATAGTGTATGTTAGATATCTTTTATCGTGGTCTGATATCGAGTATTTCATTTTTGACACAGATGTTTGCGTTGCATCTACTGCATGTTATCTCCGTTACACTTAAGTGAAGTCACCATATTGCTGCTACTTTTGACGTACTAGATTGTCTATGGAATTTCTTGCCCGTACATAGAGATCTAAGCTTTTGATTTGGTAAGTTCAAGTCCTTTAACAGTAAGTTACTACCAAAATCAGTGATCTGCATTTTCATTTCAATAAGGTTGCTGTAAAAATAAAGAAAAAGTAAACCGGCGGTGCGAATCGGACTCGCCCATGAACGGTTCCGTACCATCTCTGTAGGGGAGCACCCTTTTATTTTATTATTTGTTGTGTAGCGGCAACAGAAATACACCTGTGAATATTTCAACTGTCTACCTATTAAAGATCATGAGATTCAGTCAGCTGACAGACAGACGGACAGATGGACAGCGGAGTCTTAGTAATACGGTCTCGTTGGTTACGGAACTGTAATAAAGATCCTTTGAACTGGAGTTTGATATACCACCACTTTCATTGTACCTTCAACATCTTCTTCAATCTGAGGTGCACCTGACCTCATCAAACATTTTGCGGCCAGTACTTACACCAGGATCGTTACTGATTTATCGCTGCTGTGTTGGTTTAGTATCAAAGCTAGTGCCTTGGTTAATGTACCTACGTATGGTGGCCGAAGTTGTGTTAGCACTTCATCAATGCGTTTACACTTAGTTTGGGTGAACGCGAGTTATAGTTCAAGTGTGATTATATTTGGTGCAGTTGAAAGTACCAACTTGGACGTTGGAACAGTTAATTCAGCTGTCAATTAATCCGGCTTTATTTAGTTGCATTGCAAGTTAGCTGACACAAAAGTTAGTCATGAACGTCTGCTCTATATCGAAATAACTTGATTGTCGAAGAATACAATATATATAAATATATCACAATTCTGTGCATCCAGCTATTTAAATAATTTTCCCCTTTCCCTTATTCACACGGACACTCACCCACCATATACACACACCCTCCACTTACACACACACTCACATACACACACACCCACGCACTAATCCCTGATTGAATAATTACTTATCGCCATTGTTGTAATGTATATTATTATCCTTTATTTTTTTCTTGCTCAATATTACCTAATTATTGCATTAATTTGTGTACGAGTGCATAATTCTGTTTAAATGTACTTCCGAAGGGGTAGGAAATACAGGCTTTTCGTCTAGTTTAGGCACCAGTCTCCCACAGTATAAAAAACGCATGTATTGTTCACGAAACCTATTAATGTACCTGTGTATTGTGGTGAGAAAATAAATCTTTATCTTATCTATCCTCTTTATTAAAATGAAATGCTGATCATTACTATCAACTCCATTACATTATTTTTACTGAGGCACTTTTCAGGAATACGAATGACTAACAAACATCAAAAAGCTAATGTATGCAAATGCTATCATTTGCTCTCAACTGATATCATGTCTATAATGAACATTAATTAGCTGCATTCCGTACGCGGCATTGGAATAACAGTTATTACTGTGCGTGAAACTTTTGATGTTCGTCCGACGCCTGGGCAGCCAGGAGGACAGAACCGCTATCAACCTGCTGATTGGCCCAACCGAATGCAGCTGAATATCAGTATTTTACATGAAACGACTCCACAACCCAGTTAGCAAATGGCAATGGGATTATTATAGCATAAGCTTAAGCATAATCAGCCTATAATGTTCCCACTGCTGGGACACAGGCCTCCTCTCTGTGAGAAGGAATGGGCTATAATCCACCACGCGGGCCCAGTGCGGGTTGGTAGATGTCACATGTCTTCGAATTTTTGGTTATAGCACATGCCGGTTTCCTCACGATGTTTTCCTTCACCGTTTTGAGAGCAGTGGTGATGAAATGAATTACACAAAGTAATGCGCCTAGCTGGGTTCGAACCCACGATTTACTGCTCGTAAGTCGGGGCCGCCACCACTGGGCCACCGCTGCTGGATTATTATAGGCTGATTATTTAAAAGTATAAATGCTTAAATCTGCCTGCCTTATTGGTCTAGTAGCTGCAAGCGTGACTGCTGATCATCAGGTTCTGGGCACGATTCCCGGGTCGGGCAAAGTGTTATTTTTTCATAGAATTTTCACAATAACAGCCACGATGTCTGGATTTGTGCCTGGTTGATGGCAATAGGTTCGCCCCCTATTACATGACTTAAACTTTACTGGTGAAATGTGGGTGTAATATAAGTACACCTCTGCCTAACCCTTACAGGCGTGATGTTATGTTATGTAAATGCCCCGTGCTGTTAGAGACAAAGAGCCCTTTGGGTCTTTTTCTTGAGCATGGAAATATACAGTTCGTAACAACACTCATACAAAGCCAACATGTGCCCGTGAACCAGTTACCTCACCGATAAAAACCCAGAGTACTCTCTTAGGAGACTTTTCAACTTTTGAAATTATCTTCAAGTTTTTACGCACTCGGTCTTCTTTTAATGAGATTTCTTCTAAAATTATATTTAGGAGTCTCTAACAACGGAACCCTATTAGGGAAGATTTCTTCTTTCGGTTTGCCGCATAAGTTTTGTATTACGATTTTGTTTTGGGAGTGAAATAGAGACCCGCGATGTCTTTATTATCCTTTAGATTTTTTGTCTTTTTTATGTAGATACAAATAGTCAATTTATAGACGTAAAAGGCGTAAAAAGTAGTGATTGAGGAAAAATTAAGCTGTTCTTTATGGTCATTTAGGTAGAAGTGTCAGGGTACCTTACAAAAATCAAATTTTCTAACGTTTTTTGCAGTTTGCAGTTCGTACAGGTTGTATGTTGATTAAAATATAATTCGCGACCGTAACAACTGTGGCTTTACGGAGTTATAATCATTAAAATCATCAATACAACCCTCTAAGTTCATTTAATCCAATTGAATGACTTTTGCCTGAAATAGTCATTAAATAGGATTAAATGAATGCAAAAAACTAAAGAAAAGAATTTTGCGGGCTACTTTGGGGCTTGCATGATGCTTTATTCAATAGTGCACGCTAAGATTATGAGGATGATTTTTTTGTTTTTTTTTTTCGGATGGCAAGTCATCAAATGACCACACAATAAAAATCATCAAATGACACTCTGGGCGGAGCGGAAGGGAGTGTCAGACTTGTACTGGCTAAAACCCATCCATGATCCTTCTTTGCCCTTTGTGTTCTAGGGCCACGGTATCTCTTTCGAACAGTCCCGAGCCCTGGTAGGCATCGGCCCATACGGACCCCTACTTGGTTGCTGACATCTCTTCGTGTCGAATTACGAATGATTAAATTCATAATTAAGAAATTACGAAAATTAAAATTACGACTTAAAATTACGAATTATTGAATTAATATTATTGAGTATGATAGTCCAATTTTCAAACTTTGTCTTACAAAAAGTAAAAATAGTACAAAAACCATGTGAATGTTTTCTCTGACCCCTGACAATCACGAAAAACTTCAAAAGATAAAGAGTAAAACACCGCAAAACTCAACTCAAACATTTGATAAGTGAACTCGCCATCAAAAACTACTCCATCGTTCTTTATCTGTGCCAACTTCACGGCGAAGTGCCCCCGCAATGCAAAGAGTTTCAAAAGGTTTAATTCCTATTAGAGAACCGCCGTTTATACAGTTATAGGGTAATGGAGTTACGTCCTGGTTCCCGGTAAACGGGTTCTTGTAGTTCCGCCACCGAGTTTATGTCAACATAGATAGGGATTAAAACGAAAACATTTGAAGGAAGTTTTTCTATTGTGAGCTAAGTTGCTGAGTGTATTATTGTTGTCTAATGGGTTCCGCTTTTTATTAGGTTTAGCTCTTTTACAACTACAAAATGCAATGCAAAGTGTTATTGGGTTTATCCATCATTTATCAGTAGCAGCCACGGACTCTCCGGTTTATGGTAATAGGCTCGCCCCCTGTTATATTGTACTTAAACATAACTGGCGAAATGTGGGTGTGTTTATTCGGTACACCATTTTTTTTTTCTCGGATGGGAAATCATCAAATGACCCCCCCCCCCACTCTGGGCGGAGCGAAAGGGAGTGTCAGACTTGTACTGACTAAAACCCATCCATGTTCCTTCTTTGTCCTTTGTGTTCCAGGGCCACGGTATCTCTTTCAAACAGTCCCGCAGCATTCGGTACACCTCTGCCTTATCCTTCGGGGATTACTGGCGTGATGTTATGTTGTGTTAAGAAACAGGAGACAAAACTCTTAAAAAAACCTTTGGTTGACAAAGTTTGACAGTTTTTGAGTTGAAATTTCATGATAGGCTCAATTATAACACCCCAAATTTTAAAACTTATTTTCGCTATAACTATTTTAAAAATAATTCTGGCGTAAGGATAAAATGTTATGTATTGATTTACCTTGACTTACTACGAAACTTAGTAAAGTCTGGTTTGATGAAAATATGATTTCCTTGGTTTCGTCACAGAAGTTCTAGAAGCAAACTTTTTAATAGGCTTATTGTGAAGAGGGCTTCGAGCGAAGTTATATTTGACGAAGTCACTATAGAGTTTATACTTAGGTGTTTGTTTATTGTTGTTCACAAAAGGGGTTTACGATATTTTGATGTATTTCTTGATAAAAAAACGTAAAGTTGTTATCTGGTGTCATCATCATCTGCATAGACGTTTCCCAACTATGTTGGGGTCGGCCGATGATGATTTTTTTAAATTATTTTCCTACGGTATGTATCGTATGTGTTTCCAATTGAAGTTTATTTATTTATTAGGCTTCTCAACAATTAGTGCACTGTTACATTATAATTTGTATATTGCAAACTTAAGTCTAAGCGCCTCATCACTTACAGAAAAGCACAGCATGCACTACATTATGCGCGGATAATTACACAATTAAATAATTTTAAAACTTAATTGATTACATTGAATAAAATAAAATAAATAACATAGATTAAAATAAATTAGAATAGATTAAATTAAATTCAAATGGATTGAATTATTTTATTAAAGATTATATTTTTAATATAAGATTAAGTTAATATTTGATATAAATATGTCTAGAGATACCCATTAAATGGCAAGAGCGACTTTTTTTAGAGCATGTACTGAAGAGTTCCAGAGATCAATGTAGTAGTGTGTGTGTGTATGTAGTTATCATTTGTTATGCAATTGTTAGCATCCAATTAAGCTTATTGTGCCACTGGTGAAACTAAAGGACATATAATAGAATAAGAATAATTTATTTAAAAAAAAAGTATTACAAAAACTGTACTAGGCGCAGTAGTATTATTTCTCATACAATTATGTAATTAGTACTTATAAGTAAACTATAACTAAAATATATTCAAAAGTTGCAAGTAATGGTAGTTCAATTCAGATGTTTGGTAGCGACCTGCCCGATCTAGGTTTATTTAAACCTGTGCTGAGCTCACCCTTTATACTCGCATAGAGGAAGATCCGTCTCGAAAAATATCCTAACCGCAGCTATTAAGGTTCCATTTACCGTGTGCATTACCGAAAAGCTCTTAAATTCCTAATTGCAAATTGCCTAGGAAAGGCAATGTAGACGAAAATCACGATAAACATCGGCATCGAGACGAAAGCTCATTGATGAAATATGCAAATAAGAACATTACACTCTATTAACTTCGAACTCTGGGACGCTAGTATAAATTCCTACAGTGAAATGAACACTTATAACGTGGGGTAATAACCTCTAGGAAATGCCAAAGAAAATTCGTAAAAATTCGCTAGTAAATTTTTGAGTATTTTTTCTCTTCTTTTATTTAGTACTCGACGATTCAAGGCAGCCGTGAATTTCTGTGACACATTACTCTTGGTTCACAGACGATTTGTAATCTTTCTCTCGATATTTTTCCTGTAGTACCCCCAGTTTTTATTATTCAGGGGTTATTTATTGCGGAAGAATGAATAAGTTTAGGGGTAGTTTTTTAGTGGTTTATGTCTGTTTTTTATACGTTTCATTTTGTTTTTCAATATTAATCTTATGCGCTGTTACACGTATCTGCTATTTAAATACTTGTATTTAAATATCGTGTACCTCCAGTCGTCTAACAAATAAATTTGTGGAAAACCTCGTTATATCTGAAGCCAAGCCACCTTCACGAAGTTATATGAGCATTGTAAAAAGAATATGTATTCTTAGAAAAGAAGACCTCGTGGACGAGTTGGGATTATTCTGGTAAAACAAAGTAACCTTCTTGGAAGTTCCTCAGGGACTAGAGAAAAATGTACACTTAGGCATCTATTATTCACTGTAATCCTGTCCTAGCTAGGTTCATGGGTTTGCTCGCTACGGAAATTGTGTAAAAGAAAAGAAATGGTCACAAAGGACAGATTTAACTTTTGTTGTAAAGCGTGTCGCGAGCTCTCTACCTATCACCTAGAACTCGGCAGACCGAACTAAACATAACAGGTAATGTAAAAATGAAATCAAACATCTAGCTATCGGACGTTATCGGACGATATCTGTACAAGCAATTCACGCGCATAGTTCAGCCGATGAGGGATAAAAAATAATAAGGCAGAATCCTGAGTAAATAAAATATCAGGCGGTTAACTTCTAGTTAGTTCTCTGGAATGACCTCCTAGATAAGTATATCCTCTGCGTCGTTTAGACAGTCATAAAATAAGAGGAAATCCATGCAAAACTAGTTAACTACCATTTGCAAAGTAATTTAAGCAGAATTCATATAAACTGTCGGAACAATCTAATTGTTATGGTAACGGCTGAACGGGTTTCACGATTCATTGAGCCATTCACTTTCTGACAGCGATGGGTCAGGGAATTAAATCGGCCTTTCATTGTAATGTAAAAATCACAAATATATTGAATTTTATTTCAAAGGATAGGTAGGTACCTATATCAAAGAGTATGTAAACTGGTTTAAACATAAATAATTATTACATTTCTAGAGTATTTAAAAAAAAGTTATACCTACAGAGTGGTCAACTAGAAGGTAAATAAACATACTATTTTTATTGTCGTTCGCACAGAATACTGATACAGTTTAAATTGTAATGAATCAAACATACAAATAATAAAAACAAACATACAGGTTATGATAACAAACTATAGGTCGAATAACCTAATAAAAATAGAAAACAACCGGGTCGCGCATAAAATGCGTGTGATTTTAAAACGTATTTGTTTAAAATTTTGCATTTTCATTGTTACGTCTATCGCTTGTTACAATATTTGACTAAGCATGCTAACGAACACAGTCGGAGCAATTGCAATGTGCTGGTTTAGAAATAATAAGGGAAATTATTAATCGGGCGAATAAAAATTTAATTGGCGACCAATATACTAAATGGGCGACTATTGTACCAAAGTAAGTAACTATTTATCTGGTCATTGCGGCAAGGAGAATTAAGGAAGCAAGAGCGAGCGAATGCTGAGAGAGACTTGTGGCACCCCGACTCGGACAGGTTAGGTTCGAAGGGGATGGCGGGGTCTAGTGAGCGAGCGAAGTGAGCGAACTAAGACCCCGCCATCCCCTTCGTGTTAGGTTACTTTAAACTCTGTAAACAGAAATAGGAGCCCCGCTCAGCGGGGGTTCGTCGACTACGCCTTATCTACAATCTAGTGATTAATAACCTTGTTTTAAGTTTTTTACAGGAGTCCTTGAATTATCACATAATCGTACTGAACAACTAGTAACTCAAATTTCTATTTTCAAGTCGCTGTTTTAAACATTAGTATTAGCCCACTGTTTGTCGCTCACTTAGTATTTCAGTAGCCCATTTTCAATATTTTTGACACCTTTAATTTGAATTTATGTTCGCTCGTTTAAATACTACCCAAATAATAATAATAGATAATGAGACAGCTACACGAGGTCGCGGCACACCTAGGAGAAGATAGAGAGATAGAAAAATAGAGAGATGGCTTCCTTGAGAATTGGGCGAGAAGAAGCACACCATCGTGAGAAGATGAAAGAATGAGAGAAGGCCAGGTCCAGGAGAATAGATTTATTAATTTCAGCTACAGTTTTTGTAATTATCACAATGGTTATTTACGCAGTGTACCTAGTGGCTGGATATGTATAGAAAACTTATAGGTATAATCTAACAGTCATAACATTTAGGTACTTGTTAACAGCGTGACATAAAATAATACATTTGAGTTTATCAAAGGGGCTTATTTTCGGGTAGGGAGACGCTTGGGCCCGCCCGACGAAACGTTGAAATTTTGACAAATTACATTTGGGGATTACTCCGAGGGAATATGAAGAAAACCACGCATTCCCACAAATTACTGACTCGTGACAAATGCTCCCGCAGATGACCTGCAATTTATCCGGCTCGCTGAGAAATCTAGCTAATGTTGGGCCCGGGAAATAATAATTTTGCAGTAGTAATGAAGACTACGGCACCCTTGAATAAAGATGAAGGAAATATTTTTGAGTATTATTAATTATGGAAATATGTTATACTTTTAATAATAGTCGAGTGCAATTAGACAATAAGGTGGAACGAAGTTTATAGTGGTCGGATTTTCATGGGGATTTTTTTTTATTGAGTTCTTGGAGGAGTGGAGAAGAAAGTTAAAAGGAAAAAATCCGCCGCTAGCGACGTTTTTTTTTTTAAATTTCATTTTGTATATATTTTTTTCGTTTATGAATAACTTCAAACGATGGATTCATATTATGGCGTAATAGTGTGACCTGCGTGCATCCATTAAACGCCACAGAACGCCATCTGCTACGATCCTTAAGTACTTCGTCCACGTTCAAACATCTGGTCATACATGTAGGATAAGAACATTCTAAAAAAATATTTTCGAGTTCTTGATTGTATTAACTTCGTACCTGTATTATTAAAAGAGAATGACAGAGGTGTTCAGTAGGCAACAAACACGCCTACACCTATATTTCGCCAGTAATAGTGAGGAAGCTATAGCTAAACTTACACAAATTCTGATTCTGATTAGGTAAGTTATATTAGCATTCAGTTTAACCTGGGAATAAAACCCAGGAACCCATACTCAGCAGTCGCACTTGCCAATATTGAACCAACGAGACAGAAGTCGACTTGACCTAAAAATAATTTATATAAATAAAAAGAAAAGTCCTGACTGACTGACTCATCAACGCCCAGCCCAAACCCTTAGACCTAGAAGACTGAAATTTTGCACAAAGGTTCCTTCTATAAAGCAGACAAGGAATAAAGAAGGATTTTTCGAAATTTATCCCCTAAGAGGGTAAAATGGGGAGTTGAATTTTCTGTGAAACTTTTTATTCTCGGTGTCGATCGACTAAAAAATTGTGTACATACTCTTCAGTTAATATTATGAGATACGTGTATCAGAGTATTTCCTAAATCATCCCCCAATTTAAAATTCAATGTAATGACTGACTGACTGATATATCAACGCACAGCCTAAACTGCTGTTCTTAAAGACATGACATTTAATGGGTGTATTCTTTATGAAGAGTGGGAATCTACTATGAAAGATTTTTTCGAAATTTCACCCCTAAGAGGGTGAAATGGGGGGTTGAATTTTCTGTGAAACTTAATATTTTCCAAAATCATCCCCCAACAGAGTCAAGCTTTTGTAAGTTTTGGCGCGCAGTGTAGCGCGGGGTGTGTGGGGCGCGGGAGTATTTACTTTTTAGTAAGTTAAGTAGGTAGGATTTTTCTGAGGTAGACGTGTCTGTAAATATGGTTTCTTCCGCCAATAGATTTCTAATCAATCATTTGATTGTTGTCACCGGTGTCCAATCTCAAACCAAGGTATCAATATTTCACATATGTAATTTAATGTGTATATTACTATGAACTAATATTTGCAAGTAATAAACAAGTACATGTAAATGCTTTACTTATTATCCCAGAAGTAAGATCTCGTGGGCAATTCCCGAACTCCACGCGGGCGAAGCCGCAGGCATAAGCTAGTGAAGTATAAATATGGAAAAAAAAAAAAATCTTGATTGGTTCAGTTCATGTTCAGCGATGTGATATCGCTGAACATGAACTGAACCAATCAAGATTTTTTTTTTATTACGGGCAATGATATTATAAAAAAGGTACGGTACGTTCATACTGAACGGCGTTCAATTATCGTAGCGTTGTTACGACTGCGATAGATAATACGAACGTATGATTCAGAAAAAGATAGCTATTGCACTTGAAGTACTTAAACTACGACAATTGTCTGAATTTGTCTGCAACAATTTTCGCGCGCTAGTGCGATATCTACCTCTTTTTATGTATATTATCGTTGACTACGGGTAAATAAAATTAAATATATTAAATTAGATATATTTATGATGTACCCATAGTCACGAATTCATGTGGTTTTAGTGGGTTTACCTAAACCAATTAGATAGTGTGTATGTACATAGGAAAGGAATTTTCCATATTGTGATTTTGCTAACATGCTTGTGTAATTTAGATTGTATTAATGGATGCCTAAACAAACTGCCAGAATTTGTATATCTACTGCTCGTTTTCACTAACACTAAGCGACATCTAAACGAATGCTTAACCATCGCGCCGAGGCGAGCGTCCAAGAGCATGCTTTGACCCAGGCATTCATTAAAGTGTCACTAAAGATATTCAAATATTTACCAGCGATTGACGGGACAAGACGAATAAAATTGTAATCCAGTACTTGCTACTACTTAGTAACAAATCGGTCTGTCCATTCGTGTGTCAAAATGAAAATGTTCGGGATCCAAATTTTTGTATGACTTTATTTCCAATGTCCCCTTTATATTTTTTTAAATCTCTAAGTGTGTCACGTTGTTTTAATAAAAACGGGAATAAATAGTACTGTAATGATTATAATTTTATTTACATAGTTCACACATAAAAAGTAATTTTATTTGTTAGAAATTTTTATTCGATTTCGTGCATGCTGCGATAAGGGATGAACGTGCTGGCTTTCTTTCCCGTAAAATCTCGTAATACTAAGCTAAGAAATCTTTGGTTTTATGGCGTAAACAAAGAGCTTTTACTGCTATCTAAGATTTCTGAGATCCTGCGATCTTAGAGTGCTGTATTTTGAGCTATAAATTCGATATCCTCTTTATAGGTATTAGGGGCGTTATTCTGACGGATGAATCTTACTCGATAAACCGAGACGAGAGAACTGAGGCCCTAGCACGTGCGCGCAGCGTAAGTGTAACGTAAATACGTCGTTTTTTGAATTGTAAATACAATTATCCTATTACATTTCAGTTGAATTGTTTGCAACAAGCACAATCAGTATCATCCATAGATGACAAAATTCTTAAAATTATGCAAATATTATATGTGAAACGGGTATTAAGTTTTAAAATCGACGTATTTACGCTACGGTTCCATAGCGCGCTCGTGCTAGGGCTTCCGTTGATAAGATGTAAAGTACCATTGCATACATAATGATACATCTCGTCTTCAATCATCCTAAATGATAACAGTATTTTTTATAATTAAACTCTACCCGTTACCAACTTATGAAATAATAAACAAAGTACCTATTAGATACGTATTATATAAATCGCGCCACCTCAAAGTATCTTTTGATATCAATATTGCACCGAAGCACTAATTAGTGACAGCAGCTTGTTCAAAGTAAATTAATTCGAACATAAAATGAATTCAGCATCTGAATCTATATGCACCAGTTCCTTTTTGATATTAACTGTAACTTCAAAAAGGCGACTTGTCAATGCTAGCGTTATGAAAAGGAGCTTTACTGCATTATCATCTAAAAAGGAACGCAACCATTACATATCCCCGAAAGGAGATAAATATTTTATATCATAATTCATCTGGGCTATAAAAAAGGGTGAGCGCAGACCGGCGCACAGTTACGAAATGATTTTGTTTCGCCCGTCGGGAATAACTCGGTATCTACACTATGTACATGGGAATGTCGATCTTTCCTTTAATCTAGGAAATAAAAATATTCCCCAGAATCGTAACAAAGTCGTGATTTGAACAGCGACGTATTTTCTTCGTGCTAACGGATGTTTTATAAGGTTTCCGTTTTATGTGTTTCGCTTTGCTACATTTTGTCTGCAATGCAGAACTGTCGCTTTGTTTTAAAGAAAATGGTAAACGATTTTTAGATTGCTTAATTTTGTTGAGGTAAATTTGCATGTGTACAGAATAACTGACTTTAAAGTTTGTTGTAGTTTTAAAATAAGGTTTTTGTGTGAATTATTTGAGCTATAAAGCTAAATAATGCCGTATTTTAAGCTAATCTCCAAAGTAAAATACTAAATGAGTATTTATGTGCTTTACTAGTACATAAATACTCAGTATAAAGCTAAAGAAGTGTTTTAAGTATATCCAATGTACCGCTGTAAGTTATAAAACGATTCAAAGCTTTCTCAACGCAGTACTCTAAACCCATTATCAAAACTTCCGTACGTGTCCCACAAGTGAACTCACGAGAGTAAACAAAAGACGTCCATAGCCGTAAACAAAGACTCTCATAACGTGAGTAATTTTATGAATTTTCCATTAATTCAATAGTATAATTGGAAAAGTTTGACCGCAAAACGAGGGGTGGCCAAAGGAAGAACTATAAAATTGCAGTTAACGGAAGCTGAACGACTTCTCAATACCATTATTCTGAAATACGATCTAATTGAGTGGCCTGGCCCTGCCCTTAGGAGACAATAATGGGACTAGGTCCCCGAGCTAAATTGCTTCGTGGTGATTGCTAATTTACTTATTACAAACGATCTTGTCTTTAATTAACTGTTCATTGGACGGAACTTAAAGTAAGTATCTACCAGTGGCGAAGGTTCCATTCAACTAGATTCCTACCGGCTTCTCTTTGAAAAATGGCACAGTCAGTATTCTATTGACAAATAATATAATCACATTAAAGATATGTACTCCGGCTTACCTCTTACAAAAATTGACCCTTCGCTACTGGTATCTACTATATACCTACCTATCGGACTTTATTGTACAAAACGGAGAATGAACAGTACCTACCTTATTTAAGACCAAAAGAAAACGCGATGTTGCGATGTAGAAAAATAATGGAGGTATTTTTTCAATACTATTCAAACAGGGAAATTCAGCCAATTAAACGTAATAGAATCCTTGTTATTTTACTTAACAAAACATCTGCTCGTATTCCACGAAGAGGCGGGTAAAGTTTACTAAATCAGTTCTGTTATCAGATACATAACGTGTTATTGATTTCTGTAATTTGTTCGGAGTGGGACCTATCACTAGGAGTCACTCGTCTGAATGCAAAATGAATTGAAGGTGAAAAATGAATTCGTTAGGGAAACAATTAAAAAAAAAACATCTTCCACTAATGAACGGATGAATGTTATTTTATTACTGGCGTAGTAGTGTAAGATATAACAAAAATTATCGTTCACTTGAGTGAACTACACTACTTGTGTTATGAAGCATGAACTGGAGATTTTAGTTATTCTTCAAACTGAGAAAAAAAAAATTGACTGCCTCACTGATCTAGTGGCCGCCAGTGCGCCTGCTGAGCTCGTGAGGCCCTGAGGTCCTGAGTTTGATTTACGGGTCAGGCAAAGTGTTTTTTTTTTGGGTTTTTCCGTTAAGAATTTCTTTGTAGCAGCCACGAAGTCTGGATTTGTGCCCGGTTGATGGCAATAGGCTGGCCTTGGTGAACACGTTTTTTGCGCGGACAACCAGGTAACAGGACAAGCTTATAACTTTGTGATTTTTCATGATACAGTTTTGCACTTTTGTACATAGATTCTTTACATAAAAATACTAGACACGTGTTTCAGGTTCCGCATATACTAAAAATAATGTTGTATATGGGACATGCGACTTAAACATAACTGACGAAATGTGGGTTTACTATTATTAGGTACACCTCTGCCTAACCCTTTGGGGATTACAGGGGTGATGTTACGTATGTTATGTTTATTAAAATTTATTAAAATAACGTGCAAAATATCAACATTTCCCTTGAAATATCAACATTGTTGGTCGAGAGGATTTACCGTCTAATTGAAACAGACCGACCATCGTTAGTGTTACATTTTTACAAGACTCTGGCAACAAAGAAGACATAATAATATATATACTGGTTTATAGATACAATTTTTATTTAAAATTTGTTAAAAACATACGTAAAAAGAACATTAAAGAAATGGAGGCGCTAAAAAGGAGCTCTTTTTTATTTTATTTATTAAAAATAAATAGTGCCGCTAGACTACTTTTGTTTGAAGTTGATAATAATTACAATGAAACTAAAAGGCAATTTGCAATGGGTACTTAAGAATAAGAGCTTTTAATTTTATTAATTCTTAGTCAATTGGAAATGAAAGCACAAGATGATGGGCATCATTTTATTTTAATAAGCCTGTTCATTAGTTTATTTGTTTGCTTTTTATGTTGTATTTTTCTAGAAAATAACTAATTGGAAAGCATAAGTAGCTGCTTTTGTAATTAATATTGATCTTAGAAAATGTTTTGTGTATTGAAACAAAACTGTTATTTTAAATCTTTGAATAACTGAAATAAAACCTTTCGTAGACATATAATATCATACGCGTTATTATAATATTACTTAAACATTTTAATATCGTATATTACAAGAAAAGTTTTAGTATCGTTCTTATGACACTAGTAAATAGCAACTACAAATTCGTTTGTCAATATAGGCGGTCAGGGTAAAATAAGTGACGGTGGAATATTTAAAAAGAAAAAGTCTGACAACCAGTCTTACCAAGGGGTATCGTATTACCCAGTAATAACTGGGTTGTGGGGGTCAGATAGGCAGTCGCTCCATGTAAAATACTGGTATTCAGCTGCATCCGGTTAGACTGGAAGCCGACCCCAACATAGTTGGGAAAAGGCTAGGCAGATGATGATGATATTAATAATTTAATGAAATTAACATTTAACATTTAAATGTTACGTTTAACATATTTTCTAATATTTGTATGCCAATATTTATAAGACCAGAGACAAATAAAAAATATTCTACTCTATTCTACTCGCATGAGAGAAACTCCCTTGTACAAGCAGTGAATGTATCAAATAAATGCATGCAAAGTGAACGTAAAGAATGCAGTATCGGTATTCGTGTAATTGTTCCGTAAAACCAAGTTGAAGTTGTATTGTGGCTGTGCAGACCACGGCTCTTCCGCGTCTTAGTTTTGTTTATTTTAAGTGCAAGTTCTAACTAATGGATGAATCGATCGCGCGTAAATGTTTTTGTCAAACAGATTCACACTGTTGTCTAATTTAGTTTAACTTTGAAGTGAGAAGTATTCTGTAAAATGCCTCGGCTTAGTTTAGGCGCCAGTCCACAACAAAATACTTTTTCCTTTGTGTATATATATAAGTTTTATGTACTGATTGTTTTTATTTGTGGAATCGAAATAGGGTGACTAGTAATTAGTGATCGTTACTTAAACACATGATTGTACTCATGATAACAAACAACATTCCCGAGGACACATTTATTTTTTTATAATCGGCACTTGGCGGTTACAGAGCGGGCTTGCGAGACGCAAGGCTGCTCTGCCTACCCACTTTAGCACGGTACCGTAGTAATAAGACAGAACAGCGTCATGCAGCTAACAGCTGATAGTTCACAGGCGCCCGCGCGCGAATTTCATACGGCTGTTGTGTTTTTGGTATAAAAGTGAACGAGTAGGTATAAAAAAAAATGTTTCTTTTGGAAAGCTGTTTTTTATCATGAGTATAATCACGTGTTTAAGTATCGGTCACTAATTACCAGTCACCCTATTTCGATTTCACAATTAAAAACAATCAGTACATAAAACTTTTATTATAATTATTCGTACTTCATCACCCTATAGTGCTCCACTGTCCCACTGCTGGAACACAAGAGTCGTGTCAGTGAGAGAAAATGGAACGTTATCCGCCATAGCAGCCAGTTTAGTCTTATGGTAAAAAATGACCAGAATTATAAGCACCATTGTACTCATCACTTTAGAAGCCGTTGCCTCTATTCAAGTTTCCAGTTATTTCAATTTCATCTGGTTTATAAATCAGAGATTGACGAAACTTTATGTCTTCAATATTGATTTAATTGAGATAAACAACGCACCCTTCCCAATAAAGGAGACGTTATTCTCTGCATCTGCAGTTTTTGTAATAAATCGCTCTTAACGGTTCAATTTAATGGAAGCTCGACAGGATTCTCTTCGCCGTAAATCTGTGTCGGCGAGGCTCGGAGACCGCACCGGGTCTTTTGTCACTTGTCCACAAGCGTCTTCTACTCCACCGCCTCACTGAGTACAGGGAATTCAGCAGTATTGTCTGTACAACTTCTTGCAAGGTGACGGTGAGATTGACTAGGGTTCCTGAACTATTATGTCTTTGTTGAGGTTAAACTGCTGACTCGTGTTGTTTGACAGCCGGAGTAACAACCAATTTTTTTTTGCTATATAACAATTTTTTTTTAATGTGACAATCAGATACAATGTAATTGTTATTGTAAAATAAATTATCTTGGAAGTAGACGTGAGTTTAAGCTTCAGATAAAATACTTGCATAAATTGTGATAAACTTACATTATTGCAGGTAATTTTTAATATTTCCTCGTTCCGTAAACAGGTGAAAAATCCCAAAAACTTATGGATTTTATATTGTTAAATATCTATGATTACCACATGAATGCAATTAACATTTGAATTTGAAAGTCAGTGGTTCTTCTAGATAACCAAATCCAGCGAACTCCGTGTAAAACGAAAACAGCGAAAAAAATCTGTAATGAACTTGCATTTCTGCGGTTCCAGAATTCATGCAACCGTAATCTTCCATTCCAAAGTTTCTTGCGTTCGGTTTCAAGCGGACCGATTTACATAGTATTGGAACACTCAGACTTCTTGGTCCAACTGTGAGCATAAAAACAAGTTTCTGCCAAACTTAGACTACTGTTACCGAATGCTTTATGTAAAGACAATGCGGCGTACAAAATGTTCGTTAATCACTGTGGATAGCGATCGAAGTTCCTTTAATACAGCATGGACTGGATTTAGTACGAATTTATTGTTTATTCAAATCTCTAAGCTCTTAAAACCATTATTGCATAATAGTAGAGCCTTTGAAAAATTAAGACAATTAGGATTAAATTGTAAGTGAAAAGTGGTTTTATTTCTTTGAAATTGCTTTGTTCTGAAGATTATTTTGGCTCCTATTTAGAATGACTTCGTTTTGTGCCTGAAACATTGCTTAGACATAGGGTCTCGGTATCATTTGCCTAGCCTTTTCCCTTTATAAGGGTTGGCTTCCAGTCTCACCAAATGCAGCTGCATTTTACATGGTGCGACTGCCTATCTGACCTCCAGAACCCAGTAAGTACTGGGTAATACGATACCCCTTGAAAAGACTGGTTGTCAGACTTTCGGGTCACTGACTACCTGTAACGAGGTCAAAGATCTACAAATGACAGCCGGGACCAACGGCTTAACGTGCCTTCCAGGGCACGGAGGAAACTCGGTATGTAATGGGTGGTCACCCATCCACGGACCAACCTAGGCAAGCGCAGATTAACCTAACGATCGACCCGAGCGGCTGTTATTATTTAGCCACGAACTCCTCCACATAGGGTCTTGGGTTGAATTGTCATTTTTTTATTGATAAAAACCTCTATGTATCATTGGGAGCACTGAACTTCAACCTAAATGATATGATAACGAACCGGAAACCGAATTACCCAGGAGATTGGAGTGCCTTCATCTGAGCCATTATTAGTCTAATTTAGAACAATATCGTAGTAACCTGTCATGAATAGACTCAGCCATTAATCGAGGTATCTCATAAGTTAGTCCTTGTTCTAATATAATAGACCTTCACCTAACGGGTCTTTATTGGACATGAAAATTATAGATAACAAGGAATTTGATAGGACAGATTTTATCTCAGTTGATTATTTCTTTG
The DNA here is from genome assembly GCA_963576755.1 of Noctua janthina. Lineage (NCBI taxonomy): Eukaryota > Metazoa > Arthropoda > Insecta > Lepidoptera > Noctuidae > Noctua > Noctua janthina. The sequence goes on from OY755055.1 coordinate 11,500,667, forward strand.
GCAACGTAAATCTTGCCTAGAACTATTAATATGAACTTGTTATACAGAATGCAAAGGACACCGGCGGCGCACAAACAATCTCCACATATTCACTACATTCATTCTAAACGTACCCACATCGGATTTTTTTTAAGGTAATTAAAAAAAAATGCTGTTCCATACATTTTGATCGTGTAGCTATTGAACTTTTTTAGCAAACAGCAGATATTTGGAAGACCACTCTGTATAAAACGGAACTTTGGTTAAGTGTACCTGATATTATATCCTTTAACGTCTTTCGCTTAGCCTAGGTTCATCTTTCAGCTGCGACCATAGTTTGAATTTTATACAACTTTCAGGGTTCCGTAGTCAACAAGAAAACCTTATTCGTTTGTAGTCGATCAACTTATAAAACATTTTTGAATAAGCATGTTCTCCCATACGGAATGGACGTGAGATCGTGTTTTTTAGCTGCAAATGTAAGATTTTTCTTGGAATAAAATACTTAATTGTTCAACCTGACTACAGAACATTTATCTGTGTGTGTTCCAACTCGTTCAGTGGCCTGTTTTATTATTTATCCACGATTCAAATATAAGAATACATATCTAATTAGCTACTTTTGTAAAGTCTACTGAATAAAGTTCAAATTCCTTTATTGACTTTTCAAAATCAAAACGGTTGCCTGTAGCTCAGAAGTGAGGTCCATAATATACGTTTCAGGTTGAAGTGGTCTCAGTTGCGAATAGCATTACAGGGATCAAAGGGCGGGCCGACTGCTTGCTCCGTTCTCCGTGACCTAAACATTATTAGGTATAGGTACGTTGCTAGTATATAAAGATGTTGCTTTAGTGATTGTTCGTCTTTCCAAATTCTACTGTGTGACTTCACAAAAATAAAACGGAAGGTAAGATAGAATGTACATAAATAAATAAATAGTTTTTCGCTGTCTTATTTTCTTTTTTTATTGTTCCCCGAAAGGTAACCAACGGGACCCTATTGCTATACTTCCGCTGTCCGTCCGTCTGTCTGTCAGCGGGCTGTATCTCATCCGTAATAGGTAGACAGTTAAAATTTTCACAGAATGTGTATTTCTGTTGCCGCTATAACAAAAAATACATTAAAAATTAAAGGGGGCTCCCCTACTACGATGGTACGGAACCCATTATGCACGAGTCCAACTCGCACTTGAACGTTTTTTTAAATGTTTCTGTTAATCACTATTTTATGTAGATGCCAACAAAACTAAGATTATTATTACTTATACCTACTACCTACCTACTGTTTTTACCTACTACGTACTTTTTTTTAATATACCGTGACTTTTTAGTCGTCTTATAACGGCAGCCCACTTCATGTATCCAATGAATACTGAACATTCATGAAAAAAAAAATACGTATTTATGAGATTTTAATAATTTAAAAATAAAAATATTATTCAGTATTATGGCGTAGTTAAAACACCCTTTTGCGAGCAATGATCTACTGGACTCGAGTCCTTCTCCCGTTTGACACGTAAACATTATTAACAGGATGTTTCATAATTTAATTCTAATTTTTATTATTATTTTCCTTTGTACCTATTATGGAAGATAAAAAAAAATCGCGCCTAGAGCTATTTTATGTCGGGTACATTGAGTGGACGACTTTTTTAAGACGACTAAAAAGTCACGGTGTATAATTTTGTCGATGAACTAGTGACAGCCAGCAAGAAGCTATAGGGTAAGTAAATGTTTTCAGTAATTCAAATACAAGAAGCGAAATTATTGCTCAAATGACTGATTCAAGTACATGACTTCACTCCAAGATTCATCTTTTCCTTCAGCCACACACTAATGAGCCCACAGAAATGTAACTAAAAATATAAAATTCTTTTACAAACTCAGCGAATATATTATACTTGGACGTAAGGATGTGTAATCTGAGACCCGCAATTTGCACTTAAATTACAATTTTTCGGGTATACGAGTTTCTATACGGCGGCGGGGCGAAATACGAGCGAACTTCAGGAAAGGATAAATACTTTTTAGAGCTTTTCTGATTACAGTAGCGTCAAAGTAGTTTTTTTGATTTATTTTAAATAACCTCTGTATTTTAAAATAAAATTATTCTGTTTTATTAAGGAAAGTAATATAATTTCGTTGCTGGTAAGGTACGCCGAGAACGGACGTTTCTCCATTTAAACTTGCGCTCAATTGTAAAAGTATCGGCATTGTAATATATTTGTGATGCAAACTTTGGAAGAAATGAATTACTTTATTCTTTTATTGCTAGTCTAGAAAGTTGTGATTAACGGTTTTCAGCATTTTGCCATGAAACATTATAATTGCTTACAATATATATTCGGTCTGTCTACAACCTTAAACTCACACAATTTTGCGATGTTGAAAAGTTTATGACAAAATAACTCATCAGCATCCCTTTAATTTCGACAACCCTTAACTCAACCACGACACATAAAATAAAATAGCAATTATCTCTAAAGCTTTTGACGTTGAAACTCACAATAATCATCAGCAGTTGACAACCCTAACCACAAGGCACGCGCGAAATTCGTTAATCAGCGCCGCCGAAGCCGACCGAATGCCAATCAGAGCGCGTCCTCAATGCTGCTTGTCCGCACTGTCGTTTTTCCCCTACATTCTCTTTTGTAACGCGCGCATTGTCAACCCTACACTCGGGGGCCCGTTATACAGGATGAGTGGTATTTTATTTGGGCAATATTAGCTATCTCAGTTTTGCAGAAGGGTTATTGTCATGGATTTTAGTGAATGGACGTTTTGGTTAAGAGTAGGCTTGTTTTATTTTGTATATTAGCTTAAAAAGTTTTTTTTATTGAAATAGTGCCCTGTCGGCTTGATGTTGTATGCTTGTACACACGCCAGCACATAAACTGCAAATTTTCTTAATCAACCTTGAATCCAATGCTTTAGCGATAAAGTTGAAAATTTATTAAAGAATTTTGATAGATTGTGCTTAAGAATCATAATTTTTGTTTGAAGTGAGTCAATTCTAAAATCGACAGATAGTTTACGTAGGTGGGTAGGTATCTACTTAGGTACAGCTACACGGAATATTGAACAACATAAGATAAGAATTTCTAAGCCAGGACAAAACATTTCAACTATCTGGGTCACAAACTAGGAATATCTAAGCACTGGAATTAGCAAAATTACAGTTTCTGAACAATGCAAACATAAAAGGATGTTATATCCTTTATCTTTTTATGAGTGTCGTAAGGGACAGCTTTGTCTGTTGGTGCCCTTCATTTTGACACAACAAATTTATAATCCTGACTTAGTATTTCAGGGCCTTATTTGCTTAAACTATACTATATACTATTATTTGGCGAAACGTCGCAGTCGTAGTTGGTATTGGTAATTAATAGCATAAAAACGAACCAGAAAGGGGGTAGACCGATTTCATTTGTCTGCTCATAAACACCCACCCTCAATAACTTCAGTTTAGCAGTGCTTGCAACAGTGCCGACATGTCGCGAACTCAAAACAAATAGTAAATATCGGAAATATCCCGTATTAATAATAGTATAGCATCACGTCTGTATTCCCAAATGGTTAGGCCACATTTTGCCAGCTATGTTTAAGTTCCATGTAATAAGGGGCGGCCCTTTTGCCAGCAAACGGGCACAAATTGAGACTCCGCGGCTGCTACTGAAAAACTAGAACAGACCAATAAACGATACTTCAAACTGCGGCGGAAAAGCCTATATTAGATTGCGACAATGCTGCCTGTCGCTGCGGTCGACCGCAGACCAGATAGTGCCGGTTCTAGTTGTCGCTGAGTAGTTCGCTATCTTGAAACCAAAGAAGAAAAAAGCCTCGCCGTCGAAGTTGTGACGTCGCGTTCGGGAATGAAACCACAGTGGCGTTGTCGCTTGCGGTCGACCGTCGACTACTCGTAGTTCAAAATAGTGCAATTTTTTATTTTTTTTTGGTTATCCTATGTTGTCCCACTCCTAAGCAAAAGCCTGCCCCCATCCTTCCACTTCTCACGATGGTGTGCTTCTTCTCGCCAATACGAGAGAAAAAAAAATATCTTGTAAAATTATCTAAAATAATATTATAAAGAGGTTAAGTTGGTAAGTTTGGACGCAAGAGGTAACCTTCGAAACTCCTCATCCGATTTAAAAAAAAATTCACTGATAGAGAGCTATTGCTTAGTCTAAGTGTCATAGAATATGTGTGCGAACGCAAAACCTGGTGAATTTATAAAAGAAGTCATTAAATAACCTAATCAAGTAATCATGCCTGTATAGTTTCGCCACATAAATTACACAGGCCCCGTAGACAGCTAATCAACTAAAGTTCGTAAGCAAAATAAAGCATTTGAACATGACATCACTCCAAACAATCAAAGAAACCTATCGCTTCAGTTGGTCACCAGTTTTGTGGTGGCTATAATTAATAATCTAGATAGGTAGGTACATATATAGCTGCTATTGCTACTGTTCTAACTTAAGTTCCAATAAGTTATTGCTAGATTGGATGGGGTGATTAATTCCGGCTAAGTTCGCTAAGTTAGCTTACCTACCTGCCAACTGCTGCCAACCAACTGCTATGGAGTCTCGTATTATATTATTGTTAATTAACCAAAGTCCGTCTAAAAAGAGATCAAATAATTTATTGGAAATAGTTGTAGCCATTTAAAGTGTTTCAAGCTACTTTTAATATTAGGTCTTTACCTATGAAATTGGAGATTTGTATGAAAATTTTAATAACAATTTTTTTTGTATTTTTATTTTATTTTTGCTTATCTAGCTTTTTTATCTTTCCGATTTGACGCAAGTGCTTCAATATCGTTTTGACACTAACTCCAAGGCCCGCAGCAAGCTCAGCCGTAGATTGAGTTGGATCCGTTTCCACTACCGCCTTCAATTCGTCGTTGTCGACAATGGTTACCGGCCGACCGCGAGGCTCATTCTTCAACTCAAAATTCCCAGATTTAAAACGATTGAACTAATAATGGACCGTGTTTATGCAAGCAGTGTTAGGCCCGCACACGTCGTTAATGTTTCGTGTTGTTTGCGCATCGGTATGTCCACGTAGGAACTCATATTCGAAAATTGTACGAATTTTCAGTTTATCCATGGCGCCAAAAACTACCACAATTTCACAAAAACAAAAAACTATCTAAAAACAAATGACTGAATTTAAAATTAAAAGAACACGGCTTTCGAATAAAATTTATTTGAATTTCGAATTGCACGGCAATTCACAGATAATTAAATCTGAAAATGCTGGTTATTAAATCTCCAATTACATAGGTAAAGACCTATTATTTAAATTATATTAATTATATATATAATTATATAGCTATGTTCTTAGGAATTTATTCTAATTTATTTCTTAGTAATTTGATATTTCCTTTGTTACCTATAACGTAAAGGAAAAACCTGCCAAGTGCGTGTCGGGCCACGCACAATGTAGGGTTCCGTAGTTGACCATCAAAATATGCGGATTTGCCTCCGAACGATGATTTTTATTGTAATAATAAAAAACAAAGTTACATTTTCAGTTTAAAAACCTCTGCATACATTATGTTTAGGAAAATATGTTATCCAAGTACATTTTATAAGTTGGTCGACTATTACTCGTAAACTTGTAAAGCCTACTTAGCTGTGATAGTTTTTATTTTGATAGGTAGTGGGGGCGGGGACACATGCTTGAGTCTAATATAAATTAGCCCTTTAAAGCTTAGATAATATTTCACAAACGAATCCCTTAATCGAAGAATTATTTGAACAAACTCGCAATTTTTTTTAAAGACCTATCTCAAGACATACCACATTATGGGGTACGCGAGAAAAAAAACCCACTTTACGTGTAGAAACAGGAGGTACCCTAAAAAAAATACATTTCGAGATTTTATTTTACCACTTTGTCGGCGTAACTAATCTGTATATTCGTGCCAAATTACAGCTTTCTAGTAATAAGTCTTTTAGCTAAGCTGCGGACAGACAGACGGACATGGCAAAACTATAATGGTTCTTTTCGTTATTGTCTACGGAACCCTAAAAATGATACCTATTCATTTGGAATAGATCATAGTTTTAGGTGCAGCCTTTCTTCTAAAGCTAAGTGTAGAAATCAAATAATTGGATCCTAGTGTGGTAATAATGCAAACAATTTCTAGGTACTTATTTGTTCTGGGGTTCTTGAGTATTTTAATTTCAATAAACGATTTTGATAAACTATTCTCCACTTCAATTCAATAGACAGACAACCCAAAAGTCGTACGCTTGCTAAATGGTAAACACTTAATGAACATCAACATCATTATGTTACCCTTATCCCAATATATTTGCGGTTGGTGCAACATGTCTTCTTCTTCCATACTATTACTCGTCATCTCAGCAGTCACCTCCTTTCTGGCCATTTCATCCTTCACACAGTCCATCCATCGTTTCTTTGGTCTTCCTCTACTCTTATAGCCATGTCAACGTGAAAACTTTTATGTCGGACCATACAATCTCCAGCATAGCCAACCAACCAGAATTATGTTTAAGAGCGATCCGTTATATTTAATTATTGTGACAATATTAATACCAACAGAACAGTGAAGTACTTCACTGGTTTATTATTATTAATAATGGTACAAGAGTACTCGACCGTATTGGGGGTTAGTAACGTTAATTTCAAGTTGTAAAGTGAAATATTTCGTAATCAAAAGATCTCAGAATATAATCAACTTTGTTTACTGAACTTGTTAATGGTGTTCGAGTTCGAAAATGTTGTAAATCATAAAATATTGAACACACTTTCAGTTTCAAAACCATTTTCCTGTCCGAGCGTTTCTGATAAATGCTAATCTCTATAAGTGAACAAGGACTCTTTTGTAACCACTTTCAATAAATTTATCGGAAAAATACGATCATAAAACAAAAGAGTAGTAAAACAGTATCTAATGGAGCGGGGTTTAATCCTATTGGGGCTGTTCGAGATATGGCCGCGACGAATAATGGATTGGCCGATCTCCGGCAAAAACTGGTGAAACTTCAATACGCAATATTTGTTGCCATACTGGTCGGGGAATAAAAGAAAAACAGGTCTGACTTTTTATTGGGTATTAGGTTTTTACGACTTGTATTGTAGTGCTTCGATGCCTAATTTGTTTAGTTATGTCATGAATTTTCCGGAACGTTCTATATCTTTGGCTTCATAGACCCAATCCCCAAGAGCAATATTCGATATATTTCAAAAAGAGAACAGGTAGGTTCACTACATGCGTTCATGAGTTTACAGGACTTTTATTTGTTTTCGGATTGCTTTTATTGCTTTGTAAAGGCCATCTGAAGCTTCAAAGTCTCGAATTGTTCTGTCATGAATGTGCCATGAGCATGTATCAATGTGGGCACTATACAGGACAATGTAACCGTGCCTCCACACGTTTACTGGCCAAAACAAAGCCAATGAGTTACGTCTGACCAACTCCTTTTAGCCATCCCAATTGCTTTGCTGGGTCACCGGTAAATCCAGGACAGATTATTGTCTCGATGTAGAGAGTAGACAATGCCCTTTGTCAACGTTGCGAGTAACCATTTTGCATTCATGTTGGCCCTTAACAGAAATTGCATAATGCTGTCAATCGCATATCAGTGGTAACATGCACAGCGCAAACCACGTTTAATTATACTCATAATCATTGTATTTTCAATAAGTATTTGCACATATTGGTCTTAAAGTCGGTAGTTGCGGTTCATAATACATAGTCAGATATGCTAGAGTAATGCTGCATAAATATGTATTTAATGCTAGAGTATACAATGCATATGTATGTCTTTAAATTATGGTTTCTATCATTCATTACTATTACAAAACATTTGACATTCATTATCGTAACGACATAAAGGCGATGTCGATGTCAAATTGTTATCATCGAATATGTTAAATTGTGATACTGTAATATGCGGTTAACTGACTGACTGATCATGTCGAAAATATGCAAATCGTGTATTAGAAAAGGTTTCGGTATAACCTTAAAGTTCACTCTGTGACAGTATCTTTCTAAATCTCGATGTGATATTAATGCTCTACTGTATATTTTTCCTCTGGAATTTATGTTTTTGTCATGTTTGATGGTAGCGCATGACCGTAGCGACGGGAAACGATGGCCATGCATCCATGCACTTAGAGGAAACTGGTGTTTGTCTTGTGCTCACAGTTGATCAAGTATGTTTGACGAAGTGCTTTAAAACTTGATGTATAGCTATGACGTTTTGTAAAAAGACAGTGTGCATGCCAGAGACAAAGATTTTTTTTTGGCGGCTTAAAACTGTGTTACAGTAGATTTTTGAGACTGTACTGTTGTCTGTCACATGAATTGCCTAAAGAAAAATTGCCTTTACCGACGTTTAATTAATTAGAAAATATTTTTTTTGTTTTCGCCGAGTTATTTTTATACACAAAAAAACCACAGTATATCGCTTCAATTTTTTACAATGTAACTAAAAAGTTAGTGACACACACTGTACAAATATTTTGTCGACAAACAATGTTTTTTATGGACATCATGGTAGCGATACGGACAATGTCACAGTTTGCCGAGAGGGGACGGCTCCATTACAGATAAGGAGGCCGGGAATAGGAGTAATATCGATATAGTAAGCCGAAAGCCGGGCAAATATTCCCGAGGATGTGTTGATGGTTATATGTGCAAACAATTTTAGTTTCGCAGAAAATAGTAAATATATTTTTGGATTTATTTATATAGCCTGAATTTTCATCGATGTGGAGTGACCGTTTTTGTTGAATCAAGGACACTTAAAATAAGTTAAGTTCTGAAACTATGATACTAAATTGTTTGGAATAAAATGTAGGCATTTATATAATTTTGAAATAAAATGTAGGCATTTATGTGAAAAACTATTAGCGAACTCCGTAATCGACAACACACAGAATTCCATTCAGGTTCAGGTAACAGCTTAAACTAAACGACAAAAAGCACACTTTACAAAGGAATTTCTATAACATAAAGTTAGTTGGAGTGTAACAGTGGCACTAATACTCGTATTTAAGTTAGCAAGCGTAGAAATATCAAATGTTGAAAACTTTCGGTCGCGGAAAACAGTTCCGCAAATTGCATGTAATTTCGCGCGGTTCCCTGAAAAGGAATTCACTAATGGCTCTGCGGAATCCCCCTATATAAGTACAACACTCAAAACAAGCAATTGCAATCAACTGAATGGCATTATTTTATAAAATAGGGATAGCGTTGAAATATGCGTCCTTTTTATGCCTTGGAAATAAACTGTTTTGGTGTAATACCGGTATTTTTTGTACCTTTGGACTTTCAATCGTAATAGCTTTATTAAATCGTCTTTTTGCCTTAGCTTTGCTTCCTCCGCTAGTTTTTTTGCATCGAACTTTTTGCTGCCACATTTTCTATTACTGGCTAGGTTCAGATGTAAAAGTAAAACGATCAAACACTAACTTTTAGCTTAACACAGTCAAAGTTAGAAATAAGTTTCTCAAAATAATGAATCTTTGATCAAAATATTGAAAAGAGTTGATCATCATCATCAGACTACAGTCCACTTCTGGACAGAGGCTTTTCCAATCTTAGACCAAATCGCTAATTCTTATCCAGCTGCTACCTGAAGAAGTCCTACCTCACGCGCAGATTCGAATACTCATTTAACTTTAAAGACTCCTTTAAAGTTAAAATATTGAAAAGAGATGATCATCATCATCAGACTACAGTCCACTTCTGGACAGAGGCTTTTCCAATCTTAGACCAAATCGCTAATTCTTATCCAGCTGCTACCTGAAGAAGTCCTACCTCACGCGCAGATTCGAATACTCATTTAACTTTAAAGACTCCTTTAAAGTTAAATGAGTATCAACCATAACTCTGCCACCTCGATAGAGTTAGAAGTGGCCTCGGACCGAGAGTTGCACCAGGAGCAGGACAGCAGGTAACACAGAGAACAGAACTTATATTGGAGTGTCATCAGGAAGTCAGATTCTTACTAAAATACCCTAGAATCTAGATAACAGACACATTGGTTGCCTATACATTTTTAAACCACGAAATGGTGCAGTTTGCTCACTTGGTTGGTAATGTATGTCAGTGAAAGAATAATATAGGATGCAACTACTCTTTATCGTTGCGCAGAAGTTTGAAGTCAAGCGGAGGAACTAGTTACCAACTTGGTCGTAGCTACTAACTGGTAACATGTCACTAAGTAAGTATCTTTATGGGTAAGCAGGGACAATTAATCAGGCGTCGAACGTTCGCTAGTGTTTGGTACTTGACGTAAATGTGGGTAGTTTATTATGAAATAGGTCGGTTGGCGGGACTTTAGGTATATGAAACGGGTGAGGTAGCTGATTAGGGGTGTCTAATTTTGTAATGAGAGCTGTAATTAATGGGTATGTGTTGCCATAACACTTGGAAGATGAAATAGCAAAAAAACGGAAGTTTTTCGAATTTCCGAAAATTAGTCGTTTTTCGTTATACATAGTAACTATACTACAATAATTACGATTTTTGTGATGAAAAGAGTAGCCACTTATTAGTAACGATTGTATTGGTGATGATTTAAGCGATCGTCGAGGATTTTTTGATAGCTTACCGACTTTGAAAAAAAATTATAGCAAATAAATAACAGAAATACAACAAGGAAATTCAATGTGATTTTGATTATGTCTTTCAAAATTATTACTATACCATATAAACCATTAGGCAGTATTACAGAACATCACAGAATATTTCAATATTTTTGCCCTATCCCCGACTTCATTTCACTCATTCTCGTAGCATGTACGCTACGTATCATGCTACGGCGTAGCTTATGGAATCGTGTTTTCGAAATAGATCACAACTCAGAAGTAGTTTTCAACTTTGCTATATATTAATCACAAAGTTAATGGGGCAGTAATATTAAAACGAGAGCCATTCAATTTTCATAATTTGGGCCTTAAACATTGCCACGACCGCATGGACTCTCACTTGTTGTAATAGTTTTACGAAGTCTTTACCGTTTTTAAAGTTAGGGCCTACTACCTACTATACTAGCGGTTTGCGAATGGTTACGGGCGGGGCGGGTGCGCAGCGAATGCTTCGCGAACACGCTACGGCTGCACAGCGAGGCCGTCGCGCACCCGTGGCAAATACGCAACGTTTTCGTGGCGTGTTTGTAGCGAGTTAATGACGTACAATACACTTAGTAATAAAATGGATTCCGACGAGGAAGCACTGCTGTTGGCTTTGTTACTTCGAAGACGCCGGAGACGAAAACGAAAGCATCGAAGAATTTGGGAAGGTCCATTATCCGCAACGAATTCGCTGCGTATGCGCGGCGTGTTCGTTGCGCTAACGTTAACTTATTCGTTGCGCGCCCGCTCCGCTTTGAGGACGCTCGCAATCTGCTAGTATGATAAGGCCCTAATAGCGGACAGACTAGATGGACCGTTTGGACCATTTTGGACTGAATTGCACTCCACGTGTGAGTCTGATTACGTTTTTTGGTTTACTAACATATATGAATGATGTAACCAAGGTTTTGTAAAGTATTCTGATTTAAAAGAGTGTCCATGGAGTTTCTTGCCCGTTCTTCTCCATAGAGATCTACGTTAGGGAATGGGCAAATACAGTACTTTCACAGTTTTTGTGCCTTGTGACTGGGACTGTAGCTATATTTCATTGTTGTCTTTGTTTCGAAAATTCAAAAGTGCCTGTAACTGGCCTACTTGAAATAAATGCTTTGATTTTGATTTTGATAGTTCTTAAGTACTACCACAAATATGAATCTGTTTCTATTACATGATGATGGTCTTTTCTTATATTCACGTGTAAGTCCCCTTTTATAGTTTGTTGTTAGTTTAGTTTACTTAATCGTTTTTAATTGTAATACTGTATATAGTTAGTTAATAATTTTGAAAGGGTATTATAAATCCAATATATTGATGACCTACATAACTCAACTGAGAGCAGAGATGGCCCAGTGGTGGCGGCCCCGGCTTACGAACAGTAAGTCGGGGGTTCGAAGCCAGGCAGGCGCATTACTTTGTGTAATTTATTTCATCATCACTGCTCTCAAAAACGGTGAAGGAAAACATCATGAGGAAACCGACATGTCCTAGAACCAAAAATTCTAAGACATGTGACATCTACCAACCCGCACTGGGCCCGCGTGGTGGATTATAGCCCATTCCCTCTCATAGAGAGGAGGCCTGTGTCCCAGCAGTGGGAACATTAAAGGCTGATAATGATGATGATGACATAACTCAAACAAATGTCCACATAAACCGAGCAACAAAGCTGTTGATTTCAGGATTTCATGCTTTAAGTTATACATAGTTATTCGGACATAAGAACCATATTCTTACTCACATATCAGTATATAACAATCAACTGAGTAACAATTGAATCGTGAATAAAAGACAAAACACTGGCATGCTTTATCGGTAAGGTGATTGTGATGAACTCTAGAGACGAGTATAAAGGAGTATTATAAAAAAGTTTCTGTTCAAATGCATTATCCAATGTTCGTTTCAGTTAGTCAATAGTTAAATATGCTAATCATGACGCATAACAAAAAGAAAATAGCACAGAAACACATGCATACAAAGTGAAACCGTCAAACGTTCTCAAATAAACATCCCAACCGAATAACAGCAACTTCATTAAAATCACAGAAACTGACGTAAAACACAATCAAGCCTCCGAATCTCAAAGTTCTTGATTTGTGTTTTCTTAACAGTACCACAGGCCACAGTATCGATGGGATATCGTGACGAAAATTCAAAGAGCTCATTAGTCCTAAAACAACGTTAACTTACGACTTGTTTGTACATGGCTAAATCAGTGACGGTTTGAGAAATGTGGGTCGCGATCGTGGTACCCGTTGAAAGTAATGACATTTTAAAGTTTTGGGACCTACCGTTATACATATTGTTTATTCAGGGACATCAGTACAAGCCACTATGTTTGATGTTTGTTAAAGTTTGTTACATTTCGCCAGTGATGTCACGTGTATAAAAGCTGTTAGGTTGTCCGAAAGTAGCTTTATTAATAACACGTGTAGACTTTATTTCGAGGAAATTATGAATGGAAATTAGATACAATACTAAACTGATCAAAACACATACATAGGTTACCTACCAACACTTAAATACACAATTTCTATTTAAACTGTATGTAAAGACATAATTATTATTATGTAACGTTTTACCATGCAGAGAAGCCGTCTATTGAACCAGTAACCCGCTGTGCTATTTTATTGTAAACCCGGAAATTAATAATAACGTGAGCTCTTGTATCTTCATAATTTAAATCTCTCTTACATTTTCAACATTATTCTCTACCGGATAAATTATATCTGACCGGAATGAGTTTGTTTTTCTCACATTTTACATTCGTAAACATGGGCTGAGCAATAATTCAGGTTATCATTTTGGGTCAGCCTAAAATACGACTGAACAAAAAATACAACGAGCAATGATGTGGGTCCTTACAACGTATATATACAGCATAATTTTTTAACTGAAATTTCACTTTGATGTGACGTCAGTGTAACAAAGCGAAGAGAAATGTAGGGAAAACCAGAATGTGCCTATATTTATACATCGCTGCTTTGATAATATTATGGTAGGACTCAAATTTTTCACGTTGGTTTCATCGGGAAATAACATGAAATGTTCTCCTTGTTACCAATTCCTTCCCGAAATCTTTGTGTGGAATAAAATTTAATACTAGCTCTTTTGTACAACTTCGCTGGAGCCGTCCATGGCCACTAAAAATTTAAATAATCGCTACAACTACTAAATCATCGTGTTAGGGTATCTTTTTTTTCTAGATGCAATATTATTCTATACTCATCATCTGAGTGGCGTTTTCCCCACTATGTTAGGGTCGGTTTCCAGTCTAAAACCGAATGCAGCTGAATATCAGTGTATTACATGGAGCGATTGCATATCTGACCTCCACAACTCAGTTATTACTGGGTAATACGATCCCCTTTTTTTTTTCGAATGGGAAATCATCAAATGACCCCCACCACTCTGGGCGCAGCGGAAGGGAGTGTCAGACTTGTACTGACTAAAACCCATCCATGTTCCTTCTTTGCCCTTTGTGTTCCAGGGCCACGGTATCTCTTTCGAACAGTCCCGCAGCCCTGGCAGGCATCGGCCCTTGCTGACATCTCTTTGAGGCGCGCGTAGAACACGAACGCGCCGTCGACACGGCCTGTCTTCCTGCCCTTGTCCCATGTTACTTGGGGCCAGCGCAACAAGATTTTTTCTTCCATTTTGCTCTGTCAACCGTCAGGCTATCATTTACTCCTTCATCTTTCATATCATTCCTCACACAATCCATCCATCGTTTCTTTGGTCTTCCTTTCCCTCTCCATCCATCAACATTTATATTCATCACTGTTTTAGTCATATGCGATTGGTCCCTCCTCATCACATGTCCATATCCTGACAGTCGATTCCCTTTCAAATTTTCTGTAACTGGCGCAACTTTTAAACTTCCTCTAATATAGTCGTTACTTATCTTATCTATTCTTACACGCCACACATCCACCTCAACAATCTCATCTCCGCTACATGCAATCTTTTTCCATCCATCCTCTTCACAGCCCAGCATTCCAACCCATATGGTACGACAGGTCTAATCACTGACTAGTATATATTCCACTTTAACTTGAGGGGCAACCGTGGGTCGCAAATTATTCCAGTAACCTGTCGCCTTTCATCCATACTGGACAAGCGACCCGAGGTACCGAAAATCGGAAGAAATCGGTATGGGCGTTCCGGCAAGAGTTATGGGTACAGGACTTTAGAGACCGCCGAAATCACAGAATAAGTATTCTGTTTTGGTCCTACTGACATTCAGGCCAACACTCTCCAGCCTTTGCCACCACACATCCAATCTGCTCTGGACCTCAAGGCCACTCTCGGCAACTAACACAATGTTGTCGACAAACAGATACAGGAAGCCACTTCCTGGATATCCGACGTAAGTGCGTCCATTATCACTAGGAAGAGGTAAGGACTTAGTGCAAGCCGACAGATATACTGTACTATTTTGTTTAAATACTCACTTTTTTATGTCACTCTGATGCTATTAACATTAAAATATCGCCTCTTTACGCCATTAGACAGCTATTTAACCTTTTAATAAGGTAAAATAACGTTACTTTCTGCTGCAAACAGAACAGCGAGTAGCGAACTTCGATTAACTTTTTCCCGATCCGACATTCAATACTTACTTCATTGAAAACTTTAAAACAAACTTTCGAGAGATACAATACAGACCGACACTTTCCTAATTACAAACGTCAAGGTTGCCTTTATTGCTGTGTGTATTTTTAGAAATAAAAGTACCTCTACAAGTTCTAAGAATATACCGGTATATACAACATTATTTTCAGTATATGCGAAACCTGAATATAGTTTGTTCAGAATTAGTAACTGATTCGATTCCAATATTTTTTAAGCCATGTTATATTTTGTCCCAAAAATATTCAAAAAAGGTCACAAGTTGGATACCGAGCGACACTAAGTACCTATCGGAATCATTTAGGTACCTACTGCCAAATTATTATTATCAATGAGCTCAATACGACGCTGGAGGCGCGCACACGTACGCGTCGCGTGGTAACTACGTTTTTGTGCGGACAACCAGGTAACAGAACAAGCTCATAACTCTGTGATTTTTCATGATACAGTTTTGAAATTTTGTACATAGATTCTTTACATGAAAATACTCGACACGTGTTTCAGGTTTAATGTTGTATACAGTTTCCTACAAAAGTGCAATACCTACACGGTCAAAATTTATGGAATAACCAATGAAAAATTTGTATGTGGGGGGCACAGAATGATGTACTAAATACGTGGTAACCGTTTTCGCGCCGGTGTCCCTACCACTCCATATAGATCCATAGTTCATAATTTTCACAGTACGTTATAAAAGAAGGCTCATGGCAACTTCACAGGTATTGGATACGCCTGAGCGCCTTACTTAAAGTACTTGAGTGTAGCAGTATTCAGGGATGCCTTCAAGTACTATCGCGAATCTACTGGCAAATAAATCGATACTTTCCTATGCTCATGTAAATTGAAATGTAGTATTGCAAATGCATTTGTAAATATCATACTGGCAGTCATCAATATCTTTCCTTCTTTTAAACCATTTTATCTTTGCAAGAATACTACGTTTATCATAATTATAAATTATTTAGAAAAATGTTAAGAAAAAAAGACATGAAAAATTAGTTATATTCATTTCAAAATGATACTAAACGATGCTCTTTCTGAGGTTACCAAAGTGGCAAAGAAGCCAGTTAAAGTTGGTAGTAGAGTTACGAAACAACATGAGATCGCGTGCAGTTGGTTACAAGTTGAAATTGCACCAAGGAGATGGATCCTAGGAAAATACACATACAATCTGTATAAAGGAATAATCGTTTTTAAACTTTTCAATATGGTGGGAATAACCGATGAAAGACTGTGATTATGGAATTTAAAATACTTTCTTGGTCATAAACTATCTTCTTCTCGCGACTTCGACCGCATGTTTAGAAATAAAACTTATCATATAGTACTCTGCAACTGTCTGTCTTTCACTCGATCTACTTCCAGAATCCTTATAAAATAGGATAAAGTACCAATATTACTTTTTTATTGGGTTTTTCTATAAGGAATTTCTCAGTAGCATCCACGGAGCCTGGATTTATGCCCGGTTGACGGCAATAGGCTCGCCCCCTATTACATAGGACTTAAAACATAACTGTTAAAATGTGAGTGTACCTACTACTAGGTACAGCTCTGCCTAACCTTTCGGGGATTACAGGTGTGATGTTATGTTATTGGTGTCTTTATTGAATTAGTTTAGATACTTTATGTTAAAAACTGCCTTAAATTATCAATCAATCAATCAATCATTTATTTTGTTAAACATAGGTATGGTTACAGATAACAGATAGTATATTGTCTAGAATATTTGCACTATGTTTTGCCAATTTATGGCGTACAAAATTAACAAATAAGGTGGCATGTCAATAGATTACATTAAGAACAAGAAACAAACAGTCAATTTAAAATATGTCAGTTAGGTAAACATGTCATTACAATTTTAGATAAATAAACACATTTATACTTAATCAATAAATAAAATCATAAATGTTTCATTGGCAAGTCGGAATCGTCATAGTACCTCTGTTTATCAGTAGTAAATTCAGTGATGGAGTAGTAACATCTATCTATAAAGAATTTAAACAAAGACCTCTTAAAGGACGCCAAACACTCTTTATTTCTGATAGCTTCTGGTATACTGTTATTTATTTTTGGGGCCATACCTAGCACACTTTTGCCTAAAAATGCGGTTTTATGAGAGGTAACATGAATGGTATTCTGATAACGGCGAGAGCGTAGTTTTTCAAATAAATGCAGGTTACGGCGAACAAACACTCCCATTTCATATATGTACATAGACGGTAGAGTGAGCAAACAAAGTTCCCTAAACAATGGTTTACAACTATCAATCGCTTGTAATTTGGTAAACGATCGCAAGCATTTCTTCTGAGCTTTAAAAGTGTAGCGGAATATCACCCTCACAGTAACATTTTAGTATGTAGGGTACATCGACAATATTGTGCCCAAACTAAGTTGTCGATGTACCCACTATGCATTGATTTTTTGATGACCAACTTTGTATAAAAGGGACCGCCTTTTTCTAAATACATTCATTCCAATAAGCTTCAGCACTTGCAACTCAAATATACTACGTCGTCATCATCTGGAGTATTATTCCACACCACCTAAGCGCTACATTGGTGACCCCGACGTGATTATTAAGAAGATACCTCCAGATCAAGATTTCATCATGGCACAAGACGGTGAACAACAACTCTCTGGTGTGTCAACGTCGCTGCGCATTCCACCCTTTTGGCGCGACAGAATTCGTCTGTGGTTCGCGCAGTTCGAAGCCATCATGTCTGTGCAGAAGAAAGGCGATCAAGTCATGTTCGAGATCGTCATCGGACAACTAGAGCGGCAAGATCTCGACGAAATCTCCGACATAATTCTCCGTCCACCTGAGAAAAACCGATACGAAGCATTGAAGAGTCGGTTGTTCCAAGTTTACGAAGAATCCGAGCAACGGCAAGTACAAAGGTTGCTAACTGAAATGGAACTCGGCGACATGAAGCCTTCACAGCTACTACGTCGCATGAAAAACCTCGCCGCCGACAATATCTCTGACTCAGCACTGCGGATTATGTGGACCAACCATCTACCACAATCTGTTCGAGCAGTCCTCGCCGTCAGTGAAAACATCGCGAAACACTCCGATATCCACGAGCTGGCAACGATGGCAGATAAAATCCTCGAGCAGACACAACCACTCGGCGCAGTCGCTGCAGTTTCCTCCGTTCCCACTACCCCACGTGCATCTACGTCAATTGAAGAGGAAATTGACGCGCTCACCAAAGAAATCGCAGAGCTGAAAGCATACCGATCGCATCAAAATCGACGTAGATCGTTCGACAGACGACGCTCAAGATCGCGTTCATCGAGCAGAGCCAATCACAATCGCGCCCGAAACGACCAATCAGCGACCTGCTTTTATCATCGCAAGTTTGGCAAAGAGGCGCGAAAGTGTACGCATCCGTGTAACTACGAAGACAGCAGCGCCCCCTCGGGAAACTAACGCCTGCGTTGGCTGAGGCGGGAATCAGCGCAAACCACACTTCCTACCGCCTATTTATAACAGACAAAAACTCACGTCTGTCATTTCTAATTGATACTGGCGCCAACGTCTCCGTAATACCAAGAAGAAAAGGCGGGAAAGCTACGCCAACAGACTTTTGCTTGTATGCAGCGAACAACACGGTAATCCCAACGTACGGAGAGAAAACACTACAACTGGATCTCAACCTACGAAGACCATACACCTGGAAGTTCATCATCGGTGCAGTCAGCAGACCCATCATCGGTGCCGACTTCTTGAAAAAACATCAACTTCTTGTCGACATAGCCGGCCGATGTCTAGTCGACAAAGTTACCAATCTCGTAGTCAAGGCACCAGTCACCTACTCCGCTGAGCCTACCGTAAGAAGTATTGACGTTGATCAACCATATCACCAGCTACTCAGCAAGTTTCCTGACATCCTACGACCATCATGCATGAAGGATGCTCCCAAACACCGTGTAGAACATCACATTGAAACTACCGGTCCACCAGTACACAGCAAGAGCAGACCACTACCACCACATCGGTACATGTCCGTGAAGAAGGAATTCGAGTCGATGATGCAGCAAGGAATCTGCCGTCCAAGCAAAAGTCCTTGGTCCAGCCCGCTACACGTCGTACCAAAGAAAAACGGCGACCTTCGTGTTTGTGGCGACTACCGCAGACTCAATGACGTCACGAAACCAGACCGCTATCCAGTGCCACGTCTCAAAGATTTCACCTACCTACTTCACGGCAAGAAGATCTTCACAACACTCGACCTAAATCGTGCTTACCAACAACTGCCTGTATACGAACCGGACATCGAGAAGATAGCCATCACAACACCCGTCGGCTTGTTCGAATTTCCTCGAATGTGTCCTGGTCTCAAAAATGCTGGACAGACATTCCAACGATTCATTCATCAAGTACTCATCGGGTTAGACTACGCATTTCCATTCATTGATGACGTCATCGTCGCATCAGATAATGAAACCAGTCACTTAGAAGATCTACAGGAGGTGTTACGCAGATTAGACGAGTATGGCATCACTGTAAATCCATCAAAATGCGTCTTCGGTAAAGAAAATGTCAAGTTCCTGGGTTATCAAGTGTCGAGCAACGGACTCAAGCCACCACAAGATAAAGTCACTGCTATCACTGCTTACCCCCAACCCGAGACAATTGAAGACTTACGTCGATTTATTGGCATGGTAAACTTCTATCGTGACAGCATACCGAACGCAGCCCACATACAAGCACCTCTCAACGCGTTCCTGCACAATTCCAAGAAACGCGACAAGACAAAGATCGACTGGAACACAGAAGCGTCACAAGCATTCGAGTTGTGTAAAGTTAGCATCCAAAACGCAGCTTTACTCGCTCATCCATCTCCATCACCAACCGACGCCATCTCCCTTATGTGCGACGCATCAAATACCTGCGCAGGAGCTGTACTTCAACAACTTGTAAACAAGAAATGGATACCGCTCGGATACTTTTCAAAGAAATTCTCCGAATCACAACAGCGATATAGTACATTCGACAGAGAATTATTATCAATTTACATGGCAATCAAACACTTCAGAAAAATGTTCGAAGGAAGAGAACTTATTGTTTACACCGACCACAAACCGCTGACTTACGCTATACGCAAGCCTCCGTCCGATAACGATACGCAACGGCGCACGCGTCAGCTGTTATTTATAAGCGAGTTCACGACGGACATTCGACACGTCAGCGGAGTAAACAACGTTGTCGCCGACGCACTCTCTCGTATCGAAACCATCGAATTACCATCACCAATCAACTACGAAGAACTATCACAAGAGCAAGAAAAAGACAGGAATATACCAATCTTATCACAACAAACAAATATTCAACTCAAGAAAATCGTCATACCCGGCACTAACAAGCCAATATTCTGCGAAACGTCTACGTCACACATTCGTCCATACCTACCAGCTGACTTTCGCCGCATCGCATTG
Source organism: Noctua janthina (assembly GCA_963576755.1). Classification (NCBI taxonomy): domain Eukaryota; kingdom Metazoa; phylum Arthropoda; class Insecta; order Lepidoptera; family Noctuidae; genus Noctua; species Noctua janthina. The sequence continues at coordinate 11,521,333 of OY755055.1, forward strand.
AACGCCGTGCACAATGTAAGTCACCCTGGAATACGAACTACGCGCAAACTTATGCAAGATCGTTACTTTTGGCCAGCAATGAATACAGACATTGGCGAGTGGACGAAAGCATGCACTTCGTGTCAGCAGTCCAAAGTTCAACGACACAACAACAGTGACGTCACAGCATTCCCACCGAGCGAACGATTTCAACACATTCACGTTGATATTGTTGGACCACTACCTACATCTTCGTGTGGACATCGATACCTACTCACGATGATCGACCGCTGTACACGTTGGCCCGAAGCAGTACCCCTTCATGAGATAACCGCCGAAATCGTCGCAAGAAAGCTGTACGAAACATGGATATCTCGTTTCGGTTGTCCTACAAAAATTACGACTGATCAAGGACGACAGTTTGAAAGTCGACTATTTCAAGACCTCGCACAACTACTTGGAGTAGAAAGAACCCGTACTACTGCCTACCACCCGCAGAGTAACGGCATCGTCGAACGCTGGAACCGAACACTGAAGGCCGCACTCATGACACGACTAGCAAACAGCAACAAATGGATCAACGAATTACCTATTGTTTTGATGGGGCTACGAGCCGCCACGCGCACCGATACCAACACAAGTGCCGCGCAGCTCACCTACGGCCAAGCAATACGGCTACCCGGCGATTTTATATCACCATCACCAGCCGCAACGAAGATTGACCACACCTACGTCGATCAGTTATACGACGTGATTACGAAGCTGACACCTACATACAAGCCGCATTCAAACAAGCGATGTATGTTCGTGCACAACGACCTACCAACATGCAGCCACGTGTTTGTACGCTATGACACCGTCCGAAAACCACTGCAGCATCCATACAAAGGTCCATACAAGGTCATCGAACGCAACGAGAAGTATTTCACGATACAGCTACCAGGCAGATCGAGCAACATATCGATCGACCGTCTCAAGCCGGCATACACTATCAACATCGAAGATAATCACGAATACACGAGTACTGAGACACGCCAACCAGCTGCAGCTACCACTGAAGATCACTCCAGCCTGCTTCCAGCCTGCTTCCAGCCTCGAACACCAACGACCAACGTACAAGATCAGGCAGGATCGTCAAGATGCCCGTACGCTTCGCTAAGGGGGGAGTACTGTAGCGGAATATCACCCTCACAGTAACATTTTAGTATGTAGGGTACATCGACAATATTGTGCCCAAACTAAGTTGTCGATGTACCCACTATGCATTGATTTTTTGATGACCAACTTTGTATAAAAGGGACCGCCTTTTTCTAAATACATTCATTCCAATAAGCTTCAGCACTTGCAACTCAAATATACTACGTCGTCATCATCTGGAGTATTATTCCACACCACCTAAGCGCTACAAAAGCAATGTCTCTGTCAGTGGAGTTGCCCAGAAAATGATTCCGTACCTAATGCTAGAAGCCACATAAGCATTATAAGATATTTGAACTGTAATGCGGTTAACCGTTTTTGATAGTTTGTACAGAGCATATGCAAATTGACTAAGCCTCTTTGACAAAGAGTCGATATGATTTTTCCAAGTCAGATGACTATCTATGTAAAGGCCCAACAATTTTGTGATGTCTGTTTCAGAGATTGCTACGTTGCCATATTTTATATTCAGTTTCGGTTTATTTGTTCTTTGATTAAATGTCATTATTTTAGTTTTGTCAAGATTTATTTTTAGATTGTTGTTAACTAACCAATTTATTATATTTTTAAGATCATCATTTATGTCATTTTCAAGAATATTAATGTCATTACTAGAGAATAAAATAGTGCTGTCATCAGCATATAAGACCATCTGATGTTTACTGACTTTATTATTGATGTTTTATTAAATCTTATTTATGAGCATGTTTCTAAGCACATGCAAATTATGACGGTCTCTAACATTGACACAATGCTTCACCCACACAGTGCCTACACATCTAATATCTAGTTCGCCAGATGTCGTTAGTTGTGCCTAGTTCATAATGTCTATAGAACTGAGCAGGGAAGATAAACGTGCATCGTGTTACGCCATGACAGATAGCTAGCACTAATTACTTGAGTTTCGTTTGTCTTGTACTTGCTTCGGCTCATACTACTCCACTTAGTGCTTGCTACTTAGTTTAGAAACCGAGACTTGCAAGTTGTCGTGTTTGTAGATAATAATATCATGTACTAGCTGTGCTCCGCGGTTTCACCCGCCGTTTCTGGCTTGTTTTCTTTTTGCTCGGCTCCTATTGGTCGCAGCGTGATGTTATATAGCCTATAGCCTTCCTCGATAATTCAACTATCCATCACTAAAAGAATTTTTCGTTTCCATTCAGTAGTTCCTGAGATTAGTGCGTTCAACCAAACAAACAAACTCTCTTTTTTTTTTCCGATGGAAAATCTTCAAATGACTCCCCCCCCACTCTGGGCGGAGCGCGGAAGGGAGTGTCAGACTTGTACTGACTAAAACCCATCCATGTTCCTTCTTTGCCCTCTGTGTTCCAGGGCCATGGTATCTCTTTCGAACAGTCCCGCAGTCCTGGACAAACAAACTCTTCAGCTTTATAATATTAGTATAGATATAGATTTTGTATGTAGTCGATGGGTACAGGCAGTGGTGAATTAGTAAGTTATATCTTATCTCATTACGATTTATCTTTTCCTTAAGCGAGGGTAGCCCGCGAAATTAAAAATTTCTTACGTATTATTCAATTCGCAGGTCAGTTTAAGGTTGTATGTTGCTAAAAATATGATTCGCGGCCGAAAAAAGTATGTATTTATAGAATTATTTTCATTTAAATCATCAATACAAAAACTTAGCAAAAGTTCGTTTAATCCCATTGAATTACTATTTCATGAAAATGTTATTCAATAGAATTACGAATAGTTGAATTTTGCGTTTTACCCTGGCGCTTTCACCTAAATGCAGTTTTTCTTGCCTTGGAATATATTAGTTTCAATCGTAGTGGCATAATACTAATATTATTAACAACTCAAGACTCACAATATCTGTATTAAAAAAACAAAAATGATAAAAAAAATTGAAATATCTCACCAGAGGCCCTAGTGCGAGCGAGGTGTAAACGTAACGTAAGTGACGTCAATTTTTGAATCGAAAATACAATTGGTTTTTTTTTTTCGGATCATCAAATGACCTCCCCCCCCCCCTCACTCTGGGCGGAGCGGAAGGGAGTAAAGCGTTGTATTAAAATTATTTGCAACAAGCACAATCACTATCTTCCATAGATATGAATAAAATCTTAAAATTATGAAAACACTAGCTGTTGCCTGCGACCTTCGTCGGAGTGAAATTATTATAAAAATATTACTTCCCTATTTGAATTGGATTTCGTTAACAGTGTCACGGGTTTTAATTTTTTTGCACGGAATCCCTAATTTTTTTCCTAAGTTACTCCTTATTATGATATCAGCTATCTGCAAGTAAAGGTCCCGTTGAAATCGGTCCATTCGTTTTGGAGATTAGCCGGGACAAAAAGACAGACAGACAAAAATGTGGTTTTGTTTTAAGCACCGTATATACTTTCATATGCATTTAGTAAAAAGCTGTTATTTGGAAATTTCAGAAATACACTTCAATATTATTTATTTGTACATGAAACGAGTGTTTTGAATTTTTTAAATAGACGTATAGTGCGTTAAGTTTACACCGCGGCTAGGCGGCTATACGTTCATGAAGTATAATTCTAAAAAAACGGAGTTACCTTACACGTTTCGTTTAAACTGGTTTAAACCAGTCACATCTACACTGATCTGAAAAAACCGGAGCGAACACCAAATGCTAACGAATGAATTAAAACAAAAGAATTAAAAAAACTCCTTGTAAAATTAACTAGCGGGACACTGACTCTCATGCAAATAAATAACGTTGCCCTTCAAACTTTAAATTAGTTTTCCCGGCCAGAAGTTTTAGAAGCATGCATCATTCTGGAACATTGTGCGAGCTAGTTTTATTTATCTAAAGCACCTACGTGCCTTACTATGTGGGGTTTCTGCAATAGACGACTCTATTGCAGAGACCCCGTCTGTGTGCGACAGTGTCTGGCTTCTTGCGTTAAAAGTGTTGCTTACTTAACATTTAGTGCGATTTCCAACAGGTTTTTTGACATATTTTGAGGGATTGGCTTATTGCAGAATTGTAGCGGTCATTTGGATAAAGTCTGGTTAATGATGATAAGCGATAAGCTGTGGGCCAAAATAAACACGTTGTGGAGCCTTGAAACAGCCAGAAGGTAACGCGTTAGACCTCGCAAGAGATGGTGGGACGAGCTGGACAGAACCAACGACCAGTGGTCCACATTACCATTAGATAGAAAAATTTGGAAGTCTTGGGGAGCGGCTTTTGCCCAGCAGTGGGATGAGACAAGCTAACAGTAACAGTAACTTAGATACATAACAACAATGTGAACTGGAATAAGAAAGACGAGACTCTGCAGTAAAGGTTTTATGGATGTCTTCGATGAATTACTGAATCATTTTTGCATTATGTCTAAACGTGGGTAGGTAGCAGTTTTCTATTAAACTTTACGCAATGGCGATACAGCTGAGAGTCGTTAAACTGGTTTACATAACAGAGCTGTTTTGTAAAGAGGCTAATTAAGCAATCCATCTGCGACATGGACAATGGACATCGGAAACATTGTGGCTTAAGGTGCGGTGGCTTACAGTGAAGAAAATTTGATTAAATGGGATCCTAGTGTCCTGAAACACAGGCCACGAGCCTAGCTTAGGCACCAGTCTCCCACAATATATACTTACCTGAATTGTGTATCACTGTCGAATCTGACCGATGTAAAATAATTTGTGTATATAGTGGTGGAAAAACAAAACAAAAGTTGAAGTTAAAGTTGATTAATAACACAGGCAACTAAAACAATGTATTTCAGCAACGAAGCAATATACGAAAAGCTAATAAAATTTATTGATCGATAACTGACATCGGAACAATAGTGGTCCCCTTGTGATCCACTTTATGAATGGGACCTCGGTCGACGTGGCACCAGGAATTTGGAATGAATGACGCACTGCACCGCACTTACAAATGCCACTCAACCCGAAATGATCGATTTAATTGCAGTCCAGTACTTTGGTTAAAACATGAGTAATGCTTTATTGGGTGAATAGCGTGTAATTAATGTGTTTATTTTTAAATACAAAACTGGCTTGTTTTTTCTCGAAGGGTTAGGTAGAGGTGAACTAATTTATAGTAGTTTTTTACTGGCCGACGCCGCTTGACCGGCTATGTATTCGCAATCTTTGCACAAAACTACCCGCTACCTACCTTATATTATTATAACTTACCATTATAATAAAACGTACATTTTGTATGTAAGTTATTGTAAATATTATGTGGGTCCTTACTAAGACCTGCACATACTTAGTTAATCGATGTTAATCAATATGTTAAGTCAACACCTAATTAGGTAATAATAACATGTTTTGATGTTTAAAAAGGCGATATATTTAGCCTATGTAACAAAATAAATCCTTACTGGCTAAGAAATAGAATAAGATCATTTGTAAGCAGACTGTATTCAAATATTATATAAATAAAGACCTTGACAAAAGAAAAACAAAAAAAGAATTTATAGTAAATCTACATTTCAATGATGTGGTCCCAGGGGGTGAACCTATTGCCATCAACCAGACATAAATCCAGACTCCTGGTTGAGAAATTAAATTGTATTTAATTAATATCAGATCTAGTAGTATTACTTCCATTTCTGCCAATGCGGTGAGAACATAACATAACTTCACGCCTGTAATCCGTGAAGGGTTAGGCAGAGGTGTACCTAATAGTACACCCACAATTCGCCAGTTATGTTTAAGTCCCATGTACCTATTACAAGGCGAGCCTATTGCCATCAACCGTGCGCAAATTTAGAATCCGTGGTTGCTACTAAGAAATTCCTGATGGAAAAACCTAATAATACTTTGCCGAATTGTGTATCGATCCCAGGACCTCATGCTGAGTAGTCGCGCTTGCGACCACTAGTCCAACGAGGCAATACCGAAAGCCCTCCATTTTAGAGTAGGAAATTAGAAATTAACAAAGGAAACTTTTGAAGTCAATGTTGATATCAGTCAAAAACTGTTGATTTTCCGAGTTACTTCTGATTTCCTTGTGTTCTTACTTCTTGATTGCTTTTCGAAAATTAGATCGTGCAATGTCAAAAATTCGAAACATCCAAAGCGCCCAATCCCGATTCGCAGAATTTATAATCCCAGAAGCTTCACAGTCGCACGTTGTGTGAATTGGCAGGTTAAAATATATTATTAAAGAACATTTTGGGTTAGCTCGTTCTATCGTCGACCTCATCTCTGCCCTCAGGACTAGATTCAGGTCAAGAGTAGACCCATTTAATATTAAAAAAAAAAAACATTTTCAAAGTATCCGTTTAATTGCTTTTCCAAGCCATCGTTATACGACAGCCTTTACTCAAATTGGTAACCGCAATGATTTACAATCACAGGTACCTACAGTTGTAAATCAGACGGACAATTGTCGAAACAGATTGCAGGCTGTCGTTCTGAGTTCAGGCCACAATGATTTGTGTAACTAGCAGATGTCAGCTCGTCAACCAACATACGCTGCGGGAAATTACATGCCAGCTGCAAGGTAGCGGCCTAAGCATAGAAAACGAGCCTTTGGTTTTGAACGCAGGATTTTGAAATGTAATTTTTTTATAAAAAGTGGAATTTGGGTACAATTATGGTGTGTGTATTAGTTATGAGCACCAATATGTATACATTTCGTAACAAACGTTTTTTACGTTTTTTACTTGGAGACAGGCACTTTTTCATAAAAAATAATCGGAACAGTAGCAGAAAAACACTTTCAAAAGTTGTTAAGTGTTTAAATATTGGTGCTCGCGACTGTACGCGAATTCTAAAGTTGTAGTAAATGCTTCCCTATCTCCAGTTTTCCACTAATATCTGTAAAATACCACCGAACCTATTATGGGTTTTTGGACTTTATTCAGTTCCTTTCCTCTTCCTGACGTTGGCATGGCTTTTCAGCTATGCGACCTATTACAAGCCTTGAAACAAAAGAGCGTGAGTGAATGAACAATGAACACATTGTCATTGACGATTGATTAAATTCCTCAGAGTCATGAATGCTAGTTGTTTTCAATTTTGAAGCAAGTCATGTTCATCCCAACTCTGTTTTTGTTTTAATAATAAAGTTGGTACATAATTTTTGTCATAATAATACAACCAGGCAGTCGGAAGAAAGAAGAATTTTAAAAGAATGATAAGGTTAAATTCGTATTTGACAGATATTTTTTAATTAGAAGTTATTAAAATAACATTGAAACACCACCAATTCCTCTAATTCCTCATTGATCATTCCCTAGTATCACATTATTTTGTGTGTGATTTTGCAGTGCAGGTTAATATCACATAGTTATCTGAACTGTCCCGGTACAGAAGGGCTTTAAGGGGTAAAGGCTTCCACTATTAGAAACGGACGTTATATGACACATAGATGCCTATAAAACCTATACCTTCATAAAATTGTACCGGGTAATAGTGGACTGGGCTACAGGCTTAGAATTACCGTTGCAATTATACGAGTGTGTTCAGAATGTTCTTGTATCTAATTGTTGCAAACTTTTCAATCAATGACTTCTAACAATGTTATGATTTATTACTAGAACTGTAGATGGATTCGTACGAAGTTACATACTCTTTATAGGAATATAATGGCTTACGCCTATTATGTCATCATACTGACTGAAACCTGGCTCATTCCTAGCATCCAAAATAGCGAATTTATTGACGATCGGTATATAGTCTTCAGATGCGATCGAGATCGCTCTGCAACCAAAAAAACACGACGGCATTGGAGTTTTAGTGGCCGTGCTTCGTGAGTTACGTCCTACTAAGTTAACAACATGTTTTGTCAACCCAGAGGTCGAACACGTCGTGGTCTAACTGACTGCTTCCCAGCACAATAAACGCCATATTATCAGAGCTACATACATGCCACCACAAACGCATGAAGAACTATACGCACAATACCTTAACATGTTGCAAGGCTTAGTTTACGCTCCTGCCATTGACTCATACTTTGTTGTTGGTGATTTTAACCTACCAGACATCGCTTGGTCGGACCAAGGGAACCATGCAATTGCACAAGTTTCAAACACAGTGGGAGGAATATTGATGAATTTTTATGAATATAATCAATATGAGTCTGAGCCTGTTGTTGTTAGGTCTGGGGTTCCACAGGGATCCATTTTAGGTCCCCTTCTTTTTATAATGTTTATTAACGACATTAAAAACTGCTTCAAAAATTCAATTTTTTTAATGCATGCAGATGACATAAACGTTTATAGATCATGTAAAAATATACATGACTGCGTACTCTTGCAATACCACCTAGACAGGCTTTATGTGTACTATATTAAAAATAAACTTTTTCTCAGTCTTCCAAAATGTCATACCGTTTCATTTACTAAAAACAAGAAAATAATATATAATATTAATAACGCACGCTTGGACAGTGTTGCGAACGTCCGGGACTACATTTTGACATGCATGTTGATATCATAATAAACAAGACGTTTCGTATGTATGTATTCGTCACGCGATCATCTGGTGACTTGGTGACTTTGTGCGCCCCCTATGTTCTTACTATTATACAAAACTCTGATACGCTCCCATTTGGAATACGCCATTCAGATGTGGAACCCTTTCTACGACAAATACGGTTCTAGATTGGAAATGGTACAGAAAAAGTTCTTGCGGTATAAATGTTTTAAATCTAAGATTCCATAAGTGTAGTTACTGAATCGATACGGCGTTCTGAGTTTGAAGTCCAGGATACTGCTTCTGGGTGCAATGACACTATATGGCTTATGTAACAATTAATTCGACTGTATTGAACTCACTAATTAGTTATGTTACAGAGTACCTACCTAAAGCTGTTGTCCAGCGGGGGGTGCGCGTACTCCTACTGTTCCATACAGACTTGTGCAAAACTAACTCTGGAGTGCGCGCATCTCTTCGTTGCCTTGTTGAGACTTACGACACTTACTTTATGGAGCTTGACATTTTTACTCTATTGAACCAGAAGTTTAAAAAAAAAGCTATAGAAATTTTGACAAAAAAGCAGTAAAGAGAGGGTGATAATTTAATTGAATTATTTTGTATTGAATTATATTGAACTGAATTGTATTATACTGAACTGAATTGAATTATTTTGATTTCAAATATATTGAACTCAATTTTATGGAACTGAAATGAATCGAAACAATAATTTAATTAAATTGAAATAATTTGTATTTAATCAAACGAAATTAAGATAAGTTTAATTGAATTAGGTCGGAATAGATTAATTTAATTAACTTGTAATACATCTAATACAGCTGTCACAAAACACTCTGTATTCTGTAAAATCTACCATAGTCTGTTATTTTTTTGTTAAGACGTGGATATTGGTGTGGGTTACATATTTGTGATCTTTAGCTTTTAAGGATTTTTTGTATTTTCCGCAGCATGTTTTATATCCCTATTAATAAAATAAAAAATTACATTTCCATAAAATATTTAGATACAGAAGGTCAGCGTCGCGTCGCGTCATCCTAATTGAACGCGATCCCGCGACCATAGCAAATTAGCGCGATTTTTGCTCTCGCGATTTTTGCCCCATTCCAAATAGGTGTCCTCATTGAAGTTTAAGAAATGCAATCACGTGAACGTGCGATCAAACGTATTGATGTCGAATAGGCGCCGTAAATGACATTCCGAAGACATCGCGTCGCGTCGCGTCGGGGTGCGGGTGGGTGAAAAATTAGTCGCACAAGTATCGAACTTTTTGTAGCCGCGCAATCGCTCGATGATCGAGTATTTGCGTTATTTTAGGACGACAACCCCTGAAAACAAAGGTCCATCGTGACTTTGCTATTCGTGAAGCGATGTCAATTTGTGTGTGCTCGTTGCCTGGAGCTGATCTTCTGTACTTATCTATACAGCGTCATCACCCCATCCCTTAATGAAACGTAGGATTGCTAGAAGCACGACGTTATTAGTACATAACTGCTTGTTGTCCATATGTATTGTGTCCTTTTTCTATGTCACTTCCACTCTTATTGGTTTCCAATTATGTTAAAATGATTGTTGTTGTAAATAATTATCTTAAAATGATTGTTGTTGTAAATAATTATGTTAAAATGATCGTTGTTGTAAATAATTATGTTAAAATGATTGTTGTTGTAAATAAATATGTTAAAATGATTGTTGTTGTAAATAATTATGCCAAATTCAAAGTATGTTAGTACCAAGATGTTCTCGATTGTTGATAAAACTCGCTGATAAAATTGGTTAAGTACGTTTCTTTTTTTGTTTGGTGAACGGTACAGCATCAATAAACATCTACTACACTACTTGTGTAGTAGTTACTTGGGTGTTGTATCATGTTGACACAAATACAACAATAAAAAGAAAAATTGAATACACTTTAATTATTTTTTTGACGGGGTGTTCAATTCGTACTTAGTAGACTAAAATATTCGAAATATTTCAAATATCAAATATAATTTGTCGACATTCATTTCTTAAATGTATCAAACCTAACAGAAAAAGGACAGCTGGTCTGCAAAACTATACCTACTTACCGCATGTGTCACCTCCAACCACACAAACTCAAATTCAAATAAAAAGCAAGAACAAACCTGCAATTTTTGGAAACCTTGATTAGAAATGTGCAAAACCTGGATCCAATTTTATCTTTGTGCTCCTGTGCAGCCGTATAGATATAATCGGAGCAATAAAACCGTACAAAACCAATTGACAAACGGCATTACCTGCTATCTCGACCGGTACAGAGCAGAGGCGACAATTAGAGAATGCAAACTACAGAAGCTGCGACAGCAGATAGACAGAACAGACAGAAGGCCGAGAGTTAGTAAAACGGCGATTAACGTATCGTAGATTTGTAGACCATGAATTCAAATAAGATAGGCACTTTATTTTATGTAATTTATATCATCACCTAAAACATCAAGAGTGTTTGAAGGACCAAAATATCGAAAATATGTGGCATCCATTAATCCTCACTGGGCATGTGTCTTGAGTAGGGATCAGGAACTTTTTAGGCTAAATCATGCTTATACTTACGCATCAATCTGCTATTGTGAGTAATCTTATCGTGATATCTTATCGTAATCTAATCGTGAAGCATGTTTATATGTGCTTGCGTTTTCACTCTGATGTAGGGATTCAACTCACTGGATCTATCTATTTTGTGGCTGCAATGCTCCAACATCGTCGACTAATTACATTTGCTTGCTTCCTCTCACACAAATATTTCTCCGTGTTTATGACTATGCAGATTCTGTAGAAAGTGCTAATTGCTCTGATAAGTTAGTGTTTCCTTGACTGTAAAGATGGGAGATAGGTTTTTCGTGATAATCATAGAGAAATAAAGTCGTTACCTTTGCTTCCTGCTTTTCGATTGAATTTATAACAGAAAGAAAGAAAGAAAAGAAAGAAAATACATTTAACAGGAAACTTATCCTACATTATTATATCAAGTCCTACTCATCTCATCCGTTTTCATATTTACTTGCCTTAACGGCAATGCAAAATTAATCACAAAAAAATCGTTTAAACTATAATAGAGTTAAATTTATTAGAAAAACACATCAAAACAACGAGTAAACAATGTAATTTAACACATTCAGGAGACAGATTAAGCCACAACAGTATCCTGTTTCTATCGCTAGTTAGCGCTATCCAACTATTCATTTGCCGAAGTAAGTCATCACATTACCGGCTAGAGACAATTAGTTACTAGACGGAAAACAAAGGCTCACCGGACACAAGCTACCTCACTAATTACCTTATTTACTTCTACCTACATAGTCCTATTTTCTGTCCCCTTGTTTGGCTTTCATAAGTATCGTTAACGCCGAGTTAGGGACTTTTCACACGGAGACTGCGGAGTGCGTTTTACGGAACGTGTTTTTAATTTGTTTCTTTTTGTGTGTTTTCCTTTTATACGTATTTTTATGTATTAGGGTTTTTGTTTAAATTGCGTTCTTGTGTCTTCATTGGTTGATAACAACTTTTTACAAGTTGGTCACGATACCATCCTCAGTTATTAAAGCATTGTAAATAATTCACTGATGAATTGTAACAACCGTTTTTGGAAAAAACGTAAACACGATACAGAGATTTCATTTCTGTGTTAGTTAGTTCCGGCTTCGTCGAAACAAAATAAAAAAAATCTAGTTTCTTCTTTAACACTTGTGTATCTACAGAACCATAAAAATATTCATCTTCTAGGTCTAATCTCGTTTCACGAGTCCACGGTTCAACGAAAAAGGCTTTACCGTAGCGTCAGGATTAAATTCTCACTTGCACGCTTTCCACATAGGCCGATTGAAAAGCCAGAGTTCAAAAGTGAATCCTGATCTCTTTTAAAATATTGAAACACGTGTGGTTTTTTTGATGACAATTCAATAAAAGGTAAATTGTGATCAGAATCAGAGTTTAGAGTTGATGCCTAGAAAACTGTGATGAATTTGAGTTTAATGGTTAATGCATAAGCTTGATACCTACCTAATTTATTTTACTATTATTGAAACAGACAATTATCTGTTTGATTTATCCTTGTCTCCATATAATTTCCTAGTGATGAATTTTCAAACTCAGTAATATTAATAACTGATACGAAGATGCCGTAAGCAAACGATTTTGTCATCATATCATCTATATCTATCTATACCGATCTATACGTATAATAAAATCGTAAAAATTCAAATCGATGTTCCGACTTGCCGCAAAAAGTACTGCATAGATCCTGTTAAAATTTTGCAAAAATATTCGTAAAAGACTTCTTCAAATGTTAGGCTATATATTATCACGCTACTTGCTTAAGGGGTGAGCAATATGCATTTTGTCCGTATTATTCAATTTTTCACCGTATGAGTCATGATATTTGTAACAACGTCTATTTCAAAGTATATGTCAGCGAAACAAATAGAGAAACGGTTTCATGACCGCTTTACGTGCATCACGACGCAAATTCGATCTCCAGTAAAATTATGCGTTTTTTAATTGTTTGTAATTTTTTATAGAGATTATTATTATTTATTTTCTCTTTTTATGTATAATATAATAAATTCTTATGAATAAAGTTACATCATTGGTATAATCTCTTTCTTCATGTTTGAATCTGGCTGTTCGATGGTATTCTGAACTGACAACGTCGTTGTGTGCTGTCCACAGGTGCTGTCAGACTCGATATTTTGAATTTCACCTGTCGCTCCCAATAAAAATAATAGCAGTTATTGAAATGAATTTGAAACTATTTTGTTGTTCATAGTTTTGCACAACTATAATGGTGTAGGTTGTATCTCTACATTGTTAGGTCCCAAAAATAAATTCGTCTTTGTTTTGTTTGTCGGAGGGTGGATGATTGTAATGTATGATTTCTGATTTGTCTTGATTGATAAAAAAGCACGTAATTCGTTACTTAAAACTTTTTAGATATCTTTATCATATCTGTCTTTTGTATCTTACTACTACAACGAAAGTTTGGATGAATGGATGGATGTTTGTTACTCAATCACGCCAGAACGGCTACACGGATATGGATGAAATTTGGCACAGAGATAGATTGTCGTACTAATAACTTAGATGGATGAGCAATATTGCATTATGTCCATATTCCGCATCTGATTCACAACTGATAACTGACTGTAATAACATGCATTAGAATAGAACGGCTATTTTAGCCCATTTGTCATCAAAGCGAAGCGAGGTAGGCTGACGGTTCACAGACCTCGCTGTAAATCAGGGTTCGGAATTTAGAGTCGAAGCCAGTATCCACTTTTGTGTTTTTTTTTAATGCTTTAAATTTTCCAAAAATAATAAACATGGAATGCTTTATGATTTTCAAATCATTATAAAGTAGATTAATATGCTTTTGGTTTTTTTTTAACCAGTAAAAAGACAGTTACATAATCATAAATTAACCAATATTAATTGACCAATTTTCACTGGCCGAAAAAATACGTCCAAACACATTAAAATAAAAATAAAAATTAGATAAAACCAACGACGTTGTTAATTTGTTCCGAGCGGGAATCGAACCCGCGACACGCAGCGCCGCAGTCAATCGCTCAGCCACTGCGCTAACTGTGATGTCACATTGCATTTGTGCTGAATCTTCTGCTAGGCCAACTCCGCAAGGACCGCTATATACAGCTTTAAAGTTGTTTTTAACCTTGCCCCAGTCCAGGCCCACACTTGCAATTTCTCCATGCAGGAGAAATTCCAAGTGTGGGCCTGGACTGGGGCAAGGTTAAAAAAGGTTAAAAAAAACTTTAAAGCTGTATATAGTAGCGGTCACACACTTGGAGTTTCTCCATGCAGGAGAAATTCCAAGTGTGTGTGTTTACAGACATTTAAACTCAAAAACAGCCAGACCCGAAACAACTAACCTGTAACTACCTGTAGGCCATAAAAAAATGTGTTCCGTGAGGAAAAAGAAACCCGATACTCGCAGCGCAGCAGCCATTCCCTCAGCCACTGCACCAACCGTGCCGTCACATAGCTGTGGCTGTGGCTCCCTCGGACATTGCTGCAACTTTGCTTAACGGTGGCCGGACTGCACATTCCGTTTTCACATTGCCGCTGAATCTTGCAAGTGAAGATACCTAAACATGCAACATCACCAAAAACAGCAACCGGGGAGTCCTTTTGCAGCAGTTCCATAGTGTAAATCGACTGGCCACTTTTTTTTAAAGTTATGATAGCAAAATGTACTCTAGATTAGTCTACATAAAGCTGCTTTGAAAATTTGCATGGCCTATTGTGTGTGTTCGATCGCTTTACCTGCATTATATTTTAGCAGTTTAACTTTGTACTCGATAGAAGGCGTTGTTCTTTTGACTCCATTTTCTGAATCGCGGTGTTAAGATTCTCCGTGAAACCAAAGGAAGAGGTTCTTAATTCGACATAATAAATATAATAATATATATTTTTTTTTTATGTATGGCATCTTTTTACAGAGAAGCCAGATTTGCATGATTCCTTTTTTAATGAAAAGCGTTTATCTCAAAGTTAGTCCCATTTAAAATAAAAAAATCGTGTTCTGATCTGATGAAGGAAACAGAAGGCAGTTGCAAGTGGTCCTCAAGAGTTTACAGCATCTATATCGTGTATGGGCTCACTTCATGCACCTTGATGATAATTTTAGACCTAGCTGGAGTATGACTGTCATCGACGGTCTAACGATGGAGACGGAATGCAGCTGCAAGAGGTCCTCAACAGTTTACAGCAGCTATATTGTTATTGGGCTCATTTCATGCACCTTGATGAGAATTGTAGACCTAGCTGGAGTCATCGACGGTCTACAGATGGATACGGAAGGCTGTTGCAAGACGTCCTCAACAGTTTACAGCAGCTATATTGTTATTGGACTCATTTCAAACACCTTAATAAGAAATTTAGACCTAGCTGGAGTATGACTGTCATCGACGGTCCAACGATGGAGACGTGAGGCTGTCGAGGGAAGCCCTTATTTGGGAAAAACATAAGTAGAATATTTATTCAATTATTTTCGAGAAATTAAATAGTTACCTACTTAAATCTATACTAATGCTATAAAGCTGAAGAGTTTGTTTGTTGGTTTGGTTGATCGCGCTAATTTCAGGAACCACTGGTTCTAATTAAAAAAATATTTAAATGTTGGATAGCCTATTTATCGAGGAAGGCTATAGGTTGTATAACATCACGCTATAACTAATAGGAGCAGAGCCTCAATGAAAAATGTTGCAAAAACGGGGAAAATATATTCCTTTTGAAAGCTTCCGTTGCGTGCGCTGCGTAAACGGTTAAAGTTACGCAACAATCATTATGACGGAATTGTTCCTCTTAAAAGTACTAAAAAATACGTGATACCATTCGTCTATCTTTTAAGGTTGACTCACTCTAACCTTTAGCCATGGTGTTTTGTAAACATGGTATTTATCCTTATCCAAATAAATACGTTATTCATCACAAGTATTTAATTTTGAACGAAATTGCTCTTACATCATTAATTTGATTTCAATGAATATCTTAGGAGATATCACAGTTCTAAAATAACTCCACTGCAAAATAATCCGCCCGCATTTTCATTATGCGGAATGATGGGTGTGATGTGTTAGAATTGTACTATAGGTGACTACGACCCACTCTCTCTAACCCTCTCTCTCTCTTATGTGACGCAGACGAAGTTGCGCGGGTCTGCTAGTCTAATATAAAGGGCAATTTGCACCACAGTGCTTGGTTTGTATTTTTTCTAAGATATGTATCGAATCGAATGTCGTGATGATAAATAATACCATATAATGCTTTCGGGATCAGTGAACATTCACTGAACACTTACACGAAACCAAAATTATTAATGTCGAAATATTGGCGTAACGCCGAGCTTTCAAACTTTAAATGGGTTTTTTATTCTTCAATATTTCGGACACTCAAAACAAAATTTGACTATCAGCTATTTGTGTCCCACTGGAGGGCAATAGCCTCCCTACCCTCTTTCCATTTATCCCTATCCAGTGCTGTTATTTGCTAAACCTTTCGAAAAGACTCGAGTTTGTCCCGCCATCTTCTTATCGGCCTTCCACGTTGCGGTTTGCTGCTGTTTGGGACCCATTGTGTGGTTACTTTAGCCCATAGTTCCTCCAGCAAGCGACAAATTATGTTCTTTGTAAATTCAGAAAAAAAAAACACCACACTTGATGTGTTGGCCGTAGACACTATACTAAAGTTTGTGGTTGGGACAAAATCGTTTAATTTATTGTCCAACTTCTTTATAAACGTTACTACTACGAAAAAGTTATGGCTAATAAGTATTTGTTTTCCAAATGCCAAAGGTTTTCATGTCAAATGGAAAGCTTACCCTGGCGACGTCATTTTTCAAAAAGCTTAACTCAACCGTTAAAGACGAGTAGGAGCAAATTTTATCATCTAGAAAAAAGGTATATATTATTTTTACAAAAAATAAACTAAGTCTTTTGAGACCTTGCTCCTGTTCACAATAAGATCAGTCATTCTAAGAGTATGAGGTCTGATCTGTTGTGCAAAACGGTAACTAACTTAATTTAGTAAGAAGTAGTTGTCCTTTGCAACAATTTATATGTATTTATTTCTTGTGCACAATAAAGAATAACCTATTGACCGCCACGGACATCTTCAACATACATAACATAATTAGCCTATTAATGTTCCCACTGCTGGGACGCAGGCATCCTCTCTATGAGAGGGATTGGGCTATAATCCACCACGTGAGCCCAGTGCGGGTTGGTAGATGTCACATATCTTCGAATTTTTGGTTCTAGGACATGCCGGTTTCCTCACGATGTTTTCCTTCACCGTTTTGAGAGCAGTGGTGATAAAATGATTTACACAAAGTAATGCGCCTGGCTGGGTTCGAACCCACGACTTAAGGCTCGTAAGTCGGGGTCTCCACCACTAAGCCACCGCTGCTCTCCACGGACATCTATGGACGTCAATTCAAAAAGTGCACGACGCCAGGGGACGGCGTGGCACGTCGAAAATAACACATTTTTAAAGCGCTTGGCGTAGAGATCACAGATTTTCGTTGTTGACGTGGCGGTCAAAAGGATAATAAGAATGCAATATTATTGTAACTTTCATGTGCTCTTCTATCTCAAATTAATGTCCTGTCAAATATTTTGTGTGCACATCTAGCTACTCGAAAGTTGACAATCCTGCTTTAGCGATAAAGATAAAAATCTATTAAAGAAATTTGACAGATTTTAGTAGCATGATGTGCTGGCGTCTGTACATAAATAAATAAACTTTACAAATAACGTCGTTTGATATGACTCGTTCTAGTTTTTTATCGCCAGTGTGTGTGAAGAGGCGCTTATACACCCTCCATTATGTGTGTACATTGCATATATCACTACAACAGATAGAAATTGGGACTGTTTTTGGCATTGTTTTGCGTCGCGTTTATATAAATTAGTTCGTCATTGCGGACGTCCACCACGGCCCAGATTTTAGTGATTTTGGCATAGTCATATTTGGCAGCATTGTTATATTAGGAGCGGAGAATTGTTGACATAAATTGGTCTAAATGGCTTCACAAGTTTTAATTTAGTTCTTTAAATGCTCGATAGAACTAAACATTATTTTTTAACCACGATTTTTAACTAATACATTATGGCATTCCTAGGTACCCACAATATTTAGGTACTAATCCCGCTTTATTTGATTATAATAATGATTAGGACAGTCCATCGTAGCTAGGAATAAAAACCGGCCAAATGTAAGTCGGACTCGCGCATGAAGGATTCCGTACCACCGTAGTAGGCGAGCTCCCTTTATTTTTTTTTATTATTTGTTGTTATAGCTGCAACAGAAATACAAACAAACTTAATAACAAGGAAAAGTAATAAAGCGCTCTTCCTCTCTCTACTTATTTATTTAAAAGTTCGCTGTTCCAAACAAAGTTTGACAACCAGTCTTACTAAGGGGTATCGTATTACCCAGTCCTAATTGGGTTGTGAAAGTCAGATAGGCAGTCATTCAGTTGCATCCGGTTAGACTGGAAGCCGACCCCTAATAGGCTAGGCAGATGCTGACCTCTGTCCGTCACCTTTTCACACCTTAAAGGAGCGAAAGGATGGAGAAGAGTATGACCTAGGTTGATACTAAGGATAATATTATCAACCTATGCGCAGGCCAAGCCGCCGGACAAAAGCTAGTATTTAATATTTAAAAGGATGATGCAAATACTGGTCTCACCCTCCAACAGCTATGTGTAATACATTGTTGGATAGGTATTTTTATGCTGCACAAAAGTTACTGTGGCGCCAAGTTCCAAATCTTAGCTAGTCTCTTTTCAGAGTTATGTAGTATTGAACAAGTCAGTTTAACAACAGTCAAAAATAATGTTTAAAATAGCTATCCAACAATGTATTAGGTCTTTACCTATGAAATTGGAGTTTTATAGGAAAATTTTAAAAGCAATTTTTTTTTGTTTTTTTTTTATTTTATTTTAGCTAGCTTTTTTATCTTTCCGATTTGACGCAAGTGCTTCAATATCGTTTTGACACTAACTCCAAGGCCCGCAGCAAGCTCAGCCGTAGATTGAGTTGGATCCGTTTCCACTACCGCCTTCAATTCGTCGATGTCGACGAATAGTGACCGGCCGACCGAGAGGCTCATTCTTCAACTCAAAATTTCCAGATTTAAAACGATTGAACTAATAATGGACCGTGTTTATGCAAGCAGTGTTAGGCCCATACACGTCGTTAATGTTTCGTGTTGTTTGCGCAGCGGTATGTCCACGTAGGAACTCATATTCGAAAATTGTACGAATTTTCAGTTTGTCCATGGCGCCAAAAACTACCACAATTTCACAAAAACAAAAAACTATCTAACAATAAATGACTGAATTTGAAATTAAAAGAACACGGCTTTCGACTAAAATTTATTTGAATTTCGAATTGCGCGCCAATCCACAGATAATTAAATCCGAAAATGCTGGTTATTAAATCTATTATTACACATAGCTATTGGAGGGTGGGACCAGAGTTCAAACAAATCCTGGCATCATCCTTTGTGATATTCTGGTTACTGCGTTTTGTGGTATAATATTAAATGGGAAATAATTAATCGGGCGAATAAAAATTTTATTGGCGAATGGACGACTATTGTAGCAAGTAAGTAACTATTTATCCGGTCATTGCGGCAAGGAGAATATAGGAAGCAAGAGCTAGGTTAGGTTAGGTTACTTTAAACCCTGCAAACAGAAATAGGAGCCCTGAGCAGCGGGGCTACGTCGACTACGCCTTATCTACAATCTAGTGGTTAATTGTAGCTGCCAACCTATTATTTTTGCTACCCATTTTAATTATTTTTAAAACCCTAAATCAGATCAGTTTGTCGCCGGCTTAAATACGTGTCATATTAAATTAATATGATGGTGGCCCGTGTGTCGGGTCATTTAGTTCTCTTCAAAATGGTTGAGTTGAATGGTGCTGATCCATGCGTCATGTTCGAGAACGGGTGCTTTCAGTTGTGTCTGGTCATCTCTTAATTGCCACAGGTTATTTGGATTAATTATTTTATTTTTGAATTGTCTTTTTGTCTTTACTGTGGACACTTTTAACGTGCAAACCTTGTCACATCTATAGATGAATGATGTAACCAAGGTTTTGTAACAATATTCTGATTTAAAAGAGTGTCCATGGAGTTTCTTGCCCGTTATTCCCCATAGAGATCTACGCTTTGGAATAGGCAACTACAGTACTTTCACAGTTTTCATGCCTTTTGACTGGGACTGTAGCTACATTTCATTACTGTCTTTGTTTCAACAGTTCAAAAGTGCCTAATTGAAATAAATGCTATGATTTTGATTTTGAAAGTATCTAATCAAAACTGGATAGCTCTACAAATACATATCTTAAAACAAAAAAAAAAACAATTAGCATCAATGACAAGACAGCAATACCCAAAAATTGGACACAAATCGTTAAATCACGCCTCATTGAGTCCACGAAGCTTCCAAAATGTAAACGGTTTTTGTAAAGAAACGTTGTAAATCCCCAGCAAGTATACGCCAGACGTTTTCGTATGCACACAGAGTGGTGCGCTCAATCAGTTCTCAAAGAAGGCAAAGGAGACGGATGCCGACGAAAGATCAAAGGCCTCCCACTCGTTACATCCGTATACTTTGTTAGAGGCTTATTCTACAGGGGGCCTCCGTTTCGGATCGGAAATCTTGTGTTAATTATAAAGGTGATAATTGGTCGTGTTAGCGCGTAAAGTTGGAGTGGGTAATGGATTAAAATGGTGAGATTAAGTTATGTGGTTTTCAAAATATGTAGATATAGTTTTTGTAGTACCTATTGTGTTGTGCGGAAATATAACGGGTTCGAACATTCTGATTTAAGTTAGTATAAGATTTTTTTAATAATAAAGATAAAAAGTGTTTGAATATTTTGTTTAAGAATTGTACTACCCGAAGATTGAAAATTTGATAGCTTATTATCTCGGAAACGTGACGATTTAGAAGATTTTGTCTCAAACAATATGACTTACATACATAATGACTTTTTGATGGAGAAACACTGTCTCCCAAGTCACAGATGAAAAGTTGGTTTGGGAGCCAGGGGACATAATGTCTGTAATAATGTTGTCTCTGTATTGAAATAAAGATTTTTTTTTATTTTACAATAATTTTTGTTATAAACAAGCTGTTGATTAATACAGCTTTTATGCGTGGCTGCTATTTTAAAAATATAATAGAGGAAGTTAGGCTGGCCAAAAAAATCAAAACCTTATGTCAGAATGTTATCTTACGACACTCAAGTACTTGACAATGTTATGTTTGTAGAATTACAGTTATTAAGTTTAACGCTGAAATAATGTTAAATTAAAATTTGTACAATTAAAAATAATTTGTTTAAAAAGTATTACAAAAAGTGTACATTTAGGCGCAGTAGAGTTATTTCTCATACAATGGTATAATTAGTACTTATAAGTAAACTATAACTAAAATATATTCAACAGTTGCAAGTAATGAAATTACATTTATTAAGTAAATTTGTTTTAATTACGTCCATACTTATACCACTTATTAATTTTTAAAAGTAACATGGTCACTAACACTATAAATAAATAGTAAACATGGTAAATATCCAGTTTGTAGTGTTCCCTTATTAAAGTTAGATTGGTAATTAAGATAAATGACGATCAACATTCTGTACACACAATTCAATGGCTTATTGATTAAGATATAAATAGTCAGTCAAACCAAATATCAACCTCACCGGTCAGTTTCAAAATGTTTTCTGACGATTATAGTAAATTACTTCTAAAAATGAGACGTTACTTAATGGTCAGCAAATCAAAATCAAAAATCAAAATCATGTATGTTCACCGATTTCTCCGTCAATTGTGGATCGATATGGATGATTCTTTTTTTTGTTTGTAAGAATATTATTTTTCAGTGATTTCTTTTAAATTTGGTTAAGATCTGGTGCTGATCTTTAGAGATATACAATGGAACTCTTCAATAATAGACATTAAGTCTGTCGTAATTGCTGTAACCGCTTGGATATGTATTGTTCACACAATTCCATAACATAACATTACGCCTGTTTGCTTAGAAGGGGTATAATACCTCCAGATTTCGCCAGTTATGTTTAAGTTCTATATTATTGAGGATAATCTTATAACTATGACATGTATGGAAAAAAAGTAAAATTAATGAACAGGAAATTTTGTATAGGATATTACAATTAATATTACAATTATTATTCCAATTCCTTCAGAAGTCGGTGGCAAAAGATATAAATCAAACGAACAAAAGTTATTTTTCACTTTTTGGTGTATTTTTAAGTCGCTTTTATTTTTGCAAAAAAGTGTTGTAAAAATAAATAAACACGGAAGTTGTTTGTTTTCTCGTAATATGTTCATTTTTCCGCTGTTGAGAATATTGCACGTAGCGCAGTGTTTGTCATTTCCTTTATTATGCTACTCCAGATTATATGAGGCACAATATTGAGCAATGACGGCTGACATTTCGCTAGTTACAATGTAATACATTCTACTCAAACAGTAGATATTACATTACACCCAAAAACATTCAACAGGTCTTACGGTACTTTTCTAATTGAACGTGCCATAAACACGGAATTATCCTAACTTAATTTTAAGACCGATAGAGGTAGGTTGCACGCCACTGTATATGGCGATAAGCTCCCTCTTTGAGGAGAAGCTAGAGAGGCGCCACGGCGCTCTCACCTTCCGCCTGACGCAGGTCCTCAACGGACACGGTTGTTTCGGGAGGTTCCTGCACCATATCGGGCGGAAGGTTGTTGAGAATCGTCCGGAGGACACGATGTAGCACACCGTGGAGGTCTGCTCCGCTTGGGCGGCGACCTCTCGCGCCCGGCCCTGGTTCAAGCCATGGTACGCAGCGAGAGAGAATGGGAAGCCGTCACCTCCTTCTGCGAAGCAGTCATGCTAGCGAAGGAGGTGGCGGGACGTGAGATAGAAAGAGACTCACGTCCCAGCCGCCGCGGGAGACGCTTCGGGCGTCGGGGCCCACGTGGTGGCTCCCGGCCACCGTAGGCGCGGGCCTGTGGACGGCGAGTAATAGGCTAGTTCGCCGTCCGTCCGTCTTATGACGACAGGCTGTGTCGACGAGTACTACCCGATTTATGGAGCAGATAAACTCTGGCAGCGACCCTGACTCTAAGGCTGACTGGCGAGCGTGCGACCATTTAATCCAGAGGTTGTGCAGCCCATCCGGCCCTGGAGATTTCCAGTTAGGCAACGGACAGACTGCACGAACTACGTTTTGGGGGCTGATAGTGATTGCCCCCATTTCGGGTACTAGATCGCACTCTCGTTCGACCTCCTGAGTCCATTCACCCTCGGTAAGGCTAACAGGCACCGACCAGTTGCTGCGCCAGAACGAACACATGGCATTATCATCCGTCAGGCGCGTGTCAGCCACACCTTGGTCCAGTCGCTCCCAAGCCCTATAAACCCACCTTTCATCTCTTTGGAATGTGCGATTCTGATTGTATCGGTCCACCCGCCGCTTATACCTACGAATACGGTTTGCCCATGCATACACTTTCTGCTTCAGGGAGTCGATGCGCTCTGTGATACGGGACATGTAGTCTCGAGGACTAATATCAGTCCCCGAGAACGCCCGCCTCACAAAATGCATCACTCTAGGGCGAGTATTGCCCTCCCTGAAGCAGATCATTTTGCCGATGAGTGCTCTGGCCCCAGCAATACGTCGTTCAATCCTGTACTGCCATGGCGGTACGGCTGGTTTAGGTCGTGTAGCCCTGTCATCAGAAAATTTGACATGAGCTACATGACATACCGTTACAGCCGCACAATACAGGATTGAGTGAGCATCGGTAAGGTCTTGTTCGTGGAACCACAGCCTGCTGCAACGTGGCAATGACATGGCTACTCTGCATTTCATTCCGCAAGCGATCAAGTACGGTCATCCAACATACGATTACGCTGGATGACCCGCACCTGATCCGATAGTCGTTGTGCCGACACGTTGACAGCTGGCTCAAGCACCTGGAACAGAGAGAGCATCCGAACACGGTACGCGGTCAGGTTGTGTCCCTCCTCTGTAGCCCCCATAGTATGCGCGCATGACGTTTGCATTGATGGATTGCGTCCATCGCATGCGCTGCACACTCCCACCGGGAGATGAGACCCTATCAGAGGCCGGTGGGCCTCGAGGTTCTAAGCCGTCCGGCGGCCGGCGTTCTCCCCACCGACGTACAGGTGGTGGCGTCGTGGGTGGAGAGAAATACTCGTCGCTCGAGCTCGACGCAACTGCCACGGCCGGTGCTGGATTCTGGCGGCGGCGAGTTGGAGCTAAGCGACGGGTCCGGAGGCGATAGGCGTGCGCGTCGTGAAGCTGATCTCGTCAACATAATATCTTCATTTCTTTTTACGTATTTCGGAAAAATTTTGACAGAAAAACCACACCATTGATTTGACACAATGAGTGGGTACTCATTGTGTCAAATCAATGGTGTGGTTTTTCTTTCTAGTTCTATTTATTTTCATTGGAATTTTGGTATTTCTTCATTGATTTTTTTTTAATAAAATTGGTATTATAAAAGGGTGGTATAATTCACATCTTCCGGTTTACTATAACTATTTAAATTTAAGAAAATTTGGTAAATCTGATATGAAGACGTTTGCTTGACGTAAGTGTTACCAGCTTATTTATGTTAGATTATTATTAAAAGTGATAATTGTGCATTTACTGTTCTTCTTTGCTCGATCACCCTAATATCAGCCCATATAATGACGACAGTGCTAAAAACGCTCCTGACCAGACAATTATCTGGTTATATCTGGTTTATGATCAGAAACTAACGAAGAATACCACATTAAGTGAAAACTAAGAAAAAATTGACTTCGCGACAATTAAGCCAAGCCTGACAAGAATGTGATAGCCATCTTTAGAACAAAATTAAAGATATTAATGCTTTTCTCAGGATGTTTTTTTACACTAAGGGGTCCTAGTACAAGAAAAGGCACGAAATATTTTAAATAGATAGTTATGGCTGATTTGCGCCCTCATTCTGTCCGGAACGTGTCCGTATCCACACCGAGAGAATCTCAAAATAAACAACATTAACTGCAAAACACACGGGCTGTTACATTTCTATTGGAACATCCTTCGGAGAACAATGAGCGGGCGCTACGCTAATCCTTCATGTCATGTTTGATGCAGAAATATTGTAGGGAATCTCCAAGATAAATTTGGTGGGTTATATTCTCGGTCGCAGGATATAGGGTACATTATAAAGTCGGTATGCGAAATCTTATGACTTATGACAGATTTCCAATATTCCTCGAGGCGAGCGGAGCGAGTGCAGTGGAATACTCATAGAACACAAATCAAGCGGGAAAAATGAAGGAAAAGAAGCAAGACAAAGCGGCTGCTCCATCGACAAGAATTTCATTGTGAAATATGTGTTATTTTCTGTGAAAAATGTATTCAGCTTTTAACACAATAACTCAGTAAAAGATGGATCGCGTTTGTATACGTTCATACATGTTTAACATAAGTGTGTCGAGGTGTTATTAAAGTCATACTTATTGTGTGAAGTATTTGATTTTTATTTGGTCGTGTCGGTGTTTGGTTTCGAGTTTTTGTGAATAAGATTTCTTTAGCTATTTTGTTTTGCATTGATGTTATAAATTAATTCTTATGTTGAATTTTCGAGCACACCCAATCATTGGTTTACTTTTATAATTATATTCTTATAGTATCTCGTTAAAATCGAAGTAAAATTGGCGTTATAAATAAACATAATAAACATAAAACAAAACAATGCATGATTAATAAAATTGTTTCCTCGCCGCCACCAATATATTTTTTTATTTTTCCTGCGAGTAGGGACTTTATAGAAGCAACTTCTTTATTGGACGAATACAGGACTATACAATAATATCTAATTGACCTCCTTGACTATAGTGGAAAGTATCCAATCTTTGTTTTTTTGCCTTCAAATTAGAGGCAAGTAGAAGCGCTGCAGTGGCAGTACTACAGGACTTGTGTATGATACGCGTGCGATATGATATTTAGCGGCAGTCAGTATGGGTAGCGATAGCTGTCTTTAACAATTGCGATTTTTTTTCATACAAGTGCACATTCAATTGTTTTGCCTAGTTAAAGCGATTTGTCAGAGACGCGCCGCAGTGGCTCCACTGCAGTCCTTTTTCACGCTTCTAATTTGAAGGTGCCCTTAGTGTGAAACAGTAAGTAAAATGCTGCAGGGAAATTAGCCAACTGCAAAGAAAACTCACGTTAAGATAATCGTCATGTTTTTGGGATTAACTGATGTAGGTACGGTTAATATATAACATTTTAATAAAATGACACATGCTAGCAATTCGGCACAACTATTATCAGACGATGATGATGATGATGATGATGATGATGATGATTATGATGATGATGATGATTATCAGACGAAAAGAAAAACAGGTTCAAGAAAAAGTTAAAATTGACCCAAAACCTAAGTCGTTTCTCAGCGATCATTTTTGCCTAGACTTACTTAGTTTGATTTAGGTACATAAAGCTTGGTTGACGGTTTCGTGAAAGGTCTGTTTACATCTTGTATGAATTTTGTAAAGAAAATTGGAGCATTGTCTTCTGGATGAGCATTTTCGATAGAATTTCCTATCAACAAATATGACGAAGTCGTGAACTTCTTATTTATCTCATTTTGAGGACGATTTTTATTTTTTTTTAATTTTTATGCGACAGTCGCGCGTCCTGTTCTGGGATCTCTTATTTAAAATTTTATATTAGTCTAGGTTTAGCCTGTACGTTCTCTAGCTGGTTCTCTTTATATTTATGAATAGAAGTTATTTTTATTACTTATTACTAGTATTGTA
Organism: Noctua janthina; assembly: GCA_963576755.1. Classification (NCBI taxonomy): domain Eukaryota; kingdom Metazoa; phylum Arthropoda; class Insecta; order Lepidoptera; family Noctuidae; genus Noctua; species Noctua janthina. The sequence continues at coordinate 11,548,300 of OY755055.1, forward strand.
AATGCGAAAGTTTGTGAGGATGGATGAAAGGATGTTTGTTACTCTTTGACGCGAAAATTATTGAACGGATTTCGATGGGCACATAGATAGTTTATAACCTGGATTAACATATAGGATTTTTATCCCGGTAGTATGATTCCGTGGGACAGTTACCGACATTCACGCTGGCGAAGCCGCGGGCTTATTAAGCTTGTTAATTATAATTATTATCTATCTTAAGAAACGTGAAGAAACAATTACCATAGTACCACCTTTAATTCATGTGGACGGTAAGTGAGCAAGGTTACTCATACGGCAACACCTAACTTTATATCTATTACACGCCATCAATTCACCATAGTCTGTTCACATAGGTGCCGCAAGCCCGGTGGGGCCATTAATCTACAGAATGAACCGCGGATTAACGTGATCTACATGCTGATGGTGCTAACAGCTATGAACATGCTGTTATGATTAACCCACGTGATGAAGTAGGGTTAACTTGGGAATTAATAACCCTGATGTATTTGGGACTTGTAATAGTGGTGTGACGTGTAAGGTGATTTTGTTGGGTGACTTAGAATGAGCATGAAGAGATGAACTTGGACAGTGATTTAGTGAGTCGATTGGAACTATTCTGCGCAAGTCAGAACTGATGTTGGTTTGTCTGAAGACGCTTAGTATACTTTTTAAATAGTAATAAAGTATTAGTGCCGAAAATCTGTGTTTCGTTGATACAACAGATGATACAAATGATGATTCGTCTATCAGTCTTTACCTTAATTTTGTTGGGGACATTCCAAAACGTGTTTACAGACAGATAATCAAATAATCATGATATCGTACAACAAAATTGTCACATCAAAAGTAGCCAAGTAATTAATGGCTCTGCAACCAGCTCGAGCCATACCTGAAGCCACTAGTCTAAAAAACCAGGTGAAAGATTCATTAGCCGCTGTAGAGGAGGCCAGCAAAATAAAAAGTTCAAATGCAATTGCGACTTAGACAGGCACATCGAGATTTAAAATATTTATTAGCAAGAGTCTTTGGGTTGAGTGGATTAACGAGCTGAAGAAATTAGCTTGCAATAATTGGCTAAAGAAAGCGAAGGGTTAGGAGAAGAAGAGTGGCTGTTTTCTGCCGATGGATTGAAGCTGGTGACTTTGGAGTTTTGGAGGTATGAATATCAAAATGGTAGATGACGCAGGAACTTTGTACTTACCCATGTTTAGTGCCTACAAACGATGGGGCACTTAATATCGTGTCCTGAGTGTCCTGATGTTTGTTCACCAAAGAAACTGATGGACGCTACCGAAAGCGCCAAACTAGTAGCTCAGTTCTGGGCTGACACAATGTTGATTGCCATCACACGCTAAGAAGAAGAAGTGCCTACTTTTAGGCAAATTCCATTCAAATGTGCAGCTTATGGGATTTTTAATCTAATGGGGTCGAAACCACAAAGTCAAAAAAATTAATGTGTACTCAGAATGGAAAATATGTGGTAACATATTTTCCATTGTGCGTACACATTAATTAAGCCTACGAACGTTTAGCGCACTGCCAATCATGCTCCTCGGTGTATGATGTCAAATGACGTTATTTAAGACGCTAAAAATAATTTATATTCTTTTGTTTGCACATGACCTTTATGATAAAAGACCGCAATCAACTTAAAATGATTGAGAGAAAATGATTAAAGGAGCAAAACAATGCAGTGCTAAGAAAACCTCAATTATTACGGTTGGAATTTCAATAAAATGTACGGCGACGAAATTAACTTTGTAACGCTTTGAGCCAAACGTATGCAAGTACGTTTGGACCTTTTCATTTACACGCCTATATAAATAGGCGTTTTTCCGACATTTTTTTTTCCGCTAAAAGCTACAAAGCAAAAAACCATAGTTAAAAAAAAATGCAGTGTATGTTTTATTACGTTACTCCAATTCTGCAAAAATCCGGTCGCAACCAACAAAAATAAAAGCAAAAACGTGTCCCGCCACTGTTCATTTTTCATCTACGGATTTGGAAGTAAGAGGACGAGAAAATTAAGCAATGCTATCGGACAGATTATGTCCACTCCATTAGTTTCCTCTCTATTTACCAGAATACATCAGATTGAGACGGGTAACTATGTATTGTCTAATTTGATTAGTTCATTCATTGTTCGTTTTACTGCATTTCCCAGCTTTTGTGTATCCTGTTTTGGGAGTGCGACTTTCGCTGCGGAATTTTTCGGCTCTGTACTATGGAGTTTTGTTAATACAATCATAATTATTCTTCTCTTCTTCCTTTCCAGATTGTGTTTTGTTTAAAAAATCTGGCTACTGCTCGTTGGAGTAAATCAAATCGTTTCGTGGAGGTACTCTAAAATATATAGAAAGTAAATTCAAGTTGCCTTGGAGTCAAAGAGCTATACAATATACATATTATAAAACCCTGTCCGATCCAAGAGGATATTATTAGGTATCGAGATTAGATTATACTAATCCTTCTTTATTAACAAGTAAAAAAAAAATAAACAATAAAAATTAAGTAAAATGTACTAAAATCAGGAAACTCAATTACATATCATCACAGAGGCATGCGTGGGGAAATTCCGGTTGCTTCTCGGGTAGTGACACCATAAACAAACAGTTGACGATCGAACACAATGCGGAAGATGATGTCATGTTTTAAGTTTGTTAGAATTTGGGCACAAAAATCGTTCATTTTAAAATTCATTAATATGTTTACTTTCATGAATGTTTTATGTTTCGTATTTTCTTTGGTAATGTCATTGGTATACCTATACGCCCGTTTCGGATTGGACAGGGTTTTTATTGACATATTGCATATGAACGATAGCTGTTATTGTTGATTTTATAGCATGTTTGGCCTTTTTATTTTTTTTGGCACCATGGTCATATCGCACATGGAGATCTTAAATAGTGCGATCAAACCGAGTAGACCGGACTGCAGATTGCTGTGGACATCGAGATTTTACAGTTATTTCTAATATCCGTAGTCTGGTTCAGAGTACCCACAAACCGCTCGATTTGGCTGTACTTTTAAAGACACATACCATACTACTACATACTACATTGTGGAGAGTCAAAATCATACAACAAAATCATGCTTGAATAAAAATGAAGCCAGTATCAGTTTTTTACACACCTTTATTTCGGGCTTGCTATTTTTACATTGATCTGTTTCAATTTTTTGGAGTCTTTTTACAAAACACATCTTAGCATGCGTGGTAAGTCACGTTTTGCGTGATTTACCACGAATGCTAAGATGTGTTTTGTATAGCACCATAATTAAGTAAAAAGTCTGATAAAATTTATACCATCATCTCTTTTTATTTTACAGTTTATAACAACCAATATAGTTTCCACAAAGTTGTCAGTCAGTGATATCATATATCAATGGACCGTGATCATGGGCGAGGATCTGTGCTCATGAATGTTTCACACAGATGGTCGTTAGAGCTCAGGGTAATTAGTAATTGCTTCACTCCGTGAAAATTAATCTGAACTGGGTATTAAGCAACCACTTCAAGCTTAACAATGCACCTAATGAAATGATGTGGCGTCGTCTTGTCAGTGTGTGATGCTATGTACCAGGAGTCATGACGTAGTTTATATGGGTCTTGAGGTAACTTCTTATTATGTAAGATGCTGCCATATATTTAAGGCTTTGTTTTACGATGTGTACCGAGATGTACATTATTTATTTATTTATTTTGGATTATTATATGCATAGATTACCAACAAGACACATTACAAATTAATCTTATATAAACTGAAAACTTTTACAAAATACCTGGCCTTGTAACGCACACTCAATTACAGGTAACCACAGCTTGCAATACATAAAGCTTACATTACAATAAAGTGTGTCAATACACTCTTAAAGAACCCGAACGGCACTTGTTCTTCCCGTCATTGTGTTAATTTTTTTTTTGTTTTAGACCTTACCTGGGAACCATCTGGTTACGGATATATTGGGGGTCAAAATTTCAACGTTTTTTACAAAGTTTTAATGTTATTACTTTACTTTAAATACCTCCATAATATTCAATGCATCCATCAGCACAGTGTTTTGAGTGCGTTACATTGAGTCCTACCGTAAAACGTGATTTTTGACCCCAATAAAAAAGTCGTTCCTCCGTACCTCGGAAAGCACGTCCCGTCTGTCATTTGTAGATCTTTGACAGTCGTAACAGGTAGTCAGTGGCCCAAAAAGTCTGATAAACAGTCTTACCAAGGGGTATCGTATTACCCAGTACTAACTGGGTTGTGGAGGTCAGATAAGCAGTCGCTCCATGTAAAATATTGGTATTCAGCTGCATCCGGTTACACTGGAAGCCGACCCCAACATAGTTAGGAAAAGGCTAGGCAGAAGATGAGTTAAGATGTCAATGATGATACGGTAGGACACTTTCAATTTACTCGAGACTGCAAAATTTGAATGAAATGGTATGGGTATTTTCGTGAAGATTACAGTATGGGTCGATTTTCATTGTGTTAGATCCTTTATAGACAGTCCCATTCCTATTGTGTGAACGAGACGTGGGACCGAGTGGGAAGAACGGTGACAGCTTTAGACTACCAGCCACATTATGTATTGTTTGAAAGGAAATATTCGTATATACATTTGTTTAATGGGTCGATGACGTTATGAAGAACATATATAATGATATGAAAAATTAAGAGGTTCGTGGCAAATAAACAAAACACGGTTTTTTTTTTCTGGTGGGTCAATATCGACACATGTATGTGAAACAAATTATAAATATAAAAAGTGGCCAAACAAAATTAATTGCTTTACAAGGTGTAAACAGAGGGTCCGTTTACACCTTGTAAAGCAATTAATTAAAAAAAGTTTTTTGAACAAGTACCTATTTTGAAATTCACGATCACTAGTTTTCGAAATTATTTTTGGCTTTAGCGTAATGAAACTTGTCGCCTTGCCACTAGAAAATTGTAACATTAATATAGAGGGTAAGTAAAAGGTTGAGGTAGATGGACAAGAAATCCACTACTTCTATGAGTATATTTATTTAACAAATAAATGACATCCGTTTTTTCGTCATGAAAAAACCGAAAATTTTGGTCGCGCCATCCTGTATTTTCATTTTGACCTCATTTTCGTTATTAGCGACCCCGAAAACTACGAAAATGACAACCATAACGAAAAAACTGAAAATATTCGTCGACGCCATCTTGATTTCCATTTTGACCCGAAATTCGATTGGAGTGCCCTCGATTACCACGGTCATAAGCGAGCGTTCACGAGCTGTCAATGTTACTGGACTGGTCCCTTGGCCACTATCAATGAAACATCAGTTTACATTTCGACACACAATACCCAAAAAAATTCGTCTGAAACAAGTAATTTCACCAGTGAATCTTACCGTAATTTCTATGTACCAAGTGCCTTTTCATTTCAATTTTTGGGGTTTTCCTAGCTAGGATCCGCTTTGAGTCTGTATCGTTTTTTTAAAGCATTTAACGCTTTAATAATAAAAGTATTACATCAGTTGCAGCGTGCTGTCGTTAAAAACAAAGCGGGTCACTAATTTTATTTTTTTGCCAAAGTATATCCTTGCACGACGACGTCATGTTAAAACATGGCCTTCCTTTTCTTTAGAGATGTTCCCTGCAAATTATAACATCATAAATAACCGCACTCGAATTAATGAGGCGAACCTTTCTTTTCATGAAAAGAAATTAAGATTAAAACAATAGCAGAAAAATATAAAAAATCGTGCCAAGCAATTCCCGGTGCTCCAAAAAAATAGCTCGAAGACAGCAACCGTCGTCACGGTTGAATTTACCTGCACCCTCCCTAAACTCAGTGCAAAAGTAAAAGCAATATCTTATTCTCAAGTTCAACTAATCAGCTGAATCTTAATCACCTTTTAGGTACTTTCGGCACTCCCGGGCACAAAGTAAAGAAAAGATAAGTAAAAGCTCCTTTGCTTCCCTCTTTAAGTACCTTTCTGCCCGGCGCGGTTCTATTGGCTATTCCCAGAAGACATTATTTATTCTCAACCTGTCTTTTGACATCGGCCACTCGCTTCAAGATAATCGGCAGCAAATTATATCCTAATTTGCGGGTTTCGATTTTGAAATGCGTTTTTACTTTTGTCACGTTGAACCACTTTTAGGGTAGGAAGTAGCTTTAACCAAAGGTTTCAAAATGTGTTTTTTAATATACACCGTGGCTTTTTACTCTTCTTACAACGGCAGCCTACTTCATGTATCTAAACATTCATAAAAAAAGGTATTTATGTGATTTTAATAATTTAAAAATAAAAATATTGTTGAGTATTATGAAGACGCATGACGAAGTTAAAACACCCTGTTGCGAGCGATGAGCTGGATGGGTAATGTTCTCCCGTTTGACACGTAAACATCATTAACAGATGTTTCATAATTTTATTTATTTATTTATTTTACTGTTTATGTACACACAATGCAACACAGGAAAATTACATTACATACAAAAATACATGAAAAAAACATGAAAATTACGTTTACATTTTTTTTTTCTAATTTTTTAAATATTATTTTTCTTTGTACCTATTATGGAAGATAAAAATAAAATCGCGCCTAGAGCTAATTTATGTCGGGTACATTGAGTGGACGACCTTTGTAAGACGACAAAAAGTCACGGTGTTTACTTATTACTTATATCTTTATACTTAGTATTAGTGTCCCTATCAACAGATACAAAACAAATAGAACAGTAAGTAACCGTTATAAATTACCTAACAGTTGTACGGTAGAGAATAATAATGTATAATAAGCTAATATTTTGAGAGAATTTCTGTAAATCAAATCGTAGCGGAATTTAATTGAACCGATGAACAAAGACCATTTAATTCATTCCCAACCATTCATTCCATCATATCATTACAAGAAACGCTTAATAAGTAGGAAGTAATCATTATAAATAGATGTGTAACCGAAAATTGTGTAAAACGGCCACAAAGAGCCAATTTCGAAATACACGGTGAGCATCAAAACGATGCTAAAAGCGAATTATTGTGAAATCGCTCATTTGGTGGCAGGAGAGTTCCCAGATCCATCAGGATTATTCATTGGACATCCGAAATGGTACATTATTCACTGTGATTAACGTACTCGGATCAGAACGTGATCCGTCAGAGTTTTGGTCGCAAAGACAATTACAATTACTGCATTTGGATGGAAAACGAGCTAAACACTGTGTTTACTTTCGACTATGGAGCTTCAGCGGCTCACTTTTGTCCTACATTTGACGGATCGAACTGGTTATTGACAACCTTTGTTTAATGTAGCGGGTGTGTGAGCGCTTCTGAATTCTTGTTGTGTCTATTGAGTCCGGTTTCCAGTAGATAGATGTTGATCTGGTTTTTTTATTCACCGTTAAAATGCTCTAAAGCGTTGGAGGATAAAACTTAACCTTATTAACATACAAGGTGGCGACGACAGCACGACAATACATGAAAACAGTGGTATTAACTAAGTATTAACTAGTTCATAGGAATATTTTTAAACAATCAAATAAATCGAACCATCGAAATTCATTTTATTACTGGATATATTCGATTGAATTCTTGAATTCAGACTGGGAACGTCATGAGGTACACGCAGTTTAATTTATCGTCGTATTGTCGGCGCCAGCCTGTAAACTTTAAATTCTTAGCCTATTTTTCCAAAAAGTTTACAGCTAGTTTAAACCTACTATTCAATCTGACAAATTTCTTTAAATGAATAAATTTTCAATTTTATTGCGAAAGCATTAGGTACAAGGTTGATTGGGAAAATTGGACAGTTTCGAGTATCTCGATGCGCTGGCGTCTGTACCTAAAGCATTAATCTCACAAATCAAGCATGTCTTAATGAAATACCGTAGTTCATCGTAGTGGGCATACAACTCACTTGCAATCTATAACGACTTATGAACGCTGTGGTTTTCCATTGCTTTGACAGTGCTAACGCAGCAAGTAATCTGCATCGTCAACTAACAGAGGAAGAACAATACAGGGTGGAAGGGACACCGACGCGAACACATAGAAACTTTTCATCGGTTATTAAAAAAAAAATGCACTTTTGTAGGAAATAGCTGATTTTTTTTTTTTCAATATCCGATTTCTATGTGGTTTTCTATGGACTCAGAATGATGTACTGAATAAGTGGTAACCGTTTTCGCATTGCCACCCTGTATACTTGAGACTTATAATGACAAATATGATGGCTTAGTTTAGAATAGTGAGGGGATTGCTTGACTTTTGCGTTTCGTTTCGTGGGTTCAGGTGGCCTACCAAGTATTATTTTATTATTATTCCAGAGTAGAAAGAGATGGCGCTAGACGTCCTGTATAGTTTAGTTTAGTTTATTTATTAATAATTATCGAAATTACAGGTCATATTTTGAAAAAAAGTAAAAACACAAATCATAATACATTAAAAAAAACGCAAGTCATTATACATTAAAAAGAGCATTAAACACAAATTATCATAAATTAATAATAAAAAAATATAATAATACACAATAAACAGAATAATAGAACCATATAGTATACTATATGGTGGTTATGGTTAGGTCTCTTCTTTATAGCTCCGTCTCTTTCCCATACTGGAGCCATCAACTGCCTAGCCTTATCCCAACTATGTTGGGGTCGGCTCCCCGTCTAACCGGATGCAGCTGAATACCAGTAATTTACATGGAGTGACTGCCTATCTGACCTCCACAACTCAGTTTGTACTCCCACACTGGAGTGACATTAAAAAAATACTGTTTTAAGAAGTCATGGTAACCCTCCAGTTCTCAAACAAATTATTTTAAAAGTGTAACGAATGCAGTTTCTTGCCCATTCTTTCCCATACGAAACTACCTCTACGAATGAAAAGAAAAACTGACCATTGTGACTGAAAAATCAACTTAATAGCAGATTAAGCCTAGTATGAAGTAACGATAAAAAAAGTTGTTACGCTGAAAAAGTCATCTTTGAAAGTCATGCATAAAGTTAAAAAGTAGCTGAAGTTACGTCCTCTCTTCGAGTTAAGGATGAAGCATCTAACGTTGACTTTTAAAAATCGAGTAGTTTGTTTATCACTTTTTTATCAAGTAAATCAAAATTTGTCGATCTTCATTCAATTATTGTGATATCTATGGAACTGAATATTTCAAATAAAAAAATAAAAAAATCTATAAAAGAAATATCTAGATTGTTCGAGAAAAATGTCTTAGCCTTGTCTTAATATCAAACAATACACATGGAAAAAACAATACCCAATTCATTATAACTTAACAAAAAGTACTTACATTTCGACAGTCATTCTGATTTGTCAGACAATAACGAAGCAAAAGCTAGACTTAATATTGTTTTGTTGTCTTTTATTTGGCGATCCCATTGTTTTCTTTGTTCCCCTTGTTACAGTACGCATTAATGCCAAGACTTAATAAGTCGTTCAAGTAAATTCATTGAAAGCGACTCCGAACAAAAGTGGTGGTCTTAAAATAATAACAAGTTTTACCGATTACAGACTTTTGATACAACGGTGATGTAAGATCACTTTTTGCGCACAGAAATAATTGATCCCTATAAATATTTGCATGGAAATAAGGCTGAGATATTTCCTCACTCGTACTTTAACTTAGGGATATGATATGATATGGATGTGATATGTGGGTTTATTTGAAGTATGTCATGGTGTTACCATACTTCTTTAATTACATATATTTTCTTTTTTAAATTGGCACCTTGTTTTTATGTAGGTGTCGGATCAGGTCATTGGTACGGACATGGAATGGATTGGAAAGCGCGCCGGTGTGCAGTGGTGACATCACGCGATTTACTAACCAGTCTACCAACACACGGTGTGCTTGTACAGAGCCCTGATGTCCAGCTCGAGGAGACGACGACATTCAGTGTCGGATCGCGCTGGAGTTGAGACGTCTTGGAACTGTATCCGATTCATTGTGTCCCGTGATATTAAGTTGTAATCTCAAGCAATTTGTTAGTTTGATAGAAACAGTGTGTCGCACCCAGTGTGTTTTCATAGCACGAAACCCATAGTCTGCTCACATGATGTACAAGCCTAACGGAGTAAATCCTGACATACCCGACATAGGTACCGGTACCGGTATTCTTGTAATTTGTTATCATTTAATTGTGCTTCTGTGAGTTGTGCTATGTCTTTTGGGTGCACTGAATAAAAGGTTTATCTATCTATCTATCTCTATTCTAAACACAGATGCACCAACTGTCAATCTCCAAGCGCAAGATGGAGACCCCAGCATGAAGTCTATGTTAAAACACGTGCTAAGTAACGATTTATAGATTTCGGCGTCAGTATTGCCACAAGAGAAATTAATCAAAACGTGTTTATCATGTAAAGGTGGAGATGTATTATCGTGGGTGAAACAGGAGGCAAAGGAAGGAATCTGAAAGGATCTTGTAGATCTATAGATTCTGCAAACCTCCATGGGAAAAAGACGAAGAAACGAGTTTAGTTTTCTCTGTTTTTTCTAAATTTATCACAGACACCCCAAAAGCAGCTTTAAATAAAACTATAATAATATATCAAAAAATTAACATCGATATTTTATTTGTTGTGGTTTGTAGATCTAAACTTGCATGGTAAGTAAAGCTTGTATTTTTTGTATGTATTCCGTGGAAAATGTTGTTGGTAACACATTTGATTATACTAGTTTTTATTGTTTTTTATATTAATGTAATGTGTCACTGTTTGTTTTCCCCAATAAACAAAAAAAGCAAAAATATGCACGTAGGCATACATTTTAACGTATCAGGTGACTTTTTCAATTCAAAAAAAAAATCTTATCTCTTTACGTAATTCTCAGAAGTTTTAACCTCGAGTTGGAATCAAAAATGTCATTCGCAAACCTTTTACAAAGGAACATTGAAAATAAATGTAAGCGAAATGATGTGTAGATGATATTATTAAAATTGTCATTCAGCCATTCTGAGTAAAAAGTTAATAATAGAATAAATTATTTCATTTCATTGTTTTCATTGAATAGCTTTTGTTGTCATAGTATACAGGATGATTGGTAATTGGGTGTATTCCTTGAAATGGATGATATTCTCAACAATTTTGTCCCACATAACTTGGGGTCCAAACTGGGTTGTTTTTGAGAAATAGTACATAAACTTGTTCTGAAATTCTCTTGAAACTTCCTTTATTTTTCGACGCAGGTTTCTCAAAATAAATGTATGACACTTGTCGTGCAAATTACAGGACCGACTTTCTTGTCTCATTACACAGTTTAAACAGTGGCAGTGCTTGTGTAAGAAAGAAGAAAAGGAGTTACCTTACGGATAAGAGTAACTACAGGAATGTTTCTCTTGCCATTGTAACTGCTAAAGTGTTTGACGGTTTGCTTAACGCACTGTTAAATAGATCAGTAACTCTGCACGATAACCAGTTCGGGTTTCGTCCCTGGCTTTCCACTGAAAGTGCTATATTGTGTCTTAAGCAGACCGTCAAATACTATACAGATCGGAAAACACCCGTGTACACGTGCTTTCTTAATTTGTCCAAGGCTTTTGAGCTTGTAGCGTATGACCTGCTGTGGAACAACTTGAGGAGCATAAATTTGCCGCTAGAACTCATCAGTATATGTTCCAGTACTGGTGCATTCCAGTCTAATAGTGTTATATAAGCGGGGGCGATGTCGAATGCGTATCAGCTCGAATGCGGAGTCTGGCAGGGTGGCTTAACATCTCCTACCCTGCTTAATTTGTATGTTAACGGGCTGATCGTGGCGTTCAGCAATGAGCATATAGGTTGTCACATCGATGGTACATGTGTCAATAATTTGTTGTGTAAGTTATGCTGATGACGTAGTGCTGATGAGCGCTTCGGTCTGCGGCTTGAGGAAGCTGTTACAGATATGCGAGGAATATGCTTGTGGTAACGGTCTATTGTATAATGTAAAGAAAAGCCAGTGTATGATCTTTGAGACCGCCAGTGCAAAATGTCCGGGAAACATACCGCCGATCAGATTCAATGGGGTTCCTTTGCTAAGGGTGGAAAAGTTTACATACTTGGCACATGTTTTGACTGTTCACCTCAAAGATCACGCAGACATGAAACGGGAGCAGAGGGCGTTGTCTGTTAGCTACAGCGCCATCCGCGTCCAGTACAATAACGCGTTCAGAGCGGTGAAGGGGCTACCCCGAAACACAGCGCAGGTCATCGGGTATCTTCGCAGCGGCTCGCACTACCTCCTTCCACGCGATCATGCGCAAGCGCGTCGCTTTCTTGGTGTGCAGGGTACGGGTTAGCCCTAACATCGTACTGGTGATGATTGCGGGGAGACTGGACTGCCCCTTCATGCGACATTGTTCCGACAGACATGTCGCTTTAGCAGTGTCGGAGAGAAGGTATTAATTTTATTGTTTTGACGATGTTTTTAAATTTGATTTGATTTAATTTGTTTTGTTTTATTTGATATCTTTTGATTTGATTTGTTTTATTTGATTTTAATTGATTCAATTTAATATAGTTTGATTTTATTGTATTTTATTTTATTTGGTTTTATTTGATTCTATTTAATTTCATCCGATATTATTGGATATGTCTTGGGATTTCTATCAATTTATGTGTGGCAATGGGTATTTTCAAAATAAAATCTGCAACAAGTAAGACGTGCAAAACTATACAATACAAAAAAAACTTTATAAGTTCAATTTCTCAAAAACAACCCAGTTTGGACCCTAAGTTGTCCGGGTCAAAATTGTTGCAAATAAGGTCTAGTATCACCCATTTCAAGGAATGCACCCAATTACCAATCAGCCTATACATGTGGAAAAGTTACAGCATTTGCGAGAACGGATAAAACTAACAAACCTATTACATAAAGAGAATGATGTGGGTATATACAAGGTGGAAAGTACACGGACACAAACCGTTACCACGTATTCAGTACATCATTCTCAACCCGATGAAAAATGATACCGAAGTTCAATAAAGAAGCTATCCACCGTCCAAAGATAACGGTCAAAACGTAAAATGTACAGATAATATCATTATTTATAGCTCACAGCTATGTGGGGACATAGAAATTTTTAATCGGTAATTAAAAAAAACAGTTGTTTCCTACAAAATGTAATACATTCAGACCGTGTAGGTCAAAATGTATGGAACGTCATTCTTTTATATTATATTTTTTATACGGGGTGGAACGGACACCGACGCACAAACGGTTACCACGTACTCAGTAAGTACATCATTCAGAATCCCCCCTAACATAGAAATTTTTCGTCAGTAATTTAAAACAAAATCTGCTGTTTCCTACAAAATATTTAATACTTACACGGTCAAAATGTATAGAACGGCTAATTTTGAAGAAGAAATTCAAGGAGAAAACGCATTTTACCATAATAAAGGTTTTGACTGTAACATAGTATGTATCTATGTAACTATACCTAATGGAAGCATACGGCCCAGTCTCCTTCCTTTTCTTCCATAGAATTAGAAGAGATCAAAGACGATAAACTGAGCACGTAAAATTACGAAAAAACACCAATTATTAGCTTTTAATCCGCAGCAAGTGGCGACGACCAATTGAGGAAAATGGACGATTCCGACACTCTTAAGCGAACTCCTCTTTATAATATATCATTGGATACTGCTTGCAACGTTACGCTCGGAATTAATGGTACAGATCTCCAAGGAAAATCTGTGGCGCGACGAATACCGAAGAACATACCTTTTCCGGTTTATCTGTATAGTAGTAATGTGTGAGTGCATGTTTGTATGTAGTGTGTGTGTGTATGGTGTGTGTAGTAGTGTCTGTGTGTAGTATTTCATTCAGCGATATTATCTCCTTTTTTTGTTGTTTTGTTATAACATTTTAATTGTATAAATTTAAGCTTTTTTTTTTTAATATTTTTTTTTGTGTTTGTTGTGTGCACTTGTGGCATGGGCCAAATAAATATGTTTTCTTTCTTACTTTCTTTCTTTCTTTCAGCTAGGTTTAATTTTAAAACGAATAGACCATGGAGCTGTAACTAATGTGTTTGTACTTATCGTAAAAAGGATACAAGTAAAGTATTAGTGTTTTGTTCCTCTTACTAACTGGTAATTTATTTATTTATTTGGTACACCAACAGCAGTACATACTAAGTTTTAATGTAAAACGATAAAAATAACATAACAGTTCTGGTATATATGCCTATTATAGATATAAACAGCATTCACCATAAGACTACAACATAAAGTTCTCAAATCTTAATAATAAAATAATACAAATTGAATACAATATAAAATTTTCTTAAAACTAAATAAGATGATATGAGTTATGATCATATATGTATTATGAATGTGATATCTAAAGATTTTAATTTACATTTTTGTTTTTGTTAACTAGTTACACGATTAGTGCGCTCCCGTACCTCTGAAACTGATCTTCTGAATTAGTTGAACCGAATAAATCGGTTTCCAGTGATGTGTAGGAGCTATTGTAGTTTCTAATATTCGCAGCAAGGGAGCGTTGAGACCAAGGTTTGATTTACGGAAAGGAATATGAAACAGTCTGGTGATGGGATATCTGGGAGGTTTTGGAGGGACTGAATACGGAATACGCTCAACTAAATCGCTGCATTTTACTATTCCGTTGACAATTTTGTAAAGAAAAATAAGATCGCGCGAACCGCGACGGTCACGTAGCGACTTTATGTTGAAAAAATGAAGGCGTTGCTACTTACTATTTACTACTTACTAGTAAACTATTTCAGTTGGAATAACGAGGTTATTTGAAAATAAACGTACGTTTTTCATGATCATCTGCCTAGCCTATTCCCAAATATATTGGGGTCGGCTTCCAATCTAACCGGATGTTATTATTGGAACAAATTTTAGATGTGAAAAAAGTTTTAACACATCAGATAGCATAAAAATTAGCCGTGTTTGTTCAAAGTGAAACCGATGTACACTTGCGTTTTAAAAGGCAGCTCCCTGAATATTTTGCAATAAAGTTGCGGTCATGCGTTAAAAGTGAATAAACCATACATTAATAAACGGTAAGAAGTGAGGTTTATGAATCACATGTATTATTGGGAATGTGTTTTTATCAGTCGTCGTTAAGTCCCACTCCAAATGTGTACAATATGAGATAAAACATTCTCAGAAATACCAGCTTTATTTTTCGAATTAAATATCAGGCTAGCTCAAGATACCATTCTTTATTCCGAAGAAAAATGTAGCATTTACACCCTCATATAACCAGAGAGTTAGCAAAAGCAATATAACGTGACAAAAAGAATGGACCGCCCCTGGGTGTCATGAATTTCCGGGGCGCGGGGTCCTATCGTTTCCCGGGGTGTGTTCCCGGGCTATCCCAGCACTAATCCGTGGCAGGGATCACTCCCAGCGGGCCACGCGTTCACATGATAATTATTATACCCCAGCGGGCGGTATTCTCGATTACGTTGGCGTTGGTTGCGGTAACAGATCGTTTGTTACTTTGGCAACTTGGTTTTAATTGAAATTGGAGATGTATGCTGTGTTTCGTGTAACGTGAAGCTTTGCCAGCTTAAATGGGAAAGGATTTTAAAACCTCTTTAAGTTAACGTGAAGGTCAACTGGTAAGTCGTAGCTAAAGAGATTGCTATAATCACCAAACTTGGCGGATCGGAGTTTTATCTTAATCTGTTGATATTTATCAATTGTACGACGTTCATGAATAGGACTCAAGAGTCCTGTTTTGACTTAAAACGTGATGACCATAAACAAGAATTTGTGTGGTATACAACACTAAAACCCCCGACTACTGAAAAATCACGCTCTTATTAAATTCAGGGTTTACAACTTCAAATCGACTCCTCCTACTGTTGAAGTCGGTTAAAATGTAGCCTATGTTACCCGGGCGATAACAACGAATCGATTGACACCTTATTCATCAAAATTGGATGAATAGTTTAGGGCCTGGGAGGAAAATACGTAAATACAAACATACATACATACACAGACTGTTAAAATCATAACCCTTCCTTTTGACTTCGCCGCAGTCGAGTTAAAATACTCTTTGTAATTTCAAGTAACTAATTTGAACAACCGTCTCGCGTTGTAACTTGGAGCAGTGCGTAGACATCTGCTACGATAGGGTAGCTTCTGTAGCAGTGACTTCACCTACGTCGCGACGTCGTAGCAAATAATTTTCATCTTCATTTCATTCACTTTAGAATTAAATGTTAATAATATTCTTTACTCATTGATTTATATGACTAAATCGTAGGCAAACCGCTTACGATATAATAAGAGAAATAATACCAGCCTATTAACAGTAATAGGCTTTGCCCAGCAGTGGGACAGCCCACTGCTGGGCAAAGGCCTCTTCTCATACAGAACAGGCACTAGCATTGATCACCATACTTACTCAAGACTCATATCTATACTAATATTATAAAGCTTAAGAGTTTGTTTGTTTGGTTCAACGAGCTAATCACAGGAACTACTGGTTCGATTTGAATAATTCTTTTAGTGTTGGATGGTCAATTTATCGAGAAAGGTTATAGGCTATAAAAATTCACGCGGACGAAGGTCGCGGGCATCAGCTAGTTAATTATAAATTCAGGTTTCCTCACGATGTTTTCTTCACCGATGTCAGGAATGAAAACTAAATATGTTTTATGAATTGAAAAAGTCACTATCTAGTATCTAAGTCGTGCTTGCCTAGGTTGGTCTGTGGATGGGTGACCACCCATTACATACCGAGTTTCCTCCGTGCCTTGGAAAATACGTTAAGCCGTTGGTCCCGGCTGTCATTTAAAGATCTTTGACAGTTGTTACAGGTAGTCATTGGCCCAAAAAGTCTGACAACCAGTCTTACCAAGGGGTATCGTATTACCTAGTACTAACTGGGTTGTAGAGGTCAGATAGGCAGTCGCTCCATGTAAAATACTGGTATTCAGCTGCATCTGGTTAGACTGGAAGCCGACCCCAACATAGTTGGGAAAAGGCTAGGCAGATGATAATGAATTGAAAAACACATTAGTACTTGCCCGGATTTTAACCCACAACTTCGTGCATGAAAGGCGAGGCCTTAACCTGTGCACCATCGTGACGATTTAGTCTTCAGTGAACAGTGATTTTGCAGTTGCTTGCACGATACAATTAACAGCGAGAAACTCTGCACTTACTTTTTTTTTAACAAACTTTACTTTGTCAAGACTAGCCTAGAAAAGTATAAATTGTGTCACTGTTTCCAGTTGTTTTGCTTTTTTACTAAGCACCAACAACTTTACTTAACTTAATCACTTGAAACCTAAATTAAAAAGGTCGACTGGAGTTGAATGGGTCCCCATTTAGCTTTACAAGTATGTTATATTTGTATTCTTCTTTGTATTTTTATTTAAAACTGCAATTTCTTACTTTTATGCGGTTCAGAGAACATTATAAAAGGTATTAATTAACCTTTATCCGTTTAATATGAAGTATGCTAAATTATTATTAAACGAATGTAATTTTCTGAAGCTTACCCTTTCGAATCAGTGATATTATAACTAAAACTAACTACCCGCCGCGGCTTCGCACGGGTACAATATATACATATAGACCTTTCTCTTGAATCACTCTATCTATTAAAAAAACCGCATCAAAATCCGTTGCGTAGTTTTAAAGATCTAAGCATACATAGGGACAGACAGACAGCAGGAAGCGACTTTGTTTTATACTATGTAGTGGAGAGGTAGATATTGCTCTAGCGCGCGCAAATTATTGCAGACAAATTCAGACAACTGTCGTAATTTAAGTACTTCAAGTGCAATAGCTATCTATCTCTTTCTCGCACTTACACCTAATGATACCTATTAAACAGATTGTTACCACCTGCCTTGACAATTCCTGTAGATACTCTACCTATTTGTGTCACCGTCGCGATGACCTTGACCTCAAATCAATCTTTGCTCGAAGACTGTGTTCTCTACCATCACTTGAGACGCCTCCCGAATATCAAGTGAGTGTATAGTATCGAGTTTCACTGATTAATATTGTTCATTATTACGTTTTCTGTTAATAATTAGATACCCTGGTAATAAGGTTTCTAAACTCAATATTGTAGCATACTGAGATTAACTAATGTTATCATAATATCTAATTGACGGGTTGGTTGTGAATCGTGATCTTTTGTTTTCCAATGACGAGAAGAAACATGGGGTACATACAAGTCCTTGATTAAACCTGTCGTACTGTATAGGTCAGAGTCATCCTAGGCTGTGAGGAAGATGGATGATAAACGATTGCATGTAGCGGAGATGAGAATGTTGACATGGATGTGTGGAGTGACAAGAATGGATAAAGTAAGGAATGAGTAAATTTGAAAGTGGCGACTATTACAGAAAAATTGAAAGGAAGTCGTTTGTCTTGGTATGGACACGTAATGAGGAGGGATATGAGTAAAAGAGTGATGGACATGAATGTTGATGGAAGGAAAGGGAGAGGAAGGCCAAAGAAAAGATGCATGGATTGTGTGAAGTTGATATGAAAGATAAAGGAGTAAATGATGCCGTGACTTCAGACAGGGCAGAATGGAAGAAGAAAACGTGTTTCGCCGACCCAAAATAGAATGGGACAAGGGCAAAAAGATTATGAGGATTATGAAGAACAGAGTGTTCCTTATCCCCTATAGAAAAGGGAGGATTCTCCAACCAGACGGTTTTGTGTCAGGTGAGCTGATGCCCGACAGTTGTTGTTGGGTTTTTCTATATAGTCTTAGGTCGTGGTTAAGTTCAACTTTGCAATTTAGGAATCGATGTTAGTTCTTCATTTGTGCCATTGACGGCGCTGGCTTGTAGTGCCGCTACAGTGGTAACGCCAAAGATCTTTAAGACGCCATCAAATAATGAATAGTCATCATCATCCCCATTTCGTGACTTCCTTTAAATTTCGTTTGGCAAAATAAATTTCTTATTTAGTCGTCTTGTTAATAAAACTTTTAGTAGTAAATACATCTCGCTAAAAACTTCATTACTCAGTCCAGTTGGCTAACGAGCTATGAAACGGGTCATCGAGTCTTATAACCTAGAAATTCTGGGATCCTTTAGTTAGTACCAAGAATAAGGTTATGAGAAATGAAAGAAGAAAGCAGCCACGATATTAGACTTGTAATGGAAACCATTTGTTAGAGGATTTTATAAAAGTTTTTGTTATATTTTAATAGAATATTTTTTTTGGTTGAGTTTCTTCATTTTGTTGGTCTGTTGTTTTGTCCTGGCTATATTGTAATCCCTTTTTATTCAAATGTCCGGATGTATTTTTTATTTAAATATTCTTTATTTTTGCCTAGGACCTTTTCACGCACAAACACTCAAAGATAAATTTTGAATGTGCCATTCATTTTCAGAGGCAAAATCACTTTCTACAGGCTTAATTGAAAATATCATACAAATGAGCTAAAAGAAGTAGGTACCTTTTTTCAGTATTGTTAATGGTTAGAATATTAATGCACTAATAGAAATTGCCAGTAAGTTTTCATAGAGATACCTAATGCTTCATTAACTATGCATTAATAAATTCAGGCGTTTTACTCATTCGATGTAAGCAATACCTAAGCATGCTTCTGTGGTGAATGAAATGAATGTGAACTTTGAATGGGAGTGAACTATCAGCAGATCGAGGCCGCGACCAATAGTTCATGCTAAGCGTGACGCTTCTATCTATTTCCATTCTCTGAGCTTTGTGCGCTCGGATTTATTATAGTCGTATGGTTTGAGCCATTATGTTTGTGCTTTTGATTTCCGATTGTGTTTACACTCGATGCAGAGAAAGGTAGGTATGTTATATTGTGTTACTGGTATTAGCTTGAATGACAAAACTGGGATTGTGCAGCTGAGTTGGCTTTGTCACGTATAAATTATGTTGTTTAAAAAAAAAAACGACTGAACGACGAACATTGACGATCATCAGACTCCCTCTACTCTTCGGTTCTGGTGTTTGGAACCGCATTCGCTGCTTAATCCAACCTTACCTCGAAAAGCGACTTGCTAGGGTCTAGTCTACACACTAAGAAGGCCAACTGCCAGTCGTTCGTGTAGACTAACTCTGTCTTAACAGATATACTTAAATAAATTAACATCCTTTCACGCGCCATCAACGAAGGAATCTTTAAAATAACCACAAATACACAGATTGCATACGTCTTTATGTCATAGCCAGTGACCATGTACTAGTTCTGCTTTTCTATTCAGAGCTACGGACCCCTAAACCATATTTATAACTAGTTTCATACAGAACCTCCGCGGTACTGTATTAAATTTTCATAGCGCTTAAATCACTGTGTTAATATGCATCATAAAGCTCTTTGACATGAATTTTAACGGCAGTTTGATAGTTAGAAAACTTAGTCAACTATTTATGTAGGTAATGTATGTTGACAGTTCGTCGACAGGGGCTTAACTGCCAAGTTAAATTATTGCGTTACGAAAACTACGACACCTAACTTAGTATGTCTTTTCTTTTCTTAAGTACTAATTCTCAACTTCACACTGCATCATCTGCCTAGCCTTTTCACTACTATTTTGGGGTCGGCTTCCAGTCTAACCGGATGCAGTTGAATAATAGTATTTTACGTGGAGCGACTGCCTATCTGACCTCCACAACTCAGTTAGTTCTGGGTAATACCATACCCTTTGGCAAGACTGACTGTCAGATTTTCGGGCCACTGTAACGACTGTCAAAGATCTACAAATGACAGCCGGGACCAACGGCTTAAGGTGCTCTCCGAGGCACGGAAGAAACTCGGTATGTAATGGGTGGTCACCCATCCAGGAACCAACCTAGGCAAGCGCAGCTTGACCTAAAGATCGACCCGAGCGGCAGGGATTATTTAGCCACGAGCTCCTCTCAACTTCACACTGCAATTAAACAATAATTTAGAAGGGCACTTTTAAATACTCATTTATAAACGCGAATGAAAATATATTACCTTAAAATGGCGATGATTTAATTTTAACTTCCTTCCTTTTCTTATCTTTGACTGATTGTTCCATAATGAGGATGGGATGAAACGCTTTTTTATGCTTATTTAAAATGTTTCTTTACAGGCTGCCTCGTTGGTGTAGCGGTCGCAAGCGTGACTGCTGAGCATGAGGGCCTGGGTTCGAGTGTAATTGGGGTTTTTTCTTCAGGAATTTCTCGATCACAGAGTCTGGATTTGTGCCCGGCTGATGGAAATAGGCTCGCCCCCTATTCATGGGACCTAAACATAACTGCGAAACGTGGGCGTACTTTTTTATGTAGAGGTGTGTGTATTAGGTAGAGGTGTACCTAATAGTACACGCACGCCTAACGCTTCGTAGATTACAGGAGTGATGTTATGTTATGTTCTTTACAGAGTTTTCTTCTTTGGTTACAGAAAGAAGATACTAAGAAAGAAGAAGCTACTAGTGCTGGCACGACCTATTCAGTGTGGGCCATGTATCTTCATAAAGATCTTCGCATCGGAATGGGCAACTAAACTCTTTTACAGTTATTGTGCCTTGTGGCTTTGGCTGTAGCTTAATTTGTTTGCCTTATTACTACGGTATATCTATACAAATAAATAAAATTGAAGTGTCTGTGTAATTTCAGAATAACAGCTTTTACCGAATGCATAAATGAAAGTATACATATCAGTATGGTACTTATAACAAAAACGCTTTTTTTTAATTTTTGTCCGTCTGTCTGTTTGTTCCGGATAATCTCCGAAATGACTGGACTGATTTTGACGGGACTTTTACTAGTAAGTAAGCTACTTTTATTTTAGAAAAAAGATTAGGGTCCATGTAAAAAAATAAAACCCTTGAAATGGTTAACAAAATTCGGTTCAAATAATCAAAGTAATGTACAAGGTCTATCTTTTCATACACGAAATATTTTATGAGTAACTTCTATAAGTCGTAAAGTCACCATAGCAGCGAAAAAAAATATCCTTTTATTCAGACACTGGTTTCTTGAGAGTCCGGAGTGTCCGTGTATCTGACCTCCACAACCCAGTTACTGGGTAATGCGATACGATTGGTAAGACTGGTTGTCGGTTCAGGCCACTGACTACCAGTAACGCCTGCCAAAGATCACGACAGCGGCGACAAACGGCTTAGCGTGCTTTTTGAGGCATGAAGGAGTGACTGAGGTGTGACTTTATGTATTTTTATAGCATTTTCTGACTTTGTTCTGTGACAATAAGAATATAAAAATTTGTAAAGTTAGTATTTTTAATTTGAATAGACGTTCTAACTGATGGGTGAGGAACGAGGTTACTTATATTATAATTGTTTATGTGCTTATTTTTGTGTGTACTTACTATGCAAATATTTCGACACAAATGTATTTTTGTTATGAAATAAATAACTTGAACTTGAACTGGTCTAGTGGTGGCAAGCACGACTGCTGAGGATGAGGTTCTAAGTTCGATTCCCGGGTCGGACAGTGTTATTGGGTTTTTCCATCAGGAATTTCTCAGCCACAGAGTCCGGATTTGTGCCCGGTTAATGGGCTCGCCCCCTATTACATGGGACTTAAACATAACTGGCAAAATGTGGTTGTCCCATTAGGTATACCTCTGCCTAACCCTTCGTGGATTACAAGTGTGATGTTATGAAAGAGTCTCGATAATTATGTCATGCACAGTCAAACGTAGCTAACTACGATCGAACCGTGTATGGCTGTTACTGTTATCCACGAGACTCTCAATGCCAAATACCTACATGAAATATTTTTCGTTAACAGACCACAGTTTTATTATAATCGTATGAGTAAAAATTTCTATGCTTCATTTCAAAAATCAAAATCAAAAAAAAATAATTTCACATAGGCCTCGATGGACACTTATAAAACGTCGACAAAAAGGTGCACGGTTCGGGTTGGTCGTTTCCTATGGAGTAGAACCGGCAAGAAACTCCATGGTTACTTTTTTCAAATCATTTGGTATTACAATATTATCATGGATACAGCATTTATAAGTAAGGGGGGACAGTGTAGGCCGGACAATAAGTCGTTGCTTACTACATAAAAAATGTAAAACAAAATAAAAAGTAAACAAGCAGCTGGGAATCTACAAAGCCTATGTTAATCTACTATGTTCGCACATTCACAAACAATCGATAAAAAAGGATCTATACAAAGGTAAGAAAACATTGTAAAATACACAAATTAAACAAGTGACACAAATACTGTTATCAGTGCTGTAACTATTCTGAGAAAAAGATGTATAAATGATTTAAAAACTATTGTAAAAATCTGATTCGAAAAAAGAGAAAAAATGAGGTTGAGAATAGTTAGAGACATCCACATATTTGTGCCGATTATGAGCTACCAGGGAAGCCGCACGCGCAGAAGGAACTAAAGCTTTTTAAACATTAACATTTCACATTTTTGATGTATTTTTTGAACATTCCATCGGTCAGTTCTGTAACTGTCTTTGGCAACTTGTTATAAAAGCGTATACTGTTTATAAGAAAATACTTGCTAGTTTTTGTTAATCTAAATTTAGGCATTTTATAATGAAACTATAATTTTCATCAACTTAAAAGAAGTTCGTCTAAGTTCAGATAGGAAGGAGTAGAAATAACTAATTAAATCGAGTAGGTACAAAAGTTGAAGATGCACTAGATTTCAAGATTGAAATCGTGTGATTGTAGAGTGAGATCGCAAACAATCTAAGGAATTATTACTCTCTGTGGAGAGCTTTCATTTTGAGCAAGACGATGTCCTCGAATCAATATGAATATTTGTGTTGAAACGCTAAATTTCGGATGATTTTCAAACAAGATATTATTTAAAATCTTATGTATGTAGCAGTAGCGAAGGGTCAATTTTTGTAAGAGGTAAGCCGTAGTAGATTTCTTTAATACGATTTTATTATTTGTCTATAAAATACTGACTGTGCCAGTTTTCAAAGGGAAGCCGGTAGGAATCGAGTTGTATGGAACCTTCGCCACTGGTATGTTGGATTAATTTAAAATGTGTATACTTCAATAGGCTGTATAACTAAGTATTTCTAAACTATAAAAAGTATGTTTATGAGCAAATGATTGGACGAGTGATTGAACAAGTGAAAGGTGGAGAAAAAAAGTAAGATGGCGATTAGAGACAATAAGAAATATGTTTTTAAGATGTAAAGGTGTTAAAGTTGTAACAAACTGTTGTCTCCAGTTATCTGGCGTTTTTCTGGAGTTCCCACACACTACATGTATCTTGATTTCAGTGTTTATTTTGTAAATGTAAGTACCGCAAAAGTTACATGAAAGTAGTAATTATTACTGTACTCCAAGTTTGTTAATTTTACAACAAACTCAACAGCACACTACCTTATAATAAATAAAACAACATCACGACCCCAGTCATCTTCAAACTTTCTGAGAATGAAAACCCATTATTCCTGTACTAGGAATCAACTATCAAACAATAACACCCACGCTCCAAACTAACCTCAAACAAAAAAGTTCATATCCGAACAAATACTTGCAAAAGAAAATACCAGTTAATAATAGCGACCTGATATCTTTTGATCCTTAGTATTATCAATAACTATTTGGGGCGGTATCGCAGATAGCACGGAAGAATATAACAGTATTATGAAGTTCCTGAAAGCGAGTATTTCCGTTCTGGTTTATAGGATTACCTGACGGTACCGTGGCGATATTGAATCGAATACCGAACCAGCAAACGTAGATGTGAGAGTTTTTAAACATAGATGAAATATTAGATCCGTAGTAGTGGTTATGAGTTCCTTTGATTAAGTAGTTTTGAAATTGGTCCCACTTTATTGGAAAACGTTACGTTACTGCTATAAAAATTGATTTGTAATTTTGTATGGTATAAATTATGATATTTTCATCAACCATATGAAAGAATATAATGCTGAAATAAACATAGATTATTTCAAAATGAGGAGAAAGACATTTAAACAAATTGAGACTAGAATGGTTAGTATTGTGATTAATAGAATCGCATTTAATTAACTTATTGTGACCAGGGGGGTTACCATGATATGATAATTCCAGTGTGCGAAAGAGACAGAGCTATACAAACCGTCTAGCGCCATCTCTTTCCCACACTGGAATTACTCCTGCTTTAAGACGTCATGGTAGGCCACTAGCTACTAAAGTAATTTAAGATTCACAGGAATTTAAAACAAGAAATGCACTATTCCCTATTCGATTATGCTCCGCTAAAAAAGTCTAAAGGTAATCGGAAATACAGGATTTAGGATCTCAGGATTTACTGCTATATGAATAAAATCATCAACGAGAATTATGAGCTACAACAGAATAGTTTTTTCTTAAACAATAAAATTTTCTCTATAATGAATATGATTATGATGCTCCTTTGTCACGACAAACAATTCACGCCCGAGAAACTTTAAACTGTTCTACTAGTGCTCTTAATCATCGGAATTTAAGACCTCGATCTTGGATGGCCGCTTTTAGCTAACGGAGTATCGTGGCCAACATTTCGTCGTTCAAAACGAGACACTTAGTTACTCTCAAGAGGCGAAATAACTAGATTAGTTTTGTATATTTTAGCATTCTCGATTTTTTGGGAATTTTCATAAAGGAGAAGATAAGATATAAAATATTCTGGAATATTGTCTAAAACAAAACCTGCCTTACCAAGAGTTGAAGTATAACTTGTTTGTAGTAAGGTTTGAGCCTAAAGAGGAACCTCGAAACCATGTTTACCCTCTAAACGTGTTGATAATCCACGTCTAGTTAGTATATTGTTATCTGAATTTAGTACTTGTAGTAGCAAGTTCAATTCCAACAAGGATCGCAGTTTCCAATTTTAGAAACAATTCCGAAAATATTTCGCTTTAGTTCAGAAAGATCAAAGGAGTTCAGATACGTATTTATCAAGATATTTGGTAGTCCATCAGCTTTCTGACCCAAAATTCGAAATTTAAAATGCGACTCACGATTTCAATAAAGAGTAAGACATTGAATTTCTAATAGAATCCGAGCAACGGAGATGTTGCATAAAATTTAGAAGCTTCCTACCTAAAGCCGGACGTTTGGTCACACGATGCCAAGCAGAGTCACAGGAAACTTCCTCAACTAATGCAATTAGACACAATTATCTCGGAATTTGGAACTTTTTGAAGTACAATTCAAGAGTGTAGTCGCGAGTTCTTTATCACTAGTGAAGAGGCGAGTCTTGGGTAAAGAGGTATGTATACTATTACAATTTGTACAAAGTGAGCTCTTTCCACCGCTCGTATTTATTTCCCGAGGAGAAATGGCCGCGTGCATTCCCTACCGCGTTATTCTGAGAGGAGATTAAACGTCAACATTCTGAACAGAGCCTTCGCGTTCTAAGCTTTAGATCATACGGTTTATACCTATTATCATATTAACTTGCGTTAGATAGCTTGAGCTGTCGGAATAAGTTTGCTTTATTTGAGAAGCGATTGCTTTTAGAATACGTTGAATTTATTGTGTTATTCCATTACAAACGAGGAAATGTGCGTTTTGCAGTAAATTTTAAAAGCTATAAATGTTTACCCGTTGAAATTCAGTTAGTATCTTAAACTGGAGCACATCAATTGTGAAAGCAATAAACGATCAGTTGTTTTGAACAATAACTCATTTAAATAAATTAATATTAAACAAATGCATCGCGGAACAATAAACAGAACTTTTTCTTTTATTTATAGCCAGAATAACTCTTTCTGCGGTTTTGTTGGCCCCGTTGTGCAATAATAAATTTACTGAGCATAAATTAAGTACGTCACACGGTTTATGCTGTGAACCTTTCTCCCAAAACCATTCGCGTTTGTGTTAATTTGTTATTTAACATATTTCTTTGAAAAGTTCTCTTGTTTGATAATGAGTGCAGCTTAGAAAACGCTTTGTGTGCTTCGTTTTATAAGCTAGTTCGGCGACGTGATTAGTGTTCGTTCTTGGAAGTTTTGCCCCGGTATAAGACGGGACTTGATCAAGTGCCTGAAAAGTAGTTGCCTAATCTTACTTTACGTCTTCTTCGTACCGCGTTGAAGGCAATCTTAATTGAGTCTGTCCCGAATTTGGCGACAAATTTTTTGCCATTTAATAGTTCATTAAAGAAGAAAGAAAAATATCCCTTCGAAAAATATGTTTTGTCGCAGGGATATGACGTGCATACAAAGAGACAAAAAAAAGAAAAAAACATGCAACGCATAAAAATATTACATTGCGCAGTACGTTTTACCAGTCGTTAGTTTGAATTAGTTACCTATCGTGTAACAGGACATTCAGTACACAATAAACTATCCTATCGATTTTGTGAGAGCACCATTATGAACACCCATCGCACTTTTTGAATCACCCATATACATACAGATTGACAACAGATCATATTGGCTTTCATAACCAAAATATTCTCTTACTTCATCATCTGCCTAGCCTTTTCCCAACTATGTTGGGGTCGGCTTCCAGTCTAACCGGATGCAGCTGAATACCAGTATTTTACATGGAGCGACTGCCTATCTGACCTCCACAACCCAGTTAGTACTAGGTAATACTAAACCCCTTGGTAAGACTGGTTGTCAGACTTTTTGGGCCACTGACTGCCTAACGACTGTCAAAGATCTACAAATGACAGCCGGGACCAACGGCTTAACGTACTTTCCGAGGCACGGAGGAAACTCGGTATGTAATGGGCGGTCACCCATCCACAGACCAACCTAGGCAAGCACGGCTTAACCTAAAGATCGACCAGAGCGGCTGTTATTATTTAGCCACGAGCTCCTCCATAAAGATCGACCCGAGCGGCTGTTATTATTTCCTAAAGATCGACCCGAGCGGCTGTTATTAAAAATATTCTCTTACTTCCCATAAAAAAATTACTGTTGGTTATTACAAAGGCTCAGATACCATAATATGAAAAAAATATAATAATAAACACTATCTATAGCAGCTTTTGATACTTTAACACTATCCGCAACCTGTAACACACACGTATTCGTTTACACGTAAATTTAAATAATAAAAGGGATGCTACAAAAAAACAGGTAAAATAAAATAATATTTCCTTTTTTGGGCGCCTAGAGACGAGGTAAACACCGTAGGTGGCAGAATATATTGTGTAAGTACATTCTTTTCTTTCGCGTTGCGTATACAGTTTTGATGCTTATTTTGTATGTCGGATCCGGTCGTTAGTACGGACATAAAATGAATTGGAAAGAGCGCCTGTGTGCAGTGGTGAGATCACGCGACCTACTTAATATCAGTCACAACACAGCGTGCTTGTACAGAGCCCTAATGTCCAACTCGAGGGAGGACGACAGTCAATGTCTGGTCGCGGCGGAGTTGAGACATCTTGGAACTGCACCCGATTCATTGTGTCTCGTGTTATTGTGTTTAGTTGTTATCTCAAGTAATTTGTTGGTTTGTTAGAAACAGTGTATCGCACCCAGTGTGTTTTCATAGCACGAAACCCATCGTCTGCCCACATGATGTACGAGCCTGACGGAGTAACTCCTGACATATCCGACATGTAAATAAAAACATACAGTGTCAGCTGGTTTTTCTCGGTAGTCGTAAAACTAGAAAAGGATTACTCTGGTTCGTTTTACGAGAAACCCACGTTTGCTACGTTACTATGTACAAATTACTATGCTGATTTGGGAACGGTAAAGAAGATTACACCTGCAGGAACAGGAAAGATTATCAAGCAAATGGTTTTGTAATTTTTGTTTTACTACCAGGTTGTCGGATTTTTTGTTTACTGCAATATACGCGTTCTAGTAAAGATACGGAGAAAACCGGTTGCTACTGGAATACTGTTGGGTTTTAAATACCTACAAGATATACCTAGAACATCAGTTCGGATTGCTTTTGTTCAAAACATAATTCTACCCGTTAAAGTTCAGCTAGAGTACTTTTCTTTTTATGAGCAAATAGCGACATCATCTGCCTAACCTTTTCCCAACTGTGTTGGAGTCGGCTTCCAGTCTAACCGGATGCAGCTGAATACCAGTATTTTACATGGAGCGACTGCCTATCTGACCTTTACAACCAAGTTAGTACTTGATAATACGATACCCTTTGGTAAGACTGGTTGTCAGACTTTCGGGCCACTGACTTGTAACAACTGTCAACGATTTACAAATACAGCCGGGGCCAACGGCTTAACATGTTTTCCGAGGGACGGAGGAAATTCCACGGATCAACCCAGGCAAGCGCGGCTTAATCTGAAGATCGACCCGACCGGCTGTTATTATTTAGCCACGAGCTCCCTCAAAGGAAGGCAAAAGCTAGCCCGTTCAAATCTATGAATACTTATAGACTATTAATAGTCATGCAGCATAATATCGACATTAAATATAAGTTCATACAACTCGAATTGATTTATACCACTTTGAACCACTAAATTTAAACTTTGTTCTCACAATAATTTAATATCGTCAGCAAAAACAATTTATTAACATGGTTAACAAACAAGTACTAAACAGTTTCCAATTTTATCATGAGTAAGCTTTATAATTTGTGTACAGTACTTTATGAATAAATAATATGCTACAAGCTCATTTTATTTATTTGTCATTTTAAAGTTTTAATCGAAATACTATTTTGTTAAAATTCAGATTTAAATAAACATATGCAGTATTCATATTCAATTTCGACGCAATTTGGTTTATTTAAAGATTGTGTTTTTGCATAAGCGGTTACGTGCACAGTTTATCCAAATGTGCTTGACGGAATACTGCGCTAATAATATTTACTGTGCCACATTGAGATTATGGCGCTTGACATATATTATACATGGTGTAAACAGACCCTTCACATAGCCGTCAACCAAGCATTCTGTACATCAAACTAAGTAACTTTACGCAAGAATTATTGCTGGGAATCGAGTTTTTTTTTGGGTGAAATATCAAGTTTTACGGTAGGGCTCGATGGAAAGCACTCAAAGCATTGTGCTGGTGGATGGATTGAATAGTACGGGGGTCGTAGAGGTGTGTAAAGTAAAAAACTTACATTAAAAACATGTATTTTAAAAAAACCTCAGTCCCAACGTTCGTTTCCAGGTATGGTCTAGAACAAAAAAAATATCGCAAAGACGGTGACAACAAGTGACTTTCGGCTATGTTAAGGGTCTATTTACACCCTTTATGTAAATGTATTTTATAGCAGCATACTCTGTCCCACTGCCGGGTAATGGCCTCCCCCGTGACTTTCCAATTTTGTTTACAATTTGCCTTCTCTGACCAATCCGCTAAGAATGAGTCCAGATCGTTAAGCCAACGTTTCTTGGGGCTGCCTCGGTTACGACAGCCGTTTTCAGGCACCCACAATGTGACTATCTTTGCCTGTCTGTCCGGCTTCATCCTAGAAAAGTGACCTGCCCAGTCCCACTTCAACCTGGCGGACTTGGCGCCAACATCGGCTAAGCCTGTCTTAAGGCCTGGACACAACACGACGCCGCCTGATGTGTCCAGGCCCCTAGACCGGTTACACCTTAATACGGTTTAAGGTCTGTATATTATCATCTGAAAAATAATTTCTGCAGTGTCACTCAAAAAAGAAATAGTCGTGGAGGTGAAGATTTTAATTTTGGTTTCAGAATCAATAGAGGTTAAAACCGTGTAGGTAGAAACGATATTTCCTATTAGTAAGTATTATTACAAGTATTTTTTTAATTCTAACGAAGAAAATCCTGCTAGTTTTTTCAACAAAATATTCACGAAACAAGTCTGTTCTTTTTTTGTCCAAAATAATTATAAACGCGGTATGTTTGGAGGAAAATAAAAGACAAAGACTTTGTTGAGTTATGGTTGAATCGTGCGCAATAGTTCTGCGCTTGGTCCGGGACTTGTGGCATGCAAATGAAGCAATGTATTGCATTTATAGCGTTGAGTGTAGGCGGGCCGAGCTTTTCAAATGGAAGGTGAAACAACTGTTTAAGTCCTTTACTGAATTACATCATTTAAAGTCGTGTTTCAGCGAATAGAACAGCGAAGTTTTCGGCTTGATTGTAGTAAACCGGTTCTGTTCTATAAAACTTGACTTGACAGAGTTTCAGAGACGTTTGACAATGATTTTTCTCTCTTTTTACTGACAAAATCTTTAAAAAGCAATATGAAAGCTCATTAAATTACACCTACGCGTAATATGAAACTACAGAATATGTCATCACAAGTTATTAAACTCGCTTAAAATTTGTAGCTATCGCCAAACGCATAACTTGAAAAAAAAAAACAAATCAGGCTCCTCCCAAATGTTAATGTTAGTAGGTAGTCGGTAATGGCGGTTTCAGCTTGCCCCTCGAAGGCCCCTTCATTAGCATACACCCAAATATAATTATAGTTTTTGTATCTGTGACAGGCAAATTTGTTAATTTCTAGCTAACCTTTTCGCTGGTTTCTGGGAATCCCCTCGTTAAGTTAAAATGCATTTTCTCTATTTAAAATCAGTTTTTTCGGAACGTCTTAGTTCTAGAAATCTCTACAGAAAATGTTTTTAAAACAGTCACAAAACATAAAGCAAGTGTTTAAGTAAATGTTGTCGTGCACAAATACCCGCACTTTCCAGGGCTTAAATGAGGGAAATGGCAGAGCTGTCCAGGTCCCTGTGTACTGGTGGCCTACTATGACGTCTTCCAGTCAGTCATAGCAGTCGCTGCTTGCGCCAAGGGGGCGCGGCAGGCGGTCACGGGGCATCGCCCCCTGGCCGCGGCAGCCATTCCTTGGCCGTAACAACCGCCCCGTCGTTGGGCGACCTGTTTACAACGCGCAAGTTACGTACGCTGCAGACGGTGGATTGAAAAAAAACCAAAGATTATTTATAACTAATTTAATTTAAAAGAAATTACTACAATTAATATGGTGAAACCTATTCGATGCTAGAATATGGAATGACGACAAAAATTCTTAAAAATAATTAATTGCTATGGTGAATTTCGCTGCGTCGGCGGCTCGTGGCTGGACGGATGTCGATGCTGCAGTTTTCGTGAGTTTGGCGTAAACATGCAGGAATGTGCGAGGTCGGCGATATCCATTAGGGATCCGTATTTAACACCTCCATCCGCAGAACAGCAACTATTTGCACATGTTGAGAGAAAATGTTGCTGGGAGTTCATCTCGTTTTCTGGTCACATCTTCATACGTGTGTATCTTAAGGGTTTGCTGCTTTTCTTTGTTGCCTGCTCTAAGGTTCCAGCATTTGTATCTGCGGCTTATTACCAAAATGATAAGTATGGTTGCGCAAAGTAAGATGATGTAAAATGGTATGGTGGTATGGTATAGGACAACCGGTTGAGTCTGGTCTATCTGAATAGGGCTTTCCATCAATAGTTTGTTCTGGATGCCATGAAGTTCTTCCAAGTTGACTGAATTGATGCCGATGATGTGAGTGGAGTCAGTCGTTTGATTCATGTCGTTATAAGGGATCTTTGATAATTTTAGTGGCTGTCCCTTTATCTCGTTGCTGTCGTTAATGATTGTGAATTCTGTTGTTTGCAGGTAGCAGTCCATAGGTATGGTGACGAGGTAACTTCCCTGGAGAATGTTGAAGTCTTTTCTGCCGCAGGCTAGCTGTACTTTGGTCGGCTGAGGCAATGATAAGATGTAGTGTTGATCGTCCAGTTTTTCTACTGCTTGTTTGGAGAGTGAAATCTTGGTGAATTGGCAAGTGTCTTCTAGACCTTGGTTGATGATGAGCTCTTGGATGCAATCAGGCTTCCTCCGGATCTGATGGCTTGTCTTCCTTTCACAGAGATGGATGCTGATGTACTTCAGGCATTCAGCCGCTATGTACAGTAGACCTCAAAAGTGCAGCACCATGCTAAAGATTACATTGCTATGAACTGTGCGAGCGCGATACAGCAGTGTGTGTGCGTGTGCGTGCATGAGTGATGTCTCAACATTCTACACATAACACACACTAATGAACTGTCGTCACACTACGCGAAATAGCATTATATTTCTGTTGCATTTAGAATACACATCATAGTGATGACCTGTTCTTACCATTGCATTGTTAAAATTCGCGTAGTATTAACATGAGTTGGTAGCTGTTTGGGCTGAGCATGGGTTCACGATCAATGAAGTCCAAGTTCGAATCCATGTTATTACAATGTGTGGCTGTTTTTTGTTTCTTTGAAACCTTAATTATATTTGTATTTTAAGCAGAAAGTCGTTAGGTATTTATGTTTATTTATGATATAGTTATGCTTATTATTTATTTTTTATAAGAAGTTAAATATTAGATAGTTATTGTATTATTATTTAACCTCATTAAATGATTTTTATTTTATGATTTCGGTGTTGGAAGGTGGAAATAAAAAAATCATGCTGAATGATAACAAAAATGTTTATTCGTTTTATTTATTTATAAAATTAACAAACTTTTATGAGAATGTGACGTCACATTCCTATCTAGGCAAAAAAAAGTTCTCTTATCACCGTTCATAAGATTTTTTGTTGTAAACCCACTTAGTCAATTCATAATAAGAATAACATAACACGGAAAGGATATTCTAATAACACAAATATAATATAATATAATATAATATAATATACTTTATTGATACAATTCCTTACTATTGTAAGGAATTGTATCTTACTATCTAGCTAAATTTCACAATATTTAAAGGCGCACAGAAGTTGAAACCCTGACTCCTAAACTAGGAATACCTGTGACTTAGGAGTCAGTGTTCTACTGCCACTTGGACACTATAAACCCTTATGAAAATTAAGAGCTGGTAAGGTGATGTTATACAAAAAGAATATATTATAATTGTTGATACCCGCTTATTATAGGTATCAGTATTCAGCAGAGTTAATTGAATACTATGAATATGAGTATAATATATGAGTTAGACTTTATGAACGTGTTTTTTTAATGTAACGTCACATTGAATGTATTGAGGTTATAGCTTAAGTGTTCATTTTCTTGACGAAAAGAATATTGAAACTAAACCCCAATTTAAGATCATTAAATTTAAAATTTATTTCTTAATTTTTTATTTTTTTATTTACGGTTATGTTAATATTACTAAATATTTAGTTACCCGGTCTACTTATTAAATTAAGTATTATTATTTTTTCGCCATAAATTAAGTCTTCCTTTTGGCAAGACTTGAAAGTCTTCTCGTCAGAAAATACAGTCACCTCCCAGTTAAAATGTAAATAATCTCGAGCAAAACGTAGTCTTTCCTCCCTGTGTTTTTGTGTCAAAAATGGTTTTTAGCTGGCTTCCGATGATGTAAACCTTCAGCATGGAATGCATGGCGAACAGTCTGTAATGTAGTATCCAATTGCTCTGCAAACATTATAGTTGGAATGAAACCATTTGTTTCATATTCTTCCACCATAAAACGTCGCTGAGTCGGGTTAATAAGCGGCGGCCTTTCACTTCTTAGACGACTCTTCAGACTACCTTCTTCCTCAAACCTCTTTACCCAACGGCTAACAGAATTTCTAAAAAAAAACAAAATATGATTACACACTTGCAACTACCAATTTATTTAATAATAAGAAAATCACACACCACAACTATCATCATAATAATTATAATTTTTAAAAATAACTTACACATTTCAAGCCAGTTTCAGTTGAAATTTGAGAAATATTAAGCCCATTTTTACGCAAAGTGACAATATTTGCCCTGTCATCAATACTAATATTAGCTTGCATCTTGAATAAAGACAATCAAACAATACGCTAATCGTAATAATAACACAAACGCTCGAAACAAAGTTCACCAACTAACAACGTCATAACTAACTACTTTGTTCAATCCAGAAGTTTATTTTGTTTCACATTCACCCTCATCTTTTTTTTTAATAATAAGTTCCAACTAATATTTAGAAAAACATATCTCATCGGGTCTAACGTATCATTTATAATTAAAACACAAAAAGAGTAATGTCACTTGGGTTCGAACGCAGAGTATACAGTGCGAGACATTTTATCTATAGCGTTAACCGCTAAGCCAGATAGACACATAATTGTTTGTTTGAAATTAAATATCACTAACTTAATACTCCGTCGCGACATGACAGGCTTGTCACTAAGGCAAATGATCATTATATCGCACTCTTTCTGACTAGATAATTATGAAAGAGAGCGATATACGAGATCGTGTATGTGTGCAAAATATTTGTTATGGAAAAAGGTCGTAAGTGCGACTTGTTTTGATGCGATCGTTTTGTGAAACTGCTACTGCACTTATGGTCTCTACTGTACACGAATGATTTCTCGTTTGTTGCTATGTAGGGAGAGGAAGGAATAAGGGCAAGTTGTTGCTTATTGGGTACGATGGATAGTTTGTATAACTCGTATAGGTCTATAGAAACTATAGGGAAGCTGTATACTATTACTATTCTTTTCTCAATAAAATAGGAACCTGGTTTTATAAGATTATAATATTCTCGTAATTCTAAATTTAAGACTTGATCTTGGTTGTATATGGATTTTAATCTATCTACCATGGATCTTAGAACATCTATATCTATCATGGAGTGATGAGTGCTGGACGCACGAATAAAAGCCATTATATTTTCTAAGCTAATTATCTCTAACATTAAATCTTCTACATTATTAGTTATGATTCCTAAAATTTGGGCAAACTTTGCAAATTTTATTAAGCTGTGGTCTGTGTAAGCATTTTTCTCTAGAATTAATTCTAACGTTGCGTTAACCCTTTCCTGGTTTTTTGTTATTTGGTCTAGGATAGTACCATGTTGGGACATCCATTATTTACTTAAGCTGATATGATTGTTGAATTCTGATACTATTTTATTTTCATTATTTTGTAAAGTTTTAATAGCCTCATCATATTTCAAGGCATCTAGATAATCTAAGTTGCCAGTAACACTTTTTATTACTGACCCAAGGCTATCTACAAGACCTCTTTTGACTCTAACAGGTTCCAAAGATTTTACTTGTTGTAGTACATTACTAAGTTTTTTAGTAAGATAGTCAATCTGATATTCGTAGAGCATGTAAGACTCATTAGTAAGTTTAGTTTTAAAAGTCTTTAGTTGCGTCTGTACGGAGTTTATTTTATCTTCTATGTCGGTTAATTGTATATACTGTATAAATGAGTGGTAATGTGTAGTTAGTCTGGTCGGTCCTAATCTGTATGGTAACAGTCCTGGTCCATCGGCTGGAGTCTCAAGTCTTATCTCTTGGGGGTGAGTCGCATGGATTGTCAGAAGTAGCAGGATTCTGTAACAATTGGCTTGTTTTAGGAACACGTTTCAGCCGTGCTTTGGCTATGGGGCCACGTTTTTTCGAAGTGTATATGTGTATAGGCAGATCGGCGAGTACTGTGTCCTGCGTATAACGTGGTGCAGCTTTCTGGCGACTGGCAAAGGGGTTTTTAATAAAAACTTGTTGTTGAGGGACATATTTTGAAGAATTTTTTATTTTTGAAGTCTGGGTATTGTAGAATTGGGTCATTGGTTAATAAAGTCTTACAGGTTTCAAAGGCATTGACATATTCGGGGCTAAGAGTGATTTTACTACCTTTCTTAAGGCATAAGGTACGAGGTTTGGTGATGCGAGCGAAATCGGGGATGAATTTTCGATAATAACCTAAAAGTCCTAGAAATTGTTTGATTTCCTTAGGGGTCTTTGGAATTGGATATTTTTGGACAGCACAGATCTTGTCAGGGTTCGGCTTGATGCCATTTCTACTAATGATATGTCCCAGATAAGCAGTTTCGAGTTTAAGAAATTCGGACTTGTACATTTGAATTTTGAAGTTGGACTCTCTAAGTCTTTGGAAGACCTTTTCCAAGTTGTCCATATGCTCTTGAAGGGATGTGCTGTATACTATAATGTCATCAAGATACACGAGGCAGATATTTTTTGAAGGCCTCTTAGAACATTGTCCATAACTCGTTGGAAGGTGGACGGTGAATTTTTAAGTCCCATGGGCATTCGAAGGAATTCAAAATGCCCGTGTTCCACATTAAATGCTGTTTTTGGTATATCCTGAGGGTCCATTTCTACTTGATAAAAACCACTTGCCAAATCTAGAGTCGTAAAGTATTGGCACTTGCCTAACTTGTCAAGGACGTCAGTGATGTTTGGTATGGGGTATTTGTCGTCTACAGTTTTTTCGTTCAATTTACGAAAATCAACTACAAGACGCCATTTTTGCTTTCCGGAAGCGTCCATTTTTTTTGCCACAACCCAAATGGGTGAACTCCACGCGGAATCGGAAGGTCTTATTATACCTTGTTCTAGCATTTTGGAAATTTGGTTCCTAACTTCTTCCCGATGAACGAAAGGGTACCGATAGCTCTTAGTATATGCGAGAATTTCGTCTGTTGTTCTTATTCGATGTTTAATTTTGTTGGTGAACGTCAAGAGTTCTCCATCAATGTAAAATACGTCTGCATAGCCAGAGCAAAGGGTTAAGAGATTAGCTTTTTCCTCGGCATTAAGGTGGTCCGTACGTAAACGCGATACTACGTCGTCAACGCGATTTGATTGTTTCATTTGCGTGCACTTAGCATTGAACAGTTCCGCACGAGTTGGTTGGTCTAACGAAAATATAACGTCATTAGGAGTTGGATTTTCTAACTCCACATATCCACGACTATTGGTAACAGTGGTGAAGCATTCGTGCATAATACAATTACAAAACACTTGCTCATTTACTAACACGTCGCCATCCGGGGCATTTATACGTATTTTAACTAACTTAGAACTTTTAGCAGGGATGATATCCCCATACAGATTAACATTGCGTGAATCGTATACTTTAATCTGATTCGTAGCAGTACGCGTTATTAATTGGAAATCTTTTAGATCTATGTTAGCCTCCCATTTCGATATATTATCGAAATGGGAGGCTAAAATAGATCTAAAAGATTCCTAAGAAAAGAAGAAAAGATTACTTTGATGGCCTAATAGGATTAGACTTATAGTCTAATCCTATTAGGCCATCAAAGTAATCGTGAAAACGGTAAACGAATAATTTTATACTATCGGCCTCATTGAATTCATTGGAACACGGTAACGTTATGGAATAATCATTTCTGCTAACGCCATGTACGTTGGTAACCTCGAAAGGGTCATAGTTGAGTGGATATTCGTAGAAAAATTTTTGTACAGCCTCGGGGCTTATAAATGACTGGTTAGCGCCAGTATCAATCAAAAATTTTAAAGGAGGGCAAGAGATTTCTATGAAGGATAACTGTCTTTGGGTCTGTAAGTTGAGGTCTATTTTTGCTCTTTGGATGTCCTGTCCGACTGAAAATTCTGGTTCTGATTCTGATTTGCACTGCTAGGGCCTGGGTGTGGCTCTGTCTCACTGGCCACCTAATTATCGGAAGTTGTAGTCAAGTTGGAATCAGTCGTATTAATGTTGTAGTCAAAGTCACAAACAATGTAACAGTCATTACCGTCCGTGTAGTTGTCATATACTGGCTCGTAGTAATAGTCAGCAGAATAATAGGAACTATCAGGCAGAGCAAGTTCGCTGAGGTTTAATTCACGCGTCTTAAAATAGTTATTCGGTGGTGGGTTTCCGTTTCGTTGCCAATCGTGCCCTGGCGTCATCGGTAACGGTTTCGGAACGAAATGTTGAACACCGCTCATGGGTTTCGGACCCGAATTTTATGGCGGATAAGTTCTTTGTTCTAAAAACGTTACTTTGAGGGTTGTAGTTTGGTAATGGTGCACGGAACATTTGTTGAGTTCGAGTAGGCATGCGATTTTGATGCTGGTTAGGTGTATTGAATTTAAAAGGCTGGGGCTGGGGCTGGTAGTCACGCTGTCCTACTGGAGCGGGCCAGTTAGGTACTGGGGGTCGCGGAACATTTAACGAGTTAAACGGCACAGCAGGCATCATGGGAGGTTTATATAAAATTGTGGGTGCGCTCTGAGTAGCTTGACCCTTTGGGGCGTCATTACGCTGCTGCAGGTATTTAATATTTAATTCTTCCTGCACGAATTCCAGAGCTTTTTCTATAGTTTCTGGACGCATACAACGTATACGTGAGCCTAAAGGTTCCTTTAGTCCACGTACGGAAGCCTGCATTGTCACTTTCTTATAAAGTGTCCGTTTCGCTTCAACAGTCGTTTGTAAGATCTCGTGTAACGTCACGTAAGTCAAAATTGTACTAAATAGTTTGACATTGGTCGTAAAATTCCTGCGGGGTTCTATTACCTTGCGTAGCCAACGAGAGGTCATTGTACAAAGCCGTCTCGTCCCTCTGATCCGAGAAATTATTAATTAGAGCTGATCTGATACCTGCCCAAGTTTCAGGAATGCCCTTTGAGTTGATGGTGGATGCGGCAGGCCCTGTTATCTTGTTTAAGATGCCATTTAAAAGACACAGGTTCCCTAGCTCATTGCCTGGCTCAGAGCTTGCATACTGAGATACTATGCGGTCACAGATGTTAATAAACCTCGTTAGTACATTGGGGTTTCCGTCAAAATCGGGCACAAGGCGCCCTAAGGCCTTGAAGATTACGTCGGGATCGTAAGGCATTTTAGGTTCAAATAAACTATTTAAATTAAAATCTAATTCACTATCTAAATCTCTGCTAGTATCTACTATTTGTCGGCGTGCCTGTCGCGATGCAGGTTCCTGAAGATTAGACCTTCCGTGATGAAAAATCTTGGACATAAAAGTAACTAGGAATAGAGAGGAAGCAACACGAGAAAGATTCTGGTGTACTCACATATATTTCATCTCTGGTTCTTCGCCGTGAGTCGATGTCTGGATTCTCCACGCGGCTCCGCAGCTTTACCGTAGATTCTGGATACTCGTGATGTGACTTGATAGCCGCCCGGGTGGCTCGCGATCGTGGTGGTCGATATGAGATGACTCTAACGCGATTCGCGAACCGGCCCGCGAGTATCCTACCGACTGCACCAATTACGTACGCTGCAGACGGTGGATCGAAAAAAAACCAAAGATATTTTATAACTAATTTAATTTAAAAGAAATTACTACAATTAATATGACCTATTTGATGCTAGAATATGGAATGACGACAAAAATACTTAAAAATAATTAATTGCTATGGTGAATTTCGCTGCGTCGGCGGCTCGTAGCTGGACGGATGCCGATGCTGCAGTTTTCGTGCGTTTGGCGTAAACATGCAGGAATGTGCGAGGTCGGCGATATCCATTACGGATCCGTATTTAACAGGCGCTCATGTGTGTAGTTTCTATGTTGTTTACTATAGGCGCGCCACAGCGCTGTTTCTCCACGACACCCCAGCGGTCTGTCTCCGCCGAGTAAGACCCCCGGTTACCCAGGGGAGGCCCAGCGGATGACGACCAGCGACAGAGGTGCCGACTACGACGCACCTACAGTGGATGTGTGGCTCCCGTCCGTCCCACTACCACAGCTAGACGGCAATGGCCTGGGCTAAAGAGCCGTCGTCGCGAGTGTGTGGGGAAATCTATGATGTCTTAAACCAGTATTGGCAGTTTTAATCTTATTTCAGTGTGGAAAAGAGATGGTGCTAGACACCCTGTATAGCTCTGTCGCAACAGTTTTGTTTTGTTTTGACTCCAGTGTGAAAAAGTATTGGAATCAAAATAAAACAAAACTGTTATAGGACCATGCCGTCTTAAAACAGTATTGTTTATGGTAACCCCACTGGTCTGACAACATTTGAGACTTCGTTACGAGAAGGGAGCAGAAAATAAGAAGATCGGTCAAAAGTACTTTCGACTACGACATATCTATCTAAATGGGGATCTTCTTCTCGTCTATGTTAACGCTACGAAGTGATGATTGCCTTACCGTGGTCGTATACAGGAATGAATGACTGTATTAATCAGTATCAAAGCTGTTTTTGAACTCTTATGTTGCCATTCCACAACAGAGTTGATACTAGGTATGTTTAAAGATAACTTGTTATTTGTTAGAATTGTTTGCTTCTTCTTTACGTGTTAATGAACTCAAATTGTGTTCGACCAGATTAAATATTGAAAGGTGCAAGTGGTTGTGCAGGACGGGCAAGACAGGAGACGGAGCATGACCTGCAGAGGGGCTCCATAGTGGCAATCTTTTTGGGATGGATTGAGGATATTCCATTTGTGTAGATTATATCTACAGTGGCCAACCTGGGATCGCAATCGGTTAAGAGATTTCCAGATTGGCCACTGAAGTTCGAATTCAGGCGGCAGGTGTTCTTTCGGGTTGCTGGAATGTGGAGGGATGTGGAGGGTTGTGTTGTTTCTCCACAATTCACATCTCTCGTCTGATGCACCGTCTTCTAAGGAGGTCGTATATCTTAAAAAGCTTTTACGGCTCCTTAATTGTGACGGTAGTAGTTAATTACTAAGCGGTAGGTACTTCTGAAATAATTATAAAAAGTTCCTACTGAAGGAGATAAAATAATTAGTTTGGTATCGTTGTTATGCTTTCCTGGTAAATTGAACCAAAGTGATTATTTTTAATAATTTTTTTTTTAAATGTTATTTTACTGTTTATATTGTCTCATTATATGTTGTAGCATCGTATTGGACTTAGTCTGTAATGTGGCTATAATTTGGTGGTAAATAAATAAATAATAATAAATAATTTTATCCATAATTTAAAAAATTGAATAGGACAACTTTAGTTATTAATGGTTGGTACTTCTCCATTAGTTAACAATAATTAATAAAGTCGTGTTGAATTATTATTCCTTAAATCATAATCTTTCTCTGAAATCCATAAAAAAACTGCTTCCTTCCATTCTATTGTATTCCGGAAACTTCTTCGTGTTTCACCGAAGATGTTTATTAAAAACATGTGAAAGGTAAAGTATACGGGATTTTTCGGAAACATTTTACAAAGGAATTACACAGAGATTTACGTGTCTCAGTAGAATCAGTATGCGTACCGCATACTCGTGCTTTTAGAGGTGAACAAACGATAAGTGCTAAGAAAACGACTGCTGTGAAAATGTACATGAAAATCATGCGAATTTCTTGAGGGCTTTAAAACTTTAAGGCTGCCTTGAGAGTAATAAATGTTTCGCCTTTTATCATTGGGAATAAACGTTAACGTTGGCAATATAAATATGATAATAACTATTTTTATTGTTAGTAAAATTTCGACGGTTATTGCGTGTAGTTTGAATACTAGATTAAGGTAGTTACGTGCTTATGTTTAAGACACAGTTCAGTTAATTCTTTGATTGCTTTTTCGAACAATGCGTGACATAAAACTTTATAGGAGCTCGTGGCTAAATTATAACAGCCATTCGGATCAATCTTCAGGTTAAGCCGGCGTTGCCTAGGTTAATCTGTGGATGGGTGACCACCCATTACATCACAAAACGTACAGTAGACGCTCAAAAGTGCACTACCATGCTAAAGATTATATTGCTATGAACTGTGCGAGCGCGATACAGCAGTGTGTGTGCGTGTGCGTGTATGAGTGATGTCTCAACATTCCACACATAACACACACTAATGAACTGTCGTCACACTACGCGAAATAGCATTATATTTCTGATGCATTTAGAATACACATCATAATGATGACCTGTTCTTACCATTGCATTGTTAAAATTCGTGTAGTATTAACATGGGTTGGTAGCTGTTTGGGCTGAGCATGGGGTGGTTATTACAATGTGTGGCTGTTTTTTGTTTCTTTGAAACCTTAATAATATTTATATTTTAAGCAGAAAGTCGTTAGGTATTTATGTTTATTTATAATGTAGTCATGCTTATTATTTATTTTTTATAAGAAGTTAAATATTAGATAGTTATTGTATTATTATTTAACCTCATTAATTGATTTTTATTTTATGTTTTCGGTGTTGGAAGGTGGAAATAAAAAAATCATGCTGAATGATAACAAAAATGTTTATTCGTTTTATTTATTTATTTATAAAATTAACAAACTTTTATGAGAATTGTGACGTCACATCCCTATCAAGGCAAAAAAAGTTCTCTTATCACCGTTCATAAGATTTTTTGTTGTATACCCACTTAGTCAATTCATAATAAGAATAACATAACACGGAAAGGATATTCTAATAACACAAAAATAATTGTTGATACCCGCTTATTATAGGTATCAGTATTCAGCAGAGTTCATTGAATACTAATTTATGAGTTAGACTTAATGAACGTGTTTTTTTTATGTAACGTCACATTGAATGTATTGAGGTTATAGCTTAAGTGTTCATTTTCTTGACGAAAAGAATATTGAAACTAAACCCCAATTTAAGATCATTAAATTTAAAATTTATTTCTTAATTTTTTTATTTTTTATTTACGGTTATGTTAATATTACTAAATATTTAGTTACCCGGTCTACTTATTAAATTAAGTATTATTATTTTTTCGCCATAAATTAAGTCTTCCTTTTGGCAAGACTTGAAAGTCTTCTCGTCAGAAAATACAGTCACCTCCCAGTTAAAATCTAAATAATCTCGAGCAAAACGTAGTCTTTCCTCCCTGTGTTTTTATGTCAAAAATGGTTTTTAGCTGGCTTCCGATGATGTAAACCTTTAGCATGGACTGCATGGCGAACAGTCTGTAATGTAGTATCCAATTGCTCTGCAAACATTATAGTTGGAATGATTTGTTTCATATTCTTCCACCATAAAACGTCGCTGAGTCGGGTTAACAAGCGGCAGCCTTTCACTTCTTAGACGACTCTTCAGACTACCTTCTTCCTCAAACCTCTTTACCCAACGGCTAACAGAATTTCTAAAAAAAAACAAAATATGATTACACACTTGCAACTAGCAATTTATTTAATAATAAGAAAATCACACACCACAACTATCATCATAATAATTATAATTTTTTAAAATAATTTACACATTTTAAGCCAGTTTTAGTTGAAATTTGAGAAATATTAAGCCCATTTTTACGCAAAGTGACAATATTTGCCCTGACATCAATACTAATATTAGCTTGCATCTTGAATAAAGACAATCAAACAATACGCTAATCGTAATAATAACACAAACGCTCGTGACAAAGTTCACCAACTAACAACGTCATAACTAACTACTTTGTTCAATCCAGAAGTTTATTTTGTTTCACATTCACCCTCATCTTTTTTGTTAATAATAAGTTCCAACTAATATTTAGAAAAACATATCTCATCGGGTCTAACGTATCATTTATAATTAAAACACAAAAAGTGTAATGTCACTTGGGTTCGAACGCAGACTATACTGTGCGAGACATTTTATCTATAGCGTTAACCGCTAAGCCAGATAGACACATAATTGTTTGTTTGAAATTAAATATCACTAACTTAATACTCCGTCGCGACATGACAGGCTTGTCACTAAGGCAAATGATCATTATATCGCACTCTTTCTGACTAGATAATTATGAAAGAGAGCGATATACGAGATCGTGTATGTGTGCAAAATGTTTGTTATGGAAAAAGGTCGTAAGTGCGACTTGTTTTGATGCGATCGTTTTGTGAAACTGATTCTGCACTTATGGTCTCTACTGTACGTTAATCCATTGGTCCCGGCTGTCATATGTAGATCTTTGACAGTCGTTACAGGTAGTCAGTGGCCCAAAAGTCTGACAACTAGTCCTATCAAGAGATATTGTATTACCCAATACTAACTGGGTTGTGGAGGTCAGATAGGTAGTCACTCCATGTAAAATACTGGTATTCAGCGGCCAGTTAGACTGCCAACCCCAACATAGTTGGGAAAAATCATAAATCGTTGCATTTGTTTGAAAGATTTTATATTCGTCTAACAAAAGGACAGAATAAAAAATATGGTGGACAAAAAATACATTTCTCAAATACCAACGTCAACGGGAAACCGCAAATTATCCAGATAAGCACAATAGCGAATAATACGGTACGTGCATCGACGCTGACAATTGCACCGCAACTGACGTCTATTTAGTTCCAACCCATAAATAACTTGGTGGGGATGGAGTTCGTCGCACGTGCGCCTAACTGCGCCATCTGTCGGTAGTTGCCGTCGTAATGATGCCTCGTCTAAACAATTATTGTTAGAGATAAAAATATTTCAGACGCCACCGGATGGTGATGACTTTACTTTTTTGTTCTGCCATGGAGATGAAG
Organism: Noctua janthina; assembly: GCA_963576755.1. Taxonomy (NCBI): domain Eukaryota; kingdom Metazoa; phylum Arthropoda; class Insecta; order Lepidoptera; family Noctuidae; genus Noctua; species Noctua janthina. The sequence goes on from OY755055.1 coordinate 11,593,226, forward strand.
TATTCTCATGAATAATTTTATTTTGGTTTTCACTGGAGTACTAGATATGTATTGCTTTATTTTGTTGAATTTGCTTTATGTTAAACTACGTTTTTGAATAGCTATCGTTCCATCTTTATTAGATTGTTTTTGTGTATACGTGCTGAAACTCTCAAGCCATTACTGTGGCTTGAGAGTTTATGCATTAAAATAGTTATGAGCGATAACGTCTTACGGCATTTCATACACTTTCAAGTGTTTTTTTTTTTCGAAAAGACTGAGCCTATTTTAATGAAACTTCGTATGCATAACAGGATACATAAATGTCTTTAAAAATTTCTGTTTCTCTAGGAAATCTAAAATCGGTCTTATTTAGCTGTAACACTATTTTTCGAAAATGTTCTCTGTCAAGTTTTTAGAATTATGTTTCCTGTTTATGTGTACGAAGTTTCATTAAAATCGGTTCTGTCATTTCGGAAAAAAAAACACTTGAAAGTTTGTATGTAATGCCGTAAGGCGTTAACGCTCTTAACGTCAGAAATAAAAACCCTTCAAGATATTTACAGCTATCAAAGTGTAGGGCACGTGTTTTCATGGATGTGCTTTTCTTTTCACTCGATTACACCAATTGACGTAAAAGTTCAAACGTAGGTACTTCAGAACAGATTCAATTCAGTTCAAACCGTCGATTACAGCGGGCGCGTCGATGCGAAGCGCAATTTTAAATGCTTGCGGTTTTCACAACCAGTTTGTTCTATCTACTATTACTCTAGCTCCTACGATTTTCGGCCGAAATTCGGGAAAAGCGCTGGCGTCCGCAACGCTGCCCATTCATTTGGTCTTCCCATTAAAAGGGGGCTTTTAACTACAGCTAATTTATGCAGCGCACGGTTTGCCGGGACAGATTACAGAGTGGTGTGTCCATTCTGTGCACAGTTTGGGCCTGAATCACGCCTGTCGAATGTGTTACGTCTGTTGGAAAATTTCTGGCTGTTTATTCGTTTGATTTGTAGCCGTGAGCAGAATTTGTGCCAGTAGATATTACTTTGTAGAACGTGTTCCTGTTGCAGGCGTAATTACTGTTCTGTGTTTCACACCAGTCGGTCGTCTTTCTCTGTTTCACAATAACGCGTCGGCCATTATGAATCATTTTCGAAAGCTTTATATAAATCATTAGGATTTTGAAAGACTGTGAAGGCCGCGCGTTACATGATTCATCAATATTAGTTGGCGTTCACGGGACTAAGTTAAAATTGACAAAACGTCAAAAAAGTATGGCGTAATTGACTGATAGCTTTCAGTTTCACTGTGGAAAAAATAAAATTAAGATCGTGAAAAATTTTGAGGCAATTAAGATTGATGTACGCTGCTAATTTGTATAAAAAGAATCGCCAACGACCGAATGATTGGCGAACTCGATTTAATTTCATTAAGCGACTAATTGTTTTACTGGACATATACAATACAATACAATAATGCCCCTTGTTTATTGAAGGTTACATTAAGCATATTCAGTTTTCCTAGATTATAATTTAATTTTAAAAAAAAAACGGTAAAAATGATGTTTCTCAAGCCAAAAGTCACTTGAAACGTCATAAAAAATTGATAGCACAAGGGTCTCCTACTTACTCTAAAAAGGTTGACATTAATCAAACAACTTTATCAAGTAAGTTTATAAATTACCTGTAACGACCAACTTTCATAAGCAAAATACTGAGTTTGAAATGAGGAATGGAAGTTCATTATTATTTTTGTTTATGATGGTGACCCAAATATTACTGAAGTTGCATCTTTTCATCTTTTGAATTAACTGTTATGACTTGTTTAAATCTTTCAGGGTTGAAATAAAATATGTTATTGCCTTCGATATTGGCACAATAAACCACCAATAGATAGATTACATAACTCATTTCTAGTTGAACCGAAACAACCGGCTGAAGGAAATAAATGCAAACAAAATTGGCGTCTTACAAAGTTTATTTTTCGATTTATGCAGAATGAACCAATAACAACTCGATTTGCGGTCACAATCGTTACTTACAATTTCTTTGAAAAAAAGTTTAAAGGGGAAACAACGCGGTGCCCGCGCGATCACCGCTCTGCCTTTCCGTCAAAAGCGATCCAATCGTTCTCTTTATTGAAACAGCCGTCTGCCGTCTTTGTTGCGGGAATTCCCTTGAATCCAATTTATGCAAAGTATTTACGAGTGACAAGAATTTATTTGACGTGCCAATTTTGCACCCCAACGTTCCAGCTCACGAGCCACATTTTAAAAGCGCTCGGCATGTTAGTGATTGAACGGTTTACATGATATTTTGTTACTGAAGTCGAGGCGAACGTAACTACATAGATTTGCTATCGAAAAATAGAACGCCGGTCAAGATACGGTTTTTAAGTTAAGTTAAAGCAAGCATTTTCGAATCTGTGGTGGAGACATTGACAAATATGTTATAGCGTCAGTGTCATCTTTGAGGCGGAGGCAATACGCTGGTGGAACGACGTCACGACGAGAAGTCGCAGCCATGCTGAAACAAACCCGTAAATAACAGATTTATGGCATCTTGTAGCCACGCGCTGACGAAGACAGATGGCCTTATTATCTGCCAAGCTGTCCTTCAAACGAATTTGTAAGTATAGTGAGAACGTTTCGATTGACCGCAATAATTACTTAGCACGTCTTTTTCACTTTTGATACTCGACGCCTGAGTAACAAGCGTGAAAGTTATCTCGAAAAAATATGATTATCTAAGGCGTTCCGCATCGTACAGCGCTTAGAGGGTATTTGATTAACGATCCGTATTAATTTCATCCAAAATCCCCGTAACGAGGCGAGCGGAGGTAGGTATCGTCGGTTGGCGCAGAAATATCGTCGTTCCTATAATACTCGTTATTAATGCTAGTCATTCTCCGACTGAGATGGCTATCAAAAACCTTCCAAGTTCCGCCCTTATGGGATATTATCATTAAGTGGATTGGTTCGGTGCTCATTGCCGCAGATCAAACATGAGTTCGATTTGCGATTAAACACGATTTAATAACAGTGCTGACAGTATTTGTTGTAGAAAATGAGTTTTAATTAATGTTGACGTCACACGTTTATTTGCGGCGGGAACTGTTATCGGAATGGTGGTAGGCTTGTTAGGTAACCGCGGAAGTTCGTGCCCGGGCGACGCGCGAACGCATAACGGAGAGCAAAGTATGGTTTTAATTGTGCAAGATGTAATAATCCTGGTTCGATCGGCAAACGTTTTGGGAATAATTATGTTCGTATTATCCTGGCTGTCGGTGGTACTCCCCCCCGCCCTCCTCGATGTCCTCGCCCCCCCTCCTGATTGATGGCGCCGGAGATTGCATGTCAGGATTACATCTGCGGAGGATGTACGGATTATTTAGTTGCTGGCAGCGGGTAAATAGAGCAAACAATATTCTGATAAAAAAAAAACTTATACACACGATAGACGGGTGCGAACTGGCGGTAATCTCGTTTGTGTCTTTGGTGAAAATTTCATCTCTCACTATTTCATCACAGACGACAGCGTACAAACTATTTTTTCATAACAACGCTATTGACGTAGAAGTTGTGTGTTACTCATATTCCTTTGTATATTTAATGTTTGATTTTACTTTTATTTTTCATTTCGCGGGGTTTTAAAAATGCCCGTAATAAATGTTAATAAATCAACTCGTTCCTTGACAATGGTTCCGGTTAAATAAACTCGGAAAAATGTCCATTAACTGTCTAAATTAAATGCATTTTGTCTAAAGCGTTCTTGAAACAACACAGCGCTGTAATTTGTCACTCTAGTTCTTTGAAATCCCAGTATAAATAAACTTAAACCAAATAGGTGACGACAAAGAGAAATGTCGTGGTAGAAGAGAAGCAAAGCGGTGGCAAAATTTAATTTCACTGCTGTTTACACCGCGTCAAAGGAACACAACTTAAATATTCTTGAAATGTGATCTTTTTTTACAAAGAATCAAGAAAAGCTGTAAACACGACCGCGAGTAAGAGGGAAATGTGTTTCTAGTTTATACAGTTGTTTATACGATGAAAATTTTGTTTTGAAACTCACACAGGCGTCGCCTGGAGCTGCTGTAGATTTCTATTTATTTCATTTCATTTATTCATATAAACAAGATCCATTAATGGGTTAGTAACAATATTCTTAACCTGTCATCATCATCTGCCTAGCCTTTTCCCAACTATGTTGGGTCGGCTTCCAGTCTAACCGGATGCAGCTGAATTCCAGTATTTTACATGGAGCGACTGCCACTATTACCTAGTACTAACTCAGTTAGTACTAGGTAATACGATACCCCTTGGTAAGACTGGTTGTCAGAATTTTTGGGCCACTGACTACCTGTAACGACTGTCAAAGATCTACAAATGACAGCCGGGACCAACGGCTTAACGTGCTTTCCGAGGCACGGAGGAAACTCGGTATGTAATGGGTGGTCACCCATCCACAGACCAACCTAGGCAAGCACGGCTTTACCTAAAGATTGATCCGAGCGGCTGTTATTATTTAGCCACGAGCTTACTATATTCTTAACCTTGTTAGTACTTAATTCAAAACATAAACAGTGTACAGGTGACTAGTGACCTCACCAACGGGCTGTCATGCCTCCCAACTATGGCACTCAGAAGGCTGTTGGGGCTGCCATCTGCAACGGAGTCTGTTTAGCAGCGAGGCCGCTTCCTTACGCCATACGGCGTTGAAACAGTCGGTCCGTGCCTCAGCGAATATAGATGACACGGTACAGAACCGAGGCAGGCGCAACAGCACCCTAAATGCATTGTTATTCTGGATCCGCAGAGCACTGTAGGCCTTTTGGATTAGTTTAACATCTGTACCTACAATATTAAATATACTCTACATGTTCAGAATGATTTGCTTGTTGCTAATATTGAAAAACATTTTATAAAAAACTAATATTTTAATTTTATTTAAAGATTTAATATCTGAGGGCCCAGACAAATTGGCTATAATGAAAACTCAAAAGGTTTAGTCAATCTTCAATAAAATACCGAAACAAATCAGAGAACTACCAATTAATTATTTCAAAATGAAAATGAAGAAATGGCTTTAATAACGTGTTCTATGCAATTAATGAGTTTTTGACTTATAAACCCATTTGTAATGGTTAAATAGTAAGTTTTATTGATTTGTTATTTTTTTTTAAATTTTATTACATTTTGTTCAATTTTCAACTAGGTACCTAAACCAAGAGTACATTGTGTTAGGTTTTTAATTTTAAGTTTGCATGCTGAAGGAAGTCAGCGAAATGTGTGAAACCTTTTATTTTATAAGACCATCATGTACCATATTTCATGCAAAATAAAGAATCTTGAATCTTGTTGAAAGCTATTTGAAGGAATACGAGTCACTTTGATAGCAATGGCCGCTTGCCTAGGCCCTCTTACCATCATACTAGTTGAGACTACACAAGTAAGAAATATAGTGCTAGCTCTGCTTATTGTAGCATTTCAAAACAATAACGATTGCCTCAATCATATAAATCGTTTATTCTTTATCCCTTAAACATTGCCTGAATGTAAAAAGACTTCTTATAAAAGCAAGAATTTTTCAATTACTTACTTGATTTAGCTTATTGAGGCACCCTTTATGGTAGATCGAAAGGTCTTTGTCTCATTTGTATGAGAATTTTATTCATATGTCCAATATTATTTCCGTCTGAATAGAAATATTTCCAATAAGCGCTGTCCCAGATTTTGCATTGTGTCGCCGCGATTTTCTTTTGAATATCAGTTGAGGAAAGTGTTAGTATTTCCTACTATTGTATTGTACTCGGCTTTTGATGTTAGATGTTAGAAACAATTTCATTATATCGTATGGAAATGGGGCGGTCGGGTTCTGTCTGTGTGTAGTCGCGATAGTTCTGCTAAAGCTTACTTTGAAATATGACTGGGAACATTTTGACGTTTATTATTTTATACATTATGAATTTATTCAACAATGTTTGTGTTGTAAATTGTGTGTGTCTTGCAGGTTTTGCCACTATGTTGCTTAGTCAGTTACGTTTTCTATAGAGTTTCGCGGAGGCTATGAGATGTACATCGAATGAAATCCAGATTTGAAGAAATAAATAGCTACAGGTAGTAAAGGATTCTAGCCGTTAGGCCAGTTATGTATCCTTTCTGGGATACCTACTGTATTAGTTGATTGCCTAAAAAATAACTTGTGAATTTGTCTATGGCACGAGCACTGTCGCCTCACTAGGCAGCTGTGACCTGGGACCCTGGGACAAATATTTATTTTTTCCGCTCATCGCCAGCCTTCCACGGTTCCACTCGCCTCGAAGTATCATTCGACGCCCCTGCACCAGTATTGATGAGGGTGCGCTAACCGCTTCCCCTCTACACCAACATCCGGGAAGGCCAAACCCACTACACTGCTCCGATGAGCTCCTGCACACCAGACTCCAGCCCGGAGGCACATGGCTGCTACCGACCACTGCCCGCACCACCATCCTGTGCGGGTTTGAGTGCTGCATCTACGGTGTCTCCTGAAGCCACATAGCTCCGGGTAATACCTAAGTTACCTATCAAAGACCAGTAAAAATCGTCTGAACTGTAGAACCAAATCCTAAGATATAGTGCTCCTGCTCAGTGCTTTCTATATCTAAGTAATAAAGGTGTTGTAAATGGTGTGCTTGTGTTAATCAATTCAGACTAGCTAATTCCCCATTTGCCACACTACGTATTATTAGCAGGATAAAAATGTCTGTTCTTCACTAGCAACGAAAAAGGGGCTTTATAATAATATTATAATAACGAACAAAATACACTACTCCATATCAATAAATGTCTTCCAGGAAGGCTTGCCAATAATCCTAATAACCTTAATATCTTGATACCATTTTCTTTTTACCATAAACTAAAGAAAGTAAGACAATACACTATCAAATAATTGGCTGTAGGGAAAGTTATAAAGATATGGCCCGACAATAACGAACGATGTTGTTTTGTAATCGGAGACAACACTGTTATAAAACATGGTACTCGTAAAGGTGGCTGTACACTCTCGCCGAGACACTCCGCAGGGCGACGAGACGAGAGTGTATACAGGGTGTTAAAAGAACCTTGACGAAGCCGAATGGCTCTTGGTTTCCCAGTCTTTGCGATGATTTTTTTCTTTTAGACCATAATCTGGGAACCTTTTATTCACGGAGATATAGGAGTTCAAAGTTTCAACTTTTCCCAAGTTTTCTTTTAAAAATGTTACAGCTTTATCTAAAACACCTCCATGATCTTTGTACCATTCAATGCATTTGTATTGTATTGTATTGTATAACGGGCTGGTGTCCGCAACTCCACGTCAAAGCGCGTATTTTGCGTGCGGGTGGGAAATCTATTCGATCCACCCTAACTCCCCGAGAAAGGCCAGCAGCGCCTTGGTGTTGCTGACAATCTCGCGGAGAGTACCTGGGGTACCGAAGTACTTTGCCCTGTATGTTGCAACCACTGGGCAATGTTGAAGCACGTGGGCTGCTGTTTCGTCTTCCTCCATGCAGGCTCGGCACAGGGGGCTGTCTGTGACTCCTATGACAAAGAGGTGTTTATTAAAAGAGCCGTGTCCAGTGATGGTGGCTGTAAGTGTGCGCAGCTGTAGTTTGGACAGCCTAAGCGCTCGTTTGGTGAGGCGGCCATCGATAGTAGGAAGTGCTTCCTTGGCCTGCCTGCACTCGCCATGGTCCAGCCACAGCTTGTGGTGTTGTTCGCTGGTTCGTTTCCTTACCAGTGTGCGTAGGTACCCGAAGGGGAGTGGCACAATGGGTTCGGGACCCACTGCTGCCATGCTCGATCCCCTTCTAGCGAGTTCGTCCGCAGCATCATTGCCTCGGGAATCGCTGTGTCCTTTGATCCATTGGATGGTTATATTATTGTGATTACCAACCTGGTTCAGGCGTTGATGACACTCGTGTATTAACCCAGAGTTGACTATGTGGTTGTTTAGTGCTAACAGAACAGCCATGCTGTCTGAGAGTATACGAATAGAGTGGTCCACAACCCCCCTGGCTAAGATGGCTGATGCCGCCAGGGAAATGCCCATGCATTCTGCCTGAAAAACCGTGTTGTGGACCCCCAGTGGTGTGGCAATATGGATGTTGAGATCTTCCGAGAAGACTCCAGCTCCAGTGCCAGTACCTGTTTTAGATCCATCTGTGAAGATCCGTATTTCCGCAGGGCTCAATCCCTCGCAGCGGTGGTCCTCATGGAGTTGGATTTTGTATTTTTTGTCGAATACGAACTGTTTGGGTATCCGATCGTTTGTTGCTTTTGCCAGGGGGAACTCATTATAGAATCCCTCCAGTACGGCAGTGTGCTGTGTTTCTTTCTTACCCCAAAGTTGAAGTGTATTAAGGCGTACTGCCGTCATCGTCGCCTCCTGCTGTATAAACAGGTGGAGCGGTGGGAGGCCCAACATGGCTTCGAGAGCTGCGGTCGGAGTAGTCCTCATGCAACCTGTAATCGCCATGCAGGCAAGCCTTTGCATGCGTTGCAGTTTAATGGAGGCCGTGGCTAGTCTGGTGCGGGGCCACCAGACTACTGCCCCGTAGGTGATCATGGGTCGGATCACCGCGCAATATAACCAAAGTATAATTTTAGGGGATAGGCCCCACTTCTTACCTATCATCTTTCTGCATTGCCAAAAGGTGATGCAGGCCCTGTTTAGTTTGTTGTCTAGATGACTACTCCAGTTTAACTTACTATCCAGGATGACTCCCAGGTACTTGACCTCGTCGGCTAACTGGAGTTCTGTATCGAAAAGTTTGGGTAGGCGATAGAGGCCTAGTGTTCGTTTTAGGGTAAACATGACTAGTACCGTTTTCGTGGGGTTTACTGATAGGTCGAAATCTCTGCACCACCGTTCAACGATGCGTAGCGCCTGTTGAGTGAGATTGCAGATTGTGCCCGTCACTTTCCCCGAGATGAGGATGGCGAGGTCGTCAGCGTACCCTATTGTGTAGAAATGGTTCGCGTTGAGTTTAGTGATAAGATCATTTATCACCAGATTCCAGAGGAGGGGCGATAGTACGCCTCCTTGGGGACAGCCTCTGGCTATCATGGCCATCTGCTGTTCCTCTGCAAGACGAACCACTCGTTTACTTAACATGTTAGTAATCCAGTCAGTCAGTACCTGTTCTGCTCCGTGTCGAGAGAGGGCGGTGCTAATGCTGGAGAAGTTTGTTTTATCGAAGGCTCCTTCGATGTCTATGAAAGTACCCAGACAGGTGCCCTTCTGATGTATCGCTTCTTCTATCCGGCCGACCACTAGATGGAGAGCGGATTCAGTGGACTTACCCGAGCTGTATGCATGCTGATTAGCATGTAATGGGATAGTTTTTAACACGTCATCCCTCAGCTCTCTCTCGCAAATTCTCTCCATGGTTTTAAGGAGGAAGGAGGTCAGGCTGATCGGTCGGTGGGATTTGGCGTTGGTATAGTCACTCTTACCTGGCTTAGGAATGAAAATAACCTTCACTTCCCTCCATCCCTTTGGAACGTATCTGAAGGCCAGGCACGCTCTCATTATGGGTACCAGTCTACTGGCGACAGAGGATCCTCCCCAATGCAGTAAGGCGGGAAAGACTCCGTCCGGACCAGCCGCCTTGAAGGGATGGAAGCACCTGATCGCCCACTGGAGTGTCTCCAGTGTTATCACTTTGTGTGCGTAGCGCCAGTCGTTTTCTGTGGGCGTTTGGGTTACCTCTGTCCAGTCAATGGTCTGAGCGAAAGCGCAACCTGGGAAGTGAGTTCAATGCATTCATCAGCACAATGTTTTGAGCGCGTTACATCATTGAGTCCTATCGTAAAACGTGATTTTTTGCCTGAAATAAAAAGTTCCTTTCCCAGCAATAATTTTAGCGTAGAGTTACTTAGTTTGATGTACAGAATGCTTGGTTGACGGCTTCGTGAAGGGTCCGTTTACACCTTGTCGGTGTTCCTTGGCTGTACACTTTCACACTCGCCCTGTCTCGGAGTGTCTCGGCGAGAGTGTAACACACCTTAAATATATTTTCTTATATAGTCAATTCATATTAAATTACAGACTGTTGCTTAATATATAGAAAATTCCTACGTTTTACTTTCTTTTCTCCTTCATTGTCAATGTTATATAATTATCTTGAGTTATTTTCATTCTTCGGAATATTATCTGGTTTGTAGCGAATGTTGTACTGCAGGTTCTGCCTATCTCTATAGTACAATAAGCGAGTGTTTATGGGGGTATTTCCTATGTCTACCATTCAGATTTTGTGTGTCTAAGTATGTGCTAATGTTTTGGGTTTATAACGCGATTATATAAATAAAAAATGTCCAAAAAATCATCATTCAACATCATTTCTGGTAGAAAATGACCAAGGCATTAAGTCCGCCATTGTACAGATTTTTACTCGTGCATAAAGTTTTAATAAATAATTAAATATAAATAAATTTTGTAAATCCAAAAATAAGTTTATTCACTTTCGCACTTAAACTTAGCTGATGACGAGTCAATCAAAGAGTTCCACTTGGTGAGTAACACTGTTATTAAAAAAAAAACTATTTTGCAGATTCATACATTAACTAAATATCACTTCAAAAAGGAGGACGTTATTTAGTCGGCCGTCATAATTTTTTTCTTTCGTGTATACCGATTACTCCGCGATTGCTGATCCGATGTACGTGTTTTTTTTTTTTTTGGTGGAAGTAGCCCGCGCGTTTGTGCTGTATAAATTTTATTGACCTCTCTTTGAAAGATTATGAGTTGTCTTCTATATTACGTATTTGTCAGATCCGGTCATTAGTACGGACATAAAATGAATTGGAAAGCGCGCCAGTGTGCAGTGGTGACATCACGCGACTGACTAACCAGTCTACCAACCACACGGTGTGCTTGTACAGAGCCCTGATTTCCAACTCGAGGGCGGACGACATTCAGTGTCGAATCACGGCGGAGTTGAGACGTCTTGGAACTGTATCCGATTTATTGTGCCCCGTTTTATTGAGTCAAGTGGTAATCTCAAGCAATTTGTTAGTTTGCTAGAAACAGTGTATCGCATCCAGTGTGTTTTCATAGCACGAAACCATGATCTGCCCACATGATGTACAAGCCTAACGGAGTAAATCCTGACATTACCCGACATATTTATTCTTCTTCTAGTTACAATGTAAAATTAACACAAGACGCGAACTTGTGTGGATTGCTACAACTAAAAAAGTAGAAAAAAAAAACTATTTTGCAAAAAAAAAAAACTGACTTTCAAAGAAAAAAAATACTGAAAAGTGGAAAATACCTTTACTCTGAAGGCGGTGGCAAAAAAGGCAACGAGACAAACAAGGCACTGAGTTCCGAAAGTACACTTTTTAATGTTTTGTTTTTGGAAGTCTGTTTTTTTTTTCTTTTTTAGCTTTCTGGCTATAACTTCAGCTTTTAATAGAATATTTACATTAAATTTTATGGTTGATACCTACACGAGCTTTTCCTATCATTGATTTTGTTAATTAGATTAAGGATTATTATTCTTTCCACCAAATCATAAACAAGAATTGTTATGACGGCCTAGCGTAGCATTAATTTCTAAAAGAATCTAATGATGGATGAGTTACAAAGAACTGTAGCCAATCCATCATTGCCTGCTTTGTACTGAATCCATTAAAATAAGTATACTACTTGGTTTATCTTTCTTATCATCCACCATAAAGTTCCCAATATTTTTTTTTCTTTTTGAAGAAACGTTGCTCCACACAAAGAATTTCTCCTGTATCGTTGGTGCGTTTACAAACATTTAAGAACACGCACATAAACATCCAGACCCGGAAAAACTACATATAAGCCATAGTGCGGGAATCGAACCCGCATCACGTAGCCCAGCAGCTAATCGCTCAGTCACTGAGCTAGCCTTGTCAACAATAATTGAATAAAACACGTGGCTAAATTGCCAATTAAGCCTGGATTTTTTGACAAATTGGGCTGAAATAAAACCTCTCCAACTGTTTCCACATCCGTTGAATAAGTGTGAAATAAAATCATGATTATACATACATGGTATGTATGTATGTGTTGGTGAACGGACGGAGGGTACTGTTTATAATATTACCTTCCTACTAATAATTATATCGAACAACCTATCCTCTAGTTTTGAACATCATCATCGAGCTTTAAGTACTGTGTCTGAACGAAATATTACTGTATTATTAATAGTTCTTTCGGAATAAATGATCTAAACATTGTTGAAAACCGCTTTGAACAGTATAGAAAAAAAAACGCGGTCACACAGACAGACGAAATATGACTTTAATTTATAATGTGTAGGTATACAACATTAGTTTTAGTATATGCGAAAACTGAAACACGTGTCTAGTATTTTCATGTAAAGAATCTAAGTACAAAATTTCAAAACTGTATCATGACAAATCACAAAGTTGTAAGCTTGTTCTGTTAACTGGTTGTACGCACAAAAACGTGGTCACCACGCAGCGCGCCCGCACGAGCGCCTCCATCGTCGTCTTGAGCTCATTGATAATAATAACTTTTTTTAAATATTTTTGGGACAAAGTATAACATGGTTTAAAAAATATTGGAATCGATTCAGTTACTTATTCTGAACAAACTATATTCAGGTTTCGCATATACTAAAAATATGATATATAACGTTGCAGATGTACAATCACGATTGCTAAGATGCAACATTACTATCAGTAGTTGCATTCAGCAACTACTGATAGTAATTTTCTTCTACTGCGTTGATTAACGTTTTACGCCTTCACGAACATGGTATTTTTTAAGTCATGCTATTACGAAATAAGCCTTATCTCAAAGTAGAAACGTTATTTCACGAGGAAATCGCTTTGGAATTTTGCTAAGTACATATTAATGCTTATAACTGTATAGATCTACCTAAGCTAAAATACAACACCAACGAATTTTCCTGAGAATTCGGGTTTCCTTAAGGTTCGATGTGGACCGTTGAACGCGAAGTCTGTCTGAGTGCCTAATGTACGGAAACCTGCGGCTCGAACGATCCTTCCGATTCAAATATATCGATATACTAGCACTTCGCATGTGACTTTGTCCGCATAAATAGTGATAGCTCGGCTAACATGCATGATATAAATATAATTTAAAGCCTCTGGCACCCACGAATTATGTATCTTTCTATCAGTGAAAAAGAATTTAAAATTGGATTATTAGTTCCGGAGATTACCCCCTAGATACAAACTCACAAACTTACAAACAAATTTAACCTCATTAAAATATTCGTATAGACTAATACAATGGCAAGAGTCTGGGAGGTGACTTGTGATGAAGATTGTGAAGTAAAAATGGTAGGGGAGAGAAAAACGAGCCTCCTCCATGTTTTTTTTTTGTAGTTTATTAGTAACTAGCTTTTACCAACGGGTTTGCCCGTGTGGAAGTTTAGAAACCATTCAAGGAAACTTACTCCGGATTTGTCCTAACTCCGGTCATGCTACTACAAGTATGACAAACATCGAAGAAAGCGTGCAAAGGTAACAGACAGATCGACAAACAGACATACAGTTACTTACGAATTTATAAGGAGTAAGGAATTATGGATAGAAATCTAACAGCCACTAGATGCGTATTATGCTATATAAAAATAAAGTATACACCGTGACTTTTTAGTCGTCTTACAAAGGTGGTCCACTTAATGTGTCCGACATAAAATACCTCTAGGCGCGATTATTACTTTTTTTACCATTCATTAAGATAATGGTACAAAGAAAAATAAATAGTACATTTGAATTATGAAATACCCTGTTAATAATGTTTACGTGGTAAACGGTAGAACACACCTACCCAGCGCACGAGTCGAGTAGATTGTGACTGTCTGTCACGTACTCCTAATTATTAAGTAGATATTTTAGTATTGATTTTTATTTAAAATCATCACACGGTATGGGCCACTTATAAACACATTAAACTTCTATTTTATGGCTTGACAGGCTGGCAAGTGACCGTAATTAATAAAGATTTAGTGAGCTTTCTTCCTTGAATTGTAAAAAATATTGCATCACTTAGAAACGCTTAATGGGAAAGGGACTAGAGAAATCTTAAGAAGAGATAAAAAAAATTACTGATTTCTAAAGGATACTAACGCCACATCTGCTGGACAGTCTTCGGTATCGCACGGCCCGGGACCCTTTAAAACAATTGAGACGGTTGCACAAAAAAAGAGGCGATTTAAAAAGTATGGGAACATGCCAAGCGTGGTGGGCTTTTGGAGGCTGGGCCGGAGAAAGCTGGGTGGATTCGAGGCAGTTGATTTCAAATCACGGAAGAGTCGACACGTGGAGGCTAGTCGAGCTAAGTCAGGGAGTCGGTCTGAAAACGGTTAAAGAGCTAGGACGTTCTAGGTTAGGTTCGTGTAGTTAGCGTAATCTTGGTACCAAGATGGACATGTCCCAGAGGACTGTCGTAAGAGAGCGATTAGTATTTTATAAGTTAAATATAAGTAGTAGCTATATGCCTAACTAAAGTGAGTGACGAGATCCTGAAGGAGACGCTGTAGCGGAGGTGAGACTGGTAATGTGTGCAGTACTATGTAAGTAGCTGGTGACTAGTCCTCCTCAATGAACAATGAACACGTGGTAAGTGTTAACTATAATTACCTACTAGCTTAAGTAGCAGTTTGGCGGAAACGCAGCGATGTTAATAATTATTTATTTCAGCATGACGGCAGAGCCGCTTTATCATCACAATGTATATTATTATGTCCTGTGTTGTGTGTCCTAATAACTCCTAACCTTGGCACATATTCTTCATCTGCGTTTGGTTATAGGAACGGAGACCACCTTTCGCAACACTATACACACATTTCATGCATACGACAAACACACTATACACCAACACACCCGACTATTGACGAATGTTGACTTTTACCTGACAAATGAAAGGCAGAACCGTAATATTCACATTCCAATTAAGATAAAATATATTGTTCAGTGGTGACGGCAACACCGTAATATTCACGGATTTATTAAGACAAATTATACTGCTCAGTGATATAATGCCGACTTGTACTTGTGGTACAAATCAACCAAACGTTGCTGATGAATACTGCTTCCTGTAAAGGTCTAGCTCAGAAACATTGCGTAGAGATTGTTGGCGCACATTTCAGGGAGCGGGGGTAGGCTTCACCAAGTATCCTAAACTAATTGGATAGCTACGTTCTTAGGAACGCTAGGGACTGTGTCTCGTTAAAACTAACCCCGGCTGCCACAGGCCTATTACTGAATCGACACTATTTAGCGAGACACGCAACCACGACATGGGGCAGAGTAAAGAAATGTGAAGTGACGATGGAATAACCACTTCGGCGTCCACCAATAACAATCGCAATATGTTCTGCTACAGACTGAATCTACGGTACGCTCGTGCAAATTGTGTCACAATATAGTAATTGGGGTAATCTGCCGTAAGGGTGTTATTAACGTGAGTACGCGTATAAGTAGAAAAACTAGAAACCTGTCTTCCTCAATGGCAGTGGCCTCACAACCCACTGCCTTAGGATTGGGAAAGATATGTAGATGGAGCCTAGGGAACGTGGCCTGTTAGAGTTCATAGCAATGTTCTCAGTAGGACTATGCACTTAGGTCTAACAGTACACGTACGCCGAGCAAACGTTGTAAAACGGTTCCATGTTGTAACATGGAATCGTTTGCGTTTGCAAATCGGCAAATTAGTATTTTGGAATCATTAAATTAACGTAACTGTAAAATAATGAATCTCTTAAGCGCAAGCGTAACGTTTCCTTTCACCAACCTCTCATCATATATATATCTTTGCGCCCTCTTGACTTATTAGCTTCATACTTTATTACTGATTTAGTTTTATAGGATTTGATATTATTCATGTATATGTCTTAACTGTGACCTCCCAATAATAACTACACCTTGTACCCCTCCCTGTCCCCTAGCTTCTAAAGTCGGGACAGGGCTGGAGTTCAATTTAGTAGTCGGTGGAAAGATGACCAGTTTGGTGTCGAGTCTTACTCGTACAAGGCCGTGCGGACGGAGGGGCGCGGCCTCTACCCCTTCGGGGGGAGCCGACATTAATACTAATATGTGCATGATTTAGGAAAAACGAAAATTTCACCAGCCTAGGGTAATTTACGAACAGTCACAAGATCATCGCTCGTAACAGGGTGTTTTAACTACGTCATGCGTCATAATAATCGATAATATTTTTATTTTTAAATTATTCAAATCTCATAAATATCTATTTTTTTTATGAATGTTTTGTAGTCATTGGATACTTGAAGTGGGCTGCCGTTGTAAGACGATTAAAAAGTCACGGTGTATAGTCTAAATCTTTCACTACGTATAACTGAAACAATTCTGAAATTGTGTGTCCAACCTTAATAAATTCTGTAGCCTAAATTCGAATATAAATCTTCTAGGCGCCAGACAATTTGTAGAACAACATTCTTTGAAAGGGTTTTTTCAAGAGTTCTTGTTTCTATCTTCCATAAAATAATTAAAGTGAAAATGCCTTGATTTTCGTGCCGACATTAATTCAAAATTGCCGAAATATACCACCAAACTAACATTATTATTCTATCGGCAACACAGCGGAAACAATAGCTTCCGCGCAATAAATTAAACTTTATTAATTATCACAATAATCCCATAAAAGACGTGAAACAACAAAAACTCTTTGGAGCGGCTAATAAATGCGTCTCTCTATTTAATAAATATACCATTATCCGGGCTCACCCCACTAGAGTAAATAGAGGAATAGCGATCATTCGCTTGAGAGAGAGGGCGCATCTGGCGCTAGCCAGATTATGTTGGTAAAATTCAATAATCTTTAGAGAACCAACTGAGAAGGACGGCCATTGCAACTTTTTTTTTTCGGTAGACGAAGGAGTTCCGACGACTTTGGTAATCAAATTTGCGTATGTACAGGCCCCTAGAATTGAGTTCAGTGGAGTTCAGTGGGACGTTTCTTGTATTCTAAATAAAAGGTACCGGAAATCAATTTGGACATTTATATACTTTCCTTTTCGT
Source organism: Noctua janthina (assembly GCA_963576755.1). Taxonomy (NCBI): domain Eukaryota; kingdom Metazoa; phylum Arthropoda; class Insecta; order Lepidoptera; family Noctuidae; genus Noctua; species Noctua janthina. The sequence goes on from OY755055.1 coordinate 11,610,243, forward strand.
TTCCATGTATGATATTCCTTTCCATATGACGCCTTATTGCTTATGTTACTGCCATCACGTACAATATACAGACTACCGGAATCGTATTCGTTTTATTTAAATAACGAGGACCCCTGTTCCGTTTTGCTGTCGTGGGAATCATGGAAATTTGGGATTATATTTCTGAGGTAATCGACTATTTAAGTGCTGTTGTTTCTTTCACAGTCGTAAAATAAAAGTTCAAAAGGTTTGGACACGGACCCTTCACAAAATTAATGAAGAAACCATCCTGATAAGTATAGCCAAATAATGAGTAATTTTTAACAGCGTAACCCAACCTAATCGATTGATAGTTCGATGCATTTAAGTGCCGTTCTGACCTATTTTCTTATATGAAACTCATAAAACAATAAGGGCCTCCCTTATCTTTTCCCGGAAGCCATAAGCATTACATGAAGGGAAAATTATTATTCAGTTCAGTTTTTTTTGTGTCGTAATTTTATTACCAATATTATTATGCAAGCATCTCATGGCTAAATAATAACAGCCGCTCGGGTCGATCTTTAGGTTAAGCCGCGCTTGCCTAGGTTGGTCTGTGGATGGGTGACCGCCCATTACATACCGAAATTCCTCCGTGCCTCGGAAAGCACGTTAAGCCGTTGATCCCGGGTGTCACTTGAAGATATTTGACAGTCGTTAGGTAGTCAGTATCCCAAAAATGCTGACAACTAGCCTTACCAAGGGGTATCGTATTACCCAGTACTTACTGGGTTGTGGAGGTCAGATAGGCAGTCGCTCCATTACTGGTATTCAGCTGCATCCGGTTAGACCAGAAGCGGACCCCAACATAGTTGGGAAAAAGCTAGGCAGATGATGATGAGAAATAGAATATTCAGTTGGTAAGTTAGTAAGGTTCTCAGTGGAGCAGACCATTCACAATAAGAGGGCATTTTTACAATTCTTCCTAAAAGCAATCGCTTTTGTTCCTTGGGGGTTTGGGGGGTTGGGGGTGAGTGAAAACTAATTACCCATACGTCAGACGGAGATATAGGAAATGCCACACAAGCGTTCAATCATGAAGCGTAGTGACGCCCGTTCTATTGTGAAACTGGATACTTAATCAAGACAATCAAAGTGCATGCTCCACTCGATGATGATTTGATCGAACGTCAAACATTCGCCATTATTAATATCCGGATTAACTCGGCTACCATATAACATTGGATAAAGTGGGTCAACTGGCTATTTTGTGTTGGTTTATAGACATCATAGCGAGGTTATCACAATATTGATAGCTATGGCGTCTTGAGTGTCAATTATTTTTTATGACTGGTGTATTTATTTTTGCGAAAAACGTGGTGAAGTACCCCATGGCATGTAACAGCTACTTACTTTTTATATTTTCCATGAGTAAGTCTGGGGATATCTGAATTATTTATTTATTTATTTATTTAACACTTGAAGCACAGAAGTACAGAGGCGGACTTAATGCCATAGGCATTTTCTACCAGTCAACCTTTGGGTGATGCAGAGACAAGCAGTGGTAGGTGTATATCTGAAAATAATTTTAAATAATAATAAGATTAACTACAAGGATATATAAAATACTATAAATATACCTATATCAAATACTATAAATATATAACAAAAAAACAAATAAAAAAATCATCATGTCTTCTGAATATATCATGTGTTCAGTCGTATTGGTCGCCTATGACACGTTTCTTTTAGCAAAAATAATGATTATGGCAAAATAAAATGATATGATGTTCGTATTCACTATGTTCGTACTATACCATCCTGCTATATATTACCTACTCCTCGGTGAAACCAGTACAGCAGCTCCGAATTCTTGTGTAATTTCATGAACAGAATTGGTGTGGCTAGCCACTTTTCTGCTACAATTCAAAAAGAAACTCTAAAAACGACATCATAGTATTAAAGTTTAGTTTTTCATCTAAGCTACCTCAATAAAATATAATACCACCAGCATTGAAATTAAGCGAAAAACATGTAATGTCTCCATCGATAATTTTCACATCACTATTTCACCAATGCATGCACCGCAGCATTGAAGCGGAGCTACCGCGCCGTCACTAAATCGCTGGTGTACATAATTCATATACCTATTACATGCAGGGCGGTGACCGCAACCGGGCGAAATTTTAGCGAGACCACAGCCCTTGTATTTTATATGGCGAAGCTATCGACATGAATTAATGTGGCGACTAAATTACGTTTAACTAAGGTATCGGTGAGCAGCGGTGGCCCAGTGAGAGCAGCGGTGGCCCAGTGGTTGTGGCCTCGACTTGTCGTCGGTTCAAACCGTACTCCGTAAATAAATCAGTAACCGTATCGGTTACTGATTTAAAGTTATTAAAGAATCTACGTTCAGCATTTGATCGAAAACTTTTAATTCTGGAAAACTTGATACTCATTTTTGACACGTTTTTATTAGCCCTGTAACTATGTAAAAACATCTTAGAAGTTAAATTTTACTCACTTTCCGGTTTTCGATTGAACCGACTTTTGCATACATGTTTAGTTTGACATGTTTAGCTAAGTGACGTCATTCTAAATTCAATAAGGCGGATTCCCAAAAATGGCGGACTAGTTATTTTTTATACATTCCCATGATATAGGTATCAAATGAAAGGGTTTCCTGAGAAAAATACGAGAAACAAAATGACGTCAGTCTATATCGTGTTTTTTTAAACTATAATATGTATTTATTTTACCTATTTGGGCTACCTATCAACCTACTCTGAGGGAAGCGATTATCTGGTGACTATGCTCTATATAATGGAAAGCACTTTATCGAAAGTACTCGTAAGTGCGATATCGATAACCTGATGTGATGATCCTGTTAAAATGATTTATTATACTTTCCATACCATAGACACATAACGTACCCACCACTACCAATTATGTATTGTAAGACATAAGACAGAGTTTCTTTGTTTTAAAAAAAATAACGTTTTGTTTGCTGTATTTTTGCAAACTAATACATCAGCCGAAAAGTCTGAAAAGTCTACATATTGCCATGCATATTAGGTTGTTTATACCTTGTCTTTGACTCAGTACACACTCGGGCACTACGCCAATTGATTCTTCAATGTTGTCACTTGCATAAGAACGATTTGAGGGTAGAGTTTCCATTTAACCAATCACACCTACCAAATATATAAAAAAATCATAAAATTCGGTCGAGCCGTTTCGGAGGAGTACGACCACAAACACCGTGACACGAGATTTTTTATTTATATAGATATCGGCCTGTGGTTTCATAATGCAGGACATATGACTATTTTTTTTTTTTTTTCTTGTTGGTAATCATCAAATGACCACTCCGGGCGGAGCGGAAGGGAGTGTCAGACTTGTACTGACTAAAACCCATCCATGTTCCTTTTTTGCCCTTTGTGTTCCAGGGCCACGGTATCTCTTTCGAACAGTCCCGCAGCCCTGGCAGGCATCGGCCTATGCGGACCCCTACGTGGTTGCTGACATCTCTTTGAGGCGCGCGTGGTACACGAACGCGCCGTCGACACGGCCGGACGGCGAGCTAGCCCATAACTCTCCGTCCACAGGCCCGCGCCTACGGTGGCCGGGAGCCACCACGTGACCCCCGACGCCCAGGGCGTCTCCCGCGGCGGCTGGGACGTGAGGTTCTTTCCCTCTCACGTCCCGCCACCTCCTTCACTAGCATAACTGCTTCGCAGAAGGAGGTGACAGCTTCCCATTCCCTCTCGCTCCGGACCATGGCTTGGACCAGGGCCGGACGCGAGAGTTCGCCGCCGTCAATCGCCGCTACGAGAACACGGCGGTGCTCCGCCCAAGCGGGGCAGACCTCCACGGTGTGCTCCACCGTGTCCTCCAGACGATCCTCGCAGTGGAAACACCCGGGCGTTTCATCCCGCCCGATTCGGTGCAGGAACCTCCCAAAACAACCGTGTCCGGTGAAGACCTGCGTCAGGCGGTAGGTGAGGGTGCCGTAGCGCCTCTCTAGCCACTGGGACATATGACTTCATTCCCTATTTACACTCAACCGATCCTGAGCCAAAATAGGTGTATGTATAATGATAATGCCAGTATTAACAAAAACCCTCGGTTGTAGTAATTCTAAATACTAATGCCAAAAAATGCGAATGCCTTGTGGCTTTAAGTCCGCCTATGTACCACTCATGTACAAGCGGCCCAGTTAAATAGTTTACATCACACACATCGGTAACTGTCATTGTACGAGCCAGTAATGTTCATGCAGCCGCTCATTATTATTGTGTGCGTATACGTATACTACAATACACGAGATTTATTTTTTTTTATTTTTACCCGTGTAGGGTACACGGGTAAAAAATGCAATGGTAATGTTGCATGGTTGGATCCATAGAAATAAATCCGCACACATGCCGAGGAGTAGTAATCAATAAACTCAGTAATGCAAATACTCGTAGATTGACAATTAAGAACGCTCATTTTTAATAAATGAAGGTATTTGAAAACAATATTTTTAAATTGTCGGTAGTTATTTTCTAAACAGTCGAAATAAAATGGCCTGAGAGTTCCATGTTTGTCTCAAACATTGGAAACTTCATTACACAACCGTGAACCGGACCGAATCGTTATAAATTCTACTTTAAGTAATGTTTTAACATAATAATGAATACAAATAGAAAAAGAATATATTATTGTTGCATGCGTGGTTTGAACTTACGGCTTTTAGTTAAGTGACCAAAGACGATAGCCATTGTGCCATGATTGCTATATTAGCATTATGCAAAATATTATCCTTCAGCATCATGTGAACGATGACTATATATTGGTATATGGTAATTGATGTGCCACACGCACACCAATAAAAACCGAGCTCGCTCGTTTTATTTTGTGTTTGTGTGCATAACTATGACTTCACCCACACATATAAACTGTAAACAATGACAGTTACCGATGTGTGCGATGTAAACTATTTAACTGGGCCGCTTGTACATGAAGTTTAAATAAATAAGTAATTTAATCTGCTCGCAGCTTAGGTCACATATAATAAAATATCCTAAATACTACAAAGATATGACTGGTAAATTTTATTTGCTCTCCCATCTAAAAGTGTTTTGGCCTTACCACGGACCCCTGTAATCCGATTTACGATTCCGCGCGATCTCATAATTTATAATATCATGATAGCTGACTGTAATTTCAAAGAATTATCAAATTTTTCATAAAAATAAATCTGCAAGCTTAGCCTTATGGTTGTGGGTGGGGTGAGCTTTTAATAAGTACTTCAGAAATTTCTTTTGCATTTCCAGGGTATATTAAAATAAGCCTGTGTTTCCTTTTGCATAATTGCGTAACACACTTACATTGTCTGTGTTGCTGAGCAGACGAATTTTTCAAGCTGTTTGTTAGGAATTTCTAATAAGAAGGATGTGCTTGACAGTGAGTGACGCAATTGGGAAAATGCATGTAATTTTTTCTTCACTAAAATCAGTAAAATATAGTACTGTTAATCCAAGAAAATAATTAAAAGTTAAGTTAAACTACTGCTTGTCGCTCAAAAAAAAATTAATTTTCTACGACATCGACAGATCAAACGTCCAGAACTGTTGCAGCCATTCATGTCATGTTATGTTACGTCATTTACCTCTATCTGCCTTGTTAACATCTAATTTTTTAACCTTAATATATTAATTTTACTAATTGTATGTGCTTTATTCAAGCAAACATTGCAATAAAATCTTAGTGAAACTTTAAGTACTTTTCAAATAAACGTGTTTCTTTGACACATAGACTTTTACGTCACTACCGGTGCTATCGAGGGACGATGCGTTTTGAATTTGTGTTCCATTTCACCAAAAACGCGCTACATAAAATATTAAATTGTAAAATAGGTGTTGTATTAGACAATTAAACAAGTGTACCACAATGTTTTTATGGGCCAATACAAGGCATTTTAACTGTTTTCTTAGTTCTAGAAGCTTCCACGCGCGCCTCAAAGAGATGTTAGCAACCAAGTAGGGGTCCGCATGGGCTGATGCCTGCCAGGGCTGCGGGACTGTTCGAAAGAGATACCGTGGCCCTGGAACACAAAGGGCAAAGAAGGAACATGGATGGGTTTTGGTCAGTACAAGTCTGACACTCCCTTCCGCTCCGCCCAGAGTGGGGGTGTCATTTGATGATTTTCCATCCGAAAAAAAAAGGCAAGATATACAAAACTTTTTTAAACCACAACATAGGCAATATATTCCTTTTTGTTGTGGTTCGCAGTCAACACTGAGTTCTAGTATTATCATCATGTAAACACAACATAACATCTTGTCTGTAATCTCCGAAGGGTTAGGCAGAGGTGTAGCCAATGGTATACCCACACCTCCTTCTGCGAAGCAGTCATGCTAGTGAAGGAGGTGGCAGGACGTGAGAGGGAAAGAACCTCACGTCCCAGCCGCCGCGGGAGACGCCCTGGGCGTCGGGGGTCACGTGGTGGTTTCCGACCACCGTAGGCGCTGGCCTGTGGACGGCGAGTTATGGGCTAGCTCGCCGTCCGGCCGTCTTATGACGACGGGCCGTGTCGACGGCGCGTTCGTGTTCCACGCGCGCCTCAAAGAGATGTCAGCAATCAAGTAGGGGTCCGCATGGGCCAACGCCTGCCGGGGCTGCGGGACTGTTCGAAAGAGATACCGTGGCCCTGGAACATAACGGGCAAAGAAGGAACATGGATGGGTTTTAGTCAGTACAAGTCTGACACTCCCCTCCGCTCCGCCCAGAGTGGGGGGGGTCATTTGATGATTTCCCATCCGGAAAAAAAAAAAAAAAAAAAAAAATGGTATACCCACATTTCGAAAGTTATGTTTAAGTCCTATGTAATAGGGGGCGAGCCTATTGCCATGAACTGGGCACAAATCCAGACTCCGTGGCTGCTACTGAAAAAATCATGATAGAAAAATCCAATATCATGTACTTATGTTTTATTTGACAATGTATTCAACTAGTGTTTTTATAACTTGAATTTACATTCCGACACGTGGTTTATCTACTATGTCCAGAAATAGTAAAGTTACAAATTAGGACAGGACACTGTTTAATAATATTTGCAAAGTGTTTATGGGTAATAAATGGTGGCTGTGCTGGCGATTAAACTTGTTTGGTTTACATAACAACAAAATATTGAAACTGTATTCATTGTTTGACTTTTGAAACTAAAAACTATTAGCCGACTCGCCTCGGCAGCATAAAATATGTGCACAGTATGAAATATCATCGTATCCATACAAAATGTTAAATTACATTACATAGTGAAAACGGTTCGTTTAAAAGAACAAAGCTGCCTCATTGGTCTAGTGATCGTGACTGGGGAATAGGACAGTAATTTCTCAGTAGCAACCACGGAGTCTGGTTTCGTGCCCGGTTGATGGTAATAGGCTCGCCCCGCATTACATGGGGCTTAAACATAACTGGCGAAATGTTGGTGTACTATTAGGTACACTTCAACCGGGGATTACAGGCACGATGTTATGTTATATAAAACATTAATAACACAAAACCTGCGTAATGCTGTGACCCTACGCAGGACACAGATAAAGCGCTGGTTTTCATGGGCAGCCGGCGACAAATTAGTCTTTTTTGAGAATAGCGCGTGCATACATACAGACATAGAGTGGTCTAGCTATTTAATTAGATTCGGCCCTTTAATTGGTACACTGGTTATGCCTTCAGGGTGTTGCAATGGCTGCGGGACTGTTCGAAAGAGATACCTGGAACACAAAGGGCAAAGAAGGAACATGGATGGGTTTTAGTCAGTACAAGTCTGACACTCCCTTCCGCTCCGCCCAGAGTGGGGGGGGGGGGGGGGTAATTTGATGATTTCCCATGCAACAAATAAAAAAAAGGGGGGTTCAATTTTGCAAATAACAATATTCTGTGATTTTCAATCTGTCTACCTGTGAACTATTTTATATGTATTTTTTATTTTTTTATTACAATACGGGCCTGCTCTTGACCTCGATCACACATGATGGAAAAGATAGATGAGGTCTATGATGGGACGAGCGTGTCCAGAAGATGCCTGTTCACTCTTGCTATGAAGGCAGACGGGTTAAATGTGGGAGAGAACACAGATGCCGGCAGAGAGTTCCACACTTTGGCTGTGCGCATAATAAACGTGGATGAGAAGCGCTGAGTACGACTCGTCCGGATATCAACCAAGTGTCGATGATACGCCGCAGTGCGTCTGTTGATTCGGTGATAAAAAGGTGATGGTGGGATCAGGTCGTGGAGCTCCTGCGCACGCTGTCCGAAGTACTGTCTTTAGAAGACCGACAAGCAGGCAACAATACGTCGATGAGCTAGGCTGTGAAGCGTAGCTACCAGTATTTATATTCTGTAAGCATTCAGGTAAACTGTTTGCTGTGAAGAGGGCTATTATAATGAAGCGTGTAGACTCACTGTGTGCGTACATTGTAGCAGTACTGAGCTCTGTGATCTACGCTATGGTAAGCTGTCCACGTTTACAGGCTTATACGTGAGTCTGTGTGACGGTGCTTTACATAATTGTATAGTTACAACCTATTTTCTGTATCGCTTTACAAAAGGCTGACGTGGCTATGCTGCCAGCCTTTTTGTTTTGTCTAATGTTTTTATGAGAGCAGCGGTGGCCCGTGGTGGAGACCCCGACTTGCGAGCAGTAAGTCGTGAATTTGAACCCAGCCAGGCGAATTACTTTGTGTAAGTTATTTCATCACCACTGCTCTCAAAACGGTGAAGGAAAACATCGTGAGGAAACCGGCATGTCCTAGAACCAAAAATTCGATGACATGTGACATCTACCAACCCGCACTGGGCCCGCGTGGTGCATTATAGCCCAATACCTCTCATAAAGAGGAGGCCTGCGTCCCAGCAGTGGGAACATTAGTAGGCTGATTATGCTTATGCTTATAATATTTTTATAAATATTTTAAAATTCAAAAAGACACTATTTATTCTAGAATCAACTCTTGAGGTTAATTTCAAAGTTACATATTATGACCGTTTAAAACTGAATTGTATTTTTGTGTGGAAAGTGTGCCGATCACAAATTTTCTATCGGGCGCCGTCCGGTACACAAGCTTATGTCAGTACCAACTAACTTTCTAATACATAGCGCGTCCATGTCACCCGCTACTGATCCAATACAGCAACACACTGAAAAAATTGCTTTTTAAATCCGTAAAAGTGTACAACCTGAAAAAAATTATTATGAAACTAAAAATCGATTTTACAAATTACAATTTCTTCCGAAAAATAGTGTATTTTAACACAGCGTACAAAATTATCAGGAACACCAAATAAATTAGTCATCATAATAAAGGATTAGTCAAAACGCGTATCTAGGCTCTAGGTCTTAGAGCAAGTTTTTGTTTTACATGAATTGTACTTTCTTTCAAAGATTTATTCTCTGCCTGCCCTATTGCGGCAAACAATGATCATGTTTCCGTTTCGTCGACAATTACATTTGAATAGTTTATTGTATCGTTCACTCATTGAAAATCGTATCTGTCGTTAACGGGATAGTCGAGCTTATTTTTCTCAATGTAAACACTTTTTCAAGCGACTTGAGTACGGTAAGGGCTCATTCAACGATTCAAATCTTTGCTCAATTCACCTTTAATACATCATCTTCCTGTCCTTCATGTTACTTGGGGTCGGCGCAACTAGTATTTTTTTTTTTTTTTTTCGTTCTTCTCTGTCAACCGTCACGCTATCATTTACTCCTTTTTCCATCTTTTCCTTGGTCTTCCTCTAACTCTCCATCCATTAGCATTCTATATTATCATTACATAATATATTCAACATTAGTTTTAGTACATGCGAAACCTGAAACACGTGTCTAGTATTTTTATGTAAAGAATCTATGTACAAAATTTCAAAACTGTATCATGGTAAATCATAAAGTTATAAGGTTGTTCTGTTACCTTGTTGTCCGCACAAAAACGTTATCACCACGCGGCGCGCTCGCGCGCGCGCCTCCACCGTCGTCTTGAGCTCATTGATAATAATAATTTGGCAGTAGGTACCTAAGTTATTGCTATAGGTACGAGTACTTAATGTCGCTCGGTGTCCAACTTGTAACTTTTAAAAAAAAAAAATATTTGAATCGGTTCAGTTACTTATTCTGATCAAACTATATTCAGTTTTCGCATACACTAAAAATAATGTTATATATATAAATATATTCATCACTCTTTTAGTCGCATGCAATTTGTCCCTCTACATCACGTCATGTCCTCTCTCAATTCACCTTTAATTAACAAACGGAATTTCCTGTATCGTGAGCTACGACGTACGTGCAAGTCAATCACATACTTCCAACCTTATCATTTCCTTTTCGCTCCACTTATTAATCCTGTCAGTCATTTCCAGTCTAAAACCGGTCTGTTATTAGAGAATTTGACATCTTGCATGCGTGTTTCTCCCACAGTTTCAAGAGCTCCCCCAAAATTTACTGAGCTGTGTATCAAAGCGACCATTGTACGAGTATTGGAAGTTTGATTGACAGTTTAATTAATGTCTCTGTTATGTTCACCTTTGCCCGCAGCAATGTTTCTGTTAGTTAATTAGCTTTTGATGGCTTTCGGTGTATTTGGAACGTAATCACCTTTAAATAAGATGTTCTTGTGATGTCTATTGTCTGGGCTTGTGAAAATCTTGTTTAAGTCTTCCTCAAATTCGAGTGTTTATGAATAAATATTAATTTGTTCTGGAGAAAATTGAATTCTATTTTGGTGTTCAAGGTTATTCTCCTTATAATTTTTTAATTAATATTAAGAGAGATTATGGTCTGCCTGATCAGTCTTTTCACATTCAATAGGTTAATTTGTTTAGTTATATGTACATTCTTGGTTTTAGGGATTCGTAAGCTTCTTAAAACAAAGCTAGTGTTTAATGTTAGGACAGAACTTCTTACTTCCAACGATGCCAATGCTGAAATGCTATTGTTTAATGCAATTTATCAACTCCATCCTTAGGAGACGCCGCCGGCTTGATAGTACAGTATCGATAACTGATGAACCGGTGAGCTGTAATGACAACGTTGCACAATCTCGCTGATGCTGAATGGTTGACTAAATTGCACAATTTGAGTTAGTATTCTAATCACTCGGTAACAGTTCTCTATTAACCTAGTGTATATTCTCTGGCTTATGAATAATAATGACGATAATGATATAGATGGATGCAGACAGGATTCAGATTCAATTTTGTCTTCAAAAACATTTGTGTCTATTACAGTTTAATTATATTTACATTATATACAGACTACAAATAGAACTAAACTAATGATAAAAATAAGACTAAAAGTAAGAAAATATAAAAATCTAAACAACGACGACAAAAGGACACTTAGGCGTCAAAGTACTCCTCCGCATCGCTGTCATCTGGAAACGTGCCCAGAAGACTGGCAGCATTGCCACGCTGAATGGCAATGCTAATTCTTTGGCCAAAGAAAGAGCCAGCCCTCTGGTCACGCGAAGTGTCGACCAGTCGGCGAGAGATTTCCTTAAAAAGGAGACGCGCACTCGGGCCCCATGACCCGAGCGTTTCGACCCCAAACGGCTCAAAACTGTAGTTACCAATAAGGTTACAATATTTGCGCCGTTTGAGGATCTCAGCAGCCGCAGCAGCAGCGCCTGCACAGCCCGCCGTGCTTGAAAGGTGAGATGGCGCAAGGGTGTCGACACAGGTTGCGTCCCACACCAAAGGCCTACCCACCTTCCAAGGCACTAACGTCATGCCGTCTGGTCTCTTGCCATCGTCACGGACCAAGCCGTTTGGTTCTAAAACCGCTGGTACGCCGGCGCTGGCAAGGGCTCGACGAATAATGTCGTTAATGCTGGCGTGCCGTGCAATGCGACCTGCGCTCCTGTAGCAGGACAGGCCATGGTGTCCGAGGCTGTCAACAGCTTCACCGCAGTGACACCGATGCGGAGCAACACAAGGAGCGCCTAAGCGTAGACTCGACTTTGTGTCTTAATTGATGGTACGGTTGGCGCATTTGCAGAGCGATCGGCTGCTGCGCTGCGTGTCGCGGGTTCTATCCCTTCACGGAACAAATATTTGTATGATCTACAGGTAGTTGTTCCTGGTCTGGCTGTTTGTGTATGTGAGTTTAAATGTTTGTAAATGCACCCACGATACAGGAGAAATTTCTAGTGTGGGGCAACGTCTTTTAAAAAAAAAACGAATTGAGTTAATGATTCCACTTACGACGCTTTGAATGCATTCAATAGTATTATTTAGTATAGAATAAGTTTTTGCAAATAGGCACGTAAATTCAAATTACGAAACGTGGAAACGTGGTCATTATAAAGTATAAAAAGGTTATATCGGTTCATGAGAAACCTTAACGTTAACAAGTCATTAGTAAGTAAGCGTTAAGGCAAGCATTAATAATCTTACTTCTTATAAATGCGAAAGTTTGTGAAGATGTTGGATGAAATTTGGCACATAGATAGTTTATAACTTGGATTAACATATAGAATTTATCCCGGTAGTATGATCCCGTGAGACAGTTACCGTACTGTTTCTTCATATGAAAAGAAAAATTCGAGTGCGAGCAGGGTTTGAACCAGCGACCTTCCTATTCTGTACACCGGACGTCTTAACCAATTAGACCATCGCACCCTGCTCACAGCTCTCGAAACAGCTGTAATTCCCTACGCAGGGTTTGCGTAAAAAACATATTTAAAATAAGTTACCGTACTTCATGCGGGCGAAGCCGCGTGCATAAGCTAGTATAATATAAAGCACCGCTGACTGCCTCATCGGTCGAGTGGTCGCAAACGCGACTGCTGAGCATGAGGTCCTGGGTTCGATTTCCCAGATCGGCCAAAGTGTCATTGGGTATTTTCCGTCAGTCTGGACTTCTGCCCGGTTGATGGCAATAGGCTCGCCCTTATTACATGGGACTTAAAACAAGTAAGAGCAATTAATAGAACAGTTTTTTTTTAAAAAAAAAAGCTCTTGGCTTTCACACATCGTCAGTGTTAGCATTGACTACTTAACGGTTCACATGACCCCCCTTAACAAGCTTCATGTCACCACAAACGATGTTTTTACCAGTCACTAGGTTAAAAACTCGCATGACTACTAATGTGAGGTGCTAGTTACCAGCAATAGCAGTTTTTTAACCCCAGGTTTTATATCATACAGAGTATTTTACTTTAAAATAATGACTGTGAAACTACTCTGTTCTAATGACGTCGTTACATTTTTTCCCTAATGGCTTGTTTCCAAAAGTCGTAAAGCAATATATTTTGTATTGAAAGAAAGACAAAAGAATGATGTACATAACACTAAAATATATTTTAATAAAATGAAGAGTTCTGATATAAAATACGTGCCGTTGAGAAATGAAGGCCTCCCACTAGGTGGACCGATGACCTGGTGAAGGTTGCAGAGATCCGCTACCGGTCAATGTGGTGATACCTGGGGGAGGCCTATGTCCAGCAGTGGACGTCTTTCGGCTGAAATGATGATGATGATGATGAGAAATGCGTGTTTTGAATATTGTCTGGAATAAAATGCAATTTCATAATGCTTAACTTTTTTTATTTATTTTTTTCACGTCTGGTTCATATTCGTCCCATGACTTGCGACATTTGTGTAAGCAATAATCTTACAAACGTTTCAATTTAATGGATGCATTTATTTTGAGCCCCAACTTAATACCTCGTTTCTCATTCTTTTTAATTTAGATCATTCCGCAGGTAAAACATCACAACATACTCTCATGTGGTACTTAATTTATAAACCCAAAGAACGGTGATACAACCCTATTGATCACTTGGGCGCCAAATACCGAAGCCACGCGAATATATCGACTGCCGAACACGACACTCGATTAATTACCATCTCTGCTTACCCCCGATAAAATTAAGATCCCAAGAATGGTCTCATATTATCAACTTGGCGTCAAATTAATAAACCAACGTAAAGTAAAGTAAAGTAAAGTAAAGTAAAAATTTATTTGCTTAGATTGCAGGTACATAAGATAGGATGTAACAAAAAAATGGGTGAGCCTTGTACAATCTACCATAAATTAGGCATGCAAACATTGAAATTGTTAACTAAATTGAAAATAAGATTAAATAATGCTTTACAGTTAAAAATAATAGTCAGTAAAGTACATTCAAGATATAAAAAAAAAAAAAAATAAAACTACTTAATACAATTGGAATAAAAAATCGGCTAGCTTGAGACAATGTCAAATTAAATTATGTATGCCAATATTAAATTACAATAAACTATTTAATACATTAAGTTATTTAATACATTAGATTATTTAATACATAAGTCAGTGTCATTTAGATAGTCATTTACTGAATAATAACATTTTGCAACCAAAAGTGATGTCAATCTCTTTTTAAAATTTTGAATCGTGTCATTTTTAATGACATTGGGTACTTTATTAAAAATTATTGGGCCCATACTAATAACACTTTTTTTGAGCAAAGCAGTATTACATCTCTCAACATGTATTAGGTGTTTATACTGACTTCTTATAGGTCTGTTCCTAGTTTCTGACACTGAAGTGAACAGGTTCATGTTACATTTAACAAAGAGTGCTATTTCTAAAATATACATCCCCGGGAAAGTTAAAAGTTTTAGGGACTTAAACACAGGAGCGCAGCTATCTGTCACTTTCAGGTTAAGTATTGCCCTTATGCAACGTTTCTGGGCTTTGAACACCTGTTCTCGTAGAGTACAGTTTCCCCAAAATATGATTCCATATCTTAAAATGGACGCGACTAAACCATGGTATGCAACTACTGTTGTGGTGAAGTTGACCCTTTTCGCTAGATTATGTAGGACATACGCGGACACGCTCAGTTTTTTACAGACTTCTTCTGCTTGAGGTTTCCAAGTCAACTGGCTATCTATCAGTATACCTAGAAATTTCGCAACTTTTACTTGGTCTATACTACAGTTATTATATTCTATCACTATATTCGGTATTGGTGTGCGTTGATAAAAGTGCATTACGTTCGTTTTTTGCAAGTTAATTACTAAATTATTTTCGTCAAGCCAATTTACAATGTCCTTAAGTGTATTATTTATGTCCTGTTTGTATTTATTTATATCTGTACATTTAATTAGTGCGGTACTGTCGTCAGCAAATAAGACCATAGGGTGTTTAATGTGCTGAGGTAGGTCATTTATGTATAGCAAGAATAAGAGTGAGCTAAGAACTCCACCCTGAGGAACGCCATGTCTTATAACTCTTGCTTCGGATTTATATTTCTTCTCACGCCTAGTGTTAGTGCAAATTTTAGATATTTCCGTGTATTGTTTACGTTCACTTAGATATGACTTAATAAGATCAAGTACGTTTCCTCGTATTCCGTACATGTTAAGCTTATTAAGCAGGGTTTCATGATGGACACAATCGAAAGCTTTGGTCATATCTGTAAGGATTGCGCAGATTGGTAGTTTTTTATCAACATTCCCCATTATAACACTTAGCAAATCGTAAATAGCAATATTTATACCTTTGTTTTTCCTGAACCCTTTTTGTTCATCACACAGAATATTATATTTACATAAAAACTTATTGATTGCCTCATACATTATCTTTTCGATGACTTTTGAAAATATGGGAATTAGGGCAATGGGTCTATAATTAACTAAACTCTCTTTATCGTTTTTTTTGAAAAGTGGTTTTACAATAATGGTTTTAAGACCGTTCGGGAATGTTCCAGAGCTAATACATAAATTTATAATATGGCATAAATGTAAGGCAATATTGTTCGACACGAATTTTATGACTTGTGTATCTACACCATCGTACCCAACGCTATTTGTATTTTTTAGTGCTTGTATTACTCTTATTACGTCTTGAGGTAGCACTGGAGACATAAACATTGAATACGTGTTGCTAATTAAACCAGTAGGTGCACGTGTTGGTGGAGTATTAGATAGTATTTGATCAATGAAGAAATTGTTAAATGCGTTTGCAATTTGTGATGGGTTACTAATGATGGTGTCTTGAATTTTGATTTTAGATATTGGCTCGACGTTGCGTGACTTGTTATTTATAATACGCCAAGACGCTTTTGATTTGTTACTGGAAGTGTTTATAAAGTAATTGTTTTGTGCTCTTTGGGTTAATTTAATTATTTTTCTGAATTTTAAGGAGTAATTTTTGAATGTGTTTTTGTTTTCGACTGAAGACTCATGCCTGTATTTCCATAATAACTGTCTCTGTTTTTTACTGCATACTCGTATACCACGTGATACCCATTTAATAGTTGGATTTGATTTGATGGTCACCAACTTGTATGGAAAACAAAGATCATACAGCATTCGAAAGTGTCCCATAAAACAATCATATGCTTCGTTTGCGTTCTGAGTTAGATAAATATCCGAGAAAGAAAAACATTGGAGATAATTTTTGAACCTAACTAAATTTTCGGTAGAGAGATCACGTTTCCTAATGCGCCAGGAGCTAATTCTACAGGTTCTATTTACTTTTACTTCCAGTATCTGTGCAGTGTGATCGGACAGAGCTAAGTCAATTATTTCACACTTACATTTAAGTTGAGAACTACAAGCAAAATTATCAAGGCAACTGTTACTGGATAATCTAGTCGGTTGTCGTAGTTCCAAATTAAGATTGTACCCTAATAGAAAGTATTCAAAGTCCCTGGTAACATTGTTTCTTTTTAAGATATCTATGTTGAAGTCCCCACAAACAACAATTTTTTTATTTGGTTTTGTACATATCGTTTTCAAGACCATGTCCAAGTTTTCATAAAATACAGTTAGATTATTTAGTTTTGGTGGTCTATAAATACAAATAATAATTAATCTTTGTTTAACTAGTTCTATTCCGCAACATTCGAATGCGTTTGTTCTGGATTGTCGGGATATGTCCTTTAATTCTTTATATTCTACATTTCCTTTGATTAGAATACAAGCTCCTCCACGCTTTTTTGATCGTCTTGCATAACATGTAGCTAGTTTATAATTCGGGAGGTTTAATAATTTTTCCTGACCAAGCATAATGAAGTGTTCGGTAATACAAATAACATCTATGTCTTTTTGTTTCCTGGTCATTTCTTGAAGGTGGACAGTAAGTATATCAGCCTTATTTAATAGGCCAGCGATATTTTGATGCAGGATATTTATGTTGTTAGAGACGAAAAAACTCAGAGTTGCTTGCCGTTATATTTGCTCCATCAATATTTTTAGACGGTGTCTTCGAACATACAACATTTGAATCGGTCCATTCATAGGAAACTTCATTCAATAATGTTTTCAAGTTTTGGAAGATATTCTGCATTCCTTTGTTATTAATATGGCCAGTATACCAGGAGAACATGTCATATGATAACTTTAGATTGGAGTCGAACAGCCAAGCATAGTTATGGCTTTGATTATCCATGTATAACAAATTGTTGAAAGTTTCGATTCTCCAATTGTACATCGTGGAGTAGTCGTTGCATCTATATGTGGGTAGGCATAAGACAACATTCGTGTTATTTATTTTTGTCAATACCTCCCTTATATGAACGACCAAATTACAGTAATTGCTTGTTTTACGAAAATCTTCCTCTCCTATAAATATAATACAGCAGTCTTTTTGGGTGTAATTTGACAGTTTGGAATGCAGATTCTCAATAAGTTTCTCGATGCCGCAATTAGGTGTCAGGTAGTGGCATAATTGATTGTTATCGAATGTATCTTCTGCTGTTGGTAATAATTCCTTAGTTTTGTTGCTGCTTATGATACATAGTTTGTTCTTTTTGGGGATAGATAAATAGGTTGGTTCTCTGTTGGTTACATCATTATTCTGCGTTCTCGGAGAAGAACAAGAATCATGCCATGGTTTTTGACTCATATCCTGAATGCTAGTTTTGCGTGGTGTTTTATTTTTGTTTTTCCAATGTTTTTTGTTGGGGGTCTCACTCGTTACTATTTTAAAAGCTTTTTTTGCTATTTCATGTTTTGACTTCATGTCTGTAATAGACTTTTTTAACTCCGTATTCTCAAGAGACAGATTGTTAATTTCCTGGTGAGCTGAAGATAATTCTAATTTAAGTTTTGCTATCTCATTTTTAAGAACAGACATCTGTTTATCATTTTCATAGTCGTCGGATAGGTTTGGTAAACTGTTACTAGTGCCATCTAGCGTCAAATTGTTGCAACTACTATTACTTTCGTTGATTGACGATGATCGAATACGAGGCATGGTTTGAGAAATTGTCTTCCGATGTCGAAATGTGATATTCTCCAAGAAATCCATCATTATTATTATAAATTGATTGAAAACATTTGGAAAAAGTACAACGTAGAACTTGGATTTGAACTCGCGGTCACGAAGTGTGCGTTAGTACTTCAAAAAAACCAGCGTTCTAATCCACTCTGCCAAACGTACTAATATATCAGACTTGAAATAAGTTAGTACGTTCTAATAATTAAAAATTTAAGTTTTGACAAGACGGTTATTTTTCTTTTTTTCAAATATTGCACTGTCATAATGTTTTTATGGTTTTTGTGGTAAAAACTTGAAAAACTTTTCATTACACTTCACTAAATCACTGAGTGTACCAGTTTATTTAGTAAGCACAACCTGTTGACACGGTTTTACAAGCAATTGTCATTATTTACGATACGATTATCACTGTAATGTTTTTCGTTTATAACTTTATTGTTTTTGTGCGGATTCGTTTGAAAACACTGTCACTTCATTGTTGGTTAATACTGTCACGGGTTTACTTGTCTTTTCCACTAGAACGCGGTTAAATAATTTATAAACATTTTTTAATCACGGAGCTGATGTTGTTACTGGCACTAGCGCCATCTACCTAACGTAGCGTACCTTTCTGAATATCGCACACCGTGTAATTACAAAATGAAATTCTGACAGTTTACATTTGCTCTCTAGGTACTTGCGAATACAAAGGGATAGAATATGTAAACGAAGTGTTTAGTTATTAGGTAGGTAATGAAGATAACAACAACAAATTAAAATCCTGAAGATTGAACGCCACAAATATTTGACTATTTACTGTAAACGACATCGTACATCGAAATACGTGTAATTGATGAGAAAATCTCTGTTTACATGGTGCCCTTTTGTAATTGTGCTTCTTTTGACGTTTTGTTTAATGCAGCTTATTGCAGTCTGTAACTTGGACATAGGCTGTCTCATAATCATTCTCTTGAGGACTCTCTTCCTAATTAATCTGGGTCGGCGCAGTCATGTCTTCTTCTTCCATACTCGTCATCTCATCAGATAGGTTGTCTCAATATCAATAAAATCTATTCTGGACGTTTACACCCAAGATAATGCTTTACCTTATAATATCCCTTACAATAAGCTTGACGCAACGTGAAACAAATCACGACACTGCACGGTTCGAACCGTCTACTTCCTAAGGGTTGGATTTACAGAGATTTTCACATTTAACAGACCGATCATGATGCGATTTTAACACGAGTCCATTGCTACTGTAATTTTGCGTTTTTATTTTTAAACTTAGTCATAGTCAATGCGGGTGGACGATGCTGAATCAAGGAAAAGTTTTGTAAATTTTATTGGTTTAAGTTTTGTTAATTTTATAGGTTTCAGTTTTGTAAGTTTTATCGATTTAAAATACAAAGCAATACGCGGACCGTATGCGGTCCTACATGCAGCCAGACTGAAAAAGAAAACAATTTTAATGGGTTTAACATTGAACGGGGGTCGATGTAATAAGAACTTCCATACAGGGGTAAAAATTGCAACATGGGCTCGGTCATTTAGGTATTAATTTTATTAAAACGCGCCATGGCTGATAAACATACTGCTCATTAAAGTAACAACACCATATTGAAGAAGATTGTAAGTAAATATTCTTCGTGTCGATAAAATTATATTATTTTCGCCAATGAACAAGAAAACGTGTTTATCTAATACGTTTTTAATTAACTGAGCGTTAGGTAGTACACCTACCTTCTTTACGGGTGACGCGTAGAAAATGAGAAATTCTCTGAATATGCTGCTTTATTTTATTTGTATATTAATTTGTTGGGTGTGAGACAAGCTTAAATAATATTTTCCGTTAAAAGGAAAATATGTTATGAGCTTGTGGGTCAAAAAGGAATGCAATTTGAAAGCTTTTAATTGGCTTCTGGAATCGATAACGCTATTAGTAGTCGAGTATGACGCCAAGCCATGCAACGCCCTCTGATGGATTACTCAATCACAACAAATATTGTATAATTACTATAAATGGAAAATGGACTTGGTGATAATACTATTAGCAATATGACAGTGTTTGCTTAGCAGTTTTTATTGCTAATAAACGCTTTTCTTCTCTGATAAAGACATGTCAGTGGACCTTTGACGCTATCTAGCTCTAACACTCATCGTCTCTGTCAGCGTCGTCAAACTGGACCAGTAATCACGAGCCAACTGACCCAGCAAAGTCGACAAATGACGCGTGTAATGAATCATGTTCGACGGAATAAGTTTCGATTTTTGACTTAAGCCCCATTCACACGACACTAGTTTCTTGGCGTACAGTAAAATTGTAGCAAAAATCAGCGGCACATTTTAGGCGGTGGCGGTGCAACGTTTAAGACTGTTTCAATTCATAATTTAATTGCAATAAAAATTGCATCTTGTAAATAAGGCTTTTGAGTCTAAAGCCTTATTTTCTTTTTTCTTCTACTACTTAGATTAGTCAGAGTAAGACTATCACTTCTCTAAACAATCATTAATACAACCTTGACAACAATACTGTTTTGTCAAAGATAGACAAAATTGCTAGGTCTATCAGTGGCGAAGGTTCCATACAACTCGATTCCTACCGGATTCCCTTTGAAAAATGGCACAGTCAGCATTCAATAGACAAATAATATAATCACATTAAAGATATGTACTCCGGTTTATCTCGTACAGAAATTGACTCTTCGCTACTGAGGTCTATCAAAAAAAAAATCAAAATCATTTATTTCAATCCATTAAGAATCATATAATAATGCATACATTGGTGACAAAATGTTACAATTATAATCAACTAAATAAATTAAAATTAAAATTCTGAAATTATTATGAAATAAACAATTATAAAAAAATTATAAATTATACAAATTAAAACTAAAATTCTTACATTACTCTTACTTATTTATTTCTTACATTCTTTCTTTCTTCTTTTCTACAACATGTAACGTAATTAACGCACACCCTCAGACACCCCAATTAGTATATTATGTTATAATCATAATACATACACTGAATTTTTAGTTAAACATATATGAGCATTGATTATTGATTGATTTAGTTATACTAATTCCGGAAGAATGTTGTGGTCACAGTACAAATCCACGAACGCAGACAGCCGCACACGTAGGTATGAGGGTCTTGTTAGCCTTGTAGGTATTCGCTCGCGTTCGAAACGAGTTAACGAGTTTTTACTGTAATTTACGTAGTTTTAATTATTTTTGGGAAAAAAAATACCAATAATAAAAATTATAGAAATCGATTCAGTAAACGATTCTGAACAAACTAATTTTAGGATGTGCGTTAATTATGTTACATGTTGTATACATAGCATTATGGCGGTCCCGGTGGTTTGGTGAGGTGTGAGGTGTCTAAAGAGTAAATTGCTCAGCAGCAGAATACAAAAGGAGCTATACACCGTGGAAGGGACACTGACGCTAAAACGGTTCCGAAAGGCAAGGAAACAGCTTTTTTTTTTAATAACCGACGATTTTTTTCAATAAGGGGGGTTCAGAATGCAGTACTGAATACGGCGCTATAGCGCCGGTGTGCCTTCCACCCTGTATACACTTTTAATAAATCTGTCAAAATAAATGTTTTTTCCCCTAAATAAAAGTGAACACGGAAATAAACCAAGACTGACAGTAACATATAAATCTAAAACGACAATTTACCTCATCATCCATCACAAAATGCCTTTCATATACGGCGCGTACCTGACACATGATATAACAGTGACGTCGGAGCTCGTAGAACTAAGCGTCATATACCGCTTTCAAGGCTTAGGAGGCTTAACTCGAAGTCGCTTTTATATAATGATTAAAGTGTGCTATATAAGGATATAATTTTTTAACGTGTATGGAGGTTTGAAGATTAATCTAGGATTAGTAGTTAAATAGACATAACTTCACGCCTGTAGTCCGCGAAGGGTGAGGCAGACGTGCACCTGATAGTATACCCACAATTTGCCAGTTATGTATAAGTCACATATAATCCGAGGTAAGCCTATTGCCATCAACCGGGCACAAACCCAGACTCCATGGCTACTACTGAGAAATTCCAGATGGAAAAAATCAATAACACTTTACCCGACCTGGGACTCGAACCCTCTAGAGTACAGCAGTAGGCGTGCGATTACTAGTAGCATGAACACAACATCACGCCTCTTCTCAATTAAGGGTTAGGGTTTAAATGTTATTTATTAAGTAAGACAGCAACCACAGAAGTGTACAAACAGCAACACCTTCAGTGCCGGAAACCCACCTGGTAGGTTCACTCAAGTCGAACTTGGGATGCCTGGTACCCACTTGGAGGGTCCTCTACTCCTGGAGGGTCCTCTACTCCTGGAGGGTCCTCTACGGGAAGGCACATGTGCTCTATGAAACGGGGTGGACACGAATGTGTAATTGTATGCAGCATACAGAATCTTAGCACAGAAAATCATTAATTTATGACACATATTCTTCTAATTCATGATTTTGTCCACAGTTCTGTCTCAAAACTCTTGGATACAAATAAACTAGCTGACCCGCGCAACATCATCTGCGTCACATATGAAAGATAGGGTTTATTAATGTGATCGTAACGTGATGTTATATAGCCTATAGCCTTCCTTGATAAATGGGCTATCCAACACTAAAATATTTTTTCAATTCGAACCAGTAGTTCTTGAGATTAGCGCGTTCAACCAAACAAACAAACTCTTTAGCTTTATAATATTAGTATAGAAGTATTGATAAGGTCGTTCTAATACCCATCGTTGGGTACCACAGACTTCCTTCAGCCCACCTCTATTCCACCGTTTTAATATTCCGGAGATTGATCCGTTAAGCCCATAAATTTTAATTTACTTCCGTGTGCCTACTCTTGTAATTATTTCAAACGATTTAAGCCTGGTTTAGTAAAACGTTGTGTAAAGTAAAGTTGTGAATTCTCGAGGGCGTTACTATGTAATTTTAGGTATTTGTTTATAATCATTAAAGTTAGTAGTTTTAGCAAGCGTTATGCTGTAAATAAGTAAGATTTGGTTTTTCTTTCATTTGATGTTATTTGATTTTTCCAACACTCATTATAAAAAGAGAGATGACCTAGACGCCAGTAGCGAACGGTCAATTTTTGTAAGAGGTAAGCCGGAGTACTTACCTTTAATGTGATTATATTATTTGTCTACAGAATACTGACTGTGCCATTTTTCAAAGGGAATCCGTTAGGAATCGAGTTGTATGGAACCTTCGCCACTGCTAGACGCACACTTGGAGGGCTGGTTCAAGGTAACGCATTAAAAGAGTACCAGGCAAGATATGGCGAAGCATTTGCTCTGCTGTGGGAAATCGAAGGCCACAAAAAGTATGTATCGATGTATGTGGGACTAGGCTGAACACGTCCGCCGCATATCGAACGGTTCTGAAACGTCCGCCTCTAATACGGTAGACCCTGGCGAAGGTGTGGGACGAGCTTGACACCTACAGACAGGATTGAGGATTGGTCCACACTAGCTTGGAAGCAAGAAAGGGAGGCCTTTGTCCTGCAGAAGGACTAAATGAGTTAAAAATAATAAATATATCACGTACCGTTGACCCATTTTCTTCATCTTTTCGCTGGAACTGCTCTGTGTGCGGGCAATTTCTATAAAATGCAGATCATCTCGTAAGCCAGACTATGTGCAAATACAAATATAATATTATATTTCTCCATAAACAAGGCTATATAAACCTTATTTCAAAGAAAACAGATTTTAATTAATTAGGACACGCCCGCCGCTCTATTCCCAAACCACTGTAACTCCTGAAAGCCAGAATCAACAGTGACGATCACCAAAAAAGCGCCGAGTCAATGAAGCTCGACGAAGTTCCAGAGAAACAATTTAACTGTTTTAGATCATACAACGAAATTAATCAGATAATAATAGCGGAGGAGTAGAAAAAACAGCTATAAGAACTTAACAGCAAGCCTTGATTGTCATAAACGTATGCTTCCATGAACGCGGCATTCATCAAGGATAAACAGCATCCCAGTTAAGATTCGTACCTATTTATTTTAGTATTCAAGTCACTGATGGCGAGACATAGTACATTAGCGGAACAGTAGACGAACTGTCAAATGCGATTCGAATTATTCACTCATAATCTCTGCCTAGCCTATTTCCAAGTATGAACGGGTCGGCCTCCAGTTTAGATGCAGCTGAATACGAGTATTTTACATGGAGCGGCCATCGGACCTCCACGACCTAGTTAGTACTGGGGAATACCTTTTGTAAGACTGGTTGTTACACTTTCAGGCCACTGACTACCTGTAGGGACTGTCAAAGATCTACAAATGACAGCTGGGACTAACGGCTTAACGTGCTTTTCGAGGTACGGAGGAAACTGTAACGGGTGGTCACCCATCCACGGTCCATCCTAGGCAAACACCGGTTAACCTTAAGATCGACCCGCTGTTATTATTAAGCCATGAGCTCTTCTGCGAATTTTTCACTGATAGGAAGAAGAAGATAGAAAGGATATGGAAATGAGGTGCTTAAACATTTGAAGATGATAAAATGTGTACTGAATTATATTTTTTGGAGGTCTATTTACAAAAGGTGGTCTGGGTGTTTTTAGCTAAAGGTTCAACTTAAACCTACGATGTTCAAAAGACGAAGGACATCAATCTAATATTTCTACTGGATTAAAATACTAACCAAAAAAGCTCGTGTTTGTGCTTCGTCTTCTAATTCAGGGTCATTAAAATAGACCTATTGGGTCTTAGGTTTGTTACACCTTTACCTGGAAGTCATGAGGAGAGGCCTTTGCCCAGCAGGGAATGTTCAGGTCAACAGTATTACTTCTTTCTATATCGTGTGGTTATTGACTAACCTGGTGTCAGAATTTTTATGCCGCCCAAGGGCCTCTGACTTGGTTTTGACAGTATCACTACACCTGTACCTAGTGTAACTTTCTCTTCGTGAAATACACACGTGATTTTAAGTAATGTATTACTGTTCACGAGTATACTGTGACCCAACCGCGGCGTCCCATTTGAATCTCTAAAACTCTACAGTGAGTGTTTGCTGTAAATTGTAGTGGATGCATTTCGTGCATGTTCGTGGTTTATCTTCGTCGGTTGATGTCTTGAATATGGGATGCAAAACGTTATCATGCAAATGTCACTGGTTATTTGTTATATGCAGTCGGAATGTAAGGGTGGGAAGCTTAAACAGGACTTTGAGTGAGGTAGCAACATCTGTCAAGGGATTTTTGTTTTTGGTAAGTAACGTTGTACCCCACTTTTGACTATGTAAGTCAGCTTCTACCTAAGCTTAAGCGATTAACGTGGCCACCTACTGGGCCCAAGAAATTCGTAAGTAGTGCAGACACCAGCACACCAAGCTACTTAAATCTATCAAATTTCTTTAATAGCTTTTCAACTTTATAGCTAAAGCTTTAGGTTTAAGGTTAATTGGGAAAATTTACAGTTTCGGGTAACTTGATGTGCTGGCATCTGTTCCATCGATACGAAAGAAGAAAAAGACCTAAGCTTACTACCTAGGCTTTAAGAGCCGATCACCCCAGTCAAACCTCACAGTCAAGATCTTAGTACAAGTTAACGTTATTCGATGATCCTTCTTGAAAAATCCTCTGTCTGTTGAATAATTAAAACTTACTAAGCGTTACCATCTGTGAATACAATTAAACAAAATTGTCTCCGTAATTCCTTGCCCTGCAATAAGCGTTAAATAAAAATGTCCAGAGATATAATTTTGGCATTCACGGCCAGTTTTTTCGTAGCTGCAAAAATTTTTCGCGTCGCATACCGGTAAGAGACGCGGTGCGGCGCGAGAAAAAACAATATTTTTGTACAATTTAAATGCAAAGCTAAATCAGAAAATGGTTTAACATTTACGTCGCACTTTTTGGGAATAAAATGCATGCTTAATGCATATCCGGGGATGAAAAAAATCCGCTAAAAGACCTGTATGCTTTCGAAATTAGAAGATTGTTGTTTACTGGTGAAGTTAGGTAACATTATCAAAAACAGATTTTTAGGTAATAATTTTCCCTTTAATGCTAGTATTTATTGTGTTTTCGTGCTTTTGTCTAGTGTTTTTCAGTGTTGCCTGTTGCTATATGAAAAAATAGTATCTACCTAGTTGATTATGTGATCAGTCAGGTAATTAAGAACAAATATGCAGATAGAAAGATAGAACACAGACTGTATTATGTACATTGTACACCATACAAATTACAGGTTTAAAAAGTAGGCAGTAAACATAGGCAGGGTGGCACAATGGGTCTTTTTGCTGAAAACGAACCTTTGGAAAAAACCTTTGGATGAATAAATTTTAGGGAGAACGCATAAGTGAAGATGCAGTCACGATATGTTATTTTAAGAATTTATATCAATGTTATTAATTTTATTTTTTAATGTTCCAATATTTTACTAAATTTGTTGATGTCTGCATAGTATGGGGCTTAATTTACATGGTTGTTCATTGTAATCTGCATACTGTAGTTTGCTGTAAGTAAAGAAGTATACCTACATAATACTTTATATTTTTTTGAATTTATTTTTTTTTCATTACAAAATGGGCCTGCTTTTGACCTCGATCACGCCTGACGGAAAGCAATAGCATATCCTTTGCTGGGGATCCTAAAATAAATACATACTTCATATTCATATTTAGTGATGTGAAAACCTCTTCACCTAGCTACCTAACAGTAATTGTTGGTATTACAACCTTTAGGTAACTGAGCGTTCAATATCAGCCGCAATCAGTGTAACGGCGTATCCATTAAATTGGACAAATGGCTCCAATCGTGGTGCAATACAATGTTATTTGCTTTACGGTCGTGTCAAAGAGACAGTTCTATTGTCTGTGAAGCGTTTAGCTTGATAACTATTGTAATTAGTTTTATCAAATATTATAGGAAACCTATTAAATGGTGTTACGTTACCTTTAATAGTGTGTTGTGTTGTGTGTGTGTTAAATAGTGTTGTTGTGTTAGTGTGTTGTTGTTTGTGTGTGTGTGTGTGTGTGTGTGTGTGTGTGTTGTGTTGTGGAGTTTCTTGACGATTCTTCTCCATATTAAATGGCCAATTCGAAATGTGTACCTAGCTTCTGGCGTTTCATAAATAACCATGTAGGTTTTGTGTAATAAAATCTGTATTTTATCTAAATCTGCTGTAGTTAAGAGCCCAAAGCTTGCAGTTACGCTAAAATCTGCGTCGCTTCATTCCGCAACGACACACGTTTATGAAGAGATTTTATTCGTTCCTATACAGCTCTAGAGCTAGGTCTTCGGTTAGTATCTCTTTAAGGGCTGGCTTTTACTTTGGCCAGAGGCTAAGTGTTGCCATACAACATGGCAACGCCGCCAGTCTCTTGGACACATTACCAGCTGACAGCGTTGAGAAGGAGTTTTTTGATGCCCTTTTATAGTTTGTTGGTTTATTTATTTTAAGTTATTTAATACTTTTTAATTAATAATGTATTAAGTTAGTTTACTCTACTTAATCAAATGTTAATATTAGGAGCTTAACAAAAAATAATGTTAATCTTATTTTCTTTAACGTTATCTTATACCTATGTTAGGTCTGCATGTTTTGCATTAAAATGTCGCATTTTGTGCGGTCTGCATTCTGCCAAGACTAGCTCTTGTTAATGGTGGAGTTTTTACTAAATATTCAAAATGGCATGACATTTTACCGTTATGAATTTCCAATAAAGTCTTTAATAAGTAAAGTCGGGGAAATTAATTGTTTACCAATTTGACTATGAACTAAAAAACATTGCCGTATCTGCAACGCGGTTGTATGAAATGGCTATAAGACGGCTAATTCATGTAGTATGCCAATTTGATTACATTAATGTCCCTTACTATATGTACCTGCCAAGTTGTGTAGTCGTCGTAATAAATACCTAATTTTTTGGATACATAACAAAGATGAAAGTGCAATGTAAGTAAAAAAACTCAAATTATATACCTAGCGTATGTACTGTCGAGGATGGTAGTGCAAACGAGATCATATTGTGGACTATATTCTTTATACAGTTGGATGGACTTGCTCTTCGTATCCTTTCCACATTTTAAAGTTTAAGAGCATAAAATGTGCGAAATAGATTCAGTTTACAGTGGAGTTGGTCTAAAACTTGCTTGATAGTGTAGTTTTAGAAGGGAGAATACGAAATTACGGATGTTGCATTATTGTTTGGTTTCTATAGAATGAAATAAGAATTTTCTTTCTTCAATTGTTATTAGTTTCTCTGTAAGGGTTCTGCGCAAATTGCGTATAATTCGTTATTACTTTCATAATTATTTGGAAAAATAATAATCTTTTGGTTACTTGTATTATCAATGTTTTGATGTCTAGGATCGATAGAGGTTGTCCCACCATGTTTAAATATTTCCACTTCTCTATCTGGGTATTACACAACAGTTACAAAAATGACCAATCTGTATCATAAACACTAAAAACGGGATACTTACCATGTTTACTACATATTTATTTTTTGTTCCCAATTGTTAATAATAGTGTTAGTGACCATGTCAATTTAAAACTTAAATTACCAATCAGATTGTAAAACTCCTGGAACACACGTTTTCTATCAGCTGATAGCGTAATCCGGAAGAAAAGTTTGCTCATAGGTAGGTACTTACTTATAAGTGGATATAACATTATTTTTATGACAGATAATGTATTTTTGATGCGCCTGGCTCCTAAAGCACCCTCTATAGTGAAATAAGGATAAAACTGCTTCCCGTATGAGATAAAGTTTTGACTGTAAATGTCGTCAAGGTAACCCATACTAAGCATTGGTAGTAACCATGGCACAGTATTCAGTACCGGTTGACGAGCTACAGAAAATCTTTTGGAAGACCTGAATGAGTTTTTGACGGACCAGGAGGCTTAAAATGGCCACTTTAGCAGGATCATAATAAGATAATAATATGAATTACGTTATAGTTCGTAGAATGGTCAGAAAGTGACAATAAAATTCATAATATAAACTGCGTCTGTGACCATTTTTAGAATGTTAAGAGCGTTAACGTCACGGCATTTCATACAAACTTTCAAGTAATTTTTTACAATAAAATTGAACCGATTTTATTGAAACTTTGTACACATAAGCAGGATATATAAGTCAAAAGATTTGACAAAGAACTTTTCAAAAAATTGCAGTTAAATTAGACCGATTTTAGAATTTCCATAGAAACAGAAATTTCCAATTATCTTTTTTTTAAAAAGACATTTCATAAAGTTCTCTGTCAAATCTTTAGACTTATGTATCTTGCTTATGCGTACGAAGTTTCATTAAAATCGGTTCAGTCATTTCAAAACAAAATCACTTGAAAGTTTGTATGAAATACCGTAAGACATTAACGCTCTTAACGCGATTCATATTATTATCCTAAACTAATTGTCTACATCTAAAAAGAAAAAAAAAATATTTTTAGTCCGACAGTTAGATGCCAAAAAAATGTTGAAAACGTATTTTTTATTTTGTTACACAATCAAAAAATGACGACGATACAGCGCATCAAAGTTCAAAAGAACGGGCTTGTAAAGTCACGCGAGATTTCATAGCGCTGTATGAGCTGTATCGTGGCCCCATATTTTTTTGATAATCTAACGGACTAAATAGATTTTTTCAGGAAAATACCCCAACCCCCAGGGAAGCATGACAGAAAACGATGGAGTCCTATACCCAGGTCATCATCTGCCTAGCCTTTTCCCAACTATGTTGGGGTCGGCTTCCAGTCTAACCGGATGCAGCTGAATACCAGTATTTTACATGGAGCGACTGCCTATCTGACCTCCACAACCCAGTTAGTACTGGGTAATACGATACCCCTTGGTAAGACTGGTTGTCAGACTTTTTGGGCCACTGACTACCTATAACGACTGTCAAAGATCTACAAATGACACCCGGGACCAACGGCTTAACGTGCTTTCCGAGGCACGGAGGAAACTCGGTATGTAATGGGTGGTCACCCATCCACAGACCAACCTAGGCAAGCGCGGCTTAACCTAAATATCGATCCGAGCGGCTGTTATTACTTAGCCACAAGCTCCTATACCCAGGTGTTGGTGCAATAAGGCTGCCAATCATGGTATCACAGTTTCAAGTCCCTAAATTATTGATTAGTAATACATTAATTAATTATTTTGATATAATTATACTGATGGATCTTTAATTGGGTCGTTTTTAAAAGCTTTTGTGAGTCAATTAAGCACTTGTTAGTTGCTGAGCTGTCCCTGAACAAAATGTAATTTGTTAGTAGGCTTTTATGGATTCCACGTGTAAAAAGGGGTGGTTGGTATTTACCTGTCCCTTGATTTAGAATCGTGAAACTTTTATTGTCACGTGGATTGTAAACGTGTAGGGAAATTATGACATGATTCTTATTTCTTCTCGGTTTAGGTTCTTTATCAGAATGCTTAGCAGTGGCGAAGGTTCCATACAACTTGATTCCTACCGGCTTCCCTTTGAAAAAATGGCACAGTCAGTATTCTATAGAGAAATAATATAGTCACATTAAAGACATGTAATCCGGCTTAACTCTTACAAAAATTGACCCTTCGCTACTGATGCTTAGAGAATGTAAGAATTTCGTATGTAATTTTGATCTACAATAATATGAACGGTTTATCAATACGTGCTTCTTTGATATTTTCCGCATTCGAGATCTGGAGACTCCGAAAGGATTATTAGAAACCAAAATATTGTATCACCAGACCGTTATAAATTGCTGAGGAAATATTTTAATATTTGTAGTTGAGACAGGCTCTTGTTATTTTTACTTAACATAACATAGCATTAAGCCTGTATTCCCCGAAGGGTTAGACAGAGGGCTGCCCAATTATACACCCACATTTTGCCATTTATGTTTAAGTCCCATGTAATAGGTGCGAGCCTATTGCCTTCTACCGAGTATAAATCCAAACTCCGGGGCTGCTACTGAGAAATTCCTGATGGAAAAACCCAATAACATTTTGACCAACCAGAGAATCGAACCCAGGAGTTCTTCACTTGTGAATACTAGATTACTAGACCAACGAGGCAGTCTGCGTCTATATTTTTAGTTACTCGATGGTAATAATAGGAATTGGTTTTATTCGATTCCTACTCAAAGAAAGGTCAAATAAATATAATCGATTCATGTGCCGCTAGCGCTGATATTACACGATCAGGATTCTGTTATAATAATCTGAATATTTGAATAGAATTTTGTAGGTCAACCACCAAAATATGTTTTGGTATAGACGTACTATCTCTGTCACGTAATCCTTGGTGTAATTGGAAGTTCGTGAATCATTTTCAGTGGTTTATTCAAGTAGATATACTAATTTATTGAAACTTGTTTTATAATCTTTTAGGCACGTACAGAATTAAGGTTGATGCTTGAATGACAAGGTCAAAGCTAATAATCCGAGTTGAAGAGATCTTTTACCTGACAATTTGTTAGTTTGAATATTATATATCAAAATTATGAATAACTAGCTTTTGCCTGCGAATTTCGTCCGCTGGAAATTATTATAAAAATATTATTACTTCGAGAGAGGGCTATGCTCGGAGTATCCTTGCGTGATCAAATCAGTAATGAGGGCATCCGCAAGAAAACCAAGGTTACCGACCTAGCCCGAAGAATAGCCAAACTTAAGTGGCAGTGGGCAGGGCACATTGTTCGCAGAACGGAAGGCCTCCC
The DNA here is from genome assembly GCA_963576755.1 of Noctua janthina. Taxonomy (NCBI): domain Eukaryota; kingdom Metazoa; phylum Arthropoda; class Insecta; order Lepidoptera; family Noctuidae; genus Noctua; species Noctua janthina. The sequence continues at coordinate 11,642,142 of OY755055.1, forward strand.
ACTAGGTGGACCGATGACCTGGTGAAGGTCTCTCTCGTATCCAGCGGATCCCTGCAGATCCGCTGGATGCGAGTTGCACGGGACCGGTCAATGTGGCGACACTTGGGGGTGCCCTATGTCCAGCAGTGGACGTCTTTCGGCTGAAATGATGATGATTATGATTAGTACTTCCTCATTTGAATCGGATTTTGTTAACAATTTCAAGGGTTTTATTTTTCTGCACGGAACCCTTACCTTTTTTCAGAGTAAAAGTAGCCTAAGTTACTCAATATAACATCAGCATCAGTCGCTTCAATTGTATTTATTTGTATAGGAGTAAGTTTTATAATTTAAGTGTATTAAATAAAGTCAAGGTTCAAAATGTGGGTAGCAATCCATCTGCAGCTAATCAGTACAGTACAGTTTGCACTTACACAAATAACCTCACACCTGTAATCACCAAAGGTGAGGCAGAGGTGTACCAATAATACACCCACATTTGGCCAGTTACATTTCACATAACATACCATCGCGCCTGTAATCCCCGAAAGGTTAGGCAGAGGTCTACTTTCCTAAGATTACACCCACATTTCGCGGATTAGGTTTAAGTCCCTTGTAATAAATAGGTAGCGAGCCTATTGCCATCAACCGGGCACAAATCCAAAGTCCGTGGCTGCTATTGAGAAATTATCAGTTTGGAAGTGTCTATCTTTAAAACGATTATTAACACTAAAAACGGGATATTTACCATGTTTACTGTTTTCTTTGAGTTCCCGATATTCAAACGACAAACAAACGATTGATTTTGAGAAAAAATGTTTTTAGGAACCTCAAAGACCTATCTAGAGACACCCGCATGTCTAGGTTCGATGATTTTTTTTTTTCTCTTTCATGTTTGGGGAGCCCCCTCTTAATATTTTATTTTTTTATTTTTGTATAAAAATCGTAAAGTGGTTTACAGAATACATCTACCTACCAAGTTTCACCTGTGTAGTCCTAATAGTTTCGGAATAAAGTGGCTTTGACATACCGACAGTCAGACAGACATGACGAATCTATTAAGATTCCGTTTTTTGCCATTCATCTACGGAACCCTAAAAAGTTACAAGCATAAGCACACATATATATGATCTCCGATTCCGTTAAGGCCGGATGCACACGCGGCTGCTGACCAAGGAAGTGTTGAGGTGCCACCGCATCTTTATCTCGGCCGTTTATCAAATAAATTCACAGTCCCCACTGAAATTTATTAGTTTTCGAATGGCCACCTCTGCAGTGTGACTTGGCGTTATTGCGGAGAGAAGAAATCGCTTGTGAAATGCGACTTTCCTACCCTTACAGTTAAGTTTTTGTTGAGTTACGGGTGTGAGCGGTGTTTACTTATGTGAGCTCGAAGAAGTAAGAAGGAGATAAGAAAATAAGGAGATTTTTCAGACGAAGAGTAAGCTTAATTGTTATTCTGTAGGTAGGGGTATACTCACAACAGAATCTGTCTACAAGTTGTCATACCTAATGTCGTTATGCATTCACTCCCTCACGGTCCAATGGTCGCAAATGAGGTCCTGGGTTCGATTCCCAGACCGAGCAGTCTTATTGAGTTTTCCATAAGGGATTTCTCAGTAGCAGCCACGGATTTGTGCCTGGTTGTTGGCAATAAGCTCGCTCCTTATTGCATGGAATGTAAACATAACAGAAGAAATGTGAGTTACAGCTCTGCCTCGCCGTTTGGGGATTACACACGTGATGAAACTAAATGCTAACTACCAAATAATTTTCTAGTTTGTGAAATATAAATGCTACTTGATAATGGTACTTACTTAGATACTCGTACTGATCGAATTCACCAACGTTTATCAACATTGAGTTACATAATGTTAAACTACAATTACTGCCAAACATAATTTCACAATTAGGTAACGCTAAATCTGTTAAGGGGTCACTGTGCTCATCATTTAAACAACATTTAATGCTGAAAACGGAAAAAATCAGCCGATCAATATACCCTTTTTGTTAGCCTAAGCCGTCACAATATAGGAAACAGCTATTTTTTCACGATTTCAGGATTCGTTTAACGAATGTTTAGGGTAAACTAAACTTTTTTTTCTAATATTTGCCAGGGTTTAGTCAAAATTGGCGTAAGTCCAACAAAAGTGGAATATACCTCAAATCATAGCTACCTTCCAAATCATTGTATTGCGACAAGTAACATAGTCGCTGGAGATCAGAGCTACGTCCAATTGGACATGTTATTTCCTGTATTTTGACAATCATTTGGCTAGTCATTGGTTTTAAAGTAGATCATGTCGAAAACATTTGGCTTAAACTAATTAATCCGACCTAGGCCGGTGAGGTCCTAGACTAAAAACTGTAGAGGCTGTTTCGGAACCCTTTTGTTAAATTAATTTTTAGTAAACTTCAATGTATTGAAGTCCTTATTTAAGCTACTATTTCAGATATATTTCAATTCTGTTGGTCTTACACCCAGAATTCATAGTAAAATGCCCATGGTCTAAAGGACCAGAAATCTCCAGGATTCAGGAATCTGTAAAGTTTACCCAATGTCGCTTGGTAAGGAATGCCTTCGAGTGTCGATATCTTTCGTTATTTAATTTTACAGTTTTAAAACGTATGAACTGTAGTACGAAACAGTCTACCAATTGGTTTTAAATAAAAAGGACATATACTCTACATATGGTATATGAAACAGAGTAAAATAAACCCGTGAAATATTCGTGTTTGATTTGTTCATCGTGTTTGACAGCGTGTTTGATTACAAATTCATTCTTTTTATGATATTATTCGATTATATTTATTTATTGTTTTTCACATGTTGACTTTGCTTTTAGCATGTCAAATAAAGAGTCAGGCGTTTTCAAAAATAAAATTATAGTGTTCATCACATTTTTTTCTGCGTAATGAATGCCTTAGTGAATAGTGGCTGATTTACCGCAAGTAGTGGCCGAGTAATGGATGCCAACTATCTGCTAATGTGTGATCAGACTTAGGATCGGACTCCACCGAAGCGGAGACGAGACGAGAAGAGAGGAGATGTGTTGTAAACCACCAATAGAATTTTGTTATTTACACTATACTTCTCGTCTTCGTTTAGCTTTAGTGGAAACGGCTGAGCAGTATTGTATTGTATAACGGGCTGGTGTCCGCAACTCCACATCAAAGTGCGTGTTTGCGTGCGGGTGGAAAATTTATTCGATCCACCCTAACTCCCCGAGAAAGGCCAGCAGCGCCTTGATGTTTCTGACAATCTCGCGGAGAGTACAGGGGGTACCGAAGTACGGCTGAGCAGAGAGGAAGAGAGATGTCTCGTAATTGTTTAGGCCAGCGGAGACGAGAAGATACGTGAGCGGTCTGCAGTGAGCGCTTTGCTGTGAGCGGCATGCGATGAGCGGTGTGCTGTGTGCGGCGTACGGTGACCGGTGTGCTGTGAGCGGCGTGCTGTGAGCGGCATGCGGTGAGCGGTGTGGTGTGTGCGGCGTGCGGTGAGCGGCGTGCCGCTTTGCGCATCTCCTTTCCTCTCCGCTTCGCATATCCATCTCCGCTTTGGAAGTGTCCGGGCCTTAAACTTCTCTTCAGTTGGTGTGGTATTAAGATTCGGTAAAGGTGACGTCGAGCCGAGTGGATCGTGATGAAAACCGGCTGCGGACACCATAAGGTAGGTAATTTTGACAGATATTTCGATAGGTACCTACTGAAATATCTGTCAGTAGGTTCAGTAGGTACATTACTTGTCAAAGTTCGGTTCGGTAGTCCGCTAGGCTTGAACACACCCTCGAACGGGTACGCACGGGTTGCGGACGCGGCTTAGGACACCGAACCGGACAGACACTTGACTCAAATATCTGTCAGTATTCAGAGTCCACAACTGGTCTGGCGTACTAGTTTAACCGATCCTTTTCGCTGATGGCACGGTGCGTTGCGATGCGTTGCATCGCGCATTGCAATGACGTGATTTCAGGTTTGACATTTGACTGATTACCGAACTGTCCTGCCGCGCAGTTTGCGTTGACATGACACGTCGCCGTCATTGAATGAATACGTCACGCTTCAGAACCTACCGATTACTATTTTTTCATTTGTTTCGAATACAAACACTGAGAACTAATATTTTTATTATAAGGTACCTATTCTACAATTTTCAGCATACTTACAGCTGGAATACCGGCAAGTATTTTAAGTTATTTTTGACATAATATGGCACCGTCCATGTATCATTGTTACGATGGGCTAAATCGGCGACTACGAAAAAACCTTTTCAAAGGTAGACTGACAAATCTTCGCAAAGGACCACATGTTTTACATACATATTCAGCAGTCGCCAACATTTTGAGTATATCCAAGATTTAGGTAGTACAGGTGTAATATAACAATATGACACCTAATGGCAGAGGAACGTAAAGGTGAGATGCAAATAACCTCTGGAGCTGAAACGTGCTTCGCAAAGTTTGAAAGCACGAGTTGAATACGAAAGTTACGGCACCCGTGCACCAGGATAACTGGCACAAGTGACTACAATATACTTTAAAGTCAGTGTAAGCCAGGGAAGCGGTGGCCCTTATCGCACACGTGATTTGAATTCTTCACACACTTTTATTCGACCAATATGACAAAAATGTTTGCGACGACTGCGCTTTGAATACATAAACACAGTGATTTTTAAATTTTTCCTCTTTGTTTTAGTTCTCCGGGGAGTAAAGTGCGACTTTTGTCTCGAGTGAGTCCTTTGGGTAGGAAAATAAAATGTTCGTCTCATGAGATACTGTGATTGTATCGAATAACGAAATGTATGTTTCATATAAATGGCATGAATCACTTCTGATTATTTTTGGTGGCCAATATAAATACGGATTTAAAAGGGGAAATTATAAGTCAAGCTCAATTTTTTTTCTTGTCCACGGAACTTTACCTCTGATTTTATATGTCTGCCTCGGGAAAATAAGAAAGCTTCTAATAAACTAATTTTTTTTTTTTAAAAGCGTCAAGTTAAGAGCAACAATTATTTTTACTTGTCTCTATGATTATACATCACCATCTAGTTTACTAAGTCAACCACGGATTTTGCAACTCGCCAACTTTTTAAGTTTTACAGCTTCAACGTATGTTGCTTAAAAAAATATAGTTCAGGCATCAACTCGAAAACTTCATTGATATAACTTAGCTTTTAAAATATTACATTGTATTATTTTAACATAAAATTAGAAACTGCAACCTGAGCGAGACGGGCGCCACTACGCGCTACCACCAATGAGAGAGTGCTTTTCGATTCACGCGGGGACGAGTCGTTTCGTGTAATTAGAACGATAATAGTCCACTAGATTGTAAATCTTTTATTTAGTTAAAATAAACGTTAACTCAATTTGTTATAATAAACATCGTAAAAAAGGCATTGCGGCAAAGGAAACGTCTTAGGTTCGTGTTAGGTTACTTCAAACGGGGTGCGTTGTCAGAATTCCTCCTCGTGTGCCTGATGGCTGCCGGTCCCTCTCGATACGTCTGGAGGGAATAGCAGCTGCTGGGCCGGTGCACCCTGGGCGTGGCCAGTATCCTTCTCCGAGGAATGGGAAGAGATTCTTATTCCTCGGGGAATGTAGTAACATTCCCCGAGGAATAAGAATCTCTCTCAGTAGTCCATGGCTAATATTCTGACATGGGCGGGTCCCTCATGGACCAAGGGGGCGTTGCTCCGCGTGACCCTCTGAAAAGCAGAGGGCACAGCGGAGGAGCAAGGGCGGGCTCGGTGTGCACTTACCCTGCCTCCGAGCAGACAGTGAAGGACGTGCGTTCCTCACTGTCTCCGTCGATATCGTAATCCCACCGTCGAAGTGTCGTGGAACACGTCTCGCGGCTTCGATTGGGACCGAGGGTCTTGGCTTAACCGCCCGGACCACGAGGTAGAAAACCTCTATAAAAAGTTACCCCGAATCTCAAGCGGCGGCGCACCGCGAGGAGATGTATGGCTGACGGGTTCCTTTGGAAAATCAGTCTCTAGTGCGAACCACTGCCGGGCCTGGCTATGGCTTATCTGGGTACAGGGGGCACTGCCCAGATGGACTTTTTATTTCCCCCATACTCGTGGGAACAGTATGGAAACAAATACAACCCAAAACACGGCCGATATCGGCGAAGGAAGGGAGGAGAGGGATGCGGTGTCGGAGTCCGGCGCCGCATCCAGCGAGGTGAGCGCGGGAGGCTCAGTGAGCTCCCAGCGCGGGAGGCCCGGGGCTGCTGCGGGGAACAGGGAGTTTCTACGCAAGCGGTCCAGGCCGGTAGGCGACCGAGAGTCGTCGTCAGACGGGGAGCTGGCTTCGGCTCGTAAGATCCCCACCAGCAAGCGCGGCGGGATCCGTGGCAAGGGGAGAGGCCTCTCTGCCACCGAGAGGTCGGCGCGGCTTGCCGAGGAGGGGCGCCATCCGGGGGTGGCCACCGGTCACGGGGTGGCCCGTTCGGGCTCCTCTGGCGACGAAGCGGGTGCAGATGGCGGCTCCGATGCGGAGCGTAAGGCCGGACTCGCGAAGGAGATGGAGGCGGTGCTGAGGGCTGTCTCTTTGAAACAAAAGCCCTCCACCAGGCAAAGGGCTATACCTGCAGCGGTCGCCTCCATTATGGCGGCAGCGGAGGCCAGATTTGTTGGGCCCCCGCCAGACGGCGTGGCCAAGCTGAGGCCGGCTATCGCGAGGCGCCCCAAAATGGGGGCCAGAAGCATCCAAGCCAGTCCGTGCCGGTGGAGAACCAGGTTCTGAATCTGGTTCGGCAGGAGCTGGCTGCCTTCCAGGCGCGGTTTTCCGTCCTGGAGGGCATTGTCCTGCGCCCCCCCCTAGCGGCAAACAAGGCGCCCCCGGGCCCGACGGCGGCCTCATATGCGTCTGCTGCGGCCTCCGCACCGGGGCCGTCCAGCCAGCCCCCCGGCAGGGTTATGTCGGCCCCGACGAAACCGGCTCCGGTTAGGAAGGCGGCGGCTCTGAAACAGGGCAAGGCGGCGGCCCAAAAGAAGGGCAAGGCGGCGAATATGCCAGCGCCAGCCGCGAGACAGCCGCTATCACCGCCCCCCCCGCCCCCTAAGCCTTCCGCGGCCGAGACCGGGTGGCAGGTGGCCGGAGAAAAAGCGAGGGAGCGATCGGCGGCCAAAAAGGCCAGGAGGCAGGAGCAGAAACACCGGCAAAAGGAGCGGGGCGTCGCGGTTAGGCTCAGTACCCCAAAGACCGCAGCTGTAGTGATTACACTACAGCCGGACGCGGAAAAGAGGGGCGTGACCTACCGCGACGTGCTCGCTAAGGCGAAAGCGACGGTGGATCTCGGAGAGCTCGGGATCACCGGGGGCCTCCGGCTTAGAGTTACCGCAACAGGGGCTCGAGTGCTGGAGATCCCTGGCGAAACCCGTGGCTCGTCCGCTGACGCTCTGGCTGAAAAGCTTAGAGCGTCCCTAAATGCGGACGAGGCCCGAGTGTCCAGGCCTGTCAAATGCGCAGAGCTGCGCATACTGGGTCTGGACGACTCGGTGACCGAGAAGGAGGTGGTGGCCGCTGTCACCAGGACCGGTGGGTGCCCTGCCGAGCAAGTCAAGGCAGGCACCTTACGTCCGGACCTGTCGGGCATGCGAACCATAACGGTAAGCTGCCCTGTGACAGCGGCGAAAGTCATTGTGGAGGGCCGAAGGGTCTTGGTGGGCTGGGTTTCGGCGCAGGTGAAGCTGCTGGAACCCAGACCTCTGAGGTGCTTCCGCTGCCATGTGGGGCACCACGTGTCGGTCCGGTGCACCTCGGAGGTGGACCGCAGCGGCCTGTGCTTCCGCTGCGGCCAGCCTGGTCACATGGCCGCGGCTTGCTCCGCCGCGCCGCGCCGCGCTGCGCCGCATGTGCGGCAGCTGGCAAGCCGGCCGATCACCGGGCAGGGAGCAAGTCCTGCGGTACTCCCGCCAAGGCCAGGGGCAAGGGAAGGCCCTCCGCCACCACCGCCAAAACCCCCACCGTCGCCACCACCGCAGCCGCCGCCACTGTCGCCGCCGCTGCCGCTACTGCTGCAACTTCCGCAGCGGGGCCCTCGCAGGTGGCCCGGGAGGGGGCTGAAATGGAGTGCCAATAACGGCCCCATTACGCCTTCTCCAGGCGAACATCAACCACTGCGCCTGCGCTCAGGATCTGTTGCTCCAGAGCATGGCGCAGTGGTCGATTAACATCGCCGTGGTCGCTGAGCCGTACTTTGTCCCGCCCAGGGATGACTGGGTTGAGGACCTTAGCGGCTCAGTGACCATAATTACGTCGGTCGCCGCCGGTACCCCGACCCTTGAGAGTGTCAGGAAGGGCCAGGGGTGCGTAGCAGCACGGTTCGGGGAGATCGTTGTAGTGGGAGTCTACTTCTCCCCGAGCCGAACTCTCGCCGAGTTCCACAACTCCCTCACGGAGTTGAGTGTCGTCATCGGAAGCCATTCCCTCCCCGTGCTTGTGCTCGGGGACTTCAATGCCAAGAACTTGGCTTGGGGTTCTCGTTACACGGACGTGCGGGGTAGAATGGTGGAGGACTGGGCTCTGGAGACAGGCCTGGTCGTCCTAAATCGGGGTTCTGTCCCCACGTGCGTGCGGATGCGGGGCGAGTCGGTGGTGGACATCTCGTTCGCCAGCCCCGCTCTGTCGCCGCGTGTCGTTGACTGGCGCGTCATGGAGGAGGTGGAGACCTATTCCGACCACCGGTACATCCGGTTCGACGTCTCCACCCAGTCCTCAAGCGTGCCGGTCCTACAGGCCCCGAGTGGTCCGCGATGGGCGCTGAAGCAGCTGGACCGGGAGCTCCTCCTGGAAGCCTCGATCGTGCAGGCCTGGGTGTCATCACCAGTCAGGCCTGCCGACATCAACAACGAGGCGGGTTGGTTCCAGGAGGCCATGTCCGAGATTTGCGACGTGGCAATGCCCCGAGTTCGGCCAGGAAGCGCCCAGCGTCAAGTGTACTGGTGGTCGCGAGAGCTGACGTCTCTGCGCAAGGCGTGCGTTGCCGCGCGGCGCCTGTACGCCAGGCATCGCAGGCTCCGCATCCGCCCTCCGGATGCGGCAGCCATTGAGGCGGAGCTGTATGAGGGACGTGTACGAGGGGTACAGAGCGGCGAAGACCGCCCTCCAAGAGGCTGTCCGGCGGGCCAAGAATTTGGCCCGCGACGAGATGCTGGAGTCTCTGAACGGAGATCCGTGGGGGCGCCCTTACAAGATGGTGCGGGACAAACTCCGCACCCGGGCCCCCCGCTAACGCAGAGTCTCCGGCCTGAGCTCGTGGAGGACGTGGTGAGCGCTCTGTTCCCTTCGCGAGGGGAGCATCCTCCCCCGCCAATGGCTCCGCCGCCGCGTGCGGTGCCGGAAGCGGACCACACCGATGACGATGACGACGTTCCGGAGGTGACTGGGGTAGACCTGAGAGTGGCGGTACGCAGGCTGAAAGCCAGAAACACCGCCCCGGGACCCGATGGCTTGCCTGGCAAAGCCTGGGTCCTGGCCTCCGAGGCTCTCGGGCCCCGACTGGAAGGGCTCCTAAGCGCATGCTTGGAGAGAGGCCAGTTTCCGCTTCGTTGGAAGACGGGGAAGCTGGTCCTCATCCGGAAACCAGGGCGCCCTGCGGACTCTCCGTCCGCATACCGGCCCATCGTGTTGCACGACGAGGTGGGCAAGCTCTTCGAAAGAGTCATTGCCAACCGCCTTGCCGGGCACCTTGCGGGGATGGGGCCGGATCTTACGGAACACCAGTTTGGTTTCCGCAAGGGGCGCTCCACGGTGGACGCCATCATGCGCGTGAGAGCCCTCACGACGGGGGACGCGGTGTCCCGGGGCGGGGTCGTCTTGGCGGTGTCTCTTGACATCGCCAACGCCTTCAACTCCATGCCCTGGAGCTGCATTGGGGAGGCACTCCGGTATCACCGGGTGCCGACCTACCTTCGTCGTGTGGTCGGGGACTACCTGACGGATAGAGCCGTCATCTACCCTGGTCGAAGCGGAGAATGGAACCGGCGAGAGATGTCGTGCGGTGTTCCACAGGGATCGGTTCTAGGACCGGCCCTGTGAAACATCGGTTACGACTGGGTGCTGCGCGCCGACCTCCCTACCGGCGTCAGCGTAGTTTGCTACGCTGACGACACGCTGGTACTGGCACAAGGGAGGTCGCACGAGGCGGCGGCCGAAAACATGACACGCGGGGTTGCGATAGTCGTGGATAGGATCCGGCAATTGGGTCTCGAGGTGGCATTGCACAAGTCCGAGGCCATGTGTTTTCATGGGCCTCGGAATGCGCCACCGTCGGGATCCCTACTGACGGCAGGAGGGGTTTCCATCGGCGTCGGGTCGACGTTGAAGTACCTAGGACTCGTCCTCGACAGCCGGTGGAACTTCGTGGAGCACTTCCGACGTTTGGCTTCCAAACTGGAACGGACAGGGGCTGCCTTCAAGCGGCTCTTGCCCAACCTGAGGGGTCCAAACGCCTCCTGCCGGAGGCTATACGCGGGGGTCGTGCGGTCCATGGCCCTTTACGGGGCCCCGGTGTGGGCGCGTTCTTTAAGGCGGCAAGCCGCCCACTACCTGAACGCGCCCCAAAAGGTGATAGCCATAAGGCTAATCCGGGGGTACCGCACGATCTCCGGCGAGGCGGCTAGCCTCCTTGCCGGATTGCCGCCATGGGATCTGGAGGCGATAGTCCTCGCGCGCCTGAATGAATGGCGCGCGGAGGCACTACGTCGGGGGGAAACTCCGCTGCCGCGGCAAATTGCCGCTCAGCGGACAGACCTCCGGCGTGATATCATGGCGACATGGAGAGAGCGACTGTTGCAACCCCGTGCAGGGCACGCTACCATAGTGGCGATAAGTCCCCTCTTTGAGGAGTGGCTAGAGAGGCGCCACGGCGCCCTCACCTACCGCCTGACGCAGATCCTCACCGGACACAGTTGTTTCGGGAGGTTCTTGCACCGAATCGGGCGGGAGGAAACGCCCGGGTGTTTCCACTGCGAGGATCGTCCGGAGGACACGGTGGAGCACACCGTAGAGGTCTGCCCCGCTTGGGCGGAGCACCGCCGTGTCCTTGTAGCGGCGATTGGCGGCGGCGATCTCTCGCGTCCGGCCCTGGTTCAAGCCATGGTCCGGAGCGAGAGGGAATGGGAAGCCGTCACCACCTTCTGTGAAGCAGTCATGCTAGTGAAGGAGGTGGCGGGACGTGAGAGGGAAAGAACCTCACGTCCCAGCCGCCGCGGGAGACGCCCTGGGCGTCGGGGGTCACGTGGTGGCTCCCGGCAACCGTAGGCGCGGGCCTGTGGACGGCGAGTTATGGGCTAGCTCGCCGTCCGGCCGTCTTATGACGACAGGCCGTGTCGACGGCGCGTTCGTGTTCCACGCGCGCCTCAAAGAGATGTCAGCAATCGAGTAGGGGTCCGCATGGGCCGATGCCTGCCAGAGCTGCGGGACTTTTCGAAAGAGACACCGTGGCCCTGGAACACAAAGGGCAAAGAAGGAACATGGATGGGTTTTAGTCAGTACAAGTCTGACACTCCCTTCCGCTCCGCCCAGAGTGGTCATATGATGATTTCCCATCCAAAAAAAAAAAAAAAAGGTTACTTCAAACCCTGCAGATAGGAATAGGAGCCCCGACTAGCGGGGCTACGTCGACGACGCCTATCACAAAATATTGTTGTTTCCCATGAACCTAGCTAGCACCTAACTGAACCTAACTTTCTTCTTTAAACACTAGAAAGAGTCTATTCTACCAAAAAAAAACAAGCTACGGTTGTTTTGTTGTTTATATTTAGTGGCTATAGTTAATTTTTTGATGATCATTTTAGGTATATTTTATGAACAATAAATTATAGGACGAGTTATGAATTAGTCACACTTAACTAAGTCTTAAACGTACTAAGTTATAAAATTAGAAGGCGATAGAATTACTTTATTGGTGTATATAGAAGCTTATTGCTTGAATATACGAGTATGTCACAAATATAGATGCTATAAAATAACAACGATGCAGGGATGTATTTACAGTAGCTTACACCGATGATAAATGGTGGCTGAGATAGTACTTTTTAGATGCACATTGATGGTGGCTGACTTAGTATTTTAGAGGACAAGGTAGATTTTTGGAGGAGAAAAAGGCTATTAAATAGAAGTCGGTTTAATTAAACCGACTTCTATTTAATAGCCTTTAAACATCTCTTAATATGTACTTTTAAATGGGTAGTAATTACTACCCATTTAAAAGTACATATTAAGAGATGTTTAAATGCGTTGTGCAAACAATGTATTACTTACATGTTATTTTTTAACATCTCCAAAAAGTTCTGTCGGAAATTCCTACTTATTACATCTAGGGTAATTGAGTACCTGTTAGTACTCGTATTACACTTTAATTTATTAATAAAAGTTTGAATTTCAATAATACCTTTAAATTCAAACTTTTAACACAAATAAAATTATAAAATGGTTGACACTTTAATATTTTCCCGGAAATGTTTCGCTGTTGTGATGAGATTTATTTATAAAACGATTCCTGTAACCGTTATTGTAACCGTTATAAATAGATAACTATAATGACTACGCTTTTCAAGACCAAGTTATTTTCAATTGAAACGAAATTTCCCCATTATCCTTTATTAACGAATGCATAAAATCTGTAATGTAGCTTTAAATTCCAGAACTATAAAAATAATAAAGTTAGTACGTAACATAGTATATAAACATCTATATAAACTACCACTGCTACTAGTGGTAGTTTATTTTAGTAGGTTTTTATTAATGTTTTAAACAATTATTTTACAGTTATTTTGTAGTCCGTTTTGATGAAGATTTTTTTAGTATCATCCTTGTATACTGACTTTAATCCTACACTTTCTAGTGTCTACCGAATCGTTTAAATGACGGACAGTAAAACCAGATTATGTAGAGTTTATTGCCGCCAAATTGTTTCAGTCGCACAAATCTGTAGGAACATTACTATGAATTACGTAATATGAAGTATATGCATGATGCATATGACTGACAATTCAAAAATGTCCAGCGGACAAAGGAAAATCAACCCTGTTACCATCACATTGGTAAGTTATTTACTATGTCATAAATAATTCTCCCTTGAGAATTCATGGCGAAACAATCTCAGAAGGAGACGAAAGCATCTGAAGCAATTTTAAGACTACTAATCCCCAAAGCATAGTAAAAATCTCACAATAAATCATAAGAGCAACGATAAAATAAAACAAATAGCTATAAAACCATAATAAAGTCAAAGCACGGGTTCTATCAAAGAAAAAACCGTCCCAAGCGATGCTGTATGTAAACATCATACGATTCAGTACTGACGTATCTACATAGGTTCCATAAGAGAGTGTGTTTGAATACAATGGCGGGTCCCGAGGCGCTGGGGGAGTGCCCAAGGCTTCAACGCTACTCGGAATAGAACTACCACCGTATCTCATAAGATATGGAATTCTTAAAAGATGTAGGTGAATTGGATTTTAAGATTAGCCGTAGAGGGAGTTTTATGTTTGCGTAGTCATGTTTGGATATGGTTTGATCTTGTCTTCTTGGAAAATTAAATTATATAGGTCCGAAAAGATTTATTTGAATTCAGTATGAACATTATTTACAAACTACAAATATTATTATTACTAGAAGACGGGATATTTACCATGTTTATTGTTTTCTTTGAGTTCTTGATATTTCGGCACTTTTGCAAGTACCATGATCACGGATAAACTGAAAAAAATAGCCGAAATATTGGGAATTCAAAGAAAACAATAAACATGGTAAATATCCCGTCTTCTAGTTATAATAACTACAAATAGATCTAGAATAATAGTAAAATATGTATTATTACATTCAAATATCTTGATTTGGCTCGCGAGGTTGTCGACATGTGGGACGTGAGTACAGCAGTCATTGTGCCGATAGTCGTGTCGGCCAATGGCTTAATAGCCAATAGCCTCGACCAACATCTGAGTAGGCTCTAGCTTGGCAGCTGGATCAAGGGCTTGATTCAGAAAACAGTAATTCTGGACACGGCGCGTATCGTTAGGAGATTACTCTCTTAAGAGCCCTGACCACCGGTAGCTCGGACCCTGTTCCCGATGCCGGTGGGCTCCTATTTTTATATTCTTAAATGTTTTTTTATATTACTTTGTGTAGAAATATTTAAAAATGTAAATTATGTGTAAAGAAATAAATAAAGAAAATATGTACAAGTATCAAAATGGGAAAAGAATTACAGGGCGTCAAAAAATTCGTACACATCGTTGTCAATAAGTGCCTAGAAGTGCTGGCAGCATTGCCATGTTGGATAGCAATGCTCATTCTTTAGCCAAATGATAAAAAATAAAATAAAATAAGTTTATTTCATATGATTTTGGCTTAGCATGTCGAAGAGTCTCTATTTAGGCTATCCAGTGTTTATTTCTCTTTTCTAGCATCAGCATCTTCAGTTGACTTTTTTAGCCTAAATCCAAATTGAGAAGGTGACAGAATATCGAATCTATTTAGATACTGCAAGAGGCGTGGATTTATCAATTTTTCTATATCTAATCTGTGAAATTGCAGTTAACACGGAAATAGGTCGATAATTGTTAACATCGTATCTATCACCATCCTTATACACAGGTGTGATAATAGATGTTTTTAATGGGGCTGTAAAAGCACCTTTTTTAGAAACATATTGGCAAGGTGCGTGATAATTGGTACAATTTCGTTTTTAGCAAGTTTCAAGAAGTAAGTGGGTATATTGTGTCATCCGGGGGCACTGTCAAATCCAAGATTCATAAACGTAGTACAAACTTCGGGTTGACCAGTATCCAGGAGCACCATTGAGCTTGTGTGTGATGGCGTTTTATTTATGCTAAATAAGTTAGTACCAGATGCTATGTTGTGAGCCAGATCTCTGCCTATACTTGCAAAATAATTATTTTATAAAGTAAGCGGATTCTGTGGGAGATGATTTAACCTGCACCAATTCTAAGTTCTCTGTTCGTGATTTGGTAGTTTAAGTGATATTTTTTAATTTTTTTTAAAGAATAATTTCTGTACAGCGTATGTCATTTTGAGGATCATTTCGTGCGTTTTTCTGCAACGCATTACGATTCGGATTCGGAATAGAATATATCTCAGATTACCCTGAGTAATCCAGGGTTTTAATAAACGTTTACTGTTTGGTATGGTAATAGTGCGTGTATTAGCAGTCAAAGATTCAGTTATTTTTTCTATTAAAGATATTGTAACTACACTTGGGTCGTCTAGTATTTTCACTGAATTGTTTTTATTTTATTTTTGATTTAAAATACGTTTATTTAATTACTAGCTGCTGCCCGCGACCTCCGCCCGCGGGAAATTTTATAGCCTGTAACCTTCCTCCATAAATGGGCTATCCAACACTAAAAGCATTTTTCAATCGATTACAGCATTCAACCAAACAAACAAACTCTTCAGCTTTATAATATTAGTATAGATTTCTTTTGCGCTAATTACACGTCCACACTGCTTAGTATCCGAGAGGGAAGAGGAATAAAATAATATTAAAAATATTTTAAAAATAATAATAGAATATTTGTACATATTATGTACAAATATTTTATTATTATTTTAGACCTATATGTGAATAATTATATACCTACTTAATTTTTTATACATTACTGGTTAAATGTTATTTGTAATAAATGAATAAATGCCATTTTGTTTTCATGGAAAAGGTGTCACAAGCATCAACAAAACAAAAACGTGCTTTTAATTGACACTCAATAATTTCAAGTTGATCTGACAACCTAACTCTGGTACCTAGTTCATTATAAACTAAAAAATACCCACTGTTTTAGTAAGTTTTCTAAAAAGACTTGCTTAAATATATGAAACGACATCAAGAACACAGCTCGTACATTTATTTTGTAAAGTATATACCTAGAAATGAAGATAAGTGCGTCGTAAACTTTGCAGCGGCGAAGAATATTAACTTTGCTACCTATCGTTAAACTTCTAAAATATACAATTTATTATACGATCCTTAAATTTATTACCAACTATCTTTAAAAGTAAATATTCATCCATACATATTAAATAGAGGTGACTCGGTATGCGGAGTAAAACAAACTGAGCGAATTTTCGGTGTAATACCAGTAAGCCACACTAAACAAAGTTATATCATATTCTCATTTTCTAAAGCGAAACATGCAATCACGCTACGCCAATAAGCAATTTAACTTTCGAACTAATGAAACGCTTGATAGGTTAATTTTAGCAAGCGGAGCGAGCAGAATCGAGTGTCTGCCACTGTCGGCATGCGAACAAAAAGCAGTGTGACAATACCAAAAGCACCATAGATTTACGTGGGTATGTACACAGTCGCATTTACGTCCGCATGACGCGGGAAGTACAAGTTAAGACGAGCATGACAAGTGATGTTTTGAACAGAAACAATGAAGCGAGAGAATCGTCGCAGACAACCGCACTGCATGATAACAAGTGTTCCAGCAAAATTGTGTGTACGTTTTTAGGCAAACTCCCAAGAGAAAAGGAGATATAACAATGCTTTTGTTTACTTTCATCAGCCTCTGAGTGATGTTTGGATCCGTATTATGAAATTTATACGAAAAAGGAAACAAAGTGAGTTGAGTCCCTTGTTACAAAAAGTCTTATAGCGGTCAGAGTGGTGAAACAGATCCGTTTACGTATCGTATCTTTGTTAGTGTTCTCTTATTTGTTTAGGATACACATGTAAGTTTCAGTGACATAATAATTCAGACACTTTTACAGTTCACTGTAAATGGACCTAGATACACATACTATAGGTAGTCTGAGTGTTAAGAAATAAGTGGATTTTTAGTTATAAAAACTTTTGTCCGCAGAAAGTAGATACTTGCGTTATGAAGTTGGCAGAAATAATGATATATGGCTTATATAACTCTCGAGCTTTCGAAGATCACTAAAATTTTTATATCTTTTCATAGTTTTCTCCGAGTGCTTACTTCTTACTTTCTTTTACCTGTCTACTGTCTCATGCTATCCTAATATTGTCAGTGAAAACCTTTATTATTGGCCCTCTTTCACTAACTGTCAACTACTTGTAATCTAGCTGTAAGTTTTCTTAAAAAATAAAATAAAAGCAAAATATATATATACTAGCTGCGCCCGCGGTGTCACCCGCGGTGAAAGAGTTAGACACCAGCATATCAAGCTACTACAATCTGTCTAATTTATTTAATAGATTTTCGACTTAATCGTTTAAGCATTAAGTTCATATGATTGGAAAATTTGACAATTTCGGGCAGCTTCGTGTGCTGGCTGGCGTCTGTACACGAACAGAAACTTGGAAAAAAGATTGACATGAAATGTTTTTTTCATGTTCTAGATAATTTGATGCTAAAATCTGGTAAAAGTAAGCTATGCTCCGGCATACGTTACAATGCACCTTTCCAATGCACTTTTCCTACCCACTACCTCCTTATACTTTTTACTACTCTACCCTATCTACCCTACCCTACCTACCTACCCTACCTACCTCGTTTGAATAAACAACACCTTGAATTATGCTGAATATCGCATTTTTCCGGGATCAAAAGTAGCCTATGTGTTAATCCAGCATATAAGCTATCTTGATATCAAATATCATACAAATCCGTGAAGCCGTTTGAGCGTGAAGGAGTAACAAACATACACACATACAAACTTCCGCTTTTATAATATTAGTGTGATGTAGGTACATTCGATTTTTGCTGTAATTAGTGCTCAGATTTTAAATAAGTCGTTATTATGCGAACATGTCCTCAAAGGAAATGTGATCATCGTTAGGCACTGTAATAATAGACAGTGATAGTGAAAGAAGATAATCAAAAAAGGTACCTAATTAAAATGCCAAAAGGCTCGTTTTCGATAATCTTACAGTAGTTATTAGCAGTACGTACACATACAGAAGGATTGCGTGTACTAAGATAACGTGCAACAACCACATGGCATTAGGAAACTTCCATTTAATTAATCTCACAGAGAATTGATAACACAGCTATGTTTGTGGGGAAGGAAAACCTTTTCGTCGTCAGACCCTTTTGAAGGGCGTGCGATTCCTCGACAAGAAAGCAATGGGCCTATCTATCCTGTGCCAAACAGTTGTCAACCTTAAATATGGTACGGTAAGGTATATTGTCAATTACTGCGAAAAATAGAAAGTATCGAAAATCCTTGCAAAACACACGAGGTAACGTGACATTCTCAGAATTATGTTTCATATTTTTCGTTGCAAATCCAAAAAAAAAGGTGCCTTTCTGACTTCTAAACTGACCTTTACATTTGTTATTTCTTTTGTGCGTTTCAAAGGTTTATAAACAATTTAGTTTACGTGCGACTTAGATTTTATTGTTTGCTTTTAGGAGTGTTACCCCGCATCGTAACCAAAACGATCAGTCGCGCGAGTACCTAAATCATCATCATTTTCGAATCGATATTTTAGTCGGAGAAACGTGGGGTACCTACCCCTCGGTCGCCCGGTCGCCGGTAAGCGCGACTACGGGTCGGGTTCGCCCAACAAATTGAACTCGATGGCAGCCTGTTCCCGTGTTGATCGGTTTGGTTAGGACACGACGCGACTTTGGATACCTACAAACTTAGGTATATTATTTTCTTTTTATCTCATAAGACATTAATCTTTTTCGTAGAATCTGGTTCTACATATTAGGCTATTTACTTGGCAAAGCGGTTTTTGTACAAAAATATAAAAATGAGTGACACCTACAGAATCTAAATAATTTGGTTATGTATGTAAATATAATCTAGTGAAAATAATCTTGTTGCTACTACAGTAATTTCTACAGGAACAAAAAACTTAAACCTTACTATTACTGAAACGAATGAATGTGGACGGTCAGGTCCCTGTGCTGAAGGTCAAGAAAATATAGTCTGATGACCCAATTTCTATATCTTGTTTCACAGACAGATTCGATAGCAGATAATAACATTAATACTTTAGACGTTAACAAAAGGAAAAACTGAAAAAATTGGAAACTCGAAAGAAGCGATTTTTTCTAGGTTAAACTTTGAAAAGTGAAATTGACCAACCTGCAATCCTTTTAATGATTTTGCAGCACTGACGTAACACAGTGATCTTTATTCTTGATTGGATAAGGTTGTATTTTGGTTACTATTGTAACGATAAAGATTAGGTCAAACCGAGGTGTTCACATTAGCGTGTATAGTCGCTCGACTTCATAATCATCATAACATTAGACGAGTGCAGTTCCTTTCCGACCGCGCGGTGTTCGCCACATCTCTAAATTTTTGGCGGTTTTCATTTTTATCCCGTTTTTCCACCCACTTTAATAAGATCGTCTGTCCAACTAGTCGATTGTCTTCCCACATTTCTTCGTTCTCCACTCTAGCACTTCCCTCTCCATCTTCCATTCAGTCTTCTTCACATATGGACCGTCCACTACCAATTTATTTTTGTTATCACTCTATCACTTAAGATCACTACTGTGAACAGTATAGTGCTAAACACGTTTAATAGTGTGGTACAAAGGGGCCAAAAAATCCACTGCTACACAGCTTTTAATAATAGTAAATATTGTGGTTTGAACATATGCCATTTAGCAGGTTGGTCAACCATTCAATTAATTGCTTCTCCAGGTCTATTAATTGCATTTACCAACTATATGGGGTGGAATACTCCGACACGAAAACGGTTACCACGTATTCAAAAAAAAAAATCAGCTTGTCGATACATTTTGACCATGTAGGTAGGAAACAGCACATTTTTTTTTAATAACCGGTGGAAAATTTCTATGCGGGGGCTGAGAATGATGTACTGAATATGTGGTAACCGTGTTCGCGTTGGTATCCTTTCCACCCCGTAAGTATATAACTAAAAAGATAATTTAAAAATAATCCTCTTCCAAACATTTTAAACATGTAGGTATTGGAGCTCGTGGCTAAATAATAACAGCCGCTCGGGTCGATCTTTAGGTTAAGCCGTGCTTGCCTAGGTTGGTCTGTGGATGGTGACCTCCCATTACATACCGAGTTTCCTCCGTACCTCGGAAAGCACGTTAAGCCGGTCCCGGCTGTCATCTGTAGATCTTTGACAGTCGTTACAGGTAGTCAGTGGCCCAAAAAGTGTGACAACCAGTCTTACGGAGGTCAGATAGGCTGTCGCTCCATGTAAAATACTGATATTGAGCTGCATCCGGTTAGACTAGAAGCCGACCCCAACATAGTTGGGAAAAGGCTAGGCAGATGATGAGGTGTTGCACTTTTGTAGGAAACAGCAGTTTTTTTTTTAAATACCCGGTTAAGGTATATGTTCAGGATGATGTACTGAATACGTGGTGACCGTTTGTGCGTCGGTGTCCCTTCTACCATATATAACTGAGTTAATTATTGTACGATTAATTAGCTCAGTTATATATATATATATATTTATATTGGCATGTATTTAACGCGGCGACAAACTGATCTGATTTTGGGTTTTAAAAATAATTAAAATGGGTAATATAATTAATAATAATAGGTTGGCAGCTACAGTGAAGTAGTGTGTAGTGTGATAATTCAAGGACTCCTGAAAAAAACTTAAAACAAGGTTATTAACCACTAGATTGTAGATGAGGCATAGTCGAAGTAGACCCGCTGCGCGGGGCTCCTTTTTCAGTTTGCAGGGTTTAAAGTAACATAACACGAAGGGGATTCCGGCGTCTTAGTTCGCTCACTTCGTTTGCTCACTAGACCCCGCCATCCCCTTCGAACCTAACGTGTCCAAGTCGGGGTGCCACAAGTCTCTCTCAGCCTACGCTCGCTCTTGCTTCGTATATTTTCCTTGCCGCAATGACCGGATAAATAGTTACTTACTTGCTACAATAGTATAGTTAGTTAGTTAGTATAGTTTGTATTCAATTCAGTATATTGGTCGCCAATTAAATTTTTATTCGCCCGATTAATAATTTCCCTTTAATATTATTCAAAAGGGCAACATTAAAACATTACTTGCCATCAAAAACGTGGAAAGTGTAAGAGTCAGCTAAAGGTTATTGTTACGATTATGGTTAAGTGATTACGTTTACGGGTATCAAAGTGCCGTTAACCTCGGTTATGCTTTAATTATGCATGCAACAGGATTACTCTTATTATTTTTAGTAAGAAGGTATGTGTTAGTCGCGCGAGAGGCTTTTTGGCTTCCTATTGTTATTTTCTGTTGATTTATAATGTTAATTTTAATGTCAGTTTTTAGTTATTCTTTTTGTTTAAGGTGGATGCTTCGACGGTCTGTGTCCATACATTTTTCGTTGGGGTTATACTCTAAACATGGACTTAGACATTTTTGTTAAAAACCAATCATTTATCGTATCATCATCATCTGCCTAGCCTTTTCCCAACTATGTTGGGGTCGGCTTCCAGTCTAACCGGATGCAGCTGAATACCATTATTTTACATGGAGCGACTGGCTATCAGATCTCCACAACCCAGTTAGTATACTGGGTAATACGAAACCCTGGGTAAGACTGGTTGTCAGACTTTTTGGGCCACTGACTACCTAACGTCTGTCAAAACTCTAAAAATGACTGCCGGGACCAACGTCTTAACGTGCTTTCCGAGGCACGGAGGAAACTTGGTATGTAATGGGTGGTCATCATCCACTGACCAACCTAGGCAAGCACCTAAAGATCGACCCGAACGGCTATTATTATTTAGCCACGAGCTCCCGTTATAAATCAATCTCCTGTAAGAATCATAATATACCTATATTATTATGAATTTGTTTAAATCATATTTTATTTTATGTACAATAAAGAATAACATGCGAAAGATTGCAAATATAACCCCTACTCGTTGCACTACCAACACCTCTCCAGACAGTTACATAGTTTAGCTAACAAGGGTTAACAAGAATACCAGTAACAGTAACTGAAGACCAAAAAATAAAAACTAACTCCGCATGAACTATCAATCCGTGACGAAGTATGACTTTAGAAGCAAAGCTCCATTCGCGGTCACTGTATACAAAGTTTACTCTCCTACAAAGTTGTATGACATCCCACAAGAGCATTGGGTCATGCATTTTCAATGTTCTTTGTTAGTTTTGTAGTAATGCCATACTTGTGAAATCCCTTACCATCGCTTTTATCGCGAGTAAGTTTGATTTTTACGGTAAAGTGAATATAAAATTGTTTTAAAGTTGCGGATTTAATATGGTAATGCTTTATTTACGGTGGTTGGTTTTTGACAGCTGACTTTGTAGAAGACGATTGTTTACATTGTCTTGAGAGGACAGCAGTTTTAAAATGCGACTGTGGAGTCCCATCCCAAACCATGGCCCACCTCCTGAGTTGCTATTTGTGCAACTCCACCAATGGCCACTACCAATGCGGTCATTCCCGCTGGTTAATACCCCGTGGTTAACACTATTAACTACTGGGAATGATGCGTTCTACTGGTTAACAGTGTTGACGAACGCGATATTTTATTCCCAATAGTTAATACCCTCGTCTCTCAACTATTTTTCTGTATCAAATAATCATTAAATTTACAACAATAATATTAAGTATAGATAATAAGTATAAATATAGATTTCTTTTTACTTTTCTTTAACCTGACTCCTGAACTATTCGCTAGACGATCGTTTTAACTATTGGGAAAAAAATGTCGCGTTCGTCAACACTGTTAACCATTAAAACGCATCATTCCCAGTAGTTAATAGTGTTAACCACGGGGTATTAACCAGCGGGAATGACCCCGTCGATGTGGCTGAGTCCTGGTCGAAAAAAATAATTATGGGAATCATCGACAATAAAAAGAAGAAGTTTTAAAGTAAGCAACTAAAAAATTTTGATAAATAATACGGTTTTGTGAGTCTTTACCTATTTTTGTAATTTGTCTGATTACAAGGATCGTACTTACCAACAAGCGCTTACAAGATATTTATGTTAATTTTTTTGGAAACAATTGGGTGGGACTTTCCCCCTCCTCCATTCCTTATGTACCAAGTAATACCAAAAATGCTCAAATGGTATTTCAATACTATTTTCAGCCACATTTCGTCGAACTTTAAACCACAATCACGCTCACTGTTTGTGACAATTTAAAAATATAAAATATTTATGTGTACTTTCATCTGCCTATGTTATTGCTTTGAGCAATAACAAAGCTTACATTTACATAGCAGCAGAGAAATGCATGTTGTTTTACTGGAATTAATTTACTAAATTGGGGACAGTGTTTTGAAAACGTAAAATCGTATGTTATTTTCTGCTCTTTATTTTTAACCGACTTCCAAAAAGAGGAGGTTATCAAGTAGACTAAATTTTTTTTTTTTGTTTGTTTGTTCAGCGAAATCTTTGCCAATTGTGAACCGAACAAACAAAAGTCACCGACTTCTGAAGCTAAAGTTATTTTTCGCTTTTCTGTGTTTTTGAAGTCGGTTTTATTATTTTCAAAAAAGTTTTTTATGGAAAAACTCCTTAATTAATATCGACTCAATGTTAAAGTACAATGTACTGTAATTTTAACCTGGTAATGTATCACAAAAGTCAATTCTCGAAGCCAAAAATAGGCAAAAATAAAAAATAAATATAATTAATCATCTGCCCCAAAAATATTCATTCAATTATTCTAAGCCATCATACCACACATATTGGATTATAATTCTAAAGTTGGTGTAAAGTTTATAAAAGTAGACTAAACCTGCATAAAATACTTCTTGAGTGCCTCAGGCTGCCAAACCGTAAACTATTATAAATTTTAATCACTACCTTACCTACCTACCTACTTGTTACAAACTTCTGAACAACAATCTTATCAATGTAAGTTTTTAAACAATCTTTGAAGCTAGCGCAGTTAGCCCTTATCTGTTTGATGTCAATAAAAATTGTCTTCGTTAGAAATTCAGACATTCACTTTAACGGGAAAAGTTGTGGGCACTTGATCTTAAAGTTTAAAAAATTTTTAATGAAGCAAAAATGTTATAACGATGTGTTGGGAGAAAAGTGCTCGCGATCGAAAGGCAATGAGATTTAATCTTACATTGTTGACTCATAGTGAAGTTTCACAAGCGATATTAG
Source organism: Noctua janthina (assembly GCA_963576755.1). Taxonomy (NCBI): domain Eukaryota; kingdom Metazoa; phylum Arthropoda; class Insecta; order Lepidoptera; family Noctuidae; genus Noctua; species Noctua janthina. The sequence continues at coordinate 11,666,158 of OY755055.1, forward strand.
CCTAGACGGAAAATGATTTGAATAGATATTATGAAGAAATTCTCCCGATAAATCTGCCTTTTTCTTATTTTATGTAAAAGGGATATACAACGTAAACCCATTGGTCTAATTTGCAAATAAAATTCAAAAGATTCATCAATAAACATTGATGTGTGGGTGTCCCATTATTGGAGCCTTAGGGATATGTTATGATCCTAAAAAGCTAAAGGAAAGGAAGACCTCTTTTGTCCTTTGATAAAATAACGAATTTAATCTAAAATATTATAGGCAGATCATAAAGAAATATAAAGGGTGTAAATAGACCCTTAACATAACCGAAAAGCACTTGTTTCACAAATTTTTTGTTCTAGACCATATCTGAAAACCTTCTAGTTACGGAGATATTGAGGGTCTAAGTTTCAACTTTTTCACAAGTTTTTTTTTTTAAATACATGTTTTTAATGTAAGAATTTTACTTTACACACCTCCACGACCCCCATACTATTAAATCCATCAATGCTTTGAGTGCGTTCCATCGAGTACTACCTTAAAACGTGATTTTTCACCCCAAAACAAAAAAAAAAACAAAAAATCGATTCCCAGCAACAATTTTTGCGTATAGTTACTTAGTTTGATGTAGAGACTGCTTAGTTGACGGGTATGTGAAGGGTCTGTTTACACCCTGTGTTATGATACACCTAAAGGCGAATATAGATTAGATTTGATAGAAGATGTAGTGGCAAAAATTAAAAGGTTTATGCTTAGATGATTTGGTCATATGGAGAGGATGAGTGAAAGGCGACTAACAAAAGGTATTTACAAGGCAGATGTGAGTGGGAACCGGGGAAGGTCGCCCTAGAAGGACATACACTGACTTTATTATTGAGGTCCTTTAGAAACGTCAGGTGACCAGGTGGCCTACCATGACGTCTTATAGCAAGAGTAATTCCAGTGTAGGAAAGAGATGCCGCTATACGACCTGTATAGCTCTGTCTTTTTCCCACACTGGAATCAATCCTGCTTTAACACATCATAGTAACCCCCAGATGGTTCATACATCTAGGCAAAAGGAGTATGAAAGGAGGATAGCAGGTGACGTTCTGTGGTTCCTGCTTACCCCCGTGGGAAAAATGCGTGAGTTTATGGAAAAATGCGTCATTCAAATTCAGGAATTAACAAATTATGCAGGAGCGTATTCGGCTTAATGATAATTGTAGGAAAATACTTATGAAGGTACTCGTAAACGGTATGAAGTAATAACAGATTGCTTTAATAATGACGTAACGACGAGGGAACATTAATCGACCTCTCTCGGCATGGGAAAATATACACCTGATGCGTAGAACTGGTTTAATTGATTCATATCCCTATTTGTATCTTGATGTGTACTTACCCCTACACGTTTTTGAAGACCGAAACTTTCAAGGTAAAGCTTATGTAAGACAGCTTGGCTAATGATATTCTTAGAAGTGTTTATTTTTCTTCAGAATTTCTTCTGCGTCAATCAATCAATGGATCTTTAAAAATAGAATTGTCTCCAATTCGGAATGGCAGGCAATAAAATGATTGTTGGTAATCCTAAAATAATCAATCTATACCTACATATAAAATTCAAAGTCCTTACAGATTGACTGATATATTAACGTACAGCCCAAACCGCTGGTCCTAGAGACATGAAATTTGGAGAGTGTATTCTTTGTGAACACTAGCTATCCACTAAGAAAGGGTTTTTTGAAATTCCACCCCCAAGAGGGTGGAATGGGGTGTTGAATTTTCTGTGAAACTTTTTATTCAAAGAATAAAAAAAAATAAAGAAGACTTTGAAGAATCGAGAACTCAAAGAAAACAATAAACATGGTAAATATCCAGTCTTCTATTTATAATATAGTGTTTGAAGAATATTCGTGAAAATATTATAAAAAAAATAGTACTTTAAAAAAGATACCACACGCTAAATGATCCTAGTTCTATATAATTACGATGCAATCATATTATTTTTACGCGCTAACCCGAACTCCTTTACTCAAATATACTCGAACACACGTGCAACAATATTCATTCCAAATTGAAGGACCCAAAGATGGAGTGATAGGAAAATATAGCAATATCCGGATATCGGCTGTGCCATCAGCATAATAATAACATCGTAAGCGGGGCGAGTTGGCATCGTAAAACTTTAACTCGTATTAGGGGTGATTCCTTGACATCTCTACGTGTTACGGGCAAGATATTGCAGCATGTGTGAATGTGATACTGCCCGGGTAGCTTTCGTGGCCAAATTAACATAGTTTATTTGCGTTCAAATATAGCTATACACAGAAACTACAATGGTACCGGCGCAGCAGGAGTTATAGGTCAGAGATTCTCTACTTTGTGTTATATTTCCTCACCACTGCTTTCAAAACGGTGAAGGAAAACTTTGTGAGGAAACCGTCTTGTCCTAGAACCAAAACCAAACTGTACTGGGCCCGCGTGCTGGATTACAGCCCACTCCCACTATCATAGAGGAGGCATGTGTCCCAGCCGTGGGCACATTATAGGCATCGCTTATTTGTAGTAGGTAATACCACAAATCAGCAAAGCACGTACCTACATTATTCCAAAATTACATTTCTGACACTACTAATATTATTAGGACGACTTACACATACAGTTTGGGGAAAAAAGTGTGAACGTGACTTATCGCAAATCATATTATCCTGTACACGTCTACGGCCCACAAAAGGCTTTATTTACCGTTGAATATACAGTCGTAGATGGATATTATTACATAGTAGAACTATTAAAAAACCGGTCAAGTGCGAGTTGGAATCGTGCACCGAGGGTTCCGTATAACACCGTCGGGATCCCTATTCACCGTCGGGATCCCTATTGGCACCGTCGGGATCCCTATTGACGGCAGGAGGGGTTTCCATCGGCGTCGGGTCGACGTTGAAGTACCTAGGACTCGTCCTCGACAGCCGGTGGAACTTCGTGGAGCACTTCCGACGTTTGGCTCCCAAACTTTAACGGACAGGGGCTGCCTTCAAGCGGCTCTTGCCCAACCTGAGGGGTCCAAACGCCTCCTGCCGGAGGCTATACGCGGGGGTCGTGCGGTCCATGGCCCTTTACGGGGCCCCGGTGTGGGCGCGTTCTTTGAGGCGGCAAGCCGCCCACTACCTGAACGCGCCCCAAAAGGTGATAGCCATAAGGCTAATCCGGGGGTACCGCACGATCTCCGGCGAGGCGACTAGCCTCCTTGCCGGATTGCCGCCATGGGATCTGGAGGCGATAGTCCTCGCGCGCCTGCATGAATGGCGCGCGGAGGCACTATGTCGGGGGGAGACTCCGCTGCCGCGGCAAATTGCCGCTCAGCGGACAGACCTCAGGCGTGATCTCATGGCGACATGGAGAGAGCGACTGTTGCAACCCCGTGCAGGACACGCTACCATTGTGGCGATAAGTCCCCTCTTTGAGGAGTGGCTAGAGAGGCGCCACGGCGCCCTCACCTACCGTCTGACGCAGATCCTCACCGGACACGGTTGTTTCGGGAGGTTCCTGCACCGAATCGGGCGGGAGGAAACGCCCGGGTGTTTCCACTGCGAGGATCGTCCGGAGGACACGGTGGAGCACACCGTAGAGGTCTGCCCTGCTTGGGCGGAGCACCGCCGTGTCCTTGTAGCGGCGATTGGCGGCGGCGATCTCTCGCGTCCTGCCCTGGTTCAAGCCATGGTCCGGAGCGAGAGGGAATGGGAAGCCGTCACCACCTTCTGTGAAGCAGTCATGCTAGTGAAGGAGGTGGCGGGACGTGAGAGGGAAAGAACCTCACGTCCCAGCCCCCGCGGAGACGCCCTGGGCATCGGGGGTCACGTGGTGGCTCCCGGCCACCGTAGGCGCGGGCCTGTGGACGGCGAGTTATGGGCTAGCTCGCCGTCCGGCCGTCTTATGACGACAGGCCGTGTCGACGGCGCGTTCGTGTTCCACGCGCGCCTCAAAGAGATGTCAGCAACCGAGTAGGGGTCCGCATGGGCCGATGCCTGCCGGAGCTGCGGGACTGTTCGAAAGAGACACCGTGGCCCTGGAACACAAAGGGCAAAGAAGGAACATGGATGGGTTTTAGTCAGTACAAGTCTGACACTCCCTTCCGCTCCGCCCAGAGTGGGGGGGGTCATTTGATGACTTCCCATCCAAAAAAAAAAAAAAAAGGGTTCCGTATAAACTAGTACGTATTTTGTTATTAAACTACATATTTTGGTTTTTTCCTTTACATGTGCTGTAAGACAATGCTTCTTGCCAAATTTCATGACTATAAGTCACCGAGAAGTAATTTATGGTTTTGATTTCCTTGTGAAATCGCAAAATATGCGGTCATATGTTTTGATCGCGTTGACTTATAAGTTTGATTTTTCACAGCTCCAAGGAGTAGCAGACTTGAGTGTTTGATATTAATATCAGCTTGATATCTCCACGCGTTCCTGAGAAAAAAGGTCATGAAAGACGGACAACAAAGTGATCCTATAAGGTTTCCATTTTTGCCAACTGAGGTACGGAACCCTAAAAATAGACTCGGGAATATATCCCGCTTTGCAAGCTTTACCCAGAGACGGCAAAGTCCACATTGCAGGGGCAGTGTCAACGCTAACCACTTTACACTTTGCCCGTAACGTATACATTACATACCTAGTTGTAAGGACAGAAAAAGATAAAGATCCTAAAGGAAATGGGCCATTCGGTGCCCTTTCCCACAGCTATCGAGTACTACCAATTTGCTTTGTATTAGACACTCGGATCCTAAAAGTATTGAGAGAGTCGAGGAGATAAGGAAAAGAGGACTTTGATAATTAACCCACAAAGCGTTTACGGTAAACGCGAATTGAACGGGTGCGTTGGGACAATTAGACGTATTCCTTGGTTCCATTGGTAGTTACTAATTTAGTTTATTAGCTGGAAGTAAGCGGTAATTGCATGGTGGGGACGACAGCAGTTTTGCTGGCTTCGTAGTGTTTTAATGTCGTTTCTAAAACAGCTCTCGTGGTTTTAGAAACGACATTACAACATGATAATGTTGATATAACAGGAATATTAATAAAGTAGACTTATGTGAACTTTAAAGTTTTTTTCTGGGTTCCTATGATAAAATTATGTGATCAGGCTTTATTACTACACTAAAATGATTTTCTATATAAAAAATCTGTCCAGCCTTTTCCCAACTAGGTTTGGGTCAGCTTCCAGGCTAACTGGATGCAGCTGATTACCTGAATTTTACACGTAGTGACTGCTTATCTGACTTCGACAACAAAGTTAGTACTGAGTAATACGATACTCCTTGGTAAGGCTGGTTGTCAGACTTTGGTGAACGGTTGAATAGATATTTTTTCTATGTAATCTTCAAATGCCTTCAAACAAACTGAAAACCCACTTATTTAATTTTGTAATGTAACGTTAAAATCGTCAAATATTATTCCCGATTGATTTTTCTTACGTAAAAACTGATACAACATTAGTTTTAGTATATGCGAAACCTGAATATAGTTTGTTCAGAATAAGTAACTGAATCGATTCCAATAATTTTTAAACCATGTTATATTTTGTCATATTTAAAAAGATACAAGTTGGACACCGAGCGACATTAAGTACCTATCGCAATCATTTAGATACCTACTGCCAAATTAATATTATCAGTGAGCTCAAGACGACACTGGAGGCGCGTGCGCGGGCGCTCTGCGTGGTGACCACGTTTTTGTGCAGACAACCAGGTAACAGAACAAGCTTATAATTTTATGATTTCACAAGATGAAATTTTGTACATAGATTCTTTACGTAAAAATACTAGACACGTGTTTCATGTTTCGCTTATACTAAAACTTATGTTGTATACCAGTCGAATTTCAACGTGCTACAGATTCCGTAACACTTTTCAATACATCAATAAACGGGACCGCTAATGCAAGCAGTGGGTCTAACTGAAACTTTAACTGCCAAACCCGTATCAAAATACAGTGGAGGGTACCCACTTCTGTCCCGACCTTATCTATAGGTTTCTGCATACCATTTAATTACTCATCATAGGCCTAGCCTTTTCCCAACTGTATTGGGGTCGGCTTCCAGTCTAACCGGATGCAGCTAAATACCAGTATTTTCAATGGAGCGACTGCCTATCTGACCTCCACAACCCAATTAGTACTGGGTAATACGATACCTTGGTAAGACTGGTTGTCAGACTTTTTGGGCCACTGACTACCTAACGACCGTCAAAGATCTACAAAAACCATTTAATTACCACTGGTTATGAAAAATGTATTTGTGATGACTTTACTTGTTGCTTACTGTCATTTTTTTGTGTGTTATCTAAATGGTGTAAATAGACCCTTAACGAAGCCGAAAGGCACTTGTTCTCCCCGTCTTTGCGATATTTTTTTGTTGTAGACCTTAGCTGTAAACCTTCTAGTTACGGAAATATTGGGGGTCAAAGTTTTGACTTTTTCACAAGTATTTTTTTATATACATGTTTTTAATGTAAGATTTTTACTTTAAACACCTCTACGACCCCCGTACTATCTATCAGAACAATGCTTTGAGTGCGTTCTATCGAGTCCTACCGTAAAACGTGATATAACACCCAAAAAAAAAAGTCGATTCCCAGCAATAATTTTTGCGTAAAGTTACTCAGTTTTATGTATAGAATGCTTGGTTGACGGCTTCGTGAAGGGTCTGTTTACACCCTGTATAGGTACTAAATAAAGAGGTAAAATTTATTTGTAAGTGTATTCAGGGGGTAATCTTCGGAACTACTGATCCGATTTCGAAAATTCTTTCATTAACGGGAAGTTGCATTATTCCCAAGTGGCCATTGACAGTGACATTTTAAAAGTTTCCGTGAATTAATTCCGTACATAATGGGAGCGCAGCCGGGAACAAAAGCTAGTTTACCTATAAGCACAGATTCTCAACGTTACGGAGGAAAACAATATAATGAGTTAGTGAAAAATTTAAGTAGTTGTGGAGGTCTAATAGGCAGTCGCTCCATCTAAAAGTTCGAGCCAACTCTAATAGATTTGTGAAAAGGCTAGGCAAATCATGATAAACCAAAAGAATACGTACGTACTCGTAAATCAGAGAAACAGTTGTCGAGTTATAAATGTGTGTAGTCTAGTGGGGCGACCGTCGGACTGTCAAGTTATAGGTCTCTAGTTCAAACTCAAGACACGCACCGTTGATTTTTCGGATTCATGTGCGTTAGAGATATTTTTGGACGGCATGTTAAGCCAAGTCAGACGGTCATGGGCGGCATATAAACTCTGAAACCAAGTTACCACACGATAAAGAAATAATGTACTGACACATAAAACAAGTTAACTCCGAGGTGTGTATTCTGTGTATGCCTACCATTTCTGGTAGACCTCGTTAATTTATTAAACAAAGATATTAAGTTCTTAATCATAAAAAAGCGGCACCGCACAGGAGCGCCAGTTTATGCCAAGCCCTGGACGCGACCACCGGCAGTGTGTAGTCGCATCCAGTGCCGCCACATCGGCGAGTCCCAGCAGCCCACGAACATGCTCAGAAGGCTGTCCGAGCTGGCACGCATGCCACACACACACACTACACACAAAACAAAAACAACACACACAACACACAACGTGTCGTTTGTTTTTGTATAACTGACCTCAAAAATATTTAAAGAGTTCATGAAGTTCTTTTCAAACTCAACTTCTGCTACGTCAATACTGTCTTGTCTTTTGGCTTCCTCTTTGACATTCAACTATTATGTATTTATTCATTTGTTTCTAGAACTAGGACACACATACGTGTAAAAATACGGGTTAGTAAAATATTCTGTTTGTATGTGTCGATGTTAGTTGATGATGGTACTGCGTGATTCGCTTTTTGAAATCGAAACGTTGTTTTTATTCCGCCATTTTCAAACAGCAGAAAAATGGATAGGGGTTAGAATGGACGAGCAAATATACTGTTGCAGGACGTGTTAAACATTTATTATATTACCAGTTCGATGTATATTATAAATTGTTGTTCTTCTGCACTTGGCAACGAATTTTCATATAGTTTTCGCCATCAATTGGTGAATATATTTTGCGAGTTTTGTGTATTATTATTAATTATTATTTTAACTAACTTATAAATATAATTAAAAATCTTGATATCTTTTTAAATCGTAATAACTGAGGGAAGCAGGGGCGGGATAATTCTAGTAAACAAATAAATAAATAACGTTTAGGTCTTATTTTATCACTTTTGTATATAAGATTTAAAGAAACACATAGAAACCGCTAAAAGATTTACCAGACGTCTCTTAAAGACGAAAGTGATATAATTTACACCCACCCCACCAAATATACGTCATCATTTCAAATTCTCACTCCGCTTGACTGGAGAAAATTTACGGTAACGACACAGACTTTCTCCATTGAAGTGAGTTAAGTGATATCTCCCTAATCAGTCTCCCTACATCACTTCGTCGAAATTCTCGGAAACATTCCGTTTCGTCTGTAAATGTACCAATGTTGTAATTAGAGAGCTTCTCAGCGTACGTGGTGGCTTCAAAGGAGTTAATGCATGGGTAATAATATGGAGCTAAACTTCCTCTTCTGGGTACGACTGTACGAAGGAAGACACTATGTACGTTTATATAAGTCGGCACTCTAAAAGCCTACATTTATTCTATTACAGAGTCAGCATAACACGTATCATTTTGACGTTTTGTTTTGTGAAATAGGTAGGTACTTACACTATACGTGGCCATGGCTTTACACGCCGGCCACCGTAGGCGCGGGCCGTCCGGCCGTCTTATGACGACTGGCCGTGTCGACGGCGCGTTCGTGTTCCACGTGTGCCTCAAAGAGATGTCAACAAATAAGTAGGGGTCCGCATGCGCCGATGCCTGCCAGGGCTGCGGGACTGTTCGAAAGAGATACCGTGGCCCTGGAACACAAATGGCAAAGAAGGAACATGGAAGGGTTTTAGTCAGTACAAGTCTGACACTCCCTTCCGCCCAGAGTGGGGGGGGGGGGGGGTTATTTGATGTTTACACGCGCTGAGTTCGGATATGATTCCACGGAATCGTACTGTTGGAAAATAAAGTATCATAATTATGTCCAAACCTAACCTAGGTTGTCGTCTACCTTTGCGCCGAATGTCATCGAAATTCGTTTAGCTGTTAAATAATGCTTGTAAAAAGATCCTTAACGAAGCCGAAAGGCACTTGTTCTCCCCGACATTGCGATATTTTGTTCGTTCTAGACTGAAAGAAGGCAGGTATAGACCAGGGAACCATCTATTTACGGAGATATTGGATCTGAAAGTTCCAACATTTTCACGTTTTTTTTTTTGATAAAGAAGTGTTTTGTGTAAAACTTTAAGTATCTGTTTAATCCCTGTACTGTTCAATACATCCATAAGCAAAATGTTTCCGTTACATTCAGTCCTTCCGTAAACCGGAATTTATCACCCCAAAAAAAAGTCGTTTCCCAGCAATATTTTTTGCGTAGAGTCACTTAGTTTGATGTACAAAATGCTGGGTTGACGATTTCGTGTAGGGTCCGTTTATGCCTTGTAATTGACAGACAGATTTTTTTACTTATTATATTAACCTAATACATATATGTACATATGTACTGGTCAAAATGCACATTTTTGTTTTGGCATTCCGTAAACACAACACAAACTGTGACCAATACTATCAGTTACTACTAAATGGTCAAGCAACTCTTGAAACCAATTTCTTGCAAAGCAAACGCATCGAGCTACAAAGCCTATCCAGCTTTCAAAGTCGGCCACAGAGTAACGAATACTGTTGATGTGTGTTGGTGTACAGCTTCAAGTGAATGAAGGTTCAGACTGCGTGTCTTTGCCGTGATCGAAAAGTCTGTGGCATATGTGAATCGAAATCGAACATCGTTTGCTAAACAATGAATAGGACTTTTTCTTTATCGTGTGGTTAGTGCCAAACCTGGTGTCAAAAAATCAGAGGTGCGTGCCTCGGGTTCGAACTCAATACCTATGACTTGGCAGTCCAACGGTCACACCATATTATGGGATTAATAAGGTAGTATATTGCTTCTTCGTTTTATAAGATGACCCTGAACAGTATGGTATAGTTTACAAGCTAAAACATAGACAACTGAAATTGTTAAAACTTACCCTCCTTCTGATGCAGTCGGCTAAAAAGATATGAGAAGCTAACGCATAAAGAACATGGAAATTGAAAGAGAATAAATGGGCATTTGCATAACACAGTAAAAACAAAAATACAAATTAATTTTGTTTATTTTTGCCAACAGTCGTCACCAAATATGAAATTTAAACGATTGATTAAGGCAGCGTCATTCTGTTATTATTTTGAAACAAATATCTAATATCGGCGTCCAAACATTGAAATAGAAATTCATTTGATCAGTTTCCTTAACGATAAATAAAATATAAAGGAGTGCCCATTGAAACGGACGTTTCAAATTCCATCGTAAACCTTCCCTCTTGCGTTTGACAAATGAAGTATCATTCCATTTATCTTCGTGCACTGAAACGAGGGAATAGATTTTTATTAAAAACTCTTATTTTTTCTATATCTGGTTTCTTGATAATTTTTACACAACATTTATTTTTTTTATTTACAACGGCTGTGTTTACAACCAATTACAGTACTTAACTAAAATTATAAAAATAGAAGAGACAATTATAACACATTAAAATATACAAAATAACAAAGTAAAGCAAAGTTTGAAGTGAAATTAAAAGAAGGTTAACAACACTTTCATAAAATCATCTCACAGTACTTCTAAATCTTCGTCCATCAGCAAACAGATTGTATAACATCACGCCTGTAATGCCCGATGCCACATTTCGCCAGTTATGTTTAAGTCCCATGTAATAGGGGGCGAGCCTATTGCCACAAACTGGGCACAAATCCAGACTCCTTGGCTGTAACTGAGAAATTCCTAATGGAAAAACACAATAACTTTTTGCCCGACCTGGGAATCGCGCTTGTGACCGCTAGACCGGATCTGGGACATTTGCGCGAAAGACGTATGCGCGAAGGACACTTCCGCGAACCCGCTTGCGCGAAAAGACATATGCGCGCATGGACTTTTGGGCGATTAGACTTTTGCGCGAATTAACTTTTGCGCCCATAGACACTTGCGCGAATGGACACTTGCGCGACTAGATTTACTCGCGACTGGCTACGGTTAATCTGTAGAGTAAACATAACATCATATTATTTCTTATTTTCAATGAGATAGAGCGAGAGAAGTAGCAACACTGCCCGAGAGACATGTCAAATTAGTTTTTCGTATCTACCATGAATAGTGTTGCCAGATATAATTATTGTTTAATCGATTTACAATATCGATTTTGAACAAAATAATTTTACTCTCTGTTCAAGCTTTTGGGTTTCATAAATGTCGATTTTTAAGATCATTCAGTTGTTTTAATGTATATTATGACAAATGTATATTGATGTAAAGAACATTCTTGTTACTTTGTACAGAAAAGATTAATCAAACGATTCCGATTTAGAAGAACCTCAGTGTTATGTTTACTCTACAGCTAACCTATCCTAACCATTCGCGCATAAGTCCTTTCGCGCATGTGTCTTTGTGCGTAAATATCCGTTCGCGCATAAGTCCATTCGCTCAAGTGTCTATGCGCGCAACTGTCTATGCGCCCAAAGGTCTATTCGCGCAAAAGTCTAATCGCCCAAAAGTCCATGCGCGCATATGTCTTTTCGCGCACGTGGATTCGCGCAAGTGTCCTTCGCGCAAATGTCTTTCGCGCTAGTGTCCTGATACCCCGCTAGACCAATGACGCAGTGATTATTTTGATTTTCCTACAACTACCGTTTTTATTTTTTGTACCATATTAGAGCTTTTCTAAAAATAGTCAGCAGTAGTAGCTTCATTTTTGTCTGAGTACATAAACTAACCAGCCAATGTGTTATTTCTAAGTAGGACAAAGCTAGATTTTCTGAAGATTGTTTTGTAATTATTGGATATTTCCATAGGTTTAAATCTCACACTCGTATTTTAAGAGAAAATCTTGAGCGTTTACATCTTTTTTTTCACATCTTTCCCACCATGGAAATATTTACATACCTCTAGAATCTTCTCCAACAAGAACATCCTAATTCAAACATTAATAACACAAACAGCATAACAAAAATGTTTATCTTGTTCTCGAAACAAACAGTTCATTTTTATGGAAATATTATTAGGTTTACCGTCTTCATATCGCTAATCCTTATTGGATTAGAAAAAACAAAAGCAACATTAATTTTACAAAGTACAAAGAATAACTGTTGAAAGATAAAAAACAAAGCATTATTTACTCTATATTTGAACAGTTAATCTTTATGATATTATTACATTATTCATTAGAAATTAAAACGCCAGTAACTGATCTCACATCAAAAGGAATGACAGGAGGTTATAATATTCCGTTGCTTTTAGTTGGTAAACATTATCATTAACACTAGAAACGGGATAAACAGAACAAAAAAACAAACACAACAACACAAACAAACAAAACAACAAAAAACAAACATGTCACGTAACACGACATCATGATCATATGTGTCATGTCATGTCACGATGTGTTGTCATGTTGGTAAACATGTCGAAGAAATTGTTTATCATCGCTTAAGAACACACCATATATGCCGTAGAGTGGATGGAAGGTGGGGGACGAAAGTGCTGGAGTGGAGACCACGGACGGGACGGAGGAACGACTAGGTGAACAGACGATCTCATTAAAGTGGCTGGAAGAAACTGAAGAGACCAAAAGTGAAGAGATTTGGAAGATACCTTCACTCAGCATTAGTTGGCCAAAGGTTGAAGAAGAAGAAGAACACACTGAGTTTGTTGAGGATCAAAGTTAAAACACCACACGCACCTAAAAATTGTCCTATAAAATGTCACACAACAATCATTTTCGGCGAATGACGGCTACAGCTGGACTTGGGCTCTCCCAAGCATGGCTGGTGGTCCTACACTGCAATACCACCCAGTTATACCATATCAGCATCTGCCATAGCTTTTCCCAACTATGTTTCTTAGGTTCAGTTTTCAGTCAATGGCTTAACGTGCTTTCCGAGGATCCTTGGATCGAAAAGAGCAAGCGTAGCTTAATGTTTGATTAACCCGATTAACTGTAATTATTCAGCTTCGAGATAATAAATTGCAACTATAACAAATTGCATCCGACAAAACACGATAAAAACAAACAACTCCAATTTAAATGTATCAACATCAGAGACAAAAGTCCCGACAATTGTTAATAAGTACAAGAATAAAAGGAAGAGGCCGAAAACTGGCGCAGATTGATCGTGGCCGTAGATTCGCGGCCAACAAGAAACTTCACTGACAGATTACATCGGACGAAATAAATCAAAATGTCTATAGTTTTTTCGCTTCGGCGACTTCGCTCGCGAACAAAGTTCCAATAAAGAATGGTTTGTACATTTATGATTTTGATTGAGTGATGGACTGATATTTATAGAATAACTTGATACCATGGCAGTAAACAACGTTTAGCTATTTACTGATTAGTGACTGATCTTGTCAATGTGAAAGCGCCCGTAGTGTAAGCCGCAAAATTCAATTTTCCTTACGTTTTTTGCATTTTCCCTGACCTGCAGGGAAATAATAAAGCTTGTGAAAAACAAATTAACTTCCAACGATCTGTGGTTGACTGTAATACTAACTAAACTAACTACTACTACTAACTGTTAAAATGAAATACCGAAAAATTTATACAAATTAACAGACATAAAATGTTGTATTTAACAAACAATATTCAAATTACAACTCTACAAAAAATAATTTTTACTTTCTAATAAAAACTAAATTAAAAAAAAAAAATAACAAACTTTCAAAAAAAGTCCGTAGTTTCCTAAAAGTTAACTTAGGCTGCAAGAGCGAGCGAAGCGAGCTCGGTACTTGGGACACACCGACAGCGGACACTTTAGGTTCGAAGAAGATGGCGGAGTCTTGAGTGCGGGCGAAGCCATCCCCTTCGTGATAGGTTACTTTAAACTCTTCGACTACGCCTTATATTTTTAGATTAATTCTAAATTTGTAATAGTTACGATGGTAAAAGTGCAGTTTTCGGTAAAACGCAAATTAAACTGGTGGAAAAATATTATGTCAGCAAAATGCTGTATTAATTTTCGGAATTTTCGGTATTTTATTCAGACGTTTATTTATTTGTTATTAGCACAAGAGTTGTCGGAAAATTAGTATAGTATAAAGCAGTAAATTTTCTTATTTGAAGTATGCATGTACTGTATTTATTTTTCGGAGCTTTAATTACTACTCTTTTAAATTGGATATTGGACTGACTTTCAGGAACTATAAAATAATTATTTATTTTAAAATATATTTTACGACGCAGTTTATACGACACAGAGCAGTTATTGAGCGAAACAAAATAAAAATACAAGTAATCTAACATAATTATCAAGATTTTAAACTAAAATTATTTTTTTTATTAATGTTTTTAAAATTAAATTTTGTAAACATTTTTAATAAGAATTTATACCAAACAATTTACCGCCCTTTCTGAGGCTTTCATTTATAAACAAAATAAAACGAAATACCTAAGTCGTGGCTAAAGCTTTTACGGAGTTGTCAAAATACCTCTTAATGTTGGTAATTAAATAAGCCTGGCCTAAAACTTGGCTACTTACAGTCAATGGGTTGCAAAGGTAAGTTTTAGCGTAGACCTTTCTTTTATACAAAGTTATTAGGCGAATTATTCAACCTAAATAAAGCACTGAAATACTTACCTAGGTACTTATTCTTGTAATGCTTGACTTAAAAGAAATTATAAAGTAATTTCTACTGATGATTCTAACTAAGAAACCGTAAAAGGTAGGTAAGTTAGAGTTACATAAAATAACATAACATCACGCCTGTAATCCCTGAAGGATTAGGCAGAGTTATACCTAATACGAAAACCATATTTCGTTAGTTATGTTTAAGTCCCGTGTAAAAGGAGGCGATATTATTGCCAGAAAAACACAAATCCACAGCTGCCTCTGAGAAATTCGAGATGGAAAAACCCAACAACACTTTGCCTGGCCTGGGAATCGAACCCAGGACTTCATGCTCAGTAGTCGCACTTGTGACAACTAGACCAACGAGGCGGTTTAAGTAAGGCAACGCAGTAAGTGAGTATTTTGAATACAAAAGAACATTGTAATTAGTACATGTAAAATTAAACCATTTCACCTCTCAAAAATGATGAAATGACTGCTGATTTAGTTGTGATGGGTTTACAAATGCTGGAAATTTCTGCGTTCACACATTGTGGTACACATTTGGTTCAGTTCTAGTACATTGTTTTTCAAGGTCCTAAAAGGGCTTTAATTGTAATTTCATGCTAGAACCAAGGAACAGGGGAAACGGCTCTAATTATTAGATTTTTTTCGGGTAAATAACTTCATCACTACTGCCCTCGAAATTTAGAAAAATAGTGGGGAAACTGGTATGTCCTAGAAACAAAAAAATGGATTACAATTGAGGTCCACCAACACGCACTGGACCCGCAGAGTAAATCAGAAGTGGGAACATTGAAGACTGATAAATTTTTAACCAACAATTTACGAGAAACAAAATAACAGAGACATAAAATAGCAAGTGGTGGGAAAAGTAAAGAAGGTTCCCACATTACGTCAGAAATATGGAAGTAGCACAAGCCTGTATCCGCATTTAATCCAGCAATCAGTACTTCAAATATTGGTATTGGTAACTCTCGGCTCCCGAGCAACACTCACACTTGGCCGATTGCGATTTCATTAACGTTTATTTACATTGTTTATTTTAATTTAGCATTTTACTTATATGGTTTCATTTGTGGGTGCGGATTTTTATTAGCGGTTTAATTTACATTAAAGTCCTGTAATTAAGCTCGCATTGAAAACATGTTGAGTTTTCAGAACAAAATAAATGAGTTTTTACCGAAACCCTTTTTCATTTCAACGAAAGGTATTCTCATTAATGGTGATTTTATCGGAAAAGAAGGAATGATTATTTTTAATTTTAAATACTGATAAAGACTGGGGGTCTTCCTTGTAGATCAATCGATTTATGGTTGCAGTGACGTAACCATGGACTCAAATACAACCTAGAATATCTGCGAACACTTTAACTTTTATCCTGTAACGTCCCAGTACAGTTCTAATTGGTGTTCTGTTTCACGACAAAAATTACAGTCTACAAAACAACCATTGCGTAAAATAATACATCTCCCATATAGTGTCCTAAAGATGAAATAATGTCACATTTCATTTACATTGTTAATCTGAAATTCCTATGAAAAGAAATACGTAAAGTGAAATGCAAAAAAATGTGACGTGACACTGAACTTATGTAATTGACAGTTGACAGTCATATCCCATTTTGGGCACAACGACACAAAGCGATGTTACAACCTCCTGCGGGCTGAATTCTGGACAGATTGTACCAAAATTGGTACAATTTCAAGCCTTGTCAGCATTTATGTAGCAGCTAAATAGAGTGGGCGAAGCATAGCATGATGGATCTGAGAATCCATTAGGAAGATTGTGGGTACTATACGTAGTGTGCTTTTGAAGCTTGGATGTTACCACTATATTGTTTTAGATTGATTTTCGACACATGGAGCGTTTGACAGTTTACCAGATAGATATATGAAATGGTGCAGGAAGCCGGTATTTGGTAAAGGAAAATCCTGAACTAATTGTTGAGTTAAATAATGGGCGGGGAGTTAAATGGCGGGGCGGGACTGCCTCGTTGCTCCGTGTTCGCAAGCGCGACTGCTGAGCATGAGGTGTTGGGTTCAATTCTCGGGTCGGGCAAAGTGTAATTGAGTTTTCCCAACAGGAATTTCTCAGTAGAAGCCTCGGAGTCTGGGTTTGTGCCCGGTTGATGAAATTAAGCTCGCTACCTATTATAAGGGACTTAAAACATAATTGGCTAAAAGTGGGTTGTACTATTAGCCGCCTTTGCGTAACTCTTCGGGGATTTCAAGCGTAGTGTTGTGTAAAAGTTAGGGGGACAGCACTTGTTCATAATGTGACGTTTCCTGGCTAATACTCAGATAAATGTATATCATAATTACTTTTTAATTAGTATCTTATAGTTTCGATATTGACCATGTGGTGGCGGGGCGATCTTGTCTATTAATATTTTACATTTTATAGACTTTAGGGTGCTTTCCCATCATTCTAGCGTTGATCCGGTCTGGAAGTTCTTCTAAAAAATATGCAGCGTATACGCTTCGCAAACGCGATGTCAACACCGCGTTGACGTAACGTAGTTTCTGTGCTATCGACAGAACATTGACGTAGCGTGACAGCAACGCCTACGCTACCCCTAATAATGTTCGTTTGAAGGTACCTTAATGAAAATATCGACAAGTATACTATGGTACGACGTAGGTAGCTCTTTCATCCCACACAATTCTTGCTGTTACTCGTATATCTTTATTGATAGGGTCAAACGAAAACAACTGACGCTTGTTTAAAATGGAACTTTGTTACTTTGCTATGCCTGAAATTTTAGTTTCCTGTTAACGGACTGGAAGGGATATCAACGTGAAAACGGTTATTACGTGTTAAGTACATCATTTCCCCCCCTACATAGAAAACAGTCACCGGTAATTTAAAAAAAATCTGTCGTTTCCTACAAAAGTGCAATACATACACGGTCAAAATGTATGGAACTGCAGATTTTATTCCACAGAAATTCTGTACTTGCATTGTCTGATTACAAACACAAACACACACTTGATTCTCAGGTAATGTATTAATTAATATCCCCAGTAACCTACACTAACATGGAAACATCAATAAAGTCCCATATACATGTATAACGTTTAGTAATCACCACACCACGGTCACTATTTATTCGGGTCCGTATTTGTTTTCCGTTGCGTCAACCAGAGACAAACATTTGAGTTCTACCCTCGTGTGTGCATTAAATTTCTTTTGACTGTAAACATATATTATGTGTCCGGTAACCGGTAACATAACACTATGTTTTTAGGGTTCGTAATTGGCTGTTTTTTTTTAAGGGTTCTGCCTCGTTCGCCTAGTGTTCGCAAGGCTTACTGCTGAGTATAAGTTCTTGAGTTTTATTTCCAGGCTGAACAAGCCTTATTTTGTTTTTAAACGACTTTAAAAAAAGGAGGAGATTCTCCGTCGGTTTGGTTTATTTCGTCTTGGCCTATGTTGACATGATGGTCCTAAATAACTTTTAGTTACAATGTAAAATTGATTTGTCATGAATCAATTTTGACTTGAAAGTCAAAATTGAAGTTGGTGGCAAAAAAGTCAATGAAACAAACAAAGTCACCTCGGACTTTCAAAAGTAAAGTTATTTTAGACTTTTTTAGTTGTGTTTTTAAAAGTCTGTTTTTTTCCGCAAAAGATTTTTGATGATCAGGTTTTTTTACTTATACGTGCGACCACAGCATGGGACGTCAACATAACTGTCTGCACTTCATGTAGGGCCAGAAACTCAATTTGATGGTTATTATTGATCGATCACTTATACCCAAGTGTTATTCACCAAATGACTACACAGTCTGGTAGACGTTTCCACTTGAAGTATCTTTTGTTATTTTAAGCTATTAAAGCACACCTGATAGAAATGCGTCCAAAATTGTTCGAATATCGAACAATGTATTTTTAGACCTGCTTAACTATTCACACCAAGTTGAAGGTATTCTAATTTTAGATCCACCACAACAGTTGAACGGAGGGCGGATACCTAGACCTTCTGTCTACTTCACATTTTCAAGCTGTAATTTTAATTGTGTTAATAAGATAACTGGTAATTTATTCATGCTCTCGTCATTAGTGCTAATAGATTTGCTTATTGAAGTTGTTTTCTTCATAAATTCTTAAGTACTTAAAGTGCTCGCTGTGAGTAAATATAAACTATAATGTATTTCATTTCTGAAGAGACTGTTTTAATTTACGAGAGTTTAATACTGAATAGTAGCATAAATTGCTTTAGTTTTATAAAATGTTACTTAGATATTATTACCAGTTTGTAAACCTTTAGATGTTTGTGTAATGGGTAATTACATCACAAAATTTAAAGACCATACAACATTATTTTTAGTATATGCGAAACCTGAATATAGTTTGTTCAGAATAAGTAACTGAATCGATTCAAATAATTTTTAAACCATGTTATATTTTTTCCCAAAAATATTTTATAAAGGCTACAAGTTGGACACCGAGCGATACTAAGTACCTATCGCAATCATTTAGGTACCTACTGCCAAATTATTATTATCAAAGAGCTCAAGACGACGCCGGAGGCGCACCCGCGGGCGCGACGCGTGGTGACCACGTTTTTGTGCGGACAACCAAGTAAAAGAACAAGCTTATAACGTTGTGATTTTTCATGACATAGTTTTGAAATTTTGTACATAGATTCTTTACATAAAAATACTAGACACGTGTTTCAGGTTTCGTATATACTAAAACTAATGTTGTATAGTTACCTAGTAACGAAAATCTAAAGTTACGTAGGCACTCATGGGTGATTTGCTTGATGGCTAGACTCTAGGCCGAGTTGCCTAGCGAGTAGCAAAGACGAAACGAACGTTCTATGATTTTTATAACCGGCTACCTGAAATGAATCGAAGAAGCAAGGCTAACGCATCACACAAGCAGGGAGAAAAGGTAGGAATAGGCTGGCTCTTTACGTCTATCGTTGATGTGGACCATCTTCTTCTTTTCAAAGATTAACCCAGCAACAATTTCACCGAAACACTCAATTCACTATTCTTAGAAACGACCCAAACTCCCGAATCAGTGACGCAAAAAATTGCAACCGTCAAATCTGACAGACAAACGAGCCTAAAAACTACAACCACTAATTATCAAAAGCGGGAATTATGAAAAACAAGACTGATATAATTTCTAACATCAGTCAAGTCACAAACAAGATTACAATGTAATCAATCAGGGACAGGACCAAGACGTCGACGGCAATTAATCAACGGAGGAGCATGGCGCAGTCTCATGGACCATGCCGTTAAAAATGTAACGGACTAAAATGGCCGCCTGTGACGTCACTACGTGCTCTAATATCAGCCAAATGCAAGCTGTGTAGCTAGGTTTTTGTTTTGGTATCAGAATTGCCGTTTTATATATTTATCCTGGGGCCTTGCTAGACACAGTGAGGTTCTATCAGTAAAAACGATGTTGGAAAAGATGCTGTGTTCTGGAAAACAAAAGTACCTAAGTCGTTGTTTGAAATACGCAATGCGTTCAAAGCAATTTCCAGTTGTCTAGGCTCTCAAGAACACGAAAATAAATATCCTACCTAATCCATTTTTCACAGCAACTCGATTTTATACGATTCAATTTGAAAAGTATCAAAACGTTATGGAAGTTTACTCTTTCCAGTCTTGTTTTTCGCTAAGTGGATAGAAATGAAACTACCCACGTTTATTTTGCCGTGACGTCAGTATGTCATGACGTAAAGACGAAAACGCAAAGGCTTTTATTAGGATTGCGTCATTTGATTTACCAAGTTTGTATTTTGGAATGTTTCGTAAAACTTCTCAGGGCGTTCCGAGACCGTCGTATCTAAATCAGTAAGTAGGTTACTAGTACCTTCCCGCCGCATAAGTAAGATCAAGTAAGATCTGAAAATAGCGAGGAGCTTAGTTAAGATGACGGATTTTTATTTATAAATCGGTTTATGACATTTGTCTTTCAAGCCTAGGTAGCAGAATTACGTAGAATGTTTAGTATTTTATTATTTCCTTCATTTTTTTTTCAAGTTAATTACATTTTAAAATTTAAGTTTAAAAATATATAAAAATAAAATTGTAGCCCACCGGTATCGGGAACAGGGTCCAAGCTACTGGCGGTCAGGGCTCCAGAGAGAGGAACCTGCTAACAATACAAGACGGGTCCAGGAGTACCGCTTAGTATTTTTATTGTTAGGAATGAATCGCTGGCATATTATTTGATTGTAAGATCTGCCTCTTGTTATTTGATTTTGTAATTAACATAGTTCTTTAAGTACACGCGTAAAGAATGGCTAAAATTACAAGATAAAATCAAAAGATTATTTAATAATTGACGACGTTGCAATTGACTTTCTCAGAGCCGTTAGTTTCAGAAACAAAAATACAAAGACTAGAAATTTCGGGATACACCGTTCAAACACAGCCTTAATTACGATTAAATGGGCCTCATTAACGGGCCTAAACAATACCTAATAAGAAAATGTTTTAGTATAAACAAAGCACTTGAACGATTCTAAACAAAATGAACGTTCTACTTTCAATAAAATCTAAGGGCCTAATGATGCTAGTCAGTCCGAATCCGGGCAATTTGACAAACCCAATTACGTAGTTTTATTTGGGTAGCGATGAGGCCTTTAAGATAGCATGCGCGGCCCGCTTTATTATAGAACAATTTGTTTTGTAAAATTAGCATTGTTTGGTAAATTCGTGTTAGGCATTCAGAATTATTTACGTAGAGATAATTTTAGCTGAGAATTCAATCATTTTATTAATACTTCTTTACAGATCTGTCTGACGTTATGAATGCGTGGTTGCTGATAAAGAAAATTCTTCATTTGTGATGAGTTATGCTATACGTTAAAATGACGTCATGCATCTTAATTTTGAAGCTGGTTACTCACAGTTGGTATCACACTAAACTTTATATCGACACAAATAACATTGATGGCAGCAAATTGTACAAATTCAAACAGAATGATTACAGGATATTAGAGATAAAAGCGCGATTTCAAAAGAAAGTAATGTACCTAATCAGTTCCCCAAACAAAGGGATTAAAGTACTTTAGGAATCTAAAAGAGATATTCCATTTCGGAGCTGAGAATATACAAATGCTTACTCAGTTCTTCTTTGTGGGGGTACACTGCGTAGGTGACACATTCACACACTTTTTTCAATAACAAAAGGTGACGCTTTGGTTATTTGAATAAAAAACTCTTTCACGATTTTTGCTGTAACCACTCGTTTAAACAGCTGCGATATTATACCAGGCCGTTAATTTTAACATCCCATTTTAAACTTGCAACGAGCGAACGATAATTGGCAAATTGACTTGCAGTTCTTACATTGCTTTATTTTTTCCATTGCTACTAATTAACACTACCTGTGTGCTGAAATTTTCACTCATTAGTACAATACGTCTTTCATTTGTATTTAAAAGTGCAAATTGTTTACTTTTCGTGAATGGCATGTAATTTTACTTTGTAAAAGACTATAGTGCCTGCTGCATCAAATGAATGAACGTGGTTCTCGTAACCTTGGATATTGTAGGGTATTTATGATATTTGCAACATAATATTCAAATGCCAGACGCTGTTAAGTGTGTTGAGTATTTATTTATACAGCGCTTGCAGCAAGACAGCATTACTGATGACTATCAAACGTAGCGCTGTAAAAATCTGCTACAATGCTGGAGGGTGTTTCATACAGAGTCTAACCCGATGAAATAGAAGCCGCTTGTTATGCTTGACGTCCATAATTCTGGACGTAAAAAAGGGTTTCAGATAGGAATGAAAAGGGTCTGATGATATTGTGGGTTTGTTTGTGGGTGTCATAAAAATATTGCCTATCAATTAGGTGTAAACCTTTTTTCTTTTGCCAATATTTTACTATAAATCTGGTGTCCTTAGGGTAGATAGTAGTGCTATTAACTTTGCTGGTCGACTTATCCTTTACTTTGACATGACCTACTTTTGTATAGCTCGAGCTAACATAAAAGCAAAGTATAAGAGCTTTTACCATAAATTCACTATCTGGACGCCAGAAAAAAAAAAACCGTAAAAAATGCAAATACATGCAAAGTAGCCCACATCAATATTCCAACAAACCTTTAATATACTCAAACTCACATTATCTTCCATATCATTTACATAAAACTAAGCCAAGTACATTAGAGAAAAATATTTTACCCAAAACTAGGATTACCTGGTATCCGACTGCCCTAAGTACGAGGCCCAAAATAAACATACTTATCAGAGAATCGAACCCAACCTTTACCCTTACTATCGCGTATAATGTAACTACAAACGTAAGAACGGCTTTATAATAAAAAGGATTATGTTTTTACCTTGTTTTATCATAGCTCGATAATTTTATTTGAGTTTGTTTAAGGTCAAAAAGGTTTCTGAGAAAAGTTGCAGATTATGCTGATAGGTCTCTTTATCTTTATGAAGCCGTTTTTAGGGTTCCGTAGCCGAACGGCAAAAAACGGAACCCTTATAGATTCGCCATCTCTCTCCGTTTGTATATCACATCCACTTTAGATAGGTCTTTAAAAATTACATTGAGGTTCATAAAACCATTTTTTATCAATTTCAATCGTTTGAAAGCTACACACTTCCAAAGTAGTAAAATGTGTTCCCCTCCCCCCCAGTCTGGAACGTAAAAAAAATGTGAGCCGTCACGGGACGCCTGGCAGATGTAAACAACGACATTATTTTGTAAAAGTAATATGCAGAAAAGAACAGATTGTGATAGGAACTAAATATGTCATAATGATAAAATAAAATATTCCGATTTTTTTTCCAGATAACGATGACTATTTATTGAATAAACATTTATTTTCATTAAATACAAAAATTTACGAATTTATTTCAAATCGTGACTACATAATTCGTTTAATCAGTGTCTTCGGTAATAGTTATATTCGATGCTGCCTCTGAGGACGGTATTACTGTGACAATTGGTCGATGGTAACAGAAGTATGTTACAAAAGTATTGGACATAACATTATTAAGATATCTAATAAATACAGCATCTATTGTTGTTCCGTATCTGGTGGTAGGTTCTCTTGGATTGTTATTAATTTGCAATTGAAATTCTTCTTGGAGAAACGTAATTAATGGCGTTGATTCATCTTTTGAAAAAAAAAAAAAAAAAAACCGCACTGTATACTGTAAAGCCTCTAGATACATCCAGCAGGTGACGCACCGTACACACTACTGCATATAGACTGTATATATATACCATCATATAGCGTGGCGACGCGTCGCCACGGCATGCATCGCCACGCCAGAAATAAGTTTTACGTGCGGCTATAGATGTTTCACATCAAAAAAACTTTCAACGAAAATTCGTTTGGGACTTTTTTATAAACTGCAGCAGAAGCTGTTTTTTATTAAAATACCTACTATGAAAAACAAATGTGTGTGTGTGTGTGTGTATTTTTGGATTTACCTAGCTTGGATTATACGTTTGTTTAACAATAAATATATTATTTTTTATTTTTATTATTCGAAGAAACTGTTACCCTTATATTTCACGACGCAGTGTTACACACACGTTAAATAAAAAGAGCCAACAAGCATCTGGAGCGCAGTTCATCCTATTCTAGTGGCCACTTGGTCATATTTCTAAATGGAAGAATCATTTAAAAAATAAAAGACGATAATATACGTACCATTTTAATATTTTTTTGACAATTTGGCCTTGGACCTTCTTTATAAAACACTACACAGCCTTCAAAAACTTTAAACCTTTAAACACAAAATGTACTAGGTTTTTGTCTCCAAAAGTTAGTTTGAAACTTAAAAATTACCGCTCCCAAACAACCAACCTTAATTAACTCGTCACGCTTTAAAAGTAAATATAGGGTATAAGAGACGGCTCTCCACAAACTGATACAGTGAATTCAGTATATCATACTAAGATGACCGAGACAAGATATTATTTCAGAAATGTTATGGGAATTCAATAAATTAGATTTGTTTGATTTCCTCATACGCAACTGTGGCGAAACATACGTAGCGAACGGCTCGCGCGACGACGAGTTCGATGAACTCTGTAGCTAGGCAGGAAATGAACAGCTGATTTCACGCGTCGTTTGTTCGTTTCAACATCCATTATTGGATTTTTTATGTTATTCGTACTATTTACAGAAATGGAGTGCTACGTACAGGGAATGTAATTTTAAAATGAAATAAAGGAATAGTAACTGAAAAAATAAAAAAAATCTGGAGAAAAATTCCTGTGGAATATGATTCAAAATAAGGAGCTGAATGCATCCTGTCAGTTTGTATATATTATATAATTATTGTTCCACAAGTCTTTGTTTTTAATTAATGAATTAAATAATTCTAGGTCCTAGGTTTTTGTTCCATGTCCGATCGGTCTAAACGCGCCACAAAAGAGACCAAGCTCCTCATTATCCTATTTCGTTCATTTTCGAACGCAGCTGGCTCGGGAACCACCATCTTGCATCTACGGAGTCGAGTAACGAACTTAAGTGAAGTTAATGACTACCAACTTCGCTACTTCGCTTCCTCGGTCGAAGGAGGCGATACGGAATTGGTCGGTAGAAAGTTAACCCGCAATCGGGGATGTATTCGTGAGAATTGTTCTTTTATTGGATACTTTTTCTTGTTGGTGTTTTGTTTTAGATTTGTACTGGAAGCGATAGTGGAGATTGAACATTTTATTTGTCTTTGTTTGGAGCGAACAATAGTCTTTTCTATTTAATATTTAAAACTGTGCAGATGACACCAATATGTAGATTAAATTTTGCTCTGTTGCTTCTAATACAGCTGTTCATTTATTTTTTGCCATGCAACATAATTTATTCTAAAAAACGAACGTAAGTAAATTTTGATGAGTTTATTTACACTGTAACCTTTGAAGTTTTATTACTACAAAAGCTTTCTGAGAAATAATTTGATAGCTCGCATACCAAATGATACTACGATCGCTTTTACATGCAACATTTATACGACATCAAATATTATACTTCAGTTAGAGATTCCAACAATGTCTGACATTACGACCTTTTGTCTAACAATAATCGGCATAATGAAATAAAATGAAATACATAGTTTATTCCACTGAACCGAGTAGGGATGCACGTAACAATGCAGTAGCTAGCTTCTTGTTAATTAGCAAGGAAATGCCGCTATGGCGCTAACTTCGCGCGCTTCAAAGTGAAAACTTTACTACTAAGTACGCGAGAAGTGATAGTCGGAATGAAGAGATACTTTAACTATATAAAAGCCAGTGTATTGGCGGAATAAGTCAGCATAATTGGTTATAGTTTTAATTAGGTTAGCCAGTAAACATGTAGGGACGTTTCGCTGGCGGTTACAAGTGCTTGTTCAAGATAAATTTTGTTCGGTGTGCGAGTTACAGTTTCATTTAATATTAAAGTAATGCTTTCTCTTCCTTTTGGGGCTTCTATAAAGTTTTCCTTTCCTCTTTACAACTTTAGATGTTGACGGTGCTAGTGCGGTGTAGTATTTATGCAACGCACAAAATAGGTGCACTTCTTGGCTTTTAACAAAATTCTGTTTTCACATTTGAATGAATTAACGTGATTATCTTTGCCGATCATCATCATCGTCTGCCTAGCCTTTTCCCAACAATGTTAGGGTCAACTTCCAGTCTAACCGGATGCAGCTGAATACCAGTATTTTACATGGAGCGACTGCCTATCTGACCTCCTCAACCCAGTTAGTACTAGGTAATACGATACCGATATTTTGTTATATCTATTGTTTTTTTTGTATTTTTCTTCAACCACACAACAATATCCTGTAGACTGTATATTTGTGTCCGTGTGGGTACTGTATACGCTTTCTCAAACGGATTTAAAGCAGTGACAGACACGCGATTCCAAAAATTCCATTTACACGCAATTCTTTTCAAGCCATGTTACGTGTGTCATTGTCGGAAAAGGAGAAAGTTTATCTTTTTGTATCCGCAAAGAAACATTCCTAAATCATTTCTGGTATGTTAAAATATACTTTTTTTCTTTATTTGGTACTATACTCACTCTTTAACATAGGGCCGTATTTTCATACTCTTAAAATTAATTAACATCTTTTTGAGAATCTAACAAAAATAATTCAAGGATTAATTGAATGTGAAATTACTAAATACAAGGTGCAAACAGACCCATCACGAAAGCGCCAACCAAGCATTCTGTACATCTAACTAAGTAACTCTACGCAAAACTTATTGCTGGGAAACGTTTTTTTTGGGTGAAAAATCACGTTTTACGGTAGGACTCAATGTAATGCACTCAAAACATTGTGCTGATGGATGGAATGTATAGTACGGGGCTCGTGGAGGTTGGAAAGTAAAGTTATTACATTAAAAGCATGAACTTAAAAGAAAACTTGTGAAAAGGTTGGGAATTTGACCCCCAATATCTCCGTAACTAAAAGGTTCCCAGGTATGGTCTAGAACAACAAAATGATCGCAATGACGGAGATAACAAGTGCCTTCCAGCTTCGTAAAGGGTCTTGTTACACCCTTTATAAAGGTAGTTTTTTTTAATCTTGCTTTTAAATTTACACAGAAAATATTTTAGCAACATTCTCAAACAAGATGTGTAGTGCTGCATTCATGAATTTCTAACTTTAAAAACATCTCACATATATTTTTCGCGAAAAATATCAAGTGACTATCACGTACAACATTAGAATGTACATTTGTAATACTTTTACGATATCTAATAACATTCTGAATGTATATAAAATGAAAATTATAGGCTAATATAATGTAGACGTACATAAAATGAAACGTACTAGGTTCACGTTCCATATTATTCTTATTGTCTGTAGTAAAAATTGTAAGAAGGTACTTTCACCGCGTCAACTATTTGAGGAGAACCATTTCATTTTAACTTTATCGTTTGACATTCGAATATTTGAAAGTCTCGTCCATCTGGGGTAAAATGCATTGACTTCTTGTCATCCCTCGGAAAATGAGGGTAAGAGGCAGTGGTCGATTTGTAAATAGTCGAGCGAGGTAGATATTTGATTATCGTTATCTGTCAAACACGTTTCAATTTCACCCTAGTGTCCCATGTGTTCATCATCGTAATAGATATTTGCCAGTTTCTACTGTTAAGAAAAAAACGATATTCTTTTGTGTTTTGTTTTTGTTTATCTCTCTTAACTTTATAAAGTTTAATATATGTACGTATATAAGTATTTATTCTTATATGTTTTAGTTATAAATATTTTATAGTCTTTTTTTTCTGTTATTGCACCTACTGTATATTGTCTCTGCATCACCCTAAGATAGACTGGTAGAAAATGCCTATGGCATTAAGTCCGCCTTTGTACAGTTTTTACTTGTGCATAAAGCTTTAATAAAAAATAAATAAAATATTCTTTTATTTACAGTGTTTTTGCTTTTAGACTGAAAATGATTACCGGTATCCTTTTAGTCGTTGAGTTTTGTTGTTGTAGCAATAAGAACATGCTTTATAGGTACCTACCTATTTTTGTATGTGATTATTATACATACGTAGTTCGTAGTTCTAGTGATCGCAAGCACGACGGCTGAGCATGAAGTTCTGGGTTCAATTCTCGGGTCGGCCAAAGTGTTATTTGGTTTTTCCATCAGGAATTTCTCAGTAGCAGCCACGGAGTCCGGATTTGCGCCCGGTTGATGGCAATACGCTCACCCCCTATTACATGGGACTTAAACATAACTGGCGAAATGTGGATGTACTATTAGATACACCTTTGCCTAACCCTTCGGGGATTACAAGTGTGATGTTATATTATGTTATATTTAGGTAATTTTCATTCATCTACCTACATGCTTGTATAGTAAATTAAGAAAGACAGACTAGAGAAGTGTCGGTAATTAATAGAAGTATCAAAACCATTACGTCGGGAGAATTAAAACCGTGGCTCCGTTCAAGGTCTTCCCAAATAGAACATTGTTCCACCCCCGATCGGTAAGGAAACGCAAATAAAATTCAAATCAACGAATAATGGAATATTCATGAGGTCGTCACCTTTTTTGATCGTCTAGGGAGGGCCAGCGTAGCAGATTCAAAGGAGAAAATATAATTGATTTTTATGGATAATCTTGGTATTCATAATATTCTGGTCCGAAGGCAATGACCCCAAAGTTTTAAACTCTTGAGCTTCAAGGCCGATGTTAAGTTACCTATTGATATTATGTAAGGCCCAGATACATTTATGGCTTTTATTTTTTTAAATATTTTGTAAGAGTCGGTTCGTCACTGTATTTTTAACATTATTAATGTTCATCTTCTTTTAGCAAGAAAGACAAAAAAAACACATAAAATACATATATTTCAATGTAACATATTATAAAGTAGAAATGATAAAGCTTTAAATTTCCGAATTCAATGAATTTCTAGAAACATAACGTCTGTAAGAAAAACTGAAGAGAACACATATACCTGTATTTTGAATAAATGTCAAGACGAACCCAAATATATTCACGAATGTCTTTTTATCGTCGAATATATCATTTTTAGACGTTAAAGGTTGATTTATATCTACATAGAAATAACATTTCAATGACACGAGTTCTAGATAAAATATTACGTTTACCATTCTATTGTGTTTTCACAGAAAATGCTCATTTCCTCATACTTAGATCCGCGATGAATAAGAATATTCCGTGATTTTCTTATTTTATGATGATGTTTAATTTTTTTTTACAACTAAAATCATATTAATCAGCATCTTTTCAGCAAGGCTTTCCCCATAATAAACGGGTGATTAATAAATCGTGATATCTTAAGACTACCTAACGGGCATTGGGTACTTGTGTACCAGAGGCGGAGTGAAAATTGTAATGTCTCTGTAATTTCACCTGCGCCCATACCCTACAAACTGGAATATTAATGTCCTCGGCAGCATCAGAAATAAATAGAACCTTTTTCCGAACAAAAAAAAAAAAATTAACTGAATTAATTAACATCATGAAAATAATAATTTTTAAAAATAAAAATTTAAATTTAAATTTTCATTGCCTTTTTTGAAAAAAAAGCGACCTCGTGGTAGATCCAGGCTAAAATAGTGAGACGAACAAGGCAGCTTTATAAGAAATACGTCTACAATAAGAACAGTCATTAGAAACGGGAGAAGTGAATGAGCCTTTTGCCCAGCAGTGGGATAGTACAGGCTATATTATGATACGAAAGCTAAGTAAAAATATCTCCCATTTACTTTCGTATATCCGTCCCTGAGGAACTCGTGGCTAAGTATTAACAGCCGCTCGGATCGATCTTTAGGTTAAGCCGCGCTTGCCTAGGTTGGTCTGTGGATGGGTGAATACCCATTACGTACCGAGTTTCCTCCGTGCCTCGGAAACCACGTTAAGCCGTTGGTCCTGGGTGTCATTTGTAGATCTTTGACAGTCGTTATAGGTAGTCAGTGGCCCAAAAAGTCTGACAACCAGTCTTACTAAGGGGTATCGTATTACCCAGTACTAACTGGGTTGTGGAGGTCAGATAGGCAGTCGCTCCATGTAAAATACTGGTATTCAGCTGCATCCGGTTAGACTGGAAGCCGACCCCAACATAGTTGGGAAAAGGCTAGGCAGATGATGATCCGTCCCTGTAGTCTTCTCAGGTAAAAAATAACCAATGAGATAAATCGCGATGTAAACCGAGTTCATTAGCTGTCGGTGTCAACATTCCATGCCAATTACAAAGACACTAAAAGAAAAAGTATTTATTAGGGTGCGTCCAGATTAACTAACATTTAACAAAACATTTGCTATATAACACAGCTAATTAAACCACATTGCTAATCTCTCTATTGAATCTTGTTAAATAACCATGTTTTATAACATCTTATGTTATTAATGTGGACCCACCCTTAGACTCCCACAGAACTGTAGAAAAAAATAAAAAGTTAACAAAAAAAAAACTATAAGACATACATTAAACTGACAGCGCTTGAACTCGGTTTAGATCGAAATCAGTCTCATCAGTGGAACTCGCCCTCAGTACAATCCTTCAACATCTGCCTAGCCTTCTCCCAACTATGTTGGGGTCGGCTTCCAGTCTAACCGGATGCAGCTGAATACTAGTATTTTACATAGAGCGCCTGCCTAGCTGACCTCCACAACCCAGTTAGTACTGGGTAATACGATACCCCTTGGTAAGACTGGTTGTCAGACTTTTTGGGCCACTGACTACCTGTAACGACTGTCAAAGATCTACAAATAACTCCCGGGACCAACGACTTAACGTGCTTTCTGAGGCACGGAGGAAACTCGGTATGTAATGAGTGCTCACCCATCCACAGACCAACCTAGGCTAGCGCGGCTTAACCTAAAGATCGATCCGGGCGGCTGTTATTACTTAGCCACGAGCTCCTCCAGTACAATCCTTCTCCGTAACTAATTACAATTAATTACAACACTTACCTCTTTGATCATAACCGTAACACATGTACAATGTTGGTCTTGTGACAGTTCAGGTCGCAAATCCAACACACGAAACACGAAGTTCGTTATGTTTGTCTGTTCAATTCGGTACCGTTTGCTTTACAATTTAAATGCAGGTTACGACGCTCTCGAGAATTCTGGGTTTATAGTAGGTACACAGGTACAGTGTGTACCTGCTTGTAATCAACGTACGTAGGTATGTATAGTCGTAGAGACGCCTTTTGAGAATCAACTGGACTGAGTGCTCCACGATATCGCGCTGAATTTACAATTTTTTGAAGCGAGTTTTGTATTTCTGCAATAGGAGATAGGTGTTTGAGTGTAGAATTGTGGCGAAGAGCGGGAAAGATGATGCGATACTCTATTGCGGTATTTTACGTTAACTTATGTATTTTCATTTCTTTATCAACTCTTAAAATAATAATTCTAAAAGTTGCTAGTATAAAATGTTTTGATTGGATTTGATTTATGTAATTTAAACTTGCTGCAAGTACTAACTGATCCGCTTTTTAAACATTTCATATGACACTTTTTTATTGATAAGTAGTCGAAAACAGGAGCTGTCGAATTGATATAGGTATACTTATACCTAATAGTTGTTGTAATATCAAATATTGTAAATAGGGTCACAGTATAAGTCATATTAGATTAATGGTGACTGTTATATCTTTAAAAGAGCGTACAGACCATGTATGTACCAATAAATCTTTATATTAATCATAAATGGTACATAAAACGTCTTCCATAACAAGATCGCTGCGAGGACAATTTGCCGCTTTCAATCGACTATTGATAAATTGATCTCATAAAATTTGTCTCTGCCATCAAAGGAACGTCTGTCGGTACAAATGTGTTCACTATAGGGGAAATAAAGTGCCAATTCCGGGTAATGTAATTACAATCTCATCACTGTACAGTACCTACAGTGAGCATATAAAAAATATGGTTGTTAAAAGGAGGTTCCCAATTGAAGAGAGTGCGTAGCCCAATTATTTATGTCGGTATGTAATTCCTGAAAATATTTTTTTGGAATTATTGGTCTGATATATTAGTAATAGTGACTGGGAGGTTTATGAATTTATCAGTGAATATGGGTTTAAAAATAGCTGCACACTGAAAATGTTGAGGACAGCTGGAATTCAAGGGTTTGTCAACACGATGGAAAAGCTTTGACAGTGAATAATGGTATTCTTTCGTAAGATTCAAATAACAAATGCGATGCGAGAAATATTTCGTGACCGGCTGACGACGCGGCGACGTTTGGAAGAGGACCATGTCCAGCTTTGGATTTCATTCGGCTAATATCATGATGATTATAATACGAAAACACAATGATTTTATTACAATGATGGTCTGATGCAAATTTTCTTCCTTTAATTACAATCTAAAAGGGCTGTCTTGTAACCAATAAACATAGAAATCTTTTTTCACGAAAAATGTCTGGACCTATTTTGGTATACAGGGTGTAAACAGACCCTTCACATAGCCGTCAACCAAGCAATTTCTACATCAAACCAAGTAACTTTACGCAAAAATTATTGTTGGGAATCCACTTTTTTTTTTGGGGTGAAAAATCAAGTTTTACGGTAGGACTCGATGGAAAGCACTCAAAGCATTGTGCTGATGGATGGATTGAATAATCGGGGCTCGTGGAGGTGTGTAAAGTAAAAATCTTACATTAAAAACATGTTTAAAAAAAAAAAACTTGTGAATAAGTTGGAACTTTGACCCCCAATATCTCCGTAACTAGAAGGTTTCCTGGTATGGTCTAGAACATAAAAATGATCGCAAAGACGGGGAGAACAAGTGCCTTTCGGCTATGTTAAAGGTCTATTTAAACCCTTTATAATCGTTTGTCAAAGAGATGTCAGTCCCCACAAATGTGTTGACTGTATAGTTAGAGGCACATGAAATGCCAATTCGGCTAAATGTAATTGCAATCTCGTCAGTCGCAGCCCGTCACACGCTGTCTGTACCGAAAACAATATGGCTGGCGGAATAAAATAAAAGTCTTCGTAAAAATCTTTTTGAGAAATACGTTGGAAAAAATCGTGTTTGAGTACGTGATGTCTGGTATTTAGTCTGGTGTTTGGTGTATCTGGGTGTTATTTTTGGTTCACCGTATCTATGCCTAATTTGATTTAGCAAAGATAAAGTTTCTCCCGATTTATGTTTTAAACTTTGTTCCATCATTGACATGCATAATGCTATTGTTACCTGCGCATTTTTATCTGCCTAGCCTTTTCCCAACTATATTGGGGTCGGCTTCCAGTCTAACCGGATGCAGCTGAATACCAGTATTTTACATGGAGCGACTACCTATCTGACCTCCACAACCCAGTTAGTACTGGGTAATGCGATACCCCTTGGTAAGACTGGTTGTCAGACTTTTTGGGCCACTGAGTACCTAACGACTGTCAAAGATCTACAAATGACAGCCGGGACCAACGGCTTAACGTGCTTTCCGAGGCACGGAGAAAACTCGGTATGTAATGGGCGGTCACCCATCCTTAGACCAACCTAGGCAAGCACGGCTTAACCTAAAGATCGACCCGAGCGGCTGTTATTATTTAGCCACGAGTTCCTCCTCCTCTGTTACTTGCGCATTTATTGGTCTATAAATGAGGAGTAAATATTACCTAATAGTCAACTCGGCCTTGAAAATTTCACATGACAATATAACACCAGATTTGAAAGTTCCTAGATTTACTGCTGAATTATATTTGCTGTTCTGAATTTATAAATGTTTAGTATGGGGTTCTGTAAATTCCAGCTTCCCCGGAGGGCCTATACGAAACTCGTGAACGTTTCACAAGGCAAATATACTTTATAACGTATATCAACACGTACTAAACCACATAGTCGAATGGTATGAACTCTAATCAGTTAAAATCAGTTCTACGTAAAATATGCGGCTATCCATATCAATTATTTCTTTGCAAACAACTACTGCAGTCATTAAAAAAACACGAAAAAGTTTTTGTATTTATTTTGTAGAAATGCTTGTACTGCAAACATTTCCATGTACTTTTGTGTGTCGTGTATGTACAAAATATTCAGATACTGTCCGCATAAGGACGCGCGTATGGTCCCGGGAGAGCGAGTTAGCAAAAATAATCTAAATTCTAAATGTTACCCGGTATAGTATTTTCTGTTTGAGCAAAAAAGGCGAGCAGGTATCCCAGTATCCATAATTATAAACGAATTTTTTTAATAAAGCCGTGGGCTGGCTGAGCCGGCTGCCATTAAACCGGGCGATTTCACTCATAATAGAGATAAG
This sequence comes from Noctua janthina, assembly GCA_963576755.1. Classification (NCBI taxonomy): domain Eukaryota; kingdom Metazoa; phylum Arthropoda; class Insecta; order Lepidoptera; family Noctuidae; genus Noctua; species Noctua janthina. The sequence goes on from OY755055.1 coordinate 11,700,603, forward strand.
GTCTAATAAATTCGTGAAAAACTCCCTATTTCTACCATGAAAAGCTGAATTTCAGAACTTCGACACCGACACCTAATTTTCGGTTCAGTAATTGAGATGATTTTTTTTTCTGCCTTTTGTAGAAATGATGATGGTTGAAATAACCAAGAAAATTTAAGCTAAGCTGAATTGTGCTTCTCAGAATTTCTTAATTGCTCACCGGAACACCACACAAAGCAGTGTTTTGCTAACGATTCGTTAAATGATTTATACTTTATCAAAGTATAAATTATCGATTAAATTATTCGATTCTCGGTTCGGGCAAAGTGTTATTTGATTTTTCCAGGAACTTCTCAGTAGCAGAAACGGAGTCTGGATTTGTGCACGGTTGATGGCAATAGGCTTGCCACCTTTTACATGGGATTTAAAAATAACTAGCGAAATGTGGGTGTAACAACCCTTCGGGGATTTCAGGAGTGTTGTTATGTAATTATCAAGATAATTGTCAATTCAAACCCCGCTTTAAACCAAAAATGGTTGGATACACACACACATCCAGCAACGTTACATATTGAAAACAAAGGTATCATTGAGAGTGTTGCTGTTTGTGAAGCTTAGTTCTAAGGCTGCGATAACTATAAAATCTATCGATTGAGACTTGACATCGCTGGCTATACTTTGTTTGAAGTTCGTGATACGAGTACTAATCACAGTTCAAACGAGTCAGGAATGAGATATATTATGATTATGTGTTCGACAGAGACAATTTTTTGACATTTATTAGGTTTGGATAGAACCCCGTGGCATCTTCATTTCATATTTCTTTTGACACAATGTTTTGCGAAATGAGAAATGTCTTCGAATTACTTCCATTAAGTCCTTATAAAGAATTACAAGAAACAAAATATAATATACATAGAATAGTAATTTTCAAAATAAACAGTTATATTTTTAAGACGAAGAATTTTACTACAAACATTTTATTAAAAGATAACATTCGTAAAAAATACATAGAAAGGTATCCAAGACAAAGACGTTCAAGTAGGCTATTTAAAAAATATTCGAATACGACAACCGTCAGCGAAACAAAACAAAAAAGTGTTTGAAAGAAAAAAAACACAATCGGTTTTTCAGCCAGAACAAACGCGTCGGGTCGTTAGAAACAAAACCGAAAAATCGAGTTTTTGAAAACAGAACGTTAACGCATCTGGCATCTAAAAAAATTGCAAAACCTTCGTCCGGTTACAGAATAAATCGGAAGGCATGGCTAGTGTTTAAAAAAAAAAAACAAGCCAAGTGCGAGTTGGACTTACGCACCGAGGGTTCCGTATAAATTTGTGGGTAAAATACCCACAAATTTAAACTAAATATTTACGGTTTTCAGATTTTTTCCTTTACGTGTTGGAATCAAAAAAAAAAAAATCAACGGGAAGTATCCTATAGGTTTTGATTACCTTGTGAAATCGCAATATATGCGACTTAAGGGTCATGCGACTTAAGGGTCATATGTTTGGTGGACCGCAGCGGCCTGTGCTTCCGCTGCGGCCAGCCTGGTCACATGGCCGCGGCTTGCTCCGCCGCGCCGCGCTGCGCCGCATGTGCGGCAGCTGGCAAGCCGGCCGATCACCGGGCAGGGAGCAAGTACTGCGGTACTCCCGCCAAGGCCAGGGGCAAGGGAAGGCCCTCCGCCACCACCGCCAAAACCCCCACCGTCGCCACCACCGCAGCCGCCGCCACTGTCGCCGCCGCTGCCGCTACTGCTGCAACTTCCGCAGCGGGGCCCTCGCAGGGGGCCCGGGAGGGGGCTGAAATGGAGTGCCAGTAACGGCCCCATTACGCCTTCTCCAGGCGAACATCAACCACTGCGCCTGCGCTCAGGATCTGTTGCTCCAGAGCATGGCGCAGTGGTCGATTAACATCGCCGTGGTCGCTGAACCGTACAGTAGACCTCAAAAGTGCAGTACCATGCTAAAGATTACATTGCTATGAACTGTGCAAGCGCGATACAGCAGTGTGTGTGCGTGTGCGTGTATGAGTGATGTCTCAACATTCTACACATAACACACACTAATGAACTGTCGTCACACTACGCGAAATAGCATTATATTTCTGTTGCATTTAGAATACACATCATAGTGATGACCTGTTCTTACCATTGCATTGTTAAAATTCGCGTAGTATTAACATGGGTTGGTAGCTGTTTGGGCTGAGCATGGGTTCACGATCAATGAAGTCCAAGTTCGAATCCATGTTATTACAATGTGTGGCTGTTTTTTGTTTCTTTGAAACCTTAATTATATTTGTATTTTAAGCAGAAAGTCGTTAGGTATTTATGTTTATTTATAATATAGTCATGCTTATTATTTATTTTTTATAAGAAGTTAAATATTAGATAGTTATTGTATTATTATTTAACCTAACTAATTGATTTTTATTTTATGTTTTCGGTGTTGGGAGGTGGAAATAAAAAAATCATGCTGAATGATAACAAAAATGTTTATTCGTTTTATTTATTTATAAAATTAACAAACTTTTATGAGAATGTGACGTCACATTCCTATCTAGGCAAAAAAAAGTTCTCTTATCACCGTTCATAATATTTTTTGTTGTATACCCACTTAGTCAATTCATAATAAGAATAACATAACACGGAAAGGATATTCTAATAACACAAATATAATTGTTGATACCCGCTTATTATAGGTATCAGTATTCAGCAGAGTTAATTGAATACTAATATATGAGTTAGACTTTATGAACGGGTTTTTGTAATGTAACGTCACATTGAATGTATTGAGGTTATAGCTTAAGTGTTCATTTTCTTGACGAAAAGAATATTGAAACTAAACCCCAAATTTAAGATCATTAAATTAAAAATTTATTTCTTATTTTTTTTTTTTTATTTACTGTTATGTTAATATTACTAAATATTTAGTTACCCGGTCTACTTAATAAATTAAGTATTATTATTTTTTCGCCATAAATTAAGTCTTCCTTTTGGCAAGACTTGAAAGTCTTCTCGTTAGAAAATACAGTCACCTCCCAGTTAAAATGTAAATAATCTCGAGCAAAACGTAGTCTTTCCTCCCTGTGTTTTTGTGTCAAAAATGGTTTTTAGCTGGCTTCCGATGATGTAAACCTTCAGCATGGACTGCATGGCGAACAGTCTGTAATGTAGTATCCAATTGCTCTGCAAACATTATAGTTGGAATGAAACCATTTGTTTCATATTCTTCCACCATAAAACGTCGCTGAGTCGGGTTAATAAGCGGCGGCCTTTCACTTTTTAGACGACTCTTCAGACTACCTTCTTCCTCAAACCTCTTTACCCAACGGCTAACAGAATTTCTAAAAAAAAAACAAAATATGATTACACGCTTGCAACTAGCAATTTATTTAATAATAAGAAAATCACACACCACAACTATCATCATAATAATTATAATTTTTAAAATAACTTACACATTTTAAGCCAGTTTTAGTTGAAATTTGAAAAATATTAAGCCCATTTTTACGCAAAGTGACAATATTTGCCCTGTCATCAATACTAATATTAGCTTGCATCTTGAATAAAGACAATCAAACAATACGCTAATCGTAATAATGACACAAACGCTCGTAACAAAGTTCACCAACTAACAACGTCATAACTAACTACTTTGTTCAATCCAGAAGTTTATTTTGTTTCACATTCACCCTCATCTTTTTTGTTAATAATAAGTTTCAACTAATATTTAGAAAAACATATCTCATCGGGTCTAACGTATCATTTATAATTAAAACACAAAAAGTGTAATGTCACTTGGGTTCGAACGCAGACTATACTGTGCGAGACATTTTATCTATAGCGTTAACCGCTAAGCCAGATAGACACATAATTGTTTGTTTGAAATTAAATATCACTAACTTAATATTCCGTCGCGACATGACAGGCTTGTCACTAAGGCAAATGATCATTATATCGCACTCTTTCTGACTAGATAATTATGAAAGAGAGCGATATACGAGATCGTGTATGTGTGCAAAATGTTTGTTATGGAAAAAGGTCGTAAGTGCGACTTGTTTTGATGCGATCGTTTTGTGAAACTGCTACTGCACTTATGGTCTCTACTGTACTTTGTCCCGCCCAGGGATGACTGGGTGGAGGACCTTAGCGGCTCAGTGACCATAATTGCGTCGGTCGCCGCCGGTACCCCGACCCTTGAGAGTGTCAGGAAGGGTCAGGGGTGCGTAGCAGCACGGTTCGGGGAGATCGTTGTAGTGGGAGTCTACTTCTCCCCGAGCCGAACTCTCGCCGAGTTCCACAACTCCCTCACGGAGTTGAGTGTCGTCATCGGAAGCATTCCCTCCCCGTGCTTGTGCTCGGGGACTTCAATGCCAAGAACTTGGCTTGGGGTTCTCGTTACACGGACGTGCGGGGTAGGATGGTGGAGGACTGGGCTCTGGAGACAGGCCTGGTCGTCCTAAATCGGGGTTCTGTCCCCACGTGCGTGCGGATGCGGGGCGAGTCGGTGGTGGACATCTCGTTCGCCAGCCCCGCTCTGTCGCCGCGTGTCGTTGACTGGCGCGTCATGGAGGGGGTGGAGACCTATTCCGACCACCGGTACATCCGGTTCGACGTCTCCACCCTGTCCTCAAGCGTGCCGGTCCTACAGGCCCCGAGTGGTCCGCGATGGGCGCTGAAGCAGCTGGACCGGGAGCTTCTCCTGGAAGCCTCGATCGTGCAGGCCTGGGTGTCATCACCAGTCAGGCCTGCCGACATCAACAACGAGGCGGGTTGGTTCCAGGAGGCCATGTCCGAGATTTGCGACGTGGCAATGCCCCGAGTTCGGCCAGGAAGCGACCGGCGTCAGGTGTACTGGTGGTCGCGAGAGCTGACGTCTCTGCGCAAGGCGTGCGTTGCCACGCGGCGCCTGTACGCCAGGCATCGCAGGCTCCGCATCCGCCCTCCGGATGCGGCAGCCATGGAGGCGGAGCTGTACGAGGGGTACAGAGCGGCGAAGACCGCCCTCCAAGAGGCTGTCCGGCGGGCCAAGAACTTTGCCCGCGAGGAGATGCTGGAGTCTCTGAACGGAGATCCGTGGGGGGCGCCCTTACAAGATGGTGCGGGACAAACTCGACGCAGAGTCTCCGGCCGGTGCTCGTGGAGGACGTGGTGAGCGCTCTGTTCCCTTCGCGAGGGGAGCATCCTCCCCCGCCTATGGCTCCGCCGCCGCGTGCGGTGCCGGAAGCGGACCACACCGATGACGATGACGACGTTCCGGAGGTGACTGGGGACCAGAAACACCGCCCCGGGACCCGATGGCTTGCCTGGCAAAGCCTTGGTCCTGGCGTCTGAGGCTCTCGGGCCCCGACTGGAAGGGCTCCTAAGCGCATGCTTGGAGAGAGGCCAGTTTCCGCTTCGTTGGAAGACGGGGAAGCTGGTCCTCATCCGGAAACCAGGGCGCCCTGCGGACTCTCCGTCCGCATACCGGCCCATCGTGCTGCTCGACGAGGTGGGCAAGCTCTTTGAAAGAGTCTTTGCCAACCGCCTCGCCGGGCACCTTGCGGGGATGGGACCGGATCTTGCGGAACACCAGTTTGGTTTCCGCAAGGGGCGCTCGACGGTGGACGCCATCATGCGCGTGAGAGCCCTCACGACGGGGGACACGGTGTCCCGGGGCGGGGTCGTCTTGGCGGTGTCTCTTGACATCGCCAACGCCTTCAACTCCATGCCCTGGAGCTGCATTAGGGAGGCACTCCGGTATCACCGGGTGCCGACCTACCTTCGTCGTGTGGTCGGGGACTACCTGACGGATAGAGCCGTCATCTACCCTGGTTGAAGCGGAGAATGGAACCGGCGAGAGATGTCGTGCGGTGTTCCACAGGGATCGGTTCTGGGGCGGCCTTGTGGAACATCGGTTACGACTGGGTGCTGCGCGCCGACCTCCCTACCGGCGTCAGCGTAGTTTGCTACGCTGACGACACGCTGGTACTGGCACAAGGGAGGTCGCACGAGGCGGCGGCCGAAAACATGACACGCGGGGTTGCGATAGTCGTGGAGAGGATCCGGCAATTGGGTCTCGAGGTGGCACTGCACAAGTCCGAGGCCATGTGTTTTCATGGGCCTCGGAATGCGCCACCGTCGGGATGCCTACTGACGGCAGGAGGGGTTTCCATCGGCGTCGGGTCGACGTTGAAGTACCTAGGACTCGTCCTCGACAGCCGGTGGAACTTCGTGGAGCACTTCCGACGTTTGGCTCCCAAACTGGAACGGACAGGGGCTGCCTTAAAGCGGCTCTTGCCCAACCTGAGGGGTCCAAACGCCTCCTGCCGGACGCTATACGCGGGGGTCGTGCGGTCCCTTATGGCCCTTTACGGGGCCCCGGTGTGGGCGCATTCTTTGAGGCGGCAAGCCGCCCACTACCTGAACGCGCCCCAAAAGGTAATAGCCATAAGGCTAATCCGGGGGTACCGCACGATCTCCGGCGAAGCGGCTAGCCTCCTTGCCGGATTGCCGCCATGGGATCTGGAGGCGATAGTCCTCGCACGCTTGCACGAATGGCGCGCGGAGGCACTACGTCGGGAGGAAACTCCGCTGCCGCGGCAAAATGCTGCTCAGCGGACAGACCTCCGGCGTGATCTCATGGCGACATGGAGAGAGCGACTGTCGCAACCCCGTGCAGGGCACGCCACCATAGTGGCGATAAGTCCCCTCTTTGAGGAGTGGCTAGAGAGGCGCCACGGCGCCCTCACCTACCGCCTGACGCAGGTCCTCACCGGACACGGTTGTTTCGGGAGGTTCCTGCACCGAATCGGGCGGGAGGAAACGCCCGGGTGTTTCCACTGCGAGGATCGTCCGGAGGACACGGTGGAGCACACCGTGGAGGTCTGCCCCGCTTGGGCGGAGCACCGCCGTGTCCTCGTAGCGGCGATTGGCGGCGGCGATCTCTCGCGTCCGCCCTTGGTTCAAGCCATGGTCCGGAGCGAGAGGGAATGGGAAGCCGTCACCTCCTTCTGCGATGCAGTCATGCTAGTGAAGGAGGTGGCCGGACGTGAGAGGGAAAGAACCTCACGTCCCAGTCGCCGCGGGAGACGCCCTGGGCGTTGGGGGTCACGTGGTGACTCCCGGCCACCGTAGGCGCGGGCCTGTGGACGGCGAGTTATGGGCCAGCTCGCCGTCCGGCCGTCTTATGACGACAGGCCGTGTCGACGGCGCGTTCGTGTTCCACGTGCGCCTCAAAGAGATGTCAGCAAATAAGTAGGGGTCCGCAAGGGCCGATGCCTGCCAGGGCTGCGGGACTGTTCGAAAGAGATACCGTGGCCCTGGAACACAAAGGGCAAAGAAGGAACATGGATGGGTTTTAGTCAGTACAAGTCTGACACTCCCTTCCGCTCCGCCCAGAGTGGGGGGGGTCATTTGATGATTTCCCATCCGGAAAAAAAAAAAAAGGTCATCTGTTTTATAAGTTTGATTTTTTTACTGCTATAATTTATTTATTTATTTACCACCAAACACAAGTTAAAGCCACATTACAGACCATGTCCAATACGATGCTACACATAATAATAAAACAATATAAACAGTAAAATTACATTAAAAAAAAAATATAAATTATAATAGCTATAGTTAAAACATTAATACTTTAACATGACCAAGCTCATAGTTGAGACCCCTTGCAATTATCATTTGTGCCCTTATAAGGGGTATATGATATTAATTTCATACTTCCACGCGTTCCTGAGAAAAAGGGTCTTGGCAGACAGATAGACATACAGACGGACAACAAAGTGATCCTGTAAGGGTTCCGTTTTGCCGACTGAGGTACGGAACCCTAAAAGATTGCGATGCCGACATTTTCTACCTACCTACCTGAAAACTTACTAACTGTTACCTATATCTAGCTAGCGGCTGTCGAAAACAATCGCAAGAATTGAAACTTTATTTTTTACTAGAGCCTGTAAATTTGCTTTGAAAATTGGACTTGCAATTTTTTTTTTCTACTAATTCATTTGATTATTTCAAGATCCTGAAATAAAACGAAGATAAAGATTAAGAAATGGCCCTTAAGAAGATTAAAAACCGAAACACAATTTTAATATAATCCTTTATAGCAACAAATTGTTCCCGAAATCCGTCGTAATACACAATAATCGGTTTCGCGATAAACCGACAATACCGTTTTTCAATCCGCTCGCCGCATTCCCTCCGAAATTAAGCAATGAAATTTCAAACGGTAATCGATCTCGTGGTCGTTTTATGGTGGTTTGAGGTCAACGCACACGTGTAAGCACTGCACGAGATCAGCATCGCCTTTACTACAGGCGTTCAGGATTCTTTCTATGAAAGTTTTAAGCTTGTTTATATCTAAACTTACACTGTCATTTACGGAATATCTTCCGTGATTTTCAATTATTCTGAGTTCCCGATATTTCGACTCTGTTGCAAGCGCCATGATCGCGGGATGGTTGCGGGTGGATGGTAAATAAACTGTTAGGTGCTGACAATCTGTCTTCCTCTTTTACTTAGTGCGCGTAACAAAACACAGCGTCGAAATATCGGGAGCTCAGAATAATTCAAAATTGAGGAAGATATCCCGTAAGTGACAGTGTAAGTATTTCTATGAAACTCCATACCACAACGCTTAGTGCCGAGATGGGACGGTGCCGAGATGGGACTAAACCAAAGTATCGTCACCTCGGGCTCAACTAGTAAACAATAGTCATCGAGCTTGTGGAAGGGCGACGGTACGCTGTGCGCTTTAAGCGGGATACTTTCGGTATACGGCGCGTGGCGTGCAGTCGCCGGTGCCGGCAGCAGTAATCGGGGCGATGGATGGAACAACACGATGCCTTGGCGGCGCTGAGGCGATGTGTTCACGTACTAACGATGTGTGAAGCCTAGTCTGACGACAAGCCGATGAGTTGAGACGATGCCGATCCTGTGCAGAGCTTATACGTGTGTTTTAACCTTTATTTAGACATTAAACGACCAAATGCATTATATCATTGACACAGATACCGAAGCAAACAATGAAACAATTGAAAATCAAATATTAACGACCTCTGATTTTGTGCAGCCAATCAAATAAGTGAATGGGTATTTGTAATTTGGTATAAATAATTTGTTTTGCATTTTACGTTGTAAATTCGTGATCACCAATTTTAGTGTACGGAAATTGATTACATGGGAATTTAATGTGCTTTTTAGTTTGCAGTATAAGCTTTATATACGCTTTTACTGCTGTGGAATATTTTACGCCGATGCGCTTTAGATAAATGCCATATTTTTACTATTAGGAGATAATCACTTTGTGATGAACATTATTGATAATGTTTTTCTTCTCAAATTTAGCCATCGGTTATTTAACTGGTCCCTAAGAAAGTCATAATTTCGATTAAAAGCCATTAAAGATTTAAAAACAAAACGAATCCTTTTATTTTCGTATCCATTAGCAAATATGAAATTTATTAGCAATATAAATTCAACTAACTTTGATTTGGTATATTGAAGCTTTCATATCCTTTTCCAATTATGATATCCAATATCTGAATGACCTCCCGTATTAGATCAGACAGGGAACCATATCCTCATTCTTTATTCTCTCTATATCAATATTCCTTTGTCCCATCGTGTGTCCGTCCTAAGCTAACCTGTCAAACATGTCCGACACGACAGTTGGCTTACCATATAGAATGCATTTGTGATTTGTTTGGGAACAAAGATAAAAAATCTACATGTTTTGTATAAGTTACACTGAGTCTAAGCGCGAAGAGCATTGGCGGTTCGAGGCAACATACTTATCTGTAGGTTTGTTCGCTGTACCTGTGAAGTGAAAGTGACGGTTTTTAAAGCATATTGTCAGACATTATACACGTGCAACCTCTGGACAAGCTGTACGCAGAATGCCATCAATGCTCTTCGAATTTAATATAACAATGTGTTCAGGATGCTGTTGGGGTTGCCACACTTCTGTAGTGCGTCGGAATGTTTGCTGATACGCACACTGATGGCTTCTTTGCTATCAGACATAAGCGTGCCGCGTGGCTGCGGCAGAGGGTCCGGGGCAGCTCAAACGTCCTCAAAGTCTCCTGAATGTCATTGCAGGGAAATTTGATTGCCCGTTTATGCACTCCTGTCAAACGTACATGTTTACAAACATAATTTTTAAAGTTCATGTTTACTAACAATTTATATGGATGTAAAATGATAACTGAAATAAAATTATTATTAAGACATTTTCCGTAATAAAGTTAAAGATTAGAGAATTTGAGGCTGTGCGTAGCAAACATGCTACGGCGTAGCTGACGTAGCGATCACCGCAGCTACGGCGTAGGCGGTTTCCTTGACAAACCTAGTTAGCACGTACATAACGCGCATACCATACCGGTAACCTGCAAAACACACATCACAGTGGCTTTATTTACAGTAGGGATAGTGCATGCTTAGCGTGAGAGTCGGTAGTAAGTATTTCAGTTCTCAGCACATTATCCACCATTATATTTTATTGTTACTGCTAGAGGTTTTCTGACGATATTTCCGTCCATTTTCCGTCCATTGGATGACGTTATAATTTACTTTTGATGGGATTTCTTTTATTTGAAAGCCCCATAACGGACCTCATAACAAATGGTTACACATTGAATTGTAAAGATATGGCCAGGACAGACAAGATGCGAAGTAAATTTGCGAAACTAGTTAAGGAAATCCATGGGAAAAACTCCATTAGATTTAACCGCGGGGTAAAGCTTGCGTATGGAAAATGACGAAAAGTTGACAAAAATAAATGGAAACATAAACATTCTCAAAGGATAATGGGTTTGTCGGAAACATCCAAAAGGAAGAAAGGCAAAGTTTACCGTGATTGGTGAATTAATTGTATTCCAATTAAACTTTATTATAAGGTATAACCGACAAGCGGCAAGCTCGGGGTATTTGATTTAAATCAACTCGGTTGATTTTACCATCTGCGACGGATTAGTAAACTAGGTTTAATTAAAAGTAAAACATGAGTGGTCGTCTATTTAGGTTGTTTGGTGATTAGTTAGTAGATTGGTTTAGAATAGTTACTTGTTCTAATTAATTTTGAAGTGTCTCGAGAATGATTCCGGTTTTGGGTACCTGTGCCTCATTCGTCATCATTCTCTTGCCCTTATCCTAATTCATTTGGGTCGGTGCAACATGCCTTCTTCGTCCATACTTCTCTGTTACTCGTCATCAGAGACACTTCCTTTCGTGCCGTATCATCCTTCACACAGTCCATCCATCGTTTTCTTGGTCTTCTAATACTCTACGTTTACCTCATCGTTTCTACAAATGTTATGTTATTACTTACAGATTGTATAACATACTTTTAAGAGATGCCTACGAAAAACGACAACACACGTCATCTCTATGTAAATATTCACCAACCCTCTCCACCCACCACCTAACTCCACCAAAACTGTCTATCACACACAAAAGATGGCCGAAATACCCTCACAATATAAAAGGCTGGCTACATAACTACATACCTACATAGTGTACCAATGTATAGACAGGAAGCTCGTCAACAAGAATAATCAAGACAATAGTTGTGTTAATGTAATGAGAGCCACCACACAATTAACGAAGCGAGGCGGCGGGACAACTACGGAGTAGGGCTGTCACTCCGAACTCGATTATACGTAGTTGGGTTTTATACTTGGTGCCTTTTTATTGGGTTAGATGCTCAACAACCCTAGGGGATACTTGTAATTATAAGTTGTAATTTCAGAACAAAAATCTCACGAACAATTTTGACAACACGGAAAATCTGACACTAAAATTCTGTTGCATTGCATTTGCTCTTTTTTTATTGCCTTGATGCATTTTTGTTATTATTTGATCTTTTAGATTGATGTAATCAAGACTATAGTTGTGTTCTTATAATGTCTGCCATCACACAATTAACGAAGCGAGGCAATAGGACACTATCGACCGAGAAGGGTTGCCACACAGATTTAATACAGTGGTTGTTGTGCGTTGGTAAGTACATATTAAATTTTGCAGTATATATTTATTTATTTAAGGACAACCAACAAAACATTCACCCAAAATACATGTTAAAGTATCTCATATTATTTTTACATTTTATAGTGTAGCCTTAATTAAAGGCTGCTAGGGCATGCATTAATACAAATTAAATTTTACTAATTAATGCTAGATTGGTTCGATTAATACAATCAATTTTGTTCGACGTTAATCCAAACAAAAAAAAAAATACAAACATGTTCTAAATCTTTATGTAGGTGAAAAAAACAATAGAAACTACAATTTTCCTTTTTCACTTTTATGATAATGTCCTATGCAAGACAGATATGTCGACAAGAAAGATTGTCTTGAACTTAATAACACACGTAACTAAGTAAAATATAATCTTTTGCTAAATATAAACAAACATACAACAAGTCGAGAAAAAATTTGATTGCCAAAACACATAAAATTAAGAATCGCAGTCTTATATTTGTTTTTCATCGAGATAGCCGCAGTTCATCCCCTTCAAATAATTGTTTTGTCACTTTTAACGACACCCAAGAGAAAAAAAGGCGGAATAGAAAACAAAATTGCTGTAATAAAAATACACGCCATCGGCTGCTGTCATGTTTTAATACCAAAATTAAAAGCTAGAAAAAAGGAGATTGGCTAACGTTCATAGTAAGACAGGCTCAGTTAGGGTAAGGTCGGTGGACAAGAAGGAAAATTGATTCAAATCACTGCTAACAATCACAACTAACGATGAATACATTGAAATTAATATTTATCATGGAAATAAAAGGTCATCAAATGTAAAGTTTGATGTTTAGTTAAATGTTTTGTGTTGTGTGAACTTTTATGGGTATTGTTTTTGACGTTTCTTTTTAATTACAGCCGAGCCTGTAATGATTATAAGTATTTTAATTATTTGGTAAAGTCACTAGAAATTGGGGTTAATAGTATGCTTAGCGCCCGACTACAAAAGTGAATAAAATCAATTTTGACATTTTGATTTTATTTGGCATCCAGCCTTTTGATCTGACACATAATGTACATACAAAGATTAATGAAGACGATGATAACCGTTTGCTTAAAAATAAAATAATAAGGACGATAAAAACACACTACCGCATGGCATTCGGACTTTTTACAAACAAAAATAAAAATAAAATCTATGCGTTTTTATACATTTTTCATTTCAGTTTATCCGTGATCATAGTGCTTGCAACAGCGCCGATATATAGGGAACTCAAAGAAATCAGTAAACGTGGTAAATATCCCGTTTCTATAGTTAGTGAAAATATTTCATTTCAGTCCGCCAATGGCCCGTTTTTCGCCAATATCCTTTATATTTGCCGTAAATACTAGCTTTTTTCCACAAGCTATTCTGCACTGTAGCTCAGAGAAGATAAACTACAGCACTGTCAGTACAAAGGCGGTATTTGACATCCTTAACTGAAGGGGACGAACCGGAATGTTGAATTAAACCAATCCGTTACAAAAACTTGGTCGGCTAGGTAAATAGCAGAGACAGATAAATGTGTCAGGCGTCCTCTTAAAGCGCATTGTTACGTGTTTCTGTTCTAAATTAAAGGCGCACACTAAATATGCCTACGAGATATATGACTCCATGATACTGCAACAACTGCTTTGTACTTAAATAATAATTTAGACACGATAATATTTTGAGGTATAATAATATCCAAAGTGTAAACACGATCGCTAATCGTTAATATTCATGTTTTAATTAAGTGTATCGTATTATCTATACACACACCACTCCACACACACACATACAAGTCGGCCCGACCTACTTCCTTATCACCTCTCTCTGGTCTCCACTCTGGAAATCAAATACGAGCCCAAGGATACACACTAACTGTCTAATTTGGGACTCACTAGGAACAACAGCGTTTATGTTGACAAGTTCTAGGTAAAGCCACTTTTAACATGTCTTGTGTATACACAAGCCTTTGACAATGAACCATTTTGTCTTGTATAATTTACAATTTCTATTTATATTATATGTCTACTAATTTGAAATAATGACGGTACTTCCCGCCTCAAGCATATAAACAGTGATCTATATATAATATCATACTGAAATAAAAGCCTCAGGCACGTATTTTTTACATATTTTCCTCGTAACGTTTCCTTAAGAAGAATCCTTGTAAAACTACATCAATTTTTTTTAATATTTTTATACGCAAACCCTGCGTAGGGAACTACAGCTGTTTTGACATGGAAAGAAAAATTGATTTGGCTGTAATGTCAACGCGTTGGTTTAAGTTAGTTCGATACTTTCTTAAATAGATGGCGCTAACGTCACCGTAAGACGTTATTAATGGAACAAAAATTTCGAGAGCTGTGAGCAGGGTGCGATGGTCTAATTGGTTAAGACGTCCGGTGTACTGAATCGGAAGGTCGCAGGTTCAAACCCTGCTCGCACTAGAATTTTTCTTTCCATGTCAAAACAGCTACATCAAAAATGCTGAAATTAACAAGAGAACTACTTTTATCCTTATATACTGGTGAAGTTAACGTAGAAAACTAAGTTGCTGTTATTATGCTCGTATTTTTTGCTCGATGAAGTAACATTGAATGAAAATGAGTGTATTACCACATTATATCGGGCCAAGCGTGGTTTTTATGGACAGAATTACAGATATTGGGTGCGTGTTCAATCCTGGACGTCTCACCCAATAACATTGTCATATTATAAATAAAATATCAGAATAACAATTCTATGTCTGACTGACATCTGTGGAGTACAAAGGTTTTCGTTGAAAACCAGCGCCAGCCGCATAAATCGGTTTTCTGTGTAATTGTAACTATTTATATTAACTGTAAAAAGAAGTATACAAGGATCGTAGCTGTGAAGTGAAATGTGAAAAAGGAGTTTGTTTACTTAAGTATGGGTTACATCTAAAGATCGAAAGAAAAAAAGAAAGAAAAAGATTTTATTTGTCTCGCACATGATAAAACGAAATGATTAAATTAACAATGAAACAAAATGATAACTATACTCCTGGACATGGCTCATATTCTTAGAAGGTTCCTCTTTCTGGAGCCCTGACCGCCGGTAGCTTGGACCCTGTTTCTCAAACCGGTAGGCTACAATATTTTATATTTTTAAATGTTTTTTTTAATATTTTTTTTAAAATTAATACTCAAACATGTAATGAATTTGTTAAAAACTAAATAAAGGAGAAAAACAAAATAATATAATAAAGAAAACAAGGACAAAGTAAGACACACATTAAACTAAAATGGGCCTGTACAAGGCCAAAAGGATAGTCCTGTAACATTATAATAAATGACAGTTATGTGTGAAAATAACTACATACATACGTCCTATACCTACTGTTATTTTGTAAATAAATATCCTTGTAATAATTACGTTCTTCCAAAAGAGATATTACAGTAATGAATGTTAACGTTTTAAAAAGAAACACTATAAAACATGCCGAGTGTACTATTGTAAAGTGAATTTTAAAAAACACGCTGCATTTTTTTTGTTAGTTGTATAAATTGTTTCAAAACATTCGTTAGTTTTTAACGAAACCTATTCGTTTTGAAACGAATATTTTTGGTTGTGTTGCGCTTTTTATCATTTCTCAGTTACAACAAAAAAGTAAATTTTTTTTGCGTTAATTAAGTTTCTGTTAAAAGGCACTTAGGTAAATTATTATCAGCCATTTGTGCCCCACTGCAGGGCAAAGGCTTCCCTTCCCTCTTTGCATTTATTCCTATCCAGTGCTGTTGTTTGCCAATCTTTTTGAAAAGAGTCGTATTTGTCCCGCCATCTCCTTCTGGGCCTGCCGTGTTGCCGTTTGCTGCTGTTTGGGACCTGTTGTGTTATTACTTAAGCCCATAGCTTCTCCAGCATGCGACAGATGTGGCCAGCCCAATTCCATTTAAGCTTGGCAGCCGTGTGACTTACATCGGCAATTTGTGTTTTGGAACGCAGTATCGAGTTCCTTTTGCGATCAGTAAGTTTAACTCCAAGGATACTACGCTCCATTGCTCGCTGACAGACCCCGAATGTGGACTTTTGACGCTTGGTTAGTGACTATGTCTGCGCTCCATAGGTGAGGCAAGGAAGAATGCACATATCCATGAGTTTTCTCTTCAGTGAGAGAGGGAGAGGTCCTTTCATGATTTGCTTTATCGACCAATAGCTCTTCCAGGCGTTATCGGTGCATCGTGCAACGTCTTTATCTTGTCTTGCCTGGAAGGAGACTATTTGGCCGAGGTAAATGTACTCATGGACATATTCAATCCTCACACCCCCAATTCCTATGTTGCGCTTGGTGCTGTTGGTCATCACCTTGGTCTTCGTCATATTCATCGCGAGTCCGACCTCGAGGCTGGCATTGCTCAGTTGGTCTAGCATTAGGCCTAACTCGGCTGCCGTGGAGGAGAAAAGGACAATATAGTCGGCGAAGAGGAGATTAGATAATCTTCTATCGCCCACGATGATGCCCTTGTCCCTCCAAGTGCTATTTAGTTTTCTAAAGACTTCTTCAAGCGTGGCTGTGAAAAGCTTTGGAGAAAGAGGGTCACCCTGTTTAACCCCTTTTTGGACAGGGAATGATGGTCCTGTGGTGTTTATTTTGATGGCTGCTGTGCTATTTTGGTATATTTTTTGTATTAAGTTAATGTATGTGGGTTCGATGTTTTGATTTTTAAGAGATTTAAATATAGAGTTGTGCGATAAACTATCAAATGCTTTAGAATAGTCGACAAATGCAATGTATAAGGGTTAGTTGAATTCTACGTGTTTTTTTTACAATCTGATTAAGGGACTGTTAATGGTCGGTAGTGGAGAGGCGGCGGCGGAATCCGGCTTGTTCGGGAGGTTGATGCTGATCTAATTGGCCAGGTAAAGAGAGGTACTTAGGTAAAGAGAGAAAATAATAACATAACATTAATTTATGTTCAGGCATCTTTGTTTCATAGATAAATACCTAATAGACAAACAAATGTCGTAAAAAAACAAACCGTGTTATTAAAAAGGACCTTAAAAATGTCAAGGCAAGCTAAAAGGGTGTAACAAGACCCTTAACGAAGCCGAAAGGCACTTGTTCTCCCCGTCATTGCCATCATTTTTTGTTCAAGACCTTCTAGTTACGGTGATATCGGGGGTCAAACTTCCAACTTTTTCACAAGTTTTTTTTTAAATACTTTTTTTGATTGTTAGATTTTTACTTTAAACACGTCCACGACCCCCGCAGTATTCAACCCATCCATCAGCATAATGTTTTGAGTGCGTTGCATTAAGTCCTACCGTGTATCGTGATTTTACACCCCAAAAAAGAAGTCGTTTCCCAGCAATACAGTTAGCTTAGAGTTTCAAGATTCAAGATTCTTTATTTTGCATGAAATATGGTACATGATGGTCTTATAAAATAAAAGGTTTCACACATTTCCTAAAATACCTAACACAATGTACTCTTGGTTTAGGTACCAAGAGTACATTGTACTAGTTAAAAATTTAACAAAATGTAATAAAATTAGAAAAGTTACTTAGTTTGATGTACAGAATGCTTGGTTGACGGCTTCTTGAAGGGTCCGTTTACACCCTGTATTTGTTTACCTAAAAGCTTACCCTGGACGCTTTTTATGGAAACTTTGTAAGCTTCACGTTATTTTTTTTGGGATCAGTTTGATGAAGTTATGGTATTGGCCCAACTGTGCCCTGTGGCTCAGAGAACGTGTAAAGGTTTAAAACCAAGAAAACCCTTTTTGTATTTGTTTACCTACTGTCTTTTACTATTGAACTCTGAATAGAGTTTGAGTCTAGCCTTTTCCCAACTATATTCCCTAATATAGTTGGGAAAAGGCTAGACCCAAACTTTACCAGTCGATTAACGATTGCAGCGGAGTACCTACCAATATTTAACACCAGCTTATTCCACGGGATCATACTACTATTTGAGAAGTTCGTGGCTAAATAATAGCTGCCACTCCGGTCGATCCTAAGGTTAAGCCGCACTTGCCTTGCTAAGTTGGTCCGTGGAATGGTGACCGCCCATTACATACCGAGTTCACTCCGTGCCTCGGAAAGCATGTTAAGGCGTTGATCCCGGCTGTCATTTGAAAATCTTTGACAGTCGTTACAAGTAGTCAGTGGCCCGAAAGTCTGACAACCAGTCTTACCAAGGGGTATCGTATTTCCCAGTACTAACTGGCTAACTGGGTTATGGAGGTCAGATAGGCAGTCGCTCCATGTAAAATGCAGGTATTCAGCAGCATCCGGTTAGACTGGAAGCCGATCCCAACATAGTTGGGAAAAGGCTAGGCAGATGTTGATTCTACTATTTCAATATCTTTATCATTGAACTAATTGAAATGAATTCGTCCTACTTTATAATGAAAACGTCCACGTAATTGACTCATACCTGCCAAGCCCACACCTTGGGAGTTGAAATATGATATCAACTTAAATACAAAAGGGGTAAAATGGACATTTTTTTTTGTGTAAATAAAGAATGGAAATACAAAATGAAGTATTGAATATGGAAGCCATAATATGATTTGGAGAAATAATTAATCTAGTAAGTACCTACGTCAATACAGCCGACTCGAAGCAATTACTACATAACATCATAACATCACGCCTGTAATCCCCAAAGGGTTTGGCAGCGGTGTACCTAATAGTACACCCACATTTCGCCAGTTAAGTTTAAGCCAAGTGTAATTAGGGTCGAGCTTATTGCCATCAACCGGGCACAAATCCAGACTCCGTGGCTGCTACTGAGATATTTCCGATGGAAAAATCCAATAACACTTTACTCGACTTGGGAATCGAACCCAGGACCTCATGCTCAGCAGTCGCGCTTGCGACCACTAGACCAACAAGGCAGTCGCAGTAAGCAATTACTTATGTGCACATATTCGACTTCCATTGACGCTCGTGCCGATCGGCTAAGCTCCTTTCGGAATCTACCATAGCTGAATTATGTTCGGGTCGGTTTGACATAAGCGGAGTGGTTTTTTTCCGACCGTTTATCTGCACACAATGTTTTCACCGGGTTGCACCGAATTAGGCCGACTTGTACAGACGCCAGCACATCAAATTTCTTTAATAGATTTTCTACTTTATCGCTATAGCATCAGGTTCAAGGTTGACTGGAAAAAATTGTCTGTTTCAGGTAGCTTGATGAGCTGGCGTCTGTACATGCGTTGAACACAAAAGCGTCCCACAGTTCATACCAAAACAGAAACTGGTTTAATAATATCAAACGTCAAGATGGTCAGAACCATTCTAGAGCAGTTCCTACCAGCAGTAAAACCGTGCGCAGTAATATAATTAAGGAACTAGACCGTTAACGTCTTAATTTGCGTTGTTAGCGCACTTGCAAGTTGGTGTAAGCGGGAGGAGCCGCGCTACAAATTAATAGTTAGTTTATATGTCGAAGACTTGCTTACCAGTTGTACCTCCCTCTTAACTAATGCTCCTGCCTGACTTCTAAACTAATATAAAAACGGCATGTTTTAATATACGTGGATAAAAAATTATGAGCTAAAATTGAATTGACCTAGCTGCCATGGTTGTCACACTGACACAGAACCTATCTTAGTGATTTTGCTATGAAAAGCAATGCTTTCTTGTTACTCGTCATGATCAAAATCAAAATCAAAATCAAAATCAAAGCATTTATTTCAAGTAGGCCAGTTACAGGCACTTTTGAATTGTCGAAACAAAGGCAACAGTAAAATAAAGTAAAGCTACAGTCCCAGTCACAAGGCACAAAAACTGAAAGTACTGTAGTTGCCCATTCCCTAACGTAGATCTCTATGGAGAAGAACGGGCAAGAAACTCCATGGACACTCTTTTAAATCAGAATACTTTAACAAAACCTTGGTTACATCATTCATTTTGAGATGGTACATTATGTGAGAACGATGCAGCAAGATGTGTACGTTAAAAGTGTCCATAGTAAAAACAATTAAAAAATAAAATAATTAATTCAAATAAGCCGTGGCAAATAAGAATCATGACGCATGTATCAGCACCATTCAACACCATTTTGAAGGGAACTAAATGATCCGACACACGTGCCACCATCAGCGAGACATTTGAGTGAGCATGACATACTCCTAACCGCCAGGGCACATTCAAGTCAAGAAAAGACGCAGGTTTAAATAAAATAAAATATTTTGTTTATTTATGGCAACTAGGCCCAATTGTTCTTATGTACTCATTCCTTATTTTATCCGTTCGCGTTACACCACACATCCCCCTTAGCATTCCTGTCTCAGCCACATGCAAATACCTTTCATTCATCGCTTTTGTGGCCCAACATTCTGATCCATACAAGACAACAGGTCTAGCCATGGTTTTATAAATCTTTCCCTTGAGTTTAAGGGGAATACTGGAGTCGCATATTTTTGTCGCTATCTTGTAATTTTTGGTATTAATTTCGCAATCATATTTTTTGCACAGCCAAGTCTTTTATAGTTTCATCAGTTTTCAAATTTTTTCCTTTATCATGGCAGGACCCTTTAGAAACCTTTTAAAGCTAAGTGTAGAAAAGTTTTCAGTTTGTCAGTGTGGCATTTGTAATTCTGTTGGCGGTGTTGATATTAGGATATTGTGATAATGTTGAGTTGAACAAAAGGGGAATTTCCCACGACACCGCTCATCCGCGCGGTCTGGTGGAGGCAGCGAAGAATTTTGTGGCAGTGGCCCGCGCGGACGGGTGGTGTTAGGTCTCAACGGATTTCATACCAGCTAATGTGATGTGTGATCCGCTTTACCGCCCGACCGCGCGGACGAGCGGTGTCCTGAGAGAATCGCCATAGCCTGATTAAGGTGCCGCAGATATTTTGGTTGTGACTACACATTTTACTGACATTTCACTGTGATTTCTCAACCCATTTTCAATGTACGGAACATTTCGGCGATATGTGGACATGCTGCACAAAACAAAGGGTTTCGTAACTTAATCCATTAACTTTCGCCCTTATAGCAATACTTTTACTGCAAATTGTTGTAATAAAGTAACACCATCATAGCGTAGAAATAAAAATATGAAACATTCACAGAACATTATTTTGAAACATTCCTCATCCGTGATTCGTGGTGCCCTTTATGAGGTAAATGTGTGACAGTACAAATGAACGTTATGGTAGGACATATGAAGATCTAAATGGTTTTACGGCCTTTCTGTCACGTTTCTTTTGTTAAACAAAAAATAAAACAAATGACGACATGACTCGGCTTTATTTACCAGGATTTTTTCCATAACATAGGATTTAAACATAACTGACATAATGAGGGTAGGTACATCAGCCAGAAGATGTCGCCGCAGACTGCGCAGAACATGGTGGGACGAGCTGGACCAAACCAAGGGCTAGTGGTCCACATTAGCCCTGGATCGTAAATAGAGAGGACTTGGCTCAGTAATGGGATAACGCAGGCTAACAGTATTACTATACACCTCTGCTTAACCCTTCGGCGAATACAGGCTTGATGTTATGTTATGCTGTTTGTTTAGAAAATATCTCATGGCTTACGATCACTTAGTGCTATAAGTATAAGAAATCCACCCCTTTCCAATACTGTTGCTCGATTAAACGAATCGAAGATGAATGATGATTGCGTAGTGATGTTGCTTTTTTTCGACATAGCCGTTTTCAGGCTCTCACAATAAGATATTGTGAAGACTTTTGTGCTTGGCGATACTAAATAGATGCTCTAAAATATTTTTTCAAATTTTTTTTGCGTTTCTAAAGGTTTTGTGATTACAAGTACCCGATCTGTCTTTGTCATGTTTACCTATGTCAGTGAACAGCACCCGTTTTGTAGTGTTTAAATCCATCATTATTCCATTGCGAAAAAGAGATGGCGATAGTTCGTTCTGTATTATTCTGTTTCTTTTACGCACTGAAAAAGTTATGGCTTCAACACTTTGCGATACGGCCCCTAAGGGAGCGATATAATACAATGCCTTTATGGTATTAAGACATCTATGTAAGCCGTGTATAAATAAAGGCTTATGCCCGTTTTTCTTACACTAAACGACATCTGAACACATGTCTAAATATTGCACTGTTCGAATGTTAATTGTCGGCACTAAACCACGAGTTGAAAATAATCCAATTAATACGATTTTATTCAGGCATTCATTTAATTATCGTCTTTTGTTGCTGAAAACGAGCATAAGGCATAAGGCATCAATAAGCCGTTTACAAATAAGGAGGTAGTTGTATTTATTTGCAGAAACGAACCAACTCAAAGGCTTCTGACGAATTGTTTTGATGATTCAGGGAGTCTGCTAATTGTGCCGCATCTTTCTGCTCCATTAACGCTCTTAGTGAAGCAATCACTTGATGGATTTCGTGAATTAATCCGTAATGTGAATGATTACAGTCGTTTGCATGGAAATACTTTGCGTAAATGTAGGATGAGAAAATTGTAGCAACTAGTAGCTGGGGTATTTTGTTTTTTCCTTGTTTATAGCAGACTTTTTGTTCTTTGGCAGGGAGACTTATTTTTCCAGACAATTCTGTCGGGAGACTGAGATGTTACAAATGTCTATGTCTGTCTTTGCTTGGTTAATGTTTGTGGTGATAGGTATATAAAGTAATTTGGTCGCTGTATGTCACATTGTACAGCGTAACGTGTAGGTGCTAGAATAATTATTTATTTATTTTTTATTTATTTACTTTATGTTTTGCTCCTATCTCAAAATATTTTGTAAAATATCTCTGCAACCTGTACCCCAAATAAAACGTTGCAAGGGCACTCTTTTATTAAATCGGTTGTAACTACTTCCAAAAATTATGAACTGGGGGGTTACTATGACGTCTTGTGGGAAAGAGACAGAGCTATACAGATCGTCTAGCGCCAGCTCTTTCCCACACTGGAATTGCTCCTGCTTTAAGACGTCATATCAGGCCACCTGACTACCTTATGCCCGCGGCTTCGCCCGCGTGGAGTTCGGTAATTGTCCCACGGTATAATGCCACCGGGATAAAAAGTATTCTATGTGTTAATCCAGGTTATAAACTATCTGTGTGATAAATTTCATACAAATCCGTTCAGTAGTTTTTGCGTGAAAGAGTAACAAATATCCATCCATCCATCCATTCATCCATCCTCTCAAACTTTCGCACTTATAATATTAGTAAGATAATATAAGATTAACTAAGCAATTAACTAAATATAATTATAATGTTCCCACTGCTGGGACACGGCCCTCCTCTCTAAGAGAAGGAATGTACTGTCTATGAACTGTGACTGACTAGCTTAATTCTTGCAATAAAAACACACATTGACAAACGAAATTGTATAGACCGACGGCTTTAATGAGTCCTCGCAAAGGTATTCATTTAAATGCAATAATCACGAAAGTTGATCACGTATGGGTTCAATTAGTATCGTAATACCTACGTGGATTATGGTTATTTTAGAGCAAATAACCCGTGGGATATTGTTAGAACTTTGTAGATGCTTAATGTGTGTGCTTGATGTTTGATGGGGCAAGGCGGAGGACTTATTAAAGCGGTCGGTCTATAAAGAAAAATCTCTTTCCATGGCAGAAAAGAACATACAAAAGTTGTTCTAGGTTCTATACCAAGATCAAGAAGCTGAAATCCCTGCAGGGCTTAAAAAGAAGTGACAAAGGTCTCTTTCCTGTTATTATGACAATGAGACATTAAATTAATTAAAAAGTTCTTCTATACATAATAAAAACTTAACAACCACCTTCATAAAATAAAAGCAAATATTTTTCATGATTCTAGTAATTATTTTCTCTATATTTTCTAGACAGCACAATAAACGATTATGTGATAAAAACCGCAAGGTTAATTCTTTTGTATGCTCACCTATTCACTAACATAATAAGACAAGAAACTTCTTTGTTTGTCCCTAAAGGTGGTTGTACACTGTCGCGGAGACACTCCGAGACAGGGCGAGCGCGAGTGTGTATTGTAGGAGCGTTCGTCTAGCCTCGGTGTTCCTCACTTCATTTATTTTAATTTTATTTTTTTATTTATTATATTAGGTCTATCAACAATTCTTCACACTGGATACAGCGACATAAATCATTCTAAAAAATTAAATTACAACGCAACAATTACTTATGGGTAAACACCACATGCACACAAAAAATAAATTCGGAAAAGCTAAGCTTAATAAGTACTAAGCGCTAATATTCAAATGTGAATAAAACAGAATTATGAAAAAATTGATTAAAAATAAAATTGATAAATTCACTCACTTGGCTGTACACTCTCGATCTCGCTCTGTCTCGGCAAGAGTGTACAGTCACCATAACAATACTCACATGGATTTAATGTATAAAGAGAGATACTTACTTATACAAAGTAATCTTGGAGAAGTCAGTTATTTTTATTGTGTGTAACTTATAGGTGCCTACATAATGTAGGTAGATTTTTATCCGGTTTTTCTCGTTGGGGAAAAGGAATAATGTCATGTGTTTTGTTTTTATCTTTCTGTGTCAGTGGTTTACTGTACTGACTTATTGTAACACATAACGCTGGTAACATAGAAACTGTATCATCATAATTCATCATATGCATCTGCCTAGCCTTTTAAAACTATATAGGGGTCGGCTTTTTTTAAATACCAGTATTTTACAAGGAGCGACTGCCTATCTGACCTCCACAAATCATTTAGTTTTGGGTAATACGGTACCCCTAGGTAAGACAGATTTTCAGACTTTCGGGACTGTCAAAGATCGACAAATGACAGCCGGGACCGGATGCACGGAGGAAACTCGGTATGTAATGGGTGGTCACCCATCCACAGACCAACCTCGCCAACCTTTTAGGCTTTTGTTATTTAGCCACGAGCACCTCTGTATCATCATAATTATTCAGATGAAAAACTGTGTTTTTTTGTATTGTTTTGGAAATCAGAAAAAAATAGTTAGTTTTTAATTATTTTTGATAGAATTTCAATCTGAAACTTTATGTAAATACGTACCGGTTTTTTAGGGCTTTACGAGTCGAACTTAGCCTTCATTTGACACTCAAATCCAAAACATATTAGCTAGTAAATATGAACAAATGATTATTTCAAGTGAACTTTACCAGCCACTTTGTTAATTTACCGTGTGGAAATGTAAAAAATCATCATAAAGGGATTTCTGTCTAAGATTCTAGATTTCTAGGACATCCAGTGTTTTGGTCTGGGCGTTGATAAGTCAGCCAGGGAGCGAGTCAGGTCCTTTCTCTTTCAATAAATTAATTTGGCCTCTACGGAGGCCTTCCAATGCAAAGTTAAGCCGCGCAACAGTCCATAAAGTAAACTTTGTTTCTATTACAGATATCATGATTGTATTATTCGTTAATTACAACTCAGTTAATGGCCTCGACTTTAATGATATTGCAAAAGTTCGGATTTTGTTTCAAAGTTACGTGAAATTGATTAGATTCAAAATTAGGTTACTACATTATATTCTACTTAATTTATTGTTACTTGAGTATGGAGTACCTTTGCATGTCACTGCTATACTTTGTATGTTATTGCTTATATGCTGGCAATAGTCGCAGCAAGCTAACTTGTTTAAAAATGTGTTTATTGTTTATGTATCCTTGGATACTATGGTGAACAATACAACTCTAACTTAAATTGAGTTGCTCTGAAAAGAGAACATTTTATTTAGTGACAAAAACTAGTTTTAACACTAATACATTCTTTAACCTTAATTAATAACAAACTCACCTGAAAAGAGAAACAACATTTAAAGCCATTTGTTTCACCAGTTCTTAATCAGTATTATTTAAATATTCATATTTCAATCTAATTTTCATAATCTAATTCGCATGCGGTATTCAATACGTCAATCTGACAGACAGCTCGTAAACGACCAAGTTCACTCACAGATAACTTATACATCAAAGTTATTACGCGGCAAATTCAAACATACTTAAATGAAGTATCAAGCACTTTGTTTACATAGATTTATCTATTTAATCTGTGGTAAAAATTGAATACTTGGATACGTTGGTCTCCTTATTATGCTATCATTCATCGTGTTGAAAGCAGTGGTGATATTTTTTTTACAGAAAGTAAAATGCTTTCCTTGGACAAACGACTTGGCTACCACTGCTCTGTATATTCGGCTTGTCGTTTTAGACTCTTTTTTAAATAGCATTGGAAATGTTTATGCGTGTATCATCACCCTTTAAATGATTAAAAAATCTTAAATCTTGGCAGTTATTAGAAGCATTTCTTCCTAGAAATGCGTATTGTATTGCTACTGTTATTATCAATCGGTAGCATAAATCGTTTCTCCTTAGATTGAAGCAAAAAGTTGTTACTGCCATTCTTAACACAAAAGATGTCTAATGACAGCTTTTTGAAGGAAAATTAAAAGAAACAATCAAAATGTCTTCCTAGAAATGCGTATTGTATTGCTACTGTTATCATTAATCGGCAACATAAATCATTTCTCCTTTTATTAAAGCAAAAAGTTGTTACTAACATTCTGAACACAAAACATGTCTAATGGAATACACATAATGAAACAAGCAAAATCAAGAACGCTTAATTTCAAAACTTTTCAAATTCGCACTAATAATTACTTTGAACAATACTTTAATTCCCTCATACCTACATAACTCCCATTGAACCGCATTCACAGCCAGTAATTAGTGAACAAACCGCGGTTCATCCTAAACCAGTTACAGCCATATATCTCGCGATCCAGGCCCAACATGGCCCGCTAATGGAAAAGATGTAATTACGAACTTTCTACGAATCCGATGGGGAAACCCTGGTTTAGTAGAGGTGTTGAAGTTGAAATTAATTCCATAATACACTTTTGTGGTATGATGAGAGGTCGTGTGTATTGTGTGATTGTTTATGCCTGGATAAAACAGAAATCCTTGCTTACTTTCTTGCATTTACATCAAGGGGTATCCACTTACCTAGTTCTTGCGAGCGGTCTACGGAAAGACTAAAGCTGTGGCGAGGGAGTGCATCCTCACCTAACCCATTCGTTCCACCTGCTTAAAATCTCCCACCTGGACATGAGTTGCCATGGCTGACCTGAAAGTCTTTAATTAGACTCCGGACCCAGGTTGGTCGCAGCAAGGAAAACCTGCTCAGGTGGAGATTCATTAATGACTCTGCCCTGCAGTGTAAAATGTGGTGCTGTTCTACATACGATGGGGCACTTAATATCGTGTCCTGCGTGTTCTGTTGTTTGTTCACTACAGGAACTGATGAAAGCTACCGAAAGCGCCAAACTAGTAGCTCAGTTCTGGGCTGACACAATTTAAATTGCCATCGACACGCTAAGAAGAAGAACTGGGGGTTGGAGATCAGATAGGCAGTCGTTTGAGGTAACATACTGGTATTCACCTGCATTTGGTTAGTCTGGATGCCAACCCCAACATAGTAAGGAAATGCTAGGCAGATGATGATGAGTTATTTTTAAACATACATACGAATGTAACTCTGTCTGGTAACCTCTAACGCCTTAACTACTGAAGAGATTACAATGAAGTTTGGTACACACAAAGGTCTACTTTCCACTGGGTCCTGCGGTTCCTTCCAAAAGTAAAAAGAAAAATAAAAGATTCCCCTAAAAATCGTGCATTCTTCTGGAATAAAATATTTCCGATATAAAGCAATAGCGTTGCTTTCTACTAGTGAAAGATTGTTTGTAGGTATCGGTTCAGTAATTTTGTAGATTCCCTTTTACAAATACACAAAGAACTGTACCTCTTTGTAAGATTGGTTCAGATGATAAAAGTAACTATAAGTTGAAGAGATCAAAATTTGATTTTTGTTATAATAAACCAAAGACTACCAAAATTCTTTAAAAATAAGCTTACAAATCAAAGATTGTGCTAGCAATAGTCGTACAATAAACACTACGAAAATATAGTTGACGTTAGAAGTAATAACCCAACTAATATTATAAATGCGAAAGTTTTTGAGGATGGATGGATGTTTGTTATTCTTTCACGCAAAAACTACACAACTGATTTGGATGAAATTTAGCACATAGATAGTTTATAACCTGGATTAACATGTAGAATACTTTTTATCCTTGTAGTACGATCCAGTGGGTCAATAAGTCAAGTGAAGCCGTGGGCATAAGCTAGTAAAAACTATATTTTTAGACGCAAGACTCCATATATTAATTTTGTTGTTGACATCGCATGAAGCCTTGTCACCGAAAAGCTTCCCGAGATAAACATAGAATCGGAGATCCGCCAACGCAATTGACAGAACTTGTATATTTCATGATAAATATTTACATATACGTATATTATCCTTTAGGATCTGCTCCAATATTTACTATTCCTAGCCTTTCTCTATGGCTTACGTAATATACTCGCTATCCTGACAAATATTGACCCAGAAATGAGAATGCCCAGACATGGTCATGTTATTAGTAGACAAATACATGTCAGATACACGACAGAAATAATCTAGGGTCTCTTGGTTCTTGACTGACAGAGACTAATTACGGGCAAAGAAAAATAGGGATTTAATTTCGGTAGCAAATGGCGATATGGAGGACAAAAATGCTGCTGATAAAATTTATTCTAAATTTATTTTGTATTTTTGTCGACAGATTTCGAGGAGGAACGTGAATGAATTGCGGCATTTAACGCTGTTAGAAAAATCAATGCGATGATAAAGTATCCATCATTAATTTTAGTCCTATCGAGGATTACGAATTTCCTATTATTTGAATTTTAGAGATCCTTTTTAGGGATCCGTATCTGAAGGGTAGCCAACGGGACCCTATTACTAAGCCCCCGCTGTCCGTCCGTCCGTCTGTCTGTTAGTGGGCTGTGTATCATGATCCGTAACAGGTAGACAGTTGAAATTTTCTCAGAATGTGTATTTAAAAAATAATAAAAATAAATTTAAATTTAAGGGGGCTCCCCTAGTACGATGGTACGGAACCTTCTTGCGCGAGTCCGACTCGCACTTGGCCGGTTTTTAACATCGATTAGGATTTATTCAATAAATGTGCCATTTCGTCTCGTTTTCGTATAAACACTAAACTTTAAGCAAAAAAGCTTTCATCTATCCATACCTCATACATTTGGCAAGCAAGACATTTTTCCAGCAACATTCCGAAAAATACCGTTATGTCAGAACAAACCGGTAACAACGTTATTCTTTACATGAATCCAAAAGACAAATTACAACTGGCAATAACACATAACAAATACAGAACGAAACACAACTACATTCTTTTAAAAGTCATTTAAGACCAAACTGTATCTGACCAGTGGGTCGGACGGCAGCCGACGTAAAATAAGCGTTCCATTTTCTTTGCCCTTTGTTGCCACATTGCACTAAGAAATGTCGTATATCATCGAGGAAATGCAATTTAAAACCGTGTGTTATCGGTTCCGACGTTAATAAAGAGAATTATATTTCTCCTACTAGCAATTGGTTCGATTTGTGTTCTAATTAAAGTGGCTCGTAAATGGGTCAGTGACTTCAGATTAAGCTCGTCGATGGAGCTAATTTCTTCACGTTCTTATTCTGATTTAATGAGAAGTTTGATGAGAGAAATGTTGAGTATCGCCACTGCATAATGATGGCCGAGAAAAACTACTGTATAGCTTGTAAACACTACCCGCTGTATCACAAACATATACTTAGCAAAAAGTAACACCATTTTCTCATTTTCCATTTTCTCGTGGAATAACGCTTGCTATTTTGATATAAAACTAAATCTAGGATAGGTTCTAAAATACTATCGTGTTAATTCATAAACTATGATTAAAATCAAGTAATGAGTAACGTTATCAGCGTTTAAGACAAAATTCCTGTTATTTTAAAAACAGAATTTTTTTAAAAGATCATTTTAATTCATTTAATAATTTATTGAAATTAAGTCTCAAACATACTGAAGAACAAAAAATAAATTAAATCCTAGATAAATCCTAATCGTAATCCTAACCATCCTAACTAATATTATAATGCAAAAGTAAGTTTGTTTGTTACGTTTTCCACGTCTAAACTACTGAACCGATCATCCTAAAATTTTGCATATACGTTGTCAGGTGTACGGAAACGGACATAGGGTACCTTTTCATCCCGAAAAAAACAACATTAATATTCTTATGATAATAGATGGCGCCACGTGTCGTTCGAATCGTAATTGAATTATATTACTACAAGCAGAGTACAACCCGAATTGATTGTCAAATTCTAAATTAACGCGAGCAAATCTGCGAGCAAATGCTATTAAAAATAACATCGTGTTATTTGTCAATGGCGATTGTCTTAGGACAACAAAGTAAATCCAAGGACTTGTAATAACACGACTTATTACTTTCTCTTGTCACTTGAGAAATCGCTGAAAAGATTTAGGTTTATTTTGTTTAGCTCTGTATTTAAGCGTGTTTATATTTAATTGTCTTGTTTGAAATACGGCACAAAACCCGGCCAAGTGTGCGTCGGACCACCTACAGCAAAAGGTTCCGTCGGGATGAATATTAACAATTTTCATTTTATTTGCCGCAAAATTGATGGTATGTGTGGCTCTAAAGCCACACCACACCTACAAAAAAAAAAATTAAATAAAATATATTTTACTCTAATAAACAAAGTCACCAAGCCAGAAGATTTAAATAATCGCAAACGTGATGAAAGATTATGATGTGAATACGTGATTCACATCATAATCTTTTAATTTACGGGATTCAATATACGGTTTTTTTCATTCCAAGATAATGGGAATTGCCACCCTTATATTTTTTTCCGGAATCTAACTACACTATTTTTAGCGGTGCCGGTAGCGATGTCCGTATGTAAACAGTCAAGCGGACAGGCGGACTTGTCGACATTAAAAGGGTTTCTTCTTTGACATACCGGTACAGAACCCTAAAAAATGTCTGTGTTAGAAGGGTCGGTGTCAGATAGACAGTTTAAATCCCTCTAAACAATGTTAAAAATCCGGTCAGTTTAAAGGAAAATAAAAATGTAAGACTCGTAAATGTAGAATTCTGTGTGATTTTATACCTAACCTAACGTACCTTCATCTCCTTTCGTTACGCTCGTCTCCGCTTTGGTAGACAGCCACTCTAAATCTGAGTCGAAAAGAGATCCTGGCGTTAGGCCAAGAACATGCAAGAATTACGGGAAAATACCTCTTAAAGTTATCTTAAAACGTATACAGATAATACAACATTATTGAAACTTTTAGAATTTAATGTGCAGTGTGCATTAAGAAATTCCGGGTGATTCCAATATAATGTGTATTGCTTCGAGCTATGTGCCGTAATAACGGTGGTAGAAATATTAAAGTCTTGCTCAAGCAATGTCTACATCGAAACTCTATGGTTCATCTGTTTTTGATTCCTTATTGCTTAATTGAGACCTCGACAGAGAGAGACTCAACAAGCGAAAATAAATTCAAATTATTATTACAAACAGTGGGTGAATACAAATGTTTAAAACGGCGACATCGACACATGATCAGTGTGATAATTCAAGGACTCCGAAAAAATATAAAACAATCTCATTAACCAATCAATTTTAGATAAGGCGTATTTGACGTAGTCCTGCTGCGCGGGGCTCCTATTTCTGTTTGCAGGTTTTAAAGAAACCTAACCTGTCAAGTCGGAGTGCCACAGTTCATCATCATCTGCCTAGCCTTTTCCCAACTATATTGGGGTCGGCTTCCAGTCCAACCGGATGCAACTGAATACCAGTATTTTACATGGAGCGAATGCTTTTCGGAGTGCCACAGTTCGTGGCTAAATAATAACCGGTTAGAGGTCAAATAGGCAGTCGCTCCATGTAAAATACTGATATTCAGATGCATCCGGTTAGACGGGAAACCGAAACTAACATAGTTGAGAAAACGCCAGGCAGATGATGATGACACCAAAGGAGAGAACCTCTTAAAAATACGTTGCTCTATTTTAAAATAAAAGCTCCCGTTGATTAAATCATAAAACTTGCATTCATGCATTACCTTACTCCAGGATAATCCTGCCTATATCCTCTTACCCCGTTACAGAAACCAAACGTTGCGATAAAAGTCCAAAAGGCAGTTATGAAAGAAATTAGAAATTCAAAGTTCCCTCTATGCTGGTTACTTCATAGGAAGCGATGCCTTGAAAACTGGGCAATCGTTTATAAAACGGCAATTTTGCATAAAATTCCTAGGAAAATGCATCTTAAACCTCTTACAGTAGACGTTTTCCGATATCTACCTTACGGTCGTAGATTCAAATTGCCTTTGAATCAATAAATAGATTATGCAGTTCGCGAAGCGGCGTTTTATATAAGTTTTTAATCAAGAGTTTTGTTTTTAGTGGCTTTTTGGAAAGGTTGTTCAATTTCGCTAAGTGATTTGGGTTTTATTTTTGAAGAAGGCCTAAAATGGCACATGGCGTGAAGAGCGACGAATAACATTGCGCTAAGAAGACAAAGGGAATAGTTTTCCCACCATATTTTTCAGCTCATTAATTAAATAATGTGTACCTGATAGGTAACCAGGTACACATTATTTAATTAATTTTATTCTAAATTTTATTGTTGTACAAAGGTTATTTAAATACTTATCAATCACTCATTAAATATTCAAAAACAAAAAAAAAATGTAAAAAGAATGAAATTTATTTTCTACCAATAATACCCATGGCCTATTTATCATTATTTTACGATTCCCAGATCGTTATGCCTGTTAAAGGGTTAAGTTTTCTTGTTGTATTTCGAATCGATAGCTGAGGCACTAGCACGAGTGCGCGGTGTAAACGTAAAGTAAATAAGTGGATTTTTGAATTGAAAATACAAATATCACAACGGCACCCTCCTGACAAATGAATTCAAACTTCAAAAGTAAACAAAGAAGGTACTAACTCGGAAAACACCTTAGAAGGTCCTCAACGTGCGGCTGACTTGATTCAGAAAGCAGTAATCCTGGACACTGTACGCATATATACGCTCTCTGCAGCCGTGACTACCGGCTGGCTGGACCTTGTTCCTGATGCCGATGGGCTGCTATTTTTTATTTTGTTTTGTTTTTAAAATGTAAACAATATGTACAAACAAATACATGAATAATTAAAAGGTGCTAAAATGCAGGGTGTAATGAACAGCCCTCCACAAACTGACAGGGTGCATTCAGCTCCTTATTTAGAATCATATTCCACCGCAATTTTTAATATATTTTTTTTCGGTTACTATGCCTTTTTTTTTTCGGATGGGAAATCATCAAATGACCCCCCCCCACTCTGGGTGGAGCGGAAGGGAGTGTCAGACTTGTACTGACTAAAACCCATCCATGTTCCCTCTTTGCCCTTTGTGTTCCAGGGCCACGGTGTCTCTTTCGAACAGTCCCGCAGCTCTGGCAGGCATCGGCCCATGCGGACCCCTACTCGGTTGCTGACATCTCTTTGAGGCGCGCGTGGAACACGAACGCGCCGTCGGCAGGCCTGACCGGTGATGACACCCAGGCCTGCACGATCGAGGCTTCCAGGATGTTACTATGCCTTTATTTCAATGTAAAATTACGTTCTCTGGACGCAGCACTCCATTTAGGTAAATAATATGGCTAAAATAAAAAATCCAACAATTGATGTTGAAATACTCTAACGAACAACGCGTGAAATCAGCTGTTCACTTACTGCCTAGCTACAGAGTTCATCGAACTAGTCGTCACGCTTGCCGATCGCTACGTGCGTTTTGTCTCTGTAACGACACATTGAGTATGAGGAAATAAAACAAGACAAATTTATTGGATTCCCATAACATTCCTGAAATAATTTCTTTTACCGGTCAATCCATCTTAGTATAATTTATACTGAATTCACCCCATCAGTTTGTGGAGGGCTGTCCCATACACCCTGTGTAACACCTTACTTCAGACATTGTAAGTGAAACCTTTTTGTCAAATCAGATAAATGGTGTGATTTAAAAACTTTTATCATACTACGAAAAGAGATTAAACGCAAGATAAAACGTAACAATTTTGAAGAGACGGAATATAGAGTGTTGAATTCCTGGGGGACCAACGGAATTTGACACTTAAGTCAAATTCCACTCTTTCACCTTTTTCAAAGCCCAAATCGTCCAACATTTTTAATAATAAAATTAATATTCAGAGCACTGGGCTAATTGATTCACTCTTAATTTTCATGCTCAGTTAACAGGCTTGGTAACACAATAACTAATTATTGTTTTTCTTGTAAATAACAATAACTACAACAACAACAACTTATTTAAAAGTTATAGTTGATCGGTTCGAATTACAGTATCTCCCGAGTTTTAACTATTATATCAAAAACCTTTGCTGAAATCAAATAATGACTCATATCGAAACTTAAAGTATCAAAACGTATTAAATGTAGTGCACTACTTAATTCAAGAAAGAAAGAAGTTCCGTAGGCGGTAATCTGCTACGACATCGTAGCAGTTGTAGCAATGATCGTAGGTACACCTGCTACGCCGTAGCAAATCACGTGGTATCCATTTATACCATTAGTGTAACAAAAACAGTGACTTGTTTATTTTCAAATCACATGTGTTCTTGTTCGTGATTAAAATTGGTCTACCAAAAATAACAGAAGTTTGGAAGTGGTTTTCTGGAAACAGCCTTGATCAGGTAACCGGGGTAAATACTCGTAATTCGTAGTGTTAAAAATTTTAACAATATTTAGGCAAATTTATCGGCAAAGCGGATTAAAACCCCTCAAATTCGGGCTGCAAACTTAAGGGTTGTCTCTTCATTTTTTATGCAGATTGACTTCCCAATGTTTTTCCAATACCGCTGCCCCTTAACTGACTTAACAGTTGTAGACTACTAGAGATTTAAATTAAAAGTCGAGCTTGATTGACCTACCCCTTAAGAACTCTGAGTAGTATTGACCTACTTATTATATCAGAGATTCTATTCCCAGCTGGATTTTATTTCTGGATTTAAATTCTTTGACGGTTGGAGTTTTTTTAGTATTCGAGCCATCTTTCCTCATAAACTCGTTAGGTTTTCGGAAAGTGTGAGCATTTTAAAAATACGTAAAGAAGATCTTTTTAAAATAGAGTTCAGTGCTGTAACTGTGTCACGAAACTAGTTAAATATTTATGAAAATCCTGTGATGAAAATATAAACCGGCCAAGTGCGAGTTGGACTCGCCTACCGAGGGCCCTGTAAAACTTGTAGGTGTTTTGTTATTAAACTACATATTTACGGTTTTCAGATGTATTCCTTTACAAGTGCTGTTAAGGAATACATACAGACATTGCTTTTTGAAAAATTTCATGATTCTAGGTAAACGAGAAGTACCCTATAGGTTATGATACTCTTGTGAAATCGCAAAATATGTGACATAAACTGTCATGTCTTTTGATCGCGTTGACTTACAAGTTTGATTTTTTCACTGCTTCAAGAAGTAGCTGATTTGAGTATTTCTCCACGCGTTCCTGAAAAAAACGGGCTTGACAGACACACAACAAAGTGATTCTATAAGGGTTCCGCTTTTGTCGACTGAGGTACGGAACCCTAAAAATGCCTAAATAACATCAATCACCAATTCTTAACCCGACGTGAAGCCTAAGTAGTACCGAAATTCCTAGTTAAATACTAGATTAACAATTGAAATGTTTAAAACGATAGATAACCTTATGTAAGTCCCAGCAGCCCTGTCTACTAAATTGTAAATTCTAAGTAACAACGAACTGGGTTTGGTTCATACGTTATTCAAGGACTATTTACACTAAGTTGAAAACCGATCTTCTTTTACAATGTTTGAAATGGAGTCTGTACAAGTCAATCTGGTAATACGGCTTACGTTGCGTAAGCTTGGTATAATACATAGGGTAAAATGTATAGGCCTTTTGTTGGAATTGCGAAGAGACTGTCTTGTGTAGGCTTCGGTTCAATTGACAGTTGGCAGGCTTTGGTTGAGCTCTCAAATCAATAGTGGAACTTGTTCAGTTTATTTTAGTATGTTATGGAATGAAAGCCAAACGCTCATACGGTGTTTTGAGGTCAGCGCAGCATACGGACATCTACAACAGTCACGAACAGCATCGTAGTGCAATCCTGTCGACAAAGCTTATGTTCTATTGTTACAAATTATAAAGTATTTTTATCATAATTAAACGACCTCCGTCCGCGTGTATTATAAAAATATTACTGATATTTGAATCAGATTTTGGTTTTATTTTTTTTGCACGGAACCCTATACCTTTTTCTAAAATTAAAGTACTCCATATAACATCAGCTGTCTGTCACTAAAAGTCGAAGTTAGCGTGAACAAACAGTCAGAAAGACAGACAAAAATTAAAAAAGGTGTTTTTGTTATAGGTTCCGTATACATATGCATGTATGCATGCACCTTCATATGCATTCAGTAAAAAGCTATTTTTTTTAGCTGTTTGTTTTGTTCATTGTACAGACTATGGGTCCATATTTACGAAAATTCCTGTGTGTAAACAAGTTCAGTTCAACATTAAAATAGTGTAAGAAATCTTTTGCATAATTAGGTTTGTGCAAAAGAGTTCTCAGACCTTTATTGTGTTTGGCTACAAATAATAAGATGTTTCATTTAACTTCACAAATAAAAGCCGCCTTTTTGGTATGGTTATACGTTTTTTTTATTAGATTTAAGTACCTCTGTAACTTTAAGATAATGTTTAAGAATGTAAGGAATTAAGGCTCCTAGTTTTATTTGAATACATAAAAAATATTTTGTTTGTTTTGTTTGTTTTAAATTACAAACAGACACTTCAATTTTGTTTGTATGTATAGAACAAAAAATAAATAGCTAAAATGAAAAAGTTAGCTACTTCTTTGTTTACCTACGCATGCTTATTTCGCTTTGAAAGACCCCAACTACTCTAAAAAGGCAAAGTTTTATTAATAAGCCCTAGATCTAGAAAGCTTTTTGTTTTACACTGCAATTACATTAACTTATTTGAGTCCCATTTTCATGAATTAAAAGTTTGTAAAACAACTGGAATAAACTGTGCTATCTCGTCGACTCGGACTTTCTCGCGTTGAAACGTTTTCATTCAACATTTTTTAGCTTTATCAAAATTGCTTTATGAAATTGTTGAGACTGTTCCTCCATTGAGATTTTAAGAAAGTAAATTTTACCAGAGATGGGATTTTCAATTAATTAAATATACTATTAAATTGACTTTTACAAATATTATCGTTGCAAGTTTTTATTAATTGACTACAGGAAGTCAGTACAACATCTATTCCGTTGTCTTGAAATTCTCATATCATCATCATCATCATTTCAGCCGAAAGACGTCCACTGCTGGACATAGGCCTCCCCCAAGTGTCGCCACATTGACCGGTCCCAAATATAATTTATATGACAATTTGTTGTCTTTTAAAAGTTAACATATTCTCATATGTTAACTTTTAAAAGATAACAAGTAAACCTACTTTTTGATTTCATAGAAAATTCTTAGAACTTTGATCAAATACTGCAATTCTGAAAACACTCGAGGTTTCCATAATTTTCCTAGTATTATGAAACGAGTTTCAAACAAAACTCTAAAACAGACCTGTTTCACAATGTTTGAAGCTCTAGATATTATGATACCTCGATGCACGATTTGAAACGAAACTTCTACATTGACGATTTTCCGGAATATAGAATTCTAAGTAAACTTTGCATAAACAGAATCAACACAGAACGTCATCCAGCTTTTAATATCGCTAGTTTAGAAACAAAAGCAATGTTTATTTAATAGTATCGTCGGTAGCAGCCCTTTGTTTGGAGAGAAAACTACCTCCAAACGTGAAATCTAATTTTAGTGAATGAAGCAATAGAAATGGGCGGCCACTCGAGAACATTCGAGTTCACCATTGTTATGATTTCATACGCTACGTACGTTTGAACACCCATTACTGGATCACTTCACGTAGCTAATTATTTCTCTACTTATCACGTATTCACCATTAATGGATTATCTTCGTGTAGATTTTGGGCTTTCAATGGAATAATTATTTATGTAGGATGTTAGCTCGGAACGCATCATAATTTTAAATAAGTAATTGAGCATGAATGCAGCGATGAGTGAATGAGAGAGTATGTGTGGAAGTGAAAAGGGGAGTACGGCTTTTCCCCAAAAAAAGTCGTTTCCGAGCAATAAACTTTGCGTACGGTTACACAGAATGCTTGGTTGACGGCTAGCATCAAAGTACTAGGGTAAAAGGGCACAAAACTCGCATTTTCTTTTCAACTCATGCCCAACCAACTGCGCCTCAATAATTCACGAAACTCATAGTTATCTACAAAAATAAATATTTTTATTTTCGTGAAACAAATAAGTACGTATTTTTAGATCCTCCATCATTAGGTTGAATCAGAATGTAATAAAACAATATCTGTTTGTCTTTCGACCTCATTAAAGTTGTCGTCTGAAGGACACAATAGTCGTCGTTCGCGGTCTACTGGAGCCAATCAATAGGATCCATTGAAGATAAAGTGTCTGTTAATGGCCAATGGCTAGAGTGTAGGTAGATACATCAGTTGAGGACACTGAACTGGCTACTTAAATAAAGCAGTAGGATAAGAATTTATGACAACGTCAGCAAAGAAAGATTTTTTTTATTTGCCAGAGCACCGTTTGCAAGGAACAGCACTAAAAAATATACAACATTATTTTTAGTATATGCAAAAATGAATACAGTTTGATCAGAATAAGTAACTGAATCGATTCCAATAATTTTTAAACCATGTAATATTTTGTCCCAAAAATATTAAAAAAGGCTACAAGTTGTACCTATCGCAATCATTTAGGTCTCAGGAAATCATCTTGAGTTCACTGTTCATTAGTTCAGTCCGTTAAAATAACGAGATTTTTTAAATATTTTGAATTACGTGCTGTGATGCCTGCGTTAGACTTTCTCAAACTTACCACTGTTTTAATACTTTAAGTTTTTATTTCTTAAAATATAGGTAGTCACGTCCCCAGTAACAAAATACAAAGATCACAAAATATACAGGTTTACATGCAGACATTTTGTAAACCAACCAAATCTTGAGCTACCCATACAGATACCATCCATTTCTATAAAAGATATCTTTTATCTCGTTCTACAAAATACCGTCCATAAACAACATTAATTTTAGTATATGCGAAACCTGAAACACGTGTCTATTATTTTTATGTAAAGAATCTTTGTACAAACTTTGAAAACTGTATCGTGAAAAATCACAAAATTATAAGTATTTTCTGCGACCCGGCACGCCCGCACGTGAGCCTCCAGCGTCGTCTTGAGCTCATTGATAATAATAATTTGGCAGAAGTAACCTAAATGATTGCGATAGGTACTTAGTGTCGCTCGGTGTCCAACTTGTAGCCTTTTTTAAATATTTTTGGGACAAATTATAACATGGTTTAAAAATTATTGGAATCGATTCAGTTACTTATTCCGAACAAACTATATTCAGGTTTCGCATATACTAAAGATAATGTTGTATAGAAACTCGAGCCGAGCCTCAGGGAGTGTATCTACTATAAAACTATAGGATTAGTTACAGCCCGCAGCTTTGTTTGTGTGTTTGAATCGAATTTGGCGAAACTAGTGCATAAATAAAACTTTTTTATTGCCCCATATAAAGCGGCGGACGAAATATAGATATTAACTGGAAACCTAAAACTTTTTTATCAGAACAGACTGGTATGGAATAGTAGTCTAGCTGTTTTACGTCTTCGTTTCATTCGTTGTGAGTAATTTTAGACTTTGAAATTTCAATTTTATTCTTTACCTTTTCAATTAGAAGTGTAGTTTATGAGAAGGGTGAAGTTATAATTGCTTGTAGAATGTGCGAAAAGTAAAATTTAAATATATAATACCAGCCTATAACTGTCCTGCATTAATCACCACGCTTGTTCAAGACGGGTTAGCGATTTCAGACTTTAAATATTAATTATAAGTACAGGTATCCTCACGACGTTTTCCTTCATCGATGTCAGTGATCATCATTAACATATCAGCCCCGATTACCCCTTATTTAGGTGTTTCCAATATCAGTAATATTCAAGAAAAACTTAGAAAGCCCATAAATGAATTGAAAAAGTCACATTAGTATTTGCCCGAATTTCTAATGTTGACTGACTGTTGAATGACTTACTAATATTGCTATACGCCATTGTTATTCGTAAACGAAACGATCTTCATTCAGAACTACGTGTCTGGGCCATTCTAGTTGGACTAACGGCTTATCCTTATAGCGTTACCAATAATACCACTGTGGAATAGCAGAAGTTCAACATAGATAGTGCTATATCATCAAAAATAAGTTCAACGTTTGCGAGCGTAGCGGCTTGCTTCACAACTTGTTCAAATATTTTTGTATTCTAAAAAAACAGTTGCTACTTTTATTCGTGTACTCTTCATCCCAAAAGAATACCAAAAGCATTAAGCCTTTCAAGTTTACACACAAATAGCTAAGATTAGGTAGTATACGCACCCGCAAACCGGATGGTTTCGTCGTAACGGGTCCCAAGAAATAGTTTCGGCGCGGGCGTTCGGCATTTCGGCCTATGTTTTGAATTGAATGCGACCTCCTTTGGCCATGATTCGTACCCGACCGTTTTTCCCTTCGAGAGTGGTCACCCCTTATGTTAGTGACCAAACCTTCTTGTTCTGACTAATTGTATTAAGTCTGTGGTTGTTGGGTTTCGGCTTTTAGCGTGTCGTCGACGAGTGGAGTCGTAAAAGGGAGGAATTGGTTTTATTTTATTTATTGGTTGCAGTTCTTTTTGTATGGGGAGCGAGGCTATTATCATGTTCTATGTGCCATTTGCAACACCAGCTGCGTTATTCATGGCTTGAACTGAGAATCGTATCTAGGATTTCAGGCTTGGAAATATATTTTCTGCTGAAAAATCGTGGCTAAATAGTAGCAGCGGCTCGGATTGATCTTCAGGTTAAGCCGCGCTTGCTTAGGTTCGTCCGTGGATGGGTGACCACCCATTATATACCGAGTTTTCTTCGTGCGTCGGAAAGCTCGTTAAGCCTTTGGTCTAAGCTGTCATTTATAGATCTTTGACAGTCGTAACGAAAGGTAACACAAGGCAAGGTAAGGTAGACAGTGGCCCGAAAGTCTGACAACCTGTCTTACCAAGGGGTACCGTATTACCCAGTACCAACTGGGTTATGGAGATCAGATAGGCAGTCGCTCCATATAAAATACTGTTAATCAACTGCATCCGGTTAGACTAAAAGCCGACCCCAACGTAGTTGTGAAAAGGCTAGGTAGATGATGGAATATATTTTCGGCTCATTGGGCAAAAGGTGTATTTTTTAAATTCGATTTTTCTTTTCATTTTGCAATCAGTAAAAAGAAAAAACGAACATTACGATACAGTTTAAATTAACTCTACGTGTTTTCCAATAATATTTAATTTTTTGCTGCAAAATTTTTAATAAGTTGGAAGTTGAAGCCAACTTTCCAAGTCAAGCTTTCATTCATATGTCACATGCAATGTGCAAGTTAAATTGGGTTATGAAGTACTTCAGTAAAAGTATTAAAAGGCTGTTTGCTTTAAAACGTCCTTTTAAATTGAGTTCTTATCGTAAATCGAATGACAAAAAAAGCAATTTCCCGTTTTATTATTTACTCTTTACCACCTACGTGGAGGAAATGGAAGATCCATTTCCGTATAGATAACGCTTTCTCAAACTTTAATGCTCATAACAGTTCTTAATTCCAAGACACGCACTTCTGATTTTTCGGATTCATGTGCGTATTGTATATTTATCACTTGCTTCGGTGAAGGAAAACATCCTGAGGAAACCATAGCAGCATGCCTAAGAGAAAAGCAAGTCAGAGGCCCATCATCGTCATCATCTGCCTAGCCTTTTCCCAACTATGTTGGGATCGGCCTCCAGTCTAACCAGAAGCAGCTGTATACCAGTATTTTAAATGGAGCGACTGCCTGTCTGACCTCCACAACCCAGTTAGTACTGGGTAATACAATACCCCTTGGTAAGACTGGTTGTCAGACTTTTTGAGCCACTGACTACCTAACGACTGTCAAAGATCTACAAATGACACTCGGGACCAAGAGAGAGGCAAGTCAGAGGTCCATGGGCAGCATAAAAACTCTGACACCAGATTAGGCACTATCCACACAAAAAAAGAAGAACAACAAGAAGTTCTTAATTGCCATAAAATTCTCAATCACAAAAGGCGCTCATAACAGACTAAATAAAAGATTCACTGTAGTGAACTAGCACTACAAGTACATTACAATTCGTGCCTTGTAATTACTACGAAATTACCTCGCTTGCTACTCCGCCTTAATGTGTAGTTTAAGTTCAAGTGGAAAGTTTTCTTTGCCTTGTAAATAGGTAAGGGTAGGTTTACATTGCTGCCTTGTTTTTCTTTTCGTAAAATGTGAGTTGGCGGAACGCTGGTAGTTGGTCGTTGATATTTTGTTCTGGGTTGAGTTTTTAATTTTTAGTCTTACGTCTCAATTTTTTTTTACCAAACATGTAAGCAATTGCTTTCGTCCCTACATGAAGAATATACAGCCTATTCTACGCTATCTAAATTGAACCATATATAGTTTCTTTTTTTTTTAAACAGAGTAGCGCTTTCTGTGCATTAAAATCACATTTTTTTCTAACTTCGAAGAAAACTGGCCAAAAAATCCCCGTGATTAATTTGAAACATCTGCAGCTAACATAATGGCCCAATTACCTGTCGCTTGGACACGTTAACCGCTTGCTAACTTGCTCATAACTTCACTTCGGACATATACCGTTAGTCGGAATTACTTTGTTAACAACAGCCCGGGTAACCGCCACTTTAGCTTCATGAACTTTTAGCCTTATTTCGAACTTGTCTTGCTATACCTAATAAGTGCACATACGCCTGTTTGCACATAACTTT
The DNA here is from genome assembly GCA_963576755.1 of Noctua janthina. Taxonomy (NCBI): domain Eukaryota; kingdom Metazoa; phylum Arthropoda; class Insecta; order Lepidoptera; family Noctuidae; genus Noctua; species Noctua janthina. Next base: position 11,743,399 of record OY755055.1, read on the forward strand.
TGTGCAGGAAATGGTGTTAATGTTTTAGGGAGATGGGAAAGCGTTGTAAGCGTAAACATACAGGCTTTTGCCTAGTGAAATATTTTGTTATGAAAGAGGTTCAGTGATAATACACATAGCTGAAGGAGGTAGGTAGTATGATTATATAGAATATTTTAAAATTGTAAAAAGCATACAATCAACCTACCTATCTACCTTTTCGTAGGTGTCTTCGTACGAAAAGCAAAATTTCTTGCTGACTACCATCAATCTAAATAATATGTCGTCGGGCTGCCTTCTATATTTCTGAAAACATAAATGACTGCCGCGCGAAGTCTCTCTAAAAATACGCCTCATGAATAAATTCAAACCTAATATCCTTTTTAATAACAAACTCGTTATTTTTATGCTAATTTAAGACTGAGAGTCGCGTGTAATTTGTAGGAGTAGAATATAAAACTCAAGGTTCATATGGTATGAAAATATGTAGTGTTTTCTCTCTTACATAAAACCATAATTATAGACGACCGCAATGGAAATCTCCAAGAAAATAATAGCTTTTAGAACAAACCGTGAGAGTTCTGTTTCCATCTGTTCTGCACCAAAATAGAAAATGTTAAAAGTGTTTGTTTAATCATAGCTGGCTCGGTAAACGAATTGATGGTAAACTCTTTGTTGAAAACTTAATAAAAATACGAAAAAAAAAGAATTTTCAAACTAAAAATATCTTTTGACATTTACATTGCCTTAAAGATAAATAAATGACTTCTTCACAACCGCTCTAAATCTTTCCATTCAAGGAAAACCAAATAAACTTCCAGAGAAACAGATTATGAAATAAACAACAAAGCAAAATAAACACATAAATGTTTATCATCAAAACATAGTCCCCAGTTAAGATCAAGGCGCAAATAACTTTCATGTCAGATTTCATTTCGTATGCAAACAAAATTAACAGTTCAAAAGGCTCTCATTTACCAGTGGGTCACCGCAAACCCTCGGCTCATTTTTTATGTAGATTACGTCGAAGAAAAGTTTTACAATATCAGTCTGTGACGGGAGAACCCTGCACCTCTAGGGACCTTCCCTGTATTAAATTCGGCTGTATTCTTCTGTCTTCTATTCGAATACTTTAAAAGATGCTTGAGCGGCGTGAAATCCTTTGGAGAGGATTTCAAGCCGTGTTCGCACTGTTAACCACGGACATCGCGAACATGAATATCTGTCGTAAATTTCTCATGAGATCGTAAATCTGTGGATGTAAATTAGCATGTATCAGTATGGGAAGCCATTATGAAACCGAACATTGATAAAGAACTCGATTATAAATCGTGTATGCGAATAATGTTCGAAACAAACAATGGCCGATATTGCTATTATCTTTAATTCATAAGTGAACTTTTGGCACTCAATAAATTTTAACAAGTTAAGTAAAAAAAGTAACTGTCGACTTGTTTGTTTAACTCACATACATATCTCAACAGCGTAACGTCACGTTCAAAATCGCGTAGACGGCTTTACGATACTCTGAACATTTCAAACTATTTGTTTTTTATAAAGTACTATTTACATAATGGGTAAGAGTGGCTTACCAATTTACGCCTTTATTGAAGAGAGGAGATAAGGGCTAGGATAATTTGTTTTACTAAATGTATTTGTAACGGAATAGGCTTACCCCACTAGATTAGATTTGTAGCTGTATCTCATGCAAATGTGTATGTATTAATTTACGCCTGTGAAGCAATTTAGACCCAATCTGAACATACATATGTGTCTCTAGACCGACTTACTGTCTAGAACGCAGCACTAATGAAAATTTGATTTAAATTGTAACAAAACATTGCATCTACTTTTACATCGTAAACTAACCTCGTTACTTATTCATGTAGAACAAAAGTTAATTCAAAGAGCAACTTATTTTTTGAGCAATAAAAAATGAGTTTGCCGTATCGGAACACAAACCCGGCCAAAATGGAACACGTCCAAAAAGTCTTGAAGTCTCAGCTTACAGGAACTTTACTAGTATTACGTAGTAGGATGTTCATCGTATATCATTTTATATGCTGTGTAATGAGCATAATTTAAATTACATATCATAACATAGCTAATTTTAAGTTAAGTCTCAGTTTCAAGTAAAATATACGGTCGGCCATTAGCCGTGAGCGGACAGTATGCATCGCATCGTACCAGGATTTTGCATTTCCATCTTATTGTTGCTCTGGCCTCGTTTGGATGCAAATATTTTATAGTTCAAGCCCGAGCGAGCCGTCCCGCATTTTAGTTTCTTTCGCTTCCTGTAATTTGCTTTCGCGATGTTTTTTCTCCTTTTCATCTCGCTTATTCCAATTTAAAATGGAACGTGCATAAAAACCTCGGATATTATTCGACGCATTTTGTGAATACTGGACTGTGGCATTTATTGCGGTTGTAGCAAAATTCATATTCGTACAAATCGCATGCCCCGATGCTATTTTTGCGAAGCATGCCAGCGAATAACCACGCAACTGTCATTTTAATTATTCATTTGTAATTCTCAGTTAGGGAATATAGTAGCGTTAAAATGCTCATTCTTAAAAATGGATGCGGTCCGTTAGTGGAACATGCATTATGTACAGTGAGGTAGAAAACGCAATATTCGGTGACCTATTTATTTTTTTCGGTTGCCATTATGTTTTGTTCACATTGCATTTTATGCACATACTGGTTAAGCCGGTATTATGTTTGTATGTAGTTATAATTGCAAATAATTTAGTTTTGCAAATAGTCTTTAAAATTCTGGTTTGATTGACAAAGCTCAACGAGCTCAACAAACGTTTAAAATTAGCGTGCTAATCTAGGAATGAAAAATAGAACAGCTTATCATCCGGCACAAGTGAGAGTCTGGTGCAAGTGGGTCAGTAGGTGACTGTGTGGCGATAGATTAACAAACTGCCTCCTCTCGTGGCCCACTGAGGTCTTTAAGCTCAACATTTGCTGACAAACTAGTTGTGAATTCGCTTGGAGTTCTGCTTATCTTAAAACAATCTTGCGGAGAAAAAAGTAGAGCATGATAATGTGAGAATTAAAAAGCTTGAAACTTGGAGGGTTCGTAAAAAATATCAAATCATAATTATATAAAATTTGAAACGTTTTCACTGGAGAAAGGGGTTTAATAATTTCAGTTAATTTATGAAAAAGCTGCTATTATTATATGTGCTGTGTACACTATGTGAAATTTTGAAATATAATGTCGTATGATAACAATTACTATGTCAAAAAACAAACAAACAAACATATTCATAAAAGTTTAACAATCTTTTTCTCGCAATTTAACCTCACTCAACATCATAATAATATTGTGGTAAAAAGTGCCAGCAATTAGTGTTAAATTAGACTCTTGAAGTACGCACTCATTCCGACACGGAAAACAAGGGTGAGCTGGAAATAAATACATAACACTTTTGTTATCACTTGTACAATTAGGTTAGACTTTTTAAGTGTTAGTATTGCTGTCCTTACAAGTATTCTACGAACAATAATAACCTGTAGTAATAGTCAGACTAAGTCAGTATTCAGCTGCATTCGGTTAGACTGGAAGCCGATCCCGACAGATGTTTATTTATTTATTTATTTATGTACACACAAAATACTCAACAAGACATAACATTAAGATAGAAGAGCACAAAGGTACTGCTTATTTTATGCGAAATCTCTTCCAGCAGACCTGCGAGAGGAAAGTAGGATTAGAAATGTAGACACAGTGTGTAGAAAAGACAAAACAGGAAAACAGGATGTTGATGATGATCAGAATAGTTAAGTCATGTATTCAACCTATTGCCGTCACCCGGGCAAAAATTCAGACTACAAGCTTGTACTGAAATCTTCCTGGTGGAAAAACACACTTAGTTCAGTTTTCTTAACGATAATATTCCCTTTTATTATTTATCCTCATTACTTTATATTGTATAAATAAAGAAACAATTTACTAATGATAATTATGATGTAATTTACTTGGAAAGAGCGGAAGTAATAACAAAATAAGGAATACAAAACATTATTTTCTTAAATTATTATATTATGTAACCTTATTCATTGGCCCAAAGTCACGATTATACCTAACATATTTAAGTTAAATAATTTCAAGGATTTCTTTTGTAACTTCGGTATTTGTTTATGGACAGGAATCCCACAAAGCTTTTTTTGTTAGTCTTTTGTTCCATTGTTTGGAGAGACTTCTCCTAAAACCTTCCGAGTTCATTTCTCTAGTGCTCTTACCAACTTTCGTGGTGATCTGTCAGGCCATCTCGAAATCTCTTTCTGGGCCGGCTGGGCGATGATAGACATGATCTTAAACTCAGAATAATAGCGATGATACTTTTTCTTAGTCTTACGAAGGGGTATCGTATTACCCAGTACTAACTGGGTTGTGGAGGTCAAAAAAAAACCGTCGTCGGTCAGTCCATGTAAAATACTGGTATTCAGGTGCATCCGGTTAGACAGGAAGCCGACCTGAATATGTTTGGGAAAAGGCTAGGCAGATGATGACGATGACTTTTTCTTAGTCAGAAAAAAAAACTGCTCATTTATTGTTTTTCTTCACTTGTGTTGTGCCAATGTCATCAATAAAACTGAACGGATCAGCACATCTAAACCTCGTTCAAATTAATGCTGTCAGTGTCATCACTGTTACTAAATACATCAGTATTCCAGTCAGTGTCAACTGCTGTCAGTGTCAACTGTTGTCAGTTGACAGACCGCAGTTTAGATTATATATTCGAAGAAATTTGCCCTAAATTGGCCTGAAGTTGAATTTTCCGTCAAGCAAAAATTAATTTAAATACCCCATAATGATTGTTCCATTTCTTTTGCGGCGTGACTGTTGGATGTCACGGGATAGCTCGCGGTCGGGCCCGACACAAATTAGGGATTTTCCTCTCATTTCGATATTTTGAGCGGCATGGCGACCGAAATTTGAGAAAAATTCTCTGTATTTGTAATTCATTTGAATAATATTTCTGCGAAAGTGGTTGCTCAAACAACTGTTTGAGCGGTTCACATTTTAGTGGTGGGTCCGTAAATGCATTCATTTGAAACAATTTTAGGATATAATTGCGGGTTGAAATGGTATTCCGAGTAACGTTTTGATACTGTATAAAGTGAATTTTATCTGTTTAATTAATAAAAGTGACTAGTAATATTATCCATTATTATTTATTGTAAATGCCTTTCCTGATCTAGTAGTATTAGTACTAGCTACAGTAAAATCACAGGTATAAAACGACTCTTCACTTATCCCAAAAATGAATCAGGTGTATTTAAAATATCAACACACAACGTTGCCCTTCAACAAAAACAATATTACTTTACAACGACTTTCGGATAATTTAAGCCATGTAATCGCAAAGTTGAGTTAAGAAACGATGGCGTGACGATCTGGACTCACTCTTAACGGATTGGTCAGAGAGGGCAAATTGCAAACAGGAATGGAAAGCCATGGGGTAGGCCTTTGTCCAGCAGTGGGACAGAGCAGACTGACTAAAAAAAAAAATCGCAAAGTTCTGAACGACTTAGACTTTAGACTTTTTGAGTTTAGACTTAAAAACTTTTCTAGCCTTCTAAACAAATGTCAGGGGAACTTAACTACATACTCTTTGCCCATAGAAATATTTTCAGCCTCGATTTTTTGTTCGAAAACTTTGAGCGACACGCGTGTCGATGTAGCTCCGTACTAAAACAATTTCTTTGTGAAAGCTGTCAAAAGTTGCAAACACCTGTCGGGGGTGACATTAGCATCGCATTACATTCACATAAATGTTACACGTTAACTCGTTTGTTCCCTTTATGACTAGCACATTTACCCACGCACCTAAATTAGGCCAAATTTCTGTCTCCCTGCGGAAAATACTACACTTTTATTTCGCCACTTTAACAAGAAGTTGATAAAAATCTATCGTGTGGGCTCGTTGACAAGCCGCCAGACTGGAGGCGCGCCAGAGCATACTACGATGCAGTTTTTTATACACGCACACAATTTCCAACCCGAAGTATACTTCGTTTTAATTTACCCATTTTGGCACGTCCCGACGGAACTGCGGATCATTTGTATTAGGAATACGGATAATATGATCCGAGAGGCGACGACTAAATTACTTGACGCCCCTCGAGAGTTAGTCGTTTGCGTTATTATGAGCCTCCACGAAAGCCTTTAGTTCCCTCTGTAAACATAAAGCTACGGGTGTATTTCGGAAAAATAATTACACAGTATGAATAAATTATCTTTATCGTCGATTCGTGTTGTATTATTTTGTGCGGTACGCGTTTTGACTTTTATTTTTATTTGAAAAGCTGTGCGATTATCACGTATCTGTTTTATCTCGTCTCACATAACGTTCAGTTACGAGCATACAATTCAACGTGATTGATTTCCTGATGTTTTGATTGAATACACTTTCTAAAATTGGTAGAAGAAGCTTTTTAATACAATTTTTCATATTAAAGACTTCAAGTTAAACGGTTTTATGATTGACTTTAATCAAGTTCTTGGACATGGTAATTTTAAATACTTCGAAATATTATTTGTAATTTGATGTCCCCAAAATATTTGATATTTTATTGAACTTCACGTCACTTAAAGAAATAGAAGAGAATTTAGTTAAGAAATATTTGATACTGAAACTTTCTATTAAAATAATGAAGATCTACCTTAACTTAATGTTAATGACACTGTAAAGTCTGAAAAAATTATCATCATATGCTTAGCCTTTTCCCAACTATATTGGGGTCGGCTTCCAGACTAACCGGATGCAACTGAATACCAGTATTTTACATGGTGCGCCTATCTGACCTCCACAACCAAGTCAAAAAAGAAAAATAGAGTAGTCTGAAAAATTTATGAAAATGGAATTTCTTTTAGCACTACTATCAAATTACTTAAGCCTAAATGTAGTTCCACCAATAATAACAATTTAAATTCTTTATTCCACATTTTAAATAACAGAGCTGTTTAGTCGAGAATATTGAGTTCTAACTTAAGGGGCAGCACTACGGAATCCTTACAGGGTTCTGTACACAGGGGACCGTTTCCTTATCCGAGCGGCCGACAAACTGTAGCGAGATGTACACTTAATTTGATTCCGTAATGTATAGGCCGTTTAGAAGATTTCTTGGCGGAGTAACGTTGTGTTGTTTCCAGATTAAAACAATTGATGTTGAGAGGTTTTTAAGGAAAATAAATGTATATGCTGCATTATTACTAGGGCAGCAAGACATAGCTGTATACTAATCTTCACTGTGCTCTCATAAATACAATTTTCTAAAAGTATTTATTATTGTATAGTATATTGAGCAATGTTCGTCGAGTTTGTTTGAATAACCTACTAATAATTTTGACATAGATATTTTGCCTTTTAAACGCCACTTCAAATACAAAATTTCGTTGAATTATTATAATAACGCTAATTTGACCTTTATCATAGTAATTATTACTATCTATATTCAACAACACGCAACAACCTAATAATATCTAAACTAATATTAGATAGTGCTTTTAGGAACTAATTATTTCTAATGTTTCGTTCGAAACGTGAGGATATTAATGCTCCAAGTTATTATACCGTTGTAAATTATTTTTACACAGTAATGTTTGAATTCTGATTAATATGAATAATACATAATTAAATTAATGATAACCACGTAGTCCGACATAGCGTTATTAATAAAACATGTGAAGTCAGAACAATGAAATTAGAAAAGGCAGAATAAATAATGATTATGTTAAACTGAAAACATTTCTTGCGTGTGTAGGTAATGTAAATTGAGGAACAAAAGGATCTACCATTGAATCGTCATAATTTAGAATGTTTAATAATAAAATAAGGGGTGGAAGGGACACCGATGCCTAAACGGTTAGCGCTTAGTCAGTACATCATATGATTATTTCATTCCGTAAAATAGAAATTTTACGTCGGTTATTTAAAACCAACCAAGTGGGAGTGGACTCGCGCATGAAGTCGCATCGTAGTAGCTTTAATTAATTTTAACTTTAATTTATTTTTATTATTTGTTGTTATAGCGGCAATAGAGAAAACATTGTGCAAATTTAACTGTTTACCTGTTACGTATCGTGAGATACAGCTCGCTGACAGACGGACGGATGGACGGACGGACAGCGGAGGCTTACTAATAGCCCGTTGGTTACCCTTCGGTTACGGAACCCTAAAAAACAGAGAAACGTTTTTTCGTCCTACAAAACTGCAATATCTACACGATCAAAATGTACGGAAAAACTGTTTTTTTTTTTTTAAATTACCGACGTAAATTTTCTATGTTCCGAAGTTCCGAAGTTCTAGGTTCAGAAGATGTACTGCATTTTTTTTTTTTTTTTTCGGATGGGAAATCATCAAATGACCCCCCCACTCTGGGCGGAGCGGAAGGGAGTGTCAGACTTGTACTGACTAAAACCCATCCATGTTACTTCTTTACCCTTTGTGTTCCAGGGCCACGGTATCTCTTTCGAACAGTCCCGCAGCCCTGGCAGGCATCGGCCCTTGCGGACCCCTACTTATTTGCTGACATCTCTTTGAGTTTCCCCCCGACATAGTGCCTCCGCGCGCCATTTGTGCAGGCGTGCGAATACTATCGCCTCCAGATTCCATGGCGGCAATCCGGCAAGGAGGCTAGCCGCTTCACCGGAGATCGTGCGGTACCCCCGGATTAGCCTTATGGCTATTATCTTTTGGGGCGCGTTCAGGTAGTGGGCGGCTTGCCGCCTCAAAGAACGCGCCCACACCGGGGCCCCGTAAAGGGCCATGGACCGCACGACCCCTGCGTAGAGCCTCCGGCAGGAGGCGTTTGGACCCCTCAGGTTGGGCAAGAGCCGCTTGAAGGCAGCCCCTGTCCGTTCCAGTTTGGGAGCCAAACGTCGGAAGTGCTCCACGAAGTTCCACCGGCTGTCGAGGACGAGTCCTAGGTACTTCAACGTCGAGCCAATGCCGATGGAAACCCCTCCTGCCGTCAGTAGGGATCCCGACGGTGGCGCATTCCGAAGCCCATGAAAACAAATGGCCTCGGACTTGTGCAGTGCCACCTCGAGACCCAATTGCCGGATCCTCTCCACGACTATCGCAACCCCACGTGTCATGTTTTCGGCCGCCGCCTCGTGCGACCTCCCTTGTGCCAGTACCAGCGTGTCGTCACGCCGGTAGGGAGGTCGTAGATGTACTGCTTACTTTTTTTTATTTAACCGTTTTGGCGTCGGTGTCCCTTCCATCTTGTATATTTTGGGAAAAGCCAACAATACTGCCTACGGGGCGGGGTTATAATTAATTAATGTAAATTTGTATCCGAGACTTCTCGGTGTCTCGGTAGCATGTTAAACTAGTTCTCATGCGAATATTTAGGAAATTCGGTAGCCAGAACCCCAAGAGACAAACAGCTTGCCTAATCTAGTCAGTATCGCTCAGCTATCTGGTTGTATACTTCAAGTAAAATGTAAGAACATGAATAGGCCTGTAGGTAGGTAGCAGGTCAGTGATAACACTTAGACCTTGAGTTGGTCGACAGTAGTACGAAGTTTCAACTGAATAAGAGACCAGTTTATGCTGATCTTCTTAAGAGCGTTCACGTCTTAAGGCATTTCATACAAACTGTCAAGTGATTTTTTTTCGAAATGACTGAACCGATTTTAATGAAACTTCGTACGCATAAGCAGGATACTTAAGTCTAAAAACTTGACAGCGAACTTTTCAAAATGTCTTTTAAAAAAGTCTTTTTAAAAAAAAAGATAATTGAAAATTTCTGTTTCTATGGAAAATCTAAAATCGGCCTAATTTAGCTGTAACACTATTTTTCGAAAATGTTCTCAGTCAAGTTTTTAGACTTATGTATCTTGCTTATGCGTAAGAAGTTTCATTAAAATCGGTTCATTCATTTCGAAAAACTTGAAAGTTTATATGAAATGCCGTAAGACGATAACGCTCTTAACACTAACTTGCCGGCTTACCGCAGGATCATGAATTAAGTAGCAGTTTGCAAAATCGAAGCGTTTCCCCAACAAACAATGATATATGATTGGTAATCCGAATAAACATCATAATTATACTTATCCCCTGAACTCACTGAGGTCAAACGAATGTCACGCTTGACAGCGAAATCGTCGGGTCATCATAAATAAAGCAGAGTGAAACTAACGGTTCGTAGGGATTACTCACTGCGAGTAGTAATTACAACGGGATTAACTAAGCTGCAATTGATTTCGGAAGCTTCCAGCCCACAATCACTGAGTTTCGACTGTTTGATTTCAGCGTAATGCTTTGTTATTTTGTTTTAGACGAGCCATTATTATAGGAATTTTCGGGGTGTTTGGTTGTAGTTTTACCTAGTTTCCGCATCTCTTTTTGTTAATTCTATGGTTTCTGTACCTACTATCATAAAGGGTGTAACAAGAGCCCTAACGAAACCGAAAAGCACTTGTTTTCCACATCATTGCAATATTTTTTTTGTTCTAGACCATACCTAGGAATCTTCTAGTTACGGAGATATTAGGGGTTTAAGTACCAACTTTTTCACAAGTTTTTATTTAAATACATGTTTTTAATGTAAGTTTTTTACTTTAAACACGTTCACGAACCCCGTACTACTTAATCCATCCATCAGCACAATGATTTGAGTCCTACAGTAAAACGTGATTTTTCACCTATAAAAAAAAAGTCGTTTCCCAGCAATAATTTTGCGTAAATTAACTTACTTTGATATACATGTGCTTGGTTGACGGTCTAAAGTCCGTTGAGGCATAAAGAGGTAAATATTGGAAATGTTTTGTTAATAGTTTGGATGTAGGAGGTAATCTTCGGAAGTACTGATCTGATTCCGAAAATGCTCTCACTAATGGCAACCTACATTATCCCCGAGCGCCATAAGCTTTATTTTAAAAAAGGACAGGACGTTTTCGTGAGATTGTTTTCGATCATAACGCGAGCAAATCCTAAAACAAAAATGAGTTCATTGCTTTTGTAGGTGATGCCTCAGCGTGTGACGCCTGGTTGAAGAAGAGCTGATAAGGAGAGGGGATGCCAATGCCATCGTCGATATTTGGCATGTTTTTAGAATAACGGATAAGTTCAACACAGAACAAAAACCAACTAACCCAACCCAGTTCAGAAAACTTTGCGAACAAGTCTATAGAATAGATCAACTTCTTTCTCTCGCACATAATATCCTGTATGGGAGAACAATGACTTCGGAAACTTCTTGCCGATAATTCTATCTTCGAATAGAAAAAAAAAATTGTTGGGCTTGATCTGCTACAGTCGCTGCAGTCAAAATCTTAGACGCGATTTGTACAGAAACGGTTTAAGGTGAAGGCGCGACCAGGTGCAGCGCAGGCATGATGCCTCTTCAAACCTTTTAATATAAAATGTACGTACACGACGTGTCGTGAATACACTCAAGCGGCGCGGCGCAGGCACACCGTTCTTTCGTTACCTTATAAATTCTTCGCCTGCGCCGCGACTTCACCTTACGCCATTTCATAATTAGCATCCTAGATGAGATACTTTTCATTTTATCTGACTGCGGCAATGCAACAAACGTGATTAAAATATGATCAGATTTTAAGAAGTAGGTAGTATAGTAAATCCGGCTCCATTTCGAGTCGATGGGGAATAAGAGGTCATGAAAGCTTATAAAACAGTTAACTGCTGTTGAAAGATATCCTTCCTTGAAACTTTTCTTAGCAAATCAATATTATGTTATTTTACTGGCTATGTTTCCCTACAGGCACTCAGGACATGTCACTCATAATAGAAGAAGTCAAGCTTATCTACACTTAATTCATACTATTTATTATTTATTTAAAACTTTATTATGTACATTATATACAGACTACAAATAGAACTAAAGTAATGATAAAAATAAGGCTAAAAGTAAGCAAATATAAACATCTAAACAACGACGACAATAGGACACTTAGGCGTCAAAGTACTCCTCCGCATCGCTGTCATCTGGAAACGTGCCCAGAAGACTGGCAGTATTGCCACGCTGAATGCTAATTCTTGGGCCAAAGAAAGAGCCAGCAATCTAGTCGGCGTGAGATTTCCTTAAAAAGGAGACGCTCACTAAAGAATTATAGTCAAGAACATTATATTTGAAAAATATCCGAGACATCACGCCTCAACTATTTAGGTTAGGATCAAAAGTTACGATACAGATTTAAAAACTTACATTAAACTAATCCGTCATTGCCCCGTTTTGACTCAAGATTGAATCTTCAGTCCAAATTGAATGTAAGACGTTTCATTTTTTCACTCGTCTACTATCAAAAGAAAAAACCGTTTAACCCAAAAACGGCAAAATCTTTTGAGAAATTTATTATTATTTTACATCTAGAACAGTTTCAGGATAAACTGAAACGTTGGAAAGTATAAAGGATGTCAAGCTGCCTCTTTGTAGAATCAGACTTTTTGTTGCCTATTAACAAAGTTAATATTATAAAGATTTTTTTTCTTATTAACTTAATCGTTTATTTCAGCGCCAATGTGGCTGGCAAGATGGCAGTAAGACGGCTTTGAATTTCGAACTGGTTAGAACGTTTTTTCTACTATCAAAAAAAAAAACCGTTTAACCCAAAAACGGCAAAATCTTTTGAGAAATTTATTATTATTTTACATCTAGAACAGTTTCAGGATAAACTGAAACGTTGGAAAGTATAAGAATGTCAAGCTGCCTCTTTGTAGAATCAGACTTTTTGTTGCCTATTAACAAAGTTAATATTATAAAGATTTTTTTTCTTATTAAATTAATCGTTTATTTCAGCGCCAATGTGGCTGGCAAGATGGCAGTAAGACGGCTTTGAATTTCGAACTGGTTAGAACGTTTTTTTTTGCGTCCTGACTGTGGTAAGTCTAATAGTAATAACCATACATGTCGTAGAACACTTACTTTTTTATCGTCATCTTCTAGCCCAGTGCTGGGCAAAGGCCTCGCCCATGGTTTTCCAGTTTCCAGAATACTTACGAAATAGATAAATTGTTAACTCATAATAATAGTAAAAAGGCTTACAGTTTTAAAAACTTACTTCTTGTCGTCTAACCGCCATATACATTACCCATTGACGTCATTCTATACATTAAAAAACATTCTGAATTGTAAAGAGAAATCGAACGACACTTTATTTGTAAATTTGCCAGATCTAGACTGTTCATATAATTTTTCTTCAGTCATATTTTTCAGCGACTCATTTCTATTATTTCAGTATGCATTTAAAATACATTTACAGGTAAATATTTTCGTAGATGGCTTGCCGAGACAAGTCCATCAGTGTCAATGAGTGACCAATGTACACCGAGACTACTACATCTGCATTCCTCGGAAAGCACGTTAAGCCGTTGGGACCGGCTGTCATTTGCAGAACTTTGACAGTCATTATGGGTAGTCAGTCAGTCCAGCCATTATCAAAGAGTATCGTATTACCCAGTAACTGGTTTGTGGTAGGCTGATACGCAGTTGAAATATGTAAAGTACTTACTGGTATGCGGCTTTTCCCAATTAGAATGGAAGCCGACCTCAGCATAGTTTTTTCTAGGCAAACGATGATGTCGTCGATCAGATGGAAAAATGATAACATAACATCACGCCTGTAATCCCCGAAGGGTCAGGCAGAGGTGTACCTAATTAGTACATCCACATTTCGCCAGTTACATTTAAGTCCCATGTAATAGGGGGTGGGCCTATTGCCATTAACCGGGCACAAATCTAGACTCGGTGGTTACTACAGAGAAATTCCTGATGGAAAAACCCAATAACAATTTTCCCGAACAGGGAATCGAACCCAGGACCATATGCTCAGCGAGGCAGTGAACATTGGTAAATCAAACTATAATGTACCACAGACTACAATATCAATGCCTTATCCTTTCGGGGATACTACATGATAATTGGACGGTGTGGATTAACGTCACAGGGGACGTGTTCAATTGTATTGCATGAGATATATCTAGAATACTTTTAAATCGTACGTTATGATACATTTCATTTGAAATATTTCGAATCATAGCGAATGTCATACACGATCAAGCGTGACGTAAGTGAAAGTGGGTACTTACGTCATTGCATATAAATCTGGATCTCTCAAATCGATCGATCTCTCACTCTCGATTGAATCTCTCTGTCTCTCTCTCTCTCTAATCTCTCTCTCTCTGGTCTGGGTTAATCTATTTTCTATATTAAAATGTATTGCATGAGATATATCTAGAATACTTTCAAATCGTACGTTATGGTACATTTCATTTGAAATATTTCGAATCATAGCGAATGTCATACACGATCAAGCGTGACGTAAGTGAAAGTGGGTAATTACGTCATTGCATATAAATCTGGATCTCTCAAATCGATCGATCTCTCTCTCTCGATTGAATCTCTCTCTCTCTCTCTCTAATCTCTCTCTCTCTAATCTCTCTCTCTCTGGTCTGGATAAATCTATTTTCTATATTAAAATGTTAAAATTTGTAAGTTTGGTTGTAGGATAATCTCCAAAATTATAGATCCGAACTATACTGTCACTTACGGGATATCTTCCGTGATTTTAAATTATTTTGAGCTCTTGATATTTCGACGCTGTTGCCAGCGCCATGAACGTGGGATGACAGCGTCGAAATATCGGGAGCTCAAAATAATGAACAATAACGGAAGATATCCCGTAAGTTTAGTTGTAAACCGTGAAAGCTTTACAACAGCTTTAGATCAGATTTCAAAAAATCTTTCACTGATGGACAGCTACATTATTATCGAGTGCCATAGGATACTAATATTTTTTCTAAGATGCTGACAAAACCCCGTCCAGAAACTTGCATTAAAAACATTATTATAGAAATCCGCCCCGTTTTCCATTCACCCAGATTGGTTAAATATACATTCCAAGTACTTACATATGCCTGTACTCTATATCAATCGTGTATTATAAGAAATATAAATCAGTAACACCAAGTCAGTTTGCAAAGTTTTCACGTTACTAACTTCAATTCTAGGTAACACCTACTGACGACGTGGCGTGAAGCGAAGCTCTGTGCGCCATATCAATGAAGTTTTAAGCCTTCATAATGATCTATAGTACTTAGAACTTTAGTGTGTGAATGAAATTGTGTTTTATTCCAGGCAAAATACCCATATAACAAATTGAATCGAATAAAATAGTAAAAACAGTAAAAAAAAACCATTATAAATAAAAAAAATAAAAACGGTTTGTTTTTTTTTTTGACATCGAATTTGATGTATTAATACATACATAATTTTATCCACAAGTATTGTAAATTATATATAAACTACGTCCGCATAGATCTTCTTAATAACGCTGAGGGATTTGATGTGGTTTTTACATAATTTTGAGTATTTATTACGAAAGGTTATTGCGTATGATAGATTCGTTAACTGGGCAATGGAGAGAGCTATGCTCGGAGTTTCCTTGCGTGATCAAATCAGAAATGAGGACATCCGCAAGAGAACCAAGTTTACCGACGTAGCCCGAAGAATAGCTATACTTCAGTGGCAGTGGGCAGGGCACATTGCTCGCAGAACGGATGGCCGATGGGGCCGAAAAATCTATAGTGGCGACCGCGAACCGGAAGACGCTGCGTTGGAAGGCCTCCCACTAGGTGGACCGATGACCTGGTGAAGGTTGCAGGGATCCTCTGGATGCGAGTCGCACGGGACCGGTCAATTTGGCGACACTTGGGGGAGGCCTATGTCCAGCAGTGGACGTCTTTCGGCTGAAATGACGATGATGATGATGATGATTTGTTAACTTAATTAACTTTCAATTAAGTATCATAGATATTTTGAAAAATTTAATACCGCTGTTGTACTCGTTCAAAGCTATTCTCATTCAGTGTCTTTTATTATTTTTGAACTGAATAGTAATAAACGAAATAAAATAAATGTTAACTTATTAAAACAGATACCAACGACGAGCACAATTTCCAGTTTCAAATTAAGAGCGTGATATTTTTTATTTATTCCAGTTACTACACCTAGGTAATTAGTTAAGTCCAGACACGATTCTAATTAAAATAGGTACCTACGTGTAGTTTTCGCATGGATTTGAATAACGATATCAAATTGGTGCATAACTCTACCACTTATATTAATTGCTAAACTACTAAAGCACCTGTAATAAAAAATAAAAGCTTTTTATCTATTAAAAAACAGACGTCTAGACTAAACTTACAGTTTACACGGTTTTTAATAAAAAATAAAAGCTAATAATAATTTTCATTGAATATTTCATACATAAATTCATGGCCGCTAAAACCCGAGAGGGGTTGTTTTACGAATCCTTATTTATACATCAAATGGTTTAAAATTGCAAAACGAATTTACATAGCTAGGAACAAGTTGGGACGTTTGTTAACAGGTCAGTTAACTGCCCCAAGAGTTATCAACTTGTTTTAGCACTTCAGCGTTCTGTTAACTCTTTGTGGGTTACGGTACTATAGAATGATATTAACTTTTAGGAGTTAAGCCAAATGCAATTATTGTGTGACTAGCAAAAACTCTAAACCAACCAACACACTGCCTCGATTTGATGTTTCAGTAACGCGATCCTTTTATTATTTCCAGCCTGTGTTGTCCCACTGCAGGAACCGCCCCTAAGACAACCCACTAAACGAAATAAGTCTCCATTTTTGTTTTACAATCCTCTCCATTAGTAGCTCTTCTTCTGCCATCTTTGTTGAAGTGTGCCACAATGTCGCTGGACGTTTTTTGGGACTCACATTGAGTGTTGAAATATGAAAGCTTTTGCAGAAAAATCAGCAATACCAAAAGTAAAACACCAAGCATACAATTTGTATCATAACTTTATTTACGTATCCCAGTTAAAATTTACATTAAATACAATAATAAAAATTATAAAAATTAAAACAAAAAACAACAATTTCGTGTCACTGTACATTTATATTTAAAAAGATGATGTCGTGCAAAGAATTGACGTTACCTTAAGTGAAAACACAGCCATAGATTAACGCCTATTTATTAAAACTATTAATTTTATTTTATGTAAAACTAATTAACTCACAAAGAAGCTTGAAAAGTGATTTTATTTTAGGCAAAACAAATAATTTAAGGGTCTGGACAGATTTCAACAACCCAGGTGTACTAAGGACCAAGGGTCCACATCAATAAAAAAAATTGTTTATTAAAGACGCGTTCGGGGTTATTTCCATAATTTACATTGAAAAGGTTTCAAACTATAAAACATCTCATTTTTGCGTCTCAATTACTGATGTGAACCCAGTTTTTGGGCTTAGGTAGAAATCGATCGTCACTTCATTTAAATGTTCTGTTCAATTTTACCAGTAAACCAACTATGGCCACCTGTCATTTTTGTTTATTTCAAAAATGGAACTACTAAATTTTTGTCTATGTCCCTGAGCCCGTAACACTATGTTAGTTATATGGCTTTCTCTTTTACGTGTTAAATAAATACATATCTATTTTTGAAAAACAACATTATTTTGTTTTACAACTTACGTTAATTTTATATAATTAAGTATCTATCAACTTATCAACAAATTCATTTTATACATTTTGATGACTTCATTAACGTTTCAGAAACGTACAAAAAATAATTATTCTTCCGCGATACATTATGAATGAGGTCTAGGGTATAATATTATTTACTTTTTATTTCTTTTTAGATTTTTCTACTGTGTTCTTATTCTAGCCAACTTTAGCGACTTCTTCCTTTATGTCTTTGTTAACTTTTAATTAAAAGCTCGCTGTTTTTTTAATAAATAATACTTTTCTAGAATGTTTTTTTTATCGATTCTATGGCATTTTAGAATTTATTTTAAACATTTATTTGAACACAACACTTTAATAATCAGTTAGATGTGATTGTCTCTCCTAAAAATAAACGCAGACTTTTTATTTTCTTTATAAAGGTTTAACACATCTATAAATTCATGAAGTGAATAGAGATCAGTCTCTTACAAAAAGCAATCAATCAATATCTAGGATTTTCTTCATCAGCATTTTCAGTTTTGATACATTGTAGGTACTAGGAGCTTATTGCTGAACTTATTTAGGTAGGTACAAACAAAACCTGTTTTTTGTATGTTTTGTATACACAGTTACATTTTTTGTATGTTAATACAGGCCGTTCCCGATATTATCTACACTTACAACTAGTATCACCAAACAATATTTCACACCGAATCTCATAAGCTCGACAACCTTGATATTTCATTATTAGTCAGTAATATAATTGTTGCTATTAACACGCCTGTATTGACTACTTTTGTACCTGAAACAATGCAAAAGAAATAATTAGTAACGTAAGTCTTTTTACCCGACTGCGGCGAAGCCCAAATGGAGGGTTATGTGTTTGACCTGTATGTATGTAAGTATGTTTGTTTCTATGTTCCCTCGTAACTCCTAAACGGATGAGCGGATTTGGATAAATTATACGTCGTTAGATTCGTCTTGGTGGCGTGAGTGTCACTGGTTACATTGAAATGAAAAACAAAGAAAAATAGCGGATTTAGGGTGCCATATTGTTGCGTCCGAATTTTTTTTCTTTCAATACCATGGAGAGGGGTATCAAAATAAAGCGTTTTAACGTGTAATTACAAAACTTTTTCACGTTACTAAACTAAAAAGCTGTAAATAAAGAAGTAGTTGAAAAAACTAAAAACCCCGACTGAAAAAACTGAAAACTTATAACATAAAACAAGCACATTTTAAATTATACAAAAGTTGGAAACAGGCGGGGCCCATTTGAATATAAAATTATCAAAATGGAATAGCCTCGTCGCCGGGTTTTTTAGTTTTTCAACTACTTTTTTATAACTTGTAAATAATGTACATACACATAGTAAATAAATACGTGGAATACATAATTATAATGAACTCATTAGTAACGTAATTCACGGAGGTATACTAATACTTAGAAACTACGTATCAAAGGGGTTGGGTTTGTCTATGGAAGCTGGTAATATCTCCTATCGCCATTTTGATTAAACAACGCTTGTTACACAAATGTTTTTGACCAACCAACGAGTGCTAGGTGCAGGCTCAGCTTAAAATAATTTACTTAATTGCATTATTTTCGCGTAAATATTAAATTACCAAAAAAAATTATACCGTTAATGTACTTATCGCTTTCCCGTTTTAATCCTTTGCGGTGAAAACATTCAAAGGTAATCGCATGTACTTACCTAAATGTAGCTATGTACCTACCAACAATTAGCATAAAACCAACAAAAATATATATCAGGACTTTGGAATCAATTAAGAGGAGGAGCTCGTGGCTAAATAATAAACAGCCACTCGGATCGATATTTAGGTTAAGCCGTGCTTGCCTAGGTTGGTCTGTGGATGGGTGACCATCCATTACATACCGAGTTTCCTCCGTGCCTCGGAAAGCACGTTAAGCCGTTGGTCCCGGGTGTCATTTGTAGATCTTTGACAGTCGTTAGGTAGTCAGTGGCCCAAAAAGTCTGACAACCAGTCTTACCAAGGGGTATTGTATTACCCAGTACTATCTGGGTTGTGGAGGTCAGATAGGCAGTCGCTCCATGTAAAATACGGGTATTCAGCTGCATCCGGTTACACTGGAAGCCGAACCCAACATAGTTTTGAAAAGGCTAGGCAGATGATGACGATGATGGGCCTCTGACTTGATTTTTTCTTAGGCTTGCTGCTATGGTTTCCTCAGGATGTTTTCCTTCACCGAAGCAAGTGATACTTATACAATACGCACATGAATCCGAAAAATCAGAAGTGTGTGAAGTGTGTGTGTGTGTGTGTGAGTGTGTTAAGAGTAATACAGTTTTGAGATAGCGTTATCTATACGTAAATGGATCTTCCATTTCCACGTAGGTAAATAGTAAAAAGTAAATAATAAAACGGGAAATTGCTTTTTTTGTTATTCGATTTACGATAAGAACTCAATTTAAAAGAACGTTTTAAAGCAAACAGCCTTTTAATACTTTTACTGAAGTACTTCATAACCCAATTTAACTTGCACTTGGAATCAATTATCGTGTATAAGAAGAAAAAATTAACAGCATCTGTTGACAGAGGAGAATGGAAGAAAAAAACGTTTTGCGCCGACCCCAAGTAACATGAGACAAGGGCAGAATGAGAAGAAAACCATTAAAAAAGTTTGTAAACCTAATACTTGTCATCTGTGCCTTTTAGTTCACATTTACTACAAAGAATTAAATTAACAAATCTGCATTCATAAAATAACAAAAACTTTTAGCAATCATCGTTTACTTTTGATGTTGACTGTACATAATTCAAACAGTCTTATAGCCACAAACTTTTGATTAAAAAATGTACATAAAAGTCTAGATTCTTATTGAATCGTAAATTCTAAGAATATCTGATTTAAGCGAAAGTTTCAGTCCATTATACGAACTTTTTAGGAATTCTTAGCAATGTGAGTTTAACTTTACTATAAGCACTGCCAAATAAACTTTCTAACTACCTACATATCCATACATTTATGTTTTCCAGTTTAATTGGTTTTTCAAAAGAGCCTTCAGCAGTAACTAAAATAAACTACGTTCAGTATACTCTAGCTTGTATGGCTAAGCCATTACCAATGCTATTACTTGGCAAAAACAATTTTAAAGGATCTTTAGCTAGTTCAGTAAAAGGAGGTAACTTACCACTATTATTAGACACATATTTAGACAGTTGCGTGCGCGAGTGTATAGTGATGATAGTGTTCGCGTCCCTCACTACAGGGGGCTCCACTAGTAATATAGACTCGCATCGCACGCGCATCGACCCGCTCGCGGTGGGGGGCACGCGCACGCGCAGAACACGCCAAGAGCGACGCAGCCCACCCGGCTGGTTACCTGTCACTTCAGTCTTCTGCCAGGCTTCGGGCTGTAAAGAAGTAGGTGGTTATTTACAGAAAATTTTAAATGGTAGGCACTAAGTTTGATGATTATGATAAGGTAAGATGGAAATCATTATTTAATATTATGACAATCATAACATAAGAAATCATTCAGAACACAAAATGACAATCCGAACATGAGATAGCAATAGCAGCAGAATATTCAATAGAAACGAGAACATAGGATGGCAATTATTACATTAGACGACAACCAGAACATAACATGGTATTCAGAACACGAGGTGGCAATCAGATCATAATATGACATTAAAATACTGGCTGGCAATCATATTAGATGGCAATAGCAGGACAAAAGTCAGGTTTATTATAAACGAAAACTTGCAAGTAAGGTGGATTGTGGTTAAATTCAGTCACATCATCTGCCTAGCCTTTTCCCAACTATGTTGGGGTCGGCTTCCAGTCTAACCGGATGCAGCTGAATACCAGTATTTTACATGGAGCGACTGCCTATCTGACCTCCACAACCCAGTTAGTACTGGGTAATACGATACCCCTTGGTAAGACTGGTTGTCAGACTTTTTGGGCCACAGACTACCTATAACGACTGTCAAAGATCTACAAATGACACCCGGGACCAACGGCTTAACTTACTTTCCGAGGCACGGAGGAAACTCGGTATGTAATGGGTGGTCACCCATCCACAGACCAACCTAGGCAAGCGCGGCTTAACCTAAAGATCGATCCGGGCGGCTGTTAGTACTTAGCCACGAGCTCCTCTAAATTCAGTCAAACAGAATTTTATCAAAACAAAGACTAATTACTAATAACACACGACATGACTGCACGAGATAAGTCGCTGGAAGTCGTTTGAACCTTTAATGGATTATCCTAGAACAGCGGACAGCGGCATTATTAAACTAATGAAATAATGCCCCACTGCAATCTATTCGGCTACCATACGCCCAGATTACAATTTAATTGAAGCGATGGATGAACAAAATTTAATTTAGTTGTGATAAAATATCACTTTATGTTAAAGTTTATTTTAGGGTAATTACACGAGTTTGAGTATGTCAGTCAACGAATTAAATTATAGAATTACCCAGTAACATGGTTATGGAAGTCAGATACGCAGTTGGTCTATGAAAATAGTGTATACATATATAATATCATATGGTTAGACTGGAAGCCAGTCCCAAATTTTTTGGGAAATTCAAGGCAGGATATGACGTCTATGTCGAGAACTTTTACAGGTGTATCGAAACTTGTGTGAGATTTTTAAGGGTGATTGATCACCAAGGTGAACGACTTTCCCCATAAGACCAGCATCGGAATCTCGAATAAAATTATCCTAATGATCACCCTTTTCTGACACATGCTGTATTCAGAGGGTAAACGGGCACTTCACGAAGCCGTCAACCAAGCATTCTGCACATCAAACTAAGTAACTACGCAAAAAATATTGCTGGGAAACGACTTTTTTTTGGGGGTGCAAAATCAAGTTTTACGGTAGGACTCAATGTAACGCACTCAACACATTGGTTGCATTGAATTGTACGGATGTCGTGAAAGTATTTAAAGTTATAAAAAAAAAAAACTTATGAAAGATTTGGAACTTTGACCCCAATATCTCCGGAACTAGAAGGTTCCCAGGTATGGTCGAGTACAAAAAAAATATCGCAATGTCGGGGAGAATAAGTGCCTTTCGGCTTCGTTAAGATTACTTTTACCCATTAGAAAGGAGCGCTATTCCTAAAAAAACTACTACGCTACAATTTCTGTTTGAACCAAGACAACGTAGGTGTTGAAGCTACGCGGTTAATGATAAATTCTATTCTGTCTAATATGCTGTGAGTGCTGATGGAAACTAGGTCTTATTAAACCGGGAACGAATGCCAGGCGCAATACGAATGCATCTGATGCAAATAATTTATCGAGAGAAACGCCTTCTTGTCATTCTCTATAGGTAGTGAGCGCACACACAATGGTAAATCTACATTATGAGAGCCTCTCATGCAAAATACGTATTCGTTTTCTTGGGTCAAGTAAATAAGCTTATGTGTGTCTACCCAAAGGTTGACTGGTAGAGAATGCCTTGTAGCATTAAGTCTGTCTATGTACCATTATTGTAAATGAAGTTTAAATTTAATAAATAAATGTGTAAAGCATAAACCAATTATTGAGTATAAAAGAGGAAGTTGCGACAGTTACAGAAAAGTTGAAAGAGAATCGACTGGGATGAGTTGCATGTGACTAAAAGAGTGATGAATATAAATTAATGTTGATGGATGAAGAGGGAGAGGAAAACCAAGCAAACGATGGATGGACTGTGTGAGGAATTATATGAAAGCAAAAGGAGTAAGTGATAGCGTGACGGTCGACAGGAGAATGAAAGAAAAAAACGTGTTGCGCGAAGCCCTAGTAACATGGGACCGGGGCAGGGAGATGGTGATGGTGTGGAGCATAGACAATTATCGTAACGCACCATTAGCATCAGAAATTAGGAAATCCGTAAGAGAACCAAGGTTACCGACGTAGCCCGAAGAATAGCCAAACTTAAGTGGCAGTGGGCAGGGCATATTGCTCGCAGAACGGATGGCCGATGGGGCCGGAAAGTTCTGGAGTGGCGACCGCGAACTGGAAGACGTCGCGCTGGAAGGCCTCCCACTAGGTGGACCGATGACCTGGTAAATGTTGCGGGGATCCGCTGGATGCGAGACGCACGGGATCGGTCAATGTGGCGACACTTGGGGGAGGCCTATGTCCAGCAGTGAACTTCTTTCGGCTGAGATGATGATGATGATGACCATTAGGGCTAGGCAGATGTTGAATTTTTGTTGAACCACAAGGGCAGCTCGAAGCATTTTTTTTAGCCGTGTGAAACCCAATTATGTCAGTCTTCGGCTCTCTTCTGTATGTACTCTTACCGATCGGCCTAACTCTGCTGTATTAGGCGTCTACGTTTTTATTCATCTTTATGTTGAATTAGAACAATTAATTTGTATAAACTGTGTTGCCGAAAAAAGGCCAATGTTGTTATGTCTTAAAGGCCGATAATTGTTTTTAATAAAATCTGTTTCACTCTGAAAGCTGAACAATATTGACATTTGAAAAAATAAACTGTAAAAGCAATTTCCACGTATTGATTGAATGATAGACTATGATTTGCTTTTACATAAAATATTGTCTGATTTTATTTTTACGGACATGTGATGTAGGGTCAGGATTTCTCGTTTAGTTAATACAACGGGTTCCGTCTGTAGCTGTCCGTATGTCACAGCCATTTTACTCCGAGAATGTTGATACCACACTGTTGAAATTGAAAGAGCAGATGTCCAGTCGTATATGTATACGGGGTGTAAACAGACCCTTCACGGAACCGTCAACCATGCTTGGTTTCGTGAAGAGTCCTTGTTATGTACATGAAACTAAGTAACTTGACGCAAAATTTATTGTTGGGAATCGACTTTATTTTTGGGTGAAAAATCAGATTTTACGGTAAGACTTAATGTAACGCACTCAAAACATTGTGCTGATGAATGGATTGAATAGTACGGGGATCGTGAAGGTGTTTAAGTAAAAATCTCACATTAAAAACATGTATTTAAAAAAAAAGTTGGAACTTTAATTATAGCGTTATTGACCTTATCAGTTTAAAAAGATTCTGACATTGAAAAATCGGTCTTTGATGGTTTTTTTTACTAGTAGGATTTTTTTTTTCTTGCATACCAATTAACTGAATCTGTATTAATCGTTAGCGCATGTTTTAAATCTAAGTGACTACGGCAGGCTAATGTAAAACCGAGAGATAGTATTATACGTTTTTATATTCCAGCATAGAGCCCTAAAAAGGATTTAAATGAAAAACCTAAAACCCGGCTACGGGAACATTGATTTTGTTAGGCCCCGTCGCCTTTGTTATTGAGATGAATGGGACCACATTTATCAAAAATATGTTATATGTGAATGATTAGGTACCTAAAAACTCGATTTGTAACATTGTTGCTCTATATATATTTATGAACCTATTATATTTTGAAGGATGTCGAGTCACGAGCACCAAATATGTATAGACTTACCTAAATTCAAAAGTGAAATTCTCGTGTAAAAACGTTTGCAACTTTGAAATGAGACCATTTTCATAACATTATACTATGTTTGTAATAACATGATATTGCAATCAACAGAGTAGGAGAAAATCACAATTGAATGTTGCTCAAATAGAGACCTTCAAATATTAAGTCTATTAAATCTTTTGGATATTTATTTCCTTTATTTATTTTTATACAATTCTTCTACATTTTTAAATATTTCTTAAACTAAAAACAATATAAAAAACATTTAAAAATATAAAAAAATTTAAGTCCACCCGTATTGGGAACATATTTTTTTTTTTTTTTTTGTTTTGGTACACTCTAGTGGCTGTACGATATCTGTTTGGGTTGGTATATCAGAGAACAAATTATATGGATCTATGTACTCAGTGCGAGGTCATTAATCAAGATTAAACACTGCACCAGAAGTCACTGCTCCTCCACTTGCACCAGAAATCACTAAATGCGCTGAAAATATTTAAAACATCGTTCTGTTTCTAACAAACGTTTGAACATGACGTAGACAGAGGGATGATTTAAAATACATTACAGAGTTAGTTTTTGTGCAATCAAGCCTATGAATTGGCTCATGGCGACATGGAGAGAGCGACTGTCGCAACCCCGAGCAGGGCACGCCACCATAGTGGCGATAAGTCCCCTCTTTGAGAAGTGGCTAGAGAGGCGCCACGGCGCCCTCACCTACCGCCTGACGCAGGTCCTCACCGGACACGGTTGTTTCGGGAGGTTCCTGCACCGAATCGGGTGGGAGGAAACGCCTGGGTGTTTCCACTGCGAGGATCGTTCGGAGGACACGGTGGAGCACACCGTGGAAGTCTGCCCCGCTTGGGCAGAGCACCGCCGTGTCCTCGTAGCGGCGATTGGCGGCGGCGATCTCTCGTGTCCGGCCTTGGTTCAAGCCATGGTCCGGAGCGAGAGGGAATGGGAAGCCGTCACCTCTTTCTGCGAAGCAGTCATGCTAGTGAAGGAGGTGGCGGGACGTGAGAGGGAAAGAACCTCACGTCCCAGTCGCCGCGGGAGACGCCCTGGGCGTTTGGGGTCACGTGGTGGCTCCCGGCCACCGTAGGCGCGGGCCTGTGGACGGCGAGTTATGGGCCAGCTCGCCGTCCGGCCGTCTTGTGACGACAGGCCGTGTCGACGGCGCGTTCGTGTTCCACGTGCGCCTCAAAGAGATGTCAGCAAATAAGTAGGGGTCCGCAAGGGCCGATGCCTGCCAGGGCTGCAGGACTGTTCGAAAGAGATACCGTGGCCCTGGAACACAAAGGGCAAAGAAGGAACATGGATGGGTTTTAGTCAGTACAAGTCTGACACTCCCTTCCGCTCCGCCCAGAGTGGGGGGGTCATTTGATGATTTCCCATACGAAAAAAAAAAAAAAAAAAGCCTATGAATTGGACCTGCCAGGGCTGCGGGACTGTTCGAAAGAGATACCGTGACCCTGGAACACAAAGGGCAAAGAAGGAACATGGATGGGTTTTAGTCAGTACAAGTTTGATACTCCCTTCCACTCTGCCCAGAGCGCAGATCATTAAAATTTGATGATTTCCCACCCGAAAAAAAATAAAAAAGGCCATGAATTGGTTCAAAAGTTTGTTATTTGTCACACATATGACAAGAGGAATATTAATTGTAACAAACATTTGCCAGCTCAGTGACGACATAATGTTGTTCACACGATTCTTACGATTGAGTCTCGTGTGTCTGGAGGCTAGTAGCTAAAATACAACAGTTGCGTGTCTCGTATGATCTTTGATAGCCAGCAACGTTGCCCACCTTTAATTGGTTTCATCTCAAACAGTGACTCGTTGATTGCCTAGTGGATCTATTGGTCGCAAGCACGTCTGCTCATTATGAGGTTGTGGTGCATGTCGAGCATAGTGTTATTAGTTTTTCCACCAGACATTTCTCAGTAGCAGCCATGGTGTCTGGATTTGTGCCCACTTGATGGCAATAGGCTCGCCCCCTATTTAATTACCTAGTTATATTTTAAGTTTACATGGGACTTAAAATATAACTGGTGAAATATGGGTGTACAATTAGGTACACCTCAGTCTAATCCTTCGGGAATTACAGGCGTGATGTTATCTTATGTTATGTAGATAATTCTAGATAGCGTATATGTGTTAATAGTTGCAGAAAATTAGAGGAAATTGAGTTACAGGAAGTTTGGCTAAGAAATAATTGGTAAAGCTCAGTGTATACAAATAAGCACTGCACCGGATTAGCAACGCCTCGACTCGAGGCGATCACCATTCATTTTATGAAACTCCGTACTGAAACTCACACTTGTAAGCACTGTAACGACATCGCCTCGGATTGGAATCAGATAGCTAGATATACAACAATTTATTGTACACCAACATTTATACACAGCTATTTTAAAATATTGCTTATTATATGGGTACATGGTCGTATCGCTGATGATAGCGATATCTTCCAGCTTGCCAAGTGAGGTGAGGTGAAGCCAATCCGGTGTAGTGCTTAAACTTGGGCTTAAGGTGACAGTGTAGCCCGCGACATAAAAAAAAAAAAAAATTTGCAGGTCAGTGTCGGGTTGTATGTATGATTCGCGACCGTAACAAATATGACTTTACAGAATCATAATCATTTAAATCATCAATACTCTTATTTCATTTAATCCCATTGAATGAATGTTTCATGAAATAGTCATTGAACGAGATTGAAGGAACTTATAGGGTTGTATCGCGTTTCGGTCGCGAATCATATTTTGTTTAACATACAGCCTGACCTGCGAATTGCAAAAAAAAAAACCTAAGAAAAGGTTTGAATTTAATGGCCGGCCTAACTTCCGCCATTTTATTTTTTTTAAAGTTGGGGTCATGCATAAAACCTATATTAATAATCAATAGCTGGTATCAATACAAACAAGTTTTGTATGAGACAAAATTTTCGAAACTGTCACGTTTCCGAGATATGAGCTATCAAATTTAAAGTCCATTCACTGATGGCATCTTCAGCACAACTTTGATTTGATCAGCCATGCATTAAACCTGTATCAATTGATAGCTGGCATCAATACATACAAGTTTTGTATGAGGTTTGTTGTTTTGTAAATTTTGTATGGACTTTAACTTTGATAGCTCATATCTCGGAAACTTGTTTGTATTGATACCAACTATCGATTAATATAGGTGTCATGCGTGGCCGCAACTTTGAAAAAAAAAAATAGCGGTTGTTAGGGCGGCCAGGCTTCATACAAAAATCTTCCAAGCCCTTTCATTTCGCGGGCTACCGTGATACTTCCCTCTTAAGCTTTAAAGGTTACCCATAACATGATCTATTCTTGTGTCAAGTACAAACTAAAACAAAACGACAACAAAGAAAATGATAATAATCTAAAACCTTTCTGGATGTCAGAATAATGACAAGACAACGCCCATATTCATCCAACACGGTTTACAATATTATCTATCAAAGAGGAAAACTGCGCAGGAAAATAACGTTCGCTAATATTAGTTTGCTATTTTTTACTCAGAATAATGAACCAGGTTTTCAAGTTAATTGATTCATAGCTTTTTAATTAGAACCTGGGTACGACGTTGCGGTGAATTTACGTTTAATTTCGTTTATGTTTTATGAACATTGGTAATAAAATAACATTGAGTTGTCATTACTATTTATACCTTCTAGATGTTAAGCATAATACGTAATATGTAAGCAATGAAAGATTAAAGAAGAGCACGTTCACACCCGCATCTATAAACAAGTCAGGGTGCTTGTAATTTAGTAACTGCTTGAAGTTAGAACTGTCAAAAGTTAGAATTCTTAGCTTTGCATTCTTTAACGGTTCTTACTTTGTTCAAATTTTGGTCTATTGCTAATTTAAACTCGAATAATTACTATAACTTGACGATAGATACAAGTGTAAGTGTCTATCACAATCAGGATCGACAAACAAAGTTGGCGTTCACAGTCCAAAAAATGAAATTCGTTTTTTTTTTCCTCAATGCCCAAAAAGAATCGAACAGCCAGCATCCATACATTTACTGAAATCTAATTATAAACATTTTAAGGTTTTACTGCTGGGAATAAAGGAAGAGCATTTTGGCAAAATATACTGGCCGTTTTAAAAGGCCATTAGCGAAGATTTAAAGAGTACCTCGGCTGCTTAGAGTCGCTTAACAATGAGCCAACGTAATGGCAAACAATGCAGGTCCACTTCATACAAAGGAGGTCCGTAAAGTGGGAAGTCATAATAATATGCAAGGATAAACCACCTGCATTATTATATTATTAACAAACGTATTTGGAGTTGGCTTATGAGGGAATAATCCTATAAAATATTCAGACTTTAATTGTTATGATTTAAGTCTTTGAATTCAGGAGTACTTGTAGTCATGATTTTAAAAGGCTATTCATTTGAAGATCTGTGCAAGAATCTTATGCCACGTGTTTGAAATTGATGCCAACGCTGGGGCCGCGCTGCTTTAGCATCAATTACAACCACGTGCTTCTTGTTTTCTCCAATACATTTCCTGTATTATGGAATTACGACAATTTCCTGATTCGTGGATAATCGAACTTATTATTAACTAGCTGTTCCCCGTAACGTTCGTCCGTGTGAAATTATTTAAAAAAATAAAAATTGTTTTTTTTTTTTTTGCATTATCTGCCTAAGATACTCCTTACAACATCATCTATCTGCACAAATCCAGACTCCGTGGCTTTTACTGAGAAATTCCCGATTGAAAAACCCTATAACACAACAAACAAACACTATTATTATTGTTATTTTGAAACTCTTCAAAAATATAAATTTGTATGGATTTTTGTCTGAAAGACCTCCGGTTTAATATTTTCCCATACCGTTTCAGCACCTGTGACCTTTATCTGGTCGTCTGTCTATCTATTTGAAGGCGGTCTCACGTTCTAATAGGTACCACCGTTTAAAACCACAGACAGTCAAAATCAGATTAACCTACATCAAAGAACCAATCCCCGTAAAACAGGGATAGATTAATCTATATTTAAATTTACTTTTTTAAAACCACTCAAATAATATATCATGAAAAACAAATATTTCAATCTTCCAAATTCATAGAACTTGATTATAATTGAAGAAACCTAATATGAAAGTAATCATAAGAAGTAGTTTGCATTCTAACTTTTTCTTATAAAAATCTATGAATTCATATTACGAGTAATCTTCTTTCTGCCAACGTGAACCAAAAATATAGGTTCGGAGGCTATTTACAAATCAAGAGAATTCTGCAAAGAGAAATTGGAAATAAGGTCGTTCACCAAATTAAATCTGAACATTTTATGAATGTTAATAATAGTGGGAAGGTCGTGGTTTAATCATAAAGATATTTCTGGTACCAAAATGTCGTATTCTTGTTGAAAAAGAAAGAAAGAAAAAGTATTTATTAGACTCAAACAGGACAAAACAGAAAAAAGGTTGAATTAACAAATAAAACAAAAACAAACGGAAATTTATTAAAGATCTGTTGAGTAGATAGCACGGTTATTTTCGAAAACTTTTAATTTTTTGTTCTGTTAAATCCATCTAATTAAAATTTGTCCATTATAAACGATTCCTTTTCAATTTAAGACTAAACCTTAAATTCAAAATAATTCTAGTGATCCTGAAAAAGATAAATGACTGTTTTACCAAACATTTTTCTATCAATCATGCCATCTCAAATTAGTAATAAACCTTATTCCCATCTCAATAAATACATTTTTAAGTTAATAAGCCACCTATACAAAGTTGAAAGGAAATTTTGTTATTCTGAACCTCCTCTTGAGGAGCATAATCCTCTCAAATTGGATTCCTGTGTGACATGACAACGAACATACATATTCTCTTCGGACTATACACAATGTATTGTCAGCACAACAATAGACATACTGTGACAATGTAAAATTCATCTTGATAATAGAATTATGTTCCACATAAGACGCCGAAGACTTTCTTTACATAAATGAAACATTGTAGACTTAATAAGAATACAAAGTCTTAATCTTATCAAGACTCTACTGAACACAAAATTAAGCAAGATCCTTTTTAAAAATACCCGCACAAGACAAATTGTATAAACACACCCGATAATGTATTTCATGAGTATTAAATTCAAGTATTTCGAATGGAAACACATCGTAGCAGTCCAAGCAAATGAATTTGTGTGTAAGTTCCGAAAGCGATTATAGCCATCGAAACGCCATTGGCTCAGATTCGATTTGGTGCCTAGTTCGACCAAACTATTAATGAATCTAAAATTGCATTGCAATTGCGATCTGCCTTTATGAGTGGATTTCTAGCCGTACACCCAATCACGATCAAATTAAGCAAATTGTTATTAAAGGCTGTTGTGTACGAACCTTTTGTAGCTCCTCGTCGATGTACCAATTAATATCTGACGGCGGTAGAGAGAAATCGGACGTGCAGTTCAGGAACACTTGCTCCCCAGGTTTCAGCACTTTCGGAGCTCCGATTATCACGGGATCCGACTGCGGCATAGCTGAACACAAAATAGATTTGAATACATCGCACAACTCAACACCTAGGTGTCATAACTTCGTTACAAACTTACACTAACCAAATACTGTAATCGCCAAGGGGAATCGAGTATCACAAACTCCTTTGCAATGAGGGTGGTGGATGGCTGCTGAACTTAATTAAAAGCCTTAAATTCGAATTGTGGAGTTACGCTATTGTTAGGCTGAGGCCATATTGATGTCGGCGTCTGGCGGTTTGTGCTGTTCAGATAATTGCGCCGATAAAACTTGTGGTTTTAGAGGCGAGCGTGGTACGGCTATTAACGAGAGCTCGGGCTAGACGCTGTTAATGTCATCGATGTGCCCTCAGCCTGAAACGAGTTATTTCACGATGGCAAAATGTACCTACATAATATAACTTTAAGACTTTATTTTCCTTATAATTTAGTGGATCCCAAAGCACCTTCAAATTTTTTTGAAAATTCTTTTCTTTTTTTTCTGTTCTGGGGATGATATTGTATGTGGCTCACATTGCAAAGCTAATCAAATCCCTATCCCTTTGTATGTGCGTGGGTTGGAGCTTGGGGACCGTCGAGTAAGCTACTTAGCGACAATGAACTAGTACAGTGTTTACCTACTTGAAAATGAAATAAATCTTCTTACAAAAGGACTTACGAGTACCAAGTCACCAGTGTGACTAGTAGGTTCTTTAGAATTAACATTGTAGTGTGTAATAGGGAAGTTTATTTAACTCTTTTTTTTCTGAATGGTTACAGAAGACCTAAGAATTTGTGTCATAATTTACACTACCTAATAAATTCACTTTAGTGTTTTTCACGAGTGGTTTTCTTCGAAAAATTTTCCGACGTACAAATTAGGCACAATGACCGGCCTATAAGGCCAAGTATAAAAAAATTAGGACAATAGAAAGTAGATGGAAAAATGGAATACAATTTCAGAGGGTTTGGAAGAAAGGTCACGGTGTAGGATTTCAAACGAAAAAAAAACTGAATGAATCTACTTTAGGGCACATAACTGAAAAATAGGAATCTCTTCTAATATATACGTTACTTTGTGCTCGTTTTTCTTAAGACTTTTGAAACTAAGAAAAACCGGCCAAGTGCGAGTTGGACTCACGCATGAAGGGTTCCTTACCATCGTAGTACATTTAATTTATTTTTATTATTTCTTGTTAAAGCGGCAACAGAAATACACATTCTGTGAATATTTCAATGCCTATTACGGATTATGAGATATAGCCCGCTTACAGACAGACGGACGGAAAACGGAGGCTTAGTAATTAGCACAGACTGCGCAAATTATAGTTCCTGGAGCAAATTCAGTATTAGTTTGGTAAATTTCAAAGGTAGCCCCTTTCATACCGTATTAATTTGAATAATCTAATGGAATTCAGAATACTAATAATAGTTCAATATGCTTGTCATTATCGCACAGGTATTTCTCAGGGAGAATCGGGTCCTGTTATTTCAAATACTCGCCCAGTATTCCGTACTTATCCTGGCAAACTATGCCTAGTAATGAAACCCAGTCTTTGAAAAATTGATAACCGCATTTGTGATCATTTCTCCAATCAACAGATAATGTACGTTATTACTTTATGAGACATCAACAACAAAATATCCATAAAGTTTTATACTGCCGTGCTAAACACAAAAGCGGTCTCAACGAAAGGCAGTTTCGAGAAAATTTAAGTATTATAAATATAGTTTGGTATACATTACAAACATCGTGAGGAAACCGGCATGTCCTAGAACCAAAAATTCGAAGACATGTGACATCTACCAACCCGCACTGGGCCCGCGTGGTGGATTATAGCCCATTCCCTCTCATAGTGAGGAGGCCTGCGTCCCAGCAGTGGGAACATTAATAGGCTGATTATGCTTATGCTTATACATTACGGATTTTTTTTTATGTTTTAAAATAGATACTGCTATTTGGCTTAGTTCATTAGATGCGTATTTATTTAAACTATCCGATGCCATTAAAATGAACTTCACATTTTTTCAAGAACTTTTTAGCTTAACACGGCACTATAGAACTTCTCCATTGTTATATCCTGAGAAGCAGCCTGTACTCTGGAATCCGTCAATGCCAATAATTCGCATCCATGAAACTCACAACAATCGTAACATAACTGATGAAATTTTGGTAACCGAGTGTACACCTCTGCTTATCTCTGAGATACTACAGGCATAATGTTATTTCTATAATATTACTGATCCCAAATAACTTTATACAGTATCAGATTCTGGTTAATCTCTCGTACCAGGAGATAATAAAATAATGAGGTTATACCGTGACCGTCTCGTTGATTTTACGCTAATGCCTCTTGGATGCTTGCGTACGAAAATATTTTAAGGAGAAATTTTGTAAACGGTTATGCTTTTGTTGAATTTGGCCGATAGTTAAATGGTTTATTTACGTTAATAGTTAATTATTCGATGGCGAAGACTCGTACCATATTACATGGGGCTTTGTCTAAACATTCGAGAAAAACAGGAGTGACGTTATGTAGTTAACTACTAAAATTAGGACCTGTATCATTTACAAAAAAGAGAAAACGGAGTAGCTTTAAATAGGGTTCATGGCTTCGTTTCTTTGTTCTATTCTTACTCAGAGTTTCAGAATTCACTCTGAAATCTCGTCTCAAAACTCACTCGGCATAAAGCACCTTTTACAATTTCTGTTCCTCCCAAGCAAACAGAACTGTGCTAGTTGAGTTTGCTTGCAAGACTCATAACAGAGAGAAACCCGCGGTAAAGGGAAACAACGCCCTGTTACTTCCAGAATGTAAACTTGTTTTTGGTTTCCCTTCAACATCATTCGTGTTTTGTATTAAAAAAAACAAGCCAGTGTAAATAAATCGTTCATCAACATTAGCATAGGACCGTATAATATTTTTATTTGACAGTTAAATGGATGGAACTTGAATTATTACTTGGGGGTGTTAAAATATATTTTTAGAGTTTCGTTACTCTGATTTAACAACGGAAACCTCTCTACATAAACATTTTATATATTTTAACTGTAGATTTTAAAATAAAAATTCCGATGTTCATTATATTAATAAATGCAAGTTGAATAAGCCAAAATACCCAAAAAACACATGGTTAGGAACTATCTTGTAACGTAAAAAAAGCCAAAATAAAAAGCTGAAAGAACGGTTGCTTGGCATAACTTATGAGGAAACAGGTTTACTTTGCAGCTCTAGTTAATACCCAGTACCCACACACACTAAGATGCAATACATACCCTCATAATCACTCGCACACCCACACACTTACTCACTGTACTTATGTTTTTTTTCAATGTTATCAATATTTTGCTTATTAATTTAAATTATTTTCAATGTAAATAATTATTAGTTTTTTTTTTTGTTTTATTTCTTTGATCACATTTCTCTAATTTAATTTAAGTTATTTTTCTTGTGCTAGCAGAACATTGTAATTTTTTAACCTTGTGTATTGTCTGGCTCACCAAGATACAGGCTATGCCTAGTTTGGGACCCGCTGTTAAACCTGACAATATTCTGTTGTTAAGTTAATAATAAATGAATTTAAATTTGTAAGTAAAAAAAGGAAAGAGTATTAAGGTGGAAGCACCAGGGTAACCTACGAAATTTAAATTTTCTTATGTTTTTTGGAATTAAAGGTCAATGTCAGGTTGTATGTTGATTAAGATATGATTCGTGACCGTAAAAATATGGCTTTACAGAGTTATAGTCATTAAACTCATCAGTACAACTCTGTAAGTTCATATAATCCCATTGAATGACTATTTCATGAAAAAGTCATTCAATGGGATTGTATGAACTTAGAGGGATGTATTGATGATTTTAATGATTATAATTCTATAACTACATACGTGTTACGGTCGCGAATCATATTTTGTTTCAAATATAGCCTGAAACTGACCTGCAAATTGCAAAAAACCTAAGTAAATTTGAATTTTGCGGGCTACCCTGACGCTTCCACCTTAATAAATTATGTTATTTACCTTTTGCATTTTATAGAGCGTTATAATAAAAATAACCCTGTTCAAAGAATTTTACCTATTCTCGATTTCCCCTGTTTTAACATTAAAAAAAAACTTCCACAAACAAATCATCCTTCTATTTCTAAAAAGGTTCATATTCCAATCTAAGCTAAACAATGCACCAAGTTCTCTGATTACATCAGCCGTCCTTAATTAGCATAGCGTATTCCAGGCACGTTTGATTGACTACCGCAGCCTGTAGCCACAGTACCAGCTTACAGAGCTTTCTCCGTAACCTGGATACCTAATGCGTTGTTTGCATAAAGGAGGTCGTTAAATGTGGTTGTGCCTGTTCTGACAGCCTGCAGAAGGAGTGCTGATTGATTTCTGAAACCCTGACCAAGTCTTTGATCAGTAACTGGGCCGTCAATTCTGTCAACGCCAGCAGTTCATTTAAATAATTTAACAACAAATTCTAATTACAAAGCAGGGTTTCAGCAACCGGGAGTAAGGAACCCGACATAAAAGTTATATAACTTACATATAGATTTAATATTTATAGTTTATCATTTTTTGCCACTGCTCGGCTTTAATTTAAGGAAGTTTTTTCTGTAAAAAAACCCTGTTGGGCCTCTTTTTAGCTCGATTTACAGATGTCAAAACAGCTACAAATATCAAAAGTGACATCGGTATTGCCCTAAAGCTGACTTTTTAAAGTATGACTCACACTTAACGAAGGGTGGCACATCGGATATTGACTAAACCGTGGCAAAAACTGCACGCGAGCATTGTGTCGTCGTTAATCCGTGCATATAAATTACCAGAACGCATTCTCGCGACCTTAAGTGAATTCTCTCGGTCAATAATTATGGCTCATATTTCCATATCGCATAAACATCTGACTCTTTTACATGTCATGCAAAAATAAACCTTAATTCTATAGTTATTGATATCTATGTTCCTTGATGTGAGCTCCGACGTTCTCCGTCAAGTGTGAATCGTTCTAAACAAGTCCAATCTCACCAACAACAGTCATATGTTTCGTCTTCCTCGCTATCTGGAACCTCGGGCCTTCGGTGGACACCTCGCAGGTGTAGGCCGCCCTCGTGGAGATGGGGGGAGGCATGACCCGAACCACACAGTAGTCTGGCTGACAGTCACCGCCTTGCACCATCACGTCTGATATGTTGAAGAGACGGATTGAAGGCTGTGGACAAGGAGATGCTAGTTATATAATTGTTTTAAGAGTAATGTTTTACAATTGAAAAGAAAGTAAGTAATACAGAAAGTAATAACTGAAAATTGAAAATAATCTATTATCTGAAATTTTCTTCCTATATGACCGAAGTAATATTACAAGTTAGGGCCTTTGCACACCATGCGCTGACGACGCGCGTTTTTAATTAGCGCGTTCTCTGCCCGTTATCAACACGTTTTAGCACGTTAAACGCTGTTGTTGTAAACGCGCGCTTACAGCGCGTTTCAATCGTAAGCAGAGCTGTCTCGAGCGACGCCATCGTAATACTGTGATTTCAAATGGCGGTGGCTTTCAGCGCGATGCATCGCTACAAACGCGCGTTTGTAGCTATAAATTAGCCCGTTTATAGCGATACAAACGCAAGGATCGTGTGCAAAGGTAACAACGTGACTTCAGTCTTGCGTTTGCTGAGCGTCCTGATTGGGTTCTACGCGCGTTGTCAGCGCATAAAAAATACGTGGTTTACAAGAGCGCGTAAGAAAAGCCTTAAGTGCGTTAGAAATTACATTTATCTTTCCTTGCTGATTGCCTCAAGTTGAGAGAAGATCCAATGAAACCTTTTCCTTACTCATCTTTTATAGTGCACATTTATCCAAAGAACATGATAACTGATTGGCTGTCTGAACAGTCTGAATGGACCGTGAAAATATTTTTACAATTCGCAAGGCCATAATACCAGTACCGAAGCAGACAATGGAGTTGATAGAAGGAATCTGTACAAAAAGCTTATATATTTTATTATAATAAAACAAAGGGAAGCATAAAAAAGAAATCCTGCTGTTGCCTAAAACTTTGGTGGCGTGTGTTTTCTTTTTATTTTAAAATAATGGGTTACAAAAATAGAAATAATAGTCCGAAAAAAAATTTTAATGTAAATTTAATATATTCAAAATTTTCTGAGAGTCACTTCTTTGGTACATAACATAATATAACATCACGCCTGTGTAATTCCCGAAAGGTGAGGCAGAGCTGTATCTAATTATGAGATACACCTCTGCCTCACCTTTTAGTACACCCACATTTCGCCAGTTATGTTAAAGTCCCATGTAATAGGGGGTGAGCCTATTGCCATAAACCGAGCGCAAATCTAGACTCCGTGGCTGATACTGAGAAATTCCTGATGGAAAAACCCAATAAGGCTTTACCCGACCCAGACATCGAACACAGGACCATAAAATTTCTTAACGTAGTCCGAGAAAATGTCCATCTTTCCCTATGTTCGAAAGCATCGATTACTATTATCTACTACGAAAAGGTTTACTTAACAGTAGCCTATTTTGGATTATTCAAAAGCTGTACACAAACAATGTTTCTATTCCTATTTTCTATTGGAACGACTTCCATTACCCCCGAAAACAGATTGTATCGATAACTGGAACATCTGGTGATAACAACGCATTTCATATTGAACGTACCACGTTCGTTTTCATATTGAATGAACAATGTAGCCACAAGTATTTGAAACAGGATAATAGTGTCAATTTCAAATGAGAGTTCTGTATACTTTAGACCAAAAAGGGCTGTTAAAGTATCTTTTTCTTTTAATATTTTTATACGTAGTCTGGCTGACAGTCACAGCCTTGCACCATCACGTCTGATATGTTGAAGAGACGGATTGAAGGCTGTGGACAAGGAGATGCTAGTTATATAATTGTTTTAATAGTAATGTTTTACAATTGAAAAGAAAGTAAGTAATACAGAAAGTAATAACTGAAAATTGAAATTAATCTATTATCTGAAATTTTCTTCCTATATGACCGAAGTAATATTACAAGTTAGGGCCTTTGCACACCATGCGCTGACGACGCGCGTTTTTAATTAGCGCGTTCTCTGCCCGTTATCAACACGTTTTAGCACGTTAAACGCTGTTGTTGTAAACGCGCGCTTGCAGCGCGTTTCAATCGTAAGCAGAGCTGTCTCGAGCGACGCCATCGTAATACTGTGATTTCAAATGGCGGTGGCTTTCAGCGCGATGCATCGCTACAAACGCGCGTTTGTAGCTATAAATTAGCGCGTTTATAGCGATACAAACGCAAGGATCGTGTGCAAAGGTAACAACGTGACTTCAGTCTTGCGTTTGCTGAGCGTCCTGATTGGGTTCTACGCGCGTTGTCAGCGCATAAAAAATACGTGGTTTACAAGAGCGCGAAAAGGGCTGTTAAAGTATCTTTTTCTTTTAATATTTTTATACGCAAATCCACCGTAGGGAATACAGCTGTTTTGATATGATTCAGTACACCGGACGTCTTAACCAACGAACGAGGAACGAGGATTCCGAGAGCTGTGAGCAGGGTGCGATGGTCTAATTGGTTAAGACGTCCGGTGTACTGAATCGGAAGGTGGCAGGTTCAAACCCTGCTCACACTCGAATTTTTCTTTCCATATCAAAACAGATATCTTTCTCTTTGTTCCTAGGTGCCTAATTCAAATGTAATCTAAATGTGATAGTAATCTCATAAAATGAAGTACAGATCTCTGAGGTAAAGTATGCGCTTCGGCAACCATCATCTATATTAAAAAATTCACAATTGACAATCCTGTTGCTAGGTCTTTCACAGCCAGAACTATAAAGCTACCTGGCGGCAAAATTACAGAGCACAAAGCAAGTTCTTACCAAAATTGTAGCTACGCGCCAGACATACGTAGAAAACCGTTATAGCTTACGTAAGCAACCCAGAGTAACAATGTATTTCTTGACTAAATTCGCAAACTAGTTTAAATTACCAACTTTAGACATGTTTATGATCGGTAATGAACTTTGATGGGTTGATTCGATCGATCGAAAATAGTCTAGTTTGTTAATAAACATGATTTGTAAAGGAAATGTTTGCTTGTCTATATCAAATTTTCTTATGAATGTGGACGTGATACGTCTGTATTTTCGTCTGTCTTTCTTACTGATTAACATAATTATACAGACAGTTACTGTTCTGTTACTTAGACAAAGTCTATGTAACGTATTGCTGTCAACCATAAACTAACCAGGGAAGTAAATTTCGGTACTTTTGCATTTCGCAAAGGACTTATATCAATGCTGGATAAAAAGGCGCGATGACCCGACATTTTTTTTAAATAAAACGTTGCCCCACACTAGGAATTTCTCCTGGGTGCGTTAACAAAAATTTAAACTCACATACATAAACAGCCAGACCCGGAACAACTACCTGTACATCATACAAATATTTGTTCCGTGCGGGGATCGAACTTACAACACGCAGCGCAGCAGCCAATCGCTCAGCCACTGCGCCAACCGTGCCGCCAATTTCTCCATTGATAGTGTAGTATTATAGCTAATTCAGAGAAACGAAGACTGCTCAAGCACATAACTTAAATAGTAGTACTGTAGTTAAGTACCATTTGGTCCATTACATTTACCAACATTATATAAATTCTCTCCAGTAAAATAAGACGAAAAGAAATACCTTCTAAAGTTGCTGTTTACTTTGCAAGGGACATGCGCGAGTTTAAGATTGCCGTGGGAAATCAAAATACGTTTAGTATCTTCAGGGGATAAATAAACGACTGGTATGGAATAATAAAACGTATTTTACGGCACAGTAAACAGCTTTTATATTTTTTTTCCGGATAAACTGTGGAAGTAAAGTGTCTTACTTTGTATTAGTTCACATACTTACGACGAAAGGAAATATATCCCTGTTTTGTTTACTTTTTTTATTGTTATATTATATCCAATTTAAGTTTAATACCACTAACCTACTGGTTATTCGCTTCATAGCCGATGCAAAATCTTTCTTACTAATACATATCAAGGATGTCGACATACCTATAATTATTAGGTCGATAGTTATGCTTTTTGTATTGTTGGAAATATTACCTTTTTATGCGGATACTCCATAGATTTGCAACCACATTACAGCTCCAACAAAAACCATGTATGCCATTATTTCATCTGCCTAGCCTTTTCCTAACTATGTTAGGGTCGGCTTCCAGTCTAACCGGATGCAGAAGAATACCAGTATTTTACATGAAGCGACTGCCTGTCTGACCTCCACAACCCAGTTAGTACTAGGTAATACGATACTCCTTGGTAAGACTGGTTGTGAGACTTTTGGGCCAATGACTACTTGAAACGGCTGTCAAAGGTCGACAAATGACAGCCGGGACCAACGGCTTAACGTGCTTTCCGAGGCACGGAGGAAACTCTGTATGTAATGGGCAAGCACGGCTTAACCGAAAGATCGATCCGAGCGGCTGCTATTATTTAGCCAAGAGCTCCTCAAAAAACACAAATGAAAACAATGTATGCCTATTTATATATTTTAATAAAGCCACAATCGTATTATATGTCAGTGCACCTCGATGCGGTGGCTAAAACAGGTTTTTTTTTTTAGCCCTTATTGTCCCACTCCTGAGCAAAGGCCTCCCCCCATTCCTTCCACTTCTCACGATGGTGTGCTTCTTCTCGCCAATTCGCGAGGAAGCCATCCACGACGTCCTGCCATCTTCTCTTCGGTCTACCGCGACCCCGTCTTGCTGTTTCAGGGCTACAGGCTTGCGATATTCGGGCCCACAGCTGTACCGGCATCCGGCAGACATGGCCTGCCTAGTCCCACTTGAGTCTGGCAGCTTTATAAGCTACGTCGGCAATTTGCGTTCTGGAGCGCAGTGTGGTGTTCCTTATCCGGTCAGTTATTTTTACATTTAGTATGCTGCG
This sequence comes from Noctua janthina, assembly GCA_963576755.1. Taxonomy (NCBI): domain Eukaryota; kingdom Metazoa; phylum Arthropoda; class Insecta; order Lepidoptera; family Noctuidae; genus Noctua; species Noctua janthina. The sequence goes on from OY755055.1 coordinate 11,784,721, forward strand.
CTCCATCGCTCGTTGGCAAACCTTGAGTTCTGACTACAGGTCTTAAACAATAAAAAAAAAAGTTTCCGTGACTAAACAAACAGTAGTGCTGTTAGTTAACAAGCATTAAGATTTAAGTAATTTACGTTTAAATAATTTCCTTGGAGCTTGTCCACGTGATTATTATGATTATTAAAGAAAAACTAAACCATACAAACATTCCAGTAGTTTGCAGAGTTTACTGGAATATTTATTCCAATGAACTCTCTGTCAGTGAATTTTTTGTCATTTCATGACTTCATGAAATGATATAAAATTCACCGGCAAAAATATACCAAACTTTTAATGATGTATTGATACGCCATAATATTAATTTAAATGCCGTATCATGATCGTATCTAATTTGTTATGGTAATAACGTCACGCTTGTTATGATATTCTTTAATGATCGAATTTGTAAGTGATTGGCTCAAAGTTTAAATGATGACAATGTAATGTATTTTATGACTCAATAATACATACATTGGACAACGTAGTGTTATCAACACAATAACATTCAAGGACTTTAATATAACCAAAACATCACAATAACACTGTAAAATATTACAATTTTAATAATGAATACAGTACGACATTAAATGAAAATCGTTAACAAAACTACAGCCAACATTTTATACAAAGAAAACATTCGCAAAAAGTAAACGAGCTCAACCGTCCCACACAAACGGAACGTAACTTTGAAACAAAACTGTGTCTTTTACAAAACGAGAGAAAAAACCAACGCACCTGCTGTGTAGGATTATATCTGAATATCTCGTTAGTGTCTCTGTACCACTTGACAGAATGCAGCTTCTGTTCATCCATCTTGAAGTGACAGCTGAGCTCGGCGGCCCGCCGAGGGTCCGCGTACAGCGGCACCTTGAGCTGCGATATGTCGTGTGCTGATGTTATTGCTGTGGAAGATAGAGAAGAAACATTAACTTACTATCCCATCATCGAATACATCACAGAGAATTAGGGTGTTACTACATCAATCGATCGATCGTCGATCGATACCATCGAACGATGGTAGATTCGTCGAAAGAGAGAAACTATCGATCGATGTCGACTAATCCCTTCTACCATCGATCGATGGCATCGGTCGGCGATCGATCGATTGGTGTAGTAACACCCTTATAAACTGATTATGTTATCTGCCTTAATGTATAGGAATTATAAACTGAACAAGTTTTGCGTGGAGTTACATAGTTTGATGTACAGAATGCTTGGTTGACGACTTCATGAAGGGTCCGATTAGACCTTGTATTTTTCAAAAGGTTTGTTTTGTAAATTAAATTAACTTGCTTGTTATGTGTTCGTCAATTCCCTACATAAAATATTTATTTTGTGTGCTTCCATTTAGATTTAGAGATAGTGAAAAATAGCTACTACTACTGTGTTATAGGGCTGCTTCTTCCCAAGCAGAGAAGGAACTAGCAAAATCGCCGTATGTTTTTTCGGTGTGTTGTTTGGATGAATGAAGGTTTACTTTTGCGTTACTTGAAATATCGAGATTGACGGCTATGACAGGTTTGAAATTCAAACGTTGAACCGAATGCCTCCTCGTTTTTTAGTACGTAGTCAAAAATCTGACACCGTCAAATGCTCGGATAGCGTTGCAAACGAAACCAAAATCATTTTCTGCACTTTCACGCGGTTTAATAAACTTATATTGTACGTTTTAACCCACAAAAGCTTTAATTAAAGTTGGTATGAAGGGTTTGGTAATCTAAGATTAATATTACTTTAATAATTATGCAACTTTTAATGGTAATTTGATTAATTATTTATACTTAAGTCATCATTAACGTGCGTAATGGATTTTTAATACAATAATTATTCTGCTGCTTTATGTTATCAAGTGAAACAGACTTTATGGTTTCCAAGCTACCAATTTTGTGTTAACAAAATCAATATTTTAAAAATCTTACTTATGGCTATGCTATGTATGAGCTGTAAAAAATCATAGATATAACTCAACACTTTCAAATCACGTAACCATCATTTTCAAATCACGTATCGTAAACTTTTCTCATTTACAGCAAATAAGAAACATGAATTTATGAGTAAATATACTCATAAATTCATAATTCTTCTCCAAAACATGTCTACAAACGTCAAAGTAAAGTAATAACACAAAATTGGCTCAAATATCTGTCATAAATTCATAACAAAAAGCATATCTAACCTTTTGCGTCTAAAATTAAACATATAACCGTTTTGTGACACTATACGTGGACGTAACACATGTGGATTATCTACGCAACGTTTAATGATAAGTGAGACAACACGTATTGTTTTTAGTTCCAGTTGGGTAGCTCCATGTTTTTGCACGTCAGGGTTGAAAGTGCGTCAGTGACGAAAATAATGCCTTATTTTGTTTATTCTTGAAGTTTTTATGAATATCAACCTAGACTTATGTAAACTAGTATTAAAGAGAGGTAAAAATTGTTTGTGGTAACTCATTTACAAGGGACTTAAACATAACTGGGGAAAAAGGGTGTGCTATTATTAAGGTGCACCTCTGCCTAACTTTTCGGAGATTACAGGCGTGATGTTATGTTTGTCTTTGTATTTGTGAAAGGTAATCTCTGAAAATCCTGATCGGTTTTTTTTTCACTGATTGATAGCTACAGTTTTGCCAAAGCCATATGATTCATACGAGAAGTACATAAGAGTATGTCGTATGATTTAGTTGGCATCCACACAGACTGAGGACGTGGGCAGAAGCTAGTAATTATCAAGTTAAGTTATTTTTATTTATTTATTTTATTTGGCTCTTCACCAATGAGTACGCTATATAAAACAATTGCTATAACTATGTCGGTCAAAATCTTCAATAAAATACCAAAACAAATCAGAGAACTTCCAATTCATTATTTCAAAATAAAACTTAAGAAAAGGCTCTATAATAACGCGTTCTATACAATTAATGAGTGTTTGACTTATAAACCCATTTGTAATGGTTAAGTAGCTTTTGTCCCTATTTTTATTTTATTTTTTGATTCGTTATTTTTTTTTTTCTAATTTTATTACATTTTGTTAAATTTTTAACTAGTACTAGGTACCTAAACCAAGAGTATATTGTGTTAGGTATTTTAATTTTAAGTTTGCATGCTGAAGGAAGTTAGCGAAATGTGTGAAACCTTTTATTTTATAAGACCATCATGTACTATATTTCATGCAAAATAAAAAATCTTGAATCTTGAATCTTAATATAGTAAATCATTACAAACATAAGTCGAAGTGCCCCTTTATTTAAAGAAGAGCACTACATGCATACTATGTGCCTAAATAGCTAATTAAACAATAAAATAAAGAAATGATTAAAAATACAAATAAAAAAAAGAAAACAACAGCAGTATCGATAATGTTAGGTAAGTTAAGGTAAGCCAAACAGATTATAAACAGATTACTTAAGAAGATTTACTAGCAATAAAGATTTTTATATATTTCCATTTTACTAGCAATAAAGATTTTTATATTTATACTAGCTGTTGCCCGCGACCTCGTTCGCGTGGAAATTTTGTTGTGTATGCGTGTTCGATTCCCGGGTTGGGCAAAGTGTTATTTGGTTATTCCATCAGGAATTTCTCAGTAGCAGCTACGAAGTCTGGATTTGTGCCCGATTGATGGCAATAGGCTCGCCCCCTATTACATGGGACTTCAACATAACTGGTGAAGTGTGTCATCAGTCAGAAAAAGTTAATCCACCTTGAGCAAGCCGGGGATTAATTTACTCACGAATTTTTTTTTTTAAACTTACTCAATACTCAATACTTTATTGCATTCCATAATGTTAAATAAAACAATTGGTATGTTAAAACATTGAATCAATTATGGACCCTGTCGGGCACAGCAAAGTTAAATTAATTGGTAATAGGAGAAAGGATGAAGGCGCTTTTTAAAAAGTTAAGAAATATTAAATTAAAATAGTAAAATGGCTTTTGTGGTATTTACATTATAGATCATAATTATATTTAATTGAGAACTAATAAATTTGTAAGTCTTAAATGTAATATTTGGTTTTAGTTTATTTTATTGCACCATTATATACTAAAATTATAAGTTATAATAATAATCTAAAATTAACTTTTTTTACAGTATTTTTTAAATAAATTGGATAATTGGATTGAAAGGTGCGCTATTTAGTATAGTTATTTTAAATGAACAGTATTTTCGCGTTTTAAAATAAATAAATTAATTAATTCAAAGTCAAATTTAAATTGAAATGTCGGTATTATATCAGAAAAATGTCACAATGGTTTTTATTATTGTTTAAATTTATCGTCAAAGTATTCGTTAATGGTGTAGTAGCTTTTATTGATTAGTAATTGTTTAAGTTTATTGGTGAATATATTATTGTTATTAATATTTTTAATGTCTACCGGTAGTTTGTTGTATATTTTTATAGACATAACAAATGAACTAGAAGAGTGCATTTTTAATCTTGAAGTGGGTCTGTTAAGTCTATTTTCATGTCTAAGTAAAATTTTATTTTGGATGTCTCCTCTTTTGGTATAGAACTGGGGATATTTTCGTACAAATTTACAAATTTCAAGTATGTAGAGGCAAGGCAGTGTTAATATTTGAAGTTCTTTAAAGTGGGGCTTACAGGAGTCTGTTTCTTTGATATTTGTTAATATTCTGACCATTTTTTTCTGCAGAGTTAATAATGTTGGGCGTCTGTACTATTTTCCCATAATATAACTCCATACTTCATGTACAGTAGTGGTACATAGGCAGACTTAATGCCACAAAGCATTCTCTACCAACTTTTGGGTTAAATAGGACAACATTGTGATAGGGTACAAAATAGTATCTGAGAAACAACTTTCAGTAGTTAACTGGATTAAAAGAGGTATTTTACCCCGCAGCTCAGTGGGAGAATAATAGGCTGGTATCATTATTATCAGTAAGTCGCAATATCACAATACATACTTATTATAAAGGGTGTAAATAGACCCTTAAAACAGACGAATGGTACTTGTTCTCACCGTCTTTGCGATCTTTTTTTTTTTAGGCCAGTCCTGGTAATCTTCCAGTTACGGAGATATTGGGGGCCAAAGTTTCAACTTTTTCACAAGTTTTTTTTCAAATACATATTTTTAATGTAAGATTTTTACTTTAAACACCTCCACGACTCCCATGCTATTCAATCCATCAATCAGCGCAATGCTTTGAGTGCGCTCCTTTGAGTCCTACCGTAAAACATGATATTTCACCCCAAAAATAAAAGTTGTTTCCCAGCAATAACTTTTGCGTAAAGTTATACATAATTTGATGTACAGAATGCTTGTTTGACGGCTTCGTGAAGGGTCTGTTTACACCCTGTATATAAGCGATGATATTTTATTTCGAGTGTCTCCTGTCTATTTACCTATATGTCATAAAAGAAAGGCACGGGACTATTAAAAATTTGAATTGCGAAAATTCAAACAAGCTCCAGAATTAATCGTATTCGTGTAAATATTGTGTGTGCGTAATGAAATGCTTTTATTCCTTTAATATAATTAATCCTGTATTATAATTATTGTAGCAATTCAAATAAGCAGTATCTACAAATATATATAAAAATGAGGACGGGGATTATTAATGTAAAGTCAGCCGATATGAACGTGACAATATTGTGAATAAACATGTTTAATTCGTAGAAATTCCTGCGATTACGTGCTACGGCGTAGGTGGTGCTACGGCGTAGATGTGCTACGTCGTTTCCATGGTGGTACAACATTAATTATTATGAAAGCTATTGCTATTTTATTGTTACTAGAATTTTAATATAAATTCATCAATTATGGAACAAAAGGCCGTTTTTGCTGCCGTTGTTATTAAAATGATTAAATTTATAAATTGCACGTGCCATTTCGTTGAACCGACAACATATTTTTTAATTAACTAGAAAGTATACAATGCTGCAATGCAAGGTTTCATGCTTGTTTTATTTGTAAATCATTTAATTAATATTTAAATTATTTCCAAGTAGCACATTCAGTCCTTTGTTATCGCTAGAGAATATTACTTTGTCCGATCATTCACTGGTCACTTTTATGTATCAATGTTTTGTACAAACTTATGAAAGTATGAAAAGTAGCTTATTACTTTTATATCTATAAATTCATGGCAATTATTAGATGGTGCATTATAATCTCATTAATAATAAATAATGACTAACGTTAATAAGCCTGACATAGTGGTGACACGAGAACCTCGTGAAAGAGAAACAAATTAAATATCTCGACTTGGCACACGAGGTTGTCGACATGTGGAATGTGAAGTCGGCTATCATTGTGCCGATTGTCGTGACGGCCAATGGCCTTATGGCCGAGAGCTTCGACGACCATCTTTCGAGGCTCTCTTTAGGCGGTTGGATCAAGGGCCTGATTCAGAAGGCAGTCCTCCTCGATACGGCTCGCATTGTGAGGACGTTCTGTATCTGAAGCCCCAACCACCGGTAGCTTGGACCCTGCTCCCGACAGCAGCGGACCGTTATTTTTTATATGGTTTTTTTTTAAGAAATATTTTAAAATGTTAAAAATGTGTAGAAAAATGAATAAAGGAAATAATGACTGACAGACCTCCTTCAGGTTTTTTGCGAGCAATCAAGTATTTCATTCCATTTTAAACATTTAAAAGGAAATGCTGTAAATTATTCACAAAATTTTTGCGAGACAAACATGGTAAACCCAAGGGCAATGTTTGAGAGGCCGTCCGTTCTTGTAAACATACGCTTGCGTGTAATTTGTGTGAAAGCCGACGCCAGAAAGTTGAAGCTCTTTTAAAAATGTTATTTCAGCCTTTCTTGATATTTCTAATGTCAATTTATTTAATTTTGATGTCGGGTAAAAGCAGACAAACGATATTATATTTAAGTGCTGTTCAAAATTCTATGAAGAAGTAATTTACTACACTTAAACATCTAAAATTATGCTACAAAAATTTTTTAGGTTACAAAAATGCCATTTTTCCTACAAATTCACAGTGTCCTCTTCTTCACTTTCATCCATCAAATTATGTAAGCTTCCATCTTCCCAAGACTTAAACCGTCTTGGGAAGATGGAAGTCGGGTGCATGCAATTTATCCTAAACTTAGTGGTTAGTCCACCACTATGTCTCCCTAATGGACATCGTTAGATTTATGAAAATTTATGGATTTTGGAGTCGATGACAAAAGTTAATAATTACATATCATGACATCACGCTTCTAATCTACTGAGGGTTATATAGGTAGAGATGTCCCTAATAGCACACTCACATTTAATAGGAGTTTAAGTCCTATGTGATAGGAGGCGAGCCTATTTCCATCAACTGGGCATAAATCCAGACTCCGTGGGTGCTACTGACAAATTCTTGATGGAAAAACCTAACAACACTTTGCCCGACCCGGGAATCGAACTCAAGAACTCATGCTCAGTAGAAGCGCTTGCGACTACTCGACCAACGAATCAGTTTGTTCTTATTTATCACATCCTACTTCCTACTTAATATTATAAATGCGAAAGTTTGTGAAGATGGATGTTTGTTACTCTTTCAAGTAAAAACTCCAGAACGGATTTGGATGAAATCTTGCACACATATAGTTTATAACCTGGATTAACACATATGATACTTTTGATATCGGTAGTATGATCCCGTAGGACAAATTATCAAACTTCACGCGGAAGAAAACGCGAGCATAAGCTAGTAATATCTGTACCTAAAAGTGAGGCAGTTTAGAGCAATAAAGATGATCTCGAACAGAGACATTGCCTCACTAATTAATTAACCCATAAAATGCATACCTCACTATACCCATACATCCAAACTTCTCAAGAAAGTACGTCTGCCTGACTTAGTTGCCTTAAGAGGCTAAACTTGAACGGTACTTAAGGTGGTGTATTGAAGCAGTTTACTCCAAGAGCATGTACTTGCAACTGCAAGAAGATTACCGCTTGTGGTTATTGCAGACTGGGTGATATACATATGTGAACACCGCTTTAGGAACACATTTTGCTTATGGAGGCTATAAACATTAGAGGTTCCATTATAGCATGAGCTTCAGCTTTATTGGTGTGTGAAGGCCTGTACCGTTTTTGGTGCAACTCCCATAAATCTGTTACATTATTATAGGAGTCTAACAATTTAAGTATCCTGTCTGGTGGTCGCTTTTTCAGTTTAGTTTGAGGTTTTTTATTGTGTAGATTTAAGCTTTTTTTTTTAGTTTTTTTATATTATGATTATTTGTGGTTTAAGTTAGACGAGAAGATACCACGCAACTTCCCGAACGCTGCCCAGCTGAATCATATTCGCCCAGCCGAGCAACCGTTCCGCCCGCGAACCGGAAGACGTTGCGTTGGAAGGCCTGCCACAAGGTGGACCAATGACCTGGTGAAAGTTGCAGAAATCCGCTGGATGCGAGTCGCACGGGACCGGTCAATGTGGCGACACTTGGCGGAGGCCTATGTCCAGCAGTGGATATCTGCGGCTGAAATGATGATGATGATGATGGCTTGTTGTGTCCACCTGTGGCAAGTGCAAAATAAATATTATTTATTTATTTAAACTTCATGTACAATAGTGGTACAAAGGCGGACTTAATGCCACAAGGCAAATATGCAAATAAAAATAAAAAATGGCAAATATGTTTTCTTTCTTACTTAGTAAAATGCAAGTCACTCTTTGCTATATTTGACCAGCCGGTTTTTAAGAAAATAAACACTTCCAAAATATTTTATGTAGGTACCTTAAAATAAATCAACCGCACATAACACGAAAGGTTCACACAACATCATGTATAATGTATCGGCTGCCCTTGTTTCATTTTATACGAGAAAAAATATCCTGTAAACTTTATCAACATCGCCTGTAAATTGAATTGGACTACGGGCTACAGATGTGTGGACGACGCAGCCGAAAAAACGTAATTCTATAAAGTCAGCATGTGGAGATTGCGTCCATTGCCCTTTGCGTCTTTTTCTGCTAACGTAGTAAAAAGCTTGAGCCGTGTTAGGCACACGATACAACTTTATGTGAAGGGACAGTATACTATTCGGTTGGCAGAGACCGCAAACTTTTGGTACTTTCTAGAAAAAAATGGTGGATGGTGGAAATGTCATTTCGAAGAAGTGGCTACAAGAAATGTTGATGATAAGTAAATCATGAAAATATGACGGAAAATGTTACTATGGTGACAATGAAAGTTTTTTTTAATTTTCTGAATTGAATTGAAACCGGAACCTTCATTGAATTCAGTAGATGCATAGTTACATTCAAAACCAATGAAAACTAGCGTTGGTTAGAGATCATGACAGGGGGCAGCTATGGGAGAAGGGTCGTTCAGATTCCTCCGAATGATTCAACCGCAAACGGAGGATGGTCACATTGTTCTCTTCAATGATAAAAGTTTAAACATAAGTTACTTCTAACATAGTATTATGTATCGAAATACTTACCAACTTGAATAACGTGGAATAATGTACAAAGAGGTTTGCTTTGTGGACTGCTTCGTTGATCGAGTGGTTGCAAGCTCGACTGCTGAGCATGAGGTCCAGGGTTCGATTCCCGGGTCGGGAATAGTGTTATTAGGTTTTTCATAAGCAATCTCCCAGTAGCAGCCACGGAGTTTAGATTTGTGCCCGGTTGATGGCAATAGGGTCGCCCCCTATTACATGGGTATTAAAATATAACTTGCGAAATTTGGGTGTGCTAATACGTACCTCTGCCTAACCCTTCGGGGATTACAGGCGTGAGGTTATGTTACGTCGGTTTATTTTCCTCAATACCACTTTGGCAGGAAAATAAATGCGGGCAATAATGTAACCTTTCTACCGCTGTCGATTACGAGGTAAGCTTAAAGATATTCTGTTGATGAACTCTCTCGCGTTAAGCATGACGACCTTGCTTAATGTAGCGTGTGTTATTAAGTAAAGCGCTTTACATCGATTTATGTAAGATGTAAGCGATTTTTATGTACGTACGAGACGTAAAGCACCAAAAATGAGTTCGATGTTCTCGTTCGAAATTATGTTGAGGAACATTTAAAAATAAATTCCTCTAGTTAAGAGCTTCACTAGAAGAATTTATTTTAAATGTTCTTATTAGATTGCTGATTGATTGAGTTTGCTTTGAACTTTGAGTGAATTTAAACAAATTTATTTTTTAAAGAAAATCTTTGAGGTCGAAATGTAACTTACATAAATGTCATTTATTTGCTAGGTACTGTAAACTATTGACAGAATCAATAGGAAACCTGTCAAAATCAGTTAAGACAGACATAAAGTTCTACAAATTTACCGAGCAAAACACTTTTCGTTTACAATCTATTAAACCAAGTAATATCCGCCTCACTTCTAGATAGAGTAAAAGTTAATTTTAGTCAATATACTTTTCAATTTCGTTTTTCGTACACAGAATTTTATTATTAGCCATTCAATTTAGTAAGAACGCCAAGTTTAGAAGGAGACCAATTTAATGAGTTAGCTTCACAAAGAAAAACATATTTTCTTCTTAATTGATCCTGTAGGGGCTTGTACATTTAAAACTCCTTTCTTGAATCAACGTTTATTAAAAGGTTTTTCTTGCATTTACAAGTGCAGCTAATAATGCCGAGTGGCGCGCAGTGTTGCCAGAATTTTCGCTCGCACCGCAGACAGCGTTGTGCCGCGTCGCCGTCGCACGCGGCATGGCTTCAGCAAGTGCGGCTGCACACTGTGGCGTGCACATACTCCGCGGCGTTGAAGCTATTTCAAAAATTATGGTGTCGTGCGCAATAGACACATTTTGTGGACGGCCCGTTTTATAAGGCATTAGTTGGTATGGACGTCCGCAACCCAAACAATCCCATCATTGCCAGGATATATCTTCATTATGCGCCCCATGCGCCAGTCGAGAGGCATCAGATTGTCCTCTCATAGCACGACCAGATCCTTTGATATTACTTTACTTTAGCTTGAAAAGGTAAAGATAAAAACAAAAAAAATAGGTAAAGCCTACCAATTATAAAATAAAATAAAATATAATTTATAAACAGAATATCCATTACCACTTAGGTAAATTCCAACAATAATTAAACATAAAATCTATAAATAGGTACTTTTCCTAAATAGCGTTGTATTTTTAAAGAGAAATTAAAAGTTTTAAACACTCAAGTGACAAACTTAGGTTCCAGAGCAATGATTTCGGAAAATATTAAGGTTACTCTTAAAATGTCGATGTCTGTGTTGGACGGATTTAAAACCAAGTTTTCATATCAGATCTTTATACCAAGAGATTTCTCAGGAATAACCATCATAAGTTAACTGTGATAATCGTGTGTGACTGGGGGAAAATCTCTTACTTTTTCCCAATATTGAGTTTTACCGAACTCCATTTTAATTTACACTTTTACAACTAAATAATTTAAAATTTTGTGGAGTCGTGTGGTGAAATAATAAAGTTACTTTGATAAAAACTTGCATATTTTTTGAAAATAAATGAAAACTTAAAAAAACACGCCTATCGTCGTACATCTTCTATACCTTTCACTCGCACGTTTGCATACGTTCCGTTACAAATTTAAAGTTTAGGCTCGGGCTGTATGTCAGGTCAAAGTTAAAGGTCAAGTTAAATAAAACAAGCATACGTTACTGAAAATCCCGGAGAACATAAATAACAGTTAAAATGTAGTGAATGTAGTCAAACCATCGCGCATGTAGAAAGTTTAAATAAACAATTAATAATCCGTTAAGCTACATAGTTTAATCATACAAAGCTGGCTGTGACTGAATTAAATCATATAATGCTTATTATTTATAGCATTTATAAGTCTTATATACCAGTAATGTTTACCTACATATTTCTTTCATGTTTTTATATGTACCAAATTGTATTTGCAAAGGTAAGTATGGTAATACAACCGATCATTTACAAGATCAAAAGGTTATATTCTACGAAAGTGTTTTAACAATGTTTTTAGCAAACCTTTTCGTTGCCGAAAAAACTTGATTCTCACGGATATTCATTTATCGTCTTTAAAGAGTTATTTACTATAATATTCTCGTATAATTTATTCCTGAAACGGAAATTCCAGTCCATTTACTCTACTTTAGCACTTTGGTTCGACGAAGGGAAAAGAAACGCTTTTAATAAAAGTAATTTCGGAACAAATTTACTCGATTTGCGTCGGATAAATGTTGAATAATAATTATGGAGGAGGGTTTCAACTAAGTAATTTGCTTAAGTTGCTTTGCTGTGAGCTTCGTATTGACGCCCTGACTGACGCGACGCGACGCTCGCATTCAAAATATCAAAAGTTTCCATTGAACTCGCTGCCACTGAATATTCATTCTTGTAATTGTTTCATTAGTTCAACTAATGTTTTTATTAATCCACTGAGACAGCAATTAATAAAGCCATTTGTATTATTATTAATAGCGACGTGTCGTTTTGAATTTGCGCTGAAACATTGGCACTCCCCAAGGGTTTATTTGACAAATTTTATTTTCACATTACAGAGATGAGGTTGTCAAAATAATAAATCGATTTGCGGGTGATGAGGATTGAAAACGTTCAAGATTAATATTAGAACTGGCATGTAATTTGAAACGTTTTTATATTTTTTTACATTAAGTATAAGATTTCTTAAATTTTCCTGCCTTTCAAAGGTTGTCTGGAGATTATAATCACTATAAAGAACGATCCCTTATGTGTGATTACATCTAATTAACGTTAAACAGAGATATAGGTGGTTTGTTAGTTTGGATGTATGAGATAATCTTCGAAAATACTAAGCCATTTAAAAAAAAATCTTTCTTTGATATACAGATCAGTAGATCTACACTTTAACCGAGTACCATAATTAATAATTAAGTTTTTTAAATTTTTTAGACGGGAACGAAGTCGCGGGCAGAAACTAGTGAAACCTAGATTTGTAAGTACCTACAAAGGTTTAGACAAGAAAATATCAAAAAAACCTTTTTTAAAAAAAGAAAATCTACGTCACCAGTCAACTATAATTTATTTTATTTACTACAACTTTCTTAAATGAAAAATTCAGAAGAATTACTTTACGATTTTATACATTGACTAAATTAATCGATTTCTTGATAGGTTACGCTTGTTAAGGTTTAAAACGAAAAATAATTTTACGGATTTTTTTTTGACAATACCACAAAGGGATAATTATTTCGTAACGATTCTGGGTACCTATTAAAATGTAGTTCGGTCTTAAGAAATTTTCAGTTAGAAAATTCAACTCAGATTGCTTTGTAGAATAAATAAATGTTAATATAATGATCCTATTTTCGACGCGCGTGTATGAACGTGGTCGAGGCGAAAGGTGAATGTTAGAATTGTAGCTTGGCATTCCGTAGTTTCAATTTCATCATCATCATTTCGGCCGAAAGACGTCCACTGCTGGACATAGGCTTCCCGGGTGGGTTTTGCCATAATCGCCACAGCACGCTCACAGTACAGTTGTTAAAAAAACACAGAGAACGCTGCTGCCCATTTTCTGGTAAGTCCCTTAGTCGCCTCTTACGACATCCACGGGACGATATGGGATGGTGTTATTATTTATGCCCGGCACCATACAGTTTCAGTTTACCCCTATATAATTATCCCTTTCAGTACCTATTATAAATAACGCAGTACAACGCCTTTGAGTGACGTAATACAAAGGTGCGATCAAGTTTCCTAGAAATGGTATTGTTTCTGTTCGCGTGTAAATATCCGGAAAGCCATCTCCTCTGGGACTTGACTGATAAACTAAGGGAACTAATTTCGCGACAACTACCAACATACCTACATATAATTTATTAGTACCAATACCATACGCTTCGGTGTTAACCTAATTAGTTTTTATATTAGCCTTTATTTATTAGCACTGTTTTGCAGTTGATTAAAATGTATTGGGGTCTCATGTGTGCGAAGTTTGTAATTGGGTTTAATGGAATTGTAGGTAAAAAATATCAACCACGTTGTAATTTTTTAAAAGGTTGGTACCTATATTGACTACCACATTTGTGTAATGGTCGCAAGCGCTACAGCTGAGAGTTCCCGAGTTCGATTCCCATGTCGGACAGTGTTTTTGGGTTTTTTCATCAGGAATTTCTCAGTAGCAGCTACGAAGTCTGAAGATGTTACGACCACCAAGGTATTGATTGTATTGTAGAAGACCCCTTATGCTCTAGAAGGTAAATCTGAAGAAGATACGACCACCAAGGTATTGATTGTATTGTAGAAGACCCTTTATCATCGAGAAGGTAAATTTGAAGATGTTATGACCACCAAGGTATTGCTTGTATTGTAGAATACCCCTTATCAACGAGAAGGTAAATCTGAAGATGTTACGACCACCAAGGTATTGATTGTATTGTAGAAGACCCCTTATCATCGAGAAGGTAAATTTGAAGATGTTATGACCACCAAGGTATTGCTTGTATTGTAGAATACCCCTAATCAACGAGAAGGTAAATCTGAAGATGTTACGACCACCAAGGTATTGATTGTATTGTAGAAGACCCCTTATCCTTGAGAAGGTAAATCTTGAGAAAATGCTTTCAGATTGAAACTTACTTATACACTTATAAACTACCTAGGTGGGTACACAAATAACGAAGTGACTTCTCAACAGAAAGTCATCATCATCTGCCTAGCCTTTTCCCAAATTTATTGGTCTGTTTCCGGTCTTACCGGATGCAGCTGAATTTCAGTATTTTATATGGAGTGACTGCCTATCTGACCTCCACAAAACAGTTAGTACTGGGTACTGGGTACCCCTTCGTAAGACCGGTTGTCAGACTTTCGGACCACTTACTACCTGTAACGACTGTCAAAGATCTACAAATGCAGCCGAGACCAACGGCTTAACGTGCTTTGCGAGGCACGGAGGAATCTCGGTATATAATGATGGTCATCCATCCAAAGACCGACCTTGGCAAGCGCGGCTTAACCTTTATGATCGACCCGTGCGGCTGTTATTATTTAGCCACGAGCTCCTTAAACAAAATATTCTGTACCTATTTTCTAATAACTCATGAAATACAAGTTAATAAAAAAAATGGAATCAGTTTCCAAACAAACCATACTTTTTCCGCGATAAAAATAAAAAAAAATGGTGCGACCTAGCACAAACAAACTATGTAAATCGTTAAAAATTTTCGCATGTCATATTTCACGAGTTCACCAGACAATATTGTGGTACTACGTGGAAAAATTAATAGCCATATTCAAATGGTATGACGTTTGATATATCGCTCGTTTTTTTTTACCCGACTACGGTGAAGCCAAAAGGAAGGTTAACGATTGTAAATTTGTTTTATACATAGGTACTTTTAAATGGCGTCTGAGACATTTACGGTTTTTGAATTTTGAACATTCTAGACAGGGTTATGTTTCTGTTAAGTAGGTATTTTCCTAGTTTTGTCTACTTATTTTAACCTGAACCAGAAACCTAGTCTTAAAACATAGTCTAACACTTGTATCTATAGTCAAGCTAGAGCAATTACTTGAGCTTAAGTAATTTTACTTACGCAACCATTTCAATGCAATAGACAAGAATTAGAACGAAGTAAGAACCGTCAAAGAAATCAAAGCTAAGGATTCTAACTTTTGACAGTTCTAACTTCAAACAATTACTAAACTACAGAATAAAAATCGTATCTTAAATAATTACTTTTACTCAATTAATCACTATCGGATGATGAGGAAATTAGGTATAGGTGGAAGGGATACTTTGAAAAACTGATGAATGAGGAGAATGACTGGAACGGTGTGCTGGACAATAAACCAGTGAATGAGGGGTTAGTGAGAAAGGTTAGTATGGATGAAGTGAGAATAGCAGTAAATGGAATGAAGAATGGTAAAGCTCTAGGACCTGACGGTATACCGGTTGAAGTTTGGAAGTTATTACGGGTGGATGGATGGACGTGGTTAGCTTTATTTTTCAATAAGTTGTTGCTGGAAGAAGCCATACCTGATGAGTGGTGCAACAGTTCGCTGGTGCCCATCTTTAAAAATAAAGGTGATGTGCTGGAGTGCAATAACTATAGAGGAATAAAGCTGATGGCGCATAGTATGAAAGTTTGGGAGAAAGTTATTGAAAGACGACTGAGAGAAGAGAGTGAAATTTCACGAAATCAATTCGGTTTTATGCCTGGTCGGGGATCGATGGATGCCATTTTTGCCATTCGCCAGCTGTGCGAGAAATACAGAAGTGCGCACAAAAACTTGCACATGGTGTTCATCGACCTCGAAAAGGCATACGACCGGGTACCTCGTGAAGTTTTGTGGTGGGCCCTGAAAGAGAAAAGTATGCCTGGAAAGTATGTGCAGTTGATCCGAGCGATGTACAGTCGATGTAGTACCCAAGTTCGGTCTACAGCGGGCAATACCGGCAACTTTAATGTGGCGGTCGGCTTGCACCAAGGGTCGGCTCTAAGCCCTTACCTCTTCCTGGTGATAATGGACGCACTTACGTCGGACATCCAGGAAGAGGCTCCTTGGTGTATGCTGTTTGCCGATGACATTGTGTTGGTTGCCGAGAGTGGCCTAGAGGTCCAGAACAGATTGGAGGTGTGGTGGCAAAGACTGGAGAATGTTGGCCTGAAAATCAGTAGGACTAAAACAGAATACTTGTTCTGTGATTTCGGCGGTCTCTCCAGTCCTGTGCCCATAACACTTGCCGGAACGCCCATACCGATCTGTTCCGATTTTCGGTACCTCGGGTCATTTGTCCAAGGGAATGGCGAAGTAGACCGAGACGTAACGCACCGGATCAACTCAGGATGGATGAAATGGCGACAGGTCACTGGAACAACTTGCGACCCACGGATGCCCCTCAAATTAAAGGGGAAAATATACAAATCCGTGATTAGACCTGTCGTACTGTATGGATCGGAATGCTGGGCTGTGAAGAAGATGGATGAAAAAAGATTGCATGTAGCCGAGATGAGAATGTTGAGGTGGATGTGTGGTGTGACAAGAATGGATAAGGTAAGGAACGAGTATATTAGAGGAAGCTTAAAAGTTGCGCCAGTTACAGAAAAGCTAAAAGGGAATCGACTGTCTTGGTATGGGCATGTGATGAGGAGGGACGAATCGCATGTGACTAAAAGAGTGATGAATATAAACGTGGATGGATGGAGAGGGAGAGGAAGACCAAAGAAACGATGGATGGATTGTGTGAGGAATGATATGCAGGTGAAAGGAGTAAATGATAGCATGACGGTTGATAGAGGAGATTGGAAGAAAAAAACGTGTTGCGCCGACCCCAAGTAACATGGGACAAGGGCAGGAAGATGATGACTCAATTTATCACTTGAAATTGTTTATAGATACTGGTGTAAATCGTCAACACGCTGCGATCAAAATGTATTTCATAATAATTACTATGTGTGAACTTTTGGACTAAAAGAAAATATTCAGACACTTTGATTTAAACCACCTACTAACAAAACCTGTTGTTAATTCAACGATTTTTTTTTGTTTTGTCCTGTGTGAGTCTAATAAATACATTTTCTTTCTTTCTTTTCTTTCTTTTTTACTACTTTCTGACACTTTTTTTTCCGGATTGTAAATCATCAAATGACCCCCCCACTCTGGGCGGAGCGGAGGGGCGTGTCAGACTTGTACTGACTAAAACCCATCCATGTCCCTTCTTTGCCCTTTGTGTTCCAGGGCCACGGTATCTCTTTCGAACAGTCCCGCAGCCCTGGCAGGCATCGGCCCCTGTGGACCCCTACTTGATTGCTGACATCTCTTTGAGGCGCGCGTGGAACACGAACGCGCCGTCGACACGGCCTGTCGTCATAAGACGGCCGGACCCTTGAATTGATCTTTCAACGGTACGGATGTAGAGAGATTTTGGGGTATTCCTCAAATCGCAACTCTTTTTAAACGCAACAACTAAGCGCAACTAAATTATTCCTCGAAGCGCAACTATAGTTGCGCTTACAAATTCAAATTAAAAAAAATATATGTTTATTCTTCAAAGCGCAACCATGATTTAAAAATAAATAATGAATCCATCATACCCCTCTCTATTTTTCGTCATGGTTGCGCTTTCAGGTAATTTAGTTTCGCTTAGTTGGTTGCGCTTAAACGTAGTTGCGGTTTGAGGAATACCCCGAGATTTTGTCCGTTGAGTTGTATACTATCATTATTTTCATATAATCAGGATAAATATACCATTTATATTCCGTGAAGTGATTCGAGGAAACTAAAAGCATTAATATACCTTATCAAAATGTTTAGTATGAGCTTGCGAAACACTACCCATCAATTACTTACTGTAGGTAATTTATACTCCATGTAATTAATTATTTACTACCCGCTGTAGTTCCCGGTATAAATTAAATATACATAATTATCAACACCTATGTCAACAGATATCGTGTTAAATTACATAAAGCAATTAATTTACTGTATTGTACATGTAAAGACAACTAAATGGTATTTAAAAAAAAAACTTTGCCCCACACTAGGAATTTCTCCTGTATCGTGGGTGCGTTAACAAACATTTAAACTCACATACACAAACAGCCAGACCCGAACAACTACCGGTAGGCCATACAAATATTTGTTCCGTGCGGGAATCGAACCCGCGACACGAAGCGCAGCAGTCAATCGCTCAACCACTGCGCCAACCGTGCCGTCTGTGCCGTCTACAGGTCAAGCGTTTGTTTGACCTGTAGCAGAGAGCCTGTAACTTTTGACGTCTTTGAAAAGTAGTAATAGCATCTGTCTTGGTACAGCAGTTCAGTTGCGACCTCTAATGTTACTGATGCCCTTAGTTGTTTCCAACACTAGGCATTGCCTAAATAGGTAAATGCCTTAAACTCAGTCGTGTAAAACCCATATTTTTGGAAGGTTGTAATTCCAACAGTGCTTTTATTAAAGCATTCACTATATTTTTTTATTAATACAATATCTTGAATTGTGCTATGGCGAGGAAATTCGAAGCTTTTCACATTTTTATTACGTCAGTAATGTAGAAAAAAGAATGTCGCGTTTTACTAACGAACTAAGAACTTCAACAAAAGCAAAATTTGTTACATAAACTGTTTATTTAGGTTTCTGTTATAACAAGTAAACTAGGCTTTGACCTGTACCCTAAGCTGTAACTTTTAGAGGTTGAAATCCCAAATATTCAACAGTTTAAACGGTTCCTAGTAGGTTTAGGAGAATGAAAGTCTAAAACTATACATTTGCGCTGAGCTATTCAAACTTTTTTAAAAGGTTCTACAGGCCTAAATTTGAATTTCCAGTGAGTTTGTACTATCTTGAAACAAAAAGAAAAGAAAACACTAATCAGTCAGTGCGTCCAAAGGACGAAAATATCCTAAGCTATTTGGACGAATCCGTCATAATATGGCCGCCCACAAGCTCATACTATTAACTATTTCAGCATTCTAAAATACTGAATATACAGTAAATTAGGACTACATCATAACATCACGCCTGTAATCCCTGAAGGTTTAGGTAGCCTACCTAATAGTACACCCACATTTCTCCAGGTATTTTAAATCCAATCATGCAATAGGGGGCGAGATTTTTGCCATCAAACGGGCACAAATCCAGGCTTCGTGGCTGCTACTGTGAAATTCCTTATGGAAAAACCCAATAACAATTGGTCCGACCCGGGAATCGAACCCAGGACCTCATCCAAAACAGATTTCAAATTAATTATTTTATTATCCAACAATTACTTCGGAACATTTGACAAATTTTTAAGTGATTTGGGACATTTTGGCAGAACTACGCTCAATTAACCAAAGAAAAGTTCGCACCACGCTGATAACCATCGATAACTAAACCATCGGTATCGGTAAGTCATAAGAAATCGTCCATAAGCTAACACTGACAGCTACTATCGATATAATAGTTCTCTTTAAGATGTCGTAACAGTATCGATAGCCCATTCCCACGCAGCTCTAACCCTGGTATCCTGGAAGGGGTAGTGCGCACCGACCCACTTCCTTATACCACTTACGTCCGATAAGATAAGCATTAAGCAGGCTAATGCATTGCTATTGCTTCCCCTGTAGCACTCCTAGTGAGGCCAATGCAGGATGATGCTATTAGGAATCTCGTTTGTACTAATCTTGTTAAAAAAAACATGTGTTTTCTGCTTATTTGTACATGACACAATTTCTGCTGTATATTTTTAGAGCTGTGGAATAACATGTCCTACGTATATGTCAAAAGTTAGATAATCCATTTTAATACTTCTATTTGGCGTAATGTTGTAACGTCTAAAAAGTATTGAAATCTGTTTTGTAATGAGTCATTGTAAAATGAAGAGAGTAGGTCCGTAGACAAGAAATAAAAAATTACATTTTACACACTAAAATCACTTGCCGCGCGTCTGTCTGTTTGAACTCGTTGGTTTTTTAAACTGCACAAACGGTTTTTAATATGATTTTCACCTTCATTTCGGGGATTGATCCCAAAAGGTTCATAATATCGTACATCATACATATTAAACTTAAAGATAACACGCGATGTTTTGTCAAGTCTTGCGAGCATAAAGCGCCAGTATAAACATAATAAAACAATATCATAAGTACTACCTACTAAGTCTCCCAAATAGTGAAGACAAAAATAGAGGTAGTAATGGACGAGTAACGAATGGATGGAAAACATGGTCATTACTTAGCAAATACCTCTTCATTAACGACATGTTGTTTTTCACTTAGATAGATGAATGATGTGAGTTATTACCATAATATTATATGGTATCTGTTGCCACTACATAATATGTAGACTGTTATGCCAATAACGAGTCTATTAGTAATGTTTCTTGATCATTTTTTATATTCTTAGTAATAAACATAATAGAGTTAGAGTCTACGTTCTCACGTCAACTTATTGGTTTTACGAAAGTAAGAATACTCAAAAACCTTTATTACACATACACAAGAAAGTGGTTACAAAATTATGCGAAGTCCCTGACTCCTGTGGTAGGTGATAGACCTGTGTTACAGGAGCCAGTGCCCTCCTTTAAGACGAGATATTACAGAAATATTATACAATATCTATTTGTTGTGTACAATACAAATATAGCAGAAAAATGCAAAATCCAAAAACATTTTTCATGTAAAACTATATAAAATTGTGTTCTACAATACAATATGAAACGCAGTGCAAAAAGGAAAACTAGAAATCGGATCACAGTCACACCGAAACCAGATTCTATGCCAAACGGTATCGTTTCATGAACAAAAAAATAACGGTTACATCTAGTGTTATCGACAGGGAAATATAGGAGTATTGTCACTATTCCTGGCTTTCTGCCAAAGTCTAACTGTCACATCATTACGGTCATATTGTCCTTGTGTGTCTCCATTCGACGAAGCAAGGACGAGAGACACAAACACATGATGATATGTGTTCTGTTGTTGTGATTTCGCTAATTACTTCGCGGAAACATTACATACGAACTTATTTTTTCCATGTTCAAGAGAGCGTGAAATTTATTTTCGGGAAAATAAACCAAGTTACTTCCTATATATGTAGGGAACCTACATTTTAGTTCAAGAAATAAATAATGCAGCATCCACGACTAAGACTGCTTTCAAACGACTCGATTTCACATCGAGTCCGAGAGGCTGCTCGAATCGATTTAAGGCGGGAAGTCCTCGTCCGCTGGGTCCATATATCGAGATGCTGGGTCCAATGATCCGTTACACAATTAATCGCGCAGGTTGGGTGTGAAATTGAGACGTCTATAGGCACCTTTCGATGTCGAACTACCTTTTGGATTCCAATTACGTGTTTCTTTTCATGCATGCTGTAGAAAGAAAATACTGTGCAGTCAACTATGTGATTTTGCATGAATGAAGATGGATGGTTTGTGTTACGTAACCGAGAGGATAATACAACACATGCAATAGCTATGAAAAACCAATTTAAGCGGATTTCTCACTGTACGCGAAGCTAATACAAAGCAAGGTCAGGTTATACTGGATGTGTGTGTTATGCTATGTGTCGCCGAGTGTACATAAATTGACTTGTGCAATAAGTCCATCACATCTAACGGTCATCGGAAACAAGCAAAACAGGGAGCAACACAAATAACTAGTAGGGGTTTTTTTCTTTCCATAAGTCGTATAATTAAAAAGGCAAAGGAACCTTCTCCAGTCAATTTCATTGTGGATTGCAGACAACTTGCTTACAAGTATCCAGTAAACCACGCCATTATAGCATACCCACTTCACAGGTAATCTATATTCATCCTCACTTCGCTCTCATATTCGCTTCGGTGGATACCAAGTCTTAAAACCCCGTTCACAACGTAAAACGATGCGATTTGTCAAGCGACAGGAACGTGCGTCACTTAAATTATTTCCTGCTCGTGAATATTGCTCGAGGATCTCTTGGCTAAATAAAAACAGCCGCTCGGGTCGACCTGAAGATCGATCCGAGCCACCCATTTCATACTGAATTTCCTCCGTGCCTCGGAAAGCACGTTAAGCCGTTGATTCCGGCTGTCATTTGTAGATCTTTGACGGTCGTTTCGGGCCATTACCTACCTGTCAGTGGCCCGAAAGTCTGTCAACAAGCCTTACCAAGGGGTACTGTATTACCCAGTACTAGCTGGGTTGTGGAGGTCAGATAGGCAGTCACTCCGTGTTAAGTACTGATATTCAGCTGCATCCGGTTAGATGGAAGCCGACCCCAACATAGTTAGGAAAAGGCTAGGGAGATGACGATGAGTACCGTCGCGACGCATTTCGCTTCACCGTGGCTTGTGGTATGTGCCAAGCAATTTCCTTTATCCTTTCTTGTGTGTGTAGCTCGTGACAAAACGGTGAGGATGCAGGCCATGATAACAATTACTCTTCAGGTAAAGTACAGACAACCTGTATTTTTTCTAAAAGCATACTTGCTATTTTCACGTCGGTAAAAATTCGCATGAACGAGCTGAATCCAGATTAGTTCTGTGTGAAAGTGAGTACCTACGTAACAAACTCGCACACGCTTTGATATCTAAAGTAAGTTCTACGGTAAATTCGGGGGTGCAGTTGAAAACTATACGTTCATATTTTTGTTTCCAACATTAATTGGTAAGGGATGGGTATCGGATCGAAACAAAATCGACACGATTTTTGAATGAATTTCTGCATTGTTTTTTCCTCTGTGTGCGCTGGAATGAATTTGCGTAGGAATCATATTTTTAGGGTTCCGTACTTCAGTCGGCAAAAACAGAACCCTTATAGGATCACTTTGTTGTCCGTCTGTCAAGACGTCAGGAATGCATGGAGGTATTAAGCTGAAATGAATATTTAATACTCAAATCTGCTACTCCTTGGGGCATTGAAAAAATCAAACTTGTAAGTCAACGCGATCAAATGATATGACCGTTTATGTCGCATATTTTGCAATTTCACAAGAGAATCAAAACCTATGGGGTACTTCCCGTTGACTTATGAAAAAATCATGAAATTTGGCAAGGAGCAATGTTTTACAGTACATTTGTAAAGGCAAAAATCTGAACACCGTAAATATGTAGTTTAATAACAAAATACCTACAAGTTTACACGGAACCCTCGGTGGACGAGTCCAACTCGCACTCGAGTGTCATAATTTTAAAAATTCTATGCTTTTCTTTAAGTATTACTTCCGACCCACTATTTTATCGTAAAAACAATCTGTTATGATTATTTAAAATTAAATTCAACTTTTGTGTGATCAAGACGCAACGGATTTTGGTGTGGTCTCACCATAATTAAGAAAATTTATTACGGAAGTTTTAAATTATGAAAAATATGTTATAGATAAACCATTTATTCAGTGCACACAAAAGATATAGCACAACACACAGAAGCACAATGAAAACAACAAACAAACAATAAAAACTAGTAAACGAGAACGACGAACGACACGACGAACGACTAGTTTATAATATTCAACTTAAGTACAATCTTTAACACTATGCAAAGCAGAGGCGCGTCGCTAGTCAAAATTATAATCCAATGTTCATACACCTAAACCCTTAATAACATTTACCTACGAAAAACGTATTTGAAATATGTAAACAAAACGAATTACATAACAGCTATCTACCTACGCACTTATCGTTCCATTAGAGAGAATTGCCAATTCCTACGTTCATGTGTGACCGGACTCGTCAAAGCAAAAGCTGTATTTTACACGGTCCCAAGTAATTACTACGACGTAATGGACGGAAAGATCGTGAACCTTCTACCGGTAATAGATCGACGTATCCAAAGTACTGAGGCTAAAGAATGCCGCGGTTTCATTGGCTACCGATTAAGGCGTAAGCTACACTTTCTGGGATTAATAGTTTAATTAATCTTCTGTACGAGTTGAATAGGTAAGGTTGAGGAGTTTAGGGCTATTGCTGAGCCTATATCGTTTGTGAACGCCTGACGTTAATGCCAGGGATAATGTACGGGAGTATGGGGAGTTATGACGATGTTGACTGTGAACGGCCTGTTTGATACTGTACCGTTATTTGTTATTGATCTGATTGAACGTTAACATTGACCTGATTGGGTTATGAAAACGATTTTAGATACCTATATTTATTAAGTACGTTACCGGTAATTGACTGCCGAATAATTCGATTAGATACTAGCTGTTGCTGTTGCTGTTGCGTTGGGGTGCGCGGGGGGGGGGGGGCTTCATCCGCGTGAAATTATTATAAAAATATTCCTTCCCTATATGAATTTGATTTTTTTAACAATTTCATTGATTTTAATTTTTTTTGCACGAAACCCTAATCTTTTTTCTAAAATAAAAGTACATCTTATAACATCAGCTATCTGCCAGTAAAAGTTCCGTCAAAATCGGTTCATCCGTTCCGGAGATTAGCCGGAACAAACAGACAGAAAAAATAAAAAGTCTTTTGTACTTTCATAGACAGTCGCTCCATGTAAAATACTGGTATTCAACTGCATCCGGTTAGACTGGAAGCTGACCCCAACATAGTTGGGAAAAGGCTAGGCAAATGATGATTGTACTTTGATATGCATTCAGTAAAAAGCTGTTAAATTACAAACAGACACATCAATTTTATTTATTTGTAGAGATGGGACACGGAATGTTCTAGAACTGATAGAAAGAAACAACGGAATGCCATTGATGGAAAGTCTAATATAAAAAAAAATGCTTCTAATGTCTCATCTGCTTACTCCGTAGACCTACTGAATTAAGTTATCACTCAAGCCTAAGTCATCTCGTTGCCACCTAAAATTTAGAGCATCTACAAAACAATAGAACTGAAAACTATGTCAACTTGTTAGTTGGATTGCCTTTTGTTTTAAAAATATAAAACTGGTTTTCTATTGTTTCTCTGCCCGATAGTGTCCTATTTTTAGGCTGCGTTCACACCGAAGCGTGTACTCGATAGCCGAATGTGAGTACAACGTAACCTAACCTATGACGTTCGAACTACTGAGATATAGGCCTCTGTAACAGGGAGTGGGCAATAATCCTTCATACGTGCTCAGAGCGGCTTATTGGTTGTCACATGTTTTTGATTTTTTTGGTTCTAGAACATGCGGAACATTCTCAAAGTAGTTTTCTTTCACCGTTTTGAAAGTAATTATGAAAAAATAAACTACACGGTGTAAAATGCCTACCTGGGGTCGAACTCATTCTGTCGGATCAGAAACCACTGGACCACCAGTGACTGTGAGCATCAAGTACAAAATGTATGTTTATAAAAACGAATTCTGTTCCTCCTTTGTTTTGATATTTGACCTAACGATGTTTTTGATACTTCACAGTCGGCGGACAACTATTATATAAGCTTGGTGTAAACACAGCCTTAGTGTATATTCCCGAAAATAGAAGAGTTCCGTGGAAACACTTATGAAATTACTTGAATGTCGGGCTGTCTACTGTCACAATATTTTTTCTCCGAATAGCACACTCGGTATGACAAGACGTTGGACTGAATTATTAGATATTGTTGCTACGTTGCTTAGATGTCCAAGAAAATTACTGGATAGTTTCCGAAAACAGAAATACACTACACGGGTTTAGTTGATTGAATTACATTTTGTTGTTTCACCGGGAGCTCTTAGAAAGAAAGACTTCGTGCTGAAAAACATGGTTGATTTACACATTTACAAACAATTTGGAACAGTACTTTACAGTTTCTTAAAGTTTACAGGAACAAAAATGATAAGGTCTCGTCAAAAATGCAGTAAACAAAAAAACATGATTTTGTAGTAGGTACATAACGGGTGATTTTTTAAGAGGTATATAGGATTTGATTTTCAAAAAAAAACACAAAAAATTTGAAAAATTTGATGAAATCTTTATTGGAATCGATAGAACGATCAATATAATTTAATGTTTGAAGATGATTTCATGCAAATGCTGGCCGCGGCTCCGGTTTAGATGGCCCATTCAGATAAACTGTTCACCGAAGGCGGTTTATTTTTTTTTGCCCAAAATGGAAGAATTGGACATGCCTGACATGTGGTTTCAACAAGACGGTGCCACATGCCACACGGCACGCGAAACAATGGCCCAATTGAGAGCCGCCTTCGGTGAACAGTTTATCTCACGTTTTGGGCCCGTCAATTGGCCGCCTAGATCGTGTGATCTAACGCCTTTGGACTATTTCTTGTGGGGCCATGTTAAGGCTCATGTCTACAGGTATAAACCAGCAACGATTGACGCACTGGGAGCCAATATTGAAGCATTTATTCGTGATACACCGGCTGATATGTTGGAGAGAGTGTGCCGAAATTGGGCCTTGCGAATGGGCCATCTAAACCGGAGCCGCGGCCAGCATTTGCATGAAATCATCTTCAAACATTAAATTATATTGATCGTTCTATCGATTCCAATAAAGATTTCATCAAATTTTTCAAATTTTTTGTGTTTTTTTGAAAATCAAATCCTATACCTCTTAAAAAATCACCCGTTATTTAAATTTTATGTTGCATATTTTGGCATTTTTGTTGCTATTTTTAGCATATATGAAGCATATTTCGACGGTTTTAAGTTGCATATAATTCAGTCTCTATAAATCATCATCAATTAACCCAAAACCTAGTCTTTTTCACTAACACGAAGCGATACCTTAATAAACGCCTAGATGAAACATTGCACTGATGGAATTTCAATTCTCGGTGCTGAGCAAAGCGTCAATGGATCCAACAATGCGTTTTAATTCGGCATTTGAATGTCCAATATTTGGCGATATTAGACATAACGGGTATAACTCATCTCAAACTCCGAGTTCATGCAGAGACGAGCGTACCAAAACCATTACACCAACCACATTGAACGATAAGCATATATCTAACAAGGGCACGACCAGAAAGTCTCCGGAAATGTAGGCTATGCTATGTCAAGACTTAAAGTACTGGTCCTTTTATTTAAGCAGCCTTATGCATACAGCATACGTGTTTTGACCGTTGCTCGAATCTAGAAGCCGACCATGCACTTAATTCATATTTTATTAGCAGCCATTGTTTCCGAAATATACAGAAAGGCATTTTAAAAAACTCACTATAAAGGTTCAGTCAACTGGTGCCGATAGATTGCAGATCAGCTGCGGACACCGGACACTGATCAGTTCGTTATTTGTCGGGGTTCAATACTCGGAGCCGCGATTGTTTTTTTTTTTAATACTAAACAGTCTTACGTTTGGCCGCATCTCACCTGATGTGAAGCGATGATGCGGCCTAGGGTGAACTTTGAAGAGATCCAGAATATAACGATCGGGTAACAGAGAAGCCGGCAGTGAATTCCACAGACTGTCAGTCCACAATAGATCTGGAAGCAAAGCGCTTTGTTCGGGTTCGTGGAACTTCAGCCATACACCGGTGTCGCTTTGTCGTATCTTTGCTCGTCCAATGATAGAATGGGTAATTTGTCCACACAGGATTGACCGAACCGTTATGTAAAAGCATCAACATCTTCTTAGCCTAGCTGCTTTTCCCAACTAAGTTGGGACAAGGGGTCTGCTTTCAGTCTAACCGGATGCAACTGAATAGCAATATTTTGCATCGAACGACTGACGATGTGAAATGAACGTCCCAGTTAGCACTGAGTAATACTGGGTTCGTGTACAGTTCAATAATGCGTTAAGGAAACTGATGGGATTGCCATGGCGTTGCAGTGCGTCAGCGATGTTTGCGGCTGCGCGTGTAGAATGATTTTACACAATAATGCGCAAGCGCACAGCATCGATGGTGACTCGAGTCATGGCCAGCTCTAACAGGGTTCTAGAAATGATTGCTGGCAGACTGGACTGTCCTTATTAGGTTCGGTGCTGTCAGTTTCATACCGTATCGTGTTGTTTACTAACACTTAGTTTTTAAGGACTATGTTACTAATCCTATATGAGCATCCGCTAGAAATAAAGTATTTGAATTTGAATACGATGGCCCTTGGTAAAACTTGTCAGATTTTCGGGCCACTGACTAGCCGAAACCAACGGCCTAACTCGCTTCC
Source organism: Noctua janthina (assembly GCA_963576755.1). NCBI lineage: Eukaryota > Metazoa > Arthropoda > Insecta > Lepidoptera > Noctuidae > Noctua > Noctua janthina. Next base: position 11,813,140 of record OY755055.1, read on the forward strand.
ACACTTACAGAGGAAATAGATTTCAAATCCTTCGGTCATGAAAAATTTAATCATTCTTGATTAATAACGCTTCATAAAATTCAAGTTTTCACGCATAATGTGGCAAAAATAAAACAATAATTAAACGATTTATGAACTTCGTAATCTCCCCTCATTACAGAACAGTTCACCGCAGAATCTCATGTGTGTGATCACCAGAGCATTGAACCAGAATGGTGATTACGTTACTAAGAGCGTCCCAGGCTGATAAGTTTAGTGGAACCTTCGCGCAGATAGCCCATTAATATTAATAGGTTTTTACTGCGCTAGGTCCGTACCCTACTTATTATCTTTTGTTCCTGATAACTTTAGCGCAGTACGAAGGGTAATTCGTTTGTAATTTGCATAAAATATTAATATAGGTAATTATGTATTGGTGAAAATTACGTAGCGCTATTGAAATTCTGGATTTCTGGTTTGTTTTGATCTAAAATATGCTGTTCCCATAATTTAAGTGTCCATGGAGTTTCTTGCCCATTCTTCTACATAGAGATCTACGCTTTGGAATGTGCAACTACAGTACTCTCTCAAGTTATTATGTCTTGTGACTGTGACTGTAGCTTCGCTTCTTTTTGTTTTTTTTTGACATTCCTGTGATGGTGTAATTAAAATAAATGCTTCTGATTTTTTTTTAAGGCCTCTAATTTGCAGGATTATCTAGTTCCTCAATTGATTTATATATTTTTTGTGAATCGATCTTAACTAAAAGAGGTACTCACTCAAAAACACGAAAATGATCGGAGCTATACAAGAAAAATTTGACACATGGTAGAGATCGGAATATGGCCTTGTTTTTATTACAATACATTTCAATCAATCAATCATAGGTAGGTACATAATAATATATCCCAACCACAGGGCATACAATAGTTACTTGCATGGAAATTTAATTAAATACATTAAAAATACTTTATTACAAATGATAAAATTATTAAAAATTTCACAGAGAATATAATAGAGAGAAAAATAAACACATACACACACATTATAGGGCTACTGAACGCATCATGACTGTATTTCGCAAATTTTAACCAACAACACCCCCTCTCCACGCCATTCAAACGCTAAAACAGCTTTGAAGCAATGTAGGTTTCTATTATTCCTATTCGAAAACAATGAAACGTGGTACAAATCAATATTGTTCAATACATTTCAGTCTCACACAGAGCTCTTCAAACAATTTCTACATAAACCATATCGTTTGAAGACGCATATCGACTTTGCATTGCCTCCCCCATACGGAATGCAAATAATGGAAATTCAACGCTATCTATCTACTGTTTAGTGAAACATATTTCAGTATTTGGCATAGCATTCTCTTAGTTTGAAATACTTACGAATTTGGATCGCAGCTTTCAGCCAAAAGAAAAAATCAAAAACAAAGAAGTGCCTCTATCATTTTTTTTTTTGTTTTTCATAAGTTTTTTAAATAATGATTATGTTGTTATTTTTTTATTGATTATTCTTTGTATATTGAATTCAACAAATAAAATTAAAATATCATTGATTATTTACTCTTGCCGGTTTACTGTTGCTTTTTATTGAAAATTGAATAATCCGGTCCAGTCATAAATAATACCCAATTAACAATGATTATTATTAATAATTATGAGTAATGAAGCTAATTAACTAGTAATCGAAAAGCCGCCTTTTATCATTAACGATGAGAAAAAAAAATGGACCAACTACAAAGTATTGGTATGTATTTGGACTGAAAAATCTATTCAACCTAATGATATAGACAACGCCTGAACTAATTGACATTCTGACAACAATAACAATGACAGAAAAGTGGAAAAAATGTTGTGAATTGACATAAGCTATGTATGTCAATCGTTGTTGAACTTTCAAAAGGTTTCATTCACGTTTTCTGATAGTTTGCGTTGTCAAACAATTTGTGTTGTTAAACATGTTATGGTTAACTAGCGCCCGCTCCAGCTTCAACCGGGTTCAATTTTGTAATGAAGAAAATGAGAAGTGCGCAAAGCAAAAAAAAAAATCTTAATTTTCTTTCATACAAATCTTGTCCTGTAAATTGCGAAAAACAAAAAAGAAACTGACAAATCGGTCGAGTGGTTGATTTTTATAGATATACGAAACGCTTTAAAAAAGCTTTCCTCTTGTCTAAGGCCCTCTTGTTTCAAAAAAGATAAACGAAAAAAAAAACATCTTATCTGGGTAGCTGAAAACCAAGAAACAACCATAATATTCGGAGTTCCGTACATTAATGTAACATGTATGGTCACTAGTTCCCCCACATCGTTCTCACACTGTGTATATTCGTGACACGTACCGGATCAACTTATTGTATCCGACCAAACACATTCCAACATGTATATGTATCTATTTGTATACTAAAATATCTGATGAGAAAACTAGTTCTGTTATTTTGCAAGCGACAAAGATGTGGATGAGATTTATTGGATCATGGCACAGGATATAGTAGCCCGATAACGCAAATAAATTGATGATACGAGTACCACTTGTAAGTAATATAGTATTAAGTTTTATTCAAAAACCTGTGTGAGCTTGCATTGTCTTGGTGTAGGATGAGGTGACGCTTTTTTTTTTTTTTTTCGGATGGGAAATCATCAAATGAACCCCCCCACTCTGGGCGGAGCGGATGGGAGTGTCAGACTTGTACTGACTAAAACCCATCCATGTTCTTCTTTGCCCTTTGTGATACCGTGGCCCTGGAGCACACACCACAAAGAGATATCTTTCGAACAGTCCCGCAGCCCTGGCAGGCATCGGCCCATGAGGACCCCTACTTATTTGCTGACATCTCTTTGAGGCGCACGTGGAACACGAACGCGCCGTCGACACGGCATGTCGTCATAAGACGGCTGGACGGCAAGCTAGCCCATAACTCGCCGTCCACAGGCCCGCGCCTACGGTGGCCTGGAGCCACCACGTGACCCCCGACGCCCAGGGCATTTCCCGCGGCGGCTGGGACGTGAGGTTCTTTCCCTCTCACGTCCCGCCACCTACTACACTAGCATGACTGTTTTCCAGAAGGAGGTGACGGCTTCCCATTCCCTCTCGCTCCGGACCATGGCTTGGACCAGGGCCGGACGCGAGAGATCGCCGCCGCCAATCGCCGCTACGAGGACACGGCGGTGTTCCGCCCAAGCCGGGCAAACCTTTGCTCCACCGTGTCCTCCGGACGATCCTCGCAGTGGGAACACCCGGGCGTTTCCTCCCGCCCGATTCGGTGCAGGAACCTCCCGAAACAACCGTGTCCGGTGAGGCCCTGCGTCAGGCGGTAGGTGAGGGCGCCGTGGCGCCTCTCTAGCCACTCCTCAAAGAGGGGACTTACCGCCACTATGGTGGCGTGCCCATGATGTTTGATTGGCGATGACTTGTAGTAAACAAACTGTGGTATACCACTCTGCATTAACCGTTCTATGATCTTTAAGTACAATCGTCGCAACGTGACCGGTATTCACCAACTGACGCCGGCCGCCTTATGATCGTCAGAAAGCAAATGCGGAATCCGATGGGATTTGAAACTAGTTTTCTCACAACAAGCTCCTCATGCGAAATCTTCTGAATGATTTTCCCTGAGATGCCTAATAACGCCTCTATCTCCCGATATGACACATGACGATCTTCGAGGATTAGTTGTTTCACAGCAACGGATTTTGGACGTCCTTCACGAGATTTATCACTAAGACTGGTATGTCCACGCTGGAATTCTACATACCAGCGTTCGACAGTTCGCAGACATGGGGTTTCATCATGGAACACGGATAGCTCTTCGACTCTCTTGCACATGCATGAAACTTTAAGTGTGAAACACTATTCGATTTTTAATTCAAAGAAAACCAAATACGAATATCTTCACTTTCAAATAAGAACAACCACTGTACGTGAACATATCTGCGTGAAGCTAGAACATTCTATCATTTCTAACTCTGGTCTACGAAGCACGTACCGACAGCAAAAACGTATTGTACGTGCGGTTTTCAGGGCACAAATGAAACTCGCCAAAACCCGAATATCGATATCGGAAGCTCTCCTATGTTAACAGAAACTTCACATAACCATGTCCAAATATATAACGGTGTTAAAATTCGTATAACGGAACACCACTATAAAATTTAATAGTGTATTGAATGCCGGGAACCCGTTCTCCTGAATTCTAATACCCACACATAATTTTCTAAAATGAAAGGAATATTATGCTGGTTTTGCTTTTGGATTTTTAGAAAATGAAAAATAAGATGTGCAGTTTATCGATTGGTTATTAAAATGAAATGTACCTACTGATGTTAAAACATTTTATTTTATTGTATTTTATAAACGACGATGAAATCGTTTCAGTATTTCGAAAACAATATTAAAAGTCGCAAAACTCTAAACCACCACGGAGAATTCTGAATCACTGATTTGCTACATACACCCTCCTATTCGCCGTAACTTTCGTGTGTAATTCAATAGCAAATCAACTTTTCTGATTCTTCCCTTACATGGTAAACTCGGACCACGTCTTTCAAAGATAGAAAAACAGCGATATAAGGATTGATATATTAAAAAAAAACCCTATAACAGTCATAGACCGAGAAGTATTTGACCAGGTCGCCTTGGACATAAGACACAATTTCCATTGGCAATGTTCAATCAGTGCTATCAACGTTGATTGTATTCCCAAAAGGCATATCATTAACAATATCTCTCTCGCATGCAAGTAAGGCATCAACTGGTCATTATAACCCGCGGGGCTGCCAAATAGTTACCATAAAAAATGTTCTTGGGGTACAGCCAATATTATGTGCATGTTTTGCCTTAATTTTCATGTCAACATGACAATTATAATAATATTAATTGGGAAAGCAGTTATAATTTGTTAGCAGACACTGCTGAAACCCTTGTTAATTTACACCGCATTAAAATAGCGTCGATGGTACGACAGGTCTATATAAACCTTAGCTGACTGTGATGACGACGAGATAGTGCTTCCGTTCCCATGAAATTGTATCAGCAGGTGTTAACATAGGTTCGTCATAATCAGCCTACAGCAGTCCACTGCTGGATATAGACCTCCTCAATCAAAGGCCACTCAACTCAATTTTAAGAAACTCTCATCCAGCCACTCTGCGAAGATCGTCGCTCCACCGAGCCTGAGGGTGTCCCACCTTACGTTTGCCCACTTAAGAACACGTCTACCCCAACGGTCATCGGTTCTACGGCTAATATGGCCGGCAAATTACTACTTCATCTTACTTATTCTGGGACATGGGTTGCCTTGACTAATTTGGAAGTCTTAAACAGCTTCCGCACAAAGGTTTAATCGAAGAAAGAAGAACCTGCTCACACAAGTCCAGCATGGAGTGATTGCTGTTCCACAAACGAAAGGACACCTGATATTGTTTCATGCGTGGATGACCGCATGCAGCTATAATTGACGATTTACGCTAGTGATAGCGTTAAGCTCGTAGAAAATGTCTGGGTTGGTTAAAAAGAAGAAGATAACATTGACGGGTTTCAACTGTCCTATGTATTCCGTGTCAACCCACATGACACGGCCACACCCTGCTTGCCTCTCCGTATCATGATAACAGCATAAAGTATAGTATCAAGGAGATTTATTATTGTTGTTTCATATTTTTGATTCTGACAATATCCCTCAAGATTATCAATAAAAGCTTTACGTCAATAACAAAAATGAACAAGCATTATCTGAGAACTTAATTCGAAATATTATTGGTATATATATAAACACAAGAGAGAAACGGGATATGTAAGGAACTAATTAATTTAATTTTAGGCCCAAAGTTTCATTCCTCTCTCGACCCGTGGGACTAACCGTAGTTTTAGGATTACATCTCAGAAACATCTGTCTTCTAAATTTTATCGTTAACAAATTGTTACTTTGGTATTTATGTTTTATCTTTCTGCTGTGATTAATTTACTTTTGAAGTTCGAAATGAGGATTATAAATGTTTCACAATTTAATAAAACGCTATTTTTAAACTATTTTCAAGCGAAAACAGCCCTGACTTGGCTTCCTCGTTGGTCGAGTAGCCGCAAGCGCGACTGCTGAGCATGAGGTCCTGAGTTCAATTCCCGGGACGGGCAATTTTTATTGGATTTTTCTTTTTTTATGGAGCCTGGATTTGTGCCCGGTTGATGGCAATACTTAAAGCATAACTGACGAAATGTGGGTGTATCTATGAGTAACACCTTTGCCTAACCCTTCGGGGCTTAAAGGCGTGATGTCATGTTATGTTGCTATTGGGTTGCTGCCACTAACCGGTCTGTCACAATCACACTGGTCTTTATTGCTAGTTGCTGTCGTCAAAGGTGAAATAATTGTGAAAGAACCGTTCATTCGTCTCATGTTATCTATGGTTATGTGATGAAACCCTTTCAAACCTACAATGTGCGTCGGCAGTGTAGCACAATGTTCGTCTTCTGTAGACGTCGGGACTCGGGAGTCAAGAATACCTTTATATATAAGGGACACAATATAGAGACATTTTGTGTTTTATGTGAAGTCGTGTTTCTGATGCAAAAATAGACGATGCCAATCTTACGCAACTAAGATGTTCTTCCATAATGATGAGGTCATAAAATTGTCCTATTAGTCCATAAACTACAACTTATATCTAAGAAAGCTGGCTGTTTTGTCTACTGGCCTCTCATTCCAAAACGACAGGCGGAGATTACTTATAGAACATTAATAAAAGCCTTGTATGTATGAGCAAAGACGTTATGCCTCTGCCAAATTGACAAGCAAAGGAACTCCTTCACTGACACCCATTTATCTGAAGAGAACAAATTGTTTCTCTTTCAAGCTCAGCTTATCCTGTCTTGAAGGCTGCACAACATAGCATAATAACGTTACTTTTCTAGCAAAAGTAAGTATACATAAGATTATTGTGTCGCAAACACGATCCATCATTGTTGGTTTTTGTCCACAAAGCTGTACAGTCGAACAAGCTCTCTGGTTTACTGACAAAAATATTCTACTTTCTATTACACTGCCAATATTCGTCACTAACTTTTTCCCGCGGATTCGTTCGCATTACCGTCGAAAATTTTCGTTTTGAACAATTATAGCCTATAACAATCAAGGATAATGAAGCTTCCCATTAGTAAAGTAAAAGAATTTCGGGAATAGGATAAGTAGTTCTGAAGATTACCCACCACATCCAAACTTACGAACTTTAAGTCTTCATAATATTAGTACCTATTATTATGTGCGTCGAGCTTGTGGGTTCAAATCCGGACAAGTGTCATTGTGACTTTTTGAACTCATATGTTATAACTTTATCTTGAACATCACTGACATCGGTGAAGGAAAACATAGTGAGGAAATCTGGACTTATAATTAATATGAGTCTGAAAACGCCTACCCGTGTGGTGAAGGTGGTGTATCAATGCTCGTGTCTTCTCTGCTGAGAAGACCAGCAGTGGGACAGTAACACGCTGGTATTATTACTATGTGCGTAATTACACTTAAAGCTCCATAGATTTTTTTTTTATTTTATTAGCCTTGTATGTCCCATTGCTGGGCAAAGGCCTCCCCCATATCCATACAAATATTAGTGATTGAAAATATTAACTACTCTAAACACGCGCAATGATGCACAAAATAGTTGCAATAACTAAACTGCCCGTATACCAAGCAGCTTGTTCGCCTGTACTCTGTTCCCATCCCAGTCGTTGTTGATGACGTAACGATCCAGAGCTAAGTACGTGCCAACCATGTATGGGACACAGCGACAAAACAAAAGAACGAGGCTACGAGTTTTCGATGGGCCTGAATATTTTCCTTTTTATTTCACGTTGAAATTGGCTATTGTTTGTGCAATCTCGAGGCAGCATCTTACGTTTATTTGCAAAATTAAGTGTGTTAGAATCCAGAATGTGTTTGTCGGAAACAAATTTAACGGCAGCTTTTCAGGGATTGTGAACACGTTGATTTTCAATATTTTCCTGTTCATGAAAAAACACACCGTAGTATACTTCTTTATGCACTTAACATAACATAACATCACGCCTGTAATCCCCGAAGGGTGAGGCAGAGGTGTACCAAATAGTACACCGACATTTCGCCAGTTATGTTTTAGTCCCATGTAAAAGGGGGCGAGCCTATTGCCATCACTCGGGCACAAATCCAGGGTCCGTGGCTGCTACTGAGAAATTCCTAATGAAAAAACCCAATAACACTTTGCCCGAACCGGGAATCAAACCCAGGACCTCATGCTTAGCAGTCGCGCTTGCGACTACTAGACCAATGAGGGAGTCTTTATAAACTTGTAGTATAATAATAACCTCTAATATCAGTAGATATAGACATACAGACAGACAGCCAGACAGGACAGACAAGGTAGACAGTAGTCTTTACTATATTATTGTATCTATCCGTACCTCTTTTAAGTGGATCGTACAACGTATTCAAACTAAGAAGAATGAGATACTTTATTCATTTCCCTATTACTACGCAACAGAACCCTTTCCTAACTCAAAGTATACCTAATGCTCAATTTGTACATAAAATATTATTTTTATGTAATCATATGTCCCTTCCCGCTATTTCGTAATTGTTTTTCTATAGGTACCTACTTCATTTGTACAGTATTCTCTTGCTCCGCTTTACATAACCCCTTAGAGAATAAAAAGATTATACTTGAAAAAATCTGTTCATTCATAATGTGTTTCGTAACACATTGTTAAATGTTTCGTGTATACGCTGATTCTTTTTTTTTTATTTATCCTGGATTTGTAAGTCGAATGTTTTTACGGAGAAGTTTAAAGTAAGGGTTAAAAAATATAGTTAGGTACCTTTTATGTTTTACTTGGTATGCCCGCGAAACTTTGATGAGTATATGTGAGAAAAAAAAAGTACATCTGCTACTCCAGACTATAATCTATCTCTGTGCCAAATTTAATCAAGATCCTTTCAGCCGTTCTGGCGTGATTGAGTAACAAACATACATTCATACAAACTTTCGCATTTGTAATAGTAGTAAGATTTACCTAACATTACGCACATATCTGTGAGTTTAGACCTAGTGACAATCATCAGCTGTAAAGATGACGGAAAATTAAATCAAAAAGTAAGTGAATCATGTTGAAAGTCATTCTCTTAATACGCACACTTTGAAAGGAGTTATCACTCGTCTCTCTCCGGTCAACTGGTAATGCTTTTCATAACAATTGAGTCTTTTTTTTATATACTTGTGAATTTGGCAGATTATCTTTGCCACGTGATCAAATCAAAAAAGGTCCATGAAGCCCGAGTTTGGGGCTATGAATTTAATAAAAAAATCCGGAAACACGCACTGGATTAAAACCTTGTACAATCACACCATTGTGAGTTTCAAAATTAAAAAAAAACCCAGTTCGAAATAAAATAAAAACCAGCCAAGTGCGAGTCAGACTTGCGAACTTATAAAGGGTTCCGTACTATTGTAGTAGGGGAGCCCCCTTTAATTTTTATTGTTTATTGTCATAGCGGCAACAGAAATACACATTCTGTGAAAATTTCAACTGTCTTCCTATTACGGATCACGAGATACAGCCCGCTGACAGACAGACGGGCGGACGGACGGACAGCGGAGGGTTAGTAATAGGGTCCCGCAGGTTACCCTTCGGGTACGGAAGCCTAACTAAAACATCCCTGTATAATAAACGCAAGTTGCTAGGGTATAAAACATTGAAAGATTAAAGTTTTCATAAGACAAACCAGTTCAAAAATGCGTAAAGTATTTATTTTATAAACACAATCAATCTCCTGAACGCAAAAGATTACTTTGCAATGGGAAACCGAAACGAATCATGTCACAAACCTATAAAATAAACCTTCCTATCACTGATATAAAGTAGTGTTTACAATAAAGGCACAATTCAATATGGAGATAAATCACCGCAGGTTGAAAAAGGATAATGGTATGTCACATGCTCTCCAAAATTTGTTCCACGAGATACCGACGGGCACCAACTTTATGTTAGCATTTGAGGCTATCTAATTTGGCTCATAGCAAGGATTTATCATCAATGGAGCGCTTGGCACGATGTTCCACCCGGGCTAATGCATCAGGCTGCTATTTGGCTGAACCGTCCTAGTATGGGCTACTTGATTGGGCTATTACTTCATGTATTTTGAGAACGTACTACTTGGGTAATGAGCAACAGAATTTGGGTGGAAAATCGTAATCAAATTGAAAGTTGGTATAACATAACGTCTGCAATCCCCGAAGGGTTAAGCAGAAGTTTACCTAATAGTACACCCACGTTTCCCCAGTTATATTTAAGTCTCATATGTTAGGGGACGAGCCAATTGCCATCAACTGGGTGCAATTCCAGTCTCCGTGGCTGCTACTGAGAAATTCGTGATTGAAAAACCCAATATCTCTTTTCCACCCCGGAAATCGATCCCAGAACCTCGTGCTCAGCAGTCGGGCTTGCGATGAATTAATTATTTTATTTATGAATTGTTTTGACTATGGACACTTTTAACGTACACATCTTGCTGCATCGTTCTCACATAATGTACCATCTCAAAACGAATGATGTAACCAAGGTTTTGTTAAAGTATTCTGATTTAAAAGAGTGTCCATGGAGTTTCTTGCCCGTTCTTCTCCATAGAGATCTACGTTAGGGAATGGGCAACTACAGTACTTTCACACTTTTTGTGCCTTGTGACTGGGACTGTAGATATTTTTTAGTGTTGTCTTTGTTTCGACAATTCAAAAGTGCCTGTAACTGGCCTACTTGAAATAAATGCTTTGATTTTTGATTTTGATGACTAGACCATCGAGTGGTAAAATACTTTTCAAACAATAAAACAAATGTTTTAAAAGATTTTAAAACAACTTCCAAAAAGTTGGACGAAACTTAACTGGTAACTAAGCTAAGGTCTAAGGCAAAATACTAAAAATGACTACTATAAGATGCGTGTGTATCATAAATTTTGTAAAGGTACATATTGAAACCCTAAGCCTTAATTTACTAAGATGGTTTTTCGTTTACATTGGAAAATTAAAAACCACCAAACTCAATTCGACCAATAAATTACGAGTAAACTTTGAATATAAATATTATTCAATAAACAGAGAAACAGATTTGATCCCTCATTTCCCCAAAAAATAAATCTTCAAAGACTTCGAATTTTGAATATTTTTTTTCGCTCAGCCGCTCGTAAAATAACAATTGTAAACATTTCTAAAGGGGAACTTGAACGTCGCACCGGTACTTTATACCTATTTACGGATTTCCACCGAGCGTGTTTCAAAGAATAAACGGTCATTACAGTCGGTCGTTGCACACGAAAATTCTTTCGTGTCTATTCAGTCGTATTCCGAAGCAGTTTGAATAGTGCACCAGTGAAAATAATCGCCATAGTAAAGCACAATCGTTGACTGGAAGGGTGCCAAGTCGCAGCGTGCGCGGTGCGACGCTTCCTATGTGTTTCGCTCCAATAGTATTAACAATTTCCCTTGCAATCGCCGAAACGGCCACCCGCTGTCAATGAGTATCCGGTGATTTATAAAAAGATACGGTTTTTTTAATCAGGTTTTTCATACCTGTTTCATTAAACGCCTGCACCAAACCAACGGCAAGGCAATGCTTTTAACATAAAACTGACATAGAGTACATAATAACTGTAGGTATTCATATTTTTCTTTATTCACTTAAAATAGAATATTTTACATAATTTCAATGTTAGCGATAAATCGTGGCTCTTAATTAATTCTTGCTCAAAGATAAGGGTTCTATTTAAATTTTAATTGGTTTTCCCTGAATTCGACGCTTCGGTCGTGTGTCAGTAACTGTAAATTTATTATATGTATTTCCATTGTAGTCGTATTCACGAGCATGTTGCCGCGTCCACGTAGACAAAGATTAAAGTTCTGTATAAAATAACGTCTGGCCACGAGCCAGCCATCCCGCGTTGTCAAGAAACGACAAACTTGGTTTAATTTCGTCGCCAATTGACAAATTTTAAAGGAAAATTAATTTAAGACGTTAACGAACTTGTCAGCGGATGTTGTTTCAAGTTCCAGGCTTTGACGGGATTAAAATACCACGCCTTTGTAATTACGTCCACAATAACCCTCTTACATCTAATCCGTCTGGGGAAGTGGAACCCCAGAGACTTATATAGCCGTGATGAATTATGCCTAATTTTACTGATACGGACTGTTTTCTTTTCGTAATCTCTGTGTTGTTGTTATTCGCTTGACTGGTTATGTTTTGCCCGCACAATTTGATACGTCGAAGCACACACAACACACATACATAGGGTAAGTACACGGTGGTAGTTTTCCGATGGCTTTACGCTGCTCCAAATATCGGACGGAGAGCTGCCTCGCTTTAAGGCAAAACCTTTTTATGCTTCTCAAAGTTACGTTTGCTTTGCTCATGCGGAATTCTATTTTTGGAAAGGTTTTCAAATTATGTTGCTGTTATTAGCTATGTTTCCTTGATATTTTGTGAAAAGTAAACCGTAATTAACAAACGAAATGTTCTTAGTAAGAGAAGTGCTTCCTCGTATATTTTCATTATGTAGGTACCTGTTATTCTTAAACATACAAATATTGCTACTGTTTTTCGAGTATCAAAAACAAACAAATATTAACACTGATGTGAACAACACCGTGAAAACGTAGATTTTCATGCCTTTCCGACGCCAACATATTATTATTATTATCACTGGGTAACCCTAAGTCACACATAAGGAAAAATAAAGGCATATACACATAATTTAATAAACGTCAAAACAGAAGTCTGTCCGCAGTAAAGTTACGTGTTACGACTTACACACATACATACACTTCGTTTGCCAAACTTATGTGAATCAGCCCTTAATAATTAACTTAGTTGTAACTTGTAACTCTCTATTACCACTCGTAGTTTTGTAGTGTTGAAATATTAACACGAGTTAGGTACATTAGTCCGTACATGTGCGAGTTTTATTCCATAAGAAACTTTTAATTCATTCTAAATTGTTCACGGCTATCCGTTTATGATGATTCATCATCATCAATTTAGACAAAAGACGTTCACTGCTCGACATAAGCTTCCCCCAAGTGTCGCTACATTGAGCGGTCTTGTGCGTCTCGCATCCAGCGGATCCCTGCAACCTTCACCAGGTCATTGGTTCATCGCAACGTATTCCGGTTCGCGGTCGCCACTCCAGAACTTTTCGGCCCAATCGGCCATCAGTTCTGCGAGTAATGTGACCTGCCCATCATCATCTGCCTAGCCTTTTCCCAACTATGTTGGGGTCGGCTTCCAGTCTAACCAGATGCAGCTGAATACCAGTATTTTACATGAAGCGACTGCCTATCTGACCTCCACAACCCAGTTAATACTGAGTAATACGATACGCCTTGGAAACACTGGTTGTAAGTAATGTGACCTGCCCATTGCCGCTTAAGTTTGGCTATTCTTCGGGCTACGTCGGTAACCTAGGAGTTCTTGCAGATGTCTTAATTTTTGAAAAAATCTACATCTTTTTAATAAAAGAGGTGACAGACACAGTTATAGTACTAGAAATAGAGACCAATTAGTTCAGCCGGGCTTCAGACTCGCTAAAGTAGACTCATCTTTCATGGGGTACTGTTTGAGATGCTATAATAAAATTCCACAAAGTATTCTTGAACTGAATGAAACGAAATTTAAAACATGCATTAAACGCACACTATGTAAGAAAGCATATTACAAGTTGGACGATTATATCACTGATAAAAATGCTTGGCTCAATGCCGGTCCTGCTCCACAAGAACAGGGGCGCCTAAATTGATAGCATTAAATAGTGTTGTTGGAGCTGCTGAAGATTGTATAACTATCTTTGCATTGTATAGATTCAATCTCTTTTGTATTATATAGCCGCCTAGCCCATATTGTGTGAGTACTATGTACTAGAAAGCTGTCATTCGCTGGAAACCTACGTCTTTTCTTGACTTGAATGTGCCCTGGCGGTTAGGAGTATGTCATGCTCACTCAAATGTCTCGCTGATGGTGGCACGTGTGTCGGATCATTTAGTTCGCTTCAAAATGGTTGAGTTGAATGGTGCTGATACATGCGTCATGTTCGTGAACGGGCGCTGTCAGTTGTGACTGGTCATCTCTTATTTGCCACGGCTTATTTGAATTAATTATTTTATTTTTGAATTGTTTTTACTATGGACACTTTTAACGTACACATCTTGCTGCATCGTTCTCACATAATGTACCATCTCAAAACGAATGATGTAACCAAGGTTTTGTTAAAGTATTCTGATTTAAAAGAGTGTCCATGGAGTTTCTTGCCCGTTCTTCTCCATAGAGATCTATGTTAGGGAATGGGCAACTACAGTACTTTCACAGTTTTTGTGCCTTGTGACTGGGACTGTAGCTTTATTTTATTGTTGCCTTTGTTTCGATAATTCAAAAGTGCCTGTAACTGGCCTACTTGAAATAAATGCTTTGATTTTTTGATTTTTTTGATTTGATTCGATTCAATTGTGATGATTGGTCATTTGATATAACCTTGCGTTCGTTTTTAACTAGGACAGACAAATGTCGCACTATACAGGGTGTAAACGGACCCTTCACGAAGCCGTCAACCAAGCTTTCGTTACATCAAACTAAGTAACTCTACGCATAAATATTGCTAGGAAACTACTTCTTTTTTTGTGTTGAAAAATTACGTTTCATGGTAGGACTCAATGAAACGCACTCAAAACATTGTGCTGGTGGATGCAATTAATAATAAAACAGGAGTCGTGAAGGTATTTAAAGTAAAGTGATAACATTAAAACTTGTATTTAAAAAAAACTGGTGAAAATGTTGAAACTTTGACCCCCAATATCTCAGCAACTAGAATACCAAATGCCAGAACAAATGCCTTTCGGTTTCGTTAAAGGTACTTTTTCACCCATTATTTTGCTTACTACTTACTTTTCAAGCCTGTTTATAAATAAAACGTCCTACTGCTTAGTATCTTGCATGTTTAATACCATGAATATAGAACATAGACACGTTGTCACCAACATTTTTCCTGCAACACAAAACCATGGCACTGAAACATTGTTGCGTAACGTTATTTCCCAATGAATACGAAATTATGCTAAGCAACATCTAAAGATATTATTGAAAGTCCTCAAAATAAACAAGATTTAACGATGATTTCCACCAAACGGCTCGCATCGCATCGTATCGGAAAGTATACGAACGGATGCGGCGACAGCTGGTCGCGTCCGGTGGGATGTCGACGCATACGATTGGGTCCGTACCGTTGCTTGCTAACGTATCTGTTTCTGCGACTAGTCAAATAGTTTCATTCCTACCGTGTTGACAGCCGAAAGGATCCGATCGGATACGACGACAGGCGAACGAAGCAGATCGCGCGTCGCAGCAAACTTTTGGCTACGGTCGCGTGTCGCGGAAGGCGCCCGCGGTCAAGCTGCTGTGCGCGGCTTGGTAGTATAGACTTTAAATACTGTGTACAGGATTTAATTTCGTTTAAAGATTGTAAAATCCGTTCCGAGCCGATGCGATGCGAGCCGTATGGTGGAAATCATCCTTTAGCCTTTAACCTAGTCGTGACCTTCAGTCTTAAACCAAAACTTTATGTCACACACTTCCCACTTATCACTTGTTTTTGCGTCAAAGCATATAAGGTAAACAATATGTATAACATAAGTATACATATGTCCACACTCAGAAGTGATAACCGACGTACAAAGGTTATCAGGTCGATTATAAAGTATTTACATTTAACATAATAACTACCTACAGAAGAAACCTTCAAATATTAATGATAAATAAATACATCCGCATCACTACATAGCATAAAACAAAGTCGCTTCCCGCTGTCTGTCTGTCCCTATGTATACTTAGATCTTTAAAACTACGCAACGGATTTTGATGCGGTTTTTTTTAATAGATAGACTGATTCAAGAAAAAGGTATATATTTATTTATTTATTTAACACTTCAAGCACAGAAGTACAGAGGCGGACTTAATGCCATAGGCATTTTCTACCAGTCAACCTTTAGGTGATGCAAAGACAAGCAGTGGTAGGTGTAAATCTGAAAATAATTTTAAATAATAATAAGATTAACTACAAGGATATATAAAATACTATAAATATATATCAAATACTATAAATATATATCAAAAAACGGGTCGAACGAAACGGATCGGGTCTAATATATTATATATGTATATATTAGACCCGTGCGAAGCCGGGGCGGCTCGCTAGTTTATAATAAAAATGCAAAATTAACTAGGTTTGTTAGTTTGTGTCTTTTAATGATATGAAATTTCACTGATAGACTGTCTGAGGATTGAAGGCAGGTGCTACTTACTTTCTTTTCGTACTTAAAACGAAATACACGCAGATAACATCACAGGCAACGTTATAATGGGTGCCGAAAGGCATTTGTTCTCCCCGTCATTGTGATATTTTGTTTTTGTTCTAGAAAGCGGAGTAATTCGTAAACAGCAAACTTTCGGAGTTCCGTACATCGCAATGATAAACATCCTCAATGAAGTAATTCGTCTTAGCGTACCTTCGGTACATCGCTGTTTTGAACTTCGATGTTCATTAATACAGTCATCTAGACCATACCTGGGAACCTAGTTATGGAGATATTGGGGTTCAAAGCTCCAACAAGTTTTAAATGTTATCACTATACTTTAAATAACTCCACGTTGTATTCAATACATCCACCAGCACAACTTTATTTTTTACCCCCAAAAAAAAAGTCTTTTCCCAGCAATAATTTTTGCGTAGATTTACTTAGCTTGATGTACAGAATGATTGGTTGACGGCTTCGTGAAGGGTCCGTTTACACCTTGTATTAGGTATCTAGTGTTCTACATTCAATGGCTTGCTCGAGGCTGTCTCTGGTCTAGTGGTTGCAAATGCGACTGCTGATCATGAGGTCCTGGGTTCGATTCCCAGGTCGGGGAGAGTGTTATTGGGTTTTTCTATCAGGAATTTCTTAGTAGCAGCCACGGAGTCTGGATTTGTACCCGCTTGATGACACTAAACTCGCCCCTATTACTTGGAACCTACAAACATGACTGGCGAAATGTGGGTGTACTATAAGGTAAAGCTCTGCCTAATCCTTTGGGGAATACGGGCGTGATCTTATGTTTATGTTAAAAATCAAGAATTAACTGTGTTTAAAAACTTTTTGCAATCAATCAAACATGTAGTTAACTTAAATCCAAGAGCAATGCCAGGCTAGGTGGCCTACCATGTCGTGTTAAAACGGGAGTTATTCCAGTGTGAAAAGGAGATGGCGCTAGACGACCAGTATAGCTCTGTCTCTTTCCCACACTGGAATTACTCGTGCTTTAAGACGTCATAGGAACCAACCAGGTATCGTATACATCAAATAGTAATAGACTTTACTGAATACAGTTTAATCAATAATCTATCCTGCCACCAACAATCGACATTATCTAAGGTAACGTAATATAACATCACGCCTGTAATTCCCGAAGGGCTAGGCAGAGCTGTACCCAATTATACATAGTACCACCACATTATGCCATTTCGCAGTTATGTTTAAGTCCCATGTAGTAGGGGGCCCTATTGCCATCAAACGGGCAGTAATCCAGACTCCGTGGCTGCTACTGAGAAAATTTCCGATGGTAAAAACAAGAACACTTTGCCCGACCCGGGAATCGAACTCAGGACCTCACGCTCAGCAGTCGCGCTTGCGACCACTCGACACACGAGGCAGTCAATCGAACTCAGGACCCCACCCATCAATTAGTCACAAAAGCTAAAAAAAACATACGTTGTTTTAACAAATTAAATTACATTCTTTTTCACCCTAAAAGTGACGATGTAAAACGCGATGACATTGAAATATTCTAACCTTAAACATGATCCCTTATTCATAAAAGAGGGTCAACTGCATTGAGCGAACAAGGGAAATGACATATGGTGCCCGTCTGAACATAGGAGCACCCTTTTGTTTAAAAACCAGTATGAAATTAGGCAGGGCTCCGTACTACTGACGCACGTAAAGTGATCGAATACAGGTTGGTGTAATTATATAGTATGTAGATAATTATTATAATGATAATTTACTAGTTTATGCCCGCGGTTTCGTCCGCGTGTATTTCGGTAATTTTTGTCTACGGTATCGAACTCACCATCATCTTCATTTCAGCCGACAGACGTCCACTGCTGGACATAGGCCTCCCCCAAGTGTCGCCACGTTGACCGGTCCCGTGCGTCTCGCATCCAACGAATTCCATGTATCGTACTACCGGGATAAAATCCATTCAATAGTTTTTAAGTGAAAGAATAACAAACATTCATCCATCCATCCTCACAAACGTTTGCATTTATAATAATAGTAGTAAGATGTTTTAGCTACTTCTCTAATAATAACTGGATTCGATTATAAATAAGTATGAGTAGATTATGAAATAACCAAGTGGTTATGAAATCATTAAGTTTTTGCTTTTATGAGCTTAATTCAACTATCAAATGTTTTAAGACTCAAAAAAAAACAATCACCCCTGAATTCATAATACTCTAAACTTTACAGAAACAATTTAAATTGGAAACACACCCTTAATTAAAATGATAAAAATATGTTTCAAAATATTGACGGTCGCAATATTTTCGATTGGCACATCAAAACCAATTATTTGTAATATTCATACTTTCAAACTTTATTATAAATGCGACAGATGTCTGTCTGTTTGTTGGCTTTTCACGTTTTAACGACTGAACGTACCTATCCATGACATTTAGCTAAAAAGTGGACATCATCATCATCTGCCTAGCCTTTTCCCAACTATGTGGATGAGCTTCCAGTCTAATCGGATGCAGCTGAATACCAGTATTTTACATGGAGCGACTGCATATCTGACCCACCCAGTTAGTACTGGATAATTCGACTTATGACTTTTTATTCCGTTATTACACTAAATACCATGCTGGCAAAGTATTGACGGAGCATTTATTACTACTTTTACCAAAGTAAAAGTAGTAATAAATGCTCAGTTAATGCCATGAATAAACCCGGACTCATGTCTACAGACCGTCGCAAGCAAAGCCATGTCAAAATAACAACTTACAATACCAAAAACAAAGGAAAACCGAAAACGGTAAATAATGAAACCGTAAACCAGTGTCGGTACTAAAATCATCGCACGTAAAAGCGAGTTTTTAAAACAGGAGCTTTAAAAGATTGACCGAAAAATGAAGCTCCATTCTGAAAGTAGAGGTCAGAGTCTTCATAAAAATACAGCTTTCCTTATTACACGCTCTGTAACATTCTTCATTGCATATTTTCATGCTGAACTAGAAAATGTCGAGGGAAAAACAGTCTACGAGTCTTAAGACTTACGCAATAACGCAAAAGAAAATTAATTCTGAGTGTTTTATGCTAAAAAGTTCCTTACTAAGGTATTTGATACTACAGTGTTGGCTACTATGCAAGTTTGTTTACGTAATTTTCACTATTCAATAAAGTTAATGATATTAAACTAAAAATCACCGTGTAACATAGGTAATTTGCTCCATTTTAAATAATTTTTAATCATCAAGAAATAGTAAAGAACATAATTCTTCTTTATCGTGTGGTTAGTGCCTTACCTGGTGTCAGAGTTTTTATGCCGCATATGGGCCTCTAACTTGGCTTTACATGCCGTCGAGAAATATCTCTCAGGCATGCTGGTTTGCTGGTTGGTGTATGATTATCACTTGCTTCGGTGATGGAAAACATCGTGAGGAACATAATTATAAATTAACCTAACTACTTACATTTATACATATATTTATAATTAGGTACAATTTATTTATTTAACACTTCAAGCACAAAGTACAGAGGCGGACTTAACAAAACAACGGACACGGTGGACTTGACAATTGTCATGTTTTCACAAAAAAAATCTCGAAGTTTTTATAAAAACGTTTTAAAACTAGCGGCTGTAAACGACATAACACACACATGCGGTCAGAATGTGACCCGTAAATGTCAAACTCATAATGTGATTATTTTGACGTTCCAGCCGGACGGACCGGCAAATTGTCACAACAAATTGTTTCCCCTTGATCTAAGATCTTTTTGTCTCCATCTCGATACTTATAAGACTTAGACATTATTTCTGTTGATTGATCGGTCTCTACTTCACAGGGTTTTAACCATTTCTTTGTTATATTTAAGTTTGATATGAATGTATTCAATCGAAAATTGCATCAAAATCTGATTTGAATTTAACCAGAACTAAGGGTTTACATAGACAGAAAGAAGTCGAAAAGCACTGTATTTTATACCATATTTTTAAAGATATTAGACCGTAAACTAAATAAAGAAATATTAAATTTTACAAGCGGACAAAACTTGTGGAGAAGCATACATAAAAGTCCAACAATGCAATCTAACATACGTTGAGTTGAATAAAATCTGACGTCGCCGCGATTGTTCTCCATTAATCTAATTGTAGGAGAAATTGCTCTGGGAGTTACACTAGAACTGAAGGTTGAAAATGCAAGTTTTAAAATCTAAATTCTTTTAAATGTTATAGTCGTGAAGTGCTTAATGATTTTGTAATACATAACTAAAATGAGGTAAGTACCTATGTAGTTTTGTTCATAACGAAGAAGGTGAATTCTAGAAGACGAAATTTAAAAAAGAAATTAAATTCGCTGTCGCGATATTATCAAATCAATAAACACAAAGCGATAATCAGAAAATTCATTTTCTAATATCGACTGCTGACAAAACTCATCTAATATTTGCAACTAGACATTATGTCTGATAGACAATCTTAACGCATCTGGCTAATTATCAAATCTATTATTTGGAAATCAGGATGGCAACCAATCGCTTATCTTTTAAAATTAAAGTTCGTGAGTACATTCGGAAGAAGCTGGCAGTTTCGTCACAACGGTAATGTTTTCCCCCTGGTTTGTGTTTTTATTTTGGTATATTCGTGGAAATGTTTATTTACATTAATTTAATTTTGATATATATTTATAGTATTTGATATATATTTATAGTATTTTATGTATCCTTGTAGTTAATCTTATTATTATTTAAAATTATTTTCAGATTTACACCTACCACTGCTTGTCTTTGCATCACCCTAAGGTTGACTGGTAGAAAATGCCTATGGCATTAAGTCCGCCTCTGTACTTATGTGCTTGAAGTGTTAAATAAATAAATATAAAAAGAAATCAACACAAAATCCCAAAAACACTTTTAAAAGATACATTTTCTTTTTTTTTACACTTAAGAGGCTTGTGTTTGGCCGCAACTCGCCTGATATGAAGCGATGATGTGGTCTAGGGTGAGGCACGCTTGCCTTGAAACCTTTTCCTGCCTACTTTTGATGCTAATACCATATTATAGCAGCCGGTTGTAAGAAAAATAAAAATAAACACTTAAATGTAGACTTTAAGCAGAAAAAAAGGAAAAGTTTTTCTAAACCAATAGGGAATTCGCACACGTGTACGTCTATCTTTTCAACAGCATTAAGTTGTTTCATCCATTTCCGAATTCCTCCGGGGCAGCCAATAGAAGACCCTCAAGGGATGATAATAATATTATCTATAACTTTGATGTATAATCTCATAACTTCGTCCTCGGACGATGACAAAGTGAATTCTTGTCATCCTATACTTAATTATTAACTGACTTGCGAATCTTACTTTTTGACTTTGACGAATAATAAGAGAACTTAATTTGTTTATGGAACATGGATTTTTATCTGTATGTATTAATATTATAAAAACAACGTCTTTTTCCGTATGACCGCTTAGATCATCTAAACTACACATCTCTTGTAGTAGTTTTCATCATGATTTAAGATATATTCCGGATCTCAAAGATGCACGTGCAAAGTAAAAAAAAAAAAGTATAGGTACTTTTTTTTTAATCATGTTTGCGAATTCCATGTAGAAAAGATTTAATAACCTATTAGATATAAGAACAATCTAATTTCTAATAGGTTATTTAATCTTTTCCCAATTATAAAGTGATCGGCTCCCAGTCTAACCAGATGCAGCTGAACACCAGTATTTTACATGGAGCGACAGCCTGTCTGGCCTTTACTCCCCAGTTACAGGGTAATACGATATTTTCTTTGCCAAAATTATCATAATTTCTTGTTACAACAATCATTTCAACTGTACAGGATTGCAGTTTAATTATGTTCAAGGGCTACTGAGCAAACGAGCTTATGAAATGACACAAAAGTCGACTCACGACGACATATAAAACAACGATATACATTTCCAGTAAAACGTTATAGATAGTGCGTATAAAATGGCGATAAGGAAACTGTAGTTATTTTGCTTTCCGCCTTACTAAGAGTCCTTAGCTAAAATCTACAGAAGAACCACAACATGCACAAGTCGACCATGATATAACGATTGTAACTCCAACATATCTCCACAAACACATATGTTTCGTCCATTCTCGACTTTTAATTTCAATTATAGTCCTTTTGACCCGACCACTGATTCCAAACTCCGTCCGAAAACGAGGAATTCAAAGCCCAAATCTGTGTAGTACCCTTTTCGGTAGACATACTAACGAGACCGACCTTTAACCTTTCATGTTCCCTTAGTGTGGACTATTCCGTTGGTTGATTTACGTCCAAAAGGGGTGTATTTTAGAAATATTTTATAATAGTAAATATGGGTAGTATTGACGGCCGGGTTAGCAGCCGGCCATCGTGCCCCTACTAAAACTTTGGGTCGTTTATTGTGGGTATAATCATAAATCTCACGCCACGTTATTGGCAATGGGCTAGGGGTTAGGTGGGTGGATAATTATGATAACTTAGGGGTAGTTTATAGTGGCGGCCAGAAAAAATGTGTAACGAACATTATCTTGGGTCTTTTTCGGGTTTTGTACAAAATGTGACCATTTTGTACATTTTTTCTATATTTTTTGTGGTTCTTTAAATTCGTACACTTATTTTATTGCTATGGTGACGTTGACAAACCATTTTTTTTTGTTGGAATTTGTAGCTGTTTCTGTAACGTTGTTTGAACACTGTAATATTATAACTAACAATTAAAGTATTATGTAGAAAATATTCACTTCTACTCACCACACAACGCAATGAACGCCAAAAACTTCATTTTTACGTAATCAGAAAATCTCATAATTACATAATTTATATTCACAGTGAAATAAAACAAAACTCAGTCACATCATATCATATAAATTCACACTGTTTAGCGTATCTTTTAAATACAACGAACACACAGTAGCACTTTTTCCATTTTCCTGGTCAAAAATTTAGACACAATTTTTATTGGTGTTCGAATTTTGCGAGTTAGTTCTGTAAGTTTACATTTGGCTTACACCACCGTTCGCGCGCGTATTCCATATTTGAATGTCGCGGGGAACTGAGGCGTGCTCCCGGCTCGAAGGCTGTCCGCCTAATGTCCTTGGTGTTTCCCGCTAGGGCAGCGTCATGCGCACTCTGCACTCCCCTTTAAGGGCCCTTAAGTGGATTAAGTTTTAAAACTTTGACAATTGATAAAATGAGATCCAGTTTGTTTTGATGAAATCGTTAAGTGAAAAGTTGTAATGCCAGGTCTTTATTTGATAAATTAATGCATACCGGAAGATTGTTAACGCTGTGTGCCCGGAATATTTTATTAGTACGTTGTAAACTCGTTATTGAGGATTACTTGACTTCCAAAATTGTACGAAGTGTAATGAGGTAGGTATTTTAAAACATTATAAATTAGATTCGTAAGGATTTGAATTTTTATCGGCCAGTTCCAATCATCGCGTCGATTTTCCAGAAACTTTACAACGGTATTTATTATCACTTTAATAAGAAAAACTGGTATCAGATATCATCCTTCAATTAAACTGCGAGTGCCAATCTGTCAGCGTCCCCTTGTGACCGTTTATTACAGGCTCATGAGATTCATTTTCAGCAGTTAACGGTCGCGGACTGTAATAATACGATGATGATAAAAGTGTTATTGAAATCGTAAACAATAAATGCCGTCTGAATTTTCAATACGATATCAATATGGGTGTTTTCATGAAAAACAGAGAGGGAACCGCACCGACCAAGACCGCGGACCGCGGGGGTCTGCAGAGTTTAAGAACTAGGGAGCCATAACCTGTCACCTCACTATCCATATCCATACTTAATAATATTAAAAATGCGAAAGTAACACTTGTGTTTATTCGTTTTAATACTTAATGTCATCCTTCCGTCATAGTGTTGCTTACCCTAACCGAATCGTTTCGATTGTGCGGGAGGGATAAAACATAGGTGGCTGGGGAAGCGCGGGTAAAATTTGAATGTCACACTGTTTGTTTGTTACCTTTTCACGACTAAACGGCTGATCGGAACGTAATGAAATTTGACAAGGAGATAGATTATATCCCGGGGAAGGACATAGGCTATCTTTTTTTTTCTCACACATTTCCACGCGAACAATGTCGCGGGCAACAGCTAGTTATTAATATTTACTTCTTAGAATGATGGGAATCCATCGTCTATGAGTTACCGAAGGCTGTAGGTCGTTAGGCTCGCAAATTGAACCTGGTTGAACCCTATCTGTATACAGAGCCTGTCAGATCCTCATCTGCCTAGGCTTTTCCCAACTATGTTGGGGTCGGCTTCCAGTCTAACCGGATGCAGCTGAATACCAGTATTTTACATGGAGCGACTGCCAATCTGACCTTCACAACCCAGTTAGTACTAGGTAATATGATACCCCTTGGTGAGACTGGTTGTCAGACTTTTTGGGCCACCCACTACCTGTAACGACTTGCAAAGATATACAAATGACAGCCGGGACTAACTGCTTAACGTGCTTTCCGAGGCAAGGAGGAAACTCGGTATGTAATGGGTGGTTACCCATTCACAGACCCAGGCAAGCACAGTTTAACCTAAAGATCGACCCGAGCGGCTGTTATTATTTAGCCACGAGCTCCTCCACCTGTCAGATGGTTAACATTTATTTTTAACTCCACCAAAAAAAGCGGCTAAAAATAGACCATTACAAGCAGGGTCAAAGAAAACTGTACAAAAGATCACAATATTTTTTGAAAATGACATTTACTTTAAACTATAATTACTTCCTACGTCTGGTCTTGTCACTTTTTCATACCATTATCTGATAGAAATTTGACTGTCAAACCCTTATCACTTGGATTTTTTATAGAAATTCTTATTATAATATTATTACATCCTTGTGGGTTTATGTAAACATAGGTTTTGTAAAGAACTCAAATTCTCAAGCTTGACTGCTAAAATTAGATGTTAATATGCATACATTTCTGGAAGAGAAAAGTTTGAGAATGGTGGGGGGATCTTTTAGGCTCTGCTAGTTGGATTATCTTTAAATATTCTAACCTTTTCAGGTCATCGTAAAAATTCACATTTCTGGTATTGAAATTGAACTACATACCACGTTTTTAATAAAAATCAGAACAAAGAAGCCATGTTGATACCAATTCTTACAAAATAAGAGATTTCTGATTACTTACAAAGAAGCAAATAAGACTAGATATAGGTTACCAAAACATGAAAAGAAGAAGACATATTTACATACGCTTGTTATCGACTTCAAACACTTTTCATTACCAAGAGTACGTATTCTGATACTGGCACATTTTTTTTAACTTTTTCCCCGCACTATGAATTTCTCCTGCATCGTGAGTTCGTTTACAAACATTTAAATTCACATACAAAACAGCCAGACCCGGAACAATCACCTAGGCCTGTAATCCTTACTAATATTTGTTGCGAGCTCGAATCGAACCCGCGGCACCCAGTGCAGCAGGCAATCGTTCAGCCACTGCGCCAACCGCGCCGTCCTTCAACTAACATCAATCGTGTGTAAAAATACCAATACAGGCGAGTGGGAAACTATCAAACTACAATATTTCCCTTGCAGCGCCTAAAGTAAACAATTCGGGGATAGATAAAAAAATGTTGGAAAACTTGTAACAAACATTCGACAAGAGAAAAAGTAATTTATTCGTCGTACGTCATATTTTCTCGCCCACGGCCCCCGTGAAGTTTGCGTACATTACGCCTTTGCGTAATAGTGGCATATCCTACGTGAGAAAACAATGGTTGACTTTTTTGTATATGTGTTGTGTTATGTGTCTATTTGGTTGTTTTTGAAATATACGAAGTTTCGGGAATATACCGAAATGTCCAGAAAAATTGGTTATTTTAACGGCTTAAAGAATATTGCTTTGATCTAGTACTGAACATGAGGGTCCTGGATTTGATTCCTAGTTCGGTAAAGTGTCATTCGGGTTTTTCATCAGGAATTTCTCACCCATAATCTGGATTTCGACTAGTTTATGACATTAGGCTCGCTCCATAATTTACCCATATAACTGGAAAAATGTGATTGTATTTTAATGTGGAGATAGTTAAACCTTGCCTAACCTTAGAGGGATACACACGTGATGTAATTAATTAAAATCAGTGAGTGATAATGAATTGTATCGAAAAAGCCATTGTTTTCATACTATCAACTGAGTATGGTTGACTGGTAGAGAATGCCTTGTGGCATTAAGTCCACCTGCGTACTACTAATTGTACATGAAGTTTAAATAAATAACTACAGAAAAAGATATCCAAAACAAAATACCATGTTGTTGTTACAGTAAATAGCAGCCCAACAACTGTATCGAATGCCAGTAATTCCATATATCGATTGCATTCCGGTTTTATCCGGTATTTGCTGTAGGTCAGACGCTACAGGCCGGCCGCTGTTCGCCGATTGTCAATCACTGGAAAATGTGAATAGTTCTTCATTGGAGCGCTGTCAGTAAAACGAGCGGTTAACCCCTCGCTGACTGGCTAATCTTTTCACCACGCGTTGGGCTATTCTCGTTGATCGTGCTGACGTGAGGGATGTAAGAGTGTTTACTATTTTGTTGGAAAACATGAGTTCTTGTAAAACTTTGTAGGTTACGTATAATCATTTTTTGTTTTACCAGTTTTGTCTCCTTTGGTGGACACGAGATTGGATGCAAACAACATGTATATACGAACATTACATCTACTTTATGATATATTTTTAGAATAATCTATACCAGCAAAAAGCTGCAAAGGTAGCTCTTAATGTCTGTTACATTTTGGGCTTAACATATGAACGGATTTGGACGAATTTTTGACACATAGGTAGGCCATAAGAGGACATAGGATAGTAGGACAATCCCATAGGATCTGACGTCCATTTGAGCAGAGTCGCGAGTAAAAGTTACAAACAAATAAAGATACCAAACACAGACATCTTTTAAACACTAACAAAACCACCTGAAAGCAGACTTTAAATCACATAAAGTTGCTTTTAAAGTCCACGTGAAGGGTTTTAGATTTAGCCGTGCCGGATACGACGCTGGTTGAGAACGGTCCGGTCCGGTTATACGAGTACACTTTATAGGAATGTTAGTGCCCGTAAAACGTCAAGTGCCCGGTCTCTAAATGAAGGCGATACATGCAGTATTACACCTGTCCGACTGCTTTTTATACGTCGTAAAGTCATGTGCATGGGCAGATTGGATACGAATTGTCTGTTGATGTGGGCTTTTAAAAGTTACGTTTATTTGGTTGAAGGTAGGACGCAGATTGATTTGATTAAACATTGTCAAAGTTGCAACATATTGGACTGTTGTTACAGTCAATTTCATTGTTCTTTTACTTTGTTGATATTAAAATGACTAGGGCCATAGAAACACTATAACAGAATTAACATCAGTCGATGAATAAGGGGATCTTTTTGTAGGTATGCAATGATTCTATAAGTGTATACATGTTCAAAATAGTAATCGTTTAGCAGTTTTCATCATCTTCACCTACAGACTGAACCCACTCACTGCTGGGTACAGATAGGTATCTCTTTTTAGTGTTCCTCTCCGAGTTCCTGTACCAACATTTTACGTGATGAATTGCGCACTAGATCTACCCAAAAAAAAAGTTTATTTCATATATTTTGGATTACATTGCATGTCGAGGAGTCTGAACCCACTGAAAATGCCTCTAGTTGAAGGCTCCGCTCTTCCCTTTTTTTTTTTGATGGGAAATCATCAAATGATCCCGACGGTGGCGCATTCCGAAGACCATGAAAACACATGGCCTCGGACTTGTGCAATGCCACCTCGAGACCCAATCGCCGGATCCTCTTCACGACTATCGCAACACCGCGTGTCATGTTTTCGGCCGCCGCCTCGTGCGACCTCCCTTGTGCCAGTACCAGCGTGTCGTCGCCGGTAGGGAGGTTGGCGCGCGGCACCCATCCGCTCTTCCCTTACATTATAAACTTACAAATAGATAAATAACAAAAAGAGAAAAAAAAATAAAAAACCATCAATTGTATAAGTGTGTAAAGCAGTAAGAAAATTCAGGCATAGCGATCACAATAATATTGGGCTTAACCAATAAACTTACAACTGATCGTTTTCCATTAAGTCATCATTAACGACACACGTGAAGAGAACTCACTAGGAGATCAAAATTTAACTGAAGCTTAACCCTAAAACGGCTTTCACATTCCACCTAAAAGCCACATCTTATTGCCTTCCTGCAGATCAAACTGAATAGTCTCGATACCATCAAAAGATATAGCGTCAGCGTTGGGACGTACATAAAATATTATAGACGCACTTACTGATGCGGCATAAAAGGGAAATGCTAGCCCATAAAGATTTAAAATTAAGTTTTATGTGGAAACAGTTTTCAAACAATAATGTACGCTTGGAGTTATTTTATTATTTTTAACACGGTCTTGCCATCACTATAGCTTTTAAAAATGTTGGTAAACTTATTCTGCGACTTACGGGATATCTTCCGTGATTGATCTTTATTTTGAGCTCCCAATATTTTGTCGCTGTTGCAAGCGCCATGATCGCGGGTTGACTGCATATCAACAATCACGGAAGTTATCCCGTAAGTGACAGTATAAGTTTAGTTGTAAACCGTGAAAGCTTAAAACAGTGTTTGATGGTAAAGTAGTAGTATGTATGTTTTTATTTGTAGTAAGTAATAATAGCCGGTGTTCTTTAAACTTGATGTTAAATAGATCTATACTATAATATTATAAAGTTGAAGAGTTTGTTTGGTTGAACGTGGTAATCTCAGGAACTACTTGTTCGAATTGAAAAATTCGTTTAATGTTGAATGGACCATTTATCGAGGATGGCTATAGGCTGTATAACATCACGCTGCAACCAAAAGGAGCGGAGCATTCATGAAAAACGATGCAATAACGGGTAAAATTGTATTTTTATTATAACTAATTTCACGCGTACGAAGGTCGCGGGTGACAGCTAGTTATAATTCCGCAAAACGCTAGACTTGACTTAAATTTGAATTTAGAATTCACGAATGGCACAAAAATTTGCGCATTTGATGCAATCCTTATCTTGCAACATGCAACCCAAACATATACCTTCAGTACCTATAGGTTGCCCGCCAGGGCTGCGGGTCTGTTCAAAAGAGATACCGTGGCCCTGGAACACAAAGGGCAAAGAAGGAACATGGATGGGTTTTAGTCAGTACAAGTCTGACACTCCCTTCCGCTCCGCCCAGAGTGGGGGGGTCATTTGATGATTTCCCATCCGAAAAAAAAAAAAAAGGTACCTATAGGTTTGTTTTGCGGCCTTACGTAAACATATAACATCACACCTTGTTATCCCTGAAGGGTTAGGCAGAGGTGTACCTAATATAACATCCATATTTTGCTAGCTATATTTAAATGAGTGAGGGGTTCTTTTAGTCTTAATCTCTGTATTTGTGTATTATTTATTTATTTAACACTTCAAGCACAAAAGTACATAGGCGGACTTAATGCCATTGGCATTTTCTACCAGTCAACCTTTGGGTGATGCAGAGACGAGCAGTGGTAGGTGTATATCTGAAAATAATTTTAAATAATACTAAGATTAACAACAAGGATATATAAAAATACTATAAATATATATCAAAAATTTAGATTAACGTAAATAGACATTTACACAAATATACTAAAATAAAAACACAAACCATGGGGGAAACATGCTTGGTGTATATCGTTATTAATTTGAGTGGAAATAAAATAAAATAAAATATTTTTTCATAACATATGTCATGGAACTCCACAAAGCAACGCCTGATTCCATAAATATAAAAAGGCAAGTTTATTTGTCTTCACTTTAATTTACTTCTTAAGACACTAATACAAAATCAATCCAAAATTTGTCGATAGCGATGACTATACTACTTTGTTAGATGTCCGGGCTGGGAGGGTGATACTCAAGCGTATCATAGACTCCGCAAATTAATGATATTATCAAGTGGTTTCCGAAGGGTCGGGGTTGAAGTGCACGTACTGTCATAATTATATCCTATATAAATGAGTGAGGCAGTTTCAGGAAGCTTTTGGCATTTATTGGGATTGATTCGTGTTCTGATGTACATTTTGGGAGTTTGGAACTCGAATTATGAGGGTTGTCAATAGGTATGATAAGTACACGGTTTAGGAATATTCTTAAATAAAGTACAATTTAATTTATGGATCTTTCCTAGATGATGTAAAACCTAACCTGTTGTCTGAGATATAGATATTCATTTATCTAGTTCAGACACAGATGTCTTGTCGAATTTCTGTTTGTATAAACTCATCTATGATAGTTTTTTAATTATGTTATGTATGCATTTCACTTAAAATTGATAAAAAAAAAACATGACAAAGTTACAGTGACGTTTTAGTCACCTGCATCCGTCAAAGTGGTAGAAGGCAGGGCACATTGCTCGCAGAACGGATAGCCGATGGGGCCGAAAAGTTCTGGAGTGGCTACCGCGAACCGGAAGATATTGTGTGAGAAGGCCTCCCACTAGGTGGACCGATGACCTGGTGAAGGTTGCGGGGATCCGCTGGATGAGAGTCGCACGGTGCCGGTCAATGTGGCGACACTTGGGGGAGGCATATGTCCAGCAGTGGACGTCTTTCGGCTGAACCGATAATGATGATCCGTCAAAGGGATAATTCTACACGTCATACTAAAACACTTTCGCTCTGAAAGTCACATAAAAAATATTTTTTATTCTGTCTCAAACCAAGCTAATTTAATTGATATTTCTATGATCTAATATTTGCAAGTAATAAGCAAGTATATGTAAATCTATGTATGTACTATACATACATAGATTACTTAATATCCCAGAAGTAAGAATTCCCGATCTCCACGCGGGCGAAGCCGCTGGCATAAGCAAGTGTACCTATACGGTACATCGGTATTTTAAACTTTGAAGTTCAGTAATACAGTCATGAGCTTCATTGCGAAAGTTATTTAGTATGGCAAGAAACTTCAGCCCTTTGGCGGATGCACTACTTCGACACCCTGCATATCCAAGAAAACAGCAAGCCCATGAAACTGTTTTACATTGAAAGAAAAAAGAAAGAAATAATTTTTGTTTTAATTTTTTTTTCTTTTTGATCTTTAGTCCTCACTGACGTGTAAAAAAGAAATCAATATCACATCCACGTTTGCACAACGAGCCCGAAAAAGGGAATGCCAACTAACAGAAACGTAACGCGTTGCAAATCCCAGATCTACAAAACTCCACTTTGGAACACTATCGGAAGAGCGCTCTTCGCTGTTTTGAAAAGGAGAGCTACAAAAAAGTCATTGGTGTATATATTCGAGCGGGTAAAGCTCAAAATCCTGAGTTAAATCGTACCTAACTAGACGTATCGAAATCGGGCATCCCTTTACACTGTGTTGTTTTATTACCCCCGACTGTGCGTACACATACGAGCAAATTATTCGACACACTTCAGTTGGAAAAACTCATATATGATGATAGTGCTACTTGGGGCCGTTTTAGTGCTTTTCTATGGGGAGATGACGCCATAAATTTCTGTTATTGATCCTTACGCTGTTGTGATTGTGTGACTTTCATGGTGTTAAATAGGTAGGCCGTGTAGTATTCATATGCTGGCTATATAGTCTGGCTTTGTTTTGAATAAAACTATTTCAGTTTGTTTTATTTTAACACAAAGGTTGATAACCTCAAGTTCAAGAACATTATTTACCTTTGTTTACTAAATAAGGGATCCAATTTTGCTTGTTTCGTGATAAAGTTTACACTCACTTCAACTGGATAGGTAGGTATTTCTCACGTCTCTAAATTTTAAAGTAGATAATATTACATCACAATATTTAAGGTGGAAGCGCCTGGGTAACCCGCGAAGTTCAAATTTTCTTAGGTGTTTGCAATTTGCCGGTCACTGTCCAGCTGTATGTTGAACAAAATGATTTGCGGCCGTAATACGTATGTATTTACAGAATTATAATAATTAAAATCATCAATACAACCCGCTTAGTTCATTAATTTAATCCCATTGAATGACTTTTTCATGAAATAGTAATTCACGAAAAAAAAATTGAATTTCGCGGGACACCCTGGCGCATCACCCTTAATAAAAAAAAATATTTAGGCATTTTTGTCATCTTATTCTAAGTATCACTAAAATGTCATCATGCATGTAAAAACGATTAATGATTCCTTACTTAGATTACCATAACCTGGTATTATCATATTAATTTCTGATATCTTTAGAAAACTTAACTAGGAGAGTTTCTTCCTTGAACCCCTCATCTCGCTTTGATTCTCCAACCATTCCGTCGACTTCATGCCTGTCGTTTTCAGCTCAAAACTTTTCCGTGCTTAGTAAAATGGTTTAATATTATGTAGACTATGAAATAGTAACTCAGATCTCATGGCTAAATAAGAAAATCACAACTCGTACCTTAGTAAAAAAATATTCAGCCTGTATTTCCTTTCATACAAATTTGACTTCGGCATTTTGGCATCACCCTTGAAAACTGTTGACCAAAAAGCCGTTCAAATGAAACTCCTATGAAATCCAGTTAGAAAACTATTACAGTTTACATACAGTATTCAGCATCCATAAGATTCCGAAGCACGAACACTACGAACAGTCAGATATTTCGTCCGAACTGAACAAAACACCAACAACGTAACGACGTTTGTACGTTGTTCAAGCCATCTATTTCGACATAGATTCATCCCAAGAGAAATTCCGTAGTGGCAGAATAACGCTCAGTGTAAGCTTTCAATCCAGCACTCACTTGAATAGGATCAAACATAACTCCTTGCTATGTGCCTTTTAGAGTTCTGTTATATTATGTAAAACTGGGAGTTTACAGGATTCTAAATTCTTAATTATAATAAACAATTTAAATTCATTGTCAGACAACGCGCAGCCTCAGTTTTTCATGTCTAAAGGCTTCTAGAAAATGTAATATAATAATATTTATGTAACAATTCTAATGTAACAAAGGTAAGCACTCACCGCGTGGCCAGGAGCTCCAGGATCAAGCGACACATATTTTGTTGCCAGTAACAGCAGTGAAAACGCTTCAAAGAAATTGTTTGGAGCATGCCACGACTCACTACGTTGAAGGAAACAAGTGAAACACACGCGTGTCGTTGACACAAGTCGTGTCGCAAATTGCACCGCTTGAAGTCGTGGACAGGGCCTAAGGAAGGGTTTTTGAAAATGTATCCCTAAACAGGTTAAATAAATGAAACTTTATGTGAAGGTTCTTCATTTTTGCTTATCGGTATTCAATCGACATAATGGAGGAAATTAATAAGATATATTTAACTGAATAGAATTAAAATAGAGAAATAACATTCATCTGGCGAATAAAGATTTAATTGGCGGGAATATACTGAATGGGCGACTATTATACCGAGTAAGTAACTATCTAAGCGGTCATTGTGGCAAGGAGAACATAGGAAGCAAGATCGAGCTCGTAACTTGGGACACCCCGACTCAGACACGTTAGGTTCGAAGGGGTTGGCGGGGTCTAGTGAGCGGGCGACGAGCGAACTAAGACCCATATCCTTCTTCGAAATATAGATCAAAACTAGAAAATCGGTATAATCGGTGAAAACTTAAAAAAAAAAATTGAGTAAAAGAATGACTAAGAAAAATACGTTATTAAAGTCGAACTAAATAAATAAAAAAAAAATGACATTATTATACACAGTATTGGACGTTTTTTCTATCCGTCTTATGTTAGTGCTGAACTAAAAGTTGTTTAACTTTCCAAGTGAGTAGGTACCTAAGTATCTTGTTAGTAAGGTTTGTTTTTTGTTAGCCACACATCAAGAATAAATAAAGTACTGAAGTAAAGTGACGACACGTTACCTCATTGCAAGCGTAACTTTAAAGTATCATAACTTTTTCATTTCTAGAGGTATTTGAATGCTTTTTTTACATTTTATTTCTTCTTATTAAAATATTAAACTTATTTTTTTTTAAATGGACACTTCTCTATATAATTTGTTCTTTGCATAAATTAACTTCAATTTCCTTTTTCCAATAATATTACAGTAACAATTTTAATAAAGTAAACGAAAATACTGAGAATTAATTAAAGACTTCATTTTCATACTGATTGATATAAAGAGTTTCAATACATGGATTAAATTGGTTTATTCTTGTAAACTTTTATGGTGTATACAGTGAGGCCTACGGATAATTTTAAACTCTGTAAAGTTTCATTACTGTTCTTCATTCTACCATTTTATCAATAAGTACCGATAAGGTTTCCATTCCTATGGTACGGAACAATGAATACGCATCCTTCTGTAACGACTGCCTCATATTTTTTGCTTTGAAAACTACACGTCGCTTCACGCTCGGAGTTCACGCCTTGTTTATTTACTGGGGTAGCAGAATTCTAAATGGCCACAAGTGGCGTGACTACACTAACAACTTGCAGTTTTTTTTTACAATCTGCTCTTGATATAAGCTTTTAAACTGTCATTGACAAACATGGTAGTGGTGGTGGTGGTGGTGGTGGTCGTTTCTAGTGTTAATGATAATCTGCTCTTGATTCTTCCGTGAATGATGCTACAGTAGTAGCTGTAGCAGTTTTGTTGAAATGGGTACTTCTTAAATTGAAATGGGTACTTTTTCTTTTTACTTCTTAAATTATGTGTTATTTTTATGGATTGTGTGATCTTCAATAAAGATTTATTTTATTCATACATACAGTAATGGTAAGCCAGGTAGACATTATGGCGAAACTGGTTGCTGAATATAAATTGTTCGACGCCAGAAGAATAAGCTGGCCTTGTTCAACCCACAGCTGAGTATATGCGTCCTCTCTCTTTTGACATACTTCCCTGGTCTGCGCGAGTCTCATCTGAGTCTTGCCCGTGGTCTTCTGCACGTCGTCTGCCCTTCTTGCTGTTAGTCTGCCAACGATTCTTCTGTCATGTCTCGGTGACTATTCTGCTCGACCACCACGTCCAGCCATTGTCCTGCCCTCCTACATTTTAGCTGCTATCCGTAGTAAGATGTATAAATAAATCTTCTTACTACTGTTTTGTAGAGAAAGTTTGTGAGGCTATATGTATGGATGAATGTTTGTTATATTCAGGTTTCGCATATACTAAAAATAATGTCGTTTAGCCTGGATAACCACATACAATACTTTAATCCCAGTATCAGAACCCCGTAGGACAATAACCGAACTCCACGCGGGCGATGCCGCGGACATAAACTAATAAAAAAAAATAATTTAGAGTAAGTATCAACATAAGTGATAGTGAGCTAAGGTTACTCGTCGTATTTTATTTCACATCACTACCTAGATGGTTTTACGTTCCAGATCTCACCAACCAGACGTTGACCTAGACTGGGTTTTACAGCATCTCGACACTTAAAAATGTAATGTCACTTTTATGCGATTTTAACGACGTGAAATCCCCTAATGCTATGGCCCTGGTTTCAATACCTAGGAAAACGTTTTTAACGTATTTTTTCCACTATTGCGGTTTGTGGTTACATGCGGGCATGTGCTGCAGAGAAATGAAGAAAATTGGGAAAGTTTTAAGTATGAATTGAATGTGCTATAGGAGAAGATCAAAGAAACGATGGATGGACTGTGTGAAAGATGATATGGCTAGAAAGGGGGGAATACTTAGAAGAGAACTACGAGAGAAGTATTGAAAAAGAAAACGTGCTGTGCCGGCTCCAAATAAATTGAGATAAGGACAGGAAAGTGATATGCGGTCTGCGGCGATGAAGGGTGTAAATAGACCCTTAACATAACCGAAAGGTACTTGGTTACGGAGATATTGGGGGTCAAAGTTGCAACGTTTTCACAAGTTTTTCTTTTAAACACACATACATGTTTTTAAGGTGATTTTTAATTTACATACCTCCACGACCCCCGTACTATTCAATCCATCCATCAGCGCAATGCTTTGAGTGCTTTCCATCGAGTCCTACCGTAAAACGTGATTTTTCACCCCAAAAAAAAAAGTCGATTCCCAGCAATAATTTTTGCGTAAAGTTACTTAGTTTGATGTACATAATGCTTGGTTGACGGCTATGTGAAGGGTCTGTTTACACCCTGTATAGCAGTAGTAGAATTGCAATAAACTGGATACGTTGTTACATATCGCGCGATAAGCGGTGAAAGCCAAACCACGAAATTAATTTTGAATGTTCTTATTCGCTAACTATTATGTTATTGGATGCTTTCAGCCATTTTATTTGCGTAAATTGATTTTGCATTAAGGTTATAACTTACTTTAATATTTTATATTATGTACATTATATTCAGACTACAAATAGAAATAAAGTAATGATAAAAATAAGACTAAAGGTAAGTAAATATAAATGACAATAGGACACTTAGGCGTCAAAGTACTCCTCCGCATCGCTGTCATCTACAAACGTGCCCAGAAGACTGGCAGCATTGCCACGCTGAACGGTAATGCTGCTTCACATTTGTATTTTGTTACTAATACCTATCATTATAAAACATAACATCTCGCCTGTAATCCCTGAAGGATTAGGCAGAGGTGTACGACCACATTTTGCCAGTTATGTTAAGTCCAAAGTAACAGGGGGCGCGTCTATTTCTGTCAACCGGGTACAAATCCAGACGCTGTGGGTGCTACTGAAAAATTCCTGGAAAAACACAACCTAAAACCATATTTTTAGTTCTTGGTGCAAGGCTGTGATAGGCTATAGGAATATGATACGTGGTACCGATGAGGTCCTTACTACCTAGCTATATTATATCATTTGCGGTCAGCTCTCCTCGTCACTCTTTGCCAGACGTAATGTAACCAGTACATTGCGTCATTCCGCTTCATGAAGTTGTGCTGTTTTTGGAGGCTCTAGACGAATTGACAACGGTAATAATAATAGAAAATTACGCCGGTAGCTTGGACCCTGTTCCCGATACCGGTACATTTTTTTTTACATTTTTAAATGTATTTTTTTAGATTGTTTTTTTCCAGGAATATTTGAAAATGTAATTAATTTATATGGAAATAAATAAAGGAAATAATAATAGAAAATTATATATATTAACATAATCCACTGAAAGTTGTTATTAAACTACGAATAGGGGGAAACGTTACACACAACACAATCATTATAATTTCAACCTAAAGACGTTAACTGCTGAACATGACAGGCCTGCCCCTAGCGTTGTCACGTTGACTAGTCCTGAGCTTCTCGTACTCAGAGAATTCTCGTTACTTTCGCCAGATGGAGGTGGATGTGGGAGGCGATCCAACGCTGCGCCCTCCTAGACGCGATCGCCATTTACCTTTTAGATTCAACGGCGTTCGTTCTGCGAATAATGTGACCTGCTCACATTAGTTTTGCATACTATAATACTGTTATAATAATTAATAATCTGTATAAAGGATGATATGGCATGAAAGGAAGTGCCTGATGAGATGACGAGTAATAGAGAAGCATGGAAGAAGAAGACATATCTTTTTCTTCGTCTTATTCTTCTCCTTTAATGGGGAAATCCTAATTAATTACGATAAGGGCAAGAGAATGATGATGGTGACGATGAAGCACACAAGCAAAAGTCAGCAACAAAGCTGTCTCAACAATCAGGACATTAATCTTTACACTAACTTGCAAGAAAAACACAAGAACAATAAAATCTTTGTTTACGCGGCGTCGTTTCTCTAAAATGTCCGCGGAACCGTACCCGTGTTCAGTCGCATACTCCTTTAAATCCGTGGACTGAGAAAATAGGGGCAGACATATCGTATGTTACTTCCTTGTTTTCATTTCAGACAGCTTCAAGTGAAACGGGCTGTTATGCTTTATTCCACACTTTAGTAAGACTATTTAAAGTTAAATATATCTTGTCTGCAATGAGTAGAGTTTAATATAGCATTAAAGTTGCGTATGAATAGTCACTAACGAGGTAACAGAATTTATTTTATCTTCTTTTCCCTAATATTTATAATATCAGAAGCTGCCAAACTATTCTTTCTTTTTCTTAAAAAAAAAAGTTGCCCGCACTCGGAATTTCTCCAGTCAGTTCTATTACTACAGTCGGCTACAACTCAGTGGTTACAAAACCCTTAAAACTTACCGTCATATTCTATTAAGGTCAAAGTTTTCGACGTGTGGTCGACTGTACTTACTTGCTTACTAAGCTCACGTTTCTGTTTATAACTAAACATGTATGGAAGAACGTTCGTTGAAACATTCTTTGAACAATATCTCTGAGGTACACCTACCTACTTTACTACCGACCTTCTGGCCTTTGACGAAGTAATTGTGACAGTATATTAAAAATTATACAATTTGATTACCATAAAACTTTTGACAGATCAGATTTCTGTGGTATAAATAAGTTTGTAAGTAGTAATAAGTTGTATTTTTATTTATGTATTTTTTTTATTTTCCATAGAAGAATTGATTACGTTCATGTACCTACATGACATCTTGACCAAGCGAAACAACGTTTTCTGCGAATTAGTGCAGTTTTAATAAGGCTATATAAATTGGCTACATTTTTGATAATTGTTTTTTTAACGCTGGTTTTCCCTATTTTTTAATCCAGGTTGTATACATATCATCAACTTCATCTTGATCATAAAAATGCATGTCTTCGAGCTATTGATTGTATTCTTCCGTCGCAACAGCATCTTTGTTTCCATGGTCCGTGTATCTATCGTCTATCTGCAATTTGAAAAACATTACGTCTGAGTTAAGTTTAAGATATTTTGTATGTAAAAAAATCATCATCTGCCTAGCCTTTTCCAACCATGTCGGGATCGGCTTCCAGTCTAACCGGATGCAGCTGGATACCAGTATTTTACATGGAGCGACTGCCTATCTGACCCTCACAACCCAGTTAGTACTGGGTAATACAATACCCCTTGTTAAGACTGGTTGTGAGACTTTTTGGGCCACTGACTACCTGTAACGACTGTCAAAGATCTACAAATGGCAGCTGGAACCAACAGCTTAACGTGCTTTCCGAGGCACGGACGAAACTCGGTATGTGAAGTGGTCACCCATCTACAGACCAACCTAGGCAAGCACGGCTTATCCAAAAAACCACCCGACCGGGTGTTATTATTTAGCCACGAGCTTTTGTTTATTAATAAATAAGAAAGCAATAATCAACCTTTACCGTGGCCCTGGAACACAAAGGGCAAGGAAGGAATATGGATGGATTTTAGTCAGTATATGTCTGAAACTCCCTTCCGCTCAGCCCTTACCGGCAGAACAGATTTTTAGTATAAATTTAGTTCACAAATAGCATAACTTGTGTTAGAACATAGGATTTGTATCCTAGTTGTATATTCTGGTGTGATAATTTTCATCACTACACGTGAACGAAGCCGAGGGCAACGGCTAGGTAAGATAAATAAATTTAAAAAAGCCACTTCCATGGTATTATTTGTAACGTTCATTTATTTCTGTGAGGTTAATATCTGCATAAATTGATACGGATTACCTGCAAAGGCACAATATTGGAAAGGTACATACAATAAGCGAAGGTTGATGTGCAATACCTACCCGAACAATTTCCCGACAAGTTTCGTTTTCCTATTTGATCTCACAGATTCACTTGATCTAGTAGATGTTGATAGAAAAAAATTAACGTCACAAATAACAATTTGTAACGTTCATTTATTTCTATGAGGTTAAGATCTGCATATCGGTTCAGTTGATAAAAAAAAGTTATGCTTGAACGCTACCTATTAAGCTCAGTTACCTCATCCAAATTATTCACAACATTTTTGTACCCTTTCTGTTCGCTTTCCTTATCAGAATACACTTTGTTATAGTTTTCTTTGAACAGTTGAAATAATAACACATTTTGTGGTAATGCCGATGCAACGCGATAGCCATTTTAGTTTTGGCACCTGCATACTTTAATAACATAATTATATGAACACACGCTGTGCAAATAAAGAATACTCTTATCATTTTAAAATTATATTTCCACAGCCAAAAATTGGTACGGATTACCTGCAAAGGCACAATATTGGTAAGGTACATACAATAAGCGAAGGTTGATGTGCAATACCTACCCGAACAATTTCCCGACTAGTTTCACGCCTATTTGATCTCACAGATTAACTTGATCTAGTAGATGTTGATTGAAAGTACGAAAATCGATCGTAGTACAAAAGAAACGTTTCTCTAATCATAAAAACAAATAACATCTCAGCGTGTGTTATCTAATTCAGCATGGCACAGACGAATTGAAATTCTCCACGGTTATAAGTGGCAAACAGTCGTCTTCATTAAATCTCTTGTTATCTGACGTTGTATCGATACAAAAGGAGAGATTCCGAGAGTTCTCAACAGAATGAGGAAAATTTACATTACAAACAAAAAGAGACAAGGAACACCCCAGACGTGAAATTACAACCGTTGGGATCGTATCATGGTTCAGTAAAGCTGGCGCAAAATAATATGGCCTTAGAGGGCCTATTGAGCAATTGGAACGAGACTTTATTTATCACTGACTTCACAGATCCACCACCGACCTTCCTAGAAAATACATATCATTTCAGCTCCCCCAGGCTCTTCAACTTATACATGAACCAGTTAATCCTTGAGCTCAGCAGCACCAGTGTCGGATGTCATATTGACGGGGTGTGCATTAACAATATTAGTTATGCTGACGATATGGTGTTGCTGAGCCCATCGATCGGTGCTCTGAGGCGACTGATCGCTATTTGCGAATGCTATGCGGTGAATCATGGGCTCAGATATAATGTCACAAAGAGCGAACTAATGGTTTTTAAAGCAGGAAATGTGACATATTCATGTATTCCGACTGTCGCTCTTTGTGGAGAACCACTGCAAAGGGTGGACAAGTTTAAATATCTGGGCCACTGGGTCACTGAAGATCTTAAAGATAATTGTGACATTGAAAGGGAACGTAGGTCGCTGGCTGTCCGTTGTAACATGCTGGCTCGCAGGTTTGCACGTTGTACGAAGCCAGTTAAAGTAACGCTTTTCAAAGCTTACTGCCAGTCTTTCTACACGTGCAGCCTGTGGGTCAACTTTACTCAGCGGACATACAGCGACCTACGCGTTCAATACAATAATGCACTGAGAGTGCTGCTGCGGCTGCCGTGGCGTAGTAGTGCGTCGGGGATGTTTGCAGATAATAATATTGATGGTTTTGCCGCCATTATTAGAAATAGATGTGCATCCCTGATTACTCGTGTTCGCTTCAGCACCAACAGTATTCTCGGTGTGTTCGCAGATCGGTGGGATTCCCCGATGTTGCGTATGTGGATGCGGCTCCATGCTGTATTTTAACTTGTATATTTTCATCTGTGTCTGTAACCTACTAACACTAGAACTTAAGTAAAATTGTTACTAACCCTATGGACCCTGGTCTGAAATAAAAAGTTTCTATTCTATTCTATTGGAAACTGTAAATAACAAACAGATTTCTCTTTAACGAGAGATTTTCGTGTCTGCTAAACCTGAATTACTATTGTAAACAATGATGTCTGGACAGACTCTAAATTTTCGCATACTTTTTTTTATGGATAAAAATATGAATTAAACAAAAATCTTGCTAGATTGTGAAGGATTTAGACAGGCATTTAAAAATATACAGACTAGTCTCCTGGTGCGGACCAGGAGACTAGTCTGTATATTTTACACGGAGTATTACGATACGTAGGAATATGAAAAACATCTAACAGTAACATCTTCGGTCTGAGCCTTTAATTCACCAAAATTGATATGTACCTTTTTATCCCAGTAGTACACTCCCGTGGGACAATTACCGAAGTCCACGCGGGCGATGCCGCGGGCATAAGCTAGTAAAATATATAATTTAGCATAAACCTATCAATATAAGTGATAGTGAACTAAGGTTTCGCTCTAAAGTTTAGTTAGTAGCGCCGCAAAGTCAACTTTAAAATGACGTGAGGAAAGTTTTGAGTATGGCTGGGGATGGCTATTCAAGTAGAAGAAGACAGTAATAAACGATGGACGGACTGAATGAAAGACGTAATGGCTAGTAAAAGGGCGACAACTAAAATAAGTATGAAAGAAGAAGACATGCTAGGCCCACACCAAATAAATTGAGACAAGAAAATGGAACATGATATCCGGTCTGCGGTTACACAGCAGTAGCGGAATTGCAATAAATTGCATATGTTTGTTATTCAGTATATCGCTAGACGAGCGGTGGTAGGCAAACCACCAAATTAATTTTGACTGTTATTGTTGTCAAACTAATAAGTTATTTGATATTTACGGCCATTTTATTTGCTATAATTGATTTCCATTTAGTAGGTCAGTCACAGGCACTTTTGAACTGTCTAAAGAAAGACAACAATAAAATGAAGCTACAGTCCCAGTCACTAGGCATAGGAACTGTGGAAGTACTGTAGTTGCCCATTCTAAAGCGTAGAGCTCTATGGAGAAGATTGGACAAGAAACTCCATGGACACTCTTTTAAAGCAGAATATCGTTACAAATCTTTGGCTACATTATTAATGTTGAGATTGTACATTATGTGAGAACAATGTTGCATGACAAAATCTTCCGCAGCTCCAACAACACTATTAAATGCTATCAATTTATGCGATATAATCGTCCAACTTGTACATTTATATCAAGAATATTTTTTAATTCTGTTATAGCATCTTAAATAGTACCCCATGAAAGAAGGGTCTATTTTAGCGAGTCTGAAGCCTGGCGGAGCTAAGTGGTCCAGATTTCTTGTATTGTAATTTTGTCTGTCATCTCTTTTACTAAAAAAAAGTAGTTGAAAAAACTAAAAAACCCGACTGAAAAAACTAGAAAGCATAAAACAAGCACATTTTAAATTAAACAAAAGTTGGAAGCACGCGGGGCCCATTCCATTTTTATAATTTTATATTCAATTTGAAAAAAAATCGCTTTTTGGTTTTTTAGTTTTTTCAACAACTTTTTTTATTTCCAGCTTTTTAGTTTAGTAACTTGAAAGATTTCGCAGACGATTCAGCCTTTTTTATATGGGGCGTGCCATGGCTATGTCACATGGAACGAAAAATATTGTTTATTTTAGAAGACTTTATTTACTTATCTTTGCATGGTGAATGTCTGAAATAATAAAGACGCACGACGGCCAATCAAGCTCTACAAAACCAGTTTATTGTATAGAAAATCTATACATAGCGAGGTCAAGTTATGCTGGAAATGAGCAGCTTCATGTGCCCCCGTGCATACGTCTTAGTTCAGTTTGTCTATAATTCATTTTCTTGAACAAAATATATATATATAAAATTCAAAGTCCTGACTGACTGATGACTGAAATGGGGTATTGAATTTTCTGTGAAACTTTTTATCCTCGGGGACGAATGACTTGAAAATTTGTGTACGTACTCTTCAGTTTAAATTAAATCATTAAAATCATCCCCCAACAGAGTCAAATAGGATTTCGAAACTCACGTAGACGGGCGCATGGCGGGTAGTGTGGCGTAGGGCGCGGAAGTATTTACCTATTAGTAAATAGGTAGGATTTTTCTGAGGTAGACGTGTCTGTAAATATATATTCGCATTGGCTCGTCCTATCATGAGTCAACTCGAAAATCATATAGACATTGATATTAAATATTATGTAAAAGTATTATTTATATCTATAAATAGGTTATTCAATCTCGCCAGAATGGCTGAACAGATCTAGATGAAACTTGGCACAGAGAAAGATTCTAGTCTGGTATATCACATAGATTACTTATTATTCCAGAAGTAAGTCCTGTGGGCAATTCCCGAATTTACGCGGGGGAAGCTGCGGGCATAAGCTAGTTTTAAATAAAATGTAAAATTTCATGGTCTTTCTTTTATTTCAGATGGTATGTGTTTTTTCTACCGTTATGATAAAATACTTGTATTTTTTTCACATAATAGGCGGGTTCGCTTCCCGGTTTAGGCAGGTGATTCTTTAAAAATCAAAATGAACTCTTCTTTTAGTATAACTTTCTATAAACAATATTTAAGGTCCTTCCGTGTGGCATAGCCGTGGGATACCTTACGTATACGATTTTCTCCCTTTTTACACGATTTGTCACTTAGAATTATTTTTAAACCTATAAGTTAAATTTATTTTTGTAATTACCTTTTAAACCCCTTCATTTTGATACCCCACTCGATAGTAAAGGAATAAAAAAAAATTGAACTCCATGATATGGCATTCGAAATCCGTCATTTTTTTTGTTTT
Source organism: Noctua janthina (assembly GCA_963576755.1). Classification (NCBI taxonomy): domain Eukaryota; kingdom Metazoa; phylum Arthropoda; class Insecta; order Lepidoptera; family Noctuidae; genus Noctua; species Noctua janthina. The sequence goes on from OY755055.1 coordinate 11,857,656, forward strand.
TTATTTCAATGTATACTGACACTTGCGCTACAAAGAAGAACCTAACGACGTATATTTTATACATATCTGTTCATCCGTTTAAGAGTTACGAGGGAACATAGAAACAGACACACATGCATGCATACATACCCACATACATACATACAGGTCAAAAAAACATAACCCTCATTTTTCGTTTCGCCGCAGTCGTGTAAAAAGATGCACATCTTCATTTTATTTTCATAGCCAATTGAAAATGTATTACCAATCAACGTACCGTCATGATGTTAATGTCCTTTAACATAGAGAATCGCGCCTACGGAGTTAATATATGGCTATGATGGCTCTTTTTTGACGAATAAAAATAGAGTCGGTGTCTGCAGCCCGTCCCCATAACAAAATGCCACAAGACATTATACTATGCCAGTAACTAAAATTAACTAGTCTCACAGTATCTACATCAGTTGAACGCTAAACTGCGCTGAACTTAATATTGTATGGAAGAACGTTCGTTGAAACATGTCTAGGACAATATCTCTGAGGTATACTTACCTACTTTACCACTGACCTTCTGGCTATTGACAAAGTTATTGTGACAGTATCTTAAAAATAACACAATCATCATCATCATCTGCCTAGCCTTTTCCCAACTTTGTTGGGGTCGGTTTCCAGTCTAACCAGATGCAGTTGAATACTATTTTACATGGAGCGTCTGCCTATCTGACCTCCACACCCCAGTTAGTACTGGATAATACGATACCCTTTGGTAAGACTGGTTGTCAGACTTTTTGGGCCACTGACTAGCTAACGACTGTCAAAGATCTAAAAATAATACTATATGTTTACCATAAAACTTGAAGGAACAGATTCCCGTAGTTGAAATAAAAACAACGCATGATATTTTTATTTTCCATAGAAGAATTGATTAGGTTCACGTACTAAATCGGCATCTTTATCAAGCGAAACATCGTTTCCCGCAAATTTCTGCACATTAGCTTCTGCTACACTTTTAATAAACCTATAATAATGGACCATATCTTTTTCCGTAGTTTTTTTGTATTTTTTAGTCCAGATTTCATACAAATCATCAACTTTGTGTAGATCATAAAGATTCATGTCTTCGAGGAATTTATGTCTGTGTTCCCTCTTCAGTGCTTCTTTGTTTTCATGCTCCATGTTTTCATCTGCAATTTGAAATACATTACGTATTGATTGTCTGGGCTAAGTTTAAGATTTGTTTCTAAGGAAATATGAAAGTAATTTTCAATAATAATAGTTCTTTCCAAAAAAAATACTTCTATAAGTATAATAATTAAATAAATTATATCTAACTTAAAAAAATCTAGATATTTTGTAAGGTAATAAAAAACGCGGGCGCTAGCACTCACGTTACCAGATTTAGATGAAATTTGGTACACAGGTTGGAGTTGGGATCTGGGTTGAAACATAGAACCATGGACTTTTTATACTAGCTGTTCATTCTGTTGTGATCATTTTCGAAATACACGCGAACGAAGCCGCGGGCAAAAACTAGCTAAGAAATATACTAAAATAAAAAGCCACTTACATGGTTTCATTGGTATTGCAAAACGTTCATTTATTTCTGCGGGGTTAAGATCTGCATATCGATTCAGCTGGTAAGGAACGACATTGCTTTTATGCGCCTTATTAAGCTCTTTTACCGTAGCCAAATTATTCAGAAAATTTTCGTACCCTTTCTGTTCGCTTTTCGTATCAGGATATACTCTGTTATAGTTTTCTTTGAACCTTTGAAATAACACATCGGGAGACAACGCTATCAACGCGTAAGTCGTTTTATTTTCGGCAACTGCATAAATTAACAACAAAATAATATTAACAAACGCTGTGTAAGTAAAGAATACTCTTATCATTTTACAAATATCTTTATGCTGTTTTGTTTTTATTGACGGTCTTTTTGCAACATCACAATTGACAATAATCAAAGGTTATAATGCCATACTCGATCAATTTCCCGACCAGTTTCACGGCCAATCGATTTGATCCCACAGATTCACTTGATCTAGTGGATGTTGATTGAAAGTACGAAAATTAACCGTAGTACAAAAGAAATGTTTCTCTAATCATAAAAATAATATCATCTCAGCGTGTGTATCTAATTCAGCATGGCACAGACGAATTGAAATTCTCCACGGTTATAAGTGGCAAATAGTCGTCTTCATTAAATCTCTAGTTATCTGACGTTGTATCGATACAAAAGGAGAGATTCCGAGAGTTCTCAACAGAATGAGGAAAATTTACATTACAAACAAAAAGAGAAAAGGAACACCCCAGACGTGAAATTACAACCGTTGGGATCGTATCATGGTTCAGTAAAGCTGGCGCAAAATAATATGGCCTTAGAGGGCCTATTGAGCAATTGGAACGAGGCTTTATTTATCACTGACTTCACAGATCCACCACCGACCTTCCTAGAAAATACATATCATTGGAAACTGTAAATAACAAACAGATTTCTCCGTAACAAGAGATTTTCGTGTCTGCTAAACCTGAATTACTATTGTAAGCAATTATGTCTGGACAGACTTCAAATATTCGCATACTTTTGTTTATGGATAAAAACATGAATTAAACAAAAATCTGCCGATAGGGCCAAAAAGTCCTGGAGTGGCGACCGCGAACCCGAAGACGTTGTATTGGAAGGCCTCTCACTAGGTGGACCGATGACCTGGTGAAGGTTGCAGTGATCCGCTGGATGCGAGTCGCACGGGACCGGTCAATGAGGCGACACTTGCGGGAGGCCCATGTCGAGCAGTGGACGTCTTTCGGCTGAAATGATGATGATGATGAACAAAAATACTGATAGATTGGAAAGAATTTAGAAAGGCGTTTAAAAATATACAGGCTAATATTAACAGTCTCCTGTTCCGTAACAAATATTATTACGATACGTAGGAATATGAAATTCGTCTACTAGTAACATCTTCAGTCCGAACCTTTCACTAAAATTGATATTTACCTTTCAAGCTTTTACTTAACCAATCCAACCCTGCAAAAGTTGATACATAAGAAGTTTAAAGATCAAAGTTCTGGATTCCAAACGGTATACGTAACAAAATTGTGCATAAGTACATCAAAGCAGACATAATCCAGTTTATGCATACATATTATATTCATAAGGAAGACCTATGCTATCAATAGTAAGGGCACGAATTTAATTTGGGACCTTTGATCTAATATAATATTCAGGGGTCGAACTTTAAATGCGTTAGACCCAACGGTAATCTCGTCGTGTCCTTGCGATTAAAATTTTCCATCGTTAGGACCACGCAGTTGATGGAATTTGATAATTAATGGTGTAAGTAGAAGCTATAAAAATGTTGTTACATTTTTACGATGCATGTGTGATATTGGGCAATGCTATCAAGTTCCAAAACGAAACTGCTGTCAAATTCTTTTTTAACGGACCAAATGAATAAACTGTATTCCTATTTTAATTATCACAATAATAAATAGCTTATGTTATTGAAACTATGGGCCAATCGACCCGAGTTTAATGAGTTTGAATATTATTAAACTTACAAACGGGTACAGCGGTATGTGTCCGGTGAGAAAAGTGTATTCAGCGAAAAACTATTTTAATTATCCTAAAACAGTCAACATACCTAACTAATGTAAGTCAAGATTAACAACAAAGCGAATTTACTTTATCACACTAACAATAAAAGTTGAATTACAACAGATAAGTGTCAATAAAACTAACGAAACTGGTCCGACAAACATGACAATGTAGGCGATGTCAAAACTAATAGTCAACTAATCAGATAACAAAACTTGTACTCGCCTGTCGCAAACTAAAGTTTGTATCAATATTTTCGCTCAACGTAATGTCTACGCCCGTATTGACTTCCATTTTTTCATCTGAACGAACTTGTATACGACTGGTTATATATGTTTACGTCCCCTTTTCAAATACCATCAAACTCAAACCACGGATGATTTATTGTTGAAATATCGGTGCACGGTATCCGCCGCAAAACGATTCGACGCCTAAAAATGTATTGCCAAATAATAGCACCGCATAAATCTCTGTATTTTATAACGCAAATGAGAAACCGCTATCGAATCAGCTCGTAAAGGGATCGCGCAATGACGTCATCATAATTATTGAGCTCTATAGAGCTGGGCCTATAATTGCGCATGTCCAACCGTAATCAAAATCCCTTTGGTAATCAAAAATTTTTGATCTCTGCAAATTAACACGAAGATGAAAACGATTGGAATAACGATTGGACAGGTGTGTTTTTTTTAGCTGTCGTTAACACGGCTTGTTTACGTTTAGACGTACGTTACGCCGTGTGATCACGATCAGCTATCTTATGAGGCTATTATTCTTTTAGAAACCGTTCAACGTACATAATACGTGACTTTTTTCACAGATGAGAAGACAGGAGCTCACGGCTAACACTCTATCGGCGAAAATTGATTTTTCAGAGGAAATATTGCAAATTTTCTAGCTGCGCCAAGATGAACGTCAGCGAAACGTCAGGGTGGTACTTTGTAACTCGGTCATAAATACTTCCACTGTCGATTTAAGCTTCATATCGATAGCTTGAATCGATATCAACGAAATGTGTTAACCTACTAACACATCTTTTTCTTTAAAAAAATATAAAGATGACTAATAACGTGTGCAAATATTTTAATTTCTTCCTATTTCCTCCTAACCATAAGCTTTTAAGTTAGCACTTAGCATTTCAGAAATGGCCACAAAAGGTATCTTTTTCATTCCAGTAGAACCATTATCGCTATTTTGCCAATCAAGGTTTTTATTGAATTTTTGCAGGCGTCAGCAATCTACACAGTATTGGCTGCTTTCTTTCCACGTTTTTTCTCGACTATGCAAGAATTATGATTATAGGTAAAAAGTTATTGGAATGCTTTGGGAAGAGTTCAGTTCATAATTTGTTATTGATGCTATGATGAAAATCTGAAGCAGTATCCGGCTCGAAGGTTTGAAAATGTCATCTCTTGCGAATTCATTTCACGTACCAATGTGACTTTCTCGATATCCTAATACAGTATCTAAGTATATCTAAGACACCGTTGATTTACGATGGAAGGAAAGTCGTGAGGAAATCTAGATTCTTTTATATTTCCAACACGCTGCGACAAACCTAATCTCAGTTACGTCATATTCAGGTTTTGATAAATCTCGTAAAGGTTTGATAAAAAGAACGATTTGATCAGGATTTATCTTCGAAATAAATATAATGGATTGAGGAATCAACCACAAAACATTATCCTCAAATTCCTATTTCACAGATTATGTAGATTAGAGCCGTCTTGAAATATTTATTGCTATCAGTAATATTACAGTATCGTTTCTCTACAAATTCATTATCAGAGATGAGTGTTTACTCTGCTGTAATTAAACACAAAGGAATTTCTCTAACATTATTAATACTTAATAAACATCTGTTATAGTTGCTTTAAACTAAATTATAATCGGATTTATTTAGATTACAGGGTAATGAGAAATGTTATAGAATCTTGTTACTAAGTACAGTAGGCCGTACGTCAGTAGTAACAAATCCAGTATAAGCTGGCCTCTTTTTCGATTAAAACTTTGTATTAGGTTAAGCCAGCATGCGATCATACGACATCGTACAGTCTCCAACATAAATAACTAATGACTTCTATTCCTTTTCGTAAGACTGAACAGTATTTGAGCATTCCAGTAAGAAATAAATTCTTTTCGTTTCAACTGTAGGTATAACTTATGTTTAGAGACTCACAGTGCAAGTGAGCGTGTTTAAGTATTTATTTCAAGGGTGTAGAGGAAAGCCTGTTTTTTTTTTTCTTGTGAGTCTTTTCATTATTTAAGTTAGGCAATTTGAAATTCAAAGTTATATGATAAATCTTAGAAGCTACCATAAAATTTACTTTGAACTGATATCAGAATTTCATAGACAGATCCCTGGACGGTTAGAACTTAGCGTATCGACGGCAAAAAAAGATCAATGTGTTTATCACAAAATTCAGCTAAGTGAGCTCCGGTTTCTGATGCAGCCTGCAGGTCATCAAGTGCGCAGGTTTCAGAACATGCGATTGAGAAGGAAATGCAAGGAGGCCATTGTCTTTGTAGTGACGCCGTATACGCACTTGAGATCTGAGTCGTCCGTGACCCCATCTCTATCTGATCTCGTGCAGTGTTTTTAAGTGAACGTTGACCTTCAGACGGATTTCTATGGCTCATTCACTTTATAACTTATCCACTGTTAGTGTAGTTACCTTCAAAAACGTCTATTCCATTCTATTTAAACTAACTAAACTGAGAGACAGACCCGAACATAAACTAGGACACAGTCCCCCGCTGTAGATAGCAGCACTTTGACCGCTCGACGTCCACGGTACGTAATAAAAACGACTGATGTACACAGTTTACCAACAAACATGTTGATGCTTCTTGTTTAATCACCTTTCAAACTTGTACCCAAGTTAACCCTGGAACACTTAACCCAACCAGCCGCAACATAGTACTGGGACTAAGGAACTTAAGTGCTTTGTTTCTTGAATTTAAAGCTGAATTTAGAGTTCGTCAAGTTAGTGTTGGACTTAAAACCGGACTTGTTACTTAGTTAATGTTTTAGATTTGGTGTAGGCTAAGTGTGGTTTGTGAGAAACTGACAGAGAGATACTTGTCTATACCTTTTCTGAATGAGAATATTGTCGCTATTTTTCCGTGTCTACGACTACGACAAGATTCTATTTTATACAGGGTGTAAAGGACAGCCCTCCACAAACTGACAAACAAACTGACAGGGTGCATTCAACTCCTTATTTTGACTCGTATTCCACCGGAATTTTTCTTCGGTTTCGTTTTTTATTTTTTCAGTTACTATTCCTTTATTTCAATGTAAAATTACATTCCCTATACGCAACACTTCATTTATATAAATAATAAGGCTAAAATCAAAAATTCAACAATGGATGTTAAAATACTCTAACGAATGACGCGTGAAATCAGCAACAGCTGATTGCAGGAAGTGAACACACTTCCTGCCTAGTTACAGAGTTCATCCAATTCGTCGTCGCACTTGCCATTCACTACGTGGGTTTTGCCACGGTAACGCTACATTGCGTATGAGAAAATAAAACAAATCAAATTTATTGGATTCCCATAACATTCCTGAAACAATTTCTTGTACCGGTCATCTTAGTATGATAATTATACTGAATTCACCCCATCAGTTTGTGGAAGGCTGTCCCTTACACCCTGTATACCTTATATTAGCCACTATTGTCATATGATGATGACAGTAGCGTTACCTAAAAGCTCGAGGGTTAAACCATAATTGAGGCCGATACATCAATATGTGCATGATGAAACGGTATCCAATACAAAATATTTTAACAGACCGCTCCAAATTTCAAATTTATGTGTACCTAGTGGCCATAATTTATTCCAAACAATGGCGGTCTCAAAATAATATCTAGCGGCTATAAAAACATCACACAATAGCCTGCGGACGGGTGTGAAGTAAGTCCCAAACAAAGTTGCACGTATTAAATAAAGCGTTGATGTATGGCCAGCGTGATTAACCCTCGAATTTCGGCACGGAATTACGGCAGTTACAGACGTCGCCAGAACTTTTCTTTAGGTGATAAACGTTCTCGCAAATTGCCCACATTTATTCGATGCTCCAGGAAACCGCTGCTAATGTGGACCGAGAGAAATTCCTCTTTGTGAACACCATACCTCTTTATACGCCATGTCGACGTATTCGTTCATACAACATTGAACTTTATTGAACACTCGTTGCAAATGAATTGAGTCGAAATTGCGCTTTAAAATCGTTTTATGGTTCAACGCGAGATTATCGGAAAATGTTTCCGTGGAATTAATTTAATTTCAATTATAATTATCGCGTGTACGATATGCTGTCGTTTTGGTGTGCGCTGTGTTATGGCGTGTTAATTGATTATTTTAAATGCTTTGATGGGCTGACACAGCGACGTGTAGTATCAATTCAACCAATTATGAAATATATTTACAGTTACTATGTTTACTAATAGTGCCATATCTATCTCAACACAATAACAGACGTGCTTTAATTTAACAGCGTGCTATTATTCTACATGAATAACAAACTATTTATTAATTACCGTCGGCCGAAAACTGTTAACTAATTATAAGTCCAAGCCTTCATATACAATGGTAGGTACGTACCTACCTAACTACTAAATATCAGGATGTCAGAATATTTTCCCAATACCTAACATCGCATAAAGCAAAATCGTTTACTTAGCAAACGAGGAAATATTAAAGAAATCACGTACTTCATTCACCACAAATAAAATTAATCTTTACAATCAATTTTTACGTGATATACCAGAATAAAATTTAAAAGCTAACAGTTGTGTATACTTGTAACAGTTACTGATATAGTTACATACAATATTATCTGATGGACGTTGATTAACTGTGGTAAACCGCTTTCATACCGACATGTGAGTAAATACAGACTGGTATGTATGTATACAGGGTTAAATATCAAATAACTGACTGGACGCGGTATCGTAATTGAATAAGTAAAGAAAGGAAATATGTACAATATGTTACGGGTAATGTAGAAGAAGAAGTAAATCCACGTGATATACCAGAATAAAATTTAAAAGCTAACAGTTGTGTATACTTGTAACAGTTACTGATATAGTTACATACAATATTCTCTGATGGACGTTGATTAACTGTGGTAAACCGCTTTCATACCGACATGTGAGTAAATACAGACTGGTATGTATGTATACATGGTTAAATATCAAATAACTGACTGGACGCGGTATCGTAATTGAATAAGTAAAGAAAGGAAATATGTACAATATGTTACGGGTAATGTAGAAGAAGAAGTAAATCCAGGTTTACCCGGGTAAACTTACTCAAGCTTTTTGGGTAGAGGTTGAATAATCACTAAAATAAATTTAAATTCCTAGTCTAGCCTTCTTTTTACTGGCAATTTGATGCAACGGCACCGCTTGCTACTTTCCCTTGGCTTGCGCGCGCTTGGTCACTGTTCATCCTAACCTAACCCATTAAGTCGATGTACCAGTTAAGTTAATGTTAGAGCGAGACAAAAACACGCCATGTCTTCATTATATTGTATTTATGTTTATTTTGGTTAGCCTACACACATACTTCATTGAATATTTTTTTTTGTGTTTATTATATTTCCTAGAGGTCGTTGTTTTATATTATAACCCAGGTTCTGTATATTTTATTTTCATATTGATGTAAAAAATATTTATGCTGTCTTGGCTTCCGTACGTTTTTTCACGGGTGACCACTGAAAACCAGCGCTGTGCTGTGGGCCCCCCATACACAGCGTGTTAACTTTTTTCTTTTTTTGTTCCGTCCTGTTGAATTTATATTTTATTGTTATTTTTTTTGTGATTTTATATGATGCACGTCATGTCCCTGTGACAAATAAATATTTTTTCTTTCTTTCTTTCTTTCTTACCCCAGCAATAAAAAGGATACACCTAAGTCTTATCAACTGCTACCGGCCGCACCTATGTATAGCCAGATAGAACTAGCTGGACCCGTACTTCGGCTTTCAGCTGTAACATAGTTACTTTTCGAACTTATCCAAAAAGCTTGAGTAGTACTAAGTTTAGCCGGGTAAACCTAGGTTTACTTCTTCTTCTAACATTGCTCGTAACATATACATAAACTCACGTCTTTTACCATTGTGATAGAAGGTTGACTGGTAGAAAATGCCTATGGCATTAAGTCCGCCTCTGTACTTTGTGCATGAAGTGTTAAATAAATAAATAGACTGAAACTACAGAATGCTATGATATGATATGCTATGATATGCATATAATTATTTCTTGGAATACAAGAAAAAACACAATACTCTAAATGCACTATTATAAGGCACTTAGTACTAAACAGCGACTGTTCTCATGCAGGAAATGTGAAACGAACTCTGGGATCCCCAGTGGAACACTCACTAGTGGTTTCTAAGCTGTATATGGGACGTCTTGAGGGACACAAACAGCATATTACCAGAAAACAAATAGGATCAGAAGGCCCGGCGAGTTCCATAGCATTACCAGCTTATATTTTTGTCACTGCTGGGCTGGTTGGTCTGTACCAAGAGAGGGAATGGGCTATATCGCGAACCTAGTGCGGGTTGGCAGATGTCACATAGAAAGAAAGAAAATGGTATCATATGGTGGTGGTATGGTGGTGGTATGGTATGGTGGTGGTATGGTATGGTATGGTGGTGGTATGGTATGGTGGTGGTATGGTATGGTGGTGGTATAGTATGGTATGGTGGTGGTATGGTATGGTATGCTATGGTGGTGGTATGGTAGGGTATGGTGGTGGTATGGTATGGTGGTTGTCCCATTTTTTATTTTATTTTATTCTTTGTTAACATAAAGATCGACACAGCAAAGGAAAACAGCGTGAGAAACCGACATGTCAAACAACCAAAATTCGAAGACATGTGTTTTCGAGCGTATGGCACTCGTGCAGTTCGCTGCAGCTGAAAATCAGCGTCAGATGGTACACCGTGTGTTACCATCTGGAATTATATTGAGCTGAGGCCCTTATAGCCTCCCCTCGCCCTTGTGGCCTTGGAACATGGATGGGTTTTATTCAGTACAAGTCTGACACTCCCTTCCGCTCCGCCCAGAGTGCGGGGGGGGGGGTAATTTGATGATTTCCCATCCGGAAAAAAAAAGGCCCTTATAGCATTATTAGATTTTTTTTTAAGTTTTTAATAATGCCGAATAATGTTAATGCCGGTTGGCATATCCGTATGAATAAAAACCAGTAGTATTGATGAAATAAATTACACAAAGTTATGCGCCTGCCTGGGTTTAAATCCGCGACCTCAACTCATAAGTTTAGACTGTTACCATAGGACCACCATCGCTCACATTCCGTTCCAAAGAATGAGTGAAAAAAGGCTCACAGCACCTCACTCGTCCTTGCAAGGTCTCGAACATATGCCATGTGCGCGTGGCACTCGTCTTAGGGGAGTCGTATCGATGTGTATGTGTGTTTTACTCTTTGTGGGGACCCGACCTTCTGTACTCATAGGTCTCTTTATTCAGTCACTGTACCTACACACCTGATAATTCTACAAATCTAGACCCATTTCCTTCAGCGTTTATCTTTCAAACAGGTTAAAGCTTTTACATTGGATTAGCTAGGTGGAATAGAAATCTGTTTTCTGATGTCAAAGTTAATCTCCTTTTTTTCGCAATATAGAAATACCTGGGATTATATCAACAAATAAGATTATTCGAGGAAGCTGAGATTCTTTTAGCTTTCTATATAATAAGACTAGGTGCGTAAGCCGTTTTATCAGTTTACGTAGGTAAGTAATTACATTTTTGTCGACTGAAGAATCGACAAAACCTGTGTTGCGCGTTTTGGTTAGACTCTTTGTCATACTTTGGGTTTTTGACCCCACGATTGCCAAAGTGCCTACATCTACAATTGACAACCGGGGATCAAAGGTTTAAACGTCACAGATTTGCTACATCATCATCATTTCAGCCGAAAGACGTCCACTGCTGGACATAGGCCTTCCCCAAGTGTCGCCACATTGACCCATCCCGTTTTGCTACATATTTATTTTAAATACTTCGAACCAGTAAACGTAAGCGAAATACCAACATATAAATCTTAAGTAGCAAAAAGCGATTGCAATCTCACTCGCCATAAAATGAGCGAAGCAATCAACTATCGAAAATATTTCTCAAGTCACGGGAACAGGGCGTGTCGGTCCGCTGTAGATATTTGCAATTTTTCCTCGCGTAAAATCTATTCCGGTGAAAAATGCATCGCGGGCTGCTTTTGTCTTCCCAAGGAAAAAGTCACGTTCTGTAGACAGTGATGGTTACCGAACGGTTATCGAGTAGCTGCTGCACGAAGACCTTAGGAAACTGGAACGTTTAAGCATAAAATTTGAATACTTAACCCCCCACCTATTGCCTATTATAGCTAGCAACTTAAAGTTATCCGTGAGCTCAGATACGGATCAAAGTTTAAGCTGTTTTCATATTTTAAGTGAATGAGCGATTTCGGTTAAAAGTTGAAGTAGTAACATGCATGACGTACTGTAGGTAGTTTTCTGTAACTTTTTTAGTGAAAAATTCAGCACTAGCACATAAAATGCGAAAAATAAACGTCTGGTAATTTTGTTAAGCGATGTCTCTGATCTGAAGTTTAAATTGTACGGATGTATCTACGATTGTATGCTGGAAACGAGTTGTAGGTATCAAACGGAAATCGCAATCATCGTACACTATATTCAATGTTCGTCAGAGTTATGTAAATACGTGAAAATCCTTAGAATACGATCAGGACATAATGAGTGAGATATCCGTAATCCTTGATGGCGTCACATGCGAACGCTATTACATTATCTTGAATCGTAACTATTCGTAAGTGCGTACGCGGCTTTACCGCGCAACTCACTGAAGCGTGAAATATCTCCTGACACACATGAAAATGCACAGGCAATTGTTTCACAAAATAATTTCATGAGTTTCATTTTTATTTTTACACAAATATTTACTCTTTCAGGCTTTCCAACGATCCCTTTTACCGTTGAAATAAAAGCAATGGAACGAAATAATAACTTAACACACTTAATTTAACAGAATGTATTGAAAATGTTCGTCTGCTTCTAGAAAGACAGCTACGTCCGCTAAATCTGTGGCGTGACCATTTACGAAGACATTCCGTAGACAACCCATCCAACGAGGATTATGTTTCTCCATTTCCAATAGGACAAAAGAATGCTTTAGAAGTTTTTGAAGTCACGCTTTTCGGATATTTTCAATATTATATTAGTTCCGAACATTTATTATAGTGAATGTAAATTGTGCTCTGCATTCTAAAATATTACTTAAATGATAATACAAGTTTAAAATACTAAGGGAGTTAAAAATGGTAGCACTCTCACTAATTCGATTTAAGACGACTAGTTAGGGCTAGTCTAGTGGACTAATTATAATGGTCTTGTTACTGCGAGAAAGAAGTAACGTACTATCATTGTAAATAATTACTTGGGGGCTCATAATCGCTCACTTTACGAGGAGCAGGATATTGAGCTGCCCAACTTTTGCGTCAACAAAGCAGTTTGATGTAGTTCAGCCCAGTTAGACAATCAGAGGCTCCAATATTTATGACAACTTCCCCGCTTGAATACAAACATAAAGTTCAAAACTAGCTTAACCCTTTGGGAGAACTCTCATCTAGCCGGAAATCCGAACAATTTGGTAGGAATTGAACAGTTCTGTTTCAGTCCCAATGTTCCAGGCACTTCAGCATCTTATGCAGTGTTTAGGAAATCATTTATTCCACATTTAGTTATCAACTGTGTAATTTTTGCTATGAAAAAGTTTTTCCTTTATTTATATATCTTTACAAATCATTTACATTTTTGAATATTCCCTAGAAAAAAAAAACAATACGAAAACCTTTAAAAATATTATATAAATATCTCTTTATTTATTTCTATACAAATCAATTATATTTTTTAAATATTCCTTACAAAACACAATATAAAAAAAAACTTTCTATATTTTATTATTATAGCATTTATTTCGGGTTACGCCCACAGTGTTAGTAACAATGGTCTTAAATACTAGTGTTAGTACATGTTTTAGGTAGTGTGGAGTTTCATCCAATGTCGCATCATTGGAAACTCCCATCTATCTGCGAATAAACTCAAGATTTTATTTTATAACTGTTACCAAAAAACGCCTTTTCTTACTATTTCCCATAATGTCGTATCCCACCTCCAGTTTGTTTTTGTTGTGGCCGCTCCGATGGTGACCGCAACTCATTCCCATCACTGAAATAAATAGATACTTAATCATCTCAATGTAAACCTTACAAAACGTGTGTTTGACAGAATACTTTATAATTAAGTCTTCTGGTGTTCAAAAAAAAAACCACCTTATTTTCTGTAGTAAGAAGTAATGTCAGAATATTGATTGAAGGTCATCATCATCTGCCTAGCCTTTTCCCAACTATATTGGGGTCAGCTTTCAGTCTAACCGGATGCAGCTGAATACCAGTATTTTACATGGAGCGACTGTCTATCTGACCTCCACTACCCAGTTAGTACTGGGTAATACGATACCCCTTGGTAAGACTGGTTGTCAGACTTTTTGGGCCACTGACTACCTAACGACTGTCAAAGATCTACAAATGACACCCGGGACCAACGGCTTAACGTGCTTTCCGACTCATGGAGGAAACTCGGTATAATTGAAGGTCAACAATCATAATCTCAACATTGAAAATCTCAACACCATAATCTTAACGATTTAAAATCTATTATCAAACGCTTTTTTAACCTACTTCAAAAAGCAGGAGGTTCTCAATTCGTCGGAATCTTTTTTTTTTATGTATGTTCACCGATTACTCGAAGACGCCTGAACCGATTTGTACTCGACTGATTTCGATAATATTTAAATGGAGGTCCCATTTAAATTTTATCGAAATCAGTCGAGTGGATTTTGAAAAATCAACAAAAGGTTAAAAATTGTATACATCGATGATATTTCCTTTACTCCGAAACCTCGCTGTCTCATTAGAGTAGTGCGCAAATGTTTGTATAGGATATTTCAACTAAAAATGGAAAAATAAAAAAACTTTTTTGCAAAAAATAAAACCGACTTCAAAAACACAAAAATGTGAAAAATAACTTAAGCTTCAGAAGTCCAGAGTGGGGGGGTCATTTGATGATATCCCATCAAAAAAAAAAAAAAAAATTAATCCTTGGCCTTTGCGGTTTCGATCAACAACTTTCCTTCTTCATGCCCAAGAAGGTATTTTTTTATTTTATTTTTTTGTTTTTTATTGTCTGTACTGTCCCACTGCTGGGCAAAGGCCTCCCCCAATCCCTTCCATGTACTCTTTTCCCGTGTCTCCTCAAACCAGCCTTCGCGGTAAGCGTCCAGATCGTATATATATTCCTAAATTTATATTTTTATATAAAAATAAAAATGGGAAAATGTTACGTACGGATGTTCGTCGTCCATTCGCAGTAGAGATCTAAGTTCAGGATATATATGCTTATGATTTTGTCTTAAAAGCACTCTTCTTTCATCGTCAGAGTAATCAGCATACTGATTCGGTAAAACCTTTTGCTCTGTATTCGCTTGAGTATTTATACTATTAATGTACCTCAAAGTTTGTACAAAATTAAGAAATCTCCCATTATAATCATATTCACTTTTAAATTTTCTTTTATATCGTTTCGCGAAGTCTGCATATATTTTGGGCGCATCTTTGAGTGGGAACACAAAACTATTTTGTGTCTCCGAATTGATTGGTAACGTAGAATAGATCAAAATGACCGCCAGTACAAGATACTTCTCCATTGCTTCAAAATAAATAATTTTCAGGAAAGTTTTGCCAATCTGTTTCGACACAATGACTACTGGAACGAGATTATGACTGTAATCTCGAAACAATATCCGTGAAATTTCACTAAAAACACAATCACCGAGTCTTATCTGCGAATGTCATCATGAAGAGTTGGGGCACTCGTAAAAACTACAGCTGAATGTGGGGAGTTTCTTTTGGGATGTCATAATTACCATGATAACACGCCTACGGTTCCGTAGGTCGACCCTTTCCATGTCGCCGACCCGCTGGTCAGCTGCGAGCGACCTGCTCACGCCCACAGAACCCCGGGATTACTTGGCATTTTAATATATTTATCGAGATTCTAGACTACACATCTACATGAGATGTGAGATTAGTTTATGGTATTATAGATATTTTTATTTTTGTCCGAAACATCGTTGCCTATCCGCCTTTTTATCATCATCATCATCATTTCAGCCGAAAGACGTCCACTGCTGGACATAGGCCTCCCCCAAGTATCGCCACATTGACCGGTTCCGTACGACTCGCATCCAGCGGATCCCTGCAACCTTCACTAGGGCATCGGCAAAAAAAAAAAACATACTGTCATAAGTTGGTAGGTAGGTAAGGAAAAACTTGTGTTCATTCTAATCTACTAACATGACTAAAATACCCTTAACAAAAATAAATGTGTATAATAGCACACTAAAGTCATGAACGGTCAGGAACATCGCTCCCATTCGCTATAACATATCTCTACAAAAGGGCGAATTCAATGTTATGGACGCAATTTATTCCACACCAAGATTCGATCCCAATGACACTCAGGCATTCGCATTTGTAAAAGTCAATGAAATATCTCAAAGGCAATAGAAACGTACCCATCCGTTTGTTCCGTCGTTGGTGGTTCACAGCGAGGGATATTCGCCATATAAATGGATATAAATGTATCGTCGTAAAGAGACTGAAGTTACTCGACTGTGACCGGAATACGCCTTGGAAAATAGTGTAATATGAAATTCAAACCGCGCGATTTATAACATGGTTTATTATTTCGAATTTCTTTTGAGTATTTTTGCTCTCGAATAAGAAGAAACCGATTGCAGATGTCTATAAATGCAACTTTGTAGTAACCACTATCAAGTTTAGTCATTACTATTATCTTGTAAATGTATACATGTGTCTTTCTTTGCAACATAAACTCATTATCTCACCTTGCATATATCCTCCTAATCTCAAATACATAAAGCTTTACATGCATGCTATCGGTCCAATGTTCAAAGAATCGTCCCAATAACGATCCTCACAGCCAGAGTCCTTCGAACAAAGTTCCAATCAAATTCGCATATCGCCAAAAATGCGGAGCCAAATACCTTTTGAAAGACATTACGTTTTACGAGACGCTGAAACAGCTCTGTAAGTGCAGTTTTGGCGGGTCAGTGTGACTAGTGACCAGTTAATGGTCTGTGAGTACCTCCCTTTTCTTGTACCTGGGAGGACAGCTACCTCTCTCGGTTTTCGGTTGAACTCCTCGTTACGTTGCCTCACGTCTTCTCTTTTAACAGAGCGCTAGAACTGTTGACTTTACTAAATATACGGAGACTGCGCTTCTACGTGTTTAAATGTATGTAAGTTGAATGTTAAGGTGGAGGATTGTTTGAATTCTAATGAAGGTGCAGCATTTCGCTCCACTTGATATGTTTGCATGCGTTTTGAAATAACTTTACTGTGTAATTATTTTGACATCAGCACTTTATTTGCCATGAATGATTTTGATTGCTTACTATGGGAAGGCCAAGCTAACATTATTAGTCAATTATTTATGTGCTTTAAGAAAAGCAAAGATTTAATAAATATTCTGAATTTGAATATAATTATTTTCTGTACGGCATGTCTCTATTTCTAATTCCTAGTGTTCTTGAGTAGGTACTCAAGAACATCTCAATAAAACAACGAGCTGATAGCAATAAACAACTTAGCGGAGGTCGAAGCTTATCACCGCCTTGTATAAAACATTATTTTTATGGGTCCTTTCAAAATGGAAGTTGAATTACGAATTCTGGCTGCGGCAAAGGAACATTTACAGGATCTTTAGGTGGAACTTTGCTCGTTATCTAAAGAGTATCCCGGGAGCCGACTTACATGTCTTACCTAAGGTTCAAGGGGATCGATCTTGGGCGAGATTAAAATCAGAGGCCGAGACGGAAACCGATACCATTATTCTTGAGAAAACTCGAGTTATAAAGGTTTAATTAGGTCATGTTTGAGAAGATTTTGTTTCCTGGAAAATATGATACGATATTATAATTATGGGATACAATTGAGACTTAAAGATGAAAATTATTAGCCGGTTATTGGTCTGACAAAGATCTCTTCCTTCATTGAGAAAGATCAATCGCTGTAATACATTTGCTCAAAAAGTGTAAGTGACAGCCAATGTACAAATAATCCAAATCGTTACATGCTTGGGTGAACGAGCTCTGCTCAAGTGAAAAAAAAGAAAACGTTTTATTTTCCGATATGAGACCTAGATAGATCGATTTTTCGCCCCCGAAAACCCCAATATTGCAACTTTTATCGAAATCGTTAGAGCCGTTTTCGAGAACGTGATTACAAATATAATAATTATACAAATATTGTTCATTTAATAGTATAGGATAGAATTGCGTTGGAAGGCCTCCTACTGGGGTGTGTTGTCAGAATTCCTCCTCGTGTGCCTGATGGCTGCCGGTCCCTCTCGATACGTCTGGAGGGAATAGCAGCTGCTGGGCCGGTGCACCCTGGGCGTGGGCAGTATCCTTCCCCGAGGAATGGGAAGAGATTCTTATTCTTCGGGGAATGTTACTGTCCATGGCTAATATTCTGACATGGGAGGGGCCCATTGTGGGCCTAGGGGGCGTTGTTCCGCGTGACCCTCCGAAAAGCAGAGGGCACAGCGGAGGAGCAAGGGCGGGCTCGGTGTGCACTAACCCTGCCTCCGAGCAGACAGTGAAGGACACAGTCCTTCACTGTCCCCGTCGATATCGTAATCCCTCCGTCGAAGTGTCGTGGAACACGTCTCGCGGCTTCGATTGGGACCGAGGGTCTTGGCTTAACCGCCCGGATCACGAGGTAGAAAACCTCTATAAAAAGTTACCCCGAATCTCAAGCGGCGGCGCACCGCGAGGAGATGTATGGCTGACGGGTTCCTATGGAAAATCAGTCGCTAGTGCGAACCACTGCCGGGCCTGGCTATGGCTTATCTGGGCACAGGGGGCACTGCCCAGATGGACTTTTTATTTCCCCCATACTTGTGGGAACAGTATGGAAAATGACATTACCCAAAATACGGCCGATAACGGCGAAGGAAGGAAGGAGAGGGATGCGGGGTCGGAGTCCGGCGCCGCATCCAGCGACGTGAGCGCGGGAGGCTCAGAGAGCTCCCGGCGCGGGAGGCCCGGGGCTGCTGCGGGGAACAGGGAGTTCCTGCGCAAGCGATCCAGGCCGGTAGGCGACCGAGAGTCGTCGTCAGAGGGGGAGCTGGCTTCGGCTCGCAAGATCCCCACCAGCAAGCGTGGCGGGATCCGCGGCAAGGGGAGAGGCTTCTCTGTCACCGAGAGGTCGGCGCGGCTTGCCGAGGAGGGGCGCCACCCGGGGGTGGCCGGTCACGGGGTGGATCGTTCGGGCCCCTCTGGTGACGAGGCGGTCGCAGACGGCGGCTCAGATGCGGAGCGTAAGGCCGAGTTTGCGAAGGAGGTGGAGGTGGCGCTGAGGGCTCTGTCTTACAAGCAGAAGCCCTCTACTAGACAAAGGGCCATACCTGCAGCGGCCGCCTCCATCATAGCGGCAGCGAAGGCCAGATATGCGGGGCCTCCACCAGACGAAGTTGCCAAACTGCGGGCGGAGGTCGCTCGCCTGACGGCTGCTACGGAGCTTCTCCAAGAGGAGAACAAGAAGCTCCGAGCAGACCTGGCCGGTCTGCGCGAGTCCGGCTCTCGCAAGGCGCCCCAAAATGGGGGCCAGCAGCGACCAAGTCAGCCCGTGCCGGTGGAGAACCAGGTTCTGAACCTGGTTCGGCAGGAGCTGGCTGCCTTCCAGGCGCGGTTCTCCGTTCTGGAGGGCATTGTCCTGCGCCCCCCGCTGGCGGCAAACAAGGCGGCCACATATGCGGCTGCTGCGGCCTCCGCACCGGGGCCGTCCAGCCAGCCCTCCGGCAGGGTTACGTCGGCCCCCGAAAAGCCGGCTCTGGCGAAACCAGCTCCGGTCGGGAGGGCAGCGGCCCTGAGGCAGAGCAAGGCGGTGGCCCAAAAAAAGGGCAAGGCGGCGTATGTACCGGCGCCAGCCGCGAGACAGCCGCCATCGCCGCCTCCCCCGCCCACTAAGCCTTCTGTGGCCGAGCCCGGGTGGCAGGTGGCCGGAGAAAGAGCGATGGAGCGAAGGGCGGCAAAAAAGGCCAGGAAGCGGGAGCGGAAGCGCCGGCAAAAGGAGCGGAGCGTCGCGGCTGGGCTCAGCGCCCCGAAAACCGCAGCTGTAGTGATAACACTACAGCCGGATGCGGAAAAGAGGGGCGTCACCTACCGCGACGTGCTCGCTAAAGCGAAGGCGTCGGTGGATCTCAGAGAGCTCGGGATCGCCGGGGGCCTCCGGCTTAGAGTGACCGCAACAGGGGCTCGAGTGCTAGAGATCCCCGGCGAAACCCGTGGCTCGTCCGCTGACGCTCTGGCCGAAAAGCTCAGAGCGTCCCTAAATGCGGACGAGGCCCGAGTGTCCAGGCCCGTCAAAAGCGCAGACCTGCGCATCCTGGGTCTGGACGACTCGGTGACCGAGGAGGAGGTGGTGGCCGCCGTCACCAGGACCGGTGGGTGTCCTGCCGAGCAGGTCAAGGCAGGCACCTTACGTCCGGATCTGTCGGGCATGCGAACCGTAACGGTAAGCTGCCCTGTGACGGCAGCGAAAGCCATAGTGGAGGGCCGAAGGCTCTTGGTGGGCTGGGTGTCAGCGCAGGTGAAGCTGCTGGAGCCCAGACCTCTGAGGTGCTTCCGCTGTCATGTAGGGCACCACGTGTCGGTCCGGTGCACCTCGGAGGTGGACCGCAGTGGCCTGTGCTTCCGCTGCGGCCAGCCCGGTCACATGGCCGCGGCCTGCTCTGCCGCACCGCACTGCGCCGCATGTGCGGCAGCTGGCAAGCCAGCCGATCACCGGGCAGGGAGCAAGGCCTGCGGTACACCCGCCAAGGCCAGCAGCAAGGGAAGGCCCTCCGCCACCACCGCCAAAACCCCCACTGTCGCCACCACCGCAGCCGCCGCCACTGTTACCGCCGCTGCCGTTACTGCTGCAATTTCCGCAGCGGGGCCCTTGCAGAGGGCCCGGGAGGGGACTGAAATGGAGTGCCAGTAACGGCCCCATTGCGCCTTCTCCAGGCGAACATCAACCACTGCGCCTGTGCTCAGGATCTGTTGCTCCAGAGCATAGCGCAGTGGTCGATTAACATCGCAGTGGTCGCTGAGCCGTACTTTGTCCCGCCCAGGGATGACTGGGTGGAGGACCATAGCGGTTCGGTGACCATAATTGCGTCGGCCGCCGCCGGTACCCCGACCCTTGAGAGTGTCAGGAAGGGTCAGGGGTGCGTAGCAGCACGGTTCGGGGAGATCGTTGTAGTGGGAGTCTACTTCTCCCCGAGCCGAACTCTCGCCGAGTTCCACAACTCCCTCACGGAGTTGAGTGTCGTCATCGGAAGCCATTCCCTCCCCGTGCTTGTACTCGGGGACTTCAATGTCAAGAACTTGGCTTGGGGTTCTCGTTACACGGACGTGCGGGGTAGGATGGTGGAGGACTAGGCTCTGGAGACAGGTCTAGTCGTCCTAAATCGGGGTTCTGTCCCCACGTGCGTGCGGATGCGGGGCGAGTCGGTGGTGGACATCTCGTTCGCTAGCCCCGCTCTGTCACCGCGTGTCGTCGACTGGCGCGTCATGGAGGGGGTGGAGACCTATTCCGACCACCGGTACATCCGGTTCGACGTCTCCACTCAGACCTCAAGCGCACCGGTCCTACAGGCCCCGAGTGGTCCGCGATGGGCGCTGAAGCAGCTGGACAGAGAGCTCCTCCTGGAAGCCTCAATCGTGCAGGCCTGGGTGTCATCACCGGTCAGGCCTGCCGACATCAACAACGAGGCGGGTTGGTTCCAGGAGGCCATGTCCGAGATTTGCGACGTGGCAATGCCCCGAGTTCGGCCAGGAAGCGCCCGGCGTCAGGTGTACTGGTGGTCGCAAGAGCTGACGTCTCTGCGCAAGGCGTGCGTTGCCGCACGGCACCTGTACGCCAGGCATCGCAGGCTCCGCATCCGCCCTCCGGATGCGGCAGCCATTGAGGCGGAGCTGTACGAGGGGTACAGAGCGGCAAAGACCACCCTCCAAGAGGCTGTCCGGCGGGCCAAGCATTTGGCCCGCGAGGAGATGCTGGAGTCTCTGAACGGAGATCCGTGGGGGCGCCCTTACAAGATGGTGCGGGATAAACTCCGCACCCGGGCCCCCCCGCTAACGCAGAGTCTCCGGCCTGAGCTCGTGGAGGACGTGGTGAGCGTTCTGTTCCCTTCGCGAGGGGAGCATCCTCCCCCGCCTATGGCTCCGTCACCGCATGCGGTGCCGGAAGCGGACCACACCGATGACGACGATGACGTTCCGGAGGTGACTGGGGTAGACCTGAGAGTGGCGGTACGCAGGCTGAAAGCCAGAAATACCGCCCCGGGACCCGATGGCTTGCCTGGCAAAGCCTGGGTCCTGGCCTCTGAGGCTCTCGGGCCCGGACTGGAAGGGCTCCTAAGCGCATGCTTGGAGAGAGGCCAGTTCCCGCTTCGTTGGAAGACGGGGAAGCTGGTCCTCATCCGGAAGCCAGTGCGCCCTGCGGACTCTCCGTCCGCATACCGGCCCATTGTGTTGCTCGACGAGGTGGGCAAGCTCTTTGAAAGAGTCATTGCCAACCGCCTCGCCGGGCACCTTGCAGGGATGGGGCCGGATCTTGCGGAACACCAGTTTGGTTTCCGCAAGGGGCGCTCGACGGTGGACGCCATCATGCGCGTGAGAGCCCTCACGACGGGGGACGCGGTGTCCCGGGGCGGGGTTGTCTTGGCGGTGTCTCTTGACATCGCCAACGCCTTCAACTC
This sequence comes from Noctua janthina, assembly GCA_963576755.1. NCBI lineage: Eukaryota > Metazoa > Arthropoda > Insecta > Lepidoptera > Noctuidae > Noctua > Noctua janthina. The sequence goes on from OY755055.1 coordinate 11,880,164, forward strand.
CATGCCCTGGAGCTGCATTGCGGAGGCACTCCGGTATCACGGGGTGCCGACCTACCTTCGTCGTGTGGTCGGGGACTACCTGACGGATAGGGCCGTCATCTACCCCAGTCGGAGCGGAGAATGGAACCGGCGAGAGATGTCGTGCGGTGTTCCACAGGGTTCGGTTCTGGGGCCGGCCTTGTGGAACATCGGTTACGACTGGGTGCTGCGCGCCGACCTCCCTACCGGCGTCAGTGTAGTTTGTTACGCTGACGACACGCTGGTACTGGCACAAGGGAGGTTGCACGAGGCGGCGGCCGAAAACATGACACGCGGGGTTGCGATAGTTGTGGAGAGGATCCGGCAATTGGGTCTCGAGGTGGCATTGCACAAGTCCGAGGCCATGTGTTTTCATGGGCCTCGGAATGCGCCACCGTCGGGATCCCTACTGATGGCAGGAGGGGTTTCCATCGGCGTCGGGTCGACGTTGAAGTACCTAGGACTCGTCCTCGACAGCCGGTGGAACTTCGTGGAGCACTTCCGACGTTTGGCTCCCAAACTGGAACGGACAGGGGCTGCCTTCAAGCGGCTCTTGCCCAACCTGAGGGGTCCAAACGCCTCCTGCCGGAAGCTATACGCGGGGGTCGTGCGGTCCATGGCCCTCTACGGGGCCCCGGTGTGGGCGCGTTCTTTGAGGCGGCAAGCCGCCCACTACCTGAACGCGCCCCAAAAGGTGATAGCCATAAGGCTAATCCGGGGGTACCGCACGATCTCCGGCGAGGCGGCTAGCCTCCTTGCCGGATTGCCGCCATGGGATCTGGAGGCGATAGTCCTCGCGCGCCTGCATACATGGCGCGCGGAAGCACTATGTCGGGGAGAAACTCCGCTGCCGCGACAAATTGCCGCTCAGCGGACAGACCTCCGGCGTGATCTCATGGCGACATGGAGAGAGCGACTGTCGCAACCCCGTGCAGGGCACGCCACCATAGTGGCGATAAGTCCCCTCTTTGAGGAGTGGCTAGAGAGGCGCCACGGCGCCCTCACCTACCGCCTGACGCAGGTCCTCACCGGACACGGTTGTTTCGGGAGGTTCCTGCATCGAATCGGGCGGGAGGAAACGCCCGGGTGTTTCCACTGCGAGGATCGTCCGGAGGACACGGTGGAACACACCGTGGAGGTCTGCCCCACTTGGGCGGAGCACCGCCGTGTCCTCACAGCGGCGATTGGCGGCGGCGATCTCTCGCATCCGGCCTTGGTTCAAGCCATGGTCCGGAGCGAGAGGGAATGGGAAGCCGTCACCACCTTCTGCGAAGCAGTCATGCTAGTGAAGGAGGTGGCAGGACGTGAGAGGGAAAGAACCTCACGTCCCAGCCGCCGCGGGAGACGCCCTGGGCGTCGGGGGTCACGTGGTGGCTTCCGACCACCGTAGGCGCTGGCCTGTGGACGGCGAGTTATGGGCTAGCTCGCCGTCCGGCCGTCTTATGACGACGGGCCGTGTCGACGGCGCGTTCGTGTTCCACGCGCGCCTCAAGGAGATGTCAGCAATCAAGTAGGGGTCCGCATGGGCCGACGCCTGCCGGGGCTGCGGGACTGTTCGAAAGAGATACCGTGGCCCTGGAACATAACGGGCAAAGAAGGAACATGGATGGGTTTTAGTCAGTACAAGTCTGACACTCCCCTCCGCTCCGCCCAGAGTGGGGGGGGTCATTTGATGATATCCCATCCGGAAAAAAAAAAAAAAAAAAAAAAGGCCTCCTACTAGGTGGACCGATAACTTGGAAAAGGTTGCAGGGATCCGCTGGATGCGAGACGCACGGGACCGGTCAATGTGGCGACACTTGGGGAGGCCTGTGTCCAGCAGTGGACGTCTTTCGGCTGAAAAGATGATGATGATGATGATGATGACAGAATTTATTCCTAGAATTTAAAGAGCAAACTTCGAAATTTTTTAAAAGACAGTAATATTGTAATACTAGAATAAATGTACCAAAACAATACACTCAAAACGAACAAAAACACCGTCCTAAAAAAAAGCCTATATCGAATCTTTCCTTTTCGTGGTCAAGCCTTATACAGCTCAAATTCCGAACAAAGATCGCCAAATATTAGAGACTACCTTACCTTTCGAAAATCAATAGACGGGAAGGCGCAATCTATCGTTTTGTCGATGGCCGCTATCTTCCATTCGAGGACATGAAAGATGCGGGGTGAAACTGCCTCGGAAAGTTTGTATTGGATTCATACCTACCTTTTGATTCGTATTATATTGCAAATGTTTCTTGTTATTACGGAATTGTGAGTTGAATAAGAGTTTTTGGGTGCTGTATCTTTGGTGAAAAGAATATCTATTTACTTTTGTTATGATCCGTTGCCGAGAACTTTTTTTGTCTTAAGTCTACTTTAATGAGACATCGCAGTCTTCCTGGAAAGCTTGATGAGTAACAAAGTCTACAGAATAAACATCGTAGGTGTAGCACGACTACTACGCCGTCGTAGCAGACTTGGTTTTACAACATCGCGTGAGCTGCGACGTAGAACCCAAGTGCAGTACTCAATACTTTCGAGCATACTGTGAGAATTGGTCCTTTCTATTATAATTTAAAAATTACCTACCTATTAGGATAGGACATTGTGTATTGTATAACGGGCTGGTGTCCGCAAATCCATGTTCAAACGCGGATTTTGCGTGCGGAAGTATAGGACATAAGTTGTGTTGCAGAAACTGTTAGAAATACAAAACTAAACATACTATTCAACGCGAACCTACTCGTACATCGCCAAGACGCAGTATTTAGGGGTGTAATCCTAAATACCTACTATTTAGAATTCCAGAGAAATTGAAGGTATATGTATGTTTGAATATATCTGGGTTTCGCGGAAACATCTGGCTTTGGTAATGTTAAATTGGTGCCAGTTAGTTGTATTACTGAATCATTTTACCATTATTAACCGGAATCTCATAATTCTTGTTTGTATTGGAGTGTCTATTAAGCAAAGGAATTAGTTCGAGGAATTTTGTTTCTAATTAAAACGGTCTTTGTCGAAGCCAACTTAATACTAGAAAGTATTAAGTACTTAGAATCGGTCGACCTAAGTTTCAACGATCCGTTCTTATACACGAGTTGTGGTTTCTTTATCTAGCTTTTTAATCACTTATGGATGTTTAAGTTATTCTGTTATTCTTAGACAGGACCGACTAGCGGTGAAAAAAAACACCTTGTCGACAAAATCCGGGCACAGGACACAGGTCGGCCGAAGCAAGGAAAACCAGTTTAGGTGGAGATTCATAGACGACCTGGAGTGTAAATATGGTGTTGCCCGACAAACGATAGGGCACTTGGTATCGTGACCTGCCTGTTCTATTATTTGCACATCACAGAAGCTGATGAACGGGCTGTTTGGGCTTACTCAATTTGAAATATCTTCGACACGCTAAGAGGAAGAACAAGTTTTTATGATGAAGACCAATGTTCGATCCTTTGCTTTTATAAATGAAAAGAGGGTATTGCCCTGTGTGTAATATGAAGAGGTGGTTGGCTAGCCTATGCCCGCGGCTTCGCCTGGGTTAGTTCGGTAACTGTCTCACGGGAGTATGATCCCGTGAGACAGTTCATACTACCGGGATAAAAAGTATCCTATATGTTGGTCCAGGCTATAAATAATCAATGTGCCAAATTTCAATCAAATCCATTTAGTAGTTTTCGCGTGAAAGAGTAACAAACATCCATCCATCCTCACAAACTTTCGCATTTATAAAATTGGTAAGATAAGATAGAAAACGTCAAAATTAAGTTACAAAAAAAAGAGAACAACCATTTAAAGCTACAACAGCGAAACATATTTCGGTACATTTTTATTCACTTGCACCTTATTTCGCTTTCCTCTGTAGACAATGCGCTTTACAACCAAGGCAATCTACGTAAATAATGACGTCTTTTCTTAAGTCCGCTACAACCTCTGGAAGTATCTCTAAAAGCAATGTCGTATCTCGTTAGGTTTGCAGGCAGTGCATATAGTTTTCTTCCAAACTAGATGTGAAAAGTCCACGTTTCTCTTCAGCACGTCAGTTTAAAGTTGTTCTTAGTTGCTACGTTATACTACCCGGCTTCTATTTTTTGTTTACTGATTTTAACGATTTTTTGTGAGCATATTCTAAAGAAGCTTTTCGTCTTGACAAGTTCCTACTACCAACTACATTCATCTTAATGCCGATTAAAAAACAGTAAAAAAAAAAAACAAATACATTTTCCGAAAAACACGATGAATGATTCATAATTTTCTAGTGGCTCGAGTTATAAATAAACTTATACAAAAGCTGAAGTCCCACTAAACGCGGGTCGTGAGCGAAACACGTCGACGGCAGGGCTGAGCGAATTTTGTACAAAAGAATATAATAAAATACGACTGCGCAAAGCTTTTGGTGTGTTGAAAGCTTTAATGACATGCCAGTGTTCCTGCATCATCAATCAACGCCGCCGACCCTTCGCACAGGTTGCTCTCAAACGTCACTCTTCGTCGGTCAAGCTGTTATAAAATTTTATAGTGACCTCTAAACGCTCTATCCGGTTTCCATAGTGAGTAAAAATAGTTTTACGAAGTTATATTTGCTGTGTTTTAGCAATGGCTATACCATCGTAAGCAGCCTTTAATGTTTCAGTTGGTGGGCTACAAGCTTTCTCTCTGTGAGAGAGGACTATCATCGATCACGTGGTTGGTAGACGTTCACAAGTCTTTGAAGTTTTGGTTACAGCAACGCTTTTTGCTGGCTTTTTTGTCAATGGATGGGATATTACCTTCTCGTTCAGCCTTGCGTATGGGAATAAACTCATGGTTTTCTGGTGTAGTTACTTAAGTAACTCCGGCGCACCATGACGAGAAAGCTCGGCTATCATTCTTGTTGCTTGTATACTCGTAAAATCTTTTGTGACAAAAACCTAACGCATCGTCTCTATTTTCACACAAACAAAATTAAGTAGTAATTTCCTCAACCGACATAATTTTATTCCTGTGGTACATCCACTTAAATTTTAATAGACGTGTAATGTACACAGTTAACGGAGCTTATCTTTATTCGCGCCCATTTTTATGTCCGCCATCTTAGAAATAATAATATAAAGCACCACAACGACATTACACACGTTCTTGGGTTACCAGCCTTTCTTATTTACATAAAGGAAATCCTTGTACGTTAAAAATGGCGTAAGAAATTGAGAGAATGTTTTTACGGCGGTGGTAAGTGCATCATAAATATGTCTATATTCTATGGGAATAAAATGTATTGTCAGTCTGTGTTCTTTGGAATTATGTGGAGAAGGGGTGCGATCTGTTTTACATAAAAATATAAAGAGTCGGCAGACGTTTGTGGAGTGTTTTATTGAAGGAAAATTCAAAGGAAATGTTGCGAAAATTGCGGAATAGTTTCAGAGAAAAAGACTAAATCAACTTTGACATTCGAATGCAATTCAAAAATATTAAACCTTCAACTGATATCGTTAAAAAGTACATAAATCTACTAACAAAAAAAAAACCATCAAGAAGCAAAACCACAAAGAAACTCTAGTACGAAACGTTCTATGAAAATAAATGCCTACGTTCTGACATTACCGCACTGTCGACTCATTAACTTCCAAGTGAGAGCATTCGCCTTTGATAACTTTGCTTTTTACGAGTCCACTGCCGCGATAATACTAATGCTAATGCAAACTTTAGTCGCTACCCAGTAATGGATAGCATATTAACGAGGATTTAGAAACTTGAATTCGGATTCTCGGTGTTGATTAAAAACGTGGAATGGGCAGTTGATAATGTTGGCAGTACGGAAAGGGCAGTGGCCTGTATAATTTATTGGGCTATTATACTTTATTTTACGTAAGACTCGTTTTACGTAATAATTCACTAAGATCAGTTGAGTTTTTCTGATTAATTTTGGGTTGCTCTGGTGGATACGTATAACCACGACTTACTTGTTATCATCTTTAGGAGGTTTAGCACCTCTTACAGCTCTGTTGGAACATAAATCATCGGTTTTTTTATTTCTATTTCAGCTATTTATTTTACATAAAAAATGATGTAGTTATGTCTAGTGATTGAATTTAATTTAATTACTTATTATTATTAATAGTTTAAGCCACGTCTGTCAAAACAACAACATCAAGCCAGTTTCTAAGAATGCCAGGTTATCAGAATTAATTGTTTGTTCCAAGAAACTATGCCTAGTACTTAATAATATTATTGTACAAACATAACTAGTAATTGCTTTCACCTTAACACAATATTTAACAGTAAACATTGTATATTAAATTAAATTAAAGACGGCTCGATGTTGTAGTTTTGTTATTAATTATCAACAAGACACTATCAAATAATTTACGAATATGAACCCATTTAGAATTGAAACAAATAATTGAATTATTATTTTAGCGAGACATTATTTTACTGTTGACTAAACAAAATACAAGAACAAATCAACACATGTTTCTATTCATGTATTTTCGTACCAAAAACAAATATACCATAGAGTTTATTCACAAACAAGCCGCACAAAGCGTGCACGTGCCTATATTTTGAGGAAAAGTTATAGTCAAAGGAGGGAAATTTTATTACACAGTTTGCCGGAGACACGTTAACTTTGTTATAAACTTATAGTGTGACAAAAAATAATGTGGATGAATGTTGAAAGCGAGGGTCGGCCCGATAAGGGGCAACGTTAGAAGCTGATGAATTCTCGTCGAGGATTAGCCCTTACAATATGAGCACAATTTCACAAGTGCCAAGGGTCTAAGGGTGACAAATGCTGTCGTGAAAGTCGCGCAATTTATTCGCGGTATCCTATCTCGTATATACCCTGTAAGTATATTTTCTAATAAAAATGGTAATATGTAGCATTTTTAACGATGTTATTTTTCTCAGCGTGTTACAGTAGATACCTATATACATCATATGTACCTACGTTTTCCTTCTAATAAACATTTTAAAATAGGTAAGATTGCTCGAGCCACGAACGTTTGTTACTTCTTCATTTGTTTCACCTTAAATTCTGTGTGAGACAACATGATGAACGGACCGTGGTAGAGTTTTCTCATATATTCTTTAAAAGTATTTTTGGTTAGAGCAACATAATTTGTTTAGTTCATGAGGGAGTTTCCTCAGTGGTAGGTATCACTTAGTTACTGGTCGGAGTACCAGGTACGCACATAGGCACATATTAAATAATTATTAACGGACGCCTTCTTGTCTAAAAAGTAATGATGTTGTGTTATGAGCATACGTGTAAGTTTTACGTAATACAGGCTGTAAACGGACCCGTCACGAAGCAACTAAGCGTTATGTACAACAGTCTAAGTAACTTTACGCACAAATTTTAGCTGGGAAACGACTTTTTTTTTGTGTGAAAAATTACGTTTTACGCACTCAAAACATTGTGCTGATAGATGGATTTAATAGTACGGGGTCGTGGAGGTATTTAAAGTTCTTACATTAAAAACATGTATTTGAAAAATACTTGTGAAAAAGTTGAAAGTTTGACCCCGAATATCTCCGTAACTAGAAAGGTATGGTCTAGACCTAAAAATGATCGTAACGACGGGGAGAACAAGTGCCTTTCGGCTTCGTTAAGGGTCTTGTTACACCCTTTATGGAACATCTTTTACACTATTATTGGTGATGTACTTCAGAATGGTCAAGTGCGTAGTAATCTCAACCAACGTGTGTGTATGACAAGAGGCCCTAGCACGAGCGCGTGGTGTAAACGTAACGTAAATACGACTATATTAAAATTAAAAAATACTCTTTCAAATATAAAACATTCATAATTTTAAGAATTTATTCATTTCTATGCATGAGACTGATTGTGCTTGTTGTCAACAATTTTAACTAAAATACTTTAGGATAGTTGTGTTTTCGATTAAAAAACCGACGTATTTACGTTACGTAAACACCGTGCGCTCCTGCATAAGTCCCCTCTTTGAGGAGTGGCTAGGGAGGCGCCACGGCGCCCTCACCTACCGCCTGACGCAGATCCTCACCGGACACGGTTGTTTCGGGAGGTTCTTGCACCGAATCGGGCGGGAGGAAACGCCCGGGTGTTTCCACTGCGAGGATCGTCCGGAGGACACGGTGGAGCACACCGTAGAGGTCTGCCCCGCATGGGCGGAGCACCGCCGTGTCCTTGTAGCGGCGATTGGCGGCGGCGATCTCTCGCGTCCGGCCCTGGTTCAAGCCATGGTCCGGAGCGAGAGGGAATGGGAAGCCGTCACCACCTTCTGTGAAGCAGTCATGCTAGTGAAGGAGGTGGCGGGACGTGAGAGGGAAAGAACCTCACGTCCCAGCCGCCGCGGGAGACGCCCTGGGCGTCGGGGGTCACGTGGTGGCTCCCGGCCACCGTAGGCGCGGGCCTGTGGACGGCGAGTTATGGGCTAGCTCGCCGTCCGGCTGTCTTGTGACGACAGGCCGTGTCGACGGCGCGTTCGTGTTCCACGCGCGCCTCAAAGAGATGTCAGCAACCGAGTAGGGGTCCGCATGGGCCGATGCCTGCCAGAGCTGCGGGACTGTTCGAAAGAGACACCGTGGCCCTGGAACACAAAGGGCAAAGAAGGAACATGGATGGGTTTTAGTCAGTACAAGTCTGACACTCCCTTCCGCTCCGCCCAGAGTGGGGGGGGTCATTTGATGATTTCCCATCCAAAAAAAAAAAAAAAAAGGCCAAATGGTGAATGAACCGGGCCGCGGCGAAAGGAGAATGTAAGTATCGCAGCAGGTATAATGCCATAGTTTCTCCCTACCCTCGTGGTAAAATAGCGCGACTCCAAGTATGTATGTATGAAACACCTAGGTTTTGTAAAATGTCTGTAAGTTTATAGTTACATTAGTTAAATAGATTGCGAAATCCACTTTAGCAAAGGACTAGAAAACAAAAATGAAAAGAAAGAAGGAAGACTACAAAGTACAATAATAAAACCTCACAAAACAAAATGATGGGCTACTAGAAGAATGTTAAGTGGCAAAATAAACTTGGTCGAGACAGGATTATATTACATTATTATCCTAGAAAACTTTAAGACTCCCGCAGGAAATCAGTATAAATGCGAAACGATCTAATTTCTTTTAAAAACTCTTGACACGCTCTTGCTGTTAAATACTAATAATCTTCCGACTAATTGGAGATTCCACCTTAAATATTTTTGAGAAGAAACTGAATAATAAATTACCGCACTCAAAAGTGGAGAGGATAACTTCTTGTGATATAATAGAGACAGGAAAATAGTGAAGAAAAATAACGGTATTATGTTATAACGTTACAAAGTTAAATAACATCTACTTTCTGCTATAAGAAAAGTGGTAATTGGTTTCCCTAAGGGTTGCAGAGGTAGGATGGGCCGCAAAAGACTGGCCATGGATAATAATACTTTTGATCTATTATGAGTAAAACTGAACTAACAGTCTACATCTAATGTTGTTACTTTACGCAATCTTAATAAACTCATTTGGTATAAAACTTGCTTTCGCTAATCAGCATATACCCAGCTCGGCAGTATTTCTTGAACAACAAACTTAACCCAAAGCAAATATCACACTAAATTCAGCTTTCATCTACCTCATGGCTTTCGGCTAACTTCGATAGGCATCAATCATCGCTGAATAGTTGCCAGGCACAATTTGAGCTAAGACAAGTGGCTAATTCCCGAACGTACAGTCACCAGCACATCAAGTTACCACAAACTGTCAAATTTCTCCAAATGATTTTAAACTATAAAGTGTTTATGGTTAAGTTCAAAATCGAATGAGAAAATTTGACAGTTGGTAGTAACTTGATTCGCTGGCGTCTGTACATTATTAGGTTGCCGTCCGGAAGTACCAAATAGTGCCGTCCCGAACATTTGTGTTGCATCCCTAAATAATTTGAATCTGTAGGATAAAAGTAGATAACAAAAAAAAATCCTTACAAAAATGAAGCGACACTGAATTACCTTCCATTTTTTCTCTTCAAAAACAGAATGATCGAAAAACCATCTGTACTAGGCTATGAATATGTACATCTGTTTCCCAGGTAATACTAGCGGTATTCATAGGAAAATTGTGGAGTCAGTACAGCTCGCAAAAAAAAGAAAATACTCGTAACAAGGTTGATGGAACACGGTGTGTTTTTGCACCCCGGAGACCGGCTGACTGTTGATCTAATTTGTCGATGTCCGTAAAGTTAGGGCAAAGTCTGACCAAAGGTTTAATTTATTAAAGAATTTTTTGACGCGAAATTTTTTTTCATGGAATGATAAGATTATATAGTTATGTGGAGTTTTTCTTAACTGTGTTTTAATAATAGTAACGCAGGTTCTCAAATAGATTACAGCCTTATTAGAGATGCATAACAATCTATACTAATATTATTAATTATCAGGAAGTAACAGAGGTTATAATTTATTAAAAAAATCATTTAGTTTTTGTGTTATTTAGTTTTTAGGGTTCCGTACCTCAAAAGGAAAAAACGGAACCCCTTAGACGATCACTCGCGTGTCTGTCTGTCCGTCAGTCACAGCCAATTTACTCCGACACTGCTGGACCGATTGAGTTGAAATTTGGTACACATATGTAAGTCGGTGACCCAAACGTGTAACGTAGATTAATGAATTATTAAACATGGGGGCCACTTTTGGGGGGTAAATTATAAAACGAAAAAAAAGTTTTGCAAACTAAATCGTGTTGTTACATATTTGATTCGGGGTGCTGGGGTGGATCGAATAAATTTCCCACCCGCACGCAAAATATGCACTTTGGACGTGGAGTTGCGGACACCAGCCCGTTATACAATGCAATACAATACATACTAGATAAACAGTTTTGAAGTTATTTAAGAATATAAGCGAAAATTGACCAATTCGCCCCACCCCCCTTAACTCCGAAACTACAGGGCTGAAAAATTAAAAAAAAAAATTAAAATAAAAATTTGCCAATATATTACAGAAACTATAACAACAATTAATAAAAATAAATTAATAATTAAAGGGGGCTCGCCTACTACGATGGTACGGAACCATGCGCGAGTCGGAGTTGCACTTGACCGGTTCTATTTTTTAAAGTTTAACTAATAGTTTCAGGGCTAAACATTAATATCTGATTATGAAAATCAAGGTCATATTGGGTGTAAAAACACCCTTAACTAAGCCAAGAGGCACTTGTTCTTCCCGTCATTGCGATATTTTTTGTTCTGAAGCATACCTGGGAACCTTCTTGTTACGGAGATATTAAAGGCCATTTCCAACTTTTTCACGTTTTTTTTTAAATTATTTTAATAATCAAACATTATATTGTTTTTATTTTAAAGAATATTTAAAAATGTATTAGATTTGTATAAAAATAAATAAAGGAGATAAAAATAATAAAAGTTAAAGTTTATTTCGGAACAAAAAAACTACATGTTAAGTTTAGTTATTTTAGTTTATTTAATCGTTTTTAATTGATATAGTGTATTTAATTAACATCGATGACCATATTGAAATTAAGTTCCTAATTTGTCATTGAATTATTACAAGTTTTAAGTTTGATGTACAAAATGCTTGATTTGCGGCTTCGTGAAGGGTCCGTTTACACCCTGCATACTTTATCTAAGTTGGATTTCTCATATCTTTGCAGCTAAGTTCCTACATCGAAGCCCTCATCTCGGAGGCATTAATCAACTTAGGTACATAGGCATAGCTCATACGATCCGTGCGGTATTGCTTACTCTTATCAGTGCAGTGATTTGATGCTGGGTACACACGCTAGGTAATCATAATACCATAACCCATAAATATGGACATAGTGTGGTTCCTCATACAATTTGCCTCTTAGGCAGGGAGCCCGTGTTTCGGTAATTTACTCAGATCGGAAAAGTCTCACAGGAAATGTAAAAACAGATGTAGGTAAAAGTAGAAAACCAATAATTTTATTTTATTTCTGGGAACACAATTTGCAAGATACGTTTATTTTACACGAAAGGTTAATTTTTACTTCGAAATAGCTTGGAGAATAAAAAAACACTCTTTTTGTTTTTATTTCTGTAGGCTCAAATAACAATTACTCCGAATACTAGGAAATCGTTCATAGTAATTTATGCAGGAACAAATTGAGAGCAGAAATACCGTGTAATTACATATAGACTTTAATTTACTTAATTTCCATTCCAACGTTTCCAGCTACTTTATTAGAGAAAGAGAGAAGATTTTTCCTTTTTAAATACCTACAGCCCTTACAAACAAGATACCGAGAACCCTGACCGGCCTGCAGTTGATCGACGTACAGATAAATAGGCCTTTAGGGCATCACTTTTTGCCTCGCACAGAAAACCTCGAAAAAAGCTGACGTAATTAAAACAAGGCAATCTGAACGTGGAGACGACATGTTAATTAACGGCGCTACGTAATAATCAATTAAGTGCCTCTTTAGCACAATTAAAATTAGCTCTGTAATTAGTCCCTACCTTTTTACAATGTTCGCACAAACGTTTTCGTTGGCGATTGTTTATAATTTTTGCGTTTAAAGCGATATTTTACCGTTCAAAATTATTAATTAGGGTATTTTTTTTATATTCAATGGTGATTTATATTAGAATCAGGTCGGAACCTCACACGTAATCAATGAAAACTTTTCGAAGTTGTGTGGGTGTTACATTATGTTTGAGTCACGGCGTGACTGGCGTTGGTTGTAATACTGGTATTTGCATCCGATAGAAAACGGTCCCCACCACAGTTGACAAAAGACTAGACAGAAGATGATGAGTAGAAGGTAGAAAGTCAATATTATCCTATAAAAAATCCAAGCCAATAACATGCTGAAACTTTTAATCCCTTCGAAACAAAAAATTAACCGGTGGGAAATTGAAAGAGAAAATTCGTACATAACTCTTTCGATACACGCTGTTAAACTTAATTGAGTGAATCGGACTGTAGTGTTCACTGTATTAACAAGAATGAAAAAAGTATTTACAAATTGAAACATCACTGGGGCAATAAACAGAATACCGAGTACACAACGAGCCAGCGAATGAACTGCAACTTTTATTGACCAATTATCTAAAAACGAACGAATCAAAGAACTTTCTAGAAAGAACATTAAATATTTACAGCCTAGGCAGAGAGTACAGTCACGACTACTAATATGTATACAGCAAAATATCAAAATGATTGGCTCGTGAAATTACGATTGCAACTTTGCGATGAGACCTATTTCTGAATAATAGTATGTGTTCCAAAATGCTAAGTTTGTAATAACATAGAATTCCAATCAAAACAGCAGGAGAAAATCACTTACGAAAGTTGCTTAGTGTATACATATTATTGGCCGTGAGTACCCATATTTCGTTAGAAATTTTTAAGTCCCATGTAATAGGAGGCGAGCTAATGCTGACAAAATGCTGACTTTGAAATTTCTGAACTATGAACAATGCTAGAATAAAGGGCATTCCACCAAACAACGTCAAAACAATGAGATGAAATAAATGTTAGGATCCCTTACGAGATGAAGCGACATGATGGAACGACTGCCATTTACGTCCCTCGTATGAAAAATATTTCTACTGATCTTGTTTACATTGACACAGTAATCCGTACCGGGTGTAGGACGCCCGTTTTTACGCTTTGCCGAGCAGATGTGGCACAGGGTTGCCTCAAAATTACGGCGCCAATTTATAATATTACGACCTTACTGACGACATGTGGCTCACTAAGTTCCGGAGTTTACAAATACGGGCACCGGGCTAAATTATGTGTTATGTGTTTAACACTTTTTTTTTTGTATAGGACGGGTTGTTGTTAACGTTTTTGGATTTGGAGTTATGTTTTTGGTCGGGATTGTGACGTTTTGGTAGTCAGTTTTGTTATATCATGTGAGATAATTTGTAGGAATTCGGTTGTGGAGGTCAGATAGGCAGTTGCTCCATGTTAAATACTGGTATTCAGTTGCATCAGGTTGGACTGGAACCTAATCCGAACATAATTCGAAATATTCCAGGCAGATAATGATAATTATCATTATCATTGTCTGCCTGGAATTTATTTGATTTTTTAACCTAGGAGTTTATTGGTAATATTTTTGTCCTCTCAGACATTATATTAGGGGTATGAAATTGCCGATTTCTATGGACGATTTCGTGAAAAGTGATATTTCCTTTCTAATATTTATTTATTTTTCTTGGAAACGTCAGAATACGATTATGATGCAATTGCGAACTATATATTTAGAGTGAAAAAAGCTGCGCTGCACTGTGTTTCTTAAATTCTCAACACACACACAGTCTATGACAAAATATACCTACTTGAACAAAAACAAATATATCTTTAACCCAAAAATCTCAAAATAATTATTTTATCAAAACAGCACAAAATAAATCTAAAGCGACATGGACCGTAATTAACAAGAATAAAGCCTACTTTCCTAAAGAACCTATAACTGAAATAAAAACTGACACAAAGATCGTCACGAATCCTACTGAAATAGCAAACTCCTTCAGCGAATATTTTATTAACCAAGAATCTAATTCCAATCATAGCATAACGCAAAAAAATCCCATTCATTCAAACACTTTGAACTCTTTATTTATGGAACCAACTTTGCCGCATGACATCATGAATCATATTAGGTCTCTTAGAAATACAAACAGTGTAGGCAGTGATGGAATATGCACAAAAGTCATAAAAATAGTCTCTCAATATATAGCCCCACACCTAAGTTATATAATTACCCGGGGCGGGGTCGTCTTGGCGGTGTCTCTTGACATCGCCAACGCCTTCAACTCCATGCCCTGGAGCTGCATTAGGGAGGCACTCCGGTATCACCGGGTGCCGACCTACCTTCGTCGTGTGGTCGGGGACTACCTGACGGATAGAGCCGTCATCTACCCTGGTCGAAGCGGAGAATGGAACCGGCGAGAGATGTCGTGCGGTGTTCCACAGGGATCGGTTCTGGGGCCGGCCTTGTGGAACATCGGTTACGACTGGGTGCTGCGCGCCGACCTCCCTACCGGCGTCAGCGTAGTTTGCTACGCTGACGACACGCTGGTACTGGCACAAGGGAGGTCGCACGAGGCGGCGGCCGAAAACATGACACGCGGGGTTGCGATAGTCGTGGAGAGGATCCGGCAATTGGGTCTCGAGGTGGCACTGCACAAGTCCGAGGCCATGTGTTTTCATGGGCCTCGGAATGCTCCACCGTCGGGATCCCTACTGACAGCAGGAGGGGTTTCCATCGGCGTCGGGTCGACGTTGAAGTACCTAGGACTCGTCCTCGACAGCCGGTGGAACTTCGTGGACCACTTCCGACGTTTGGCTCCCAAACTGGAACGGACAGGGGCTGCCTTCAAGCGGCTCTTGCCCAACCTGAGGGGTCCAAACGCCTCTTGCCGGAGGCTATGCGCGGGGGTCGTGCGGTCCATGGCCCTTTACGGGGCCCCGGTGTGGGCGCGTTCTTTGAGGCGGCAAGCCGCCCACTACCTGAACGCGCCCCAAAAAGTAATAGCCATAAGGCTAATCCGGGGGTACCGCACGATCTCCGGCGAAGCGGCTAGCCTCCTTGCCCGATTGCCGCCATGGGATCTGGAGGCGATAGTCCTCGCACGCCTGCACGAATGGCGCGCGGAGGCACTACGTCGGGAGGAAACTCCGCTGCCGCGGCAAATTGCTGCTCAGCGGACAGACCTCCGGCGTGATCTCATGGCGACATGGAGAGAGCGACTGTCGCAACCCCGTGCAGGGCACGCCACCATAGTGGCGATAAGTCCCCTCTTTGAGGAGTGGCTAGAGAGGCGCCACGGCGCCCTCACCTTCCGCCTGACGCAGGTCCTCACCGGACACGGTTGTTTCGGGAGGTTCCTGCACCGAATCGGGCGGGAGGATACGCCCGGGTGTTTCCACTGCGAGGATCGTCCGGAGGACACGGTGGAGCACACCGTGGAGGTCTGCCCCGCTTGGGCGGAGCACCGCCGTGTCCTCGTAGCGGCGATTGGCGGCGGCGATCTCTCGCGTCAGGCCTTGGTTCAAGCCATGGTCCGGAGCGAGAGGGAATGGGAAGCCGTCACCTCCTTCTGCGAAGCAGTCATGCTAGTGAAGGAGGTGGCGGGACGTGAGAGAGAAAGAACCTCACGTCCCAGTCGCCGCGGGAGACGCCCTGGGCGTTGGGGGTCACGTGGTGGCTCCCGGCCACCGTAGGCGCGGGCCTGTGGACGGCGAGTTATGGGCCAGCTCGCCGTCCGGCCGTCTTATGACGACAGGCCGTGTCGACGGCGCGTTCGTGTTCCACGCGCGCCTCAAAGAGATGTCAGCAAATAAGTAGGGGCCCGCAAGGGCCGATGCCTGCCAGGGCTGCGGGACTGTTCGAAAGAGATACCGTGGCCCTGGAACACAAAGGGCAAAGAAGGAACATGGATGGGTTTTAGTCAGTACAAGTCTGACACTCCCTTCCGCTCCGCCCAGAGTGGGGGGGGTCATTTAATGATTTCCCATCCGGAAAAAAAAAAAAAAAAAAGTTATATAATTAATTTAAGTATTGAGAATGGTATCTTCCCGGAGAATCTCAAAACCTCCATAGTTACTCCACTATATAAAAAGCAAGACAAATGTCTAATGAAAAATTACAGACCTATTGCTTTGATACTCATATTTGCAAAAATATTTGAAAAAGTCATATATAAAGCACTTTATAATTACTTAGAGAAATCAAACATTCTACTCGATGAACAGAAAGGATTTCGCAAGAATAGGACAATTAACATGGCTATCCATGATCTGATGCGCCCTATCTTATCAAATGTAGACGAAAGAAATGCCGTATGTGCTATATATATGGACCTTACAAAGGCTTTTGACTACGTAAATTATAAAATACTATTAAATAAATTAGAGAAATATGGTATAAGAGGCAACATTCTGAATCTTATTGAATCTTACTTACACAACAGAAAGCAGATTTTGGAAATAAAACGTATATGCACTGGTTTCGAAAGAAGATACAGATCTAGTAGTAGGATTATTAAGTACGGAGTCCCACAAGGTAGTGTGTTGGGACCTCCACTATTCTTAACTTATATAAATGATCTGCCTAGAGAAATAAAGCATCCGATGGTATTATTTGCTGACGACAGCACGGTGACGATCCTAATACATACGAAGCAGAGATAAATTTGACATTGAATAAAATAATTACTTGGCTAAATAATAATAATCTTGTCATAAATCTAGAAAAAACTAAAATAATGCACTTTTATCAAAGGATTCCTAATATAAACCTTGACATTAACTACCTGGGCACTAAAATAGAGTCGGTAACTATGACTAGATTTCTTGGTGTTGTTTTAGATAATAACTTGACCTGGAAACCTCAAACGGAAGACATCTGTAAAAAAGTCAATAAATTTGCATATGCCCTCTATAAACTGGCTAAAATTGTTAGCCTAGAATCTGTTTTAATGGCTTACCATGGCTATGTGGCATCCACACTAAGATTTGGCATAATATATTGGGGCAATTCAGTAAATAAGGACTATGTCTTCAAAGCCCAAAAAAGATGCATCAGAGCTATGTGTGGTTAACAAAGTACCGACAGCTGTCAACCTCTATTTAAAAGTCTCAATATCTTAACCTTGCCTTCTCTGTATATTTATGAGGTAAATGTATTTGTGAAAACAAACATGCACCATTATGAAATAGCTTTTAAAAGTCAATATAGGCAACTACGGGACAGAAATAAGTTAGAGCTTAAAGTACCAAATGCAGGTACGGTTTTAACGAGGAAAAGCTTTTTTTGTATGGCCCAAAGGATATTTAATAAGTTACCTTGCTCAATAAAAAATCTAAATTTAGTAAATTTCAAGCGTAAATTATGTACTATTTTAATACAGAAATGTTACTACTCTCTCAGCGACTACTTTGATGACATCTCTTTGACATAATATATTTGTATGCTCGTAACATGACTGTAAAAGCATGACAACTCTCACATTTCTGTTGACAATATCAATTTTAGATATTTTTCTTAGCAGTAACTTATTGACATCATAACCATTTAATATTGACATTATCTTATTTCATTAAAGATTGACATTACCTGACATTACCTAATGCATTATATTAAAATTGATATTGATATTACGAATTAAACTTTTACCTCTTTATAATACTAGTACCACCTATAGATTAATTTACCCAACTGGCAAAAGCCTCCTTTAAATGTATATTTGTATGCCAAATGGCAAAACATAGAGAAACTATATAATGTATAACAATTATTGTAACATCTTGCACACTGTTATAACCTATGTTTACAAATAAAGACTATTGATTGATTGATTGATTGATTGATTGAAGTAGTGAAATCGTCGGCACATTAAAACAGGTTTTTTGGTACGCTGCCCTATGAGGTCATATGCTAGTACGTTTTTTAAACTCTAAGAGGTACGTAATTTAAAAATTAATCCAATAAAAATAGAATTAAAAAAAAATATAACTATACGTCAAAGTTACAAACAGAACAAAATGTGAAAAAAAAAACGGCAATTTCATCGTTAAAGACTTATTATTATCTGAAAAAATTCCAACCTGCTCAGTGAAACTTCCAACCGGTAGTGATACGTCATGCTTTAGAAATCTGATTTCCCCAAGTATTAGACTAAGCTCGGAAAATGATTTACGTAGATCCGGATAGAGGTGCTTAACTTAAAGGCATTGACCAATGCTTTTAGAGTCAGTTTTCCGTAACACTCAATAATCTAGTCATTTAATAGGACTGTTTCAAAACTGTGCGATGAAAAGTAAAAAGTAACAGAGTTTTCCAGATAGATAGCAACATTGTTATAAGCTCATTGGATGTTGTTTCTTAGAAACAACTTTCAGAAAGTATTTTAACAAAGATACAACTAAAAAAAAATAACTATAAAACACACACACACACACACACTATTCATCATTCTCTTGCACTTATCCCAATTCATTTGGGGTCGGCGCAGCATCCTTCTTCCATACTTCTCTATTACTCGTCATCTCACCAAACACTTCCTTTCTTGCCATATCATTCTTTATACAGTCCATCCATCGTTTCTTTGGTCTTTCGCTACTCATATCCCATCCACATTCTTACTCAAAACTTTCCTCACAACATTTTCCTCATTTCTCCGCATCACATGCCCATACCACGACAACCGATAACCACACAACTTTTCAGTCACCGGCGCCACTTACAGACTTCACTCAGACTCTTTTATTAACTTATAGTACTTATTTTAAAGTCAATGGAAGAAACCTGGCTCCAGAACATTCCAAGAATTCGTACTCAGCAGTATTAACTAATCCTTCTTTGTAAATCGACAGATCCTCGTTAAAACTTTTATTTTATTAATGAAAACTGAACAAATAATCCGGTAACAACCCTGCATTTATTCGCAAAAAACGGGACGCGGCGGGAATCAAAATCCTCTTATCGGGCAAAAGCATAAAGCTTAAAATTGAAATTTAATAACTATACGTGGCGCAATCCTGACAATTTTGAAACTGGCGCCATACTCCATCCGATGCATTGGCGTGCTGGGAAATCAATTGGGTAAACCTTCATTTGGATGAATTCAATTGTAACGCGTTTACAGTATTTGCATTTTTATATAATCTGAGCTGATATTTTTTCGTCTTTCTTATTGAACGGAATAGAGGAGGACATATTTACGTGCTAAAATGGAACTTGATGCATTCAAATTGACGGCACGGTTGGCGAAGTGGCTGAATGATTGACTGCTGTGCTGAGTGTCACAAGTTCGATCCCCGCACGGTATAAATATTTGTATGAACAGTATAGTAGTGGTTCTGGGTCTATCCGTTTGTGTAGGGAAGCGTATGTTTAAGAAATAAAAAAGAACTTGCGATCATGGTAGATCAAAGAAAACGTCTCTACTTTTTTGGAGCGATCCCAGCTGACCGCAGTCGCGCCTTCGACTACTGGACCAATGAGGCAGTCTGTCAGTACGACTTTCCTGTGCATAAATTATTCACGTTTCTTTTTATTGTAACATCTGTAAATAGTTCATGAATACGCGAACTTGTTTTACGTCAATAGTTTAAACGGAAATGTTCTAGGCACTGGCACTTGAACTACCAGCATTGTTCGTGTCATACGTTTCACACTGTCAATCAGGCATTCTGCGGTACTCTGAATTATATATAAGTAGGAGCATCACAAGGCAGTCTTCTATTTATAATGTTTCAACTCTGCTCCGCTGTATGAAGAATGCAGATAGCCTTGCCTAGATACGTAGTTATGTAGTCGGTAACCTAAAACATGTGCCGTCCATATTTTGAGAGAACCATATGATTTGAAATATTGCCTATTTTAAAAGCATATTGGAGAACGTATGGTTCTATTAAAGAGTAGTTTTGGCCCGCTGTTAGACTTGAAATCTTTTGTCTTTTTCAAATTTTTCGTTTAAATTGTATAATACACTTTTACAATTATTTTTGGTAAATATGTTAGGCTTGTTCGTCAACAGGCGACTGTTAAACTCGCGCGTGCGCGCGAGGTGACACCTTCCGATTTTACCTATTTTTTTTGTCGCTAACTCGCTCGCACATTATAAAGTACAGTCAAATAAAAACGAATTGAAACCAATCACTATAAGTAACTAGCTATTGCCCGCGCTGGCTGATTTGGTTAAGTACTGACTATCTACTTAGATTTCGGGATACGGCGAGGGGGATGCGGCCAACGACGCATGATACCCAAGCATGTTATCCTACGTTGCCAGAATGTTACTTTTGTAACATTTTACGTTACTTTTGACCTTCTTATGTTACCTCCGTGTTTTATTTTAAAGTCAAGTCGTATAAAATGCCTTATACATTTAAGGTGGGTAGCTATATTATACATTTTATAAGGAGTTTTTGTAGCTGAAGCGGATCTGTACAAAAAAAAAACTGTTTAAACCCATCTGAAACATTTTTTTTGATCACGGTAAAACTTTTGAAGTCTGTTGTGGTTGGGATCTAAAACTAACCACAAATTTTGTTGGAGGTTGGCAATTTTATTTGTAGGACTATAATACAGCGTCACTGACGGTTCGATAACAAAACTGAAACTTAAACTTGCAACAGAAAAACAACCGGTGATATTTTAGTACCGCCACACTACCTCTTTCAGTCTAGAACTCGATACACACAAAATTCTACAAAATGTTGCTTTTAGAAAGCGAATTGTTTCGCTTTTTCAGATTCAAAGCAAGGTAAATATTGACTGAAATTCAGCTACATTGAATAAGTGTTACCAATAAACTAGAAAAAGTTTATTTACAACACAAACGGTTCGTTGCCTACGTCTTTGTTGGTTGTTTTGTGAATGCAACAAAACGTTCCACCTATGCGTCCCTAGGAACAATTTATGGTAAATTTCTGTCGGAGTTTGGTGTCGGGAA
The DNA here is from genome assembly GCA_963576755.1 of Noctua janthina. Taxonomy (NCBI): domain Eukaryota; kingdom Metazoa; phylum Arthropoda; class Insecta; order Lepidoptera; family Noctuidae; genus Noctua; species Noctua janthina. The sequence goes on from OY755055.1 coordinate 11,901,552, forward strand.
CATTTAGATTGTTGCTCCGTTTACGTATCGCACAAATGGGCTTTTGCTTGGATACTAATAACATCATGAACCGTCAAGGGTTACGCAGCAGTATGTCTTACACCCACATACTACCTAATAATGGATACTAGTGCCTAATGTTATATTATAATCTCGAATACTGTATTTTGATTTTTCTTTTTTTTATGTTTAAAAATATTGCTTTCTGGTCGACTGACAAAAGGTAATGAAAACTAGTAGGATCATTATCTTACTCATTATAAGCTCAATGGTTTAGTACTAGTTTTATATTGTAATATTAAGATTAATATGTGTTTTTAGTTTAGGCTTTGATGTTGGCCTGTTATTTTTTGTGGACAGTACTGTTTTGTTCACAGTCCTTCTTTAGCAATCTGTTTTTATAAGTCATCATCATCATAATTTTATTTAGATTTGATTTTAATTCTGTTTTTAAACTTTGATTTTAATTTTACTTTGGACTTTAATGTAACTATTAATATTTATTATTTTATGGAGCATGCGGTGCTAACCAATAAGAAATTGTTATACTAACCTTTGATATAAGAATCTTTATTTTAACATGTATAAACAAATGTTGGTTGGCCAGAAACAATAAATAAATAATCATCTTGCTGTCCTTGTCCCATTCTATTTGGGGTCGGCGCAACACGTGTTCTTCTTCCATTCTCCCCTGCATGACGTCATGGCATCATTTATTCCTTTCTCTTTCATATTAGTCTTCACACAATCCATCCATCTTTTTCCTTCCTCTCCCTCTCCAACCATCAACATTCATTTCCATCACTCTTTTAGTCACATGCGTTTCATCCTTCCTCATTACATGCCCATGCCATACCAAAACAAACTACTTATTTTCATTTTTTCTGTAACAGGCTCAACTTTCAATTTTCTTCTAATATAATTCTCATTCCTTACTTTATCCATTCTTTATCCAATCAGTTTTTATAAGTGAAGACTCGTAATTGGCTGTCAGTTTCACTCAGTGTTTTTAACCTGTTTTGTTCATCAGTAAGGTTTCCATCCATACTTACATACTAATATTATAAATGCGAAAGTAACTCTGTTTGTTTGTTACTCTTTCACGACTAAACTGCTGATAGGATCGTAATGAAAGGCAAAGAGATAGATTATATATATCCTGGGGAAGGACATAGCCTATACTTTTTTTTTCTCAAACATTACCCATCACCGCGTGGTGGTTTATTTATAGCCCATTCCCTCTCACTGAGAGGAGGCCTGTGTCCCAGCAGTGGGAACATTAATGACTGATTATACTATGTTATGCTATACACATCACCATGCGAATAAAAAGCGGGTAACATAGCATAAGCATAGCATAATCAGCCTATTAATGTTCCCACTGCTGGGGCACAGGCCGCCTCTCTATGAGAGGGAATGGGAATCCACCACGCGGGCCCAGTGCGAGTTGGTAGATGTCACATGTCTTCGAATTTTTGGTTCTAGGACATGCCGGTTTCCTCACGATGTTTTCCTTCACAGTTTTGAGAGCAGCGGTGATGAAATAACTTACACAAAGTAAAGCGCCTGGCTGGGTTCGAACCCACGACTTACTGCTCGTAAGTCGGGGTCTCCACCACTGGGCCACCGCTGCTCTCACTGGGCCACCGCTGCTCTCGAATAAAAAGCTTTTTCTTCGCGCGCGAATAAAAAGCGGGCAACAACTAGTAGTTAATGAATAAATAAGGATACTCTTTGTCGAAATATTTCTCTTAAAGAAAATAGCTGCAATGGTAATTAAGCAGTGCATCGCAGATACTTCTGTTTGTTTTTACCATTTATTTATTGATATTGTGGAAACCCAATGAAAAAAAATTTCATGTAAATTTCATGTTGGTATGCGGAATGAAATGACAGATTGCAAGAGAAAATATTTAGAGTTTACGTATTCATACAATGTATGATGTATGTGTGCATCTGTTTCTGTAAGTTGTGTATGAATATTTTGATGTTGCACCATGATCATTTGCCTAGCCTTTTCCAACTATGTTGGGGTCGGCTTACAATCTAACTGGATTCAACACAATACCAGTACCAGTTTTTTTTCACGGGTGACCACTGAAAACCAGCGCTCTGTTGTGGGCCATAGCACAGCATCATGCTGAGTGGTAACCTGCTTGTCACAGTCACGACGTGCAAGCTGTTAACTTTTTTCTTTATTTTTTTGTTCCGACCTGTTGAATTCATAGTTTATTGTTTATTTTTTGTAATTTTGTATGATGCATGTCATGTCCCTGCGACAAATATATATTTTTTTCTTCTTTTTTTCTTTCAGTATTTAACAAGGAGCGACTGTCTTCCTGACCTCCACAACCTAGTCATCTTCTAGGCAATACGATACTCTTAGCAAGACTGGTTATCAGACTGACTGACTGTTAATACGAGATTTTCATGTTGCATGCTTTGGTAATTTCGATCTTTTTCTGCAGTGCCCCAAGGTATACAATCACACAAAACTTTGTGGAATGACTTAAAATAAAACTAATCAGGACACTGTAAACACATTTAATCAACACATATACCTACAAAGCACCTAATTTTCTTGAACAAACATTTCGTCACACGAATTTCGGGGTAATCAAACCCGTTGCATACAGTGATAAATTCCCTAAAGCTTAGTACGGAACCCATGCTCGCTTATTTTATTAATCAAAGTCAACCAGAATTTATGTCTGGTTTTATTCCAAACTACTTCGCGTCTCCCGGGACGGACCAGCTTTCTAATCCAGCTTCGGTGTATTGTTTTTTAGATAATGTCCAACTTTTTAAACACAAAAGTTCTAATGAAATTTCGTTGGTGAAAAGGATTTTCTTAATGCAGTTATCCAGTAATTTAAAAAAAAATGGCAACCATAAGAAAAAACTTTTAGTGGACGTATTTCTGAAACGTCTAAAGGTGATTCTTGAAAAATGGTTTAGAAAAAAAAAAACGGACTTAATAGCAAAACACAAAAACGTCTAAAATAACTTAATAGTAATCTCGGAGTAACCGGTGCACAAACATGAAAAAAGGAAAGATTCCGGTGGAATACATAACCACCTCCTTTTTAGAAATTGGTTAAACATATCTAGTATTCATACACGAGTTTGACTGAGTTTAACAATAATTGATCTTACAAATACTAAGTCCTTGTGTGTCAGTTCTCGTACTGAGAACGGTCAACCATTGATTAAGCACCCTTGCTCTAAGTTCGTTAGCTATTAATTAGTCCAGGGTTTTCTCTCGATGTTTTCCATCACCGTACGTCAGTAATTATACCTAGGTACACCTTAATAAAACCTCAAAGCCCTGGGCATCTAGTATTTCAAGATACGCAGGTACCTAAATCCTTACTTATCCCTAGACCAACCATAAGACAAGGGTATGTACTAAATATCACGTTTCGTGCCTCAGCGGTTTGGCCTAGGCCTTGATTAATGAACCATGTTTTTATTAAGAAAAAGTAAAATATCCTGACATGTTGGGTAAGTTATTGAAAAGAAATATTGACAGCCTTTTTAACCCCTGACGCAAATAGAGGGGTGTTATAAGTTTGACCGCAATGTGTGTGTGTGTCTGTCTGTCTCTGGCACCGTAGCTCTTAAACGAGTGAACCGATTTGGATACAGTTTTTTTTATTTGAATGCTAGTGTTTTGGCGATGTTTCTTAGATATGTTTAATCAAAATGGATGCAGCCATTTACTAGTTATGGGTGATGAAAGTGAGTATGAAAAATCGGATATCTTCAAATATACCCAAGTGGGGATCAAATAAAAGGGCATGCTGTGTATATTACAACTAGACATGTTTTATTAAAACCGGCTGAGCCATTTTATTGACTTTTCAAATGTTGTTCGCTTTTCTTTGTTGCGATTAAATTGTATATTATTTTTTTTTACATGGGAGACCTGGTTAATACTTATTAGTGTTTTTGTTGGCCTTATCAAAAGCTTATATAATTAATCTTTATTACTTTACTTAAATAATGATACATTTTTGACAACACATCACTACAATTAATTATCGAAAAGTTTTCTAACTTATGTCAAATAAAGGATTCTTTTTATTTTTTGGCCCTTTGCTCTTGGCTCACTGGTCGTGGTCATCACGTAGGGATTGCTCAACCCACCCCGCCGTACAACACGATGCAAATTCGTAATGTTGTAAGAAAATCACTGACGTTAGTGATTGGTATATTATGTTTTGAGATCAGCTCACCCCCATACTAAAATTGTGACGATCTTACTTCTGTCTCGTTAGACACTGCTTTTGGTAATTTTTCCAACATTATGTATTTGATAGTTCAAACTAACAGCAATCCTGCTATTGTCTTTTCAACTCGGCCTCCAGAAGAATTAGTTCAAAACCGTTTCAACTTTTTGATTCTAATATCTACCTAACCCTTCCGTAGACATTATTTAAAAATACAAACATACAACACATATGAAAACATTATCAACAATTTTAACAAACTGTATTACCCGAAGTTGTCAACCAGCGTCGAATATAACATGGATGGCAATTTTAAAAATGTAAGTTTGTTTTGTGTTACTGTGATTGCTTTACTTGCTTCGTTTGTACCTGAAAAACTAAACTTTCCAGCTTTGGTATTGTTACGGACGAAATTGTGTACTTGTAACAAGCTTGTAGTTTCCCAAACTTGAATGAAGGATTTCTGAAAAACCGTACGATATTTTAAATATTATATTCCATGTTCATAATGTTCAAGCTCTAATAATAATATTAAGCTTTACGGACACTTTTTCCGGGCCCTACATGGGCCCGATGTAACCTTCTTAGCGTCCGTATCCTGGCTGCGCTTTGGTGGCCTCTTCGGGGTAACCGAAGGTTTTGTCTGTGCAATAATGGCGAAGTTATGATGACAAATAACTACAGGAAATACATTGTGAAGAATGGCACGGTTGACACATGTCGGGCATGCCACCGTCCGGATGAACCGATCTGACACATTTTTTCTGGGTGTTCTCGTCTGGCTAACAGACAGTACTTGCATAGACACAACCTCGTTACCAGGATTATCCAGCAGCAACTTGCTTTGAAATACAAAATTGTAGAATCAGAAGTGCCATACTATAAGTATGCGCCCGACCCTGTTCTTGATGATGGTAATATCACGTTGTATTGGGATCGATCTATCGTCACTGACAATACTATTGTTGCCAAAAAGCCTGACATTGTGGTGATAGATCGATTGGAGAGTCGCGCAATGATTGTTGATACAACGCGGGACCGTTCTATCAACAATCATTGCACGACGCATGACGAGAACCTCGTGAAAGCAGAGAAAGACAAGCAATTCATGTATCTAGATCTGGCTCGCGAGGTTGTCGATATGTTGGACGTGAGTACAGCAGTCATTGTGCCGATAGTCGTGTCGGCTAATTGCTTAATAGCCAATGGCCTCGACCGACATCTGAAGAGGCTATCGCTTGGCAGCTGGATCAAGGACTTGATTCAGAAAGCAGTACTTCTGGACATGGCACGTATCGTTAGGAGGTTCCTCTCTCAAGAGCCCTAACCACCGGTAACTCGGACCTTGTTCCCGATGCCGGTGGGCTACTATTTTTTTATATTTTTAAATATTTTTTATATTATTTTGTATAGGAATATTTAAAAATGTAAAGCATATATATTGAAATGAATAAAGGAAATAACATATTAAGATCAGTTTGTTTCTATTGAAATAAACGAAACCAAAATTTAGAGTGTCACTTACTGATGGGATATCTTCAGTGTTTTATCAATTATTTTGAGCTCCCATATTTCAACGCTGTTGCAAGCGCCATAATCGCAGAATGACATCCCGCGATCATGGTGCTAATCACGGAAGATATCTCGTAAGTGACTGTATAAGTTTAGTTTTAAACCGTGAAAATGGAATCATCCTTTTGGTCATTGAAATTGAGACTTTTTTAAGTTTACAGAGTTCACAAGAATCATCGTAATGGGTTACTAAAAAAGCAGTACCATACATTAATGATAGAATAAACATAATATCAGCATGTTTAGTACCTAATTTCAAAAGGTTCTAATAAAATAAATTGTAGATTTGTTTTGGAGTTTCAAAACCAAAGTAAAGACTAATAAGAAAACACCAAACATCACCATTCAAAATTCCAGTCCTTTCAAGATAGTGAGTCTCCAAACTTATCAGTTTCACCGCAACTCACAGACGTACATATGTATGTATCGCCGTAATCCTTGTGGATGTAAACAGAGCATGAGACGAGCTCTTCAACCGACGTCGCTAAACTTTAACCAACGTAACTTAAGTACTGCGAGTAATGTCACGATCACTTAAATGTACTCACTAAGCAACATTCAAAAGTAACGGCATGACGTTTGCAACATTGATAAAACATCTATTTATATATAATCTTATGGGTTACAAAATATGTAACATAACTTCACGTCATGTAATCCCAGAAGGGTCAGGCAGAGGTGTACCTAACAAGTACACCCATATTTCGCCAGCTAATGCACATGTAATAGGGGGCGAGCCTATAGCCATCAACCGGGTACAAATCTAGGCTCCGTGGCTGCTACCTAATAATGAATTTCCAGATGGAAAAACCCAATAACACTTTGCCCGACTCGGAAATTGAACTTAGGACTCATGCTCAGCAGTCGCACTTGCGTCAACTAGACCAACGAGGCAGTCAGCTCGTGACTGTACTTTATTCAGGTACTAAAGGTACCACTGCGTGTTGGTATAAGTTCGTTTCACCTTTGCACGCAACTTGTAATATTTTCACTGAGTGAAATAACCTAATAGTTTTTGACTTTTAGAAAGTTAGTTCTTGACAAATGGCATTTAGGATTTCCTGGAAATACGTTCGCTTTTTTCATCTACGTATAATTAAGTAAGTGGAATAAAAAATACACACAAGGAAAAAGCCACCTCTCCACAGTCTCCACGAGTATGAAACAACGTTACAAACAAACGTCTCTTTTTGCTGCACTTTCGAAGTTTTCACAATGTTTTACATCGGTAATGCTTCGACTAAACTCGGTGGAGCGACGATCTTCGCTGGGTGGCTGGTAGCACTAGCAACTGAATGAGAGTTGCCGATAAACGAGTTGAGTGGCGGGCGATTGAAGAGGCCTATGTCCAGCAGTGGACTGCAGCTGTAGGCTGATGATGACTGAGGTAAATGTAATTTATTATTTATTCTTTATCGTGTGGTTAGTGCCTAACCTGGTCTCAGAGTTTTTATGCCGCCCTTGGGCCTCTGCCTTGGGTTTACATGCCGTCGAGAAATATCTCTCAGGCATGCTGGTTTTCCTTACGATAGTGTAATTTATTGATTGATGGTTTTTATGCTACTTTAAGTTAAAAAGAAATTTTTATTTATTTAGGTATCGGGTTTTTCGGAAAAATGTATTGTACTCAAACTATTGTATTCAACTTGTTGACGAGCAATTTATTTTAATGTTAAATTATGAGCATCTTTCCGCAACGGTCTAACATCTTAAATAAAGGTATATAAGGTATATTTGATATTGACAAATATATTTAGTCATTAGGAATCGGGCTCCAGTTGTGCACTTATTGCTGTCTGTCGTCCCCTCATCTTTAATATAGTGAATTCCAAAACCGACCCCAACGAACTGCAGTCTAAGAGAAACTTTCTTAATTTCACTAAAATTTTATTATGAGTTCAACTCACCATTCTTCGATTCTAATTTCAATTTCCAAGCATGAAAACTTTGGTTGGAAAAATAAAAAAGTTTGCAATTGCTGTACATGGAATCTTTCACTTCTTGGTACGATTTTAATTTTTAGAAGCCACATTGCTGTGGCGTATCTTCCTCACTGAGAATAGCTCAGGGAGGAAGACACGCCACAGCAATGTGGCTACTAATTTTGGAGGTACTATTTTTGCTAAAACGTGACGTCAGCATAAACAGCAGTTTCTATGATGAATTTGAAATAGACAATTTCAACCAATTGTGTTTTCGGAAAAAATACACAACAGTTACTCGTGAACTCGGCGTAATATGCATACTGTACACTGTTGCAATTCCCAATTCTAATAATTTAGACATCATTTTGACGGCGTATATGTATCAGTCATTTGACATTACAGATCACAAACGACAAATAAATCAGCATAGCTGTATATTTTCCTCAAAAGCTCATATAAGCAAGCGTACTCAAATAGCAGATTGTTAATCACAAATACCTAATACTTATAACCGCATGCGGGTATCTTTACCTACCCCTAATTTTATTTAAAGGAAAATGCTAATCTACTTTGAACAAGATTGTACCTACATCGCTTTAGAAAATGCAAGGTACCATTGATATCTTTAATTTTAATACAATGCGGGATCTTTTGTATACCTTTTTACCTGTCCGAGTTTTATCTTTCGGTGCGGGTGATTTCCTTTTCCTCTTTGATATTTCCTTTTTCTTTTTTAACCATTATCTTGTATTTTTTACATCAGTTTCCGACACCCTTAGTTTGTTTATTATAATTATTCGACATTTTATGTATTGGTTATTTACAAAAGTAATCTAAAATCATGAATAGGATTACGTTACCATCCAAAAATATATCATAGATTAACAAGGTTTTCAACAAATCTAGAATGCACCAAATTGCCCCATGACCAACAATTTACGAACTCTTAAAAAGTCATAACTACCCTTAACTTACTACTCGTAAATCATTAGAGTACAATAACAAGCCAAACCTCGAAAACAATAAACCAACTTGTGGGTAGAAGCTAGTCCAAATATTCCACCAACATTACGGTTTTCAAAATTCACTTTAAATGACTCATCCGAGATATTTCGCGATACAAAGTTTTGGGCGAGATCCTTTGAAAAAGCTACGGTGTAGCGCCTACTCCCAACTTTAGGTCACGCCATGAATTTCGAGTTAATTAACTTTTACTGGTTGAGAAAACTTACTTAATAATAATAAAATCGTTAGAAGAGTTTATCTGTACAAGAGGAAACTTATTGAGAGTTTCTTTTGGCGTCGTACGAAATTTACAAGAGAGATTCTACGTGTTTTTTTTTCAGAATCTATATATATAATGGTAAACTGACTGACTGACTGACTGGGTGATATATCAACACACAGCTCAAACCACTGGTCCTAGAGACATGAAACTTGGAGGGTGTGTTCTTTGTAAAGAGTAAGTATCCACTAACAAAGGATTTTTGGGAATTCCACCCCTAAAGGGGTAAAATATTGCATGGAAGTTTATATGAAAGTCCGTCAGTTTTGAAGTTAGGATCTTCAAATTTTGTGTTTAGGCTGTCGATTGAAAATTATTTTATACGTGTCTCAGCGTTTTTGATAATTCTACCCTCGAAGGGTTAAAAAGGGGTTATGAAGGTAAGTAATCGGATATTTTTCGACATCCACGCGGGCGAAGCCGCGGCCAAAAGCTAGTCATTTATAAATAAAATGTGGCATGTTTTTTGGGGGAGGTAGCCAATCCCGTAATTTCTATAACACTTAATAAATACCGATTAATTGACCTATTCGTCATAAAATATTCTCACTTCTGTACGAGTAGCTGTTTTATTTCCATCATCCCATTAAAAATTGTCATTTTATGCGCACAAAACCACAGGCACAGTTAGTTAACCATAAAACGAGGCTCAGATACCTCAACAGCGCGTAAGGTTACCTCGTTAACGAAGTTTTATATTCTGTTTCTATTTTTTGCATTGTTAATTTCGGAGTGGTGTTTTGAAACATTTTTTTTATTCTTCGCGAGACATTTTATATTAGGAAATGGATTTATAAATGCGAATGATAAAATAAAAGCATAAATGAGCAGCACAATATGCAGGTGAGTTTACTTTCGATCTTAATAGTGTTCGTTTTACTGTATAACTCTTACAAAAGCCAGAACATTAGTCCTGGAAGCATGGAGGCTCTAGTATGAAGGGGACCAGAACTGGACAAATAGACCTAGACCTAATAAACTTCTTTTTTTAGCGTACATTTTGTCCCACTGCTGGGCCCTCCGCTTATTCCTTCTTAAGCTCTCTATCTTATGCGATATCTGGTTATACTGGAATCGGCTGCCAGTCCAGCCAAATGCATCTGAATACCAGTATGTTACATAGAGGAACTGTCTATCTAACCTACACAACCCGTTACCAAGGAATATTATCATGTTTCCCGACTGGAAAATACGATATCCCTTGGTAAATTTCAAACTTATGACAGCTCGTAGCTTTCACATTAAGAAGATATTTGATTATTACTATAAGGCAGTCCCGAAAACCTTGGGAGCTTATGGAGGAGCTCGAGAAGCTCGTGGCTAAATAATAACAGCCGCTCTGGTTGGTCCGTGGAAGGGTGACCATCCATTACATACCGAGTTTCCTCCGTGCCTCGGAAAGCACGTCGTTGGCCCCGGCTGTCATTTGTAGATGTTTGACAGTTACAAGTAGTCAGTGGCCCGAAAGTCTGGTTGTCAGGTTTACCAAGGGGTATCGTATTATCCAATACTAACTGAGTTGTGGAGGTCAGATAGGCAGTCGCTCCATGTAAAATACTGGTATTCAGATGCATCCGGTTAGACTGGAAGCCGACCCCAACATAGTTGGGAAAAGACTAGGCACGATGAGCCCCGACAACCTTTCTAGCAAAGAACTGTCTTGCTTGTCTTGGCAAAACAGTTTCTAATAACAAAGAAAGGTTCTCTCGTCGCCAAATCCAGGAACGATTCAATTTAGATTGCCGTCGATACGCTATAAAGAAGGATAACTTATAAGTCCACTCAATCTTTATTTCATTGTGGCCTTAATGTTGATTTTTCATCTTGCTTCAATACAGTCAAAAGTACCAAGAAACGTGAGAAATACATCACCGAACCCTTACGCCTATATCAGTAAAATTAGGAAAATACACGAAACGGTCACCGCTGCGGATTGACTAACCGACTGTCATCAATCAACCGATGCTTATACATGTACCACTCACATCAATCACATGTATAGACGTAGGTACTGTATGTATGTCTTTGCCTATACGTTCGGTTTGATCCAGAAAACTTTCTTAAAAAGGTGTTTCTCTCCTTTCGACGGAAGCCGGCTCTTAGTTGACATGACTTTGATAAATTATTTGCTTACCGAACGATTTGGAATTCACGAAGTACGAAATGAGCGTCTCCATTCGATCTTGCGTATTCTCCTTTATAATGTTACTTTGTCGGGGTTTCGAGGTATTTGTTTGTGGAAATTGCGTTGCTCTTTATTTACTAAAAGAGACATCTTGAAAAGATAAAAAGTAAATATATCATGGGGTTTTCTTTATGCCTGTTTCAAGGATCATCTTTGACTGACTTTGTTAGAAAAAAGCTAGAAAACTATCTCTGAAGCAAGTAGGTTACATAGTATGTTTAAGAACAAGTAAAAAGTAAATAACCCATTTAAAAAAGAGAATTAATACAATACCACAGGAATAATTAATAGAAAATAATAAGTTCATTTAAATTTAAGATCAGAGAAAATCACTACGTAGAAAGCTCATAAAAGCCCGAGCAACGCTTCCGTATATGTATATCATGTTTGTATAATTCATTGAATGGTGCCATCACATTTATTTTTCTGACTGTTAATATTGGTTTAATTACATTCTTTTTTTGTAGGGGTTTACGATTTTACAGCAGGTATCAAAAAGCTGTTGTCATATTTTAGGGCTTGGTATAGACCATAGTGTCTCTGGCACAAGCGGACGGTATAAACGTAACGTAAATAAATCGATTTTTAAATTAAAAGTACCCGTTTCACATAAATAATGTTTGCGTAATTTTAAGAATGTATTCGTATATAAGGATGTTACTGCTTGTGCTTGTTGCAAACGATGTTTGACGGCACGGTTGGCGCAGTGGCTGAGCGATTGACTGCTGCGCTGCGTGTCGCGGGTTCGATTCCCGCACGGACCAAATATTTGTATGGCCTACAGGTAGTTGTTCCGGGTCTGGCTGTTTGTGTATGTGAGTTTAAATGTTTGTAAACGCACCCGCGATACAGGAAAAAATCCTAGTGTGGGGCAACGTTTTTTTTTTTTTAAAAAAAAAACGATTTACCTAAAATGCTAGAGGATCATTGTATTAAAAAATCGACGTATTAACATTACGTTTACACCGCGCGCTCGTACTAGGGCTTGCGATTGCAGAAATTTTCCTATTGGATAAACATCGTGGCGCGAAAAGTTCTGCACAGCATGTGACTATTTCTAAATTACCCTAGGCTAGTAAAATTTTCGGTTTTGCCTTAATCATGTTAATATGTATACTAAGGTCGGTTATATGACCACACCTTACTAATAAATGCAGTGTAATTATTAACTCACTCGGTCACTAGTCACCTGTACACTGTCTGTGTTTTTAATTAAGTACTAACAAACACAGGTTAAGAAACACATACATACATACATAGGTTAAGAATATTGTTTCTAACCCAATGAATCTCATCTGAATAAATGAATGAATATATATATTATATTATATAATATGTATATAAAAAAACAAGTACAAGTAGGAACAACAGGTACAGTAGGTATGCCTATGGCATTAAGTCCGCCTCTGTACTTATGTGCTTGAAGTGTTAAATAAATAAATAAATAAATAAACAAATTATTTATAAAAACACCTGCACAAAATCAAAATCAAAAAATCAAAGCATTTATTTCAAGTAGGCCAGTTACAGGCTGTTGAGGTCACTTGGGTGGTTGTAGTAAGGAGAGTAAATAAAATGCACAAGTCCGTAAAACCAGTCTATTCGATATTCACGCTAACAGGGTTAATACAGTGTTACACAAGTTACAGTTTCGGCGCGGCGCAAACGACTGCCGGCTAAACCAAATGCGCGGGGGAACATTACCATTTGCAGCGTTAGCACATTGCTGCCTGTAGTCCCTACATACCTCCCCCCTTTAAAAAAATAATAACTGTTGGTTTTTTATATCCTGCTGTCCTGTCTTGGCATCATTGTGGCCTGTCACCAACAACACAAACCCTGCGGTCCGACCTCCGATCGAACAGCAAAATATAATTGACCCAGACCTACATTTATACATTGTTATACATTGTTAATCTTAATTATGTCGCTAATAATTGATATCGCTAGCACTTTTTGAAATACAATAGCCTCTTTCAACATGACAAAAATTTTTTTTTTTTATATATACCACTGCTACGTTTCTATATTCAATACAATGTTCACTTAACTCTAAAACTTATAGTTATTGTGTAACCGTTTGTTATTCACTGCAACCCCTGTGCCGTATTTTGCGTTCCCGGTACTGTTGGTATTACGCGTATGAATCTCGTGGGACGGCCGACTGCTGGGCCGCTGTGGTCGCGGGTCCTGCAGGCCATATAGTTGTCAACTCTTTTCTTATCCATTTCTTAGTGCCGGTACAACATTGTCTTCCGCACAAACAAATCGTCATTATGGACAGGACGATGGCGATCACTATAATTATTATACCATAGTTCTCTAGTTTAGCTTCTAAGTCTCCGACATGTTTCGCGTTATTAGCTCCCTGTTGGGTGATTACGACTTCCTCGTTTTTAGTGTTATAGTTTCCCATTTTTGTTAAATTTTAATTTTATTATTTATACGACCGGCACTTAGTGTTATGTTTCGTTTATTCTAAAGATTCGCAAAATTTGGCACAGTGATTTAAACGTTGCTATAGATTTAATTACAGTATGCTATGGTAGCAAAAATCGCACCGGTGGCTTTACACGGCGGCCACTGCGCGTGGTCCGTTCTATAGGCGGAAGCGATTTATCCTTAGTTTTTTCATTATTATTGTTTAAATGTTTCTGTGTGCAATCTGTGTCAACGTTCTGATCAACGTCTTGTAATAAATACGCGGGCTTTAGTCTGTCTATTGATAAATCGCTTTCTCTATTTGACAACTGCACTCTAAAAATTTTATCATTTCTATTTATTACTCTATATGGGCCGTCATAGGTAGGACAAAGGGACTTTTTCATTATCTCATTTCTTACAAAAACATGTGTACATTTTTTTAATTCATTACTCACAAATATATTACGTGTATCGCTACTCGCTCTTGACGCGGGTCGTAGCTTGTTTATCGTTTGCCTAAGCTGCCCTACATATGTGTTCGGGTCGTTGGCTTGCTTATTTTCCACGTGGAAAAAATCTCCTGGCAACCTAATAGTTTCGCCGTATACCATCTCCGCGGCGCTAAAACCTGTGTCACTTCTGCACGCTGCACGAAGCCCTAACATAACGGTCTGCAGTTGATCTACCCAATCCATGCTACCTGTCAAACGTGCGGTCAATGCGCTTTTCAATGAACGATGCCACCTCTCTACTAACCCGTTGCTCTGTGGGTGGTAAGGGGATGTCCTAATTCTTTGTATCCCTAAAAATCTCATAAGACTGTTAAAAAGGTCGCTCTCAAATTGCCTGCCCTGATCAGTAGTTATCCTGTTTGGGCACCCAAACCTACATATCCAATGCTCGTAGATAACTTTAGAGACCGTGTCAGCTGTAATGTCTGAAACTGGTATTGCTTCAGGCCAGCGCGTAAAACGATCTATAATAGTTATACAATAACGGTGCCCGTACTGTGATGTGGGCAAGGGGCCTACGATATCTGTGTGTATGTGCTCAAATCTGCTACATGGCGGGAAGCTAGTTAGTTTGGAAATTGTGTGTCGATTAACTTTTGCTTTTTGACACTGAATACATGTTTTCGTCCATTCGTTAATGTCTCTGTTCATTCCCGGCCAAAAATATCTTTGTGTTGTCATCTTACGTGTAGTACGTACTCCTGGGTGACTGATGTTGTGAACGCTTTCGAATGCTAGTTTCCTAAACTTATCTGGTAGGTACGGTCTGGCGGTACCCGTTGACATTTCGCAATATATTTGCTTATCGCCGTCCGGCATAACTACATACCTAAATGCTAACTTACTGCTAACGTCGCGTCCGGTTGTAACCTGATCGCGTACCTGCGCTTGTGCTAATTCGTTGAAATCTAGCGCCGTTGGACAAACAATGGACTCTACACGCGATAATGCGTCAGCAACAATATTTTCTGGCCCTTTAACGTATTGTATGTCGCTTGTAAATTCGCTAATATACATTAGTTGTCTAGCCCTTCTTGGGATTTCCTTATTATTCCCTACCTTTGTGAACGCGTACATTAGGGGCTTATGATCTGTAAAAATAGTGACTTGCCGCCCCTCTACCAAGTTACGAAAATGAACCGTGGCCATGTAAATCGCGGTTAACTCTTTGTCGTACGTGCTATATTTCTTTTGCGCTTCTGATAATTGTTTTGAAAAGTATCCGATTGGTTTCCACGTTCCGCTTACCTTTTGTTGCAATACTGCCCCTACACATGTGTCTGACGCGTCCGTCATAATGGATAAGGGCGCGTCCGCACTAGGGTGACTCAGTGTAGCTGCTGTTTGTAGGTTGGCTTTACATTGTTTAAAAGCTGTTACACTTGCGCTATCCCATGGTATTTTTGTTTTATCTTTTTTTTTTGCATTGTGTAAAAACTTATTGAGCTCTGCTTGATGCACCACAGCGTGTGGTAAATGAGACCTATAAAAATTTACCATACCTAGAAAACGACGGAGTTGCTCTACTGTATCCGGTCGTGGGTAGTCTGCAATTGCCTTAACTTTGTCTGGTATCGGCTTGATCCCATTCTGCGTGACTTCGAAACCTAGGAATTCTACTCTAAACTGACCTAATTCGCTTTTTCCTAAATTTATGGTTATTCCCGCTTCGCTGAACCGTTTAAATAGCTTACGGAGATGCTCCTTATGTATGTTTTCATTGTCTGAAGCTACAATTACGTCATCGATGTAACAAAAAAGTGCTGACTTACCATCTGTATTCTCTATGCGCTCTATACCTCTTAGAACATGTTGGTCCATGAACCTCTGAAATGTTTGTGCTGCGTTCCTCAATCCGAACGTCATGCGTGGAAACTCCCAGAGACCAAAAGGGGTTGCTATGGCCGTTTTTTCGATGTCCTCCGCCGCAACTGCTATGTTATGATACGCCCTATTTAAATCGAGTCGCGAAAACCAAGTTTTACCTGCTAAAATGTATGTGAAGTCACTTACTCGGGGAATGGGATAACGGTCCGGCTTTGTTATCGCGTTTAGCGCTCTATAATCTCCACACGGGCGTAATTGCCCGTTCTTTTTAGGCACGACATGTAACGGACTAGACCACTCGCCTTGCGACGGCCTGCATATCCCTAATTCATGCATTAGGTGAAATTCCTCCTTTACCTTATTATAACGGTCCGGCGGTAGCGGCCTTGGACGCGCGTGTACCGGGGAGCCGTTTGTTATTATGTGGTGTACTACTGCGTGGGCTGGCGATTCTCGGAACGACATTGGTTTAGTAATTTCCGCGAATTCTTCTAACAACTCCCGATAGGGATTATTATCTTGTATACTCCTAACCGACGCTTCGTCGTACCGTATGACTGACCCATTTGCCCTTAAATTAGTCAAACTATCTATAAGCCTCTTATTATGTAAATCTATAACTAATTTTTGCGACTCTATAAAATCTGCACCTAAGATTGCTTGTTTGACGTCGCTTACAATGAATGGCCATTTAAAAACTCTGCGTAAGCCAAAATTAAGTTCTAGTACCTTTATACCGAATGTTTTAATTTCCGTGTTATTTGCAGCGTACAGCTTATAACCGCTTTCAGAACGCATGCAATTTTTAACCCTATGCACTGGTAAAACTGAAACATTCGCACCTGTGTCCACTAGAAAACTGATTCTCGACTTCCGGTCCGTTACGCACAAACGATGGTTCTGTATTGCGGCTCCGCTGTCTCCCACCGAACAGGACAGCACCGACCTTAGTTTTCCGCTGTTGAGCCTTCTTTCCAATTGCACGGTTTCGTGCACCTCCTTGCCTGCTTCCCGTACATATAGTGGTAGCTGCACAACCAATCTGGACTCTCTGGGGTGCGGCGTGGACCTCTTGATCTCGACTGCGATCTGCGCCGGTTTCCTCGTCCCCTACTGCGTCCACGTATCTCGTTTACTTCTCTTCGTAGCTCCTTTATTTCGGTGGTCATTTCGCTGATCACATGTGCTACGTCCGTCGCTGATGATGATGTTGTCGCAGATATGGCGGCTACCTCTCCATTATTTAAATTCTCCATGATTTTGTCTGCCATTTCGGCCAGCTTGTCCAATTTTTGGTCTTGACATACCGAAAGAACGGCCTTTAATGATCCCGGTAGGCGCGCAATCCATAAGCGTTGTAAGGCTTCTGGAGATATTTCGGTGTTTTGTGCCAGCTCTGACATACGCCGTAACAGATGTGAAGGGCGTTGAGTGCCCAGGTCCATTTCTCCGACTAATTTTTGGAACTGCCTTTCGGCACTTTCTTCGTAGGCCGTCAACAGTCTGTGCTTTAGTGCGCCGTATTTGTTCTCGGTGGGGGGTTTAAAAATCAAATCGCTAACCTGTTGCAGTGCATCCCTGGTCAGCCTTGCTATTACCATGTGGAATTTCGCTGCGTCCCCCTGCTTTTGTGGTTCCATGGCGGACTCGAACTGAGCGAACCACATCCGCGGCATGTCGGTCCAAAACATAGGAATCCTGTCTGTGACGTTTATGCTGGCCACTTGGCCTGCTGCTGGTGGTGGTGTCTGCATCGTGGGACCCTTGAAATTCCGGTGGATAGATCCCAAGTCCACGGGGAGTCGTTTGCCGCGCCTGTTCCCGCACTAAACTTATAAACTTGCTGCTTACTGTTCGTTTACACTAACGCACTGTCCGAATTAGTTTTACACACCCACGTCGCTAATAAGATCACGTCGGGGTCACCAATGTTGAGGTCACTTGGGTGGTTGTAGTAAGGAGAGTAAATAAAATGCACAAGTCCGTAAAACCAGTCTATTCGATATTCACGCTAACAGGGTTAATACAGTGTTACACAAGTTACAGTTTCGGCGCGGCGCAAACGACTGCCGGCTAAACCAAATGCGCGGGGGAACATTACCATTTGCAGCGTTAGCACATTGCTGCCTGTAGTCCCTACACAGGCACTTTTGAATTGTCGAAACAAAGACAACAGTAAAAAATATCTACAGTCCCAGTCACAAGGCACAAAAAGTGTGAAAGTACTGTGGTTGCCCATTCCCTAACGTAGATCTCTATGGAGAAGAACGGGCAAGAAACTCCATGGACACTCTTTTAAATCAGAATACTTTAACAAAACCTTGGTTACATCATTCATTTTGAGATGGTACATTATGTGAGAACGATGCAGCAAGATGTGTGATCCGACACACGTGCCACCATCAGCGAGACATTTGAGTGAGCATGACATACTCCTAACCGCCAGGGCACATTCAAGCCAAGAAAAGACGCAGGTTTCCAGCGAATGACAGCTTTCTAGTACATAGTACTCACACAATATGGGCTAGGCGGCTATATAATACAAAAGAGATTATACAATGCAAAGATAGTTTTACAATCTTCAGCAGCTCCAACAATACTATTTAATGCTATCAATTTAGGCGCCCCTGTTATTGTGGAGCAGGACCGACATTGAGCCAAGCATTTTTATCAGTGATATAATCGTCCAACTTGTAATATGCTTTCTTACATAGTGTGCGTTTAATGCATGTTTTAAATTTCGTTTCATTCAGTTCAAGAATACTTTGTGGAATTTTATTATAGCATCTCAAACAGTACCCCATGAAAGATGAGTCTACTTTAGCGAGTCTGAAGCCTGGCTGAACTAATTGGTCACTATTTCTAGTACTATAATTGTGTCTGTCACCTCTTTTATTAAAAAGATGTAGATTTTTTCTTACATACATTATGTTTTCGTAGATGTATTGTCAAATTTGAATTTCATTGGGTGATTACGTTGTGCACTCGCAGCGTACAGACGTGCTCATTAGCAACATTTAATTAATATTTTAATAATAAGTGACCTCCTTTACCGTAATGCATAAAGTAAATTTGCTTAGTGTGAAGTTTTAGTCAATAATGGTTAAGAAATAGTGAAGTTTTAGTAAAAATAACAAAATGGAAAACTGCCCCTGTAATCCAAGGGGGCCAGCGCAACCCTCCGTCTCGCCGTCACAGACGGCCACGACCGAAGTTATTGTTTCAACGCCCGACATCCAACGATGGATGGCCCAGATCCAGCAGTACTTGAATGAAGTTTGCTCTATTGCCGCGGATGGGAAACTCAACACCGAGCAGAAAATGAAGATTACAAACCTTTGCCGTAAAGTCGAATCTGGTACGTCACAAATGGCAGTCCTATACCAGTCACTGAAGCAAAAAGCTATTCACGCGAATAACACGATCGATACCCTAAAACAACAGCGCGACCTGACAGAACATATTTCGGAGCTCAAGCAGACGATACGGGAATCTAGTTCTACGGGAAATGCTTCTTTTGCCGATATGGTGAAAAGGGGATCAAACAATTTCGTTCGACCCAATAACTTAAGCTCTGTCGCCATTTATCCCAATGATAAATCGAGAACTAGTGACGAAACAAAAGAACTGGTGCAAAAAATTATACGGCCCGAGCAAATGAAGCTGCAAGTACGTGGTGTCCGGAAAACAAAAAATGGTGGCGTAATAATAAGTACCGAGACGAAACATGATGCCGATAAGCTAAAGAACGCAGTCCAGCTCTCTACATCTGGACTTACCGCCGGCGAACCCAACAAGCGTAAACCCCGGATCGTGGTTGTAGGAGTGCCGACTTCCTTGGCTGAAAATGAGGTCTTCAAGTGCATTTTTGAGCAAAATGTAGCCGATAAGTTACCAGCGATGTCCCTGGAATCCTTCTTGACCTTGGTAAAATTAAGCCACAAATCTGGGAAGAGAGAGGCTGCTACCTGTAACTACGTTATTGAAGTTGCGGCCAATATACGAAAAATACTAATACCTCAATCAAGGATTTTTATAAATTGGAGATCATGTCCCGTCAGGGACTTCACGTTAGTTACGAGGTGTTATAAATGCCAGCAGTATGGCCATGCAGCCAAATCTTGCAGGGAGGTAAACTCTACATGTGGTCACTGCGGTGAAGCAGGTCATATGATGTCCGAATGCGCGAAGAAAGGTGACACTCCGAGATGCGCGACTTGCTCCTGCTTTAAGAAGCCCAGTGATCACAAAACGGGAGACGTTGAATGCCCTGCTAGAAAAATAGCGGAATACAGATACATAAACTCTGTCGATTATGAGGGCACCTAGTGCGTCATACTCTAAGCCTTACGTTAATAATTCGCTGTCTAAGCAAATTGTCGCCCGCAACAAATGTTTATTTGTTAATACTGCTGACAATCATATTAGTATCAATCATAAGCAAATAAGTGCTACAAATTGTTTTGCTTGGATTGTACATGCATGTGTGACCTTAATTATTTTTGTTCGTATCTTATAATAGCGTTTAAGTACATTAGGTATATCATAATATATAATAACCCATAGTAACTTATTTCACTATAATGTTAAATATTGTTAAGAAATCCATTATCCAAATAGTATTTATTAGAAACATGCCGCCTGTGATACAGGTTTAACCTAGTACAGGCATCGAACTTTGTTATTCCAACATTATCTAAGATTTAAATTGTATTTACTGTGCCAATTCTAATTTTTGAATAAATATATTATTATTATTTTATTTATTTTTATACATATTAAATACATTTTTAAATATTCTAATATAAAACAATATAAAAAAAACATTTAAAAATATAAAAAATAGTGGTCCGCCGGTATCGGGAGCAGGGTCCAAGCTACCGGTGGTTAGGGCTCCAGAGACAGGAACCTCCTCACAATGCGAGCCGTATCGAGGAGTACTGCCTTCTGAATCAGGCCCTTGATCCAACCGCCTAACGAGAGCCTCGAAAGATGGTCGTCGAGGCTCTTGGCTATAAGGCCATTGGTCGTCACGACGATCGGCACAATGATAGCCGAGTTCACATTCCACATGTCGACAACCTCGTGTGCTAAGTCGAGATATTTAATTTGTTTCTCTTTCTCAGCTTTCACGAGGTTCTCGTCATGCGGAATGGTAACATCGACTATCATTACACGGCGCGCTAATCGGTCTATCACTACTATGTCAGGTTTATTGGCGACAATAGTCCTGTCAGTAATGATAGACCGATCCCAGTACAACGTGACATGGTCTTTCTCGAGAACTGGGTCGGGCACATACTTGTAGTACGGTACCTCAGATTCCACAAGTTTATATTTCAAGGCAAGTTGTTGGTGAATAATCCTGGCTACTTGGTTGTGCCTGTGCAAGTACTCGCCGTTAGCCAGACGAGAACAACCAGAAATACTCAATACTCAATACTCAATACTCAATACTTTATTGCATTCCACATGTAGTACTTAGGTGGTAAAAACTTAAAATTAGATCATATGGACCCTGTCGGGCACAGCAAATAAGTGAGCAAATAATATGTCTGATGGACTCACCCGGACGGTGACATGCCCGACACACGTCAACCGTCCCGTCCTTCATAATATATTTCCGGTAGTTGTTCGTCAACATAACTTCGTCCATAATTGCACAGACAAAACCTTCAGTTTTCCCAAAGAGGTCGCCGAAACGTAACCAGGACACGGACGCTAGAAAATCTACATTATTATTATTATTATTATAATGTACCGTCATGATGTTAATTTCCTTAAACAGTTCCCTTAGAGAATCGCGCCTACGAAGATTATATATGGCTCTGATGGCTCTTTTTTGCAGAATAAATATAGACTCAATGTCTGCAGCCCGTCCCCATATTAAAATGCCATAAGACATAATACTATGAAAGTAACTAAAATAGACCAGTCTAGCGGTATCTACATCAGTATATTGACGGATTTTTCTTATAGCATACGCTGCTGAACTTAGCCGCCCCGCAAGAGATGTTAAATGAGAACCCCATTGTAGCCTTGAATCAGGGAAGTGTCATCAGCGAATAACACCATATTTTGAGGTTGTTTTTTCAATAAATAGAAGGGAGATAATTTATACTAGAAAGAGGAAAGGACCCAATATAGAGCCTTGCGGTACCCCCATTTTTACTTTTAAACCCTGTGAATTAACACCATTTATTTGCACATGTTGTTGTCTATCACTCAAATAAGATTTTACCAAACTAAGTGCAAGTTTCCCTAGTCTGTAATGCTCAAGTTTCAATAGTAATGTGTCGTGATTTACGCAATCAAATGCTTTGGAGAGGTCACAAAATATTCCAATGGCGTCTTGGGACTCTTCCCACGCAGTAAATATGTGCTTTAATAAGGTTACACCGGCGTCAAACCATACTGTTGATCGTGTAAGATTCTGTTGGTGTTAAAATGATTGAACATTTGATTTATTATCAAACACCTTGCTAAAAACTGGCAACACGGATACAGGTCTATAATTATTTGTATCTTTACTATCTCCGGATTTAAACAGAGGTATGACTTTACTGTATTTCATTAAGTCCGGGAAAACTCCTTGATCTTCACACAAATTAAAAATTAAAGCTAAGTATGGTGCTATAGTCTCAACTATGGATGTACAAACTCTGATAGACATTCCCCAAAGATCTTCGGTCAGTTTGACTTTTATTTGTTTTATTTGTTCACAGTTTTAAAAATATGTTTTTTTACAACTTTTTCGTATTTACAGTTGTGCAGCTATCATTATCTAGTTCTACATCCAATAATTAATACATATTGTCACGATTAAAATGCCAATAACACAAATAAACTTTAAATCAATATTTAGATTAATTAAATCGATAATATTTCAATTAGGGTATCTCAATAGCATTTGATTAAAATACCAATTAATTACAAACATCCTATAATAATATATTAATTTAGGACCTATAGTTTTGATAAACTGTGTTGCCAACACTCGAATTAGATGCTATCAGTTTAGTGTTAATTAAACTCATTTTGCCACTCAATTTGCATAACAAACTTTTAATTAATAAGTATTTAGCCGTTACAAATTCAAAACATTTTATTTCACATAAACCTACATTGCTACTTACGAAACATCAATCATCAATACATAGGTGCATGGCAGTGTCGGCATTAGTCATTAATTTTTTTAATCAATTTATTAATTTTAATCATTTTAATCAGACTAAAATCATCGATTATCTTTGGGCCAACACTGGTGCACGGTTTGAGTTACTTGTTTCCTATGAAGAAGAACCGGCAAGTTAGTTACGTTACTTCTTATTCTTCTAATTAGTTACTTCTAGCCAAACGTCGATCGCATCATCGCACCATCAGACGAGATGGTAGTAAAATGTGAACATATAAATGCAAACAAAAAAACAAACTTGATACCAACATTTTCACTGTAATATTCTGCGTTATCAAAATTCTAAATAAACATACTTGGCCAAGTTGTGTACTTTTTACAGTGTACACTACTTCCTAGCGACAACATACCGCCGCCATTTTGTCGTGACATCTAACCGTCTACTGGTTATGTCACCAGCGATATTTAAAGCACGTTGCAGGTTATTTAACGTGACATGACACCTGTACCTACTTATACGTGTAGTGTTAATGTACGCTCATATTAATTTAATGTATGTTTGTATTCCTGGCTGAACGAGCGACTCACATTAACTAATATCTGTAGCTTTTTCTAAGACTTGAAGATATCTGCCTTTTTGGTCTAGAGGTCACAAGCGCGACTGCTGAGCATGAGATCCTAGGTTCGATTTCCTATTCGGGCAAAGTGTTATTGAGTTTTTCCATCAATAAGTTCTCGGTAGTAGCCACGGAGTTTTCGATTTGTGCCGGTTGTTGGCAATAGAATCGCCCCCTATTACATGGGACTTAAATATATAAAATGGCGTAATGCGGGTGTACTAATAGGTACACTACTGCCTAATCCGTCAGGGATTACAGATGATGTTATGTTAAGATGTCATTAGCTAATCACTTTATAGGTTGATTCCTAGTAAATAAAACTAATGTTGATTGACTTATCAATAGTAAATAAACTAGCAGTCAAAAATTGCAAAGTAAATTCATGATAAAGAAAATAGACAGCCGTTGTCAGAAATAGGCAGTCGCTTCATGTAAAATACTGGTCTTCAGCTGCATCCGGTTAGACTGGAAGCCGACCCCAACATAGTTGGGAAAAGGCTAGGCAGATGATGATGATTCGCCTTGCAACAGTCATCGTGGCAGGCCCAGATGAAATTGGCCAGATATATTGAGATTCGTTGATAAAAACTAATCCTTAGTATCCTAGCCCTAGATAGAGAGAAGTGGAATGGGACCGAAGATAACAAAATGCAGACTGCGGTGAGAAAAAAAATCAGATAAATTCCAGAAGCTATCGGAATTGTGTCGTCGGGCGACCGATCCCCGTTGCTTCGATACAGTCGGCAACGTTACGAAAGTGAATGGAATTCGGAAGGCTATCAATCACTAGGAGATATTGACGAAAGATGCGGGTGTACAAATTCAAGTATACCTCTATCCAACGAGTACATAGATTCAGGTAAACAGTAGAGGTTCGAATACAATAGGAAGACGAACGGTCTATGGAAGGTGTTTATACTGAGAAATACAATCTCGGAGATTTGAAAAGCAAATTGTGGTGTATTGTGAATACGCCTTAGAATTTAATAGATAACGGCTTTATGTACTGAATCAACATGTTGGTATTAATCAACATGTTAATATTATTCAACATGTTCGTATTAATCCCAAGACTGGTACAACTCCACAAGGTCGAAGAACCTGGTAGTTACTTACTGGACTTAGGATAGACGACAAATTATACTGTTCTGTTTACCACTAAATTAATAGTACTACAATAGATTCACCATTTTGAGTCATCCCTGAGTGGAAACGGGTGGCTAACCAAATTATTAAAGAAGACTTTAGGTTTTTACGAAAAGAAAATATAACCTTCTACTTTATCTTAAAAAGTTTGCGCAAAAAATAAAGAACTTATTTTATCGTTACTCTTTTCAGAGGTGCCGAGAAGCTATAAAGATTTTAACATTTATTTTACAGGTTTATCAAACTGGCTTTAGACTGAAAGTATCCCTGATAACCAACAAAATCTTGAGTAGTAGTATAAAAAAATAGAGACGTAAACCGAGCCTGTAAAAGATACAACTGTACAAGAATTTCAATTACCGACTGTTCCAGAAAATTCTGAACGTCGAACATACGTACTCATTTAGTGTCGTCATTAACTCTAATTTCTTTTTCGCTATTGACCGTAGTTTTTTTAAAGGGCCTGTAGGGTGGTCACTAAGCGCCGAGCTAAGTGCCGCTTTGTGAGCGTACCGCGTGTAAACCGCCCGGCAAAGACCGGCTTGCATTTAATTTTTCTCATTTTTATTTTCTCTAAAAGCTTTTACACAGGAACTGGGCGTTCAATTAAAACTCCTTTTTTTACAAAAGCGTCAATAGGTGGAACTGATTGCTCGATTCTTCTATTTTGCATTTTGCGTATTTCCTTTGTTTTTAACACAAATGGAATATTTTGAAACAATAAAATGTGTTCGATTTATAAAGCTTTTATTGTGCCTTACCTATTTACAAAATGGGTGTAAAAGTAATACAATTTCTGTTAAATGTTTTAAATTGCGAAAGAGGGCAACTCGTAACGGACGCGCCTTTTTAGCGTGAAGAACTCATTAAACAGTTCGCCCGAAATAGTTAGGGAAATAAAATTACTGTTGCTATACCGGGAAAAAACAACAGAAACAACTTCCATCTTTGTCGAATTAATACTTTAACTTTTGTTCGTTCCTTTTTATTAGCTTATCATTAAGTTATTTTTTCTTGGTTAGCTTCCGTACCAGTTTTTGTTTCTAGGTTTAGTTGTATATTATATCCGTTACAGAAATTTTGCTTTCTGCCGCAGAATTTCTTTTACTTACAGCTTGAGGTAAATAATACTTTATTACTACTCGAGTCGGCCAAGGTTGATACCGAGACTGAAAGCAAGTCTTCCTGTACTTTCGTGGTTCTTATCAACATACTTTGTTTGAGCCCATTGAGAAAGATATTTTGAATCACAAGGAGGAGGATCAACAATTAACCTTCACGTTCAGAATGAGTGTCCAGTGCTCCCTTAAATTTCCCTCTATCATCCTTAATAACGCTCATGGGAAGAATGCTCTCAGTCGAAAATGTAAAAATGCAAATCGAATATCAAAGTTGCATACTTGTTTTTGACTTCACACACATTCGCTTAGCCATATGCCCATGTCCCCGTTGATATGCCTATGGCAATGACACCACACGTTTCATTTCGCTTTTTATTTTTGCAAATTTAATTTCTGAACCGCTTTTTACATGCGAACATGGACAGGGTAAATATGCTTACCAAATGTTGAGGTCACCCCGAATACCATCTGTCTTTGTGGTTTAAAAAATCAGTAAGCCTACAATATTTGTTTTGTTAAAAATGTGATACATTACAGCACTTTATTTTGCTTATCTAGGTGGCAATCGAATCGTGTTTTACAGTGAAGTTGTAAATACTGACAACACTCATAACAATTATTAATTCTAAATCAGATTTTTTTTGACGGCATTTAAAGCCAAGACAGAGGCCCATGGGTGGCATAAAAACTCTGACATCAGGTCAGGCACTAACCACACGATAAAGAAGAAGAGAAGAATGATTCTAAATGCTTATTCTGATTTATTTATATTCGAGCTTCTTGCTTACAACAACGCAATCAAAGAAGAGTGAGACAAAATATAAATCGATCATCATTTATGTACTCTTAAAATAAGTTTTGTATTAAAATTATTGGTCACTCGAATTATTACATGTGATTATAATCATCGATGAAAGAAACTTCCCTTACTTACTCATTTGAAAACCACTACTTCCAAACTATCTTCCTGTAGACTTATCATATATTCATTACGATGACCTCTCAGCCTACTGGCCGAAAGAATGAACTATAACTATTTATAAGTACGGAAGTGGCGACCCCACACTGCCTACCTGGCGTTTGTAGATCGCAGTGTTCGCAGTTAAGCCGTGTGGTCAATGACGTCATTACGCTTATCGCGATCAGACGCCACACATTAGGTTAAACGAAAATTCTGGACTATGTATAGGAGATAGTATACAGGAGGAGCTCGTGGCTAAATAATAACAGCCGCTCGGGTCGATCTTTAGGTTAAGCCGTGCTTGCCTAGGTTTGTCTGTGGATGGGTGACCGCCCATTACATACCGAGTTTCCTCAGTATCAACGTTTCGGACGTAGGGGTGGGAAGTAATAACTAATAGACACCAGGAAAACAGATGTAGGATCACCTTTTGTGGTAGAAGACAAAACATAAATGTTTCCATCAGGAATTTCTCAGTAGCAGCCACCGAGACTGGTATGTGCCCGGTTGTTGGCAATAGGCTCGCACTATATTATTTGAGACTTAAACATAAATGGCACATGTGGGTATAGATAACTGAGGTACCTCTGCCTAACCTTTCGTAGATTAGAGACGTGGTGTTATGTTATGCTATAAAAGTAACTGGAAAAATGTGAGTGTACAATTACAGCTCTGCTTACACCATCGGAAGAGGATGTTCCGTCTTGTATTTTTGCGCTACTTAGCTTAGAAAACGAGCTGTTATTTATGACTGTAAACAACAAAATAAATGTTCAGTGTTACATTAAACTGCGTGACAAAGGTCAGAAACACCAAGAATTATTATACAGGGTGTAAACAGACGCTTCACGAAGCCGTTAACCAAGCAATCTGTATATCAAACTAAGTAACTTTACGCAAAAATTATTGCTGGGAAACGACATTTTTTTTTTGGGTGAAAAATCATGTTTTACGGTAGGACTCGATGGAACGTACTCAAAACATTATGTTGATGGATGGATTGAATAGTACGGGGGTCGTGCAGGCGTTTAAAGTAAAAATCTTACATTAAAAACAGGTATTAAAAAATAATGTGAAAATGTTGGAAATTTGACCCCCAATACCTCCGTAACTAGAAGGTTCCCTAGGTATGGCCTAGAACAAAAAAATATCGCAATCACGGGGAGAACAAGTGCTTTTCGGCTTCGTTAAGGGTAACTGAACTTTTCCTAAGAAATTCTCATAAGCCACTTAGAAAGCCAACAATAATATTAATTACTTTGTCGTAGCCGAATTAAAAGAATTCAAAGACATTATTACGATTTATTAAGGCGCAGATGAACAAAAACCTTATACACCGTGACTTTTTAGTCGTCTTACAACGGCAGCCCACTTCATGTATCCAATGAATACTAAACATTCTTAAAAAAATAGGTATTTATGAGATTTTAATAATTTAAAAATAAAAATATTATTCAGTATTATGTCGCATGACGTAGATAAAACACCCTGTTGCGAGCAATGATCTACTGGACTCGAGTGCTGGGTAGGTATATGTTCCCCCGTTTGACACGTAAACATCATTAACAGGATGTTTCATAATTTTATTCTAATTTTTTATTATTATTTTCTTTGTATCTATTATGGAAGATAATAAAAAAATCGAGCCCGGAGCTATTTTATGTCAGGTACATTAAGTGGACGACCTTTGTAAGACGACTAAAAAGTCACGGTGTATACACAACCAAATGTGTTTTTAATTCTTGCAGCCGATCTTTTAACATCTTATAAAGTGATCCTTATTACTCATGAGATTTTCTTTGAAAGTTCGACATTAATTAAATGGTCCTTAAACCACAAATGCTTTTGCTAACGTAAATATAAGCCACTTCCAAACCCGCGGTAGTAATATATTCCTCTCATTTCCCGTTTCTAAATGCCTTTGCTTTTTGAATGCATGTTAATAAGGTGACTTTTCTATAAATTGAGACGTACTTATTAATATAAGACGTTTTGAATGAACAAGTTAGATATAAAGCGACGAGCGAATGCAGAACTTTTGAATAATAAAACTGAAATTTCACTAGTTAATTAAAATATTAGAGATGTTAATTTAAATGTGCGCTCAATGCTAATGAACAACAACTTGCATGTCGGCGCCATCTTGCAACTTTGGGAACATCCAGAAATGTTCGCTTCGTGAAGATTGTAAGGAGTTCTTGTGTTTCTTTTTAAAGTTATTGTTGGTAGTTCTAGTGGAGAGCTGAGTACTTTATTATTGGCTGTGGCATAAAAAAAACAGAGGTATTGATTGCAGTTTTCGAAGTCAACTTCGTATACAGCTGGAGAGTTAACGATAATTAGCATAAATAAAGAAATAGCTATTACATAAAGAACAATAGCTATCGTAACATTTTAACGAAACAAATTGCCTTTCTCTACGAATTTATTTTAAACACCAAAAGGTGTAATGTCCTCCAACTCGAACAATAACAATACAATTATTTTTTTTACAAGCAAACCATCCAGAAGGGATCTCGTGAAAAATAAAAGCGCGCTCCAGTTTTGTTTTGAGTGCTTTCTCTGCGATGGTTAAATGGCGAACCGTTTTAAAAGGAAGCAAATTTTCCCAAACTTGCCTGAATCTTATTGAAGCCAACGACTCGCTCTCGACAAAGTTAGCGTTTCGAAATCAAGTTAAGACCCATTAACTATTCGCGGTTTAATTTTCTTTGAGATGAGGTTTTAATTCCACTCTTACTTAAACTTGTTTCTTCAGAATCTTTACAAGCGGCGTGTATATTTAAGATGAAAGGTTGTTATGATAGAAAAACGAGGCAACTTAAATGTTAATGCCGTGCATCTTTACTTACACGAGAAAATAAATTAACTGCGGTTTTTTTTTCAGAAAGTATTCCCGCAATTTTTTACGATTTCGTAATAGAAAGCTAGATGTTTTAATAACTCTTTATTCACTAACAGCTTCATAAAAACAGCTATTATGCTTTTTGAAAAGTAAATATTGCAAAACAATAGTCGAGAGGATTATGATATAACTTTTCATATTTTTACAAACATTTAAAAACCTTTGAAATACCAGACAAGTCAGGTAATCATCAATATTTTTAGTACCATTTATATATTACTTTTATAATGCGAATTGAACAAAATATCAACGCACAAGGTAAGAGGAATAACATTGCCGCGTTACATTCAAAAACAGGACGAACATTTTAGTAGCCGTAGAGTTTTTATGTTCTATCATAACAACGTGAAAATGCATCACAGTACATAAACCCATGTTGATGGTGGCAGCTGATGCTGAAAACTAAATTATTACGCTGCAAACATTCAATTTGACAAATAAATTCCGAGTAGTAAAATTAGTATCACAGTCGAACGAACGAATGCAGCCAGTGAGCCAACTAATGCCTTTAGCGCATTACACTCAAATCATACAAATTGTATAAGAGAAATATTGCATTATTTATGCTGGTATAATTTATTCTTTTAACATTACCTAAGTGCTATAAAGAATCTGCTTACCATTTTTTCAGGAGCTCCTTAAACAGGTCTTTCCCAGCTAGGTAAGGGTCACCTTCCAATCTTCACTTATATAATGGCAGTGAACTTCAATTCACTATATATATTTTTATGTACGATTTCAACTTTTAATAAATTCAACGTCTGCATTTTGCAAGAGCACCAAGGTTACCGACGTAGCCCGATGAATAGCCAAACTTAAGTGGCAGTGGGCAGGGCACATTGCTCGCAGAACGGATGGCCGAGGGGGCCGAAAGTTCTGGAGTGGCGACCGCGAACTGGAAGACGTTGCGTTGGAAGGCCTCCCCCTAGATGGACCGATGACCTGGTAAAGGTTGCAGGGATCCGCTGGATGCGAGACGCACGGGACCGGTCAATGTGGCGACACTTGGGGGAGGCCTATGTCCAGCAGTGGACGTCTTTTGGCTGAAATGATGATGAATTTGAAATTTGCAAATTTAAAACATTTCCCCTTTTTTGTTTATTTTTTCGGGTTGATTCATACAATGAAAATGCGCCTCAGCTGCTTTTTTCTCGCGTTATATTAAAAGAAGGAAAATGGTAACCGTGAACCAAATTCTTTGTAATATTAGACACATTGAACTCTTTGACAATAATGGCGTCTTGAAGTAGGTCTTTAACTACTTCATGTCGCTTTGAAAAGGATTGCTTTAAGGAAGTGGACTGTTCACATTCACCCCTTCGCTCTATTTCCTTTACGATGTCACTGTTTTGCTGCACCTTAAAAAAAAGGTATTAAGGCTTTTATTGGGAAATCTTTAGGAGTAGAATAAATCAGCCAGTCTGAAATCTGAACAGTAAAAATATTTCTTAATTTTAATTGTTTTGAGCTGTATTTTTTAGCTGTGATGGAGAACCAAGGTTACCAACGTAGCTCGATGAATTGCCAAACTTAAGTGACAGTGGGCAGGGCACATTGCTCGCAGAACGGATGGCCGATGGGGCCGAAAAGTTCTGGAATGCCGACCGCGAACCGGAAGACGTTGCGTTGGAAAGCCTTCCACTAGGTGGACCGATGACCTGGTGAAGGTTGCGGAGAGCCGTCAGATGCGAGACGCACGGGACCTGTCAAGTGGGCGACACTTGGGGGAGGCCTATGTCCAGCAGTGGACATCTTTCGGCTGAAATGATGATGATTTTCGTATTTAGTCTTTATTTTTAGAAAAGGCTTTAATCGCGCAGCGATTATATCAGCCTCATAGGTTTACAAAATACTTTGAATCTAGAAAATAACTAGGATCTTAACTTAGTTAATTTAACAATCAAGTGATATAAATTGATAGCTAATTTGGACGTAGGTTTAGACAAGATCGAATTACACATTCCAACCTCCCTTAAACTAAGTCCCGCTTCTGATTCTAAAGCTCTCCGTTCTTCTCCAACCCGAGCACACTCCACCAAAGCGTGGTAGGTGTCTTCCCTCTTGTT
The DNA here is from genome assembly GCA_963576755.1 of Noctua janthina. Classification (NCBI taxonomy): domain Eukaryota; kingdom Metazoa; phylum Arthropoda; class Insecta; order Lepidoptera; family Noctuidae; genus Noctua; species Noctua janthina. The sequence continues at coordinate 11,933,468 of OY755055.1, forward strand.
GCAAATCAGACAATTTGGGGTGTCAACAACTTTCATAAGATGCCCGAACGCATTTAATGGAATGTGCCCGGATCGCAGGCGCAAACTTGTTACTAACAATCGACTGTTCATCTGTACTTCACAGAAGCAAGGAATCCTTGGTGGTTCAGATTAAATTGTCCTGTACCATATACCCTTCTCTTCAGATTGTTTGTCAAAGTAAGTCTTCCACATGTTATTACAAATTATTTTGACATCTCTTAATATATCTGTGAAGAAGGGTAGATGACTGACAGATATTCCTTCATAGGTTCCTATTTTTGCCAACTTATCCACTTGCTCGTTTGCTATCAAACCAACGTGTAATGAAATCCATTGGAATTTACGGTTTGGCCACTTTCCTCCAATCTTAAATATGATACTTATACGGAATAAGCTAAGGGCAGACCTCGTATGCCCGAGGTGCACCAAGCTATATGCTGCAAAGCGCCTTTTGAATCACAAAGTTTTAATAATTTAGAATAATTGCATGACATCAAGTACGATAAACCTTCCAAAATAGCATACAATTCCGCTGCCATTATGGATACTTTGTAGTTCAATATGAAACTTGCTCCTAAATTAGATTGAGGATCAAAAAAGGCTGCTCCTTTTCCATTATTGTCCTTGGACCCATCACTGTAAATTCGATAGAATCCGTCATAATCTCGTGTGATAGTTTCTGCAGATTTCCTCAAAGGTGCTACGGAAGTATGAGATCTTTTAGGTCCTGTTATATCATTAATATTTAATCTAATGTGTGCTTTTATATTAATATTCGGCATCCATATCCACAGTGAAGATGTAAGTTAGAACGATGTAAAGTTTGATTGGACAACTCACTAAATACGATAGTTAGCAACGGTTTTCTCTTATTGCGCCAATATGATTCCTGCTCGCATATCGATGTTAATTTTGATTTCGTTGAAATGGTGTCACCGTCATCAACAGACTTAGCTTTTAATCAAAATTTTGCAGCTAAATATTTCCATCGAATAAACAATGGTGGCAGACATAACTCCGATTCCACAATGGAATCGGAGTTATGTCTGGGCAACTTTTAAAAAAACCGCCAACTACTCTCATGGCTTGGTTTTTGGATTTTGTCTAATTTAGAAATATTGGTTTTAGCGCTATTATCAATCAAAAAACTTGCATAATCTAACCGACTGCGAATTATTGCAATATATAGTTGTCCTAAATGCAATGAATGAACTCCCCATGACGAGCCTGCCAGTAACTTAATAACATTTAAAAATCTCATACTTCTTTCACAGGTTTCATTGATATGTTTGCGCCATCTCTATGATGAATTTAGACACAGTTCTAAATATTTAACAACCGGAACGGTTTCCAAACTGACATTGTTAATATTGATGTTTGCCTGCAGTAATGTCTTTCGTCTAGAAAATAAACATATTTTACTTTTCGAGGGAGATAGTTCCAGACCCAATACTCCCAGCAAATTCGTCAAATTATCTGTGTGAGTTGTGGTCATATATCTAATGTCTTGTCCAGATATATAGAGGACGAAATCATCGGCGTATTGGGATACATACACATTCATAATTTATTTACAAATATCACTAGTAACTACGTTAAATAATATTGGAGACACAGGGTCGCCTTGGGCCAAACCTTTTTTTTTATCAGAATCATTTATTTATTCATAAACATAGGTAGTAATTACAAACAAGATCTTAAAAATTAGGTTGTGCGCTATGTTGTGCATACAAATAATTTAACAAAAAAAAAAATTGACATACAAATAATTTAACAAAAAAAAAAATTGACATACAAATAATTTAACAAAAAAAAAAATTAATAAAAAAAAATTTGAGTACCATAATATGATGTTAATACATAAAACAATTTAAATTTAATTATTCATAATCAATGTCAAAATATAAAGTCAATTCAATTCGCAAGATTAAAAGATTAATTTAAGATTAACATATTAAAGTAAAATATTAAAATATATGTCAACATTATATACTCATAGAGATTCATCGTTAAGAAACTCATCTAGAGTATAATGAATGTTGTATTCATTATTATGTAATTTGTGATGTATTTTGATTATGTTATTTTTGTTATTATGCCTATTACTTATCTATTTCTATGGACTTCAACGTCTGCGAATAAATGATTATTATTATTATTATAATAACATTTTTCGAGTAGTAACCCGTTAAGGTTTCGGCATAGGTACTACTTTAACATTCCTCCACTGTCTTGGGACCTCACCTTTAGACAATCATTTGTTAAATACATCAACTATCAGTTGTTTGCTGGGGAATTTATAAATCATCAAATAAGAAATATAGTCCTCCCCGGAGCGGTATCTTTCATCTTCAGTACATTAAAGAGCTCCTGGTCAAAAATCTGTGCCTCCAGCTGTAAATTAATTGAACTAAAGACAGGACCTAGTGGTAGAACGTAATCTGGCGTCAATTGTCGTAAGAACTCACCAGCCCTCTCTGCATCAAAACAAGTTCCACTAGTACGATATCCTTTGAGCCATCGCATTTTGTTCCACAACTCGCTACTAGATACCAGCTCACTCATACTGTCACAGAATTGATGAAAGGATTCTGCACTAGCTTTACACATTAGTCTCTGTGCTGTAGCAACCTTCTGTTTAACAATGATAAAATTTGTGGGGATAGGGTTTTTCCTCATCTGTGCTAATGCCAATCTACGCTCCGCAACTGCCCTAGACCACTCGGGGGACCAATATGATCTTGAAATAAACTTACTGGTAGGATCTTCACATATCTTAATGTCTGGAATTGATGCTTGAAAGGCAAAATTAATCAAATCTATAAGATCATCATAAATTTGTTAAACTAATATTACTTATTTTACTTGTTATTATTTCCTTATATTTCTGACAATCTGCCTTTTTAAAATTACGTTTCGATTTCATAAAGTTATTACATGTTATTTCTGTGGTTATAAGAACCATTAAGTGATCACTACCTAAATTTTCATGTACAACATTCCACTTGAACCGAAGTGCTATATCTGATGACGAAAACTTTTTAAAAACGAACTTTTGACTTCGTTTTTCATCGATTATTTTGAAAATGGAATTTAAAACGTGCGAGGTAGGAATGCGTATAGCACATTGCAGAGTTTTTTTTTTTCAATAGAAAGGCTATCGCTACAACAATTTGCTATCGACAAAGTCGAAAAGCCAACTCAATAAGCCTGTACTCAATTTATGTAAAAACGCCAGTTGATTTCAATAAAAATTCATCCGGCGTAAACAAGTTTGGCAACGAGCACGAAGTTCACGTACAGAATCATTTCAAACCGTTCGCGAAGCAAAACGGCATCAAATTTGTCGTGTACATAAATTGTGTGTAGTATTATAACAGGGTCAACTGCAAATTTATGCAGATTGGGTTCGTTTCATAGCTATGCTGTGCGTATACGTTTGCCACTGGAGATAACGCTGGATTTATGTTTAAGACTTTATTACTTGGTGTGATGCGCTGTTTTCGCTGAGTTAAGCGCTTGTTAGCCTGATATGACGATGTATTCTGCGGTCTCACTAATTGTTTCGCTCCATTTTGCACTTTCAGAGTGACGTTGGACGCAGAATCATTTTCCAAGTGTCTGGCAATTACTGGACTGTTCCTATAGACGGTGCTGTTTCTATTTTTAAAATATAAATGCTCATTCTTGTTTTTAATAGATAGAGCACAAACTTATATTACTTTAATTCGTTCATTCTTTTTGGAACATAACAATTGGCGCCAACACGAACTAGTTAATTCTCATGACCTTTCTTTTAAAATAAACTACAGCGCTTATTTATTACTGCTTAAATGAACACAAAAATTGGAATTTGTCCTTATTTTTTTCAGTGAATTCCTTTTTCTTTTTCATTCGCGACTACTCTCATTAGTCTTCAAAAAGGCCCTCGTGTATTCTGTCGTAAAAGGCATTAACATCGTTAGTACGCACTTAATACAATACACTCAAACACATTGCCAGATAAAAAAAAAATTCCTTCTCAAATAACTCAACAGGCTTGAAGGAGTTGTTTATTCAATATCGTATGGAATAATAACTCTTGCCATGAATAACGTGGAATTGTGAAAAAATGAAAAAAACGTGGTTTATAATAAAATTTTCTTTTGGCGCGTTTTGTCGCGACGACATCCTTTTCCGTCAGTAAATTTTCTTGATGGAACAGCGTTTATTTCTCTAAGGGAGACAAACCGAGGCGCCGCGGGAACGCTCATATTTTAATCATTTCGTCATTATGCGGGATAGATACAACCAGATGCGAACTGAAACGTAAGAAAATTTACGTTTAAAAATGAAAAAATCAGCGAAAATGGTTTGGGTAAATGGTAATTATTTTGACTAAAGAAGCGTAATTTATGTTTGCTGCAGTTTTTTTTAAGTTTTTAGATCAACAGTACTGGTGCTATTGTGGTACTGTTGTATAAGATAGCTCGCAAATAGGTATGTAGGATAATTTAAAAAATATATCCTCTGTTACTGTTGGCGATAGCACTTAGCGTAATATGCTTCATGATATTTCACTTCTTATTTAGCCTCGCAACGAACGGCAAGCAAGCAATAATAACTATTGAACAAATAGTTACTTTTTTTCTTCTAAATTTCCGTATAACTAAAGAAATTTATCATCATCATCATTTCAGCCGAAAGACGTCCACTGCTGGACATAGGCCTCCCCCAAGCGTCGCCACATTGACCGGTCCCGTGCGTCTCGCATCCAGCGGATCCCCGCAACCTTTACCAGGTTGAAATTTATGTTACATAAGTATCTTTCAAGAACAAAAATAATTGTGTCATTTGTTACAATTCATCATTCTTAGCTTAGAATTAATTCTTAGGCTTAGCTTCATCGGTTTCAATATTCGGGTCATACCTACCTAGGTACCTTTTTACACCGACACAATTTGTATTACGATGCCATAGGGGACGATACCGTGTTATTTTCTGTATGGAATATGAGTTTCAAAATAATACTATTATTGTGTGCTATTTGCAAGAAAAGAAAAGAAAGAAAGAAGAAGAAAGAAAAAATATTTATTTGTCGCAGGGACATGACATGCATCATACAAAATTAAAAAAATAAATAATAAACTATAAATTCAACAGGACGGAACAAAAAAAGAAGAAAGTTAACAGCTTGCACGTCGTGACTGCGACAAGCAGGTTACCACTCAGCATGATGCTGTGCTATGGGGGGCCCACAACACAGCGCTGATTTTCAGTGGTCACCCGTGAAAAAAACGTACGGAAGCCAAGACAGCATAAATATGTTTTACATCAATATGAGAATAAAATAAACAGTACTTGGGTTACAATATAAAACAAACAAAAGTACACGCAATGGTATTTGTATTTGGAACCAAAATGTCTTTCAATATGTTTTTTATTCTGTATTTTTAGCTGTATGACTATTCAGGATGTAACATAGTAAACGCAAGACCTCTTGTGTGGTGTCTCAGACCATGAAACTGAACAACTTTTGTTCTGTAACTTTCGAAATTCATATTTTTTGTTTTAGTTTTACCATACATGCAGTATGTAAACGGACCCTTCATGATATGTATACCTACTGAAGGTTATATTGGACCTCACTGCCATCGGTGAAGGTAAATGCCGTGATCAAACCTAAACTTCTCAGGCCTTTGTCTTAAAGAACTATAATAGTCTAGTAACATCACGCCTGTAATCCCCAAAGGGTTAGGCAGAGGTGTACCTAATAGTACACACATAGTATGTAATCGAAGGCCGAGCCTATAGCTATCAACTGGGCACAAATCCGTGGCTGAGAAATTCCTGATGGAAAAACCGATTATCACTTTGGCCGTCCTGGGAATCGAACCCAGGACCTCATACTCAGCAGTCGCGATTGCGACAACTAGACCAACGAGGCAGTCTTTCTGGTATTATTTATTTATTCGATACCACCTTACTGAAAGGCTGGGTATATTTTGACCGGGTACAATTTTGTTTAATACTAGTTCCGGGCACTAATTTTAAATATTGGCTATTAAAATAATCGAAACAAATTATTACATTAAATAATTAAATCAAACTAACCGTTTAACAGCATGCATGAGCGACCGCTAGGATTAATAGTTCATTAATAACCATGAAATATTCCGAATCATAGTATTAGTATCGGTGAATTTCATTTTAAACATCATAATTACATATAGTTTATAATTAGATTCCTCAAATCGGTATCGTTTTTGCAGGTAAATATGATATTTTTTCCAAAATAGTCACCAATACCTATGTAGTTCTAGTATCTCTTTTTACTTGTATCTTCTATTCATTTAATACAAAGTTTATGCCAATATGTATTTGGTGTATCAAAGAAAACAAATAAATTCATTTTTGTTTCTCACGTCGTGCACGTTCTGCGAGTCAACCAGAGGAAAATGTATTATTATGGTGCTCGGACCTAACGGTCTGGTCACTACTTGCACACTACTGCGATCTGTTATTAACAGTGTTACGTAATATCACGTCCAACACTATTCTCTTATAGGGCTTTCAAAACAAAAGCAAATCCCTGTTAAAATTCAACAATAACAAAAGAAGAAAATCCAGACCCAGCCCGCGCTAAATCGATTCACATGTTTGGGGACAGTTCCAAAAAACTCGTTACAAAGCGGAATGTGGCGTGAAAATCACTTGGGAGTGAAACGACAGTATTGCAACGAAAGCCTAGTTTCAGTGTAAAATAATACCGCGGGTGCACATTCATTAACCCTGTAACTGCGCCATGCATCCGCTCTCCATACCAGCGTCTATTAGGATAATGGAATAGTGGTGTAAAGCTCAAAGAATGGGTGTCTGGCGCGAAGCCAGTGTGTGTGGACTGAACAAATCGCCGCTATGTCTATGATGCCATTCTACGTCAGCTGACGCGTGCTTCTAGACCTGTCGTCGACATAGCCCCCTCAAGACAAAAGACAGACCTCACAATATCAGTATAAATGGATTAAGTCTTCATATGCGCGGAGGAAATTGAAATTCATGTATTCTGCTCAATTTCAATTTCATGATTGAAGACATAATACATTTTCACTTAATAAGGCAACCTTATCTTTAGATTAGATGTACAGCGCACATATTGTTGTTTACCCTTATCGTCATCCGCAACGTTTTGGCTCTCTTGTTACTTGTACGAAGAATAACCATTTGTAGGTCTAATAAAATAAGCCGAGATGAAAAATAGAAACTTAAAATATCAGGTTAAAAATAATAATTTTCTAATTTCAGCAGTAAGTAATTTCAAATATAGGGCAGTATATAATATTACAGTAGCTAGGTAACTAACTAGCAAATTCAAATTAGTAACCTCTAATTACGTAGGTAATTTACTCGCAACCAAATTACTTCGTTAGCCAGCGTTATTTGACCTATCAAATCAAACAGAAAATCAACTCAGCCTCGTGAAGTTGGTTAGTAAAAATTGATGGAGAACCTAAGTTACGATAGTCAAGTGTCTGAATCGAAACGGGGAAAAAGAAGAGTAAGTTCTTGTAGACCTGCTGCGTAGGGTGGACGTACAATAGACTTGGTAAACATCTGAACCGGGCCTCCTTTGAAACCTTTTAAAAACAAAAAGCTCCTTGATGAATCTTTGATACCAATTTAAAGTTCGCGGAATTCGTAGGGTTAACTCTTGTCTGATGTCCGGTGAGTATTTCGAGGTAAAATTTAAAGGAACGAGAATTTATATTAATTAAGTAATCGATATTCTTGAAGACACGGATGCTGTTGATGATGGCGTTCTTCAGATATAATTAATTTGATAATTTGTAAGGTGTCAGTTAATTATGACAATATTATTATCAAAAATTTCGACCAATCTATGATTGCATAGATTTTTCTTTATCAACAGTTGACTAGGGGATTTACTTGTTACAAATCATTTGTTAAAAAAAAAATGTATTGTCTAAATGTAATAATACTAAGTTATTGTCTTTTAATATTGTTCTGTTTTTAAATTCATAAAAGTAAATTCTTTTGTACGTAATTTTGTTAATTAAGGTCTTAGAATATTTCTTTACGTATTTTTCCTGCAGGCTCTTTAACGCCGCCATGAAACTATTATAATTCGTGTTCTACATTTTCATTGAAATTCTATTCGTTACCAACTTACGACTAAATAATCAAACTTTTGCTCCATGAAGCCCTTTGAACAAAACTTTTGTAGCCGCTTTTTCAAATTGTTTGTTATTGAAATTAATTTGTTTCAAGTATACCGAGACTGTAACTTGTAATGTTTGTTAAATAATGAATTAGATGTTTAATTAATGGAGTCTTATTGTTGTCGTTATCTATTTTAGTTTTTACTTCTAGTTTATATACAAATAATAAAAAGGCTTCTTGCTTACTTACTTCTTACCACCACCATTGACACAACACATAAAACTGTTTTACATCCGTGACCTCTCTAATCCAGGTCCAGTTGAAAACCAGCGTCAGGCACTAGTTGCCCGGCATTTTGCTGAGCTGGTCCTATTTTCCGCAGCTATGAGGCACACAGTGTTACCTTCATTTTTTGTTTAGTTTTAAGTTTTTTTTTTCTTGTATTATTTTTGTTTTATATTGTGTGCACTTGTGGCATGTGCCAAATTAATGTATTTTCTTTCTTTATTTGCATGCTCCATGGAATATTATAAAGGTTTTTCTCTATAATTCTTCATCATCACTCTTCATTCTTCATCATCATAATCTCCTACCCCTTTTTCAAAGGTTGGGATCCACTTCCAGTCTAACTGGATGCAGCTGAATACTAGTATTAATCATCACCATCAACATTGCTATTCATCATCATCATCTGCCGAGCCTTTTCCTAACTATATTGGGGTCGGCTTCCAGTCTAACCGGATGCGGATGAACACCAGTATTTTAAATGGAGCGACTACCTACCTGACCTCCACGACCCAGAACTCCACAATCATTGACATTATTTTTAAATTAAAAATTAACAAAAAAAAAACAGCCGCTTTTGACATTTTTGTTACAACTGCCAAACCATAAAACCGACTAATTCCAACAAATACAGAAATACCCAACGCAGTACGGCCCAAAATCCTATCTAATCACTTGTATCACGGTAGGGGTACTTATCAGAATAGACAGAGGCAGCATCCGCCGGAGATGTCGGATTTCCCGAGATAACCCTGCCTACCCCGTGTCACTAATACGCGTACATACTACGTTGTGCCGTCGGAAAAAATGTTCAACCCAATTGTGTTAATGCGTTCCATCACGAACGGGAAAAGGGTGCGAATGGTAATAAAGAATACTGGTTTTTTGCTTGTTCTGGTTTAATTAGCACCGATTACTCGGTGGGTTAATACCTTAACAAATTAAAGGATGTTGTACACAATTCAAATTTTTCTTCTATCTATATTTTGTTTCCTATGATTACAATTTTATTTATTTATTATTCATTAACACACACATTTGTTTTTTACAGGTAAGACCGTACAGAATCGGAAGGTCGCAGGTTCAAACCTTGCTCGCACCCGAATTTTTCTTTCCATATCAAAAATAGCTTTGAATTGAACTTTATTTATTAGATCAAAACATGATTAAAATCAAATAAACAAATTGTGACAAAACCGTTTATAAAGCGTACAAATGAAAATTTAAACCACAAACAATGGCTGCACAGTGGTGCTTATGTTGTTTGCATATTTGAATAGAAAGCTGTTGGCTCGATATTGGGTCACTCTACCTAAAGAGGTGGGTACCTAATGTATTTTTTAAAGCGTTACTATTTTATCCCACCCCCTAAACCCCTAATTACATGTAGGGGGTCCTATCTGCAAACAACTTTTACGGAATATACCTACTCTAATCTCAACAGACCGAAACTTACTACCTGCAGGCTGCAGTACCAACTAGCGTCTACACCACACCATGATATGTATCTTCTAACTTAGACACATCCCTACCTACGTACCACAAACTACCGAAAAGCAATAAAGTAATACCTATCGTGTTTACCTTCATTGCGGTTTTTCACAGCCAATTTATTAGCAGCCTGTTACAGCAAATGCGATGTAGGTACCTATTGCGAAAAAAAATCGTTTACGGATTTCTTTTACAGCTATGTCCGAACTTTTATAAATGAACTAGTGCTCTACAAGTACCTCCTCAATGTCGATTTCATGGACTCGATATCGACGTTACGAATGTCGACGCAGCTCTTTCAGAAGTAGGGTAATACGCGGGTGTAATATGTTCCAGTAATTGAATGGAATTTCATAATGTAGGTACGAGATCGATTCACTTTTATGAAAGCGTAATATTCTTATGCTTTCTTATGGCGTTAGGGTTTCTGTACTTATAATAACTTGATAACAAAGAGATTTTTTCAAATGTAGGGCAATCGGAAAATTTATAATATGCTGTAACATCTGACAGGGAAGAATTAAGAAAACGTGTTGCGTGTCCGGCATACTACTTGGGGTCGCCCAAGTAGAATGGGACAAGAGCAGATAGATGCTGACAACATCTATACCCATCCGGACAATAATTACATATCGATTGACACCTCATTCATCAAAATCGGCTCAGTAGTTTAGGCGAAATGGTGGAACATACATAGACAGCAAAAAACATAATCCTTCTTTTGTTTCTGTAGTATTCGGGCAACTTTAGCCAGCAGCTAAATTTTGCCTTTGGTAAAAGACTATTGTGTGTTTTGATATGATTCCAACTGAAATTTCAGTTCATTAGAAAAAAATAGTGAAGAAAGAAAAGGAGTTCGTGGCAATTTAATAACAGCCGTTCGTGTCGATGTTTAGGTTAAGCCGTGCTTACCTAGGTTGGTTTGTGAATGGATGACTACCCATTACATACCGAGTTTCCTGTCAACCTGTCTTGCCAAGGGGTGTTTTTCGACTGTCGCTTTAAATTCTTCAAAATCGATAACATCAGACTAACTTATTCTTAACTAGCTGTTGCCCGCGACTTCGTTCGCTTGGAAATTTTGTCGTGTATACGTCTTCGATTCCCGGGTTGGATAAAGTGTTGTTTGGTTATTCCATCAGGAATTTCTCAATAGTAGCTACGGAGTCTGGATTTGTGCCCGATTGATGGCAATAGGCTCGCCCCCTATTACATGGGACTTCAACATAACTGGTTAAATGTGGGTGTACGATTAGGTACACGCCTGTGCCTAACCCTTCGGGGATTACAGGCGGGGGCGGGACGTTATGTGTGAGAACTGAAGGCCTGATCAAAATGTGATAACGTAGGTGATGACCACAAAAGGCGTCTTTTTGGGCGCTGTAATTCTGGGCGGCAGGTCTGAAACAAAAATAAAAGGCAGTGAGGCGACGATATGGCTTACAAATTGGAACATTATGGTGCCATACGACTTTTTTTTTCAAAGGGAACAATCAAACAACTTTTTGGGCGCTATTTATTTATTTATTTGAATAACGTTTTGTATACAACATTAAATAGTTTGTTTAATGACTGTGTGAAAAGTATGAAGTGCCCAAATGAATGCCAGCCACTTTTAAGGTTTTTCCTTGGAATTTGTTGACCATCATTGTCAAAGCCAATTTTAAGGGAAATTACAACTTCTTAAATTGAAATGGTAAGTTATTTGGGATAACGGGTATGCGGGGAATTAAACCGCTCTCTCCTTTAGCCACTCCAGTAATAATGGTGGCTATTATAATATTACTGGCCAGTCTGTGATACGAAGCCTGGTTCCACTGCACAGTCTGAGAGTTAACCCCAAGGAGTTGAGAAATTCAACGGGGTAGGCAGCACTATCATCATTAGCCATCACAGGGCCAATGGATGTCGACGCCGTCGATCATACCATTTTTTTTTATTTGATTGACCCACTCGTTCTTTGGCGACAGTACTACCCCTCGTTGTACAGTCACACCACATTACATCTTTTCGATCCTAGACAATAGTGGCAACACATGCGTTTATTTCATCCACCGGTGTGCCCCTCTCAATAACTTGCAGTATCTGTGATATCCGATGGTGTTCTGAACTGACAAAGGTGTTCAAACATGAATAAAGAGATTTTACCAATGATTTAACTTTATTCATAAGAATTTATTATATTATACATAAAAAAACAGAAAATAAATAATAATAATCCTTATCAAAAAAAATACCACCAGTTACAAAAAGTATAATTTTACTGGGGATCGAACTTGCGACGTGATGCACGTAAAACGGTCATGAAACCGTTTCTTTATTTGTTTTGCTGACATTTACTTTAAATTAGACGTTGTTACGCATATCATGACTGAAACGGTTAACAATTGAATAATACTGACATAATGCAATATTGCTCACCCCCTTAAGCAAGTAGCGTGATAATATATAACCTAACATTTGAAGAAGTCTATTAAGAATATTTTTGCAAAATTTGAACAGGATTTATGCAGTATTTTTTGCGCCAAGTCGGAACGTCGATTTTTTTTTTACGATTTTATTATATGTATAGAAGATTTACATTGAAAAGTATCATCTTTTTTCTTGTATTTTAAGGCATATTGCCAATGTTTGGTTTGCTTTGAAGAATTGGAAGCATGTTAGATGTTACACCTTACAAATTTATACCTGCATTGCCTCCAGGCCAACACAAAAAGCCACAAAATTCATTAAAAAAAAAATATATATATCGATCGTTATATTTTTTGTCTATTTACATACAGTAGTACCTTCATGATCAAACAGCAGATAACGTTATTCACACTATTTGCACCACTGCAATGACGTGAATTTCGGCAGCGAATAAAAATATATTTTTGATTCTGCGCTTTCCAGGTTAAAACTCATAAAAGATTTAAGTCAAAGGGATTGACGTGATGCGGCCTAGGCTCTCGTAATGGATTCATTTAAAAAATCACTAGTGGAATGTCACCTACTATGGTACATGTCTTTACTGGTTAAAAGTATCTCTAGTCCTGCCAATGAGTAGAGACAGTTGACATGGCGCCCGAGTGCGCGTCTCCTTTTTAAGGAAATATCTCGCCGACTGGTCGACACTTCGCGTTACCAGAGGGCTGGCTCTTTCTTTGGCCAAAGAATTAGCATTGCCATTAAGCGTGGCAATGCTGCCAGTCTTCTGGGCACGTTTCCAGATGATAGCGATGCGGAGGAGTACTTTGACGCGTAAGTGTCCAATTGTCGTCGTAGTTTATATGTTAATATTTGCTTATTTTCAGTTATTTTTATCATTACTTTATTTCTATTTGTAGTTTGTATATAATGTACACAATATAGTTTTGCCAATACACTAATGTAAAATTATATAGCCTTGAATAAAACTTATTGAATACTTCTTGTTGACATTTGTATTTCTCAGTGATGCGGCCAAATCACGGAGGTGTTTTAAAAAAAAAACCGCCCGTATAATCTGGAATCCCTTTTTTGAATTTTCAGATAAACATGAAAACTCCATCCAGGTAAGTATTGTTGTTGTATTCGCAACTTTTACACAGAAAAAAATATTAAGGCACGTAATCGTTTCCTTTACTGTGAAATTATGTGGTTACGGGAAGCTGAGATCTCACTTTATATGGTATGTTATGACTATTGTTGGTTTTTTCTTACCTTGATTTTCACATTACTTACTTTTGAATCTTTGTTTTCTCAATTCTAGGTATTTGTTTCAGAATGAACGATCGACAATGTTATTTTCGCCGTAGTTTGAGTTGAGTTTATATTCTATGTATACATTTTAGTCTCTCTTTCCAAAAGTAGTTTCTTTGATTTTTTTTTTAAATAGGCAAGATTCATGCAGGATTTAGCTGAATTTAGAGTTTATTTAACCCGTGTGATATTTTTCTAAAATAAAGGCTTGAATGCACAAGAAGAGTGGCCGCGCAGGTACATACCTACGTAAATACAAACAAGAATATTAATTTAGGGTGGAATCGGGGGGAGGTTAATTAAAACACTTTCCCGCAACTCCAAAGGGATTGTCTTCTAAGTATTTTGGGAACACAAAGCTTTAATAGATTCGATTATAAATTTAAATGTCATGGCTTAGAATAAAAAGTCGTGAATGGGAAGGAAACAGGCTTGGAATTATAATTATTCGTTTAATAAGCTTCCCTGTTTATTGCTGACTGAAGCCTCTTTCTCTAAAATGTCAGTCGTCTACGCAGTTTTAATAACAAAAGCTTTACGTAAAATTAAAGATACTGATACTGTTAGCCTGCGTCATCTCAATGCTGGACTTCCAGTTGTTTCGATCCAGGGCTAATATGGGTCACTGATCGTTTTTGTCCAGCTCGTCCTCGTCACGAGGTTTGCCGCGACGTCTTCTGGCTGTGTCAGGGCTCCAGAAAGTGGTTATTTTGGTCCACAGCTCATTGGGCATGCAGCAGACTTGGCCAGTCCAGTCCTACTTCAGCTTAGCGGCTTTTTGAGCAACATCAGTGATTTGTGTTTTGTAAAGAAAAGAAGTAATATTAAAAGTAAAGATATAATATTAAAATGAGGAGTATGAAGTTGGAACTGTGCCCAATCTAGGTTGATTGTGTTTGTTTTATTGAGATCTAGTTCCGATATCAACAAATAACTATGACAAATTAGTTTCCCCCTGCGAAAAGATAGGACAATAAATTGACCATGGTTCTGTTGCTTTTGCAGCTTGTTATCAGCCGTTTTGCTCACTTTAGTCCGGGCCACTAAACGCTTGATTTAAACATAGCAACACACTTCCGTAATTATCTACAAACTAATTTGCAAGCCAACGAAACTATAGCCCGCTTAAAGAGCACAATGTGAACGCTCAAAAACTTTATTTATCTGACCACTTTGCAAGCATGCCAGTAACGTTTTCAAAATAATTTGTTCACGGATAATGTAAACAAGAAACAGCAGAGATACACCACGCCGCACTTTATGCATTCATACGTGAATGTAACAGAAAAATCTCGGTTTAATATACATAATGTAGTCATATTTACATAAATACGTAGGAGTCCCGTCTTATCGCGGGGCATCGGACTCTCGAAACGCGCGCGACACGCGGCTTCGCCATGAAATCTGCATAAATTTGCAGTTTTCTTGTTGTTATACACGATTTACGATGTGGAAAATTGTTTATTTATTGCTATTTTTCTTTATAGCGTGTATATTTCAACGTTATAAAAATTTACTTCTCTGTCTGCGGCTTTATTTGAGTAATGTGGATACCGAAGATGAGTGCTTGTTTTTATTTCGGAAAAATAAGAAATATGAATAGTGTATGTTATCGAAACGATTTTGAGAAATGAAGTGATACCCGTGATACCGAATACGGTGACGCGTTTGTTCTGCACTCTACATGGTTATATTTTTCTGTCTGGTTTCCAAGCTACCTTTAAAGCGAGTGAGCTTTATAGTTTATCTTTTATTTCAAGTTCTAGAGAAGCGAAAAATTATTTTTGCAACCCAGTATAACTTTGGCTCGCATAATATCTACTTTACGTAGCTTCCGTAATAATCCAGAGATCCTCATTTAAGTGACAAATAATTGAATTATACAGGTCTGCACAAAGGTTCTGCGACGAAAAGTACTTTCATTTGTTCATAACGTGACATTACACGTACATTTTCTTAAACCCTCATAATGTTACCAGCCTTTGTGTAATAAAAGAATAATAAGGAACAGAGATGGGAGGTATGGTGGTTTAATGTCAGCGCTTTGGCGTTTAATCTACGCACTTGGGAGCATGATTGTGGGTACGGCACTTTACTTCTACACGCCAGGTAGCCGACTCGTCCTGTAGGTATGGTTGCATGAACAGATGGTCACAATTCCGAGCCTGGATAGAATCATAGTGGTCGGTAGTAGCCGACGTAATTTTATTACGGGAGGGTGTGTGATCAATGAATTTTGTACATTATATCCTGTGCTCATGCACAATGGTATTGTATTAAAAGTTGTGGCGATATGTCGCTATCCAAGTTTAGTTATTAATTAGTTTGATGAGATTGCTTCAAAAGATCTGACACTTTTTTCATCTATACAATACATTATGTTTTTCAAATAATATTGAATTCAAAGCTTTATTATAATGTAAAGTTTGTAGGTCAAAGCTCTCGAATCTAACAAAACCGTAATAGCACAACAATAGAAGACTATCATTGTCCGTATTTTCACGTAAAATCAACGCTGGAGTATACAATAGGCCTAATAAATGTAACAGAAACGTTACGAGTCAGGCTTATCTAAACAATAGAGTTTACGATTTAATTGTCTTATGTAGAGGCAGATAACAATGTCATAATGAGAGACGACCGGAGGGGAATACCAAATTGGGCGTTTTATATTAAATATTGATTGATAGTCTATTATGTAATTATTTTGATTTTCATCGGCACATTAGTACTAACTTCTATATAACATAACATCACGGCTGTAATCCCCGAAGGGTAAGGCAGAGCTGTACCCATTAGTACGCCCACATTTCTCCAGTTATGTTTGAGTCCTATGTAATAGATGGCGAGCTTATTCCGCTCAACCGGGCCCAAATATAAACTCCGTGGCAGCTACTGAGAAATTCCTGAACGAAACAACCAATAACACTTTGCTGACCTGGGAATCGAGCCCAGGACTCAGCAGTCACGTTTGCGACAACGAGATAGTCAAACTACGAAACTTGTCTTTCTCGCATATTTATTTATTTTATGAAATATACACTAGACTTGAAACTAGAGAGTACCTGACCCTGTTAGGGCGCAGCAAGATAACTTCAAATATAAGCTAATAATATTGCAGTGTCAGTGTTATCTATTATCTAATATCACGTAGATAATTAGGAACTTTCACATTAAAAATATTATATATAGCTTTATACATAAAAAAACCTATATTAAAATTAACACAATACATTTATTTTTGTTATGATCGAAGATATAATCAAGAACATTGTAATACTTACAGATCTTTATTAAAAAATATGGCACGTGTTAACAGTTTTTCGAAACCTTAGCAACACCAATGCTTGCATTTTCAATTAGACCTTCTTTCATCAATGTACTCGTAAACTAACAGACATACTAAGAGATAAATGGATGTCGATGCGTTATGTATCGAGCTTAGCTTCATGCGTCCATTTTTTTTCATCGCCACTCGTTCTACCTTTAAGAGGGAACAGGAGCTACGATTCGCCATAAAAATTTTGACGAAATCGACGTTTCGTATTCTCGTGTTTTCTTACTGAATCCTCTAGAGCTTTCATTTTTTTTTTTTCATAAAATCAAGGTCTCCTGTAGACACGTCCCTGTCAGTAAAGAAAATATGACCCTCCAAAATTGACAAAGAATGCCCCATTTTTATGGCCGTGATTAGAGGACTACCAGCCAAATTCAATTTTTTTTACGTAAAATAAGTTGATAGGAACCTAGACATACTCTTTCTCAAAATTTAGATGTCAAAAATAATTGAATGGGCTCAGCTTTTGAGGAGAATAAAGTGCAATACGAAACGTCGAACTCGTTAAAAATTTGTGGTAATCGGTCTGAGCTTCAGCTGTTCCAATCGGACTCTACGGAGGCAGGCTTGACGCAGCGCGACGGCAATAGTTTCTTCAAATATCTATTTTTCAAATTTCTCTCAGGACCTGTTCCCTCTTAAAGAGAACGTGGAAACGCTTGACTGCAGTAATAAACAGGTATGGTAGTAGCCTTCTCCGGAAATACTCTTTCACTTAGAGCTTTGTTACTGTCGTCCACTTTTAAAACTTGAAGTACGTACGCTTATAGGTACTTACGACTACGTACTCAATTCCACGCGAGACTTTTACGTTTATCCAATTACAGATGAGTATTATACGAGTATGTTCTTCAATGAATATTTTTCTTTCAGTTCTTCGCTACATTTATTCGCATAGAAATAAAAGTTTTCCATGACTTCATTTAACTTGAATAATAGGGTTGGATATAAAAATACTTTTTTGATAGTTTTACAGAGTTTTAATGTAATTACTGGTAGTTATTTGCTGGAGCTATTTCAGAATATTTACCAAAGATTGGTTTTCTAATAAAATGGTGGTTTAACTTGAGCTGTAATTTTAGTTTTTAATGATTTTGCTCTTTTATTTTATTGAAAGACGAAATAGATAAATCTTCGAACTTATAAAAAGTTTTTCAATTTATTTTCAACGAAATAAAAAGCTTTAGATCAGTGAATTATTTAATTGGAACAGAGTGTCACTTATAATAGTTCTAAGAGATGTTTTCAGATGCTTTGCTCGGTTAAGTGACAGCAACATTTTCTGTGGATGCGATGTGGAGACGAGGATACGAGCTCGAGCATCCATGTCAGGTTGCATATTATCTACTTATAGTTATTGATCCTTCTATATTTTTGCACAATTTTACGGTGAAGGCATCGTGCATCTAAGCTTAGTAATCAACGGTCTTATTAAATAAAATTACTGACAGACAACGACCAGCCCAAACTTTAGGAAGGTGTTTTGAAAAATATTTACCCTCAAGGTGTTATATAAAATATATATATATAGGTATATATAAATCTTTGTTTCTGAATACTAATTTCGTCAAATATAATTTGCACTTAAGTGTCAAAGAAAGGAGTGCTTTGGCACTCGTACTAGGATTACCCTGTATCACGAATGCCATCACCTTCCTCCGGACCAGCTAGGTAGTTCTTTACATAATTTATTTTGAAGAAAAAAAGAAATTTGTTCAAAAATACTAAAAATAAAAACTAACTTATGTAAGGACAGAAAAACAAAGATAAGACAAACAAAAGGAGTATGCGCGTGTATATTAGTGGTGTGTGCTGTGGTTTGTGTCAGTGAATGTATGTGTATGTGTGTGAATTCTAGAAGGTATGAGTAAATATGAGTTAGTATCATAGACAGTCAACTCAGTAATTGTGTAAGTCTCTCAGACTCTTCGTAGCCGTAACATATATAATGTTACGGTTAAAAGCCGAAGTACGGTTACACCTAGTTCTAGCCGGCTAAACCTAGGTACGGCCGGTAACAGTTGTGTATCCTTTTCATTTCTAGGACACATCGACCAAATGGGTTAGGTTAGGTTAGAACTGTGATCAAACAGACGCCAGCCGAGCGAGCGCAGCGACTGGTGCCGCGGCAGCAGCCGGCGAGCGCTATATCCAAATTGGTTGCATGTTCTAACCGAAGATAAGTAAGATACATCTAAGTTTAACCGGCTGCACCTAGTTGTACCCGGCTAAAACTAGGTGTAGCCTCACTTGGGCTATTAGCCGTAACATATTTAAGGAATGAAACATGCACTCGCCGATGGCAGCTTGTAGAAAAATAACTAATGTCATTTTGAACGTAAGAACGAAGATATAAAGTTATTAGTTACACTTTAAAGTCTCAAAACCGCAGAGAATTTTCCCCTTTTCAATCAGCATAAGAACTTCATGAAACAATTTGCATCATTTATTCCCCAATGGAAGTCGAAGCTCATAAATTATCATAATTGTTTTTATAAGTAGCTAGAAGGAATCCTATATTTCGTTTATTATTTACAACCAGTTTCAATGGGCTGAAGCTGAGAGTGTAAATCAGAAGGACGGAGGTACAACGTAGATTTATTACTTTTCTTTAGAGTCCCTCGGGAGAAATACAGGAAACCTTTCTATTACGTACTTTGTGATTGTGCATTTGTTTTCTCAATTGTTACAATTAGAAAAGCTGGCAAGAAATAGGATAGAGTTGTTGTGAAGTTTTGTACTACAGAGTTTGATTTTGGTATGTAGTAGAGTTAAATACGGATTTGGAAATCGTAGTTTTGAATTTTAAAAATAATAAACTCATTGGTCTTAGCAATAGTAAGCGTAATCAACTTGCAGGCTATGCGTGGCTCATAGACATACACAAGAAGTTTACTGTAAAATTCATGCTCGACTGTATACGTGCTGTACTATTCACACCAGTGTTGAAAAAAAAACCTACATGTTTGAGCAAAGGTGTGATTCAAATCTTTACCCAACCATGCATTTTATCAAAATCAAATACGTAAAGCTTCCCTTTCACCGTTCGCAAACAAAGAACACCGAAGCAATAACATAACAAAAGTATCTAAACACCTTGCTCCCACAACGATCGCTTACAACCTCTATTTACAAATCCATTTAGTCCAATATTCGCGCGAACAATATTTTCCGTTGTCAATTGTCACCATACCATGCTGTATTATTGAATTATGACTATATAAACACGGGACTATTGGAGAGAGAGACCATAAATTCGGGGGGGACGTGTTCCCGATAATTTATGTACTGAGAAACTTGGAAACGTCCCTACACAGACTTATTCATGTTCCCCCTAAGTTAATCACTTGACACAGCGGGGAATTCATAAACACGCTTAACGGAAATTGCCTATATAATATAGAATCAATGGTAGGAAAGTCTCACGGTTCGCTGTTTGAAGTGCGCCTGATTATGAAAAATGTCATGCGCATAGGGCGCGTGGTAGTTAAAATGTGAGTGGTGTTGGAAGTTTGTTGCGATTGCTTGTTACTTGATGCTCTTTGATGAAAGGAACTTACCTTCAGTTTCCTAAGAAGAGAACTTCAAACATTTTGTTTTGTTTTCATTCAGTAAAAGATTGTTACCTGCATTTCGAGAGAACAGTTAGACTTTCGTTGACATGTAAGACATTCGTATCTTTTCTATCTATTTAAAAAATTAATGAAGTGTCATCAGCAAATAGAATTAAATCCGATAATTTGGTCATCATATAAGGGATATCATTAATGTAAACAATAAATAGGAAAGCACAGATAATTGAACCTTGGGGCACGCTCATCTTGACTAGAGAGCCGGAGGACGTCGCCCCATTTACATTTACTTTTTGCTGCCTGTTAGATAAATAGGAAAGAACAAGATCAGCAGCTTGTCCACGAATTCCGTAGTTGTGTAATTTACAGATCAGTGCGTTGTGGTCGAAGCAGTCAAACGCTTTTGAGAGATCTCAGAAAATGCCAATGGCATCTTGGGACTTCTCCCAAGATTCCATAATGTGACTGATAAGTTTTACTCCCGCGTCCTATGTCGACCTACCCTTCGTGAAACCAAACTGTTGTCTATGCAGAATCTCATTTGAGTTAAAGTGAGACAACATCTGGTCCAGCATGATTGTTTCAAACAACCAACGAGGTAGAAAACCACATCAACTCTTTGTGTTCGCGGACCATTTAAATACTGATCCAACATTGCCACAACAAGCTTAATAGCCCTTTTTTTCTTTCAAAATAAATAAACAGCGTTAGAAAAAAGACTGTTAAAACCTCTGTGTAAAAATGAGCAGCCGGACGGCCGTGAAATGATGCAAAAACAGGCAAAATGTATAAAAATGTAAAAGCGTGCCTTATTACAAAGATTTTTGCCTAATAGCTTCCTGCTACGTGGCCGTACTATATTAAAAATGGCCTCTCCAACTCTCCACAGAGTAACTATGTAGTAATGAGAGCTTAACTAACATCATTTCAGTGTGCTGTGTGGGCTACCTAGCTTGGTTAATGGGATTAAAAGTCCTGTTTTTCCTATGACCATTTCGCGCGGATATGAGTCATTGTTACCGATTCAGTGATATTAATTTAGAGTTACGAGGAAAAGGTGGAACGGTTCTCAATATGCTTAGAATGAAGGAAGGATCGTCAGACAAAATGAGTGTTGTGTGTAGTGGGCTATTGCCCTATGGTTGTCGGCGGATTTCTGTATATGTTAATAGCGCAGACAATGGCGATTTCACGATGTGCAATTTTATCAGAAGAGCTTTTTTGCGGTGATGTACAAATATGCCAGATTAATGATCTACTACACTGCACCTGAAAGTCAATCGAAGGAAATCATAAAATAAGCCCTTTTTAACATTTTTCAGTAGACGATTAGTGTACTTAATCCCAATCAATTACAGTAATGCCTAAAGGCTTTATCAAGAGAAGATAAAAGCTTGACCATTAAAAAATCCTACAACGATTTTCCGAGCGTCATTATTTTTAATTAAACAAATCGATTTCGCGTCTGTATTTGGACGCTATCCGTCGGATGGTCGCATCATTAATCACCACATAATATATTGTTAGGCTCCTGAAGAGCCTCATCGGTTTTACAAACGGGGACATCAATTATTTTTCCTTTTTCAGATTGAGTTACTAAGTACGCTTGGTACATCTCTATTTATTAGATTTTGGGTACAATTCTATTAGATCTTACAAATGGAAAGATAGAAGTGAAAGTGAAATGTTTGACACAAAAGGTGCATGGATTGGAATACACAATACAATTCAACCTGCACAGTCCCCTGCTGCACATAGGTCTCTCCCAAGTTCCGTCTCCGCAACTTGTGGCTGCCTTCTGCATCCAATCTGACCCGAAACTGAACCCAAGTCACCTTTTTAAGGTCGTCGGTCAATCGATCGGGGGTCCCACACTACGCTTAACTATACGTGGTCTCCACTCTCAGATTCATGATTGCATGGTTTTAGATTATTCTTAAAACATTTATCATGAGACCTATTGTAAGAAAAAACTCTACATTTAGACGACGGAGACTCCGACTAGTTATCCATTGTAGGTGATTTTTAACCATTTGGATAAAATTTATTAATGCGATCAAGATGTATTATACAGGTATTGTTTGTTTACATTATATCAACATTTCGACCGCAGTCGTAAACTCCGATCAGAATTCGCCGTGTATTAATAAGTGCCAAACAAGGTTATTTAGAACTGTTTGATGAAATTAAAACCAATTTTTATTTACAAAGGTTTCCAAAATCGGCGTAATTAGTCTGTATCAGTGAGCAAAGGAATCATTAACTCAACTGTTTTTGTTCGCCATTCGGCCGTTATAAGCTTATTTAATTACTCAGTTTACATCATTTACCTTTAAAGGTCATTATTATATTTTAAGGGATCGAATTCGAGGTTGAAATAAAGATCAAAAGTAAAATAAAATTAAACGTAATAGTATAATTCATATGTACCTGGGGCCTTGAGAAAGTATCATTTTATAAGCGAAAGCTATGATGAAATAGTCCAAACGGTAAGGGATTGACATAGACTACAAAAAGTTTTATAGTTTGGTATGTCAATCTTTCTACAGCCGAAATCTTGAAAATATATTATTTGCTGTGGTAATGTGGCATTTGTTTGACAAACCAACAGATTTAAAAAAAAAAATATGATTTTGTAGTGATCAAGTTCTTTTAAATCCTAAAAGATACCTATATAGGTATCTTTATTTAAAATTAACTGTATATTTTATAATGGAGGAGCTCGTGGCTAAATAATAACAGCCGCTCGGGTCAATCTTTAGGTTAAGCCGTGCGTGGTTAGGTTGGTCTGTGCATGGGTGACCGCCCATTACATACCGAGTTTCCTCCGTGCCTCGGAAAGCACGTTAAGCCGTTGGTCCCGGCTGTCATTTGTAGATCTTTGACAGTCGTTAGGCAGTCAGTGGCTCAAAAAGTCTGACGACCAGTCTTACCAAGGAGTATCGTATTACCCAGTACTGACTGGAGGAGGTGGAGGTGGAGGTCAGATAGGCAGTCGCTCCATGTAAAATACTGGTATTCAGCTGCATCCGGTTAGATTGGAAGCCGACCCCAATATAGTTAGGAAAAGGCTAAAGATGATGATATATATATATATATTATATTGAGATGATGGAGATGTGTGGTGTTACGAGAATGGATAAAATAAGAAATGAGTACATAAAAGCATGTCTGAAAGTGGCGTCGGTGACTGAAAGTTCGGTTGTCGTCGTATGGGCCTGTGATGATGAGGTATGAGGAAAATGTCGTGAGGAAAGTTTTGAGTGTGAATGTGGATGAGTATAAGAGTAGAGGAAGGCCAAAGAAACGTTATATGAAATGTATAAAGGATGATATGGCAAGAAAGGAGGTGTCTGATGAAATGACGAGTAATAGAGAAGTATGTCAGAAGACGACATACTGTACCGACCCCAAGTGAATTGGGATAAGGAATGACGATGACATTATAACATTTAAAAACGGTTAAATAAACTAAAATAACTAAACTATACTAACAACAGACTATAAAAGGACATCAAAAAACTTCTCAAACCTGTCAGCTGGTAATGTAGCCAGGAGACTGGCGGCGTTGGCACGTTGTATGGCAACACTAAGCCTCTGGCCAAGGTAAAATCCAGTGTTTGGGTCACGGGAAGCGTCAACTAGGCGTTTAGAAATTTCCTTAAAAAGGCTGTTCATTTGTTCTACATAAATGAGAACTATTTTTCCTGGCTTGTATTATTTCCTGTTATTGTTGTTTTGTTTGTGTTGCTTATTACTTGACAAACAAACACTGTAAAAGCATTGGATGAAACATGAATATTAATTAACATTTCCGGTATATTTTTAGCATGCACCAGTCATAATTCACAATTTGCTAAAAGGAAAACTGCAGGCAGCGTCCACTAAATTCTGAAAAATAAAACATCCTATTCAAAAGGTTGCTTTACATAGACTTTGTTGTTATTTTTCTTCACAATTTAGTATGAAGCATGAGTCACACGAGCGACTATTTCGCGGAACTTAAATATTGTTGTTACATCCGACACCCAAGAAATAGTGTCTATTTATAATGTACTTTTGTTGCAGATGGTCGCATAAACCATTCAACACAAGCAGACAGAATATTACACATTGGCATATAAACCTGGCATCTGGAAAGTGACAGCTAAGCCTTGGTGCGTGCCTTGTGAACGGTTTAACAGCAGAGCAGCAGCAGGTCTTTTTGCTGGTTTTACACGAGGGCAGAACAATAGGCAGCACAGTACTGCTACTGTTTGAATGCACAGAACAGTACTGACTTGACAGTAATCAAGGCAGAACAGTTAATAGCTCGCCGGTCTATTTTTTCGGGGCAGTTTGCACCCCCCGGCATCTTTCTCGTCTGTCTTGTGGCTGGACTCGTGTGAACGCAAAGGCAGTGCAGTGCAAAGAGCAGGACAGTGGGCGTGCACGCGTCCCGACTTGTTTTGTTTGTGGCATGTGGTTTGTTTTTTTTTTTTAACTTTTTGGGATCTTGAATATTTATTTCTTCTAAAACTTGAACTGAACAACCATGTTCTGGTTTTCTTGCTAGCCAGGGTCTGACCCATAGTTTTTCTTTCTTATTTATTTCATTCTTTACAATTCCAATTTGCTCATCCAGAGCTATTTGTGCTGCAATTTTGAGTAAGAGGTGGTGTAAATGTTGCCGTTGTCGTCCTCGTCGTCGACACTCCATCGCTCGCGGACTGTCCTATATTTAAACGCCACAGCCCTTTCAAACTTTTCTGTCTCACTGTTCTGCCCTCGTGTGAAACCAGAATTACAGCAGATTGTATGAGACAATTGACATAGAAATTTCTCGTATAGCTCTCGATACACCACGGTAGAAAAAAAAAAACAACTATCAAAGAACAAATCGTGTTGAAAAAAAAAAACAACAAAACAAAAAGTCTATCATCTGCCGCCAGCCTTACCACGTATTCATAAATTAAGTAGGTAGCCGAATAGGTAGCCCTGATGTAAGATATCTACTCACAATAGCATTGTCATAGCCCATTAAGTATAAGTATTATTTAGTAAATGTATTGCTACCAGCTATTTCTTTACAAGATTACGCATTTGTATGAGAATTAAAAGATAAAATGGGACGTCGCTATACTGCTTGTAATCTTTGCTAAGTGAATGATTTATACCCCTGCTTGTATTGTTAACTTTTCTTTCACTGTTTTGCTTTTCAATGCAGTTATTTTTTTTATTTCAAAAGAAAAAGGACCTGTCTGAGTGATTACGTTTTGATTAAAATGTAGTGTTTTGTGTTTCGTGGTTACCAATTTGTTATGGTTCAAGAATAAAAAAAGACGATATACCTTCTGATATAGTTAGTCATATTTAAGTTACAAGAAACTTCTAAAATTTGATTTTCACTAACAAGCTTCTCTAGATTACTAATTCAGTTTTATGTTTGTATATAAAACAAAAGTAATTTGGTCAAAACATCAGTAATAATCTCTAAACAGGAAGATTCTCATAAAAAGTCTGGACAACAATAACATATCCTTACCTTACTCACACCAAAGAAACTAGACATAACTCGTTACATTTAAGACCTCTTTGTACAAAATAAACTCTAGTTTGTTAATTTGTTCAAAGGCTTACAACCGTCACCGACTATTCACGGAGGCGCCTTATCGACGTCCTTCGTCTAGTGACGGGATAAGGGCGAAACATAGACAACGACGACGGACGACACAACGATGCGTTGCGATGGTGTGTCGTGAAAACCTAAGAAACTAACGACGCAAATCTGCGCCAATTTACTAAACCTTTTTCTAACTACATATGCTGGGGTCGGTCTCCAGACTAACCGGATGCAGCTGAATACCAGTATTTTACATGGAGCGACTGGCAGCTGACCTTGACTACCCAGTTAGACTTCATTGAGACTTCCCGTACCGCCTGTCAAAGATCTTTAAATGACAGCCGAAACCAACGAGGATTCTCGATTTCATATGACCATATACCTATCCATGGGCCGACCTCGTCTAACGTAGTCTTACTTAGCCTTCGACCGAACTGTGCGGCTGTTATTATTTGCCATTTTGCCGTGCATCGTACCGCGATACGATAACGTGCAGTGAATTTTTGCAATGCGTGTCATAGATTTCCAGGAAACGACATTTCATCGCAACATGAAATCATAGCGTGACACGATGATGTAATCGTACGTATCGTGTAGGTGTTTTCTCCCTAAGCTGCCGCCTTTCAAGTTCATGGTCAACAAGGTTAATGAAAGTATGCGGTGGACGTGTATGGGCGCCAAAGTAATACTGTCTGGACGTTAGAGAACGTAAACTAAGGTAAAATGTGTGTTTGTAGAGGCTTCTGCCGAGGTAGGTGAGCTAGACAACTGGGCTTATCCCAGTTGTAAACGTCTATTTGTGCTTATTGTCTAAGCTCTGTTCTGTCTCCCGCTTAATATGGAGGGCCGTGAAAATTATTGTTTTTCGTTCATTGCGGGATTCCAGACAGTTGAAGCGTGTTTCGAGACTAGTCGGGATTCATAGCCTCCTTGATTTCCTGGTGGTCGCCTCTGTTGATTCAGGCTTTTAGGAGTTGCGTTGGTTGGGAATATCGTGACAGACCTTACGCTTACGAGTGCTCTTTGTTTTGTCTAAAATAATATTTATTACAGTTGTGCACAGTTATTTTTTACCAATTGCTTCGCAAATCTAATACATAATTAATGTTTGCCTTACTTCAAGTTTTCTTAGGGACACAAAGCCCCTTGATTGAACCCAAAGACACATCAGACTAAACACTAATTCTACCATTTCCGGTGCCTGAAATTAAACACGTGTAGCTTAGATTGTCATAGGAGCTCGTGGCTAAATAATAACAGCCGCTCAGATCGATCTTTAGGTTAAGCCGTGCTTGTCTAGCTTGGTCTGTGGATGGGTGACCACCCATTACATACCAATTTTCCTCCGTGCCTCGGAAAGCACGTTAAGCCGTTGGTCCCGGGTGTCATTTGTAGATCTTTGACAGTCGTTAGGTAGTCAGTGGCCCAAAAAGTCTGACAACCAGTCTTACCAAGGGGTATCGTATTACCCAGTACTAACTGGGTTGTGGAGGTCAGATAGGCAGTCGCTCCATGTAAAATACTGGTATTCAGCTGCATTCGGTTAGACTGGAAGCCGACCCCAACATACTTGGGAAAAGGCTAGGCAGATGATGAGCTTAGATTGTCATAATAGGCACACCATTGTTTTTTGAGAAATTTAACTTTGAAAAAAAATGCATGTTATGACATTATAGACTCATAATCCATAGTATAAGTAAAGGACCATAAGATCTCTACTCAAGAGATGTAAAATATTCATCCACATACATCAAACAATATTATTGTATATATCTCAAACAAATAAAAATTTCAGAACTTATTGCATCGAAGAAAAACCAATGACGCTATGACGATGACAAGTGGCGGGTTATATAATATATTATTACTATTTTTTACAACATGTAGGTAATAAAAATTGGACGATACTAGTATTGTATTTTCGTTTATGTTAGTAATAACGTTTTTATGTTAGCAAACTAGTGTTTATCGCTGTATTATTGTCTCTAAAATGATACATTTGGCCCAATTATTTTAGTACAATACAGACATAATTTGCTCAGTTCGTATTGGGCTTCTGCTGCTAGAGATGAAATATGTTGTGTTAGTATTTGATACTGGTTTTTGCCCACGTCTTTACCCGCGTGGTTATCGGAAAATATCCCACGAAATTAATTGTATCGGACATACATAAGCTCACAAAAGGTACGGTAGAGCCATCTATGATGCAAATGAAGAATTCAAAATCCTGCAACGCGATAATAATATCATGATTAGACTTGTTCGTCAACAGACTGTGTAACTCGCGCGTGTGCGCGAGTTGACACCTTCCGATTATTCCTATTTTTTGTCGTCAACTCGCTCGCACATTATAAAGTACAGTCAAATAAAAACGAATTGAAACCAATCACTATAAATTAACTATTGTCCGCGATGGCTGATTCGGTTAAGTACCGACTATCTACTTAGATTTCAAGATACTTCAAGGGGGATGCGGCCGACGACACATGATACCCAAGATTGCTATCCAGCGTTGCCAGAATGTTACTTTTGTAACATTTTACGTTAATTTTGACCTTCTCATGTTATCTCCGTGTTTTATTTTAAAACCAAGTCGTATCTTATACATTTAAGGTGGATACCTATATTATACATTTTATAAGAAGTTTTTGTAGTTGCCTGTACATCTGAAGTATTTAACGCCAGATTTTCAAGGCCGAGCGAGTTGACGATAAAAAAAATAGGTAAATTCGGAAGGTGCCAACTCGCGCGCACTCGCGAGTTTCACACTCGCCAATTGATGAATAAGTCCATGATTATCCGCGAGTTAAGCATATATACCTACCTTAAAGATCTACTGGGAGGAAAGTAACCTATTTGTTATCCAGGTCGTCATGGTCTACCTGTGAGCTAAATTTCATCGTTCCAGTCCGCCAATAACATGTGAAAAGGCAGCAAAACCAATACATACTTTCTAATGCTATAATTATACAATTTATTATGTTAAAAAACCCTGTTCGATTAGTGAGGGTCTTATTAAGTATCGAGGTTGGTAACTGGCTACGATATGTTCAGGGCTTGATTATCAGTCTTTTAGCCTTAACTACGTCATGCGGAGCGAGTATGTACTATCTACCAGTAATTTTATTGTCATAAAAAGTATGTCAGAATGGCCGTTCAGTAGGAAAAAACTCGTCCATAAAACAAAAGAATACCGTCATTATATGTCAACTTCTACTGAAGTATTATAATAAGCTGATGTAATCAGTAGGTAAATATGTACGATGCACTGCCGAAGGCTACATAAATCAAAATTTAAATTGCATTATTTGTCTTGAAGAAGACACTTTATGGCTTATGGAACTACTTTATGAACTTGATTCATACAACTTTCACGGGGCTTAAAGAGATAGGATACGTGTCTTTTGGCACACCATTTTCAATTTTTTCTATCATCATCTGCCTAGCCTTTTCCCAAGTATGTTGGGGTCGTCTTCCAGTCTAACCGGATGCAGCTGAATACCAGTATTTTACATGGAGCGACTGCCTATCTGACCTCTACAACCCAGTTAGTACTGGGTAATACGATACCCCTTGGTAAGACTGGTTGTCAGACTTTTTGGGCCACTGACTACCTAACGACTGTCAAAGATCTACAAATGACACCCGGGACCAACGGCTTAACGTGCTTTCCGAGGCACGGAGGAAACTCGATATGTAATGGGTGGTCACCCATCCATAGACCAACCTAGGCAAGCACGGTTTAACGAGCTCCTCTAGTAGTAAAGTATTTCAAAATATGCACAAGTAAATACGCCTCTATGCCTTCAAAAGAATTTATAAAAATCAAATGAAAATATTTTGGTCAACAAAAGGAACTTATTTCAAGCAGCACTTTATCTTAAAGAACCCTTTCTGGAAAAAAGTAAGGTTATTGTTCAGTGGAACAGATTTATATTTTCCCTTTATAAGAGCCGTTAACTCCGCTAGAGAAATTAAAAAATAACAATAACGATAGATACTTTCAGCTGGGTTGGAACACAAAGGTTCGTTGGTAATGCGTCCCATTTTGCAGTGAGAATTTTAATTAAAATTAAACGAGTTTGAGGTTTCGGGTTTTTGTCACCCGATTCGGAGTTAAGTAGCGTTTGACGGGTTAGGGATTTTTTTCACATAAATCCTTTAAATTTATGAGCAATCTTTTTTTTTTCAACCATATCGTGCTTTACGTTCGTGATTTTCAGTTTCTAATTATGTTAGGTTATAAGTCTGACAACCAGTCTCACCAAGGGGTATCGTATTATTCAGTACTAACTGGGTTGTGGAGGTCAGATAGGCAGTCGCTCCATGTAAAATACTGGTATACAGCTGCATCCGGTTAGACTGGAAGCCGTCCCCAACATAGTAGGGAAAAGGCTAGGCAGATGATGAATTATGTTGGGTTATATTATTGTTATTTTCTAAGTATATGCATTATAGCCATGTATACAAGTAAACGGAATGAACATAAACGTCTGTAAATACACCCATCATCAGGATTTTCCAGAAAACGTTATTTTAACGATAAACATCATAAATACCCGTTGTGCTATTTTGATGTACAACTTAAGACTAAACAATATTATTCAATAGAACTTAACTTATCATCTTCATTTATGTTTGAATATGAAGAACATTTTCCTTGTATTGTCCGTAGGTACACAACGAATGTCTTAGACCAGAGTTAGTCATTAGTACAAGGTTGTTAGGTATTATGATGCATAGGACGTACATTCATATTTCGCAGTAGCTGTAATGAATGTACTACAACATAATATAATGTATTCTAGTCTTCTCACAAGTACGTGTAAGGCCTAAGGGCTGTGTTATTTTTAGTTTACCAATTTTTGGATGTGGTTAATGTGTTAAGTTTGATATTTTGGGAATATAAATATAGTCCTTCTTACCGATTTCAGTAACGGCTTTGAAGCTATTTCCTCGCGTGTGCCCTTATATGACTGGTTAGACCGAATTTTCTTTTAAATGGTCACAGTTCTTCGAAGGTTTTGGGAATATTAATGATTGAAAATAAAAAAATACCTACTCGGATCATTTCAATCATTTTGCATAAACAAAGTTCTGTCGCTAAGTAACCGAAGTACCGCCAACACTACATAGAATGAAAATAAAACCTGACATTACACATCAAATTAGCCTTTATAAAAACTTAGAACCACCTGGATTCTACTGTTCCGTAGTTTAGATAATAGCACTCACTTCACACTTAACCACTCGTATGACCGAGTATATAGGGTAACTAGTAATACTGACCGATACTTAAACACGTGATTGTACTCATGATAACAAACAACTTTCCCAAATAAACATTTTTTTTATACACACACGTATACGGGCGCCGGTTACTGAGTGGGCTTGCGAGCCGCGCGGGTGCTCTGCCTACCCACTGTTGCACTGTACGATAGTAATAAGACAGAAAGGCATCACGTGTCTAACAGCTGATAGGTCATAGGCGCGCGCGCGCGAATTTTATACGGCTGTTGTGTTATTATGACAAAAAAAAAAAACTTTAGGAAATGTGTTTGTTATCATAAGTACAATCACGTGTATAAGTATAGGTCACTAATTACCAGTCACCCTATATAGACACAATTAAGTCATTGTGTCTCGCGTAGATCTACGTTATTGATCTACACGAAAGGTTTAGAATAACGAGACAATCCTTTGAATCCAATATTTCCTTCCACGGAAACAATTCCCTCCAAACTGGACTACTAACAAGCTTTTAATGAAAATGAAAAAGTAATTATAGTTTCATACAAACTTACGAGCAATTAATTCACGCCTGGCCCGCACTTGCCTAATGGAAATGCATTCAAATTGAAGTTTTTAGAGCTATTCAAAAACACGGTATTTCTATAACTCAGCTCAGTTTTTGTTAGCAAACTGATCCACGGACTTTGTGGAGGATTTTAATGAAATTCGAGACCGTGTCGGGTCCCGTTCAGTGTCGTTTCAAAATTATTAAACTAAGTTAAAGTTTAAGTTGAAACTTGGGCGATGTTACATTTTCAAAAGTTGTATGAAAAATGATTCTGTTGTACCACGGATAGATTTAAAGTTGAAATATTTTGCTCTATGTTTATTTGATGTTATGTTTTGTGTGGGGAAACTTCTGTTTTACGGGTTACGTTGTTTGTGTATGTCAATTATTTAGAGTACGTACGTGATTAAATAAAAAAAATAGAAAATAAAGTATACATTTGACTAGAATTTACAGCCCAGAAGTTTTTTTTTTTTGTATTTTGACTAATTTAAAGGCCGCTTTGTGATAATTATTAACTGCGTCTGTGACCATTTTAAGAACCTAAACGTAATTCATATTATTATCCTATTGTGATTCTGCTAAAACGGCCATTTTAGGCCCCCAGGGCTCCTGTTAATGTATGGTAAAAACGTCTTTGATTACGTGGGATAACATCTTGAAATTTTAGCCTATTACTTTCCATTTAGAAGCCTAAAGCCTTTTCTTGTACAGAGAAGGCATGAAAATTGATCAGTACACTTGCTCAATGCGGGTTGCCAAGTCCAAGTGTATTCTTCAATATGTATTATTTTTACCGATGTTAGTAATTCCAAGATAAATGTGGAAATTACATACGAATCGCAAAAGTCACATCCACAGTTGCCATGATAAAATTGTGTTATCACAATCTTACCTGTGTAACCGCGCTATAAGAAACGGTTATCAATATTCTTAATCAGGCATCTATTCTCAAGTTTACGATTCACGTGAAGGGACACTAAACTGACAGATTGATCCGCTCTCGTAACTGTTACCGTTCCGTTTTACTCTCGTCAAATTACCCCTCTTTTTTTCTTTAGTATGGGAAATCATCAAATGACCCCTTCCGCTTGTGCGGAGCGGAAGGGAGTGTCAGACTTGTACTGACAAAAACCCATCAAATTACCCTTTTTTTTTTCGGATGGGTAATCATAAAATGACCCCCTCCCCACCCTTAAGTTCGTACCTTTTCATGTTTCTAGAAATCCAATCCATTCACCTAACACTGTTTTAAGCTTTCATGGTTTAAAACTAAATTGATACGGTAACTTACGGGATATTTGTCGTATTAGGAGCTCAAAATAACGAACAATCACAGAAGATATCCCGTAAGTGACAGTATAAGTTTATCCATTCACATGTAAGTAATTATTAAGTAGGAATCTTCACCTGTCATATGAATAATTCACATTAGTTCGTATTTTCCATTCGTAAATTATAGTAAGACGAGAATGCTTCTAATATGAAATCTGTCTCCTCGTGCCAGTTCAGAATTCCATGTAATCACTTACGACGTAAGTACTGCTTACGTCATACTTACCTACAGACCTATACACTCATTCATTTTCATTTTTCAGGGTCTTTATTAGTACATGTGGTTTACAATACATTTTACAAACGATCTAATTCTGTTTGTACACAAATCACGATTTATGTCGTTACACAGGCAGCCTTTAAAAAACATTAAAACACGTCACTTTTTTTTTATTTTTTTTTATTTTAATTAATTATATTTACATTATATACAGACTACAAATAGAACTAAACTAATGATAAAAATAAGACTAAAAGTAAGAAAATATAAACATCTAAACAACGACGACAATAGGACACTTAGGCGTCAAAGTACTCCTCCGCATCGCTGTCATCTGGAAAAGTGCCCAGAAGACTGGCAGCATTGCCACGCTAAATGGCAATGCTAATTCTTTGGCCAAAGAAACAGCCCGCCCTTTGGTCACGCGAAGTGTGGACCAGTCGGCGAGAGATTTGCTTAAAAAGGAGACGCGCACTTGGGCCCCATGACCCGAGCGTTTCGACCCCAAACGGCTCAAAACTGTAGTTACCAATAAGAATAATAAGAATAAGAATAATTTATTTAAAAAGTATTACAAAAAGTGTACATTTAAGCGCAGTAGTATTATTTCTCATACTAATTATAAGTACTTATAAGTAATCTATAACTAAAATATATTTTACAGTCGCAAGTATTCAATAGTTCAATTTAGATGTCAGCGACCTGCCCGAACTAGGTTTATTTAAACCTGTGTTTCAGGCCATCACTTTACCTAGCACAATTCAATAAGGACAATAAAATTATAAAATTAAATTAATCTATTAACAATTATAACTATGCATCAAGTTGGTATAAAAGAAAAACCCTAAAACTAGCTTAAGTAAATATGTACAAATAGATACGATAACATAATCAAACCACAACTTCTAGAAGTTTTTCTGTGTCTGTGTAATTAAGTACCGCTAAATAATCTGACATTACCAAACTACATTTTTTATAACTTAAACTGTAGAATTATTATAACTAGAAGACGGGATATTTACCATGTTTATTGTTTTCTTTGAGTTCCCGATATTTCGGCGCTGTTGCAAGCACCATGATCACGGATAAACTGAAGTTATTGCGGGTGGGTGTTTATGAGCAGACAAATCGGTCTACCCTCTTTCTTGTTCGTTTTTTTCTTTGAAATATCGGGAACTCAAAGAAAACAATAAACATGGTAAATATCCCGTCTTCTAGTTATAATAATTTTAGTGACCATGAAAGTTTAAAATATTAAACTGTAGAAGTTTAGTATCTTGTTGAGTCTATTGTAAAGAAAAGGTCCTAAAAACACATAAAAACGATTTGCAAACGCATGTCTAGTTTGAGGTTTTGTGCAAACTAGGTCCTTCCTTCTCCTATCGGAAGGAACTGGGTGATAGGGAAGTGTAGAGTGCTGGTGCAGTATTATGTGAAGAATAAATAATTGCCGTACTGTAAGTACATTACATGTTTTATAGAGCTGGTGTGTAGGGAATCTAAAAGGACGGAAGGTAGCAACTTTTAGAACTGCTCTTTGAGCACGTTCTAGAGGGAGAAGAATTGAATTTCCCGCCCCACCCCAGGATATTATACAATATGTTAGAATAGATTGACACAACGCTAAATAAATCTGTTTTATCAAATTATAGTTAGCTACATTACGTAAATTCTTAAAAACATATATTAATTTTCGCAATCTAGTACACAGTAACTCGATATGTTTACGGAAATTTAGATTGGAGTCAATAGTGACACCTAGATATTTCAAGTGGTCAGCTTTATCTAAAGTAGGGCAAGAACATACAGTGTCAGCGAACGTGCTACAGTTATGCGCGTAAATGTTTAGATTAGTAAGCGGTGTGTTAGTATTTCTCATTGTAAATAAAATGTATTTTGTTTTTTCAGCATTTAATGTAAGTAGATTATTCTGGAGCCAATTAGACACAATGTTGAAGCCATTCTGAGCATGTTCATAGGTCTCAGCTCTAGTTTTAGCTGCAAACAACAAAGCAGTATCATCTGCATAAGACATAATAACACCATTTTGGAGTGGCAGGCAGCAAAGGTCATTAATATAGATCAAAAATAATGTAGGGCCTAGAATACTGCCTTGTGGAATTCCGAAACAAGTATTAGAAAGGTCAGAACTTGTATGCGGGCCAATTTTTACAGTTTGCTGTCGATCCCTTAGATAATCTGACAATAGTAGAAGCTGTGCTCCTCTTACTCCAAGTGTTTCAAGCTTCTGCAAAAGAGTAGTGCAAGAAATAGTGTCGAAGGCCTTGGCAAGGTCTAGAAAGATCCCAACTGTATGCATTCCACTATCCAGATTTGTAGCAATGTAGTTGGTCAATTTGTTTACTGCTTGGCTTGTTGATTTTTTAGGCCTAAACCCAAACTGATTGTCTGAAAGTAGTTTATTATCTTCCAGATATTTTATCAATCTACTGTTAATGATTTTTTCTAAAATTTTTGAAAGGCCTGTTAGCACTGAAATGGGTCTGTAGTTATTCACACTCATTTTGTCTCCAGACTTGAAAATTGGTGTGACGACAGACTTTTTTAGCAATTTTGGAAATATCCCTTTAGATAAACATAGCTGAAAAATGTGGGTCAGTGGAGGGGCCAGAAGGTATTTAAATCTTTTAAGTATATTATTGGAAATATCATCCCACCCAGTTGCGCAGACATCCTTTAACCCGTTTATTATTCTAATTACTTCGTTGACGTCAGTATCTAGTAAAACAAAAGAATTTAATGCGGAAGATGTCCTAGTTGGGTTTTGAGTGGGTGGACGACTAATACTTGAGGATTTTTCAGCCAAGTTTTTACCAACGTTGACAAAATAGTGGTTTACCCTATTCGTTGCTTCCGATGGGTTTATATCTATTGATAGTAAATCAAGCGGAGGTTCGGAATTTTTCGACCTCAATGTATTGGTTTTTATAAATTTACACACAAGTTTACTATTTTTCCCCGCCTTCTGTAGTTCATGTTTATCGTACTGGTTTTTTAGTTTTTTCAAAAGATTATTACAGAAATTTCGATATCTTTTATAGGTAATAGAAATTATTACGTCATCCGGTGCAAGTTTGGATTTTAGGTGAAGTTTGTCTCTGTGTCTTATACAACGAACGAGACCGGGTGTGATCCAAGGTTTAATACAACTATACTTTCTAGGGATTATCTCAGTGTAAGAGTTTTTCCTAATTGCATATTGTAAAGAATTTATGAAATATTGTAAAGAAATATTTGCATCAACAGAATCGTAAATACGGTTAAAATTAATGCCGCGTATGTCACTTTCAAGGTTTGTCATATTGACTTTAGTGAAGCTACGCTCGCAGTTTTTTCTGGGTGAATTTATTTGCAATGTTAGTAAAACAGCTTGATGATCGGTAAGCGAAGAGTTAGTAACCAATGTTTTGGATGGATTTTTTGATTTTAGAATGATATGGTCTAAGCAAGAACCGCTTTGATGCGTGGGGTAATAGTGAGCTGGTAAAAGTCCATGAAATGCACAAATATTTAGATAATTATGTGTATGGGTATCGGGATTCCCGGAAGAAATGTTAATGTTGATGTCTCCTAAAAGTATTATGTTTTTGAATGTACTTATGTTATTTAAGTTTGTGTCAAGTGAGTCTAAAAATCTGTCGATATTATGAGAGGGAGGCCTATAAATAGCTATGACTACTGTATCGGGAATAATTTTAATGATTAAGCAATTACTATCTGGGGATAGTGGTTCTTCTTTGATAGTTCGCAAATTATTTTTAACATAAACTACTACTCCGTCGTTTTGGTTAGTGTTTCTATCTGTTTTATATGAATAAAAACCGTTTAGAGATGGTAAGTTGACTGTCTGTTTTGACAGCCAACATTCTGTTAGTACGATAATATCACAGCTTATGTCAAGACTTTGTAATAACACTTCAAAACCGTCCATGTTCCGGTTTATGCTGCGAATATTTTGTGTAAGTAAGGTAAGCGTTTTGTCGCCAGAACGAAGAAGGTGTTTACAGTCCTCAACATTACAGATTTTAGATTCAGACACAGTAAAACTATCTAGATCACTGATTAGCTGATTGCTCATGATAACTACAGACTAAGAAGAAATATAAATAAGTGATGAGCTACCTGTTTGTGTGCCTACTAAATAAAATATTCTGTGGCGCTCTTAGGCGCCCTCATAGTCTATGGAGTTAATGTAGTTGGTCTCTGCATGTTTACGTGCCGGGCAACTAACATCACCGGTTGGATGGTCACATTTCCTCCTGTATCTTTTGCACGTCGCACACTGGGGGGGAGAAGATTTGCAGCTGCAGTCCTTCACGGAGTGTCCCGTCTCTGCACAGTGGTTGCAAGTAGGACTAGTCTCACGGCAAAACTTAGCTGCATGGCCGAACTGCTGGCAATTGTAGCACCTGGTGACTATCGTAAAATCTCTCACCGGGCATGAAGTCCAATTAATAAAAATTCTGCTCTGGATGATTAGCATTTTTCTTATGCCAGCGGGTACTTCCAGTATGTAGTTGCAGGTAGGCCTTTCTTACCCGATTTATGGCTTAATTTAATGGTCTCAAGGAAGGATTCACGAGTTGCATTGGGCAATTTGTCTGATAAGTTTTGCTCGTAAATGCTCCTTCTCAGAAAGAGCTACGGGAACACCAATGACAGTAACCCTTGGGCGGCGTTTAGATGGTTCTTCTATTGTTAGGCCCGAGGTGAATATCTTCTCTGAATTTTTCAGTTTATCTATATCGCCTTTATTTTCTGTGCTAATCAGCACTCCCCCATTTTTCACTTTTTTCAGGCCACGGACTTGGAGCTTCAGTTCTTCGGGAGATATTAACTTTTGAACAAGTGACTTGGTGTCGTCACTTGTTTTGGTCTTATCGCTGGGATAAATGGCGATCGAACTCAGGTTTGCAGGACGGACGAAGTTGTCGGAGCCTTTCTTCACCATGCTAGCATAGGAATTGTCGGACGGATTCAGCTTCGACTCAATAACCTCTTTGAACTGGTTGAGAGAGTGCGCCACGTTTTGCTGCTGCTGTAGGTGCTGAACGGTACTGCGTGACTG
Source organism: Noctua janthina (assembly GCA_963576755.1). NCBI lineage: Eukaryota > Metazoa > Arthropoda > Insecta > Lepidoptera > Noctuidae > Noctua > Noctua janthina. Next base: position 11,972,103 of record OY755055.1, read on the forward strand.
GATCATTTTCTGCTTCACCGATTGGTAAAGGACAGCCATCTGAGCAGTCCCACTTTGGACCTTCCGGCAAAGGGTTGAGACACGTTGCTTCTGGTCCGAGTTCATTTTTCCTTCACCAACAATAGAGCAGACTTCGTTCAGAATGCCATCTATAGACAATAACCATGTCTGGATCTCATGCGTGCTGACAAGATCACTCGGCAAAGCATTCTCTGCAGGTGCTGGTAGAGGTGGTGGTGGTTCACTCGGCGGCAATCGTTCGGTAGCCGATGGCGGAGGACTTCTTCGTAGTAATTGGCTACGACCAAACGGGCTCGATTGTGGGTTAGACATACTAACCGCAACACTTTATTTATTTACAATAGAAAACAATTATAATTCAGTTCATCTTGCACATAAAAGTTAGTATGGCACTAGTCACATGTGACACACTTATTACTTTGATTTTAACTGACGCCGCAAATAATTATTGATATATTTTGTCGTAATTGTATATAGATATAAGTACAAAAAACACGTCCACTAAGTCTCACGATTCGTGAAGTGATCAAAAAGGTTACAGTATTTGTGCCGCTTGAGGATCTCAGCAGCCGCAGCAGCAGCGCCTGCACAGCCCGCCGTGCTTGAAAGGTGAGATGGCGCAAGGGTGTCGACACAGGTTGCGTCCCACACCAAAGGCCTACCCACCTTCCAAGGCACTAACGTCATGCCGCCTGGTCTCTTGCCATCGTCACGTACCAAGCCGTTTGGTTCTAAAACCGCTGGTACGCCGGCGCTGGCAAGGGCTCGACGAATAATGTCGTTAATGCTGGCGTGCCGTGCAATGCGACCTGCGCTCCTGTAGCAGGACTTAATATTATTTTACAATGATTTACTTACTTATTACCAAATGTTCAACTACGGGGTATGTGCAAGTCTTACTACGGACTCACATAAGTTTAAATGTTTCACTGTACAAAATGTACGCTTGTATTACAAAATCTATCTATCTATCTATATAAATATAATGGTAAACTGATTGACTGACTGACTGGGTGATATATCAACACACAGCCCAAACCGTTGGTCCTAGAGACATGAAACTTGGAAGGTGTGTTCTTTGTGAAGAGTAAGTATCCACTAAAAAAGGATTTTTGGGAATTCCATCCCTAAAGGGGTAGCGTGTAGCCTGTGGGTTGACTATAGTGAAAGGGCATACAGTGCCCTCCGTGTCCAGTACAACAACGCGTTCCGGGCGGTGTTGGGGCTGCCCCGTTTCTGTAGCGCATCAGGGATGTTCGCGATGGCACGCACTGATTGTTTCTACGCTTCTATGCGTAAGCGGTGTGCGTCCCTGGTGCGCCGGGTGCGGGCCAGCCCCAATGCTATCCTGGCAATGATAGCCAACAGGCTGGATTGCCCTTATATTCGGCATTGTTGTGGCAGGCATGTTGCTGTTCCAGTGCCGGTGAGAAAATTGTAATTATTGTGTGTTTATTTTGTTTTGTTTCTTTTTCTTTATTTTTTTTTTTTGTTATTAATGAATAAGTTTTAAATTTGATTATATAATATTAGGAGTAAAATCTAAATTTAATTAATTTAAGTTGGTTATGTAAATGTATGTGTAATTTTTTTTTTTATTGATTATTTTAATGTTCGTGTTTTTTTTTTAATGTGATTTTAATTTTTATAATTTTTATATGGACAATGTCTGAAATAAATGATTAATAAATATATAAAATAGGGGATGGAAGTTTATATGAAAGTCCGTCAGTTTTGAAGTTAGGATCTTCAAATGTTGTGTTTAGGCTGACGATTGAAAATTAATTTATACGTGTTACAGCGTTTTTTATAATTCTACCCCCGAAGGACTAAAAAGGGGTATGAAGGTTAGTAATCGGATATTTTTCGACATCCACGCAGGCGAAGCAGTGGATAAAAGCTAATATGTTATAAATTTACTAATATAAGGTAAGTAGCGGGTACTTCACAAAAAGATCACGAATTCTCCGGCCGTACGAGCGGCGGCGCCGGGCTAGTAAGCGAGCTGTCGTCATGATTCGTCACGGAGGAAATAGTGATGGAGCAGTCGGTATCTATTGTACATACGTACGGGCGTACGGTAATGTACTGACTCTACTTTTACCAATTGAAGATATTAGCAAATTACGGTGTGCTGAGTTTTATACAAATAAAATATACGCGAACTTTTTAAAATTAAATCTTTTATGAATGGATAGTATGGTTTTGTAATGTTCTAAGGTTGGTGCGAAATGGTGTGTTATACGATATTTTTAGGGTTTTATTTTGTACAATTTGGAGTTTTCTATATTTTGTTTCCTGCCTGACTACTTTCCACACAGGTGCTGCGTAAGTCAGGCAGGGTCTAACAAGTGTAGAAAAAATAAGCAATTTGTTTGTACTTTCATTTTACGAACAATTACGTTCTCGAATCCAAGCGAGGCAATTTCGGCTATTAGTCCTTCCTCGACGTAGTTAGAAAGAAGAAGATAACTATGTCCTGAGTATGCAGACCGTCTTTGATGGCTTGACTTTCAGGTGTGTGGCGGTTGACAGCTACTCGATTATTACGTCTGTATAGCAGGTGAAAATTTTTCGAGTAAGACGAGATTTTGGTTCTGAGAAACTCGTGCGACCACGAGGGTTCTATGTCTAAAACGATAGGAGGAATGCGAGTGACCTTTTTTGTGATAGCATCACGAAGTCTTGTGCTGGAGTCAGCAGCCGATAATTGGTTGCCAGGCAGGTTGCTAAAGCTGTTGCTAGTCTTGATTGGCTCCGGTAGACTTTGTTCGGCTTGACGCGTAGTTCTTTTGGGAATTTTCCGTTCACTGGTTTTAGTGAGGCCTTCGGCCTGCGTTTGCCAACAGAGTTGGAGCGTGTTAGGAAAGTTGTCGAAATGCATCGTTTTCGACAACTCTTTATCGAGCGTATTCCCATCACTAGTGGCGATGCAAAATAAGTGATTATCGATAAGACGTGCGAGCACTAATATGTACACACTTAGTCAACTTCAAAAGCGATTTCCTCATAAAATAACGGTTTCGACTTTGAGATAAGACCTATTTTGAAATACTATGGCTTCCGAAATACTATGTTCGTGAAAACGTAAAACAGTGCCTGTGACTATACATGATTATGTTAACTGATTTGTGTAGTAGAAGAGGCAGCAATCTTTGAAACGAGTGATGTCTTTTATTTGCGTGTAACATCAAAAGCTAATAAGAGTAGTTCCAGATATATGTATATGTATTTTTAGATCTTCACTACTTTGAACTCATTCACCTAGAACATCGTAATACCCATCAAAAACCTAACAAATCGTAGCATTTACGGCTCACAATAAAGCGGAAACTGTTCTGAAGATTTCACACGATTTAGACTTGATTTAGACTGAGAACTATTGAGTGAAATGCGAGACCCAGTTAAATGTGGGTAGGTATGAGAAGGCTATTGTAAGCCCGGTAACGGAGGCATCCGACCAAATTGTGCCGAATGTGGAGATAAGTGAAATTTATGTGTAATGATATCGACTCCTGGCCTTTATATCAGTATGTTTGCTTCGATGGCGCGACTAGATACGTTCTAATTTATGGAGGTTGACAATTTGTATTAAATTGACCAGATAATGTGAGAGTATATCATGTCAGTATTTGTATATAGCTGTACACTAATTATTGGTTAACTTAATTAGAATTTCAAATAGCTCTATTGTATGAACTATATCGGTTATTGCTGGATGTCATAAATATCATGTTTTAATAGTGCATAATGTATCGCGGTAGTGTTTGTTTACTGTGTAAAGTTTTCCTAAATAGGCCAGTGTGATTTTACATAATTACTTTTATTACATTACAAACCAATTCATGGCTGAAACGGTACTAAGCTATACTGGCAAATCTGCATTATCATAACATAAAACTACTTGGTATATGTTTCATGAAAAATGGTAGCTGTACCAAATCTCATCCCCCGACTTGCCGAACAAAACAGTACAAGAGATTAAAAACGTAAATTGAAGGATATAATAATAACTGTGAAGTCAATGAGTTTGGCGTGCAGCCAACAATTACGACAGCTCCCCTACTAAAGGAACTTACGCAATAGTAAGTTTGTCACAAACAAATGAACTTCACCCTATATTGGAGGACCTATTTCTGTCTCCCCTGTGTAAATTAAATGGTCGTTATTCCATGTTCCAGCCACCTGCTACACTTTGTGATTCTCGCTAATTATTATTGCAAGTCTTGTTACGTAAACAGTGTATTAATAAATAAAATGCCGTACAGAATTAACGTTAATCTACGTAATTTTAATAGCTTTTATATGAGAATTTCTTCACCCTCTATTACACAAGATAACATCACAATTGTAATCCCGGAAGGGTTAGGCAGAGGTGTTCCTAATAATACAGTTATGTTTTAGTCCCATGTAATCGGGGGCGAGCATTTGCCATCAACCGGACGCAAATCGAGACTCCGTGGCTGCTACTGAGAAATTCCGGAAAAACCCAATAACACTTTGCCCGACCTGGGAATCGAATGCAGGACCTCATGCTCGGCAGTCGCGCTTGCGACCACTCGAGAAACGAGGCAGTAAAAAAAAGACAAGTCATTCTTTATTTTATTTTCTTTTATTTTTAAATCGACTAACATAAAAAAAAACAATGTAATTTCTAAGCATGAACGCAATTAAACCCAATATAATATTGTTGTCACACGTTGGCCCCAGCCCATCCGTCGGGTAATACCGCCCGTTATGCGGTGTCTCGGCTAAGCCACTTGTTTTCATTTATGGCCAAATGGCCCTCATTACAGCATAGAGCGAAGTGCTGTACGCCATTACACCTTAAAACGAACATTACTCTTGGTTTCGTCTTCACTCCAAACTTTTACTTTAGTACGTGGTAGATAATTTGAAATTATTTTTTAATTTTTGAGTTTGTCTTGAGTTATTTTTGTTTTGGGTCCCCGTATACCTTTAATAAGAAAATAGATTATTTCATAAATAGTTATTATTAAAGATTAAAAAGTAAATTCATTTTCATTTTTTTTTTTTTTTATTCATTTTTTATTTTTTCTTCATTTACGAGTTAAAAAGCTAATTAATTTGAATAATATGGATTTTTGTATTCGTTGCGTAGCGGTCTTTCAGAGGATTGGAGCTTTGATCTAAATTTAGATTTGAGTAACTTACCCGAGGATTAATGTAACAATGATCTCGCAATCATCAACTGACTAAATAAAAGTAATAATTACGAGACATGTCTCACTTTGCAGGATAGACAAGCGGACAGATAAGCTGGAAGTAGACTGCAAGAACATAAACATCATCGAGTTATGGTATCAGATGGCAGATGCTCCATTATGCGCTGCGCACTATAAATGTACAGACAAAAATTTTAAAAGCATAGACACTAGAAATATTAGACTGCAGAGTTTGCGCTTACGATATTTTTATAAGCAAACTGTTGCATAAAACTTTACATTTCTTCATCTGAAACTTAATTGGTTCTTTCGAACGGTTCCAGTTCAGTTTGGTTCGGATACTTACTCGGACGCTACTCGTACCCATACCAACTCGTCCGAGTGCGCTCGGTCAGAGCATACTCTGATCGTGTCAACGTGTCTTAAGGCACATTTTAAATTCTCATTTGGATGTTTTGGTGAAACTGTTGAAAGGTGCAGCCGCCCCACTGATTATGCTAACGATAATGTGATGCCACTGAATTAAGCTGTCGCGGTCCGCAAGTGTTATGGGGAACATAAATAAGGTATATTGTTTTTTATTAGGTTGACGCTTCTGAAGTTATACGGGTAATAAGCTGGATTTTTTAATATAGAAACTGAATAAGGGTTGTACGGTATTTGTTGTAGCAAGTACATAAACCCTTTGTTCACATTTTCTTTCTTGTAAGCCGATATTTCATTTGAAAAGAGCAGTGATTATATAGAGCAATCATCACATTATTTTTAAAGTTACATCAATTTATTAAAATAGTTATCGAAACGTGGTAGGTACTGAATATCATCATACCGAAAATTATATATTACTAGCTTTTGCCCGCGGCTTCGCTCACTTTAATTTCGAATTTGACAATCAATTCAAGTTGTACTCTGCTTGTAATAATAGAGTTTAATCATGATTCTAAAGACACGTGGCGCCATCTATTATCATAAGAACGTTATGGTGGTTTTCCTCGGGAACAGTACTTTTTTTCGGGATGAAAGGTATGTCTATGTCCGTTTCTGTACACCTGACAACGTATACGCAAAATTTCAGGATGTTCGGTTCAGTGGTTTTATAGGCTTGAAAAGGTAACAAACAAACTTACTTTTGCATTTATGATATCAGTTAGGATAGGGCTAGAATAGTTAGGATTTCGTCACAAGTACGTTGTTTCATCGACGTCGGGAACAAAAGTGAACTTTTATTAAACATAAACGTTCCAACAACTAGGTACTAAAATAAATAGAAACAGTTATAATACTACTACTACACTCATGTGTAAAAAGACAAATTTTATGCAGATATGAAGTGAGATTAAAATGGAATAAACCTTTACAACCGTGGGTCGTTTGCTTAAGCGTTATGTGCATTACCTGCACGCGCGGGCATTTTCAACTAAATATTCAGCATAATCCCCTAATGTTCCACTGAAACATGAACCAAAAATAATAAAAATGTATTGTTCAGAAGCTTTTATCGTATATCTGTTACTTAGTAACTACAAACACTCTGTGGTAGTGCCTAGCTGAGCAAGCAATTATTAACTTATGAGAAAAGCAAAAGAAAAAAGAACCGTACGATTCAAAATGGCGGAAAGTTTTAAAAAAAGAACACCCAAGTTTGAAAACTGCAGAGAATATTTTTTGCAGCAATAAATGTAAAACTTTATTTGCTAGTTTGTTACTCAGTCATGCCGAAACGGCTGCAGCGATTCCGATGAAACTTGGCATTAAAGTGAATCATAAACCGAACAGCATATCTACTCGTAGCTGCAGCAATGATAAAATTCTGTTGCGAGTAAAATAAATACGGAGCTATCAAAAATTTGTTCTAACTTTAAAAGCATGTCGATACTAGGTATAATATATTTACTTTTTTTGTAATAGTTATAAAGCTTTGTTATCATAACGCTCCACAAAATCTCATTTGTGCAGATATTATTATTCAAAACGACCGAGCCTACGCATTTAATACTTTATTAAAAGCTAAAACAGCTCTCCAGCACCTCGTTTTTATTTAAATGCGGGTAAATTAAGTTCATTTATATGTTGGGTGTCGACGTTTCGTGCTATAAAACACAATGGGTGCGATACACTGTTTCTAGCAAACTAACGAATTGCTTGAGATTACAACTTAACACAATAACACGGGGCACAATGAATTGGGTACAGCTCCAAAATGTCTCAACTCCGCCGCGATCAGACATTAACTGTCGTCCTCCCTCGAGTTGGACATCAGGGCTCTGTACAAGCGCGCTGTGTTGTGACTGGTAAGTACGTCGCGTCCTGTCACGACTGCACACTGGCGCGCTTTCCAATTCATTTTATGTCCGTTCTAATGACCGGATCCGACATATATTTATTAGTGGAATAGAGATGATGAAAGCTTCTGCTGTTTGGCATTTCCAGTAAATTTTAAGAGTCTTAAAATTGTAATACTATTTCTGCGTTTATTAAATGGGCTAGATCTTTTAAAGGCTTTCATTCGAGTGAATCCCACTAGGTGGACCGATGACCTGGTAAAGGTTGCGGGGATCCGCTGGATGCGAGACGCACGGGATCGGTCAATGTGGCGACACTTGGGGGAGGCCTATGTCCAGCAGTGGACGTCTTTCGGCTGAAATGATGATGATGATGATGAGTCGAGTGAATAGGAGGTAAATTCTTTATTTTTAAGAAGTGTTCTGCTTACTGTGATCATTTTAAGAAACTTAAACACAAAGCATTTATTTTATTTAAACTTACTTTTGAGTTGTCAAGAAGTGGATGAGTCAGTAAGACAGAAAATATAGCTGTCTGTGGATTAAAATGGGCAATAAACTCCGTGGACTCCATATCTATTAGGCAAGCGTGGTGATAGTAGCATGAAACATATTCCTCTTTTACACTAGAATGCTCATATTTATCGTTTGTAGCTGATGATGTTTGACATTTCCAGTATCTTTCAACGATACCGATGGCGAGACGATAGCATGACGAGTCGCACTGGCAGGGATAGAGTGGACCAGAACAGCCCAAGATAGTTGTAGATAGAAGCAGATGAAGGAGACCTTCATCCAGAGATCGACGACCCCTTAATAGGTTAAATTTTATAAAAATATATAATTGTAAATCATAGGGAATGAAGACTATTTTTATTTATTTATTTTAGTACATACTCGTTGGAATATGAACTGATATTTTATTACCTTTTGGTTAGGGATGCTGTGTTATCGACCTGGCAGATTCGATATTGCTTTGTATGTTGGAAATTTGTGTGTTGTTTAATTTTCTTGTTATGAAATTGGTGTAAATAGAGCTGTATTTTGTAAGGTCCGTGAATTGGGTCAGTTTGGTATTGGTTCTTTTATTAACAACGGGCACTGGTCAACAAGATTTCTTAAAATATTAACATTCATGTAGAAGATAGAAATAAGAAGTTAGCATGAAAGATAAACAACACAGTGCAAATGGTGCTTTCAGATTTTGAACCCGCAAACTTCTTAAAACACCCGGGAAAGGATCATGCCCTTATTTAAGTTTCCAAGAAACTATTTTCCTTACGCCCAAGTTCAAACCAGCGACAATTCCATTCCGGCCCAATACCTCTGACCGCAAGCCCATCAGTGCTTACTCTAAGTGCATTTTAAAATAAAATTGGGCATGCGGAAATCCCACCCTTTCATGTTTTCCTTCTTTCGCTTAAGAAAAGGTTCGTTATACATTAACCGAATCGGCTCGAACCCTTTTCGGGTCTTCTATTTTGCAAACAAAATAAAAACAAAAGAAAAGCGCATTGCGTTCAGAATTTGAGAACCTCTTTGGTTTTATACAAATGGTGTCCCTTCACTTTGTATACGATTTAATAGAAGATCTTTTTCATCAAGTGTCATTAGTGAATTTTCCCCATTTTCACGAACACTACATTAATTGATTGCCTTGATGTTAAAGTACAGTTTGAATTTCAACTCTCACCGCTGACTTAAACGTTGAAAAGTCACCAGAGCGTTTTTAATTAGATCACATTTATTTCCATTTAAGTTTTTCAAACAGCTTAGAATAAGATCTGAATTACAGTATTAACTAATTAGTTATTTTAAGTACTATTCTCATACTAGATATCTGATATATACTAAAATAATAAATGCTCATTTAATGAGTACGTATTGTAATTAGTTTGAAATATTTAACGACTTTAATTAATATTTCGACAAGACCTTCTTAGTTTAGTATCTCATATTATTTTTAATTACCAACAGCAGCCGATATTTTATACAATAATATAATTATCTGTAATAGGTTAAAACGGTCTGAGGCCCTAAACCAAGCGCGTGGTTCATACGTAACGAAAATACGTCAATTTTTTAATCGAAAATGCAATAGCATTCCTATAGCATTTATTATATTAGTTAAATTGTGAAAATATTATTATGTGAAACGAGTATTTTTTATTTTACAATTGACATATGTGTTACGTTTACACTGCGGGCTCGTGCTAGGGCCTCCGATCTTCAGAATAAACAGCTTCAAACTATTTCGAGAGAAATGGGTGCGTACAGTAGACGCTCATAAGTGCAGTACCATGCTAAAGATTACATTGCTGTGCGAGCGCGATACAGCAGCTGTGTGTGTGCGTATGCGTGTATGAGTGATGTCTCAACATTCCACACATAACACACACTAATGAACTGTCGTCACACTACGCGAAATAGCATTATATTTCTGTTGCATTTAGAATACACATCATAGTGATGACCTGTTCTTACCATTGCATTGTTAAAACTCGCGTAGTATTAACATGGGTTGGTAGCTGTTTGGGCTGAGCATGGGTTCACGATCAATGAAGTCCAAGTTCGAATCCATGTTATTACAATGTGTGGCTGTTTTTTGTTTCTTTGAAACCTTAATTATATTTGTATTTTAAGCAGAAAGTCGTTAGGTATTTATGTTTATTTATAATATAGTCATGCTTATTATTTATTTTTTATAAGAAGTTAAATATTAGATAGTTATTGTATTATTATTTAACCTCACTAATTGATTTTTATTTTATGTTTTCGGTGTTGGAAGGTGGAAATAAAAAAATGATGCTGAATGATAACAAAAATGTTTATACGTTTTATTTATTTATAAAATTAACAAACTTTTATGAGAATGTGACGTCACATTCCTATCTAGGCAAAAAAAGTTCTCTTATCACCGTTCATAAGATTTTTTGTTGTATAGGTACCCACTTAGTCAATTCATAATAAGAATAACATAACACGGAAAGGATATTCTAATAACACAAATATAATTGTTGATACCCGCTTATTATAGGTATCAGTATTCAGCAGAGTTAATTGAATATTAATATATGAGTTAGACTTTATGAACGTGTTTTTTTTTAATGTAACGTCACATTGAATGTATTGAGGTTATAGCTTAAGTGTTCATTTTCTTGACGAAAAGAATATTGAAACTAAACCCCAATTTAAGATCATTAAATTTAAAATTTATTTCTTAATTTTTTTTATTTTTATTTACGGTTATGTTAATATTACTAAATATTTAGTTACCCGGTCTACTTATTAAATTAAGTATTATTATTTTTTCGCCATAAATTAAGTCTTCCTTTTGGCAAGACTTGAAAGTCTTCTCGTCAGAAAATACAGTCACCTCCCAGTTAAAATGTAAATAATCTCGAGCAAAACGTAATCTTTCCTCCCTGTGTAAAAACAGCTAAAAACCATTTTTGACACAAACAGTGTCAAAAATGGTTTTTAGCTGGCTTCCGATGATGTAAACCTTCAGCATGGACTGCATGGCGAACAGTCTGTAATGTAGTATCCAATTGCTCTGTAAACATTATAGTTGGAATGAAACCATTTGTTTCATATTCTTCCACCATAAAACGTCGCTGAGTCGGGTTAATAAGCGGCGGCCTTTCACTTCTTAGACGACTCTTCAGACTACCTTCTTCCTCAAACCTCTTTACCCAACGGCTAACAAAATTTCTAAAAAAAAAAACAAAATATGATTACACACTTGCAACTAGCAATTTATTTAATAATAAGAAAATAACACACCACTACTATCATCATAATAATTATAATTTTTTAAAATAACTTACACATTTTAAGCCAATTTCAGTTGAAATTTAAGAAATATTAAGCCCATTTTTACGCAAAGTGACAATATTTGCCCTGGCATCAATGATACTAATATTAGCTTGCATCTTGAATAAAGACAATCAAACAATACGCTAATCGTAATAATAACACAAACGCTCGTAACAAAGTTCACCAATTAACAATGTCATAACTAACTACTTTGTTCAATCCAAAAGTTTATTTTGTTTCACATTCACCCTCATCTTTTTTGTTAATAATAAGTTCCAACTAATATTTAGAAAAATCGGGTCTAACGTATCATTTATAATTAAAACACAAAAAGTGTAATGTCACTAGGGTTCGAACGCAGACTACACTGTGCGAGGCATTTTATCTATAGCGTTAACCGCTAAGCCAGATAAACACATAATTGTTAGTTTGAAATTAAATATCACTAACTTAATACTCCGTCGCGACATGACAGGCTTGTCACTAAGGCAAATGATCATTATATCGCACTCTTTCTGACTGGATAATTATGAAAGAGTGCGATATACGAGATCGTGTATGTGTGCAAAATGTTTGTTATGGTAAAAGGTCGTAAGTGCGACTTGTTTTGATGCGATCGTTTTGTGAAACTGCTACTGCACTTATGGTCTCTACTGTACATACGTCTCTCAAGGTTAATCAATCAATCTTGATTAACGAAGGGAAACTGAACTAATTTAATTAGTACAAAATCGTTGTATGTAAGTTTCACTTGTCTCTATCCGAAATATTAATTAAATTGGTAAATTAAGTGTTTGCGTGTATGATCGGTTCACGAACAAGCTCAATAACTTTTAGAAATCGGAGTTATATTTAAATATTCTATTCTGTCACGGAAAATTACTAGGACAATTATTGTTATTTATTAGTGCTGTTGGATAAACTGCGCTAAATTTTTATAAGGGCATTCAGGGATGATGTAAGCTTGAAAAGCCTTGCCAGCTTTAGTGAAATTTAAATACTGCCTTTTTTTAGCCGGTCAGAGCCAGTCATAGCAGAGAAAGACAAAAGCAGATAGGATCAACAGGGCCATATTCAGATTGATAAACATTAAGGAGTCGACACACCAATGACTCTCCGACTTTGTTGTTGACCGGTGACTTTGTTGTCGGCGGGCTAGCTGGCGGTTTCAAATCATTGCAAGTCGAAAAACTTTGTCGGCGGCACAAGATGTGAATTTGATTACAAGCTTTTATTCAACTCGCAATGTTTGTTTGTTTCTTTAGGTCAAATCTTGCAAATGAATTTTAAAACATTTATCCCCAACCCATTGAGCTGCAATTTTGCATATACGTTTAGTTTGGATGACAATGCATGGTTAGCTAAGTGATTCTAAATAAAGTAAGGCTGTATAGATATTTTTTATGCTCCTCCATAATATGGGTATCAATTAAAAGGATTTGCTGAGAAGAATACGAAAAAAAATACGTCACATCCATATGTCGGATCCAGTCGTTAGTATGGACATAAAATGAATCGCAAGAACGCCGGTAATGACATCACGCGAACTACTTACAAGTCTACCCACGCCACAGCGTGCTTCTACAGAACCCTCATGTTCAGCTCGAGGCAAGTGAGACTGTCAATGTCTGATTGCGGCGAAGTTGAGACGTCTTAGAACTGTACCCGATTCATTGTGCCCCGTGTTATTGTATTAAGTTGTAATCTCAAGCAATTCGTTAGTTTTGCAGTTCAAAAAAGTTCTAAAACTACAGCAAACGTGTCCTTATTAAAAAGCATAGGGGAATTATAAAACGAACGAATAAAAAAAACTTAGCGACTGATGATGAGATACTGTTTTAATAACTTGAGCGAAATGAATTTAAATAATAATAAAATCCAGAACGAGCTTACTAAAAGTGGGTTGTGATTAATCTATTTCAGATATTAAAATTCTAGCCGTGCGATTAAATTACTAAGTGAGCGACTAGAAATACAGAGAGGACAACTTCAATATTAAGACAGAGACGATTTTTCCAATGGAGGTTTTACATAACGAATTAATTAAATCATTTACCAAAGAGAAATTATTAATCAGGTTAATAAAAATTTAATTGGCGACCAATATACTGAATGGGCGACTATTGTACTAAGTAAGTAACTATTTATCCGGTCATTGCGACAAGGATAATATAGAAGGCAAGAGCGAGCGAAGGGTGAGAGAAACTTCTGGCACCCTGACTCGGTCAGGTTAGGTTCGAAGGGGATGTCGGGGACTAGTGAGCGAGCGAAGTGAGGGAACTAAGACCCCGGAATCCCCTTCGTGTTAGGTTACTTTAAACCCTGCAAACAGAAATAGGACTACGCCTTATCTACAATCTAGTGGTTAATAACTTTGTTTTAGGTTTTTTCAGAGTCCTTGAATTATCACACTGATCGTATTGAACAACTGGTAGCTCTTTGTATTTTCAAGTCGCTGTTTTAAACATTTGTATTCGCCCACTGTTTGTCGCTCACTTAGTATTTCAGTAGCCCATTCTCAACATTTATGACACCTTTAATTTGAATTTATTTTCGCTCGTTTAAATACTACCCTTTACCAAATATTGAAAAAAATGCAGGACGTAACGTTGACACTCAAACAAATATTAGGTCGCTCAAATATTATGAAGCTTCTCATTTTGTATTTTAAGTAACTCAAATTAATGTTGGTAAGTCGCTGTTCTGTTGATTTCTCGTCACTCGCAGTCAGTCGCTCACTTAGTAATAATATAACGTAAATTAATTATTTTAGACATAGATTCTTTTTTACCGATTGTGTATATTCCCAGCTGCTTGTTAACTTTTTATTTTGTTTTACATCTTTTGTGTAGTAAGCAACGACTTATTTTCGGGCCTACGCTGTCCCCCTATACTTAAGTATAAATGCTGTAACCATGATAATATTGTAATACCAAATGATTTGAAAAGAGTAACCATGGAGTTTCTTGCCGGTTCTTCTCCATAGAAAACGACCAACCCGAACCGTGCACCTTTTTTCGACATTTTATAAATGTTCATCTAGGCTTATGTGAAATAAAATATTTTGATTTTGAGCCTAACGGAATAAATCCTGACAATCCGACATTTTAAAAGCTGGTTTAAAAAAAAAATGTTTTTTATAGTTTAGTGTCGCTGGATAACTGAATGAGTACGTCAGTCGCTGTTATGTCGTCGAACGGTGGTTATGGTGTGTAGAGCCCATTAGATTACTCATGTAACATTAGGTTATATTATTCTAAGAGAGTACTTAAAAGTAGCAGTACTCTTGCTTCCAAAATTATCAGAACAGGTGACTAATGGAGTGTGACAATACCTGTAATAGTAGGTATGATAGGGCATTGTCGAACTACCGTCATAAGTTTATTCTTCAGAGTTCAGACTAGTGGATACTTACAGGTTTCCACGAATTCATTTGTATTTGCGACGATTCGCCAGACGTACTTGTAGTTATTAGTCCTCAGAATTCAATGCAGAATTAATGTAGAAAATTAATAACAAATATCTAATTATTCATAATTATGAGGAATACTTTTTTTACACCACAGCGGTGAAGCGAAAAAGGAGGGTTATTATTTTTTATGGCTCGCTTATTTTTGTTGTAAAAACATGTTTAAATGAACATGGTCCTATAGCATGCAACATGGTGTTGTTGATGTAGTTGAAAGCTATTTCGGTACATAAGATGATTATCTCAAACACCTAAAGAATTTCGCACCAAAATACATAATTACATTACTTAATCAAGGACCCATTTGCGGTTGGTTTAAATATATTTCTCATCAAATTAAGCCGAAGTGTGGCATAAATATAAAATATATCTATTTTATGGCGGCGTGGAAGTGAGCATTAACGGAATATAATTATGAGGTCCAATAAAATCGGCGTTTGGCACATTTAACGACTGTCTCATAAACGGATTTAATTATCTTACTTGTGTGCTGACGTAATATAACGAAATTTATTACAGTCCCTGTTTACATATTTATTATTTGTACATATTTGATGTACATAGATCTGTTTGCAGTGCTCAAATAAGCCTCTGATTGTTTCCTCAGCCTTTAATCTGCTACTTATTCGACGTATTACTTGAATGAAACTAATAATTATATGGATCATAACATAACATGACGTCTGCAATCCCCGAACGTTAGGGCAGAGATGTACCTAATAGTACACCCACATTTCGCCAAATATTTTTAAGTCCCTTGTAATAGGGAGCGAGCCTATTGTCATCAAACGAGCACAAATCCAGACTCTGTGGCTGCTACTGAGAAATTCCTGATTGAAAAACCGAATAACACTTTGCCCGACCCGGGAATCGAACTCAAGACCTCATGCTCAGAAGTCGCGACTGCGACCAATAGACCAACGAGGCAGTGGCCAGATTGGATGGATCAGTTACACGTAAAATTGTATTAAATGCCCCAAATATCATGTTATATCTATATAATATAAAATGGTAAACTGACTGACTGACTGACTGGGTGATATATCAACACACAGCCCAAACCGCTGGTCCTGGAGACATGAAACTTGGAGGCTGTGTTCTTTGTGAAGAGTAAGTATCCAAGAAAGGATTTTTGGGAATTCCACCCCTTTTTTTTTCGAATGGGTAGTCATCAAATGACCCCGCACTGGGCGGAGCGGAAGGGAGTGTCAGACTTGTACTGACTAAAACCCATCCATGTTCCTTCTTTGCCCTTTGTGTTCCAGGGCCGCGGTATCTATTTCGAACAGTCCCTTAGCCCTGGAAAGCATCGGCCTTTGCGGACCCCTTTCTGTGTGCTGACATCTCTTTGAGGCGCGCGTGGAACACGAACTTCTTCTTAAGTTAATGTCTTTCACAAAGATACTGTCTTCTTTTTGTAAGCTTAACTCAGTTTCGCCTCCTTTCTTTTCTTTAGCTTTCTGTTTAGTGGCAACAATCTTTTCAGCTGTATATTTTATCTATACTTCTATACTAATATTATAAAGCTGAAGAGTTTGTTTGTTTGGTTGAACGCGGTAATCTCAGAAACTACTGGTTCGGTTTGAAAAAATATTTTAGTTTTCGATAGCCCATTTATTGAGGAAGGTTATAAGCTATAAAATTTCACACGGACGAAGATCGCGGGCAACAGCTAGTCTATACATATAAAATATAAAGTCCTGACTGACTGATAAATGATCAACGCACAGCCCAAATCACTGGTCCTAGATACATGAAACTGGAGGGATATTATTAGATTTATATTTTCTGGAGTAGATTTGCGGCAAGACTGTTTCTCCCACGGCCAGCTTATGTGGCTTGCTCACGTGTAAGCTCTCCAACTGGCCTAGTTGTTTTAGTGACCGCTTCCAAATTAGTGAAAAACATTGTATATCACTACATAACATCACTACATATTATGAAGTCCCCCCGCGCGGGCAGACGGTCTGTTTGTTCGGGGTAAACTCAGGAACTACTGAACAGATTTTCATACAGTTTTCACCAATAGAAAGAGGGATTAGCTGAGAAGATTATAGGCTATAATTTAAAAACATTTTGATATAGAAAGCTGCTTGAATGATGATATTTTGAATTAAGACAGAAAAAATAGTCCTTTCGTGGCGTGCGCTGCTTAAATAGTAAAAGTTACACGAAAATAATGTATGAGGGAATTATATACAGTACTTTTACAGTTTTTATGTCTTGTAGCTGAGACTGTAGCTATATTTCATTGTTGTCTTTTTTTCGACTATTCAAAAGTGCCTGTAACTGGCCTACTTGATTTAAATGCTTAGTTTTGCTTTTGATTTTGAGTCCTTTTATAAAATTGAAGTTTTTACTTTTTATTTTATTCATTTTTATGTCGTTTTTTTGTGTTAGTGTAAATTTTAGTGATAATAAAACCATACAGTTACCACGGTCACAACAAAACCATTCCATACACACCAAATGATAACATAAGTAATAAGCATGTTATTTTGTAAACATGGCATTTCAAACTCACGACATATCGAGCAAATTAATAAAACTGATCTAAGCTAAGCTAAGCTGTGGTTTTTCAAGGGTTCAAGGGTTAATTAAACATGCCCCTATAGAGCGCTTCCAAATCGAATCCCGCATATGTAATACACATCCCGGTTGTCATTCGAAAAACTTTCGAATGTCGAACTGTTTTTCACCTGATGACAGAATAGACCCCGGAATTTAATCAAATTGATTGAACGAAATTTGACGATTGCACTGCATACCATTTTATGATCCGATTCAACGAATTTATTTCAAAACTATGACAATCGGGTTAATAAATGATTCTGTTACATAAATGGAAAATTTTAACAATATATAGCGCGTTTGTTTTCGGTTTATCCGTATTTACATTATAAAGTTATGGGGACCTATAAACTAGGATTGAGTGACCATTCATAAACCCGACACCTATCCTTCATGAAAGGTCTGTCCTCCAATTTGTTAGAGCACACCAAACTAATCCCTTCTATAGTTAAGATTAGGGTTCACTCCGGTCTACTTCGAATATCTCTTGCAAGTATTCAAACAATACATATTTACAGAAATACTCAACTTGACAAATGTAACAACTGCCCCAACATATGCGTACTGAAGAAACAAGTGACGCGAGTATAATAAAGAATGAACAATATGGGGCTAAGTTTTCGAGATGTCACGCACGCGACATTAGCCCCACTCAGCAAATAAAGAAGAGAAAAACACGGTCGGAATACGAGCAGTCAAATGTTATACTCGGTGACATGCCATATAAGAATTGGGGAGTTAGAGTGAACTTCGCAATACACTTACTGAGAAGGCTAAGTTCGCGGCGTTTGACCTCTTAGTCGGCTCTCTCATCCAAATAACGCGATGTGCCGGAAAGCCTAGCTCCCCGCTCCTCCCCCCGACGAACACATGAGGAAGTTTCCACCTAGCTTTAAAGTTAATTAAGTGTCGCTTCCCCGCCCCTCCATGTTTTGTGAGATGTGTGGCACTCCGGGTGGACTGGATTGGCAGTTTAGCTGTCTCCTCGTCGAGACGACTTCAACTTTTGCATAATTGTGTAAGCAGTACGTCTCAACTGTCCAACTAATTGCGCCATTTAACAAAGTAATTTTATCAACATTTTGAACCATTTATTACTACCATATAATTGAAATAGCTTATCTAATTCTCTTATAATAAAGGTTATAATTGTTACAAATCACTTTGACATTCTGTAAATTGTGCCGTTAGGAGCGAGAACAGTACGAACACAAATATCAGTAGCCAGCTTTGTAATATTTACCAAACTTTTCTATTAAATAAATCTAGTTACGGCTTTGACTAAAATGTATTGTACTCCTGGGAATAAAAAAGTTACACCCTTTTTCGTATATGACAGCTGAGGGATAAATCATCCAAATTGTGGCAACAATGAGCTCGGCCATAACGAGCTATTGTCTAGCCAGTAAAAAATGAAACGTATAAACGCTAAAGGTGAAAAAGCAGGTAAATAAAGCACAACGGTTGGGCTTGAGGTGAAAAATCACTGACAAACCACACAAAAATCATTCAAGTTAACGGCATACAACGATCCGCACTTCGGTCGCTCGTGACCTGTGACTCGCCCATTTTTCCTCCCCGGAACGACAGCTAGGCCTCTGCGAAAACAAGCGAAAATGGAAGGGAAAAAGAAAAGCCAACCACGCTCCACTGATATTGAAAACGAGAACAAGCACTCTGTGATTCTTTCCAACACAATAGTTTGTGTTAACTGAGCTTCAAGTAGACTTACGACACTCCATACCAGGTTACATACTAGTCACTAGAGCCTCTTTTGTCATGTGAGCATCGTTTTATTTTATCGATAGTTTGAACAGTGCTTAGGCATATTATTTGGGGTATTTCTCAAAGCGCAACTATTTTTAAGCACAACCAACTAAGCGCAACTAAATTATTTCTCGAAGTGCAACCATTAGTTGCTTGCGCTCACTAATAAAAATAAAAATATCATAAGTATAATCCTCAAAGCGCAACCATGATCGAAAAAAAATTAACGAACCCATTATACCCCTCTCTATTTTTCATCATGGTTGCGCTTTGAGGAATAAAGATATAATATTTTTAATTTGAATTTATGAGCGGAACTAATGATTGCGCTTAAAAATAGTTGCGCTTTGAGGAATACCCCATTTATTCTTTTAAGGTATTCATTTCCAGTAACTTTTAATAGCGAGGTGTGATGAATATTGAAAATCGTATTGCGAACCTCAGTTCTTAACTCGTGTACAGTTGCATAGGATTTTTTATAGGTATTCGAATAAATAAATAAATAGCGCCCAAAAAGTTGTTTGATTGTTCACTTTGAATAAAAAGTCGTATGGCACCATAATGTTCCAGTTTGTAAGCCATATCGTCGCCTCACCGCCTTTTATTTTTGTTTCAGACCTGCCGCCCAGAATTACAGCGCCCAAAAAGACGCCTTTTGTGGTCATCACCTATGTTATCACATTTTGATCAGGCCTTCAGTTCTCACACATAACATCCCGCCTGTATCCCTGTAGTTAGGCACAGGTGTTTACCTAATCGTACACCCACATTTCACCAGTTATGTTGAAGTCCCATGTAATAGGGGGCGAGCCTATCAATCGGGCACAAATCCAGACTCCGTAGCTGCTACTGAGAAATTCCTGATGGAATAACCAAACAACATTTTACCCAACCGGGAGTCGAAGACGCATACACAACAAAATTTCCACGCGAACGAAGTCGCGGGCAACATCTAGTATCTAATAAATCTAGTAAATGCACGTCGGTACTTCAAACAGCGCGGTCCCCCTGGCAAAGATCCAGCCTTTCGTAGGTGTTGGCGTGACGGGAACCACGAAAATGTGTAAGAGAAGGTTTACTCCGATAGTATGGATACCTAGTGTGGAAAAAGGACAAAAATTATTCTTAGCTTGTTGTTAGATTGAAGTAAAAGATCAACGATGGAAGTGATTGCTTTTTACTAGAAGAATTCATTGTTGTCCTAATGAATGTATGGAACAGCAAAAAAGTTCTGTCTCCACGATGCCACTGAAAATTATTATATTCTGAAACAATAAAAATACTAATTTAGCTAGCGTACACTGCTACTAAATAAAAGAAAATGAATAAAAACAGGGTTATTGATTCATTCTAGAAACACGTCATAATCATAATTTCCTTCCTTCCTATATCTTATATCTTATCCTATCCTATTCTACCCTATATTCTTTTCCATCCTATACTATTCTATCCTACATTCTATTCCAACCTATCCTATATCCTATCCTATATTCTATTCCATCCTATCCTATATCCTATCCTATTCTATCCTACAGGGTGTAAACAGACCCTTCACATAGCCGTCAACCAAGCATTCTGTACAACAAACTAAGTAACTTTACGCAAAAAATATTGCTGAGAATCGACTTTTTTTTGGGGTGAAAAATCACGTTTTAAGGTAGGACTCGATGTAAAGCACTCAAAGCATTGTGCTGATAGATGGATTAAATAGTACGGGGGTCGTGGAGGTGTGTAAAGTAAAAATCTTACATTAAAAATATGTATTTCAAAAAAAACTTGTGAACAAGTTGGAACTTTGACCCCCAAAATGTCCGTAACTAGAAGGTTCCCAGGTATGGTCTAGAACAAAAAAATTATATGTTAAGGGTCTATTTATACCCTTTATATCCTATTCCGTCCTATCATATAATATTATAAATGCCAAAGTAAGTTTGTTTGTTTGTTACGTTTTCACGCCTAAACCACTGAACCGATCATCCTGAAATTTTGCATATACTTTTCAGGTGTACAAAAACGGACATAGGGTACCTTTCATCCTGAAAAAAAGTACTGTTCCCAAGGAAAACAACAATAACGTTCTTATGATAAGATGGCGCCACGTGTCTTTCGAATCATGATTGAATTATGTTATTACAAACAAAGAAAAACTCGAATTGATTGTTAAATTCTAAATTAAAGCGAGCGAAGGAAAAGATAGTATACAATACATTCATTAATTCACCCCTTTTTTCGCATTAGGACACCAAACAACAACAGTACGCCACCTGCAACGATTCACTTTACGCTTTGTCCATGTTCATACGTCTGGTAATACACGCACGCATTTAACGCGTTAGACGTGCGAATAAAAATGAAAATATTATAAATAAAGTAATGACCGCTAGAACATTAAAATAAGTTAGCAGCTGCACGTCCAATCAATTCAGAAAGAGACGAAATACTGTTTTTTCACCTTTATTATAGTAATTCTGAGATCCCTTCACATGTACCTTCTACATCTTCTCATAACGTGTGTGAACTGTTCAAATACCACCCGCCTTCTATTTGTAAGGTCTGACACTGATCCGAATTATGATTGAATCCAAACCGATTTGAATGGCTCCTTTGTTGGCACAAACGCGTCATCATTATATGAAGAGAGTTTTAGCAAATAGAATTTATATTCGTACATGGAATTTAGTTGGGAATTCGAAATGTAAAGGGAATTATTGTTTGGTTAATAAGATTTAATAACATCATCTGTTAATTAAACTACTCGTGGAGTAATTATTGAATTGCTTCGGGCTGCTAGTTCTGACTACACGTGCCAGGTACGACGCGCAGACTATTTACTGTAGGTATTTAATTTTAAATTAAACGTGCTTCTGTCTATTTTTTGTTTTTAAAATAGTTTCAATGTATATAGTATTTTGTAGAACATAATATATTATATATTTTAAGCTGGAAGGGGATGCCCTAGAAGGACCGTATTGAAGATGTTCTCCAGAAAGGTCAGAGTACGTGGCCCTCGCAACCAGCGTGCGTGCATGACCGTCACGATGCAGTTGGACGAAGGAAAAATATCCTAGCAGGAGTCATGGGAACACGGCGTGAGGTCATGTAATATGTACCAAATCAAATCAGTTTATTTTACAGGGGTTGAAATAATGTTTTACACCGTGGCTTTCTCAAACTAAAGGCACCCCAGATCCACAGAATATTAGTGGTAAAAAGATTCTGCCTAGCCTTTTCCTAACTATGTTAGGGCCCGCTTCCAGTCTAACCGGATGCAGCTGAATACCAGTATTTTACATGGAGCGACTGCTTATCTGACCTCTACAACCCAGTTAGTACTAGGTAATGCGATACTCCTTAGTAAGACTGGTTGTCATACTTTTTGGGCTGCAATGACAACCTGTAACAACTGTCAAAGATCTTTAAATGACAGCCGGGACCAACGGCTTAACGTATTTTCCGAGGCACGGAGGAAACTCGGTATGTAATGGGTGGTCACCCATCCACAGACCAACCTAGGCAAGCACGGCTTGACCTAAAGATAGATCTGAGCGGCTGTTATTATTTAGCCACGAGTTCCTCTTAGTGCTAAAAAGATTAATACAACATTAATCCTCTCAAAAACATTCTAACATATTGATTCTTCCACCGATCGAGGAAAAGATAAACACAGATGTATCAATTACTTTACAAAGCTGCGGAAGTAGTGAGCGTCAGTTGTTTCGATGTACTCCGATGGACTGGCAACCTGTTACTGTTCGTGCAATATTTAGATCTTTTAGCCGAACGAGGTGTTTGCATGGCTCTTCCAGCGTTAGTTTTTTTGTTGAGATCGGTGTAAAAATACTGGGAAATGGTTGAATGTTACATATAGGTATATTTATTGAGTAGAAAAAGAACGAATGAGGCTGTAAACCAATATAAAATCTTTGGTGATATGCAACCTAGTTAGAAAGAAAGGAGTTAAGAAAATTGAGTTTATTTGGCATTAAACAAACCTTAAAAAATATACAAAATAAATAATAAAACAAAACTAATAATGCTAAAAGGGCCTCCGCTCATCATAATGCCAGATGTCAACACAAGGTGTACCACCTGACGCTAGTTAGTTAGACATTTATTAATTACGCAATAAAATCGATGCAAAAAGAAATATGCAAGTTTTTAACGTTTAGATGTCTGTTCATCAATCACGCGCCAACGGCATTGGCAAACGGATATCCCGTTTGATAATGTGAAAGAAAAATTGGACATAGAAGAAAATTTTCATTAAGACTCCAAGCGAGAGAAGTGGAAGGATAGATGAAAGGCCTTTGCCCTGTAGGCGGACAATACTGTCTAACTAAAAAAATAATACTCCAAGCTCGACAGTCGCACTCGCGACACTAGACCAAAAAAAAAATCAATAACGCAAATACCAGTATCTACTTTGCATTACACCATAATGCCACCACTAATAGTTCTCCAATTAACATAAATCCTCCAAAAAAACCAAAGGTAAGATAAATGCTTGTGACTAATTAAATATATGTGACGGAAGAACAATATGTAATTCACTCGCTTTTAATGCTCCCAAAGCCATTGCGATGCGGGACTCGCTCACTCACTGACATCTGCATTGCAGTTCTTCAAATAAGGACTCTTAATTAATTCACTGAATGATTCACAAAAACAAAACTGGGCTAAAATATTTGTAAGAACCGTTGAGCTATTTGTAAGAAGTCGTTGGTGAGACTCATTGATACTCGATTCCAAATAGAGAGTCTCATGGCCTCGCTGGTCTAGTAGTCGCAAGCGCGGACAGCTAAGCAAGAAGGGCCTGGGTTCGATACCCAGAACGGGCCTAATGTTATTGGCTTTTTTCCGTCAGGAGTTCCTTAGAAGCAGTCACGGAGTCTGGATTTGTACCCAGTTGATGGCAATAAGCTCGCCCCCAATGTGGGTGTACTATTAAATACCCCTTTGCCGACTACGGTAGAAACGCAAGGACGAAATGACCCGTTTTATGAAGATTTCGACGATGCGATGTCAAAAAGGTAGAAAAGAAATATCACTCGTCACGGAAGTGGTCATGCTATGGATGTAACAGATTTTCGGGTGGTTGCATTCGGCACAACCAGGCAAAAACATTAAAAACTGTAGGTTCGGGAAAAAACCGCTCGGCTAGGTTCGAATAAAGCCGAGCCGATGCGAACATGATTCAGCGATGATAGTTAGTACTCATAGTACCCTTAATGGACTTTAAGCGAGTGCTACTGTTATTCTTCACGATTCAATTACAAAAACAATGTGTCACTAATATTGCACACAATCATTGCTAGCTTCTACCAATTGATGACCAATTAATGATACACCAATTATGGTTATTTGACGGTTAATTCATTGCACAGTATCTACTGCGCAATTTACATTAAATATTTGATTATGGTAATTGTATTACTGATCTATTGGTTTTAAATAAATATGTTTTGGATACAAAATACTGATAACATCTTTTATCCTTCAACTATTCTCGTGCCAGCAATGCTTAACATTAACTGGTGATTGGTCAATTAAAGTGAATAAATTATTCTTCAATTCGGTCTATTAATATCGATAGTCACACTTTTAAAACCATGACATCTTAAACATAACTTTAAGACTAAGTTCCGACTTCAATTAGTTATAATATTTATAAGGTATATCTACTTTTTGATTAACCCTATGAACCCAAAATTAATATGTTAAGGTCCCTTAGAAACTGAAGAAATTTTTGCATTCCGTTAAAACGGGTCTGATCTATCTTTCTGTATACAGGGGTTCCTTAACTACCTTTGCGGCAAAACGAGGAATTTAAAACTCCATGCGCGTAGTACCTATGTACTTAGATCAATACCTATTTTATATACTCCTGCATTCGTCTGTCTGTATGAATTTTAAAATTCTACGTGAACTTATTCTGAAAACAGTAACATTTGAATTCAAGAGTTTTACAGACGGTATGGTGGCGTGAATAGAACTATTGAAATGAAGGTGCCAGGAACACATGTAGATTTTGAAGTTTCAGCTCGCTTTTGTAAGAAATTGAATGAAATGAATTAATGAATTTTGATACCAAAAAATAAATAGTTTGTATGGCATTAAATTAAATTAAAATGTGATTTTAGATGCACTAGGCATTAATAAATATACACTAACTTGAAAATGAAAATTATTTTCTTCATTCTAGTAACTACCATCTGTCAAACATATACGTTTGCAATTAGTATAATTAATACATTTTTAATCAACCCCTACATTCGAAAATCCATTTGCTGTGTCTTTTAAAATATTCTCTTTCAACATGTCTTGCACTGGTGAATTACCTTTTTAATAACAAAACGTCTAAAAAATACAAAACCTTTTGTACGAGACTACAGACCATTCCTAACAAAGCTAACATTTCATTCCAGTAACATGAGTGAGGGAGATAACAAAATTAATATCTAAATGGAAAACAGATTCATAATATTAATTAATTATTCATGTTGTATCTGAAATTACTCATACGTTTATAGCAGATGAAGAGGAAATAATAATAATGAGGAGATAATATCAGTAATTTCAGCACAGTTAAATGATTTCAATCATTACAAATAGGATGGTTTGATTGTAGATAAACAAATTCACTCAAAATCAAACCTAAAATGATGTTTATTGTAGATAATACCGTTTTGTAATTAAAATGTTAAGCTCATAAAGGCCGAGTGTATCTAGGCACGATGGTGGCCTTACTTTTTTGAAAAAAGATTTTTAATTTAGTTTCGGGCGGAATAATCTGAATTTTATCCTTTGAGGGATCTGAGTTTTATCATTTAAATTGGCGTCGCGCTGAGGCGGGGCTGTGCCAAAGGCAGTTGGCGTCAGCCACCAAGTACTTCCACAAACTTCGATTAACGAGTTCCGAAGATTTAGTGGCAGCGTAATCGTGGAAAAATTACTCTTCTCGAATAATTCACATAATGTTGGCTAGGTACGAACGTCGTTATCATTATACCGTTGCAGTTTAATAACATAGTATCGTCGTTAAATGTAGTGTCAACGAATTCTCAAATTAGAAAAGTTTCTTAGTTTAATAAGAATGTTTAGTGTCAACTAACTTAGTCTATATTACGATTATATTGACTGAAACTAAACGGGGTTCCAGAGAATCTACAATTAAGTTTGAAACTTATTTGTTCAGTTACAATCGTGGAGATTCCTCGAGTGTTACACGAGGCTGTGGCAATATTACATCTGGCGACAAACTCCTATCTCTGCGGCTTGATCTTTGAATTAGCTCCAGCGACTCACTAATTATCATAAAGTTTTAACAGCGACGAACTTTTGGCAACACTATCAGCTTCTCAGCAGAATTTCTTGAAATGTCTGAATATTTAGCAAAGGTTTTTTTGGCTCAGATAATACTCATTAAAGTTCTTGTCATTAATTAAAGTTGACAGTAGTGATTTTGGACGAGATATCAGTTACGACTAAAGAAGATTCTTGAGACTACTTCACTTGGTTTTATTACAACAAATTGATTAAAGAATTCACTTACAAACTCACACTTTGCGACATATTATCAGATTTCTGTTATCGAGTAGATTTGCTTATTTAATTAAAAATATGTTTACACAAATGACAATCTTTTACTGTTTAGGTACCCTAATAAATGTTGAGGTTATCGTCGTGGGATAACCAGCATGAAATTAATAATAAATACATTACCTACTTTAAGACAGTCTTGAACTCGAACATAACAGGAAAACTGCATTGAAAAAAACATTACCTACAACTTATTTAAACAAATAAATTATATAATTAAACACAATATTTCTTAAGTAAGTACTAGGTACTCACTTTGTCGAGTCTAGGGTACCTACTTCTTGACTTTTCATCGTAGGTACCTACTCCTTACTTCAAAGTAATCATGCAAAGTAAACAGCTCTCATGACTTTTTTTTTTTTTTTTTTTTTTCTCCGGATGGGAAATCATCAAATGACCCCCCCCACTCTGGGCGGAGCGGAGGGGAGTGTCAGACTTGTACTGACTAAAACCCATCCATGTTCCTTCTCTGCCCTTTGTGTTCCAGGGCCACGGTATCTCTTTCGAACAGTCCCGCAGCCCTGGCAGGCATCGGCCCATGCGGACCCCTACTTGATTGCTGACATCTCTTTGAGGCGCGCGTGGAACACGAACGCGCCGTCGACACAGCCTGTCGTCATAAGACGGCCGGACGGCGAGCTAGCCCATAACTCGCCGTCCCCAGGCCAGCGCCTACGGTGGTCGGAAGCCACCACGTGACCCCCGACGCCCAGGGCGTCTCCCGCGGCGGCTGGGACGTGAGGTTCTTTCCCTCTCACGTCCTGCCACCTCCTTCACTAGCATGACTGCTTCGCAGAAGGAGGTGACGGCTTCCCATTCTTTCTCGCTCCGGACCATGGCTTGAACCAAGGCCGGACGCGAGAGATTGCCGCCGCCAATCGCCGCTATGAGGACACGGCGGTGCTCCGCCCAAGCGGGGCAGACCTCCACGGTGTGTTCCACCGTGTCCTCCGGACGATCCTCGCAGTGGAAACACCCGGGCGTTTCCTCCCGCCCGATTCGGTGCAGGAACCTCCCGAAACAACCGTGTCCGGTGAGGACCTGCGTCAGACGGTAGGTGAGGGCGCCGTGGCGCCTCTCTAGCCACTCCTCAAAGAGGGGACTTATCGCCTCTATGGTGGCGTGCCCTGCACGGGGTTGCGACAGTCGCTCTCTCCATGTCGCCATGAGATCACGCCGGAGGTCTGTCCGCTGAGCGGTAATTTGTCGCGGCAGCGGAGTTTCCCCCCTATATAGTGCTTCCGCGCGCCATTCATGCAGGCGCGCGAGGACTATCGCCTCCAGATCCCATGGCGGCAATCCGGCAAGGAGGCTAGCCGCCTCGCCAGAGATCGTGCGGTACCCCCGGATTAGCCTTATGGCTATCACCTTTTGGGGCGCGTTCAGGTAGTGGGCGGCTTGCCGCCTCAAAGAACGCGCCCACACCGGGGCCCCGTAAAGGGCCATGGACCGCACGACCCCCGCGTAAAGCTTCCGGCAGGAGGCGTTTGGACCCCTCAGGTTGGGCAAGAGCCGCTTGAAAGCAGCCCCCGTCCGTTCCAGTTTGGGAGCCAAACGTCGGAAGTGCTCCACGAAGTTCCACCGACTGTCGAGGACGAGTCCTAGGTATTTCAACGTCGACCCGACGCCGATGGGAACCCCTCCTGCCATCAGTAGGGATCCCGACGGTGGCGCATTTCGATGCCCATGAAAACACATGGCCTCGGACTTGTGCAATGCCACCTCGAGTCCCAATTGCCGGATCCTCTCCACAACTATCGCAACCCCGCGTGTCATGTTTTCGGCCGCCGCCTCGTGCGACCTCCCTTGCGCCAGTACCAGCGTGTCGTCAGCGTAGCAAACTACACTGACGCCGGTAGGGAGGTCGGCGCGCAGCACCCAGTCGTAACCGATGTTCCACAAGGCCGGCCCCAGAACCGAACCCTGTGGAACACCGCACGACATCTCTCGCCGGTTCCATTCTCCGCTCCGACTGGGGTAGATGACGGCTCTATCCGTCAGGTAGTCCCCGACCACGCGACGAAGGTAGGTCGGCACCCCGTGATACCGGAGTGCCTCCGCAATGCAGGTCCAGGGCATGGAGTTGAAGGCGTTGGCGATGTCAAGAGACACCGCCAAGACAACCCCGCCCCGGGACACCGCGTGCCCCGTCGTGAGGGCTCTCACGCGTATGATGGCGTCCACCGTCGAGCGCCCCTTGCGGAAACCAAACTGGTGTTCCGCAAGATCCGGCCCCATCCCTGCAAGGTGCCCGGCGAGGCGGTTGGCAATGACTCTTTCAAAGAGCTTGCCCACCTCGTCGAGCAACACGATGGGCCGGTATGCGGACGGAGAGTCCGCAGGGCGCCCTGGCTTCCGGATTAGGACCAGCTTCCCCGTCTTCCAACGAAGCGGGAACTGGCCTCTCTCCAAGCATGCGCTTAGGAGCCCTTCCAGTCGGGGCCCGAGAGCCTCTCTACCCCAGTCACCTCCGGAACGTCATCGTCGTCATCGGTGTGGTTCGCTTCCGGCACCGCACGCGGTGACGGAGCCATAGGCGGGGGAGGATGCTCCCCTCGCGAAGGGAACAGAGCGCTCACCACGTCCTCCACGAGCTCAGGCCGGAGACTCTGCTTTAGCGGGGGGGCCCGGGTGCGGAGTTTGTCCCGCACCATCTTGTAAGGGCGCCCCCACGGATCTCCGTTCAGAGACTCCAGCATCTCCTCGCGGGCCAAATTCTTGGCCCGCCGGACAGCCTCTTGGAGGGCGGTCTTCGCCGCTCTGTACCCCTCGTACAGCTCCGCCTCAATGGCTGCCGCATCCGGAGGGCGGATGCGGAGCCTGCGATGCCTGGCGTACAGGTGCCGCGCGGCAACGCACGCCTTGCGCAGAGACGTCAGCTCTTGCGACCACCAGTACACCTGACGCCGGGCGCTTCCTGGCCGAACTCGGGGCATTGCCACGTCGCAAATCTCGGACATGGCCTCCTGGAACCAACCCGCCTCGTTGTTGATGTCGGCAGGCCTGACCGGTGATGACACCCAGGCCTGCACGATTGAGGCTTCCAGGAGGAGCTCCCGGTCCAGCTGCTTCAGCGCCCATCGCGGACCACTCGGGGCCTGTAGGACCGGTGCGCTTGAGGTCTGAGTGGAGACGTCGAACCGGATGTACCGGTGGTCGGAATAGGTCTCCACCCCCTCCATGACGCGCCAGTCGACGACACGCGGTGACAGAGCGGGGCTAGCGAACGAGATGTCCACCACCGACTCGCCCCGCATCCGCACGCACGTGGGGACAGAACCCCGATTTAGGACGACTAGACCTGTCTCCAGAGCCCAGTCCTCCACCATCCTACCCCGCACGTCCGTGTAACGAGAACCCCAAGCCAAGTTCTTGGCATTGAAGTCCCCGAGCACAAGCACGGGGAGGGAATGGCTTCCGATGACGACACTCAACTCCGTGAGGGAGTTGTGGAACTCGGCGAGAGTTCGGCTCGGGGAGAAGTAGACTCCCACTACAACGATCTCCCCGAACCGTGCTGCCACGCACCCCTGACCCTTCCTGACACTCTCAAGGGTCGGGGTACCGGCGGCAGTCGACGCAATTATGGTCACTGAGCCGCTAAGGTCCTCCACCCAGTCATCCCTGGGCGGGACAAAGTACGGCTCAGCGACCACGGCGATGTTAATCGACCACTGCGCCATGCTCTGGAGCAACAGATCCTGAGCGCAGGCGCAGTGGTTGATATTCGCCTGGAGAAGGCGTAATGGGGCCGTTACTGGCACTCCATTTCAGCCCCCTCCCGAGCCCCCTGCGAGGGCACAGCTGCGGAAGTTGCAGCAGTAGCGGCAGCGGCGGCGACAGTGGCGGCGGCTGCGGTGGTGGCGACGGTGGGGGTTTTGACGGTGGTGGCGGAGGGCCTTCCCTTGCCCCTGGCCTTGGCGGGAGTACCGCAGGCCTTGCTCCCTGCCCGGTGATCGGCCGGCCTGCCAGCTGCCGCACATGCGGCGCAGTGCGGTGCGGCAGAGCAGGCCGCGGCCAAGTGACCGGGCTGGCCGCAGCGGAAGCACAGGCCACTGCGGTCCACCTCCGAGGTGCACCGGACCGACACGTGGTGCCCCACATGACAGCGGAAGCACCTCAGAGGCCTGGGCTCCAGCAGCTTCACCTGCGCTGACACCCAGCCCACCAAGAGCCTTCGGCCCTCCACAATGGCTTTCGCCGCCGTCACAGGGCAGCTTACCGTTACGGTTCGCATGCCCGACAGATCCGGACGGAAGGTGCCTGCTTTGACCTGCTCGGCAGGACACCCACCGGTCCTGGTGACGGCGGCCACCACCTCCTCCTCGGTCACCGAGTCGTCCAGACCCAGAATGCGCAGGTCTGCGCATTTGACGGGCCTGGACACTCGGGCCTCGTCCGCATTTAAGGACGCTCTGAGCTTTTCGGCCAGAGCGTCAGCGGACGAGCCACGGGTTTCGCCGGGGATCTCTAGCACTCGAGCCCCTGTTGCGGTCACTCTAAGCCGGAGGCCCCCGGCGATCCCGAGCTCTCTGAGATCCACCGTCGCCTTCGCTTTAGCTAGCACGTCGCGGTAGGTGACGCCCCTCTTTTCCGCATCCGGCTGTAGCGTTATCACCACAGCTGCGGTTTTCGGGGCGCTGAGCCCAGCCGCGACGCTTCGCTCCTTTTGTCGGCGCTTCCGCTCCCGCTTCCTGGCCTTTTTTGCCGCCCTTCGCTCCCTCGCTCTTTCTCCGGCCACCTGCCACCCGGACTCGGCCACAGAAGGCTTAGTGGGCGGGGGAGGCGGCGGTGGCGGTGGCGGCTGTCTTGCGGCTGGCGCCGGTACATACGCCGCCTTGCCCTTCTTTTGGGCCACCGCCTTGCTCTGCCTCAGGGCCGCCGCCCTCCCGACCGGAGCCGGTTTCGCCAGAGCCGGCTTTTCGGGGGCCGACGTAACCCTGCCGGAGAGCCGGCTGGACGGCCCCGGTGCGGAGGCCACAGCAGCCGCATATGTGGCCGACTTGTTTGCCGCCAGGGGGAGGCGCAGGACAATGCCCTCCAGAACGGAGAACCGCGCCTGGAAGGCAGCCAGCTCCTGCTGAACCAGGTTGAGAACCTGGTTCTCCACCGACACGGGCTGACTTGGTCGCTGCTGGCCCCCATTTTGGGGCGCCTCGCGAGAGCCGGACTCGCGCAGATCGGCCAGGTCTGCTCGGAGCTTCTTGTTCTCCTCTTGGAGAAGCTCCGTAGCAGCCGTCAGGCGAGCGACCTCCGCCCGCAGTTTGGCAACTTCGTCTGGTGGAGGCCCCGCATATCTGGCCTTCGCTGCCGCTATGATGGAGGCGGCCGCTGCAGGTATGGCCCTTTGTCTAGTAGAGGGCTTCTGCTTGTAGGACACAGCCCTCAGCGCCACCTCCACCTCCTTCGCAAACTCGGCCTTGCGCTCCGCATCTGAGCCGCCGTCTGCGACCGCCTCGTCACCAGAGGAGCCCGAACGATCCACCCCGTGACCGGCCACCCCCGGGTGGCGCCCTTCCTCGGCAAGCCGCGCCGACCTCTCGGTGACAGAGAGGCCTCTCCCCTTGCCGCGGATCCCGCCACGCTTGCTGGTGGGGATCTTGCGAGCCGAAGCCAGCTCCCCCTCTGACGACGACTCTCGGTCGCCTACCGGCCTGGATCGCTTGCGTAGGAACTCCCTGTTCCCCGCAGCAGCCCCGGGCCTCCCGCGCCGGGAGCTCTCTGAGCCTCCCGCGCTCACATCGTTGGATGCGGCGCCGGACTCCGACCCCGCATCCCTCTCCTTCCTTCCTTCGCCGTTATCGGCCGTATTTTGGGTTAATTGTTCTTTCATACAGTTCCCACGAGTATGGGGGAAATAAAAAGTCCATCTGGGCAGTGCCCCCTGTACCCAGATAAGCCATAGCCAGGCCCGGCAGTGGTTCGCACTAACGACTGATTTTCCATAGGAACCCGTCAGCCATACATCTCCTCGCGGTGCGCCGCCGCTTGAGATTCGGGGTAACTTTTTATAGAGGTTTTCTACCTCGTGGTCCGGGCGGTTAAGCCAAGACCCTCGGTCCCAATCGAAGCCGCGAGACGTGTTCCACGACACTTCGACGGAGGGATTACGATATCGACGGGGACAGTGAAGGACTGTGTCCTTCACTGTCCCCTCCAGACGTATCGAGAGGGACCGGCAGCCATCAGGCACACGAGGAGGAATTCTGACAACACACCCCAGCTCTCATGACTTACATTCACAAAAATAAAAATAAACAAATAATTTCAGTGCACTTTGTAAACTTATAAGGTGCCGTCAGCTTCAAAATTAGATAATAAGTAAGTAATCATTGTTCAAAGTTCAAGTTGTGATTGACTGCCTCTGGGTTTAGTGGTCACAAACGCGACTGCTGAGCCAATTATTAAAGGTCATCAACTCCCCTAATTTTTCCTTATCTATAGTTAGATGATATTTACCTACCAAGAACTGTTTCAACGACCTTTAAGAGCACGTTAAAGTATACCGACAAAATCTGATAGTCTAACCTTAAATACAATCAGCCAATTAATTGGATCGCGGAGATCAGCCGGCCAGTCACTTCGTGTAAAATATTGGTATTAATGCGCAGCTGGTCTGACTAGAAGCCGACCTTGGGATGAGTTCGATTCCCAGGTCGGGGAAAGTGTTATTGTGTTTTTCCATCAGGAATTTCTCAGTAGTAGCCCCGGAGTTTGGATTTGCGCCCGGTTGGTGACAATCGGTTCACCACCTATTACATGGGTAATTATTAAACACAACAGAGCTTAAACATAACAGGCGAAATGTGCGTATACTATTAGGTACACCTCTGCATAACCCTTCGGCAATTAAGGTGTGATGTTATGTTTGTGTTATGTTATGTTCAAAGTTTTTAAAGAAAAGTCCGAAACAGATTACTAATATTACAGGTAGTTGGGAAAGTGCAGAAACTATTTTATACATGCTGTGAATAGAATTATATATTCAGTGTTCAAAACCGTTAATTCAATTTTGACGCTCAGTGTACCTACATACATAAATATTACTAAAGAAATGCTTGATAATAAATTACTTTGTCACTAATGTAGTTTTCGTATTCAAAAATATTGAAATTAATTCTGTGAAATGTAAGACCCACGTTTTTTTTTAAACTCATTTCTTTTTACCCGACTACGGGGAAGCCAAAGTGTTAGCAAAAAGTGTAGAAGTCCGTAGCGACTAAACTGTTCATCCCATTTTGAGGAATAAGGTGTCAATCGATTCGTTATTATGTCCCGGGTAACATAGGCTACATTTTTACCGATTTAAACAATAGGAGGAGTCGATTTAACCTTGTAAATCCCGAATTTAATTAGTGCGATTTTTCAGTAGCTGGGTTTATTATTTGTAGTACCACACGAATTTTTGTTGACTGACTAGGACAGCCGTTTGTGATTTTTTTTAAGAAAACGAAACAAAGACTAAATTAAATTTAAAATTTAAAATACCCCCATCGCAACAAAGATAAAAAATCTTTTTTGCAAAAAATAAATCCGACTTCAAAAACACAGAAAAGTGAAAAATAACTTTAGCTTCAGAAGTCGGTGATTTTTGTTTGTTTGATTTACATTTTTTGTAACCGACTTCTGAAGCTAAAGTTATTTTTCACTTTTCTGTGTTGTCGGCTCCAAACATGCGTGGATAACCGCGGGAAGGGCGCGGGGCTCGAGGTACCGAACCCGGCTGCGCGAGCGCCGCTGCGCACCCTACCACGACACTGAGCTCACAGACGCCGGCCACTACGGGCATTTCTTTGTACGGTCTTCACACTATATGTTAATTGTGGCATTACACCTATTAATATACAGTCCACTAGTTTCATTATAAAGTCCCAACCGAGTCTATTCATTGGTTCTTCAAGCCGGATCAATGAATAGACGAAAAATGATAGAATAGTCAGTATAAGAAAAAGAGATACTGTAGCCCTGGAACACAAAGGGCAAAGAAGGAACAATGAATGGGTTGACACTCCCTTTCGCTCCGCCCAGAGTGGGGCGAAAATTAACTTCCATTTTATTGGTGATAAGCCTATTACCATGTATTGTTGACAATGTAAAATAAATGTATAGCAAATATTTGTATAGGATATTAAAGATGAGAAACAAATAGTGTCCTACGATCGAGCCCTGCGGAACGCCAGCTGGGATCTTGTATGGTGATTAAATTGTATTTCCGATTTGTACCTGGAATTTCCGATCCGCAAGGTACGACTGCATAAGCTTAATGAGGGGCATAGGCACGTCAAGAGTGAGCAACTTGTGTAGCAGGCCTTCGTGCCACACAGTGTCGAAAGCTTTTTCGATATCCAACAGAAACATACCTGTGGACTGCTTGAGATTTAGGTGATGGGAAATATGTTCGCACACCCTAGCCAGCTGTTGGGTAGTTGAGTGAGTAGCACGAAACCCAAACTGCTCTTGGATCAGAAACTGCCCAGTGGCACGTAGTAGTCTTGTATAAATTACAGACTCAAACATTTTTCCAATGCAAGGTAGCAAACTTATAGGGCGGTAATTTGTAGGTGAAGTACTGTCTTTTCCAGGTTTATTAAGTGGCATTATTTATGTTTTATTCCAGATCTTAGGGAAAAAGCCCAGGTCAAAGCAGCCATTATAAAAAATTTGTAATATAAACTATCGCTTTCTGTGGCAAGTTTTTTTACAGTGCATTATGTATCGCGTCATGACTTGCAGACTTACGGGATTTAAGTCTAGTCAGCGTTTTACGGATCTCAATTGGCCTAACCGGCTTTATTAAACCAGAAGCAAAATTATATTTATTTATTAATGACCGACATGGATTTCAATACCTCAGCCTCGAGTTCAGAGTCACAAACCCAGTTAGCGGTAAGGCTCATATTGTTATAAAAGGCTTCAGCCAACGCATTACATTGTTCAGCCGTTGTAGTCGTCAGAGACCCATCGGAAAGTTTAAAAGGAGGTTTGTTCGCAGATCTAGGTTTGAGGGATTTAGTCACACGCCAGATATCTTGACTGGGTTATCAACTTTAGATAGTTTAGCGTTCCAGACGTTATCAAGGTGGTTTCGGATATTTCTGTTTATGTGAGCTTGTAGAGTGTTTATATTACTAAGGTTAAGCCTTCTAAGGTGACCACTGGGCAGTTTCTGTTCAATACGACGCAAGTAGTTTTTGCAGCGAATTATTTTTTTTAACAATTAATTACTATTTTACTATTTTAATTTTCCCAATTTTATTGCCAAATATGTTTTGATTTCTTTTATTTTTTTTTATTTATTTATTTTATTTATTTATTTGCATCAGACACAACGATCCATAATTTAGTTAGTAAGTACACTTAAAAATTATGTTAGTAAAATTATGTTGTGTTGTTATGTTATTGCTGCTATGACTTTGTTAATTTTTTTTAAATTTTATTTTTCCAACAGTATTTCCAGATGACAGTATTTCATTTTTTTTTAATTGATATTATGACTTTGTTAATTATTATTTTTTTTTTTATTTAATTTTAGTACTACATAATGTGTTGTGTTTTAATTTGATTTGAATGTTTAAATGCTACTATAACTGTGTTAGCTTAGTTATACATCTTATTACGCATGCTGTGGTCTCCTGTAAGTGAAGGAGTACACCTACGTAATACTTTTGTCGTCGATTATTTATTTCATGTGTTTGTGTATATCCTTTGTTGGAGATCCTAAATAAATAAACAAACCGGGGTAGTTTGGTAGGGGTATCGCTAAACACAGCAGTCGTGGACGGTATGAAGGAGTCTCTAGCATCAATGATTGTTTGTTGCAAATGGTCAATGGCAGTGTCAATCTCTTCATTAGTGTTAAACGTCTTAGAACTAAGTGTTATATTTTTATTGAGGTGAGAACGATATTGAAACCCCGGTTCTTTAAATTTTACTGTGCCAGTCTCCAACTGGCACAGTAAAATTTAAAGAACCGGGGTTTTACCTTGCGACTCGGGAAGCCTCTAATGGTAAAGAATATGGGGTAATGGTTCGATGACAATGCTATAATCGTTTCGATATCACTAATGCAGCCTACATTTAAAGACAACACCAGGTCTGGGCGCGTTGGTTTGCGATTGGGGCAATAGTTCACTTGGGTAGGTAGACTAGGACTGTGTATAGTCGGACTCCAGCATGTGTTTGAAAAGAGTTCTGCCTCGCTTGTTAGTATAGCTACTGAGCCAGTGTGAGTGGTTGGCATTAAAGTCTCCCATAACAATAACATGGGAGCCCAAGCCGAAGAATAACTCAAGGTCACTACGAACCAATGGCAGATTGGGTGACCGGTAAATTTTATAATACAATGTGATCAATTATTATAACTAAAAGACGGAATATTAAAAAAAAAAAAAAAAATGAATAATAATAAAAAATAATAGTAATATAATTTTTTAATGTGATCAATTCCTGATATTTTGACAGTAATACCGACAACTTCAATATTTTTAGTGTTTGGAAGAGTTAAGACCGAATGATTAAGATTATTTCTTACAAGAATAGCAACTCCTTGCTCACGGCCAGTAAGATGTTTATCTTGATGATAACAGGTAAAGCCAGGTGTAACTAACGATGTATTCGGGGTTAACCTAGTTTCACAAATACCAATTATATCAACAGATAAAACGCTTACCGCCAAATCGAGTAGCTCATGTCTCTTAAACCGTTCTCCATCGGAGTTCCAAAATAGCAGTCAGAGTTCTACAGAATCAGACATATTTACCAAGAAGGGAGAGAACCAGCATCACCTTGTCCAACCAAGACGTGCAAGCAGCAAATTGTGATTTTATGTTTTTTAATGTTAATAAGATATCAAACATCTCCTTCGTAGTGTCATCATTTGTGTCAGTCGAAGGGTGGTCTATGGGAATCTGACTTTTCATCGTTGCCGTGTCGCGCGTTCCTATAGTAGGCCAAGATCTTGGATTTGAAGTTAATGTCGGTTGCAACGTCGGATGCATCAGGTTTGACAGAATTAGCGTTGATTTCGTAGGCATCATTGAAGGTAGTACGGCCTTGTATTCTAAAGCCTTCTTTTTCTCGATGCCGTCCAGATATGCTATTCGGACACTGCACTTGCTATAATTCGCCGGATGATCTTCATTGCAATTACAGCATTGCGCAGGCTTAGTGCGGTCGGACTTGGTACACGAGGCAGTTGCATGAGGAGTAACACACTTCACGCAGCGAGGAGGCTTGATGCAGTTGTGGGATTCGTGACCAAACTCTTGGCAGCGAAAGCATTGGGTGCCATAAGCTCGGTTTGGCTTGAACTTGCTGACAGACACCAGACAATGACACAGGTACCTTATTTGCCGAAATTTTGTAATATCAGCTCCAGCTGCTGGTAGCTTTAATAGAAAGGGAGGACATGGATTGACCAATTCACTGCGAGACTTAAGGGGTTTTACTGATGCCCAGTGAAGCTTTTCCAGCTATTTCGGTAGTTCTTGTTCGACATAGGCTGGAAGTCCACGGATGATTTTGGCACTTTTTCATCCTTCCTGGTGAAGGTAACAAAGGAGGCATCTTGACTACGAAGACCATCCTTAACTGCCCGGTGGCCGTCAGCAGTATGGCATAAAATGGCCTTGCCTCCATTTCTGTATTGAAGGTGATATTGGTTCGAAAACTAAGAAATTTTATTCTTTAAGTTTTCATGAGTCCAGTCGGTCTTCATATCCAAGATAATAGGAGGAATGAACCCGGTCTTCTTGACTTTGGCAGTCGCTTTGAGGTAGAATTCATTGCCAGCGGTCTTGGCGACTCCATCTACGGGAAGGTCTTGAAAATGGTTGTGTGTTGGAATGTCTCGGGTGCTATCGAACTTACCGTGTGTTGCGACAGCTGGTCGCTTTGGCGTAGCCAATCATTCACATTTTCGGTCGCTAGTCTCTTGAAGTTGAGACTACCGCTTGAGTCCGATCTTTGCAGGTATCTTTCCATTAGTACCAGAAGCTACCGTCGAAACACATTTTAACGACACATATTATCGAAACTTGGAATCACTATTCTGAGTTGAGTAAGAACGAAAGGTAGTAAAGTGCGAGCGTGCACGCGAGACGGCTGAACTAATTTTGATAACACAAGTTTAATTGTAATATACACATCATTCGCTTTCATTTGAAACCCCACTTGGGTATATTTGAAAATATTCGATTATTCATCACCACTTTCACCCCCGTATCTAAAATGGCTGAACTGATTTTAATAATGCAAGTCTAATTGTAATATACACATCATGCACTTTCATTTGATACCCCACTTGGGTATATTTGATTTTTCATACCCACGTTCATCTCCCATAACTAGTAAATGGCTGCACCGATCAAATCAAAAAATAGTTTTTTGGCAATGGCCAAAAAACTAGCTTTCAAATAAAAAAAGGCATCCAAATCGGTTCACTAGTTTAAGAGCTACGGTGCCAGAGACAGACACACACACACACATTGCGGTCAAACTTATAAAGTAGGTCGTTATGATAGAAACTATTGTTTTGTTAAATGAGTGCAAAGTATGAATCATGCAGTAACATATGTTGCTGAACATTTGTTGCGTTGTTTAAATATTTCGGCTATTTATTTATTGCATAACTGCTGTTCATACATATTTTAAACGGTATTTAGACAGTTATTTACATAATGTTTTGTTTTCATATATGCTTATCAGTGTTAAACAAAAGTATTATTCATATACTGAGTCACTATCGGTGTTCGATGATTTACATAATGGTAAACACTTTACATAATTATGTTATTGTAGTTTAATTTACTCATGCTTTTGAGTAATTATTGATAATTATCATATTACGTGATGATATCGCTCTAATGGAGACCAATCACCTTTCCATATACAGAGTAGGTAGAATCGTGAATTCATCGTGTTTCTGAGTTCAGTTTAAATTTCTAACACGTCGGCAACTTTCGCTAGCGTTCAGTTGACATGAAACCTGGGGCTGCAGTCTCGACATAGATAGCGACAAAAATCGGTCGTTAAGTCATAACGATGTCAAATTTCTTTAATAGATTTTCAACCTTAAGGTTTCGAAATAAAGTTGAAAATCTATTAAAGAAATTTGACATCGTTATGACTTAACGACCGATTTTTGTCGCTATCTATGTCGAGACTGCAGCCCCTGGATCGGACTTGCATTACAGCGTAGGAACTGGCACAAACAAAAAAGCCTTTAGGACTTAGTAATGAGTTAAGTCCGGCTGTAAATGATGATGACTTAGTGTACTTAGTAAGACTCAGACTGATTGAGTTTCATTCAAAATTCCGTTCAAAATTGTAGCCACAAATCAATGAATGTACGCACAAGCGGCAACGCATTTTTTTTTTTTTCAATTCTGTTTTCTGAGCCTCTTCATTCTATGGATGATATTCACATTGACACTTGCCTGGTTTTGATTACAAAGACTGGTCTCAAAAAAACCGGCCAAGTGCGAGTCGGACTCGCTCATGAAAGGTCCGTACCATCGTAGTAGGGGAGCCCACTTTAATTTTGTATTAATTTTTATTATTTGTTGTTACAGCGACAAAAGAAATACACATTCTGTGTAAATTTCAACTGTTAACTTATTACGGATCATGAGATACAGCCCGCTGACAGACAGACAGACAGAAGGACGGATGAAAGGATAGATAAGGTAATTAGCGTCTCGCTGCTCCCTTCGAGTAAGGAACCCTAAAAATGGGCCCCTAAAACTGATACCTTCTATAATTAACAAATCTACATATATTATTCACATATTACTTTAACACGGTCTATTAAAGCTTAAAATCTTGCCACTAAATACGTTTCAAAGTAACAACGCGTAACGAACTCTTTGTAATAACGAAGCCGTAACAAAGTGAACAAATACGCCGTTTGATTATGTTTTGTAACTTAAATCCACTGTATGTGTAATAATATAATACTTAAGTAATATACTTATAGGTAGGTAAGCCTACCTCTCTTATAAGGCTTTAATTATATTCGAATTAAAAGGTATTTATACCAAGTTGCTTAGCAATTCGCAGGAGTATATCGTATCTCTAACTTCACTGTTAGTTTAGTGTTAGATAAAGGTCACATCTTTAGCGGTTATCACATCTTACTACTTTTTATTATAAATGCAAAAATTTGGGAGGATGGATGGATGTTTATTACTCTTTCACGCAAAAGATGAAACTTTACAGTACAGTACATAACGTCTGACCTGTAATCCCCGAAAGGTAAGCAGAGGTGTGCCTAATAGTTCACCTATATTTCGCCAGTTATATTTAAGTCCCATGTACCAAATATGGGGCGAGCCTATTGCCATCAACTGGGCACAAATCCAGACTCCATGGCTGCTATAGATAAATTTCGAAAGGAAAAACTCAACACATTTTGCCTGACCTGGGAATCGAACCCAGGACCAGTAGTCGCGCTTGTGACCACTACACCAAAAAGGTAAAACGAACTTTACAGTAATATAGTTTATACCTCAGAATAACACATAGGCTATAATTTATAATGATACTAGCGACCCGCCCCGGCTTCGCGCGGATGCAATATAAATATACACACCGTGACATTTTAGTCGTCTTACAACGGCAGTGCACTTCATGTATTCAATGAATACTAAACATTCATAAAAAAAATAGGTATTTATGAGATTTTAATAATTTAAAAATAAAAATATTATTCAGTATTATGACGGATGATGTAGTTAAAACGCCCTGTTGCGAGCGATGGTCTACTGGACTCGAGTGCACACTTACTTTATCTTTATTGCATTCATGTGTACATTCAAAACAAAAACTTACACTCGCGTGCCGCTGTCAACAATATAATTGCATCGACGCACTTTGTAATAATGTCTCAAGTGTTAAAATGTAACGTTTGCGATATCGTTATCGATGAATTATTAGCCTATGTGCAAAATAAAATATCCGTAATTGATGAAGAAACGCTAAAGAGAATCTGTGTGTCCGCATTCACAAGCAGTGAAATCAGCAAATCAAAATCGTACTCGAATCGCTGCCAACGGATCAACGTAAAATCACAAGGAAAAAGGAAAGGGAAGGAAGGAAGACACCTAGACGACATCGTTAGCGTGTTTAAAAGAACAGATCCTGATGTGATTCCAGTATTTGTAGCGAAGGTACTTGAAAAATAACCCCTAAAATTGTTCGATCATCTTGATTGTACAAAACTACTAAAGGATGTGACGATGTTAAATTCAGAAATTGAAAATATCATCAATACGTATGCTACCGTCAAACAGTTTGAGGATCTACGAGCAGTACTTCGAGAGGATATACGTGAATTAAAGCACGCATCGCTACCTCTACGAACTTATCCAGCTGGGTATGTGAACATGAGACGGGGTGCTTGGAATCTGGAGAGTGGACCTATAGGGATGACTTTGAGCCACAACTATACCTCGGCCGAACACGACGAGCAACTGTCGCATAATACTATGGAAAACTTCCACGCATCGATGTCGGCCCCAGATAGAAATGGTCAAGTTGGTATTGTGTGTACGCTGTTACCTCGGGTCATGCAGAAAGATCAAGTGTGCCGGTGGTTGCGGTAGAGTTGGCGGTGCAGAATTGACTTGACTTAACTGTATGTGTGTGTAATTATTTATTTTATGAGTCTGTGATGCTCGAATTAAAATGTTTTTTTTTTATTTTTTATTTATATTATAGAGGAAATACCCTTGAAATTTTTAAAGACTACCTAAACAACCGGACCCAGCGAGTAAAAATTGGAGAGTATATAAGTGAAGAAGTAACGACCACTTACGGTGTACCACAGGGAAGCATTCTAGGCCCCACCCTCTTCCTAATATACGTCAATGAGTTGTGCAGAATGACCATCCCCAACTCCAAGATCATTGCGTATGCAGACGACACGGCAGTCATAGTTCACGGACCAACTTGGGATAGCGTTAAGCGCTACGCAGAAGCGGCAATGTCAACTATAATGAAATGGCTCACCCTAAACTGCGATAAAACATTGAACATTCCCTTCGCAATCCGACGTAACAACTTGCACAACAAAAACTTCTCCATAACAGCGCACTCTTGCTCCAAACAATCCCCACAATGCGTATGTCCAACCCTTGTAAGAACTGATAGTGTGAAATATCTTGGTGTCCAAATAGACGGAAGCTTACGATGGAACAAACAGGTCGACGCCACTACCACTAGATGTTTGAGACTTTTGCATATTTTCAAATCCCTTAGAGACTCGGCTGCGCCTGATACCTTGAAGATGGTGTTGGATTG
Organism: Noctua janthina; assembly: GCA_963576755.1. NCBI lineage: Eukaryota > Metazoa > Arthropoda > Insecta > Lepidoptera > Noctuidae > Noctua > Noctua janthina. Next base: position 12,015,116 of record OY755055.1, read on the forward strand.
GCATAACGCATAGTGCGTTATGCCAATCCATCATTGGATATTGCATTAAAGTATGGGGAGGTGCAACTAAAACCAGTCTCCTGAGGATTGAAAGAGCGCAGAGAACCGTACTGAAGGTGATGTCGCGCAAACCTTATCGCTATCCCACTACACAATTATACGCTGATTCTAAAGTACTTTCAGTGCGCCAACTTTTTGTACTGCAGTCTACTGTAAGAAAACACGCTAGCGTTCCCCCACCTGACCCTAAAAAAAGAAAGAAACTATCCTTAAGTACACCCCACAAAACCGCCTTCGCTAAACACCAATACTACACATTAAGTACATACATATACAAACAAGTTCACAAAAATCTAAACATTGTCAATCTAAATAAATATGAAATAAAAACAAAATTAACGGAATGGCTACTGGATCAGGACTACTACGAACGGAATCCTTACTTAAGTACGTCTCCTAAGTACCTACATATCCCAAATCACACACAACACACCCACACGCACACACACGCGCACACCCGCACCTATACACACACGCACACACACACACACACACACGCACACGCACACTCACACACACGAAAACAGTCACACATTTCACGTATTAAACATTTACTGTTACTTAAATTAGCTTTATATTCATAGTCGCTCAGGTAGATCGACACAGTCTACTAATATAGCATCACTTTTTTAGCTGAATCACTGTCTCTCAAGATACAGGTTTCCTAGTTTGAGAGGCAGGGTTTTCCATATTGTGTACAGATTTCAGTTTTAGTTTATATTGCATTGTGTTACTACCAAGCTCATTTAAACTGTGTTTATATAAAACATGTTAAATCTGTATTTTTGTGAAATAAAGTTATTTATATATTTATTTAAATATTAGAGAGATATTGTATTATTATTTAACCTCATTAATTGATTTTTATTTTATCTTTTCGGTGTTGGAAGGTGGAAATAAAAAAGTCGTGCTGAAGGATAATAAAAATGTTTATTCGTTTTATTTATTTATAAAATTAACAAACTTTTATAAGAATTGTGACGTCACATTCCCACCTAGGCAAAAAAAGTTCTCTTATCACCATTCATAAGATTTTTTGTTGTACACCCAATTAGTCAATTCATAATAAGAATAACATAACACGGAAAGGATATTCTAATAACACAAATATAATTGTTGATACCCACTTATTATAGGTATCGGTATTCAGCAGAGTTCATTGAAAACTAATATATGAGTTAGACTTTATGAACGTGTTTTTTTTATGTAACGTCACATTGAATGTATTGAGGTTATAGCTTAGGTGTTCATTTTCTTGACGAAAAGAAGATTGAAACTAACCCCAATTTAAGATCATTAAATTTAAAATTTCATTACGGAAATGTTAATATTACTAAATATTTAGTTACCCGGTCTACTTATTAACTTTTCGCCATAAATGAAGTCTTCCTTTTGGCAAGACTTGAAAATCTTCTCGTCAGAAAATACAGTCACCTCCCAGTTAAAATCTAAATAATCTCGAGCAAAACGTAGTCTTTCCTCCCTGTGTTTTTGTGTCATGAATCATCAAAAAATGGTTTTTTAGCTGGCTTCCTGGATGATGTAAACCTTCAGCATGGAGTGCATGGCGAACAGTTTGCATTGTAGTATCAAATTGATCTGCAAACAATTTAGTTGGAATTAAACCATTTGTTTTATATTCTTCCACCATGAAACGTCGCTGAGTCGGGTTAACAAGCGGCGGCCTTTCACTTCTTAAACGACTCTTTGGAATACCTTCTTCTTCAAACCTCTTTACCCAACGCTAATAGTATTTCTAAAAAAAACAAAATATGATTACACACTTGCAACTAGCAATTTATTTAATAATAAGAAAATCACCCACCACAACTATCATCATAATAATTATAATTTTTAAAAATAACTTACACATTATAAGCCAGTTTCAGTTGAAATTTGAGAAATATTAAGCCCATTTTTACGTAAAGCGACAATATTTGCCCTGGCATCAATACTAATATTAGCTTGCATCTTGAATAAAGACAATCAAACAATACGCTAATCGTAATAATAACACAAACGCTCGTAACAAAGTTCACCAACCAACAACGTCATAACTAACTACTTTGTTCAATCCAGAACTTTATTTTGTTTCACATTCACCCTCATCTTTTTTGTTAATAATAAGTTCCAACTAATATTTAGAAAAACATATCTCATCGGGTCTAACGTATCATAATTAAAACACAAAAAGTGTAATGTCACTTGGGTTCGAACGCAGGCTACAACGTGCGAGACATTTTATCTATAGCGTTAACCGCCAAGCCAGATAGACACATAATTATTAGTTTGAAATTAAATACCACTAACTTAATACTCCGTTGCGACATGACAGGCTTGTCACTAAGGCAAATGATCATTATATCGCAGTCTTTCTGACTAGATAAATATGAAAGAGTGCAATATACGAGATCGTGTATGTGTGCAAAATGTTTGTTAAGGAAAAAGGTCGCAAGTGCGATTTGTTTTGATGCGATCGTTTTGTGAAACTGCTAATGGACTTATGGTCCCTACCGTACAAAAAGTTCCCACGTACTCAGTACATCATGCTGAACCATATCGTAATTTTTCATTAGTAATTAAATAAAAAACAGCTATTCCGTACATTTTTACCGTGTAGGTGCACTTTTGTTCTAAGCAGCTGTTTTTTTTAATTAGTCATTTGTGCGTCGGTGTCCTTTCCAACCAGTATAATGGCGGCGTTAGTTCCGACTAACGATACTATGATTTCCTGACTGTGTGACTGTTCCTAAATTACCCTAGACTGACAAAATTTTCGTTTTTCCTAAATCATGTAAATATTAGTATTAATGTCGGTTTCCCACGAAGGGGAAAGGGCCGCGCCCCGCCAACCGTACGGCCCTGTAAGACTCGCCCCAGACTGGTCGCCTTCCCACCGACGAAAAAAAATGAATATCTTAACATGAAGAAGTCCAATGCCTCGTATCATTATTAGAACAAGGCAACGATTGATAGATATAGTAAATCAGATTAGGGAATTCATAGTTGATGAAATATGTTGAAAGTGGTTTCAAAAGGGTAACTGAGAGATGCAAAGTATAATTATATCGCAACCAATAGTTCTTTTAAATAACCCTTGCGCAGTCGTGACTCACACATCACCACCTTCTTATCTACACCTGGAGCACCCAGAGCAACACTTCCATAAGTGACGTAGGCGGCTTTTCAGCGGCAGTGCGTCGACATCATGCTCCTAGTGAGCATTCTCCCTAGCAGTTCTTTCGAACTGGTGAACGTGACAAAGGCTGCTTCTCAGCGGAAGAACGTCGATCATCATGCTAACTAGTAGACATGGTCCCTTACAGTCCTTAGACTGGTTATATAATAACTGTGGTATCAAACCATTCCAATCCCATCCCATGGATCATGTGCTCTTATCGTACAGCTAGCGCATCTTCAAGACACGTGTTCGTGTCAATCTGACCGAATCATTTTTCAGAAATAAGAACATATTATTCTAGAATCACTATATGGTTGGTCATAATAGGACTAAGAATCAAAATTCAAAAGGCAAATTGATTGAACTGATGGTTAGAGCTAATGAATACATAATTCAAGAATTATCAGATAACAGAGTTAATAATCAAAACTCAAGAACCATTTTACAATAGAGTTGGAGATCAACTCTATTGAAACCTTAAAGACAGCCCCAAAAGCGCCCACCCTTCACCACTTCCTAGTGTTGGAGCTGAGGAGAAGAAGTGGCACAACAAACTCCTCAGCAACACGTGTCTGTCTGTGTAGTTTTAAGAACTTTAATTACAACATCAGCCTAGGATAATTATTGGAATAAAGGACTCACCCTGTCGCTCACCAACAAACACACACACGCACACTAGATTAGTCTAAACAGGGCTTTTAACCCAACTATACTTAACTTATTCCATAATTATCGCACTCTTGCGACAAACCACTTGGACATAGACTCTCGGTTCCTAACTTAACTCAAATAGCTTATCTCGCCCGGACCCTATCGCGGTCTAAGCCCGATTGCCCCGAGACCACCACCCTTTCTCAGGTCCTAGCCTTTCTAAAAACACCACGCTTGGCTCGTTCCCATACTTTTCACAGAATTGGTTTATTGCCCTTTTTGTGCAAACGTCTCAATTGTTTTAAGGGTCGCTTTGAGGGCACTAGCACTCAGAAATGCGTTTAGAAATCAGATATTTTTATATGGGAAATTATTAATCGGGCGAATAAAAATTTAATTGGCGACCAATATACTAAATGGGCGACTATTGTATCAAGTAAGCAACTATTTATCCGGTCATTGCAGCAAGGAGAATATAGGAAGCAAGAGCGAGCGAATGCTGAGAGAGACTTGTGGCACCCCGACTCGGACAGGTTAGGTTCGAAGGGGATGGCGGGGTCTAGTGAGGGAGCGAAGTGAGCGAACTAAGACCCCGGAATCCCCTTCGTGTTAGGTTACTTTAAACTCTGCAAACAGATATAGGAGCCCCGCTCAGCGGGGGTTCGTCGACTACGCCTTATCTACAATCTAGTGATTAATAACCTTGTTTTAAGTTTTTTACAGGAGTCCTTAAATTATCACATAATCGTACTGAATAACTAGTAACTCAAATTTCTATTTTCAAGTCGCTGTTTTAAACATTTGTATTCGCCCACTGTTTGTCGCTCCCTTAGTATTTCAGTAGCCCATTTTCAATATTTTTGACACCTTTAATTTGAATTTATGTTCGCTCGTTTAAATACTACCCTTTTTATATTTTCTTAAGTACTTGTTGGAATATCACATTTGGCCTGTCAGCTAGCTGTTATCCCTAGTGCGTTTCCCATTAAAAAAAGAATTTATGCGTTTTCAAGTGATGCAATATTGTTTTACAATTCAAAAGAAGGAAGGACGCTTCATCGTTAATTACGGTAACTTGTCAAGCTGTCAAGCCATAAAATAGAGATTTAATGTTTTGCTCGTGGCCGATATCGAGTGACGATTTTGAAATAATAATCAAGACTAAGATATTTGCTTAATAATTAAGAGTACGTGACAAACAGTCACAACTGAATGCGATAATGTTCAGTATGTAAACAAACATGATTGTCATTGTTTATTTATTTTTAGCATATTTCTGTGGTGTTGTGTATTTCTTTTATTTTTATTTACAAAAAAAATACCATTACGGAACACTGGGAATCACTTCGATGAATGTTCGTCTGGCTCACACTCTCTGAATCTCCTCTGAAACTAGGGACCTCTACTTTATCAAGTAGAGGTACCTAGAGGTATCCGTTCCGCCCCTTTTTCGGCGACATTAATTTATATTGATTTATATAGAATGTTAGCGTGATAGAAGCACTTAATTAAGAGTCAACGAAACCAAAACATGTTGACACCCGCAGCAGTTTCTAATTGCAGGCGGTGCATTCTGAACGTTGGCTGAACTTCGTAAATTGCTGTAAAACAAATTTCGCTGTTATCATAAATAAATAATTGCAAGTTATTATTATAATTGATTTGCCTCTTCCCAAAGTTTCAAACAGATCTTCGTATCCCAGTTTCTTCCAATTTCCATACTTCCAATCCTGTCCAAAGTCTTCGAAAGTGTTGTTAATAATTAACTATCTCAGTACCTTTCCTCTTATACCGTAGTCCTTATCAGTCGAGTAGATTTCGTCCTGACCATAGCACTGTATCAACCGTAATTAAATAAATGATGACATCCGATTGGCCAGGGAAACCCGGCTCCATACGGTGTTTGTTCTATTGAAGTTTAGCAGTACTTTAAATTCAGATCCCCCATACTTAAGTACAAATGCTGTATCAATGATAATATTGTAATACCAAATGATTTGAAAAGAGTAACCATGGAGTTTCTAGCCGGTTCTTCTCCATAGGTAACGACCAACCCGAACCATGCACCTTTTTGTCGACGTTTTACAAGTGCCCATCTAGGCCTATGTGAAATAAAATATTTTGATTTTTGATTTTATGATGATTTTGACATCCTCTTATGTATCCTTTCCTCTCTAAATATAGATGAAGTGACTGCTTCGTTAGATTCGTATCTTCGGGGTCGCTCGCAGTCGGAACACTTTAATGAGCCCTGCTCTGAGTGGTGTGATCGTTCTGTGACGTCCTTTCACCTTTTCTTTTCTCAATACTTTAGGGGTCCGCAAGGGCCGATGCCTGCCAGGGCTGCGGGACTGTTCGAAAGAGATACCGTGGCCCTGGAACACAAAGGGCAAAGAAGGAACATGGATGGGTTTTAGTCAGTACAAGTCTGACACTCCCTTCTGCTCCGCCCAGAGTGGATCAAATGAATCATCAAATGACCCCCATTTGATGATTTCCCATCCGAAAAAAATAAATAAATAAATACTCAATACTTTATTGCATTTTTTTGCTTTGTTGTGTGTGTGTGTGTGTGTGTGTGTGTTGTGTGTTTGTGTGTGTTCTCTGTTTTCTTTTACGCCATCACTAAGGTACACTTAACATTACCATCTGTACGCAGACGATCTGCACTTTATCGCCATTTCAAAATCGAAAAGCTTCCTGGATAGCTCCAGGAAGCTGATTGATTTTGAAATGGTGATGTCATCAATAATGATCTTTAAAACATCAGTCAGTGGGCTAAAAGATTTGGACTGTTAGTTAAACCCAACACAATCAAAATCGCTCATTATTATTCTCAGATACTTCGTCAATTTATTAAGTCACAAGTCCCTCTTGCCTTTTGTGTACGCCAAGCTTACTCCAAGAAAGTTAAAAATTTAGGTGTATTCTTGGACTGCAACCAATCTTTGCATATTCACATTGTTGAAGAATGCAGGAACGACATTGTTCTTGAGGTGACGATAGAACTGAGATCCAGGAGCAGTTTGGAAAAATGGCAACAGAAGCTGGAGAATGTTGGCTTGAAAATCAGCAGAACTAAAACTGAATACATGTTCTGCAATTTCGGCGGTCTCTACAGTCCTGGAGTCATAGCGCTAGATGGCGTGTTTCTTCCTGTTTGCTCCGACTTCACTCGTGCAAAGCGATGGCGAAATAGATCGTATTAACGCGGGATGGATGAAATGGCGGCAGGTCACAGGAACAATCTGCGACTCCCGCATTCCCTTTAAACTTAAGGGGAAGATTTATAATACAATGGTGAGACCTGCTGTCTTGTATGGATCAGAATGTTGGGCCTCAAAAGGGATGAATGAAAGGCATTTGCATGAGGCTTTTTTTTTCCGGATGGGAAATCATCAAATGACCCCCCCACTCTGGGCGGATCGGAAGGGAGTGTCAGACTTGTACTTACTAAAACCCATCCATATTCCTTCTTTGCCCTTTCTGTTCCAGGGCCACGGTATCTCTTTCGAACAGTCCCGCAGCCCTGGCAGGGATTTACATGAGGCTGAGATGAGATTGCTAAGGGGGATATCTGGTGGGGTTACGCTAATGGATAAAATAGGAAATGAGTATGAATGAATAAATGATATGTTTATTTGCAAGAATATAGGTAGCTAACATAAGTTCTTAAGATCTATGAATTTCACTATATGCGGCATTTCAGCCGTACAAATATTTAGATTTTACATCTTGGTTATACTTATAACATGCAGTACACAATTATTTAGTAATTAAAATAACATAAAAATACTAATAATAATTTCATAATTTAAATTTAGAGAGAGCACATAAGAGGAAGTCTGAAAGTACCGCCGGTGACTGAAAAGTTGTGTGGTAATCGTTTGTCGTGGTATAGGGATGTGATGCTGGGGAATGAGATAAATGTCGTTAGAAAAGTTTTGAGTATGAATGTGGATGGGTATAAGATGAACCCAATTACCAAAGAAACGATTGATGGAATGTGTAAAGGATGATTCGGCAAGAAAAGAGGTGACTGATAAGATGACGAGTAATAGACAAGTATGGAAGAAGAAAACATGCTGAGCCGACCCCAAATGAACTGAGATAATGGCAAGAGAATGATGATGTCGGGCGGATATAAGGTGCGCGTCTTCAACGGTTGGGACATACCATACAAAAATATTTAAAAAAGTTAAAAGTTGGACACCGAGCGACTTTAAGTACCTATCGCAATAATGTTTTTGTGCTGACAACTAGGTAACAGAACAAGCTTATAACTGTGTGATTTTTCATGATACAGTTTTGAAATTTTTTACATAGATTCTTTTCATAAAAATACTAGACACGTGTTTCAGGTTTCGCTTATACTAAAACTAATGTTGTGTATCCCGCGGAGGTGTGGAGGTTGAGGCTTATTAAATGCTAAGACTCGCCACAGTCGCGAAATGTGCAGTCTCAGGGAATATTTTCTAGAAGCCGCCGGGATGCATCAAGATGTGGTCGCGATGGACCAGGGCCTCACCCTGCTCTCCTTGGCTAAAGTGAACTGGCGCAAACCTGTAGTGCTTGACACTAACGACCACAGGAGGTATGACTTAAAACCAATATATCATAGGATAATTTTAGTACCTTAATAAAAAAACTATATTATGTACATTATATGCAGACTACTAATAGAACTAAAGTAATAATAAAAATAAGACTAAAACTAAGAAAATATAAACATCTAAACAACGACGACAATAGGACACATAGGCGTCAAAGTACTCCTCCGCATCACTGTCATCTGGAAACGTGCCCAGAAGACTGGCAGCATTGCCACGTTGAATGGCAATGCTAATTCTTTGGCCAAAGAAAGAGCCAGCCCTCTGGTCACGCAGTGTCGACCAGTCGGCGAGAGATTTCCTTAAAAAGGAGTCACGCACTCGGGCCCCATGACCCGAGCGTTTCGACCCCAAACGGCTAATAATTGTAGTTACCAAGGTATTTGCGGCGCTTGAGAACCTTAGCAGCCGCAGCAGCAACGCCTGCACAGCCCGCCGTGCTTGCAAGGTGAGACTGCGCAAGGGTGTCAACACAGGTTGCGTCCCATACCAAAGGCCTACATAACATAACATAATCAGCCTATTAATGTTCCCACTGCTGGGACGCAGGCCTCCTCTCTATGAGAGGGAATGGGCTATAATCCACCACGCGGGCCCAGTGCGGATTGGTAGATGTCACATGTCTTCGAATTTTTGGTTCTAGGACATGCCGGTTTCCTCTCGATGTTTTCCTTCACCGTTTTGAGAGCAGTGGTGATGAAATAACTTACACAAAGTAATGCGCCTGGCTGGGTTCGAACTCACGACTTACTGCTCGTAAGTCGGGGTCGCCACCACTGGGCCACCGCTGCTCTAGGATTATTATTACATAATTATGTAGGTGCATGCATAAAATAACATACTATTACAAAAAAAATAAGTTATTCAATTTAGAATAAGAATTACTAAATTATTTTTCTATTCTTTTCTCAAAAAAAAAAATATATATAGGAATTTCTACTGTATTGTGGGTGCGTTTAAAACATTTAAACTCACATACACAAGCAGCCAGACCCGGAACAATTTTCTATTTAAATATTGTTCCGAGCGGGGATCGAACCCGCAAAATGTATTAAAAATATATAATTATATATATACATATAAATACATGTAAATAATGTGAATCAATGAATTAATAAATCAAAACAATAGAAGAAATATTGGACAACTATTGTTTATCTGGCGGGTAACATGGATTACACGACGCAGGATTTTAGATCATAGGTTGTGAGTAAATATTGTGTCATACATCAGGAGGTCGGTAGTGGGCTGCAGTGTCCTGTGCCAAGGGCACGTTGAGGTTGAGGGTGATGACCAGGTGTGCGTGACCGCTGCATGCTGGCAGTCGGGATACTAGTGGATGCTGGCTGAATTTATGACATGCTGCTCGTGAAGCTCGAGGAAGTGATGATGATGAACTTGCTGCACGAAGGCTGCACTGGGAATCACATCAGGGTCATCAGTACAGACATACATATGTGGAGCAGGGTCGAAAGATCCTCATCCTCCAAACAAAAACTCAAAGCAGTTATTTCAAATAGACCATTTACAGGCACTTTTTAATTCAATTCAATAAAAATTGAATTGTCAAAATCAAAAAGATGAAGCTTCAATCCAGCCAATAAAAGTGCAATTGCCCATTTCAAGGCGTAGATCTCTATGGAGAAAAAAGGGCAAGAAACTCCAACGGCTCGTTCTTGATCGATATTTAAAAACAAACAAACAACATGACGCCATTTTACCTGTATATAAGCAGGAATCTCAATCATTGGGATTATTGTACGTGATCACTGCAGGTGGGCGGTTAACAAAATGTAAGTTTTTTTATTGCGTAATAAATTTATATAATAATATTTATTTATACTCTATGTACAATAGTGGTACATAGGCGGACCTAATGCCACATGGCATTCTCTACCAGTCAACCATGGGGTTAAATAAGATAACATTGTGAATACTTATTTTGTACCCTACAAAATATATATTAAGAAAAATAACTTAAACAAATAAAATAAACTAATTACCATGACTCGACTTCTAATAGAGAGAGCTATTTATTCTGACCTAAATAGTGGTCACACGAACTTTTCTTTTAAAATTAAATTTGTTTTCAGCTTTTTTAATGTCAAAAGGTACAAGACAGGTAAGGGACAAGATGTTATTGAAATAACTTAACAAGGGATATTTGTATTTTTCGTTATAAACATTTTCTTCTGGAGGAAGTACTCTGGAATGGTTTAAACAATCTGATATTCCCTACATTTTGCCGAGATATAAGCATAAGCATAGCATAATCAGCCTATAATGTTCCCACTGCTGGGACACAGGTCTCCTCTCTACGAGAGGGAATGGGCTATAATCCACCACGCAGGCCCAGTGCGGGTTGGTAGATGTCACATTTCTTCGAATTTTTGGTTTTAGGACATGCCGGTTTCCTCACGATGTTTTCCTTCACCGTTTTTGAGAGCAGTGGTGATGAAATAAATTACACAAAGTAATGTTTCTGCCTGGGTTCGAACCCACGCCTTACTGCTCGTAAGTCGGGACCGCCACCACTGGGCCACCGCTGCTCGCTGCTCTCTGCCGAGATATGCGAACATAAAAATGTGTGCAGCAGCAGATTTTTTGACCGATTTTTTTGTTGTCTGACCTACAGTAAAAGTTGTTATTAATGATGAGTACAAAAACCCGTTTTCACTATACACGGTGTAAAAGAAACCTTCACAAAGCCGTCAACCAAGTCTTCTGTATGTCTATCTCTCTCTCTCTCTCTCTTGCCCTTATCTTATACCTTAAACGTTTTAAACTAAGTAACTGTATGCAAAAAATACTGTTGGTAGACGACCTTTTTTTTGGTGAAAAATCACGGGTTGCGGTAGGATTTAACATAACACTCTCAAAACATTGTGCTGATGGATGCATTAAATAGTACAGGGGTCATTGAGGTATTTCAAGAAAAGTTATAACATTTAAAACATGTATTTAACAAAAAAAATAATTCGTTAAAGCGGCACTTTCATTTTCAATATCTCCGTATCACGAAGGTTCGCAGGGGCTGCAGTCTCGACATAGATAGCGACAAAAATCGGTAGTTAAGTCATAACGATGACAAATTTCTTTAATAGATTTTCAACCTTATTTCGAAACCTTAAGGTTGAAAATCTATTAAAGAAATTTGACATCGTTATGACTTAACGATCGATTTTTGTCGCTATCTATGTCGAGACTGCAGCCCCAGGTATGATCTAGAACAAAAAAAATATCACAATGACGAGGAGAACACGTGCTTTCGTTAAGGTCATTTTAATCTTTTGGAACATAATGATTATGGCAATATTGCCCCGCAGTAGCACAGAATATTGGCGGCCAGCTACTCTTGCCCCGACCTGCTAACAGCCACGGCAAATTAGCAAGCGTACCTACTGTTTAGTCTATTATATCACTTTAAAAGGAAAAACTACTAGGTTGAAATTATAAAAAAAGTATTAATAATTATGTAGTTCTGATTACAATACTTGGTATCTTTGTGCTGATCTGATTATGGAGCCAGGATGTGGATAGTGGAACTTTTCAGTGGCTACTTGTAAATCCGTCTAGTTTGGGCTCATATGATTCATTTTGATCTTTCTAACATATTTCACTTGGTGTCGAGGGTCTGATGATGAAGCCAGGAGGTGGATAGTAGAACTCTTCAGTGGCTACTAGTAAACTCCTCGAGTTTCGGGTCATATGACTAGTTTTGATGAGTCCAATGGATTGCACTTGAAGCCGAGGGTCTGATGATGGAGCCAGGAGGTGTATAATTTTTATTGCAAGACTAGCTGTTGCGCGACCTTTGTTCGTGTGATATTATTATAAAAAATACTACTTCCCTTTTTAATTAAAAACTATTAAATAACCTAAAATAAATAAACTAACAACAAACTACAAAAGGGCATCAAAAAACTCCTCCTCAACGCTGTCAGCTGGTAATGTGCCCAAGAGACTGGCGGCGTTGCCACGTTGTATGGCAACACTTACTCTCTGGCCAAAGTAAAACCCAGCCCTTGGGTCACGGGAAGCGTCAACTAGGCGTTTCGAAATTTCCTTAAACTGGCTATGAGCACTCGGAGCACACGACCCCAGAATTTCAACCCCAAACGGCTCAAAAATATAGTTTCCACAAAGGTTTCTATATTTACGCCGCTTGAGGTTCTCTGCAGCCGCAGCGGCAGCGCCAGCACAGCACGACGAGCTTGAATTGGATTTTGTTAACAATTTCAAGGGTTTAAATTTTTTTGCAAGGAACCCTAATTATTTTTCTAAAATAAAAGTAGCCTACGTTAGATCTTATAACATCAGCTATCTACCAGTAAAAGTCCCGTCAAAATCGGTTCAGCCGTTTTGGAGATTAGCCGGAACAAACAGACAGACAGACGAAAAAAAAAACAATGTGTTTTTGTTATAAGGGTATATAGATTTTCATATACTTTCAGCTGTTATTTTATGACACTTACATTTTTTTAGTTGTTTAGATGAAAGTACGTTTTTTCAGTTTTTTTTAACTATATTTTTCATTTTCACGTAGGTTTTTTAACTTTGGCTGGGCTCGTACGGTCACGCGCACGCCCATGCTAAGAATTTGATATATACTGCACCTTTGCGCCGTAGCAATTAGGATGGTTTTTAGTTCATGTTTTACCACTGGCGAGCGTGTGGTTGACTGCACTCGAGTGGGAGTATGCACCCACACATTTTGCACTCTTCACATACTCAACATTCTAAAGTTTAAGCAATATTAATATATATTTTGTTACAGGTCCTGCTCCCGTTTGTTGGTGATGTTCGTATTGTTAAACTTTTTAAGCAACACTCACGCGTTACTCGAACCTAATGAAATGCATTGGAAAGAGGGTAACCTCTCTTTAGTGTGGGGTTTTATTGACACAAAATACTGGATTCATATCATTCTAAGGACTCTTGTTATTATCCTAGATGTACCAAACTTCACGAACGGAACAGAAAAGACATTTATTGCTGCAGGGGTCTTAATAGACAATAGTCGTATTCTAACATCTTATAATCCTTTTAGGGAATTAGAGACAGACCCCAAACTTGCCGGAAAGATTATGGTGGCGTTAACTACTGGTTCAAACACTTACATGTCAAGAATAAAAGTAATTACAGGCATTGTGTGCGCTCGTCAAATAGCATATGGTTCTCCGGATGAGATGTTTGTTTGGCCTGATAAACGTCACTCTCCCCTTCATGATTTGATAATATTAAGAATGGATGAAGAAATTGGAATCGCGTTTAGTTCGCACATTAATTTTAAAACCAGTTGGAGTTCGACCTTTAACTTTAAATGGGGAGGCGAACTCGGAGATTACGAAAACACTTTGAAGGCCTACGTCGCTCGTCCTGGAGATAAAATAAATACACCACTTTGGATTAATTCCCTGGTATTTACAGACGAAGAAACATTGGAGGGTTTCCATCAATTAAAAACGTTTGAATACGGAGAAGATGATACACCACTGGTTGACTGCGAAGAATGGTTGCCGCGGCAATGGGGTTTCTTTTTATGTGTTCGAAATATTGACGAATTCTCAGCAATATCTTCCGGTTCATCGTTATTTGTGAGAAAAACACTATTCGGCGTGGGTAGCTTTGCTATGTTTAAAAACGATACTAGTATTCTAGTATTCACGGATGTACGACCTTACTACCATCTAATAATGGACACGTGCGGGGATGAAGAGTTCCTACCGTAATATTTCTTTGTAAACAATATTTTTTGTTTTTCCTTCGTGTTGTTGGAATATATTGTTGGATTATAATAATTAACTAACAAGTACTTTAACACGGCGTGGTTTAATAAGAGATGCACCATAGAGAAAACAAAAGAATCATAGATAGTCAATATTACACATGTGTTGTGATGTCTATTGATCGGTAAGAAGGGACTAAAGATTATAAATACAACACTTTCACCTAATTGTGGCCCTTCTTTCAAAGCAATAAATAATTTACCTAGCAGCAATACAAACAATATAATATAATTTAAAACAGTAAAAGGCAATTAGGCACAACTTAGTTTAGTTTCCACAGCACAATACACAAATCAGAAAGTTCACAGCAGAATGCTTTTACCTGAAAATAGGTTTACAGTTTAATTATTCCTTTTTTATTTAGCCTAGCCTTTTCCCAACTATGTTGGGATCGGCTTCCAGTCTAACCGGATGCAGCTGAAATTTTGTATTTTACATGGAGCGACTGCCTATCTGACCTCCACAACCCAGTTAATACTCGGTAATACGATACCCCTTGGAAAGACTGGTTGTCATACTTTTCGGGCCACTGACTACCTAACGACTGTCAAAGATCTACAAATGACACCCGGGACCAACGGCTTAAAGTGCTTTCCGAGGCACGGAGAAAACTCGGTAAGTAATGGGTGGTTACCCATCCAAAGACCAACCTAGGCAAGCATGGCTTAACCTAAAGATCGACCCGAGCGGCTGTTATTATTTAGCCTCCTTTCTATTTTATTTCTTAAATACTGAAATTTATCTCTTGGTAGAACCTTTGTAAATACATCAGCATATTGCACTTTGGTACATACATACTTCAAATCTAGTTGTTTGTCTGTAATTTTTTCTTTTATCTACACTTATATTTACATCACTACATATTATAAATTAAAGTCCCCCGCGCGAGCAGAGGGTCTGTTTGTTCGGGGTAAACTCAGGAACTACTGAACAGATTTTGATACAGTTTTCACCCATAGAAATAGGGATTAGCTGAAAAGATTATAGGCTATAAGAATACTACTTGAATGACGATATTTGGAATTAAGACAGAAAAAATAGTCCTTTCGTGGCGTGCGCTGCTTAAATAGTACAAGTTACACGAAAATAATGTATGAGGGAATTATTTCTCTTAAAAAAGGCCTAAAAACAGTCCGCGACAGCATATGCCTATCTTTTAAGGTTGACTCACAATAACCATTTTTATGATTTTAAAATTTTGTAAAAAGTAAAGCTTAATTTGCGAAGGTGTTTTTACCGACAAAGTATTAATCCTCATCAAAATAAATATGTTAGTCACCTTTAGTGTTTAATTGTGACTAAAATTGCGCTTCACACATCATTTCATTTAGATGAATATTTTAGGAAATATCTTAGAATGCAAATAACTCGCGCAACAAAATAATATAATAACGACGACGAGAGCCATTAGAAGATGACTCTCAATGAGCAAGTACCCTATATGAAGCTGCAATATGATGTACAGCACAATCAACAACATAATATAATTATAATGTTACTGTATAACATAAAATTTCGCCTGTATTTCCCAGAAGAGGTAGGCAGAGATATACCACTAATAATACACCCACATTTTGCCAGTAATCTTTAACTCTCATGTAATAAGGGACTAGCCTATTACCAACAATCGGACACAACCAAGCTCAGGGCTACTACTGAGAAATTTCTAATGGAAAAACCCAATAACACTGCCCGATCTGGGAATCCAGGACCTCATGCTCAGCAGTAACTCTTCCGACCACTTGACCAACGAGGAAAAGCGCTCAGAAAATTTACTATCTTCATATCGTTTTGCCAAATAAATGATCCTTTGCTCCTGGTAAAAGCATTGCGAAATAATGACTGAAAACATTTGCAACACCTACGACAACAACTTTCCACACAAACGAACAGGCCATTTAAAACGTGTATTTTGAATCCCTAGCAAAAAAGTTGTTAATGGCTTGGTAATTTCATCGATTCACAATATCCGACCCGTGCTATATTACTGAGCCACGAACGAAGCCATGAGTCTAACCTACGGTGCTCAAACCTGGTCGCCTACTCAATGGTAGGACATTACGGGATTTGCACTAGAAGAATAGCCCTATGGGGTGGCTGGCTGTACGGTTTTATTTTCTGGAGAGTTCCGTTTAATCTTGCCTGTTGAACCAGAGCACCCTTGTGGATAGGCAAAAAGAAACAATTGTATTCCCTCATAAATTTTGATGTTCAGAAGTGTCTTCTCTTTGAATATATGTATGTATAACAAAATTGGTTCTTAAAACTATTGTGAGAGTTCCTTCTAGACAAGAAAATATACCATTTTCCAATGAATTACTTTAAATAGGGACTAGACTGGAACTAGGGAAATCACAAGCAAGAGCATCACCATTTGTCTGCATTTTCCCAACTATGAATGCCAACATTTTACATCGAGCGTATCTGACCTCTTCAACTCAATAACTGGGGAATACGATACGCCTTGATACGGATAATAATGGTGGACAGACTTTCGGGTTTCTACCCGTTTGACAGTTAAAGGTCTTCAATCGACAGCTGAGACCAACTGCGTTACGTACTTTAGAGAGACGAAGACTGCGAAAAATGACGTAGGAAAAGAGTTCTTAGAAGGAATTGGGAAACTCTTTGCTCAAAAGTGGGACAATACTAATAATACAAGACAAGGTAAAGTAAATCTTAAAAATAACTTTGTTTCGATTCCAAATACATTGAATATTCAGAACACATCGACGAAGACACATCGTTGGTCCCGAACAGACCTTTCGTCGCAAACAAATGATCAAGTCGATCGCGGTTTTTATTGCATCACAATGCATTATCACTTATTTACTACATTAAATCCCGACTACCAATATTACCCACGGAGTAGCCTTTTCAACTCAAATGACTCCAGACACATGGCTAGACATAGAACGTCACCTGGATTGCCCTAACTGTTCAATATTTTTCACACAACCAATTGAATGTTTCTGGCGCGTTTAATATCAAGACTTAATAGTTAGTTTGAATAGGTTCTTATTTGCGCCTGAAGAAGTCATAAATGTAATATTTCAAGAAATATTTTAATACATAACTTTTATGGACTCTTTCTGCCTCACCATTGCCCATAATCGGTAGTTCCTGAGATAAGTGTGTTCAAACATACAATATTACTCGACTCTACACTATTACAGTAGGAGCGTGTAAACCTTTAGCGCAATCTTATAATACATGAAACAAAATAAAGCCTGACGTGTTGTCCACCCCACCGTACCTATTGTAGATCTCTGCTTAAACTTTTTAACCCATCCATCCTAAATAAATTATCGGCTATAGAGAACTGCTACCCGTGCGAAGCCGGGGCGGGTCGCTAGTCTCAAATAATTTAACTACGTCTAGGTGTCAAAGGGGGAGGTCCCCGCACACACGATGTGTTTTTGATTTCGCTGTGAATTTAAAAAATAATCCCCGAAGGGTTAGGCTGAGGTGTACCTAATAGTTCACCCACATTTCGCCAGTTATGTTTAAGTCCCATGTACCAAATATGGGACGAGCCTATTGCCATCAACTGGGCACAAATCCAGACTCCATGGCTGCTACAGATAAATTTCTAAAGGAAAAACCCAACTCTAATTTGCCTGACCTAGAAATCGAACCCAGGACCAGCAGTCGCGTTTGTGACCACTAGACCAAAAAGGCAAGAGGAACTTTACAGTAATATAGTTTATACCTCAGAATAACACATAGGCTATAATTTATAATGATACTAGCGACCCGCCCCGGTTTCGCACGGGTGCAATATACAGGGTGTAAGGGTAAACCCCGTTGTCACTCAAACCACGGGTAGTTGATTAAATAAAAAAATATAGGACCGAGTTAAAAACAACAGGTGGCCTACTATGACGTCTTAAAGCAGGAGTAATTCCAGTGTGGGAAAGAGACAGAACTATACAAGTCGTCTAGCGCCATCTCTTTCCCACACTGGAATTACTCCTGCTTTAAGACGGCATAGTAACCCCCCAGAATAAGTAATTTACTTTAAAAATAAATAACAACAAATTATCCCACACCGTCCGCGAATTCATGGTATGCGCCCGAGTGACGTAATCGCCGCCCGTCCTAACTACCTACCAATACTCGTAACATAACCTGTGATGAAACTTTTCCTTCATACTTTTCCTGGCTTGGGACAGGAAAAAATACCTACCTTAGGTGTTGCGAGACGAGTCTAAATGTAAATTTAATTTGACAACAAAGAAAATGAAAAAATAATCCCAACCATTGGGTAGGTATTTTTGACACATTTAAAAAGTTCATGACAATTTTATGTACAGTTAAAAATCACCGATTTTTACACTGATTGAATATCTCTACTTACCTAAATTAATCTCAACAACTGTTCAAAATGGAATCCATTTACGGCCACACATGCCTCCGCTCGTTTTCGTAGGTTGATTCGCACTCGAGAATCTAACTTCTGCATACATCCTACGAGCGTCGTTCAGCTTATCACCCGCGATGACGTAAAGGCGTACCAGTTTGGTCCACTGTTCAGTTGTGTAAGACTGTTAGACAGATCTAAGTACACACAATTTACGCGCGAGAAACAAGCGGAGCGGCGCGCGACCCTATGACGAGTTACGTGCGCTCGCTAGCGCGACAGCTGACTGACTGAGGTCATGAGTCATCGTTCGTTGCACGCGCGTAGCATATGACCGCGTGTGACCGCCGCCGCCGCCCGATCAGCTGTTAGCGCGCATTAGGGTGAAATGATCTTGTGGGAAATAGTAGATTTTCTTCAAAAAAAAAAGGTTGCCTTTTTCATTGATTTTTCGTTCTATAAGTGAAACCAAACCACTGGTTTCAAGGATAACGGTGTTTACACTAACACCCTGTATATACACACCGTAACTTTTTAGTCATCTTACAACGGCAGCCCACTTCATGTATCCAATGAATATCTAACATTCATAAAAAAAAATAAGTAATAATGAGATTTAAATAATTTAAAAATAAAAATTTTATTCAGTATTATGATGCATGACGTAGTTAAAACGCCCTGTTGCGAGCGATGATCTACTGGACTCGAGTGCTGGGTAGGTATAGTTCTCCCGTTTGACACGTAAACATCATTAACAGGATGTTTCATAATTTTTTATTGTTATTTTTCTTTGTACCTATTTTGGAAGATAAAAAAAAATCGCGCCTAGAGCTATTTTATGTCGGGTGCATTGAGTGGACGACCTTTGTAATACGACTAAAAAGTCACGGTGTATATAAACCTTCCTCTTGAATCACTATCTATTACTGAAAACCGCATCAAAATCCGTTGCGTAGTTTTTAAGATCTAAGCATACATAGAGCCAAACAAATACAGCCAGAAGCAATTTACGTCAATAACTAAGCCCAGTCCAGTCCTACTCCAGTCTGGAGCAAGACACAGATGCGAAAAATTTGACATATCTCCAGACTGGATATATCAACAATTTTATTTTTAATAACAGCTCTTTGACATCAAATATATGTATACTCGTAACATGACTTTAAAAGCATGACGACTCTCACAGTTCTGTGTATAATATCAATTTTAAACATTTTTCTTAGTACCTCATTGACATCGTAGCTATTTATTATATTACCTGACATTACCTAATGCATTTTATTAAAATTGATATTGATATTATTAATTTAACTTTTACCTCTTTATAATACTTAATTTATAAAGAGGTAAAAGTTGAGAGAAAGGAGGCTTTTGCCAATTAAGTAAAGTTTAATTTACTTAATTGGCAAAAGCCTCCTTTAAATGTATATATGTACGCCAAATGTCAAACATAGAGAAACTATATATGTATAGTTAACAATTATTGTATCATCTTGCACACTGTTGTAACCAATGTTTACAAATTAAGACTTGATTGATTGAATTATATTTGTGTCAAACGTAACCTATTTTCTAACGATAACAACATAAACTTTAATAATTAATTCAATATAAACAAGGAGAAAACTTGTCAAAATATTAAAAGCGATTTAGCTATTCCTTCATCTAAAAAAAAATATTATTGAAATTCTGCGAGCGTCAGGCAAAAAAGTCCATTAATTTCGTAAGAAAGAAAATAAGACTAGCTCACAGTTTTCATACTAGGCGTGCAGCGGAGTGGGTGGCGGCTCATTATTATTTCTTCAGCAAACGCCCAAGTTCGAGGGCCGAAGCATCTCAGAGCTAATTAAACGACGTCTTCATTATAGCCAGACTGCACGTCTTCGCAAACGTTGCCAACCTGTGACTTGTGACGTTGGTAGGTACTGTATTCTGGTAGTTTTCTAATTTCGTTGAAGTTTGATAAGTTGCGACTGGGGTTTACTTATTTAGTTTCATATTAGGTATTCCAGTAGCATAAGCATAATCAGCCGATAATTTTCCCACTGCTGGGACAGACGGCCTTATCTATGAAAGGGAATGGGCTATAATCCACCACGCGGAACCAGTACGGGTTGGTAAATGTCACATGTCTTCGAATTTTTGATTCTAGGAAATGCCGGTTTCCTCATGATGTTTTCCTTCACTGTTTTGAGAGCAGTGGTAATGATATAAATTACACAAAGAAAAGCACCTGCCTAGGTTCGTACCCAGGACTTACTGTTCGTAAGTCGGAGCCGCCATCACTAGGCCACAGCTGCTCCCTTATTTCAGGTATTTCAGTAGCTCAGTTATTAACTTTTTATTTAACTGAAAATATTATGAGGAGAGTTACATGATCTGGATGTGAATTTGTGTAATTCTGTAGCAAAATTGAAGGCATTAAGTAAAGATAGTAGTTTTCTAATAATCGTTATTGATTACAACTCTTACGACCCAGAGGGCCTAGATGGCTTCAAACCGTTTTCAATTTCTAGAATTACATTTAATAGAGTTGACATCAACCTTTCAGTGACTTACTTTTTTGACTTTACCAACCTTATTATCGTTGATAAAATATCCTTTTGTCACTGAAAACCTGTAAATAAAATATTTTTTTGGCTATTTTTCCTAAGTTGTATTTAACCCTAGGACTTCAGAAATACATCTTATTTCATAAAATAAAACTACTCGGATCTATGCCAAATTAAGGGTTAACGTGCTTTCCGAGGCAACTTGGTATGTAATGGGTGATCACCCATCCACAGAACAACCTAGGCAAGCACGGCTTAACCAAAGATCGACCCAAACGGCTGTTATTATTTAGCCACGAGCTCTTATGCTGATACTATTACGTCTTTGAAAATCCAATTTAAATAGTAATTATTAAGACTTTTTCCTTTATCTGTTTATATATGTACATCAAGGTACTTTAGGTATACATAAGGTACATGTGCTACATTTGACGGTAACACAAAGGCTACTCAGTAACTTGGATCGTACTTGTACATGCTAACCCTGCGGGTGTATGTAGTTCTCGACATGACTTGATCGTTGTGCTACCCTTGTTGGGAGAACACGTCCCCGCTGGCTAAGCGTGACAATGATGCGTGAAGCTTAGTAATTGGACTCTGAAAAGTCTTTTAAAAAAAAAGATAATTGGTAATCTCTTTCTATGGAAAATCTAAAATCGGTCTAATTTATCTGTAACACTATTTAGACCTATTTATCCTGTTTGTGCGTATGAAGTTTCATTAAAATCGGTTCAGTCATTTTTAAAAAAAAGAACTAGAAAGTTTGTATGAAATGCCGTAAGTCCTGTAACGCTCATAAGGTGCATCCACACCGCTGTTACTTTTTGTAGAACAACGTTTCCAAGTGTTATTTATTAGTATATGTTGCCATGTTAGTATATGTTAAGTAACATTACCTAACTTTTGAAAACAGTTAACATGTAACAATTGGTAACATTGTTATATTTTTCTCTAGACTTAAAATGAAAAGCTGTCGCTCTAATCAGTTCTTCATCCTCCATGCCGAGACAAGTGAGACACGTCCGTTGCCTTCAGAAGTTTGAGAACATAATTATGCTGTGCAACTCACTTGTTGCTGAAAGTTACCCTTTGTTATATTTTGTTAAGGAGATCGGACAAGCTTCTATAGACTCAGGTCCAAGAAGCTTTGTTGATTCTGGGATACTCAAAACACTTGTTGTGTTTGATGTTTTTTAATTACCAAAGCTCATGGAAATCGCTTAAAAAAAAAGGGTATAAATAGTACAGTGGTGAGCAATACAAGGTAGTATAAGTAGTATCAAGCCATCAACACTTCATCACTGATAAACATAAGCGAAACCTTCACGACCATAATCCTTAAAAGAGTAAGCAGACAAGTTTCATCGTATGCTGAAGTTCACAGTTGGTCGCATTAGTTGTCATGTGATGAAAGCAAACCGTTTACCCAATCCTTGACACAGCAAACACCTTAGAGCTGCTTGAGAGTCATCTTACAGGATAGTTGTCCGCACAACCTAAGGGGCCTTGAACAAATGATTCGACTATTAATTATTTGCAATAGAGTCGGGGAAATGCGCAGGATAGCACTACTTCTTCTTGACGACGAGCCCAGCCCAAAAACCATAATAAAGACATTCTTATGTGCGCAACAGCCTATGGTTCGTTTACCTTTAACGCACGTACAGTAATAATCACCAATCACCTCTTGAATTAGATGATTTTGTTGTCAATAATTGTACATTATGGCGTTTAACTTTTTTCCGCCGGCGCCGATTTACTTTTGTTCTTAACAAAGAATAGCCCTCTTCTAACAAGCTTTAAAATGATGCACGTCTTAATCACTGACGCTGTTTGTAATTAATGCCATCGTTGATTACATAGTTCATTTTAAATGATCAATAACTTTTTTCTCCATAGAGAATTTTTTTTGACGCTATAACAAAAAATGATGCTCTTGACATCAGCATCAAGAAAATATAGGTCTTGTTCACCGACGCTACTTGGACCGCTTCCGCCCGATCTCCTTTATGTTATTGACGGTATGGACGCGATGAGTAACATTCAACAAATAGTAACAAGTAGCCACAAAAGTTACAGATAGAAAATGTTACCGCGTTGAACAGTGTTGCTCCACAAAAGTTAACTGCTGTGTGGGTGCACCTTTACGCTTGAGTTACAAATATTGTATGGTGCCTACAATATTACCATTTTAAAAGCCCGTCTCTAATTTTTCTTTACTGACAACATCAAGTTACAATGTTATTTACTCAACAATTTAGATCAAAATGAATACAGAGGGAATCTAATTTGCTTAAGCACTGAACCATACTGTAATGTAATTTTATATTCGCTGAGTATTGTGAGGTTTTCGACGCTTGTTCTACAATAGAGATAGTTTCAAAGGAAAGACGTTGTTTTCGGGCGAAGTCACGTGGCAAGCCTTCATTACGTCGAGACGCAATAACAAATCCCATTTCCCAAATGTATTGTGAAACAGTTTACCCGAAATATAAAATTCTGATAACTACAACACTAAACACAGAACATTGCAGAATTTCATATAGAGAGGTACGTAGGGTATTATATATATAGGTATTTAAAGGGTTGTCCCTTATGATTCTTATAAATTATGAATAGTTTAATACTAAGAGACTCAGAACTCTTTTATCTCTCTTCAAGTCGTGACCCCGACTTCCATGAAAGTTAACATAATTAGGTTAACTTTGAACGAACCACCTTTTTTATGAACTATTGGTATGGTGGCCACTATAGAATCTGGTGGCCACCATACCAACAGTTCATTATTCAATTTTCAAACTAGATCAAGTCTCCGTCAATCAATAATAGTCTCCATCCGACACGGTTATTGTATCCGATAGAAACCATTACTGACTTACCATGGACTTAACAGAGTGTTCACATCCCGAAAATTTTCCATAACGCATTTCGAACGATCTCGGGCGTTCTCGTAAACGCTACGTCATCTTTCAGAGCGGAGGCTTTTCAAAATAAGATAAACCTCCGGGACTTCGCCCGTTTCCGAAGAGCATTTTACGAGGGTCCGACGAATCCCCGGAATGGTACAGCGTGGTGTTCAAACTTGACAATTCCTGTCCCCCAACCCGCATTTCAATTTACCCCGCGTACAGTTGTCGGCTCAAATAAAACGTAGCATTCTGTTTTTCAACAATCAACTAGGTCCTTGGTTGTTATTTTTATGGCTCACGTTGTATCTCGACGGGAACATTACTTTTTTGTGTAATATAAGAAATAAATCGAAAGTTTTAATGTTTCTTGTCGTTGACATTTGACAGTTTCTCGTTACCCATTTTTTAGGGCTCCGTACCTCAAAAGAAGAAAACGGAACCCCTTATAGGACCTCTGTCTGTCTGCACGTCTGTCACAGTCAATTTACTCCGAAACTACTGGACTGATTGAGTTGAAATTTGGTACACATATGTACATAAGTCGGTGACCCAAAGACGGACATATAACGTAAATTTATGAATTTTAAACATGGATTTGAGGGGTAAATTAGAAAATGAAAATAAAAAGTTTTGCAACTTTATCGTGTTAGGTACATATCAAATAAAAGGAGTCATTGTGAGCATCTCAATTTTTTTTTTACAATTTTAAAATAAACAGTTTTGAAGTTATTTAAGAAAATAGACGAAAATTTACCATTCCCCGCTCCTTAACTCCGAAACTACAGGGCCGAAGATTTGAAAAATATATGAAAGATAGTTTTTCTTTTATATAGATTACAGGAAAACCTATACGAAATCTATGGTTTAAAAGTAATATAGGAAATTTCTCAATATTTGTTAACCTAATTCGTAGTTGTAATTACAACGATGGTACGGAACCCTTCATGCGCGAGTTCGACTCGCACTTGGCCTGTTTTTTGGGCCTTTTGCCTATTTTACGATCACTAAGCGACACCTTAAAGTATTATAATACAATACAATAAAGTAACATTTAGGTATTTATTTAGGTGATACAGTGGAGATAGTGAAAACGGGCGTTTGTGGTATAATTCCAATTTATAACACAGTACATAGATACTTATGTCTCATTAAGCAGTTTGTCACACAATAATAACACGTAAAACATTACACATAAATAATATAATAGGCCATAGCTGATTGAACGTTGCTAAAATTCGTTCAAGCAATCAAGTCCTCAAGATTAGACGCCATATACACTCTCGGTATGCACTGTGTAGCAGTGTACACTTACTGGTTTTAAATGACAAAATTGTAAGAATCAATAGGCAATAAAATTAACATTTGCTTACCTATAAAAAATAATTAATGCCAACACAAATACAATAATTAGGTACCTACTGATTGGAAAAACTAGTTACAACCAACATACGGTGTGTAGTAGTCACCTAACCTTACTCACACACAGCTATAAGAATATGCGATAACTACGTATGTGTCATGGTCAATAAAACCACATGCTTGATTATACATAATAGGTATACTGCCACCGATTTTTCCACGATGCTAATGCCATATACATAATATTATGTTAGTGTAAATCTACCTACCTTGAATTGAGTAAAATACATACATAACATCACACCTGTTGTCCAAAGAGTTAGACAGAGATACCCACATTTCATCAGTTATGATTAAATCCCATGTAATGGGAAGCGAGCCTATTACCATCAACCGGGCACTAATACAGACTCCGTGGCTACTACTGAGAAAGTTCCTGATGGATAAACCTAATAGCACATTGCCCGACCCGGATATCAAGCCCAGGGCCTTCAACTCACCAGTCGCCCTTGTGACCACTCCACCAACGAGGCCGTCAAAATTCTTAACCTCCTCCTTCTTGAAGTCGGTTAGAAACCATCATATTTTGTATTGCCTAGCCTGCCTAGCCTTTTCCCAACTATGTTGGGGTCGACTTCCAGTCTAACCGGATGCAGCTGAATACCAGTATTTTACATGGAGCGACTGTCTATCTGACCTCCACAACCCAGTTAGTACTGGGTAATACGATACCCCTTGGTAAGACTGGTTGTCACACTTTTTGGGCCACTGACTACCTAACGACTGTCAAAGATCTACAAATGACACCCGGGACCAACGGCTTAACGTGCTTTCCGAGGCACGGAGGAAACTCGGTATGTAATGGGTGGTCACCCATCCACAGATCAACCTAGGCAAGCACGGCTTAACATAAAGATCGATCCGAGCAGCTGTTATTATTTAGCCACGAGCTCCTCACCACCGACAGGGGTATTGACTTCAAATATGCCACTTTTTCTCAAACACCGTTTTGCCCATATAGTGTTGTATGTTTACCTATTCATATCATTGTACCTAGGAGTCGATGAAAGAATGTTTTTTTATAACTTTATACAATTTGTAATATGTAAAATATAAAAGGAGCAACATAGTTTGTGAGAAAAATAAGATAGTAGGTACCTACCTATTCCAGTTTATATGAGAATGAAGACGAGTTCTTGAGCAGTATTCCCGCGGGCCTCAGCGAGCTCGTAACTACAAATTGGCAATGGATAGATGCGTATCCGAGGAACGGTATTGAGAATGCTGACAATCGTTCAATTTCTGTATTCATTACAGCCCTTTTAATTTTATTTTGTTTACATATGCCACATACAAGGTGTAAGTGACTGTGGTTATCATTAGTCATGACAAAAACGTTTACCTTCTATCAGTAGATGATTTTAAATCCCCCGGCACCGAGCACTGAATTCCTTGATTATTAAAAAAAAACATCTGGTGTTCCGTAAAAAAGTAAATACCTACAAAGTCAAAATGTACGGAACAGCAATATTGTTTTAATAAGCGAGGCAATCTTGCTTTAGTTGTGCTGGAATATTTTGCAACGTGAGTCATACTTGCAGTTCACTTGTGATTTCGAATTATAGACGCCAGCACATCAAGTTACCCGAAACTGTCAAATTTTCCCAATCAACCTTGAATCTAATGGTTTAGAGATAAAGTTGAAAATCTATTAAAGAAATTTGACAGATTGTAATAGTTTAATGTGCGCCCGTCCGTACAATCTGCTTTTATAAAACGTTATCAAAGCAGTTATGAAGTTCGAAACGTTTCGACAGACGTTCTTCTCTCTGCCACTGTCAAAAACAGTCGCCAGCGGCTGCGTTCGTCCAATCTAATTTCAAGCTTTGACAGCGTTTGCCAAACAGGGAGAACGCATAAAGCCCCGATTATTATTGAGGCTTTGCGCACGCAGCACGAAACACTACACTAACGCTAAGCGTTTGTGAAATGTTTTGCTAGTTAGAAAATAATTGACTGCTTTTTCCGTAGTTTTATGAAATAATCGATTCTGTCCCTGACCGATGAGACGTATTGACGACATGTTTATTTAATTTAACACCAACTGCAATTCATAACGATTAAGATAAGCATTAGAAACTCCATACTTGGCTCCAAAACATAAAATAGCTGATGCTGGCCTTACAGCTGCTAGTTTGAAGTGGAACTGGGCTGGTCATAATTGTATGCCTCATGTCGGAGGAGCAATGGGCTAAAATTACCAGCCAATGGATACCAGATAGCAAGAAACGACAATGCGGTAGGCCCAGAAGGAGATGGTGGGATGTTGTTGACTTGAATTCTTTCTCAAAGGATTGGCCTACAATCGCACTAGATCGCGAAATGTGTAAGGAGGGAAAGGAGCCCTTTGCCATGCAGTTGGACAATATAGGCTTATGATAATAATAAGATAAGCATGGACTGCTGTAGAGAACCATGTGAGGACATAATTATTGTTTTAAGAAACATGAAAGCAAGTGCTTTGCCTGCCTCGTTGTGAGTTGTGAAAGTGATGAGGCTTTGGGTTCGATTCTCAAGTGTTGTTGGATTTTGCCGTTAACAATTTCTTGGTAGTAGCTTGGAAACCTGATTTTACACGGTTGATGGTATAGGGATATAAAGAACAGGGTAAGAAGTTCTTCATACCCCATTGATAAAGGAGGATCCTCCGACCACACAGGTGTTGTCTGGTGGGCTTGAGTTCTCTTATATATGTAGTTTTAAATAACTTTTAACTCGGAATTTTGATGTTAGTTCTACTTTTGTGGCATAGATGACGCTGTAGTACTTTTTGAACTGTCCGCTGCAATGGCAATAGGCTTGTCCCCTACTACATGAGACTTAAACGTAACTAGTGAAATGAGGGTGTACTCAAGGTATTAAGGTAGATCATACAACTCTGCCTAACCCTTTGGAGATTAAATTTTGAAAACGCGTTGCTTGTTAATATCTCATAAGAATTAGTAGCTTCAGTCAAAAAATCTAATCGGAATTGGTTTTAGTGCCTTCAACATTACACTAACACCATTTTACTCGAGCGAAGTCGCGGTCATATCTTGGTCCGTACGAAAAACACCTCACGAAATTTCCTATTTCTTACAACGATTTCGTAATAGGGATGCTCCCGTTTTTGTCTAGACCTTTCAGACCTGCTTATTCGCAAAATATAAAATTTTCCCTGATATTATATTTTGTACCGACGTTTAGAATAAGCCTCCCGTCTTCGCAACGTTTGTCTAGACACTCGAAGTTTGTTTTATTTTGTGAGTTCAACAACAAAAAAAATGTCGAATAAGTAGGTATTTTTTTGGAGACGTTCAAATTTTAATTACTTCTTAAAGCAACCTTATTTCAACGGAGATAAGGTTCACTGTAGTTTAAACAGACTGTCTGTTTTAGCAACCCAATATCAACCGTATTCTAATGAGAATACAGATCACTGTAATTTCGACAGTGACACAAAGTGGGAGGTAAAATAACACTTAAATAAGTGCATCAAAATCGGGGCTGATACGACTCCATATTGTTTTTTTTTTAAATACATACAAAGTTATTAGAGAGCTAAACTATCGTTATATATTTACTATAACTGATGAGCATGAGTCAACATAAGCTGTAGTTAGGCAGAGTTGAACATAATAGTCCACCTACATCCCATCTGGAGGGCCTCTGGCTTTAACAGGCTGTAAGCCTATACTACAGCTTGCTGAAGCCAGAGACCCTCCGAGACACCGGGTGCAGAGGGTTATCATGCGGAATACATCCAAGCAAACAAGTAAGAATCGTACTCACACGCACACAGGGTTCCGTAGCACCAAACAATATAATAAATATATTTTGAAGGCTCATTTATATTTTGTATTGTATTACATTTAACAGATAAACTAAATTTGTTTTTCATAGTATGTTAATGAAAAACAAAGTTACTGTTGCAGTTTGATGAAAAAGTTCCATATCTCAAAAACTAAACATCAAAACTTATTCAAACCAATTATTTTCGTTGAAAGTTTTTTTTACGTTCTACAATCCTACATTTTTTCAGAATTTTCCTCCTCTTACTTTAGAAATTAGAGTGGGGGGGGACACATTTTACCACTTTGGAAGTGTCTATCTTTCAAACAATTGACTTCGAGAAAAAATGGTGTAGGAACCTCAATCATCATTTTCATTCGTCATTTTTAAAGACCTAGCTATAGACACCCCCCACGTATAGGTTTGATGAAAAAAAATAGTTTCCGTAAAAATAGCTTAATCTTTTTTTTTTTTTCGTAATCTAAAACGTAAAACGTAAATCGTAAAGCGGTTCACAGAATACATAGACCTACCAAGTTTCAACTGTGTAGTCCAAATAGTTTCGGAATAAAGTGGCTGTGACAGACGGACAGACAGATATGACGAATCTATACGGGTTCCTTTTTTTGCCGTTCGGCTACGGAACCCTAAAAAGGAATCTTGTCTTTCAACCAAAATCATGTTGCATACGCTTCTTTTTGGTTGTATTCGCCGGGTCGTTGACCTCCTTAACCATTTTCTGTATAACATAATTTTGGCACAGTAATTATACATTTATACTGTGATTTTGGTTACCCACATCATACCCCATATTTGTGCGGTATGACCCAATAATGTCAGAAATTACTTTTGATTTAATTATTTTTGAAAAACAATAAATGAATTTTAAAATTGACCTTGTATCGTTTATTTTTACTTTTAATAATAGATACTTTTAATTTAATTCAGCTTTTGCCCAGCAGTGGGACAACAACATTTTCATTTTCAAATTTACTGTTTGGAAAGGTAAATTAAAAAGCAAGTATAAAACACAATGTTTACATATATTGTTACGACTTTAACTAGAGTACAAAAAATTTACTTAGGTTCATTTTAATAATAATAATATTATATTGGAAATGTTACATTTTTATAGGTACGCGTTACTTATCATCTCAAGTTCCAACGAATTTAGTTCTCTGGTTCTGAAAAGAAAGAAAATATTTTGTTACTACAGCTTATTTAATACAGAAATACAAAAAAAAAACTTGATTTTGTTGCTATCAAATGTAATCTACCAATAGTGACTTTTTAATCAATAATTATAATTCCACAAAAAACACCTCATGAATAAACTGACTTTTAAAATCCACATCACTGTTTACACACATCTTTAAATAAAAACGAATCAATATTGTTTTGATTAAAAGCCCAGATCCCAAGGCCGCGCGATTAAATTATAAGAGTTGACCTATTTAACAAAATGTCAAAATCGAACATTGAGGTTATGTTTTACTCCGATTATTTGTATTCTGAGGTAAAAACTTTATAACGTTGTAAGTTGCAAAACGAATCGTTTCCTGGTGATAATGTAATCAATTTAGTCTTTGTTATTGTATATGCACAGGCAAATATCAACTCTATGTTCTTGTTATACGACGCAAAACAAATAATCGTAAAAGTGACGTCATGGATGGCTAGCATTGAATATTGTGTCAGAGTATGTCAAAATATTTATCGAAATGCGTGTAATGAATTAGGTACTACAATATTACTTACTTCTTAAGCCAAACATGCCCTTCCTCTCTTCATCGGTGTAGTCAGCGAATTTGTTAATACCGAACGTAGCACTACTGCTTTGTGCATTCAGCTTATTGATCTTTTCCAAACTCTGGACAAAGGCACGGTAATGTGCCTGTTTATCCTCTTCATCTTTGTAATTCCTTTCGTATTGCTTTATGAAATCCTCGAACAAGGCATTAGCATTGCTCACGTCGTAATGTGGTTTTTCTGAAGGAGCCGCGCTCGCCATTGCGACCACTACGAGCATCAACACTACACTGACGGAACGCATCTTTAACGCGATAGGGAACTTGTTTCTTTGTAAGCACAGCTGCTATTTGTTGTCACTTGTTTACAATGTCGCTTACTTATATAGACCCAGTATGACTTAATAATAGTTTTAATTATCTGTGTTGAACTGTTGACGTTTATGACCACCACAAGTATGATAGCAGTACGGAATTAATGTTGTAGGTATATACACCCACATATTTATGTGGGTGCGAGGAATCGGATGATTGTTTCTTCCTCTGTGCGGTGTTGCACGTGTTATAAATTTTATTTTCGGATAGCATAAAATAAAACAACTTGTAAAATAGTGGTTTTGAACAATAAAAAGATAAGATTTGAGTAGTAATAACACCCTTATTTTTACACGTAGCAGGTACAGTTACCCGTATTTTTAACGGTAGCATAACCAGTATAAGCTGGCCTCTTATTCTATTGAAATTCCGTACTACGCTAGGCCAGCTCAAGGTTAAGCGTTACCGATGACGTGAGAGCTACTATATAAATCTTAAGTTAAAAGGTAAGTAGTGGGCATATGAAACTAGTGGCTACATAACAGTGGGGTTACCAAGCACAACATGGGAGCGTGTGTGCTGAGGTAGCCCGCGAAATTCAAATTTGGTAATTTTAATGTTATAGGCAGGCTTGGGGGCCCAGCTCTTATGTAGGTAGCTGATTTCGAGTAGACTCTTATTTTTTTTTCACTACGAAGTAGTATTATCTTGAACATTCTCACGAAGTTTTTTAGAAAACAAGAATTCTGAAATAACAAATATCAAACTTTGTACAACTTTGTAACAAAAATGTACTATTTTATTGCTTTTGACGTAATTTTGACAGTAAGTGTTGCTACTTTATGGAGTTTTAATAATGCGTTTTGATTTTGCAAATAATAAGCACTTTTTTTTTAAAGGAGATTGCCCATGGACAGTACTCTTGATAAATTACTTGTGTCTCAAAACCTTGAATGGCATAAAATATCTAAAAATAAAAATATATTTTTTAAATAAGACTTAGATTATTTATAATGGGATAGTCTTTTCAACAATAATTAGTACTTTTAAGTTTCCGACTATAAAGTACGCCATTTTTTGCTGTCGCCTGTCAATACCAAAGATGTCAATTTTTTCTATTGCGGGTAATGTAAACCTACATAAAATAAAAAGATCAGCAGAGTTCTAAATCACATGTACTTACTGGTATTTCTATTACCAGTGGCTATCAACGGCGTCATGATATTATGCTTATATTTTTACTAAATTTCATGATACCGACCACAATGTATGATTTCAGTAGAATTTAGGTATAACACTGAGCGATTGACTATCTTAGTAATGATTTCTTTCATGCTTTGCAATTTCATGAAACGCGAGAATAAGATTTTATAGCACGAAGATGCTCAAAATCTAAATTGGTAAGACTTGGTGAGGAAGTCACAGGTACCAGTAACTGGCCACCTGGCATAGCTAAACCGTTCCAGATTTTACACAAATGTGCTTCAAAGGCACAAGGCTCACCCTTAAACCCAGTCAGACCCTTTCAAATAGCTTAAGCTTTAGCAATAGCTACCTCAAAATAGTAATTTCATTTTTGTAAATATCTTGGAAATGCCATTGTGGTTTGTGTTTAATCTTTTGAGGTAGTATTTTGACATGCCATCGAGTATTTTAAAGATGATCTGATGAAGACACAACAATGTTGAATTGAGTACATTTGTCCATAGCGCCGTTGGCATTCTCCTTTATATTATTAGTTTTTGTTATTCTATCAAGGTTGAGCAATTTCACTGTGATTTGACCTTTTATTGAGTGAATAACTACGAAAAGTTCGTTTTTGTGACAGTTGATATCTGCTAAATGTGAACTGAAACGCGAACTCAGTCTGACAGCATTTTTTGTGAAATTTTGTGTCATCTCATTCAATGTTTGTAATCGCGTTTGAGAGCACCTGCCATCACGTTTGAGAACAACTTTGGATACCCTGCCACCATGTCTTCATCGGGATCAAGTCCGATCGAGTATTGTTGGAGGAAATTTATCGATGATACACAATTTAGACCCGTTACACAAAGATCCCCCACAATACACAAAGCTGTTTAATGTACAGGTCAAAATCTGTTTTACTATAACAACCTATCTCAAGTCTCCGAGCGAGTAAAAACGCATTAAGAACATAGGATGCAAGAGCGAGCGAAACGAATTTTATTGTAAACCATACAGAAGTAGAGCCCCGCGAAGCGGGGCGCCGTCAACCGGGCTTCTCTCGACTGCGCCACGTTGAGTGGCGTAGGGGGGGAGGGAACCCTCCAACTCTCTCCCCTCATAAATCAGGTTTTTAATGTCAAAAACATTACGAAAACATAACCTCAAAATGAGTTTTTTTTTTTTAAACTAAGCATTCCCTAAACTTTTCCCATGCGGGAGGGGGATCTCCTCCCTCACCCCCTCAAATATACATATATTTAAATCTGTTATTGCTCAGTCCTTCCGGGTTGGGCAGTATTTGAATTCCTTGTAATTAAAATACAAATATATTTAAAATACAAAGGTATTTGTAGTTCAATTACTTCTTAAAAATGTAATTGATATTTCAAATACCTGACGCTGATGTATTTTGTAGTTAGTATTTCAAATACTTATGCCTTCAAAATATATAATTGAATATAAATACATTTAGCGATCTTATTAACAGGTGCGTTCTGTAGAAAAAAGCCCTCGATAGCTTTTATTTATTTATTTATTTATTTGCATCAGACACAACGATCCATAATTTAGTTAGTAAGTACACTTAAAAATAATGTTAGTTTTAGATCACATAATCAAAGACAAATACACACCACACAATAATGTTTATAACTATGTAGTACACAAAATAAAATTACAATCATTTTTCGTCAAATAACAATATACAATGTAAAAAGTAATAATCAAATTTAAAAATAAAATAAATTAATGTCATTACCCAATCAAACCATTATTATAAAATAAAAATACATTAAAATTCAATACATAATTGAATAAAATTAAGATAATAAAAGGAATTTTGAAAAATAAATATTATAATAAAATTGAATTGAATAGAATAACCAGTATTTAAAATTAAAATAAAAATAATAATTAATCAACATAAAATCACAAAGTATTTTAAAATTATGTGGTGTGTTGTTTTTTTTTTTTTTTTTTACCTGCTCCAGGTCCGATATACGGGTGTATGTAAAGCCTGCCAGCGCCTCATGAAAGGTCCGTCCAACCTGTTGGCAACAACTTTAAGAAGACTGTTGCCGCTGCCCCGCACTCTACTCGCTATCGAAGTCGCCCTCTTGCGCATGCTGGCATAAAATCAGTCAATGCGGGCGCTTTCGAACATTCCCGATGCGCTGCAGAAGCGAGGCAGCCACAGCAGCGCCCTCAGCGCGTTAAGCAAAATGGCGACCGCTGAATTTGTCAACCCTTAAAGTTGGCAGCACTGCACCTGTACCATACCGTGTATTACTTAAGTTTATTAAGGTGGAAGCGCCAGGGCAGCCCAGGAAATTTAATTTTTCTTACGTTTTTTGCAATTTACAGGTCAGTGTCAGGTTGTATGTTGATTAAGATACGATTCACGACCGTAACAAATATGGCTTTACAGAGTTATAGTCATTAAACTCTTCAGTACAACCCTGTAAGTTCATATAATCCCATTGAATGACTTTTCCATGAAATATAATATCTTTATTTTCGCTCTTCACAAAGTTTCACATAGTTATCTATTCATATAATAAAATCTATACATATAATAAAATTGTAAAAATCCAAATCGATGTTCCGACTTGGAGGTCCTGTTTAAAATTTTGCAAAAATATTCATAATAGACTTCTTCAAATGTTAAGCAATATATTATCACGCTACTTGCTTAACGTAGACTGTGTCACTTGCTTTGGCCAGATTCATGAAAATTACTATTACTTTCTTGTTCACATATTCTAGTTTATCAGAAACGAACTTAGTCAGATCGTGAATGGCGTCGCCAGTCGACAGGCCAGATCGAAAGCCGTTCTGAGAAAGACATTGCTGTGAATTGTTTTCCAGGTAGTCGACCAGACGCTTTTTCATGATCATGAACAAAGAAATAGTCAAAAAATGGGATTAAATGATCTTAGAGGGTTGTATTGTATACGTGTTACGGTCGCGAAGCATATCAGTTTCAGGCTATATGTGAAACAAATTCACATATAGCCTGAAACTGACCTGCAAATTCCAAAAAACCTAAGAAAATTTGAATTTCGCACTAACCACACGATAAAGAAGAAGAAGAAAGAAAGAAGTACGAATGTCACCATGGATTATTCCATTTACATAACCTAACACCTGACTGTATTATGTAATTTGTATTTTGTATTTTAAATAAAAATTTATAAAATACTGTATTTTGTATTTTATATTTCAAATACACGACTTAAAAATATTTTGTATTTCGTATTTTAAATACATGCAAGAAAGTATTTTGTAATTTTTATTTTAAATAATGCAAAGCATGTATTTTACCCGAGGACATCAACAATAACGTTCTTATCATAATAGATGACGCGTGTCTTTCGAATCATGATTGAATTATATTATTAGTTACAAGCAGAGTTCAATCCGAATTGATTGTCAAATTCTAAATAAACGTCAGGGAAGCTGCGGACAAAAGCTAGTTATGTATAATTATATCACCTTAAAATTGTAATTACCGTTGGATTATAATATATCTTGCGAGATTGTAAACTGTCGAAAGATCGTGAACCGTAACATACCGCTTACAATTAAACGCATTATTTTTCGGTAGATTATAATATCGGCATAATCTATTGAAGTGAAACCGTCAAATTGTGAAATGGCGTGAACGTGGCGCGACGGAACGCACCTCACGCTCTCATTGGTTGAACATCATGTGCCCCGCGCCGTTATATTTTTTTTTTTTCGTTTGTTTTCGAATGTAAACAAACAGTATTTCGAGTGGAAAATAACTCAAAGATTTAGAATTAGTTATATGAAATTGTTGTGGAAGTAAAACGAACACAGAACGACCTACTCGGGGACTGCCTTCTGACAGTTGACAATTTAACGCACGACAGATTGTGATTTAACAGTTTCACTTCGATAGATTATAATCTACCGAACAATAATGCGATCTTCTCTATATCCACTTAACAGATTGCCGACATTCAGCAATTACCTTGAATAATAAGATTATTTAGGTACAAAGCAAACAAATGATATACAATCATTCTGACAATACATAAAAATTGGTATTGAGTAAGGAAACAAGTGCAAATAAAAAATACATTCAGTACCTATATATTTATTTAACAGTACCCACATACAATGACAATATCGTGTTAATTTATTTGTTGTACTGTTTTAATTTTTTTTTTTAAAATAAATCGTTGCCCCACACTAGGAATTCTCCTGTATCCATGGGTGCGTTTACAAACATTTAAGCTCACATACACAAACAGCCAGACCCGGAACAACTACCTGTAGGCCATATATATATTTGTTCCGTGCGGGAATCGAACCCGCGACACGAAGCGCAGCAGTCAATCGCTCAGCCACTGCGCCAACCGTGCCGTCATTTATTCGTAATGTACGTACTTTACACGTTTCTTTTCCAAATCTGAAAAAGAAAAGCAATTATATTATTATTTTATGGAAAACAACACACATTAAGTCCGCCTATGTACCACTATTGTACATGAAGTTTAAATAAATAAATAAAACACCATCTTCTGCCTAGCTCTTCTCCAACTATGGTAGGGGGAGCCCAGAGACATTTTCAGAAAGTATATTCAGCATGAAAACTGAAAGTTGAGTAGGTAGGGCGTGTTTAGAGAACGATAAAATTATACACCCATATTTCGCCAGTTATGTAAGAGCCCATGTAAATGGGGGCGAGCCTATTGCCATCACCCGGGCACAAATCTAAACCCCGCGGCTGCTAATGAGAGATCTAAAACGACTTAAACAGGCAAAACATCTCTAAGACAAAAAAAAATCGGCGCTCGGCAGGCGTAGCTTTCGACCTTCGATCGACCCGTGTGTTGTTATTATTTAGCCTCGTGCCCCTCTAGTTTTGATAAAAAAAACCATCGAAATTATAAATGTATTCGTAGATATTGCCGAAGCAAGCAGAAGATACGAGGGCGTATTTACCTATTGAATCCGTTTTTGATATGAAGAATATTATAATCATTTGTAAAACGCAAAACAGATGGTTTCCTGGTAATCATGTAACCAAATCCATCTGCTGTTTGCACGCAAATTATTCTAACATTCATCTCTAAGATCCTCTGAGAATCTAGGTAGATACTTACGAACTACCTCTAATACCTACATAGGTTCTTAATTAGAATAAAAAGCGAGGTCATCGTCGACTACATTCAATTTTGCGTCAAAGATCAGTCAATTAGATATTAATTTTACAAAAATACAACTCACCTCCAAACAAGTTTTTCTATTCTTCTTTCGTATAATCAGCGAAACTGTTGATATTGGACGTAGAAATCCAAGGTCTATCATCTATGTCATTGTGGTTTTCCATTAGAAGCATTCAGCATTCAACTATTAAACTTTTGAAAAACGAAATTATACAACCATCTCTGGATTTAAATAAACAAAACAATCAAGGGCGCCTAAGGTTTATTTCCGGGGGGCGCATCTTTAGCTTTCAGAAATTGTGTCAGTTTATAAAGATATACTGAAAAGAACGCAGAATGACAGAGCGAGCTCGAAAATTTTAGCAATACATCGGGTAGGTTAGATTTTCTTTTCACCATTCATATAGGATTTGTGTAGGTAGTCAGACGCAAGAGCGAGCGAAGCGACCACGAAAATTTTTGCACCCTTCCTCGGATAAATTAAGTTCTTTTTGTTCATTTATACATGAATGAGTATAGGACGAACTCTGTCAACTTGTAGAGAATTAAAAGTACAGGATGTATTAACGAGTGAAGCGAGCTGGAAAATTTTGGCACCACTTCTTTTTTTAATTATACAGAAATAACAATACGAGCACTCTGTCAACTTTTGCACAGTTGAAAAAGTATAGGATGTATTGACGAGCGAAACGAGCGAGAAAATTTTTGCATTCCGCCTCGGATAGGTCGATTTCTTAATAGTTGTCGGAGATTTCGGGGGCTGAATCATAACGGCCTCTGCCTACGTCCGTGCCCCTGAGATAGTACGATTTTTTTAGTTTTAAGATGAAGATAACGCAAGAGCGAGCGAAGCTAGCCGGACCTCTTTTTATTTTATTTAAATCAATGAGTTCAGAAACATGATCACGGTCAACCTAGGCCCAACCCAGGCGGGTAGTCGTGACGCCCGGCCATGACCCTCCCTCCCGGATCCGCTCTTGATACTAATAGAATGCAAGAGCGAGAGAAGAGAGCTCAAAATTGAAGCAGCCCGCCTCCGCCCCGTGAATTAGGTTCTATTTTTTCAGTCATACATAAATTAAAATAAAAGCAATTAGATGCATTAGCGAGCGAAGCGAGCTCGAAAATTTTAGAATTCTGCCTTGAAAAAGGTTAGTTTCTATCAATTTGGCGTGTATGATTTGGGGGGGGGGGGGTGTCATGACCCCCCCCCCCCTGGAACCGTGCCTTGATGTACTAAACGTATTAAGGTGGATCATACAACTCTGCCTAACCCTTTGGAGATTACAGACTTGATGTGAAGTTAAACATGAAAACACGTTGCTTGTTAATATCTCATAAGAATAAGTAGCTTCAGTCAAAAAATGTAATCGGAATTTGTTTTAGTGCCTTCAACATAACACTAACACCATTTTACTCGAGCGAAGTCGCGGTCATACCTTATCCCCTACGAAAAACACCTCACGTAATTTCCTATTTCTTACAACGATTCGTAATAGGGTGCTTCCTTTTTTTGTCTAGACCTTTCAGACCTGCTTATTCGCAAAATATAAAACTTTCCCTGATATTTTATATTATTTTGTACCTACGTCTAGAATAAGCCTCCTGTCTTCACGACGCTTATCTAGACAAGTTTGTTTTATTTTGTGAGTTCAAAATGTTCAACTTAGTTTTCTCTAAATTATGTTTTCGATTATTTTGGTGCACGGTAAAACTCTAATGAGTTTATGTTGGCACCAACTTAAAAGAATAAAATGTATGTAAATCTAAAGTGTAGTCATTCAGTTTTTTTTACTTCTAACAAAAAGCAACCTTATTGTTACAACGATAAGATTCACTGTAGTGTAAACAGACTGTCAATGGTAGCAACCGAATAGCAACCGTATTTTAATAAGAGCAAAGATCACTGTAACTTCGACAATGACACAAAGTGAGAGGTAAAATAACTGTGAAACGCCTTTAGTGCACGTGGCCAAAATCGGGACTGAAAAGCCGCCATCTTGTTCTTCTCAAAGTTATTCGAGAGCCAAAATATCTTTCACTTCTATACACATTCACTATAACTGTTGAGCATGAGGTCCTGGCACTGCTTCGTTGGTTGATTGGTTGCAAGCCCGGCTGCTCAGCATGAGGTCCTGGGTTCGAGGGCGGGCAGTGTTATTAGGTTTTTCCAACAGGAATTTCTCAGTAGCAGCCACGGAGCCTGGTTTTATGCCCAGTTGATGGCAATAGGCTCGCCCCCTATTACATGGGACTTAAACATAATTGGTGAAATGTGGGTGTACTATTAGGTATAACTCTGCCTAACCCTTAGGCGTGATGTTAAGTTATGTATTAAATTATCTGGCTGTCCATTGGTAAGTGCAGCAGTCTGTTCACATTAAGGCGTATACTGCAGCATGCTAAAGCCAGAGGCCCTCCGAGACACCGAGGGTTATCATAAGGAATACACAAAAGCAAAAAAGGTGCCTTTCAACCAAAACCATGTAGCATACGTTTTTTTTCGTCGTTGACCTCATTACCCATGTTTCTGTCTAAAATAATTTTGGTTGCCTGCATCATACCCAATGATATAGGTATTAAAAATAATATATCTATGATCATACCCCATATTTGTGCGTTATGTTATGAAGCAATAGAGTGTCAGAAATTACTTTTGACTTTATTATTTTTTGAACAAACAGTAGATGATTTTAAAATGGACTTCTTATCGAATT
The DNA here is from genome assembly GCA_963576755.1 of Noctua janthina. Classification (NCBI taxonomy): domain Eukaryota; kingdom Metazoa; phylum Arthropoda; class Insecta; order Lepidoptera; family Noctuidae; genus Noctua; species Noctua janthina. Next base: position 12,055,587 of record OY755055.1, read on the forward strand.
GTTTTTAAACCTTTAATAATAGGTACTTCTAATTTAATTCGGATTTTGCCTAACAGTGGGACAATATGGGCTAGCAACAACAACAACAAAAATCATGGATTATTTATATTACTGTTCGGAGAGGTAAATTAAAAAGCAACTATAAAACACAATTTAATAATTACCAATTTAATAGATTAAAATGTTGGTCGTTACTTATATCCTTTATTCATACTTTCTCTTATCTAATACATTTTTAAATATTTTCTAAAACAAAATATAAAATATAAAAATATAATATAATATTTTATGTATTTTATTATTTTTAATAATATTATTATTCGAAATGTTACATTTTTATAGGTACGCGTTACTTATCATATCAAGTTCCAGCGAATTTAGTTCTCTGGTTCTGAAAAGAAAGAATATATTATTATATTGTTACTACCTATTAAAACAGAAACACAAAAACAATTGATTTTGCTGCTATCAAAATTTCCAATGAAATCTGACAAATAATGAATAATTATGTCAGATAATTACTTTTTAATCAATAATATAATTCCACAAAAAAACCTCATAATAAAATGAATTAATATTGCTTGGATTAAAAACCCCGATTCCAAGGCCGCGCGATTAAATTATAAGAGTAGACGTCTTTGATAGAATGAATTAGAATGCCAAGAAATCGAACATTGAGGTTGTTTTACTCCGATTTGTATTCTTTTAAGTTAAAAACTTTATAACGTTGCAAAATGAATGGTTTCCTGGTGATAATGTAATCGATTCCGTCTTTGTTAATATATATGCACAGGCAAATATCAACTCTATGTTCTTGTTATACGACGCAAAACAAAGAATCATACATGTGACGTCATGGCATTGGATATTGTGTCAGAATATGTCAAAATATTTGTCGAAATGCGTGTAATGAATTAGGTACTACAATATTACTTACTTCTTAATCCAAACATGCCCTTCCTCTCTTCATCGGTGTAGTCAGCGAATTTGTTAATACCGAACGTAGCACTACTGCTTTGTGCATTCAGCTTATTGATCTTTTCCAAACTCTGGACAAAGACACGGTAATGTGCCTGTTTATCCTCTTCATCTTTGTAAGTCCTTTCGAAGTCCTTTATGAACTGCTCAAACAAGGCATTAGCATTGCTCACGTCATAATGTGGTTTTTCTGAATGAGGAGCAGCGCTCGCCATTGCGACCACTACGAGTATCAACACTACACTGACTGACAGAACGCATATTCAACACAATAGTGATAGGGTACTTGTTTCTTTGTTAGCACAGCTGCTATAGGTTTTTTTTTATCTATAATTATGATAGTCAGATGTGGTATCTACTCTATATTGAATTAAAAATATGTAAAAATTTTAGTGTCATCTCAGAAAATTTGCCGATTCGTGTAGGTAGTTGTTTTGCTACTTAGACGCATCTACAATTTTAGGTATCTAACCGTACTTACACTATTATTGAGACAGTGATGCATTGTTCTTGCGCCGTTTGAGTCACATTGACGGGAGGGCGCTTGCGGTGGTAAGCATGTGTTTCTGGCGGTAGTTCCGATAAAGAGCACGTGCCAAAAGATCTATTAATATACATTTAAAATAGCCATCCTGCCGTTTCGCGCGGCACCACCCTCTCAGGTCACAAAATTATGCTATCTTTCCAGCAGGAACCACAAAAGATAGGTACATTCACAAAATTTTATGGTAATCGATAGGGTGGTTCCGGTGCTTCACATGTTCGAACTTGGTGACACATCGGGTCATTCGGTTGCAAATGACCTTCCCTATATCCACTTAACAGTTTGCCGACATTTAGCAATTACCTTGAATATTAGGATTATTTAGGTACAGAGTAAAAAAACAAAAGAGATACCCACAATTCAATTTATTTTTTACCTATTTATAACAGTACCCACATACAATGACAGTAACGTGTATTAATTTTATTTCATACTATTAACAGCTGTTGTCATTTATTTTATTCGAAATGTACGTTCTTCACACGTCTCTTGTCACCGTTATCGCACTCGCGGAGAAATTATTCTGGCTTATCTGAAAAATAAAAGCAATTATATTGTTATTTGATAGAAAACACCATGGAACGACTACTATAACGGATCTAAATATATGTATATATAAGGGGGGGGAGGGGGGGAGATCGGGGTCCCACATGAACATTTTTTAGGAAATACATAGTTTTTTCATAATTTTTTAAAAATCTCATTTTCATGTTATGTTTTTGTAATTATTTTGACATTATAAATCTGATTTATGCGGGGAGCTTCCCCTGACTCAATTTTCACCCTTCGCCACTGTTAAGAACCATTTTTTGTAGTGTCCTGTGTGAGCCTAATAAATACTTGTTCTTTCTTTCTAACCGAGCACAACACCAAACTCCGCGGCTACTAGTGAGAATTTTCTGATGATAACCCAATAACCCATGCTCAGAAGTCGCGGTTGCAACTACTAGACCAATGCAGTCAAGGCCAGCTTTTCGTTTTCAAAAATGGCTATTCAACAACAACGTGGATTTTCATCTCGTCGTATGGGACCTGGTCTAAAACGAATTAAACAGGCAAAACGACTCGAAGATAATGTGGCGTTTTACTAAATCTGAAAAATCGGCACTCGATGCTGTTATTATTTAGCCTGCCCCGTGCCCCTCTAGTTTTGAAAAGAAAAAAAACATTGAAATTATAATTGTATTCGATATTGCCGAAGGAAGCAGAAGATAATAATATAATCATTTGTAAAACATACGATTACGAACGAGTCGCAAAACAGATTATTTCCTGATAATCATGTAACCAAGTCCGTCTGTTGTTTGCACGCAAATAATTATAACATTCATCTCTAAGTTCCTTTGATAGCCTAGGTAGATAATTACGAACCACCTCTAATATGTACATACTTAGGTACTTAGATAGAATAAAAAAGCGAAGTCATCGCCGATTAGATTCAATATTTTGTCAAAGGTCAGTCAATTAGATTTTAATTTTCTAAAAAGATAAAATTAAATTTAAAATTTAAAAAACTCCTATCGCAACAACGAAAAGCGAACAAACATTTGAAAAGTCAAAAAAATTACTGAGCCGAACCGAACCGATTTTGATTAAACATGTCTAATTGTAATATACACATCATGCACTTTCATTTGATACCCCACTTGGGTATATTTGAAAATATTCGATTTTTCATACCCAATTTCATTCCCCATAACTAGTAAATGGCTGCAAAGATTTTGATAAAAACGTATCTAAGAACCATTCCCAAGAAACTAGCTTTCAAATTTAAAAAAAACTGCATCCAAATCGGTTCACTCGTTTAAGAGCTACGGTGCCAGCGACAGACACATACACACATTGCGGTCAAACTTATAACACCCCTCTTTTTGCGTCGGGGGTTAAAAATACAACTTGCCTGTCTGTATGTATACATTAAATGTTGTGTCAATCAATTTGATATGAATTTTCTAAAAATACAACTCACCAGGGACAATCAGTCCATGCAAGTATTGCTCTTCTTCTTTCGTATAATCAGTGAATTCGTTGATACCGAACGTAGCACTTTCAGGGCTGTCATCTACGGCATTCAATCTGTTGATTTCGTTCAAATGGTTGAAGAAGGCATTATAATGTATGATATAATCCTCCTGATCCTTGTAGTGCCTGTTGTAGTCCTTTATGAATTTCTGGAACAAGACCGGCGCATCTCTCGGGTCGTAATATGGTTTCCCATTAGAAGCATTCGCGGTCCCTATTGCCAGTACGGCTACTACAAGTATCAACATTACACTGAGTGAACGCATCTCGAAAGCAATTGAAGAACTGTTTCCTTGTACCCGCAGCTGCTATTACGTTAACACCTGGTTAAAATTTCGCTTAAGTAGTCTACTATGAACACAAGGACTGTGACTAAATAATTATTTAAGGTTATTGTTCCGACCACACCTAATCGTACTAATCAGGTAGGTACATATTACGTGGGACCATTATATTGCCGCGCGGTATTGGCTGTTTCTTATCAAATACTGGTTTTTGCCTGCGATTTCTTCCACGCAGAAGAAACATATCTCACGGCACGCGGTTATAGTGTAACTTTCCAGCAATTAAGGATTTTTTGAAATCTGATTAGTGGTTCCGGATATTACCTCCTACATCCAAACTTACGAACTTTATCTCTTTATTATATTATAGTGTAGAAGTGTGGATTATCGGCATTACTAATTGTATCGCCCGACGCGACAATGCTTGTATACAATTTTACGCTTGTATAACATTTTAGACACGCTACGATCGAGAATCTATCAAAATTCGAAATTGCGACACGAGATCTTGGTACGCAGAAACCTGCGAAGTACAATAAATCTGTTTTCATCTATTTCTAACCTATTCATTGCTACTATTCCAAAGAAAAAATATATAAAATAAATAAAAATAAAATGCTTTTTATTCAGACTAAGTCCATTTGGTTAGTACAACACATAACTTAGAAACTAGTGTTAGTACTTATATCTACCCGAAGAACTAAAACAAAACAATTATTAATTATGCACCACAGTGGCATGTAGGCGCAGCCTATGCCCCAGTATAGGACTGCCCCACCTGTCAGCTATAGTTTTCAGGATGCTGTTGGGGCTGACGCGTACCCAGCGCATGATGGTAGCGCATCGCTTGCGCATGATGACGTGAAAGCCATCAATGCCCGCTTCTGCGAAGCACTACATCAACACCCTGAATGCATAGTTGTACTGCACGCGCAGAGTGCTGTATGCCCTCTGCGTATAGTTGACCCACAGACTGCATGTATAGAACGACTGACAGTACTCTGTGAACAGTGTAGCCTTTACTTTAGTCGAGCATTTCGCAAATCTGCGAGCCAACATATTGTAGCGGACAGCCAACGCTCTGTGCTCACGCTCAATGTCTAAGCTGCCCTTTAGGTCCTCGGAAACCCAGTGGCCCAGATACTTGAAAGATGTGACTTGATCCACCAGCCCGTATGCACCCGATAACGAGCCTGCCCACCTCACACAATTGGTCTGGTTGCTATACCAGTACTGTAATATAGCGATAACTCCCCTATCCACTGTGGTCTCGTTCAACAGTTTCTGCCACAGAAAGTCGTAGGATACCAGATCGAATGCTTTAATGCCGTCATTGCTTTACCGCCCTTTTTATTTTTATTTATTTAAAAGCGTAACTTCTGGAATCAGTCATTCTACCAACACATTAAATCAATTGATTAACTGATATGAAACTGATACAGATAAAATATAACATTTTTATTCAATTGAGCAATTGATACTAAACATAAAACAAATATAATATAACAGTTGTGTTTTAAGCAAACAGCTTTTTACTTTTATGATGTTGTACAGTCATTGTAACAAATGCTCGTAGACATTACTGAAGTTAATGGCCTCGTGGAAAAGATTGAAAGCCTATCCAAACCTAAAGGTCCCCCCCCCCACTAGGTTTGGGTAAGCTTTCAATGTAACCATTTTTATAATAATACCAATAATTTACTCGGAGCGCCTGAATATCTGAATGCTGATATGCAGATCCCAGTTACCGGAAACCTCTTACTCCTTCGTGTGCTAACTGTTGTATGTAATGTAGTACCCAGTAACACGGTTACCTGATTGGCTGACTTTCGGGGTTCTGACTACCCGTAACGACCGTCTAAGATCAACAGATGACAGCCGGGACCAACAACGTAACGTGTTTTTCGAGGTAAGATGGATCTCGATATATAATGGATGGTCACCCATTCACGAACCGACCTCGGCAAACGTTATAAAGCCTCGGGTTAACCTCTAGTTTTGATAAAAAACAACCATTAAAATTAAGATATTCGTAGATATTCTCGAAGGAAGCAGACACCCTCGTCTTATCGCGAAGTCTTCGTCGATTACATTCAATATTGTGTAAAAGAATGTCAATGAATTGGATATGAATTTTCTAAAATTACAACTGTAATCCTAACAAGTGTTTTTTCTCTTCTTTCGTATAATCAGCGAATTTGTTGATACCGAACGTAGCACTTTCAGGGCTGTCATCTGCGGCATTCAATCTGTTGATTTCGTTCAAATTGTCGAAGAAGGCATTATAATGTATGATATAATCCTCCTGATCCTTGTAGTGCCTGTTGTAGTCCTTTATGAATTTCTGGAACAAGACCGGCGCATCTCTCGGGTCGTAATATGGTTTCCCATTAGAAGCATTCGCGGTCCCTATTGCCAGCACGGCTACTACAAGTATCAACATTACACTGACTGAACGCATCTCGAAAGCAATTGAAGAATTTGTAATTTATTTGTTTGAATTGTTGAATTGAAATTGAATTGTTTTCTTATACCCGCAGCTGCTATTAAGTTAACACCTGGTTAAAATTTCGCTTAAGTAGTCTACTATGAACACAAGGACTATGACTCAATAATTATTTAAGGTGATGTTAATAACCACAACTAATCATACTAATTAGGTATATATTATTATGCTTTAAAATGAAATTATTTACGGGGTGGGATCATTATATAGCCGCGCGGTAATTGCCGTTTGTTATTAAATACTGGGTTCTGCCTGCGATGTTTTCTGTGTAGAGAAACATATGCTACGGCACGCGGTAATTGTGTAACTTTCCAACAATGAAAGAATTCTTGAAATCCGATTAGTACTTTCCGAAATTACCTTCTACATCCAAACTTTATTTCTTTATTATATCACAGTGTAGAAGTGTAGATTATTGGCATTGCAATATTAACAATTTAATCGCCTCATTTTCTTGAATCATACCTATGAATACTGTCGATCAAGTAATATTTCAAAGAAAAAAATACAACTTATATACCAGAAAAACAACAAAATGTGGAAAATAAAACTTAAGTTTCGGATGTCGTTGATGTTACTTTTGTTAGTGTGATCAATTTATTACCGCCGACTTCAGAAGGTTTTTTAGAAGTCGGTTGTGTTTTTTGCAAACAATATTTAATTTTTCGTTTTATGATGTAGTAAATAGAAACAAATACTCGTAGTTAAATACGCACTACTGCAGTTGATGCTCCCGTGGGAAACACGTGGCCGTTGTTGGTCCTGCACCTGATCTTTCCTTAGTCATGTCGGATTGCCATCCCATTGGACTATAAGAAATAGAGGGAGCGTATGCGCGCTTACGCATGGATCATATACTTTAAAATTATAACATAACATGACCCCTGTAATCCCCGAAGGCATAGACAGAGATGTACCTATATATAGTACACCCACATTTCACCAGATATGTTAAGTCCCACGTAGTAAGGGGCGAGCCTACCGATTTCAATGAAATTTTGTGAACTTCTAAGGTTGGTTCCAGCTTGACAGATAGGATGCATATTTGCATATGTCCTTGCATTGCATATTATGCTGCATCTTTTGGCCATGTTTCCTCTAATTTTAACTTTATCTCTTTTGTTGTATATTTCGAGCATTTAGGCATATTTCGAACATTTTTAGTTATTTATGTCAATTATTTAATGTTACATTGAATATTGTGTTATGAACATCACGCTATCACTACATATTATAAAACAAAGTCTTCCGCCGCGTGTGTCTATATGTCTGTTCGCGATAAACTCAAAAACTACTAAACGGATTTTCATTTGATTTTCACCAATAGATCTCACGAGGAACGTTTACTTATATTATCTGTTAAGGTTTTGTGTAAATTGGTTGAAATATAAATTGGTATATTTGTTGGAAGTGTCGGAAATGTCAAGCCTCCTGGGAGCTTTAATTGAAAACGCTGCCTAATCTCTTTGAAATATAACAAAACAATGCATGGTGGGTTATTCCTCTTTTATAGATCTATAAAAAGTCTGCGATGGCATAGGTACGTATATCTTGTAAGGATAGCTTACTATACCCTTTTTTATGATAAATAACCTTCTAATTACGTGGTATTTAGACGCTTACAGAATTAATCCTTATCAACTTAAATACGTTAGTTACCTTAAGCAAAATGCACATTATTATAATCTGTTCCACGGGTTCCACCATAGAATTTAAATTAACATTTTAGAAAAAATAACGCGCGTAAAAATAAATTCAAGCGCGTTTGTCACACCGATAACGGGACTCGCTTGATGCGATCACTCCCGCGCCGGCGCCGTGCCGCGCCGCGCACCCCGCTGTCGCCTACCCGAGCAAAGCCGAGGCGGGTCGCTAGTAATATTATTTAGCACAAGACTATCGCCCAGCGTGCGTTTTATGATATATCATTTTACACGTCATACAATGCTATTATATTTAGCTTGCTATTCGTGTACGTAAAAAAAATGTTTTATCATGCATTTTCTAAAAACTAATTACAGATAGGCAAAACAAAAGAGATACTCACAATATTATACATATCTGATTTAAATCATATCATATCATTTAAATCATTTATGATTGAGATGAAGAAGAAGGTTTTCATTAAACGAATGTAAACGTAAAGAAAATAAATTCACATTCAGACATTCAGTCAATATTTATTACCAAGTTATAACTGGAAGTATACAATACTAAAGTAATTGTATTAATTTTAGTACCAACTGCTGTTTTTGTTTATTTTATACGAAATGTTACATTCTTTAGACGTCTGTTGTCACCCTGATGATTCTTTAGACGTCTCTTGTCACTCTGATGGCTCTTCCAAATAAATTATTTAGACTTATCTGAAAAAGAAATGCAACTATATTATTATTTGATAGAAGACATCATCATCTGTCTAATCCTTTCCAAATAGGTTTGTTCGGCTTCCAATCTAACCGTTTTCATAATAATACCAGTAGTAAGTATTTTACGAGAAGCTCTTGGTTAAAAAAAACCGCACGGGTCGATCTTCAAGGGTAAGCAACGCTTGACAAGGTCGATCCACGGATGGGTGACCATCCATTATATACCGAGTTTCCTCCGTGCCTCGGGAAGCACGTTAGGCCGTTGATACCGGCTGTCATAATGTAGATCTTTGACAGTCGTTACAGGAAGACAGTGGCCCGAAAATCTGTCAACCAGTCTTACCAGGGGGAATCGTATTACTAACAGATATGCATGTAGCATGATGTAAAATACTGGTATTCATCTGGATCCGGTCAGACTGAAAGCCGTTCCCAACATTGTTGGAAAAAGGCTAAGCAGATAATGATGAGATAATTACCAGTATTTAGCTCGGAGCGCCTGCCTATCTGCCGCCCAGAACCCAATTTACTGGAAACGTCTTATCCCCCCTTTCCCCTTGGTATGACCACCCTCGTATGTATCAGATCATGATGGATGTTTGAATTTTAATTCCCTTAAAGTTAGGCGTGCTGTTGACCAAATAACAACAGCGTATAAAATTATATTTGGTTACACCGACGCCTCGTATTTACATGCGGATCTGTGTCAGTTCTTTGTTCCAAATAATTATAATCGCTCTAGAAAGCATAAATTGTTTAATGTCCCATTCTGTCGCACTGTAGCTCGATCCACCTCCCCTAAACCGCGTATGCTTATGATGCTCAACGCGCTCGTGGAGACCAACCGTGGATTGGACTTGTTTTCTGATAAATGGAAGACGATAATGTTAGAATGTTTGTGATTTTGTGAGAACACCGAGTAAAATGATTACTTAATTTAATGATAATGGCTTATGCTGCTAAATGAAATAAATCAAATAAATTATCAGCCAGTAACAGTGTTAACTGTTAGGCAGTTTTCCGAGCATCTGAGTACCTGTAACGATTGCCTAAGATCTAAAAATGACAGCCGGGAACAACGGCTTAAAGTGTTTTCCAAGAAACGGACGGATCTGTACTGGAACCTATTCACGGATCGCCCTCAGCAAGCGTAGCTTTGACCTTTCATCATTTATTATAGCCACGAGCCTATTTTATGTAACCAAATCCGTCTTTGTTATTTGCAGGCAAATAGTAATTGTATCAGCTCTAAGTTCTTCTGAAACCCTAGTTAGATATACGAACCACCTCTAATACATTAAAATATGTTGTGTCAAAGAATGTCAATCAATTTGATATGAATTTTCTAAAAATACAACTCACCAGGGGAAATCAGTCCATGCATGCTCTGCTCTTCTTCTTTCGTGTAATCAGCGAATTGATTAATGTCGAACGTAGCACTTGCAGGGCCTCCATCGGAATCATTCAATTTGTTGATCCGTATCAAATTCTTGAAGAAGGCAAAGTAATGTAAGTAATAGTCCTCTTCATCTTTGTAGTGTCTGTTGTAGTCCTTTATGAACTTCTGGAACAAGGCTGGCGCATCTTTCAGGTCGTAATGTGGTTTTCCATTAGGATATTTATTAGGATTGGGATACGCGGTCGCTAATGCCACCACGACCACTAGAAGTATCAACACTACACTGACAGATTGCATTACAAAAGCGATAACACCTGTTCCTTTGTTCACAGCTGCTATTATGTTAACACCTGATTAAATTTCACTTAAATAGTTCACAATGAACATAACCATAACTAAATAATTATGTAAGGTAACGTTTATGACCACAACTAATCTGACCAGAGAGATGTGATTGCCTTAAAATAAAATAGTTAATATTTGACGGGCGGGATACCGCCGCGTCGCGCGGTTCTGCCCGTTTGTGTATTTAACATTTTTGGCATTACATTATAAATTAATAAAAAATCCGCGACTCAACAATATCTTTAAAAAGTAAAAATAAATATTAATGTAGTTATTAGCCCTTTGAACACAAAGTTATGTTACGTTTTCTTTTTTTTGCGTATAATTACTTTGAATTAACAGGACACCAAATTATGAATCGATCTCCTGAAAAAAAATATATAATGAAGGTGGATAAAGCTCCTGTGAGGATGGAATAACAAAGGAACTTCTCAAACTCTTCAAATCGGTTCTAATTTCAGGGAGAACTCCAGAAGCGTGGGGGCAGGAGCGTGATCGTAATTTTCTTTGAAAAGGGGATAAACCCTTTTAAAGAATTACAGACTTCTTTTCGCTCCCTAACCATGTATATATTTGTCGGATATGTCAGGATTTATTCCGTTAGGCTCTTACATCATGTGGGCAGACGATGGGTTTCGTGCTGGCGTTGTCCCGCGTGACCCTCTGAAAAGCAGAGGGCACAGCGGAGGAGCAAGGGCGGGCTTGGTGTGCACTTACCCTGCCTCCGAGCAGACAGTGAAGGACACAGTCCTGGATATCGTAATCCCTCCGTCGAAGTGTCGTGGAACACGTCTCGCGGCTTCGATTGGGACCGAGGGTCTTGGCTTAACCGCCCGGACCACGAGGTAGAAAACCTCTATAAAAAGTTACCCCGAATCTCAAGCGGCGGCGCACCGCGAGGAGATGTATGGCTGACGGGTTCCTATGGAAAATCAGTCGCTAGTGCGAACCACTGCCGGGCCTGGCTATGGCTTATCTGGGTACAGGGGGCACTGCCCAGATGCACTTTTTATTTCCCCCATACTCGTGGGAACAGTATGATAAAACACTTAACCCAAAATACGGCCGATAACGGCGAAGGAAGGAAGGAGAGGGATGCGGGGTCGGAGTCCGGCGCCGCATCCAGCGATGTGAGCGCGGGAGGCTCAGAGAGCTCCCGGCGCGGGAGGCCCGGGGTTGCTGCGGGGAACAGGGAGTTCCTACGCAAGCGATCCAGGCCGGTAGGCGACCGAGAGTCGTCGTCAGAGGGGGAGCTGGCTTCGGCTCGCAAGATCCCTACCAGCAAGCGTGGCGGGATCCGCGGCAAGGGGAGAGGCCTCTCTGTCACCGAGAGGTCGGCGCGGCTTGCCGAGGAAGGGTGCCACCCGGGGGTGGCCGGTCACGGGGTGGATCGTTCGGGCTCCTCTGGTGACGAGGCGGTCGCAGACGGCGGCTCAGATGCGGAGCGTAAGGCCGAGTTTGCGAAGGAGGTGGAGGTGGCGCTGAGGGCTGTGTCCTACAAGCAGAAGCCCTCTACTAGACAAAGGGCCATACCTGCAGCGGCCGCCTCCATCATAGCGGCAGCGAAGGCCAGATATGCGGGGCCTCCACCAGACGAAGTTGCCAAACTGCGGGCGAAGGTCGCTCGCATGACGGCTGCTACGGAGCTTCTCCAAGAGGAGAACAGGAAGCTCCGAGCAGACCTGGCCGGTCTGCGCGAGTCCGGCTCTCGTGAGGCGTCCCAAAATGGGGGCCAGCAGCGACAAAGTCAGCCCGTGCTGGTGGAGAACCAGGTTCTGAACCTGGTTCGGCAGGAGCTGGCTGCCTTCCAGGCGCAGTTCTCCGTTCTGGAGGGCATTGTCCTGCGCCCCCCCCTGGCGGCAAACAAGGCGGCCACATATGCGGCTGCTGCGGCCTCCGCACCGGGGCCGTCCAGCCAGCCCTCCGGCAGGGTTACGTCGGCCCCCGAAAAGCCGGCTCTGGCGAAACCGGCTCCAGTCGGGAGGGCGGCGGCCCTGAGGCAGAGCAAGGCGGTGGCCCAAAAGAAGGGCAAGGCGGCGTATCTACCGGCGCCAGCCGCGAGACAGCCGCCACCGCCGCCTCCCCCGCCCACTAAGCCTTCTGTGGCCAAGTCCGGGTGGCGACATGGAGAGAGCGACTGTCGCAACCCCGTGCAGGGCACGCCACCATAGTGGCGATAAGTCCCCTCTTTGAGGAGTGGCTAGAGAGGCGCCACGGCGCCCTCACCTACCGTCTGACGCAGGTCCTCACCGGACACGGTTGTTTCTGGAGGTTCCTGCACCGAATCGGGCGGGAGGAAACGCCCGGGTGTTTCCACTGCGAGGATCGTCCGGAGGACACGGTGGAACACACCGTGGAGGTCTGCCCCGCTTGGGCGGAGCACCGCCGTGTCCTCATAGCGGCGATTGGCGGCGGCGATCTCTCGCGTCCGGCCTTGGTTCAAGCCATGGTCCGGAGCGAGAGAGAATGGGAAGCCGTCACCTCCTTCTGCGAAACAGTCATGCTAGTGAAGGAGGTGGCAGGACGTGAGAGGGAAAGAACCTCACGTCCCAGCCGCTGCGGGAGACGCCCTGGGCGTCGGGGGTCACGTGGTGGCTTCCGACCACCGTAGGTGCTGGCCTGTGGACGACGAGTTATGGGCTAGCTCGCCGTCCGGCCGTCTTATGACGACAGGCTGTGTCGACGGCGGGTTCGTGTTCTACGCGCGCCTCAAGGAGATGTCAGCAATCAAGTAGGGGTCCGCATGAGCCGATGCCTGCCAGGGCTGCGGGACTGTTCGAAAGAGATACCGTGGCCCTGGAACACAAAGGGCAAAGAAGGAACATGGATGGGTTTTAGTCAGTACAAGTCTGACACTCCCCTCCGCTCCGTCCAGAGTGGGGGGGGTCATTTGATGATTTCCCATCCGGAAAAAAAAAAAATTAAAAAAAAATGGGTTTCGTGCTATGAAAACACACTGGGTGCGATACACTGTCTCTAGCAAAACTAACGAATTTCTTGACATTACAACTTAACACAATAACACGGGGTAAAATGAATCGGGTACAGTGCCAAGACGTCTCAATTCCGCTGCGATCAAACTTTGACTGTCGCCCTCGCCTCGAGCTGAACATCAGGGCTCTGTAGAAGCACGCTGTGGGGTGGGTAGACTACTTACAAGTAGGTCGCGTGATATCACCACTGCGTTTTTTCGATTTTTTTTTAAGCCCGTACCAATGACAGGATCCGACATATTCAAGTTGTTTTCAAGAGTTGTGACGAATCATCTAGCGCGAAGACTGCGAGTTTCAGCCTCAGAAGCAGGCCGGGTTTCGAGGAGAAATGGGGAAATCCGAAGAGTATCCTTTGTGCCATAGGTTCGATAGACTCAAAAGCTGAGAAGACTTCTGACTCTATCGGGCCAGGTTGATCTGATTTGGAGTCTTTGCAGCGATGCCAAGTCAATAAAATCATGAAAAGCAATGTATCTATACCAACAAATAAAATTAAAAATTAGAGGAAGAATTACAGGATAAATATTTAAAAAAAAAAAACATATTTTTAAATTTTGTCTATCCGTCTGTTTGTTCCGGCTAATCTGCGAAAAGGCAGGACCGATGTCGGGGGACATTTACTGGGATACAGCTAGGATAAACTTGAGTACGAGTGAGTAAGTTGCACGGAACATGGTAAATTCACACTGCGCTTTAAAGGATAAGCTTTATATTCGATTAATTAGTACGTTCAGATTTATGAAATACAAGTGTGTGCGTGACTTCGTATCTATTGCTATAGAGAGTGGTAAGGACAAACTGGCGACACCTGGTTCTAATACATTTTCAACTACAAGCCATGTCTCCTTTCTTATATCTTTGGGTGTATATGTGTGTGAAATATCTTTATTGGAGAAGGTTGTAAACTAGTCGCACTTGTGCGACTAGTTTTGATGCTATAGCTTTATGAGATTGCTACTGGACTTTTGACCGCGACCGTACACTATAAATCCTCTTGAAAGAAAAAAAGAAAAAGTATTTATTAGTCTCGTGCTAGACAAAACAAAAAATGGTTAAATTAACTACGAAACGCGTTCTTCCGTACTTGGCTATGGTAGTATTGCCTAGTTGTTCAGTTTGATGGTCTCTAGCCAACCCCTAAGTATAACTGTGCCGTTTCTGTAATAACACGCTGTATAATAAACTAGCTTATACCCGCGGCTTCGCCCGCGTGAAATTCGGTAACTGTCCCACGGGATTATACTACCGGAATAAAAAGTATCATACAGGGTATCAACCAAACATAGTGTACATCAAACTAAGTAACTTTACGCAACAATTATTGATAGGAAACGACTTTTTTTAGCGTGAAAAACGACGTTTTACGGTAGGACTCATTGTAACGCACTCAAAACATTGTACTGATGGATGGATTGAATAGTACGGGAGTCTTGGAGGTGTTTAAAGTAAAATCATACATTAAAAACATGTATTTAAAAAAAATCCTTGTGAAAAAGTTGGAACTTTAACGCCCAATATTTCCGTAACTAAAAGTTCCCAGGTATTGTCTAGACCAAAAAAAAGATCGCAATGTCGGGGAGAACAAATGCCTTTTCCTTTCCTTAAGGGTCTTGTTACAGCCTTTAGATGCCAATTCAGGTTATAAACTATCTATATACCAAATTTCATCCAATTCTATTTAATAGATTTCGCGTGGAAGATTAACAAACATCCATCCACCCTCGCAAAGTATTGCATGTATAATATTAGTAATATAATTTAAATTAAACAGAATTAGGTAAATAAAATTGATACAGTCAGTTTATATTTAATACCAATTTATTTAATTTATTTTTATTTTTATTTATTTATTTTTTATTTATTTATATACTCCAAACATACAAATATCCGTTATAACTAAAAAAAACCGTAAAGAATATCATTAATTGTATTCTAAATGTTTTGATTATTCATTCATTACAGTTGCCACTGGTTGCCACACTTTCCGCTTTTGATGACTAAATAATCTGAAAAAATTAAAGCGAAGTTAGTATATATTTGACAATGATGTAGTCGCCATCGTCATAATCGTCAAGCGAGAGAGAATCTAGTGGACGCAAGCGCGACTGCTGGGCATGAGGTCCTGGTTTCGATTCCCAGGTCAAACTAAGTGGCTTCAAGCTTATTGGGTTTTTCCACCGATAAAGTGAAAGACTGAAGAATTCGGTCATCGGCCGAATCAAAGTGCGGCCCAAAGTCCCAGGAGGACGAGATCCAACCACCGGACCCTACCTACAACATAGAGAAGTTCACGGTAAAGCACAAGCAAGCAGTCATACCCGATGTTCCACAGGAATACATCAGTTGAAGCTGCCACGGCACGCTTTGTAAACGATCCCGACCCCGCAAGCACCTATGCAAATCTTAAACAAAATCGTTGGTGAGTATAAAGGGTTTGCGCCGACAATACGACAATAACAATAAAAAAAATAATAATAATATGTTTTAACTATAGCCATTATAGAGAGCAGCGGTGGCCCAGTGGTGGCGGTCCCGATTTACGAGCAGTAAGTCGTGGGTTCGAACCCAGGCAGGCGCATTACTTTGTGTAATTTATTTCTTCACCACTACTCTCAAAACGGTGAAGGAAAACATCGTGAGGAAACCGGCATGTCCTAGAACCAAAAATTCGAAGACATGTGACATCTACCAACCCGCACTGGGCCCACGTGGTGGATTATAGCCCATTCCCTCTCATGTAGAGGAGGCCTGTGTCCCAGCAGTGGGAACATTATAGGCTGCTGCTATGCTGCTGTGCTATAGCCATTATAATTTTTAATAAATATTTTTTTAATGTAATTTTACTGTTTATATTGTTTTATTATATGTTGTAGCATCGTATTGGAATTAGTCTGCAATGTGGCTATAATTTGGTGGTGGTAAATAATAACTAAAAACACTAATAATGCTAGTTCATAGGAATATTTAAAACTATCAATTAAATCCTAAAATCTTTTTCGTCCTAAACTTCTCGAACAAGTGTGCGGGTGCATCTTTCAAGTCGTATTAAAGTTTTCCGGGACGATCTGAAAGTTCAATTCGACCACAACCACTGCAAGTATCAGCACTACACTGAGGGAACGCATGTGTACCGCGATATATTTACTGTTTCTTGGTTATATGATATACTTTTTTTGATAGCCATTCAGTAAAAATCTCTTATTTTGAAATTACAAACAGAAACTTCAATTTGATTTATTTGCATAGATTTGTATCTACAACGCCACATACGAACTTAACATCATACTTGACGCTTCACAAAACCTTCATCGCGTAGACAGAGGAATATAATATCATCGAGATAAGGATAAAAACCCAATAACACTTGACAAAACACACGTCAGCACGGAGGATAATCCCTTTTCAATGGCGAATTGTAGAACTTTACACCCTGCCGCCTTAAGCCGAAGCACTCAAGCTCTATAACCTATTGACATTGTAGATGCAGGCGTTGCACTGTCCATCGTACTCTTACAATTATTTACATCAGCCTTTAATGTTACAAGTTATTTTACTTACAGATAAGTGATTATTTGTAACTTATGCAATTAAGTCAAGTATTCCCTTAGCTGGATGATATTTTCTAGAAGATAACTTGCTCAGATTCTCCCGCTGAAAACAAAGTTCACTGGAGTTAGGTAATAATCAGCTTGTACAAGATGACATATAAATCATAATAATTTCTGCAAGTCGATTTAATTCATTACTTTTTTTAAAGATAAGATCGGTGATTCCTAACCGACTACTCTTAGAATAAACAGCCGAAACAAAGTCAGAGTTCATATGCATAGTCAAAACTCTATAAAAACTTTGATAAAATGAAAACATATCAAATTATTGCGAGATAAGGGCACTTGTAATTGCTTATTGAATTTGAATATGAAATTTGAATGGTATAGGTAACTAGTTAATGAGACAGACACTACACAGACACACACACAGGTACACACAAACCCACACACAGGTACAGGTACAGGATAGGTACTTACTGTTTTCAGTGCGACCATCTCTGCCTTTTCCTCGTCTGTGTAATCAGTATATTCGTTGATATCGGTACTTGAAGAAGTGACGGTGTTGTGTGTATTTATTTTTATCAATTGTCGCTTAAATGACTCATAATGGATAAGCAGATCTTGGAGACTCTTATAAGTTTTATCAAAATCCTTGATAAATTTTGCAAATAATCCAGGTGCAAGCTCCAGGTCATACCGTGGCCCTGCGCTATACACACAGCTAACTATCAGTAAAACGGTAACTATTATTTCAACTTTCATATTAAAATTAATTTTTAGAAGACGTGTCTACGAGTCCATCAAAATAAGTCACAAATGTCCAGCCGGAGTATTAAAACTAAGTTAATCCAAGGAATTGATTTTCTTATGTACACGATTGCATAAACAAATTGATTAAACAATAATTTGATAAGGTTCATGAAATATTTTATTGTAAAATGTTATTGATATAATCAATGTAAACGTAGTTGGTAGATATAGGGCGTCGCGACTACACTGTAGGTAAGTTATGTAAAAAAGCATAAAGGAAAAAATTGATAATTATACAATAAAATTAAATTTAAAATTTAAAAACCCCAATCGCAACATAAAAACCGAACAAACATTGTAAAAGTCAATAAAATGGCTGAGCCGGTTTTAATAAAACATGTCTAATTGTAATGTACACATCATGCCCTTTCATTTGATACCCCACTTGGAGATATTTGAAAATATGCATCACCACTTTCACCCCCTTGTCTAAAATGGCTGAACTGATTTTGATAATACAAGTTTAATTGTAATATACACATCATTCACTTTCATTTGATACCCCATATTTAAAAATATTCCCATATCTAATAAATGGCTGCACCGATTTTGATAAAACGTATCTTCATCGCGTAGAATCAAACTTTCAAATACAAAGAACTTCCTCCAAATCGGTTCACTCGTTTAAGAGCTACAGTGCCAGAGACAGACACACACACTCACACATTGCGGTCAAACTTATAACACCCCTCTTTTTGCGTCGGGGGTTAAAAAATACGAAATTCCGAAATTTTCTGTCCTATTTGACCCAAAGGTTGGCTGGTAGATAATGCCTTGTGGCATTTAGTCCGCCTATGTATCACTTTTGTAATTGAGTGTTTAAGTAAATAAATAAAATTTCAATTTTAATTTAAAAAAAAATTAAACTTATCAATTTGAAGAATAGAATTTTTTCATTGATTATGTCTCATCATCATCATCATTTCAGCCGAAAGACGTCCACTGCTGGACATAGGCCGCCCCCAAGTGCCGCCACATTGACCGGTCCCGTGTGTCTCACCTCCAGCGGATCCCTGCAACCTTTACCAGGTCATCGGTCCACCTAGTGGGAGCCCTTCCAACGCTACGTCTTCCAGTCAATGTCTACATTATATCAGTTCCTAAATTTAAAATTAGGTTGAGTAGTTCCATTGTTTAGATCTGGTTCTTAAAATAGCATAACATGTATGTTTAATTTATATAGATATATTTTTGTTTAAAGTTCTAATTTAAGTTTTCCTGTTTTGTCTTTCTACACATTGTGTCTACATTTCTAATCCAACTTCCCTCTCGCGGGTCTGCTGGAAGAAATTTCTTATGAAATAAGCAGTATCTTTGTGCTCTTCTATGTTAATATATTGTCCTGTTAAGTATTTTGTGTGTACATAAATAAATAAATAAAATAACCGATAAAACATGAATTTTATCTATACACTAGCTGACCCGGCAAACGTTGTTTTGCCATATAAATAGTATGAAAAATAGATGTTGGCCGATTCTCAGACCTACTCAATATGCTCACAAAATTTCATGAGAATCGGTCAAGCCGTTTCGGAGGAGTACAGGATAATAAAATCGTTAAAATCCAACTCGATGTTCCAAATTGGCGCAAAAACTACTGCATAGATCCTGTTCAAATTTTGCAAAAATATTCGAAATAGGCTTCTTCAAATGTTAGACTATATATTATCACGCTACTTTCTTAAGGGGGTGAGCAATATTGCATTATGTCAGTATTATTAAATTGTTTACCGTTTCAGTTATGATATGCGTCAGAACGTCTATTTCAAAGTATATGTCAGCGAAACAAATAGAAAAATGGTTTCATGACCGCTTTACGTGCATCACGTCGCAAGTTCGATCCCCAGTAAAATTATACTTTTTGTTATTGATTGTATTTTTTTTGATAGAGATTATTATTATTTATTTTCTCTTTTTTATGTATTATATTATAAATTCTTATAAATAAAGTTAAATCATTGGTAAAATCTCTTTCCTCATGTTTGAATCTGGCCGTTCGATGGTGTTCTGAACTGACAACGTCGTTGTCTGCTGTCCACAGGTACTGTCAGACTCGATGTTTTGAATTTCACCTGTCGCTCCCAATAAAAATAATAGTAGTTATTGAAATTAATTTGAAACTATTTTGTTGTGTCGCTGTTTTTAGTTTTGCACAACTATAATAGGTTCAGGTTGTTTCTCTGCATTGTTAGGTCCCAAACATAAATTCGATTTTGTTGTCTTTGTCGGAGGGTTGATGATTGTAATGTATGATTTCTGATGCGTCTTGATTGATAAAAAAGCACGTAATTCGTTACTTGAAAAATATTTAGGTATCTTTATCATAATATCTACTATCTTACTACTATTACAAATGCGAAAGTTTGGATGGATGGATGTTTGTTACTCAATCACGCCAGAACGGCTGAACGGATGTAGATGAAATCTGGTACAGAGATGTATTATCGTATAACTTAGGTGGATGAGCAATATTGCATTATTTTCATATTCCGCAACTGTTTTACAATTGACAACTGTCATAACATGCATTGGAGTATAACGGCTATTTTAACCCATTTGTCATCGAAGCGAAGCGATGTAGGCTGACGGTTCACAGACCTCCCTGTAAATCAGGGTTCGCAATTTCGAGTCGCAGCCAGTTTCCACTATTTGTGATTGTTTTTATGCTTTAAGATTTCCAAAATAATAAACATGGTTGGCGAGTTCGATCCTCAGCCGGTTTTAACTTTTTGTAACTAGATATTTTGTTTTATTCTAATGCTCTATGATTTTCAAATCATTATAAAGTACTTAGATTAATATGCTTTTGGTTTTTTTTAACCATTCAAAAGACAGTTGGGTAATCATAAATTCATTCATTCATCATTTCAGCCGAAACACGTCCACTGCTGGACTTAGGCCTCCCCTAAATGTCGCCACATTGACCGATCCCGTGCGACTCGCATCCAGCGGATCCCTGCAACCTTCACCAATTCATCGGTCCACCTTCCAACACAGCGTCTTCCGGTTCGCAGTCGCCACTCCAGAACTTTTCGGCCCCATCGGCCATCCATTCTGCGAGCAATGTGCCCTGCCCACTACCACTTAAGTTTAGCTATTCTTCGGGCTACGTCGGTAACCTTGGTTCTCTTGCGGATGTCCTAATTTCTGATTTGATCACGCAAGGAAACTCCGAGCATAGCCCTCTCCATTGCCCTTTGGGTGACTTTAAGTTTTCTGATCGCGGTAACTTTAAGCGGTCGCTCACAATGGGCCTCCTTATTGTGAGCGACCACGTTTCGGTCCCGTATGTAATCACTGGCAATACACACTGGACTTTCGTCTTGAGACACTGCGGTAAGTTGAACGAGAAGATACCACGCAACTTCCCGAACGCTGCCCAGCCGAGTCGGATTCGACGATTGACCTCTTTCTCGCAGTTAGACCTACCTAACTGGACCGTTTGTCCCAGGTAGACATAATCGTCTACAACTTCGAGTGTAGAGTCTCCGATCTTGATAGGAGTGGGTGTTACATGGGCATTCAACATGACTTTGGTTTTGTCCATGTTCATTTTAAGACCCACTCTTTCGGAAGCTCTACTGAAGTCATCGAGCATTGTACTGAGGTCCTCTATGGTCTCGGCCAAAAACAGCAGCCGGTTTAAAGTGCATTAGAGGCGTTGAACCACAGCTTGCAGGGCATCCGCGGCAACCGGGCGCTGATGGGTGTTGTTGTCGTTTTGGTCATAGGCGACTTTAGACAGATACTACAAATTATTGAGAGGCCGGGTACACCGGCGGATGAAATAAACGCATGTCTCAAGGCATCACTACTGTTGTCTAGGATCGAAAAGTTCCATTTTACCTGCAACATGCGCGTCCAACTGTACAACGACCACGAAGAAGGTGTCTTTGCGAATATGCGTCTGCAAATGGGAGTGGGTCGTCTGGAATCGGGCGCAGATGGGAGAATTCTATTTTCCGAAGAATTTTTCCATCCAGTGGCTAAAGATGATGCACGTACATCCACATCATCACAATCATGCACGTTTTTTTCCAATTTGGAGGTTAATATAAAAAATGATGGGTGGTTGTGTGGGGGGTAGTGCTGTCGCCAGAGAACGAGTGGGTCAATCAAATAAAAAAAATGATACGATCGTCGGCGTCGACATCCATAGAACAGGTGATGAAGAATGATGATAGTACTGCCTACCCAATTGAATTTCTCAACTGCCTGGGGTTAACGGCGTACCGACCCTTAAGCTGGAGCTAAAAGTTGGCGTTCCAGTTATGCTGATGCGAAACTTTGATGCACCCAGGCTGTGTAATGGAACCAGGCTTAGTATCACAGAGCTGGGCAGGAGTATTATAATAGCCACCATTATTACAGGAGTGGCTAAAGGAGAGAGCGGTTTTATTCCCCGTATACCCATTATTCACATTCATTATTAACTTGCCATTGAAATTTAAGAAGTTGCAATTTCCCCTAAAATTGGCTTTTACAATGACGGTCAACAAATTCCAAGGAAAAACCTTAAAATTGGCAGGCATTCATTTGGGCACTTCATGCTTCTCACTCATTTAATGTTGTATACAAAACGGTATTAGAATAAATAAATAGCGCCCAACAAGGCGTTTGATTGTTCACTTTGAAAAAAAAGTCGTATGGCACCATAGTGTTCCGGTTTTTAAGCCTTATCGTCGCCTCTTCGCCATTTGTTTTGTTTCAGACCTCTGCCGCCCAGAATTCTCACACATAACATCCTGCCTGTAATCCCCAAAAGGTTAGGCACAGGTGTGTACCTAATCGTAAGCCCACATTTCACCAGTTATGTTGAAGTCCCATGTAATAGTGGACGAGCCTGTTGCCATCAATCGGGCACAAATCCAGACTCCGTAGCTGCTACTGAGAAATTCCTTATGGAATAACCAAATAACACTTTGCCCAACCCGGGAATCGTACACGCATACACAACAAAATCTCCACGCGAACGAAGTCGCGGGCAACAGCTAGTTCATAATAATATCGTTTATTCAAAAGATTGTAACCGTACTGTACCGTATTACCCAGTAAATCGGTAGTGGTGGTCAGAAAGTTAGTCGTTCCATGTAAAAAATACTGGTATTTAGACTAGACGCCAACCCCACTTTTTACCTTTTTGTGGTTTAATAAATCAATACTTTAAAAAAGATATTTTTACTAATCAACTTAAAAAGGTGAAAACAAAACTATTGTTAAAGAAAAACTCTGAAACTAGCTACCTATATCTTCAAATATTTTCGAAAAGGCTATATATACATGTGCGACCGGTTGTACAATTTTTGCGAAAGATATAAAATCTTTGACGAAGGTCAGAATGGTTTTCGTAAACATCGATCAACAACCCTAGCTGTTCATAAATATATGCAACAAGTTGTAAATATTATAAATGATAAAAAATATCCAGTTGGCATACTTTCGGATATATCCAAGGCTTATGACAAGGTACAGTTAATTTTTTTTACTCTCAAGATGCAAGCGACGAGCTCGTGGCTAAATAATAACAGCCGCTCGGATTGACCTTTAGGTTAAGCCGTGGTCCGCATGGGCCGATGCCTGCCAGGGCTGCGGGACTGTTCGAAACAGATACCGTGGCCCTGGAACGCAAAGGGCAAAGAAGGAACATGGATGGGTTTTAGTCAGTACAAGTCTGAAACTCCCTTCCGCTCCGCCCAGAGTGGGGGGGGGGGTCATTTGATGATTTCCCATCCGAAAAAAAAAGCTGTTGGTCCCGGCTGTCATTTGTAGATCTTTGACAGTCGTTACAGGTTGTCAGTGGCCCAAAAAGTCTGACAACCAGTCTTACCAAGGGGTATCGTATTACCCAGTACTAACTAGGTTCTGGAGGTCACATAGGCAGTCGCTCCATGTAAAATACTGGTTGCTTCCGGTTAGACTGGAAGTCGACCCTAACATAATTGGGAAAAGGCTAGGCAGATAATGAAGATGCAAGCGACTTTTGGGCAGTGATTCAGTACCACCACATAGATTATATGTACGTTTCACCTTGTTACCAGAAATTTAACATCTTTTTCCTCAAAATCCTGGGTTATATTATGAATCTTACTTTGACTCTGAATAGCTAACTAGCACAAAGTTCCTTTACATACAGGATGTAAAGACGCCAAGCTCAAGCTCAAGCTACCTGAAACTGTCAAATTTTCTCCAATCAACCTTGAACCTAATGCTTTAGTGATAAAGATGAAAATCTATTAAAGAAATTTGACAGATTGTATTAGCTTGATGTGCTAGTGTCTGTACCTTAGAGACATCGATGAACAAACTGATACCTTGAAAGTCAAACATTATTCTTGGTCTATACAAGATTACTTAGACATCTCATTTAAAAAAAACGTTGCAAGCTCAAGCTCAGTTAAATTCTATTTGTAAGAAGAGAAATGAAAATTGCTATCGACTTTTTTCTCACTCAAAAAATGTGCAAAAGATATAGGTAACGAGTGAGTAAAAGAGATACACAGATTAGATCGCTGACTATTCAAACACACTCAACCGGCGAAAAAACTAAAAAACGACCCGTTTTAGGTACTAGCTCACTCGCTTCACGCTAGTCACCCGCGGTAGGACAGGCAGGTACGTAACATCACGCCTGTAATCCCCGAATAGTACACCCACAATTCGCCAGTTATATTTTTTAAGCCTCATGTAATACGGGGCGAGCATATTTCTCTCAACCGGGCACAAATCCAGATTCAGTGGCTGCTACTGAATCCGTATAAAATCCAATAACTTTTTTCCTGATCTGAGAATCGAACCCAGGACCTCATAGTTAGCAGACGCGTTTGCGATGTAATAAAAATTATAATAAGACTGAAGGGCAGTTTGCAGCAATTTGTTGGGAAGAAGTGACCCCACGGATTCGATCTCTTGGGAGAAGTCGGAATGAACGCTGACGAACATAGCTCTCTTCTCTGTCTTACCTTCATTTACCCGGCTCGAGTGAGGATTTACAAGAGCAACCTTGCTTGGAGGAAGAAAATATTCCAGTAAGATGTTGGTAAGGATTTTGGCCGTACTTCTAGGATAGTCTTGATAGCTGTGGAATTACTCTCCACACTTCAAGAACCTCAGGAAACGTTGGTTGTCTCTAAGTTATTATGTACTGGCAACGATTTTCAGGGGTCATTGTTGGGTGTGCACTGTGCAAGTCACCTTTTGCCATTTTATTCATGTATTATAAAACACTAGCTAATGGCCGCTGATTCGCTTATGATCCAACCTGCATTAACACATCAGACAGTAAACGAAGCTAAAAATAAACTATCTGTGTGCCAAATTTATTCCAAAACCGTTCAGTAGTTTTTGCGTGAAGGAGTAACAAAGATCCATCCAGTAAGAAGATTTATAACAGTAGTAAGATAAGAAGTAAGATTGATCAGGCCGGGGACATAGTCCTTCAATAGTTTTAAGTATACAGTCTAATATCCCATAACCCAATATCTCCATGTCTGCAAATAGAACCAAGATTTGTCCTTGGGTGCACATGCATAGTGTATACTCAAAGCGATCTTCACACCCAGGGCCTACCCTGGAAACCTTCAGGGACTCCTGGGCCTTACATTGTTGACTAAATATCAAATGCATGGATTACCAGCGCGATCGTGGGGACAGTGGTCGGTTGTGCGACTGTACAGCATGTATCAGAAATGAATACTAAATACCTGCCAAATATCTAAGCCTATACAACAATATTTTTAGTATACGCGAAACCTGAATATAGTTTGTTCAGAATAAGTAACTGAATCGATCCCAATAATTTTTAAACCATGTTATATTTTGTCCCAAAAATATTTAAAAAAGTTACAAATTCGGCCAAATACTGCCAAATTATTAATGAGCTCAAGACGACGTTGGAAGCGCGCACGCGGCCGTGCTGCGAGGTGACCACGTTTTCGTGCGGACAACCAGGTAACAGAACAAGCTCATAACTTTGTGATTTTTCATGATACAGTTTTTAAATTTGGTACTTAGATTCTTTATATAAAAATAATAGACATTTGTTTCAGGTTTCGCATATACTAAAACTAATGTTGCATATTAGAGCAGGTTAATGTAATCAAAAACATCAAACTCCAAAGTACTTACAGATCGTTATTTTCCAAACAAATGTTTAATTCTTCGTCCATACAATCAGCATATAATACATTAATGTCACATAGCTCACAGAATAAGTAAACTGAAGTGGCAATAGGCCGGCCATATTACACGTAGAAATGATGACCTTTGGGGTACACGAGTTCTTGAGTGGAGACCACGAATCGACAAGCGTAAGGTGGCTTCGTCCATACAATCAGCATATAATACATTAATGTCACATAGCTCACAGAATAAGTAAACTGAAGTGGCAATAGGCCGGCCATATTACACGTAGAACTGATGACCTTTGGGGTACACGTGTTCTTGAGTGGAGACCACGAATCGACAAGCGTAAGGTGGGACGCACTCAGGCTCGGTGGAGCGACGGTCTTCGCAGTGTGGCTGGTAACTGGTTGAGAGTTGCTGCGAATCGAGTTGCGTGGCGTGCGATTGAGGAGGCCTATGTCCATTAGTGGACTGCTGTAGGCTGATGATGATGATGACGTTGACGTCAAATATCGCGGAAGTGCGTTCTTGATTCGATTTGTTAATAAGGTTCAACGTATGCTTAAAAGCCATAATGAACCAGCAGATCGTTTTCATCTGAATAGGTTTTACGGTAATCTTTTATAATAGATGTAATAGACCCGTTAACGAAGCCAAAAGGCACTTATTCTCTCGGTCATTGCGATATTTTATCTGTTCTAGATCATACCTGGGAACCTTCTAGTTACGTTAGTTAGACCCCTGTACTATTCTATATTGTTCTACCGTAACATGTGATTTTTCACCCCAAAAGAAATATCTCCGTAACTAAAAGGTTCCCAGAAATGGTCCAGAGCAAAAAAAATATTGCAATGACGGAGAGAACAAGTCCCTTTCGCCTTCGTTGAAAGTATTTTTACACCTATTTTGTTGTAAAGAAATATGAAAAAAGACACTCGTGCTAGAAAATTATATTTTTATTTCATAGAGGCACACTATTTTTAACTTATCAATTTGAAGAATAGAAATCATACTTTAATTATTATTGTGGCTGAAGTCGCCTTGTAAATAAGACATTAGGCCCAGTAGTTCAGTTGATTATCTAGTTCTGGATTAGGAGAGAAGGGCCCCCTTTGTATCCCTTAAAGAAAATAGGTCATTAAAAATATTTAAATCTTATCACTAGTACCTACCACTTGTTACTAGTAAAAATATGTAAACGATACGTATAACGTGAACATATCTACCCGTACTAAATACTTTCGAAATATTATATATGAGATACCTATTTGGCGTTTAAGATATTGACAGGACCTGGAGGTCCCTGTTGGTAATCATTTATGAAACTATCTGTGGAATTTGAAGTGATTCTGGCCACCCGCCAACAGATCCATGTACACCTTGTACTTACATCAATCTACTACAATCTGTCAAGTTCTTTAATAGATTTTCAATTTTATTGCTAAAGCATTAGAATGAAGGTTGATTGGGAAAATTTGACAGTTTCAAATAGCTTGATGTGCTGGCACAACTATGGTACAACTATCACATCCATACTTCTGGGAGAAATTTTATTGTTTTCCCTTTAAGTCGTGGGCATCGTTAACTTAGGAAGTATTTTTGAAAATTTTACCACTAAAGGGGTGAAAAGGGGCAAGGGGGGGGAAACATCGTGAGGAAACCAAACATGTCTGAGAGATACTTATCGACGGCATGTAAAGCCAAGTCAGAGGCTCATGGGCGGCATAAAACTCTGACACCAGGTTAGGCACTAACCACACGTAACAGAAAGAAGAAAGAAGAAAGGAGGAATTCGTTTTTTAAAAAGAATCTCATTCATTACGTTTTTGAACTTTGCGAGAATACGGATTCTCTACCTGTAATAAAGTTCCAGTTATTGATATTTATTTTATTTTATTTTTATTTTATTTTATTTATTCGAAAGAACCATCAATTCCACATTATATATTACAAAAAAATAGAATATAAGGAGTTATACAAATGTGCAACCAAGAAGTTAAGACAATATCCTTATAAAAAGGTACTTACGAAACGTCCAGGTTCCCTAAAAGGTGTTTTATTTGTTCAGGTGTCCAATCAGCTAAATAGTTGAGGTCATATATCGCCGAGGGGTTTAGTTTATTCGAGATGTTTATGGTCTTCAGACTTTTTTTAAAAGCTTCATAATGGACAAGCAGGTGGTATTCATCTTCATAGCTTTTGTCGTAATCTTTCATATATTTAACAAACAATTCAGGTGCTTTATTTATATCGTAATATATCTTTTTATAACCGTGCACACAGGCTATAAAAGCGAATAAAAAACCAAAATATATAACGACTTCTTTCATGATTACTGAGATCTTCAGAAACACTACTCCACGTTACAAAAATGACGATATTTATAGCGTTGGGTACTATTTCGTTATCAAATTGATTTTGTTGGGTACCTCATCATATGCTAATTTGAATAATGAAGAATATAATTGGTATTAAACCATGAAATTGTCGTTATTTTCTCACATTTTTTTTCTGTTTGTAATTTTGACGTATAGTTATATTTTTTCCTAATTCCATTTTTATTGGATTAAATGTTAAACTACGTACATTTTAGAGTGTTAAAACCGTACTTGTAGTAGCATATTACCTCGTAGGGTAGTGTATCAAAACACCTGTTTCAATGTGCTGGTTTCATTACTTCAAGAAGGTACAATATTTTTGACATAGACTGTGTTTTGAGAATTTAGGATGCGTAGTGCAGCGCAGTTTTTTACACTCTAACTATAGTTTGCAATTGCATCATAATCGGTTCAGATGTTTCTAAGAAAAATAAAATAATGTTAGTACGGAAAAATCACTTTTCACGAAATCGTCCATACAAATCGACAATTTTATACTTAAATCCTAATATTAACCCTGATTGCAATTATTAAGTCTACGCCGTAGGTTAATCTATTTTATTTAATAATTAGCTGTGCCCCGCGACTTTCGTCTACGTGAAATTATTATAAAAAATTATACTTCCCTATTTGAATCGGATTTTGTTAACAATTTCAAGGGTTTTAATTTTTAAACCCTAGTCCTTTTTTTTAAAATAAAAGTAACTTTAGTTACTCCTTATAACCGCAGCTATCTGCCAACAAAAGTGCCGTTTAAATTGGTACAGCAGTTACGGAGATTAGCCGAAACAAACACACAGACAGACAAAAATAAAATAAAGTGTTTTTATTATAAGTACCGTATATACTTTCATATGCATTCAGTTAAATCTGTTATTTAGAAATTACTAGCAGACGGAGAACTTTTCTAGCCGGTTAATGTTTGGATGATTCGATATGTACTTACACACATATACATAAACTCACGCATTCCCCTGGAGTTAGGCAGAACCCACAGAACGCTAATGCTACGATCCTTACATGCTCCTTTTGCCTCGTCCACGTTCATATAGCAGGAGTAATTCCAGTGTGGGAAAGAGATGGCGCTAGACGACCTGCATAGCTCTGACGTCTTAAAGACGTCATAGTACCCCCCTGGTCATGCACGCACGCGAGTACTACGTACCTGAGCTTTCTGAAGAACTTCACCAATAAGGTCAGTGTATGTCAGGGCATCCCCTCCCGGTTGCCACTCACATCTGCCTTGTAAATATATTTTGTTAGTCGCCTTTCACTCATCCTCTCCACAAGACCAAACCATCTAAGCATACTCTTTTCATTTTTTGTCACTACATCTTCATTCAGTTACACCACACATGCTTCGCAAGGAACTACTACTTGCCTTGTTTCCCACACCCACGCCAAAGTGCCAAGTGAATGTTGCCACACACAGCATTCACTTCCATACATAAGTGTAGGCACCAGCACACCATTGTGCACAGCTCAACAACCGCATGTTTAGCACATTCACTTTATTTCCAACATTTGTTCTCCTTTCCACATCTGCGTCAATCTTTCCATCTCTTGTAAACATACTGCCCAAATATACAAACTCATTAACTTGCTCCACACTCATATAATTTATTTTCACATCACACACCCTCTTCTTGCATCCATCACACATTACATTCTCTTCTCTTTCAAACCTTCGTCTTGTTTACATTTACATTCATCCCGTTTCTGTTAAATACTTTACTGATTACAGTTACCATATCTTTCAACTGCTCCGCTGACGATGCAAGAAGAACTTTATAGAAGGCATTCGACAAGCAATTCCTCCACCATATTCAAAAAGTACTGGTAGTTTAATCTTTGGTTCATTTCCCGTCTCATGGGGGATGACAGTAAATATGTTTATGTTGTAGAGGTTGGTTTAAAGTGCTTTTTACGGGATATTCTGTGTACTTGTATTGTGTTGGCCTCGTGTTCGCAACTCCACTGCCAAGCTGCTTCTATGACAAATATTTAGGTACATTATAAGGTAAAAAAATACAACAATTTATATGTACAGAGTTCTTTATTATGTTTAAAAGATAATTCCTAGAAATAAATCACGTAAAACTATTTACTAATATAACAATCCATAGTTAAATTGTTACATCTAAATTGTAAAGTCAATCACAGTTTGCATTTAACATTTTTAATACTAATTATTGATAAATTAATCAAAAGAATAAATGTAAACAACTTCCCTGTTCTTGGTAACATCATTTTCTTCATTTTTTACTAGTAAACATTACAAAATTATCAATAGTCCTTATAAATAATTATCACAATAAGTATATGAACACTGTCATATTTTGGTGAAAATTTAATTGTAAACCCGCTCGCATCACATCTTAGTAAATGCGTATAATGAAAACATTTAAAACATTATTCTGAACAAACAGGTACACAAGTTTTCTAAATTAAACTTTTAGTGAAAGTGTGAATCATGCACATAAAGACACGTTTCTTTTAGTTTTATGTTCTAATAATAAGACATACTAACACTAGACGCCCTGGATAAGAGGGTCCGCACATTGTTGACGGCATATTGAATGCATCACCCGCGTTCTTCGGTTATGAGACTGTATATCCCGCGGAGGTGTGGGGGTCGAGGCTTTTTAAACGCTAAGACTCTCCACAATCGCGAGATATGCAGTCTCAGGGAATATTTCCTTGAAGCCGACGTGGGGATGCATTGAGATGTGGTCGCGGTGGACAAGGGCCTCACCCCGCTCTCCTTGGCTAAAGAGAACTGGCGTAAACCTGTAGTGCTTGACATTAACGACCGCAGGGAGGTATGGCAGAGTAGGGAGCTTCACGAGCGCTTTTTCCGGGCCCTGCATGGGCTCGATATAGACCTATCAGTGTCCATAGTCTGACACGGTCTCGGGGACCTCTTCGGAGAAATCGAAGGTTTTAGCTGTGTAATTATGGAAGAAGTAATGATGACAAATAACTACCGGAGATTTATTGTGAAGAACGTTACGGTTGACATATGTCGGGCATGCCACCGTCCAGGCGAATCAATCCGTCACATTATCTCCGGGTGTTCTCGTCTGGCTAACGGAGAGTACTTGCGTAGACGCAACCTTATAGTCAGGATTATTCATCAGCAACTTGCTCTAAAATACAACCTTGTGGAATCTGAAGTGCCGTACTGTAGGTATGTGCCCGACCCAGTTCTCGAAAATGGCAGTATTGTACTGGGATCAATCCATCATCACTGACAGGACTATTGTAGTCAATAAGTCTGATATAGTGGAGGTGGATCGATCAGAGCGGGGCGCAATGATTGTTGACATAACGTTCCCGCATGATGAGAACCTCGTGAAAGCCGAAAAAGATAAACAAATTAATTATTTTGACTTGGCTCGCGAGTTTGTCAACATGTGGGATGTGGTCGTATCAGCCCATGGCTTAATTGCCAAGACCCTCGATCAATACCTGAGGAGGCTCTCGTTAGACAGCTGGATCAAGGGCTTGATTCAGAAAGCGATACTCCTGGACACGACTCGTATTGTTCGGAGGTTCCTCTCTCTGGACCGCCGTAGCATGGACCCTGTTCCTGATACCGGTGGGCTACAATTTTTTTTATTTTTTTAAGTTTTTAATATTTTTTTTAAAAATTAATGTTTAAAATGTAATTAATTTGTAAAAAATAAATAAAGGAGACATACTGTTTTTATTCATGAAATATCACCGCTTATCGTAAAGTTTTACTTGCGCCGACACACAACGCTTTATCATAACAGCATTCAATGCCATTCTTTTAAAAATTTTGATCGCATAGCATGCATTAGATACAATATTAAAAATTATTTATTCATTTCTCTTTTATTTCTTTTAAAACAGGCAAACATGGTATTTTAAACTGTGACATGTCTTTCTATAAGTCCTTCCATAGCTATTTAATATTTTTTTTTTATATTTATTCCTTAGTAATAAACATTAAAAACTAAAAAGCCGTGTCGCTGTTAGTAGTCTGCGCTTCCTGCGTACCTGCAACAATCACGGCAAATTGAAAATTGAATGTCGCACTATATTACGGAGCGCAATCGAAATAATTTGTCCGCCAAACGAATTATTCTGATTGCATATTAAACCACCGATTGGCGTGATTCCAATAATGCTTAATAAACCATACTGTACTATCAATATGTCACGTTCAACTGCCAAGTAATGAGTTATGTTTATTGGCCTTTAAAAAGTTTAATTTTTTTGCATGGTGTCACCTTTCTAGTGATATTTTTACGCAAAACACGACATTTGAAAAACAACAGTAGTGGTCAGTGAGAATAGGCAGTACCTTCCTGTACCTCAATTATTTTATTATCATTGAAAGGAAAAAAGATTCATGAAGTAAAGTCAATAAATGCGAGTAACAATAACCAAATACGAGTATACTGGTTTTTGAGATCACAAAAGTTACTCTAATCTTTTCGTCACCCCACATAACACTGATGCAGTAAATCCTTCTAACTTTTATGACGGAACTATTATAAACATTGATACATGATAGAATACAATATGTATTTGTCTTTCTGGGAAAAACCAAATAGTGTCAACACTATACAGTGTGTAAACAGAACCGTCACATAGCCGTCAACCAGGCATTCTGTACATCAAATTAAGTAACTTTACGCTAAAATTATTGCTGGGAATCGACTTTTTTTTTTGGGGTGGAAAATCACGTTTTACGGTAGGACTCGATGGAAAGCACTCAAAGCATTGTGCTGATAGATGGATCTTTGACCCACCCAATATCTCCGTAACTAGAAGGTTCACAGGTATGGCCTAGAACAAAAAAATATTGCAAAGATGGGGAGAACAAGTGCCTTTCGTCTATGTTAAGTTCCCATCCGAAAAAAAAAAAAAAGGGTCTATTTACACCCTTTATTTGGTTTCATAGTCAAGTATCACACCACACCCATCCACAGGCCTAGGTTGGTCTGTGGATGGGTGACCACCCATTACATACCGAGTTTCCTCCGTGCCTCGGAAAGCACGTTAAGCCGTTGGTCCCGGGTGTCATTTGTAGATCTTTGACAGTCGTTATAGGTAGTCAGTGGCCCAAAAAGTCTGACAACCAGTCTTACCAAGGGGTATCGTATTACCCAGTAAACTGGGTTATGGAGGTCAGATAGGCAGTCGCTCCATGTAAAATACTGGTATTCAGCTGCATCCGGTTAGACTGGAAGCCGACCCCAACATAGTTGGGAAAAGGCTAGGCAGATGATGATGAGTCAAGTATGAAATCACTATTTCAATTCAAGTAGCAGCCTAATGTACATGAACAATATATTAGCAATATTGATTTTATAGTCAGATTGTATGAAATGGTAACTACGGAATGTACAAATACTGATTTGTACTTTCCGTAGTTGCCATTTCAGACATACCTACCATATAGTTACCGATTCATACAATCTTCTAATCAAAGCAATTCCATAACACAGCGATTTCATTTTGTGCTCTGCGCATTAATATTTGGAAACGCTACGTTACATTTGTAAAATGAAACTCATGCGTAACTGATTAATAGTGGAAGTCCTATTGAATGCTAAACCATTGCAGTATTTGAAATGGTTCAATGGTTAAAACATCGGTGGATTTAGAATCTGTAATTATATTTGTATTTCCATAAAACATTTAGGTGACCACAAAAGAGAGTTTCTTATTCAAAGATGATTATCTAAAAGCCCAAAAGTTACTAAGTAAGTTTCTCAAGTTACCGCAAAACTGTTCTGTTGGAAAAGGGAAAATGTTGTGAAGCATGAACATTTAAGTTATTTAAATGATAAATTTGAAGATTTGTTATGATGATACATTGAGGTATCAACGTCTCATAATCAGTCAAAATGAATTATTTATAATTATATTCCTAAAACATTTAATCTGTACCTATAAGAAGAATAATTTTTCTGGCACTGAGATGTAGAAGACCCGCTGAAGGCTGTGGGAATCCACTGGATTAACGCGAAAAGCAAATCCACCAGTGGACGTGTTTCGATTGATATGATGATGTTACTGAAGCTATTTTAGCAAAACAGGTACTAAACTAAAGTTCACTTACATCTGAGGAAGGATTTGAGCTGGTTGCTATCACAGAAGATGGGCTCAGTCACAACGCTGCTCAGTTGATCTTTGATTGACTGCCGCGCGTTGCACCATATCACACGACCAGTCGGAGGCCAGTCCAGGACTAACATTTTCATACACTGCAACAAAATTTATTATGAAATATATGTGATTCCAACGGTTCGCAATTTCCAGTTCAAGTTCTCTTTTCACTAAGTAACACTAAATATTAGGCGACACCTAAATGATTGGGCTGCGGGACTGTTGGGCTGCGGGACTGTTCGAAAGAGATACCGTGGCCCTGGAACACAAAGGGCAAAGAAGGAACATGGATGGGTTTTAGTCAGTACAAGTCTGACACTCCCTTCCGCTCCGCCCAGAGTGGGGGGGGTCATTTGATGATTTCCCATCCGGAAAAAAAAAAAAAAAAAAATGCCTTATATTGGTGCAAATGGGCATAATAATAGCTCGCTTCTAAACGCTGCACCAGAGTCTACTATTTAAGAGATTTAAAATCTATAAATAGTTCTCCCAAAGCTCTATCGCAGCTTAACATGGAGACAATTCATCGTTTTAAGACATTGAGGTGACCTACGTTCAACCGTGGAATTCTCACGTCTCACAAAGATAAAAGATACGATAAAATTATTTATTATTTCAGTATGCACCTACGTATACAATATTTATTTTTCATTCGAAAATACATAGAAAATCTCAAACATTATTTTAACAAGCTCTCATATATTTTTTGTTAAATCCATAAATAGTTAATGCAGGTAATCTTGTATTCTGTCTTCATAATCCAAGCTAATGGCTTACTGAATAAAATCCCTATGTAAACTAACGCTGGGAAAATATTAATATTACTGCAATAATGAGTTTCCCCAGGACCCGCTTATTATGTTGAATATTCAATGTTTTCATGGATGGATGGATACTATTATAAAGCTACTGTAAAAAAAACTTCATTAGTAATTTGCAATTGCAGCGGGTACGAAATATGTTGGATATCATGATAAGTATGACAGTTATATGAGACAAGGGCAGGAAGATGATCATGATAATATATTTATATGTATATACAACATTAGTTTTAGTATATGCGAAACCAGAAACACGTGTCTAGTATTTTTATGTAAAGAATCTATGTACAAAATTTCAAAACTGTGTCATGAAAAATCACAAAGTTATAAGCTTGTTCTGTTACCTAGTTGTCCGCACAAAAACGTGGTCACCACGCAGCGCGCGCCTCCAGCGTCGTCTTGAGCTCATTGATAATAATAATTTGGCAGTAGGTACCTAAATTATTGTGATAGGTACTTAAAGTCGCTCGGTGTCCAAGTTTTAACTTTTTTAAATGTTTTTGGGACAAAATATAACATGGTTTAAAAGTTATTGGAATCGATTCAGTTACTTATTCTGAACAAACTATATTCAGGTTTCACATATACTAAAAATAATGTTGTAAATAATTATATTATATTTTTTTCGATAGTAAGCGAATTCTCGAAAATCTTTTAATGCATATTTGTTTCTTTTTTAATTAAAGGAATGTTTCCTTTCAGTTAAATTTGCTATCTCCAGTATTTAGAGTACTTTCCCTCCATGTGAGGTTCAAAAATTCCATCCTGTATATGGAAGAGCTACTAGCACTTATTCCCTTCAATTCAATTCGACTCTAGAATTAAACATGTTCTAATACATAACCTTTCATTTTAGTTCTGATCTAGATTATAATACCGAACATTAAGTTACGCTTCTCGTTTCGAACATTTCCCGATACTTTTAATCGATCCAGCTCACACCAGCGCGGAACAAGCATAATGATCCTATAAAACACCACCGACCAACAAGTAACATCCATAAAAGTTGTTACAACTTTGCACATAAAATTATGAAATTAAATTATACACATACACAACGGATACAACAAAGCTCTGGCAGTCTGGCACGTACTTTTGGATAACATCGACTTCAGCCAGAGCTGAAATTGAATGAAAACAAGTACTCGCGAAACAAGTGCTTGTGAAACAACGGGTTTAACGTCCAAAAGATAAATAATTACACACGAATAGTTAACCATTAATATTAATTATATTCGTTGCAAGTTCGCCTATTGCTCGTTTTAACTCGCGCTGCGGTCACCACATCAACATTGCATACGATTTGACGTTGCGGTTTGCGGTCAATGGAATATTAAATTGATGGTAATTATATTCACCCTAGTTTAGTTAGATATCTATTGTGACTTTATGTGACCAAGTACTTTAGTAACACTTCTCATACGAAGCCAACTAAGACTCATCTGAATTAGGTTTTATTGTTGTCTAGTCGTTGAAAGCGCGACTGCTGAGCTTGAGGTTCTGGTTTCAATTCCCGGGTCGATCAAAGTGTTATTTGGTTTTTCCATTAGTAATGTGTCAGTAACAGCCACGGAGTGCTCGGTTGATGTTAAAAGGCTTGCCTCCTATTACATAGGATTTAAACATAACTGGCGAAATGTGAGTATACTATTAGGTACACCTCAGCCTAACGCTTCGGGGACTATAGGCGTGATGTTATGTTATGTACTACAAAGATTAAGTAAATATTGACACTAACCAGGTGGGCAGGTGAGAGAAGACCAGGTGACCTACCATGACGTCTTATAGCAGGAGTAATTCCAGTGTGGGAAAGAGGTGTCGCTAGACAACCTGTCTCTCCTCCTCCTCCTCCTCCTGGCTCTGTATTTTTCCCACACTGGAATTACTCCTGCTTTAAGACGTCATGGTAGGTCACCTGGTCTTCTCTCACCTGCCCACCTGGTTAGTGTCAATATTTACTTAATCTTTGTAGTACATAACATAACATCACGCCTATAGTCCCCGAAGCGTTAGGCTGAGGTGTACCTAATAGTACACTCACATTTCGCCAGTTATGTTTAAATCCTATGTAATAGGAGGCAAGCCTTTTAACATCAACCGAGCACTATACGACTTTACTTATAATCATAATTTAACAAGTAGAAAAAGCCGTGTTACATAAGTACATAAGATACCGAAGTAGTAGGTACAAGACCTACTACTTCGGTATCCTACAATACAGGATTAATGAAGAACCCTTTTGATTTGACAGTGATGCGAAAATAATCCATCAAACTCTTGAACAACAAGTAAATAGCTCATAGGCAATGGTGACTTTACGCTTCTCAGAATACTACTTTGTAAATTAACTTTATAACATGAAAAAGTCCGTAATACCTACCTACGTAAACGTAAGTACGTGATACCGACCCTTTATGTTCCCTATTTTCTTTCACAAAAGGCTGGTACTGATAATTCCAATTGAGGTTCAACATTTCGTGTTTTTGTTTTTCTAGAAATAGATGTCCGCTTTCCGATTGATTTTCAGATAAGTTACTTTAATTTGATTTACTGGAAATAAAATAACAGCTAGCTGTTGGTAGTGGTCAGTGGCTTTTCCGGTTAACATGAAGAAAAATAGACCGTATTTTTGTCTCTTGTATTCTTTGTATTAGAGGAGACTTTTTTGTCAAAAATTCAACAAACACTTTTTTTTAAATCGTTGTTTCGTTTTGCACACAACACTTTATTTAAGTAAAACCTCTGATGATTCATCAATGCTTTATTAACCGATTTCGTTTTTAAAAAAGATACAGCAAGTTACGTCATGTTTCAAAGGTCGTTCAACTGAAATCTGAGACGGAAAGGATATTACCGTGATAATACTACCGAAAATAGAAAACGGAGCATCCGCTTGACCACCCACGATAGACATGTAATATCGTCAGCGAACCTCGCAGGGTTCACATATCCTTTCCTTAACAATTTCTATATGGCGTCGATCGGAATGGGTCTCATAAACATTTACCCTGAAATGCCTCCAAATCCTTTATAAGTATTTCATAGTTTTACTTGTAGTTAAGTATGTATATTCGTCTCTTATTTTATCTTTTCCGCACGGTTTCCTACACGTGGACTTGGGATCCCCAGAGAGTGGACTACTTAGATTAGTTTTAAATACCTTTGTATTCCGAAAAACACATTAGGGTGACGACAGGCACCCTCTAATCCGTTTCGGCATGATTCGAGAAACAAACAACCGAAATATCTCATGCATGTACGTTTAGTTATTAATTAACTTCAAAAAAGGAGGAGGTTTTATGTTCGGCTGTAATTTATTTTTTATATGCCTGC
The DNA here is from genome assembly GCA_963576755.1 of Noctua janthina. Taxonomy (NCBI): domain Eukaryota; kingdom Metazoa; phylum Arthropoda; class Insecta; order Lepidoptera; family Noctuidae; genus Noctua; species Noctua janthina. The sequence goes on from OY755055.1 coordinate 12,094,188, forward strand.
CTGCCTAGCCTTTTCCCTACTATATTAGGGTCGGCTTCCAGTTTAACCGGATGCAGCTGAATACCAGTACTTTACATGGAGCGACTGCTTATCTGACCTCCACAACCCAGTTAGTACTGGGTAATACGATACCCCTTGGTAAGACTGGTTGTCAGACTTTTTGGGCCACTGACTGCCTAACGACTGTCAAAGATCTAATTTATTTTTTATATAATATGGTTATTAATATTTCCGTCAGTTATGGACCGATTTACGTGTTTTTTTTTTAATTTGACAGAGGAAGCTTACGCGGTGGTCCCATATAAATGTTAATATTAACTTTTTTATTGTTAACTTTGCTTGAGTAGTTTATGATTTAGCTTCTATAATATGTATTTTTCATCTTTGTCTATGTTGATGGTCACCTAACTCCTAGTTACAATGTAAAATGAAGAAATGACAAGAATTTGTGGGGAATGCTTCAACTAAAAAGTTTTTTTGTAATTTAGTTTTCACCTATTAGTGTGTGCCGTGCTTCGTCAAAGCGTTTTCTCAACCAAAGCTTACTTCAATGTTCAACTATCTTTCTACTTAATTCAAGTATTTTGTCTAGATCGATTTTGTAGTTTAACCTTGAATCTGTCCGAAACACAGAATCAAAGACCCACTTTCACAGTTAAAAGGACATTTACTGTCCAAGTGTCTATACCAGACGATCTCTTAAATTAGATTTTCAAAATAATCAAGCCGCGTTTCTTCTCTAAAGTAAATTATACTTAATGCAATGTTATTATTAATTCTTTCGACAAGGAACAGCCACAGGGCAGTACATTAATTAAAAGTAAACACAATTATTATGAACAATCATAATAATTTGCTTTTCCGCCCTTGTTACGCGACACGGAAGTTGTTCGCTCCTAAATAATATTTTTATGTCGTTTTAAGACAAATTCACTGTCAAAAAATAGCTTAAAATCCCAGCTAATCTTGGATGTAGTTTAAATATTGTTGAATCTATGAAAGTGATAGTTTTAACAAAGATTGAACCATACATTTTTGTATGGGTCTTGATTAGAGTGTGTCTGTACTAAACCTGATACATAAGTTTCATAATAATATCCGTATTGAAAACTTTTTCAAATACCTAAAACTGTTTTTATGGATTTTAAGATAAAACACAATAAAGGGTGTAAATAGACCCTTGACGAAGCTGAAAGGCACTTGTTTTCCCCGTCATCGTCTTTGTGATATGTTTTTTTGTTCTGGAGCCAACCTGGGAACCTTCTATTTACAAAGATATTGGAGGTTAAAATTCCAACTAATTCATAAGTTTTTAGGTTATAACTTTACTTTAAATACCTCCATTATCCGTTTACTATTTAATGCCACCAGCCACCAGCACAATGTTTTCAGTGCGATACTTAACCTTACCGTAAAACATGATTTTTCACCCCAAAAAAAGTCATTTCTCAGCAATAATTTTTACGTAGGGTTACTTGGTTTGATGTACAGAATGCTTCTTGAAAATGATGATAAATTTTATTGTTGCAAAACATTGAATATTGGTAGAAACTAAAATAATGGAAAAAATCTAACATTAGTGAAACATATGACCATTAGCAGTAAAACATGAGCTAGCCATTTGCCCGTAATGAATGGCTAAATGATGCCCAGCCTAGCCAGTGACCCGACACTACACATTATGTGATCGTTACTACTAACATGTTTTACTAACACACGCTAAAAGGGTACATTTGTGGCTCGTGGCTAATGATTTCATTTATTTAAAGTTATATCACAACGCCTTACATTTAATAAGAATATTCCCGAATTTATAGTTTGTCTGCTTCGTTGGTCTAGTGGACTTCTGAGGTCCTGGGTTCGATTCCCAGGTCGGGCAGTTTCATTAGGTTTTTCCGGGATCAGGAATTTCTGAGTAGCAGCCACGGAGTCTAGATTTGCGCCCGGTTGATGGTAATAAGGTCACGCCCTATTACATGGGACTTGCACATAACTGGCGAAATGTGGGTGTACTATTAGGTACACGTCTACCTAATCCTTCGGGGATTACAGGTGTGATGTTATGTTATGTTATAGTTTAACCAAAAATTGGAGGCCATTATTACGTCGACCAACTCGCATTGGGCCTTCGTGGTGGATGGCCTGTGTTCAAGAAACTTCTTAACGAAGCTGAAAGGCACTTGTTCTCCCCGTCATCGTCATTGCGATATGTTTTTTTGTTCTGTAGCCTCCCTGGGAACCTTCTATTTACGGAGATATTGGAGGTTAAAATTCCAACTATTTCAACGGGGTTTCAAGTGGGAAAGTTTCAGGATGATTGCGTGCTCATACCGTGTAGATGGACGGACGGATGGACGTGGACGAGGCACAAGGAGTATGTAAGGATCGTAGCAGGTGGTGGTCTGTACTTTCTGCCTACCCAAAAAAAAAAGTTTGTGGGGAAAAAGGCGCGAGTTTATGTATCTATGTAATTATTTTGTCATACTAGCTGTTGCCCGCGACTTCTTTAGCGTGGGAATTTTGATATAAATGTATGAAAAAAAAAATTGCCGTTTTCAGCCGTTCTAGCTCGATTGAGTAACAAACGCTACACCAGTCAAGAAGAGGGGTTACCGACACAGGCGTAGCCTTGCGTGTATGAATTCCAGATAAACGCTACACTAGTTATAGCGACGTATTACTTGCGTAGCCCTGAGTCTATGACGTCAAGAAGACTGTACGTTAGCATCGATCCATTACTTTTGCATTAATAGTAAGATGATTGGAATGAACAAAATATTGCCTAACGTGGGCTGAGGTTTCAGCGTAATAACAATATTAATATAAGGTACGTAAGTTAACGCCGAGCCGGCGCAAATCGATTTTCTACGTTCTAATCTATTATGGAGTACAGTAAATATATCGATAAATCGATTATAATATTGCATTTTATAGCTAGAATATGAAAATCTTGATTTAACACGCGTAGCTGTCGAATTGTGGAACGTGGATTCAATAATCATTCTGTCAATAGTCGTGACGGTGTGATGTCTTAGCTTTGACGGTTTTTTTTTAAATATTATTTTAGGGGATTTGAATTTCGTGTGGAGGTAACAGTGACCGTAACTTATGGTAACTTCAAACTATTTTAGTATTTTTTAAAGAATTAAGTAAAATCATGCCAGTTTTTCTTTAGGTTGCTTCAGTGACGACCCTCATCTTCAGGGTATTGTTCCTAACTGACTGTCCATAGAAGTAAACACACAAAGAAAATTGTTAAACTATGACCTATACCCAACAGTGGGACAACAGAGTTAAAATGATATAAAATGTAAAAGACGTACCTGTAGGAAAGTGTAGTCCATTCTGTACAACGAGTCGCAGTAGACCACAAGTATGTCAGTAGATTTAACACCACTAGATTCGACGTCATTTCTTATCCTTGCACCGTGATGAACAGACGACGCCACTCCGTTCACACTGGGCACGTCCCACTGACCATTTCTAGGTATTTCAGTCTCCGGGACATTGCTTGTGGTGTGTACAGTTGTGACTGGAAGGGGAATGGGTCTGGGTTTCTGTAGTAGGAGCAGTTTGGTTCGAACGCCTTCGGCGCCTGCGAAGTGCAGACCTCCTACCGGACGGACCGCGTAGTGAGGCGGGAAAATGCCGTCCTGAGGACAAAAGTTGTGTTTGTTAAGACTGTTTCGTGTTTTGAGTATACCTTTGAGATAGACCGAATAACATCACACTAGACAGTTATCATTAACATCATGTGCCTAGCCTTTTCCCCAACTATGTTAGGGTCGGCTTCCAGTCTAACCGGATGCAGCTGAATACCAGTATTTTAACGGAGCGGCTGCCTATCTGACCTTCACAACCCAGTTAGTACTGGGTAATACGATACCCCTTGGTAATACTGGTTATCAGACTTTTTGGGCCACTGGCTACCTAACGACTGTCAAAGATCTACAAATGACACCCGGGACCAACGGCTTAACGTGCTTTCCGAGGCACGGAGGAAACTCGTTATGTAATGGGTGGTCACCGATCCACAGACCAACCTAGGCATGTACGGCTTAACCTAAAGATTGATCCGAGCGGCTGTTATTATTTAGCTACAAGCTCTTATGATTTTTATCAATAACTCTTATGGAAGGCCAATATTCAAGAGTCAGGTGTCCAGCGGGATTGTTGAGTGTGGAGGAGTTCGTCTGTAAATAATAGCAGTCTCACGGCTCGATCTTCAAGGTTAAGCGCTTACCAATGTTGGTCCGTGGATGGGCGACCATCCACACATACCGAGTTTCCTCTGTACCTAGGAAAGCACTTTAAGCTGTTGTTTCCGGTTGCCCCTTTGGAGATCTTTTACAGTGGTTACAGGTAATCAGTGTCCCGAAAGTCTGACAACCAGTCCTACCAAGGGGTATAGTAAACTGGGTTGTGGAAGTCAGATAGGCATTCGCTCCATGTAAAATACTGATATTAAGCTGCATTCGGTTAGACTGGAAGCCGACCCTAACATAGTTTGGAAATGATAAGGCAGATGATAAGGTACTTCACCCTAACATCTGCTAGGCGATTTTGATCTTTGTACTTTGCATAGCATAGCATAGCATAGCATAATCAGCCTATTAATGTTGCCACTGCTGGGACGCAGGCCTCCTCTCTATGAGAGGGAATGGGCTATAATCCACCACGCGCGCCCAGTGTGGGTTGGTAGATGTCACATGTCTTCGAGTTTTTGGTTCTAGGACATGCCGGTTTCCTCACGATGTTTTCCTTCACCGTTACTTGTACTTTGCAACTGCATTATTGTCACCTTGACTTACCCTTCACTAAATCTAGCGTGCAGACTGTGACGGTACAAACATATAAGAAGTAGCTGCAATACCAAGAACGGCGGAGTAATTAATGGTGCCTTTTAATCCTATTAGAGCAATCAATCACCCGAGAGGTGCTTCGAACTGAAATAATGTTCAACAAATTCGATGTAAGTGGAAAATCTTATTTGTAAAACCACATCACCGTATTTGTTCGGAGAATTCGACTATTTGTAGCTGTTTTTCTATTAACTCAATGGAAAAAGTGGAGCAGCGGAGGCCCAGTGGTGGCGGCTCCGACTTACGAGCAGTAGTAAGTCGTGGGTTCGAACCCAGGCAGGCTCATTACTTTGTGTAATTTATTTCATCACCACTGCTCTCAGAACGGTGAAGGAAAACATCGTGAGGAAACCGGCATGTCCTAGAACCAAAAATTCGAAGACATGTGACATCTACCAACCCGCACTGGGCCCGCGTGGTGGATTATAGCCCATTCCCTCTCATAGAGAGGAGACCGTGTGTCCCAGCAGTGGAAACATTATAGCCTGATTATGCTATGGAAAAAGTATTTTCATCAAAACTTGCGCTTTAAAATACATTTCAGTAGTTTTACACACATTATGTTATTAAATTACCTGCTTTTAAATTCTATAGACAAGCTTAAAATTTACACACGTAATATAGGAAGCTGTGAGAAACTTCCAGTGTGCATGCTTGACTCACATTTGATAGAATTTTATTCAAACTTGCTGCAAAGTTGCGAGTTATGTACGGAGATGCCTTTCCACACCAAGTAAGTTCAAACGTTTTAGCTTTCTTCAATGTTATTTAGTGGCTTTAAGAGAGAAAATGGACGATTTTAGTAATTAGCTTAGGACTAATTTTTCTAACGCAGATTTCGATTTGCCGTAGAATAAAATTGACGTCTGACAGGTTTTGAAGGGGAATATTTACAATAATTTAATTAATTAGTGTAATAATTAGCTTTCGAAACATCAGCCCTCAGTGTGCCTCATGCAGTGCTCAGTATTTTGTGTTCAGCTTTCGGCTGAATGATGATGATAGTGAATTTAAGATACTTGTAGGCACCTGATCTCTAACCGATCATGTCGAATTGCTGTACCATGGGACTATGAGGTGAAGAAAAAGAGAGTGCACCTGTGTCTGTAGATTTTCTTCAGCCAGGCGATTGTAAAATATAGGGTGACTGGTAATTAGTGGCCGATACTTAAATACGTGATTATACTCATGATAACAAATTAAAAACTTTCCCAAAGGAAAATTTTTCTTTTCACTTTTATCTCAATAACACAACAGGCAACAGCCGTATGTGATTACCCTTTACCCCATTACTAACGTACCGTGCCACAGTTGGGTAGACAGAACGCCGTCACGCGGCTAACAGCTGATAGGTCACAAGGTGCGTGCGCGCGAGATTTTCATACGGCTGTTGTTATTGGAATAAAAGTGAATGAGTATAAAAAAAATTCTTTGGGAAAGTTGTTTGTTATCATGAGTACAATCACGTGTTTTAGTATCGGTCACTAATTACCAGTCACCCTATATAATTACATCAACATACTTCACGTCCAGTGGAGGCCGCGAGTGGTAGTACCAGATAAGTTTGCTTTACTATAATAGTTCTTCAGCCTGTCATTATAAACTATACGGTTGCACGGATTCATACGGATTGATAGATATAAACTCATTGGATTAGATTATTGTTTTCGTATTGGCTAAATTCTTTAAATTCGATTTTTGTTGATTGGCTCGTTGCATTTCTTAACCTCATCCTTCTCCAGCAAATGCCCATCGCCTTCGTACTAGCAAGAAGGAATATGCGACGCCAGCGCGACGTACCCTGCGTCTGGCGTATTAATCTTTAATGGTTGACCGACTCACGCCTAGAACCAAACGTGCTCCCAAGAAAATTTGTCGTTTTTCGTGGTGTTCAACGTTCAAGGAGACTGTGCCGGGGAAATTAAGGTATTGTGCACCCTTCCGCAGTGCGTATTGCCCTTTTTTCTGATGTTCCTTCGCAGTGCGTCATCCTTTTATTTATTTTATTGCAACGTGCCAACTTTCAAATCTATCGCAATATTTCGCTTAATCCACGTAAACAGTATACTTACATCAACATATTTCACATCTAGTGGAGGTCGCGAGTGGTAGTACATCAGCATTAGCGCGTCGATGCCCACGCCGCAGCACAGGCCGATCTCGATGCCCACGAACAGACAGCACAGGAATGTGCCCAGCAAAGGGATGATGTCTATTCCTGAGAACATAGTGTCATGTCAGCATGATGTAAAAGACAACTGAAATTAGTATTTTAGTCGTTATAACATAACATCACGCTAGTAATACCCGAAGGGTTAGACAGAGGTGTACCTAATAGTACACCCACATTTCGCCAGTTATGTTCAAGTCCCATGTAAAAGGTGGCGAGCGTATTGCCTTCAGCCGAGCACAACTCCTCACTCCGTGGCTGCTACTGAGAAATTCCTGATGGAAAACCCAATAACACTTTGCCCGACCTGGGAATCGAACCCAGGACCTCATGCTTAGCAGTCGCGCTTCCGACCACTGGACCTACGAGGCAGTTTAGTCGTTTTTTTACTATTATCTATACATATAAAATGGTAAACTGACTGACTGGCTGGGTGATATATCAACACACAGCCCAAACCGCTGGTCCTAGAGACATGAAACTTGGAGGCTGTGTTCTTTGTGAAGAGTAAGTATCCAATAAGAAAGGATTTTTGGAAATTATATCCCTTAAGGGGTGAAATAGGGGATGGAAGTTAATATGAAAGTCCGTCAGTTTTGAAGTTAGGATCTTCAAATGTTGTGTTTAGGCTGACGATTTAAAATTAATTTATACGTGTTACAGCGTTTTTGATAATTCTACCCCCGAAGGGTTAAAAAGGGGTATGAAGGTAAGTAATTGGATATTTTTCGACATCCACGCGGGCGAAGCCGCGGGCAAAAGCTAGTTAATGATAAAAATGAAAGGCCAATGAAATACAATTACCACTATTCTCTTTCGTAGCTTTTCACAAGATATAAAAATATTCAGTAAAAAAATATTTAATTAAAATGAAGATATAGTTCTTATAAAAGCCTAGCTAGCCATCATTTTTTGTCGGGGCTCTCCTTTTTTTGTGCTCAGTGTTACAGAAATATTATTATAGCTTATTTTTACTACATCAAGTCTCATTTAAAAATACGCCAACTTAGAGAAGATTAGAAAATATATTGATTAGAAAAACCATGTAAATAGTTCCAAGTTATGCCACAACAGTTTATTTTTCGTATTTCGGTGCTCATTAATGATAAGCTTCGTGCTACAACAAAAGGTGTTTTTTAATAAGACCTCAGTTTAGAGGCAATAACAATAATAATAATGTAGCAAAATTTTAATATTTTTTCATTTTTATGTTTTTCTTTTTTAATATTTTTTTTAGTTAGAGCATTGGCTGTGCGATCGACTGCTTTGTTGCGTGTTGCGGGTTCGATCCCTGCTCGGAACAAATATTTGTATGGCCTATAGATAGTTATTCCGGGTCATACAATAATAATAATGTAGCTGCTGGAAAACGGATACGAGTGAAAAGCTTACACAAATAACGTCCAATCCTTTGCAACACAAATTAACAAACATTATGCAAAAATATCATTAACAACATACAAGCTTATTCATTTGAGCCCACATTTTAATTAAAACGGCTTAAGCCTGTAAGCGTGACAACGGAAGCATACTCCTATATTAAAAACTTATTTCAATACAGCCGACGAGGTCTTAATGAACATAATTCCATCAGTTCTTAATTTTGTAAGCAGCTTCCTAGGTTAAATACGTGTGGGGTGTACAAATTCGCGGCACAGGCTTAGTATAGGCATTAGTGAAGCCTAAAAGCTATCTGATTAAACTGGTACTTCTTTGTCTTCGTTATCATAAAGGGAAATTGAGTTATTTCGGAGAAACGTGTCGTGAAGGCTTCGTAGGCTAATCTGACGATGCCGGCGAAAATGCGGTTGTTTTTTAAGTAGCGCGAACAGCGTTTGTTTAAAAAATCTAGTAAATACTAATACTGTTCTGTTTAATTTAAACTAAGAATTTTCTTTTTTGTTAATTCTACTGCATGTTACAGTTGTTTTCAAGTTACTAAGTTATAATAACTTAGTACAGGAGTGCATTACTTAATACAGCAATTTTTTTTTAATAACAAGTCCGTACTTCCTTTGCCTTACCAATATTATAAATGCGAAAGCAAGTTTGTTTGTTTTGTTACCTTTTCACGCTTAAACCACTGATCAAACTGAAATTTTGTACATATGTTACCGGCCAAACCCGATTTTAGGCCAAACTATTTTGTCCTAGGCCAAACTAGGCACTATGACTAAATGGGTTAGGTTAGGTTAGAACTGTGACCAACCACGCGCGAGCCGAGGGTGCGTAGCAGAGCCGATGAGTGCCACAGTAAAGTTGGGCGCATTGTAATTGCTTTGTTTTTGTTAGTGTATCCTGACACAATAAACACGTGAACTGGTTTGGCCTAGGACAAACTAGTTTGGCCATTAACGTACATTGTCAGGTATACAGATACACATACATACAGAAATAGGGTATCTTTCATCCCGAAATAAAATACTGTTCTCGGGGAAACAATAACGTTCTTATGATAATAGATGGCGCCACGTGTCTTTCGAAACATGATTGAATTATATTATTACAAGCTGAGTACAACCCGAATTGATTGTCAAATTCTAAATTAACGCGAGTGAAGCCGCGAGCAAAAGCTAGTATGTAATACAATTTTTCCTTGATAAAAGTTTCTGTTAAGATAACAACGTGTTTATTTCCTATCTACTCATATTTATGGTATATTCGCGTAAAATCATGGATTCACCAATCACCTTCCTCCTTACACACACAATCATTCTAACCCTCCAATCTTATCGGCATCAACCATCATACTTAGCAAAGTTTACCAACTTCCGAAGTATTTTTCCAACATTTTCAGAAGAGACACGAAATAACACGAGCGACAATGACTGAAGCTCGGCAACTCTTGAACAGTTGAACTTTGTCTACCACCAAGTGGAATAACATTATAATCTTTAGTGGGATTACAAGGGGTCTCCCAAGGACCTGACTGAATACGAAAATGGAATTTAATGGAATACGATAGTAGGTAAATATTTGATTTTCCTCCCATTCAAATTATTCCAAACGTTTCTTAAGTGTTGCACGTTGAAAGGCGTTGCTGAGAAATTATCTTTTCACAGCCTAAGATCTTGTTTTAACGTTTAAACAGATACTTCAAAACGTACTGCCGAAGCCAAATAATTTTCAAATATATTTTTGTGTTACTTATAAAAATAATTAAATTCTCTAGTGACAAAGAGACGCGTCAAAGATGAGACTTGAAAGGCGTTGCTGAGAAATTATCTTTTCACAGCCTAAGATCTTGTTTTAACGTTTAACGAGATGCTTCAAGACGTACTGCCAATGCCAAATAATTTTCTAATATATTTTTGTGTTACTTATAAAAATAATTAAATTCTCTAGTGACAAAGAGACGCGTCAAAGATGAAACGAGGATAAAAAAACTTTCTATTTTACAAAAACAATAAAATAAATATTATATACTCACTGCTAGTTTTCCACATTTTTTTGATGATGCAATAATCGACCATTTGCAGGACAGCACACACGATGACCGATGCGAGGGCGGCGCGCGGGATGAAGAAGAAATATGGCGTCAGCAATACTAGCGTCAGTATTACGATTATACCTGTATATTGAAATATTGTATGTTAGTACTTTCACATCAGCCTTATTTTCTAATTTCATGTCAATTTTTAAATGGGTGTACTTATATTCCTGAAAGAAAATTATCTATTCTTTTCTATGTAACTTTTCAACTGGTGAGTCACAGGACCCCTCTCTGTGAGAGCGAGTCGCCATCCACCACGCGGTTCCATTGGTGGATGTCTCTCTCTTCTTAGCCGTTCACTCTTGACAGAGCGGTCGCGGTCACGGGGGGTCGCCCACAACTGGCGCTGTCTTCGCGATTTTTTCCACCGGTCTTTATTGACCGCATGTCGAGCACCTTCTGCCAGAGGGATCTTGGTGACAGATTTGATGGAGTCTGTCCATCGGGTTGGTGATCGACCACGTGGTCTCGTGCCTTCGACTCTACACTGAATCACCAAACGTGCCATGGAATCATTTTTGCGTGTCCAAAGAAGAGGATTCGTTATTTCATAAGCGACGACAGTCTTTGTTTAATATTGAGTTATATGAGTATTGAGACGTTAGTCCGATGAGCGGTCCAGCTTTATCCTAAGCATGCTCTCCAACACCACAATGGTGGATGTCTAATGTCTTCCAATTTTTGATTCCAGGACATGCTGGTTTTCTCACGATATTTTCCTTATTCGTTTTGGGGGCCGGATTTGAATTTGAGCCCATACAGTCAGACCCCCGACCTACAAGTAATTGTAAGTCGGGACAGTTAACACTAGGCCACCACTTCTTGCATCACAGTAATTTTTTACACATCTGGGTTGGCAAGAATAGGTATACCTTATCAGGCTGGCCGACCATGATGTCTTAAAGCAGGAGTAATTCCAGTGTGGAAAAGAGATGCCGCCTCTATACCTCTATAGCTCTTAAGACGTCATAGTAACCCCCCAGTACTAGTCTGAATATTAGGTACAACTCAATTATCCCGAAACCTAAAAGATGATAACATAAACGGTACGATTATTTTATCAAAATAATAGAGAACTGAAAGCCTTGAAACTTTATCTAACAACGATTGGAATGGTCTAACCCTACAAAAATTGCCCGAAATGAATAGTCAATTGGCCTTTAAAAAACAGATAGAACCTTTGACACAGAATATTAAGTAAACTCGAAACGTTCAAATAAATCCTGTGAAAGCAATGACATATTTTCAGCAGTCTCTCCCGCGAGCCAAAAAGTCGACGTGAGTTATTACATCTTTTAACCATAAAGATAACTTCTGCACTAGATATCTGCGAGTAGAAGCACGTGCATTACCTAGAATCTCGGTTCATCAAAGTTTCGGGGAAACTGCAATGAACTATGTACGTGCGATCTTGCTTAGAGTGAGCTTTATTGATTGGCTGATTGCTGGAGAGCAACCTGCTTGTCAATTGTTTGGTTATTGGAAAACCAGCCCCATTGGCCAGTATCCCTTTTTGAAAATTGATAAATAGAAGATAAGTTGTTTTACTTGTGGAAAGAAAGGGGGCGAGTGAACACAAATTATTTACTTTCGAGTAAGTTCCATTTAAACGGACATTTTACTGGTTCGTTAATTGAAATACCTGATCGACATAGGTGAACACGAGTGAGTGAGTTTCCTCAAAACCCCTTTTGTTTGGGTCTCTATTACTGGAAACAGTAATTATTATGATAAGAAACATTTCAGGACAAGAACGTACCTAACTCCGGTCCTAATAAACCAGACCACAAATCGTTGTAACAATTAATATCAATAATTCACGGTTACTAAGAACAAGCGTCCCTATTTCAACACACCTGTATAGTCCGCCAATTAATAAAGGATCTATTGAGAGATTAACACGAACGTTAATTGCACAACCATTATTACGATTACAATCAAGAGATGCGACACTGAATGAGAAATAACGCCTCGGTTTGGTTTCTACATACAAATAGTTGTGATAGCGGTCTGGTAAGACGAATAGGCCAATGATGATAATTGTTTCGACAATGTAATTTGTCTGGACTTAATGTTAGTGAAAAAGCGCATTAGTAGCATAAAAAGACGATTGATACGTTCAATGAATATTTTTTGCAATAAAAGCAGTTTATTAGTTCATAAGTTGGTACAAAAATATTCATTAATTAAAAAGACTTGGAATGAATTAAAGTGCAATAACGAACCAAAACGAAATGTTTTTAGTATTCGTCATACGAAGTCAACCGAAGTCACATAAACCCAAGTAAAAGCTCGGAATCGAAATCATGTGTATCGTTATAAATTGCCAAAAAGGTGAGTGCATTCAACACAATGGAGCCACAAATCCCCCTGACAGACATATAAAGGGAGCCTCCTGATATTTCAGACGTATATTTGAAATTGTAAAACCACGGAAACTTGGCTGTGACAGTAAACTACGATGCAAACTTTTAGATTTATGAAGTACCCACTACATAACTCCCCCGCGCTGTTGTCGCACATGGTAAAAATGATTTATGTACCTGGATTTACATTTGTCTTACTTCAAACACCCCATTTCTGTTAAAACTAATCCTAAGATTAAAAGCCGGGATTTCGCAAACATGAGACAAGCCACAAATCACGCGGAGCTCTTCTAGATCCGACGACGACTCGAAGGATTTCTCTGAAGCGATTTTAGAACCATAGTTAACGATAATATGCATCATTTATTGGATCTGTCTTGTAATCTCTTAATTATTCAACCGATTAGAGAAACATTTACATTCGTGAGCAACTTTGCTCTTTGTTTGAAATAGCAAATTCATGACGCTTCAATGTTTTGTTGTTCATTCTATTTTGCAGACGATAACATTTCGTTAGATACACAATAAATTATTGTTGTATCTAAATGGAGTAACAGTACACTCTGGAAATTTGGAGAACTTACATAAATAAGTGAAACTAAAATAAAACGTAGGTACCTACTTAATATTCTCAACATGGTTATTAGGGAAAGATCAGGCAATGGGGATCATCCACACATGTACAAATCGGAGAGTCTCGTAAAGGACCTCTGCACCCCGCCCAGTGGCCCCCGCTATTGTTACAAACGACTCGCGTTAGCGGTCGGTGTGTGTTTCCGAATGACAGCCGTGTGTCGGTTTCACGCCGCGCTGATGTAAATTTTCGTAATAATAAAACAAAAGGTAAGGTTCTAATTTATTATTGTATCTTTAATAAGACTTTTATGTGTATGTCATTCAAAATAGTGATTTGCAACTTAAATTGTGATAATAATTGCTATTTATTTGATTTTATACGTTTGTCTCATTGATGTCGTTGTGGGGAATGAGGATCATAGTGATCCCTATTGCCTGCAGTAAGTTACCTCTGGGATTTACTACCTAAATGATATTTTTTTTGTAGATGCCAAAAGTACGAGTCAGAACTTCTAAAAAGGTTACCTGGTCTACAGATAGTCTACAAAAAGCTATTCAGCTGGCAGGAGAACAGAAGAGCTTCTCAAACTGTAGGTATTCAATATACAGCGAATTCGACAGAAACAACGAAATGTAGTACCAGATGTTCTACATGTGGGCATTTTATCTGGGTTCAGATAAAATGCATCGGGTAAGACTCGGTTAATGGTTTTACCTACGATATGTGTTATTTTTCGTTTTGATCCTGATTTCCCACAGAGCGATCACAATTGCCATCATCTAGGTGGATGGGGATCAAAAGTTTGTTTTTTTTTTAAACACCTGTAATTACCAAATTTAAAAAAAAAAACATCACATTTGATAGATGCATACGTAAATTATGTTAATAGGCGGTTGGAATAAAGCTTTTATTTTTAAATAAGCTTTTATTTCTATTCTCGCTTAAGTGGTTCCCATTACCCCGTTTTACCCCATCCTATTTGATGAACTTACCGTGTAAAATGTTTTTTTGACTCAAACAACAAGTAAAACACCCAAAAAAGACCTATTTGCACAAGTTGAGATTACTCCGACTCCACAAATAATCCAAGCCGCAATGTTAATGTCGGACTAACATAACAAAACTCTATTGAGATTCAATTGGGGCGAGTAAATATTCATTGGGAACACCCTGAATAATGTAAAGTCGAAACAGAGCAAGTTTGCAGGTTGACATAATGCGACACACGATCTCCGACCTCGGGAAGGCGGGGATGGTCCGATGCTGGATTTAGGATATCACTATGTTGCAACTTATCTATTTTAAAACAGAGAATGTTCTCTTTGAACAAAAGTCTTTCTACGTGTAAGTGGAATTAGCTGGAAAAGCCAATGAACGAAGCCAGTTTACGATTTGAGATAAGACAACAGACTCTTATAATTTAATCCAAAAGGGTCAGAATCGCTTCCTCTATTTTCATCAAAGTAAAGTTGGTGGAATTAAATAATAGTGTGGAATGAAAACACATTTTATATTTGTGAATAGCAATGCAAATGAATCCGGTACAGTTTTGTTCAAAGAGTTATCAAAGCATTTAAAAACTAAATGGATATACCTCCACTTGTGTAGGTACTAAAATACAGCTTTTTACGTTTGACCCATGACATAGTGTTTTATCGCGTCGGCCGACGACGTGAAAAAGTTTTAAACGCTGTGTAAATGTTGCTAAAACACGATTCAATATTCAGAGCAATTTTAGTTCTATCGTCCATGTTTTGTGCTTTATGAAATACAACATTAATTTCGGACAAACTTTAATGGCAAACTGTAGATAAGTGTAACAAAGACACCGAATTCATTTGGGAAAATTTCTTAAACAACTATTTATAAAACACTGTTTTAAGCTTTCACGGTTTACAACTAAACTTATACTGTCACTTACGGAAGATATCCTGTAAGTGATTGTATAAGTTTCAGTATTTATAAACACAATAATCATTCTTTTTCCAACTGTATCGGGGTCGGCATCCAGTCTTACCACTGACCAGCGACTGAACAACCACGGTTCCTGGATAGTACGCGACCCAAAGTAAGACTGATAAAAATTCAGAAACACAATACTTACAAAAATAGTAGATTACAAGACAATCATAACACCATTGTATTGATACTGACTGTGATCACAACATAACAAAACATTGTCGTTACAGCATATGACAAACAATGTTGAAAAACTATTCTACGAGAAAAATTGAGAGAAATATAAAATGGTAACTTTAAACCTAGTGTTATCTTAGCTTTAAAGCGAAGACGACGGAACGAGAACGATCTGAAAAATTGCCAATAAAAGCTCATCAATATATCTCTTAGTCCACTGATTATTACTATTAGTCCATTTTTACATAACAATAGTAAGATCCAAGTTGAAATTATTAAACCAACATAAGAGCGCTTGTACAAAAAGTGGGCAACATCGCAAATAGCTGTCAAATATTTCGCTGTTGGAAATTAGAAATATGGCTAACTAGTGAACTAAAGTATTTATAATGAAATCATAATCCATCATCATCATCATTCTCTTGCCCTTATCCCAATTTATTTGGGGTCGGCGCAACATTTCTTCTTCTGCCATACTTTTCTATTACAAAGAAATGCAATAATTATTATCGTAACACCAAATATTTAGTTTTAAATGTGAAAAAAGTATTTGGAAGCTTTCCAAATGCCTTTTTTACACCTATCCTTTTTTACAACATCAAATTCAGTGCTTTAATTGCAATTAATTATTAATATTCTAATTCACTAGTTAGCCATATTTCTTAATACCATACAGTGATATTGCCAAATTAATTAAAACAGTTAAATATCTGACAGCTATTTGCGATGTTGCCAACTTTTTGGATGAAAGCTCTTAAAACAACTTTATATTTTGGAGATTTCGTTGAAGACGTTTTCTAACTAAGTTAAAACCGCCTCATTGATCTAGAATGAACTACTTTCGTAAACCCATTCCTGCGGTCCTGGTTTCGTTAGTTAGGTCGAACAGGGTAATTAAGATTCTCTGATAGAAAATGTTCAATTATAACTCGACGGAACTGCTCGATAAAGGCAGACTCGCTTCTATCATATCAGGACCTAATGCAATCACTGACGAACGCGGACGTTCGGGCGCACGATGCATGAAATTACAATTCTGCCTAGAGTATTACGACTAAAGTTTGCTTTCCACTCCAACTTTATTGTAAAACCAGAGGGAAATGAAGTACCGACAAATTTATACGGTGTTTTCACGAAATCAAAGTTGACTAGCACTTAAAATTGTGTCGCAAACTGTAGTGAAGAGGACACCAAACACGGAAAGGAGCCGTCACGATGACAAGTGCCCGAAGCCGACGGCAAAACATAACAAAGTTAACTGCTAACAAATTGTCACAAAATAAATTGAAACAAAGAAAGTCGTAAATAGACAGAGATCGAGGAAACAAGATTGATGTCGAGTTTATTACTTGTTTATTTCTTTCACTCGAAACTACATATCGAACAAGAAAAAACTTGCGTCACTTAACATTTTTATTTCTGCCAGCAAAGATCACTCTGAAGATGTAATTTTTTAAAACTCTTGATTTATAGTTGGTTATAAATTGCAGCCTTAAATAAAACGTATCCATTACAGACTTTACTAGATATCTCCTACGATTGACATTACTCCACAACCCTTTTTGTTAATCAGTGTAGTCATCCTTCCAGAATTAATTTAATATTAATTTTTAGGGTTCCGTACCCGAAGGGTAACCAATGGGACTCTATTACTAAGAATCCGCTGTCTGTCCGTCCGTCTGTTTGTCAGTGGGTTGTATCTCATGATCCGTAATACGTAGACAAGTCAAATTATCACAGAATGTGTATTTCTCTTGCCGCTACAATAAAAATAATAAAAATAAATTAAAAGGGGGAGCCCCTACTAAGATGGTATGGAACCCATCATGCGCGAGTCCGACTCGCACTTGGCCGGTTTTCATAATGTGTGAATAAGGCTGTACCCACCCAGGCTTCATACAGATCTCTATTACTATGACAATTAATCATAGTAAACACGCACAGAAACCCAATAAATCAGACGTATAAACCGGCTTAATTACTACATGAATCCCCAATAATCCCAACAGAATCCACGTTATAAATGTACTACATTACATTGAACACATTTATCCTTTCAAGCAAGCCGTTATCTTCTACAAAATTGTATTTGAGTGATATATTATTCTTACAAATACCACATTTAGCCAATTTCTACGATCTAAGTACGTACCCGTGTAGATCCCAGAGCCGGGCGTCTTGACTCCAGAGGCGTCGCTTACAGCGCTTCTTGAGAACGAGCCGTTCACTGGTATGGACTGGAAGAAAGCGCTGACAATGTTGCATACGCCCAACGCAACGATCTCTTGTGTCGCAGCCACGGGTTTCCCTTTAGCTGAAATATTATCGAGTTATCAACTTTGTTAAATCATCGGGATTTGTTTTAATGGCCCAACCATCGCGTCATTTTTTATCAATGTGATGAATTGTTTGCGATTTTGCGACTGACGCGTGACGTGCACAGTTGTAAAGGCATGTACAAATTGTTAAACATAAATTAGGATATTGATGTAAATATTTTTAACAAGTAGTAAAACAATGCTTTTCATAAAATTAAAGAAGCATAACGTATCGGTTTAGCAACTGTTTTAAAAAGAAAATTACATACAGCATTTTCCATTCATATATTATAACAAATGTATTGTTTTTCATGGAATAGACTTAAGTAAAGTTTGTGTAAAGCTATTGTAGATATGTCACATTGTCGTGACTTGTGATATCAGGGTTCACCCAAGGAGTCGTGCTTATAAGCCGACAACGCTAATCCAATAACACCTCCGTACGTAGGTATTATGTTTACCGTGTGAGGATAAATTCAATAATTGTTATCATAAACAAGTCAAGTTTATAATATAAGGTACCAATTTGTTTACAAACTCGATTAGCTCATCCAATTTTGAGCACTAGTGCTAGAACAAGTTCACTAAAGTTGATTTACAATACTCTCTCAATTATTTGAATGGCTGTTAAGTTGCTATCGGCCTGACGGTACCAATCTATTACTATCTTTAAACTAATTTAAACATTCGAAGTAATAAAACTATCAAAAGTTATCAAACTCATGTTAAATTGATGTTGATAATACTTTCAAATTTAAAACCGAACTTGAGAGCTGTTTCTACTTCTAGGTAAGCAATATTAAATTTTCGTCCTAACCTATCCTAACCTTTAGAATAAACAAACGTACTCGTACAGTAGAACTTTGAAATTGAGCTGGTCTAGCTTAGTACGGAGTTTTAATAGAATAAGAGGCCAGCTGATACTAGTTTCAATACAACTGATGTGCAAGTTACTGTACCACTACTAAATAATGAAGACATTTTGATCAAAGCACTTGCATTGGAGTGCAGTGTCAGGATCACATGGCATGTACAATGTTTAGATACGGGCTGCTAATTTATTATGATTACCTATACATATTTATTTTTAAAACCGAACCAAAAAGGTTTCAAGAAAAATTCAGAATCTAAAGTCTCTGTCACGCCAGGTGTCCAGCTTTTAGCACTATACATAAACGAAATAAATACTAGAGGAACGAGTA
The DNA here is from genome assembly GCA_963576755.1 of Noctua janthina. Lineage (NCBI taxonomy): Eukaryota > Metazoa > Arthropoda > Insecta > Lepidoptera > Noctuidae > Noctua > Noctua janthina. Next base: position 12,113,312 of record OY755055.1, read on the forward strand.
ACATGCATTCCTAGAATTGTAGAATCACGTTCAATTTAAGCAAATATTTACTTTTAAATCATACAGAAATGTTGGTAAATCTACCAGCTTGGTTTCCGTCGGTACATATGCAGTAAAAACGAAACGTCACTAGGTAAACAAGCTCGCATACATTTTTGCTTGGCAGATTGAAATTGCATGGATTTTTGAATAAATTTCACATTGACTTAACTGACGTGAATCGACGGACATCCTTTTGTTAAACTGAATGCTACATGTTGATATTTTTTGTAAGGATTTAAACGCTTTATGGTTTGTATTTAAAATTACAGGAATGTTTATGTGCTCGAAGTAAACTATTGGATCAAAAGTAAAAAGAATTCAAAAATTTAAAAATCGAATGTGGTTCTTAATCCTTTACATTGTGATTAAGTTATATAAAAAAACGTAGCGAAATAAGGTGGTCAATCTGCCAGAAAATTTAATCTAAAGCTGTTTTTCTCACTTAATTAATTAGACACACTTCCAGTTAAGGAGATGTAACACAAAAGTTAATATTTTCCTATTTATTGATGTGACAAATTGGAATGTCCAGGTGACAATGAGAGAGCAACGAAGCGAATAAACGTACTCGGATTGAGAACACAAATAACAGAGAACAACGCAAAACGAGAACATTGCTATTTAATTATCACCTTAGAGACACGACGGGAAACGAAAATTCATTATTGCTTTCGCTCTGGCGTGTTTGCCGTCACTGTACCTATTATCACGATGGTCGAAGTCGGTATGGAAACATAACTATAGCTGCTATTTCAGTGCCCATCAATGCCTGATCTATCTCTCCCTATATTCTTGTTTGTAAGAGGGGTTTAGTAATGTAGGTCACTAATAGTACTGTGGCGTTACATAAAACTCCATCGGATTCATTGTCATTGGTGAAATGAGAGTATAAAAATACCCCTCTTTGACGTCAGTTCACAGACGTGACGTGAGTACCTATTTAGTTATAGGTCGGTAGATTGTAATTATTATTACCTATTGAATTTACGTAACTTTGACATATATTACGTTGGTAAGATACAATACAATCGGTTCGTTTCTTAACCCATATTTTTATCTGCCTAAGTAGCGACATTCACACCTTCTGCAAATTTAGGTACTACGTTCGAAAAAATATGAGCGCGCGGTAAAATTAAAAATACCAGTTTCACAAATAATATTTTCATAATTTTAATTGGATGATACTGATTATGCTTGTTGCAAACGATTTAACTAAAATTGTATAGGATAATTGAAATTTCTATTAAAAATCGACGTATTTACGTTAAGTTGACACCACGGGCTCGTGCTAGGGCCTCAGATAGGTAGGTAGTGCACTTTTGGTAGCTCTACAAGTTATTTATATTACAACCTTAAAAAAACATATTTTCCGTGTATAGTCTATAGTCTATAGTCTCAGAGTTGGTGAGTGACACAGTGAGTTAAACTCACTGTGTCTCTCACCAACTCTTGTCGCAGGTATGCAGAAATTTCTAATGAAATAAGCAATGCCTCTGTGCTTCTATCTTTATGTAACTTCCTTTATTTTTGTGAGTACGATTCGAAAGTGAATAAAATATTATAGGCCAGCGCATCAAGTTGCTACAAACTGTCAAATTTTCTCGTTCGATTTTGAACTTAACCGTCAACATTTTATGGTTTAAAATCATTTGGAGAAATTTGACAGTTTGTGGTAACTTGATGTGCTGGCGACTGTATGTCGACTTACCAAAAGCTTTAGCAATAGCAACGTTGGATAGTATAGCCACGAGGGGAACAACTGCTAATCCAGAGCCGAGATGCGACAACATGTCGCCAGCTGTGTATGTGGTGTTGCCTACTGTTGTCTGAAATGCAGGAGGGCGGACATCTGGCAAACCAGCTGTTATTTTACCTGGAAATTATGAGAAAAGTGTTTGTAGGTAACTTATACACCGTGACTTTTTAGTCGTCTTACAACGGCAGCCCACTTTATGTATCCAATGACGACACACATTAAAAAAAAAAATTGGTATTTATGAGATTTTGATAATTTAAAAATAAAAGTAATATTCAGTATTATGACGCATGACGAAGTTAAAACACCCTGTTGCGAGCGATGGATCTCCCGTTTGACATGTAAACATCATTAACAGGATGTTTCATAATTTTATTCTAATGTATTATTTATTTTTCTTTGTATCTATTATGGTTGGTAAAAAAAAATCGCGCCTGGAGCTATTTTGTGTCGGGTACATTGAGTGGACCACCTTTGTAAGACGACTTAAAAGTCACGGTGTATAGGGTAAAAGGGATGGGTGTTTGAAGGGTTTTACAAAAAGAAAATTGGCAATTTTGGAGAAATAGTTACGTTGTAGGCAGACGCGTGCATTGCATTGCAGGTCTACTTGCCTACCTCATAAGATCCTATGAAACTATCTTTCTCACTTTTATAAGTATGATGGGTGAAGACTGGTATATTCTATTTACATAAGTAGTGAATAAAATCATAATATTTACATTTAAAACGTCGACAAAAAGGTGTACGGTTCGGGTTGGTCGTTTCCTATGGAGAAGAACCGGCAAGAAACTCCATGGTTACTCTTTTAAAATGATTTGGTTTTACAATATTACCATGTTACAGCATTAGTACTTAAGTATGGGGGGACAGCATAGGCCCGACAATAAGTCGTTGCTTACTACACAAAACATAAAAAAAAATATATAAAACCCCCATCGCAACTAAGAAAAGCGAACAAACATTATTTTGAAAAGTCAATAAAATGGCTGAACTGATTTTAATAATACAAGTAATATACATCATGCACTTTCATTTGATACCTCACTTGGGTATATTTGAAAATATTCGATCTTTCATACCCTCTTTCATCCCCCATAATTAGTAAATGGCTGCACCGATTTTGATAAAAACGTATCTAATAACCATCGCCAAGAAACTAGCTTTTAAATAAAAAAACTGCAACCAAATCGGTTCACTCGTTTCAGAGCTACGATGACAGAGACAGACACACACACACACTTTGCGGTCAAACTTATAACTTAAAACCTCTTAACTTAAAACAAGATAAGAGGTTTACAAAAGTTAACACGTATCTAGGAATCCACAAGGCCTACAATGTTCACACATTCACAAACAATCGTTAAAAAGAATCTATACAAAGGTAATAAAATATTATAAAAGACTAAATTAAACATGTAACACAAATTATTGTCATCAGTACTGGAACTATTCTGAACAAAAGGTGTTTAAATGATTTGATAGTTAAAGCTAGTTTCATTCAAACCTATGATGTAAGCAAGTAGGCAGTGCCTACCTGCAATGCACGTTATGGGCCTGATCGTAGCTATTTGCTTTTTATTATTAGCCTACATTGTGCCGCTGTTGAATAAAAGTCTCCCGTTTTTCCTTTCAAGACCTCTGTCTTGTGTGATCTCTGGACAAGTTTGCAAACATGATCAGATCGTTTCCGCCATTTGCGGTCTATCTCGATTTTCTCCATGTGCGTCGCCCGGCGTCCTTACAATAATTTATTACTAATACTGCAATAAGGAATTAATTGCTAAGTAGGGTTTTAGATGAAATAGAGACGATATGTTGAATCTGTTTCCATTGGACATAGCAACATATTCAGCAGTAGATAGAAACAGCCTGACAAAGAATGTATTAAAACTTGAATGAATTTAATTACTTCTACAGTTGTACACTTTCCACTATCGACAGTTTTCTGAGCAACTAGACAACTATCGTTACTTTGCTCGCACACACCACCACCTTCACCTGTATAGCAATTCAATGATATAACTCTAAGACGTCACACCCATTTATCGGTGTTGCGGGGAAACCCATTAGGCATTAGCAGATTTAACATTTCCTTAACAACACCTAAAGTGCTGGCTGACACAGTAAAAAAAGATGAAAAAATAACTCAAACCGTTCTTAATATAAGTGCGTATTCCTGCAATATTTCTGTAATCCAAGGGCGACCGGTTAATCTGAAGTACTAAAAACAAACAAAAACATAAAAATGCCCTGTATCTGTATGTCAATTAATTGCAAAACTAGGCCTGACGACAATCGCTGCGTTTATTTAGCTGTTGAAAGGCCAAGGTCGTGAAGGCAATGGTCGAACGAATGCGCTAACTTTAGAACAACACTAAGAAGAAAAAATACAGAATCTTATATTCATTGCCAGTAATATCGAACTACCAAACGTATACGTAATAGTTACACCAACATTTCATAAAGCATTTGCAAAAATCTTGATCGCAGTTCCCTGGGTTCTGTTCAGTATCGAAAGGTAGTGATAGCAAAAAAAAGATGAAGGTGGTGGAGTCAAGGTGCTTGAAAGTAATGTAATTTGAGATTCACTACCACGACAAGATCTATCTAGTCCTAAACGAACCGTGTGGTGACTTGGATTAGTCTCCTGCAAAGGCAACGGAATATCTACTTGGAATAATAATAATTATAATGTGGGTATGTACGTTCTCATAAGCCGAGCTGTAATGGCTATGGGCAAGCATTATTCCTGTCGCTGTCACACAACTGTTGATCTACAAGTCCAAGATGAAGACGTGCAAATGTCTTATATAGCCAAAGCAGGTGCTAGGTAACTATTTTAACGGCCTTAGGCTTTGTTCGTAACATGAGTGATGAGACCTAACTTAGGTAAAAAGGAACTTACCAGTGAGGAAGAAAGGGTCAAGTTTGTCTTCATGCAAGAAGTACGCTATCACTGACGCTAGACACACGACCACGGCATTGCGAGCCACCCCGGAGACCCATAGCATTTTCTTCATTATTTTCGCTTTACGGCAGCCTTTTTCATCCGCCGCCTTATCCTTAATTTTGACGTCTTTTAAAGCCTAAAATGAGAAGAAAACTCATAAATATAAATATCAAAATAGACTCACGAATTAGTTTAAAAAAAAAACAGCCTTTTTTCTGTCGATAAGAAAAATATAACCCTTTACAAAGGGACACTGATGTTTTCATAAATTACAAAACAATAATTACTAGGCATGTGTATGACCTCTGAAGTCTTCAGAAACAAAATCTTTTTCAACCTGGAAAACTTGGGAAAGTACTTTGAAGTTCTCAATACGATTTTGGATACAATGAAGCCTCAACCATAACGGGGCATGAAGTTTGAAAAATTTGACCTGTAGAACAAAAAGATTTCAAGCGTCTGACACAATACTCAGTTTTACATCTTTCTCTTATATTGTCCCTAATAATAAAACAAAATTATTATTCTATAACCTCGCCATTCCTTACAGAAATTCATTTCATATTTAAAATCGCTCCAACTTCAGGTTTCTTCTGCACTTACAAGTTTTAAGAAACAGAATATATTTCCATAATTATTGCAACCGTAAAGATGTTTTTGAACTGATTAAGAATGTTAAGATGCTAATGAAATTGTCTAGTATCGAGTTCAACTGTAGGAATACTTATTAGTTAACGATAATGTGATACAAGTTAATAACGACCTTGGCTTTACGGGATCATACCTGATTGATATTATAATTTGAATAGGTATCTCGAATATGGTTATAACTTATAACATTATATTATTCCCAAATTCAATCTGATCGCGTGATGTAGGCATATAATTTAAGTAAGATATCGATTACCTCAAGGGGAGGCTTAATATTGAAGCTCTATTTTATATCCCAAACTGTGTTACAAGATTACCTACTATGGAGTAATCTCTGGCAGCTGTGAAAATTAGTTCTAAAGTAAACTTTAGGTACATCGGTCGGAGTATGTCTAAAGTAAATTATGTATTAATCTCAGTCGATAGAAGATTTCGGTTGTGTACGTAAGTTACAACCAAGCTTGAATAAATCATGTTTGCATATTTGACTTTGATTTAATTTGATTCGAACAGCTACGAATAATTGATTTATTTATGAACTCCTTTAAATGCGCAACAGTGAATTATGATACGGCTTATGTAGTCGTATCATGGATTTAATAGTTCCCTCGACTTAGGTGAGTTAGTGCAAAGTTAGAAGGGATTTAATCAGCCGTCGTCGGTCCGCTTTCCGGAGAAGTTTCTCTTTTGCCCAAAATAATAAAAATAAAAGTCTGCCTTCTTCGTGATTAACTATGATAAAAGTTTATCGGTTTTATTTGCACGAATGAATCTACCAGGCTATCTGCTACGATGACTTTCAGACGATTCTCTTAGAATAATGGCGTCCAGAAAAAAATAAAGATTTCTTTCTCTACTTCGAATAGACGAAAAAGCTTAGTGTCGAATTGATGTGCAAGGATCCTTTTTACGTATTTATGGCAATACTTTTAAAAGCTCAGATACTTGGAAAACATAAAGAGCGCAGATATTTTTCTTTACTTGCGCTGAAAAACCCACTTCAAGAAGCTAGTTGTTGGAAATATCAAATACTAAATGAATCTGTGTAAAGTACCTATGGCTGTAGCAGATTCCAGTAAGTATTTTAGAAATTCTAAATATAACAGAATATAACACGGTCACACCAAAGCCATACAATTTTAATTTCTAACTGCCCATTTTAATTAGCACAGTCCTTCTACCATTCAATTAGATAACCAAACTATTGTCACTCCATCTCGTTGTATAAACAAATATATATCGCAACATTGTCTGGCCTTGCCAAGTTATAGGGAAAGCGAACTCACTATCGATAGTAATCAAATACGGTAATATTATTGTTTCGTAATTAAAACAGAGTCACGGAAATAGATAAAAGAAAACAGTGACTTTTAAATAAACGTTAAAAAGTAAATGCATCGTTACAAAAACGAATTCAGATTTCTAGCTAGAGATACGTCAAAAACCATAAGCCTATCTTTTGCAGTTGCTCAGTTAGGCATAAAGAGCAAAGCCGGAATCGTTTGTCCATCCATCAACGTATTACCAGCAGAGTGGAGTCGCTACACTGTCTACTGTCCATAGTTGACAGAATAATCTAGCCTTGTAGTAAGTAGTAGTCTGCTCTGTCTGTGGACAGCTGCCTGGGACAAAACACGACAACATACATCTCCAACAGATTCACACGCAAACACAGTTTTGTTCATTGTGAATGTGTCAAACAAGTTGTGTGGTCAATTCTTATGCAAATACTCGGCAGATGGTTCTACTGTTTTGAAAACATTATTGATTCTAGACCTTTGTTTAGACATAAAGGAGTAAATAATAGACACTAGCACACACATTATTGGTAGTGTGACAGTAACAGCTGTGAATAGTATCATAAATAAATAAATATTACCTAATGAAAATGTCATTTCTATGAATACCGCTGCGTTCGTAGCACATGGCGTAGCTCAGTTTCCCACGTGCAGTGATCTATACTAATATGTATTATAAAGAGATTTGTATAGTTTGTAAGTTTGGATGAACGCAGTTATTCTCTGAAGCTACTCATCCGATTCCAAACATAGTTTCACTTATGAAATCCTACATTATTGCCGAGTGCCATAAGACGTGTTTTTCAAACGGGCGAAGTCGCGGGTAAAAGCTAGTATTCTATATAATTGAATTACCTTTAATGACATCGATTTTCACTGAATCTTAAGTATAGTTTTCATAAATTAAAGACGATTAATATTCTGTAGCATTACCCAACAGAACAAATATCCAGTAACAAGGGATGCTATCCCAATTCTGTTTCTAGTAAAGCGTGTATGTGCCGAGACGACAATCAGACTTAGTATTTACTTTGTAACGGAGTTTGCCAAGTTGCGGCTCCGACGTCGGTCGCTCACCACGACGGAACGTGTCGTATTGAATTATCGACGAAATTAACAAATAAACAGTCCGACTTGCTCACAAGTGAGTGTGCTCACGTAATGTCTCATAATTCATGTCCCAAACTATGGTTAACGGTAATTAGTAGGCATTTAGAACTTAGTTGGGAATTTATAATGCTTGCATTATAGGCTTAATCAGGTTAAGGATTAGTAGATATCTAAGTGATTAATGCTTTAACATGTAGCTTTATGAGAAAGTTCAAATTAGCAGTGTTAAAGACCAGACGATCTTATTGATTTATTCATTTATACGGATAATTAAAAGAACCCCTACGTTTTAAGACAAGTATTAGATCTATATCCTTACTAACAAAAATTAGATAATAATTATGATCTAGAAATAAATTATGTATATTACTTAGGTACCGCTAGCAATCCTTTTCGCCAGTTCTTCAACTTAAGAATCAGAAATGAGGAGCAAAAGTTCGAAACAACTATGAGGAGCAATAAATTGTTTATTTGTTTGTAATTTTGTATGATGTACGTCATGTACCTGCGACAAATAAATATTTTTTCTTTCTTTCTTTTCTTTAAATACAAGACGGGTTTAAGTACCTCTTTTTTTTATAAACTAAAAAACAAAAAAACAACGTTCACAAAGAGGTCTGTATTCAATCAATAGATCTAGAAAACAGAAACTTCTTATAACTGACACGACAGAGCCTTGTAAACATGTCGGATAACACAAGAGGATACATTTAGTTAGGCGACCGTCTACAAATGTTAGCTTTCGCGTTACAACTGTTACAAGTAATAAAATATTTGTTTTCTGGCTAAAAAAGGTTAACATTTATAAAAGTCGGCGGTTGGAAGGATTGTTTCAGCGATTTATTGTTATTTTATTTGTAATGTCGTCGTGTTGAACTGTTGTCTATCTTTCAGATGAAATTGAATTTAAGTCTTATAATTCACGATCAAAATAAAGCCCGATCAAATCCAAAAGGAACACGAATAGCCCTAATGAATTCCTTACTAATTCCTTACTAATTCCTTACTAATTCCTTACTAATTCCTTACTAATTCCTTACTAATTCCTTACTAATTCCTTACTAATTCCTTACTAATTCCTTACTAATTCCTTACTAATTCCTTACTAATTCCTTACTAATTCCTTACTAATTCCTTACTAATTCCTTACTAATTCCTTACTAATTCCTTACTAATTCCTTACTAATTCCTTACTAATTCCTTACTAATTCCTTACTAATTCCTTACTAATTCCTTACTAATTCCTTACTAATTCCTTACAAATTCTTTACTAATTTCTTACTAATTCCTTACTTTCCTTACTAATATTACAAATGCGAAAGTAAATTTGTTTGATTGTTTTTCACGTCTAAACCACTGAACCGATCATCTTGAAATTTTGTATATACGTTGTCAGGTGTACAGAAATGGACACAGGGTACCTTTTATCCTAAAAAAAATGACTGTTCCCGAGGAAAACAACAATCACGTTCTTATAATAATAGACGGCGCCAAGTGTCTTTCGAATCACGATTGAATTATATTATTACAAGCAGTGTACAACCCGAATTGATTGACAAATTCTACATTAACGCGAGCGAAGCCAAAATCGAAGTCTGAATTAACGCAAAAGCTAGTCTGTCAATAAAATAATAAGTGCAAGACACTATTAATATTCCCCCCCCCCCCTCCCCTAGTATAAAACACGGCGAAAAGTGTCAAATGACATCCAGTTTCCGCGTTTATTAATGATGATAAAATTCTTTGCCCAGATTTTAAATAACAAAAAAAAAATTACTAACCTTCAGTCCCGTGAGCACGACACAGCACCCCAGGCTGAGCATGCTGTCTGCCAGGCGCGTCTCGTGAACATGCCTGAAGAAGTTCGACCAGGTGGTCACGAACGTGTCTGCGTTGTACTTAAGACCGAGCAGCGCTTTGACTTGTGACGACGCTATCGTTAGCGCCGCGGCTGACGTGAACCCTGATACTACTGGTAGGGATATGAAGTCCACTAGGAAACCTAGAATTGAAGAAAACATTCTAAACTATCAAAATGTTTATACTTTGCGGGGCAATAAGCACCTTTAGATGCATGCAACAGAAAAGAACCTTAAGCCTGTTGTCCAAGTGTTCAGAACACCCATGTTTTATGGTTATGTTTAAGGCCTATGTACACTCTTATTTCTCCAGTTTAGGTCGCATTTAATAGGGGGCGTGCTTATTGCCCACCAACCAGGCACAAATCCAGACCCTGTGCAGCTACTGAGAATTCCCAACAGTAAAATCCAATATCAGTTTGCACGACCTGGGAATCGAACTCAAGACCTCATGCTCTGCAGTTATAAGAGGTTGCGTCTTCTAAACCAACGAGGCAGCCTTTAGAGATGTGAGTGTAATAAAATCCCAACTTAATATTACAAAACACTATTTAGTAAATTGCAACTGCGTATTGTTCAGTAAAAAAAATATGTGTCATGATAAATCACACCTATTCTACTAACACTCATACTGAATTCCAGTAAGTTGCTAATATTAAGTAGGTAACGAAGGAACACACGAGCTCTTACCAAGTTGTGCAATACCGGCCACAAGTTGAACGATACCAGCCATGAGACACAGCAATACGGCGAAGTCGGGGTTGGTACCTTTGGTGTATGTAAATGTGAGAAGAGATATTAACGCCGATGGCCCGAGGTTCACCTGAGGACTTGTACCCATGATGGCGTACATGAACGGGCCCATGAATGATGAGTACAGGCCATACTGAAAAATAAACGTAACATAACATTAAGCATGTAACCTGTAGTAAGGACTTAAACATAACTGGTAAAATGTGGGTATTTTACCAGTTATGTTTAAGTCTTATTGCTATCAACCAGGTTGATCAACAGCCTGTTGCCATCAAGCAAGCTGCTACTGACAAATTCCTGGTAGAAAAACGTAAAAATGCTACGTCCGGGATTTGAGACCAGGACCTCATGCCCAGCAGTAGCACTTGCGACTACTAAACCACAGAGGCAATCATGTTCTGTGAATGATAAATAAAAGACTAACTATAAATCGAATGACATTGATCGTATCTAATACATATAAAATTCAAAGTCCTGACTGACTGACTGAAATATCAACGCACAGCCCAAACCGCTGGTCCTAGACACATGAAATTTAGAGGGTGTATTCTTTGTGAAGAGTAGGTATCCACTAAGAAAGGGTTTTTCGAAATTCCACCCCTAAGAGGGTAAAATGGGGGTTTGAATTTTCTGTGAAACTTTAAATTCTCTCGGTCGATCGACTCGAAAATTGGTGTACACACTCTTCAATTAAAATTATGCGACAAGTGTATCACAGTTTTTCCAAAATGATCCCCCAACAGAGTCAAATAGGGCTTCGAAACTCACATAGATGGGCGCATGGCCCCGTTACCATTATAAATGCGAAATTTTGTGAGGATGTACGTATGGATGTTGGTTACTCTTTCACGCACAAACTACTGAAGGATTTGGCACATAGATAGTTTATAACCTGCATTAACACAGACCAGGATAATTTTCATCCCGGTAGTACGATCCCGTGGAACAATTAGCGAACTCCACGCGGGCGAAGCCGCGGGCATGAGTTAATCTATAAAAACGTTCGAGCTCATTGATAATAACAATTTGGCAGTAAGTACCTAAATGATTGCGATAGTAATGTCGCTCGGTATCCAACTTGTAACTTTTTTTAAATAAATTATTTAAATCGATTCAGTTACTTATTCTGAACAAACTATATTCAGGTTTCGCATAAACTAAAAATAATCCGGCAGCCTGGACCTTGTTCCTGATGCCGATGGGCCATCTATTTTTTATATTTCTAAATGTTTTGTTTACTTTTCTTTGTAAAAATATTTAAAAATGTATTAGATAAGAGAAAGAATGAATAAAGGAGATAATAATGGTGCATAAAAGCCGATAATGGGTTCTTTATGATAAGATTGTTATACGGTACTAGCGACCCGCCCCGGCTTCGCACGGGCACAGATAATATAATACTACGTAGCACGGGTGTAATGTAGATACACACATACATATAAACGTTCCTCTTTATTACTCTATCTATTGCTGAAAACTGCATTAAAATCCGTTGCGTAGTTTAAAAAATCTAAGCGTAAAAGCAGCGGTAGCGACCTTGTTTTATACTCATTCAGTCAAAAAATTATCGGGAATGAATGATTTGTTTAGGTTCCCAATTCAATTTTTAGTTTTTTTTTTGTTGTTAGATTGACACAACTGTTTCCCAATTTTGGCGCGAAGTTTGAGTTGCATCTATTATTTAGATTAAATACAGTGCTGTTTTTAGTTAGATCAATTAGACAAAATATACTCAAAAGGTGGAACGAAGTGTATAGTGTTTGGATTTTCATGGAGTTTTTTTATTGAGTTCCTAGAGGAGTAGAGTAAAAAGTTATAAAAAATTTCGCCGCTCGTGGTATTTTTTTTTTCATTTCCTTTGGAATATTTCTTTTTTCGTTCATGAATACAATTTTTTTTCGAAATGTTTCTATGAAATTCAAAGTGAAAATTGTTGAACAAATCCTCATTTTATTAGCTACCTAATGTGGTATAATAACTAGAAAAATATTTAAAAGGATACTTGTTCAACATCTGTCTCATGAAAATCGTGTATGTATTAACTTAGACGATTTTCTGACATTTGCGAATGAATTTGAAGTCTACACTCATGAATGTGATTTTCTTGAATATTTTTAACCCCCAACGCAAAAAGAGGTGATTTATAAGTTTGACTGCAATGTGTGTGTGTGTGTGTGTGTCTGTCTCTGGCACCGATTCGGATGCAATTATTTTTATTTGAAAGCTAGTTTCTTGGCGATGGTTCTTAGATATGTTTTATCAAAATCGGTGCAGTGATTTACTAGATATGGGGGATGAAAGTGGTGATGAATAATAGAATATTTTCAAATATACCCAAGTGGGATATCAAATGAAAGGGGATGATGTGTATATTACAATTAGACATGTTTTATCAAAACCGGCTCAGCCATTTTATTGACTTTTCAAATGTTTGTTCGCTTTTCTAAGTTGCGATGGGGGTTTTTAAATTTTAAATTATTACGTCCAGTTATCTGTGAAAAAGCATCAGTAACCAATTTCAAAAGAAATCTTAGTGTTAAAATTCGATATTATAGAAATAATTGAAAAAATAGGACATTTTAAAAAAATACTTGAAATATGCGTTACATCGACAACAATGAACAAAAGAACAGAGAAATATGGCGTTTAAAGGATGCACGCAGGTCACACTATGAATTCGTCGAATTTGAAATTATTCAAAAAAGAAAAAAATATTCCAAAAGAAATTAAAAAAAAAAACGTCGCGAGCGGTGAAATTTTTTTTTAACTTTCTTCTCCACTTCTCTAGGAACTCAATAAAAAAAGTAACATGAAAATTCGAAGGATTTTGTTGTCCAATTGCACTCGACTATCTAGTATTGTTACTAGCTTTTTAATATTGTACCTTGTTATGCGAACTGTTTAAAATTTTAATACAAAAATTATCATTATATATTATTAGTTATTTGTTTGGTTCCCCAACAGGGTATCCGCTTATATTACTAAACATAAGTACAATATTTTTCGAATAGGTATACATCTATCTACAATAATATACACGTTTCTGTGAATCATAAATTACGAGATACTTATTTCGCGTCGAGTGGTAATTAATCTCTGAAACGTACAGAAGATTACTTCAGGGAATTGAGTAGGTAGGCCCAAGTATCCGTTTCCTACAAGTGTAATAACAAAACTTTTACATTAGCTGCCATTACACGTACTCTTATCAAATTGCGCACACAAGAATAATGTAACTTTATAAAAAAAAAACTACTCTCGCGAAAAGAAAACTTTGTGTTGAGAACATTTGAAAAATCGGGTCACTTTTGCCAAGAATATTGCTTACTAGCTGTTGCCCGCGACCTTCGTTCACGTGAAATTATTTAAAAACTGTAATACTTCCCTTTTTTAATCGGATTTTGCAAACAATTTCAAGGGTTTGTGGTTTTTTTGCAGGGAACCCTAATTATTTGTCTAAGAATAAAAGTAGCCTATGTTAGATCTTATACCATCAGCTATCTGATAGTAAAAGTGCGCTCAAAATCTGTCCAGCCGTTTCGGAGATTAGCTAGAACAAACAGACAGACAGACAAATATTTAAAAAAAATGTGTTTTTGTTATAAGTGCCGTATATACCTTATTATATTATTTTCATTTGCATTCAGTAAAAAGCTGTTATTTTGATATTACCAACAGACACTTGCATTTTATTTGTTTTTATAGATATCAAAGTATGGAGCAAGTATGTGAAAATAAACTTTATCTTATCTACCTTCACACAATATACAATAATTTAAATATTCAATCGAACTTTTGAGATATCGTCTCAGCAATAACAGCACACGAGATGGGACGATCTTTTGCACACAAGTGTATTTTACAGGCAAACCTGTCCAAGTACAGTTGCCTTCAATGGGGCATGACTTAAACCAGACATAAACCTGCTCTATGAAACCACAGCTTGGAATTTTAATATTAATATCCTCCAGCAGCCCGCGCCCCTTGCATGTATAATTTTAAGATTAAGATTCACGTTGTCACCTGCATAACAAATTCAACTCAAATCTTGAAATTAAACTCAGTTTTCCATTTTTTGTTAACTTTACTCTGTTCAAGGCCATTACTATGCATATTTTTTTTGACACAGTATAGCATTAGGATAACAATTACTTCAAATTCAATGTTCAGTGAAATGAGAAATGTCAAACAAACATAAAAAGAGTAACCCCAATAGACCGTGTTTTTTCTAATAATTTATTTTTTAAATGTTTTAATACCTACCTGATTATAGTCAGCTTTAACTAACGCGTGATTATTTGCCATTAAAAACTATTCGAATCGATTTAAAGAGTTAAAAGACAATCTCGTTGAAAAACAAATGCTAAAATCTATCCTAGCTATTAGCACATTGAGTGGAGATTCCGCTCTGTGTCCACCGACTACCTTTAGCATGGCTCCCAACCACATACATAAATTCATCGATTGTGAACCGCAACCGATATGGCTGGAGCTAGCAGTAAGTACTAGCCCTTGAGAAAGCTGCCAAGGCCGAAGGCTTCCACAAACGTGTAGAAATGAGGATAGTGAATGTTAAGGTCTAGGTGAAGGCAATACAACAATAGAATTCCTTATTGTTTTATGGCTAAATACTGTGTAAGCGAGTTAATTAGCATATTTAAAAAATGGCACTATTTTTTCAAGGATTGGACAATACATACATTATGTTTTGAACTGATTGGATAGCGAAAAGTGGTTGAGCACACTGTACACAGTAAATCTCTCACTGCTCAACCACTTTTCCGTGAACCTAGCCTCTATAATATTGTGGCTTTGTATTCCTTTCCCAAAGCCACAATAAGTTGCCCAATGACTGCATCATAAAACAGCGGATGCTATCAATGAAAGAAGGGCCGCTATTATGGGTTAGCCCAGCGCACTTTCTTGAGTGAGACTTGTATCATATTTGAATAGGTTATTGTAAGACTTTTCCCAGCGACGCGTTCAATGACGCGTGTATTCCGTTCCGAGACCTTTTTGTGGTCAATCTGCGGTAATTGATAATTCCCTATTTACTATGGTGCTACAAATTATCTAGTAATATTCAGTAAGATTATCAACTGTTAGATGAGTATTATTCGTGACAAGTTCTCAATGTTACGTCTACCCACATGCAACGACTGTGTTTAACAAACTTTTGATTTATGTTAGTTATGTGCTGAAATTTCCATAACATTCTATCCGTGTTTGTTTACATACATAACAAGCACTTGATCTAGTTTGATACACTTAATACCAATCGGTTCACATTTTGAAGGTAACATAGAACACCTGAGTACTGATTTCAACTTTTCATACAAACCGTGTCATTGGAAAAGGCGGAAACGCTATTATATCTTCCGGATAAGTCATTCATAATTTAAGGTTAGAGGAAACATTTCAAGAAAAAATAAATATCAACGCATTTTCCCCAAGAAATTAAGGTAAAATGAACCAAATTTAGCATCATATTCTGTATTACTAAATTTCATTGTACATTAACTAATTTGTTCGTACGATATAATGTATACAGATATCCATACATACATAGAGGAACGATAATCAAACGTATAAACACAGTTTCGCTCCATAAATCCCACCATCACCTTGGTCAAGGCCTTTGACACACTGCGTGTTCATCCATGTAGAACGATTGATGCCACTGGTAATCAAGCGTAAATTTTGTCAACTGTACAAGCTAGATACAGTACCTGAGGCTCAAATCCGGCAAGTGAGGCGTACGCAATCGACTGCGGTACCAATGTAAGAGCTACGGTGATACCGGCGATCAAGTCCCCTACGCCCGATGCTACGTTGTAAGTCTTCGACCATTGTAGTATAGGAAAGAGACCGCATACAAATCTCTTAGGATTCGGTATCTTCAGCATTCTCGAACTGCAACAATGAAAACATCTCACTGCACGAACACAACATTTTAAATTCAACTTTTTATTTTATAAAGTATTTTATTCAAAAATTAAACTGTTTATCAACAATACAACATACTTTTCTCGGCCCATGTTTGACATTTTGGCCAGACAGAATTAAAAAAATAAACTTTTAAATTATTGTATAAAGTTCCTACTAAAGAGTTTAGTGTACAATATTTATGGTCATTTTAATCTCAGAAACGGGTCGGACATTAATATAAAAGTATAGGTAAACATACAAGCAACGTCTAGGCCTGAAACGCCTTCTCATATTCGTAAGTAAATCACAAAATGGTCACTGAGATCAAACGTTCGACTTACTGTACACAGTGAGTTTCAGTAACTCACAAAGGCAAGGAAATATGAATATGAATTAATCGCAATCAGATCAGATCTCGATCTTTTATCACGATGTTCTGATATTTTATTTATAATGGTTTTAACTTAAACAACCTATCTCAGACTAAGCACCTATCGACATTTTTTCACCTATCGTTATTGAAAGTGTTATGTATGTTTTTTTTTTCATTAAAAAAAAATCAGACCACCTTTAACCAGCACCTATTCCCAGAGTGCTCTAGGAAAATCACATTTTAATATTTTGTTTATAATGGTTTTAACAGGGTTTTAACTTAAACAAATAATCTCAGACTAAGCACTTTTTTTTCATTGAAGAAATCAAACTACCTTACTCCATCACCTATTGCCAGCGTGCTCTAGGAAAATCACCTTTTGAATAGTTATAGACGGCAAGTAGGTTTGGGACGTTTCCATATAAAATAACTACCTATATTATCTTTATATTTATATCTATTTTTGACTAAAAACGTGGTTGCTCCTTTTATATTCCGGGGCTATTTTTATAAAACTCAAAAGCCCGGTTTTTTATTTTCTGCCATATATAAACATAACTAAAACTATTGGCGAGTTAATTGGTCCGCACAACCCTTCGTTACAAACCTTACTACAATCACCCTTTTAGCCCTATTTGGGGGATGGTTTTATAAAACGAATAACGATTATATTATTTATTAACCAAGTTTGTATTTATTCAAAAAATATAAGTGTACAACGTTTTTTCTTAAATCTACATATGTCAAAGTTGACCAATGATTTGTGCCTGAACTAGGTATTCCTGTTTCAGGCGTTTGAAGGTAACATTACAGGTAATACCAGGAAAAATTTTTTCATACAAACAAAATCATGGGAGATTTCGTTCTATATTTGTTTTGTTTAGTGGTGCAAAAGTTGAATTTTCAAAAACCCTTTCTTGTACTCGCCTAAATTATAAAAGAAAGCCTTGTACAAAATTTCACGTTCCTAGTCTCGACAATTTCGGCTGTGCACTGATAAATCGTCAGCGATCCATTCATTTTTTTTACCTGATAAATTTGTATGTTTCGTTGAACGCTCTAATCTCGGGAACTACTAGTTCGAATTTAAATAAAAAAATAGTGTTGAATAACTCATATATCGAGGAAGGCTATATGCTATATAACATCACGCTACGACCAATAGGAGCTGAGCAAAAAGAAAACAAGTCAGAAGCGGCGGGTGCAACCGCGGGGCACAGCTAGTCTAGTATACATTTCATAATAAAAAAAAATGCATAACACAGCGTTGTCTTCTGCATTTTTGTATAAGATTCTTCCCCTAAACCTTAGTTCACACTACGCCGCTACGCTTCGTAGCGCGTCGTACGTATATACATAGGTTTGTAGCACACTTACAGCAAAAAGAAAACCTTTAAATTTGGCCTACATACATAAACTCACGCCTTTTTCCTATGGAGGTAGGCAGGAACCACAGAACGATACCTGCTACATCCTGCTCCATTTTTTTCGTCCACGTTCATACTCATGTACATAAGCGCACGTCGGCTACGAGTATGTACTAGTAGTCAATAAAATGAAAAATTAATTTATTTTAACTACTTTTATACAATAATTTAATCTGTCAAAAACATTTAAAAGTCATCATTAAACTTAACGTCTAAAATAATATAAATTTCAAATACCGGTTACGCTCACAGTAAAACAAAAGATTACTTTATAACTAAATAAATGCATGTTGTTTGAGATTGTAATCATTTTTATTGACTAACCCTGATCACTTTGAACTTTGACTCTGACCTAAACCGACAAATTAAAACTTCCGCTAATTTTCCTTTATTTGTCCTATCAGAGAAACGCTGAGGACAAGGTGAAACTGGACTGCATAATCTTACGCACTTACCTTCGTGCAATTTATGTTGAATGCAATAACAATAATATTTGAATATATCCTTTTTTATTTTGAATATTATTGTTATAATAATATCACAGAACTCCACTAAAATCTGCACTCCATTTTACAAAACTGATCCTAATTTGAATTTCTTACTATAGATAATAAATAAATCTACATGTAAACAAAGTTTTCCCGCCTTTTTATAGCCAAGCGCGCATGCGTCGCGAACTTTTTTAACCAGCGCATTCGACAACGACGTTATACAAACTGCCTGATGGCAGACTGACAACAATCTCGCAATGAGTTAATTTCCCTGTTACGGTTTGCGATTCCACTTAACGTAGTGACAAATTAAGGCGTCGTAAAAAGATTGATCACCAATGAAGTGCTGAAATGCTAATTAAAATTAATACTACATAAAAAGTGATCTTAGTCATTAAACACAGTAGCTAGAAATTAATATATGTATTATGCGATATGTATCAATTGATAATTTCTGTTGTGGAAATTCCTTGTCGACACTCGTCATCAGGAACAGTAAACACGTTTGTATAAGACTGCTGTTACTTAATATTACTGACGGACTGGTGATGTCAATGGTGAGTGTTCACTCTTCACTATATAGCTCTCTCATGCACATTTGCTGATGTACAACGTTGAAGATAACAACTCCTCTCAGTTTTCGACACTGCTTAATGTCTGTCGAGAGGATCGGTTGGAACTTCCGATTTTTGTGAAAATATTT
Source organism: Noctua janthina (assembly GCA_963576755.1). Lineage (NCBI taxonomy): Eukaryota > Metazoa > Arthropoda > Insecta > Lepidoptera > Noctuidae > Noctua > Noctua janthina. The sequence goes on from OY755055.1 coordinate 12,132,656, forward strand.
CCCATTTGAACGGATATTATATTACGGATATGATAGTCCGCCTATGTATCACTATTGTACATGAAGTTTAAATAAATAAATAAATATTAGGTACCTACGACTCTATTTGGTATGTAGGTAATCTTAAAATACTTCAGTATGAACCTGTACCTAGTTAGTTATAAGGAAGTAATAATTTATACATTTCAAAGTCAATTAGGTATTATTATGATAGAGGTTCTATTCAGTAAGGCACTATCAATCGAACTGTGATTGTGTTGCAATTCACTTGTTTCGCGGTCAAATAACGAAATCTTTTGTACTGTAAATTAGATTTCTATGAAATTTTTCTTTCGATAAAAGTTAATTACGTATTTTTAATGATATTATTTTAATAGTTTCAGACTTACCTTTATACATTTGGTATAAATACTTACCTACCCTACCTTCAACTGTTTTGTTGCAGGGTTTGACTTTAGAAGAGTCCTTGAAAGTTGCAGTTCCACGAAAAAGTTCGGGTTTCAGAGCACAAAGTCTAGAAACCAGTCACGAAAAGTTAGATGACAGGTTGGTATAAGAAGCCCCCTCTCATTGAATTTCAAAGAGTATTAGTTCAGTGCTGTAGAACTTTTGGACTGCCTTCGTAAATCAGTAGGTACCTCATATAAGACTAATGACTATCGGGATATTTTTCTACAGCTTGCATATTGCAAGTATTTATTTTGTTACATCTGCTATCTTGGTGCGTTAAATAAAATATACTCCAAACGATTGTTAAAAAAACGATACTTGGCTTAATTTAATTTTTCTGAATTTTAAAATAAAATGAAGCGAGCTTCTTCGTCAGGAATATTACTATGATATATATGACTATGGATATTAACTTGACTATGATAACACGGTCCATTATCCGGTGATGATCCGGTGTCTTGACCATTCCCTATTTCCAGGTCATTCAATCCGTTCCCGATTTAAATGAATGAACGTGTAGGTCAACAGGCAAAAGAGCGGTCAATTAACCAATAATTTATAATAATAGTATGAAAACTGTCGTCTTTGGACGACGCTGCATCCGAAAATTGTCGTCAAAGATGATTATGACTCAGAAGACTTTCCTCCGGATGCATTCAAATATTGAGGTTATTTTATTGAAATACTTGAATAATAAGTAAATTAAATTTGTTCTGCACCCGTTCAGAAAGGAAAATGGAAATAGCGAAGTTATTATTTCAAGTTGGATTGGGATTAGGTAAGTTTTTTATCTTTACCAATATGCAGCACAAGATACCTGCACTATAAATGTTTGCAGGCAGGTTACATTTTGTCGAACAGAATTTCGGGTAAAACACCCAATTATTGACCCTCATCAGGAGTCTTAACTTATAAAAATAAAATAATATTAAAAACGACACTTCTCGTAGCAAATTGTTAAATTCTTTGTGGACGTAATACCGCTTTTTTTTAATTTCTGTGTCGCCAATTTAGAAAAGGGTATATTATTCTCCATTGCCTTTACTTTATAAGAAACATTGCAAGAGGTTAGTTTCTTCATAAAAACTGTTATGGTGTCGATAATTGGTGGGTTGTCAACAATAGGTGTGTTTACCCTAGGTAGATTGTGCGATGATTGTGAGTTTAAGTTACAATTTGATCAATGAACCGTTCCTCTCTTCCTACGTACACAGATCGACGCATATGGCTCGCCTCATCGACTACTGACGCCAACTGTAGGAACCAATAATTCACACAATTATTTAATAAAATCATGGGGCACTAATAATTTCTGACAGGCCATTAATATTTCTCGGGTTTTCATCGACGCCGCTTTAATGGGTAAGTAAATAAGTTCTTAGTATTTGTATTTTTATACGTGACTGATAGGGAAGTGTTAAATATTTTTTAATGTAGCCGCCAGAATAGCCATGTTGGTAATGATTTAGACAAATAATCGTAATATGTACCTAGTACCTACGTAGATCTAAAAATACTTATCTACTATTTATTCTTGGATTTATTATAGAACTGCTGTATGAACTTTAGCAAAACTAAACTATTTCTGAAACACTCGGATTATAAAAGTTTCAACCAAAAAGTGTTTTTTGTGTCTGCACAAAGGGCAGTTTTTGGTACGTACCTATATGAAAATTAAGTTAGCTAGCAAAACTCCACTGACTGACGCGATATCTATCGATATTTGAAAAAAACATGAAAACAAAGGGGATTATTTGGGGGGAGGGGTCAAAGACCGCAGTTATTATGGATTACGTTTGCGAAGTTTCACGGACTAAGTTCATTTGACCTAGTTTAATGAGTAGTAGGTAAGTAAGCACCTTACACGTGTTTGGAGCCTTTATCGCTCAAAATAGATTAAATGAAATCAAAACATTTGTTTGTGATACATGGGTTACATGCAGGTGTTCATTACATAATTGATGGCTTTCTCGTTAATTGGGGAGAAGAGTCGCAAAATCGAGAAAAGTGAAAGAAGGAATGGGGGAGGCCTTTGCCCAGGATTGGGGCAATTCAGTCTTACAAAAAAAAAAGTTCGTTCCATGATCAGACTTAGGGTTGGGCATACAAATTATTAAATAATATGTATAATGAAAATATAATTCTAATAATTTTAATATACATTCCATTTCAACGCTTTCCTACCCTTAACTGAAACAAAACGACCTTTTCAGAACTCCTTAATTGGCAGACAAACACATTGTTCAAGATGTTTCGTCATAACAGATACCTAAATGGTTTTCCTGTTATCGTCATAAGGATTGCCCAATTAACAACTTACTATTTTGTTATTAGGTAGCTGTCAATCAAATAATACTTTATACGTTGTTGTTTAACATGTTCCTATAAGCTGAGCGTACAGTTACGAACACCAATATGTATACACATTCCTAAATTTATAAGCAATTTTCGCGAGAAATGACGATTGTAACTTGGAGACTGGATCGTTTTCATAAAAATATGAGTTCCATAATACTATGTTCGTAACTACGTGAAATTTTAATCAGAACAGTAGGAGAAAAACACTTTTCAAAGCTGTTAAGTGTTTACATATTGTTGCTCGTGACTGTACATCAGTCCCATCGGGCCGTAGTACATGGAATTTCAATTAAAAAAGCACGATGCGGCCCGCCTGGCCTGTGTGTGATACTGTGATGGTTCACACAAAATGTACGAAATAATTAGGGATTTTTTCATTCGTTGCGGACCACCCTAGGGTACGTCAGCGTTTAATTTCGATAATCTACGTGTCTGTTGATCTAAGATCTAACTTTTCTAGTGTACATGTGTCTATTATCTATTTTTATTATCAGAAACCGCGTAGATGAGGTAGTTTTGTACCCGACTGCGGTATAGCCTTAAAGGAGGGTTATGTTATTCTAAATATTATGATCATAACAGAGCTCGGCCAGTGTCCTGTGGATTTTATAAACCTCACGAAAAAGGTTCTATACCTATTTTTAACCTGTGTACGATTTGACTGAAGCGTATAGTCGGTAAGGTGTTTTTCCTCCTCTTATTTTAGGCAGACCTATTATTGTGTTCAACAGTGGAAATGCTGATCTTGATGACTAAGCATTATTTTTTTGTAATTTTTAACGCCTCTGTATCTATGGACTTATTAAATTATTCATGTAACCAATTAAATCTTCATACGAGTGAGCTGATGCAGTAGTTAGGCAAGTATAATATACAGAACCCAACCTCTGTTATTATTAGGTAGTGAAGTTAATTAAAAATTAAAATAATAGAGTTAGCAAATAACTGCCAGTAATAGTAAACATTTGACGTTCAGCAAAAAAAGTTCGTGGAATAAACGTGACGTAAGCAAAGTACCTAATAACCATGAACAAAAATACCTACTTAGGTAACACTCTTTTTTTGTTCAAACATTGTTGGTAAGCTTCTTTCGTTTTCCTTATAAACTTTTGATTTTGAACTTATGTGGTTTGCTCTTAACCTGTGACTTTGAACCGGCGTTGTTTGATCAAACAACATCCACATATACCTACCTAAGTTTTACCCTTTCCACTTAATCTCAAATAAAACAAAATATTACCACTATTTACTAAGGAGTCTTACTGAGGAGTATCTTGCTGTGAGTCGAACTTAGGAAAGTTCGACTCTAGCTTGACAGCAAGCATAATGCTCATTTTAAGTAAAAGTATGTAACACCTAAATTAATACTTAAGTAACTACCTCATAAGACTGCCTCGTCGGTCCAGTGGTCGTTATCGCGACTGCTGAGCATGAGGTCCTGGGTTTGATTACCGTGTCCGGCAAATTGTTATTGAGGTTTTCCAGTATCAGGAATTTTTCAGTAGTAGCCACGGATTCTGGGGTTGTGCCCGGTTCTCGCCCCCTATTACATAGGACTTAAACATAACTGTCGAAATGTGGGTGTACTATTAGGTACGCCTCTGCCTAGCCCTTCGGGGATTACAGGCGTGATGATGTCATGATGTAAAAACTCAATCTTTCATTTTTGATGCTCAAAACTAGCATCTGTAAATTCCTAATGATAGTACCTACTCAGGTAGATTTCCATGGTCATGGCTTGTTTTGAGGTAGGTATTACAGTCAAATCAAATCGCACCTATGAAAAATTCAATAGCATAGCACAAAAGCAAGTGCAAGCTCCCTCTAATAAATAAAAAACGCAAATGAAGTGGACCCTCGAACAATTGGAGCTGAGTCAGCTCAGGGACAAATCGCATCAGGAAAATACTTACCTACTGAAGATTTTTAAAGTATTGTGGGCAAAGGTATTGCTGATATTTTATATCTTTGAGGCAGGTAAACTGATTGCTGACTGCAATTCAATAGCCTTACAAGTTTTTAGGATTCCGTACCCGAAGGGGCCACAATACTAACCCTCCAGTGTCCGTCCGTCCCTCTGTCTGTCAACAGGCTGTATCTTATGATCCATAATGGGTAGACCGTCGAAATTTTCAAAATTAATGGCGCTCCTGTACTACCATGGTACGGAACCCTTAATGCGCGAGTCCGGCTCGCACCTGGCCGATTTTTTAATACGCTTTTATTTCAAAAATGAAGTTTCGGAAAAGCTTTGGTAGCTCAGATATAGGGCCTAACCTAGACGTAGAAACCTATTTCCTTAAAAGCCAAGCATTTCTATTGCGCTTAATGGTTGAAGTACCTAACACGAAGTAAATATACAGAGGTAGTTCCTCTAACTTACTCAAGGACCCACACCTTTTTTATACCTAGTTGATCGTTACCTAACTAAAGGTGATGAGTCCATGACTCAGCAAAACAAGATCTTCATGTTTATAATGTATTGCAGTACTGTTTTTTGTACTTACTACCATGAAGAGCGGTTAGGTACTTCCCCAACTATTGCCTAACAACAAACACATCTATTAAAAAACTACACATTTTATGCTTATCTTGTTTTTACATTAAATCCAGCATTAAAACAGTTATTTGAATCAGACTCATCATTTATGAATCTTACTGATTTAAGACCCTTATGTTTGTCTTGTGTATCTTTCCTAAATCACTAAGATAGGTACTTACCTAATGAGAAAGTGCATTCATAAATCTCTTCTGTAGGTAACTTTGGATAGTGCTAGTACCACCTGCACTTTGATTTAATTAAAGCTCCTGCATCGATCCTGGTACACGTAGCTTAGCTACACCGCATACAAGTGACTCAACGTTAAATAGGAGGCCATATACCTTTGCCGTTTCTCGTATTTGTAGTGTCTTTAAGTACACTATGTTTATATAACACAACTACAACGTACCACTTATCTAGGTACAATTTATTGTAGTTTATAACGGGGATAAATATAATGACCACCATAAAATGCTTTGATACCCTTAGTTTTGTAACCAAAAATATCTACTTAACACCAGAAAAATAAAATCTAAAAATACAATAGTACCAGCTATTTTAGTCACGACTCCACTTTAAATTGTATTCGACCACCAAATTTAGTAATATGATCACCAAATCTTGACGACCAAATTAATGTATTATTTTTGCCTAAATAAATCACTGTGATATTTTAGGTTAGGTTCGGTTAGGTTAGGTTAGGTTAGGTTAGGTTAGGTTAGTGATTATAATTTATATTAAAACGCTGGTATAATTTTGGTGATCATTTACTGCTTTTGGGAGAACAATGATTTATTTGGACTCATTTTGCTTAAATAGGACAGCAGAATTTAAAAACTTTGGTTAAAATTTTACTTTAAAATGTTGGTTTAATTTTGGTGATCATTTACTATTTTTGGGTTACTCATGATTTACTTGGAGTCATTTTACTTAAATAGGATAGCAAAGTGTTAAAACTTTGGTTATAATTTTACATTAAAATGCGAGTTTCATTTTGGTGATCATTTACTACTTTTGTCTGCTATTTGTTACTATATCTGGTGGTAAGTTAAACATAAGCCGTTTATAACTAGGTATGAATGGAAAACAGTGGGTACACATCAAGCTATACTTATCCAGTATAACCTAACCTCACTTTGTATAAGCTTCACCTACAATGAGAGATCAGCTTAATATGGTTTTGCACAGCTCTTGATTGCTTGTCGTGCGTAATATTGTGACCACGCTGAAGTTAGGCTGGCAAAGTGGAAAAGGCGCATGAAACCTGAAAACTTCCTGAAAGATTGTAAGCTACATACTCATTTACCAGGTAGGTAGGTAGTTATTTTGTTCTGCATCGGCCCCGGTTCTGCGTCACTTCTTGTCAGTTCCTAAGGAAAACACATCCCAGTCATCCCGCCATCTCATTCGTGGTACCCATATTACTTACCTATCATGGCAGACTAGCTCGTATGGGTCATTTTGCACCGGCAGTTCCAGACTGACATAATGAAATTCAAACATGTCTACCTACTTATCCCAAAAGGGCAAACAAGCATCATGATTTCCATTCCGCCGTGGGAATATAACGAACCAATATTTGCGTCACGCAACCCACAAATAGTTTTTTTATCGAATAGCTGCAAAAAAAGGGTCCACATTCGCCTGACCGGGCCCAATCAGTTTACGATTATATAGAAATACTCTACAAATGGATTTTAACCTCTGATATTGTATCCGGCTCAATCTTAAATGCGTTTCTCTTATTTGCAGTTTTTCTTATTTCCGCAGCACTGAAGCAAGAGCTGAATGAGAGAGGCCAGACCGCATCGCCGTTCAGAATCCGCAATGAGGTGAACAATGGATCATCCGGATATTGCCTGTCAACCGAGCTACCTACAGCTCCACGCGCAGCGCTAAACGATACTAGGTCGACCGGACCGAGGTAAAATGTTTCCATAAAACATGAAGCTAATACAAAGAGTTGTTTGATGTGTACCTACTCTCGCTTCTTATTTCCCTTTTTGAATAATAGGTCAGCCTTTCATATATTTTTAATATAATCACTCAAGAGTGGGTAAAGAGAAAAGTCTTTGATTTCGGATTTGTGGAGGCTTACAATAGCCCATTTGTGATGGCTACATTATTATAATCATTACATAATACTCGTACATGAATTAAATTTCTTAAATTTATGTCCTAAACTTAGTAGGTACAGCAAATTACATCTGTCAAAACCAAAGAAAGTGCGATGGCTAGAAAATATTTTATTTATGTCTCGGTATCGAGATGTTATAAAGGTTGACAACAATAAATGATCCACAAAGCGTTGAGGACAATCCTAGAAGGAAGGGTCACCCAAAACGCGTGAAGAATTCACAATGAACGAGCTCGAATATTTATCATCCGTTCAGCTATCAGCGATTAGATTGCTTCGCACAAATACGTGTCTACTCTATACATGTATAGCAAAATTATTTTGCTGCTTGGGTCCACGGGGCTTATACCTATTACTAGCAATCTCGTAAATAACTATCTACTTATCTGAAGATGACCGAAAGGGAGTCTGTGGCAAGTCTTTCTTCATTTCATCTGCTTTTATTACAAATCTGAAAGTTATAAGTAGATGGGTATGATCAATTAAGTCTTATTTGTGGAGTCTCTATGAACCAATACTTTGGTGTAGTTTAAGAAAGATACCTAATAACGTCAAAGTCTGTATGTGTACAATTAGAAGGTAATTTAGAATAGCAATGACTTATTTTTCTTTGGTTTAAAACCAAACAAACAGAAATTACATAGGTAGGCAACAATTATTTCGAATAAAACGTGATCTCCATTCACGCGGAAACATTACGGAATGATTAAATTTATTCCTCATGATCATACATTTATTGAAACAATGGGTACCGAGCATTCAAAATAACAATCTCTATTTTACTTGGCAAAAGGTAGCATAAAGTAAGTAGCCATCTAAACCCGTTCGGCCTGAAAATGCTAACAGACAGTTTACTTTAGCGTTAACTAGCTTATGGCCGTGGGATCGCCCGCGTGGAGTTCGATAATTGTTTCACAGGAACGTAGTACCAGGATAAAAAGTACCTAATATGTATTAACTGTTAATCCAAGTTATAAACTATCTGTGTGCCAAATTTCCTCCAAATCCAGTCAGTAGTTTTTGCGTAGAAGAATAACAAACATCCAGACATCTAGACATCCATACAAACTTTCGCATTTATAATATTAGTAGGATGGGATAATATTAGTAGGTGAGTAGGGAGGTATGGATTATTGCTTATCCTAAAATAATAGAAACAATAAATAAATGACAATCACAACGATCTAGGAAACAAAACAAGGTTGGAGTGACCGTGAAATAAATAAGTAATTCACTTTGCAACACGCTAAGAAATAGTCATCGACAGATATCCAATCGAGCGAGAATGTACCACAATAGGTAATTAACAATACTTCTTATAATAATAAGTTTGTCGCACCTGCCAGGTGATTTACCTGTCTGCCTTTGGAAAACTCATTACTCAAAACTCAACTCGGGGAGTACCTAGGTGTTTAAATAAGAAACGTGACTGTGGTTATGTATTTGCGGTGAAAATGGCTGAAATTAAAATGTGTGGAGGCAGTATTAGCGTTTCAGTACTACTGACGTCGGTAGTGCGATAATGTCTATAACCTTTTAAAGAGGTAAACAATGGAGATTTCACAGCAGGTATGAAAAGAACGCTTTGATCTGTTGTATTTTTTTCTTTCAGAAATTGGTTCTGTTTAAAAAAAAACATCACTTATGAATTAATAATACACCAATTAGAGTTTGCATAAATTATGCAAAATCTCTAAATATACTAATGATTATTTTCTGTGTTAATTTTTCAATAAATTAAAAACACACTAGTTTGCCGCGTTGGTGTAGTGGTCGCAAGGGCGACTGCTGAGCATGTGTTCCTGGGTTCGATTCCCGGGTCGGGCAGTGTTATTGGGTTTTTCCATTAGTAATTGTTATTAGTAGATATGTAATTAGTAGTCTGAATTTGTGCCTGGTTGATGGCGATAGGCTCGCCTCCTATTACATGGGACTTGAAACATAACATACATAATGAATGTTCCTATTGTAGAGTGAGTTCAGCCCAGATAATGGCAAAACAATCTAGATGCATGCCCTGAGGGCTGGTTCGAGAGAAACAAATTAAAAAAAGTGACATCGCTTCTTCATTTGTCGTCAGAGCCGATTCGGTGTCGGTACAGATATAAACATCACCACAGCGTCAAGATCACGAAGTAAATAGCTATACGAGAGCTGGCATGAGCCACTGATCACCGTGTTTTGACGTCATCAAAGCGGGCGTGGCATCGATCATCAGTAAGAGTTAATCATACAAAATACATATGAAAGCTAACATTTATTAACAAAAAGGTAAGGGTATGTAATTAACATTAGGTAGATACTCTTACAAAATAAGTAAAGCTTATAACTTTAATAATCACAGTTAATTGAGGCACATTGTTGGTTGAATCAAATTACGGCCGCATCAGGTGATTTCTATGTCATTGACATAAGGTTTAAATTGAGATTGACACTCGCTTGTAAAATGCATGAATGCAACTAAGTTGTTCTTTAGTAAATCTTTACAAGAACGGCCCCCATCCGATATACATTTGGCAGAGATTGTGAATGCTGGTCGCTTCCACGATGAGATGTTCCACTTGACCTTCAGGAGACAAGGACAGCGATAGTTGCTTGTTCTTCGTCCTCACCTTGGAAAAGAAAAGAAATTAAAAGTCCGCTTATGACCGTTTCGTACATTTAATAGAAACAATGCGGTATTTTCGTATTGAATGCGAAATAAATAATATTATTGTAAGTTTATGTTAGTGTAAACAATAGATGCACGACACCGGTATATTATTATTAAACACGGTCTTGGCTCTTGACCACGTGTACGATATAATTATGTTTTTAATATTTTATACGCAAACCCTGCGTAGGGAACATAGCTGTTTTTGACATGGAAAGAAAAATTCGAGTGCGAGCAGGGTTTGAACCTGCGACCTTCCGATTCAGTACACCGGATGTCTTAACCAACTAGACCATCGCACCCCGCTCACAGTTTCTCGAAATTTTCGTTCCATTAACAACGTCTTACGGTGACGTTAGCGCCATCTATTTAAGAAAGCATCGAACTAACTTAAACCAACACGTTGACATTGCAGTCAAATCAATGTTGTATAGAAGTCGCCATACCAAACTAATTTTTAATATTTTATACGCAAACCCTGTTGTTACATAATTATGTTACTCGAAACAAAGGTGGTTGAATAGATAAACACAATTAATTAAAAAAATATATCTTTGCGATTCGTTAAATTCAAATCTAACCAGCACGTTCTTCATGTTTACAATAATTCATGTTTTTTAATCTATAATAATTGATACAGGCACATAGAGATTGATGCCGCATAAGCTCGTTTGAACCTTTATTGCGAGTACACACACAGCTTTCATTGAATATCAGCCGACTATGACCTCATCACTCGTCGCCAAATCTCATGAGCATCATGAGATTTGGCGACGAGTTTCATCATCATCGATATAAGAGCGAAAAGGCGCCTACTGCTGGACATAGGCCATCGCCAACCGTAATCACTTTGATCAACCCTGTGATTCTCCCATCCAACTGACTCCCGCGACTTTTAACAGATCAGCAGTTTACTTTGTGGGAGGCCTATCACCGCTCCACCCCCAAAATGACAAGCATAACAAGAGTTTATTACGTAAAAAATGGTTGAAAAGAGCAAATAAATAATCAGATTGGATTTCTTTTATCAGGCTTTCGGGTTTACACCTTGATTTTCAGCCTACGTTCCCCTGCTCGGATACAGAACCTCTTTGAGTGGAAATAAACTACAACACACCAAGCGGGCGCAGTGCATGTTGGTATTACCATTAAAATGTTTAAAAGACGCTTACCATTCCATTAAGCCGTTGCTTGATATGCAGCAGATGCTGTAAAGCTTGCTCATTGGTCCGCTCGCCACAGTCCACGGGTCGTACTCGTCCCCACGAGACCAAGGGGTCGTACACAAACGGCTCGATCACAGACATCAGCGCTGCGGTTTGGGCGCGGAGAGCTCGCATCACTGCCTCGCAACTTTTCCTAAATAAATTAAGGAACGATTTATTATTATTTACATTCTGAATGATTTCAGGACACTGCCGAGAAGAAAAAAACAGCAAATAGGAAAACGAAGATGTTGATGTTTATTGCATATCGTAAGTCAAAAGTCAAAAGCATTTATTTCAATTAGACCATCACAGGCACTTTTGAATGTCAAAAAAACAAAAAGAAGCGAAGCTACAGTCATAGTCACAAGGCATAATAACTTGAGAAAGTACTGTAGTTGCACATTCCAAAGCTTAGATCTCTATGGAGAAGAATGGGCAAGAAACTCCATGGACACTCTTTTAAATAATATAGAGTTGAACTCTTACGATATGCAATCAACATCAGTATCATGAACGACCTAACTGTTTTGGCTTCTAGTCTAACCGGATGAAGCTAAATACCAGTATTTTACATAGAGCAACTGCTTGTCTGATCTCCACAACTGGGTAAGACAGAAAAACAAATCAAAAAGCCTTTATATCTAATATCAAGTGTAAATAAGATAAACAATCATGCATGCATACTGCTGTGCAGGCTCCTGTACTGTTATGGTCCTGTAAAGACTTGTAATGTAAAGGGGAATTCCTACAAAATTAAAACTATATGGATTGGATTTTTTTTTTTTTTTTTGGGTTTTTAATTGGCGTTCTGGTGACTATGGTTTCCTTGTTTGTTTGTTTTTATTAGCTGTAAGTCCTCCATGTACTAAAATAAATAAAAACCTATTTTACTTCCGTATTAGTAGGTAACATAGTTATGTGCGCAACCTCGTGGGAATTACATAATTATATGACTGGACCTATTGTATTTATAGCGGCGACAATGTTTGAATACAATGACTGTGACAACTAATATAAAAACTTATTTGTATGACTACTACAAAATCAACTATATATTTATTTGTATCTGCTTATTTCTTTTATTATTTTCACGCGATGGCAATAGGTATTTCATTTTTGATTATTTTAAATTGGACGGTAACTAAATGACGGAACTGGAAACAGAAAACAGTAACTGAATATTGCTCGTGTGGTTTAATCTAGGGGATTTTATATCACATCACATTTCGTATTAAAGGAAGGTTAGTAGCTTTAAAGTTAAAAATAGTTCTAGAACGAAAGCAAGCAAGTCTTTGGACAATACTAACGAAATAATAACATTTGACAATGAAAAGCACAAAATTAACACGGGATGTATGAAATGGCGGCAGGTCACGGGAACAATCTGCGACTCCCGCATACCCCTTAAACTTAAGGGGAAGATTTATAAAACAATGGTTAGACCTGCTGTCTTGTATGGATCAGAATGTTGGGCCACAAAAGGTATGAATGAAAGGCATTTGCATGTGGCGGAGATGAGAATGCTAAGGGGGATGTGTGGTGTTACGCGAATGGATAAAATAAGAAATGAGTATAAAAGGAAGTCTGAAACTGGCGCCGTTGACTGAAAAGTTGTGTGGTAATCGGTTGTCGTGGTATGGGCATGTGATGCGGAGGAATGAGGAAAATGTTGTGAGGAAAGTTTTAAGTATGAATGTGGATGGGTAGAGGAAGATCAAAGAAACGATGGATGGACTGTGTAAAGAATGATACGGTAAAAAAGGAGGTGTCTGATGAGATGACGAGTAAAAGAGAAGTATGGAAGAAAAAGACATGCTGCGCCGACCCCAAATGAATTGGGATAAGGTCAAGAGAATAATGAATGAATAACATTTGACAATGAACTTGAAATGATGGTGAATGAACTTTACTCTTCAAAATAATTATTAATCATGTTGGTTTATCCATTAATAAACTAGATTGGTATTTTAAAAGATAACAATCATTAGTGATAAGAATCACAATACTTGCAACAATAACACTTAATTATCTAGATTTTCAATTTAAAAATGTGCAATTAGTTGATAACTTGGGTGTCACCTTTTTGTCGTCACAAATCTACATAGTGCTGTTACCAAGGCCTCGTTATACTAAGAGACATCTTTTTGTATTATACAATTTCAATAATTATGTATCTCTTTAGCTAGTCATAAATAACAGAAAAGGTAACTGAGGTAACATAATGATGTATTATATTTTTTAGAAGTAAAAAAAAAGTTAAAACCACATAATAGTTTTGATTGACAATCAAATTTTCAAGTCGTGTTGGAGCGTCCAATTGACGCGCAATGAATACACATTACATACACACACACACATACATACAACATAGACACACACACACACACAACACACACACACACATAAATTCCATATTTACATTAGGTTTATTACCACGAATTGAATATACTAGAACTAGTTAGTGATACTTTAACTGCCTTTCGGCTTTTTTTATCTATATGAACTATTTATTCTTAAGTTCACAGTAATTCATTTCACTGTAAGTATGTGGCGACACCTATAGTGCCACATCGAACTACAAAAAACACCAGACGTCTCCTACATGACGGAAGCAAAGTTTACCGCGTATTTGCAAACAAACAGCAGCTCGACTACAACTATCGCATAATAAACACAACGCCCTTCTGGTTACTGAATCCCCCCCTTTTCAGTGATATATTACCTTCCACCCTGTCCGTCTTTAGGGTGACTGGTAATTAGTGACCGATACTTAAACATGTGATTGTACTCATGATAACAAACAACTTTCCCAAAGAAACATTTTTTTTTATACTCGTTCACTTTTATTACAATAAAACTTAGGGAGCGGGGGTCGCGCGGGTGTTCTGCCTACCCTCTGTTGCACGGTATAGTAATGAGACAGAACAGCGTCACGCGGGTAACAGCTGATAGGTCAAAGGCGCGCACGCGCGAGTTTCATACGTTTGTTGGGTTATTGTGAAAAAAGTGAAGGACTAAAAAAAAAAATTCGAAAGTTGTTGGTTATCATAAGTACAATCACGTGTTTAAGTATCGGTCACTAATTACCAGTCACGCTATATAAGGTCTAACTATTCATACACGAAATATTTTTAGGGAATCATCCAACGGCTATAAAAAAGCCATTTCAAGGGATTTTTTTTTTAATGAGTATATTTTTTTATAAAAAATAAATCATTTGAAATTACTTGACCCACAAAATAAATACTGGCTCCTTATTTTTAAGCATCCATTACGCTACTTTACAACATCGTATTTACCTACTGTCATTGTTAGAATATGGGAGTCAAGGTTTTATTATAATTTAGATTTATAATAATTTTGTCTGACAACCAGTCTTACCAAGGGGTAACGTATTACCCAGTACTAACTGGGTTGTGGGGGTCAGATAGGCAGTCGCTCCATGTAAAATACTGGTATTCAGCTACATCCGGTTAGACTGGAAGCCGACCCCAACATAGTTGGGAAAAGGCTAGGCAGATGATGATGATGAATAATTTTGTAAAAAAAAAAAAAAACACTCAGATAATTTTTTTTTTCGTTGTTCTGGCGACTTTACGACTTGTAGAAGTTACTTTTAAAATATTTCGTGTATGAAAAGATAGACCTAATATAATAAAGTCTTACCTAAACATGCCCTCGTGTCTGAGTGGTCCCATGGCTGCTTCCATGTTGTGTGTGAGACGGAAGGGCACTCGCTCCGGCCACTCGAATGCTTCTCCCTTGTTGAACAAACAGTTGAAGTCTACGTGCACTGTATCGCCGTTTGTTGAGTCGAAGGATATGTTCTCTCCGTGACGGTCGCCGAGACCTAGTGAAATATCAAACATTTAAAAACAAAATTAAGACAAGATCTGTCGGTATCTTGGTCGATCTCTATTAGCCTTAGGGTCAGTTTCCAGTAATATCACCGAATAAAGGACTGTTTGAGTATTGCATTTGAGTATAAAATTCGACGCAAACATTAAGCGTCTACAAGCGCGCGCTCGAGCATGCGTGGGCGCCCAATTTTATATTTAAAGGCAATACTGAACGACAATATATTTTATGAATATTAGATAACATTATAGTAAGAAGTTAATTTCAAGAAACTCACCCAAAATGTATCCAACCATTGACATCACAGCAGTAGTCCTGGTATACGCAGATCTTGCTTGATACCTGTTATAAAATTGTATCATTTAAAACATTGCACATAAATAATAAACAACTTTAGTCTTAACTTTTTGAAGACCGTCAAGAAAAAATATGAACAAAGCTGCATGGAAATGCTGTACTTAAACCAATAGTTATTTTTTAATACAAACTGTAAACTAGTTCAAATCCGTATTTACCACCCATAAGGATCCGAGAACACTCGTCGAAACCACTCCTGGAAGATAGGCGGATGACGCGGCAATAGTTGTTGTTCGTAAATACGCCTCTTCTTCTCCACCGGGTCTTTGTTGGCGCACATCATCTCTTTCAACTCACGATTGCTTGTATGGATACCTAAGATGTTAATAGAAAATCCATTAAAAGCCATGTAAGTTGACCCGGCCAGCAGGGCATAAATCTTGAATGATTAAAGTTTATCTATACAATTATTATAAAAAGTTAAATTTGTTTGTAAGTTCGTACGTAGGGGCTAATCTCCGGAACTAATGATCCGATTCTAAAAATTCTTTTACTGGTAGAAAGCTTCATTACTGGTGGGTGCTATAGGCTATACATTATATTTATATCATGTATATTAGCCGAGCTATCACAATTTTTACGGGCCATGTCGCGGGCGAAGTGCTAGTCTTTAATAACTCAAGATTATTGGCCTGCTACTATCGTTTAAGCGTCTTGATTCTCTTAACCATCAGTATTAGTCCTAACCAGCAAGGAAACTAAACGTAGCAAAAGCAAACGCAAATCTTTCTGCCTCTCAATATTGATAGGTCCAAAAAGATGAGTCTAATTATCCAAAACTGAGAAGACGAGAGAAGGACGTCCTTACTAATTTTTTCTTACCTTTCTGCTTATAAATGTGCATCAATATCGGCCTCAACCCAACGAGGTTAGGCACCCACTCTATGAGCCCACACTCCTCGTTCAAAGGCAGCACACTGTAGGTGCGTATGTACAGACGCCGGCGCCGAGTCTCGGGCGCATCCTGTAGGAAACGGTTCACGACGCCGTTGAACTCCATCAGGCGGTAGTCCTTGCGAAGATCGTCGCGAGGTTTCAGCATTATTATGTAGGATTTGCCATCGGAACCTAAAAATACAGTTGATATAAGTGTTACGCAAAAATATAACTTAAACATAACATCACTACGGTAATCCCCGAAGGTTTAAGTAGAGATGTACCTAATAGTACACCCAAATTTCGACAGTTCTGTTTTAAGTCCCATATAATAGGGGGCGAGCCTATTGCCATCTACCGGTCACAAATCCAGACTACGTAGCTGCTACTGAGTAATTCCTGATGGAAAAACCCAACAACACTTTGCCCGACCCGGGAATCGAAACCAGGACCTCATGCACAGCAGTCGCGCTTGCGACCACTCGACCAACGAGGCAGTGCAAAAATATTTACTTTGATTTCCGCCAAAAACTAGATCCAGTCTTGGATGCAGAATGCAGTACCCCTCTTCCGTCTGCAAAAAAAATACACTTGCCAAAGTGTGAACAAACTATAACTGTCATGAATTTCCGCAAAATAACGCCTGATTCCAATACTTATCATAAATGGCATTGGTAACTAATTCTAGTAGCTGCAGGTAATGGCAAAATGACAATAGACGACCGGAATTACGCCCGACAAAAGATAATCGCTTGACAGACGTATGTTTGTACGTCAGTTCAAACCCGAGAGGTTTTGCGTTTATCTTACACCTTGGTGTCTTGGACCCTGAAACTGAACATCATGCTGATACCTACTTAGGTAACCCTTTAGCATAGTCTGCCTATAGCTTCCTGTCTGTGGGACGTAACGCATTATAACCCACCACTCTGGCTGTTCTAGGACATGCTGGTTTCCTTAAGATGTTTTCCTACCCCGATTTGAAAGCAGTGAGTTGCTTTGCTATACTTCTACTGCCTTGTCTTTTCCCAACTACCTATGTTGGAGTTGGCTTCCAGTCTAACCGGATACAACTGAACACCAGTAGTTTACGTGAAGCGACTGCTTATCTGACCTCCACATTCCTAGTACTGGGTAATACCCCACCTCCCCCTCCTCCTCTTCTCCTCCTTCGCTTTGATCTGGTTGTCAGACTTTGTGGTTTACTAAACTTAATTAATAAAAATAATTCTTACCTTTTAAAGTAACTTTCCTAGGTTTTTGCAGCGAAGGCAGTATACTGATGTTCTCTTCAATGCCAGCGATATACACCGGTGGTTCAGTAGGTATGTTGAAGTCTATGCGCTCTTGTCGCGCCGCCTTGGATGGTAGCACGATCTTACAGAACTCTTGGAATGGCATCATGACGTGGCTGAAGTTATCGCCGGCCAGGAGCCGGGGTAACGATCTGACTAGAGTTGATACTGTTGTGGTCTGTGATGGTGAAAATTACACAAAGAATGTTAAGATAGTTCTGCCATGGTGAAGTCATCGGTTGAAAGAAGAATCTATCCTCATCTGAGTCAGCATTAGAGAAGATAATGATTGTCATACTTTAAAACTAAACATATACTGTCACTTACGAGATATCTTTCGTGATTGTTCATTATTTTTTTTTTTTTTTTTCGCTCACTCAAAATGCTATAAAGGCGCCAATAGAAACAGTACGCTAAATCTTAATGTAATAAGGAAATTAACTGCTAAACAAAAGGACTGCCAACTGAAATAGTTCGTATTTTCTAACTACATTACTTACCTAACATTCTTAGACATTTAATTTTGCATTGGATGACATTTGCTGAACATCAAACTAGTCCAAATCAAACTGTAGACATTAGATATCATAGATATGTATTTTTGTAGCTTTTTTTAATGCGCCAAAAAATTAGAACATAATAAATCCTTAAACTGTTATTCTAAAAAAAAACGTCAACGGCTAAACGTGTATTACGAACTAAGTACAAATAAGGTTATTTAATATTTGCAGTTTTATTTGACACCATCATGGTAATCCAACAAACAGTACGGACATTCCGACAATTTAGTTTCGTCATAGATCAACATAAGGAGGTATGTACTTATTAGTATGTTTGAGATCTTTATATAAACAACACGATTAAAGTTAGAAATACCAACTACATGGGTCATTTAAACATAAATATATGGATTTTATTGTGTTAGGTCATCTATTACGTAATACACTTTCAACCACAATTCAAAGGATTAAGAAAATTCATGATTCATTTATTTATTTAAAATAGGTTCAACAATAAAAGTGTACAGGTTAGGGTTCCTATGTAGGTACCAATTACAGGTGTACACAATTCTCTTCAGTATAATAAAGCTATATCATCACCATCTGCCTAGCGTTTTGCCAACTATGTTGGGGTCGGCTTCCAGTCTAACCGGATGCAGCTGAATACCAGTATTTTACATGGAGCGACTGCCTATCTGACCTCAACAACCCAGATAGTACTGGGTAATACGAAGCCCCTTGGTAAGACTGGTTGTCAGACTTTTTGTGCCACTGACTACCTATCGACTGTCAAAGATTTATAAATGACACCCGGGACCAACGGCTTAACGTGCTTTCCGAGGCACGGAGGAAACTCGGTATGTAATGGGGAGTCACCCATCCACAGACCAACCTAGGCAAGCACGGCTTAACCTAAAGATCGACCCGAGCGGCTGTTATTGTTTAGCCACGAACTCCTAAGCACAACAAAGCTATATCAGAAATAAAATATAACATAAAATAGATTATGATATGATTTTTATAGATTTTCTGGACAAAGCTCCAAATGTATGGCCATCGAAACAGTGTTACTTAATTACCCCAAATGCCCACACAATCAAAATTCTCCACCCGTGCCTGCTATCTTACCAATCTTATCATACTTCTATTAATTACTTGAGATCGACAGATTTAAATCTAGATTACTTTATCACGATTTACCGCCCCGTGTAGTAACGATTTTGATCAGAATGGACGACTGGCCAAGGTGACACAGAACTCCCAGAAAAAGTATTTACTTCAACAATCATCGCCAATCTTTGAAAATACAAACGCGCGCTTTTTCTTTTACTGATTACAAAATTTGTGACGGACAACTGCAATCCTAAAAATACAGATGACTTGTTACGACCGAAGTAGGTAACCCAACAGAGAAAAAACTCGCTAATACGAGTGCACTAATACAACGCCTAGCAACACAAAAATTATAGACCCTCGCGCGCTTTTTCTTTTACTGATTACAAAATTTGTGACGGACAACTGCAATCCCAAAAATACAGATGACTTGTTACGACCGAAGTAGGTAACCCAAAAGAGAAAAAACTCGCTAATACGAGTGCACTAATACAACGCCTAGCAACACAAAAATTATAGAACCTTTGCCTCTGCGGGGGGTTACTCTGTGGCGCGATGTACGGGAACACAAAGATTATCGAAGCGTGTACCTTTTCTGTTTAACTGTATTTGTATCATCCAACAATTTCAACCTTATTTCTACTTACCGAAGAGCTTCCAGCTATCGGCTTATTGCACAGCTCGATCAACTTCTCAGCGAGTTGCGTGAAGTCGCTGATGAGCTTCAACATGCGCGGTTCCTTAAGCCTGGGGTCCGCGAACACATCGGCACAGCGCTTGATACGTTGCGCATAGCTGGATTTGATGACACTCATCATCATCCATAGTGTGTGTTGAGGGTAGGCCATTATTAGCTTCACAATTATCGCTTTTAGTTGGAGGTATACCTGGAAGATATAGCTTTCTTAGATCATATTGTACTAGTTTTGAAAACGTTCTGTTTTAGGGATACTACTCTGCAAAGTTTAATAATTCCGTCTCAAGATGAGCAATATTTAGAGTGGTAACAATACTAAATAAGTGTTAAATAAATAACGTGTCATATATCAACCATCCCGTCGTCAGACATTGTTTGCACATTCATTAGCATTTTACGTCATAGTTAGATGATCAGGTTTTTACCTGCACGTTTTGCTAATAAAACTCATCATCTGCCTAGCCTTTTCCCAACGTTGTTGGGGTCGGCTTCCAGTCTAGCCGGATGCAGATGAATACCATTATTTTACATGGAGCGACTGCCTAACTGTACTTGGTATTACGATACCCCTTGGCAAGACTGTTTGTCAGACTTTTGGGCCACTGACTACCTGTAACGACTGTCCAACATCTACAAATGACAGCCGGGACCAACGGCTTAACGTGCTTTCCAGGGCATGGGGGAAACTCGATATGTAATGGGTGGTCACCCATCCACGGACGAAACTAGGCAAGCGCGGCTTAACCTGAAAATCGACTCCCAAGCGGCCGTTATTATTTAGCCACGGTCTCAAGTTTTGCCTACAAGACTACCTATCCAAAACCATTCTAGCAATTATCAAGTTCGTTAATCATTTTAGTAAACTCACCTCTTTGACTGGATGGCAGATTCTCGATATGATCTGTGAGAAAGCCGTGAGATACAAATATAGCGGCAATCTCTCCGAGTATGTCTTGATAATTTCTGTCATTTGTGCTAACACTGAGTGAGCGCTTGTGTCTGTCGATGTTACTTCAACATCCAACCTGAAATATAAGTCTTCAATAAAATAGGAACTCATAAACATTCTGGCGGTGGACTTTCATATAATGTAGAACAGTTAGCTTAGTTCATTATTTGCCTAGCCTTTTCCCAACTTAATTGGGGTGGGCTTCCAGTCTTACCAGATGCAGCTGAATACCAGGTCAGGCAGGCTCTTGCTCCATGGAAAGTAATGGTGTAATTTCCATGGAGCGACTGCCTATCTGACCTCCACAACCCAGTTAGTACTGGGTAACTGGTTAGCTTAGTTGGCAGAGTTAAATTTAGCTTGCGTCACCACACCTTCCCCTCATCATAATCACTTAAGGAGACAAGCAACAGAAAGCAGATAACTTCAATGCAGCAGTGACACGAGAAGAAACAAGAGGTGGGGAAATGTCAAGTGGTCAGGTCATTGTCGAGGGATAAAAAATAGTAGACGGATGCTGTCTGTTACAGATGTACCTACAACATACCATATAGACAGCATTCGTGGCATGCTCTGATACAGATACTTGTGTCCGTACTGCAGCGCCTTGCCGTAGCTGTTCAGCGCGTACAGACGTCGCGACCACATCGTGCTGGTACTGGTGCCTTCACCAGAGCTTACTTTCTCGTAATACGCTCCTAGGCAGACCTGGGTTAAGAAAATTACGAAGATTGCCTTAGTTACAAGATTCTTACAGTAAGTCATGGGGCCTTTATGAAGCTTAAACTGTGATAGAAATACATAAAGTAGGTACCCTCCGTTTTCCGATAAATAAAGAGTGTCACAAGACCCTTAACGAAGCCGAAAGGCACCTGTTCTCCCCGTCATTGCGATCATTTTTTGTTCTAGACCATACCTGGGGACCTTCTAGTTACGGAGATATTGGGGGTCAAAGTTCCAACATTTTTAAAAATACTTAAGTACATGTTTTTAAAGTTATATTTTTACTTTACACACCGTAAAACGTGAGATTTTACACCCCAAAAAAAAAGTCGTTTCTCAGCAATAATTTTTGCCTAAAGTTACTTAGTTTGATGTACATACTGCTTGGTTGACGGCTTCGTTAAGGGTCCGTTTACACTCCGTATGGTTACTTTCCATTTTCATAATCATCCACATCTTGTGCTGCTCACAGCTTTTATTCCAATACGAAAGTCTTTACATACTTACTACCAACTTAAAACTTTACATCTAATGATCAACTTACCAAACTCTTCTCCCACTGTTTGAATACTTCTACAGACTCCTTATAATATCCAATATTGACATCAACGTCGACATTCGTGGTTTCATCGTTGTACTTTGCTATTAATAATTTCGCTTTGGCACATATTTTTCTGAAAACAGAATTGAAAATTTAATTTGCCGAAACAGCACATTCCTAGTTAACCTCGTAACTACTTTACCGCTGTTGGCACAAATTTACCAGTAAATTAATACTTCACTACGGTTGAAACGATCTTACTGTGCCATTGTCTTAAAGCCTAGACGTTTTAAGACCTTGAAGTTACATACAAAATATTTGGTCTTTGCAAAGAAGCAACAACATAACATCACGCCTGTATTTCCCAGAAGAGTTAGGCAGACGTGTACCTAAAGCAAACCCACATTTCGCTAGTTATGAAAAAAACAAAGAGAGAAGAAAATTAGTGCTGAATCCTTACAGGTTGTAACTTGACCACAATGACAACTTCACGTACCTCTGATCATTATTGAGTTGTTCCAACATAGGATAGGTATCATCTAAGCCCCGCCGTAGTGTAGTAAACGCATGTTCGTGCTGGCCGCGTGCCCAATACATCTTGGATTTCTCTATGAACAACTCTTCCGTTTGATATTCTTCAGCATTTAAAACGTACATGTAGGACTGAAAAGAAATTGGAGTAATGTGTTTTAATCATTGCCGTATTTTAATAAATTTCAATCAGGGCGTTGGATTTTCAATATTAAACCATTTGTGTGGACACTTTGGCGTCCTATAAGAGATTTTTACCAAAAAAAAAACATTCAATAAATCGATGATGGTGACAATTGATATATTTGCCTTATGGGCAAATGTATGTGACGTAAATACAAAATTAACTTTAATAGCGATAAGGTATATTTTATTCGGTAACGCAAACACTAAAATACGCCAGGTGAAGTTATTTTTTCATTACCTGTTGGAATATTGCAGCCTTCCTGGCGTGCTTTGCGCTTTGCAGCCACAGGTCTC
Organism: Noctua janthina; assembly: GCA_963576755.1. NCBI lineage: Eukaryota > Metazoa > Arthropoda > Insecta > Lepidoptera > Noctuidae > Noctua > Noctua janthina. The sequence continues at coordinate 12,155,924 of OY755055.1, forward strand.
CTATGCATGCCTTCAATCGACTCGCTGTCAATGGATGTGTTGGCTCAAGGAGTTGCTAAAAAAGTACGTAAGTATTAGGATACCAAAAGACTATGAGTATGACGTCATGACATCAGGTGATGTAGAAGAATGAGAGACGTATATTGAGTATCAAAGTTCATTTCTATAAGAGTTCACGATGATCGACTAAACAATGGATGGATCGTAGATACAAGACAGACTGCCAGAAATAATAAACTTATACTGTAACTTACGGGATATCTTCCATGATTATTAGTATAAGTTTAGTTTTAAACCACGAAAGCTTAAAGCAGTGTTTGCCAGAAATAATGATTGATAGAAAGGGGATGAATACAGACCGGAGCTTAAGACTGTCTATAAATTCTGTATAATATGAAAGGTACCTGTGTTTGTTGCAGCAGTATTCTCCTGAGTCGTAGCAGTGGCTCTATGGTCCTTACGTCCGACTGTACTACGGACAGACGCCGTCTCCACTCATCCAATAACTGGTTTACCATCTCTGTGCTTTGACGATCGCCGTCTCTTAGTTCTTTTAGTCTGAAGAAGCAGCATAAAAATTTCGTCACTTAATATCGCTATTTGATTTCTTTTTGGGCGCACTAATTAGTTGAAGCGTAGGATACAATTAAAATCTTGGAAACAAAAGGACTAAAAACAAAAATTTAGTTCTTAGAATTAGAATCAATATTGATTTGATTTTCTTTACACCCTCGAAATTGTTTAGGGGCTTTTAACTTTATTATTTCATGGATAAACAACTTAAACCAATTTGGCCCCATGAGCGATGCAAAAGAGATCTTTTACCTTTGCAGCACTTCCTCAGCATGACCAGTTTCCGTGATAATATGAAGTCCGAGCACACTTTGGTACCCGCTCCTCAAAGCGTTCTCTCCTTTGCTCTCGCCGTCCATTTGAGCAAGCAGTCTACTTGTGGTGTCTTTGCAGGATATGAGGAACGCGTTGTGGTCTTGCTGGCGGTAAGCGAGCAAAGTACGACCCATGAGTAGACCCCAGTTCTCGTTTGAAGGTGGCTACGACGAACAAGACAAGTTATTTAAAACATAAAGAGCGGCGGACATCTGAGGAAGTGGAGAGAAGAACAGTTTCACTCACAAGAAAATATCGAAGTTGTATTAGGCAGGTGATGACGATAAACTTACGAGAGGTTTCTTGCAAAGCTCATCGAGGTCGTCGAAACGTCCCAGCCGCCATAATGGTTCAGCTGACAACTCCTTCATACCATCCTCGTCATTATGTTCGCTGAGTAGCCGGTACGCGGTGAAAGGCTGATCCAGGCCTAGATAGCAGTCGATCATGCCCTGGAAGTTTCTTTTGGAATTAGCATTTATAACCTAACAATCTACATGGAAATTCATAAATGACAGTAGTGACTAAATATGTTTGGATCATTGGTATGCCGGGTGGAAGGGATACCGACTTACAAACGATTACCACGTATTCAGTGTATCATTCTGAACCCCCCACAGAAATATTAAATTGGTAATTTTTTTAAAAATCTGTTCTTGCCTACTAAAGTGTTATCTACACGCGGTCAAAATGTATGGAACAACTGCTTTTTTTTAAATTGGCGATGAAAATTTCCATGTGCAGAATGATATAGTGACACGTGGTAAACTTTTAATAATGTTATGCTATACTTAAAGTCTATATGAACTTACCTGCAAACTGTGTCGATCTAATTGGCCCTCTTGTGCCAACCGTTCGTAGCAAAGTGCAGCGTCTTGCAACCGTCCAGTCACCACTTGAGCTAAGATCAACTCTTTTAATGAAGGCTCTGACCTTTTCATTGACAGAATACCTGTAAATGTGAGATAAAAAGTTTGAGTCGTGGTTTTACCTCCATTTCCATAACAACTACGATATTTAATTTTGTTTTATTCTTTTTTTGAGTGAGGCATCCTGTGTTCCTTTCCAAGTTAAGGCAGTGATATTGAGTGTTTTACATTAGAGATTTCTCAGGACTGCTCGGAGTTTGGAAAATGTTTAGTACGACACCCTCATGGCTCTGAAAACACATAAAGCCGTTGGCCTTGTGTCTGATCTCTCCGCGGTTGTATCGGATTGCCGTTCCATCGGACTATGAGAGTGAGCTTATACTGTTACTTACGGGATATCTTCCGTGATTGTTCATTATGTTGAGCTCCCGATAAGTAAGTAAGTAAAGACAGTACGACGACAGACGGACGGTAGTAGTAGTGTATAAGTTTAGTTGTAAACTGTGAAAGCTTAAAACAGTGTATGAGAGTGAGGTCCGAAATTCCGAGTGATCGAAAGGGTATGGCATTATTAGATCTCGCAAACAGAACCGGAAAGATGATTTCTAATAAAAAATTGTCTCACCAGCTACAGCATCCGGTTCATCCAACAAGGCGTATATCTCAGCTAAGAACGGCAGTTGCTCTTGCATTTTATCCTTTCTCTCATCCATATACAATTCTATGTACTGTAGTGCCCGTTCTAACTCGCCACAAACGAAGTTCCCACGAGCTATGGTTAGCTTGTCGAATTTATCCAAAAATGATAATATTGCCCTACAAAGGAATTTTTTTATTAGATGTAGATAAAGCAGGATTACTAGGCAATTAAGACAATAACGCAACAGGGTGTAATGCTATGCACTAGCGACTAATGTTGATCACTAGTCGCTAAGCGGTCTAGTGGGGTCCATTATTCCACTTACTATCGATTAAATCTGTCAAATAGTTGGCTGCAGTGCCAACTGACAAAGTAGTCTAATTAGTTAATTGGGTCAGTTGGAATTTTCACAGAAAACATGTTAGAATGTGCGAGTTAAATTATTGTTCTACAGTGTAAATACATACTTATAATTGTCGTTTTCCGTAGGACGCTGTTTGGAATGACACCACTCCAAAAGCCATCTATTCAAAAAGTCTAGCAGAGTGTATATCGTTTTACTGCATTTGCTCTGAAAGAGAAACAGTGAATATGTTGGTTGGTTTCATTAGTTTGTTTCATTTTAAATTAAACCTATCACAGTTTGTGTTATTTTAAATTAAACATATCATGGTTTGTGTTATTTTAAATTAAACCTATCATAGATTGTGTAATTTTAAATTAATCCTATCATAGTTTGTGTCATTTTAAATTAAACCTGTCATAGTTTGTGTCATTTTAAATTAAACTTATCAAAGCTAGTGTCATTTTAAATGAAATCTATCAAATCTGGTGTCATTTTCAATTAAATCTATCATAACTTGTGTCATTTTAAATTAAATATATCATAGCTTGTGTCATTTTCAATTAGATAGATATCAATGGAATGTCAAATTCATACGAAATTGAAGTAATTTTTACCTGGTTGCCTTCTTCTGCCTGAACCGAGTTGATGCTAGGAGTCATTCTAATGTGTCGTAGCATTTTATATCTACTTCTTTCAATTGTCACTGCATTTTCCATTTCAAAGTTTTCCAGACCTGTAATTATTTAAGTACTTAGTAATTGGAAAAATCCCCTTTACTGTGTTGTTTTAATTATTAATGACAATAAATATCCTTCCGACACCGTGTGGACGCGGTGCTCCCGACCAGACTATAGCTCACTTGCTGGAGTCTCTAAAGTGTACCTACGCCATAGAGGACAGCAAAAAGGTCACACAAGCATACGCCGCCGTGATGATCGTGGTCACCTAATTTAATTGAAAGATGTACTACGTACGAGTCAGCCACTTTTCAACCTTATTACTTCGGGGATAAGGGTGAAATCTGGAAGGCCGTCAATGAACACGGTAGTACCACCAAAAAAAAAATGAAATTTATAATCAATTATTTGGGGTCTTACCTATGACAGCTAAAATTTCCTCCTGTATGTACTGTGAGTTATTCTTGGAATTGACAGCATGCAGCAAAACATAGGGTAGGAACAGAAATAGAGTTCTGACGTCACGCCGCATACTAGGGTGCACAGTGCGCAAGAGTTCCCGAATGCTTTCCGATTCTATCAGAGGAATCAGTTGACCTGCCCAGCTAAAAACCAATAAGGGATAGACGATAAAATAATTATGAGCTTGAAACCTTAAAAAAAACAATCAATAAAAGAACTTACTTGTGTGCCCATTCCAAAAATGTTGTCGCGTAAGTTGACCCAAATAATGGATGTGCTTTCTTCGGCTGAGAAGGATATGCCAATGTGTATCTAGAGTAAAAGAACTTCTTTAAGACCACATTTTAGTTTTTATTTGACAAGCTGAAAATGATCTTCTTCTTAGCGTGTCGATGGCAAAAAGTTCAAATGTTATGTTTAGCCCAAAACTCAGCGATGCGAACCCCACTCACTGATGCAGTAAGCAGATCATCCAGTGTGCAGGTGATAGGGCATGCGGTGCAAGATATAAGATGGGCCGTTGTCTGTGGGGAGATGCCGCACACGCACTTGAGGTCTGAGACATCAATGAACCCCCATCTGCAGAAGTCTGTTAAAGGATTCCTAAATCGGCCACGGCACCGCGTGCCCAGGTGGAAGGTTTTCTAATGGATCGTTGAAATTGCCGGGGGGTTTAAACCGCTCCCGCCAGAGATTGCACCTTGCTGTGGAGGCGTTGAAATTAGCTGAACTAGTTGGACCCACGCAGCCAAGAAACTTTTACGGCTCTTCAGCCTCGTAGGCACTGAGACGTAGCTTTGCATTGGGTGGCGTGAGTTAGTTTGTAGCTTCGTCCTCTCGATACGGCTAGCTATAGTCCTGCACACTTTAGGAGGCGCGATGCCGGACAGTGGATACAGCATTTGTACCGGGGTCGCTTTAAGACAACCAGTAATTATTCGGCACGTCTCATATAGAGCTGTATCCACTGGGCTGAGCTGTATCTGCTGAAACTGATGAGAATACAACAATATGTATTAACAGTAAGAGATGTTGAAATAAATATTTTGCAATAAGTACCTGGAACTCAGCAAAGGGTGCATGATTTGATGCATGTGTTCAGGAAAACTCTCCCAAACATCCTTCTTGCTACCAGTCGGTGATATGTCGTAAATTTTCAATATCTCTTGAATTGTCAAAGCGTAGCAATCCATATTCTGAAATAGGTTATATTTTGCGTATTATGTGTTGATGACGACCTAAATTACTTAATATTTTTTAGCAATAGAAAACCGGAGTAATCTTAATAGCCACTTATCAGCAAAGCGTGGCAGAACCCCCCAGACAGATGGACCAGTGTGCACGCAAAAGGTGGCTGGAATAGACTGGTTGCAGAAGGCGGAAAACTGGATGATTAGGAGCAATTTGAAAGAGGGCTATCTCCTGCAATGGACTGCAATTAAATAGCCTTAATTAATTCCTACCTACCATAGTATCTTTTTCATACTGGAACGCTCTCGACAGTTCGACGAGTGCAGTGGCCGCGAAACAGTCATCTCCAATAGAGAATGCGAACGGCGATCTATCTGGCTGCACGTACTGACGGGGCAGGTGACCCGCCTCGATAGCGCCCAGCTGGCCGAGGCACGAACCGCTTGATAAACTTACTTTGGAGTCTGGGTCTTTGCAACCTGGGAAAGAAACATACTTTGGAGGTACTAAACAGGAAGCTGCGGTTGGCAATTCGCATACGGCATCTGAAGAGTCTACAAAGCACATCGTGAAACTAGAAATTTTAGACATTCTCTAAGGTTAACAAAGGAAAGAAGAACTTAAGAAAACAAAGCACTCACCTAACAGCAAAGAATCTATGAGCTCCACTATAACTGGGTCTATATTTTTCCCACCAAATATCGCTTTATGTATCTCAGATCTATTACTTTTCAACAACTTATCCAAATGGGAAAATGCGTAGGCTTTTATGCTGGGTATATCATGGTTCAAATGCTGTAAGTACCACTTGATCTTGTCTAAGAATCCATCTGGCTGTGTCCTCTTAACATGCCTCTTTATAACCATCTTTATTTTATCTGATATCTTTGTGTCTTCTAAGAAGAAAAGGTCTGAGATATGGGAGCTCAATAAATTTTCGTTGTTCAAAACAAGGTATTGGAATATTTTGTTTATTTCTTGAGGCGCGTAGTCAAATTGTTGCAAGAGTGAAACCGCCAAATTGGACATAAGAGGTCCTAAAGATATTGTGTCGATGTTATGAATGAATGCGCCCCATGCTTCTGCCAATATCTTTGGAAATTCTTTTGCCAATTGGAGAGCAGATCTCAAAGTAGCCAAGACTTTGAATCTCAAAGGCGTCAAATATTTTACTCCCATCAATTGCATTATGTCAGGAAAGCTTTTCAGTGCTTTTCGTTTCACCGAAAGTGCAACTTTCGCGTTAACCAGCTTATGGTCAAAATATGCCAGAACACCTAAAAACTTCGGATTTAAAAAGTCTGCTATTTGTGATGTGCTCATACTCATGCTTCCAGTAGGTGTCGACACATCGGGGTCGTGACAAGCTAGATATCGACAAGCATTCAACACTTTTTCCGAATCACAGCAATACTGTAGCAGAAATTCGGTCAATATTACTCGAAAATGTCTTTTTATCAAGTTCAATACCGACGTTTTTGTCAGCTTCCCAATAATGTCAAGGCATTTCTTCTCAACTTCCTTAGACTCGTTCAAATAAACGTGAACGTAAATATGAGGGAATCTCTCGATCAAGAACTCCGAAACTGAACACTGTACTAAGGACGCAATTTCTTCAATCATTGAAGGAACCTCTTTTATGGTCACAGAGTAAGGCATCAAGTATGGTAAGAAGTGATGGACGTCCTTAGAAATGAAATCTCTGTACCCAACGAAGCCAAACGCCCTGACAACTTTAAGAAGTGATATAGCGAAGTCCTTTCCACTGTACAAGCTACATTCAACGAAAAGTTTGCAATAATCCTTCTTATACCGATGGTAGACTTGATTAGGTGTGTAACCATGGAGCTCGCAAACATCTCTTAGACTGACTACTGCTTTTGGTCCAAGACAGCACTGTGGATGCATTATAAAATAAACGAAAAGCTTTGTTACTGGCAATATCACTTTTTCATTGGAACATAACCCAAAGTCCTTTATGAGATTCAATGTGGTGGTCTGTTGTGTGTTATCATTGTTCTCTAAACTGGCTCTTGTAGACTGGACTAGTACATTCACACATAAACTAAAAGCTGAATCCTTATGAGAATTCCATTCAGGATCTTCTTCAGCCTGGAACAAAATTATTTCATGAAACAAAACTTCACTAGTTTTTTAAGTTTCTCATTATTATTAACTACTCACAGAATTATCATCAATGAATCGTCTGAAAGCCTTTAGAACATGTTGACTGTTGTCTTCATTCAGAAGATCTGCAGGAACTCCATAATTAAGCACATAATAGTGACGACAGAGCCTTGCATACAAGTCCCAATAGCCACTGTTTTCCAAGTCTGCATATTGTTTCCAGTTCAAGAACTTTGCAAATAAACTCTTGAGGCTATTTATAGTGGAATGTTGACTTGGAGTATAAGTATTACTCTCAGAATATATCTCAACTTTATTTTGATTGACAGTATTCAAAAAATCTTCCGAGTATTGATTCTTATCTAAACTATGGCATTTTGAACATATTAGTAAGACCTCTACAGCATTGTTTAAGAATAAGGAATGTCCATACAAGTCTTTTGGTATACTGATGACGATTTCGTATGTTCCCAGTGCCATACAGCAAATAGCTGGTAAGACTGTAGTTACTTCTTTCTGAATATCACAGTCTTTTGTCAGAAAGGCTGGCATAAGTAAGTCTCCAATAAGTTTACTTGCAGATAAGATTTTATTCAACATCAAGAGTGGACACAGTGGTATAATCTGGAAAGAAATAAGGATAAAATGTGTATGTACTTTGTAGGTATATACAGGGTGTAAACAGACCCTTCATGAACCCGTCAACCAAGCATTCTATATATCAAACTAAGTATCTTTATGCAAAAATTATTGCTGGGAAACATCTTTTTTTTTGGGGTGAAAAATCACGTTTTACGGTAGGACTCGACGGAACGCACTCAAAGCAATGTGCTGATGGATGGATTGAATAGTACGGGGGTCGTAGAGGTGTTTAAAGTAAGAATCTTACATTAAAAACATGCATTTAAAAAAACTTGAGAAAAAGTTGTAACTTTGACCCCCATTATCTCCGTAACTAGAAGGTTCAAAAGTATGGTCTAGAACAAAAAAAATATCGCAAAGACGGGGACAACAAGTGCCTTTCGGCTTCGTTAAGGGTCTATTTACACCCTTTATAACATTAATTTATGCTGAAAAAATGCTAGTTAACACTTACTTCCTTATACATATTGGATGTTTTATTTCTGAGGAAACCATTGATCAAATTAGAAATGATTGTGTCCCATGAGTCACTTGTTCTGACTTTTAGAACACGTTTAATAATCATTATATACTTCAGAATGATTGATTTAATGCTATCACTGTATCCCAAACTGTGTTCAGAAAACTGTGGTGAACTTTGTAGACATAATAGTTGCAGGATTCTGTTACTATCATCTCTTGATGGAGTTTGATAGAGGACTGATGTACTTAGAAGAATATCCATGAATAGTCTAGTGCAGTTACTGTCTCCTAAAATAACACTTTTATTATATCCAATTAGCTTCAGTAATGATCCCCAAATTACATAAATGTCTTCCTTTAACATTATCTCTATTTTCGTTTTGTCTTGCAGTTTACTACATTGTATGGCAACTTGTTTCAATATACTCAAGCAAGACAGACATCTCTTCAAATGGTAACTTATTAAAAAAATATCTATTTTATTATCTTCACAGCTTTTTATTGACTTGATTACATTCAGTACTTGCTTGAAATACCAACTTCCTTTTAAATCAATAAGGTTATTTCTTTGTACCTCAGATCTTATATGTGCCAGTATGTTTTTACAGTAGTTCTCTTTCAATACATCTATTTCACTAGCGTCCATTTTCAAGACATCTATTAAATCTTTTGGAAAATCTAAATTTTTGCTCAAAGACAAGCATTCCAATTTTAAATCATTATTAAATAATTTATTGCTCTTTGTCTCCAGAATAACAGTACAAATATTTAAAATAATTTCTTCCTCTTCTTTTTCAGGACTTCCTTTAATTTTCATGAAAGTGCACATCAGTTTATTAAAACCATCCAAGTACATTGCATCAATTTCACCTTTCTCATAATATACATTTAATGACTTTAGCATGGCTTCTATAGAATAGAGTAAGTCAAGATATACAGATGGGAAACACTGCTGGAAAGTGCATATTCCTATTTGTTCATAATTACTAATCAAAGTAATAAAAAACTTCAGTGAAGAGATTTTTAAATCCACATTGTAATGTTCGAGCATGTATAGAATTTCATTAAACAATTTACAATACTCCATTTTGTGTTTATTAATATAAATAGAATTTGTTGGTAAACTCTCTGCAAGAAGCTGCATTGTTAAATCTATTAAAGCTTGGCAAGTTCGCAAATCTTTAACATTTACAAAAATAGGCTCTAAATTGAGTTGTACATTGGGAATATCAATTTGTTCAGATTTAAAGTTTTCTAGTAATAGTTCTCTTGATTGGCCATTTGGGTTCTCTTTGTAGTATTGGACTAGTTTAGTTAATATAGAAACATACTCCGAATGCAAATTATTATAAAAAGATGCAGCATTCATACACAGTATGTTTAAAATTTTCAGTTGAGCATCCTTGCTTGTGGCATGTATTCTGAAATATAAAAGCAAACTTACATAATGATGATAATAAAATAACAATTTTAAATGGTTTTACTTAATATAAGCAGAAAAATATTTACTTTTATAAATGAAAATGGTAAGAATAGTCAAATATTTAGTGTGTTGAGTCTTTGATTCATTAAGTTTCATCAGATATGTGAGAGTAAAGAATGTTTTTCACAACATGGCACAGTATGAAAAACACTCTATAAAATAACATAACTGTTCCGAGATAAGGATGGATACCATACCTTTTTCTTAGAGAGAGAGATTTTAATATAATAAGCAATGTGAATTAATATAATTATTATTTTACCTGTTTAACTCCTCCACAGACCAAACATAAAATAATCTACCAACTAGCCATGTATTGAATGCATGATAATACGAGTCTGGATATTTAGAGGAACCAGCCCTTGGTACTAATACTTCTGAGAAGTCTCTGCAAGCAAACCACAAGATAATAATGTAAATAAAATGAAGTTCGGTCAGAGTGTCGCCTTTGGGGCGGTTGTTCTTACAGGGTGATAAAAAGAGACAATTTCTGAAGCATTACCCTGATAACTTCAGAATAGAAGTGAGTAGTCTATCCAAACCATCAGCTGCATGTTCCAAGTTGTTGAACAGCACCATAGTCGGCGCATTAAACATTTGCCACACGGTAAATGGACCATCTTGGTTATCGTCCTCCATTATGATGAATATTTAACATAATACCCAATTAAAACAAAGTAAACTAATTAGAAAATCGAAAACAAAATCCACCGGCACAAAGTTTTCGTTTATATTTTTAGTTTGACAGTACAAGACACGCTGAGTCGCTGACAGTCAGCTGAATTCAATTTACGTTTCCCGCCATTATTTTATTGATGCGTTCAACAAAATAGTTTATTTCCTCAAAACGGCATGGAAGTAACGAAGATCGAAGGAGTCGAGTCCGCTATCTTCGACGGAGACACCATGGCTTGTCTGCGTGAAACAGCGCTAGTCTGTACTTCTAGCAAATCTTCGTACAGCAGGTATAGATCGTGTTGCAATGGCAGCAGCATCTACCGCAAAAAAATAAGGAGGAAATTCTCGACTAGTCTCTTGATTTTAATAAAGTATTTTTATTTTAGCTTTCCTTCACGAACGAGCTCCTATTTTGACTGCTAATCCGTGGCGTACAGAGTCAGGTCCCGACTGAACTGGAAAGTACTCCGAATGTTGTCTGTTATCAGCGCAGGCCACGTTGCGAAGAGCTAAATCAATCCCAGCTTGAAACGGGCTAGGACATGGGATGGGAGGCGTATTGGCTTTTTTAGTAGCTTGTATCTAGGCGACATGTCGCCTATATACATTATTTCCTTTTCAGCAGATATAAACTGGGGAAAACACCACTTGCATGCAAAACCTATTGTATTCTTTCAAATCACAAAGAATACTTGGTTGGCCCAAACGGGCCCACGGCATGAAAACCAGATAGCTGAGTAACTAGGGCATGATGAGAATCCGCCCCTCTAACCGAATGCTAAAATAATACTGAAAAGTTTCAGACAGCAACCTTTTGGGCAGGCAGTTTTTGAAAACTTTAGTTTTCCAAAAAGGGCCTAACAATAACAACAGGATGCTGGGCAACGTTGATTTTAATTTCATCGTACGGGGCCTCCTCTCATGCATGTCTCATGTTGTGGGTTCAAATCCGAGAAAAATTGTAACTTTTTAAATTCATATGTACTTTCTAAGTTTATCTTGGGCATCATCACTGACATAGCTGTACTGCCATCGATGAAGAAAACATGTTGTTGTAAGTCTGAAATCGCCAACCCGTCTTGAGCGAACGTGGTGGTCAACACAACGCTCAAGCCTTCTCTGTATGAGAAGCCTTTGCCCAACAGTGGGATAATAACAGGTTGGTATTATTAATTGTAATGCACAAACTTTTATTCTATCTTGACTGGTCCTTTGCCATGCTACAAAAGCTTGGTGAATTCACAGTGGCAAAGCCATTTACTATCAGGTTTCATAAACACAATTTATATTTTCTTGCTTTTATTGGTACGTCGTATAATACATCATATAACTTAAAATATTATAACAAAACTATTACCACATCAATGAAGATAATTAAACATAAAATATTAGAATTTCTCATTTATATTAATATCTAAATAAACTACTGTTTACGAACGACGAATAGTTTATACATATTTGCATTTACATAGATTACAAGGCTTTTCTAACTAAAAGGAATCTACCAACTACAGCAAATGATCTAATGGGATAGGTTATATTTTAATTCGTATGATTGTGTCATATTTGCTGCCAAATTTGGATCTGGAACTATCTTAACGATAATATAAATAATTGTTAACTATGTATTTGTGATAATTAAAAAGCTTGGGAACCGCTTTACTTATAAAAGTTACAACATTATTAATTCTCAAAATGCAAAAATGCTGAGAACTTCTTCCTGAAAACCCTTTTTTAATAGTAATGGACTATAAATTTTTTACCTCATCTCACATTTACAACATTTATAAGTAAAGGCATTGAATATTATCCTCTATAAAATCTCAAATTTATCTATACATGACATATTTTGGTTTTAAAACTCACAACATAGCACAATATCTAAGTGCATAATAATTATTGCATATAGTTTAATATTACGTAATATTAGAACAAGTATTATTTTTCCAATCATTCATTTGCAGAGATCTCTCAAAGTTGGAAATTGTTATTCTCAATCAAAACTTATTAGTTCCCCTGTGTTATTGTTTTGTTCTGGTTTGCCGGGTGTCTGTGCCGCCTGTTGTTGAGTACCGGGTGGTGACGCTCCTTGCGGCACGTTAGCCTGCTGCATTTTCTGTTGTCCTGGCATGATTTGTTGTCCAGGTTGTCCTTGCTGCAACTGCTGTTGCATTTGCGATTGTGGTATACCCATTTGCTGGGGCATCTGTCCTTGCATTGGAGGGCCTTGCTGCATCTGCTGGCCTGGTGCCATTTGCATCTGATGGCCCATCTGCATCTGATTTACAGGCTGTTGTAATTGACCTTGAATCATTTGTTGGCCTGGGAGACTAGTTGGAATTTGTCCTTGATTCATTTGCTGTGGACCAGGAGGTAATTGACCAGGCGGCAATTGACCTTGTGGTGTTTGACCTTGGTTCATCATTTGACCTTGTGGTGTTTGACCTTGGTTCATCATTTGACCCTGATGCTGAATTTGTTGCCCTTGCATCATCATTTGCTGGCCTGGTTGCTGCAATCCTCGGCCAGGCATAGGCATTTGTTGATTGAGAGGCATCTGCTGCTGATGAAGATGTTGTTGCAGTGGCATCTGTTGGCCTTGGGTTTGGGGAACCTGTTGTCCTTGAGGCGGTATATTTTGGCCAACTTGTGCCATATTATTATTCATCTGCATGCCTTGAGGCTGGCCAGGCATAGTTTGTCCTTGCATCATTTGCTGTCCTTGCATGGGCATCGATTGTCCAGGTATTTGCATTTGTGACTGTATTTGAATATTGGGAGCTTGAGATCCTGGTTGTTGAGTATTGACTTGGTTAGGAATATTCATGTTCTGATATCCGGAAACTGGGACTTGCTGATTGGTATTTGGTTGGTTGCCTTGCATAAGAGGCATTCTCATGTTTTGCATTTGTAGTCCAAGCATTGGATTGGTGTTCATTAATTGTTGACTCATATTTTGCTGAGCTATATTTGATTGACCAACAGACATCTGAGGCATCATAGCATTGGGCTGCTGCTGAGGCTGGTTTGGCAAATTTTGCTTTGGTAGCTGTGGATTTTGTCCATTCTGTTGTGGAATGTTTTGTCCTGGCATGCCATTGGCAATAGTCTGTGGTACAATTTGATGCATGCCCACTTGTGCTGGCATACGCATCTGATGCATTTGTTGTAGTAACATTTGTTGCTGAAGTTGTGGTAGCTGCTGAGCTAGATTGGCTCGTAAGTTGGTCTGGTTCATGGACGATTGGACGTTGATTGGAGCCTGGTTGATACCACCGGCGGACGGCGACATCGCACTGTAAGAGTTTGGCAGCTGAGGCATAGACTGAATACCCATTGGGTTCATGTTCATCGGCATATTGGCTGTGGACATTTGCGCTTGTCCCGGCACAGGCTGCGGCACATTGCCATCGGTAGTGACCTGAGCCTGTGCCTGCGCAGCCTGGGCGGCCATCATCTGCTGATGAAACTGTGTGTTTGCGTAAATTGGCTGGTTCGCATAACCAGTCTGACCATACTGTTGCATGGACACGCCGGGCATATAAAAGTTGTTGGCATTCATCAAGTATTGATGCTTCTGTTGTTCTTGTCTCATCTGCATTTCTCTCTCTTGTTCCTGGAAATATGGAATTAGATAAAATGTAATAAAGGAAAAAGATTAAAGTGTGAGGTGTGATACAAGAAACAAAATAAGTCGTTTATTCAAATTAGCCTGATATTCAGCACTCTTTGAACGGTAAACATTACGTAATACAATCCACCAAAACACCTGATCACTTTCACCACTTCTTAGCTGGGGAGATGATGTGGTGAAAAAAATTGGCCGGCAGCTCAACTGTATGTTACATACCTGAACTCTTTGCAAAGCTAGTTGTCTCTGGTACTGCAGGTACTCGTGCTTCTTCTTGCGCATGGCCTGCAGCTTGGAGGCCATCTGCATCTGGCGCTGTCGCTCGGCGGCCTCGGCCGCGGCCGCCAGGCGCGCCGTGTGCTCCGCGCGGAGTGTGTCGAGGGCGGCGCGACTGTCGCGGATCTGAGTTACTTTGTCCTGGAAAAGGTAATTGTAGGTTTTATTTTACGGACTTTTACACGTCACATAAACGTTAAGCAGTGGTTTGGTAATAATACAATTATCACTTATCATTTAATAGAAATAGAAATAATATAGTCTATGGGCACAAATCCTGGCTAGCAAATTTCCTGCTAATAGTACATTTTGATACAAGTGGGGAAACGAAATTCACCACCGAGCCGCAGACTAATTGTATAACAAATGCTCAAGTGTATCAAAGGACCTTTTTTTAACATTATGCGCCTCTTTGCCGATTGAAAAATACAACCAATCACCGCCGACTACAGGAATTGAACCAATTTTGACTTAGTTTGGACTTAGAGATAAATGAAAAAAAATCACATATGTGAAATATGCTCGTTGAATCTAATAGTAGTGCGATAAGAGCCAGTTTTCGAGGAAGTGTATTGAAAAACAATAACACAGCCCAAAAGTTTTAGGTTGACATAAAATGTTTGTGTGCTTACCTGCAAACTCTCTAGATAGACTCGTTTGTCATCTTGTTGCTGAATGTAGCGTAGCAGACGTGAATGCATGGCCGTGATGTTCATGAATAAAGTCTGCACAGCCGTGTCATTGGCGATCGAACGTCCTCTGCGAAAAATTAAACTTATTAATAATCATACACTTCCAACAAAGTGAGTTTTGCTGCGTGCATGTATAACCAGATGTATGAACGTGGACGAATCAAAGGAGTATGTGAGGATCGTAGCTTATGACGTTCTGTGCTTCTGCCTAAGCCCACGGGAAAAAGCGTGATTATATGTATGTTCTAAAATGATTGCCGTACCGTGAGGAGTTGCTCTTCATTCTGTTAACAAATATTTCAACTTGAGATTTGAGCGACTCCACGAATTCGTCAATTTCTTTGTCCTCAGCGTCGTCATCTTGAACCTTTGTAGTAGAAGGCTTCGGGAATTCCTGCAAATGTTAATCATTGATTTAACAAAGAAGAACAAAGTCTTTCATTTCATTAATATAAGGTTCAATTTGGAATGCTACAACTATATCCACAGTCAATGTGCGTAGCGTTGAAGGACAATTGACTATGACACATGTTTATTTATCAGAAAATTTGCTTTTAAGCATGACAACTTGAGCTGTATTGCGGTCGAGGCTTGAACAATATCGTGTGACAATCAATAATAGATCAAATTAATTATGACGCATATTGTTCGAAATAACAAATACCTCAAATAAAATTAGGTTTGACAAAAGTTTTAGTCATCTCATCTACCTAGCCTTTTCCCAACTATGTTGGGGTCAGCTTCCAGTTTAACCTAATGCATGGAGCGACTGCCTATCTGACCTCCACAACCCAGTCAGTACTAGATAATACGATAAGCCTTGGTAAGACTGGTTGTCATACATTCAGGCCACTAATTACCTGTTATGACTGTCAAAGATATACAATTGACAGCCGGAACCAACGACTAGCATTGCAGGTGCAATCGCCGGGTCGTCTACTTATTCCCCATCCACTAATATAAAACAACCATCCGACCCACATCAACTTCGCATACTTTCACCCGTATTTAACCCGCTTAGGGGGTTGAATTTTCCATAATAGCTATCTGTATGACAAATTTCAGCCCGATTCATCCAGTGATTTCAGCTGTGTTGAGTCAGTCATGACAATCGATTTTATAATAAGTATACAGGGTGTAAAAAGACTTTTGTACTTACATCAAACTATGTAACACTACAACAAAGTTATTGCTAGGAAACAATCTTCTTTTGATGTGAAAAATTAAGCTACCATATAGTGCTCAATGTAACGCACTCGAAACATTGTGCTGATAGATGTATTGAATAGAATTAAAATAAAATTAATACATTTAAAACTTGCTTTAAAAAAAACTTGAGAAAAAGTTGAAACTTTGACGAGTTTATCAAAGGTAACATACTTCAGTGGTATCGGAGGCGTGCGAGGCAGGCGCAGGCGCAGTGGGGGCGACGGTGTTATCGCGAGATATCCGCTGCTCCCAGTAGTTGCGGTCCAGGTACCGCGACAGCTCAGAGGTGGCTTGTGTGGTGTGCTCTGGCGAAGCGCTCACGGACGATGGCGTCGGGGACACTGGAATATGATAATTAATATTAATAATACCAGCCTATTATTTTTACTGCAGGGTAACAACCTCTTCTCATACAGAAAATCATGGACATTAGATTGCCAAGACGAAGACGATTTCAGGCACATGTTCTTCTTTCCTTATCTCTTTGTAGAATTTACAGAAAAATAGTCCAAAGTCCTGCAGTGGAAGTTCAATGGCAAAAGTACAAAATTTTATTGATATGTAAATGATATTCAGCCTCGTCATTGATCTATCCTGAGTTCCTGACAACATTCCCTAAATTATTATAAAAATTATCTTAAACAAGTAGGCAACAAATGCTTGCAAAGACATTATTGCTACCTAAGCTATAACAGTATGGCAACCACGGATTTGGGATATCCACGGTAGGAACATCACAGTACAGCACTATACTCACACGTAGGATGGTGCGGTACAGGTTCAGGTGCGATGTGGTGGCGCGACTTGCGTTCCTTCTCTTTATGTTCAGCCTCTGACTGGCTGAGAGCAAGAGCCAACTGCAACTCTTCTTCCTCTTGTAATTCTTCAGCAGTCTTACCTCCGGTACGCTTCGCCTATAAATAGTTTGATTTAGTTTTTTATAACAGGCATTAAGGAAATCATTGCTAATGTTAAACCTTTTTCATAAGTTGCACATTCTTCCTGTAGAATTAGGTTCCGTTTCCACCAACGGACAAAGTACTCGCGCACTTTTCAAATGTCACTGAATAAAGGACTGTAGCAGTGCAAGTATAATATTAGGCGCTCATCCTCGAGCACACGCGAGGAGACACTCTTTATCTATGTCGAATTTTATTACTTAGGCAATACCGATAGTCTTATTCAGTGACATCAACATCTCCCGCCTAGACATGAGTTGCCACGGCTGACCTGGAAGTCTTTAAATTGACTCCGGACCAAGGTTGTTTGCAGCAAGGAAAACCTGCTCAGGTGGAGATTCATTAATGACTCTGCCCTGCAGTGTAAATGTGGTGCTGTTCCACAAACGATGGGGCACTTAATATCGTGTCCTGCGTGTCCTATTGTTTGTTCACTTCAGGAACTGATGGACGCTACTGAAAGCGCCAAACTAGTAGCTCAGTTCTAGGCTGACACAATTTAGATTGCCATCGACACGCTAAGAAGAAGAAGTGACATCAATCAAGTGCGCGAGGATTTATCCGCTTGGTGGTAACGGACCCTTTTTTAGATAATAAATATTACGAGAATAAACTAATAGTTTTGCATCAAATGGCCAATAGAGACAGCAGAAGCCATTGCCCACCCATTAGGCAAGATTTAGTCTGTCATAACTTGCCCAATAAATAGGACTTAATGTATCATCATTAAGTTGAAAGACATCCATTGTATACCTTAAGCGGTAAGGCCCCCCCCCATTAAATACCTTAAATGCATGCAACAATACATCTCTGCCTGTGCCTACAGAATTTTGCAGTGGCGTGATAATAAAAATGAAGTCTATTGTGCGTGTGTGCAACTCAGACAGTTAAATTGAACTCAATTGATGTTATCTTGAAAGTAATCAGTAGCACTAAATTGAGGTTAGACCAAGTCAAGAAAACAATGAGAAGAGTTAAGATATTGTTTATTATACAGAAAATCATATATCTACCAAATATTGTCTAGGAAAATATCAATTTAAATAACAGCCCTAATGAGAAAATATTCTAATAAATGTCAATATCAATAAAAATTACAAGTCAGTACAATAATGAAATACCTAGTAATATAAATTCAAAACATGATAACAGTCAGCTGTAAGGAATATCTAAACAGAGAGTTAAAAGTATTCCTTTCAAGTTTTAAATTGAGAAGAAAGTGGATAGTGAGTATTAATTAGTTTTGTTTGAGACGTCTAATAAACTTAGGTGTTTCTGGAACAGTTAGTGGGGCCACAGACTTCTCTGGAACAAATGGTGCAGTTATAGCTTTAGGAACTGGTTTGGCATGATGTATCAACTTTGCTCTTAACTCAGCCCTCGCTCTTTCCTCAGCTTCTTCTTGCTCCTTTTCCTTTAACAATCTCCTTCCTTCTTGTGCCTCTTCCTTTTCTTTCAATTGTTTTTCAAACCGCTCTCTTTCAGCTGCACGCTTTTCTGTTGTAAGCTCAAATGGAGCAGCTTTAATTTGGTGCACTGCTTGAAGTACAGGTTTAAATGGTTCTTTGTAAAGTACCACTGGTGGCTTAGCCTCAAACTTAACATTCTCTTTATTTTCAGATGACGTGGAAGAGCCCCCTTTAGGAGCAGTGCAGTGCATACGTTTCTTAATTGCTCCCGGAACAGGTTGAGCTTTAAATAAACTAGCCTGTCTGCGCTCCTCCTCAATTTGTCGCTTAATTTTTTCTTCTCTACGACGCTTCAGTTCATCATCCCTTTTCTCAAATGAAAATGGCTCAGGTTTAATTGGACCCATTCTTGGATGATATTCTTCTTTATGTTTGTTTTGAGGTTTCATTATAAGCAGGTTATCATTTCTAAGTTGATCAGCAGAGTTTGCCCTTTTGTAACGGAATTTTGGGCTTATGGGCTTGGTAACACGTACTGGCGGTTTTACAGGTATGTGAGGCTTCTCAAGAATGTGTTTAGGGGCAGGCCGAGCCTTGAATTGATGATTACCATCAGATGATTGTGCTGCTTTCTTCTGAATTTCTGTTAGGTTAAAAGGCTCTGGAACGGTAATAGGCTTTTTTGGCACTTCAGGAAGGTTCTTTGTGCCTTCTATTACAGACTTTGGAATAGGATTAGCCTTAATTTTGTGTTTCCTGATCTCTTCCAGCTCCATTTCTTCTCTCTCTTTCTGAGATAAAATATGTGATGGTCTCAAACGTGTCTTAGATCGCAGCATAGGCGATTGAGGCACAGTGAGACCTGATGGCCCATTAAGTTTTTGTGTACGGAATATCTGAGGTCGCTTCGAATGAAAACGACCAGGAGTATCCTTTTGGAAGTGGTAAATAGCTTCGGCCATTGACACAAATTTTGTTCTTGACAACTCTAGTGGAGCACCCGATGGCTTGCGATGTCTGTGGTGTACATCTTCTCTATCCTGGAATTCTAACTTCACCAGATCCTCTCGGAGCGCTGCAATATCGTTCATAGACATAGATTTTCTCATGTTACCAAAATCATGTTCGTACGAGTAATCCAGGTTATTGTGATCGCCAAAATCCTCTTCAATGGGAGTTACAGGCTCGTCCTTGATATGCAATTTACCGTTAGGTGTGAAATAAATTTCACCACGAAAGTTCGTCACATTTTTAGCCATTTTTTCCATAAAATTGTGTTCCACGCAAAACAAAACAACTTGTTCGCTCGTTTTCAGATTCGTTATTTTCAAATGAGAGAGAACAAACTTCGATTCAAACTTGACGTTTGGTATTGCCATAAATATATTTACAGTTTCCCGAAATAAAAAAAAAATGAGCTTGTTTATATTTTAAAAATAATATTTCAGGCCTTTTAAGATTGATTTTATGACTATTTAAAAGAAGTAGTGCTAAGCACAATTACAAAAACAGCTGATGGTTACGCAACCTTTAAAAACTAAACTAAAATAGCAAAAAATAATTCACAAAATCTAAGTTTAAAATAAGACTTAAATTGTATATTGTATTGTATTTAAAGAAAGTCCTTACTTTTAATTTAAAAGACACATTGCACTAACAGTAGTTACAATTTACCCATTTACTGATACTATTTTTGAAATGCGGCAACTATTCCGATCGTTCGGAAACATAATTTAAAAAGAGGGAAACGTAAGATTTTTAAATATTTGTTTTTAATGTAAATTATCAAAACACATATAATTATGTCATCGTAATGGTGATTGAATATGAAATCTAAAAACAACTAACATTTTATTCATTATTTACAATAAACGTAACGTAGTCTCATTCATATTTCCGAACGAAAATGCTAATGTCAAACTAGAATAAAAAGTAGCGTGATTGTGTTTTTCAGTGAATCAACGCAAATATACTCATTTTGCCATTTATATATCTGTTATTCGAGTACAACGTAGTTTTTCTTTATTTAAAACACGTTATATCTTTAAAATGGCGCAAGCTTCACTGCCAAACCCTAACACATTGTTGCCGCTTGAACTTGTGGACAAATGTATAGGTTCCCGGATTCATATCATCATGAAAAACGACAAAGAAATGGTGGGAACTTTACAAGGATTCGATGACTTCGTAAACATGCTACTGGATGACGTCACAGAGTATGAATCAACGCCGGAAGGAAGAAAAATAACCAAACTAGACCAAATCTTATTGAATGGTAACAACATTGCAATGTTGGTGCCTGGTGGTGAAATGCCGGGTGATTCTTACGACGGATAATGATATTATTCCATTTTAGTTTATGAATAAAGTATTTTTAAGTGCAGATTGTTTATTTTTTTAGAATAAGGTAAAAATACATTTTTAGACCTAAAGAATGTACAACACTAAAGAAACCACACTACATAAATTGTTGTTTTCATGCTTAGGGCCAAGTAGTTCACTTGCCAACTAACAGCATACAAGGCAAAATATTAAGTTTATGCAAATTGAAAGAATATTCAGGTGTTATTTGCTAACATTCACAATCTTGTATAATCAAATATTAACTCTTATCATAAGACTCTTTCAAAGATAAAAGCATAAAAATAAAGTAATAAATCTAACCTGTGGCTGCACGGAAGGTCCATAGTCGCTGGAGGTGTCCACAATCTCCAGCTTTGTGGTAGCTGGTGGAGGCCGGCTGACTTTGTCAAAGCAAGCATCGCAAACACGCACCTGTCAAAAACTTACTGTTGAAGCATCCTGATATAAACGAAAGATAGGGCTGGTCTAATCTTTCAATTTGTTATAGCAGAATCTTTGTCTTTGGCATGGGTCTGACCCCAATTAAAACACAAAGATTCAACAACAAAAACAAGGTGTTAACTTCACAACAATTTCTCAGACCTTCTGCCTAGCCTTTTGCCAAATATAATTGGATTGAAATTCAACTGAGGTGAATAACTATTTTACATGAAGCAACTGCTTATTTGACCGTCACAATCCAGTTAATTGAAAAACCACAGATTCTCATACATATTTTCTATCCGATGCATGAGAAGCCTCTGTGCTTGAAAATACACTCACATGGGATACTTTTTTGGATAAAGCTTAACATATACATTGATTGATGGATTTTCCTCTGTCTTACCTCCTTTTCAATTCCAAACTTGGGCAAAGTAGATTGCTTGGCGCTGCACTGTTGGCAGAAAACCTGCCCGCACGCACGACAATGATGTCGCCGTACTATCAACGAAAATGCCACGCGACATCTGTTATACAACAAAGGAAAAAGATATTCTATAGCTAGTGGAAAGAGATATTTCAAGGTTCAGCAACTTGCCTTGAATGTGAGTTATGGGACAGTAAGGTAAGTAGTGACTTAAGGAAAACAAATCAACTACTTTACAGGACTTTACTGGCCACATAGCATTTGTAAATTGTTTCAAATGTTATATTATGGTACAGAAAATTGGTGATCATTTGTATGAAGTTGGGTTGTACACTGTGTTAAACATACCTGTGGCAAACTTCTCCGTCTGCCCACTCTGGGGCTGTATCAGCAGAGAACATAGCGTCAGACTCCTTGAGTGGAGGGAACTTGTAACACTCAGCCTTCAAAATGTTCACAGTGTCCTATTCACACACACAAAAAAAAACATTTTTATGAAAACACAGTAAAAACTTCACTATGACTAGGCAGAATCAAGTTGGAAACAATTATTATCACAGAAATAACTCACTACTGACTAACATAACCACTTCACTTGATTTATTCAATGTTTTAAAGTTTTCCTTTATTTAAAACATTTCCCAGGCGGACTTAGAAAAGAAACGTCGATAGCAAGCACAAAAGAGTTGCTACCTAACTGTTTATGTTGTTTCATGAGATTATGATTCATACTGCGTCTGACTGATAACATGTGACGCGGCATTCGCAAGTATACCTATAGTATAATACCTATATAGGTATGTACACAACACAGATACATGCCTATAGATACACGGCATGTGCGCCCGTATCGAAACAGGTTGGAAAGCGGCTGTTTTGAATGAGTAATGTAATTCATTAAAAATAACTTTTTTACATGATAAATATGGCATTGTTTTATAGAAACTTATGCATGAATTTATATTGTATAAGTACCTACTACTGTACAGTGATATGTAGTTAACAATGTATGGATAGTAGGTATGTATAGAAGGGCAATCTGGCCTGTAAATAGATAAAATCACTCCACAGGACATTGACATGTGACCCGTAATGTAAACAGAACAATTAGGTAAGTATTTGAATTTACAGCCGAGAAGCAGGCCAGTCCAGATTGAATTAAATGAGCGCTTACGTGCATGGGCGTCAGTTTCTCTCTCATGTATTTTTATTGTAAACTTTGTAACAGAATAACAGATGGCAGTTTTCACTTTATAGTAGGTACTTACACTAGAGTAGTATGGCAATGACATGAAAGCACGGTATAATTAAATTATAGGAGTGGCTAGATCAATATAGCAAAGAACTTATGTTGTAGGTATAACCTTGGAATAGGACACAAAACGTTCAGTGAACTGTGACAATTTACATCTACTGAAAATTCATAATTATTTTGTTAAGCTGTCTTAGTTGGCGGTTTCTTATTTGATTTTCGCCATGTTTAGCAAATAATTGGGTTGAATAGATCAATGAGAACAGTTTGTTCTGATAAGATTTTGATCACATTGAAGTTTTTCAGTAATATATTATTCATATTCGAAATGCTGCTTAATTAACATGTATTTATTAACTTACATTATAAATCCTTACACAGTCAGGGATAAGTTAAAGATAGTTTGTATGATGGTACATAATATGTAAATAATAAAACCAGCACAATAGTTTGTGCACTAAGCAATAAATAATTGTTTTGACCCACTAATTGCAGGCTTTTTCATGATTCAACTTTTCCATAGGTCAAACAATAGTGAGCTTGATTAATGAAAATAAATGCATGACGACATTCAAAAGCAACATGGTATCTCAGGTAGATGCCATGTTTTGGAAGTAACTCTCCCGCCTACAATTACGGTAAATATACAGGGCCTTTTAAAACTAACTAGCGAAACTACAAAAAACCACAAAGAGGAGCGACACAAGTTGAATTTTGGGAAATTGCTTTTTTGTTTGATTGGTACCTACTTGGTGGTTTTGGCAAAAAGGTACTTTTTAAGATTAGTTTTCCAAAAATCTTTAGTACTCAATTTTATTATCAAGAACTCAAGTACAAAATTACATACTCCTCAAGATAAAAACCAGACAGTAGTCAGTTAGTGAAGGAATTTTCATAAAGTAAATTACCTGAACTGATCTGTATTTGGGCGAGTTTCGGAATGCAAAGGCCCAAGCTTGAATTAGTTCCAGGATCTTGCTGCGAAGGTTATCATGCTGTGTGGTCTTAACCAAGTCACGAAGCATTTCACAAAATGCTTTAGATGTCACTTCATCATGGACTCCAGAACCTGATAAGACAATAATAGATTATTTATTACATGACAATATACACATGTGAATAGTTCAATGAGGTAGGGATTGGCAATATTGGTATCCAGATTTCAGAGGTTTTATGAGTTCTGTATAATATCATTGACTATACACATTTCCTTCATAAAGCTGGTAAAATAAATGGTTTTGAAACATTATTTTTGATTCATTTATGTTATTTTTTTAATCGAAAATAGTGTTTCAAAAACATTTATTTTTTAAAATATATATTTATTTGAACAGTTTTAGAAAAAAGGAGGTATTTTTTTGTGCATGTAAGCAATTAGGTACATTGAATTTAATGTCCTGACAGACTGTGTAACTAAAGTTTTCCTTCTATATTCAACTAATTAAGGCAAATAATTTACAAATTGGGTATGTTGCAGTGTAAAGATATTCTTGTTTTATTATAATAACCTTTTGACCGCTAGACATAAACGCACGCGCGTGCCCTCCACGCCAAGCCACAATTTCACCTGCCATTTTGTCACATATTGTTGTTTGCCGTACAGGGAACGCGCTTGCTTGTCACGTATATGTGACTAAGGCGGTCAAAAGGATAATGGGAAATCACATTTCAAATGTATTATAAGCATGAATCTTTTCAGACCATCCAATCGTACTAAATCCATGCATTTGCCCCAGTAGTATAATTATTTCAGTTTTTGCCTCATCTTAATCATAAAACACATAAGGGGAGAGATAGCTCCTCAACAGACTAGTCATTGGTGGGAATTCTATGTTATTGTACTGATATTATAATAATAGTTATTTTTAACTCAAAAGATAATGACCTCATTTTCATTGTTTTATCTTAATTGTATATTTAGTTAATTTTGTGAACTTATTTACATAATAATTAAAAGGTTTTTATTAAGAACCAAATACTTGACATTTTATCAATTTATTCACATACAGGATGGAAGGGACATTGATGTACAAACGGTTACCACATGTTCAGTACATAATATGGGACCCCCACCCCCCTACATTAAAAATTGGGATAATTAAAGAAAAATCTGCTGTTTCCTACAAAGTGCAATACTTATATATGGTCAGAATGTATATAGAGGAGTCCGGAATGGTGTACTGAATACGTAGTAACCATTTGTGCTTCGATGTCCCAATGTCGATCTACAAATATTTTTCATTGGTATTTATTTTATCAGCTGTTCCATACATTTTGACCGTTTGCACTTTTGTATGAAACAGCTGTTTGTTTTTTTAAACGTCGAAAAATTTCTATGTGTGTCGGCTCAGAATGATGTACTGAATACGAGGTAACCGTTTTCGCGTCGGTGTCACTTCCACCTGTATATAAGTTGTTAAAATGTCTGCAGTAAATTAAGAAGTTTCCTTACCACAATTCTTGACAATACTCTCAAGGACGAGCAGTGCAAACATAGCCTGGTGGGGGTTTGATGAATAAAGTTTCTTTTTGACTGCTGTCACTGCATATTTTGGTCTGAAACAAGCAAATATATTTTGATATACTGTCAAGGACGGCAAGGAGCAGTAATAACCCAGTAGAAATGGCCACAAATAACTAGTTATTACTTCTTTCAAAGTAGTGAAGGAAAATTGTATAAGAACTGAAAAATTTGAGGATCTGTGACACCACCAACCTGCACTGGGCCCGCATGGTGGGTTACAGCCCACACTCTCTCACAGAGAAGAGGCCTGTGACCCAGCGGTGAGAACATTACAGGCTAGTTATATTGTGAAGGACAGGTATAATCTTCCTACTAAACATCAAAGGTCAAAGTAACAACAGGGTTGACCTTGTGACATTTTAGTACCATTTAGCTGTTAAGCGCGCTACAAATGAGTTGCATATGGTAGGAGTTGTTTACAATGTGCTAACACCTCAATGTGAAGTCAGTATGACTGCCTTCATTGTGAGATCTAGTCTTATAATGATCTCAGAATATGTTACATTAACCTCTCGTCTGTCGGAACATAGATCTTCGCACCAAATTGTCGGAACTTAGTAGAGTAGTTAGAGCTCATTGTGCGACAGATATAGTTTAATTTATCGACATTCATTCTGCTACTATACCGGCTAAAATTTTCAAGTGGGTGTGGGTGGCCAAATCTGAAACTATGAGGAATAGCGAAAAAACCTCAAAGGAGTTGCGAGTCCGATTTTGATCAAAAGTAAAACTGCATCATTTGATTTTTGAATTAACAGATTTCCTAGACAGAAATCAAACCCGTTAATAGTGTTGCTAATACAGACATACATAAACTCACACCTTTACCCTAAGGATCAAATTATGAAAGTAAAGGCATATGGGAAATATAAGGAAAATTTTAACTTAATTCATATTTTATTGTTAATGTCTTTCGTTTATAACACTTGCAGGGCAGTCATTTTTACAACATTATGTCTTGTTTCCTGGCTAGAAATATTGATTTTTCAAAAATCCAGTGATGCAGTTTTAGCTTTCAACAAAATCAGGTTTGAGACTCTTTTGGGTATGTTTTGGTTTCCCGCTTAGTTTCGGATTTGGCCATCCACACCCACTTTAAAGAATTCAGCCTGTTTATGTTGTGTGATATAGGATACTGAACACCCAAGATGATATATTTCTGCTGCATAATATGAATATCATAGGTACTTTTTATAAATCTAAGGTTTTTGATAGACTTTAAGAAGTGTAATTTTTTTATGCACATAACAAATAAATATAATTGGATTTTCTAGAATCAGCTAAATAAGTAATGCAGTTTAAAGTCTAACTTCTATAGTTGTTTACAAATTTGTGTCAATGGCTGATAACTAATCACAAATATATATGTTGTGAGGACTCACATAACATAATTATCAGAATACTATTGCATTCTGTACAGATTCAAATAAGTAAGTACACAGATCTTTCTGCTACGAATTTAGGAGCATTTTACGAGACCTAATTAATTAGGCAAACATTGTTTTGACCTCTTCTAAATATTTATGATGTTAGTCATAAAATTACTTACGAACAATCATTCTGTCTAATCAGATCACATATTTGTAGGATAGTTGGCCAATCGGGATCCAGGCGTAGATTACTTGTAGCTTTATCTAAAACAAATTATTTCACCATTTTAGAATGGTAGGTAATCAGAATAGGTATTGATAATGGGACGTGTATTGTTGATCTATGCAAGAGCCTGTGAGTCATATCCGCAAAGTATTCTGTTATTGTAGTACTATTTTGGAAGAAAGCTAAAGAAAGCTAAATGCTAATCAGAGAAAACTGCCTAGTAAAATTGTGACAACGAATTTGTAATTTTTGTTGTGGATGTACGCGATGTTACGAGACAAAGCTAATCACAATTTTATTACTCACCAAGCAACTTATCAAAATTATTAGCTCGAAACATCTTTTCCTATGAAACGCAATAATAAACTTTTGTTTTAGAAAATCAACAGTGATTGATTCGATGGACAGAAAAATGACAGCACAATTTTGTCATTTTCTTTTAATTTTTTTTCTGAATGTTGGCACAAATGAACGTCATTCGAGGATGGGGATGCTATAGCAAAATATTCAAGAATATTAAGTTCTGGCAAGGTTTAAGGTGTGGTTGCACCCAAGTTGCACAACAATTTAGTTTAAAAATGTATTTTTTTGGGCAACACCCAACACCATACAGAAAGGTTTTCCTTGAGTATTTTCGTGATGCATGCAGATTTTAAATTACAAGAACAACATATAAAATGCGTTTAAATTAAGAATAGGACTGACCTCGAGCCTTATCGTGACGTCATAGCTGTTAAATCGAATAAGAAGGTTACGGTCATCAAAAAATATTACTGTTACAAAAAAAAACATATCCGATGGCTTACATATTAAAACAATTGGTTAATATATCAGTCGTTACTAAGATGCCATTTGGTTCAACACTTCACGGTGTTAAAAAAAAACCGATAATAATTAAAAAGCTTGGACTCTGCTCCCGATACCGGTGGACCACTATTTTGGTTTTTTTTTAAGAAATATTTAAAAATGTAATTAGTATGTAAGAAAATAAATAAACGAAATAACGATACGATAATCATAACATAACATCGCGCGTGTAATTTCCGAAGGGTTAGGCAATGATGTACTTAGTATTACACATTTCGCCAGTTATGTTTAAGTCAGACCCCTTTTGTGAGTTCGATCCATAGAGGAATAAGCCCTAGAGTTGGCATCTTTCCCCTATACCAAAGTAATTTATTTTGTAACTAGCGACCTGCCCCGGCTTCGCATCGGTGCAATATACAGACGCCAGCACATCAAGCTACCCAAAACTGTCAAATTTTTCCAATCGACCTTGAACCCAATGGTTTAGCGATAAAGTTTAAAATCTATTTAAAAAATTTGACAGATTGTAGTAGCTTGATGTGCTGGCGTCTGTACATATAAACATTCTTCTTGAATCACTCTACCTATTGCTGAAAACTGCATTAAAATCCGTTGCGTAGTTTAAAAGATCTAAGCGTACAGACAGCGAGAGCGACTTTGTTTTATACTATATAATTAAGAAGATTAATTAGTTCATTAATTCATGGACGACTAATGAAATACGACTCATTGGTTGTGTTTGTGCCAAATCACTAGCACTTTTTAAAGTTCTGTAGCCGAATGGCAAAAAACGAAACACTTATATATTCGTCATGTCTGTCTGTCCGTCCATATGTCACAGCCACTTTATTCCAAAACTGTTAGGTCTACACAGTTGAAACTTGATAGGTAGATGTATTCTGTGAACCGGTTTAAGATTTTAAAACAAAAATTAAAAGATTAAGGCTTCTATACACGGAACTGAAACAATTTTTTTTCATCAAATCTACATCTTTAAAAATGACAATGAGTTTACTAAAACCATTTTTCTTAAAGTCAATCGTTTGAAAGATAGACACTTTTAAAGTATTAAAATGTGTGCTGGGAGGGGGGGGGGGGCACACATTTAGTTCTCTATTTTCTAAAGTAAGAGGAAAATTCTGAAAAAAATTAGGATTGTAGAACGTAAAAAAAATTTTAATGAAAATTGATTTGAATAAGATTTGTGTATTATGCTTAGTTTTTGAGATATGGGACTTTTTCATTAAACTGTAGCAATAACTTTATTTTTCATTAAAACACTATGAAAAACAAATGTAGTTGCTGTTGAATGTAATACAATACAACATATGAATGAGCCTTCAAAATATTTTTATTATTTTGTTTGGTGCTACGGAACCCTGTGTGCCTGTGAGTACAACTCGCACTTGGCCGGTTTTTGTTTGTTGTCGTAGTCAATTGCATACACACACACTCATTCGTCAATGTGTGTGAGTTTCTATATTGAGTGGTTATTTTTTCTTCGTGTGCGTTTGTAGCAATAGGATGCATTTCTCTGTGTGTGATTGTCATATTCCCGTAGTGTGCTGTATGTGTTTACCTCGCGACCCGAAAATTTGTTCAGCGATTTGCTCCTTGCTAACTCTAGAACGTTTCCACCCATGGTTCGATCCCTTGGTCGACTGGTGTTGTATTTTACAGTAGCAGCATTAGAGGCTTAGGGTATACATTTGTGCCCGGTTGCAAAAGATAAACACCACTGATACACTCATGACTCACTTCAAATCACACTCACAACGTAGCCTACCTTCTCCAGAGAATTGGGTAGAAGTGATTGAATTGAGTTATGAAACACAAAAAACTTACCGATTTTTCCACGACTTCTATCGCATTCAAGCACAAACGGCGTTTACTTTTTCATATTCATATTCATTCCATATTCAATTTCATCAATCCTTTCGAAGTGCACCATTATACATTCCCCATTAAAGCCGGGTCCGCTGCACCATGTTGTCGTGTTATAATAACACAAAACATGTTTGTTAACATAAAGCGGGCTTGGACTAACAATTTATGTTTGCCGCGACGAACGGGTAACATGTTTTGTTAGAAAATGGACGCAGCGGACCCGGCTTTTTGATGAGAAAATAATTTTCTTTCAAACAGAAACGTGTTCGTATCTCTTCCAGATTTGCTTCTTTTTACTTACAATGATTATACAATACCTATCAAAGATAAGAAGTTATATTAGATACTATACCAGTTTTTCACCGCCGCTTCACCCGCGCTTAGGTCGGGAATTATCCGTCAGGAACGTACAGATGCCAGCACATCAAGCTACTGTAATAGTTACTGTAATTGGTGGTAAACACAATCGTTTTAATCTGTCAAATTTCTATAATAAATTTTCAACTTTATCGCTAAAGATTAGGTTCAAGGTTGATTGGGAAAATTTGACAGTTTCGGGAAGCTTGATGTATAAAAAGTATCCAATGTTCTAAAACTGGTCATGGCACAGAGCATCAATATAATACTGGGTCATGGTGTATCTATGTGTCAAATATCGAAATCTGTACAGCCTATAAGGCGTAAAAAGGTTACAGATAACCAGACAAAGGTCAGACAGACAGTTACTATTGCATTTATACTATTAGTATGGATTGACAAAACATTATCAAGAAAGGCCTGAGATAGCTATATTACCTATACCTACATAGCTCTTGTACAGAATACTAGTAACGATCAATACAGTAAAAAGGAAACGTAGTGATGGTACATTAGTAAGTAACTGATAAAATGAGTGTATGAATCACCTTGAAACATAATAGTTTTATAAGTTTGTATCATGCAATTCTGAAATCTTATCACAGGTTGACACACCTTAGGTAAAAAAAATCATACTTACTAGTACATACTAAGAACTGAGAAGGATTGTTAACTTATTTTTCAACTCTGTGACAGTTTTGTTATTTGTAAACACATTCATCGTTTTGTTTGTTCTAGAGTTTAAATGGATTTATTAGGCCGCGTAGATGACGACAGTGTTTGTGATAAGTGATAAAGTGAGCAAAAGTATCAAAAACAATGACTGAATACGTCAAAAAATACTTACAGGAACAACATGAACTAAACAACAAACTGCTTTTGAAATTCGATGCAGACTTGCGCATGAGTAAAGCACGGTTAACGGCGGCAAAGTTAATGGTGACTGCATTGGAACGAGACATGACAGCAATGAGGACATTATATCATGATTTAATGGAACTTAGACAAATCATCGTCCTATTAAATCCACATTTACCAAAGGCAAGATAACATAAAAAGGAAAAACTTCTCAAGAAACATTAATTTTTAATTTCCTCAAATTATTTCTGTAAAAAACATTCAAACGTTCAGCCGAACACAGTGGTGTGTTAACAGAATATGTTTCGTCAAACTTCGAATAATCTATCACAAAACCATGCTTTTCTTTCCTGTACTCGACCAAGTCCTTAAAACGATGACCCCACAGTATTTCTTGGGTGGTGTAACTTGACTTCACTTGGACAGGCTGTCCAGTTGATTCTATAGTACCTTCAAATACTACCAGAATTTCCATGTCTGCCTTTAATATGTCAGAAGCAGACATTGAGAAGAATGGACTTCTCTCGTCTATTGTGTGCACGGCACAAACTGGGAACATGAATGAGATATTCTCACTAGAATCCATAGATAGATCTAGTTTTATTTGGTCATCCAGCACATCGATGCCGATGGTGCTGTACCTGATCAAATAAGCTTGAACGTTGCCCGCTATGATCCTCGATTTCCTGGTGTTCCCGACTCTGAATATCAAGCGTAAATTGCGATCTCTTTGGTTGATGATGGCATTCTTTGAAAACAAAAGTGTCTGAGCTCGATTCTTCGGTCGCGTCAATTTGGCGAACACAATACCAACGATGAAAGATTGTGTGATAGTTCCAATAATGCTCTCAATGCACATTGTGAACATAGCTGAAGGACACTCGAGTGTGATCGCTCTAGTTCCGTAACCGATAGTCGTGTGGATTTCAATGCTGAAGAGGAATAACGATGTGAATCCGTAGATTTCTCTGACACAAGGAGCCCAGTCGGAAGAATTGGTAACGTGTGGCATGTGTTCCGGTTCGAAGTCACCGTGCAGCTCTAAGATAACCCACCATATCCCGGTGAACACGAGCCAAATGATGATGTATGTAAGGATGCAGTAGAAGAGGGTCCATCTCCACTGAACGTCAATGAAAGCTTGTACGATGTCGGGGAACACATGATATTTGGATTTATTCCACTTCTCCAAGTTGAATTGGCCAGTTTTAAAAACCACGCGACCATTTTTTCTTCTACCTGATTTTCGTTTTTGACTGTTCCTGTAACGAAATCAGGCACACCGTTATATTTTTAATATTATTGTATTAGTTTAATATATCTAGATGTTGATAGATTACTGCGTTTTACTTACCTGCAAAGTCGATGTTTACTTAAACTGGCTCTTTTTCCGTTTTCACCTTGTTCTAACTTACACGGGCATCCATTAACAAGTTTCTCTTTTTCGCGAACCATTTTCTCGAATTCCATTTTGTTTTTGATACAAGTACCGTGAAATGATTTTTTATCTCATTATTATGATGTGATTACTCTCTTGTCTGAACAGTAACTGATATAGAAATCCTTCCGCATAAATACCTTTGCGTATATTTGAATAAAAAGATAAAACATGAGAGACTTTCCCGCATGTAGGAACGAGTAAGTAAAACTTTACTCCCAATGTGACTTTACGTTGTAATTTTGATTTGTAATTGCGTCTTACAATTTTTATCAACTTGTAATGTCCTACTGTTGGGCAAACACTCCTCCATAGCCTTTCACTTCTGCTCATGTGTGGTCTTCTCCGGCCAATTTCCCACAAACGCCACGAAGTCATCACCACTTCAACGTTTCCTAGCCTCGGCGACATGTTCCATTTACCTAATATTGTTATTTATTTTAAGTAGGGATATATACTACCGAGTTTTCAGATCCCGGTTGTTTATTTGTAGATCTTTGACAGTCGTTACAGGTATTCAGAGGCCCAAAAGTCTGACAACCAGTCTTACCAAGGGGTTTCGTATTACCCGGTACTAATCCCAACCTAGGAATAAAAAACAGGACCTCATGCTAAGCAGTAGCGCTTGCGGCAGGCAGTCTTTAATAAATCGGTATTTAGTTATACTTAGTTCTAACTATTTTTTATTATTTTTATACGCAAACCCTGCGTAGGGAACTACTGCTGTTTTTGTCAAGGAAAGAAAATTTCTAGTGCGAGCAGGGTTTGAACCTGCGACCTTCCAATACAGTAAACCGGACGTCTTTACTAAACAAACCCTGCTCGCACTAGAATTTTTCTGTCTATGTCAAAAACAGCTTTAATTCTAACTATTCTCTACTAGAGGTCGCCATTTCTTCTAGCGACATCTAGTAGCCGGTAGTAGTAGTATTCGTGGAAGTAATCGTAATTCCATAGTGACAGAGTAAGTCAGGGATGATTCCTCACAAGGAAATTGGATGAAGGGCTACCACCTGACCCGAAGGCTTGCCTTGAAGTGGTCCATAAGTGGCAACAACGCTTCCAAATCGTTTCGTCTTTTTTTTTTTTTTTTTTTAAAAAAACGTTGCCCCACACTAGGAATTGCTCCTGTATCGTGGGTGCGTTTACAAACATTTAAACTCACATACACAAACAGCCAGACCCGGAACAACTACCTGTAGGCCATACAAATATTTGTTCCGTGCGGGAATCGAACCCGCGACACGAAGCGCAGCAGTCAATCGCTCAGCCACTGCACCAACCGTGCCGTCTTTGTGCAACGAATTTTACTGGGATTGTCATACACATAAACAAACGTGTTGCGCCGACGCGACCCCCAATAACATGGGACAAGGGCAGGAAAATGGTGGATGATGATGATGTAATAAGCTTTCCGGTAGCCATGCCGGTCCCATATTGTTGAAATTTCCACCATCGTTTTATTAATAGAATGTTACTTTGTCTCTACTAGTTCCGTTTGATTTAATGAACATGGTATATTAGATTTCGAAATCGGCCCAGTAGTTCCAAAGATTACCCCCTGCATACAAACTTACAAACAAATTATACCTCTTTATAATATAAGAATAGATAACTTTACTTTAAATGCCATGCCATGGCCCCTGTATTAGTCCATGCATCCATCATTGAGGTGCCATAAACCGTGATTTTTCAGCCCAAAAAAAGTCATTTTCCAACAATATTTAAGACTTAGTTTGATGTACAGAATGCATGGTTGACGGCTTCGTGAAGGGTCTGGTCTGAGTCTGTTTACACCTTGTAGAACATGGTAGTCCGCTCAATGCAAGAATATTAAAATAAAGCTTGACAACTGCCTGCTGCGAAGCAGTCATGCTAGTGAAGGAGGTGGCGGGTCGTGAGAGGGAAAGAACCTCACGTCCCAGCCGCCGCGGGAGACGCCCTGGGCGTCGGGGCTCACGTGTTGGCTCCCGGCCACCGTAGGCGCGGGCCTGTGGGCGGCGAGTTTTGGGCTAGCTCGCCGTCCGGCCGTCTTATGACGACAGGCCGTGTCTACGGCGCGTTCGTGTTCCACGCGCGCCTCAAAGAGATGTCAGCAACGATCTAGGGGTCTACAAGGGCCGATGCCTGCCAGGGCTGCGGGACTGATCGAAAGAGATACCGTGGCCCTGGAACACAAAGGGCAAAGAAGGAACATGGATGGGTTTTATTCAGTACAAGTCTGACACTCCCTTCCGCTCCGCCCAGAGTGGGGGGGTCATTTGATGATTTCACAGCCGAAAAAAACAAAAAAAGGCTTGATAAATGCCTGATAGGATTGTGACAATAAACTCGTAATGCATAATTTTGCGAAGTCATTTTTGGTAGGTTGCAACAAGCTTGTTATGAAAAATAATAGCTCGGAACAAATATTCCTACGAAATATAATAATAAACTAGTCTACTGAACCATCTAGCTGCGATACGATTAATATGTTTAGCTCTAGGAAAAAAAAAATATCTCTGTAATTTTCCATGGGGTGGGGGGACTTCTATTCTTGTGTGAACAATAAAATCGAAAATTACTGAAGTAATTAGGCACTCAAAATTAGTCTCGCGTCGTCAAGACTAATAAAACGGTTCCAATCCAATTTTTCCGTCACTGGCGCCACTTTCAAAGTTCCTCTACTAAATGTAGGTATACGGCTAGGTGCCTGCAACCGACGACCTGGTCAGAGTAGTAGGCAAGGGTATAATGTAAGATACGTAAGGCTCAAGTAAAATGGCGGGTAGAAAAAGACGAAGAAAAGCCTAAGTCAGCTACAGGCTATGTATCTAATTAGTGTCGGCTATAAAAGCTAGTAGTTAGTTATTATATACAGATATCAAGTTTAGCTTAAAATTGGAGTCTGAAATGGTAAAGTGTCACTACGAAGATATTTGATTGCATCAACCCTCAAATATTGTAGACATTTACACTAATTCCTGGCACTTCCATAGCACCATCCTGGTCGTTTTGTCACGGTCGGCAGGATGCAATATTCAGCCCGGACGAAGTGTTGCCAGCGAGGAAATCATTTTTATTATTGTAATTTTTTTTGTTGTAAACGCTTTGACAGAAAACTTTTCATGGACTTTATTACCTATCAGCTTTGTTAAGGAGGTGACATAGACTTAGCACTGAGTTAGCTCATCCTGTGTAAGTACCTAGTTATAGTTTATAACAACATGTTCCGATTGAAGATGTATATATTATGTCTTTTGATTTATTCATTATAAATCAAAAGACATATCTCATCTTATGGAGTTATGTGGGTACAGCTACAGCAACAATTATGGCAGATTATAAGCTGTTAAGATAGGGATATAATATATTTTGGCAACTTTTTACGAAAAAAATGTGTTCTTTCATACACCAACTTCTAAACTTCTCCCCTTCATTCTTTTTATTGCTAACAACTAAGAACTAACTTCATCGAAAAGCAGAAATTTTAAACGTATTTTAAAGTACCCAAACCCGCAATTGGCAACTCTCTGGAGGCGGAAAGAGCAGTGGCCATGACAGACGAAAGAGCAACGCGACACGCGGGGACCGTAATTCGATAATGGACGTGCTCTTGAACGCCGAGCTGTCATCCATTTGTCATGTTGACTGACTCCGACCTGCTGAGGATGTTACACGTATTACGAAGAGTCATCAGCGATATGTTGATTGTTTATTTCGCACCTATGAGCGTAGAAACAAGTGTGGTGTGATAGATAGGACAAAAATAAGCGAAATTAATTTTGATGCCACTTGCGATTAGGTTTACGAGTATTTGGTGGTGGACTGCGAAAATATCTTAGGAAGTCGCCTAATCAAACAATATCCATTTTTCAAGTCTCATCATTATCTTGGTGCCTTTATTTTACTCTATTATTTACTCCCTTGTCTTTCATATCATTCCTTACACAATGCTTTTATTTTTTCGTTGACATTCCTCTCCCTCTCTGTATCTATCTACATTTTTCAGGGATGCAGTCACGAAATGAGTATATTACTTTAAATTTCAATAATATCCTCTCTGAAATCTGCACAGCTGTTAAGCAGACTGACTTATTTGACACAGAGATTTCGGCAACAACCATTTGTGGTAATAGGGCTCAGGAGTTTCAAAAGATGATTAGTTTATGCGAATACTTACATTATTAACTACCAGAGTAATAGTCACGTAGGTAAATATTTGTTTGTATCCTATCCGTATAATAAGTTTATTAAATATATAATTTATATAGACCAATAAGTGTTTAATTGCTATGTTAACATAATCCCTAGGCTATATTTAATTGCTATAAACCAATAAACTTTTATCTACTAACTGTATGACAAACGTTTGATCAATGTGTTGTCACGTCTAACGTACTGTATTGAACATAATTATGAATACGTACCTACGGAGTAAACAGACGTTATCAAATTGATTATGTGAATGTATGGTAAATCTGTTAGATAAATACGTACCGCAGCTATGCTAACAATGAATTACACATTTTCTGTCTTTCTTTTTTAAGTAGATATTTGATTGTGTATTTTTTTATTTTTTTTTTAATGAAGACTTTGGCCCACACTAGGAATTTCTCCTGTATCATGGGTGCGTTTACAAAGATTTAAACTCACATACACAAACAGCCAGACCCAGAACAACTACCTGTAGATCATACAAATATTTGTTCCGTGTGGGGATCGAACCCGCGACACGCAGCGCAGCAGCCGATCGCTCAGCCACTGCGCCAACCGTGCCGTATTGTATTCTTTGTACGATGATCTTTTAGCAATCTGTCATGAAAACTAAAGTAACTCGTATTACCATAGCAGGCATTCATTTACCAAGAAAATTGCAGAAAAAGGTTTGACTAACAATATATTTCTGCTTTTCTCGAAAACGTTTCATGGAGGATACCGTCCTGGCGAAAACTTGTAGGCCCAGCTTCAAGCTGAGCTTCAAGCCGACTCTAACTTCAACTTAAATTAGACATAAGTATGCAAATATAACTTAAACAAGGTACCTATCCGCTTTCCTAAGTTCCTAGACATAATCTATTGCAGTGCCAACGTGTGTTGCGTCTTGATAGCCAAACAAAGAGCCGACTACTCGCCTTGGTCTCCAATAAACAACTCTCTTTGTTCGCTAATCTGTGGGTAAGTATTTTTGCTCTCAACTGTACTGACCCACTAGTATGACAAAGAGTTTAAGCAAGGAAGCTTTAGTTAAAGTACCTACTGCAATTGAGTGTAACCGCCGTTTACTTACTTATCGTTGTTTTTATCTTATAAAGGGTTGAAAGTTTTGGACCGGTTTAGGGTTGAACCTTATCTGAAATGCACCTTGCGATGCATCTTGCATCAAGCGATGTGTGCCCTCGCGTCGCAAGTCGAGTCGCGCTGCGTAGACGCAACTTTCATTTGTTTTCTCAGCAGCCGCGTCACAACATGCTTTTCGCTTGAGCATGTAGCTTGTGGCCAAGCGAGTATACAGGGTGATATCAAATGGCGTTATTATTGTAAGTGTTCTTACGTTATAATGATTGCGTGACGTGTAAAAAGTCGCGATGTAATAAAGCAACCATAAGAACTATCAATAAAGCAGTTAGCCCAAAGAAATAAATCTTAATTTACCTGGCTCCTTAAGAGTTTCAATCATAATTAAAGTACTTAATAATTAACAAGTTAACAACATAACAATCCCCTGCAATGAATCAAGAAAACATGTAAATTTCGCAATTAAAACCTAAATGGA
This sequence comes from Noctua janthina, assembly GCA_963576755.1. Taxonomy (NCBI): domain Eukaryota; kingdom Metazoa; phylum Arthropoda; class Insecta; order Lepidoptera; family Noctuidae; genus Noctua; species Noctua janthina. The sequence goes on from OY755055.1 coordinate 12,194,250, forward strand.
CATCGAAACAAATTATCAACATTATTCATCTACTACTTACAAACTGCAGTACATCCATCTTTGATGTTACAATTACGAAAAAAATACATAACCATTTCATTCGGACCTTTCGAAAGTTAAGTGGGTAGTAACTTTTTATGGGAAAATGACAGTTCAAGTTATGCTGGTTTTTGTATGAATGATTGACTGACAGACAGAAGACAAATGAGACGTGTCGTTGTCGAAGAATGTCGGATAAAATAGAAAATAGGTGTGTCTTGCACAATTTTCGGGGGCGTTTGTCAATTTCGAGTGGCTGCTACTATTCTTGTCACCAAGAAAAGCAGTTTGGCTAGTTAGAACTACTGGTCTAGCGCATTACGGTCTCTTGACTACAGTTCCTGGACCAGTGTCTTAAGACCCCGAATTTAGTCAGGACTTATTACTGTCCAGAAGGTGTTGTAATTAGGCACCTCGCCTAGCGATGAAAATATGCTTGGAAAACTTGACACTACCAGAATTTCCGCAAATATTTGAAAGGCCACCTTGTTGCCAGAAAGTGGAAAATGTATGACAGTTTGAGTTGAGGGTAGTTCGCTGGTTTGCCGCAGAATGGAATGGCCCATTCACTAAGAATAATATTAGTAATCATGCAAATGAAGGTGAGCAGGAAAACTTGTATGTACCTGCTCATGGTAATTAGCAAACCTGAAGAAACTTTAATCCATCCTTAAACCATATTTTACTAAACTTAGACTAGACGTTAAACCACAAACATTGACCATCCGACGCCCCAATACCATAAAAGGAAACAAAAAAAAAACTATACATGCAAAAATCTTATCTGCATAGTCTAAAAGCAAACGCAGTCAATTGTTTCCGAACGCGTGGACAGTTAAATAATCGCGGTTCACAATTGGAATAGGTACCAACGAGGTATACATGCTGCTAGCTGGCCAGTTCACGCTCTCCCGGCGTACGATGCGCACACGCGTACCGTACCAGTGACAACCCTAGCGTAACCCCGCCCCGAAAATATCGATGTTGCCAGCGTATGTGATAGTATTTGTGAAAGTTGCAAGTGTAATGAAAAGCTCTGAAAATGTCCGAGGTTTTTAAACGCGGTAAGTTTCGGAGACGCTATGCTTTTTGTTTACATACGTTTTGGGACAGCGTTTCTAGACTTAAAAGGAATAATATTGGGCCACTAGTGTGTTCTGGGATGGTAAATTATGTCGGGATTTTAGTTTTGTTTTGTCAGTAAATGTCAGAATTTGCCATTTTCACGGTTCAAAACGATGGTTAGAGGTTAGATTCTGATCTACCACAAGATAAACAAAGTTGATGCGTTTAATACTGTCTGTTTTCAATCTAAAATGGTACATACTTACCTACTACTTAAACTACACAAGTCATGAACGTGACAAAGTTATTGTTTCTAAACTAAACTTAATTGTTTATCAGAAACAAAAAAACGATGACAGCAAAACAAGTTTACATACGTCACACAAAAATTGTACACAAAGAGGATATATTCGATCAAATGTTGCGCATTTTCAAGGTGGTTTTCGCTTAATATAGTTATGTTTTATTAAAAACCCAGAATATCAGGTTTTACTGTGATTACTATGCGACTATACGAGTCTCATTTGAATTTCAAATACTAAAACAACGTACAATTATTGAGTAGATCTATTCTATGACAACAGCTGATGCCTGACGGACGATCTCGTTCATCTTGCTCATTGTTTTGAACAGCTGATGTACTTTAAAACTTTTTGGAGTTGCCGAATTTCAATTATTGAATAACGACACCCTTTGAGGTCGAGAAGAAAAGTATCTCGCTCCCAACCTATAACACGAAGTCTGTCAAATAATGTAAGTTTCTGTGGTGATGAATGAGATAATTATGATAGATAGATTCAAAGATGAGTGCATTAGCATAATCAAATAAACAGTGAACTTGTGATTTGGCACCGCTTTAGTGTTCTAATGACATTTACATCATTATGTATTCAACAGAAATATTGATATTGCAAGCAACCTTCATCAGGATCAGGGTCTAGTTTAATTTGTTTATCAGGTTTGCATTTGCGAGAATTCTGATTGAGACTTCCTTAAATTCCTTTTGAAATATGTCCACCTTGACTAATCTAGACTAGTGATATAGTTCACCTGGATAGTTGGTTCTTTTTAGGGTTCCGTACCTCAGTCGGCAAAAATTGAACCGTTTCGGATCATTTTGGTGTCCGTCTGTCAAGAGCCTTTTTCTCAGGAACGCGTGGCGGTATCAAGTTTCAAATTCTTCTCGGGTCTGCTACCCCTTGAAGCTGTGAAAAAAATCAAACTTGTAAGTCAACGCAATCAATATGATCGTTTATGCCGCATATTTTGCGATTTTACAAGGGAACCAAAACCTATAGGGTACTTCCCGTAGACCTAGGATCATGAAAAATGGCAAGAAGCAATGTCTTACAGCGCATGTAAAGGAAAAATCTGAAAACCGTAAATATGTAGTTTAATAACAAAATACCAACAAGTTTATACGTAACCCTCGGTGCGCGAGTCCAACTCGCACTTGGCCAGCTTTTTTTAAATTGATACTGTATTCAGTCGATCTCTAGTCTCGTAGAGTAGGTGTTACCATTCTCTCTTGCTGCAGATTTTTTTTTCCGAGCGTTATAATTTAAAAATGCATAATTTAATTAACCTTCTGGTGTCCCTATGTAAACCTCCAAAATATGCAGGTGTTAGTAGAATTCTATTTGTCATTAGTTGAGTTTCCAGTCGGACCACGTAGTGGAAGAAGATCACTAAAAAGAAAGTGTGCGTCGAATTCCTGTGATTGTGCAATTAGTGCCAAATAAAGTCATTTGTGCACTATGCCAGTGCTGTGTGCTGTGTTTATATCCCTCAGGTTATGGTGCGATTTTCGATGTTTTCCGCTGCTTTAATATAAACTAGGTTTGCCCACGTCCACGTGAATTTATTATAAAATATCTTCCCTATTTGAACCGGCTTTTTTTAACAATTTCAAGGGTTTTAATTTTTTTGCACGTAACCTTAATTCTTTTTCTATAATAAAAGCTGCCTAATCAGTTATCTGCTAGTAAAAGTTCCATCATAAAGGAAGATAATTATTAGGCTTTCTTGAAATGGCAATCAAACAGTGCGCATTTATTTAGTTAGGCATTCATTTAGGTGTAGCTTAGTATTAGAGAAGAGCTGAATAAATTTTCTTTCAACTTGACTAAAACTGGTTAGATTCTTAACCACAACTTCTAAACAGCCACAGCAGATAAAAGCTACACTTGTAAATAATAAAGTGACATTAACACAGCGTATGATTAGCGCAAGTAAGTGGAGCATGTAGGTGAGATGTCAGGCACGCGCCGCACCGCCGCGCCGCACGTACAACATTGAATCACGTGGTCACTGTATAAAGATGAGCAGTAAACCAACTAGGCCCTTTTTTGAAATCAAACGCGTATGTAAAGCTCCCTGTCCTGGAGCGAGGAAGCGGAACGGAGCGAGGGAGTAATGCGGAGCAGTGTTGCGGTCTATAGAAGCGGAGGGGAGTTAGGCCTAAAGCACGCGACGAGCCATTCAAAGCTAAGGACAACTGCGCTTTTCCGCCTTCGTCCACGCTCTGCTTCCCATTCCGCGTTTAAAACGTACCTATAAATTTTATCCTATTTTTATAAATCCATGTCTGCTGAAGTAGAGCGGAGCGGAGTTAGATTTTATGTAATTTTATTGGTAAAAAATTGCACAGCTCTGCTCCTCTTCTCTCTTCTCCGCTGCTATAAACAGGCAGTCTAATGGTGGCTGTGCACTTTCGCAGAAACCCTCCGAAGCAGATCGAGTGCGAGAGTGTAGCACTCGTCTCGCCTCGGTGTTCCTCGCTTGTTCTCCGTTCAGTGCCGAAGTTTTGGGAGACGTTTCGGGACAGACAGAGACAGCTCTCTCGAGAGCATAGCGTCGAGAGTGTACAGCCACCATTAGGGTTGTCAACTAAAATTTTGGTTAGGCATCACTGCCCACACAATACGTAATCAGTTGTCTCAATGCGACAGTTCCGACTTACTCACGAGTAAACTGCTACCTGAAACGTGCGTGTTGCATGAGTGTCTGCGCCGATCCTGACCATTTGTTCCTAGTTGAAATACTGTTAATTTGGTCTGTGTCTACTGTGACGTGGTCTTTATTAATTCGTGGGTTGAGCCGCTAGCCGGTGCGGTAGAACTGGGAGATCTTGTTGTTGTGTCATACTTTGTAACTGGCTTCTTTGAAAAAGTAAAATAAAACTTCATGTCACGTTCATTCATGGTCCATCCATTTTCATCAGCTTGCCTTTGTCCCATGTTATTTTACTTTGCAATCGCGCAACTTCTTTTATTTCATTTTCCCCTGTCAATCGTCATGTAATCGTTCTCTCCTATTTATTTCATTCCTCACACAGCCCATCCATATTTTCTTCGACCTTCATTGGTCATAGTAGTTATAGTGCCATAATTTTCATGTTGGCTGGCCAATCAATCACCGCACAATGTCCGGAGCGATTACATCGCCTTTACGAGAGATTTCGCGAAAAAGTATCCCTTACTGTAAGTATACTAAAGCCCCCCGCTTGGGCGGAGCACCGCCGTGTCCTCGTAGCGGCGATTGGCGGCGGCGATCTCTCGCGTCCGGCCTTGGTTCAAGCCATGGTCCAGAGTGAGAGGGAATGGGAAGGCGTTACCTCCTTCTGCGAAGCAGTCATGCTAGTGAAGGAGGTGGCGGGACGTGAGAGGGAAAGAACCTCACGTCCCAGTCGCCGCGGGAGCGTCGGGGGTCACGTGGTGGCTTCCGACCACCGTAGGCGCTGGCCTGTGGACGGTGAGTTATGGGCTAGCTCGCCGTCCGGCCGTCTTATGACGACAGGCCGTGTCGACGGCGCATTCGTGTTCCACGCGCGCCTCAAAGAGATGTCAGCAATCAAGTAGGGGTCCGCATGGGCCGATGCCTGCCAGGGCTGCGGGACTGTTCGAAAGAGATACCGTGGCCCTGGAACACAAAGGGCAAAGAAGGAACATGGATGGGTTTTAGTCAGTACAAGTCTGACACTCCCCTCCGCTCCGCCCAGAGTGTGGGGGGGGGGGGGGTCATTTGATGATTTCCCATCCGGAAAAAAAAAAAAAAAGTATACTAAAGCATTGAAGCTTCTCAAGAAAGTTTCCCAGATTATCAAATTTTCAGAAACTATGTCTTTAGGTACCTACTTAAGTTTTTTTCAAGTGTTTGATATACTTTACACATTTTAAGTTTTTTTTTTAATCATTGAGCACCGATTTAGGTACTTACAAGATTTCCTTCTTATTCCCATAAATTCAATGTATCCCTTAGACCAGGATTTATGCCAATTGCAAGTTCCTTCGGCTTCCTGTTTATCTTCCTGCCCTTGTTCCATGTTATTTGGGGTCGGCGCAACACGTTTTTTTCTTCCATGCTCCCCTGTCAATCGTCGCGCTATCATATTCTCCTTTTTCTTTCATATCATTCTTCACACAATTATACCGTTGTTTCTTTGGTCTTCCTCTCCCTCTCCACTTATCAATTTTCATATTTGGTACTCTTTTAGTCATGTTTGTAACGGCTTCCACTCTAAAATAATAATAAAAATACCTCTTATCTATGATGTTTGGTGAAGGGCCTAATCAAATCAGGGATTGGCTAACTCATGCTATCTGTTTGTCAATTACTTTAATAGACTCCTGTCCCAATATAGACTTCCTGTCTGCAAATCGGCCACTTTGTTACTAGCCGTTTTAGTGGAGGACCTATGACAATGCCTATCTGCTAAAAATATGCTTTTGTAGGTACTTACGGTATTATGGCGGATTTTTTGTCGTAGATGATTATAAGCGTAATCAATTTACAACGTTATCACTCTGCTGGAAACTGACCTAGTAGTTTTGATCCAGATTTTAAATAAACATAAACTAATATTGAAAGCAGCTCAGTTATATCATTAGGAATTAACTTATTCCTTCATAAACTAAAATACCGAAACAGATCAGAGAACTTCCAATTAATTACTTCAAAATAAAACTTAAGAAATGGCTCTTTAATAACGTGTTTTATACAATTAATGACTTTTTGACATATAAACCCATTTGTAATGGTTAAGTAGCTTGTGTTCCTATTTTTATTTTATTTTTTGATTTGTTATTTTATTTTTTTTTCTAATTTTATTACATTTTGTTAAATTTTTAACTAGTACTAGTACCTAAACCAAGAGTACATTGTGTTCGGTATTTTAATTTTAAGTTTGCATGCTGAAGGAAGTCAGCGAAATGTGTGAAACCTTTTATTTTATAAGACCATCATGTACCATATTTCATGCAAAATAAAGAATCTTGAATCTTGAATACATACAGGGTGTAAACAGACCCTTCACATACCTGTCAACCAAGCATTCTGTACATCAAACTATGCAACTTTACTAAAAAATTATTGCTGGGAATTGACTTTTTTTTTTGGGTGAAAAATCACGCTTTAAGATAGGACTCGATGGAACGCACTCAAAGCATTGTGCTGATGGATGGATTGAATAGTACGGGGGTCATGCAGGTGTGCAAAGTAAAAATCTTACATTAGAAACATGTATTTAAAAAAAAACTTGTAAAAAAGTTGGAACTTTGACCCCCAATATCTCCGTAACTAGAAGGTTCCCAGGTATGGTCTAGAACAAAAAAATTATCGCTAAGACGGGGAGAACAAGTGCCTTTCGGTTATGTTAAGGGTCTATTTATACCCTTTATTTATTTTTGGCATTCTTTACTAACAAGACTGTCAATCGAGGAAAAACCGATAGAACTATACAAATATCCTATTCTAACACACACTTTACCACAAGTTTCCGTCGTTTGTGCAAACAACATAAAGTTTTAAACTGTACACGTTAAAGGTTTATTTATTTTATCCTCAATATAAAATTATGACATAACCTCGTATATCTTTAGAATTTTAAACATAATAGATACAGTAAGAGGACATGCACCTGCGCCTTACTTCACCTACAAATTACAATTTGTTATAAGGTTAATTCTGTACTCAGAGACTTAAACAGCCTTTAAAGTTGACGAGTGCTTAATAAATGAAGAATGAACGATTTTACCGTCATATTATTATGCAAGCGCATTTATAAGTAGTGTTTGGACTTAAGGGTTGTGGTGGAATGTTAATTTACTGGATTTCTTGACATATTTTATTGAAGCGGCTTTATTTTATTTTCAAAGGAATGGGTTACTAACACTAACAAAAGGTTACTAAGCTATACAAAAATACCAATTCACTATCCTAAGTTTAGATGCTTTAGGTTGTAATCGGCCAATACTCAGAAAATAACTAGTTTGTATGCCGAAAATTCCTACTAGAAATAAGATCGACCAGACGCCAACCCAGAACGCTTTTCTTTGAAAAATCAGTCATTGATTTCAATTCAGCCACGAATTACTGGCTTCTTAAGGAACGACTTACTAGGACTTTGCAGGCCCTAGTCACTAACCTAGTCTGCCGAGTCGTATAATCGCCGATTCTTAAAACTTCATCTGTTGTAAACAAAGATCATGATTGAATAGTTTTCAATACACTTTCTGGAAAACTGGTTCTTATCGCACTACGATTAGGTTCAACATGCAATGAATGGATTTTTCATTTATCACAACGTGTGCGGAAATAAAGATTTCCACAGATAACTGTACATAATAAGTTCAAATTGGTTAAATTCCTATAGTCGGCGGTGATTGTTTTTTTTTTAACCTTGGCATAGAGATATGCGGCTTTATAACAGCGTAAATATTTTTTGCATATTTAAATTGTGTTTATGAATAGAATATTTTATATATTCTATTCATAAACACAATTTAAATATGATATGATAAAAGAAAATATTTACTTTTATGAACAAATTAACATTTATTTGTGTTCTTAATTCAAAAATATTTGAATTTTCTTTTTTTCACATTAAGCTGTTTCAAGCGGCTTCATACCTTTGCTTCTCCTTCAACCTAAAAAAGGAAATTAAAATCACAGTTTCCTTCATAACAAAAATACTTTTCGTTCTATAATTTTATTTCTTCGAAAGTTTATTTAAAAACGTCGTTTGGTACTCGTGGGCATTTATTATTGCAGTTCTCGGCTCCATAACAACCTCGCCTGCGGCTTGGGTGTGAATTCCACCTCGAATGCAAATACAAAGTTTCCCCACTTATATCCAAATGTACTATTCCAGGAACCCATGGAATATATTCAATCATGATATTTCAAACAAAACACAGTTGTCTTTGCCCCAATTTACCACAAAAAAAACTTTAATATTCCATAACTCATAACAATAAAGCTTTCTTTTGTCATAGCTGTCATAATTTCCTGTTATTAAATAAAAGATCAGCTGAACGAGCATAATGAGCACATAGATAATATTCATAATCAGAGCACAATGAAATGCAATTCAAGCATTTATCGTGCGTGGCGTGTGAAGGATCCCTGGTTTAGTCCAGCCCATTTTGCTATTATGGATTATTATCGTTAAGTGATGCTTATAGATCATTATGCTTTGGATTCTCGTGATGTTAGTTGAAAGAGTTTAGAGTGTATAAAAGGTGACTGGTTCTGTAAAGTCTGGGAAGCAGGTCGACAATAAAAAAACATCCCCGAAATTAATTTAGTTTTTCGGAATACACAATTTATTAATATTACAATTTTCGCATCCAAAAGTCCTAGGTAAAGTGAAAATAGCAATTAAGAAAATGTATAAGTTTATTTTAATAATTAATAATGGTTGTTCTTTATGGTTGGGATAGTCTACCGGAAAGCTAACGTCAGTCTTGTTAATAGTCGTTGTGGAAATATGTAACGCTATGACAGCGATTGTGACTTGTGTAGGCCCTCAGCCGGCCCGGGGGCACCTAAGAAGCCGATTCCTGCCGGCTTCCCTTCAGGAACAAGGCGCTCTAGCGCATTAGGTAGGTATTTCCAGCAGCAGCTTTTGTCGTCAGCTGAGCTCTTCGGTCCAGCCGGGAGATTAGCTAGTACAAACAGACAGACAGACAAAAATTAAAAAAAATATGTTTTTGTTAAAAGTGCCGTATTTTCATATGCATTCAGTAAAAAGCTGTTATTTTGATGTTACAAACAGACACTTTAATTTTATTTATTTGTGTAGATAAGAGTACTATTAAAGTTTAACCTGACATTAAATTAAGAATTTAATGCAATGACCAACTACATATTTCATTTTTAATTTTTTTTTGGAATGCAGTTGTTCTAACGGAGGAGGTAACTTTGATCCTCACTTTCTGTGGTGAAGTTTGTGGTATATTTTTCAATGGAACATACTGTTGTACATACCTTAACATTTAGTAAATATTCAAAGACGAACAAAAAGCTTGTTATTATATTTGATTACCTTTAAATTTTCACAAAGCAATTTAAAAAACAAAAAAAAAACAACCAAAGTATAGTATTTTTTTTTCCCAAAAAAAACAATTTTTTATAACCCAAAAAAGAAGGTTGACCAAGTTACTCGATATCTATCGGAAAATCAAAACAAAACAAATGCCATAGCATACTGTACGTTGACCGTTTGAACGGATATGACGCATATACGATTTTTTTTAAAATGTTTTCCTGTATTTTAAAGCATCTTTCCTGTGCCAAAAAAAATGCTAGCTTTTCCGTCTAAAATCCCTAAAACTTTTTTAACCCAAAAATACATTATTACGCTGAAGAAGCCGTTTGTTGACCCTAAAGCCTTCAATTTCTACATTGTCCATATCACTCATTACCTACATACAGAGGTCTTATCAAAATTTTATCTAATCATACATTGCTGTAGTCACCTGACATCGTCATTACAAGGGACCTCACAATGATTTTACGACGTGATTAACCTCAACATGATTGTATTTTCACATGGACCTCACTTAACAACCTGGCCATACTTGTACCTAAAGACCTAGACGTAACAGTAATACTAAAGGACGGAATATTATGATTTAGTGTGTAGTTACTTGTAGGAAAATATCAATAGGTACTTGAGAATAGGTGTAGTTTCACATAAGAATAGGTCGGTGCATCTTGATCCATAGGTATGAGGTTATCTGCCGGAATGTTCGTCATTTTCATTTATATGGCTATGATTAAGTACTCTCCTCATAACATAATTCACGCCTGTAATCCCTGAAGGATTTCAAAATTCTTAATAGTAGGTACACCAACATTTCGCCAATTATATTTTAAGTCTCATGTAAGAGGGGGCGAACCTTTTGCCATCAACCGGGCACAAATCCAGACCCCGTGACTGCTACTGAGAAATCCTTGATGGAAAAACACAATGACAATTTGCGCGATCCGGGAAACAAACCTAGGGACCTCATGCTCACTAGTCGCGCTTGACAAAACTCGACCATCGAGGATTAATAATTATAAACACATACCACATGTAAATACAACAGTCTCCGATATGGAATGTTTATTGAAAAAGCTTGACCAGACGCTCCAGAAATCATTTCCGAGGGGCTTAATTTGTGTCTTTCATCTTTTATCTATGTAGTAACATAGCAACCAAAACCAGTTACAAACTCAAACACTGTTTGATAAGGGCGTAAGTACCACATACATGGAACAAGCCATGTATGCACCTGGGTACTTTATTAATTACCGAACAGACACCGGCAATTGAGACCGACCTTCATCAATGGACAGGTATACGTTTCGCAGAATGTGTGGAAACGAACTGGCCGTTTTTGATTGGCTATTTACGAGTACTGTCAGATGTCGGGTCTTGCCCTGGATGTTCGAACTTTAAATATATTATCTTGTAATGACTCATCACTTTTGTATAAGGCATCTGTCTAAAATAAAAGTGTGTAGATGGTGTAGTGTGGTATGGTAGACAAATTCTGCTTTGTATTCATGTGGCATTAAACTTACTAGTTTTTAGCAAAGACTTCTCAAACTTTTTGCTCTTTTGATCTGGGGTCCTCTCCGTCTGCAGAGAACGTAGGATTATACAGTACTCCTACCGACTAAACGCCTCGGTTTCTATACACTGTGTACGACACAATTGGCTTACGACATACATGCACGTACATTTGCAAGCACCCCCATCTGGTATCATTCGATCCCACGACCACACGTCCTCCCATAAAGGCGCGCATGGAACAGTGTGTGCCATCTCCTTGTTGCTAACAGCTAGTACCTAAGTGATACTGATGGGTGAGAGTCAACCTCTGTGAACAACTCTAGAGGTTAGCTTCCTCAATAGAAAAGGATTTCAAACTCACATTTTATAATTCGCGTTTCCAACAACTCCGTGTGAACTAATAAAAGAATCATCATTATCAATCCCGCCTTCCTTCTTACAAGGAACTTGATAAACGCGGAATTTTATTCTACAAGGTTTTCCGCAATAAGTGCAGGTCCTGTGGGAGGGAACATCCGACTCTACTCACCAGCACTTAAAGTGTAAACTGTAAAGTATAAAGATCGACCACATCCTGAGTCCAAAGACAAAACGTGTCGAATGAATGGACACATTCCAGTAACGACAGTTTTCAGCAAAACGATTTTTGTAATGGTTATGATTTGGTTAAGTGCAGCTCATCAGGACGAGTGCGATTTTCTTTTGAAAATTTTCTCGTCAAGTAAATGATGATCATAAAAATATAACAAAAAAACAAACAAGTAAGTTAAGCAAAATATTTTATTTAAATCGAGGTTCTCGAATGGTTATTAAATTCCAATAAAAAAAGCAAAATATTGTAAGTACTGCTACTCGATAACAGATGGCAGTAGTATAAACATTCAATTCCATTAATTACTAATTCGCGCCGAATTTTAAATAACAATGTAATTTTTTCCTCTTAATGTAATTATGCAATACGGCTAGACTCGGCTACACGCCGCCTTGCATGTTACATCATAGTATTCGGAGTATTAAACAAGTAATTAGGAACGCAGATGCTGCGCTAATTAAATTTGACATGACACTTATGAACTCTTTAGGTTTAGACACCGATCGTTGTGAGGATTTCACATGGATACTCCTATATATTATTCACTGTGGTATGTAATAGTGTAAAATCATTAATCAGGCTTAGGATTTCCCATGACTTTAGGATAATTCGACATGAAAATAAAATAAATTCTACTTTTTTTTGTACACTTTTGCCAATCAATATAATTATAGCCAAAAGTCCTTGTGGTATTTTCAAAATAATTATGATAATTATTTATTTAATAAATGTTTATGTTCCAGGTACGACCATAAATGTCGAAGAAACAACCGCACATTAAAACAAAACCGACGATGAAGTCTGAAGACGCGTTAGCTAAAATGCCTGCCATTAGAAAATATGTGAGGACACTCTTGTGACAATTGTTAACCTTAAAACAATGACGGAAGCGGCTTCGTCTTATGAAATGCAATCTCGAAACGATGAACAAAATGACGGGAAAACAAAGCCAGGGCTGTCTGCCGGCAAAATATTCTATAAGCCAGGGATCACTGAAGAAGAGACGGATGAAACAAGCGCTTTCGACAGTTCGGTGGTTGACACCCCTATGCTTGGTATCGGGTTGGGTGGGAGCGGATTCCTGAGGCCACCACAGATATACCCTTCGAGTAGTCTTCACAGAATACCCACGTATGCCAGCTCGATTGGACAGAGCACTGTATACCGACAGGATACTTGCAGGTAAACTATCGTTTGAGCCTAACCTAATTTTGTTATTATTATGTTTGAAAATTTTATTCATAATACGTAAGTATTTTGTAACAATCTGGAATAGGGAGATAACTTTCACTTGTCCGCCTCGCACTGATAAAGTATTATATTTTGATAATTTAATTCATAACATTTTGCAATAGACAGCTACGATCATTAGACTTTTTAAAACCTAACCTTTGCGGGTTTTCAAGAAAACATTAATAAAAGTTTAGGTTCAGCCTATTCCACGTGTAAAGAGTCTCATAGATGTTTATACTAGGTAATATTATAAAGAGGTAAAATTTGTTTGTAAGTTTGTGTGTAGGGTTTATCTTTGCAACTACTGATCCGATTCAGAAAATTCTTTCACTAACGGGAAGCTACATTATCCCCGAGTGTTATAAGCTACATTTAAAATGTTCCCTTGAACCCAATTTTCGTATATAACGAGAGCGATGCCGCGAGCAAAAGCTAGTGTTGGTATGTAAGTCAATCAGATCAAGGATTTTAGGAGTTCCTTGATCACTGTCGTCAACATTGTGTCCTTTAATAATGAATTCATAACGAAAGCGATAAGTGTCGGTACAGCCTTAAGTTCTTTAGGTCAACGAAGAATTTATAAATGATAATTAATCACTTTATGTTGTCATTAATTGCAATTATTATCAGGCCGTTAACTCAGCTGTTTGTCCATAAATTGTGTGCCGTGAATCAATCCTTGAGGTGCCGATATCTAATCGTAAAGATAATACGTTGACTTATCGAAATAGTTTTGTAGAATGAGTTATTCGCGTGTGTATTTGCGACTGCTTTGTGTCGTACCATAATTATTAAATATTTAATCATTTACTTGAACATTGAATGTAGTTACAGTGTTTAACATGGTATCAGTGCGGTGACAATTAAAATGTAAAATGCGTCGGCGACGTAAACAGTGATTAGTACATTTAAGTGTAATTGAATAAGTGTTGTTTTTTTCTAAATTCGAATAATCTCTAACAGGTATGTTACTGTAGATTTAAGTACGGAATTTGGTAGATAGTAGTATATATGCCTATCGGTTTTAACGTCCGTGAAAAATGTCGGACCCTCCCATTAAAAGATATCTTGCCCGTGCCCCCTTGGTAGATAATGTAGACATTGTTACTTTTTTTTAAACCTAATTTACTTCCTTTTTGATGTGATCCTGTGTAAATAATTAAGTAAAGATTTTCCATAAAGAACTCCATGTTAAAATAACTTTTTTATGATGACCACTGTTTTTTATAGGTTTTTTAAACTTACACAAAGTTTATGGAAAACTGTAAACAATTTACGTGATAACGTGCAATATCCGTTTCAACTGATAATTTATAATTGCTTAACCGTCAACCCTACTCTCCGACTTAGGTAAATATGAGTGACAAAGCAAAGGAAAATCATTAGTAATCATTTAAAAACAGACAATTTTTTTTGAAGCATGACTCGTAGGGCTTTAAAAATATAAGACGAGCTTGTACTTGACCTATTTGTCACCATTATCTTTCTTTCTTTTATCAATGTGGAGCTAATACCTTTAGTCTTTGTTAATTGTCCAATGTTTGCTGAAAATAAAGTGTCACATTTGTTCATTATTCAAAAAATGGTTACCACTAAATAAAAAAATCACCCATGTGGAATGCTGGTAGAAACCGAGCCTGCATAGAAAGGCTAGGCACACAACGGTTCGTAAAAATGCGTAGGTAGGCATTTTAATGTCACAAAGGAGGTTGGCAAACAGGTCTCAAAAGAGGTTCTTAGGCTGTATTCTTAATGCGACAATGCTTCTGAAAGAAATGTCAGAGAGCTCTTGTTCGGTAGCAAGCAAAGTTAGGTTTACATTTGCAAGTAGCTCAAGCTGTCTTTCTCATATCTAGATCTTATAGATATTTTGATATATATATATACGGTTAATTATTTAAGGTTTGAAATATTCGAACACAATGCGACTAAGAAACTTAGTCTTTCATCGCTATATGCGCTTGAATTGAAAGATACTGTCTTTCAATTCAAGCGCAGACTACAGGAAGATCTTAATCTTGTGTTATTGCTATGTGTTGCCACATAATTACTATTATTGTATTTATCAAACGTTAAAGTACTATGGTTTAAATCCCACCATCTAAGCTTTAAAATCAGTGACTAATCAAGCAATAATTCGAGACAAAAGGCCCAGAATGTTTCTCCCACAATTACACACTCACCCGTAATCCATCGCCGAACAACAAGATAATGTCAATTTATAATGATTTTGACAAATTGCTCGACAGTCTACATTGGTAGCTATTGATATTGCCGCGTAAATACACGAATCACCAGTAATCTTAATACTTATCTGTGGTCGCGTAGCTTTTCCGAGAATACTATCTCTCTGTATTTTGTGTACTTACTACATAAGAACTTAAGTTAAACTTATCATGAATAGAAAATAAGCATAGGCCTTTTACGTCTAAAGAGAATAAAGGTTCAGACCCATCTTAAGGTTGTTGTCCCCACAGGGGCAGTGATTCTCCATACAAATTTTGATGAAATCAACGTTTCGAATTTCTTCCTTTTCTCTTCCTGAATTCCATTTTTTTTTTCATAAAATCAAGGTCTACTGTAGATACGTTCTGGTCATTTCCTTTTTTTTAGCAAATAATAAGTTAAGAAAATATGACCCTCCAAAATTGACATAAAATGCACCATTTTTACGGCCGTGATTAGAGGACTACCAGACAAATTCGAAAAGTTTTAAATCATTGATTATTATTTTTGTTATAATAAGGTGGCTGTTGGGTTGATGCCACTAATATTACTTTTCCGATACGTCAAATGAAAATGACGTAACATTAGAAATGCCTCATTGTCTACGAATGTTATTCTAATACATTATCTACGAGAAAATAAAGTACACAGGTATCTATCGATATCGAAATTAGTACTTATAAAGTCAACAGCCATTTCATCGTTAACAAAAGTGCAATAAACGATTATGATACATAATAAGTCATATATAAATAAAAAGTAGACCGGCGGGTATAATTACATATATCAAGGAAATTGTAGGTACCTACAAACAATAAAGTACTTACATAGATAAGGTACTGATTTGGTGACTGCAAGACAAGAAAGTGAAACATAAAATTTTTTGAGTATGCAAGGGTCTAAATATGTGGATATAATAATAAAAATAAAAATTTATAAAATAGTTTATTGTCTCAAGGAAACATTCATTAGTATACACTGTTTAACATGATGCTAATTAATGCTGCAGAAGTCTGTATACAGACATTGTGAGCCCTGCCTCTCAAACTAGGATAACCTGTATCTTGAGAGACAGTGTTCAGCTGTAAGGTTGCTTAAATATAGGAATTATACAACTGCGGACTGTGCCATCTTAAAGTACGTGTTAACAATCAAATTGCTTTTAAACATAAACATATAATATTTTAAGGAAAAGGAAAAATTAAAATTAAAAAAAAAATAGTATTAAAATAACAATTTAATACTTTAAGTGTATGTGAATGGGTGAATGTATGTGAGGATGTGTTTAAGTATGCATGTGTGGTGAGTTTTTGTATGGGAGTAGTGAGTGTGAGGTGTTCTATGTGAGGCAATAAAAGCAAAACAAGACAATATTAGGCAATGCATTTTAGCAGAGATTCAGTTTGTGTGTAGTCTTGTTGAAGTAGCCATTCCATCACCTTAGCTTTCAATTCAAACTTATTGCAATCCAGTATATTTAATTCTTTATGAATTTTCTTGTAGATGATTGAACTTAATGCGAAGTATTGGTGTTTGGCAAAAGCAGTTTTGTGTCGTGTACCTGGGGGAATATTGGTTCGTTTGGTGAGATCAGACGGTGGGACAGACGAGTGTCTTCTGAGAATGGATTGCAACACGAAGAGCTGTCGAACTGTTAGTACCTTACAATTTGAGTAGAGTTGAGTTGTTGGATAACGATAAAGTTTCCGTAGCATCACTTTCAGTATAGCCGCACCACCCCATACATTGATGCAGTACCCAAGAACGAAAGTATCCGGGTTTGCTGAAGCTCTAAGTGACTTAAATATGTGTATCAGTCTCAGCGTTCTCGAGGTTAGGGCATCAATATGTTTATTCCAGCGTAACCTCTATTTGAACACCCAGGTATTTGACGTGATCTGTTCACGTGAGTGTTGGACATTGGCATGAAAATGACAGATGTGAGCAAGTGTGCGCTATTATCGAAAAGGTGTGGTCCGGTGCGGTGTTCTGACGGATGGCGAAAGGAATACCTATATGATGTCTTGTTGGAGTTGAGGGTAAGGAGGTTTAAGATGAGCCATTTTATTATTTCACGTAGTGCCAATTCCGCGTTACTTTTAACACTACTCCATGTTGACCCGTCAACTATAACCACGGTATCATCGGCATATACAAAGATCGTCGAGTTGGGGAGGGACATTCTGCATAAGTCATTTACATATATTTGAAATAAATTAGGAGCCAAAATGCTACCTTGGGGCACTCCGTAGGATAAGGTTTTATCATCACTGAAGTGATTATCGATAGCTATAAGAGTAGGGGAAGACCAAAGAAATGATAGTTGGACTGTGTGAAAGATGATATGGCTAGAATGGGGGTGAGTCATGAAATGACGACTAATAGAGAAGTATGTTTGATGTGAAAAATCTATTTATATGCGCGCCTAGGCAGTAAAACCGACTCGTATGCCGTGACGGAAGATTAGCATGACGCTGTCACAGCGTGATGCCTCCTCGATGCCACTTAAAATCAACCTCTTCCCATTAGAATAAAGTTTGTCTTAGAATTGTAGATCTGCATAATTATGCCGTTTTCGAAAGTTCCACGCTACTCAATTAGTGATGTAGTTTTGTCGTATGCAGATTTGATCGATAGAAACCGATAAAAGAAAATACTTTAATGTAATGTTTATTCTTTATTTTACTCCATAATATCTCTTTATAGGTTTTTTTATTAATTAAGAATTATTATTATTACATAGATGTTACAAATCTGCCGGGCGTCCAGTGACGGCCATTTAAAAAAAAAATATTAGTAATCGTTTATTTATAAAAAAGCCACATTAACACAAAAAAAAAAAAATGAAAAAAGAGCACAGTTGCTTATTTGCCTGAGCTAGATTGAACCTGTGTTTCAGGCAGTATAATTGAAGACATGTTTCGCCGACCCCAAATAAATTGAGTTTTTTCTGATTCAAGACAGGATTAAGTTATTAAAAAAGTGAATTTATTTTATCAAAGGTCTTACCTACTTATTGACATTTCTTTATCGGCATAAACCCACCTGTGTTTTCAAAGTATACCTAACATACGTAGATGTGCGGTTTTACTCAAGTGGAAAATTCGAAGAACACATTTTATTTTTACAAACACGGATAAAAAATTAAATTCAACGCAATAACGCACAAAAAGGTTTTATTTCCTAAGTTTGTAAGGCCGGCTCGTGGCCAGAACACTAACAGAAAGCCAAATATTTCTAAAGAAAAAAAAACTTAATGGCGTTTCAAAAATGTTTTGACCAAATTCGGCCGGTGCTACTATTTGAATCGAACAGTAAAAAGGTTTAAACATTGATAATGCAAATAAGAGGATGCTATTCTACGAAACAAAACATGGCGATGCTTGCAAATATGGTTAAATAGTATTTCAAAGTATTCGCGTATTTTCGGTCACTTTCATCGTGTCCAAGGCTTACAAATAAACCCGTAGACAGGGAAAAGCCTACGGTTGATAGGTTAATCTTCTAAAATCCAGCGAAATCTGCAAACACTGATACGAGTCCAGATAATCTTGATTAATGACGGCTACAAACCTTTCCACCGTTGAACTAGTAGATAGTAGGAAGAAAAATATAGACTGTTGAACTTCTTATCAAGTCTCTCTATTTGTTATTCGAAGGAGTGTTGCACTTCTAAGATTAACAATTTAATTAACCTTTGGCAATTAATGCGAAACATAGTTTTTATTTTATTTTCATAGACAATTTTACACGAAACAAATTATGTTATGCTTCCGTAGCCAACTGATATTAAAGAAAAAGGATTTCAATCCTTTTTGGGGTATTGAGTGACCGCTGACAGGAGAAAATGTGTCGACCCCTTTGATTACATGCTTTCTTAGACACATGGAATTTAAAAAATGGTTGGCACTTAGACTTACTATAATATTTTGTAAATTCTGATGTAAATTACTGAGTATAGAAAGTCTAATCATACCTTATCGCTGAATTACTGTAAAACCGAATATTAAATAGAGGTCAACTGATATAGCTTATGGTGCTTGATCTCTTTTGCGTCACGAAGAAAGCATCTATGAACGATACCGTTACCAATGTCATTGAGACATACGGCCAACACGTTTTGCACATGCACGGCACTACATACTTAGCAGATGATGATATCAGAGGACATTATACTGATAGAAAACAAAGATTGACGCACTTCTAACACTGTGCGCAGACTGAGTCAAGTATGTCTATTAGAGAGACTATCGCTCTAAAACAATGCCGGTGCGCACACTTGCAACAAAACAGTTAGATATAGTCAGTCAGATTAAGGTACTAAAAATACTAACATATTTTTAGGTACATTTTTGTGTTACTAACATTTTATGTTTTTAATGTTTTTTGTTTTGTGTTATATAATTATGTAACTTATATGGAGATTCTCTGAAATAAATAAATAAAACAGTTTCATAGTCTAAGTGGTAATGTACTGAAAAAGCCTTTTTGGAGTCAAGAAAAACAGTTCTGTGTATGTATGGTAGATGTTTTATTACTGGTCAGCGAACTGCCTACTGTATTGGTCTATTGTGTAAATCTGTTTCTTCTAAACTAACATACTGAATAGATGTGTTGCTGTTGCTGGGGAGTTATGTGTCGCCATTTCTTCTTCCCAGCTAAAACACCAACACGCGTAGCTTGACCACCGTGGAAACGGGTTTTGTCGACGGAAGAATCGACAAAGTGACGGATCAACAAAAGAAGTCTGTATTTTTGTTGATTCTTCCGTCGACAAAACCCGTTTTACGGCGATCATGCTACGCGTGCAGAAAATGTCGGGCGGGCGTTTTGGGGGACTGTCACTAATGTCTCTTGTAAACTTTAACGTTCAAAAAGTGCTGATTATCAGATTAATTTGAATAAATCACTTTTGATATTGATTTATTACCAATTATAACAGTTTCTATTATAATAATAACGTTATCTAAATCGCTAAGCTAGTTCTATTGTCAACTCGACAAAAAAAATGGAAAGGTTTTTAAAATAATGATTTATTAAGCAGTGAACATTATAAGTAAACATGAACAAACCTCTTTATAGGCCGTGATAGAACATTTTAAACGGAAAATGGCTTCACAACCAATATCTCAATGCTAATAAATTGGAGATTACAGTAGAGCTATTTTCCATGGCAGAAACAAACTTTTCTTTCATAGTTTCGACGTAGGTAATGGAAAAAAGATATATTATTGAGCAAATAAGCGGTGCAGGGGGTGACTATGACGTCCGATGGAGTAAAAGAGATGGCGCTAGATGACCTGTATAGCTTTGTCTCTTTCCCACACTAGAATTACCCATAGTAGGTCAGGTCCAAAAATCAGTTTTGATACTTTTGACAGGTCATCCCCATTTACCTATACCTAACGGACGTCACATTGTTCTTCCCGCAATTGCAATATTTTTTTTTGTAGATATTAGTTAGGTCATAGATAGGAGCTAAATAATAACAGCAGCTCGGGTCCATCTTCAGGTTAAGCCGCACTTGCCTAGGTTAGTCCGTGAAAGGGTGACCGCCTATAACATACCGAGTTTCCTCCGTGCCTCGATAAGCACGTTAAACCGTTGGTTTCGGCTGTCATTTGTAGATCTTTGACATTCGTTTTGTAATCAGTGGCCCGAAAGTATAACAATCAGTCTTACCAAGGGGTATCGTATAACCCAGTATTAACTGGATTGTGGAGGTCAGATTACAGTCGCTCCATGTAAAAAAAATCAACTGCATCCGGTTAGACTGGAAGCCGACCCCAACATAGTTAGGAAAAGCAGATGATGATAGACCATAGATAGGATTTTTTAGTGAGGTACGAAGATATTGAAAGATAAAGTTCCAACCGTATGAATTCACGACCCCTGTTTGTTCAGTTGCATGCACGAAACTAATGTTTTCCCTGCGTTACATTGCGCCCTGCCGTAGACAGCGGTGTTTCACTCCAAAAATAAAAATTGTTTCCCAGCCCAGCAATTATTTTCACTCAAAGTAACTTGGTTTAAACCTCTGATTTTTCGGATTCTTGTGCATATTGTATTATTATTAAATACTTCGCTGAATCCCAGGCATGGTCCAGAGCAAAAAAAAATATCGCAAACGGGGAGAAACAAGTGCCTTCTTGCTTCGTTAAAGGTCTTTTTACACCCTTTGTGTATAACACCTACCTATAATTACATGTATACCGGGTGTAAACAGACCCTTCACATATCCGTCAACCAAGCATTCTGTACATCAAACTAAGTAACTTTACGCAAAAATTATTGCTGGGAATCACGTTTTACGGTAGGACTCGATGGAAAGCACTCATAGCATTGTGCTGATGAATGAATTGAATAGTAGTCGAGGGTCGTGGAGGTGTGTAAAGTAAAAATCTTACATTAAAAATATGTATTTAAAAAAAAACTTGTGAAAAAGTTGGAACTCTGACCCCCAATATCTCCGTAACTAGATGTTTCCCAGGTATGGTCTAGAGCAAAAAAATGATCGCAGTGACGGGGAGAACAAGTGCCTTTCGTTTATGTTAAGGGTCTATTTACACCCTTTATATCGATTCGTGAATAACCATTGAAGGAATTTAACATCATGAGGTAACTAAATCAGCATGCCTGCGAGATATTTCTTGACGGCATCGTCATGTAAAGTCAAGTCAGACGCGCGTGTAAGGCATTAAAACTCTGACACCAGGATAGGCACTAACCACACGAAAATGAAAAGAAGATGTACTGAATGCATAGTTGACGGGTATGTGGTGGTGTACCTTGAATATTTTTTGCGGGAAAAGCTTTGCTTAAGCAATGGCTCCACTACATTAGAAATGTATAACATTAATCTTCTAATATTAAGTTAGATAGTCGTATAATTCAATACTGCCCAGTGAAATAACTTAGAAATTTCGTAAAATCAAAAGTTAACGACAGTTCTCTCCAAATATTACGACTCAAATGACACCCCAGTCGTCGAATAAAGTACAATAAATCTTACAAAACAACATCTGTTACACCATTATTTAATTTAAGCTTATAATTAACACTGTTGAACAAACTAATAAACATGAAATAAAACAGCAAATAACATAAAGGATTTTGTTAATTCTTGTTAAGTTGATCTTAGTTCAAACTTCTGACGTAGCTGTGGGTGTGGTCTGATATCTGGTGAGAAGAATATTGACAAAGTTGATTGTGGGGAAATCCTATTTTTCTATCTGTATGGGAGGGACGGCATCCTACCAACTAGAACCCCATGGTGTTTCTTCTGATATCATTCGCGACTCGAAACCGTATTTTTATTTATTGCACTACTACAGGGTGTAAACAGACCCTGCACATAGCCATTAATCAAGCATTCTGTACCTCAAACTAAGTAACTTTACGCAAAAAATATTGCTGGGAAACGACTTTTTTTTTGGGGTGGAAAATCACGTTTTACGGTAGGACCCGATGGAAAGCACTCAAAGCATTGTGCTGATGGCTGGATTGAATAGTAGAGGTGTGTAAAGTAAAAATCTTACATTAAAAACATGTATTTAATAAAAAACTTGTGAAAAAGTTGTAGACCCCCAATATCTCCGTAACTAGAAGGTTCCCAGGTATGGTCTAGAACAAAAAAATTATCGCAAGGACGGGGAGAGTAAGTGCCTTTCGGCTACGTTAAGGGTCTATTTACACCCTTTGTACTAATGAGATGAAACGACTTTTCTTGTTTTTCTCATGTGTTTTATTTCACTTTGCTAATAACCAAGATCTGAAACATGAGTTTCTTGAGCATGAAATACAAGGTGTAAACGGACCCTTCACGAAGCCGTCAACCAAGCATGCTGTACATCAAACTGTGTATGTAATCCTACGCAAAAATTATTGCTGGGAAACGACTTTTTGTTTTGGGGTGAAAAATCACGTTTTACGGTAAAACTCTATATAACGCACGCAAAACATTGTGCTGATGGATGCATAAACGAGACAAGGAGGTATTAAAAGTAAAGTTATAACCATAAAAGTCATTATTATAAAAAACCTGTGACAAAGTTGGAACTTTGACCCCCAATATCTCCATAACTAAAAGTTCCCAGGTATGGTCCAGAACAAAAAAAAATATCTCAATGACTGGGAAAACAAGTGCCTATTCGGCTTCGTTAAGGGTCTATTTACACCCTTTATGTATGACACTATAAATATTTTTAACTGTTCTTACGGGTTTACTAACGGGAATTGATCTTATTTTTTTAACTGGTCTCTTAAGTTACAGTTGATTGTCTGTCCATCTCTACCCCATACACCTGAAATTAATGGATTAAAATATACAACGATGAATTGAAGAAACTAAAGTACGACAAATAAAGATATCAAAACAAATCTGTACAAATAAACGAATTAAATTACATACGTCACATCAAAACATTAAAATTTCGTCTTAAATAATAAGATTTACAAGTTTACAGTAACAGATTACTGTAATAACCGTAGAGTGTAAGTAAATAAAGAGAGTAGTACCAAGTAAATAGATAATAAACTACGTTGTATAATATATGACAGATTTAGCCCAACTTAACCGTTTAATTCCGGGATAAGTCTAACCCCCCGGTCACTTTTAAGCTAGGAGCAAATATGTAACAAACTTTGGGAGGTAAGGGCAACTGTTGTCACTTTTAAAGGGAACTCAAAAACTGCTGTCAACTCACACACACTTCGAAATTCAAACTCGCTGTCAAACATACTATAGGAATATACAGGAGCATTTTGACTCGCTAGCCGCAAACAAAAACTATGATGGGGAGCAAATACTGAATCAACAAACTAAGGAAATTTTGGTTATGGGGCGTTCTCAATTTTTTTTAAAGAAAAAAAAACATTTAAAATAATCCGTTCTGGGTATATCTCTTATGTTGTTGTCTAAGAGAATAAAAAAATTCACATAAATAGACAAAATACAGTAGAGCTTACGAAACGTCAGCTACGTGAAATACATGCCAGCCCTTTTGGGGATACCTATTACTCAATTATTGATAATCAGCCAAGAAAGTATTTACTGCAGAAAGTAAAATTAAAAAAAAAAAAATGATGACATTAGCGTGTAAAGTTTGAATTAATTATCCATAATAGGGTGCTTTTCATCATCGGCCTAGCCTTTTCCCAAATATGTTGGGGTCGGCTTCCAGTCTAACAGGATGCAGCTGAATACCAGTATTTACATGGAGCGATTGCCTATCTGACCTCCACAACCCAGTTAATACGAAACCCCTTGGTAAGACTGTTCGTCAGACTTTTTGGGCCACTGACTACCTGTAACGACTGTCAAAGATCTACAAATGACAGCCAGAACCAACAGCATAACGTGCTTTTCGAGGCACGGAGGAAACTCGGTACCTATGTAATGGGTGGTCGACTATCCACAAACCAACCTAGGCAAGCACGGCTTAACATAAAGATCGACCCGAGCGGCTGTTTTTATTTCGCCACGAGCTCCTCATAATAGGGTAGTTTTGTACTGGAAAAAATCGCGTGGGTGTTGAGTCCCGGGCGATGTTTAGCACCAGCAGGGATACCTATCAATAACAAGTGCATAGGTGCGAGTCCGTGCGAGCCTCGTGCGACCAATCACAATCATTGTTTAGTTGTTTGAGTGCATTTAGGGCTACCTGTGCTCAGCTAGAAAAATCGAAGTGTGAAGAAAGAATGAATCGATGAATTTCGCCAGGTCCTTTTTGTCGCAGACCGGTAACAACGGTAGTTCGGTCAAATAGACGTATTAATTTTGTTAATTGTAGATACAATCCTTGATAGTTTTAGCGAAATAAATTAGTTCATCTCTTAGCGTGTCGATGGCAATCTATTTTGCGTCGGCCCAGAACTTAGCAATGAGTTTGACGCTATCACTAACCTTCATAGCATCAGTTCCTGTAGCATGCACTAGCATTTAGCAATATCGACGTTATTATTATTATTGCTAGCCCATATTGCCCCACAGCTGGGGAAAGGCCTCCAACGGTCGCGATTCTGCGCAACTTCTTTCCAATTCTCAAGGAAGACATCCAGTTCGTCCCGCCAACTCTTCCGTGGTCTGCCGCCACACCATGTCACTTTTTCAAGGAACCGAAGCAAATGTTTCATGATTCGACCTTCTACGGTCCGGATTCCCAAAGATATTGTAATTGTTTTTGGCTTTCGTACTAATGGTGGTTTATATGAAATTAACAATATTATTCAATTTTCAAAATAATGCATACAATATTGTCATTTGAAAAGTTTCTCACTTAGAAATAAACTACAAAATTTAAAAGACATGATCCAATGAACCCAATGAAAAAGAGCTATGGAGAGAACCTGTAAAAATAAAACAATACAACGAGTAATCATCAAGTCATGCAACGATCCTAACACCTAACCTGACACGCGCTAACATATTCATGTGCATGATCGTTGGTACTCAGTTGAAGTGCCAACTAACTGCAGGGGTGTTCGCCAATCTTCTTGATAGCACGCGACACTTCCAGGCAATTTAGATCCTTGTCATCTGGAAGTGAGATTGTAACGGATTTAGGAAATTTACTAGAAGGTTATTTCTGAAGTTTTTGTTTTGGAAATTACAGTAGACAGTCATAGACTCGTAGTCATCCAGGTGAAACTATATTAGACTTAATTCATTGAGGGCCAGTCAGGAGCATGTTTAACTACACAACACATTTCGCATAATGGGATGCAAAAGAAACGAGCGAGGCGAGCTCGAAATGTTTAGCACCCCGCCTCGCATGGGTTAGGTTTTCTTCTGACCATTTCGCGGGTCCCGGGGCTCTTGTCAATGGAAAAACGTCTCTGGCTGTAAGATCTGAATACTTTTTAGCGATTTTTCTGAAAATACTTCAGGCGTAGCTATTATGGAGGATGACAATGTCTAATTTGTATACATTCAAGTTTTGCTTTTGTTTACCGTCACGTTCCTACGACGTAAAATCTGAAATTAACAGCTATAATTAAATTATGGAGGAGTGGCGCCTTAGAGCTAGCAACGACACAACCAAGTTTACGGAAAAATAACCAAATGTCACCTACACAGGTGTTTATTTTTGTATCACGATTAATTTTGTCGTTTTATTTACAACTGAATGATGTCGTGGGGATATATGTTTACACGGAGGCGGGGTGTGAATTAATTCTACTTAAAATCAGGTACGTAAGAAGCCATCAGTGATGGTGTTGTGCAGATTTGTATTGAAAATATGATAATTACAATTAATTTATGTATTTAGATCTTGTGACATAATGTGGGCTGGGTTTTCACGTAAGGGTTGGGTTGGTTGGAAAATGTGGAGTGATTTTTTTTTTGCTATCGAATAAAACTTGTGTAACTAATGTAAACGTTCTAGTTTTTACGAAGCTAACTCATAAGATCTTAGGTAAACATTACAGAAAGACTGAGAAATCTGGTTCAATTTTCAACAAGCTTTTTTCAGACTTCAAGGTATTTGCGCAAAAGCCTAATATTTTAGCGAATTTTATAAACATGACTTAGCAGTTTAAGTACAGTCAGCGGCAGAAGTGGACGAATCACTTTTTCTTAAAAAGTACATATAAAAAATTATAAAAAGTGGTCTCCGCTTATAACAAGCTTTTAATCATTAAGTACTTATCAATTCCTTGGCCTTGAATCGGGAAATGATCGAGAACAACAAATTAGTGTTGGGAAAAGATGCGCATTAGCATGTAACAATTCGCGCGCTGTCAAATTAGTTAATGAAAAGGCTGGGATGGGCGCCATCTTATTTTCAAATACAGGATGTTTAAAAATAGATTCCGTCGTTCGTGTACCTACATTAAAATTTTTATCTACGTACTTTAATCATGCCGTGATGACCAACACATTTTTCCTGAAAATTAGAATTATCTATAAATGTCTTAAATCCGGTTTTGGCTGAGTTCAAATTAAAGTAATATTTAAATGTTAACAATATTCCGGATATTTACTATACTGTACCCGTAAACATATTTTTTTATTTTTTTTTTCTTTATTTATTCATAGGGGCTTTTACGCATAGCGTATGTCAGTCCCATCGTATCCTAAACAATAATACTTTTCACAAGACGAGGGCCATGAATTAAAACAAATCCTACGCATCGTCGCCAATTGTTTGGGATAGTAAACATAATATTTGTATGAAGCGTAGCAGCCTCTGCGTAGGCTCGTAGCGATTTAGGCCCCGTAGCTCGAACGGGTGCTACGGAGTACGAGACGGCGTCTATTATAAAGGAGTAATTACGTGAAGTTAATAGGTATTATTGCTTAAAATACATTAATTTTGAAAAATAAGGAACTGGGTTTTTATTCTTCAAGCTCGGTAAGTTTATCCAGCCCATAATTCAACTTCAGTAAGTTTAACCAGCCCATAATGTACCCACTGCTGGGAAACAGGCGTCCTATCTGTGAGAGGTAATCCATTACGAGGACCCAGTGCGTCTGATAATGCATAAACAATGTGATACGTAGTGCGTGCGTGTTTTAATAAACAGAATATAGCTTTTCCTTAACGTATATTGAGGTTTGTTTACTTACACGTAATTTTTTTTTCAATGTAATAAATTATCGAAAGATATTATAAGTACTGTTTATTGGAATAAGATTACATTGTTTCATGACAATACAAGATATCATTTAATCAGAATTATTATTTCAATTTCGATCGCAATCTTGGGAAGTAAGATAAAATTTTGGCAAATACACTAAGTTTTAGCACGAATTTGATGTTTTGTGAGTTCGGTAGAAATATAATAGATACTTATGACTCTATTTATATTAATAGGAGCTCCTAATACTATGACCTTTACGTGAATCAAAAGCTCAAGATGCACCACCTTACTGGACGCTTAGCCTTCCACGTTCCATCTTATTCCAGAGCGGGCAGAGATAGAGCTAAAACGATGCTGCTTTATGACGTCATGACAGGCCTGGTTACCTGACCTTTGTACCAACTTCCATTGGTATAGTGATGACATTGAATTAAAGAAGGAAAGCCAATACTTCTCTTTCTTTTTTACACAAGATTCCATACTTCCTTCTTACACAGTATCGAAGTCTTTCTAGAACGAAGGGCCGAGTTGTTAAAAAAATTAAGTCTTTCCATGAAAATTTACTTCACCTGAGCTTTATGATTGAGAATATAAAGCTTAGTTTATTTTTCCTACAAAAAATGACCTGAATGCAGATCTCCTCAATAAACTTGACGGACTTCTTAATAACTGCATTCGATTCGTATTTAATCTCCGTAAATATGATCATGTGTCCTCATATCGGTCGCTCATCAGACAACGCAGAGCGCTAAGGGCTTTAAAAACCTTGTTTTCTCTTCTTGACAAACCCAATTCTCCTTTTTGACTTCTCACTTTCAAGATGTATGCTCTGCGCACAGCAAGAATCTTCGTTCCTTCAATAATCGTCTTCTACGATGTTCTTCTCACCGCTCTGGTTTTTTTCTTGTCCAGGCGTTCACATTCAAGGTAAAAGCTCGCGAAAACTTACGTAAGAAGTTGGCTGACTCATTCCACAATTAATTTGTCGTTTTTTTCCATCTATGTTTTTTTTTATCTCTCTTTACTTTGTTTTACTATATTGTTGTTTGTATGTATGTATATATGTATTTATTATTATATTTTATTCTTGGAAATTTTCTGTTACTATTGCACCTACTGTTTTGTCTCTGCATCACCCTAGGGTAGACTGGAATAAAAAGCCCACGGCATTAAGTCCGCCTTTGTACATCATGTGCATAAAGTTTTAATAAATAAATAAAAAATGAAAATAAGCTCAAACAGACGCGGAAAGTAACTTGGTTTAGTTGTTTTATTAGGCGTTTAGGATTTGGCAGTTTCAACTTTACACACAATTCATCACAATTTTGCTGCAAAAACACTTGAAATGCCAGAAAGCGGCGACAATCTAAATCCTTTGACCGATATCTAAACTGGGTCACAGTCTTACACTCCTGATAAAATGGAAGATATTGTCGGCTTTTTATTGTCAGGTACAAAATTACCTTTCAAAAACTGGTCGTGTCATCAACAATTTCAAAGAGGCAGTGTTAAATAACAGGACCGTTTTATATGAAGTACGAATTTAATATACAATAACAAAATAACACATGAAATCATTTGACTTTACATACATACATAACATCACGCCCTTAATCCCCGAAGGGTTAGGCAGAGGCGTGGCTAATAGTACATCCACATTTCGCCAGTTATGTTTTAAGTCCCGTGTAGTATCAGGGGGCGAGCCCATTGCCATCAACTGGACACAAATCTAGACTCCGTGACTGCTACTGAGAAATCCCTGATGGAGAAACCCAATAACAATTTGCCCGACCTGGGGATCGAACTCAGAACTTCATGCTCAGCAGTCAGATTGCGGCCAGTATACCAACGACGCGGTCATTTTTCTTTAGTACCTAGTCTAGAAATAAGGCAATTCAACAGATAATTGTAACCAATGCATAAAGGACTTGTTGTTGTGCCTCAAGTGTACCAAGAACCGATCGAAAATATTGAACTAAACTATTAAACGTTGTGGTGATCATGCACGCGAGTGACGAACAAATGGACATAAATAATTATTATTAACAGTAAATATTAACTTGTCGCCGGCGCATCTCTAATGACGCTAATAACCACTGTCTTGCTCTCTGTTTAGATTTCATTATTTCATGTCACAATCTCGTAATCTTATATCATAAACTGTCACACTATATAAAAGGAAATACAGTGATAATGATGTTCTAGATATCATAGTTAGCGAAACTGTGACAGTCGAAACAGCTCCACTAATTCATTATTTTAATATTCTATAACGAGTTATATCCGTCCCACTCAGACAAGTAGCAATTTCTTGAAGCGAGATATCACCCTGTAGGTCTGATAACGTCAACGCAGGCACTAACTAAAATTTGTTTTCCGTAGCGAGCTGATAATTTCTGATATAGAATCTCGCGATACAATTATACAACGTTTAGCGCGTCGTTTGTGCGGGCGGGCACGAGAGAGTCAGTCGTGACCGAGACATTATCGCGCGCGATGCTTCAGGAGGCTGCCCACTGAGGGATGGTGGCGCAGACAGTCCGCTGCCAGTGAGTCGAGCGCACGAGCCAGTCATGCACGTCGACCCGGAATCCCCCACGTGCCGCGAGGAGTCGAAGCTGCTGCCCGACGAGTGGCTCAAAGTGAAGCCCGTGTCGGCCAACGGGAACCTCTCGCCCGGCGTCTACTACCCCACCACAGGCAGCAAGAGGTTCGTCGACGCCCAGCTCCCCGTGCCGTCTCCGACAGATACCATCCCGTACTGTGTTGCTTTTGTCCGTTTTTTGTGTCTTTGTGTCCTCCCTTTGTTTAATGTCGTGATTATTAGAAACGTTTATGTTAATTAGAAAGCCTATTCTCTGTGTTAGTGGAAGTATATTACCGATATTAACATTGATGAAGGTCGCCGTAGCACAGTGCCGATACAAGCGTGAACTAGACATTCACACTTCCAGAACTGTAGCGGGTAGTTAGATAACTAAACTCCTTGAAGCGTAACGTTAACATATTAATGTGATCGTGTTTGGTTTTAGGAGCCGATCTCACAGACATGGTGCAACAAGGAGGACGAGGCGACGAGCCATTCTCAAAAATGGAGAGTGCAACATTCTCAAGTCTAAGATCTCGCAGCGGCGGCTGAGATTTCTTCAGGATATGTTCACGACCCTCGTGGATGCACAATGGAGATGGACACTGCTAGTATTTACACTCTCCTTCATCCTATCCTGGCTGGGATTCGCATTGATCTGGTGGCTAATATCATTCACACACGGAGACTTAGAGTTGGACCATCTGCCGCCCATGCAAGAAACATCTAACTGGAAGCCGTGTGTGTTCAACATTTACGACTTTACCTCGTGCTTCCTGTTCAGTATTGAGACGCAACACACCATCGGTTACGGTTCCCGTACGACGACGGAGGAATGTCCCGAAGCGATATTTATTATGTGTTTACAAAGTATTGTGGGTGTGATGATCCAAGCCTTCATGGTCGGCATAGTGTTCGCCAAGATGACGCGCCCCAAGCACAGGACGCAGACGCTTCTGTTCTCCAAGTACGCCGTCGTGTGCCAGAGAGACGGCGAGTTGAGCTTGATGTTCAGAGTGGGCGACTTGAGGAAGTCGCATATTATAGGAGCCAGTGTGCGGGCTCAGCTGATACGATCTAGGACGACTAAGGAAGGTGAAGTGCTGTCCCATTACCAGACTGAACTAGAGCTAAACGCAGATGGCTGTGACAGTAACTTATTCTTCATTTGGCCGATAACGATGGTGCATAAGATAAATGCCGACAGTCCGTTCTACGGAGTGTCCGCTGCCGATGTGTTGCAAGAGAGGTTCGAGATTGTGGTGATTTTGGAGGGAACGATAGAATCTACGGGTCAAACGACTCAGGCGCGCTCCAGTTATACGACTAGTGAAATAATGTGGGGACACAGGTTTGTACCGCTGGTGACGTACAACCGTGAGCGGCAGGGGTACGAGGTGGACTACTCCAAGTTCGAGGAGACGGTGCAGGTGGACACGCCGCTGTGCTCAGCCAAGGAGCTGGACGAGTTCTACGGCAGTCAGGGTGATCGTAGATCGATCGGTGAGTTACTTTTTCGACTTAAATCTGGTGCTAGATTTGGTGGTGGTCGCTGGGTATGTGTGCCCCATGTTAACTAACAACGCTTCTCTGTGTTTACCATGACAGGAAAATGTAGAGACAATGCATATTCATTCGTGTTTTAGTGTAGAGGAATTTATATTTCTTTAAGATAAAGTGTACTATTAGTGAAGTTTTTTACAATATTTCATAAGAACATAAGAACGTTCAGTTTTGCAAGTAAACCTACGTAGAATTTAACGAATACATATTCCTATAAAGCCTATATGTTAAAATGCGTTCCTGTACCATCTCTATTATCATTAATTTTAAATATCTTCATTGTTTGGCAACAAACAATTCGACCTACATAATGTAGTTTATATTTAAACAATAAATTGCAATAAATCATGTAGTCAGTAGGTAAATAAGTAAAACAAATACATATATCTGCAAATACAAATTAATATATATGCAAGTTTCTTGCACTTACAATATTTCCGTTACGCGAGATTATATTGTGAGATACGATATATTTGCAATGTTGTTGTTTATCTGGGGTCAACAGACAGCTCTTGTCTCCACAAGATAATGTCAAATTTATTGTTAAAAGGGGTTGTTTGCATGCTACATAGTTTTTTAAACTCATTTGGGTAGTGATATGTTTTATTATTGTTTTAACTAATTTGATATATTAATTGTATTCCCTATTTATTAATAACAATAAGGTATCCAAAAACACTTTACAAAAATGGAAACAAATAGCAAATTAATTGATTAACAAGTTTCACAATCTTTCGTAAATAGACTTATATTGCAAGAAAAAGTAATCAGTACATCCAGTATCGACATATTCGCTGTAAATGATTTAAGAATTTCTCAAAGATTTCAGGCAATTCAGTCTGAAAAGTGGTACTTCCTTTTAAAGCACTTGTATTTAAAATAGATTATTCTAATAAAGTTAATATTCACACCTCGTTAGTTCTCGTGATCTCTTATAAAGCGTGTCACATATCTAGACACAATAGAGATATATTAAAACACTTTGTGCATAACACATAGGTGTCTAGGTAGCTAATCATACATCTACCTA
This sequence comes from Noctua janthina, assembly GCA_963576755.1. Classification (NCBI taxonomy): domain Eukaryota; kingdom Metazoa; phylum Arthropoda; class Insecta; order Lepidoptera; family Noctuidae; genus Noctua; species Noctua janthina. Next base: position 12,227,014 of record OY755055.1, read on the forward strand.
TGTCATACGACTCACTGACATTTGTATATAAGTTTACTTCAGGTGTAAATAAGTATGCGACTGTATTTATTGAGTCATGTGACAGATCTGATGAATATTTGTTTTACCTTCAACTAATTTTATGCGCATGAGCATTTTATGCGTCAGTTTAGGACTGTAGGCGGTTGAAAAGTTGTAGTAATGCTATTAGAACCTGTTTATTATTTTTATGTACCTAGGTATAATTTTTTTAATACCCTGCAGTGGCGTACCATAGGCAAGCCCATAAGGCAAGCAGGCTTTTCAGAAACGCATAACATCGTGAAGAGTTATAAAGGCAAGCCAGGGTTTTAGGCTTAAACCCTTAGCACTATTTAAAATTAAAAAGCATGATTTTTGATGTGATAAAATCTGTGGCACCATTTTACGCCATATACCAAACAGTCAGAGGTCGAGGTAATGTTCAGTGAAATCGGAATTAGAGTTTGATTAATATCACGTCGAAAGATGTTTAAAATATACTGTATTATAACTTCTACGTAACATGCAGACGTAGGTAGTCACTTTAATTGGCAGCAGAAAATAAGATCACAAGTTACCACTAAACGTGTGAACAGTTATTCTGAGTATCATTTACTTAAATTACTTGCTTCGTACGTGTTTTAACACAATTGTGTGCTCGCACATAACACTAATCAACTTTTAAATAGGTGATATAACCCCATCATTTGCATTTTGACGTCATTTAATAGGAATACCTAACTGTCAATAAACGTGAAATAGGAATCTTTATGAATCACGTACAAATATTGAGTATTTTCATTATTAGTTTGGAAAATGTATTACAAAGCCTCCATATTAAAAAAAAAAACTTTAGAATTGCAGTTTTGAAATATTGTTTGTGACCTTAAGACTAAGGATGCAAAGATCAGACGTCTTTATATCACACAAGATCTTAACAATGCAGAATCTCTAAGTCGGAAGCAATAACATGAACAATTCATCGCCCCTTATCATTGTCGCCTCTGTTAGCCTAACTGTTATTTGTGCGAAGGTCTTCGGTTCTCCTTTGATTCTCCTACACCCATCAGCTCGGCCATTACCCGTCAGTTCTATATTATCAAATCTCAGCAGGATATACCATTTTGCCAATTTGTTGCCCCTTTTTGATACAGGATACATTTGTTTTGTCGATCATTAAAGACGATCGGGTTAACGGTCGCCTGTCATTTGGAACGAACAATTTGAAAGATGGCAAGATGGCCGCCATCATTATTCTAATGGTTCCATTTTCAATTTTAATGGTTCCATTTTCAATTTTAAATCTTTTTTAACGGTTTTGTTTAGTCAGTTGTTTGTATTGCTACATTGCATTTAACATTTCTGTGAAGTAGATGCGTAGTTGAACGAGTTAGTATTTATCTTTTGTGTCATCGACTCTAAAGCTGCGGTCTTGTTTGAAATCACTTTGTACACATTATATATGTAAATAATAGATGATCAGGATAATGATTCTTAATTCCTGCGGTTAGGTAAAACCGTTATTAAAAAAGTACCTAGGAAAACATTAATCATACTCTACTAATACGAAATGTCAGTACACTCTCGAAAATTTATATCCCTCTTCTAATCAGTCATGATTGTCTTCTAATTTTCATACTTTTATACTACTCCTATTGTGACTAACAAAAATGTTTGAACTAAAGATCTAAAGATAATTTTCTTCGTTACCAATTTAGTGTAAGATTGTAACTATGATGAAGTGCAGATTGATACGATGTACATTATGTACATGTCTCTGTTTGCCAGTCTTATCAACAAAAACATTCATGGCTGACCTTAAAAGGAATCTTACCTTGTCTGGTATATTTTCATACAATTTTTAACTAGGTTAAGTGTAAAATATTTTAGGAAAATATTGATTTATTTAATAACAGGAAGGTTGATAAATACCTTGAATACTGGATGGTTGTCGACTTAGTCATACTGTTCTAGAAAAATAAAGAAGGATTTACCATTTCTGAAAAGTCATATTTTAAGGTATATTTAAGTAAAACCATGACTGCCTTAATGAATCTCCATTGAGGACTGATTATCGTAATCTACCTGCTCAAAACTAAAATAGTCTTAGCTACATATATTTATATACATAACATAACTTATACATAAATGTCTGCACTAGTATGTCCCACAGCACACTAGAGTATGTTTTTATGTATGTGTATGTAACTGTGCCTGTGTTTGTGATGTCGCACAGAGAGCGGGGACCACCACCTGATGCTGAAGATGCCTGATCGCGAGCCACACGAGCCAAAAGCCGAGCAGAACGACGGCGACTTTACCGTCACCCTATAATTAAGATAAACATACCTGTTATATAAAGGATAATGAGGAAATCCTGTTGAGATACGTAATAGCCCCCCGAAGATTCGACGTTGGAGCGTTAAGTTTGAATATCGAAGCGCGACAATGTCTTGCTGCGCAATGTATCGGTCACCGTCGAAACTCGAAATCAATCGAGAAACGAAATTATTGTTCGGGTGTATTTTTATGACTAAGAATAGATTTAAATTAAGTAATTGTAGAATTGAGGATGATGCCTGAAAGCAGGCATTGTTTGGTCTAAGATATAGGAACTCGATTAAAACTAAGTGTTACCAGGTTATGATCTGAATTAGTCCATCAAGTTAATGATGTTGGGTATTATAATGTAAGAGAATGTTACGAATAAAGATGATCAGGAATTATGAATACAAAGATCTGGTAAATAATTAATGCTGTTAAGTAGTCGTTTATAATGTTTTACCAATAACCAGTGTCACTAGTCAACTTTAAGATAAAATAAACAAAATTATTAACAGTTGAGTTCTTCTCACAGGTTGAGCTATCGCCTTTTATTGAAACATTCCAGTTGTAAGCAAGTGCAATTTATTAATAAATTAATTGTAAGATAATAATGTAAAACACTGCTTCAAGATGTACCTATAATGTGATAGTTAAGGTCTAATAACACGAGACCATTAAAGAATAGGTTTTGGTAGTCTAAACCAACTTACAGCATGTTGTGCATCGTGTGAAAGGGACCTTATAATAAATATAGGTACCTAGATATGTAGAAAAATATATTAATATTGTAAATCGTTGTTCAATATATATTTAAGTATATAATATACGCATGTTTTGTCACGCTCTGTGTTGTTTTATGTAAATAATGAATGAATAATTATTTATGTTGTGACGTTGATCTGTGTTTGATTTATGATACCTTAGAAATTCTGTGCAAACTGTCTTGTTTATACGCAATGTACACATGACTTGCCTCGGGAGTATCTCATGCTTCCCGTAAAATATAGAAATTTACCTTTTTCTCCCATCAAATTTATAAGCTCTGCCTTATTGTTGACTGAAGTCCATAAAGCTAAACAAAGTTTATTTATTTCTTGCAATGATTAATCATTCACTACCATAGGTGTCTGTCAAGTTGAGCTACACACCATTTACTAACACATCAGTTACACTCCTACTGACACCCGGACTGTTTATTCTTACAACTTACTCTCCATAGCTTTTATTCTACAGGGTTCGATAAACTTACACAATAGAGACACACATACAGCGTGTAAGGGACAGCCCTCCACAAACTGACAGGGTGTATATAGCTCCTTGTTTTGAATCATATTCCATTTGTCCGGTTTTTTTTTTAATTATTTTTTTCTATTACTATTCCTTTATTCCAATGTAAAATTACATTCCCCGTACTTAGCACTCCATTTATGTAAATAATCCGGCTAAAATAAAAATAACAACAATGGATATTAAAATACTCTAACGAACGACGCGTAAAATCAGCTGTTCCTGCCTAGCAACAGAGTTCATCGAACTTGTCGTCGCGCTTTCCGTTCGCTGCGTGAGTTTTGCCACGGTAACGATACATTGCGTATGAGGAAATTAAACAAATCAAATTTATTGGATTCCTATAACATTCCTGAAATAATTTCTTGTACCGGTCGTCTTAGTATGATATACTGAATTCACCCCATCAGTTTGTGGAGGGCTGTCACCCTGTATATACACATATATGTAGGTAAAATAGTTTCTTTAACACTTCCAGTTGTAACATAAATCAGAATACCTCAATAAGTTTTGGGTGTTATCCTGGAGATCATATACCTACTTAGGTATATAATAGAATACTCTTCATTATGTACACCATACAGATTACATGTTACAATACAGAACTTATAAATAGTGTGACACAATGGGCGGTCTTATCAGTAGTATCAATAATATAGTAATCAAAGTATAATCATTCGTTTGAGACTATGATATCCTCATAGTTGTGATTCTTATTTTATTTTTAAATGGTTCCCAGAAAGCTCTGTTCTTATATTTTTCCACATAAAGGTTGGAAAAATTAACAGCATTAGGATACTGTTACAGACCAAAATAGACAAAGAACATAATATCACTACCACCACCACGTCGCCACCACCGCCACCTATACCGTCACCTACCATCACTTTATATAGTTTAATATATGTATGTATAAAAGTATTTAATCTTATATGTTTTAGTTATAAATATTTTCTAGTCTTTTTTTTTTCTGTTATTGCACCTACTGTATATTGTCTCTGCATCACCCTAAGGTAGACTGGTAGAAAATGCCTATGGCATTAAGTCCGCCTTTGTACAGTTTTTACTTGTGCATAAAGCTTTAATAAATAAATATCATGCTTGTAATCCCCGAAGGGTTAGGCAGAGGTGTACTCAATCATAGTACACCCACATTTCACCAGTTATGTTTAAGTTCCATGATGTAATAGGGGGCGAGCCTATAGCGAGCCTGTCGACCAAAATATACCAAACTATATCCTCTTTTCCTTTCACGCTGTTGCGATTACGCATGGAGTGATAGAAGATTAATACTTGAAGGTTCACTGTGTTTGTTAAGTGTCGTTTTTGTGAAGATAATCGTCTGCTTATCGGTATGTTTGTGCGTTGAAATTATGTTGTGATGTCAGCGAACTGTGACGTCGAAACCTGTGATCCAGGTAAAGTTTGTCCTTGAAATACCTACTAGATAACTCTTAATTGCACAGTTTCAGTAAAATAAACGGTGTGATACCGTAAAAAAACACAAATATGATTCTAGAATCTACACCACATCCAAGTGTAGATGTTTCATATAAAAGTGCAATAACTAAACGGTTGGTATGTTTAGAGCATCAGTTTTCTTTTAAATCGACGAAAAAACGATGCTAACGGTGTAGAATCATATCTTATCTGAAATAGTGGTAACATTTTGCGCATCGATTTCCCTTACACCCTGTATCGCAGTCGCACACTGTACAGTCTACTGAAAACAGCCAAACAGAGTTTCCGACTTATTCCTGTTAGTAGCTGAGCGTTATACAGGGTGGAAGGCACACCGACACACAAACACGTGCCACGCACATTTTTTTTTTTTTTTTTTTTCGGGTGGGAAATCATCAAATGACCCCCTCACTCTGGGCGGAGCGGAAGGTAGTGTCAGATTTTTACTGACTAAAACCCATCCATGTTCCTTCTTTGCCCTTTGTGTTCCAGGGCCACGGTATCTCTTTCGAACAGTCCCGCAGCCCTGGTAGGCATCGGCCCTTGCGGACCCCTACTTAATTCAGCACATCGTTCTGAACCCCAACCCCCCACATAGAACTTTTTCTGTTCCATACACTTTGACCGTGTAGGTATTGCACTTTTGTAGGAAGCAGCTGATTTTTTTGAAAAATTTCTATGTAGAGGTGGGGTTCAGAAAGATGTGCTGAATACGTGGCACGTGTTTGAGTGTCGGTATGCCTTCCACCCTGTATAACGCTCAGCTAATAACTGGAATAAGTCGGAAACTCTGTTTGGCTGTTTTCAGTAGACTGTACAGTGTGCGACTATACAGGGTGTAAGGAAAATCGATGCGCAAACAGTTACCACGATTACAGATAAGATATGATTCTACACCGTTAGCGTCGTTTTTTTCGTCGATTTACCCCACATAGAAATTTTTTATTGGTAATTTTTTAAAAATCAGCTGTTCTATACATTTTGACCGTGTAGGTATTGCACTTTTGTAGGAACCAGCTGATTTTTTTCAAATTACTGAAAAAAAAAATCCATGTGGGGGAATTTTCTTCGGAATAATGTTCCGAATACGTTGTGCGCCTTTGTCACTTTCAACCTGTATGAACTGTTAGATTTAGAAAATAGCGCGATGACAAAGTTAATAAAAATCTTTCGATCACTTGGTCGGCCCTAATGATACTATAGTAAATAACAAAAGGGTTGCGAAGAAAGTTCACAAAACATCCCGAATGAATGACTGGTGGTGAAATGGTACACATAATTATGTGAGTTTGTATACATAAGTGACATAAATAGTAAATCATCAGTAAATTTAACAGAATTGTAGATACTATAACTGTAGTCAAAAAGTGCGCCTGTGGATGACAAAAAAGCTCCTCGAAAGTCTTAATTACCAGAGGCGATGTTTGTGAATTTTATGATAATGCCCCTTTTGTTTATGGCAGAATAGTAGGTAGGTTTATGTCCAAATAGGTCTAATGCTATTTCATTGTCATACACATTGTAACCAAACGAAGTAAGAACACTTGAATCACATGCTCTAATTGGTAATTATAGGCTCAAATGTAACAATCATGAATGGGCTCATAGGTAGCTGATACTAAAGCATAGTATAAAGTATATTAATGTACCTATGTTTCAATGGAAATACTATATCTTATCAAGGATTCACACAAAACTTTCAATAGCATATAGGTTTCAATGAGCTCAGTTCTTGATTCAAAATAATTTTCATGAATCAACTAGATACGAGTAAATGTATATTTTATTTGATTAGCAATTTACCGTTAAACTAATCGACATAGTTTTGAATATTTGCTAAAGCCGGATTCACAGAAAAATATGAGCTAATAGACACAATCTAACAGGTAATTTAATTTCTTTCCTTAGTTTGCATTTAAAGTAAATAAATAAATAGATATCTATCCTATTCTTTTGTCACAATAGGTCTTGGTATTCTGTATACAATTGCCGATTCCATTCATAAAACAAAACTCGAAAGTTCAACTTCAATCAAGTAATCAACCAAGATCTTTTAGAACAGCCCACAACATAATAAAACATTCAACATAATGAAACAGATTTAAAAGCATTCTTTACATTATAGGTACCAACCTAAGCTAAGAAAAAGTGGACCCAGGTAATCAGTCTTCCATTAGACTCTTACAATTTATATCTTTTGACACAAGGACTTTGGACTATTCGATAAGATCCTGGGAACATCTTGAATACATACCTGCTCATATTTCTCTTCTAATTCAGTTTATCTCTTCAAGGATATCTTCAAGTGACTTTTTCTTCAACTTGGTGACACATGTCGTACATGACAGCATCTATTTACCTTTCTACTTTATTGATGAGTACTGGTAACGTTGTATCAATCAATTCGACCGTATATCCCTTCTTGACATTTTTGTAATCTTCTTTAGTGGGATCTCAATTTCCGGATTTTTCTCTACCTTTGGCACCTTGTTTATAAACCTCCTTTGCATGAATCTCTTCTATTGTGTCCATTAAATTCATTGACCAAAACTTAATTTCAATTTCAGGTTACATGGCAGCCAGTTCACCAATACCTGGCGAAGTAACTCTTCGGGAATCTATCAACTCTGCCATCTTACCGTCTCTGGCTGCAAGTTCTCCGCTCGCTAATATGGCGGACCGGCTTGTAGCTGATGCTATTCGACGAGCCAGTCTTACAAGAAGACCGTCTTCTATCAAATACCCTCCTAACTACTTCAGCAGTCCAACAGAAGAGTCTTCTTCGTCAAGCGAAGATGAAACAACGAAAAGGCGTAGCAAGAAAATTAAAGATAAGGTGTGAAATGTATCTGTATTGAGTAATATGTGTAATTTTGTATCTATGCTGTTTCGACCCAGTGTTCGATCAATCAATCTTAAGTTATCTCCAATGAGATGAGAATGTTCGATATCTATTACTCATGCTTGTAATGCAAATGTGTTCCAGTATTAGTGTTGACAGAAATGTCAGTGAATATAGAGCTTTTATAAATAATAAGTATAGAATTAGGAGCGGCCATCCAGGAAAAATGTAGACCGTATCAAAAATAGGTAGGAACCTACTGCGTAAATTTATTTTGTTCCTACTATGGAAATATTTGCTTTTATGTGCAAAGATTAATCTGAAATGTTTTTTCATAAGTGCTTTTTTAATGTTATTATTATTCTATTAAGAAACTATTTCTATGGTGCCAGGTGCCAACAAGTGAGACTAATCTGAAAACAGCGCCATCTGTTGTCGAATAGCATGTATAACAGTTTGTAAACATTTCAGTGTTAGCTATGCATGGTATCACGCCCGCAATGCAAGATTCCGATCTTTAGAAATATGTATGTTAATGCGGAAAATATTGTAATGTACCAATAGGTACCAATTAACCAGATATGGAGAGGGGGAAATAAAACTCGTGTATTGTATAAACTAGCTATATTTGTTTAATCTGATATATTCTATCAGTAAAAGACAAAGCTTTGGGCTAATTTATTTTAAAAAGGCAGCAGCGCCCGCGCCACTCCAGGCCCCTGGATTTCAAAACATCTCAATGATATAATAATACTATGATTCGTGTATAACACTTTAATAATAGAGTTGTTATTATCTTTTTATAATAATTAAATATTATAATCAGTACATATTGCAAGCATTAGTAGTACTAACACTTATAATTTAAATTAGCTATTCTAGTTACACAAGAAAAATGTGTCGATAACAAAGTGCGCACGACAGTGCACAGCCAAGTTCTAAGTACTTTTGTCCGAATAATTTAAATATCCAAATATATCACATATTTGTTGTACACATAACAGTACTTTGTACAATATTTCAATGTATATAAAGCGTTAGATAGTAAGCTACTTGTACATTCACAACTCGTTACGTAGGTAGCTGGATACAATTCAATACTTAAGAATATTATTTTGAACTATTCAATAGTTTTTGGATTTAATCCGAAAGCAGAATCCAGCATTTCTTTAATAATCATCCTCTTTGGAATTTGGTCATACAGTGGTAAACTAGAAAATGTTTTTATTCAGAACAGGGGCCGTTTTAGTATCAAATTTTGAATTAAATTCGTCATTGGAACTATAAATATTTCTTAAAAGTAACTCTAATCCCATCTCTAGTTTGACTGTCGACAGAACAAGTAACATTTTCGTAATCTTACATACAAACTGCGGAGACATTACTAATTAAGATTTTAAAGCTTCCTGTCATTTAACTTCTATAAGTTAGTCTCCACTCTACGTCCACTAAATTATCTAAATAAATACTTGGTCTAAATACAACCCTATCTGGTACATCGATGTTTTGATGAAGTAGACTATAAAGTAGAAAATTGTTGTCTGTAACAAAATTAATCTGTCTAATTTTAAGGTTTTGGCACACACGCTTGAGAAGCATTAGGTATTTTTTTATCACTAAGTACTTAATGTAGAGCACTTGGTATACGAATAAGTACCTCAAAAGCAATAAATACTTTAAATATTTGATACTGTTATTATTGACACTCAACAAATTTTTGGGTAACCTTATATTTTATTTAATTTTGAACACATCAGTGTTCAAAATTAAATAAAATAGGTGGGTGGGTCTTCATCAGAAGACGACAAATAACGATCACAGTCTTTTTTACGAAATACTTTGATAATCGCATTGGAAAAGCGCTTTTTGTCGAGTTGGTAAGGCACCCATCATCAGCACATTTTAAAACTAATGCTAAATTCAAATAAAGTTTTTTCGTTACAAACTTCAGACCCTTTTCTACCATAATTGTTCTAATATTCATCAACTAGCTGTTGTATGTTTTCGATGCTCTCGGTATGGGGTGAGAAGGTGACGTGCGGCTTCTTCAACCGCGAGACGACGACTGCGGCCGGGTTGAGCGCGCGCAGCGGGGCGCGCGGGGGGGCGAGTGCGGCGGGGAGGGGGGCGCTCGCGTCCGGCGCCGGGCGGTGCGCGCGCAGCGGGGCGCGCGGGGGGGCGAGTGCGGCGGGGAGGGGGGCGCTCGCGTCCGGCGCCGGGCGGTGCGCGCGCAGCGGGCCGGGCGGGGGTCAAGCAGGCTCAGGCGCCGGTGACATCACCAGGATGGGGATCACTGGTGGCTTGCTGGATATGTAGTTCTCACTTGGGGATCTGGATTTACACAGAAGAGAACATTGAAATGAAAGTATAAGTCATGTTCATGTATTGGCGATCACAATATAGCAGTGTTATTTACATTTGATGACTTTGATTTGATGCTTTATCCAATAAAATTGAACGCGACCAGCGCGAGCACAACTAAATCAGATTCAAAGTTGTCATAGTCATCATTGCTATGGAATACACAAAGGTTGACACTGAAACGTCTTAATCGCGTTCAATCTCCTTTGTTAAATTCGCAGTTAAACATAAAACATGTAATTAATGATCAGGACACTCACTTTTTTATTTTACTATGCTCATCATGCTTATGCTCATGATGACCGTTGCCCGCATGGCCAATGCCATTCGGGGTCAGTCCATGAACCTTCTTCATACTAGCGTGACTATGGCTTCTATGCATGTGTTCCTTCACCTCATGATGTTTGTTCTCCGTCGGGTTATGATTCCTATGCTGCTCTTGGCCGTTTTCAACTGCCAAGTGCGTGTGGCTTGGATTTCTGGATTTTTCATTGATGTGGTGGACGAAGTTGTTCTGGGCCATTAATCTGTTCTCCCTGGCTCTGGCTTCGGGGATCTTGATTTCGATGTGCTCGTCTAAGGACATGGAGTCGACGGAGCTCAGGTCTAGGGTGTCAGCGGAGAATGTCTTCGGAATGGTGCCTAGCATACGATCTGCAAGAAAGACGTTACTATTTAGCTCACTTATTCTATTACGAAAGAAAAGAGCCTTTTAGAGCTTGATACAACGAAATTCATGCCTTTTTAATAAACAATCAGTTTTAACAAAATTAACCTTCCTTTTCAATAACTTTTGGTACTTTTATAACAAAGTGTTCATTAACATTGAATGCTGCCTGGCAACTATTGACGATACTAGTTTTTTTTTTATTCGATTGGCAATGAACTTTCACAGACATTTTGTTAGATAATAACGATCCATACCTAATTTTTGTGAGGTCGAAACTGTAGCTCTTAACTCATCTAGTTGTTTTGAGGAACACAAGGGTGTGTCCACTTCATACGTGTTGTTGAACCTGGTGTAATCAACCTGTAAATAAATAAAAAGAACAATTTAAATTAATGTTATAAAATAAATAAATAATCACAACAAATTGCGATAATTATTATATTGCGAACTTGGCTGGTGTTTTCCCATGCACGAAATATAGAACTTAACTTTAGTATAATAGCTCATAAGCACAAGATGATTATATACATTTTCAATAGGTACAACATAAAAAATTCTCATAAGGAAAACGTACGATATTTCAACATTATATTTTTTAAATTGGTTTGGTAAGTAAGTGACTAGAACAGTAGTATTAACATTAAAAATGCTAGGTGCTTTCTGTTCTTTAATGTTCACAAAACACGTAAGAATAATGACAATATATACATATATATTTTTACCCTTAGTTTTATGAAAAAGACGACTTTTAGATTTAATTTCAATAAATATTTACCTACGTAGAAACCTTTAGTTACCTATTGCACGTGTTCTAAATTTCTGTAGACGACTACTTTTACCCGACTACGGCAATGACAGCTTAAAGTTCTTTCAGCAACCGTGAAAAATATTTAAAGAAATACCTATTTTAAGAACGGAAAAATTAAAACTGTGTAAATTGTGAAAATACTGAACAAATGAATGAATTGAATATTTACTTTCATCTATCAACGGCCATTCGATTGATTGATTGAAAAGAAAAACGAAAAACAATCATTATTTTTTACACAAACAATTTTTTTGATCTTCGAAGTTGATGGGCAAGAATAAATTAATATGTGTGTGGAATTATTTCTGTTTATTTTAAATTAATATTTATTAGGCTGGTAACACTAACAAAATATCAAAAACAAGGTCAAAAGAATACAAAAATATTATTGTTTCCTCCAACTATTGTTGTATGTCGATAACCTCGGAAGTAAAAAATCCGATAATTGTTTTATTTTAAAATTTGCAAATGCATGTCAAGATCATGGGTAAATCAGGGTTAGATTTTTCTGTTTTTGACAAAGTTAGGAAAAGGTCGTTTATTTTAAACATAGCCTTCTTTCTTATAAATGTTACTTACATTTAAGACAAGCTTAAACGCAAGTAAGAAAGAGAATGATCTGTAATGTATGCATTTTCCAGTAATCTTTGCTTAAACTAAATAAAGGGTGTAAATAGTCCCTTAACATAACCGAAAGGCACTTGTTCTCCCCGTCTTTGCGATTATTTTTTTGTTCTAGACCATACCAGGGAATCTTCTAGTTACGGAGATATTGGGGGTCAAAGTTAAAACTTTTTCACAAATTTTTTTTTGTAAGATTTTTACTTTACACACCTCCACAACCTATACTACTCAATCCATCCACCAGCACAATAATTTGAGTGCTTTCCATCGAGTCCTACCGTAAAACAGGTTTATTCACCTCAAAAAAAAAAAAGTCGATACCCAGCAATATTTTTTGCGTAAAGTTACCCTCAACCAAGCATTCTGTACATCGAACTAACAGAATGCTTGATTGAGGGCTATGTGAAGGGTCTGTTTACACCCTGTATTTTATAGTAATAATAAAGTTTTAACAAATTATCAAGGAATCAGTAGTTATGGTGTTGCACTCTATTATATGACGCGTACCTATATTATAAATATGTAAGTAAGTACTATGGCTGTTCCACGTAGTAAGTTGTTTTAATAATCCACGTAATAATTGATGCAATAATTACGTATTAATGCAATTATATAGGAGGTATTTACACACAATGTATTTATTAATCACAACAATTTGAAACATGTAAGTAATATCTATACGAGGCGCCATTACCGTGCGTTTAACTTATTAAGTATTGTAAACACATTAATACTTAAGTTTATTGTACTTTATGCTATTTTATTCTATAAAGAGCTATTCAACCGTGGTTTTCCTTGTGAATAAATATTTTCAGAAACTAAATAAACATGGCAGTAAGTATTGAATAATAAATAAACTCTACTTGCAGACATAGCCGTCATTTTTGCTTGATATTTGACATGGATAAAATTGTATAAATTATAATATGATCATGAGCCTTAACATTTATATGTCTTGGGTTCATGATCGTATTATTTTTATATAAAATATGGTCTTATATTATAAGTACCGTATTGTAACTCAAAGCTTAACAAATTTAAATCTTAATATTATTTCTTACAAAACTTTTAAATACCAAAATCTGACGTGGCCATGACAATGACACACGCCAAAATCGATTCAAACTCAAATAAATATTCCATATGACACAAGAATACTTAACATTGTCAAGGTCTATTTGTCTAGAAGTGTACGTATTTCGGTCAAAGCTATGTAGATGATGATAAAAATTCAATACTGCCACCGTAAGTAAAAGACGCGTATGCGCGTAAGAAAAGTAAATTCAGTCTTACTAAATTCACCTTTTTAACCAACTTCTAAAAAAGGAGGAGCTTATGTATTTCACCAGCATTATTTTTTTCTGTTTAGTAAGGCTTATTTTTCTTTATATTTTTACGCAGATACTTTTTGCTCACGGCGGCAGTACTTACCTATAGGTAAATAATAGGTCTTTACCTATGTAATTGAAGATTTAATAACCAGCATTATCAGATTTAATTATCTGTGGATAAGCGCGGAATTCAAAATTCAAATAAATTTTATTCGAAAGCCTTTTAATTTCAAATTCAGTCATTTGTTTTTAGATAATTTTTTGTTTTTGTGAAATTGTGGTAGTTTTTGGCGCCATGGATAAACTGAAAATTCATACAATTTTCGAATGTGAGTTCCTACGTGGACATACCACTGCGCAAACAACACGAAACATTAACGACGTGTACGGGCCTAACACTGCTTACATAAACTCGGTCCATTATTGGTTCAATCGTTTTAAATCTGGAAATTTTGATTTGAAGAATGAGCCTCACGGTCGGCCGGTAACCATTGTCGACAACGACGAATTGAAGGCGGTAGTGGAAACGGATCCAACTCAATCTACGGCTGAGCTTGCTGCGGGCCTTGGAGTTAGTGTAAAAATGACATTGAAGCACTTGCGTCAAATCGGAAAGATAAAAAAGCTAGATAAGCTAAAATAAAAAAAAATACAAAAAAAATTGTTTTTAAAATTTTCATACAAATCTCCAATTTCATAGGTAAAGACCTAATATAATAACCAAGTGATAAAAAAACTCACCTCATATTCACCAGTATCCTTCCTGAACGTGACCATGGTCTCGAACCGGTGGCCCCACAGGATCTCAGATGGCAAGAAACTGCTGCGCGCCTGGGTCGTCATACCCGTCGACTCTATCACACCCTCTGAAATTATCCAAATAAAAGAACATCAGTTAACGTTGCCTAGAAAATCTAAGTCTTTTAATCTAGAATTATGAAGAGGTAGACACGTTGTTAAAGAAAAGATAAGAAAAAAAAAATTTGTAGCTCTGAAAGGATCAGCGATACTATTTTTGAACCGTTTACCGGTAAAAAAAATATGGTATGGATGGACTATACATTTTAATATCCCTTTTAAGGCCTTAATTATAATTCTTCCGAACTAGGTCCCAGTACTAACCGGGTTGTGGAGGTCAGATAGGCAGTCGCTCCATGTAAAATACTGGTATTCAGCTGCATCCGGTTAGACTGGATGCCGACCCCAACGTAATTGGGAAAAGGCGGAAGATCAAATAACCTGGCAATAACTGTGAACTCAGGTTTTTGACACTCCTAGACTTGATGTGTATTATTGTGTATTGGGATTTCTAACAACTCTAATTTGCATGTGATCTGAAGGCCGATTATATTGGTGATATGATTTGGCAGTGATATTGAATGATAATAATATATTTATGGTGGTTACGTGGAGCTATCGCGTTTTTAACGGACTGCATTGTAAAAACAGCTTTATAAAGTATATATAACATAACATAACATCACGTCTGTCATCCCCAAAGGGTTAGGCAGAGGTGTACATAATAGTACACTCATGTTTCGCCAGTTACGTTCGAGTCCCATGTAATAGGGGGCGAGCTTATTGCCATCAACCGGACACATCAAATCCTGATTCCGTGGCTGTTACTGAGAAATTCCTGATGGAAAAACCCAAAAACACTTTGCCCGAACTGGGAATCGAACCCAGGACCTCATGCTCAGCAGCCACGCTTGCAACCGCTAGACTATCGAGGTAATTTATACAAATAAATAGGACCAAACAAGGAATTGCAGCTTTTTATAGATGGTGAATAAAGTTGATAAGATATTTGGGTTTAAGTTCATTAATTCCGTGTCTATTTCTGTTAAACGGGCACGTTGAAATCGGATCTATTTCTTAATAGAGGCATGACTCACTGTCCTTAGGAGTCTTTCTACGGATTGTGTCACTAATGGGGAATTCAGTTTAGTATTAGCATAGAAAGTATATTTATGCTAAGTTTATTCCTATCTTCTCTTCAGAACATTTAAAATAATATTCCTTATAAAGTAGATGGAAATATTGACTTGACTGCAGATAATTCCAGAATAGAATCTATTACATAATTATCTCTGCTCATCTATACGGTTATTGTCAATAATGATGCTATCTCTCCTCAGTTTAGTATCACTAAACTGTGCCTGTGTACTCTTGTTTCCGTGTCTTATCTCTTGTGTATACAAAAATCTATACTAATATTATAAAGCAGATAGATTTTTTTTGTTTCTTTGTTCCGAATAAGCTCCGAAACTATTGGACCGATTTTAACCATTTTTTCACCAATAGAAAGCTAAATTATCAGGAAGTAACATAGACTATATATTATAGTTATATCATGCAAATTAGCTGAGCTATCACAGTTTTTGCGGACGAAGTCGCGGGCGAAGTCCTAGTGATAAAATATATAAACATAACACAATCTCAAAATATACTTCACAATTATTATAATATATGGAATCATATGTTAGTATCATGTGTAAAGTTCAGGGCAATCTACCAAAAATTCTGTCAAGGAAGTGCCAACAGCGTTTGGTCATTACGTGTAGTCTACATTCTATAATACAATTACAATCTTTAATATGTCTTTGATGTTTAATAGTAGG
This sequence comes from Noctua janthina, assembly GCA_963576755.1. Classification (NCBI taxonomy): domain Eukaryota; kingdom Metazoa; phylum Arthropoda; class Insecta; order Lepidoptera; family Noctuidae; genus Noctua; species Noctua janthina. The sequence goes on from OY755055.1 coordinate 12,243,344, forward strand.
TGGATATTGGAGCTAGACACTGTTTAAAAAATTCAAAATATACGCTTGGTAAACTATTTTAAAATACAAATTGAATTTTGAGAGTTTTAAAATGTTTTCAAAAAAGCTGTTGTTACTGTCTTATCTCAGACTGTAGTTTCATTATTGTTTGTTAAAAATAACGTTATTTATTACAGCTTTGTTCGGATAGTTTTCCTCTAAAATAATCCGGTGTTGACGGGTATTAGACACATTGTAATGTACTCGTAGTAGGATGTTGGCTTGCTCCACCGTTCGAGAGCATCTATCATGCACTTGACAATCAACATCAGTGGATAGCTCGAAGTCTACGAACGTGAACTCTATTTAGAAGTAGGACAGTAGGTACCTAGATGCCTAAGATTTAGAATCAATTCCGGAACTCTTTCAAAGATTTATGGTATTTGAAATTTTTTGCCTTTCTAGCGGGGAACATTAAAATTGCCGCCACGTGCTGACGATACTAGATAAAAGGGGAAAAAGAAATGCATATAGTATGGAATTACTTACTACATTATTTTTAGCATATGCGAAACCTGAATATAGTTTGTTCAGAATAAGTAACTGAATCGATTCCAATAATTTTTAAACCATATTATATTTATTTTGCCCCAAACTTTAAAAAAAAAGTTACAAGCTGGACACCGAGCGATATTCGAGTACCTATCGCAATCATTTAGGTACCAACTGCCAAATTATTATTATCAATGAGCTCAAGACGACGCTGGAGGCGCGCTGCGTGGTGACCACGTTTTTGTGTGAACAACCGGGTAACATAACAAGCTTATAACTTTGTGTTTTTTCATGATACAGTTTTATAATTTTGTACATAGATTCTTTACATAAAAATACTAGACAAGTGTTTCAGGTTTCGCATATACTAAAACTATTGTTGTATATCTTCAAAGGTTTTCTCACAAGTTCTCATTACAAGGAAAAGTAAAGGAATACCGAAACTTATGGAATGCTGACATATTAATGGAACGTTGGGACATCAACGGAAAATAAAAGTACAAAATCATGAACACTCAATGTTTGTTCGAACTCACCCAACATCACAACGATCTCAAATCTCTCCCTCAGCATATCAGACGCGGAGAGGTTGTACAGCGGGGACTTCTCGTTGATCTTGTGCACGATCGTCATAGGCCAGATGAACATTAGTCTGTCCTCCTCTCCGTCCGCGCCGACCTTCAACTCTTGTTGGTAGAACGGCAGGACTTCACCCTCTCTAGTAATCTATATTTTGGAAAATGACCAGTTATTAGTTTTATTTCTTTGTTGCATTTTGGGCATATCGTAAGCACGAAATTTCATGTCAGTGGCAATTATCTGTAGTTTATATTCATTGGTATTTTGAATTTGCATAAAGTTGTCATAGAATAAACTCTTATAATCCAGCAGTTGATGTTTCGTGCTTTCGTTATGCACAATTTTAGTCATAATCATAGTTAATCGTTCATAAAGTCATGTTGCAAAAACGATGACCTTTTTCTACTGATGTTTTTTTTAAAAGGCGTTATCTTATTTGCAATATAACCTTACAAGCAAAATGTTAGTAGCAGCGATTTTTAAATTGAATATTAGGATAAGCAGTAAAAATTTTAGCAGATTCGATGATTTTCAAATCATGCTTTTACATGATTTCTATTGCTTTTTGCTTTTTTTTAGCTTTTGCTCAATCATTTTAATGTCAAAATTTAATAATATGGCAGCAAACTCGGGCAAATCAAAAAGCAATTAAGCATATTAATTTGTGGCTTGTCCAACTTGAAACTATGTGGATTCGATGCCACATCGTAATGATAGCCAGTTCACTCACTATGCTTGTCTTCAATTTCCACCAAAGTTGGCATGAAAATGAAAATATTTCTTTGCTGACATTTTACATGCTTTACATTCTCATTATTTTTGATATTCTGTGAGAAAATTATATGGAAATCAAACCGTTTTTTAATACAAGCCGTAGCTTGCTTGAATTGAGTGTTCAACATTAGGTGTTAAGTAAAAAGCTATGTAATGTAGTATCAAACGCTTTGATTTGTTCCATCGGGTAAACATTTCGCGCAACAAGCTAAATATTATTATGTACGTATGTACAGTAACCACGTGTATACTATAGGTAGTTGTTTTCCGTAAACCATAGTAAACGTTTCAGCAAATTGAATTTTATCAATATTTTTAACTGACGTATTTTAAATTTCTACAAATCATGATTTGTTAAAATATGAATTCTTTTTAAAAACATTTTAATCGAATACATATTTAGCAGTTTGCCGGAACAGTTGTAGCTTATACAAATACATGCTAATGGGGAGATTCAATAAACTAGTTCCGATAAATATTTATTCAATGTCAATTCAAGTAGCTTCTCATCAATGTATAAATAAATAACTTAAATAGAAACCAAAGTTATGCGATGTGCGAGTAAATAACACAAATAGCAGCAAACAGGCGTTACAAAGCAAAAATAAAATAAAATCATGCTGTATCGTCCATAGATGGGTCTTATAAGTTAGCAAACGACTGCAAAATAAACGCGCTAAAGTTGTTGCAACACTTAATGCATTATACAAATAGCATATTGGAAGTATTAAGTGTTACCTTTTTCCTTATAAGCTGGGCGCGCACGTGCGCTTCCAGTATGTGTGACTTGCGAATATCTCCAACACGGAATAGAAGGCAATATTCCCCGTCCCTCAGACATATAACCGCGTTTCGCGAGAACAGGAGCGTGGTGTTACGCTTTTTTGAACGAGCCAGCTTTGCGAATATAAGACCCACCTATGGACAAGAGAGAAAAGTTCTGAAATTCATATTCCAAATCCTGGGGAGTCGAAGTCTGAAGGGCACGTTGTGGACTTGTATTTCTGGAGTGTTTGTATTCAGAGTTCGACGCCCCGCAAGTTAGAGAGAGGAGTCAGTGTGAACTCGTGTTAGACGTAACTAGGCGTGCTGACTGAAGTCCCCAATCACTAACCAGTCTCCGTTTTTGGCGAAATAATATACCTTGCGGCGGATTATTTGTGCTCTTATATGCGCTTCAACTATGTGAGATTTCCTCATGTCGCCGACACGGAACATCAGACACAGCTGGCCATCGCGCAAGCAAATGACCGCGTTCCTGGAGTAGAGCAGGGTCTGGGTTCGCTTTTTAGGTCTAGACATCTTTGCGAACACGATTCCCACCTAAAATTAGAACAACATTGATGCAATGTTCGGCGTGTGATAACCCACATGTTCAACATAGTGTGCCTTGGTCGCCTGCATAGTCGTACTTCCTGAAGATTACGTATTGTCAATGTTATAAAGATAAACTGACACATACTTATTCTGGGCTGTGCAGATTGGTTATAATTATGATGCTACAGTTAACGGCCACCTAATGATAAAAGCCATCTTTTAATTTTGTAATGATTTTAAGAGAACATCTGGCTGGATCGTATAGTACGTTACGTTAATACATTTGGCTCGATTCCAAGTTTATTTTAATATTAAATTATCATATTAGCTTCAGAGCGGAAAGATTTTTTTAGTTTGATGAGCTCAAAACCCTTTCATAAACTGTGTATAGAATGATTAGACATTACTTTAGAGTAGATACACGTTAGCATTGTAAAATAAAATAGGTCGTTATTTTTACGTCTGTCTAGCTCAATGTTATTAGGATTTATTGCCAGTAAACGGTATTTGTTTTGACAGCAAGTATGTAGTTTTTCAGCATCCATCGTGGCACGTGTTTGTTTTACTAATTAAACGAGTGAAATATGGGAGAGAAAATAAATACAGGGTGTAACAAGACCCTTAACGAAGCCGTCAACTAAGTAACTTTACGCATTATTTTTACTGGGAAATGATTTTTTTTTTTGGGTGAAAAATCACGTTTTTCGGTAGGACTCAATGTAACGCGCTCAAAACATTGTGATGATGAATGGATTGAATAGTACTGGGGTCGTGGAGTTGTTTAAAATATCTTACATTAAAAACATGTATTTAAAAAAAACTTGTGAAAGGATTGAAAATTTTGACCCCCAATATCTCCGCAACTAGAAGGTTCCCAGGTATGGTTTCAAACAGAAAATGATCACAATGATGGGGAGAACAAGTGCCTTTCGGCATCGTTAAGGGTCTTGTTACACTCTTTATACCTACGAAGTTCAAATCTTACCATGAAAGCCTGGATGAAGACGCCCACAATGCTCTGTAAGCACATAACAAAGATGGCTTCGGGACATTCCTCGTTGGTTGTTCTAGAGCCATAGCCGATGGTGTGTTGTGTTTCCACGGAGAACAGGAAGCAGCCGGTGAAGGTGTTGACGTTGTTGAGACAGGGAATGAATGTGACGTTTTCGTTTGGTGGGGGAGGGGTGAGGTCTCCGTGCGTGAAGATGATGAGCCACCAGATGAGAGCGAACAGCAACCATGAGAGTATGAAGGAGAGCGCGAACACGAGCAGCGTCCAGCGCCACTGTGCGTCCACGAGGGTCGTGAAGATGTCCTGAAGGTATCGGCGCCTGCGCTTGGCCACGTTCCATTGGACGACGTTGCAGTCACCGTGTTTGAAGATGACGCGTTTTCGGACGCGCCTCGCTGCGTAACGGGCTTGACGGTATCTGGAAATAAAGAAAAGAACTTTATAACAATTTGCCTCATGTTTTTATTTTACTCACATCGACCATAATTATCATTCTTCTCACTAAGTTCTTTGGAAATGAAGAGAAGAAGTACTAGATTTGAAGGTTATTGTTCTTCAAAACATAAAAAAATAATGGGTTTTTTTATATAAATGACACCCTTTATGCTATTATATTTTAGTTATAATTATACCTTATTCATAACGATGATTACAAATGAGTGATATGTCAATATTTGACGAACACACAGATGAGTTATGGTTGGTTTGATTGCTGTTTTTATGTTACTGACATTAATCTTCGTCAAGTGGAAACGAGTGACCCGAGTCCATGATTTTTTAGGATACTGGTTGTTGGCACTGATCTCATAATTTACCTGAATTCTTGGAGAATATGAATTAAATCCACAAATAATATTATAAAGAGGTAACGTCTGTAAGTTTGGATGCAGGAGGTAATCTCCGAAACTACTCATCTGATTTCGAAAATTCTTCAACTGATCGAAAAAAGCTGGACCATTGAGGAATGCCATAGGATGTTTATGTATGTATAAAATGCACAACTTGACGCGGACCGAAGCTAGATAGTGTTTTATAAAGTCTCGGGGTATTCGATATCCATCGATAAAAAAATGCTATTTAATTATGTATTAAAATTGCTTCTGTTTGATCGATGTCGGAACATTGTTCACGTTAAATGACATGTAATAACAAGTTATGATATTTCCAGTAATACGCACACGAAAGAAATAATATTAATGTTAATATACCTGGAAGTGTAGAGAATAATATGAAGTTATAATTGCTCGCATATTATTATCATGTCATATTTCTATTGCAATTTGTAATGAATGTTAATGATTTCTACATTCTGCTTAGAAGGAATTTTATTAATCTTTACGAAGTGCCTACAGCTACTACTTCACTATTTTTACTGATTATTTTATTACGTTTTTATCACACCTAGTTTATTATTTTATAAAATAATAATTTAAACGAATCAAGTATAAAGTTAATTTGATTTGTAATAATCAAACACTATCATAAAACAATAACAAACGATTCACAAAATCTTTTCAAAATAGCACATTCAACACAGAACAACATAATTATGATTCAAATTAAATCGTCACCTGATCGACAGTCTACGCATTTTAAAATTGAAATTCATTAAATAAAAACGAAATTTATTAACCGCCAATGTGTGTCAGTATGGTTAAACTGAACGTAAATGAATCAATTCTTGTCACTTAGGATAAAGAGTGCCACCGAATACATTAACATAGTACATTTGATAGTGTCAACCCGACACTGTTTAGGATTCCGTTATCCAAAGGATGCCAAAACCCTATTACTAAAGCCTCGCTTTCTGTTCGTCTGTTTGTCACAGGGCTGTAACTTCTGAAATGTTTAAGGTAGACACTCGAAATTACACGGAGCTTTTTCACTGTGGCGGCTATAACAAGAAATAATAAAAACAAAAAATAAAAGTTTATTTTACTTGCTCTTATAAGTTGTAATACATACAAAAATATGTGGTGTTAAATATTGTGCGGTGGTACGGAACTTTCCGTGTGATTCCGACTCACACTTGACCGGGATTTGTTTTCATAGATATCAGATTCTGAATACAGGCTATTTTATGGGGCTAACTGGCCTACGCACCACTCGAGATAGATATTTTATCACTTTGTCCGACCGTCACAAAACCACTATAAAGAAAGCTCTCACATTAATCTTTTAAAAGCTTTTTGTGTAAAAATAGGCTTTTATCTGCGCAAGTGCTGAAAATCATTTGTTTTATGTCGCGGACTATGATAAAAGCGAAACAGAAGCTTTGCAAAATAGATATTGTGAGAAATCTAGAATTTTATTTACACGTTTTCTTGCTAAAATAAATTAAAATCTTTGTATGAATAACATGAACCCACACATAATTTCAGAAGCTTTTATATATTATAAAGGGTTACAAATTATAATATGATATGATTTTTTTTGCTAACACGTTTGTAACATTAAATTGCGTAGGCAAAAATAACGTTATTTCAAATCAATTCTCTTAAGAAACAGGTTTAGCTAGTTTAAGAGGCAGGGTTATAATACTTGTGTACAGATTTTAGCATAGAATCAGTTGTAAACAATGTCCAGTACCTATTTCATAATCAATCACCTACGTTCCCAACTGTATTATTTTTTATGGCAAATAAAAAAAATATTTATTTATTTTTAATTCAGCTAAGGCTACTTCTGTTTCATCATTAAGACCATTATCCACTGTTTTTGTTACATCTGAATTGGTCTTAACGACTCCATAATCATAAAAACACATACACAATAATAACAAAGTCGTAGGTACTCACGATTTTTTATAATGTATGTACTCACGTGTCACATTAATTATACACATTCATGGGGTACATAGAATAAGTGCCTCTCTAGGAATCATAGATGCTTGCCATACATCACATCTAAATGATACTTAGCTTCACGATTCAGTTTTTGCACGATGCGAATATATCGAGGTAATTGGAAGAAACGATTCTGGTTATCTATTTGAACGTTCTAATGACAGGCTGGGAAAAGATCAAACGTCCTAGCACGAGCGCGCGGTGCAGCTAAAAAATAGAAAAGTAAACACTTCTATTTTGTAAATTAAAAGTAGTCGTTTCACAGACAATATTTTCATGTTTTTAAGAATTTTTTTATATCTATGAATAATATTGATTGTGCCTGTTGCACGTTGCGCATTGCAAACAATTTAAATGATATGCTATAGGATAATGTTGTGTTTACGATTCAATAATAGAAGTATTAACTTTTCGTTCACCGAAAGGTATAACAAGAGTCAGTTTATTTATTTAGAAAAATACGTGTATGATAAATCGATTTAGTTCAAAAAAGAAACCGATTCTGTATAATACCAAATAAGTTATTGGTAGTGAATATCTTAAGGATACACACAGGACGTAACAATCTAGAAAACAATACCGAAATAAAAAATCTAACTTTTGAATATAGCAAACCAAAAGTTCAACCAACAATCGTTTTAGCGGCTGAATTAGATTCATACAAGATACAAGTACCTATATTGCAAGTGCTGAGAAATAATAAATGAACTTATAAAATTCATCATCTCCTAGCGATGTCTCTTAGCCAAAGGGCTAAGAGAGCAGAGAGGGCTAATGGGATGCAGCTGAATATTAGTATTTTACATGGAGCGACGTGACTATCTGACCTCCACAACCCTGTTAGTACTGGTAATACGATACCCCTTGGTAAGACTGGTTGACAGACTTTAGGGGCACTGACTACTTGTAACTACTGTCCAAGATCTACAAATGACAGCCGGGACCAACTGCTTGACGTGGTTTCCGAGGCACAATTTAATAAGATTCATGAAAATTATAACATGAGACGGTTATTACAAATTCATGCTTTCTACTAGTGGTACACGTCTTTGATAGCTTCATAAATACGTTTATTTAAAAAGTTGAAACATTTATTATCACTTTAGTCATGAAACATAGAATTATATATATGCGTCATAGTCTTGACGGTTTTACAAATACCATCTACTTTTATACTCTCAATTTTGCTTCCTCATTTCTGTCTCCAATTTTATTTTTGTATGGTGAATTCGATAATACACCTACCAACCCGCACTGGGCCCGCGTGGTGGAGAGGAGGCCTGCGTCCCAGCAGTGGGAACATTAATAGGCTGATTATGCTTATGCTATGGTCAATTCGACAGTTTCACGTGTTATAATGTAATTATTTCTAATCAAATTTTATAAAAAATATAGTATTAATTAAAAATGTATATCAACATTTACGTCAAGCCCTAATTTACATGTACTGGTTATTTTAATGAGGGAACCATTATCAAAGCTAAAGTTATTATCATTAGTAATGAAAATGGTTGGTATAGAAGTAAAATGCTGTGCAATTGAATGAATGCTCTTATCCCAATTAATTTGGGGTCATCGCAGCATTTCATCTGTGCAAAGGAAAATATATGACTAAACACATTGACACAACATTTTAATAATGAATTTACGTTAGTTCAGGTAAACGTTTTGGTGCTTTGCAAAGATTGTAATTGAACAGAAAATATTGTAGACATTAGTTCAGAAGTATGTTTGCTATCTTTTAACGCAAAGCAAAATTATGACACAGTCGCATTTACATAGGTTATTAAAGACTACCTTGAAAATGTATTATTACACCGTCGTCGTCGTCCGGATGCGTCCCCATTAGCGCAGAGAGTGCATAAAATAATATCTATCAACACCGTTATGATTTTAATTATAAGCTGCACACAAGCATTTCGAAATTAATGTCATCTTTACCTGATGCCTACAAATACAGTAAAGAGATAGATTGAAAAAACATTTTACACACGGAAATTCTAGCATACTGTAGGTTTGCTTAACGATAAAGGCATTTGAATCAATAAACTTTTTAGAAAGGATTCAACCCAATATACTAAAACTGGTTTCCACGAGAGCAATGCACGTAAAGAGATCAGGGACCTAAAACGAGATCCTTATACGTTGTAATTGGCAGTACCCACAAATAATGTTTGTAATTTAAATGACAGTACGAAACTAACATCGAATAGGCGTCAAAGATGTCGATATAACTGAACTAAAAGTTAAAATTAGTGAAGCTAAAATGTTAAATCAAGTTGGGACACATATAATACGTAAGTAAATGACAATTAAGGCTGTCTAATTGATTAACGACGCGGCTAAATGTACCGATTACGGTGGTCGCACCGATTAACTACTTATTTAAACGTCAGTAATTATCTAATATCCATGGCAAATTGTTGATTTTCACAATCGATTAACAATTTACAAGAAATCTTTAGTAAACCGCAGAACACGAGAATCGTGTGGCTTAGATGTTATTAAATGCAACATTAACCAGAAATAACATATTTTTATGTTTTAAGGCGTGGGTTGATCTTAGGTGTTTCTGAGAACTAGGTTTCACTTCGAATGTGGGTGTCATTGTAGACTTTTGTGTCTGAATGGAAAGCTAATAATGACACAATCGAATACATACTTAGATCATCTGTTAAAAATACACTCCCAATAACATTGTCTCTGTTATGGATAAAGTCTTAAACAATTGATACTGGTGCGTCGATCATTTCGTTCATTGTTTTTGTTTCTAGAAGGTAAAGGTGTCTATGTAACACCCGCATATAGATGCGGGTGACTCGTTTATAGAAACGAGTCGAAGTTATCACTTGAGTAGAAGTCATTATTTAAGATACGATTTTTATTCTGTAGTTAAGTAATTGCTTTAAGTTAGGACTGACTGAAGTTAGAATTCATACCCTGGTATCTATAGTCAAGTGAAAGTAACTACTTGAGTTGAAGTAATAACTTATACAACCATTTTTATGCAATAGATAAGGATTTGAACGAAGTAACAACTGTCAAAGAAAGCAAAGTAAAGACTGCTAACTTTTGGCAATTCTGAATTCAAGCAATTACTAATCTACCGTCGTATCTTAAGTTATTACTTTTACTCAAGTAATAACTTGTTTAAAGATACGGCTGTTTGCTTTGCTTTCTTTGACGGTTCTTACTTCGTTTAAATTGTTGTCTATTGCATAAGAATGGTTACATAAGTAATTACTTAAACTCAAGTAATTACTTTTACTTGACTAATGATACGGGTGTTAGTCTCTTTCAACCGAAGCTTGGAGGTCAGTTTTTTATGTAATTTAACACGATAACCCTATAAATTAAAGATCGTTGGCCGCCGCGTATGAAGTCGTGTGGACGCCCACTTTTCGAACGGATGACATCAAGCGATGTGAAGGTCGCCTGGATTGGATTATCCAGACGAGAAAACATGTTTCTTGTGAGAAGATTTAACTCTCAGTTAATTAAATTATTGTACGCCAATGGTTTTTACAAAATATACTGAACTCAGATTCAGTTTTCGTGCCAGATCCTTTTTTTCTTTGTGTTTGCCAGACAGCAATTTATTCTTCGCAAAATAATACTCAATTAGTGTTTTTTTTTTATACATTTCTGACTGTTACATCGTACAAACGGTAGATAAAAGAAATTATACCATCGGTTGTTGTTCATTTTAGATTTAGGATTAATATTTGTAATGAATTTCGATAAGTTATAAGTCAACTAAGGGTTTATATGAGTTCAAAGTTTGATACGTAATGAGCGTCATCACTTTAAAACGTTACCAGTAGCCGAGGGCTTCCGAGAAACGTTCGGGAGCAATGAATTAGCGAATCATTTGTTGCCAAATATTTGAACACCTTTCTACGAGTGTAGAGGCCACTTCTCTTTCTTTACTTAACCACTGCCACGTACAGTTTATCACTAACTAAATCACACTTACTTCTGCAGTTCTTCGCTCCATGCTGATTCCGATGAGTTTATCGGCTTTCCAGTCAATAGCATTGACACTTGACTTACACATCTCTTTAATCCTGACATTCTAGAGAGTATGGAATTCACTTTTGGTTTTAAATTAATACTGACGAACTGTTCGACCTTCAAAAATAACTCTCAAACACTCCTTGTAAACTCACTAGTAGAACTATCGTTATCGAATTCAAACGCGAGACCAACCAGCGAACTGTTATATTAACCTTAAAATTATTATCACACAGTCGAATACTTTCTTTGGAACTGTTAACCTTGGCTATATTTCACTGAGTTATACAATTTTCTCCACTCTATCTTTTAGCAGAACGTTGATGAGGGATTCACTAAACACTTCTTTGATATCAAACAACAAAACCACGATTTTCCGCAACATCGTCAACGACGTCATTTCGAAACAAAAAAAAAAGGAAAAAAAGAAAATGGCGACGTAAGAAAAACTGCGTTTCTATTAGTACGTGCAAGGAAGTTTTCACTCGCACCGATTGCGATGAGAATTGGTCCAATACTGAAACGCACGGATGTTTAATGAAACAGATGCGAAGATGTTCACAAACAAACACTATACAGGCGTCCCGTGCCAACGTTGCCAGTGGCGCCGTGGCGCGTCGCGACGTCGCCTTGCCTATTTTTTGAACAAAAAATCTCTTCGGCTCCATCTGCATGCGTACTTCATGGATCACGTTTTCTGTAGGGTGCTTAGTAAGATTTACGAATGATTGGATAAATATTTGGACTCCGCGTTTCCAGTGAACGGAATTAAAGTCTGCTCTTGACGATTTATTTACTATGGACGTTGATTGAAGACTTTTTTGACTTCGAAGGCTATAATATTGTTGATCGTCAAACCTGAGTAAGATTTAATGCTTTATGATGAATCATTGTTTGGGGAACGTTAAAAGTTTTTTTTCGTGCTGTTACTGAATAGCGAATCTGTAGTATTTTCTCGTGCGTATTTTCATTAGAGTAATGTGATAATAGGAATGTTTATAGACCCGTCAACTGCTGCAATAACATTAAATCCGCAAAGTTTACGCGCTCGGTCTACATATACAAGCAATTGAATGCACTTAGCGTTAGAAAATTAGTCGTAAGCAATTTGTGCCTTGTAAAATTATACTCTGTAACTGATTCATAAAACGTTCTGTACTATAAGGTCTTACTTCTATCAATGCCTTATTTACCCCGAAGGTTAGTCTTAAAGAACATATTACTGTAAACTTATACGAAGCTCGAAGGCGTCAATTAGAACGTAAAATTAGCACCCATGGCCGCACACCATAGAAAGGGATCACTGACGCGGGATACTGACGTCATTTACACTGCGACGGTGGTCGAGCTGCGAATAGATTATCACTTACTGGGCGTTAAGAGGCGACGACGGGATTATGTCATGAATAGCGTTCATATGTGTAGTTGTTACGTCACCAACGTCAGCAATGTTCTTGTGTACATGGCAGGATCCTAAATTGTACAGTTGATGGATCTTTCTCAATGCTAAAACAAGCATAATTGTTCGGCTGTGAACTTGTCATGGGAAAGTGAAAGTTCAATAAAAAGCTCGAAATTAAGAGACAAACGGCATTGAAATACGAACAACTCTGAAAACTTGAATGAATTTGTAGAAAAGTTTGTCGTCATCGCATTGATTATTGAGATTCGCCTACAAAACCCATTAATGAGCCAATTCTACTAATTTGTACTGGTTAATAACGTCATATTCGTCGTCATAATGGTCCTGACGATGCGCTGTTCTAAATCCGTAGATTACAATAGCGTCTGGAACGGCCAGACGAAATACAACGGAACTTTATTTTGAATTTTAAATTTTTGTATTAGTAACATCTGTTGTAACGGCTCACAGCTGCATATTTTTGGAGGGATTTTATTCTTTGCAAAGAACTATGTGAAAGAATAAGTCCATTTTGTTTCTTCCTGTGGTTAAATTTTATTAATACAACTGAATGCGGTCACCACATAATTATAAACCGCGTTCAAATATGGTTCCAAAATAGCATTATTACTATGGAGTATTAACAGTGGCTGTTCTAAAACGCCGCCTAGATACGCTGATCGTGATCGCAAAATGTTTGTTTTTAAAGGACGAGTGTTTTTCTTAGTAACTCTTGATGATGATGAAGTTAAAAAGTGGGGACTACTGAGATGACAACGACAGAAAAAGACATGCTGCACCAACTCTAAATAAATTGCGGTAAGGGGCCAGAAAATTATGATATAGATGAGCCTGCAGAGCATTCTTTACCAATATCACAGATAACCGAATAGTTCCAATACATTGGCAAGCTTGTGTCACCATGCAGTTCTTTGCAGATTTTATGACCAATCACTGTGTAGCGGACTTTTAGGACATCTATCTTTTGCAGCGGCATTTTATTTTATTGTTATCCAAATATTGATTCTTGTCCTTTTAAAGAATCTAATATAATTGATATAAGAGACGTGCCCATCCCACAGCACGTGATACAAACACGTACTGCGGTTGATACTGAAAGCCACGTTCAGTGCTATCAAGACAAGTGTTACCAAGTTTCTCGTGGCTCTCATACATAAGTTGGACAACATTTTTGTGACAAACACAAAAACATGACATGTCTTTGTCTGCTGCTTTGTTCATTACTATACTTGCATACTTATCTGCTACTATTTTAGTAGAGGTACGTAGCCAAGTCCCTTCGATAACAGGACACTCGATTAAAACGTGACCTGCAGTTAGCCTTCGTGGATTTAATATTGACATTTATCGCAGCACATTATCCTTAGGTATTTTAATGGCGCCATTCAACATAGTGATTTATTATGACCTTCCAGGGTACAAAAGAAAATACCCTATATCACGTTTGTTCTGTCTCTTTGTTATATTGAATATGTAAAGTAATGAGATGGTTTAAATAGTATTACATCATTATGAAATCATTCTGTACATGACTGACCCTGAAAATTTAAAAGGGATTCCAGTTCATTGTCTCCTCACATCATCCATATCAATAAATGGTAGAGGTATTGTACAATTGTTGAAGAAAGATCGCAGTAAATAATAGGACAGTAACTTGCTGTGCCCTGCAGGGCCCGTAATTGTGCTTTAGCTTTGAGCCATTGTTGTATGATCTTGTTTACGGAACGCAAATATGAGTATGGATGTAGCCACTTGTCTTCGTGACAATGGGGAAGTATGTGATGTAGGCATGTGTTAAATGAAGTCATCGATGATAAGAGATCGTAGAAATAATCTTTCTTGAATATATGGAAGAGATGGAAAAACGATGTCATGTCTTATGGGTAAGACCTCCATTGTTTACTCCATTAAAAGAAAGCATGTTTCGCATTTTCGCACTAAAACCTTTTACGTACTTGGCTAGCTTTTATCAGTGAACTTGAGTGTTTAATATCGTCGCTGGGCCATAAAACAAATGTTTATTTATGTACGTATCATTTAAGGCCAGCACTTCACCTTCTGTCGGTTAGTTATGAACAATCAGGGCGGATAATGGTTACTAATTATATGTATGTAGGTGTCATTTTAAAATAATTAGTTATCTACCTATCTGCAAGTCGAAAAGTCCATAGTGATTATTATTAGTGGTCTAGTATTTTTTTCACTTTTTCCTCCTAAATGACTCTATTAATTTATTAGAAGACTACTATTTTGATTCTTTACAGGAAGTATATCCAAAGGAACATTTTGTCTAAATTTTAATTATAAAAGAGGAATTAGATTACAAATGGAAACGGCCAGCTACTTTTTAAATGTTTTGAATTACCATCTGTTTTTGTTACTATCTACACACAATGTTATATTACAAACGCACCTATGTTTAGATACTATTTACATGACGGAAGTGAGTAAACTGTGTGACCCTTCAGTTGGCAACTGGCCTGCAATACCATACGTGCCAAATGCCAAAGGACCCATCACTCATCGGCTAGTTAGTTTAGTGCATCTTCCATGAAACGGGGCCGAGAATAACCGATCTTCCCGACGTAACTTCTTCTATTTATTTTTGTAAGCCGATGAATAATTACTAGTTGTTTCAAGAAGCAAGCCAAGACGGCCAGATCACCAATCATATTGGCAAGATATCTAAGTGAACGGTATTTAGATTATTGCGAAATATTGCCCATTAAATAAACATATTTATGATTACCCTGTTGGTCCATTTTGCCGTGGCCACGACATTAATTTGTGTGTTACATTATACACTATACAGCATATCTAACGGCTGTGGAGAATTTTAATGTTTTTGTGACAACCGGAACTAGCGTTTAGTACAAAAGATAAGTATAATTGATGTTTGAATCATGTGTAACTGAGTAGTAGTATGCGACCTTAGCACGAAGTTCGTTACCCGTTGCAGACGGTCACCTCCTGCGTATTTATATGTACCTAGGTATATATAGTAGGTACTTAAGTATAAAAACAGGTATCGCTAAACTTTATAGCAGGTATTTATGTAGCTTCAGTGACACTGAAGCTGAAATGCCCTTAGTATCCGTCAGTTCACGCGTTATTTTCACTAATGCCAAATGCTGAAGGATAACATGCGATTATTTACGTTTATTTCTCTTTCAGTGAAAATGCGATGAAGTGTAATGCGTCGTGAAAAGAAACACATTTACTGATATAAAGCTAGACTTCCATAATATTAATGTTTTTTTTTTTTCGATTCAATCATGTGTCCTACGTATTTGGAGCAGAGGCCAATAACATTTTAAATTACCTAGACACAAACTTGTAATTGAAATCTGTTCATATAAACATAAAACCAGCTTTTTACAATTTAATAAAAAACATGGTATGTACAGTAATAGACGTACGTGTTTACTGTTTACAAGACTAGCGAAGCACATTAACTAATAGAGGCCGCTGACATTTGAACAAACAACATTGACTTAGAACTTTGTTTACGACAACAAAATTATTCCACTTACTGGAGCGTATTTACCTAGAGCCTCACTGTCGTGTCGCATCAGCGAATTAAAACAGTCACGGACTGGATTCGCTTATTAAACCTACGTCACCAAAAACGGTGCCAAAACCGTCATACTCATGATCAAAGTTCGTAAGATTTTCCCCGATAATACCGTTGAAGTCGATACGTTTTATAACCCGTTTCACGGTTTATTTCTTACGTAGAACATCGTGTATGTTTGGGCAAATACGTCGTGACTGATGACGTCATCGTAGTACAACGAACACCCACATTCAAATCGTGTCGGTATTTTAAAATGTAAAACATAATAGCCTATGTTGTAATAGTTAGTACCTATGTATTTGTGACGTAGATGGATAGTGCGTATCACAACGTGTCCATTGAGATATAATAGAGAATAGAAAATTTAGTTTTTTTTGAAGTCATCTTTAATACACATTCATCAATTCGTATCTTTGTGGGAACTACTTTTAGGGAAATAGACTTCAAAAATATGAGTCCGAAACAGATTTAGAAAACCAATGGTAGGTACCGATTTTGATTTTATCTTTAATGTTTGTTCTTGTTAAAAACTGTATGCAGAAACACGAGACTTTGAATGTACTCAAGCAATAAGCGTGCATAGTTTTATTTTTAATGCACGTATTTTTCCGCTTTCTATCACAAGCTTGTTGTATATTTGACATCATATTGGGCCAAGGCAAAATATGAAAAAGTATTTTCTCCATCACATTTTCCTAATTTATCAGGCCTAAGAAAATTCCAGTAGCGACGAAATCTTATGTAGGTAGGTATACCAGCAATTTTAGCCACTGCTCTGACATTAGAGACTATTTGAACTTCGTTCTCAATGAAATAGAGCCGGGAACCGTTGCCAAGTCGACCCGTCTGGTGACACGTCAGTCGGAAATAGCTGTTCTAAACTCACTATCGTTTTACGTTGGCCAAACTACAGATACTGAACTTCTGCTACTCCCTGATAGATGGCACTGTTACCAAAATTTATGAGTAAAGGTGACCGTTTTTTTCTGGAACAATGATAATTCCCGCGCACGTTTTTCTTCATTGCCAGTAATCTTAGCAATGTCAATATAAAGTATGTAGGTACGTTGAATATCACCCCTGATCACGTGGTTAAAAACGTATGTTGTTCAAAGTTCAAATGACAAAGCTAATGCTTGCTTCCGTAGGCATTGGTTGCTAGGCCATCGCCCACATGTTCCTAATACAATAATTCATTTCCCGGGATTGACTCACAGTACCAGATGATAACTAGATGATAAACTACATATTTTCTCGATTACTATAGAAATATGTGAGCTATGTTAATAAGCCAAAGTAACAATGATAGTACACAATTATTTTAAAGTTCGTACAATACGATTGTCATACAATCCTATGATGACAGCTAGATGATCGTTGAGTAGGAAACATTAATTTAAAACCAACAATGCTCATTCTGATAATTGCAAGGCTAACGATAGACTGAGTGAAAAGCTTATCAAAAGAAACGAAATACTAAAAGAGAATCGGAAGGTCGCAGGTTCAAACCCTGCTCGCACTCGAATTTTTCTTTCCATGTCAAAAACAACTAAAAGAGATGTTGAAATGTTTTATTTCTTAACTTCGTCTTCATTTACACACTAAATGGATGCATCGGTAGTTTACATTGCTACCAATATTAGAAGCGTTATCATATTTTTTCCTATGGCAATCTTTTTCCTCTTACCGTGAACCTTTTCCAGGTAACTCTAAATATAGAAAAAGCCTCATGGGTCTAAAATTCATTGAATCTCAAAAAGGTCAACGTCTCGAGTCTCGAGGTAATCGTAGTCTGACTCATTCTAGTTCTGACAACTATAATATAAATCCGAAGACTCCTAAAAAATGTAAGGTAACCTGTAATTTAACTGGTTTTCTATAGGTATGATTGATTAATAACGTCTTTTGTTTTTATAGAAGGTGTTAAGCTTTAATTCATGCGGTTTAATTTTAAATAATGGGTATTTTATTTTCAAATCATTCTTTGTAATTTTTATAAATTTATTTTCTGTAATGGGTTCTTCATTAAAGTTAATTGCTTGCAATTTATTTGGTTTTTGTTACTTTTTCTTTACATTTTCAGGATCTGTTATTTATTAGAATGTTCTTTTAAGGATTGATAGATTTTTAATATAATTGAGAATAAGTAAATCAATGAACTCAGCCTATCTTAGTCCACTGACGGACATTATGCTTCTTCCAAGCTATTAAAGTTCTGAACATTGTCGAATTTATTGTTGTATAGTACTGTTAATGTTTTTATATGTACTTGCTATAGGTACATATACCCCTGTTAAACACGGAACGAATTCACCGGCATGACGCACCGGTTACACAATATAATTATTGCTAACAGTTATTTCCAGTTTAAACACGTCATCTCCCTGTTTTTATTATCCTTTAAAACATTTAAAATAGGATATCATTATGGAACTGTTATGACATGACACGTGGCTATTGTGTAACTAGGTACAGTAGGTACCTCCTTGGTTTACCCATTGCATTTATTCTTTTGAGTATGGCATGTCGCAAGTCAACTTATGAGGCTGTCGATCCTGTGGATGCCTTTAGTATAAGGGCTACAGCCAGGGTCGAAAAACTTTGAAACTATAGCGACTGCACGCAAATGGCCTGGGGCCCTTTAGGCAGCCCCTGACGGTTCAAAAAAGCAGTATTAATTTGCAATAGGTAAGTATCTACCGATAAAACAACAATGATGTATGAAGGATCTATCTATGATAGGCGCCATTACCATAAGAAGTAACTTGTTTGTTTAATTAAGTTGGCACTACCGTAACTTGATCCCCTGATCATGACTAACTAAGATTTATAATCAAAGGCGCCATCATAATCATTTTCCTAGTAATGAGTCATAGATCAGTACCAACATAAACTACGAATCATATCTACTGGTTCTCGATCACGAAGTACGATTTATATACCAACCTATCTATAAAAAAAATCGTGAGTACAATGTACCACATTTTAAGTCGTTATTTTTAAAACTAATTCTATTTTTGTAACGCTCTATTCCTAGGAATTCGCCTTCTACGCTCGTGTATCTCACCAGTAACAACTTCACTACTTATTAGCCAACTGTTAGTAGATATAGAATGATTCATTAGAATGAATAAGTACAAATGACGCTTGTCACAAAAAATACGGTTATTCAAACAAAAACGTCACGAATGCGGTGCGAAGTCATTTGGGCAAATTAATGATTTCCTGGTCAAAGTGTTGATATGATTTTAATGATGATTATTAGAGAAAATTCTGGTCTGCAAGTTAGTTAGCTAGATAATGCGTTCAAAAACAATGTCACATTCATGGTTTTCATTCAAAGATTTAATTACAGATTAAACAGATTATTTTTCAAAGTCGCCATTTTGAAATGTAAAGACTACTTGCTGAAAAACATTTCAATATAAATGTCTTCTTAACCCACTCGTCCTCTGAAAATAACCAGAATTTCGGAATAAACCAAAGCTGTAGCTAACTGGAAAACACTATGTATGATGATACTAGATTAATTAGAAGAGAAAATCTCATTGCTAAACTAAAATCTACCTATAATTAAGAAAACCCTCAATAAAAATTAGATTCTGACACCTACAACGAACACTGAATGAAGAATCTCTAAAGCAATAAAAACGGTAATTAATGAAAGCCAATTGAAAAATAAATAAATAAATGATCGTAATATTTTGCTGATTGTGAAAGTTTCGTTGATGTTGTACTCGGACGTGATCATACATAATGTGTTCAGTACTGAGTACATAGGTAGGTACATAGTACATACAACGAGAAAGCGGTCCTTTCATATCGAATGCAAATTGTGGACATAAAAGAGTAAAAAACGAAATAACAATGAAAGTTTCCATTGTAATTTATCATGTCAAAATGAAATGTTTTGCAGTTTATAATATTCATAGACAATAAATCGAAACGTAGGCAGCAAGAAATCTAGTTTAATTTCGACAGTCGGACATTCCAGCCGGTACCTAGCATACATATTAAGTCATTAACCTCTGTTTTGTTTTAGAACAATGCCTCAATAACAATTTCTGACACGTTCCCTACTTACGACCTAGGTTCGTGTTTAACAAATTCCTTTGAACAACCCTAATATCTTGAGAAATGGAAGGAAAACCAAAAGTTTATCGGATTTCTTATCATCTTGCGCTAGTTGTTTAAGTAATGAGGGAAACGGGTCGCCGGCACTTAACCTGTACAGTCACGAGCACCATTTTGTAAATACTTAGTAACTTTTAAAAGTGTTTTTCTACTACTGTTCCGATTAAAATGTCATGTTGTTACGAACATAGTATTCTGGAACTCATATTTTTATGAAGATGATCTTATCCCTAAGTAACAATGATTATTTCTCGCGAAAATTGCGTTTAAATTTAGGAAAGTGTATACATATTGGTGCTCGTGACTGTACTATTGCTATCTTTAGACTCGATTCCTACTCATTTTACTTTTTTCTAAATACGCGTATACTCTACTTTACTACTAACGCCTACGCAAGTCTCGGTAGCACCGTTCGGGATTCCGGTCCAATTTAACAAAAGAACGGCACATTATGCTTCTGAAAGTTTTATTATAGTCTTAAATATGTCCCATTATTCTTTAGGATATTTAAACTTTTAAGAGCAAAACGGTAAAGGAAAACAGCATCGTGAGGAAACTGTCATCTCCTGCAACCAAAAATCTTTAACATCCACAAAATTGCACTGGTCCCCATCGTGAAAACTTGCCCACACTACCTGACAGAACGAAGGGGCCTGCGAACGTAAAAGAAAATGACAAGTGCAACCGTAATAGGCTGATTATGCTATTCTTAAAGAAAAATACGCTCATAAATGTGGAAATCGTTTGCCAGAATACCAGCGTCATTACTTTCATATCATATCTATGTTTTATAGTTTCTATGAAAAAGATCTGGTTCATTAGTCACTAGGTATCCATTGAAACGATTCTCTGTATTTATGATGTTTAGTCTTCTGTTTTGTAACGTATCATTAACATATTGAATCAACTATGATGACGTCATTTTAGTATCACGAACGTCTGTTTTTAATCATTCTACACAAGTAAGGATCCAATTTTTTTACGTCAGCGCAATCTTGTTGGGTTATTGGGCTTTAAAGACACAGAATTCCAAAAGCTTAGCAATGTAAACGTGAGTTTCATAATTCTTGCAGTACCAACCAATTCATACATAATCCTGTTTGTTGTTTTAAGGAAACCACACCTTAACGAAGTGAGTTTAGCGCAGAGCTAATTTAAAAGCATGTTTTCAGTAACGTTTGCTCGACTTTTAATTTGTAGTATAGTTTTTTCGCAGAAATTCTTTCCAGCAAATTTTCAAATGTTGCGCATTTTGTTACAAAACCTGTGGTGGAATTTATAAATTTATTTTTTTTAATGAAAAAGGTGGGAAGAACCGTTATGTTTGAAGTATCGTCAAAGGTAATAATAATACTGTTTTCAAGGTAGGTACTAACTGTTTTCCCATATCTAGTGGAGCCCCATTTTCCCATTCGGTATGTTGAAAATGTATGTATGTATACAACCAGGTATAAACAATTGCTTCCTTGTACAGATTATAAAGGCAGGTACTATGTAGACAAATATTAATTATTAATAGGTAGCTAGGTATGACCGTTTCAAAGAAACCCTTGTTATATTGATACCGTTGATGTCACGAACATAAGGAAAAGATACCGGTAAGTCAATTGAAGCCCAAGTGTCCTGCAAATAAAGAAAACTTTGATTTGAAGATCGATAGTTTCTAAATGTTAATCTTATGAGGAAAACTACTAGAATTTCCTTTATAGGTACTTAGTTCTTTTGCCAAGGGTTTTATGCAGCATGACTGACGCCTAATGAAAATTTAATAGGCACCTGATTTTCTCTACCTGTCACGTGCAACTTGAAGTTACGTAAGTCTAAGTCGCGTAAACATTTTACGTGTAGAAATTTTGCACTTTTGGCTTTTTAACGCTTTAGGCTGAGAGTTGTAATAGGGAAAATGCATGTAAGTTTTTCTGCACGTAAATCAATAAAATACAGTGCTACCAACCGGAGAATAGTTGTAAAAGTTAAGTTCAAACACTGCTTGTCGTTCAAAAAAAATTAAACTACTACAATTTTCTACTACAGTTCAAACGTCCGAGGCTGTCGCGGCCATGATGCGCCGTCATCTACCTTAATCTGCCTTGTTTACATCTTTTTTTTGCCTTTGCTAGAGTAATTTTACTTATTGTGTGACTGTGCTTTATTCAAGCAGAAATTGCATCTGCAATATTTTAATAATATCTCAGTGAAAATAGAAGTCATTTTCAAATAAAACTGTTTCTTTGACACAATAGTTTTTTAAGTCACTACCGGCATTATCGAGGACGATGCATTTTGCGTTCCGTTTCACCAAAAACACGCAACACAAAATGATGAATTGCAAAATAAATTATGTATTAAAAAAATAAACAAGTGTACCAAATAGTTTCTATTTTCTAATAATATTTAAAAAAAAATATGTCTCACTTTATGCAAGTAAGACATATTTTTTTCCTTATTTCCAACAGTGCTATAATTTATTTAGGCATTCATTTAGATGTCGCTTTATGCTTGAGAAAACGTGCATTAGTGTACCTACAATGTCGCAAGTCTCACACGATGTTCTATGCTCATTGAATAGTATTGTACCACTTTCATTGAGTTGCTATTTGAAATCTTCGAACGTCTTGTATACTGAGTTTGGAGTCGTCTTTTCTCGGAAAACGAGCGCTTCTTTATTCTTTACGAGACGGTCATTTGAAAATAACTTTGAGAAAAAACAGTTTTGGCAGTAAGTATTGTTGTTACGGTGTTATTCCTTCATTTTTAACCGACTTTCCTCAAAAAGAAGGAGGTTCTCAATTCGGTTGATTTTTTTTTTTATGTTTGTCACCTCATAACTCCGTCATTTCTAAAATGTAATGTCACTCACACAATCCTTTCGCTTATAAAAAAACTTTTTTTAAGTGAAAGGAGCGTTTTGGCTTGGCAATGAATTTGTTAAATACGTATTTTTTCTTCTTGGGCTATGTTGATGACATGATGATCTCTTAATATCTTCTAGTTACAATGTAAAAATTAATTCATGGCAAGAATTTGTGTGGTACCTATACTACAACAAAAAAGGGTAAAATATAAAACTTTCTGTGAAAAAAAACCGACTTCCAAAAAAACACAAAAAAAGTCTAAAATAACTTTTCTTTCGGAAGACTTTGTTTGTTTCATTGACTTTTTGGTCACCGACTTCCGAAAGTAAAGTTATTTTAAACTTTTTAGTATTTTTTTTAAGTAGTTTTTTTTTCGCAAAAGTTTTTTAGGTATGTATTACGTTTACGGTGACATTTAGATTAAGTAGGTAGGCATTTACTATACTTTAGTAACGTTCAGAAAATATTGTAAGTTTTTTTTTCCTTCCTACATAGTCTATGCGTCTATGCGTCATCTATAAAAAGTTACCTACGAATTTCCATTAAAATTCAGCGTCAGCTAAATTAACGACATTTTCTACTAGCTTCTAGTGCCTTCATAATTATAAAACATTGTTGCATTATTACTTCTGACTAGGTGTTATCTTAGCCACCTTGGAAAAGAAAACAAGCCGCCTTAAACTGAACTATTCGCAGTAAACACGTAATTCACATTGTTTTACCTAACTTAGGTACTTACTTTACACCCGTCAAGCTACAAAGTCTTTCATTTATACTGAATTTTCCCAGAAACACGGAGTCTACACGTATACAACAAAGTTACTAAGAGGTTGTTGTAACATTGTTTATACAGGTGACATCTTGCAGTACGTCAGTGTTTCGTAATTATATGCGTCATCAGTGCGTTCTGTCAGGATATTTCGACATTTCATCCAAGAAAAATAGTGTGACCGAATTTCGGTCAGCTGTTTCTGTTTTCATGTAAAGTTATGTGCTGTTTCCACGATTCTCAAAAATAGACGCTATTAAAATTCAATTAGTTTTTTCGCCCTCTTTCGTTTGAAGTGGAAACCGTCTAAAATATTTCAATTGAGCATAAACTTGTTGAAAGCCAACATCCTTAGCGTTCTATTTCTAATGTCCAGAGAAAAGGCTAAACATAGCAAATAGTTCTCGTCGTAAATCGTGCATAGAAATCCGTATCCAGGTCGGGCCGGTCTGGGGGTGATAACGATAAGGCATGCCAGGAAGCGGGCCGAATGTTGGAGTGCAAATATTGGCACCAACACACGTACAGTCGTCGTACCTAAAGGCCAACATGTAGAGGTGTGAGAACTTCTATGGAAGTGAATGGCCTCGCCACGTTCTTAGTACAACCGTGCCGTGAATAGGTGAATCCAAGTTTTTTTTTAATAATTATTTTTGATAATATTCTGGATCAAAACTTTCTATTTAGATGTCTAAAGTGTACCAATAAAACGCGAATAGACACACGCAGCTACAATTTATGTTGGTCGTAACTATAAATCATTTTCAACGAGAGTAACTGCCATAATCTAGACGAAATTACTTTATTGAAATAGACCAATGCGTTTATTACTTTAAACGTAAATTACATGATTCTGAGATCAACTGTTTTCAAAAATAGGTTGTATATATAATGGGCTCAATGTCAGAAAACTCATTCTATTAGTTATTCTAGGGGCATTGACCTACTGTTCATGACCTAGCTATCAGTTGATAAACACAGTTACGTATGTATTGTGCCTGATAATATAACTGTATCAGCTCTACACGTTTATCATTTATCGTCTTTAAATGTAGGTTATTACACGTACCCTACCTCTACATAAGCAACGTATCAAAAAATCCCTGCAAATAAATTAAAAGAACCTAGTGCAAAAACCTCGCAATTTCATCCAATCTATTCATCATCTAAAATATAAATTATATGGTCCCTCTGAAAGGCAATTCCAGTAAATGTAATCGAAGTAGGTACCTACATATTCGTTTTTTGGTGTCTCTAGGGGCAGTGGCCTGAATGTCAAATAGATGTCAGCAAAAAACGAACAAAGCACAGTTTTTAACTGTTACCTATCAAATCTATAATAGTTATTTGCTTTCGTAATTTTTTGCTGCTGTGGAAAAGTGCTATCTTTGGAGTCACGATTTACCTACAGAAGCTTCTAGCTGGACATTGGGCATCATCATAAGGCTCAAAGGAGCGAAGATCTGTATAGCAGTTGAGAGGACATGATGCATGATGATGAGACATCACACGATGTTTGGACATTGATATGGTACCCATTGCCAATACTGGTTCACTTACAAGTTAGATATAATTGAGAACATGAATCAACAATTTAAATTACAGTCAGTATCACCAACATCACCAGCAGTTACATGAGGATGAAGCTTTTGTAAAAGAATTTTATTATGAGGGATTGAATTTTTGAGCGTTACTCATCAATTCAAAAAAGTGGGTGGCCGAAGATCAATAAAAATAATAGATAACAAATAACTACACTTCGTGATCATAAATCTTACGAGTATGTATCTAACTATCTACCTAATACCCATTCCGAAATGGACCTCACGTAATTCGCATGTAAGTACATTTTATACGCTTGTTTCCGACGGCGACAAGCCCAAATCAATTGAAAAGTCATTTGTATTCACAACTTGTAACAAGGAGATAAAATAAGAGGACACGGATTGCGCTAAACGGATGGCCCTGAATCGGTACTTCCATCCAATCGTTCAGTCTATTCATTGTGTTCTGCGAGGAGCATTGTTTTAGGCTGGCTGTCTACCTCGGGCGCCTTGTTTCCTGCAATTCGTATTTAAATAAGGACGTCCGCTTCCTTCGCAATTTTGCATATGAGAAAGTTATCGGTAAAAATATTTTTAATAGGAATTGATGAACATTTATAAACGGAAGACCCATTCTTGACTTTTATGCCGTTTCATTATCGACTTGCAAATATATAACTATCAAATTACACCGAGTTTTATAGCCTCGTATATTGATCACGTGTGATGTAGATTTATTGATAGCTTGTTGATAGATTGACAGGCAGTTACGAGCAAAGAATAAAGTGCCTAGTTCGTATTTGATAAATAACTTATTTCCGTCTCTATCAATTTCATCCATCATTAAACTAAATGTTCAATTACAAAAGACCTTTATCTACACTAATTAGACCCTGACATTGTCTCGGCAATGAATTTTCCTTAAAATAGCGCAGACAGCGACTGACGTTAGGTCAAGTTGCATCTCTAGGACCAATCAGCGCGAAGCCTCACGTATTTCAGACCATGAAGGTTGCAATTATGTGGAAAGGTTCTACTTGATGGTAATTATGGCCACGATGAGGTAAGGGGGGAGCCAGATGAAGCCTTGTTTTCATGAGACGCCGTTTGTTCTTGACCTGCCATGTACATATTTTCTAATGAAAATTCCTCCATGGAGTCCTATGCCACGTGACGTTAAATTATAAACTTCAGGCTGAAGGTCACGACTTGATAAGGGTCAGTCGTGCATCGTCTGAGAATATCAATTAACAAGAAGCGTACCATCGTTATTTTATGTAAAAAAAAATTATGCTGTCTACGGAGAAACCTGTTTCCGAACCTACCTTTCAAATCAATGTTTGCTGTTATTGAGAAAACGTTGGATAGTAGTAAAATATCCTGCGTCATCTACAACATTATGCATTCGGTTTCAATTATGTATTTCCCCTTTTTATCAAGTGTCAGCCGTATCAAATTGTTTGAACGTATTTGTTTTCCGATATTTCTTTGCATATCGTCGTTCATGAATCATGACGTCAACTTGCAAAGTACCCACACAAATCAATTAATCAGTTGGACCTTGGATATAACTCCGCTTTAAAAACTATGATTGATCTGAAACACAAACTTTAGTATAGAACTTTGACTCACCTAAGAAGAAGGTTGAGAGAGCTGTCATTCCTGGTCGCGGGCACGTCCTTGACACTGGAAGGTTCGCTCCGAACTCCTCGCAATGAGTTCCTCAGCTGCCTCGGGATCGCTGCGAGGAGGCCGCTGCTATTTCTTCGCTGATTAAGGCTCTTGGATCGCGTCAACTTGTTTCCCTCCAGATCCTCTTCGGCTTGAGGGTTCGCAGACACCTCCTCGCCGCTCCGAGAGATGGTTGTACTTGATACATTAGTCTTTATTATCGTAGGAACAGCAGTGTTCACCTCTCCCAACAGTTTCTCCCACGGAGACGCAGTGAGGTCCTCCTCCGAGATCGTCTCGAAGCTCCTCGGGCCGACCGACGACGAGGTCTTGTCAGACATATTGAGCACTAAATAGGTAAGGGGAAGGCAACGGAACGGTAGCACAACAGACACCTACAGGGCACTTCGTCACTTTGGGTTTTTAGTTTCTTGACAGCACTTCACTCTTATCATAATATCCATTTGTAAATCATAATGTTTGGGGTAGAAATGTTGACACTGGAACAAAAGAAAAACAAAATGTTAATGTGGTAGACTTAGGTACATACAGATTTAAAAACTGTAGCTCATGTGCTAAGACATGAAACACATGTAGAATGTAAATGTGAAACAATGCAGATCCATTCAAAAGTACCGAAATATACTTTCATAAAAATTTCTACCAACTTTTACTTTTACTGAAATTCGTATTTATGGAATTATATGCAATCAAAAGAATGACGGACATTAAAACGCTTTCGAGTAACTGACTGCAACTGATTTGCAGAAATGCTACTAAGACAACAGAAGACGCCTTTCTAAATAATGTTCTTTAGCAATATTGTGTTATTGTTTGAGGAGAAAGGTGGTGTTCCTCGTTAGCCGTAGAAATGTAAACAAGACGTGTTAGTCTTAATTAAGAGGTACACAGACTTTTAGGTGGACTAACTGTCAATTAAGTCGACAACATTTAAAGCTGAAATGCTAATTGAGTTTTAGAAATTTTCTACTTATGTTGTTGTAATTCGTGTCCGCGAGATTTTTTATGCATGTAAGTATTTTTTTACAGTAGTAAATTATAAGTGTATGAGACGAGAAAGTTGCCAACTTGCCACATACATAATTGTATGGTTATCTGCCTCTATTTCGCAATCAAGTGTACCATAAAAGTGCGCAGCAATTTGATTTCGCGTGCCGTGGCCTGGTTCAATCAAATGATTTCTATAGGATGATTGCAAATTCATTATAATAGACGTAAATTATAGATAATGTGTTCCGGATTGTTCCTATTTGGACTCTGTCGTGTGTATTGTGTGAGTACATGCCGAATGAGACAAACAATATTGTTAGGAGTACAGACTTTTTGTCACCAAAGAACTTGAATATTTTTTGCGTGGGCACTTAATAGAAGAAATATTGAATTGTAAATATAGACCGACCAAAGTAAATCTACAGTTCCAGCAAAAATCACATTAAATTATATTTCGGGGTCTTTGCCCAAAAAATGGACATAACTTTTACAAAGGTATTGTTTTTACCATTACCGTTATGATTTTCTCTCAGTAAGTACCTAACAAGCTCAAGTTATGCGGACTGTGATGTCGAGTTAAGTGTAATTTAATTGCTCTTATTGCTTGTGATTTTCGCGAAAGTGAAACATGTCCCTAATGCGTAGTTTAATATGTGAGTAGAGAAAGTGGAACACGAGTTGCAGTTCTGCCGCTCGTATTTGTGTAGATCTGCTTTAATATAAACTGAAGTAGATAGTTATGTAGTAGTACAGTTCGCAGGTGTTCTATTTTACGAAATTAATCATTTAATTTTTAAATACTATGACTAGATTTATAAGCATTTGCTATATAAAATTGTTGCCTAGGTTTTGTAATATTGTAATGTACATAACTTGACAACAAAACAATGATATTTAAAATTATAAATAAGTAATGGTCTATTAAGTAGTATGGCGGCTATTGCACAAAGAGAAGAAACAATTTGTCTTCTCAGAAATTCCTTCTCAATAGCACGTAAAAAGACACGATGTTCAGTAAATGTGAGTAATAGGATGACGATGAATTTGTCTCTTTTTAAAATAATGAAAAAGAATAGTTATTTCAAGCTATACGTGGAACCAATTCATTTTGTATGCAGAATTACATTAACATGAATTATTTCAAGAAACAATATGGCAGTACCGGTGACCAATTAATGTGAATTTATGTATAACGGAAAAATTTAACGTTGGCAACAACTATAATAGTTCTACAACTATAGAGTTGAAACGTTATGTAACGTCTAGGACAATAATTTATAAGATCTTTAAAATAAACTGGGAAGATTCGACACGTGAGACAAAAATTTATAGAGCAGAACGGGAAATACTGAAACCAATGAAATATGTTCGTTTCGCGTATCACCGGAGGATAATACAAATTTAGAGTAACCCTATACTAGTGGGCTGTGGCTCGTTTCACGGCGGCTGATCGTATTTTAAACCGACGCGTCTGCCAAGTGTCCCGCGGTGCTCGAATGTGGGTCAATGCTCCAGTCACACGCTGAATCATGGACTGATACCGCTGCCCTGATATCACTGATGTATTCTGACGTAAAACGTCCAAATATTGGCCGAAATACAAGCCATCTTCTTTGATCTTCTCAAGATTTCCCCGAACCGGCCTGATTAATTCTTTTCCGGACTAAAGCTTTTAGTGAAATGTGGTTCACGTGAACTCTTAAAGCATTTTTCGGAATGGAGTCACTAACACCATAAAACAAAGAATCCAGCTTGGCTACCTGGTGCCAACATTCGATTGCGAAATGAGTTATGACGAAGTTTCCAGTTTTGACGTTTCGCAATAAACTATGCAAATAAAATCACAGTATACGTACCTGGGATAAAATAGTAAATAACCTAATAACTACATAAGTTATCGGTGCAAAAACTTGACAGTTAAACATTTATCACATGACAAGAGTGGTAAATGGCCGGTGGGAACTTGGAACAATGTGTAGACCTTATCTTGGATATTATTTATTATCAGATCCTGCCCTATACAACCGGTTCGAAGTAGCATAATTTAGGGCAGGAATTTAAGCCTTCGAGTAGCTTCTATAAAATACACCGAACGGTGAAACTGTGAAACGAATGAAGACGATGGACATGCTGTTGGATTTTAAGCTGTCGGTGCTGATTAGAATGCTGCAAATCCAGTAGCATAATCAATGTCCCATAGGGCATTTCAAAATTTCACCATCGATGTATTCGTTATGAATAAATGCTAAAAACTTGTTCAATTAAAACATGGATTAATAAGGACTTGCTTTTATGAGCGACTAATTGACGAATTATTAATTTTATTTTGTCTTAGATATGCACTTTTTATGTGTATAAATAAATTACATGTCAATAGACATTCCTTAATAGTGACTTCACGGAATTTGTTAGTGATTCGAATAAAACAATAATTGCAGTTATAAAGCTCCGTTTATTTATTTTGTTGCATTCCGATTGATAGTTTATTTCAGATTGATTAATTATTTACCATCGACCTACGTAAGCTACAGTGATCTAAAGGTTACCATTTATGGAATAAAATGTATATAGGACCAACGTGCAAGCTTCTCTACCAAATGAAAAAATCATTTAAATCGGGCCAGTAATCACGGAGAAATCGGTGTACATACATGAAAAAAAAACAGATACTGGTGGTGGTAACCTCCTCCTTTTTTTAAGTCGGTTAAAAATGTTTAAGACACTTTGGTATTTTGGGAAGCTTCAAAGGACTTATTACGAAGGTTGGTTTGAGGTGGCGCAGGAGAAGAGTACCTGGATGATATGGGGGACGCCCAGCATTGGCACATACAAGGCCAATAAAAAAGTATCTATGAGTATATTTATACGTTAATAAATTATCAAATGACTGACGATTCACCAATCTTCCTTTTGTGAATTAAGAGTATTTTATAAAACAATTCTGATTTGCTTTCCACCCACATTTTTTTAGTAGAGCTTTATCAGTCAATGACTAGAATCCAACCCCATACAACATGAACTACCTTAGCAGCTCCATACTGCATGCCTAATTATGATAATGAAGTCTACTCCGAAGCCAAAAGGAAGTACAGAAAGAAAAACTTATGAATCAGTCATTCCTTGCATTAGTATTCCTAAGTTAAACTATTCTATACACTAACGTGCTATATTTTCTATTAAGTTTTATGATATGATATGCCTTGTGGCATTAAGTCCGCCTATGTATCACTATTGTACATGAAGTTTAAATAAATAAATAAATAAGATATGGACGTCACGTAAAGCTATTAATGTTCTCCGAACTCATTCTGTGAGCTGATGTATGAAAATGGGAAGTAAGTCTGCAAATAGTCTCCCCAGACGTAAATCCACACTTATTAGCTTAAATAATTGTAATGGTATTCGCTAATCACCATGTCTAGCCGTTGATAAATAAATATTTAAAGCCAATTAAGCAGCAGCAAGAAACGATAACGTGGCAGGCCCAGAAGGAGATGGTGGGATGAGCTCGACTCTTTCTCAAAGGATTGGCCTACAATCGCACTAGGCCGCGAAATGTGAAAGGACAGAAGGGAGGCCTTTGCCCTGCAGTGGGACAATATAGGCTTATAATAATTAAGCAACAGGTTTAAGTAATTGTTTTGTACTGTGGAGATCTTGTAGAAACTTGTACAGGGTGTTAGGGAAATAGATGTTCAACCAGTTCAAATTCAACACACAATTCTAGTCCCCCTAGCCCAGAAATTGAAAAAGAAACAGCTATCCCATAAAATTACCCCGAGATTTTTTTAACTACAAAATTTTCGAAAGTAGACGTCGCGACATAGTAACGTATTGTGCCTCGATGTCCCTAACACCACGTATCACGTGTTGTATGGACTTTGAATAATTACTAATTACCATCAATCCTTTTCAAATAACAAATGCTGACAACATTAACCTAAGGATCTCTAAGCCACTACACACATCACGAGTCGTACTTAATATGTCTTTGTTCACCTCTGACCAGGTAATGATGACGCATGCCTAACAGGCAATTAAGCTTGCTATTACTGCAGAATTAACATAGCTATCTGCATGAAGATCCAGATTACTCAGTACAATAGTATTGTGAACACGAGGAGTGTTAATCAGTAATAGGGTCACGTCACGTTATGAAACTGGTGTCATAAATACCATGATTTTTATTGCAAATTGTTAAGTTGGGAATGAAAGTTACCGAAAACTTAGCGTTATGTTCTATATGCTCGCTTTATTCAAAACGACACCTTAGAATCCCCGCAGACCGCAGGCCTTTGTTTGCCTTGTCGGCCGATAGTTAGTCGGGTTCCACACAGGATGGGAGTGCCATACTTATCTATAGCAGTTTGCCGATAGTATAGTTTGAAGGCAATCGTGTGGCCCCTCAAACTGATTTATCGGCCGATACCGACACGTTGTAATATGCGCATGCACATTTTCATACTGATTAAGAGCCCGACTAAAGTATTGGACGATAGAAAGTCTGCAGTCTGCGGAGACTGCTATGCCTATATATCATTGCACAGTTGGAATTACAACTTAATGTGCCGAGCTGAGAGTTGAAAATCCAACTAAATGCTTTTATTTATGCATTAATTTAGGTGTGTCCTAATGTTAGCAAAACTGGACATTATTGTTTTGTTTTAAGTTTATACCGTCCTTATTAGACGAGACGAAATTCGAAGAAATACATAATTATGTCGTGGACTTCCACGGCTAAACATGGGCCTTCATAGACAACAATAGAAAATACAATTCTAGAGACAAGACGTCCTCGTTGTTTACAATAGATGCAAATGCATACTGAATCGTATCGAAGATGCTCTTGAAAGATGCATAACTAAGAGTCTAGGTACATACTTAAAATATCTGTTGCCAAATTGATGAAAAAGGAGTTTATGATAAGCGTGACGGTTGTCCCAAATAATTTGGGACAAGGGCAGAACATGATGTAGATGTCAAAGCAGAGTGTCAAGTCATTAAAGTACTGGCTAATAAGATAGTTGTAGATCAAAACACGCCTGAAGCAAGAATTTGTGTGGTATACCACAACTAAAAAACCCGACTGGTGAAAAATCACACTTATTAAAATCGTGGTTTACAAGGTAAAATCGACTCCTATCCTCCGGTCTATGTTACCCGCACCATAATAACGAATCGATTGACACCTCACTCATCAAAATCGGATGAATAGTTTAGACGCTACGCGGAACATACGTAAATACAAACATACATAGACTGCTAAAACCATAACCCTTCCTTTTGACTTCGCCGTAGTCGGGTAAAAAGAAGACGTATAATTTTATATGTCCGAGTATAATGTTACAATCTTCCATCAGCGACATAATAATATTTAATAATAGTTTCAATTCCGTTGTCCAAATTAGCTTCTCTCATAGTTAGCATCGTCCAATTTGTCCAGTCATGTGCTCCTTTTAACGAGATGTACTGTGACGCTAGCGACAAGTTCAGTCACATGTTTATTCAGACCAAAAAACTGTACACTTTCTCGTATTTAGTAGTACGAAACAAATTAGAGACTGTCACCCACTAAGTCGGTAACCTAAATTGCCAATTCGGTCCTGTCTGGTGGGCCATCTTACTATAAAAACTCTCCATTCATGTAAATAATGGATTCCGAGACATTTGTGTAATTTTTTAAATACGGCCAAACCAACATCGAAGACAAAACAGCCTAAAACAGAATGTGTAACGAATAACGGTGGTCACAACGTGATGCTATTTCAGTATTTTCGGGGTTACGATCAATAACAAACAAACCGAATTTTATTCGCGAATAAAAATTTTATGGCCAACATTTGACACAAAAACGAAATCACGATTTATAACTTTGAATCGATTCTGCAAATATATTTGTTAAGAGCGTTAACGTCTTACGGCATTTCATACAAATTTTCAAGTAATTTTTATCGAAATGACTGAATCGATTTTAATTAAACTTCTTACGCATAAGCAGGATACATAAGTCTAAAAACTTGACAGTGAACTTTTCGAAGTGTCTTTTTAAAAAAAAAGATAATTGGAAATTTCTGTTTCTATGGAAAATCTAAAATCGGTCTAATTAGCTCTAACACTATTTTTCGAAAAAGTTCTCTGCCAAGTTTTTAGACTTATGTATTTTGCTTATGCATACGAAGTTTCATTAAAATCGGTTCAGGCATTTCGAAAAAAAAACACTTGAAAGTTTGTATGAAATGCCGTTAGACGTTAACGCTTTTAACTGTGTTCGAGGAAGTTGCTGATATCCAATCAACACAATTGCAAGACTAAGAAACTTGAAGAAGTAATGTTTTCATTCTGAATGAACTGAATTTGTAAAAAAATAAGAGTTGCTTAAATGGAAAGGAAATGCAATGGAACTATTAAACTAACACCTCTTATATTAGTAGAGAGAGATTCTAATTCTCTATTTTACGACTCATAAAATAGTTTTATGTGCTGATAAAATATCATTATGTAGACAGTCGATATTTACGACAAAACGTTAAAAATCGCTGCAAAGTTATAGACCGACCGCTTTAATGAGTCCTCGCGAAGGTATCAATTTAAATGGAATATTCTGAAGGTTGATCACGTATTGGTTCAATTAGTATCTTAATATATATGTGGATTATGGTTATTTTAAAGCAAATAACCTGTGCGATATTGTTAGGACTTTACGACGCTTATTGTGCCCTCGATGGCCAAGGCGGAGGACTCATTAAAGCGGTCGGTCTATATATATATCACTTACAGCCATTACATGGAGAATTATTTTTTCTTTGATTTCTATAACATCAATTAACTCACGACTAAGGAGAGTTTTCTAGAAAGTTGGGATCGTCAACAACAGAAATTATATTATTTATGGGTGTCCTGCGAATTAATTTCATGTTAGACACTAATTTGTTCTGGCACAAAATTTAATGATACACAACATAAAACACGTTCAATGACGCTTGTCATCTGTACATCAGTCGCCATAATATAAAAGCATTCGACTATTATTTTGGTAAAAGAGAAATGTTGGCTGAAAAGCCGGAAGTTATACTTGGAAACTGACGTATTCCGCTTGCGGCCTTAATCAAAGGAAAAATTCGTTGATTCCTGCCAGTTCTTGAAACATGATTTGTGGCCAGCACAGTATCCATTCCATGAACACGGAAGCCAACGAACTATACTTTAATATTAGTGGAATTTCACTCTCTCCTCAGGAATAAGGTTATTTCCGCAAATCCGTGAATTCATTCCACGAACTCATATACGGACCATTGGCCCGAGTATTAACTGGTCCACGATAAAGTGGCAGACTCATTCATAATTGAATAATTGATTCCCTAATCACTAATACAATTAGGAGATTGGTAAACGGTAATTTGTGTAAGCCACGACACGCATTGGAAACTACTACAAGAGTAAATTCACTTTATTCATCTATTTCTCCGAAATAACCCAACCGAGGAATTATATAACTTTAATAACCTGGGAATTGGATTAGGCCTTCACGATGTTGTAATTTTGATTAGTATTGTCAATGCAATTAAGGAATTTAATGCTATTGGTCGCAATGATTTTGTTCCTCTACACATGGAAAAAATTTCGATGCCTTTATCGTAGACTTGAAGTGGGAAGAACAATCTGGAACTTCAAAAGGAGAGAATGATAGCATTGCTTTAATTGTTGAAAGAAAGAAAAAATATTATTTGTCGCAAGGACATGACGTGCATCATACAAAA
Source organism: Noctua janthina (assembly GCA_963576755.1). Classification (NCBI taxonomy): domain Eukaryota; kingdom Metazoa; phylum Arthropoda; class Insecta; order Lepidoptera; family Noctuidae; genus Noctua; species Noctua janthina. The sequence goes on from OY755055.1 coordinate 12,279,158, forward strand.
TTACAAAAAAATAAACAATAAACTATAAATTCAACAGGACGGAACAAAAAAATAAAAAAGTTAACAGCTTGCACGTCGTGACTGCGACAAGCAGGGTTGTTGCTAGGGTGTCGGTTGCCGATGACATACATAGACCTTACAAATCATAATAGTAAGTATTTCCTACAAATATTCAGATTACATGCATCATTGTTCTCGTATCATCTGACTGCCAACAAGTACCAGATAAGTGATGGGAACCTTAATGAAATTATTGTTGCTAGACGTGTCTTCTTCTCACTTCATTGGTTGCTTAGCACGTTTTTGTTCAACTTTTTGCTCGATTAAGTACTTTACGTATATATTTTTTTTTTTTTTGTCTTTACTTTTGAAGCGAGAAATTACATTCTTATTAAATTAATAAATTATGCTTTCTAAATTGGCTGTCTAAGTTGTTAACAGTTACTTTTGCTGACGTAACATTTTTCGAGTAATGAAAAAAAGGAGTAACACAGCGGAAATTCGTCGATTTTTACGGTCTGGTGACTCTATTTAAATATCAATGTGTCTAGTCAGTTTAAATACAAAATGAAATTCGAAATGTTTGAAAGTAACAAAGTTATTGTTATAAGTATTGAAGAAGTGAAATTTAAAAGGAATTGAGTTGTCGTGTGGGTAGTGGATACTGTACAAGATTGAAGAGGCATGGAGAGAGATCGTCTTGAATTTATTGACCGTTGAGAGTGCTGTATCGAACGTAATAAATAAAAGTTGATTGAAAAATTAGAAAATTCGCCTGCAAACAGTTATATCTCTATCATCCTGTTACCCCTTATCAACATCATTTAGAGCACTCATCATGTAAAAACGCGCCAATCTCTGACGCATGTAAACACACAAAATGAACCCAAAGATATCGTTATCAGTCAAATTGAACGTGATTGATTCCTCCGCTGTAGTACTGTGTATGAATGGCCGAATGGTCGTATGAAATAGACGTAAGGTCAAATGTTCGAGTGGCTGTTGTGAATTGCCAAGAATATAGCTAATTGTACATACCACAATAGTAATAGACATTAATTGAAATGTCCGTTGTGATTGAACGATGGTATCTGTTGCATGGTTGTGTGAGAGACAAGTGCAGAAGGAATTTAGCTAACTGAGCTTATACATGTAAATCAATGTTTTTGTAACTTTATCTCACATAAGGAAAATCTCCTGTACTTATCGTGGCTGAGTTTACAAATATTTAAACTAACATACATAAACATCCAGATCCGCAGCAAGTACATGTGGCCATACAAATATTTGTTCCGTGCGGGAATCGAGCCCGCGATACGCAACGCAACAGCCAATCACTCAGTCACTGCGCCAAACGTGCCGTCATATATGGCTGTGGTGTATGTTGAGTATAAAATTTAGTTAAACAACTTCTACGTACGGGGTCAAGTTAAATTAGTTAGCGTCTGATTGAAACTCATAAAAGACACATCGATGATTTGAAACGAAACTTATTTTATTATTCTTATTTTAAGATTAATTCTGTATTTTTTTAATAAATTGTTGTGGAAACGGGTATGTACCGGTTGAATTTTTAAATAAAGACCTACGTAGGAAAAAATAAACCTGAATGCCCTTTAATAAAGCAGCCAATGTCAAAGGAAAATTTTACTTATCACAATTAAATAGTCTAATAATACTATTTACTGCGTGAATTCAATTATGTTTGGTTTTGTTATTAAATAAACGTGACCAAACGCGAGAGACGAACGAGAGCGTGTGAGATCTAACCTCTGACACTGCACGTGGTTAAAAGATATTTTTGGCAATATGTTTAGGAATTATTTTTGCTCTTTTTATTGCTTCGACTGAGATATGTCTTATTGCAAACAACGTTCTCCTGACATCACTTTCGTACACTACATAGTTATAGCCGTACATTCGTACAGGTGGGCACAACGCGGTTTTATTATTTATTTATTTATTTAAACTTCATGTACAATAGTGATACATAGGCGGACTTAATGCCACAAGGCATTTTCTACCAAATCTTCTTCTTTTTCTTTTTTATTTTTATTTTTTTTGGGTTAAATAAGAAAACATTGTGATAGGGTACAAAATAAATATATAAAAATAACTTCTTGCTATCGAAAATTTGTTGTTTTTTTTTTTTTTTTGGTTTTATGTACTGAAATAAAAGGCACTGCGGCACTACGGCTCTAACGTGCGCCAGCTCAGGCTTCAGGCTCATCTTTATCACCATCTTCCTACCCTTGTCCCATTCTACTTGGGGTCGGCGGAACACGATCTCTTTTTCCATTCTCGCCTGTCAGACGTCACGATAGCATTTGCTCCTTCAGGCTCTCGGTACAAAGAAATTCTACACTCGCTGGTAGAACTGTCTGCGATATGAAACAGTTGGATGCATGTATAATCAGCGGCCTAAGTCACTGTCACATTGTTATAACTGTGTTGAGTGAAATCGCAAAAAAGGAAGACTATGAAATTTTCAAATTAAATATGTTTCCAAACGACTCCCACACGTTGGCTCAGTTTAAAACTCGCTTAGGTTTATGAAACAGCTCCAGCCTTGTGTGCATACATCATACATACTCGTAGTTTTATCTCATCTTCAATTATGATTAAAACATCATTATCATTCGCCATAGCTCTTTGAATTTTAGCCTTTTGCGCACAGTCTTTAACAAATATAATCTTAATAGTTCTCCAGACAGGTTTTTTCCAGTCGTACTGGTCTGGTATATTGTTTTTGTTTTGAGATTGCGTCAGTCGATCGACAGAGTCTTTCGGCGCCACACTTAATCTATCGGTATAGGTACATTAATTAAATATAAACTTTACGGTTATAAATATGTACAACTGTTTTACAAGTACCCGTATTTTGGGTACAGTTCAATAAATTCATGGTAAGCGATGATGGTTATTCTTTATTAGGGAGCGTCAACACCATTTCTGTTTTGTACTTTTCCATTCTAACTGGGAATTTATTATATTTGGCATGGCAACAAGTTTTGTAGCAATTGTTTCCTCGAAAGTCAAAGCGGCAGGTGCTTTCCATCCGTGTGGTTAAATGGAGTAATCTTTACTAGGTATGATTATTTTTATAACAAAAACCTATGTATTACCTACTTCATTGGATTTTTTTTTAATAAAGATGTCATTCTCAGGTTTTAAATGTTTTCATTACTAGGTTTCAAACATTTTTATTCATAAGTTTGAAACATTTTATTCACAAATTTTAAACTTATTGTTTTCATTTCATGTATCGTATCACCCAGTAATAACTGGGTTGTGGAGGTCATATAGGCAGTCGCTCCATGTAAAATACTAGTATTTATTTAACCGGATGGTTAGACTGGAAGCCGACCCCAACATAGTTGGGAAAAGGCTAGGCCGATGATGATACTTTGGGCTGTTCTTTCTATTTCCACATTACAGACAATTTTTCAGTTTCACAAACAAGTTCTAATAGGTAACTGACTACATAGCAAACACGTCGTCTGCTAATTAAACGACTATAGTTTTAATAGCCTCAGCAAGACGTACCATGTCCATTTGAGCCACGTGTGAGACATCCAGCCTGAATTAATCACCACCTAGGTACCTACCTATTAATTGCTACTTTATACAACCTTGCACGTCTATGATGTTCATTGATGCGATTTTACATACTTGCATAACCTAACATACCTACCTTTTTTAAATTACGAGAATACCTATTAATCACTATGCATACTTATGTACGTAGGTACATAATTAATCAGAGGTATAGATAATAAAAGAAACTCATTCTTCGAATTCATTATTGAATCGATTTGTAAGTTTTTAACAGCTTAAAACTGCATTTTGCTGAAGTAGTTTGTACATTTTTTTTAGCAATTCAACAACGTATATTCCCAGCATATTACAGTGACTACCGGTGAGTGTCGAAATAATGATAATCATGGCTATTATTACAACTTCCTACTCTAACCAAACCGTGGGCGGCATAGTTTCAAATAAAGTTAATTTGTGGTTCAGGGGCATCAGTAATCGCCATTGCTTTTATATTTAAATCACTCTGTTATGTCAACGTAAAACACTGGCATTATGTCACAAGTGATTAGCTGGCCATTACTGTACGGAACGAGATACCGAAGTATGCAAAGCGTGATACGAATTATTACGACACAACACGACTTGTTGGAATGCTAACTATTTAAAAGAATTTCAACCTTATTGCTAGGCAGCTAGTGGCTATAATGACGTAATTAAACGCTTATCCTTTTTTAAAATCATGCCGACGAAGAGTCGTCATTTTGCAATCGTAACTAATTGTGGGACCATTGAAAGTTTTAAAACTAAAGGCCCGGATTGCACCAAACGGCGAGACGAGCGAAGTGGAAACGAGAATTGCAGGAATCGACCACTCACTTTGGTTGAAATCCACACCACACTTTCGTCTCTCTTTTGATTGGTCAAATGTTACACATCTCCTCTCCGCTCCGCTCAACTCGGTTTTAATGGAAACGCGGCCTTAGATACTCTTGTTTGTCAAACTTAAGTTGATTCACAGTATAAGCATCACGTGACTGATAAATGGCAGGAACTATTGTCTACAGTTTTATAGACAAGTTTGGACACGGTCGAATAAAGTTTAAAGAATCCTGAATGCCATGAACTAATGTGGCAACTGAACTCGGTACCTACCAAATACTAATTTCGACCTTGGAAACTAACAATGCGTACCTAGGTAAATGGTGGTTGAAAATTAACTAGACTTCAATTATTACAACAGTGCAATAGATAAGGTATGACTAACCATCAATACTTTAAGCAACTCAAAGTTTTTTTTTGTATGTGGACCAATCAACGAGGTTTACATTTTATTTTTCTTAAATTGTTGCAAGCGTAGTACATAATGTGTGAAATCAATTCAGTAGAAATTCTATTGAAAATCAATTATATGCATTTATAAATTAAAATAACTTAAAGTAATTAACTTTAACAATAAACGGCATTTTTACCGTAAAAATTGAATTGAGAACCTCTTTTACCTTATGACTTAGGTAAAAGACGTTCTCAATTCAATTTTTACGCCATTTTTTAGTTTTATTTTTACCAGGAATAAGGTACCATACCTACTTATACTTACTTTACATTATTTGCTTGTCAGAAAATTAAAAAAAAAACTCGTTGATTTGCAGAAGTCTACGTTTGAGTTCCACTTGATGTAGGTAATGTGTTTGCAATTTCGGACTGTTTACAGAAACTATTTTATTGGCATTGCACATTTGAGTTTGCTTTGTCAAATATATGTTTGAAAAACTAAAAAAAGGGGCAAAGTCTAGTTTAAATGTTTTTCTTAGTCTTTGTGCAAATCGTATTGCGAATTCTATGAAAATAAAGATCAGTTTGCAATAAAATATTATGTTGAATTAGCAAAGAGTTCGAGGGGGTTAAAAAAAAAGGGCTGTGCTATATCCAGAAGGTAGGTACCTGTTTCTGCATTTAGTACATATGTACCTTTTACTTAAAAATGTATTATAGTTATATTTATCCCAGTTCCAAATTATCCGCTACATCATCATCATCTGCCCTTTTGCCAACTATATTGGGGTCGGCTTCCAGTCTAACCGGATGCAGCTGAATACCAGTATTTTACATGGAGCGACTGCCTATCTGACCTCCACAACCCAGTTAGGGTTACTGGGTAATACGAGACCCCTTGGTAAGACTGGTTGTCAGACTTTTTGGACCACTGACTACCTAACGACTGTCAAAGATCTACAAATAACACCCGGGACCAGGCGGCTTAACGTGCTTTCCGAGGCACGGAGGAAACTCGGTATGTAATGGGTGGTCCTGGTCACCCATCCACAGACCAACCTAGGCAAGCACGGCTTAAGCCAAATCTTTAGGTTAACCTAAAGATCACCCGAGCGGCTGTTTTAGCCACGAGCTCCTCCAAATTATCCGCTACATGAACTTAAATTCCACGCATATCATTTCCTGATTCGTCAATATTTACGTATTTCGATTCAAGGGACAGCAATTGCAATACGCTATAAAGGTCTTTCGAACATGCGAGGGGACTACCAAGTACCTATCTGACATCCAAAACCTTGGATACCATTTTCATCTTTAGCGTATAGAAAATAATGTCCATTTTCCCATTGAATGTATTTTGAGGCCATAAAAATAAACGGCGGTATATAGCGAAATGATACATAGACAAATACAACGGTCCTCTGCGAATTTCGATATAATGATTCGATGATTCATCATATAAAAAAACCGGTATCTTATGTAGATACTTTTTTCTGAGTGGTTTTTGTACTGAGAATCTCGAAAAATGTCTTTGACATTCGGGATACTTTATTTTTTTATTTAAAATCGTGATGCAATATATTCGACAGTGGGGCTTTATAAGTAAATGCCATGACGCTATTGGTAGGTCATTTACTTCGATCTATGATGATGATGATTTGTGAAATCTTCTTTTTTTTTAACCGTGTCATTCTTTCATTTTTTTAATATTTCGCTGCCAACCTAATCGCGTAAATGCTTACCGAAAATGGTCTATGGTTCCCTCATAATTTTCAGCTATTTCCCATTTGGAAAGATATCTTTATCGTAGAAATTATTTGTGTCATCTGAAAACATGGCCCTCCAATCCTAGGCTTTGTTTTTATACCAATAATGTTTGTTTTTGATACTAAACAAAGCTGAATTTCAGCTTTATAAAACAACAGCTGTACCTACGGCATATTTTTTCATTTTCGTACTCACGAAATCACCAACATGGAGGCTCACACTGTTTTTTTTTTTTAATAAGTTATTGAAACTTAAATTGCAACGGTCTCTTTTATCAGTTACCATGCTATAGGTTATGAAATCAAAATAGGCCAAATGATAAGAACTTATGCTATCTGTTTTTATAACAATCTAGAATTATACCAATAGGTACTTGTCTAAGTACCTACCCACTAGGTACTATACCTACTGGGTACTTAGGCACACCTAGATAGGTTTATCAAAGGCTCATCAAATATGTTTGGTATCAACAGGATGCTATTATTATGGGCGTACATAACGAACTACTGCATAATTATGCAACAAGCTTGGAATCTAGTTCACACACTTAGTGATTTCAAAACATTTTATCTTATTGTTAAGTGTTGATGTTATCAAAACACACTTAAAACATAGCTAGATAGGTAAATTAACTAACGAAGGATTTTAATTACTATTAAAAATATTCGTAAAAAACTTTGAATATTTTGTTAAAAATTGTTGGAACTAAACAAGATTGATATCTATAAAAATCTATGGTTCAGTAGCGTAGGTAAGCCTAGTTGGAACGTAAAACAAAACCAAATAGAATCAGCTGTTCTAAGAAAATTTTATTTACTGTCGCGTGCTAATCGAAGAATAATCTCTATTAGTCATACATTGTGCAGAAGCATAAAGTTATAAGAAAACGTAAACTGCGTTACGTGTTATAAAACTATACTTCACTTTTGCAAAGAATGAATTATTTTCTGATTCTAAAAGTGTTCTTAACATAATATCGTAATACACTGAAAAGATTTACTTTGAAAAAGATAAAATATGTATTTATTGTTTTCTTTTCTCAATGTAACGTCAATAACCAGTTTTAGTTTAGCAGTAAGCGTTCCAATAACGTTCAATGCCGTCTTTTTCATTGTGTAAATGTATAACAAACACATACACGCAACAAGTTTGAGGTTATAGTTTATACGTGCTTATTTTGCTTGTATAAATAGTCGACACTTAAATACTCGATATGTCCATGATGTGAACTAAAGAATTTTGAAGATTTTTTGAATGAAAACTTGAATATTTTCGTGAAAATTCACTGTACAGTATAACATCGACAATTGTCTATCATTTTGGGGAACAGTCGCGTCATTTATCACAAGAAGAATCGATAAAATGACAGATTCCTTTTGTTGATCTGTCATTTTGTCGATTCTTCCGTCGACAAAACCCGTTTCTACGGTGGTCATGTTATGCGTGCAGGTATCCTAAATAGTGTTGTCTCTAATGTGATACTCAAATAATACCATAAGCAGGTTGTTTGTTTTCAAACAGGCAACAACAGTATGTCTACGTACAAAGTACATGAAACACATATGTTTCAGAGACCTCGTCACGAGCCTTGAACAATTGACAATTACACACATGATAAAAATAAATTATAAAACGTTTAAACACTCACCTTCATATATGGACCTATCATAAAGAATTTTTGTTGACTGTTTCGCGAAAAAAGTTTCACGAAACCGGAAATATCAAATTAATAAAGTCTTGAGACCCACTAGAGTTTTTAAAACTTAAAGTTTCACAGCAAAATAATATCACAGGATTTTTGTACGCGATAACACAGACACTGTAAGCATGTGGTTCGTAAAGTCACAGTTTACACGTGATCCAGGTATTAATTAAAGCAAAAACTATTCCTACAGCTATTTCTTTTTAGGCATTATTTCAAAAGCTACTAACAGCTGGTAAGGAACTTTGAATTAAGAACGTGCGCTTTTCAATTTGCGGCGGGAAAACTGTTCGCTTGCGCGCGGCGCGAATGTCTACCGTGTGTTGTCTGAGCGGTGACTGGCTGAATGCCGCTAAACCCACTACACTTGTATATTCGCGGACGTTAAAAAATAAATACGACGAGGTGCGATGATGGAAGACTCGTGGCCCGTTTCATAGAAATTATCTAACTGGCGTTTCCAATACACGCTTCGGGCAAATTCAAATGGCGTCAAACGATTCCTTTCACGCTTTTCAATTCTTAAAAGCGGGGCAAAAAATTCTGGTCGAGTCCGTCCACCGCACCCAGCAGTTAGGTTGGAATTTAGATTAGTGTGTGCCTATACTTAGGAATTCTAGCAAGCTATAGCGCCAGGCGTTTAGAAATCGGAGCATTATATTCACGAAGCATTATTTACGAACCCCCCAGTTGCCATAGAAATTCTAGAATAACTACTTAAGATTGAAACGAACCCAAGGGGGACCTTTTGTTTGATTTACTAAAAAACAGACACTTCTGCTTTTGAATCCAGCAGAATATTTAGACTTCCCATCCGAAAAAAGGGCATAATATCAAAGGGGAAGTTACGTTTGAGAGAATCAATATTTTCTTCTTTACAGAGAAGCTGTTGGTAGTTTTTGTGTATTATAAAGCCAAATAGCCGGACAAAACCCAATGATGTTTATTCAGCTCGCCGTCATGTGAATGAGATAAGAAAAATGGCTTTAAAAAAAATGGGAGCTACGATTAGGTTCTTTTCAAAAGTTTTTCTGTTTCTTTACAGAAATTCAGAAATTTATGGAATAAAATTAACTACTTTTCACCAGTATTCATCACAACAGTGACTGTTATCCACTTTATGGTAAGTCAAAATTTTGATTTAATTTGCCAGCAAAACCAGTTTTGACCTCAAATATAATCAGGCTTTATAAATACTTTCATTCATTCATTTATTTTATTCTCTCTTCACAATATTGGTTTCGTTAAATATTAATAATGTTTTTGGCTAATGTTACTTAAGTAGATATCCTATTTTATTAAAAAGAGCTTACTCTTAAACAGTCCCCCATACATCCGCCAGGCAGCACCTTAATATTTCCAAAAAGAGTGCAACAGTGATTAAGGTCCTTCGTGCAACGAACGCGTCAAGCGTACATACAAATGTGCGTTTTAGTAGGAATTTCGATCGAATTCGACCAGTCCATAACCTTCAGTCTCCTTCAGTAAAATAAATGTGAGAACAAGAACAGTTCTGAGAACGTTAACTTAGTACCTATTAAGTATTCGATGAGCACTAGCTAGCGCTTAGTACAACCTTGTCGTAGATAATTACTTCTCGCGATAAACAATAAAACGGCTAATTTTAGCTGACATTCATTATTTTACTACCTTTAGATATAGTCATAGTAGTTGAGTTTTAGCATGGCAATAGCGGTCATTGCCCTTTCCCTGATATCTCTTTACACGAACTGAACTCATAAACCGTGTACTCATCGTTTCTTCTGTTAATTTTCAGGATCACAATCAATGTCAATTCAGGGGCTATTAACAGGTTTCTATACGTTTTTTAAAAGAAGAGATTCAATAAATGTATGTGGTTCAATGACCGATATTGCCATGCTAAAACACAACTACTATAGTACCTACTAATGTCCTTAGACTTACTTTGTTAGTTTGTAACTATCATTATCTGCTTATGACTGCTGATTGCTTGGTGTATTAAATAAAATAAAAAACATTTTTTATTATTCTTGTTTGTCCCACTGCTGGGCAAAGGCCCCCAGGAACTCTTTTCCTGCGCCACCTCGAACCACCTCGTGATGCGGGTCTAGATCAACTGGCCACCTTTTTGTAGACCGGCGGCACCGTCGATGCTCAGGCACTCGTGATGAGAGTAAGACCTCCGCCCAGCAGTTGTTGTGCATGCGGCTTTTATAATGACCCCCCCCCCCCCCACACACACATAGAAAATTGTCATGGATAATTAAAAAAAACAGCTGTTTCCTGCAAAAGTGTGATAACTACACTAATAAAACAACTAATTTCATCCAGAACATGTGAAAATTATGAGTATGTAAAGAAATACACAATTATGGTTTTATTATTTTTACTTTTAGAAGCTTTGAAGTAGGCTTATATTTATTAAAGTTTATTTTAGTTGCAAAAACTGGACAATGCACAGGTGTAAATGCTTTGAGGTTATGGGTTCATGTAAATAAACGAAATATCAAAGGAATTGGTGCACATTCAAAAATGTATAATTTTTTTTTATACTTAACAAAAAAGAATGAAAATTGAATAAATGATTAAATGAAAGCAGATAATTTGAACCTATAAAATTGAGGTCTAGTACAGAACAGTACTACAGCACTTGTGGGAAATGGATCCCAAACCAGTCAGGAAGATCACTAGTTTTAAAAGTCTTAGAATTACAGCATAGTCTTCCACAAGAGAAACTGGGGTTTATTCCTGAAAGCGCAACCATGATGAAAATAGAGAGGTGTTATGATGGATTTATTATTATTTTTACAATCAATCACAAATCAAATCAGTTAAAAAGGAATACCCTAAGAAACTAAACGGTATGTAATAGGTGTAGGTATTACATAAAAATAAAACTGTAGGTACCTACTACTGCTTCTTGGTAACAAACGGCTTTTCAGTTGTTCTCAATATTATGGCACCTCCTAAAACGTACGTAAGTTCTGTAATTTAGCGCATTATGGAAACCAATATGGCCTATGCACAATGTAATATGTTTTAGAAGAAGAGCTTCTTATAAAGGAGCTCGTCTGGAGAAGTACACATGGCAACACATCAAGCTATACATATCCAGTATAACCTGACCTCGCTTTGTATCAGCTTCCCGTACAATGATGCGATCAGCGTATCCTGCTTTTGCTTAACTTGATTGGCCGTCGTACGTACCACTACCATACTTATTTCTGCGGCCTGGCAACGTTCCTGTGTTCCAGTTTGAAGGGTCTTCTTTCTTTTTGTGTGGATAGTGCCTAACCTGGTGTCACAGTTTTTATACCGCCCATAGTCCTCTGACTTGGCTTTACATGCCGTCGAGAAACATCTCCCATGTTTGGTTTCCTCACGATGTTTTCCTTCACCGAAGCTATGAAAATGTTACAATTCGCACATGAATCCTAAAAATCAGAGGTGCGTTGCCTTGGGTTCGAACTCGTGACCTATGAGGCTATGACTTGGCAATTCGACGGTCGCACCACTAGGCACTGCTTTGTTGTTGTTTTAAAGATAAAGGTGTATCAACGGCACAACACACACGGCACACCTCATTACAGATGTGTTGTCATGCAGTGTTTTTCAGCATTGTGAGCATAACAACACATCTGTAATGCCTTTTTTTTTTTTTTTTTTTTTTTTGGATGGGAAATCATCAAATGACCCCCCCCACTCTGGGCGGAGTGGAAGGGAGTGTCAGACTTGTACTGACTAAAACCCATCCATGCTCCTTCTTTGCCCTTTGTGTTCCAGGGCCACGGTGTCTCTTTCGAACAGTCCCGCAGCAGTTACAGCAGTGATTGGGTGACGTTGGCTATCATCAGATAATCTCAATACTAGATTGCCTGCCATGCCACCCAATAGCATAAGCAGCTGCTGAGCGGCAATCAATCAAGTGTCATAAAATCTAGAAGTTAAAAAAGGGTATTTAGATAATACAAAAATATAATGTTTCGTTTATTTATTTCTCCTTAAAAACATAACATGTTGAAAAGTATTTAAATGCAGTTAGAAATAAGCACAAAGAATAAAATATGAGCAACTGCGCCTGCGCTAGTTATGAACCCAAAAGACTTTATCAGTCAAACAATATAGGTGCATGCACAGAGGTGTCTTTATTTATCTCCTATATATCGTCGATGACGTGTTTTAATTTATTGAGATTATTAAAAATAACCTTAAGTATTCAATTGTTTAACCTTCTTATCAAAATCACGCTATTCTGGGATATCGTCATATCGATGCTCTCGTGACTGGTCACTGCTCTATATCTAATTTTGCAGCAAATGATTTATTTGTGGAGTGAGAATAATTTACTTAAAAAGAAATATTTATATAATAACAGGGATTTCGAGTAAGTTTCGCACGTGATTAGACAAATTCCATAACTGTCACAAAATAATGATTTGCAGCAAATCTTTGGGTTTTAATAGCGACTTTGTCTTTTTTTTGTTTAGAGCTACAAATGCCTGTTCATCAGTATATTTGGAAAAAGCGCAGGCGAAGTCATAAAAGTCGTGGTCTTCAATTTTGTCCACACAAATAATCATACATAAATAATTTAAAAAAAAATAGATACTGGTGCTACTGAAACAAACAACGTCTGAAGAACAGCGTGTTTTAGCTGACGCTACCATTGATTACCGGACAAGGACAAATAAACACAGCAAGGCAAGTATCTTCAAGCAAACCTTTGTTTGTTCCAAAGTTCAAACAATACACAATCTCAGCACTTAATACTAACAATATTAGTTGCTAAGTGTTTCTCCATAAATGCACCTACAGCGTAATTAAGTTCATTACCAAACTAAAATACACGTGAACCATTCCAAAATAAGGTGCATGTTGTTTGTTTAAAGATCAATAATAAACCGGAGTTATATTTGATCACAAAACGAGGGAGCTCGGAACAGCCAGCTTATCAAAACAATGTAGAAGAGTTAAAACGTGGTTCAAACATTTTGAAGTAAAGTCAATGTTTTTGGGAAACATAAAGAAAACCTTAGACAGCCGGAATGTTGATAAAATGATAACTTAGCTCTGCAAGCATTAAAACATCCGTCCAGTCCTCCATTTGAGCCCCTGTACAGTTTAGCTACTGGCAAAACAAATTGAGTTGTTTTTTTTTCAGGGCACCCCTTAGGATCCCTACCGTCCCTGGGCAGTCGTCGCCTTCTGCTGGCGAACGCCTGTTTGTAAGAGCGCCTCAAATAACTAATATTCCCACTGCTGGGATAGTCCTATCTATGGGAGGGAACGGGCTGTAATCTACAACGTAGGCCCTGTGCTGGTTGGGAATTGGGTGGATGTCATAAGTCTTCGAATTTAGAACTTCTCTTAAGAATGCAATTAATTGACAGTGCAATCGTCAGTGTCATTACGATTTACAAAATGGCGACTATTTCAGTTTTCGTGAAACTGTGTACGTTCGTGAAAGATCTCGAAACAATGTGGAGAAATAGCAATAGAATGTTAAATAAACAGGTATTGTTTTACTTCAGTGATTTCTTGAAAAACTCATTCTTATTTTAAACCTGAAAGACTGGAATTTAGAATGAAAATAGGTTAGTAAACGCTTTTTAGATGGGTTAGGGTATAAAATGAAACCAATATTTTCTTTACCTTTTAAATTATACGTATGTTGGCAGAGTGTCAGGAAGCTTGAGTGTTTTAAATCTGTAACCACGGAGTGGACTACTACACTGCGGTAGAAAATAGTCAAAAATTGGGAAACATGGAAAGGCATTCAACCCGACAATTATATTTATGTTCAACAAAATTGATTGTGATGAAAATATAATTTTATAAACACCTACATACGCACCTGAGCGCGCCCCCTTCAATAATAAACAACCAGGATGACCAGTTCATCCTGACACATCACAGAGGCGTTGCTAGTTGCAAAGGCAAGGCAACTCTACGTCAAATTCAGTACATTTGAATTTAGTTCCAAGTTTTACCACGTACCAAGATAAACTGGTGATGTTCTAGTAAATGACCTCCGTAGTCTTAAATCTGCGCAATTTCAAACAAAGTCGTTCAAAGTGATTAAGTTATTTTTATTTTTAGTATAGTTTGTTTTGATTTGATTTATTGTTGTTCTATAAGTACGTATGTGATCATAAAAACATAACATTGTAAGTACTTCCTTGTGGAATATTCTGTCCGGAAGGCTAAAGCCACCATGTTGTTTATAATAAATAATCAACACGTGTTTCCTTCAATACTTTATCACTAACCACCACTTCGCCGGCAAGTTCGTCCGTCGAAATTGTGATAGCTTGGCTAATATGTATGATATAAATATCATTTATAGCCTTATATAATAAGGTCTATCTATTCATACACGAAATATTTTAAGAGTAACTTCTATAAGTCGTAAAAACGCCATAGCCACGAAAAAAAAAATTATCTGAGTGTTTTTTTTTACAAAATTATTATAATTCTAAAATTTTTAGAGACTTTTTGCATAAAACCTTTACTCCCATATTCTAACAATGACAGTAGGAAAATACGACGTAGTAAACTACCTTAATGGATGCTTCAAAATAAGGAGCCAGTATTTATTTTGTGGGTCTAGTAATTTTAAATTATTTTTTTTATTTTTTTACATATACTCAGATAAAAAAAAATCCCTTGAAATGGCTTTGTTATAGCCGTTAGATGATTTCCTGAAAATATTTCGTGTATGAATAGTTAGACCCTATATAAAGCACCCACGAATAACTTATCATTCTATCGGTAAAACAATATTTAGAATTGAATCATAAGCTCCGGAGATTACCCTCTACATACAAAATTTACCTCTTTATAATATTAGTTATCTATGCAGCTCACGTTCGAGGTGGCGCAGGAGAAGAGTATCTGGAAGGATATGGGGAGGCCTTTGCCCAGTAATGGGACATACAAGGTTATTAAAAAATATATATATAAATTAGTATGGATAGTGGTGTACAACGTATGTATTCTGATGAATATATTCAAACAACGGCAGTAATACTTTGATCGGTAGGTCTTTGTTTCTGCCTTTGTCCCAGGTGCTCCATTTTCCTCAACGAGACTGTTTGCATTGCACTTACTCCTTTTTTTTCTGTAGCCCTCAGCTTTACACAGATTATACACAGCTGCTTTTGCTTCAGGAGCATAACATCACGCCTGTAATCCCCGAAGGGCAGAGATA
The DNA here is from genome assembly GCA_963576755.1 of Noctua janthina. Taxonomy (NCBI): domain Eukaryota; kingdom Metazoa; phylum Arthropoda; class Insecta; order Lepidoptera; family Noctuidae; genus Noctua; species Noctua janthina. Next base: position 12,294,628 of record OY755055.1, read on the forward strand.
CCTAATAGTATTTACTCCCACATTTCGCCAGTTATGTTTGGGCCTCATGTAATAGGGGGCAAGCCTATTTTCATCAACAATCCAGATTTCGTGGCTACTACTGAGAAATTACTGGTGGAAACACCAAACAACACTTTGCTTGACCTGGGAATCTAACCCAGGACCTCATGCTCAGCAGTCGTGCTTGCAACCACTACACCAACGAGGCAGTCACAAACAAAACCCACAATAATCAATGCTCTCTGTCATTAATGGGCAATGACGTAATTGGGTAAGTACCTAATTGGGTAGATTCGGCCTAGATTTGATAACAGTATGAGATTTTAAATAGATAGGAACCTTTTTTCTATAAGTTTATGGGACTTCAGCATCAGTAGCATGAACTTGGAGATCGATTCTGCCAGAGACAAGACTCATAACTTCATTAAAACCATCAAACGTATTCTGCGTAAAGTACTTGAAACATTATCCGCCTGTTCGATTTATTACAGCAATACCCCGTATTAGCGATTCATTCTTCTGGCTCAGCCATCGGAAATAATACTAACATCAATAGTTTTGCTAGGTTCAGGTTTAAAGAATGATTTTGGCGATATGTACAAATAATTTACATGACATAGTTTACCATGATATGTACCAACATGGGATTTACAACGCATCTTACGCATCGTTCTGCGATGACTCTTGGACTCTGGGTGGGCCGTACCGCCATACCAATGTTTAATGGCTGTAATAACATGTGAACACTTACCAGTCTAAGAAATATTAGCAAGTTAATATTTTAACTATCGTGATTTTTGTTTACAAGACCCAAAATTGAAACAAAAAAGTAAAGGATCAAAAAATCAAATCCAAAAAGGTACTTTCCCGTACCGGGAATCGAACCCGAGCCTCCTGGGTGAAAGCCAGGTATCCTAGCCACTAGACCATACGGGATGTGAGAGATAGACTGAAATACTGCTTTGTAATCGCACGACTATTTAAAACATAAAGTTATTAAATTACTTCCCATTGATTCGAATTTTATTATATAAAGTTATTTTTGTAACATTGTGTACAACTTTAAATTATTTCGTTTCTTCAATTTTTCAATGAAAAGCACACATTGAAATAACTGACATCTATTAGAAATAATACGTACCAACTTACCAATCAAACAAGGTGCTTTCTTTACAGTAACACTACTACCCACTAGATGGCAGCACCTACTAACAACTCAACAATATGCCGATAGATGGCAGCACCACAAGTAACAAGTGGACCAAATCTAAACATTTTCCCCACTATCATTTTCAACGTAACTATGAATTAATAAAACAATTGAATGAAAGCATCTCACAACACAAAAAACTAACGCAAAATATAGGTGAATTCTTGCTCTATATAGAATTGATTTTCAAATACTTAATCACATAATTATTCAGATAGACCACGACAATTCTAACAACAGCCAAATATTCTCACAACCTTTTAAGTTAGTTTGATTCAAATGTATTTCATTCTTTTCTACTTAGTCATGCAAAAGGCAACATCAAATTGTACATAAGAGGAAGTCTGAAATTGTCGCCGCTGAAAAGTTGTGTTTCTATTTGCTTAGTATGGGGTAGTATTATATTATCTGTGGTATGGGCAAATGATGCGGAGGAATGAGGAAAATATCGTGAGGTAAGTTTTGAGTTTGAAAGTGGATGGGTATAAGAGTAAATGATGACCAAAGACGATGGATGGACTGTGAAGGATGAAATGGCAAGAAAGGAGGTGTCTAATAGAGAAGTATAGAAAATAAAAAGACAAAACCCTCCCTCCTCCCCTCCCTCTCTACCTCTTCTTCTGCCCTTATCCCAATATATTTATTGAGATAAGGGCAGAAGAATGATAATCCATAGATAGTAAATTATATTTAGCCTAAAAGCAACCTTACTTTAACGAAAATAAAGACCGCTATAATATTATATTTAGACTTGTCACTGTTACCAACCCAACAACAGCCTTAAGGCTAATTGACCTTTTTATCAATATTTTTCATAAGAAAGGTTCCAATATTTATATTTGTCCGCACTGAACTAAGTATTATTATTGAGATATTCATTAATCAACTCCTGCGCCGCATACACGGAAGAGCCTTACTCACAAAGATGTCAGAAGCTGTTTGGAACAACGTTATTTGTCATCAGCTTAGTCATTATTGATGACTGCCATTAAGTATTCCGTAGAGGTATCTATAACCTATATATTTACTAGGAAACAATACTTATACTCACTGTTGGTACCCATTGTATTAGTCATTCTACTTATTTTTTTGTCATTTATTAACTATTTATTAACTTTGCGGGATTATCTCATGCAATGATCAGAAGTGGAACCAAAAAACAAATAGGTTACATCTATATTTTCTAAACTTACGATTTTGATGCCCGATTGCACAAACACTAAATTAATGTCTGACTAGAAATGATTGCTTTGTTGGAATTTGAATTCTCGATGCTAAGCCGAGTGTTTAGAATCGAAGAGTGCTAAGTGCTTTTCACCAGATCTCTCTCAGATTGTCTGCGGTATCGCTGGCGTTATGGGCAATTTTTTTTTGCTTATTTTTTTATATATAGCCTATGACACTGGGATAATGTACTCGTAGATTCCCATTAGTGACAGAACTTCCGGAATCGGATCAGTAGCTCCGACGATTACTCCCTATCCTTTCAAACTTTACATCTTTAATTGTAGATGCTAGATAGGCACCTCCTAAATGCATCTACATTTATTTATGTGGTGCCTAATGCTAATGAAAACTCATCTCAGTAGGTAGCAAGATGACACATAATCCTGATACAATAACTTCTCGTTCAAAGCCGTGTTACAGTAAGATGCACCGCTACTAGTCATGATTCACACATTGGCACAGCTCCTATAAGCTCAGACTTTGGTCACAGTTAGTATACTTAATCCCACATACATTATCATACAATGCTTTTAGAATATCCGATAAAGTCATCAGAATAATCAACGATTAGAAGTCCATGCCATATTTATGTCCCTTATTTTGTTACCTATTGTGTTCCTACCAAGCTTAACTAAAATTTTAGCATTTGAGTATTTTATAGGTACCTACTAATCTGGATTTTCGATCGATGTGGTCCTTACGGCCTTCAATACGATTCGGTAGGTTTCACCAAGGAAGTTAAAGCTAAATACCTGACTCCTATAATTTAAAAACGATCGAATCTTTTACTTTGGCAAGGTCGTAGACCTAAATGTGTTAGCCCATTTTTTTTTCTTATTTAAAGACCCAGAACTACTACCTACCTACTAGGTCATACTAATATTTATTCCTTGCGGGGATCGAACTCGCAACACGCAGCATAGCAGCGAATCGCTCAGCCACTGCGCCAACCGTGCCGTCAATTTTGGTCAAGTAGAGGGGGACCGGGGATGTGGCTAAATAATAACCGACGCACTGATCAGTCTTCAAGGTTAAGTAACCCGAGACCCCCGTGACTCGAAAAGGGCACGATAAACCGTTGGTTCCGACTGTCATCCGTAGATCTGACAACCGGTCTTACTAAGGTGTATCGTATTATCCGTACATAACTGGAGATTGTGGCGGTCTTAGGCAATCGCTCTATGTTCTTTAAGCTGGAAGATGATCCCACAATAGATGGCAATACACATTTTATTCTTTATTATAAAATATACATACAAATTGCAATAATATAGCTTATGTACAATGGCGAGCTTTAACCCAGAATTGGCTTTTTTATGCTTATTTAATTATATTCACACAACGGTACGTAAATAACTTATAAACTAAGCCCCACAAAACCGTAGTACGTAATGGTTTGACTTTGTTTATGTTTCTTACAACTGAGATTTATCTAAAGACTAGTTCGGTAATTTTCCCACGGGATCGTACTACCGGGATTAAAAATACTAGGTTTTAGTATTGGTTATATAAACTATCGGTGTGCCCATCCAAATCCGTAATTTTAGCGTGAAAAAGTAACAAAAATCCATTCATCCATCCCCATTTTCGCATTAATAATAGTAGGTTTAATTTGTTTAATGATTAAAAAAATGAATCCTACAATAGTAATAAATGTAGACTATGACTGTGACTTGACTATGTGTGTGAAGTACTGGACTATTTTATGGAAATATGATAATATGTGACGAGCGCGAGGATTCACTCAAATGACTAAATCCCAGCCTCTGAAAAACATAATTAATTACCATATTTTATAAAATATTTATGAATGTCTTTTGCTCCATGCGTCACGTAACGTACCTATTAAACGCCCTCATTTCCCATTTGAATCATGAATGAGACTATCCGTACATTGTATAATGAATTTATGATACCTAGAACATTATACCTATATCCTTCAAAATACTCCTTTTACACACCAACAACCCCTAATAACGTAATGAAAAAACCCGCGTTTTCTCCCGAAAAGCAGCTATTCAATCCAAAATTACTCAAAATAACAAAAAGCCATTCTTCATGATAACATCAGTACGATAACACAAAAATATTACTAAGGTACCTACATATTATAATAATGTTGCTTGACAACAACACGAAATTGAATGTGTCGCAGGATAATCGAAAAACAAAAGAAAAATATGTGAAGGGATAATAGCATGAGGATATTCTACATGCTATGATGTACCCTATATAATAGAAGATAAATAGGCACTAGTAATCTCTAAGTAGGTTACAAGTTTGAAAGTTCCATTACTCTTTTTATTTTAGACAGACAGACAGTTGGATGGACAGACCGGTGATAAGGGTTCCTTAAAATACAGAACACTAAAAACAATTCGCTTAACGCCCTAGGGATTTAAATTAGAGCAGTCGATACGGGTTCAGACAAATCTCGCAATTCGAGTTCCCCTACCGGCCAGTACGAATTTTACTGAACGGAATACAATTAAAAAGTAATAATACGTAGGTACTATGTAGTTATAGAAGCGTGTAGCACGTATTGTGCCGAAAAGGGGAGACACGTAATCTGAGGGTCGGGAACTGTGCGTGTCCGTTACAATGCTCGACCCGGGAACTTGTTGCTAACGAGTACGACCCTTTCGTATTGATGTTTTGATTAATCTATATTTATACATATGTAAAGTAAATTGTAGTCGCTTTTCGCATCGGTTTATGTGATAGCTTGGATCTTCTCAACATCACAGTGGATTTTGATGGAGTTTTACGTAAATATTTATTCCTGAAGGATTATTCGTGAAAAACATTTTTTTTTCACTAGCCTATATTGCGGTCCATTACTGAGCAAAGGCCTCGCCTTACTCCTTCCATATTCTCTCTATCATTGTGATCTCTGGCCATATGCTCAGGCGCAAACATGATCAGATCGTGAACAACAATTTTATGTGGTTTAATAAATATCGATTCAGGGTACATTATAAGGTCTTATTTGGTAATACATTGAGGGTGCTATCTTTTGCCTCTAGGCCGTACAAAGTATTAATACATGCAATATAATTAAAACAAGAAATTAATATAGATACATGAACCACAAATAAACAAGTAAATAAATTAGACCATATATCATGTAATGAGAAATGATAAAATAATGAATAAAAAATGTCCGCAGTTATTGTAATAAAATGAAAATTGTCAGCACTTACTTATTTAAAGAATATCAAAGAAATTGAATGAATTGATTGATTGTGTTTGTTCGATGTTTTACATATTGAAATTATTTCCTTTCGAACCAGGGGCCGATCACTAGTTTCTATATAATACTAAAGAACTACAACATTTATAAAATTCCACAACAAAGATCGAAGAACATAATTATGAAGAACTTGCCGTGCCATGCATGTTAAATCGCTTACCGCTCTTGCCCCCGTAGCATGACCACCGTAGTAGAAGCAATCACAATCTGTTATTGTGTCGACACAATGACAGATTGCTTTGCACTATCTGTCATTTTGTCGATTCTTCCGTTAAAGAAATCTTTGTCGACGGTGGTCGTGCTACGGGGGTTGGTTGATTGGTGGAGAATGCCTAAGGCGTTACGTCCTTTGTACAAATGTACGTCTGCTGTACCTACATTTTATTTTACATAAAGTTTCATTAATCAGTAAACTACATATTTTCATCAGATAGCTAATGTAGTAGAAAAACAAAACAACGCGGTCTTAGTTAGCCAGAACCACTGACAGTGTTTACAAACACAGGCTTAAATAATTGGTAGACAAAAAAAAAACAAAACGAACAGTTCAGTAGATAGTTTGTAAATAGGTTTCGATTCCTGTCTTCGTTATTTAAAACTACGGCCCACATTTTTATTTCTACGATTCGAGTATGTTTATGTTCCATGGAATTGGGAAGGGGTTAACTCAAAACATTCATTTTAATCTTCTTTATCTTGTGGTTAGTGCCTAACCTAGTGTCAGAGTTTTTATGCCGACCTCTGCCTTGTCTTTATTTATTTTAATTAGATTATGACAGGCACTTTTGATTGTCAAAAATAAAAGCGAAACTACAGTCACAGTCACATGGCATAGGTAATAACTTGTGAAAGAACTGTAGTTGCCCATTTCAAAGCGTAGATCTCTATGGAGAAGAATGGGCAAGAAACTCCATGGCCACTTTTTTAAATAAAAATATTGTTACAAAATCTTGGTTACATCATTCAAGGTAATTAAGTATGTCACCAGTTTTACCAACGTGGTTGCGGTCGCTTCAAGTAAAATACTGGAATTCAGCTGCATCCAGTTAGACTGGAAACCGACCCCAACTTAGTTGGGAAAAGGCTAGGCAGATGATGATTACGTCAAGTCATCCCACAAAAATAATTTGATTTAAATAGACATAATTATCATTACATATTTTTGTGTATTAATTTGACGCGTAGCCTCCTGTTTCACAGCGTAGTATCGCTTAGCCATTCCTTCTACGGTCGCCGTCTGTTACATGAAAACTTAGATAGAACCTTTCTATAAACAAACTAATATGAACATATTGGTAAGTTAGTAAGTTTAGTAAGTAACTAAGTTTTTGTTCAAATATCAATACATTATGCATGTGGTGAGGTCCAAAACGTAGCAGACTGTTATGCTGCCACCCAAATCCGTAGTTACTGGGAATCTGAATAAGAATCACGTGAGTATTACTTATAAAACTTTTTTTTTTTTTTTTTAATTGTTTACATTTTAGGAAAGCTTATACGGAGGAGGAGGAGCTCGTGGCTAAATAATAACAGCCGCTCGGGTCGATCTTTAGGTTAAGCCTTGCTTGCCTAGGTTGGTCTGTGGATGGGTGACCACCCATTACTTACCGAGTTTCCTCCGTGCCTCGGAAAGCACGTTAAGCCGTTGGTCCCGGCTGTCATTTGTAGATCTTTGACAGTCGTTAGGTAGTCAGTGGCCTGAAAAGACTGACAACCAGTCTTTCCAAGGGGTATCGTATTACCCAGTATTAACTGGGTTGTGGAGGTCAGATAGGCAGTCGCTCCATGTAAAATACTGGTATTCAGCTGCATCCGGTTAGACTGGAAGCCGACCCCAACATAGTTGGGAAAAGGCTAGGCAGATGATGACATTTTAGGAAAGCTTACAGACTAATCACATTATAATAACAAAATATATACCTAAGTTGCCAATAACAAGGCTCCACAGATAAATACAAAAAATATTAGTTCCTTATCTAAGAATAAGGTACTTCCTAGATTATATATTTTATTGTATCACAAACTTTCAATACAATAAAAAATTATCTAACACGACAGTACTGTCAAACTGTTAAAAACAAAATTATTAATTATTTAAATGAACAAGATTTACATCCATTGGTAAGTAAATTGAAATATCATTACATTGTTATAACTCTATCGCGTAGTCGGTGTTCGCGTAGCACTTTCTGCTTCGCGAACACCCGCAGCTTGAATCTGTAGATAACACCTGTTTAATTTAACAGGAACATAACATAAACATAACATCACACCGGTAATCCCCGAAGGGTGTATTTGTAGAGGTTTACCTAAATTCACATTTCGCCAGTTACGTTTAAGTCCACTGTAACAGCGGACGAGCCTATTGCCATCAACCGGGCACAGATGCAGACTCCGCGACTGCTACTGAGAAATTCCTGATTGAAAAACCCAATAACAATGTGCCCGACCCGGGAATCGAACCCAGGATCATGCTTAGCAGTCGCGCTTGCGACCACAAGACCAACGGGGACAGCAACAGAAGGAGGAGGTAATAGGAATAGTTTTTCCGGTAGTAATCGAGTTATATGGAAACTTCGCCACTGGTAGTTTTTTAAATTATATGCAGATAATTACAACTAAATATCGTTACTGTGTTTGTTCTAAAATGTTGCATGATACGCGGCCGCCCGCAACTTTTGTTGATAGCACGATCTACGAAAATACAGGGTGTAAATGGACCCTTCACCAAGCCGTCAACCACCATTCCGTACGTCAAACAAAGTAACCTCACGCAATTTTTTTTGCTGGAAAATGATTTTTTTTTGGGCGAAATATCATGTTTTATGGTAAAACTTAATGTAACACACTTAAACGTTGTGCTGATGGATTCTTTGAATAGTAAACGGGTCACGGAAGTATTTAAAGAAAAGTTATAATCTTAAAAACTTGTGAAAAAGTTGGAACTTTGACCCCCAATATCTCCGTAACTAGAAGGTTCCCAGGTATAGACTAGAACAGAAAAAGATCGCAATGACGGGGAGAATAAGTGCCTTTCGGCTTCGTTTAGGGGGTACCCTTTAAAAATGATATTAGAAAAAAATATATATATCACAGCAAAAAAGTCAAAGGATTTTGGCAATGTAAAATACTACCTATGGTAAACAAATAATAATACTTAAATACAGCTACAACCTCAAACAATCACTTATATCTTAATCTCCTTCATTATATAGGTCACCCCTTCGTAAATCCCTCGCGGTTAGAACAGGTTAACTCTATTAACTATCCGAGTCTATTTGACTGACAGGTCAATAAGTTAAACGAATTTATTTTGGCTTAACTTTGATCAGAAAGTGTATTTATTTTATAGTTGGAAGATTAAAAACTTTTTACAAAAAATTAAATCGACTTTAAAAAACACAAAACAGTGAAAATATAACTTTATATTCAGAAGTTGGTGACTTTTGTTTGTTTGATTTAGATGACGGAGTTATAAATAAAATAAACGTAACATAAAAAAATATATAAACATCCGAATTGATAACCTCCTCCTTTATGAAGTCGGTTTAAAATACCCAGTGTCAGCCTTGCTTATCGAAAATGGGGATAGCTAGAGTTACTATATCTTTCTACCATATTTGTAAATTGTGCATAGTTTAGTTTAGTTTAGTTTATTTATTAATAATTATTAAAAATTACAGGTCATATTTTGAAAAAAGAAAAAACACAAATAATAATAAATTAAAAAAAAAAAAAAACAAGTCATTATACATTAAAAAGAGCATTTAACACAAATTATCATAAATTAAAAAAAAAGTAATAATAATACACAATAAAAAGAATAATAGAACCTTACAGTATACTAATCACATAAATTTTCTTAAAACCATTCCATAGGTAGGTGATCCAGACTACAAAGAGCTGTTGGGTGAACTGAGACGCAAGGGTGGATCGAGACAAAACATTAAAAGGGTTTTCAACTTCAAATATAATTTGTTACTAAAATTCTATATTTAAATTCTTGTTTGTCATACAGATAGCAATTCAATTATGTCTGTCTCTCAGAATGGATGTAGGAATGGGTCCCGCGGTGCTAAGGAGCTGCTCCTTGTGTCAGGATACGGACGCCAAGAGGTCTACATCAGGCCTAGGGCCCAGAAAAAGCGTCCGTGTAGCTCCTTGCTCTGCTAGGTATGGCAGGTCATTAGTATCCAATACCACAGGTTTGCGCCAGTTCTGATTAGCCAAGGAGAGCGGAGTGAGGCCCTTGTCGACCGCGACTACACCATGTTATGAAAAAGTATGTTATCGAAAACTCCATTTGATAATACCTACTGCTATAAGATAATCAGCATTATGTACATGTTTTAATCTTATTGTTTTAATATTAATATTTATTAGTGTTATCGGATATTTCCGTCAGGAATTTCTCAGGAGTCTGGATTTATGACATAGGCTCGCCCCCTGTTACAAGGGTCTGAAATATTAGTGACGAAATTTGGGTGTACTATTAGGCACATCTCTGCCTAACCTTTTAAGGATTACAGGCGTGATGTTGTTGTGTTAATTTAAATATTCGAGTCCTTGTAGGCAATCAATAACAGTTAATTAACGTGAAAAGACATTTTTGTTTTTTTTCTATTCATCTCGTTTTACCCGGTAAAGATTTTATTATTGAAATTATAACAACAGTAATTGGAATATCAAAACCTACACAACGACTAACAACTTTATTCTAAAAAATTTTGATTCCCCTTGTAACTGAAAAACAGTTTGCATGGCCAAGAATCGAACAGGTTTTTGTTTATTAGTGAAAAATAGGTAGGTACTAAGGGCGGTTTCTAATATCGTAATACATTTTTGTTTCCATAATTACGGTATTGAAGTGTTAATTTACAAAAGTATGTTATCGAAAACTCGATTTGATAATTCCTACTGCTATAAGCTAATCAGCATTACCTGCATGTTTTAATCTTATTGTTTTAACAAAAATGTCCTCGCTTGTGCCTACTTCTTTATCAAATTAGTATAGCGTGCCGAAGTATATTTGTAAATATTTCAATGTTCGCGACATTTAATCTGTATTAAGACCTTTACATTACCAATTTCACTTTGTATTAGCAAACCAATCAATTAAATTATTATTAGACTCAAACGCAAGGCCGGGCTTCGGTAATCAGCATGATCATTCACTTGAATACTATTATTTCCGTTACAGAATCGATTTCATATTTTACAAGTGAAACGAACTCTGCTTACATACACTGGTACCTATATACACTTCCGACTGAATCGATTATCTGCACCGTTAACAACACATCTAACAGACGGCGGACCCTCCGTCTAGCCGGGGGTGAGATTTGCGACCTTGGCGCACCCCTTCCGAGACACATCTACATTTATATCGCGACGACACCGCTGTAAGCCAACAAAAATAAATCGTATGTTTTTATTTACGTCCACTGTCTTAATAAACTTTGTTTGGTGTGGTCACGAGCGAGGCACAGCTTTGCACAGAACTGCCCGGCAGTAGCGTGACTCCGCCGTCAGTCTCACCGGCCGCGTCGTCCGCGCCACACGTCCCGCCGCGCACCCACCGACGATGTTAGCGCTGCTACTCCTTGCCGCCGTCGCCGCCGCGGCCGCGCAAAACGACACGTTCCCGCGACAACCCGCGCCAAGACGCGAACAGTTTCGAGTCATATACGAATGGAACGCTATAGATTTCGAATGGACATTCCCGGAAGATCGCGGGGCTGCCCTCAATACAAGCCGATACATCCCCCAAAACGTTCTAATCTCTGGCATAAACTTCTACCAAGACGATTTGTTCCTGACCATGCCGAGGATGCTGGACGGAGTGCCGGCCACGCTGGCAACCATCCCCCTGCAGCCGACGGACACAGCCCACAAGCTGCGCCCGTTTCCTAGCTGGAGCCAGAACGCTGTCGGAGATTGCAACGCTTTGCAATTTGTTCAAAACATAGAAATTGATAAAAATGGTATGATGTGGATCCTGGACAACGGCCGTGTCGGCACTCTCACGCAGAACCCAGACCCTAAGTGCCCTCCATCGCTTGTGCTCATCGACCTCAAGAGCGGCAAGAATGAAATGGAACGCATTCCGTTCCCATCGGACTCAGTGAATCCTAACACTACATATTTGAATGATCTTGTGGTGGACAATCGGGATGGTGATTACGCGTACATCACGGACAACAGTGCTGTCGACCCGGGCATTATAGTTTTCCGCCGCCGTGACAAAAAATCGTGGAAAATTCGCGACACTAAATCAATGTCATCAGTGGCCGAGGCTACGGCTTTCCGCATCAACGGCACCACGGTCAACCTTCCTGTTAACATTGATGGCATCGCCCTCGGACCCCAGTACCGAAACGAAGAAGGCAAAGTTGACAGAAAAGTGTACTACTGCCCATTGTCTAGTTTTCACCTATACGCCCTAAATGCGTCCGTGTTGCAAAACGAATCGCTTGCTCAGCAGCCCGATGGTGCTCTGCATCCCTACGTCGTCGACCTCGGCAGTAAAGCCTCACAGACCGACGGCATGAAGATGGATTCAACTGGGGTCCTTTTCTATGGTTTAATTGGAAATTCGACCATTGCGGAATGGAACACGACCATTGACTTCCACGCTGGCCAAAGAACCATCGCCCGCGATCCAAACTACATTCAGTGGGTTGACCGATTCACGTTTGATAGCAAAGGGAACGTATACGTGGTCATCAACAGGCTGTACAACTTCGTGAAAAATCAGGTGTCCCTGAATGAAGTTAACTACAGGATTTTGAAGTCGCATACTGGTTCGAAGAGTTACGTGTTCAGCGAGGAGCTGGTGGACCCGGCGGTAGCGCCGCAAAGCGCGGCGGCGGCGCCCGCGCTGGCCTGCTCGCTGGCGCTGCTTGCGCTGGCGCACCTGCTCGCCTAGTGCCCGCGACCGTGGCCTCCAATACCAGTGCTTGTCATTTTGCGACGCTCGGACTGATGCGTAACATTACCAAAAATATTTAAAGTTACCTTGACCTCGTGGTCCAACCAGTGATATGCGCATGTAAAAATGCTTTGTATATTAATTATATTCTAGTATAGTTTCTATATAGCTAGATATAGAATACCATAGAACGATCAACAGTGACCTTTCTTGGAGGGGTCGTGCCGAAGACGAGTCATGTCGGTTCGAAACGAAAGGTCGGGGACGAGTTGCCAAACGCCGTGGCTCGGCTCAACAATAAACATTCCAACTAATTCTATAAGGTGCATCTCAGCACAATATTTATTTATAACTTTGTAATACATACGAGTCTATATGAATACAAGACCAGTAATGTGCAAACGACAACTATCTCAATATTTGTGAGATTGGCACGTATAGTGTACGGTAGATCTAGTTAAAGATCTTTTTAAGGTAATCTGTATAATATACAATATTGTAACTAATCTGTACGAATGTTAGTTGCGTGCCCGCGGCTGTGTGTGTGTCTATGAATAAACGTGTTTATCATATTAAGTTGTTTGTAGTTTTTATTTGCATGCCAATACTGATCGTGCTTATAACGTTTAACTGCTAACTTGATGTCACTGAGGAATCTTGTTAACGTTGGCAAGGCCGCCTTGAAAACAAGGAGTGTAACCTTACGAATATAGCATAAGAATAAAAATAAATTACACTGCAAGTGTAAGTTATTGCATATTAAATCAATTAAGGTAAATGACATTCCTGCATTAAAGTGGTCAGGTAATCAGCTAATCAATTGTAACCACTTGTTGCTTAACATTCGCGATTCGCTACAGATCGACGATGACTTTCAAAGAAGTGCGATAGATACTTAAAACTATTGTTAAGCACTTATTTTATACCTACTGATAGGTACATAAGGATGCAACAATCTGCTACAGAGAATAATTGCCAAATATTGCAGAAAAAGAAACAAAATGGACAACGATCACGCAATGCCTCTACATTGCGAGGTTATTTATTACATTACCTAGTTGAGTCAAGTAAAAAACTGTTTTGTAATTATCCTACTGCAGTTTCAAACATACATTTTTAAATTCACTAGGTCTCTTTATTTGTCCAAATTCTGTACACTAGAAATTAATTCAAACCCAGTTATGAGGTATCCGTGGATTTATCTACTTAGCTCCATTTAAGTTCAAAATATTGTATCGTAGAAATTATAATCAATCAAAGGTGACAGAGCACAAAATAATATCGAAAATATTCGGTTTCTGAGGTCTTCTAGTAAACTCTGAATAATTTTTGAATAGACAAAGTCATCTTTGGAAACAAAGTAGTTCTTTAACTTAAATTTTGTTTTTAGATGAATCGTTAAGACCGGTTAAAAATATCCGGGCATAACCGTCACAATAGACTATAAAAACGATACAATAAAGGGCCACATTGTTATGGGATCGATTCTCAAGGTATTAACTTTGCATACAAAGCTCAGGCATATAGAGCACCTGCTGAAGAATTTAATTTATCGCCTGAACGTGTCAAGTTTACTTAATAATGTTTTGTATCGTGTCATATAACCATTGTTTTACTTATACTTACTTTGTTAGCAACAATGTTTGCGTTGTGTCTTAAAAGTTCTCTTGAAAGTGCAATAAGCTACACATCACGAATACAAGACAAAGAAACAAATGTTATCGAATCTACTGTTGATCAAAATCAATACCTAGCAATAACTCAACACAAATAAAGACCAATTTTCGTAGCAAATGACATAAAGTTTCAGGACTAGATTGAGCTCAAGAGTAGGCCATTCAATAAAAAAAAAATAAAAAAAACAACCACAATTTTTCCCATCCTTCTAAGAATATACCTCAATGGCCTCTAACAATAAAACACGCGGCCATATTTTTCCATCTGAACAACAGAACATATTCATAAATACGTAAACATACATAATTATATGTTGTATTTACATAAACATCATGAGCAATAAGTATGATCAATAAATAGTCTAGGTGTGAGATCGCAAAGATGAATGGAAAAATTTACTGTTTGCCGCAAACGATGGACATTAATATGGCCATTATTGGAAAATTTATGTACCTTTAATGTTTGAAATTCCTGCGTAGATACTTAAGTATCTAAGTCCATTGCAAGGATGAGCATCACAAACCATTAATTAACTACACAAGCACTTGGATTCACTTCTTTTATAATTGAAATAAATAAGTTATGGATTTATACTATATCGTGATGACTTACTTGTTAGCTTATTCAGTTTTTCCCTTTACTTATGGACTTATGGATTTCCTTTTTTTGTTTTATATTTTCTGTTTTTATTAAGCTACAGGTTTATAAGAATTCAAAGATTTAAGAAGGTTTCAAAGTGAAAAAAAGAATACAAACTTAAAATACAAGTACAACACCCACACAGACACACACACCCTCTCACAACACATTATCATGCACTTCATATATCCAATGATTGTGATTTGGTACTAATTAATCTTTTCAAGATATTACTTTTTGAAAATTTTTCTTTTTCTTTTTTTCTCGCTACATTTCTGGATACCTATGAGGCTATATCATAATGACTTTTTTTAATGGAGAAACACTGTCTCCCAAGTCACAGATGAAAACCTAGTTTGGGAGCCCGGGACCTATCTGTGGGACATAATGTTTATGGTGTACTTTAAGATGTCTGTCAACAATGTTGTCGTGGTTGTCACTGTATTGAAATAAAAAAATAATTAATTTAAGTTCACATTACGTGTTCATGAAGACAGGTTGGCTACAAAATGATTTCAAGAGTCGTACTTTAGACCAACAAATATTCAAAACAATGTGTTATCTGTTATTGAACGTACAACAATAACATTCGGATGCCGGATTCATGTTGTTGCAGGCTACGAGAAAATAAATCTATTCAACGAATATGTCAAAATATGTAAACGATAGAGATTGTTTGAGAGTTCAATAATTAACAATCTTAAATTCTAAAGAACTCAGGAATTTGTAAAATTCGTACTAGCTATATTTACAAAATAAACTAAGCTACAATGCAAACACACAACAACAGAAAAGATAATCACCATAATTGGGTCGTAATTTAAGACGTTTTTTTTTTTTTCATAATGGCTTCTCGCAGGTCAATCTATGAGGTTATCATCTGCTTAACCGGACTATCCTGTGCGTGCCTTGAGTGTAAGGTCTCCAGCCAGGGGCGAAAAACTTAGACACTAATCGACTACACGTTAGGGGCACCCCTGTGGGGTACGAGCTCCGGCTTAGGGCGTCGCTGGGAGAGGAGAGCAAAGGGACAGGCTGGATCGGAACAAATTGTAGATTTTTTTTGTCTTAAAGTAACATTAAGACTTATTCATGTATATCAAAGCGACCTCTAATGCAATAAAAGGTCAACTTAATGCTGCCTAAGTTTTCATTTAAGTTATGCAAAATTATCTCATTGCCTCGCATAATATGCGCGCGTGTTGTTTTCCATATGCAATAAGGCCAAAACATAAACTACGCATTTAACATCCTTTATGCTATATATTTTCCTAGTGCCACATAAATAAAGATTCAATAAAGATTCATCACGACTTTTAAATAGCTCCTTTGTCTTTTGAAAATGACGTTCTTAACTTTTTATTCTATGAAAATGTTCTTTCCACGTTTTAATTCAAATGTGGAATGTGGAAGAACACAGAGTCAAAGTGACAAATGTGAACGCTTTCTAAAGGCAGTGTATTATGCAAATAATAATAAAAGGTATGAAAAGTTGTTCTGTGCGTGCATGTGGCTGTCAGCGTGTTATTGAACGATGACTATCGATAATAACCGTCAGCCTTGCACCGAGATCGACGTGACGCGCATGACGCCTGACGCGGTGTCAACTGTTTAAACTAGTTTCGATTCGATCCGGAACCGAGATTGGCTGATTTTCACCAAACATTTTTTTGTACACGTTGCTTAGAGGATTAATATAGAAAGTACTCGTCTGCTATCAATGAAAGTTCGATAAGTAATTCTAAGAACTGTTTCTAGAGCATTAATTAATTCTTTCTTTTAATTATTACCCGACTACAAATAGAGACGTAATGATTTCACCGAACTCGATTGCATGTTCACATGAGTTGAATAATCTATGGCATGAGTGAATGAATAGTCGATGTTAATTCGAAATCGATAGTTTAGTCGTTATTTCCGCGTAAAGTACGATTCGTGAAATGTAGTTTTAGAACTTACAAACGATTATTTTAAATACTGTCGAAGATGTCAAACAATATTAATAAAATGATTTCTGCGTCACGATCACGACTTATTTTTAAAAACAGTGGCTGGAAAAGTTCAAAAAGCCCAAGTAATAATAATAGCCAAAGTTTCAATAGCCAGTTCCAACCAACACCAATGTCCTATTACTTAGAAGGCTTTTCTATGTTAAAAAAATCAATATTTCAATATCTTTATAAGTATGTAATATTCACTGTTTTTCTGCAATTATAGTTATCAAGACTTTAATCAGAATCAATATCTGATGAATTGATGATATTGAGCTCTCTAGAAAAATCTAGAGAGCGCTAGTTTTCCACAAAAGCAAAAATACAATCTAAAAACATTCTGATAAACTATCATTATAAGTCCTACGCAAGTATCTAACCTACCTCGCCAATTTTAGCAATGAAATGATGTTTATACATTTTAGTTAAGTAGCATAATTATCGTCGAATAAGTGAGTTAATTGAATAGCAGGTACATAATTGTCGTGTTGACTGTTGACAAGCTCTCGAGGTAATGAGCCACAATGTCATACAAATTGTACTCACATAACACATAATTCATGATGTCCTCCATAACCATATTAGCTCAGAGATGCGCCGTACATAGTAATTGAAACGCTTTTAACATTTAATGGGACGCTTTATATGCTAATGTAGACTTTTTAAGAGTCAAAGGAGATGCATGGGCTAACGCTTGTATGGTTTAAAAAAATATAAAACAACCACAGATGAATCTTTTAAGGGTCGATGAATTCAACTTATTCATTCTTTGAAAAAGAAAACGTTGCCCCTCACTATAAATTTCTCCTGTATCGTGGGTGCGTTTACAAACATTTAAACTCATATACACAAACGCAAACGTGCCGTTCAAATATTTGTTACGTGTGGGAATCGAACCCGCAACACGCAGCACAGCAGTCAATCGCTCAGCCACTGCGCCAACCCATCAAATTGAAGGAAACTGGTTTCTAGATAATCACGTCTTTCATCAACAAAAAAAAAACAATGGCTGGGGGAACAGAGTTCACGTTGTTCCCACAGACAGTATCATCAGATGACAAAAACATCAAGTAATTCAAAATGGACCTGACAATTTGGTTTAGAGTTCAATGTCCTAGGTATTCTTTCATTAATATCACAGTAATATTCTCTTTATTTAAAAACTGTATGATATATTCCTCTTCCTAGAAGAAAAATTCAAAATGAGATATATTTTAATTCAACAGCAGTACCTACCAGCCTACGAAGGCTCTGCAAGTAGTATATGGTAGGTTAGAACTTCTGCCCTGAATGCACTTCCTGCTCTGCTAGGCCGCCGCTGCATAAAACAGAAGAGTCAAGGTGTTTTCCTGTTGTTTACTTTCAACTTCTTCCTAGATATTTTAATAAGAATATTTTACTTCCTTTACTTTTAAAATACCGTTATTTGACATTAATTAATTGTACATGATAGTTTTGTGGTAAAAATAACACTCAACCCCAGCATCTGACTAAGAAAATATTTGTACAATTGTAATTGCAATTGTTTGTTGTAGCAAATATCAGCCTATATATAATGTTCTATGTTAAGCGTTTGGTGGCACAATGGTCCCTAAAGTGGACCATTGTGCCTGAGCCCAAAAAAAAAAAAGCCATGGTGGCTGTTACTCCAACCAGCCCACCTTCCTCCAGAAGCAGATAAAACTTCCCGGTCTTCTCAGGACCTCCGCAAGGGATCTCGGTGTTCCAAGAGTCTCCTCGCGGATCTGGGTGATGCCGGTGCACTCAAGGAGTACATGCGCTATCGTTTCCTCCGGGGACTGAAGGGTCTGGAAGAGTTTGTTCCAAAAAAAATTTGAGGCTAAATCCTATCCTAACTTATCCTATTCACACATCTACCGGGACACAGACGTCTTTTCTGATAGAGTACATACAAAAATAAGAATAAGAATAAGGAATTACCCTAGATTAACATGACTACGATAGACAACGATTAAGGAAGAATTCTGAATTCTGAATTCTGTTCACAAAAATATAGTCATCATTTTTCAAGGAAAACATGTTAGAGATGTAGACGATGTAGTTACGAAGATTCTGATACTAGATGTTAATTTTATTTTTGTAGCTAAATCTTGCTTTTGAGGTTTGACTTAAGTGCTGGTAAAAACTTAAAGATAGAAGATTTATGATAAACTTTTGTGTGACTCTAAGGGTACCCACCTGCGTGGTTAGTTGTCATAGATATAAAAAGCAAAGGTGACGCCATAGAGGAATTAGATATTCAATCCCATGACTTCTGTAGATATCTGATCGGTTCCGTGTAGTGTTCTATTGAAATATAATTATACATATTATATTCAGTATAAACAGTATCGGTTCAGAAAAAACAAACTACCATTGTTTGAATACAACCTGTCAGCCTTCAAAGCAACAGTGATTTATTTATATCTGTTGGGTTCGTTCGTTCCATCTTAGAATCATAATTTTCCACCAGGCGAGATAGACAGCAAGAGCCATTAATTAATAATAAAAAAAAATACAAAACAAATATTCAATTATTTCTATTATTATGTTGGCAATACTATCAAAGAGTTCTCATCATTTTTTTACTATCCATAGTTCTTTCTATGCGTCCACTAAATTCAAATAAGTTGGGGCACACCAAACCATTCCAATTCTAGGGCTGAAACTCAACGTACGTATTCGGTATGTGCAGGAATGTGGGTCGAAAGAATAGGCCCAACAATTTGCAAGGTTGAAAATATGACAGAGTATAGGCAGCTGCGAATAAGTACTTCTGTCTGATAATAATAACACTTTACGATCGCTAATTCGTCATTGTTCAACCGGTATTTTTGGGGCCAGTAAGTCTAATGTAATGTTTTTTTGCTATTAAGAGGATTAATCAGTGATAAGAGCTGATTAAAAATATTTGTGGTTAATAGAATTGAATATTTGTTTATTGTAGGTGGGGCAACCAATCTTACCAAAGGGCATTACCCAGTATCAACTGGGTTTTGGAGGTCAGATAGGCAGTCGCTCTATGTAATATACTGATATTCAGCTGCATCCGTTTGGACTAGAAACCGACCCTAATATAGTTGGGAAAAGGCTAGGCAGATGATGTTGTCGTGGCTATTCAACAATAATAATTAATCCCTTTTTTAGAAAACGTTTCTTATAACTTGTTCACTTATATAAGACCAGGCTGCTTTACATAGACCACCACCGCAAAAACATGATGTATGTAGGTGGACTATGTTTAATTAGTATGGAGCATGCGATTATGTACCTTGCATACTTGAATATTTGTAATAGATTTCGTCAGTGGCCGCAATACATGAGTCTGGTCAGCGTATGAAGACAGCGTTTTAAGGTGCTGTTTTAAATCATCATGCTTAGATAACAGAGTATTTTTTGTAGAGATTAGGTACTATCAAAGCGGTTCATAATCTTTAGTTTTGTCCATTAATTCTATGGCAGCTCTATGATCTAAGTAGCGGAGTAGCAGCTATCTGTTGTTAGGTACAACAAAATTCCGATTAAAAATATTCCTATTTCCACCATTCTTGCATAATTATTGTTTCTGCTACAAAGCTAAATATGAATTTCGGTTCAAAGGACAGGTCCTAATGCATTTAAGAGGATTATGTTGTGTAATTCAACCTCCTTCAAGCTGGTGCAGACATAATAACAACAGGTAAATTAACAGTTGGTTTGTATCGTCCGAAATGTAAAATCCAAGAATGTGTCCGTCCGTAACTTAATAAACAAAGTTAAGTCTTTTATAAGATGATGACGTAAGCAATACAATTATATCGATGATATTAAAGAGGTGTTCGGATGTGTCATCCACGTACTTTTATACCTGCGGTGAGGATTATTGTGTGCGACGTGCGTAATATAAGGTTTTTCCTACATTTAAATTAACTCATAAGCTTTTATTTACTTCTAAATTGGAATCGTTTATTAAAGAAACGCTTCACATGTATAGTCACGAGCACCAATATTTAAACTCTTAACAACTTCTAAAAGTGTTTTTCTCCTACTGTTCTGATTAATATTTCATGCAGTTACGAACATGGTATTCTGGAACACATATTTTTTATGAAAAAGATCCTACCTTAAAGTTACAATCGTTATTTCTCGCGAAAATTGCTTTTAAATTTAGGAAAGTGTATACATATTTGGTGCTCGTGACTGTACTTAGGTACAGGTATTTTGTGTAACTGTATGAGGAAGCCTTACTCGAAATACGTATTCAAATAATGAAACGTAAAAACGTCTTCATGCAGGATCCAATTTCGAATACCGACGAACCAGAGGAGCAAAGAAAGTTAAATTGCACTGGCATGATATGCACAGGAACAATTTTGAAACTAGATTCTGCAATTTGTCTTGTTTTTACCGTCTAGGTTTTTTGTAAGGTTGCATCATCAGCGGTCTGTAATAATTAAATGCAATCTTTTTGTGTATAAAACCTCTGCACTGACCCGGACAAAGTTAAAGCATAATTAAATGCAAACTTTTTGCTTGTTTACCTACTTTAAATACTAAACATACGTCTGTTAAAATAATGACTTACAGCCATATAATTTTCTTTTTAATTGTTTTACTTGAATATTAGAAAATGGCTTTTGTACTGTTTTTCATGAAAAACAGCCAGTGAGTCTTTTATTTTATTTCAATAGCTATAAATTCTAATTAAGTGCGAACTTTTTGGTTGTAATTACTAAAAATGCATACTTCTCTGGCCATATATGGTTAAAATAATGACATAGAGCCATATAATTTTCTTTTTACTGTTTTTTTTTAAGGAAAAAGAGCATTGTCCTTTTTTTAATTGAAAACAGCTTTGTTTTACGTGCATGACAACTTTTTAATACCTGAGATTTTTTTTCTATACCGTACAGAAAATCCGAATACAACTAAATTCAATTCTGAAAGTGTATGTGTATGTTCTAAGCTTGATTGATATATTACTTGGTTTGCAATAAGGGCCGCCCTCCGTAATTCGAATAATAAATAAATCAAGGCTCACGCCATCTTAAATCGTTTTCTTTTAATCACAGTCACTAACGTCCCGATAAAACACTCGTTTTAGTTTTGGGTTTTTCCATGAGGAATTTATTAGTACCAGCCCAAAAGCTGGAAGTCGGTTGATGACCACCTAAAACCGGTCAAAAACATAAATAAATAAATGACCGTGGAAGAGGCAAAAGGAGTACGCAAGGATCGTAGCAGATGGCATTCCATAGTTTCTGCCTCAAGCCGAAGGTAATAAAGCCTGAGTTTATGTATGTTAAGGTACATCTTTCGGTTTAAATACATTTATTTCTTAAAGAACAAGTTACAGTTCACTCAAAGAGAAACTTAACTAAATTAACAATAGGTTGTAGTTTACATTACGACGTTCAAGCCATCCAAGAAACTGAACGCCATAGTTTCATTTATAAAGTTATTTGGTTAAGTATAAATAAAATACAAAAGAGTTCACGCCAAACTTATGTGTCTAATATATAATTCCCTACGATTTTTTTAAATGTTGATATGCTTGTACACTGTCTGACTTTTTTAGGTAATTTATTATATAGCCGAACCCCCTCATACTGTATAGTTTTCTTGCCGTGCAGGGTTTTCACTCTTGAGGCTTCTAGGTCTCAATCAGTGGCGGATTTACCAGCAGGCCGAATGGGCTTGAGCCTAGGATGGCAGATTTTTGGGGCGGCAAATTTGGGGACCGAATTTTTTTATTTTGCTACCTCATAGAAATCAAAAAGATTTTGGCATGACGGTTTTCTGATGTTTGACGGATAGAAGTCTGCAACAAATATTGCCGATGACGTTCCCCTCTTAATTGTCATTGCACATTCCGAGTAACAATCTTCCATATTCTAGAGTAAAACAGATAGATCGCCGCCCCCCAACCAGTAATCGGTAATATACCCAAAAATTATTTTACGTGCAATTTCAACGAAATTGTTGGATTGTAAAAATAATATAGGACATGACAATTGCAGAGGCAAGGGCGGCAAAAACTGTACAGCCTATACCTTGAAAACTTGTAAATCCGCCACTGGTCCAATCATGTATGTAATCCCCAAAGGGTTAGGCACGATTGATTGATTATCAATCTTTGCCCAACCCTTTGGGGATTACATACATGATTTTATACTATGTATCTTTTTTATTAAAAATCCAGATTTCTTACACGTAAACAATACTTACGAACGGATACATAATAGCCGGCAGTTGATTGCACAAGGTTTACGTATCTATCGAATAATTTAAATGCATTATTAATTTTTCGTCTATAACAAGTTGAATGCTCTACGGGCAATTAATTAATGAGTAATGGTTGGTATCGCTAGTTCCGCAAATTAAAGCACTACAGGAACACGTAGTATATGTTAATCACTATTGATTGTATACGGATAAGTTGCTGTAGGTTCTTATATTTTTTTTTTGTTCTCGGTGTAGAAATCCTCAATGGATGTCCTCCGCCCTGGGGAAAGCGGAGGGGTCTGTCAGACTCGTACTGACTAAAACCACACCGATGTTACCTCGCACATTTGCGTCAGGAAAAGAAAAAGTTCTTATATTTGGTATATCGAAACTTAATATTTTGAATATGTACCTAATTATGTAGCCTAAGTGTGTCGTGATGTAAATGCGTAGGTATCGGATAGGTTTCGAATACTGCTTCAATCTCCTGTATTGAAATGAACCATTGTTTCTTTTTATATACGTCTGCATGTTTATTTTGATTAACAATATTTATTACTGGTTTGTTGCTATTGTTCTTTAAACAGTCCCATTTGCATTTTACTCTCGAAATTCATAGAACTTACACAAAAATCGTTTAGGAATCACACCTTTTGGGATTACCACCATCAAAACAAACTCAGGTTATAAATAGCTTCAATTTAATGCCAATCACCCTTATCAAAGTATCGCTCAGTCAGGGAACATGTACCCTTAGCAAACAGGAGCTTTACTAGCGTGATTAGTGCCCATAAATGCACCAAATTGAGATATCCCCGCGTCATAGATAAGACCAACACGATTTGTAACACACTGTGCTGTTCTAACACTGTGGCGGACAAAATTAAATGCACAGTAATGCCTTTAGATAGGCGCACAACGTGAATAAATTACTAAGAAGAAGGCGAATCGAAACAAATAAACAAAGCACGAAATGAGTAAAAGTTTCTGTGGGGAAAATAGAATAGTAGGTCAGGTGGAATAAATAATAAACATTTAGACCTTTGGTGGTACGAAGTATGAAATGAAACGTTAAACAGACTTAAATGTAGTACCTACATGCTAACTGTTTACGACGTAGAATATACACGTCGATAAAATACTGTTAGCTGTCAAATGTTTACTAAAATATGAGCAGTTATCTGTAGCGTCGTTTTGTGTTATGTTGTAGTGTTATAAAAACAAAAGTGCATAAGAAACATTCCTGCCATTAAAAAAAAAAACCCATGTTGTTGTTTGAGGTAAACTAGTTTCGATCTCGTAACAAGAAATCGTTCTCGATATTTCATAAATAAAATCAAAAAGATACGCGTGTATCTGTTTCATAATCACTATTCATTGCGTTCCAGCCAATCTTTCCTCTTACTTGTTTACTTAAATAAAATAATATTACCTGTTTGTTTAAGATTGAAGGTAAACAATTGCAAAAAAAAGCAATTGCACTTCAGCTTGCACAACGCAGATTCAATTAGATCCGTCGCTCGATAAAAAATGAATAGAGTTTTTGTTCTACACAAAACATTTCCTAAACAAAGAATTTCCATTAAGTATTTTGTCTAACTTTTTTCTGGCTTTAGACATTGGGTTAAGAAGTTTGGTATATACAAGAAATGTAGGGGTTAGAATAAGAGACTTAGGGACGTTCTCAAAGACAAAGGCGTGAGCGGCTAACGCTAAACAATAACAGCCGCACGAGTTGATCTTCAAAGTCCGTTGATGGGAGACCCCACATGTTTCAGAAAAACTCGATTATCTTTTGAAGAGCTTTGACCGTCGTTATGTGTAGTCAGGAGCGGGAATGTCTGACAAGCAGTATGTGAGCAGTGTGTTACCCATTAGCTGTGTTGAAATGCAGTCAGTTCATGTAAAACGCTGGTATTCCCCTGCATCTGACGTTCCGACGTTCTAAAATATAATTCTGGTCAAAAAAGCCGTTGTAGAATATTTTAAGGTGATGTATGGAAGGCCGTTAATAAGTACCTTCGGGTAACACGCAGAAGCTAAAGTAAAACAAACATAGTTTAATCGGATTTATGTGGCGTGTCAATTAGAAGGCTTTTGCTAAGCGATTGTCCAAGCAGTTTGATCGCACTATTAGTCAGGTGACGTCCCCTTAAGCGTGAAGGTCGAATGGATTTAAGGTACAGACTTCACCGTTGCAAATTAAGATAAACGGTTGAAAATCTTGCGTATTTTCTTTTGACACACCGTTCTTTAATTGTACATGCTAATACGATAGATTTCCACACGTTGTTACAAGTGGGAAAATAAAAAGGTTACTCTCGTGACGTTCACACCCTATCCAAAGGTTGTTTGTTTGTTACAAATCGGTCTTTGCGATAAGACTTTCTTTTGCAGAGTTAATACCCGTAATGTTGCTTTGTCTATTCGGGTTATGCGCAGCGCAAAATGTTTAATACGCGTAAGATTCTCTTCAAACAAGTGTCGCTACTACGCTGCATTTTTGAATATAAAACGCATATTCCACACGTAAGCTCAAACCGGTACCAAATACTACGATACAAACCATGAATATTTGAGCCTTAACATAAATCTAAGTCCCCGATGACGACGTTCGTTTGTTTTTGTTAAACAAAATCAGTGATTGAGCCAAATAGCTCATGCATTATGTAGGAGACGGTTTCCTTGAACGTGAGCGTGCAATAACATTGTTGAATGTTTGCTTATGTTATATTAAACTGGAACTGTTGCTACTATTGTATAGTAAACCGAGATTAACTGAATGACTTCTTTGTACCTATGGCAGTGAAATGTTTTAACGGCTACATACCGTTTGGATTCGATTCGCCAACTAAACAAGACGTGCAAAACAAGTGAAAAAAGGGCCCTTTTTTTTTTCGTAACGATCCATAAATTTCAACTGTTTTTTGCACATTCCAGTCAGCTCCCAAAGTTTCAATTAAACTCTTTGTTTATGTTGCTTATTTCTGTCGCTTCTAGCACATTTTTTTTTCTGTGAAGAATTTGATTTTTACTAGGAGATCAGAATCATGGAGAAGTCTTTTTAGTGAATTGAATACCCTTACAAAAGTATTAGGCCTGCATGAAATCAATGTGGTATTTATTCTAACAGTTCCGCCTACACACACAAGTTCTGGGAAGGACCCACTTATGATAAAAGTACTCGGCTTGCATAAAATATAAGTGGCTGTTCTGAATTTCTGATTTTTTTATTTCAAAGTTATGTTTTTTTAAATAAGTATACTTGAACTAACTACACTTTGTTAGTTCAAGTATTTTTGGAACTATTTGTTAACTTAGTGAGTGCTAGCAATAAAGAAAAATTAAGGCGATTCTCCCACTGCACCGCGTTCCGTCGCGTAGCGCGGGGCCGCAGATTTTAACAGTGTACGCCGACGCGTTGTCAGTGTGTCGTCCTAGGCGTGTTTTCTATACAAATTCAGATACTTGCGTACAATATTAAAATCTGCGGCCCCGTGCAGCGACGGCGTGCAGTGCAGTGGGAGAATCGCCTAGAAAATTCAAGTTTAAAAAAGTCGTTACCGCGGCCCTGGAAAAAAAAATATTGTTTGTATCTTACGTGCATCGTAGGTACTCCTTTTAGGACTTCTTACTAAAACCTTTGCATTAGGTATTCATTTGCGACAGTTAAGCCTTCAGGCGTATTGGCTTCTAAACAATGCTCTACTTTATAATAAAAACATAATCTCAAACTTACACAACCACGAAACAACAAATAACATCACGCGTGTTTTTCCCACGGGGTAGGCAGGGTTGTACCTCTAAAAGACCCACCTTTCGCCAATTATGTTTAACATAACATAACATCGCGCCTATAATCCCCGAAGAGATAGGATAGAGGTGTACCTAACAAGTACAGCCGCATTTTGCCAGTTATGTTTAAATCCCGTGTAATAGGGGCGGCCTATAGCCAACAATCGGGCACAAATGCAGACTCCGTGGCTGCTACTGAGAAAATCCTGAAGGAAAACCCCAATAACACAATGCCCGACCTGGGAATCGAACCCAGGACCTCATGCTCAGCAGTAGCGCGTTTGCTAACACTAGACCAACGAGGCAGTCCAATTATGTTTAAGTCTCATGAAATAGGAAACGAGCCTCTTGCCATCAACAGAACAGACCCCGTGCTGCTACTGAGCGATTCCTGAGGAAAAAACCCAATAACACTTTGCCAGACCCGGAAATCGAATCCACCTTACGAAACGCTCAGTAGTGCGCTTGCGATCACTATACCAACGTGGCAGTCTATAAAACAATTTTGAATAAAAAAACAATATCAATTTAGTTTTAATGGGGCTATCAATCAATCTCGGTTTATTTGTAGATACAAAGTTCAAAGACCTCAGATACTTCTTACATTGTATGTAATAGGCTAATTCCGATCAATGTCCATAATAACAATAATTAATACGCTGTGTGATGGACGTTAATTACCATTCATCCGACAATATGTCAGTGTATTATGATTTATTTATTAGACAAGTCAATTTCTCTCAGGTTTTTTTAGTTCTTACTCTGTTTTTTTTGTATTCTAGATCTAGCCTGAATTAGACTAAAGTTGCAGGGAAGTAGCCAAACAGTAGAATTAAGAGTAGGATCATTAACTGTTTTCTTAGTCTTAATCCTGCTACTATGTGAGGAGCTCGTGGCTAAATAATAACAGCGCTCGGGTCGATCTTAAGCCGCGCTTGCCTAGGTTGGTCCGTGGATAGGTGACCGCCCATTACATACCGAGTTTCCTCCGTGCCTCGGAAAGCACGTTAACCCGTTGGTCCCGGCTGACATTTGTAGATCTTTGACAGTCGTTACAGGTAGCCAGTGGCTCGAAAGCCTGGTATTTAGCTGCATCCGGATAGACTAGAAGCCGACCCCAACATATTTGGGAAAAGGCTAGGCAGATGAGATGAATCCTGCTACTATGTACAAAGTTTACTAGATACCGTTGAAGTCCATAATCCCACAGGGTCATACTACAGAAATAACTATCGTACGTTTTATTCCAGGTCACGATTTACCTTTTTTTTTTTTTTTTTCGGGTGGTTAATCATCAAATGACCCCCCCACTCTGGGCGGAGTGGAAGGGAGTGTCAGACTTGTACTGACTAAAACCCATCCAAGTTCCTTCTTTGCCCTTTGTGTTCCAGGGCCACGGTATCTCTTTCGAACAGTCCCGCAGCCCTGGCAGGCGTCACGGTTTACCTCATTCATCCATTCATTACTTTTAAAATAAGTAATGGCAACAGACAAACAAACAGTCACTTCCCCTTTCAAAATATAAAGTACGGTAACAAGCCCAGGCTTGGATTGGCGGCATAAAAAATCCGACACCAGGTTAGGCACTTACAACACGAAAAAGAAAACCAGTACGGTTTAGATTTTTGAACGCTAGTCAGCACCATTTATGTATATTATAGCAAATTAGCTAGAATAAAGACTCTAAACCGATTTTGAAGTCAGGTGGACCGCTGCAGGTACAACTTGGTCCAGTGGGGGTATTCCGATAAAGCTGAGTGCGACTTTCCTTAACCATGGCCCACCCCTGACCGGCTATTTGTGCAACTCCAATTAAACTTTAAGGGACTTGTCCGAGGCCACTACCAACGCCGCCGATGTGGCTGAGTTTTGGTCGAAACAAATTTAATGGGACTCTTAGACACGAAGAAGAACCTAGAATAAAAAATGTAGTCTAGCACGATCATAAACTCCACTCGGCTGTTGCTATTGATGTCACAAACTCACGAGAGGTGACAAAGGCCGGATCCTACCTCGGTAACAACGACGACGACGCTTGTAAAAGTTCTTTGTGAAAGATCTAGTGGGTACTCTCAGGTAAATGTTTTTTTTTATCAGAACACTGTGCTATACGACATAAAATTAACTAAAAGCCATTATATTTACTTTAGAATAAATTTGGTCAGCTTTACTTCGGACTGAAGTTTTTGGGGATAGCATTCGTTATGGTTAGTGTTTTAAGATTTCACTTTGAGCATGTACTTGTAGCATAAGAGTCTAATTTTGACGAGTGAGTTTTTTAATACATTAGATAACCTAACATCACGCCTGTAATCCCCAAAGGGTGCGGCAGAGGTGTACCTAATACTAAATCCACATTTCGCTACTTATGTTTAAGTCCCATGTTATAGGGAGCGAACCTATTGACATTGACCAGACTTAAATCCAGACTCCGTGTCTACCACTGAGAAATTATTAATGAAACAACCAATAACTCTTTGCCCGACCTGGCAATCGGACCCAGAACCTCATGCTTAGCCAAAGACTTTCAATTATTTACGAGAAATCTCTCTGTGCTAAGCAAACGCGTTTGCGACCACTACACTGAGACAGACACAGTGACAGTGAGTTTTTGATTAATCCATGCAAACTCTTACAAAACAGTATAAAAGGACTCACCATAGCTCACTCTTTGACATTAAGTTGAGCCCTGTATCAGTGGGCACTTTATATACTATATCAAAAAATAGGTAAAAAAATCTCTAGAAGGAACATATTTTCTGCGCAGATACTTAAGTGCCTTCAACGTTATTATGACTTCAAGCATTTATGTTGATATAAATAATCACAATATATGTCATGTGTTGGTAATTACAAGACCACTAGAACTCATAATACTTTGCAAAGTAAGTAGTTACATGATATATTAACATCGTGTTTGTAGCCGCTACGGCGTAGCAAGCAGGAAAATAATGGCCGTCACGTTTTTCTACATAAACATGCACTTTGCAGTATAGGAAAAAGAAAATAAGAATTTTCTTTGTGTATATTTCAAATAATAGTAAGCAGTCGCAAGTTCTTTATTTAAGTTATGTCGTCCTACTTACTACGTATTTTATAATTTAAAAAAAATCTAGGTAAAATAAAAACTAATATGACTTCGGTATATTTCCTTTCTAACTTGAAAGATTTTATAAAGGAAACGAAATTCTGAAATCTGACAGATATTGCATTAAAATATCTTTCTACCTTTGTAGTTTTATTGTGGACCAGCTGTGTACACCGGATGACCACAGCCGGTCCTTAATTTGGCCGAACCTTTACAGCTCTGGAAGACAAAATAAAAACAGATCAGACATCATCAGCCAAATAATGAAGCAGCCACCTACAAATATTTCAACAATTCGAACATGTACTTTGTTTTAAAATGTTTATAGCCCGCGCTGAGCCAATGTATTGACTGCGCTGATTTATGCATTGTTTATTAAACGAACAATGAGCCACTCATTTTACTTTCATTGTTCTATATAAACTAGGCTCATCATGCTATGTATATTAAGAGATCATACATATAATGTGAACATCATTCTTCAGTTGTTTGTGTTGAGGCAAACGGTATTTGAAGAGAGTTAAGAAAGTGATTTTTATCTACTTGATAAAGGATAACGAAAGGACGGGCATAGTCTTACAAAGGGCTATCGTGTTGCGCACTAACTGGATTCTGGATACTCGTGGAGGTCAGATAGGCTGTTGCTCTTTTCTGTTATCATCTAATTGGACATAAGTCTGATCAGAGATCAGCTGGCTAGGCCGATGATTAGATACTTGAAAATACATCATCTGCTTAGCCTGTTACAGTGCTAAATATGACAAAACTATCATTAACACTTAAAACGGGATATTTCCCATGTTAATTATTTGCATTGTGTTCCCGATACTTCGAGTAAGCGCCATGATCACGGAAACTTAATATCCCGTTTTAATTACACTGACATGGTCCCTAACACTATCATTAATGATAGTGTTACACTGACATGGTCCCTAACACTATCATTAATGATAGTGTTAGGGACCATGTCAGTGTAAAAGCTTATCTTTACATAGTATAAAACAAAATCGCTCCCGCTGTTTGTACGCTTAGATCTTTTAAACTACGCAACGGATTTTAATGCAGTTTTCAGCAATAGATAGAGTGATTCAAGAGGAACGTTTATATGTATGCATCCGTACGAAAGAGGGGCGGGTCGCTAGTATAATGATAAAACGTTACTAAGTTAGTTTGTCTTTACAGAATCAGCAGAACTGTCCGCGTAATTCAGATCGGATGGTGAAGAAACTGATTTACCGTTTTTGCGAAACAAGATGTTTCTAATTTCCTTGAAGTAAACCAACCAATGACTGAAGTTGAGATGAAGAAGTCTTCCACTTGGAAGGAAAACTTCTCATTAATGATCGAGATGCTTTTAAAGTGGTTTTTGGATCTTAGGTACTTAACATTTAAGGTGGTGTTTCCTTCTCATTGCCGGATGTCACACAATACTAATTGTCATGTAGTTTTACCCGTAAAATTGGTAATATCCGACTTGCTTAGTCAGACAAGTCCTAAGGTAATTAGTTTTTTATTTTTTTTTGTGCGAACAGTTTGTCACGGCTAAGAGGGTCATTGTTTATCTTAGAGCCTTCATCCGCCATTACTCATCGGTGTAAATTGATTAACTTTATTGTTAGAAAACATCTTGTTATTGTAATTAATTAAAGTTCCATTAGGTATTAGTTTGATAGACAGAACAAAACAATGTGGTTAGTATAGGTATTATTATTTATATGGTAGAAATCGAGTGTATTTAACAATAATTAAATTATTGGAGAGAGAAATAGTTACAAGTATGTTAATTTGTTTTTACTTTATACTTTCGTTTTATTCAGGTTTTTCCCAACATCGGTTTGTGGTTAGGTAATAGGAATTCCCAGAAATAGAAAACGGCGCAGGGGAAATCCTCTAAGGAAATGCGAGGATGAGATAAGACTTACAGCGGGCTCCATTTCTCGAGATAGAAAACAACGGACACAACTAAAGGAGGCATTTGCTAAGAGGTATGATGCTTAACAAAACACAGAAACAAAGGAAAATTCACAATAAATGGGCTTATATTTTTTTGTTAGCCTACCATCTGTCCCACTGCTGGGCAAAGGCTTTCCCTTTCTCCTTTCAAACCTGTCTTCCTTGTGCGATATCTGGCCATGTTCGCCCCGAAAACGAGATCAGATCCTCGTACCACCTTCGCCGCGGTCTACCTCGATGGCGACTTCCTCCGTCAGGCGTGACGATCTTGACCCTGAAAAGAAAACGCATGGACATGTGCAATTGTGCATCCTGCCCGTCCTAACCTACGGTGCGCTGGTCACTTACTAAACAACAGAAGTCCAAGCTCAAGATTTGCCAGCGGGCAATGAAGCGCACAGATCGCGTTAGAAACACGACCCTGCGTAAGCAAAAATAACTTTCATCCTATATACTCCTTTCAGAGGATGAATTTAAAGTAATTCCTTAATGCTCACAATTCGTCATTCTTCAGGAACTTCTGGGCAGAATTCCATGCTTTTTGTCAAGCGAACTCAGTAGCCAAGTATACCTACTCAACAGGTGGGCCATACAGCATCGTTCCACATCAAGCGATCCTCATTGCCTTGACGCGACGCCATGATACTTAGGTAATTTTTATAAAAAACTACTTTGAACCGATCTATTGTTATTTCAATGTCAGATAATTGTTATACTTTTTGTACCTAGTAATAAATATAATTATTGCCCATGTCATCTGTATAGCAACCTCGATTGTATTTTATTGACATGCTTCAGCTATTTTACAGTTTTTGCGAATTATTATATGTAAGTATACAAGAATATTAAAATAAATCAAATCAAATCAAATCAAATCATTTATTTCTTTGCAAACATGGGTATTAAGGGCATAGATGTTCTTTTATAATGAGGTTCTCCACATTTTGCCGTCACATGGGCATGCAAATAATTTGTTCACAAATATAAATTTAAAATAAGTGGCATGTCATTGGAATTGTATACAATAAAAGAAAAGAAAAATAAAAAATGTCGATATGGTCAAAGTAATAAAAAAAATTAAAATATTATCAATAATGTCAAACAGAATAGTATTATGCCAACTTGAATAACAATATGTCAATTGGAGTAAAAGTAGGTATATATTATAAATCGGTCAATAACAATAGGTATATATCAATCAGACATAAAACAAGAATAATTATGTCAAAACTCAGCTATTTTACAGTTTTTGCGAATTATTATATGTAAGTATACAAGAATATTAAAATAAAACAAGAATAATTATGTTAAAACTCTTTTTTTTCTTACATCTTGTAAATAGCATGCATCACTTATATTTACAACATTACGAGTTCAAAAGGAATATTTTCCCATTTATGTCTGTACATTCTGAAAGTTGCAACGTTGAAATAGCTGTAAAATATTTTTCGATTTAGGTAACTCATTAATTCTTAATAAAACTATGAAATATGTATCACTATTTGTTACAAAAAAAAAAAATTACACTTTAAGCATTCATCGCTTTTTCTGTGAAAAACTCTTGCAACGATAGGGTTCGGAATCGTCATGATAAAATCTGTATTTTATAGATTCTTATAATCATTTAAAACAACAAGATAAAACAACGAATTAAATGTTATCGAATAATTATACTGAGCAATACAGACATAACATAATGCAAAGAAACATAAAAGATGATTACTGCATCTTTACATAAAGCTACAATGGCTATAACAATTAATATTTATAATTATCTTCATTAAGATATCTAAACACACTATTATAATGTTTTTGTACTCTGTTATTAAGTGAAAATAAAATACTAGGGGTCCGTTCACACCGCGATGCAATGGGACGCGATGGTGCTTGATGAGGCCAGATGTTCTATCATGCGCAGCGTCGCGCAGTCAATTTCATCGCAACATCGCGAGGCGCACCGTGAAGTCGTATGAAATCGTGTTTTGCGAGGCTCAGCCGGTTTGGTCTAGCACGCCGCATCTACCGGAGAAGCGTCTCGGAGAAATGTCCTTTTTGTGTAGTTAAGTTCTATATTGTATTCACCTGGTCGCGTCTCGATGTGAGCTGACCCTAAGTATTCGTAATGGTTCAGTTATCAGTGACGCCACGGTATATGGCGTCTCTCACGTAAACCAACACGAAAGTGAAACGCTGATATGTTACGCCGATCACGTTACACTTGACTTGTTATTAGTGGAATCTTCGAACGAAAGTGTTCACTGTGACTAATAAAAACAATAAAAACTTGACAGTGATAAATCAAGAGACGAGTATAAAGAACAATTGTTACTACTTTATGTTATCGACCTCTCTTCTTGTTCATCTAGCTTGGTGTCGCTGAAATCGGCTTAGAGACATTCTCCATTTTGTTTGATACAGCTATCCAATAGTCATATGTTTTTTTCTACGTGAAACTTTGCTTCACCTGGTAATCGAACCCTGTTAAAGAAAGCTTGAAGACTGTATACCTCCTCCTCCGTTATATTTATTTATTTAAGTGTACTTTTGTATAGAACAATGTACGGAATGTACACGTAACCTAACAATTCCACTCATTCTTACTACCTGCTTAATACAATGTTAGTGCAAATATTTCCGAAATAAAATCTTATTTATGAACAACTATGAAAATAAAATTCATTTTCGTAGCAGGGTAAAATTACATTTTACCTTGAAAGATTTCAGCAGTTGACCTTTTATTTTATTAAATAATAAAAGTCAAGTCGCTTGTAATATATTTTCAAGTATTCAAACTAAACACTTCAGATAGAAATTACATAAGAACTTCGATACAAGAATATTGGCAAATGTGTGCTCATTGAACCGTAGACAGTGGCCAACTTGTTAAGTTAAATTTGAAACTGTTATTGTGTTACCTAACTTAATATCAGTAATGTGGTCTGTTTTTATGGAACTTTCACGTGTTTTTTAGATCTTTTTCCAATTTGATGGTGTTTGCATAAAGGGCACTCTTGGCCATTGTTTGGTTTGTTTCGATGTAGTTTTACTTGACTATTATTATTACAACGTCTTACGTCAAAACACTTTGTGTCAGACTTTTATAAAATATAATAATAATTGAAAAAAATTATTTAGTAGTTACTTCGAAAATTTTGCCAAAAGTATATAAATGAGATATAGTATCCTGTTGTAACGGCTCGTAGCGTTTTTGCTACGAACAGGCACATTTCGTAGCGTGTCGTAGCAAGTGTGGTACATTCGTAGACGTAACAGTTTATTTTTCTGGATATCCTACATTGATAAATGATTAAATCATTCTATGAAATCACTGTATTTTAATTAAACTACTTCGAAAATTTATACTGACCTGTCATAAAAATTATCACAACAGGTATCGTTAAAATCAAAATAATGTCGGGTGCATTATGAATTTGTTTATTATTAACTGAAAATATTGCATAATCTTTCGAACATTTCTAAATGTTTAATAAGAGAGAGTAACTGAATGTTAATCTACTGTTGACGACAAGAAGCCACGAAAACGTTAAATAAACCATTAAATGTATTAAAGTGTCCAATTTGTGGCAAGTGTCCTTCTGTAAACAGAGTAAAGTAAAGAAGAAGGCACTCGATAAATAAACGAAATGACGCGTAAGACGAGTTACTATTTATTGTCGCTACCATAATTGATATAACATCAAATATTTAGATAGACTTTGTCTAAATATTTGGACTAATGCTGTCCCACGCTTCGCCAGGGCCTCAAGTCTGTTATTACAATTGTGTCAGAATGGTCTGTCATTGATATCATAATTGTTGATTTTGACAAGTTTGGTAATCTACTAATATAATGGCGTCATTCTGACTTTCCAATGGTCAACCACTGACACTCCATTGAAATAAATGTCATAGAATGGTAATCTGATAAATAATAAATTAATGTAAAATATATATAAATTAAATCAAGCATTTGTGTGTTTGAATAAATGTTCTTTAGTTGTTATTTTTCGAAAATCATTTCTATTAACGGGTTTTATAATAATGGCAATACGACAATTTCATTTTAGCACAATTCTGTTACGAGATCATTGACAGACCAATGATCGACCATTATGAATTTAGTAGATTACGAACTTTTAGCAAAATGACAATGGGATCGTGTTATAATGACGTATTTATAAAAACAGCAGACTTGGGCCCCTGGTATGTTTCCATCAGGCAGAAGTATAAACCCAGGGTTGCTACTCTGACATGTATTAGAAAAGACGGAAATTTACGGACACCACGTGCTAAAATTATTGAAACATTTTCCTTATTTCTGTACACACACATAACTTCACGTACGCCCCCCCCCGAAGGGTTGGACTGACGTCCGAGGTCTATGTGACTTATTTCTTTATGTTTCAAAAATAAGGACTTTTCTTATGTTTAAATGCTTTAATTTCTTCTTTATCATTTGTGCTAACTCTGAAGTTCTTTTGTTTTTAAATATAAGATACATTTGGCGTTTAGTAGCTACTTAGGATTCCAACAATTTTAATAAATTATAGAAAGGTGGTAGACGTTAATTCTTGTGGGTAGCCACAAGAATTAACGTCGTCGTCGTTAAAAATAAAAGAAAATGTAATTCAAAACAACTACAAATATTGCTGTAGAGCAATATTTGTAGTTGAAAAAAAACAACTACAAATATTGCTGTAGAGCAATATTTGTAGTTGTTTCGAATTACATTTTCTTTTATTTTTATACATACGTGCACATAGATGATAAAACTGGTACCTATAGTTAGGGTTGGTTCCTAGCATTAGACCACCCTGTGCTCGACTAAAGATCACGTACACCTAGTTGACAACAATCCAAGAAGTGTTCTAACTGGTTTTGAAGAAGCACCTTAAGATACTTACAACGTTACATAAAAAGAACACAGCACTGCCAGCCGTCAGTTCCATTCCACGGTTTCGCAGTAAGCGGTATAATAACGCACATTATATCATCGGCGGGTAAAAATAAAGTGTTTACCCCCACGTGAATGCCGTGCGCCGTGGTATTGCGTGACCGTCTTCACTGCTATATACGAGTAAACGCGCTATAATTCAACCGTTGCGACTATGCTAGTACCTGCCTTGTATAGTCAGCATAGGCAGCAGAAAAACTTGTATTTATTTTGATTTTTTTTTTTTTGGTGTCGGTAGAATATTCTATCCAGGGCCTGCAGTCCGAAAAAGACAGTGATGCTTGCGATAAACGCAAGTCTCTCCTAACAAGCTACCCGAAACTGTAAAATTTTCCCAATGAACCTGAAATGAATCTAATGTTTAGGCGATAGAGTTGAAAATCTATTAAAGAAATTTGACATATTGTAATTGCTTCGTGTGCTGGCGTCTGTGCTTTAAGTCGTTTAATTTAAAAGGAGTACTTAAACGATAATTTGTTTGTTTTAATAACAATTTTATCCATCATGGTATAGGAATGTTAACTCGACGAATAGTACTTAATACAGATTTAATAATAGATTCAAACAATGCTATTGTTTCTTTTATTTGCAGATTAAAATCGATTGCGTGCAGCCCGTGCTATTGATAATGAACAAGAACATAAACTAGCCTTCTCTAAAGAAAATTCTGTGAAAGGTAATTAATTCATTATTTTACCGACGAGATTGTTAAATATAGAATGAGAGATTCCCAAGTATTTTTGAATAAATAAAAATCGTTTTTGCGGACTGTACAACCAGTGACTCGACTTTTACTTTACTTTTATGGCGCATGACAAACAAAGATCTTTATATTAAAACCAGCAGGTACGTATATGACCCTGTATATAATAAAAAAGTACACATTCATACTAAAACTGTGTGTATTTAGAAATATCAAGGTGAACCTAATTACAAATAATGTATTTTTATTATTGTTGCTAATTAATCAAGCTGCAATGCTAACTATGGTTAACTAGCATGCATGGTACAATAAAGTACTTACATATACAATGTTTTCTATATTATGCATTTTTTTTTTTTTATATCAGCTACGGGTTTTTGAAATCAGCTACTCAATTTAACGAACACGTATTAACAAATATAAAAATTTGATCGTAATTGTACGAGTACTCACTCATTACATAAATATTATATTAAATTAGTTTTTCATTACATAAAATCATAAGCAATAATTTTACATATGCATTTTTTTGTTAATATTTTCCATGTCTTAGTAACAATGTGTGTTAAAAGTAAATAACTTCATACTAGCACTCGACTGTCTCCTTGTTGGGCTAGTGGTCCTGGGTTTGATTCCCAGGACGGGAAAATTGTAACTGGGCTTTTCCATGAATAATTTCTCAGTAGCCGCAACGGAGTCTGGATTTGTGTCCGATTTATGGCAATTGGCTCGTCCCTTATCACATGAGACTAAATACGAAACAACTGGCGGAATGTGGGTGTACTATTAGGTATACCTCTGCCTAACTCTTCGAGGATTACAGGCGTGATGTTATGTTTCTGTTAAATTAAATAGGTGTGATCTACAGATGCAAGCTGGTGTTCGCGCAGCAGAAAGTGCTACGCGATAAAGTTATAGCAATGTAATGATATTTCGTGTTATGTTATGTTCTCTAGCTTAACATAAGTTTCTTAATTAATAATATTTCAGAAAACTAATCACAGCAGGCTCTTATGAGTTTGAAAATCTATTAGCAAATTTTTGGATGGACTGTGATTTCAGAGCCCGTTTCCTAGAGCCAAATCAAAGGATATTAGCCATACGAAACTTAATTTCTTAAATCTAATTCTATAAAATTTTGTAATATCTTGATAAAGTTCAATGAAATTTGAACTATTTTAGACAAAGTGCTGAAGGCTTTTCCACAGAATTTTCTGAGTCGGCACACAAATAATTACACAGCAATTCCAAGGAAAAGCCCAAAGGAGCTCTATTTCTTTGCGATTTCAGGGGTATTCTTTTTATAACACCCAAAGTTGACTGTTAGATGGTCACTAAATTGTATAGTAGCACGCTTGGTCACCGCACGCTATGACTTGGTTATAATTTGACGGGAAAATCAATACGACTGTGGTCTTCAAACGTTCAAGTAGTTGGTAGTAGTTAGTTGTTAATAGTCATGTCTTTGCAGTCTTTTTTATTATCATTAACACTGGAAACGGGATATTTACCATGTTTACTGATTTCTTTGAGTTCCTAATATTATGGCGCTGTTGCAAGCACCATGATCACGGATAAACTGAAGTTATTGCGGGTGGGTAGTTATGAGCAGACAAATCGGTCTACCCTCTTTCTTGTTCGTTTTTTTGCACTCAGTACCGCTACTGTCACTCGCTACTCGATTTGGTTCCCGACACACGAAACTCACTGTGTCCGTTCGCGAACTTATCCCGCATATATCCCGTTTCTAGTGTTTGACCATGATAGTTTAATATCTTATGTCTTTGTATTGCTTCACAAATAAAGATGTGGTGAAGTGAATAAAAAAACAACTTAGCTTCTATACAACACATTTATGCCATGCATGTTTTCTATTCATAAAAGTAAATGTTTTGCATGTTCTACGTCCTTTTTAATACCTAGTTGAAGTAAGTAAGAGTGTCCTTGGAGTTTCTTACTGGTTCTTTTTAACCCCCGACGCAAAAAGAGGGGTGTTATAAGTTCGACCACAATGTGTGTGTGTCTGTATCTGGCATCGTAGCTCTGAAACGAGTGAACCGATTTAGATGCAGTTTTTTTTTTAATTTTAAAGCTAGTTTCTTGGCGATGGTTCTTAGATACATTTTATCAAAATCAGTTCAGCCATTTTAGACATGGGGGTGAAAGTGTTGATGAATAATCGAATATTTTTAAATATACCCAAGTGGGGCATCAAATGAAAGGGCATGATGTGTATATTACAATTATACAAATTTTATCAAAACCGGCTCAGCCATTTTATTGACTTTTCAAATGTTTGTTCGCTTTTCTTTGTTGCGATGGGGGGGGGGGGGGTTTAATTTTATTTATTTTTTTTCTATTTTGTCAATAATGGTCTACACTTTGTAATGTGTTCCATTTGTTTTCTAAGTACCAACTCCTTGAACATTCAAAAGTGCATATAACTATACTTCACATGGTATGTCATTTGAAGTAAATTCTTTGAGTTTAAGTCAGGTGTCTTTGAAAATACAAGACACACACACATTCCTACAGATTATCTGCCTAAGTAATTAAAGGACTCATGCACATATAATTTTTATTTGCCTGTGGTTGGCATTTCTGAGTCCCTGTGATACACTTTTGCATTGTAAAATGTCCCTACCATGAATCATCGTCAACAATCAACATACTTACCCTATCTCAGATTCCATCATCATCTGCTTAGTCTTTTCCCAACCATGTTTGGGTCGGATTTCAATCTAACCGTACGCAGTTGAAAAGCAATATTTTACGTAGAGCGTCGTGCGTATGTGACCTCCTCAACCGAGTAAGTGTAACACGGTCCCCTTGGTAAGACTGATTGTCAAACTTTCTGACTTCTGAGTTTCCGTAACGACTGTCAAATATCTACAATATAACATCGTGACGCCTGTTAATCCCGGACGGGTTCGGCAGACGCGTACCTAATAGTACACACACAGTTTGCCAGTTATGTTTAAGTCTCATGTAATAGGTGGTGAACCTATTACCATCAACTGGGCACAAATCCAGACTCCGTGGCTGCTACTGAGAAATTCCAAGACCTCATACTCGGCTCGGGATTGCGACCACTAGCGAATAACGAAGCAGTCTTATCTACAAATTATAGCAATAAGACCAACGGCTACACGTGCTTTCCTAAATGCGGAGAGGTCTCTAATATGTAATATTTGGATTGTCCTAACCTAACCTAACCGACATTTATTAATTAATTATAGACCCGTGCGGCTGTTATTATTAATTTAGCCACGAACCCCTTTACAATATTTTTTTTTTTTTTTTAACAGGCTGCATCGTTTCCCTCTGTTGGGCCAAAGGCCTTCGGCTTTTCTTTCTCCTTCCATACCTCTCTATCGTGTGAGACCTCTGGCCCCTCAAACATGATCAGATCGTCACGCCACCTGCGACGCGGTTGACTTCGACGGCGGCACTGTTCTTCCTCACGCATCCTGTGTGTGACGATTCTTACCGATCTCTTAATTTCAGTATACTATGCCCAAATTCTACAGTCAGTTTCTCTGCGGTTAAATTTTTCTCATCATTTATGATGCGTTAACTTAGCCAAAACTCATATAATATGGAAAAAATAGTGTTAATGCTAACCATTTAAAATTTTTAAATGCTTTAAACTGTGTCATAATCATCACATTGTTTGATACTATTATGTAAGGACGCTAGATAGAGGAAGTTTAATTAACTTTTACGTGTGCGTATTGCTCAATTATAATAATTACCTAGTGCCTACTGGGCGAGTAACACTTTCGTAATATTTTTTTTACAAACAAAATGTTTAACGGAATATCTGCATTCTTTACTGTAGTTTTGATTATGAGTATTTAGATTTCTAGTATCTTTAATTTTATCTCACTAATTTTTGACCGCGGATTCGCTGGCGTTAATTTAGAATTTGACAATCAATTTGGGTTGTACTCTGTTTGTAATAATTTAATTCAATCATGATTCGAAAGACACGTGGCGCCATCTATTATCATAAGAACGTTACTGTTGTTTTCCTCGGGAACAGTACTTTTTCCGGATGCAAGGTGGTATGTCCGTTTCTGTACACCCGACAACGTATAACTAAAATTTCAGGATGATCGGTTCAGTGGTTTAGGCATGAAAAGGTAACTAACAAACTTACTTCCGCATTTATAATATTAGTAAGGAAGTAAGGATAAGGCAGCATGGGGTCGCACCCATT
The DNA here is from genome assembly GCA_963576755.1 of Noctua janthina. NCBI lineage: Eukaryota > Metazoa > Arthropoda > Insecta > Lepidoptera > Noctuidae > Noctua > Noctua janthina. The sequence continues at coordinate 12,336,475 of OY755055.1, forward strand.
GAATAGCTCTCTCGTTTGCCTCATTCAAGTCCTGGCGGTACAGGGTGCACTTGCGCTTGTGCATGACGGGCAGAAGAGAATGTGTTGCATATATCCTTATATATACCCGTTGGGGCTCCACACTTGAAAAAACAAAAAGAACAATGATGGTGTGCTGAATCTATCTAGTTATCTGCCTGGTTTTTGCCCAAGTGTGTTGGGGTGAGCTTCCAATCTAACCGGATGCAGCTGAACACCAGTTTTTTACCTGGATGGACTGCTCATGTGACTGATGTTTAAATAAACGCAATTCCTGAACAATAAATTATGAACACGAAAGCGTTGCTCCACGAGCAAACATATAGATAAATCACCTACTGTTTGTTTTACATTCTATTGACAAGTACACGTGCACCTAATAGAGTAGTTAATGAAGTCCATATCTTTAGTTGATGTAGGTGTACATAATAATTATCTCTCATTACGATGACATAACACATCATCACGCTAGTTATCACCGGAAGGTTAGTCGGTTAGATATATGTAGCGGAATATCACCCTCACAGTAACATTTTAGTATGTAGGGTACATCGACAATATTGTGCCCAAACTAAGTTGTCGATGTACCCACTATGCATTGATTTGTTGATGACCAACTTTGTATAAAAGGGACCGCCTTTTTCTAAATACATGCATTCCAATAAGCTTCAGCACTTGCAACTTAAATATACTACGTCGTCATCATCTGGAGTATTATTCCACACCACCTAAGCGCTACATTGGTGACCCCGACGTGATTACGAAGCTGACACCTACATACAAGCCGCATTCAAACAAGCGATGTATGTTCGTGCACAACGACCTACCAACATGCAGCCACGTGTTTGTACGCGATGACACCGTCCGAAAACCACTGCAGCATCCATACAAAGGTCCATACAAAGGTCCATACAAGGTCATCGAACGCAACGAGAAGTATTTCACGACACAGCTACCAGGCAGATCGAGCAACATATCGATCGACCGTCTCAAGCCGCGATCTTGAGCGTCGTCTGTCGAACGATCTACGTCGATTTTGATGCGATCGGTATGCTTTCAGCTCTGCGATTTCTTTGGTGAGCGCGTCAATTTCCTCTTCAATTGACGTAGATGCACGTGGGGTAGTGGGAACGGAGGAAACTGCAGCATCCATACAAAGGTCCATACAAGGTCATCGAACGCAACGAGAAGTATTTCACGATACAGCTACCAGGCAGATCGAGCAACATATCGATCGACCGTCTCAAGCCGGCATACACTATCAACATCGAAGATAATCACGAATACACGAGTACTGAGACACGCCAACCAGCTGCAGCTACCACTGAAGATCACTCCAGCCTGCTTCCAGCCTCGAACACCAACGACCAACGTACAAGATCAGGCAGGATCGTCAAGATGCCCGTACGCTTCGCTAAGGGGGGAGTACTGTAGCGGAATATCACCCTCACAGTAACATTTTAGTATGTAGGGTACATCGACAATATTGTGCCCAAACTAAGTTGTCGATGTACCCACTATGCATTGATTTTTTGATGACCAACTTTGTATAAAAGGGACCGCCTTTTTCTAAATACATGCATTCCAATAAGCTTCAGCACTTGCAACTTAAATACACTACGTCGTCATCATCTGGAGTATTATTCCACACCACCTAAGCGCTACATATACATACTATAGTTCACTCATATTTACCCAGATATGTCTTAGTCCCTTTTAACAGGGCAAGTGCCTAATGCCATCAACCGAACACAAACCCAGACTCCAAGCATGATGGAAAAATTCAATAACACTTTGCTCGACCTGGAATTTCAAAGCACCACTCGGGATCTTTAGACCAATGAGGCAGTAATTTAGCACATCAAGCTTCTACAATCTGTCAAATTTCTTTAATAGATTTTCAACTTTATCGCTAAAGCATTAGGTTCAAGGTTGATTGGGAAAATTTGACAGTTTCGGGCAGCTTGTGTCTTATGTGCTGGAGTCTGTACATAACTACATAGGTACCTAGCTAGGTATTGTAGTGAGACTATTTACATTATCAAGTGACGACAGATCGTGTTGTCGCCTACAAAGCACAATACTAAGTCGTAATTCATTCGTGTCTGAGTACTAAACAGTCTGCTAATCACTTAACATTGGGAACCAGCGACCGTGAAGCGTGAAACCTCGGAATCGAAACCATGACAACCGTTCATTACACTAATATAACTGAAGAAAAACTGTGACCTCATCACTTGCGAAAACATTGTAACTATTGATAGTGTACTATCAACAAAACAGTACTGTATAGTACTGTTGCAAGTGAAACACAAATCTTCTCTTCTTCTTCGTCGTTCTCGTCTCGAAGCCATGGGGTCTTCTTCAGCGTGGACCGCTCGGTACAGCCTGCCACCGACAGCCTCCTTGATCGAGTCTGACCATCTTGTCGGTGCTCTGCTCTGCGCAAGTTTACCTTCTAACTGGCTGGAAAAAATCTATAATTGCTTTAGCGCGCATTTGACATTGACATATTGACACAACATCATCGATCTATGATCTTGATCGAAGCACAACATATAGGTTCTTCTTAGGGCGTAGGAGGGTGGTTTTAGGTAAAACAGTCCTAAGCATCACATTTAAGTCCTATGTAATAAGCGGACATTATTTAATATTATCAGAAAACTGTTTTGAAAAACTTGACCTTGAGTAAACACAATACTAAAAAAATAGAGCCTGGATACGTAGTTAATTATTGCTTTTGTTGACTGTATAAATAAACAATTGAACCTGTTGTTGAAGCTATTCTTATCTTGAAAAAAAACTGTTTAGTAACTGATAAACACGAGACAATGAACAGATTATAAGTAGGTAATCAAGAACAGATTGAATGCGTTTCATTTCAGTCAACAGAATTGAATTTAAAATAACAAAATAAAGAGGTTTTCAATCGGAGGCAACAAATTTATTCCAAAATAACAACTGCGTAATGATTGACAACAATCATACATAGTAAAGGCACTGTACCTAAAATTTGTGTATAAAATATGTTCTACAGCGGAATCATTTAAACCTGAGGTAAGCTAACAGTAAATAGACTGTGCGTGCAAGGACTGTATACTTTTCTCAGAGCAACAAGCGCAATCAATGTCATTCAATCATTATAAGAAATAAAAATATTTCTCCAACTTCAATAAACATTACATCAATGTGATCTCGATGGAATTTTTCATGAAATAGTCATTAAATGGGATTAAATGACATAAGTATTAATTGTATTAATGAGTTTAATTACTATAACTCTGTAAAGCCATATTTGTTACGGTCGCAAATCATAACTTAATCAACATACAACCTGACACTGACCTGTAAATTGCAAAAAACGTAAGAAAACTTAAATTTCGCGGTCTATCCTGGCGCTTCCACCTTAATGAATTATTTGATAATATTGTGTAAATTATATAATTACAGTCAACCAGTCTTACCAAGGGGTATCTATTGCCGAGTACTAACTGGGTTGTTGAGGTCAGATAGGCAGTCGCTCCATGTAAAATACCGGTATTCAACTGCACCCGGTTAGACTGGAAGCCGACCCTCACATAGTTGGGAAAAGGCTAGGCAGATCATGATGATGTGTAAATTATATACTATCGCTGAAATAGCATATGCATGCTTTCTCTTTACACATATAACAAAGAATTATCAATTTCATTTCAGCCAGAAAACCGTGTTATTTTTTTTCTGAAAATGAACCAATGTTATAAATTATAATAAAGAGAAAAGTCACAGGGAAAATTACTGTAGGTAATCCTCTCAATTAAACGACAGTCTCACCAGTTATTTGCCAGTTCTAATACTGCATACCTGCATTAGGGCCTTATAATGCTTCAGTCAATCTTTCAGAAGTCCCAACTGAACCCTCATGATGATGGTAGTAAAAGAAAAACCAGTACTTTGTTTTTGAAATATTAGATTTAAAGATTGCATGTCCAGATCTGTATGAACATGGACGAGGCATGTGGAAGTATGCGCCTAGCTATGTAAAGATCGTAGCAGGTGGCGTTCTGTAGTTTGTGCCTACCACCATGGGAGATAAGGCGTAAGTTTATGAATGTATGTAAATTGTGAGCCACCTAATCAATGCTCTACATAAATATCATCATTGTTATCGCGAGTAATCGACAAGGTACGTACGTATTGTATAGCGAAGTGTAACGGCGTGCACTTGTTGATGACGTAGTAACTAACCGGCATGTAACCTTATCAAGGTTATCAACACATTACTGATTTACAGTTATGCTGTGTACTTTTTGTCAGAAGTTGAACTCTTCACTTTCGGTGTCCGTGTGGTCAATACATATCCATAGCATTATCAGGACTGCCAGAAGACGATGTAGTAGACCTCACAGGAGATGGCGGGACGAGCTAGACAGAACCAACGACCAGTAGTCCACATTAGCCCTAGATAGAAATATCTGGAAGTCATAGGGAGAGGCTTTGGCCAGCAGTGGGATGAGACAGGCTCACAGTAACAGTAACAGTTAGGTAGTAATTATTAACTTGTTTAGTTAAATTGACACCGGTATCAGAGTTCTAAGATTCGTCTAACCTTGAGTACTTATCCACTTTTGAAAGTTTCTATTATGAAACATAATAAAACGAACGAAAGTGCCGTTTATTCAGAAAAACGTTTATAGAACCACTAGAATTGTGTTGAAACATATTAAATTATAATTCCAGGCAGCTACTATTTATCACGAGCACGTTACTAGAAGAATTATAAAGATATCATAAGTACGTTCTTATGTCAATTTATTTTAGTAGGATTATTATAAAACAAAAATAAAATTAAAATTATTTATTCATGCGTGCTCAGAACCACTTAGGTAGCTAGTAAACTGTGTATTTGTATAGGTATTGTTTATGTAAGTACACCTACAGTACTTACTTCCCTACTTAGGTACCAACTTATCAATAAGGTTCATCATCCTCCTCCATCATGATGATGAGATCATCATCTAATTTCAATCCACAGGCGACGAAGTCGAAGTCGTCTCCCAAGTTCCCGGACCCAGGAACCCTTCGGGGATTACAGGCGTGATGTTATGTTATGTAATTATGAAAGACTGTGTAGGTGGAACGGTGACTAAAAATTTGTGCGGTAGGTAATCGGTTATCACATGTCCATATCGGACATGTAATAATCCGCACTATGTACGTATGTGTGAATGAACATTCATACTTCCCTGATGACATTTGACAAATATAGTCATACGACTATAAGTAGGAGAAGACCGAAGAAACGATATATGGCCTATGTGAAAGATGGTGGCTAGATAAGGGATTAATACTGAAACGAAAATTACGGAAGAAGTAGACATGCTGAGCCGACCCCAAATAAACTAGGATAAAGGCAGAAGAATAATGATAATCTGCAGCTGTTCGAAGACAGGAGACAGACAGATCGTAGTGAAGTAATAAGGAACGAAGTAATGGTATTCTAAACAATAATTTGCAGCGGCGTTATCCAAACAAATGTATATTGATATTATTGAGTCTCTATTTGACATACATTGCATTGTAAGTGGTAACATGGTAACAATGCTGTGTTCCAACTGCGTACCGAATTAATTTTACGCTACTAATTCAATCAATAACATGCACCTAGGACGTATTGAAATGCAAATAGAGCTTGATTTGTGAAGAAAATAGAGAATGATATGTGAATAGAAGCTCTACAATTACACAACTTGTAATAGTTTTACATGGCTCTAGTTGCGCGTAGCCAAAATCGGAACTAACTCCGCCATCTTGGTTTTTCAATGTCATTTTTAATTACGGCCCCATGTCAATGTGATTCAAGCGACAAGAGATCTATGTAGCACTGAAGTTACAAACTTAATCCGTCCTAATCTAGTAGTAGCCTTTATCCAAGTTGTAAAGTTCTCTAAAATCAATGTAGTGTTTCAGCTGTAGACCTGTGGTTCCAGCATAAAACTAGGTAGCTGTACTCTCGCCCACAAATATACGCCTCTCACACTTTCCAATGGTGTAGTAAAAACAACTGAGGCTTTATATTTCGAACCTACGTACTTACAATTAATGCTGTATCCTGTTTTGCGTTAATAACCGTAGAATAGTTTACAATTTACGATCTGTTGAGTGTCATAATATAGTGTTGTGAAAACATAAATAAATAATTATGCCCATTTTCTTCGGTATCAGTGATATACGAGTATATGATATATGGCGTTTTTGTAAGACGACTATAAGCTTTGAATGTATTTCTGAATAAATAAACAAATTAGGTCTAAGATAGGTAGACCGGTAACTAGTAGACCGAGTTCCAAACGTCGAAATCCGAAAACGTACGAAGACCTTTGATATTGGAAATCGCAAAAAGAGGCCTAAAACCAGCAGTAGATGAAGTCGGTCTGTGGATCTAGTGATGATGGTATTCACATGTATGAGAAACTATTTGTTTATGAATGTCTTCGTTAAACAACCGGCTCAAATGTCAAGTGTGTCCAAATTCACAATTATAATATTTTCCAACAAGCGATATGTTGCAAATTACGTGAGAAAAATCCCGCGTGCTGAGAAATGTGGATTTGTTGTTAAACTGAAGTTGCAATATGAAATTTCCTTAGATTTTTTATAATTTTACTTATTGTTAATTGCGTTGCAAACATGACGTAAAGCCTGGGATCTAACAACTAGAGAAATAAATAGTTACGTATCTAACACATTTCTAACTAACAATAATGAGGGATTATCCTTTATACCCTAGGATTCTCTGTGTAGGATTTGCTTATCACAATACAACAACGGCGCAGCAACCAGACAGTTGGTAATAAAAATAATTGCTCAGAATCTGTACACACCATTATGTAAGATCACAGAAATGATGCCATCTGTGCTTGCCCCATCTGTATGTCTCGGAAACCTTACAAAACATGCGTACCCTAGTGATGAATGGCTAAACCGGTTCATGAGACATGTCAGCGGAGTGCTAACAAGCGACGTCTCACCATTTATACGCCTTGTGAAGATGTTTGCTATCTTGGCAGACCTTGGCACACTAACACCGTCTTACTAGAAGTTCCGATGTGGAGCGGGGATTACGGCAGAGTGGTATTTATCAGGTATACATTTAATTTCCATATTTAATGGCCAGTTAGATAATTGTTTGATTTTTAAATTGGAAAAGTAAAAGAGTTACGATAAACGTACTTGGCTACGGTTAGTACCATTTCGCTGTAGTAGCACCGATTCCTCGTACGTTCCGTAGGGATATGAGAAATCCACGATTTCCCTAAAGGAATAAGGAGTAGGACATTATTATGTTTTACAGTATATTTATTTGGTAACTACTTTAACTACCCACTTACTAAAATATACTCATAAACTTTTGAGCAGGGTTAGGAATTGTGAGGGATTTAGGGTTCAGTGTTGGTAAACTGGAAATTAAATTACACAAGTTCATCACGTGTTAAACAGAGGGAGTATAAGTAATTTAAAGGCAGCATAAACTAAGTACCTTGTGTTTTCAAAAGAACAACAGCTCTCTGACTCATTAACTAATAGATTTATTTGTACCTATACAAAAATTGTTTCAATAACAGTCTTCCATAAAAATAAGTGCATGTAATTATTCTGATAGCACCTATTATTAATTATGGTATCTACTAAATTGACTCACAACAATGTTGTGAGTAACAATAAATTAGAACGGAAACAACAAAGTGATAATTTGTTCACTTTTAATTGAAACATTTACATTCATACCCGTTTCCACTAACAAAGCAACATCTAAATGAATGCCTTAGTACAATTGCACTGTTGAAATGCCAACTATCGACGCTGAGCCTAGAGTTGGAAATCCAATAGCTTTTATATGGGCAGTCATTTAGCTGTTGCTTACTAATTGTCAAAATAGACATAAGTGCAAGTAGTTTCTTACTACCTATCCAATACATTACTTACTAATGAATTCCATATCTTACAATTCTTCATTACTGCGCTGAAGATCAGCGGAGCATTGATCCATAGTTGACGCTGATAGCGTTAATAGCCCTATTGTTCTGAAATAAGTCGTAAAACGACGACTCTCGCGCATCATTCCACTAAGATTGAGCATACATTGTATACATAAATAATTGTGATGTATGAATAATATGCCATAAAAAATATTATGATATCCATATAAAATCTATAATTGGCTGTAAAAACAACGCCCCCTATAAAAGTATAATACTGTATTATTGTCTTAGCTTGTCAGGGAAAAGCATTGCCCGATAGCAAAACGCTAGATGAGCAGACTTAACTCAGTAGACTAACTTGGTGTTGGGGACCATCAGGTTTGTAACTTTGATTCACAGTTCAGTCAAAGGGTGTCACTAAGGAACCTTCACAATTATTTATTTTAATGCTACCTTGTAAAATTCATCACATGTCTGTCTAGCCTTTTCCCAAGTATGTCAGAGATTTATTTTACAGTCAAATAAAATAAAATCAAAGTCATTTATTCAAAATGGGCTGAAAATAAGCATTGGTGACCGTCACTTAAACAAGACAAAAAGGCCTGCCCGTCACACCTTTTATGCAGAGAATGCGTTTCTGATCTCCACAACCAAGTTAATGGGTAACAGTAATACTTCCTTTTGTTAAACTACTGCTTGTAGGAATTCCTCCTAACATGTAACAGTACTGGTAGAATACGTTGAAGAATATAATTTCATAACAATTCGTTTCTATAAGTAAGTACCTAAGGGGTTCAGTATCATTTCTGTTGTTTTTTTTTAACGTAACAGTGAGCATCGAAAGTGAGACGGAAAATTGCCATAATCAGCAGAGAAAGCTTGAAGACACAAGTGTTGCCAATTTACCGTGCAACCGATGTTTTGTTTGTTGTTTTTGCTTTGTGTGAAATTACATGTTAGTAACGTAGTAGATATGACAAAAGTTCCGTCTGTTAAATAAGCATTTTACCTCTATCAATTAATTGCGTTTTTTTGCTTCCCTGTTTGAGTGTCGTCTCCTTAAAAACTTCTCTGTCCTGTGCGATATCTGGCTATGTTCGCCCCGCAAACGAGATCAGATCGTCACACCACCAATTGCGTATAAAGGCAAAATATTTTATTGAGAAGGCACAGTCCCTCTATCTATACTAACCGCAACATAGCCAATAGGCCATATATAGCAAAATAACTATTAGAATCGTCTAGGTAACTATAGGTGCAGCCGTAGTGACGTGCCTAGATGCCGACAATACGGCAAGCTCATAAGGCAAGCAGACTGTTCAGAAACCCTAACATCATGAAGAGTAGTTGGTTATAAGGACAAGCCAAGCTCCTAGGCTCGTATGAAAGTACCGCCTCTAGGTGCAGGTGTCCCACTACAAAGCAAAAGGCGCCTTTCTTTCCTCAAGACTTTGTTGACTAGTGGCGGTCAACAAGAACAACTCACCATTATTTTAAACATTAAATTAACGATGCGGTACAGACGGATGAGCCGATGATTGTCGTAACTGGAGATGATGGGTCCTGATGGTCTATTATTGAAGGAGCACATGTGAAAGAAGCATTTGTATGGTTGTGATTTCTAATGTGATTTCCTGAGTATCGTTTAATGTTGAACCTTAATAAATAGCACACTGTTTGGTGTTACTACTCTCCAAGAAAGTCAAGAACTTTTGATTCTGTTTGATCTGTTTCATAAGGAAGAGGGGCGTCATGGCATGTGATAAGAGAAAGTGCCTACTCAGTTACAGCTCTATTATATTTATGTATCGAGTTCAGTTGAACTTCCTGAAAATCTATGTATAAATGACATGATTGGAAAACTGATTTCCCTTGCGCGCTTGTTATGAGGGTGCAGGGGCTGCGATTCTCCAAACAAATGTATTCCCGTTTTTTCTTCCTGAATAATACCTCTAGAGCAATCTTTTTTATAAAATCAAGGTCTACTGTAGACCAGTCCCTGTCGTTTCCTTTTTTTCAGCAACTAATAAGAAAAGAAAATATGAAAAATGACAAAAAATGCCCCCTTTTATTTTACGGCTGTGATTAGAGGACTACCAGACTAATTCTAAAAGTTTTTAACATAAAAGAAATTGATCAGAACCTAGAAATACGCATTCTTAAAAAAAAAATATGTCAACAATAATTGAATTGGCTCAGTTTTAAAGGAGAAAAAAGAGGAATACGAAACGTCGATCTCGTCAAAATTTTTGTGATATAATCGGTCTGAGCTGCAGCTGTCCCTATCCCACTCTACGGGAGCAGGCTTGACGCAGCGCGACGGCAATAGTTTCTTGAAATACCTATTTGTCAGGCCCTTTTACCTTTTAACTTGTTGTTGATGTAAAATTCCTAAAGCGGGGCAGCAACTTTTCTTTTTAAATATTGGTCGGATCCGACTGCATAGACCTACTTAGAGAATGGTTTCATAAAATAACTAGAACATAAATTTGTGTCCCACTTTATTATACCTATCTCGATAGTACGCATTCATGCACAACGCTTTTCTCATTGACTTATAACTAGAGGTCGGAATTAGGTAGAGTTATTTGTGTACTTACACTGATTTCATACAGCGAAAGAATAAAGTGGATCTACCTCAAATCCCGAGATTAATATTAAAGAGCAGAAAAATCCCGTGATTTATTAAATAAAAAAGTTATTTACTTTTACACAAGTTAAACCATCCGACATCGAACATCATGCGCACGCAGCGCAGCAGTTAATGAAAAAATGTCGCGGTTTCGATTCCCGCACGGAACAAATATTTGTATTATCTACAAGTAGTTGTTCCGGGTCTGGGTATTTGTGTAGTGTGTGAGTTTAAATCTTTGTAAACGCATCAACGTTACAGGAAAAAAATCCTAGTGTGGGGCAAAGTAAATAAAAAATTGTATTGTAAATTAATGTAAATACTAATAAAAATTATATGTTTATCTTTGTTTTATTTGTCTTATTTGTCTCTGAGGTTTTTATTATTATTTATTTGTAATATTGTTGGCCACATGGGGTTGTATTATAAATCCCGGGAAATCCCGGGAAGATCCATATTATTATGAACATTTCGATGCAAGTACATAAATAACTCTACCTAATTCCGACCTCTGCTTATAACACTGTCTATGATAATGAGAAAATTAAATCTTTAACTTTGTTTTCCTTATCTCATGGCTTGCTTATTACGTTTGCGGTTTTGTAAATAGGTTCTAAGTGTCAATGTTTATTATATTATTTTATAATGGAACAATTAAAACGATACATAATAATGCCAATACCGATCTGTCGTCTCATAGGCGCTATGGCAGTTTTCTGTGCTATTCGTTGCGGTTTGTGGTTACGTTTCCGGTCCTATCCTGAATAATATATATTATTCAGTATTCCGTTATTTAAAATGTGTGTTATATTTTTGTACAACAAGTAACAGTAGATTAGTCACTTAGATGGTTAGTCTTCATTGCCTCAATCGACGCGTGATATGTATGGTTGCATGATTTTGATAGGCAAAGGTTATTTTATTTTTTGGGATTCCATATCTGAAGGGTAGGTAACCAACGGGCCGCTTTTACTAAGCCTCCGCCGTCTGTCCGTCCATTCGTCTGTCTGTCTTTTCACAGAATTGTGTATTTCTATTGCCGCTTTATCATTTGTTGGTATACCAACAAATAATAAATTAAAAATTAAAGCGGACTCCGGGTTACTATGATGGTACTACTCGCACTTGGAGAAAAGTGATAATTGGTTTTCCTTCAAGAATTTTTCAGTAGCAGGCTTGGATTCCGGATTTTTGTCCGGATGACCTTTTATTAACTCGCTCATTCAATTACCTGCGCAACTTCAACAGCATACTTACTTAGAACCAATTACCTAACAATCGATCACCACGAACGACCGCACCTGCAAATCTAGTACCTGCCTGCCTAAAAGTTTTATCACAATCATAATCGTCCTCATTAATGTTTGAGTACCATCATCGAACGTGACCAGCCTAAATCTATGTAGGTAGCGGCCAATGTTACCTCAGCGACAAACGAATTACAAAGCAATTGTTAGGTAGGTACCAACGTGAGTAATTGAAATCACACAATTGACTCAAGCAGACCTCTTTTGTAATTTTGGAGCTATTTATACTTACTACTTAGGTATACATGTTATGTAGCCACCTATAGACTATGTAAGGGTACTGCATTGTTCGGTTTATGAATTGTGAAATAATTTCAACCCAGAATATTAAATTGAATACTGATCGCTAATTCAGTGCATACATTTTTTTTCACTGTGGTCAATGGCCATAACGAGCTAATTATTTATTGACAGCAACTTGCAAGTATTGTTGTGACCAAAGAAGCAGCCGAGTGATCACTATTTCAATGAAAACTCCTAGTGAAGTGCGTCCGCAATCTGCAGTTTGGTGCTTTCTCAAAACTGTTTTTTTTTTTTTTTTATTAATTTATTCATGTACACACAAAATACTTAGCAAGACATTACATTTAGATAGAAGAGCACAAAAGTATTTAATTAGGTAATGGGACATTGATTTTCCAAAAATCCAATGATGCAGTTTTAGTTTTCATCAAAATTCGGCTCGAGACTCGTTTTTGAGTATTTTTCGATAATCATCATAGTTACGGATTTAGCCAACCACGCCCACTTGAAAAAATTCACCCTGTATATTATACATGTTTGTTATCTCTGTTTTCCCCCTTGAGAGCAGGGCATAACAGTTGTGGATGAACAGAAACTTCTGTGTATAATAAGCATACGAAGTTACCCATCGATTAAAATAACTTTAATTGAACTACCAACCGCACAAGTGTAAAAACAGGTTCCCACAATGTATTCCATAGCCTTCACTTTTAAAATACGAAAGCACATCATCGATCATGTGCGCCTAGTAGGTACTTACCTAATCTCGAATCGATCTTTGAAGCAATTAAAAGTACCTCTCAGCTACCTACGCAATTATATATAGAAGGGGGGACCAACACGCAATGTATACAAATCAGCCAATATATTATTTCGTAATAATTTATCATTGATATGACGACTGCATGTGTAAAGTAGTACCTACGTCTAATTCTCGATAGCGTCAGCGGGTGCATAATATCATAATTTCAGCATTAATTTGCGCAACGCACGTTTCACCAACGGAAAAGGAAGGCGGACGCGTCACGGTCGGACGAATTAAACAAGTGTTCAGGAAAGTACATGTAACTAGTTCTTCGGGTATTGCAATTCGCGTGGAAGAACGATAGATATTTATCGTAATCGTGTGCCAGCTATGACGACTCGTCAATTATCGACGTTCACTATCGTGTCGGGAGCTGCAATTAACACTTGCTTCTAGCATTGTAGGTTGTGGTAAACTTGTTTTTACTATGATGTTTTCCTTGTCCGCGATCACGTTAATCGATCAAGATACAATCATGATGGGATGACAAACATGTTATGAACTAACATAATCATTGTTTACCATCTGTACAGTTGGTTGAGGTTGATGTATGTATGGTATACTTATTTGAATAGTTGCCAAAATAAAAGCCAAGTAGTAAATAAACATATTTTATGTATATCCATTTTCTTACAAAATTATTTACAACACCATTATTATGCACATATCCGCTGTCATATAAAACATTACATTGATAAATTAACGTTTCTAAAGCGAATTTACAGCGCACTATAAGTAGGGACACTAATACTACTAATAGTAAGCTTAACTAGTTGCAGATCAATTCTAGGCACCATTCCATAAACAATAATTACAAAACAGAATATTTACCTCCCCTAATATCATTACTATATAATTGCGATCTATGACATTTGAATTATTCATAATAATAAAAACTATTTCTCCAAAACCAATAATTTTCACATAAATAGTAAATATATGAAGTAAAACAGCCATACTTTTTAGTTGTTTGTTAAAAATTAAATAAAAATAACACCTGTTCAACATTGCATATTTAAAGGTTTTGATGTATTCATTTCCACGGGTATACAAGGCGTTCTACTCAGCGATTGCTCGAATATAAATAATGTGAGGCCATTTTACTATTTAAAATAAACATGAGATATACGAATGTACTCACGTAGATGATAAGAGATCTCTTTAAATAATCCTCACAAGATCTTTTAAAATCTATTGACTTTCAATATAAATAAATCGAGATATGGATAAATTGAAATTAATAGGGTTAAATGAAATATTGAAATCGAATATTATTTGAAATTATTTACAGAGCATAAAGTATTCGTAGAAAAGAAAAATATTTCATTAGAATATAAAATGCAAATGAAAACTAAGATATTTCCTCGCATTCTTTTGAGATTTAGAATTAAGAAAAGGAATGTAAACTAAAATTTTGTTGGCCAATTTAAAATAATAATATTATACTAATGGCAAAGAAACATCCAACTTCTGAAATACTAATAAAACTAATGACATGTTGATGATGTAGTTAGGCCACGTAAAAGGCGCCATTTTTAATATGTTAGTTACCTACTGTTTATATCTATGTTTATGGGCGGAAATGATGATGACAAGCATAACCAGTATTTCATTTATTGACTAAAACATAAATAAAACCGATTCGCTGTGTAGAGCCATGCCGAGATTGGCCTCTTTTCCTTTAGTTTTTCAAAAATTGGTTGTTCTGCCTTCCTGTCTCCTGTCATCTAGCCATATTTACATTCTCATTAGATGTAATACCGATGGCCATCGTACACTAAGTTAGGCTAATTTAACTATTTATACATGTATTACTTTACATTTTCTTCACATAATATGTTACATTACAATATTATCAAAGTAATACTTTCATTGAATACAATTCCGCCATGGTTTTATTAGGCTAAAGATCGGCAAATCATTTGCTGATCTTATAAAATAAACTTATTGTCTGTTTGAGAAGCGACACTGATAAAATAACCTGCCTAACATTAAAACAATGTTAAAACCAATATATCCCTTTAGCAATTTATGACGGTTTTGGCAGTACTCGCTCATAATAACAATCGTAACTAATCTCACAACAGGAACTCAAATTGTATTTTCACCAAGTTGGCAGTTCAAGACATTCACTTCATTTTAGTTAGGTACGTCTTTATTCATTTCATTGCATTTTGCATCGATGTGCGAATTGTTTACGTATTTGCGGACGTGTCGTACGGAGTACTCCATAAAAATATCATTTTTTAAGACTACTGTGGTCATTCGAAAATTAAATTAATACGCACGAGACTACAAGTTCCATTTCCGAATAGGCGATGTTTAAAAAGCACAATTTTCAGTCTTTCCTTCGTTTATATACATGGACCAACAGCCATGAAATGATGCGTAATTATTGTGTTTCGATATGTACAACACAATACATTCCTTGCGTCGTTATCATGGCTAAATATCACATATTCATTGGAGTTATGACTAATGGCTATTGTCAAGTCATTAGGTGACTTTTGACGGACGTTACCTCGGGGTTAATTAAGCTCACTTATGATTTTGACACAAAATAACACGATAAATAAAACTTATTTCGCCATCAATGTTGATATAGACATTATATCAGACGCATTACATATCACTCGTTATGCATCTTTCGCTCTTTAACTCTTTAGGTACACTGTAATTATAAAATTCTACTATATTCTCTACAATAAATTATGATTAATGTCAATATTACGAGTTAAAGAAATACGACTTCGTTACTATCAGGCTATACCCCTAAACAAACATGACTTATGTTTAATTGTATTGGGCAGAAGTTGTATAAACCACATTTAAAATTAAGGCTCGTTTACTGAGGTGGTTTGATGTTGTTTAAATTGCACTTATTGTTGATAATTACTCGTGTAATCTGTGTTTTTATCATAATTGTTTTGCGAACGTTCTAGACACAGTTCTTCAGAAAGATCTTGGAACATTCTGGCACATCACATTACCAATTGACAAACAAAACGGTGAGATTGTTTAGGTTCAAGAGGTATGTACACTCGGTAGCACTGGCACGTAACGCGGACGTGGGTCGTGTGTGGCGGACTAGTGCGCGGAGTGCACGTTGTGTTGCGCCTTCTTCTTGCGCTGCGCCAACATGTCGTAGAACGGGTTGTGACTGATTGAGCGGCGGAGGCACTCGATCCATTCATCTCGTTCCTCCACTGTAGCTGCCGACATTCTGAAAAAGAAGAAAAATAACGATAAGCCACTTATTTCATGGTCTAGCTGACAGATATAGATAACGCAAGTATCACAATCTGTATGAAAACCAAGCGTGTCATTTTTTGACTACCTACCCACTACGTCACAAGCATTATTTAGTGATGGGAAAACCAAATCGAAGCCGCCGCCGCCACGCGCGGCACTGTCTCAACACGTAAATATTCGATTGAAACACCTTATTATAATCAATTTATGCTATAGTGTTTACAAAAAGAAACGGAATTCTACCCTATTTTATTTCTCTCTATTATTACTCAATTTTTTGCTGGGAGAGAACTCATTTTTGAATAAAGATTGCCTTTGTATATACCATTTAAAGTAAAGAATATTAACAGTCGTGTAAATCGATTTATTAATAGATTTTGTGACAGTAATGATATAGAAATGATGATGATGATGATGAATGATATAGACAGAGGAAAATAAAAATATAATTCTCGAGTTGTAACATTGGTTGTTCTAAGCACATTAGCTTACTCATCATTAATAAACGATTTTTTTAAGCTCTCTATTAACGACATCAAACCCTGTGTTTTTTGCACTTTGCGATGCGACGGTTCTGTTCCCTCAGAATTTTTATTTGTTTGCTTTTGCTTTTTTCCTTCAACAAAGCGTGCTTCCTCAAAATGTATCCAACAAATAATGCTATACTTCGTTCGGAACTTTATTTCCCTACACACCAATCCACTTTTCTTTTAAATTACCATCATGTGGAAAACTAAAAAATCCTGACACGATTCTTTATTAAAATTGTCTACATAATATGGATAAAATACAAAATCATTCATCTGTGTTCGAAATCAATTCTCGAGAATCGATTTGTGTAATCGCTAAAATTGTCAGACAAATGACAAAAGCATCTGTACTATGAAACCGAAGCGATAAAGATAGTATCACGCATTTTGATATCCATCACTTATTAAAACAGAACGTTGCATCAACCTCTCCAAGTAAAAACCGCAATGCATTACGAATTTGCAGCATTAATTTTTTGAGCGACGTCCGACTAGCATGGTGCCCCAATGCAGACTGAGTCACTGACTGAGCGCGACAGTGGCCACGTTAAGTTTCTTTAGCTTAGCGGGCACGCGAAGTAGGTGCTCTTGCGTTATCTAGGTCTATTCTAACTAGTATATTATCAATAAGGAAATGCTACTTATCGCACTAACCAGTCTTCTCATAACGTAAACAAACATTAGTTGTCTCAGACACGGTGGTGCCGTAAAGATTACACTTCTGACACATTCTTCACATCCATTGACCTAAATACCTCAAGTTTGTGGGTAACGTAAAGCTACAAAACTTCATTAAAACTCAGTGTCATTAACCTGGCGTGCCACGTGTAGCGATGTTAGACAATAATTATTATTTTGTTTTAGAAGGCTCGGACATACTTGAATTACAATACGTAAGTGACGAAGCTATCTGATGCTTGCCCAGATTTAGAATGTTTACTTGTCTTGCAGTGACAAGTAAAAATCTCCGTTTACAGAATAGGAAATTCCTTATCCTCCATTAAAACGGCAGTATCCTCTGGCCAGATTGGTTAATCTAGTTGGCTACTATTCAATGGTTGCTGTAGTAGTGTTTTGCGCGATGCAGGATTTCGCGTGACGTCAAGCATGAAGCGTAATATGCCGCCACAAACCCATCAATACCAAAACAGTATTTAAATGTTGTATGAATAACGTAAATGAATATAATTTACCTGTAAACAGTGTGTTTTCCCTCAACGACTTTCCCCTCGGAGTCAGTCTTGCACGCCTTTATGAGATCAGCGCCACCGCTCGCGTATAGCTCCAAACAATGAGGTCGTTGTCTATCGCTCGCTGGCCTCACCTGGAAACAAATATAAATATATTAATAGATTTTTATTTGGGTCAAAATAGGAGATTGGACTATTTCATAATCATCACACGCAGATGCACGGTCTTATGAGAGTTATCTAACAAAAAATATATACCTCTAACTGTTATGGCTAATTAAACGATCGTCTCTAAAAAAATATACAATTACTAAGGTGCATTGTAAATTACGCACACGTGTAGTAACAGCGTGGCCTCTTCAAAACTTATTACGTCTTTGTTTGTGATATTGCACCGAAAATCATTAAATGAACGTGCCATTGAACAGTGCAGATTATCAACAATTTAATTTATTATTTTACTACATTAACCTTTTTGTTATTATGATTCGATATGAATAAGAATTGCCTTACGGGTACCTGTAATGATTGGCTATTGTTTTACTGCGAACGCCTGTTAATGAGTCTAGCACGGAATACTGTTCTTATCAAGACGACTTGTGATCGGAGTACATCCAACCTCTATTCAACATTGATATCGACTCCTGCCTTATATAAGTACCTACTGCAGCCTCTTGACATACTTAGCGACAGTTGCTGAAAGGCTTTTCAGTTTAATCTGTTACAAAATCTCATGTGAAGCGATTTGATCGCTTGTTATGCCTTGGTAGGACAAAGTAAAAAAAAAAACTATGTATTGACCAATTCATAAGCCACATTAATAAAATTGTCTTTGTAGATACGACAATAGGAGTATTATACTTTGTTCAATGTCCATAGGGCAGAGGGTTGCAGATAACTTGAGATTTAACTGCAATGTCCTGCTGCAAAAATCACGCAAGTTATTAAACAAATTAAAAGAGTAGAGTTTTTTCGCCCGATGATTACAAAGCCATAGTAATGTTATATATTTGTTTACATTATAATGCATAATATTTATCTACTCAGTTAACATAACAAGTACTTGGAGAAGCAGATCAGGTATCGTGAAGGATCCAATGGAACTTGTTTACCTTGTTCAAGAGACATGACAAAGAAACAACAACTTATTTAAAGTTATGATAATTCTTATTTTTATTTCTACCAGTCTTGAAAAATATTCGTCGGACTATTCCGCATCGAAAGTTAGCTAGCCCTGTAATACGATTTTAGTTAATAATTTCGCACCTTGCCCCATCTCTGGTGAGAGAGGATAACAGACAATAAATTCATTTTTAGTCATAACACCGTATGAATCATTTAGATTTCAACCAGTAATGAACAGATCACTAAATACATTTACCGCTAAACACATTAAAAACATAATATGTCCTCATCATTTTAAAAAGTTAACGGAAACAGAATGATGTTTTAAGTTTGTTTATCTCATAATGCCTTTAGTGATTTGTTCGGCAAGCATTAGTAGTTTTTCATAATTACAATAAATAATACAGACAGTAAAATATCTCTGCGTCATTATCAACCTTTTCCGAATACTCACAGAAATATTCTCTAATGGAATGATGCCCCTGGGTTCTTTGTCCGTCGTGTATTCGAAGTAGTACAGGCAGTTGTCGTTGAGTATAAACCACCGTCTCTTCCACGACTTGTACCTGTAAGTTAAAAAAATTTAGTGTAAGTGGACAGGTAGATGCTTTAACCATAGACAAAAAAAAACAAATGAGTTTAGTTCTGAATAGATCCACTCTATTGAGCACCGAAACTATTTGTTTTTTTCACGTTTTTGTATAGATTCTGGTGTATTGTTGTGTTGAATAGATTTTGTTGAGTTCAATTTTAGTGACCACTTTATTCGATCTAGTTTTGGAGTACCAAAACTTATACTAAAGTAATACATGAAGAATATTAAAGATCGGAAATAGACATGATCATGTTGTCACATAGTATATAAGTTCAAAGGTATGAAATCGTGCCTTTGTGATGTCATCGCATTATATGTGTTTGCGATAAACATTAGAAGGCCAAAGTAAGGAGGAAAAAGGAACACGCATTGAGTGAAGACCTTTGTAAAAAAGTTCCAAACATTTGTCATAAATACCTTTCCTTTTAAGGTTCGACTTAGTGGTGTTTTATAAAGTGATGCAGTAGGTACCAAGATATACTAACTGCAAATGAATGTTTCCGACCAATTCAAAATGGAAGAACGCATTTCAAGTTACTTGTCTATTTATTTTCTCCTGATTATTCATGTAGGTACCTGGTATATTACTGGCGTGATCCTCACGCCCATGTGACTTCACGTTACTCGCGTGTTTTTTAATGAAGCAGAATAATGAGCACGTGGTAATTATAATACATATTACCATCTCGTGTTTTAATGAGCTACAAATCCATAGCAACACGCCACGCAAAATACTAAACATTCTAATTTAAATTAATTTTATAATATATAACATTGCTTTGGATCAAAAACAAAGGTACATTGGTATTCCCCAGTTAATGCCAATGACCTGAGTCATTTAAAGATGGTGCTCATAATTATAATTGTTACTGTGTATATTTCACAACGTTACATAACAAATGAAAACGTAGACACTTGAAATCATTAATCTCAATGACATTTGTTAGGAAAAAGAAAGTGTAACGTGAGATCATGCATCTTCGCTCTGGTTTTTTTCCGTTTCCAAGCGAACAAAGCTCCAAAAGTTTTGAACGCGAGGTGAGCTAAAACAGGTCAGCTGTCAAATTCACATCTGAGGTAAGTGTGAAGGGTTAAAGATCGCAGTCGTGTCAAATCTGACAGGTTGATGACATGGGAGACTACTTTATTGTTTACGAGAAATCTTTTTACAGTCATTTATTATGTCAAAAGACGGTAATAAAATGGGATTATTTACCTTCCTCCCTGTTTCCATAACCATCCCTCTTTGTCTGGATTGAAGAAGGTATGCATGAGATCGTTGCCGTCGTCCTCCGGTATTTTGAATGGCTCCGTTTTTATCGACTCGTACAGCGACTGGAAAAACAATTAAAGAAGCTCAATAAAATATATTACCAAGTTAACACAAACATCACTTACAATGTGTGAACTAAAATAAGTTCGGCTGTTTAGGAGATAATAGACACTAAAATAAACAAATTAAAACATCTATTTAGAGGCGCACATTTAAATAGTTGTACCGTTCGTTGATGGACATAAAACCACTAGTTTTAACAGAAACTCACATTCAACTGTGACATTAAGATACTGATAGCTATCACGCAGTTACTTTACAGATAACGCCGCTAATGATTTCAGATTGTTTACAATGTGTTATTTACGTCAACTCGGGCTATTTCCATACAGATTGTAGTTTATCGTGATTGTTTGAAAACTAATTATTACGAATTATTTATAGACACGAGCAAAACAACACGCCCGTGACCCGTGCTGGTAAAAAATATAAGGAAACATAGTTTGTAATGTGAATTTTATACGTTTCAGTTACAATGTTTGCACTGCGGAACGGATTACTGCAGTATGTCAATGTGGTTTCGAGCGATGTCGACTTAGTGTTGGCATCGATACAAGTAAACATGCTTATCTATGTCGTTATTTATTTATCGATACATTTGCTGTAGGTACACAACGGAAAGGAAATTAAAAACTATGCGACTTCGGTGTGATTTCGATTAGGCAACTGTTTTTATGACATTGCAATCAGGAAATGGTAGGTATTTCCCAGTGGTTTTTAGCGATTCGTATTGTTAGCAGGTATCACATGAATATGTAGATAATAATATGTTGTTTCAACGATTCATATATGTATGTATTCGCATTAAAATTATCCGCGATTACACATTGCGTAGCATTAAAACGGAGTTAGAAACTCATTTAGGAAAATCACTTCCATTGAATATGTACGCAGGGTTATTATGATTTAAATTAAATGAATTATAAATATTTAAAGCGGCTACCAAGAACTGCCATAAATATAGAGCCATAATCTCTATGACTAACTGTACATAGTTTGATTTATTTCATATTATTGACTAATGTTATAATTTTGCCACAAACAATGGTTTCCACAGCTGCAAAAAACCACATCAAAACACAATAATTACCGAATGGTGTACTTAGATTTAAATGGTGAGTAAATCCATACAAAGGATGTGCTTTGAAAATGAAGAAAAAAATGTCAGTACACCTATTAAAACTTAGAAAAAAAAACCAGTAAAATAAAATGTATGGCGTTAACCTCGCATGTTGGTCAACTATATTTACTAACGGCACGCAGGTCGACCTAAATGTAGCCTATACCTAACACAAAGCGCTAATTGTACTACAATGACGTCAGTTCAAATAACGTAGGCGAAGGAGCTAGAGACACTCCGTCTAGGTCGGAAAGTATAAAATTCCATCTCATTCAAATCATCAACGAGATGAACCTCTGTATATAATGGACTGATGATGAGTTAACCATCCAGAAACACTTTGTAAACAAACTGTTGCAGCACTGTCCATTACCCATATTGTTGTAGTTATCGAAACATGAACCTCCCAGCATATTCACTCAATCATAACATATTAGTAAACACGGGATGACAATCTGTTGTGTGAACTATCAGTTACAAAGCAGATGGCGAGTTTTTATAAACATTGTCGTACTCACCAAAAGTAACTCCTGAGGCAGGTCGCCGCCGTTGTTGATCCCCCGGTTCATCGCCACAAACTGTTCCGGCAGAGGCTTATCTTTCACGCTGGGGTTGTGTAGTGAAGTGTTCAACATTATTATCGCAAAACTTAGTACGTAACATGTGTCCGCGTTGGTGAAGATGTCCGGGTTTAGTTGGCAATATCTCTGAGCGAAACACTCCATCATTCGATCGATCTTCTGCGCCTCACCAGGTAGACGGAAACTCCACAAGAATTGTCTGTAATAGATAACACAAACACTTCAGTATCGGCCCATTACTCCCCGAGTGAGACTACGTACGTACTTGCGTACCATAGCTCTATATGTACATTATGTACAAGGCCTCGTTTTTTAAACTTTCTATAAATAATAGGGACAGTCGTCATTTTTCTGCAAGCCAGTTAGAAAATAGTGTGAACGACCTTAGCGCAAAGTGGTATGTCTGCCAAGTGAAACATTTCCGAATGCCAAGATGGCCAAGAGAAGACGAGTCTGCAAATGCCTCAATGGTTTATTTGTTTTTATTCGACAAAAAGTAACTAATCTGTTTGTAGTTTGAATGTATTTAAATTAGATAGACGCAAAGCTAGTTTTGAAACAGAAAGTGGACACTCTACTTCTAGGTGTTAATAAATAAAATAATGAGGACAAAATGGTTGAGAAATTCCCCTACGTGTTTAGGTATTTTTTTTTTTCTAGCTTGTAAAATTTGGAACAAGGAAAAAATATTTAAATATGTATGTATTAAACCGAAGAAAAAAGTGTTTTTGACGACTTTGTTTACTTGGTTGAGCTGTAAAATATATTTGTTAATTACAAAACCATCTGTTTTGACATAAAATGCCTGATAATCTTTTTGTTTGCCTACAAATTGGGAGGAAACAAGCGGCACAAATGAATGACTGTACCTAAATATTAAAACGAGATTAGATTACAGCTTCCTGTTTCAGTGTTGGTCATTGCTTTCAGTTTTTACAATCACAATTTACGACTCACACTGTACTTACATTTATTGCAGTTTACTGAAACTCGATTTCGTCGAACTGGTATTTTATTTACGCATTAGGTAAACTTGTAACATACTACTCCCGTTTGCAAAATAATATTCGCCCGAAATGGAATCGAGCTATTTGATCCAATTTCCAAGCAAAGGCTTCGCTTGCCAGCCAGGTAACGGGCGTTCACCTCGTTTATATTTCACTAAAGCCTGCTGCATTAAACTGAGTTCCTGGTCCGAAGAAGGATCTCATGTGTTACCGACTACCTTACGTCTACTTTAGCTGATATGTGGAGACTTTCTCCAAACTCACCTGAGTGCCTGAACTAGTATTAGGTCCGTAAAGTCGTGTAATTCAACGAATGCTTTGAGCACTGCCTCATTGAATTCTGAACGTTCACCGAGGTAGTCGCCTATCGCCGTCTTACTTAGACCTTCGCCTTTGTGAAGAAATTGCGCTACATCTTCGGGCGTCCTTTGCAGTAGACCGTTCTCGTACAGATATTCAATGCCTAAAACAAAGAAATTGGTAAATGTTACGACAGTTTGCATAGTGTACTAATTAATGTATATTAGTAAAATAGTGAGAACTTTATTCGGCTCCCAGGCATTGTCACTTGGCACAGGTGTACAAAGAGAAAATTAAGCCACATACTTTTACAAACTTTAAATTCTGTTCACGTGTGTGACTGTGACAAAGAAAAGCCTAAAACTACTTCGCAATGCACAAGAGCATCAGTTTTTGTTTGCCAACTAGGCTTTCTACCTATTTTTACCGATAAATACATATCTATATACAAATGCCCATACCAGTCCATGCGTCAGACAAACTACAAAAACATACCTAAACCTGGGTTTTTAAACGATGTCAAACGTAGCGTCACGATTTTCCTTCCTCAATTTTTATTCGCACCATTCATATAAAAATATCCTTGATTGGTGGAAAATAAATTATTTATGCATGTTTATATTTGCTTACTTTTAGTCTTATTTTTATCTTTACTATAGTTCTATTTGTAGTCTGTTTATAATGTACATAATATTTTAAAACATAAAAATTAAATTATATTTTATGCATGCGAATACATTTCTAACTGTACCATCTTAAAGGTGAAGTCTATTGAAAACTTGGACAAATGGTTCACGGCGGCGATATGCAAACTGTCGTGAAAGCGAACGGTGACCGTGCCTGCACCCATTTAGAGCTGCAATCGTAGGAGCAATGGAATGCAACTTCCATTCAAACAATGCCCGCTATACGAACGCTAAATGCCGACCTTTCAATACAAAGCTAAGCATTTGCACCAGCGAGTTTAAAAGACTGCATAAAACATGATGGATGTTTAAGATATTCAAGAGAAATATAAGCTGGTAGAGGGAAACGTAGCCAAGAGTAATATTGGAACATTAATCCTATATGGAAAAAACCAGAGTAAGAAGAAAGAGGTTCAAGACTGAGAAGAATGGCGTGCAATTGAAGAGATATACCCACACTCAGCATTGAGTTGAAGAGATAAAACAAGACAAGATCCTAATTAATATTTCGTTCACAACACAACTTACCATCACCATTAAAGCCAAACCAATGCGCTATACAATTTAAATGTTTGCGTCACGATGGTTCTGCGTACAAAATCCTAATGGTCTGCGTCTCAAATGACGTCATCCGCCCCCACACGGAGCCAGGAGCTTCAATGGGGGGGTAATAAGCGTAGGTTGTGATTTTCAGGCTCCGCTTGGAAGCAAATGCCAAAAATTACACACAAAAACAAAGTATTTTACGGATAGCCAAGGAAACCCTATCCATAACAAAGATGTATCAACCAGTATGATGTTGGTACAAAGATTTTCCTTCGAAAATTGTTCTACGGTAGTCGGTTTAACAGACGATAAATATGAGCAATTTATCTTCCGTATCGCGCATGTCGGGAGTGTGCACTTTGGTTGTTTTATAAATCTCGGTGTCGACTGGAACTTCCATCTTGCGGCATGCAAAATTGCAGATAGCAGCATGACGGATCGTTGGTGCTAAGTGAGCGAGAACCGGAGCAGCCGTGTGACGCTCGCTACAATAACAAGCTTGTTAGCGATAGCGCACTGGGCTCTGCGAAAATACGAAACCAGATCGATATTTTGATTCAGCAACCTTTGAATGTAATTGGAAATAGCTGAGATGTCACTTTTGTGTGGGAATCTATTGTCACATTGTGTTCGGTGTTTCGTATGTAGCAAATCAAGGATTACAAAAATACTTATATCGAAAATACATTTTCCGAATGAAGGCCAAAACTAAAGAAAAGTCACGTAAGACTCGCTTCACGTCTGGCTGCTTTTTTCAAGCTTTATTAGTTGGACGAGTAATTACATTTGCCAACGACTGACTTTATCGGTTGAATTTTACATAATTCAAGTGTTTCAGATTTTAGTCGTAGAACTTGTTATGGAAACTGTAATGACACGGATAGTCAAATTGACACGACTTTATACGTAACCAAGTCAGCAAGCGATTATGCTGTTAAACAACATGATTAATGATAATGGATGCACGACAGTCTTCTGTATCCTTCCAGTTAGCTAAAGTCTAATTTCCTCGTATACTAACAAAACGAGCCAAACAGGAAAATCATAAAAAGAAAGAAACCCTGGACAGTCTAGTCGTTGAAAACATTGAAAGAGCGTTGAATTATTTCCCGAGGGAAAGAAGCCATTGGAGTCACGTATTGTACGTAATTTGAATTATGAATGCATATATAAGCAATGAATAGGGCTAGAGTTATGCAATTACTGAGGACAATCATTTCTGGTGCCTCGTCCACAACAGTTGTTGCTTCACACTCAAATTAATATTTAATAGCGTCAGTATTTTCAGTCCATGTTTATTGATTGCTATTGTTGCTTTCTTTTTTTTCATTGTATTTTAATGAAGCAACTTAGATTACAGATCATTTCAATCATGCAAAATCATGGAAATACACAAACTTTTTTGCATCTACAAGCGGCGCAAATTAGGTCAAGAGTCACCGATACCAACGGATTCCCGATGCGCAGGTATTCTACCAGATTTAACGAGATCAACCAGACCTACTGATTGAATGTGAATGAAGTCATCTGTAAAGTCATCAACTTGTTGAATCGGATTATATTTTGATTGATCATTTAAATGTTATTGCAGTACTTCATAACATTATATTTTCGAGTCTACATTTCCAGTGTCGTTACAATTTCAAGAATGTTACATAAGAGTGCAACACTGACTAATATTAAAACGAATTCTACCAACGATCTGTTACGAATTCTTGTCGTCTTGGAAGCAAATATTGAGAAATATTACTTGGTAAGTCCATCCACAAGCAAAATTGCTGAGTTATTGTTCATGGAGAGAGATTTTGCGAATTCCGCATTTGGTCATCATCAGATAGTTATTTTGTTATTTACTTTTATCTCTTGATGATCTTTGCTTCCAGTTTACCTGATTTTATTTCTGTTGTCTCTCCATCTAATCACGTATGTAGTGTGGAATCTCTATTATAAAGTTATTAAGTTTATTTTTATAAATAGTGACCATATTTTATGATTCTGAAAGAGCGATTACCCTTTACCGTAATGTCGCCGCCATAATCCAGCATGGCTAATCCTGATGCGAAGCCAGCTTACCGCACAGAAATAATGTTACCGCGTAAAGCCGGTCACAAAATGCTATGAATTATAAACAAACGGTACTGCACGTGTGCTGGTTAATATATTTTACTTCAACCAAAATATTAGCTGATAATGAAAATGTTCACGAAGAAACTGAATGACTTGTGAACAGCACTTGAAAATCCCTGATGATTGCAATATCATTCCAAAACAGGAAACGAAGACAAACAAGGTTTGATTGAACTTTTTCTTGCAGTTCATTTATTATTTGGAAAAAGGATAATGGCTATCGAATAAAATCGTGTCCCTATTCATAGGATGACATCATTAGGAAGTTGTGCAACCAGATGCCGTATACGACTACATCCCATTACGCCAGCTCTTGAGAATAGGTGAGGTCGAGCGTCTGCCGAGCTTGAAGCATGTATTCAAAAGACCTCACTGTCTTACATCTGAGCTCTCTTAAAGCTAGTTGTTACTGTCAACATGACCTAATTAGTACTGGAACACTGGCTGAAGTATCATAAAAGCGAGACACGAAAAAAGATTTTCGCATTAACGAATAATGCGAAGACTCAGCTAGGGATGCCGCATTATTAAAAAATGCTGAGTGAGTTAAATGCCAAGCCAGTACATGTTCGTGCAAAAACTCTTCATTTCCCTCTAATGCGGGCAGATGATTTATTACCATATCGAAAGCGTTCTTGATCGCGGTAATTTGTACCGTTACTTGCAGAAAACTAACCTATATCGAGTCCACCTATCGGAGTTAATTACAGGATGGAGACTACTGTTACCGATTACATCTAATGTAGTAGGTAGCATGTCTAAGTGATCGAGTTTACTAAACATGATCACGAGAACGCAATGAGGCGTAATATGAACTTACATTAAGTAGAAAGAGCGAGAAAAGAACATGTCACTGAAAGATTGTCTTACTGATAAAAACGAAGAAAATTGGAAAGCGACTATGAAAGAAACACGCGAGGTTTTAAAAGGTCTTGTTTGAATATTGATTAGCTGAACAAACATTCACCCTGCCAAGATTAAAGCGGATCAAGGCCTTAGCGCCATTTTGGTATGTATATTAAAAATTTATCGCTGGAGAAGACCTTTTCGAAGAATTAAATTTTATAATATGAAATGTCGGAAGATGCGGTTAGTTCCGATATTAATGTATTGGAAGATATTGAAGTGACGCTGCTATTTTAAACTAGAATGCGCTATAATGGCGTTTTCAAGGATAATATGCGCACGATGTAACAAGCAACTAATGAAAGATCTCGAGTAAAATAATATGTTGCAAACATAAATAACTGTTTAGTTATTAGCACTGTGAAAAAACTTATGTGATCATAACAAAATCAGAAGGGGGTTTCAGCGGCAAGATTTCAAACAAAGACAATTCAAATGACATGTTTTATTGTGTGCCGCTGACATTTATCTAATTTACGATAGTCATCTATAAAACTCAAGAGTTGTCCGTTGGGCAGGTGTAAAGGTGCAGGAATAGAACAATTTGCAGAATATGTCGTTCGACCGGCCGTGGGAACGCCGCACCTGCCGCACCGAATAGCATTTGTACCAAGAATTCTACTCCTTTTACTGCCATTATTTTATTGATAAGAGCCACATTGAAAGCACCTTAATTGCTTCATTTTAAATCGCTAATTCAACGCAGTCGCAATCCCATAACATTTAGCAAAGCAAAATTATCTGCATTGGGGATTTTAAAACCTTGATGGGGAGCCAAAAATCATAATGCATGCCGACATTGTCTACCATATAAAAATGCCTAGCCAACACAACATATGCAATAAAAGCGTCTGGACCGTTAAGTGTTTCAAGTTAACGAAGTCTAGAACTATATCTGAATTCTTTACTGTTTTCTCATTTACATTTAAAACTTCTTTTACTATTTTTTATCTGTATCCTTTTACCAGAGTTTTTGTATTTAACTATCTTGTGTAGGCACAGAAATAAATTCAGCAGGAGGAAAGTAAAAATGTTTATAATAAAACTACGGCGCCATCGCCACAGGAATTTGTCGTCAGATTGTTTGAAATTCTTCAGCGAGCCAGTTGTTTTATTCCACGAGCTCTTAAATACGTTTATCTCTACATATTGTATATGGGAGCTAAATGAGAAAACACGTCCCATGTGACCGATTTATCGAGAAGAAAGGCCAGAATTTTTGTTCATATTAAAAAAACCACTTCGATACTTTCTCTATTCCAGTAATTGAAACGAACGGCTTTGCTGCTAGTTTTTGTGAGACACACAGAGCAGGTATTACGGGCTACGGCCCTTAATCAAACGGGCTTGTCAGCTCTCTAGAACGTATGTATTTGTTTTTTGCTCACCTTTCTTCGGGTCCATGTTGAATTTCTTCCTCCCTATACTCATCTGCTTGGCTTTACTGTTTTGCTTACACTCCTCCTGCCCATCCAGAGCCTCCAGCTCCGCGACCACTTCACCGAGCTCATCTTTGAGTTGCTGTAACAAAGTAAATTAAGGTTAATTTAAATTTGCACGCATCGGTTTCAACCATCATTTTGTTTTCTTCCTGTCTCTATCTAGTAAGGTAAGGTCTGAATCGGTACGGACAACTTAGTTCTACAGATGTTGGTTTATTTTTAAGAATATAGTATATAAATAAGAAATACCATTTTAATTCAAGATCCTTCCAATCAAATTGAATACATAAGAGCGCATTCGCTATTTTTTGAATCCGTGTTGAGGTCAGGCGACAGATCCGAGTGAGGCTTTTAATTCCATCGGCATTCCTATCGCAGATCATGTATTAAATAAACACTTTGGTATCAGTGGCGGGCGTGAGTGGCGCCCGGCGACCACAAGTCCACAAGGCGAACCGCAAGACGCTGCGCATTCTACGTTGCAGCCGGTGCACGGTGGTGTTAGATTCAGAAAGTGAGCCCGCTCGTATCGCAAAAACGAGGCCTTCTGACGTTATTTGCATATTACACGCGTCATTATCCTTACTCCTTTTATTTTACTGTACAATACCGATTGGAGAGTCAAGGTATTTTCCTTGAAGTCTTTTTTTACGTTCATTCGCAAGTGCAGCATTTGCTTTGAATCTTGAGTATTTGAAAACTATTAAGAAAATTTTATAATTATTAAGATATCAATGATACTGTTGACCTTGAATATAATCAAAACCTGTGCTATTCTTTACCCTAAAATGGCGCTAATCCCAAATCAAAGTTTATCACAGAAACGTCGTCCCCAGAATCTCACAAGATGAAAGTTCCGGATTTCGTGTTTGCCTGTAGGTTCAGTGTTCGTGGAGATTTTACGCATAGATTCATCTGTTATTTGGCCTAACATTTTAACTGAGTATTTAATTATTTGATAGAACTCAAGAGACAAATAAATTAGAAATTTCATGTCGTATTATCTTTTATAGCTAGTTCAGAATGATACACAAATGATCACGCGCAGCTCAGTATGAGGATTAATTACAGAATGCAAAGGAATAATAACCAGCTACTTATTACCTCCACGAGCTAGAACAAACGAGAGCCCAGTTGAAAATCACAAAGACAAACGAACTGGGAACAATGGCCGAAAGTAGGTAGCTAGTTTCGTTAGTTCTTCGCGTTTGCATCGTTCTTTTGCTGTACAACCCAGTACCTTTCGGGGAACTGCTTTGTGTCGTGAGCATGCAATTTAAGTGTATAGTGCTTCATACTTTATTTTTACCGACCTTGAATTGTCGTCGGCATGCACTTTCCGTTCTATGTAATACGGAATTTTCATGTGAATCGATAATATTTCTATGTTTGATCAAGTATTAACGAACATTATATTAGCAATAATCGAAACATTCAATGTCGAGTCAAGGTCGTAGTGAAACGACGATGGTTGTATCTAAGAGTTTGCCTATGAATACTGTTTCAGTTACAATTCCGACATATTTTATATGCAGATGTACCATTTTTCTACCCAATTATCAACAGCACTAGATCATCATTACTAATACTGCCAATTCTCCGCTTAATAAAGTTCTTTTAAAATTAAGGGAAAACAATTATTATTTTTTCAGTTGACCAAGTTTTCTCATCTTTCTGCTAGGCATGACTAATCATATATCCCGATATCTAAAAAAGTAACAGTACAGAAAAAAGTAACAGTAACAGAGGACTTATCAATAGCAGTCTCCGCGAGGAGCAGTGAATACGCCGTAACAGAAGCTCAAACAAGCACACAATGGCCGCTCGTCGCCACGGTCTGGCAAGGCTAACATTATTTGCGGTCCGCTACCTATTCCCCCAGGAGACATGATACCGGCCTTCCTTGTCTAGACTATGAAATAAGCTCATAGGGAGCTAAATTTCGAGCAAGTAATAAACTTGACTGGAATTGGTATGGTTTAGCCACTACATGCCTAACACTTTAGACACCCTTAATCTACTAAATGGTTAACAGGCTAATTTGGACTGCACATCAAATATTGTTTTATGAAATTATCTGATAATTGGCTGATATGCCTCATGCGCCTGCCATAATTACGACGAGAGCTCTTGACTATCAAAATAGTGATGAGGCACTACCACAATTATTATTATTATAAACTAATTAGCTTAAAATGTGTGTTATAATGAGCACCTAGTCAGTCACGCAAAACAAAAGCTTAAGTACGTTCAAATATACATGGGTACGAGGTCAAAGTTCGAATAATAGAACAGAGTGTACAGCGTATTGACCCTGGGACAATGGAGGAATGAAGTAAACAATAACCTGCTGACGACGTTTATAGAATAGCAATTTACATTAGCTTTACAAGTCGACAAGCATTCCTAAACCAACTACCAGAATAAATTAATATTCTAGTCACAAACAAAGGTCACATGCTCCTAACAACATAACAAGGTTATTTTCAGGCTTATTTAGATGTCCTGCCTTAAACTGGTATGTATTTACAGCAGTTTCTACGTGCGAATAATGAGATTGACAATAATTTGATTCTCATTTATAGTGTTTCAAAGTGTAGGCTCTCACTCTAGCTTAATGCCGTCTAGACGGGTTTTTGCCCTGCAAATGTAGCAGGTGACAGAATTTCTACAAGTAGGAAAAAGCCGGATGCACTAAAGCCGCATTTTGTACGAAAGGCTTTAAGAGTTAGAGTGAACTTCTATGACGTCTATTATATTATCGAACGTTCGCAGTGAAGTTTAATAGTAAGGAAGTTTTTAGAATGAATATGCAACTGTTTGCATTTTTAATAAATTTTTAATAAAAAAAAATTATTAACCACTCATTCATACAATTTCAAAATATTTTTTGATACACTGTCTGGGTTTAATAAGAGTTACAAGTTTGTTAGTAAAGTTTGTTCTGCCTTGTATAAGGATAAATCACCAACAAATGACGACCTAACCAAACCATGACACAAAGTATCGTGTCGTGATTCATCCCAATTTATGCGACACAATAATAATTGAAAATTGGACATTTTGAGTACAGCCCAAAGGAAGTCACAGTTACTGATAGCCTGATGTTTTATTAAATAATTACTTGGAGATCACCATTTTACATCGGTGGTACATATATACTGTGTGGTGAATTGGTGACGCAGCCGGCACTGCAGCGAGATATTAATGATTAAATGATTGATCATTTAATATGAGTGATGTACATTATTTACATGTGAAATTCAGCATATTTTAGTGAGAATAACCGCTTCTACTATTGACCATTCTCGGACCACCACGTATTATTCACTTTCGCTAAGATACAAATGAACCTTTCACCGATATCATAATATCATCAAAAGTGAATGCTATGAATACGCTACAGGTTACATTGGCACATTAACACCAGTGCAGATTGCCAATTTTATTTTAATAGTTAATTTTATATTCATACTGTCTTTGTTCCTATTAAGAACAAGAACAAGATTCTTGTTCTATAGACTGCGACGTTTTCAGATAATCCCACGAATTGAAAGACCAAGTATCCTCGGCGTTTCAAGGAAAGACTAATGACAGAATCGCATTCGATCAAAGGCATTATCTCGTCCAGACGTATTGAACGGACATCAGTCCATTTCAATAGGAATTGTCTCTTACAGGGATTGTAACAGAAGATGTGGAGCTCTAAATTGTATGTCTAACTCCCAGGACTTCGTGATCACGGAGATTTGTTACTGCATCGGCTCATTTGGATGCAATGTGAGCTGAGCTCGTAATGGATGGCGATTAAGTCTCGCGCCGTATAAATAGCTGGGGACACGAATACCCTGGTGTTGCAGCAATTGTGAAGAAAATAGCGACAGCACGTGGTCTGACTTTAAATACGCACGTCATAAAATGACGCTTTGAGAAGGTAATTCTAATGTACGTTTCATTGCAATGGATATGACTCAAAACTAAAATGATTCACTATTGTTTTGACTGCAATTTAAATGTTATAATTATTGGTTAATTCGACGTGCCTTTTAAAGTTAAACGTTGTGGTTTTCTGTCTTGAACAGAAGCAGTCATTAGCATTGGCTGGAAAATCAAACAATTTGTTAAGAATTACTGTTATTTAACTGTACGGCCTATCTCTACTCTCTACCGCTTTTGTATTATGTTACTTAACATGTTAGCTGTAATTTATTTTTAATAATTTGAACATTCTATTTCATGTTCAAAGGTTATATAAAATGATTTAGTCACAGTTACATGAAGAGATAAATATAACCATTTTGGTAATAACAGTCAGAGCGAGCCATATCCGTTATTATAAACAATTGAACTCTACGAAAGTGTGACCCCTGTCGCCGGTGTTATATAACATTATTTTATTTGGTCACAGAATAACTTTCTATGATTTTAAAACATCTATTAATGTAACAATCTGAAGACGACATCGCGCTACGATTCCACAAGAGGCGTATCGAATGGCTGCCTTTAAAATGTGATTTCATTAAACATTAGTTGGATTTTTCAAACGAAACAGATTCATCCGGAGTGGTATTGAATAACGAATATTAAGTTCGTCAATATGGAATGAAGCGATCTACGTGGCGTGATTGAAACACAATTGCGATCAATGGGAGTCGGTGAAAAGGGCCCACATAGATGGGGGTTCCGACATTGATAAATCAAACATGTACCTATAGCTAGTGAATCTATTGATATTTGACCCAAAGATTAAGCAGTAAATCAATACCATTCCAAATCAGGGCAATATTTTGGGCTAGGTTTATTACGTGTTGTTCTTGAATAAGACGTGAGTCCCCACATGTGACTAATTACTCAATGTTTAAAATACATCTCGACAAATGAGAAGCACATATGGGATTAGTTCCTCGTGTTACAAACTATTTATAGGTAGTTAATTAGTGAAACAAATCCATGAACTTTACGAATCATTTTTTATGAAATTCAACACTGTTCCTTAATTACCAATGCAATAATTAAATGTATCTGAAATCATGCAAGAGAGAGCCGAACTTGCGTTAACAGATTGATTCTAGTAATTAAGAAGATAAGTAAAATGACCGAATAATGAAAAACCGATCCGTTCCATTATTACAACTTATAGTATTGTCAGGAATAAGGAAAAACAAGTGCAGCTCAACAGCTACGTGTTAGTCACATTAAATCACTACACCGCAAAACGGTTCCAATTGTATTATTTGTGCAATCATCTTGATGAAATCTATTGAGAGTGGACTATAAATCTAAATCAAGTAACCATGCAGCGAGCAATCATGTAATTCAAACTGCAAAGGTCTATTTGCAATTTCATCAATTGCCTGTATGCCTTTTATATAGGTGGTGTTATTTTATTAGGGACTTTTGTATGATTGTGTTTATTTTTAGATACAAAAGTAATGTCAGGTATAGTTCGGATCCTTCACGTGACATTGGCGGCACGTAACGAAAGCGAGCCCGCGAATCCTTAGAGACTTTCCCCTATTAATTCACTTTCCCGACGCTGTTTGACTCCAATTTCGTAGAGAGATCGATTCTGTGTTGTTATCTTTTGATTGCCAATATTCTAGACACGTTCTTCTTCTAAATCTAGAAGTCTTGTACGATGTTATGCACTTAATATAGGAAAAGTTTTACGAAGACATCCATTGTAACTACGTTAGTCCAGAGAGGTGTTTAATTAAATATATTACAACACAGAAGGTTGTGCGGTCAACGTTGAAATATCATGGCATTTGAAAAAGAAAGGCTTCCGCCAGAACAATGGTAATTAGCCAGAAGTGTTGTTTAAAAGGTAAAGTTCACCATAACTCCATAATCCGCATTATGTTGGCTGTGCGCTGGGTTACACAGGCGTTAAGCGGTCGCTGCCACGTGACTCACGTGAACAAACAGTACCCTCGACAAGTGAACCGCTGGGGCGGATGCGTATTTACAAACTTTCGCTTCCGCGTCCCGACTAAAATATTATCTTTTAAGGGTAACGTTATAAATAAACCTAAGTAAGGTGTGGTCGGAACACCACATAGCTACAAAATGTAGTTAAAAGGTTCTAAAATATTAAAAGCTTTTTAAGAGACATTTAATTTATAAATGCACTAAGAGTCCAGTGACTCAGAAAAGAAACAAAAATACCTTGAAGATGCACGAAAATACATACAGCAGATACAATAATTCTGAGAAGTATTTGACAGACAAACTCTTAGTCAGTGTATTTTGAGAAATATGTACGTTTACACAGACTGTCTACAGACTTACAAAGTCATCATCATCTGCCTAGCCTTTTCCCAACTATGTTGGGGACGGCTTCCAGTCTAACCGGATGCAGCTGAATACCATTATTTTACATGGAGCGACTGCCTATCTGACCTCCACAACCCAGTTAGTACTGGGTAATACGATACCCCTTGGTAAGACTGGTTGTCAGACTTTTTGGGCCACTGACTACCTATAACGACTGTCAAAGATCTACAAATGACACCCGAGGCCAACGGCTTAACGCGCTTTCCGAGGCACGGAGAAAACTCGGTATGTAATGGGTGGTCACCCATCCACAGACCAACCTAGGCAAGCGCGGCTAACCTAAAGATCGATCCGGGCGGCTGTTATTACTTAGCCACGACGCTACTGACAGACTTACAAAGTAAAGGAATTAAATAGGTTCAGGTCAGAGAGAAGTGAACCACATGATGTTTAAATATAAAGCCGTCAGTTTTAAATGTAGAGGTAACGTGTCTAACAATAGCTTTCAGGTCAATACTTAGCCCTTAACGACACGGTCCATCGGCTAATGGCGTGGCTAATGTATGGCCGAGCTATAAATATATAGCCTACATTATTAGGACACAGGCAGTTACACATAATTAATTAGTTATGCAACGTTAGAAGCTGTGAATAAAAGTTTGATAATACGCTAACGAGAACAGATTAGTGTTCGTGGAGATAGAAGTAATCTGAACTCACAATTAATCGAAATTATTGAACACTAGCTGTTGCCCGCGACCATCGTTCGGGTGAAATTATTATTAAATTTATTTTTGAATGTTTGTCATTTAGTTTTTGCATGGAACTCTAATGATTTTTCTAAAATAATAGTAGCCTGCGTTAGACCTTATAACAGCAGCTTTCGTCAAAATCAGTCCAGCCGTTTCGAAGATTAGCCGGAACAAACAGACAGATAGACAGACAAAAATAAAATGTGTCTTTGTTATAAGTGCCGAATATATTTTCACATGCATTCAGTAAAAAGCTGTTATTTTGATATTACAAATAGACACTTCAATTTTATTTGAGGTCTGCTAATGGGGTTTTAATGTATCAATCATAATTTATACTACAGCGTATTAGATTGGACCGGTTTGAACTGCACGCGGGCGAGGTGAATCGCCTCAGAACGTAACGTGAACAGTTCCTGGCAGTGTTCCCAACCGCACCAACAAATTATACTATTGTCATTGCATGCACACGTACTGCTACAACGACCTTCACACCCATACCAACTGGAGATCTAGAGTTCCGTTAATATCATACTGATGCTAAATTAATTCAATTCACGCTCAAGGCTACATCTACGAAGACATTGGGTAAACAAAGAATTAGCCAAGACTATTTGCAGTAAAATAATTCCAACAACAAATCAAGTAATGAACATAAGGTCAAGGAATATTAAAAAGTTCAATTGGTATAATAGCAACGTCGTTGAATAGCTAGAATGTAGACCCTTGGTTCCTTAGTTGTGAAAAAAAATTAATTAGTAAATTTTTTTGTCATATTGAAGAATTAATTTATTTCGATTTTTTGTACCTTTGGTGAAACATCAAAAGGAATTCCTAATTGTGAGAACAAGTTCTACGAATTTGAATATAGATTTTTAAATCACGAAGGCTTTGCCGCGAGCTTCAAAGTGGATTTTCTGGGCGTTTGAACTCGCAATTACATCCCCAGCAGTCGTTTTTTATTAAGCACTTCTAAAGCTTCATCATCGATGATAAATTATTATTTCACTCTATGTTTGTAACCCAAAGGCAACAGGGAAGGGTTTCAACTAGGTGTATTTTCGGTACTTTTAGTTGCTGGCCCAGTGATATTTACCATCCAGTATTGTCTGCCAGCTAAACTATTATTGGAGTTTCCATTTTTGAATGAACTATGATCTTTCGGAGGAAAGACTGCGTTCCTTGAACTGCAATAGGACTGTGTCTAGTAAATTATTGAGATGCTTTATGAATTGAATTTTATTTCAACATTATATCCAAAATATCGTGTCACATAGGTAATTTAAGATATTGTATATCGTCACCAAATGTCCTTACTAATAAAGATTTAATATCAATGCATTTATAAATTACATTCATGCATATTTCATTACAAATCTTTCGAAAACTGGGCCAAGAACGGTATTGAAACATGCTGAACGCAGCCGCCGCGGCGAAAGGAGGATCAACTTAAACTTCTCTAAAATACTTTCAAGGATGCGATGCTTAACAATAGGCGATGTAATGTAATCTATGGACACGATTGATAGCTCGTTTCCACATAAGTTACTGAACCTAAACTATGTATCGCGAAATTAGTAAAACATTATCTTTCCATTATATTTTATGTATCGACGCTAAATAACCCGGTAGACTAGAACTGGCGTTGTGAAAGTAATTAATTACTGCAAAGTGCCAACTTATCATTAACACGAAATCTAAGTACGATTTCTATAGTTTTTCGTGTCCAACGTTATAATTATAGTTTAGCGCACAATCGATTTAGTAATTATACGTATCAGTTCAAAATAATAACAGCACTTATTTTAAGATTCCTACTATCACTGAATAAGGTAGTATTATAAACGAGTTTTAAACAGTTTATTATGATATTATTCATACAGACTGCATTTGCACGAACCGCTCCAGTTAACGCAGACTTTGCTAATTTTTTCACGTTTATTGTGCAATCGTGTAACACAATGTATGTTATGTTAATTACATGTCGTCGATTTTGTTACACTTCAATCTCGTTCGAGTTCACTTCACCCATGAATTTTAGGATACATATTTTCAAATAGATACTAATTAAATAAGGTCCTATTTGTCCTTACTATGTAAAATCTTACTTTCTTTTCATACAGGACTATTCATATGCATGCCCTTAGCAAATATCATTATTATACAAGACTTCTGTCCTCCATCGAAACAGTAGCAAAACTTAATCAACAACTTTGCTGGAAGAGGACCATACGATTTTACGCGAGATTCTGTCCGTAATAACTTTTGCAATCTCTTCCGCCACGTAGAAACTTTGTTTACAGACAAACTTGACTCTTTCTTGTGACTTAATTAAATCAGAATAGTTTCTCAAAACTGTACTCAGTACGGTTGCCTCCTGACTTTACCTCGGCCATTTCGAGAAATGGTACTATAAGAAAACTCCGAAAATGATAGAATTAAGTGGAATTTTATCTTTCAGCTTTCCTAAAACAGCGTAGAAAAACGTACTGGAATCGGGGTGCCTATAATAAAACTCAGCACAAAGTCCAAAACAAGCGACGTTGTCGTATCTAGCTACATTGACTGCGTTATAAATAGAACGATCACAAAAGATCTGCGTTTTTATTTCAAATCCTTCAGTGATGTAATCCGTACAAACGTTCACTTGCCATCTATGGGAATATGATTATCTTGGGAAATGTTTAACAGTAGGAGTTACATCTACATCTTTATTATTTCCTAGAATAAAATTCCTGTTTATTTAGCGCTTGATGTGGTAATGACATAAGAATTCTCTCGCAAAATGACATCAGTTGAATGCGGCTACGTGGAACGCGACCTTCAGGTGTGGCCGGCGAAGTGAACAACAACATGTCACTGACTGTGTAAGTGATTGTTACATTAGCTTGATGCAATGAGATGCTATGCCTTTGTGTGTACGTACACAGCTACTAGATCGACTTAGGAGCGGGCACCATGACAGTTTAATCGATCACCATGGTGATACTGCAACCATCATTGCTCAGCTAGAAAATTGTGATGAAAGAAAAACTAATAAAAACAGACTAGGTTTTATAGGTCTAGTATGACTATTCAGGTTTGTCCCGTTCAGAACCAAGCTAAGCAATATATATCTGTTCTCCGTGAACTGTGACATGTACGCTACCCAAAACTTAGGTTAAGGAAAATATGAGAGCATGACATGAGAAATTCTAAAAACAGCGTTTTAGTTAAAACATCAGTTTCTCATACAGATTTCTTAATGAATGCTGCTTATGTAACCAAATCTTGCCTGCAATAAAGCAGCAAAGATGTACCAATGGAACCAATCTCTTACACGAAGTAAGGGTTAAGTGAAAATAATTGAACCGGATTAAAAAAAACTTCTAAGCTAGCAACAGCCGCGGTTAATAACCCATGAGGCAGGAGGTTTTTAATAAAGATTTCATTACGGTTTCTACACTACTTGGTTGTTATAAACCAGCGAGCGTGTTTCCTGCGAGTTAAAATAAGTAGTTACATGTAAAAATAATAAAATGATTCACCGGCTTCCACGCACATACGTTACGAAAGGGTACTTTGGCCTGTACCTTTTTCACTGGACTTTTAATAACCCTTTTGGGTTCATTTTTGTAATCATGATTGTGGAACCTCTATCACTACCGATTACTTTACTTAAATTGTTTTAACTGAGAACCTGACCAAAACATGTAAATTTAATTTAGTATACCTCGCAAAATAAACTCAAATATTTATTTACTCTTTTCCACCCACATCTTGTTGCTAATTATCTTTTAAAACAGCGAACAAACTTCGCACAACTTCTGTTGGAAGTTCTCATTTTAGAAAATATTATGCATCTATGTATGTAACATAGATTGTGTTTTCTAAGCAGGTGACTCAGCGGGCAGTGCTGGAAGAATTAATACTTCATTTGCTTGCGACTGGCATTCATTGTTTCCAAGAAAGGTGGCCAGTATAATAGGCGACGCCGACTGTTTAAAAAAAAAACCGTTTTGATATTCCATAATGATGACAGTTGTCTACAAAAACATTGATTGTGTAGTCATTTATTCTAACTATTTCTTATAATTAATAGATCTTTGGATCGCAAGACATGTCGATTATCGCAGCACATTCATTATTAATTGCAGTTTGCACTTTGCAGTGACTTGATCGGTGAGTCGATGACGTATTGAACTGCACGACCTCCAGTCGCCACCACCGCATTCTTGACCCACACACATGCACAGATATTGAGCGTCACTCGTGGAAAGTAACGTTACCTCGGCAAAATTCCGTAAATTTCAAGTTCAATTCTTCCGAAACATAACATTCTCTCTTACCCCATCACCTTGAAGTGCTACGTAAAAGAATGCTTACCTGGAAAAGAACAAAAAAATTCGTTAGTATTGAAATGATGACGCAAAAAACATTCGTGGGATTTACCAACATCGATTAGTCATAAAAAACCAGCTATCATATCAGACGGATGTTTCAGAGTAACCCGTTTTATAGATAACATAGAATAGCATAAAAGTTTTGCATTTCCTATTGTTTTATCAGCGTATTGCGTTCATGTTGTAACAGTCATTCAAAAGTCTGGAATGTAACAAAAAGCTCCTGCAAGTGATAACAATAACAAAAACATGCGATGTGAGTGCAGCACATTGGGGTGCTCTCGGGCCGCGTTACAAAAAGACGAAGCTGCACAATGGGTTCATATTTCCGGCCTGCGGTCACGGAGCGAGTGCCACTGCCGAGCAACTTCCAAAGATTTTCGTTTCGCACAGGCTCCAACGATCCGCGCGTAAATTAAGGCCGATTGTAAATCTGGCAAACCGCCAAAAAGGGAAGAACGGTGAGACATTAGTGATTTAACTACTTGGCCAGCGAAACCGCTTGATGTCCGTTTTTCAATAAATACTTTGTCCAATTTAGCTATTGTATTTTGATGTTGTTTTATGATTATGGAGACTTTCAGACTTGCAAGCAATTTAATTTTAAATCTTTTCAAATATTCTTTATAAATAAATAATGTAGAGGTCTGAATGTAGATACCAGTGGCATATTATTTAACACATGTGAGTTAAATATAACTGGACATGAATCAACTGTTGTAATGATTAATGTGTGGGTAAACCGCGTTGCTTGGAATTCTCAACGACTTTAATGCTAACACAAATAAAAGATGAGACAAATTCATTTCAATTAAACGAACATGCTCGACTTCCTACAAATAAAACGTCTGCTATGTCCGTCACCATTATACTTCGATAACGAACGAGGGTCAAACTGGAGTATGAGCAAAAAATACTCGCAAAGGGATCTAATGAGACAGTTAGTATGGGAGCGGTGGTGTGTGGAACATGCAAACCCGACCGACGGCCAACGCCCCCACGAAATTTATAGCAGCCGTTGACATCGATCTACGATGGGATTTGAAACGCTAATCAAAAATACCCCTCAAAACTCCGACAACAATGATGGTAGCTTACGAATATCAATTATTTTATAGAGACGTATAGAATTTTAAAACGCTAAGATATGTCAATGGAACAAAAAGTTTAAATTACACAGTTCTACCTACATTTGTGTCTCACGGAGGTTAACTGTGAATGATACACGTAATTTACATATATGCAGTTTCCCTTTTGACCTGTACAGCAATTAAAGTCGTCATGTAGAGTTCTCATGGTATCTTAATCTTTATCAACACTTGTTTGAATTGCATAGATAATTAATTTATTATGTAACAAAAACAAACAAACTGAAATGTCTGAATTTTCTAATCTTCCAATACAGTTTGTGCAATTGGCTGTTAAGCAGGATTTCACATCCTTTACATATAGGTGATTAACGAGTGATTTATGTAAACGCGATTTCTTTTATTTATACTGCATCAATAATTAAATGCGCATTTGATGGATAAATAATCGTAACATTCTAACTTTATCTTCATAAAATTATAAGGTATCGTTACAGCATTTCAAATTGTCATTTAACAGTCAGAAAATGGATTCGTTTGAGCTCACTTTATGTAACTAGAAACCTTTAATTAATGTAATCATTGTCTGCGAAGCTGACTGTTCTAGTTTCACGATGCTTTGGGTTTCAACACAGTTCATTATAAGAATACAATTGATGCTCACGCCAAGCTCGCATACATTTTACATTGCTCTGATGACAGCATGCACTTGCAAACTTGAGTTGTTTTGTACGTCACAGTTCAATAATCTCATAACATCAGACACACATCATAATCTTCGTCTAGATTTTATTTTTAAAAACGTTTTAAGGCAATAAGGAATGTGGAAAACAAATTGGAATACCTATCATGGACCCTCCATGGTCTGAACTTCGTAAAATTGTATTCACTTATGCCATCATTTCCTTCAGGAAATAAAACAGACAATACGGCAATATTTAAAAACAAGAATACGAATATTAGAAGAGGGTGAACAGATACGTTTGTTTAGTTCCTTCGGTCGTTCCTTTTCTTTCAAGAGAGAGATAAATATGATAAAGAAGCCATATGGCGGGGCACATGTTGAACAACTTTAACCATCGACATTTTACGTTGGCCGTGACCGTGAGTGCTGAACCTCTGGAGAGCTTAACGTCCTGATTTAATTGGTTTATCTTTATAGTTTACTATCATAGTTAATCAGCTTAATTTTATGTAAACACGTTTAAAACCACAAAGGCAGGTAACATGTAGGTAGAAATAATAATCTTGTATGTTCTATATGTATAGGTTGATTCAACTTATATTATTGAAATGTAGACCAAGACCTAACAATTTAATCAAAGAGTTCTGTTGTACATTCATGGCGCAAAAATTCCGACACATCCGCATATATCAACTCCCACGCATTACGAGCGAAACTGGTAAAAGCCAGAAGCACCATCAATTAATTACACTAACAATACAGCTTATTTTGAAGTGTTGTGTTTCAAGAGCAAGGAAAAGACAAGGTCATAGTACAAAATAGAACATTGACATGAA
Organism: Noctua janthina; assembly: GCA_963576755.1. Taxonomy (NCBI): domain Eukaryota; kingdom Metazoa; phylum Arthropoda; class Insecta; order Lepidoptera; family Noctuidae; genus Noctua; species Noctua janthina. The sequence goes on from OY755055.1 coordinate 12,380,200, forward strand.
ACATGTGGCACACACGACACGGCTTAACGTAACTGTTACAATGCAGACATTCCGCTATATTTACGACTTCTTTCTTTTGACAAAACAATTTCGCAGTTTGAAAATAATAGAAAAACATTTATTTTTGTACGTAGTTAATCATGAAAGAAAATCAGTCTTGATTCATGAAACTCACGCATGACAGATAATATGTTTAGAAGAAAATTGGCTTCACAAAATGTTCATACTTCGTGTTGGGTTATGTGTGATTTACGACAAATGAAGGACGGTCAAGGACTTGGCACTCAAGAAATTTCAGCAAAAAATAAACCAGCAATAATATAAGTATCAGAACCGCCTCCTTTTTTGCGTCGGCTAAGATATAAAAAATGGTCCCTAAACAAAAATGTATCTAAAAGACAGGCGGTATTTTTTTAGAATAAGGGCAATTACGTGTTTAGCGGGGCTTTAACGCCACATTATAGCCCCCCATGGGAACATTACAAGTGTTGCTCGCCCCTAAAAAGACGACATTTCGAGTGGCTTGCTTTCGTTCGCATCAGTGACAGCTTACGAAATATTATTTCAAATGTTAGACAGTAACCACTTAACCACTGAATGACCCTAATTGTTTCGTGGAATTATCAACATTTACTTTTTATTAAAACTTTAGTACTATGACGTAAAATTATTACTTTATTGGGACGGTGATTGATGACCACAGTAAGTTATAGGCAACTGAGGGAAAATGTTCATTAACAAGGGTGCTCAACTACTCATAAACTTTGAGGTCAACAGTCAATCAGTAATAATTACACATTATTGTATCTGATTGGGTACTGCAAGTAGTCGAGTACTTAAGATATCAATCTTGAACAGTTTCGAGCTGTGCCAACGAAAGTAACGAAACACGATGGTGTGAAAAACGTAAAAATATCTAGAACTGCGTAGCTCCTTAAAACCTGCTTATTGTCAACTTGGTTTCTAATAAACGTAATAAAAGAGACGTTTACAAAATATAAAAGTCAATTTCTCATATATACGTCGGAGGCACTCGTGGTTTGTGACATAAAAGTAATTTGCCGTTATTACCAGCAGCACCCCAACCGCCAGATACGGCATAAAACGCATTAGGAACGTGTACGGTGTACCTGTCTACCTATGTACTCGTATATGAGACGTTAATAAAGGTAAATCAAGCGATTTTATACCCAATTTAAGCCTTTATACGGACTAAAGTTTTACAGATTTACGATGGAATTAACCACTGCACCGCAGTGTTTGTAAAACAAACTGATTTGTGGTAACTCTATTTCTAAGATATATTTTATGGCAAGCATGTGAACGAGTGTCTGGTTCTTCCAATCATTCTTAAAATGGTTGTGTATAGAAAGTATTCTCGGGAGCATACCTACTTGTAGGAAAAAGTTGATGAGATTCTAGAGTATGTAGCTCACGTGAAATGTGAAAAAGAATTTAGAGATTTTACCAAATGCTCAAAATAAACTAACAGTAAATTACTTAGCTTAACCTAATTAATCACCCATATCAAATAGTTTATTTGTTCATTTCGAAAAATATCTTTCAAAAGCTAGATCAAATAAAGCTATATTATAACGCCTTTGAAATTATCTTAAAATTAATTACACAAACAATCACAATGTTAATTTTAAGCCTGCTGGTGTTATTATTTCACACGTAGCTTTAATGTTACCCATACCGGTTCAGAGAATTGTTTATATTAGACATTAAGCTGTAAATTAAATTAAACGATCGTGGGGGTATAGACGTTTCTCGGGGGGTCTAATAGAATGTACGTCGACGCCAGAAATATAATTGTGAGTTTTATAACATACCACTCCTGCAATTAATAACAATATGGCACTGGATTTAGAAGGAACATTAATCCAAATGCGTTACATACGTATTCCCAAAGTTAGCACAAACATATTTACGTGATTCTTCGCTTACATGAGGTAGTGACCGTTTTTATTGGTGTTTCCCTTAACAAGGTAACAGTTGAGGCCATCAGTCATAAGCTAACTAGACCAGTTCCTTCAATGTTTACTGTAATGGCTACAAGAGAAATCACTTATAACACTAAGTTTCTTTTAAAGTTACAATGACGAAGATTACTTTTGAACACTGGGTGTAGAGAAAACGACCTCAATATGATGAGTCGGTTTGCAAAAAGTCCAAAAAGTCTCCAGCATGTGTGGTACGCGAGTCTGTCATGGATGTAGGTACTGAATAAAAAAATAATTTGACCGTTTCTCGATAGCTCTCTCATCGAACATACTTCTACTAAGCTGACTTATGTAGATCAATCCTATTTCCATTTTTCTGTTTCTAAAGGTCATGTATATTTTCAGTTGTTTTTTAATATTGTTTCTAGAAATAGCATTGTTATTAAATAAACATTTCTACAAAAACAGCACACACAAATATTATTGTACCGCGTGCGTCAAAAACAGAGATAATTACTGTGTAAAAATAAAGCGAATTTGTAGTACTGTTGTATGTTGTTTATATACGAATCTTACTAGGTGTTTACATTACGTTATCAGACTTCGTATCATTATTAGAACTACGATAATTGCTATGTTTTACGGCTACAGCCGTGTGTGTTAAATAAATTGTGCTATTTGATTAGCTTAATAAAGTTAATTGGGCTAAAGTGGATTAAATTAAGGTAATGAAGCAGATTTCTGGAACATTTGCATAGCAACTGTGTAAACATACCCTACCAAATCTATGTATAGGTGTATTTCATTACAAAACAAGGAAAATCTACGTACAGGTAAAATATATCATGAAATTATGTATCATTCGAAACACTTATACCTACCTACAACGGCAAACTAATGTGTGCTAATTTCAAATCTGGGATCGCTTAGCTGCAGAACAAATAGGTACCTGACGTCAAAACTATAAATCGCATAGTGCAGAGACTGAAGTTTGTTTTCGTTTCAAAACAAGACCGACCAGGTTGTTGCCAATAAACTGGCTGGTGGATTGGAAAAAGTTTTTGTACTCTTTTATGCAGCGTCAACAAAGAAATGTTCCAAAAACGTTTTAAAATCTTTATTTTGATATCATTGAAGGAGTATAGCCCGTCCCCTTGATAATTAGCAATGCAAGCAAAACTAGTCTGGCGAGTCAGTGACCGCGTGCGTGCAGTTTGCGGACCCCCCGCCCCGCGCCGCCCTCGGCAAGGTCAAGGCACCCCTCTCCGCCCATCTTTTACGCGATTCCTGGAACGCTATCCCATTCAAAGGATACCGGTCAATATTTAGCTCACGTTGATACTCTAACTCCAGATGTGTGGGTGTGCCATAACCAAATTAAGGTCAATAACACCAAATCTGCTTGTAAACAATGTTGGCGAGCAAACATGTCTGATAATCAATTTATTTTAGTACCTGGGTACTTTGTCATTACGCTAATCACAACTTATCTAATTGATTATAGATTATGACGTAAATGAGTAACGACGCGTAACACAATGCATTCTACATGTTTAATTAAATATTTAATAAGTCAAGCTCATTGTCATTTCTGCCTACCAGTAGTGAAGTTGTTAATAGACGAGAATGTGACTCAATGATTATTTAAATGGAGCAAGGAATTGGATCGCGAGAAAATTGACAAACTTGTGTGAATGTGTCAGGCGTGTCGAGGATGTCACGCAAGGTACAGCTAATAAACATCATTATCGCTTCATGACGCAAGCACTGAAAAGGTCATCTTAATTCCACACAAACACGCCAATCGTACTTACTAGGAAGTAGGTAGCTACTACAAATTGGAAAAACGTTGTTTGCATAACAGTTTCGGGAACTTCGATAATTCTGTTTGACCTTAACAATGTAGCAAAACTATGTTTTGAATCACTAGGAATTTAGCCGTCGACGTTTGAAGGAAACTGCGGAAACAAAGCTTTACATTGCACGAGACACATTTGATTTCGCCGAGATTTCCTTTGTCAACAAATTCACATAAGTAAATGTATTTTCTAATATCCTAGTTAAAGTGCTTTCTTGGCATATTATAGTTTCTATGTATTTGTCTGGGAGTGACCAGTATTAATAAATCTTCTGACCGAATTTAAGAGTCTACGGTCAGCCCGACAGTAATGGTTGACATTGACGAAGTCGTTTTACCGCAGTGGTTGACCCAAGATTTGACACAGGACTGTCGATAGTTATAAATAGAACGGAGGGTTTCTTCGATACAAAAAGATTGATATTGCTAAATAGAAAGATGTAAAATAAGATCCTTTTCGGTAACATAGCACTTCACTACGGTGATTTTGGAAAAACCGTCGGGGATTTAACGTAACCAATTTAAGGATTATTTTCGTCATATCCCTGAATATGGATATTCTGGCTAGTGACTCTATTCGAGGAAAACCGAACGCGTGAAGAAGGAATACCTTTTTTCCAAATACGACCTTACTTGCATTAGGTAAGTAATAGACTAGTCGTCACGTCCTTACTAGAGATAGGAATCAGTTAAAACAATAAAGCACAGAAGAATATAGCTGCTAACTTCAAATATCAAACACAGTCCATTTGTACACATAGTGTACCATAGACCAGTCTTTCTGATTTCTTTTATTCTTGGAATACTAGTATAAAACGTTAATGATGTCCACTAGATAAAGTGTTACAAAAAAGCAAAGTTCATATTCAACCAGCTCGATGCAGTGTGGACAGTATCACAGTACGGTTTAGAAAGAAATACTGTGTGTCATGCATGGCCGGATCTTTATGCAGTTTTTTATTCGAACCAGTCACGGCAGGTGAATACGTCACTATACGTAATATAATTTGTCCCAAATTGAAATACCGTGTGAAACAAAATGTAACAATCGGCAACAGAACCGGCGAAATTGCAATATCTAAAACTAACGTAATTTTATAGAAGCACCTGACTTCGTTTGGTGTGAACGTGCGAAGGCAAAAGTTATAATGATCACATGCTCCGGGTCTGCAATTCTTAAAACACAGCCATTTAATAAATTGGAAGAAAGATAACTGTTGGGGTTTTTTTTTGCTATGCTTTCCTATATAAGAGGTCGTCTACTCTATCGGCTGCTCTTCGCTTAGACTACACTCTCGCACTCGCCCTGCCTCGGAGGGTCTCGGGAAGTGTATGGCCACCTTGTAAAGTATAATTTAACTAACCAATGACATATCAGCAGACGGCAATACTAGTAAAATCAACAACAAAAGCTTAAAGCAGAATTTGCTCTACTTTCCACAACAGTGTACCAGCTCTTCACCTCTTGATACATTTGTATTCCAAAGGTTCAATATTCTGATGATTTATACTGTGAGTCAAGCTAAGTGACCGTTGAGGAAATACTATCATGCAAAGCTCAGGCAGTGGAGCAGCAAAACCTAACCGTTGCTCGAACAAAAGACACATTTGCATTAAGCGACGACGAGAATGAATGTCAATAATGGCCGATCACGATGTAAATATCGATGAATTCTCTGAATAATAGTAGGTTAGACAAACATTGTAGACAGAAAGTAAAAACACTTACAACTCGAACATGGAAAAAAACTAAAATAGTCAGAAACATCCTAAAAACATGTAACCATTCGCGCTCGGCTGTATACGTGCATTTATAACACAATATAGATGTTTTGGGATTAGCAATTTAACTTTACAGCATCTCAAGATTTATCTAGGAATCCTGAACCACTCCATCTATTTCAACTGACCCGAGTTAAAAATGTATTTTAATAACATTTGGACAACAGAAAATTACCCGGTAACTTTTTCAATTTAGATCACAAAGGAAAGTTAAAAGCTAATTTACACGGGCGTGGGGCGGTCAGGGAGGTCGTAAAACGTACCTAGTAGAAACGAGGGGTATTCGATACAGGCGCCATATGTCCATTGTTCTCAGGCTACACATGCGAACTACTAGGTCGTACAAACATTGTTAGACAAACATACTGGAATCGTTTGCTTAGTGATGTCACATTGATAAACGTTCCACGGGAGCGACGGTTATTTGATATTAGATTTTCAAATACGGATAACAGATTTTGTGTACAGAGCTGTGCAGACACGTTTGATCGATTATTATCGTCGCGGAGATAACAATATCAAACGATTTGCGGTGGTCATAACAACGGAGCACGATTAAAATTGCAGACATTTGAAAATTAAGTAAGTTTAAGTACTGTATGTACTGAATACGAATAAATAAATAAGTACCTAAGTGACAAAAAAAACACAAAAAATGGAAGTGAAAGAATTAATTTTTAAAACACATAATAGGTAGTACTCTACAGATTGCTTAAAAATTTGTATTTATCGTTTGGCGAATGTGATAGCTTTCCAAAATTAGGATGCAAATGCGATGACACATTGATCGATACCTCTCTCTTTTTTATTTTTGATACATAAATTTATAAAATAGGCGCAATTTCAAAGTTTATTTCGCGGACAAAGTAAACTTTTATTTATTTTAGTATGAAAATAAGATTTGTTATTCGAAAGAAATATTTGATAAGTGTGTTTAAACCCTAAAATGAATATAAAAAGAACGTGTTCACCAGTGTGGCTTTTTACTGTCCTTAGAATCTAACTCCCTAGTAAACACGCAATTCAAACAAAAGCTTATGTTCTACTTAAAACATCCTGAGTTTGTTTCTATGAAGTAAAAGAGAACATGTAGCTCTTTGCTTCATTAATTTAAGTATCCCATTTACTTAGAGAGCGCAAGAAGTCTAGAAATAAAAACAAAATTTTTATTCAGGTCATACAGCCATAAGCACTATTACATATTTAAACTCCATTGAATTAGATAAATTAATTCACATTGTAAGTGGGTACTCAAAGCAGTGCAAAAAATAATTACTAGATTATTTGGTGCAATTATGACGATTTCCAGCAAATAAAATTTCGAGAGCATTATTGATGTTTTAAATCTTCACTTTGAAATCGAATCAACTAACGACATGAACCAACGCCGTAATATTCAAAACTAAAATTTTAAATTTCGGACGCTGAAGGAATCATATTATCCGTCCAAACGTAAGGGACTGTAATTACAGTTTGTTACGCAATAATCGTGCTGTGCTGAATTTTTCATTGTCGCGACTAAGAGGAAACGGAAATAATCACTCAAACGATGTAATAAAAACTAATGTTTATCGAAGATTGATCAATCAAATCATAACATTCACAGTACAGATGTTATACCTCTGTACCTTTGAACTGTACGTCATTTGACTAAGAGAACAACGCTAAACGCAATCACAGTATTACATTAGTATCAAAATGAGTGATGAATCATACTATTGTTTTGTTTGGGAAACGTATTCTCTGTACACATTACAGTCATTCATAGATAAGTAGCAATGAATCACGCGGAATTTGACAAAATAATTTCATGACGCTTGCCCTGCTTTGTAGAAATGTTTATCGTTATCGAACGATAGCACTCGTGAAAACACATGTGCTATCGATAAACTGAAAACAACTTTGTTGTTTTGCGCATAACATTATACAATTTACGAAACTACAATCCGCAATAAAATGTTAGCAATTTGTGTAAAACAATAATTAGTATGAAGTAAACGTAAGCAATACTATATTAGGCGATATTTCTCCATAATGAGGCTTCGCATTTCACACGCAAACGCAAAGAGTGTGATCGATCCAGCGCATTTGGATGCCAGCCAAATGCGCTCTCCAGCGCAGTGTCATCATAATAATTATGATGAATTTTTACGTAAATACGATCGAAGATAAGATACAGACCAGTCTAGTGACGGTTGTAAGATCCCATGCGGAGCGGGTCTTGCCCCGTGGCTGCGAGCCATCCTTCCGCCTGCCCAGCGAACCGTAACCTGAGGGCACGGCAGTTTCCTCACGTTTACGTCGCCCGCCACCGCGTCTTAAAGATGAGAACCAATTGGAGACAGATCCTCGGCGCTCTGGTTCGGCCGTTCCCGGCCCGGCCTTGATGAACATTACTTCACAAGTGCCAACGCACCACGCACATTACACTCTCACACACCGCGGGTCTTGACCACACGAACACCAATATTAGGAAGCTAGCAGGCACAGGATACCTATTAAGCCCACAACACATTTTAAAATAAATTGCGGAGTTTTAAAGAAGCAAATAAAGTGGAAAAGTGGATGACTGCGCGTCGCCGGACGTATGTATTGGTACCAACATTCAAGTACTTGCCAAAAAAGAAGTGAAGCTACACAACAAAGAAGTATACATGTTTTGCTATGTGCACAGTAAGCGGCAACGATGACACACCTGATCATAGTCGTCGTCGTAGGTGCGGGTTGCGCGGGCGCATCGGACCAGCAGCGGCCACCACAGCGCGCCGCACAGCAGGCGCACATGCAAACACATCGCGCGCCATACACTTCTCTCTAAGGAACGCACTAAACTGAAGATAGTCGCGGGCGCCACCGGTCTTTGGCACCGTGACAATTACATATACCTACATACATAGACATACCACTTCGCTTTATCTTTCTGCACGTCTGTGACAAGGCCGACGTCACAAACAATTTACATTTCTAAAGCAAAAGTAGATTTCATAATAATAAGGTCATTATGCCTTTCAAAGTTAAGTCTAACTACCCAAAACTTAAAATGGAAATGACAAATTTCATATCAAATGACAAATTTGAGATGAATCTATGATAATCTTCGTCATCAGAATCATATCAACCTGTTGGGCATCTATCAAAAAAGCTCTAGTCTCATCAGTCCAAAGAACAAAAATATTTGTCTATCTTGTAGCCATAGTTTTGCTTGTACAAGCAAAACTATGGCGAATATGATAGCAATACTGTGAACACTGACGGTACTGTTATCGAAGCCTGCAACCACGCTGCGGAAGTGGTAAAGGAAATATGATAAATCCATCGCGAACATTGTCCAGCACGAATAAATAAATATCGCGCCTCACCACAAAACAAGCTTTCATACGGATTTCGGATGCTTACTATTTTGAGAAACGAGTTTTTTGTCAAGTCAATGTGGATCAATGTGGAATTTGTACAGTGAATAATTAATTAGCATGGCTAAGCTACACAATAATTAATCGAAGGGTATTGTTTGAATGACAAGTTTATCAATAGTAAGTTCCATATCTAGATTATAAGATGAGTTCAACATGACAGTGCATCGCAATGACGCGAAGTGGATTAATCTATGACCAGTGTTCTTTATCTAAAACAATAGACTACCTTACTGTGCTAAAGATACAAGCTGATCGGACAGACGATGTTGAAATGACCGTCGCACACAAAATTGTCCAAATCAAAATGGAGCGAGGATAAGTCTAATATGACGCACATTTTCCTCCTGTAGGTCTACATCGTTTAAATTTTAACAATTCGAGGAAGTTCAGAAACTGAATTGCAAATTCCTTGTTTTTAATTCGATAATTTGATATACACGATCTTATAGCATGATTTATTTACTATGTGAAGATAAATATTAATGAAGGTTAACTAGCTTAAGGAATTTAACAGTAAACAACGACGGTGACGCTATGGCAAATATTTTACGTTATTCCATTATAGAGACTTAATGTATTGCTATTGATACAACATTTGCTAGAATATCGAATGGAAAGACCGTTCTAAAAACACAATGCCATAAATCAAGGAATATAATAACAAAACCCCCGGTGTCCGACGACGTAGTCATAGCAATTTCCACTTATCCGCCTTATCACTATCAACTTACGGCTGATATCACTATTCAAACTCGAAGTAATGAATAAAAATAGCACAAAAAGTAACAATTCACATTTTTTTTTAAACAGAACTAGTATATTTTTCACAACACTAAGAGACAAAAGTGATAGTGACAATATATAAATAATAATAAGACGGAGGGCGACACGTCACGCCGGCGTCGCGGCCCGCCTCGCACTGCCTTACAACCAGGCTGTGTGTAGTAAGCCCAACCCAAGCATTGACGGCTTACGTCAGACCAGTCCGCATTGAATGAAATGGCTAGGGAATGGGGTGCTCTGACATGTGCGCAAAAAGACCGAAAACACTCACGCTTCTAAAATGTAAAGTGATTCCTATAACAATAAATATTGTTTAGTATTATTTTTTAACGGTCGATAAAGAAAGAATCAATGTGAGACTTTCGATTTAATTTCAATCCCAAAAAATAATAAATGATTATTCCGATAGAAACTTTTACTTTAATACATGATAACGACAATCAAAGTCTAGTAAATCATGGTCAAATTTATTCATTTTTCGCCTGCCCTTATCCCACTTTATTTTGTGTCGGCACAGCATATTTTCTGCTTCCATACTTTTCTATTTTACTTGTCATCTTAGTTATCACCTTCTTTTTAGTCATATCATCCTTTTCATAGTCTATCCATCGTTTCTTTGGTCTTCCTCTACTCTTATGAGCATCCGCATTCATGCTCAAAACTTTCCTTACGACATTTTCCTCGTTACTCCGCATCACATGCCCACCGATTACCATACAACTTTTCAGTCACGGCGCCACTTTCAGGTTACCTAATAATAGCATAAAAACATAATAAAATTGTAACAAAAAAAACATCATGAAATCCCAATGCATGTGAGGTGGGTGCAGCATGTATTCTTCTTCCATACTTCTCTATTACTCGTTATCTCATAAAACACCTCCTTTCTTGCTATATCATCCTTCACATAGAGTCATAGACCATCTATCGTTTCTTTGGGCTTCCTCTACTCTTATACCCATCCATCATCATCATCATTCATTCATCATACTCAAAACTTTCCTCACGACATGGTGAAACTATGTTTCCACAAATTTGTAAGTTTGTTTAAAAGAAACACTGCCTTCCAAAAAGTGTTGAAATCTCAATTATGAAAAGGTAAAAACACTTAAAATAGCCAGAATTTAGTCCCGACGACATGTAAAACGGGCAATAAAAAGGATGTGACAATTTTATTATAGAAGCGAAATAATCAATAACTTCGTAAAAAAAAAAAACTATAGTAGTCGGTGTCAGGGCTGTTCTCGACCCGGTACTGTGTATAATATTTACATAAGACTAACACAGAGCCCTTGGGTAGTATGTGAACACATAGAACATGTGAGAATGTACCTTAATCTATTGAGTCCTGGGGTAATGTTGGTATTATCACAGACGACAGTCATTCACAGCTTTAGTTAAGATCTTGCCTAGTTAGAACAAACAAGAATTCAAGACTGGATGATAAGAGCTTGTGCATCCAAGTCAGTCCATATAACATTTACCCTTACACGAAATAACTGTACCCGAGTTAAACTCTGTGGTCAACAGCTTCCGTATAATAATTGCGTCAATTACGAGTGTATCACTTTTATGTATTTAGAAGTCAAGTACACACATCAACACAATCTAGGGATATTTTTGTTAAACGAAGCAATACATTTTTTATAAAAATTAATTTCTGTAACAGCACTTCGCATATTTATAACACATCTGCAACGATGTTTTTTGCTCAAAACAAGGTTATCAATTTCGCCTTGTGGTAAAAGGTTCGACGAAGATGCAGGAAAAGTGGACTGCCCGTCAGCAAATTTTTGGGAGGAATTCGCCAGACCCTTCGTTGCAGCATAGCCCACGCGTGTGTCAATAGTATTTAAATCTGGGGACTGCATGGGCCAGTCCAGGGCCGCAACATTATGTTTCAGTAGCCACTGAGTTGTCGGTCGTGCGGTATTTGACCGGGCATTATAAAGCATAAGCATAAAATCTTGAAGCATTTGCAACCGAAGTCCTCGGACTACAGGTGCCAGCAAAGGTACATCACAGTATTTTTCTGCCATTATAATGCCTTTTACCCAAACGCAGTCAGTTCTCTCGCTTAGATGTATCCCGCACTTTACCATGATTGCTCCACCTTGATGTGGATGGAGTTCCTGAGGATTTCACAGGCAGCTCTCACGCCCAGGTGTTCGCCAAACACGTATTCTTACGTGTCCTGTCGTGTCGTTTGCCTATTCTATATCTGAAGTGGTGTACGAGCACGAAGGCCGACTCCATGCATTGTAACAGTTTGGTTGCCAACAAGAAGCTGGTGTTCTGTCTGTAACTTCAAAACCAATTGCCCAGATGGTAGCGTTGGGTTGTCTTCTCGCCGTAATTAGTAAAAATCGGTCTTGTCTAGCAGTGGCTACACGAACATTCTCAGTATGCCGCTTAGCGACCTTGCCAGTACCCCAGTAGCCGGGTCACAATCTTGATATGAAGCTTTGACTGGTGTCAGTGGCATCAGCAACATTGCTGGCTCACGCCCACTTCCAGCATGCCCTTACCATCTCTTCTCTGGATAAATGTCGGCTCCATGGTACACACGGCCGCTCATCAAGCTCGACTGTTTGGACTTTGAACTATTAGAAGTTGAACGCTGCGAATCGTGTGAGAGGGTCCGATATGTTATTGTTATTTCGTCTCTCTGACGCGCTGACCGTATTGTATGGAAGCGCCGCGATAATGATAATGATTGTTATGGGTAGATTATTTTTCTATTTGCGCTGCACCTGTGCACTGATACATCTATTATTAAAAGTTATTATTTCATTAGCGTTTTTAACAACGATAACTATTGAAGAAAATGTATGTTTAAGATTATAATAGTAATCATGTTTTAGATTTTACTCATAAAATAAAATAAAAAAGTTGAAACTAGCTAATTATGAAAAAAAAATATTAAACCATAAAAAAATAAAAAATTAACATAATGGTTTTTACCATTCACACTGGCATATAAGTGTCTACTACGAAATTTAATCATATTACTATTAGGTACGGTTTTTGATAAAATTGTAAAAGGTATGTCAGTGTTACAATTTCGTGAGGCACATTGATTGGTGCCAAGCAGCTTAGATAAAGTAGATAGCTAGAGCTACCTATAAACTGGATAAAAAGACGGCAAGGTTGGCGCAGTGGCTGAGCGATTGGTTGCTGCGCTATGTATCGCGGGTTCGTTCCTGTAGAGAACAAATATTTGTCCAACTGTTCTGGGTCTGGCTGCTTGTGTATGTAAGATAAAAGTTAGTAAACGCACGCACCATCCAGGATAATTCCTAATTGTCCTCGAATGCTGCTTTTGTGATTCTTGAATGACAGCGCATGCTTGCGATTTTCGTCTAAGACCTGCATTGTGTAATCATTTAAATCCTAGTAAATGTCTTAAAAAAATTGCTAAGCTGTGTTTGTTTGTGACTTCTTTTCATCACAACAATCAACGTGATTATTCGTAATGACCGTGAATCCCTTGTGCGTCAGAATGGCTGGTTGTATTTAACGGTTCGCGTTAGGCTGGTGACCAAAAATGGCTACTTTTTACTAACTCATCAATTAATTGCTACATAACTTGGAAACAAAATAAAGGGACTTCAAAATGACCAGCCATAGTGCGACTGTGTGTGTGCAGTATGATGCAAAAAAGTGCTAATGTGTTTGTAAGTGCAAAGCATTAAACGCTACCGCACTGTGATTGGCCGATGCCACAATGCTTAGTCCCTTTCTGATGATTCTCTATATTGAATGTAGCATAGTTATGGGTATGTTGGGGGTCAAACTTAATGTGCTGGAGTGGGTACAGTAAAAACCACTAGTACTAATTAAATTAATAAACATGTGAAAAATAATAAACTTTGATTAAAACACTTAAATCAAAAATACATATTGCAAAAAAATTAGATACATTCAATTCTAATTTACTGCCTCTGTATTTTTTTTTAAATTTGTATTAGGAATACAGTAAATAAATATGCGCCAGCAACAAATTACCGTTTAAATTTTTTTGAAAGGACCAGTACTTTTAAGCTTTACTAAAAAATGTGGAATATCCTTAGACAGTGATGATGTGCATATCTTTTGACTGCTTCAGGTTTTCATTTCATATATCAGTCGCACTAAAGTAGTCTAGTTCTCAATAGGCAACTAGTAGGATAATTACATTCAACTACACATCAGATAAGATAATGGTCTGATATTGATTTAAATATGTGCTGTTAATTTCCTGATGCATTTCATAAATTATAACAAATCATTATGCATGTATTTCCCCTAAGGGTTAGCCAGAGGTGAGCTTATACTACACTCATATTGTATCTGTTATGTTAGAGTACCATGTAAAACTAACAAGCCTATTTCCATCAACCAGGCCAAATCCAGACACTGAGCTGCTACTACAGAATTCAATATAAAAAAAGGCAATAAAACTTTCAACTTGACCAACAAGACCAATGAAATCATAAAGATTGATAGAAGATAACAGGGTGTCTTAAGTAATATTTTTTACATAGCTACATAAATTAAAAAGAAAACAGTTAACCCTGTTGAATAGGCTTTAAGACACCATGAACTATCTTCAACAAATATTTTTAGTTCAGCATAAGATCACCCTCTGCTTGAGGACACTGAGTCATAACATAACAACATTGTTTACGACAAAAACAACAAAAAATTGTAGCAATGACTTCACGCTCTAAACACTACTAACTCTCTTCTACACATGTCTTGAACGTTATGACTTACATACTGATAAAGATCTAAGTAATGTCTGTGTGTTGCTCACTCATAGGTGAGTTAATAAAATTATCAGATTGCCAGGGAGTGAAGCGAAGCAATTCGATGTTTCACTCACCTGAATTTCCAACAGCAATTCTGTTTTTCGACGCCTTATATCTATCAATGTCTTTTGCTGCTCAGGTGTCAACTCTGAAAATAACGGTACAGTAACCATATATATCCTGCAGTAATAAAAACCTAGCCATTGAGGTCATGTTATAATTGGAAAACAACTTGTTCTACGTCTACAATAGAAATGAGTCCTAATTACCGGTATGAGTGAAAGGATCACCATGATTACTCGCAGCATTGTTTCCTCCAAGGGACAAGTTTTCAAATTCACTTAACATGTCTCAAAATATTTAGAAAACAGTAAACAAAAGTTTACATCGTTCTAAACTGTGTAGCCGCCATATTTATTTACTACACTACAGCGCCACAGCGATTGTATTGCATAAACCTACGCCACGCCAATCTTTCAAACTGACATTGACAAAGAATATTCTTGTCAAACTGTTTCTGATCCTCGTTTGTAAACCTACTCTATGCTCGTTTGGACTATAGTCCATAACTAATATTCTCTATCTCTGATTCTCTGGTTTTCATGTGTTTTCATGTATGTGTGCTTGTCAAGAGCATCGATATGTCAATCTTGGTACATTTATTTTAGTTCTGTGTTTTTCCGCCTCCACAAACAAGTATATCTTCTTGCCATGCCCAGTTGCTAGGCTATGGCTAGGCCCGGCGCTCAATTAAGATCAAGAATAACAGTCTATGAGTTCTTGTATATAAGGCTGGGCGTAAAAAATCACATCGCAAGGTTAACCCATCGCCACCGGGCGCCACGGCTAAAAACCGCTTACAAGCGCGAACCCATCACGCCTGTTAAAAGTTTCGCTGGTTAATTATTAAACTTCACCTTGTATAGTTATACAAGGATCTTTTACTACGTAGATAAAGTAGGAACTGTTGCCGCCATCTTGTTTTTTCAACAAAACTTTTCACCGAACGTTTAAGTTACCAAGTTTGTTTGTGTCAACTGCGCTTTTCTGTCAAGGTCAAGGTAATGTCAATCGAAAACTAGTCGCTAAGAGATCTTTGTAGCACTGTACAGGCAAAAACTTCCATGTTTGCCTTGATTCAGTTTTAAAAGAAAAGTGCGTAGAGTCTGTCAAGCGAGTCGAGTCCACAACCATTTTACTGATTTCTTATAATGGCAATACTATTATCTGTCAAACAGATTGTCACAATTTCTGTTCTAACCTCGAAGCATTACGGTTTTTGTTGAATTTTTTAATGTTATAATGCCAAAACCTATTAAAAGTAGTGTCAGGAGCCTGCTGTTTACAATGATTAATAAATATAATCATGTAAAGATTGAATCTGATGACGTGTTAACAGAAAAACGACGACTTTTGGATGAAATTGTTTCAACAACAGGTAGGTTGGCTACAAAATGTTGATACTTTTAGCACAATTGTCTAATTTTGTTTATTTTACTATGATGTGATCACGATTTCGGTTTTGGTTTAGATTCAGACGTCGTATACATGACATTGAATCTCAATGGGGCACCTATAAGTGAAAAGTATTATAAGAGATTGTTGTCATCTTTTTTCAGCCACCTTGGATGATGAATTAATAAAAAGCACAATTGATAATTTAGTTAAGAAAGTCATAGCCATAGATGAGAATAAAAAAATGAAATCTGAAACAGACTATTTGACAAAAATTGCTGCTATGACAGGTTAGTACAGATTTATTTGTTTACATTGTTTGCATTTTCTACAAATATTATCATAAAATTTGTGCGTTTGATACTGAACTGACATATTGAACTTTCAGATTTAAGTGTGAAAACACTGCGAAGAATTAAAAAAGAAGGTGCTATTAACCAAGGCGAGTGGAACACACCGGGGAAAAAACGTCCACGACAGCCAACTGTAGCCAATCTGGATAATTTTGACTTATCAGCCATACGCAATAAAATTAATGAATTTTACTGTGTGAAAAAGCAAGTTCCAACTCTACGAAGTTTGCTTGCAGATTTAAGAGAGTCAATTGGATTTACTGGATGTCATGAAACATTGAGACAATTATTACTCAAAAATGGATTTGAATTAAAAAAAAATAAAAATGAGAGATCTCTTCTTATTGAAAAGTATGAACTAGCTGCATGGCGACATAGGTATCTCAGAGCTATTGATGAAAAGCGGAAACAAGGAAAATTAATAGTTTATCTTGATGAGACCTATGTCCACCAAAATTATAAAGTTAAAAAATCATGGCAAGGGCCATCAACAAGCGGTGTAATTGACAAAATATCGTCAGGCAAAAGACATATTGTTGTTCTTGCTGGATCCGAAAAAGGTTTTGTTCCCAATGCATTATTGGTATTCAGTACTAAATCAAAAATGGCAGATTATCATGATGATATGAACAGAAATAATTTTATGAAATGGTTACGTGAAAAATTAATACCCAATTTAAGTCAGCCCAGTGTCATTGTTATGGACAACGCTAGCTACCATGTAACACAAATAAATAAGCCACCATCTATGAATGATTTAAAGGCTGACATTCAGAAATGGCTAACTGAAAATGGAATTCATTATGAAGAATTCTTTACAAAGGCTGAGCTTATGTGCCTTGTGAATGAACATAAAACAACTCCAATGTATGAAGCTGAAGAATTTTTGAAACAACATGGCCATGAGGTTTTGAAACTTCCGCCATATCATTGTGACCTGAACGCAATTGAACTCATATGGAGTTTGGCTAAAAGAAAAATAGCCAGCATAAACTTAGGGATTCCAGGTAAAGAAATGGAGAACCTTATAAAAGAATGCTTTAATAGTGTCACAGCCAATGATTGGAAAAAATGCACAGATCACACTATTAGTGTCGAAAATAAGTATAAAGTAAGAGACAGGATATCCGAAACCGAGTTGGAACCCTTCATCATTTCTGTGCGTAATGATTCTACTGACAGTGATTTCTCATTTGAAGGCATTGAATTTCTTGATTCTGATTTTAGTTCTGATGAATAAATACGTACATTGAAATGCTTTTTTTTTAATTTATCCCAAGTAATTTTTTTATCAAAATTCAAGTATCAACAAGTTTTCAGCGTGCTATATCAGTGTTGACACCTGAAAGATTTTTGAATTTGCCGCCTTTTTCATGGGACTAGACTCGCTAGACAGACTCTAACCACTATTTAAGTCAGAATAAATAGCTCTCTCTCTATTAGAAGTCGAGTCATGGTAATTATTATTAGGTTTCTCGTTTTTAATTTTGGTATTTGTTAAAATATGTATAGTTTATTTTATTTGTATATAAGTATTAGTATCATTATAAGTGCCTATATAAATTTTCGATAGCAAGAAGTTATTTTTATATATTTATTTTGTACCCTATCTCAATGTTTTCTTATTTAACCCAAAGGTTGACTGGTAGAGAATGCTTTGTGGCATTAAGTCGGCTTATGTATCACTATTGTACATGAAGTTTAAATAAATAAATAAATAAAATAAAAAAAACTTAACTATTAACTGCCGAGAATATCATTAATGAAAAATAAAAATGAATAAAATCTCATGAATTCTATAATTGAGCTCGGAACAGACTCATAACACTTACGAATAGACAATGAAGAAAAAGCTTGCCATTGGCTAAAAGTTTGCTTCTTATTTAAATTAACCAATAAATGCACATGATCTGTGCTGTTACCTCAAGAGCTGACACAAATGAGTTCCTTGCTTAAATCACAATAGTCAGCTGCGCTTGGAGTTGCGTTGTTGCGTATTTTACGAAAACGAAGAACACGCCCCCATCCATTGCTGTATTTCAATGTATAGTTATTACAAATATTTGTAGAAAGAAATTAAGAATCTGGGGGCATCTTTCGTAAAGTTCCTTTTTAATTTACCATCAAACAAATTGTCTTAGTGTTTGACTACAATAAAATGCTTTTATTTTAATTGTGTGTTCGCCCGAAGTAGACATAATTTGACTAGCCGGTGTATTTCACAAGCCAAATAATGAATGACAATGGTTGTATACACTTGAATAATTTTAAGGCTGCAAAGGGTACAAACCCTTACAAAATTGTGCATGCATTTTTTGTGTCATGCACGTCTTACGAAGCAAGGAGATACAAGGTAAGTTTTCACGCTAAAGAGCTTCAGCGGAATACTTTGTGCGTTTATGACCTTTTTACGCGACGCAAATTGTAGTACATTGATTTTTATCATATCGCTTGGCATTACATAGGGATTACAGAGGTTTTTTCTTTCGTTGAAACGGGGAAAATGTGAGAAATGTGAGAGATTTGTCTCTCTTAGGGCCGATTTCAATTCGTGATCAGCTGATTAGTGATCTTTGACCTCATAACAGCTGTTTGGTAGTATTGTATTGCCGTTGTCGCGTGATTAAATCACTGCTTTGATTGGTACATGTTTGCAGTCAATCAATATCAATCAAGTAGTTACAAATGATTAAAATGTTTTACATTTAACCTTGTGTTTATAAAGTTGTTTCTATCTCTGACCATTTATGAGCAAACACAAAGGATTGTTGGGAACATCTTACAATGTAAACATGTTGTTATTAAATCCTCCTTACTATTTAACCAAGTGAACATTAGAAATTTACATTTAGATTACAAACTCTCGACTGCACAGTCAAACAAGCCTTGTTTATTATTATCAAACTGCTGTAGAAAATTTCCACTACCTCTTACACTTTCAATAACTGGCTACTTTCTAAAAACACATCATTTATTTTATTTCCTGCCTGTGGTAAAGCCAAAAGTATTTTATAATTGTAAAATTAAATGTTATTTACAGAAAATGTAACTTAATGATTAACAGAACCAGACTGCAGAGTAGCAATGAAATAATACATTTATTCAGATAACGGTTAGGTCTATTTTGGCAAGTTTATAATATAATAAAGGCACCTGCTAATAAATAATATGAAGTTTTAAATTATTGAAATTGCTTCAGATGTCATTAATTATTTTCATTTAGAATAAAATAATAATAATATTAATGAACTAAAAATAACATAAAATTGCACAGTTTATTAGAAAATCCACCTTTAATCTCAAACAGGTTTTTTGTCAATCTTAGTGAACAATGACTTCAACTTAACCTCTGTATTGACCTGCATCAAATGGTGAAGTGTTTTAAAAACTTATATTTTAAGTTCTCAAAATACTGTATTTTAGGTGAAAACACCCACAACTATGCCTACATATATTTCAGGCAACATCATGTGTGTGCTTCACATGTGGGCTGCCCGGCCCTCGCATGCACTCTTGCCTGCATTGCATCTATTTCGCCTGCTATGCGGGCCACATTCAAGACCATTCAAAAACCAAAAAGCACTTCCTGTATGTGGACCTTAGTTATGGAAACATCTATTGCGCTCAGTGCCAGGATTACATATATGATCGAGAACTTACTGAGATTGGTGTGACTCACAGACTCAAAGAAGCTAAGTATGTACCATTATCATTGTATTATTGTTTATAGTGGATATTATATTAAGGAAATATGATTTATAGTTCAATATTAAATGTTATTCAGACATGTCACAAAGGTTCAGATAAAGACTGGAGCAATTTATTTTTAAAACATTAAAAACTGATGGTACATACAATTTATGTAATTATTGTGACCTTTTTTGGGAAATGTTTGATTTATTTTCTTCCCTGCTTCTCAACTAGATCACTTGGCATCAGTGTGCCATTTATGCCATGGCTGCCAAACACTAACGAAGCCATGGCGTTGCGGCGTCTGCGCAAGCGACGACTTATCAGCCCTCACACCACCATCGGACTGCGAGGCCTGCAGAATCTGGGTTCCACTTGCTTCATGAACTGCATTGTGCAGGTCAGTACGAGATACTTAACTACTGTCATACCAAGAGTGGCGGGGGACACTGTGATGTAGGTTTGAGTTAACTCTGGCTTGTCACACCTGCTATCTTCTTGGTGACTGGCTAGAATAGGACTACAAAAAAGTTAAAGTGTAGCATGAGACTGATGTAAGACTGTAGTGCATTGGTACCATAACTAATTCAGATTTTTTTAAAACATAATTATATCCATTTATATTCTGCACCAACTTGTTTTGAAAGATTCATGTCACAGGATAACGATCGCATGCTCCAATCGCCACTGGCCCTCACAAGGTATTACAATTTCCCCTACTAGAATCTCGGTCAGGAAAAACGCATTATCAATTTATATTGCAGGTTGTAGAGTTTTCTTCTCAGTGCATAGAAGTATAACTTCGTAGCAAAATGCATATTAATTTTTTATTGATCTATATGGTTGAATGAATATCTGATGGGCTCAATACAAAGTTTATGCAGCTTTAATGTCTTGTTTGACACATACAATTATTAGCAGTACATGGCTATAAAGGCGGGGGAGCGTGAATCGCGGATTGAATTGTTTGCTTCTAATTAACGTGAAAATTCGACTCAAGTGAGTTCCTAAAAAAAAGTAGGGGTAGCCATTACACGGCCTTTCGAGTCCTATTATAACGAACAGTCGTCACCGATCAGTCGGCTAAGTGTGGGTTCGTGTCGTAAATAAATAAGACAATGTCTCAATTACGACGATACAGGAAAATGTAATATTTTGTATGTTTGCCGCTAGTAATTAGATCGACAATGCAAAGCTAAAAATACACTGAATATCTCATAGTATTCCTACTCCTGCATAAAAAAATCCTGTATAAAATATCGTGTATAAAATCCTGCACATTTGCTAATGACGAGTGTCATTCAAAAACAGTTAGTGAAGGGCCTGTTGAACAACAACTAGCTCTTGTGCACACACTAATCCTAGTACACGTCTATAAGCATTACGAAATCTATTGTAAACGTAATATTACGCTGATGAAATAAAGGTATTTATTATTGCATTGAATATCTTGCAGAACTTACAGAGTACGCTAGAGACGATGCCTCTCTGAGCGATCTTCAATATGGATATCTAATTTTAAAAAAATGTTTTTTCAGACATTGATCCACACTCCGCTATTGCGCGACTATTTCTTAGGAGAGAAACACAAATGCAAAGCACAGGGGTCGGGAAAATGCCTCGTTTGTGAGGTTTCCAAACTCTTTCAGGTAAGCGAAATAAATTCATAGGTTTCCAAACTCTTTCAGGTAAGCGAAATAAATTCATACACGTGGCACGAGCCACGTTTTGTGGAAATTCGTTTACGTAACGTAGCCACCCTTTTCTGAGAAATTTCTTTATTCAAAACAGCTGCGTATCTAGGTGGTGCATCTATTTATAGCCTCACCTACTGGCAAAACAATAACGAGCTTTAATCTTTTGAATCATACTTATTTCTTTTATGTGAGGCATTTTTTGTTTTTTTTTTTTTCTTCAGGAGTTCTACTCCGGTGCAAAGACACCTCTAACCCTGCATCGTCTCTTGCATCTGATATGGACGCATGCACGTCATCTAGCTGGGTACGAACAGCAGGATGCTCATGAATTTTTCATCGCAACCCTTGATGTCCTGCATAGGTAGGTGTCTCAACATCACAAACTAACATTTTACGTACTGTCGTATTCCTACTTATTTTTTTACGCCTTTGTCTTTTGGTTTCCAGACACTGCATGAATGGGGTAGACGAAAATGGCGAGAAAAAGGAAAACGGTCGCTGCACCTGCATCATCGACCAAATCTTTACCGGCGGTCTTCAGAGTGATGTGGTGTGCACTTCATGCCATGGAGTGTCCACTACCATAGACCCATTCTGGGATATCAGTCTGGATGTGGCCGGTCCTGGCTCGCTCGCGGCCTGCCTCGAGCGCTTCACTCGGGCCGAGCATCTCGGATCCGGCGCTAAAATCAAGTGCTCAAACTGCCGATGTTACCGCGAGTCCACCAAACAACTGACACTAGAAACATTGCCTATAGTGGCCAGTTTCCACCTGAAGCGTTTTGAGCACTCTTCACAGATTGATAGGAAAATTAATGCCTTCGTGTCGTTTCCGGCTGAGATAGACATGACTCCTTTTATGTCGTCTCACCGCAGGGCGGTGGACGTTGGTGCTGACAACAACAATGCTCCCGAGGGTGTTTGTGAAGACAATCGCTACTCGCTTTTCGCTGTGGTGAACCATGTGGGGTCGCTGGACGCCGGCCACTACACCGCCTATGTGCGCCAGATGAAGGGCAGCTGGTTCAAGTGTGACGACCACATGATCACTCGCGCTTCACTGCGTGAGGTATTGGATAGCGAAGGGTAAGTTGATGCAAAACAATAACAAATACCACACCATATAAAATATGCAAATAACGGGCATTTTTTAAATATTATATTATTTTCTTGGGCTATGGAAAAAGTAAAGAACTTGTTTACAACGGCTTTTTTTCTTTTTTAGGAGGTTATCTTTTTTTATAATTATAAGTAAATCCTTTTTCCTTTTCCAGGTATTTGCTCTTCTATCACAAGACTGTTCTGGAGTATGATTGCGACGCTTCTTAAAGCGACTGAAGTAAATCTTTTTACAAATTATTTAGTCATTACTTTGTATCTGATGTGAATGCATCACGTCTCTTAAATTTTCTTATATTATGTATGTATTATGTGTATAAGAAGGATAAGGTTTTGTTTTGAAACAAAATAAAATATAAGTCATCTCCCCTCGTGATATTAGTGTAGATGTTAGAAAGATGTCTCAATGATCATCATGTTCGATGTTTTCTTCGGAATCATTCACGAATTTGTTAGTTTTAAGCTTTAATGTAATATTAACATAAATCACTGTCAATGGTAATATGTACGCTAAATTGTTGAACACATTCTATTACTTACATAAAATTTCGGAAGACTTCTCGTCTTGAATGTTACTGTTCGCTTTATTGAGCTACAAATAGGCTATTTATTATTACCTAGCTTCACTCGGCAAATTTGATTTTAGTTTATTTGATAGTTAATTTCTACAAGATTTTATTTTACTCTTGTGTACATTCAATAATGTATTAGGTGTTAGTATTTATCAAGTATGTTCTAAGCAGGGTTCGAAGAGAATTATACATTGACATTTATGTTGTTAATAACAAAAAGCATTATCAATGTCACTTTACGTGTATCCGAACGCTCTTTGCCGCTTCAGCGCGTATCCAAACACATCGTGGTCATCAACAATGTTAAGCTTTGGCCACACAGCGAGCGAGCTGGCGGGCGAAGCGAGGCGATGGAAACTATATAAACTACGCGTAGATAATATGGCGAGATAAACTATGTGGGTTCACACCGAAAACTACGGACGGACGGGCGGGAGAGCGAGGGGAGCGTTCCGTCTCATTCTGTATCGCAATGTGCGAGGCGGGCGAGGTGAACGAATAGCATCGTTGGCATCGTAGGATATTTCGTTCGCATCGTATGTATCGCTGACGTAGCTTAACTCGGTAGTTCGCGGTGTGAACCAAAGTATGAAAAGAGGTGAAACGATGGTCGTTCGCGTCGTTCGCCCGCCAGCCAGCTAGCGGTGTGGCCTGCGCTTTAGTTTTGATTGTTACTATTTCACTATCTAAGACCAGATTGATAGTTACGAAAATGCCGTAAAATAAAGAACCTATTTGAAATGAATTAAAGAGCGGTTTGAAACAAAAAAAAAAAAATAAAGATCAAATTTTGAATCAGCATGGATAATTATCTGATAAGTAGCAAAAAATCTTGATAATTTTGAACCCTAGTTCTAAGCACTACTCGTCACAAAACGAGATAGCATTTAGGCGTTTATTCATTTAAACTGACATATTATTCTTTAAAACATACTATTATCAATTATTTGTTTAAGAAACATAATATTACTATGACTATGAATTATAACTATAAACGCTATTTGCGTATCATTCCTAGAAAAGATAATTTTGTTTGTGTGTGTATGAAATCATTTAAAATATTATTCTGACGGTACGAAACAAACATTTCAATCTACCTCGCTATTTATCTCTTATTTGCATTTTACTTGAACCCGTTCAGAAATGTTTGGAAAGCGGTAACGGTTTGTGCGTCGCGTGGTTTGTCGCCTTCCACCCTGTATACAGGATGTTTTTTTAAACGTGGGCAATACTTTAGGGGCGTGTAGTACTCATGAAAATAAGCAACTTTTATTATGAGATCGACCAAAAATATAGCTGCTCCACATATTATTGGCCGCGTAACTCGAAAAAATGTAGGCAACAACAGATTTTTTAAATCATATTTTATAGTTAGCCCCATAGTAAGAGTTGCTCATATTTATGAGTACATCACTCCCTTAAAGTATTGCCCACGTTTAACCAAACACCCTGTATGTAGGTAATAATAATACCACCGACCCATTGCTCCCACCACGTGTAATATAAAGATATGAAGACGTGTTGGACCCTATTTTATGACAATGTTACTATTTATGAAAAGATATGTTAAAAATTTTCAACATATGTAGCTAACCAGCGACATGTGCACGGAGTGTTTAATTTTTTCGCTCATGTGTATTAAAGTAGTTCGTAACCTATGACTGGACTGACATTAGCTTAATGTGATATTTAATATTTATGACTTGTATTAAATGTAGTTAGTTGTATGGATTTACATTTCTGAAAATAGGTATAATTTTGTTTGTTTTAGTCTAATGCTTGAAAGTACTAGCAAATGACGAAAAATGTTCAGTCTCGTACATTATTGTAACACTAAATTTAAAAAAACTCACATAGATTACATTCCCTTATTTGTACTCCATACGACCCAGTGAGCAACCCGGTTTGCATGATTCTTATCTCGGCGTTTGGATAATTTTTTTTCGATATCTAATAAACTATATCTTTTTCATCATTTGCTAGTATCATGAAACAGTTTTATTTGCATTTAATATTAATTTAGAATTTGGATCCGAGCCTAAACAAGTATCTGAAATATTAGTCCATAATTATTATGGTAATGATGTGATAGACACAATGTCACTACTATATTATGATTGTTTCTTTGTGGTTCATTATGTATTTTATACAAGCCTCGATCAAAAAATATATACTGATTTATAACCGCTAAATACCTATTATATAACAATATTATGAAACTTGTGTATACAGTTAAAATGAGGATGTTTGATTGCAGGACTTTTGCAATTATTTTGTCTTATGTCATAAATGTCTAATTATTGAAAATAAATAATTTAATGATTGCAAATTGATATGTTCTTCATAGTCGATGTAACCGTAATCAAAATAAATGTATGAACAAACAAATAAATCAATCTTAATGTATTTAAATCAGTTTTTTATCCCACACATTACCAGAACCGTATAATATTAAAGAATTGCTGTCTGCTCACTGCCGGCACGGCACGGCGTGTCATGGCAAGGGATTTTATTACTAACCAATTTATTTCAATGATTTAGAATTCATGTTATTTTATTTCGATACGACATGACGTGTCATGCCGTTTCATTCCACGGGTTGCCACGGCGCGCCACTGCATCCCGCGAGACGTATGGGTCCCTTGTGTCGAGGAATTATGGTTGCTAAGCTAATTGAAATAAGTTTCAAACTTCGAACTTCCAACTTCGAATCCGCGCGGAGAGAAACTGATTGATGCCAGAGTGGCTGGGCTTTCAGCAGAATGCTACGGAACGCCGCGGGATGCCGCAGCACAACCTGCCGTGCCACGCCGTCAGAGAGCGCCGGCCCTTATAAAGCTAGAGCTGGCAGCGTAGATCGTACGTCATTTTATAACAAATTAGATTAGTTGTGATCTGCCGTTTTTCTCGACTATAGTTCTTGAAATTTAACATCAATACAAATATAGGTATAAAAATATATTCTCCTCCCAAACCCAACCCCTATTTGAGAGGGCGGCAGCAAGCGGACCAGGTGGCGGCGAGGGGTGCCAGCCGGCAGCGTGAGGTTATAGTCATCAGATCAGATAATGACCATTGTCACCGGGGACCATGTAGTAAAAATAAGGACAATCAAGCGGTGACGTATTTATCGTACTTTACGCCATTGGCCACGGCCCTGGGCGGCCGACTGCGAGAGGAGGTACCCGCCGCCCTTTCGTACGTTTAAGTATAGACGAATACTTTTAGGTCGTTCTGGAACCGAAACACAGTAACTCCAGTCGAGTAATAGTTACTATTGGCATATTCTTTTTTTTTTATGACGTCTAATATAGAAGTTAGAAATTTATCACATTTTTTCTGTCATTCGAGTTAAATCTTAGTAGGGCTCCCACTATTTCATTCATAAACGCAATAACGTACGCGGTCCGCTCGATGATGACGTAGCGCGGCTCAGCTGTGCGTAAATTCGTCCGACGTCCATTGACCCGCTCAACTGCGAGTCAGTTGAGCGGGTCAATAGACGTCGGACGAATTTATTAACCGACTGCAAGTAGTATTTCATTTCAGGTCCGATTTAGGTTGGTGTAAGTTCATTTACCTACATCATTTCTCGTTCGTATCAGAAGCACGGCACGGTTTTTACCACTATCACATCTCTTTGTTAACGAGAGAAATTAATTGGCATTTAATTCACCACTCTCGCATCACGAAATCACTACTACTCGTACCTATTGAACTAGACTCCGACACGACGACAGTACGCTTGGGAATTAGGCCTTAAATCGAGTGTCGACCAATCGAAACTATTATACCTACCTGATTCATAAAATAATACTGCCTAAAACATTTTTTTTGCGGTAATGCTGGCGGCTGTTACAAACGCAGACAATTCGCACAGAAAAATGAATCGTTTCGTCTGTCGAATAGAGTTCATTATTAGTTGGATGTATTATTAGGTATTGGAGGTATTAAGTTGGAATTAAGACCTTATTTTAATAAAGTGAACCGTGTAATTCGGTTGTGCATCTTTGTAACAGTCAGGTCGGACACGAGACAATAGGTTTCTCAGAATAATTTTAGTAAACTGCGTATTTTACTTAGGTACCTAGTTTGAGTAAAATTTCTAATTTTCACCGTTTACGGTTAAGAAATAAAGTCTAAATTCGCTTTTCGTATTTTTATTTGTGTACCAATTTATCTATCGCGTAGGTACCTATTTGCGCGACCGATCCTTTGGTTAGAACGGTATACATAACATCATGCCTGTTATCCCCGAAGGGTTTGGCAGAGGTGTACCTAATGGTACACCCACATTTTTCGCCAGTTACGTTTAATTCCCATGTAATAAGGGGCGAGCTTATTGCCATCAACCGGGCACAAATTCATACTAATTCCGCATTCATGACCATTGTGTTGTTTGTTGTGTTTGATCTAAATTGCGTTTATGTTTACGTACTTAACAGTTAAATAACTCTAATTTTTCCTTCATACTTTTTACGGGCTTAGGACCGTCGCGTCCGTAATACATTTTACGTCTAAGTCGGTACCTACTTACTAACTTTGTAAGTACTCTTTTATTATCAAGAAAAGGTATTGCAGGCGCAGGCGTATTTAAAAAATTGGAGCTATCTACAAACATAATCAACTTATAACTAACTAAGGCTAAACACTTTTTAAATAATTTACACTTCCCTGTATCGAAGCAACTGCTCAAAATGGAGTCCACTTTGCTCGATACACAAACGGGCACGTTTAATCACATTGTCTTTTAATTTTCCTAATGTGTATCTGTCACTTTTCACTATCGCACTTCTTAACTCATCTCGAGTAGTATGCTCCTCGAAATAAACTAGTCTTTTAATTTCGGACCACAAATAAAAATCCAGTGGTGTTAAGTCAGGGCTCCTTGCGGGCCAAGCCACAGGGCCACGACGACCTATCCACTGCTCACCAAACTCACTGTTAAGGTACGCACGCACTGCAGGATGGTGGAGGTGAAGGGAACTTGAGGGTCGGTGATTCCACGTGCGCGCAGTGAGTTCAGGTGTTCCGGCTGAGCATAAAGTCGTCTAGCCTCTTCCAGGTTATTGTGCGCCATCCCATAAAAATCCACCATTGCCCAATACTCCACATTGGAGTACGCGTATTGCCGACACATTTTTAACATGTTATTAGGTTGCGCGTGAGTGACCGAACACGAACCGCGCGACGGCTAGACTGTAAGCGTGGGGTGGGGGCGTGGCTTACGGATCGATGAATGGATTTTTCAATGGGTACCGTTCGCATGTGTTGCCGATCGTGAATACGTTTTACACACACATATGCATTTACCGCAAGGAAGCGTTACTTCGAGTTCTCATTATTTCACAAAAAAAACATTAAATTAAATTTTTCGTGATTTTTTTTATTTTTACTTTTTGAAAAAAATAGTCCCAATCGTTTCGAAATCGATGATTGAGTTTATGGCTTTCGGTTCCAGAACGACCAAAAAATAACCGTGTATACGTATACTGGTCTGCCATCCCGTATTTTCTAAATACAGGCACTATATTCTTCTAGCCTGCCTACCTTTTATATTTGTACTCATGGTAAAAATAAAATCTAACCTATCCAGGATGCTAAAATTTTCTAGCTCATTCTTACAAGTAAATTCTTTTAAATATTCCAAAACATTGACCTGAGTGCATGACGTAGAAAAAGCAAAATAAATATCATTTATATGTTTGGTGAAAAGAAAATCTGATTCCTATCCTATCCGATGCTGGGTGCTCAAATGTTCAAGCTCACTCTTGCATCCTTCATAATCTGAAAGTAAGTAAGAAATCTGCAAAAAACTCATATATCTATTATTATTTTTCTTTATTTATTTCTATACAAATCAATTATATTTTTAAATATTCTTCACAAAAAAACAATAAAATATAAAAAAAATTGTAGGCCACCGGTATCGGGAACATGATCCAAGCTACCGGCGGTCAGGGCCCCAGGAGTACCGCTTTCTGAATCAAGCCCTTGATCCATCTGCCTAACGAGAGCCGCCTCAGGTATTGGTCGAGGCTCTTGGCAATTAAGCCATGGGATGATACAACTATCGGCACAATGATCGCTGAGTCCACATCCCACATGTCGACAACCTCGCGAGCCAAGTCAAGATACTTAATTTGCTTATCTTTCTCGGTTTTCTCGAGGTTCTCATCATGTGGGACCGTTATGTCAACAATCATTGCGCGCCGCTCTGATCGATCCACCACCACTAAATCAGGCTTATTGGCTACAATAGTCCCGTCAGTGATGATGGACCGATCCCAGTACAATGTGATACTGCCATTTTCGAGAACTGAGTCGGGCACGTACCTATAGTACGGCACTTCCGATTTCACAAGTTTAAATTTCAAGGCAAGTTGCTGATGTGTAATCCTGGCTACAAGGTTGTAGCGAGCGTGCGGCCTTGTAAACCATTTAATCCAGAAGTTGTGCAGCCCATCCGGCCCTGGAGATTTCCAGTTAGGCAACGGACGGACTGCACGAAATACGTCTTGGGGGCTGATAGAGATTACCCCCATTTCTGGTACAAGATCGCACGCTCGCTCGACCTCCCGAGTCCATTCACCCTCGGTATGGCTAACAGACATCGAGCAGATGCTGCGCCAGAACGAACACATGGCATCATCATCCGGCAGGCGCGTGTCAGCCACACCTTGGTCCGGTCGCTCCCAAGCCTTATAAATCCACCTTTCATCTCTTTGGAAAGTGCGATTCTGAGAGTATCGGTCCGCCCGCCGCTTATACCTACGAATACGGTTTGCCCATGAACTTTCTGCTTCAGGAAGTCGATGCGCTCTGTGATACGGGACATGTAGTCTCGAGGACTGATATCAGTCCCCGAGAACGCCCGCCTCACAAAACGCATTACTCTAGGGCGAGTATTACTCACGTCGTAGTTTTTGAGAAAATCGCGGATACATACGGGTCGAGCACCTTCTTTTTTTGAAGTCGGTTATAAATACTAACCTGCTTATCAAGACGATGGTACTAAGTAACAGTTAGCAAATGCATTTTCAAAGGTCCAAGTAATCTTCCAGAATCAATAAAATTAAATAATAATAAAATGTACCAAAATTATACAAGTGAAGTATAAAATCGAGCGCTCAGAGTTGTTCAATGTGTGCGTACGCGTGATGTTGTTGTGTGCGAGTTTAGTTACCTAAATTTGAGTTCATCGAAAATGTAACAGCGTCCTTAACTTTAAATTGCTATAGAACCATACAACAGTACGTAATTTTTTTAAAATTTAAGTTTTAATGCTAAGTTTAGGAATTTTTCAAAATAAAAATTGAAAAAACCGAATAAAAAAACCGGTGGCCAAGAGTGAGTTCTTGGGCCTGAAGAGATAGCAATTGACCTCTCCCTTCGGCCAATTCAATTTAGCAAACGATGCACCAAACACCCTGTATATACTACCACCGTGAATTTTTTCACACAAACAACCGTTTAGCAGTTGGTAGAGGGGGTGGGGGGGACACCTGAGTCAAACAAAAAATATCTAATACTTCACAAACGAAAAATTATTTAATCAAACTCGCAATATTTTTTAAAAAACGATACCTCACTAGGCAGTACGCGAGAAAAAAAAATCCCTATTCCTGTACCTGTTACAGGAGATCAGGAGAAACAAAATTGCGACGGTGGATGGATGAATTGATGTTTGTTACTCTTTCGCGCATAAATTGACGAACGGATTTGGCACACAATAGTTTGTAGCTTGGATAACACATAGGATACCTTTTATTCTGGTACTACGTTCAAATAAAAAGATTTTGTAACAATATTTCTCTACTAATATTATAAAGAGGTAAGATTTGTTTGTATGTAGGGAGTTAATCTCCGGAACGAATGATCCAATTCTTAAAATTCTTTCACTGACAAAAAGCACATTATTCGTGAATGCTTATAGGCTATAAATTATATTTATATCATGCATATTAGCAGAGCTCACAATTTTTGCGTACGCTGTGCTATTAGATTTATAAGTTAGTGTCCATGGAGTTTCTTGCCGATTCTTCTCCATAACGACCTACGCTTTGGAATGGGCAACTACTCTACTTTCACAAGCTATTATGCCTTGTGATAGGGAGGCTGTGGCTTCATCTTTTTGTTTTTGACATTCAAAAGTGCTAGTTCAGTTGTGACATTTAAATGTTCTAATTGAAATAAATGCTTCGAGTGTTTATTTATTACATACAAAATATCACATATTCAACAAAAACAATTTTGCTTCTAGCGACGACAATACATTTTTTTTTTCAATAAATTAGTTAACAATGAATACATCACCGATAATAAACTAGTAAGCAGAAGTCACTATGTAACTACACAATTAACAGAAACGATACTTTATCATATCTTTGAAAGCCTTTAGCATCTATTCGATCTACAAATGATTTCGCTGCCTAACAATATTGTATCAACTTGTTGACAAAATTACGCTATCACATACATCAGACTAAACATTTCCGATAACTTATTCGAGATTTCTATCCTTTCATTGATTTTTATGAAGACTTCCAAAAGACTCCATAAAAGTCACATTTTTTTAATCCGTAAAAATAGATACTACCTACATCAAACTACATAGTATACTGTTAGTGGTGAGATATACTTAGATATTTATATGGAATATACTAAAGGTTGAGATATTACTGAAATGCTAAAACTATTGTCATGAGACTCCCAAAACTAGCGTTCAACATCTAATGGGCTAAGATCCCGTAACTGCCAGACCTATGTCATTTTATAAAAGCTGAAACTGACTGCGGAAGTACCATACTACAGGTAAGAACAATTCTATTATAAAAAGTTGGCTGTGGTGGAATTGGCAGGTAACAGCTGCTAATTTACGTCATACTATAAAGCGTGATTTTTGTGATATTGGGATACAATTGATGATTCATCCCCTCCACTGCCCGACACTTTGTATGGTGGAAACCCCTTGCCAGATACCATAAAAGTATGATAAATTGTAATATTTAATGAAATCTGAATTTTATACAGGCTGTAACAGAAAGGGTATAGTCATATGAAAGGATATGCTGCAGACCATCAAACTGAATTACTTTCTCCTTGGGTCCAATACCGTAAATGCGAAAAAATTGTCAGCTATCCCATACGTTTGGGTCGAGTAGGTATTGAAATTTTGGTATATATCTATGCGTTTTTTTGCATATCCTTTCATATGATTATACCCTTTCTATTACACCCAGTATATTTTACTAGGGCAACTATTTGAAGCTATTTCCCAAGCCGTCAGACAGTTTTGATGGTTCAATCCCAGTGGCAGACATAGTTGTAGTACAGACTTTATATTAAAAAAAAACATGCTTTATAGTATGACGTAACTTAGCAGCTATTCAGCACATCTTTGTTCCCTGACTGTCAAAGCCAACAAGGTCAACTTTTCATAATAGCGTATCTTTCTTAGCTGTAGTAAGGTACTTCCGCTAACTAGCTAGGTAGCTGTAAAAAGTTTCAGCTTTTATAAAATGTCGTAGGTCTGGCGGTCACACGAGATCTCCCCCTATAATTAAATAGGATCTTCTTGCGCGTGATCAAAATTGGAACTAACGCCGCCATCTTGGTTTTTCAATATATTTAACAAAACCAACAGCGCCTCCGTCAACAATATTCGAGCGCCAAAATATCCATGTAACACTTTAACAATGATAAGGTCACTAACGTTATTGTTACTTGATGACTAGGTTAATAAGCTACACAATGTAATGTTAGTATGACTTGATAAGTAGCACAGTAACACCAAAACGATTTCGCTGCAATTATCACATTAAATTTGTCCATCGTAATTGTTTTTATAACATCCCCATTCAATATTAGCTTACCAAGATACTGGTTTTTTTTTGCGGTCCCTCACAATTATTTTATCTATGACAGCAGCAACTCAATATCAACCTTATTGTAATATGGATAAAGATCACTGTGATTTTGGCAGTGATGCAAGATCAGATGTAAAATAACTGGGACTACATAATATCAACTGCTGCCAATTTGCACATAACATGTCTTATGTTTTCGCATACATGGTGAATAAATAGTTGATGAGTAATATAGTGAATGGGTATATTATACAAAACAAGATAATTTTCCATGTAGTTCATTTGATCTTGTTAGGGGGCGCGGCGGGCGTCTCGTCGAGTAGGGTCTCAAGCTGTGCCGCGTCGGACACGGGCAGCGAGCAGGCGTAGCGCCGGCACACGTACGCTACGGGCACGTCGCCCGCCGACCAGATGCGGCCCAGCGCTGCGGAACATACCAATGCTTCAGTTACAAACATTAAAAAGAAAACAGATGAAACACAAACCATTGATGGTGTTGCTAGATGATCCAGATGATCATCTGGCTGGAATGACTTCTTTCAGTAAACCTTCCTATATATATGTATAGGAACATTTACTGAAAGAAGACATTTTTTATTTATTATAAAAATAATTAGAACTGCTTTCCGCTTGCCTAAACGGGAATCCTATCCGCAAATAATGTAAAAAAGACCACATGTATTTTATGATAACAAAACAACTAACAAATTTCGAACGCTACGTTATGGCACCCGAAATCCGCCATTTTTCTTTGTTTTTCATTTCAATTTAACCAGAGACACTCGCGCCACCAAGGCGAATCTAACGACGCATAATTGATCCAAATGCGTTCATCCGTTTAGGAGTTCCGAGGGAAAACAGAAACAGAAATACATACATACTGGTCAAACACATAACCCTCCTTTTGGGCTTCGCCACAGTCGGGTAAAAAATGAACCATAATAGTATAAAGTTACCGGCGATGAACTCGGTGGCCGGGTCGGCGACTGCCAGCACACGGCCCGGCAGCAGGCGCGAGCGCACCACGCGCACCAGCTCCAGCGTGCGCGGGTCCGAGCTCCCGCCCGCTATCAGCACCTGCGAGGACAACATAAGGCCGGTTTCAAATGATTGTTTTACGAATGACGAAGCGTGTATAGGCGCGCCTTTAGCTACACGCGTACCTTATACGAGCGCTATCGCGCATATAAGATGGAATAAGCGTGAGCCGAGAGACGCCTCCCTGCGCGCCCACTTATCACAAAAACCGAACGCAGCGTGTTCTAAATTCAAGTACGCTATTCTGAAACAGCTCTAACATAACATCTCTTCTCTAATCCCCGGAAGGTTACGCTGTAGACCCTGTAGTACCTGCACCCACAATAACCCTGGGGTAGCAAAAGATTTAGAATTACAATAATCTGTTAATGATTCGACTGCATCTCCCGTAGCTGTGCAGCGGATCATGACATCGAAAAATTTTCAGCAACGGCTTGTTTTGAAGGCACGGGATCGAAGAAGTTTTTCCCCTAAAATAGGGATAAAAATTAAATTTAAGGGGTCCATAGGGATGAAAATTAAATTTAATACAAGATTAACATTTTTTTTACTCAGCCTATACTGTCCCGTTGCTGGGCAAAGGCCTCCCCCAACTCCTTCCACGAACTCTTTTCTCGCATCATTTCGAATCATTAGTAATTAATTTAGCTAACAAATCAAAGTCCTCCAGTAGTTGCTTTTGGGCATCAGTAACACTCTCTCCAGCGGCTATAAGACAGGTGTCGTCAGCAAATTGGTAAATCTCGCACTTTTTTATGACATTAACAAGGCTATTTACATAAGTGAGGTAGTGCAGTGGTCCAAGGACCGAGCCTTGCGCCGTTCATTCCGTTACGATGACTGGTTCACTAGTCACGTCACTGACTTTGACTGATGTATTTTCTGTCATAAAGATAGTTTTCGCACCAATCAAGTAACTTGCCTCAACATTAACACTAAGATTAACATTAGGTATAAGAAATAATATAAGAAAAAATACTAACTTCTTTGATTTGTAATTTTTTTAATGGATCTATGTTCAATGTTAGGGTTTCGGTTTCCGCATTTATTCCTTAAAGTGGAAATTGTACGTGTGGTTTTATATGGATTATATATAGAAACGTAATTAACTCGTGGCTCGGAGAGCACGTCCTTGGTATAGCGTCAAATATCTGTCTTGGCCGATTGCCGACCTATTGGACTATGTGGGTGATGCAAGGAAAAGGTGCTCTTTAATAAATATCTCCTACGACTTGCTGTAGTCTCTCTCCGGCTAGTTAGCTGTCCCAGAACGATCTCATTACATTTTAAATTACCATCACACGTGGAGGAACGCAATAAATGACTGAGTATTGCATGTACCTTATAGGGAGAATCATTATAGAACATGAGCGCAGACATCATCTCTGGGAGCGACGTGGGGGCATCGTTGAGTCGCTTAGAGAAAGCCTTCAGTATTATCATGGCCATCTCTCGCTCGCTTTTCCCGCCGTCGTCGTCGGCCGCCGTGATCTTGTCTGCGTAGGCCGCGAGGCGCTGCAAGTTGTGGCAGGCCACGCTGTTGCCTGATGGCTCGGCGCCATCTTGGTCTGAATTGCATGTGTCAAGGGATTATTTAATCAGAAACTGTAAGCCATTTGTTCGGGCGTTAAAATGCCACATCGAGTTGAAGGTGGAAGTGACAGAGGCGTTATACAAAGCTGAACTTTTTGTTAAATTTAATTTTCTGTGTTTAAATGTCGTGAAAAATGTTGACATTTTAACTATCAATAATAATGTCAGTCTTATTAGAATTTGTATCTGAAAATAAACCAGAAAATCCTGTAGATTTTTCTGTAATAAATTTTTACCTTCTTTCAGTTTTAGCACCAAACTAGCATCATTCGCAGAACTGGTGTAATAACCGCCGTGAACGTCGTCCCAGAACAGCTCGTTCTGTTTCTGCTGCAAGTCGCGCGCCCACTTCAACCAGCGGAAGTCCAGTGATGCCTCGTACAGGTCCAACAGTCCTTTGATCAGGAACGCGTAGTCGTCCAGGAAGCCCTTAATCGGTTCGGCACTGTAAACAGTTACTGAATTATTAGGTGCGAATATTACGCAGCGAATTCATATTCAAAAAAAGATTTCAACATACATTTGGGCGATTGAACCATCTTCAGCTCTATAGCAAGAATGTAATAATATCTTTTTTGATTCATCATACAAATGCTTTTGTATGAATTCTGCAGTTTTGATAGCGTCTTCCACATATTGCTTTTCTTCCAGCCCTTGACCAGCTTGTGCTAATCCAGCTATCATCAAGCCATTCCAAGAGCAGAGCATTTTTGTGTCCAAATGCGGACGAGGCCGCTTCTGGCGCACATCATACAATATCTGGACACACTCAGATATAACTTGATTGAATTGCTCTATGGTCAGTTCGTATTTCTGAGCAGTATCTTGCTTACTACCGTAAATTATTAATACGTTTCGATTGGTAAGTTCTCCATGATGGTCAGTTCTAGGATCAACATTTCCATCTTCTTCAACACCGAAGTAGTCGCAGAAAACGTCCAAGTACGAGACTGAATTAATTTTCTTGTCTTCTAGTAGAGATTTTAGTTCCTTGTATTCCCATGTACAAAACGCTCCTTCTGTCTTATGAGCAGCTCCGAACTCTGGGTAAGAGTCAGCATCTTCAGCACTGTAAAATCCGCCAGATTCGTGTCTTAGATCTCTATTTACATATTTTATGATATCTCGAACAACTTCGGCGTAAAACTCATCTTTTGTCGCGAGGAAAGCGTCCGTGTAGGCAACGGTCAACTGTGCCTGATCATAAAGCATCTTTTCGAAATGAGGCACATGCCAATCATTATCGGTTGAGTATCGCGCGAAACCGCTTGATATGTGATCGTGAATGCCACCCATAGCCATTTTGGTCAAAGTGTAGAGACACATATCCAAGCATTTTTTACCTTGTTCATTTTTTTTGTCACGAGCATAATAATGGAAAAGAAAATTAAAAATCGAAGCTTGTGGAAATTTCGGTGCTTTTCCAAATCCACCAAATTCTGGTTCGTAATTCGTCATATATCTGCGAATGCATTTTTCCCAGGTTGTGTCTCCAGAAACAAAATCAGACGTCTTTAAGTCTACTAAGCAAATTTTTTGCAGTGCTTCTATATAACTCTGACCTGTTTCCAAGAACTTTTTATGATTAGCTTTCCATTTCTTGGCTAGATCAAGTAGTAGAGACTTGAACCCTGGCCTGCCCCAATGGTCTTCAACGGGGTAGTATGTACCGCCAACAACAGGTCGTAAGTCTGGCGTAAGGAAGACTGACATCGGCCATCCACCACTACCAGTTGTGGCCAGTAAGAATAACATATAAACTCGATCAATATCAGGTCTTTCTTCACGATCTACTTTGATGTTTATGTAGTGTTCATTCATTATTTTCGCAACTTCCTCATTTTCAAATGATTCTTTCTCCATGACGTGGCACCAATGGCATGTAGAATATCCTACTGATAGGAATATAAGTTTTTGTTCCATCCTAGCCTTGTCAATGGCTTCTTGACACCATGGGTACCATTGGACAGGGTTGTGAGCATGTTGAAGTAAATAAGGAGATTTCTCAGAGATTAAACTATTGGTATGCTTTGGTTGTTCTGTAGGTGGAGCATTTGGAGTTGCCATTATAATCTTATTGTCACTGAAACTCCTTGTGAGCTGCGGGACTGCTTTATTATTTGGTCCAAATGTTGATAGCCTGTAATAATGAATAATATACATAAATGCTTTCTTTTCCTACTTTGAAAGGAAGGCAATGTTTCATTATCACTGTCAGTGTGTCCTTTTGGGTGTTTATTACTTTAATGATGATAAATGATAAAATAATATTCACAGATATTTATCTTCTCAGCCTGGTTTTAGTTTATCACTATCATCGTCCATAAGAGTGCAGGCTTCTTAAACATGAATTGTTATAAATTATTGAACTCCACAATCATGCTTTTTGGCATTAAATAATTAAAAAGATATATTATTTCAAAAGTTTTTTTCATGTGACTATAGGTACATGAAGAATTAAAGGAGCATGCTTATCATTTATTTTAACAACAAACTTGGTTTTGCTCATTAATTTGTGTCTTCAAGTTGGTGAAAAAAAAACCAGTACTCATAAAAAGCCTATATTTCACCGCAGGGCCTGCCACTTCTCTATGTGTGGATAATAAGGGCCAGTCCTTATCAGGAGAGTCAGCTTAATATAATAATTATGACACAATTTCCTTTGGAGTAATTACTGATTGTAGCTGGTAGCATTCTGTGGTCTCTACCTACCTAAGGGAAAAAGGTTTGAGTTTATGTATATGTAATTTCCTTTTTAATTTAAATATACAGCCCTAAATAAGCGTGTCAATGCTAACAACTAAAAAAATCTTAGTAATTTATTAACCAGTCACTAATTATTACATAACTTTGTTCAGACACCTAATCCATGCACACCATTGTATAATCCAAGTATCTATTGAAAAGAATTCACAAACCCTAATTATGACAAACAAGCGACAATGGTTCCCTTCTCTTTCAATCGTCGTAAACACGACATGTAAACAAAAACAAGGTCATCTTACAGTAGTACATTTTAGGATGAATATCGTTAAGGATACAGGCGGCCAGTACAAACTTTATGGAAAATATTAATAGAGTCATAAAATATATATCAAAACTATAGCATACCTTTTTGGCAAGCCTAAATCCCTAATACTGCACACCGGGTTGGCACCGAGAGATTCCTTCGTAGTACTTTGGTTCAAATTGAGACTTTTCAACCTATTATCACCCGTCGAGAGACGCCGCAACAAAAGAGCAGCACGCCCAGTAGGCATAATAATCTTACGTATCACGAAAAATCTCTTTCACAACACGGAATTTCGCTTTACTTTTGTTTTTCTTACATAATTTTCACTGCATTACCCGCGACCAAAACCAAATATTTTGGCGTTTATATTATAGTGTTGCCAATAGAAAGAAAAGAAAAAAAACTGTCGTACTATAAAATAAAGTGAACAAAAAAGTATTAATTCAAATCTACAAAAGAAAAAAATGATAGTTTACAACAGTATCAATCACGGAAAGCTAAAACGATAAATAATCATCATGTAATCATAAATACTCACCAATTTCAACGCCTTCCATGCTGTGAAAAGCCAATGATTACACTGGTGCTAGCACTTGCTATTTAAGAACGCGCAGGCGCATATTATGATTGATTTGAGAAGAAAACAAAACTTATAAACTTATTAGTAAGTCAATATTAACAAACAGGAACTCTGCTTAGATGTTTTCATTAGGACATTCTGTAAATATCTGAAGTTTTAAGCTAACTTTTTCTGCCTCTGCGTTAATAATAATATTCAAATTGTGTGTGTGCAAAATAGAAAATACCGTACTTAGGTAATATGAACATTATGAACCGATTTTAACTGCCGCATGCCTCAAAAGTTTATCTGTCCAAGTGTGGACAGAAACTTTTGAGCCATATGAAACTTGTACAGACGCCAGTACGTCAAGCTATTTTCCCAATCAACCTAGAACCTAATCCTGGAAGTATAAGTAAGAAATTTGACAGATTTAGTAGCTTGATGTGTCTGTACTAGTAAAATTTTAACTAACAAAACCTCAACAATTTTTTACCTCCGTCCGTCTGACCAAATCTTAACTAATCTATCTTTATTTATTGCGAAACTAAACATAAAGAAAGTTGGAAAACACTCTCCTGACTTAAGCTTAGATACCAAAACCGCTCGTTGCCCCGCAACGCAGCATTTGAAAGGTGCCCATCCATATTTCATGGCAAGCACCCTCTTGTGATTCTCAGCAGCACGCATGCGCTGAAATCTGGACGCCATTCTCACTTTCACTGGCATACGAAGTGTTTTGACATATAACTAAATGTCCACCGCGTTTGGAAGTCTAATGTGTTCTTGACACGAAACATAATAATAAGTGATATTTTGGAAATGGAGCCGCGTGTGACGTCACCCTTATGATAGTGGTGAGAACGATTAGAAGAGATAAAGGTAAGTGACCGATTTTGGTTATGTTGATTAGGGGAAAACAAACGATTTCTGTTTTTTTTTTTTAAATAAGTATTTGATTTAAAATATTGTCACCATGGCTCCTTTTCTTGTTAAATTTATTATGCTTTATGATCATAATTAGATACTAAAACATAAAATTGCTGGCAAACATGGGAAATGAAGGTAGAGTTAATAAATTAATATAAAATGTAGTGAACAAGTGTGTGGGTAAACACGAGGTACTTTTTTAACATTATAGTATTCGTTATTAATTTGAAATGGATTATTTTAATGCCAATCTTATCGTTTTTTAAAGAATGAACACAAGAAATTCTTAATAAACACGTGTACGATAAATAAGCCTAGTGTTAAGCGGGGTATGAAATTGCGGCCCGTTGCTATGGCAACGTCAAGAGGGTTGAAGCCCTCTGGCCCGCAGCGTTCCGCTCACGTTTCCCTCCCTCAGCTGATTGGCTATCTCGGTTGGTGCTCAGAAAATTTGATTTTATGTCGTAAATTGCTCCAGAGATAATAAGATTGGGTTTTGTACACACAGTTGCTCTGTGTAACGATATCTAAAAGACTAGGTATATCGATAACTTAGTAGGTAATAGCATGGTATACAAATATAATATTATTATACCATCGGTAATAGTAGGTATCAAGACTTTGTAGACGGTTAGTTCAAGATATAAATGATTCAAAAACTTAAATCATGACCAAATTCCAAACCATTGAAGTAATTTTTTAAATCTGGCAGCTTTGTACGAACTTTATAAATATAACTCTTAAATAACGTCTATTCAAATCCTTTTTTCTATTTATATTGATGTTCCACTGAAACGAATATCATTAAATAGTGGTAGCAGGTAGACCCAGATATCTAGCCAACTAGATAAGTGAGATGTTGTTTGGCCTTTGTCGCCTATCGCCATCTGCGAACTGTGGGCAAGTCCAACCCCTTTGGTTTCCTTACAAGTAACAGAAAGCCGTTATCAATTGAATTAATTTAGCAGTTATTAACGTTAGAAACAAAATAAGAGGGAGGGATCTTAGGTTTTATAACTTAGGGCCGGATGTAGGCGCTAAAAACGTTCAAGCTTTTAAAATCGGCAATAAATATTACGATAGGCTATTGTTTTTAAAGAGGTCAAGTACAATTTGTACAGATGAATGAAAATTAGGGTGAGGGTCGGTTTCCTCAATTCCATAGGTAACCTTGTGATTTCTGGTAAACGATTTTATGATAAAACAACTTATATGTTGTTTCAGGTGCATCAAGGCGAAGAATATCAAACAACGTGCCTTATAATCTTCCAAACATAGAACTTAGTTACTTGTTGTTATTCACAGTTTTCCTTCCATAAAATTCTAAAGTCCAAAATTAAAAGCGTCCAAGCAATACAGTTTCGGTCCCATAATCTGTCCAAAGAAAATATTGCGAATATGCAATTTATAGATATCGAAAGTTGACGTAATAGTTGACTGTCAAGCCAATTTAGTATGATATCGAGGGAGCTATTGTAATAGAGGGCAAGTCCAGTAGTGTGGATGGTGTTGCAAGCAGCATGTCTGTGTGGGTGGGCAGTGGCGCAGGCGGCGACATGCGCGCGCCGCCCGCCGCCACTATCCTCTCGACCAACACCTCCATGGAGTCCGGGATCGAGGCCGGGGTGCTGCCCACCGTCACGGGCTCGCTTGCCTCGGCCCGAGATTCCCTCGGCTCCATATCCCGGGCAGCAGAACCCCTTTACGACACGGATCACACGGACCTCGGCTCGGAGTTGGACGAGGCGGAAATACGCCGGGAGTTGATGCATGATGTAAGTTTACGAATACTTTTATTAATGTGGCCGTGCCTTAAAACAATAGCAGTTTACGTCATCGCAGGAATATTTGTTTAATTAAGTTACAGTTAGTTTTAAGGTTAATGCACGTTTAATACATGTGTGGGACCTCATTGTTTTGAATGAATCTAATGGTATTGATATAATGTTTTAATTATATGGAGCTGAGCACTAATTTGGATTAAAACAGACTTAAAACATCTTCTAATTAGTTTTGAAAATTAATTCATTATTTTTAATTAACGACTTGCATTTTTGCAGAAATGGCGCCTCCTGTTTGATAGGGTGAGTATTCCAAATTCTTATAGTACATTTTGATATAATTAGGTATACTTTGTTATTGCATTCGAGGCGGAATTCAATACACTTTCGAAGAAATAAAATATTAGAACGGAATGTATTTTTGTCAGAAATTATTATGAAACTTTGATTTAATTTGCTTATTTTCCGCGCTTTAGTTTCGCCAGGTTGAAGAAATAAAACATAGAAAATTCAAATATTTTTTTTAATTTAGAACACAAATAACTTTTAATTTGTTCATAAAAGTAAATATTTGTTTTAAATAATCATGTTTATCTGTTATATTCCATTTATAAACACGATTTAAATACTCAAAAAATATTTACGCCCTAAAAATACATATTTCTTTGCCGAGATTAAAAAAAAACAATCACCGCCGACTATAGTCAATGAACTCATTTGGATTTAGATTAGTTTAGTTATTATCTGTGGAAATTATTATTTCCGCACTTGTGCGGAAAAATATTAAAAATCCACGAGTGTGAAATACATTGCATGTTGAACCGAATCGTAGTGCGATAAGAACCAGTTTTCGAGAAAGTGTACTAAATAATCTTTTCTGTTAACACAGTCGTATTTTCACAACAAGGAAGTAAATGTACCTGAAAAAATAAACTCCTGGCATTGACGAGATGTTGCGGTCTTGGGGTTGAACCGTAATATTATTACGGTTCAACTGAATAACATCTTAAAATAATGTCTTGGGAAGACATTATTTTAAGATGTTATTCAGTTGACAGCGTGACAAGGTTGATGCCACGTGCGATATCTTTATAACTCATTTTGCTACCTGTTGTGTTTGTTGGTAAACAGAAAGATCATTTTATAATCTTTGAATTCTTTCTTTGAATGAAATTATTCATCGGTTATTTAAAAAAAACAGATGTTTCCTACAAAAGTGCAATACCTACACGGTCAAAATGTATGAAACAGCAGATTTTTTTTTTAATAACCGATGAAAAATTTCGATTTAGGGGGGCTCAGAATAATGTACTGAATACGTGGTAACCGTTTTTGCGTCGGTTTCCCTTTGAAAATTCTACACCTAAAGAAGTCAAATAAGCGATGAACGTTTGTATGAGAATCCTTATCTTATTAGTAAATCAACGAAAATTGATAATTGGACTTTCAGTAAAATAAGTTTACTTTCAGTTTCTATGAAACATATGATTTATTGGAATTTTACTCCTAAAAAAAGGAAAATTCTTCCAACAGGGAATGAGCTGTCCGATATCTACGCGAAGGAAGTCGCAGGCAATGTCGTGTTAGTCAAAACATAGAATAACTAATTAAGTTACAGTTCACATTATACCTTCGGCATTGATAAGTTGATTAGCTTTTGTTATTTATAAATGGTATAGCTCGTAAAAAAGCTGGTACTGTTGACTCTATGAATATGAAATGACGATAATTATTTTAAAAGCTTGTAAAAGTGGCAACTCTGTCACATGAGGAGTGAGTTACAGCCCGCATATTTAATAAAAACCGTCGTTTAGGATACGGAAACAAATTTCAAAGAATACTCTTTGTTTTTGACTTATTAAAATGTACAGAAGCGGGATATAAAATGTTTTATAAGTGGATAAAAGAGGCGGTGGCGCGCGGATCAAAAGTTTTGTCGTCACGTAGTACACATTGAGATAGTGCGATACTTCAGATAGCGCAGA
Organism: Noctua janthina; assembly: GCA_963576755.1. Lineage (NCBI taxonomy): Eukaryota > Metazoa > Arthropoda > Insecta > Lepidoptera > Noctuidae > Noctua > Noctua janthina. Next base: position 12,424,429 of record OY755055.1, read on the forward strand.
AGGGGCGCTTCTTATTTTTTGTGCCAGTGTTTTGGGAAACACATGAAAATAAGGCACATGTGTGAAGTGCGACTGACGTGTTATGATGTTCGGGGTGCCACTGTGAAATCATAATCAAGGGCTCGAGTACGTGACCGCATCGGGACGGGATTCAATTAATGAGCCCATCCACTGCTTTACAAAGTCACACGTGTACCTACCTGACTTTTATCGGCATTTATGCTGTTGCTTAGAGATTCGGTTACTAAACCCCGAAAAAACATGTTACATGCAGAAAGCTTGAACAGTTTTTCATCATTGCGTAATACATTCACAATTTCAACGTTATTTCATAATACTTTCTTGCGTTTTGAATACAAGTATTGGCTTAAGATCTATAATTTATTTTATATAGCGACCCGCCACCGTTTCGCACGGGTGCAATTATCTCAAAAATTTCTTTTGTAAAAACCTTGCCTTGATAATTACAAAACAGCCAAATCGGTCGAGCCGTTCTCAAGTGATGCTCCGTCATACATTTAGCAATTGATTTTTATTTAAATAGATAGATAGATGACAAAATCCCAGAATGAAAGTTGGAATCAATGACAAAGTACACGGAATAATAGAGCAGGGCCAAAAAAAGGGGAAAAAGGGGGAAAAGTCCTGTTTGTACCACACGGCGACGACTTTAGTATGAAACCGAATGCAGTGTAAATTCCGCGACTCATTTTACGCGACTCTTAGCTCAAAAATTTACGCTCGTTTGACCTCAGCCTTAGAGAAACCAACGTATCCGAGGCGGATTGCTAAAATTTTCTCACTCGCTTCGCTCGCTGATACATACTTTACTTTTTGAATTCTATTTAAGTTTTTTTTTTTAATTTTCGAGCTCGCTTCGTTTGCTCTTGCATTTTTTAATTCTGAAAAGTTTTCTACATTTCTCGGTGAAGCCACCTATTTAAGGTTTCTTCGCCGAGAAATGTAGATGTATGAATGCTCAAAAAAATCTAACCTATTCGAGATAATAAAAAGTAGCATTTCGGGCTCGCTTCGCTCGCTCTGACATTCGGTATTCTTTTGATTGAAACACAAAACGTTAAAGTTGGCTTTTTCATACTGTACCAATTTGAAAATTTTCAAAAATAAATTTTTCATACATTTATGAACAAGGTGTAAAATTCTACAGATTGTGGTAGAACACTATGTTATTAAATATGACGTGCACCCCGCACGTCATATTTAATAAGTATTACGGTAGGTCTGTCTGTAATACTACATTGGTTTCGTTTGTTGCAGTTCGATCCAGAGGGTTTCGGTGAGATACCATGGCCAGATTTCTTACAAACCCTTCAAAATCCAGATTTTATAGCACAGGTGCCACCGCACAAGCGTGAGGTAAGCACCCTACTGCTACTTCATTGAATTTAAAGCTTTCTTTATTAGTCTATAATATTCATAATTAAAAACAATGAGTTTTCATATTGTTGTTCTTCCTAAATCTTTGGTACTGCCATCCAGCCGCAATCACTAAGAAAATCTTTTCAGGTGATTATGGTAAGGATATCTACATGGTATTTTTTAAGACTGGTTTATTTTTCCTTCCAGATTCTCCTGGACAAAGTACAGAGTGCAACGAGCAACGCAATTACTTTTCAAGAGTTCGTCAATGTGGTAAGTACTGTTCTTATTCCATGTCTAGGAAATGACAGCTTGTCATCCTTCAGTGGTCAACTTATCTACAGAATCTTTGATCCCAATTAAGCCAATAAAATCATTCGTTTTATACAAGTGTGTAATAAATATAGGGATATATGCGTCAGTCGGGGACGGTGTCTTTTACCTCCACAGTGGGTTAGGTTATGTCCCACAGCGGCCACAACGCGCCGCCTCCCACAATACAAGACAACTAAATTAAGATGCAACGCCGATTACGCTCAGCTCGCGCCCGTTCCAAACCTACACGAGTCACTAAAACCAAAATCGACATCAAAGAAGTCCCACCATACAAAGGTAAAAGGAAACTTAACGTAAACTAAAAAGTTAAGATACACGAAACCCTCATACCGAATGGACCCACATCCTTATCGAGTCCTTACTGTCGCGTCTCGAAAGTCGATAAGGTCCGGCACGATTTATTAGGTGGACATTTATTTTTGTATGGTTAAATATATTATCTTAAATGCGTATTAACACTGAGCACCGTCGTTTATTATTTTATTTATTTTGATTAGATCTTAGGGCTTTTGAAAGGCCGTAGATAAATAATTGTTTTTAAAATTAAATTGTTAAACGTTGTCACACGTGCTATGGGACTTTATACTTAATTTAAAAATTTATAATTAACAAATTTGACACAGTTTACCTGCTTATGGCATATAAGTAATTGCTGCCTTAAGTTTAGTTTTATTTTTTGTTGATCATCTTCTAGGTATATTGATCATCTTCTAGGTTCTACCATTGATCTTTTTGCTCGAATAACAACGAATCTCCGAGATAAGCGTTAATTGAACGGAACGCCCGACGATTTTGTTTATGAGCTGTTTAAAATAATTAGGTAGATGATCTGATTAACCCTCATTTATCAAATTAATACTCGAATATGCCAAAAGCAAGTATTACCTCAATTAATTTAATCGGCAGAGGTAGGCGATATTTTTAACAATATTTGCATAAAGGAATCTTAAGAAGCACTTTAATTCGCCCTAATGTCGATCGTAAATTATATTTCCAGACCTCTTTTATTAAGTTATTTAAAAGGGGTTCAGATGGAATCAAAAGTTTTTGTAATTGAAGATTTTATTGGAACCGTTCGACAGTCAAAAAAATACAAGTTCTCTAACTAGGTTGGTCTACAACTAATTGAGATCTAAGGACCTAACTGAACAAAGCGATATATGTTTTGGTTTAACTTTCCGAAACCTGCTGAATCTGAAGCGAGTCTAAATCATACCTATGTCTAGCTTATTATCTGTATTTAGTTTCAAGCTTAGGTTGATTCTGAAAACTAAATAATATCACTTGGTGGGTGTTTAAATCGGGTGGCGTAGTCATGAACTCATGAGTGAGGAGACCCCTTGACATTCGTGCAATCCAGATTTCAGTGTTTTGTTTAGTTAATATCGCAATACGTTTTTAAAAAGGAGAACGTAGGCCTTAGAATGTTCACAAATTATACGACATACCTCAGTAAAAAGTACCTACATTCTTGTGGAAAAAAGCTTGTTTCGCCCTAAGCAACCATTTCTTTGATACCTGAAAATTAAAGAATATTTTTTAAAAATATTGCTATTATTATGCATTTTAATATTTTATACGCAAACCCTGCGTAGGGAACATAGCTTCTTTCCATGTCAAAAACAGTTATTATGCATTGCTTAGCAGCAAGTGTCGATTCACCTCTGCCTAGAAAATTGAGAAAACATAGATACTTTAGAAGCATGTCAGATTTTAACTGGCGCTGCCGCTTTTTTAAAATTCATTTCATCGAAAAATGTTTTACTTACAATTGTGTGGAGGATCGTAAATCAAAATTAAATTCGACGTATAAACAGACAACGAGGGACAGTGTAGGGTCGTGGGCGTTCATGATGCGGCATTCTTATGCTAATCCGAGCGAACCACATTCGAACGGGGTGGGCCAAATTGTTATTTATATTGTCACCTCGCGCTTTTTTGTTCGAACCTACCAAAACTCCCGGCCTAAATTACTGACTTCATAGCGGCCTGATACCATGCTTTGTGATATGTTGTGTCCAGCTATGTGTACCTATAGCATACAAAAAACATCTGCATTAATTTACCTTTTTTTTTTAAAGAATCTTAGTATTCGTTCTCTTCACTAGTCAACTCTTAAAGAGGTTTCCATACTTAGAGTGCATTTCAGGTATTCTTTATGGAGCATTCTTCCGGTTAGCTGGCTCATTTCTCACCATCTTCAAGTATGTCATCAACTTCTCTGGTGGCCGGATGTCTAGCAGATGAAAGGAAGTTATTCTGGGATTAAAAACTCTGAATGAACCGACGGTCCAAATAGCCCCCATTCATAACACAAAAGCGAAATATTCTAGCCTTTTCTCACTTTTTTCTGTCTATTATTATAACATAAAATGTCTTTCTATATGTCGAGTGTAAGTTTTTGCTGAGCAATGAAAACGATCGACGGTTCAATTTTAATTTTTCCTTTTGTGTCGGCTCTGTTTAGGACTGGGTCAAAGTCAAAATAGTTAATGAAGATGTAAGGAAAACTGCATAAACTCTCCACAAAATCAACTCAAAAAGAGAAAAGAACCAAATCCTATTCAACATCAACTGCTTTCTACTTAAACAAGACAAAACTAATAAAGTACTTACCTTAAAAAGTTTATTATTATCGTTTCTATATTTAATTAATTTAATTTTTAAATTAAAGACAAATTAAATATAACTACTTAGAAACAATGAAAAAAGAATTGACGTATGTTTGTAAAAGCCATTTTACAGAGCAAGCATTTATCTATGTCCTGACCAATAAATTTTCAGCAAAAAAGTTCTGTGAATAATATTTGTCTGTTGGGAATCCTGAAAGTATAAATACCTACCAAAGTAAAACCTTTTTATTATATAACCATAAACCAAGTAGAACAATAAAAGAAAGTGCCGAGCCACGGATACGAACGAAGTACAATAGATCGATTGGAACATTTTTAAAAGCTTGTTACTCCTTTGTTATGAAAATGTTTTCACGTTGGCGAACTGAATGATTGATGTAACAGTGGTGACTGGAACAGAAGCTTTTAGGGAAATCGTACTCCCTCCCTACAGCTATTTCCTGACAGGAAATTAGTTCACTCCATTATGTTGATTTAACACCAAAATGTATTAAAGATTAATCGCTGACGAAAACTTTAGTCTCGAACACTTATAAACTTATTGATGTTGTGAAAAGTATTTTGATTTCCATTTCTTATAAAAATGTGCCAGTCCTAGGATGGAATTACCTGTCTTGCGTCACAAAAAACTTTTGTGAGTCGCCGCTGACCCTTAATCAATTTATGGGGCGCTAACTGGAACATGGAAAATGTATTAAAGCTCACTGTGGGAACGAGGCATACGGCAAACATAGTTCCGAAACACTCATAACATTTCATTCTGACTTTTAACATTCTTTTGTCACCCCTAATACCGTGAAATTATAAGTGTGTGACAAAAGTTTGGAAGTAAACTGCTTTATCTGATACTTTATAAGCTTTTGTTAGTTCTTATAGATAAAACGACCATAACTTAAACAATACATTGCTGAAAAAACACTACCAACAACAAATCGGAACTTCATGGTGCGTTTCAAATCCACATTGGGAACAAAAACAATTACTTAATAAAACACACCTCAATCAAAATTAATTGCTTTACGCATTAATCTCTTTATCTTCTCTTACCTACAAAACAACGTGTCCGTTCTCCGAGGTAATGGAAGCAATCATTCCAGATAAGATCCTTCTAATGTGAGAAAAGGTAGACGTTCCGTTCGGATCGTTAATTTAATTTGAAATAATAAAAGTTATATCCATCATTTATCACTTTCGACAAATTTATTTTTAAATGCCCACTTTGACGTCCTTCTTATCTGTGACTGGCCAGTGGGGTGGGAGCAAAAAGACAAAAAGGTCTGTTATAAATAGGCGTAGGCGTGCCGCTGTCGGCGAGGCGTCAAGCCGTCATTAATACGAGGTGGCGCAGGCGCGGCACGCTGGTCAGCACGGTACGACACCGCGCACCACCAGGCCGTTGAGTGCCTTTGCCAAGGCGAAAACCACACACACCCTCATCATTCTGACGAAGGGGAAACAATAACAAAACTCATGCATCACACATGCAAAATATTTGCTCATTTTTCCTCAGTCATTAAGTAAAAATACGATAAAAATAAATTAAATTAGACGTGTCAAAGAAAAAACTTGTGAGTACCTAATTCGTTAGCGGGTCCTGTCACGGGCGCATTCCATCGTCGAGTAAGTTTTCGTGTTCGGTCTGACTGTCCGTCCGTAACTCACACGGTATCGGTGCCATCTAAATTGAGATTTTATTGACGATTACTGTTCTAGCGACGATATCGTTGCGATCTTGGCGCCCGCGCCCGCCGGACCGCGCCGCGCGCCGCCTGCCGGCCGCCACACTTTGATCCCACCCTTGATGTAATGCTTTTCGAACCCTTCATTTATAATGTGGATGTGTGACCTTATACTGTCCTCACTTAGAACACAAATGAAGGCGAGAAGGTGATGTCATTGCTCATTTTACAGTTGTTGAAAATTTGATCGGAAAAGCTTTTTGGGAATATAAACAGTATCAGCAAGAAAACAAACATCCATTCAACGTTGGCATTTTTATTGCTCCTTAGTAATTAATGTCTTACTTACTGAAATGAAAATTCTTGCTCGTTCCAATCGCGATGGAGCTGACCATTGAGAAACATTTAACGACTATTCTTTGACATCGATCAGGACATTAATTTCTATATAACCTATTGTTTCGCATGCGCACAATGAAAGGTATTCTAGTGATGTCAAATGTCCATTCATGTAATGAGGTTTGTTTTCTTTTTATTTTTCTTCATTCTACTAAATGCTTTGATTTTACTTGCCATCTTATCACTTACCTGTCTCGCTGTTTTTCTCTCGATTTTAATATAGTTTAATTGTTTCCAACATTTGTTTTGCCATTCATCAATCTTATTACCTACCTAATCTGAAAAAGCTTTTCTTCTAAAAAGGTACAAAAAATCCCATCCCTCTGAGGGCTAATGTCGCCGAGAGGGACAAATGATGATGCCGCACGGAGGTCACCGTAGTGAATCGCCCGTGGGGGTAGATCGATCGTGTAATCGTTACAGTATTTTTTTTAAAGACCACACCGAAGCAAATTTACAGTAATTTCACGCGCGGCAAGTTCACACGCACCTGTGCCCTGTTGATAGGTTTGTTTACGTAGATAACTAATAAAAGGGATGAATTAAACATTTAAATTTAACGCTTCGAACCGATGAAATAGAACCATTTCAAAACATTTTCAAATCAAAATATTTATTAGCAGGAGGCATCCTTTGTGACGGCCTACAAATTATTTAACAATGGCTTCGATAAGGTTACATAACAACACAAGTGATGATATCATAAGTCCATAAAGCTATGCTATTTAGAATATAAAATATTGTTTAGGTCCGCATGCGGTCATAGCCGGAAAATCCAAAATGATTTATGTACAGTAGATATAGATAAATATTACTAAGGTATACTAAAGTATACTTACATATCGACTTTTTGGACTAAAATGTCGAGTGTCTCTTGGTGTCTCCCTTTCTCCCCTAATGTTGAAAAAAATTACCAGTTTTTCATGATTTGTGTCCAGGATCTGTAAAATCTAACAGCATGTTAAAGCTCGCCTTGATGGATACAAAATTTATTTGGAAATATTATGAATATTTTGGTGGTAATTTGTTATTTGAAAAAAAAAACCATTTGAACCGTTCAGCCTTCAGGCAGCATTTCCTAACCTAACATAACGGTTATCTATTAAAGGCACCTCCTCGTTCTTATTACGTCTTTTTTTCCGTGTCTGCTGTATCAAAAGCTTTTTCTATTCGAGTGTTTCGCCTCATTTTTTACATATTCATTTTAATGTTTGTTTTTTTAATCAATAATCTTGATTTATGTCCGTTATAATATAAAGTGGTTCTCTGTCTGTCACCTTCTGACCCCAAATTATGTTTATTGTTCACGTTTTCTACTGTTGCCCAAGTCTTGATAATACCTAACCTATGTAATTTGGTATTTTATCTGAAAAGAAATACGAGCGTTTAGTATCATGTTTGGTCATTTGGTATTCTCCGAGTAACGGAAACTATACTCAATAATATCATCGACGTTAGAAAACGGCTATTTATGTTTGGTTCACTCATTGAATAATCCTGTATTTCCTAATCAATCCTTAATACACTTCATACTAGTTCGTACCAATGATGCAATCAAAATCTTCTATCTAATGAAGAGTCATACAAGATGATTGTGTACGTTCGACCTAACCTGCATTGCAAAGCAACGGTAGATAAAGCCTACGTAGATCTTTCATCCATGTATGTCAATCTAAATGAAGTAGTCATTAAAACACGGGTATGCTCATCAGATCACAAATAGATAAATGTAAGATGACAATGACATTCACATTCGCGTCGGTGAATGAACTGTTGCGAATATGTGGAGGTGTTGATCGTAAAGATTCCAAAACGGGCCCCCTCAAGATGATGGCATGGCTCGGTGACATCAGCACGGTAACAACAAACGCTGCTCCAAATAGGAGCCTCCCATCCTACCTCGCTGCGAACAACTGACATTTAAAATAAGAAATTGTAATCGAAAAAGGATAATAAAACAATTGGACAGTTACCCGAGAACAAGGCGCGTTGTCCATGGAATGCCGCTCTCTATATTTAGCGAGCTCGTTTGCGTTGTGTCGAAATGAATAATATTATATGAGAGAACAGAAGTTGAGCGGCGCGTATAAATTAGCAGATAATCGACCGACATCACCTGTCGATGCCCACGCGCACGCGACTCGACGCGGCCGTGACGCGCGCGCCGATACTTGATTTACTGCGCTATCTCCGCTATGATACCACGCCACGTGTCTCCTATCTAACATCCACGCTCCACTAAATAAACTTCCTGATTATCTGCGTAACGAAGTTTTCAAGGACCGCTCGTTTAGGTGCCACTTTCTAATCAGTATTTACAAACCTGTATCCTGTACGTTGTCGGCGCTGCAGGCGCACTCAATGTTGTCCATGAAATGGTTCACGCGCCCGATGAAGAGATAAGGCGAGGGCGATGCCAGACGCCTCCCGGACTAAATATTTACAGTGCAACTGTGAGGAAACATAAATACTGGCCGTCCGACGGAATATGTTAGTGCTGTTAATTGGATTCGTCATGTGGCCGCGGGCGACTGTACGCAGGCAGTCTACGATCACCGCCGAGGACAATCACGGGCAGACTTGCTTTGTTCGCGACATCAGTTCAGCTGTAAATAAATCAAAATATACGAGTACACAAACACAAATCATACAAGAACCGAAGAAATTAAAATATTGTTTGATAAAAAAAAAATGGGAAAGCCTGCCATCATTACGCAACAACGCATGCATTAACTTGTGAGTGGGAACGCACATGAGTGCGAATTATCATTCAAAGCTATGCACATACAAATATAGGGTAAACGCCCCTAATGCTGGTGTTACCATGTGTTTGACGTCCAGATAATTACACAGGTGGCGGCTTTAGTACTAATTAACTGCCGTTCTCAGGGAGCTGTGATTAAAAGGAGCAGCGGAATCGAACCTCGACCTACAAGAAATGTCCGATGAGATGTTGTTTACTGCATTAAGACCTAATGAGGAACGTGAATGAAGAAAGGCGGTTATTTGTCACGGTTGTGTGGAAACATTTCCTTGTGGAATTATTTGTAATATCCTTAACTAAGTAGTAAACACGGAAGTTGGTTATATTTTTTAAAAAGTAGGTACCTACGTGATAGAATAAAGTGCAGATGCAAACACCATGTGAAGCGCAAACAACTTGGCTTACATAAAAATTAATTCCGTTGTTATTAAATACAAGTGGCAATTTACTTTTAATCAAAGTTTTAGATTATTGTTTTGAAATATATGTATTTAAATGGTGTAATTTCACGGTGGATGAGCAAGTGCAATTAGTCACTACGGCGACGTGAGAGTAGAGAGAGCTGATAAGGATCACATGAGGCGAGACTGCCGAGCCACCACTCCGTCACACCTCTTGCCTCTACTTCAGTTCTCACGAGATTTTTCAAGTCGGATTAACAGCAAAACTGAATTAAATATGTTTTCTTATTGTACTCCCAGTTCACATAGTAAAAAATATCATCCAGTTTACCCGTTAGCCAGTTGCATATCACTCATTAAATTAGTTAAAGATTTAAGATTAAGACTTGCTTTAGTCCCAATTCCAGTCAAAGATGCTTTAAACAGAGTCAGAGAGAGATCTACTTTTGCCCCACTGTGCGGAGTCGGACTGCACTAGGCTTTAATTAATTGATGATCGGGACAAAAAAAAAACAGTAAGTAAGCGACTTTTGTTCTACAAGTAAGCGACCCGATTTAGGCCGCTTCATCGCTTCACATCAGGCGAGTTGCGGCGAAACTCTAGCCTATTCTGAATATAAAAAAAAAAACGTATCTATGTTTGGTAAGCCTAAGCCCCAAAAACCGATATCTTAAATTAACTAGGTACTAACGATATGGTGTTTATTTGTCCAGTCCAAGTGAACAGTCACAGTGTAGCAGACTAGCAGCATGGCAGCAGAGCGGGCGCGCCGTGCGTGTTTGACTAGAACATTAGCGACGCGAGTACGCGACGCGGCCCTGGCCCCAGCCCGCGCCGCTTTCTCACGCCCACGAGCCACGGACCAAACCGACTTGCCTTTCTTCTTTATTGCTCACTATTACCCTTTGTTCTAACACTAAAATATATCTTTTTAATAAAATTTGCGTTAAATACGTTTTCCATACGTACTTAACGCTTAGTTTAGTACCTATATTAACTTTGTAAAGCAGTAAACAGACGATGATTCAATTATTTTAAATATATTTATATAGGCGTGCATAACACTATAAAATCCCACCAACAAAGGCGCAATGCTTTATAAAATAAACTTTTATTTCACACCTAAACGGAACTAAGCTGAGTGCGTGCGATCCTCGCCACACAAGTCGTTCCTTCCCCGTGTACCGTGTTACCGAGAAAATGACAGAAATAAGCTACACGGCGTAGGCGGCGGTACCGACACTATAATCAATTGTTACAGACCGCTAATGTGCTGTTTACCTTACATTAGCAGCTAAAGGAATAGACTCCTTTGTGACACTTTTGAAAAGGGTATTGTAATAGCATTTTGGAAAAGACTCCTTGTTAAATACCGCGCAAGGAACGTTGGCATCCTAATCCTTTAATACCTGAGGGATTATGACGATATGATTTTACTAAGACGAAAATATTCCGGAACTTAATTTTGTATAAAATGTGGCTAAAGTTTTATTGTTGTTTTTATGCGTTCTGCAAAAATAACACACACAACGTGACTTACTTACAACACTGAAATTGTTTTGTAGGTTGACGAACGAATTTTTCCAAAAGCGACATTTGATTGGCGTCTCCGTTACATTTTTTGCAATCGAACATATACGTTAATTACACACATATCTATAGTTGATAAGGTGACATCACGTGTCGTGGTCGTCTCGGCCGGCGTCCGTGTGCGTGTGGGCAGACAATAGGTTGTGTGTTGTGCGGCGACTCCTCGACTGGCGTGGGCGCCCGCAGCCAAAACGCGATCCTACGCGGTCGCACCGCCCTGACCCCGCCGACCCAAACCAACTTTACCTACTTCATATTTATATTGATTAATTAGAATCAGATATGGCGGCGAGCAATCAAGATTAGAAATACATTCTCCATTTATTTTGGGTGTTTTACCTTTTTCATGAGACCAAAGAAAGTAATTGTAATATTTCATAAATTCACTGGGTGTTCCAAATTGAAATTACTCAGCTTTTGGGTTTTAAGTCATGTGACATAATTAATACCTACCCTTTTTTTCATAAGTACCTGGGCTATTTCTTAAACTTTATTTAACTTTCAAGCCTATAGACAAATTTTGAGCTTTTCTAATGCTTTATGCTTATGATTGATGCTTGCAGGATGCTTATCTTCGTCTGCACTTAATCTTGTTATTTGTTTCGACAAGACTGCAGAGAAAATGAAAATGTCAAATATTTTATGTGAACATAATTTTCCAGTAATATAAACATATAGGAGCGGTAATTCTAAATGTGTCATGTTATTATCAAATCACAGTGTGGTGTGCGCACACGCAGGGCAGCGGTGGCCGCCCCCCGGAGGGCTGGGGGCTTTGTCGGCGCCCCCCGCGGCTCCGCGCTTCCACTTACGTGAAAAATTACACCAAACTCGCCAACTAAGAACTCCATTTCAAACCATACACCGTCCACATAAAACACACTTTACTTCTCAGTTACTTAAGCTTGTTTCGAATCAGATAACTTTAATGCGGTTGTTTTGTCACATACACCAAAAGCACCACGTATCTCAAAAGTGAAACACAATTTTCGTGCTACTATTATCTTTATTGTTAAAGTAATACTGATGAAAATACCTTGAAGGACTGTAGTATCAGAAATACATTTGGCAGGTTGTACGCGGGCTCGGCAAAGTGGTACATCTTAATAAAATCTTGTGGAACGTCCTGTGGCGTCCTCGGTGGCCCATACATGATATATCATACATAATGGACATGAGTAAATATAGAACTACCACTCGTTATGGACACTCATTTATTGATGTTTCTCTTTTTGTGTCTTTATTCATCAGAATTTATTAATCACGTATTCATTTATAAATTTGTTGTTAGAACGTTTTTATAACCAGATTAATTTATGTATAGATTACAAATGACATAAATATTTGCCCGTTGCCGTTTACATTACCTTGCAAGTTTGGATTTTCATGCGGAAATATACAAGGATATCCGGTAGCTAAAAGCTTGCGCTACGGCGTAGCGGGAATACCACGAGTCCACGAGTAAACTATGTACCTTTATGCGTTCCAAATTGAGTTCACAAACCTCACTCGGTTTCTTGGGAAAAATATCTACAGGATCGACGACGTATAATAAATTCGTGTATCAAGCTAATCGGTGTGTCGACACAATTCCGATAAAGTCGTCAACGTTACGAAATCGATTCGTCATCGGTCACCGATGTGATCTACCGGCGCGCCGGCCGTCGTGACGGCAGTGACGGCAGGTGCGAGACACCGATGTAACGCTCCGGATCGGTAGCGATCAACAATTCTATCAATTATTTACAAATAATCCGATCGAACGCTATCCGTAGTTCGGTCACGTCTTTCGACAAAAACATCGATTGGAAAAGTCGTGCGGAAAGTTGTGATCGATTACGTCCACAGATAGATACATAACACAATTCCGGTAATAGCTCAAAATTTTCCTATTTAATAGATTTTAATATTCCCCGAACGGGTTGAACATAAACGAGGTTAAACAACTTATTCACTGTGCATCAGCATGCAACGCAAAAGCTCTCGCCGTGCTGATAAATCACAAAATCAGAGGCAGGTAGCACCTCTAGGGAGGAGCCAAAGTGCTTATCGATAGAGTTTTTAGAGCGGACTTGATAAATAGCATAGCAGTTAGAATACAATCTTATGAAGTTTTTTAAATAATTTAATAACATGCTGGAAATAAACAACTTTCAACTATCCTTAGATAAAAACACTTATTAAATAATCCTTAGATAGAAATTAACCACACCAAAAGTTCATCTTTAGAAGTGTTAAAAAAGTTGAATCTACCAAACCCCACGAAAACTTGTAGATCGATGGTAATTAGAGTAGAGTTCAGTTCATAAATTATAGCAAAACTATATCGATAAACAGTTACACCGCCACCTTTGCTAAGCTCCATTTATAATTTATAATAAGTTAATTTTTGACAAGGCCCGTAAACCGATTATTACTAACAAGGTGGTCCGACGTTTGCGTCTCTTTCTTTCTCACGTTTCTTATAAATTGTCTCCTTTTGTAAAACGTGATGATGCACAGTAAACACACAGCAAGATCCCAGAGATTGCCACCTTCCACCCATTTCTATAATAAAGGTGTCTCTGAGCCCTCACATTTATTTATTATTCTTTACGTTTTGATCCGCCGCGCTTTAACCATGTTTTGTACAGAACAATTGTGTTTCTTTCAAAGACGGAATGGTGACAATTCCAAACATGTTTACCGTCATTTTGGCAAAATTTATGACCGTAGCTTGATATTGTACAAATACTTGACAGAAGTTTTTGTTAACAACTTCCATATATCTATATCCTGGGTATATTGGACTGACTAAAAGCAGTTAAGTGGTAAGGATTTGTCTAATTTTCATATATCAAGTGCACTTAGCTTTCATTGGGAGTTAATATCAAGTGCGGTATGTTGCGTTGATTGCCATTTATATGTTGAGCGGAGTATCAACGGTGCTATTCCTGTCTTGTCCCGGGATAGCGGTTCTCGGAATGCAGCGGAAGTCCCGGGCGGATCCCGCGAGCCGCCTCCTTATTAATGGCCTGTTTAGACGAGCTCCTTTGTTACTCGCTCACGTCCTGCCACTTCAGTACACTACGTACTAATGGCTGCACTAAAACATGTACAGCATCACATACCGAGTTTGTTTCATCTAACTGAACCACGTTTCTTCTTCAAAATGAAAGCTACAACGTCCAATGTAAAGCTGACGCAGCAGAGAACAATAGATCGAAGGTGCACTTTGGCATATTTGTTCTCAGTTTCGACTAGTTTAAATTGACGTATCCTGTTGTCAGATTTCCTGGCGTTAATCCTGTGTATCGGGTGTTTAAATTAGTTACGAGCGGTTTGACTCTTTCTTTTGATGTCTGATTGGGTATCTTCGGAAGGGATATTTTTAAGACTGTTTGAAATGTATTGTAGCTTAGGTGTGTTGTTTAATCTGTAGTAATAAATGGAGGGATAGCCGGTGATGTGTTCTAAAAAATAATGATGGCATGAATCATAGCGTGCCGCGGCGTGAGTCAAATCCGCGTGTTGTCCGGCGACATTCGCAAGGTCGTGCTATTGCCCCCCGCACCCAGTCGCGCAGTCGCGCTGCCTACATCCTGTCTCGTATCATTAGTAAACACACCTATTAGTTCACCATAACTTATGTGAAACATAATAGTTAATCTTACACGTAACTCAAGTTGCCAAATAAGCCTCAGTCAACTTTATGCTTTAAATAAATTGTTACTACGTATAAGGAGCAAGCTTATTAGGTTTTTTATCTACATAGGCATCGCACATTACATACAGAAAAACTAAATCACACTGATCCCATAAAAACATCCCCAATACGTTTTGCAATAATCATTAAATTTTATACGATATCATTTAGAAGCGTTAAGCCAAACTAGGTGCTACGCTGTAGAATACGCGGCGCCCGCGCAGTCCACTGTGGACGGCGCCGGCAATCACAGACGCGATCAATGACTGCCCATTCACGTCATCCCACGTGCTTCTATGTTGGGGGCCGGTTAAATAGCTGAATCAATTATCAATAATAACATTTTTTAGAGACAATTACAATGCTTACGAGTGAGGCCTACTTACTTTCTAGTCGCTGCGATCAGTGCGCAATCAAAGTTGATTGTATGTTTTGGTAGATTTGCTTTATTTATTGTCTTGCTGCTGAGCTGGTATTCGATTACAATATTTCTTCTTGTACAAACGAAGAAAAGTTTATGGACATTCTACGATCCATAACGAAATTAAATTTATTATTTGTAAGCGAAATTTTCCTCGTTTAGTAATAAAGGTTCAGACGTCTGATGTGGAATTCGCTATATCATGTATGATGGATGATCGTGTATTCGCGAATGACTGCATACCTAATCATATACTCTAATAGATGAGGGCTGGGGGAAACGCTTACTATAATATGGAAAATGTTACATCCCAGCGGTTTTCCGGGTTGCCCATTATCGTAAAATATTGGATGCTTATAAGCAGTTTTGTAGTCCTAGCTGTCTTATACTCGACATTAACCTTCATTACTAGCTCTACAATAAACTGTAAGGGTCCCAAAACTCCTCGTTTACCACACAAGGAAGTAAACTAATTTCCTCACGATATTTAAACATAAGATGGTTCAGGAACAAACAAAACAAATAATAAATTTCATTTATTTTCGATGCGTCGCTTACCGCAACGGACTAGAGTAGATGATTGCTCAATTACCAGGACCTCCTTAGTCGAAACACTAACAGCAATCTCGGATTGACTACACTTTCGACTTTACGACATTAAAAATAAACGCTTTTTTGTTTCGCTCCATTAGTAATCTCGGTCGGCTTTACACAAAAGGTGGCTTGGAGTCCGCGCCTTGTCATTAGAGCACAATCAAACATTATGTTTAGGAATCGCCGACAGCTTAACCTGAGTTTTTCATCCATTTCATAATTTGTTATTTGGGATTATAGGGAGCGTGCCGCAAAAGACAAAGTAAACATTACCACCGTTACGTCTGGTCGTCGTCGGCCGGCAAGAGCGCGCGGCGGTGAGCGGCGAGCGGCCTATCAACAAACAATGTGGAGTGATAATTGAACGTCATCAACGTTTTTGTGTTTTATATTGTGCGGTGGGTGGTGCGTAATGTGAATATGATTTAGTACGCCGACGACAAGAGGTGCCGCGTTGTCATCCATGAGCAATATTTTGAGGCGGTAGAACCTGTTAAGAAAACCTTCACCAATAGGGCGGGCTTGTTCTTGCAAGTTATTGTAATGACTGCCTGGAATCTACAATTATGAGCCATTTCTCACATTAACGTAAATAACATAATCAAAAGCAATTTAGATTGTAATCCATCTATGAAAACATTTATGCAAATTCATTTATTTTCATTCATGCTATAACAATGGGTAGGTGTATTAGGATGAGAATTCAGTTTAAGTTTACAGTTAACTTTAGGTTACTGACTCTACAAGTGTCGAGTTAATGTCTTAATCTTAATTATCTACCTTATTTATACAATATGTTTTGTTTCGTTATCAAACAGGTAATTCCTCGTGACAATGTCTATTTTTGTAGTGGAATACAATTATACAATTGTATATCCGTACAAAACAAGACATTTTCGACCTTTGTACATAGTGGCATGGTCTACACTTGTCACATTCTCAACAATTTCCATATAAACTATGCGCACAATTGACTTATGCAATTGCAAACTCAGAAGTTTGGTGCTGAAGACACTGCCGTCGCGGCGATCCCATGCTCTATGGTCCTTAGCCACTAGCGTGTCCAAATTCAACTAAACAAAGATTCCACAAAAAAAAAACCCAAGGATGTCTCAATGCCGCCACGCTTGATCAACACTGGCCAGATATAAATAATCACGCATTACTCACATCGGTAACAGATAACAGCAGAATCTGCATAACGATTGCGTAGCATGCGTGTTTCAGTGCTGCTGGCTTTACGGTACAGTACGGTAAATGTTAATGGGTCTTATTAGTTCCGCCACATGCCGCCCGGTCGGCTAGCGAGTGGTCGACTTCTGCCAGCGGTCATGCTTGGTGACACCCCACCAGCCCGCCACTTCTGTTTGTTTCCATTTTTTTAATCTTGTTAAATTTACACTGTAGTCTATGGTCCGTTTTGTAGGAACTGTAAAATGTATGGAAAGTTAACGGTACAGCTGGGTATTAACATTGATGATGTTAGGTTGAGGCTCTATGATTTTATTTGTAGGGCGTTTGTTTTATAAAGTAGCTCTTTATGTTATGATTTTTTTATTAGGTATGTCTGTCTAATCTTGTACCTACTCAACAAAATCAGTGTAGGGACATATACATTAGCTTCAACTTATTAAAGTTTCAATTGCGAAACATCCTACTAATATTATAAAGAGTTATTAGTTTGTATGTATGGCGTCTCCGGAACTAATTATCCAATCCTAAAATTTCTTTCACTGGCCGAAAGCTACATTACTCGTGGGTGCTATAGGCTATAAATTACATTTATATCATGCATATTAGCCGAGCTATCACAATTTTTGCGGTTAAAGTCGCGGGCGAGGTGCTAGTCAAATATAGGAGTATGTATCTACTATTTATAGATTGTAATGCAATAAACAACTCTTCAAAATATAACATCATGTTATTCAACCATACAATTTTGGACTAAGTTCCATCTTTATAAGTTAACAACATAATCTGACGTTATCCTGGGAATAATTAATAATGATGAACGCAATACGAACGGTAAAGTAAACTTCTATTGTTAAAAATCTTTTACGGTCAAGTAAATTTCATGCAGCTAACCCTTTCGAATCGTTAGCAATGGATCACGAAAATACACAATTACACAATTATATTCATTGCCATTTTTAAATGGCAAGATTGCTATAGTTACCAAGTGATGTGTTCGACGTAAAAGGACTTAGGAGCGGAAACACAATACGATTCTGAAGAATACACCCAAGAACACTCAGCATTTTATTATTACGATTTTTTTATTATCTTTTATTTGATGCAAGCAATAAAAACTGCCCTGCGCCTCTACATAAACTGTAAACAGCGTAAATAATGTCGACAAGATGTAAAGTGGAGCTCGCTGTGTGCTTGTGTGTAACCCAATTGGTCGAGTGACGCAGCTGATGCGATCCGACAGTTATTGCTTCCCAAATTGCGAATTTGTAAATATTAGTAAATCACAAGAATAGAGTAACACAAAGACGGACCCGGATCTAGGCCCTCTTACCTGCGGCTTCCGAAATCCGCGAACAAAAAACGCAAAATTGATTCAGTGGGACTGCACAAAAAGCTACACATTGTGTCCCCTGTATTTAGCGATGCCGATTCGACTCGACAAATAAGGTTATATCGTTTGGAAAAAATATGGATTATTAGTTTGAGAGCGTCCTATTGCTACCAGTTGGAGGGATAGACATATTTGTATAGGTTCGGTAACAATGCACGAACTGGATCAATACGGTGGATGCTTTTTAATTGACTATCGACCTGATTATCGTTGTTCGTGGAATGTGGGTCAGTGTTAGATGGCATCCAGTAAGCAGGCGGGAATTGGAGGCAGGATGCAGGTAATGAGAGTACTGAGCAGCGGTGGTACTGGGCTCGCAATTGAGATGACGAATCCTACGCATTAACACTTGTTATGATATCATTGTACATGAAACTCGTAATATGTTCTTCGTAAACGTTTATCGACCACTGCTCAGATTGATTTATGGGTGACTAATGTCACCGGCAATTTTTTCATTACAATGCTATCAGTTGCCACTATTGTGACTGCTATTGAGATCTTCCTTCTAGATCATATTTAAGAGTTCCTTAATAACTGTCTTTATTATAATCAATCGCACGACGTTCTCAGCTGTGCAAACTGATCCCAAATAGATTCATACAACAGTCAGTTTTGGAGATTTAGATATTACAGATACTAGATACCGAGTTCAGTATAGTCAAAAATTTCAATAAAACTCTTCAATGAACACTACAAATTATAAAGAATGTTATCTACTTGCATCTTAATACGCGGGCTCAAAGTTTGTAAGCATACAGGAAACGAATCATGATGCTCATCAATGTTAATACTTGCACAGTTAAGACAAAAAGAAACCGTCGGCGCGGCGCGTGCGACAATGAGGAAATGCTTCGGATGTCCCGGCTGACGACATGCGATATACACCACTACACTTGGTACATAGAACATAGCTTGTAGCTACTTATGGACACCGAACGGGGATTATCAACTATGTTTACATTGCTAAAGAAATGCTTTCGTACTTTTGAACTAGCTACTGTAGATACAAATTGTTCAGAGGTTTTGAGTCAGTTATAATAACAGTTTAGTTGCTATGCCAAGTTTCATTCGTACCTTAATTTTAAGGAATTTTATGTCTGTTGAAGAGTAGACTGAATTACAAATTCTTTGCACAAAAGTCCTGGAATGCAAGACTTATTTAAAACTCGGATGAAAACGATGCAACAACGATCACATTCCATTTCAATCAAATGCAAATGATTGTAGGGATACATTTCATGCAAAATTTGTTGCGTGCAAAAGCATAATCAAATTCTGCAGTTTTAAGAGAAATTGCAAATATGCTAAAATATTGCTCTAAATGTAGACAGAAATATTTGGATTCAATACCAGAACAAATTCTGTGAAATTATTCCCACAGTATTTTAGTTACATTATATCTAGGCTAATAAACTGGGCTGAATTTGAATGAGACTACAATTTTGCTAGACAAACTAAAGTTTTCAACAATAATGCTGCGCGTAAATTGTTGTTCCTTTCCGGGTCAGCTCCGAAAGAAGTTTGCACACAATCTTTCAAAATTAGTGATCACTAATTCGCCAAAGTAGCCTTTGCTCAGGTGCGAAATCGATACCTCCGATCATCACATGATTCGATCCCGGCTATCGAATTATATCGAGTAATTGTGGTGTTTATGCCGGCAGCGTCGCGTCGGCGCCACAAAACATTCACATTACAAAACATAGAGCTGTCAATATTATTTACCAACTTTTATGACCATTCGATTTTGTATGGGAACGTTAATGTTAGATCGTTCTTCGTAATGCCTTTATTGGTGTCCGGCCTTGATGGTTGACGTCAGTGAGAAAGTGGCTACGTTTTATGGAGAATTGTGTTGTATACTGTGACGTATACCGTGAAGTAATTACCTGTCGGCTTGTGTATTATAATTTTTAAAATAGGTACATACCAAGAATTTCTCTGACGACAGTTTAATTCAATGTCACTGGCAAGTTTGCAGAATGCGTGCAAAAATCCAATCAAAAATAAAAATCCCCTGTGGAACATTATAGATACACGTCAAGCAATTGTAAAAAGGAAACTGTATTAACATTTGACCTTCTACCTCATCTGTGGCATTATTGAAAGCAGCCGAGATCGGGCGCCGTGTGTTTATTGGATAATGAGGCAATCCCGCGGCGCGCGGCGTCCCGCCTCGATCAATTGAATGATTGGCCGCAGTAGTCATAGCTTCGTCGTCTGACACTCGCTACCGCATCTACTACTACGGAAAACTCATTTCACTATAGAAAATGACTCTGTTTCCAAGAAAAGAGAATGACCTCATTTAGTCATCGTTTGTGGCCTTTTCATTTTGGGCTTTGCGGATATTGTCCCCTGTCTTTTGATTATTTTAACACAAAACTACAAAACGTTACGAAACCTTTAGTGTGTGTGAGAATCTTTCGAGATAAATTCCAGAACCTTGGTAACGCTTTCGACGACCTTAGGTACAGCAAGTAATTACGGTAATCAATCACTGATAAAAGAGGCAGTCACGGTCTACATACATTGATTTACAATACGTAAACATACACTAATTACATAAGAATATATCTATGTATTCTATTATCATGTAGAAGCATTCTTGGAACATCATCATTCCAGTCGACCTCTCTAAAGAATCTTACAATTCAATGTAACAGTACCAATTAACTTACTTATGTAGTATATTTATTGGTAAACAGTTAACTTGTTAATTAGGGAAACCTAGCGAATCCGCCGTGCCGCACAAACGAATACAATTTGCTGGGGCATACCGCAAATTCAGTTGGTAACCGTAAAAGAGCAAACTGACGAGTTTCCCATCAAATTGCGTCGGTAACGAGTGGGGGGTACTTTTCCGCGTTTTTGAAATAAGTGCAGTGATTTTCAGAGGCGGCCACGGTGACGGCCCACGTGAACTAGCCCAATTAGTCGGTTGTTAATGAATGGATTAGTGAGCGCGGGTTAGATGCCGCGCGCTCGTTACTGCTGACTGCTGAGAAGCACCGCGGGTGTCGCATTATGTAGAAAGGTACTGTAAACTCGTATGGATTGCGATTGTTGTGGAACCGAAAAAACTTAAGGAATTATTTCTGTCTTAATTATTGTCGGCTGGAAGCAATTTTTATCATTATTGCAATAAAGGCCTTGGAGGTTAAAGTTTAATGATTAAATTAATAGGTGGATACTTATTAACTGCTCGTAAATGCAGTGTTTCAAGCTAGCAAGGAACTCGTGGCTAAATAATAACAGCCGCTTGGGTTCGATCTTAAGGTTAAGCCGCGCTTGCCTAGGTTGGTCCGTGGATGAGTGACCACCAGTTACATACCGAGTTTCCTCCGTGCCTCGGAAAGCACTTTAAGCCGTTGGTCCTGGTTGTCATTTGTAGATGTTTGACATGTAGTCAGTGGCCCGAAAGTCTGACAACCAGTCTTACGAAGGGGTATCGCATTACCCAGTACGAACTGGGTTGTGGAGTTCAGATAGGCAGTCGCTCCATGTAAAATACTGTCATTCAGCTGCATCCGGTTAGACTGGAAGCCGACCCCAACATATTTGGAAAAAGGCTAGGCAGATGATGAAATGCAGTGTTTAAAACTCTTAGGTATTTCACAATCAGAACATGTTCATGTACGGGTTAACACACGTCATCATCACAACCCGAGGTGGTGCAAACTACTATTTACTCTTTACTATTCATTTTCCAATTAAATCATTCACATTCCCTAGCGTTAGCCTATCTGTCACTATTCTATATTTAGAGGTCAATATCATCGGCAGCTCTCTACTGCAGGTTATTGTCTTATCCAACTTTTTGTTTACCCCGTGCGTAATTCCGACTAGACGCAACTGTAACGGACTCCACAGTTGATCGATCTGAACTAGATCCACGGCACCTATGGCCAATCGTGCGTAACTAACAATTAGGGCAAATGCAATCAAACATTCACGTCGTTCTGAAATAATAGAGGTATGTGATATAGTTTTTGTTTAAATATTGTGCCGAACGAATGGTTCTCAACTTAGATTTTGACTCTAAGGATCCTATTTGTATTTTTGAAGAAACTTTAACATGGAAAACGCATGATTTAATCGGACAAAATTAGTTTAAACGATACTTGTTTTACTATCGACGATCAAAGTGTCCCATCACTAATAAAGTTCGGCGATCATCTCAAAGGTTACGTCAGTTCTCATAGTGATCAAACACAAAATATTGACCCTACCCGGCTCACGGCTCTCCAACTTTTCCCATAAACTTTGTAAAGCAGTCGTCGACACGTCGCGTTGCCCGTATTTGTTGGGAGCGGCAAACTGCCAGTGCAAACAACTAGTGGTCAAATCCCTTAAGTAGGCAGCGGGTCAATATTTTTGTTAATAATTTAGTGTGCGGTGATTCCCACGGGCCGTGGAAACGTAAGAGAGGGCTCGCTTACAGCTCACACCCTCTCTGACTAGGATGATGTTTGCACAGTGTTCGGTGACCTGTACGACACCATCTACTCAATTTCATTGGACTCGTATTTAAATATTAAGCCCTTCGTATCACTTTCTCTAATACCCATCAACGTATCATTTTCAGATTCACAAATGTGTGATACTTAAACTTATACTGTCAATTACGTACGGAATATCTTTCGTGATTGTTCATTATTTTAAACTCCCGATAAAAAGTGACAATATAAGTTTAGTTGTAAACCGTGAAAGCTTAAAACAGTGTTTGTATGATACTTGTCATTATTTAATATGAAAACTGGTATCAATTCTCTAAAGCAATTTCAACTTATAATTTTTGTAAAGTTCTGGAGAAGACTGGTTAATAACTTTTTGATCTCATCGGAGTATTCATTAAA
This sequence comes from Noctua janthina, assembly GCA_963576755.1. Classification (NCBI taxonomy): domain Eukaryota; kingdom Metazoa; phylum Arthropoda; class Insecta; order Lepidoptera; family Noctuidae; genus Noctua; species Noctua janthina. Next base: position 12,447,758 of record OY755055.1, read on the forward strand.
TGGAAGCAAGAAGTTGGTCAATGAACAAATTAACAATACGTGGCTCAAACAAAAGATAATTAAGACGTGATGCAATAAAACCGTTTGCTTATGTGCGGGAACAAAAGGGAGCCGAAAAACTGCGAATCGGATAACCACGTCACACTTTCATAGAATCACAATAACATAAGGTGTTTATCAGCTAGACATGCTTGTAAGAACATATACGTGACTACCAATGGTTCTCTTTTGTCTTGGTCGAAGCTTCTAAGGTCAGTTTTAGAACCTGGATACTTAGGTATTCCCAGGGCTTAGTCATTCCTAATTTAGCTACCTACATGAATCACCCTAAGTTTGAAATGATAGATGTTGATGGAAGTTTTTGTGAATTTTTGCGAATCATTAGCGATGAATTATTCGTGACTCAATAGTAACCACGACTCAAAGTACTTAATGCGATCACTTGTCTAAGGATATAAGTCCGATCACTTGACTACGGAATTATGGATGTAAGACCCTAATTCATAACATTTATACAGACGTGACCAGTAAATTTCGTCTACCTTGACATTTCATGATGATCTTACTTCAATGTTAAGTTTTTCAACATTTTAAAAGGGAAAGGTGAATCAAAATGTCCATAAAATATCAAAATTAACCGATTAACAATGGTCGCACGTTTCGTTACGAACCTTCACGTTCTCAAGCTTGGCATATAGTTTAGTTCATGAAAGGGAAAAATAGTTCAGCAGAAATGGGATGTCGGTGTGAAGTAGCTGGGTACCGAGCACGTGGTGCAAATTGCAAATACCACACTCTCCATATCTTTCCGACTAAATACAGTGCATTTTCCCACACTTCGTTATGCAACGAGCATACCTCAGCCCATTAGATCATTTTGTTTTATAATCAAACGTGAGTAATTGCTAAATTATTCTGCTCCCCACGCGTCAATGTAAATTATCCTTATACAACATGTTTGATTTCAGCGTCAAACTAACTTTTAATGGAATAAGTAACGAGGCCAAAACTGCCTAACTTACATAAATACATATTTAACAGCTGCATAGGTAGTTCTAATAAATATTGCAGTAAAGCTTGAAAACATACACATAAACCGTACGCTATTAGATAAATATAGTATAGGTTCCAGGAAGTTTTTTTTTTTCAATAAATATGACAATGTAGGGAAGTGCCAAAAAACAGAACGAATGACAAAAAGTTAGTGTTGGCAAGCTAACATGTTTTTCTAGCTTCGGTATGGATGAAATGGATCCGGCTGGCGTCTGGATTTATTGAACGAACTAGCAGTTGCCCACGACCTTCACGAAATTATTATAAAAATATTACTTCCCTCTTTGAATCGGATTTTGTTAATAATTTCAAGGGCTTAATTTTTTTGCACGGAACCCTAACCCTTTTTCTAAAATAAAAGTAGTGTAAGTTACTCCTTGTAACATCAGCTATCTGCCTGTAAAAGTCTCGACAATCGGTCCAGCCGTTTAGATTAGCCGGAACCAACAGATAGATAGACAAAAAAATTTAAAATGTTTTTTTTTTTTTGTTACAAGCAAAACTGTTATTTTGAAATTACAAACAGACACTTCAATTTTATTTATTTGAATAGAGAAGTACTTCAGGATTGAAAGAAGATTTTTATAGTGTATGTATGTACCTAATGATGTAGAAAATGCATCTTTATGGGGTTGTTGTTACGTAAAATTATTGAATGGTTATTTTTACCTTTATATCTCAAAATAAGTGAGGTCAAGGTGTAATTTAGAGTGAAGATTTCGCATGATTATGATTGCGTGTCGAAACAGCTAACTGAAAAAATGGTAATCGTGTTAAGTGCAGTTGGAACGTTGATGTAAGACTTCCAGCACAAATTGATGCAAGGCTACTATTGTGTGAACAGCGAGTGCGAAATGTGGAGCACTAATATGAGAACAGCAAACATTTGCAGGCTTCTCACAGGCCGTTCATATTGAAAAAATAATTACCACTTAGTGGATGGACAGTTCGTTGTAATTCTACAGCCTGTAGCTAATGCGTTAAACAAATACGTAAACGTTTTTCACAAATTGGTTGGCGCCTATTTTGAGTGTACAGAAGTGGTATGGGACGGACTTACAAGTTGGGTAGTGGATTCGAACCCAAGCAGGCAATAATTAATTGTTTTTGTGGAATTTCTTTCATCACCACTGGTCCAAAACAGTAAAGGAAGACAGCGTCAGTAAACCGCCATGTTTTCCGAAGACAAAGTTAACCGACCCGCTCTAGGTCGAGCGATGGATAACAACCTACTACCTCTAATGGGGAGGTCTATGTCTCAGCAGTGGCAACGTTAAAGGACTGCTAACTGATTACGCACAAACCAACAAAATCACTTCGTCACCCGTTGATGAACACAGGTTCATAAGTTCATACAATGAACGGACATGGAGAAATTGAATGAAACCTACAAACAATGCGATGTAACTCTCACGATTTCCGTAGATATGTCATGTGTTATGTACACAAGGTTGACATTACGGACGCAGTCTGAGCGGTCGCGGTTGACAAAGGGCGCGTCGCACCAAAACAATAACAATGTCGACAGCGGCGCGTGCGCAGAGTGCGCAAGTGTAACAAATTGTTTCACACTACCGCAACACCGATAACAACAGAGATAACTGGGTATAGGCCTCTTGATTTGATTGTTTGTATGACCTTATAGCTGTTAGGCCTGTCTATTTTATTGTTAAGGGAAGTTGGTATCGTATCTCATTGTCGGTAGTTTTAAACCACATAACCCGAGTTTTATAGCAGTTTGCTGAAGAGGGAAGGAAGGAATATATAAGGTCTATTTTTTCATTCACGTAATATTTTATGAGTAACTTCTTTAAGTCGTAAAGTCGCCATAGCAACGAAAAAAAAATTATCTAAGTGTTTTTTTTTCATACAAAACTATTAAAATTCTAAATTTTTTTGAGACTTTTTGCCTTTACTCTCCTTTACTCCCATATTATAACAATGACAGTAGGTAAATCCGACGTAGTAGACTAGTGTAATGGATGCTTAAAAATAAGGAGCCAGTATTTATTTTGTGGGTCAAGTAATTTTAAATTATTTATTTTTATAAAAAAATATACTCAGATAAAAAAAAAATCCCTTGAAATGGCTTTGTTATAGCCGTCAGATGATTCCCTGAAAATATTTCGTGTATGAATAGTTAGACCTTATATACAGTGGACTTCAAATGCTATAGTCGTTTGAAATATAACAAATGCGAATTCGAGATATGATTTGATCTAGAACTAAGGAACACTATTGAAAAGTGTTGTGGAATTGGTTACAGATTTTTTCAGAGAGTTTTATAATTTTAAGTAATTACGAAATATGTCATTTCAAAGAGTATAGCAAATTCCGAGTATTTTCTTTTGTTTAACGAATTGCTAGGCGTATTACTACGTCTAAACGCCTACGTCAAAACGCAACATGCATTTTAATTAATCAGAAACATCATAGGAATTTCCTTTGAAAAGTGATTCACTAGCGTAGGTCAAGTTCCGCCATAATTCGGTTTTCAAAGAGAAATGAATCACGTCTGTATCGATGAGCGAGTGAATAAAAACGCGCCGCGCATACCGGAAGGCAAGCGGACATGAATGACGTCGCCGATGCGCCGCGGCCCGCGTGGACCAAAATTATGCCGCAATGCACCTGTGCCATAGAATAGGCTGCAGACACGCTACCCGAGTTATGCAAAAGTATTGTAAAATATAGGAAGCGAATGGACATTTTGAATTGTAGGTATAAGTAGGTGGTTGTTGTTAGAGAATTTGGTATTTGCTGTCAAATTCATAAAAAAATATAAGAAAACATGTTTGTGACGGGGCAGATGATGACTGAAAAATTAAAATTAAAATGAAATTTTTAATTAACATTTGTTTTGGTAGTTATTTATGTACCTAATGGTAAAATTACTTGTTGCTTCTAAATTACTTCATTTATGAAGATGAAAGAGGGCATTGATATGACTTTAATACTGTTGCCATGTTGTTACGTACAATTTAAGTTTTTAAATTATTATAATAAAAAAGTTTGAGACGCTATAGAAAAACAGAACCGTCTACGACGCACAAATTAAACTCAATTAAATATTCTTATAAGTAGATCTAACGTTAGAACAATGAACTGATACTTCCACAATAAACAGACATGTCTATAGATCACAAGGTTTGATCTATACTCTATGGTATCAATATCGTTGGTCGAATTGAAAAGGCAACCGGTCGTCTTGTACGTGAGGCAACTACGCGATGCGCGGGTAAGCAGAATGAATTCATTCATTCATTACTACAGCAGGTATGAGGTACAATGACATCGGGTCTTAGAGATTTTTTGTGTCACTTGACTCTTAAGTGCTGGTAATTATGATCAAGGTAGTGGGTGATGTAGTACACATCTATAACTGTTTTGATAACAGCTGCGATTAGAAGGCTTTGCTAACTTTTTGTTAAAGACTTTGTCTGGCTTTTAGACAATAAATATTTTCATTTAAGTACTAGTAACTCGCTTGACTGGAATTTTGTTTTCCTAGAAATACCTAGAGCTATTTTATTTTATAAAAAATGTGTCATTTATATTTTGAACGCCTGTTTACATTTCACAAGCTCATATAATAGAACAATAAGCGCAGTAAACGAAACGTAACGGGTGTCCCGGTGTTTAGTGTTTACAATGGACACGGAACGTGAGAATTTCGCTCTAAACCAACATTATCCGGGACTTTGGAGGTGTCCTACGTGCCAGTACAAAGAAGGCACACGACAGACCAGATTTTACATTTTATTGAGTAGGCGGCCTAACACAAAAGGTGTCATAAACAATGCATATCTATTGGCCGGTGCAAGACATTAAGCCGTGGAACTTACACACAGTCACGTAATAATTTTTTGGTGAAATAAAGCAATTGTTAGCTCGGTGCAACCCGTGGGAAAAGCTTTTTTGGGATTTGACTTCCCTGCGATACTTCCTGTTTAAAGAAAAGAGAGTCAAAGAATGCAAACCTTTGAAACAAGGAGGACTTTTTTCGAAGTCTTGAAGACGTGACGTTTCTGACAGAAATAACGATAATGATCCAAGACTTATAACAGAATACTTAAGCGCAGTTTACAAGCATTAAATTAAGCAAGATGTTATTTTTTATAGATTTATTTTATCACAATGTTTTCTTATTTAACCCAAAGGTTGACTGGTAGAGAATGCCTTGTGGCATTAAGTCCGCCTATGTACCACTATTGTACATGAAGTTGATATAAATAAATAATTAATTTAAAATTTTCATTACATATATAAGTTGCAAATGTCTAATATAATAATGACAGTGATTAGTCACATAAACAAAATAGGTATATCATCATGTAATGCTAAACAAGCTATAATTACGCGCAAAGATTAAAACTCAAAGGTCAGAAAGCCAAATTCAAACAGTAATATTCTCTGGCTGCAGTTACCAGGTACCCACACACATCTGCAATCGGAATAGTACAAGTTAAAGGTGCCATCGATGTATAAGCACCTAATCGATCAGCAGAAATTAGTAATAGCGATACTTTACTCATACTCTTATAAAACACTCTAATCATCCACAGACTGAATTCACCCTTTGCTGGGTATAGGCCTCTCTTTTCTTGTGCCAATCTCCAGGTTCCTGTACCCGCGTCATCCAGGATGTTTCCCCCGAAAAGAAAAATAAAAAAGAATCTGTAAAATCTCAAGGCACACAAAGTACTTGAAAAGATATCATGTTTGGCTGAATTCTATCGATAAAACGTGTAAGCTGTGTTGTTCCGGTAGCTTAGTACTTACTGTGTGATCGATGGTGGGCCGACATCCGGCGGACACACGCGAACTTCCGCCCCTCTATTGTCCTCCACCCTCGCTACTAAACACATTACCTCGCAATGAGCCCTCTAAGTGCGTCCCGTGCACTATGCGCTTCCCGGCGCATACCAATGAGCTGCGTCATGCACCAGACGTGCTATTTAATATTATTTTTTTTACTTTTAATTATAATTTGACATACTGTCCAACAATAGACATCTAAAGGTCAATAATTTTTACGAGTATATGGGCGCTCCCTCTCTGGGCTTATACACCTGTTCAGATTTACTTGTTTCTGTACAAAATCGAATCTTGAATTTTTACATTACTGGAGAATGCTCTCTTTGAGGGATGACTATACGTACGAGTACAAAATAATTAAAGTAAAATAGCCTTTATTTACTGAACGCAATATTTACAAGACACTAATAACAAAACTAAAAAAAAAAGTAGGTACTATAACCTTACAAATACCTACACTATTAATTTTCTATTTAGACATTTTTTACTATCATAATCATAAGCATAATCAGCCTATTAATGTTCCCACTGCTGGGACGCAAGCCTCCTCTCTGCGAGAGGGATTGGGCTATAATAATACTAAGTACTTAAAATTTCTAAAGCCCTAATTTCAGTGTGCCTATTGGTAAAGGCTTCCTCTAGCCTGATGAGTAGGTATAAGAGTAAGAGAAGAAAACAAAGGATGGATGGACTGTGTGAAGGATGATTTTTGGCTAGAAATTCATGAGGTCACGATTTATAGAGAAAGGTAGAAGACGGCATTATGCTGCGGCGACCCCAAATAAATGAGTACAAGGGCAACAGAATGATGATAACATGGAAGTGAACATAAAAGGTGGGCCAAACTAGGTAACCCATCTGCAACGAGCTTTAGTTGAACTACTTACATCACGAAAGTACATATCTTAGTATTCAAAAACCTCGGTTTAAACAAATACTTAAATTTGAATTAGGTAGATACCATTTTAAAATTTAAACTCAATACCCAAAACATTTAAGTATACTAATTTAATGCCACTTCAACATGAAAAGGGAAGTTCGATAAATGCTAATTGGTCTTCAACAACTGCTTAAACGGCCGTAAAGAATTCTTTAATCGTTGGCGTAAGCGATCAGGCAAAATCGTTTGGAGTCCCCAGACATTATGCGTATCTGTTCTTTAACTTATCTATACGGAAATGTGTTTGTCGTAATTTTATGCAGAGCATTATTTGAAACGGTCTTACAAAGTAATTACATGTTGACTGTAACAGCTATTGTATGTCGTTACATAATTATTTCCAATAATACATAATTACTGTAATTTACTTGATGTATTTGCTATTGTATATAAACGATTACATAAAGGGTCGTCCTTTATTCACGTGAGGCTTGAACAGAAGCGGAGCGGTCCCAAGAAAAAAATCTTGCTTAATCACGATTGGAGGGGGGAGGAAATAATGTGACAATCACGTATAACTTTTTCATGGGACGAAAAAAATGAATTTAAAGTGTGTCGTGTAAAATATATTTTATCAATAATTAATTAAAAACCCAAGCAAGCGATTTTTTTTTTTAAATGTGGCCTAAAAACCTCACTAACCATTAGTAATCCTTCTGGATCGCTTACCCACATCTTGTTTTACTTATGCTGACGAGATGACTTTGGAACCATGAACGAATATAAAAAAGAACTAGTGTGTCTGATCGTCTTTATCATAAGCAAAGTAAATATGTAAATCATATGACATTTGCATGCCGCAGAAAAAAAAGTGAACTTTTTGGACTAGTTTATACAAGTCACCCCTCAGGCCAGACGGCGCAGGGGTGGTGCCACGACGGTGGCAGGTGCTCGTACGCACGTGCACCGCAGCTTTCTCGCCGCCACACCTAGGATTAACTCAGATGAATTCTTTTACCAAACACAAATACAAAGAATTTGGGTTCCAAGGGCAAGCCCAGACATAGTTTCGAACAAATTATAACAATTTAAAAAAATAACAAAGGTATATAAGGTCCCATTAAAATAGATGGATAAACTTTTAGAAATCATTCAGACCACCAAAATAAGGATAATGGCAAAAAAACAAAAATAAGAAAAACGCATTAGATACTTACAAGAAAAAAATCAACTAACGAAAATACACTAAAAATGTTGATTACCCAATGATTTCAGGTCAAAATAAAATCATTTTAATCAGTGTCTTTTTTACTTGGATATCTTTGGTTAGACATACTGAACGCTGTGTTAAAATTTGTCCACCTATTTTAATGGGACCTTTTATATCCAGTATATTATACAGTTGATACTGCCACGGACATGTTGTAGTATAATAAACTAAAGAAAAACCTTTTCATAAACAACACCAATGTAAAACTCACAAAATTAAAACAACATTTATGAATGGCCGGTCTCATGAAATAAGCTCGGCTGTGTTAAATATTTTGTACAATTTTCTGAAAAAGGGCACGTTAATGTGCCGAGTTAACAGATTTCATGCCCTTATTAGTTTCAAGACGAAGGAATGTAGTTTTTACCTTACCGTCGGTGGCGCATACCTAATCAATTTATAGTCAGGTAACTATAAAATGGAGCAATCTTGTCAAGTGAACTAATGAAGTACCAAAAGATGAAAATAAAACAGCTGGGACTGGTATGACCACAAAAACAAAATGTCCAGCAGTGGACTCAGACAAGACAGATTATAATAATTGAGAAACTAGTAGAGTGAATGAAAGTAAAAAAATCAAAAACATTTCTGTGGTTTGCAATACATTTTCGAGTCCACCTGTTCGAGAGCATTCCGTACCTACATTATACTATTTAACGCTTCGATAACAATGTTGAAAATATAATAGTAGTAGTCCGGCCATTACTGGGATGATGAGGCACCTACACAATTCAAATTAACGCGCGTGCGCACTCTAAGTATCGCTGTTGAACTTAAGTTTAGTTCACATGGCACACTTATTTCTAAGAATATGATAACTTAAGAAGATCTAGACGTAGTGTCTTTAACCTTTAACAGAAATTAAATTGGAGTTGAGGAGCTCGTGGCTAAATAATATCAGCCGCTCGGGTTGATCTTAAGGTTAAGCCGTGCTTGCCTAGGTTGGTCTGTGGATGGGTGACACCCATTACATACCGAGTTTCCTCCGTGCCTCGGAAAGCACGTTAAGCCGTTGGTCCCGGGTGTCATTTGTGGAACTTTGACAGTCGTTAGGTAGTCAGTGGCCCAAAAAGTCTGGCAACCAGCCTTACCAAGGGGTATCGTATTACCCTGTACTAACTGGGTTGTGGAGGTCAGATAGGCAGTCGCTCCATGTAAAATACTGGTATTCAGCTGCATCCGGTTAGACTGGAAGCCGAACCCCAACATAGTTGGGAAAAAGCTAGGCAGATGATGAAATTGGAGTTGATTGTTATGCCTAAACGCAACCTTAAACTACGATACTTTAATTCTTAACTTATCAAAACTGGCATTCATTAGGAAAAACAAACCAGAGATGAGAACAGCAATCTTTATACAGTAAGGTTACCTATAACTTTTCAGCTAGTGAAAATAGGTTCTATCTTATATGATGACGTTAGAACCTTATATTAAAACCTTTATGATCAAAGCTCTACAAATGTAAATAAGACTTAAAGTCACGGTGGAGGCACAACTAGTTCGCTACCAGACAATGGCGGCAAGTCACCGTGGTGCCGTGCACCGCGCACCGTGGAGCAAGTAGCTTGTTGCCACAATGTCACTCGACACTGCTGCTCAAACCTGTCCGCCATACAACTGCTTGGATGAGCCAGTACTGTCCCATGAAGTATACATTACAGTTTGTACCGAACATTTTACTGTTTATCTTCTGTTTTATTGTACGGGATATCTTCATTCACTACTGTTTGGTTAGCATGCAGTAGATTTTTCCCAACTGATGAAATGCATATGATAGTTGTGGTGCTTCAAGCATATTATGTAATCTACACACAGTCGTTGTTGTTACCTATATCACATCAACAACAATGAAAAACATTGGATTACCACTCCCCTAATTGTGGTGAATGAGTGTACACACATGCCGTATGGCAACAGCAACGGCACGTCAATCCATGTCCACCCCTAAGGACACTTAACTTAAAGAACGCGCAAGTACAATCGGCCGGAAACGGAAGGCGCGCGTTTCGCGATCTCTCGGCGAAATTCGGGCGGCAGCTGCGCGTGCGCCGCCGCCATACCAGCTGCTATCTAATAGGTCATTTCCGCTTTGTTTACCGTACTGTGCAGACGTCCAGTTCAATGAAGCTAAAATAATTACTAAATAAAATGAGATTGGATTCTATGCTTATTGGGGCCAGGACTCCAGGAGCTATAAATAAGGGGTCGAGGGCTTTCAAAGCTTTTCCTAGACTTGCTGTAGACGGCGTGGAATTTAATAGAAGAAAAAACGTTTGCCTAGCGACAGACTTTTTGTACTTGCATTACTATACTCAACTACACCCTCGTAATGCTGCTCACACTGAATCCATTTGCATGCTGTTTTTACATAATGTTACAGTTATATTTAGATTATGAATTTATAAAATAAAAAATGCAAGGCGTCGTATTTTTAGTTAGTCTGCAGGGGAGATACCGAGGGCTTCCGTCAATTTATCACCTGGATTAGAAAAAATGATCTCAGGGGACAGTTGATTGCTTACGGGAATTGAAAGACAAATTAAAAAAATATATGTTTTTGTAATTCGGGAGTAAATGTCGGGAGTTCGGGACTCATGAAAGAAAACGTGCCGCGTGCTTAAAAATAAATTATTGATAAAAAATGTTCATTGCTGTTACAATAATTTGTACTTGATTTTTTTAAGTCTAAACGGAAGCAAATGCAGATGTCCCTTCGAAATGTTTTTTTTTATGTTCTAAAATAGAAGTAAGTATAAGTAGCGTGAACTTTTTGGTCGATGACAAATATCTCTTGTAGCCGTCGGGCATCATTAAACCCGCGTGTTTGCGACAAAAGGAAATTTAATAAAGCCACACGATTTATGAACTCTCCTGCCGACTACAGGAAGTATCGCTAACGCAAGCTAGACATTAAGTGGTTTCCTCCGTGTACAGTTTGCGGCGATTTTTAATTGACACTTAACCTGATTTCAGCTCTTTGTCAGCAAAGCAGGGAAGTTTTCATTACGTATTTCTACTAAATAAGTTTTGTAACTTTACTGTCAATAAACTTCCAGTATAAATGTAACAAAAGAAGCCCCTGTTTTTCGGTTTTAACTGGTTTCCTATTCAAAACTTTCTTGACAGAACCCATTCGTAAGTAAAGGGAAACCACAAGTAGGGGCTACTTGTCGAACCGTTTTTTGCTGAATCACTTGAAGTTAACCCCTCGGCTGCGAAGTGCATATGTCAGTAAAAAGTAATTCGATTACACTCAGAGCGCCTTTCCATCTGTCGAGCCCCTGAGTCGCGAGGGACGCAAAAAGCCACGCGCCCAAATACCGTCTTCCGCCAACCTGCTTCCGCTGCTCAAACATTGCTATCGCTGTTAATTGTTGATATCAGCTTTCTTAAATGCATCTGTTCGAGTCTTGGCATTATTCTTTGGGGAAATATTACAACACTACACACCTTTGCACTGGAACTGAAATTGAGTCTTGTATTAAAATTGTTCACTTAACTTAGTTACTGTTTGGGTTATCGGCATCGCCCCAATCTATACAAATAAATAAAATTGAAGTGTCTGTTTGTAATTTCAAAATAACAGCTTTTTACTGAATGCATGTGTACATAATAATGATATCGGTACTTATAACATAAATACATTTTATTAAATTTTTGTCTGTCTTTCTGTTTGTACCGGCTATTCTCCGAAACGGTTGGAACGATTTTAACGGGACTTATACTGGCAGATAGCTAATGTTATAAGGCGTAACTTTAGTTTGATTAAAAAAAATCAGGGTTCCGTACAGAAAAAAATAAACCCTTGAAATCCGATTCATATAGGGAAGTAATATTTTTATAATAATAATTTCACGCGAACGAAGGTCGCTGGCAACAGTTAGTACGCACGACGGCCAACCAATCTATACAAAGCCAGTTCATGCGGATCTCTCATTGTATAGGAAATCTATACAAAGCGAGGCCAAGTTATACTGGAAATGTACAGCTTCATGTGCCGCCGTGTGTACGATCTAAGTTAAGTGAATAGTTTTGAATAACTACTACAACGAAACTACTACAATAACAGTTCTACAACTAACCTTTTTTGAACAACTTCTCCCTAACAGTTTTAAATGCACCTATAATCTCCGAGATTATACCTGCCATGTATACCAGACAGACATAGAGGCGATCCCTAAGTAAACCTTTCTTCTTCAAAAAAAGCCGCATAAAAACACACACTTTATTTACGGATGCAATGTATCGATAACAGCGTTTTTGAGTGAAAACATCCGAAAAAGCGAGTAATGTGTACATCTGGTAAGGAAGCGTTGAAATATCGTATCGTTAAGATACGCCGCGAGTTACCAGAAGGTAGAACTGTCCGTAGGAAGAACGGGTCGAAGCTAACTGCACTAATATGATGATGTTATTTTTATCTAAACACGCACATCGTAAATCTTAAGTATGTTTATATCGTAGTAAACATGAATGAAAGTGTATATGTGAGCTTTATGGACTTTTTATCGCATCATATTTTGGTTATTGTTTATTTTTACATTTACTACTTGAGTAAATTATGTTAATTATATCATAAACAGTGTTTCTCATTCAATTTTGCAACTAACATAGAATAAAACAAAGTCGCTTCCCGCTGTCTGTCTGTTCCTATGTATGCTTAGATCGTTAAAACTACGCAATGAATTTTGATACGGTTTTCAGTAATAGATAGCGTGAGATTCAAGAGGAAGGTTTATATATTTATGAACGTACGAAGCCGGGCGGGTCGCTAGTAGAATATAACTCGCTGTATATTTCATAATAATACAGATTATATCACTTTAGAAGCTTGCATAAATAACCCACAAAAGCTGACCCATATCCTTTTGTTACAGGTATGTACGCATCTCCAATTCCATCGGCAAGTATTAACACATTAATTACAAGAATCCCCGTGTAATCTTATTACGGTATTTGTCACAAGCTTGTGTAAAACGAGATTACCTCCTTTTACGGCCATGATCTATTGTACTCCCTCGTAATCCTATTGTCCCAACACGCGTTAACGCCTGGCGAAACCACCTTATCTCCTACTTATCTCGTTCACGGTAGCAAGAATAACAGATTAAGTAATCTATTCACTTACTTCGTTATCAGCTGTTCCATCGTCTCTGCTCGTTTAGGGACGGTATCAATTTGCGATAGAAAAACATTATCGAGTTTATAAAAGCTCCTTTATCTGAAATGGGGGCCTATCTCTGTTTGCCCCTTGGGTGTTGTGAAGTCGCACTTTAAGGTTAATAGTCGTTAAAAGTTGTATTGGATGGGAAGTCTAATCTTGTATAGTGATAACAGCGATAGCCCGTCGATGGAAAGAGCCATAAGATCGTTTGTTGCAAAGCAACCATCGATCGGGGAGCTTTCTTACAATGTTTTCAACAGCTGTTTTAAAGAAATTAATTATCTATTCGTTTTATATGTCAATTTCAAATATCAGCATGTTTTACTTAGAAGTCACCGTCCCAATGAACCAACTAAATGAAATGAAGAATAAAAGTGAAATTGAACAAGTTACGAGCCCAAACCTTTTCATTAAATCCTTGGCGACGATCAATACGAATGTTATTAAAACCAAAATGTGTTTTGTATCGATCACATATTATATTATTCATATTTAACGGTGGCGGCTGACAAAGCCAATCCATCAGTATTTGGGCCAAATCTCTAACATCTGTTGGGCAAGGTGTCTTTACTTGTAAAGTTACCATTCAATTATATTTAACACACGTGCGCCCGAATATCAACTTAACGCCACCATTTTTTTTTGTTAAATTCCAAAATAAGTTTTAACGCAACAAAATATTTGTTAGGATTTGCTTTCACAATCTTTAAGGTTACAGAGACAACGGATTCATGACGAAATAGATATTATTGAAAAAAGCTTGATTTTAGTAAACCCATGAAATTGTTTTCATGTTTCCTATCTGTGTATTTTCTGTTGGTTAGTTTTTTTTTTTTTTAAATTACCTAATCTACACTAATATTATAAATAAAGAGGTCAAGTTGGTGAGTTTGGTTGTATAAGCTAATGTCCGAATTCTGAAACAACTCATCCGATTTCAAAAATATTTCACAGACATTGAGTTATACAAGCTAGCCATGAAGCTAGTCGTATTACATATTTTAAAGCTTTTTCATTTCCCCAATCAATTAAAATTCTAAAAATACCTTATCTCACATATAACCTCTTAAGGTTCTTCCTGTAGCGCCCACCGCAGTAAGGGGTGTGCCATCAATCGGGAGCATGCCGGCTGCTAATGTATTTTTTCTGAGACATGTGCTACTACACTGCTAATTTACCAATAGGAAAGGTGTTCGGGCACCGTCGCCGCGCACAGATTTAACATGTGTTGACGTTCGACCAAACATTTGTAACCAACCTTCGCAAAATGATGAATGTATGTAAGTAAACCTTTGGGGTCATTTTGGTAGAGATTTTATACAGTGTGTGACAGTTCTGTCATTTGAATTTAAAAAAGAAAGTTGTTGTACTTTTTATGCGTGGTAAGAAAATACAGACTAAGTGTAAATACATGAATGAAATGTTTCAACACTAAACTTATCTACCAATTAGCACGAATTAGCCATTTCAGTCATTTGACCGACATATCCTCTTGTGTAACGGTTTATTTTTCTTCATTCGATTTCATATTCAAGAGTAGGAGTTTCTGGCCAGAATCCAGTTCAAAACCATTTTCATTCGTGTGGCGTCTACGATGCGCCTACGCCGCTTCTACTGCTACGCAGCCTCTACGCTCCTGCTACGCTGCGCCTACGCCGCTTCTACTGCTACGCAGCCTCTACGCTGCTGCTACGCTGCGCCGTCGCTACGTCAATGATAATGAGGCCTCTAACCTACTGCTACAGTTCGTCTGCGCTACGCTAACTACGGTGGACAAATGCCCAGTGTAAACGCACTCTCCGTTCACCATGATTATAATAACCGATAGTACAATACAACAAACAATTTTCTAGGGAACATTACAAGAAACAATCAAATAATTTTATTACTGGACTAGCTTTTAACATGCCCCAGGGCGTCGATATCGTAAAGTTTGCTAAGTCGCACCACACTTATGGTGAAACTCCATGACGCAGCGGTCGTAAATACCGAACACTACCCCGGGAATGGGGTTCCGGAGTCAGGACTAAATAACGTACCTGTCGGAAGGGGAGTTCGCAAGTTTTATTAGGAAAAACAATTCGCGAATTGTATGCGTCCATAGGGGCGAAGGATCTCGTACTTACTTACTTACCATACATTGGATCTACAGTGTGTGGAAATTATTTTTATTACTCGCATTAGAGTAAATACTTGGCACGAGTTCCCATTGCTTCGATTGTGGCTTTAACCCCGCCTTTACCGGTTCGAAGAATAAATGTGGCGTATTGGATTTTCATCGTCCTGATTACGTATTCTAATTCGATTACGTTACATATGGAAAATGAACTGTATCATTTTATGAACTAATAATATAATTGCAATGTCAGTAAAATACTGTCCATGGGGAAATAAATAATATTATTAAAACATAAAAATAATTTTATTTCTCAGTCTTACGATTAACTAGCAATTAGTGCTCTTTACTTAAAGGTGCCGTCCTACTATCGCCTTCTTAAAAATTCAAGAATAATTAATATTTGACCCACCAACCTCGTTGTTTCAAACTTGTATGAAAATTAACACTAATTAAACAATACCACAAAACTCCACTACGCAACGCTTCTATCGAAGAGAACCTTAGTAGCTGCCATTGAACTGTCTAATTATCACATTTTCACAGATAATCATCTAAAAGCTCTCGTCATTCAGTTAATAAAGACACAATTGTACTGAATATGTATTTAAGTCGTAAAACGGAAATGTTATTCTGATTCGAATAATTGCTGCCTTGCTTCAGGTGATTACACGGTACACGTAATCGAGCCAAAATCGCCCCAAATGTTAGTAGCACAATAGTTCGGACACAATCACACGATGTAATGACATTTAATTGGTCGTGTCGCATTCATAGCGGACAATTTGGTTTAAATACGTAATAGGGACGTTGGAACCCTTATTTTTCAGTCCACTTTTAGAGAATCGTCGAATTATATTCAGGTTGAATCATCCAATTTTATTTAGCTTGACTTGAAATAAGGTTAACTGTTTATCCTTTATTTATAATTTAGAAGTATTAAAAAAGGAGGATATGTTAGGTCACTAAATAATAGTGACGCCACTTCTTTAAGGTGTCCGGGTCAAGTTTCAGAACTTGTTTTGTATTCACTTGCAAAAAATAGCGTTTATAACACACTAAAGTAAGTTGATAGTTTTGGACAAAAAACAGGACGGCGCCACCGAGCCTGACATGTCTCAACAACATAGATCATTCGCGCGTCCTAGATAGAAAGTAGATAAAGTATATTTATGAGATAATATTGCCTATCACTCTGCTCTAACAACACATTACTACGCACGTCTGACACAACCTATTTTCGCAATGTTTTCTCTTAGCTTACAAGTTACGGAGCGATCCATTTCCCTGAAATATAGTCATGCTATTGTTTTTAACCCTTATTTGCTGCCTAGCATAAGTATCTCGATTACTTCCCTACTATGTTTTATGCATGAGATGAGAACAAATGGGAAATATATTCAGGCCGTGGTCAGAAGCCAAGTTTTTGTTTATTAACAGAAATAAAGGCTGGCTGAAGCAATCAAACGAGGATTACGCAGACGGAGTGGCGCCGGCGCCGCGCTAGATCGAATGCTTAGACATCATCACTATGTAAATGTTATCTTGTTATGATTTATTTTTTGTCGCATGTTTGTGGCGCGGTGATCGTTGATATAAATTCTACGATAACAACATCATTGTGTTCTTAGTGTAGTTCGTTCGTGAGAAACATAATTTCTTTAAAAAAAAATTAAGCATATTCTCCTTCTTCTACTAGATTTCCCCAGATTACCTACACGAATTTATGGATTGAGGTCGATTAAAATTTTTATCTAATTATTACAATACGCAAAGGAACTTACGATACAGATTAGATCTATGATTTTCTCAACAAAAACAGTTAACAAATCCGGAACTGAATAAAACAAAAACTTACTCAACGTCGCAGTTCCGAGTAAGTTTGAAGTACCGACTACCCACATGAAGCCCATCAAAAGCGGAAGACATCAGTCGCGACGGCGCGCGGCGGCGGCGGCTACCCCATAGCTTTTTACCCTCCCGAATTTATTGCAATTCGATACAAGCCAGCCATGTCTAGCGAAGGGGGAACGGATCGTGTTCTTTTGAACCACTTTTTTTACTGATACGATGTCGACCCCTGATTTTTCTTCCTTCAGTCAATTTTCGTTAAATGGCCTATATGATATCGTATTTTTGCTTTATTTACGGTTATCGTTCGTGACTAAGGAGAATTTTTTCTTTTAATCAATAGGGGTTGTATTGTATAGGTTGCTGTCGGGAGCAGATTGCTGACCTCATTCCATTAAACTTTTCGACGAGCATATTTGAAACACTTATTTAAAAAATATTTTAGGCTCATAACTGGGATATATGGGATATAACTTCACTAACATCATGCAATAAATATAAAATTACGAAACATAAACGAGTTTTAGAGGTAAATCATTACTGAGTAAACATTTTAATAATTCCATTTATGATGAAATCGTTCACTTTATACTTATATGAAAACAAAAACGTAAGAGAGTTAAACGTTTTAACAAAATAAACTGTTTAAAAGTCGCATGAAAACTAATGGAAATTTCCATAATTAATGCCGTCATGACCTGAAATAAGGTCTTGCATGTTGAAACGACTCTTTATTACACGTCGTGTTTTCCATCGACGAAATATAATGTACTAGGGAAAATGAGAAAAACGCGTGTTGGCACGGTCATTGACTCCGTCGCGACCGCCCTGCCAGGCCTACCCAATGTTCTGATAAAACATAAGTAACAATAACGCTGTTGGTTTTATTTCATTGAAAAAATAATGAGGTTAATTAAAACACGAACATTCGTCTGATTTTGATTGTAAATGTGATAGGAAACAGTTTTAATTCCTTATTATATTATTTAAAATCAAGATCATTAACTTTTCATGGGAGCAGAAAATCAACGATTTCAATAATAACAAAGTCAAGCAATTTTCCATTTGTTTTTTTTTGACGTGTTCGCGGCATTCCCGGGGGGACCGCCATGTATAGCTTCTATTTTCTTTTTAATAAAAATGAAAAAATAAAAGCATTCATATACAAGTCCTAGTATATATCCTATTCCTAGTATATTCCTTTCATAGTAATCGGAGATACATAAGTATTGTATTGCTATTATTATTTTTTTGTTTAATTTGAAATATCTGGCATTAGTCCGTTCGTATTTATACAAATATCCCAGTAATACAGGGAAACCTATAATTGGCCATATTCACTGTAACACGTATATTTTGTAAAATAATTTAATGGATCGCTGTTGGTTACCTAAATAAATAAAATAAAAAAATATTTCTTAGGAAACTTCTTCCATTTTAATGTCCCTTCTGAAATAAATGTTATTATAATTGCAGAATATCAGTAACAATGATTTTTATCGCTTTTCAATTTTCGCTAGGTAATAATAATAACGTGCGGTAAGAATCCGCACATTATTATTATTACCTAGCTTTTAAAAATAATATAGTGTAATTGAAGTAATTTGAAAATAATCTCAATGGGTTCTGTTGTTACGACTACTTAATTGCTATGGTGGTCACATAAATATTGCGGATAAGCGATAGAAGGGAAGTCGGCTTGATTAGTTATGCGGGCTTCTTATATTACTACATAAACATAAAACACGTAATGAGTCTAACGAAACAAATGTCGAACTTATTTATATTACCGAGCAATCTGTTCGTAATGCATCGTGGTAGGTCTAGATTTCTAGAAAATAGATAATATCGATGCTCAATTGTTTAAATTATGTTAGGCTATGACTAGTTTCTTCTAATATACAGTTTCTTCTGAATAAATGAAAAAAATGCGACATAATTAGCATTAAGTTTTCTACCAAATAAATCAACCGGAACTTAGCAACAGATAGTGAAACAACCCGTTGAGGAAAAGTCATGAAAACTGACTTTTCCTGACTGGTTTCATAACTTTTCCCGGCTTGTTCGCGACGTCCATTTTGCTTAAAGGAGGTGGTCGTGTGCCTACTAATGAGCGCATAATGAAAATATAATGAGCGCCCTTTCTTCGGCTGAGACGTGACGAGTTTCTTGTGGCCGCTCTATGTCCTTTTCACTCAGCAACCTTTGGGAAAGTTTACTTTCAGTTAATGTACAGCGGTGTGTCCGTCCATCTAGTGATGTTCCCTTTTGCATGTTTCTAAGACGAAGTCATAGTCTATGGTTATATCATTTTAGTGTTCACAGACAACTTCTAGTAAACTGCCGATTTACATTAGCAGGAAATCAGCCTCATGATTTTTTATAGCATTACATTACAATATTACTAATAAATTGCTCACTTACATAAAAGATACGGAAAATGTCGTGTTTACAGCATTTTGTAAACTGTTTGGTAACGTAAACTTTCTTCGATTATGCGCTATTATTGTCAATTCGTTCTTATCTGACAGAGAAAGCTTCCGATAAAAGAAAACGTGGGAGTGTGCTACAGAAAGTTTTACACAAAACGTCGACATTACAATACTGCGATACAATTATATGCCACGTTTCTAGTGCCATATTGTTTTTTGACGTAATTAGTTCAGCACAATTGAACGTGGATTGAAAGAAACAAATATCGCCGCATTGTTCATATAATTTCTATTTTTGTTTCTTTGACTTTGATTTCATATTATACACCATAGAAGAATGAAGATTAATACTCAACTTTTATTTTATCCGATCGTTCACGGCCGACTTTTTACCAGTCTTCGGTATGTCGGGTACCGTTGACATTTAACAATGTTGTAAATCCAGTACATTCATAATTATTTATTTAAAACAAAAACCATCAGTATGTCCGATGTGTTGCGCGCACTGAATGCGTATGGGCATTACGTCCACCTGCGCATGCGCCGACCGGACGGACGCGTGCGACCACATCTTTGCGACTTATTCATGAATTATTCACGATGCCATCTTGTTATTTTATCAATTATGTCAGTGCGATAAACAGTCTTTGAATTAGTCGTGAAAACGCTGGTTACGTCGTTATTTTAACTTCAGCTAGTTTCCGCATTTAACAGATAAATCATAGTTTTTCTTTAAAAATATACGATTATCTCGAACGTGATGGACGTGTTGAAGTTTTTTTTAAATGAAATAACCATAACCGGTTGTGAAAAAAATTGTTCCATAATTCAATATTCGTAAAAACGCTTGGGATTCCTGTCATAAAGGAAGCATGCCAACACGAGCATGTTGTATGAACGGCCACATTAATAAGTGGGACTGGACAAGAAGCGGTCCGCACCACCTCACCTCCGGTGTCCTCTCGATGCTGGCCAGTTTTTATCCGCGCATACCTGCAGAGTTCGCGCGCGCCTCATGCGTATGACGAATGAACACCCACACAATTTACTTTGAAAATATATTAAAACAGTTTCATTGAGTTTTGTTTCCAAAGATTGTCAAAACTAATTGGGAAATTCGTTTCCCCGTAACTGAACGAAATATTTGAGAGGCTCTGTCGTGCAAATCGATGGAGATAGTTGGTCTTGTTTAAATACGTATTTAGTTGGTACTTACCACTAGGTACTAACTATGGACTTCAGTAGATAAAAAAATGATGCGAACTAATGAGAATTTAACTGGAACTTAGAATTTTCCTTTAAGTCTAATTAAAATTGTTCGAGGAAGATTGCTAAATCTATCAACTTTTTTGGTATCTGAACTGTACTTCGTCGCCACCCATAGTGGTGTTACACCGAAGCTTATAGCTAGAATCACCAAATTAGTGTTTTACATTCCGTATAATTCTGACTGTAAGTTGAACTAGGGAGTGTGTTGCCTGTGTTGGTAATAACATAGTTTTACTAGCTCCACATACTACGGCTGTTCGTGTAGATAGCGCTCGTTACGCTTTCTAAACATTATTTTGTTACTGCTACGCTTTATTGTTATAATTTTAGTGATCATAATGAAATAACTACGCGTTTTAATTACGTAATGTATGTGGGTTGAAACAATTAACGTTTATTAGATCTCTTAAGCGCACTCAATTGGGTACCTACTTGAGCATAAAAGTACTTTGTAAGTTTTCACTATGCTCGGCGCCGAAAGGTGATTCTCAAACAGTGCAGGTTTATTTAGGCGTTCATAGTATCGCCTAGCGTTAGTGAAAACAGGTAATAGTCCCACAACTTTCAACGTTTACTTAAATTAGGTACTTAAATGTTAGTGATATGATCTTTGGGTAAAAACGAAAATGACCGCCAACGCATTGCCTTAGAGAGATTTTGGCGAAAAAAGAAAGCTTATGTATGCAAACTTTACTTCGTGGTTTGCCACCTGAATTAATATTTTATTATGTCTTTAGAACACAAATAACGTGAACTCAACTTTCTATTACCTTCTTTATTCGAAAAAGATTTAATTTACCTGTGTTTTTTTTTAATATTAATAACCAAATAGGCTTATGATTTAAAAGAAAATGCAAAAAGCTTGTAATATTTATTATAATTATACCATTTATGTACCAAGGAAATGTTTCTCCCGATCGGACCAACGTTGAAACGAAACGTAGTGACAAAAGGATCCGTGGGAGCATTTTAGTGAGTGCGTGTGAACTAAGCACGACAATAGGCCGAGTACACAACCACACACATGATGCACTGAGAAGCTCTGATTTAGAGGAGACATTACGTCGAACAATGCCAGATCGGTGTGGCGCAATCTTATGATAATTACGTGCCGTTGCGTAGGACGCATGGGAACTGCGACCTCCAACCGATGCACGGACGAACTGAACATAGCCTTCCATGTACTTGAACTTACAAAGCTCAACTATTCCTTTATTAACCTTTTTACCGCCACGGACTTCTATAGAAGTTCCAGATTTTCGGGCTTGTATAGAAGTTCGTGGCGGTGAACAGAACATATTACCAATTTCTTATTCCTCCGCTGTTCTTTTCTGTTTAATTTCGTGGCAGAATCCAAGACAGTTAGAATCGTTTCTCTGGGACTCGTAGAGCTTCATTGGTCGTCGCTTTTCAGGTTGTCGCCATTGTTTATTTTTGCTTTCAGGAGTTGCAGTGTTTGGGAATAGTTTGGCAAACTTCTTCCCAAATAAAACACCAATTTAATCATACATCGTGCAACAGAGACATGTTAAATATTGCATATAAGTTTTTAATAGATGTCTACGTGGGTATCAAATTGACTTATTTATGGTAAGTTGCCATTCAAGAAAAATAATGACTGCCCATATCAGTTTCAGGTTAATGTTACATGAAATACTTAAATCTTTTTATCGACTCATATACATAGGAATTAGGAGTTGATACCTAAATTGTCAGCCAGCGTCAATTTCGGGACATGAAAAGAGCTTTTTTCGGCACAGTTTACCAATCTAGAAAAATCTTTAAATTGTTAGTATCAACAATAAGATTAACGGACGCCACACAAAAAGAATCTAAAGAAAATATTTCAATGTTCAACTCTTCACAAAAGAGTTCTCATAATTATCTCAAGATTAATAAAAGTTGCAATCATTTTCGCAATGATCCAAATGTAATCTGAGACTATTGTTACACCCACTATACTTAGCTTGTATACTACATGTTTCTGCTTTCCTGATACATATCTATACGGGTCGATCCATCTTAGCTATCTGGAACCTAGTCATTGTGACGTAATGGCGAATGAAGCCTCCTTATCGTTTGAATGTTTCTCAATCAAGAAGCAGCATGCAGCATGCGGCACTACGGCCGGTATGTTCGGCATTTCCTGAAATAAAGTCTGTCCGTACGATGGCCTTGGACAGCTTTCCATTTAAAGTGGGACAGACGAGACTTCTGAACAACATGCATCGTAATTAATTTATGTTGACATGAGAACATTGATATTATGAAACGAAACATATTTTCAGAGGAAATGCAAGCGTTTGCAACGTGTTATTCTTTCAGTTTTCACTGTTAGTGACTGTATTTCTTTTTTTTAGGATAGATTTGAAAAGTAACGGTATGAGGTTCGATTCTAATTGTTTTCCACCACTTACTTATTAACTAGTAGCGGGATTGTGAAATTCAGTTAGGCAGCCACTGCATGTAAAATTTAAAATTGCATGAAAAATTCAGCTGCATCTGATTAGACTGGAAACCAACCCCTACACAGTTGAGAAAAGGCTTGGCTAATCTATCTACACAGCAGTAGCGAAGGGTCAATTTTGTAAGAGATAAGACGGAGTACATATCTTTAATGTGATTGTATTATTTATCTATAGAATACTGACTGTGCCATTTTTCAAAGGGAAGCCGGTAGGAATCGAGTTGTATGGAACGTTCGCCACTGCTACATAGAAGTAACAAACAAGACTGTTTGTTATTTCTATCATTCTAGGCTGTTCTGGTTCTAGGCTAGACATCCTATATGGTAATCACAAATTAGCGACAGGCGTTATGTCATCAATCTCGGTGCAATGGCCACTGGCCAGTGGTCCCGCCCTGCGCTAATTCGACAAGCTCGTACCGCATCGTGGCGTGACACACGCCAACTTTCAACTGGCCGCAATGTTACAGTAAAATGGATTACGTATGAAAATTAATCCGCCTCGAAATGTCTGAGACACGAACTGTTACCGTACCGTCGCGACATTGTATGCGATGATAAAGCTATTTAATATATATTTCAGCAATAAAAGATAGAGCTTTCGTATCGCATTTTAATGTTTCAGTTGATATCAAATGTTTTATTTTGGTTTATAAATTTTGCAGCCCATGGTCTGTATTTAGCCCTGTTTATAGCAATGCGCTCGTCCCCATCTCATCCCTTAGTATATGGGACTTTCGGCCGTAAACAGGCGTGATTTTGCTATGGTGTATGATATTTAATGGAAACATTCGCTGTGTAACTTTTACCATCATTTTTCTGCCCTTGTTCCATGTTTCTTGGGGTCGGCGCAACACCTGTTTTTCTTCCATTCTCTTCTGTCAACCGTAACGCTATCATTTACTCCTTTTTCTTTCATATCATTCCTCACACAATCCATCCGTCCAGTTTGTTCTGTGTAACTTTACATAGAACAGACTGTGCACCTAGTAACACACATGACTGCTCTACGCCAAGGTGTTTTATAAGCGAAACTGAAAGACAGCAAGATACGTATGTTCTTCTTCCTTACCAGTATTCTACTTCTTCTAGACCTGTTTCAAAAAATTACGAATAAAAACAGATATAGAACTAACTGACACAAAAAAGTCATATATTTATTGCCGTTTAATTCAATTAGTGTAATCAAGCGCGAGCAGCGAATCGTTTGTAATTATTCGCGCGTGGCCTACAATGGCGCGAGGAGCAATAAAATCGCGACCCAAACAAACAATCGAATGAATAACAAACAACATCTCACATTTAAACGCAATAACAATATTTTACGGAACGTATCGAATGTATATGGTAAAGACAACGTTAGGCGGAAACATTCCGAAAATAAAACATAAGAAGCTTCTTAATCCACACAATGCGCGAATTCACAAGTTTCATTTAATTCATTCCTTGATATAAATGAAACATTTGTTTCGCTCGTCCAACTTCACAGAGTTTTATTTTAAAACACGGATCAAGTTAAACCGGCAGCTTGTTTCCACCTCAAGTCTATCATTACTCGTGGACGTCCTAATGTTCCCAAGTGCGAGATTTGTTAAGCGTCGCGACGCCGACGACGCCTGCAAAGAGAACATCGCGACAAGATCGTCGGGCGACGCGGATGTCGACAGATTTAGACGCACCCAACCCGCTCTAAAGGATTTGCGAAAAGGGTTACCATGTATGTATCCCTCACTGTTTTATCTTTGTTCTTTAGTCTGTAAGAGCGTCAATGTAGAACTAAAGTCATTTATCTCAAAGCTCTTTTTTAAATACTATCGATCCATCGGCTTTCATTGGCTAGAAGGAACGCAGAGCTCTTAAAAAAAATTGGCATAGTGTGAATTTTGTATGAGCCGCTGAAAGCATTATCGATACTGAAGACTTTCACTTGTCTTGCGCAAAACAAGTTCCTACAATATTTTACCAAATAATTTCCACAGCTTGGCGGTACAGTTGCTCCAAAATACGAGAATAACCCGCGATTTATGCAGTAAGTCTAAGCAATTTAAATCGAACCGAAGCATCGATAAAGTACTAGATGCTAATAGCAGGCAGAATGTCTAACATATCAGAAACAATAAACGGTATCCCTAGTGGCGTCAACGCAGCGAGCGTGCCCCTCGTGTTGCGAATTGTTTGAACTAATTCTGGCCTTAACGTCTACGTAATAGGTGCATAAATTTCCACCTTAAGGGTAACTGGGCGGATGTGTCTGAGAACATAAACAATCTACCTTCCCTATTTAACTGTGAAACGTATTTATTTTGCTCTAGATTCAATTTAAACAAACTTCTATTCAATGAGTTCTATTTGTTCCAAAAGATTAGTTTGCGTCCTGAACTCATGAGCTTTCCGGTCAATCGAAGTGTAGATACCAGATAGATATGCTCTCTGCGCTTATTCCTTTCCTACGTTGTTGCTAACGATTTTATCGATTCCTGTCAGACATGACAAATAAACAAATATAAAAGCAGTACTTATGTACTAAGCAGCTGAAACATTAGGCCTTGAGAGGCGCTTGCTAGCGGGCCGGCCTCCTGACCTATTCCGCGGCCTTGCAGATGCCTCCAAGCAGGTGCTAACTAAATAATTACGGAATTATTTCTACCAGCCATTCCTTGTCAGCAGTAAACCGAGCTGTGCTGCTCTGGAATGCGGTGTCCAGCGTTTACTATCACTTAAATTAGCTGAAAGCTTGGAATTAGTAGTGTCGCTTCAGAATGTGCTTTAACGGAATATTCAGAAATAATGATCATTGCTGTGTTGTGACTGCTTCGACTCTTTGCTATCATGAAGAAATTGTGCGATTCATTTTGAACGTAAACAATTCAGACGAGGGTGCGAAAGAACTCTAGGCTATGAAAGCTACTGAACACAACTGAAGTCCACTCTTCCTACTGAATAATTCTTGAGAAGTAGGTACTACAGTAATAGTAATAGGAATTCCTTTGTCTTCCTTGCAACATAAGTACACAGATAGTCAAAGATTGTTGAAAAACTTTTGATGTTCTTATCATTATCTATATTGGAACTAGTTACAAAAAGATATCGGAACACAACAGTGACACTTGTCGATATACAAACACAAACAGTGAGTGACGCGCGACTTCACTTGAAAATTTCAATAGATAAGTCGCGTGTCTGGCCGAAGAAGGCTACAGTCTAAAATATACTTAGTTTAACTTTGCAAACATAGTCATGCATCTATTCAAACGTATATCCTCCCTTACGTTGATCCGTATAAGGTTGAAGATGATTGCTTGCTTCAGTATCTTGTAAGATGGTAAGGTGGTGTCGGCTGAGGCTCAAACAAGAGGTGTTTGCAAGAGATAGCAGCTATCGCCTGGGAACGTCAAACAGGCGGGCCTGCCCCGCGTGCCACTGCCTCCCGGCACTTGCACAACAGACTCACTGTACCGACGAAATACCTGCTAATGCAATATCGTAAAGGATTCATGCAAATTGAGAATCGTTTTTTTTTTAAATCGTGGTCTAACGTTGACTTTAAAAGAAAAAAGTTTCGTTTTCCCGATCTTGGTTTTTAGATCTCTGGCCCTTTTCAAAAGAGTGATTAATATATGTATATGTTGATAGATGGAGAGTGAGAGGCAGTGGCGGATTTACCAGCAGGCTGAGTAGGCTTGAGCCTAGGGCGGCAGATTTTTGGGGCGGCAAATTTGGGGACCGATTTTTATTATTTTGCTACCTCATAGAAATCAAAAAGATTTTGGCATGACGGTTTTCTGATGTTTTACAGATCTCTCACTTGTCATTGCACATTCCGAGTAGCAATTTTCCACATTTTAGAGTAAAACAGCATGTTCGCCGCCCCCAACCAGTAATCGATACCCAAAAATTATTTTACGTGCAATTTCAACGAAATTGTTGAATTGTAAAAATAATGTAGGACATGACAATTGTAGAGGCAAGGGCGGCAAAAACTGTACAGCCTATACCTTGAAAACTTGTAAATCCGACACTGGTGAGAGGATGGTCAAAGAAACGAACGTTTGAGTGGCGAATGATATGAAAGAAAATGAAGTGAATGACGCCGATCCTAAGTACCTAACTGGGACTGGCAGGAAGATGACGATGATTTTAGAGAAGCCAGAAGAATAATTTTAATTAAATGCTAATGCACATTAGCATTTAATGAAAATAATTCTTCTGTAAAGACTAATTTGCTATTTCCTCAAAAGCATCAATCCAACAAGTCAAATCCAGCCCGACTGTTCCAAATTGCTATTTATGAAACCAAAAGGACATTTGCGTGGTTTTCTCGGGAAAACTCATTAAACTCCCTAAGCATTGCTTGTTCTATTTATATCTCTGTCAGCCAAACAAACTGAGCGCATTCATTCACAGATAAATTGGATTTACTAGGGCATGCGTGAAAATCACTGCACCAGAACTCTACCGTGCGAATCTCTACATGCGATTATATCTTTGTTCTATCCAAAAGGGAACACTGTCGGCGTTTATGTGTTGCATAAATAGCTCGAAATTTACGAGCCGGAACGAACAGTAGTACTTGTGTCGGGCTCGAGTACTTTACATACTCAATTTTTATGTCCTGTCTCTATTTAAAATAATATGGATGGAAAGGGAGGGAGTATATTTTGAGTGACGATTTAATGTGTCCGAAGCACGGGTTGTAGAATTATTAATTTGACGAGTGTCGGAACTACGGCACTCGGTATTCAAGGGGCGACGTCCGATACGTCCGCCACGCCATCGCCACCGCCTCGCGGCGCCAACTATCTGTGACGTACAGCTTTACTATGCCGTGCCGGCCATTTCTATATTTGCGATCTCCATTCATGACGGGCAGGTCCTTTGATTATACATCGCGAATTATTGGCTGGACTGGTGATGCGTAACTATCTTTCACACAATCAAGTGTGGGAAAGGTTTTTGAAAAAAACAATTGAAACTCAGAGCATCGATGCAATTTTGCATAATTATGCTGCCTTGTCTAGAATGTATTTATTACTTTGGCGATTGGATAGGGTTTTAATAATTATTCAGAATAATTAATAACCAACCCCTTCAGCGACACATTTAACTTCAATTGTAGCAATATGAAAACATAGATCCTGCGCCCGCCACATTCTGCCACACGGCACTAGTACAAGCTCGTTTATAAACTAAAGTGTTTGTTGATTGAAGAAGAATTCGAGTAGATAATCAGGAGTGATCAGTCGGCGGGCGGAGGTCCGAGGAATGTAACAATCGAGCACAGGTGCACGGGGCACACCTGCCGCCTGCCCGGATTGCGTACCTCCGTGCGCCTGCGCCGCTCCCGGTGACAATTCGCGACTACACTAGATATCGATACACGATAAAGTGGACTGGAAACGATGCTATCAACGTAATTATATGTAAACTTACATCTTTGAGCTTAATTGATGTTCAAGCTGACGAGGAAGAGCGAATGTGTTCATTAATTTCTCATACCCTGTGTTTGGTCGATTTATGTTAACATTTTAGGTTAAATATAGCCAATTTTTTTCATTCTTACGAAATATGAAAGCTGAGTATTCGACGATGACATCAGGCTACCACGCCCACACAGTCATCCTTACACATCGTAATAACTAATAAAATATTTGTATATCAAAAGACTTATACATATATTTGAATAAAAACGAAATAAAACTGACAGAAGTTAAAATATCCTTAATTTTGTAGTAGTCTAATGAGAAAATAATCGTTCAATCTAAATCGATTAAAAGAGTTTCATGCAATATAATATATGGTATGATATCATATTCTTCTAGATACAAAAATATGACTAATATGTTACGTATACATATAATAGTACATTCTTGTATGCCTGATTTTCTACACAGAAGCATAACTATATACTTAGAACATAATTTTCACCATTGCAGAACAAGGGTTAACTAATTGTTTTCTCTGCTATCTACTAACCTTCAAAAAGAAAAAGTATTTACCAGTAGCGAAGGGTCAATTTTTGTAAGAGGTAAGCAAGAATACATAATCTTTAATATGATTAAATATATTATTTGCCTATAGAATACTGACTGTGCCATTTTTAAAAGGGAAGCCGGTAGCAATCGAGTTGTATGGAACCTTCGCCACTGGATTTACAGTACATAATGTACTTTTAGCATGAATCGACAATCCAGATTAACCTGACTTATATTATGCTTGTATACTTATACAATGTTGTATAATGTGTCACCTCCAGAAGCCCCGTTATTCCGGGACAGGAGACGAGCCCATTCATACACAGTTCGCGAAGGCACACCCGCTCAGCCGTCCTGCCGTCCTGCCGTCGCTAATGCAGGCAGACGCTATAAATAAACTTCATTTTATTCCTCTTGCGAGTATTCGCAGACAAAAGATATTATAAATACATTTTGAGGATTTAATTGATTCGCTATTGTTTATTTTACGAGACAAACAATTAGTAGGAAAATCTATGTAAATAAAGTATCGCTGACAAAATTTTTAAGTCGTTCTTAGATTCAACTTACTATATTTAAGCTTTTCCTAGATTCTGAACTTGGTTGACCATTCTGTTGGCACGCGAATTCTAGACAAAATTTTTCTGTTTATTAAATTACATAAACATATAATGGTTAATTCAAGACATCCAAAATCGATCGATTACACATTTTAAAGATCCTTGAACATCAAATGAGACGTGACGAACTAAGCTTTGGTTTTAGCGAGCTTTCCAAATCCTAAGCAGAAAGGTCATTGGCACGCACAAATAAAACACCAATCATATATAAACAATACACAGATCGCGTTAAAGATTACGGATATGATGGCCCGTTACGGCGGGGGCGAGCAAACTCGGCCGACCCATATACGACGCTCGAGTGTTGACCGAGCGTCGCGCGGTCGTCTAGCCTGGGCTAGACAATCCTATTGCGAATATCATTTGATTACACGTGTCTATAGCTGGTTTTGGGGCCGTCTCATCAAGTAATGAATGTTTGTGGCTTTGTGTTACGTGGGATTTTTATAGAATAGTCTGATTGAGCGGCTTAAGAAAACGAACACTGATGAAACCAACTGGTGTTCGTGTAATTTTATTGTTCATCAAAGTTTTTATTGTGAAAAAGTAACAAGATTAGTTACACCGTAACTTATTAAACGAACAATATGATTTTAATTCTAATAAATTGGAATTAACTATGCATGAGATTAAAAAAGATAAACACTGAAACAAAAAATAGTTTCATGCTCAATTGGTTTATTCATGGCGCACTTTTTTCTGAACCGTTGTTTAATTAGCAATGTCAGGAATACTGTTATTTCCTTAGATTAATAGAAAATCTAACATTTTATGCTCAAGTGGAACGTTGTTCAAGAGATAATAATTGTTTTGTTTATCGGGATCAGTAAAGTATGTAATTAAGTCAGAAAGTAGTATTAATTACTACGGTTTGATTGCAAGGATAGGATAGGATAGTATTTACACTAGGCGAAGACCAAAGAAAGAAACTGTGTAAAAGATAATATGGCTAGAAAGGGATGTCTCATGAGATAAAGGCTAACAGAAAAGTATGGAAGATGAAGAGATGCTACGCCGACCCCAGATAAAATAGGATAACGGTAGAAGAATGGTGAGTTTGATTGAGCCAAAGATCACAATTTTTTTTACAACAAATAATTGTTTAAGATGCTGCTGTTTAAATGTTTACCCACAATAATGATCGAATCTTTTATTAAATATGAAGCTGATATCTTGTAGGCAATAAACGTGCCGCTCACACCTTTATCCTCCTTTAAGAGTTATAAACAAGGTCTGGTATTTTAATCTTTCTGATTTGAAATACAAAAGATATTCAAATAATTGGAGAGTCGGCGTTCATAATTGAATTGGATTTTCAAGAAGACAATTCTTATGGGACTTTGGCTGGCCCAGTGCCCAGTGGTAATGAGGTTATTAGGTACATCTCTAGATTCCAGCTTCTAAATTTATTTCAACCAATTTACAACGCAAAGCGGCCTGAAACGGAGTGCCAGTAACGGCCCCATTACGCCTTCTCCAGGCGAACATCAACCACTGCGCCTGCGCTCAGGATCTGTTGCTCCAGAGCATGGCGCAGTGGTCGATTAACATCGCCGTGGTCGCTGAGCCGTACTTTGTCCCGCCCAGGGATGACTGGGTTGAGGACCTTAGCGGCTCAGTGACCATAATTACGTCGGTCGCCGCCGGTACCCCGACCCTTGAGAGTGTCAGGAAGGGTCAGGGGTGCGTAGCAGCACGGTTCGGGGAGATCGTTGTAGTGGGAGTCTACTTCTCCCCGAGCCGAACTCTCGCCGAGTTCCACAACTCCCTCACGGAGTTGAGTGTCGTCATCGGAAGCCATTCCCTCCCCGTGCTTGTGCTCGGGGACTTCAACGCCAAGAACTTGGCTTGGGGTTCTCGTTACACGGACGTGCGGGGTAGAATGGTGGAGGACTGGGCTCTGGAGACAGGCCTGGTCGTCCTAAATCGGGGTTCTGTCCCCACGTGCGTGCGGATGCAGGGCGAGTCGGTGGTGGACATCTCGTTCGCCAGCCCCGCTCTGTCGCCGCGTGTCGTTGACTGGCGCGTCATGGAGGGGGTGGAGACCTATTCCGACCACCGGTACATCCGGTTCGACGTCTCCACCAAGTCCTCAAGCGTGCCGGTCCTACAGGCCCCGAGTGGTCCGCGATGGGCGCTGAAGCAGCTGGACCGGGAGCTCCTCCTGGAAGCCTCGATCGTGCAGGCCTGGGTGTCATCACCAGTCAGGCCTGCCGACATCAACAACGAGGCGGGTTGGTTCCAGGAGGCCATGTCCGAGATTTGCGACGTGGCAATGCCCCGAGTTCGGCCAGGAAGCGCCCAGCGTCAGGTGTACTGGTGGTCGCGAGAGCTGACGTCTCTGCGCAAGGCGTGCGTTGCCGCGCGGCGCCTGTACGCCAGGCATCGCAGGCTCTGCATCCGCCCTTCGGATGCGGCAGCCATTGAGGCGGAGCTGTACGAGGGGTACAGAGCGGCGAAGACCGCCCTCCAAGAGGCTGTCCGGCGGGCCAAGAATTTGGCCCGCGAGGAGATGCTGGAGTCTCTGAACGGAGATCCGTGGGGGCGCCCTTACAAGATGGTGCGGGACAAACTCCGCACCCGGGCCCCCCCGCTAACGCAGAGTCTCCGGCCTGAGCTCGTGGAGGACGTGGTGAGCGCTCTGTTCCCTTCGCGAGGGGAGCATCCTCCCCCGCCTATGGCTCCGCCGCCGCGTGCGGTGCCGGAAGCGGACCACACCGATGACGATGACGACGTTCCGGAGGTGACTGGGGTAGACCTGAGAGTGGCGGTACGCAGGCTGAAAGCCAGAAACACCGCCCCGGGACCCGATGGCTTGCCTGGCAAAGCCTGGGTCCTGGCCTCTGAGGCTCTCGGGCCCCGACTGGAAGGGCTCCTAAGCGCATGCTTGGAGAGAGGCCAGTTTCCGCTTCGTTGGAAGACGGGGAAGCTGGTCCTCATCCGGAAACCAGGGCGCCCTGCGGACTCTCCGTCCGCATACCGGCCCATCGTGTTGCTCGACGAGGTGGGCAAGCTCTTCGAAAGAGTCATTGCCAACCGCCTTGCCGGGCACCTTGCGGGGATGGGGCCGGATCTTGCGGAACACCAGTTTGGTTTCCGCAAGGGGCGCTCCACGGTGGACGCCATCATGCGCGTGAGAGCCCTCACGACGGGGGACGCGGTGTCCCGGGGCGGGGTCGTCTTGGCGGTGTCTCTTGACATCGCCAACGCCTTCAACTCCATGCCCTGGAGCTGCATTAGGGAGGCACTCCGGTATCACCGGGTGCCAACCTACCTTCGTCGTGTGGTCGGGGACTACTTGACGGATAGGGCCGTCATCTACCCCGGTCAGAGCGGAGAATGGAACCGGCGAGAGATGTCGTGCGGTGTTCCACAGGGATCGGTTCTAGGACCGGCCCTGTGGAACATCGGTTACGACTGGGTGCTGCGCGCCGACCTCCCTACCGGCGTCAGCGTAGTTTGCTACGCTGACGACACGCTGGTACTGGCACAAGGGAGGTCGCACGAGGCGGCGGCCGAAAACATGACACGCGGGGTTGCGATAGTCGTGGATAGGATCCGGCAATTTGGTCTCGAGGTGGCATTGCACAAGTCCGAGGCCATGTGTTTTCATGGGCCTCGGAATGCGCCACCGTCGGGATCCCTACTGACGGCAGGAGGGGTTTCCATCGGCGTCGGGTCGACGTTGAAGTACCTAGGACTCGTCCTCGACAGCCGGTGGAACTTCGTGGAGCACTTCCGACGTTTGGCTCCCAAACTGGAACGGACAGGGGCTGCCTTCAAGCGGCTCTTGCCCAACCTGAGGGGTCCAAGCGCCTCCTGCCGGAGGCTATACGCGGGGGTCGTGCGGTCCATGGCCCTTTACGGGGCCCCGGTGTGGGCGCGTTCTTTAAGGCGGCAAGCCGCCCACTACCTGAACGCGCCCCAAAAGGTGATAGCCATAAGGCTAATCCGGGGGTACCGCACGATCTCCGGCGAGGCGGCTAGCCTCCTTGCCGGATTGCCGCCATGGGATCTGGAGGCGATAGTCCTCGCGCGCCTGCATGAATAGCGCGCGGAGGCACTACGTCGGGGGGAAACTCCGCTGCCGCGGCAAATTGCCGCTCAGCGGACAGACCTCCGGCATGATATCATGGCGACATGGAGAGAGCGACTGTTGCAACCCCGTGCAGGGCACGCTACCATAGTGGCGATAAGTCCCCTCTTTGAGGAGTGGCTAGGGAGGCGCCACGGCGCCCTCACCTACCGCCTGACGCAGATCCTCACCGGACACGGTTGTTTCGGGAGGTTCTTGCACCGAATCGGGCGGGAGGAAACGCCCGGGTGTTTCCACTGCGAGGATCGTCCGGAGGACACGGTGGAGCACACCGTAGAGGTCTGCCCCGCTTGGGCGGACCACCGCCGTGTCCTTGTAGCGGCGATTGGCGGCGGCGATCTCTCGCGTCCGGCCCTGGTTCAAGCCATGGTCCGGAGCGAGAGGGAATGGGAAGCCGTCACCACCTTCTGTGAAGCAGTCATGCTAGTGAAGGAGGTGGCGGGACGTGAGAGGGAAAGAACCTCACGTCCCAGCCGCCGCGGGAGGCGCCCTGGGCGTCGGGGGTCACGTGGTGGCTCCCGGCCACCGTAGGCGCGGGCCTGTGGACGGCGAGTTATGGGCTAGCTCGCCGTCCGGCTGTCTTGTGACGACAGGCCGTGTCGACGGCGCGTTCGTGTTCCACGCGCGCCTCAAAGAGATGTCAGCAACCGAGTAGGGGTCCGCATGGGCCGATGCCTGCCAGAGCTGCGGGACTGTTCGAAAGAGACACCGTGGCCCTGGAACACAAAGGGCAAAGAAGGAACATGGATGGGTTTTAGTCAGTACAAGTCGGACACTCCCTTCCGCTCCGCCCAGAGTGGGGGGGGTCATTTGATGATTTCCCATCCAAAAAAAAAAAAAAAAAAAGCGCCCTGAAATAAGTAACTACAAAATAGCAACTACAGAATCGATATCAGTAAATTTTACAAAACTGAATAATTGAAATAGGAATGTCTTGCCATTTTAACAAAACAATAACAAAGTCTCATTTACAGTAATTAGTCATCATAATTGTTTGAGCTGTTTTTTGAAAATCATTGTATTGCTTGTAGCATCGAGAAACTTCAGAATAAGCGCGTATTTATCAAAAATCGTTACGCTAACAATTAACTACTCTATCGCTATCATGTTTGAATATCGTACGGTAATTTAACGGAACCAAGTATTGATCTACAGATGTTACTTGGAATTCTACATACCCTTGAATACGAATACACACAACCCTGCCTAACTAAACCTTTTAAATATTGATGACGAATAACACGATAGTTGTTACTTAGGTTATTTTATTCCATGGATGTGATATATCCGTGATTATTTCATCCATTGTAAATTTTTAACTTCTCCTCTTTTTATACTTTCGATTCGGTTCTGTCGGTAAATCGCGGTGTGAACCGAAGTATGAAAAGAGGAGAAATGATGCTCGACCGGCTCGCTCGCTCGCTCGCTAGCTGGCGGTGTAGCCTGCGCTTCATGTAGTGGTGGAGGATAACATGCAGGTAGCACATCATTTTTGTATTAGAAAAGGGGAGTTAGAAGTAAGTGCCGTATAGACGTATTAAAAAGTTTTCAACTGTCTACAATACGGTCCAATGCGGTTCTCTTTCCAATCACAGCTATTACAGACGACCACCATCTATCTACGAATATACCTAAATGCAATACTTAATACCTATTTACACATATTTTTGACGCTGCACTGCTGCCATTAAAACTATATAACCCTCCACCACTGCCTGGAGGCAATTAAGGTCTGTTACATTCTTCGTAGTGACATGAAACCGTCGCGCGCGTCGCTTGTCGGCGTTCCTACCATCTCGGGTATAATCGTCCGGCTTCGTGCTTCCGACTCGGAAACCGCAAGCATTCTCACGAACAGGTTGAGGTCTTGAGGCTTGAGGTGCGTCTACACGAACCACGCTATTACTTCCACCTGTGGTTTGTTGCTACACTTCGCAGCCAATGGCAAGTGCTTAAGTGTAATATGCATACCGTATGATGCTGAAATGGGTGTGAAATGCTGCCGCTTTTGATATCTGCAACGCTTAGTTTTTAAATGATGTGTTATTTATAAGTAAAAATTGTTTTTTTATTTTATTTTATTGGTCGTGACGGGAGATAAGCCTAGGTTGCTTGGTAGGATAGTACATGACATACGTTTGTTTTCGAATACAATTATAAATTTTCTTTGTTTTCTATTTGACCTCCTCTTCGCAAAATCTATATATATTTTTTTTTGTATTCGTAATAATAATAATCCGCCTATCCGCTATCTAAACAAATCTTTGATCGTAAATTCGTAACCCATCCCATAGCGCCGGCGCCGGCGCCGGCGCCGCCATCGCCAGTGTGAGAATTGGACTCATTGACACGTCAGCCGTGACCGTCTTGTCAGTCGTCACCCGCGGGATATCGCGCAAAAAAACTGTCACGGGAGTCACCAAATCGATTCTCATCGATACTAATGACAATTCCTATCGATCAATACTTCCCTTTTAATCGATTTCGGATCATATCGATTCGATTTTAATTAGATATGCAATGTAGATACAAAAAGTATTGAATGCGTAATATCCGGCGGTAAAGTTGAAGATGAGGCTGGTGAGCTCGCAAGTGGAGATAATGGGCTCGGAGCGGCGCGGGCGCGGCCATGGCGCCTGCGTCGGCGGCGGCGAAGCCTTCTTCGTTTCGGTAGTGTTTTAACAGCAGTTAAGTTAGGGTTAAGGTGATTAAAACCGCCCGAGCGCGTGCCCCCGGGCCACTCGCCGCCCGCACATATATCACATTCCAATATAAATTAGTTTTCGACGGACGCTGGTTTATGTGCCGAAATAAGCTCTTCGGGTAACCCAGATAATTAGCCGGTGCTTAGCGTAACAGCTCTCGACATAAAAATATGAATAAATTAATAGAAACAGGTGCTGAACATGATTAGGCAATAGTTGAGTTTGGACTTGGCACCTTGTGGTACGCAATATGTGATTGTTAGGGTTGAGAACAGAAAAACACTCTTTAGGATCCCATTGTAAAAAAGCTACAATACTGCTTTGTGGTATTGCATTACAATAGGACACTAAACGACAATCGTTTTACGGTTTAATTCATAATTGTTTACAGCTGTTGATAGTATAAACGAATGAGTATCTTTGATGTATGGTCTAGTGTTCGCATTCGCGACTGCCGAGCATGGGGTACCGGATTCGATTTTTGGACCGGGCAAATTTTTATTGCGTTTTTCCATCAGGATTTTCTCAGTAGCAGCCACGGAGTCTGGATTTGTGCCCGGTTGATGCAAGATTCGCTGCCTATGGGAGTTAAACATGACTAGCGAAAACATCTCTGCCTAACCATTTGGGGATTACAAGCGTGATGTTATGTGTATGTATGAGTGATATAGTGGCAACGCGTCAGAATTAGAACCGCAACATTAGCATGCGAGGAATGTATGCAAAAACACTTAGGTACGTACCTGCTTACCAAGGATTCTACAACGAATAAAAACTGATTATTGCCTCCGTCATAGTGATTTCTTATTGTAGGAAGTAGACACGTCTGATTACTTGGTGATTTGGTAAACTGCGCGCTGTCTTTGATCTGAAATGTAAAAAAATAATATAATAAGCATTCTTTATCGTACAGCAAACAAAAGTAGGCCTTAGCAAGTGTCGAGTAAAAATAAGTCGGTAATAATCGCACGCGGGTATCATTCATTTAGTCGCGTTTACGATTCGTAATTGGGGAGTGCATTCAAGTGGCCGCGGGTTGCGGTCGGCAGTCGGCGGGCGCTTGTCTGCCGCGCCGCCGCCGCCGCCGCGCGCCGCACGCGATGCCCTAGTGTGTAGTGGTTTAGTCTGCAAAGGTACACTGCTGACTGCTGAAACTGAGCGCAATTTCTGAGTTTCGCCCGCGGCCGTCGCCAAATTACAACACACGCCGCCAGCGTAATTGCGAGCGGCCAACTCAGGCCAGACGCGTGTGGGAACACCGACCGATTTATTAAGATTTAATCGCGCCCAATTAAAATACGCACCACATTATTACCGAATACAAAAAGCTTATGCAAATTCTCCGAGCGATCGACGGCGCCACGCAAGCCGCCCGCTACGAGCCCTCGCTACGGACGTAGCGCGTAGACGATGCCAAACGTTACATTTAAGAAGTTGTGTTTGGTATGTTTTAAAACTCGCAGCTTACATTTTTGTAAAATACAACCACAATAAATTATTTTGTAATATTTTCTTTCGTGAGTAAATAAATACACAAGAAGCTTTTTTATTCACGAACACAAAAAAATGTAAGGTATGTATGGGACTTCACACAAATCAAGAGTGTAAAATACGAGAATGTAGCGCCGGGACTTACTTTTAGTACATATAAGGGTTTTAAAAGTATATGTAGGAGAGGCAGATCGCGACGATAACGTCTTCCCACGACACAGCGAGGACCTCCCCGGCGCGCATACATTACCACACCACGCATTGTCGTCGTCGCGCCCGCGCCGCCTCACCGGCCACACGCATGCTCCAGCTAACCATTCTCTCGATATATTCACCTGTACTCTCACTAACAATCAACCCAATTTGCCTTTTTTATTTTGCATGTACCAGCTCTTGTATTGCACAACGCTAAAGGCTTTCCCAAATCAAACATCAAGACATGAATTTCGAAATCGGGAAACCATCAGTCTCCGCAAAGAACGAAGAGACTACAGGTGAGGTTTTAACAGACAAAATTGCAGTCTCCTGTCATCTGATGGTAACGCGATCAAGAATTTCTCTAACCTCCGAAGGAGTTAATCCAGTAATGCCGGTGACCCAGTGGGAGCATCCCGATTCCTGCTCCAGAATCGGCATTAGCATGTTAATGAAGGGGCGTGTCCGAGGCCGCGCGGCGGTTCCACACAAATCACGTCGTGTGTCTCCCACGCGACCCGCTCGGTGTGCCCCGGCCCCAGCCCTGGCGACCGTGATATATGCGCTTTTTAATAACCAATTACATTGTCCACTAAACCTTTTTATTTTGATTGTTATGTTTCTATTGAATTGTTCAGGCGTTGTGGAACAAGTGAAATTAGTCTTTAATGACTGTATGCTAGCCTGACGAAAATGTCGTTAAACAAGTGACAAAGCAGATACAAACAGCAGCACACATTCCTATAAATCAGTACAATAACCACACATGACACAGTCACATCACAATGACAGTCCTCCGCATGGGAAAATCAACATGCATAAATTCCAAAAAACTAGAACACCTACTCTAAATTACATTCCAAAGGCTTTGTTGATACATTAGAATGAAGAGCAGATCTGTAGGTAGCAGGAATTAACATAGTAACGAAGGGGCGGGCCGGTCGGTAACTCACGCCCCGCACAAAATAAATAATTTGACTCGAGGAATGTGGCCAGATAGTGGACCGAGGATGCCTCCGCCGTGATGTTTGATCTCACTGTACATAGTATAGCTATGTGTGTATGTAGGTAAAGGTAGGATTAATTTACAAGTGGCATTTATGACAACTTTTATGTATAGCAGTAGGCAAAATC
Source organism: Noctua janthina (assembly GCA_963576755.1). NCBI lineage: Eukaryota > Metazoa > Arthropoda > Insecta > Lepidoptera > Noctuidae > Noctua > Noctua janthina. The sequence goes on from OY755055.1 coordinate 12,487,291, forward strand.
TGCATTTTACCTACGTAAAAGCAAGTTTGCAGATTTTGCCTTTACTTATAATGTTAGGTAGAAAAAATTTGTTGGCGACTCGAAATATTAGACTTGGACTTTGGAGGCGAAAAAATCTACATCATTCGTTTTGGTTCCTCACCCACTGGAAAATTTAAGACAGGTCCTAAAATAAGTATTAAACATCTTCTATATTAGTCTCCTAAATCCACATAGAGACTACACAACAAGTTATGGGAGTGAAACAAATTAAAACCTACACAGAATCAGTCACCTCTATTATCTAAAGTTTTTGCCGGTCGACCTTAATCCTTACAAAGATTAAAGTCAAGATCCTCGGACGTCCTCTGAACCTCTAACATTTTTATATTATCCTCTAATTTACACGTGCCGGCCAATTAAGTATCGCAATAAAAAGCATTATATCGGAATTTGCTTAACATTTATAACAAGAATTTTAAGTGGGTCAGAAATAATACGTAAGCTTGATTTTAATCGGGTTTGTTTGAGTTTGAAGGAGCTTATGATGCATTTATCAATTTTATTGTACACCATCCTGTGTTTTAGCGTTGGTAATTAAACACCCAACATTAAAGTTTGGCATTTTTTATGAGCGATCTTCAAATGCTCTTCAAATTCAACTGATTCATAATTTTTAACCATGCATTATTTGTGGAGTAAATAAGTAATAAAGAATGTAATCAGATGAAGTCAGACTAGAAAACAGTCCAGGATTTAAGAGCCAAAAATTTGAAATCTAAAGTAATTCCAGTTTGAAGACATTGAATGAAATAAAAGGCAGATATATTTGTGTGTTGTATTTATTGGATCGTCTCGGTACCGCCGTACCATCGGGGTCGTGCGTGCAGTGGGTGGCATCGACATTTGTCACCGGCCTCCAGAATCTACGATACCACTGAGCATAGACTATGATTCTAGAGCACACTATAATTTCTCCCTAAATGTCTGTAAAACCCTGTGCCGATTCTTAGGCTTCCACCGACTTTCGCGACCTTATTTTAGAGACAACTCTTTAAGCTATCAAGACATGAAACATAGGAAACAGAATGAGCCTACTAGTGCCTTGGCAATAGGCTCAGGGCTAAAGGGTGTAAATAGACCCTTAACATAACCGAAAGGCACTTGTTCCCACCGTTTTTGCGATATTTTTTTAGTTCTAGACCTTACCTGGGAACCTTCTAGTTACGGAGATATTGGGGGTCAAATATAAGATTTTTACTTTAAACACCTCCACGACCCCCGTACTATTCAATCCATCCATCAGCACAATGCTTTGAGTGCTTTCCATCGAATCCTACCGTAAAACGCAATTTTTCACCCCAAAAAAAAAGTCGATTTCCAGCAATAATATTTGCGTAAAGTTACTTAGTTTGATGTACAGAATGCTTGGTTGACGGCTATGTGAAGGGTCTGTTTACACTCTGTATAACTGGTGAAATGTGGGTGTACTAAAGGTACACATTTGCCTGGCCCTTTCGGGGAAACAAACGTGAAGCTTTATTGTTTTTGTGCCTCAACGAAACAATTGAGTAGTATCATACAGATATACCATTCGAAAACGTCGACAGAAATAAGAAACAAACAATCGCATCCAAGTATTCGTAGCTCTACGTCACAAGGTAGAACTCGCGGTGGCCACTATCGCGGCAAGCATCGAGCACTATGCAAATTCAGTTTTTGCCAGCTACCAATTGAAGAGCACAGTCGAAGGTGCATCTCCCAGTGCTGGGTGGCCGTATGCCTTGTGTTCACTACGGGAATTCAAGGGAATAATATGAAATTGCCAAGTAACTGTTTGTTGAATGTTTCATTTCATTGTTGCTGCCACGCTGGACATGGAAATATTCGAGTTTACAAAGCGTCTTGCGTTAGCTGGTAATCCAGAAATGTGACAGACGAATCAAACAAAAGCTTTTAGGGATCTGGCACTCTACGCGGCCACGACAACGACTTTGGGCTACAGAAATGACTTTTGGTCGAAACTAGGAAAGAAGCTTGGTCGCACGACCGGGCGTCCGACTTTGTCAGATATAAATTCGCACCTGTATATCATGGAGGGGGAGTCCCATGTAATAGGGGGAGCCTATTACTATCAACCCAGATCCGGTATACGGGCTGCTATTGTTTTAATTAGACACATTATGTAAATTAATTAAGTACTTGCCGTAAATTAGTCTAGTCTAGTCTCAAGGCCGCGTGAATGCGCTTGAGCAGCTTGACTAATCAATCTTAAACCATTACTACTACGCAAATTGGTAATGTTTATGGGAATCCCCCACTGATGGTTGTATTCTATAATTAAATTAGACTATACAATTAAATGATAACCTCCAAAGGTTTAACATAGGTATTTTCGCATCATCAGCACCTCAAATTGTGGTCTACCTTGTTATACAGAGTGAAAGGGATATTGACGCACAAACTATTACCAAGTTTTCAGTACATCATTCAAAACCACAGAGAAAATCCTCGCCGGTTTTTTTTTAATCTGCTGTTTCCTACAAAAGTACCTACACGGACAAAATGTATGGAACAGCTGATCGTGAAAAATTTATATGTGGGGCGTTCGGATTTGGAATGATGTACTGACAACGTGGTATCCGTTTGTGCGTCGATCGCCATCCCGTGTTCGGGATAATCATCGTATGCCAGTTGCAATCGAATATCATGAGATTTATGAACAAAGCTGGTATTTGCAGTCGACTGTTGGACACTTTACACCTACCTAGACGTAAAGTCTAGGTAGGTGTAAAGTCTAGGTAGGTGTCCTACTAGAGTGTAAAGTGTATACTTTTGCGCTTCTGACAGCCCGTAACTACCCCGTCCGTATACTCCTGCCGATACTTAATTGTAATTTATAAATGCCTTATTATGAACACAAACAATGAATGTCACCACCTCGCCCGTACACATCTACACAATCGTTGTACTAATAAATGTCACTAATTGTATAGAGGCAGAACAGACAAGTCCACCAAACAACAACTAGTTTACATATTATAATATTCAAAATTGCTCTCAACGACTGAGTCATCCTTCGTCGAGATTTTATATTCAATTTTGTTTAAGACCTCGTTCTGTTGTGGAGACAGACGACACATTATTGTGTAGATAATACAAATATGATAAGATTTAAAGTTTTCCTCATTCAATGTTCTTTTTCAGTCTTCGAGATAGAATCCAACAGATTACATAAGCATATATACTTACTTTTGTAGCTAACTAGAACTTGCATAGCAAAGCTTATGGGATTAGCAGAGTTAGCCTTTGAAGGAAACCTATTTCTAAAGAATTATCTTGATCAGTTATGGTTCCATATTTCAGGTTATGGGTTAACTTACGGCTATGGAACGGTATGGTCAGGCATATCAAACGCATGAACAGACTGTTTCTGCTTTGAATGGAGGAATCCTTTCTTAAATCCAGAACGTACGAATAAATACCAAAAAGGAATGCGTCTTTTACCGTAGCAGCACTGTACCTTAAATACAATATTTTTTGCGTGCTGCGGCTCGATGCGACACGACAATAAATTAGATGCGTTGAAATGTTTGTGTTGTGGCTTCGCGGCCGCTGTCGGCGACACCGCGTGCGCATACATTAGCGCACAATACCGCGGGGGGCGCCCATTGTGTCCTCACACTTATACAACCCCACACCCCGCGCCCCCGCCACCCCCGCCCGCCACAACACGCCCCTAATGAAGGATTCAACACCAGACCTGCAATTACAAGATAAAAATCTATTTTTATACCCCAAATAAATACACTTCGTAGCTTCACATTCTAAAGTACTTTTAGTCACAGCTTTTGATTACGATCATAAAGATCGTCGATTTGGTCTAAAGTCTATTTGCACGGTCCAGGTGATTGAAACATTTTATACTCAATATCTGCCATCACCGCCGCATCTTTTTCCAAGGGTCCCACATTTATATTGCTTTTCTATGAAGTCACCATTGCTCCTCGAAACTTTAGAAAACAAGCTTAGAATCAACACAGCAATTTCTTTTACCCCTACATCCGATTCGATAACATACTGTAGGAGTTTTAGAGTTGCACACACTAATTTTGGGTCTCCGCGGGTTCCGTGCCGACTAATGACCGGATAATTGTACGGCAGGTGCGCAAGCGCCGAGGGCTGCACGCTAAGCGCACACGCCAAGCGCCAAATGCCTTGCCTTTTCAACTTTTTCGACGATCCGACGATAAAATTGTAAGAATAACAGTCCGCATTAAAATGGGATCCTAATCAAACAGATTTGAATAAATTAATGCTTTGCTTCCGTTCTGAACGTCATGCGTTCTTATTTCTTAATTTATGACGCTTGTCACGTTATTAAGCAGATAATTAGTAGTTATAAACATAAATCAAATGTTACACGAAATTAATTTTTGTTGAAGTGTGTCACAGTTCCATATTACTCAAAGTTTATTTTGTCATTCTAGTTTTTTTTTTCATTAATACTTGTTGGGTATAAAAAACGCACACTTGTAAGTTTTGATCTTCGTAAAGATCATCAGTTTTTTAGGCAATAAACACACAACAGCTGTTGGCGAAATCGATGAGCCAAATTTTTTATTAAACACTTTTTGCTGTTTTATGTTCCTATGCAACATGTTTTACCCATCATATTATTTAAGTTACTGTATGAAAACAGATTATCATAAAAGTTTTTTGCACCAGCACCCATTTTCAGTCATAATAATTTTCACATCACTGTGTGAAACAACCACTATTTAATAAATTTAATTTATTAAATTTATTCTGTTTTGCCAATTTTCTTGTTTTTCATAGCGAATGTAACAACAATCATCAAATTATTTTTCTTCATAAAGAAGTTTCATTAGCTATATTCAAAGATTGTTATGGCAACAGAATTTTCCCTGACGATTTCAAGAGAAAAACATTTCCATTTTCTTTGACATTCAAATGAGTTTGATAATACCGATTATGGCGAATCATCTCAATACATAAAAGCTATGTTTTAATACATAGCGATTACTGTATCAGTCTAAAGCTTAGCAACGGCTGTTACGTCGAAAGAAATTGTTTTTTTTTTCAGGACCACCTGGTACGCGACCCGCGCCAGAGCCTAACACAAAAACTCAAAGAAAAAACGTCATAATATTTGAATATTATTACAAAAAACAATTAAGGGTGCCGCACGTCACCTGTAGCGGGCACGAGATACGCATTTGCATAGAGAAACCAATTTCTAAGGCTACGACTTTGGGGTCGTGACTAGCGATTTATTTGTAAGAAAAAAACTATCGGCTTACCTTTTACTATTTACAATTTAAAGATAGGCGAACCATATTTAATTATAATAAAGTAACTTCATTATTGCTAATGAGCGTCTACGCGTAGCTACGTGGCGTAGGCGCAACCTCAGCGGCTACGCGGCGTTGGCGCGACCTAGGCGTCTATGTTTCAAATATTTTATTAAAATATTTTATATTGTGTTAACTGATACACAGTTCGGTTCGCAACCCCATTTGTTTAAACATTCATTGGTGCTTGACTGCAAAGCCGTACGTTAAAACTACTAATTTGAAAATAGTTGTAGGTAAATAATCTCGCTATTTTTTCTAATGTTTAATATGCTCTCAGCCTTAAACCAATTTGACGACACATTTTTTAAACAATATTCTTTATAAAAGACCTTTTGTTGTGCCCGAGACACACTTTGCGATACTATCTAACGTATATCTAACAAAATAAAAAGCTCCTTTGTTACATCACTTTCCATTTTATTTATACACAAATTTTATACCGTTTTGGAAGCACATGCCTACTGAAAACTGACGCTGACTCCAAATTTATTTAAAATAACTTTTATTTTAATAGTTTTTTTTTGTTTTGTTACACTTTTTTTCAGTATTAAATTTTTATAAAGATAAGATTCATGAGAGTGAATCAGATTTGCAATAATTAAGGTTAACGAAGCTAAAACAATAAGTAAATAGGTAAACATTCAACATCTTCAAATTAAATAAACCCATGACACGCACACGCATTTTACATCTTTTGGAAACCACCTAAACGAGAGAAAAAAACAAAAACAAAATTCCGAATCTCTTTCGGTAACAATCGTGTTTATGAATAGTGAGACACATGTCATTGTCTATTGAAAGCGGCCAATCATCGGGTCGTCACTGGTAATGTAAACGGTCGCGTCTGGCCTATTGTGACCGGTAACAATTCCGTGTTATGGATGCCCCGGTGCTGACTAAACTCAGGAACTAGATTAATCTATTCTGTTTAGATGTTTAGGATCACGTAGATTCCGTTTGACAAACAGATCTGACTCATCAATGCAAAAGCAATTTTAAATTACCTACGTTCAATTCAAACTTCTTGCATTCTTATTTTTTTTAGTTACTCGTTAAAGTAATTCTTAGTGGTCGGTTATTAAACCTCGCTTTAAAACATTGAACTTTATAGACATTGTCCAGTGTGTAACCCGCCCTCTGTTGCATAACTTTCATAAAAATAGTTTTCTTGAGCTGCACTGTAACTGCCGCGCGCCGCACATTCCGCGGTTTGCCGCTGAAAATTACGCTCTTTCTTACCAAACGTCTTGTATCCCGCAAACGGATTTAACCAAAAAGGTACACTAAAAATAGCGCAGTAGAGCCTTAAATTGATTGGATGGTATTTCAATGGAAGTGCTATTAAGCGATATTTACGGATAAGCAGGTGCGGCGGCGGCTTTGAAATCTCTTATGACCGCTGATCTGCGCATTGATACAAATTGCCTCGTTATACATACTTGGCCATCGGCTACCGACTATCGACACTCCAAAGCGTAAAAATTGATCGCTCCTGCACTTCTTTACACCATTTAGTTAAGTTAATGTGTAGGTAGGACTACGTGTCTCTCAATCTGTTTAGTTAAATGACTAATAAAGTACTTGCAGTTGTCTCTTGATCCAATTTATTTTAAGAATTACCTATAAATACTAACTTCGTACACTTATATGTAAAGTTAGACGCTTTGATGTTTTGAGCCTTCAAAATTCTATTGTAAGTATGTGTAACAACACATTTTAATAAATTTTGAGATGTCACAATTCAGACATAAGAGGAGCCAAGGAGCTTCAAAGTAAGTAAAAATAACCAAAAGACACTTCAAATCCAACTGTACAATGATTCACAAATGCTTTGTATTTCTATTGGTATCATTGGCCTTTTGGAATGCTTATAAAATTCGGAAACCGAAGGTAAAGTTTCGTAGGCTTGGATTTCCAAAAATATGCATGCGAAAATTGCGAAATGACGACCGTCATTTTGAGCTTAAAAAGCTGAAAATATAAAAATAGAAATGAGTAACACAACATGAAATCCTGTTCTGAAGTACGACAAACGTTTGTCACAGGTTGACACTACGTTGCTCGGAGCGACCACACGCAAACTTCGATCAATTGCCCCATAATGATTTTACGCCAATGACGACCTACCCTAAGGGGACAGTCCACTAAATGGAGTCATATTTATCTTCTCACTTATAATTTTAAGTCACCACTAAAGGAGAGTTAACGTCTTCTCCGGAAAAAATAACTTAGATATCAATTACGCCATCATTAAATTTTATATTTTGTGCTCAAACTTTAAAAGGCAGAGCTGAAGCAACGTGCAACGGTACAACAACAATTTTGAATAAATGGCCATTTCCTCTGATTGTAGCGTTGCATGCAGTTCTAGTTTATCATTTTAACATAAAGAACTAATTTAACTACCTAAATGAAGGTAATGTGGAATTATGAAAATTGCAAAAAATCAGCGTGAGCGCGTGCATTGTGCGCTCGGTAGCGCGCCGCCCGAGGCGCTCGTGCCATTCGCGTTCCAATTTCGAATGCAAATTTTGTTTTTGGAAAACAGAACGATGGCGTTATGACCACTCATATTCATATCGTGCCAGTGTTTTGACCGGTTACGTGTCGAGAACATTGCACTTTGATGGTACCATTCGACGTGTTGTTCAAACTTCCCTTCTAGCAGTAACCTCGAAATACAAATTTTCTTACGTTTTTTACATCTATCATTAAAATCTCCAATGACATTGAATGACTTTTTCATGAATTTTCTTTGTCAGTGAAAGGGATAAAATGAACTGAATTTTCTCTGTCAGTGAAAGGGATAAAAGCATAAATTCCGATGCGATGGTAATAAGTAAAACCACAAAAACCTTCCTGAAATCCTGATCTAACATAGGTTTAGTAAGATAGAAATAATAATTTTATGGAATACTAGCTAGGGGTGGAATTTCGAAAAACTCTTTCATATGAATATCCACTCTTCAAAAAGAATACACCCATCAAATTTCATGTCTTTAAAAACAGCAGGCTGTGCGTTGATATATCAGTCAGCCAGTTAGGACATTGAATTTTAAATTGGGGGATGATTTTGGAAAAACCGTGATACACGTATCTCATAATTTTAACTGAAGAGTATGAACACAAATTTTCAATCCAATCGACTCAGAGAATAAAAAGTTTCACAGACAATTCAACACCCCATTTCACCCTCTGTGGGGTGGAATTTCAAAAAACCCTTACTTAGTGGATACCTACTCTTCACAAAGAGTACACTGTCCAAATTTCATGTCTCTAGGACCAGCGTTTTTGGCTGTCCGTTGATATATCAGTCAGTCAACCAGTCAGTCAGTAAGAACTTTAAATTTTATAAGTATAGATGTACATGCCTAAATGCGATTAAATCAATAGGTAAAGCAAGTTACAGACAAAATAGGGATTAAGCGCCAACAGCAATGCCTAAAATAAGTACCCACATGAATGTTAATTTGCCCCAGATTCGCGGAATTAAAGACTTCGATCAATTACATTAATAAAGCAAAGTATAAAGCCGAAACGCCCACATTTTTCAAGTGTCCGCATTGTGAGTAAAGTAGGCTAATGCCGTCAGGCTAACGCCCTGCAGAAGTCCTAAATGGAAATATATTCTGCCGCTATAAAATATTTGAGCACAACTAGGCCAGGTCACGCACATACTCACTCAACCCCTATTAACTGTTTAACTCACGAATCATTTGTAATAAGAAATTCGTTTTTAAATAATATTAAGTCATAGGAGCTCTAGTGTTAATACATGAGTAACCTAAAGTAAAAATAAAACACAATTTCCTCGAAATAAACTAAATCTAAACTAGTAACAACACAGACAACTATGAAAAAAAACTACAGCTGATATATGGAACACATGCGAGTCACCTACCGCGCCGAAACCCAGCTGTTCATAGACAGCACACATTTTTCAGCAATGTTTACAAGGTCGGTCACTCACACGCTTCTATACTCTATACCTACAGTAATCATAGACAACATGCACTTTTGAGTCACGACGATGCGCGCTGGACGTGTGTAACATCGTGTAATATTAATGATTCACCTTCGTAAGTGAATCACGGCATTGGTGGCGCCGAAACACATATCTATGCCAATCTTACTTTAGAATTAGTCAATTATTACACCGATGAAGTGATGATATAAAAGTATATTATGAATCAATGAAGCGGAATAGTGATTTCGTAAACGGTTCCGATTCTAGGAAATGCAATGAAATAACGGTGAGGAACAGAGTAACGGACCCTAGATATAGAATCGCTGAATCAGAACCAAAAATACAATTAACTGAATCACTTCACTGCAGATTATGTGCTCAAACAATACAATAATAAACAATTTGGCATAGATAAAGATCGTTGTATCGCTAAGAGTAATGAGTGTTAAAATTAGGTACTTTTTTCATGTTGTCTATGTAATTATCTAGAATGTTAATATACCTGGCTGAACAGTAGTTCAGTTAGGTCTATAGTCAGGACATAACCAGGAATATCCTCCTTAAGTTCCTTTTATGATGTATCATCGATAATTTTTGACTTGGTAATCGATGGCGAATAGACTATACTTAGTTATTGTTGCCTTCCTTTCATGTCCCAAATCATTATGCGCTTCAATTTCATCTCAAAACAACTTGACCGTTCAACCTATGGTACATTGCATGAGTATAATGTTCTGGGATGACTTTAATAATTGACTACGCCAGATTGAATGAACGAAATTACGGATCGTTTACTTTCAAGTCCTTGTAATTGGTAACCGCTTCAACATCCACATTACGTGCGCAAACGCAGTGTATATCGATCATGGATCGATGTGGAAGGCCCAATTTGTCTGTGCTACTAAATCATGGAACAAACGCGCCGCTCGATCTAAATCGATTTGTCCAAATTATGAGACGGCGGTAATATGAACGATGGTGGCTATTCCCCTGATATCCTCTTTAAATATTGCCCGTTTGTAAAACACCTGCGCTTTCGCTAACCGCATCCAGTTGGACTCGAGCTAAACAGTTCAAACACAGATGTTCAAAATCATAGGTTATAACATTATCAAGGAAAATGTTATTGCAACTAAATTTGTAAATATTAAGAAAGGCAGGCCATTGGAAAACATTGCATTATGGGAAAAAAACGTTGCACAATATTGAGAAATAGGTTCTTACTGACCATTGCCTCATATTTTTAATATCTATGCTTCAAACTTACACACAAAACTTTCGTCGTGTGCATTACTAAACAAACATACAGAAAAGGAATATTTCAAATAGGAAACGATAATCTGTTGCATCACTTACATCACACGTTGAGATTTATTTTTCTTCTGAATTTTCACACTTGCACACAAGTGTGAAAATTCAAAATTGGAATCAGAAGAGACTTGTTTATTTTTAATCTGCCAATTACGCAAAGGTTTTTTTTACAATGGCTAGGGATAGGGGCTGGTTTCACTAAACGAGGGATAAAACATCGTAGGTAGCAGCCGGGATGACTGGCTGTTTTGAGTCAGATTAACAATTTTTTGATAACACAACAGCCGCGGTCATGGCTGGCTCACCATATGCCAGGGTCGTTAAGTAATATGACGAAGATTCTACATACTTGAAAACTTTAAACTTTGGGGAGAAAACAACCCTTAATGCAAACTTAATGTACGTTTTATGACACTTGGTTGATCTAACCTTTATTTCTTACAAACTAAAATAATCATCATTTATTATTTTCAATAAAATGTCCAACTTTGTAAGCACGTAAACATACTTACTCGTAAGTAAATAAATTATAAACTTAAATAACTTACCTAGGTAGGAAAACATAGATAAAGATTTGTTAGTGTGTTTGGAATAGTTTGATGACTTACAATAATGTTCGGTCTGTTGTCCAGTCAGTTTGGAAAGCTGATTGAAATTCGTATAAAAATAATGTTGAATTATTACGACGGTAATAAATTGCCTTACCTTAAACCTCGCTTGCGAATTCATGTATTTTAGAACATTATTTCTGTAAGGTCCCGTAGTAGTTGGTACCTTACACTTGTAGCTTTAAGTGAGAAGTGGTAAGTCAGTACTTGGAGTTAGGCGAGTTGATGTAAACACACACAGATTTGGTAACACTAAAGGTTTATTAGAGTACCGATCACAACAAAGTAAAAGTGGGTTGGATGCTAATCCGCGGTGTTCGCGTAAGTATGTAATTCGTCAACTAACTTAAAATCATATTAAACATTGTTTTAAATACCAAAGAGAAAAGTAGGTTGCTGCGTTTGCAGCCTGACGGAATGTACGTAAACCGTACAATTTCACTTTTTAGTAATTTATATATTAAAATATCTATGTAAATAGTACATCAGAAAATTCATAATTAGATAAGCACCAATACTCGATATTAGACACCGAATGGTAATTCGGTACATACAGATCCTCTATCACACAAACAGATCAGTTTTTAGGTAAACAAATGAAATGTATTATGATCTATGAGCTTATTAGTAAGCAAAAGAATGATCAAAGATCCGGCCGCTCAACGCCAAATGGTCGACTATAATGACCCTCGATTTGTGTCGGCGGCATCTTGCAAATAAATATTGGGCAAATTAGCAGATCCCTCTATCAGTGACGTAGTGACGACTGACATCCACCTGTCATTGTTGTACGTATCGACAACAGTCCATGTGTTGACGTATCGAGACCGTAAAGTTTCAGTCGGGGCCAATGAGCGTGAAATGTCATTATATCGGTACGGGACTTCGGGAGAACCATCTGCTTAGTTTTTTTTTGGGTTTAGGTGCTGATATGTTTAGGCCTTATCTTCACTTGTGATGTGATGCGATTTTTTTTTCTTGGCCATAGTACGTACCTATATTAAATTATTTATTTAAATGGATATGTACTTAATAAACAGAATGAGATATCTTTTAATTAAAAACACCACACCTACCCTCCCATTTATTCTGAATAATTATTACAATTGATTAATCTACCTAGCTAACCTAGCACTTAGCTAATTTGGTAAATCAGGTATTTAATAACAAGAATACTACAACTAAAACCCCGACTATTGAATAAAATGTAGCCTATGTTACCCGGGCCATAATAATTAATCGATTGACACCTTATTATTAGTCAAAATCGGATGAATAGTTTTTGCGCTACGGAGGAACATATGTAAATACAAATGGTTATGATTTTAGCGGTCTATGTATGTATGTATGATACATACATAGACCGCTAAAATCATAACCATTCCTTTTGGCTTCGCCGTAGTCGGGTAAAAAAGCATTCAGTTTTTGTTAGAATGTTTGTGTATTCATTTAGTTCCTACGAGTTGATAACTAAAATTTGAAAACATCCTACTTATTAACAGCTTAGCACAAAGCTTTTTAAAGTTGTAAAATAAATCAGTAGAATAAAAGTTAAAGGTGCACATCTGTTAAAGATTAACAAGTAAAGATGCATAAAATAATAAAATCTTGTCAATAAAAAGCATAGTTAGTCATTTTTATCACTTCTGGCATTTGGTCAGCAGAGGTGCAGGGATAACTATAAACTAAAGCTTTCAAACAATAGAAAATCCCATTTGTGTATCTGTATTGTTAACAGTTTTTTTTTCAAGGTTGAAACAAGTAGGTCGGTGCTCTTCAAAAATCTATAATTTTCTAAGGCTGTTTCTTTGGGCATTGTTTCACGTGAGTATGTCATGATATCAAACAAAAACCTTTCAAGTCCCAAAGGATTCATAAGGAAGCCTTTTATTAAAGTAGGTACCTACCTATTAGTAGGTACTGCGTACTAGACATAAGTCCTCCACCCACGAAATCTCCAACATAGAACAAATCGTTATTATAATGAGAAAATTAAATCAGTGGAAGGAACAATGTAAATATTAAATACTTAAGCAGTTAAAAAAATCTATTCCGGTCGGAAATGGAACCACCCCTTTAGAAATAGGTACAACAATGCAGCACATACCTAGCCAGCACTCAGCCCAAACCGCAAAAAAAACACCCGTGCATTCGACAACCGGACGAAAACGAAACGCAACTACGGAAAGAAACGTCAGTCTGTAGGGAGCGCTGTTGAGAGCAGTCGTGTCGCTCCACGCTTTCAACACAGCTGATTCCGCACGCGTCTTTATAAACGTATACGAAAACTTTAAAAAATAATCAATTAACTACCTCACGCATACAAACTCAGTGACTTTTAGTGTCGTGAACGCATTTTTTATTTATTTTAAGAAAAAAATAATAGTTTTGAAGTGGGAATACACACTTCAGGAAAATGATGAGTAAGTCCGCTAAAATAGTTGTTATTATTGAATATAAGTGTAGTTTAATATTAAATAATATTTAAATTCATAGAGTTATAATATTTTTTACAAATTTAGATTTTGAACCGGTTTAAAATACCTAGCTTTTATAGGTTATGTTTACCTTAATCGATAACGTAAAACATCATTTATTCAATTTAATTATTAATATTGTATTAAAATTACTGTCTCTCTATTAACACAGGCTATAAACTATTTTATGATTAAACAAACTTAATTTGATCGTTTATTTTGTTAAATTTACCTACAATATTTGCCAGATGACAATGAATGACAACATACACCGGCTAACAAGTCTTGATCTAACTTCAAAAACATTTGCAATTTGGTAAAATAAGAAATGTGTTTAAAGCTTATACGTTGAAATTTCGAAATATGGTTTTTATTCATTAACTCTGATAATAATTGAGTGTTCGCGTAACTTTATCTCATTATTTTTTTTGTTAAACTTTACCTACCTTCAGCTGACTTTATGTAATTTTAGGTAATTCTGGGGAAACATTACGAGTAAAGACTTAATCTAGCAACAATAGAATTTGGAAAGCTGTTTTCTTCACATATTGTGACATGATTTGTAAATAAAATATAGAGAAACCGCCATTCATCATCATCATCTGCCTAGCCTTTTCCCAACTATATTGGGGTCGGCTTCCAGTCTAACCGGATGCAGCTGAATACCAGTATTTTACATGGAGCGACTGCCTATCTGACCTCCACAACCCAGTTAGTACTGGGTAATACGATACCCCTTGGTAAGACTGGTTGTCAGACTTTTTGTGCCACTGACTGCCTAACGACTGTCAAAGATCTACAAATGACACCCGGGACCAACGGCTTAACGTGCTTTCCGAGGCACGGAGGAAACTCGGTATGTAATGGGCGGTCACCCATCCACAGACCAACCTAGGCAAGCACGGCTTAACCTAAAGATCGACCCCGAGCGGCATTATTTGATATAATATAACACAAATAAATTTGGCAGTAGATACCGTAGGTAGTGGTCTACCTACGCACAGTGGGCGCGACGTGAGCTATAAAACAGTTTTGATTAACAACATAGTTTTAATTAGTATTTAATATTACCTGTTTCTAAAAAAATAATAAATGACATATTCGGCTAGCTCAGTGCAATGTTTGAAAATAACATGCATTTCCTTTCCATAACCTTTAGCTTAATGTGGAAAAAACGAGGAAGTTCAAAAAATGATTGATTTGGACAGTTCAAGTACCAATTTAGTTATATAATGACCGTATGTACCAATTTACCATTTAATTTCATAACTAAAATTAACCTATTTCAGAATCGTGATCAGAAATTACATTTCTCCGTTACAATTCATTCAAAATAATCAGTGTCGCACGATTTCCGGATAAATAGAAAAGCTACAAAAGAAATTGAATTGATATCTGTGAATGGTAGAAAATTGTAACTTAAAAGTTTTATAGTAATAATTTTAAAATCATATTAAACTTTATATTTAATATGAGGCGAAAATGTAAAGTTTTAAACTTATTATTTTTTCAACTGTCATGAATGGATTCATCATGATTTAAATAACGTTATTTATTTCAGTTCCTTTTAATTAGATACCTTTTAGGAAAACTTCTAATAGAAGCTATTAAGTCATACATTTGAAATCAAAATATTTCACAAACACAAAACATATATATGTACATAGGCAAAATGTATTTTTTATTTTTATTTTTGCACTGTAGTAATGTATGTATGTGTAAGGACTCGCCAGTACCCCGATTTACATAAATGCATTTCAATTATATATATTCAATTAATTATACATTTCAATAATACATACCAGGCAGCAGGCTCTAGGCAATAAAATTAAAAGCAAGAAATATAGGACACTGAAGAGATCAAATTGCGAAACTAAGTGTAACTGTGGAGTAATAAGTTAACCTTTAACATAACATCAATAATATGCAGTTTTGTTAGATCAGTTAGATTCAGATCAGTCAGATAGGTTAGATCTAATAATATATACCCGTTACTAAGTAACATTTATTTCTGATAACTTGAACTAAAGACTGTATGAATTTCTTAAACGTTGAACACGTTGTTATACATTTGTACATCATAGACTCTTCTGACTCACTGTCAGATTGATTTCATCACTTTGATTTACTTAGTTGAATTACCAGATTTGCATTATGTGATAGATTATAATGATTACACAATTTCCTCTTTGCAGCCTAATCCCTTTTATTTTAGAAGAAGCATTTGAGGATCAGGTGGGATATTGCTAGTTCCTACTACCTGCTCTAATTTTATACCGAAATTCAAAAGAAGAATATGATGTTTTTAAATAATAGTCAATAATCACTAAAGAGTAGGTTAACAGTGACGTGTATGAACATGTTGCGACCAGGATAAGTGAGTGCGTCGCACCGTGTGTTCAAGGGCGCAACCGATACAAAACATTAAAATACATATTATACAGTATTATTATTATCCTACAGTACTTTTTATAAACAGTTACATTGTAAGTTCCTACAAATAAAAGTTTTAATGATGTTAATGAAATTTTATAAATCGATCAATTTATTCAAACCACACCAAAAGTTTTAAGCACTGTAGTGGCCGCAGCCGGAAGTTCCGACAGGAAATCGCGGGTACGCGCACCGGGCCGGGCATGGTGCCAGTCACCGCTAGAACCAATTTACGTTACCCCGTATATCACATACCAATAATATTTAAGCACACATCTGTGTGAGGTAAATAATCAGAACAAGTAACTTAAAAATTAAAAGATTTGTTTCCTTTAATTAATCTTTTTTACAGTCTTGCTTTGCAGTCGAATTCCGCAATGTGAATTTATTACCCTTCCCACTTGCAAAACGAATAGCGTACTTTCACGGCTTCGTAATAATGGAAAGAGACTACAAGAGATTAGAACATAATGGTGCGGAGGTGGGTGCGTGGGAACGCTCCCAGAGTTCACGTGCCCGGCACATCGCTCTGCCATACCAAATCTTACATGAATATGCTAGATTTAGATAAAAATCCCCCTATATAATAACGCGGATGAAATTGAAATACTCATCATTTGCAATGAAAGTTCAATGGAGGAAGTCGATGTGACAATATCCTAATCTTCTCGTAAATTTAATTTTGAATAGAATTTGTTTATGTACATTAATAATTTTATAAATTACTGTCTAGTACAGAATAGCCGCCGTCTACATGACTCTGAAAGGCAATTTGTATTAATGGTTCACTTATTTTGAATATGGAAATGAATGATGTAAACTTTTTTCAGTACAGTACAGGTTACTTGTGTAACATACCGTCTTACGGAAATATTACTTATGCGACAGGCTGGTTATCTATTTCCATTACATTAAAATTTAATAAAATATTAAAACGTATCCAAATCTACATGGAAACTTAAAATAATCGCAACTTTAACCAATAAATAATCGTTATTGAATTTGTTATTCGTGCCACAAATTGTAAATATTTATAAAGCGTATATGAATAGTCCGAGTGAATGAACTACACAAGAAAATCAATTATACTTCCATTCATAAAGCCGTAATAATTCTATGCAGCGTAGGTGTCCATAAGTCACCGTCTAATAAATCTGCAACTCGCCGTTTGCTCTTTATGAATGAGCTTTAAAAAGTTAAAACTAATAAAATATTAAATAGGTATATTGTAACTTTGTTACCATAACATAATATTTTGCAGTTTTCGAAACTTATCATTAACCAAATGCCCATTACGTTAATCTACCTACCTAGAATACCTTAATAATGTTGAGTTCTCAGGACCCATATGTGAAAACGACCAAGTAATTTTTGTTTCCATGACAATATTAATATAATTAGTCATGTATATGGTAATGTGGGTTATTGAAATGACTGTTGTGTCGCGTAGGCTCGTGCGCTCGTTTGACTGGCAACGGCAATAGGTGCCTAGTTAGTGGTTCCGGATACGGATCGGACGTGTCGGATGTCGGCGTGAGTCACGCGGCGCCCACGCTGCCGCGCCGCTCCGAGTGCGCCCACTGGCGCCCAGGTTGCACCGCCAAACTACAATATTACTATTTTATAGTTTTAAAAGTATAATGAAAGATAGTCATGTCCAAAATAAATATTGTATAAAATATGTTGTAGCTAAGTAAACTTGCACTTGAACAACTGACAATGGAGGATCAAGATTAGTTAGTCCGACATTAAAAACTTGTCAAAACAATCAAAATATTAACTGACATTCACATTGTAGAAATGATTTAACCAAATAAAATCTTTTCTTTTTGTATTTAAATTAATATGCGACTGATAGTAAGTAGATAGGTTTTTACGTTTTATCCTCTTTCAAGCTCTAATCTGGCTTACTAAATAGAACGTATTTTATGGATACTATTTAATCGGCATGACGAGTTTACAACCGTAACGCTATCATGACAATGACTGCGGACAATCTTACACGCACAGTCTTCTAAATGAACGCGGTCGCTGTTGCCGAGACAGATTTAGCTGTGTCTGCGACGCGTCTAGGCTATTTGTATTTGGGTTTTGGCATTGGGCATTTCGCAGTCTCGTGGGAAACTGAGTTGAACGACTGCAGAGACAATGCGGCTGTCTGGTATCGCGACCAGTCGTTCACCGGACCACCGCCCACCCGTGCGGCCGTCGGCGGCGGCCGTGCGGTGCGCCGTCGCGGCAGCGCCTAGTGCCGCGGCTGCACCTCACGTCCCGCATTACATCTTCAGCCATCTTCTATTGAAACACCAAACGTGATTTATTCACATTGCTTTACATTCAAAGCACGTATATAGGAAGCTTAACGTGGGAAGTTGGAAGGTATGCAACGAGAGGATAGATAGACCGAATTCCTGTAGCTTTCACTAGTATACAATTGATATAATGTAGCACTGCAGGTAGAACTATACCTATGCTAGGAGGTACTTAGTACTTATTTTAAATCCTCAACTGCAGACGGTGGTGGTAGTGGTGGTGGTGAGGGTGACCGAGACTTACCAAGTAGGTAAGTCTCTAAGCTAAGAATACTTAAACACGTTTACCTTATCTAGTGCACATTGTTATTTAAGTTGTAATTAGGTAGAAACTTAAGTGATATCGTCGTTGAAGTTCTTACACCACGTAGGTAAGTAAAAAATGGCAACTTTACAGGAGATTCAAAAAATTGCTTAATTATACCATGATGGTGCAATACCATTTTATAATTTGTGTTCACTTCGAATATTAGATAGAGACGTTGCTTGTTTCTGTGATTGGCTGAAACAATGTGCCTTCCGATTCTCTAACAAACGACATCAAAAATCAAAGTGTCAAAACCGCCTAAAATGACTTTAACGACGATATGCAAGTCTTGTGTGATTGTGTGTGTGTATCTTCGAAAAGTAGCTGATCCAGGCTATCGAAGCAATTAGATAATACAGTGAGAGGACATATAAAGCTAGGTTACCAACTCAAAATCACAACTCGTCCATTTCCCTTTGTGTCGACAACAAATACTTACCAGAAAAAAATTCAGACCCTTAAGCTGCCTTATGCCTGCATAACATCAAACCCGATTTTTCCCCGAATGGTTAGGCAAAGGAACACTCACATTTCGCCAGTTGTGTTTATGTCCCATGTAATAAGGGCGAGACTACATATTACGATCAACTGGGCAGACATCCAGGCCCACAGTCGTATCCTACAAATTCTGTCTTAGGAATACTTAGGCTTAGAATCTAAGTTTATATGATCATCATCAAAATTTTTAATATTTTATACGCAAACCCTGCGTAGGGAACATATTCTCGAAATTTTCGTTCCATTAATAACGTCTTACGGTGACGTTAGCGCCATCTATTTAAGAAAGTATCGAACTAACTTAAAAACAAATTTCGAGAACTGTGAGCGGGGTGCGATGGTCTAGTTGGTTAAGACATCCGGTGTACTGAATCGGAAGGTCGCAGGTTCAAACCCTGCTCGCACTGGAATTTTTCTTTCCATGTCAAAAACATCATCAAAATTACTAGGAAGGTACAGCAGTGATCAGAAAACAACTCCAAAGCTGCATTGCTCTATAAAGATTTCTTGCTATTTCAGTCCTCTGTGACTAGTAATCAAACTTTCTTAGCTTAACCCAAGTGTAAGTTGGTTCAAACATTGTAATGTAAAAGCACGTGTGTCAAGGGCGGTTGTTTGGGGGGGTGGCAGCGGGGTCGATAAGCGCTGGCCGCGTGCCAGCCGACGGAGCCGCGTCACATAAATACACCCTCGCCGCTCGCCACTCTAAAGTGGAAGTTCTCACCGTTTATTTTATTGGACGTCACATTTATAATTTCTCCGATAAGACATTTCCTTCGGCTGAAAGTTTTGTCGGAGTTTTAATGATCAGAGAATAACTGTGAATTTATGTTACTATCGGCAAAGCACCAACAGCTACCATTGAGATAGAGGTAAGCAGAATTGATTTCCTAGCAATCACGAATCTATCAATCAATAGGTGTTAGCTCGTAGCAACATTTAGCGAATTGTAACGTAATTCATATTATTATCCCATTATGATTCTGCCAAAGCAGCCATTTTAGGCCCCCTGGTGTCCTTTGAAGGGCATTACATTCAGGTTTAATCAGGCAGAGAAAGGTAGGTACTACTTTTGAGCAGTTCAGTTTGAGCAGCTTCGCTTAAGAATTTTCTGCCAGATTGTTGGAACTACACTTTAATTAATTAGAAGCATGAATCAATTTGCATAGCATATCTTGACTGCTGCAACATTATTTTATTCCCGTTTATTTTAAGCGACACATTCCTAAAAAAGACTTCCACATATTTTGCATATTGATCCACTTTCATACACAGTAAATCTATTACAACAAACAGATTAGGCCTTAACAGAATTACCACGTCAGGGAATTAACTGACTGTGACTGTACACGGGAAACACGCGTTATGTTTTATTGTCTTTCCGGGAACGGATTAAATTTTAAACGAGGGTTGAATTGAACTAAAACTAAAGATACTTTACACAGACGCAATGAGGAGCTAGACATGACTTATCAGAAGTATCTTCAAACGCACAACTGACTAAAGCAAGTTGCACTCCATCAAGCCATCAGAAAGATGTTATCAACTGTTTTCTAGCAGATACTTTATTTAAATTAGGACACCACCTATACTTACAAATATTGTAACGAAGTGTATGTTTGTTCCAGATGAGCGGCAAGCGCACACGCAGCTATAGATGCGCAGTACACCAACGCGACCGTGAGGTCAGCTCCGAGAACGACTTCCATCTACTCCTCGAGGATCCCACGTTATTCGCCAGGTAAACATCCCGGCCATTAGCGCTCCGCCGTATTTATGTAATACCAATTACTGCACGATGATAGAACAAGAATATACTCCCGAGTTATCTTCCAAACACAACAAAACCAAACACCGTTCATTACATAAAGCGTAGAGACATATTTACTACCCTTTATTATCCGAGTGTAAACGTTTCAAAACAATTTTCAAATAAATCGAGTACGCCGTGGCTCGTCTGTCATCTTCCAGAAAACATAAATCCTTTATCGATGTAAAACTTAAATTTCTTGTAAAATGTAACTTTATGATAACTAATCAAAATTTCAGTTAAACTAAATTATGTAGAGTAATATTTTCTTTAATTTCACTGAAATTATAGTCGGTGTATCGATTGCCGTCGCTTAAAAAATTTTTATGTTCACTTGTCGTGTCACGTTGACATGTGGTGTGCTTTTATACAATAAAACCGTTAATAAATTGCTTCTAAATAGATCGAGAATATAGTGAAAGCAAATTGATTGATTGCTTCAAATACGGTTTCCAAATAGTCAATGTAAAGTTTATTTCATGATAGAAAAATACAGGTAAACTGTTCCGTCTCATACAATATGATGGAGTATAATCCTTGTCTTGGATCGCTTTGGAATCCTCGAAACCGTAATGCTGTACGATACGTAGCTTGTTCTTGTACTCCACTATTGAACCTGGATTTTGACAGCGGTGGCGTTGAAACATCAGAAATAAGGTACCCACATCAACAATCTTGTTCAAAACACATCAATCACCATCACATCCTTGTAAGCTAAATCGCCTGAAACATTTATATTATGTAGAGAACCACGTCTATCACAGCAAAGTCAACAAGTGCATGTATTTCGTCTATAGCGTAATGTATTTTGTTCCAGGATGGTGCACTTAGTAGCGATGGAGATGCTCCCGGAGGAGCGGGATCGCAAGTACTACCAGGAGAGGTATACTTGCTGCCCCCCGCCCTTCTTCATCATCTGTGTCACGCTACTGGAGGTAAATACTCATGTTCTGTTCTGGTCACCATGTAGATCTGCTAGCCGAATAAGTTCATCGTTTGTATCCGCTACGACTATTACGATAGTGAAAAATATCGATTTTATGCAACCGCTAGGCTATGGACATAAATCTTTCGTATAAGCACGGTACGAGGCGTACAAAGTCATCACTTTCTACGTGCCTAGTGCCGCTTCAATCCCCGCTCCAGTTACTTCGGTTAATTAAAAATTATAATAGCGGATTTCACATCCGTGCAAACAAGCGGTTTACGTGAATCATAACAATCGGTCGGCACTGCTCAGTGTGCTCGCTGCTCGTCACACGTTGATTCACCTCAGGCTGGCCGCAACTCTGCAAGGCGCGCTTGCATCGATGCTCCGCTATGGCGCACGCAGCTTTCGCGCTAACGGTTTTCCCCTCTATGAATAACGTTATAAAACGTCACTATTTACGCATATTACAATTACACTTAAATATTTATTTATCCTTATTTTGGTGTACAATAAATAATTAATACTATATTAGTACTTACAGACTTACTATATTAGAAATTACATGAATTCGCAACAGGATATCGTAGGTAATTCTAACTGGAATTAATTAACTTTGCGGTATTCCTGTAGATATTGTGAATTTTACAGCTCCCATTTTTCACAGTTGAAATGACTTGGACCAATGTTTTTGGTCCGACTCCAAGTACTAAATATTATTCATCAAAATTAGTTGCACATTATTTACCGAGCCGTTCAGTATATTTCGAAAACAACTGTCTGTTCGTGGTAATAAATCATTCCTCACTTATGTTCGGTACTAATATCTAAGTAAATCTTTAAATGACATAAGAAAACCATTCGTAGACCATACCAGCCATAAGGCTAATAGTTTACAAAAAAAATATATTTCAATACTCTCCTTAACAAAAATGTCCAAACAAAGCAGTTAACCGTATACCAGCAGCTAAACAACAACGCTCTAGGTCATGTACCCCATCTAGCAATCGACAACACAGAGCATGCTTTGCTTACCTCTTTTACATTCAGGCAGGATTCTTCTGTAAGACTGCCGGGCCTAGTGCAGGCTGATAAACGCACATTCCTTCGGATGTTATCTTCTATATGTCTCCTCACGATATTTTCCTTCAGAGCTCCTTGACACATGTTTTACCAACATCTTTGTTCTTCCCAGTTGGGCGTGTTCGCATGGTACGCTTGGGGCTCCGGCGGCGTGGCGGCAGCGGCCGGGCCGGTCCCGGTGGACTCGCCGCTCGTGTACCGGAGCGACCGGCGCCGGGAACTGTGGCGGTTCCTGACCTACAGCGTGGTGCATGCTGGATGGCTGCACCTTGCCTTCAATCTGCTAGTCCAACTTGCGGTAAGTAGGAGTAAATTGACATTCATACGTATGAAAGCTTCAATTCTGTAAAATCTTAGTTCGGTTGTTGTCAGGGCCTGATTTAATTTCTATTTGGAGTTGAGGACTCTCTGCTCATGACTCATGACTTCTTGTTAGATGTAGATATTAGAAATCTCATACAACATATTGTCTGTCCGAAAATACACCCACCTTGAGCTTATCATTAACGATTGTCGCGACGGACGCCAAAACTCATAAACATCCATAACACAGTAATAAATTCTGACTGGTTGCTTTTTTGTTATTTCCAGGTGGGTCTTCCGCTAGAGATGGTACACGGTGCGGTCCGATGCGCGGCAGTGTACCTAGCGGGCGTGCTGGGTGGGTCCCTCGCGGCGTCCGTGTTGGACCCCGACGTGTGCCTGGCCGGCGCCTCGGGCGGTGTGTACGCGCTCTTAGCCGCTCACCTCGCCAACGCTCTGCTGAACTTCCACACCATGCGCTATGGAGCCGTGAGGCTCGTCGCTGCGCTTGCGGTCGCGTCCTGTGATGTGGGTTTCGCTGTACACGCTAGGTATACAAAGGTAAATATAGTCAGTTT
The DNA here is from genome assembly GCA_963576755.1 of Noctua janthina. Lineage (NCBI taxonomy): Eukaryota > Metazoa > Arthropoda > Insecta > Lepidoptera > Noctuidae > Noctua > Noctua janthina. The sequence goes on from OY755055.1 coordinate 12,511,263, forward strand.
TGTTCATCATCAGTTACTTACATTTTTTTTATCCAATTTAATTGGGAAACTTCGATACAAAAAAAAACTGTTTTAAAAATAGTGTCAATGCTCGTTCCGTTTTTCCTATGTCTTCGAATAAGCTAAAATATGAAGTTGTTGATGCAGGAAGCGCCACCCGTATCATACGCGGCGCACGTGGCGGGCGCGCTAGCAGGGCTGACGATCGGGCTGCTGGTGCTGAAGCACGCGCAGACGCGGCTGTGGGAGCGCCTGCTGTGGTGGGCGGCGCTGGGCGCGTACGCCGCCTGCACGCTGTTCGCGGTGCTGTACAACGTGTGCAGCGCGCCCGTGGACGAGCTGCACTACCTGCCCCCCGACCCGCCGCCCGACGCCTTCTGACGTCACGAGCGGCACGCACCACCTTAGGCTGAGACCCACGACAATATGATAGTTGACACCACCAAACAATTGACATATTGAACTGTCTAAACGCGATTCCCCCGCGATAGATTTTGTACGGCTATAGTAACTTGTTACGACATTAATTTGTCAACTAAATGGTTTTATAGCAACCAAAATCTACAGTTAGTTGAAAATTAATGGGGTTTGCAGGCCTAAACTCAAGTTTTAGAGAAGTTGTGTCCTGGAATTAGTGGCGGTGTCAACTACCCAACTACACTGTTCACATACGTCCGTAGTTTATTTTCGACGTCAAAGCCTGTGTTCGCGGACAGTGCGCACCACTCACAACACGCCTAGTCAATTTACCTTAGTGTGATTTGCTATAAGTAGTATTATAATTCGAGGAGGTCCACGATACCTGAATGTCAGTAAATACGTTTCGTATTGTGCCGAGCCAGTCATTTCTCATGTTCATTGAGAATATATTTTGTCCTTTTTCGTATTTATGTTTTTTTTTTACAATGGCCTCCTCGCGATACTTAATTGTTAAGTAGTCTTAATTATATTGAATAGGTGAACTATTTTTGTACCTACTATCAGCGTCCGTAGTGTATAGATTGAAGGCGTTACCGCGACACAACAGTTTATTGTTCCCGTGTGGACTGACCGACTTTACTAAATGAAGTGTCACGTAATTTATTCACAATAACAATAATCGCTTCTCTGTAACCGCGCTACATTTAGTAAAGCCCTCAGCGTAGTTATGCCAGCACACCAAAGATTAGGATAAACGGAATCCATGCTCGAGTAGTGGGAGTTCCCTTACTCTCTTCCTTGTTTCAAATTTGATTGAATATGAATACATATAGATTTTTAATTAAATTGCTCACTGTTAAACAAATACTATAAGTATGCCTCAGTTACTCAATTCTAACATGAATAATTATTGTTATTTAAGTATTTGTGTAAATTGCTCAATTGCAATGATTATTTTAATCAGAAATGATTATAATTATGCTCAAAAGTGAGTTTATTTTATTTTATTGGATCAATTATTTGCTGATATATTATTGTAACAAATAATATTGTTTATTGTGATTTCGTCCAATTCCATTCATCACTCGCATTCGTCCTGTTTTGTTTCCTAAGTATGATCCAACGATAACAAGTCGTCTTGCTACTCACTAGTAAATAGTTTATTATTAATAATGTGCCTGATTCCTATTATTGTAAATTTGATCGTATACTTTAATTCTAATCAAATAATGTCAGGAAACGACTGAGTTTTGTATTAATTATTGCAGAATATTTTCTCGTTTAATTTATTTTAAAATTATTTTAAGTGTGAATCGGAATAATTATGATTATGTGATTATATAAATGAAAATAAGAGTGAATATAATTGAGAATTATTAAAAACTTATTTTGTTTTATTTTTCGAACAGTAACTTTTAAATAACAATTAAAAAAATGTCACAAAAAACTGAATTGTAACATGTTATAAATATAACAAAAAATTTCAACCATAAACATTGCGACATTACAAACTATGCTTTGGTACCTATTTCTCTTCAATATAAAACTATAATTAGTGCATCTACTTTGAGGCCAGAATATGAGCCTAAAATAAATAATACTGATTGAAATGGGTAAAACATTATAAGCTGCTTATTTCCACAAATGGAACAGAACATTATAGGTAGGTATAACAATATGTAAGTAAAAATAAATTCTTCCTACGTACTCTGGTAAATAACATAGCATTATTCCTTATTTATTAAAATTAGGTACATCCGCCAAATTAAAACATAATTAAATAAAAATCTTATTGATGTAATCATGACATGGCTTTTTAAACCCGAATTAGTACTCCATACTGGGAATAATTTCCGTGCTCTTATGCAATAATAAATATCTCATTTGTATGCTCAGGCTTCTCCATCAATTAATAACGCCAAATATTTACGGAAACATTTCGCTAGACGTCTTTTCTATGGCCTGACCTACCCTAACATAATTTAAAAGTATGTTCTAAACAGACCAACGGTTGCCCGTACCCAGAGGGGTGTATCTCTGTTCTGTAGTTCTCTGCTGCATTCTGTAGCAAACTTATTTAACTGCTGGGACTCTTCATGTAATTTGCGCTGGAAATAGAAAAAAAAATAACATTCATAAATTTCAATGACGGAACTGAGGAGTTACTTGCAAAAAAAAAAAATGGGAACCACTACAAAATCTAACACAACAAGACCCAACACTGATGACTGCCATTCACACGACGAATCTACTTAGTTTTCAACGGCAAAAAACATGTGGTTATAAGTGGATACTCACCGCTAGTACCAGTTGTATGGAGAAGAACTAAGCATTACAATATAGAAATTCAAGGTTTTACTCTCACCTGTAATTCAGGTGAAACTGTAAAAATAGCAGCCTGCGCTTCAAGATCTCGTCGTACGGATCGTTCGCCAAGGTTCGCCGAGCCAACTATAGTGGCCCATGGTACCCCACAACCAGGTGGGTAATACCTGCAAATCAAAATAAAATATATACACATTATAACAAGGTAACCAAATAATAACAGCTGCTCGGATCAATCTTTAGGTTAAGCCGTGCTTGCCTAAGTTGGTCTGTGGATGGGTGACCACCCATTACATACTGAGTTTCCTCCGTGCCTCGGAAAGCACGTTAAGCCGTTGGTCCCGGCCGTCATTTGTAGATCTTTGACAGTCGTTACAGGTAGTCAGTGGCCCAAAAAGTCTGACAACCAGTCTTACCAAGGGGTATTGTATTACCTAGTACTAACTGGGTTGTGGAGGTCAAATAGGCAGTCGCTCCATGTAAAATATTGGTATTCAACTGCATCCGGTTAGACTGGAAGCCGACCCCAAAATAGTTGGGAAAAGGCTAGGCAGATGATGACATTATAACCAGGTCTATTAGATTGGGCTTTTAACAATATTATAAATTAAATTCAGTCTTTACCATAATCCTTTGGCATGGAATGTCCACCTCGGGCGTTCATACTCTAACATTTCCACTCTGTTTGTTTGTCTGTAGTCAAGAACTCTTTGCCAAAACCTGTAATGGAATACCATCTTCATAAAAAAATTCTAGTTAAGAAGCTTAAAAATGAAAATTGATACTAAAATTCGTGCTTTAAAAGTGCCGTGCTCCTACCAGTCCTACCTACAGTCACTTACCCTTCATACTAACAAATCAAGACGTAGTGGTGCTAATAAAAGCAAGAACAATGACATGAAAAAAAAATATGGACATTCACATGAAAAAAAGCCTTTCTTACACTCACTTTCTAGCAATTAATGAGTAGGCATGTGGAATCCCACCAGCAGGACCTGAGGCACCCAAAAATCCATTTGCCTGAAAAACATAAAAAAAAACTATTCTTAAACTATCAAAAACTTTCTAGAATCACTGACATATTTTTAGAAAAAAGTGAATCAACATTTTAATAATATCCCCCCTCGTTTATTCTACAAATGATGAGGCACTTAATATAGTGTCCTGTTGTTTTTTCACTGTAGGAACTTATGGACGCTACCAAAAGCACCAAACTAGTAGCTTAGTTTTGGGCCATCACAATTTACATTGCCATCAACACGCTAAGAAGAATAGCCACTGCAAAGTTCATAAAGTAGCAAAACTTCAACAAATCTTTAAACAGGTTGCACTCACATTTGGGTGTGCCATTAGCAAACTAATATTTGACTTGCAGTCATTCAACAAAGTCTTGGCATACTCCTCAGTAAGGTTGAAGTATCCAGTAGCTAGCCGAATTATGGATCCTTCTGGAGCAGAGGCCAGAACTTTTTTGGTGACCTGTTCATCTTGAGTGATGCCAAACTCCCCCATTTGTATGAGAGGGAATATCCATGTGTCTTTATTAGTTGCTGTAATTACAATAGACAGTATTAGTTACAAGATTATTAAATGAATTTTACATTTGGAACACATTTTGAATGTCATTTGTGTTTGAATATGGCTTAACATACATGTTTGATGATTTGGGATTACTCGGGTAAAAACTTGTGTATAAAGTAAAACTGTCGAAAATTCAAACTTATTTCTCAAATAAAGTTATCAGATCATTGGGAAATGAGCACTTTGTTTCAAGAAATACTTAATGTTACCTATTAATAGACCTCTTCATTTTTGGATTGCAGTATAAGTAGCGTTGTACTTAAAAAAAAAATATTGAAAAGAAACTTCAAAGTGAAAATTAATTGGGGCTGAAATGTAGTCTTTTTGGCCAAAATCGAAACACACAACACACAATTTTTATTTTTTTATTTAGTCTCTGTCCTACTTCTGGGCAAAGATCTCCCGCATTCCTTTCCAACTCTCTTGGTGTTTTGGTTTCTCTAACCAATCAGCCAGGAAAGAGTCCAGACCATCACGCTAGTGTTTCTTTTTTAAAAATAGAATTTAACATACCATCCCAATCTCTTAGAGAGGTCAGTTTAGACATTTGTTGTGCTTGCCATCTTTCTATAAAAGTACTTATTGTCTTTTTCATATCTTGAATGAGCAACTCTTTTGCAGCATACTTTTTTTCTTGTATTCCATTCTTAGAAGAATGCTTGCTGAATTTGCTTACTTCATCTGAAATGCAAATGTTGAGGAATAAATGAATGTCCCAAAGAAAAACTTAACACTAATAATATAGTTATACTCCGCTTTCTTAATTCAGTGTTCACAATAATGTTTCAAGTAAAAAAACAGATACTAATAACTTACAGTCATCATACCTATGAGTTCACAATAAAAATTTGCTAGGTCTGCATCCTCAATCTCGATATAGCGGTCCTGTCTTTGTTGGAAGTAGTCACTGGAATAGTTGGCACCACTCAGCAACACTGAGTCATCTGCTATGTACAGCTTCATATGCTGTAGTCCTACAAGCTCGTTATAACGAGACGGTAAGGCTTTCGACCAAGAACCATATAGTCTGGGTGTCTGATACAAACTGACTGAACACTGGTCAGGGACATCATTCACAAAGTCTCGTAACTGTGTCACGGAGTTTACCTCACCCCGAGTGCCACGCTGATAATCTAAAAGAACTTTGAAATTCAAACATTTCTTGTCTTCCAAGTTCTTTTTTGTAATATCTAAAAGCTTCCTTTCCATAGCTCCTGTTCCTAAGTATAGGCTCGCAACAGATATTCTTCTGTTAGCGTTCTGAAATCTCTCACACAGGGTATCGTAAAACTTTCTGGGATCATTTATAATATTAACTTTAGAGGCATTCACAGGAAAACATGGAGCGACACTGTATAACCAGTTAAAACAATTAAACTCCAGCGGCTTGAACCTTATAGGCATATTCCCGTGTAACAACATATTTACTTTTTCGTTTTATTTAATAAACTATTCGTCTTACGTAGAATAATGTTAAAATAAATGACTAAACTGAAATTAAATAAAATCTCTCAATTTCTTTGAAACCCTTCTGTCAGACGTCAGTGTCATTTGTTTCATCTGTTACTTGCGTTTTGGATTGTCAATGGCAAAAATCCCTTTTTCAAAATGAGCTTAGCGTCCTTTTAGTTTTAACAATGATAGTAAATGGTGGTAATTTACATTACGACAACAGATATGAATTAATATCGCTCACCGTACTTTTCAATGAAATCGTTTACATTGAGATAATAAAATATTACATCTCAAACTATGTTTTTTGGATGGTTTGCCGGCGGCATACCGTTACGCGTCGCTACGTCTTCAAGTTTCTGTCCCCGAGACATTTTTGTTAGTGAACGACACGTGCGGAGTGATTCCGCGTGATTCAGTGACTAACGCCACAGAACATTGATACTCTAGCGAGACTAACGCAAACTGGAGATTATTATATCGCGGAGTGGAAAGCAAGCTTGACTGTCGCTCTAGTCGCAAAATGAGTGTTGACTGCCTCATCCCATGGTTTGTCGAGAACCTGTAGGCCAATCAATTAAACAAGACACAGCAGTTTATTTTGAATATAACATGTCTATATTATGATATTGTAATGTTATTTTATAAAAATATTCAATATATTATTACAAATACCCTCTTCCAAAATATGTGATTGCTCTTTACAAATCTTCCGCAGTCTTTTTACGTAAAAATAGTCTTATTTATAGCCGTCGTTACATTATCAGTTGTTAGGATCATATTTCTCTTGAAGAATTTCGCCTGGTTCGATGCCGTAAACTATTTGACCTTCTTTGACGTAAGCCCAGGACATTCTTTTGGAGCTGAAGTGAACGCCAACATCACCATCTTTTGATAAGGTAATCGCACCCGCAGTGTTCCTTAGCCGAGAAGTCATTCCTATAAAAAAGTAAGGACTGTTGAAAAACCAGTCAATTCCTAGTCGGATTTTGTATGAACGATCTCGATACGCGAATGTCGAGTTCTTTATTACAAAATAGTAACAAAAACATAAATTGAATGGGAAGGCCGCACAAGCTAATAATTTAAGGCATTAGAGATAGGAAAGTTAAAAACATCATAAGTACCTTTTACTGCAATTGTTGTAGCTGTGTTTGCATCGTTGCCACACTCCATAAGCTTTATAATACTGTGAGCCAAACAATACTTCAGTATAGACTCCCCATGACCTGTAATAAGAGGGTATATACTTACTGAATGTTCCTCTGAAATTAATATGATTGATATCAGATAAATATTTAACACTGGCGTGCAGCATACCTGTGGTGGAGACACCACCAATATGATCGTCGGCGTAAGTACCGCTACCAATTTGTGGTGTATCCCCGATCCTGCCAACAGCTTTTCCACTCATACCACCCGTACTGGTGGCGGCTGCTACGTGGCCTTGACAATCTATGGCGACAGCACCAACTGTCCCCACTCCACCCTTGGAATTATTATGTTAAGTTATAGCATGCTAGTGAACATTTACGAGTAACTTGAACAATTTAAAAACTGAGGTTACCTCATCTTTGGGTCCTATTTCTGTTCTCCCAAAATCTCCATGTTTTAAGAAGTTTTCCAAAGCTCTCTTTGCATTTTCACTTATCAATGATTCTGGCGGAATTGGTTTAAACCCCTGCAAATTATGTTAAAAAAATCGTTATCGAAAAGTTACGTCAGTCATTTAGTTATGACGCCAATCGTAAGATATACACGGAACAGAAAACAAACAGTTTGTGCTCTGTTCCATGGATATACACATAAGAATGTCGTTTACCTTTTCTAAAGCAAATATTTTTGCACCCTCCCCTCCCAAAAGGGAATGTGGTGAGTCTGTAAGAACTTTATGAGCAATGCTGATAGGATGAAGAAACTCCTTGACCAGTGTAACTCCACCCACATTCAGATCTTGTCCACGCATGATGCTTGCTTCCATTTCGACTTCTCCTCGGAGAGTTAAAACTGATCCGTAACCTGAATGTGTTAAAAGCAAATCGTTAAATTGTCAGGATCCATAAGTGAAATACGTCTACAGCAAACTTGAGCTCATACAAGAACGTAACGGGTTAAAAAATAGGGAATTTCGACAGTGCTTTGTGAGAGTTCGAAGTCGAAGAATCCAACCATTACACGAAAAGATGAAGAGGCACTGGCTGGACACGAGCTAGACTAGCACAATTATTTTCGCTAAATAATTGGTGAACAAAGCTACGATAATACATAACAAATAAGTGTTTTACCAGCATTGAAGTTTTCATCTTTCTCCATAGACACAACAGCTGCTTCCACAGCGTCCAAGGCTTTGCCTCCATTCCTCAGGACCTCGTATCCGGCTATTACTGAAGTCTTTATGCCGTCCAACTTGCCTTTCACCCGGCTTTCGGGAATGTCTCCAGCTCCTCCGTGTACGATTATAATTGGGTTCATTTCCGAAAGTCGATGTTTTGCCGACTTCTCTCCGATGCAAATTGCGCTTAATGTGTGTGCTTGATAAACTCTGAATACATAATGTAGGAAAATTTACTCACGCGATATTATCAATAAACGTCGTTCGTTATCATTTTTTGTACTATTTACCTTGCTGCTACTTATATTTCTACTTTCACATTAATTCTTGTACGAGTATAGTATAATTATCGTATATTTATTGTAGCAGGCTATAGATTTGTTTGTACAAGTTAGCAGTTATGGCATTATTTTAAACAAGATATAGGGTAATAAACTTAATTTCAATCTTTGATATTATTTATAATTTTGGATAAACAATATCGGTTGGTGGTCGGTGGATTTATTAATTTTTGATAATTATTATCAGGAACCACGTAGCGTCATAATACAATTGAGGTGTTTTTAAGGTCATTACAAGCGACGCCAGTAAAGAATGTTGGCGAAAGAAAGGTAAAATTATTGTTTTATGTCTTTTGAGATTGAGAATTGAGACATTTGTTTTTTTTTTTCGTAGCCTCTAATTTCCTACTGCTGGGCAAAGAGCCTTCGCTATGGGGGAAATACGCTTAAAACTTGAATCGCTGATGTGGGCAATAAGACTGCTGGGTTGAAGTGGGATTGAGTGGGCCTAGAAAACATTAGCGTGACGACCTAGAGGCTTTTGTGAGAGATTGGTCAGAGAAAACCGCATGGAGAGAACAGTGAAAGATAGGTGAATTAATAAATAAAAAAACTAAGCTACTAACTAATAAGGAAAAGCATCGCATTTTTTAATCTATGCTGTGCTGTGCCATCAGCAGCAAAAAAAAATTATTGGTGTTTTTTTTAATTTTTGCAAGTTTCAGAAGAAATAATATGAAAGATTTCTCATTTATCATTTATGTAGTAATTAGTAGCATTAAGGACTATTCAAGATTGTAGGTACGTTATTGAATCACAAAATTCAGCTACATTCACACACAAAGGTATTTTTGAAATATTTACCCACATCAAACAAATTACTTTCAAATGAATAGTTTTGAAAATGCCGCTTCTTGTAATCATTTGCCTTCAGTGAACGGCCATAAATTCTTATTTAGGTCACAAGTCTGTTTATCTGGAAAGCAATCTATTTTCTAATGCAGTAATTTAATTTAATTTGTTCATGATTCAATTTATTTGTAAAAGTACAAAAGCTTATAACACAAACCTTGTTTTTGTTCAGTTGTAGCTCGCTAGAGTAGTTACGTTGATTGACAATGACAACTTGTACAGAACGAATGAAACTCTGAATGATTATTTATATAAATTTAATTCGAACCAGAGATACGGAACCTTCGGTATGTACTTTGTTTTAATAATGCCGGCTCCACATTCATGAAAATCTGATCTCACTTTGTGCCGTGAGTCAACGATTCGATCGAACGAATGTCAGTTTTTGTCCATAAATGCAAGGAAAGAAGCTTGTGTGTGACACGCGACAAGCGCTTGCGAATAAATCACACGTCTAGTTCTTTTGAAACTTAAGGGTCAAGTTCCAAGCGTGTAGATCCAGCTTTTATTCAGAGTTCCTTTTGGCTGAAAAGACATGGTTCCTCACTAGATTTTTGATTTACGAATGGGAAAAAAAAAGATTTCATTCAACGAAATAAAAATGGTGGTTGAAAGTTTATGTGAAAATCGTATGAAATCATTTTAAAATTTATATTATCCAGATGATTATTTCATAGTATTAAAAAATGTCCACTCCCGTGTCCAATCGTAAATACGGTGCCCAAAAAATACGTTTAACTAGTGAGTGCCCTGTTATTCAATCATTTCCGCTACTTGGTGTGAATATTTTGCTTCGAGTATGTTTAACATTCTTTGTAATTAACTCGCTCATTTCTTTTGTTTTTAGTTCTATGTGCAAGGAATTTAGTTAGGAGGGATCTTTTTCGTAAGTACTATTTCACTTTGTATGATTATAATTATTAATTCAAAATTTAAGTATATCTTCAAGGTGAAAACCATACGACCTGCGTTGAATTTTAAGAAAACAATAAGACTGAAAGAACTGCGACGCAATTTCGGCTTGTTTCAACTGTATTTGTACTAATAAATACGTCACCTTAACACAATAATGATAAATACAAATTTTATTAATTTTAGGTTTGCCAGACCCCTTTGCAAAAATCTCTGTAGATGGCAGTGGACAGGTGTATTCTACTAATACTGTGAAAGCAACCCTCGATCCCAAGTGGAATACACACTACGATCTGTACCTAACCAAAGGAGATGGCATTACAATTAGGTAAGCTTGATAGTTAATATACATATGAATGTGTTGATGAGTCTTCGAGCAATTAAGAGCTTCATGTTGTCCTTAATTAGGTATGAAATGTTTTTGTATTTAGTTTCTTGCTCGGAATTGAGTGACATACATTCCTTGATTAAGTATTATATTGGTTGGAATTGTTTATTTCAATGAACTAATAATATGCATTATTATGAAGTAAAATATTATAGTCTAATGACTAGATTATATTTGATTAAAATTGTTATTTTTAGTGTCTGACTGCATCTGTACAATGTTCAAATAATATCTGTGTAGTAAGTTGACCTATATACCGCTACACTGCTTATCTCAAATCGTTCTTATCAATGATATTTGACATTGCACATCAGATACTGTGAGACGAAAGTGAAAGTAACATTGAGAATGCTACAGTGAACCTCAATTTACACGAATGCAGGAACTGATGACAAGCATAATTATTATTTTCATGCTAAAGTCGTACTTTCACCACTTCAGCATCATTCATGTACAATTGAGGAAGTAAGCTGACCATAAGATGGTAAATAGTAATTGTGCGTCACTAATTGTCTATGATTAATTAAAGACTGTAACAATATATACTGCTTTAGGATAAAAACTTTGCCAAAGTTATAAAATGTACAACACAAGCATATAAAAGTATGAACTGTTCGAAGTTGTGTGTCATTCTTTTCTTCTTATTATTTGCCAGCAACTTTGCCCACATTATGGACCCAAATAAACTCAGGGATAATGTTTACTAAACCTAGATTTGAATGTTTCAAAATCTTTTATATATATACTTGCTTGTATCATTATATTCCACAACAGTTAATAATATTAGTTTGATGCTGGTCATTAAAATATCAACTCAATTGACATGTATTTCATCATTTAAAAGCTCAACATTACTATATTCTTCACATCAACTAGTAGGTAGGAAATTTTGCTTTTAATAATTTAAAGAGAGATGTATGTGTTATTTGATTTACAGTGTATGGAATCAACGAAAAGTCCACAAGAGACAAAATTCAGGATTCCTTGGATGTGTCCGAATTCAGCCATCTACTGTACACAAATTGAAGGACACGGGATGTAAGTTCAAATGTTCTATTTTTGTAACTTATGTCTAGTCACTTTGGTGTTTATGAAACTAATTGATGTGCAATAGTTTAGTACCATGTTCCATTTAAATTTGGTTGCTAAACCATATTAGGATGATACTGAACTATGCACTATGACATTATTGTCCCATATGATAATGAGCTCTATTCTTTTTTGCTATTTATTGTTTGCAACTCTGAAAACATTTTGTTTGTCAAGTCAAGGCATATTTGTTAATGTACAGAAAACCAATATTTTCTTCCTCAATCTAAGCAGCAGTGATAAAAACTTTATTGCAAAGTTTATTGGTTTATCCACTTCACGTAATTTTCAGCTTCCTGATATACCGAAAGAGGTTGTATAAAAAATATTGTATTGCTGAATTCAATGCAACCTCTCAGTTCCTTGTCAATGACCTTTAACTTTTTAAATGAAGAAGATTTTTTTGAGATTCTTTTTCGACTCAATTATTATTGTCGGCTATTATAGTCAAGTCAAATCATCAATGATAATTATGTTCTATTTTCGAAGATTATGCTAAAATGTTGATATCATACACAGACCAATGCCTGGAGTTATGCGAGGAGGGTTCCGGCGAAACCTTCGGCGTTCGGGGACAAGTGATTGTGTCACTAGTGTCCCGAGACGCGGCGCGGGGTGAGCCGGCGACCGCGGCCGGAGAAGGCTCCCCTCTCGCAGTAGTGGGCCCGGCCGGCGATGTGCGCACACCTCGAGACCCTCGTGACCCGCCGCCCACACAAAATGGGACGAGGAATCCACTACCACAACACTGGGAGGAGCGGTTCACATCTAGTGGAAGGTTTTTATCATTTTATATTGTGTCTGTATGGTGAAGGCTTGTTTCTTGATGTTATTGTGATGTGAAAATGCTGATCGCACAGCACTCGTAACTTAAGTCTAGTTGCAGCCACACTTTTTTGTTGACATTTTTTTTTGTACCTCACCCAAACATGGCATCTGAATTCACTCTTATCATAGCATGTGAATTCAGTCTTCTAGATTTCCAATACACGTTCATTCTTTCAAGTTGTTCTTAGATTTAGCTGCATCGTCTACATAACAACATATTTGTTAAGCAATATGTGTAGGGAATAAAACTCTAGAACCAAAAAATTCACCCTTGTAGACCATACTACGTGAACCACGCGTCCCGTCGCACGCAGTGGGAGCGGCCGGCGGGCCCGGACGCGCCCGCGTCGCCGGCGGGTTCCTCCCCGCCGTCGTCCCCGACGCCGGCCGCCTCCCCCTCCACCCCCGCCTCCCCGGCCTCGCCCGCCTCACCTGTCTCACCGTCTTCCGACACAGACGTCAATCATGCCACTTCCATATCTTTGAGGTTTGTATTCATTTTGTGTTCTGTGTTTTCACTGTTACATGTAAACTTTTGTAGATGTTTGTGTCAATGTAGTACAACTGTTCTATCATGGTGGAAGTTAACGTAAATGAGAGTTGTAAGAGACAAGCAGTCGAAGTTTCGTCATGCAGGTATGATAGAGGCATTCGGTATGGCAGACATAATGTCCCACCAATAACAATCAGATAATAATGTTATGTCATGGGAAACCACTTTTTATGTCAGATTCATTTATTCAATGTCAGTGCCATGGGTCTAAACAGAACTCAAACAAAAACCTATTTAGTGGACACAACAATGTTAATTGTATGACCCCAAGGCCAGTCCCATTGTTACTTTTGTTGAAGTCAGCAAAGTTGATATTCTCTGAATGGCCACATAGACAATAAAGATTGAGGTAAACTATGTTTACAAGAACATAAATTGAAGTTTCAAGTAGCACTGTATTTGTGTGTTATAGACCTGAGCCGCAGCCTCAGACAGCAGTGCGGTCGCGTATCCCAACGGCGGCGTCTCCGCCCGCTGGCTCGGCGACCGGTAACCCGCCCGCGGCAACTACGCCCACTACGCCCATTGCTGCTACCGACTTACCTCCCGGCTACGGTAAGAGAGAGGGATATGCTATTATATTTATTTTTTATAGAATTGTTCGAGGGCCCTCTCTCAAGCAACTTATATATAATGGTCCTATGTCAATAAAAGAGATTGATCATTAACTGTTCACATTGTCAGCGAGAACTCAAGTACCTCTCAAATATTTCTAGTTGCGATGGGACAGTGCCTAAAGTTAAAAAATACAGTATTATTTGTCTTGTAAATAATTTCCCACAGTACACCATAATATTAAGATACATTCTAATGACACTACTAAACTATAGTAAGTCCAAATCATTATTATTGTAGTATCATGTTTTATTAATGTGCCTCCTTGTAAGTTCATATACAACCAGTCAGTGTTTATTGTAAGAGATTACTTCACAGGCATGTTTTAAGTCTTTGCTATCTTTAGGAAGGCATGAATTGTTAAGAAAAACAATGCCCATTAATTTCTTTCTCATACAAATCACAAACGACAAGAACCAAATAGGTTATTTCTGACCTTTTTAGTGTTTTACAAAAGTCTTTGGGGAGACCTTTGCCCACCTGAGGGGCAGAATAAAAAAATAAAAATATTTTTTTTGTCAAAAGGCTGCTTGCATTGTCACATGCTAAACACGATTTCGTGAAGGACGCTTTATGTAGTGAAGTACTCATTATAACAATAATTTGTATTCAGTACATAACACAACTACCTAATAATGTTATAGTATAACGACACATTGTCACCGTCTCATTAGTCTAGTTGTCGCAAGTGCGGCTGACAAGTACGAGGCCTTGAGTTTGGTCCCCAGGTCAGTACAATTGGATTTTTTTATGATTGAATAATTGGTGAATAGACTGTCGGGAGGCGAGGAGGTATTATACCCGGTACCCAGTAAAAAGCGATTGAATCATGCTTCGCGTTCTTCCTTTGTCAACATTGAACTATAAAAATACCTCTAAAGCTTCAACAGTTAAATTGTTTCCAAAGGACTTACATTCAGAAACTGTGTGTTAAGATGCGTGTATTCTCCGCGTGCAAGCTACTGTAGAGATCATTTATTTATTAATGCCACAAGGCATTATCTACCAGTCAACCATTGGCTCAAATAGGACAGCATCATTATAAATCCTAGAATGAATGTACTAAACTCAACTTCAAACAACAAACTGGTCCATGGATGCGCTCGAATCTAGCGCTTCTAGTTCTGTCTATTTGGAGTCTGCATAGAGGACTAGGAGTATGTAGGTTTTTGCCAGAAGGAAAAACAATTTGTAATTTTTTTTCACATGCATGAAATTCCTATTCACATTCCAGAAATGCGCACCACAGCCCAAGGGCAGGTATACTTCTACAACTCGGGCACGGGCGCGTCGACGTGGCACGACCCGAGAGTCCCACAGCATCTGCGCCACTGCGCCGCCGCGGCCGGCCCGCTGCCGCCCGGCTGGGAGATGAGACACGCGCCCTCTGGCCGACCGTACTTTGTGGACCACAACAACAGGACGACCCAGTTCACCGACCCCAGGCTGGCGCTTTCGGCTAGACTAGTGAGTTTACTTAATGTACTACCTCCATACACTGGTCTGAGTTCCAAGCGTCTAAGCGCCCCAGGATCTACTTTGTGGGCCAAATAATAAGACCACACAGTTCACTCACTCCATTGTAACCTGGGACTTGGTTAAGTATTACTCATATGAGTATACTATTCAGTTAAATCTGATGGTTCCGTCATTATTGCACATCAGGTAACAAGTTTTAACAGCAGATGATTTAGTGTTGGTTAGGGCTGGAGACTGATAGTTATAAATCGGAAGGAATGACTTACTGTTATCAAACTGCCTAACTGTGCGCGCACAGTTCTTGCCACGAACAAACACAATCTTAACCATCAAATCCTCTTTCCAGCCACAACCAGACTCCGCAGCAGTACCGCCGTCACAGCCAACTATAACGGCGCCCGCGCCGGTCGCCGAACCACTCGATTCAGACGCACTGCCCAAATATAAGCGAGACTTAGCGGCCAAAGCGAGGGTGTTGAGAGCTGAGCTGCAGGCACTGCAGCCTCAAACTGGACATTGTAGGATAGAGGTGAGTTTCGATGGCCACAGAAATATTCACTACAGAATGGTATTAAATTTATAATAAATATAATCCAGGCATGTTAATGCTGACCTTGGACAACTCCTTGACATATTGCGATATGTATTATTTTGATTGGACAGCAAAGAAGCCGATATAGTGGTTACCACGACTTATGGATATCTATAATACCAGAGGTATCTGGATTGCTAACGCTTTCTCTGCATTAGCAATCCAGATGCCTCCTGCTCTGGCAATCTGAAATATCGAACGAAAAACATGAAAAATTACAAAACGGTTGGATTACCATTCTCATGTTTACTCCTCAGGACTTAATTTTCACTTATAGTTTGTTTACCCAATGAGTACAAAAACAACTCTAAATATTCCAGGTATCCCGCAACGAAATACTAGAGGAATCGTACCGGCTCGTAATGAAGTTACGAGGCAAAGAGCTGCGAAAACGTTTGCTGGTGAAGTTCCGCGGCGAAGAAGGGCTGGACTACGGCGGCGTGGCGCGCGAGTGGCTCCATCTGCTGGGCAGGGAGCTCTTCAACCCGCACTATGGACTGTTTCAGTACGCGAACTCAGGCGACGATCGATACTCTCTGCAGATTAATTCCGATTCTGGGGTAAGAATTTTGAAAATCGTTATTAGAATATCGATACTACTGACACAGTCCTTTGTAGCAGACATTTTCTTGTACAGCCAAAACAAAAAACTTATTACCACCAGAAAAAAATCATGCAAAAAAATAAAAGCCCAAATTGTTGCGTTTGAGCATAGCATTACCTAATGTTTTGCACAGATCAAAACAATAAACTATGTATAATTTTTCATTGGTAAAAAAAGTGGGTCACGAATTCACGATAGATCGTATTCAGGACGTTTTATGGCTCTTTTTAATTTTTTTCTGTTTTCTGAAAAACGTGGGAAAAACATTGGTGAATTAAAAGCCGGTATCGTAATGCTAAAACGCAACATCTATACTTTCATACTTTCACAAGCATCACAGATTTAAAAAAAAATTCTTTGCACAGGTGAACCCAGAACATCTCTCATACTTCCACTTCGCGGGCCGCATTCTCGGCGTGGCATTGTTCCACGGTCACCAGCTGGACGCAGCGTTCACCGCGCCATTCTACAAACAGTTGCTCGGCAGACCTATAACGCTCCGCGATATCCGTGACGTGGACCCTGAACTACATCGCTCGCTGTCTTGGATGCTGTGAGTATTGAAAACGGTCAATTGTGTTTGCTTTAGTGGTCAAAAGCGCTATTGCTGAGCAAGACATCCGGGGTTCGATTCGCAGATTGGGACAAGTGTTTTGGTTTTTCATTCAGGAATTTCTCAGTAGTAACCTGGAGTCTGGATTTGTGCTTGGTAGAAGGCAAGGCTTTCCTCCTATTAAGTGAGATTAACATAACTGGGGAAATACGGGTTTATTATGGGTACATCTCTTCCTTCCTTCCCAGGGATTGCAGGCCTAATGTTATGGGTAAACCATGAATGAATAAAGTTTTTTTTTTACGATTTCAGGGAAAACAGCATTGCTGGCGTAATCGACACTACTTTTTCAGTAGAATGCTCGTCATTCGGCGCAGTCCGTAGCGTGGAGCTGCGGCCGGGCGGCACCAACGAGACCGTGACGGACGCCAACAAGCGCGACTACGTGCGCCTGTACGTGGCGCACCGCTTCACGCGCGGCGCCGAGCGGCAGTGGCTGGCGCTGCAGCGCGGGCTGGCCGACATCATCCCGCCGCAGCTGCTGCGGCCGCTGTCCCCACGCGACCTGCAGCCGCTGCTGGCGGGCCGCGCCGACCTGGACCCCGCCGACTGGCGCCGCCACACGCGCCTGAAGCACGTCACGTCCGACGCACCGATTGTCGGCTGGTTCTGGGAGATCGTCGAAGCATTCGACGCGGAAATGCGGGCTAGGTTGTTACAATTCGTAACCGGATCCCGGCGCGTACCACTGGCAGGCTTCCGCGCCCTGCAGGGCTCGACTGGCGCGGCGGCTCCGCGGCTCTTCACGCTGCACCTCGTGGCGGACGCGTCTCCCGATTCCCTCCCGAAGGCCCACACTTGTTTCAATCGTCTCGACTTACCTCCTTACCCAAACAAGGAGAAACTCCACGACAAACTCAAACAAGCGGTGCTCGAAACGGCCGGCTTTGCTGTCGAATGATACAGATATTATTAATACGTGGGTCTTGCTTACTATATATGATATAGACGAGGATATTTAAGAATTTAATTCAAAATGTGTTCATTTAAAATCTGTCGCCTTTCAGAATTTTATCTATTTCGGAGGATTGCGATTGTACGATGTAAATATTGGTGAAAATTGTGAGTACTAAAGAAACTAGTCTGGATTGTATGAAACAAAGACAGTTATTAAGAGACTGAGGAAATTCTGGGTGAGATTTCATGACAAAATTGTATTGCCGAAGAGCTACTTGAAGACAATTGTATGCTTTTTGAAACGGAATAATTATGATAAAAAACTAGGCCATGGATAGATTCATTTATTTTAAAACACTAACATACTCAGTTTAGGCCTTCTTCGTCTTCTGCAGCTAAAATCAAAAGATTGTATTTACCTACAAATCAACTATTAAAAGAATAAATGAACCTTGAGGTGTTGGTTGCACGTAAGAGGAAATTATGCACATTTAATCGCTTTATGGCTAGCTATAATAACGCTCAAATCTATGTTGTTTATTTACTTTTCTTAATTAGTCTTAACTCCGTCAGAATGTATGACCTATTTATTTACACCAATATTTCCAGTGAAGCAAATGTTTATTGGGCTTCCGTATATTTTCAAGTTAAATAATTTAAATAAAGCAATAGCAATGTTACAACACTAGTTTACGTTCTAAGTCGAATTATAAATATAACGGCATAATAACATAAGTTCTATTTTGCATGTACAAAATAGATAATAATGAATTAGGTATTTGAAATATTTTTGTAGAATATATTTGTATATAATTTTAATAAATCAGTACAAATGAAAAAGTATGCTGACACTAAACACGTGTACCGTACCATTTTAATTTCATTGATTTTCGAAATTATGTTAAGGCGAATGCTCATGCTTTGGTGCCTTATTATGTTACTATATAAACATAAGTATTGTAGTTTTCAATGTCAAAATGTAAGTGATTGATTTTATTATTTATGACTGAATATTCCGTTTTATTCGACTTCAAGCATGTAACTTCCGATTTATACGAAATGTGTATGATAATAATCTTGTATTTTAAGGATAATAACTCGAAAACGTCATTATTTTAATCAAGTTTGTATTATTTATGTTTTGGCAAACATTTACTGTTTATTATTTCGATCAAATATGATATTCCGAGTGGGAGTCACGTCTCTTCTATTGCAGTTTTTTGCTGAAAATAGACACTCAATTCCATAATGTATATTATTAAATATTGGGTACGCAGTTACGAATGTGGCTAACTGTGACGTGACTGTTGCTTGATATGCCTAGAATTATATGGTAGTGTTTTTAAGAAGGATCAGTGCCTTTACCTGTTAAAATAAATGACTCTAATTATAAAGCAGCGACTGTCTAGTGATATAAAACTATTTATTAGTGATAATGAATATTTAAAATTATAACTATTACATTATTTTTGCAAAATATTCCTACTTTCATTTCTTTAAGAATATTCAAACAAATCTGACTGCAAAATATAAAATAGTCCATTACTACCCATGCCATGGTCATCCACCTATTCCACCCAGCCTGCTGGAGTGGTAAGTGTGTACCTATGCTAAAAGATCTTTGATGGACCAAGATCCTGTGACCGTCCTTTTATAAAAGCTGAAACTTTCTGCGGAAGTACCATACTACAGGGAAGAACTATTGGCTATTATGAAAAGTCGGTGGTGGTGGCTTTGGCAGGTATCAGGTAACAAAAGGTGTGCGGAATAGCTGCCAAGGTGATCCTACAAATATTATAAATGCGAAATTGTGAGGATGTCTGGATGTTTGTTACTCTTTCACGCATAAAAAATTATTTGGATGAAATTTGGCACACAGGTTATAACCTGAATTAACACATAGAATACTTTTTATCCCGGTAGTACGATCCCATGGGACAATTATTACCAAACTCCACGGGGGCATAAGCTAGTATTGATTCACCTCCACTGCCAGACATTTTGTGTGGTGAAAACCCACCGCCACTTACGCTATTATATAAAATAACTTCCATCTATTAACTATTTCACAAAATTCTTGAAACCCCTTCTCAAAATCAAAATAACGACTATTATGTACTAAAAACAAAGCTTGTTAGTTTACACACCTAAGTACTGACAGATGGATGAATACTCAAAATTAGAGTAAATACAGGGACCTTTATTTAACTATGTCTGGCAGTGAGCCGGAACCATCAAAACCCAGACGGTTTCGACTGTGACTTGGGAAACACCTTCAAATAGTTGCTCAAGTAACATATATAATTAATGATGATGATAATGTTCAAGTCCATCTACAATTTAACATACTTTAATGGTGTCTGGCGGGGGTTTCCACCACACAAAGTGTCTGGCAGTGTAGGAAGTAAATCATCATGCTATAGCTTATAAAATATAAAAAAATCACGCTTTATTGTATGACGTAACTTGGAAGAGCTATTTAGGATATCTTTGTTGTCAGTCACTTGTTGATTGCCTTAGTCTTCAATAAATATTTTCTCAGATCTAATAATTCTGCTCCCGTTTTTCGTTTTTGCCACCATCAGCGAATGATTGAATGAACTGACGAGCAACCTAAATGAATGAATGAATGAATAAAATTATGCCAGTCACAGAATAAAATAACTTCTACGCTGTAGATGAGAATAAAAGTTAGTGTTTAAAATTTCGAAAATAATTGTTTCTTATTTTTTTTCTGCAGTTAAAAATAATTAGAATTCTGATAATAGGAAAGTATTTTTTTAATTATTATATCGGTCATTACACTACGAAATATGTTTTGACCTCGGAGTAGGTATGACATTCATTATTATCGACTTTTCTACGCGCGGCCCACGACCAAGTGACAACACTAAACCACATAAATAAATCGTTGCTCACGCATGCACCGCGCTGCTGTAGTCTGTTGTGTTTACTTGCTTGCTCTGCGTGTTATCCTGTGAAGTGCTTCTATAGTTATTATAGTAACGAAGTCTTTGTTTGGGTTGTTACTCGATTTCATTCAAAATGCCTACAAGTGCGGTGTATCAGCCTACCACAGTGACTTATGAACAGCAGCCCACGGATCAGCGTTGGAACTGTCCCATCAGCTACTTCTCGCGGCGTATGGCTTCTAGTTGGAACCGGGCAGTATGCATGCGTGTTGGATTATGTTTGTCGGGCAGCATTTTATTTATCATCGGTGAGTAAAACCATTTACGCTTGTATGATTAAAAATACATTGTTTTGTTGTAAGGATTGTTAATTAAACGCACTGAATCATAAGATTGCATAAAACTGCAACACCTGAAGCCTGTTTCATAAGATCGTGACATTATGTTTGTATGTGACTGTTTTGTTTTCAATAACAAATGATTGTATTCTTCGTGAGTACCTACTTGATCAGACTCTTTGTTGTAACATTTTAATTTCCCAGAACTTACCTATTAAAATTGCAACATTTCATTGCTGATAAAATGCCCTTTAAATTCAATCTTTTTAACATCAGTATTTCATTAGTAAAATACATTGTAGGTACATAAGTCTTATCATAACTCTAATGGAAATCCAACTAACATGATTCTTATAAATAGTAGAGGTAAACTACATAAATAGACTTTTATAGTCTTATGAGTTTCAAAAATGTTTCAGTTGCAAATCTCATTTTCATTCAAAATTCATTTGTTTCTGTTTTATTAATTGAATGGATAAGCTGTTATTTATGAATTAAAATTTCAGACACTCCAAGAATATTTATATATTTTTATTAAAAAAATCCAGTTACATTCAAACTATCTTTTTCACTTGTCTCAAATTACTTTCAGGAAGACCTATTATGATGTACTTTGAAGAAAATCTGCTCCTTTTATCTGACAACATTCTTATGTATTGATCCTTATCTCTTACTGCTAAAGTAAAGCATGTATCAAAAGCTTTTATCATGTTCCTGTATTAGTATTGTTCCCGTATAGTTATGTCTTATTGGGTGGGGAGCCCCTTGGCAAACAAGCACTAACTAGGGACAGATAACACTATCAACAATAATAGTAAAAAACCCAGCTTTCTAATGTTATCTCAGCTATAAAAAAAGGTAGCAATAAATTCTAAGGTTTAATTCAAAAACTGCAGCTGATAACAAATTAATTGTTCTAACTATGACTAATTGTTAATCTTTTTCATCAACATCAATCTTGATTGGTCTTCCAATGTGTTGCAAACCATGCCAGATGCAATCAACAGTTTTTCTGTGTAATTTTAAAGCTTTCAATTTTGTCAAGGACATGAGTCATAATCATTCCATTATTAATATTAGTTTGATATTAAAAATAAATCAATCTTCTTTAACATTAATTAAATTTTACATCTGTACTCTGTAGTCAGGTAAGGTCAAGTCAGTATAACATTATTAGGTTTTACCAATTCTTAGGACTAATTCCTTGTACTGAACTTTTCTTTTGCTAAATTAAGAACTTTAGTCTGTAAACAGTGCAATGTCATACTTGAACTTTGTAGTAATAAATAATTTATTAGTTTTTTATAGAGGCCTTTGCCCAGCTGTGGGATGATACAGGCTAACAGTAACAGAATTTTATTACTGTTTTATTGAGTAGACCTTGGCTAGGCATGAATCAATATGGTATATGTTCAACACATGGTATTCTGGTGTTGCAATCATACTTGCTACCAGTCCCAATACATTCAGTTAACAAACCTTACCATCTACCCAATACAATCCTTTTTTTTTGTTATCCACAGCACATTACTATATAAAACAGCAGTATCATCATCATCTACAACTTGAAGTGGAAATCGTCCTTTGTTAAAAATAGGTTACTTTTTCCTTCTTAAATAAATAATTACTTTACGGCGATCGTTTCTCGGTTCGCCCGCGTCGTTACTTAACAACGTCGGCACATCATAATTCTCTGAAATTAACGATGGCCTTCTCATTCTCACTTGTAGTAAATTATTACCTTTCATAATCAAATCCACTTCCGCTAGTACCTGCTCTGTTATTTATTCGCGACTCGTAACTATTCCTTATGTACTCACGTACACAATTATTATGTATTGTCACGACCACTATTACTACTACAGCTTTTATTTTCTCCCTACTATTATGTTCAGAGTGACGGACAATTTCCGTATTATAACAGTACCTGCTACAGTACATCATAAAAGGCGCAAAGAAGCCATAGGTGGACTGCTATACGCAGATATATCACTATCCGCATGATTAGTATTCTTTCGTCGCACCTCGATCTGACGAGTTACAATTAAATGAACTGCTAGCCTATAATAATAATGGTATGGCGCGAACCACCCATGTGTTTCCCTTTAATAGCACTTCTCTTTAAGTTTACGTTTGGTGTCGGTCGACCTGTCCCGATGGGCACAACAGGCAACTTACAGCTTCCACCTGTAGCCTTATTACGTCATTCTGCCGAAACTGGTTTCGACAAAAATCGCGGTAACCAGGCGGCAGTCGCCACGCGTTATACCAAGGCGGAAAAATCATAAATTTTGACACGCGGTGTGCGGATCTATCATCTTGTCCCTGGATTGACCAGGTTTGTTTCGAGTAGCTCCGAGGAAAGAGTGCCTGGAAGGACTTCGTTGGGAAGCTTTTGCCCAGAAGTGCGCAAGGTGTGGTGAAGATGTTAATGTGATATTAATACAACAGCAACAAATTTCCAAATGTTACATGGTAGGTAAATTGTTGACCAGATGAGCATGGTATTTACTTTTGGTCACCTATGAGCATAAACTTTGTTGGGATCAGTCAAGAACTTGATCCTCCTAGGCATTCCCAGAACTTGTCCTGATAAACAGGCGTCGACCAGGACAAGTCCAGGCAAACTGGCAACGGAAACCTGTTAGTCAACCAACCGAGTTTATAGTATGTTAACTTAGGAAGTATTAATGTTTTGTGGTTCAGTCATACTAATCATCAGGTTAATAAAAGTTGGTAATAATGATGAAATAGTTGGCTCAAATTGAAATATTTAAATAAACGGAAATAATACCTGCAGTTACTTAGAGAATGATCTAGCTAGTTACGTACTAACGAGCAAGCACTGAAGTCCGAAGGGTACTTTAAAACCAGGCTTGTCAGAGCTGTTAACAGTTTAAAATATTATTGAACGTCTTGTAAGGGAGGGTTTTTATAATTCTGGTGGCGCACGCACGGTAGCACGAGTAGCGTCGATAAGCTGAGTCGATTGCGTATCGTCGTATCGTACACAATGAGCGGTGGTAGTCGTAAAAGGTATCGGGTGTCCGGTGTGCGCGGCGCTTGCGCCGGTCGCCGGTGACGGTGACTCATCCGGTGGCTGCGTGCGCCGTGATCTGATCACGATTGAACCATAGAAAGCGAAAATGTAGACAGCACTTTGAATTATTTATTTCGTCTGCTCTTGCTGAGAAATGACATTTTGTTTGATTGCATTTTTTACGAGTTAGGTAGGTACGTTGTTGTCGACGTGATTCGTGAGCTTGACTTCGTGAGGCATGTGGTCGGTTGTTAGAAGATTAATTTTTAAAGAATTGTGACTCTGTGCTAGGGCACGTCTAAACTTTCGATATGAGTTCTTACAAACACTACATACAGTTTACACTCCTAAATTCTATGACATCACAAAATACTCATGTTTATTTAGGAGAACGCCCATCATTCTTCAAATTCTATGGTATAATAATTAAAGTGCGTACAAATTACGGGTCTAGTAGATTCCGAAGGCTGTGTTGTTTAATGGAACAGGCATTGCGAACGAAGGTCGACAAACTCCACCGAGGCTCGACTGCCATGACGTTTCCGTAATAGGTGCTTTATTCACTTCCACTTAAGTCCTTGGACACGCCACACACATGCCATGTATGGCAAAGAGAGCGTAGCTGAGTATATGCACTGCCACTGTGTATTTTATTAAATAGAATTTAGATGATCGAAGACCGTTTAGCAAGCTATTGTAAATAGAAAGATCTACGATAGTATTTCAACAGACAGCATCATAGATCTGCCTAGCCTTTTTCCAACTTACCGGATCGGATACAGCTGAATACCAGTATTTTACAGGGACGACCACTTATCTGACCTCCACAACCCAGTTAGTACTGGGTAATACGATAGCCCTTGGTAAGACTGGTTGTCAGAATTCACTAGACATGCTGCTTTAAAAAAAAGTGCTACACAAGACTTACGCTTTGCTAAGGTACTTCAGAACTATCAATATACCTTTCTATCATTATACTATTGTGAGGCGTATGAAAGTTTTGGTTGCCTAAGAAAAAAGAAGAAATTCAACAAAAAAGCTTTTGTGAGTAGTGACGAATCGAGAAAGGTTCAGCCAACGATGCAACACAGCAATCGTAACTTAAACGTACAACGATGGAAAGTCATTACTTTCCTTGCCTGTGGGCGAAAGAGGCGAAACACGAACCCGCTGTCGTAATATGGTGTCGACATTGAAGATCTTACAATAAAACTTTTTTTAATAGCCACGTTTTAAGCTTCAATGTTAATAAACCGTAATGAGTAGGAAATGTTTTGAAATACAAAAATGACATAGGCACCAACTATGACGCGTTTGATAGGTCCAAGTCCAACGACCAAAACCGGGTAAGGTCATCTTTATTCCCTAAAGCCAAAGTACTCATCGGCACCAATACGTTCTATCTAGTAGAGCAGAGCCCTCTCGGAACCATTTCGAATGCGTAGGCGGTCCTATTAGGAATATCTTTTGACGATTGAGCATTACTGCATGAACCGTTGACGACAGAAACTGGATTGTGTCAGTGGGTACACAATGCAAATGGAATATGAAATTGTTTCTAAGTAGCTATAGATTACCGCGCGGGTGTTTATTGTTCTAGTTCCATAGCGGGTGAAAGCCGTCGAGTTCTAATGAATCACTAATGTGTTAGCTGCCCACTGCCTTAACCTACTCCTTCCGTTGCTGTGGCCCATTTTCGCAACACTCCGGGCGTAGTAGAACGTCGATCTAAACCGGTTGTCTGCTGAACGTTTCGATTCGTGTCGGACCATTTCCTATTGAATAAGTGCATGGTTACGTCATGGCTAAGTTTTTGTGTCTTCAAATCCTTTAGTTAACGCACCTAATTCATTTAGGAGTCTGTGTTGATGTTAGGCAATAAGAACCTTCGATTCCCTTATTTAAATTCCTCTAAATAGATTCAATTTGCTACCGTCCACCTGTTTAGTTCCGTAGGATGTCGACCCACGCTGTAACAAATCTCGTAACTTAGCCTAACTTATTCTAAATGTTAAATATACAAGATTGGTCACAATCTCAACTTACAACATTTACTTAATTAATATTACTTTACGCACAATATAAACTATATTTCTGATACCATCTGGCGTGTTTAAAATGTCATCAAGCGCCTTTGTCAAGTTATACAAAAACTACGTCTACGCTTCAGTGCTTCTCAACATCGTTCTCTTGACTGAATCCCCTGTCTTCTTAAGTTGAGGCTACATTTCTTTTGGCATACATCTCCTTGCTTTACCTCAACCCAGTTTCACCACCTTTCTAGCCAGGTCATCCTTTTCATCATCTTTGATTATTGGGTAGAATGGAAAGTTCAACTAGCTTAATGTGTGAAAGCGGGCAACTAGTTATAAGTTGTGTTTGTAAACATTCAATAACTCAGGTCTATATTCGGACATTACTAATGCAATTGACTGTTGACTCACATCCACGCGAATACAGTATCACTTTATCATTATGAAAATGCGTAGCTTACGGAAACAAGACAAGTTTCTCTCGTACTTTAATGTTAATTCGCCCTCAATTTGTTATTGTCCATTGGTCCAGCCACCACCTTTAGTCCAGGTACAAGGTAAAGTTTTACAGTAAAAGCAAATGTCGTTGACCCATAAGTGTGTCGAAGTTTAAACAAAGAAATCCTTCGAGAAGCTAAATAAATACATTGTAGACTGTATTTTCTCCCGCGCTAGATTTGTTAGGAGCAAAAGAATCTCATTGGAGTACCGCCGCGAACTGATGTCGACGTACTCGTTTAACTACTAATTAGCATAATTACAGGAACTGCATTATTAACAAAGGAAATGAAACCTAATTAATATGGTCGATTTCCCATGTATTACAAGCAGGATAAATTACTGTTTGCTGGTCATTGTCATTTTCGCCAACATTTTATATTTTTGATATTCTGAGCTGGGTTAGGTTATCGAGGTTAGTTTACGAGGTGATCCGACAGAGAACCAGAGTTGTCGACGTAACTCACAATGAGAATCGAGGTGAGTGGTGTGCGATTGAGGAGGCCTATACCCAGCAGTGGACTGCTGTAGACTGATGATGATGGGCTGGTTTAGTGCCTTACTAAGGATGATGTTTCCAGACGCTCCATACCCACTAGTCCTGCCAAATTTGGCGTATGCAGCGATAAAGAAAAGAAACAGTATCGTCTGAATCGATGGAGATCGTTTTTCATTCAATAGAAAAGTTTAATAGCTTCTGCTAATTGTATAATCTTGACTTGTCACAATCTAATCATCCGATAGTCTTAATTCAGTTGACCTAGTGTCAGAACATTTTAATTTACTTATTCAGCGTAAATTGTTAGTACAATTTATACTCTTAGTAACTAGTAATTTTGTGCATTATTGCTGACCTTTGCATCCATGATTTACATGATTACATCCATCCCTTAAGAATAGGTTTTATTTGACACGTTTCGTGCTTTGTTTTCCGTTTGTAAAGAATTTGGGGAAGTCCAAAAAGACTTGACTCATTGGAGTAGTCGATTCTGCGTAGGCTTGTAGACGTATATAAATAGCAAAAGGAGTTTATTTTCTTAAGTTAAGATAGTCATTTCAAGTAAAATTCTGTAATGAATGTTCTTCTTACCGTATGTATCGAATCGATGGCAAAAAGTTCAAATGTGTTTAGCCCAAAACTCAGCCACGCGAACTCTGCTCACTGATGCAGTAAATAGATCATCAAGGGCATGCGGTGCAAGATGGAAGGTGGGCCATTGTCTGTAGGGAGATGCCACATACGCACTTGAGATCTGAACCGTTGGGTGCATGAAACGAGCCTACCCGAGTGACGTATCCTCCGACCTCCTGTTACTTGTTTATTGGCTAACCCACTCACTACTATGGCATATAAATATGAATGTTTATCTGGGCGGTCAGTTCAGCACAGTTTGCTGGATTTTATTTTGAGAGCGAAAATGTATCTAACAGGATATTTGATTGTAGTAAGGATTTTCACATGGGTACCAAAGCTAGTCAAGATTAAAACTAGCCTCTCGTTATGTCCATGATTAACGTGTACAAGTAAATGGTCCACGTCCGGCGAACAGCCAGTTGTCAAGGTGAATCGGTTCTTTATGCGATGTTTTAATATCATATTATTATACTTTTAACATAGCTGAATTATTATACTAAAATTGCCTTATGTTTAAAACATTATCGTTGGGTGGCGTAACTAAGCCACATGTTTTAAGCGCAGGCCACACCGCCAGCTAGCGAGCGAGCGAGCGAGGCGCACGAGGCGTGGTTTCACCTCTTTTGAACCGACATTCTTCAAAAAGGAGGATGTTCTCAATTAGATTCTGTTTTTCTTTCAATATTTTTTTTTGTTGCCGCATAACTCCCATAATATCTAAGCCGATTTGAAAAATTATTCTTTTATATGAAAGGATTGGCAAAAAAGTCAATGAAACAAACAAAGTCACCGACTTCCGAAAGTTAAGTTATTTTAGACTTATTTTGTGTTTTTTGGAAGTCGTTTTTTTTTCGCAGAAAGTTTTTTCTCATACTTGGCTCAAACCATGAACTATTGAAAGAGCCGAACGAAGTATGAAAAGGGCCTCGTCCGCCTCGCTCGCTCGCTCGCTAGCTGGCGGTGTGGTCAGCGCTTTAAAGGAGTGTACAATCCAATATTTTACTACATCACAAGAAGTAAGATAGTATGGTTGTTGTATTTTTTTTATAAACTCCAAAATACACCAATATATTTTTCCGTTGCTCTGTATCTTTGATTCGAATATATTATGAGGAAACAAAAGATATTACAATTCCGAAAATAGTGTTTTCCATTTCCATCTCGCTCGTTTACTTTCACAACCTATCTTTGATGCATGAAAAATTGCAAACTCGCAATTTTGTGTTTCACTGTACATTATTGTAGACTGATATTATAGTGAGCTCATGTTTCTCGTTTTGCGCAAGTCCCAGGTGCGGTTGCAGCCACGAGATGTGGTCGTATTATTTGTACGATGATATTCCTATCCGTGTCGGTTTCGTCTATCGATTCGAACACATGCATGTTATACTATAGCTACCTATGTTGCATCTGAGTCTGAGCTGAGCTTGTAGTGTAAATAAAATATGTGGACGCGAGTTTCACAGTTCATTGTTTACAAACTGTTTTATCAGATCAGAAGCAAAGCATTCCTTCCGTTCAAGAAAAAGGGTGATTTCTGTCATGATTCATGTACTTTCCGGCCTAGTTTCCATAAAAAACTAGTAGATATTAAATTAATAAATTAAAACAATAAAAAATCCAAGTTAAACCCAACTATACCGAATACCATTCGTAATATAAATCCATCTACTCACCAACACGGTTAAATAAAGGGTCGACCTCGTCTGACTCAGCCTCTCAGGTAATGTGATTGCAATTAGCATAGAGTAGGTATGCTGTGATTCAAACCGAGTAGTAGATACTTATCACAAGTACATTGACCCAGCGATTTGATTGATACTCGTTATATGTATCAGAAAACTGGTTATGAAAGTCTGGTGCAGATGTGTCGATGCTTGCGTCAATATCGATCGCGAATAAGTTACAAACAGATGGAGCGATCATAACCTGAAATGGTATGATGTGCATTTTGGATTTATTTTGGACAAGTTTGTGCTTGCGGTTTCTTTCGCGTGGATGTCAGGAAATATTCTAGAGAGAAATGTATTACCGAGATAAAAATAACGTATCCCATGATTTAGGTCCTGGACTTCTGAATACCTGTGTACTTCATCGAAATCCGTTAGGGCGTAGAAAAGGTAGCCATTTCGATAATACTGTCTTTATCATTTGACTATAAGAAGGATTTCTTTAGATGCTAATGTAGTAATTGTACTTATTACCATAACTATAGAGAGATGCATTGGCTTATGTTATGGTGCTTGGTAGCTACACATAGCACCCACGACAAAGGGAGGAAATCCGGAGTAGTCTATTCTTGGTTAGATGTTACATACCTACCTACCTACAATAATTATTTATTTACTACCTTCTATCAATAACGTCCCAGCTAATTAATGAAATTAATCTAAACGAAACGCAAATGTTTTGCCCAAACTACAGTTTTTGTGTCATGATTTTGGCAACGACTGTTTAAAACTTTAAATTTTACAGATAGTTTGTAACTGGGACCTCTAGTCACGCAAGATTGTCTAATAGAATACTGTTTTTGTTGAAATTTCAACTTTAGCGCTGAAGCATTTCATGTTCAAGGTTGATTGGGAAAATTTGACAGTTTCGGGTAGCTTGATGTGCTGGCGTCTGTACTTCACTTCAGTATAAATATATTAAAACGTATATTTTTGCTATTAAATTACACTGGTACACTAAGGCGAAGTCAACAACAGCTTTAAAAATTAATGAGGTCCTATTGATTCAACATGCCAAGTGCGTAGTTTTATTTGGCTCAAATAATATGTAACTGATTCCGTGTTTGTAATAATGACAGCAGCCTGGGAATCGTATATTCGCTCGTGCAACACTACTGCGGTTTTGTTGCGGTCTATCTGTAACTACCTACAAATAAAATATTGAGCATGAAATGTTGCTGCAGGTCATATAAATTTAATGTTTAACCCTGTTTGCTTATTATTATTTTCTGTTTAGCTTAAGGGTTGAGCCTCATCTGGCAGCACGGTATCGCAGAACTTTCCATACTCCTAACCCTTTCTGTCGCTCAGAACCGTCAATCGCGACAGCATCGATGATACGATCGGCAGCACGACTGCTGACAGCCAATACTTAATGTGGCCCACCCACAGCCAGGCTATGAAGAGGTTGTAGCTAGACATCGCCACAAAATTTCGACGAATTGCAATTTTGCAAAACAATGATGATCCCTATCTGCAATTACAGGTGGTTTTCTGTATTGTCTACCTACCCCACGGGTAAAAGGCGTGACTTTATGTGTAAAAATAAAACATCATAATATTTTGTCATCAGGTACGGTGCTGATTATCGTGGGAGGCGTTAAATTCTCCAATGCAGCTGAACCGGACCCACACAGTTTCGAAAATGGCGTCGGCGAACTGGTTGCAGGCAGCGTCTTATTATGCTTAGGAATGGTAGCCGGTCGTAAGTATATTACTATGATCCTTTATTTATTACCGTCTTATTATTAACCAGCCTCGGTAAACCCTCGCGTAGAGAAATCTTAATCGTGTATTGGCACAAGTAATGGCGCATATGAGCTGTCTAAGCGCTAAGCCGGAAGTTGCTTATTCAACAGGTTTGGAATAAGGATCCTTGCACATGTTTGAGATTTTACAAGACTTTTTTAATGCTATAATAACTTCTATGTCGAACACATAGCGGAAATCTTGAAAAGATGTTCTATTTCTGATCTTTATCCATGCTTTTGGACCGTGGACGAGTTTTCTAAGAAAAACATAAAATAACGACCTCTTAGTCATAAACGTTACACTCATTACAATGCATTTTAAAGAATTTCTTTTGTCTGAGCCATTACGTATCAGTGCTTCTTTGGCATGATTTCACTCAGATACGGTTCAGTTTCTATTCCTATAAAATAACTTATATCAACACATTATCATTGCCGGATTTGTCCCCGATAAAGATTGGACTGGAATAATGGACAACATTTTGCTTAGTTTCGTAGAATAAATACCAAGTGAACCATACGTACATATTATTTTCTGCCCAGTCACATAATCTAACAACTGGCCAAGCCTCAACTGACCTTTACGTAAGAATAGATAAGGTGCAGTTAAAGATGGCCCACGCGATTATATCGACTTTATGGTTTAGTCACCTTTACAAAGGGTGTAACTGGTCCTTAGAATTTTCTTTTGCTGTAATTATTTCTTGCAGTACGAGTAATTTTAGTGAACTACTATAAGAACACACACATTCACATTGCTCCATTTTAAAAACTGTATTATCTTATTTTACTTATTTCATAAAACAGACCAATAAAGATATTCGACTTTTGAACACAAATCCAAACCTATTGATTTGAATTGATAACATGTTTAGGATTCATGTTAGAATTTAAATTTTAAAATACATATTTTGCGTAGTTTTAAATTCGAAAAACACGTGAGCTTGTTTGTCAGCATTGAATATGATGCTGAAGCTCACGTGCATGATACACGTACGACAAGATTTACAGCAACCTATGTTGTAATGTGAGATTCTGCCTTTTTTAGATGTAGGCAACCTTTGAATAGAAATGAGGTACTGACGACACAAGGTGCTTTAATTCATTAATGAACACTTGAATAATGAATTTATTTTAAACTCGTTTTATTTGGTCAAACTCGGGGCTGATGTCATAGCACAAAATGGTTAATGCAAAGCGCAATCCTCAAATCGAATATATTATTCAGAGATAAACTAAATTACAATGCTTCTACAATAAGCGGTTTTCAGCATACATAATAAATGCTCAAGTTTCCACTGATGCTGTGAACGTAGGCCTTTGTATAGGTTAAAATAGAATATTTCGCATCATGTGACAATATGGGCGTAGCGAATGCTCAAGGCTGTGTAACGGCACCATCATTTGGTTTGAATCACTTTGTATCTAAATTACGAATCACATTAATATTTTTCTTCACACACCACTTAACAACTCGTTTATTTACAACGTACCAAATGTAATGTCTTTTTTTGTCCTCAGTATTAGGTATTTCGACGTATTCATCGAGATGGGGCAACGGCAAGGAAGCCCCAGCGAGCGGAGCTGCGGCCCTCACAGCTCTGAACCCTTCGACGGATCCCCTGGTGGCTGCGCAATACGCGCCCGTCCGCGACGCTCCGCCCGCGCCTGATGACGAGATGCGCAATCTCATGGACAACAAAGACTGGTGAGACAGAATTGTTCTTTTTTTATACCCAGTTTCTGCGGTCCACACATTCGCTTAGCTGCACTAGTGATAATTGCAGTTTAGCTGCTTAGTGACGGGACTTTGCTGATAGATCAGTAATGACGTTGCGGTTTTTACCCGCAGATTCTGAGCTGTGCAGTTAGATGGTTATGCCACCAATATCAGCCATCATCACACTTCTAGTGAAGTTTATGGATTCACACTTTACTGAAATTCAAAAACCCTCTTGCTATGCAAAAAAAATACCAAATGAATGTTTCGTGGATGTTTTGGCAGCACATCTTCGCATTCTAATATATTAATCAGTGGAGGAAAGCGCCGCGGCGCCAAACATCATGCTGATCACCACGTTTATGCGTGACTCTAATCCAAAACTTATTTTTAGTTTTAATCATTTAATGCTGCTTCTACTTCACTAGTGGATGCATGACTGCCAATCTATATAAAACCTCGGCAAGCATGAAATAAATCATCCCCTTAACTAGCAACAATAAATTGAAACTTTTCTAAAAAGTAGTTGCTTCTAAAGGCCTATCAACACTGAGCAATGAGTCATCTCTTAACGGTGGTTAGCTGACTTGTTAGGGTCGTAATGCTAATGCAACAATAATGGGTACGAGTTTATTGTTATAACGACACCGTCAACGGTTTTCTTTTGTCAGAATAACTGTATTGCGTTGTATGTTGTATGTAGCTAAAATGCAATGATGGGTTTCGAAATCTTGACTCATATTTTTCACATATTGTTTTTAATTTCAGCCGTTGAATAAAAACTATCAACTATTATGTTTAAAATAAATATTAGCGTCTTAGAATTTTTTGACTAGAATGCAGAGGTCGCTATTTAAAACAAAAAAAAAGTTGTTCCCTGCAGCCAGTATCAGTTTTATTCCATAATGATACTAATTTGCAGACGAACATAATAAGATGTTTACTAAAACCATATTAGCGCGTCTATTGTCACTGATCTGCCTTGTTTTGCGTCGCGTTGCGATGTTAAAGTTCGCGCCATTGTCTTCACTTGTTTACCTCCTCACGATTCATAGTCCTAGTGTCTAGGACTTGGAATCGGTCTAGGACCTAGACCGTCCGTAACGAGACGCCGACTCAAACAATTTGTTAAACTTGTACGCTTAACCGTTACTATACATGACAATATTTTGTTCTTTCAGCCTGAGCAGCGCAGAGGAAAGCGATAAGATGCTGGATGGCAGGCCATCCCTCGCGTAAATACGATCATTTTATCATATTATAACGAGATTATTCTTACGAGCTTAGGCTAGTCCTAATGTCCCCCTATTGTGTAATGAACGGTGTTAGAGATACGTTACGAATACGTGGCTAAGCATAAGTAACATAAAATTTATTTTTATGATATTTCATCGCAATGTATAGGCTTATAATCGAAACTACAGTAACGTATCTTTATCGCCGCTCCATCTCGTCAGGTCTCGTGTCTTAAATCCATATTTTAAGGTTGCATTTTGGTACAAAGTAAAGAAGTACTTTACAATTAAAACACTTTAGCGAATAATATCTGTTATTCGCAAATAATGTGTGCTTGTTTTGTGTGATATCTATCTGATTTTTTATGGTGCACTGTATTCGTTTTGATATTTTTAAATTCGATTTACTTCGCGATTATATTTAGTTTCTAAGTAATTGCCTATTTTGAACATTATCAAAAGGCGAATTCTTATCATCACTATGGTAACTTTTATTTGTAATGTTCATAACTTGGGATCTACAGATAAATAAACATGACAAAATAAGTAATATTACAAGCCTTGACCTTTATCTCGGAAGAATAGGACTTAGGTCACGTAGGTACATTACAAGTAAACGTTTCTAATAATAACATACAATGTATGTTTATGTGTAAGTAATTTTATTTATGAGATCACTAATAGTTAAGAGATGTTTACTAATTAGGTATTCTTTAAAAGTGTTCAGATTTAATATAATCCCACATTATAATCACATGCATTTAAATGTATACTACACGTCATTATATCGTCAAATTCCGATAAATATATATACGGTGTTTAACACTATTTTGCAATATTGTATGAAGCTTTGGTGAATTACGCCCTTATTTTTGATGAATAATAAGTAAAAGACAAGAGGCCAAATTATTGTCCAGATTTATGAAAGTAAGTGTAATGTGAATATGTGTTTGTTATGATATTGAATATAACAAAGACATACATTGAAAAGTCCCAAGTATTATCGGTTTATATTCTTAACGGACGGTACCTTAAAAATCTCCAAATTAGTATTATATATTTCAGAATTATAACGACACATAGTCCGATTTGTAGAAGTTATTTATTGTATTTATAGAAATTCGTTTGTGACTTAGGTATTTTCATTATACAGCCGTTAATTTCTATAAGAATTATGTATTTTTTTAAAACAGTTTAATGTTTCTCTCTAGCTAGGACTGCCTCATTGGTCTAGAGGTCTTAGTCATCATCATGGTTCGATTACTGGGTCAGGCAAATTGTTATTGGGTTTTTCCATCAGGAATTTCTCAATAGCAACCACGGAGTCTGGATTTGTGCCCGGTTGATGGCAATAGGATCGCCCCCTTTTACATGGGAACTTAAACATAACTGATGAAATGTGCGTGTACTATTATTTCTCTGCCTAACCCTTTGGGGATCACAGGCGTGATGTTATGTAGATAGGGCGTATCAAAGCTTGCAGTTTGATCTTACTAACTTCTTGTACTTAAGTCGAATGCGCTTTCAGTATTTCAATTAGTACATTTTATTCTGAGCGTTTACTTTCCCAATTTAATTCTGAAGGATACGAGTATATTAGGTTTTCGTTTGTTGTCCTAATAATTTATTATTATGTAGATTTGAATGTGAAAATCTGTTCGAATTATTGTAAGAGTAACTTTGGTCATTTTATCTTGTAATGTTTTCATTTCCGATTGGCAGCCTTGGAATTGTGTTATTATACAACATTATTTTTAGTATATGCGAAACCTGAATATAGTTTGTTCAGAATAAGTAACTGAATTGATTCCAATAATTTTTAAACCATTTATATTTTATATTTTGTCCCAAAAATATTTAAAAAATGTTACAAGTATTTACACCGAGCGACACCAAGTAGCTATCGCAATCATTTAGGTACCTACTGCCAAATTATTATTATCAATGAGCTCAAGACAGCGCTGGAGGCGCGCGCACGGTAGCACCGCGAGTTGGCCACGTTTTTGTGCGGACAACCAGGTAACAGAACAAGTTTATAACTTTGTGATTTTTCATGATACAGTTTTGAAATTTTGTACATAGATTCTTTACGTAAAAATACTAGACACGTGTTTCAGGTTTCGCATATACTAAAACTAATGTTGTTTGCCTAGCGATAAATTATTTTTATAAGAGGCAAATTCATTTTTCAATAAAATGTTCTTATTAAAAATGTTTGCAATTCTACCTGTAGCTTAAGAATCTGTAGAACTAAGAATACAGAGAGTGATTATCTGCTATCATTTTTAAATCACTAACAAATTCTATGATTGGTTTAAGTACCTAAAAGACGTTTTAGCAGTGGCGAAGGTTCCATACAACTCGATTCTTACTAGCTTCCCTTTGAAAAATGGCACAGTCAGTTTTCTATAGACAAATAATATAATTACATTAATGATATGTACTCCGACTTACCCCTTACAAAAATTGACCCTTCGCTACTGCGTTTTAGTGATAAGCAGACTCAAACGATAATAACGCAGGTTTGTAATTATGCCAGGTATTTGTAAGTAGTTACTACGTTGTAGGCAGACGCGGACCCTGGCAGTTTTTGCTGCCGGGGTTGCTCGCGTTAAGTATATTGGGGGATACGTCACTAGGAGGGAAATAACCCTGATTATTTGAGGTACTTTCCTATGTGCGTGCCTGTTTCCCCCTGTAAATTTATAGTTGTTGAAACAAATTCCGTACCACCACAAGATTAATAAATTGCAACATAATCTATCGAATAAAAACCTTTAATTATTGTCATCCTTGTCACATGTAGGATATTAATTGTTTTGTCCATTTTATTTTATTTGACCGTCCTTAGAGATAAGTGTGTGGGCCATGTGGTAGTTATAAGTTTGTCCTAGATAGAATGCATTGTTGAACAGGATGGAATGCATAGCATTTAATGTGTTTAATTCTAACAAAATACGATATTAATTTATTTTGAGCTCTCTTTAAAAGGTAGATTTTTTTTATTGAATCAAATCTTCAACTTGCAATAACTACATCACAGTTTTGTTGCTAGAAAATATACAATTCGTGCAAAACATAAAATGTAAGTCTAGGAACGACTCTAGTAGGTATTAAGAACTTGCAATAGTTTTTCACTATCGATTTCATGTTTTTTTATGCACATAATTGTCTCTAACAGTCTAACTAAAGTATTTTATACAGTGCTGAATTTCGATAGTGAAAAACGCCTAACTTTGTTTGCAATGTTTAATTATACAGTCATTCATGTTTCAGACATTCTCTACCTAGATATTTAATTTATAGTATTTTGATGTATCTATTTCGTTACTTATTTTTTGGTATCAAGAAATTTAAGATACTAACTACGTACTTATGTATGGTTTATTTAATTCGGCGCGAATTTATTTCTGAAGATTTTCTATATGAAAGAATTTTGGTTACGCAATCGTAATTATTAGAGCTCATAATCACACATAAAGAAAAAAAATCTAATAAAATATTCATAGAATTTTTGATTTTATGACTGTTTCCTTGACATGGTTTGTGCAACTATGCAGGTAATTTACTGATTTATACTTATAATTATGTACTTATCAACGTCAAGATTTTGGATGAATACTGAATAAAGATGTACTTACTTGAAAATTGTTGTTTTATTAGAATATTGTCTATGGTTTAAGTTGTTCATTTCGATATCTACACCTTACTTTACTGTTTTCGAAATAAATTCAAAAGCTTTTAGGGTATAAGGGAAAGATTGCTTACTCTTGCTTTTACCTGATGAAGGTGACTATTACCAGTAGCTGAGTGTCATCATATCGTTATCCTAAATAGCCCTGACAGAACCTTCAGTTTTCCAACGAGATCACCAAAAAAACCTATAAATAATTATAATTAAAACAAGCAAAATAGTACATCGATTCACATTTTATTGTAAAAATAACAAGATCATGGTATTATTTCTGTATATTCCTTACGTAAATAAAATTATAATTAAATACAAGTGTGTAAATGAACTTAAACCTAGTCAGTCTCTGTTATTTCGACGCCACCAAGGAACTCCGGTCACGTCTTCTTCTGCACATATATTTACTGTCGGTCTGTAACAAAGAAATTCATATTATTAAGTGTGTACTATGTTATAGTGCCTTTTAATTAAACGTCGTAATTTAATAATGATAGTATTTATTTATATAATGTAGATCCTAACATATAAGGGCCTACTGACCCAGCCTGGCAAGTATTGATATTTTTGCCTCATCACAACCCACGAATCGGAGAATGTCTTAGCAGAAAATCCAGTAACTTGGACCAGAAATCAAGAAGTTAGATTTAGGTCAAATCTAAATGAAGAAATCAGGTAACGCGTTGTTATAAGGTTCTTTTTTGTTGAAATGTAGCGTTTTCTTTATGGTGTTAACGACATACCACCTATCGATAACGTCGGATTTCTTAAAATTGAATCAATATTAGTTAAGAACTAATAATTACTCGTTATTTTTGGTTGAAAGTAAACACAAATTGAACAAGGATTTACACATACAAGTAAGTAAATAATTATTTAAATAAGTAAATATTGTACAGTGATTATGTAAATCATGTCATGGTTTAATGTAGTGGTATAGTAAACAGGTACTTTTGTACTGCGTTTGAATCACGAAGATAGCTCACCACATTTTTGGGATGGTAGAACTATATTTTTATAAAATATAGTAGTGTAAGTGTAGTGGGTGTGTTTGTTTTATATATTTTTATTTTTTATACTTTCCGACAATATTGAGATAATACTCTGGTATATAAAGAAAGATTCCATGAATTACAGTTCCGAATTTAATTATGAACATGAAATAGCGATTGTTAAATTGCTTACCTATATATTTGACTATGAGGTAATGTGGACGTCAATAATGGGCAAGCTTGGGCAGGCGGTTCCTGAAACAAAATAATTTTATATTTTTTTTTACAGCTATTAACCACCACTAGATTGCATGTGATCAAAATCTTTCGTTATTTACAATAAAGAATCTAATGATTCTTTAATGTAGAATTTGCTCTCTGTTTTAATAAAAAGAGCAAATTCTACATTCACAATATCAATAGCCGATATACAGGGTGTAAACAGACCCATCACAGAGCCGTCAACCAAGCAGTCTGTACATCAAACTAAGTAACTCTACGCAAAAATTATTGCTGGGAATCGTTTTTTTTTTGGGGTAAAACATCATGTTTTACGGTAGGGCTCAATGGAAAGCACTCAATGTCAAAGCATTGTGCTGATGGATTGATTGAATAGCACGGGGGTCCTGGAGGTGTGTAAAGTAAAAATGTTACAATAAAAACATGTACTAAAAAGAAAATTGTGAAAATGTTGGAACTTTGACCCCTAGTAACTAGAAGGTTCCCAGGTATGGTCTAGAACAAAAAAAAAGATTTCAGAGGTGGGGAGAACAAGTCCCTTTGGGATATGTTAAGGGTCTATTTTACACCCTTTATATATGATGGAACTTTATGTTCCTTCATATATTGAGCAGTTGGATTTAAATTGTTCCGCTCAGCGCCTAAAATTGAAAATCCCACAGCGCTCATGTCCCTCAGAACGGTGCGCTGCGGCAGCGGCACGCGCACCGTCCGTGTCCACCGATGTGGCAAAATCGTGTCGCAACGCACCATGTGCATAGGCTCTTACGGCATTTCAAACTTCTGTTGAAATATAACAACTATCGAAGATGTTGTTCTTTTTGAAGAAGTGCATTTTGCCTGTTGTATTGTGTAACGAGCTGGTCGCACAATCGCGTTACTGTTACCTGAATTGATTGCATTGGTATATGCATATTGGCACGCAGCTTCCTCTGTCTAATCTCGCGACGGACGCAGCACTGGACGCCAAGCAATACGCCGCACACGCACGAAGATAAGCACCCTGTTAAAAAGTTTCCATAAATACCAGAAGGTGGAAGAAAGGTACTGTATGTAACAAAACATATGTATACATATCAACATGGAGTCATATCATTTGAACTGAATGTTCATGGATCCAGCGAGCGTTTACAAGACATATTGCATACAATATGTCCACAGGTATATCCCACAGATGTCCATACGAACAACGTTTGGCTTTCTTTCAAATTGAGTCGCTTAGAACCCGTCGTACTGTCTATGACTTAGTTTTTCTTCATAAGGTTGTCAGTAGTCAAATTGAATGGTTACAGTTGCTAAAACGAGTCATATCGTCAGTCACATATAATCGTCCTAGACAGCCAATTTCTAGAGATTTTCAACCGCCAGCTAGTAGAAGTAACATCGGGAGACACTCACCAGTATCAAGAAAGTGCATTCAATACAACAAACGCAATTCTAAATTGCCTGACTTGGATGTGTTCTTTGGTTCCCTACCGAAGTTCAAAAGCCTGTTGTGATTGTCATTTGAACCGACATTTTTATTATTATAATTAGTTTCTTATTAGTTTTATTTGGATTTTTGTCTTTTGTTTTGTGTTTATTAGTGTAAGTCAGTTTTTTGATCTCTTTTTTAGTTTAAGTCAAAGATGTTTTGTTTATTCTATTTTATTTCTATTTATTTTTATTTCGATCTATTTTATTTCTATAACTTTATGATAATATAGCTATATTGTATTTAAGAGAATGTTGTGCACACCTGTAATTGGTACCTACCTACGAACCCTAACCTGTATACTTTCATTGTTAAATGTAAAATGTATGTACTGTTGGCGTACTTATTTTTAATAAATAAACTAGGTTGTGGAGGTCAGATAGGCAGTCCCGCCGTGTAACATACTGGTATTCAGTTGCATCTGGTTAGACTGTAAGCCAACCTCAACATAGTTGGGAAAAGGCTAGGCAGAGAATGCTGACCAACTCGGTACTGATTCGGTGTTGATATGTGTGGTAACCACTCTCAGTCAATAAAAGTCTGTCTGTGGCTGTATTGCTGTTGTTATAATATGCCATTTTGGGATAATGTAAGGCGATTCAGTACAATGGACATTGAAGGTACAAAGAGCTTCATAACTTACCTATGTAAACTAATACACCCAGATCTCCATTACGATTTGTACGCCTCAAAACAATTCCAGCAATGCAAAGCGATATTCCCGTCAGTATACCAACTACAAAAATAACCTGAAAGATAAGGCACAGCTATTAAAATAATAATAAACATACCTACTTAATCAATTGTACTGATATGATTATAAGACAATGTAATCTGTGTATTTCATTTAAGATAATGTACTTACACAAATTATTGAGCAAATGCATTCAACAGTTTTTTATTTCATACTAGCTGTTGTATGCGAGTTACGTCTGTGTGAAATTATTGTAAAAATATTACTTCCCTATTTGAATCGGATTTTGTTAACAATTACAAGGGTTTTAAATTTTTTGCACGGAACCCTAATTCTTTTTCTAAAATAAAAGTAGTCTAAGTTACTCCTTATAAAATTAGCTGTTTTCCAGTAAAAGTCCCATCAAAATCGGTCCAGCCGTTTCGAGTATAGCCTGGACAAACAGACAGACAGAAACTTACAAAATTGTTTCTTTTTGTAAAAAGTGCCATATACATATACTCTCATATGCATTCAGTAGAAAGCTGTTATTTTGAAAACTACAAAAAGACACTGCAATTTTATTTATTGGTATATTGGGGTGGAAGAATACACATATAGAAATTTTTCATTGGTTATTAAAAAATATCTGCTGTTACCTACACGGTCAAAATGTATGGAACAGATGTTTTTTTTTTTAATAACCAATGTTGGTGTCCCTTCCACCCCGTATGTAGACTCCAAGCACACTCTTATAAAGTCTTGAGTGTTTACTTGTACTTGGTAAAACATTGCTTTGAGATAATTATTGTGCTGCTACAGACTACTGCAGTCAGTATTCCACCTGCAGAAACTGATGGATTTTAGTGAGGCAACATTTTTTTAAAGATTTATGTTACATTCTAATCACATAAATCTGCTACTCACATAACACTGCTGCCTCTATTTATTAATTACAATTTATTATATCTTACCTGTAAAATATAATAGCAAACATATTCAAATCCTGGGCAATGCCCACCACAGGCACCTATTATAGGTACTTCAGGGCTAATTGAGGGTAGAGGTGGCACAGGGGAACGGTTCACGGCCTGCATATGAGGCTCCACATCACACAATGGTAGAGAGAAGGCTGATGCACACTGTGGAAATGAGTATGCCTCTGTGGGTGGGCGATGTGTAGGAATTTTCTCTACTTTCTTGTAATTACGCCAAGTTCCTCCACCATAGGGTGACTGGTACACCGGTGAAGGAGGGCCATAATCTCTCACAGCCCCATTGTAGTAATGAGGCATCTGAAATGTAAAGCTTGCATTTAACAAACATAAATAACAATAAATTAAGACAAAACCGGGCCTTTGACTAGCAATGTAGTTGCAAGAAGTTACTATTAGCAAGTTTGTTTACATTTTCACAAAAAGAAAGTATCAGGTATGCAGGTATGGACTTACATGGTACGCATTGTCGGACGTAGAGCTGTCGGTGCCCGCAACTTGATAGACTGGAGTGTTAATATCGTCCGCCCACGGGAACTTCGCCCTTTGTTGCGCAGCCGATGCAAATTGCTGTTCACTCCTAGGCACAACCGTCGTCTGGTAAGGGTGAACTGTCCGGGGCGACAGCTGTTGTTTAAACATTTTTCTTTTCACTGTTACCTAAAACACATCAAATAAACAGAAACAGTAATGCAACGTGGGATACAATGGAATATTTATGTATTGTAGTACAGACAGAAACTTACCTCATGATGTGACAAAAGATTATCCTTGTTTTATATAAAGTAGTTTTCGTTAATCCTTACCACTTCTGTCATAATATTATTCGTAAATAAAGTCAAGTTTCTGAGTTACATCCACTACAGTGTTTACTACTCATTCAACAGCCGCCGCCATGTTTTTGTGTTTCGAATTGAACGAACCGAATCGAATTTTCATTTCCAGTCCATTTAATTCAAACTTCGTTTTCTTTTCGGTGGTTGCTTGACTGGTATTCACGATTTTCTTTTGGTTCATTTGATTGTCTTCATCTCTTCTTTTGTACTTTTGTATTCGGCTAGTAATTTACTAAAGTCCAAATATAAAATGCATTTTACTGAGACATGTAAAAAGCCTTGTATCTAAACTTAGGTTAAAAAAAATGCATTCGTCTATTTCTGTTTTGATAAATTCATTTGACAAGAGTACCTATCGTTCGTTCTTATTCATTCCGTTTGTTAGCAAAATTTCGCAAAAGTCAGACGGAACGAAATGTTA
Source organism: Noctua janthina (assembly GCA_963576755.1). Lineage (NCBI taxonomy): Eukaryota > Metazoa > Arthropoda > Insecta > Lepidoptera > Noctuidae > Noctua > Noctua janthina. Next base: position 12,554,847 of record OY755055.1, read on the forward strand.
ATCGCGTCAACTCAAAATAAATAATATGTATTGAAACCAAGTGAAACGATAAAATTTTGTTGGACTTGAACATACTTGGACTTGTTTATTGTTATCGAGAACAATGCCGAGAAAATATACGTTCCTGAACAAAACGTAACGGGTAACAGCCAGCTTTAATTTGATAGTTGTCTTGAACAAGGAGGAGAAACAATGAGAAACATGTGATTTTTAAACTTTATCATAATTATTATCTAAATGATGGTCGTAAAGGTACTCGTGGATGGAACAATGAGCGCCAATGATGCCGGCGAGATGTCGGTTCCGGCTGCCAGCTGTTATTGCAGAGATTATATTCGCGGTTGCTGCTTACGAGAAAACTGTCGGTTCATTCATGTGATACCTCCAAAGTCATGTCTTAAGGAACTGTTTCGATTTTGCCATGATTTTCAAAACAAAGGCTGTTATAGACAGAACTGCAAATTCATACACAGCACAGTAGAAGAACAAGACAATTTCTACGCCACAGGCATATTTCCACGTAATACTCTAAACTCACCGGTATGCCAAGCTTACGTACTGAATGCCTGTTCTAATCAAGACTGTCAATATGTGCACCCACCTGAAGTAAGTGGTAATGAGATTGTTTCAGTACATATGCCGCCACCACCACCACAATACAGCCGCCCACCACCACCAATCAGAGATGATGATTCCCCTCCAGAAGCAAAATTGAGACGATTTGCATTTGAAGAAAATGGTTTAGATAATCAAGTTTTGCACTCATCCAATTTATGCTCAAATTGTGAAGCTTTGGATCATAAAATAAAATTACTTCATGATAATATAAGTGTCTTACTGAAAAAAGTAGGTGACTTGACCGAAAAGAATGTTCAGTTAACTTCTATGAATGAATTTTTACTAGAACAGACAGCTGCAATGAGATCTGGCCAGCCATGTGTGATTACTTCAAGACATGGCACCTCAGCACCTGTGTCTTTGGCTACTGTCAGTGTCACGCCAGTAGTGAGCCTTGCTGGTGCCCTCCCAGCATTAGTTCCTGCAGCAGCTACACCAAATTTAGCTTTGGCGCCTGCTGCTTCTCGTGCTCAACTGTTAACACCTGCTCCACAAATACTAACAGTAAGCACAACTCAACAGCTTATGGGTAACTCTGGTGCGCTTATAGTCACAAGTGCCGGTGCCCAACAACTGATGCAAGTTAGTGACTCAGGCACACTGATGGGTGGAGGACAAACTGTTGTAGCAGTTCCAGCACAGCTTACTTTAGCACAGCCTGCACAGCAGCTTATGAGCAATGCTTCTCAAACAGCTGTCCAACAACTTGTCCAGCAATCAGCATTACAACCACAACTGGCATCTCAACATCAAGCAAACCAGTATGCAGCTCAGCAATCAGTTCAGCATTTAGCTGCTCAGCAATCTGCTCAGCATCTTGCGCAACAATCAGCTCAACATTTAGCTGCTCAGCAGTCTGCCCAACATTTGGCAGCCCAACAATCAGCACAGCACTTGGCAGCTCAACAGTCTGCGCAACATATGGCTGCCCAGCAGTCAGCACAACACTTAGCTGCTCAGCAATCTGCACAGCACTTAGCTGTTCAGCAGTCCGCGCAGCATTTGGCGGCACAGCAATCAGCTCAACACTTGGCTGCCCAGCAATCTGCACAACACTTAGCAGCACAACAGTCTGCTCAACAGATGGTAGCTCAGCAATCGGCTCAGCAACTGGCTGCCCAGCAATCAGCACAGCAGCAGCTTGTTCCCTCGGCGCAACAGCTCGTACATCAAACATCCACCCAGCAAATTACTATCTCCAGCACTAGTCAACCAATGGCATTAACTAATTCTCAGGCTCAGCCAATTACATTCCCTATGATATCTCAAAGTATACTACCACATTGAAAGATTCACAAGACAAATATAATTATCTATCTATGCTAAAATACTTATCTGAAAAGAGAGTATTTTTAATATACACATTTGGATGAAACTGATTTATAAATAATTTTTAGTAATGAATTATTACAGTAGGAATGTATTTTTAAGCATATAGAAATGAATAAAATCCAAAGTGTGGTTTGCACAGTCATAGATTTTTGTAAAAGATTCATACAAATGAATGAATCTTCAGATTGTTACTAATCCTTTTTACTAATCAAGAATTTGATTTTGCTTGTAAACCATGAAGGAAGCAGTATTTTTATGATATTATTGTAGTTGTAACATTGTGCTATCAGAACCTCAAATAGGTGGATTGCAATGAGCAGTGCACTCTAGACTGCATTACATAAAATCCATTTGCTTTGTCGGTTTTAGCTTTAATGTTCCCTTTTTTTTGTAGGTTAAGACCCAGCCCTTACTTTCCCATCCCATTATATTTGAGGATGAGTTGATTTATATATTTTTTTACTATGCCGTGTCTATACGATGTATTATAATACAAAATTATTTAATCATTTAATTTTCCTTCATACGTTCAGTTTGATTTAATTAAATACAGATTGAATGTTTCAAGTGGACATGGATGGCCGAATCTAAAACTGTAAGAAATATAGAAAAATATTCGAGATGTGACACATCTCGAGTTTTTTTCTATATTTCTTACAGTTTTGGAAGTGATTCGGCCATCCATGTCCACTTGAAACGTTCAGTCTGTATTTAATACATTTGATCATTCAGTTTGATTTAATTAAATACAGACTGAATGTTTAGGGGCCGAATTTGATAAAAATATCTGCGTCATTTCATTAGATTAACTAACAAATAAAAATCCTACCTGCCAACGAACCTGTTGATTTGGAAAAAGAAAGCAAAACATCACGCCTGTAATCCCCGAAGGGATAAAAGTGTAATGACGAACGGCAAATTAAAAGAAATTGCTCATTTTAAGAATCAAATACATATGTTGTTTTCTTACATCAATTCATGTGCATTTGTGATTCGTTTTCAACTTACAAAATTGACTTTCCTTTTGCTTTTCGTTCTCTGATAAATATTTGTTCTTAAAAAACACGCCCACTTAAAAAAGTCACCCGGTATACCTAATGAGTATCAAGTACCTAATGAGTAATTACAGGGTACAGGACTCTGACTCTCACTTGGCCACTTGTTGTGGTGTAAATATAGCTAACTAGCAAGGTGCCAGGGGCTGCAGTCTCGACATAGATAGCGACAAAAATCGGTCGTTAAGTCATAACGATGTCAAATTTCTTTAATAGATTTTCAACCTTAAGAGCTTTGAAATAAAGTTGAAAATCTATTATATGTCGAGACTGCAGCCCCAGGGGCTGCAGTCTCGACATAGATAGCGACAAAAATCGGTCGTTAAGTCATAACGATGTCAAATTTCTTTAATAGATTTTCAACTTTATTACGAAACCTTAAGGTTGAAAATCTATTAAAGAAATTTGACATCGTTATGACTTAACGACCGATTATTGTCGCTATCTATGTCGAGACTGCAGCCCCAGGATAAGTTACTTTCGGCTCACCCCAAATCTGCCTACTAGTTACTGCTTGGCTATTGTGAGGTGTAAGATATAAGGTAACCTAACTATGTAATTTATTTGTATTTTTTAAATAAAAGTTTGAAATTTAATGTTAAATTTTATTTTCCACCCAAAGAAGTACTTGTACCTATTTAATGATTACACAAAACTTTTTTTACACGCTGTAGGTAATATAATTAATCGTCGTTGGTTACTTTTGACTTCCGGAGGTGGCATTCATTTTTCTTATATTTTAGAATTTTGCCGCGAACACCAAGTATAAAATCCCCGTTTGCTTCAAAAGCTATTGCTGTTACATTTTCTGGAGCATTGTCAACTAATTTTAGATTCCCCGTATCATTTTCATGAAAATACATCAAGTCGTCACTAGCTATGAAGATGTTATCATTGTGGACAGCTATTTGCGCCATGCCGTCATAAGCGACGTTACCAATATAAATTGGCGATGAAAGAGAAGATTTCAATACGAATATTTTTTCATCTTTTAAATAATAGAAGTTGTTTTTTTCATCAATAGTCAATTCGTTCAATGCTTCAAGACTATTAAACCGTACTTTCTTCATCATTTCCCCATCGAGCAAATACAATTCTTCGACCCCGTCATTGTTTTCTGTAACATATTTGTTGCTGTCCTTGTCTACAAATATCATATCAAGTTTGAAGGTACTGCTAGAGACGGGTGTGGCATTGTGACTCTCGTAATTGTACTTATAGATGCCCTTTCCTGTGCCGAAGTAAACTTTCTTCTCATTTTTATCGACGGCAATAGAGTAACTAGTGTCTTCTGGTAAACCTGTGACAAATAAAATAAGTATGATTTCAGACCTTTAGTTAAAAGACACAGTAATTTGCCTAGGTTGGTACTCATCCACATAGGTAGAGAACATATTGAACACTCGTTCAATAAACATGGTCCACGGTGGACGAAAAAGGAGTGCAATAAGAGGTCAGTTTATAGGTTCTAATTTTATGGATTGGGATATTTTTGCCAGTTTTATTTTACTGGTTATTGGGAAAGACAGTCATAACTACATGTTATGTGACTGGAATAGCCAGTCTTGTATATGTGCTGACCCGAGATTTCTGTCCGGTTAATGGGCTCGCCCCCTATAGCCCCTTAGGTATTTAGGCGCGTCGCTCACTGGTAAGTCGAGGCGACGTCGAGATAGCGGCGGCGCGGCGTTGCGGCACGGCCGAGGATAGGTCTCTACGGGCGGCTGTGCTTCCTTCCTGTTTCTTTATGTAGCTAAGTACGAAACCAAATGACAAAATGGCGGTGGAGTAGTGACGCGAACGGGCACAGCGCCCCCACCTCAACCCCGCGCCGGTCCCACCGCGCTCGTGCCGCGAGCGCCGGTCCCACCGCGCTCGTGCCGCGACCCTAGTATATGAGCGCACTGCCATTTATTCCTAAAGAAAATGTAGATGCGACGCGCCGCTTGTGCGCCTGCGCTTTGACGCCGCCTCGACTTTAGTTCGTGTGAACGACGCGCCTTAAAACGTATAAGTACAATCTCACACAATATGCAGTATATGTATGTACACATTCACCTCGGGGACTGCAGGAGGAACTGACTACAGTTTATTTCAGTGTTACTACTTCTTCCTATCGCTGGCACGACAAATTTTTATATTTTGTTAGGCTAGAACTTCGTCACTTCCACCGAGTCGTCGGTGGCAGCGCAAAGGTCACTTCGGTTGCATATTTTTGGTTGGATTAAGAGGGCAGGATAGGAGGTGCTGCACAGTTACTACAAAATTTTGGAGTATCTAGTTACAAAAAAAAAAAAACATCTCACCTGGTATTTTCTCAGGAGCTGCAGTTTTGAATTTTATAACGTTAGCGTTAAAGTAGTATCCGTTGTCATTTCGTCCAGATTCCACGTAGAATAGATTACCATAAACGTCATAGTGCGCATCCGTAGGATACGCATCACCGACATGATACGATTTCGTGACATTGTAGTGATTGTTATTGATACTTATTTCTGATTTGCAACCATCTCTAGGCAGGTCGAACGCGATACATAGTAGGAAAGATGACAGAACTGCTATAACAATTTTAAAATTAATCATTTTATAATAAAAAGGTACAAAATCACTTGAAACAAGTCCGTTTCTTTTCCTTGCTACTGCGTTTCTAACAGGGCGACGACGCCCTTTGGAAAAAGAATACCAATCCCCAATCAGTTTTTATTATATTGTTGTCCGATATCAATGAACGGTAATTGCATATGGAAAAGGTATAATCACAAATAAATTACCATTAATAATATAATAAAGTATTATGTATTTATAAAAAGAAGATAAGTACATAAGTTATTAACATTGTTATCATTTTAATTACCTTCATATCTACTCTAATTATATGTAATTTTCTTTCATCATCATTTCAGCCGAAAGACGTCCACTGCTGGACATAGGCCTCCCCCAAGTATCGCCACATTGACCGATCCCTACAACCTTCACCAGGTCATCGGTCCACCTAGTGGGAGGCCTTCCAACGCAACGTCTTCCGGTTCGCGGTCGCCACTCCAGAACTTTTTGGTTCCATCGGCATCCGTTCTGCGAGCAATGTGCCCTGCCCACTGCCACTTAAGTTTGGCTATTCTTCGGGCTACGTCGGTAACCTTGGTTCTCTTGCGGATGTCCTTCGATCACGCAAGGAAACTCCGAGCATAGCCCTCTCCATTGCCCTTTGGGTGAAATTAAGCCTTCTGATGACACCCATTGTGAGCGACCACGTTTCAGTCCCGTATGTAATCACTGGCAATACACACTGTTATTTTCTTTAATACATAATAATTCTTCTTTTACTTTAAGTAAATAATATAATTATCATAAATTCGTAGGTATAAATAAATAATATAAAAACTAATCGATAGTAAAATAATACTTTTAACTAAGTACAAATGGGTATTTTCTTATATAAATAATTATTATCGATAAAGGGACAGACTGAGCCTCGGTTCAAACTGCGGTGGTCAGTACGATTTTAGTATGACATGGCAGTTATATACCGGAGTCTTGGACTGGGTCTGTGGGATGTTGATCTGTGATCCCAACTTTCTATTGTAAAATATCGAACTGATTGTCGCCGTAAGAACGGGATCTTAATATACATCTTAACCAAATGGAGAAGGTTGTCACTTAAATTTAATCACTCCTTTGTTTTATACTGAACAACTGATCCTTAGAAAGCCTCAAAATATGTTCTACCACATCCCTAGCAATCAAGGCGAAGGAGCTCTGGCAAACGAATAAACGATAGTCTGATATTAATCTTAAGTGAAATTTTAAAGCCAACGTTGTTCCTTGCGAAACCGAAATGTATCTAGGATGAAATATCGGAATATCGCCATCCCTTTTTTGCAAAGGAACTATAAAATCACTTCAACGGATTTAAATCAAAGAGACGCTTGCTGCACCAAAATCTATTCACTTTTCTATTTCGCGGACAATGAGATTCGAATAATATTGTTTCGCTCATTCATACTACACGTCGTATCTATCATTTCATGCGGGATGTGTGAGCTCGCTCATCTCCACTTTTACACGCGACCTAAGTGCGATGAGGGCACATCTAGGATTTAAATCTACATTATGACAACTTCATTATATATACGGCACCAGAAAATAAGTAAGTACTTATTTGTTCTAAACGAAAAGGACGTGCACTTGACTACATATTGGTTCTAATCTACACAACAAAGAGTAAAGAGCTCCATTTCTAATATTGAGATCAAGTCGCGTTACTGCTCTCTCACTCTTTAAATACTAAAATATACTAAATGCCAAGACTCGTAGCAGTTGCGGTCATAATGCGTGCAAGTAGGATGTTGAATGTTTAGCAGGCGATTTTTAAAGCTATACTGTCTTATGTCATCTCGCTTCCACGTTTTATGACCACGACTGCTACAAATATTGGCGTTACATACTTGAAGTCAGACCTTATTCATAAAATATTCAGTCAAGTTACATTCACAAAAGTATGGCGTATAACGGGCTGGTGTCAGCAACTCGACGTTCAAAGCGCGTATTTTGCGTACGGCGTAATAAAAAAGAATAGCTGCCCCGCCGGGGGTTTTATTTGATAATGGCCTGGACTTATAATTCTAATAATCATTGATAATGTATATACCTACATGTTGTAGATGTCAGATAGACAATTACTCCATGTAAAAAACTAGTATTCAGCTGCACCTAGTTAGACTTGAAGCCAACCCCAATGTAATTAGTTGGCAAAAGGCTAGACAGATGATAATAACAAACATACATTATCAATAACTTTGATCACAGTTGTTCGTGTTGTCATGTACGCTGTTTCTGTGCTGCTCATTATGTGGTGTTTTCGCTTGACATTGTAAGTACGACGGCAAGCGACCCTGTCTTTCACCTTTTATCTTGTGAATTTTCCATCTGTGCCCTTGTAAAATTTTCCTGAAACAAGCCACACATAATATTAGACATTACGTTAATAAGAAAATACATTAATATTTCCTTTTTGGCCTGCAAGAATACTTACTTAGTATTAAACTTCTTATGGCAGATTTCGCATTCCGCAGTGCCTTGCCTTAAATGTATATCTTTAACATGCCTTTTCATGTCATGCTGGTATGAGAAAGCTTTGTCGCAATAAGTACACTGAAAAAAAAGTATAATTAGTTTTCCTTTGGTTTTTTTTTTCTATTTTCAATAAGTCTAACAACTACAAACAGCGGAATTTGTATTTTTTTGTGATTCGAATGCACGAAATGAGTTTTAGGTTCTCCTCTATGTACACTGTGAAATGAACAGGATACAGGGACGCCCCTTTGGGACCCTGACAAGCACCTCTTGTAACAGTATTATATTAATTTTATTTGTGTGGGAAAGAGGGGCTGGACGTTTTGTATAGCTCCAACTCATCCCACACTGAAGACTGGGTGCCTTTTGCTGATTTTTTTAACGATATGGTTTTGTTAGCCCCACAAAATAAACTGTGTGGTTTTGGAAATAGAGAGAAAATTCGGCAAATACCTTAAACGGTCTCGTAGTACTATGCACATGCCGCATATGTTTAGCAAGATTACTTGACGTAGTAGTAGCCTTAGGACATATCGTGCATTTAAATGGTTTGTCAACGAGGTGAGATCTTTTGTGCACCTTCAGAAGATCCATTGTTCGACCTTGGTATGGACAAACGTCGCATTTGAAAGGGAACACGTTTTCGTGGATGGCCCTGTAAGGAAAAAGCTTTGATAGTTTTAAATTAAATAGTATGGATGGAGGACTTTCCAAAGGATTGGAAAGAACCGGATCGCAAGAGAACTAATGTGAACCACTGATTATTGGTTGTTTCTAGTTCATCCTGCCATCTCCTACGAGATATACTTTACGCTGCTAATGTTTCATCCCCCATAGAAAAGGGAGAATCCTCCAACCAGACGGGTGTTGTATCTGGTCGGCTATTACCCGACAGTTGTTGCCGGCTTTTCCTATATAATTTTAAATCGCGGATAACTTCGCGATTCCGAATTTTGATGTTAGTTCTTCTTTTGTAACATAGATGGCGCTGTAGTAGTTTTTGTAGTGCCGCTACCGACCATAACCCAGGAAGTTCGTAGCCGAAACCTTGGAAAGGCGCTCAGCAGCAGCAAGTGGAAAATAGACTCCTATATCTAAGGAAATAAGTTCCATATTCAATTTGGTTATTTTAAAAGTTTCTCCCCGATCGCTCGCGCGCTTGGCCATTGGTTTTCAATGCTGAGTAAGTTTTGAAACTCTAAGCAATGTGTTCTCAGTTCAAAATCTTGTACTACCAGCTATTACAATAAATTAATAACATTATACCTACATATGAACAAGAAGACTGGCATTAGAGAAAGCAGTCTTCCCACAGATGTCACAAAGGAACTTCCTCTTGGTTACTTCCCCCGCTGGTTTGGGCGCGTCTGTTGATTGGGCATTGCACTTGATAACATGTCTGCTGTAGGTGGCCTGCCAAAAATGTATTCTATAGTTGGCTTAGCAACACATAGTTAGTGTCTCATATTATTGACGTTGTGGGGCATCAATCCAGCTTTATTAATAATAGCAATTAAAAGTAAAAAAAAGAAATATTACTTTAAAAAATTAATTCATACATGAGACTAACCAAAACATGAAATTCTTCACCACAATTTGAGCAGCCCCAAAGAGAAAGAAGATCGGAGTTATCCATAGTAAATTCTGGAGAAGGAATATTGTAAGAGTCTTCACTATCGGCTTTGGCATCATCCACATCATGTCCCTCTTCATAAATTTGACAGTCTGGAGTATATTCTATAACAAAAAAACATTAATTTCAAAATAAACGAATACATAATTTTTTGGATTGTTGTAGTGGAAGGCCAGGCGTTCTTCTTTTTTTTTTGTCTGTTCTCCACTGCTGGCCAAAGGTTGATATTAAACAATCTCTGTATGTGCTGAATAGCTATTGCAATTTTTATTTATTTAGGCTGTGACCTAGATGGTGGTACAATTTATATTTCATAATAGACTAGCTGTTGCCCGCGACTTCGTTCGCGTGGAAATTTTGTTGTGTATGCGTGTTCGATTCCCGGGTTGGGCAAAGTGTTATTTGGTTATTCCATCAGGAATTTCTCAGTAGCAGCTACGGAGTCTGGATTTGTGCCCGATTGATGGCAATAGGCTCGCCCATGGGCTCCCTATTACATAGGACTTCAACTTAACTGGTGAAATGTGGGTGTACGATTAGGTACACACCTGTGCCTAACCCTTCGGGGATTACAGGTGGGATGTTATGTGTGAGAACTGAAGGCCTGATCAAAATGTGATAATGTGGGTGATGACTACAAAAGGCGTCTTTTTGGGCGGCAAAGGTCTGAAACAAAACAAATGGCGAAGAGGCGACGATAAGGTTTTAAAACCGGACCACTATGGTGCCATTCGACTTTTTTTTCGAAGTGAACAATTAAACACCTTGTTGGGCACTATTTATTTATTCTAATACCGTTTTGTATACAACATTAAATGATTTGTATAATGACCGCGTGAGAAGCATGAAGTGCTAAACTGAATGCATGCCACTTTTAAGGCTTTCCTTGAAATTTGTAGACCGTCATTGTAAAAGCCAATTCTAAGGGAAATTGCAACTTCTTAAATTGAAATGGCAAGTTATTTGGAATAATGGGTATGCGGGGAATTAGACCGCTCTCTCCTTTAGCCACTCTTGTAATAACGGTGGCTATTACTAATACTCCTGCCCAGCTCTGTGATACGAAGCCTAGTTCCATTGCACAGTCTGGGTTCATCAAAGTTTCGCATCAGCATAACTGGAACGCCAACTTTTAGCTCCAGCTTATGGGACGGTACGCCGTTAATCCCAGGCAGTTGAGAAATTCAATGGGTTAGGCAGTACTATCATCATTCTCCATCACCTGTTCTATGGATGTCGACGCCGACGATTGTATAATTTTTTTTTATTTGATTGACCTACTCGTTCTTTGGCGACAGCACTACCCCTCTCACAACCACCCTTCATTTTTTAAATTAACCTCCAAATTGGAAAAACGTGCGTGATTGTGATGATGTGGATTTGCGTGCATCCTCTGTAGCCACAGGATGGAAAAATTCTTCGAAAAATAGAATTTTCCCATCTGCGCTCGATTCCAGACGACCCACTCCCATTTGCAGACGCATATTCGCAAAGACACCTGCTTCGTGGTCGTTTACAGTTGGATGCGTATGTTGCAGGTAAGATGCAACTTTTCGATCCTAGACATGCGTTTATTTCATCCGTCGGTGTGCCCGGCCTCTCAATAACTTGTAGTATCTGTCTAAAGTCGCCTACGACCAAAACGACAACACCACCATCAGCGCCCGGTTGCCGCGGATGTCCTGAAAGCTGTGGTTCAACGCCTCTAATGCGCTTTAAACTTACACTGCTGCAAAAGGACTCCCCGGCCGCTGTTTTTGGTGATGTTGCATGTTGAGGTATCTTCACTGGCAAGAATCAGCGGCAATGTGAAAACAGAATGTGCAGTCCAGCCACCGTTAATCAAAGTTGCAGCACTGTCCGAGGGAGCCACACAGCTATGTGACCGCACGGTTGGCGCAGTGGCTGAGAGAATGGCTGCTGCGCTGCGAGTATCGGATTCAATTCCCGCACGGAATATATTTTTGTATGGCCTACAGGTAGTTGTTCCGGGTCTCGCTGTTTGTGAGTTTAAATGTCTGTAAACTCACACATTTTTCTCCTGTATAGAGAAATTCCAAGTGTGGGGTTGGACTGGGACAAGGTTAAAAAAAAACTTTAAAGCTGTATATAGCGGTTCTTGCGGATTTAGGCCAGCAGAACATTCAGCACAAATGCAATGTGACGGCACAGTTGGCGCAGTGGCTGAGTGATTGACTGCGGCGCTGCGTGTCGCGGGTTCGATTCCCGCACGGAACAAATTAACAATGTCGTTGGTTTTATCTTAATTTTAATTTTATTTTAAAGTTTTTAGAGATTTTTTTTCGTCCAGTGAAAATTGGGCAATTATTATTTGTTAATTTATGATTACCCAACCCTCTTTTGAATGGTTAAAACTAACCAAAAGCATATTAATCTAAGTAGTTTATGATTTGAAAATTATAAAGCATTAGAATAAAACAAAATATCTAGTTGCAAAAAGTGAAAACCGGCTGGGGATCGAACTCGCCAACCATGTTTATTATCTTGTAAATCTTAAAGCATAATAAAGAAAACACAAATAGTGCAAACCGGCTGCGACTCGAAATTGCGAACCCTGGTTTACAGGGATTCGATGACAAATGGGCTAAAATAGCCGTTATACTCCAATGCATGTTATGACAGATGTCACAAAACAGTTGCGGAATATGGACATAATGCAATATTGCTCATCCACCTAAGTTATTGGCACGATAATATTTTTCTGTACCAAATTTCATCTATATCCGTTCAGTGTTCTGGCGTGATTAAGTAACAAACATCCTTCCATCCATCCAAACTTTCGCATTTATATTAGTACCTAGTAAGATACAAAAGACAGATATTATGATGAAGATATCTAAATATTTTTCAAGTAACGAATTACGTGTTTTTTTTATCAATCAAGACACATCAGAAATCATACATTACAATCATCAACCCTCCGACAAAGACAACCAAGACGAATTTATTTTTGGGACCAACAATGCAGAGAAACAACCTGAACCTATTATAGTTGTGCAAAACTAAGAATAACGACACAACAAAATAGTTTCAAATTAATTTCAGTAACTGCTATTATTTTTATTGGGAGCAACAGGTGAAATTCAAAACATCGAGTCTGACAGTACCTGTGGACAGCACACAACGACGTTGTTGGTTCAGAACACCATCAAACGGCCAGATTCAAACATGAAGAAAGAGATTTTACCAATGATATAACTTTATTCATTAGAATTTATTATATTATACATAAAAAAGAGAAAAAATAATAATAATCTCTATAAAAAAAATTACAACCAATTACAAAAAGTATAAATATACCGGGGATCGAACTTGCGCCGTGATACACGTAAAGCGGTCATGAAACCGTTTCACAATTTGTTTTGCTGACATATACTTTGAAATAGACGTTGTTACGCATAACTAGAAGATGGGATATTTACCATGTTTATAAAAACGAACAAGAAAGAGGGTAGACCGATTTGTCTGCTCATAAACACCCACCCGCAATAACTTCAGTTTATCCGTGATCATGGTGCTTGCAACAGCGCCGAAATATCGGGAACTCAAAGAAAACAATAAACATGGTAAATATCCCGTCTTCTAGTTATAATAATTTTAGTGACCATGAAAGTTTAAAATCTTATATGTTGTTACGCATATCATGACTGAAACGGAAAACAATTGAATAATACTGACACAATGCAATATTGCTCACCCCCTTAAGCAAGTAGCGTGATAATATATAGCCTAACATTTGAAGAAGCCTATTACGAATATTTGTGCAAAATTTGAACTGGATCTATGTAGTAGTTTTTGCGCCAATTTGGAACATCGATTTGGATTTTTACGATTTTATTATATGTATAGATACTAGTGACCCGCCCCCGCTTTGCATGGGTTTAGGTCATATGCATATAAAGCTTCCTCTTGAATCACTCTATCTATTTCTGAAAACTGCATTAAAATCCGTTGCGCAGTTTAAAAGATCTAAGCGTACAAACAGCGGGAGCAACTTTATTTTATACTATGTAAAGATAACGGATGGATTGGTTGGAGAAGACAATTGATAAACAAAATTTAAAAGCCACGGGGGAGGCCTTTGAGCAGGGAACAGAATAGGCTGAAAAAAAATTTTTGAAGAAGAGAGTGGAACCTGGGAAAAATTAACATGCATAGGGAAGGAGGTAATTGAGTCAGATTTAAAAGAAAATTTTGGCATTACTTGTCCAGTAGTAAAAAAATCAAATCAGTAGTGATTATGTAATAGAATACAGTTATGTTCCATACCTTTCTTTATAGAAATTTCAATAAGTTTATTAGTCCGCTGACACATTTCTCTAAACATTATACATCCATTTAAAAGATCCAGGCAGCTTTGACACATTTGTTTTGATAAATAATTGTCCTCATTTTTTAACTGAAAACAGACAAGATGTTATTGGATAATATCCTAACATTCATGTAGATATTACTCAAATAGTTTTGTTTTTAATGATTTTTACGAAGAACTTGTGTCCAGAATCTAAATAAAATAAGGAAAGATATTATTAAAAACTTACAGTTATGCCTGAAAAGTTCTGTATTTCTTCAGGAATGTTAGGTTGCACAAAATTGTTGAATATTGGTATATCTCCTGGTTCATCATTGCATAATCTACACATACTTAGGGTTGCTATTATCTTAATTTTAGGTAAGGAACTGAAACAAAGCCCAAGTTGAATGAATGAAAGCTAAGAAGTGAGGTGGAGGACACCATAAAATGAAGCTGTTCCTTGATTCCTTCCCATAATACAAAATATAATTCCAAGTTGTACTCTCGAATATGGAAATAGGTGAAACAAAAACAAACAGTAATTCAATAAATTTTCTAATAGGAAGATAATAAATACGTACGATTTCTTGATCTTGCTTTTCTTCTTCTTCTTTTTTTTACTGTTTTGGAGCGCATTAGCAAACAACATAGACTTGAGTAATAAAAGGGAAGTCATAATTGTATGATTTTGTTATAGTTTTACAAAGTTTAGAGCTTTTTAAAACGTAACATTCAGTCCAGAGATTTATAAATTATTTATGTTTGCATGGATGTTATGTTTATATAAATAACACAGGGCTTCATATTGTTTATGTCCTTACACTGATAATTAGTGTATAAAGCCGTCCTGCTTTTATAAATGAGTTTAATGCTACGAAATCTAACATTTTTTGGAATCAAGTTGAACCATGGAGCTGAACTGCCTGGTGTAAGATGTCAATGCACTGTCAATGTCATTTGTTGAAACCAGAGACTAAAAAGATCTTAAGAACGATGAACTAAGGTAGACCGCGAAATTAAAATTTTCGTATCTTTTTTGCAATTTTCAGTGTCAGGTTGCATGTTGATTAAAATATGATTCGCGACCATAACAAATATGGAATTACAGAGTAATAACTATTAACATCATCAATACAACCCTCTAAGATCAGATGCAAATTTTTGCAATTGCAAACTAAAGTGAATTTCGCGAGCTACCCTCGCGCTTCCACCTTAATTCTTAACACACTTGGCATTTGCTCAAAACTGCAACCCTTTGTGGTGAACGCATTGCAACATGCAATGTCTTGTCGCAAATTTTCTTTGATTTGTGCACAAACCAAAGTTGCGACAAGGCACATTTTACACTTGATCCGATCTCTGTTGGCCCCGAATCGTCATCGTTAAATCGTCATCGTTAACTAGTGTTTACAAGGCCAACACTTGAAGCTTAGCAAATGCGCTGTCCGCACGTTTTAATTTTGTGATGATTTGTGTAGCCTACCGGCTTTTATTCGGAAACCCACCGGACGAGGACGATAGATATAAGAAAAATAGGACGTGGACGGCGAAGAGCTGCTGTAGCCGTTTTGGGTTTGACAGAGACGCCAACCACTTCGTTCGAATGAATGAGCGAATGCTTTTGCTTGTCATGTCAAGTTGTCAGTTTGTCTGTCAAACTGTCAAGAGAAGAGTTTTTGAGTTCACAAGAGAATTATTTACTGGTAAATATTTAGAAATGTGTACAATTTGATTAAATAACTATGTGAAAATAAATGACTCCATAATGGCAGTCTATTTAACGAAGAAGATGCTGTCGAGGCTTAATAAATTAAAATATCCATGTAACACGCCTGTTGAAAATGAGGCGAGCATTCGTGATGATCCTTGGCCCAGCTTGATATCGGAGTGCAAGTAAGTGTCTCTACTTTTTATTATGAGCCTTTAGTTAAAAATTCCAGAGCAATGCAAAGGCTCGTTCGTTACATATTTGTTGGTTATTGATATAAAATATGGTACACTGGTACACCTATTCTTTATAATTTGTTTTGCTTACAGTAAGAAAATGCTGCCTTTATCTAAAGAGATGATATGCAGGGTGTGTGCCAGGAGTGCCTGTCATCCTCTGAGTGATCAAATAGATGGCTATGATATTATGAGTGCCATTCGGAGTATTTCTAATATAACAGTGAGTTGCAAATTAAGTTTTGTTAATGCTACTGCTGTACTGACTATTATTTTGGAAAATAAACAAACAAACAAAACATCAAACAACATCATTGTTATATTTCTTAGGATCTGACATACAAATAGTCTTTTAATAAGAATTAATTGTTATTTAACATAGTCACTATGGCAAAAAGTAAAAACTAAAGTTTTGCATTTTTTGTTTCTAAACAATAGTAAGTAAATCACTACCAAGAGGTGTTTTTATAATAAAAATGTTGTAAATATTCCTACAAGCTGTAAAGTTTGTCATGAAAACTATCTAAGTATCCTCATCAGTACCTTATGCCAAATCATAAAATATGTAATACAATAATTTTAATCTTTTACAGATAGAAGTTGATGATTCTCTTCCAAAATTCATTTGTACTGAATGTTTGGAAAATCTCAAGGTAGCGATAAATTTTAAAAGAACCTGTGAGGTCTCTGATAAAAAATTCAAGAAAATACTGAACCCAGCAGGTAAGCCTTTAACTTTTCGTTACACTTCAGACTTTCAGAGATCACTGTTGCTTCTCATGAACACTTGGCACAGGAACTTGGAGATTGGCATAAGAAATGAGAGGCCTATATCCAGTAGTGGGTGAATTCAGGCTGTGCATGATGATGATGCTCTCATCATAAGCCTAGGCCTGTGCCTCGCAAGGCCTTTTTGCGGCTGAAACTGCTTGATTTGCACAGTAGTAGTTTAGTTAGTATGTTGTGTTGTTGGCTTGCTGCACGCATTGCTGTAAACTGTAAGTGCAGCAAGGATATTTCAACAAATAAATAAGATTTTGATTTTTGTCCATTTGAAGGAATGTGTGTATAGTCAAGTAGAGGAGTTTTAATCAAAATTTCGATTATAAACGGTTTTTTTATTTAATTTAAGATAATACTGTATGGAGGCCCTGTTACTTTTGATGCACCAATGATTAAAACTATATTTTGTAATATATTTACCGAAAATACCTGTTTCTTTTCAGGCAATCCAATTACACCATCATATCCATATTCCAAGCATGACTTCCAACTGATGCTGCATCAGATCAAACAGAAAAGGATGAAGATTGAAGAGAATATAGCTAAGGAACAGATGAGGAGAGAAAGACTGCAACAAAGGAAGTCACCTAAAGTGAAACAGTTCACATGTTCACCTTGTGATGTGACATTCCCAAATAAGGTTGGTATTATTATAATAGCAATACTCAGTTATAATTAATAATACATATTAAAACTTGCCAGAATACTAATAAATAATAACAAAATACAAGTAAACTTAAGATTTGCAGATTTTTATCATATATTTTTAATATTTTATATGCAAACCCTGCGTAGGGAACATAGCTGTTTTTGACATGGAAAGAAAAATTCCAGTGCGAGCAGGGTTTGAACCTGCGACCTTCCGATTCAGTACACCGGATGTCTTAACCAACTAAACATATATGATATATGTTTAGACAGACTATTTTCTGTATCTCTATTTTCTCTTTTTTGTTTCTTGAAAGTGTCTTTCAAAGTCCTAATTAACAAATACAACAGCATTTTTACATTTTGTGTTGTTTAGGAAAAGCTGATGGACCACCGGCGGGAGCGACAATGCATGCGGCGGGCGTGCGATATTTGCGGCCAACTAGTGCTGAGTATCACACAACACATGCGTCACATACACAAGCAGAGCGTGCCCCATACGTGCCCCACTTGCGGGAAACAGTTCCCCATCATTGCTAGACTGAAGAACCATATGTAAGTGTCCTTTATTTAATACTGTATTTGTAATAAAACAGACTTAATGCTTTGAGTGTTTTCTATCTGTCTATTTTAGAGCTTTTTTTTTTTTTTTTTTTGGATGGGAAATCATCAAATGACCCCCCCTACTCTGGGCGGAGCGGAAGGGAGTGTCAGACTTGTACTGACTAAAACCCATCCATGTTCCTTCTTTGCCCTTTGTGTTCCAGGGCCACAGTGTCTCTTTCGAACAGTCCCGCAGCTCTGGCAGGCATCGGCCCATGCGGACCCCTACTCGGTTGCTGACATCTCTTTGAGGCGCGCGTGGAACACGAACGCGCCGTCGACACGGCCTGTCGTCATAAGACGGCCGGACGGCGAGCTAGCCCATAACTCGCTGTCCACAGGCCCGCGCCTACGGTGGCCGGGAGCCACCACGTGACCCCCGACGCCCAGGGTGTCTCCCGCGGCGGCTGGGACGTGAGGTTCTTTCCCTCTCACGTCCCGCCACCTCCTTCACTAGCATGACTGCTTCACAGAAGGTGGTGACGGCTTCCCATTCCCTCTCGCTCCGGACCATGGCTTGAACCAGGGCCGGACGCGAGAGATCGCCGCCGCCAATCGCCGCTACAAGGACACGGCGGTGCTCCGCCCAAGCGGGGCAGACTACGGTGTGCTCCACCGTGTCCTCCGGACGATCCTCGCAGTGGAAACACCCGGGCGTTTCCTCCCGCCCGATTCGGTGCAAGAACCTCCCGAAACAACCGTGTCCAGTGAGGATCTGCGTCAGGCGGTAGGTGAGGGCGCCGTGGCGCCTCTCTAGCCACTCCTCAAAGAGGGGACTTATCGCCACTATGGTAGCGTGCCCTGCACGGGGTTGCAACAGTCGCTCTCTCCATGTCGCCATGATATCACGCCGGAGGTCTGTCCGCTGAGCGGCAATTTGCCGCGGCAGCGGAGTTTCCCCCCGACGTAGTGCCTCCGCGCGCCATTCATGCAGGCGCGCGAGGACTATCGCCTCCAGATCCCATGGCGGCAATCCGGCAAGGAGGCTAGCCGCCTCGCCGGAGATCGTGCGGTACCCCCGGATTAGCCTTATGGCTATCACCTTTTGGGGCGCGTTCAGGTAGTGGGCGGCTTGCCGCCTTAAAGAACGCGCCCACACCGGGGCCCCGTAAAGGGCCATGGACCGCACGACCCCCGCGTATAGCCTCCGGCAGGAGGCGTTTGGACCCCTCAGGTTGGGCAAGAGCCGCTTGAAGGCAGCCCCTGTCCGTTCCAGTTTGGGAGCCAAACGTCGGAAGTGCTCCACGAAGTTCCACCGGCTGTCGAGGACGAGTCCTAGGTACTTCAACGTCGACCCGACGCCGATGGAAACCCCTCCTGCCGTCAGTAGGGATCCCGACGGTGGCGCATTCCGAGGCCCATGAAAACACATGGCCTCGGACTTGTGCAATGCCACCTCGAGACCCAATTGCCGGATCCTATCCACGACTATCGCAACCCCGCGTGTCATGTTTTCGGCCGCCGCCTCGTGCGACCTCCCTTGTGCCAGTACCAGCGTGTCGTCAGCGTAGCAAACTACGCTGACGCCGGTAGGGAGGTCGGCGCGCAGCACCCAGTCGTAACCGATGTTCCACAGGGCCGGTCCTAGAACCGATCCCTGTGGAACACCGCACGACATCTCTCGCCGGTTCCATTCTCCGCTCTGACCGGAGTAGATGACGGCCCTATCCGTCAAGTAGTCCCCGACCACACGACGAAGGTAGGTTGGCACCCGGTGATACCGGAGTGCCTCCCTAATGCAGCTCCAGGGCATGGAGTTGAAGGCGTTGGCGATGTCAAGAGACACCGCCAAGACGACCCCGCCCCGGGACACCGCGTCCCCCGTCGTGAGGGCTCTCACGCGCATGATGGCGTCCACCGTGGAGCGCCCCTTGCGGAAACCAAACTGGTGTTCCGCAAGATCCGGCCCCATCCCCGCAAGGTGCCCGGCAAGGCGGTTGGCAATGACTCTTTCGAAGAGCTTGCCCACCTCGTCGAGTAACACGATGGGCCGGTATGCGGACGGAGAGTCCGCAGGGCGCCCTGGTTTCCGGATGAGGACCAGCTTCCCCGTCTTCCAACGAAGCGGAAACTGGCCTCTCTCCAAGCATGCGCTTAGGAGCCCTTCCAGTCGGGGCCCGAGAGCCTCGGAGGCCAGGACCCAGGCTTTGCCAGGCAAGCCATCGGGTCCCGGGGCGGTGTTTCTGGCTTTCAGCCTGCGTACCGCCACTGTCTATTTTAGAGCTGACTTCTCCTTGTCAAAGATAACACAACATAGCTTTTTGAGTAGAAGACTGACGGAGACCTTTTTTCTAGCAGTGGCACAAAATAGGTTTAACAGTTCATTGCTGAACATAGACCTCTCCAATCGCAACACCTATGCAGCTGCAACCAGCCACCCTGCGAAGATTGTGACATGATTCCTTAACATATTTTTTTTTAATTCTACATACAGGTTGGTCCACACAAACACATTCAACTTCTTTTGCGACCTGTGCCCCTACAAATGCAAACACAAGTACTACCTGGTCATGCACATGCGCACTCATACCGGTGAGAAGCCGTACAAGTGTGCCCTGTGCCCGGCCACCTTCGTCAACCCGTCCAATCTTAACAAACATAAGCTCACGCATCAGGCTAAGGCGTTTAAAGTAAGTATTATATTGTTTGAATCTTGGATCTAACATGGGTTTCTCTAGGATACAAAATTAGTCCGACATCAGGCGACCGATTTACAAGTCTACCCACACCACAGCGTGCTTCTACAGAGCCCTGATGTGCAGCTTGAGGCGTGGGCGACATTCAATGTCTGATTGCGGCAGAGTTGAGACGTCTTGGAACTGTACCCGATTCATTAAGCCCCATGTGATTAAGTTGTAATCTCAAGTAATTCGTTGGTTTTGCTAGAAACAGTGTTTCGCACCCAGTGTTTTTTCATAGCACGAAACCCATCTTCTGCCCACATGATGTACGAGCTTTATGGAATAAATCCTGACATATCCGGCATATTCATTATCTTTCTAAAGCTAAACAAATGTATACTAAAGATAGAAATTAACGTTGAACAATGATGATGATGATGCCACCTAGATTCAGCCACAGTGACTGCATTCGACGGCTTTCTAGAGGGGTTGTCGAGAGCTTTGGTGTGCTACTCTTCCATCTGCTCTCAAGTGGCTAGCATATCAAACTTTAGCCGAAAAACTCCAAGCATAAAGCAGAAATGTCAGAACACTAGTAACAATATTAGGGTATAGCTGTAGGTGGTCTAGCTTTAAGGTCTTTGTGTTTTCAATCTAACTACCATCTTCATATCCCTTCAAAAGATTGAACAATAACTTGTCTTTAGTGTACCATGTGCGAAAAAGCATTCCGCACGAACACGGCGCTGCGGGAGCACCACGAGGCCACGCACATGAACATCAAGCACACGTGTAACTATTGCGGACGTGACTTCTGTTATAAGTAAGTACACACACACACATGTACTCTCATCAAATTTATTGGTAGCTAAGGTCAACTCTTTTTTTCCAACCTGAGTTAGAATTAATTTTAAAGTTAATCATTCACCCGATTAGCCAGTCTATACAGGGTACCTATTATTAGTAGTAGATTGGAACACGTAAACACCGACGATACAATCTTGAACGTTCAAATTCTTGTTAACCCTACCATTGCACTAAAATACCTTCCGTTACCAAGTCTACCACCTCGTACAACCGTTCTTCCACGAGTAATTACGAACGCAATAACAATAAATATTACCTGAGTAGTGTTTATTTCTTGCTGACGTTACCTACCTTACCATATTTTTTTGTTGAGTGTACCAAAATGTAACTTCTCACAGGGGACTAGTACAAACTTAATTTGGTGAGCAAAGGACTTTATCTTAAGTGGACCTGTGTGTCACACGTTGACTGCTGAACGTTGTTTTTCTGTTTCATTTCTCCGTTTGCAGAAAAACATCGCTTTTTTATACAATGATTATTTAGGGCTAGGTTCGTCCAGCATGCGTGTGCATTCCATATAAGCAATTAGGAAATGCCTATAAGATCCAATTAAGTTATCTTTAATTATTATTACATAAATACAATATCACAGTCATCATCATCACCCATCGTACTTATTAAAATATTATGAAGGTAACATTCAATACGAAACTTAAATGTTTATAGTATGCAGCGCCAGTAGGCACTCGCAAGACTGCCTATCAAATTCACGGACACTAAACGATCTCTGCATATTCATATAGGCAGTTTTACTACTTTTAGATACTTAATACGACTACGATGTTTCGCCATGCGTCGCGCACTGACATTTGACTCGCAATTTATTCGACCTGAGTACCTAGGCAAGCTTTAGTTTTTAGCTGGATTGCCCAACCAAATTTAAAAGCTCACCAAAACACAGCAAAAGTAAAGTTCACCAATGTTACAGCAACTTAAATAAAACAGCAATTTATTTATATTCCTGCATGCGCGCTTCTCATTGCATAAATTACGTAATTCATTTATTTCTATTGTGATTTTGTGAAGTGTTATAAACAGCAATTCCTGTTCGAATCTACCGAAAAGTCTATAGTGCGCGCAATTTACGATTTTAAACAACGATGTACACTTCTATGTAAGTTCACAAATAACCACAATTATGTTCCACACACATTTTACGTTTATTTCTAGCGACTACATTGAAAAGTGGTTCAGAATGCTATTAATCCCACTTAGTCTAATGCATTTACTTGCCACCAGACTACTCTGCGGTCTTGTCTAAATTGAAGACTTGCATTAGCAGTCACATTATAAGTCGCTTTGTTGGCAAGTTAGTACTTAGACGTCAACGAAGTGACAGGACTTTATAGTTTTTGTTACATTTTATGACACGACATTTTAACCTTTTGACCGCCGTAGTCACATATACGTGACGAGCAAGCGAGTGCCCTGTACGCCAAACGACACAAATATGTGACAAGATGGTAGGTAAAATTGCGGATTAGCGTGAAGGGCACGCGCGTGCGTTTATGCTCTTTCGTTCAGAAGGTTAAGAAGACTTGAAATTATGCAGCGCTTAATTAAAAACTTGTGTATCCTCAAGTCTTATATCAACACTGTCTCTTTATATCGCTTAAAAGAAACGATCCATTCATCCATTGGTAAAGTAATCAAATATTTTTTTTTAAAAACGTTAATTTCATTATACTCCCTCGCTAAGAATGTTGACGTAAAGGATTATATTGCGCCGAACAGAAAATATAATAAAGGACGGCTGAATACGTGCTAATAAATTTGATCACGCCAGGCAGTCGCGGGATAACGTTATTAGTGGGAGGTTTCTTATCTTCTTATAATATAATCTATGCGTTCATTATTCACTTCTCTCGTGTCGGCATGACTTACGAGAAAATATCACGTCAACATCCATGTGTGTGATCAAAAGATCAGTAAGTCCCGAGTTCTATCAAAGCGGAAACGGACGGAGCAGAGAGGAGGCATGCGGGAACTGTCATCCACATCTCGTCTCTCCTGTGATTGGTCGATCTTAGATATTTCCACCACCACTGCACCACTGGACTGCGGCTCCACTGGTCTGCTCTTTGGTGGAAAACGGTATTTAATCAGAAAAATCAGCAGTAAGGGAAACTCATGGGATGGTTTTGTTAATCGTGGAAACTAACCTAATTTAAAATAAACATATCTGGTGGGCATTTGCTATAATGTTATATCGTTTCGAATCTCTAGTATGAAAACTATCCTTAGCTCACATCAATAGCATAATATTAGGTACCTATCGAACATATTTTAACCAAATCTCATATCTAGATCAGACCTGAGAAAACACGAAATACGGAACCACAACCGTATGAAACGTGACTACATCGGCGGCGAGCCTACGTATAAGCAAGTGGAGCGGCTACAGAAACTGCAGGAAAATGAAGAGATGGACAAGTGGCGCGCGCAGGAGATGACGATCACGCAGGTGCAGGCGCAGAACACGTACATCGACCAGCCGAAGGAATTCATCGCGAATCATGCGCTCTTCTTCCCCGATGTCGGCATGATACAGCAGCAGCAGATTGGTGAGTCTTTAGGGGTAATGAGGAACAGGTTGTAAAGTTCCTCATCCCCCGCTGAAAAGGGAGGATCCTCCGACCAGACAGGTGTTTTATCTGGTGGACTTAACTGGCGGATAATCATGATATCGCGATGCAGGGTTTTTAGTTCTTGATTTGCGCCATACATAGCGCTGGCGATCTTTTTGAATATGTCACTACAAGTCATTTATCATGCCTTTGTCACATGTGACTTGCGGGGTCGGCACAACTCTTTGTTCTTACATTCTCCCCTGACAACCGTCAAGTCATCATTTACTCCTTGTTCTTTAATATCTTTCCTTACACAATCCATGCGTGATGCGTCTTTTCTGTGGTCTCGCTCTCTCTGTACATTTATTTATTATTATTAAAGTGTTCTAGTCATTTTAGTCATATGCATTTATAGAATTATTATTTACAGTCATAGAAATTGCTTAACTATCATGAAAGCTTTTATTTTTTCATGGAATATTGTTTTAATGAGAGATCGATAGGACTGGTTCTATTGTATTAATATACTCCTATTATTTAGTTGTTAAAATTAATTTAGCATAATTCGCAAAATGCTGATGAAATATTTCCCATTAACGACAGCTTACCGCGAAATCATATCCAGTACATCAGTGTCCTAATAGATTTTACTTGGAATTTTGGGTAGTACCCATAAACCGCTACATCATTTCGGGTTTTACGCAAAAGCGCGGTGGACCGCACCGAAAAGCTCATCGACCCGCGGGTCGGGTGTCGCTTGTAGAATATCGTTTATGCATAAATAGGGTTCTGAGCTACTGACAGATATCGATTTACTATAATTTGATGCCATACATTTATATTCATCAATAAGTGTTCTAGTTTTCTTTATACCATCGTTTAAGGAAAAGTAGAACACTGTTTTTAGATTATTTTTACTTGCTAGGAAATATTCTTGTCTCATTGTCACGAAGCGTCTTCGGACTTGATACAGCAAGATATTGTCCGACGATTTACGACCGAATTTCTTTAAAGATGGTATCTTCAGTCGCATGTAATGTAATACAAATTATTCATTTAGATTGAAAGACGCATTGAAGTGAAGAGTTGAATGACTATTTAATAATTTGTATTGCATTACATGTCTACTAATCAGTGAAGAACATTGTATTCATTGTATACATAATTTTGAATGAAACGAAGTTGACGACAGGCTACGTTGCTTAGCTACCTTAAATATAGAATCCCGTTGCCATCAAATTCTTTTAATTAATATCCACCAACATTCAGTTGATTTACTTTGAAATGAAGTGCCCCTTGATAGTTTTGGAATTGAATTTAATCTCGTAATACAAAAGCTTGAGTTCAATGTTATCAGGCCCAGAGCACTCAGTTATTTTATAAAGTGGCGCTGACAATATTCTCTTTGATATTCATGATTGTTCGCCCACTTCATAATTGAAAAACTTGTTCCAACGAACACAATAATTCTGCGCCCTGAAATGTGAAAATATAACCCTTTTGTCTTTTATTTTTCAGTTCAACAACAGACTGTGGAGTTGACATTGTAAGTTAATTTAAATTGCATATTCCTATAAAGAAAATCAGTATTACTTTTATCACATTCTGAAACTATTTGTTCCTTTCAGACCCGAACTGGCATTGAAGAAAGACGAAGTGAAACTGTACACGCACGAAACTCAGCAAACAATCGCATATTTTTAAGATCACGTGCATTTATTTCCTTTATAAATCGGAAAACACAAACACAATGTTATTTAATATTTACTTTAACAACATCGAAGTATCCTATCATTTATCTATGAATTTATCTTAATCAATTCTAAAATAATGTAACAATTAACAATAATTTTAAGTAATAAACTGATATGAATTCGTGATTGAAGTATTTTTATTTACCTTTACATTTTTAGAACTTTCACCTTGCGTAGGAAATTTCATTGAGTTAGAAAGTTACTAAAACGGATCCGAAATAAGCGAAGCCGATTTATATTCCGTAATGGCTGAATGGAAACTGTCGATTAAACCTCCACTAATCGCTGTCAGTAACTTTAGCGGCAACTATTAATCTCGGCCTAAATATTCCGTAGTCGCTCGTAGCCTCTTAGCTCTTCTACTACGCTTGACTGGCGTAGCAGCGTAGTACGAAATTTAGCTACGCCGCTACGCCATATAAATTGTAATATCAGTAATTAATTAAAATTAGTTAAACAGGTGCAAAAGTTTCAATGATAATTAGTCTCAATTTCAAACATAATTTACTAGCAAAAAATAATCCAGTGTCTGGTGAAAACACGGGAGGGTAAGAATCGACCCTGAAATTGTTTGTACGGGCGCGATTGAACCATTCAAAGCCATCTTTATGAGGTAACTTTGTTTTAATAAAGCCACCAGCCCTCCATAACGGGCAGACTTGTGTTGAAATTGGTTTAACATCCATTAACTGGCCACTGTCCTTGTAATGACGGTAACTCCAATATGACGTCATTACCAGCCGATGTTAATTTCGGGCTCAGTTACAAGTTAATGAATTCGTGACCGGGGTGCTAATTAGTTCCATCCACCCTGGTATAATATGAAGAATCATCCATTCGAGATTGAATCTGAAAATCTGGCATATTAATCCCTTTACCATACATTATGAGATTTATGGTATGAAATCATGAATTATTCAAATTCGTGGATAGAATTTATGAAGCGATAAATCTTGCTCGTGTTTGTAATTAAATACTTTGGTGAATGATGTGTGTGGTTGACAAAGGTTGTCAACCACACACATCATTCAGAATCAGAATTACAATCATGTACTCTGACAACAGCGTTAATTTGATTTTACAGCAAAATAGCTGCGATAATGTCACGTAAAGCCTTAACACAAATGAGTAAGTGAGACATTTACATTACCGTTAACGCTAAACTAACTACAATAATGGTCGTGTGAGCCTCTCGAAATTGGAAGCCACGTACGACGTACTAAAATGTTAGCTAGCTAATAGTTAACTTCAACTTGATACTTCATCCCATCAATTACTCGTGTTTGAAGAGCGATCAATTTAGACCAGCCGCAAGATGGGTCGATGACGTAGAAACCCTGCGGCTGTCTTGACATCTAAATTGGCTGCTTAGGTACTTAGTACCCTCTAGCCCTCATACACATGAGCGATTTCTAAACGGTACGTTTTTTCATCGCGCACTCAATTTTCAACGTGAGTTTAAAATCCGACAGTGCATTCTTTCGTTTTTTCTGGTATTCAGCTGCATCCATCATCATGGTAAGACGAAGCCGACCCCAACGTTTATGTGGTTGGGAAAAAGCTACGCAGATGGTGATGGCCTTTTTTCGAGCGGTTGAGTTGCGCTCTGTTGGATACTCAATGCTCGGCTCAATACTGAGGGTTGAAAATCAAAAGCCCGATAAAAAATCGCCACTCGAAACGCCTGCGTTAAGATTGATGCGTTACGAGGTAACGTGTAACACATCAATCTTAACGCGCCAATTTTAATGCCACCGTGCAACGTCTCACTAAGCTGAACCCGCATTCAGTTTTTCTTAACTCCGAGGAAATTTTTGTGCGAGTACTCAAATGCGTTCTGTTTCTCTGTCAGTTAGTATAATAAATGCTATTTCTTTGTCAGCGTTTTAAACTCCCCTGGGACCGGCGCTTCCGTCGGTTCCGTTTTTTTCAGTCGTTCGCCGTATTTCTTCTTTGAGTTTTGAAAAGGATATCTTATAATGAGCTCGTAGCGATCATGTCGCATGTGAACTTCTCTAGGGAGTATATAATTTACTTCTCTTGAGTTTACAGGGAGTCGAGAAATATCACATACATAATATGTATCTATATTATTTATAATAAATGATTTATTTATCTTCTTTACATAGTATCAAACAAAGTCGGCAGAATTCAAGAGGAAGGTTTATACCCGTGCGAAGCCGGGGCGGGTCGCTAATAAATGATTGGGTTATTACAAGCTGATATGGAAGGATACCGTCGCCGATATGATAGGTAGGATGGATTACTGTTTAGTACCTACCACGAGTGGCGATTCTTCCTAATACAACGGCAGATGAAGAAAACAGCTCACGCAACGGAACCGATATTCGTGGTTACACCACATTATTATAAAACTTCGACTTCATCATTAACCAGATAAAGTACCTTTCTGTTCTCACCTTCTCTAAATAAGGAACTTATGTCATAAATCTAGACCCATTTTATAGCTGTCAGTTGATTTAAGAGTTTTGTTAAGTCATCAAGGTACAGACGCAGCACATCAAGCTACCCGAAACTGTCAAATTTTCCTAATCAACCTTGAACCTAATTCTGTAGCGGTAATGTTGAAAATCTCTTAAAGAAATTTGACAGATTGTAGTAGCTTGGTGTGTACTTGAATTCCTAGAAGTAGTAGAACAAACAAGCTCCGTAAAAATATGTACAAATATAGCCTAGATCTCCTTAGTGAGCCGTAACTTACTAAGCCTGTACCTCGATGCCTTTTACTTTTATTATTAAGGTTACTTTATGAGCCTACTAATGAGATCGTCTATATCTAGTCCGTAAAAATAGAAATAATTTGGGTACTTCACCGTCTAGTCTGTAGAAAGTGGCCAATTATTATGCAAATAAGTTTTCATTTAAATTTGTTTTTGCAAAAATTTTAGTCGGTTCGTCTTTCATTATATTGTTTTAATAAAATATAAATCAAGTTTACTTGATAACGTTTATTTTACTCACATTAGTGAGTAGATAAACGTTTATATTTGAGTTGTGATTTTATTAAAAATCAAGATTGTGTCAAGGCTAAAGAAAACTAATACTCGTCCATTTTTAGGGTTCCGTATAAAAATGGAAAAAATAACGAAATCCTTCTAGATTCGTTCTGTCCGTCTGTCTATCTGTCCGCCTGTATGCTACAGCAATTTGACGCCGAAACTTTTGGCACCACACAGTTGTTTGGAGAGCAGGTATGTCTATGACTCGCTACAAAATACATGACTTGTATCTGAAGGTTGAAAGCAAAATCAATTTTTCTACTCTGTGTATTCTTTCGACAGCTCTTAAAAACCGAGATCGAGTTTCCTAAAATACTTTTTTTGTTATAAGTCAATGGTTGATGAGATATTCGTTTGTAAAGGCCCCTCTAATTTTTACAGAGGAAATTTAAAAAAAATCTGGGTTTGTACAACAAGAACTTTCGGTGAAAATTAGTTTGCATAAGGTTTGATATCTAATATCAAATCTTAAGCAAACCAATTTTTTAAAACTTTTTAGAAATGGGAATTTATCGCAAAACTGCTGCAGTTTCACGTTAAAAGGTACTTATCTCAGTAACTTAGTTTTTCATTAAAATAATCTGAAAAACAAATTGAGTTCTGCTGTTGAGTGTAAATATCAAAATAGATCTATGAATGAGCTTTTAAAATATTGTTATTGTATGGTTTGCCATTTTTTTTCATAGCTTCCATTAATAGTGCCCTTAAAAATGGAAATATTGGGGAATCTATGGAAGACACGCGTGTTGTGATTTGGAGTGCATGGGACCTTTCTATCCTATAGATATTTATCTACTTATCAACAAGGTTTGTAAGGAAGCACGTGTGCCCTTCTATTTTGCTATGATTAATAACATGGTAGGATTCCCTTTGTAGTGCATGATCTTTACGTGAGGTCTGTTTTGGTTGCCTATTTTTTTTCATTCTTCCTATTAATTATTTTTTTCACAGGACCTCTTTCCAAAATAGTATAACAAAAGCCTCATAGATGAGGCCTTCTGGGTCAGGTACAGGACAACTGCTCGCTAAGGGATGTATGGAGCTATTTATATCCCTAAACCTTCATACAATTTTATTAAATGACGGACGAAGGTGCGGTTCCCAGAACGACCGTCCTCAATTTCCTCCTTTAGCATCTGTGTTTAGCCTTTATGAAGGCTTCGGCGTTCTCAATTGTATTAAAGGCCGAGGTCTATAAACGTTACTTAGAACGTTATTACGATAAACGTTATTCCTGCCGCTATCAAAGCTGTCAAACTGTAACGTGGCTAAATAACGTTTTGGGCAAATGCTAGAAGCAAGTGTTATAGGCAATGCTGGAGGCAAGTGCTGGAGGTAATGTCTCCAACATTACCTCGCGAGTCCTGGAGGCAATGCTCGAGGCAAGTGCTGGAGGAAATTCTAAAGGCAAGTGTTGGAGAAAATTATATAGGCAAGTGTAAAAAGCTAGTGCTGGAGGCAAGTCTTCGCACTAATGTTGGAAGCTAATGCTCACGCCAGTGCTGATGGCAAGTGCTCGCGCACACAGAAGTTCCGAACGTTAGTTAGGAACTACTTAGCCTACATTCTTATAATGTTTTGTGAAATATATTCATAATAATCCTGAATAATCGTTTCAGTTATAGGTTACGTGTTGCGAATTCATTGACAATTAAAGTTTCACAACATTGGAGTTTACGAGAAACAATGCCGCTCAACTTTGTTCCTCAATGAGTTCGGAACAACATTCGCAAAGTCTTTGTAGCCAAGTTAAAGCTGAATAAGTTCCGAGCACATTAAAAGATTCCGACTCCAGGGAGGATCTCATTATTATGTATCGTTTTGGGTTTTTAGTGCTTCTCTGGTGGCATATTAACTTTTATGACTAATTAAGGCAGTTTTCACTTACTCAACAGGGGCCATATTTTGATGTCGGTAGAATTAATTTAGCTAGTGATAATATAATTCATTCCATGTATAAGTTTTACTATAATAACTTTATTGTACCTTTCTATTGAGATATGTCAATAATAACAACCTGCATTAGGACGTGGTTGGATCGGTGAGCTATTAACTGGTGGATATTGTGAAAGTACATTATTAGCCAATAGCGGTTATACCCATTGCTATAGATCTGTAGAAGTCAATCTACGAGCGAATCGATTATACACTAGTTGAACTAGTTGACCAACTATTTAGCTATTATATGTAGGTATTACCGTCCGGCCTAACCCTAACTTACCGTTAATCAAAGTGCCGTTTAGCTTTCTTAAACTATAGTCTTTACTTATTAGTTCTCAATTTTTTCACGTTCTAATTTATTTTTCTCTTTTCTTACGAACTAAACTAACTGCTTTTCTATGATTCTATATTTATATACGCTGATTCTATAGCTTTTCCTGTAATGAAAACCTTTGTCGAATCGTAGGTGGGTATTTAAGGCCCCACACACTTTTACTAAAACATTATTTCGTGAGCCACTGGGTTTTACAGCATAACAAACCGTCTAACATTCTCGGCTCACTACATTTCATTGATTAGCTGGGGAGTGTTTCAATAAATTGCGATAAATTCACTGGCTAGGAAAAACCCTCGCCGCCCAATGAAAATAAAACCCTATGTTTATTATACGTGGGGCGAATAAAAAACAGGGTGTGAATACACTGGATTACGTATCTAGGGCAGCTAGAGTTATTTCTATCGTAGGTAGGTATCGCCTATTTACAGGCAGAGCGCATAGAGGGTACGTAATAACGGGATTATCTAGTCACCGGAGCGGCGTGCCCCGGGGATATAAGACAGTAACGATACCTTGTTTGTAGTGCTCCACAGAATAATATTAATCAGCGAGATTTCCACTATATATCTATATTTGTATATAAAAATGAATTCCTATTTCCCTTGGTCACGCCATCACGCATGAATGGCTGAACCGATTTCGCTAATTCTTTTTTTGTTGTGTTCATAATTGTCAGGAGAAGGTTTTTATGACAGAAAATTTTGCCAGAATTTAGAGCGAAAAGTTAGAAAATATTAACACCATTTGGTAAAAAATAGTCAAATAAAAAACCAAGTCCTTCACCGTTTCCATTTGAAAAAAAAATAAACAGTAGTGAGCGTGCGTGTCAATAATACCCTACATTGGCAGCTCGTGTAAGCTAGGCTTAAAGGATAAAGCGCAAAAAGTACATGACCGTTCATGGCCTCGGGCAGATATTTCATACTGAACAATTATGTGACCAATTAGGTCGCATAAATTACTTTTTTTCAGTCAAGGAAAGACAAGCAGACAGAAAACCCGTTATTTTAACAAGTAGGTATCGAGTTATATGTACCTACCTAGTTATGCTGTAGTGGCCGCCAAATTAAGAAAAACATTGTACTAAAGGGTCAATGGCGGGCGAAATAGGGTGGCTTTTACTATGTCTGCTCTTATAAATACAACTCTATTTTTCTTTCTTTATGAAATGATTTTTCTTTGAAAAGTAATTTCTAAAGACAAACCGTTTTTCTTGAATCAAACGCCGCATTTATTAAGTCTGAAAGCTCAATAAATCAATTCTGGGAAGCTTCTTGCAAAGTAAGAGCTATAAAAAGTTCCGACACCGGTAATATTCTCATTCACCATTTTAAAACAAATCTCCGGCACAACGCCGGAGATTTGTTCATCCCGATAAAAGGACGTGTCTGAGGGTAAATATACCAAAAAAAATATGTTCCTTTTTTGTGCGTAGGTAGGTATAGTGGCGTTAAAGCAGAAGATACATGTAGGACTACATATGTCCGCAGAACGACCTTTCCCGGAGCTCTGAACTCAAGTGATAAAGTGGGTCTGTTATTGCACCCGCAAGCGTAACTAAATAGGCACTCGTATGTAAAACAGGATTTGTTAGGACCCACAGTAGATCCAGAATGTAAAGGACTTCGCCGTGTTTTCGTTTACCTATTTGTCGGTACTTAACAAGCGCTGGTGTTCGCTGTTCCAGCTAAGTACTAATGTTTATTCATTTAATTTTATGAATTTCGTCGAAACAGAGGACTATTTTTATTTTTTGTTCTATATAGGTAGCTACTATAGGCTAGGGATCTATATAAATGCCCTGTCTTCCCAGTTCTCAATAGTAGGTAGTTATTTGGAGTTTCACAGACAGGAGAGTTTGCGTTGGCCATTTGACATCAATAAAAAATAGACAGGTGTTTAATCGTATTGCTTGCTATTTGCACAAACAAACACGTGCAAGTCGCAATCTTCAATTGTTAATTAGGTCCTAATATAAGTAATCGGATGAATCTTTGAGTAAAAGTGCTTCATCTTTTTTTTTTACTTAACCCGTATTGTTCAACCCTGAGCAAAGGTCTCCCCCCATTCCTTCCACTTCCGTTTCTTCTCACCAATTCTCGAAGAAGCCATCCATGACGTCCCGACATCTTCTCTTCGGTCGCGGCTTTATCTTATCCCAATTAATTTATAAGTTTAGATTTCATGGTTTTTCTTTTATTTAATTTATCATGTTTGTTAGAGCGATTTGATCCGTATGATTGCCCCTATCGATTGATGCCATAAAAGCACGGTTTATTTTTTCGAATATTAGTCGTTTCGATTCCCGAGTGTGGCAAGCGAAATTTCGAAAATCTTTCAATGCAGATTTGTTTATTTAAAAATCAAGCAATGTTTTCTTTGAGTAAAATTCGCTATCTCCAGTATTTAGAGTACCTAGTTTCCCTCCCGGTGAGGTTGAAAAATTCCACCCTGCATAAAGGAGACACAGCTAGAGACATATTATAATATAAAGGATACAAGATAATCTGCAGTGTTTACAGATTTAAGATATTATTACCTAAGTCTGATTATAATGTTTTGCTAAGTATAAGATACATATACATAATACAAATCCATTGTAATATCCCCTTTTTTCCTAAAGTACACTCAAGCATAAACAGTTCAGCCTTCGAGAGGCAACACAAATGCAGGCCGTATCGCCTTAAGCTTTTGATCAACCACTTGAGGTGATACGTCCTCGAGGAGCCTTTATATCGCCATACTCGTGTGTAGTTGCTGTTCTTAGCTACAAATATACCAATTTGTATGCAAGCTCCTTTGTTTTACATATTTACATGCAAGGAACAGAGTGCTCATCAAAGGAACTTAATCAGCTACCAAGACTGCAGCAAATATATGAAAATTACTTAAGACGAATAATTTAGTAGGCAAACAAAGCAGAAAATACTGTTGAATTACATTTGCGACAGAGTCGAGAAAAGTTGTCATTATTACTGCCGTGTACTTAGCGCTCCACAGATTATGAATAATTTTACATTCAATAAGCTTTAGGGAGAGAGAATGTCAGGAAACGTTTTTCTAAATTATTTCCAACAAACTGTAAAATGTATAATACCTTATTTAAGAAACAAGGGAAACATGTCAGGTTATTTTTGCTTTAATAAAATTGATGGTGTCGGCTTTGTCACCCAGCCAATAGGATCGCCTATACCCACATCCGTATTCGTAGCTATAATAACTACTTCCGTTGTTGGAACTTTTTATATTGCCCATAACCTCGCGGGAAAGCTACCCAGAATTGATTTATGCGTTTTAAGGCTTTGTCGGCTTGAGGCTTTCGATAAATCCAAGCCTTTTGTTTTTATTTATTACCCCTAAAGCACTGTATTTTTCTTGATAGTACTAGAAACCTGACCAGACCCGACCGGTATTCTTTCGACCTCCTCTGTAACTGTTTTGACTTGGAAAGAAAAATTCTAGTGCGAGCAGGGTTTGCACCTGCGACCTTCCGATTCATTACACCGGACGTCTTCACAAACGACTCGTCGTCGTCTTCTCTTCTTCGTCTCCTCTGTAACTTTCAAAAGTTTTACGAAACGGTCATTTTAAATCCACAATAGACACTGGAGATCGTATAAATCCGCAAAACATAAATGCAATGCAGCAACATAAATGTTAAGTCAAAATGATTAAGTACAATGTTTACGTGCATGTGTTATAAAAAAAACACCATTACGGTTTCCTAAATAAACACAAAAGAGAGTTGCTCAAAGCGAAATTCCTCACATTACTTACTTTATGGACCATTTCTTTTGTAACTGCGGTAAACCAACAATGGCAAATAAAAACGTGATATTTTTACAGGTAAAATCTCTTCAGAGGGGAAAATCAACTGAAAAAATTGATGTCAGACTGGAACAGTGGTACACAGAGAATTTATTTTTTTATCACACTGTTCCGACACTTTTTTGTTTTCCCTTTCTCGCTACTAGCTATTTGACATGAAACAAGTAAGTTTGCGTACATCATCGTGTTTCAAGCAATTTTTCTCACATAGATATTTGGGGGAACACGATAACAACATGTAACGCCATTACGGGATTAGCCCAGAGTTCGGTGACACTGTAGTACAATAATGTATGTACAGGTACACACCTAGTAGGTAAACTGATATACAACGCACAGTCATATGTTTAACGTAGCAATAAATTTATTTATTATTTATTTATTTATTTAAATAAATAAATAATAAATTTATTTAAATAAATAATTATGTACAATAGTGATACATAGGTGGACTTAATACCACAAGGCATTCTCAACCTTTGGGTTGACTGGTAGAGAAAAAAATTCAATCAAATCATCAAGAATTCATTCTGGTGTTTCTTAAGAACATATAGCTCCAGATTTATTATGACTGTGACGATATATTTAGCAGGCGTTTTTCATTGTTTACGTTGCCTTTTTATGGACGTGTTAATTTACTTAATTTATGATTTGCCGCCTGTGGGTGTACAAATCTCTTTTTACTCTTTCTACGTGAAATGTATTAAAATGAGAAACAAATTAGATTTGGCATGAGGTTGTTGTACTCGGAGATCAAGATACTAAATCGTGTTTAGCCAGTCTCAAACGTTTTAAGAATAATTTAAACTTTCAGCTTTACTGCCAAGTTAACATTAAGCGGGAATAAGAAATAATTAATTTTCTGTTGGTGTTTCTCTTTCGGTTTATTTACTTAAGCAGAATATCTAAATTAACGTCTATGGTGCAGTGACGTATCAATCACTACTCTTCTTAAAAGTTCATAAAACTACCATTACGCCAGGAAATTGTATATCTCGGGACGCGGCTATAAAATAAACTAAACCAAAGCCATGAATATTCGGCATTTCTTTTCGGGACAGATAAATATTTTATATAGTTTCATGACATGTATTTATTACCTTCACTTGGTCATAAAAACATGTAAGTGCTGAAGTCTCAGCGAAATATACCAATAACGCTATATTCACGACTTCGATGTCTACTACACTTATCAATGTTACCGATAGGTAATGTTCATCTAACACGTTATCGGCGGTAATTAACAGGGTTATAAACAGAATTCTCAGTGTTGGTCGACAAGAATGTTGGTTTCTTCGGATAAGTCTGACCGTAACTTCGGTGTTAAAGCTCAAAGCCGCTTCCAAACCACATAGCCAGATTTGGATTGGATTTCAAAGTTATGCTACTCTACTATCAGCTGAGTTAGGCATATATGCACGCGGGCCCGGTTCATTGTCGGGTTTAAAGTTTTAAAATGTTAGGGTAATGGAAATTTTTGTACGGAATTTCCGAAAGCGTCTCTTTTTGTCGTGGTTATCAAAAAACCAGTTAATTATGAAAAAGTTTCGGCGATAGCTTTCTATAACCTTCTCACAAAATTATCAAACAAACTTTACCTACTTTCAGTGACTCTCTGTGTCGGTCGATCAATAAGGATTGTTCAGCAGTATACTGGTTCAAACACAGTGTTCTTTTCAGTAACCTGCAGCGGTTCGCTGGTCTTTTATTTTAGCTATAAAATAAACCCAGAATACAACGAAACTGCTGTTGTCTCACTCACGTTTGGTCAATCTGTAGATTTATTTTGCTTTCATTTCCCACGGTAGGCAGTTTACTTAGTGTAACGTTCTGTTATCTTGATTGTATTAGTTTGCGTCACTTTTAGTGAGATTTACTTTAAGGCTTTAAGTGCAGAGGGTGCTTGGCTTTTTTCCGGGCCATATATATCTATAAACAGGCAGTTTGTTGGTAAATCCTCAGGGATACGATGCCGGCCAGATTTCGACGCTATCTCCGCCGTTATTTACCCCTTGAGTGCTGCCTCGAATGGCCCCTGTAGGAATTCTGGGCGTTGCTGATGAGAGTTTTTTTCTTTATGTGTAATTTATTCGCCATAAAGTTCTCAATTACAGATAAATTGCGGATTGAGCGTCTAAATGTTCTCATCTTTTACATTTAAACGAGGTGCTTTATTAAAGTAAAACTACACTCGGAATTCATTTCCGAATCTATACTAATGTTATTATAAATTGAAGAGTTTGTTTGGTTGAACGCGCTAATCTCAGGAACCATATTGGTTCGAATTGAAAAATTCTTTTAGTGTTGGATAGCCAATTTATTGAAGAAGGCTTATAGGCTATATACCATCACGCTACGGCCAATAGGGGCGGAGCATCAATGAAACATGTTGCAATAATGGGGTAAATTGTATTTTTATAATAATTTCACGCGGACGAAGGTCGCGGGTGCAAAAAGAGAGGTTAGGTAGCCATAAAACTATTATTCAAAAATACTTGTCGACTATGTGACTAACATAAAACAAAATACATCAATAAACCAGCGAAAAACGAATTACCTTGAAAGTGATAAGAAACCCCCCTACACACAAAGGTCATTTAGAAAAAATAAATTATTTTCTATCTAAATTTGAGGGCTGGGGTTCTCTTACGGCAATTTGCAATATGTTAACCGTTTGACCGCCAGAGCATAAAGGCACGCGCGTGCCCTCCGCGCCAAGCCACAATTTCACATACCATTTTGTCACATATTTGTGTCGTTTGGCGTACAGGACACTGCTTGTCACCTATAATGTGACTATGGCGGTCAAAAGGTTAACGAACTTACTACCGTGTACCGGTCTTACAAACGTAGGTACATTTCAATCGATTTTATTTCAATCCAATTTTCAAACGGGTATAACAAGTGTGAAAAATGTGGTGGGGAAAATTCAGGGCTTGCTGCCGATAAATATTCAGAAGTTTTATTTTAAATCGTATCATCCATGTCACGTCACTCGAGACTCGGTAATGCCGTGTTCCTTTTTCATATTCGTGTAAAGGAGATTGATCACCATCAAAGTCGCTATAAAGTAAAACAGTATGGCCTTAAAAATATACTCATAAATTATAAAATATTTTTTTAACTTATCCTAGTTCACTTGATCGAAATCGTATGTGGGTTTACTATTTTGTATTTAATTAGTTATTATTGGATTATAATGCATCCTTTAATGGCGTATTTTGGTGAAAGCAGTGTTGACAATTTAACAACCTCCGCATAATCGCTCGGACTCGGAGTTATAAAAATAAATTCCAATAAGACTTTATCCTCGTTATTAATATTTTTAATTAGCATAATCGAAATAGTATATTTTCTTAATTCAGATCTTTAAAATAATATTACTTTATGAAAATCTTTCTTTACTTGACAAATCAGTTATGGTCAGAGTGATTTATTTTAACTATTGGTAACACTAAAACTGTCAAAAGTTTCACTGTCAATTTGTCAAACAAAGTATCGTGTCGGCATTCAGCAGCTCGCTAGAGTATATATGTTCTGTGTTCGGCAGCAAACTTTTGTTTTTACTTGTGCGTTGATTGATTTTGTTGTGTTTATTAATAACTTCTCATTGCGTTCTGTTCGTGTCCTTTCGAGTCTTCAGATTCCTGCACGATCAAGAACTCTTTTGAAGACCATTGTACTGTTTCTGTGCTGGAGGTGTTGATTGTGTAGAACGTTTTTACGAGCACGGTCCGTTGCCCTCTTTGCAGTAGTACATCACCAACAATTCCGTTAAAAATGTCACGCTGTATGAACTGAAAGCTTATCCCTAAAACCACAGTGTGAATTTACCATGCTCCGTGCAACTTACTCACACGTGCTCAAGTTACTCCTAGCTATATCCCAGTAAATGTCCCCAGACATCGGTCCCGCCTTTTCAGTTTATTGTTTATTTTTTGTAATTTTGTATGATGCATGTCATGTCCCTGCGACAAATAAATATTTTTTCTTTCTTCTTTCTTTCTTTTCGGAGATTAGCCGGAACAAACAGACGGATAGACAAAAATTAAACAAAATGTTGTTTATTTTTAAATATTTATCCTATATATTCTTTCAAAGCATTCAGTAAAAAGCTGTTATTTTGAAATTACAATTACATACTTCAATTTTATTTGTTGGTATAGATAAATTTCGTTTCATCTTGTCGTCTTGGCATCACTGCAAAGAATCCAAATCAGATCGACCAGGTCCTATAGAGTCAGAAGTCTTCTCAGCTTTTGAGTCTGTCGAGCCTATGGTCTCTCCACAAACGCATGGCACAAAGGATACTTTTCGGATTTCTCCACTTCTCCTCGAAACCCGGCCTACTTCTTAGGCTGGAACTCGCAGTCTTCGCGCTAGATGATTCGTCACAACTCTTGAAAACAACTTGAATATGTCGGATCCGGTCATTGGTACGGGCTTAAAATGAATCGAAAGAACGCAGTGGTAACACGCGACTTATTTGTAATTAGTCTACCCACAGCTTATTTCTGCAGAGCCCTGATGTTCAGCTCGAGGCGAGGGCGACAATGCGAAGGCGAATCAATGTTTGATCGCAGCGGAGTTGAGACTTCTTGGGACTGTACCGGATTCTTTGTGCCCCGTGTTATTGTGTTAAGTTGTAATCTCAAGTAATTCGTTAGTTTTGCTAGAAACAGTGTATCGCACCCAGTGTGTTTTCATAGCACGAAACCCATCGTCTGCCCACATGATGTAAGAGCCTAACGGAATAAATCCTGACATATCCGACAAATATATGCATGGTGAAGGAGCGAAAAGAAGTCTGCAATTCTTTAAAAGGGTTTATCCCCTTTTCAAAGAAAATTACGATCAGGCTCCTGCCCCACGCTTCTGGAGTTCTCCCAGAGATTAGAACCGATTTGAAGAGTTTGAGAAGTTCCGTTGTTATTCCATCCTCACAGGAGCTTTATCCACCTTCATTATATTTTTTTTTTTAGGAGATCGATTCATAATTTGGTATCCTATTAATTCAATGAAATTATACGCAAAAAAAAGAAAACCTAACATAACTTTGAGTTTAAAGGGTTAATAACTACATTAATATTTATTTTTACTTTTTAAAGATATTGTTGGGTCGCAGATTTTTTATTATTTTATTATGTAATGCCAAAAATGTTAAATACACAAACGGGAAGAACCGCACGACGCGGCGGTATCCCGCCCGTCAATATTAACGATTTTATTTTAAGGCAATCACACCTCACTGGTCAGATTAGTTGTGGTCATAAACGTTACCTTACATAATTATTTAGTTATGGTTATGTTCATTGTGAACTATTTAAGTGAAATTTTAATCAGGTGTTAACATAATAGCAGCTGTTCAAAGGAACAGGTGTTATCGCTTTTGTAATGCAATCTGTCAGTGCAGTGTTGATACTTCTAGTGGTTGTGGTCGCATTAGCGACCGCGTATCCCAATCCTAATAAATATCCTAATGGAAAACCATATTACGACCTGAAAGATGCGCCAGCCTTGTTCCAGAAGTTCATAAAGGACTACAAGAGGCACTACAAAGATGAAGAGGACTATTACTTACATTACTCTGCCTTCTTCAAGAATTTGATACAGATCAACAAACTGAATGATTGCGATGGACGCCCTGCAAGTGCTACGTTCTACATTAATCAATTCGCTGATTACACGAAAGAAAAAGAGCACAGCATGTATGGACTGATTTCCCCTGGTGAGTTGTATTTTTAGAAAATTCATATCAAATTGATTGACATTCTTTGACACAACATTTAATGTTTTAGAGGTGGTTCGTATATCTAACTAGGGTTTCAGAAGTTAGAGCTGATACAATTATAATTTGCCTGCAAATAACAAGGACGGATTTGGTTACATAAAATAGGCTCGTGGCTATAATAAATGATGAAAGGTCAAAGCTACGCTTGCTGAGGGCGATCCGTGAATAGGTGACCATCCAGTACAGATCCGTCCGTGTCTTGGAAAACACTTTAAGCCGTTGTTCCCGGCTGTCGTTTGTAGATCTTAGGCAATCGTTACAGGTACTCAGATGCTCGGAAAACTGCCTAACAGTTAACACTGTTACTGGCTGATAATTTATTTGATTTATTTCATTTAGCAGCATAAGCCATTATCATTAAATTAAGTAATAATTTTACTCGGTGTTCTCACAGAACCACAAACATTCTAACATTATCGTCTTCCATTCATCAGCAAACAAGTCCAATCCAGGGTTGGTCTCCACGAGCGCTTTGAGCATCGTAAGCATACGCGGTATAGGGGAGGTGGATCGAGCTACAGTGCGACAAAATGGGACATTAAACAATTTATGCTTTCTAGGGCGATTATAATTATTTGGAACAAAGAATTGACGCAGCTCCGCAAGTAAATCCGAGGCGTCGGTGTAACCAAATATAATTTTATACGCTGTTGTTATTTGGTCAACAGCACGCCTAACTTTAAGGGGATTAAAATTCAAACATCCATCATGATCTGATACATACAAGGGTAGGCATACCAAGGGGCAAGGGGGCAAAAGACGTTTCCAGTAAATTGGGTTCTGGGCGGCAGATAGGCAGGCGCTCCGAGCTAAATACTGGTCATCATCTCATCATAATCTGCCTAGCCTTTTTCCAACAATGTTGGGAACGGCTTTCAGTCTGACCGGATCCAGGTGAATACCAGTATTTTACATCATGCTACATGCATATCTGACGTCCAAAACCCTGTTAGTAATACGATTCCCCCTGGTAAGACTGGTTGACAGACTTTCGGGCAACTGACTTCCTGTA
The DNA here is from genome assembly GCA_963576755.1 of Noctua janthina. Classification (NCBI taxonomy): domain Eukaryota; kingdom Metazoa; phylum Arthropoda; class Insecta; order Lepidoptera; family Noctuidae; genus Noctua; species Noctua janthina. The sequence goes on from OY755055.1 coordinate 12,596,592, forward strand.
ACGACTGTCAAAGATCTACATATGACAGCCGGGATCAATGGCTTAACGTGCTTCCCGAGGCACGGAGGAAACTCGGTATATAATGGATGGTCACCCATCCACGGATCGACCTTGTCAAGCGTTGCTTATCCTTGAAGATCGACCCGTGCGGTTTTTTTTAACCAAGAGCTTCTCGTAAAATACTTACTACTGGTATTATTATGAAAACGGTTAGATTGGAAGCCGAACAAACCTATTTGGAAAAGGATTAGACAGATGATGATGTCATCTATCAAATAATAATATAGTTGCATTTTTCAGATAAGTCTAAATAATTTATTTGGGAGAGCCATAAGGGTGCCAAGAGACGTGTAAAGAATGTAACGTTTCTTATAAAATGAACGAAAACAGCAGTTGGTACTATGCAATAAAATTAATACAATCACTTTAGTATTGTATACTTCCAGTTATAACATGGTAATAAATATTGACTGAATGAATTTATTTTCTTTACATTTACATTCGTTTAATGAAGACCTTCTTCTTCATATATATACAAATCATAAATGATTTCATTGATATGATATGATTTAAATCAGATTTAATGTATAATATTGTGAGTATCTCTTTTGTTTTGCCTATCTGTAATTAGTTTTTAGAAAATGCATGATAAAACATTTTTTACGTACACGAATATCAAGCTAAATATATATATAATAGCATTGTATAACGTATAAAATGATAAATCATGAAACGCACGCTGAGCGTTAGTGTTGTGATAAATAATATTACTGGCGACCCGCTCCGGCTTTGCTCGGGTAAGCGACAGCGGGGTGTGCGGCGCGGCACGGCGCCGGCGCGGGAGTGATCGCATCAAGCGAGTCCCGTCATCGGTGTGACAAACGCGCTTGAATTTATTTTCACGCGCGTTATTTTTTCTAAAATGTTCATTTAAATTCTATGGTGGAACAGATTATAATGATGTGCATTTTGCTTACGGTAACTAACGTATTTAAGTTGATAAGGATTAGTTCTGTAAGCGTCTAAATAACCTTCTAATTACGTGCTAATTAGAAGGTTATTTATCATAAAAAAATGGTCACGAGTAATGTGGATTACTAGTGACCATTTTTTTGTAATAGAATGGCTAATAAGCTATCCTTAAAAGATATACGTATGCCATCGCAGACTCTTTATAGATCTATAAAAGAGGAATAACCCACCATGCATTGTTTTGTTATATTTCAAAGAGATTAGGCAGCGTTTTCAATTAAAGCTCCCAGGAGGCTTAACTTTTCCGACACTTCCAACAATTATACCAATTTATATTTCAACCAATTTACACAAAACCTTGACAATTAATATTAGTAAACGTTCCTCGTGAATCACTCTATCTATTGGTGAAAACCGAATGAAAATCCGTTCAGTAGTTTTTGAGTTTATCGCGAACAGACAGATAGACACACGCGGCGGAGGACTTTGTTTTATAATATGTAGTGATAGCGTGATATTCATAACACAATATTCAATTTAACATTAAATATTTGACATAAATAACTAAAAATGTTCTAAATATGCCTGAAAATATGGGTAATAAATGCTCGAAATATAGAGATAAAATTAAAATTAGAGGAAACATGGCCAAAAGATGCAGCATAATATGCAATGCAAGGACATATGCAAATACGCATCCTATCTGTCAAGCTGGAACCAACCTTAGAAGTTCACAAAATTTCATTGAAATCGGTAGGCTCGCCCCTTACTACGTGGGACTTAAGATATCTGGTGAAATGTGGGTGTACTATATATAGGTACATCTCTGTCTATGCCTTCGGGGATTACAGGGGTCATGCTATGTTATAATTTTAAAGTATATGATCCATGCGTAAGAGCGCATACGCTCCCTCTATTTCTTATAGTCCAATGGGATGGCAATCCGACATGACCAAGGAAAGATCAGGTCCAGGACCAACAACGGCGTGTTTCCCACGGGAGCATCAACTGCAGTAGTGCGTATTTAACTACGAGTATTTGTTACAATTTACTACATCATAAAACGAAAAATTAAATATTGTTTGCAAAAAACACAACCGACTTCCAAAAAACCTTCTGAAGTCGGCGGTAATAAATTGATCACACTAACAAAAGTAACATCAACTACATCCGAAACTAACTTTTTTTTTCTACATTTTGTTGTTTTTCTGGTAATCAGTTGTATTTTTTGTTTGAAATATTACTTGATTGAGAGTATTCATAGGTATGATTCAAGAAAATGAGGCGATTAAATTGTTAATATTGCAATGCCAATAATGTAAACTTCTACACTGTGATATAATAAAGAAATAAAGTTGGATGTAGGAGGTAATTTAGGAAACTACTATTCCGATTTTAAGAATTCTTTCATTGCTGGAAAGTTACACTATAACCGCGTGCCGTAGCATATGTTTCTTTACACAGAAAAAATCGCAGGCAGAACCCAGTATTTAATAACAAACGGCAATTACCGCGCGGCTATATAATGATCCCACCCCGTAAATAATTTTATTTTAAAGCATAATAATATATACCTAATTAGTATGATTAGTTGTGGTTATATATAGTCCTTGTGTTCACAGTAGCCTACTTTACTGAAATTTTAACCAGGTGTTAACGTAATAGCAGCTGCGGGTACAAGGAAACAGTTCTTCAATTTCGAGATGCGTTCACTCAGTGTAATGTTAATACTTGTAGTAGCCGTGCTGGCAATAGGGACCGCGAATGCTTCTAATGGGAAACCATATTACGACCCGAGAGATGCGTCGGTCTTGTTCCAGAAATTCATAAAGGACTACAACAGGCACTACAAAGATGAAGAGGATTATATCATACATTATAATGCCTTCTTCGACAATTTGAACGAAATCAACAGATTGAATGCCGCAGATGACAGCCCTGAAAGTGCTACGTTCGGTATCAACGAATTCGCTGATTATACGAAAGAAGAGAAAAAATACTTGTTTGGATTACGGACAGGCGAGTTGTATTTTTAGAAAATTCATTTCCAATTGATTGACATTCTTTTACACAATATTGAATGTAATCGACGATAACTTCGCGATGAGACGAGGGTGTCTGCTTCCTTCGAGAATATCTACGAATATCTTAATTTTAATGATTTTTTATCAAAACTAGAGGTTAACCCGAAGCTTAATAACGCTTGCCGAGGTCGGTTCGTGGATGGGTGACCATCCATTATATATCGAGATCCACCTTACCTCGAAAAACACGTTACGTTGTTGGTCCTGGCTGTCATCTGTAGATCTTAGACGGTCGTTACGGGTAGTCAGAACCACGAAAGTCAGCCAATCAGGTAACCGTGTTACTGGGTACTACATTACATACAACAGTTAGCACACGAAGGAGTCCGGTAACTGGGATCTGGGCAGTCAGATATTCAGGCGCTCCGAGAAATTATTGGTATTATTATAAAAATGGTTACATTGAAAGCTTACCCAAACCTATTGGGGGGGACCTTTTGGTTTGGGTAGGCTTTCAATCTTTTCCACGAGGCCATTAACTTCAGTAATGTCTAAGAGCATTTGTTACAATGACTGTACAACATCATAAAAGTAAAAAGTTGTTTGCTTAAAACACAACTGTTATATTTTATTTATTTTATGTTTAGTATCAGTTGCTCAATTGAATAAAAATGTTATATTTTAAGCCGCGTCCACACTAGGGCCGCGCGGCTCCGTGAGGCCGAGCCGAGCGCCCGAGCCTCGTGAGTGAGGCCGGCCTCGCGCAACCCGACGGTTGTCGGTCTACTTCAAAGAAAGCCGCGCGGCTCTGGATAGTGGGGACGGGCCGTGTGGCCTGTCAGTGCGCTAGTGACCGCCTCTACATCGAGTTGTGTTTTTATTCACGCCAAGATGGATTGGACGGACGAGCAAACACTTTTTTTAATGGAATTGTACCGGAAGCGCCCGGTGTTATGGGACTGTCGGAGTAGTTTTTATAAAAATAAAAACAAAAGAAATGATGCCCTGGTGGCGATGGCAACCATTCTTGAAGTGAGCAAAGAGCAGTCAGATACTTGAAGTTTCACAATCTTTTTAGTAATTTTTCGAGACAGTTACAGACAGAAAGAGATAGACCCAAAACCGTCATCGCCGCGGTTTATTTCTTATTCGCTCAGCGGTGCTTATTATTATGAATACTGCTGAAGCAAAAAGCACGTCCTCTTCTTCGTACAGACGCCAGCACATCAAGCTACGAGTAATACAATCTGTCAAATTTCTTTAATAGGTTTTCAACTTTATCGCTAAAGGTTTAGGTTCAAGTATGATTGGGAAAAGTTTTGGGTAGCTTGATGTGTTTGCGTCTATACATCTCAAAAGAAACTGCCGGTAACATCTCTATATAGTCTGTGGCATCTGCGCAAGGTGGGCCGCGCGGCTCTTTAATGTGGACGCGTTGCAAAAAAACAGAAAAGTCTCGCGAGGCCTAGTAGTGCGGACGCTGCTTTATCTGAATCAGTTTTATATCAGTTGGTCAATTGATTAATGTTTTGGTAGAATGACTGATTCCGGAAGATACGCTTTTAAATAAATAAAATAAAAATGGCGGTAAAGCAATGACGGCAAAGAATGGCGGGAATAGTTTAGGTGACAGCCGTTTTGACCTGAGCACGTCTCATTCTTTCTCCAGCCGTTGCACTTCGACATTATTTTGTAATCACCAGTGCAATTATATTTCTTCATAAAAATACAACGAAGAAATAAGAAAAGTAATACTGTGCTTTATTTCACCTTCTTACTTCTGTATTTTTATACAACCGACTTCCAAAAAACCTTCTGAACTCGGTGCTACAAAACCTTCTGAACTAGGTCACACTAATAAAAGTAACCAAAATCCGAAACTTGAATGGTTTATTTTGCATATTTTGTTGTTTTTCCGAAAATCGGTTGTATTTTTTTAACCGACTTCTTCTTTGAAAGATTACTTGCTCGAGAGTATTCATAGGTATGATTCAAGAAAATCTGTTTAGCCGTCTGAACATCATCGGGTCTTTTTTATGATATAAGAGCAACTTCCAAATGCGAAATTTGGTATCCTGTCACGTCCTTGATATTGCAAGGACATGGTAATCTTCACCTAATGCTGAGGAATCACCAAGAATGGGCAGGATACCCAACTCCTCACGAACTTTCGAAAACACAAAATACTCACACTTCCCTGTTTATATATATTAGATTTATGTAAATTCATGTATGTATAAATTTATCTTACTAATCGGCAACAGATCGTGAAACTTGATAAATTTACAAGTGCCCCGGCCAATATACAGTGCGGAGTACCTCAGGGATCGGTCCTGGGTCCATTGCTTTTCCTCATTATTTAACCTACAACAATTGTATACATACCATACATGCATGACTATCCGGAAGATCCTTAAGACTAACATGCATTCAAATATTTCATTTACACAAAAGACTCATAGATATAATACCCGTAATCAAGACGACCTAGAACTCCCAAGAGTGAGAACCCTGCACGTCAGGAAAACTATACAGTATGAGGGGGTTCGGTTATACAATAAATTACCTAAAAAAGTCAGAGAGTGTACAAGTATACCAACATTTAAGAAAGGCCTAAGGAATTATGTATTAGACTTATAAGTTGAACGTGGATTGTTTCTTTCGTTTTTTTTTTTTTTGTTGTCCCACGCTGGGAATTTCTCCTGTATTGTGAGTGCGTTTGCAAACATTTAAACTATGTCTGTAGCAAGTACTGTATACTTGCTATTTTATGCATGAAGCTATGGTGTTCAGTTTCTTGGATAGCTTGAACGTCGTAATGTGACACAAACCTATTGTTACTTTAGTTAAGTTTCTCTTTAAGTGAACTGTAATTTGTTCTTTGAGAAAATAAAATGTCTTTAAACCGAAATTTGTCAGAAAACACCCAGATTTTTACAACAAATGTGAAGAAACACAAACAAGATTCTCCTTTCGACACAACAAAAACAAACTAAACATTCCTCAATCCCGAATTAAAATGCACTCAACCAGCGCATTAATTATGTCCATTAAAATGTATAATAAATTGCCAAATGACATTCGAGAAGTGGACAAAACAAAAATATTTATTAATAAATTGAAACAATTTCTGGAATCCAAGGCATACTACTCAGTAAAGGAGTTTCTGGATGACAAATCGATTACAAACTAAAATCATTCGCTCTCATGTAATACAACAAACATTACGAAATAAATATATATAATATAATATGGAATAATATGAAATTTAGGAAACCAAATATAAATACACAAATAATAACATAATTTAATAATAATTAAATACTTTTAATAATTTCATAATAATTACCTACATTATTGTTATGCAATACATTATTAAAAATAACTAATATACTATACCTATATGAACAAACCTAACAATGTATTATGTATATATTCATAATTATACAACCAATTAAATTTATAATTTCTAATAATTAATATGATATTATTGAATTGCTGCTTAGCCCTCTTCCTCTCTCCTAATGTTGCTGTGCCCGACAGGGTCCATAATGATCTTTTACCTTGTTACACCATCTATGTAATACTTATGGAATGCAATAAAAATTTGAGTATTGAGTATTGAGTATAACTTAAAGCAGAGGTATCTTCTTTATCTATATCTTTGTTCTTTGGAATAGTAACAATGAATAGGTTATAAATAGATGAAATCAGATCTATGAAGTTTGTACTTCACAAATTTCTGCGAGCCAAGAACTGGTATCACAATTTCGAGTTTTGATAGATTGTCGATCATAGCGTGTCTAAAATATTATACAAGCGTGAAATTTTAAGCAAGCATCGTCGTGTTGGGCGATTAAATTGTTAATAATGTAATGCTGATAATCAACACTTCTACACTATAATATAATAAAGAGGTAAAGTTTATACGTTTGGAGGCAGGTGGTAATATCCGAAACTGTCAATCTGATTTCAAAAAATATTTCATGGCTGGAAAGTTACACTATAACCGCGTGAGTGGTATGTTTCTTCTACGCGGAAGAAATCGCTGGCAGAAACCAGTGTTTAATAACAAACGGCCAGTACCGCGTGGCAATACACTGTTCCCGCCCGTAATATGTACCTAATTGGTACGATTAGTTGTGGTCATAATATATTATCACCATAAATAATTATTTAGTCATAGTCCTTGTGTTCATAATAAAATGCTTAAGCGAAATTTTAACCAGGTGTTAACGTAATAGCAGCTGCGGGTACAAGAAAACAGTTCTTCTTTTGCTTTCGAAATGCGTTCAGTCAGTATAATGTTGATACTTGTAGTAGCCGTGTTGGCAATAGGGACCGCGAATGCTTCTAAACTTCTAATGGAAAACCACAATACGACCTGAATGAGGCTGGCGCCTTATTCCAGAAGTTCATAAAGGACTACAAAAGGCACTACAAAGATCAAGAGGATTATAACATACATTTTAATGCCTTCGTCGACAATTTGAAAGATATCAACAGATTGAATGCCTTTGATGGTAGCCCTGGAAGTGGAAGTGCTACGTTCGATATCAACGAATTCGCTGATTATACGAAAGAAGAAGAGCAATACTTGTATGGATTACAGACAGGCGAGTTGTATTTTTAACCCCCGACGCAGAAAGAGGGGTGTTATAAGTTTGACCGCAATGTGTGTGTGTCTGTCTCTGACACCGTAGCTCTTAAACGATTGAACCAATTTGGATGCAGTTTTTTAGTAAATCTAGTTTCTTGGCGATGGTTTTTAAATATACCAAAGTGGGGTATCACATGTCAGCAAATGATGTGTATATTACAATTAGACTTGTATTATCAAAATCAGTGCAGCCATTTACTAGTTGTGGGGGATGAAAGTGGGTATGAAAAATCGAATATTTTCAAATATACCCAAGTGGGGTATCAAATGAAAGTGCATGTGTATATTACAATTAGACATGTTTTATCAAAATCGGTATAGCCATTTACTAGATTTGGGGGATGAAAAATCGAATATTTCAAATATACCAAAGTGGGGTATCACATGTCAGCAAATGATGTGTATATTACAATTAGACTTGTATTATCAAAATCAGTTCAGCCATTTTAGACATGCGGGTGATGATGAATAATCGAATATTTTTAAATATACTCAAGTGGGGTATCAAATGAAAGGTCATGATGTGTATATTACAATTAGACATGTTTTATCAAAAACGGCTCAGTAATTTTTTTGACTTTTCAAATGTTTGTTCGCTTTTCTTTGTTGCGATAGGAGTTTTTTAAATTTTAAATTTAATTTTATCTTTTTAGAAAATTAAAATCTAATTGACTGACCTTCTTTGACAAAATACTGAATGTAGTCGGCGATGACTTCGTTTTTTTATTCTATCTAAGTACCTATGTATGTACTGTACATATTAGAGGTGGTTCGTAATTATCTACCTAGGCTATCAAAGGAACTTAGAGATGAACGTTAGAATTATTTGCGTGCAAACAACAGACGGACTTGGTTACATGATTATCAGGAAATAATCTGTTTTGCGACTCGTTCGTAATCGTATGTTTTACAAATGATTATAATATTGTTCATATCCTCGTATTTTCTGCTTCCTTCGGCAATATCTACGAATACAATTATAATTTCAATGTTTTTTTTTATCAAAACTAGAGGGGCACGAGGCTAACTAATAACAGCACCGAGTGCCGATTTTTCAGATTTAGTGAAATGCCACATTATTGTCGAGATGTTTTGCCTGCTTAATTCGTTTTAGATCAGGTCCCATACGACGAGATAAAAATCCACGTTGTTGTTGAATAGCTCTTTTTGAAAACGGAAAGCTGGCCTCGACTGCATTGGTCTAGTAGTCGCAACCGCGACTTCTGAGCATGGGTTATTGGGTTATTCCATCAGAAAATTCTCACTAGCAGCCGCGGAGTTCGGTTTTGTGCCCGGTTAGAAAAAAAGAAAAAGTATTTATTAGACTCACACAGGACACAACAGTGGCGAAGGGTGAACATTGAATCAGGGGAAGTTGAAGAAAAAAATGAGAATTGTTTTTTTTTAGTTTTTGTTTTTCTGTTTTCATTTGACCTCATTTTCATTATCAGCGACCCCGAAAACCACGAAAATGACAATAAAACCGAAAAAAAAGCAGATCAGGTGCAGGTTCCTCTGCATAAAATGTAGAGTCACAGACAACAGACAACACAGACAACTTAGGATGCAAGGGCGAGCGATGCGATTTTTGTTTAAACTATTCAGAAGTAGGAGCCTCCGTCGACCGGGCTTCCTTTGACTGCGCCACATTGAGTGGCTTAGGGGGGCGGGGGTCTTTCCTCCCCACATAAATCAGATTTATAATGTCAAAAAAATTACGAAAACATAACATGAAAATAAGATTTTTTAAAAATTATAAAAAAAAGTATGTAAATCCTTAAATTTTTCCATGTGGGACCCGAACTCCACCCCTCCTCCACACCTCCCCCCCTTAATTATACATATATTTAGATCCGTTATAGTAGTCGTTCCATGGTGTTTTCTATCAATTAACAATATAATTGCTTTTCTTTTTCAGATAAGCCAGAATAATTTATCCGCGAGTGCGATAATGGTGACAAGAGACTTGTGAAGAACGTACATTTCGAATAAAATAAATGACAACAGCTGTTAATAGTAAGAAATAAAATTAACACACGTTACTGTCATTTATTTTATTTATTTATTTTATTTTAAAAAAAAGGTTGCCCCACACTAGGAATTTCTCCTGTATCGTGGGTGCGTTTACAAACATTTAAACTCACATACACAAACAGCCAGACCCGGAACAACTACCTGTAGGGCATACAAATATTTGTTCCGTGCGGGAATCGAACCCGCGACACGAAGCGCAGCAGTCAATCGCTCAGCCACTGCGCCAACCGTGCCGTGCGTGTGCATTGTATGTGGGTACTGTTATTAATAGGTAAAAAATAAATTGAATTGGGTATCTCTGTTGTTTACTTAATCTGTACCTAAATAACCATAATATTCAAGGTAATAGCTAAATGTCGGCAATCTGTTAAGTGGATATAGGGAAGGTCATTTGCAACCGAATGACCCGATGTGTCACCAAGTTCGATCATGTGAAGCACCGGAACCACCCCCTATCGATTACCATAAAATTTTGTGAATGTATCTTTTGTGGTTCCTGCTGGAAAGATAGCATAATTTTGTGACCTGAGAGGGTGGCGCCGCGCGAAACGGCAGGATGGCTATTCTAAATGTATAATAATAGATCTTTTGGCACGTGCTCTTTATCGGAACTACCGCCATAAACACATGCTTACCAACGCAAGCGCCTCCCGTCAATGTGACTCAAACGGCGCAAGAACAATGCATCACTGTCTCAATAATAGTGTAAGTACGGTTAGATACCTAAAATTGTAGATGCGTCTAAGTAGCAAAACAACTACATACACGAAACGGCAAATTTTCTGAGATGACACTAAAATTTTTACATATTTTTAATTGAATATAGAGTAGATACCACATCTGACTATCATAATTATAGATAAAAAAAAACCTATAGCAGCTGTGCTAACAAAGAAACAAGTACCCTATCACTATTGTTGTGTTAAATATGCGTTCTGTCAGTCAGTGTAGTGTTGATACTTGTAGTGGTCGCAATGGCGAGCGCTGCTCCTCATTCAGAAAAACCACATTATGACGTGAGCAATGCTAATGCCTTGTTCGAGCAGTTCATAAAGGACTTCGAAAGGACTTACAAAGATGAAGAGGATAAACAGGCACATTTCCGTGTCTTTGTCCAGAGTTTGGAAAAGATCAATAAGCTGAATTCACAAAGCAGTAGTGCTACGTTCGGTATTAACAAATTTGCTGACTACACCGATGAAGAGAGGAAGGGCATGTTTGGATTAAGAAGTAAGTAATATTGTAGAACCTAATTCATTACACGCATTTCGAAAAATATTTTGACATACTCTGACACAATATCCAATGCTAGCCATGACGTCACATGTATGATTCTTTGTTTTGCGTCGTATCACAAGAACATAGAGTTGATATTTGCCTGTGCATATACAATAACAAAGACGGAATTGATTACATTATCATCAGGAAACCATTCATTTTGCAACGTTATAAAGTTTTTAACTTAAAAGAATACAAATCGGAGTAAAACATAACCTCAATGTTCGATTTCTTGACATTCTAATAATTCATTCTATCAAAGACGTCTACTTTATACAATTTAATCGCGCGGCCTTGGAATCTAGGCTTTTAATCCTGGCAATATAATTAATTTTTATTTTAAAATGTGTATTAAATGATGTGGATTTTTAAAATGGTGTTTATTCATGAGGTTTTTTTTGTGGAATTATATTATTGATTAAAAAGTAATTATCAGTCATAATTATTCATTATTTGACAGGTTTCATTGGACATTTTGATAGCAGCAAAATCAAATGTTTTTGTGTTTCTGTTTTAAATAGGTAGTAACAAAATATTTTCTTTCTTTTCAGAACCCGAGAACTAAATTCGCTGGAACTCGATACGATAAGTAACGCGTACCTATAAAAATGTAACATGTCGAATAATAATATTCATCATCATCTTCCTGCCCTTGTCCCATGTTACTTGGGGTCGGCGCAACACGTTTTTTTCTTCCAATCTCCTCTATCAACCGTCATGCTATCATTTACTCCTTTCACCTGCATATCATTCCTCACACAATCCATCCATCGTTTCTTTGGTCTTCCTCTCCCTCTCCATCCATCCACGTTTATATTCATCACTCTTTTAGTCACATGCGATTCGTCCCTCCTCATCACATGCCCATACCAAGATGTCGAATGTCGAATAATAATATTATTAAAAAATAATAAAATACATAAAATATTATATTATATTTTTAAATGTTTTGTTGACTTTTGTTTTTGAAAATATTTAAAAATGTATTAGATAAGAGGAAGAATGATTTAATCTATTAAATTGATAATTATTTAATTGTGTTTTATAATTGCTTTTTAATTTACCTTTCCGAACAGTAATATAAATAATCCATGATTTTTGTTGTTGTTGTTGCTAGCCCGTATTGTCCCACTGTTAGGCAAAATTCGAATTAAATTAGAAGTACCTATTATTAAAGGTTAAAAACAATTCGATAAGAAGTCCATTTTAAAATTCATCTACTGTTTGTTCAAAAAATTATAAAGTCAAAAGTAATTTCTGACACTCTATTGCGTCATAACATAACGCACAAATATGGTGTATGATCATTGATATGATAGTCAGGTGTTAAGTTATGTAAATAGAATAGAATAATCCATGGTGACATTCGTACTACTTTCTTTATTCTTCTTCTTTATCGTGTGGTTAGTGCGAAATTCAAATTTTCTTAGGTTTTTTGGAATTTGCAGGTCAGTTTCAGGCTATATGTGAAACAAAATATGATTCGCGACCGTAACACGTATGTAGTTACAGAATTATAATAATTAAAATCATTAATGCAACCCTCTACGTTCATTTAATCTCATTTATTGACTATTCCTTTTTTCATGATCATTAAAAAGCGTCTGGTCGACTACCTGGAAAACAATTTACTGCAATCTCTTTCTCAGAACGGCTTTCGATCTGGCCTGTCGACTAGCGACGCCATTTACTATCTTTCTAAGCTTGTTTCTGATAAACTAGAATATGTGAACAAAAAAGTAATTGTAATTTTCATGAACCTGGCCAAAGCCATTGACATTGACACAGTCTACGTCCCACTGCAACCACTGCTGTGTTCGTCTGTTGCTGAAGAAATTATTAATATTGGTGTAAGGGATACACAGCTTGAGCTTTTTTCTGACTACCTCACCAACAGATTCCAGAGGGTTAGGGTGGATGAATGAACTAGTAGTGACCTTCCCATCGTGCATGGCGTGCCACAGGGCAGCATTCTTGGTCCCCCATTATTTCTAACTTGCATCAACGACCTCTGTGAGCTCAAAATGCCCAGCGGAAGGATCATAACTTTCGCCGATGACACAGCGCTTTTGTTTGAAGCTGATACCTGGCCGGAAGTTTACTGCTACGCACAGACGGGCTTAGATTTATTTTTGTCATGACTAGCCAGGAATAATCTCGCTCTCAATGTGGATAAGACAAAGTATATTTCTTTTTACATAAAAAAAATACTTTCTCACTTGATAATTTCAAAATTACCGCTCATGCATCCTCGTGCATTTCATCTAATAGTGTTCACTGCTTAGGTGCCCACCTGCAGCGAACAGAATCAATGAAGTACCCCAGGTACTTCATTGATTCTGTATATGTACTTATATAAGTACATTTAGTTAAGAAATAAACACTAAAAGGAAACGGATTCTCACGTTTGAATTTTCATTGCATAACTTGAGTAGGAATGTAAAAATAAACATTGTAGCTTACTATTTGTTAGCATTACAACGTTTTCTGTCGTTATTTCCCAGGATTCACGAATTAATTCCAGAGATACACCGTTTAGATACACGACCGAGAGGAACAAACAAAGATGGTAATAAATACCAAAAGCGCGCGCTTCCAAATGTACTAAACTAACTCAATCGTCGTCTAAATGTTACGTATTTCCGAGAACTAAGATTCATAGAAACATTAAGTTTGTTGACTACAGTTTAAATGAAGAATTCGGATCTATTCATGTAAGATCTTGAACTGGTTGATCGAGAGCTGGTAAAAGAGAAGTTTTAATTGCTTATATTGTTCTAAGAAAATGAGTTATTTCACAAGAGCGTGTTTATTGGGAGCGAGTTGTGAAACAGTTGTATGTGAGAATTAAATGTAATCTCAATTATCGTATAACAAACAGGTGTAAGTGAATAACAGTATAAGAATGTTTTGAAAAACATGGCCTGTTTTAACAACAAACTTGCGCAATTTTCCCTAAAACTGTGAGGTAGTTAGGTACTTTTCCCGACACAAGATGATCTCACCAGGATAATATCGCACAAGTTTTTCATTTTTTATAGAATAGCGTAAGATCGTAGTAATAAATGTGTACAAAGTAATAAAAGTATGAAAGGCAATAAAATGTCAACGGGGTTTTGTAAATAAATATTTGACTGTTTTCGCTTTTGTATGAGGATTTTACAGCAGCACCTTTTCCTGTCTCCTCAAATACGGAACGACCACATAACATCCTGTATAGTCTCAAAAGTCTTGCCCACGCTACGTCACAAGTCACAATTCATATTTCGCAACTAGTGCAAGTGGTTTCACTCACATTTAAACAAATAAATTAAAGCGATTATATAAATTTAACCTGCTATGTGTTGACATTTTTAAACATCAGTAGGTAACCTACCAAAAAAAAATATTTATAAAAAACTGACGACTGACTGACTGTTCCGAAAACAAAGACATTAAACTCTGAATTACCATACCTAATTAGCAATGAGGTTTGCTGTAAGAAACATAATTCTGGGTTCTAACAAACTCTATTTTTGTTATTTGTGTACTAATGTACCCAAATAAGAAAAATAGAATAATAAAATAATAGAATTAGAATAGGTACATCAACATAATAATCCCCCAGCACAACCTGTAACACAAAACCATTTTTTCAACAAAATAACAAGCGGTTTTCAATTAGCTATTCATATTGCTATTTATATGGCTCGGAACGGTTTAACGGAGTTCTTAAGAAACCCTAAAGTTCTCGAGCTCTCACTAAAAGGGTTCCTTTTATTCAGGCCGGTCGTAAGGAAATTCTGTAGAAAGTGTTGCCTAACTACTCCTCACATTTATACGAAAAACAAGTCTACTTCATGCTTTACTCTTCTCTTAACTGTTTCTTATGCGAGGTAGGTAGAAACTATAAAACGCCACCTGATACGATCCTTACATACTCCTTTATTCATCTGGCAATACACGTGTGCCGGTTGCGAGTACTACCCACTTGACCTTTCTGAAGGGTCCGTGTATGTCTTTCCTAGGGCGTCCGGGGCTCCAGTGTTGCCAACGTTACTCATTGACGCATGCGTACGACGATCTCAAAGTATACGAAATAATTAACAGTCACGAGTGTGCTCGCACTCGCTGTAGGTGCATGTGTGTTCATGCCTGCATTTTCACTTCTTGTATGGAGCACCGGACCTGCCTACTTTTTGTACTCGTCAATGTGGTGACGTCAATTCACGCGGTGAGTGTGCAAGTAGTGTGGGGGGTAGACCGCGGTCCTTGTCTCGCTCCCACACGTGTCGCACCCATCGACACTAACGAGATTAAGGAGAAGGTAAATATTAAACAGATACAAATATTGGATTCAGAGAAATGTTTTATTGATTTGAAGAGGAAATAAAAATCCACAGGTCAGATTTATCTACGTTCCAAATTGAATAAGGCTGTTGTGTTTTTACTTATGTTTTTATGAATTCTTTTAGCGTACTCTTATAATATAACAACCGCGAGGGTCGATCTTCAAGGTTAAACAGCAAAGCCGAGGTTGGTCCGTGGATGGGTGACCATCCATTACAAACATAGGTCACTCCGTTGATCCTCCTCCCTTATTAGCCAGTAACTGGGTTGTGGAGATCTGATACTCAGTCTCTCCATGTGAAATACTAGTTTTCAGCTGCATCGCGTTGACTTACCCCGTAATGATTTGTGATTCTACGAATAGCCTGTCAGTTTTTATAAAGGTCCACAAATCTTTAACAAAAGCATTTCCAATTACTCTTTTAAGACTACGTTTCTAAAAAATTCGATCAGAAAATTCTTTCACGCACTCAGTATGGATGCATCACCTATTATACCAAGAATCAATTATACGGAGCGATCCCGACCGCTGGATGTCCGGCAACAAGCCGGCTTTCGATTAGACGTGACATGGCTCTGCCTACTACTCGCCACAGTTAATAAGCATTAAAGAATTTCTCATTTCTAATAGACGTAAAAAAGCTAGAACTCTTTAATAAAGCAGCTATTGTGTAAATGCAATGTAAATGTTTCATATCGCATGGTTAAATCATCATGGTTGCATAGTTACGACTGAATTTGGGATGTTTAGAAAAAAATATAATTACTTTTGTCGGGTTGTATTCAGACCCCGCTGTAAATGTCTCTCGTTATACTTTTGGTAGACGCGAAATAATTAATTACCCACTAACAAGTTCCGAACCAATTTTTGACTTCAACATTCAAATAGTTTATCTTGTTGTTCATTTACCGCTAAATGTTGTAAACTATTCACGATTTGATTGAAACTTCGAAATCGTATCGTAACGTGGGTAACAACCACGTGTCTGCTTTGTTATCGCTATTGATTTACTATTATGCCTTCATTTACATTTCGGAGTACATCATGCGCTGTATCTCGAATCAGCGTTATTGAATAACATGTGTAGGCTAGGATCAAAATACACGTTAGCGAGAATTCTGATGAATACGCAATCGGCCTTGTATGTTGTAGTACGCCTTCTCTTTGTTTTCATACGTGTAGGTTTGTAGATCACGAATATAAGGCAGGCAGAAGCATTGTGTTTTTAGTATAACAAATGCAGTTTTTAGACGGACTTTTGTGCAGCATTTTAGACTTTCAGACTATGAAGAAAGGTGAGAGCAGTTTAAAATTCGTCAGCAGTTTTCAGAACTTAGCGGTATAGTTTTTACTGGCGGTAAGCCATCTTCAGGATTAAACCTTCACTTAGAAACTGCCTGGCTTCCCTAAATAAAACTCTGCTCTCGTTTATTGGACAGAGCTACTCAATATTATGTTTCGTTCACCGCTATTTCAGGTAGATGCTGACATTTTACATCGATTGGCTTTCACGGATTTGTGTTTTAACAATTTAAATGTAAAACTGGATTTGGCTTAACGTAAGATTTAAAAATAGTCGTTTTTAATGCAATACTGTGTCACCTGTTGAGTCGGGGGACAGTTATTGCCATTTCGCCATAAACGAGGGCGCGGCTGCCTCTCACAGTAACATTTATAATCAATTTGACTTGACTTAAAGTCCTATGTCCCCTAGATGGGGCAGCAGGCGTCCACAGAATCCTCCATCATGAACGGTTTTGAGTTTTACGCTTCATTTCGCTCTGTGTCATCCCGATACTCGTCGCACATTTTTTATTTTTTATCGACACACCCTCTCACGCTCAATCTTTATCCTGGGCATATCAACTCTTGTGTCTATGTCCTTTCTCAATGCCATGAAATTTCCATCGCTACAGCATCCGCGTCGTAGATATTGAGTAGTTAACAACTTTGAATGTGAAAAGTACTATCGTAAAATACAGTCAATGTTATATCTTTCGTTCGAATCTTTGTTTGTTTTTGATAAAAACCATACCCATCTATACCCCGAGTATTGAGTATTGGACAATGACAACGACAATAGAGAATAATGAAACAACGAAGGCAGTTAACACATTTTCTTCTCTTTTCATTTGCGTAGGTAGCGTCATTAAGAAATGAAAAGACTTCAAAGCCCGTCGCGACAATCAACAGCTATTGGAGTAGGAGCGTCATGTTCACAAAGGCCTTTGCTTCAGATACGTCATTCATTCACTGGCTTATGAACTCCGACGCAAGGAACAGCTTTACGTGACCGTTTCTAAATAGAAGCTAACGTCCGTTTTTACTACAAAAGGAACACCTAAACGAATGTTTAATATTAACTGAAATATTGCGATTTCAACTCTCGGCACTGAGCCGAACGTTGAAAATCCATTGTTTGCACTTGCCAAGTTAGTGAAAACAGCCTTTTTAATGTTCATCTTAGAGTCAGTTTTCAAATGAAATAAAATTAATTTCAAGACGTTGGCGGTGTTTGATAGTTATTGTGTATAATAATGGTATTTTGTACACAAGTGGCTAATTAAAGTGATACTTCAAGAATAATGTTCCACAGGAGTTTTAATGATGAAGTCGTAAAAACTTCAGTCCTTAACCGTTGTACCTTAAATATAAGCAACAACAAATTGTAAGTTAGTGATATTAAAATTATAATAATGTCAGGTGTTTGTGGGGGACCATTACATTGCCCTGCTGAATTAACAATTATATTTTCCAGATCATAATAGCTGGCAATCACAAAGCCGTGTCGTCATGATGTCAAACCCTGCTTGTACTAAAGGGACGCTGTCCTACTGATCAGATAGGATTTCTAAGGTATACAGATTGTGATCCTCAAACGACAACGAACAAAGGCATAAGGCTCTCCCCGAGCACAAAGACAAAGCGCCCTTACCTGTTCCTCATAAATATGCTAAATCACTCCATATTCACAGTTATAACTAACTTTTGCCCGCGAATTTGCTCGCAGGTCGGAATTTATCCCTCGGGAACATCCTACCAGGATAATAATGTCCTAACACAGGTCGGCGTGACAAACCAACAAATTTTCACACGTATGACATTAGTTAGGACTTCCAAACTTTGCTGAGCACACTACCGTAAGCACGTTACTGAAATCACTCCATATTATAATCCTTCATAGTTCGTGAAACGACGACCGAAATCGACAAAATTGGACTCCCAGGAACTACGCTGAAACAGCAATTTATGTATTCCATGTTTCACGGTAAAAGTTAGAGTAAGCGTTTATTAAAATAAAATCCTTTAGTCCCGTATTAAGTTAATTCAGACGAATATCCAAATCCCTTTAAAGTATAATTATAGCTGTTAATTGCTTTGTACCTGTAGATTAATCAAGACAAACTGAACCCCAGTCAGATAGATTCATTGTTCTTGAGTACTGGCTGATTGATCTGCACGATGCACTCTTCTTGGAAAACTAAAACATTAGCATGTATAATCAGCCTTTAATGTTCCCTCTGCTGGGACACAAGCCTCCTTTCCTATGAGAGGGAGTGAGCCACCACGCGTGTCCTCTGCGGTTTCTTAGATGTCACATGTCTTCTCATGATTTTTTGGTTCTGGGACATGCATGCCGTTTCTACAAAGTTTCCCTTGTGCGATGTTTCTCTTCACCGTTTTATCAATCACACAAAGAAATCAATTACACAAATTAATGCTCCAGCTTTGGTTCGAACCCACGACCTAGACAATCGTGAGACGGGGCCGTTACCTCTGGACCAACACCATTGAAGCTTTATTATTCGATGGTTAGTTAGAACTTTTCCCTGACACTTTCATATTTGTGATTACACCACCAGACATACGCCCGATGCGTGCGATGACGATACGGCTTACATTCAGTAATCAGCCAATGAGGTTGAGTCGTTAATTTTTTTTAGTTAATCTATCTTTGAACTAAGTTGGCTTTCCGCCAGGAGCCTGTAAGTCTACTGTCAAGAGATCTGAAATAATTTCAATTCCATTCCATTCTCATAAATTTTAAGCTAACTGCTCATGTTTTAAAATAAGAAAAGTTTAATTGGTTTGTACGAAATTATAACCAGTTAGTTGCTGAAAATTCGACCCATCGAATGGGACCAAATTGGATGCGGTCTACTCCACAGACGCCGGTTAGACAATAGTATCGCAATAATTTCCACCAGTTACCACCAACTAAGTATTATTAAGTTCAGAGGCTCAATTACCTGTAAAATCGGTCGGAGATTGATTTATAATTCAAGTTCAACAAATGGCGGCTTGCCAGACCACAAAGATAAAACAATAATTTATCAGACAGCGGTTCGCTCTTTATTTATTGCGGGATGCACAAATCAAACTTTTATTAGTGTGCTGGGAATAACTTTTACTACAAAGATAAGCAATATGTTATAAGACTTCATGAATAAGAGAAACATTAAAGTAACTCTCACGTAATATTACGCTGCTTCAAATATTTCTATTCAGAACGGTTTGTTTTTCTTTCATCACTTGACGAATGTGAACTAAATTCGTAAACGATTCTCTTTCACAAGTTTCATACATTCTCCTTGAGCTTGAAATTGGCTGGTCTACTTGTTTATGTTTGTTGATATATTGTACCGAGGCGCGGACACAATATAAAGTGGAATGTTTGCAATTTTGCTCCGCTCCGCTGTGTAAAGTAATTTAATTAATGAAATGCAAACAAATACTTTCGGTTTTTAGATTTTATATACTTTTAGCTGATGTTAAACAGTGTTTATTTCAATTATATATTTTAATAAAATGTTAACAACCGTTCGTATCATATGAGTTTTCGTCCGAATCACAAATGGAGCTATTTTCTCCTGTAAATCTTTCAGCGATTGAATCATATAAGCTCTAAGATTTGGAACATTCCCAAGCAATAAATCTTGTTCCTAAACCACAATTTTGCTTTCAATAAAAAAATTCAATCTTATGGCTTACAATTTAGTTAGTTTTAAAATAACCTTATTTCTACAGTTTATTTCTTCGTAGTTGTATTTCGCTGCTGTAAAACAATTGTGGTGTAGAAGGCATGCAGCAACCCCAAGACAATAGTGGTCCATAGAGCTAACTTAGTACATAGTTGTCGTGCCAGTCCCGATGGAGCCGGAGCGGTAGACCGAGAGCAAATAGAATTCCGCCGGCGACGGACAACGCTCCGAGACAATGTTCCGTTAACCTATGAAGTACCTAGAGCTTATAATATACTAGTCTTCTATTGTCACACAGGGCGATGAACTATTCTGACTGACTCTGGCTATACATTTAAAGAGAAGATATGTTCTGAATCTTAAATGTTTAATATTTTCTAACAGTACCTTTTCACAAGGTTGCAATGACTATAGTTTTTTTCATTACTTCTTTAGCTGAACATCAAAATTAACCGAGATAATATAACGATAATTTAAAACACCCAACAACAAAAAATACCGCCTTATTTTGATGCATTTGGAGTGAAAACTGGGTCAGTATATATTGAAATATCAATTAGTTCTATGTTTCATGTTTAAATTCATTGTAAACTGTTTCCACTGTACTAATAAAAAATAATTCAACAATTTGAACTGGGGAAGGTTTTAATCTGCTAGACTCAAATATCAATGCAAATTCTAAACAGATAGCCCAAGAAAATATTTAAATGAACATTTCAATATTCTATTTTGTTAACTCGTAACCGATATCGGTATGTTGAAAATATTGATAGCTTAATACACTTAGTGTAACTCGGTCTACCTGGAGAGCTATCGATGCCGGCAACATGCTCCACTCATCGATATTTTCGATTCGCATTTGACTATGACCGCCTTTCTGTTCACGTCGCCGCGTGCCGTCGGTAAAATATTCCAATATGGCTTCAGCGCGGTCCTCCTACTACTGAACTATGACGTGACGTGACGTCAGCAAAAAGTTGGACAAATACGCTCATGCTGTCTCAACGTAAACAACGTTCGCTTTTTCAACTCGGAATTTAGATTTTACGTTGACGTTAAGCATTTTATGCTGTAGAGACTTTCCGAAACATTTTATTTTTACGTTTCGTTAACTTTATGGTTCACCATAAACTTGTATTCTCGAGAGTAATGGATTTGGTACTCTGCCATGAAAATCTGTTGACTGCGCAAAACGCCTGTGAAATATAATCGAATTTTGATTCAGAATTTTCAAGAAATAATGTTTATCTCGAAGCGGCTTCAGTTAAACAGGTAATAAAGAGTTAGTAATCCAAGTATCGCTTCGCCGGGGTCAGTCGTTGAGTGTCTCAACTCTCAACGGTCGGCTGATAAAAATTTCATGAAGTGAAGAGAGCAAACAGATTCATGGCGAGCTCGGCTTGAACTCCACCGCAATTTGCCCCGGGATGTAACAAATACTGAGATTTTAGGGACCAGTGAAAAGAGAACCCCTTTTCTATTTTCTTTGTTTTCGAATTGCATGGTTCACGTTTCCATTTTCACAGAATTTTCCTGCGGGCGTTTTATGTTGTTGTTTTATTTTTCACTAGTAATAAAATCTAACAACTAAACCTGATCTCGGTATTCCGTTTTTTTTTTTTAAACTTTGGCCCACACTAGGAATTTCTCTTGTATCGTGGGTGCGTTTACAAACATTTAAACATACATACACAAACAGCCAGACCCGGAACAACTACCTGTAGGCCATACAAATATTTGTTCCGTGCGGGAATCGAACCCGCGACACGCAGCGCAGCAGTCAATCGCTCAGCCACTGCGCCAACCGCGCCGTCATATCAATCGCGGCTGTTTGTTTAGATAAAATATAAAGCTTCTCGAATTTCATTGCGTACTATTTATACTGCAGTTTCACACAAATAAAGACACCATACACTTTATTGTTTGGTAGGTGTAACTACAAACTCTTAGCTTTCAACTTTCTGTAAACAAATAGTAACTTGTGCATTATCTCATAAATGCTTTAACACTAACAAACTTGGCCCATATTATGTACTTGGTACTGTCAGCTGCATCATTATTCATGTCGTGTGATTATTAGATCGCACTGTTCTACCTCCCCACTTAACTGATACATTGTCTGCGGTAAATGTACGAGTTAATATAGGGAATGACAGCATCCAGCGTCGTCCCGCTTCACTCATTCATAATTCATTACTGTAATTACAAAGTATTGTATTTATCACTCTTGCTTTTATTAATATTAAAACCAGTGGTTTCACGTAAACAGTTTTCGAAATGACCGTCTCGTAACTACTCATATTTAATGTATGTTGTATTGTCAACAACCGCAGCATTATTTTTCTGGCAGCGATCAGCTGTTCTAGATGTTGTAATGTTCAAATTTTGCGAGAGGTCGTAGAATCGTAAATGGCAAGCGGCATTCTACGGCTCGTGGAATGCTCTAAGCTAAAATCAGGAAGGAAGTGAAGGACACAAGGTCGCATCGCGATGAGTATGTGGGCTACGCGGCTAAGAGGCTACACTGCTACGTGGCTACGTTGCTACGCGGCTACGCGGCTAAACGGCTACGCGGCTACGCGGCTATGCGGCTACGCGGCTACGCGGTTACGCTGCTACGCGGTTACGCGGCTACGGTGTTTCGTCACTACGTTCGTAGCGTACATGAATATTAGAGCGAGCTACGGTAATACACCATTCAGTTTGTATCTTGCCCTCAGCCCCAATCAAAGCGTTTGCGAATATGGGGGCAGGGGTTTTTGTTTCACAGAATGAGTAGCCAGTGGGCTGTTTTATTGTGAGAGAGATTGAATCAAATGCGATTTGGGCTAATGAATATTAATTAATTGAATGAGTTGGCATGTGAACTTTGTTTCTAACGCACGCCTATTGTGTTGTTACTTTATTGAAAAAGAACTGATGGCATGACCTTGTATAGTTCCATCTCTTTCCCACACTGAAGTGACATTAAAGTTACACTACTACAAGAGGTGGGCCCTGAACGCCGAAAGTATTTTTGGTGGTTTTGTCTTTGCGTAAGATTAATTTTTAAATTAAAAAAGGGAACTTTTTATAAAAATTTTGTGCTTAGAAAATAATTAATATGGTTTTGGTCCACCAATATACAAACTGTACTATTGTCTAAACGGACAGAACTATTACTAGCGTAAAAGACATAAAAACCGGCCAAGTGCGAGTCGTACTCACACGCACACATAGTTCCGTAGCACCAAATAATATAATAAAAATATTTTAAAGGCTCATTCATATGTTGTGTTGTATTATTACAATTATATTAAAAAAAATATATATATTAACATTCAACAGCAAAACTAAATTTGTTTTTTAATGAAAAACAAATTATGGTATTTTAATATTTTTATACGCAAACCCTGCGTAGGGAACTGTAGCTGTTTTGACATGGAAAGAAAAATAGCAGGTTCAAACCCTGCTCGCACTAGAATTTTTTTTCCATGTCAAAACAAATTATGGTATGTTAATGAAAAACAAAGTTACTGTTGCAGTTTGATGAAAAAGTCCCATATCTCACAAACTAAACATCAAATATTATTCAAACCAATTTTTGTTGAAATTTTTTTTTACGTTCTACAATCCTACTTTTTTTAGAATTTTTCTCCTCCTTACTTTATAAATTAGAGGGGGGGGCGGGGGACACATTTTTTTTTAGTTTCAGTTCCATGTACGTGGAGCCTTCCCTTAAGCTTTTATTTTTTATAGAAATCCTAAAGCGGTTCACAGAATACATCTACCTACCAAGTTTCAACTATGTAGTCCTAATAGTTTGGGAATAAAGTGGCTGTGACATACAGACGGACAGACAGACAGACATGACGAATCTATAAGTGTTCCGTTTTTTGCCATTCAGCTAGGGAACCCTAAAAATGAAAAGGTTTATTAACCCCGGCTGCACTGTACCGAGCCTGCATGGAGGAAGACGAAACAGCAGCCCACATGCTTCTGCACTGCCCAGAGGTTGCAACATACAGGACAAAGTACAACGGTAACCCAGGTACTCTCCGCGAGATTGCCAGCAACACCAAGGCCCTGCTGGCCTTTCTCGGGGAGTTAAGGCGCTTTGGACGTGGAGTTGCGGACACTAGCCCTGTATACAATACAATAACCCGGGCTGTCGGTTGTACAAGTTCCGCGGAAGCTCTTTTAAACTCTCGTTGCTGTTGCAATTCAAAACTTTTGTTCGTGAACGAAGCCTCATATCTATGTTACCCAACTCCACTTTCCAAGCGCATTTTTCCGTTCTAAAATCAAAATCAAAGCATTTATTTCAAGTAGGCCAGTTACAGGCACTTTTGAATTGTCGAAAATTGTTCTCATAGTTTCGCATTAGTTACGTTTTGTAATAAATGTTGGACAAACTAATTAGTTTGAACGCTGACTCGCCCCTAACTAGTTACTGGAAACGTGGTTTTGATTTGAAATGTCTTTCTTGCTTATTGTTGTAAGGTAATAAAGAATGGACGTAGAACTTCGTCAAAGTAATTACTTGAGTACACTTAATTAAGTGTACTCTTTATAGATTAGATTTAAAATTAAGCAATAGATTTAAGTAAACGGCCATATTTCTCTGAATCTTAAAATTGCAAGAGTATCTCAACATTAATTAGTTAAATAATCCTTTTAAAGCCCGTTGTTTGAGTTAAGTGTCTAATCATTTATTCGAGGTGTTAATTTGAGGATTTCACAACACTGTTTTCAACTTCTAAGTATTCAGTAGATAATTCAAAGTTTGGCATATTTATTCTCAAGAATATTAGTGTCAAGAGGGCCCGAGGGATAACCAGTAACCTCGTCTGGTTGATTTACGTGGAAGGCTACAATTTAATGCTTAAACGGTCCGTTCTCATGTAAACGAGGGGACAAAATCTTTGGAAGAATATAAAAGGTTTTGCCGTTAGTAAACCCGACGAATAATTTAGAAGCACACGATGACTGGTGTGGGAACATACAGCGTGTGTCAGAATGGCGTGGTCATATTTACGGGTGAGCTACGCACCATCAACCTGAACAACTGACGGTACAGCTGTCGCAGTAGCTGCTGCGCTGCGTGTCGCGGGTTCGATTTCCGCACGGAACAATATTCGTATGGCCTGCAAGTAGTTATTCCGAGTCTGGCTGTTTGTGAGTTAAAATGCTTGTAAACGCACCCACGATGCAGGAGAAATCCAAGTGTGGGCCAAAGTTTAAAAAAAAAGCTTCTCTATAAACATACCGTAAACGCAAAAAAATATCAGCCGTCCCATACAAAACTCTAAGACCTACTCGACCCAAAGTATGGGACAGCTGATTATTTTTTCACGATGACGATGATAGTCCCATGGAGGAAGTTGTTCAATTTAATGGTCTGTACCTCACCATTAAATATAACCGAACCTTTCTGGTACATACTGTATATGTATAAGTCTGGAATACACACAAATAAGGCGTGAACAATTCGTTTGTATCAGAAGCCAGCTGAGACTGCGACGTGACGGCTTAAAAAATGGTGGAAGAAAGGCAACACAGAATAGATACCTATCTTTATTTCGTGAAACGAAACAGACTCAATGAAATAAAATTGAGCAGTCGAGCACAGAAGAGAAAAGTGAGCTTGTTACAGGAGTAACTGAATGAGTGATTGCCAGTAGCTATCAATGTTTAATGTTCTATTTTCAAATCGATCTTGTCAACCATATAGGGGAGGTTTCTATTCAGATTCACGACAAAGAGTATAATGGCGGATAGCGATATTTTGAGTCGATGGAGACTACAAACAAAGATACGGGATTGTTTCAACGAATATTTATTTTTCTAATGATTTTCCTCAAAGCTCTGTACCCGTTGCCCGAGTATTGCTTTAATTATTCAGTCGTAGCCAGCTTGAATTAACAACCATTTCTAAAGACATTAATACTGTAAAATCCACTCGCTCTTTTCTCAACTTGTTAAGGATCCTCCTAGGTACTTGGGTTTGTAATTTTTGCCCCGATTAGACGGTAGAACAGCGCGTATGTGATTTCTAATGCCGAGTTACCTGATACAAGGCTCATTGAGCAGTCAAAGTTAGGCGCCCATTTTAGGATACTGAACCAAATCTTCAAAGCTTCAAGAAAATTAATGCGGGGTGCGTCTACATTTACATACCTATACGTTTCGTGAATTACCTGCCCTTTTTATTTCGTGAAAACAGTTATTATTCTCTCGGACAAAGCGCGACTTTACAATTTCTGGAACGTACGATGGAAAATCAGTTCAAAGAAATTTTCAAAGTTATGGCTGGGGACAACTTTTGAATTCAAACCTTTGACGCTGTGAACTGGAATCGTTAGAAAAGTAAAAGAATTTATGTGAACATGGAACGAACCCGTACCCGATCTGAGAAATAAGAACAAGTTTATATGTAGTATTTAGTACTAAGTCTTAAGACGAAAGTCTATGACCAGTGTGTGTTGCCAGTGATTACATACGGAACCGAAACGTGATCGCTCACAATGGGCCTCATCAGAAGGCTTAAAGTCACCAAAAGAGCAAAGGAGAGGGCTATGCTCGGAGTCCCTTGCGTGATCAAATCAAAAATGAGGACATCCAGCAAGAGAACCAACCGACGTAGCCCGAAGAATTGCCAAACTTAAGAGGCAGTGAGCAGGGCACATTGCTCTCAGAACGGATGGCCGACGGGGCCGAAAAGTTCTGGTGTGGCGACCGCGAACCGGAAGATGTTATGTTGGAAGGCCTCCCACTAGGTGGACCGATGACCTGGTGAAGGTTGCGGGGATCCTCTGGATGCGAGTCGCACGGGACCGGTCGATGTGGCAACACTTGGGGGAGGCCTATGTCCAGCAGTGGACATCTTTCGGCTGAAATGATGATGATGATAACGCAGTTTCTACGCTTAATATCCACGTAGTGTGTCAATGCTCGACCATCACGTTTCCCGCTGTTCGACAAAGTACAACTAAGTACAAAAACATAAAATCGAATAGGTCTCGAGACATAAACTTTGAAATGGACGGGAAAATAAACGAGGGTTTTATGAGTAGAGATTGGTAGTCACGTCCGTACACTAACATTTTCATTATTAGCCAGCTCACAGTATTGTTCAATTTATTGTCTCGTTAGAACACATTTCCTGCCATTTTGGGAACATTGGAACAACGGAATTAATCAAAGTGCAGTAATTCAAAGTAATGTTCGTAGAATGGTGGTAAGTTATAATATAGAAGGGTGGAATACACCGACGCACAAACACTTACCTCGTAATAAGTACATCATTCTGAACGATGAATATTTTTTATGTGTGAGGGCCACATAGAAATTTTTAATCTGTAATTTTAAAAAACCCAGCTGTTTCCTACAAAAGTGTAATACCTACACGGTCAAAATATATGGAACTGCAGTTTTTTTTTAAAATTACCGGTGAAACTGCAATTAAGGAATAGGTTATAATAATAATGACGTTCGGTGCTGAACGATTCGGATTTTCTAAATAAACAATGCTGTATCTCGGGGTGCTAAGTAGTGGTATTCTACTTTAGCACACCATTTAATACATCGGAAACGGCTAGTTATAACCAGTTTTAAGTTCTTTAAGTCATTTTTTTTAATTTAAGAATTTCTCTTTTAAAACTACATTATGTACAGACTACAAATAGAACTAAAGTAATGATAAAAATAAGTTTTAAGTTGCAGCCCTTTATGGCAGTAACAATTGCCCTACATTTTGATTGCAGAGAATACCGTCAAGACGACTGAGTTCATTAAGTAAGAAAGCAATCAAAAACTTTCTTGAGTAAGAAACTTTGCTGAAAGTCCATGAAGCATGACTCAAGTAATTTATTTCAAGGTCTAGTTTTGGAGTTCCCACGGTAGGTACTTATTATAAGGTACTTCAGTTTTCACAATTGGTATTACATCCTGGGCTCGATCTATTTCTCGCGATGCCAAAACAAACAAAGCTGTCTTGTCGTCCGGCTCCATCGCGCCTAGGTGTTACGTTACGTTGTCAAGTCACTGTCGTAGCGACGAGGGTTGGGCAAAGCATTTGTAACGCGACGCTGCCCGGGATATAAAAGTCAAGTCATGGCCGTAATTCACCAGCTGCTGTTTTGTTTTATAAAGGTTCGGGCACATTATGTCAGCCCGCAGCGGGGAGGAGCGGGCCGCAATGCAGCGATAAATGTTTATTTAGCACATTAGTGACGGGCTGTGCCCCGGTATAGTGTGCGATAGTTCATATAAAATACATACGAGCGATTTGAGCGAATTTTTGCGCTGCTACCCGACCCGCTGCGGCCCGATATAATGTGCGCGAACCTTAAAGGTTCTAATCCAAAGTTTTAGGTGGTATTAAAATCTTTTTCATTACAAAAAGTTATACCCTTTTTCTTTTTTGTGATAGATGAGGTTTTAATTTCAACATAGTCGGTCCTCGGGTTTTAGTTTTAAGCACTATTGTCAATATGTTACAAATTATGTAGATCCCTATTAGATTCTCAATAAATTTAAATTGTTTATGGTGAAACTAAACATGTTTCATAACGTGGCAGTGGTAACCAATATATTTTCTATTTAAAGATCTAATCGCAAGTAAAGAAAATACGAAAGACACTCCTAAAGAAAATTGAGAGTCAATTAGATACAAGTACGAAGGAGTCTCGTGTTTCGACGTTGGAGACTCGGAGTACCAATTTCTTGTTCACTTTAGAAGTCGAACAGTCGATGTATCAGCACGACTGTATTGCCTGCTCAGCCGCGTGAACATCATTAATGAATCCCACATTATTGACGAGGGTCGACACCGTAATTATTTATAGGAAATGAAATACTTATAAAGGAGTCTGCTCACTATACCATGACTATGCTAGGAACGTGTCTAGCAAAAACATATTTTCAGCATTAAACAACAACACTCATTTATTTCCAGGCAACTTTGGCCAATAGATCCACAACCTTACAGATTAACATACATATGATAAAATACAAATTGTTTTAGTAAAAAGAACCTTAAAACTACGTCAGTAACACTTCACTTGTGTACTATATCACTGTGCGTTCATGTGGCACTTGCTCGTGGAAGCGGCGGAACACCACTCAGTGCGGCCAAAAGTCCTCTTCCAAGACGAGATGCACCGGTCCTCATACGTGGTAATAACAAAAGTGTGAGACTATCCTCATCTAGTCATGGCTCGTCGCGTGCTATGCACGGAGCGTATCGGCACCAGCAAAATATTTTCGCCGACAATGGTCGGTGACAGAACTGTCTGGGTATAGTATCATACTTTTCAATACAGAGAATACAGTTTATAACCACGTATGAAGACCGTTCTAAAGCCGTTATAAACGGGTATGATATGCTATTGATACGTTCTAGTGGACACAGTAGTCCGTGTCATGTTTCTTTCCGTGCCTCTTACGTTCATAGCACGGTCATGGTATGGTACGATGTAGTGGGCAGACTCCTTTTTGAAAGATCGCCTTACCTGATTGGATATAACAGTGATATCGGTACTGTTTACCTATTAAAAAAATATCCGTGACTCCATTTTGTGAGCGTGGATTTGCTGTGGTAATAAATAAATACTAAGTCTCAGTCGTCTTCTGGAAGATTAAGTCTGAAAGAGTGATTTAAATTTTAAAGTAAAAGGTACGAAGTGAGTTCGGTCGAGACCTGTCGGTTCAGAGATATTTATAGCACAAACAGAATAGTTTACGACGTTTCTTCCTGACATTAACTGGTAGGGATGACTGGGGAACTGGCCACTGAGCCATATTTCACACAGCTGTGTGTCGCAAGGTGGAACAAGCAGCTGCAGCTTGGTGTTACTCTCACGTAAGGTAAATAATGACCTTTATTTGGGACGTATTGAGAGCTATCGTCGCTAATCTTCGAAGGTGTAGATAGAGGTGAGCGTGCTTACAGAGACACGCTAACTGATCAGTGAGTGTTGCTACTGAGCTTCACCCACATTTCATAAGTTTTGTTAAAGTGACATGCAATAGGAGCGAGCATATTGTTATCAACTGGGCACAAAACCAGAATCCGGGCCGCCACTAAAAAAATCCTTTTACTACCAGTAGATAAACTTTCAAGTATAACCGTATTTCAAATGTTATCTTCAAATTACCACTTCCTGCAAATAAAAATATTTTTTCCGCCTCAAGTACTGCCTAAATCATTTTTTATTGGGCGTGAAGATAAGCTCATAATATGAAGTTATTCCCCAAGTTTGGTGCACGCACCCCTCCTACAGAAAAACTTCTATCAATTGCGAAAATCTTTTGCTGCGCGAGCAGGGAGGCTAAAGAGGCCAATTTAGCAGCATCGTATTTAAATTGTTCAATGTGGGCTTTTTAGACAACCAGTTTATTTTTGTCGCAATCAGGTATGAGGAAGTAATCTGAGTTTCAAAAGGTTTAAATTTATACTGAATTTAGATCAAACTGAGCACGGACTGAAAAGTACCTAAAGGCTTAACGCTAAATCCAGCAAAATATATATGTTTCTCGTAGTAAGAAAAACTTTCGTACAAGTAAAACCACTCCAGGAATTGGAAAAGAAAACACAGTAAGCTCAACATTATCTCACGTACATTTACATTATATCCTCAAGTGTGAGATAAACGCTGCTTTTCTCAGAAACCCCCAAGCATAGAAATTCTGGATTCAAATTACCCAATATTATTATAACAAGGGTTTTGGAACGTGTACATATCTGCATATTTTCGTAGTTGAATTAATTCTAGGTTGGATGAAGGTATTACGTTTTCGTGTTAGATATCTTGATGAATGTCCTTGTGTTTCGTAGAATGCGCCGCGCCACTCTCACAGCATCACGCTCATGTCATAAAGTACCTACATTGAGACTTTATTGGTTGATATCTGTGTCGTTAGTCGTCGCAAGCACGACTACAGAGCGGTCCTTAGTTCAATTTCCAGGTCGGGCAAAGCATTATTGGGCAAAGCGTTATTTTTTCAATAACGAATTTTCCACGGTACCCTGGAGTCTGTATTAGAACCATTTCCAGCCTAAAACACTCCACGTCCACTGCTGGACATAGGCCTCTCCCATACTGCACCATACCACTCTATCCTGCGCCTGCTACATCCCGTCTGAAGTAAGTAATCAAGTTTAAAAAAAAAGTACTGTGTTAACTCTAGGAATTTTTCCTGGATCGTACATTTAAACTCACATACACAAACAGACAGACCTGGAACAACTACCACACAAAAGTTGTTTGCTTGCGGGATTCAAACCCGCGACACGCAGCGCAGCAGCCAATAGCTCGGCTACTGCACCAACTGTGTCGTCAAAAAACGGCGGCGTTCCATCTAGTTGGGGGACGTTCCACATTAGCGCCTGATTGGTTGGTGTCATTTGAAGATTTCCAACACGAAAAAAAAAGAAAAAGTCCTGTAATAATGACACATAACTGGCAAAATGTGGGTGTTACTATACATCTCTGACAACCCTTCGAGGAATAAAGGCGCTATGTTATGTTTAATATACTGTTAAAAAAGTGTGAGACGTTACTCTGTGACCCTACTTTCTTTTATATCCTTCTGAAATGGCGGGTGCTGTTAATGAGATATTACTTTTGAAACATATTGTTACCGTTCCCGAGAATGTGTTGGATAGATAGGCAGTCTGGTTCTCTAGTAATAGAGAAAAGATATAAAAATATCCTAATATTTAATCGGGTATTCTTTCATTCATATAAGTTATAAATCGAATAACTCCATGACACCGAAGTAGGAACCAAGTCAAAAAAAACTGGCAAAGTGGACTCTGGCGAAAGGCCAATTAAGTTTTGGTTTCAAAAGAAGATAGAACAGAATAGACTAAAATGTGACCAAATATAGAAATATTCTAAGTAATTATTTTGAATAATACAATTGAAATGAGTAATATTATTTACATTAAGTTCGGGTCTTATAAATCTTTGTACATATTTCTCAAAACGAACAGTAAATATTGAGACACAAAATGATTAATTTGTCAAGTAAATGCTCCGTTAAGTTAAGGTTCCAGGATTCGTATGAGTAATGAAGTCTAATGTGCTGCCAGCTCCAGGCGTGCTCACATCAATCTGCGTTTTCAGCTGAAGCTCATTGCACACTTACAAGCACTGCATCGCATCGACAATACCTTACTTCATTTTTACTAGCTAATAGAATTTCGGAAATTTAGGACCTATTACTTTGTAAATGGTCTACAAAGATTGTCCCTAACTTCACCTTAAAATGATTCCTATAATTACTCTTGTCTTTAGCTATTGTGAGCTAAATAGAACTTTGAGAATTTAAGATCTATTATTTCGTAGAATATCATAACTTCGGACTTGCTTGTATACAAATAAAAAGATTGTTAAAACCAGAACAAGGATACCCTTTTTCGGCTTTTTTATTTTCTGCGAATGTGAACGTTTGGTGACAACATGATTATGATTACTTTCTCCGAAAACGACAAAAGTGTTTCATCTTCCAGTTATGAGCTATCCTCGTACAAAACGAGTACGGAACCCACGCTCATATAATTCAAGGAAATGTTACGAAATGTTTATTTGCTCTTCACGAGGAGCTACTTCCAACTCCAATTTATTATTGGGAATGTGAACATTTGATGACAAAAAATGTTTACCATCTGCCAGAAGGACAAAAGGTCTTCCATCTACTCCACTTAAGAGCCATTACCGTATAAAGTAAGTAGGGTACCCACACTCATATAATTCCAGTAAATGTGACGAAATGTTTATTTGCTCTTTACGAGGCGCTACTCCCAACTCCAAATAAAACAGACGAATCATTTTCGCGCTGAGAGTCAATGAAAATGTATCTATTTAGCTTTATATCCGTTCAAATGTCAGGATTGTGTTGAAGATAGGCCAGTCTAGTTTTATACGTTACTAACCCAATGTAGTAACGTAGAGATGAAATGTAATAATGCTATGAATGTTAAAGTGAGTTATTTATTTATTTATCAAGCCTTTACGGTTCAAATATTGTCAGACAATCGGGACTTCAGGAGCGATTTTATATAAATGCCATGGTGGTTTGCTGCCTTCTCGTAAACTTGAAATCTACAACGTTTCTCGCGCAAAAACGTGAAAGTAGGGTGGGTCTTTAGTAAAACGAGATGGCTGTAATTCTGAAATCAAATAGAGATAAGCATAAACCTGAGGGGTGTCCACCAAGCGTTGAGTTATCTTCATACCATTTTCAACATTAATAAGCAAATTAATGTTCATTTTGAGGTACCTCAATGGCAAACTCAGCACGTCAAGTACAACCACATCGTTAAAAAAAAGCAGCCCGTTTCTCATCAGCTGAGGCGTGACGTGCTTCAGTTAAAACCTAAAGGAAAGGAACCCGAGAATTTTATGACTTCGCGTCATGAAAACTGAAAATGTATTCAATATCAATAGCACAACAGAATTTCGGATTTCCAATAAAGAAATTTGAAACAGACATACATATCAGGCACAAATACTGTACGCTCTATTGAACGTTCACAGATTATACCCGAAAAGGAATTATAATGACCTGTAGCGTTTCACGTCAGCAAATATCCGGCTCACGGCGAATTTATGCCCCTTTGACGTGGTCTCATTACCAGCCCGGTGTACAGTGACGCCTCTCGGGAAGAACCTATACATAGTTACTGTTAATCGCTGTGAAAACTGTTAACATTCGGTGAAAAAGCTCGTGGTTTAATTGCACACATATTTTTAATCTGTAGTCTACATGCAATTAAAGTTGTTTTTTTTTTTAAGAATTTACATTTTTATAAACTTATACTTACTTACGGGATATCTTCCGTAATTGTTCATTGTTCATTATTTTATTGTTGTTTATTATTTGTTCGTTATTAAGTGACAGTATAAGTTTAGTTATAAACCAGTGTTACATTTTTATGTCTTGTCGCTATAGCAGATTTGAAAATTCTAGAAATGTTGACAAACTGATTGCATAGTTTCCACGCGGAATCGTTCTGATTCACAAGGGAATTCCATACAGCAGTTGTAAAATGAAACGTTGACATTTGATGTTCTTTTCATAAAAGAGTGACTCACATAAATACGTACCTACCAAATTAATGCACAAAGTGTCCCTTGATAATTGTTATGTATCGATACTAATATAATATTCACAAGGGGCAGGGCATGATTTAGGTAAATAAATACACCCATACATAAAAATCATCAAAACATAGGACTACGCCAAACGCTACAAAACGCTGCGTGCTAAGTACGAACATAATAATATAATTGATTGTGCGCAGCATGTTACATCGTATAATTGTACGTGCTAAGTACATAATAATATAATTGTTTGAGCGCAGTATGTTACATCGTATAATTGTACAAATGTAAGTACAGTCGTCATCAGATATATCGTAGCGGACGAGGTACTCAAATATTTCGGAGCAGCATTACTTTTCAATAAATTCGTTACACTAGATATGGTCAATAACATCAGAACAAGCAATTTGTCATAAATATAAGAGCAGCGACTTTTCAATAAATTCGGAGCACATAACGAGGTAAAAATATCAGAAAGCACAGAATGTCAAAGGTATCTACGCAGTCAGGATGATCATAAAGATCGAAACATTTATGGTAAATATACCATAACTCTGTATCACACAGTTTAAATTCGTTAGTTTCGTTGTTAGTAGTTCGTTCGTTGTTTTGTTTCGTTCGTTCGTTCGTCATTCGTTCGATATTGACTTGTAAGTTGTCAAAAATGATTTTGACAAATGCATAAGATAGTGTAATTTCACTGTCATATCTAGTGTAACGAATTTATTGAAAAGTAATGCTGCTCCGAATTATTTGAGTATTTCGCCCGCTACGATATATCTGATGGCGACTGTACAGCACTCATATTCGCAGCCAAGTCAACACAGCTTAGTGTTAATTTTACGATCCGAATTCCAAACGCAAATATAACTTACGTAACTACATACTTACATATGTATGAACCCATTTACTCATTATGCAATTAATTATGAATACGAACTAACTTCTGTTACTGATTACGTGCGTCGAATGAAGTAATACAATTAGAAGTAACTCCTCTATTTTCGCGAGAAATGTCAAAAACCCAGCGACGCGCGACTATAAACAAAAAGCGAACAAACTCGTGAAGTCAAATTGAGTTTGGCACAAGCTAGTAAAGCCTTACTGAAACCCGAGACAAATAATTGAATGAGAATAAGGCTGGCGCACCACTCGGCAGTCTTGGCTGGCCAGCGTGGCGGCGAGGGTACTAAGTATACTCCAATCTGTTTGTTGTTGAGTTTCTGCATCCGTTCAGACCGCCAAGTAAATTAATTACGTATCTAGAGTCGTTTGAGTTTCACAGGCGTTTTTCCTTTGGACAACATCTAATTTGATTAGTTTACAGACAGTCACTGATTGGATAGAAGACAAGGTTTAGCTCCGGTCTGCAATGCCTTTTCTGTTTTGTCGACGTGCAGTATGTGCGTACATAGAAGGCATTTAAACAACGCGCAACGGTGGCTTTAATATGCCACTGATTGTACGGTGCCAAGTTGAGAGAATAGCAACATTTTATTCCAGCTAAAACAAACATACTGTATGCTGATGTCAGCAGAACTTTGTTTGCACAGCTCGTATGAGTGCAAATAAGTGGAATATTTTTCCCATTCCATCACCTCACCAAGCTGCGGGAAAATAAACCGTTGAATTTATTCTGTTTTCTTTCATTCCTAAGGCAGATTGGAAAATGTACTGTTATCTCTAGGGGATTCACAGCCTTAAAAGTTTTGACCTGTTTGGACAGGCACATAAACATATAAATTCTTATTGTTCATCATAAAATAATAAAGGTTGAATACGTAAATCCACCTTCTATGAATTATTGATCACTTACTTAAATTCGTAGTAACGCCCTCATCCATTTATTGCTTTTGCTCGCTAAGTATCTATATTTAGAAACACATAGAAGATATACGTTTACAAGTTTGATACATAAGATTTGTTTTATGAGGGTTTGCAGAATTAATATTTTTTTAATACAAAATAATAGTTTTAGCTTCTTACATGATAAGGTTTTAGTTGAATTAGTAAACGTAGTGGATCACTAACAGTAATTAGCGTAAAGGCTTGATGTTGTATCTAGTTGTTACTACTTCTTACCGAAGTAAGTACGGCGCTCCGAGTTCACCCCGACGTGACATAAATACAGACTAAAGGAGCCGTAAATACTTTTGTATCATAAATCTTCCGATCTGAAAGATTATCCTGCTAACGCCAAGAAAACTAGAGCTTTCTTAACCTACTTCAAAAAAGGAGGAGTAAATTCTCAGTTCGAACCGTATAGTTTTTTGTTTTACTTTGCTTTGCTTTGTTTGTATCCTATATCTCCGGAATGTCCCATCAGATTTGCATGATTTGTTTGCAATGGAAATGGTTTTCAGTGTAGTCCTATATTAATTAGGTCAAGATCCCATAAAGATCTTTGGAAATAGACAATGTAATTCTTCAAAACGACCTGATTTGCTTATTGTACCAGTAATTAGTATCAAAGTAGATCAAAGAAAATTGCTGTTGAACTAGATAGCCCGAGGAACTTCTCATCAACGGACTGGCAGTACATAATTAGCAATATATTTCATAGAAACATAAACCCATCAAAAACATAAATATGAAATGAGAGCCAAGTTCAATATTATGATATATGCCTTGGTTGTTGACTTCAACGACAAAAGATGTGAGATCTAAATGGGTGCCAAGTTCAATGGTCAGTCCTGAAATTTATTTATAACATCATGAAATATTTTATAACAACTTAAAATATCATTTCTTCTTATAACTTAGGATAATATATTAAAGCCTTAGGTCTGACTTGGCTAGTTCTCATATAAGAATTATATTATAGCCTATGAAATGGTTTTAAGTTGTGTTTAAGTATGTTTAAGTATGTAGCGAAACCACGGTAGGTTCTAATATTAAGTCATTAAGTGTCCAGAGTTGACCTATGCGCTCGATAGATGGCGTTGACGTCGAGTTAGATCTCGCTATGGTTTCGTTACCTCTGTTAGTATAAGTAGTCTAAGACATATTTTTTTTGAGTGTAATCGTTTCATACAACAGATGCTAAGGAGTACTAGTGGTACTAGAGCAGTATTATTTCTCGCCTAACGGAGCCCTAGATTTTATTCATGGTCCTTCGAGACGGATTTGGCTGGGCGTGTTTTTGGTAATCACCGGTGGTGGTAGTGGTTACTACCCGTTTCGTCGCTACTGGCAGTGGATCGCTGTCCAGATCATCCCTACAGCAAGGCGGCTGGAAAGGCGTCAAGGCAGTGGTGGAGCCGGGTGGCAACATCTGGAGGAGCGGTGAACTCGGGAGGTGATAAGCAGGTTGCGGAGCGTCAGAGGGTGCCACTTGTAGCAGTCGCGAGTCGTCGAAGAAAATCGGTGACAGTGAGTGCGGTGTTCAATCGTGAGTACATTTTCGCTCTTATTTGCTGGAAGAGATAAAGTTGAAAATTTGTGAAGTGCATTCAAATTTGAACTTTAAAGTCAAGACTAGTGGAACTTAGAAAAATTCAAAAATATTTCAAGATAGTGAGATTTAACTTAGAAGAATTTAGTTAGTTTGGACTTGTAATAGT
Source organism: Noctua janthina (assembly GCA_963576755.1). NCBI lineage: Eukaryota > Metazoa > Arthropoda > Insecta > Lepidoptera > Noctuidae > Noctua > Noctua janthina. The sequence goes on from OY755055.1 coordinate 12,634,528, forward strand.
TTTAAGTAATATTTGGTTGAGACGGGGAATCCATGCCCGATTTTTAACAAAATTACTTGCAAAAAGACTTGTAAAATTTTGCCCAATTTGTGTTTCAACTTTATGTACATTTATTGGAAGTACGGGCAAAAAGACTTCTACTCAAGTTTCTGTAGCTTTGTTTACATTTTGTTGTGGTATTGTCGGACGATTTTGTTTGAGTGTTTCTTAAGTAAATAATTACAGATAAACAATTTAAAATGGAAGCGTTTAACGATTTGCAGGAGGATATTAGAGCTAAAATGCTGAAAGTTAAGACTAATTTTAAAAAGTCTCCAAAAGATCGTTTGACTGTTCCATATATTGAAACTAGACTAGATAACCTAGAGCAACAGTGGAGTTTCTTTACAAGCACTCGTACTAAAATTATTAGTCAAGTTAAACGAAGTGATTTGTATAGTTCGGATTACCATAAAAATAGTGTCTATGATGATGTGGAAGAATTGTATGTACAATTTAAGACTGATTGAAAAGAAATGTTATATAATCTAAAAACACCAGAGATAGAGTTAAATTCAAGGTCAAATAATCAATGTGAAGGTTTAACTAGACGGTTCAAGTTGCCAGAAATAAAAATACCTACGTTTTCTGGAAAATATTCTGAGTGGCAGACGTTCAGAGATTTGTTTTTAGGGCTTGTACATGAAAACCAGTCTCTGGATGATGCTCAAAGGTTCTACTATCTCAGGGGACATTTAACTGGTGAGGCGGAACAGTTGTTGCGAAACATTAAAGTGACATCTGATAGCTATCAAGCTGCTTGGGAAAAATTGGATAATATGTATAACAATAAGCGGTTTTTGGCTAATGGCATTTTGAATCGGCTGCTAAATCAAAAAAGTTTGGGTTCTGAATCTGCTTCTGAAATTAAGAAGTTAATTAGTACAACATCAGATTGTTTAGAGTCTATAAAAAATCTAGGTGTAAATATATGAAATATTTACACCTAGATTTTTTATAGACTCTTGGGATCTTTTGATTGTCCATATAATGAGTGCTAAATTAGACAAAGATACCCGAAAAGCATGGGAGTTAAAAGTATCTTCAGATCCAACTGACGAATTTCCAACGTTTGTGCAATTTTCCGATTTTTTGATGGGTCGTTTTAGAGGTCTAGAAAATTTAGAGTCAAAGATTAACAGAGTAGAGAGCAAAACTTCAAAATCTTTTCACATTGTGAAAGAAAAAAACATTGCGTCGTGTGCTTATTGTGCTGCAGATCATAAAATAACTGCTTGCAAAAAATTCGCCAAAGAGTCTAACGACAAACGACGTCATATTGTAATGGAGAAAAATTTATGTTTTGTGTGTTTGAACAGCAACCACTCTGCAAAATTTTGTAAAAACATGGTCCGATGCCGAGTGTGTAAACGCCGCCACCATTCATTATTGCACCCTAGTGGTGATTCTGGTTCTGTTAGCGCAGAAATTGAGACGGTTCACGAGGGAGCTTCGTCGACGAGCAAAAAGTCGATTGACGAAAATGCTGCATCAGACAGCAATAAGGTTACCGCGCAAGCGGAGGGGTCTAGTAAGCCACTTGTGTCTTGTCTTTCGACAGGGAACTGTTGTAAAACGGTTTTATTAACTACAGCTGTGGTGCAAGCTGAGTCGAAAGAAGGGACTTATCTTCCGGTTAGGGCGTTATTAGACCAAGGGTCGCAAGGATCTTTTATTACAGAAGCTATGGCTCAGTACTTAGGATTAAAAAAGATTGCGGCCAAACACATTATTGTTGGTGTAGGTGGTGACAAAAGTGTGACTTCGAAGTCCACGGTCAAAATTAATATAAGGTCGAGAGTAGATCCCCAGTTTCAGGTTAAGGTTGATGCTTATATCTTGAAATCAGTTACGTCCCTTCTCCCAGTTACCAAAGTAACCAGGGTAGAATGGGTAAATCTGTCAGTTGATGATTTGGCTGATCCTGAATATCACAGACCTAATAAGATTGATATCTTATTAGGTCTGTGATATTCAGGATCAGCTGAATCATCAACTGACAGATTTACCCATTCTACCCTGGTTACTTTAAGATTGATATCTTATTAGGTGCTGAGGTTTACAGTCAAATCATTCAAGAAGGCATTCAAAGAAACTTGGGTGGTTCTCTCTTGGCGCAGGAGACTGCATTTGGGTGGATAATATCAGGCGTCTGTGAGGTAGATAATTCATCCGATATACATTCTCACATCCATGTGATGCATTCAAGTTTTGATGCTGACGACATGCTGAAAAAGTTCTGGGAACTGGAGGCTGAAACATCAGGAACAAAAAAAATGCTCACGGAGGATGAACTTAAATGCGAAAAACTATTTACAGCTTCCACGATGAGAAATACGGAGGGCAGGTATATTGTGAAATTACCGCTACGTGAAGCTGACCCGGGCAGCAGGCTTGGTGAGTCCAGGAGTATTGCTGAAAAAAGAGTAAAAGGTTTAGAAATAAGGTTAGGAAAAAACCCAAAACTAAAGTCAGATTACATAAAGGTCATGCAAGAATATTTGGAATTAAATCACATGGTCAAGGTTACCGAAAAAGAAAAGGATAATAAAGCAGCAATTTATTTACCTCACCATGCAGTTGTCCGGGAGGATAAGGACACGACGAAGGTCAGGGTCGTATTTGATGCTTCCTGTAAGGGAACCAATGGCAAGGCACTTAACGATGAATTAATGGTTGGCCCGGCGTTGCAATCTGAACTCCGCCATACCATTATGCGCTGGAGATCGCATAAAATAGGTCTGGTAGCGGATATCATCAAAATGTATAGGCAAGTGTTGGTAAATAGGGAAGATACTCCATTCCAAAGAATTCTTTGGAGAGATAGTCCTGGAATGGAGCTCCAGGAATATGAGCTGATTACCGTTACTTTCGGGACAGCATCAGCACCATATTTGGCGGTAAGGTCGTTGCAACAGCTGGCCTATGATGAGTGCTTGGATAGGCCAGGTATTGCAAAAATCATCTTGAACGATTTTTATATGGATGATGTTATGACAGGAGCTGAAGATATGGAAGGTGCTTTTAATATTTACTCAGAGTTAAGTACGGTGCTAGCCAAGGGAGGTTTTCAACTGCAAAATAGGAGAAGCAATTGCCGAGAATTGTTGGCTAAGATATGGGATGAAAAAGGTGGCAAGGATGAGGGATTAAGTATTAAAGTTGATGACTTAACAAAGATTTTGGGACTTACCTGGAATCCAAGTGGTGACTTCTTTCAGTACTCCGTCGTTCTCACGCCGCTAGTTGAACCTGCAACGAAAAGAAAAATTATTTCTGATATTTCACGTTTATTCGACCCACTCGGATGGTTAGCGCCCAGTATTATTTTAGCTAAAATATTAATACAAAAGCTGTGGCTAGCTGGAATTGGGTGGGATCAAGAAGTTCCAAACAATTTATTAAGTGAATGGCTTACTTACCGTCGAAACTTGGCTGCTTTGGTTGAGATAAAAATCCCGCGTTGGTTACTCACGTGTAATAAAAATAAACGCGAATTATTCGGGTTTTCGGATGCCTCAAAGGTGGCATATGCTGCTGTCGTATACCTCAGAGTAGTGGATGACCAGGGAAAAGTCCACGTCTCTTTATTGACATCTAAAACGAAGGTTGCGCCTATAAAGCAAGTGTCGATTCCCAGGCTCGAACTTTGTGGGGCGGTACTGTTGGCTAAGCTCATTGTGGAAGTAGCTAAAGTTATGGGAATAGCCAAGGATCAAGTGCATGCTTTCACCGACAGTGAGGTAGTTCTGGCCTGGATAAATAATCATCCGAGCCGCTGGAAGACCTTTGTGGCGAATCGGGTCTCAAAAATTTTATTAACTCTAGACACTCAGCACTGGTCTCATGTACCCACCAAGAAAAACCCAGCGGACTGTGCATCGCGAGGTATTTCGCCTGCAGAGCTTTCAACAACTTCCATATGGTTTGAAGGTCCGGACTTTTTAAGACAGGACTTGATTATTTTTAAAAGGCCTAAGCACCTCGTGACTAATCTCGAAGAAGTTAGAGTACAAACGGCTGTCTTTGATGTTGTGTTTTGGCAAAGGTTTTCCTCTTTCTCCAGGCTTGTTCGAGTGATTGCCTACTGTCGACGATGGTTGAATGTGAGAGGAAAGGTAAATCAGATCAGGCACGACACTAAATACTTGTCCAGACAAGAAATTGAGGATGCTATAGAAGTTTGTATTAAGAGATGTCAGGAAGAAGGATTTTCGGAAGAGTTGGAAGACCTGAAAAGAAAGGGAAGTTTAGATAAGAAAAAAAAGAAGCTAAGGTCCTTAAACGTATTTTTAGATTCAAACGGTATAATAAGAGTTGGCGGCAGATTGGAAATGTCTTCTTTAACATTTAATGAGAAACATCCGATTCTTATACCAAAGGAATCATTTTTAACAGGACTTTTGATTGCAGAAGCGCATCAACAAACTATGCACGGTGGTCCGCAACTCATGATCACGTACTTGCGGTCGAGGTACTGGATTGTAGGGGTCAAGGCTTTGGTTAAAAAGTGTTACAGAGGCTGTGTCACTTGTATTAGGTACTCAACCAAGGCCACGTCTCAGCTCATGGGACAAGTACCTTTATCACGTGTGACCCCAAATAAGCCCTTCTTCATTAGTGGCGTAGATTACTCAGGGCCTATCAATATAAGAGTGTCCAAGGGTAGGGGCAATAAGTCCTATAAGGGTTACGTTGCATTGTTTGTATGTATGTCGACTAGAGCGGTGCACCTCGAGGCGGTCAGCGAACTAAGTACCCAAGGTTTCTTAGCTGCCTTTAGAAGGTTTGTTGCAAGACGGGGTAGATGTGCTGAGTTGTACAGTGATAACGGCACAAATTTTATAGGAGCTGCTCGCGAGTTATTGTGCCTGTTCAATGAAGAAAAATCAAACTTCAAACCGGAACTGGCAGAATATCTCGCGAACAACAGAACTCATTGGACCTTTATTCCTCCTCGTGCGCCCAATTTTGGGGGACTTTGGGAGGCAGGCATAAAGTCCATGAAGTTCCATCTTAAGCGAGTCATAGGGAACTCTACGTTGACTTATGAGGAGATGGCCACAGTGTTAACTCAAATTGAGGCATGTCTAAATTCGAGGCCAATGTCACATGTAGAGGATCAAAACGAGCTTTTTGTATTGACTCCTGGTCATTTCCTGGTGGGGGAACCACTCGTCGTAGTACCAGATTCAAATTATGTAACTTCGAACATCCATACTCTACGGCGATGGCAACTCCACCAGCGAATGATGCAGGACTTTTGGCGCAGATGGTCGCAGGATTATCTGCATCAATTTCTGCAAAGGAATAAATGGGAGTACCAGAACCCAGAACCATCACTAGGCGATGTAGTTTTAGTTAAGGAGGACGATTTACCTCCTGGAAAGTGGTTGTTGGGCAAGGTGGAGCACAAACACCCTGGTCCGGATAAAATTACACGAGTAGTTACCATCCGTACCAAAAATTCAACAATCAAAAGACCTACATCAAAATTATCAATACTGCCCATAGCAAAATAATTTTCTGCTTAGCAGTACTTACTTTAGACTGTGGCATGGTGGGCGGTTTGAAGGACATTTTGCATTATGTCCTTGGTGGGCGGTATGTTTAAGTATGTTTAAATATGTAGCGAAACCACGGTAGGTTCTAATATTAAGTCATTAAGTGTCCAGAGTTGACCTATGCGCTCGATAGATGGCGTTGACGTCGAGTTAGATCTCGCTATGGTTTCGTTACCTCTGTTAGTATAAGTAGTCTAAGACATATTTTTATTGAGTGTAATCGTTTCATACAACAGATGCTAAGGAGTACTAGTGGTACTAGAGCAGTATTATTTCTCGCCTAACGGAGCCCTAGATTTTATTCAAGTTGTTATAAAATATGTTATGTTGTTATAATTAATCTCGGGTAGCTGACATTTTACGCTTACACCATAGAAAATAGAATGACCAGCGCCGTGCAAACTGCGAAGCTCTTTTAGTCAAACAGACCGAAGCCCATGTCCTCATCTTATGATTCAGAGTCTTCCTTCTTGGTCTCCTTCTCTTCTTTCTTCTCATCTTAAAGTGAAAGCGGTAAGAATGTCATCCACATTTCATTCAGACAGTTCGTATACCTAGGTTTTGAACGTTGTGAACTCGTTCTCAGAACAATAATAGTCAATAATAGTCTTCAATTGAGAAACTTTATCATTAATAGTAGGTATTAATGAAATAGGTACTTTTCTAAATATTTCCACAATTTGCTTTAGTACAAAGAAAGTTGGAGATTTTCAAATGAGAATTAAATATGGCGACGAACTGTGTTTTTCGTCAAAACATTTTCACTAAAACTTGCCAACCTCATTAGTCGAACATCCAATTAATGAAGTTCTAGCCTAGTTTCAGAATGCTCAACATCTGTCAAGCAGTTCTGGAGAGGTGGAACGAGTAGAAAAGGCGGTCACGATCGGAACCCTGAAGTGGTCACTCGGGTTTTCAACAATCTTTAGTCTATCTACTGTTTAAAATTATTTATTTTGCCCCTTTTGATTAATTATTATTCGACTTACTGATCCGGAAATTAATCAAAGTATTTTTATAACTTTGTCTTTTGCAAACCTCAATTAATCTCGTTTGTGAAAAATCCCTGAGTAAAAATAAAAGCTAAATATGTACTTCATTATCCGGGTAGAATGTCCGGAAAAATAAATCAAAAATATTTTTTTTTATTTTGAAGTTCAAACCTACGCTGGAGGCATGAGCCTCCGATCGCCTTAAGTAACTTTCTTATGGGTATGTAAGAGCCATATCACAAAGCAAAGCTTCTCGATGTACCAGAATCAAGTCAAGATCAATCTGCCTGCCATAAGTTAAGGGTACTGAACAGGTAGCTTACAAACATTCTACAAAGTTGAAAGCTAAGTGTCTTATTGTACAGATTAACTGACAAATAATGTATAAATAGAAGAATAAACTTGTAAGAGCTTCATTGAATAGAATCGAAAACTTCATCATCTATTGTAAAAAGTTTCAGCAAAAGAAATTCAATTATGGATAAAAAGTTATAGTCCTTCCAATTTTTTGTTTGTAACACCATTAATTTTGCATTTTATTGTTAGCTCGGCCAAGGCTTGAAACTTCTTAGTCATATTAACAATGTAGATACGATCGACTCAACTTGTTCTTTGTATAAAAACTGAAAGAAGTTTGTTCAGTTTTTATTAGTTAAATCAAGGTTTATTTTGGATTATTATGATAACAACTTGAGCACCAAATCAAACATAACGTGGATAACCTTCAATTTATCTGAATATGAAGTTAGTTACCTAATGTACTAATATTAGGTTATATTGAAGATATAGCACACTGAACTCTCACCCCCCACCCGCCCCCTCTCTCGCTCTGCTCTCTTAAGCTCTCTAAATAGAAAGAAAGAAAAAGTATATATTAGACTCACACAGGAAAAAACACAAAAAAAAAAATGGATTCCACACCATGGATGGATGGATGTGTACTTGAATCTTTTTGTATATTTACATATGTACATAGCTGACATACCTATGTAGCTCCTGACAGGAAAATTAATTGTTTAGCAAATAGAGACCCGCGTCACTACGTCAATTTGCCGTGTTACACCCTCCAAGCTTTGAATAAAATTGATAATACAGAGATAGCCCAAGCATACTAGCCAAATTCTAATGGACTTCGTTAATGTAAGTCAGCTTGTACAGTGTAATCACATAAAAAACTATTCTGGGCGTACACTGGACTTGGTGCTATCTTCTGTGCCCTCATGTTCAGTAAAGGAATCCAACTCTTCTCTAGCGGTTATCGATAGACTCCATCCTCCCCTTGATATAACTCTTTCATCAGTAAATAATCGTAATCTGCCATATAATAGCTCTAATTTTAGACCTAACTTTTATAAGGCAAACTATAAAGAAATTAATAATTATCTTAATAAGCAAGACTGGAATGGACTTTTTAAAAATAGTGATCATGTAAATGACATGTTAACAATATTTTACAAACATTTATACGAAGCCATTAAAAATTTTGTGCCTGAAAGAAAACAAAAGAACTGTCGTTACCCACCATGGTTTAACAAAACAATAATTAAATCCTTAAAGGAAAAAAATAAGTTAAGGATACGCTTTAAGAAATATAGTAATCCTATGGATAAAATTGAGCTTAATTTAATTTCCAAGCGATGTGAAAAATTAGCCATTAATTTATATAATGATTATCTTAAGAATTTAGAACAGGGTATCAAAAATAATCCTAAACTTTTCTGGAGTTATATAAAAGCAAAACGAGGCGGATCTAGTGCTTACCCACAGACTATGACTGACGGACAGACTATAACATGTAATGGTTCTGAAATCTGCAATCTTTTTGCCATTTACTTCTCGTCCGTATACACATCTGACAGTAATATGGAAATAAATTGCAAGACAGAGTTTCTACAAGCTCTACATAGTAATAGTCAGTGCTTGAGTGCCCCGGTAATCGATCGCGACGGTTTGCTTAAGAAACTCAAAACAATTAATATTAACAAGGGACCAGGACCTGATGGCATCCCACCGATATTCATTTCTTCCTGCGCGGCAACTCTGGTCTCTCCTTTAATGAGAATTTTTAATGCGTCGTTAGCCTCAGGGACTTTTCCGTCGGAATGGAAAAAAGCAAAAGTGGTTCCAGTGTACAAGTCAGATAGCAAAGATATCATTTCAAACTACAGACCTATTTCAATACTTTCTACTTTCGCAAAGATTTTTGAATCTATTATTTGTCCGTACATTCAACATCATCTTAAAATATACCTTAGTGACCATCAGCATGGTTTTGTAACAGCGAGATCTACTACTACAAACTTAGTAACTTTCACGGAGTCATTAGTTCAGGCAGTAGACCAAAGCAAACAATTTGATGTAATATATACGGACTTCAGTAAAGCGTTTGACAAAATGTCCCACGCCATACTAATTTACAAACTTGCAGCTTACGGTGTTACGGGGTCCCTACTAAAATGGTTTGAATCATATCTAAGAGAACGCAATTTCTACGTTGTTGTGAATGGATTTAAATCTTCAGAGCACATAATAACTTCTGGCGCTCCTCAGGGTACGCATTTAGCTCCAATAATATTTAATATATTTGTAAATGACCTTCCCCAATGTTTCCAATATTCAGAACCTTTTTTGTATGCCGATGATTTGAAGTTTGCACGAATGATTGAATCCCCAATAGACAACGAGCTTCTACAGGATGACCTTAACAGAGTAATTGAATGGTGTAAAAATAACAGAATGCAACTGAATTCTGACAAATGTTATCACGTTAAATTTACGAGAAAAAATAACTATATAAGTACAGAATACTACATTGACCAAGTTAAAGTTCAAGAACTCGAAACAATCAGGGACCTAGGAGTACTTTTCGATAGAAAAATCAGCTTTATACCTCACTTTGAACATATCATTAAGAAATCATCAAAAATGTTAGGCTTCCTGCTTCGTAATACGAGAAGTTTTCGTAAGAGCAGTACCAAAATAATGTTATATAACAGTCTCGTACGTAGCATATTTGAATACTGCAGCGTGGTATGGAGACCTCACTACGCCACTCATATGCTGCGGTTAGAACGAGTGCAGAAGCGTTTTGTGTGGCACTTAGCTTTTTGTGAAGGGAAAGCTAATCAGCTACCCTCCTACAAAACCCGCCTGCATTATTTCAAAATGCACACGTTATCCACACGCAGAGACGTCACCGACGCCATATTTTTGTACAAAATAGTTAGAAATCGAATTGATTGCTCTAAATTGTTAGGTCTTATTAGATTCCGTGCTCCTTCTAGATATCCGAGAAATATAATTACACCGCTATGCCCACCTCAACGTAGGTCTGTACTTGGCACAAACTCACCTATACCTAGATTATGTAAAATTCTCAACAGCTGCAGTGATTTAGTGGATATAAACCAGGACAGTATTAATAAATTATTAAAGTAGTTGTAAATTATTCATTTGCAGAGACATGAATCATATTATAGTAATAATAAATAATAATAATAATTTTAAATTTCAGTTATCCGTTAATTTATTATACCATTTAACTTAACCTAATGTAATATAATACTTGATGTAATATAATTTAATTTAATTTAATTTTGTTCAATTTTAATTTAATAAAATCTATAATCTATGCACCTATTTTAATTATATTTGTTAATTACTATTTTAATTTTATGTGTCTTGATTTTGTTTAATTGCTATGACTTAGTTAATTTATTTTTTAAATTTAATTTAATTTTTTTCCAAAATTACTTCCAAATGTGTTTCGATTTTTTTTTTTTTTAATTGCTGTTATGACTTTGTTAATCATTTTATTTTTCTAATTTTAATTTTAGTACTAAATAATGTGTTTCGATTTTAATTTTTAAATGCTATACCTTTGTTGGCTTAGTTGTACATCTTATTATGCATGCGGTGGTCTCCTATAAGTGAAGGAGTACACCTACGTGATACTTTTGTCGTCGATTTTTTATTTTCATGTGTCTGTGTATATCCTTTGTTGGAGATCCTAAATAAATAAATAAATAAATAAATAAAATATGAATCCTCACCTCAAGAAGTCGCCAAATTATTAAGAGTGAAACCAACAGACATCACAATAGTGTCTCAAAATATAAAAAGTATTTATTCCAACTTCAATGACCTTCAACTTAACCTAGTAAATCTAGAAATTAAAATTGATATAATAATTCTAAGCGAATGCAGACTAAACCATAACAAATTAATACCAGGAATACACAACTACTCATCGTACAAAACGACAAACCATTTAAATAGAGCAGACGGAGTGGTCGCGTACAGTAAAAATACACACAGCGCTATAGTTAATGTAGTGATACTTTCACAAGCATCCTGTTTACAAATTAGCCTCAACCCTGACTTAATTATTTTGGCAATCTACCGATCGCCCTCTACGTCAAACTCCGAAGAGTTTATTTTCTCCCTTAATCAACACATTACAACAATTAAACCCGATAAATCAACATAATAATCACTGGCGATATAAATATTAATTTAATATGTAATCAAGATGAGCAAGCTGTTGATCGCTCAAAAAGATTAAGTTATTTAAACATGCTGTCAATGCACGGGCTGCTGCTAGGTCACACACTGCCTACCAGAGGGAAAAACTGCCTTGACCACTTTATCCTAAAGTTAAAATCGTCACGCAAAACTGGAACTGTAGCTATTATCAATACTACTGTAACCGATCACTTTATGACTTTTTTAAAACTATCTGACCAGGAATATAAACATAAGAGCACTGTCACAAAAACTACGCTAAATATAGAGAACGCACTAGAATATTTAAAACAAAGTAACCTCCAAAATCTGTTAGACTTAGATGACCCTAATACACTTACCGATCGCCTCATAAATATATTACAAACAAGCCTTATCTAGAGTACTCTAACTAAAATAATTCCTGTGAAACACAGGCTGCTTAAACCATGGATGACCATTGGCTTACTTCGATGCATTCGAAATAGGAATGACATGCAAAAAACGCTTAAGACAGACCAGTATAACGAAATATTAAGAGTCACATACAGAAGATACCGTAATTATTGTAACTATATCATCAAAAAACAAAAGCAAACTTATGATAGACAGCTCATAACCAAAGCACAGAGAAATCCTAAAAAACTATGGGACACAGTTAACACTATAACTCAACGTTAACCTAATAGAACACCAAACACGGAGCTTTTAAACTTAAAACCAACCGCACAGGAGTCTGCAAATGCAGTTAATGAATATTTTTCTAGCATAGGCAACGTTCTCGCCAACGAAATCATTTCGAACACCTCCAGAACACACGCTTTTCATCCTGGCGCAAATGACAACCCCCCTTCATCTTCATTCGTAATTCTTTCAACTGATCATAAAGAGGTGTACAGTACTCTAATGACTGTAAAGTCTGCTAGCGCCCCAGGGTGGGATGGTATCCCGGTTAGTTTCCTAAAGGCAGCCCATGGACTGATTGTTCCAATTATTTCTCATTTGGCAAATTTGTGCTTTGACCATGCGACATTTCCAACGGCTCTGAAGCTTGCCTTAATAACACCAGTGCATAAGAGTGGAGACAAGACAGACCCAGCGAACTATAGACCCATATCAGTATTACCGTCCATCTCCAAAATTTTAGAAAGACTAATAAACTCACGTCTAATAAATTATCTTAATAAAAACAAATTATTGTCACCCAATCAGTTTGGCTTACGGCGAGGAATGTCAACGGAAGATGCTGCCTTGGCTCTTGCCTCCACTGTAACCAGTAAAGTAAACTGTGGAGACAGGTGCCTTGCTGTCTTCCTTGACCTCAAAAAAGCGTTCGACACTGTCTCTGTCTCCATTCTTCTGGACGTGTTGGAAAGCAATGGTATAAGAGGTCAGCCACTTGCTTTATTCAAGGACTACCTATGTGGGCGAAAGCAAAAAGTCAAAATTGGCGACACTGTTAGTTTAGATGAAACTACTACTTACGGCGTTGGTCAAGGAAGCGTGCTCGGCCCCACTATGTTCTTAGTTTATATAAACAGCCTCTGTAATATGAACATAGAAGGAAGGCACATCTACTCATACGCGGATGATACTGCCATAGTGTTTAGCGACACAACTTGGAGCAAAGTAAAGAAATTTGCCGAGTCCGGCCTGTCTAGGATAGCATCATGGCTCGACCACAATCTTTTAACCCTAAATAAAACTAAAAACACCTTCATTTGCTTCTCTAAATATAACCATTCACAACCCTCAGATGACTTTCAAATAAAAATTCACAATTGCCAGACCCCCTCAAACTCTAACTCTGTTTGCCCTTGCATAAAAATTGAAAAAGTCCAATATACCAAATATCTAGGTATAATGATCGACCAACGTTTATCTTGGCATTGGCATACTGAACTGATAATGAAAAGAATTCAGAAACTAATCTGGACATTTAAAACACTGCGTTACGTGACTACTAAAAACCTTCTGTTACAAATTTACACATCACTGGCACAGTCGGTACTAGCATACTGTTTACCAGTTTGGGGAGGAGCAACAAAAACTAAATTCCTAGAACTAGAAAGAGCTCAGAGATCACTACTAAAATTTATGCTATTTAAGCCTTTTAGGTTCCCTACTGAAACTCTTTACCTGACTTCTGATGTTCTGACCGTTCGAAAACTTTATGTACTCCAAATTATTTAAAAAAAACATAAAGCTCTCGCCTTCGACTCCATGACTCGACAAGGAAGAAGGAAATACATGATCCCCAATGTTCCTGTTAAATCAACTTTTGCTAAGAGACAGTACGCTAGGCAATCTTCTCACTTATATAACTTTATTAACAAAGAATTAAATATTTATCCACTTTTGTATCGAGACTGCAAAAATGCTCTGACTGAATGGCTAAAGACAAAAACTTATGACGAGATTGAGAATATAGTCCAAACTATATGTTCTTAGATGCATATTAATAATAATCGGTTTTATTAATGGAGACTACTTTTCTTCACTAGCTCATATCCAATGATATTTAAATACCTTATACTAACATTAAACACACATACACTCGCACTCACTCACACACACCAACACACGATTACACACCCTCACACTACAGCGCGCCTTTGATTAATCTTTATTTTGTTTATGTTTTACTTTATATTTTTGATTTATATCACTTTATTTTCCAATACCTACTGTAATGGAATGTCTATTCAATAGCTTATACAAGTTGTAACTACTGGGAGAGCGGAATTCCAAACACAAGTATACTTCTTACTTAAATGGAAATTCCCTGAAGACCAAATGTAAACGTATTCTTAAGTTATTGAAATAAACATTTATTTATTTATAGCCATTTTACGCAACTGTCAATGACAGTTGTGATTTATATTAATTTTCCCTGACTTAACATATATTATATTATATTAATCACGTAAAACATTGTATTAAAGTGGATCCGTTACAGAGAATAGTCGGCGTGTCTCGTCTATGACATACCTTTGTACGCGGCACGTAAGTTATGCTGTACCGTGAACAAACAACTCGTATGATGCTCTAGTTTCAATACAAACCAGGTACCCACTTTATATTATGAAGATGAGAAGATGAAGATTTCACAGAAGTTTCCGTACCTCATTATCATAGTCCCGTTGGTGTTCTATGAGGTCACTATAGTATTACCGTGCGATATTATCATGGTACTATCTTGTGACGAGAAAAGTATCTACCTGATAGTATCAAGAACGAAAACTATGCAAGCGTTTTATTTGTAGCAGTCAATGAGACAGGCCGTTTTCTAGAACATTACTTTACGTTCGGAAGGAGTGTTCTGAGGTCCTAGCGCGAGCGCACGTTGTAAACGTTAAGTAAATACGTCGATTTTAAAATTAAGAATACCCGTTTCACATAAAATATTTTCGTAATTTTAAGAATTTATTCATGCCTATGGATGGTAATGATTGTGCTTCTTGAAAATAATTTAACTATTTTAGATAAATTGTTTATTCAATTGCTCTACGAAAATTGTATTTTTGATAAAAAAATCGACGTTACGATTTACGTTAAGTTTACACTGCGCGCTCGTGCTAGGGCTTCTGATGTTTAGTTGAGCGATAATTGGGATTCCATTAATCTCTGTTACAGTATTTTTCATTATCCAATAAGCGATATACAACTGCTTCACAACTCGCTCCCAACAAACACGCTGTTGTGAGAAAACTCATTTTCTTAGAAATGATTTCTCTCTGTATCAGTTCTCGATCAACCAGTTCAAGATCTTTTGCGAATCGATCCAAATTCCTCATTTAAACTATAGTCAATAAACTTAATGTTTCTATAAATCTTAGGTCTCGGTAATACATAACATTTAAACGACATTTAGTTAGTTTAGTCTATTTAGAAGCGCGCGCTTTTGATATTTATTACCATCTTTGTTTGTTGCTCTCAGTCGTGTCTCTCTCTCTCTATCTAAGCGGTGTATCTCTAGAATTAATTCGTGAATCTTGAGAAGTTCTAACAGAAAACGTTTTAATACTTAAAAACGGAAAGGTTTAATGTTTATTTTCCTTCTCAAGTTACGCAAAATACAATAATATCTTCTGTTTGCTAAGAAAAAAAAAACTATTGAAAATTCAATAGATTTAGATTTCTCCCAGTTTTTATACTTTTATTTCTTGTGTAGTTTTGTATCAGAAATAATAATGCCCCAGTGCAAAGCACGTCTTAAGATATAGCTATTTTAGATCATAAATCTAAAATACGACTACTGAAATGTTACATGCGTTCCTCCATTTTTTAATCTAGATTATTTTGCTGTCGTGACTTCAGTACCACACGGAGAACGCAGCCATAATTAAAATAACGCAAAGCTCGTTGACTCTCGACTCCCGACTTGCCTTTTCATTACATTTCGTGCAAAGAATGTCTAATTAATGAAGCCACCTCACTCTTACCTCACTTCACATGCGTAGGTATTTTCCTACGTTGAATAGGAGGCTAGTTCAGTAGAATATACTTAAGGGGATCATTAGTTTACTCATGTTTACTTAGTAATTATTTACTCATGTGTGACCGATTTTCCGATGGAATTGAATAATACCCGGGTAAGCAATTCCATGCATGGATGCCAGGCTTGATTAGGCAATATGTTTCTTGGTTTGTGTCTGTAGCTACAGATTAGGTAGCTAAATAATTACGTAAATAACAATGTCAGATTATATATTGTCACTAACTTAGTATTTAATTTAATGTTTTATGGTAAGGGAAAACGTAAGTTTGCCGTCATGTCACTTCGACGACTTTAGAGAAAATATCTAATCAACTATTGACGTAAGAAAAAAAGGATTTAATTAAGGAAAATTGATTATTTTTTAAGACTTGTCGAAAGACAAAAAAAAAAGTTAATCTAAAAATGTTATTTTTTAACCTTCAGTGGTGGCGTATGGAGGCCTGGAGCGCCACCTCTATTTTTATTTTTTTCATAATTTCGCGTCATATTTGTGTAGCGGTTTATAAAAAGCATCTTTCAAAATCAACCGTATGGTGTCAACAGTCTCGGAGTATAATGGATGTGACATACGGACAGACAGACGTATACAGGCGGACAGGACGAATCTGTAAGGGTTTACTTTTTTGCATTTGGCACTGGAACATTTTGGCAACGGAACCCTAAAAAAGCAGGTTAAAATCTATCAGTAGCGAGCGCAGAATTATCCCCAGCATAGCCAGCATATTTTTCACACTTGTTATACCCCTTTGAAAATAAAATCGATTGAAGTGTATGTACACGGTATAACCCGCTTTTGTGAGATCGCACACAGTAGTAACTTCGTTAACACATTGAAAATTGCTGTAGGAAGGCCCCAGGACATTATATTTTCTCGGATCGCGTAAGGACTTTTTCTCAATCACCTCTGCGTGTAGGGGTTTCTTATCAATTTCAAGGTAATTCGTTATTCGATGGTGGATTGATGTATTTTGTTTTTATACTATTCACAAAGTCATATTTTTATGAGCACCTGACCTCTCTTTTTGCATGTAAGTAGTCCTCCTCATAGAGAGGAGGCCTAAGTCCCTGCAGTGGGAACATTTAAGGCTGATTATGCGTAGGCTATGCTCTCTTTTATAATACCTATACATGTACCTACCTGTATAGCACACCTACACCGAAGAGTTTTAAGAAAAAAAACATTGTCAAATAATACTAAATGTTTTATCTTGAAACTGCCATTCCGTACCTATCTAAGGAAGAAAATTAATAAATTATAAGCCAAAATTGAATAAAAAGCAGATTCCTTTGAACCAGTACAGTCCAAAGGTAGACAAAAGGCATTTGGGGAACGCCGAAGCGGCAGTGAAAACACTCAAGTCAATTTTGTTCTTTACAAAATACGTTAATAAACTTCCTCCGCGTAAACAAAGTCACCTCCGTTATATACATACCTACCTAATTTGAGAACAGGAGTTAACAGGACAAACTTTTATTACTTTATTTTTACTTTTTAATTAATTATTCTTAGAGTATATAAAGCGCTTCTTATCTGTTCTTACAACAAAATCAAAATCCAAATATTTTATTTCACATAGGCCTAAATGGGCATTTATAAAACGTCGAGAAAAGGTGCACGGTTCGGGTTGGTCGTTTCCTATGTACACAGATAATGCTATGGAGAAGAACCGGCAAGAAATAACTCAGTAACCGGATCAGATAGGCATTAAAATACTGGTATTCAGTTGGATCCGGTTAGACTGGAAGTTGACCACACAAAGTTGGGAACAGATTAGGTAGATAGGGTTGCCAACCGTACTATAATATATATGTCGGATCCGGTCGTTAGTACGGACATAAAATGAATTGGAAAGCGCGCCTGTGTGCAGTGGTGACATCAGGCGACCACCTTACCAGTCTACCCACAACACAGCGTGCTTCTACAGAGCCCTGCTGTTCAACTCGAGGAAGGGCGACAGTCAATGAGTGATCGCGGCAGAGTGGAGACATCTTGGAACTGTATCCGATTCATTGTGCCCTGTGTTATTGGGTTAAGTTGTAATCTCAAGTTGCACCTAGTGTGTTTTCATAGCACGAAACCCATCGTCTGTCCGCATGATGTACGAGCCTAACGGAATAAATCCTGACGTCTCCGACATATAGTATTGTACTATATTTCGGGTCTCCGTACTATATACTGTTGACGAAATATATATATAGTACGCAAAAATACTATATTTTCAACACCGAAATCTAATGAATAGCTATTCTGCTTATTCGTGGTTGCAATACAGCTGCCGATTGGTGCGTATACTACCTAGCTTTGTCAAAGTCACATCATTTATTTCAATTAGGCCATTGAAAGGCACTTTTGAACGCCAAACTTTAAAACAATGGAAATAGAATTGATTCAATCGGACGATGCCTTTGTCTGTGATATCTAAGATATCAAATCCTATAGATAAAAAAAATTCAAACGAATTATTAACGATCTGTTATCCGAGTTATTGGAACAGACAAGTTGAACGTATTGTAATCTCCTGAGACTTCTTTACTACACTCGGAAACAGTAAACATACGATACATACCCATATTATAAATGTGAAAGGAAGTTTGTTTGTTTGTTACCTTTTCACGTCTAAACTACTGAACCGATCATCCTAAAATTTTGCATATACGTTGTCAGATTTTCAGAAACGAACATAGTGTACCTTTCATCCCGAAAAATGTACTGTTCCCGAGGAAAACCACAATAACATTCATATTATAACGCCACGTGTCTTTCGAATCATGATTGAATTATATTATTACAAGCAAAGTTAACCCGAAATAATTGTCAAATTCTAAATAAATGCGAGCGAAGCCCCGGGCAAAAGCTAGTTTGGTATATCGTAACTCACGATAGTATCTATATTCTCTTGGGATATAACCTGTCAATATTGTTCATGTATCAACAGAGTAACAGACTGTAATTCATGAACCGTGAACAATAGTTACATCACCTGCAGCTATTGGATATATCTACATGCGTTATATTGAATTACGACTACCAATATCATTAGACTAATAAACCATAACACAATAACATCGCAGTAATCCACCAGAACTTTACTTTACTTTACTCAGCAAGTAGTAACCGCAAACGCATTACCATTTACATAAGACGTCTAGTTTTTATTTAAAATTCATTGTAATGTTCTTGTATAAAGGAGTAAGCACGACATTTATAAATGTAAGAGACGAGAGCATTTACACACACGCATTCCGCAATTTATCTATAAGTGGGAACTTTATGGCGAATAAATTACCTACAAAGAAAAGTACTCTCATTTGGAACGCCCTTAATTCCCACAGGGGGCATCCAAGACAGCACTCAAGGGGTAAATAACGGCGGAGATAGCGTTGAAATCGGGACGGAATCGTATCCCTGAGGATTTGCCAACAAACTGCCTATTTATTGTTACGTATATGGCTCGGAAAAAAGCCAAGCACCCTCTGCACATTAAGGGCCCTTTAGTACCACATGTTGATGGCGAGGCCTTACAGTAAATTTCACGAAAAGCGACGCAAACTAATACAATCAAGAGAATAGAACGTTACACTAAGTAAATTGGCTTCTTTGGGGAGTGAGAGCATAATAAATCTACAGGTTGACAAAAAGTGGACGAGCAAACCGCAGCTTCGTGTTATTCTGGGTTTATTTTATAGCCGAAATAAATCAAACCAGCAAATTGCTGCAGGTTACTGAACAACGCTAATGAGGTTTGTTTGTAAATTACTACTGAACATTTCTTATTGATTGACTGAAACAGAAAGTAACTGTAAACTACGATTTGATTGGTAATTCGAGTAGTTTGACACAAAGTCATAGAAGGCTACGGGTTTCACTAAACTTTTTTCTTAATTCCATAGACTAGGTCTTTTGACACTTACGAGTAAAACACGGCATTGTCGAAAATTGAGTAAAAAAAAAAAAAAAAACCAAAATATTTTGTATTAAACCTTAAAGCTAATGACGATGATACGGCAATGAACGGCGCCTGCATGCATATTTGCATGACTCAGCAGATAGTAGCATAACTTTGAAATCCAATCGAAATCTCACCATGTGGCTTGGTAGCGGCTTGGGACTTTAATACCGAAGTTACGGTCAGATAAATCCGAAGCAAACCAACAACCTTGTTGACCAGACTCAGATCATTATTTATGTCCGTATAAGCTTCCGCCAATAATTTGTTATTAGATCATTATCTATCGGTAACATCGATACTTCTGTAGTAGACGTCAAATAAATATAGCGTTATTGGTCTACATTTCGCTGAGATTTCAGCACTTTGATGTTTTTATGGCCAAGTGAAGGTAATACATGTCCTGAAGCTATATAAAATACATATACGTGCCGAAAAGAAATTAAGAATATTCATGGCTCTGTTATGTTCGGTTCATGACGGCGTCCCGGGATATACCTACAATTTCCTTACGTTATGGTAGTTTTATTAACTTTTATGAAGAGTAGTGATACTTTAATGCAGCACAGACGTCGCTAATGCAGATGTACTGCTTTTGTCATAAAAAAGAGAAACTCAGACGTTATAAGTTTAATTATATAGGTTATTTTTTCTAATTTCAGCTTTACGTTACTCAACAGTGAAGCTAAGAGTTTAAATAATTCAAACACTGTTTGAGGCTGGCTAACACAATGAAGTATCCCTAATCCTGATCTCCGAGTACAACAACCTTTTGCCAAATCTACTTTTGTCAAAATTTTAAAACATTTCACGTACTAAGAGTCTCTTTTTACATCCAGAGGCGGCAAAACAAAATTAAATTAACACATCCATAAAGGGATACGAAAACAATGAAATACGCCTGCTAAATACATCATCACAATCATAATAAATCTGGAGCTATATGTTCGTATGAAACACCAGAATGAATTTATTGCTACGTTAAACATATGACGGCGCGTTGTATATGAGTGTACCTACTAGGTGTGTACATACACCGACCTTTGAGCTAATCCCGTAATGGCGTTACATGACGTTGTTGTCGTGTTCCCCCAAATAAAGTGTGAGAAAAATGCCTGAAACACGATGATGAATGCAAACTTACTTGTTTCCTATCAGATCGCTAGTAGCGAGAAACGGAAAACAGAACAGTGCAGGAACGGTGTGTTAATAAAATAACAGTGTGTTCTTTGTGTGGTACTGTTCGAGTCTGACATCCATTTTTTTTCGGTTGGTTGACTGACTGATTTTTATCTGTAAAAATGTAACGTTTTCTGACACGTCTCTTGTTTGAGGGCCCTTTTAATTAATTTATTATTTATTGTTATAGCGGCCATAGTAATACAGACTCTAAAGAAATTTTAAGTGTTTACCTATTACGGTTCAAAAGATGCAGACCTGTGACAGACGGACGGACAGACAACGGAACCTTATAAAAAGGGTCTCGTTACCAGTGCTAAAGAACAACATAAAAATAACCAATACCTATTTGCTTCAAGAAGATGCAACAACATTTTTTTTTAAATGTTGATGTCTGAAACAATACACGCATTTATTCCATAATAACGGAAAATCAGTGGAGATTTAAACCATAATATGGAAACTCGTTGTATGAACCGCAAACAGTTTTGTTTGCCGAATGCAAGCACAAAACGTTTCAGCCTGAAACTCTGAACTGAGTGCAGGCCACGCACTCACTTGGCAAAAATTAAATTCATGCCGTGCCGACACGTAACGAACCAACCAGCCGTCGTAGGTACCTATTTAATAAAGTTTTCACTATACCTCTGTAGGTACAGCTTTGGTTAAATAAAATTACTCTAACTTAGATTTTTGCAAGATAATTGAGTTTGCTTAGCACTCACAATATTTTCATTTCAAATGTTGTTATACCATTTTGACCAAGTATAAGCTATTTCGATTTGTTCGATGATATTGTAAGTTTAAAGACCTACGTAGACGAGGGACAGAGACAGTCCTCGGTGTACTTTTTGCCCCTCAAAATAGATCACTTGTAGCTGCTTTGCAAAACGCACACAAACGTATTAAGAGTACCGCGTACTCATGTGCTTTATGCGATGTACTTCTAAGCGATGTATTTTGACGGATAAAAAAGTACTCCGAAGACTGTCCCTCATCTGCGCTGGCTTTAAAACGAACGTTTCGTGAAACTTTAACAGAGATATGAAAAGTGCGAAAGAGTTTTATAATATTATCAAGAAAAATACATAGATTTAATGGAGATAACTAAAACAAAACTCTTGGAATGATCGAAAGCCACAACCCCGCAAAGCCTTAAAACGCAATAAATCAATTCTGGCTATCTTTCTCGCGAGGTTATGGACGATATAAAAAGTTTCGAGACCGGAAGTGGTCATTATAGCTACGGATACGGATGTGGGTATTGGCGATCGTATTGGCTGGGTGACAAAGCCGATACCATAAATTTTATTATAGCAAAAATAGCCTGACATGTTTTCTTTGTTTCTTAAATAAGTCATTATACAGCACAGAACCGTTTACAGTTTGTTTGGAATAATTTAGAAGAACGCCTGACATTCGCTCTGCCTAAAGCTTATTAAATGTAAATTTATTCAAAATCCCTGGAGCGTTAAGTACCAAGCAATAATTGTTAAAAGCGAAAGATAACTTCTGTCGTAAATGTGATTCAACAGTATTTTCTGCTCCGTTTACCTACTAAATCATTCCTGTCTAAGAACAGCTAACGAGAGTAAATTGCAAATATCTGCTACAGGCTAGGAAGCTGATATTTATTACAAAGAATATTTACATAATTTACGGACTACAAATCTATAATAGTAATTAATAAAAATATGTACAAGTATCAAAAGGGTTACAGGGCGTCAAAAATTCGTCCACATCGCTGTCAACTGGAAAAGTGCCTAGAAGGCTGGCAGCGTTGCCACGTTGGATGGCAATGCTGATTCTTTGGAAAAAAAATAGGTCCGCCCTCTGGTCATGTGAAGAGTCGACCAACCGCTTGAAAGCTGATTAGGTTTCTTTGATGAGCGTTCTTTTCCTTGCACGTACGTTAAACAAAGGAGCTCGCATACAAATTGGACGTGATTCAGGTTCATTTGTAGCTAACACGCGAGAACTGCAACAACACAGCTGAGTATTCTCGTCACGAGTGCCGATGCAAAGGCGGCTCGAGTCCTATCGCGAGAGCATCACCTCAAGTGACAATTCAGCTCATTACAAACTTAAGGCGATAAGGCCTGCATTTGCGACGCAACTTGATGGCTGAATTACGCTGATGGCCTAGAGATTACTTTGAAAGATTATTTTAATATTATAGTAAAAATATAGAAAACGAAAGTAGAAAACATCATCCTTTAGAAAACTGCAGACTACTTGGTTTACATGCTCCTATATCTTTGTTTATATGAGCTTGACGAGCTCTGAGTTTTAAAATACATGGTTGTAGTGCCAATCCGAGGAAATATCATTATATTATATATTTAATGATTTACCCGGTTGTTTAACTGGGTTGTGGAGGTCAGATAGGCAGTCGCTCCATATAAAATACTGGTATTCAGCTGCATCCGGTTAGACTGGAAGCCGACCCCAACGTAGTTGGGAAAAGTCTTGGCAGATAATGATGATATTTAATGATATAGATTTTAAACTACCTACTATTGGAAACTGGAACTGGTGGGTGAATACCTATGTAAGTCTCTATAAGCGTACAAAAATAATCCTCTATTCAGACGCAGTTCATAAAATTAAATGAATAAACATTAGCACTTAGCAGAAACAGCGCTTAATAGTACGCACGACGACGAATCATGCAAAACCAATATAAGTGGATCTCTCATTATAAGGGAAATCTATAAATAGCTAACTAATTGTTGGTTCACATTGTGACTCAACTCTTGAAATTTCAATTCACCTAGTTCAACTAGAAGATATAGACTCCTATACATCTAAAGTAATGATTACAATCATCGCCGCGTCCTGCCTGTGCTGTTCACACATCACAGGAACTGATG
The DNA here is from genome assembly GCA_963576755.1 of Noctua janthina. Classification (NCBI taxonomy): domain Eukaryota; kingdom Metazoa; phylum Arthropoda; class Insecta; order Lepidoptera; family Noctuidae; genus Noctua; species Noctua janthina. Next base: position 12,658,126 of record OY755055.1, read on the forward strand.
GACGCTGTTGAAAGTGCCAAACTTGTTGCCAAATTTTGGGCTGACTCAATTTGAATTGTCTTCGACACGCTAAGAAGGAGAAGTATAGTCCTTGTTGACTAAGTGAAAAGTGCCTACCAAATTGGTCATAAAAGTAAATATTCAACCAGACACGCACTAAAAACCCAAAACGATTCATAATAAGTAGATCCTTCCTCGAGTCGGAATCTTTTAATGTTCTCAGAGCTTGAATAAGCTCTGAGAACATTAAAAGATTCCGACTTGAAGCCAAGTTAAAGCTGAATAGCTTTAACTTGGCTTCAAAGACTTTCATGAATGTTGTTTGTTGTAAGTACTATATCTTATATATCTTACACGTTGCAAACTCATTGGGTAACAAAGTTTTCTCGCAAAATCAAATATTCCTGGAAACTGTTTCAAAACATTAATTCTATGAATTCGCAACACAACAACATTTCTTAATGATACGAGGTTTCAGGATTAATATATATATTTCACAGGAATATAAGATAAGTATCGAGCTATGTATCTAGGCTCAGTAATTAGCTACGTCTATGGCCGAAATCTACAAACTTTATTTAGCACATGCTTTGACTTAGACATGTTCTCGTATGTAGCATTTTGACAGACATCGAAATTACGTAAGTAAGTAACGGTTATAGACCTTGCCCGTAAACTCATTAATTCATTTGAGAATTCAATTGAGAACGCCGCGGCCTTCATCAGGGCTAAACACAGCGACTAAAGGAGGAAATTGAGGACGGTCGTCCTTGGAATCGCACCTTCTCCGTCATTTAATTAAATTGAATGAAGGTTTGGGGATATACATAGCTCCATACATCCCTTAGCGAGCAGTTATCCTGTACCTGACCCAGAAGGTCTTCGACGGCGCGTTCGTGTTCCACGTGCGCCTCAAAGAGATGTCAGCAAATAAGTAGGGGTCCGCAAGGACCGATGCCTGCCAGGGCTGCGGGACTGTTCGAAAGAGATACCGTGGCCCTGGAATACAAAGGGCAAAGAAAAAAAAAAAAAAAAAAAAAAAACCCAGAAGGTTTACCTCATCTATGAGGCTTTTGTTACACTATTTATGAAAGGAGGACCAGTGCAAAATAAAATAGACAGGAGAATAGAAAAAAAAAATGCAAGCAAAACAGACCTCACGTACAGACCTACCAACGTCTGGATGTAAGGCCGTGTCATAATATTTTCATGCACAACAAAGGGAATCTACCAAATGTTATTAATCATAACAAAATCTCCACAAGGGCACACGTGTTTCCTAACAAAACTTGTTGGTAAGTAGATAAATATCTATAGAATAGATAGGTACCCATGTGTAAACCACAACACGCGTGTCTTCCATAGAGTAAGTAGGGATTTTAGCAGCTCCATAGATCCTTTGCAAAGAAAGCTTTTAATGAGAAGCAAGAAAAATGATTTGTAATAAAAACACAATAACAAACAACCCCAAAATATACTTTACTGTACACACAGCGTCAGTATGTGCTAAGCCTTGAGTTTTAAAAGTTACACTGTTACAACATTGAATTCGTTACGTTTAGACGTTGAATAACTTTTCGTAAATGTAAATTGCTTGAAAAAAACAATATTAAAAACAGACTTTAAAAAATAAATACTAACTCAAACTTATTTATTCAGTAAAACAATACATTAATTATAATAAAATGTTTTTGCAAAATACAAAAAGCAACTTGAGCCTATCACGGATTTGAACGCACTTGTCTTTTGGAGGGGTAACCACCTAATGGAGCTGTGTGTACGTACCCAACCTACTGAGTTTACTTTATTTATTAAAACGATAATGGGGGACTACCCGAATAATATTTATGGAAAAAAAAGATATGTACGATTTCATTTGCAAAATAGGTAGGCCCACTTCATAATAATAATAATGAGCCCTGACCGCGGCGTAGCTTGGACCCTGTTCCCGATACCGGTGGGCTCCAAATTTTTAATATTTTAAAATGTTTTTTATTTATATTGTTTTCGTCGTTGTTTTGTTTTTGTTTTTTTTTTTAATTATTTAAAAATGTATTAGATTTGTATAGAAATAAGTAAAGGAAATAATAATTATTATTTTTTCATCAGGCAACTAAGGCCCATGTATAAATACACAAAATAAACAATAATAAACATATAAAAAAAATCTCATTGAATTATAACTATATCGTTGACGGCGTCGTGTTTTGCTGCGTGGTGTCGCGTAACCGTCCGTACCGTTTATATAGAGTAGACTGTGAAGTTCCTAAATAATTAAAAATTTTACGGACTGGACATAGACGATCTCATTAGTAGGCTCACAAAGTAACCTTAATGAGACTAACAGACATCAAGTTACAGGCTTATTAAGTTATGGCTCACTAAGGAGATCGAGGCTGTATTTTAACGAATTTCAACGCAACTTATTTGCTCTCCTATGTGTAGGATTTTAAGTACCTTGGTTACTTAATAAAAATCTTAAATTAATTGAATGCTATACACTGGGTCTAGAAGCATAATATTTTGCATTAGAGTTCCTTATTTACAAAGGTACTACTAATGCCATCATTGAAGGTAAGTGTTAATGGGGTGCGTTGTCAGAATTCCTCCTCGTGTGCTTGATGGCTGCCGGTCCCTCTCGATACGTCTGGAGGGAATAGCAGCTGCTGGGCCGGTGCACCCTGGGCGTGGGCAGTATCCTTCCCCGAGGAATGGGAAGAGATTCTTATTCCTCGGGGAATGTTACTGTCCATGGCTAATATTCTGACATGGGAGGGGTCCATCTTGGACTTAGGGGGCGTTGCTCCGTGTGACCCTCTGAAAAGCAGAGGGCACAGCGGAGGAGCTAGGGCGGGCTCGGTGTGCACTTACCCTGCCTCCGAGCAGACAGTGAAGGATGCACTGATCACTGTCCCCGTCGATATCGTAATCCCACCGTCGAAGTGTCGTGGAACACGTCTCGCGGCTTCGATTGGGACCGAGGGTCTTGGCTTAACCGCCCGGACCACGAGGTAGAAAACCTCTATAAAAAATTACCCCGAATCTCAAGCGGCGGCGCACCTCGAGGAGATGTATGGCTGACGGGTTCCTTTGGAAAATCAGTCGCTAGTGCGAACCACTGCCGGGCCTGGCTATGGCTTATCTGGGTACAGGGGGCACTACCCAGATGGACTTTTTATTTCCCCCATACTCGTGGGAACAAAATGAAAAATATTTTAACCCAAAAAACGGCCGATAACGGCGAAGGAAGGGAGGAGAGGGATGCGGGGTCGGAGTCCGGCGCCGCATCCAGCGATGTGAGCGCGGGAGGCTTAGAGAGCTCCCAGCGCGGGAGGCCCGGGGCTGCTGCGGGGAACAGGGAGTTCCTTCGCAAGCGGTCCAGGCCGGTAGGCGACCGAGAGTCGTCATCAGAGGGGGAGCTGGCTTCGGCTCGCAAGATCCCCACCAGCAAGCGTGGCGGGATCCGCGGCAAGGGGAGAGGCCTCTCTGCCACCGAGAGGTCGGCACGGCTTGCCGCGGAGGCGCGCCACCCGGGGGTGGCTGCTGGTCACGGGGTGGCCCGTTCGGGCTCCTCTGGTGGCGAGGCGGGCGCAGACGGCGGCTCCGAAGCGGAGCGTAAGGCCGGGCTTGCAAAGGAGGTGGAGGCGGCGCTGAGGGCTGTCTCCTACAAGCAAAAGCCCTCCACCAGGCAAAGGGCTATACCCTCAGCGGTCGCCTCTATCATGGCGGCAGCGGAGGCCAGATATGCGGCGCCCCCGCCAGACGGCATGGTCAAACTGCAGGCGGAGGTCGCTCGACTGACGGCCGCCACGGAGCTTCTCCAAGAGGAGAACAGGAGGCTCCGAGCAGACTTGGCCAGTCTGCGTGAGTCCGGCTCTCGCGAGGCGCCCCAAAATGGCCAGCAGCGACCAAGCCAGGCCGTGCCGGTGGAGAACCAGGTCCTGAACCTGGTTCGGCAGGAGCTGGCTGCCTTTCAGGCGCGGTTCTCCGTCCTGGAGGGCATTGTTCTGCGCCCCCCCTTGGCGGCAAACAAGACGCCCTCGGGCCCGAGGGCGGCCACATATGCGGCTGCAGCGGCTTCCGCACCGGGGCCGTCCAGCCAGCCCTCCGGCAGGGTTACGTCGGCTCCCGGAAAGCTGGCTCCGGCTAAATCGGCCCCGGTTGGGGGGGGCGGCGGCCCTGAGGCAGGGCAAGGCGGCGGTTCACAAGAAGGGCAAGGCGGCGAATGTGCCAGCGCTAGCCGCGAGACAGCCGCCACCGCCGCCCCCCCCGCCCCCTAAGCCATCCGTGGCCGAGACTGGGTGGCAGGTGGCCGGAGAGAGAGCGAGGGAGCGAAGGGCGGCCAAAAAGGCCAGGAAGCGGGAGCGGAAGCGCCAAAAAAAGAAGCGGAATGGCGCTGCTAGGCTCAGCGCCCCGAAGACCGCAGCTGTAGTGATAACACTAAAGCCGGAGGCGGAAAAGAGGGGCGTGACCTATCGCGACGTGCTCGCTAAGGCGAAGACGATGGTGGATCTCGGGGAACTCGGGATCGCCGGGGGCCTCCGGCTTAGAGTCACCGCAACAGGGGCTCGAGTGCTGGAGATCCCCGGCGAAACCCGTGGCTCGTCCGCTGACGCTCTGGCTGAAAAGCTTAGAGCGTCCCTAAATGCGGACGAGACCCGAGTGTCCAGGCCCGTCAAATGCGCAGACCTGCGCATCCTGGGTCTGGACGACTCGGTGACCGAGGAGGAGGTGGTGGCCGCCGTCACCAGGACCGGTGGGTGCCCTGCCGAGCAGGTCAAGGCACCTTACGTCCGGACCTGTCGGGCATGCGAACCGTAAAGGTAAGCTGCCCTGTGATGGCGGCGAAAGTCATTGTGGAGGGCCGAAGGCTCTTGGTGGGCTGGGTTTCAGCGCAGGTGAAGCTGCTGGAACCCAGACCTCTGAGGTGCTTCCGCTGCCATGTGGGGCACCACGTGTCGGTCCGGTGCACCTCGGAGGTGGACCGCAGCGGCCTGTGCTTCCGCTGCGGCCAGCCTGGTCACATGGCCGCGGCTTGCTCCGCCGCGCCGCGCTGCGCCGCATGTGCGGCAGCTGGCAAGCCGGCCGATCACCGGGCAGGGAGCAAGTCCTGCGGTACTCCCGCCAAGGCCAGGGGTAAGGGAAGGCCCTCCGCCACCACCGCCAAAACCCCCACCGTCGCCACCACCGCAGCCGCCGCCACTGTCGCCGCCACTGTCGCCGCCGCTGCCGCTACTTCTGCAACTTCCGCAGCGGGGCCCTCGCAGGGGGCCCGGGAGGGGGCTGAAATGGAGTGCCAGTAACGGCCCCATTACGCCTTCTCCAAGCGAACATCAACCACTGCGCCTGCGCTCAGGATCTGTTGCTCCAGAGCATGGCGCAATGGTCGATTAACATCGCCGTGGTCGCTGAGCCGTACTTTGTCCCGCCCAGGGATGACTGGGTGGAGGACCTTAGCGGCTCAGTGACCTTAATTGCGTCGGTCGCCGCCGGTACCCCGACCCTTGAGAGTGTCAGGAAGGGTCAGGGGTGCGTAGCAGCACGGTTCGGGGAGATCGTTGTAGTGGGAGTCTACTTCTCCCCGAGCCGAACTCTCGCCGAGTTCCACAACTCCCTCACGGAGTTGAGTGTCGTCATCGGAAGCCATTCCCTCCCCGTGCTTGTGCTCGGGGACTTCAATGCCAAGAACTTGGCTTGGGGTTCTCGTTACACGGACGTGCGGGGTAGAATGGTGGAGGACTGGGCTCTGGAGACAGGCCTGGTCGTCCTAAATCGGGGTTCTGTCCCCACGTGCGTGCGGATGCGGGGCGAGTCGGTAGTGGACATCTCGTTCGCCAGCCCCGCTCTGTCGCCGCGTGTCGTTGACTGGCGCGTCATGGAGGGGGTGGAGACCTATTCCGACCACCGGTACATCCGGTTCGACGTCTCCACCCAGTCCTCAAGCGTGCCGGTCCTACAGGCCCCGAGTGGTCCGCGATGGGCGCTGAAGCAGCTGGACCGGGAGCTCCTCCTGGAAGCCTCGATCGTGCAGGCCTGGGTGTCATCACCAGTCAGGCCTGCTGACATCAACAACGAGGCGGGTTGGTTCCAGGAGGCCATGTCCGAGATCTGCGACGTGGCAATGCCCCGAGTTCGGCCAGGAAGCGCCCGGCGTCAGGTGTTCTGGTAGTCGCGAGAGCTGACGTCTCTGCGCAAGGCGTGCGTTGCCGCGCGGCGCCTGTACGCCAGGCATCGCAGGCTCCGCATCCGCCCTCCGGATGCGGCAGCCATTGAGGCGGAGCTGTACGAGGGGTACAGAGCGGCGAAGACCGCCCCCTCCAAGAGGCTGTCCGGCGGGCCAAGAATTTGGCCCACGAGGAGATGCTGGAGTCTCTGAACGGAGATCCGTGGGGGCGCCCTTACAAGATGGTGCGGGACAAACTCCGCACCCGGGCCCCCCCGCTAACGCAGAGTCTCCAGCCTGAGCTCGTGGAGGACGTGGTGAGCGCTCTGTTCCCTTCGCGAGGGGAGCATCCTCCCCCGCCTATAGCTCCGCCGCCGCGTGCGGTGCCGGAAGCGGACCACACCGATGACGATGACGACGTTCCGGAGGTGACTGGGGTAGACCTGAGAGTGGCGGTACGCAGGCTGAAAACCAGAAACGCCGCCCCGGGACCCGATGGCTTGCCTGGCAAAGCCTGGGTTCTGGCCTCTGAGGCTCTCGGGCCCCAACTGGAAGGGCTCCTAAGCGCATGCTTGGAGAGAGGCCAGTTTCCGCTTCGTTGGAAGACGGGGAAGCTGGTCCTCATCCGGAAACCAGGGCGCCCTGCGGACTCTCCGTCCGCATACCGGCCCATCGTGTTGCTCGACGAGGTGGGCAAGCTCTTCGAAAGAGTCATTGCCAACCGCCTCGCCGGGCACCTTGCGGGGATGGGGCCGGATCTTGCGGAACACCAGTTTGGTTTCCGCAAGGGGCGCTCCGCGGTGGACGCCATCATGCGCGTGAGAGCCCTCACGACGGGGGACGCGGTGTCCCGGGGTGGGGTCGTCTTGGCGGTGTCTCTTGACATCGCCAACGCCTTCAACTCCATGCCCTGGAGCTGCATTAGGGAGGCATTCCGGTATCACCGGGTGCCAACCTACCTTCGTCGTGTAGTCGGGGACTACTTGACGGATAGGGCCGTCATCTACCCCGGTCGGAGCGGAGAATGGAACCGGCGAGAGATGTCGTGCGGTGTTCCACAGGGATCGGTTCTGGGACCGGCCCTGTGGAACATCGGTTACGACTGGGTGCTGCGCGCCGACCTGCGTCAGCGTAGTTTGCTACGCTGACGACACGCTGGTACTGGCACAAGGGAGGTCGCACGAGGCGGCGGCCGAAAACATGACACGCGGGGTTGCGATAGTCGTGGAGAGGATCCGGCAATTTCATGGGCCTCGGAATGCGCCACCGTCGGGATCCCTACTGACGGCAGGAGGGGTTTCCATCGGCGTCGGGTCGACGTTGAAGTACCTAGGACTCGTCCTCGACAGCCGGTGGAACTTCGTGGAGCACTTCCGACGTTTGGCTCCCAAACTGGAACGGACAGGGGCTGCCTTCAAGCGGCTCTTGCCCAACCTGAGGGGTCCAAACGCCTCCTGCCGGAGGCTATACGCGGGGGTCGTGCGGTCCATGGGTCGTGCGGTTACGGGGCCCCGGTGTGGGCGCGTTCTTTGAGGCGGCAAGCCGCCCACTACCTGAACGCGCCCCAAAAGGTGATAGCCATAAGGCTAATCCGGGGGTACCGCACGATCTCCGGCGAGGCGGCTAGCCTCCTTGCCGGATTGCCGCCATGGGATCTGGAGGCGATAGTCCTCGCGCGCCTGCATGAATGGCGCGCGGAGGCACTACGTCGGGGGGAAACTCCGCTGCCGCGGCAAATTGCCGCTCAGCGGACAGACCTCCGGCGTGATCTCATGGCGACATGGAGAGAGCGACTGTTGTAACCCCGTGCAGGGCACGCTACCATAGTGGCGATAAGTCCCCTCTTTGAGGAGTGGCTAGAGAGGCGTCATGGCGCCCTCACCTACCGCCTGACGCAGATCCTCACCGGACACGGTTGTTTCGGGAGGTTCCTGCACCGAATCGGGCGGGAGGAAACGCCCGGGTGTTTCCACTGCGAGGATCGTCCGGAGGACACGGTGGAGCACACCGTAGAGGTCTGCCCCGCTTGGGCGGAGCACCGCCGTGTCCTTGTAGCGGCGATTGGCGGCGGCGATCTCTCGCGTCCGGCCCTGGTTCAGGCCATGGTCCGGAGCGAGAGGGAATGGGAAGCCGTCACCACCTTCTGTGAAGCAGTCATGCTAGTGAAGGAGGTGGCGGGACGTGAGAGGGAAAGAACCTCACGTCCCAGCCGCCGCGGGAGACGCCTTGGGCGTCGGGGGTCACGTGGTGGCTCCCGGCCACCGTAGGCGCGGGCCTGTGGACGGCGAGTTATGGGCTAGCTCGCCGTCCGGCCGTCTTATGACGACAGGCCGTGTCGACGGCGCGTTCGTGTTCCACGCGCGCCTCAAAGAGATGTCAGCAACCGAGTAGGGGTCCGCATGGGCCGATGCCTGCCAGAGCTGCGGGACTGTTCGAAAGAGATACCGTGGCCCTGGAACACAAAGGGCAAAGAAGGAACATGGATGGGTTTTAGTCAGTACAAGTCTGACACTCCCTTCCGCTCCGCCCAGAGTGGAGGGGGTCATTTGATGATTTCCCATCCAAAAAAAAAAAAAAAAGGTAAGTGTTAATGGTTAATTAAATTGACAACTTACATGCACAATAGTCTATCTTTGAAATGGCTATAACACGGCAATTTGATGTAGGGTAGGTATCAATTTTCATCACAATTTATTTCCCTGACAGTGCCTGCCTGCTATAACCGTGTCCGAGTACGTATCGTGATTCGGTTTTATTTATGAAAACCTTTTAAGACAACGAGTAGAAAAGAATGCCCGATGAAAATTAAATAAAGTTACAAAAAATGTGGAAACATACTTGGCAATACATGGTAGTGACGTCATAAATAAACAATCGACAATCAAACATACTAATGCCAGAGATGGTGTTGTACTTTAAAAAAATGTTAGATTTTCGGGAAATGGTGGTAATTTGGGCATAAAAATTCTGCTTTTTATAATTTATTAATAATTTTATGTTGTGTCATGAATATTTTATGTTTCTTGTTTTATTTGGTAATGTGATTGGGTTACCAATTTTACTAACCAGTATTAGAACATTAATTCGTTTCGCAATAGGATAAATCACAGGTAACGTGTAGAACATTACCTTTGATTGCGTGCTCAGGTTGTTATAACACTAATCCTGTGGGGGATTAAATTCCTACGTAGGTATATAGACTAAGCCTATCAACAAACTTGGTTCACTTTTACTACAAAAGACCAAGTTGAGTCAATCGTATCTACAACATTATTTTTAGTATATGCGAAACCTGAATATAGTTTGTTTAGAATAAGTTACTGAATCGATTCCAATCATTATAAACCATGTTATATTTTATCCTAAAAATATTTTAAAAAGGTTACAAGTTGGACACCGAGTGTCAGTAAGTACCTAACACAATCGTTAGGTACCTACTGCTAAATTATTATTATCAATGGACTAAAGACGACGCTGGAGGCCCGCGCGCGGCGGCGCGTGGTGACCACGTTTTTGTGCGGACAACCCGGTAACAGAACAAGCTTATAACTTTGTCATTTTTCATGATACAGTTTTGAAATTTTGTACATAGATTCTTTACATAAAAATACTAGACAAGTGTTTCAGGTTTCGCATATACTAAAACTAATGTTGTATATTGATGTGGCTAAGAAGCAGTCGAGTCTTGGCAGAACAAATAATAAAAAGCAAACTAAATACTGTTCCAAAGTCCTAAATTGGAAGGATTATAACTTTTTTACATTACTTTAATTTACTTGAATTTATTTTGCTGAAACTTTGTAGAATGGGTGATGAAGTTTTCGAATCTTTTCAAAGAAGCTGTAACAAGTTTAATCATCTATTTATACATCATTTGTCAGTTGACCTTTTGGCTGCCAGTCAAGATCAATCTGCCTGCTATAGCATTGATCTTGACTTGATTCTGGTACACCGAGAAGCTTTGCCTTGTTATATGGCTGCTACATACCCATAAGAAGGTTACTTAAGGCGATCGGAGGCTCATGCCTCAGGCGAAGGTTTGAACTGAAAAGTAAAAAAAAACAATCTTTGACCTATTTTTTCGGACTTTCTACCCGGAAAATAAACTAAGTAGATTATAAACTTTTATTTTTACTCAGTGATTTTTCATCAAAGTTTTTGTTTTTTAATTTAATTGAGGTTTGTAAAAGCCAAAGTTATAAAAAATATTTTAATTAATTTCCGGATCAGTAAGCCGGAAACTGATCAAAAGAGGAAAAATATACAATTTAAAACTGTAGATAGACACATATAAAAAAAAAAAACTGAAGAATTGTTGAAAGCCCGAGTGACAACTTCAGGTTTCCGATCGTGACCGCCTTTTCTACTCGTTCCACCTCCCCAGAACTGCTTGACAGAGGTAGAATTCTGAACTATATTAATTGGACGTTCGACTACTCATTAGTCGGACATCATATGAACAAAGTGTTGTGAAATTATGAAAAACAAAATAGGGGTAGCCCTCTACAACCAAACAAGTAACTGATGGTTGGAAAAACAAATCTACTTATATAACTTATCGACTGCTCTTAAAAGATGATATCTACGTTTCTAGAATACTTTTTTCTTAAGTCAATGGTTGACGAGATTTTTGCTTCGAATGCCGTAATTTATAAAGGAAGAAGAAAGTTCTGAAAAAATGTGTCTGTAGAATGTAAAAAGAACTTTCAATAAAATTGTTTTGAATTCATTAAAAAGATTTGATAATTCGTTTTTGAGATATATGGGACTTTTTCGTGGAACTGCAGCATTAACAAATTTAGTTTTGCTGTTGAGTGTAAATTGACTCAAGAATGAGATTTAATGTTGTTTATTTCTAATTATTAAAGTCTAGTGCTACGAAACCCTTTGTGCGCTAGTCTGTTTTTTTTTGTCTTCATCAATACGGTTAAATTTTGTTATTTAGGAGTTCCATTGTTTATCTCCAAAGACCTTTATCAGATCTTGCCCAAATTAAATTGAAAAAGAATAATCTAATTGTATTATGAAAAGTTTTGGAGATTTATGGGTTACTTACATAAAATTAAAAAGTTTAAAAATATATTTGTCTAATTGAGAATCTACGCCAAATTTTTTTGAAGTAGGTTAAAAAAGCTCTATTTTTCTTGGCGTTAACAAGATAATCTTTCAGATCGAAAGATTTATAATACGAAAGTATTTACGGCTCCTTTAATCTGTATTTATGTCACGTCGGGGTGAACTCGGAGCGCCGTAGGTACCTACTTACTTCGGTAAGAAGTAGTAACAACTGGATACAACATCAAGCCTTTACACTAATTAATGTAAGTGTTACAGTAAGTTTACTGTTTCAACTAAAATGTATCGTATTAGAAGTTAAAATCATTTACAAGGAAAAAGTTTTACTTCCACGATCCATTCAATTGTCTTTTTACTTGAACAACAAACTTTATTGACCTATTGTTTCTCTATTCCTAGATATCGGCAGAAATAAAAAGTGGGTGCGAATTAAGGAAACAATGGTTATAGGAGGTAAATTACATCATCATCATCATCAACATTTCAGCCGAAAGAAGTCCACTGCTGGGCCTCTCCCAAGTGTCGCCACATTGACCGGTCTCGTGCGTCTCGCATCCAGCGGATCCCTGCAACCTTTACCAGAAATTACATCTTCACCCTTTATTATTTTAGGATGAATGACCAATATTTTTTGATAAGAAAGTTTAGGAAACTTCTGCTGTCGAAAAAGGTCGAAACTTCGGGCAATTTTCAGAGTATCCACCCGCTATAGATAACATTATACATATTTCCACGTTCTACCTCGGGAATTAAGGCCCGCCGCTGATTGCAATTTTTTGTCACCGTGACTTATTGTTACTGTCACCTGCTGTCACCCACGATGCGCTCACTGAATCTGTTCTTGGGTAACAAATCGCGTTCATTTTTGTAATGGACTTCAACGAGGTTGCCGTGATTTGTGCTCTTGAAATACGTAGAAGAAAAATGAAACGGAAAAAACGCTACTGGGTGCATCCTATATACACGAAAAGATTATTTAAAGGAAAATTCTACACAATATATTCTGAAATACGTCAGTATCCACCAAAGTTTTTTAATTATCTTCGTATGTCTATAAACTCTTTCGATGAGTTGCTGGCTTTGGTAGGTCCTGTGATTACATTTCAAGATACAACATTTCGCAAAGCTATTCCAGCAGAAGAAAGGTTAACGGTAACTTTGAGGTAAGTAACAAAAACTACATCAATTACTTATAAACAAAAAATCTTTATTAATCAGAGGCATAAAAATTTGCAATATCACAATCATCTACAGAGTAATTTGACACATATGATTGCACAGTTTCGTTCGACCGCGGGGGAGACATATTATCAAAAAAAGATTGAGTAGATGTAGAGGGTGCAGAGGGATTGATATATTGTTGTGAAAGTACACGAGGTGGTGGTGGTGGTTGAGATTGTGGTTGGGTTGTAGACATTATTGGCTGAGGAAGTATACGAGCTGGTGCTGGTTGGGCTGGGGATATTATTTGTTGCGAAATTATACGAGGTTGTTGTGGTTGAGGAAGAATGTATGTTGCTGCAGTAGAATTATAATTATTATAGTTACTAGAAGATGGTGTATAATATTTTAGGGTGTTCAAAATCGCAATCTGTGCATCAATTTTCTGATCTGGTGGAATTGACTTTAATAATGGAACCAAAGATAACGCGAAATAATTGTCTGGGTCTGGTGGTGTCTGGATGTTTAGGTGGTTGGTTTTATCTCTTAATATTTCTAATAAAGATTCTTCGTAACTTTTATTCTTCTTCTTTTCTTTTGTTGGTCGTGTTATTGCTGGTGTAGAAGAATCGTTCTCACTAATTGCTTCTTCGTCAAGCGATGTCACGTTACTTGTGGTTTCTCTCCCTGGCTCCATAGAAGGTACCAAAAACAGTAACTTATCAAAGTACACGTATCGTTTTCGTTTAGGTGCAGCTTGCCCTGATTTTACGTCTTTTTGACAACGAAGCTCCCTCGAAAAACATGCTCTTAAATTTTTCCAACGACGTTGTATCACTTTAACTGTAAAAAATAACATTATTTTATTTACAGGTATTTAGCAACTGGTGCAAGTTTCAATGCATTATCTTTTGAATACCTAATTGGAGCCACAACACTTCGTAATATTGTAAATTCAACGTGCCAATCTATATGGGAAGCATTGCAACCTCTGTACATGGCAGAAAAAAATGAAGAAGACTGGTATAAAATTGCTGATCAGTTTTACGAGCGTACTAACTTTCCTAATATTATCGGCGCCGTCGATGGTAAACATGTTAGAATAACGAATCCAAAGCACAGTGGATCTGATTATTTTAACTATAAAAAATATTTCTCTATGGTTTTGATGGCATGGGTAGACGCAGATTATAAATTCATCTACATTGATGTCGGATCACAAGGAAGCGCAAGCGACTCGACGATTTTTAAAAATTCGAATACTGGCAGAAGGCATCAAGAGAACTTATTAAATATTCCGATTGGACGAATTCTACCTAATGATGAAAATGGAAAAATAATGCCTTTTTGCATTGTAGGTGATGAAGCCTTTGGTCTGTCGAAAAATATCTTACGACCGTTTTCTAAGAGAGGACTTACAGTTGCTAAAAGAATCTTTAATTATCGACATACAAGAGCACGCCGAATGGTGGAATGCACATTTGGAATACTGTGTAATAAATGGAGAATTCTACACAGACCTATCGATGTTAACATAGAATTTTGTGATAAGATTGTAATGGCTTGCTGTATATTACATAACTATGTACGCGTTAGAGATGGAATTCAATTCACAGATACCGCGTACGAATGTACGCTCAGCAATACACATCAGTGGCATCGAAATATGTCCTGTGTCAATATAAGAAATTATTTTACTTCCTATTTTGTTTCACCACAAGGATCCGTACCGTGGCAATATGAAAAAATATAACTAAACATGTAACTTATGATAATAATAGTCACAATCCACAAGTACATACGCAATAATTCATTTAAATTTCAATCTTATGTCAATGTGTGGGTAAATAATAATTCCGCAACGCTCTAGTGATACCTATACCTAACCTATGCAAGAACTGTAATTGCCTATCGCCCTAATTTAATCTAATAATTATAAATAAGTAACGTGGTTAAGAATAATAAATAATAAACGCTAATACAATTACCTGCATTTTCTTTTTGTTCCTGTGATAAACTTCTTGTTGGAAACAAGTGTAATACTATTTCATCCCATAATCTTCTTTTTAAAATGATATCGGAATATTGCTTTAAATTTTTTGCATACAATGCAGGCCTCTTCTCTACCTCCTCTATTAATAATTCATTGTCAATGTCTTCCTCTTGCAAAGAAGACGACATCTTTAAAAACAAAACACAGCTACACTTTAAATAGCATACGTCTACTCCGAACGCGCTGCGCCGGCCGAGTGACAAAAAGTCACCAGTGAGCGGACTCCCATAGTAATGTACAGGGCGAGTGACAGTCACGTCACTCCGGTGTTGCCTGCCGCTGCAACTATTTGTCACCGTATTATCACGTCACCATAATGAGCGCACTCAATACAGTTTTCATTGCACTTGACTAAGTGACAAAAAGTCACGGTGACAAAAAATTGCAATCAGCGGCGGGCCTAAGAAAACATAATAAATTCAACTGTTTATTTTTCCGCAGCTTGCTGAAGTGATGAAATGGGGAAAATATTCCACTTATATGCACTCAATCACAACTGATTGCAAACGAACTGCTGACATCAGCATATACAGGACAGTTATGGGCGACAGGCCGTGTCGACGGCGCGTTCGTGTTCCACGCGTGCCTCAAAGAGATGTCAGCAACCAAGTAGGGGTCTACATAGGCCAACCGACCCCCCCCCCACTCCCTTCCGCTCCACCCAGAGTGGGGAGGGTCATATGATGACATCCCATGCGAAAAAAAAAACAAAAAACATACCTATACAGGATGTTTGTTTTTGCTGAAATTAAATTTTGCACTCCTCTACTTGGAACAATTGCTTAATTATTAAAGGTCTGTTGAAACGACGACGCTACTTTCAAATTCAACATTCATTTGTGACACATAGGTAAAAGTAAGTACCTACATGGTATTCTCAATAAAGTTATGCCTTGCAAGGCGAAAATAATACAGTGCAGGTTGTAGTTTTTATGAGTAAAAAAACTACTGTTATTAAAGCTGCTTAATATTTGTATTAAATCTGTATTAAAATATAAATTAAACTAAAACAAATTTGAAACGATACAAAGTAAGTAAACAATAAAAGCATGGTCTTGTGTGGATAATAACAATCTTATGAACTAATAAAGCTAATAATCAGAGACTAAAAGCATTAAAAATAAAAAAAAAAAAGGTATTTATTGATAGAATCAATACCAACATTATGTATTAGCACAAAATCCGCATCGATAAATGGAAATATCTAGGTACAACAGAAAAGGCATTGCAGACCGGAGCAAAACCTTGCCTTCTATCCAATCAGTGACTGTCTGTAAACTAATCAAATTATATGTTGTCCAAAGGTAAAACGCCGGTGAAACTCAAACGACTCTAGATACTTAATTAATTTACTTGGCAGTCTGAACGGATGCAGGAACTCAACAACAAACAGATTGGAGTATACTTAGTACCCTCGCTGTCACGCTGGCCAGCCAAGACTGCCGAGTGGTGCGCCAACCTTATTCTCATTCAATTGTTTGTCTCGGGTTTCGGCAAGACTTTACTAGCTTCTGCCAAACTCAATTTGACTTCACGAGTTTGTTCGCCGCCTGTTTACCGTCGCTGGATTTTTCGCCGTTTCTCGCGAGGATAGAGAAGTTGCTTGTAATTGAATTACTTCACTGGGCACCCGTTATGAGCCACAGAAGTTAGTTCGTATTAATCAATAATTGGTTAACAAGTAAATATGTTCATACATAAGTAAGTATGTAGTTACATAAGTTATGTTTGTGTTTGGGGTTCGGATCGTAAAACTGACATTAACCTGTGTTGATTTTGCTGCCAATGTGTGGTGTACACTGTACAGCGAACAGCCATGTTGTGTATCATGTTGACAAACAATAATATTATTACGTATCTAGCGGCGTGTTGTAGTTTTTAGCGTAGCCCTATGATATGTATGATTGCCAAAATATACGCCCCTTGTCGATATTATTTTAATATCTACACAATATAATTATCATAGGATACCATTTCGTGCATTATTTTGGTACTTCTGTGTGTAACTCAATAGTGATAACAAGAATATCAAATGATACCTTGTTACATTCACAACAGCTGTATGAAAACTCCCTTGAGAGTCAGAGCGATTGCGCCTGAAAACTATTCAAAGAGTTTGTCAACATTTCTACTATTTTAAAATCTAGAAAAAGAATTTAGAATTTCATGTTCTTCCACGAATATTAGTGTGGAAGGACATGGAATTCTTTTTAAAAATAACTCCAATTGCATGTGGAGTGTGGAGTAAAATCACCAGTTTTTTCACCGAATGTTTGGTCCCGAGAGGCGTCACTGCACAGCGGACTAGTAATTAGACCACGTCAAAGGGGCACAAATTCGCCGTGAGCCGGATATTGGCTGACGTGAAACGCTACAGGTCATCATAATCCTTTTTTAGGATGCTCTTTGTGCACCCGTTCAATAGAGCATGCAGTATTGTGTCAGCCAGTACTGTTTCAAACTTCTTCATTTAAAACCGAAAATTATGTAACTATCCTAAGTTCCTAATATTATAAATGCGAAAGTAAGTATGTTTGTTACATTTTCACGCCTAAATCACTGAACCACTCATCCCGAAATTTTGCATATACGTTGTCAGGTGTACAGAAGCGGACATAAGGTATCTTTCATCCCGAAAAAAAGTACTGTTCCCGAGGCATACAACAATAACGTTCTTGTATATGGAGATAGATGGCGTCAAAATATGTCTATCGAATCATGATTGAATTATATTATTACCAGCAGAGTACAACCCGAATTGTTAAATTCTAAATTAACGCAAGCGAAGCCTAGTAAGTTCTAAAATTCTCCATTATTTTCAGAATAAAGAGACACAGTGACAACTTTTCACGGGTTCCTTCCCGTTACTTTTAAACCGAAGCACGTTGCACGTCAGCTGATGAGAAATGGTCTGCTCTACTGCTCTAGTGCCGTAAGCGTACTACTGTCACGTACGTGAGTACTTTACTCGTCGTATTATTACTACTTCGTCTTAGTGACCTAACGATGCGGTTGCGCTTGGTTTACCGAGTTTACTTCAAAATTAATATGTATTTGCTCGCTAGCTCATTATGCGTCATTTCATGGTCTTTTAAATGTTGAGTTTTGACGTTTATTAGAGAAAACTTAATACTTCTTGATCATTTTAGGATTCGGAACCAGTGGGTGTGCTGACCATCTTCGCGTAGAGGTAGATTCTTTTTTTTTATTATTATATGGACCTGCTCTTGAACGCAATCTTGACCTGAGGACAGAAATGAGGTCGACGCTGGAACGAGCTAACCCAAAAGAAGCTTATTAACTCGCAATCTATTTAAGATTAGGGCATATGAACTTGGGAACACCGACGCAGCCAGGGAATTAAACATCTTGGCTGTGCGCATAATAAAAGATGTAGCGAAGCGCTTCGTGCGAATGTGTGAAACATTGACAAGGTATGGATGATAAACTGCAGTACGTCTGGACACCCGATGGAAGAATTGAGATGGTGGAGTGAGTTCGTGGAGCTCTTGGCGACACTCACCGAAGTAAAGTCTGTAAAAGACCGACACACATGCAAGTTAGAGGCGGTGGGCCAGGCTATAGCTTGGTACCCACCAGCTTATCGTCACCAATGAGCCCTTTGGCTCTGCGCTCAACAGAGTCGAGATTCACGCGCGTATTTATTTCATGTCAATAATTTAGGAGCCCAGTACTTACACCCTAGTTATTTTATACGGAAATAGCTTTTAACTGGAGTAAATGGAAGGCCTTTTGTCCTTCTGGCAGATAGTAAACATTTATTGTCATCAAATGTTCCCATTCCAAATAATAAATTGGAGTTGGAAGTAGCTCCTCGTGAAGAGCAAATAAACATTTCGTAACATTTCCTTAAGTTATATGAGTGTGGATACCCTACTTACTTTATACGGAAATAGCTTTTAAGTGGAGTAGATGAAGGATGGTTTCGTATTCTAGAAATGGTTAATATAAGGATCCTTATTGTTATATTGTGTAATGTAAAATTTATGTACCATCTACCCATATCATGCGAATAAATTATTTGATTTGATTTGATCAAATGTTCACTAAAAAAACGAAAATAATCTTGTTGCTGTTTTTACAACCATCGTTGGTTGTATATAAGCAAGACTAAACAAGTCCGTCATTATTTATTGATTATTTTAATGTACATGTGATTTTATTTTTATATAATATATGGACTATGTCTGACATAAATTAATTAATAATAATATTTATAGGAATAACTTTAAGGTGAATCTGGGATTTGTCTACGAAGTAATGGACCCTAAATTCTTTCAATTCTATTTAGCTCACGATCTTGTTGCGGGGTCGCCTTTTCCTTATGCTTTGAAATTGAGTCATGAACTATTCGCCGCAACCGCACCTTTCGTATAAAGTTCCATGTAACTCAATCACAGCACAGTTTACCGTCGCTTTCAACCAGAACTTTAGCTTTTAGTTTTGTATGGAGTTGTAAAATACAAGTTGTGCACGTTTTGAGAGGTCAACGCACAGTTATAACCACATGCAGCATGCGATCAGCATCGCCTCAATTTGAGTCGTTCGGGATTATTTCTTTCTAACTTCATACTCCAGGTAAAGATAGGGTGCTGTGGTAAAATATGGAAGAGGCCTATGTCCAGCAATACACTGCGGTATTCTGTGTTGATTGACTGAACTTCGTACTGTAAGACCCATTTATAAGCAGCATTACTAACTTACTAACAACGCCTGGGATCAACATCAGGTCGCAAAAATAAAGTGAGGTGATGCTGCCGATCCAGTGCAGTGCTTGTAAGTGTTCTATGAGCTTGAGTTCAGAACGGTCGTAGATTGATGTGAGCACGCCTGGACTTGGCAGCTCACTAGACTCCATTACTCATACGAGTACTGGAACCTTAACTTAACAGAGCAGTTACTTGACAAATTAATAACTTTGACAGTCCCAATACTTACTTTTCTTTTTAAGAAATATGAATGTTTATGTAACTTTAACCGAGTTTAACCTAATGTAAAAAATATTTGATTATTTTATTTGTGTTATTCACAATTTTGCCTTAGGAATATATTCATAATTGGAAACATTTTAGACAACATCATATTCTATTGTATCTTCTTTTGAAACTTACACTTTATTGGAGTTTCGCCAGAGTCCACTTTGCGGATATTTATCGTTGGCTTGGCTCCTACTTCAGTGACATAGAATTATTAGTTCTATAAAGCGTTACCCATGAATAAACAAATCTCCAATTTTAATATTAAGATACTTTTGTATCCTTTCTCTATTACTAGAGAATCAGACGATCAATTTATCCAACGTTTTCTTGGTAACGGCAAAACGGTAAGAATAATTTTCAAAAAAAATCTCGTCAACGACGACCGCCATTTCAGAAGAAAATAAACGGGAGTTAGTTCGCAAAACCTTGTGAAGTTGCCGCATTCTAGAAACAAATGAATATTCAAAAAGATAATACTAAAACGTAATGTCTTTATCCAACCTAGACTTAAATTAACTACGTGAATATGCAGATATGTACACGTTTGAAAATCTTCGTTATGATATTGCGTAATTTGAATCCTGAATTTCCATTTTCTGAAAAAAGCAGCGTTTTACTCACACTTGAGGATATATTATAATGTATGTGAGATAATGTTAAGATTCTTGTGTTTTCTTTTCCAATTCGTGGATTGGTTTTACTTGTATGAAATTTTTAAAAGGAAATAAGTTTTTTGCCTTTACTTCAAAGTTAGTATTCACTCTGGTCTCAGCTATGCATTTTTAAGCAAATATGAACTTAAAAGTGAAATGCAAAGTATTATTATTCATATTAAGAGGCACTTTTGAATTTAAAAGTTAACAATGAAATGGAATTGATTTTAGTTGCTCATTTGGAAAACTAGATTCGTATGTAAACTTCATCGTTGCTCTTCCAAAATTAAATTTTCCAAATTAACCATGTTTTGCCATTTAAAAAATATTCTAGACATTTCTTGTGACCATAATAACTGACCACGCCGCAAAGATTTTCGTTGTAGATACGATTTTTTCTGCAGGAGGGGTGCGTGCTCCAAACTTGGGGAAGGACTTCGTATTAAGAGCTTATCTTCACGCCCAATAGAAATGATTTATGATAAACGCAGTACTTGAGCTGGAAAAATTACTTTTACTTGCAGGAAAAAAACTTTTTAATGACACAGACAGAGTTGACCTGCCACACTATTTCCAAACCACTGCAACTCCTGACAGCCAGAATAAACAGTGGCGATCACCAGAAAAGCGCCGAGACAGTAAAGCTCGACGAATTCCCAGAGAAGCAATTTAACTGTCTTGGACCCCGCAGTGAAATAAATCAGAAAAGAACAGCGGAGGAACAGTGTTGTAGGAATTAATATAATAAATGTTATATAATAACAATCCATAATATTGGCCAAGACAGTGGCGGTACATTGCTGAGCACATCAAACGTGTTTTCCGACAATCGCACCAGGTTTCCTATTACGAGCGCATGGTGTAAACGTAACGTGAATATGTCGATTTTAAATTAAAAAATACCCGTTTTACATACAATATTTACAAAATTTTAAGAATTTAGTCATAACTATGGATGATGCTGATTGTACTTGTTGGAAACAATTTAACTAAAATGCTATAAACACGTTTTTTCGATTAACAATTCGACGTATTTATGTGTTTACACCGCGCGCGCTTGTGCTATGACTTCAGTATTCCTTTTTTTACGACCGCAACTGATAAAATTTAATTAACTTTGAATGTTTCTTTGTACTAATTTTCCATCGTAATTATGTTCCACGAAAAACCATTGAATATCAGCCTCTTCGAATACCGTGGTTTGTTTTCAAAGAAATGAGTAGATGTCATAATGTTCTACTTCATAGGTTGTGCTCTGGCCATTACCCGTTTTGGAACTTTGGCTTTTTGATGAAGAAAGTAAATCAAGTGGAACGGTTGAAGATGTTCAGCCTCTACTTGTAGAGTGTACTAAGAACAAGAAGGAAGGAGAAACACTGTTGATACGTTAAAATTAAATGAATATGATACCGGTTCATATTATATGTTCAAGTTTTAGTGCAACCTGCACCGGAGATACTATTTCTCCCTGCTGAATTGTTATGTTAATTTATTTTGTATTTGTAGTTTAGTTTAGAATAGATGAGGATGAATTGGCTTTGATGAAATATAAGAATAAAAAAATAAAACACACACACACAGTTTTTATGCCTTGTGACTGAGACTGTAGCTATATTTCATTGTTGTCTTTGTTTCGACAATTCAAAAGTGCCTGTAACTGGCCTACTTGAAATAAATGCTTTGATTCGATTTGATTTGAAAAATAAAATGTTCCACAATTTGCGGTTCGAGGTGTTTTTCGTCCGAGGGAACAATAAATGTTTTTGTAACTCACAAAGAAAAAGGCAAGTATCAGACAAATCGTGTGAGTATGTAAATTTAGACGCTCTCCGCATTAATTTTCTTGTAGGTATCCAAAATTGGGCGCCCAATTTTGACTGTTCAATAAGCCTTGTATCAGATAAGTCGACATTAGAAACCATGCACACGCAGTTCTACCCTCTTATCGTGACAAAAATGACAAGCTCAAATATCTACGAGAGACCTTTAAAGGGATAGAATTTACAGGAGGATTTTACAGTATTAATGCCATCAGAAATGTTTGTTAACCCAAGCTGGCTACGACTGAATAATTAAAGCGATATAACGGAGCTTTGAGAAAAATCATTAGGAAAATAAACATTCGTTGAGTTTAATCTCGTAATTCTGGTTGCAGTCTTTATCGACTTTTCGTGAATCTGAATGGAAACCTCTCATATGATTGACAGAAGCGATATGAAAATGGAATATTTAACATCGATGACTGCTGACAACCACTGACTCACACCCCTGTTACAAGCTTTCCTTAAAAATATTCAATTTTATTTCATTTTTGATTGAGTGTGTTCTGTCTCAGTAAATACTAACATCTGTTTTATGTTGCATGCCTTTTTTCAAGCCGGCACGTCGTCGTCTCAGCTGGCTTCTGATCCAAACGAATCTTTCACGCCTTATTTGCTTGTACGACACTTATATTTACAACATTAGTTTTAGTATATGCGAAACCTGAAACACGTGTCTAGTATTTTTGTGTAAAGAAGCTATCTACTAAATTTCAAAACTGTATCATGAAAAATCACAATGTTATAAGCTTGTTCTGTTACCTAGTTGTCTGCACAAAAACCTGGTCACCGCGCGCGCGCTTCCAGCGTCGTCTTGAGCTCATTGATAATAATAATTTGGCAGTAGGTACCTAAATGATTGCGATAGGTACTTACTGTCGCTCGTTGTTCAACTTGTAGAATTTTTAAAATATTTTTGGGTCAAAATATAAAATGGTTTTAAAATTATTGGAATCGATTCAGTTATTTATTCTGAACAAACTGTATTCAGGTTTCGCATATACTAAAAATAGTGTTGTATGTACCTACATCATTCTATGTAAAGCTCTAAATTATTCGTCGTTTTTTTAACGGCAGAACCTTTTATATTCTTCCAAACATTTTGTCCCCTCGTTTACATGAGAACGGATAATTTAAGCATCAAATTGTAGGCTTTCATGTAAATTGACCAAATATCAGACCTCTTGTTATTGGTTATCCCTCGGGAACTCTTGACACAAATTTACTTAAGAGTGAATATCAAGACGATCTCAAGTAACATGGAACATGGGCTAGAACATGATGAATGAATATATATATGATGCTTAAATTCAAAAGATAGACTGAATAGAAGCTGAAAACACCGTTTTCTTTTCCTCGAATCTGTGACTTGAATTCTTTCTTTATTTTTAGTTTTCTTTATTTAAAAAAAAAAAACGTGCCTAACAATAGGAATTTCTCCTGTATCGTGGGTGCGTTTACAAACTGTTATGTTACTTACACAAACAGCCAGGCCCGGAACAACTAGCTGTAGATCATACAAATATTTGATCCGTGCGGGGATCGAACCCGCGACACGCGGTGCATCTGCCGATCGCTCAGCCACTGCGCCAACCGTGCCGTCAAAATTGGACAACTGACATAAACAATGGTATTTTAAGTCAAGACTTGATTCTACACACATTACATGATCTGAACACAAACGGTGCTCTTGCTATTTCAAGACCCAGAGAAATGAGGTCGTTCGTAGAAAATATTAATAAGTTGCTCTTAAAATCCAGTGTCTTAATAAAGTCGGCTCCCGAAAGCAGGCCGCGCAGATGTTGAAAAACTTAAGTACACCTAATTACTTTAACAAAGTTCTGCGTCCATTTTCTATTATCTTACAAAAAAATAAGTAAGAAAGACGTTTAAAATTAAAAACATAACTCTAGTAACTAATTAGGGGCGAGTCAGCGTTCAAACTAATTAGTTTGTCCAACATTTATTGCAAAACGTAACTATTGCGAAACAATGAGAACGGAAAAATGCGCTCGGAAAGTGGAGTTGGGCAACATAGATATGAGGCTGCGTTCACGAACAAAAGTTTTGAATTGCAACTGCAACGAGAGTTTAAAAGAGCTTCCACGGAATTTGTACAACCGACACACTGGTTTTTATTTTTTTCTTTTCTTGTCTTTACGTTCATTTATTAGATCCGTGAAGACTAAGTAGAACAGCTTGTTTATTGGCTCGCGTAATTCACGTTCTTATTTACAGTTTTCTTTTGGGCTGAGACCAATCCTACTACATTGAGAAGCTTTGAAAAAATATCTGACATTATTATTACATTACATGATATTACGCCTGTAATCCACGAAGGGTTAGGTAGAGGTGTACCAAGTATAATACCCACATTTTGCTAGTTGGCATTTTTATTTTAATGATTTATTGTAAAAACATTTTCAGCGTCCGGCTTTTTTAATAAAGTATTAAGTAAGTAATTTAAACTAAGTGAGTGCGTAGGAACAATCCTAACTAATTAAGGGAACGTGTAGCCACAGTTCATTTAGGTAATTAATATCCATTAGCCCAAATCGCGTTTGATTCAATCCCTCTCACAATAAAACAGCCCACCGGCCGTTCATTCTGTGAAACAAAAACACCTCGTGGCAGAAACAAACCGAATGATGTATACCCGTAGCTATTATTCTGGTATACGTTCGGTGTTGCTACGGCGTAGCAGCGTAGCCGTGTAGCCGCGTAGCACACATTGAAAGCCGTGCGCCCCGTTCACGTCCTCGCGAGAACGATGAAGTGATGCGACTTGCGTTCAGCGACACGTGAGTGTGTCACTTGTTTCCTTCGCGTGAGTACCGTCACGTCGCAATTCGTCTGCCTTGACTCGTCAAAAACATTATTTTTTTCATATACGCTGATGTAACACGCATGTCGCTAAAGCATGGAGCTCGTGACCAAGAATCCCTCGTACGATAGTGCGAACAATGTA
Organism: Noctua janthina; assembly: GCA_963576755.1. Classification (NCBI taxonomy): domain Eukaryota; kingdom Metazoa; phylum Arthropoda; class Insecta; order Lepidoptera; family Noctuidae; genus Noctua; species Noctua janthina. The sequence goes on from OY755055.1 coordinate 12,683,020, forward strand.
CGTCTATATAGCTCAAATTGTTTTGTTTTTGTAGTGTTCTGGATTTAGGTCTACTGGACACACTTATTATTTTTTCTTCTTGTCTCTAATATTCATTATGTAAATGTCATGCATACCTGTTATTTTTATGGTTACTGAAATGCCGATTTTAGATGTTATTTTATTTGAATTGTAAGTGACAGTGCTGTCGGATATTTACCGCTGAGACCCAGGATAGATCATGAGTTGCGTCTATATTTTGATTTCGTTCATAAACTTTGGACAATACCATGAATACGTGGTCACGTGAGCGAAGCGGGCACAGCTAGTCATAAATAAATACCTAATACTTAAAGGGCGGGTTGATAATGGTGTAGAAAACGACCGCTCACCATTTATGATTCTACGATCTCTCGCATAATGCACACATTACAACATCTAGGACCTGATCAATGCTAGAACAAGAAAATAGTATTGCGGTCTTGCGTTAAATGTGAGAATAATTAAAGAGGCGCTCATTACGGAAACTGTTATTAAAGGAAAGTGTGAGTAATTAGTACAATACTTCTTCTTCATCTACTTCTTCTTTTTCCGCCACTATTATACCACTATTATATCTATTAAAAATATACTATTATATCCGCCACTATTATACGTGAAGTTTAAATAAATAAATAATACTTTCCAATATTGAGATGAGTGTAGTCGCGGGACGAAGTTGATCGCTGTCGTTTCCTATATTAACTCGTACATTTGGCGCAGACAATGTATCAGTTAAGTGGGGAGGTAGAACAGTGCGATCTAATAATCACACGACATGAATAATGATGCAGCTGACAGTACCAAGTACATAATATGTGCCAAGTGTGAGTGCTCGTAATAAAACATTTTTGTAATATTGGACAAGTGACTTTTTGTTTGTAGAAAGCCGGCATTAAAAGCGGTGCCAATATTAAGAAAGTTAGAGCTTGAAGTTACAGTTACCAAGTAATAAAGTGACTTGTGTCTTGTGTTTTTTAAAGCGCAGTACACAACAGTGAAGCCAGCTTTATTTTACCTCAACAAAATAGTTAATAGTACGCAATTAAAAGTTTCTAAGCGCTTTATATTTATCTAAATCAACAGGCAGGACTGAACGTGAACCGAGCTCAGGTTTAGTTCATTTTATTTTATTACGAGTGAAAAATTCGCAAAAATAGTTTTAATAAAACGCCCGCAGCAAAACTCTGTGAATATGGAAATGTGAAGCTTGCAATTTGAAATCAGAGAAAATAGAAAAGGATTCTCTTTTCACTGGTTCCTAAAAATCTCAGTATTTGTTACATACCGGAGTAAATTGCGGTGGAGTTCAAGCTGAGCTCGCCAAGAATCTGTTTAGAGGGCAAACACACTCATGAAATTTTTATCAAGCAATCCGTTGAGACTTGAGACACTGAACGACTGACTCCGGCGATGGAGATCCTTGGATTACTAACTCTTTATTACCTGTTAACTGTAGTCGCTCCTAGATAAATTTTATTTCTTGAAAATTTTAAATCAAAAGTCTATTATATTTCTTGTTTAACAGGCATTTTGCAAAGTCAACAAATTTTCATATCAGAGTACCAAATCTGTTAATCTTGAGATCACAATTTTATGTTGAAACATAAAGTTAACGAAACGTGAAAAGAAAATGTCTCGGAAAGTAGCATAAAATGCACATAAAATCAAAATGCTGAATTGAAAAAGTTAAAGGTTGTTTACGTTGAGACAACATGGTTGTATTTACTGACGCACGTCATCGTTTAATAGAGTAGGTCCGCCGAAGATATATTGGAATATTTTGCCGATGGTGAACTGAACCGAAAGGTGCGGTTATCGTCAAATGCAAATCGAAAATATCGATGAGTGGGGCACGTAACCGGCATCGATAGCTCTCCAGGTAGACCGGGTCACCCTAAGTGTATTAAGCTATCAATTTTTTAACATAACAGTGTTGGTTACGAGTAAACAGAATAGAACAATGAAATGTTCATAAACATATTTTGCTCGCATATTGGATTCTGATAGATTCAAAGCTTTATCAGGTTTTGTGTTTCGAATTTATAGAGGCTCACTTTTACTTATTGTAGTCTGTGCAAAGGATCAAATTCATTCGACATAATGTTATCATTCTGAATAAATTCCAGCAAATACTCTAACAGAAATAGGTAACTCTTACTAGTTTTTAGATCTTCTCCATATTTCAATATTTACAGACCCGGTTTTTACTTTTATTTGGGATTTCGGGTAATTCTTATTTCATTTCAGTTACTTTTACGATGTAAAGCTGAATAAATAATACTTTATATAAGCAAATCGTGCCTAGTCATAGTAATCTCACGAAAACGCACTGTCAGAAAATATTAAACACTAACTGTTGCCCGTGACCCTCGTCCGCGCAAAATCGGTGCAGCCACTTCGGGGATCAGCCGGAACAAACAAACAGACAGCCAAGATACCGTAGGTACCGTATATATTTTTATATGCATTTAGTAAAAAGCTGTTATTTCGAAATTACACACACACACACAAACACTTCAATTTTATTTATTTGTATAGATTTAATATTCAGAACACATTTTCTTTTTAATGTTTTTGCCAAGGTCATTCAGGATAGTTCAAAGCCCTGTATGAGAATACAACACTAGTATATTATAAGCTCTTGGTATACCTCATAGGTGTATCTGTAAATTGTTTCGGGCGTTGTCCGTCGTCGGCGGAATTCTATTTGCTCTCGGTCTATCGCTCTGGCTCCATTGGGACTGGCACGACAACTATGTATTAAGTTAACTCTGTGGACTACTATTGTCTTGGGATTGCTGCATAACTTCTTCCACACAGTCTTAAAAGTTATTTCTCAAAAGCAAAAATAAACTGAGGAAGTTGGGTAATTTTAAAACTGTGTGTGTATTTTTATAACCGTATAGTTTTTAAATACGTAAAATTGAAAATTTTGACTGGCATATTACTGAAAGCAAAATTGTGGTTTCGGAACAAGATTTATTGCTTGGAAATGCTCCAAATCGCAGAACTTAGAGGATTCAATCACTGAAAGATTTACAAGTAGGTATTAACACAGTCAGAGGAGAAAATAGCTGCATTTAAACCATACTCTTCGTTTTCAACAATTCGTTTATTCGACATAGACTGATTGTAATCATTTTACAATATAACACTGTAATAAGTTTTTAAACTATCATGATCACTAACATTATCATTAACACTAAAAACGAAATATTTACCATGTTGTTGTTGTTTACCGTGATCATGGTGCTAGCAACAGCGCCGAAATATCGGGAACTCAAAACAAGCAGTAAACATGGTAAATATCCCGTTTTTAGTGTTAATGATAATATTGTAATAATCATCGTTTAACAGCAGTTGAGAGTCTATCCGAATTTAGAAGCGAAACAGTTTCTTTGCATTTAATTAATTGAATATTAAATTACTTTACGCAGAGGGGCGCAAATGCAAAATGACCAACATTCCGCTTTATATTGTGTACGTAAGACCCACGCCTCAGCATAATATATCAACAAACATAAACAAGTCGACCAGCCAATTACAAACACTAGGAGAATGTATGAAACTTGTGAAAGAGAATCGTTTACGAATTTAGTTCACATTCGTCATGTGATGGAAGAACAACAAACTGTTCTGAATAGAAACATTTGAAGCAGCGGAATATCTTATTCATGAGTTCTTTAACAACATTAAGCTATTCTTGATCAAATGAATTGCTTAATTAATATTGCTTATCTGGGTAGTACAAGGTTGATTTGTGCATCCCGCAATAAATAAAGAGCAAACCGCTGTCTGATAAATTATTGTTTTATCTTTGTGGTTTGGCACGCCGCCAATTGTTGAACTTGAATAATAAATCAATCTCCGACCGATTTTACAGGTGTTTGAGTTCCTGAACTTTTCAATAGTTAGTGGTGGTAACTATTGCGCTCGTAATGCCCGAAGAGAAGTGATAGATAACCGTTGTTTGTGCGATGGAGCGCAAACAATTTGAACCCATGCGATGGGGCGGGTTTTCAGCTAATAACTGGTCATAATTTCGTGCAAACCAAATAAGCTTTTCTCATTAAAAAAAATGAAAAGTGAGCGTATAATTTCTGCAAATGAAACAGGTATTGCAAGTTACAAAATTAATTAAAATTATTTTAGAAATCTTGGATTAGGTGTTACAGCAGACTCCCAGGCGCCTGGCGGAAAGCCAACTAGTGCGAAATGAGATTAATTCCAAAATTTTAATGAATCAACCTCTTCGGCTGATTAAAGAAGGCAAGCTGAGTATTCTGCGACCTTTTATTTATTCACAACCTGTTATCATGCTACGAGTCTATGGCTCTTGGCGAGGGTGAATACACCACAATACGGTGTACATAGCATTCAGTCGCCTAGTGCCGTGTTTCGTCTCAATGTGCTTTTACTGCGGTTTGACTGCAGCTCAATGTGGTTGTCACACATAGTGAGACTATTTACTTAGTCAATCATAAATGATCAAGTTAGTATTTGAGTTTATTCATATTACATGCATACAAGTCATGAAAACACACAAAAAGCAGTTCAATTGAATTTTAAAATTAAATAGGTTCTGGAAAATCCATTTATAAACATGAAAGTTTCAGAAACCATAACCATCGCTTAATAAAGCTTCAGTCTTGCGTTTCTAGGAAAAGTGCACCTCGCAGGTAAACAGGTCAGAATGCAGGAACAATTAATTTAGCTGACTGGGACTCAGTCTATCTAGATTAATTTGTCTCAGGTACAGAGCAATTAACTACTATACTTAAACTATCAAAGGACTGAATGTTCGTCTTAACCAATTTAATTCTAAGGACTTAGTTCAATAAACGCTTACTTTTGGCTTTTAGCATGAAACATGGAATACATCAATTGCTGTTTCAGCGCATTGCTCGGTTTAATTTTGTCGATTTCACGCATCGTTTCACGTAGTATGAAGGATAAAATATGCAGTGATTTCAGTAACGAGCTGACGGTAGTGTGCTCAGCAAAGCTTGGAAATTGTAGTTATAACTGTGATTTAGCATACTAATGTGGGACAGGTAAGGGTATGCTTTGTCTTTCTGTGTAGGGGACAGTTGTTTGCCTTTGTTCGTTGTCGTTTATGGACCACAATCTGTTTACCTCAGAAATTAATTTTATTTATTACTGATTCCGTATTTTACGACAGAGTGCCCTCTAAATACCATTGTCGTAAATTACGGAATCAGTTAGCTTAAATATTCAGTCAGGATTGTAAATAAAGGTAACTTTCAAGATTAGATGTACCGTTCCTTTTGAACGGTACATCTAATGTCACCTGCATCTTCCTACAGCGAAAGCAGTAACTCATAAACTACCGAAACAAAGTTAATACAATTTATATAGGACCACCGCGCGAACTTTCCCTAAAAAATGGAAAAATGGTCCATAATTGACGGAAATAACGATGGACATACATATAAAATATATAGTCGAAAAGAACCTCCTCCTTTTTTGAAGTCGGTTGAAAAGGTAGTTGCTTCTACTTAGCTTCATGGGAAAAGCTTGAATTTATGGACGCATTTGATTCGGAAGTAATTAGTAGAAGATACTGATAGAAAACCTTATACCCAATGTTTTTAAAACTGAAAAGGATCTGATGTGATACCGGATGAAGCTATCAACATTACCATAATGTGGTGACCAATTTTACATTCTTCTCTCGTGGCCTTATGCCGCTGTGCACACGCGGCGGGATGGGCTGTGATTACTCTCCTTCCTCTTCCGCATCGCATGAATTCGTAATACGTATTATAAATAACCTTCCATCCTCCCCACGGTCGGTAACAATGGATCAGAAAAAGGTTCACCCTTTCAATTACGCAATCCGTATTTATCCCTTTTCTCCTATAATTTTCCTTGTTTTCTGATAACATGACATATTTTAAGGTTTTCGGTTTTTCCGTAGGTCAATGTCAGAATTCTCTGATCTTTTATTCTCAGAACTCAGATATATTTTATGAGATAATATTTAATATTCAGAGTCAGAAAGAACCACATTATTCTTTTAAGATTGTTCATCTCACCAAATATTTAATTTATTTTTGTCGAGTTAACATCTGTAAGTCAGTTGTTAGGAAACAGGAAAAATAATACAGTATGATTTGAATGTATAATGAACCTTAACGTTTAAGGTTACGGACTACTATTGTGTACTCTGTCAAACAACTCAGGAATATCATACCTCCGGGTAATACTTCGCAATCATACTCCGCCATTGTATAGTACTTGAGTCACAATGTAGCTGCTACAACTGAACGAATACATCTAGCTGAAAACCTCCATTATACTGCATAAAACAATACTGAATAGAACATTTATTTTATGTCTAAATGAAAATAAGATTTTCAATTGCGTTTGCTTCAAATGGAATTAATCTTTTGAAAGTTTAATTTTCAGTGACATAATCGATGCGTCTGATATTATAACTTTAGTGATTTTTCTTTTATCAACAACAAAGGACATTATTTTTTGTTATTTTTATTTGAATAGGTATTTCAAACGAGAAAAAAAAAATACTTTCTAGTTCCTAATTTGTCAGAGATCTTTTTGACAAAAACCTTGGTTAATAATTCGGAGCCAATAGGACGAAGCATAAAAAGCATTCATTATTTTAAACACGTTCTTCACATAAAATTAATACACGTACTGAAATGAAAATTTCCCGTTAACGAATACAAAATCTAATCAAAATAATAGAATTCGTCTCTATTACAGATGCATACGAGTCTGTATGTTTTATCATGCTCCATGTCAACTAACCAGTAAGTTCCGTAGCGAGCGGCGAAAGCTACACCGCTACGAGTAACCGCTACGACACCGTAGCAACTAGCTACGACTAAGTATACTACGTATATTTAAATACGCCAATAGGAATTCACTCTTGTGAACCCATTCTGAGTATAAGCTGGCACATAATTCACTGGAAATCAGGCCATTTAGCAAAACTGAGGCAAACATTTATTTATAACATGGCGAGTGTAAAGAAAAAAATATTATAATTGCATTCAAAAATGTTAATGTAATTGCTGAATGCTTTTAAAAATTTGTCTTGCACGTTTTTTACAATAGAATAATCTTTAGCATAAACAGCCTATAATGTTCCCACTGCTGGGACACTCGGTGTCCTCTCTATGAGAGGGAATGGGCTATAATCTACCACGCGGGCCCATTGCGGGTTGGTAGATGTCACATGTCTCCGAAATTGATTGAGATTTTTGGTTCTAAGACATGCCGGTTTCATCACGATGTTTTCCTTTACTGTTTTGGGAGCAGTGGTGATGATATAAATTACACAAAGTAATGCGCCTGCCTGGGTGTTCCATGACTTACTGTTCGTATGTCGTGGCCGCCACTACTGGGACACCGTTGCTCTTATGTCTTTATTAGCGTGAAATGTTAAAGATACATAGGTTCTTCAAAGTTTTGGCAAAGTAACGATTAAAACGTTGTTAAATCGGTGCTACAGATATTCGGGCATCACACAAGTTTATAAATCAAAAATAAAAAACAAGACAAGTTTTAGATATGATATTGTGACTGTTCGTAAATTACCCTAGGCTGATAAAATTTTCGTTGTTCCTAAATCATGCACATATTAGTATTAATCGTCGGCTCCCCCCGAAGGGGGAGAGGCCGCGCACCGCCTTCCGCACGGCCTTGTAAGACTCGGCACCAAACTGGTCATCTTTCCACCGACTACTAAACTGAACTCCAGCCCTGTCCCGACTTTAGAAGCTAGGAGACAGGGAGGGTTACAAGGTGTAGTTAATATTGGGAGGTCACAGTTAAGACATATACATGAATAATATCAAATCTTTAAAACTAAATCAGTAATAAAGTATGAAGCTAATAAGACAAGAGGGCGCAAAGATATATATATGATGAAAGTTTGGTTAAGGAAACGTTACGCTTGGGCTTAAGAGATTCATTATTTACAGTTACGTTAATTTAATGATTCAAACGTACTAAGAACCCAACTCTATGGTATGTAACCGGTTACAATAACTGCCTCAGTACGTGACTGTTAGACCTAAGCGCATAGGCCCACTAAGGATCCTGCTACGAATTCTAACAGATCACGCTACCTAAGCATTATTCACATGTCTTTCTCAATCCTAAGACAGAGTACTGAGAAGTCCTACTGCCATTGAGGAAGACACGTTTTAGTGGTTCTCCCTACACGCGTATTCATGTTAGTAACACCCTTTACGGCAATCTACCCCTTGTCTAAGATAACACACGACTTGCACAAGCGTACCGTAGACTCAGTCTGTAGCAGAACATATTGCGTTTGTTATTGGTGGACGCCGAAGTGGTGATATATCGTCACTTCACATTTCTTTACTCTTCCCCATGTCGTGGTTGCGTATCTCGTTAGTAGTGTCGATTTAGTAATTTGCCAACCAGTGGCCGGGTTTGGGTTGAACGAGATAAACAGCCGGGGTTTGACTTTCTGTCCCTAGCGTTCCTTAGAACGGAGTTATCGATGTAGTTTGAGATATTTCGTGATGCCTACCCCCGCTCCCTGAAATGTGCGCCAACAATCCCCACGCAATGTTTCTGAGCTAGACCTTTACAGGAAGCAGTATTCATCAGCAACGTTTGGTTGATTTGTACCACGAGTACAAGTCGGCATCATATCACTGAGCAATATAATTTGTCTAAATCAATCCGTGAATATTACGGTGTTGAACAATATATTTTGTCCGAATGCGAATATTACGGTTCTGCCTTTCATTTTGTGGTGAGTCAGATAAAAGTCAACATTCGTCAATAGTCGGGTGTGTTGGTGTATAGTGTGTTTGTCGTATGCATGAAATGTGTGTATAGTGTTTCGAAAGGCGGTCTCCGTCCCTATAACCAAACGCAGATGACGAATATGTGCCAAGGTTCGGAGTTATTAGGACAAAGAACACATGAGATAATAATATACATTGTGATGATGAAGCGGCTCTGCCATCATGCTGAAATAAATGATTATTAACATCGCTGCGTTTCCGCCAAACTGCTACTTAAGCTAGGAGTTAATTATAGTTAACACTTACCACGTATTCATTGTTCATTGAAGAGGATTAATCCCCGACTAACTTACAGAGTACTGCACACATTACCAGTTTCACCTCTGCCACAGCTTGTCTTCTCCCGCGTCTCGACACTCACTTCAACTAGACTTATTACTACTACTTATATTTAACTTATTAAATACTAATCGCTCTGTTACGACAGTCCCCTGGGACATGTCCATCTTGGTACCAAGATTACGCTAACTACATGAACCTAACCTAGGACGTCCTAGCTTTGACTAGCTACCGACTCTCTGACTTAGCTCGACTAGCCCCCACGTGTGGACTCTTCCGCGATTTCAAATCAATTGCCAGGAGTCCACCACCCTATCTCAGCCCCTCGCCTTTTCTCAACACACCACGCTTGGGTCGCCTTACCAGAATTGGTTAAGTGCTGTTTTTTGTACAACTGTCTCAATTGTTTTAAAGGGTCCCGGGCCGTGCGAAACACTTAGAAATCGAGTAATTTTTTGTCGTTTCTTAAGAATCTGTTGAAACATTTGACCTGTCCCATCAAATAAAGAATTTATGTGTTTCCAAGTGATGCAATATTCAAAGAAAGAGAGGACACTTCGTTATTTATTACTGTAACTTGTCAGACTGTCAAGCCATAAAATAGAAGTTTAATGTGTTTGTAAGTGGCCCATACCGTGTGATGATTTGAAGTATCTATCAAGGCTAAAATATTTGCTTATTAATTAAGGGTACGTGACAGACCGTCACAATATCATTACACACAAACCACTTCCAGTATTTAACTTCATGACGAAACTATAAATTTAATCTTTGCTCCCTGCGTATAGTTAAATCTAAAGGCACAATTCATGAATAATGGATGAAAGCTATCAACGCATGAGTTTATGTGAGGCTCGTCATTACCATTCATACATATTGAACCGTCACGTGTCAATACTCACTCATACAGGGACATGACATTTCAAGTCTTCAGAACTGAAATATGGACGAAACGAAAATCATGACATCATCTTTATTTAATACTAGCTGTTGCCCGCGACCTTCGTTCGAGTGAAATTATTATAAAAATATTACTTCTGTTTTTGAACCGTATTTTGTTAACAATTTATTTTTTTATGTTTTTGCTACTTTTATTTTACAAAAATAATTAAGGTTCCGTACCTTAATAATTTTTCTAAAATAAAACTAGCCTAAGTCAGACCTTATAGCATCAGCTATCTGCCAGTAAGTCCCGTCACAATCGGTCCAGCCGTTTCGGAGATTAGCCGGAACAAACAGACAGACAGACGAAATTTGAAAAAAACAATGTATTTTTGGTATAAGTAGGTACCGTATATAATGTCATATGACATTCAATAAAAAGCTGTTATTTTGATATTACAAATAGACACCTCAATTTTATTTTATTTGTATAGATGTATAGATGGCGCAATTTCGGTCTGTGTGTCAGACCGCTAGTGCTATACTAGAGAACTACTTTGGTAAATGACAACGGAATTTTATTGTATAGCAAATTGACTACCAACTAATATTTTTTGTATGTTTAAATCACAGCTGGGCAAAAGACGACCCTTTGAAAATTGTATGAAATGGATATAACACGGCAAATTGACGAACTGTGATTTGTCAAAATTTTTTTTCTTTTGCTGTGAAGGAAATAAAATTTTTCTTATGCACAATTTCTGAATAAAAATAACCTAAAATAACTAACTTAACAATAAACTAAAAAACATGCGTCAAAAAACTTCTCCTCAGCGGCTCCAACTGTTAAATTAACCATAACTGTTCAATTTTATTGAATATTTTATTTATTAGCTTAGTATGTCTAAAATGTCCAATACTCGTGCACAATTAGAATGCTCAGTAAAGTGGAGCGAGGATTCCGGTGAGTGCTTCGAATCATCTCAGCTTTTAATTTCGGCATTACGATCGAAAGAGGAGCACTTTATTACAAGGAAGGTTTGGGAAATATTTGAAGAACGAATTCTATCGGCACCCTCTTTTTATTAATCGTCTTTACAGGCAGATTGAAGCACGCACAATCTTTATTTTATTTATTGCGAAATACGAGTCTTTGGGACGCCTTATCTTGTAATGGCCAGACACTTTATTTGATTCTTATCTGAGCTTTCTTATTTATATATTTTATTTTGTGCACAAATTAAAATATGAATAAAAATCCGGCCGTTTTATTCAAAATCAGATACAACTATTAAAAAAAAAATTACAAACATTACAGGCATTAGACAGAAAGTGTCGCACACGTAAAGCTGCTCCTTGAGTCGGAGTTCATAAGCCAGTGAATGAGTGAATGAGTGACGTATCTGAAGCAAAGGCCTTTGTGAACATGATGCTCCTACTCCAATAGCTGCTGATTGTCGCGATGGGCTTTGAAGTCTCTTTTATTTTTTAATGAGCTTACCCACGTAATTGAAAAGAAAATAAAATGTGTTGAATGCCTCCGTTGTTTCATTATCTCTTTTGGGCGCAAATTCATACTATGGCCATTGTTAAATAACAAATTAAATACTCGGGGTATAAAATAAATGTCAAAATAAAGAAAGGTTTGTAAAAAAGAAAAAACAGTAGGAACTTTACGTTAGTAGTTTTAGTATTCAAAGTTGTTAACTACTCAATAACTGTCACACGGATGCTGAAGCTATGATTTTATAATCGTTAACATCTTAGGAAAACAAAAAAAAACATACGACAGTGGATGAAACGCGTGAAAGATAACTGTAGCCCTTACTCGCGGTACCTGTTATGTAAGTAGTTTTATATGTTACAATAAAGCTAACCTGTGAAAATGTGCGTCATAAATTATTCGTAATTAACCCATGTTCATATGAATAATAACTTATAGTTCCTACAGGAGCTTTTGACCGCGGTTTCGCTCGCATTATGGTCAGAAATTAACCCACGGAGCGTTTTAAATTTAAAAATAAAATCTATGACATTCGGGTATAGTCTAACTTGCCTTTAGTGAAAGAATTTTCGTAATCGGGTCAGTAGTTCCGAAGATACATTCAAACTTTACCTCTTTATACAACATTTTTTATATTATTTTTAGTATATGTGAAACCTGAATATAGTTTGTTCAGAATAAGTAACTGTATCGATTCCAATAGTTTTTAAACCATGTTATATTTTGTTCCAAAAATATTTATAAAAGGTTACAAGTTGGACACCGAGTGAAATTAAGTAAATATCGCAATTATTTAGGTACCTACTGCCAAATTATTATTATCAATGAGCTCAAGATGACGCTGGAGGCGCCTGCGCGGCGGCGCCGCGTGTTGACCACGTTTTTGTGCGGACAACCAGGTAACAGAACAAGCTTATAACTTTGTGATTTTTCATGATACAGTTTTGAAATTTTGTACATAGATTCTTTACATAAAATACTAGACACGTGTTTCAGGTTTCTCATATACTAAAACTAATGTTGTATAGGCAGTTTCCTCTCTCCTCTTGATGTAGTTAGTAGTACATGTTCGCGTAAAATTAATAACTTGGAGGCAATTTACTTCCAGGTCAGGTTGATAATAAATGTATCTGTGGGAAGCAGCCGCGCCCTCGTTTCTGATGAAATGCCAATAACTGTCACTCGACTCTACAGGTGACAGGTTAAAAACGTGTATACAGGATGTAAACGGACCATTCACGAAGCCGTCAACCAAGCATTCTGTACATCAAACTAAGTAACCCTACGCAAAAATTATTGTTGGTAAACGACTTTTTATATGGGGTGAAAAATCACGTTTTACGGTAAAACTTAATGCAACGCACTCAAAACATTGTGCTGCTGGATGCTTTGAATAGTAAACAGATCATTGAGGTAATAAAAGTCAATTTATAATGTTAAAAACTAGTATTTAAAAAAAACTTGTGAGAAAATTGGAAGTTTGACCTCAAATATCTCCGTAACTAGAAGGTTCCCAGGTATGGTCCAGAACTACAAAAATGATCGCTAAGACGGGGAGAACAAATGCGTTTTTTTTTTTTTTTTTTTTCTGATTGGAAATCATCAAATGACCCCCCCACTCTGGGCGGAGCGGAAGGGAGTGTCAGACTTGTACTGACTAAAACCCATCCATGTTCCTTCTTTGCCCTTTGTGTTCCAGGGCCACGGCATCTCTTTCGAACAGTCCCGCAGCCCTGGCAGGCATCGGCCCTTGCGGACCCCTACTTATTTGCTGACATCTCTTTGAGGCGCACGTGGAACACGAACGCGCCGTCGACACGGCCTGTCGTCATAAGACGGCCGGACGGCGAGCTGGCCCATAACTCGCCGTCCACAGGCCCGCGAAGAACAAGTGCCTTTCAGCTTCGTTAAGGGTCTTTTTACACCCTTGATTTAACAAAATCCTACGATAAACCAAACCCAGTTTTATACAGGCAGCAAGGGTCTCCGACGCGAAAACGGTTACCCCGTATTCAGTACATCATTCTGAGCCCGACCACATAGAAATTTCCTACAAAAGTGCAATACCTACATGGTCAAAATGTATGGAGAAGCTGATTTTTTTAATAATAGATGTAAAATTTCTATGTGGAGGGACTAAAAATCATGTACTGAATACGTTTTCACCGTTTTCGCGTCAGTGTCCCCTACACGGGGGTATTTAAATTGTTAATACACAAATCCGTGAAAGCCGTTCAATGTAAAATGTCAGCATGTACCTGAAATAGCGGTGAACCAAACATAATATTGAGTAGCTCTGTTGAATCAACGATAGCCAAGTTTTATTTAGGGAATCTAGGCGGTTTCTAAGTGTTTGGTTTAATCCTGAAGTTGGCATACCGCCAATAAAAACGACCGCTAAGTTCTGAAAACTGCTGACGAATTTTAAACTGCTCTCACCTCTTTCTTCATAGTCTTAAAATCTGAAATACAGCACAAAAGTCTGTGTAAAAACTGCATTTGTTATACTAAAAACACAATGCTTCTGCCTGCTTTATATTCGCGATCTACAAACCTACACGTATGAAAACAAAGAGAAGGCGTACTACAACATACAAGGCCGATTGCGTATTCAACAGAATTCTCGCTAACGTGTATTTTGATCCTAGCCTACACATGTTATTCAATAAGTCTGATTCGAGATAGAGCGCATGATGTATTACGAAATGTAAATCAAGGTATAACAGTAAATCAATAGCGATAACAAAGCAGACATGTGGTTGTTACCTACGTTATGCGAACATTTTATGTCGGAGTTATAATCAAAACGTGAATAGTTTACAACATTTAGCGATAAATCTTTCTTCTTTATCGTGTGGTTAGTTTCTAACCTGGTGTCAGAGTTTTTATGCCGCCCATGGGCCTCTGACTTGGCTTATCATGCCGTCAAGAAATATCTCTCAGGCATGCTGGTTTCCTCACGATGTTTTCCCTCACCGAAGCAAGTGATGATTGTACAATTCGAACATGAATCCGAAAAATCAGAGGTGCGTGCCTTGGGTTCGAACTCGAGACCTATGACTTAGCAGTCCACCGGTCACACCACTAGGCTGTCACTGCTTAATGAATAACAAGATAAACTATTTCAATGTTGAAGTGGAAAACTGGTTCTGAGCTTGTTAATGGGTAAGTCATTATTTCGCGTCTACCAAAAGTATAACGAGAGCCATTTACAGCAGGGTCTTTGTTTTTGAGTACAACACGACAAAACTAAATAATATTTTTTTAGACATCCCAAATTCAATGGTAACTGAGTGGCGATAAAATACATTAACACTCAATAGCTGTAATACTTTAGTAAATAAAGATTTTTAGCTTTTTCCCGTCCCTTAGCTACGAGAAATTCTTTAATGCTTAGTAACTGTGGCGAGTAGTGGCCAGAGTCATGTCACATCTAATCGAAAGCCGGCTTGTAGCCGGACATCCAGCGGTCGGGATCCCTCCGTATAATTGATTCTTGCGAGTATAATATGTGGAGCGCCTATATTGAGTACGTCAAAGAATTTTCTGTTTGGTTTTTTTGGAAATGTAGCTGATGAAGG
The DNA here is from genome assembly GCA_963576755.1 of Noctua janthina. Classification (NCBI taxonomy): domain Eukaryota; kingdom Metazoa; phylum Arthropoda; class Insecta; order Lepidoptera; family Noctuidae; genus Noctua; species Noctua janthina. The sequence continues at coordinate 12,698,121 of OY755055.1, forward strand.
CTTAAAAGAGTTATCGGAAATGTTTTTGTTATCGATTTCAATTTATTATTGGGCTTTAATGTACTGGCAAGCTATTCGTAGAACCACCAAGTAATGAAAATTCATTACTACTTTTACTACAATTCTACAGCTCTGGCGTTAGACATATATTAATTCTTTTTTCTATTCCATTCTTCTCCATAGAGATCTAATCCTTTTTTTTTTTTTTTTTTTTCGGTTGGGAAGTCATCATATGACGCCCCCACTCTGGGCGGAGCGGAAGGTAGTGTCAGACTTGCACTGACTAAAACCCATCCATGTTCCTTCTTTACCCTTTGTGTTCCAGGGCCACGGTATCTCTTTCGAACAGTCCCGCAGCCCTGGCAGGCATCGGCCCTTGCGGACCCCTACTTATTTGCTGACATCTCTTTGAGGCGCACGTGGAACACGAACGCGCCGTCGACACGGCCTGTCGTCATAAGACGGCCGGACGGTGAGCTGGCCCATAACTCGCCGTCCACGAGATCTACGCCTTGAAATGGGCAACTACAGTACTTTCACAAGTTATTATGCCTTGTTTCTGTGACTGTAGCTTGGCTTTCTTTGTTTTTCTGACATTCAAAAGTGCCTGTAATGGTTTAATTGAAATAAATGCTTTGAGTTTGAGTTTGATATGCTTAAAGCTTTTTTTAAACACCCTTTTATTAAAATGAACTAAACAAAAATGTTATCTATCAAAATTGAACGCGTATACAAAGTTTCGTGTCTGTGCTATTAACCGTTGAGGAGTTCTCTTTTGAGGAGTCGATCCTGGCTGTAGGATCAGGTCATACAAACTTACTGACAAGGCAAGTTAAATAAAAACTTGTAAAAAGTAAAAACACGAAGCCCTTATTCAATTTGTAGCACATACATCTTGACCCGCGGATTTTTATTTCCTTTTCCAATAAATAAAACATTTATCTTTTTTATCTGTTTAATATTTAACTTCTCCTTAATCCCGTTAGTGTCGATGGGTGCGACATGTGTCGGGTGCGAGACAAGGGCCGTGGTCTACCCCCCACACTACTTGCACACTCACCACGCGAAGAGAATACACATCGACTAGTACACCAAGTAGGCAGGTACAGAAGGTCCGGTGCTCCATAGAAAGAGCAAAAACGTACGCGTAAATGGCTTCATACAACAAGTGCAAGTGCACTAGTGACTGGCATTTTTTTTGCATAGTTTGAAAGCAGTGCGTATCCGTTTAACCTTTTGAACGACATTGTCATGTGGCAATGCGCCCACTTGAAAAATTCACCCTGTATATACATATATACAGGGTGAATTTTTCAAGTGGGCGTGGCCGGCCAAATCCGAAACTATGAGGAATAGCGAAAAATACTCAAAGGACAACTAAAACTGCATCATTGAATTTTTGAAAAATCAATTATCCTAGCCAGGAATCGAACCCGTTGTAAAAATACACACACTGTAATCAAATTATGGAAAGTAATGACATAGTAATATAATAATAAATGTGACGGAAGCAATAGAGATACCATATTCAATAGAAAATGACATTTCTATTTCTATAATAATACTAATTAGCAGGATTTTGCTTGTAGATTAATAGTGAGTATCATGAGACGTTTGCTACCAAGTGTTACAAGATAAGATGTTTACATCGCTGCGATAACTTATCTGTTTAGTCCCATCAAATCTAAGCCTTTTAGGATAAGACACCCCCTATCTTTGGAAACACAAATGAGTTTGTTTCTCATTGATGTTATTTCCACTGAAACTAATACCAATTTTATAAGATTTTAAATGACAAGTCATTTGAAAAACTCTTAAAAATGTTTGAAGTTGTAGCGCAAATTGAACTTTAAATGTGGGTTTTATAGTTGTGTTTCAAAGAACGTGACGCTATTGTATGGACTAGACCTTCTGTACGATCTATGTTATGAGAAATATATAGGCAACCCTTTCTACAGAATACCCTTACGACTGGCTTAAATAAAAGGAACCCTTTTAGCGAACGCTCAGGAAAGTTGGGTTTCTTAAGAGAGTTACGAGCCGTAAGAACATTGAAAACCTTAAGATTAATTATTTTAAGATTAATGATTTTATGGTAAAATTAAAACCCAGGTTTTTTACAGCAAAGATCATTGAGAGTTAGGTATTCAGTTTTCAATATCTTTGTTTCCGGAACATCTTTCTGTGAGTTGCAATGGCAGTTTTTTTGCAAATAAATTCTTAGTGAGTTACCTACTGCAAAGCAGGTTACATTTGTATACGATATTATTATTTTTTAATGTAAGTGAAACAACTAGTCCCGAAAAATGAATTGGGACTTGTGATGTAGCGGGGGTAAGCCTTTTGAGACTATACAGCATGTTTTGTTGTCATATAAGATTTTAAACTATCGTGGTCACTAAGATTATTATCACTAGAAAAGGGATGTTTACCATGTTGTTGGACGGCAAGTTATGGGCCAGCTCGCTGTCCGGCCGTCTTATGACGACAGGCCGTGTCGACGGCGCGTTCGTGTTCCAAGTGCGCCTCAATGAGATGTCAGCAAATAAGTAGGGGTCCGCAAGGGCCGATGCCTGCCAGGGCTGCGGGACTGTTCGAAAGAGATACCGTGGCCCTGGAACACAAAAGGCAAAGAAGGAACATGGATGGGTTTTAGTCAGTACAAATCTGACACTCCCTTCCGCTCCGCCCAGTGTGGGGGATTAATGATTTCCCATCCGAAAAAAAAAAAAAAAAACCATGTTGTTTGTTGTATTGTTGTGTCAAACAGTAAACATGGTAAATATCCCGTTTCTAGTGATAATAATGTTTTATTGTCATTCCCCATGTAACGAGACAGGAAAAGGTGTTGCTGTAAAAATCTCATAAAAATGTGACAACGTGCAAATATTTATTTACAAAGCTCCGTTGAATCTGACCTTCTCATACGAGTATAAATAGCCGTTTTGTCGCTTCCATAAACATTTTATTGCCTTTTATACTTTTATTACTGTGTACACATTTATTACAACCCTCTTAGTTTTTGTCTTCGACTGTACTTCTGCCGCGCTACTGTCGCGCTGCTGACGTCTTAATGTGAAAGCAGCCTTACGCTGTTCTAATAATAAATGAAAAACTTTTACCATTTTACTGCCTCATCTAGCGACAGGGTAGTGTGAAAGCCAAGTTCGGAAAATGAAACAATTGAAGAAATGTGATATATTTTTTCTTTAACAAGATCAAGACCTCCAGTCTACTCACAGGATTGCTTTTAGAGCGTTTCGAATTTCACTAGCGCCTTTCAACAGGGTTGGCTTTTCGGTAACTTATCTCATGTAAAATACCTTTTGAACTTCTCCATCATCCTTTTTGCAATGTCACTAGGAACTAGGCAACTAGTACCTCTGATCAATTCTGTCAGAAATAACAGCATTTTGCGCCACGAAGCTGCATTGTACTACATCAAAACCAATATAATGCAACTTTGATTTCAAAAGCACGGTACGTTTGAAGGACACTTTTATTCTATCTGCGAATACGAAAACATAAAACCCGCTCGGCTTCTGCGACATAAACGGTGAAATGGACAATGAAACATACGACACTTTTATGTGTAGAGATTGGATATCACCGTCCGATAACTAGTAAAATAAAACACGAACATTTTCATTACTGTACGGTCTGAATTGTTGAATGTATTGTCTTGTTAGTACTTTTCGTATTGGTTCAAAACATTGAAACATTTCGAACAGAGGACGCAATCACAGTGAAGTTCAGTTATTGCGCTCACAAATCAGCGTATGGCTTGTAGAATGGCGGAATATTAATAGACATGACTATGAGAGTTGATTGAGCAGACTAGGTACAGTCAAGTGAGTGAATTAATGGCTAGCAATGGTGATTTTTTTTTTATAATTCTGAATACGTTGAATAAAAAGTCATCGGCTATCGTGAGGAATGAGGAAAATGTTGAGTATGAATGTGGATGGCTATAAGATAGAGGAAGACCAAAGAAACGATGTATGGATTGTGTGAAGGATGAGATGGCTAGAAAGGAAGTGACTGCTGTGATGACGAGTAATAGAGAAGTATGGAAGAAAAAGACATGTACCCCAAATAGATCGGGATAACGGCAGGAGAATGACGAATGAATATACTTGAATAATTGTATCCAAGAAATGTTGTTCTGCTGCTGGAGTTTGATTTGGAGATTGGCAAGATTGGCAGATGAGTCGACAGTTAATCGATTGATTGATTGATTGTTATCAAAATCTATACATATAAAATTTAAAGTCCTGACTGACTGACTGAGATATAAACGCACAGAGAGAGAAATGCAATTTGGAGGGTGTATTCTTAGTGAAAATTAGGTATCCACTCACAAAGGGTTTTATGAAATTCCACCCCTAAGAGGGTGAAATGGGGTGTTGAATTTTCTGTGAATCTTTTTATTTTCGGAGTCGATTGACTTGAAAGTTTGTGTACATAGGTACCCTTCAGTTAAAATTATGAGAAACGTGTATTACAGTTTTTCCAAAATCAACCCCCAATTTAAAATTCAATGTCCTCACTGGCTGACTGATCTACCAACGCACAGCCTAAACTGCAGGTCTTAAAGACATGAAATTTGAAGTGTATATTCTTTGTGAAGAGTGGGCCACTATGAAAGGTTTTTTCCAAATTCCACCCCTAAGAATGTAAAATGGAGAGTTGAATTTTCTGTGAAACTTAATATTCTCTGGGTCGATTGACTCGAAAATTGGTATACACACTCTTCAATTAAAATTATGAGACATGTGTATCACAGTTTTTTTTAAATTATCCCCAACAGAGTGAAATGGGGCTTCGAAGCTCACGTAGACGGGCGCATGGCGCGCAGTGTTGCGCGGGGCATGCGGGGCGCGGGAGTATTTACCTATTAGTAAGTAGGTAGGATTTTTCTGAGGTAGACGTGTCTGTAAATATATGTGAAATCCCGATTTTCGCGTTGGCTCGTAATACGCGACATTAATATTAAAAATTATGTAAAAGTATTATGTCTAGAAATAGATTCCTAATGAATCATTTGATTGTTGTCACTGGTGTCCAATCTCAAACCAAGGTAAAAATGTTTCACATAATTATGTAATCTAATTGATATTACTATGAACTAGTTTTTTGCAAGTTATAAGCATGTACACTAACACACTACACTAACTATTCTTTCATCATCATCATCATCATTTCAGCCGAAAGACGTCCACTGCTGGACATAGGCCCCCCCAAACTATTCTTTATTACCTATTGAACTTTAAAAGTAAAAACTAATATTACACGTATAAATGCGAAAGTTTGGATGGATGGCTGTTTGTTACTCAATCACGCCAGCCGCCGCGGTCATAAGCTAGTTATATTATAAACGACAAAACAAAGTGTTTTTACTGCTCGGATATCCAGAGTGAACATTTTGTATCTAACTGACAGTAAGTTGAAACTGTCAGTAAGTTTTCTCTTGGCAAGGAATCAAACCTTTTATCAAGTATACATATTGCGGAAAGTACACAACTTGGGAACTACTTTAAATAATTAATTTCAATGTCTAGTGTTGAATTTGTACAATAAGTATTTTATCTTAAACTCAATCTATTTCTTGCAATGGTAAAAAAAACAAAGCTGTCTCGCCGTTCCACTTCGTAGTGCGTAGGTGTTACGTTGTCAAGTCACTGTCGCAGCGACAAGGGTTGGGCAAAGCATTTGGAACGCGACGCCGGGATGTAAAACTCAAGTAATTGTCAAAATCCAGCAATCGCTGTTTTGTTTTCATAATTTTTTTGTCGGTTTTCAGTTTAGAACAAAGAGCAGGCTAGGTGAAAATAAACGTTTATTTATATAATGCTGACTAATTCAGTGTGTGTTATGCAAACTCTGGCAGGTCGAGCACAATACAGATAATCTAATAGTGACAGTGTGGAATATTAACGCTGACTAAAAGCAGCGTTTATCTAAAATATAATATTTGTATACGTCACTAACTTTTGCACGCGGTTTCGTCGAGTGGAGGTCGAGAGAGTATCCTCTATAAAACCTTATCCATAAAAAAATACATTAGAAAGTAGCACCTCGCACATATTACGTGCCTAATTACGTAGAATATACAGCACTGCAGCAGAAGAAACAAATAAGGTGTGTGATGAGATGACGAGTAATCGAGAAGTATGGAAGAAGAAGACATGCTGCGCCGACCCCAAATGAATTGGGATATAGCATTGCAGCGATGTAAATAATTCCGGATATTCTTTAAGAAAATTGAGAGTCAATCAGATATAAGCACCAAGTAGTCTCGTGTTTCGTCGCTGGGGACTTGGAGTACCGATGTGTTGTTCACTTTAAAAGTCGAACCGTCGATGTATTTACACGACTGTATTGCATGCTCTGCCGCGTGAACTTTATTAATGAATCTCACAATATTGACGAGGGTCGACACCGATAGCGCAATCATTAGGAAAGGAATTATAGTTGAAAATCTAAGTTATCTGTTTATAAGTACCTAGTAGGTACCAATATTTGTTTAAATTGGCTGTCCCTTCTTCCAAACGTGTCGGTGAGAGTAGCCCGATAAAATCCTGTATTGACTGCTTGCGTAGTGTTATTTAAGTAAGAGCATATTCAATTGCTTAGTCGTCATCATCACACGACAAGGACAGGAAGATTATGACACATACATACTTGAGGTCTGCGCAACAAGATTTCTTCTTTTAATAATAACATGACGTCATTTACGAGTGCCGGTGCGAAGCGCCGGGTTTGGTTAGTTCAAAACGCGTCGTTCTTTCATTTGAAATACTTGACAGAGAAAATATATCTTTCTAGTTCTTTCTCCTAGACTCTGTGCAAGTCTGAGCGAGGTAGATACAGTTTCTATAAGCAATTTACGTCAAAATCTATAAGCGACCAATTATTGGGAATTATTGGGATGGGGGAATTAAATTGTGTATTATAAACCGCTAGGCTGACAACTTTGCGGCCATGTTCAAGGCTTCCGAGCTTGGTTATGACAAGGGAGTCGTTGTCAATGAGCCTCTTGGCACGTCGCTTCATAGTTTCTTACGCTTGCAGCTGGTACTTGGCTAATCGATCCCAAAGGTGCGAACAGTACTCCATGCACGATCTAACTTGCACTAGACCGCCCACAAAACTCGAGTTCAATTTTGTGGCTCGAATTGTATTTACCAGCAAAAACAAAACTTGGTACTTACGATAACTTCAATTTGTTTATCATGCTCCGTATGTGAAATATATGCATGTGGATAACTGCGTAGGCGTGAAACGGATTTTAACGGTTGCATCGTTGACTTAAGCTCATAGCCGACTTATAAGCTTTGCACTGAATTACTTTACGGCGAATACAAAGATTCCCGAATGAATCGAGTTAAGGTCCTGGGGTAATCCTGATCCCGTGCGTTGATTTTAATAAATCGGTTTTCGTATAGCAAAATAACAAATCATAGTCAAGATTCAATATGAAATAGTGATTTCATTTGGGTTCAGTCGAGGTTCTCGTCAGTTCAGAGCTATTTATACAACTATCAGAACTCCTAACACCAACTTGTAGAAATCACCGTTAGCTGGAAAGCGACCTAGTTCCGAAATAAACAGCAATGTTTCATGCAACACTTTCTGTTACTCGGGGGTCATAACCTACCTATTGTTTCAATTTGCATGTTCGTGAGCTACAAGTAAAATGTGAATCATTTATGTGTGTACTCGTTATGCATGATTAATGAGGTACCTATTGTATTTGGAACTATCCGATAATTATGAATGGATGATTTGTTTATGGTTCCAAATTCAGTTTTTTGTTTTTTTCTTGTTGTTAGATTGGCACAACTGTTTTCCATTTTGACGCGGAGTTTGAGTTGTATCTGTTCTGTTTTTAGTTAGATGATATCTAGCGTGTACGTATTGCGAATTTCATAATGGACAAAAACATCGAACAAAGAGTTTGTCTTAAATTTTGCATCGCCAATGGAATTTCGGTTCGGAGTCCCTGAAAATATTACAGAAGGCTTACATTACGTGCTTATGAGTGGTACAAAGCGTTCAAAAGGGGTCGAGATGTGATGAAAGATTTGCCTTGATCTGGTAGGTCATCAACGTCTTCAACTGAAGTTAACATCGCAAAACTAAAGGAAATAGGCACTGAAAATCCTCATTAAAGTTTAAGAGAGATAGCCGCTGAACATTCAGTATCTCACGAGTCGATCTGTACCATTTTAAATAATCACTTGGGTATGAAACATGTTGCCGCTCGGTTAGTCACAAAAGACCTGAATTTTCTCCAAAAACTCAATCGCATAAGAGTCGCTGAGGACATACTAGATCGAGTCAATTCCGACCCAACATTCATGAAACGCATTGTTACTGGTGACGAGACGTGGGTTTACGAGTTTGACATGCAAACTAGTCAACAAGCTTCGGAGCGGCGCCTTCCAACTGAACTGAAACGGAAAAAAACACGCCAAAGTCGACCAAAAGTCGTGGTGTTGTGCACTCGGAATTCATGCCGGAAGGTCAAACAGTAAATAAGTAGTAAATAAAGAATATTATTTTAGCGTTATGCGGCGTTTAAGAGAGCAAATTCAACGTAAAAGGCCAGATTTGTGGACAGAAAATTCTTGGATTTTGCACCACGATAATGCGCCTTCGCAGAAGGCCATCATAGTGAACGAATTTTTGACCGAAAACGCAACAAATACCATCGAGCAACCACTAGATATGGCTCCAGCCGACTTTTCTTTTTCCTAAACACAAATTACCACATCATGGCACCCGTTTTCATTCGATAGAAGACATAAAGGAGAATTCGCGGTGAGAACTGAATTCAATTCCGGAAAAAGCGTTAAAAAAATGTTTTGATGATTCTATTATTCGTTGGCGTAAGTGTATCGTTTCTGAAGGAGCATACTTTGAAGGCGATAAAATAACTTTGGATGAATAACCAATGTGTATTATTAATCGTTTAACGGTACTTTCTTGACAGAGTAGTATATTATGCATATTATATTCAGTATTAAATAGTATCGGTTCAGTAAAAACAGATTGCCATTGTTTGAACACAACCTGTCAGCTTTCAAAGCAACTTGTATCTATTGGGTACGCTTGTTCCATAGTAGAGTCATAACTTTCCACCAGGCGAGATAGACAGCAAGAGCCATTCAATAATTGAATATTGCGTTGGTTAATAAAGAGTTCTCGTCATTCTTGGTTGAAGGCGATAAAATAACTTTAGATGAATAACCACCGTAACATTTTCTGTATTATTGATCGTTTCCTGGTACTTTCTTGACAGAGTAGTAGTAATTAAAAAAAAATATATGTTTATTCCACAAAGCGCAACCATGATGAAATCTATCATACCCATCATACCCCTTTATTAAAAAATGAACAATCACGGAAGATATCCCGTAAGTAACAGTATTAGTTTAGTTGTATACCGTGAAAGTTTAAAACGGTGTTTGAGGAATAATTTAGTTGCGCTTAAAAATGGTTGCGCTCTGAGGAATACCCCGATCTACCGAAGACGAAGCTTAAGTGCGTAATAACACTAAATAAAAAGTGATATTTTTGTTATGATATAAACGATCTCTTTATATGCGGCTTGTAACAGAGAAATTCTGCAAGGGTACAGGTCACACTGACGCCATCGCGTTCAATGTGTAGTTCATTGATGACATTGTCCACGACTACCATGGAGAAGCGCCTCGAACGGAACCCGCCAAATACCTTGCAGTTCATGCCAAGCCCTAACGAGTACGTGAAGCAGCCGGTAGGGTCAGCAAACATGCGGATCTTTCCTTTTGTATTCTGTTCCTTCCCCCAAGCACCCATAACGTAGGGATCATTAACTGCAACGCATACGATCTCATCAATACCGTTCTTCTTCATCGTACTAGCAGCATCCAGGTACGACGACAGGTGCATTTTCGAGCAGCAAGGAGCAAAAGCACCAGGCACGCCGAATATGACAAGATTTTTTCCCTTTGCAAATCGAGACATTAGTATTGAATTGGAGGGGAAATCCTCGTACAGATCCAAATGCGGTAGGCAGTCACCCACTCGTACGATGCAAGGTTTAACGTTTGTACAGCGCCCACATACTTGCTTTATTGCAGATTTAGTCGCTTCACGAATTATGCATTTTCGTAACGAAAACATTATCTGTTAGCAATTATTGCATAAACAGATTTTATAATTTATATTTAATGTAGCCAAGAAAAACTGATTATTAATTCTTTAAACATATCTATAAAAATGACGTGACAGGTCGATCATGTTCGTTTCATAGAAAACGGCTTTGTTCTGCGAAAGTGGCCTGTATTTATGTACTTGAAATAAGACTTAAAACTCTCTTAAGGCTCGCGTCCACTAGGCTCGCCGAGCCGAGTCGAATAGAAACGCAGAAAGTCGCCTCCTATATATTTACTATGAAACGTCCATTAGCGACAAGCCGCGGCGCGTCGAATCGAATAGACCGCACGCATTGCTCGACAAGCGAATTTATTCGCCGATGTGATTCGATTCGACTCGGCGCACCTCAGTCGACGCGGGGAAGCGGATGCGCGCCAACGTATTTTATTATAAAGGGTGTAAATAGACCCTTAACATAACCGAAAGGCACTTGTTCTCCCCGTCTTTGCGATCATTTTTTTGTTCTTGACCATACCTAGAAACCTTCTAGTTACAGAGATATTGGGGGTCAAAGATCCAACTTTTTCACAAGTTTTTTTTTTAAATACATGTTTTTAATGTTAGATTTTTACTTTACACACCTGCACAACCCCCGTACTATTCAATTCATTCATCAGCACTATGCTTTGAGTGCTTTCCATCGAGTCCTACCGTAAAACGAGTTTTTCACCCCACAAAAAAAAGTCGATTCCCAGCAATAATTGTTCCGTAAAGTTACATAATTTGAAAAATTAACAGGGTCCTTTTTCAAATTTGAATATAAATGATGAAATTCGCCGTAGTTATTTCTTTTTATATCAATGTTGTGTACCCAGTATTTTCGAGCACGCCGATCAAAGTTGATTGTTATGGTGGAAAACCATTTTCTTTGTGCTATTATTTACACTGAGCTCTATATAAAACTTAAATATGTCTTGAAAACCTACGTATCAATTTTATTAATTAATCAATTGTTTTCAGAGTTGCGTACTTACATCAATTAGTTTCACTTACCTAAACGAGATACCCGTTTAGCGAATTGGTCTGAAAATGACAGTACTGATGACAGCACTTGATACGAAATACAGTGCGTAGGCGAATGAGTGCGAATAAGTGGAATATTTTCCTTATTTCATCACTTTGCCGAACTGCGGGAAAATAAATATTAGGCATTCTCTGTTTATTCATGGTCCCCGAGTAGCGAAATAACAACAATCTTTATTTTTTGTTAGTTATGCCAGTATTTATATAATATAGGTATTATTTTCTTTATTACTTCAAAACGAACCTTTTTCTTGTAAAATCCTTAGAATATTATGTTCTTATTTAATAAAAGCTCTAATACAGTACCTTCACAGTTTTTGTGCCTTGTGACTGGGACTGTAGCTATATTTCATTGTTGTCTTTGTTTCGACAATTCAAAAGTGCCTGTAACTGGCCTACTTGAAATAAATGCTTTGATTTGATTTGAATACTCAGTAGTTAAAAGGTACGTTTACAGGAACTTAGTAAATAAGTTAACACTTAACTATGACAAAACTATTACAAGAGTAGTTTATGCCCGCGGCTTTGCCTGCGTGGACTTCGAGAATTGTCCCACGGGATCATACTACCACCCAGGATTAAAAGTATCCTATGTGTTAATCCAAGTTATAAACTATCTGTGTGCTAAATTCCATTCAAATCAGTTCAGTACTTTTTGCGTGAATGAGTAACAAACATCCATCCATCCATTCATCCTCATAAATTTTCGTATTTATAATATTATTAGTAAGGTTTGTTGATAAAGCGGCAACAGAAATACACATTCTGTGAAAGTTTCAACTGTCTACCTATTACGGATCATTAGGGTCCCGTTGGTTTGGTACGGAACCCTAAGAACTAATAGATGATTTTCATTATTTTAATTTAAAAGTATGTAGGTATACCAATTTTGAAGTCTATCGACCCAGAGAATAAAAAGTTTCACAGAAAATTCAAACCCCCAGTTCACCCTCTTAGAGGTGAAATTTCGAAAAACCCTTTCTTAGTTGATACATACTCTTCATAAAAAATACATCCTCCAAATTTCATGTCTCTAAAACCAGCGGTTTGGGCTGTGCGTCGATATATCACTCAGTCAGTCAGGACTTTGAATTTTGTATGTATAGATTTGGAGCTTATTTTATTGCGGAGTTAGGTTGTATATGGGGCTGATGTCCGCAATTCCAAGTGCAATGCGCGTACTTGGCGTATAAGAGTTTATTAGACAAGACAGACCCACTTCTAGATTATTCTCAAAAGTTTCATATTATCGAGTGCAGATAAGAAAATTGCACATGACCTGATCTGCTTAAAATGGTGAATGAGTAATGGAATGAACCCGAAAACGTAATAGTTTCGATTCTGACAACATAAAAGGAAAAGCTAGAGTAGTGCTCGCAACCAAATGCTTCGAAAAATGACAACTGAAGTTTCTTGATGACCGTTTTTCTAAGAGTCGGCCTCATTACGAGCACCTAATTGATAGTCTTTAGCCTAGTTCCAGAATGTTCGACATATGTGAAGCATTCTCGAGAGGTGAAGAGAATAAAAGGCGGTCGCGGACGGAACGCTTAACTCTCAAGTGATCACTTCACTTTCCAACGATTTTTATAATGGTATTCTGATTCATTTAAAATTATTCATGAGACAAAAACTGCCGCTGATGTAATACCCATTATACGTGAAAAACCAGAGCATAAATCAAAGGAAATTGTCTTGTTTTTATAAACTTAAGTTTGCTGATACTGTGGCGAGAAATTAGTTTTTCTTTTAGTTTAGTGGGGAAACTACTTGAGACGGGGATTTAGTCGTGGCCACTTTATGAACCCAAGGAATCTGAAATATATAGGTACCTATGTATGTATGCCCATCTCTGTTTCCATTCACACCGGCCTTGAAAGGAGACCGCCCACTTTTGGGTCAAAAGTGTTACTGAAAAAAAAAATGTGTGATAAATTCTTTACTTTGCCACGAAGTACGTTAGTTGCTAAATAAAGAAAAATATTTATTAAAATGTTTGTTTTTTGGTGAGATCATGCATTACGCCTTGAAATCTCGCTAGATAGATTATAATCTAACGGTTTTTACAATTTTACGGTGACATATATAAACTAAAGCAGCTTAAAGTTGATATTTTTATCTAACATTTGACACTATTTTGAAACTTGTAACGGTTTAACGGTAGTTGTGGACCCCATGATGTATGGGTAAAGGTCAGTTTCCGTTAAACTTTTGCGTGCTGCCGAGCGGATCGCCGATGCTACCGCGTGTGATAGCACTCCCGCTCAGTTTCTCGCTCTAATAAATGACGGTTCTGAGCGAGGGAAAAGGTTAGGAACATGGAAAATTCGATTCCGTGCTGTTAGATGGGGCGCAACCCTAATCCTCTCAACATGACCAAGCCATCTAAGCATTTTGTTTTAGATTTTAAATACTACCGTCTTTCATACTTCAAAGTTGTCTTAACACATCGTTCCTCAATCTATCATTCAAAGACATACATATAAATCATATTTATCGAAAATAGTAAATAATAAATGAAACTTATCCATGAAATAAATTTTCAGTCTATGCGTAATTCAATACTCCTCCTACGTGGCAGGCATCACGAATGTACTTCATCCTGAACTGCAGACGCTAATGCATATAATTCGTATTCATAGCGAGTCAGCAAACAGCATAATGACGTATGCGCATTGCACTCGTTATTAAAATGAGGTTGCGAAGTAAGTACGCAGCACGTCTGACTCTTGCCCTAGTTGGGAACTGGATATTAATATAAATGTATAATATCGGTTTTCAGTGTGATTCGATGGGGCTGCATGAATATGCTGTTAGAAAGGAAGATGCTGATGATCACTGGCAAGGTCGAAGGCAAGCATCCGAGGGGTCGTAATCCACTTAAATGGACGGACCAAAAGTCACTCATCGCTGGACACATATCTCTGCGACGCGTTCACAATGCCAGGAAGAGGTACAGATGGCGAAAGATGTCGAACAGAAGATGATTCCACGAAGGAACACGACGCGAGGAGAGAGGGTGCTGTAAGAAAGTATACCTACCAAGATGCAGTTTATTTTGAGTCCTGTTTCCTGTTGTTTACAAACCTAACCTGCTTATAAAGTTCCACATTCACAAATAACCTACGTACGTATTAACTACCTACTATCCCAAAGTTATAACCTGCCGTTACCTTCGCCATACATCACGTTACGAAGCTTAAATTAATGGTCTATGTAATACATAATGTAAGTAGCTTTGTTCACTTATTGTGTGAGTTATTCCCAGTAACGCACCCTCCGTTAGCTGGCCTGTTAGTTGTGACGTCACAGCATCTACTAGATAAGTTTGTGCGCGGCTCGTGAGTTATGCTGTAGATATGAAAATGAGCGAACAAACAACTGGCTTGTCGGCTTAATGTCAAAGGGGAGCTAGTTCCAAGTATTTAGGTCTCATGGAAATAGAACTTGAAGGACAGACGATCAATACTTATACTGTGATAAGTTTGAATATTACAGAAACACCCGTATGGGATGAACGAAGATTAAACGGCTACATCCCGTCTCGTAACTTTCCTGATTCGCCAATTAAACAATCAACGAATCAGATAAGTACTATTTCGTAACTATTTTTATCTTCATACATTGAGTCTTGTTTCGCTAACTATTCAGTTTGCGTGTATTCATTCCCGTTTGTTAAACCTTCCATTCGGCAAGCAGTTAGGAGTCAGGAGAACTACTAAGAATTACCACAATAATTATTAATATTAATATTGGTACCGTTTATTTAACAAGGTACACAAAACAAACCCTACTACTTATGACAAAAAAAAACACGAATATAACTTATGACTAGGCAAATAAAAATAGTTTCGAAAAAACAAAAGCACACTAGGTAGAAACACACTATTTGAAAAAAAAAACAGACACTGATGTGACTTACCTATAACTACTTAGTTGAACAAATAATTTAAAAAAAACCTAACTATTAACTACTAGGATTCCATGAATTCAAGGTGGTTTCAATCTTTGGTCGGTAACTACTCAGAACTGTTAGATGTAAATGGAAGACATCGTAAATTATACCTCTGATACTTCACATTTATTCAATCAATCAATCAAAATATAGACTGTACTTTTAATATTAATAGAAATAGTGTGAAGAACTTATTTACTATGAAGTACCTAATGATTGAAATACCATCTTAGAAATAACGAGCGCACATTCGCCATCATACCACTTTGAAAAGGAGTACCTACGTACTGATTTAATTTGGGTAGTATTTAAACGAGCGAACATAAATTCAAATTAAAGGTGTCAAAAATATTGAAAATGGGCTACTGAAATACTAAGTGAGCGACAAACAGTGGGCTAATACTAATGTTTAAAACAGCGACTTGAAAATAGAAATTTGAGTTACTAGTTGTTCAGTACGATTATGTGATAATTCAAGGACTCCTGTAAAAAACTTAAAACAAGGTTATTAATCACTAGATTGTAGATAAGGCGTAGTCGACGAACCCCCGCTGAGCGGGGCTCCTATTTCTGTTTACAGAGTTTAAAGTAACCTAGCACGAAGGGGATGGCGGGGTCTTAGTTCACTCTCTTCGCTCGCTCACTAGACCCCGCCATCCCCTTCGAACCTAACCTGTCCGAGTCGGGGTGCCACAAGTCTCTCTCAGCATTCGCTCGCTCTTGCTTCCTTAATTCTCCTTGCCGCAATGACCACATAAATAGTTACTTACTTTGGTACAATAGTCGCCCATTTAGTATATTGGTCGCCAATTAAATTTTTATTCGCCCGATTAATAATTTCCCATTTAATTTGGGCTAGGGTAGGTACTTTAGGGATCTAACTGATGTTATATGTGATTATAATATTATGTGTAGTTTATAAATAAAATGCGTTGACGATGTTTAAACTCAGATAATTATTTAAATAGCATTATATTTTTTGCATGTCGTCACTTTGACTGACGCCTAGCTGTTCCTAAACTTGTCTTTTTATAAATAAAAGTAAATAAACATTAATTCATAATTAATGTTATTTCCTTTTAATTTCACAACGTAGCAGTTTACTCATAAATGCTCGCAAAGGTTATATCTGTACAATACATACATATACCTAGTAGGTGATTGTTATCACAAACATCCCAACAACGACACAGCAACATTCCGAAGTCGAGGCGCGTACTTGTGTGATTCATAAAAACTATGTTAGGTAGAATTTTATTGTATCTGAGAGAGCTCAGTTTTTCCGCCTACACAAATCGTTATCGGATTAACGATAAAATCCATTGGACTATACAAAGATTGTACAAATATCCCGCACTTTGTAAGACGGTAGTTATCAACTTAGTACGATAAAATATTGCAAATTGCTTTGGGTCAGAGAAGCCTTTCTTTTTTTTTTTCAGCAAATATTTATGTAGATAAGCGAATATCGCTATTTAAATATTTATCGTAGTCGAATTTTTCTCGTTCAGAGGTTTTAAACCAAGACAAACTTTGAATCTTGAAATAAGACATCCAATTTAGTAATTGATTGAAACGTTATCGAAATTCAGCTGCCCAACTTTAAATGATGCTTTATGCTGCTGGATATAAAGTTAAAAATTGTGTGAATTTGAATTCGTTTGCAAACTGTATAATGTTAATCATTTTTACGCCATGTTTTATCATGAGAGCTTCCAATCAGTGAAATTCAGCTCGTTAGTATACAGCAGATATGGTTTAAAAAAAACACACAGGAGATATGGTATTAAATGTATCGATATTTTATTCATAAATATAATTTTAACAGACCGTGTTTTTTGAATGTTTATTCAACATAAAAGCTATATCAGATGGACAATTAATCCGAGAGAATAAAAATTGTGAAAAGTAGAACACTTTTCCTGGAATTTATTTTAAATTTCGAGTAGAAAGTATTATGCTGGAAGATAGCAGAATCCTTTTCACCGCGTAGTTTGCTAATCTATGTTAATTTTATTCTACCTTTTAAAATGCTAATAGTTGCGTATTTCGTACAGAGTTGCTCTGTTGTGGAATAACACGATTTTTAAAACTTAATTTAGTAAGTCCAACAAACTTAATACCTCAGCTTTATGTTTCAATTATTATTGATAGGTTTCTTTTTAAAAACTAGTTGTACGAATCTCGTGTAGGTAGCGACTGGTTATATTTATTTTGCACATCGTATACATCTAAACTTTAGCTAAGATTCATCTACAGCATATACTTTTTCAACTAATCCAAAATTCCAAAATGTTTGTTCCAGCTGCCTACGCGACTGCCAATCTGATCACTACAACCTCGTAAACGGGTAATACAAAATTCCTTTTTTTTCGAATGGCGAATCATCAAATGACCCAAATTACCCCCCCCCCCCTCACTCTCTGGGCGGAGAGACAAAGAGTGTCAGATTTCTACTGACTAAAACCCATCCAAGTTTTTCGTTTGCCCTTTATGTACCCTTGGTAAGACTGATTGTAAAACATACCGATTAAACTTCAGCTGAAAATAAACAATAAAATGATTGAGCTGTGCAACTTGTAACTTCGAGAAACCACATCAGAAAGCTACTTAAGTGCCTTTTATTGAATGTTACAGACAACACAAGCGCCGAGGAATAAGCTTCACTTGATATAAAATGTAAAAGTTGTCACAAGTAGCTCGTCGTTAGCGCGACAGTGACGTGATGTTAAATCAACTGTTTACCGACGCCGCCTTCGCGCAATTTGTTGAAGCCAGTGCAAGTTTGCTGGCGAAAAGCCAAGCCCGCAAACAAACAGTTGATCACGGAGTACCCTAAATAAAACTTGGCTCTCGTTGATCGGATGGAGGAAGGAGCTTCTCTAAATTATATTTCGTTCACCTCAATTTCAGGTAGATGTAGATGCTTCATATCGACTGGCTTTCAAGTATTTGAATGTATCTAATCTCCATGTAGCTAAAAGTGATTTTAGTATTTTGTATCAAAAATCAGTATTCTGTTTAGAAACAAACCCTTGTATTGCTGCTATTGTGATCACCTGTGGAGCCACGTTCCATTAATGGCAGTTTGCCAGCAGGCCCTCCGCGGGGCGGTGCCTCCCACAACAATCAATTACCTAGTAACATGACCTGGAAGTAATTTTGTAGGCCGCTATTAAATTTACACTAGCATATTAGCTCGTAATTGGCTATTAGCATGAGCGTACGTAAATTAAGTCAGCATTTAGTTTGGTTTAGGCAAATAAACACATGGCCGGCTTATTTATATACTGGAAATACTGTGTGAAATCAATTGAGTTGAGGTCGAACTGGCTTTTATCTGCTGGGTTTATTCCGTATCATTCATTTTATTATACTTACTGTTCCTAACGATCCAGTCTAGTCAGTGAAGTTGGTGTAAATCGAACCCTCTTTTTGTAATAAAAGACAAATGGAAAGAAAATAACAATGCTTTAGTAGATAGTATCAGAAAAACATTTCTTTTTCCAGAACTTTTGTCTGCGTGTTGATAAGTCAGACAGTCGGTTTACATAAATGATCGAGCGAAGTGTGTTAATGAAACAACGGAAAGCACTTACGGATATTATAAAATTATTGTAAATTAAACAATCTTCTAGGGATTATCATCATCATTCTCATAGCTGCCCTTATCCTAATTTATTAGGGGTCGGCGCAGCATGTTGTCTTCTTCTTCCATACTTCTCTATTATTCGTTATCTCGTCAGATACCTCCTTTCTTGCCATATCATCCGTCACACTGCTTAGCATAAATATAATATTTATGTTAAATCTCTCCAACGACATCCGTATTTTGTATTGTGTTTGTTCAAGAATGCGTAACACATACGAGCACAGAACTTCAAGAACATGAAGTATTAATCATACAACGATGACCACAACGACACCATTTATTCGCGGCATTCAGCAAAAGATGAAATGAAATTAAAATGCCTACGTGAACAAGCTATTGTATTGTATTTCAGGCAGGTGTCCATAACTCCGCGTTTCAGTGCAATATTTTTCGTACGACTTGCAAAATTGGTCATTCGATCTACCTCAACTCCTCAAGAAAGGCCTGCAACACATTGGTGTTAGTGACAATCTCATGGAGGGTAACTCGATTACGGTTGAAGGTACCTTTACACTTTAAATTTAGGTAAGTTATCATAGCCTATCGTACATATCTTCGGAATATACAAACGTTCATTAGCAAATTAAAGCACTAAGCCTCGAGCGACAATCAGCAGCAATTGCAGTAAGAGATCATATTCACAAAGACCTTTCAGATACATTCACTATCGTGAACTCTCAAGCAAAGAACAGCTTTACATGGAACGAATGTTGGTGAATGCAAGCTTTAGATAAATGCTCATTCTACAGAGTAGTCTGAAGACCCTTTTATACTTCCAAATAAAAATGTCAAGATGTAATTTATGGCGGAGTTTAATGTGTATTTCACACCATATCTTATGTTGGACTGCACGTGTAACACTCTTCTTTATACACAAGTGCTACAACAATATAACATTTTACGGGCCGTTGTATAATGTTTGACATGAGATTTTATGCGGCGGTGACTGTATAAAAAGTTTAACTTCTCAATTTGACCAAATACTGTTAAATCTACTCGTGATTAACGGTTTTTTGTTCGTAAATAACGAATCCGCAAAAAGTTTTTTCAGTGATTTTAATGTTTGTTACGATAAAACACTTTTTTACTCGGCTGAGAATAATGCTTACAAATTATAATTAAATTATTTAATAAAATGTATGAGACACAATAATTGTCTCATTAATTTTATTAAATAAATATAATAATATTGATACGAGTGTCACAAGACACATCTTGTGTGTTCTCCAATTACGATAAAACTTAGAAAGAGAAGAAAATTCAGTATCTGATTTCTTAAACACAATCTTGTTGCGAAAAACTCATATCTCATTGAACCGTCGTTGTCTGCCTCCTAAATTAAGGCTGAGGTGATTCGACGCGCTCTCCGGAACTTTTTGCTCCATTTACTTCAGATTTCCATTCCTCTCGATTTACGGTTAATTTGCCAAACATGTGATGTGCTCTCGTCTCAGTCATAATTTTCTTTACGACCCATTTCGTTCCGTCAACATACCTTTTCAAGGACAGATTTTAAAATATTTATCGTGTTTTATATTGACGCTTTACGATTGATAGCGGGAAGTCTCCCGAGTATGCTGAGGAGTTTCTTTTATTTATTCTACGTACAGTTAGATAAGATTTGTCGTATGACTTTGGAGCTTAGTAATAATTAAAGAAGAATTATTGACGAAATAACTCTCAGTTATAAAGGGTGTAATAGTAAATAGACCCTTAACATTTATCCGAAAGACACTTGTTCTCCCCATCTTTGCGATCATTTTTTTGTTTTAGACCATATCTGGGAACCTTCTAGTTACGGAGATATTGGCGGTCAAAGATCCAACTTTTTCACAAGTTTTTTTTTTTAATACTTGTTTTTTATGTAAGATAAAAGAGACACCTCCACGACCCCCGTACTATTCAATCCATCCATCAGCACAATGCTTTGAGTGTTTTCCATCGAGTCCTACCGTAAAACTTGGTTTTTCATCCCAAATAAAATGTCGATTCCCAGCAAAAATTTTTGCGTAAAGTTTGATAGTTTGATGTACAGAATCCTTGGTTGACGGTTATGTGAATTGTCCGTTTACACCCTGTATGAACACACATGAAACACACACAAGAAAATTTAAGTTAGCGTAGCTAAAATAGCTCCATCAAATATTTCTTATAAAAATATGCATTAAAGAAGGAAAGTTTTACGGATGATTTCCACCAAACGGTTCGCATCGCATCGAATCGGAAATAATACGAATAGATGCGGCGACCGGCAGGATGTCGACGCATACGATCGGCTACGTACCGTCGCATGCAAACGTATCCGTTTCTGCACCTAGTCAAATAGTTCCATTCCTACCGTGTCGGATACGACGACAGGCGGACAGATCCGACCGCGCGTCCCTGCATACTTTTGGCTACGATCGCGTGTCAAGCTGCTGTGCGCGGCTTGTTACTATAGACTATAAATACTGTGTATACGATTTAATATCGTTAAAAGATTTTAAAATCCGTTCCGATCCGATGCGATGCGAGCCGTTTGGTGGAAATCATCCTTTAAGCCAATTTTGTTCTTCAAAAAGTTACCTAAATCCGTGAAGATTAAATAAACTTAATCTGACACTTGCCAATGTTGTTTAAGAGCGTGTTGGTCTAATATAACATTGCGTCAACCAACCGCCAAAGTTTAAACTCTCAGCTTAGAAAGTTTCGTAGTGACCGTGTGAGAACAACTGCTTAGCAAATTCTGAAAGTTTTGCCAACATTATTATAGAACTTTAAAGCTAGTTAGTGAAGTTTGCCTTCTTATATTTAAGTTTTCCTTCAACAAAATAACCTACTTTCTAGCGCGTAATAAGTCAAGCCCCTAATCGGGTACATTACCGCCTACTCATATTATGCGTAGCTTGTTGCTACGGCGTAGCGATTACTCGTAGCGGCAAAGCGTTCATCACCAGCCACGGAAGCGACTGTGGTTCGTTGACATACATCGTGCATCGTGCAGAAAAACATGCATTAAGAATCTTCTACTTCTTCTTCTTCTTGCATTTAGAATCTGAAATGAAAAAGTTTTCTATCAAGGAGGTATTTTTATTAAGTACTTATACTTAATAAAAAAACCTTCTTGATAGAAAACTTTATTTATTTATTTCTCAGTAAATGGTACATTGAGATCTTACATTAAAATTTGTTTCACAAATGCTACCACTGCTGGTGTAGAAATTTTAAATAATAAGCTAGGCAAATCAAAACTAGGTACATTTCAAGAATATTATATAAAGATATGAAATTTGAATTTATAATTTTAGACTTGTTAAGATTCATTAAAAATGCATTATTTATATTAACAAAAAATCAATGGTTAATTCAAGAATATTAATCATAATGTAAAATAATAAAATAAAAAATAAACACAATGTCAAAAATATAAATCATAATGTCAAAATAAAAATTATAATGTCAAAAAATTCACAATAATGTCAAAGTTCATGTGTCATTATTATAGGATGTCGTCTGCATGTTTTAGTTGAATTATAATTTCTGTAACAAATAAAAGACCGAATTTAGAACAGAAAACTGATGATGCTTATAATTTAAAAAAATATTTTAACCTTTTGTTGTAATTGAAACTGATATCTTCATCTTCTTTTGTACTTAAAATCAGTCAAAAGTGAAACCCGAGTAATTTTGAAAGGGGCGAAACTCAAAAATTATGAGGTTTATGAAACTAAAAGTTTATGAAAACTGAGAGTAATGAGAGAGATAAACTTACGGAATTAAAAGTTAAGTTCAACTACTGCTTATCGCTCAAAAAAAATATTAAACTCCTACAATTTTCTACGACAGTTCAAACGTATGTGACTGTCGCGGCTATTCATGTCATGTTATGTGACGTCATTTACCTATATCTGCACAGATATAGATAGGCTTGGATAACACAAGCATCACGATTTGTATGAAAACCAACTTTTCGACTACCTAGTATGACGTCACAATAATCAATTTAAGTTCTAGTGTTTACAAAGAAACGGAATTCTACCCTATTTTTATCTCTCTATGTCACTGAAGTTCGCTTTTGTACATACCATTTCTCAACTGTACGAATACTATTGTACAGTAAAGAATTATTCACAATCTTTTAAATCGATTTATTAATCGATTTTGTGACATAGTAATGAGACAGGATAATACAAATAAAGTTCTCTAGTTGTAACGATGGTTGTTTTCTTGATCATCATTAATAAACGATTTTTTTAAGCTCTCTATTAACGACATCATGCCGTGTAATTTTTGGACTTTGCGACGGTTCCGTTCCGTCAGAATTTTTATTTGTTTGCTTTTGCTTTTTCCTTCAACAAAACTTGCTTCCCCAAAATGTATCGAACAACTAGTGCTATACTTCGTTGGGAACCAATCTTTATTTTCCGTCGCATCAATTCATTTTTCTTTTAAATTACCATCATGTGGAAAACTAAAAAATCACGAAACGTCAAGATTGTTTATTAAAAATGTCTCTGAAATCTGTGTCCGAAATCGATTCTCGAAAATCGCTTTGTGTTGCGTACGATGAACAGCACTAATCTATAAAATTGACAGAAAAATGACAATAGCACCTGTAATATGAAACCGAAGCGATATACGATAGTATCACTTGTTTCGATATTTATCACTTGTTAAAACAGAACGTCGCTTCAACCTCTTCAAGTAAAACCGCAATGCATTACGAATTTGCAGCTTTAATTTTTTGAGAGAGCTCTGACTAGCGTGGCGCACCAATGCAGACTGAGTTTCTTTAGCTTAGGTCGGACACGCGAAGTAGGTGCTCTTGTGTTATCTAGGTCTATCTATATCTGTGTCTATCTGCCTTGTGTACATCAAATTTTTTACCCTTAATATCTTAATTTTACTAATTCTATGTGCAAACATTGCAATAACAATATTATAATAAAATATTAGTGAAACTCTTTTTTTTTTTTAATAACTTTGTCCTGTATTGTGGGTGCGTTTACAAACATTTAAATTCACATACACAAATAGCCAGACCCGGGACACCTACCTGTAGGCCATACAAATATTTGTACCGTGCGGGAATCGAACCCGCAACACGCAGCGCAGCAGTCAATCGCTCAGCCACTGCGCCAACCATGCCGTCAAATCAACTGCCGCCAAACATCCGGCTCATCAACTTTAAGTACTTTTCAAATAAAAGTGTTTCTTTGACACATAGACTTTGACGTCACTACCGTATCGAGGGACGATGCGTTCCGTTTCACTAAAAACACGCTATATAAAATATTAAATTGTAAAATAAGTGATGTATTAGAAAATTAAACAAGTGTAATACAATGTTTTTATGGGCCTTTACAAGGTTTTTTAAGAAACCGAAAACGTTTTGTATTTCTTCCATATTCCCTATTCTAATGAATGAATAAACTGAACATCAAAGTAAATATTTAAATATGTTTTAGTAAGCAAAATTAATACAATACTTAATTTGATTCATCGTTTTTGATGAGTCTATAATGATAGACTCATTATGCATAAGCATAATCCATAACGGTTAGCAGATGTCACATTGTCTTTGATTTTTTTAACCAAAAAAATAAAATACTGCACTATAATTATTAAATGTCAAATTATAAGATCTCAATGCTCATACGCACTGCAATCGCAGAGTGTTAGCTAACAGAGACCATTTTCCCGAGCTGTTTAACAGAGTGCGCATTAGTAGTCCATAACCATACACGTTAATGTTCATTATACATTAATATTATGCTCTTAACAAACTTAAATCTGTGCAATATACTTAATAAATGAAGCAATGAATCTGACGCGACGGAGAATATAATAAGTATATTCAACTAGCTTATGCCCGCGGCTTCGATCGCGTGGAGTTCGGTAATGTCCCACGGGATTGTACCGGAATAAAAAATAGTATATATATTAATCCAGGTTATAAACTATCTGTATGTCAAATTTCATCCAAATCCGGTAAGTAGTTTTTGCGTGAAAGAGTAACAAACATCTATCTATCCATCCATTCATCCATTCATCCTCACAAACTTTAGCATTTATAATATTAAGTACCTGTAGTTTCTCTAAGGAGCTAGTAAAGAGTAGTAAAATGATTATAACTAGAAGACGGGATATTTACCATGTTTATTGTTTTCATTGAGTTCCCGATATTTCGGCGCTGTTGCAAGCACCATGATCACGGATAAACTGAAGTTATTGCGGGTGGGTAGTTATGAGCAGACAAATCGGTCTACCCTCTTTCTTGCTCGTTTTTTGCACTCAGTACCGCTACCACTGTCACTCACAACTCGATTCTGTTCCCGACACACGAAACTCACTGTGTCTGCTCGCGAACTTTTTTCGGCACTATTCCGCTTTTTACACAGCTGGACCACTGGTTTCCAGGCTTTCGACAGTTGAAACCCATCCTCCCGATTGAAGTTCTTATATTTGGTGATCTCAATAGCTTCTCTAACGAGTCTAGGGATATAGTGGCGTTCTGTCGAGATGACCTGAGGGTTATGTAACTCAATCCAGTGGTTCGATCCTGATTCTAGGAGATGTTGAGCTATGGCTGATTTTTGGGTGTCGTTGTTCTTCACCGCCCTGATATGTTCCGATATTCGACAAGCCACTGTACGTTTCGTCTCACCGATATAAGACATGCCGCAACTGCAGTCCACTT
Organism: Noctua janthina; assembly: GCA_963576755.1. Taxonomy (NCBI): domain Eukaryota; kingdom Metazoa; phylum Arthropoda; class Insecta; order Lepidoptera; family Noctuidae; genus Noctua; species Noctua janthina. The sequence continues at coordinate 12,723,636 of OY755055.1, forward strand.
TGTAAACACCGGGCTCTAGTTATAATAATTTTAGTGACCAAGAAAGCTTAAAATCTTATATAGTAGTAAAATGGTTTACCAACAGTTGATAATATTTTAGATAATTTGCATTATGAACCTAAACTAATATTAGGTATAGAGGGGTTAAGTTTGGATGTAGGCAGTAATGTCCGCAACAACTCATCGGATTTCAAAAAATATTTCACTGAATCAAAGTCACACTATTGCAGAGTGCCATAGTTTTATGGTATAACGAAAAATTTCAAGCTAGTAAAGGTAAAAGCCAGCAAACAGCCTCTAAAGACTACACATAATTACATAATATACAACAACCGCTAAACTGAGGACGTAATGGTACTGTAGTAACCATTAATCAATGGATATCCGAGAATGCCCGGGATTATAGATTTAAATAGTAAGGATGATTGACGATTGTATTATTGAAAAGGCGAACCCTTTTTAGGTTTTAGGTTATTTATAATACGCATTACGAATGCATGTTATGCGGAAGATGTAAATAAAGTGAGCGGGGAGTGTAATCACAGCCCATCCCGCCGCGTGTGCCCAGCGGCGTTACGGCCAAAAGAATATATAGTCACCACATTATGCTAATGGTAATGAGTAGCTTCGGTCGGGAGCTCCATCTTATGTTAAATGCATACAACCGCCGACATAGGTCGCTATGAACGAGGATGGGAAAAAGAAAATGTGAAAACAAATAAATTGTACAGTGCGCCTCGGAACATTACACAAAGAAATAGAATTGGAATGAGGATTTGTATCAGCTTCATAAGCTCGATGAAGTGGAGTGGAAGCGATAAAAGCAAATAAAACATTTCTAAGCTAATTTTGGTGATACTGCTTTATCTTTTACATGTCCCAATGTCATCACTACTAACATAAATTATAACTTTGTAGGTTGTCCTACAAAGTTATAATTTATTTTATACTCAATATAGATTGCCATCGAAGTTTTAATATAAATACAAGGGTTCAAGGGTTCTAAAACAAAATACAACTGATTAAAATTTGAATTCCAGTTTAAATTAATGAGCTTTGTTTTGTGATATAATATGAGAATGTTAATGTGAATTGTAAAATGAAAATTCTTTACAGTCATTTAAAATTATGCTTTTCATTTTTATGTGACGCAACGGATAAATAATGCTTGCTTTGAATGTTGCTGACAATTTTTTCAAACAACGACAATCATGGGCTGCGGGACTGTTCGAAAGAGATACCGTGGCCCTGGAACACAAAGGGCAAAGAAGGAACATGGATGGGTTTTAGTCAGTACAAGTCTGACACTCCCTTCCGCTCCGCCCAGAGTGGGGGGGGTCATTTGATGATTTCCCATCCGGAAAAAAAAAAAAAAACGACAATCATTAATGTATTACTGTTTTGTATTCTGTTATCATTTTTAATTAATTAATTAATACTAGTAAGGCAAGGGACAGCTTTGTTAAAAGACGACATAAGATCCAACTTTGAGGTAAGAATAACGCAGCTTAACTTATTATAACATTGATTCTGTTAAAGTAAGTTAATCTGAGCTTAACGTGAATACCGAGGCCTATCTAATTAAAAGTTAGTACCTTACTGTATACAAAATGTACATTTTATATATATTATTATGTAACGCTCGGCTAGAGTTTGTGGTTATTACATGATAAGGTGTTCCCGGGGGCAATACATTTTAAATATTATCAAGAATGTATGTGAGCTATAAGTAACTATTTACTGTTTATTTTTCCGAAGATTGTTTGATACGGAAAAAACGCTGTTTATTGTTGACTATAGTAATGATGTCGTTATTCAGATATACATGCTATCATTACGTCTGCTCCTACCAACAATCTGCAAGTAGGAAGAAGTAAAACAATGTCATTTGACTTAGTTCGAAATCCCTCAACAAATTTATCCGCACGCAAAATACGCACTTGGACGTGGAGTTGCGGACACCAGCCCGTTATACAATACAATCCCTCAACAAAACAGGACTGTCTTGAAAAGCGATTTAACTTGCTATTCCCCCGACGACACTGGTATCGACTTTGACGTCGACGTGGACTCTGACTTTGACCACTTTCAATGTTGGGTTTCCTGAAGGTAAGTAATTTGAAAATTTTGATCATAGTTATATTATTTAAGCATCAAGGAGTTCAGAGATTTGGCTGTTTTTAACCCCCGACGCAAAAAGAGGGGTGTTATAAGATTAACCGCAATGTGTGTGTGTCTGTCTCTGGCACCGTATCTTTTAAATGAGTGAACCGATTTGGATGCAGTGTAACCTGCGTATATCCATTAAACGCCAATCTGGTATATTTCTTTGTTCATTGTTGCCGATGTAATGCTAAGTATTTTTCGAAAATTTCCTGATTTCTTCATCATTGAAATATGCATTACATCGACAACAATGAATAAAGAAACAGACCAAATTGGAATTTAATGGATGCATGCAGATCACGCTATTACACCACAATATGAATTCGTCGAATTTGAAGTTATTCATTTACGAAAAAAAAAAACAAAAGAAATACCAAAAAAAGCGACCGGCGAATTTTTTTTTTTAACTTTCTTCTTCTCTCCTCTAGGGACTCAATAAAAAAAGTCCCATGAAACCACTAAACACTTCGTTCGACCTTATTGCCTAATTGCACTCGACTATATACGGGACCATAATATTGTTTATGTACCGATTTCAGAAGGTGCGTAGTATTTGCAACCAGCGTGCGTGTATGACCAGATGTGAAACTATCAGTTTTACACATCTGGTTATACACGTGGCCAAAGCAAAAGAAGTCTCTCCTGCCTCTCTTCCTGCCTATCCCTATGGGAAAAAGGCGTGCGTTTATGTATGTATGTATAACTGTGATATTGCTGGAAGTGTTTCATCGTAAATACAAAATATTCCCGGGAGCTTTTGAGATTTACGTATTTCAATTTCCATCTCCCCAAAAGGTATACATGGAAAATGAAACACGTCATTTTAACGATTAATTCCTGTGTGTGGCTCTGGTTTAATATAATGTTAAAGGTATTTCATTTCGTGGTTTCAACAATATGAAGTATTTAATGTTGTGAAGCTGGACGTTGATACACGTCAGTTTTGTGCTCCGTTAATAGATGCGTGAGATGTTAGCATATTATTTAGGTACGATGTTGGGGAGGTCATAATAACGGATCTGGGACATTTGACAGGGTTTATTTACAGTTTAATACTAATAGATTACGTAGTAGGAAATTGGCAAGGACAATTAGTCGAAGATGAGCAAAAAATATAGGTAAAGCCTCACAAACTACCAGGAGGCCAGAATCATGAACAAGCTATTGTATTTGTTGATAGGAATGTCACAATCAAATCTATATACATTTCGATTATCATGTAGCATGCAATGAAGATTTCTGATTCTGGCCTTCTGGTAGTTTGTCTGACTTTAATTACTTTTCCTGCATGTGCATTAAAACTAAATATTTTGCATAACATCATCATCATCATCATTTCAGCCGAACGACGTCCACTGCTGGACATAGGCCTCCCCCAAGTATCGCCACATTGACCGGTCCCGTGCGACTCGCATAACATTTAATAGAATATTTAGCTTCTCTATACTATGTGAAATGGCGCACAAAATCGATAAAATGGAACGTCCCAGTTCCATTTTATCGATTTTGTGCGCGGTTTCTTACCTAGAAGCATCAATAACATACGTAATTCGTGTTTAGCAACAAAAGTCCAAGCTAACATTGATTGAACTAACACCCGTCTTAAATCCTTTATATCAAGTTAATTAAGATGGAGATTCAAATCACTTCCAAGTTTACAACCGAGAACATAGTGGGTTAATTGCTTGGCATCCAAATCTGAATTAATCTAGCCAGGCCCAACTTCAGTTACGTAGATTAATAGTCTTGGAAAACTAGCCTGTTTACCTGAACTATATGTTTTTGTGTTACTAAACTAAATTTAAAGGTAGCTTGTTACTCTAGCTTCCTTTTGTTTGTTATAAAACTATATCAAAGCATTTCAAGCAATAAAATTTAATTTAACTTCCTGACAGCGTCTGGAAATTAAATAATACGCGGCACGGTCACAAAATACAGATCGTTTTTAACATTTTCACAGCAGGTGGACTTTTTCCGCAGGGAATTGTGGGAAATATAATTAAATAAACGAATATGCTTAACCTTTTCAAGAATATTGGTTTTTTTATTTATTTTTCCGCCTCGTTGATGTAGTGGTCTCAAGCGCTATTGTTGAGCAGGGTATCCTGGGTTCGATACCTCCAGGTCAAGCAAAGTGTTACTGAGAATTCCTCATTAGCAAGTAGCACGGAGTTGGGCCTCCTATTAAATAGGATTTACCTAATTCACTAAATAACTGGCCAAATGTGGCTATACTAGGAGTACACCTCTGCCCAACCCTCTGAGGAAAGAGTTGTTAATAATTTTATCGATAATCCCCCCTCTTACTCGCACACACGGAGTCTGACCAGTACACAATATTGTGTTAATGGTACCGACGGTGGAGTAGTTGTCTTCAGTCCCTCCTGGAATGATATATATAGAATATTGGGTCGGACTAACCCTCGTCAAGAACTACAGGCTAGGCACGTGAGATTGCGGCTCGTTTAGAATTCATAAATTGTTAAAATGTAGGTATACCAAAACTTGCGTTTTCATTAATCAATCAACCAGCAGTAAATCTTGTTTCATTATTTTATCTTCGTTTATTGGTCTGGTCACGTAGTATTTTACATTTTTTTTTATTCTTTTATAAGACAATATTTAAAAAAAAAACGTTTAGAAATATAATTAATTGTACCCCATCGGTATCAGGAACAACGTCTAGGCTGCCAGTAGTCTTCTCAGTATGCGTGCCGTGTCCTCCTGAACACTATGTACTGCTTTCTGAATCAAATCCTTGACCCAGCCGCGCAATGAGAGCCTCCTAAGATATTGGTCGAGGCTCTTTGCTAAAACTATCGGTACAATGATTGCAGAGTCCACCTCCCACATGTCGGTAACCTCCTATGCTAAGTCAAAATACTTATTTTTTTTATAATTCCCAGCTTATACGAAATTCTCTTGACTCATAATATTATTACTAGCTTTTGCCCGCAGCTTCGCTCACATTAATTTAGAATTTGACAATCAATTTTGGTTGTTTTCTGCTTGTAATAATAATATTCTGGCAACACTTACGTCAACAATTACGTCTTCATATAAGATCTACAAAATATTTTTAAAATTATAAACTTACAGTATACCGGAAGATTTAAATCATACCACATTTCATAACATCAATTTTTATTACAATAATCAATGAAGAAACAATATGAAAATGCAAAAAGTAAATAGAATAAGAAAAAACCACACCACCACCATTGATTTGACACAATGTCTGTCAATGTCTATCAAAAATTTTTAGAAAAGATTAAAGATATGAAGAAATGTTGACGAGATCAGCGGCACGACGCGCACGCCTTTCGCCTCCGGACCCGTCGCTCAGCTCCGCCTCACCGCCGCCGGAATCCAGCCCCGTCGTGAGTGCTGTGACACCGGCCGTGGCAGTTGCGTCGAGCTCGAGCGACGAGTATTTCTCTCCGCCGACGACGCCACCACCTGTTCGTCGACGAGGAGGACGCCGGCCGCCGGACGGTTTAGGACCTCGAGGCCCACCGGCCTCTGATAGGGTCCCAGCTCCCGGCGGGAGTGTGCCGCGCATGCGATGGACGCAATCCATTAATGCAAATGTCATGCGCGCATACTATGGGGCTACAGAGGGGGGTAACAACCTGACCGCGTACCGTGTTCGGATGCTCTCTCTGTTTCAGGTGCTTGAGCCAGCTGTCAACGTGTCGGCGCAACGACTATCGGATCAGGTGCGAGTCATCCAACGTAATCGTATGTTGGATGACACTGTACTTGATCGCCTACGAACTGAAATGCAGAGTAGCCATGTCATTACCCCGTCGGTGCAGGCTGTGGTTCTACCACAGTCTAGTACAATATCTAATCACGCTAATAACGTGAATGACATGGTTACTAATGTAAGTACCCAGTGCAATGAGGAAATGAGGAGTGCTTTGGAAGGTGCGATTCGAGAGTATCGGTACATGCAACCCGACCTTAGACCACGCATATCTCGTTTGCCCATGCATAACAAAAATAGGGCGCTGGTGGCTGTTCTGGATTCGCAGTTGTCAAACTATTTTGACAACTGCGAAGACCTCACCGATGCTCACTCAATTCTGTATTGTGCGGCTGTAACGGCATGTCGTGTAGCTCATGTCAAATTTTCTGATGACAGAGCTACACAACCTAAACCAGCCGTACCAGCATGGCAGTACAGGATTGAACGACGTATTGATGGGGCCAGAGCACTCATCGGCAAACTGATCTGCTTCAGGGAGGGCAATACTCGCCCTAGAGTGATGCGTTTTGTGAGGCGGGCATTCTCGGGGACTGATATTAGTCCTCGAGACTACATCTCCCGTGTCACAGAGCGCATCGACTTCCTGAAGCAGAAAGTGTATGCATGGGCAAACCGTATTCGTAGGTATAAGCGGCGGGTGGACCGATACACTCAGAATCGCACATTTCAAAGAGATGAAAGGTGGGTTTTTAGAGCTTGGGAGCGACCGGACCAAGGTGTGGCTGACACGCGCCTACCGGATGATGATGCCATGTGTTCATTCTGGCGCAGCATCTGGTCGGTGCCTGTTAGCCATACCGAGGGTGAATGGACTCGGAGGGTCGAGCGAGCGTGCGATCTAGTACCAGAAATGGGGGCAATCAATATCAGCCCCCAAGACGTAGTTCGTGCAGTCCGTCCGTTGCCTAACTGGAAATCTCCAGGGCCGGATGGGCTGCACAACTTCTGGATTAAATGGTTTACAAGATCGCACGCTCGCCTGGCGATCCTGTTCCAGTCAGCCTTAGAGTCAGGGTCGCTGCCAGAGTTCCTGACAACAGGTATAACCCACCTGCTCCATAAATCGGGTAGTACTGTGGAACCCAAAAATTATAGACCGATTACCTGTCTTCCGACGGTCTATAAAGTTCTTACATCCATTTTGAGAGCTAAAATTAACAAACACATTGATGATAATTCTGTCATGTCCGCTTCTCAAAATGGATGTAGGAACGGGTCCCGGGGTACTAAGGAGCTACTCCTCATTGATATGGCCATTAGTCAACAGGTTCGCCGTTCCCGAAAGGATCTGTCGACATGTTGGATAGACTATAAGAAGGCCTATGACTCGGTGCCACATACATGGCTCATGAGGGTGCTAGAGTTGTATAAAATTGATGCAACTCTGCGCACCTTCCTGATATCATGTATGGGGCAATGGAGGACGGTCCTTCGCTATCCAGGATGTCGGCAAATCCAGAGGAATAGCGAGCCGATAAGGATAGAGCGAGGTATATTTCAGGGCGATAGTTTGAGTCCGCTTTGGTTCTGCTTAGCCTTGAATCCTCTTAGCACGCTGCTGGAGGATTCAGGTCTAGGCTATCGGTTGAAGAGAGGTGGTCAAGTTATATCTCACCTCCTTTACATGGATGACCTGAAACTCTTTGCCCCCAACGATTTGCAACTGATGGAGCTACTGAAAGTAACTGAAACCTTCAGTAGCGCCATCAGGATGGAATTTGGTGTGGACAAATGTGCGGTCATGCATGTAAAGCGAGGGGAGATTGTGGAATCTGTGGGAACCCAGCTCTCGGATTCCATAAATCTTAGATCCCTCTCAGCAACTGAAACCTATAAGTATTTGGGTATGTCGGAAGCGCTGGGCATCAATGTTGCTGACATGAAGCAATCGTTGAAGGAGCGCTTCTTTGGCCGTCTGAAAAAAGTATTTAATAGTCTTTTATCAGGCGGCAATAAGGTGCGTGCCTTCAACGGTTGGGTCATGCCGGTTTTGATGTATTCTTTCGGCATACTCAAATGGACTCAGACAGAACTAGACGCCCTGGATAGGAGGGTCCGTACATTGTTGACGGCATATCGAATGCATCACCCGCGTTCTTCTGTTATGAGACTGTATATCCCGCGGAGGTGTGGGGGTCGAGGCTTTTTAAACGCTAAGACTCTCCACAATCGCGAGATATGCAGTCTCAGGGAATATTTCCTTGAAACCGACGTGGGGATGCATCGAGATGTGGTCGCGGTGGACAAGGGGCTCACCCCGCTCTCCTTGGCTAAAGAGAACTGGCGCAAACCTGTAGTGCTTGACACTAACGACCGCATGGAGGTATGGCAGAGTAAGGAGCTTCACGGACGCTTTTTCCGGGCCCTGCATGGGCCCGATGTAGACCTATCAGCGTCCGTAGCCTGGCTACGTTCCGGGGACCTCTTCGGAGAAACCGAAAGGTTTTGTCTGTGCAATTATGGATGAAGTTATGATGACGAATAACTACCGGAGATTTATTGTGAAGGACGGTACGGTTGACATATGTCGGGCATGCCACCGTCCAGGCGAATCAATCCGTCACATTATCTCCGGGTGTTCTCGTCTGGCTAACGGAGAGTACTTGCATAGACACAACCTTGTAGCCAGGATTATCCATCAGCAACTTGCTCTAAAATACAACCTTGTGGAATCGGAAGTACCGTACTATAAGTATGTGCCCGACCCAGTTCTCGAAAATGGCAGTATCACATTGTACTGGGATCGATCCATCATCACTGACAGGACTATTGTAGCCAATAAACCTGATATAGTGGTGGTGGATCGGTCAGAGCGGCGCGCAATGATTGTAGACATAACGGTCCCGCATGATGAGAACCTCGTGAAAGCCGAGAAAGATAAGCAAATCAAGTATCTTGACTTGGCTCACGAGGTTGTCGATATGTGGGATGTGGACTCAGCGATCATTGTGCCGATAGTTGTATCAGCCCATGGCTTAATTGCCAAGAGCCTCGACCAATACCTGAGGAGGCTCTCGTTAGGCAGCTGGATCAAGGGTTTGATTCAGAAAGCGGTGCTCCTGGACACGGCTCGTATTGTTAGGAGGTTCCTCTCTCTGGAGCCCTGACCGCCGGTAGCTTGGACCCTGTTCCCGATACCGGTGGGCTACAATTTTTTATATTTTTAAATGTTTTTTTATATTGTTTTTAGTTTATGAAATATTTAAAAATGTAGAAGATTTGTATAAAAATAAATAAAGGAAATAATATAAATTGATTCGAAATACGCGTGGCGCCATCTGTATGAACGTTATTGTTGTTTTCCTCGGCAACAGTACTTTTTTTCGGGATGAAAGGTACCCTATGTCCGTTTCTGTACACCTGACAACGTATAAGCACAATTTCAAATTGATCGATTCGGTGGTAGTTATTTAGGCCTAAAAAAGTAAGAAACAAACTTACTTTCGCATTTATAATATTAGTATGGAAGTATGGATTAATTTGAATACTGCAAAAAAGTTTTTACAAACAAAAGCGTTAATAGAACACGACGTTTCATCTAGGTTTGGGGGTTCTGGTCTCTGTGTATGTACCTACTATTAGGTAGGTATACCTCTGCCTAACCGTTCGGTCATTACAGGCGTGGTGTTATGTTAATGTATTTTCACTCAGGACTTAGCTACATTAAGTGCACTTAAATAGGTATACCGGAAACATTAAAAAATAATTTGTATTTTCTAACTTACATAAAAACTAATTTTCATTATATTCACGACTCCCACAGTAATTACAGTAAAACACTTACTTAGACAGCTAAAGTACCTTTAAAAATGTTTAAGCACTCAATTTATTTAAATCTCGCAATTTGGCGGTGTGCCAAACCACAAAGATATAACAATTATAGCAGGCTTTGTTACCTTCTTTATTTATCGTGGGATTCACAAATCATATCAGAATATTTAGGCATGCATAGGTAACCCCTTGGTAAGGTTAGGTCCAGTTGAAATTCATCCAGTTGTCTGGAATATACACCGTGTTCCGGTCGATATACATAAACTTCGACCAGATTTTCAGACCACGGAAATAAGCATTTTTCATTATACATTAAGGCGAGGTTACCCCGAGCGCCGTATGCATCATCAATCGCTTACCCCAGCCCCCGCACGGAGAGGCGATACGTAAAAAATTACGCGGCGCGAGAACGCGCGCGCTTAGCGCACTGGTCATGAGTTCACGAACTCGGATAGGTACTAAGTTGCGTTACAGGGTAGAGCGATGCAGTAACAACTTGAATTGATATATATATAAGTTCACTTTGTTTAATTTTTCTAGAAAGTATTGGTTATAGATAGATTAGGAACCTACGTATTCTATGAACGTGAACCTAATTACTAACAATTAAAATAAGTAGATATAATTAAAAATAAGAAGATATAATTTATTTTTGTGAATAAGGTGAATTTAAAATCTGACTGACACTAAGATCATGAATACGGGTATGATTCAAAACTAAACGCCAGGCGCCATTCGGTTTTAAAAAAAATTATGCATTACTTTTTTTTCGGTTTTGTTGTCATGGGTTTCGTTTTCGTGGTTTTTGGGGTCGCTGATAACTAAAATTAGGTCAAAATGAAAATCCAAGATGGTGGCGACGTAAAATTTTCGATTTTTTCTTCATGAGTGTCATTTTTGTGGTTTTTGGGGTCGCTGATAACTAAAATTAGGTCAAAATGAAAATCCAAGATGGCGGCGACGTAAAATTTTCGATTTTTTCTTCATGAGTGTCATTTTCGTGGTTTTTGTGGTCACTGATAACAAAAAAGATGTCAAAATGAAAATTCAAGATGGTGCCAATGAAAATTTTTGTTTTTTTTTTGTAATGGGTGTCATTTTCGTGCTTTTTGGGGTCGCTGATAACAAAAATAAGGTCAAAATTAAAATTCAAGATGGTGCCAATGAAAATTTTAGCTTTGTCGTCATAGGTGTCATTTTCGTGCTTTTCGGGGTCGCTGATATCGAAAATGAGTACAAAATGAAAATCCATGATGCTGCCGACTAAAATTTTCTGTTTTTTCGTCATGGGTGTCATTTTCATGGTTTTCGGGGTCGCTAATAACGAAAATAAGGTCAAAATTAAAATTCAAAATGGCGCCAATTAAAATTTTCAGCTTTGTCGTCATGGGTGTCATTTTCATGGTTTTTGGGGTCGCTGATAATGAAAATTAGGTCAAAATGAAAATTCGATAACACCAAAAATTTGTTTTTGTTTTTACGTCATGGGTATCATTTTCATGGTTTTCGGGGTCACTGATAATGAAAATAAGTTCAAAATAAACATAGAAACAAAAAAAATTTTTTTTGTCAGCGACCCCAAAAACCATGAAAATGACACCCATGACGAAAAAACCGAAAATTTTCGTCGGCGCCATCTTGGATTTTTATTTTGACATCTTTTTTGTTATCAGCGACCCCGAAAACCATGAAAATGACACCTATGACGAAAAAACCAAAAATTTTTGTCGGCGCCATGTTGGATTTTCATTTTGACCTCATTTTTGTTATCAGCGACCCCAAAAAGCACGAAAATGACACCCATGACAAAAAAACCAAAAAAATTTGTCGGCGCCATCTTGGATTTTCATTTTGACCTAATTTTCGATATCAGCGACCCCGAAAACCATGAAAATGACACCCATGACGAAAAAACCAAAAATTTTTGTCGGCGCCATCTTGGATTTTCATATTGACCTCATTTTCGTTATTAACGACCCCGAAAACCATGAAAATGACACCCATGACGAAAAAACCAAAAATTTTTGTCGGCGCCATCTTGGATTTTCATTTTGACCTCATTTTCGTTATCAGTGACCCCGAAAACCATGAAAATGACACCCATGACGAAAAAACCGAAAAAAAAGTAAAGCATAAAATGCAGAGAGAGCGACTGTCGCAACCCCGTGCAGGGCACGCCACCATAGTGGCGATAAGTCCCCTCTTTGTGGAGTGGCTAGAGAGGCGCCCTCACCTACCGCCTGACGCAGGTCCTCACCGGACACGGTTGTTTCGGGAGGTTCCTGCACCGAATCGGGCGGGAGGAAACGCCCAGGTGTTTCCACTGCGAGGATCGTCCGGAGGACACGGTGGAACACACCGTGGAGGTCTGCCCCGCTTGGGCGGAGCACCGCCGTGTCCTCATAGCGGCGATTGGCGGCGCCGATCTCTCGCGTCCGGCCTTGGTTCAAGCCATGGTCCGGAGCGAGAGGGAATGGGAAGCCGTCACCTCCTTCTGCGAAGCAGTCATGCTAGTGAAGGAGGTGGCAGGACGTGAGAGGGAAAGAACCTCACGTCCCAGCCGCCGCGGGAGACGCCCTGGGCGTCGGGGGTCACGTGGTGGCTTCCGACCACCGTAGGCGCTGGCCTGTGGACGGCGAGTTATGGGCTAGCTCGCCGTCCGGCCGTCTTATGACTACAGGCCGTGTCGACGGCGCGTTCGTGTTCCACGCGCACCTCAAAGAGATGTCAGCAATCAAGTAGGGGTCCGCATGGACCGATGCCTGCCAGGGCTGCGGGACTGTTCGAAAGAGATACCGTGGCCCTGGAACATAAAGAGCAAAGAAGGAACATGGATGGGTTTTAGTCAGTACAAGTCTGACACTCCCCTCCGCTCCGCCCAGAGTGGGGGGGGTCATTTGATGATTTCCCATCCGGAAAAAAAAAAAAAAAAAAAAAAAAGCATAAAATGCAGAGGAAGTAAAATAAAAAAAATTAAAGTGATTTTATCTTAAATAAAAAACAAAAACTAGTAGGTACACACGGCGGCACATGAAGCTGTCATTTCCAGTATAAATTGCCCTCGATTTCCTATAAAATTAGAGATCCGCATAAACTGGTTTTGTACAGCTTGATCGGCCGTCGTGCGTACAAAACACGATATCGACCCGACCATTACTCATTCTATCTCGTTCTCCCCTACATACTTTCTTTTTCTGCCCATGTATCGACATCTCGATAATCTTCGGCTTGCCGGGCTCCCTACAAAACTTTTTTAGAACTCCTTACAAAAAAAAAATAGTGGAATAAATGTTTTGTTTTTAGTAGGCCAGTTACAGGCAGTTTTGAATTGTCGAAAAAAAGATAATAAAATGAAGCTACAGTCCCATTCAAAAGGAATAATAACTGTGAAAGTACTGTAGTTGCCCATTCCAAAGTTACTGAAATTTATAAATAATATTGCGAAATCATAAATAGCGACTTTTGCTACGACACAATAAAGTTCAATTCAGGCCGCGCAGCGCTAATTACCTACAGTTATATTCTCCTAGAAGCTGCCTCTCTTTCTATTGCGTAACTTTTATCTTCTACCTTCTGACTACGTTCCCTATTAGATACCTACTGTACTTTTGTGAACAAATGACATTTCAAATAAACCTAGGCTCGGTGTTTACTAAGTATTATTTTGTACAAACTATTTTTGGCTCAGCTCGTAACAGAACTTATCGGGGGTGGGGTGGCGGGTTCGAAAAATTGGCACACGTCCGACCTCCAACGCGTTCCGCTCGGGACTGAAGTACGCGATGCGAGTAAGAAATGATGAAAACAGCAAATTTTGGAAATGGTTGTTTAGGTTTTTTTAAATATTTCAAATTATGATCGCCGTTTACTGTCACATTTTTTACGACCTTTATAATGGTATAAGTTTTATTGTTAAAAACCTAATATAACTCAAATGATATAATATTAAAAACCATCATTTAGACTTGTCTTTGCGATTTAATTGGATGCAACAAAGTGCAAGTAATCGTGTATCGCTTTGCCGGAATATCTAGATCGAAGTGTGAAATATGTAATAGGTTTTTTTCAGAATTTAAATCCGTGTTATTATTATTTTATATAGGAATAAAACACAATACAAAACGACGTATATCTGGATAACCTCGCCTTAATGAATTCTTTTTTTTTTCTTTCTTTATTATTCTTTTTTTATTAACTCTCGTACGTGCAAATGCAAAGCAAATAGCATTTGATAATTTACTTGCACTAAGCGGTAACATTGGCCAAAATAAGACCCTTTCTTACTGCATAGCTCAATTATATTACAATTATTAAATGAAATTACAAATATACTTGTAACGAAGCCTTTTTAAGTACTACTTCCTTTGTAATATTTGATTTGTAAAAGCTATAGAAGCGTTTGCTAAATGTGAAGAACACGGTGTATAGGTATTAGTTGGTTACATAATATTTGGCGCAGCCGTGAGGCACACAACTGATTAAATATAACTAGATCTCTGTAACTAGAGACGAGACAATATTTTCTTTGTGTGTTCATAGTTTGCCTTACCCTAGGACAAATTGAATTATTTTATTTTTCTTCTTTCTTTCTAGGTAAGTAATGGATAGCAGCGAATACTTAAACACATCACTTATTATATAAAGGTATACGTACTACAACCAAATACTCATATTTTCGTTGGCAAACTCGCTTTCTTGCTAGTTTAAAACCGTACATTATTATTTCGTTACTTGACAAGATGAATACGAACCAGTAGAACTAGGATCGAAATTCTTGAATTCCCTTTCACAAGTTTCATACATTCTCCTTGAGTTCCAAATTGGCTGGTCGCTTGTTTAAGTTTGCACATAATGGCCGAGGTCCTTTGTAATATATATATTGTTCTAAGGCGGTGGTCTTGCTGTGTACACAATATAACGAGAGTACCTAATATTCGAAATTTCGCTTAGCCCTGCTCTGTTAAGTTTATTCAATTAATTGTATGCTAATGAATATTCTGATTTATAAAGATTAAAGAGTATTAACTCAACTGTTTTCTCGATAATACCTGTAAATCTTTCATCGATTGAATCTTATAAGCTTTACGATTTGGAGCTTGCCATGAGCATGAGATCATGAGAGAATCTTTACTCAAAAATAACATTATTATTTGGGTTCTTCGATATTCCTTAAAATTTATATTCCAATGTCAAGATTCTGCAGGCTTTAAAGATTTGAATAAATTAAAAGTTTTACTGAAGGGTTACATTAAACAAGCTTTTACAATGTTAATTATTAATTCGGGTATTCTGTTACTTAGGTACATTTTGTTGTTTAATTTTAACTTTATTTGAAAATCGAATATTAAAAGACTTCGATGCCATTTTAGTTGGCGGCAGACCGTTAATGTATAGAACAAAATCCCAGGGCCGCCAGACATTACTTATTTTCTCTTTAACAAAATGTGTAGCATCAAGTACCTAGTGTTAGTATGTGCCTACTGTGAACGTATACATACCTGCTAACTTATGCTGACGGCCAATTTTTTAATATCAGTTGCTAAAGTTGCGTAAAAATAATAGTAGCTTTTCTTAAAGACAGAGTGCTGATTTTTTTTATGTTGCATAGAAGATTGTTAAAAAATGATTATTAACACTGCCAGATGCTTCCAGTAGTCTTCCAGTAGTTGACGGAAATTTCTGCCAGACACTTTAAAGTACGGAAAAAAGGGATTTTACCTATAGCCTGAGTCTTAAATTGGTACTCAGAGAATCATTTCAGAACTTATACGCCAGACCAAACAGGGGCGCCAAATATTACCCAGACACAATTAAAATCTCGCTGTATGAGCGCATTAGTTTAATGAACCCATGCCAAAATTATTAATTGCAACCTTACAATCGGTCTGGCTGTTCACAGTGAGTATTAAAATAACTCTCTAAGTATCAAATATTAAAAAAATAGACTCTGACGTGATTTTTTCCAAGCTTTAAAGCGTTTGGCAGAAAATTCCGTCAGCGGGAAGTGTCAGGCAGTGTTAATTATTAAATTTTAACAATAATTTTTGCAACATATAAAAAACTCAGCACCCATGCTTTAAGAAAAATTGAATTATTTATTCGCAACTTTAGCACCTGATATTAAAAAATTGGCCGTCGGCACAAGTTGAGAGGTATGCATACGTTACACACAGTACATACTAACACTACTCGATGCCATACATTTTGTTAATGAGAACATAAGTAATGTCTGGCGGCCCTGAGATCTTGGACCAGCAACTTCTATTGGTTCCTTTGGTACTTGAATTTCGATCTATTGCAACCCATAGAGGAATAAGCTATAGAGTTGGCATAGCTCGGCTTACCCTTCTGTCTAAGTACATTAGCCGTTTGTGTATCATTGTAAGTTGCAGACAAGTCCTCTCTAAAAGTGGTCAATTTTTACGCCGCTATGATAGAAACATTTTGTTGTACGTAGGTGGCTTAAACGTAGTACAGGAGCTAATAGATAGGTGATTTGGCTTAGGGCTGGTACAAAGGAAACGAATGAATGATAAAATAAATGTTTTTTTCAGTTCAGTTATCAGTTACTTATTAGTATGTGCAGTAGGTTGTATAGTTTTCTTGCTGGAAACGCTAACCGGAATCGAGAAAGCAAACCGCGGTCACACAGAATTCCGATTTAGTCACGGTTAAACAATTTGAGGTAAACTAAGCAGCAATACCATAGCGAAACGGTGTTATTATTACCCTTACCAAATATTATGTTTAACTAGCGAACCCGGCCCGGCTTCGTACGGGTGCAATGTACATATAAACCTTCCTCTTGAATCACTCTATCTATAAAAAAAACGCATCAAAATCGGTTAGGGACAGACAGACAGCGGGAAGCGACTTTGTTTTATACTATGTAGTGATTAAATATTGAGGAAAAGTATAGATCTTGTTATTGTACAGCTAGCTTATTGTACTGATAAAATAAAGTGTCTCTTTAACAACACCATGTAAGCGAATTTGGGAGCAAACAAGTATAGACATCAAGGTTAAATAAAGAAAACTGTTTTTATAGCACAAAACTTCCTTTAATGTTTCGTTTCGAGTCTTATAAATACTGGCTGGTAACCAACAAAAACATCGTACTCGTAACCGACAAAATATATAACACCCCTCGGTGTTATATATTTTGACGCACAAAAGCTACCTTGAAAAAGCGAGGCAAAAAATCTACATGTGGTATCACTGAGTATAGCAGGAAAAAATAATTTTGAAACATGACAGTATGTAGGCCAAAAATGGTTATAAAATTGTTTTTATCTGAACAATAAATAGGGAGATATATTTTCTATACCAAAGTTGCCATACTTGATTTATATACCAAATAATTATACAACAATTTAAAATTTGGCCGTAAGTAAAATACGTACACAAGTTCATTACTAGAAGGTTCTTTATTAAACACCAGTTTTAAATTATACAAGCCGAATGCTCAATGGTACATTAATCTGATATTTTTACAATGTTGCCACATAACAAATTCTACGTATGCTCATCTAAGTTTGAGTCAAGCCAAAATATACCATGAACCTAGTACATAACGTCGATATTAGCTGAACATTCACTTTAGAAACTAGCCGTCTCTCACAGTCAAATCAAGACGTCATCACTCGAGTCGTTCGTACTGAGATGAACTCAATAATCTTAGTAGCGCGGTCAAGGCAGACGGCGCGTGAGTGTGTCTAATCATAACATACATATGTGTCAACACGGATGTAGATCTTTGTGTTCGTGTTTCTTAACGTAATTCAAACAATATGAATAACTATGCTGCAGTTTTGTGTGGAATTTTATTCGTTCTTCATAATAGTTTAGGTAAGTCTTGTAACACATTTGCGTTATGAACTTTATGGGAAAAAATATGCAGTTAAAATGACGAAACAATATAAGTTATAAGGATATATTATTATCTAAGCAGGTTTTTTTTAATACTAATACAAATAGGGAAATGATTGCTTTAATATTGAACTAAATATGATTCATACATAAGTATGTCTGTATTTGCTTAGGTATACAAATATCCCGCGAAATTCAAAAGACCGCAGAGACTGTTATTATTTTTGTATTGTTGTGATCTGTAACTTGGTCACATGCAGTTGAGTGTGGAAAGAAAATAAATTAATATAACTTTTAAAATTTATTTATGGCCATGGTCAACGGCGCTCATGGCCAATCCTGGCGGTTTTCTTAAAATTCTTACTTGATTATTTTTCCTGTTTGTTTTGCGATTCGATTTGTCTTGTGATTTGTACCAAATGACTGAGTCATGTGTAAGTTAGCATTAGCAATATTTACCGCAACCTACTCTAGCTGCAGCACGTTTTGTTTACAAAATAATAGCAAATCAAGCCACGCTGAAGTACGTACTCATAGTGCGAGCGTGTTATAATTTACTGACGTAAGTGGCTATATCGAAAACCTTCTCGACCTTTGCGTTTGGTTGAAATATCTAAAACGGTAAATAATTTCAAACCATTCTCCTTTCAGGTTTAGAATACAATAAGCACCAATGGGCTAATACAAATACAGACTTCTTACTGCACGAAGGAGCACCAACAGGTGGAAATAAACGAGATAATGTAGCGTCTCAAGTGTCTGCTAGTCAGTCAAAAACATACGGTAACCAAAATGGAGGCAATCCTAATTATGCCGCCCAATTTCCAGCGCTGGGCCCCCCATCCACATCACAGACGACAGCGTCTAATACCGTAAATAATGGGCGACAAAACAATGCTCAATCATCTAATGGAAAAAGGGACTATGTTGCTCCTCAGTTTCCAACGCTAAAGCCTGTACAACAAAGTAACCAGCCCGCTGGAGGAAACAGTCACACGCAAATGTCTTCATTTAATCAAAATGGTGGTAGTTATGCTTCCCAGTTTCCAGCACTTAGTCCACAACCACAATCGCCTACCACTTCGGTTAACCCTGCGCCCCAACGTAATCCCCAATCGTCTAACGGAAGAAGAGACTATGTTGCGCCTCAATATACAACCCTTAAGCCCATTCAACAGAACAACCAGCCAGCTGGAACAGGAGGCAAGGTCAAAGATCTTATAAATTTTTACGATAGCAAAAATCCTAGTCAAGGAACATTTAGTTACAGTTCGATTTTACAAGGTAACTCCAACAAAAATGGGCCAAGTTCAACAGTGACCTTACCATCATCGGTCCAAACACCTAAACCAATGACCTTCAGCACAGCTGTGTGGGGTAATAAACCTAGCACGCACTCAACGGTTACCACTCAAAAACCTACAACGCGAATTCCTAACACACCCACATCTCGTCCTGGAACACCTACTACTCGGCCTGGGACGCCTGTGCTGCCCAGCTCCATCGTAAACAGCAATCATGGATCTACAAGCACGAACAGCGTTACCGATGCTGAACTAGAAACTCTTAGCGAAGAGTTATTGAGAAAAGACACTAATAATGCTGCTCGATACATAACGATTAACTATCAAGCAAAGACTACGTCACGTTCAACAGTGGACATGGCACCTCTACCGTAAGTAGAACTCCAATGATACGTAAGTCTACGTTCGGACGGCATTGAACTACACGATTCTTTGTTGTATAATGTTGGGACTACATGGCAGTTCCATACAGCATTTGTTTTTAACTTTATCGTTATTGACGTGTGATCCCAACTTTTTACAGTAAAATATCTTGGAGGACAGCGCCGTTTGGACGGCTACTGGCTGTATTTGTACACGCTACATAGATTACCTAACTCTGCGATTTTATAGCCTCATTCAGTTACACCATGACATTGATTACTTGAATAATATCGTAAAAATGATGAAGTAGTTTGCTCACTGTATAGTCTTTTTGTCGTAGATTGATCACCGTAACTCCTGAAGTGTGGAATATTCCGACTATTCAGAAATTCGTCCCATTATTGGACAACTACGAACGAGACACATTGGTTAATGAGCATGTGACTCCCCAGGTATTTTTTTTTTCTTTAAAATATCCTCAAGTTACCTAAATAAATACAATAACATAATGATTAATATCGCAAATTGACATGAACTTTTGAACTTATAAACAAGATAACGATACAGAGTTGTGATTTTAGCATGCTCTTGAATAACAAATTAGGACTTATTATTTTTAACAGAGAGATGAAGTCACCATTAAAAATATGCGAGTAAACGCCTGTTTCTCTCACAAAAGAGTCGTGTAAGACAGAGGTCATACCTAAAATATGCTATCTCAAGTTCACATAATACTATGCTATACCTAAAGAAGTTAACTATACATACATACATACATAAACTCAAGCTTTTTCCCATGGCAGAAAGGCAGAAATTACAGAACGCCACCTGCGTGTCCATCATAATATGTTAAGTGTTTGCGGGGCGAACGTGACCAGATATTGCACAATATAGAGAGGTTTGGAAAGAGAAAAGGAGGCCTATGCCCAGCAGTGGGACACTTATAGGCTAGTAAAAAAAACCTATATGCTATATTATAGCGTAGTCTGAAATGCCCTGGTGTAGGTATCTCTAACCTTGGAGATTTCAATATTTTGCATTATAAATCTTACATTATTTTCTTACAATTTTTCAGGAAAGAAACGAAGAAAATGCTTTTTTGGATGCCGTAATGTCTACTAGTGTTATGAGGCACCTAATGACGTTTCTAAAAAATAAAGGTAATATTTCGGTACTTAAAACATAAGTAGGGAGGTATTTTCTAGGTACGCTATTTTGTGCATAGCGTGCCTTAAACCTTGACAATGGTCGTTTTTTGCTTATTGTACTTCTTTCTAAATATTTGTGAATGAAGATAAATATAACTAACTAGCTCATGCCCGCGATCGTCGTCCGCGTGAAATATTATATATATTTATGGTTTATGGTTTCAGTTCGTGTAAAGAGATATCAGGGAAAGGGCAATGACCGCTATTGCCATCTCAACTGGCAGCAACTATAGCCTATAACCTTCCTCGATAAAGGGCTATCCAACACTAAAAGAATTTTTCAAATCGAACCAGTAGTTCCTGAGATTAGCGCGTTCAACCAAACAAACTCTTCAGCTTTATAATATTATATATAAATATATATATAGTATAGATACAGTTAGGCACCTCCTTATTTTTCTAAAGAATGCAACGGTTAAAACCCCTTAGGCCACTTCCCGATGAGTGTAACGCTTCCAGGAACAGCTAACCGTATCACAAGCTGAACAATAGTGATGAGGTGCTGAGAATGACGTTTAATCTGTTACAGGCTATGTGACACCAGACCCGAAACAACAAAGAGACTACTTGAAACAAATGTGGTTCGGTTTATATTCCAGAGGTAAAGGAAAGATCAGTAGTTCCGGGTTCGAACACGTTTTTGTCTCGGAACTCAAGAATGGAGATGTTTCCGGTATGTATGATTATAAACACTGTTTTAAGCTTTGACGGTTTACAACTAAACTTATAACAAAACAAAGCTCAAAATAATGAACAATCACGGAAGATATCCCGTAAGTGACAGTATAAGTTTATATTATTTATTATTTTTTCTAGAGAATAATTTCTTTATTTCAAAGAATATTCACATTATTTACAAACAACAAATCCATAATAGTAATAAAAATATGTTCAAGTATCAAAAAGGTTACAGTGCGTCAAAAAATTCGTCCACATCGCTGTCAACAGGAAAAGTGCCCAGAAGGCTGGCAGCATTGCCACGTTGGACGACAATGCTGATTCTATGGCCAAAAAATAGGCCCGCCCTCTGGTCACGTGAAGAGTAGACCAACCGCTTGGCGAATATGAATTTCTTAAATGGTCCCTAATTGCAATAATGCAATTTTTGTTATAGGTTTGCATAACTGGATTTATTTCTCAAGAGAAGAAACGGCCAGTAGAATAAATTATCTAGGATACTTGAAATACGAGGAATTAGGCGATGTGAGTAAAATTTGTTTTATTATAATACTGATAGTGCTCATCGATATGATTGTGCGTTATGCCCAGTCCCTGATCGAATCCTAACTTAAGGTTGGCTTAAGGGCGATGGAGCATAGCGTACGACCGAATACACAATATCACGACGCGCTCCAAAACGGGAATCGCTGAAGTGGGTAATAAGTCGACTAGAGGGATTGGGCCGACCATGTTTGTAGAATGCATTAAAACCGATGGGCCAGAGTTGTGACTCAGTTAGTAGTGCCAGCAGACGGGCGTTCTAGGAACCGAGGACCGAGGGAGGTCTATAAAACGCTGGCATGACTATATAGATACGTTTCTGGAAAACATCCCAGAAAAGTATCTATATACGCCGCACAAACACTGTACATAAGAAAGAGAAGGGGATATGTTGCCCCGCAGTGGCAATACTGGGTCATTAAAAACTAATAGGGCCTGCGGAACAACTTGTTAGAGGATGTTCTAGTTGGAGTAACAACAAAATTTTTGTACACTGTCTACTTACACGGTTTGGCGCGCGGTTAGTATTATAATATCTAGGTTTTCATTCAGGAAATATCTGATAATGTAAACTTTACATAGCTTCAGTTTCATACGCACGCAGTTTTGTCTACATTTAAAATATTTGCTCTACATTTAGGTAACAAATGTTTATGATTATTACAGAAAGGGGCAGTCATGAAGTTCCACTTCAATCAACAAGGAGTCGATAAGCCTGTCAACAGCATTTTCATAGGAACCTCGCCAGAGTTGGAGATGGCACTCTACACCCTCTGCTTTGTAACGCGCGTCGACAACGACTGTAAACTGAAGCTGGCTAACAAAGATGTCAGCATTGTGGCGTATAATTTCCGTTACCGCAGTAAAAATATGATAGGAAGCGCTTTTCCACAAATCTAGTTTTTATTCATGTAATACTTGTGAGTAGGCTGTAACAGTACTGCTAACATTATGTAAAATATAATAAAAAAAATACAGTTTAATTATAATGTTTACTACTATAAATACTCGTTATCATAAGTTTGTAGCATTCAAATAACAAATAAAATATTTTGTTACCAAAAGGTTACTATTTTAATTTTAAAACGTGCACCCATTTATGCTGTGTAAGATTCGAATTTCCTACAATGGTTTCGAAAGGAAGAATATAAAATGGCAATGTTTCCCTCTCGTACATTGACAACTGAATGATTTATTCAAATATGTTTAAATCATTCAGTTGTGGCTGTGTCGTCCTGCCAACCCCGAACATGCGTGAAATACGCCTTACGCAGATCCATTTATACAAGGGAACTAGTTGCCAAAAATCGATATATTACAAATATTGACAGCATACACACAGCGGCGTGACCCGGTCTTCCTGAAGAGCTATCGATATTCCTGCCTGACTCCATCTATCTGCTCCGTCCGCCGATATTTCCAATTTTCGTAACACGACCCTTTGAATGCTCGCGTCGACAAAATATTCCAATGTATCTTCTCTTCGGTACTAACTCCTCTTTTTATTGAACCCTATGGCAACAAATATTTGTACAGAGATGGCCTTGTTGTGTTAGCGTAAACAACGTCCGGCATTCCTTTACTTCAGTATTTTTTTATTGCGACAAAGCGGTATTAACATAATTACTTTAAAAAAGATGCTTTCGTTTTTTTTCTTTCCGCTTTTATGTTTCATTTAATTTATGGGTAAGGTTAGCTATAAAATGTTCATTCTGAGATTAACAGTTTGTGCTACAAGGCCATAAAAACCGTTAATAGAATACCCTACTTATGTTATTATTATCACTACATAGTATAAAACAAAGTCGCTTCCCGCTGTCTGTCTGTCCTTATGTATGCTTAGATCTTTAAAACTGCGCAACGGCTTTTGATGCGGTTTTCAGTAATAGATAGAGTCATTCAAGAGGAAGGTTTATATTTCTACCAGTCAATCTTAGGGTTACCTATGAGACAAAACATGGCAGAGTCATTCAAGAGGAAGGTTTATATTTCTACCAGTCAATCTTAGGGTTACCTATGAGACAAAACATGGCAGGTGCAACATTAGGGACAGATAGCTCAAAAGTAATTATAATACAAGATTACATAGATATAAACTTTGTCTGAAGGAACAAAGATCAACAATGGGCAATTTTTAGCCCATTTCTGATAATTTTCCGTCAAATATGTAATACAGAGCTTGCAATCCAAGTACCTCAGTCGTTGAGTGCCTCAACTCTCAACGGATCATATTATGATAAAAACTTTATGAAGTGAGAGGGCAAACAGATTCGTGGCGAGCTTGGCTAGAACTCTACTGTAATTTGCTTGGCTAGACCATTATCTAATAGGTTCAAGTTTTTTAGGGATCAGAAGACCCGGTTAATATGTATCAGTCAATTTGTACATTCACTTGTAAACCTATATTGCCGCTTTCAGCGAATTGGTTAAATAAAAAGCCAGTTAAATAAAAGTATATTTGCGTTCGGTTCTAAAAATAAATAAAAGCACAATGTGCTCGGTTTTACATATATTTCCGGATGTGTATTAAACGCTCGTGTGTGTTGTAACTTTTAATTGATAGATATTTGTTGCTCTGTTAGCGAATTACGAGAAGTAGTCTGTGCCTTTCGCAAAGTTTTGTGTATTATAACAAATTCAACACTCGTTAGTATTTTATCGATATAATTGTGCCTTCATCCAATCAAATGAGTACTGGGACCGTTTTTACAACTGATTTTTATAAAAGCAAAATATATTAAAAGCGTGTGACTATTTCTGACTCTCTGTCTGTCTGGTTCAAGGTTAAGACTTGAACGAACTCTTTAAAAAAATTGCAACACTCTCACTTGACTCATTTTATGTAATTGGTACTATTTTATTATTCATGTCGCGCCATTATCCGGTCTCACAGTTCTACCTCCCCACCTCGTGTGCGGTTACTGTACGAGTATATATGGAACGACAACGATCAGCGTTATCCCGCTCTACTCATTCATAATTCATTACTGTATATTGAAGAATATTACTAATTACTCTTTGCTTTCATCTAATATTCAACCAATGAAATTATGAATTCAGTATTCAGGTAATTACAACAACAGTTTGCATAATGACCGTCTCTTAACTATTTAAGGCAAAACGAATTGTCAACAACCGCTGTATTGTTTAATGTTTTGGCAGCGATCAGCTTTTCTAGATGTAATAATGTTCACGTAATGCGAGAGGTCGTGGCACCACAAGTGACGATTGCTTCCACAACGCAGTTTGCCCCGTCCTTGAGCTACGAGCGCACTGTGAATGTAGGCTACGCGGCTACGCGGCTACGTTCCGAATAAGGCGTAGGCCACACTGGGAGAGAAGCGAAACGAAACTGAATTCGTTTAAGTTCGGTTATGTCGCCCTACTATGAGTGCTAGGCGAAGCTAATTCAAATTCAAATTCATTTTTGTTATTAACTTACTGTCAGAATACTGACAGGTTTAACAGTGGGTCTCAAACTAGGCATAGCCTGTATCTTGGTGACCCAGACAATACACAAGGTTAAAAATTTACAATGTTCTGCTAGCGCAAGAGAAATAGTTTAGATTGAATTAGCAAAATGTGATTAAAGAAATTTAACAAAAAAAAAAACTAATAATTAATTACATTGAAAATAAATTAAATTGATAAGAAAAATGTGACTGCAGAAGGAAAAATTAAAATAAGGTAATAATTTATAACATTGAAAAAATAAAACAGTTGAAGTGAGTAAGTGTGTGAGTGTCGGGTGAGTGAGTGTGTGTCAGCGATTGTGAGGGTATGTATTGCATCTTAGTGCTAAGCGAGACGAAGTGGATTAAGACCGGAAAAGAAATGCCAAATAATGATGTAGATAGTGATGCGGATATATCTCTTCATCTCCGAACGAAAGTCGACACTTCGTTTCGCTGGGATCGTCGAATTCGCAAGCTCGAAAGTTCGCATCGCTGGCGTAGTTACCTAAGTTCACAGCGTGAAAAGACACGGCAGCTACATAAGCGAAACTTAGCTTCGTTTCGCTTCATTCCCAGTGTGATCTGCATTTATAGCGCCACTACTACCGTAAAAGAATAATGGCTAGGGGTATATATCATTCGGTTTGTAACTTGCTCGAGATGTTTTTGTCTCACAGAAAGATCTGGGTAGGCAATTTCATCGCGTGAGGGATTGAACTTAGTGTGGTTTAGGCTAATGGAAATAAATTATTAGCTAAATGGTTTGTGGGTTTACGTTGAGCTGATGAATTATTATCTGGTTTATATGTTGATACTTAAATGTTTATCGAGCAGTCTGTTTGCATTAAAATATTTATGACATAATAATTGAAAACTAATTTGATCTGCCTCGTTAGTTTAGTGGTCGCAAGCACGACTGCTGAGCTGATAAGGTCCTGGGTTCGATTCCCGGGTCAGGCAAAGTGTTATTGGATTTTTCCATCAGAAATTTCTCAGTAGTAGCCACGGAGTCTAGATTTGTGCCTGGTTGATGGTAATAGGCTCGCCCCCTATTACATAGGACTTGACCATAACTGTAGAATGTGGGTGTACTTGTTAGGTACACCTCTGCCTAATCCTTCACGGATTACAAGGCGTGATGTTATGTTATGTTTGTTTAATATGCTTACATTCTGAATAGTCTATGTTTGGAAAAAAATGCATCTTAGAATGGGGAGCTTCAATCAACAGTGACTAAATAAAATACAAAACATGAATTTCAGACAAAATGTAGTTCAATAGTAGTAATATGGGCCTGCATAAATGAGACCGTTTATTAAAACGTGCTGCAGGTAGCACACATTCCACGGCAGCTCGCGCACTCTCATTGATGTCGCAATTCCATAACTTTTGTTTTTAATCGCCGAATAATATCTACCTACGTTTCCCAACTTTGCTTTCTGAGCACATTTCTCTGTCTCTCTCATTGTTTCGCAATCAGGAGCTAGAGCACACACGAAGTTGGACGCTGGATCGCTTCCAACTACCTGATTAATGTTTTTAATTTCAAATGTCGTTCTTAAAATAAATCACAATTCTTTTTACTAAGTTGTTATCATAGCTCCTAAGTCTTCGCAAAATAAACTTTTACTTCGTCTAAGTAATTATAGTGAAGTGTCTCCTTCGTTTCAAGGTTTCCCAGCCTACTGGTAAGGTCTCTTATAATTAAAATAATTGTTCTCCGTTCGTAATTATAGCGTTGGTCATTGCAATTTTGTTTATAACATATTTGTTACTCCCGTTGGATATCTTTTGTTCTTCAAGGTTCTCCAAAGAGAAAATCACAAATATTGTTCTTAAGAAATGAAAGCTGATAATACTGACAAAACCAACATTTACTGAATCCATGATTGTACCTATGTTTGCCTATCATATGGATAAGGGTCTAAAAGGTTAGCCCAACGAGTATGACGACAAACCGTCTAGTACTCCAAAGAGCCTACAGTTTGATGCTAAAATTATCCGTTTTATGTAAACGAGGGGACAAAAGGTTCGGCAGAATGGAAAAGAGCTGGTTCGAAAATCCGAAGTATAATTTTGGAGCTAGACATCAAAAATCATATTTGATTTGTATTCCGGACCTACCTGTGGGTGTTGTGATCCATCAGCGTTAAATTCACCTACAAATACTACAAGAAACAAAATGAGAATATGAAAGAGGAAAGAAATAAGAGGGCCAGAAGGTAACCTGTTTAGCGGCACATTCCATATTCAATCTACTTACTATGCAATCAATTTACACTGCGATCAGCGCGCTGGTTACGGCTCGGCGTAGGGAACACCCCTAATAAATCGTCTTATGTTTGTAGGTCTCTATAGGGAGGGTCTTATAGACCTGGGCTAGGGCGGATAATCAGATGCGGTAAAACGTCATTGCTTACTTGATCTTCTTGGACATTGAAATGCTAAACAGAATTGGTGAATTTGATCCCATGTATACGCTTAAATAAGTCTTGAGTTAAATATTTAAGTGATAGGCGAAATTAAATTGTAGGATCAAAGCGCGCCACACGTTTTTTTCTTTAATATGTAAACATCACTTAATTCACAAAAGAGTACAATGCAAAAGGTAATATGAAAAGTCAACTAATGTCATTGTTCAAACCTAACGCTAGCGGATTATAATTTGTAGAAACATAACAAAAGCTCAATGTATTATTGCAATACCACTTTGATAGTTATATATATTGTTAAATATGTGGGGAAAGTATTGCTAGGGATGGAATACATAGGCAGCTTCGTTATTTGAATAACTTTGTCAGAACTCAACTCGGAACCCCTTTAGATCACACCAATCTACCTAAATATTTTGCCTTCTTTACAAACGGCCAGACAAATATCGTAGTCTTAGCAACACACCTAAAAATAATACTAATGATACCTCCTCGATCAATAATACCTGAGGAAGCTTTCGTTAGGCAGCTGGATCAAGGGCTTGATTCAGAAAGGTACTCCTGGACACGGCTCGTATTGTTAGGAGGTTCCTCTCTCTGGGGCCCTTACCGCCGGTAGCTTGGACCCGATACCGGTGGGCTACAATTTTTTTTTTCTTTTTTTTTTAACACGTTAAGCGCCACGTGTTAAGTCAATATACACCCTAGTGCAACTCTCACAGGCCGGTGTATATCTAGTTATACACCTCGAGTACTCAACTTCAGAGGCCAGTGTATTGGTAAATAAACACCGCGCTGAAGTTCACAAAAATAGTCTGTTCCACAATATTTGCCTCAGAGGTGCCTTGGCGTTAAACATGTTAATTATTATTCAAAAATTTAATTAATTTGTAAAAAGATAAATAAAGGAAATAATACCAATAGATCTAGTGTTAATTCCAAAAATCCTCACTCAACAATATTGATGTCAGATCATAATATACTGAAGTAAACAGACAAAAATAAGTAGAATGATCAGTCTTTCATAAATGGATGTTCAAATAGTTATCAAACAAGCCTACCCTCCCAAAAGTATAGAAAAACAGTTTCCTATGTACGATGTTATTTACCTAGCCATGTTCTCTTTATATCTGTTCGCATTCTGTTGAACCTTTGATATCTGTTTTCACACCTGACGGGATTTTGTTTATGTATTGCGAATAGGTCGAATAGGGAACATGATTTCATGCAATAAAACGTGAAAAGTCTCTGAATATTATGGGTGTAAAAGTAGCCTTAAGTAAGCCGAAAGGCACTTGTACTCCCCGTCATTGTGATATTTTTTTGTTCTAGACCGTACCTGGGAACCTTCTAATTACGGAGATCTTGGGGGTCGAACTCCTAACTTTTTCACAAGTTTTTAGTTTCTGACCGAAATTGGTTTTTACGACCAAAACCGAAACCGAACTTCGGCAACGGTCTCAGTTTCGACCGAAATCGAAACCAAAATTTCCTAACAAGGGTCATGTTTTGAGGGAAACGTTAAGTAAAATGAACTTTGGAACTCTGAATCCATAATATTATCACCGCTAATGCATTATAGTAAGTACCAAGTACCTAACTAATGTTTGTTTAGGTATAGCATTAGCGAGAGAGTTAAATTATCCAAAAACATCTTTAGATAGTTAGGTTAAACTTGATTCTACTATAATCTATGCATTATTTTGTTATATTGAATTATTTTTTGATAAACCATACCGAGTTCAAAATAAATAACACGAAAACTCACAACAAACAAAACGAACTGCCAACACACGCCAGTCACGATATGATTAGGCATGTGGACGCAGCAAAATGTCTTCGTCGCTTGGATGGAATTCAATGCGCCGGCTGCCAAACATGACACATCCACTTTCGGTTTCGGTCGTAGTCTCGGCAGGTTTGCCGCAGAAACCAAAACCCGTTTTTTTGCCAAAACTCGATCAAAACCGAAACCGTACTTTCGGTCGGACACTACAAGTTTTTAATGTTATAACTTTACTGTAATTACCTCCTCGACTACTATTCAACGTTACTCCGTACTATTTAATGCATCCATCAGCACAATGTTTTGAGTGTGTTACATTGAGTCTCACCGTAGAACGTAATTATTCACCCCAAAACAAAAAGGCGTTCCCTAGAAATTTTTTTTTCCTAGAGTTACTTAGTTTCATGTACAGAATGCTTGGTTGACGGGTCTATTTACACCTTGAAGATATGCTACTAGCTGTGCCCGCGACTTCGTCCGCGTGGACTTAGATCTTTCTCAGCCTGTTATTTGAACAGGCAGTTTGTTACGGGTCTGGGAACGTCATGATGTATACGCAGTTTAATTTATTGACGTATTGTCGGCGCCATCCTGTATATTGGTGTGTATCATATCAAGACGTATCAAGAACGTAGAATTATTTCAAAGCCCAAAGCTAAGGCCAGTTATCAGAGATCTAATTAAACTAGGTCCAAGTTTGATACGATATATTATGGTATATTATATTACTAATGATGTAAGTAGTTATTGCACCCGATTTCCCGATAATAAAACTTAAACAGCTTCGTACTTGTACACTATAGTGATATTTCCGTCAGACCTCCACCCAGCCAGTCATTCATTGATTTCCTTAAAATCCCTTCTTAAGGAAATCATAAATGCATGCTCTAAAAATAAACAACTCAATATAGTTTATACACCATTCCTTTTAAAGCGTGTTAGTATGCCGCTTAATGTTGAAGTTACAAGGGTGAAAACACAGGAGTGTCTGATAGCGTGCGTTACGGGCGGGGCGCCCGGGTCGGGTCGACGGTCCTCCGGTCTTCAGTAGTCTCCCGGACGGCGGCGCGACCACATCACTCCGCCATCCCGGCCGAGCACCGCGACCTAACTTCGTCGACAACAATCGTAGTACAATGGAAACAAACGGGATCGCTGCGTTTGATGACGCTCGATCGAAAATGTGAAGTGATCCGATTGTGTTGTAACTGTGTCGTGTGCTTTGAGTACGAGATTGTTTATCGCAAATGTTTCTTATCATGTAGATGAATGGATTAGCAATTCTTTTTAATGGTAAAGGGTGTTCTTTAATTGCTATCTTCAATTAATTAGTAATTTGAACTGTTCTGTGATCAAATGTAAGTGGTACAGTCGCGACCAATAAAACAGGGTCAGTCTTCAAAAATCCAGTATCTCCGAAGTAAACTATCAATGCTAGACTAGTTAAATACATAAATATGTGCCTAATTTATAAATTAAGTAAAATACAGAATTTTATAGCACTTTTTGCTCATTATTATATACTATTTTTTATTTGAGAAATGTTAAGATTTTTCCGACTGACCCGGATTCCAAGTCCGTGAGTATATTAAATCTGTGTTGCAAAAGACTGAAAATCAGTCGTTATAGACTGAACGAACTCATATGGCTCGTTTCTATAAGACTACATAGAATATTAAAAAATACATGACTGTGCCCACATCAAGTGCCTTAATGTGATGTTCAAACGTGTGACGTGACATGAATGTGACGAAAAATAAAACCAAGTCAGCCGGATTGGCAGCAAAGCTGACTACCCACGTAATCATATAACAATAATCATTTATTCAGAACCCTCCGACTTCTAGGGCAACTTGTCATAACTCCAAGACAAAAAGCCTGAAAAGCTTCCGATCGTGAAATGGTTATTATAATTAAGTTATTTCATCTTACGAACAAGTCCCGGAAATTTTGAACGAAAACCATTTAAAATTCTATCGTAATTAGATTCTTACACGGATACTTTCGAGAAAAGAAGAGAAAAACTACTTTCGGTCCTTTGTTGATTTAACCGTTACTTATTCAGGATTTTAACAGAATTTATTATTTCTAGTTTCATCTTTCTTTATTATAATATTCGTTTACAAGAGATAAAATAAAAACGGCGATTCTACTTTTTTAACTGCTGTGTTCCGGCAGATAATTCAACATCACGCTGATATTAATCCTGACACAGAGATAAAACCCGTGTCCTTGTATGATATAGGCTGATTTTGTTGTTCTGTTCAATATATATACAAATAAATAAAATTTAAGTGTCTGTTTGTAATTTCAGAATAACAGCTTTTTACTGGATATGAATATTTAGCTTTAGACGGTACCTAAAACAAAAATCATTTTTTACTTTTTGTTTCGGCTAAGCTCCGAAATGGCTTGACCGATTTTGACAGGACTTTTACTGGCACATAGCTGATATCATCAAAAGTAACTAAGGCTTTAAGATATGTAACAGTCCTTGAGGCATTGGACTAGACTAAAATCAATAACGAATAAAATACTGCTGAGATAAGTCGTTTAAATATTTTAATATTATTAACTACCGTAACGGTTTGAGGGATTTGAAATGGCATACGTACATTTAGAGTCAAGTGACTCGCAAGATCTCTATTTCTCCAGCCATTTTTCAGTTTTACTTTTTCGTTATTGGTGTGTATCATGATCTATGTAGTTCAAGACTCTCCGTGACAATTGGCAAAAGACATTGTGACAAGAATTTTCGTGAGGAATGGAGGAACTAACGAAGAATGAAAGTTCATTAAGACAACTTTATGGTCTGTCCTAACAGCAAAAACCTAATAACTGTTCGAAACAAAGTGGAAGCCGTTGCTTCCGTAAGATACTTTCTTTGCGGAGCTCCTTAACTAAAGCCATATTATGTTATGTTCTCACTCTGCTTATAAAATGAGATGATTAAACGAATCAAAACATTGTTTTCTCGATAGTAGGTATAATATAGAACAATACCAGGGAATAGCCAAGGGTTTTTAAGAAAAGTAATTTTTGCGAAGTCTGAATCTATAATAGACCAATTCGTCCGCAACCAAAGATGAATAGAAGGTAGGTACCTAATATACTTTTTTCGTAACAAACGATGTAGTGGTTTAGACGTAGAAAGATACCTAACATATTAACGATATATAACATATTAAACAACTAGCTGTTGCCCGCGATCTTCGTCCACGTGAATTTTTATTATAAGACTTATTTTTAAATGCACATCAAAAAACTTATCACCCGTCAATTTATGTACATCAATTAAATATTTTTTACATCAAAAATACAGATTACACATCAAGTTTACCAGAGCGTACAAACGTAATACTTGTGAGTATTACATAATTATAACAAAATACTTTTGCAACACGTTACTTCTGTTTTTTGTACAGGATTTTCTTCCGAGTACATTATTTTTGTAACCTATGTCAATGTCGAGTTTCTGCCTTTATTTTTGACGTGAGATTTCCAACGCAGCTTGGCGTCAAAGAGTAATGCCAAGGTATTTGGCTGTATTCGCATAAGGCTCTTGCATGCTGTTTATATAGACTGGATTTGAAAAAGAAATCTACGATAATTTTCATTTTAACTCGATGTGACAGAGCGATAATTTATACCAAACAATAAAATGAATAGCTTATGATTATCAAGAATCCAATACCGGTCATTGCATCGAGCAAGAAAAATGTTTCAATTAATTTAATTGTATCTGTCGTCGTTGTTTACTGAGCTGGCTGTTACATTTTACGGATACAAGAAAACCACAAAAAAAACGAGAGGACAACAACACATACAGTGAAATCTCTTAATTGAAAAACAAAGGATTTATTAAAATATGTTGGTATTGAAAATATGAAATTGGATATAATATTAACTTTAGATATTGTTTTATCATTAGGCACGTTACGAATTAAATATACGAAGCGTGAACACATCAGGCGTGAGGGGAGAGACTAAACGTATATTTAAACATACAGGAGGATGGTTAATGTCAAATGACGTAACAATAGCCTTCCTCTCGTAGGAGGCACAGTTCCCATAAAACTTATTGAATGAATAAGAAATTCGACAAAACAAATACCTCCTTGATTGCTAACACTGTATTCAAGATTTGAAAACCTGTTAACTAAATTGTTAATTTTATTTTGTTTCCTAAGCTTGTACAGGACTTTAGGATACCTAATGAATTAGATTAATGGATGAGATTATCTAATTATTGATGATCCTTCTAATTTATTAGCATTTTGCTCTAGACTCTCGACCACTGCTGTAATACATCACATATTCAAAACACAAATATGCAAACGGTTTCTATACTAATATAATAAATGTGCTAGTAATTCAGTGTGTCTGTGTGGTGTGGCAAGGTTAACACCTACGACAATAAACCGCTTGATATGAAATTTGACAGATAGGTAAGCTGTAGAACGACGTAAGCTACTTTTGATCCTAGACATGATAGCAGACAAAGTCGCGGGCAACAGTTAGTTGTAAATAACACCAAAATGGAATGCTGTTGCTTTAATGTTGTTTCTATTGAGAAAGCCACCTACAGAACGAGTGGAAGTGAGATGACAATCGTTAGCCTCGGCGTTTACCCTCGCAATAAGGTCATTTGCACGTCTCTAGGCCTCTAAGTTTCAAAGATATTAGCATTTCATTAAACATACCCTAGATCAGGAAAATAAAAAAACAAGATGGCTGCCATTCGCGGGGTCCAAAACCCCGTGAATGGCAGCCATCTTGTTTTGTTAGGAGTATTAACGTGTATTTGTCGATTGAAATGAGTTTTTATTTTGCCCTTAAAGTACTGGTAACCGTTAACGAACACACACTATATAAATTTACGTCGTTACTTAGGCACTATCTTTTCAAAGGCACTTACTATTCCTTACAGAAATAACTCACAAAGTTATTAAATTACATGCATATTCCACTCCAAGCTTTAGCATAACAGGAATACCAGTGAATCAGTCTTGCTAAATAGATTATATATGACACAAAGTTAAATATTGTTGTGTTTTCCTTTAGTTAGCCGTCACTATTTCAGGATGTAAAAAATTACGCAACATGTACTCGTATTTCATAAAAGTAACTATCATGTCCTTTCTCACAGGCTGTACCACTGTGGACAGTGGACGTCGAGTCCTGTTTTATGGTTTTATAAAATTATAACATAACCGACCCACAGACCCTTGTCGAGGTCGGTTGGTGGATGGGCCATTCACTACGCTACTAGAGTATTTTGTTTCTCAGAAAGCACGCTAAGCCATTGTCCCGGCTGTCGTTTGTAAATCTTTACAGGTCAGTCGCCCGAAAGTTCGACAAACAATCTTACCAAGGGGTATCGTATTAGCTAGTAGGTGGGTTGTGGAGGTCAGTTATATAGTGGATAGACTGGAAGCCGACCCCACATGGGTATAGGGGTGTGAAGAACAGAGGTGTAAAGTTCTTTATCCCCCACAGAGGGCGGATCCTCCAGCGCGGTTTAGAATTTTGATGTTATAGTTCTACTTTTGTGACGCTGGCGCTGTAGTACTTTTCGTACTATGTAGATGTAGTACTTTTTACTATGCTGCTAAATGGGATTAAGGAAAAGGCTAGGCAGATAATGATGACAAAAAGACTTGTGTCTTGTGTCTAGTGTGTGACTTCTGACCGTTGCTAAATTGGTACCTTATTAAATTACTAGATAACCGTTCTTTTTTAACGAAATTGTCGGAAGAGTTCCCTAAAGTAGGTACAAGTCGTTGTAAATGTACCTAATGATATATGTTTCCAGTTTGTAATCGATTCCGTTCGTTATTAAAAGTTTTGTTGCCGGAGGGTACACGAATATATTGTAGAAACAAATATTGCTACAGGCCATTTGAATTATAAGCCTAAGAAAGTTTAAAAACAAGACTTTCCTTGGGCTCTATTCGATTACTATATTAATAACATTATTAATTGAGACAGTTGATAGATAAAAAGGCGAAATAATTCGTTTGGTGTTGATGTATGTATTTAGCAAAATTTACAAATAGTAGTAAAATACAGAATGCAAGTTCGATAAACCTAAAACCATTTTATTTGTCCTTTTAAAAAGTTTATTAAAATAATAACATTTATTGCATCGAAAACAAGATATTCTGTATCTACAACACGTTTTACAAATGAAATACAAAACCGTAAATGGATGAACGCATGCTTCTCACCCTGGGGAGTTTTCGGGTTCATAGAAATGTGTTTTTTTCAAACAAAAATAACAACTTAAGTTTCAATATTTCTTTGAATTCCTATTCTGCGTTGGTGTATAACTTTTACAATATTCTTAGCTTATGGATCGAAAGAACTAGAAGTTACGGGGTTAGGTGACCTTTGTGATGCAGTGGGATTATGTAGGCTATCAATTAGCTTTACCCAAGTTCTAAAGGTCATCCACGTGGTTTTTAATAAATCCATACACCCCCTAATGTAATCATCGCATAGATCATTACCTACTTGCTAATGAGAACGAACACCTATCTACCTCTTTCGCCTACATCTGGCTTCTAAACTCGCGTGGTACAAAATGGCTACAGTAAGTAGTACCTACTTACCACGTTCTTACGAGACAGCTTCGCCTTGCATGGTAAATTCTTCCAAGACTCTTTTAAGAGGAAATGTGGGTGATCTTTTCTCCTTACAAACGCTCTCGCTTGTTTACTTTCATGTTTGTGACTTTAAAGCAATGATTTTTTACAGTAAAATAAATATCTTCTTCTTCTATTATGTCCCTACGTTTTCTTTTTTGATGGTACATAATCTTTATAAGCACTACAACCTTTACAAAATGCTCAAAATTGCCTACTTAGGCCGCTGTCAACAGAGGCCTAGTGTAGAAATTTGACAACTATTAATGAAAAAAGAAAAACGTAGGGACACAGGATATACCCTTCTTAATCAGTTTATGAAATATGTTTTAAATTGGTCGAATATTGGAGGAGGAAACAGTCGAGAGCCAAACCTCGAATTATGACTTTTTACTTAGGCTATTCAGTCGGATCTGCAGTTGCAGTTCCTTATCGCACCAATGTCGAAATCGCGCTCGCAGTGCGACAGCGATAGTATCTTCAAATACCTATTTTTCAAAAGTTTCTTCGACCGCATTTCCTCTAAAAATGTTTCCATGAATCTATGTTTACTTACCTTTTCGATCCATTAAAAATTCTTCGAACCTTTAAAGTTTTATCGGGCACAATCACAATTCAAAAGCTTGGCACCCACGCTGTTAAAAAACTTCCCAATACGAAAACTTACGCAATAGACATCTGCTCAAACCGGAAATTAAAGCACCTTTGCAACACAAAGCTTTGGCTTTCTCTGGGAAAATAAAATAACGATGTTATTATTGACTAGGATTAAAAGCTTCAACCAAAGAGTTAAAGCGTTAGATTCACAATTCGCCCAACCGCGTCGAAATTATCAAGTTTCTGTTTTGTTGACACTGATTTCATTCATGCTAAAAATCTATCTTTCCTTGTGGAATGTGCAACGTCGCTTTTTTTAGAGGCAACACTTTTTCGGGCAGCCTAGTAATTAAACATTTAATGATTTATATATACACTTCGATTTTACCAAACCCAGCAAACTGAAACTCACTTCTGCGATGGTTCGAATCCAAGTCGACACAACTCTTTTTGAAGTATTCTTTAGATTATTCGTAACGAATTTAAATGTTATAGCAGTGTAACATTTTAAAACTTGAGGATATTCGAAAGTCTGACAATCAATCTTACTAAGGGTATCGTAATACCAATTACTAACTGGGTTGTGGAGGTCAGATAGGCAGTCACTCAATGTAAAATACTGTTATTCGGCTGCATCCGGCTAGACTAGAAGCCGACCCCAACATAGTTGGGAAAAGGTTAAGCAGATGATGATGATATTAACTACACTGTAAAGCATGTCAAGCTGGTAGTGAGCTTAAAAGTACGCGACTCAAAGTTTCCAACTTAGTTAGTAACGATCCATTAGCAAAGTCAATTGTCGAGATGAGATGGTGTGTCGCAACCTAATGGCTTGTAAAATGAAACCCGAAACTTTTGTGTATATATAAGGTCCCATTAAAATAGATGGACAAAAATAATAAATGGCCAGCACTCTAGAAGAAGCACATCCACTGATTATGGGTAGGTACTTGCACTCGCACATTTTGTAGTATCAGAATTATGAGATCACAAAGACATGGATGTGTTTATGCGTTGGGGAACCAACGTTTTTAGTGTATTTTCATTTGCTGATTTTTTTCTTGTTGGTATCTAATGCGTTTTTCTTATATTTTTTTTACCATTGTCTTTATTTTGGTCGTCTAAATGATTTTTAAAAGTTTGTCCATCTATTTTAATGGGACCTTATATATATATATATATATGTATATTTATAAATATATATTTTATATTTGTAGAGAGAGTACATTACGAATAATTTCACGTCTGTATCTCAATATTATATTGTAGTGTTTACGTGTAAATGAATATAAACGTGAATGCTTTCAAGTATAAATAAATTAAATAAGCGGCCATTATTTAATTTATTTACACTTGAAAGCATTTATTTCCGTGGTAACAATTAAGTATTGGATAAATATACACAAACTTCAGCATCGTTAAATCTGAATTTTAACGTTGAAATTATACGATATAATGCAGTAATAAATAAAGAATCCAAAATGAATCGAACAAACACGTTAAGCGTTTACGTTGTAAAACTAAACTTATGCTTATTATAACTAGAAGACGGGATATTTACCATGTTTATTGTTTTCTTTGAGTTTCCGATATTTCGGCGCTGTTGCAAGCACCATGATCACGGATAAACTGAAGTTATTGCGGGTGGGTGTCTATGAGCAGACAAATCGGTCTACCCTCTTTCTTGTTCGTTTTTTGCACTCAGTACCGCTACCACTGTCACTCACAACTCGAAAAAACAAACAACAAACAATAAACATGGTAAATATCCCGTCTTCTAGTTATAATAATTTTAGTGACCATGAAAGTTTAAAATCTTAAACTTATGCTGTCACTTACGTGATTGTTCGTTATTTTGAGTTCCCGATATTTCGACGCTGTTGCAAGTGCCATGATCAGAAGATATTCCGTAAGTGACAGTATAAGTTTAGAATCGAACAAAGGAAATCAGGTAGGCAGACCCTTCTATGGCAGTAAATAGGGGCCATTATTAACACGACCTAGCCAGTGAAATACCCGAGCGTGGGTGGTAGACACATCTCGGTCCAACCATTAATTCAGCGTCACGTACTTACGTACCTACTGACTGGGACGGCCTTCAAAAGCAAGGAGCTTGAGTTACCGATACAAACGTAGGTATAGATAGACACGCCTGCGACTTATTACAAAAATTTGGTATACAATGGTAAACCTCCTGAAGTACCTAAATAGCGTGGAATTATACAGGGTAAATATATAAACATAACGGCTGCTAAGGGCGCCTCCGCAGACTGATGGGTTGAATTCAATATATCATACCAACTAGACCGGTACAAGAATTTATTTCAAGAACGTTATGGGAATCCAATAAATTTGATTTGTTGTTTGTCGCAATGTAGCGTCACCGTAGTAAAACGCACGTAGTGAACGGCAGGCGCGACGACGGGTTCGATGAACTCTGCAGCTAGGCAGGAAGTCAACAGCTGATTTCACGAGTTGTTCGTTAGAGTATTGTTAAAAGCCAACATCACTTGTTGTTTTTTTTTTTATTTTAGCAGTATTATTAACATACATGGAGTGCTGCCTACAGAAATGTAATTTTAGATTGAAATAGAACTTTTGAATAGTAACTGAAAAAAGGTAAAAAAAAAAAAAAATACCTGAGAAAAATTCCGGTGAAATATGATTCAAAATAAGGAGCTGAATGCACCCTGTCAGTTTGCGGAGGGCTATCGCTTACACCCTGTATAGCCTAACATTCCAAATTTCAAAATTGGAACAGAATCTCTTTTCGCATTCGCATGGGAGGACTCGGCGTCCGCAAAATTTCCAGTATTGGTTTACCGGCTTTCATATCCTCGGTCCACGGCACTAAGAAATTAATCAGGAATATCCTGGCTCCCACACTGATTGATTTTGATGTGCTGTGCTTCTCCGAGGCTATCGATGCTTGGAAACTCGCTTGACCGAATACTGAAGAACCCGACCATCCATTTTCCCAGAGACGGTGGGACGAGTCGCTCTTCAGAGTAGTTTAGAACAATCTGCTGAACAAGTCTGCTACTACTGCTGAGCATGGGTAGGCCTTTAGTGTGGGACGGAATATGCGTCGATACTCTTGCGCCATTACATCTTCCAAGCTCATCGTGCTGGGCTGGTACTGCCACTGCGGCTGCAGAGAACCTCTAGGGACGTAAGTATAGAAACCATTTTTGGAAACTATATTTTCGAGCCGTTTGAGGTTGAAACTCTGGGGCCGTGGGGTACCGAGTGCTCATAGCCTGTTCAAAGAAATATCGAAACGCCTAGTTGACGCTTCTCGTGACCCAGTTTTTACCTTGGCCAGAGGCTAAGTGTTGCCATACAACGTGGCAACGCCGCCAGTCTCTTGGGCACATTACCTGACAGCGTTGAGGAGTTTTTCGATGCCTTTTTATAGTTTGTTGTTAGTTTATTTAATAGTTTTTAATTAATAATGTATAATTATAGTTGGTTTACTTTACTTAAACGTTCCAACATTCCAACTTCAATAGTTTTGGTAAAAATACAATTTGAAGTAGCATCTCAAGACTTGTAAGGCTGCCAAATCCATAACTTGGAAATAAGATACGCCAAAGTTCATTCGAGTTCATTGTTCAGACAAACAGAACGACAATACCTAACATTAAAAGGTTTAAACGCAATATAAATGGATCACGTTTAGTTTTGAGAACTGAATTGACCAACCGCAAAACTAGCATTTAGGTCACATACAATAAAACCTTTTAAACTAAATTGATTAGTCGCACCTGTGCCGATTAATTTGTCGCCAAATCCGATAAGCGTTTTACTGATTTCTGGCAAATTGTAAAACGGTACGTTGTCGAAAGCACCTGCTGTTCCAAGGGAGTGATAATTGTCATACATAATTGAAACTCGCGTTCTGGATCAATCGCAATTCACGACTGATTCTGATATCTATTATATACCGTTATTGATGTAAATTAAATGAATAAAAAAACTGATTATTATCAGTAATTGCTGAAGAAATTAACCATAAAGTTTGCTTTTCACAAACACAATCCACATTGTATTCTGGATTATGAGACTGAATTTTGTATTTTATTTTATTTGTAAATGGAAATATTTATTACAAAGACAATGTCGGCCACTTCTTTCGATCTAAAGCAGCAAGAATTCCGATATTTGCTTCTTTTGAAACTAGCATACTTTTCTCCTTTTCCTCTGAACGTTCGCTAACACCCGTATCTCTGATTGTGGTTTGCTGTGCCACTGTCGAAACTTTTACTCGGTTCTAAGTTTTATAACAATTCTTACTCAGTTTTGGAACCCCAAACTAAATTAAGGTTAAACTTTTTACTTTTATAGAGCAAATGAAGATTAGCAAACTTTTGCTTTAGGGCGATTTTGACTCTCGTACCAAGGGTTCCGTACTAGCTTGTATGTTGATGTTTTACCCATGTACCCATGTTTATATTTCATGTTTTGAATTTCAGCGATTTTAGATCAGGCCTATTTTGATGTTGGGTCTATTCTCGGATTTTGTATTGTGAATAAAATTTAACACTGCAAAGAGGCGAATATAAATACAATAATTATAACACAAATTATTTTTAAGGCCCCATGTCATAAAAATCCAATTTATACATTGTGTGAATTAAAAAGCAACAGCCAGTTGATTATACCATAATTTGTATTTTTATTTTTCTATCTATACGATCTAATAAACATTTACTCTTACATATTGTGTAACATGTAACACAACATAAATCGTTTATATCCGTAAATAACAACGGAGTGTGTTTTGCAACAAGCTCCGTGTGCTACACGGATATCGATGACAAGCAAGCACATTGGTCATTGGTTGTCATTGTTTTGGACATGGACATCAATACGCATTATGTTTTCATGAATTCAGCACATGATTCTGGAATCCAACGCTTTTGTACCTAGCATCATGAAGGTACTGTATTCATCGAAACAGTTTACGCATCGATGTCCCTTACAAGGAATTCTGCCAAACATCAAATTGTTTCTTATACACAAAGTAATTCCAATAAAAATCATGCATCAGAGTACACCTATTGTGTGTTGAAAAGCCTGGTCAGGTCATAAACTCAACACGCACCTATAATAAACCACAATCAATATTTATTTAATAGCTTGTCCAAATCATGGACTATGGCCAAAAAAAAACGTGGCTATACAGATAGTGTATTATATAT
Source organism: Noctua janthina (assembly GCA_963576755.1). Taxonomy (NCBI): domain Eukaryota; kingdom Metazoa; phylum Arthropoda; class Insecta; order Lepidoptera; family Noctuidae; genus Noctua; species Noctua janthina. The sequence goes on from OY755055.1 coordinate 12,765,431, forward strand.
ACGGAGAGTATAGCTTTTTAACTATTGGAGACAATTTAAATTGGAGATTAACGCCGATTTAATGTCGCCAACTTCAAATGTTTTGTTGTCAGGGAAAATCACATCATAATTATTATGGCTTGAATAGTAACATCATAATATGTTCGTTCGTATTAAGGTGAAAATATCTCACGGACAGTAAAGCTGAAAAGAGTGCGACAGAGTGTGAAAAGCCTTTTATGTTTTTATTAGTGACAGACGTGTGGGATGCGCCGACACGACGCTCACGTGACACACAAAAGTAAGAACCCACCCTTTTTGTTTTATTGGGGTTCGATGGCGAACAGGCGACAACAAGTTTCACATGCCGCCCACCGAAGCTCTACATGGCCTTAACTTTCACAACTTTATTATATCATGAAAATTTTTGAACGGCAATTCGAACTTAGGTTTATAACAAGGTGTAGGTAACAGTGCCTACAGCTTGTTCACATTACATATACAGTGTTTTCAAACGATAAGAGCCGGTGCTATAATTTAGAAACATACAGTTTAAACGTTACGCAACGGAACACGTAGAAATCATATGGGTATATTTCCGTATACCACGCACTCACAAGACGCCTAAACGTGATATCATGCACGTGACATGACGAATTAACCGACATACTTACTCCGTTATATGACGCCCCATGACTCAAAAGCTAGGATAATAATCGAGAAAGCTCAGAGATACACGAATACCATACGACGAAGAAGTTTGTTACTTTGTATGTTGATGAAATGGTTTCTACAATTTCCGTACGTTCATAAGGAAAACTTAATAGCACCTACTCAGACAGATGGAGATACTGACATTGTCATCAGTATTTTCCTGCTTTTATCCTAATTTATTTGGAGTCTGCAGAGCACGTCTAAATTTCCCATACTTCTTTATTACTACTGATATTAGCAGTAACCTCCTAACTAAATGGCAATGTTTTCAATAAAGTTATACATATATTACTAGCTTTTGTCCGCGTCTTTGATCACGTTAACTTAGAATTTGACAATTAAACTCTTAACACACTAGTAAAGTTTATATAAATAATATGATTCAATTGTAGCGGAATATCACCCTCACAGTAACATTTTAGTATGTAGGGTACATCGACAATATTGTGCCCAAACTAAGTTGTCGATGTACCCACTATGCATTGATTTTTTAATGACCAACTTTGTATAAAAGGGACCGCCTTTTTCTAAATACATTCATTCCAATAAGCTTCAGCACTTGCAACTCAAATATACTACGTCGTCATCATCTGGAGTATTATTCCACACCACCTAAGCGCTACATTGGTGACCCCGACGTGATTATTAAGAAGATACCTCCAGATCAAGATTTCATCATGGCACAAGACGGTGAACAACAACTCTCTGGTGTGTCAACGTCGCTGCGCATTCCACCCTTTTGGCGCGACAGAATTCGTCTGTGGTTCGCGCAGTTCGAAGCCATCATGTCTGTGCAGAAGAAAGGCGATCAAGTCATGTTCGAGATCGTCATCGGACAACTAGAGCGGCAAGATCTCGACGAAATCTCCGACATAATTCTCCGTCCACCTGAGAAAAACCGATACGAAGCATTGAAGAGTCGGTTGTTCCAAGTTTACGAAGAATCCGAGCAACGGCAAGTACAAAGGTTGCTATCTGAAATGGAACTCGGCGACATGAAGCCTTCACAGCTACTACGCCGCATGAAAAACCTCGCCGCCGACAATATCTCTGACTCAGCACTGCGGATTATGTGGACCAACCATCTACCACAATCTGTTCGAGCAGTCCTCGCCGTCAGTGAAAACATCGCGAAACACTCCGATATCCACGAGCTGGCAACGATGGCAGATAAAATCCTCGAGCAGACACAACCACTCGGCGCAGTCGCTGCAGTTTCCTCCGTTCCCACTACCCCGCGTGCATCTACGTCAATTGAAGAGGAAATTGACGCGCTCACCAAAGAAATCGCAGAGCTGAAAGCATACCGATCGCATCAAAATCGACGTAGATCGTTCGACAGACGACGCTCAAGATCGCGTTCATCGAGCAGAGCCAATCACAATCGCGCCCGAAACGACCAATCAGCGACCTGCTTTTATCATCGCAAGTTTGGCAAAGAGGCGCGAAAGTGTACGCATCCGTGTAACAACGAAGACAGCAGCGCCCCCTCGGGAAACTAACGCCTGCGTTGGCTGAGGCGGGAACCAGCGCAAACCACACTTCTTACCGCCTATTTATAACAGACAAAAACTCACGTCTGTCATTTCTAATTGATACTGGCGCCAACGTCTCCGTAATACCAAGAAGAAAAGGCGGGAAAGCTACGCCAACAGACTTTTGCTTGTATGCAGCGAACAACACGGTAATCCCAACGTACGGAGAGAAAACACTACAACTGGATCTCAACCTACGAAGACCATACACCTGGAAGTTCATCATCGCTGCAGTCAGCAGACCCATCATCGGTGCCGACTTCTTGAAAAAACATCAACTTCTTGTCGACATAGCCGGCCGATGTCTAGTCGACAAAGTTACCAACCTCGTAGTCAAGGCACCAGTCACCTACTCCGCTGAGCCTACCGTAAGAAGTATCGACGTTGATCAACCATATCACCAGCTACTCAGCAAGTTTCCTGACATCCTACGACCATCATGCATGAAGGATGCTCCCAAACACCGTGTAGAACATCACATTGAAACTACCGGTCCACCAGTACACAGCAAGAGCAGGCCACTACCACCACATCGGTACATGTCCGTGAAGAAGGAATTCGAGTCGATGATGCAGCAAGGAATCTGCCGTCCAAGCAAAAGTCCTTGGTCCAGCCCGCTACACGTCGTACCAAAGAAAAACGGCGACCTTCGTGTTTGTGGCGACTACCGCAGACTCAATGACGTCACGAAACCAGACCGCTATCCAGTGCCACGTCTCAAAGATTTCACCTACCTACTTCACGGCAAGAAGATCTTCACAACACTCGACCTAAATCGTGCTTACCAACAACTGCCTGTATACGAACCGGACATCGAGAAGACAGCCATCACAACACCCTTCGGCTTGTTCGAATTTCCTCGAATGTGTCCTGGTCTCAAAAATGCTGGACAGACATTCCAACGATTCATTCATCAAGTATTCATCGGGTTAGACTACGCATTTCCATTCATTGATGACGTCATCGTCGCATCAGATAATGAAACCAGTCACTTAGAAGATCTACAGGAGGTGTTACGCAGATTAGACGAGTATGGCATCACTGTAAATCCATCAAAATGCGTCTTCGGTAAAGAAAATGTCAAGTTCCTGGGTTATCAAGTGTCGAGCAACGGACTCAAGCCACCACAAGATAAAGTCACTACTATCACTGCTTACCCCCAACCCGAGACAATTGAAGACTTACGTCGATTTATTGGCATGGTAAACTTCTATCGTGACAGCATACCGAACGCAGCCCACATACAAGCACCTCTCAACGCGTTCCTGCACAATTCGAAGAAACGCGACAAGACAAAGATCGACTGGAACACAGAAGCGTCACAAGCATTCGAGTTGTGTAAAGATGGCATCCAAAACGCAGCTTTACTCGCTCATCCATCTCCATCACCAACCGACGCCATCTCCCTTATGTGCGACGCATCAAATACCTGCGCAGGAGCTGTACTTCAACAACTTGTAAACAAGAAATGGATACCGCTTGGATACTTCTCAAAGAAATTCTCCGAAACACAACAGCGATATAGTACATTCGACAGAGAATTATTATCAATCTACATGGCAATCAAACACTTCAGAAAAATGTTCGAAGGAAGAGAACTTATTGTTTACACCGACCACAAACCGCTGACTTACGCTATACGCAAGCCTCCGTCCGATAACGATACGCAACGGCGCACGCGTCAGCTGTTATTTATCAGCGAGTTCACGACGGACATTCGACACGTCAGCGGAGTAAACAACGTTGTCGCCGACGCACTCTCTCGTATCGAAACCATCGAATTACCATCACCAATCAACTACGAAGAACTATCACAAGAGCAAGAAAAAGACAGGAATATACCAATCTTATCACAACAAACAAATATTCAACTCAAGAAAATCGTCATACCCGGCACTAACAAGCCAATATTCTGCGAAACGTTTACGTCACACATTCGTCCATACCTACCAGCTGACTTTCGCCGCATCGCATTCAACGCCGTGCACAATGTAAGTCACCCTGGAATACGATCTACGCGCAAACTCATGCAAGATCGTTACTTTTGGCCAGCAATGAATACAGACATTGGCGAGTGGACGAAAGCATGCACTTCGTGTCAGCTGTCCAAAGTTCAACGACACAACAACAGTGACGTCACAGCATTCCCACCGAGCGAACGATTTCAACACATTCACGTTGATATTGTTGGACCACTACCTACATCTTCGTGTGGACATCGATACCTACTCACGATGATCGACCGCTGTACACGTTGGCCCGAAGCAGTACCCTTTCATGAGATAACCGCCGAAATCGTCGCAAGAAAGCTGTACGAAACATGGATATCTCGTTTCGGTTGTCCTACAAAAATAACGACTGATCAAGGACGACAGTTTGAAAGTCGACTATTTCAAGACCTCGCACAACTACTTGGAGTAGAAAGAACCCGTACTACTGCCTACCACCCGCAGAGTAACGGCATCGTCGACCGCTGGCACCGAACACTGAAGGCCGCACTCATGACACGACTAGCAAACAGCAACAAATGGATCAACGAATTACCTATTGTTTTGATGGGGCTACGAGCCGCCACGCGCACCGATACCAACACAAGTGCCGCGCAGCTCACCTACGGCCAAGCAATACGGCTACCCGGCGATTTTATATCACCATCACCAGCCGCAACGAAGATTGACCACACCTACGTCGATCAGTTACACGACGTGATTACGAAGCTGACACCTACATACAAGCCGCATTCAAACAAGCGATGTATGTTCGTGCACAACGACCTACCAACATGCAGCCACGTGTTTGTACGCGATGACACCGTCCGAAAACCACTGCAGCATCCATACAAAGGTCCATACAAGGTCATCGAACGCAACGAGAAGTATTTCACGATACAGCTACCAGGCAGATCGAGCAACATATCGATCGACCGTCTCAAGCCGGCATACACTATCAACATCGAAGATAATCACGAATACACGAGTACTGAGACACGCCAACCAGCTGCAGCTACCACTGAAGATCACTCCAGCCTGCTTCCAGCCTCGAACACCAACGACCAACGTACAAGATCAGGCAGGATCGTCAAGATGCCCGTACGCTTCGCTAAGGGGGGAGTACTGTAGCGGAATATCACCCTCACAGTAACATTTTAGTATGTAGGGTACATCGACAATATTGTGCCCAAACTAAGTTGTCGATGTACCCACTATGCATTGATTTTTTGATGACCAACTTTGTATAAAAGGGACCGCCTTTTTCTAAATACATTCATTCCAATAAGCTTCAGCACTTGCAACTCAAATATACTACGTCGTCATCATCTGGAGTATTATTTCACACCACCTAAGCGCTACACAATCATAATTCGACAGACACGAGGCGCCATCTATTATCATAAGAACGTTATTGTTGTTTTCCTCGAGAACCTATGTCCGTTTATGTACACCTGACAACGTATATGCAAAATTTCAGGATGATCGGTTCAGTGGTTTAGGCGTGAAAAGGTAACAAACAAACTTACTTTCGCATTTATAATGTTAGTTAGGATTCTTCTTCTTATCGTATCGATATTCCTTCTGAGGCGCTATTCAGGTCGTCAAGAGTGCAGGTAAGCGGACACCTGGGACACTCCAGCGGGTGGGGCATAGTTTGATCCGGAAGGCCGCACTCGCTGTCGGTGTTAGAGGAACCAATAATACCCCATTTTGCCAGATTATGTTTGCAGCGGCCTACTTGCGTACGGAATCGATTTAGAGCTTTCCAAATAGGCCACTGTAGTTCACTGCCAGGAGCCAGGTGTTCTTGGGGCTTTAAGAAGTCATGGGGTGGTGGATACTTCTCTTGCCATAACTTATAATTAGGATTAGGATCCATTATAAGGGAAGCAAATCTGTCCATATTTTTCGGGGTTCTTTGCGGGTAAAGGAATAAATCAACGTCAGTACACGAAACATGCGTTCGACAAAGCTAGCGTACAACAAAGGTGGATCAATGTTTGAGCAGAACAACGTTGGTCTGTTTTTATTCCATGTGAGCGACGAAAGATAGATAGAGTATACTTTATTGAATAACAAAACTGCTACACAGCTCTTTTACAATATTTTTAAATCTATGGATACCACGGCGATCGTATCCTCTATAAAACAAGGACGGGAGTAGTTAGTAGTGTACTCCTAATGTTAGCAATAACTACATGCCATATAGTCTTACTAAAGTGTTAAGTACTTTAATAGCTATATGATATACATATAGAGACCATTATGTCGTACGGAAGGAGAACTTATTATTCTCCTCGACTCAAGAGTCAAGTCTTTAAATCGTGACCGACTTTTTGTCGAGTACGAGCAAGGGAAGCAATTACACGAAAGCGTCGAAAGATGGGGCGTCTACGTAGAAAATGCATGGGCAACTTATCTAATATAAGTATGTACGAGGGGCGGCTGAAAAGTTTTATTATTGTTATTTCCCTTGTATTTATTGTTATTTCTAGGAATCACCATGCAATGACGTAATAAAAAAAATATTTTTCGATTAGTTATTATTGAAATTCATGATCACTAGTTTTCGAATTTTGTTTTTTTGTTTTCCCGTAATGGAACTTGACGCCTTGGCAAGGCAATTTTAAGATCTAAGATATGTGTGCGAAAGACACTTGCACGAAAAGACCTTAGCGCGCATGGACATCTTCGCGAATAGTCATTTGTGTTACTTGCGCCCACCTATATCTGTGCTTGCGCCACAGACACTTCCGGACACATGCGTTTAATAGCCCGTGAAATTTGTTACAGACAAAACATAACATCACGCTTGATATTACTTGAAGGGTGGGTTCAGTTGTAACTGTGAATAAGTCCCAGACAGACTGGAAGATAATAGTCTGTTAATCTATTGTTTTATTCTTGATTTTAATGAGTGACAATATCAGTGTTTTTTAAAATGAAAATCCAAGATGGCGATTATTATGAAAATGACACCCACAACGAAAAATTGGCTACTTGTCGCAGTCGCCATCTTGGATTTTGATTTTGACTCCACATTCATTTAGAGCGCCCTCGATTACTATGGAACATGGACACCCATGACGAAAATTGCAATAGTTTTCATAGCCGCTATCTTTGAATTTTTTTTTGATTCATCGTAAGGAAAATTATTTCCCGCAAGTATCCGTTTGCGCTAGTGTCTTTCGCGCATGTTTATAAAATTAAAAAATCATAGATAAAAACGTAACCTTTTTTTTCTTTGCAGTCGGTTAAAATAATTAAGTAGAGCAGTCTGCATGACATAACATGATCGCGATAGCATAATTGTGCGAGTAAAAAGTCCAGAATACAATTGACAAGTCCGAGTCCTACCTCGACCGCTAGGCGGTCACTGATAAATGGCAGAAGTTTCTGTAATTAAACTATAATTTAATGGGTGTGGGTTTTTGGTATACTAATAATTTTCAGTTTACCGTAATTTTAACGTTTTTATTTTGTCATATCTTTCAACATTGTCCCTTCAATAAAATCGAATAATAACACAAATCTATTGACAGAAACTGTGTATTTAATGAGATCAAAATTCGTGAAATTATTATTGTAATCAGAAATAAAAGATTGTTTACCAAAAGTAACGAGCCAACTTTAAAGACAATTATTTAAAGGTACTTATTGGCTCGATAGATTTTGCGATTTAGCCTCTGTTGCCCCGGAAGGATTGCTGAAACAGAACTCGGACTCGCGTTGGCCGCGAGATACCTCTTTTCAACGTCTAATTTACGAAACAAGAGCGAGTTTTATGAAATTTAAAAATACTTAGTTATTAAGCATATAACCAATATTATATTGCACTGAGAATAATTGCAATTCATTAAAAACTTTAGTAAAAAAAAAACATTGTAAACCTGCGCGAATATTTCGTCAATGTTAGTGAACTGGGCCCTTAAGAATTTCACATTTACCAATGCTTTTACAATGTTCCTCTTACTTAGTAACTTACATTTTACAGGTGTTTCGAAGAGTTACAAAGAAGGGGACGTTATCAACATCAATGTAAATAAGGAGCTCATTTCCTTTTTCGACATCTTGCGAGCAGAAAAAATGGCGATCATGATCCGTAAGTTTTATTACGATCCTGGTTATTTTATGCCCAAAAACTAACTTCTAACGATAGTTCCAGCAGACCCCAATACTTCTGGCCTTGTCACAAAACTACCACTGTACTTAGTTAACTTTCTTTTCATTGAGATTTGTATTGTATAGTAATAGGTCATTACCTATGTAATTGGAGATTTAATAACCAGCATTTTCAGATTTAATTATTTGTGGATTGGCGCGCAATTCGAAATTCAAATAAATTTTATTCGAAAGCCGTGTTCTTTTAATTTTAAATTCAGTCATTTGTTATTAGATAGTTTTTTGTTTTTGTGAAATTGTGGTAGTTTTTGGCGCCATGGATAAACTGAAAATTCGTACAATTTTCGAATATGAGTTCCTACGTGGACATACCGCTGCGCAAACAACACGAAACATTAACGACGTGTACGGGCCTAGCACTGCTTGCATAAACACGGTCCATTATTGGTTCAATCGTTTTAAATCTGGAAATTTTGAGTTGAAGAATGAGCCTCGCGGTCGGCCGGTAACCATTTTCGACAACGACGAATTGAAGGCGGTAGTGGAAACAGATCCAACTCAATCTACGGCTGAGCTTGCTGCGGGCCTTGGAGTTAGTGTCAAAAAGACATTGAAGCACTTGCGTCAAATTGGAAAGATAAAAAAGCTAGATAAGCGAAAATAAAAAAAAATACAAAAAATTTTGTTTTTAAAATTTTCATACAAATCTCCAATTTCATAGGTAAAGACCTAATATATCGGGCGGGTGTTCACAAGTTCAAGTGTAAAGCATGTACTTTGCGTATTTAGTTGGGTTTTACTGAAATCTTTATAGGAATCTTCCATGGTATAATATGTGCTTGTGTAGGTCACACAGTCCGCACCAGCGCCTTGTTGCTGGTGATGGCAGGCAGCGCCACGGCGAGGGTCGCCGGTAAGATGGGTGGCTACTCCAACAAAAAGCAAGGCAAGTATTGATAACATAAATTAGAAATCGTAAGAACTTCTTTGTCTCGTCTTTGCATAAGATTTTATACCGAGACCCAAAACATATGTTCGTCTACGTAAGATTTATTAAAGTGAGGATTAGTTATCTAGTTTAGTTCATTGTTGGACATGGCCATAAGCTACGCCACAACAACCTGTCTTCTGCCTACCGTTGTACCGTATCTAGTCTGTCTCAGCGGACTATCAAGCTTGGGGCGTCTTACGCTGCACTTGCCAATACTGAATCGGTCTCCACTCCAAGACTTGTTTTCTCCATACACCATCGGTTCTTCAACAAACATGGCCTGGCTGCTGGCCGATTCAAACAAATACTGAGTTTACGTGAAGTTCAAACTCACGAAGTCTCGTGAGGCTGAAGTACTTACTTTTTATTTATATTCGAAAGATCATTCAAGCTTTTTCGTTACTAATATTCACCACCGCAGCAAAGTGGTTACTTTCAATAATTATTGAGATTAAATTTCTAGAAACCATTCATATTGTTCTCGCTACGACTGTGATTCGTATCCGGCGATAGATCTCAAGCGACTGCGCAGAGCATCATATAAAATAAGTGACTGGCTTATCGACGCCAAGCCCACAATTCTAACGTCCACACGTATTGTCTTGACCACAGTATCTACGGTAAAGTAAAGACCCTTGGAATAAAACTTAGTTCTGAATATATTTCATGCTTAAAATCGGTTCATTCATTTCGAAAAAAAAAGGACTTGAAAGTTTGTATAAAATTCTGTAAGTCGTAAACGCTTTTAATATCACATAGAGGATTCAGGTTGAGAGACGATCTCTCAACGGCCGGGGGATGTTTAGAATACTAACGTTTTACTAAAACACCTACTAAAATTTACTGAGCAATAATGCACAAACACATCTCACTGCATAAACGCTTAGCTGTTAGAATTTATTTTATAAGTACCTACCACTTCGTACCCTTTTTGTTTTTCTCTTTCTTCATCTTGTTTTGCTCGGAATACTGCTCTTAAATCATCGGAAGTCATTTAAATAATGCTGGATATAAACCCCCAACACTGCCTTCAAATTATAATTTAAAACTATTTATTGCCCGCAGGAAAATCGACGAGCGGCATCAACGAGGAGATAATCTGGATTAGCATAAGTATGGCGATCGCTATCGCGGTACTTATAGCTATCGCTCTCTGTTACATACTGAAGGAGAAGTGTATGAAGCGCAAGGCGTACAGAGAGCAGTCATGACGATATCAAGAGGAGTTCGCGAAGCATGCCCTCGCGGACTCTCTAACTGACCTGGACTTTGAGCTCCCTGCCTATACTCTCTACCCTCAATACTCCCCAGACGGTAAAGAATACTTCTACAACTTCCACCGCTTCTCATACATAAGGAATAGCTTCAAATTACCACCTAAAGACTACCCAACAAAAACTAAAGAAGACATCTATATCAATGCGTGATAATGTGACGACTGTCGAGTGTAAATGAAAGTGTTTATTGTGTACTTTTAATCTACTGTACCATATAGTTGAATGTAAATGTGTGTTTATTAAATATTATGTAAACAACGAATGATAGTGAATTGAGAGTTATGATACTTGTATGATATGTACCCGGGGGATGTTATTATGTTTCCGTGTTACCATTTTTTTTTTCAAGTCTCTAAAACAAAGCGGTTTTTTAAATATTAAAGTTAAATGATGATTTCAAACAGGTCTATGAAACTGCTTAGTGGTGGTATAAAACTCTGTGAAATTTGCAGTTATCCAAACTTGTTTTAAGTCCGTAAGATTACTTGTAGAATTATAACAAAAGCATGATTAGTTTGAAAGTTGTCGACAATCGTACTGGTACTGAAATAGCAGTTAACAATGATACAATAAGGGCACGAGGCACAAACTTAATTTATGTAATGCTTTTGTTTGAATTGTACTATAAGAAGTAGGTGCCAAGTTGTGTCCACACTAAAACTAATGAAATGTCGTTGTCCGGATCGTAGCCGCCCCTAGCGTGCTGCGCGTAGCTGCAGATAGGAACTAAGATTTTCTGTAGGATGGACGCCTTTTTAACTGACTTCTAATAAAAGAAGAGGTTATGTATTCGGCGCGTTTTTTTTCATGTTTCGTCCATTTCTCCAATATTATTGGGCTGATTTTCGTGACTCTTCTTATTTCTTTTCATTTGGTTGACGAAGCCCGCGCGGTGGTCCCATATTACATATTTTATTAACTTTATTTAATTAATTGCTTGAATAGTTTCTGAGTAAGCTTCTTTAATACATATATTTTCTTTTTCGTCTATTAGTCCAGACTATATGTTTATAATTTCATGCGTACTTAATAGTTAATACAAGATAAGAATTTGTGTGGGATTCCAAAACCAAAAATCTTTTTTTTTGGAATACGGTTTTTTTTTGCAAAAAAGATGTTGCAATGTTCATTACAAAAAAAAGTATTTCAATGCTCTAAAAAAAAGCATGAAGAAAAAAGTTTATTAATTTCTGATGAAATGATACAATAGTGCATTTAATGCTTAATAGTACATTTTGATATAAGTGGGGAAACTTTGTTATTGCATTCGAGGCGAAATTAACACCCGAGCTGTGCGGCGAGAGTGTTAATCTATACGGGGAACCGATCAGTTTCCGAATTTTTTGTTCAAATTTCATTTTACAGAAAACCATTGACCGACGTCTTTTTTGCTATCATCGACGTATCATGTGTGTGTCATAGGTATTATTTTACCGAACTATATTTCGCCGATTTACAAAATAACTTTTTGCTATTGGCCGAAGCCTTTTTTCAACTTTTCTTATTTACCAAATGATTTATTTGCCATATTTTCACCACACCGAAACATCATTTTACGGAATATTATTTGGTCACAAATATGTAGCATTTTCAATATTAAATTAAAATAGTGTCATAAAAAGTCAATATGTGGTGCTACAAAATTTTGTGACGTAAACGAATCTCTGCAAAACCGACTTCACGCAGTCTTGTCTGCCCTACCCCTAGAGTGTAATTTAAGCCCGCGTAGGCACGGAGGGGTGGGTTGGCCCGCAAGCTGAGGAGCAGGTGGTTTGAAGGCCTGCCGCCGCGGCTGAAACTAGTACGTCGGCCAGCAGGCTGCGGTGGTGAGCGTTAAAACCATCTGCGACGATAAGTGTGCAAGTGTAAGTGCTTGCTGCATGTTGCATGCAAACAAGCATGCAACATGCAAGCAGGCATGCAACATGCAGCAAGCATTGTTTCTGTCACGGATCTGGCGCTGCTGGGGTTTGGGTGGCCCCACGCAACGCATAATGAATATTCAGAAACATAAAAATACTTCGACCAAATGAAACGTCGGAGTAACGAAAAATATCGAATTGATAATAGGTCAACTGATACAGTCGTAGACGTGGCTTCGATGAAGTAAAAAAACGAAACAATAATAGTAAAAAGTTTTAGGTGAAATGAATTTCGGTCAAATATTTTTCGAACATATGACAGGTAACCATCGCCACTCGTATCAAACGACATTTTTCAATACACTTTCGAAGAAATAAATATTAGAACGGAAAGTATTTTTGTCAGGAATTACTAAGAAACTATGATTTAATTTGCTTTTTTTCCGCTCTTTGCTTTCGCCAGGTTGAAGAAGAAGCAAATGCATGATGCCGCTAAACAGCCTAATATGAAAATTTGAATTGTTTATAATTCAAATATTATTGAATTTATAACAGAAATAAATGTTAATTTGTTCATAAAAGTAAATATTTGTTTTAAATAATCATATTTACCTATCTATGATATTCTATTTAATAACGCCTAAAACTAATTTTGTATTTAATAAATAACTAGGATCGCTACACGCCGCTCAATTTCCGCTTAATTTCCAACATAAACTGTGATAGAACTAAGATGAACCGCCCGCGGGTGTGATCGAGAGATTTAATACTCAATACTCGATACTTTTATTAGTGCAGCGAGGAACTCCTGTGATCAAGTTGTGCGCTAAATCCACGTATTCGACCGCCCGTTCATCGTCCCATTCTTTCTAGGCGATGACCGCAATCCTTTTATACAGTCCACTTAAACAAAAATTTTCACAATCGCCTACATAATTTGATTTCTTTCCTAATCACTATTTATAAACACAATTTAAATACTCAAAAAATATTTACGCCGTAAAGACGCATATCTTTTTGCCGAGATTTTAATAAAAAACAAAAACCGCCGACTATAGTCATTGAACCCATTTGGATTTAGTATAAGTATCTGTGTAAATTTTTATTTCCGCACGTGTGCGGATAAATATTAAAAATCCACGTGTGTTAAATACATTGCATATTGAACCTAATCGTAGTGCGAAAAGAACCAGTTTTTGAGAAAGTGTAATGAAAAATACATAAACGAAGGTATTCTATACATAGTCGATAAAATTTGATGTTCTGATCAATACAGGAATTTTATAATGAAAATAATTAAATTGTATTATATTATACCTAATTAGTTTTAGAAATCTATTTAATAAATATAAGGTCAAACTAAATGTACCAAATTAAGTATAATCAAAATATAAATGTATAAAATGATGTGATTTAACATGTAATGTAGGTAAGAGTTAGTGAAACGATATAAAATGAAAATAAATAATGTCAAGCACGCTACAAAGAAATGTCTGTCTGATCTGAGATTAATCTGAGATTAGTTTGATCACGACAAAAAACACCAATTGTGCTGTGTTCTGCGTAATTAGGCGATTCCTTTGTGGGTGAACCATTTTAAAACTTGTAAAAAAATACCAATAAAAACTTGTAAATAATATCGATATTGCCGCGAACAATGTAAAAAGATAACTTTCTGTTTTAACAGTAAATCATTAATATGACATGAATTTCAGATTCTGTTTATCTGAAGCTTTTATAAATTCATTGATTCGATATTTCATTGACCAAACGTAACTTTTATCCAATACTTCCACTGTTTTTTTTAGAAAATTTAAAAATAAATGAGATGTGGATATCTGTGATCGTTTATTTAATGGTAAAATGACGTCGTATTAGTTATTACAGTCCTTTCACAGTTATTCAACTTCAGAAAGTAGTCCAGTAGCAGCCTTATTTTGCCGTATCCCTCTAATTTTGAGACTGAACAGTCACAACATCCCAACATCAACCTTAAAATAACGTGAATAAAGATCACTTTATTATATTATAATAAATGAGTGAAAACTATAACAAATGCGTTTGTTATAGTTTTTTCTAGTTTATGTTTTGTTCTGATTGAGAGTAGTTTCTGTAAGTAGAGGTACATAATGTACGGTACGCAAATCTGACGATCAAATGGTTTAGTGTCACCAGTCACAGTTGGTGATATGATGCGCCATGATTTAAAGGCCTGTTGTACGGTGAAATAACGTGACAAGCGGCCTTATTGGTATTTCGTGTTACTCACCGATTCCAATATAGTGAGGTTTTTTCTAGGCCAGCTTCCACTAAAAAACGATAGATTGTGGTGTACATGACTCAGTGTAAAAAAAAATGTTTGGCTGTATGGAGCTGGCGATCATTGCCTTTTAAAAATAAAACGGTGGTTAGTATATGTCTGTGAGTGCTTTTTTTCGTATTTCATAGAATTTATAGCAAAATGAAAGAAGTAAGTTGCAGTGCAACAGAAAAGCAAATCGAACGAAGAAAGACGAACGCCCACAAACTAGGAAGGAACACTTTCGAAAGTCAATGAACGCCAGCTCCATACAGGAAAACAATTTTTTACATTGAGTCAAGTACAGCGCCATCTATCATTTTTAGTGGAAGCTGGCTATCGAGGTTTGTGTAAGGCAAAATGATATTCAAATTAGTATTAATTATTACTTTGAAGAAGATGTACAAGGTAGTATAAATACACGTTCTTTGTCAACATCCGAAATTCATCTTAAGTCAAGATCTAAGAGATTTAAAAGACTTATAGAGCGGACATTGGGACTATTGTCATACAAAAATGTTGATCTCGAGCGTCAGTAGCACTATAGTTTTGAATAGAAAAACCACGAATATAAAAGAACAATTTGAATACAGGGTGTAAATGGACCGTTCACGAAGCCGTCAACCAAGGTTTATCTACTTTGTTGGTTGCTCGTTCCTGAATTTTTATTGCGATGAATGCTTTATTTACGGAGTCTGTCGTGTGATGGTAGAGTTCTGTTCTAGCTTGTGATTACTTTGGCTTTTGTTACTGTCGAATGTGTCGTGTAATACTGGATTCTTGATTTAATTAATGTGATTTAGTTTACAGTGTTAACTACAAATCAAACCCATTTCCCAACAACACCAAAAAGCAGATGACTCTTGTTGGGCTCCTTCGTTCAAACGTTCACTCACAGACGCTCAAAGAAGTACTCGGTGCTGCCAACATTAGATGGAATAAAAACCTTAGTTTTATTTCATAATACAATAAACGTAATACCTATACCTAATTATTTCAGGTGCTTATATGTTCGAAGAAGCTCTACGGCGTGCAACGGCTACGCGTTTGTGTGTTTGTCGCGTTAGTCATCACCTTAGCTATTAGCTACTCCTTACTTCATCACACAGAATGCTGATGAATATATACCAATGAATTTTAGCGAAACTCAACTGTAAGTCAAGTCAAGGAAAAATCTTATTTATCTTATTTCACCGAATAAAGATTTCTGATTACACAGGTTTAAACCAACATAAATACATAAATATTATGTTTGGGGAAATTGTGTGCACTTAAGTATAGGATGGGACTATCATTGCAGAATCGTCGAAAGACGCCTGATGGAGTATTATTTGCAAGAAAAATGCAAGTGCTGCGAAATACCAAAAGTTGATCCGTTTTCCACAGAAGCTATGAAGTTTGTCTCTAATGAGAAGAAAATACGTTGCAAAGGCACTGATTGGGTTATTTGTAATGTGAGTTAACAAGAAAGATATGGAGCTTGTTTTACTTATAATGTTTGACATAAGCTTCAAACAATAGTTATAGGATTTGAAACATTTGGACCGTCCTTCTCGGTATCCACGTAGAACTCAAGGAAGTAAATACATAATTTCAAATGACAGAAATCCGAATGCTATGTCAAGAAGGAAATATTAAAAAACTTTATCGATGTCACCTGTAGTTATAGAGACATTGTGTGTGCTCAACAGAAGCGATCATGTCAAAGTAGGTATCTTGCTCTGGTAGGGAGTTCAACAGGTTAGTTTTACTTAAATTATAATGGAATTAACTGGATCTTAGAAAAATACGTAACAAACCTACTGCTGAAAAAAGGAGGAGGTTCTCAATTCGTCGGAATCTTCTATTTTTTATGTATGTTCCTCGATTACTCGAAGACGCCTGGACCGATTTGGAAAATTCATTTTTTTGTTTGAACGGGTGACTTCTGAAGCTACAGTAATTTTTCACTTTTTGATGTCTTTTTTAAGTCGGTTTAATTTATTGTTTTTTTTTTCAGATTTTAGTTATTTCCTATACCAGTTTTTGCTATACATTAATTTTACATTGCTAACAATAGGTACAGTAGACCTCAAAAGTGCAGTACCATGCTAAAGATTACATTGCTATGAACTGTGCGAGCGCGATACAGCAGTGTGTGTGCGTGCGCGTGTATGAGTGATGTCTCAACATTCTACACATAACACACGCTAATGAACTGTCGTCACACTACGCGAAATAGCATTATATTTCTGTTGCATTTAGAATACACATCATAGTGATGACCTGTTCTTACGATTGCATTGTTAAAATTCGCGTAGTATTAACATGGGTTGGTAGCTGTTTGGGCTGAGCATGGGTTCACGATCAATAACATGGATTCGAACTTGGACTTCATGTCCAAGTTCGAATCCATGTTATTACAATGTGTGGCTGTTTTTTGTTTCTTTGAAACCTTAATTATATTTGTATTTTAAGCAGAAAGTCGTTAGGTATTTATTTTTATTTATAATATAGTCATGCTTATTATTTATTTTTTATAAGAAGTTAAATATTAGATAGTTATTGTATTATTATTTAACCTCATTAATTGATTTTTATTTTATGTTTTCGGTGTTGGAAGGTGGAAATAAAAAAATCATGCTGAATGATAACAAAAATGTTTATTCGTTTTATTTATTTATAAAATTAACAAACTTTTATGAGAATGTGACGTCACATTCCTATCTAGGCAAAAAAAAGTTCTCTTATCACCGTTCATAAGATTTTTTGTTGTATACCCACTTAGTCAATTCATAATAAGAATAACATAACACGGAAAGGATATTCTAATAACACAAATATAATTGTTGATACCCGCTTATTATAGGTATCAGTATTCAGCAGAGTAATTGAATACTAATATATGAGTTAGACTTTATGAACGTGTTTTTTTAATGTAACGTCACATTGAATGTATTGAGGTTATAGCTTAAGTGTTCATTTTCTTGACGAAAAGAATATTGAAACTAAACCCCAATTTAAGATCATTAAATTTAAAATTTATTTCTTAATTTTTTTATTTTTATTTACGGTTATGTTAATATTACTAAATATTTAGTTACCCGGTCTACTTATTAAATTAAGTATTATTATTTTTTCGCCATAAATTAAGTCTTCCTTTTGACAAGACTTGAAAGTCTTCTCGTCAGAAAATACAGTCACCTCCCAGTTAAAATGTAAATAATCTCGAGCAAAACGTAGTCTTTCCTCCCTGTGTTTTTGTGTCAAAAATGGTTTTTAGCTGGCTTCCGATGATGTAAACCTTCAGCATGGACTGCATGCGAACAGTCTGTAATGTAGTATTCAATTGCTCTGCAAACATTATAGTTGGAATGAAACCATTTGTTTCATTTTTTTCCACCATAAAACGTCGCTGAGTCGGGTTAATAAGCGGCGGCCTTTCATTTCTTAGACGACTCTTCAGACTACCTTCTTCCTCAAACCACTTTACCCAACGGCTAACAGAATTTCTAAAAAAAAACAAAATTTGATTACACACTTGCAACTAGCAATTTATTTAATAATAAGAAAATCACACACCACAACTATCATCATAATAATTATAATTTTTAAAAATAACTTACACATTTTAAGCCAGTTTCAGTTAAAATTTGAGAAATATTAAGCCCATTTTTACGCAAAGTGACAATATTTGCCCTGTCATCAATACTAATATTAGCTTGCATCTTGAATAAAGACAATCAAACAATACGCTAATCGTAATAATAACACAAACGCTCGTAACAAAGTTCACCAACTAACAACGTCATAACTAACTACTTTGTTCAATCCAGAAGTTTATTTTGTTTCACATTCACCCTCATCTTTTTTGTTAATAATAAGTTCCAACTAATATTTAGAAAAACATATCTCATCGGGTCTAACGTATCATTTATAATTAAAACACAAAAAGTGTAATGTCACTTGGGTTTGAACGCAGACTATACTGTGCGAGACATTTTATCTATAGCGTTAACCGCTAAGCCAGACAGACACATAATTGTTTGTTTGAAATTAAATATCACTAACTTAATACTCCGTCGCGACATGACAGGTTTGTCACTAAGGCAAATGATCATTATATCGCACTCTTTCTGACTAGATAATTATGAAAGAGAGCGATATACGAGATCGTGTATGTGTGCAAAATGTTTGTTATGGAAAAAGGTCGTAAGTGCGACTTGTTTTGATGCGATCGTTTTGTGAAACTGCTACTGCACTTATGGTCTTTACTGTACATGTCATGGTAATAATTATGCTTATCGCAATTACAATGGAACTTAACAATAACTGGCAAAAGGAGATGGAAAAACGTGCCCCAAAGTGTAAAAAATAAATGTATTACAAATATTATACTAAAAAAACTTAAGTGTTTTGGAAAATGATTGACGTACTTATAGCAGACGTTACAAGGAACTCATAAAAAGACATTTTCTTTTTGATTCCACTCGAAAAGTCAAAAGTACCCCAACGTTGACTTAAAATATTAACAAAGAACAGGACAGAGAAAAATAAACCTTTTTTTTTCCTTAGCCTATAATTGTCCCACTGCTGGACAAAGGCCTAAAATGTAAAATATTCATAACTTACCGTAACTTAAAATGTAATACATCGTTATTATTTTTTTATGTTTCCTTATCCTTTTTCGAATTATTTATTAATGAATTAATTGTTTTGTTTCCAAAGTGCTTAGTTGAGTATACTGTCAGTCTAAGGTAGTTAGGGGTTTCTGAACAGAAAATGTCCTATTTTGAATCCTCCAATATGGGTCGTATTAGCTTGAAATTCGAGTGATGATTTTGAGGAAAAATATGCAAATACAATAAATCGAATCATCATCTACCTAGCCTTGTCCCAATCATGATCGCCCTTCAGTCTAACCGGATGCAATTGAAAACCAGTATCATGAAGTGACTACTTATCTGATCTGCACAAACCAGTTACAAAGTAACACGATACCTCCTGGTAAGACTGCTGGTGTGTATGTGTTTTTTTTTTAAATAAAACCAATGGAAGCTTAAATATGGGCTTAGATTTTTATTATGCTGGTAACTTTATTCTATAGTCAATGTCAATTTGATTGACATAAATGTATGTCCTTATAATTTAAATGCGTTTTGTTTTGTGCCAGACAATCACAATATTATCTCCTAACGGACATGTAACTTTACAGTTACATCAGACGATATTCGCGATGGTCTGGAGTCAAGGCAGGTTTCCGTCCAGTAAAGACCAAGCCGATTCCCCCAGATCGTAAAGATTCCTATGTCTTGTTCTTAGCCTTCGACTCCACATCCCACAATATGTTTATCAAGAAAATGCCAAAAAGTTTCAAATACTTGACTGATAGAGCGGTCATCTTGAACGGGTAAGAAGCTACCACTAGGTTAATTCCACATCTTATTTCAATGTAGAATTTCTGTTTACTTCTAAGTTTCATTTCAGTTACAACATTGTCGGTGATGGTACTCCTGCCGCTTTGTATGCACTGCTTACAGGCATGTCTGAATATGAACATCCAGATGCAAGAAAAACGATTACAAAAAAAGTATTTGTTGATCATGAATTGTTTATTTTCCACCAGTTAAAGAAATACGGGTGAGTTTGATCTGACTTACTACCTACCACGTGACTGGAGTCGTGGGCGTAGGTGCCGTTAGTTTTTTTTTTAAATTATTAACGTAACGTCACTTTGTTGTCCAGGTATCGATCAGCGTATTTCGACGACACCGTCAGTGGGAACCTCTGCCTGATACCATGAACCTGTCTGCATATTCTCCTCGTTTTATTTTATCCAAGTCCTGGTTGCTCCCGTACATCAAGCCATCACCACTTCATCACTGATGAACATAAGCCTAACCTTCACATTCATCATTCTTAAAGGGGTAAGCAGACATGTCAAGTTTCATCGTGTCCATGCCAAAGTTAACAGTTGGTCGCATTGGTTATAATGGTTTGGGCTCAGAACGTCAAAGTATTTAGATTACATTCCAGAATTTAAACAATTTAAGGATAACCTTTACAGGACCAGGAAAGCTTTTTATAAAACAAATACATTAAATTTCGCACGTCTAGAGGACGTCAATATACCTGAGGTATTAGCTAAAAAAATTTTGGTTTGTGATGATGGTGGAAGCGACAAAATTTTGATTTTTTGTACAAAAACCGCCAGAAGAGTCATTCGAGCTAATCCAGCGGGACGATATCTTGGTGACGGTACCTTTAAATGTGCACCAAAACCATTCTACCAATTTTTCAGTTTACATTTAGATTTAGGATCTAATGAAAATACAACAAATATCTGTCCGTCTGTCAAGATCCTTTTTCTCAGAAACGCGCGGAGGTATAAAGCTGAAATTAATATAAAATACTCAAATCTGCTAATCCTTGGATCAGTGAAAAGTAGGGTATTTCCCGTTGACCGAGAATCATGAAATTTGGCAAGAAGCAAAAGTAAAATGACGTCACATGAAACGGGAGACCCTCGTTACTGATAAAGAACTGCGTTATTAATAATGATAATATTATAAAGAAAGATACGCTACGTTCACACTAAGGGGCGCGGCGTTTATACGTCGTTGCGTTGTTATTACAAATGTACTTACCCCTATAGGTGTATAGTAATTTCTACTACGACTGCGATAGATAATACGGAACGTATCATACAGAAAGAGATATAGCTATCAGTTGTGTGTTGTGCTTGAAGTACCTACACTAGTAGTGAATCTATGACTCATGCTATTTATCCTTGTCACACTCGAAATTTATTTATAATTGATAAATAAAATCGTGAAAAATACAAATATGACATTCTTTTAGTATACTTACGTTTGGTATGAAACTCCTTCACTCTTTTTTTATCTTGGAATCATATTTGTTTTTACACTTTGTTACCCTCGCTACTATTAACCGACTAAATCAAATTAAGATGCCCGCGCTAGTGCGATATCTACCTGTTTTTATTTATAATATAATAATGGTTATTTAAGCCATGAATGAAAGTAAGTGTGAGTTTTTAAAGCTACCCTACAGTGCTTTTACAATCATTTTACCTCTGACAACAACCCAAAGAACAACACCTTATTCCGACGAATATAAAGTACACATGGATTTTCACAATTATGCAAAATCAAGTGAAATATAACTGTGAAAGGACTGTAGGTCAGCTGTAAGAGCCTACTTATACCTTCATTCACCCACCTTCGATGATCCGAACGGAAATTGTGTCGATTCAATTTCCGTTTATAATATCGGAAAATCTTTTCGTTAAAAGTTTGCATAAAGTCTCAAACCCACCGCGGTGCACGGATAGGCTACGCACGTGTGTTAAGCTTCGCTTTGCAAGAAAATGTATGTGATTGTGTCCACTGCAAACCACGGACACGCTATACATCAAATGACGTCATTAGTACATGCGTGGCTTGCTCGAATAAGGCGCTCACATAGCACAACGCTGTCAACGCCATGCACGCTGTGCATGCGGTACACGCTATACACGAATATTAACCCACGACTATGCCGCGGTGGGCCACGCACCCACAGTTGTACATAGTTGTGTGTGTAGTGTGTACTAAAGTTATATTAATTTAAGACCAATAATTGTATCTACATAATAGTCGAAAAGCGGTAGGAAGTAGACACTTGGTCTTAAATCGAAACGATCCGTAAGCACGGCCTAGCATCTAGAGTGAATTGATCAAATATTATGTGCTATTAATCGTACAATAATCTTGATCCACCTATGTACATAATTATCACCATAAAAAATAACGTCTTGAATATATAGAGTGACTGGTAATTAGTGACCGATACTTAAACACATGATTGTGCTCATGATAACAATCAACTTTCCCAAAGAAACTTTTATTTTATACTTGTTCACTTTTATCCCAATAACACAACAGCAGTATGAAATTCGCGCGCGCGCACCTGTGACCTATCAGCTGTTAGCCGCGTGACGCCGCGGGCCGTTCTGTCTCATTACTATCGTACCGTGCAACAGTGGGTAGGCAGAGCACCCGCGCGGCTCCCAAGCCCGCTCCGTAAGGGGCGCCACAGGACGCCACAGGACGGCCGCTACGTGCCGTATACGGTGTTCGTAAAAAAATGTTTCTTTGGGAAAGTTGTTTGTTATCATGAGTATAGAGCAGCGGTGGCCCAGTGGTGGCGGTCCCGATTTACAAGCAGTAAGTCGGGGGTTCGAACCCAGGCAGGCGCATTACTTTGTGTAATTTATTTCATCACCACTGCTCTGAAAACAGTGAAGGAAAACATCGTGAGGAAACTGGCATGTCCTAGAACCTAAAATTCGAAGACATGTGACATCTACCAACCCGCACTGGGCCCGCGTGGTGGATTATAGCCCATTCCCTCTCATAGAGAGGAGGCCTGTGTTCCAGCAGTGGGAACATTATAGGCTGCTGCTATGCTATGCTGTCATGAGTAAAATCACGTGTTTAAGTATCGGTCACTAATTACCAGTTACCCTATATGAACCGACTAGTGACTGGCTGCTGAATAACCCATTATTGAACTGACGAACCTTCTGACATAATCAACAAATTCAAACTTTTATCATCCCTGTATTATGGCCGTCTTTCCCACTGGGCACTCTGGGCACGTGCCAGGGCCCCACGATCCAAGGCGGTCCCAAGTTCCATAAATGTAAACTTCAAATTAAAGTTCTCAGCCGCTAAAAAAACGCCCATTATTTTTGTACGAACTATCACAAGAAAACCTAATCTCTAAGAGGTGGTGTGAAAACAAACAAGAGCCCCATTATTCTCAAGTGCCCAGGGCCTCCAACTGGTTAAAGACAGCCCTGCGTGTATATTCACATATCAAATCACTCCATTTGGTTAAAGAATTCACAATACATTAGTATATACACATTTTATGCATAAAGTAACCGGTCGGTCGTGGAGCAGAGTAGCCTATTTTTCTTGCCTCTGTCAAGACTCCGATGTTTCATTGACGGATTATAAAAAACGGTCCTTTTTTCAATTTGTTTATTAGATTTTAAGAAAGAAAATTATTTTTTATTGAAACCAACTACCAACTTAAGTAGTCCATATGTTCAAATCACAATTACTGCCATTCTTTGACAGTTTACTGACGTAGGGTGTCAATTTGCTAAACGATTAATTTCCCCGACGACGCCTAAGACTAAAAATAAACAAGGAGTGATAGAATTGATTGGATTGAAGACATGCGTCAATACAATTGCGCCAATGGAAACAGAGCAGACGAGAAGACACAGACGTCTCGGGTCCGTCATAGGGACAGTGATAAATTGCACGCGTCGCTTCGGCAAGTGAATTTCGGCACGCAATCCGTCTTCGTCTTTTTCTACTTGATGTAAACATAGATGTGGGGCCTTGAGTGGTTTTTATATGCGGTTGTGTTCGTGAGAGCAGGCCCGTCGGCGCCAGATATTACGTATTAAGATTGTATGTTTGTATTTACTTCAACGTAATCCGTCTTTATAGATTGTGTCTGTCGACATAATTATGTACATTCAGCAAACTTCTTATAATTACAAGGTCTTATATATTAGGCATTTTTTGTAAATATTGTTTTTATGCTGTTTTTAAACAATCGGTGACCTGGGACTCCTGTCCGGTAATGACTGGTCGCCCATTTGCTCCAAAACATGCCCGTTACCCTCGCTTAGGACTCCAATTTTTCTATCTAATCCAATGTTATAAGTACTTGACGTGATTCTTCTTAACTAAAATCAAGTTCAGGGAGCATGAAGGTAAAGGAATATAATAAAATAATGATATAGTCAACACGAATCTAAACCTTTGAATTATTGGTACTCTGTTTATTATAACAATCTTTCAAACACTAAAATAAAATATCAACACTTACTTTTGACTTATTTTACTAAACTAATTTACTAAATTTTATAATTTTGTATTTTTCTTACAAACAGAATAAACAAATTAACATTAACATTCAAATAACACAGTCATTTGTTATTTTTGTTATTTATATATATTGCTTTAAAACTGAAGACAATTTGTTGAACACCAATGTTTTGACGTCCTTAGCAAACAAATAATCAACATGATTAAAATGCGGATACGGCACTTGATAAACTTCCACTACGCTTTGCAGTCTTTTGAGCAAAGCTTCTGTATCATCGACAGACACGAGCCAGTCGTTATCACTATAAAATATTGCAATTGGGGTAGTTATTTTCTCCACTGGATACTCCGGGGGAATCTTAGAACCATACATTTCAAGATTTTTTTCTTCGCCTAGATCAAACCTTTGAAATTTACCCGATATCATAGCTTGTGAGTAATGTTCAACTTGTTTGGTAGCCGCACCAGACGGCTGGTGAGAAAAAATAACCGGCAGCTGTGCAATATTCAACTGATCAGCATCAAACCCACAGAACATGAACATAATATTACCACAAATGATTTCTGCGAGCTCTTCTCTACCGCATATGCTCGGCCCAAAATTTTTCACCAAATCATTACTTGGCAGGAATTCGTAGAAACCCATTTCTTTCGCAAGTGCAAACAACAGTTCCGGGCGGTTCAGCGATATGATCTTCATAAAATTGAGAAAGGGACTTTTTATATTAGGTATTGCAGTGGGAGCTGATAGCGCTACCATCAGAGATATCTTATCGTTATACGCTTGTAGTTCAGAGGCCATGACAAAGAAAGCCGTACTGCCCTGTGAGTGGCCCACGTAAATTAACTGTGTCTGATTCTTCACATCCAAAATATGGTCTATCATTGCCGGCAGGTCGTAGCGCCCGATTTCATCCCAGCTGAAGTCCCAAAACTGGAACGTAGAGGGCATCAAGGTCTCATGTGTCCTCGAATGTTTGTTGCCTCGAGCGTTTCCCATCCACACGTCATATCCTTCGTTAGCAAGTAAATAGGCGATTCCACTTTGTGTACCCGCAGTCACAAAGTCGTCGGAACAGCCCATCAAACCGTGCATTAAAAATACAACAGGCCCTTTACTGGGTATTCTCACCATGGTTATAACGTACCCATCTTCGGTTTTAACTTTGTGTTCCTCCACGGAATATCCATATTTGGATATCAACTGAGAAACATTAAGATACACGTCTTCATTATTAACTCCTGCTTTGTACTGTTGTAAGTCAGCGTTAATGATCCTCGTACTGTCGAATAGGTTAGAATCCTGAGTGGACTTGAGATAATTGTTAAATTCCTGAAAATCTAATAATTCACGATCACGCATTTCATAACTACACGTCCAACACTTGAAACAAAAAACACTTATGATAGCAAATAAAACTATTTTTATCATTTTGGCCACTTTTTCAATTTCTTATGATAAAATGGCTTCAAAAATATTTGGATGCCATTTATATAGCGCTATATCTACTACACATTATAACAGGACCATACCAAAATGGTATTAATGTATTCTGTGTTAGACGGTAAGTAAATCATTCGTGATCGGGTCATCAAAATGCTAATTCGGAATATAATGAACCAAATGAAGACGTTTATGGAGACAAATGATAACTCTTATACTTGTATTAAATAATCTACGACAGATGATTCTCGACAATACCGATTAAATCTGCCATTAATAAATAACTTTGTATAGAACTTACAGTTGCTTTTATCACTATTATTTAAATATGTTAACTGTACATAAACAAGAATTCAATAGTCAACAAATTTTTATTCTTTATTTTTTATTCGAGTCCTTTGCCGAATTATAAAAATATTGTTATTTAACAGTATTAAGAATGATACATAACATCACGCCAGTAATCCCCGACGGGTTAGGCAGAGGTATAACTAATAGTACACCCACATTACGCCAGTTATGTTTTAAGTGCCATGTGATAGGGGCGAGCCTATTGCCATCAACCGGGCACATATCCAATCTCCGTGACTGCTACTCTACACACTAGAAATTCCTGATAGAAATAACCCGATAACACTTTGCCCGACCCGGAAATCAAACCCAGGACATCATGCTCAGCATTCACGCTTGCGACCACTAGACCAACGTGGCAGTAATATTAAGAATGATCTGCCTATAACCATACTTATGTTATTACTATTTATTTTATTTCCAAATAGGTATTGCCACTGGCAGAGATACTCGTAGATACCTACCGGGTGTAAACAGATCCTTCACATATCCGTCAGCAAAGCATTCTGTACATCAAACTAAGTAACTTTACGCAAAAATTATTGCTGGGAATCGACTTTTTTTTTGGGGTGAAAAATCACGTTTTACGGTAGGACTCGATGGGAAGCACTCATAGCATTGTGCTGATGAATGGATTGAATAGTACGAGGGTCGTGAAGGTGTGTAAAGTAAATACCTTACATTAAAAACATGTATTTAAAAAAAAACTAGTGAAAAAGTTGGAACTTTGACCCCCAATATCTCCGTAACTAGAAGGTTCCCAGGTATGGTCTAGAACAAAAAAAAAATATCGCAGTGGCGGGGAGAACAAGTGCCTTTCGTTTATGTTAAGGGTCTATTTACACCCTTTATACACATAGCGACAGCCGGTAACATTGTGTAGAAGCTTGAGTTGGAAACTAGTAAACTTGCGTTAAAGTGTGGTAAACGGTAGCATCGACTCACTGAATAATAAAAAACAAATGACGTAATAATATTACGCAAAGTCGTAACAACGCAACACTTCGACATGTCGAAGTCATATTATGTCGAAGTGTTGTTACGACTTGCCGCTGGCTTTTATTTTATAGGAGGGCATCATAAATATGCTGGCTGTTATCTCTCTTACAACATAAGGCTACTTCTTGCACTCCACAATACTATCGAAATGTAAATAAAACGTACGCGTGTATTTCCTACCTAGTTACATGACAGTAATATTAATACTACGTGAGACGGTTTTCAAGTTTTATCGCACCTGTATGTCCCGAGGTCAGCTTTGCCTTTTCACCCATATTTTGCAGCCGGCATCGTTTTATAAGTAACATGTTATATTATCCATTTCGCGTATGCTAAAGCTAGTGTTTAAAAATTACGTTGACGGACTTAGTTACTTTTATTGGCCGCATAATTAGGTCTAATTAAAGCGATTTTGAAAACAATAGTAGATATTAAGCTGTACGAGAAAGCACGCTGTGTCTTCAGTAGCAAACGACTTATCACTTATAACACCACTAAAGAGTTTTAACACAATAAAAATATTGTCGAAAAAACGCCACTTATTAATATGCCACAGAAAATATGCAAAGGTGTGTAAATTCAGCCAACAAAATTCAACATTAGTTCCATTATTTTCAGATTTTTTTGTAATGGAACTAGTGATTTAAAAAATCATCAGTAGTTCCATCACGGAACTGTTAATGGTACTAGTAGCAACGAAGGAAACGCGGACAAGGGACAATTTTATTGTCTACAACCTTTATTCTATTCATTTATTCCAAAACCATTTTCCAATTCCAAAATTGTGTCTACAATGTAAAGTTACACAACATAGTAAACAATTCATTTCATCAAAACCTCCTGGCCACACAGGCCGGATACATAATAATATAAACATCCTGTAGCCAAAACAAGGTACACAGACTGACAATGCCATATGACTTTGAACGCTTGACATGTCTCGAACTTCGTTTGATACAAGAACAAGAACTTTATTTCTGTCCTTTTAATTTCATGCTTGAGGTCAGTGATGTGTAATTTGTATTTTTTGTTGAATTTGAAATACATATAATCTAACGAATGATACTTAGCCCTTTCAAGGTGGTCACTCATTGGGAGCATTCTCGTGTTATAAACAATGAAACAAATTAACTTTTGAACATTGCGTTACAATACCGCGCCAGCTTGATTGAAGGATCAAGGAGCATTCACTCGAACTGTAAATGTTCGTATGCGTAACATCAATTCAGTTGTATCGACATTGTCAATTGTAATGATCGGTTTTCCGTACACACTGCTGTTGGAAATAATGTTGGCAATGCGAGGTCGCTGATGTAACGGAAACTCGCACGTCGAATCTGAAAATGTAACACGGTAATGCTGGGAGCATTACCGTGTTAGTCTCTCACTGCATGCTAAAAATAGCACTGAATTTAATCTAAATAACAGATGCAACTCAAACTCCGCGCCAAAATGGAAAACAGTTGTGCCAATCTAAGAACAAAAAAAAACAAAATAATAAAATAATTGAAATAGGAACCATAAACAAATCATCCATTCCCGATACTTTTTTGACTGAATGTATTGTGCTTTCGATCTTGTCGCTGTATAGGTTTTTGTAGAAGTTATGTTAAGCTAATTCTAGAAATGTTTTCCTTTGTGCCGTTGTATTTTGTTTCTCTTCTAGGCAAGGTAGTCAAGTTTTCGGGAGCGTTATAATATTAAATAAAAGAGTAGAGTTACGTGTGAGTAGAAGCGCATGCTCTAATGTAATCTCCAATACTAAACCTAGCGGATACATGTGGACCTTAACACTATTATTAACGGTGTTAAAATTGTTGCAAATTAGGTCTAGTATCACCCATTACCAAGAATGCACTTAATTACCAATCACCTAAAGAAAAAACTTTATATCGTTTTTTAAGCACATTGCGGCCATGGAGGAGTAGGTATGAGATTTACTGCTGATTAAGCGTACTTAAAGTTTATTATGGAGGAGAGTGCAGAAGGGTAAAAACATAAAACTTAACGAAATGCTGTTGAATTTCTACCACTAGTAAATGTATAACTCCATGTCATTCCGCCCATGTTCCCACTGGAGTTTTGTTGAGCCAAGGACAATACAATTCCCAGGTTGAATGGTCCGCCTCTCAAACAGGCGCCTGTATTGTTGAAGATAACAATGAATTGGCTTTCACTCATATTCATGTTTCCTGCGAAATTGTAAGCTGTACGCTGTACTGTAACCGACACAGTCAAATTCTTTGTGAAATATAAATCTTTACTCATAATATCAATATGTCGGAACCGGTCATTAGTACAAACATCAAATGAATCGCAAGTCCGCTGGTGGTGACGTCACGCGACCTACTTACAAGTCTACCCCCACCACAGTGTGGCTTCTACAGAGCCCTGATGTTACAGCTCGAGGCGAGGAGAACATTAAATGTCTGATCGCAGCGGAGTTGAGACGTCTTGGAATTGTACCCGATTCATTGTGCCCCGTGTTATTGTGTTAAGTTGTAATTTCAAGTAATTTGTTAGTTTATTATAAACAGTGTATCGCACCCAGTGTATTTTCATTGCACGAAACCCATCGTCTGCCCACATGATGTACGAGCCTAACGGAATAAATCCTGACAAATCCGACAAATATAATTATTTTCAGGAGCGGCAATACTAAAATGTAGATGCCAAGTCGGGAGAAATCTGGGCAGTCTGCCTAGCTATCATAATCAGCCTGTTACTTTCCCTCTGCTGGGACACAGGCCTCCGCTCAGTGAGAGGGAGTACAGCATATAATCCACCTTATTCAAGACAGACATTATTTTAGTTCAATGCTAATATGAGAGAAGCTCATCAAAATTGGATACCTAAATAACGGATCTAAGACGTTTGACCTAAAGACACTTGCACGAATGGACATTATGCGCGAATAGACATTTGCGCGACTGATACTTATGCGACAGACACTTGCGAGTCTTAATGGCCTGTCCGATTCCTTACAAACAAAACATATCATCCGGCCTGATATTACTCGAAGGGTGGGCTAAGTTGTACCTGTAAGTATTTGGTTATGGTCCAGACAGACTGGAAGATAATAGTTACTATCGCCTTTTTTTAAAGTTCCGTAGCCGAATGGCGGAACAGAACAACACAAAAAACGGAACCCATTCGTCATGTCTGTCTGTCCGTCTATATATTACAGTCACTTTATTCCGAAACTATTAGGACTACACAGTTGAAACTTGGTAGGTAGATGTATTCAGTTAACCGCTTTATGATTTATACAAAAATAAAAAAAAATATATACATGGAACTGAAACAATTTTATTACATACATGGAACTGAAACAATTTTATTTTTTTATCGATCCTATACTTGCGGGGTGTCTATAGATAGGTCTTTAAAAATGACATTGAGGTTTCTAAAACCAGTTTTTCTCAGTCATTCGTTTGAAAGATAGACAATTCCAAAGTGGTAAAATGTGCCCCCCCCCCCCCTTAATTTCTAAAGTAAGAGGAAGAAAATTCTGAAAGAATGTAGGATTGCAAAACGTAAAAAAAACAGGTCGCCTAACTCCCACATGGAAGCAGTAGTAGGACTCCAGATCTGTTGGTAGTAGTACCGTGACCAGCAGGCTCTTCGCGAACGGACAGAAGAAGCAGCTTCCCTCGAGAGCACGTTTCTAAGAGACCGGTTTGTGTTAAATTAACCTAAATTTTGATGTCAATATTTAGGTGATTTTTCTATGACAATTAGTGGTATGTTAACCTAAGCTTACTCGGTTGTTTTACATATTTATATCAAAAATGCCAGGAATATATAACTTCAAACCTTTATTCATTTATTTAATATATTTTACAAGTCATTTATCAGGTGATGAATTTACCAAGATGGCTTATGCAATAGCAGAACTTATTTAGATGTGGATGTGTCGCGCTGATACAGTTCGGCTCTTCTCCGTATCTAAAATAGAATATTATCGTTAAAATATCGGAGAAGGTAAAAATACCAACAGCTCAAACAATAGCATCCAATAAATAATTACAATATCATTTGTTCGTTAGCTAGATATCGGATTACAACTATGCAAATGCATTTGCATTTTATTGCATTTGCATTTTTTTGAAGAGTTGGTGTAGGCTTCCAGTCTAACCGAATGGAGCTGAATACCAGTATTTTACATGGAGTGACTAAATATCTTACCTCCACAACCCACTTTGTACTGGGTAATACAATAAGGGGTATTGTATTACCCAGTACAAACTGGGTTGTCAGGCTTTCAGGCCACTGACTACAAACCTAAAAACAAAAACAACCGACAACCGTTACCGCTTAACGTGCTTTTCGCGGCACGGAGGAAACTCGGTATGTGGTAATGGGTCACCCATCCATGGAGCAACTTAGGCAAGCGCGGCTTAACCTGAAGATCGACCCGAGCGGTTGTTATTATTTAACCACGAGATTTTGAAGATAATGTACTATATTTGATATTTTTTGGGCATGTTTCCTTTTATTTTGACTGTATTTAACTGGAAAAATGGAAAAATTTGAGAGGTGATACCCGCGAAAAACACCTTTTAAATAGTGCCCATCGACCTAAGTGCTGAGAGCAGCGGTGGCCCAGTGGTGGAGACCCCGACTTACGAGCAGTAAGTCGTGGGTTCGAATCCAGCCAGGCCCATTACTTTGTGTAAGTTATTTCATCACCACTGCTCTCAAAACGGTGAAGGGAAACATCGTGAGGAAACCGGCATGTCCTAGAACCAAAATTTCGAAGACATGTGACATCTACCAACCCGCACAGGGCCCGCGTGGTGAATTATAGCCTATTCCCTCTCATAGAGAGGAGGCCTGCGTCCCAGCAGTGGGAACATTAATGGGCTGATTATGCTTATGCTTATGCTTATGACCTAAGTGCATATAGAACAATTATTTTCATGTTAGAAAAATGTTTTAATTAATAGAAGGTTCAATCGAACGCGTGACTAATAATTATATGACACGTTGATGAATGTATGTCATAATGTTATGTTGCATTTTTTATTCCTTTTCTTGCTTATTTCAAGCATTTATGATGCATATACGGTCTCTCGGCAGACAATGTAAGATGTTTTATGTGTTTTTGAATTGTGCCCAAACATATGATGTAATTGGAACATTGTAAAAATTTGAACACAGGGAACCTCGGTCCCGTAAGTCATGTAACTTGGTTATTCATTTTAATTTTTTAGTTTCTTATTTCGTCGGTTCATCTTTTTGTTAATTTTTAGTTCTATTTGTCGTAATCACATAAAGTTCCTAGTGCCGGGACGTAGGCCTCGTCCCTTTGAAAGGCAGCGGGTCATATTCGACCAGAAGGGTCCAGTGCATGTTAATGGATGTCATATGTCTTCAAATTTTCGGTTTTAGTGATTTTTTTCCTTCACTAGTTTGCGAGCAGTGAAAATCACAAAACTACTCACAGAACGGTGACGCAAATGACTCAAAGAAATATATTACGTATTTGCAACAAAGTTACTACATTATCATAAAGTAATTGAAGAAAGCAGAGATAATGCACTTACCTGCTAGTTCTAGAAATATCTTTTTCGGACAGGGTAAAAGAATTAGTTTGAGTGTTATACGCAAATGTTCCTTCGAAAACACCTCGACCAGGACCTAAGATTATCTGAAACATCATTACATAAGTGAGTTTTTTATCATCATAGCCAACGTCCATATGTTAACACTCTGTACGTAATCAGTATCTGATCTGCTTCCCCTACAGATGACGGGCTAGGGACCCAGGGTGTATTTATTCCGTATTTCTAAAGAACTCTTTGCGTTTCTCGGGAAGCACTCCATAAAGACCACACACAAACCTTAGCCTGATAATATTCCTTAAACGCTCTTGGTGCTTTTCTTATAGGATTTCCAAGATAAGAATCTTCTTCCTTTTCGTAACCATTTTTCAAAACGTGCTTGTTCACATTGAGTTGTAACACCCATTCTATGGATACTAGTCGTCTTCTTGCGCATTTTGATCTGTAACATCATCAAGTTGTGAGTGTGAGCTCAAATACCGAAATCGACAAAACGCGTTGTGGCATTTTCAAAACGACCACAACGCTTTCTAGCAAACATAAAACGAGCATGTAGCGAGATTCACGTCGTGTCTGTTTCGATTTTGGACTACACGCGTTCTGGTAATGAGGAAATGCCATAAAGCGTTCTGAGCATTTTAGAGGTAAATAAATGGAGCTTGTTGACGGTGACGGATGTAGACGAGGATGACCATTATCATTAATTCACATAATTATAATCCATAGAATACATAATGCATAAAATTAAAATAAAACCAATTTGTACATTACATTACCAGTATTAATAAAATAAAATAAAAATCAACTTGTACATTACATAAAATAAAAATTAAATAATTTAAAATGAATTCAAAATTGTGTTAGTATTCGACATTATTAAATAATATGTTAGTGAGCGGTCAAAACAATGCGCACCCATTTGTTTTGAATAGGGCAAGCCGTGCAAAATCCAATCATCGCACTGCTCTACTAGCAGTCAAGTAGAACGGACGTGTGTATTAGCGATTTTATTTTTGGTGTTACAAATAGTTATGAGAAATATCTAAGAACTAAGTAGATAATATATCAAATATTGAAAACAGCCCTCGGAGTATTCCACCTTCTAGCAGCCCTGCGACCAAACCTCAAAAACCTTTCGATGTAGAAAAAGAAAGATTAGAAACAGTGGAAGGCAGCGATATTAGTACCTGGTTGGTCTCCATCGACAAATGCCCAAATGAAGTCTGTCTCATTGCTCAGGAAGGACCGCTGAACTCCGAACTAAAACTGAGGATCAAGAACCTTTCGCGCAAGGTAGGAGATGCCGTTACACAAATGGCAGTTTACTACCAGGCCTTAAAGCTAAAAGACAAATTATTTCAAAACTCTGCTCAAGTGTTGAAAGAAAAACGGGACCTCACGAATTGCCTTGAAAATTTCCAGCAAACAATTCATATTCATATTTTTTTATTTTGTATT
This sequence comes from Noctua janthina, assembly GCA_963576755.1. Lineage (NCBI taxonomy): Eukaryota > Metazoa > Arthropoda > Insecta > Lepidoptera > Noctuidae > Noctua > Noctua janthina. Next base: position 12,799,913 of record OY755055.1, read on the forward strand.
CCATATTGTAAATAAGATGTTACAAAGGGCTTAAAGTTAGATACATAAATATGGACCCTATAAGGGCACAGCAAGGTAGGAGAGAGGAAGAGAGCTTTAATTTTATTATTAATTAGTTGTTATATAAAAGTAACAACACGCAAAATACGCGCTTTGAACGTGGAATTGCGTGAATTCAAACTAGCATTAAAGAAAACTGCACCAAAACAACTATGGCATAAAAGTTTTATTCGTTGACATGGTTAAAACCAACAAGAATAATGACTTGTGCCCTAATAACGTTAGCTCTATTGCAATTTATCCAACATATAAATTAAAATCTAGTGACGACACAAAATCCCTGGTTCATAAAATTACGTAATCCAAAAAACGGGGGCGATATTATCCGCACGGAGACAAAAGACGACATTGCAAAACATAAACAATCGTCTCAGCTAGTTTGTTCCGGTTTTAAATGGAAGAACCCCATAAGAGAAGATCAAGAATTGCTGTTATAGGAGTTCCAACCGTTTTAAGTGATCAAGAAGTCTACGATTGCATTTATGAGCAAAACTTAGCCGACAAGCTGCCTAATTTACCTCGTGACTCTTTTATGGCTTTCATAAAATTAAGTCACAAGTCGAGTAAAAACGACGGACCAACGTGTAACTTTCCTCTTGAAGTTACTGCCCGCATAAGAAAGGCCTTTTTTTTTCGGACGGGAAATCATCAAATGACCCCCCCCCCCCCCACTCTGGGCGGAGCGGAAGGGAGTGTCAGACCTGTACTGACTAAAACCCATCCATGTTCCTTCTTTGCCCTTTGTGTTCCAGGGCCACGGTATCTCTTTTGAATAGTCCCGCAGCCCTGGCAGGCATCGGCCCATGCGGTCCTCTACTTGGTTGCTGACATCTATAAGAAAGGCCCTTAGAACCAAAACTGAGGGTACATTAATTATATTGGCCATTACCGTAGCCAGCGACATGGCCGCTAGTTGCCCCTATCTTACCTAACGATAGTTGTTCCGGTTGTAAAGAACAAGGGATAGGGGCCCTTGTTCTTTCCAACCGGAACAACTATCGTTCTGGTAAGTTCATCCGGCAAATAACTGCGGTAGGTGAACTCCTGCATTTCTTAGATGCTCAATGCTGAGACTGTCACAGCCAGGAGACCTTACCTCGCTGAATGCATACTGCGAGTAACTTGTTGCATATGTTTTGCCATAAATCTCACAACTCGCTTCTGATTAACAGTCTCAGTACCATTGCATCCAAGAGTTGAGGGACGCCTCTGTTCCGTAGAATCACAATGTGGTGCTATTTTAAAATAATCTTTAACGAGAGCACTGACCCCATCCACGCTCACAGGAAAGCCAGGTCTAACGTTCATTTTCCCAGTTTGCTTCCAAAACAAGTTAAAATCTCTGTCAGTATTTGTGAATAGCTATACTGGTCTCGCACATATCGCAATGGACTCGACCCTTATTAGGCTTACCAGTTTGAACCCATGTGGTAACCAGATACGTGTTTATTCCACCCCGCTATATATAATGCCTATATATATATATATATGCCCGCTATATGTATATAAGGAATATCCAAGATGGCTATAATATTATAAGTTTTTAAAAAAACTAAAAATCCGAGCGCAGTACAAAAACTGAACAGCTGAAAACAAGCATATAAATAAAAGTTGGAAGAACGCGGCACCCATTCGAAAATAAAATTATAAAATGGGTTTTTTAGTTTTTATAATAACTTTTTCGGTTCGTCACATTCACAATTTATTTTTACGCGTAATTGTTCAGGATTTTCCACCGTTTTTTTTTTTTTTCCAACACAAGATCATAATGAAATCATAACTTTCCTTTCCTATCTAAAGTGAGTATGATGCTATCAATAAAAACCCAAGAAAGCTGTGGCAAAAGCCAGAGCAAACGCCCACAACAAGCTTTATGACACTTTGGATAGTACAGTAGGCCAAAACTAACTATACCGGCTTGCTTGAGCTAGAGAGAGAAAGTCGAGAGATGTATGTCAGATTAAATGCGTAAAAGATGAAGCTAAAATAGTACTTTCAGATGGTGAGAAAATTAAGGATAGGTGCAAGGGGTACTTTGAAAGTTTGATAAATGAGGTAACTGGAGTGCTAAACAATAAACCAGCGAATGAGAGGTTACTAAGAAAGGTTTGTAAGGATGAAGTCAGAATAGCAGTGAATGGTAAAACAATAGGACCAGATGGAATACCAGTTGAAGTTATTGCGGGTGGATGAATGGACGTGGTTAGCTTTATTCTTCGATATGTTGTTGCTGGAAGACGCCATACCTAACGAATGGTGTAACGTCTTCAAAAACAAAGGTGACATCATCTTTGTTTTTATAGTATGTGGCATTAGCTTTATTAAAGACAAATAAAAGAAATAACCTTATTAAAGCAAAAGGTCCTTCTTTATTTGTCTTTCTTTCACACAACAACGGGTCGCCATGATTCACGCAGGCATTGTTTTGGCTCGGAGAGAAGAACGTTGTCCTGTACTCCCACGGTAGGTTCGAACCCGCAGACAAAAGCCAATCATCAATAGATATAATTTAAAACTTACCTTTGCACTTCACTAATGCTGTCAATATACTCGGCAAGTGCAAAAGCTGCTTTGTTGTACATTTCTGGATGAGATACGTTGGACCATTTAGTGCAAGAACACCAATGTTGTACGATGCCAGCCTCGGGACATGTTCGACTTTTAGGTATCTGAAGACGTCAAGTATAGTCAAGGATCACTAAATATTGACTATAGGACAAATCAATATATTGTACGAGACGAAAGTAGGTATCATCAATTCGAAAAGAAGAAGTCGACCACAGGACAGTTCTTCTGATGAGCAATCTAACTCCAATCGACTTCTTCTTCTTACAACTATTAATTAACCTTCAAGCAGTCGCGCGGCGTCAAATCGGACGCACTTGATGCATTTTTGTTTATAATTTCAATTATTTCCGTCACAACTTTTTCTCGCCTCAAGTAGCGTCTCCTATGTTCATTACAATAAAAAACCACTGCATACCACACTTCTCCGCCCGTCCCGTGTGGCTCAAATTAATTTTGTAGGTATCATACGCGGTGGCGTAGGCGTCGAAAAGACTACTCGCATCCCGTCGCGGTCATGAATCATCAAAAATGTATCTCAGGACTTGTTTGTGAAAAGCCTGTTGTCGAAAAGGTTACTCAACACTTTGTTTGCACATAATTTACAAAAATATTTTCGCTTTTTCACCAAAATTTATAAATTTTATAAAAAATTGCTCATCGACGAACAGTAGAAAATTTTATTTACGGGCCGTGATAACGTGACAAACATTGTTCCAAACCTAAAGAAATAGATTTATTTTAAAGTTATCACTCGCTGACCCGATAGACATTGTCCTGACCCAATCGATTCTCAGGATGTCGACAACAGCGCCACCTACCTGATCCAACTATAGCTAAGAACCATCCAGGTGACCCCATAAGTACAAATAAAAAAATCATCTAAATCTGTCATGCCGAGACCAGCCGAGAGCACCCGAGAGTAAAAAGGAATAATTACGACCACTACTTTTCCCGACGGACTACTATTTTTTTAATTGTTTTTTTTACGGTTTTTTTACTTTTCCCGACGGACTACTATTTTTTTAATTGTTTTTTTACGGTTTTTTTAAAGAAATATTTAAAAATATGTAAAATGTTTATATAAAATTAATAAAGGAATAACCATAACCCTATTTATAAGACCTTAATATACCATGTTTTAAAACAAACAAAAAATATTCTATTCTATTCTACAAAATTAATCGATGCATACCGGTTCCAACAAACTCATGGCTCTTGGAAGATCAGCACCGAAGACTTTGTACTTATTGCTTTTATCCTTCAAGTTCAACACATCTAGTACAGTGGTGTGGATATCAAAGGGCGTCGTCAAAACATCTATATTTTGTTTAAGCGCCGCCAAAGCGTCAGGCCTGAGTTGTTTCAGCTTTTCTGGTAAAATTATTGCCATTAAGGGCAGACGTTCTTCCAGCTTTCCTTGATATGTGTTTCGCATATTCGTAATCCTGAAATATAAGAGAATTGCGTGATTGCTTGACGGTCTATCGAGAGCTCATGTTGAAGCATTGCTCCAAGATTGGCTGAATGGAATAGAAACTGAAAGTTATAAAAAAAACAAGCATATCTTTCCTTAGTGCTCACCTTCGCTATAAAAGAAACATTAGTGCTAAAATGCATACTTATGAACTCAGATGGTAAGGACTAAGGGTTGTTAGATTTATATTTATTAGTTACTACTAACACCATCTACCCGTTGTATACTACGCCGTGTACATTACACCGTGGCATTTTGATTTTTGTCACAAATTAAGAAGACTAAGAAGATATCATTGTTTTAAACAATACCATATCAACTGTAGCATACAGACAACTCAATCAAACATTAAAATAGTAACCCTTAAACTCCTAAGCAAAACGGTTTGGCAGAAAGAATTAATCGCATTAATATAGAAAATGCTAGATCAAATAATAAGTATTTTTTTATGCTAATTTGGACAAACAGTTCTGCGAAGAAGCCACAAAAACTGCGGTATATTTACAAAACCATAGTGAATTGCCTGCCTTTAACGAAAAAAACTCCGGGTGAAATCTGGATAAGTGAAAAAGCTAGACTAGACAATGACAATAGCTTTAGTAGCCAAGGGCTAAAATGGGTGACCAAATACTCCGAAATATTTTATTCCTAATTTCGATGTTCCGATTTCATTATAACTAAGAATTATAATGTCTATTATTAAAAATCACGAAGTTTATTATACCGAAAGTCGTAAATGCGATTTGTTTGTTTTCCGATTTTCATACGTTGGAAGAATCAAATGCTCGATGGGTTCTCCGTCCGAAAAACGAGACTGCAATTCTCAATACTTCCAATAAACTGCTAAAGTTAGGATTCTGATTCTCATTCAATTAGTACACCATTTAGTTACTCAAGTCGGATCCGGTCGTTAGTATGGACATAAAATGAATTGGAAAGCGCACCTGTGTGCAGTGGTGATATCACGCGACCTACTTACCAGTCTCTGCACAACACAGCGTGCTTCTACAGAGCCCTGATGTTCAAGTGAAAGGAGGGCGACAGTCAATGTCTGATCGCGGCGGAGTTGAGACTGAAAATGGCGAACTACGAAACTCATTTTTAGCGTGGTGTAGCGAGGCTAGAATATCCATTTTAACTTGGTCTTCATAGTCTTGGCACCACTTTAACTTTGGCTTGAAAACTCTCCTAGCCTCATACATTTCGTTAAAAAGTAACCTAAATGGTAGGCTTACCATTACCACGCCCACAACAAATATTTCTGCCTAGCCTCTCTGTGAACCCCGGCAACATGTTTGTTCCAGCCTACTATTACCCGTTTGAGCGCCTATTGCCGCTTCCTCGGCCCGCCACAGCAGCGTCACTTAAGGCGCGTACGATGTCGGCATACAGCTTTTCAATTACAGTTCGATAACTAAGATCGTTACACATCGCAGCATTTACCAAGTTCGTGTAGGAAGTCAATTAGTCTTAATGTTTCATGACATTTACGGCTGATAAGCTTGGATCTGGTTTTGACTTCTCTCACACTACCTTGTTCACACATACGACATTGGCACATATCTTTGGCAGTATCACATTCAAATCACATTCAACAACTAGTGGCAGGTGGTCAAACCAAAGTACATCATAAACTACATGCACATTCCTGACGGAGGCCAGGTCAGTTGGCATCTCAGCTGTTTCCAAATATTTCAATTCTACAATACCATTATTAACACATTCCTTACAAAAATTATAACGTATATCAATGTGTTTGGTTCTTTTATTAAAATTATTATTCGAAGACATCTTAAGCTTAAGTTCCCCCTGGTTATCATCACATAAAGCTATGATATGACTGTTCAATTATTTCCTTAGAGAAATTAAGTAAAAAATAACTTTCCTACGAGTTATTGCTGCTATACCTATGTATTCAGCTTTGGCGCTTGAGAGAGCAACTTTCTTTTGTTTTTTTGCCTCCCTTGAAATAACACTTACAGCTAGCTTAAAACATATACCTGAACAAAACCATTAAGACCTGTCTATGAGATTATTCCCCCAATCTGCATCAACATTTCCTACAAATTTTGAATTACCACATTTGGAACATTTAAATCCAAAACGTTTAGTTTTCTTAAGGGCGTCAACGTAGCCCGCGAAATTCAAATTTTATTAGGTTTTTAGCAATTTTTAGTTAATAGCTTGGAAACGCGCATTTTTTTAAATTTCGTCTTGTACAAAACTTGTTGTATATTGATGATACCAGCTATCGATTAATATAGGTTTTATGCGTGGCCGCAACTTTGAAAAAAAAATTAAAGGGCTGCGGGACTGTTCGAAAGAGATACCGTGGCCTTGGAACACAAAGGCAAAGAAGGAACATGGATGGGTTTTAGTCAGTATAAGTCGAAGAGCGGAAGTGACACTCCTTTCCGCTCCGCCCAGATTGGGGAGGGGGGGTCCGTTGATGATATCGCAAACGAAAAAAAAAAAAAGGCTTCATAGAAAAATCTTCCAAGCCCATCTACCAGTTGCTTTGGTAGTTATTTAGTCATTGTATGATTGAAGTACATAATATAAGTTTAATAAACGTTCTGTTCATTCACTCTTTCCCGAAACTTGCCTTTGATTTACTATTATGGCTCACAGGCTGTGCCTGTAAATATCTGTCAGGGAATGAATAAAAAGATAGATTTTTGGTACCGAGATCCGTGGTCTCCCATAACTATGACGAGTGTGTCATCAAACATCCGTCTTGCAGCTAAAATCTCCAGGAACCAAACCACGTCATCGTCTGCTGTGCCGATCAGGTTGACGTCGCTGTGGCTGATATCTGCTATGAACGTGAAGCCGAACTTCTTGCCGTCTAACCGTAAGAACTGGTACAAGAAACATGACTTTAAATCGAGTAAGGGCCGTGTAAAAATTGTGCGCATGTTGGACCACAGACACAGAAGTTCCACACACACATTTATCGATTTTATGAACCGCAAAAATAACCATAAGTATCAATAATAATGAATGTATGGTCTAGGAAAAGATTAGAATCACTACTATGTTGACACCAGAAATACAAAAGCTTTTACTATTTCAATACATGAGAATTTTTACAATACGAAAACTGTCGATCGAGATATTTTAATTATGTACTGTATATTTAAATTCTAATTCTTCCATCCCCATTCAATCATCGGACGAGCAGAGATACGGCAAAGCGTCACCGGTATATGGCTGAAATTCCACGGACTCGAATAAATCGCTATGCTTCCACATGTATAGTGCGAACCGCCATTCTGTGGAATTTACTGCCGTCTTCTCTGTTTCCCGATCATTATAATCTGGATCTCTTCTAAGTTCGAGTGATCTTCTTCTAGGCAAGCGTGCTCCACCCTAGGCCGTATCATTGCTTCGCATCAGGCGAGTTGTGGCCAAACGCCCATTTAGTAATTAAAAAAAATACCTCATTGGTGAGATTTAGAAGCAGCTGATATTGGGGAGTGTCTCCTACGCAGTATTGTTGGGGAAAAAAGAATGGTTGTTCATTTTCGCATTCCTGTAAAAAGGCTCGAAGGTAGTGGTCTGCGGGTTGCTGACGGAATCCATTAAACCTATACTGGAAGGTTCCCACTGACGGTGTATCTTCGAAGTACGCTGATCGATACCTGGACAACAAAGTGACGTTACAATGATAATTAAAAAAAAAACTAACGGCACCTACGGCCACGACTACAGTCACGTTGTAGGTAGCAAGTCAGATCAAACTCACCCGTATTTCTTTAACTGGTGGAAAATAAACAATTCATGATCAACAAATACTTTTTTTGTAATCGTTTTTCTTGCATCTGGATGTTCATATTCAGACATGCCTGAGAGTAATGGATACAAAGCGGCAGCAGTACCATCACCGACAATGTTGTAACTGAAATGAAACTTAGAAGTAAACAGAAGTTCTACATTGAAATAAGATGTGGAATTAACCTAGTGGTAGCTTCTTACCCGTTCAAGATGACCGCTCTATCAGTCAAGTATTTGAAACTTTTTGGCATTTTCCTGATAAACATATTGTGGGATGTGGAGTCGAAGGCTAAGAACAAGACATTATAGGAATCTTTACGATCTGGGGGAATCGGCTTGGTCTTTACTGGACGGAAACCTGCCTTGACTCCAGACCATCGCGAATATCGTCCGATGTAACTGTAAAGTTATATGTCCGTTAGGAGATAATATTGTGATTGTGAGTCTGGCACAAAACAAAACACGCTGTTTTTTTTTTGTTTTTTTTCTTCACAGCACGGTCATCATAACGTAGACATTTCATTTGGTATTACTAGCTTTGCCGCGACCTTCATCCGCGTGAAATTATTATAAAAATATTACTACCGGATTTTGTGAACAATTTCATGGGGTTTAATTTATTTGCACGGACCACTAATACATTTTCCTTAATAAAAGTAGCTGAAGTTACTGCTTATAACATCAGCCAGTAAAAGTCATTAACCCGTTCAAGTTAGACATGCAAGCTTACAAAAATTCGCACAGAGCTGACCTTGAATTTTTTTTTTGCAAATGTCGGATCCATGGACAGTTTCACGCTTCATTTGTAATGACGTTCTCAACATTCGTACCAAGTTTTAGCTCTATGCGAATTATTGTAACCTTACCCCTATTTTTTGAGCTAACTTGACCTTACTACCTACCCAAATATAATTTTCTAATTGTCTAATTTTCAGTTAGTACAGCAGTAGGTTAATTACGTAATTTTTTAAGATCCAGTTAATTCCATTATAATTTAAGTAAAACTAACCTGTTGAACTCCCTACCAGAGCAAGATACTTTGACATGATCGCTTCTGTTGAGCGTATACTTTTCGTCTCCACTCACTTGGGTATTGTCGGACAGGAAGTATAGTGAATCATCTACATACACAATGTCTTTATAACTACAAGTGACATCACTAATGTTTTTTAATATTTCTTTCTTGACATAGCATTCGGATTTCTGTAATTTGAAATTATGTATTTACTTCCTTGAGTTCTACGTGGATACCGAGAAGGACGGTCCAAATGTTTCAAATCCTATAACTATTGTTTGAAGCTTATGTCATACATTATAAGTAAAACAAGCTTCATATATTTCTTGCTAACTCACATTACAAATAACCCAATCATTGCCTTTGCAACGTATTTTCTTCGCATTAGAGACAAACTTCATAGCTTCTGCGGAAAACGGATCAACTTTTGGTATTTCGCAGCCCTTGCCTTTTTCTTGTAAATAATACTCTATCAGGCGGCTTTCGACGAGTCTGCAATGATAGTCCCATCGTATATTTAGGTACACACAATTGCCTAAACATAATATTTATAAATCGCTTCGAATGAAGCTGTTTACTTATCTATCATCGAAATTCAGTTGGTAAGTTCGTTTGATTTTGGCGACATGGAAAGAGCGACTGTCGCAACCCCGTGCAGGGCACGCCACCATAGTGGCGATAAGTCCCCTCTTTGAGGAGTGGCTAGAGAGGCGCCACGGCGCCCTCACCTACCGCCTGACGCAATTCCTCACCGGACACGGTTGTTTCGGGAGGTTCCTGCACCGAATCGGGCGGGAGGAAACGCCCGGGTGTTTCCACTGCGAGGATCGTCCGGAGGACACGGTGGAGCACACCGTGGAGGTCTGCCCCGCTTGGGCGGAGCACCGCCGTGTCCTCGTAGCGGCGATTGGCGGCGGCGATCTCTCGCGTCCGGCCCTGGTCCAAGCCATGGTCCGGAGCGAGAGGGAATGGGAAGCTGTCACCTCCTTCTGCGAAGCAGTCATGCTAGTGAAGGAAGTGGCGGGACGTGAGAGGGAAAGAACCTCACGTCCCAGCCGCCGCAGGAGACGCCCTGAGCGTCGGGGGTCACGTGGTGGCTCCTGGCCACCGCAGGCGCGGGCCTGTGGACGGCGAGTTATGGGCTAGCTCGTCGTCCGGCCGTCTTATGACGACAGGCCGTGTCGACGGCGCGTTCGTGTTCCAAGTGCGCCTCAAAGAGATGTCAGCAAATAAGTAGGGGTCCGCATGGGCCGATGCCTGCCAGGGCTGTGGGACTGTTCGAAAGAGATACCGTGGCCCTGGAACACAAAGGGCAAAGAAGGAACATGGATGGGTTTTAGTCACAAGTCTGACACTCCCTTCCGCTCCGCCCAGAGTGGGGGGGGGTCATTTGATGACTGCCAATCCGAAAAAAAAAAAAAAAAAAAGTTCGTTTGATTTTTAAGTATTATTGGTTTTAGCTTAAGTAGGTAATCAGAAAGCTTTATTTGATGAAATAAGATAAATAAGATTTTTCTTACAGTTGAGTTTCGCAAAAATTCATTGGTTTATATTCATCATCATCCTGATCCTGGGTGATGAAGTAAGGAGTAGCCAGGGTTATGACTAACGCGACAAACACACAAATGCGTAGCCGTTGCACGCCTAAGAGCTTCTTCGAACATATAAGAACCTGAAATAATTAGATATATTATTACGTTTTTTGTATTGTGAAGTAAAAACTAAGGTTTTTATTCCATCTAATGTTGACAACACCGAGTACTACTTCGAGCGGTTGCGAGTGCACGTTTGGACAATGGAGCCGAACAAGAGCCCGCGCCATCTGATTTTTGCTTTTTGTAGGGAATTGGTTTGATCAGTGGTTGACACTTTAATCGGTTTTGGTGCGTATCTGTCGCGTTTAATGTTATAAATAAAATAAATAAAAAATAGCACTAGGTCAAAATGGGGAGAATACACTACACATGTCCATTAGCTTTCACTTCAGAGACATGGGCAGATTGCCCTTAAAATACTTCTTCATGGACTTTCCAGGAATTTTCAGTTCGTCTTGCAATTTCCTTATCTTGCCTTGCCTGGAAAGAGATTACTTGGCCCAAGTAGATACGATTCTTGGACATATTGGATTATATTATTTCTTGGACATAAAATATTTGTCGGATCCGGTCGTTAGTATGGACATAAAATGAACTGGAAAGCGCGCCTGTGTGCAGTGGTGACATCACGCGACCTACTTAACAGTCACAACACAGCGTGCTTCTACAGAGCCCTGATGTCCAGCTCGAGGCGAAGGTGACAGTCAATGTCTGATCGCGGTGGAGTTGAGACGTCTTGGGACTGTACCCGATTCATTGTGCCCCGTGTTATTGTGCTAAGTTGTAATCTCAAGTAATTCGTTAGTTTTGCTAGAAACAGTGTATCGCACCCAGTGTGCTTTCATAGCACGAAACCCATCGTCTACCCACATGATGTACGAGCCTAACGGAATAAATCCTGCCATATCCGATATGTCAGGATTTATTCCGTTGTTAAATATTAATCATCATCCGAAAATGTTCGGAACACATGACTGAAGTCTTGTGAGGTTTCCACTGGTCTTCACTTCGTGTCCTCTGTATGATATCTCTCCAACAATTCGCTATTACGGAATCCGTAGGAAATCTGAGACCCAAAATATTAGAAAATAAAAGTTATAATTTTCGACATTTTCTGATCAAGTAACCTAATAAGTTATATAGTTGTCATTTTATGATTTACGAAGATGTAGTGATATTGTAATTTGTCTTCCATAGCTCCCGCAAATCTCCCTAGTAAATAAACTTGCAACACCGGCCAATCAGTCTAAACTCTGATAAGAAAATCGTTTTTTTTAGTGTGTTATTAGACGGTTTTCCCACATAATAATTGCGACACAATTTAACAACACGAACTAAATAATTAATTATTTTTCGTGAGCACGTTATTACTAAGTGATCGAAATGACACTGGCGAGGTGAGGTGAGAATCGAGTCTACCTATACCAACCTAGACTTTATTATTTTGAGCATTTCTGTACAGACGTGCGGCATCTAGACAGGCTGCATAATCAAAGAATTCGCATTAACATTCTACGTGAACAGACATAATACAGAAAATTTTGAGTAAAACTGTGCAATTATATTACCGTGTACACCTTGTTTAAAGCAATGGATACAAATTTTAATATCATTTTGCATAACACAAAACTCGCTAACCATAAAACAATTTTATTCTTTCTTAAAATTAAGTACTATATATCCTGAAGACAAAATCATAAGCAAATCATACGTCACAAAATGGCAAATGTCAGATGTTCATCGTCATCTTTGGATATTTTAAACAAGGAGGTAAGTAATCTTATTGCACAATATCTTTTTTGTCAATTATATTGGCATCGATGAGAAGCCGTTTGTACGTATGACACGTTATTTCACCAGAAACAGGGGGTCTAAAATGGCCACTATAAGCAACTCTTCTAAAACCAATTAGTTTCTCGAATTCTCAGCAGATCATTAGCAATTCTTCTAATTTTTATAAAATGGTGACATATTAACCTAAACTAAATTCATTTCATAACAATCAGATTTGTTGTAAATATTGCCACGTAAAAAACATATTCTTAGAGGCAGACATGATAGAATTACTATTAATATGATGGTTGATTTTAGCTGTCAGAATTGATGTAAGAACTTTATACACCGATGCTAAACAAGTGATTGGTCTATAATTTTTGGGCTCCGCAGTATTACCTGATTTATGGAGCAGGTGGATAATTCCTGTCGTCAAAAACTGGGGCAGCGACCCTGACTCTAAGGTTAATTGAAACTGGGATGCCAAGCGAACGTGCGATCTCTGAAATCATTGGATCCAGAAGATGTGCAGTCCATCCGGCCCTGGAGATTTCCAGTTAGGCAACGGACGGACTGCATGAGCTACGTCTTGGGGGCTGATGATGATTGCCCCCATTTCTGGTATTGGATCACACGCTCAACCAACCACCTTCAGTGTGACTGACAGGCACTGACCAGATGCTGCGCCAGAACGAAAACATGGCATCATCATCCGACAGATGCGTGTCAGTCACACCTTGGTCTGGTCGTTCCCAAGCCCTATATACCCACCTTTCATCGCTTTGGAATGTGCGATTTTAAGTGTATCGCTTCACTCGTCGCTTGTACCGACGAATACGGCTTACCCATACACAGATCTTCTGCTTCAAGAAATCGATACGCGCTGTGACGCGGCCCAAGTAGTCTCGAAAACTAAATAAAAACTAAAGTTCCCGAGAACGCCCGCCTCACAAAACGCTTCACTCTAGGTTGATGTATTTCTATTCTCCCATTTCTATTTAAAGTTTTTGAGCACTTAGTTCATAAACAATTAACATTTTTCTTTTCCGCTCGGGTCATAGCACTGTCACTGCACTTTTAAAAGTAACTGACGATATCCGCTGGGCAATTGAGAGTAAGTCACTTACCGTCCTTGTATTGCTTGACTTTAGTAGTGCCTTCAACTCAGTGGATTTCGACATCTTGGGAAAGAAAATCTCATAGAAAGTCTCATCAAGGCGGACACACTGAGAGCGTCCCCCAAGATAAGAATTTAAAGATTTGAGAATAGGTATTCTCAAATCTTTAAATTTCTGTTCTTCTGCTTTAGCCTGGTTCAATTCTTATCTTGGGGGACGCTCTCAGTGTGTCCGCCTTGATGAGACTTTCTATGAGATTTTCTTTCCCAAGATGTCGAAATCCACTGAGTGATGTGTCGAAATCATCTGATGAGACTTTCTCCGATTGGTGCAGCCTCACCGAGGGTGTTCCTCAGGGTAGCGTTCTCTCTCCTCTTCTTTTTTCTATTTTCATAAACATGGTCACCAGTGGAATCTCTTCCAATTTCCATCTTTATGCAGATGACTTGTAGCTCTACCGGCATTTTATTGTAGCTGATGCTAATTCGAAAACGATTTCATTATTCAAAACCAGAGTGAAAGAGCATTACCTTTTCTCTCAATTATGATTTATAATATACATATATATTTTTATTAGTTTATATATCTTAGCATTATGTATTTATATAAATGTATAATAATATTTACTTATATGTATATTTATATAGTATTATAGATTAAGTTAGTTAAGGGACATATACACATTTTTCTCTTCCTTTTTACACACTGTTGTCTACATTTCTTTTTCATTTTTCCTTTTTGCGGGTCTGCTGGCAGAAATTTCTTCTGAAATAAGCAGTACCTTTGTACTCATATATTATAATGTTATTTTCCTGTGTTGTCTTCTGTGTGTACATTAATAGTTAAATAAATAGCTTCGGAAAGCCACTTTACCTAGTGGCTGTGACATGCAGACTGAGAGACAGACAGACATGATGAATCTATAAGGGTTTCGTTTTTTGCCATTCAGCTACGGAACCCTAAAAAGTTATGTAAGTACTGTATTTTAGTCTGTGTAGCCTTGGCAATTGAATGCTTTTTGCTATTGTGGCCTGGATGCATCATAATTCATAACTACTAAAGCATATTGTAGAGTGTTGTAAATTACACTCATGCTTATTATTTATTCCAACTCTGAACCTAATATCTTTTGTGATATTTTGGATTCTTTCCCTCGACCTATTCCGAGCACGTTTCTAAGGGAGCGGTTTGTGTAATAAAGTAATGAATTTTATGTTTAAACATTTTATGTTAATGTGAATGTATAAACAATACATCCACATTAACATGAAAAATTTGCAGGTGATTTTTCTATGACAATTATTAATAGATACCACTAAAACCTAAGCTTTCTCGCTTGTTTTACATATTTATATCAAAAATGCCAGGAATATACAACTTTAAACCTTTATTAATCTAATTCATATTTCACAAGCCATTTATTAAACATTAATCAGGTGATGAATTTACCAAGATGGCTTATGCAATAGCAGAACTTATTTAGATGTGGATGTGTCGCGCTGATACAGTTCGGCTCGTCTCCGTATCTAAAATAGAATATTATCGTTAAAATATCTGAGAAGGCTATAATAGTACCTACTAGAGTAGGCACGGTCATTGTTGGTTACCGAAAAATCCCAACAGCTCAAAAAATAACTGTGTAGTAGTATAATATTTTTTTTAAATCCTGTCGGATTCGGAAGAGTGTTACTATAACTTTTAATTTCTATTTTTCAATTTCTTATTTCGTCGATTCAATTTTTTGTTAATTTGTTTTTTCTTTTTGTCGTAATCAGTGTATACAGTTTCCAGTGCTAGGGGGTAGGCCTCGACTCTTTAAAAGGCAGCGGGTCATATTAGACCACAAGCGTCCAGTGCATGTTAATGGATGTCACATGTCTTCGAATTTCCGGTTTTCGTGGTTTTTTCCTTCCTAGTGAAGGAAAAAACCACGAGCAGTGAAAATCACACAACTACTCGAAGAACGGTGACGCAAATGACTCAAAGATATATATTACGTATTTGCAACAAAGTTACTACATTATCATAAAGTAATTGAAGAAAGCAGAGATATTGCACTTACCTGCTAGTTCTAGAAATATCTTTTTCGGACAGGGTAAAAGAATTAGTTTGAGTGTTATACGCGAATGTTCCTTCGAAAACACCTCGACCAGGACCTAAAATTATCTGAAACATCATTACATAAGTGATTTTTTTATCATCATAGCCAACGTCCATATGTTAACACTCTGTACTTAATCAGTATCTGATCTGCTTCCCCTACAGATGACGGGCTAGGGACCCAGGGTGTCTTTATTCCGTATTTCTAAAGAACTCTTTGTCTTTCTCGGGAAGCACTCCATAAAGATCTCACACAAACCTTAGCCTGATAATATTCCTTAAACGCTCTTGATGTTTTTTTTATGGGATTTCCAAGATACGCATCTTCTTCCTTTGCGTAACCATATGTCAAAACATGCTTGTTTACATCGAGTTGTAACACCCATTCTATGGATACTAGTCGTCTTCTTGCGCATTTTGATCTGTAACATCATCAAGTTGTGTGTTAGGCTCAAAGGCCGAAAACGCTCAATGAGTGAAAAAGCAACTACAACGCGTTGTGGCATTTTCAAAACGACCACTAAGCGAAAGCCACGTAGTGGCTTCTTTAAAAACAAGATTCACGTCGTGGCTGTTTCGATTTTCGACAACAACGCGATCTGGCAATGAGAAAATGCCACAAAGCGTTCTGAGCATTTTTCAAACAGCCACGACACGATTTAGAGGTAAATATATGGAACTTGTCGATGATGCCGGATGTAGACGAGGATGATAATGCCTAAATGAATATAATTTTACGCATTAGGGCGTAGAGTTCGAAAGAAAAATAATTGGTAACCCACTTGTAAAGTGGGTTCAGCACGCTTTAAATGATAACAATATCTAAAATCGTCAGGTTTCATTATGAACGAAGTTTGGATTTAGGTAGTCAGTTATGCTTCTTTAAGATAGAATCACCAACATGGAAGATTTGATATAATTCCTACGTACATCATTTCCTCTAGTGATAAAGTTCACACTACCGTCACAGAAGAGGAAAAATATACCGAAAATATATGACGAGTTGGCAAATGATTTATTTATACTGAGCGGCATAATATCTTAAATGAAGGGGTAGTATTTAAACGAGCGAAAATAAATTCAAATTAAAGGTGTCAAAAATATTGAAAATGGGCTACTGAAATACTAAGTGAGCGACAAACAGTGGGCGAATACAAATGTTTAAAACAGTGACTTGGAAATACAAATTTGAGCTACTAGTTGTTCAATACGATCAGTGTAATAATTCAAGGACTCTGAAAAAAAACCTAAAACAAGGTTATTAACCACTAGATTGTAGATAAGGCGTAATCGATGTAGCCCCGCTGCGCGGGGTTCCTATTTCTGTTTGCAGGGTTTAAAGTAACCAAAGTGCCACAAGTCTCTCTCATCCTTCACCAGCTCTTGCTTCCTATATACTCCTTGCAGCAATGACCGGATAAATAGTTACTTACTTGGTACAATAGTCGCCCATTCAGTATATTGGTCGCCAATTAAATTTTTATTCATCCGATTAATAATTTCCCTAAATGTAGTGTTTCGAATAGAAAAACCATTTTGAAAAATACTATGATGAGAAGAGTACTATGAACTCACTTTTTTTTTTAATTTTTCTTATGAAATAGCTATTTGAAGATACACTATAAGCTTTTTAGTAGTTCGTTATGTAAAACCTCAATTGGAAAAATCGTCTCTATCTTAATATTGAAGTTGCCCTCTCTGTATTTCTAGTCGCTCACTTAGTAATTTAGTCGCACGGCTACAATTTTAATATCTGAAATAGATTAATCACAACCCAATTTTAGTAAGCTCGTTCTGGATTTTATTATTAATCAATATTGGTCGTTAGTTTAGTTAATTTTTCGCTTACTCAAATTCATACCGCTCAAGTTATTAAAACAGAATCTCATCATTAGTCGCTAAGTTTTTTTTTATTCGTTCGTTTTATAATTCCTCAAATAAAAACAGTACTCCTAAGTGTATACTCCAACTCCTACAAATCCGCCCCTAAGACGACCCACTGACTGTACTTTTATCCTGTAATCCCACGGTAGGTTCGAAACCGCAGGCAAAAGCCAGTCACCAATAGATATTAAATGAAACTTACCTTTGTACTTCACTAATGCTGTCAATATACTCGGCCAGTGCACTAGCCGCTTTGTTGTACATTTCTGGATGAGATACGTTGGACCATTTAGTGCAAGAACACCAATGTTGTACGATGCCAGCCTCGGGACATGTCCGACTTTTAGGTACCTGGAGATGTCAAGTACGGTCAAGACATCATTAAATCGACCGCACTTGGCGCATTTTTGCTTATAATTTCGACTATTTAGGTCACACCTTTTTCTCGGCTCAAGTGGCCTCTCCTATGTTTAACACAATAAAAAACCACTGCAAACCACACTTGCCCAAATTAATTTTGTATCATACGCGCCGTAGACGTCGGAAAGACTGCACGCACCCTAATTACTAAACTAAATTAGGTACTAAAGTAAATTTAACTGTTATTGTTTTGCTTAAAACAACAATAGTTAAATACACATAACTAATAAAATAACCTAGTCACCTGGTACCTTATACCACAAGGTGAATTTGACAACATCGTTTTGAGCATGAGTAATCTTTGCAAATGTGTTATAAATATCCAAAGTGCTCTTACAGTATATTACTTTTTATTTTATACAAAATTTATTGTTTAATAATAATAATTTAATAACTTTGTTTCCTGCTTTAATCACCAAAAAGTAACAAAATTTTAACTTTTTTTATTTTTACCTAACATTAAAAAATTAAATTTAAAAAAAAAGTTTTTTTTATATTTTCTGTAAAAGTATAAAATTCTGCGCACTTTGATACAAGCACGCTATAAGATTTTTTTTTATAGTTTTAAGCCTAATTCTTCGAATTCTTTATAGTTTGCAAGCCCTAAAGTAGAGTAGCATCGATTTTGGCCACGCGGTGACCGGATAAAAGCCTCTATGCTTAAAACCTTTCGATTCATAAGTAGATTAAAACCTTATGTGTTTATTAAACCTAATCGATACTATATGTCACCGGTCCCCAATAATCAATCAACAAAAAACCCGATTGTCGTCCCTTATTCACCTGGATTAACCATAAATTTTGAAACTTGAATTGAAAAATTGACATTTTTCACACAGTCGTGGAATTTATCTTTAAGGAGCAACATGTTAAAAGCTTGAGGTTAGAACCATTTAAAAATCTACCAGTTTTATTCAGTCTTAAAACGCATTTATTGATTCAGTTTTGCAACAAATACTACAGTAGTGTTTTATAAAATTGAATAGTCCCACTTGTGGCTTCAGCGAGAACAAATAGCCTAGATATCAGTTTTTCTGCTTCCTGCCGTTATTTAGGAGTTCTCAGTTCATGATTTGGTAGGTAGGTATAAATGAATTTTATAATACTTCCATACTTCAATGCTGTTTTTGTCGTATTTCCCTTTAATACCCTCGTCTCTGGTCTGAAACTGTTTTTTCGATTTAAAAGTTGACAGGGCTGTTTTTTTTAAACTAAACCCTGAGCAATAGCCATACCCACCGTCCCTATCTACAAACGTTAGGGTATGTCCTGAGTCAACAATCAGCCAGGAAGTTGTGTGCAGAGATTACCAGAAAGCGTTCGTCTGAACTTTTTACCAAAATAACCAGGACTATGCTGTTCGATGGCCATTTCAGGGAGCGACACCAGGAGCATCTACCAAACGAAGACCAGGGAGTATCTTAGCACGTAGACCGCAAATCATGAACTAAACTTATTGTGTTTCTTAATCTTATAATTAATTTATGTTCAACGCAAATCTCGTTAGATACATTTAGATCCCGGTTAATCCGGTAATTTTGTTCAATTCATTGAGACTTTTGACGTAGCTAGAATTCTTTCCCCCAAAACAAATGCAATAGTGGAATTGTCAAAAGTGAATTCCTAGGTACGCAACCAAATTGACTTATTTCCACGACTAAATTTGTTACCTACCTTTTTCAATTAAGTAGTGCACGTATCAAAAGACAGAAAGAGGGTAGACAGATTTTTCTGCACCTAATAATTTATTTACCATTTACCCGCATTCTCCATTCTCCAGTCATCCCGCGATCAAAGAGCTTGCAACAGCGTCGAAATATCGGGAGCTCAAAATAATTAATAATCACGGAAGATGTAAGTGACAGTATAAGTCTAGAAAAATAAATCTTATTTTATTATTTTCTACAAAATGAATCGATACATACCGGTTCTAACAAACTCATGGCTCTTGGTACATCAGCACCGAAGATTTTGTACTTATTGCGTTTATCCTTCAAGTTCAACACGTCTAGTATTGTGGTGTGGATATCAAAGGGCGTCGTCAGAGCATCTAAATTTTGTTTAAGTGCCGCCAAAGCGTCAGGCCTGAGTTGTTTCAGCTTTTCTGGTAAAATTATTGCCATTAAAGGCAGACGTTCTTCCAGCTTTCCTTGATAAGTATTACGTATATTCTCAAACCTGAAATATTCAACAACAACAGCTGTAGACCTATCGACCGTAAAGTTATCATTAGAGAATTGCGTGATTGCTTGACGGTTGATTCTACCAGTTGCTTTGGTAGTTAGTCATTGTATTATTGCAGTATGTTTAATAAACGTTCTATTCATTCACTCTTTCCCGAAACCTGCGTTTGATTTATTATTATGGGTAATACGTTGTGAATTATCTGTCCGTGACTGAATGAATGAATTAAAGATTTTTATTAAGTACATAGATTGTGTGGTACCGAGATCCGTGGTCACCCATAAGGATGACGAGTGTGTCATCAAACACCCGTCTTGCAGCTAAAGTCTCCAGGAACCACGCCACGTCTTCGTCTGCTGTGCCGATCAGGTTGAAGTCGTCGTGGCTGATATCTGCTATGAACGTGAAGCCGAACTTCTTGCCGTCTAACCGTAAGAACTGTTACAAGAAACATAGTGACTATAAATCGAGTAAGGACCGTGTAAAAATCCATACTATGTGCGTGTTGGACTACGGACACGGAAGTTCCGTAGTCCGGATCAATATTTACGCATGCACATTTATTGATTTTATCAACCGCAAGAATAACTATAGGTCCATAGGAATGTGTGAATTTAAAATAGGTTGCAGAAAAATGTAATTATACTATAAAATGTACGTATGTATAGTAAGTAACCTATGTGTATTAACTGTACTAATACAAAAAAAAACTGCTTAACTTAATTGTATAGGTATTCATGCTATGCAGATAAAAATTTTAAATGTAATTTCATGGTTGGGTGTGATGTCTTGCCACTATTTACAGATTTTCAAGTAATTATCTAGAGCGGGGTAAAAAAAGACCACTCTGTTACCATTTTGTAATCAACATAAATTTTTAACTGTCATGTAAAATCACAATATTTTTTAAATAGGACTAATAATGAAAGTTAAACATACTCTGTTACTTCTTTTGTTTTAGAAATCATTTTTTCACAGAAGAAGAAGAAAACAAACTAATGAACCGATTTTGATGAAATTTCTATGAAACTATTCGAAGTGAATATCCTTTTACATAAAAAAATTTTTTTTCAAATCGTTTCGTAAATGACGGAGTTGTGAGGCAACAAACATAAAACAACCGAATTGAGAAGCTCCTCCTTTATTGAAGTCGGTTAAGAATGGTATTGTGGAATAGTGTTAGTTTTTAATAAAAATCTAAACTTTACTCTCATATTGTGATGTACTAATAAACGTAGCCGTGTCGACTAATCTTCCTTTATCCCGAGCAGCGAGTGCACGTACCCTTAAAGTAGTTCATCTACTAACTGATAATTTGGTGGTTTTAATCTAAACCCGAACTAGTGTTTCTAGTGAACACCGAGTAAAGTTTAGATTTTTATGAAAAACTGACACTTGACTCTATACATGTGTGTATGTTTAGGGACAAATGTAATACAATTGTAGAAACATTCACGTATTTGTACTTTTCACTACTAATTTATGAACTACAGGGTCTTCCAATGGGGCTTCCGAACTTTAACAGTTGATAGCGGCCACATTATTGAAGCTACATCTGTTAAATTGGCTGTGTGTTTATTCAGTCTGTTTTGCCAAATCACCATGAATGGTTATAGCGTTAAATAACACGTTCAAATGATAAAATTATTTTATCAAACTCTGTTCGGGCAACGGTACGCGCGCTTCGCCCATTTTTTGGTCGCCATAATCCTACCGAAAGGACTATTCGCAGTGTGGTGGATAAATTTGAGTCCACTGGTTTAGTAAACCATCAATCAACACCCGTATGTCGACGAAACGCAAGATCTGCCGAAAACATCGCCGCTGGCCGTGAAAGTGTGCAGGAGAATCCGAGGCACTCGACTCACTCACATCATGGAAAATTGGACATTTAGTGATAGGCTCCTAAATAGGAGCCCCACGGAGCTTGAAACTTTGAAGGAACCTAACACGAAGTGGATGACGGGGTCTTAGTTCGCTCACTTTACTCGCTCTCTATATTGTCCTTGCCGCAATAACTTTTTTATTATGAAAACATGTAGCAAATAGTTGTTTATATGTAAGAGTATTATATTTGTACGCTCTGGTAAATTTGATGAGCAATCAGTATATTTGATATTAAAATAATATTTTTGCACATAGGACAACTTTTTTGTCGTTCATTAAAGGAAAAAATATAATAAGTATTGATGCATATTTTTAGTACTTACTAGTTTTGTTACAGATTTGGTTTGCTTCTATTACAATAATTATTTTGATGTAAAAAATGACGGATGATACGTGTTTTGATGTAAATTTTAAAAAAAGTTATAAAAATACCTCATTAGTAAGATTTAGAAGCAGCTGATATTGAGGAGTGTCTCCTATGCAGTATTGTTGGGGAAAAAAGGATGGTTGTTTATTTTTGAATTCCTGTAAAAAGGCTCGAAGGTAGTGGTCTGCGGGTTGCTGACGGAACCCATTAAACCTATACTGGAAAGTTCCCACTGACGGTGTGTCTTCGAAGTACGCTGATCGATAACTGGACAAGAAAATGACGTTACAATAAAAAAAAAACTAGCGGCACCTATCCACGACTCGTCCCGTGGTAGGCAAATCTAATCAAACTCACCCGTATTTCTTTAACTGGTGGAAAAGAAACAATTCATGATCAACAAATACTTTTTTTGTAATCTTTTTTCTTGCATCTGGATGTTCATATTCAGACATGCCTGTAAGCAGTGCATACAAAGCGGCAGGAGTACCATCACCGACAACATTGTAACTGAAATGATACTTGGAAGTTAACATACACTACATTGAAATAAGATGTGGAATTAACCTATTGGTAGCTTCTTACCCGTTCAAGATGACCGCTCTATCAGCCAAGAATTTGAAACTTTTTGGCATTTTCCTGATAAACCCATTGTGGGATGCGGAGTCGAAGCCCAAGAACACGACATTATAGGAATCCTTATGATCTGGGGGAATCGGCTTGGTCTTTACTGGGCGGAAGCCTGCCTTGACTCCAGACCATCGCGAATATCGTCTGATGTAACTGTAAAATTACATGTCCGTTAGGAGATAATAATGTGATAAGTGATTGTGAGTCTGGCAAAAAACCAAACGCCTTCAAATTTTATGAACATACATTTATGTCAATCAAATTGACATTGACTATGAAAGAAGGTTACCAGCATAATAAAAATCTAAGCCCATATTTAAGCTTCGTTTGGTTTTATTTAAAAAAAAACACAAACACACCAGCAGTCTTACCAGGAGGTATCGTGTTACTATGTAACTGGTTTGTGGAGATCAGATAAGTAGTCACTTCAAGTATGATACTGGTTTTCAGTTGCATCCAATTAGACTGAAGGCCGATCTTGATTAGGACAAGGCTAGTTAGATGATAATTCGATTTATTGTATTTGCATATTATTTTTCAAAAACATCATTCGAATTTCGAGCTAATGCGACCCATATTGAAAGATTCAAATACAAGACATTTTCTGTTCAGAAACCCCAAGTTAGACTGACAGTACACTCAACTAAGCACTTTGGAAACAAAACAATTAATTCATAGCATAGCATAATCAGCCTATTAATGTTCCCACTGCTGGGACGCAGGCCTCCTCTCTATGAGAGGGAATGGGCTATAATCGACCACGCGGACCCAGTGCGGGTTGGTAGATGTCACATGTCTTCGGATAAAAAGGATAATAAAACATAAAAAAAATAATAACGTTGCATTACTTTTTAAGTTACGAATATTTTACATTTTAAGCCTTTGCCCAGCAGTGGGACAATTATAGGCTAAGGAAAGAAAATGGTTTATTTTCTCTGTTCTGTTCTTTGTTAATATTATATGTCAACGTTAGGATACTTCCGACTTATCGAGTGAAATCAAAAAGAAAACTTCTTTTTATTATGAGTTCTTTTCAAGTCTACTTTATGTATGTTAATCATTTTCCAAAATACTTGAGTTTTTTTAGTATAATATTTGTAATACATTTATTTTTTACACTTTGGGGCACGTTTTGTCCATCTCCTTTCGCCAGTTATTGCTAAATTCCATTGTATTGGCGATAAGCATAATTATGACCACGACATGTATCTATTGTTAGCAATGTAAAATTAATGCATAGCAAAAATTTGTACTTACAGGAAATAACTACTTAAAATTGAAAAATAAAAAACTTATTTCAAGAAATTAAACCGACTTAAAAGAAAACATCGAAAAGCGAAAAATTACAGTAGCTTCAGAAGTCACCTTTTCAAACAAAAAAAAAACAAGTTTCCAAATCAGTCCAACTACTCCGCTCCACTCCGGTCTTCCGAGTAATCGAGGAACATACATAAAAAATAAAAGATTCCGACGAATTCAGAACCTCCTCCTTTTTTCAGCAGCAGGTTTGTTACGTAATTTTTTAAGATCCAGTTAATTCCATTATAATTTAAGTAAAACTAACCTGTTGAACTCCCTACCAGAGCAAGATACTTTGACATGATCGCTTCTGTTGAGCGTATACTTTTCGTCTCCACTCACTTGGGTATTGTCGGACAGGAAGTATAGTGAATCATCTACATACACAATGTCTTTATAACTACAAGTGACATCACTAATGTTTTTTAATATTTCTTTCTTGACATAGCATTCGGATTTCTGTAATTTGAAATTATGTATTTTTAATTATATATTACTTCCTTGAGTTCTACGTGGATACCGAGAAGGACGGTCCAAATGTTTCAAATCCTATAACTATTGTTTGAAGCTTATGTCAAACATTATAAGTAAAACAAGCTTCATATATTTCTTGCTAACTCACATTACAAATAACCCAATCATTGCCTTTGCAACGTATTTTCTTCTCATTAGAGACAAACTTCATAGCTTCTGTGGAAAACGGATCAACTTTTGGTATTTCGCAGCCCTTGCCTTTTTCTTGCAAATAATACTCCATCAGGCGGCTTTCGACGAGTCTGCAATGATAGTCCCATCGTATATTTAGGTACACACAATTGCCTAAACATAATATTTATAAATCGCTTCAAATGAAGCTGTTCACTTATCTATCATCGAACTTCACTTGGTAATTTCGTTTGATTTTAAAGTATTATTGGTCATTAACTTAAGTAATCAGAAAGCTTTATTCGATGAAATAAGATAAATAAGATTTTTCTTACAGTTTCGTTTTGCTTAAATTCATTGGTATATGATCCTGGGTGGTGAAGTAAGGAGTAGCTAGGGTGATGACTAACGCGACAAACACACAAACGCGTAGCCGTTGCATGCCTAAGAGCTTCTTCGAACATATAAGCACCTGAAGTAATTAGGTATATTACGTTTATTGTATTGTGAAATAAAACTAAGGTTTTTATTCTATCTAATGTTGGCAGCACCGAGTACTGCTTTGAGCGGCTGTGAGTGAACGTTTGAACAAAGGAGCCGAACAAGCGTCATCTGCTTTTTGGTTTTGTTGGGAAATGGGTTTGATCTGTAGTTCACACTGTAAACTAAATCACAGTATATTAACTAAATCAAGAATCCAGTATTAAATGACACATTCGACAGTCACAAAAGCAAAATTAATCACAAACTAGAACAAAATTCCACCATCACACAACAAAGTCCGTAAATAAAACACTCATCGGAATAAAATACAGGCAAGAGCAACCAACAAAGGAGATAAAGCTTGGTTGACGGCTTCGTGAAGGGTCCGTTTACAAACTGTATTCAAATTTTTCTTTTATATTTGTGGTTTTTCTATTCAAAACTAGATAGTGCTACTGACGCTCGAGATCAAAATTTTTATATGACAATAGTCCCAATCTCCGCTCTATAAGTCTTTTAAATCTCTTAGATCCTGACTTAAGATGGATTCCGGATATTGACCATACAGAGTAAATAATATGAATATTACCTTGTACATCTTCTTTAAAGTAATAAATACTAATTTGAATATCATTTTGCCTTACACTAAACTCGATAAGCTTAATACAACTTTATTCTCTCATAAAATTAGACGCCGATAAATCCTAAAGACAAAATCATATTATGTCAAAAAACAGCAAATGTCAGATTTTCATCGTCATTTTTGGCTTTTTTAAACAAGGAGGTCGTAAGTAATCTTATTGTACAATACCTTTTTGTCAATGAGGTTTTTTCTAGGCCAGCTTCCACTAAAAGAAAATAGATGGCGCTGTACTTGACTCAATGTAAAAAAATTGCTTGGCTGTATGAAGCTGGCGTTCATTGCACAGAGTACTTTTATATATAGTATTGCCTTTCAAAAGTGTTCCTTGATTCCTTCCTAGTTCGAGTGCGTTCATCTTTCTTCGTTCGATTTGCGTTTTTGTTACATTGAAACTTACTTTTTTCAATTTGGCTATAATTTCTATGAAATATGAAAAACCCACAGACATACAAGCCACCATTTTATTTTTAAAACGCAATGAACGCCTGCTCGATCGTACATCGCAATCTATCGTTTTACGTAGTTCGACTGCTTGTCACGTTATTTCACCGTACAACAGGCCTTATAATTTTGGCGCATCATATCACTGTGACTGGTGATACTAAAGCATTTGATCGTCAGATCTGCGTACCGTCACATTATGTACTCAGAGAAACTGCTCTCAATCAGATCACAACATGCGTTTGTTATAGTCTTCTCTCATTTATTATAATATATTAAAGTTATCTTTTTTCACGTTACTATAAGGTTGATGTTGGGATGTTGGGACTGTTCAGTCTCAAAATTAGAGGGATCATAATAAACGTCAAAATAAAGCTGCTGACGAGGACTGCTTTCTGAGGTTGAATAACTGTGAAAGGACTGTAATAACTAATACGAGGTCATTTTACCATTAAATAAATAAACGATAACAGATATCCACATCTCATTTATTTTTAAATTTTCTAAAAAACAGTAGATAAAAGTTACGTTTGGTCAATTAAATATCGAATCAATGAATTTATAAAAGCTTCAGATAAACAGAATCTGAAATTCATGTCATATTAGTGATTTACAGTTAAAACAGAAAGTTATTATTTTACATTGTTAGCGGCAATATCGTTATTGTTTACAAGTTTTTATCGGTATTTTTTACAAGTTTTTGAATGGTTCACCCACAAAGGAATCGCCTAATTACGCAGAACACAGCACAATTGGTGTCTATTGTCGTGATGAAACTAATCTCAGATTAATCTCAGATCAGACAGACATTTCCTTGCAGCGCGCCTGATATTATGTATCTTCATTTTATATCGTTTCACTAACTGGTACCTACATTACATGTTAAATCACATCATTGTATACATTTACATTTCGATTATACTTAATTTGGTACATTTAGTTTGACCTTATATATCATCATTATCATCATCATATCAGCCGAAAGACGTCCACTGCTGGACATAGGCCTCCCCCAAGTGTCGCCACATTGACCGATCCCGTGCGTCTCGCATCTTATATTTATTAAAAAATATTTCATTCAATATTGTATGTTATAATTATGTTTTAAATATAGTTACATTATATACAGACTACAAATAGAACTAAACTAATGATAAAAATAAGACTAAAAGTAAGAAAATAAATATGTAATATGTATGTGTGTTTGTCTCTGCATCACCCAAAGGTTGACTGGTAGAAAATGCCTATGGCAGATGTACATACATGAAAAAAAACGCGCCGAATCCATAACCTTTTCTTTTATAAGAAGTCAGTTTAAAAGGCCTCCATCATACAGAAAATCTTGGGCTGCTACGATCCAGACAACGAGCTTTCATTAGTTTTAGTGTGGACACAACTTGGCACCTACGTCTTATGGTACAATTCAAATAATAGCATTTACACAAATTAAGTTTGTGCCTCGTGCCCTTATTGTATCATTGTTAACTGCTATTTCAGTATCGGTACGATTGACGACAAACTTTCAAACTAATCATGCTTTTGTTATAATTCTACAAGTAGTCTTACGGACTTTAAACAAGTTTGGGTAACTGCAAATGTTACAGAGTTTTATACCACCACTAAAAAAATTCATAGACCTGTTTGAAATCATCATTTAATCATAATATTTTTAAATCGCTTTGTTTCAGAGACCTGAATTTTTTTTTTTTTTAAACTAATAAACCCGACCCGACTGAAAAAACTGAAAAGCAAAAAACAAGCACATTTTAAATTTAACAAAAACTGGAAGCAGGCGGGGCCCATTTGAATATTTCCAGATCAGTCGATTCTGATTAATCTAAACCATCAGCTTCACCTTCCGTCTGTAGTACAACGTCTTCACGAGTTCCACATAGATCATCAGTATTGCCATTGCCAGAGAGTATAAGCGAGTCATATAGTGTTAGCACAGTAGTCTGTGCCGTTACAGAGGAACTGGTGGAGACGGGAGATGGCACAGCACCGACTGATACGCTGCTGCGATGGGTGTTGAAGCTGACAGGAATCAAAGTGCTGTGACTTAAACTGGGAGCCGAGGCGAGTTATGGGCTAGCTCACCGTCCGGCCGTCCCATGACAACAGGCCGTGTCGACGGCGCGTTCGTGTTCCACGCGCGCCTCAAAGAGATGTCAGCAGCGATGTAGGGGTTTGCAAGGGCCGATGCCTGCCAGGGCTGCGGAACTGTTCGAAAGAGATACCGTGGCCCTGGAACACAAAGGGCAAAGAAGGAACATGGATGGGTTTTAGTCAGTACAAGTCTGACAGTCCCTTCCGCTTCGCCCAGAGTGGGGGGGGGGGGTCATTTGATGATTTCGATTCCGAAAAAAAAAAAGTTATAGTGTGATACGGCGTATTATACCGGCTAATAAAGTAATTATGTATTTTACTTATACTTTGAGTGTTGCAATTTGACATGCTGAGATGCAGAGAGGCAAAACCGTAATGGTTAACACCTATTTATAAAATGTGTTCTCCTAAGGAGTACCTACTTAGAAAGAAAGAAAACATATTTATAACAACTCTTACTAAATCGAATTCTCTCCATTTATGCAGAAAACCAGATTCGCCAGCCACTCTCATAATTAAATACATAAAATATTTATTTTCAGACCAGAGATCCATAACAAATAAACAACTTGGCACTTACTAACTAATAACACGTTATACAAACTTACTATAGCACATGTCTGAAGGACGGTATGTGTGCCGCCACCCAGTGACACATTATTTGGTCACCCATCCTGCCGGCTACAGTAGCCACGAGGCTTTTGGGGCTGTCGCGCACCCGACGCATTAGTGATGCGAAGATCGCAGACGCAGCAGTGAGCCGAAATCCGGAATGCGTGCGTCCGCGAACATCCCCGAAGCGCTACCGACGTAGACGAACAGTTTGTGTGTTTTGTTTTGCGATTCTTGTGCAATGCTTAATGTCGTGGTTTTGAATATTGCTCCCCACTACTTTAGATAAGTGTGACACAATCTCTATAAAATTTTCCTGCTTCTTTTCCGGTAGGCTCTGAATTTCCACATTGTCTGCACGGGTTTGCTGTTCCAGTTGATTCATGCGTGAAGTCAAATCGTTAATACACACTATCTCTCTTTCATTTCAGAGTTCTCCCTTTACAACTCCTTCATATTCTCCTTGGACGCTGTATATTCTTTTAAAAGATCTTCATACTGATGATTCATAAAAGCCAATTCCAATTGTTGATTCAGGGTAAGTTTCATATTTTATATGAACTTAGTTAACATCTCGGCCTGTTCCTTTTTAAGTGCTTCTTGAATAAGTAGACGAATATCGTCGGGCGCTAACACAATTTCAACAGGCGCCTGAGGTGGAGATCCAACGGCCTCTTATTTGCCTCTAGTAGTTGAGATGTTACTCAAAGGCGTGTTATCGGATTTTCTAAGTTTCGGGCCTGAGTTTAGACATTCAGGACAATACCACTTAGCAGGTACATTGTAGTCGTCAGCCAAAGACGGACATGTGTAATGATATGCCTTAAGACATTTTACGCATTTAGTGTATTTTTCGTCGTTGGTCACAACATCCCCATAACATTCCGGAACTTAGCGACTCAACAGGATTATCTGCCATAATGCAAATTCTATTTACAAATTCTGCAGTATTTATGTACTTCACCAAATTAGGTCACAATGCAATGGTCCACTTATAACTAACTGTTTACTTCCAACCACAGATGAGAGTTTAAGCGTCTTTAGACAATTTATAACAATGTAAAACACAGAGCGAGTTGAACCGTGACACCCGCAACGAATTCATCGAATTACCATGACTATAGTACCTAGTAACAAGTAATGATTATAGTTTCTCACATAGAAAGCCTCGCACGCGTTTTTGTAGCCTCTCACATTGTTTTAAGGAAGTTAGAAAGCCACCGTTGTTTTCAGAATATTACCTTCCCAATTAAAAAGATTACCCAAGATTGATAAACTCTGCTTCACAGTTTTTTTAAAAACTTTATCGCATTTAACTATTTTAGTTTCTTACAAAATTCCTTATCATGAAAGTACTGATTTCCAGTTTTTTAATATTGATTAACTTTTTATACCACACGTTTTGCTATACCAATCAAATAGTGTTACATGATTTGGGAATCGACGCCGCAGCTATTATAAAGGAATTCACAACAGTCGTAGATCTTTTGAGTGGTCCGAAACCACCTTATAATGAAGATGCTGATC
The DNA here is from genome assembly GCA_963576755.1 of Noctua janthina. NCBI lineage: Eukaryota > Metazoa > Arthropoda > Insecta > Lepidoptera > Noctuidae > Noctua > Noctua janthina. The sequence continues at coordinate 12,830,521 of OY755055.1, forward strand.
TTAATATAACTCAGTTGATACATAAATATGAACACCCCGTGCAAGAATATCATGTGGAAACAGAGGATGGTTATATTCTTACCTTGTTCAGGATCGAGAGCCACGGCCCTCCAGTTCTGCTAATGCATGGGTTACTATTGAGTGCTGATGATTGGGTGACCGCTGGACCAGACGACAGCTTGGCATATCTGCTAGCAACGGCAGGTTACGATGTCTGGATGGGCAACGTTCGAGGAAATAAGCACTCTAGGCAACACGTGACCATGTCACCAGACACTCAGCAATTTTGGAATTTCAGTTGGGATGAAATTGGCCGCTATGACTTGCCAGCTATGATCGACTATGTGCTTAAAAGAACTAGTACAGAAAAATTGGCGTATATTGGACATTCACAGGGTACGACAGCTTTCTTTGTCATGTGCTCGGAGAAACCGGAATATAATAACAAGATTACAAGAATGATTGCACTAGCGCCTTTAGCTTGGGCGTCGCATATGAAGAGCCCATTCGTCAGGATGGTCGCTCCGTTCAATTATTACGAAATTGCACTTGTTAAAATGTTTCAAATGTATGAAATCTTACCAAAGCCTATCAAACAAGAATATTCTAAAAAACCTCTATGTGAAATAGGTAACGGTATAGTATGCACCACAATTTTATTCAGTTTTACTGGATTCGACTTTGAAAAATTTAATAAAAAGAAGTTACCCGTGATATTTGGGCACATGCCCTCTGGAGCTTCCATCAACCAATTTGTACATTATTTACAAAACGTAATGTCACATTCATTTAAAAGATATGATTACGGAGAAGAAAAGAATCGAGAAGTCTATGGATCCAGTAAACCTCCGAAATACGCAGTGGAGAAAATAACGGCTCCAGTTGCTTTATTCTATAGTGACAACGATTGGCTCTCCGATGTAGAAGACGTTACCATTTTAAAGAGCAAATTGCCGAACGTTATAGATTATTATCATGTGCCTTTCAAGAAGTTCAATCACATAGACTATTTATGGGCTAAGAATTCTAAACATCTTGTGTATGCTAGAATTCTAGAATTACTCAGATTCGAACCTAAAAACTTGAAAACATAACATTCTAAAGAAACACAATAATTATGTTTTTACAAAGCTGATGTGAGTGAGAAACTCACCCCTTGACGGTGACCAAACCGCCACGTTGCCTTTATTTATAAGTACCCATGACCAATCTACCTATAAATAAAATATGATTTTTTAGACATTATTGTGTAAAAATGGTGTCTGGTGAAGCATTCAGGAATTGAGGACTGCCAGTAAATGCTTTTACTATTCAAATACATTTATCTATTACAGGAACAACAATGGATGTCTTTCATTCACCAATCGATACCCCAGTGCCTATGGCTAATGGTAAATTATATATAATTTATTGTTCCCGTTGGAAACCTGTTACAGAGTCCTATAAGAAATACTTGCATACCCTAAATATTTTGTCAACAACTGATTTTATTTTCAAGTTCCTGTCCCATAGAAAAGTATGTAAGTTAATATCACTATGCTGGTGCTTTCACCAGCATAGTGATATTGGTAAATGAGGTTGCAGCCCTTTGGTCTCAACCTTATTTCTTATTTTATGACCTAACCCTTTGAAAACTACAAGCATTAAGAACGATGCAACTTGATTGGTATTCTGCCCACACACAGGGATGAGAGAGGTTGTTACGTTACCTACAATGGCCTAAATGATACTTCCGGAACTATTACTACATATATACAGAATGATTTTTTCAAGTGGGCGTGGATGGGCAAATCCGAAACTATAAGGAATAGCGAAAAATACTCAAAGGAGACTCACACACGATTTTAATGAAAACTAAAACTGCATCATTGGATTATTGGAAAATCAATATACCTAGCCAGTAATCGAACCCGTTGATTTTGGGAAAAAAAACACACCGTATTATTACACCATTCGATAGCAACTTTAACTTTAGTATCTTGACTAAAATTTTTGCTATAAATAAAATGTCATATCTAAGCCGGAGAGGTGATCTGTAACTCAGTTCCTTCCTACTTCAGAGTCTTCAGACATCTGTGAGACTGGTAATTAGTGACCGATACTTAAACAGGTTATTGTACTCATGATAACAAACAACTTTCCCAAAGAAACTTTTTTTTTAATACTCGTTCACTTTTATCCCAGTAACACAACAGCCGTATGAAATTCACGCGCGCGTGCGCCTCTGATCTAACAGCTGTTAACCGCGTGACGTCGTTCCGTTTCCCACTGTGCTCTGCCTACCCACTGTTACACGACAATACAAATTACAATAGCTTCTATTCTATCCAATAACATCTAACGTCAGGCAACAAAACTCATTATCCACTTGAGCAGCATACGGTTAACGAATTTTATTTACCTCCCTTGATAGGTAGTAATAAAAGTACTCAGTGTAGAGTGTGTAGTTATCTGAAACGTTTTCGATATTTCACAACTTTACGAGCCAGGATAGGATGTCAGTCACGTCTCTGCCACACTCTACGGAACAATAGGAACAATTTAACGACTTCCCATTTACCAACACAATCGAGTTCATTTTTTCAAACGCTTATTCCAAAGCTATTTGGTACAAATCATTCGAATGAGGGCAATAGGGTGAAAGTAAATCAAATAATAATAATAGTATCTCTTAACAACGTGAGTAATGACATGGTTACTAATGTAAGTACCCAGTGCAATGAGGAAATGAGGTGTGCTTTGGAGGGTGCGATTCGAGAATATCGGTTCATGCAACCCGATCTTAGACCACGCGTACCTCGTTTGGATTCCCAGTTGTCAAACTATTTTGATAACTGCGAAGACCTCACCGATGCTCACTCAATCCTGTATTGTGCGGCTGTAGCGGCATGTCGTGTAGCTCATGTCAAATTTTCTGACGACAGAGCTACACGACCTAAACCAGCCGTACCGTCATGGCAGTACAGGATTGAACGACGTATTGGTGAGGCCAGAGCACTCATCGGCAAACTGATCTGCTTCAAGGAGGGCAATACTCGCCCTAGAGTGATGCGTTTTGCGAGGCGGGCGCTCTCGGGGACTGATATCAGTGCTCGAGACTACATGTCCCGTGTCACAGAGCGCATCGACTTCCTGAAGCAGAAAGTTTATGCATGGGCAAACCGTATTCGTAGGTATAAGCGGCGGGTGGACCGATACACTCAGAATCGCACATTCCAAAGAGATGAAAGGTGGGTTTATAGGACTTGGGAGCGACCGGACCAAGGTGTGGCTGACACGCGCCTGCCGGATGATGATGCCATGTGTTTATTCTGGCGCAGCATCTGGTCGGTGCCTGTTAGCCATACCGAGGGTGAATGGACTCGGGAGGTCGAGCGAGCGTGCGATCTAGTACCAGAAATGGGGGCAATCACTATCAGCCCCCAAGACGTAGTTCGTGCAGTCCGTCCGTTGCCTAACTGGAAATCTCCAGGGCCGGATGGGCTGCACAACTTCTGGATTAAATGGTTTACAAGGTCGCACGCTCGCATGGCGATCCTGTTCCAGTCAGCCTTAGAGTCAGGGTTGCTGCCAGAGTTCCTGACAACAGGGATAACCCACCTGCTCCATAAATCGGGTAGTACTGCGGAGCCCAAAAATTATAGACCGATTACCTGTCTTCCGACAGTCTATAAAGTTCTTACATCCATTTTGAGAGCTAAAATTAACAAACACATTGATGACAATTCTGTAATGTCCGCTTCTCAAAATGGATGTAGGAACAGGTCCCGCGGTACTAAGGAGCTACTCCTCATTGATATGGCCATTAGTCAACAGATTCGCCGTTCCCGAAGGGATCTGTCGACATGTTGCATAGACTATAAGAAGGCCTATGACTCGGTGCCACATACATGGCTCATGAGGGTGCTAGAGTTGTATAAAGTTGATTCAACTCTGCGCATCTTCCTGATGTCATGTATGGGGCAATGGAGGACAGTCCTTCGCTATCCGGGATGTCGGCAAATCCAGAGGAATAGCGAGCCGATAAGGATAGAGCGAGGTATATTTCAGGGCGATAGTTTGAGTCCGCTTTGGTTCTGCTTAGCCTTGAATCCTCTTAGCACGCTGCTGGAGGATTCAGGTCTAGGCTATCGGTTGAGGAGAGGTGGTCAAGTTATATCACACCTCCTTTACATGGATGACCTGAAACTCTTTGCCCCCAACGATTTGCAACTGATGGAGCTACTGAAAGTAACTGAAACTGTCAGTAGCGCCATCAGGATGGAATTTGGTGTGGACAAATGTGCGGTCATGCATGTAAAGCGAGGGGAGATTGTGGAATCTGTGGGAACCCAGCTCTCGGATTCCATAAATCTTAGATCCCTCTCAGCAACTGAAACCTGTAAGTATTTGGGTATGTCGGAAGCGCTGGGCATCAATGTTGCTGACATGAAGCAATCGTTGAAGGAGCGCTTCTTTGGCCGTCTGAAAAAACTAGCCTACAACGGTTGGGTCATGCCGGTTCTGATGTACTCTTTCGGCATACTCAAATGGACTCAGACAGAACTAGACGCCCTGGATAGGAGGGTCCGTACATTGTTGACGGCATATCGAATGCATCACCCGCGTTCTTCTGTTATGAGACTGTATATCCCGCGGAGGTGTGGGGGTCGAGGCTTTTTAAACGCTAAGACTCTTCACAATCGCGAGATATGCAGTCTCAGGGAATATTTCCTTGAAACCGACGTGGGGATGCATCGAGATGTGGTCGCAGTGGACAAGGGGCTCACCCCGCTCTCCTTGGCTAAAGAGAACTGGCGCAAACCTGTAGTGCTTGACACTAACGACCGCATGGAAGTATGGCAGAGTAAGGAGCTTCACGGACGCTTTTTCCGGGCCCGATGTAGACCTATCAGCGTCCCTAGCCTGGCTACGTTCCGGGGACCTCTTTGGAGAAACCGAAGGTTTCGTCTGTGCAATTATGGATGAAGTTATGATGACGAATAACTACCGGAGATTTATTGTGAAGGACGGTACGGTTGACATGTGTCGGGCATGCCACCGTCCAGGCGAATCAATCCGTCACATTATCTCCGGGTGTTCTCGTCTGGCTAACGGAGAGTACTTGCATAGACACAACCTTGTAGCCAGGATTATCCATCAGCAACTTGCTCTAAAATACAGCCTTGTGGAATCGGAAGTACCGTACTATAAGTATGTACCCGACCCAGTTCTCGAAAATGGCAGTATCACATTGTACTGGGATCGATCCATCGTAACTGACAGGACTATTGTAGCCAATAAGCCTGATATAGTGGTGGTGGATCGATCAGAGCGGCGTGCAATGATTGTTGACATAACGGTCCCGCATGATGGGAACCTCGTGAAAGCCGAGAAAGATAAGCAAATCAAGTATCTTGACTTGGCTCACGAGGTTGTCGACATGTGGGATGTGGACTCAGCGATCATTGTGCCGATAGTTGTATCAGCCCATGGCTTAATTGCCAAGAGCCTCGACCAATACCTGAGGAGGCTCTCGTTAGGCAGCTGGATCAAGGGTTTGATTCAGAAAGCGGTACTCCTGAACACGGCTCGTATTGTCAGGAGGTTCCTCTCTCTGGAGCCCTGACCGCCGGTAGCTTGGACCCTGTTCCCGATACCGGTGGGCTACAATTTTTTATATTTTTAAATGTTTTTTATATTGTTTTTAGTTTAAGAAATATTTAAAAATGTATAAAATTTGTGTAAAGATAAATAGGTAAGTATACCTACAGACTGGATTTTTGATATAGGGCAGTAAGGCCGGGAACCTTTTTAACCGTTGCCGTTGTAGCTACAATCCATAACTTTGGTACCTATACCCAATTTAAATACCTACACATTTTATATTTATCGCAATTTTCAAAAAACAATAGTTCTACTGCTCGTAAAGTCTTAACAATAGTTCGGTATGGCCTCTTAATTACCCATTGTAGGGAGGGGCCATTTTCGCATACAATGAAGTAACGACGTTGGTCACCATTTCACCAAGGCCAGTTGGCGACTTTTGTCATAAATAACAATAAAACCGACTCAAAAACACAAAAAAGTGAAAAATAACTTTGGATTCAGAAGTCAGTGGCGACGGTGACTTTTGTTTGTTTGATTCAGTTTTAGTTTGTTTTTTTCGCCACCGTTAGTTTTATTTTTTGCAAAATAGGTTTTTTTTTCCATTTTTAGTTGTAAGAGCCTATACAAATGTTTGCGCACTGCTCCAATGAGACAGCGAGGTTTCGTAGTAAACGAAAATATCATCGATATACACAATTTTTAGTTTTTTTTTGTTTTTTCAAAAACCGCTCGACCGATTTCGATAAAATTTAAATGGGAGGTCCCATTTAAATTTAGGGAAGTAACTATACTCTTTGAAACAAAATAAGAATTTTACAAATCGGTTCAAGCGTCTTCGATAATCGGTGAACATACATTAAAAAAAAGATTCCGGCGAATTGAGAACTTCCTACTTTTTTGAAGTCTGAAGAAAATATTGAAAAAAATAGTTTCGTATCTTCCCGGTTTCGAATCTACAACGCATGATTGAGATCTGGGCCGCTACCACAGAATACAATCATAATGTTATTTATTTAGTACAAGTCCGCTAGACCACTACCGACGATCTGAATAAAATTAGGTAAAGATTTAGCATAATCATGCCATAACGTTCCCTCCGCTGGGACACAGGCCTTTTCGTAGGAAGTGGTAGGCCATAATCCACCACACCACGGGTTTATGAGTAGGTAATATTCAAATTAGTTATTTCACCTAACCTCACCTTTACAACGAACCCAACTCAATCACGTAATAAGCTACGTTAAGTGTTTAAACGAGACGGATTCTGCTTTCCCGTGCCCATGAACTACACGTTCAAGCGACACAAATCTTGCGACGTGCAGCGTCTGCGGAGAAAACAAAAAAAAATAAGTTGTTTACTGACTAGCACAGCGCAGATACGCAAAGGAAACTAGTGAAGTATGCACCTACGTGTTGCTTGGCGCAAGTGACATTGCCTGAGGCCGTGAATGCCGTGATCCGGTCCTTATGATCGGGTTCCAAACAGCCTGTCCACAGTCTACTGGTAAAATTAATTACCGTCAGCCGTCAAGTTGTGGAAATTAATTTTCGTTAACCATAACGCCGCGTCTGTGTGTGACAGCCTGAGCATCCGTGTTGCAACAGTGCCAACGTTTATATTGGCAAACTGTCTCGCTGTCTGCCTATTGTGCTGACAATTCCGTCCGTTGTCGATGTTTAGTAAACTTTTACTTCGAAGTGCAACTAACTGTACGTTATCGACCACTACAAAAACGGGATAATAAAACAACTACATTGTAGGTATATGAGGAGGTATTAGATTCACTACTGAAAGTAGTATGGATACCTAAAACACAGCGAATTACTACTATTAAAACTATTATTATAGAGTAGACTATACCTGAAAGATAGCAGGAGTGTCCGGGAATCGAGCTTTAGTCTTTTCAGCTCTTTAAAAAATTAAAGTATGCAGCGAAACTGCAGACTTGATAGGAACAACGAAAAATATAATGATTTGATATTTTTTGGGAACACGACCGCGGAAAGTATATCATAAAAAAGTCAAGGTGGACTGGAAGTGATAGACAAGTCTTCATCTTGAATTTGAACATTACAAAATTCAAATTCAAGATGAAGACTGCTAGAAATACCGGCAGGATCAGAAACTTTTTTTGTCACAGACGTGTAGACTTTATGGAACTCTAAGTGCATTGCAACACTTTACCAGTTTTGTTATTTTAATTATTCTAAATGGCGTTGTGTGTATCGTTTCCATCCCTTAAGAGGGTGAAATGGGGTGTTGAATTTCTGTGAAACTTTTCATTCTCGGGGTCGATTGACATGCAAATTAGTGTACATACTCCTCAGATAAAATTATGAGAAACGTGTGACTAACGTGACTGGTCATTATGAGAAACGTGCGACTAACGTGACTGGTCATTATGAGAAACGTGTGACTGTCATGACACGTGATGGTACTCATGATAACAAACAACTTTTCCAAAGAAACTTTTTTTTATACTCATTCATTTTAAGCACAATAAAACTTACAGAGCGGGCTTGCGAGCTGCATCAGTGCTCTGCCTACCCACTGTTGCACGATAAGATAGTAATGAGATAGCACAGAGTCACGCTGCTAACAGCTGAAAGGTCAAAGCGCGCGCACGCGCGAGTATCATACGGCTGTTCCACCAGTCACCAGTGTTTCCACCAGTCACCCTATGCTACCACAGGGTGACTGGTGGAAACACTAACACTAATTAGTGACCGATACTTGTACACGTGATAACAAACAACTTTCCCAAAGAAACATTTTTTTTTAATAGTCTTTCACTAGCTACGTGACGACGTTAGAAAAATGTAACTGTGGAAAGCTGTTTTTATCATGAATACAACAATCACGTGTTTAAGTGTCGGTCACTAATTACTAGTCACCCTATAAATAAATCTATGTATGTACTATACATTATATAGATTACTTATTATCCCAGAAGTAAGATCCTGTGGACAATTCCCGAACTCCACGCGGGCGAAGCCGCGGGCATAAGCCAGTAAACCTTAATAATTATCTTCGGTAATTAACTAATGACTGAATACTGATTGACACTATTATTTAAAATAATGGTTTAAAAATACAGACTTGCTTGCTTAGTGAAATCTATTGTAAGCAATAGTCGTTAATAAACATTTACATAATTAAACCAAACATAACTGACACATACACTTTTGTGTTTCAATTTCCAAGTAGGCAGTTTAGAAGGCGCAGATGCCCGAGCAAGTTCACTCGATGAAACTGTAAACGTTCCCTCTGTCAGTGTCAGTCGCAACGAAACGTCAAGTTACGACTATAAAGTTCATAATGGGTTATCAATAGTGATAAAAGTTAACTCATGTTTGCGCAAATAAAAACATATTATTTAGTGTAATCGGAGGAATAGTTGGTTTTTCAATACATTATTATGTCCAAGATACTAGGAAAAACGTGTTTTTATTCATTACCTAAAAATTTAAGCAGACTTACATCATACTGTTTTGTGAATCCAGTGCAAGCGGTGTACGGAAAAGTCCACCTTGAGGTACTGAAATTGTTATCAATTTGTTTTGATTTGTACCTGCCAGAAACTATCACGTTCCCTGCTTTAAAACTGGTAGTTTGTTAGGTTAACTTAGTTTGTTATCGAAGGTTGTGCTTAGTTTATTTTTAGTCATTTTACTGTTTCATTCCATTTGTCTGTTTATATTTTAATATTCCGTAAGTGCCTACCATGCGTATATTAAAAGACTATAGAATAGTTTTATTAAATTAATTTGTTCCATTCATAATTAGAAGGACATAGAAACGCGCGCGTTCAATACGTACTTATGACTTGAGTGCAATAGCTCATGGACATAATTACAACCAACTCTTGTTTTTGATTACATTATCTAGTTATCAGTTTGAGGTCAACGTTTCTCCTTTATATTAAAATATAACGTTTGATAAAGTTTAGTATGTATTCTTGTTTTGTAAGGATACAGTGTCTTTGAAAAGTTCAGTCCCCAATATTTCGAACAGCAATAAAATTCGCATTTTAAATTAACTAAAAATTAAGCATTGTTTAAATAATAACTTTTATTTAAAGGCTGTGGTTATTTCAGACTTCCTATTTAAATAGACAAATACATAGCAGTCCAACCATGAGTAGCACAATTATGAACGGAAACCTATGGGACACGGACCCTGAGCTGTACGCCATGATCAAGAATGAGAAGGAACGCCAGAGAGCTGGACTGGAGATGATTGCTTCTGAGAACTTTACTTCTCTGCCAGTATTGCAGTGCCTGAGCACATGTCTGCACAATAAATATTCTGAGGGCATGCCTAACCAAAGGTAAACTTAACCATGTCTTACATGCAACTTCTTAATTCAAAATACATTATTTTTACCAAAAAAATTTACATCTAACTAAAGAAAATATGGGTTTATTCCAGGTATTATGGAGGCAATGAATTTATTGATGAAATTGAACTCCTGGCACAAAAGAGATCTCTTGAGGCATATAAAGTGAATGCAGAGGATTGGGGTGTTAATGTGCAGCCCTACTCAGGTACTCAACGCTTTTTACTATAAACTAAAATGCCAAATAATTTAAAACTGAAACATATTTTATGTAACATGATTTTTTTTCTATTTTTTATAGCTTTTGTTTTTTATTTTGAGTTAGTGTAAATAGGTACAGTTTAATTAACACAGTTGAACAAAAGCTGGTGGTAACACTTTCTTTTATTTTTCTTCTTTTCTTTTTTAAAAAAATTGTTGCGCCACACTAGGAATTTCTCCTGTATTGTGGGTGCGTTTACAAACATTTAAACTCACATACACAAAAAGCCAGACCTGGAACAACTACCTGACCTACTACATTTGACTTTGAGCTGGCCTACCCTAATACAAAGTTTCGTTCTACATAGTGTGAAGCTAACTTATACTGGTTTTGCTACCACTGATATGCAGCCTACCATACCAAAGAACTAAAATAACTATTATTTTACTTATAACTTCACTACTTCACCATTATCTAGCAACTTGAGACACAAAAGGTACTTGAGATAAAATATACATAATTATAAAGGTTTCATTTATTTTATTTACTGATAATCTTGAACTGTGTTGAACAACAAGTACCCTTATCTAATGATTTTTATTGAGAAAAGGTATAATTGACTACTTTACATTATTTTGTTTAATTAGGTACTTGAGCTCGTATTATGTAATTTTTCTTTAAAAATACTCCATTTCTAGGGAAGTCAGGGTCCGCAGGATATGCCAGACTCTTACCAACTAAAATCTGTTGGTAGTCTGATAGACATCTTCACCAGTTCTCCTGCACAGTCTTCCTTAGTGTGTGGCAGTTTTTACCATTAAATATACTTCTCTTTAGTAATTTCCTACCCCCTATTCATTCTAACACTTAGAATGCTTCAAATGCTTGTACTGAAATATTTACATAAAGAAATATTATTATTTCCAGGATCGCCGGCTAACTTCGCGGTATACACGGGTGTAGTGGAACCTCATGGCAGAATCATGGGATTAGACCTGCCTGATGGTGGTCATCTTACCCATGGCTTCTTCACTGCCACCAAGAAGATATCTGCCACTTCCATCTTCTTTGAAAGCATGCCATACAAGGTAAAATAATGACTAACTTACTCTTTGTATAATTTCTCTTTTCAAGGCAATTGTTTTCTTAATGTAAGTAATCATTTATCAACTGAAGGTAATCAACAGTAATGCAATATTAAACAAATTATAGCATTTCTTATTAACTGTTTGCTTGTATGATTAAGAATCAAAGCATGGTGTAATAACGATACCTAGTAGATATCGCAAAAATAATAATGTCGTGATAAAGTGACGAGAGCATAGTTGCTACCCTAACTGTGCGTATGCACAGGCGACACATTCGCATAAAAACATGTTGAAATGTCTATTTTTCTCTCTTTTTTTAGTTAATGCATTGACTTCTATTAGACAACATGTTTTATGAGAATGTTTCGCCACTGCGAAGGCAGAGTAACATTATTATTGGAACTCAAACCACTCAATTACTTTCAACGAATCGACACGCCGCGTTAAATTACGCAATCATTCACAAGCCAACAACAGTACTTTCAGTTTCTAGAAGTAATGCTAAAAGTAATCGCCTCATGTTATTGTTGAACTATTTGCGCTGATAAGCAAATGGAATAAGCAACAGTCGACGGTCACACCCGCAATCTTGATGTAATCGGAACAAACATTTGCTCTCCTTCATGACGGAGTTAATTTGACCCGTGAACTTAGCGATCAGTTCAATTGATGTTTTCGTTCTGTTGATAAAAATACTATAATGATGTGACCCTGGAATGCGAGAACACAGATAAAATGTATGTTGAGAATGTGTGATTATAGCAACAAAATTAAAGAAAAAATAGCAAATTTCAGCACTAAGAAAGACTCAAAAACTTAATTAATTAAGTCTACGTAGCTTAAATTGTATAAAGAGTGCACAGTATTATTGTACACGACGGCACATGAAGCTGTAAATTTCCAGTATAACTTGGCCTCGCTTTGTTTAGATTTTCTAAACAATGAGAGATCCGCATAAACTGGTTTTGCATAGCTTGATTGTCCGTCGTGCGTACTTAAAACTATGCCGTCAAACGTAAGAAAATTAGAATTTTGCGGGCTACCCTGTCGCTTGTGTATTCGCCGCGATATCAAATCAAACACTGCATTAATTAATCAATTAAAATTTGTGTTCTCAGGTGGACCCTAAGACAGGCCTGATCGACTACGACAAGTTGGCCGAGACGGCGAAGATCTTCAAGCCTCGTTTGATCATCGCTGGTATCAGTTGCTACTCCCGTTGTCTGGACTACAAGAGATTCCGCCAGATTGCTGATGAGAATGGCGCCTACTTGATGGCTGATATGGCCCATGTTTCTGGACTTGTTGCTGCAGGTATGATATGATAAGGTTTTTCTATTTACAACTTCACACCATCAGAGTCTATAATTTAACTAGATAATAAGTTCACAGTGATATCTAAGAAAAAAATACAATACATTGTATATTAAATTAATTGGATGGAATTATTCCAATGTTTCAAGACCTTATCTACACGCCGACACTGATCGTAAATAAACTATTTTTATTCCTCCGTTTCGAACACGCAACCTTGAGCCCGGCAAGCGAGTCTCTAATTAACACCTACTCCATAAAGCCTAAATCGGTTGAAATAACTTGAAACAAACACTATTTTCAGGTGTCATTCCCAGCCCCTTCGAATACTGTGATATTGTGACGACTACCACCCACAAAACGTTGCGTGGTCCTCGCGCCGGCGTCATCTTCTTCCGCAAAGGAGTTCGGTCCGTGAAGACCAACGGCCAGAAGGTCATGTACGACATTGAGAGCAAGATCAACCAGTCCGTGTTCCCTGGACTACAGGGCGGCCCACACAATCATGCTATTGCTGCCATCGCCACGGCTATGAAGCAAGCGACTACACCTGAATTTGTTGAATACCAGAAACAGGTAGGTGCTATGAAAAATTTGGCAGGTTTTGTTCCTTTGTCCGGTCTATTCTGTGTTGCCAGTGTTCAGCGTCGAAGGCATTGCACTACTTCTACAGTTATAATGGTCTCATAAAAAGGTCATGGTAACTTAAATATCTGCATATCAATCGAATCAAAAATGAGATCTTATACCTATATTGTCACTTACGGGATATCTTCCGTGATAATCCATTATTGCGACATACTATTATTGTGTAAGTGACAGTATAAGTGTAGTTTATAAACCGTGAAAGCTTAAACAATATATGAGATCTTATGTTTGTAAAACAAGTTTCTCTGCTTTCAGTACACTTTTCGTATGTTATTTAAACACTTTTCGTTCTACTTGAGTAACAATGCTTACACACGCTCATCACACTGGTTTTTTCTTTGACCTAGGTCGTGAAGAACGCCCAGCGCCTGTGCAAGGGTCTGATGTCCCGTGGCTACGCTATCGCGACCGGTGGTACCGAGGTGCACCTGATTCTGGTAGACATGCGCAGTTGCGGCCTGACCGGCGCCCCGGCCGAACGTATCCTGGAGCTCTGCAGTATTGCTTGTAACAAGAACACCGTGCCTGGAGACAAGAGTGCGCTTCATCCTAGCGGCATCAGGCTTGGTAAGCTACGAGAAAATGATACACGGTTGGAAATCGCAAATTGAATTTGATATTTAGAAGTGCCTAAGACTTTTTTGAAAGAAAAATAGATTTAGTATAAGTTTTAACAAACTCATCATCCGCCTTTCCCATGTTTGGGGTCAGCGAAAGACGTTTTTGCTTCCATTCTGCCCTGTCAGCCGTCACACTATCAGTAACTCCAAAACAAACAATTAAACATTTTTATTAGAAGCGTCAGCAAATGCAGTTTAAACATTTTTTATTATTTTCCTCAGGTACCCCCGCGCTCACGACTAGGGGCATGAAAGAAACCGACATTGACAGGGTAGTCGATTACATCGACAAAGCGCTGAAACTCGCCCAAGAGATCACCAAAGTGTCCGGACCCAAAGTTGCTGACTTCAACAAAACCATTGAAGGAAGTGCAGACTTCAAGGCCAAAATCAAGAGTCTCAAAGAAGAAATTGAAAACTACAGTAGGACATTCCCACTGCCTGGTTTTGAAACCTATTGATATTTAACTACATTTATGTCTTGCGTATTTGCATTTAATATATTGCTTTTTTACCTTTTGTTTCGTAATCTTTAAGTGCCTTATTCGAATATTAGCATAAATTAACATTTAAGAATATCCTACTACCTTTAAATTAATAAATGTTGACATCAAATTACTAGTTTAGTATCATTCAGTATACCTCGTGCTACAGCTCATGGCTAAACAATAACAGCTGCTCGGGTTAATCTTCAGGTTCAGCCGCACTTGCCTAGGTTGGTCCATGGAGGGGTGACTACTCATTACAGAGTTTCCTCCGTGCCTGGGAAAGCACGTTAAGCTGTTGGCACAGATTACTAATATGTAGCAGTTGGTCCCGTCTGTCATTTGAACACCTTTGACAGTCGTCACAGCTGGTCAATGGCCCGAAAGTCTGAAAACGAATCTTACCAAGGAGTATCGTATTACCCAGTCCTAATAGACTCGGTCACGAAATTCTTGGTAACCTGATATCCTAAATGGCCTACTATGGGTTGATATGATATAGAGCAACTCCCTGATGTCAAATATGTCGGTCTGCCTGCGCGAAGTGGTTGCGTTAAGTGTCCATTGTGCTTGAAAAACTAGTTTCGTGACCAAAAAAAACGATAAGGTAAATAGCTGAATTTGATACAGAATTAATCACTAGTTGCACTGATGAATAACATAAAAACTGACCATATATACGGTTGCGATCCTCATAGTTTCGAATTTGGCCATCCACGCCTACTTGAAAAATTCACTCTGTATATATTATATTGTGCCTTTACAACTGTCTCGATGTGAGGAGAGATGAAAATCGAGATGAATGGCATTCGAATGGAGATGCTTTTGTCCAGCAGGGAACTTCATTAACTTGGACGTCGTACTAGAATATGATTATTATGTTCAAGATTTTAAAATAACTTGACATTTTAAACGAAAAATATACCACACTAAAAGCGTAGTACCATGGACTTAGGACTCGAACCCAGGAGCTCACCTTCAGAAGTTACGCTTGCGATCGTTAGACTAACGGGAAACCACATAAAGTAGCAGGTGAAATGATTTTTCTTTGCCTTTTGTTATTGCAGAACAGCAATTTCCGAGAGATTAGATAATGATAATAATTCTGTAACTACATAAGTGTTACTTGCGTGAATCATATTTTCATCAACATAAAAAATTTTATTTTCTCGGGCTACCCTGGCGCTACCCCCTTAGTTATTTTTAACCGACTTCAAAAAAAAGTAGGAAGTTCTATGTTCAACTGTATGTACATATGTTCACCAAATTAAAAATTCTTTTTATTTTTAAAAGCCAATACTCCTGAGGTGGTCCTATGGTCACCAAGTCTGAATCTGATGATGGGATACTAAGGAAATCGAGAGCAACCCTCAAATTTTATGGGCACATCCAAAGACATTCAAGTATTTACAAGCGATAGACGGGATAAGACGAAGAACATCGTAATTCAATACTTGTTACAACTTAGTAACAAATCGTTCTGTCTAGCCCTCTTGTCAGGTAGCATTCGTGTGTCAAAATCGAAAATGTTTGGGATCAAAATTATTGTATGAAAATATTCCCAATGTCCGCTCTACAAGTCTTTTTAATCTCTTTGAGCAAATACAATGCTTTAATAATTCATTTATTTATTGGTTTGAGAATATCAGGAAATGTTTAAAAAGACCGGTTATCAAACTTAGTAAAACCATAGATTTAAAAAAAACATTCGTTCATTTGAGTGAAGTTGTTACTCGTCATTCATTCTTTAATTCGTGAAAATTGGGTTGTTTTTGTGTCGATATTGCAATTAAACGTAATTGAGAAAGTAATTAAAAGGTGAAAATAAAATGATAACACCGTTTAGACTAAAGATAGAACGGAAGAATTAATTAAACTCATTTGAAAACCTCAACAAGCGGCGACCTTGCCTACAAGAACTTGTGTTATTTTGGTTGGCAGATTGAAGAAAAAGTGGATTATTTCTTGTTTTGATAAACAGATTATTGCTTGTTGTTCGAATGGCCCTAAGTATTTTATGAAAGTTTATCTTGATGGATCACCATAAGGGCTAAATTCAGCGGTATTATGTATAAACTTGCGTGTGGAATAGACCACCTGGAGATCAGGCGAGTAATTCAGAGTTCACCATGACTATGTATCCATCGTCTGGAATGGTAGCGACACCACAACAGGGGACTAGTCAAGTCGCACAAAATGGAAGTACTACATTACCTCGATCACATCATCAAAGAACAGGTAAAATAATACAACTTGTGGAAGAGCATTTCTGAACTGTCACTGGCCTAATAAATTTTTAATCATTGGTCCCATTTATTACAGTTTTAAACCAGGCTAACTTAGAAGGTTTCAGTACCTATATAATTTATTTTTAAAACTAAAAGGAGTAGGTATTTATGTTTGTTCCAATAGCTCACATGACTGAGACAGTCCAATAGGACATTATAATATTAGGGATGTTTGTGGAATAGGTTAAAATAAAGCAGAGTGGGTCAAGCCCCAAATGGACAATATTTATTTATAGAACCATACTTACCCTTGCTACATTAATGTTACCTGCTATTCTTATTATATTCCTGTAATTTGATCAATGGTGACATGTATTTTTAGTAAACCAAACATATGTGAGGTATAAATTATGTCATAAAATTTTACATTTTATTCTTGAGAAATATGTAATTGATTTTATTTACTCTTTAGGACGACCCCCAGCAGCACCTAAATCCTATGACTACTTATTAAAAGTTTTGCTAGTTGGTGACTCAGATGTTGGTAAACAAGAGATACTTCAAGACTTGGAGGATGGTTCCGCTGACTCACCATTTTGCAGTGGCAGTGGTAAGCTGATATTATCTATTCAAGATTTATAAACAAATGTGCTATTGTTTTGATGCTAATATTATGTTATTATGGCTTTGTGCCATCACTAATGCTTAACTATGTGGACTGACATGTTGTTGTAGAGTTTGTTTGTACTACTGCTCCTACCAAGCTAAAATAATAGCTATTGGTGAAACTCATCTGTTTTGGAAGCTTTCTTGTAATATTTGGCATTAAAAAAAACTGCTGCATGCTGAAAGTCAGCTTAATTTGAATTAATGATTTCATTAAAATCAAGCCTGTTTTTAAAATATGTATCAAACATGCAGATTTCTGCTGTAAAGCATCAGCTGTGAACCAATATTGATGATGCAATATAAAGTAACCATCAGCCATGACAAAGAGGCCCATGGGCAGCATAAAAACTCTGACACCAGGTTAGACACTAACCATATGATAAAGAAAAAGAAGTCATGACAAAGGTTTTCATGATAATTTAGAATAAATATTTTCAAAACAATCACTGCACTTTTCCTTTTTGGCAATAATGAATACCTCCTTATTAAAGGTATTATAATGAATTTATAAAATTATTGTAATCTATTTGGTACAAATACCAAATAGATTATAATAACTTTATAAATTTGTTGTATTACACAACAAGTATATGACAATTTAGAACATGTTCTATCAGTTTGGGATACACCCAATTATATTATAAATGAAAAGAAGTAGATATTGCACTAGTGTGCGCAAATTGTTGCAGACAAATTCAGACAATTGTCGTAATTTAAGTACTTCAAGCGTATCTTCTTTTTAATATTATTGGTTATACTTATATTTTCTTTTCTTGGTAGCTAAAATGATTTTTATAAACTCTGTCTATTGCAAATTAATGTAAAATATTCGTAATTCTTATTTGGACATGTGAGGCTAACCAAGTATTTAACATGCCTTGATATTTTTATTTAAAAACAATTATTATCAACTATAACTTTGTAAGTACCAAACTATTATAATTGCTGCATGCTTATCTAATGAGTACCCTTTTGGCAGTAATTGGTGTAGCAATAATTTAAAAATACATTGTTATGGTTACTATTTTTTATAGATAACGTAAATGATATTCACATCCATCATATAGAAATAGTAATTCTATTGTTTGTTAGTTCTTCTATAATTGAGATATCAGATAGGGACGGTTTGTATATATTGTAAGGGATTAACTGGGAGTAACATAACAAAATTATTTATATTTGTATACCTAAAAAGTTTCTTATTTCATTTTGTCAAAACAATATATTAAGAGGAAATGCTGGTGGTGTTTTTTCCTCGTTTTCTCTCTTCTATGTCAACAAATTTGACAACTATTAATCAAAAAATAAAAACATAGGTGATCTTTAAAATTGGAGCAGGAAATAATCGAGAGTCAAACCTCGAATTATGACTTTTTACTTAAGCTATTCAGTCGGATCTGCAGTTGTCCTTATCGCACAAATGTCGAAATCGCGCTCGCATAGGGACAGCGATAGTTTCTTCAAATACCTAATTTTCTGTAGTCTCTTCGTCCGCAATTCCTATTAATGCATTATTATGTTGTACCAGGATAATATTACTACGTAATAGGAAGTCGAAACAAGATATCAAAACTTTTGTCAAACATAGCTTGTGCATCTAGGAGTGAAAACTAACCATTATAAGAATCACCTGTATGTCGTTTCATGCTATTTATAACAGTCAACTGAGGAAGGCAGCTTAGATATTTAAAATACTAGGGTAATTGAATTTGCTCCTTTACTAACACAATAAAACATTAACCTTCTAGGAAGGAGCCCATATCTTAACTTATTTGTGTTAAAGACTTATACAGTTAGTAAAGCATGTTTTTTCTTTCATACATGTCTATTGTCTATGCTACCATGTAAGTTTTGCCTCATATTCCCCGCATTATGCCTCATACCTTTGCATCAAATTCCCAAAAAATGATGGCACTATCACTACTAACAATACAATATCTTTTTCCAGCATACAAGACAACAACAATACTATTGGATGGCAAGAGAGTGAAGCTTCAACTCTGGGACACTTCAGGACAAGGCCGCTTCTGCACTATCATACGATCGTACTCCCGCGGGGCGCAGGGCATACTCCTCGTTTATGACATCACCAACAAATGGTCTTTTGACAGCATTGACCGGTGGCTTGAGGAAGTTGAAAAGGTGTGTATCTTCAATTTATTGTTTAGTTAAATATACTGGGAATTTAAATCAGCTGCTTTTTGTTTAAATTCCTAAATGTTAAATAGAGTTCATCTCACATAATTTTAAAGCCAAAATAATCATAATTCAATAAAAAAAACTACTAGAATTAAACAGTTCCAATCTGGTTGAACTTTAGAAACTAAAGTCGAACAAAAAATGTTACTCAGCAGATACAGAGTACTAAATATAGATTTATTTGTGTTCCAGCATGCACCAGGTGTCCCTAAAGTCCTAGTGGGCAATCGTCTACACCTCGCCTTTAAACGGCAAGTGCAGGAGAGAGATGCAGAAGTGTATGCCGCCAAGAACCACATGGCGTTCTTCGAAGTGAGCCCTCTGTGTGACTTCAACATCAGAGAGAGCTTCTGCGAACTGTCGCGAATGGCGCTGCATCGGAACGGCATGGAGAGACTTTGGAGGAGCAATAAAGGTAAACACCATTCATTTTCTTCACTGCAGAATATGGGCTCCTCTTTTTTAATACTGGTACAGTCAATGCAAATCCTGGGCCCTCGAAGTGACTTTTGTGTCATCGACGTAAGGTAAACCTTTCGTCGAACGTCGCCGTCCTTTGTCGTTAGTCAATCGTTGCATTTCAAAAATTGCAACGACTCGCTACTTTCAAATGTTACGACTATACAATGAACAATTAGTATTGATGTTTAACAAACGGAATCTCGACTGTAGTATGTTGTATTCAGTAACGAATGTCTCTTGTCCACAGTACTAAGCCTCCAAGAGCTGTGTTGTCGTGCAATAGTGGCGCGCACCTCCGTGTACGGCCTGGAGCGGCTGCCGCTGCCGACGGCGCTGAAGTCGCACCTCAAGTCGTACGCCATCTCCGCCGCGCCCAGCCGGCACCGCGCGCGCGCCCACAAGCACTCCCACCACACGCGACTCAACTGCACCGGACGCAACTCCTGCAATATCGCTTGAGACCGACATACAGCCAGCGAAAGTAACACTTGTTTGACTATTTAAATGTGGCTGACCTGACCCTTCAGCACTATTGGCAACCCTTCAAAAACAATTTTTGTAAACCTTAAAACCTACGCGTAATTCCAACCCGGCAATAACATTTAATATAGTTAGCATAACATTGTAGTCCCTAATCTTAAATCTTTCTTGTAATATAAAGATTGTATAATCCTCTAATTATTATTTCTCGATATTTCAAAGTCACATCCTGCCAATAATTCGATGAAAATTTCGTGTTATAAGGTGTTAGGAATCTGCGCCACATTTATGAAAAACAGTTTCTGACTGCCAATGGTAATCGTTAAGAATGTTATAGAGGTGATTTAGAACATAGCTGTCCTATTGTCGCGAAGTGAGTACATTTAATTGAAACTTCGAACAATATATTGTCCAAACACTGAGTAATCCTAACACAAAATACAGGCTGTAACTGACAACGGATTTGTGACTAGTTTATAGGGACTAGACTAAGATATTGTTACTTAACAGAATATAATGTGAATATTGCGTTATTTAATTGTAATATGTGAATATTTTGACGTGGCATCTAGCCCTGTGTTTGTCCATCGTGTAATACCTACATTAACTTTGTATCGATTAACGTTATTAGTGCCTAGTGATATAATAGGACTATTGTTATGCTGTGGTGATATAATTAAATAAGAAAAATACAACATGAGTGCCATCAACCAAAATTCGGCACTTCATAATTCACAAATATCTTGAATGTTTCAACACTAACCTATTTGTTAGTTTTGTGTGGTCACCTCCTATATGTATAAAGACATGCTATTATATCCATTTTAAGTGACATCGGTACAGTTTCTTAAAGTATGTTACGTAAGTACAGTTTTCTATTTCGATGTATGTAACAAATATCAGTCTTGGATAATATAACTTTCGAATTGTACAAGTATCTTATTGTCCATTATTTATAAGGTATTATACTTCATAAGGTCTCATAACGTGTAAATATTTTGGCTATATTTGCATCAACTACGAGAGTTCACTACATACCAAATGTTCATTCTAAATCATAATGTCGTAAAATATTGGCTATTTTCAGATATACATATTATATTATTTACTGTAACTTATTGTTTAGGATGTTAGTCAACGTAACTACTACATTTCATTTATGATACCAATATTTTCAATATTAGATGGTTGTGTATGTTTTAGCTTGTATAATACATAGTTTACTTTGCATTTAATATTTCCGTTTCAGTCACGTCCCTACAACATGCTAACAACGAAAACAGTGTTTCAATCAATACTTGTTTAGTCCAGTCCGTCCTTAGAAATAATTCAAACCTACTGGAAAATTCAATGTCTTCTAATATGTTGCTTGATTTACTAAGAATTTGTTCAATCTTTGTGGGTTTCTGACAACACAATTGCATGCTGTATGACCATTATATTATGTTAAATCTTTTTTTATGTTGTAAGTTTTTCTTGTAAAAAGCATGTTTATAAAAAAAACATCAATATAGAAGTTGTATCTATAGTATCAAATATAACCTGAACTATCAAAAACACAAAATTACATATATTTAAATTAAAATATTACAAATGAAGTGACGTGATTATACTTTTGTAAATACATAATTATTTGTTTCTGTAACAAGTTACTTTATGATTTGTCTACTTGTGATAGCTATAGTGGATAATATAACAATCCAAAAAAACTAATACCGACTAAAAGTTTGGTTTAGGTTGATTACAGTCATAATTTTATTATTGCTATTATTCATTACGTAAGTCTTGAAATAAAACTAATTTATAAAAATAACGTTGTCTTCTTCACAATCCCATCTCCCTTTGTTTTTATTACTTACGACAAATTCATGCGCATTACGCACAAGTCACAAAAAAATAAATCAATAGAAAACAACATGCGCGCCGCAGTCGCTATGTAGTTTCTGACTTGGGCTATGTCCAAACAATGTTTGTAATTCTTACTGGCAATGGTTTAGTGGTACTATAATACAAATGTTTGATAGAACTAAGCAATGTAATCTTTCACACAAGATGATGATTCGTCTAAACAATTTTTTGTACGTTTTCAATTTACGACAAGGCACAATTCTTATTGCCGTCCATCAAATCGTGAGTATGACAATTGTTTCATTGCTTTTAATAAGGACAGTGGTTTGAATTCATGGAAACGTGGTTGTAATGTTTTGTATTTTGCAGGCACTATCATCTTTCATATTAATAATATTACTAGTCGGTATATCCCATGTCGGGGAAATGCTATCAATGTTGCACAACGACATGGAAGATGATGCCGACAGACGCGGGCAATACGAAGTGGCCTACGGAGATCACCTCAGCTATCACAACGGAGAAGTGATAAGCACTAACAATCAACGTAGATTTGCTAAAGCGCGCCATCTGGCATCAGGTAAATTAATGATTACTTAACCTTTTCTTTGTTTATAATTTAGGTGTTACCTACATAACCTTATTTAATTATGCATACAGGGTGATCGGTTTAAATATTTTTTATTTGGGTCTATCAGAGATGAACAAATCTTATTCTTGTTGTTAGAAACCAGTCGTCGAATTTAAAACTCCGAAAATGCATGATTACTTAAGCTTTATTCTCAAAATGTTAAAAGGCCCTTTACTAATTTGAGTTGTTGCAAATTCCCAGTGACTGTAATATTTCTATACACGAGCACGATGCTGACCTCGATTTACTTGATGTGCTGCATTTCACTGCTACACGGTGCGGTGAAGTACAAGCGCGAGTATGTGCTGCCTTGGATCCTGGCCGCATGCATCGGAGTAGTGCTGCTCATCGTGGCCATCGTACTCGGCGATGGCTATCCATGTGTTGTTAACCTTTTTGGAGGACATAATCTTTATCGTGAGTATGATCTTTTGGATTTCATAAGAAAAGTGAGAAAAAAGAAGTCTCACGTTTTTATTGCTGACGGTATCAACCCGATAACTGAAATACAATCTTTGTTTGTTAGATTAGATAACATCATAACACTTGCATCTAGGATATGATCTCAGTTCGATACGTTAGGTAAACAAACAAGTAGGTATAACATATCAATAAATCTAATCTAACCAGTTTTAAGTTTGATTGTCTTATCTTCTCGTGTGACGTGACCTACGCCCAAAATACCGATCCATCTTCCGATCAGCTGCATGGTTCTAGGTTGCGAGCGTATGCGCCATGCTTTGTGGTGACCTCGACTTTGCCAGGGATTTACTCATCACGAATTCACGATCTTATCTAGCCATTTGAGCCATAAAAATTTAGGATAACACAACTATATCGTCCTTTCTAGAAGACAAAGAAAAACAATAGGGAAACATTGATATTTAACGTTTATTTTTGCTACTTTCAGATTTTGGCTGTGCGCTATTCGTACTAACGTTCATCTACGCTATATGTGCTGTGAGCAGTTTTGCCTTGGAGACAGGCAGCGGGCGGTGTGCTCGCACCGTTAGAGCCGCCAGCGACGAAAGGGGAGAGAGACTGTTGCTGCTGGACCATGCTGCTCACTCCAGCCTGCTGTCCGCCGCACAACTCAACAAACTCAATAGTGGAACTCGGTCGCAGTTCGTCTAGAAACCTCCGCTACATTATATCCAAATGGCTGCTATATACCTTACCTAACTAGCTAATAGTTACGCACCACGCTGATCGCAAAATTAGATAACAAAACTTCACGTTTTGTAAGATCTGTTCATTTGATAATGGTTGTTTATATTCTACATAGTAGGGTAGTTTACAATGTTTTTACATTTTTTTTTTAAGTGTACTGCGGTTGTATTTGGTGTGTACTTTATCTGTAGGTTCAATTAACTAGTTACGTGCTTATTTATTAGTCCGTAACTGTGGATGTGATAATTTGATCTCTTTGTAAGTTTGAATGTCACGTTGTGTTCATGCACAATACAATGTTTGTTGGCTTAATCATTTTATATGTTATTATACTTACGAAAAACCAACTGTGTACAACTGTTATTAAAAAAAAATAAGCTTGCTGGTGATGCTTACAGAGTCACATCACACAGCTTATAATGTGAATATACTTCCTTATATTTTATGGAAATAAAGAAAGCTGTATTATAGTGTTTAGAGATTTATGTGATCAATTAAAGATCCATTTACGTCCGAAAAATGTCGTGCATTAAGAAGCAAAATACTTAGAAACATACTGTTTAAATACTCTGTATTAAAATTACTCATTGTGATATTATTTTATAAAAATGACATTATTATATTTATAAATTATATAACTTGTTGGTACAAAAATAAACAGAGATTATAACAGATGAAAGACAGGTTGAGTTTAATCAATTGACAATATTAAAAATCAATTTTAACATTGTTTTTAAAAACATGTGAATTTTAATGAATAGTAGAAATCTAGCAGCTGTATCTAAAGCATTACTCTAATAAAATGCTTCAGAAAATATGCTAAAATAAAGAAAACATTAATCTTTTATCACAACTTTGTTTTAATTCACATATCAACATACGATAATAGTTCATAATGATCCATTTAAGTCTTAAATTATAATTATATAAACTTTTTGTTATCTTATTGACAATTCATCTATTTTATGAGTTGATAAGATTTACACTTGAAGCTTATACTAGTAATATTTTTACATGACAATGTGTGGAAGACTTTTCACTACATTTACACCAACATTCTATGGCATTATTTACTTACATATTACAAGTATTTACACTAATACATGACAGTAAATCTGCCCTAACAAATTTAACATTATGTACTTGATTCTAATGCAATGCCTGCCACATTCTTGAATATGAAAGCAGGATAAAGAATTATGCAGCTTCTTAATTTTCTTCACATTATTTTAACTTGTTACTCTCCCCATCTTCCATTCCGTAGTGGTCTCTGTATACCTTTAAAGCCTCTTGCTAGTATAAACTTTTCTGAGGACTCTGACCTGCTTGCTTGTGGCTTCAAGACCTTAATATGTTTGTAGAACTTTTCTAAATCCATCTCTAATATGGGTACTTCCTTTCCATCCCACACTTTGAACAACAGGCTGCCATCAACCTTACTGACTAGAGCAGCAAACCTTATGGCCATGTAACAGAGGCCTATTATTCTGTCTTTGTCTAGTTCTTTCACCCCAGTGGCACTGGGGGCCATGTCAGATAGAACTATGTCCACTTTTGTGCCATCAAGTGCTGCTAATACTTTATCATGCGCATCTATTGTAGAGAAGTCCATATTGCTCATAGTTGAAGCTCCCTGTTGAATAAAAACATTCTTACATAAATATTTACTAATGAAGTTTTGTCATTGTGTAACAAAGTTATATTTAAAATAGTGATTATTAATCTATTATATTAGTTTCCAAACTGCTCTAGAGAAAAGACTATTGTTGCTAAGTAACAAAATGATCAAACAATTTGGCGCTGAAAAAAAATATCAATAAGTACCTCTATGGGAAATATCTGTAGTTTGTCAATGGCAAGAACTTTTCCTATGGGTTTTGTTGGGTCAGCACCATCAGCATTTGTTTTTTGGACAGCAACTTGTGTCCATGACCCTGGCGACGCTCCAAGGTCAATAACTGTTAATCCTGGAGTCAAAATGTTTGTCTTGTCGTTCATTTCTAATAGTTTAAAAGCACTGCGACATCTACAAATTAAAAAATCATTAAGTTGTTTGAATCAAATCTAACAATAATATACTATCTAAATATATAAATTAACATTATTAAATAGTCACCTGTAATTATATATTTTCGCTTTTTCAACATAAGGATCAGCTTTTTGGCGACTCAACCATTGTTGTGAACTCTTAAATCTTTTGAGGCAGTTTACAAGAAAACACATCTTTGTATAGGTTAAGGGCTTTGGCACGAATGAACGCGACAGCACCATTGTTTTAATTTATAATATAGGTTTCCAACCACAAAGAGAGATAACCTATTTATAAACTTGTCATTTTACGTTAATTGTGTAAGCAATGAATTAAAAACAAACATGACGAGCACGAAGAAATGGAAACACAAAACCACAGAACATCATACATAGATATATCTGACAACGACTGTCATCAATTAACTCAAATTGGCATTTCTAAATGGCCATATTTCGACCATAATAGCCTTAGATAAAGATTAAGAATTTAAGAAGCATATTCTTGGGTACAATTATTTCTTCCCAGTTAATTAGTGACCGTTAAATAATGAACGATATTTTTATTCGTCTACCAGTTTTTTTTTACTTATTTTCGAAAACCTATAAAAAACGCAAGGCTCTTTTGCAGTAACAACACATGAACCGTTATCAACCGTTTATCTACATTTGGTAACAACAAAGAAGCAGTTCTGTTTTCAAACCAAACTTTATAAACTGGCAACTATGTAAAAATACTTATTTTCTTCTTTGGCAATTTAAAAAAAAATATCCGACTTTTAGTTTGAAGTAGAGATGGGATATACCTGCCATTCTCCATACCCGGCCTTTAAGGTATGGGTATCACTAAATACCTGGTACAAATACCAGGTATCAAAATACTTCTAAGTATTTGGGTGCGGTAGGATTTCGATAAGTAAACGTATGCGATAAGTATGGTATGCCTCCAATATAATGTAGTACGATGTTTCAAGTACCTATACGTAATTATGCATTATGAGATATGAAATCTTTCCTTCCTACTTTACCAGGCTTAGGACTGTCGGCTAAGAGTATGACGATCGTTATTAATGAATTCTAGTTATTTCTATATAAATTAATGCAAAATAACATTAATTATATTTAAACTGACTAACTAGCCGGCGTAGTTAAAAGATTTCAAATCAATTTATTTACAATCGTAATTTTAATTTGCAATATTTTTTTTAGTTTTGTCAGGTTTTTTGTTTTTTTTTTTTGTTTTTTGTTTTGTTTTGTACGGTTTTTAGTGCTTTTTATTTTGCTGCAGGAATATTAATTGCTGGACTTTTCGACTACCAAGCCGCGATCTTCTTTCTGTCAATATATTTCCGGCAACGGAAAATAGCCGCTCACATGGAACGCTGGTGGCCATTGCGTTTAATTTTAATTTGGCCAGTTTGGCTAAGTTAGGGTAAACACCTTGGTTAGCTCGCCACCATGTCAAAGGGTCCATGTCTGGTGCTAACACACTGTCATCTATATATTTTTGTACTTCTATGATAGCCCTACTGTTGGCTGTACCAGTTGGCCGTACATTTTTCATGGTTTTAATATAATGTTGCCAAATTAAACTATTTGATTTTTTTTCTTGGACATCTTGTAGTGCTTCAGAGCCTGTAGTTGTAGGTTGATTAGTTTCTGTTTGTTGGATCATAGATGTTACTAAACCCACAACGTGATGTTTAGTATTTTCTGCTACGGTTGCATTTTGGAAATATAATTTATATCTTGGATCTAAAAATGTAGAGATAGTTAAGGTACGGCTCCTTTCTAAATTTTGAAATCGACTATTAATTTCGGAGAGTAAATCCTGGCGGCACATTTCAACTTCGTCTGGAAATATACTTATATTGTTTTCTTGTCGGTATGTCTCAGTAGCAATTTCCTGCAGAGCATTGGTAAGGCCAACCGTTATGGGAATCACCGAGCTACCACTAACATATTTTTGACCGCTCATTTCTCTGGTAACTTCCTCACATGGACGCAACACCCAAATTAATGATTGACATATATCCCAATCGTAACTTGTTAAACGAGTGCAATTCACTACATCTAAGTTGATCATTGCGCAATTAATTTCATCTTTTAACTCGACAAATCGTGACAACATATAAAATGTGGAATTCCACCGTGTAGGGACGTCTTGAAGGGGCCTCTTCACCACCTTATTGGCTTGCTCTTGGTAAGTCTTCAATTTGTTCCAAGCCACATTACTACGCTTAAAATATGACACTATTGATTTTACTTTACTTAAAGTGTCTTTAATGTAGGAGTTTCCTAATATCTTTTGTACCGCTAGATTTAATGTGTGCGCATAACAGCTAAAATGTTTCCACCCCAATATTTGCTTTACAGCATTCATTATGTTCGCACCATTATCGGAAACTACAAGAAGCACTTTTTCAGATGGAATAGACCAATCCTGAGTTACATTTTTTATCTCCTCGGCCAAATGTACACCAGTGTGACTTTTTTCTAAAACTTTACATTCGAGAAGTACAGATTGTAGAATAAAATTCCTGTCAATGTAATGACCCGTGATCGCCAGATAGGAGTCATTATTTCTCGACGTCCAAATATCGGTGGTTAAGCATATACTGCTTGCATCTTCACTTACAGAAATTTTAGTGGCAGTTTTTACTTCTTCATACAACCCTGGCAATAAATTGTTTGCAAAATATTTTCTTGATGGTATTATATAATTCGGGAATGCAAACTTGATCAATTCACGAAATCCTTTATCTTCTATTATGGAAAAAGGCTGCATGTCACATACAAAAAGATTCATTAAGTGATCATCAATTTCCTTTTTTATTTTACTACAATCGCGTCTAAGAAATGCTGATATGCTGGACGGATGAGTTCGTACCATACTCGACGTCGTCGCAGTTTGAGAGGAAATACCGGTTGCAGTAGTTTGTGACATTGGTGGGGCATTCATCTGTGCTTCTTGAATAGGTTGATTTTCTAGTTGGTTCAAATTATTATCCCTCCTAACTAAATTTACAGCAAGATGTTTTCTCTGGATATGTTTTGTGAGATTTGTGACTCCGGATTTGTAAGAGAAAACAGCTTTACACATTTTACACTCTGCTTTAAAATCACCTTTATCGATAAAGTGATCCCATGCCACACTTTTTTTAGGAGCCATTATTACTAATTTATAAATTATAAGTCCTCTAATATACCTACTAAGAAGAATACCTAACTTAAGTACTATCCAACTAATATTTACACTTTCTTGAATATATTTACACCACAAAGTCGTTACACATAAATAAAAGCTATTATTATTGAATAATTATACGTGTCTACTATACACTTTTCTAGATAAAAACAAACAGGTGTAACGAAATCGCAATCACAACTGACGCAAAAAATCAAAACATTGTCGACCTAAGTACCACTAGACAACGTAAACATTCAAACACGTAATAATATTCCCTAACATAAACAAACTAAGGAAGTCTTTCACGTCGTGACAAAAAATGTAATTATGCTATTATGTTCCTTATGCATGTAAAAATAAGTACCCATTTTGTCTAACTAAATTAAATCAACCGAATGTTCATAAAGCACGAATGACGTTTCGGGTCCCTTCGTAAGCTGTCGGGTAGCTTCGGGTTGCTTCGGCGTACCGAACTACCGATAAAACTGGGCGCTACCTTGTGGTAGCGGTTCGTATCGTACTATGCGTCTGACGTCATACCTTCAAGGTATTTACCCAGTATTTCGGTCCGTACCCGGTCTCTGTACTGGGAAGCACATACTTGGTATATATACCTCTACCAGTATATACGTCTCATCTCTAGTTTGAAGGCTGGTGTTGGTTGGTGTCAATGTCAACAATCATTCAATCTTTAGGCGGGATTGTTTATTTACATCAGTGCTGTAATATAAATTGAAATAAACCAATGGAGATACGTAAATTTTAAGCCAACTGGAGAAAGATTACCAGTACCAGTACCATAACAAAAACCCAGTGAAATATGTTTTGTTTATCACGTACTAAAATATATAACCTTAAACAGATTTTCTTTATCAAAAACTATATTAGAACATTGAGTCACGCTGGAACTATGAAGTATTTAAATGTAGCCGAAAAAAATGATGCTGCTAAAAATATTGCACAGCATTTATCTCGAGGAACATCACGAAGAGTAAGTAACTCTCAAAACAACTATTGTTTACTAGCAAAGACATTCAAATACTTTTAAATCTCTTTGTTTACTAGGTTTTCAAGACGAGTCATTGAGATAGCCAACTATCAAAAACCATATAAGTTAGTGGTACGTTTCTTTATTCTCAAATTAACGACTCAGATTGAGAACACAGATTCTACTTATTTTAGAAATGTTCATACTGCCAAGGACCATAGCTCAAGCAGTTTTATTTGTTCCCTGTTTGAATTAATTTAAGTTTATAACTTTGATTGCGGTTTTCAGCGTGAAGGTCTATCACAATATAATAAAATCTATGAATTCGAAGCAGAGGTAATGGGACAAAAATGGCAGATGGTAATGACCTCAGTATCTGGACATTTATTAGCACTTGAATTTGTTGGAGCATATAAAAACTGGCAGTCTTGCAACCCTTTAGCACTGTTTGATGCACCTGTTTTCAAGTACTGTCCAGAGAATTATGAAAAAATTAAGGTGAGGTTACCTACTGTAATCTGAAATGTCCTGTAGATTTCTCAGAGCTCACTAGCTATCACATGGAGTTCTCTAGTCTTCTAATTCTATCCTGATGATGAAAGATGATTCAGAAAGTATTTACAAATTCCAAGTGGAAAACAAGTCTATACTACAAGATAGATTTGATCAACTACATAATATTCTTTATCAAATCCTTTCTATGATCCCCCATAAAACATCTATGTTTGTAGTCAACTAAAAGTTATAATTATTGAATTAATTACAAGACAGTGTCAGACATTCACACCATAATAGTTTGATTTTTTCTCTTTTTTCCATAAAGTAAATAAAAAATATATTTCAGTAATCTTAGCTGTTACAATTTCACAGAAAACTTTGGAAAGAGAAATAAGAGGTTGTGCTGGTTTGATCATCTGGACAGATTGTGATAGAGAAGGAGAAAACATAGGTTTTGAGATCATTAATGTGTGCACAGCGGTGAAGAGCAACCTCAGAATATTTAGAGCGAAATTCTCAGAGATCACTGGAGTGTCTGTATGGAGGGCTTTGCAGAATTTAGAACAACCAAACAAGAATATCAGTGATGCTGTAGATGTTAGACAGGAACTTGATTTAAGGATAGGTAATAAATTGATTTTCTATCTACCATAAACTATAGAACATAGTATAAGAAACTGTTTCTAAAGAAGTTGTTAATGCTTACAGGTGCCGCATTCACAAGATTCCAAACCTTACGCCTGCAAAAAGTTTTTCCTAGAAAGCTAGCAGAAAGTTTAGTTAGCTATGGTTCATGCCAGTTTCCAACACTAGGTTTTGTGGTTGAGAGGTATAGAGCTGTGGAAAATTTTGTATCAGAACCTTTTTGGAAGATTAGAGGTGAGTTTCCTCAAACTTGTATATTTTTTCTTATTTTATAACTGCTATTCTAATGATTGGCATTTTATAATGGATTTCAGTAAACCATACAATGAACAATCTAAGTGTAGATTTCGTATGGGAAAGAGTCAGATTGTTTGACCAACATGCCTGTCAGCTTTTTCATGACATTTGTCTTGAGAACCCACAGGCTAAGGTTTGTGAGGTGAAAACCAAACCCAAGTCCAAATGGAGACCTTTACCTCTGGATACAGTGGTGAGTAAAAACTTTAATGACACTGATGAATTTGATAGTATAGTGTACTGTAGACTTTTTACCCGACTGCGTCAGAAGGAGGGTAATGTTTTTCGAGCGCATCTTTGTATGTCCATTTCTTTGCACGCCCTGCAGCCCAAACGACTGGACGGTTTTTGACATATGAGGTGTCGTTGAATTCGTCAGAGTTGTGGTAGTGACATAGGCTACAAACATTTTGAAAATGGCGCCCGCTAATGAAAAAAAAGGGGGGGGTTGTTTTTTTTTCTTACCATTGCAATATGGGTACTTATCAAATGAAAGTTATCGAAAAGACCATATCAAAAATATATGTATCATATCACGTTTATATTATTGTTTTAACACAAATAGTTAAAAAGCGTACCTATAATAAATAGCAAGGCCCGAACTATAATTTTGTTCTTCAAATTGAAATTTGAAGAACTTGTCGGTATTAAAACTAAAAAGTCTGAAATAAAAGTATTATTATAAAAACACAAAACCCGACTGTTTAAAAATAATGAACTGATTCATTATTTTTAAGCAGTCGGGTTTTTAGTTTTTTATAATAATATTTTTTTTGTTACTGCATTCAGAATTTGCGAAATCTTGCTTGACAATAACTACCTCTGTGTACATTACTGTTGTACTTATTCAGGAACTCGAAAAACTGGCTTCACGAAAACTGAAAATCAACGCAAAAGAAACAATGCGGTTAGCGGAAAAATTGTACACCCAAGGTTTCATCAGTTATCCTCGTACGGAGACAAACGAGTACCCCAAAGAGATGAACTTGGCTCAACTAGTGGGCCACCAGACTGGTGACCCCAACTGGGGGTCTTTTGCACAGAACATTCTGGATAGCGGGGGCCCAACGCCGCGGCAAGGCAACAAGAGCGATAAAGCCCATCCTCCTATACACCCGACGAAATACTCGAACAGTAAGATTTATAATTTTCTTCAATAGCTTTGTAACCTTTGTTAAAAACTGAGGCAACACAGGTTGAATATCAAAGGTTTTATTTTGTGAGGCGCAATTACTCATAATAGTTTTTTTTTTTTTGGTGTTCTGTTTATTTTTATTTACAGCATACTAAAGAAATTCTAAGCAGTTTATCTAGGACCTACGACATGGTGTTAGGTATCATCTGAATTAAATCAT
The DNA here is from genome assembly GCA_963576755.1 of Noctua janthina. Taxonomy (NCBI): domain Eukaryota; kingdom Metazoa; phylum Arthropoda; class Insecta; order Lepidoptera; family Noctuidae; genus Noctua; species Noctua janthina. Next base: position 12,863,495 of record OY755055.1, read on the forward strand.
CCTTCTTTTTACACAGGTTTATCAGGGAATGAACAACGGCTATACGAATTTATAGTACGGTCCTTCCTCGCGTGTTGTTCCAAAGACGCTCAGGGCCAAGAAACCATCGTCGCCATAGAAATAGCCAACGAAAAGTTCAATGCAAGTGGCCTGATGATCACGGCGAGGAATTATTTAGACGTGTACCCTTATGATAAGTGGTCTTCAAAGGAAATTCATGTTTATGAGGTGAGAATTAAAGCTGAATTTTGCGTGGCACACGTTTGACAAAGGTAGAAGAATGATACTGATTCATTTGTTTCAGAACGGGCAAAGCTTTAACCCAACAAGTATTGACATGTTAGATGGCAACACATCTCCTCCAAATCTATTAACAGAAGCTGATCTCATTGCCCTTATGGAAAAGCATGGAATTGGTAAGATGATTACTTCTCTAGCGACTAAAAACGCTTAAGTATCAAATGATGATGATTTTAGCTACCACTGGCGAAGGTTCCATACAACTCGATTCCTATTGGCTTACCATTAAAAAATGGCAGTCAGTATTCTATAGACTAATAATATAATCACATTAAAGATATGTACTCCAGCTTACCTCTTACAAAAAATTACCCTTCGCTACTGTAGCTACTCGTAGATGGACCTTAAATATGTGGCCAGAACTGACTGGATGGAGAAAGAGGACAACCGTATGTTGTTACGCAACTTTGGAGAGGTCTATGTCTAACTGTGCACTGCTTTAAGCTGAGGTGGTGTCACTGTAGGCCTTATTGATATACAATCATAATCTCTTACTACTATATTAGTTGGCAGTAGGTGCTTCAAGTATTTTATCAATAGTGATAAATAACAATATTGACGGCTCGGATGGCGCAGTGGCTGAGCGATTGACTGCTGCGCTGCGTGTCGCGGGTTCGATTCCCGCACGGAACAAATATTTGTATGGCCTACAGGTAGTGGTTCCGGGTCTGGCTGTTTGTGTATGTGAGTTTAAATTTTTGTGAACGCACCCACGATACAGGAGAAATTCCTAGTTAACGTTTTTTTAAATATAAAAAAAAGTAAAAAAAAATAGGTAATTGCTTATACATACTAACTGCTTAAAGCCCGGACTCCACCAAAGCAAAGATGAGTGGAGTGGAAAGGAGACGTGCGGGAATCAAACAATCACATTCGTTGACATCTATATCGCGCCTCTCGTCTCTCCAGTGGTTGGTTGAACCTTGCACGTCTCCGTTTGGTGGAGTCCGGGCCTTAAAGTCTGAATTAACAATAACGCAACATGACGATTCATTCCTCGCCAGGAACGGACGCAACTCATGCAGAGCACATAGAAACCATAAAGAACAGGTCGTACGTAGCGCTAGCAGACGCTATACACTTCGTCCCCGGTTTGCTTGGCATGGGGCTCGTCGAGGGATATGACGCCATGGGCCTTACTATATCCAAGCCACATTTGCGTGCGCAGCTTGAGGCAGACCTTAAGGCAATTAGTGAAGGTCGGAAGCAACCGCAAGCTGTGTTAGCTGAACAGGTAGAGTTGACAGATTAAATTCAATAGGCTTTCAGAAATCGGGTACGATTATGTTGATGTTTTGAAGTTACAGTTATTTCCTACTAGTTATGGTTTTTATTTTTACATTAATACCGGTCTCCGCGAAACTCCATGCTTATTAACATACATAACATCACGCCTGTAATCCCCGAGGGGTTAGCCAGAGGTGTACTTAATAGAACACCCACATTTCGCCAGTTATGTTTAAATCCCAAGTAATAGGAAACTTATTAACTGTAATAAAATTGAATGCGCACAAAGTATGTGTAGAACTGTAGACTCGTTTAACAGAACAGTCCTGGTAGTCGCAGAAGAACGCCCTATGTATTCATCAACTAAAAAATCCATGGCACTACTCTGAAACCACTTCATTTTTGCACACACTAGATATTTGGACCATACTATTTGGCCCATTCTTCTTTCTTACAATATTTGATCCTGACGGACTTAACAAAAACGAATGGCTTTTAACATTTCTCAGATAATCATTTTGAAGTATTTCTTTGTTGTAGGTGGCAAAATATAAAGAAGTTTATCAGACAGTAGCTTTGGAAGCGAATAAAATCGACGCTGCGCTCGCTGAGAGGTTCAGTGAACAACCCAATGAGTATGTTCCTTCTGCTGAGGCACTGCCCGTCAACATGCCTGCAGGTAACTTAATCTATACCAACCTCTACACACCACCTGACGCTGGACGCACATGTCAATTTTACCGTCATAAAAACAAAGTGTCCCCTTTTTTTTTTTTTTTTTTTTCCGGATGGGAAATCATCAAATGACCCCCCCCACTCTGGGCGGAGCGGAAGGGAGTGTCAGACTTGTACTGACTAAAACCCATCCATGTTCCTTCTTTGCCCTTTGTGTTCCAGGGCCACGGTATCTCTTTCGAACAGTCCCGCAGCCCTGGTAGGCATCGGCCCTTGCGGACCCCTACTTATTTGCTGACATCTCTTTGAGCCGCGCGTGGAACACGAACGCGCCGTCGACACGGCCTGTCGTCATAAGACGGCCGGACGGCGAGCTAGCCCATAACTCGCCGTCCACAGGCCCGCGCCTACGGTGGCCGGGAGCCACCACGTGACCCCCGACGCCCAGGGCGTCTCCCGCGGCGGCTGGGACGTGAGGTTCTTTCCCTCTCACGTCCCGCCACCTCCTTCACTAGCATGACTGCTTCACAGAAGGTGGTGACGGCTTCCCATTCCCTCTCGCTCCGGACCATGGCTTGAACCAGGGCCGGACGAAAGTGTCCCCTTCAAGTTCAAACTTTTTTAACTTGATAAAAACACAATAGATAACTATTATGGGTGGTAAACATGGCAGGTATGCTTATTTAAAAATTTAAATTATAAATTGTTTTGTCAAGTTATATCTACCCATTGAATATTGGCCTCTCCTGATAGGGATATTGAATGCCAATTGTCACGGCCACGGTAAATCGAAGACCATAACTTCGACTTTTAAATTGTGGTTTTTGGAGAGGAGTCACACAAATATCAAAGCCGACTGACCAATGAATAGAATAGAGGTCGATCCCGTGACTGCCACACCTACGACCTTCCTTATTCCTTATTACACCGACTTTTCACAATAGCCACCCGTTCTCGGTTCTCGGATGTACCTTACTTACTACAGCACGCGTAGCATGACCACCGTGGAAACGGGTTTTGTCGACGAAAGCATCGACAAAATTACAGATCAATAAAGGAAGGCTGTCATTTTGTCGATTCTTCCGTTGATAAAACACCCAAAGGTTGACTGGTAGAAATTGCCTATGGCATTAAGTCCGCCTCTGTACTTCTGTGCTTGAAGTGTTAAATAAATAAATAAATAAAACCCGTTTCTACGGTGGTCATGCTACTCGTGTTGTAGTAAGGTACTTCGGCTGAAAAAGTTACAGCTTTATGAAATGGTGTAGGACGGTCACGGGGTCAGAATAATAAACTATTATTTATTTATCAGCCATTTGTGTCCCATTGCAGGGCAAAGGCCTCCCTTCCCGCCTTCCGCTTGTCCCTATCTATAGTTGTTATTGGTCAATCTTTGAGAAAAGGGTCGAGTTCGTCCCGCCATCTCCTTCTGGGCCAACAAAGTTAGTCGCGGTGGTCTGTAGTCGCTTTAAATTTAAGCCACCAAAATTGCAGACGCGTCTATTATATAACTCTTGTTTCATTGTTATAAAGCTTAAATTGCAATGATTGACACGCGCTCTGAAAAACCATATGTATTATTTTATTGATCAAATTTTATCAAATCTTTGTGTTTCAGCTCTAAAATGTCCAAAATGTGGTTCAGATATGGTTGTAAGACAGAAAAAGAACAATGCAGATGAATTATACATTAGTTGTCTTTCATTTCCTAACTGTAAGAACGCGGTGTGGTTGCCGACTCTAGTTAAAACGATACAAGTTCTACCCGACTCTTGTCCTGTTGTAAGTACCTTTTTTAATTTGCTGTATAAATAATTTTGTCGTAGATAAAAAATTGAATTGCCGTAAAGCATTAAACGTGCTGGATGTCTAACTCTCGCCGCTGATTCGAACGTTACGTAAATCCATCAGCACAACATCGACGCTGGTAATTTAAAAATGTAGTGATTAATTGAATTCTTAATTTGATAAACATAGTCAAGAAACTATGCGATACTTTTTTTCAAAATTGATATTTTTTCCAATTTATATTCAATAATGTCTTTACAGTGCGGCCCTAACTACAAAATGCTGAAATTCGAATGGAAAAACAACATGTTAAGTCATATATACCCGCCCCCACACACCGGGTGTATCGGTGGCTGCGACACAACTTTCTTAGAAATGCTTAGGATAAATCCTACAAGTGTGAGGCCAGGCGCCGACAGCAGAACTCAACTAACAAATAATGCAAGGCCAACTGGGAATATTAATAGGTCACAACCTACAAATAATAGGTCAAATAGTAATAGCAACAGTAATAGTCCTATCAATACAATTCCTGTCGCCCCAGCGAGACAAACCCAAAGAAATACTGCCAATACTGACGCAGCGCCAAAGCAATTTGTAGCTCCACAACCTACGAGTAGAGTTCAAAATACAATGAACAATCAACCGAGGATGCCGGTGCCACAGAGCAGTGACAATGGCGATAATAGTGTACTCTGTGGTTGTAACAAACCTGCGATTATGTTAACTGTGCGGAAGCAAACTGCAAACCACGGTACGTTATTACACATTATTATGGCGAGTATACTTGCGCAAATAGGTTCGCACAAGTATAGTCACCAAGTCATTATCTGCCTAGCGTTTTCCCAACTATATTGCGGTCAGCTTCCAGTCTAACTGGATGCCAGTGAACCTGACCAGTGTTCTACACGGAACGACTGCTTATCTAACCTCCACAACCTAAGTAATAATGGTACCCTTTGGTAAGACTGGTTGTCATACTTTCGGGCTTCTGTCTGTCTACACGTAATGACTGTTGTCAAAGATCTACAAATGACAGCGAGACCAACGGTTTTATGTGATTTTCATTGCATGTATGGTTACGCCCATCCACGGTCCGACAGCATCAAGCGTAGCTTAATCTTTGATCAACCCATACGGTTGTTATTATTTAACCACGAGTATAATCACCAAGCATTTAATAAAAACTGTTGTATTTCAGGAAAGCAATTCTACAAATGTCAAGTAGGCAAAGAAAATGGCGGTTGCGACTTTTTCCTTTGGGCGCCCGAGAACGATAGCACAGTGCAAAATCCTTACGACACCCCGCCGACAAGTACTTGGGACAGTAACCATCATTCCAGTAATGCTTCCACAACGAGAGGTTGGGGCGTCGCTCCTAGCCACTCCCGGGACGGTGGCGGTAGTGATGATGTTATGTGCGACTGCGGGATGCCGTGTAAAAAGTAAGTAACAGCGTAACTAGCCTATAAAAGTTCTGAGGCGCCAACTACAACGCAACATAGGAACTACGCATGATAGGACGCAAACATCCTGCATCGCGCAAGTAAAGTAATCCGTGAGACTAGGGTATACAAGGTGTATACGGATCCTTCACGAAGCCGTCAACCAGCCATTCTGTACATCAAACTAAATAACTCTACACAAAAATTATTGCTCTCAAACACCTTTTTTTTTAGGTGAAAAATCACGGTTTACGCTAATACTCAATGTAACGCACTCAAAACATTGTGCTAATGGATCCATTTAATAGCACAGAGGTCGTAGAGGTATTTAAGAAAATTTAGGAACTTTGACGTTCTCAACTAGGTTTCCGGTATGGCCTTTCGACTTCGTTAAGGGTCTTTTTACAACGATTAAGTATACAACGTACTGACAACAAAGTTCGAGTCAGATAATCCTCCCTTGTAAATATAGAATCCTCCATTTAAAAGTTAGGCTTGGGACCCGACCCTGTTCATCATACTTATATAGCTCCAAGTTCCAATGCTGGGACTCAAGCTGTTTCTCTGTGAGAAGTACTAACTCACACAGCCCACTCCAGCCTACTTACAAAATATGGGTTGGGAAACGCAGTTTGATTGGACAATTTATAAATGCAGCATTTAAATGGGCGGCGAAATGCGCTTTACTGCAGAGAACAAAGTCGTCAAAATGCAGACTGAGGAACTATTCGAGAAATATCCCCAGTATTTAATCAAGTTCTATATTCTAATTTGCGACTTCTGTTACAGAATAACAGTGCAAAAAGAAGGTCCTAATAAAGGTCGTCCTTTCTACTGCTGCGTGAAGGACATGGGTTCAAGATGCAACTTCTTCCAGTGGGCTGACAGCGGACCTACTACAGGTAATAACTAAACACGTGACGTAAGGTAGGCAGAGGCGTGGCTCACATTTCTCCAGTTATTTTTTTTTTCAAATGCTGTCGGAACGTTCGCTGATGGTAAACTGAATAACTGTGCGGGAAAAAAGAACGAAAAAAAAAAAGAAAGAAGACTAAAAAAGACTCATTTAAACACAATTCTTCGTTTGGCTTCCCCACTTTAGATTGTTTCTTGTTTTGTAGATTGGGGTAGCAGCAGTAGTAGCAGTAACCGCGGCAGGGGGCGCGGGCGAGGCGGCGGGGGCGGAGGGCGCGGGCGGGGCGGCGGGGGCGCGGGCGGGGCGCGGCTGTGCAGCCTGTGCCGCCAGCCCGGACACACCAGGGGACGATGCCCTAACGCGGAGTAAACTTCCTTAAGTCAGTACTGATAATATAGGTAGGTAGATAGTGTATACGTTATTGTACACCTAAATTGTTACGCAGTTCTTATAGGCAAATCTATACAGCGAAATTAGACTTAGTTCAAGCTTATAAGTATTAAGTTAATGTGCATATTCCGACAAGCGACTGTGATCAAGCTTATCATACGAATAAGAACATTAACTTTATTAAAATAAGGTTTATTTTCGGATTAAGCGCGACTGAGCTAAGTCTGTTCGCTCTGTAGATCTCAAAATCGAAAACTTCTGTTAACTAGTTGTTCTGTATAGTGATGATGAAAACCGTTTATGCGCTTATACGCCAGGTTTTCATTGTATCGTTGGTTACTGCTGTTGCATTTAATTTGTTAAAACTAAGAGGCTTGCCTGGTCTGTTAGCAATTGTAAATACATTATTAGAGCCGAGGGTAGATGTAAAACCAAAACATCTGTGATGTCTAACAAAACGCTATCCTATATTCAATTTGTAAATTAGTCGGCTAGAAGTACTGAGTACTGATGTCATTCTGTATGTATGTATATTGTGATAAGATGTTTGATGTTAATACTTAAGTAAAGATATTTTTTTAATACCTTTGTTTCTTTTTCTGGTTACCTAACACTACTTCATTGATCCGATAAATATCTCGCTATGAAGTTGGGTGCTAAGTGCTAACCCGATAATCCTATCAATTGGTATTCCGTAATGAGTAGTCAGAATTGATTTAATTGATATAAAAAAAAACGCCTGCGTAGGGTACGCAGGCGTTTTTCGAAGAGGCTAAAGATTGAGTTGAGTGAGTTGTAATAGAACACGCACAAGATAAGATTAAATCAAGTGTATATTATTTACACAACAGTGGACATTTTATAGCGTAAGCTAAAACTGACGCGAGTGCGGGACTGCGGGTGCACGCTCGCGTATTTTTAATGACTTTGACTTTTTAGTCGTCTTACAACGGCAGCCCACTTCATGTATCCAATGAATACTAAACATTCAAAAAAAAATTGGTATTTATGAGATTTTAATAATTTAAAAATAAAAATATTATTCAGTGTTATGACGCATGACGTAGTTAAAACACCCTGTTGCGAGCGATGATCTACTGGAGTCGAGTGCTGGGGCTGCAGTCTCGACATAGCGACAAAAATCGGTCGTTAAGTCATAACGATGTCAAATTTCTTTAATAGATTTTCAACCTTAAGGTTTTGAAATAAAGTTGAAAATCTATGTCGAGACTGCAGCCCCTGGGTAGGTAATGTTCTCCCGTTTGACACGTAAACATCATTAACAGGATGTTTCATAATTTTATTCTAATTATTAATATTATTTTTCTTTGTACATATTATGGAAAATAAAAAAAATCGCGCCTAGAGCTATTTTATGTCGGGAAAAAGTCACGGTGTATAGTATGAGCAGCGCTTGCGACGCGTTTTTCTAAGGATAATTTATAAGCGGACACCCGTGTGAGTTTTAGCGTACGCCCTTAGACTACTTAAAAAATCACAACATTTATACACATCTTAAATTCTATCACTTTCTATGACCATTTCTTTTTACTGCTCTTTTGCTTCAAGTTACCTAAACTCTGTGCTCTCTGCAATTCTTGTTGTTCTGCCTCTACTGTTTTGTCTGTCATCATGTCCAATAATATTTCGAACTTCAATCTTAGCATATTGTTCTCTTCTTCTAGTCTTTCTAGCTCGTTCTTGAGGCGAATGTTCTCTTTGTGAGCGACGCCGGCTTTGCCTGAAGCTATGAGGTTAAAATGTTATTTAAAAATATGTTTACAGAAACTGCAACATAATATCACACCTGTCGCACGAAGGGTTAGGCAGAGGTCTACCTAATAGTACACCCACATTTGGCCAGTTATCAAACACTGTTTTAAGCTTTCATGGTTAATGACTACACTTAATACTATCACTTACGGGATCCGTACTCCGTAAGTGACAGTAAAGTGTTCGCCAGGGTTCAACTAGGTTCTCTGGGTGGAAGGGAACGGACCGTAATCCATCACGGCGGCCCAGTGCGGTTTGGTGGATGTCCCAATGTCATCGCATTTTGGAGGATGATGATGAATATCTTAATAATATGCAGTAGGTATAAAAGCTAAATTAATTATGTACGTTATGCCAAGACCTGACGAACCAAATGAAAGTTTATTTTATTTTATACTATTCGGGAAACTTACATCTAATATAAACAATGTTCTTAAACAATAAGAATTCGAAGGCCATTTACAAATTTACACAAATAAAGACTTGAAACAGAAAAGACAACAAAAAAAAGAAGTTAGGTACAGAATACTATAACATAAATGAAACAAAAAAAAAGTGATCTATTAATAAAAACAAAATTCAGACGCAAACAATTACTTTTCCGTAAAAAAACTTTTCTCTAACAAATGCTTAAGTCGAGAAACACTGGTATTAAAAATGTCCAAATCATATTCACCAGTAAGTTTATTAAAGCTCTTGCTCGCACGGATCAGAAACGAATTCTGCCTGTACGCGGACTTGGAGTGAGGGACATTCAACAAACTAGGTTTTCGAAACGTTTTGCAGTGTGCTACTAATCCTAAACTACCTAATAGCTCAGGGCAATCAATATTACCATTTGCGATTTTAAATAAGAAGACCACACTGCGTTTCTATAGTTCTAACAAAAATAAAAATACAGTAGAGTCTCACTAATCCGGCAGTATTAAAACTGGTGGGTGCCGGATTATTATGTTGGGATTACTGGATTGTATAGAAAAAATCAAAATGAATAAAATAAAGGATTTCATAAAGGGAGTACATAATATGAATTTGTATTCATGTGCTACAAGTTATTCTATAACAGTGACATAACTCACAGTTAACTAATTAGTTTTGAAACATTTCACGTTGCAACCACATCGGCGGCGGCGGCAGCGGGCTGCGTGGGCGCTGCTGCTGCGGCTGCTGAGATCCTCAAGCGGCGCAAATACTGTAACCTTATTGGTACCTACAGTTTTGAGCCGTTTGGGGTCGAAACGCGCTCGGGTCATGGGGCCCGAGTGTGCGTCTCCTTTTTAACGAAATCTTTCGCCGACTGGTCGACACTTCGCGTGACCACTGTTTTTCATTAAATAGTTATTGAATGGGGTTAAATGAATAATAAGAGTTGTATTGATGATTTTAATTGTGTAACTACATACGTGTTAATTTTGCGATTCATATTTTCATCAACGTACAACCTAACACTGACCTGCAAATTCCAAAAAAAAAAACATGAGAAAATTTGAATTTCGCGGGCTACCCTGGCGGATGGTGCCTTGGATGGTGGATTAGTGAGACTCTAATGTACTACATAACGCAAACTTAATTCTTCTAGAATACTATGTCTTTCATTAAAAACCATTTGAAAGAAGCTTTTATTTACCTGGAATCCATTGCCCGTCTTCGAAAGATATTTCAAAGTCCCCTAACTTAAACTTCAATGGGGCCACGTCAAGAGATAATTCCTTTGATGCATAGTCACTGCCAAGCTCATTTTTCAGCACCGCAGTATCTTGTTTTCGCACCGGAATAGTTTTTGGTGTGAATTTATTACTAAAAAGTGGCATTTTCTCGCAAGAAACAAAATATCATAATATGTCAACCTGACATAACAACAAACTGTCGCTTAGCAACACATACAAAACAAACTACGTGAAGGAGTATTTCCATAAAGTTAAAACTCCTTTATCATCCCGATCACCCGACTGCCACAGAAGGACTGTTTTTATGAGCGAATGTTTTTCATAGTTTTTAAAGAATTAATTCTTTTAAACCATTGTATTCAAATGCGCTAGTGTAAATGGTAAATGAAATACATTTTAATCCACTATCAAGCATTTTTAATTTACTTTTGTAATAAGAATGACTAACCTCATTGTGTGGGCCTTAGACTAATTTTACATAATACAAGTACTTAATGTTATCGCAAAACCATGAGCGCGGACTGCTTAGAGTTAGTGTAATCTAATGAACTATTCTTCTTCTTCTTAGCGTGTCGATGGCAATCTAAATTGTGTCAGCCCAGAACTATTAATTAATGATTAGATATATGGTTGTAACTATCAGAGATTATTTAAATGTCTTTATTGGTCATCCGCACAAAACAACATGCAACATTATATTACATTGTAATAATGTCGACTATACAGGGCGTAAATAGACCCTTCACGAAGCCGTCAACCAAGCATTCTGTACATCACACTAAACAACTTTAAGCAAACATTATTGCTGGGAAACGACTTTTTTTTTGGGTATAAAATCACGTTTTACGGTAGGACTCGATGGAAAAGCATTGTGCTGCTGGATGGATCGATTAGTACTGGGATCGTGAAGGTGTTTAAAGTAAAAATCTTAAATTAAAAACATGTATTTAAAAAAAAAACTTGTGTTAAACTTGGAACTTTGACCCCCTATGTCTCCGTAACTAGATGGTATGGTCTAGAACAAAAAAATGATCGCAACGACGGGCAGAACAAGTGCATTTCGGCTTTGTTAAGTCTAATTACACCCTTTATACTTTCGGAAACTGTCTTCTTGTATGTTCAAAGCCAAGTGAAGGTAGTACGAAAATGAAACGATTGAAATAAGTTAAAATATTTATTTCTTTTTATCAATATTGATGAGTCTGGTCACGTATGGGCACTATCTTTATGATCAGCAGTGAAATACTTCGCTATGACTTTCAAATAGCCATAAAACTAATAGGTAATAAATGTGTAGATAGTAATATAGTTATAAGTTTAATCCTTACAAGACCGAAGATAAATAAAGTTTTACTGAGTGGCAAAAGCCATATTGACTCGACAGTTTTAACACCAAAAACTCAAAAACTCACTTAATACTGATTATTCGAGAGAATTAAATAAATAAACGGTACAAAAATACACAAACAAAGTTAACATAAATAATACAGAACAATTGTATAATACTATTAAATAGTGGAATTCTTAATAAATTATTCAAAATGTTATTGCTTGTTTTTATTGTACATGCAGTGTAAAAGCTGCTTTATTATGTTTTCAGTCTAATTAACATCACAGCAGGAATGATTAGAAGTATGGAGCCCATGGCGTATGTGATCATCGCGCCTGAACACCAGTATACTGTAACAAAACACATATCTGTTAATAATGAAGAGTTGGAACGCCCTGCCTACTTGTCCTTTGAGGGTCATAGGTAACGCCCGGTTTGTACCAAAGCGGAGGCGAGCGGACCGGAGCGAAGAGAAGAAATCAACCAATCGCATGGTTGAAATCCACATGTCGTCTCTCTTGTGATTGGTCGAGTATTGCTTGTCTCTTCTCCACTCCACTCGACTCCGCTTTAGGGGAAACCGGGTCTTAAACCCACTTGGGTTCGCGCACTCTAAACATTGTATCGTAAGGCGACCGACCTATCTAAGATAGCTTGAGTCCCAACAATGCATGTGAACATTTAACGAGTCTGCCCACTACACCGTACCATACCATGACCGTGCTATGAACATATCAGGTACGGAAAGAAACATGACACGGGCTACTATGCCTACTAGAACGTATCAACAGCGCATCATAACCGTTTAAAACGGTCATCTTACGTGGTTATAACGGGTTTCGAACGGTCATCATACGCGGTTAAACCCTATAATCTTTGTCTACACTATAATATTATTAAGAGGACAGATTTGTATGTTTGTAACGAATAAACTCAAAAAGTACCGGACCGATTTCAAAAATCTTTCACCATTAGAATGCTACATTATTTAAAGACTTTGGAAGACTTACAGCTAAATACAATAGTGATATATTATTATAACAATATGACAATCTGACAGCCAATTACAAGTCTTCACGTCTCGAGCTTGTCTGGTATAAATAAGATAATCACCTAAAATATGTAAAAAATAATATAATTGCGACAGGTTACTTATCATGAAAACCAAGATGTTAAAATTCAATCAAAACACAATAATAAAACCAAAGCCGAGAGAATAAATTTGTCTAGACTTCGGCTCCACCACCACCCTTCCAATTGAATTTCAACATCTTCATTTCAAGAAATTCATTGTTAAACACTTTTTTGCCGAGACACTTGTTTCAAAAGGATCAAAGTCGAACTGCTTGCACAGTCACACCCTATTAAAATACCTACCCACACGCACAACGTACAAATTTTGTGTAGTCAGTATTTGCAAATGGCACCCGTAATGGTGGATTAAACCGTTTGGATTTGCTTGGAACGTTAAAGTAGTGAGTTGACAAAATATCAGAACAATTTATGTCACTTCGAACCGTGTTCAACAAAAAAATACAGTCAGAGATCTCACGACGATTAATCAAAGGTAAGAGATGATATTTTTTACAGAGACTGAGATTGTTACTGGACTGATACGGTACCCTTTGATGAAGGCCTAAAAATTTTATAAATCTTTTTTGTAAGCGCTGAATACGGTTAATATATTTGTGATAACATGGATTCCAAATTTCAGATGCGTATTCCAAGTATATTTTTTTAACGTTTTAGCTTGTGTGAAGCATTTTGATAATCGCATTATGAAACCAAGGAACTTTGAGGCTTTAGCGACGCATCAACATGCTTATCAAAAATAAGTTTGGAATCGTGATGAACCTCCAAATCACGAACAGTACCACTAATAGGTAATATATGACCACCAAGAGTCTAAGATGTTGCTGGGACTGACCGTCCACGGGAATACGTAACAACTGAACATTTTTTGGGATTGAGATCAAGTTTATTTTTTTGACAGTATACGTCAAGACACTGCAAGTCAATTTGAAATGCGATCATGTCCGCAGTCGATGATATAGTACAGTAATGAGGATGAGATCAGACAGGAGTCGATGTGATTTACATAGATGATAAATAATAATGGACCGAGCAACGAACCTTGGGGTGCTCCGCTGGGGACTAAAACCCAGCTAGATAGATAATTATTCAGTACCACAGCTTGCGACCTGTTTTCTATGTAAGAGTAAAACCATCTGAGTAAATCCCCGCGTATACCGATGCCCTCTGACTTCCGTAATAGGTTGACGTGGTCGATTCTGTCGCAACACTTACTATAATCTGTGTAGACAACATTGACTCGTTTACCGTGATCCATTGCGTCGGTAATGTAGTTATTAAGCAAAATAAGATTGGTGGCAGTGGATCTACCTTTAAGAAAGCCGTGTTAGTAGGAACTAAACGATTGTTCCAGATCAGAATAGACCTGGTTATAAATAATCCTTTCGACCACCTTGGCAGTGATACATAATTTGGATATCGGTCTATAATTAGTAATGTCTGATTTTGACTCCTTTCTATGTACAGGCGCTATGAATGCCGATTTCCAAAGTTTGGGGACAACTCAAGCATCTAAAGATTTTTGAAATAGAATTGAAATGGGGAGGGCAATAAATGCAGCGCAACGAGGGAGAGGCTTGGTTGAGATATTATCCGGGTCTGGCGCTTTCGATTTATCTAATTTATCCTTTAATTTATTACTCAAGGAGTAACGTAGACTATTTTAAATAAATAAAAAAATGTCCACCCGTGTGAAGCCGGGACGGGCCGCTAGTACTGAATAGTATGAGACTATGCCCACTAGATCCTTCCGTCACTGTCGCGTGCCATACACGGAGCTTCAACAATTATCGTCGAAAATATTTTTCAGGTGTCTTTGCGCTACGTGCTTGACACGCGACGGTATTGATCGGTAACGGCACGGTCTAATGAGCGTCTCATACTTTTTAATACAAAGAATATCTTTTTGCCTGATACTTACGTTCATAGCACGGTCATGGTATGGTACGGTGTAGTGGGCAGAATCTCTTATAGGGTGGATTGTAACAATAAATTAGTTTATTAAATAAATAATAAATAAATAAATTTAATTTCTCTAACTTCAATAAACATTACAACAATGTGGTCTCAACTCCTGAACTAGGACAGCCTGTATGACAGGGGTTGAGGTTTCTGGTTACATAGGGCTGAATGTGGAAGCTTAGACAGTGTTCACTGTAGCTACTGTAGATATTGACTAAAAAATAAATATCTACTGTAGAAATTGACATAATAGTAATTTCCTAAATAATCAAAAATGTATGGAAATTATGATGTAGCCCGGAAACTATTTGTAGTAAACAACAGCGCAATGGATATGGACTATTGATAACTAACAATCATTTTAAAGATAAGGATGGTGAATGAAATAACGAGGTCAAGTGCCTTTGTGGCATGCCTTACTAATACCGACCGATACCTGGAATCTTGACTCACTTTGGAAATGATATGAAATCAAAGAAATATTTATTTGAATATTGTTGTGTCGCATTTGAATATAAACACTGGGAACCAACATGGCGCATGCTATTTCTGAACGTAGTTCAGTATTGTTTTTTTTTGAAACCTCCATTTTGCACTTTTTTGCGTGAAAGATTAACAAACAAACATCCATCCAACCAGCCATTTCCACCGTCACTAACTTTCGCATTTATAATAGTAGTAAGAATGTTAAGTTACTTGAGGATGCAAGTAGCGGCCCTGCGGCACGTGCAAGCGCCCCGAGCGAGCGTAGCGTGCCCAGCACTGCGCCGCGCGCTTCGCTTGGCGCCTCGCCCGCCGCCATTGAAGTCATGCAAGATACTGCGAACGCCGTTGCTGTGACAAAACAAATTGTATGAGAGGAAAAGTTCTGGAAAGAAATTACACTAGGGTGGGTAGAAATATTGGCATTGAAACAAGAAGATTTGTTAAAGTTTAGTGCTAATGTTTAGTTTCAATGGCAATAAATAAAGTGATGCAGTAACAATATACTCTCTGAAATTGACGGTCATCTGCAAATCTGTAGCAATAAATCAAATCATCAATCAATAAAACAATAAATCAAAGAGTTTGGTTCTATTTGAGTGAAATATTAAATACTTACACAATGCAAATAGAACAAGTCCGAGCCAGAGCCAGTATATGGGTGCAAATAAAGGTGGGTTCGGTAGCGCGGCAAACGCGACGCTCAGGAAAGAGGCCGGAGTCAGAGCTAGGGCCCCGCGTGCAGCGACCTCTGCCCCTCGGGCTCCGAGTCTACGAGCCGCGCCGCCTTGCAGAACCGCCATTATCAGCCCTTGAAATTGAATAAATTGGAGAACTATTGTATGAAATCAGTTAACCTAGTTTTATATCAAACAAGTTTCATATAATTGTAATTGGGAAAATTACTTTAAAGTATGTAGGTACCTATTTTTTACCATTTTTTTCCACCTACATACCGAGTTTCCTCCGCGCCTCGGAAAGCCACGTTACGTCGTTGGTCCCGGCTGTCATTTAAAGATCTTTGACGGTCGTTACAGGTTTTCAGTAGCCCGAAAGTCTGACAACCAGTCTCATCAAGGGGTATTATCGTATTACCCATTACCTAGTACTAGCTGGGTTTTGGACGTCAGATGGACAGTCGCTCCATGTAAAATTCTGGTATTCAGCTGCATCCGGTTATACTGAAGCCGACCCCAGCATAGTTGGGAAAAGACTAGGCATATGATGATATTGCAACATTTTTCGCACTCATGTAGCAAAAAATACAATACATCAAACAATTACTAATTGCGAACATTAAAACGTTTATTATTAAAACAAAGCCAACTTACCCATAACTAAGAACATTTTGCCTTGTTGCATAGCTGTGTATTGGAAGGTGTGATGCGTTAAGAATGTAAGGGTGAACTCGAGGCCCGAGTATATAAATAAATATAGAAAATAGATCAGCCCCAACTTCGACAGTACTTCACTCTGATGACGTGAAAGATTTTTAACAGCAGTGAACCTTAGCAGATGCCAAGGGGAGACGAAATCCACGGATTTAGATAGACTGAATGATAAAGGTGCTCTTTTATCCTGAAAAATACGATGAATTAAAGGAGAAGAAACATAATATATTAATTAAAGAACCGAAATGTAAAGTAAATAAACTTACTTTAGTCAATGTCTCCGGAATAAAGAAGAACACTAGAAGTATATTAGCAAGAGAAAGAGACAGCGCGTACAAGGCGGGACGCTCGCCCCATGCGCCGGAGGATAGGTCACTATTCAAGGCAAACCATGCTCCAGTGACTGGCCCAACAATGAATCCGATAGAGAACGCCAAACCTACCAGTGCCTGAAACATACAAACATTGCTGTGTTTCAAAAGAAAGTGAAGCGATTTTTAAAATAGATTATGAAATTCGCTATCTCGTGTTTTCGCGCGCCTTCTTACGCATTGAGGCGAAATAGGCGAAATTACTTTCCCTTCTCTTCCGCCACAATATAAAATCCTAAAGGATGGATTCAAAATTGTAACACCCTTTTACCTTTTTATAAATAATAAGAGTGCCCCATTTTTTTCATCATTTAATGTTTAACTTCATGTTGATTTTAAGCGTATAAAAAGCGTCGTTGAAATTCTAACAAAAACCGCCAAAAATTTACTTACGTGGGTAAGTAATTTTTTGCGGTTTTGACATTTTGATATTTGATGCCGTTTGCTAGAGAATCCGAGGACACGTTGTTTCAACCAATCAGAAACAAGCAACGTCTCTATTATCTAATTTGAAGTAAACACGAATTATAAAATGGTGTTGTAGCATTACTTAGGTACAATTATGCAGTTTTATCACTTTCCTGAAAAGCTGCAATTTTTTTACTTTCGTGGTTAGAACTTCACCGACGGTGGGTGCTACGAAGAGAGACAAACGAACATTTACGTAACTTTCTATTTTGCCGTATTAATTAGCAGCATTAATGTATTAAAACAGCGCGAAGAGGCGTTTTTTAATTAAAAATAATAAGTAAATTCTTACCATTCCTCTAGCCCTGGTCTTCTCATTGGAAGCGTCGGTGACTACAGCCATACTAAGGCTTACATTGGCCTTGCTCAATCCGCCAATAAATCGCGCCAGAACAAAAACGCTAAAAGTACTGGCACAACTCCATAGTGCATGGGATAATGTTATTCCTACCTAGAAGAGAAAATCATAGCATTCTTTTAGAAAACATCAAGGTTGCATGCCCAGAATTGGTAGGCAGAATTGTTTGGAGCACGAGCCATTCGGCATTAAACAATTCTCAGAAATCTTTTCATTTCTGAACTTTTTTGATCAACATTATTGATAAAATTACGAAGCATCAACCTATGATCATTCAATTTACATTAATTGGGTTCTTTACTGGCTTAAAGTTAAATATATTCTTAATGTAAATGAAACTATTTTTAGCATTTTTTTATCTTGCCAAACAGGTTTATTACAATGAGAATTGGTAAAAACATTTGATCTATTTTACCTAATTGTAGCTTGAGGGACAAAACCACATCGAAACATAAAAAATACTAATACCTAATTAATGTATCCTTAAGAAGAAATAAACCCATACTTCCTATGCAACAGTAGGTATGAGTAACATCAGTCAGAACTAATAAAATACATAAGATTTATTGTTCTTTTGCACTGAGACCTCATCATACCTACTTTCTGTCTATGAGTCTTTAAGTTTTCCAATTGAAGCCCTAACAATCATACCAACAATATGACAGGTGGGAATTTCCATTAACAGCCATGAACAATAATTACATTTGTTTCATTGTTAAATTACTAAGAAGTTAGAGAAGCAATCATTTCCTATTTCAATTCAGTAATCATATTCATAAATGTAATCATTTTATTGATTATATTATGATGAACATATAATAGAGGATATTACATGTTGCATGTTTCTTACAAGGATGTACATTTTCTATAACCTTGGAAATATGTATAATAACGCCCACACTTGAGTAAACACCAATGTTTGTACTTTTTATGAAACTTTAGCTGAATGTATTAATAATGTCAATTAGTTTTATTATTACTTATAATGATTTTTATCAGTTTTTTACTGGAATATTTGGTACTATTTTTTTTTTAATAATTTTTATGAATTTAATTGTTTTATCATTTTTTTTTTTAATCATAGTGTAGTTTCTCCAACTAGTTTATTTGTTTTGAATTTAAAGTTTTATCAAAGATGTCAGAATCCATACTTTTATATTATCAGTGATATGTTGGAATAGATATTATCACATTTCCTGACAGCATGTCTTGTTAAGAACTATATAAACTCATGTAGTAACAATACCACATAGCCAGACAGTTAATTCAACTTTTTTTTTACTGTTCAAAACTAGTTCATAAAATTAATGATAAAATTCTCTTTTTAATTCTTGTCAGATCTTCTACTTACTGTATCATCTGCATGAATTTATATGACTATGTTTTTGTTTGTAATTTTTCTTATACACATTCACATATAGAATTTGTAATTCTTGATCAAGTGATTCAATTTTTTACTTCAACAACTTTTTAAGACATGTGACTTATATTTTAATAGGATCTATTAAATAATTAAAACAAACTTACTAAACAAATTAAAAGCATAGGCTTTCTTCCATATGCATCTGAAAGGCTTCCCACTATTGGACTGGTCAGAAATTGTAGGAAGCTATACATCGATCCAAGTGCTCCTCCGAATAAAACTGACGCGAATTGATCAGGTGCTCCTGTGAATTTCTGGAAACCTTGCACAGCTCTTAATAAGGAAGCATACAAACTGTTCCCTTTGCCTTCTTCTCTGTTATAATAATCCAGCAGCGATGGCAAAAGAGGTAGAATCATCGTAAAAGCTAACAAATCCAAAAGTAATGACACGAATACTAGTCCGATAGTTTTGGTATTTCCTTTCGTATTTTTAATCTCCACAGAGTTAATATCATTTTTGATCAGGTCGTCTTTATCCACTCCATTTTCAAACCTTTTTCTGACTCCTTCATTCCCATGTTCGTTGTTCTAAAACACAGTTAATTTTTTAAGTCAAATTTAACTGAACCCGCTATATTACAAACGACGATTAAAATTGTTTTATAAATGAAACCATATCTACCATTTTTCATATAACACAAAATACACAACTGGTAAAAACTTTAATCGAAAAGCAATAAGCCATCGAGCTAAATAACAATTTCGGTCTGCGGCAAAGATATAAATTCTTACAAACTTTCACTTTTCTGAACAAATTGTTGACATATACATTATAATCCAGTCATGGGAAATTGTATTAACATTCACTCTGTTTTCTTGCAACTTGTTCGTCGATGGACTACTTTCGAAGTTAGTTGTATAATTTTGACATAATCATAAATGGAATGACACACGAGGGGTGACAGTTGACACACGTTGTACAGTGTGCCGTGTGCCAGTGCCCAATACTCAGAACAATAACTAAAGCATTTTTTGCTTTAGTTATTGTTCTAAGGCAAAATATTCCTGACAAATCATCGTTTTTATTGTTCCGTAGCGGAACGAAACGGAACCTTTCTAGAATCGTCATACCTGTCTGTCCGTACGTATGTCACAGCCACTTTATTCCGAAACTATTAAGACTACACAGTTGAAACTTGGTAGGTACTATGAATCGCTTTACGATTTTTATACAAATAAAAAAAATAAAAACATTAAGGCGGGCCCTTATATAGAACTGAAACTAAAAAAATAAACATCAAACCTGTACGTGCGGGGGGTTTAAGTGTAGCCTTAGGGGCTCTATGGACCAAGAACTTATAAAAAATTACGGAATTAGAAATATTTTTTTTAAATTTTATTGCAATATCGGGTTGACCTAGAGCATAGAAACCATTTAGGTTCTGAGACGCATGGTCGTCCGACGCACCGTTTCCGTATTATGAGCCTTCTAACATGAAATAGAACCAAAAATTCCGAAAAAATTTCTACGTCCCAGTTTTTCTCTTTGTCTTCGTGGCTGCTCATAGTGCCCCTAAACGCATATTCCAACTCTTACAAATCTGCCTCTAAAAAGACGACCCGCGCGGCGCTCGGGTTGTCTATAAAAATGACATTGAGTTTACTAAAACCATTTTTTCTTAAAGTTAATCGTTTAAAGATAGAAACTTCCTCAAAGTGATACATTGTGTCCCGCCCCCCTATCCCTCTAATTTCTAAAGTAAGAGGAGGAAAATTCTAAAAAAAATGTAAGATTGGAGAACGTAAAAAAAACTAAAATCACATCTTTAGAAAGTAGTTTTCTTGAAAGACCGGTGTTCAAAGTTTTTTTTTTTTTTTAAACCCGACGCCATTTTGCGAAGACGTATTTTTGGTTCTTCGGCTTGAGTAAACTGTGAAAGTGTGAAGTTGAATATTTGACTCTAAAAGTAACCAATAAAGAGAATAATATGGGTGAAGACAAAGGTACGTAAACGATTTGATTTATTTCCCTTATTAAAGTAAGATTAATAGTCCTTAATTAACTTTGTTACTTTGCTTGCAGACCGCCGACGCAGGTCTCGTTCGAGGGAGAGGCGGCGTTCTAGGTCCCGTTCTAGGGAACGTCGTGAAAAGCCTGCGAGGAGAAGCAGATCCAGATCACAGAGCAAAAGATCTCGTAGACGCAAGCCGTCTCTGTATTGGGATGTCCCGCCACCGGGCTTTGAGCATATTACGCCGCTACAATATAAAGCCATGCAAGCTGCTGGACAAATACCGGCCAATATCGTCGCAGATACACCACAAGCAGCTGTACCCGTCGTAGGATCTACGATAACTCGTCAAGCCCGAAGATTGTATGTGGGCAACATACCATTCGGCGTCACGGAAGAGGAAACCATGGAGTTTTTCAACCAACAGATGCATCTCTCGGGCTTGGCGCAAGCCGCAGGAAATCCTGTGTTAGCTTGCCAAATTAACTTGGACAAAAACTTTGCATTCCTTGAATTTAGATCTATAGATGAGACAACACAAGCTATGGCTTTTGATGGTATCAACTTCAAAGGGCAGAGCTTGAAAATTCGACGGCCGCACGACTATCAGCCCATGCCTGGCACTGAAAATCCAGCTATTAATGTGCCGGGTGAGTTATAATCACTTCTGACAATATTTTCCTTGATATTTTACATTAAAACATGTGGTTGTAATTAATTTTAAAATCTAGGCAAAAAAAGGTTATAAATATTTTTATAACCCTTTTTAAATCAGTATGCATGATTTAAAAAAAAAATGTGTAATGTCTGTATACAGGGTGCACTTTTCAAGTGAGATGGCCAAATTCGAAACTGAGGAATAGCAAAAAATACTAAGGAGTCTCGAGCTCAATTTTGATGAAAACTTAAACTGCATCATTGGATTTTTAAAAAATCATTATTTCTAGCCGGGAATCAAACCCATTGATTTTGGAGAAATAAACACTGTATTATTACACATAGTGCACTTAATAAGGATCAAATTCTGGGAATTAATGATATACAAAAACCTTAAATATGTAGTAAAATGTACTACAAGTAACCCCCGGTGTGTGAGTCTCACTTATCATTTGGCCAGTTTTTCAAAAATACAATAATGTAGTTAAGTTTTTACCAAAATTGGGCTCGAGACTCCTTTGAGAATTTTTGCTATCTCTCATAGTTTCGATTTTGTTCATCCATGCAGACTTTAAATTCATCCTGTATAATAATGTTTATTTGCTTTCAGCTGGTGTGATTAGCACAGTAGTTCCAGATTCCCCACACAAAATATTTATTGGCGGTTTGCCCAATTATCTAAATGAGGACCAAGTAAGTTGCTGCTATCTGATAATTAGCGTAAAATACATTTCTGTGACACATTGATTGGTTACAAATGTAAATAGGATTACTGTACAATATAAGTCTTTACAGTATTATACATGAAATCAATGTTTCATAGTATTTTGTGATATATATAATATTTATTCATCATGAAAAGACTTATTGGAATTCATAAAAATCAACTAAGGCTGATAAATGTTCCGAGTTATATGTAACATTTCAACGGTCTCTAAGTACAAAGCGAGATGTCTAAAGACATGGTTTACAGGAGAGCATTACATGCGCGTACAAACTAAACGCTAAACTAAAGTACTAAATTACTTTTAAAATTTTTACATTATTTCATAAAATTAATCGATTCGATTCTAAAATTAATTTTAGAATTGTTTGAATCTTTATAACACTCTTCTAAACAATGTCTTTAGACATGTCACTTTGTATGTAGGGACTGTCCATTTTAATTTTTTCTGTTCCAAGTGGCTATATTTTTTGCTTTTTTATTAGTATTTATCAGCCTTATGGATGGTGTATATTAGATTATTACACTTTGAGCATTGAAATAAATTATAATATAACTACTCCATTATTTTATGAATGTAAAATTTTCCAATGAAGGTATAAAATATATTCATCTGTTCATACTGATATACAAAATTATGTTTTGCAGGTCTATACTGCGACTGCCTCTTGTATTCTTACACACAGATTCTTAGGATTTCTCTTGTCAAGTGAACTAAATCAACACAACCCTCCTTTCCTTTGTAATTGTTTTGATCCTAAATTATTTTTAGCACTGGTCTATAAACATGAAGCATATTTTTTATTGATATTTTCGATATCACTTTGGTGTAACGAAAAAAAATTAATTAAACATACGTAAGTCATTCATAGCAATAATATTGAGCAAGCTACCCATGTATGTTGCACACATGACTGTAGATGTTCCCATTAGGAGTTAGTATTAGGTGCCGCAGCCATTTCAGGGCGAGATTCAACAGTTGACAGGGCTACGGTGGAGCCAGCAGTGAGCCGCGTTATGTTTTGGTCAGTTTCAGGTATTTTCACAGGTACCCTAGCGGGATGAGCGTGCGCTTCACGCTCGATATATTCTGAAACAACTCACTGATATAGTTTGCTTTCTGCCCCTCCCTAGCTTAGATTTGGCACATTCGCGGCCCGCGTGTCACTGTTGTCTCTCATTCTCACCTATACGTCTTGTACTTGAATGAGACGTCGGCACTTCAAGGCAAGTCTCCTCCATTCACATCTGATTCTAACATGCGGCTAGACACAGGTCAGATAACATTCATTTATATATTTGCTGCCTTTTGCCTAGCAAATGTAACGGGAACACTAAAAAATTGTGTGTAATGAATGTACAACTGCATAATAGACCAATCATGTACCTAAATATTTATTCAGTGTAATTCAAACCTTGTAGAAACAACTCACTTTCTGATTGAATAATGTGTGAAACAGGTAAAAGAATTGCTGATGTCATTTGGACAACTACGAGCTTTCAATTTGGTGAAGGACTCATCAACTGGACTGAGCAAGGGCTATGCCTTTGCGGAATATGTTGATATTTCAATGACTGATCAGGTAATTATGCATGTGAAAATTACATTAATAACTTATGAGTTTATCTTAATATCAATCTGAACTGATGCAACTGTTTTATAGGCAATAGCGGGTCTGAATGGAATGCAACTGGGTGACAAGAAACTCATTGTTCAACGAGCTAGTATTGGAGCTAAGAACTCAACTTTAGGTACAGTATGCTTACAAAATCCTTCTGTGGTAACATTGAAAGTAAATGAGCTTTGGTACTATCAGAGTACTCTGAAATGTTTTTTTAGCAATGACCGGAGCGGCGCCGGTGCAGCTGCAAGTGGCAGGCCTAACATTGGCGGGCGCCGGGCCGCCCACAGAAGTGCTGTGTCTCCTCAACATGGTCACTCCCGACGAACTACGCGACGAAGAGGAGTATGAAGACATCCTCGAAGATATCAAGTGAGTGTTCTGATTCTATTTTTAAATTCGTTGACGCTTCATTTTCCTGATATTATCAGAAGATTTAAACGTACTTGATAAAGTTAGTTATATTCAATACTAGCGTGTACCCCCCGACCTTCGTTCGCGTAAATTAGTATAAAAAAAATATTACTTCCGTTTTTGAAGCGGATACCAATTTCAAGGGTTTTTAATTTTTTTGCACGGAACCCTAATTATTTTTCTAAAATAAAAGTAGCCTAAGTTATTCCTTATAACATCGGCTATGTTCCAGTAAAAGTCAAGTGCCGTATATAGGGTGACTGGTAATTAGTGACCGATACTTATACACGTGATTGTACTCATGATAACAAACAACTTTCCCAAAGAATTTGATATTACAAAACAGGCACTTCATTTTTATTTTTTGTATAGATATTGAATGATGAAGATGTTGACTGATTCATATTGTACTACTAATGCTTTGTCTTTTATTTAACAGGGAAGAATGCAACAAATATGGCTGTGTACGCAGTATAGAAATCCCAAGACCTATAGAGGGAGTTGAAGTACCTGGATGTGGAAAAGTACGTTTCAAGTTTTTGTATTTAAGAATGATGTTGAATACAAACGTACAACTGTACATAATATTAATTCCATGTATCTTTTTGTGCAGGTGTTTGTCGAGTTTAACAGTATTGCTGATTGCCAGAAGGCTCAGCAAACCCTGACTGGCCGCAAATTCAGCAATCGTGTGGTCGTTACTTCTTACTTTGACCCTGACAAATATCATCGCAGAGAATTCTAAGTTTTAAATTTATCTCGTCACAAGTAATTGCCCTTGTCTAATACAATCTCAAAAATGCAATAAAATGACATGTTCATTTTAGATTATGAATTTCATATATCCATTCAAATTGATTGTATAATTAAAAGATAAAATTAAATTATAATAAAATCTAAAAACGATTTTTATTTTTAAAACCTAAACAAAGTGTAAACAAATATAAGTAAAAATGCATAAAGTAATAAAAAAAATATAATTAACAGTTAGGTGGTTACGTTTTCGTTTAAAACATTGCTTGTTACGGAATGAATGTGTGAATAAACAGTGAATTAGAGACGCACTACCTCGTTCGTTCGATATTATCGCATTACTATGACCCAACTTAAGGTATCTTAAAGTTACAATGAAATAATCATACAAATAAACTTAAGTTATAAGCAGCTCAAACATCTTGCTGCATAGCCGGCTGGTACGTGTTCAAGGAGCCGGTCTCTGAAGAAAGTACAATCTTCCTCATGACGACGTACAAGATGCCGCCTACAAGCAGCATTCCGATGCCAGCCATCAAACTAATCGCCCATGCAGGAACAGCGTTGCCGTCTGGAATTTATACGAATAATAATTATTGTCAAACAACTGCAATTCTGTGATCAATTTAACGTTGATAGGGCTTTACTATCGCAACAGTATTAGGGCAGTTTTGTAACAGCTGGACAACAGATCAAATTTTAATATCTTAGGCCATAAAAATATTTTTGGTTTGTCCAGAATCAAACCCGTGTCAGCAGCAGTAGGCTCCTGATGGAGCTGATCCTCACTTTGTAGTTAATGATGAAAAACAAACTTACGGTAGTAAGTACGTGTCATAACACGCCTCCCTCGGAGGATTTTTCGCCTGGCTTCGGTTTCTTGAGTTAGTGTACTCAGAATAACTGAAAAAGATAGTAAATAATAATACTTATGATTAAAGAGTTGGTACTTAAGCATAATGTTATCATTTGATTTTTTTTGGCAGGAATCACATCTAATAAATAAGTTTTGTAGGTACGTAAATATAAGCATTAAATTAGGCACTGCCTATTATGGATTCTGTGGCACTGCTTAAAATAAATACTCGAAATCACAACTAAAAAACAATCACACAAGAGGTTCTTACACTAACCTGTTGTGTGTAATTGTATTTTTACACATATAAAGTAGATGATGACGGCCCAGTAATATTCAACAGAAGCGATACTTAAGATAACAGCGGAAATCCGGTATGAATAATTCATCAGATTTTCTTGATGACCAGAAGACTCGTAGGTACATTATCATAAGCTTGAATGGCAAACCTTTAATACTGGGCGCTTTCTCAAAACCACACAAACCAAAGGTTGAGACAATATGTACATACCTCCTAAACATTGTTCTCAATACCTATGTGCTTTGGTAGAAGTACATATTTTTAAGAAACGTAGGTATTTATTGTATCTATATAGGTACACATATGTAAAGTAGTATTCATATATATATATATATATATATGTATGTATGTATATGCGCATGCGAAACACAAATCTTCAGAGCTAGGTTGTAGGACAAAAAATCACTTATCCTAGTAGTTTCAGTTAACCTATAGCAAATAACTACTACCTCCATAGGATACCTAAATGACATGGTCATGGTTATTGCCATTGAAACAATCCTTATAGATCATCATCATCTGCCTAGCCTTTTCCCAACTATATTGGGGTCGGCTTCCAGTCTAACCGGATGCAGCTGAATACCAGTATTTAACATGGAGTGATTTAGCAATCCTTAAAGATAGTAGGTAAAAAACCCCTAACTAACCAAACAAAGAGAACCAAGTACCTATTGTTTACAATTAGCTCACTGCAGAAATTGTTTTACAGAAGTGATTGAACTTACCCAAAATAACAGCAAAGTAGAACCACAAAGATCTCTTTTGAGCCATTTTGGACACTTTATTTTGTAATTAGGACACAAGTAGTGAATTAAACAACACTTCGTAATAAAGCGAAACTGATGACACACTAAAACATAGGAGCATAGCTAGGTGTGTTCCTCGGCGCGAGGTCCTTATCAAGAGGCTTAGATAAGATAGTGCGATTCCGATTAGCAATGCGTACACACAGCTATCTTGTACTGAAAAACAGGTTGGAATAGGTACTAAAAGTGTGAGTCAATGAGCTCAACAGGTCTGCTCGTCACTTTTCCAAGTATTTGCCTCTATAATTTGCAAGCTGGCTTGAGCTGCTGAGCATGATGGGACCCTGTGTTAAAAATCATCATCATCAGCTTATAGCAGTCCACTGCTGGACATAATCCTCCTCAATCGCACGCAACTTAACTCGATTCTCGGCAACTCTCATCCAGTTGCTACAAGCCCCGCGCGGTAGTGACAATCCTACCTTAGACTTGCTGATTCGCAGTCTCCCCTCAAGAATACGTCTACCTATGAATACAACGCTCGTTAGTGGTAGACGGGCGTTGTTGTAGTTCTTCTACTAATATGGCCGACCCATTGCCACTTCAGCTTACTTATTCTGTGAGCTATGTCGACAAATCTGGTTCTAAGGCCGATCATCTCGATCCCGATTACACGAAAATACAAAAATACGAGAGCTGAATGCTGAATCCGTTCGGCAATGAGAACTGATGCGTACGCAAAATAGCCATTTTCTACAGTTAAAAAGCGCGCAGCGGTGGCCCAGTGGTGGCGGCCCCGACTTACGAGTAGTAAGTCGTGGGTTACCCAGGCAGAGGCGCATTACTTAGTGTAATTTATTTCATTACCACTGCTCTCAAAACGGTGATGGAAAACATCTTGAGGAAACCGGCATGTCTTTGAACCAAAATTCGAAGACATGTGACATCACCCAACCCGCATCGGGCCCGCGTGGTGGATTATAGCCCATTCCCTCTCATAGAGAGGAGGCCTGTGTCCTAGCAGTGGGAACACTAAAGGCTGATTATGCTTATGCTAAATTCGAATTGATTTGCAAGCAGAAGAATGAATAACAGTGAAATCAGCAACAAGTTTAAATAAACAAAAACTTTATTGAGACTTACTAAATCTAAACACAAATAAATCTAACTTTAATTCTACAATTAAAATCTATTCACTTTTCAGAGAAAATATTCTTCATATTTATTTCGGACATAATTTTAGCAGATATTGAATCTGGGCTTTGTGCCGTAACTTTGGCTTTGACGGCTTCCAATTGTCGTTCACTGCCGACTACCGCCGCCGACTTTTCAATCAGCTCCTCTTCTGGAACCCCCTCGGATTTCATCTTGTCATATTGTTGAACGAGTCTTTTGGTTTGAGTTTCCGTTTGACTGATCATACTTATTGCTCCTAAGCCATGGCCATTTGAGTGAAATTTCCTGTAAGTTAATATATATATGTTAATATAGGCGCAACCTAAGAAAAGATCCAGTAACAAAACAACTGATAAAGCCCATTTGCGAACAGATATTAAACATTCATTTACTTACGCTCTGATGGCATCTTCAGCATAAAGAATTTGTCTGATAGGTTTGATTTCTGGTTTAGGTTTGGCAAACTTAGGCTCTACAAGAGGCGGAAAAGCTCTATACACATCAAACCACAGGGGCCTGTCATCTGCTCTCATCGCTCCTTTTGTGAGTAGTCCTTCCACTCTGAAACAACATCAAGTCTTGTAACTAAAGCTTTATAGTTTTTCGGTTTACTGGTGGATTAATAAGGTTCTTTCTAGAAGTCTCGACCGATCACTCGCCTTTCCAAATTGCGTGTTACAGAGGTAGCCCGCCGTTTCAATAGGGGCAATATGAATCTTCGCCCAGAAAAAAAAGCTGCTGCTTCATAGATTTATGTTAACATAGCATACCTCGACAAAATGGGGACATAGGGGACAGCAAATGCTTTAAGTACCAATGCGATTTATGATTGGTCCAATAAGCAAATTTATTTTTTCCTTTTTTTTTGTTCCGTCCTGTTGAATTTATAGTTTATTGTTTATTTTTTGTATAATGCACGTCATGTCCCTGCGACAAATAAATATTTTTTCTTTCTTTTCTTTTCTTTCTATTTTTAAATATTGGTACACACGGCGGCACATGAAGCTGTACATTTCCAGTATAACTTGGCCTCGCTTTGTATAGATTTCCTATACAATGAGAGATCCGCATAAACTGGTTTTGTATAGCTTGATTGGCCGTCGTGCGTACAATACCCCATTCAGTTTTTCTTTTATTTAAATAACCTCAAAAATGTGTAGAGCTTGCTAATCAAGTCAGTACAATACCCAAGCTCTAGTTTTGCTGGTTTCATGCGGAAAGATATTTAGGAAGATTTATTAAAAATGCATAGAAAGAGAAACATTACATATTAAAAAAGTTTTATTGAATTAAAATAGCTATTAAATTAAAATCAAACACAGTTAAAATTAAAAATCATTTTGCATAGCATGAAAAATAGTTCTGCGCAAATTTTCCCAACCACTTTTCTTGGTCTCTGAAATTAGTTTTTGTTGAAGTTTTTTAATATCATCTTCCAAGTCTTCTGCTAATTTGTCGGTTTCGGTTTTATGATCTGATTCCATTTCTTCACATCTAAAAGAAGAAGGAAAATATGAATTACTAACAGGATTAATAAAAAACAGCGATGGAAAAATTCAAACTTCTTGTTTCTGTTGTAATGTAATTTTTTTACTAGTGGCTAATAGCAGTTTCCGAACCAACATTAATATTTTGATAAGAACTTGAAGTTTAATTTTAACTTCTTAAACTTACTGTTTCTTAAAGGAAGTATGTATCTCTTTTAATGCTTTCAGTTTTTGTTTATGAGCTGTGGTTGTCTGCTGCATGCACTTTACTACTGCTGCAGTTAAATGTTCCAACTTTTTCTCATTATCTTTCATTGCATTACAATCTGCTTCCAATTGCAGCATGACTTCTGAGAGATTTTCAAGCAGAGCATCACTTTTTTCTTTCCTGAAATGAATGTGTTAGGTGTACCTTTAGTTACCTGGGTCGGAAGGTAATCAAATAAGAATTTTAAGTTTACTTACCTTGTTTCGAGTTGATGGCTCATAACATTCAATATTTTTTGGCGTGACTCTTTACAAGCTTCTACATTGACCTCCAATTTCTTTTTCTTAGCATTAGTTTGATATTGCCCTATCAACTTGGCAATGCTCTCCTCATCAGTTTCGGTCACGGTCACATCGTTTCGTTGACGTTTTTGATTCCTTTTATTGTTAGGAGAATCCTTAAGAAACTGTGATTCATTTAATAATTCATTTAAATCTACTGACAAATGTTTAGCTTTTGCTCCTTTTTTAGACATCATTATTCAGGAAAGTTGAGTTAGAAAATTTTTAGGATGTTAACGAACGCACTAGAAATTAAGTGGATTTTCCAAACTCCCGCTAAAAATGGTTTGGCGCGTGATTAAAATGAATTCCAAATTCAAAATAAATTTAGAAACATAAAAAAAAACCATAGAAAAAGGAAATGAGTTCTTACCGTGTGTAAATAGTTCCAATTCTTTCCAAGCGACTACTTGCCATTTTGGTTTCTATTGATGAACTAATTTACGATTTAATTTTATTGGAATTATCAGCAGTCGAAATAATTTAAATTATTAGTTGGATAAGGTTATGTAGGTTAGGTTATTGTTTTTCTTTCAAATTGACATTTAATGTCACTTGACAGTTGACACTTTGACAGCTGTTATAGCAACTAAAGCCTACCTTATATATAGGTAGACACACTGTAATGAACACTTGTAACAAATACTTATAGTCTGTTTCACATTGTTGCGCTTTGTAGGATAGAGGGAGTAATACATATGAAATATAATAATTCTAAAACTTTTAGTAGGTACCTAATCTAATGGTGCGATTCCACCAAAAACTGTGCGCGAACATTTGGTTCTGCAGATTTGTTAACGTTGTCCGTGTTTGCGTGCTGAGCTGCAGATCCGTTTCCATCGGCAAAACTTGGCGTAACGTTTGTTCGCGCGCTATGTAGCACAATATTTGTGAACAAACATGTTAGTATGTACAAGAGCCCCTGACCAAAATGTTTGCCAATTATTATTCTGAAAAATACTTTTTAATACATGAATAAAAATATTGCGAAAAGGTTTTAGGCGGTAATAGGTTGCCTAAGTATATTCAGTCAAGCAAGACTCACAGTTGTTGCAATTTATATAAAATCTTGACGTAGGTAATTATATCAGTCAACATGTACGTACTAAACTTGCTAAATAATAGTTTTCAGTACAGTAGTTCTCGGTCGTAGTTTATTTAATTCGACAGATTCGTTGATTAGTAAATTTCGCTGATTGGACAGTTGTGTGAATTCGACAGAGGTCGGTCTCCTAGACTATTAAAACTGAGTCCACGAACAGCGAGTGCATATTCGCTGATGCAACTCCAGCGCTTCTACGTGTGCGCGCACAAATATTCGCAATTGCGTGCGAACGTTGTGGTGGACGCACACACACTTTAACTTTTGTACATGTTAACTTGAGCGATTCCACCGAAACATTTGTGCGGCACTGTGCTTGTGTTTATTTATGGAATTAGAATAACCATATCTATCGATTTTATAGGTACGGTTTTGGTACACGTAAAACGTTGAGGCAAACATTTTGGACATGGGTTCTCGTGATATGATATATTATGAAATCGTTTGTAAAGGAAACGTTCCGCTTGCGCTTAAGTGGAAACGGTCTCGAACGTTTTGTGCTGCACGAAATGTTCGCGAACAAATGTGCGGCACAAATGTTCGCGTACAATTTTTGGTGGAATCGCACCATAACACAACCGAGATGGAGTGAAAAAAATTCGAGCTATTTTCATGGAACTGAAGGTGCACCTCCCTGGAAAAAATCCTGCCGGCGCCCATGGTCAAAACGGTGAGTCCTTTGCGCCCCGCTGATACTTTAAATTGTGTTCTGCGCAGCTTTCCGTTAGATTTTCCGAGCCGCCATACAGTTTAAACAGAACTTAAAACGTTTTGCCCCGCCAGCTGGCTAAAGGTTGCGCCTAATATAACAGCACGGAATCGGTGCCGACCGCATCGTCGATGCATTAAGCTGTTTCTCGCTCTAGCAAATGACGGTTCTGAGCGACAGAAAGGGATAGGAGCATGGAAAAATGCGATTCCGTGCTGATAGATATGGTTCAACCATTACAAACAAATAAAAACCATATATTATATAATTATAAATCATGTATTTTCTAAATTAAGTCCCAAAACAACACAACTCATTCAAGGCATTCTTTTCTCAACTTAAATATTTTTTTCATTGCTTATACTTAAGTCTATTTACAAGTTTAGAACCTCAATAATTATATTCTTGGAAGAAACTGTTTTATAATGCACTTCCGTACAAGTCTTAATATTGCACTTGCAGCCTTACTCGACTTCAGTTCATAAACTTGGAGCTTTTTTTATTACCAGCAGTAATAAGAGGGCAGGTCAAAAAGTTAGCGCAATAGAGGGGCTAGAGGGGACAAGGTGTTTTTTTAAACTGTTCTAGTCGGTGACTCAATATAACTATAAAAACTATGTTTTAGCCCGATCAATTCATTACTTTGGGATATCGCTGGATAAACAAGTCGATCGAAAAGAAAACACAAAACAAAAGCAGAAACAGCAGCGTGTCGGGTATTCACGCGAGTTTTTGAAGCTGTGTAGTGAGAGCAGAGATGAATTTATGAATCAAATTGTGACTGGGTTTGAAACTTGGGTCCATCATTATGAACCTGAGTCAAAACAAGAGTTCATGCAGTGGCCCACAAAAAAATTAGAACCGCCTAAGGAGTTGAAGGTGTCAAAAATGGCCGATACGATTATGGCTAAAGTTTTTTGGGATTCAGAAGGGTTTTTATTGATTGATTACAATGATAAAGATAATAATATCACGGGACAATACTTCCCTCACATTACTACAGCAGTTAAGGAAAAAGGAAGGGGAAAGTGATCTCGTGATGAGCTCCACTCGCACGACAACTCAACCCGTTCACAAGCGACATGTTGCAATGGCTGCCTTACACAAATGCGGATTTGAAACTTTGAACCACACTCCCTATAGTTCAGATTTGACCCCTCCCTAGACCTTATAATTATTTGTTCCCAAAAATTAAAGAAGAGCTTCGTGGAAAAAAATCACTGATGTCAAAGAAGTGTAGTCTGAAATTTCTGTCTATTTTGAGGGTCTTGATCAATTAATTTCTTTCGCAGGGATAATTAAATAATTTGAAAGGTCTGAGAACTGTATATAAGTTTAAGAGGAACTATATTGAAGAGGAAAAATAATTTAATTTAGTTTCGAACTTTTTGACCTCCCCTCGTATTATGCATTGCAGTCATTTATTTAGAAGGTGGCAACTGAAAAGTGATGTGAGTAAGGCGAAAGTCCGTGTAAGACTTATACGATCACAAGAAAATACTGTCCATTTTCCTTGAGCGAGATTCCAGTCGGCTATGATTGCGACCGGTGTTTTCTGAAGCACCGCTTGTCCGCTTGTCTCGTCAGAATATCTGACACAAAGTTTCTGTGCGTGAAGACTCGAAGGATGTCCTCGCGAGCTTCTTGTATACCTTCGCATACGATTTTACTCCTTTGTATGTTACCCTGAAACAATCAAAATGTATTTAAAATAATCGAATCACGCCATAGGACGGACTCGAAAAGTATCCACATCACGATTCGTATGTATCTCTATTTGTTGATTTAACTTAACATCTTAACATTCTAACATAGCTTTGGGTCTACGAAAACCAAGTAAACCAACAGTGTCGTGGCAATTTTTGAACCTACCTTGAGCAACTCAAGTATCGTGTGTGAATGTGGTTGCAGAGCAGAGATCGCGCGTCCCGAAGCCGTCTCTAGTGCTCGAAGGAGACCCGCCAATTGCTCTCCGACGTCAGATTCTAAGGACATCTAGATAAAACAACAAAATATATATTAAAACTAATACTTCCGACGAACCCACGCTAGATGCGAAAGTAATGTGCCTAATTTGGAATGGTTTAAAAGAACTTTTCAACCCAAATAACATTTTGTTAAGGCGGTTCCTACAGTCTGCTCGTGGCCATTTTCCTTAAAGGCACTATGAACAGTATTGTGTTGTTACCAAGTCGTCCATTTGCGCAGTAAGATGATGCACCTTCCAGCCCTCAGCGCTGGTGAGCACATGCTTCTGGCTGGCGATGGCGACGATATCACGCGTTCGCGGCTCCCGTCGCCGTACATCTGACGGACGTGTGAAATGCAACGCCGTACTGCGCCAACCGCACACGTAACTCGAACTTAAAAGTGGACCTGTGTGCAATAACAGTTGTTTTCCATTAATTGTAGCAGCTCACTTGCACAACTCCCATTTTTAGTAGTTTGAAGTAGTTTATGGTTGCTCATTTTCTTTAATTTTCAGGGCTTGAAACAAGTGGTCGGGAAACGTAATAAACAGATCAAACTAATATCTCTTATTCTAAAAACCAAGAATGACTGTAGTCGAATTTTAATTTGTTCAGTTATGTTAGAATGATGAAAGGACAATTATTTACGGCAGTGAGTATAGTGTTGTTCCTTGTTCCACACTAAACGCCAAAACCTAAAACTACCACCTGAAACTGTTTTCAAAATATTTGTTCTGTGTGAGAAATCAAACCCACACCTGTGGGTACACAGCCACAGCAGAGAAGCGTACACAGCCACAGGTGTGGGTTTGATTCTCAGCCACAAAGCCACTTTTTGTGTTGTTTTTCTGCATCTTGATTGAAGGCTCAATTTCTTCCAGGCTTTTCTACTTTATCTTGCTCCAAATTTTATGACAATTCTCCATTCCAAAATTTTCTAATTTAAAAAATATCTAACCCTTGACGCTCGCAGGGACGACCTTCCGTATCCTTTTCTTCCACTTTGGTTTATCTTCCTCATCTGCATCGGAAACGGTGTTATTCAAAACTCATTGTAGAATAGGTATAATGCACAATTAGTGCCACATGTCCATTTATGGAGACAGGCTACAAAATACAGTAATTTTGTTGAAAGCTTAGCTTTTCGCCTAGTCCTAAAAGACTGTAAATCACTTTTATGTCCTTCAGAAAAGGCTTAGATTGCAATAATTGAGGCGCATGAAAAGCGGTGACAATGCCAGCTTGCTCTTGACAAAATTACTGCGGCATATCGAGAGATACTCACGTTTCGGAGGGTTGAATGCGACAGGAGGTGGCGTGGGCGGTGGCTCTTCTCCTTGGTAGTCGCATTGTCTCACTTCGCTGCTTAATCTATAAGAAATAGAGAAAAAAAATGTTGTAATGCATTATATTTAGCGCGCGCAAATGATTTTTCTTCCTTTTCTTTGCATGTTACATACATCTGTTTCCTCGGCTTCTTGCGCGGGCTAAGGTCCGGCTCGAGCGCCTGGCGCGGCGGCTCGGGCTCGTCGTCGGGCGCCGGCGAGGACGACGCGCTGATGGTCGTGGAGCCGCCCGACGCGCCGCCCACCGGCACGTCGTCCCAGCCCGAGCGCCCGTAGCCGGATGCCTTGCATGGAGAACTAACGACATAGAAAAAACTGCTATAAAGCCTCATATCAATTTTGTTGAATAGTATGGAATGCTCTTCAGAACGGGAAAAGTAAAATAATAATAAGTATGTGTATGACATAGTCTGTACAATAAAGTAATTTATTGTAGTACTAATTTATATTTATAAGGTATCATACTATGAATAGTATTTTTAAATGTCATATTTTCCATAATTTTTTTGACTATATAGTTTTAACTACAGAAATATTTAATAGTTGTTGCATTTGGCCGCAGCTTACTGCTAAGGTGTTTTACGCCATACATTTATTGAAACATACCTTTCAAGTTCCCTCTTCCTGAGAATGGATGGTCTAGGCAAGACCTGCTGAGTTTGGACGGAGGACACGGGTACGCGGGTTTCTGGCGACGACGATACAGCATTCACCACCGTTACTACAAATAAGAGTTATTATAGCATATCAAAATCAGCACTCAATGTTCCTAGATATTAATAGGATACATCTGTATGTATCCTATTAATATCTAGGAAAACATAAACAAGGCCTGTGCCTTATTTATGTGAGAGGGAGTGAGCAGTAATCCCCCAACGGGGGCCGACTGCACGTTGGTGGATGTGTTTGGTTCTAGGACATTACCGTCTAGTTCTCACCATGTTTTGTTTCAGTGTTTTAAAAGTAAATAACAATAATATTGAAAAAAAATATTTATTTGCTATCAGAAAACTACGACAGTGCGCCAAAATTGATTTAAATTTACGCTACAAGCACAAAAGTAACACCCACAGATGTGAATGAAGTCCTGTTTTAAGCTTACACGGTCTATATCTAAACTTACTCTGTCACTTACGGGATATCATCCGAGAATTCCGTGATCGCGGGATAACTGGCGCTCATGGCGCTTGCAACATCGTCGAAATATTGGGAGCTCAAAATAATTAAAACTCA
The DNA here is from genome assembly GCA_963576755.1 of Noctua janthina. NCBI lineage: Eukaryota > Metazoa > Arthropoda > Insecta > Lepidoptera > Noctuidae > Noctua > Noctua janthina. Next base: position 12,900,153 of record OY755055.1, read on the forward strand.
TGGAAGATATCCTGTAAGTGACAGATAAAATTTAACGAATGAAGTCTTTAAACTAAATAAATGCTATGTGCGAAACAATCATATGTAAAAAAATTATCGAATGTTACGTTTACTTCTAGCACGAATGCTAGGCCCATGGGTAGTGAAACTGCAAATGTAGTGTACCTTGAGTCTGTGCCGGCTGCGCCTGCGGCTGCGCCTGCGGCTGGTGCAGGTAGGGCGCCAGCGGCCGCGGCAGCGCGGGCGCGTGCGAGCCGCGCGGCACCTCGTAGTACAGCTGCGCAGGCGCACTGTTGCCCACCACGCCGCGCACGCCCACGCTGGCAACACCCACCACCTGGGACATTCAATTATGAACTTTCATTTTCTGTTTTTCACTTATTTGATAATCCCACTATAATTAGAGGTATAAGGGCGTACGAAAAACTCGTGCAGGTGAGTGTGCGCCGAGTTTTCTTCTAATATTTAACGAGTTTTAGCGCACGCCCGTATCCTGCATGTTTCTTTTGACGCATGACGCTGACAGTAAGGCTTGGTTAGTAAACATGTCTGTTTATTGTTTTGAGAAATTTATTGAAAAACAATATCCCGGCATTTGTTCCGATATTGGGCAAAAAAGTGTAGCCTTAATTCTGAATATATTACGTTTTTTACCTTAGCTGGTTGGTAGTTCCTCTGTAATAGTGGTAACGGTCTCGGCGCAGTAGCCACAGGGGTGGGCGTGAGGGCACGCGGCGGAGCGCCTCGCCCTGCAGTTGATATTACACCACTTGCTGCAAATGACAACACATAATAAAAAATTACTTCAGGACCTGAGTCTTATCTTCTTTGAGGGATCAGCCTTTGAGATTTTCAAAGATGGTCGACAAATGGGGACTGTAGCTGTCACAGAGACACTTCAGAGGCGGAATGAGATGGAAATGTAACCACAAGCAGGCGAGTGGCGTCCTTATTGACCTGAATATAAGGGAAGTGGATACCGGGACATTCACTAACACTTTTAACTGATTACATTGAGAAGAACCAATTGTTTTATTTACTTATCGTGTATATTGTACATATATATTCCTTTCAAAGACTACAATACAAAGCTGGAGTGCAGTTTATCAAGATTTTTTTCTTAAGTCTCTTAGTTGTTGATTGCTTATTGAAAATATCCCAGGAAAAAATCTTGCAAAATTGAAATTTCTGAATATTTAGGGCATTCTTTAAGCGGGTTGTCTAAAAGTCTAAGCTACAAACAACCTGGTCAAAGAATGCCTAACACTATAGCCCTCTACTAGAGAGCTAAAGTGTTGTTATGTTAGGGTACTTACAGGTGAGTACTGACGTAGTGGGCAGAGTAACAACAGTGGAGTGCGTGGATTGTGACGGCTGGGCGGGCGATGACGTCGGTGCGGGCGCGCGCGCTCCTCGCTGTCCATAGACCAGCGTGCTGCGAGGGCCGCGGGAAGCATTCGACCATGCACCACCTGATGTAGTAACCGTTTTATTGCAATTACTGGAGATGGAAAATATCTAAGCAGGTTGTATGATATTTCTACTAGAACAAAAATATTCTTTTATGTGTATAGAAGAAAATTTCCTAAAACAGTTATTTCTAAGTTTGTTGATCAAGTCAGCATTTGCAGTTTGCATGCAGCAGACCAAATAGTTCTGTTTACTTCAAGACACATAGTTAACATTGAAAATTTATATTTTATTTTACTTTATTGGGGAATTTAACAGTTACACTTTACAAAAAGTATGACAGAATAAGTTTTAAACTAAAAAAACATGTAACCCACACCAATATCCGCAAAAAAATACTGTTTTAAAAAATTGTTAAATGCGCGCATTATTATTATAGACAAATATGTAAGTACTCATATGTGATATAGGGTTAAATGGATATTCATTAGCTACTTTAAAGATTCAATAGCTATCAAGTTCGATAAAATGTGTGTTATGTATCTATGAGGCGCCCGTGCGCCAGCATGAGTTCTACACTTTGCAGTATGGAACAGCCGGGGCACGCGCGTCTTTCGGCGCATCACAGTTCTAGGTACAATGTAACATAGGTTATAAGTCATATCAGGACAATTGAATCGGTTATTACACAGACCATGCATGTTTTTGAATAGGAAGTCCGTGAACAGCATGAGATTAGTATTTGTGAAAATAACAATATACAAAAGGATTTTGCACCGGAAGCTGCCGAGTTAGATGCAGGGTTGACAGGGCGCACGGCAAGCGAGGCGCCGGCAGCGAGGCCGCGCGGTACGTGGCTGACGTGGCTCGTCACTCCAACACCCACGCCTTTGCTCACTAACATGCCACTTGTACTGCTCACATTCACACTTGACAGCACAGCTGAGAAGTTTTTATTTCACTTTAGTTTGTAGTTACAAGAAAAAAATACTAATCAAATTAGGTTCTCCATTCATTGAAAAAATAATAGTTTATGTTTAATTCTTACCTGGCCTGTTATTATGGTGAGGCAATGGAGGCAGCACCCTCACAGTGGGTGGAAGTGTCCGCACAGTTGGATTAACCACTAAGTTGCCACCACTCACAAGCTGTCCTCCAACATTCAAGACTTGAGCACCACTCACAGAAGAGGTCACATTAGCCTGAATATTTGTTGACCCTGCATTATTTGAACTGGACACTTGTGCTGATAACTGTGTTCCTTGACTTATAATCTGTGTACCAGGACTTAAAATAGGGCCAGGTGTAATCAACTGTGACTGGGACATTATCTGTGAATTCTGACCAATGAGCTGTGACCCCTGGCTGACAATCTGGGCTCCTTGCAAGATTGGTGATCCACTGATTATCATCTGAGGCTGAAAGTTTTGAAGCATGGTTTAAACATAATATGGTTATGTAGAATTTATTTCCTGTTGATGTTGGAATGTAGTTAAAACGAGTAAATTTCAAAATTCGTTAAAGGCGCATACCTGTGAAGCAACACTTGAAGAAATAATTTGAGCAAGCCCTGGACGCATCAAGCCACTTGCTGGGCTAGCGTGTGCTATTATTTGACTTGAACCAGTTGTTTTAGCCTGTCCCGGGATCAAGTGAGCCATTTTCATTTCTGAATTAGTAACACTTTTAACTATAGTAATTTTTTGGGGTGCTAAATCTATTGGATGCATTTTGCTAGTGAGTGATCTATCATTATCCAAATTACTGCTCATTGTGACTCTAGCCTATATCAAACGTACCGTTATATCATATTAATACAATAGCTTACTAAATTTACCGAAGACTAAATATTTAGACAGTATAATTATGTAGTGCACGGAAAACTTGTAAAATAGCAATAAATATTGTCTTATAAATGACACAAACAACAGCGGACGAAACGAAACCACAGGGATTAAGTGTTTTTTTTTTCTGAAAGTCAACCTCAAAACCATAAACAAAATAAAAATTGGATAGAGTAATCCACCCAAAGGAATGTGTACATCGTTTGAACACTACACAACAACAAAAATCACTTTGGAAGTTACTGAGAAACAAAACGATCGTATTTTTAACCGATTTTAAGAAAAAGGAGGAGGTTCTCAGATCGGTTGTATTTTTTTTATGTATGTTACATCATAACTCCGTCGTTTATGGAACAATTTGAAAAATATGTGAAAGGATATACTTTTCGATTGGTCCCATAGAAATTTCATCAAAATCGGTTCAGCAGTTTGTTGTTTTTCCTTTAACACCTATTTTTTCTCTTGGGCTATGTTGATGACATGATGATCCCTTAATAATTTCTAGTTACAATCTATTTAATTCATGACAAGAATTTGCATGGTATACTACAATTTTATTAAAAAGGGTAAAATAAAAAACAATCTGCAAAAAAACCGGTGGCAAAAAACTTAATGACACAAACAAAGTTACCGACTTCAGTTCACATCGAGACGTGACGCCACGCAACGCGGCGTGTACATTTTATGCTTTATCTCTATTAATAAATGCATAGTATCTTTTGAAAGACGCGCGTTCGCTCGCGGCGGTGTGAACTGACTCTAACCAGTAGCCAAACACACTGTTTAAAAAAAAAACCTACTTCCATAAAAACACTAAAAAAGTCTAAAATAACTTTACTTTCGGAAGTCGGTGAATTTGTTTCTTTCATTGACTTTTTTGTCACTGACTTCCGATAGTAAAGTTATTTTAGACACTTAGTGTTTTTTGGGAGCCGGTTTCTTTTCGCAGATTTTTTTTTATTTTACCCTTTGTAGTTGTAGTATACCACACAGATTGTTGTCATGAATTAATTTTTCAAAGATCATCATGTCATCGAGATGAAAAAATACGTACCGTAAACACATTAATAACCAAGCCAAAACGCTGAACTTATTTAGATGGCCAAAATAAAAAAAAATCGTTGAATTTCTTCCCTAGTGGCCTAAACAAATACCAGAACCCAATACGCTGCTGCCGCTATTTTATAGCTCGTACAATTGTAAGGTACCATCACGCGACGTCGCGTAAAGGGCCATTGCATAACAGGCCACTTTTCAAATCGGTTTATAAATGACGGAGTTATGAGGTAACAAACATAAAAAAACAACCGAGTTGAGAACCTTCTCCTTTTTGAAGAAAGTCGGTTAAAACAAAATACGTTATTGGGTTATTTCCTCTATGGCACCAGCAGTTACCATAGAGGAAATAACGTTATTGGAAAGTGTTAACAATGCTGATGAATGCTACTAGCAGTAGCCACCGCTGAGGTGTATCGGTGCGTTGCAAATATAATTATGATAGTTTAGTTTAGTCAGTTAATTGAAATGTTACTAAAAGTGTATAAGGCTCAATAAGTATAAAAATAAAACTCTTTAGGAGTGTCTTGATTAAACAGAAGATTGCGGTAGAAAGGAAAATGTTTGAAAAACTATCTTTGATAAATTTCTAGATTCCGCTCATGTACACTCATCATTAATTTTACCCATGGGTTGACAGCATGGAACCCAACCAAGACGCCGCCGTGCCGTCAAATGAACCGAACAAGTAACAAAAAGTTGTTTGTTTTGTTTATGGTACGCCATGGCGGATCGAGTTGGTGACGGTGATTTTTTGGACGAAAATATACAGAAATTTAACAATGAAAGGAGAAGCAGTAAACAGTGGGTTAAGCTTAATGTTGGTGGAACGTATTTCCTGACCACAAAAACAACGTTATCTAGAGATCCTAATTCATTTTTATATCGATTAGTTCAAGAGGACAGCGATTTGATTTCAGACAGGGTTTGTAGAATTTCTTATTGTCTTTTTGTATATTAATGAGTTTTCGTTCATTTGTCACATCAAATATGTGTGTCTGCTTCCAGGACGAAACTGGCGCTTATTTAATAGACAGAGATCCCACGTATTTTTCACCAGTCCTCAATTATCTTCGTCACGGTAAACTGGTTATTAACAATGACATCGCCGAAGAGGGTGTGTTGGAAGAAGCAGAGTTTTATAATATAACTGAACTTATAAGATTAGTTAAGGAAAGAATATGTTTAAGAGAAAGACGGCCCTTGAAAGATTCTAAGAAGCATGTGTATAGAGTGCTACAGTTTCATGAAGAAGAGTTGACACAAATGGTGTCCACTATGTCAGATGGCTGGAAATTTGAACAGCTGATAAACATTGGCTCCCAATATAACTATGGCAATGAAGAACATGCAGAGTTCCTTTGTGTTGTTAGCCGAGAGTGTGGCAGTTCCCTCAACAGCAATGACATAGAACCCACAGACCGTGCCAAGGTGCTTCAACAAAAAGGCTCACGTATGTGAGCTTATCCTATATTGATTTAAATTTTTTTGAGACTGTCGGCTCTGTGTGAGAGATGTGTACATATTTTAGAGTGTAAACAGTCTGTTTATCTCTTTTCTTTCTATATTTTTAATGTAAAAATTGTCTTGAGTCCTACAATAACATTTGTATTAGTCAATTGAGTGGTAACTGTATCTTTGGTCTTCTACTTCAGTAAATTATAAATATTAGACAAATACTCAATTTGAAGTGTGAAAATTTTTAATAGATTTTAGAAAATGTTATGTTACATGGGTGCACCAAAATATGTCCGTAACAAAAATTATTGTAAATAATGATTGTTGCAAATACCCATAGGTTTATCACATAGGAAATAGCCAACGGCCACTTCTATAACATTTTAGAATTGTATATATTTTGATGCAGTCAATGAATAATCTTAAAATATTATTTTAACTTGATCCTGATCTGAGATCATACATTGAGCAAATGCTGTTATTTTTGCCTTATGATGGTGGAAACTGATTATTGTATGAGTGTGGAGTTTTAGAACGCTTGTATGATCCTCCTGTATTTTATTACCTACAGTCTAACCTAATAACAACTGCACTCAGGGATGTCACTTAAATATAATCAATAATAAACTTGACTTTATGTTAAGACACTAGTGAAAAACATGGCAGACGTTTTTTACATGTGCTATGATATACTTATTAATTTACTGATTGTTAGAATGATTATAAATAAGGTCTCTGAGTATGGCAGTTCAGTATTTCTAGGCATAACAAAACAAAATTAGCCTACAGACTCAAACTCGTTTTAAAGTTTTGACTATGCTGAAGATAATCCCGCACGGGATGAAATTCGCACAGTATCGTCCCGCGCGTTACCTCATTGTGGCTGGAATAGAGCCTAAATGGTTTGTGGCTTGAACTGGCTGACTGAAGTACGGTAACAGTAGCCCATCAAAACACTTGTCCGTCGGTCTGTGGTCGAGTACACAGCATTGAGTAGCTCTGTGTTATATTACGACGAACTTGACATTAGAGCACGACACTCGATGTTTTGTAGTTAAAATTTATTTCTAAGAGTGAATTTAATGGAAACGCTCTGGTGTGTCTTGTGTTTTAGTTAATTTGTGATTTTGGCCTTCTGGAAATTGAATGTATATAGACCTCATTTTGTTTATACTAAATGTTGTTCTCCTTTGGATCAGTTATCAATTCCAGATATTATGCTCATTTACCAAATGTAATATTAGATACTTACAATTCCAAAGCTGTAGTTTTATTTATTTTTTCAAAAATACTCAACTTGTTGTAGATAAATAAAGATGTATGTTGGTGATACCTTTATTTTACTGAATACAATTGACTGAAAACGTAATATGATTTGACACGCCTTCACTTATAATTATTATTAGTATCTAAGTTAATTTCATAACTACACAATATATAAATCTATAACACGTCGTTTTAAAAAAATAAACATTAGCACTATTTAAGGGCATTAAATTATACAGCTTATTATAAAATATTGCATTTAACTGCATTAAATACAAGTTAACAAGAGAATCTATATTATTAGAACTCTTTTGTATAGATAACAGTGTTATTATCAAAATACAGAAATCTTCACACATTTTGTAAGGCAATGGGGGTTTTTAGTCGTCTATTTAATATCATGAAATTATAATCTAAATTCAAATTGGTTGAAACAATTCTAAACTAGCACCAATCTGCCATATAGGTAAAGTCATGGAACAACTTGTGGTCTGTGGCAGAGAGTGGCCTTGGTTCTTTGGGTGGCGTCAGCACTGCTGCTTCCGATGTGAATTCACTGTCAAAGTTGCTGACGTCTTCTAAATTATTTATTGTTGGCACAAATGGTGGTTTCACCTTACGCAAGAGCAGTTGCTCCCAATTAACATTTCGGAAGAAAGCCTGTTTCTTTACATCTTCGGCGTCTCTCTCAGATGACCCTAAGCGTCTTTCTGGATTCTTTCTAAGCAACCGACGCATGAGCGCGATTGCTTCTAAGGACAGTGTTCTAGGGTAACGCACTTCGTCATTAACAATCGAGTCAAAAACTTCACCCTCGTCCTCTCCGGGGAAAGGCGATTCGCCAACTAACATTTCAAATATTAAGACACCGAGACCCCACCAGTCTACAGCCCGAGTATACGAAGTCTCAGTTAAAACTTCAGGAGCAAGAAATTCAGGAGTACCACAAAATGTACCAGTACGGTCTCCCCATCCCATACCTTCTTTGCAGAGACCAAAATCAGCTATTTTAACATACCCCTCAGTATCCAGAAGTAAGTTGTCTAACTTTAAATCCCTATATATAATGTTATTTTCATGTAAATACTGTAAGCCTAATACTACACAAGCTGCATAAAAAACTGCTCTAGGTTCAGTGAACACATCAGCATGTATGTGCATCATCAGATCACCTCCTGCTGCATATTCCATCACAAAACACACATGCTGTTCAGTCTGGAAACATGCAAACAAGTTTACCAAAAACGGATGTCTGATTGCATTAGCTACCTCAAAAATTCTTTTTTCAGATAGCAGTGAGTCTACTTCATCTCTGGCTATTATATCACCTTTTTTTAAAGCTTTTATTGCGAAATATTCATTAGTGGGTCTGTATTGAGCAAGAATTACTTTGCCAAAGTGTCCTCTTCCAAGAACACTTAACAATCTGAAACTTTCCATAGACATTTCACCAGATTGTCGTCTGGTATCCAGTTCTTTGCCTAAAGTATCTATTACTGATGACGAACGAGAAGATGATATTCTCATGTTGCTGGTAATCTCAACTATTTGATCATCATTACTTGGGAATTCCAGAACCAATTTAGGTGATGGTGAAGGTGGATACTCCACTAACGGTGTATCACATGACGGGGTTTGTGGCTCCTTTGTGACATAATTATCTCTTGTGTAAGAGTCTTCTAAGAATGCAAATGCTTCTTGTAGTTCTTTTTCCATTCTCAGAGTAGAAACATTAGGAGGCGGTTGCATAGGCAATGTTGGTTGAGGTGGGGGTGTGATAGGCATTTGAGGAGTAACAGGTGTGGAAGGTAAACCTAAAGGTCTTATACCAGCCATACCACCCAATGTTACATTTGGATTTTCTATTTCTCTGTTATCAATGGAAGCAGACTCAAAGCTATGTTGCTGGGACTGATTCATATGAGCAGTTTGAATGTTTTGGATGGAGGGAGAAGAGCGTTTCAGAAGTCTGCCTAGCACAACAGCTGGAATGTGCATTTCACCATAAGATGGCCTAGGTATATTCTTGCCTTGTTGTTTGATAATTTTTCTTTGACGCTGTAGCTTAGGTTTCCTAGATATGATGGGATTTAAGAACTTGATCTCTGCAAATAGGAGACCTTGTGGTTCAAGTTCCAATGCCATACCATGTCTTATATCATCAATGAACTCTTCCAATCTTAAAACTTTAACAGCACACAATCCACGCCAATCCTTCCAATGAATGCCAATTTCAAGTTCTCTTGATTTGTCTAGCTTGATGGTGAATCTGAAAATTTTAAAAGAGATATGCTAGAGTTTATTTAGATGTTAGTTGAAATGCTGTATAAGTTCATCAAACTTGTCATTTTTGTGTAGTGATGGAAGAGTACAGCACTATTTGTGAAGTAGAACTTTTAGTCACACTACAAATATGTGTACGGCATGTAGATAAGATATGAGTAATAGCAAAGAATTATAAAGATTATAATTCAAGGAAACCAAGTTACAAAGATAAATACAATTAATATATTATTTTGTTATATAATGTAGGAATTTATCTTATTAGGAGTACAAACATATTTTTTATTTATGAAGTACCTTTAATCAAAGATAATTGACATTATTTTTAATTTGACCTATTAAAACTTACTGCAAAACCCTACTCAGATTTTATTTGGAATAAAAATTGTTTGAAAAAGCTTTGAAACACTGAACATGCTATTTATTGTCGAATGGAACAAAACTCCTGAGTTAAATTACAGCCAACGCACCTTTGATCCCATGCTTGTTGTGAACATGGCCTCCAACTGGTCTGCGCAACATTATGGTTGTCTAGTTTTAAAACAGCCATTATTTCATTGCTTGTGTCTTCCTTAATGCTGTATGTGTACTTCATAGAATTACGTATTGTAACTCCCTTAACAAATGACTTCAGGTCTGAAGGGCTAGCCATAGGGTCACGACGAGTTCTACCAGGAACATCTTCTAGCAGATCTTGACAGCCCATCAATCTTACTTCTAATGTTCCAGTCACTTGAACACAAGGACTGATCAAAGGAGTTGGAGATAGAAACTGGGCCCTTGACCCACTGCCCCCAGATAAACTTACGTATCCAGGGCTAGATCCTGTACTACGTAATTCATGTCCTAATTCTATAAATGCAGGGCTCTCAGAAGGAAGCTCCTGTCTGCGCATATCTAAAGATCTGCGCAACAAATCTAACTTCTGTGATGATTCTAAAAGGCTTGTCTGAGCTTCTTGTAAAGCTTTCTTGTCAGTTACTTTCTTGTCACTTTGTAAAAGTCTTATGGCATTTTTGGAGCCTTCCACCACAGCTGCCTCAATTCTTAAACGATTTCTCAATTCAGCAATTCTTTCATCTAATAATGCAGCAATGCCACTCTCAGAAGTTTTTCCATCTCCATTGGCTCCTGCGTTATCACCTTTTTGCTGTTTGGTCAGTTTAGAAATACGTAACTTTAAATATTCAATCTTGTCTTTAGAATCTGCTAACATTTGGTGAGCTTCAGCAAGTAACTTTTTGTCTCTGGATTGATTGCTGCTAGTGATACTTTGTATCATATTTTCAGCCCCTTGCTTCACTTTTAGTTCAATGTTTAACTGTTTTTCAAGTGATGCCAGTTTTCTGTCTGTTGTAGCCTCACCAAGTTGCCTTTGTTGCTGGGCTGCTTCAGAAGCCAGAATAATCTCTTCATCGTAAGACAGGTCTTCAGGTGAAGTGGGAGTGGACTGCCCACGAGACAAAAGAAGTTGTGACTCCAGTTCTTGGAGATCTGATTTGAGTTCATTGAGCTTTATGTTAGCTTTTTTCACGATATTAGCAACATCGGAGAGTGATCTTCTGTCAGTGGCCACTTCCCGTAATTTCTCGGCTCCTTCTTTTATTTTAAGTTCTTTACGTATTTCTCTACGTATGACATCCTTGAGCTCCTCCAACTTAGACGGCAATGCTATTTCTGGAATACACTCAGTTTTAATTCCATACTTGACACCGAGCTCGTGGAGAACTGGGTGTCGAACGTAATCACTGTGGTAATAACCTGGCTCTGCCATAATTGAGGATGCACAGTCTAACGTCAGTTAACCATAATTATGTGGGAAAAATATCACTAGTATTGCTTGAAGATCACAAAACGTAGATTGAACTGTAACGTTTCTCAGCGGGAATCACGTTTGATATTTGAAACGAAATCATGATAATTAATAACTTGATCGTTTTTATTAAATTAATCACAAAACAAAACAATCTTTACAAGTGAATCGGTCAACGAAACCAACGAAACGATGAAACCCTACCATTATTCCATAGACAAACGATGATTTATAAATTAAGTACCATAAATGAAACTTGGCTTTTGGGTAATTTAAGAAGCGTGCACACGACAGGATGGGAACGCCATCATTTTACATCATAGAGGAATAACCTCTAGAGTTGGCATAACTGGACTTACCCCCTTTCAAACTACAGATGCCAGCACATTAAGCTACCCGAAACTGTATTTTTTTCCCAATCAACACGTGACCCTAATGATTAAAAAAAAACCCAAATGCTTTAGTGATCAATTTGAAAATCTCTTAAAGAAATTTGACAGATTGTAGCTTGATGTGCTGGACTGCTTGCGTCTGTACATTGGCCATAAAACTAGTTCATTCGCCGACAAACGCCATTGTGTATTATTTTATGTCGCAGTTTAAGGTGTAAAAATTTCTGACGGTTTTTGCAATGTGCAGGTCAGTGTCAGGTTGTATCAAGGGCGTCGCCAGCTTTTGGGCTAGAGGGAGAGGGGGCAGAAGGGTGCGAGTAAAAACAGATTTGTAAGGATTTAGTTTACTATTTACGGATGCAGCTAAAGTTCTTTAATGAATCTAAAATGCAATAGCTTCTTCAAAAATTTTAGTACCTCGGTTACCTCGAATTGCTTAGATTTTCGATACTTTTTTTTATAGAAGTAGAAGTTACTAATTTTGAAGAGTTATTTAAAAAGTCTAGGAACTAAAAGAAAATGCAAGCTCATCACTCCAGACAAGTTACTTTTTTCTTTAGTCCTATTATTCAGAAATAGAACATGTTACTTAATCAACTTAGTTCGTAAGTTCATTTTGTTCTTAAAATTGTCGCTTATGGCTCCAAGAGTGAGCGAAGCGACCTCGAAAATCTTAGCACCATAACTTGGGGAGGTTAAAATTGTTTCGACCCTTCATAAAGGAGTTACTTGATCGACTTACAGACAAAGTCAACATACAAGAGAAAGTAGGCTGCAAGAGCGAGCGAAGCGTGCTCGAAATTTTTTTCACACCTTGCCGAGACAATTCTAATCTGTCCAACAGATTAGAATTGTCTCGACCCACTGAAGTTACCTGGCTGACTTATGGACACAGTTAAAATTGAAGAGAAACTAGGCTGCAAGAGCGAGTGAAGCGAGTTCGAAAATGTTTACATCATTTAATCGAATGAATGCAGATAATTGTGTAATTTGAGAGCATAATATTCACATGCTCCATTTGTTGCAACTTTGTGTATGTAAGCTATAATTACTATTAAGGTCTCGGAGCAAGGGGCTCCTAATTTATTTCAGCCTCTAGGAGTTCCAATCCAGAAGCAGAAAAAAAGAACCTTTGTGATAAAAGTTTTTTCGCAGAGTTCAAAGTACGAAGCGCTCGTTTAAAGAAAATGTGCTCGAAGTCAACCCCATTGAATGACTTTTTAATTGAAATGAATAGTTTTGAATGGGGTTAAATGAATTTAGTTAGAGGGTTGTGTTAATGATTAAAATCCTGTCAACCAACTTCTTTGATTCGGGTACGATTTACCGTCATCGGAGCGATCACGCGCCAACACGATCCAAAAATGTTAAACAAGCACTATTTTTTTCTCTACACGTGGAAGGTTCGACAAACAGTTGGACTGTAGGACGATAGTGTGATCAGTGTGATGCCGGCATAAAAGTACAGGTAGGTGCTCAAAATCCTTTAACTTTAATATGTATTTTACTCTTTCTCTTTGCTCAAAACAAGGAACTTATATACTAACTGGAATGATTACAAACAAACTTTTGATATCAAAAAACAGTTTGAAAATTAATTTTATCTCAAACGTAAAGAGTTCGTATTACTTTAATTAATTCAAAAGAGGAAGATAATTTCAGAGCGAGAAAGCGAACAGAGTGGATTGTGTCTTTGTCTAACAATTGCCAGTAAACAAAAAATAAAAAATAAAACTTTATATAGCAATCGGAAATCACGTTCATAGCTAAACTAGCACATACATCGTAACAGGATTAATTTAATATTCAAATACTAAGTATTAAAATAATAATTTCTTGCGAAATAAAGTAAGCTTATAAATTAATTTATTTATGAATTAAGTTATTTCTGAGTGGCAACATAGATGACACTCAATATGGCCGATAGAATTTCGCGCTAAAGTCATATTTTGCGTTATCAAATTCTTTTTACATTACATAAGTGAAATCTTCCTCTTTAAATATGGTGAAATCGAGTTGCGTGAAGGGGTAATAGTGAGGGGTTTGCTGGATGGAATTTCTTTTTTCAGGTAAGTTCTTTTAACTTTGTTTACAAATTACGACTAGGGTGACAATGTTTTAGATCTGTAAATGGAGATTATGAAAATATAGTAAAAAATACGCGTTTTCTATTATGCATATCGGTATTTATGAACTTGTGCACATGCGTACAAAATACAAAAAAAAATGTTATTTATAATGCAGTAGCCAAACTTAATCAATTACTCAATTTAATATTAACAAAAGTAACTTCTTGAAAATAAACGAATTCTATATTTACTTTTTTAAATTCTGTTTATTGTTTGTGTATTAATAATACTGTTTTGTTTACATGCAGACTACCTAACAATGAGAACCTACAGGAACGGTGGCTTGAAGTTGTCCCTTTAAAGAAGAAGTATTCAACCTATTGCCTAGTTTGCAACCGTCTTCCATCATCAGCATCTTCGCATTTAAATTTAAGATTACTGACTCATACTAAAAACGTAAAATTACATAAAACCATACGTTTATTAGTGTGGTTAATAAATTTACCAAATACTACGTATTAAGTTGTTTGAATATGCTACATGCTCATGTGCTCCATCTATGTGAATATTGCATCCCTGTACGCTTTATAATCTCTTTACACGTACATGCTAGGTTACAACCTACATTTGAGAACGAAAATAAGTGTCACGTATTCTTCACTTCATAGACCTATCACATTACAGTGTTTTACAGTATGCGTAGGTTTCGGCTTCAACCTGTCTTTTTATACCCCGTAATTTTGAATAAACCACCCATGTAAAGCGGGGAGCGGGGTGCTAGTAAGTTATAACAGAATAACTGTCCCAAATGTAAAACTTACATATATTGGATACCCTATTAGAAAGAGATGACATCCACTATCGAAGTTTTCTCGCTCGGAACGGCTTTCCGTTGCACGTAATCATTCCAGTTAGTATATAAGTTCCTTGGCTCAAAATCACTTTCATGTGCTCTGTCAGTGTCACGAGATGCCAAATTATTTTTTATCTGTTTGCGAGGTCTGAAAAGCAAGCTGTAACTTTCACTTCCTTTTTACAAAAATCTGCAAGTAAAATAGTTTTCAAATACCACGAAACAGATAATTTATAAAAGTTTACTTAAGTTGGGCACAGTATTGAAAATTGTTTAAGTTTTAATTCATAGAATTTGCTGGAAAAACGACGAACTGTCAAAAGGCGCCAGTTGTTGAAGAGAACAACCTATCATCTGTCATACTTACGAAAGCTTTGTCATCCGTTTTAATGGAAAAATAATGCCAGTTAAAGTTGATATAACTCCACCACCTCCAGCAAATTCTAAACAGCCTGGAGTAACAAAGTCTCTGCTCTATAACGGTTCCAAGTTTCAAGGGCACCAAAAAAGCAAAGGGAACTCCTATGAAGTCGAAGTGGTTTTACAGGTTAGTAACAAAAACAAAATACGCAATATTGATAAAATTAGAAATTAACGCACGTTTGTGTTAAATTTCTTTGTATAAATACATTTATCTAATAATTGAGACATACACCGACATGTCAAAAATATTGTTGGACGAAGAAATTACGTGATATATAGTTGTTTAATGAAACTACTATGTTAAGCAATTTATTTATACATTGTATTTACAGCATGTAGATGAGGAAAATTCATACCTTTGTGGGTATTTAAAAATAAAAGGTTTAACTGAGGAGTTTCCCACTTTAACAACATTCTTCGATGGAGAAATCATATCTGCCAAATACCCCTTTCTCACAAGAAAGTGGGATGCTGATGAGGATGTGGATAGAAAACATTGGGTGAGTGTAATTGCTTAAGCTTTACTATATCATTGTAATATTGTTTGTAAGCACTAATAACACTTCCAATTTTATTATTACTTTCAGAGCAAATTTGATTTGTTTGTACCTTACTTAAAGACATTCAATTCGGATTCGTTTGACTATGACTCTCTTGAAAAGGCTGACTATGTGTTTATGAGGTGGAAAGAACACTTTTTAGTGCCAGATCATACAATAAAGGACATAAATGGTGCTTCGTTTGCTGGTTTTTACTATATATGCTTCCATAAGTCTGCGGCCACAATAGAAGGTTATTATTATCATCGGAGTTCTGAATGGTGAGTACTGTTTTATTTCATTCATAGATAAATATTTTTTATAACATTATGATACATTCCGAATCAAGATGTATTACAGAAATCCCTATTTGTAGTGTGAACTTACATTACTAAACAAAGTCCACTCATTAAGTATACTTATTAAGAATATTTTGGAGTCAAAAAACTGTGTTATTTATCAAAGTAAGGTGGTTATCACTCCCTCAGGTTAAGTTGTTATTGTTGCTGTTGGGTACCTACAGTGTTTTTTTCTAGTAATGTAGGTTTATTGGTTTAAACTGTATGTAGCATTCAAGTATTTAACATCTAACTTACTCTTTGAGTAGTTTTAACAAGCTTTTAGAAATAAATAGGTCTTGCAGCAATGCTAACCACTTATCCACAAGACTGGGGTTAAAGATAACAGAAGTTCAGAATGATTAGTGATATCATAGCTTCAACACTCAAAAGAACTAGTACTAAACTGGCTGTCCTGATTTAACTTTGTTAACACACTATTCAGCTAGGGTGTAAGCCCCTTTTGTGCCCCTAATTTAACCTTTTGAACGCCAGAGCGTAAACACATCGGCGCCCCTTCTACGCCAAGCCACAAATTCAGTACAAAAACCTACAAAAAAAAATAGTGATTCCAACATCTTAACGAAAAGTTATCGATAACCAATGAATCCGTGCTTTTCGTTCTATATTTTTTAAATAAATATTATTCGTTGCATTGGTCTTTTATTTAACTTGACCCTATTTGGTATCATACTATCATTAAACAGCAGTTACTAAGTTCTAAGCAACCTAAAAGCAAACATTAGAACTACAAACGAATAAATCAATAATAAGGTACATCACTAATCTGGTTCGTGACGTCATCCGCCGACGTGAAGACACGTCTCTGGCGTGGCTGGCACGACTTTTGACAACTTTCTCGCATGCGAGTAGGGATGTGATCATGTGATATTGTGGTACATAAAAAATAATAATATTTTATTATTTAAAACAATTTAATCATTTTACATATAATTATTAGTCGGATTCTTCGAAACTTGGCAAACTTATGTCATCCAAGTCCTTTTGCTGTCTTACTTTTCTTATTACGTTCAGTATATTGACATATGTGACTGACCGTTTTTCTTCTGGCACTCGATCCAATTCAAAAGCGACCAGTCTTGCGAACGCCGCATTTCGTGGGTCGCTAGGTCCTGGTTGGGCAAAATCCAACGGAGGTAAATATGCTTCAAATTTTAATATTACCACCGATCATAATAATAAATGTAGTAAAGCACTAGCAGACTCCCGTAGCGCTAATGACGTCACCGCTTGACGTCCATTCCCGTCTGTGGCGTACAGGTAACTGTCTATGAGCTCTTACATAGGGATGCGCGAGAGTGGACAGTAAACTATCGATTTAAGGATATCAATTATAAGTTCTTTTCCACATTTTTTTAAATATTATACATTAGGAATATTCAGATACGAATATTTGTCAGTAAAAAGTAATTATCAAAGTAATAGTAAGCTACTTTCAATAAAATATTTCATAAATTTGGAATATAAGTTACCTTACCTACCCATCACTAGCTGACGTGTCTTGACGTCTGTGGCGTGGGGAAATACACAATTTTACGGATTTCGATTAGCAATATTTGACGATTGTTTTTTCTTGTGAATTCAAATAATGAATATATCTTTGTGTCAATTTACAATATTTCACTAAAGTAGTTTGAAATAATAGGAAAAAGAAACACAGAAAACTTAATTTAGTATATTTATTTTGTATTTAAAAAATGTCGTTTTCTTGACGTCTATAGACGTCGGTGGCGTGTTTGGCACGATTTCGTTAGACGTCTATAAACGTCCGTGGCGTTCAAAAGGTTAACTAATTAGTCGTACTTAAATAGGTTTCTAAAAACTCCAGTCTGGCTTATTGCCATTGCTTATTCATATGCTGTAAGATTAGAATAGAATTGAATAAATTTGTACATACTTTTACTTTGTGCATTTTGGTGATTCCGAATAAATAATAACTAGTGAATTTTGTGTTGATTTTCAGGTATCAATCTTTGACTTTAAGCCATGTACCGGAACACAGCATCCAAATTTATGAGTTTAGATGAAATCAACATGTGAAAACTTAAAAATTTGGATTGGTATTTTTGTGTCCGCTAGTACTTACTTGTTCATTAAGTGTTAACTTCAGTCAGTATCCAAAATGTGTAAAGATTGCCAATGTTCTGTTTCTCTAGTAATTTAAGATAAAGATGTCAGGGCTAATAATAGACATTCATCCAGAACAAATTAACTCAGAAATGTAATTTTACAAAATGATTCATGAACAACATTGTGTTCTGTGTTTGCACATACTTCAGTGTCAAGGAGCTCCTAATGTTGCGTAGTATAGTAGGAATGATGCTTTGTTAATTATCTATGAAATATAATTATTTTGTAGATGTAGAGAAAGAAAATGAGTTGCTGACATCTTTATGTTGTCATCTCCAGTTCACACAGTTTTGTAATAGTGATTCAGAAACTTAAAAACCATTAAAGAATAATAATTGTAATTATATAATGTGTTAAGTTTCTTAATAATACTATGTATTATTATTGTGATATTTTGTACAAATGACTTGCACGTAAGTTGTTTCTATTATTTGATCATCATTTTTGTTATGAATATTATGCACAATAGTCAGTTAAAGTTACCTACTTCATCTAGCTTGAAGTGTGTGCAAGTACAGGGAATCTCGTTATACTGAACAAGTTATATATCATTCGGCACCTACTAGTAGAAACTATTATCAATGTTATTGATAAAATTTGTTTTTTTTTTTTTCAATAAAACATCTTACAGTAAATCATGGTTTTGTTATTTGAACATTCAGAAATAAAAATGCGCTTATCAATTTGATTTCCGTTTTAATGTAACACATTTACTATTTACAATAAAATACTGGCATTGATCAATTAATAGTTTTATATTTCATCAAATATCTTCCAGTGAATAAGCAAATTTTTTTAATTTTAAATATAACATTTTAACTTTTAAGACATTTTGATTATACATAATATTTTATTGACTAAAATCTTACAATATTTGTACAATAGTCCTCATGAAATATTATTTTTATTTAAAATTGATATTAATCTTAGAATTTATTCATTTTAAATAAGCTTTTCGCATAGTACAAAAACAGGCTTTTTAAAGGAACCAATATACTTAGATAATACTTGAAAATTTAGGTACATTACTTTGACTTTAAATATAATTATAAATTCAGGCCGTTTTTGTACTTTTAATTATATACTTCATACATGGTTAGTTTCAGTGTTAAAAATATAATATCTAACCATCGATTTATTTATTACACTGGTTTTTAAATAATGAAATAAGTGTTAAGTTATCATAGTCAAAAGTTTATCATATTATATACTATTAGGTGTAATGACTCAAAATTAAAAAAATCGTTGTTTTCGAATACTCATCCGTAAGTAGATATTAAATCACTATAGACAATAGTTTTAAAATTGCGAAAAATGGTATAAACGGGGATGCTGGGGTAAATCGGTACAGAACTTAAAAAGGAAGTTTAGCATCCTTGTTTGTTGGCAAGAAACAATTATTAATTCTACATTAAATCTCAATCTTACAGTGGTTCTCCAATTCATCCCCTATTTTTTTATTTAAGTTTGTAATTTTTTTAAATTATATAAAAGAAAACACAATCCTTCTTTGCAGTCGAGTAAAAACAGCCTGATAAACCTCCGACTTGCTAGCACGTGTTTTAAAAAATATATTCGGCTCAAAGTAAAAAAAACACTCCTCAATTGGAAACAACTAATAAATGAAAAAAAAAACCATATTTAACATGAAAGTCGTAGGTATTCAAATATATGTTGGCTATTATCATTACTTATTAATTTACATACAGGATGTTTTTTTTTGTAGAAACCGAAAATCAGGAGTTCATAAAAGGTAAAAAGTAAGTTTTATCCGAAATCGAGCTTCTTCGTTATGAGTGATTTTTGAGATGAGTAACTCCTCATGCAGGTAGAGATAGCTTTTGGCAATTTTAATTGCGTTGTGGTTGCAAATGCCTGCTGTGTAGTCTTCACCTTGAGCCCAACACATTTATTTTTCGACAATTTTTATCTAAACATTATTTGATTATAAAAATACATTTAATTCATCTACCTTCTATAAAGTTTGAAATACAATTATTATGTGATAAAAAACGAAATACTTAAACTAAGCTTTGGTGGGATCGTTAATGTGTAATAATGAAATAGTTCGGTAATGCAGGTATTTACGCCTTACGAAAGCACAGAAATGTGAATGCATTTCAAAATGCGAGTACTCTCGAATAATGGCTTTCTCTTAGCAATATTTCGCAAATTACACAGTTGTCCTGCAGATTCGAGAAAAGAAAACTTATACATATTAATAATAATTGATTTATACATACTCCTAATGTCGTGGCCAAGTTTTAAAAAACATAAAAAGTTACATAATGCTTTTGCGGAAGTACAATCATGTTTTGGTGGGTTTCAAGTGTCCGATTTTGCATTTAAATTGTTTGGAACTAATAATACGAACAAATACCTACTAGCTATATCTACACACATTATAAACATAAAACACCGAATTGGGTTACATATTAACTGCAACGAATACTTAGTTTCCTGAAAAAATTATGGCAAGCCCGTGCCATTTCTTTTTGTTTTTACTTAAATTATATTATATTTTGCGATACTTATTACAAAACATCAAACACCTAATGACAAATACATTCACAACGAAAAAATTATATAAAATATACATCGAATAATATATAAATCGAAAATTATCATCAATAGAACAATTTATAATATAAAACAACGATAATACTATGTGAACAATTTATCAGTAGCAAAATAAAACACTTAAATTAGAAGATATTTACAGAACTTAAAATTTCTAACAAAAAATAATAACTTAATTATGACTGTAATATTTGGCTTTGAAATAAATAGGCTAATATATTGAAAGCTATGGACAGAAATGATGTCGAAGTAAATAAGACCCAATAAAAGTTACATAGAAAACAAATATAACAATATTGTTTTTCTTGGTTATTTTATAAACTTAATTTTAAAATAAGTAAAACGAAAGCGTACTCTGATGTTTAGTCTACAATATAGTGCATGTTCATTTTTCCCATAGCTTCCATTATACGTCGTCGGGTAACATCGATTTGTCTAATATAGGAGGAAACAAGCTATCTTTTTGACGTCCCTTCGCTACTGAACCAATGTCTCAAGCCAAGGAGGCTGTAGAGGTCCTGGTTGTTAGCGTGAGGTCGCATCGGGTCGGCGCGTTGTTGGGCCACTCGGTGGATGTATCCCTTCAGTTGTTCCGGGTATGATGGAGGTACGCCCGCGTATCCTGCATGAGGGTAGGAGTGTAGCCGGAAGTTGTGGGGATACGAATGATGATGACGCCGAGGGTTCTCGTGTGTGTTATACACGCCTCCTATTTGGTTGCGACCAGGCCAATAGTCCTGTAAATGCCGGAACGGATAATCTGGTGGAGGCGTCTGAGAATGTTGGCTCTGCCAGGGATATCTGTAGTAAACCTCGTACTTTGGATATTCATTATGCATAGCGGTTTTATCGCTGTAAGCCAGGCCAAGGTGTGTATTAACTGCTACAGATTCCATTTTCTGTTCTTTTGGCTTATTGCGACGGTACTGAAGTTTAGTACGTGTACCCAGAACGTTGTCGTCGTTCATCCCGTTATTATTCTTTTCTTTGGTAAAATTGTCATCAGTAGTAACGTCGGCATATCGACTGATTAATTTAATAGCTTCTCCTATATCGGAGTAGTCATTTTCTGGATTAAGTTTACTCTGATCTCCATCTGTTTTTAACTTTTCTGCAGTTGAATTAGGAGTATGATCAGTTTCTGAAGTGGAAATAATAGACGAAGTCTGTTGGGCGTCATTAATAGAGGTTGCATTATTTTCAATCTCTGTTAAGCTGCTAGGTTCAGAATCTTCGGCACTATCCGTTACGTTTTCTGTATTATAAAGAACGGGGTCAACGTTTACGTGTCCATAAACTAATTCTTTTTGTCCTTCGTTGGTGACATTATCTGGCGATTCAATTTCAGTTACATTCACGACTGGACTATCGCGTTTAGGTTTGTCGACATAGTTATGTGTGTTGGTCAGAATATTCTGGTTCACCATGTATGAACTATCAACTACAGTGTTGTTCGGATTAAGTGTATTTTGAAGTTTTAACAGTTCTAGTTCAGCTTCTATGCTGACGTCGCCGTTCGGTGTATCTTTCTTGTCAACTTTCATGTAGTTTGGTTGCAGTTCTTGAGCCTGGAAAAATAAAAACGTTATTATTAATTTATAAATATAATAAACCGCATCGTCTTCATAATTATAGTTATAAAATATTTGTTATCATTGCGACATTTATTCGAATTTCTTACCTGTGAAGATGGCTCCTGGCCCTGAAGCGGCGCTGCTTGAGGATCGTAACCGATGGGTATATTAAGTTGCAGTGGCCCTGGTTCAGCATCGCCGTAGTCGTACAATACGTCTCCACCGGGAGCCGAAGTCACGAAGAAAGCATTCAGATGTTCCAGCAGGACGCGTTCGTGTTCGTCTTTGTTTACTGTAACTACCTGGAAATATAAAATAAAATTTTAATTACATATCGTAACTTTTTGTAACATAGGGCATGTTTATTGAGTGGTAAGTGCACTATCTATTATTGTTATTATTGGTCAGCTCCAACCCATTTAGGAAATCTATCTTCTATAGGTAAGCCATAAATCAAAAAATTACTCGAATTAATTTTATAGTAGTTGAACTTTTTTTGAAGTACCGACCTGAACGCAGCCATTCCGATCTAGTCTCTGTCCCTCAGGGCAATTTAGGGGTGTTATGAACAGGGACTTAGTGGTTATTCTTCGCGGTGGTGCATTCGGGTTGCCGCTTTCGGGGCTCTGAAGCCAGGACTTCCAGGCGAGCTCAGCGGCCTTACGGTCGAGGGTGCGGGGTGGCGCGCGAGTGGTTGCCACAGGCGCCGGCGCCGGCCCCTCCGCCGGGCCTGCCCCAGTCTCCGCCTTCACTAGTGCACACGACACCAGCAGTAACGTCGTCCACGTGTACCACATCGCAAACACCTGCAAACAATAAAATATAACTCAGCTTGTATGCTTTATGGGCTCACTTTGGGTAGGGCTTTCATAGAAAAGAACACCAAATAATTGTATAATTATGTACTACCCAGATTTATGTAGTGCCGTTTCTGTAGATCGATTAAACTGGTTAGACTTGAATCTCGTTGTTATTCTATAAACGAGCGGGTCGGTTCACAACCATGAATCTGGCTTAGGGTTTCTGTAAGCCGCCTTAGTCAGTTTATGGCAGTCCATTGACATGTCTACCACAAAAAAGGTAGGCAAAGCCGGTAGTTACCAGGCCGCACAAGCGGGTTGGTGACCGCAGAGTCGGTCCTCTCGCACCAGTGCCACACTAATCACTATTGTATTCTTATAGTAAGTAGGAAATGGTGCAGCGTTTCATTATTCATTACACGAAGATTAATTACAGTTTCCTTTATCAATTCAAGCGTTACAATTGATCACTAGGTGGATTCAGCATTACTTCGAGTTCGAATCATATTCCGCATTATCTAAGCATTTTAATGTATTTAGGTAGGAACAGCAACACTTGCCATTGGAACCACTGTTCACGGTCAGCTAATGCAGGCAATGATTTCTATCGATGGATCTAAGAGATAGCTCATGGAACCAGATTCGATGTGATGTCAACTGGATCAAGGTACGACCTCATCCATTAGTTCAATAGCTCGAGCACGAATCAACTGTATCCATTGGATATTTGCATAATACGTTTCTGCGTCTATCTGAATCATGCAATTATAGGACGTATTCTGACTTAGGAAGATATTTTGCAAATATTATTGATATTATAATGTCTCTCAAATCATATTATTTTCCTTTGCATTCATCTTGAATGTTAAATATTGTACCATGGCCCGGGTATAACATTTATTGCCGTTCTAGTTTCATTACGATTACCTATCATAAACTGAAACTGGGTTATAGACGCTTAACTATAAGGGAGTTAGAGACCCAGATTTCAAGAAATTAAGACTTATTGTGTCGGAAAGTAGAAATTTTAAGAAATCTGTTGGTGTCAATAATTAACAACAATCCATCAACCTTAATTAGTCTTGGAAGCAAGTAGATTCGTGTATGTGGTCCAAATATCTTCTACCAGCGACCTTGAGGCCCTTTATCATTGGGAAAGTGAAAGTGTGTTAATCATAGACTATTATGTGGAGGCACTTACGATGCATTCACTTAAGGCGCATTAATTTATCGATAGGCACGTCCCTTATGTTGAAGTTAAGTGCATATTCCGAACCGATAAATTAATTAAGTGTTTATAATGGATGCTAATGAGTTGTGGTCATTTTATTACTACTCAACCGCTAAATCGGGTTGGAGATAATAACAAAACAATTTTGATTGCGACATTTGGAGTGCCTCATGTCCGGTATCAAGCAGGTCAGTCCTCATCCTCTTAGCGTATCGAAGATTAAGAAATTCTGGCGACATCAGCCGATTATCGTCATTAGATAATTTTGTGATTACCTATAGTAGAAGTAGTGAGGGGAAGGTCATAAGCGCCAGTTTCGCCTGGTATACTCTACAATGGGAATGGCAGTCATTTGCATCTCCTTAATAATACCTAAGTGATAGTAATGCATCAACGTGCTTTTACGTAAGTAATGAGAAAGTGAAAGAAATTACATGTTACATTTGGTCGAAAGCCACGAAGAACGGTGGTTAAGGTTTTTTGCACGAAGAAATTGAGTTATAATTTCTAAACAAACATTTCCGAAGTGGCAACGACAAATTTAATATTCTGCGGTGAATTTCTTATAATTAATTGAGAACCTATAGATTGAGGTGTTTGGTTCCCTTGGATTTGAAAAAAAAAATATATATAATCCTGTTTAATTATTTTTTTGCATCTTTCACCTTTTCTTCAACGAGGTGAATGAAATAAAGGTTAGCATTATTTACGTAAAGGTAGGTACCAACCTAGCTAAGTAAAACAACTGTGATGGTGACATAATGAGTCATTTAGAAATTCTTGATCAATAGCTATGAAACAACATTGATCCAGTGTCTAATGTCCATAAGAATGACACAATTTTAAACATAATGATTTATTTACAAACAGATTTAATGATGTTTTATGTGCGTCGTAGAGCGTCCGCTTCTCTTCAGAAGTGTCCAGAACATCGAACTAAAAGGCTTTACTTTACAGGCTGAGGCTGATGTTTAGGATAAAATATGTCAATAATAAACAAGTAGATACTTATAAACTTGAACTTACGTAAAGGTTATGCGAGATAAATGGCCAAGGTTTTTAACTCCTTTCTCTAAAACAAATATTGAGCTGTGCTGTGAAGTTTCAGAAGTTTGTAAAATAATAATTCAGTCAGGTTGGTACGTAGGTACCATATTGGTGTTTATTCCAAAATATGGCAGTTTATTCCAAAATATATCGGTACGATGGCTGCCGCGATTGTTCACGGCGGCAGGCAACAGACGGATACGACTAACATTGTCGAAGCAGTTTTTGGACCTCTACGCGAAATTCACAGTAGTTTTTGCGTGCCCTGTACGCCAAACGACACAAATATGTGACAAAATGGTAGGTGAAATTGTGGCTTGGTGTGGAGGGCACGCGCGTGCGTTTATGCTCTGGCGTTCAAAAGGTTAAAATAAATGTCGGTGGGAACGTAGACTACCTACGTTTTCATCTATTGTGAAAATTGATTTGTTAATGAACTATTGTGTGCGATATAGAGCTCTTGATTAGTCTCATTGTATTTGTGGGATGGGAACTTGAAAAGTATCACTGTCTTTTCAGTTTGGATACAAATACTGTTTGATATGAGATCGTTAAAGAAATATACTTTAACAGGTACCTACCTATGCACTTGCAGATTTACGTTTAGCTATAGATGTTTCTAAGCTAGCCGTGTCGTTCCCAAGTCAACGGACGCATTCTTTGATGCTATAACGTGTTTGCATTATATTATGCGCAGTTTAATTACTTGCCCGTTCGTTTTGTAAGAACAACACGTGCGGTGTAGGAAGTCTTGTTTTGAAGATAACTTCAAAGCTCATTATTTCGGTAGGTATACAATAATATACGCGTAATTAGAATTACTTGTGTGCGTTTTACTTTGTTCCTGATCTAAGGTTAAACGTGGAGTAACATCTAATGACATAACGCCCGCTGCTGTTACTAGTCAGTTGGAATCTGAACTTTACTATTCGCAACAAATGGTTCATTCAAATGTAAAACGCATTACATAACACTTGTATGTAAATAACGCTTTTTGTTTATTGTCAGTGACAATGTTGCGCACAGTGTTAGTTCCCTTGACCCCGGCTGAGTGAAACGCGCTTATGGTGGATCTGCTGTACACTCGAGTAAATAATTTAGTGCGCAAAACAAGGGCAATGGCTGTTGACCCCGTCGCGATCTATTGGCGGCATCTGGCAATGATCTCGCATCAGGCGCCTCACGCGCACGCGGAAGCTTCTCGCGGGAATTGACCGTGTTTCAATGGTGCTTGATTGAAGCATACTTTATACTGCATTCTCTAGTGTGAAAAGGATTAGAAAGCGGGATTAAACTCGTTGAATGCTACTCGGGATTTTCTTCCGACAAATCTTCGGCGCGACTAAAGAATGCAGTATGTGCTGGGATTATGAAGTTATGTGCGTCTCCGACTGCGTCTGACCTAATGAGAACATTCTGTTTACATAAAACAGATACACGTCGGGTATTCCGTTTGGATGTATTATTATCTGCACGGACCAAATCCTCGAATGTTGAACCCTACCTTGACATGCATGCGAGAGCGAGACAAGGCAGTTGCGGAACAGAGGTGCGTCGGCGCAGGGTTGCACACAAATAGCTTTCCAGTCAGAACTCGAGTCGAGTGCTTCTCACAAAGATTTGTGCGTGTATGGATGAATTACTTTTTTATTACGACTTCCAAAATACATTAGTGATTATGTTCTGTGTTGTCAATGAATCGTTTTCAACTGCATTTGGGTTCAAAGGTTTCGAGACTTTGGAAAGGGAAGTGTCTCTCTGTCACGGTTGGTGCACCACCCTCCAAATAGAAGGCAGGTGTTTATTCAAACGAATTTGTGAGGCTGAGTAGGTTGGTAACGAAAAAAGTCAAGATCTCAAATTGAGATACTATCTACTAAATAATAAAACATTGTGTCCGACTTGGATTTTAAAAGAAACAGCTGTGCTATGTGCACCTGCTGTTTGACGGGTTTTTGGTTACAAAAATAAATTATTGTGATCGGTAGATGACAAAAATACGATAAAGTAGCACGATGTTCTGTAAATAATTCCTTGTTGGTCCTAGAAGAAACAGACACACAAGGAATTGTAAGAAACCTTCCCATGATTATTCTAGTCATAACTACATAATTATGACTTGACAAGACCCACTACGCTGTTCGTGACAGTACGACCACGTGTGCTTGATATTATCCATAACGAGCATTGTTTAATAATGGCCATACGTCGGCGAGAAAGTGTCCTCGCCAACTGGTCAGACACGATGTCGGTCAAATTTGCATATTAGGTAACTGATTGATATTCCTCGCGAACAGGATAGAGGGATAATGATTTCTGACATTTACCGCGAATTTTATTCTCAGGTACAAACCGAGGATAATGTAGGTAGGTAATGCCCATGAGTGTAAAGAATTCGTGTTGAAAATATAAAATGTAGATACTGTTTGTATAAAGCTATTGAAACAGGTCCAATTTATTCATAATTTTATTTATTGGATATCAGTTAATTAACGTTCGGTAAGGTTGACTGGCACCAATTAAGAGCTGGTTATTAAATTTTCCTATGCCACACAATCGTGTCAAAATAAAAACAGGCTTTGACGTTGAACGTGAATACAAGTGTAGGGAGGAGATTTCTAAGTCCTTAGGTCTACTCAATAGGTTAAACTTCAAGAGTGTAAACTCAATGATTACTTTCTGCATTATCTTCTAAACACAAATTACAGTCATTAACCAAATCGTTACCTCTTGCGTATCTTTATTAGCCATCATTATGAACTAACTTAGTTGCAAGTGTTGCAACAATCATCTAACTAACGTTTGTTTAAGGTAAATTCAATCACTTCCGGATGTTGAAAATGTTCAATCGGTTTTTGTTTGCGGAAAAGTAAGTTCACGGAACATCAGTCAGTGTAATGACTAGACACCACTGTTTTTCAAGTACCAGACAGACACTGACATAGAGGCATATATTATTATCTGTAATAAGGTAGGTAGGTTCTTGTAACACTGCGTTAGAACAAAGACACAAAGCAACTTAAACGGCTCGTAGATTTTCTTCTTTATTGAGCAAATATTTTCCTTTAGATACTTGTACAATGTTGCACGGTTATTTGGACCGATCTAGGTCTACATTTTTCATTACGTCATTCTGTTTTATGAGAATAACGCCTCCTTTGTTCGGGCAAGGAAGCTTTTGACACCACAAACTCACCGTTATAATCGTCGAGTTAAACTGTCACCACTAACCAGTCACGAATAAGTTAAAGTAGCTAACTAATACTAATGAGCTTGTGTTTCCTGCGGCTCTTAATGACCATGTCAACTGTGAACAATGACATAAATAATTAGATAAGTATAGAGACGCTTGTACGGCAGGAGTATCAGTTGGAACATGAACATCTTTTAACTGTCATTTATAAAATACTTTTATAATAAAGCTGAGGATTTTGTTTGTTTGATCACGCTTACCTTTGGAATTACCAGTTATACAATACAATACAATATAATAGTAATTAATTTTCTCTCAAAAAGGTACAATTTTGGTAATGGTATTTAGGTTACAGGCAGATTCAAACTTTTGTGAGAGCTGGAGTCTATATGCCGGTAACACCTTCCTTACGAACCGAGTAACAAGAAAAGAGTCAACGGGGTGGCGGGCGGATGAAACCGCGGGGCATAGCTGGCGTATCTACATGTAAGATTTCTTTACAAATGAACATTGCGCTAATGGGTTTGTTGAATGTAAAAGCAACATTGCTTTCAATGTCAATGTAACAGCAATTAATAAATTCCACGCACCGTTAAAATAAGAAAAGTTAATTGGGGCAAAGTTGCCCATGCCCATGAAGCCAGGTCAAGTGAATTTTTATATTTATCAAGTTATGTAATATAATTGATTTATAGAAGATAGAAGATTCCGTGCCAATAGGCACGTTACTGCACAGCATCTATGGATGCTAAACACACAGGAAAACTAGGGAACCACCTGCATAAGGGACACACAGAACCGGGAAGTCAGCATCATCATCATCATTTCAGCCGAAAGACGTCCACTGCTGGACATAGGCCTCCCCCAAGTGTCGCCACATTGACCGGTCCCGTGCGTCTCGCATCCAGCGGATCCCTGCAACCTTGACCAGGTCATCGGTCCACCTAGTGGGACGCCTTCCAACGCAGCGTCGTCCAGAACCGGGAAGTGCGGCAGAAAAAACGGAAGGCCTATACCCAGAAGTGGGAGATTCCGGGCTGATATGATGATGCTAAACAATGACTGTAGAAAGTCAATCGATTTAACCTATCACATCGTTAGCTTATTTAAAGAGTTGATACTCGCTGGTACTCCATAGTGTAAGTTTAGTGTGCCAAATACTGCAAAGTTAGCTCGATTCGTGTTCCTTCAATTATTTGAGTGAACTTTCCTGTTTTATATTGTTGTAAAGCTCTAATTAAGTTTTCTTTTACCAACTGTTGCCAACAGCAGCCGTCTTATCAGTTCGTTTTATCTTAGTTTTCCAATCTGTCTTGAAATCTTGCTTGAAATCAGATTGCTGGTTGCTAGGTCTAGGACTCGCAAGTTAGCGCCGAGAATATTTGCAGTAGGACCTGTTTCGTGCTATGTTCAATCTTCGAGCAATATTGAGTGTCAAGAACACACCATGACTTGGCACTACTCTAAATGCACTACATAGATATATATATCTACGCATCTCAGCTGAATATTAGCCGTATTAGATTTGTTTGAACATTTCGGCACACAACAATGAAGCCCGCCAACAATATACATTCATCTCGATCCTTTTTTTAATTAAATGTGTACAGTCACGCTCAGTCGTTTGGCCTATAAAATCGCTTGTAATAATAAATTGAGGTTCGGTTTTGCAGCTGCAAGTTTTGTCACTCTCGTGGGCAAGTGTGTCGGTTGAGAGCGACCTACTGACTGCGTCACTGCGTGGTTAGCATATGCCGCGACATTTCACTATCGTTCCTACATCTTGGCTACATTTCGGGTACTGCTGCAAGGTCAACGAATCTATCTATTAGACGTGACCGTATATCGGTGTATTTTTTTTTTTTTTTAAATTCAGCTGCTTTTGGATTTGTTGCCAGGCAGGTTCTGTCACGATTTTACTCTATTGATCTCTGTCGGGTCTATTTGTTTACGTTTATCAAGTTGTTGGGTTTATCACTATCGTAATGAGCTGCATCATAGACGATCTATGATGCAATTGGTAATTGACTTTTACGACGGGATGTTTTTAGATATGCAATATACGATAATTTACAGATTTCCTCTTATTGCCGGGTCAACCCTAGATTTATATTGGTACTATGTGCGTATATCTATTTCATTTTAATTGCTAGCAAGTCACGTGAACAATGCACCATGTGATACAAAGCCATCAAATACTGTAAATGACACATTTACTGCAGATGATTGTGCAACGTCTGTTGTTTGAAACGTTATATTGCCTTTAGAACATCCACTTAATTACATTAAATTAAGAATAACACTGCGTTATTCTCATAAATTATAAGATCTCAGGATTTTCTATACCCATGTAATACGATGTTAGTACAATAATTTCAAAACTTATTAGTAACAGAGCGCGTTTTAACTGTCTAACTTAATTGTTTCTTTGAAAATATTTGGTAAGGTTTTTTTTTCGAGAGTTTGAAAAGTACCTACATTTATATATTAATTAAAGCTGCCGGACCCCTCTGTTTATCTGTTCCTAGATTCCGTATTAAGGAGCAAATGTATCTCCTCAATGTCCAAAAACAATTAAGTGCACCTAACCCAAGCTGCGTAGTACGCGACGGCCTCAGGCGAACAGCCGGCGATGTTTATTTATAAAAAGTTAAAAACGGTCCATTCATCTCCCTTTAATTTTCAACTCTCAGTTTAGAGTGGAGACTTTATGAACGGCAGCATATTTTTTTTAGTTGACTGGCGACTACGTTTTTCGCGTTTTGCATTTCTAAATTATTCTGCGCTCATTGTCTTTTTCAACAGCACTTGTTAGTTTTGTTTCCGAAGTATTACTTGCATACTATATATATATATATTACCTGTTCAAAATCGTTGCATCCAATAATTTTATTTCGATTTGAGATCAATACGTTGGAAGTTCTTAAAATACTTATCGAAAACATGACTGATCTTATTTAAGTAAAAAAATAAAGCGTGTAACGACGCACTTGTACACGAAGCTTAAAACTTTTGCAACTTTCTCTGTCGGACTCCAGGATTTAAAGGGCGTTCAACAAGTTTCATTAATAAAATTGCTTCTACTTGTCGCTCTAATTTTTCTTCCGCTGTGTTAGTGTTGAGACAGCTTTTCACACTAGTACTCGGCGGTGTAGGGCAGTATAGCTTTAGCGACATAGCGTTCTAATTAGTGGTACTGAATTTCTTAAACGGTCGGATGGACGTTGTTAACGAGCGTGTACGAAACGAAATCGCATCCAGCGTACCGAGACGGATGCGTTCGGAATATAATCTTTGTATTTTTGGAAGGGAAACAGTCTTTGACGGAAGCCGGGCGGCGACAGATTTCGCCCGTGAATAACAAATTCAAATAATATATCACGCTCGGATTCATGGCCGTCATTGATGCCGGGCCCTGCACAATGAGTAGGCGCAGCCGGGCCCGTAAAGGTTACCCGAATGCGTTGCCATAAGACTCGTTTTAATAATATCATCTTGATATGTGTTTTTGGTCCGGCTAGCTATATTTAAACCCCCTTTAGTGTTTTTGTTCTTTATTTAAGATCATATTCATAAATCACTCGGGAGCAAAGTGAATCCATAAATATTTTATCGTATTAAAATATGATGAGGTACAGTCAACACCAACAGCCGATGAATTATTTAAGGACCCCTTTTACAATGAATTATCAAGAAAACAACCCTGCTTCTAGGAATTGATTGAAACTGATACATCGACACTTCGCATTGTGCTGTCTGTCAGTGTACATTTGCTTCGATGATCTCCATACTGCTAACCAAACGTCGTCAAGCTTAAATCGTGGGTTGCCCCCTTTGACCGGTCTTCAGGTAGATAAAGGTAATTGTATCGACGTGACATTTAGCCACCGCACTAGTAAAGTCGTAGTGTAGTAGTAAACAGTGAGCAGTGGAGGTGGTCCACTGGAGAGAGGAGGCTTACCTTGAGGAGAGACGCGCTTCGTCGTGCGCCGGTCACATTATAACGGGCGCTCCAACCCGTCACCTGCAGCCCTGCAACGAGGAAACAGGTTAAATGATGTTCACAACAGTGTTCTAACTATTTACTATGGAATATTTATGAAAAATAAGAGGTTCCAAACAGATAGATGATTCTGAAATGATCATTATCTGCTTAGCCTTTTACCAACTATGTTGGGGTTGGCTTCCACTTTAAGCAGATGCAGTTAACCCCTCGGTAAGACTGATTGTTAGACTTTCTGGCTTCTGACTAAAACTGTCGATGATCTACAATGTTACCGAACGATGCTAAAAGCAAAGCGCTACGACTTCCAGCAAAAGTAACATCCGTCTGCAGAAATTATCAGTAGTGGCAGGAAGCGAGCCGATTGCCAGTAAGATCCACCATCTATACTTTAAATTCCTGACACGGCAAAACTGGTGAATAATATCTAAATAAATGAGAGAGGAGTCCTATAATTATAATCGGCAGTAGGCGGCTCAAGACCGCTAATGGTGATGATAAATAGTGCTTGGATAAAAGTTGGTTTCTTCTCTTATTTTGATAAAGATGATGAAATCTTTATCTGGACTGTTCACACGTGAGAAGATTTCAGAGTAGATGCCAAACTGGCCGATAAAGTTTGTTGCTGGCTCTACATTGGGAAAGGCTTGATGCCTACAGTCTAACTAAATCAACGATGTTACGATAAAAGCTCAACACTAAGTGTATAATAAATTCAATGATACGGTTCAGGACCTACATTGATATAATAATTTAATTAATATGTTGTTAAAGTTTTCGATGGCATGAAGATGTTTGAGATCAAAGAACGCGATTTAAGTGTTTGGATATGGCAGTATAGTGAAATATGACAGCGATGTTGACACTTCGATGTCAGTTTGCAGCCGACACAGTCACTCACGCTCTATTTCGATGGTACATGAAAGCTCTCATAGTAACATTAGATACAGTGCGAAAATAAATTAAAGATACACAGACCCAACGGGATTTACTCAGCTATTTGATGGCCAGAAAATGTTCCGTATCGAAGATAGGATTTGATAATATTATGTGGGTAACAGTACTTTGGCATTTAGAATTCGGGTTGCACTACCTCTTATTGCGTTTCTATTGCTTCATTGTAAGTAGGAACGTGGTCAGTAGACGGTAACTATTGATAGATTACTGACAACTTTGTGGCCCTCTTGCATTCAAATGGGGCGCGAGACCGACCGATGAAATGAAGTAAAGCTCTAGTTAGCTAGTGTTATGTTTGGTTATTATGGGCGAGTAGTTCCCATGTGGTCCCACAGACACGGGTCGTTGGGACGCTTTCTAGCAATATCTGTGATGTACGCAGCGCGCAGAATGTCGCCGCGCAACAATGTCGGTGCGCCAGCGCAGACGCGCCGCGCTGCCGCGCCCGCCGCCCGGCAGTCCGGCACACTAACTGCATGAAAGTGGACCGGCCGAGCCCACGTCCAGTACTACTCAAGTAGGTATAGCCCAAACTAGTCCCTTTATGAGCTTTTATGAATTATTGTTCCATTCGACATGATTATTGCCATGTATCGGAGTCGTTGGCTTAGTTAGCCGTATCAGGTATCGAAGTTTCTAACTAATATTGAGGTAATAGCATGGCGGGAGACAAGAGACAAGCGACCTATACAAAACCACAGTGATATTATAGTTGTTTTAGCTGTTGTTGTCTCTTCCCAGTGGTAAATAGCATAATATGCGCAGTACGCCCAAGCAAGCAAAGAAACGCGTTGATATGGATTACACAAAAGAATATCCCATACAAAGAGATTAGCCGTCAGTTAGTAGACAAAGAAAATGTCAATATTGGTTTGTATGGACGGTAAACACTGGACGTCTCGGCAGTCTCGGGCGACCGACTCCCGAGAATCCGACCATGTTCCGTTCTATATGTACCTACTTACTCATTTATTATGGGCTCTCAATTGTTTCAGGAACAAAGGCCGTGTTTCTTTAAGCTTTTGTAGTTCAGACTTAGGTACACGAGCTACCCATTCCATCATACATGGCTGTTCATGAGATATTCTTAGACCATAAGATACGAAGTGCCAGAGCATGTACATTTAACAATTCTAAATAAATCTTTGGTGGATTAAAAACTAATCGTTCACCAAGCAATGAGAATCTAAAGACTGATTCCCAACATTCCAAAAGAATAAAAATAAGTGAATAATTCAAGTAATAACAGTACAATCATTCTCAGGCATAAGTCGTGAAAGCAAAACATCGACGCCGTTTGATTCTAAACATTGTGTGCAAATTTCTGTCGATAAAAGAAAATATGCGAACTCAGGTCGCGCCAGGCGTTTGTGCGGTTTGTGGGTTCATTGTTACTGTCACCTGGAGCATTTCTTTAGTTTTTGTTACGTCATATTTTAATATTCAAGAATTGAATCCAAAATTTACTACTTGATTCCTGCTGTTCGTGACTGGATTCATAACTAATATGTCGAATTTAATTACTATGAACACAAAGCTTACGCAGAGCTACACTTGCTTAGATACGATTCCAAATACAGAACAAGAAGGGAATGAGCTACATATAAAGTAAGATTATGCTAATAAATATCTGCACAATTACTCACGTTTGTTTACACTGGAATACATTTAGTATCACGTTCTGTTGGAAGTAATCAAAGCACGTAGAAACCATTGGAAGAAAACATCCACAAGTTAATATTTTGGTGAACCTACTGAACGCACTCACTCTCTCTACACTGGATAATTTTTGCTAAACAGATGGGACTGTAGAAAACTAATGTATGTCTTCTAGATGTTGAACAGTAACACAGGTTATTTGCAATAACAATTTGTTATGGCCACATTCAGTAAACAGTTCCTTCCGTTAGACAAACACTTGTAGACATTACTGTTTACCCTGTTTATCATTGAGAATATAAATATTGTTCTTATTTTCGCTTCTAATTCTAATATTGTACTGTTTAACAGACTAACTAACGTCACGCAAAGAGGGGCAGTACGGGTGGCTGTTTGATACTAAAATTGTATTTGTCAGAAAAT
The DNA here is from genome assembly GCA_963576755.1 of Noctua janthina. Taxonomy (NCBI): domain Eukaryota; kingdom Metazoa; phylum Arthropoda; class Insecta; order Lepidoptera; family Noctuidae; genus Noctua; species Noctua janthina. The sequence goes on from OY755055.1 coordinate 12,935,515, forward strand.
GATTAATTAAATGATAAGACTATACGAGAGCAAGAGGTTGTAAGATAACGCTGCGGTTATTGAATAAATCAAGAAAAATATGTAGCAGTAAAACTGAACGAGTATTGTATTGAAATGAATGCAGCTATGTGTTCTAATGATGTCTACTGGGGAAGCTCTAATCGCAATAATAAGCGCAGTCGATATGAGCGTCCCTACATTCTATAGCAGTGTCCTTAACATAATAGAATATTAACCGTGTTTTTTGACAAAATAAATCTTAAGTAAGTAGAGTATGACAACATGACGGAGATGTACCCACGTTGTGACTCGTACCTTTATCACTTGACCCAAACATTGTGACTGATGTGTTTGTCGTTTTGTTATCGTCGTGGTATCCTTACCTACTCAATGTTTTAGATGACAAAACATGGTCCACCTTTTTTTTTTTTTTTTCTTATTGGAAATCATCAAATATCAAATGACCCCGCGGAGCGGAAGGGAGTGTCAGACTTGTACTGACTAAAACCCATCCATGTTCCTTCTTTGCCCTTTGTGTTCCAGGGCCACGGTATCTCTTTCGAACAGTACCTCAGCCCTGGCAGGCATCCACCTTCAAGTAATTCTTGGTCTCTTTAACCATTTTGTTTTAAGTAGCTGCTAGCTACTTAGTATTACGTCCAAGTAAACATTGGAAGTTGGAACATAAAAATGGATCATAAAATTTTATTCTACTCTTGGAATCGCTGAGAGGGTGTAAACGTTTTATAGAGTGACGTTTTATAAGTCTTATAATATAAATTCATATCACTATTTTTTATAATGTTCTTTAGATGGCCAAGTTAACCGATTAAGAGTGAAATCCACCAATATAACTGAATATGATCAGCACATCTAAGCCGCGTTCAAGACCTGTCAGTGTAAGTTCTTCAACGCGGCATCAGTTTAAACGTGCTCGTCTTATTCAGTTCCATTGGGGAAATAAGGAAATTCGCCCGAAAGTAAAGAAAACAAACTAACTATATCAGTATAACAAGGGTGTAACAAGACCCTTAACGAAGCCGAAAGGCACTTGTTCTGCCCGTCATTGCGATATTTTTTTTGTTCAAAACCATGCCTGGGAACCTTCTAGTTACGGAGATATTGGTCAAAGTTCCAACTTTTTCAGATTTTTTTTTTTTAATTTTATTTTTTTAATGTGAGAAGTTTACTTTAAACACCTCCACAACCCCGTACTATTTAATCCATTCACCAGCACAATGTTTTTAGTGCAACATTGAGTCCTACCGTAAAACGTGACATTACACCCCAAAAAAAAAGTCGTTTTTCGGCAAGAATTTTTGCGTAAAGTTACTTAGTTTGATCTTGAATTCTTGATGTACATAATGCTTGGTTGACGGCTTCACGAAGGGTCCGTTTACACCCTGTAAAATGGAACATGAGATAGATACTCGTAGACAACACGTTTTGAAGTTACTGGTTCAATGTTTTACATGGCAACAAAATTGTACGATATAATTGTCTGGCAACCCTGTAAACGTCTTAGAGCAACAATTAGTTTGTACGACACGGTGTTCAATTGATTGTCGAGTTAATTGTCTGTTGTAGCTTGGAAGGTACCGTACTGCACAATCTCAGTAACTTGTCTGAGCTGTGTCGATTAGCTTGGAAGCTCGTAAATTGAGCTTAGGAGTTGGTTGCATTCTATTTAAAATTTTGCATTGTAAGTTAATCTGTTTTTTGGTTACTGTTATTTCTCTGAACTTTTCATACTATAGTCCACCCGCCATAACAAATGAGTTTTCATTTTAAGACCTGTTGCTTCTTCAATAGACTCACACACAAACCTTAGATCTTGTAACGACTTCTTGGGGCATTTTTTACCCGCTCGACTGGATATAGAATAAGGCCATTTCTCACGGCACTCGATGCTGATACGCTACGAGAAGACGGTCGTATATGAATCAAACATTGTATATCGACATTCTAAACAGATACGTAAAGTGCTGCATGTTTATTAAAAACGCGACGTTGTATCGAACAGTGTTTACTTTGCAAAGCGCGATCCTAGGCTAGACCTAAAACTAGTCAGTTAACTATTCATGAAAGTTGCTCCTGGCCGAGACAAGAATGCCAGCTGGCGCCACCTCGCTCCGCTAAGGACTTGCTACAAATACTAACTATATAAAATCTCGTCTAGCATTACACCGTATCAGTACTCTTCGAAGAAATGAAGCGATCTTTGTTTTTGTTTGAAACCTACCTGTGACTTGTGTTTGTGATAGCTGTACTGAAAATGGCATGAAGAAACTGACTCGTGAATAACGGTTTAATGCACACTTACAGCAGTAAAAATTGTCCCCCTAAAGGCGTTATGACTGCATAGGTACATGGTACACACGAAACGTGCGAAGTGTCACGCACTTTATAAACCCCGGCCTCCGGCACGTCACCTATCACGTTGATTCAATAAAGATACCAGCATTTTTCGACGGCTTTTTATGATTATAGCGTGACTATGATAAAATAGTTGCAGAAACGACCTATAAACCACCACTGTCAAGGTAAGGATGTTTGAGGGGTAGCTCATACTCCCGTAGATAATAATAGAACAACCATATGATGACGTCGATATCTGCCGATCATAAACCCGATAAAGCGTATTTAATTTAAGGGAATTTTTTTAACATGATGCTATTAAAAATAACGAACAACGGAAACATTGTTAATAACAGGAAAATGGCAATAAAAAAGGAAAATACGAAATGTAAACATGTAAACACGACGCAACGCAAAATTTTTCACTGAAACGGTCAGACGCCATTTTATGATAATCGCAAGTGGTTAAATAAAAAAAAGTAAGTACCTAATTAAAGTAGAAATTAGAAGAGTAAGTAGCTACATAAGTATGTTTTCACTTAGGAGAATAACATCAGCGTGAATACAATGAACTTGTGAATAACAATCATTGATATACAAATTATGAATGGTAAAAATAACTATTCGTTTCACGGTTGGATGTGATAACAATTTGCGCTGTTCATCATCATCATTTCAGCTGAAAGACGTCCACTGCTGGACATAGGCCTACATTTAATTTTTTTTTTATTTGGGCTGTTCAACACACAAAAATAACTTGTATGATTCTTGTTTACCTAGAAATGGTTTGAGAAGCTATAATATAGATAGTCATTTGTCATACTAATAGATAATAGCGCTCTTGTCTCGTCTAAGCTTACCTTTTTAAACATTCCAAACTTTCAACTTACATCGAGGTAAATCGGTTCCTTCATAAAAATTACTTTTTTGCAAAAAATAAAACCGACTTCAAAAACACAAAAAAACTTCTTTGTTTGATACAGTTTTTATGTCACCGACTTTTGAAGCTAAAGTTATTTTTCACTATTTTATGTTTATGAAGTCGGCTTTATTTTCACCAAATTTAAACAGGTCCACAGCGGAATAATATTCGTCCAAAACCAATAAAAATCGTTAAAAACGGTTCACAATTGGCGAAGAAATCGCTGAAGATACACACAAAAACAAACAAAATCAGACGAATTGATAACCTCCTCCTTTTAGAAGTCGGTTAATAAAAATCAAAGAAGAGGTGATTGATCAAATGAAAAATAGAGTGATTTATTGACGATTTTAGCACCTAACTATAATTATCTGCATTTTTCTTTAAAGCAGTAGTGGTTTATTTATCTTTAAGAAATAATTGAGCTGTGGTCGGTTATCAAAACCAATTCGATATTTAGTTTACTTTTTTGAGTGTTACAAAGTTGTAACTATCACTTAAACTTTTTATGACAAGTAATTACTCGTAAATTGCACTTTTTATACTGTGTCTGCGACCCATAATTAATTTATATCAACGTTGTCTACCCTGATTAACAAGTTTATTTTCAGTAATCATCTCGTGAAAACTGTAATAGTACGGAGAGTAGGTCCAGAATATAATATTGTATACTCGTTGACACCTTTGCGGCATGTGTTAATTATGTCAAGTAAAATTAGAAATTGTACACCTACTGAAATACTGAATTTCACCGAGAGTGGGCCCAAAAACATACGGATTTATTTTACTTTTGGGAATATGTTTATATTTTACCTAAAATTACTTCACTGCGGACTGCTACGTAATTTACATTCGTCTGTAGCACTTTCCTACGACCATGGCCATATCGTAGTTTACATTTTTTTTTAAATTTAGAGCATATAATAATTCTTTACATTATGGTATTATATTTGTTGCTCATTAGATGGACGTAAGACTAGGCAGTATGGTCAAAAGACTTTAGCCTTCCCTTCGGGGTAAATCGAAAAAAAAAAAAAAAAAAAAAAATTGTTGCTCATTAGAATCTCAGTCACGTCAAATAGTCTGCTCCGTGGCTGCATCCATAAGGGGCGGAGCTATTACCGCACATCCGACACAATGGTGCTCACTTTTACTCGTCCATGTTGCCACACAATGCTAATGTTACGTCACAATTTAATATCATAATCGATGATGATGTCGTCCGTCACATTGTCAATCGATGCAAGAAAAAAACCCTCATCTACTTTGCATATGCTGCGAGTTATCAAACTGTCTACTAGTTATTTATCTGTTTCTATTCTATGAGGTAATGAAATTCCTATCCATTTCGCAATACTCCAAATTAGATAATTAAATAATTGCAAGCCATTTAAAAAATGTGAGCAAAAAATTCAGTACTATTTATACTGACACATACAATTGTACCAGAAAAAAAATAAAGACACATTCACACTTGTATTATTTACACAGTAGCAGTTTTCACTTTCGTTTGCAATGATAAATGAGGCGATTAACAATTCCGCCCGCGGCAGGACGGCACGTCGGCCGTCGCTGCGCCGTCTCAGCTTCCGCATTAGCATCAGCGTCCCTCGCGGGACAATGCGGTGTGTACAGGCCTTTACTTTCTATTCTTTCTGCAAACATAATGACTGCACTGCGACACTAATTATTAATGTTTGGTGCTTATTTTGATTTTAAATATTTTATTACCGCGAGTGGGAGACCACTTTCACTTAATTTTGTCATCGCACGATCCAATGATATGCAAATTATTTATAATCTGTACAGAGAGGATAAATAAATAGCGAGTTACGGAAGTGTCATGACTGTTTTAAAATAATCGTTGATATACGTGCTTGGTGTGGTAGGTACTGTATCTATTTCAATCATTATGTGCTTGTGCTTATTAAGTATTCTGCAGTTGAACAGTGCTTCCTTCCTCGCTCTGTTCCGGGCACTTCGTTGTAACTTCAGAGTGGTATCAAATCAAAGAACTTTTATACAGAACTATTGATCGATTTAGTAGATTTATCCAAGTTATATCTAACTGCTCCATATCACCTACTTAATTATTTTCTTGCAAAACTTTGGTTACCATTAAATATGGCGCAACATGTACTTAACTTAAGCCTAAACTTAAGACTAAATAGTCTGTCGCAAATATAGAGTTTCTGTGGCACTTTTGCATAGCTTGAAGCTAAAAGCTTTTTACAAAAGTTTAAGTTACAAAAGTTTTGTTTTAGTTCGTAAGCACTACGCACGTAGGTACAGTCAAGAGCATACCTACAACCTACTTAAGGTTTACTTGAAAAACTTCAAAAACTATTTGCTCCAACAGTTTTGATTGCAATTATATTATATTACATCATCAGATTTTTGAGTTGATTAAATAAAAAAAAATATATGTTAAATATCAAATCATGAATTAGAATGGAATTTTTAATCAAATAGTTATGCGTAAATCATCGTGACCATAACATGATAAGACAAATTACGTTGCTTGTAATCTCTGGGAAGTACTAGTAAAGAATAATAAAAAAAAACAACTGCTGTATCTTTACGAGAAGATAAGTACACGTGAACTTATTTTTTTTTATTTACTCGCTTCACACGTGGTGACAATCTTATCAAAACAAAATATTTCAGAATAACGTGTGATCAAGTCGTATTCTTGCGTAAAAAATAGTAAGTGGTGGCCCTACCGATGGACGCCCCTAATACAATACACGCATTAATTGGGTACCTCTCAAATACTCACCTTCGCAAATGTGGTATCGACTCACAATCATTGTCGACTTGCTGGGAAATTGGAAAACTTGCGTGCGAGATATTTTTTTGGAATCAAAATACATATCCTCCTGACGGTTTTCGGTCCCGGCGACCAATCTTTAGCGGAGATGAGCCTTCAGCGCTGGAGTTAATATTATAGTGCACAAGTGTGTGCGCAGGCACAGTTCACTCTCTGTTCCTTTACTGCCATAGTCCGATGGGCCGGCAATCCGAAACGACTGGAGAGAGATCAGGCGCAGGACTAACGGCTCAAGGTGCTCTCCGAGGCACGCGGGTACCAAATTTCAAACTCCGGGCTACTACTGAGAAATTTCTAAAAATCCAATAGCACTTTTTGCCCGACCCGGGAATCGAACCTCCCGCTCAGCAGTCGCGCATGCGTCCACAAGACCAACGGGTCAGTCAATCTCAATTATAGAGTGTTACGCATACACTAATAGTCATAATATTGTCTTGATTGGATGAGATAAAGGGATGACAAAGTTTTGTCCTGAATTCCAGCTTCCCATTTCTATGAGAGTAGTTAGTGGTACTGATATTATACAGACACTCTTAACTTTTGATCCGCCATTGTCACATATACTTGACAAGCTTGCGCTTGCCATGTACGCGAAACGACACAAATATGTGACAAGATGGTAGGTGCGCGTGTGTTTATGATCTGGCGTTCAAAAGGTTAATGAAAGCACTTCTAGTTAGTGGTGTGTGTGTGTCATTAGAGACTGTGTTTGTTTAAACATAAGAGTAGTGTCATTAGGAGAAATTGTTTCTCCGAACGTCAGGTAGCGGTGATGAGTATGACTGATTGATAACCTACTATACGTACTATATTATTGCATTCAGATAAGTCGGAACATGACAAGAATTCATTATAATTATGTTTGGAGATAAGAGAACATGTTTGATGTTTCAATAAATCAGTCATGTTGTTTTGTTTTGTGCCATGTGTTTTAATTAACATACGCAATTGAAATCAAACAAAATAATGTCAGTCAATAGGTTAATTCCTAAGGCTCTTTGCATGTTGTTTATTGTTATATAAGTTTACAACTTTCCATAAATATTAGCTTATTATAATAAGAGATTTAAAACCACTTTTTCCATTTTAATTTCAACTTGTTGAATGTTTACCTACGTAGTTTGTTAACATCAGTTATGATGACAAATGTTAAAGTACTAACATTTTTACGACGAAGACTATTTGTAAAAACTTTTTGTGAGAGAATGACCTGATTGCTTATTTGACTTATAATCCAACTTCTTTTCGACTTCGGCTTGAAGATTGGCTTAAGCAATTCATGGCTTGAGTATAAATTAGAAAATATTTGCATGTATTCCTTAGGTTAATAGTTTTTAGGGTTCCGTATCCGAAGGGTAACCAACGGGGGGTCCCGTTGGTTACCCTTCCCGTATTACTAAGCCTCCGCTGTCCGTCCGTCCGTCTGTCAGCGGGCTGTATCTCATGATCCGTGATATGTAGACAGTCGAAATTTTAAAAATTAAAGGAGGCCCCTCCTACTACGGTGGTACGGAACCGTTCATGCGTGAGTCCGACTCGCACTTAGCTAGTTATTTCTGTAAGTCTGTGCTAGTATCGCGATGAAAGATGGTTGCTAGACAAGTTGGAAATCTATTGGAAGACGAACCGCAATAATTTTCACACTTTTAGAAAGCTAAATAGGCAGATGAGCATAAGTATTCCGTCGGTAAATAAATACATTTCGAGTGTTGCTGGCAGGGGTTTGTTGTGCCTCGCCGGGCACCTTGCGGGGATGGGGCCGGATCTTGCGGAACACCAGTTTGGTTTCCGCAAGGGGCGCTCCACGGTGGACGCCATCATGCGCGTGAGAGCCCTCACGACGGGGGACGCGGTGTCCCGGGGTGGGGTCGTCTTGGCGGTGTCTCTTGACATCGCCAACGCCTTCAACTCCATGCCCTGGAGCTGCATTGGGGAGGCACTCCGGTATCACCGGGTGCCAACCTACCTTCGTCGTGTAGTCGGGGACTACTTGACGGATAGGGCCGTCATCTACCCCGGTCGGAGCGGAGAATGGAACCGGCGAGAGATGTCGTGCGGTGTTCCACAGGGATCGGTTCTGGGACCGGCCCTGTGGAACATCGGTTACGACTGGGTGCTGCGCGCCGACCTCCCTACCGGCGTCAGCGTAGTTTGCTACGCTGACGACACGCTGGTACTGGCACAAGGGAGGTCACACGAGGCGGCGGCCGAAAACATGACACGCGGGGTTGCGATAGTCGTGGAGAGGATCCGGCAATTGGGTCTCGAGGTGGCATTGCACAAGTCCGAGGCCATGTGTTTTCATGGGCCTCGGAATGCGCCACCGTCGGGATCCCTACTGACGGCAGGAGGGGTTTCCATCGGCGTCGGGTCGACGTTGAAGTACCTAGGACTCGTCCTCGACAGCCGGTGGAACTTCGTGGAGCACTTCCGACGTTTGGCTCCCAAACTGGAACGGACAGGGGCTGCCTTCAAGCGGCTCTTGCCCAACCTGAGGGGTCCAAACGCCTCCTGCCGGAGGCTATACGCGGGGGTCGTGCGGTCCATGGCCCTTTACGGGGCCCCGGTGTGGGCGCGTTCTTTGAGGCGGCAAGCTGCCCACTACCTGAACGCGCCCCAAAAGGTGATAGCCATAAGGCTAATCCGGGGGTACCGCACGATCTCCGGCGAGGCGGCTAGCCTCCTTGCCGGATTGCCGCCATGGGATCTGGAGGCGATAGTCCTCGCGCGCCTGCATGAATGGCGCGCGGAGGCACTACGTCGGGGGGAAACTCCGCTGCCGCGGCAAATTGCCGCTCAGCGGACAGACCTCCGGCGTGATCTCATGGCGACATGGAGAGAGCGACTGTTGCAACCCCGTGCAGGGCACGCTACCATAGTGGCGATAAGTCCCCTCTTTGAGGAGTGGCTAGAGAGGTGCCACGGCGCCCTCACCTACCGCCTGACGCAGATCCTCACCGGACACGGTTGTTTCGGGAGGTTCCTGCACCGAATCGAGCGGGAGGAAACGCCCGGGTGTTTCCACTGCGAGGATCGTCCGGAGGACACGGTGGAGCACACCGTGGAGGTCTGCCCCGCTTGGGCGGAGCACCGCCGTGTCCTTGTAGCGGCGATTGGCGGCGGCGATCTCTCGCGTCCGGCCCTGGTTCAAGCCATGGTCCGGAGCGAGAGGGAATGGGAAGCCGTCACCACCTTCTGTGAAGCAGTCATGCTAGTGAAGGAGGTGGCGGGACGTGAGAGGGAAAGAACCTCACGTCCCAGCCGCCGCGGGAGACGCCCTGGGCGTCGGGGGTCACGTGGTGGCTCCCGGCCACCGTAGGCGCGGGCCTGTGGACGGCGAGTTATGGGCTAGCTCGCCGTCCGGCCGTCTTATGACGACAGGCCGTGTCGACGGCGCGTTCGTGTTCCACGCGCGCCTCAAAGAGATGTCAGCAACCGAGTAGGGGTCCGCATGGGCCGATGCCTGCCAGAGCTGCGGGACTGTTCGAAAGAGACACCGTGGCCCTGGAACACAAAGGGCAAAGAAGGAGCATGGATGGGTTTTAGTCAGTACAAGTCTGACACTCCCTTCCGCTCCGCCCAGAGTGGGGGGGGTCATTTGATGATTTCCCATCCAAAAAAAAAAAAAAAAAAAGGGGTTTGTTGTTTAGATTGATGTTAATTATCCCGTTTCATCTTCAATAAAATATCTAATATTTATCTTTTGTTTATCAATTTTAACCCGACTTAAGTCAATATCGATTATAGAGTGTTACGCATAGACTAATAGTCATAATATTGTCTTGATTGGATGAGATAAAGGGATGACAAAGTTTTGTTTTGTTTAGTTTTTTTTTCCTCACTTTTTTGTACTACAACTTGAGGTTGGCAAGCCGCAATACGGTGACTCTGATCGATAGTTTGATTATGCGACGGTACTCTAGTGCACAGTATAAGTACCAATGCGTATTCCTAAGCCGCAAATTATACAGAAACGGCGTAAGGTGAAGGTGCAGCGCAGGCATGATACCGCTTCAAAACGTTTTCATACAACATGTACGTAGGCGACGCGACGTGTTGTGAATTACACTCAAGCGGCGCGGCGCAGACAGGTCGTTCTTTTGTTTCCTTAACCGTTCCATGCCTGCGCTGCGCCTGCGCCGCGCCTTCACCTTACACCGTTTCTGTATAATTCGCGCCTAAGGGGATGACAGAAGTCCTTGTCGCATAGCCATCATTCTAATATTAAGTGGAAAGTTTATTACCAGGTTGGTATAAAAACCGCGAAGGGCCCATTGGCAGCAAGATTACGAGCATTAAGGAGCGGTCACACAGAAGCCGAACCACATTCATTACTATTGCATTAGATCGATAAGGGAACCGGTTTCCAGCACCGAACACGTCAAAATTTTACGTCGATATGTGTTGGTACATTAAATAGTGTTTGTTTTCTAATTATCGTGTCGTGTTTATGGAAAAAGTTGCTTTGGTATTTTGTACTTTGTGTACGATTGAATATTCAGAGAACTTTTTAAACGTTTAGTGTTGACTGACTGGATGAGTAAGATTACAAGAAAAAAATCAATGCCAAGGACGCTTTAACTACTGATTTACGCAAAAAGAAGGAAAAAAAAATCACCTCATAGGTCACTTAAAAAACCCGAACCGTTTGTGTTAAAACAAAACGGTACAAATTAGTCACGTAAACATTTAGGGCGACGGTAATTATCGAACTGGTAGGGTAACGACTCTCTAACTACTACTGTGAGTTGACCATAGATTAAGTGGTCAGTAATGAGTACTTGTTGACCATAGACATAGTAACCGAAATAGGACGAATAGTTGAGATAGCGCCGGGCGTCAGAACAAGATACGGTAATGATTGTAGATAAATTTAAAATTAGTTGTGGGTAAGTACAATCATAGGAGCCTAATAAAGATGTCAAGGCTCGTAGACCGTCGAGATATTAAAGAACTTTATGATGATGAGTCTTACCTTTAACTACCGGCGCTTTTTATAAATAACATCTTGTAACTTAACAGAGTTTAATTCACCGTATAAAATGTGTGGTGATAACTAATACATAAAGCTTGATTAAAAGTAATTGAGGCAAACATTACAGAATTTGGCTGAATATCATTTAAACCAGATGCTTTTATCCAGAAACTTTATTAGACAGAGAGACGCCGTGGAGACTCAACAATTTTCTTAACACAAATTAAAACTGTTTAGAACGTATTAAATCATGAGTTCATGACGTCACGATAGTAAACTGTTGCTTTTATATTATTAGCACTTTGACGCAGTAATCGCGAAAGTTGTTATTTTTGGCAAGAATCCACGTTAATGAGACCGCCGTCGTTACTACGTCCCATAACAGACGAAATAAGCGTTTTGTTTCGCAATTTAATCGTGATAATGTTATCTATTAATTAATAAGAATCGTCATTAGGTACTTGTTTAGTAGTCACAAGCGTGAATGCTAAATTGTTGGCCTGGGGATCAATTACTGGGTCGATAATAATGGCTTCTTCTTACTGGATTTTCGGAGTAGGTCTGAAGTCTTGATAGCAAAATCTGTTGAACTTTAAGCTTAATCGTTTAGGTAACAAGGTATAAGCATGATTGTGATTATGTTATTTACTTCTTTTGATTTATTATGCCATTTAATATCTGATGTGATAATCACCGGTGCTTACCAGTACCAACAAGGACACACAACACTAATGACATCATGCTGCGATCATCAGAGCACTTACTACGCGTCTTGATTTGGATATGATCCTGCTAAGATGCGTTGCAATGATCTAGGGAGAGAACATCATTGAAAATTAACGCGATCAGCGCATCTAAACCGCGTTCAAGAGCTTGAACCCCGTTTCATTGCTGAAATTCGTACTTAGTCAGTTTTATTTGCTTTTATTGTTATTTTATACTAATGTCTTTAATTTTTTTCTTAGACCAACGTCCCTTATTTTGAATAGGTCAAGATTCCATCAGGAGAGTGGTTAAGGAAACCTGCAGTTAGTTATTTATCAACACACACGCTCCCGGCTAGGCAACTAGTTTACGGTAATACATACATGCATTTTGTAAGTAAACTCTGTATCTACAGCACCGGTACATTTCAGTCTGCCAGCCAGTGCAAACACGGCTAACTAACTAGGTACGTTAAACCAGGTACATCTAAGTATTTGAATGTTTAGACTCAATTATTATAGCTACATTGAACAGCCCAGGGTTAGCAGTGATATCTTATTACTTCTGTTATGTTATTGTGGTCTAAAATAGGTTATATTAAGTTACTTCCACTTACTTGTCGGGTTGTCGGGCATTCAACCAAAATGGAATGTTAGAACTTCTTAATTACGATCTTAATTAGTTGAATTTTTGATGCTCATGCACCCTCTGGTTTAACTTCAAGTATTTGTTAATTAGGGAGACTTGAATTCTTAATCAAATCTGGTGTAGTGAAATACTTATATCAAGCTAATTCCGGTGTTTTCGCAAATTAAGTATAGTAGTTTTCTAGCTTTTGTCCGCGGGATGAGGTCGAAAATTATTCCACGGGAACGTCCTAGCCGGCAAAATAATCCGATGTCAGCCTAGCACAGGTACAGGCTACCTGCGTACTGAATTTAATAGAAAGGTATCAAACTGACAGACAGAAATATTCTTGCATTTAAAATATTAGTATTAATACCTATAGTTAGATATTTCTTGTTGCTCGTAGTTCAAGCCGTAAAGGATATGTATTTTCCTATGTCATATTCAACGAGGTGGAAAGAGAATCAACTGTACACATGCAGTAGAAACTGTCTCTCTGTATCTGTATAGAATCTACATTAATATTATTGTAGTACCTACCCAGTTGGGTACTTTACCGGAACAGCGTTATTATGAAAATTCGCTCAAGCACACCATTCGACAAAAGGGAAAGCACGGAATCAAATAGGCATCGATTCCATTGTTTGCTGGCACTTTTACCTCGCGAAACACGTTTGCACTATTGTCGGGTCGCTCCTTGGCATTCGGAACAATGGTGGCGATTGTTTGAACTCGCCTCTCGGTGGACAATTAGTAAGAAGCCGATCACGAGATAATGTCACACACAACGATGTTCACTTCAATAGCTCGTCAATACCACGGGCCCAGAGGAATTCCTCGTATCCATAACGCTTATTCCACTTGCCGTTTCTGAGAGATAATTGTGCCTGAAATTATAGACGCATAATTTCTATAATCTGTACACTGTTTTTCGCCTTGACCTATACAGACTAGCAAATCTCGATAACTTATAATACCTATTCGTTGCTAAAATGTTAGTCAGAAAACGAATTATACAGAATACAGCTGCACTAACTATTGATTAAGTTTGAGTTACCTAAGCGTTTTGATTTTGTCCGATCTGTGCGAAACAGACTTTTTTGGTATCTTGTTTCTCAGTACGACATCAATAAACAACTATCGCTCTTTGCACTACATAACTTTTCAGCGTTCTCTGAAAACCTGATGAACTCTGTGATGAGTAAAATCTGGTCATAATAGCGATTACGGTCGGTTGACCGAGAGGACAACAGTTAATCGTATAACTTGACGTGGGATTTCAGGTTCTGATTGCGCTACCTATACGCAATTTGGGTCCCAGCTCAGCTACTTTATGCAAAAAATAATGCTTAATGTAAAGAGGTCAGAGGTTCAGCAAATAAGTAGGGATCCGCAAGGGCCGATGCCTGCCAGGGCTGCGGGACTGTTCGAAAGAGATACCGTGGCCCTGGAACACAAAGGGCAAAGAAGGAACATGGATGGGTTTTAGTCAGTACAAGTCTGACACTCCCTTCCGCTCCGCCCAGAGTGGAGGGGGTCATTTGATGATTTCCCATCCGGAAAAAAAAAAAAAAAGAGGTCAGAGGTAATCAATTAACAATGTAAACTGCCCACGTTTGCCTCCTTACTGATGATCGTTTCGTGGGCATGTAATTGTGTGGCCACAAAGCAATAACATGTTGGTTTCTACAACCGATCGAAGATCGATTTACCAGACGTCTACTTTGCGTTATATTTCTAAAACCACTATGAAAATCAATAATACTACTAATACCTATATTTTCATGACTCGTCATGTTTCTATTTGGTATCATGGATTTTTCAATCACTTATTGTCAGTAGGAATGTATGTTCAGTTACTGCTAAAAATTATCATTTCTTAACGCAATTTTATGGTCCGTGTCGTTTGTTTCATGGCCACAGGCCCACAGCTTACGACGCGCGACGTACAAAGTGGGTGTACTGCATGATTGTAAGATGACAACAGAGATGTCTTTATATTGACGAAGGTCCGATGTAGGCTTAGACACTAAACCTATATCTGTTCTTACTACAGTTTCAACCCAAACAAGCTGTTGTCCTCCAAATAACTTTCTCTTGTCAACTGGTCAATTTACTTAGTGATTGAAATAGTCTTACTTTGGTTGAGCATCAAGATAAAATTAGCCTTGCTTGAAGAAACAAATAGATTGAAAATGTTTCGTTTCACTTTTGTATGGTTAATTACAGGAGTGTTCTCTTAACTTTTGGATTGGTTTCAACCAGAATTATAGACGAAATTATTGTCACCACTTCAGAATATGTGTCATGGTTGCTGTCTATACATATAACTGTTTGTTATTGTTCGATAGCTAAATGTCTAGCTTATTAATTTCTATTTTAGATTCTTTCTGACTTTGGTTATAGAGCCTGAAAGGTTTAGGATATTCATTGTGTTCGAAAAGTATTGCAATTAATAGAGATATAATGATAAAATTTAATTAGGTGCCTTGAGGTACATTTTGCCTGATTTTCTATGTTAGTTACTGCCATGATTGGAAGACTAACGAGCAGTTGCGATATCATTCGGTCCATGTTTCCTTGTACGGTTAACTTCGCGTTTATTAAAAGGTTACGAAGAATACCGGACTTCGATCTTAGTGCGTGCTGCGTGCACTATATCCGTGTAAGTCAGTTTACTGTGTGTTACTACAAAGTACAAAGGACTTTCAAGGTAAATGTCTCGCTAGGCATTTTCATAATGGTCAAATCGGAATGCAGATATCTGAGTGTGTAGTAGTGCTACAGAATATGCATTTGATGTGACAGAGAAGAGGACAGCCGTACCATCACATGGCATTAGAATTTTCGTAAGATTTCCGTTTAACTTTCTGTAAAAGGTACGGTTTAGAATTACATTCGTCCAGAATCGTGTATGTTTGTGTAAGATCGGAATTACTACGTCCAATGCAAACAAATTCAAACGATTTCTTGAATTGAAAATTGATCTCTTTGTGTGTTCTTTGTATGAGTGTGTGAGAGCAGCGGTGGCCTAGTGGTGGAAACCCCGACTTATGAGCAGTAAGTCGTCGTTTCATCACCACTGCTCTCAAAACGGTGAAGGAAAACATCGTGAGGAAACCGGCATGTCCTAGAACCAAAAATTCGAAGACATGTGACATCTACCAACCCGCACTGGGCCCGCGTGGTGGATTATAGCCCATTCCCTCTCATAGACAGGAGGCCTGTGTCCCAGCAGTGGGAACATTAATAGGCTGATTATGCTTATGCTCTTTGTGTATTAATGTTATTAGGGTAGGAATGTTAGGATGCAACGGTGAACAAGTTAAATGACGCAAGTTGATGAATTCATGGAGTTGTAGTTTACAATTTGATAAATCATTATTCAATGCCGTTTCGTAATTTTAAGGCGATGTTAATAGGTCAGTTTAAATAATTGGGCCAGCAATCGGTCAGGGATTTCCATGAATGTATGAATTTCAGTCAACTAATGGAGCAGCAATGTACGTTAGTATGTAAACGAGAATGAAATGTGATGCCATTGTTGGCGCAGCCGATATAACCGACCGGATATTTGCAATTCAATTGCAAATTGAACTATCGTGTAATTTCAATACGAAAGTTCCGACGTATTCAATGGTCCATTTCAAAATTTATGATGAACTTTTCACGTTCGTATCTACCCGGTACCCGCCGATACTTGATTGAATTTGGAATGTTTGTAGAACAACAAATCAATTTTGTCGCATGAAAGGGAATTTGAAATATTCGATTTAGAGCCAATGGTAGCGGTGCAACAAAGGTTTGTAAATATCTGGCTTTGCCGATAGTAACAGTACATTACGTACGTTTGTATTTAATGTTTTCATCAGCATCGTTTTTGCGTTTGGCGGGGCAATTACAGTGTATTCACCTCACCTTAGACGCTTTCCTGTCTCGTTGGTTGCCCCGTCACCCATTCACTGAAGGGAAGGATCTCGGAGGATGGGGGAGAACTGAGAAATGTCCCCCTAGGGAGGAAACGTCCATATACCCACAGGTTATCTGTTGCATTTGTTTTTATACAAAACTCAAAAAGTTTTTAAGTTATTTTCTTGAAATTGATTGTAGTTCAAAAGAAAACAGCATCGATACAGCATTTGGTAGCACATCTATATCAAATGACAGTCGGGAACTTTTTAAATTTTGAAACTGAAGACTCCTTTCCAACAATTTAAAAGTTTTCGACTGTTATAAATACCTAATTATTGATTAATATAAATATAGCATCGGCTTGGTTTAGTTAATAAACCAAGATGTAAGTTCTTCATTTTCTGCTTAACCAATAATTTGTCATTAACGTCTTCTCTAAAGAGGTTTACGTTGAGGATTTTATTTGTATCAGTGGGATGAGCACCTGCGGCCCGACCCTTCTTCACACAGGTAGAAACTTACATGTGTGTATGTATGTTTATGTCTAGGAGGGTGAAACTGCAGCCACGGACTCGAAATAATTGAAGCGAACCTTCTTGCCTTGGGAAGCTATATGTACGCTTGGTCCACCAATGCTCCATTAATGTAGATTGTTCTTATAAACGTCAGCATATGTTTGGTGTCAGGGTATTGTCGAGCTTAATATAAGGTCTATCTTTTCGTACACGAAATATTTTAGAGTAACTTCTCTAAGTCGTAAAGTCGCCATAGCAACGAAAAAAAAAAATTATCTGAGTGTTTTTTTTTTTTTTTTAAATTATTATAATTCTAAAATTTTTTGAGACTCTGCAAAAAACCTTTACTCTCATATTCTAACAATGACAGTAGGTAAATACGACGTGGTAAACTAGCGTAATGGATGCTTAAAAATAAGGAGCCAGTATTTATTTTGTGGGTCAAGTAAATTTAAATTATTTATTGTTATAAAAATATACTCGGATAAAAAAAAACCCTTGAAATGGCTTTGTTATAGCCGTTAGTTGATTCCCTGAAAATATTTCGTGTATGAATAGTTAGACCCCATAAGATTAAATTTTTTGTATAAATCTACCCAAATTTTAAGGTGGTGAAAAAAAGGTCTCGATTTGATTAGCCATACAAAGTAATGAAGAAATATATTGTTTTTTATCTTTTTTTTTTAAATAATTGCTAAACCAGTGAAGGTTTGGTTGTGGTTGTATTCTTAATTTGAATTTTAATGCTGCTTTTGACCTGCTGTTGCCGAGAATTTATCAATATCCTTGGTAAATTCTGCAAATAAGTGGTTTGGTTGCCAAGAAAAGCTTACGGAATAAATTAGAATCTAAGTTGTGGTAAGATAAGAACATTTTGCACTCTTAAAAATCTTGCTATAAGTGCTGTTAAATTTTATCATCAAAATTGGCCGCGAAATTACTTTACATATATTTCGCTGGTAGTGGATTTGACCATCCACGTACTCGGAAAATTCCCACTATTTCACACTCTTAATCCTTGGTGAACAAAATATATTTTGATTATGGAAAACATTTTATTAGAATTTTTCTAAACTAAGGATGAAATTATAAATGAATCGGTTCCGTGTGTGTTGAATTGAATTGGCTACGTTTAAAATTACCTTTAATGCTGTGTATTTACATAAGACCTACTTATAGTGGTGACCGACCACAGAGTAAGATGCAAGACAAAAGAATTTTCATTAACGGAGACCTGATTTTATTAAATATTTAATGTTTTATGTTAATTGCTTAATTTAAACGCTCTAATAGGTAAAACAATCATGAAATTATTATAAAATATAATTCGTATGCGCAGGAAATCAGTTTGATTTAAATCTATTTCATCTATAGTCGGTTGTAAGTGTTGTAACATCCATTGGCTGCCGACGAGTTCATTGAGCACACATATATTAATAACTTCAATTGCTTGTCATAAGTTTCGCCGTACAGCTTTGTATTTCTCCTTTATTCTGAGATCAGAAGTAGCAGCACTTGCCGCCATGATGTACCTCTTTGTAGCGAACTTACGGCCCTACTATAAATATATTTCATTAGATTTATCTCTGGAACGATTTAATTGCTCCAGGAATGTAAACTTCCGCGTTTGTTGGTGTTGCTATCATTTGCTCTGGACAATTAAAAGGCTAGGTTACACCATTGTCAAGGTGCCAAGCGTCTCTGTTTATAAGACATCCATCTCATTCGTGTTTAGCTGTTCTAAAATATGTGCTGGCACGTATCGTTTATCCTTATCGGAAACCAACAAACTCTTGAAGCCACGTGCAGCTAAATCGATTAACTGGGTTGCCACTTCAAACAAAAGCGTTTAAAAGCAAGCAAGTGAAACGTTTCCGATATGCTTCGTTTTACCTTAACCTTTTAATCAACCTGGAGCTTTGTTCAAGATGTCTGAGGATTTGTTTTTTTTTAATTGTGAGTTGCATGATAAATATGTATATAGTTGGAGGTTTCTTAAATCTTACCAATATTATAAATGGGAAAGTTTGTGAGGATGGATGGTTGGATGGATGGATGTTTGTTACTCTTTTACGCAAAAACTACTGACCGGATTGGGATGAAATTTAGCACACAGATAGTTTACAACCTGGATTTAACGGGCATAAGCTAGTTAGAAATATTTTAGTGTTAACTTTAGCTCAACTATTGGTGCTGATTCAGGCAGTCTCGTGACAAATAAGCACTAGCGATCTATGTTCTGTATGTAGGCCTGCAAAAAGTCAGTGGTACTAGCCACAGCCTCCGCGGTGTCGCGAACAGGTTCCCAGCTGAAGCAGCATCAGCGACTTGTTAACATCACCGCTATACATACACCTATCGAAACATTCTTACTTTCTATAAAAGGAAATCGAAATTATCTCACTACTTGGGACATTCCATTTCTCTCTCGGTAGTTTTGATAATTGAACCTCGCTTATTCGTTTTTACTTTTATCGAGCACCAGTCATAAAATACTATCATCAACATTCTTACATGGAAAAGTTCCTTTTTCAAATGGTACACGTAATAGAACTGATCCGTCAATCACATTTGTGTTGCATTTCGATATCGAGAATATTTTTTCGTCGCTTCGCCCCTTCCATCGTATTGAGTGCCATATCCGATTGTATTAGGAACACACTCAATTGGGCCCTCTCACTCAGTGGCGCGACTCAATCACTGATCATTACCAGCTGCTCCATTTACAGGGTTATTGTTTCGAGTCTGACCTGACGAAAGTAATCGAGCATCCCATTCATCGGGTTGGCTTTATAGCGAGCGGGTCACACTCGCGAAATTTGATTTCGTTTCTATTAGTGGCGCATGCGCTACATCTCGGAACTGTCACTTTTATAGTAACCCTAAACATAAACAGAAAGAAACAGGACACGGAATGTTATAGTAAATGTGTAAACTTTCCCCACAAACACACCCAAACCCTTAAATCCCACGACATTGTTTACGAACCACCGGAACACTAAAAGGTTCGACGACCTCACGTAAAATGAATTGTACGTCGTCGTGTAAGCACTAGAGAAAAAAGTAAAAAACGGTGACCAGCAATTAATTCGACGCAAAGAAATGGAATAAAAATGTCTCAATGGACAAAACGCGCGGTTAATTGGCGTGTTGCGCTGAGCACATTCTAGTTTGCCATAGAAGGAGGCAGATCTCCGCCTGGAGCGATATAAATAGCGAAGCGGACGGGGCCACAGACGTAAAGTGGACACCAGTTTTAGAAGTGATCGCGTCTATTTCGAACAAGTGTAAATAAATCTAGCGAGTCACTTTCGTACACAGTGGTCACTTTCATTGCCCGCGCCCGCCTCGCCTCGTCCTGCCACCGCGCCAAGCCAGCCATGCTGTGCCGCCACTCCGCCAGTGCCCGCGTAGCCGCCTCCTCTATGAATATATTCAGCCAAATTACACCAAGCGTAGAACGTGTTAAATATGTATTGCACACCGACACTCCTCCACTGCCACTATGATATGACTAAACGTTTGCTTCACAATTTGCATAGACCACGCGTGATGTACAAAAGCTGTAGTAAACAACAAGCTGATATTAGTTACTATGTTCCGCACGCAAAATACGCGCTTTGACGTGGAGTTGCGGACACCAACCCGTTATACAATAAAATAGCTACTATGTTAAAACGCAATTCAAATAATAAATAAGCTCGATTGGTATTGGTGAGTGGTAAATTCTTGATCACGATGTTATGATTCATTTCATTAGCAAAACACGATACAAACAGTTTCGATTGTTACAGGAAGAAGCCTTCTCATGAAAACAGTGGCTCTTTCAGAGGTTATGTTATTATGAAGGACATCAATCTATCTAATGTTAGTGATAACTTCGGCTAATGTTAATTGAATGTCGAACTTTCCATGTGGTATTCAATTTATGCGTAACTGGAAATTAATCATGATTTTATCGCGGCATCATTGATGAAATTGCGTTGTTTCGTTTGACTACAGATGGTACTAGAAATTCTATCTAATTTCATCAACACAAACTGTTTGAACAGATTGCGTCAGTCAGTATTATTAAGATGAATAGAGGGTGCCATTGCCTGGTAGACAATTTAGATTGAAAAAAAAAGCCAAAGTGTATGTAATTAATTAGTTAAAATCTAACAACATTAAAACTAACTATGTACTTACAAAAGCAAAACTTTGAACTTGCTATGTATGCTAGTTATGTGTTTCTATATAAGTGGAACACCCGCCACAACACAATGGGTGAATATTTTTTTTCATACAAAAAGACATGAGAAAGAGGTGCGTTGTTATGCTCTCGTATTTATGTTTTATATGAAAAATCTATTTTAAATAAAACTACATATTTGCGCCTATTTGTCTACGAAGTTGTACCTGCGTAAGTAGTTGTATTTCAAGGCAAGCACGTGTTGCGGACAGGTCAAATTTCACTTGCGTTGGTCCATTCCTCGCCCGTCAGCCTAATCTGTTCCCACGGTGCCGGTGGTGCATTCTTTGCACAACAATTAACAAAATGAGCATAATGGTACTAAGCGACCATTATGCTCAGAAGTCAAAAGGCACGAGAAAATTAAATTCGGACGGAGAATACTATCTAGAGTAAATTGCGTTACTATAAGATAAGAATACTCAACTCAATTTCACGCTGCTTTGTTTATTATATTTTAAACTGCATGCATATGATTTCCCAATTGAAATGAATACAGTGACTACATGCTTGCAACAGAAAGACAAAGCGAAGACCGATGATATAAGACATGGTTTATGCAAGGTAATGGCGGCGCGCCCGCCGGGACTCAGGCGCACGTCGCGCTGCGTCGAACCAAAACAAATGGAGGCGACACCGTTACACCACTTCGCGGAATTAAATAAAGTAAAAAATGACAGCAACCAACGGTAATCTTTGTTCGTGTAAGGTCGAAACCCCGTCTTCACGGTAAAGCACCGCCGACTCGCAATCTAAGAGCACAGCGATAATTTGTCGGCAATTAAAATCAAACTGAGGAGAACTGATGTCGTTGTCCGATGATAAACACGCTCCGCAGCATCCGCAACTATCTGCCAAGTAAACTGAGCGAACATATGTGCGCAAAACCCGCCGAGTAGTACAGCGTGTTTTAAAAGGGCAATAAATAATACCAAGTCGGCCGGATGTCACCTTTAGTGCACCCAGATGGCACAGTTCCCAGTGAAAACAGCTTGGAATCTCTAACCGAATTTAAAAACTCAACATGAGACAAACGGCGCCGTTTGCATTAGGTAAGCTTCTTATAAAGTTTTTTTGTGAAGAAAGTGGTGGGTGGATATAATATTGTTTCCAAAGTGAATATAGTAAGTTGCCGTAATACTAGTAGTGTTCCACATGTAAAATGGAACAGGTCGAGGCCGATTCCAAAGGACTGGTATCGGTATCGTATAGACGCTCACGGAAAAAAAAATATACGCGGAAGCCATCTCGCTTCTACAAAACATCAGAAAAAGACAAGTTTCACTTCCAGGAACGCCTTGTGCACTTTAACGATTAATGCAAACAACCAAGCTGGAGAAAAAATAAGCAGTAATGTAGCTATTGTGTGTCCATGAGGTGAAGACGGAAGACTGGTGGCGTGGGAGTGAGCGCGGGAGCCGACCTGCGGCGCGGGAAAATGTCGCCCTAGTGCGCGTTCACACCCACCACACTATGCACAAAAACCATCAAGTCGTACTCTTAGCGTTGAACATAATTAAACATACATCACATACGCGTAGGTAAGGCCCACATCACATGATCCCAGCTGCCTGTTATGAATGACAATCTATTTAATAACTATGTTAAAAGCTTTGATAGAGGCGCTGTTTATCGCTATTCGATACTATTAGCCCGTGAATTAATTAAAGGAAGTGTGTTTTCATGTGAATCGGAGCAATCGCAGCGTGCGACGGCTTTTACGCAGCTTTGATGCTGTGTCAGTTTACGACGCGTTTTCAAACGTTATGTGGAGGTGGGAGGATAATTAAGCCTGAGTTCGTGCAGATGCTTATTCTGAAGCAAAACGAAAGGTTTCCGGAACAAGATAAAGCTAATTACCATTAATGAAATCTATTATTGATGTCTAAAACATCTCCAATAATTGCTTTTAGCCTTATGCAGAAATTCCATTCCACTTCACCCAAGTTAATTGCAGTAAAAGCCGAAGAGCATTCGGTTTGTGGAACGACCAGGTGCGCACCGCGCATGTGTGGATGTAATTTTGACATAGGCTTCACCGAACGTTTTAAGATTTGTTTCTTCACAGATACTTCTAATCAGAAATTATTGTCATTGATAAAATCATGTCACTGCAAAGGTAAAGAGACTAGAAGGTTTAGGTTATGCCTAATATTCAGAGTAAATTCTACTGTTACAGGGAAACCCCCCTTTTGCAAGCTTGAAATATTTGTTGGCTGTGTCGTAGACCAAGGTTACCGACGTAGTCCGAAGAATTGCCAAACTTAAGTGGCAGCGGGCAGGGCACATTGCTCGCAGAACGGATGGCCGATGGGACCGAAAACTTCTGGAGTGGCGACCGTGAACCGGAAGACGTTGCGTTGAAAGGCCTCCCACTAGGTGGACCGATGACCGGGTGAAGGTTGGGGGATCCACTGGATGCGAGACGCACGGGACCGGTCAATGTGGCGACACTTGGGGCAGGCCTATGTAAAGTAGTGAACATCTTTTGGCTGAAAAGATGATGATGATGTGTCGACTAGAACAGACATGTTTTCGTAGGTTTTTGCTGTTCTTCAAAATACTGGTTGAATTGTAGCTCAAAACAACAAGACATGTTGACAAAACTGACGGCAAAACATGTATTTACTCGTATGACAGTGAGACGATGAATCGCCTTCTTCTATTTTGTCTGTCTTTCGCGAGTAATTACAATATTTGTATGAAACCTGTATTATCTAATTAAAGTCTGTTGTACCTATGCGTGAAAATCAATTTCCTTTCATAGTTATAAATATTAATTACCAAGTTTGCCTTGTTCTTATAGGTCAATAGCTTCGTCTATTTGAGTGGGTGTCTTCTACCGATTTCCAAGATCCGATTTTCTATAAGTAATTTCCAAGTTACTGCTCAAATTTACTAAACGTACATATTTCTGTTCATTTCTCATTATTTTCAAAGTGCAAACGCTAACTGGAAGCAGCCAGCGAACAATGTTCGTATTCTCATTTATCTGGTAAGTTTCTGTAACCTAATCTGCGATTATGCGCCGGCGGCACGCACGTTAGTTTACATTACGGGTCACTGTCGACACTGTCGACGCTATTGTGTCCGCTGAGAATCGTACTGAACTCTCAGACATGCACATAAACACGAGCGAACAGCCAGAGTATTGGTCTACTGTTTATTAATTAACTCTCTGAACGTTAAAGAGCAGTTTCTTTTCTTTATGGTCTGGAATTCCTGACCGAGGCGAAATCTGAATCCTGACTCGTAACCACGACAACCTTTTATCATCTTTAAGGTCTGGTCCAGAACCAGATCAGTATGATGATGATGACTAATATCATCATCATCCTCTTGTTGTATTTGGAGTCAGTGCGGTAGGTACGTCTTTTCCTTCCGTAAATCTCTGTTAACCGCCATTTAATAATTCTGATGTTCGATGATCGATCAAAATAATTGCGTTACTAGTTGGATTGTTCTTGTGTAGATATGAGAATTATTTTCTGTTAAATGCATAAACAACGCTGTTCTTTCGCAAAAGACCATACACATTGTTGTCAGTAACATTATCATTATTCGGTGTTTTGTTGTTTATTGTGTTTTTTTTTTATTAATAAGCATTTTATTGTCATGCAGCATGTCAGTTCAGTTCATCTTATCTTAAATAGTGTTGTGCACCAGCGTAGCGATGTTACACAATTTAGGCTGTCAAGCTGTCCGGTTGTTGTGCTAAGCTGTGACAAACTGTGCAGTGCATGCCAGAGCCACATGATTAGGCGCTGTTTGCACGATACGGCAAAAACAGGTCAACATGACTGCAGGAACTTGGTATTCCGACGGTATTTAAGCGACGCGTTAATTAGGATTTATAGCCAAAATGAAGATAGCGTACGTAACTTTGTATGTAGTTGTAGTGTAGACCAGTTTTAATTGGTTAAGGATGAGCAGTTCAATTTATGTGGTATGCAATCGCACTGTTAATGAGTGGAAAGAAAACCCCTGATGGAAAGGATATTTACACAGTAGAATATACAGTCTGCTAGTATGAAACTTTGATATTAACATATATTCAAGGTATAATCGAAATAAGAAGCTGTTGCACTTCAGAAAGTTATATGTCCATAAATAAATCTTCAAAAGCAGAATTAGAAATAACGTGTAAACGTGGTTTATAGTTGTTTTACTTGATACGATCAAAAGGAACGAATGACGAAGCTTGCACGGAGCGAATCGGTCTGGAACTGTGAACGGCAATGTTATACCGTGCCCATGACATGTACAGCTTAAAGTAAACATAGCATCACGCCTGTAATCCCCGAAGGGTTAGGCAGACTGATTAGGTAGGTTCAGCACCCAGTACATCCATATTGCATCAGTTATGTTTAAGTGTCATGTAATTGGGGGAGAACCTATTTCATTCAACTGGGCACACATCCAGACTCAGGGTTGCTATCGAGAAATGCACAGGTTGAAATCTTGCAATTAAAGTGGAATCGCCAGAGTAGCCCGCGAAATTAAAATTTTCTTACGTTTTTTGGAATTTTCAGGTCAGTGTTAGGTTGTATGTTGATGAAAAATGAGTCGCGCAAGTAACACTTATGTAGTTACAGAATTATAATCATTAAAACCATGAATACAACCCTCTATGCTCATTTAACCCCATTCCATAATTATTGCATGAAGAAGTTATTCAATGGGGTTAAATTAACTTACAACCTTCTGTATTGATGATTTTAAAGATTATAATTCTGTAACTACGTACGTGTTACGTGTGCGATTCATTTTTCATTAACATCCATTCTGACACTGACCTGAAACGTAAGAAAAATTGAACTTCGTGGGCCAGCTTATCGCTTCCACCTTACATATTTTGGCACAATTTCAGCCACATTTGTCTTAGTAACCGATAATACCTATGTGTAAGTACACAATCACATAATAGAAGGGCCAAAGTTTGTAAACTACTAAACAACACAAGATAAGGCGTATCATAATATTTACATTAGCTTTGATCCATTGCGGACAGTAATATTTGGGAACGATATATATACAAACATCGAATATAATATAGATAGAAACATGTAATAGTTAATTTATTTTTTATTTTTTTCTTATATCTTGTTCTAGATGTAATAAAAGGCTAGGGCGTTCTGTCTATTTGTCAGGTAGTGTGTTTAAAACTGGAGAACCTTCAATCCGATTTACGTGATTTGAACCTGCTCATGATCCAGCCGTTCAAGACAGCTTCTCAAGATGTTAGTCTCGTGACTAAGGGGAGTTTCGCTATCTGCATAATCTTATCATTGATGTTTCCATGTTCCTTAGATTGCTATTGGTAAGGAAGATCAGCCATATTTAGATTATTTTCCGTTTTGTGGTCACATGGAGTTCTTTTCATGCGATGTCAATGAATAGTTTGAGTTCACAGTCGCAGTTGTTGGTGGTATTATAGGCTTGTTAAAAGCAGTACTGTAACAACGTCTTTACTGACTTGACATATTAACATCCAAGGCATGTGACATTTCCAGGTTTAACAAAATAACACTAATATTATCAAAGTTCGATGTATTGTCCAAGTATTGGAAGCGATAAATATCGAATTTAGGTATTTAGATTTCGTCAGATTTTTTGTTTTGTAGCGTTTGCTTGTAAAAGACTTCAACGCACGGTTTTATAGTACTAAAATTCAACGCTTCAAGAATAGTTTTAGTTATTGTAGATTTCGTATGAAGTAAAGACTAATTTCAGTGTATGGTTATGACACAATTTGTTAAAGGTCATTAAGTAATACAACGCAATAATTAATGAGCACGTCATATTCATTAGGTACTGTCAGGTGATTGCCATACCTACATACACAGTCAAATCATAAACTCAAATGTACCAGTTTCTTAGTAAACGATCATAATATAATGCCATTAGTTTTGCATGCGGATACTGACCTAATCGGCTAATCGCTTTAAACCTTTACTCTTTATATCACAGTATTCGTGCGTAATAAATTAAGTAATTAGACAAGTGATGAATCAATTAATTGCAATTACTTTTTAATGGCGGTACACAAGGATGTTCAAAGCTTTCCTTGGCAATTATGGAAAGCCTTTAAAGACTATTGGTAAAACAATGAAATTGAATGTGATCCAGCACCGGCCCAGCGACCTTAGTACAGTAATCTGCGTTCATGGCGCGATCTCTTGCTGCATAAATCAGCTGTGCGAGGCTCCTACGTAAATATATTAAAACACAAACACGTACTCACCGTAAACAGACGGCCGTATTGAAAATAAACCGATCACCTCCAATGTGGTCACAAAAACAAACATAAACAACACAAAACCAAAACTGTCAGTTTTCAAAGTATCGTGGGGTGGAACTTGAGGAACAGGCCGAACAGGCGAACAGCACTTGATTCACTTTGCGTCGAACGAGTAAAGTTTGTGTGTACGAGCGCGCGCGGTGCGTGCGACGTGCTCGGAGGGCGCGAGTCGAATGGTGCTGGCGCGCGAACCCGCTCGCTGCCGCCGTCGCCGCCGCCTCGTGCTTCTCGTGCGCGCCGTGCGCTTCCGTGCACCACTCAGTCACTCAGTATGCGTCCGTGCCAATATGCATTATAATCGGTGATCTGTCCACATCCTGCGGATCCTGCGCTCAACAATAAAGCCCGAGGACGAGACTGTCACTTTTATTTAATTCGGCTTGAGGGTATTTTAGACCCAGAATATAAATCTGCGGTAGCTTAGTGGAAAGCTTTTTTGTGTGGGTATAGGCCGTCTGACATTTGTGTTTATACTGTTTTAGTATGTAGAATTATTGATTGTGATGCTGTTCTTACCGTACCGTCTGCGTTTTTTTTCAATAAAAAAATCTTACATACATATGTCATAAACATTTATTTAAATTATACATCGATTTGAATTTCAAAATTCTTAATAAATGTAGGATTTATTTTAGGTACCTACAGCAAATCGCAAATAAATGATAAAGTAAATATGGCTAGATAAATTTTCAGGATTATTCCCCTAGCAAACATTACGGTACCTACAGCGGAAACCAGACTAAAACACCAGATAAGCTAGGTAAGTCGCCGGAAGGCACAAACTGAAAAAAGAAAAGTACGTACCTACCTATAACAACACAGTTGCATAGTTGAAGTAAGCTAAGTTACATATTGAGGTACAAACGTTCTGCTAGGGCTGCGGGACTGTTCGAAAGAGATACCGCGGCCCTGGAACACAAAGGGCAAAGAAGGAACATGGATGGGTTTTAGTCAATAGATGTCTGACACTCCCTTCCGCTCCGCCCAGAGCCGGGGAGGTCATTTGATGACTTCCCATCCGAAAAAAAACAAAACAAAAAAA
The DNA here is from genome assembly GCA_963576755.1 of Noctua janthina. Lineage (NCBI taxonomy): Eukaryota > Metazoa > Arthropoda > Insecta > Lepidoptera > Noctuidae > Noctua > Noctua janthina. The sequence goes on from OY755055.1 coordinate 12,963,933, forward strand.
CAGGTACATACGTTTTACTTGCTAGACGTCGAAAATACAAAAATAATATTTTAAAGGGTCAAAATAAAATTTGTGTGTTTTTACTTTTAATTATTGTCATGTTCAATATATTTTTTTTAATACATTTCACACTTGGTCCCAGGACCCAGAGCAAATTTATTTTCTACACAAACTATTGACACTAAATATTTTACACCATTTTTGTTAGACGTTACAGTAAAAATACCCATGTTTTGTGTCGTGTCAAAAATGTTCATTCGTATGTAGGTTATGCACCGAACTATCCTAAATTGTTTATTGGTAGTTAGGACTTCCTCAATTGCTAAATTGGCCTGTCGCCCGTATAAATATGATCTTAGCTGGTGAATTGGTGATTCACACTTGCTGCCGCTTCATTCAATGTAGAATCTAAAACATTGCGAATTGTAAAATGCATATTAATTAAAAATATTACTGACACGGTGGTAAACTAACTATTTTAATCTTCAACTCTGGATATTTAGCTCCGTATGACAGAACGTCACTCAAGACTCTCAAGCCCGGGCTGCGGGACTGTTCGAAAGAAATACCGCGGCCTTGGAAGACAAAGGGCAAAGAAGGAACATGGATGGGTTTTAGTCAGTAAAAGTCTGACACTCCCTTCCACTCCGCCCAGAGCGGAAGGAGTCAATTGATGATTTACCATCCGTAAAAAAAAAAGACTCAAGCCTTTTAGTTGGTTGAAACTAATTTTACGTAATGCTTGAGACTTTAGCAACGCTCTGTTGGTAATAGAGTCGAGTATTGAGAGCCCAACAGAACACATCCCAGCTAAAAAGCACACAATTTGATTTTCAATTCTCGACACTTTAGGACTGAGTTGAATAATCACAGCGTCATAAAAATCGTCGCCTTAAAAATTGCGTACGAAAGCTTACTGAATCTAACCCTTAATACAAAATTAAACATATCTATCTCTAGCCATCCATCCATATTCAGGTTCCCAGAACAGATAGGTTGTCACGTTTAACGCAGTCGACAGCTTCGCCACAAACACAGAGATACTTAGAATGTACATCTCTGTTTTCTCCCTTGTGAAATATAGCGCTATGTGATATGTAAATACACAATTTCCAGTTATCACAAGTTCTACACAGTACGATCGATTCGTATTAAAACTTTTAATGGTCTGTTTCTCACCGAACGCCACTCCTACGTATGCAGTTGGTGAATGCATGCGCACTTAGGGATGCTTAAAACATTGTTGTATGTGCTTACAGAGCGGGTTACCTAGTGATTGTAGAACTGTGAGTTGAACTTGGCCTTTACGATGACCTACGGTTAGAAAAGGGCTGTTTTAAACATTTTATCTTCAACTAGCTTTTGCCCGCCGCTTCGCTCGCATTAATTTAGAATTTGACAATAAATTCGGGTTGTACTCTGCTTGTAATAATATAATTCAATCATGATTCGAAAGACACGTGGCGCCATTTATTATCATAAGAACGTTAATATTGTTTTCCTCGGGAACACTACTTTTTTTCGGGATGAAAAGTAACCTATTCCCGTCTCTGTAAAAAGGTTCAGTAGTTTAGGCGTGAAAAGGTAAACAAACAAACTTACTTTCGCATTTAGAATATTAGTTAGGAAGGATTACTTAGGATGGTAGGCCGCCGCCTATGGTTGGTAATAAACCAGTACCAGCTTGCCTTTTTTTTTTTTTAGAAATCATCAAATGACCACCCCCACTCTGGGCGGAGCAGAAGGGAGTGTCATTGACTTGTACTGACTAAAACCCATCCATGGTCCTTCTTTGCCCTTTGTGTTCCTGGGCCATGGTATCTCTTTCGAACAGTCCCGCAGCCCTGGCAGGCATCGACCCTTGCGGACCCCTACTTGGTTGCTGACATCTCTTTGAGGTGCGTGTGGAACACGAACGCGCCGTGTCCGTCATAAGACGGCCGGACACAGGCCCGCGCCTACGGTGGCCGGGAACCACCACATGACCCCCGACACCCAGGGCGTCCCCCGCGGCGGTTGGAACGTGAGGTTTTTTCCCTCTCACGTCCCGCCACCTCCTTTACTAGCATGACTGCTTCGCAGAAGGAAGTGACGGCTTCTCATTCCCTCTCGCTCCGGACCATGGCTTGAACCAGGGCCGGACGCGAGAGATCGCCGCCGCCAACCGCCGCTAGTAAGCTTGCCTCTTCTTCTATTGAAACTCCCTACTTCGCTAGGCCAGTTCAAAGTAACACCTTCGAGAGTCCGACTCAAACTTGTCTGGTTTTCCTTACAATATGTTCAAGAGTTCGTGTTCAAGAAATTTTCATTCGCCTTTTCTTTTACGTTCAAGGGCTTTCACGGTTTCACTTTTATCATCTTTACCGTTATATTCGTCATGAGGCGTCACCTCTGTAATCACGTGTGCTAATCGTCTAGTAGTTTGGCACGTGGCGCCACGCGTCACAAGCGCATGTTCATGGCTCATGGTGTTGTGTGTGTGCGTACGAGTATGTCCTTACGGGTTGTACTAAATGGCAGTTTTTACTTGCCAAAATAAATAAGACAAGACTTCAAAGAATCCTTTAATACTTAGATGGAACTAAGATGAAAGAAGATGGGAAATGTGATGGTACAGTAATGCTGAAAGAAGGTACGTTTTTTTATATATTTCTTCAACAATAATAAAATAGTTAAAATAAATTATCTTACTGAATTTTTTCGGCTGGAATACATCGACTGCAGCATAACTCGCGTCTGCTAAGAGCTACTGAGTCATTATTTCATTACACAATTAATGAATTTCAATTATTCAACTTCAGATAAAGAATCAACAGAAATTGTTGTGGATTGATGACTTGATGAGTAAGAGTTTAAATGTTCATAGAATGGTAGACCGGAAAGAGACATGTAAACAGTACTGTGAATACTCGACCCGTCAGTCACTATAATACAATGGTCATTAAATACTTTAGCGTTTTCAGTAGAAAAAAATATTTACTTACCTAGCATTTTTAAAGGGGTGGGGCAGAAGTAAATAAACTAAGTAGTAGGAAATTAAAAATGCTATTTATTTACTGACTGATACGTTTTATTGACTGCACTACCCCTTATTTCAATAATAACCTGCGAGGGTTCTGGATATATCTAGCTAAAATTTCGTTTTCAAATGTTTGTGGTGCTTCCAGAACCCTCTTTCTATGCACACTCATCATACAGAGGCCGACATACGGTTTTCTGTCATTGTTGACCTTTACCAAGTTTTTATTGCAATTTGAAAAATGTTAAAGTACCCAAATGAAAGGTTAAAGGTTGCAGGGATCCGCTGGATGCGAGACGCGCGGGACCGGTTAATGTGGCGACACTTGGGGGAAGGCCTATGTCCAGCAGTGGACGTCTTTCGGCTGAAATGATGATGATGATCCAAATGAATATTTAATTTTGTCATTATATTAATTTTGCCTAAAAATTCTTAGCTTCGGGTCAGAGATCAGGGAGGGGCAAGCGCCCCACCCTGCCCCACCATGGGTAGGCCCATGATTTACTTGTCTTTTTTTCCTAAACAGCAGAGAACATATGATCGATTGATACAACGAGATTGATTCGAGAAATTCATCTTTCACGAGTATGAGACTGAATTGAAAACAGATTAAAGAATTTGTAGCTCCAGAAGTAGTACTGGCTCTGTGGTGTTTAGTCTGAATACTCCGATACAAATCCGAGGATTGGAACCGCATGATTGGGAATTGAAGTATCTACCTGAGAGAACGTAATACGCTCATCGCACTCCCTTATGTGCCGTCTGAAACGGACCATCTTGAATCGAAACCTTTGATCTGACCATCTTGAATCTGAAAAACATATATGGAATGGTTTCCTATGCTGAGGTACAACTGTGACTGACATTTGACGCCAAATTTAGAAATTCAGCTCTCGGTGCTGAGTCTGGCATTGAAAATCCGACAAAAGGTTTACAGTATTTAGGCATTAATTCAGGTATAGCCTAATGTAAGTGAATTGGGCAAAAGAGGCATCCGGGACAGATACAGCTACCAATTATCGGTACCAACTATTGGTACTAACCATCGGTAACAACCATCGCTAATATTTTAAATATAATTGGATTTGTTTAATTAGAATTTTAAACCGTTTTAATTGGAACGATATACTTGATATAATTGTTTTAGTTAAGTACATATTAAATAATGGATAAATAACTGGTTTAATAAACCATATAGTTTGTTTTTGAGTTCTGTTAATAATTTTTGTCGCAATTATTATTATGGAATGGAATGCAATGCAATGCAAAGGAAATAATATTATTTTTTGTACTTGTTTATAATTTATATAAACTATTACAAAAAATAATAGCTTGTTTTCAAATATTAATTGAAAACTATAAATCTATACTAATTAGTATTTCATCTCCATTTAAATAAACGGAACCGTTTATTTAAATGGAGATGAAATACTAATTAGTTATACCAATCTCCATAAAATTAATATCGACATGTTTATTGTTAGGTAATATAATTATACAATTTTGTTAAAAGGGTATTTATTTTCCTTTACGGAACTGGCCAACTGACGGACAACGTACAGCTTGAATGACTAAATATGACATTTGGAACCTTACAGTTTTTGAGGTCCAGACACGAAAATTTTTTGAAAATTTTTTTGAATCCTTCCTTGAGCAGGTATATTATATTATATAATCTCTAGTTTCCCAAAAAAAAACACTTACATAACCCTCGCGGTTCTGTGGTGAACTGAAAACGTTCAAACGGTCAATGTTAGCTGTTACTCAACTCGTTACAAACGTAAACGTTATTTCTGCAATGAATGAGCGGTGTTATCGCGACGGCTTACAGGTTCATTAGCAAATCATTTTCACATTTCTTTACGAGTGTTTGCTGCAATTGCAATAACACCGGAATTCTCGAAGCTAATAAATTATCAACACGTCAAGTACACGTGCTAAACCACCCAGTTGTCGCGTTACCAATGTTTGTTAAACACTGAAGATTTAACCCTTTGACTACTGGCTAACCGGAAATGATGGGGGAATACATTTCCTTAGTAGTTAGTTACCAACGCCCTTTTCATGTATTTAGAAAAAATGTATTTTGTTTTTGTCAGATTTTTGTCACGGACGCCTGTCTCTGGCATCTTTAGTTTAACTTAGAATAGAATAGAATAGAATAGAATAGAATAGAATAGAATAGAATAGAATAGCATTTATTTGCAAATATGGGTTGTACATAATTAGGTAGTAGTAGGTTTACATCAGAGTTCTGCCATATTTCACCATTCGGCATGCAAACATTTTTATTATATAAAATTGTTAAAATTTAAATTCTTATTGGAACATTGAATTAGTTATGTCATTCTCATTAAATAAAATTATTAAAATTCAAATATTCATTAAAAAAAAAAACTTAATTATTACATTAAACCTCAAAAATTGTCAGTAACAGTAGGTCAACAAGAAATACAAAATCGTGGTCCGAAGATAAATAAACAAACAAATATTAAAATTCCAGGTCATAGACAATACACCATAATTATTCCGTACTAAATAAATTAATCAATTAACAATTCGAGGTAGTTTGATAAAAATTGTCCGTTAAAAACTCAGTTACACTGTAATACGTTTTATCTATTAATAATTTACGAAGTGTACTTTTAAATTGCACCGTTTTCAAGTCTTTCCAAGCACTTGGCAATTTATTATAAACAGCTGGGGCCATGCAATAAATACTTTTGCGCATCATAGTGGTTTGACACGGTACATTATTTAATTTTGAATTGTCACGTCTGTTTCTTGGGTATACATCGGCCAAACGTTCAAAACGATTTGGATTGTTCTTCACAAACATAGCCACTTCAAGAATATAGATAGAAGGAAGGGTCAATATGTTGTACTGCTTGAAATATGGCTTGCAACTGTCGGTGGTTTTTACTTTAAACATTGACCGGATGCACCTTTTTTGAGCCTTAAATGCTGTCTCTTTGTCGGTGGAGTTCGCCCAGAAAATGACACCGTAGCGTAAGTAAGATTCAACTATACCGTAGTAAGCCGAAAGAAGTGCTTTTGTATCTACTACTAAGGATAATCTATGTAAAGCAAATGCAGACGAACTCAATTTTTTACACAACATGTCGATATGTGCTTTCCAGTTTAAACTGCAGTCTATTTGTAATCCTAAAAATTTAATATCAGTTACTTCATCAATGTTGTTATTTTTGTGGTGTATGTGAAGGTTTGGTACACGAGGCATACGTTGTCTGAAGTGCATTATCTTAGTCTTGCTTAAATTTATATTCAAATTATTTTTATCTAGCCATCTAATCAAATTGTCAAGAGAATCATTTATGTCCGTTTCATATGTATTTACGTTTTTACACGGGATCGTAATGGTACTATCATCAGCAAACATAGTTAAGGGATGTTCAATGGACGTGGGCATATCATTAATATATAATATAAATCCAAACGGGCCCACAACGCTTCCCTGTGGAACACCGAATGTAATTTTGCGTTCTCGTGACCGGGATGTCTCTTCATGTTTATTAATTACATTGATGCGACTAATTTCGGTTATCTGTGTTCTGTTTTCTAAATACGATTTAATTAGTTCGAGCACGTTGCCTCTTATGCCGTAGGCTTCTAACTTATTTAACAATGTATTGTAATGGACATAATCAAAAGCCTGCGTCATATCACAAAATATGGCACAAATTGGGAATCGTTTATCCACATTTCTAATAATCGGAAACAAAAAGTCATAAATTGCCATATCAATGGTTCTATGCTGCCTAAATCCTTTTTGTTCTTCACATAATATGTTATTCTTTTCAATGAAATTAGCTAGCTGTTTGTAAATGTACTTTTCGAATACCTTTGAGATGACTGGTATGAGTGAGATGGGTCTATAACATTCCATCAATTCCTTATCTACTTTCTTAAATAGAGGTTTAATTATAGATATTTTTAATGCTGCTGGATATACACCCGTACATATACTGAGGTTGATTAAGTGACTCAGATGACTGCATATCTCGACTGATACAGACTTTATTATTTTAGTGGCGATCCCATCAAAACCTACACTACCAGTGTTTTTTAATGACATTATTATTTTATGTATGTCGTGTGGTGTGCTGGGAGCCATAAACATTGATTTAGCACTTCTTGATGTAATTGATGCGTTTGGTTTATATTCAGCTTCTAATTTTGGATCAATTTTATCAACAAAAAAGTCATTAAAAGCATTAGCGATATCCAAAGGTTTGTGAATAGTTCGATTACCAATTCTTAGTTTTTCAATTTGCTGTTTAGGGATATTGTTATTTGTCCGATTAATTATTTGCCAAGTAGTCTGTGATTTATTTTTTGATTGTTGTATTTTGTAATTATTCTGTGCTTTCTGTGTCAGATTAATAATTTTACTATACAATTTAGAATAAGTAGCAAATTTCTTTTTATTTTCGTGGTTTGGCTTCAATCTAAATTGCCATAAGAGTTTTGTTTTTTTCTTACTGCACAATTTAACACCATTTGATAACCATTTGGGTTTATTAAATGCGTTGATTTTGATTTCCTTGAACGGGAAGCATAAATCGTAGAACAATTTAAACGTGTCAATAAACTCATTATAAGCCAAATTAGGTTCTTCAGTTAGATATATCTCCGAGAATTTGAGACTGTTTATATAGTTTTTAAATTTCGCCATATTTTCGTTGCAGTAATCCCTTCTAGTTATATGCCAGTATTTTATTCTACATACAGTGGGTACTGGACATTGAAGCAGCTGAGCTGTATGGTCTGACAATGCAAATTCCAAGACGTCAGTTTTCACAGATTTTTTAAAGTTATGCGCAAAATTATCTATACATGTCTTACTCGCCATTCGAGTCGGTTGTTTAAGAGCAAGTTTTAAGTTGTAATTAAGTAACATACATTCCAGTGCAACTGAATTTCCATTCGGTTTTAAAATATCGATATTAAAATCGCCCGCAACAACAATATTCTTATTAAGCCGGTTGGATACATCTTTGAGTAACAATTCAAGTTTATTAAAACATTCAGTTATATTCTTAGTATTTGGTACTCTATAGAGACATATGACTATCAATTTATAATTAATTAGCTCAACAGCACAACACTCAAAAACCCCCGAAGATGACAATCTAGCTATTTGCGGTATTTCATTCCATTGGTGACAATTATTAACAATATAGAAATATATATAATAGAAACTCCAAGATAAGTCTAAATTAATTGAGTTGATATGGAAGTGCTATCTCGTGAAATACCTACCTGGAGACCTACATGAAATACCTAATTATCTCAATGTTGTCAGCATACAGAGAAATTGGCAACAAGCAGCACTAGAGGAGGCTTACCTAGCCTTCCCGGCTACGATTAATATGAGGATGTATATAAACGAAGCATGAAAATACATTAGTGCGTAGGGTTTTACTGTTGCATTTAGTCATCATCGGATTTCGAAGGGTTAATCAACGTGATGCGGGCGTGACTAAACCACGAGCTAGCATCTTATTCTTTACGACGATGTTTTCTTTCTAAAAGCTATAAACTGTTTATGATTTCATATCCCCCTATTTCGGTTCAAGCAAAATGTTTGATCTTAAAACGTAAACACACTCAAAGTCATTAGCGATACGTCATAATAAAGGGTGGTTGTGACGAATCTGTAACGGCCGGCGAGTAGTAAAACATTGTAACGTATCTTTGTAGTTTCAAGAATTTAAATTGAGATAATAACTGTACCCAAGTGCATCTATTATGTGTGTCGCATCTTGCGACCTTCTGAGATAATTCTGTGATGGGTTTTTAAAAAGTATGATTCTTTTTGTATTATTCTGCTAAAGTAGTAGGATATTATTCAGTCACGGTTTCAGTGCAGCTTATTTCTTTTGGCGCTTTTATGACATTGTTGTCGCTGTAGTAGTAGTCAGTGGCCCGAAAGTCTGGCTACCAGTTTTACCAAGGGTTATCGTATTACCTAGCAATACTGTGCCATTTTTCATAGGGAAGCCGGTAGGAATCGAATTCTATGGAACCTTCGCCACTGTTATATCTAGTACTAACTGGGTTGTGGAGGTCAGATAGGCAGCCGCTCCATGGAAAATACTGGTATTTAGCTGCATCCGTTAAGACTGGAAGCCGACCCCAATAATGTTGGGTAAAACAAGGCCGATGATGAATGACATTTTTGCCGCTGTTCGTGAAATTTGTCTGTTGAAATTGTTTTGAAAAAAAAAACATAATGGCGTGGCCACTCGCCAAAAGAACGATGCAGCAAAATATGTGTACTTACCTAATTGATTATAATTACGTACCAAACTAAATGGTAAAAAATGGACTGTTTGTACTCTAGTAGGTTGTATTAATAGGTACTAGACAAAAACCAATAAAGTAGACGAGAGCTTCCGAATTCCATTAGCCAAATTAAAAACTACATTGTGAATGGCTTGATTCAAAATAAATACCTAAAGGGTTTCCTGAAAACAGATTATAAACAAAACCAAATAACGTTCTCCGTATTATTTACATAAAATCTAATAAGAATAAACTTTCTATTGAAATGTCGTAGTAAATGTCTTGAGCAGACACGGCAGAGCCATACGGCTGGTACGGTTGTACGTAAATACTGCCAAGGTACAGGTGGACTGGCCACGTGACCACCAGGCCGCGTGACCACTTCAGATGCACTTCAAGATGTGCTTCAAGGCACGAAACTGACCTCTTTAAATCCGGGAAAGTTTTGTTCCAATATCATCGAGTGGCCTGGGGGCCAGATATGGAAGAACTTTGTGGTTAGGTAATTTTCTTTATTTACACTTAATACTTCCGGTGTAATGGAAAAAGCGATGCTGCTTCTCGGGTCATTTTACTTATATTTATGCGAAAGTTTGGATTGATGGATGTTTGTTACTCAATCACGTCAGAACTACTGAACGGAACTGGATGAAATTTGGCACAGAGGTAGATTATAATCTGAAGAGCCTATATGCTATCATATAGGCTCTTACGTTTATCCCGGGCGAAGCTGGTTACAAAATAATTATATACCTATGGAAGACCTCAGGATTACTAGCTTAAACTATTTTAAACGAAGGTTTAGTCTACACTGACTTAGTTTAGATAGCAAATATGTCGAGTATATTAAATCCATACTAATATTATAAGTACAAAAATAGGTAAATCTGTCTGTCCATGCGACTGTTGCCTTTTCAGGCCTTAGCGCTTGAATGGGTTGTTATGAAATGTGACACATAGGTACACCATAACTTGGGTTAGGTTAGGACATAAGATATCACGTTTTGACCCGGTACTATGCTCCTGTGGGATAATTCACGACTTCAGTGCGGGCGAATCCTTGAATAAAGCCTAGTACAGACTATAAATCTAAAAAGTTGACATAAAATATCACGTAACCACCTTTAATTTGATTATAAAACCTAACATGTAATTAATAGCGACAAGTACCGCTAAGATAAATGTGTTTATTAAAAGATTAGGGTTTCTGCGATAATCGTATTACACTTGTTTAATATGAGAGGGCAATGAATCAACAACACACGAAGTAGGTCACGGCCCTAGAGAACCTAAGCTCACCTGTTGCTACAAGTTGACTACATACTGTAAATGTAACAGGACGCTCAGCGGACACCGAACAAAAGTTTGGTCTCAGTTGTTAAGATCTCAAATTGGTATACACAATATAAATTTATCTAACCCTCTATCAGATAAATTAATTCCCATAATAAATATGGTTAAATCCGCTTTGAAGAACAGGCCCAGAACATAGTTCTGATTGATGATGTTTTGTTGTTTTGTTATTGTTAAGTTAACCGTAAACTATTTAGCGAAAAAAACTCTTTAAATAAAGATTAAAAAAAAAAAAAAGTTTGGTCCCACAGATTATATCTCAGTGTCTCATGATTAATAGTTATTACAATGATGTCAGCTTGACTGGTGTAAAATTAAAGTGAATTGTGAATAACATCACACCTGTAATCCCCGAAGAGAGAGGTGTACACCAACATTCCGCCAGTCATTTATAAGTCCCATGTACTAGGGAGCGAGCCTATTGCCATCAACCGGGCACAATTCCAGACTCCGTGGCTGCCACTGAGAAATTCAAAACCCAATAATATTTTGCCCGACCCGGGAATCGAACCCAAAACCTTATGCTCAGCAGTCGCGCTTGCGACCACTAGACAAATGAGGTGAAGTTTTAATTGGGATGAAATGAAGTTTTAAAATGTAGAAGGTAGATGTCAGGTGAGGACGCTCTAGAAGGACATACACCGACCTTATTGGTGATGTTCTTCAGAAAGGTGAGGAGCATAGCACTCGCACCTCGCAGTCGTCGTACGTGTATGACCAGATGTATGAACGTGGATGAGACGAATGGAGTATGTAAAGATTGTAGCAGGTCTGTATTTTCTGCCGGCCTCTATGTGAAAAAGGCGTGAATTTATTTACGTATATATGAAGTTTTGAATTGTAAAAAAACACAACTGAAAAATGTGTTTTTCCTACCAGGTTTGGTACCAAAGCATAGCATAGCAGCAGCCTATATAATGTTCCCACTGCTGGGACACACGCCTCCTCTCTTTGAGAGGGAATGGGCTATAATCCACCACGCGGGCCCAGTGCGGGTTGGTAGATGTCACATGTCTTCGAATTTTTAGATTCTAGGACATGCCGGTTTCCTCACGATGTTTTCCTTCACCGTTTTAAGAGCAGTAGTGATGAAATAAATTACACAAAGTAATGCGCCTGCCTGGGTTCGAACCCACGACTTACTGCTCGTAAGTCGGGACCGCTACCACTGGGCCACCGCTGCTCCAGGTTTGGTATCACGTGTTAAATGACCGCAGGCAGTTAGCCTGTAACCACATTACGACAGGATGACGTGTCCGCAACTCCACACCAATTCAAAGTTGACGGCGATGACGCATCTCCCACGAGGTCCCTAGCACTGCAGCGTCATCAACTTAGGTAGTACACTGGGGTTGATAAGAAATGCATATGTGGAGCAATAGGTACGAGTGACCCGTTAGGTCTATACTAATATTTACAAGTGATGTATTTTACAAACTATTTGTTATTTCCGTTGTTTTTTTTTAATAGAAACGTGTAAAACGGTACCTACTTGCTTTTAATGAGTGCCTCATTCACGGCATAAAATATGTAGTACTGTACGGTTGCATAGTTGGCCCTATGCACTCAAAAGACGCGTTGCGACGTAGAACCCATTTTGAAGCCTTGTAGGCGCTGCGTGGAAGGCTCGTAGACGCGTCGCCACATAGAATTCGTGTTGAAGCTTCGTAGACACTGCGTACCAACGATGTGACCCTATCACTGCAATGCGGTTCATAGACTTGTAGCTACGTGGAAATCACTTAGAAGCTTTTAAAACGCTGCGTTAACGCTGCGTTACAATTGCGTAGAAGGCTCGTAGACTCGTCGCTACTGAGGAGTTGCGTTGAAGCTTGGTAGCCTTTAGGTATGAGCCATGTGTAATTTTGTTTTTTTCTAAAGCTATTGAAACAACATGTTTTGATACGACAATCCTAACTAATATTATAAATGCGAAAGTAAGTTTGTTTGTTACCTTGCCATACCTAAACCACTGAACCGATCATCCTGTTTACATATACGTCGTCAGGTGTACAGAAACGGACATAGGGTACCTTTCATCCCGAAAAAAAGTACTGTTCCCGAGGATAACAACAATAACGTTTTTATGATAATAGGATACGAGTCATGATTGAATTATATTATCATAGAAACTAATTGTTAAATTATAAAATGACGCGAGCGAAGCCGCGGGCAAAAGCTAGTTACTAATAAAAGCTACCTTTATTTTGTCAGAATTGTTAAATGTTTTAAAATGCATGTGTCACTTATTATCGTGTCTTTGGTAAAACCTGAAAATTAAGGTCAAGTAGAAAGTGAACGTGGCGTGACAAAGTATTGGAAAAAAACATATTTTATTTATTTGTAAGTCACCTCCTCATTTCATGGTATTGATTGGCTAATATTTGATTAACTGCAACTCATTTAAATATGATGTTTGTTTTGAAAACTAATACATTTGAACGAACTTGTATGAGACATTTTTATTATCAATATCGCGAGCTTAAGTTTGCAAACTGTCATACACACTTTACCTATATAATGATAACATTGCCTATTTTCTGTGAAACTGAAAGTGGCATTTTGCTTTTCCTCGATAACAAGTTTTAGATTTTTAAGTTCGTCATACCAATAACTTTAATGTTGCAGAAGTACATCAAAATAGGTTTTGGTCCCCACGTCTCGTGGAGACAAGTCACTTTTATTTTTAGTCTTTTCTTTTCACAAAGAAAATTACAATAATGAGGTTAACAAAACAAAAATTAAATAAGAGTAAAAATATAAAGAGAATACATGATATCTTGTTGAGTATTGTGTATTATGCATGCGTGTGAGAAACTACATATGTGTGGGCGAGATGTGGTATGTGTATGATATGAGAAACTGTGTGTGGGCGAGATGTGGTGTGTGTATGTGTGTGTGTGTGAGAGTGTGCGAGGGTGAGTAGGGGGTGTGGGTGTGTAGGTATCTCCAAAAGTCAATATGATTACTTGACTTATTGTTTATAAAGTCTATAGTTTTTCTGTATCGTTGTAATCCAATCCCCAAGATAACTTTTGATTTGGGACTTGCATTTAGATCAAGTGTTATTACTAATAGTTTTATTTTACAAATTAGTTTGCGGCAAAGAAACCCATGTAATTTTAGCATCTTTTACCAAAATCTATTCTACATTTAGGTTCATGCCATTTAGGTTTGATGGAAAATACATTGGACTTCACAGTGACATTCATGAAAATCTCATATCCCCCAGTAAGGATCCAGTCAAACTGGTATTAATAAATTGCACAGACAGTTACCTCAGTAGTACTTGTATGGAGCTGTCAATAATGGAGGTAAAATAGCTCTCTCAGTTTCCATAAAAGAGGAGGTAGAAGGTAACATCCACTATTTAACCATAGATTCATAAACATTAGTCTCTCAGACAGCGCTTAACGTAAAAACGATTCTATTTTTTTTACGATGAAAAAAAGAGGGAAAGCTGACCCGTCGAGTACCTCCCTAAGTTATACGTCTACAAATGTTACGGCTGCGTTTTGCCCGCAGTTATGTGTCTGAGAGACGAATGTTTACGAATAGTGTATGTCTGGCAAGAGATATTGAAATTTTCGTTTTTATTATTTTTATGAAGCATATCTAATATAAGTTTATGATAACACTTGAATTAGCATTCAAACTAATTTTAGGCATTAAACCATGTTCAAAAGAAATGAATACAATGAAATGAATAATTTTTTGCATATCGTATTCATTTCTTTTAGTAATAGAGCTCAAAATCGGAATAAAGAAATATATTTGAATGATTTTATCCATTTAGACAATAACGATCGTACATATTTTTGTAAAACATAGGAAACTTAGGAATAACTAACAAGCAAAATTGCAAATGAACTTCCAATAGTTTAGTGTACCGAACCGCAGCTTTTATCAGGCGTCAGGAAATGTGAAATTTGATGCTATGCCTAAAAATAAAAGTACTGGAAAAATGTAGTATTACTACTATTAATTAGTATCTAAAAAAAATGCCAGTACCGAAATGATAAAAACCGTTGATGTCGGCGTTTTAATGTCAGCAATGAAACATTTTTGCGTTTAGGGATCCCCTATACCGAATATATGAAAATAATTTATGAAATTAAACAGTTATTTAATAAAATATGTTTTATTAACAAAATAAGAAAAAAATCCACACTCGCAAAACGTTTCGTTTGTGGAGGAGAGTGATCAAGAATAGTGTTACATGTGTTTATGAATCTAAGGTTAAGCCGATAAACTTTATAACTATCAACTTGTTATTGTGAAAGCGCTTCCTGTAAACCCAGTGAGTCACAATTTCAACGATACACATTAATAGCCTATTATAAATTTGTTTTACCGAGTGAAGCTTGTAAACGTCACGAGCGTCTTACTAACTGGGAGGCCGAGACAAGAATATTCTAAGAAATCATGACAGTTGATACTTGTGTGAGTAAATTCAATTAAGTTAAACCCTTACTGGAACTAGACTGGATGTAAGCCTCCTAATAGACACATCATACGACGTCACCACACCAAGATTTGAAAGAGTAGGACCATGGAATATCTTGCCAGTTTTCAGACTAAATGATCGACTTTGGCAAATCCAGTAATAATTAGACGTTTTTATTTATATTAATGTTATAAATGCGAAAGTAACGCTACTTTTTTAAAGGATTTAGATAAAATTGTGGCGAAAAGGTAGATCGAAACAAACAACTTCTGATAGACTTGCTAGTTTTACGATAAATGTTGTGAGAATTTGGGATTGAGTTATTATGTCTAATATAAACTTACAAGAAACTGAAAAAGATATATTAAACTACACAATTTCAATATCACTGCTATCAACAGTTTACGTAACCCGTTAGCATCCACAAAAAATATAAACACGAAGTTTGATGGTACTTCTCACTTCTCACCCGAGCGCACTCTAACGGATTGGCAAAACATTATTTTAATGTCAGACAGTGGCCAGTTTTTTTTATTGCAATGTTTATTTTCTCCATCAATAAGTTCTCCGAAGCTGACTCACCTGTGGTGTGGTGCAGACATTTCTTTCCCATAATATTGTGTTGGAGCCCCTGTTTAAGCGGTGGGTAGGTACAATTTGAATTGTGTGGTATTTCACCACATGCTTGCGTGACAAAATACGGTAGCTCTAAATTCAAAGGGATTTTGTAGGCTGCATGGTGATTCCGATATTGTGGTGCCCTAATTTGAAAACTGTGGAAAAGTTTCATTTTCTTATTCTACTGCAACTGTCATGGGAACAGTCGGCTGGTGTGTTAAGGATGATAATGATGTCATCTAGCAGGTTTCGGCCACAGTGACTGAATATGTGTTGCTCTTTCATGTGCTCTCTTGTAACTAGCATATCCAACTTTGGAATAGGTAAGCACTTGTTCGTTCATATATTAACAAGTACAAGTCCCCGCAGTTCTTCAGGCCTAATCTTACCTGGCATTTTGCTACTAATGATATCACGCTGAACAAAAAAAAGCTCTTCTCTGTGACTCACGACCGTAGTAACCGCAAATCCGCGCATAAAACTCGTTTCATCCAAAACAGATAGCTATTTATTCAAAGTGCGAGTCCTGACTCATGATCTGGGATCGTGATCATTGTGAATCGTCTTCAAAACGCGTGAAATGTTCATTGTTCAGTTCTGTAGGCATTTTTTAGAAAGTTTAAGAAAATAATTAGAAAATGAGAGCGAATTATGAACGTTATATAATATTTCTATGATTCTTTTATAGTTATATTTTTATTACGTCCGTCTCTTGACTGTCCTTACGTAGGCCCTACGTAATACAGACGAGACAGACGCTGTTACGTACGACAATAAGACGTACTGAATCTCTTTGTCCCAGACAAGCGTCTGGGGAAGTAAGTAGGTACTTACTACAACCATACCCGTAGCTGCGTTGCTGTGTTCCGTTCCGGTTCGAAGGGTATAAGTGCCGGTGTACCTAATTACAGGCACATGAGTCATTTCAACTTTGTCTACTAAACTAAACCGAGACACCTGCTATGACCATGCGTAAGCATTGACTTTGCCAGTAGCCGGGGCTGTTTGCCACAAAAACAATTTAAAAATGATTACTATACTTATATAATATAATTATAATATCCCAAAAGCCTATAACATTCTTGTTCAACTTAAGCTTTTTCTTCGACTCAGAATGCCTACAAAATCAGCCTATAACGGTTCCACAAGCCTCCTCCCGGCAGTAGGGAGTGCACCGTAATACACCACCCGGGCCCAGTGAGTTTTGTTTAATAGAAAGCCTAATAATTAGTAAATCCTTGATAGAAAGAAGTAATCGCATAAAATGTGAGTTCGCTTTTTAAACGTTTTCTCTTTTTATTCATCCTGAACGGCCAGAAAATCTCTGTGGAAAGCTGTACGTGTAGGAACATCCACCTTTTGTAATTTTTATTAAAAACATGATTTATATGGTAAAATAATCGAGATTTATGTAACAGAAATGCCCTAGTGACCTAAATGTGTTATTGAGGTTAGCAGAGCATCCGTAATATGCTGCAATTAATGGAATATTGTAACATTATTACAGTTCATACTATTAATAGCGTTGTTACGTTGCAGTAGTTTAGGCTAAATGGCTGTCACGCAGAGCACTCGATCGAAGTTTCAATAATGCAACCTGTAAACGGACCCTTCACGAAGGTGTCAACCATATTGACGGCATTTTGTACATCAAATTAAGTAACTCTTCTCAAAAAATATTTTTTTGAAATGTCTTTTTTTTTTGTCGGGGAAAAAAATCACGTTTTACGGTAGGAATCAAAGTAACGCACTCAACCCTGGTTCAAGCCATGGTCCGGAGCGAGAAGAAATGGGAAGCCGTCACCACCTTCTGCGAAGCAGTCATGCTAGTGAAGGAGGTGGCGGGACGTGAGAGGGAAAGAACCTCACGTCGCAGCCGCCGCGGGAGACGCCCTGGGCGTCGGGGGTCACGTGGTGGCTCCCGGCCACCGTAGGCGCGGGCCTGTGGTCGGCGAGTTATGGGCTAGCTCGCCGTCCGGCCGTCTTATGACGGCAGACCGTGTCGACGGCGCGTTCATGTTCCACGCGCGCCTCAAAGAGATGTCAGCAACCACGTAGGGGTCCGCATGGGCCGATGCCTGCCAGGGCTGCGGGACTGTTCGAAAGAGATACCGTGGCCCTGGAACACAAAGGGCAAAGAAGGAACATGGATGGGTTTTAGTCAGTACAAGTCTGACACTCCCTTCCGCTCCGCCCAGAGTGGGGGGGGTCATTTGATGATTTCCCATCAAAAAAAAAAAAAAGTAACGCACTCAAAGCATAGTACTGATGGATGCATTGAATAGTAAGGGGGTCATGGAGGTATTTAAAGTAAAGTTATAAATAACAGTAAGCCTTGTATTATTTGAAAAAAAAAAACTGTTGGAACTTTGAACCCCCATATTTCACTAACTACAAGGATCCTAGGTATGGTCCAGAATCAAAAAAATTTTCGTAATGACGGGGAAAACAAGTGCCTATCGGCTTCGTTAAGGGTATTTTTACACCTATTAAAACCTCTCCGATCATAATTCATCAGAGCAGCGCAAAAATCTAGGCTCAAAGTAATCTTGTTGATGGTCAAGGTGATACATATCTCGATTGCCAATAGATGATTAATTTGGGTCTGAAAGACATGCGTCAGCCATGTTGACTCATGTCGAAGAATCTGGGATCCAAACAGGTTACTGCTGTATGTTCGCTACTTCCGGCGAAGGCATTTCCACTCTGAGCTGGGGCTCCTAATGATTACTAGGTTGCTAGGTTATCTAACTGGGATAAAAAATATTACAAATAACTATTGGCATTTTTGTGAGTAAACGCACTATATGGTATCCAGATCATCAAAATTCTGTTGCAACATTGATTTCTTCTGGTTAAGGAAGATCTAAAATAATATTAGTTTACGGGACCATTTTGAGGGTTGTTCACATGGCAGATGACATCGCGGCAGGCCGGGGCGAAGATGGCGGGATGAGCTGGACTCCTACTAAAAAAAGCTAGTTACATCCAAATAAACCTAGTTAGAACTGGAAAGAGAGTAAAGAGGCATTTGCAATGCAGTAGGAAAACTCTGAAAAAGGGCTTTCAAAATTTTATTGTCTATTAATAACTTTTCATTAATTATAATTGCTTTCGTTCACGTCTTAATACGATTGTGCGGAACTGACCGATTACCCATTGGCCATTTGAGGTAGTCAAGCGGTCTAATGTAACAAGGCCAGTTCAGTCTGTTCAGTGGCTTTCCATGAATAATCAAATCTGGGAATTGCATTATTGCCTATATGCGTTAGCACCCTAGTATACACAATTACACTAGCAGCTCTGTATCACAGAATTATCTTATGAAGCTACTATGATGTAAAAGGTGTAAATAAACCCTTAACATAAAAGAAAGGCACTTGTTCTCCCCGCCACTGCGATAATTTTTTTGTTCTAGACCATATCTGGGAACCTTCTAGTTACGGAGATATCGGGGGTCAAAGTTCCAACTTTTTCACAAGTTTTTTTTCAAAATACATGTTTTTAATGTAAGATTTTTACTTTACACACCTCCACGACCCTCGTAATATTCAATCCATTCATCAGCACGATGCTATGAGTGCTTTCCATCGAGTCCTACCGCAAAACGTGATTTTTCACTCCAAAAAAAAAGTCGATTCCCAGCAATAATTTTTGCGTAAAGTTACTTAGTTTGATGTACAGAATGCTTGGTTGACGGATATGTGAAGGGTCTGTTTACGCCCGGTATATGCCTACAATCCATAAAGTGAACCCCATCCATAAATAATTATAGGTCGCGATATTAGGTTTATCATATTAAGTTTATGCAAAAAACAAACTTTAACTGTTTCCGTAGATTTTGAATACTAACGAAAGGAAAAATCATTTCTGTAAAGATATCAATGTAAAGATATCAGTTATAGCACAAGATAAACAATTCGTTTTCAACCGAATTGGGTCTACCAATTCCAAATGTTACCCCGTTCTTGTATAATGTTGACCAACAAGAAATTCTTCGCCGCATTCCAGAGCAGTGGAAGTGTTCGGATCCATCACTTCCGTTCATACAGGTATAGAATGCATAATCTACGTGCATCTGGCGCCTCGACCTCACATATTTGGACTAACATTCCAATAAATTGGCTGATGATCTGACGGATATATCAGTTCCTGTGGTCGTAGACATCAGGGATTCAGGGCCAATGTTACAAATTGTTGGCCAGGTAGGTAAACAATTGTTACGTCATCAGTGGTCGGTACTACATTGTTAGGAGAGTGAACTTGACTGAAGGCACGTATATTTATGCGCAAGATTATATAATCGTTGGTGCCTTGACCTAGAACAATAGTTTTCCTTTTATGCCGTGGCGGTAAGTAAGTTTTTTTCCGATTGACATAAGAAAATAAAATTTGTGGGATACATACAGCTATTTAATAATATCTATTTACCTTAATTAAGTAACTTTTGATTTACTTTTATCATAGTTTTTTTTTTAAGTCGAAACAGTTTTCTATAAAATCGAATCTTGTTTAAATCTATTAAAATCGACCCTTTTAATATCTTGTGTAGACCAGTACCTGTAAGTACTTTAATACTTTTACTATTTTATATTTCGAAGTCACTTTTATGTTTAACTTTGGTAAAGGTTTACTTAGTTTTATTTCGTTTATATCTTTATATTAGTTTTATCTTCCTTTAAAAGGTTTTTTAATGTTCCATTATGGTATTTGGCAAGCATGTCATAGGGATTATCGTGTTTACTGGTGAAACTTAAATCGTGGAGATAATGCACATCACATGCCAAGATAATAGAGAGTAGAAAGTGCCCTTGAATTATTTTATCGACATAGTGTATGCGACACTTTACGAAATAGGTATTTGTTAATGCATGCCACAAATATTCCTCATTTGTCAAAATTTAAATCTCGCCAATATAATATGGTGTTTTATGGTAGTGGCATAATTTGCTGTTTCCGACGTTAGCTTGCGGCTGCTCCGAACCATTTCGAACATGAAATGGCCATATTCCGGTGTTGATTTATACAGGAAACGAGGTGTTTCATGTGATCAATGGATTCTGCATTATGCAAATCAAGCGAACGAATTGACGGGAGCTGTGATCGAACTTCCGCCGATTAGCAGTCGTTAATTTGATGGATTTATCCAATTTTACACCGATTTAACGTTCAACTTATATCATTCACGTAACTAATTCGGACTGTTTATGTTTTTGTTTATATTTCGATCGGCGTGGTTATCACGACGATTGTTATTTGGTAGCTTAAATTGGGCAGATTATCTTTATTATGCAGTTTATTAAAGGCTTGTATGGTAATGCGGATATTGTTGGCACGGAACGGCCGGATGTGTGTGTTATGTGATTTACCTTACTATTATATAAATAACTCTTTTTAAATCGTGCAAACATTATAGGGTGCAGGCAGGTAAAGAAAACAACATCTCCTTGAATGGTAGATTTGTTTGGCGTTAGACTTGATTAAACGGGCTTGTGCATTAGGGAGTAGGAAGCAGTTGAAGCAGTGTTAGATGTAAGTAATCGTCAGGATCTGGGTCGCGCGAGATGGCGCGTGTAAGCGCGGGAGTGGCGACGCCTTCCTGGCGCCCGGCGGCGCCCGCGCTGGCTACAACGTAGTATTGATACCGACCGATACGGAGTGCTAAACCAATATTTGTTATGTTTGAAAGTTATATATTTTTGATAGTTATATGTTTTATTCTGAGGTTTGTTTTAGAATTGTTAAATAGTTATTTTCAAAAATAGTTAAGTGTATTACTTTCAGGTTTCAGCTTCTGTTTGAATTCATTGGCGACACCTCCTCGAAAATGCCTGCAACCATCTTAAATCAATTTTGACTTGGTTAAAATTATAAGTTCAAGAAATAAAGCACGATATGAGGAAGTCTAGCGACCCTGTCATCGGCTTGATCAGCTGTTTACTTAAAATTATTATTTTAGGAAAAATAAAAGCACATCCTTCTGTAAAGTTACACCAATTATGAAATTATCAAAGTGTGCTATTAAAATGACCTCAAATTCACAAGTTACTCGACGTTACTCCGAAAACAGTAGAAGATTGATTTACAGTAAACCGCCATTTACATCTGGATATGTGTAATTTATCTTCTTTAATTTATAAATAATGGTTGCAGCTCACCATGACGAACGATGACTTATTCGAACATTATGTCTGTGTAATATTCTATTAACGGTACTCCGGCGTTCAGATATAATAACTTATCCCAATTTATGGGACTGGTGTCTATTTGCATAGATGGTTCGTTTGTGATTCGGTGTGCAGAGATCCTATTGACCAGATAGGGCGAATTGTTGCCGGGGATAATTACGGTGCAGGAATTGAACCCGTATCGTGTGATGATATCTGAATACGTTTTATTGGTCAGGGAAATGTATGTGTGTATGGTAATTGTTTGGTTGGTTCTAGTTTTGCCATTCCGATTAACAAAGGCTATTGTCTTTTATTCCAACCGCACTGCGGACACTTGGTGGATCATGGCTAACTGCCTCTCCTAGTGAAGTAGCCTTTGTCTCAGGAGTGGGAAGTGGGAATACTTAATTGGCTGATGATGTTAAATATCAATTATTACTTAGCGAGTTCATTGGCGCTCTAACATCAAAAATAAAGATAGAAGGACATGTGCACATACCATGTAAGTCGCACAATTTAAATTTCAAATAAAGTAAGTGTACCAACCTTTCTAAAAATAGAAAATTGACCTTTTTTCAGTTTGTTCAGTCGTTGTTTAATTTGGCCTCCACATAGTATAATCGTACGTGCCCCGCCTGCATGAAAGTTAGTTTGAACGGTTTTCGTAAATTGGGTGTGAAAACTGAATGACTTTCCCGTGGGCCAGAAAGTTTTAAGCCGGAACGTTAATAACGCAAATACTATTGTGGTGAAGATCACACCTGGGTCACAGTGCTTCTCAAAAATGGATAAACTATAAAACTAGATAGCATTTTGGACATATTTATAATTGATTGATAAATAATAAGAATATTTGAGAAGAAAACAATCATTGACATTTGCATTCTGCATTATGTGAATAAAAGAATGTGAGTAGTTTATTTTCTACTAAGGTGTATTGTTTTCCACCTAATCATAACGTGTGCAGTTATGGACCAGGGAGCGATGGTGGCCCAGAGAGTGATGGTAGGCCAGGGAGCGGTGGTGGCCCAGGGAGCGGTGGTGGCCCAGGGAGCGTTGGTGGCGCAGGGAGCGTTGGTGGCGCAGGGAGCGGTGCTGGACCAGGCAGCGGTGGTGGCCCAGGAAGCGGCAGTGGCCCTGGGGGCGGCGGTGGCCCTGGGAGCGGTGGTGGCCCTGGGAGCGGCGGTGGCCCTGGGAGCGGCGGTGGCCCTGGGAGCGGTGGTGGCCCAGGGAGCGTTGGTGGCGCAGGGAGCGTTGGTGGCGCAGGGAGCGGTGCTGGACCAGGCAGCGGTGGTGGCCCAGGAAGCGGCAGTGGCCCTGGGAGCGGCGGTGGCCCTGGGAGCGGCGGTGGCCCTGGGAGCGGCGGTGGCCCTGGGAGCGGCGGTGGCCCTGGGAGTGGCGGTGGCCCTGGGAGCGGCGGTGGCCCTGGGAGCGGCGGTGGCTCAGGGAGCGGTGGTGACCCAGGGAGCAGTGCTGGCCCAGGGAGCGGCGCTGGCCCAGGGAGCGGTGCTGGCCCAGGGAGCGGTGGTGGTTCGCTCTCTCCCTTTCACACAGAAGACGCTTGTGTCCCAGCAGTGGAAACATTAAAAGCTTATTATGTTGTCTAGAAAACGAAACGTGGCCATAGGACGTTAAATCAAAATGTTTTATTGTCATCATAATTATCGTCCAAAGTAATAAAAGCATTATAAGAATCATTTATCACACGTTTACACTGTTATAAAGATAAAAATCAATAAATTATTTCAATCGAAAAAATTGCTGAGATATCGTAGAAAGTTTTACAATCATTGCCTCGGGGTTCATATTCCGAAGTTATTCCGAGTGTTTCTGCGTACTCATTAGTGAAATTGGTCAGTACGTTCATCTGAATCGGAGGCACTAATACGAGCGCGCTCTTAACGCAGCGTATTCTCTACGAACGATTTTGAAACGGAGAATAATAATACTATCCTATAACATAGCATTTTGCTTATTTTTTTTTTTGCGAAAACCGCAATCCATGGATTCGGATAAATTCTTAAAAATAAGTCAATATTATCTTATAAAGTGAAACGAGTATTTTTAATTTTAAAAATCGCTCTTTTGTGTGGATCCGTTTAGTCCGAACGCTTGTGCCGGTGCGTCGCGTCCGTAGGCGAGAGTCCGAGAGGTATGGACATGGCACGGCTTGATCAAGTGGTTTTACTCATCATGTAGGTGGGTAATACGGTATTATTGGCAGCCAATCAATTTGACGTGAAGTGATATTAACTTCTTTAGTGAATGTTAATACGGGTCACAAATATTTTATTGTATTATTTTATACATTGTACTCCGATGATTATTGCTTATAAAACTTGCAGTGAAACTATGGGTATACCTATGAATACATTTTTTGGTAACTAAAGATCTTATTGAAATTGTTAAAAGCATTCTTAATAAGAAACCTAAGCGCCCTTGCTGAAGACACACAGCCACATTCAGTTTCAATTAGAGTCTATTCACACGGGACGCATTTACAGTTCCGAGATCACGGTCAATCCTTATTATTGAAATTAATCAAAAATGCACAACGGTCGACCTTCGACGGCAACTAATGTGTGGCGTGTGATGAGGCAATGCGCGTCAAATCGCCGGCATTCCGGATCGTTCGCGCACCGTTACGGTACCCGGACACTGCTCTTGCGCAACCGAACGCATTCGCTTGCCGGTTATGTAACGCCTGTTGCATCGTCTGTCCACACTATGGGACGGGGAATTTGGAAGGTCACGGAAAG
This sequence comes from Noctua janthina, assembly GCA_963576755.1. Classification (NCBI taxonomy): domain Eukaryota; kingdom Metazoa; phylum Arthropoda; class Insecta; order Lepidoptera; family Noctuidae; genus Noctua; species Noctua janthina. The sequence continues at coordinate 12,988,608 of OY755055.1, forward strand.
GAAATGGTCTTGAAATCCGGGTTCATATGTTAATTTTTGATAATTTAGGCTAACTACGTGCTTACAAGCCGAGTCATAAAATAAATAAGTCTCTCTTTAGAAATTACTACGGATGTCCTCAATGGATTTTGTTACGTTAAGCGTATGACAGACATAAAAAATATTTGTGTTATAAAGATATTTATCTTTAAATGTTTCGTCTTTCCTGTAAATTATAGTCAGCTTCGTCAAAGACTCATGTCCCAAAACAAATCACGATAGGTACTGATTTGTTCTGAATCTTGGCTCAGTTTTATAGAGAACATTTCAGATGTAACACAAAATAAGATTGAAAAGCTAATTAACACCGTTGATTTTTAAACCGTTTTATTAAAATGACACTGTGAGGACTTAAACATAACTGGCTAAATGTGGGTGAACTTAAAGCATACTTCTGCCTAACCCTTAGGAGACTATAGGTGTGATATTCGTTTATTAATTAAAAATGTATGCTCTTTAATCATCACCTTACTGTACTTATCCTATGTTTCTTGGTGTCATTTACTTCTGTAATCTTTTTCCTTTAATATCCTCACACAATTCATCCATCTTCTTTGGTCTTCCTGTGATACTGTCCCTCTCCATCCATAAACATTTATGTCCATCATTCTATAAATAAAAAAAAAATATCGCGATCAAAGCTGTAAAAAATAGCGGTGTGTGTATCGAGCGTGTGCGTGCAGAAGAGCAGCGCACGCGCACGCGCCGCGCGGCCTTGACAATGTCGTCGCCGGCGCCGCTGCTACAGCACCACTGTGGAGTGAGCACCTTTCATTTTGTTACAAATAAACAAGCTAAAGCCACTACGAATAAGCAAAAAGTATTTTTTTTTTAATTTACTTTTCGTTACATTACATTGCTGTGGGTGTGTAGGAGGAATCATCCACTTTCTGTATTTTGTCTATTTATGTGACTTTTTATTCCCTTAGAACAATTTCACAAAAGAGGAATACCCAGAATGGATTTATATATAAAAAAAACTCAATAACTGATACAATTTCTCAAATTGATAAATTTATTCGAGCGGTGCCACTTTTTTGCGAACGACCCTTATATCGAATCCCGCCATGTCGACTTGTGAAACAAAGGACCTCTGTGTAACTTTTCGGCGATTGCTGGCGTGATGTTATGTTTTGTTTACGTAATTCATACTCTCACGCATTGGTCTGTTTGTGTCCGAAACTGGACGGGGAATCCCAACACTAATACTTACAGATTAGCGAAACCGTAAACACGTACTGTACTTACAATTTTATGTGCTGTCAAAAAAACCTCGAGCTATATTCTAATTGGTGGACGCTAAATTGGGGCGTGATTAACCTTTCAATAGTTTTGTTGGGTAACTTGATTGGCTGTTGCAAATAAAATTAGCTACTGTGATAATTAATTTACTACTAAATTCCGATGTCAATTTCATGTATGGTGCTCACTCTAAACGGTAATCAAAGTGGATCTAATGTAATTTATATGCGTTGAACTACAAGCCATGAAATATCGAAGATTTGTGTTAGGTAGGTAGTCGATAGAATTTTATAATTTTTTTATATTTTATTTACTTTGCTCAAACAAATAAAATACAAAAGAATTATAAAATTCTATCTTTTCGTTTTCTAAACAATCTCGACCATTTAAGCAAAGGTGGGTCAGCTTATTGCTATCAGTCACTGTACATCATGGAAACTAGTTTCCGAAATTATGTTTCATTTGAATTTCCGATTAACATGTCGTAATATTATCAGTTCGATGCAGTAGGTACATTAACGCATAAGCAATAAAAAATACTTTCCCTTAATAAAAAATATATTACAAGGTTGATGACTGTGATAAGAAAGTGCCATGCATTTTATATATAAAGGTAGAGAATAATGGAAGCGATAAAATGGTTCCCGAGTCCAGTCCCACTGGATGTAGTTGAATATCAGTATTTAAAATTTTCTCTATGTACATCATAGAAATATTTAAAAAAAAACCGGCCAAGTGCGAGTTGGCGTCGCGCACAAAGGGTTCTGTAGCACCAAACAATATTTCATAGGCCAATTTACACTTAACCCAACAGCAAAACTAAATTTATTAAAAACTAAGTTACTGCTACAGTTTCACGTAAAAGTAATGTCCCATATCTCAAAAACTAAATCTAAAATCTTATTCAAACCAATTATCATTGAAAGCTCTTTTTACGTTCGGAAACCCAAAATGAAAGGGGGAGGGGATAGAATTTTTACGGCTTTATCAGCGAATATCTCATCAACCTTGTACTTATGAAAAAAGTGCTTGAGAAATATCGATATTTAATAACATTCGATTTATTAAGAGCTGTCGATATAAACCCGATGACCCGACACAGTTACGTATATACGTAGATTTTTTTTTCAGTCCTCAGTTACATACGTCTGGAAGGCCACCTCTAGTATTTTGTTTTTTCTTAATTTCACATCACTTTTATGAAGCGGTTCATAGAAGACACATGTTCTCCAAATTTCAACTGTGTGTTGCCAACAGTTTCGGAGTGAAAGGGCTGAGAGTGCTGTGACATACGGACGGATAAACAGACGGAGTGGACGAATCTATAAGGGTTCCGTTTTTTGGGGTTTGGCCACGGAACCCTAAAAACTACATTCACTTAGATACGAATTCACAATAAAGCCGGAGTAAGTCCACAGGATCAGCATTACTTACTCCTTAAGAAAAACTTGATAAGCTTACTTTATGCACATTGAAATCTCCGTGACTCTACACAATGCCTAGCGTCTACTTGTTTTCAGTGTAACGTCTATACAACTATTAAGCGCAGGTCACACTGCCAGCTAGCGAGCGAGCCGGGCGAGGCATCGTTCCATACCGCGAACTACCGAAAGAACCGAAACGAAGTATGAAAAGCGGCTCGCCCGGCTCGCTCGCTCGCTTGCTAGCTGGCGGTGTGGCCTGCGCTTTACGCAGCTGTCTTCCGATAAAGAGCCAAACCACAGGGCGAGGTGCGGCTCCGGCGCGGCGCCGGAGTGGCACCGCACAGTTGTTTGCGATCCATTGGTATTACAGACTGTAGTACGTAGGGCAAGCCAATAGTTTTTCATCGCCGCTGCCGCCTCTGCGATGCCGCACTTCCCGTGTGGTTGTCAGTGCGGCGTAAAGGCTTGCGATGCCGCGCCGCACCGCGCCGTGTGGTTTGGCTCTAACGCTTACGCTGGAAAATTACTCAGTACAAAGACGTAGTGATGATAATATATGCTTTGAAATTTCCATAGCTTGTTACCTATATAATTTTCGTGTCAACTCGGCGCCAACAGTTTGTGATGTCAAGGCGATCCCGCTCACGATCAAACAGTTGTCATCACTCATTGTTCTCTTGTTATAAAATGTCGATTGTCAATTGTTATGAAAACGTAAGTACTCGAAGTTCTGATGTGTAATTTCCTCCTTGCCTTTCTAAAAAGATTATGCGTTAGCAGTTCCTATTTACGATGAAAAAGAAAAAAAGCGACAAATCAGGGGTCTAGAGAATCATCCTAACTATCCTAACCACTATTATAAATGCGCAAGTAAGTTTGTTTGCTTGTTACTACTTTTTAATACGCCTAAACCACTGAACCGATCATCCTGATATTTTTATTAGTATGGTTTTTATACAGTTTGGAAAGGACATCGATGCGAGGAATTAAAAAAATAATCCACTGTTTCCTGTGGTCAAAATGTGTAGAACAGCTGTTTTTATTACCGATAACAAATTCCTATGTTCGGAGTTTCGGTATTACCTACTTGACACGTGGTAACCGTTTCTCGCGTCGATGTCCCTTCCACCCCTTTTTTTTTTTTTTTTTTTTTTTTTCCGGTTGGGAAATCATCAAATGACCCCCCCCACTCTGGGCGGAGCGGAGGGGAGTGTCAGACTTGTACTGACTAAAACCCATCCATGTTCCTTCTTTGCCCGTTATGTTCCAGGGCCACGGTATCTCTTTCGAACAGTCCCGCAGCCCCGGCAGGCGTCGGCCCATGCGGACCCCTACTTGATTGCTGACATCTCCTTGAGGCGCGCGTGGAACACGAACGCGCCGTCGACACGGCCCGTCGTCATAAGACGGCCGGACGGCGAGCTAGCCCATAACTCGCCGTCCACAGGCCAGCGCCTACGGTGGTCGGAAGCCACCACGTGACCCCCGACGCCCAGGGCGTCTCCCGCGGCGGCTGGGACGTGAGGTTCTTTCCCTCTCACGTCCTGCCACCTCCTTCACTAGCATGACTGCTTCGCAGAAGGAGGTGACGGCTTCCCATTCCCTCTCGCTCCGGACCATGGCTTGAACCAAGGCCGGACGCGAGAGATCGCCGCCGCCAATCGCCGCTGTGAGGACACGGCGGTGCTCCGCCCAAGTGGGGCAGACCTCCACGGTGTGTTCCACCGTGTCCTCCGGACGATCCTCGCAGTGGAAACACCCGGGCGTTTCCTCCCGCCCGATTCGATGCAGGAACCTCCCGAAACAACCGTGTCCGGTGAGGACCTGCGTCAGGCGGTAGGTGAGGGCGCCGTGGCGCCTCTCTAGCCACTCCTCAAAGAGGGGACTTATCGCCACTATGGTGGCGTGCCCTGCACGGGGTTGCGACAGTCGCTCTCTCCATGTCGCCATGAGATCACGCCGGAGGTCTGTTCTGCGGAGTTTCTCCCCGACATAGTGCTTCCGCGCGCCATTCATGCAGGCGCGCGAGGACTATCGCCTCCAGATCCCATGGCGGCAATCCGGCAAGGAGGCTAGCCGCCTCGCCGGAGATCGTGCGGTACCCCCGGATTAGCCTTATGGCTATCACCTTTTGGGGCGCGTTCAGGTAGTGGGCGGCTTGCCGCCTCAAAGAACGCGCCCACACCGGGGCCCCGTAAAGGGCCATGGACCGCACGACCCACGCGTATAGCTTCCGGCAGGAGGCGTTTGGACCCCTCAGGTTGGGCAAGAGCCGCTTGAAGGCAGACGTCGGAAGTGCTCCACGAAGTTCCACCGGCTGTCGAGGACGAGTCCTAGGTACTTCAACGTCGACCCGACGCCGATGGAAACCCCTCCTGCCATCAGTAGGGATCCCGACGGTGGCGCATTCCGAGGCCCATGAAAACACATGGCCTCGGACTTGTGCAATGCCACCTCGAGACCCAATTGCCGGATTCTCTCCACAACTATCGCAACCCCGCGTGTCATGTTTTCGGCCGCCGCCTCGTGCGACCTCCCTTGTGCCAGTACCAGCGTGTCGTCAGCGTAACAAACTACACTGACGCCGGTAGGGAGGTCGGCGCGCAGCACCCAGTCGTAACCGATGTTCCACAAGGCCGGCCCCAGAACCGAACCCTGTGGAACACCGCACGACATCTCTCGCCGGTTCCATTCTCCGCTCCGACTGGGGTAGATGACGGCCCTATCCGTCAGGTAGTCCCCGACTACACGACGAAGGTAGGTCGGCACCCCGTGATACCGGAGTGCCTCCGCAATGCAGCTCCAGGGCATGGAGTTGAAGGCGTTGGCGATGTCAAGAGACACCGCCAAGACAACCCCGCCCCGGGACACCGCGTCCCCCGTCGTGAGGGCTCTCACGCGCATGATGGCGTCCACCGTCCCTTCCACCCTGAATGGCATGATTACAATTTTATGATAATACTGAATTTAAAAGAGAGTATGCCTTGAAGTTTTGAAAATATCGATTCATTATTTTTTTACGGTCCTGATTTGTTGTCGCAGACTGATTGATTGATATTAATATCGTTTTTGCTTTGTAATAATTTACGGCTTGTGGTTAATCAATAATATACAATCGAAACTGTAACGTACAATAACACATCAAAATATTGAAGTAATGGAGGCATTTCTCAGTGAGTAAGACACATAATTTTTTGGCTGTATTTGTGGAGCAGTGGTGGCCCAGTGGTGGCGGTCTCGACTTACGAGCGAACGAAGGTAGGCGCATTACTTTGTGTAATTTATTTCATCACCACTGCTCTCAAAACGGTGAAAGAAAACATCGTGAGGAAACCGGCATGTCCTAGAACCTAAAATTCGAAGACATGTGCCATCTACCTACTCGCACTGGTGCTGATATGCTATTTGTGGCGAGTTTATGTTAGTTCTCGTTCCATATAATTAAAAACCGGTCAAGTGCAATTTCAACTCAATCGGTCCAGTAGTTTCGGAGTAAGTTGGCTATGACAATTGGACAGACAGACACGCCAATGATCCTGTATGGGTTAAATTCCGTTTTTTCCTTTTGAGGTACAGAACCCTAAAAATTGGTTTAGGTTTTAGTATTTTTGTAGAAGTACTATTTTCGTCTATGATAAAGACATTAATTTTGAAAACTATACTGTCGAGATAAAGGAAGCCTACGAAAGAAAAGAAAATCGACGGCGACTCGATCTCATACAGATTTTTTATACCAAGTTCACAACAAAACATTTAATCGTAAAACATACACAAAACTATATATCTTCTGCGAATCTTTAGACATTTAATCATTTGTCTAATCAAACTAACATACGTTAATGGATGGTTAATGGTGCTAGTTTCAGTTCCCCAAGTCTCGGCAGTTGACTCATAGCACTTCATCAACGTCCAAAACTTATTAAAATGCTTAATTAACGTCCAAACCACGTCTAAATCCAATAACTTATGTGTCAATATGTTTAAAATATAAACCGAGATTTAAATCCATCGTCCTTCTCTGTCAATATCGAAAGGTAAATATTGTATTGTTAACAGCTGCATGTGTCTATATGAGTACAAACTGAGTTCAAACAAACAAAACCAAAGAAACAGTTTATATACATTAAAATGAAATAAGAACTGTACATAAAAAAGCGAGTCTGGATGTGTTTCAATAAATTTTACATGTGTTTATATACTTTAATTCGTTACGCCTGATTGTTTTATTGGAGATGCGCCAAATATCCCGGTACTATACTACTCCACAGTAATATCCATTTGTTGGTACTCTTCAGTACATGTGTACGTAAGGTTATGTATGGAAAGTTTGTAGTATTCGAATATTGTTTAGTTCAAACTTCAGGGATTCACAACCTTTGTGTTATCGGGTCGAGAACATAAAATCAATCAATAAGATGCAGTTCGTTGCAACATTGATTTATTTTTGTTAATAGTCCTGTGCCGCAAAAATAACTTACCCTTGAAAGCACGAGCTTTTAACTTGAACTCATTTTTGTTGTTTTCAGTGAGTTCTATCGCTCAATTATATCACTTGATCCAGCCGTTGTTTTTGACAACGTGTCTGTGTTCGTTCAACTCGAGCCGCAATATAAGTTATATTGGTTGTGGCTATGTAGGTTGAGCACCAATGGTTTCGCTCCACTGTGTACCACTCGGAGCAGATATAAAGAAAAACAAACTGTATCGGTTGGTCTTACCGCGCCATTCGTTCAACTCATTAGTTCTGGAATATTGCGATCTTGAAATCTGATACGTAAATGTTATTCTCGCACATGGAAGCCCAACTTCTACGTCGTCAATTAACAATTATCGTGTGAAAATTCATTTTATTTTCTGTTCCAGGAAATTAAACTGATTATAGAGTACGATAAATGTTATAGTTTCGTTAACGTAAATCGTAAACACACTCGTTGGAAAAATATTTTCTAGAACGGTTCTCTTGATTTTAAAAGAATAGGTTTTTCCTGAAACTGAAACGGACACTGTTAGCCTGAAACTGTTCTTGCATAACAGATTTAAACTAGTAAAAGAGACGGGGAAATGACCTCTAAAAAATTTTAGACTGCGTTTAATCAAAGCCGGTCAAAATTCCAGAAAATTCCAGCCAGGCAAAATAACCTTTGTCTGTCCTGAGTGCTTCTTTTGCTGCTGTCGTGATTCTTTTTTCAGGAGCATTAACTCTGCAAATGGCCTGTGGCTTTTCCAGCTCAAAAATTATAGTTCGGCTACCGGATAAAGTTGAACTTAGTTTTTGGGTAGCTTTTCAGACAGTATGACAAATTATGTACTACATATTTTGTCTAGTTTGCTTTGTTTCAAGCATCAGTAGGTGCCTAGTTATTGTCAACAATACAGGATATATCCTAATACACTTCTTCTCTACTAAAACTCAATATATATCCTGCGATTTCGGCGGTTTCTCCAGTTCTGGAAGCATAGTGCGCGCTTCTCCCATTCTGCTCCAAGTTTCGGTATCTCGGTTGGATGAAATGGCGGTAGGTCACGGGTACAATCTGCGACTCCTGGATTCCTTTTTTATATATTAATTGCGCTTACTCTTGACCTCAATCTAGTCCTGAGGACAGAGATGATGTCGACGATGGAACGAGCTAACCCAAAAGAAGCCTATTAACTCGTGACTTAAATAGATTATGGTCATATGAACTTGGGAACACCGACGCAGGCAGCGAATTCCACTCCTTGGCTGTGCGCATAATAAATGATGTAGCATTCCCCTTAAACTATGGGGAATATTTATGAAACAATGGTTAGACCTGCTGTCTTGTATGGATCAGAATGTTGGGCCACAAAAGAGAAGAATAAAAGGCAATTGCGCGTGTGGCTGAGATGAGAATGCTAAGGGGGATTTGTGGTATTACGCGTATGGATAAAGTAAGAAATGAGTAAATACGAGGAATTCTGACAGTTAGTAAAATTGCTAATAAAAAATATCATTTTCAGTATTTCGAATTAAATCATGTTGTGTGTGTGATTGTAATGCGGTATAATCACGTTAAACGTAACGTTTTGAAGATAGTGCCTTGTTTAGAGATACAAGCGTTGCAAAGACACTGAACAGTTCCCACGCAGCGCCAACACATAGGCAGCCGCGAGAAGAACAACATTCACAACTTTATCCAAATATTGATTAGTTCCCGGAGTAAGGTAAGGCAAGGGATTTGGATATTCCTATACCTATTCATTTTTAAGCGCAGAGCAGACCATTGACGATTATTTGTCTGCGGACGATTCGTAACAACCAATGAACATGAGCGGTCATTTATATCTGGCGGACCAATAGCTCATCGTCTGCTTAGCGCTTTAATTTGTTAAAATAAAATGTCCTTATTCCGTGGCGATTGAGAAAACGTGACGTGATGCGAAAACATCTAACAGCTCACAGCTGCGGATCATAAATGATTGATTTACATTATTAACAAAATCCGCAATCAAAATAGCACAGTGAGAATACATTTTTCGCATATCAATTTGCCTCACGTAGGACGAGTGAGCATCGATGGTTGGGCGGTGAGGCCAAGTGACTCAGATCTAGGGTTATTTCGAAATTTGAAAAGTGCTGATATAAAACAAGATATTTGCCAAACGGTCCGAACGTTTTACTTTTTATTCTTTCTTTTTCCCATAATCATTTAATTTATCATGCCCTAAGAAAATCCTCTAAAATTGAAAAGTCCGGACAAATGACGAGATAGGACAAAGTACGGACGCAGGGCCAATAGCCGGACTTGTCCGGAAAAATCCGGACGGATGGTAACCTACTCAGAGTCAGACTGAAACATGGCAAACTTCGTGGCATTAAATGTGTCATCGCAATATTTCAGTGGGGCACTCATAATCACTTGACTTATGTTTTGGAGCCATCAATTTGGGTCGACGGTAGTGTGGATGTGCGCTGTGCGCCGGCGCACTTGGCCGAAGGTCGTCGCTCGCTCCCGCTGGACAGCGTGTCGGCTACGCGAGATGTTTGCCAGCCATCATGACTGTAGTGGTTTTTTGTAGTCTAGTACACATTCGTATAGGTACCTATATATACGATTAGATGTAAAGGTATATTGGTAACAACCCAATGCGTAAATCTTGCGCAAATTATCAGTGTTGAAAAGCAATTTACAAGATAAATATCATTTGGTATAATTATGCGAAACCTGAATATACTCGTAGTTTGTTTAGAATAAGTATCTGAATCGATTTCAATAATTTTGAATCCATGTTATATTTTGTCCCAAAGGTATTTAAAAAAGGTTACAAGTTGGACTGAGCGACACTAAGTACCTATCGCAAAAATTTAGGTACCTACTGCCAAATTATTACTATCAGTGAGCTCAAGACGACGCGGCAGGCGCGCGCGCGGTGCGTCGCGTGGTGACCACGTTTTTGTGCGGACAACCAGGTAACAGGACAAGCCTATAACTTAGTGATTTTTCATGATACAGTTTTGAAATTTTGTACATAGATTCTTTACGTAAAAATACTAGACACGTGTTTCAGGTTTCGCATATATTAAAACTAATGTTGTATAAGAAAAAATATTGACCGAATAAATTCAAAAATGGAACAGAAAGTATTAAATTATCTGCCAAGTAAGTTAACGGGAACTTAATCGTAGTTGGTGAAATAGGCCCTCACACAATTTCCTGGTACACACGTATATCCCTAATGCATAAAGTTTTATAGGCTCGGCCGAGAGTTGACCTTTTACATTGAGAAAACGTCAAATGGAACCGATTCCAATTACCTAAGTAGTAATAGTAAGTAGGTCGGTTTGCGGTACATAAGTAGGTACCCAACCCATCTACTTCTTATCGCCTCTGCTAAGGACCTTCCTTAATCTTTTAACCGTCATTGTCACATATACATGACAAGCAAACGCGTGCTCTGTACGCCAAGCGACACAAATATGTGACAAAACGTTAGGTGAAATTGTAGCTTGGCGTGGAGGGCACGCGCGTGCGTTTATGCTCAAAAGGGTAAGTTGATAGCCGTAGACAGACGCCATAATGGCATGATTTACCTTTAAGTAATGGAATAAAAAAGTTATTTTGTCATGTTAAACTGTGCTCTAAGCTGCGAAGATTGAAGAGCTGTTCACGCTGAAACATTTAAGGTGGAAGCGCCAGGGCAGCCCGCGAAATTCAATGAAATGTATTGAATGACTTTTTCATGAAATAGTCATTCCATCCCATGGATGTTATGACTATTTCATGAAATATTAATGATCATAACCCAGTAAAGCCATATTTGTTACGGTCGCGACTCATATTTTGTTCAACATAAAATAGGTATAGCCTGACACTGACCAGCAAATTGCATAAAACGGAAGAAAAATTGAATTACCGTGCACAGTCACCCGCACGCCCGTGGTAACTATTTGACATTGACACATGTCACCACAATCATTTTCTGTTCAATGCCCAGTTGTTTAAAATTAATTAGACTCTTCTTTAATCGATTCGATCGACTAATAATTTGTAATAATTGGCTCAAGAATATAGTACAATAACTACTACTTATTATTACTCTTGAGCAACAAATCGCTCCAAATATGCTAACAATCAATATTTATTTTCAGGAGGGAAAAAATTGAAACCTATTTTCTGTGCGCTTATTGCTGTCTTTATCTACTTTCAATCAAAAATGATCTTTAGTCTGAATTTAAAGCAGGCCCCTCATCACTTACCTTATTTTCTGTAATTGATAGAAAATTTTAGCTTTCCCTTACATAATCTGTGTCTGCACAGACCACCTACCTAATCTAGCTCTGTTAGCTTAAGGCTGAGGTTTCATTGTTGCCACACCGCATCCGGTATCCGACTACTGTCGGATGTGGTCAGGACCAATCTGAAGGTCTGTCATGTCGAATACGTCTCGAAATTGTGACTAAGTCGAAGGCCTATAATTATGACGAAGACTCTAGTATTTATACAAAAGTGCAATACCTACACGGTAAAAATGTATGGAACCGCAGTTTTTTTTTGTGGGGCTGGGATGAGGTACTGAATACGTGGTAACCGTATTGGCGTCGGTGTCCCTTCCAGTCCGCATACTAGCATTACTAGCAGTGGTAATGTTAACCCATACTTGTTATAACGCCTCATTAATATATTCATAACGGTTGGCTAGTTGTAGCAACCGAACATAACCCTACGATATGCCTACAATACCATGGGCTAATAGGTACTCAGACAACTTTTTTCAGAAGAATAAATATTTCAGGTAGAGCTGACTGAAGAGTGGACCGTACGGTGGACAGCAGACTTTGACAGATAATGTACAGAAATATATCTATTAAAATCCGCAGTCCGGTTCGCTTGGTATGACTGCACCTGAATTTGGACAAAAACTGTGCAATAACTGCCAACCCCCGATATTTATTCCACGGATAAAAAAATCTGACTATGGAAAAATCAGCCTTATAAACAAGGCGTACCTACAATGATCATCATGTGCGTCAGACAACATCGCTTGACCGCCGCCCGCGCCACTAAACTTCACATACGATGTTCGATTACGAATTTTATTTTATTACCTAGTTGTTTAGCTTTGGCAAAGTGCCTGGCGAATAAATTCGCATCAACAAAGATGTACTGTAAGCCTCAGTACTCAGTAGTCTCTTGTACGCACGACAAATCAAGCTATACAAAACCAGTTTATGCGGATCTCTCATTGTATAGGAAATCTATACAAAGCAAGGCCAAGTTATACTGGAAATGTACAGCTTCATGTGCCGCCGTGTGTACTCGCAAGTGAATCATGAAGATGGGATGATTACGAAAATACAGAAAACCCATAATAATATGGGTAATAATAAATTTACTTTATTTATCTTTTTACAAATGAATTACATTTTTAAATATTCCTTAAAAAAATAACAATCTAATTACAATTAAAATATAAAAAAATGTAGCCCACAGGAATCGGGAACACCGGAACAGGGACCAAGCTTGGGTAATTATAATATTATTACATCGGCCATTTTCAATTCTCTTCCGTTCAAAGAACTTAATATTAGTCTAGCTTCTGTAGCATTTTGTGTGCATACAAGCACATGTATGATCCGGCTGGCGGAAATAGGAAATTGAATTGAAATGTACTGAATATTAGATATTGTTGAGATTTACAGTTGCAAGCAGCGCCGTCGTAGGCCTGTAGATACAACTAGGGAAAGGTTGACTTATTTATTGTTTATTAGAGTCTGATTTATGAGAATTCCCGATTATGTGTTTTTATATTAAGAGACTGACTACAAAGCCACTTTTGCAAAACAGAAGTATCAGATGCTGCTGGATACTCAGAAACGAATCATAGATTTGACTTTGACTGACAGAATGTATTCAGCTCCTTATTTTGAATCATATTTATATATTTTTTATTTTTTATTTTTCTCAGTATTTTTTTTTAATCGTTTTTCAGTTGCTATTCCTTTATTTCAATGTTAAATTACATTCTCTGTACGCAACACTCCATTTATGTAAATAATACGGCTAAAATAAAAAATAAAAACAATAATCGATATTGGAATACTCTAACGAACGACGCGTGAAATCAGCTGTTTACTTTCTTCTTAGCTACAGAGTTCATCGAACTCGTCGTCGCGCTTGCCGTTCGCTACGTGCGTTTTACTCAGTAAAGATGCATTGCGTATGAAGATATAAAAAAATCAAATTTATAGGAGTCCCATCACGTTCCTGAAATAGTTTCTTGTACCGGTCATTTTAGTATGATATATTAAATTCACCCCAACAGTCTGCGGAGGGCCGTCCCTTACTTTCTGTATTGAAAATAGTTTGTTGCAGTTAATATGTTTTCGAAAGTTTATAATCTCGTGAGATAGTTGATAAGTTGCTGTTAACAATCATTAGTCACTTTTCGTATCCGCGTTGTTTTTGTAAACTGTGCATCGGCTTATGATGCAATGTCCTCTATCACTTACTTAGTGAATTTATTCGGGAAGGTTTAACTTACAAAGTACATTGAAAAGTATCAATGCGGGTAATATTAAAAGGTGTACGGATGCACATGTTGTGCAGGTATACCTACTCAAAGAATACGATTTGCCATAGTACAGAACTAACAATTCTTTACCGAGGTAGCTGTAATACTTTACCTCTACTATTCCATAGAAATAGCGTGTAAATAACATGATGTGACGAGAGATAGTCATGTATTGTTGAGGAACACGTCGATACCGACATTCCAGTGACAGCCACTGTTCCGATCAGTTTTGATGGAGGTATCAAGTTACTATTAATATCGAAGAAGATGTTGATTGTCATTTGCATGGCTCACCTAATTTTAGTGCGTTTAGGACTTAGCTTTGTTTTTGGGACTGAGTTCACCATACCGTTCCACCACAGCGTGGCTTCTGACAAGATTTGGAGATTGATCAAGTCCAGAAAATGAACCAAAAGATTTTCACATTCATTCGGAGCATAGCAGGAGAGCGCCTAGTGGAAGTATTTGTTCCAGGATGTGAAGGGTTTTTGGACTAGTTCTGATTTTTTATGTCCTGGTTCTAAGGGCAATTTAAGATAAGTCTGAAGAATTCTCGTTTATTTCGAAAACTAAAATAAATGTGTGTAATAATTCCACATTGAAGGTGAAAAATCAGTCAATATTTTATCAACAGGGTACAAAAATAGACCTTATATGAAAAACAAGGGACGTTTTATGAGCACCGACGACCTACGTTCGACATGACACCTATAATTAACCCTTCACTGGGCATTAACGAACCACCCCCTGACCCGTCACGTTAATCTGTTACGTACAAAATATTGTCAAACTTCCTCAGAACAACACGGCACATAATATCACGGCAAAACACATCCGTACAGATTCACATTCCATTACACGATAAGGATAAACGCCTATAAACAAACAGATAGAAATATTCAGCGAATGTTAAATTATACGAGATCCAAATCGTTGGCATGAGCGGCGCATTAATATTGCGTTTTGAATTCAACTCTCGATATGTGAGTTAGACAAATACGTAAAGGTAAACGATCCTATCCTTTGTGTAGTATTGAGATGTTAGGCTTCATTTATTTTCCTTCGCTCAGCTCAGTAGATGAACAGGGAAAAAAACACTAACTTTTTTCTTTAGCCACTGCAGACGTTCAGTGGGGTGCTTGCACCGCAAACATCAAAGATAATATATAGGTTAGTTTTATTCATTTGTTGTCCTTCTCTCAGCTCTATTGACGAACACTGAAAACAAAAACTTACTGGCCACTTTTATGTAGCTCGATTTGTGCATTAAACATTAATTTGCTATACTGTCAGTTAATCAAACCTGTTATAAAAAAAATCCGTTAGTATCCATATATATTTTCCACAACGTAATTAAGAAAACGATAGCAGCAATCGCAGCGTTCCACCCCGATCCGTTGCACTTTTTGCTTTAATTACTTCGAGGGGTCTACATCAAAGTTTCGCAAAGATTGTGTGTTCAAGGTACATCTAGAAAATCGGAAAATTTTAGAGGTACGCCATAAATGAAGAATGTTTTTTTTTTACATAATATTAATTAACATTTGTTTTTATACTTTTGCGGCTGTTTGAGTACGTATGTTTCTTCAGTCTGTCTATTTAACTTTAAGAGATAACCTTATTTTTCCGAGGCACACCAACTAATGACCACGGTACACGAGTGTGTCGCAGCACATACTTTGCGGAATACTGGTCTACATGAATCTGTCATTTAAAAACAAAAAAGATAGCAAAAAAATAAAGATAACCATTGCTCGGGTTAATCTTGTAAAGTCTAGTTGGAGTGTGTGCAACTGACGCGGTGGTTTTACATCTGTCAAATAGAAGCAAGACAATTAATTTTCCCATTTCATTTCATCAGTCCGCTTCGCTTAACTCTCTGTGTTACCTCGACTATTTGTATTGTTACGTCAATCGTATAAATGTATACAGATTACTGCTGCATATAAATTCGGATGAGTGAAAGGCCTTTGTCCGATATTGAGATATTATGTTTTGTAACTAAAATGTTATTTTAGTCTTTTTGGTTTAGGGCAATTTTCAAATTATTTAATTTTCATTTGAAAAAAAGATGGGTTTATTTGAATAACATAAATGTTAACAGAAATAAGAGTAGGTAATAAAATGTTTATGGTCCCCGGGCTCCATATTATCTATGGAAATTGCGAAAACCGTTAAAATACCTTTCTTAAATTGAGTTGTTTTGGCAGTAAAGAGGTTCCGTTCAGAGTGTTTCTTTCTTTTTATGAAGACAGTGTTTAATAATGAGTTATAAATAGTACGGACAAGGACAGACAACTCTCACCAGTCGTGTTTTTAGTAGATATTGTAAAGGAGGTTGTATATATCTGATTCAGTTTACATCGTCACCTTGTAAAGTTAGGGGCGTGGTGGACCATCTCAGCAATTTGTGTGCAAAATATTTTACACAGCGCGCAATTCATAAGACATAGCGATTTTAATTTTATTATAATAAAGGGTGTAAATAGACCCTTAACATAGCCGAAAGGCACTTGTTCTGTTCGTCTTTGCGATCATTTTTTTGTTCTATTCCATACCTGGGAACCTTCTAGTTACGGAGATATTGGGGGTCAAATTTCCAACTTTTTCACAAGTTTTTTTTTTAAATACATGTTTTTAATGTAAGATTTTTACTTTACATACCTCCACGACCCCTGATCTATTCAATTCATCCATCAGCACAACGCTTTGAGTGCTTTTCATAGAGTCCTACCATAAAACGTGATTTTTCATCCCAAAAAAAAAAAGTTGATTCCCAGCAATAATTTTTGCGTAGTTACTTAGTTTGATGTACAGAATGCTTGGTTGACGGCTATGTGAAGGGTCTGTTTACACCCTGTTTTTTTTAATAACATGTTTAGTGGATTTGTTAAGAATTCCTTTTCTAATGTTATAAATATTAACCAAATCAGAATGTCACTAGTTTCACTTAAGTAAAAATCAGTAAAATATTAAGTGTTTGTACGTACATAGTAGTTGGTGTTAACGTTATCCTAATATTGTATCGTATTTTCATTATTCCACATTTACACCTAATCTAGGATTTAGATACAACGTTGCTTTTATCTAATTAGGTAGGTACTCCTGTTTATCATAATCCTGTGAACATTATCGCGTCCACATTAGAATGAAAGTGGATTAATGGAAACTTTTCCGCCTCTAGGATCCCTGATTTACAAAATATATCCAAAACAGAATATGTAGGTGTTATAGCTTTCATTCAGTTATAACTATAGGGTACTAAATGGGTACTAAATAAGATTATGTCGTAACACTGGGATATCTTCCCTAACGTAAACATCTTCTAAGTAAAACCGATAAAAATATATCAAAATCAGACAATATAGGGTGGAAGACATCGACGCACAAACGGTACTTCACTCTGAACCCCGCCAAAAAAAAACAGCTAATTCCTACAAAAGTGAAAACCTTCACTGTCAAAATGTATGGAACAGCAGATTTTTTTATCATAGGTATTATTTAATATTGAATACAATTTGGAAGGTAAGAATTCTATTCATAACTTCCTTATAACCCACAAAAAGGCACTTTCGTAATAAACTCGTGTATAGATTCTTACGTTAACTATTACAGGAAAACCCCATCTAGGCCGAATATAATGAGTATCGATACCAATGTCAATGAACCTAATATTCCATAGATTTCCCGGCATTCACTCGATATGTGGCCATTTATTATTGGCTTAGTAAATATTTGGCCGAAAGTAATCAACTAACTATCTTTTAACAGGTTCCCATAAAATAAATTTATCGTAATCACATTAATTTAATGTATTAAATAACAAGGAAAATATAAATATTTCGGGTAAATCTCATGATTTTGTATCAACCTATTTTATCATTGTAAAAGAAATAACCCTCCGTTTGGCTTCGCCGTAGTCCGGTAACTATACGGATGGTGCCTACTGTTAGTAGTTGTAGTGGATTGAAAATCGCTGTTGATGACTTTCATGATCAAAAAAATTGAAGACATTTCAGATATTTTTATTTTAGGATTGGTCGAAACCGTCTGATAGTGGTTTTATTTCCGTCAAGTAGTAAGTTCAGATAGTCTTTCAGAAAAAAGCAGAAGATTATTTTCTAAGGCATTGCATATGAACTAATTTCGGTATCCAAGTTAGGTGCGGTTGTTATTAGGCGACTCAGCTAAATGTGAGTGTCGGAAGTTACGTGTGGGTATGTATACAAGTCCTACACGTATTGTTACTGTTCTATTCTCGGT
Source organism: Noctua janthina (assembly GCA_963576755.1). Lineage (NCBI taxonomy): Eukaryota > Metazoa > Arthropoda > Insecta > Lepidoptera > Noctuidae > Noctua > Noctua janthina. The sequence continues at coordinate 13,006,610 of OY755055.1, forward strand.
ATATGTGTCGTCCCGAAACAAGGATCAGGTGACGTTGGTAGAATCGATAGCAATTGGGTTAGTGGTCATTGACTTGTGGCATTGTTTAGCTGGAATAGTTGAATTTCAGTGAACTGCCTTCTGCGTTTCGATTCGATACTGATTCGGAATGTCGTATGTCCATCTCGCTCGCTTTCGTTATGCCAAAAAAAGATAGACATACGACTTGTCGAATCGAAGCGGTTGTGAATTTGGAGGCTGGTGCTAGATACATTTATCCTTCGATGCTTTGCCTGGTTTAAACTCATTGGTTCGGATCAAAGTTGTACAGTTAGAATTTTAACTGGTTTGTGGTAGTCAGATACATACAGGCACTCTCATGTTAAAATGGAAACCAACTTCAACTTAGATAATGAATGGAGGGATTTTTCACGGCGTTTTCATGTTTCTTTTTTCTTTTTTGTATTGTTGGACTTAGGAAACCAGGGAACAATCAAATGCAGTAACTAACGAGGACTAGTTTATATTTTTATTTTACAAATCATCATCATCTGCCTAGCCTTTTCCCAACTATGTTGGGGTCGGCTTCCAGGCTAACCGGATGCAGCTGAATACCAGTATTATATAAGGTCTATCTTTTCATACATGAAATATTTTAAGAGTAACTTCTAAAAGTCATAAAGTCGCCATAGCAACGAAAAAAAAAAATCCGAGTATATTTTTTTTATGAAAAAGAAATAAATAGCCGTTAGATGATTCCCTGATAATATTTCGTGTATGAATAGTTAGACCTTATATTATGTATTTTTAATTTTATAAATATTTGAAATGTTCTTATTGTTCCAAAATGCCATGCCATACACCACCAATAAGCATGACAAGTTCCATAGATCATACATAGCTTAGCTGACCTCTCGTAATTTGCGCCCGGCCCGCCTAAACAACAATACGAGCAAGGTGAAGCAACCTGCGGAAAGGGCAAACTACGGAGATATAAAACGTGAACATCCCTGAGATCCGTATTCCGACTCCGGCGCCGGCTTAGACAATATCGACACGAACCATCTCACTCACTATGACGAAACTGGTAAGGAATTGGCTTTTGTTTCGAGCTTTTCGACCTTAAATGGTATTTGTGGCTTCACCTTTAAGGAGTAATGATAAGAGGAATCCTTTTTGAGTTTATCAGATGACTGGTATGCTAAAATTTTACCTAAACTTGCTAACAATAACGTGGCTATAGTTTTTTTTTTTGGATTTCGCGTTCTGATAACAAAGCATGTCTAGATCGGTGCTTTTGAAGAAAGTAATGCTTTGAAGATGCGCTTATTTTGAACTTTTGAAAAAAGCGTGTTTTCATGGCATATGATAATATGACTAGTATCCTTTAATAGTACCATCATGTAAATTATCTCGTAATGTTAATGTTGCCAAAGGCATGTTATTCCAATTTTAGCTCTGACGAATTGGGGTGATTAATCAAATTGCAATTACTTGTACCTCTAGCAAACTTCACACAAGTTATTAATATCTATGTTTCCTAGTGTCGCCTCGAATTGGGGCCACTTGGGACGAAGACATTAATTTATGGCTCTATTTAGCCCTAATTTAACAATTGCTTCCTTGGTGCTGACCAAACTACTTATCTGAGATTTTTTCCAATTCTCAACACAACTTAGTAACTACTTTTAACAAAATATCTTTGCTCTATCTAACTAATGTCTTTTTAAACTTATACTGTTACTTACGGGATATCTTCCGTGATTGTTCATTATTTTGAGCTCCCCGCTTTTTTGTTTATCCCGTAAGTGACAGTATGAGATTAGTTATAAACCGTGAAAGCTTAAAACAGTTTTTAATGTCTTTTTGTCTGTTATTATATGAAATCCATTTCAGTGACTTGTCTTTTCAATGTACCGATAGCATTGACGTTATCGATGGTTACTCGTTTATCTTTATAGGAAAACAAATAGTTTTCATATAAATAGAGGCGACTGCTTCACTTTTGTTATACCGCGAGACTTCAACATACATATACTAATTCAAACCCACTATGTCGTGTGATTGACAGAGATTATTTGATTCTCGATCGAACCCAAATCGAATTTTTATACTGACAAATTGCTATTTGATTAACAACAGGTTTTGTTGAAGACGAAAATTTACATAAAGCATGCTTTTTAAGGGTTCTGTAGACAAATGGCAAAAACGTAACCCCTTTAAACCCTTATTTTCTATATTAAGTGTGTACATACATTGTCAAATAAATAATTCTTAATTATTATTATGTTTCAGTTGTTCGTGTGCGTAGCAGTCGTGGCATGCGTAAGCGCAGCGCGTCTAGATCACCTAGTGCCTTCAGGCTACGCCGGCGGGCGCGGTGGGTTCGATGCCACGCCCTACCACTACGAGAATGTTAACAACGGCGATGGAAACTATCGGTTCAGGTAATGTCAAGTTTGAATTTATTGCTTAATGTCTGACTAATGTTTATTCATGGAAGGTACTCTTAAAAGCTGGGTGTAGTATTAGATCACTACTGCCTAGCCCGTCAGAGCTTACAGACGTGATGTTATGTACGTAATGTGTACTCTTCTCACTCTCTCTGCGCTGACGCAAAATAAACAGGGAAACTTAAGGGCAGGAAAATTATATTCAATTATTTGTGTTCGAAAACAGTTCTTTTGTTACTTTTTCTGATTTACAGTTACTAGTTTAGTATTCATTTTAACTACGATGGATGTCACTTGGTAGGATTATGTTAAACCCAAGTGCAGTCTCAAATAATTTATTGCTGACGTTACTGATATTGAAAGCTCCTCACAACTGGAATCACACACAACTATTAAAAGAAAAAAAAAAATATATATATAATCAATATTTAGTCCTGCATATCATACAGGGTGAAAAGGACAACGACGCAAACACGGTTACCACGTATTCAGTACTTAATTTCTTCATCATCTGCCTAGCGTTTTCCCAACTATGTCAGGGTCGGCTTTCAGTCTAACCGGATGCAGCTGAATACCCGTAGTTTACATGGAGCGACTGCCGATCTGACCTTCACAACCCAGTTAGTACTAGGTAATACGATACCGCTCGGTAAGACGGGTTGTCAGACTTTTTGGGCCACTGACTACCTGTAACAGCCGGGACCAACGGCTAAACGTGCTTTCCGAGGCACGGAGGAAACTCGGTAAGCAATCCACAGACCAACCTAGTCAATCACGGCTTAACCTAAAGATCGATCCTAGCGGTTGTTATTGTCAGTACTTCATTCCGAACCGTACGAATAATTTCTATGCTGGCCCCATAGAAACTATTCATCGGTAATTTAAAAAAAAAAACTGCTGTTCTATATAATTTTTGACCGCGTAGGTATTGCACTTAGTAGGAATTATGTACTGAATACGTGGTAATTGTTTCACCCTGTATAGTGTATTCTTAGCTATGAGTGTACGCTCTGCTTATTAGCTATGTGTCGTTTCTAGCTACAGCCTGACTGCGACGCGTCTCGATAATGGCAGATACAGATAGCATTCTTAGCTATCGTGGGAAACTCTTAACTTATACGTCCTCATTAAAATTCTAGTGCAATGCATGTGACTGATGTTTTTGCGAGAAGCACGTATAATACCAACCAATAGAATCGATAGCATCGAAACAACATAAAGTAACTAGATTGGAGTCTTCGCTCGCCTCGAGGTCGGAAGTTATCCCACAGGTACATACAACCGAGGTAAAACTTATCCTGTATCCGACCATGCCCTGCTAGTCTACCTGTGTGCCTAATTTATCGAAATCCATTAAACTGTAATGCAATTATAATATTAGTAGAGCATGCAGAAATCGAAGCCAGTATTAGGTACGTGTTCTAATTATTTATTGGCCTATCTACAATTGTTACACTTTTTACTCAAATAATACAAACAAACAAAAATCAAAAATATAAACAAAAAATAAATAAAAAAAAGCAAAAAAAGAAACATAAATATAAACTAGACTATGATGATATTTGGATGTGACCATGTGTTCGATCCCTTGTATGCGGGTGTATACATATGTGCATCTGTAACACCTTTTCAGGATAATAGTATGTTGTTATAATACTGATTCTGTTTTCCATTCTCAATTCCGAATCATTCTCATTCTAGCTATGACACTCCCGAAGGCACATCAGCTCACGAGAGCGGTTCCCCTCGGGCCCAAGGTCCTGAAGGCCCCGCAGTGACAGCTGAAGGAGGCTTCTCATTCCGCACGCCCGACGGCCAGCAGGTCTCGCTTACCTACACCGCTGACGAGAACGGCTTCCACCCCGTCGGCTCGCACATCCCTACGCCGCCACCCATCCCAGAGGCCATCCTTCGGTCCATTGAGTTCAACAGGCAACATCCTTCATCGTAAGTTTTTGTTTCTAATTGTAACACAATCTAAGATTATCAGGATTGGCATTTGTGACTGGTTGTAGATCTTTTTAAATGTATAAAAATTCTTAACATTAGGAACCGGCTGCGACCCCCAGGTCAGCATCCTCAGGTCCTGACCTTTCTGCATCCGCAGGTCGGGCCTCATGTCACTCATCCTGTAGGACTCACTCTGGGCGGAGCGGAAGGGAGTGTCAGACTTGTACTGACTAAAACCCATCCATGATCAGTAGGACCCTGGAGTCTGGATTTGTGACCGATCCGATGAATGGCAATAAGCACCATTACCTGGAATCAAACAGTTGGCGAAATGTGGCTGGACACACTTATACTCGTATGCACCTCTACTATAGTTAGGATTGCTATTAAGTACCTAAATCTGATTTTTTAGAGGGTAAATAAAGAGCTGAGACTTAGAACTTCTCGCGTCACTTTTCATTTATTCCGTTTTCACTCTCAGTGAAAGCTGAAGTGCCAGGTGTTCAAATTAATTTAAAGTCAAAGTACACCTATGCGAAACAGACTAACTACCAGTGGCGAAGGTTCCATACAACTCGATTCCTACCAGATTCCTTTTGAAAAATGGGACAATCAGTATTCTATAGGCATATAATACGATCTCATTAAACATCTCATTATGTACTCCGGCTTACTTCTTACAAAAATTGACCGCTATTGCTAACTACAGTATCAGGCTACGGTTGACAATCCTAACTATGCCTAGGGTGAACTCGGACAATAGTCCTTCCACATTCGCTGCGCGGTTACCAATAATACAGATATCATGTTCCAGCTTAGCTTTCTAACAAATAAATGTACAATTGTACATAATTCTTGATTTTTAATGCTTCATGAACCCCTCCTGAGTTTGATCTTTTTCGAATACCAAAAAAAGGTTTTCATTCTAAATCAAACTGTAGTTATCAATGGTTCCTTTCCCCAAAAAAACAAAAACATCGACTCTTTAAAGCACCGCTGAAGTTAACTTTTTATTTTCAGTGACGGCGGCTCCTACAACGGTGGTGGCGGTGGACGTAACTACTACTGAAACTGTTTTATGAAAATTGTTACCCGTACCATAAGACTAATGACGTATACTTATCATTGCTCTTATCCCGTACCTCAAACCGTGGACTGTGATATCGAAATAACGTACAATTATAACAATGTTGCTATTTATTAAATGGTATATTTTATGTAATGTTAATATTATATGCCAGATGTATTTTTGTAATAAACAAAGTGATGCTCTGAAATGTTTGTGTATTTATTTTGTTTTGTAACAAGTATTGTTTATTGTGAAACGTAATGCTTATTTTCACGTTCATGTCGCGATTTTTCGGCAGAGGATACACAAATATTTACTTACGTGAAAGTTTGTCTTTATGCGAAAATAAAGCATTCCGAATCATGATAAATATCATCAACTGCCGAGCCTTTTCCCAACAATGTTGGGGTCGGCTTCCAGTCTTACCGGATGCAGCTGAATACCAGTATTATACATGGAGCGTCTACCTATCTGACGTCCACAACCCCGTTTGTAATGGGTAATACGATACCCCTTGGTAAGAATGGTTGCCAGACTTTCGGGCCATTGACTACCTGTAACGATTGTCAAAGATCTACAAATGAAAGCCGGGACCAACGGCTTAACGTGATTTCCGAGGCACGGAGGAAACTCGGTATGTAATGGGTGGTCACCAACCACAAACCAACCTAGGCAAGCGCGGCTTAACGTGGAGATCGATCTGAGCGGCTGTTATTATTTAGCCACGATGAATAATAGGTAACAATTATCCGTTAGTACATACCTATTTATTTATTTCAAGCCGATTTAATAACACTAACCCGTAATAATGGGTTTTCTAATGATGGGCCAACACCGTCTTAATTTTCAAATCATGTTCCCAAAAATTTATCTACACATTTCTCAGATAACCACATCTATCTGAGGCCCTCAAACATGGCATGTAAGCTAGTAAGTTTTACAACTGAAATGAAATAATAATAGTAATAATTAATCATTTTAATATCAGGTAACTGAGGCCCATAGACAAAATACACAATATAATCTTAAATAATAAAATACAAAATAAAAATAGGGCTTGATGCAGAAAGCAGTAGGTACTTCTGGACACGGCGCGTTGTTAGCAGATTCTCAAGAGCCCTGACCACCGGTAGCTCGGACCCTGTTCCCGATGCGGGTAGGCTACTATTTTCTATATTTTTAAATGTTTTTTATATAATTTTGTTAATAAAAACATTTAAAAATGTTAATAATATGTAAAGAAAATGAATAAAGGAAACTAATACATATTGAAAACTTAATAAACTATAACTATACTCGTAACGTGGTCGTGATCGTGAACAAAATAACTGTATTTTATTTGCCAACGGCGCAAAGCACCACAACAAGTTCTTCAGTACCTAACTACTAAGTATACTCACGTAACTAAGTTAGTTACTTGACATTATGAGAGTAAAACCTGGGAAAACTACCTACCAAATATTGCTAATATAATTCTTTATAGTAAGCCACCCTAAGAAAATACCATTGTAAACAGAAGGAATTATTCAATGAAATTGGACGAATTTCATTATAATAATTTATGGATAGAGCCGTATTGTTGTTATTGTGTTTCATACACGTAGTTAGAGAATCTGGTTTAAAATAGAAGTAGGAAGGAAGTATTATTTGTATTAATTTTGTTTTAGGCAAAAATATGATCATTATTCACCCAACCTGTAACTGCTTCACTTTCATTCATGTTGATGGATAGAGAGGGAGAGGAATAAAGGAAACGATGGACGGATTGTGTGAGGAATTATATGAAAGCAAAAGGAGTAAATGATAGTGAGACGGTTGACAGAGGAAAATGGAAGAATAAAAAGTGTTGCACCAACCCTAAGTAACATGGGATAGGGCGGGAACATGATGATGAACTGCTTCAGTGGAAAGGATACAGAAAAGACAAACACAAACACACACAACACACAATACAACACAACACTTGCTTAGAGAGTTGAGCTTAAATGGTTGACGACTTTTTCATTCTTGTGTCCTCACCAGTCAGTTTAATATTGACTGGGACATGAAATAAAAACCTGCCAGGGGTTCTGTGGCAAAAGGTAATCGTACATTATGGCGTATAACTTTTACTCCCGGCACCAATTTGCTTATACCGTCAACAAAGAAAAACCCTCTTCTAACAAGTTTTAAATCGATGTATGATTTAATTACCGACTCTGTTTTTTGTTAATGCAAACGTTTATTACATAGAAAATTTAAAATTATCATTTTAACATTATTTTAATGGAGCAATCTTTTTAGCAGTATAACAAAAAAAGATGCTTTTTCAATCAGTTTTAAGAATCCCACGCTTGCTGTTAAATCTATCTTTTCAAATCTTCAAAACGCACAAAGAGATACCATATGATCCTAAAATACTAGAAAAGAGAAATAAACACTGGATTGTAAACGTTTCCACAACCAGAACAGAATTTGCCAGCAGACAATATAAAAAACGCTCAGCCTTTTTATAGAATAAAATTAATAAACTAATATATATTTATGAGAAAAAAAAAATGCTAAAATAAGTTAATAATATGGCTACACAATTTAAATTATGATGATACTGAGTTACTTTTGCAACGTGTGATTTAATAATAATTAATGTAGTGAGATGAATTATTCGCTTAGTTAGTTACAGAGAGATAGATTTTGAGTGTACATACACTCAAAATCTATCTCTCTCTCTAACACACTAACACACGTACACACACTCACACACAAACACAGATGCACACACGAACTCAGACATTTGATCGTATTTTCTTTATCTTTTTTTTTCTCTTTTTGTTATTCACCTATTTATAAGTTTATAATGTAAGGGAAGAGCGGAGCCTTCATCCACACGTATTTTCTATGCCTAAATGGAGAATGTGACTCCTCGACAAGCAAAGTAAGCCAAAATGATATGAATTAAACTTATTTTATTTTTATTTTATTAAATTCGCCCAAAAGACTGTATAATTTAATATTTACGAGTACTTCGAATAATTTAAAGAATGCTGTAGGTGTTTATATAACATAGAAAAACAAAGAGATTCTTTGAATTATTCATTTATGTTACCGATATATTCTACTATATCGCCAAGATAATGTTTATTGTAAATATTTCAAAAAGTCTGAATTGTTATGTCGATAAATATTGAGGTAGAGTTCAGTAGCGAAAGGTCTTTTTTTAAGAGGTAAGACGGAGTAGATATCTTTAATTTGATTTTATTATTTGTCTATGGAATACTGATTGGGCCCGTTTTCAAAAGGAAGCCGGTAGGAATTGGGTTGTACGGAACCTTCGCCACTGGTAGAGTTAATGTCATTGTAACGAAATACAGCACTTTATTGTTCTCTTACCTAGCGAATCTATACTAATCTTTTTCGACCTAGAATTTGGCAAGGAGTTTGGCACCTTCAGTTCCTGTAACGTACAGACAACAGGACACACAACAGACAACACAATATATTTATATCCTGTTGTCTGTAGTCATCGTTTGTGGAACAACACAATATTTACATTCCCGGGTGGAGTCATCTATATACATATCCCTTGGGTGAGTCTGTTAATAAACCTCCATCATGACCACGTCCAGATGGGAGATTTTCAGCAGGCTGAACGAGCTTAATTGTTTTATGTTATAGATAGAGGCTCAACTTGCCTTAGTTAGACGGATGGTGAATGAAGACATTTTTATTGAGAGGGCTATGGTTCTCTCTCAGGGGCAAACGGGAGCCAGAAGGGGAAGGGCCGACATTGGGACCTGTGATTAACTGTGGAATGATATAAGTTCTTCTCACGAAGAAACTCTGGGATAGCTACTTTATAGCCTTTACGTAAATAATGTAATTGCGCTACTGGCTAATGGAAAATGTAAATAAACGTATTTTCCGATAATCGTGAAAATTCTATGTTGGATTTCTGCCAGTTTGCTCGACAAAAATGCATTTTGTGAAGAGAACGCCTTGTTTAATAGTCCAGAAGGTACTGAATACTGAATGGTTTTCGCTTGCATCGGAGACTAAGGCATAAACATTATGGGTTACTGAGATGAAGGTAACAAAATGGCTGTGCGTAACTTAGGCCGTTTGTGAAAGATATCACAACTATCATCTACTTACTTGCACGTATTTGTAACAATGATCGCGTCGGCACAGCGGGAGGTAGCTTCATTCAAATGCCAAATACCAGTGCCATATATTCTTCAATACTAAATACGCCCTGGCTGATGTCGTGCAAGGTTTTCGAGGGTAAAATCAATATAAAAACATTGTAACTCTATGCAGATATCATTCAGTCAATAGCATTGTACTGAACAACATCTCTAAAAAAATAAATCAAAATTGATCAACCGAAATGGCTGGCCTAAAGGTAAGATACCTCACGTAGATCAATTCGTATGTTTTGCAATCCGAATTGCAAGATCAAAGTTTTTATAAGCTTTCATTTCCAATAAATCAGTGCTCTTGCAACAGTTTTTATTTTGACCTTGCTTTAGATATACCTCTGAAAAAGAAGTTCTCATGAGGAACGGCCGTTTTTGCCTTAAAGGTCACAGGCACATCAAATAATAATGCCAACTTCGTCAATCTTTTCTGACCTTAAAGAACAGAGTCTATTTGGTGCAAAGAAGGGTTCCAAAAGGAGTCTAAACTCTTAAACTTTTCGTTCTCAGATCGTTTCAACCCTCGCCCTGCTGTCTGCAGTGTCAGCAGGACATTTGGGCCACTTCCAACCCTCCGCCGGCTATAATGCGTTTGGTACGAATGTATACAGCTCAGCGAGGGCTGCGGCTTCAGCATCAGCCTACACCAGCAGCTACGGCGCACATATACCAATATTGAATTACGAAAACGTGAACAATGGTGACGGAAATTATAGATACAGGTGAGGAAAATGGGAATAGTTTGTGGCACGCAGCAGTTTGGCTACAACAATGTTAGAAAGAAGGTGAAGGACAGGGTGTTGACGCAGCCTGCGAGGGGTCAAAATTTAAATAATTTTCTTTCAATTTTTTACAGTTACGAGACTGGCAACGGCATAACAGCGCATGAGAACGGGTCCCCACGTGCCCCCGGTCCTGAAGGCCATGCGGTCACTGCCGATGGAGGGTTCTCGTACCGCGCCCCAGACGGCCAGCAGGTCTCGCTCACCTACACCGCCGACGAGAACGGCTTCCACCCTGTTGGCTCGCACATCCCCACGCCGCCACCCATCCCAGAAGCCATCCTCCGCTCCCTCCAGCAGAACAGACAACATCCTTCATCGTAAGTTTTTACTGAAAAATCCAACATCATGACGTGTAACTGGTACCCTTACTTATTTAGGTAGTGTTTGACTAGTCACTGGATCATGGTGCATTTGTACCAATGCTATTTATAGCTATGACATTTTTAGGCAGAGATTTAAATCGTCCGATAAACCGATAAATAAGAATTTGTCATTTTTGCAGTTTGCATCTGTAAGTTTCCGAAATTATGAAGAACTATACTGAAGAGTTTTGAGGTCAAAGTTGACTTCAGTTACCATTTTCTTTTCCACCCACTACATCAGCTAGTTCCTTTGCCAAGTGTTTTCAAATGAACTTTCAACCTTACACATTCTTACACATCTGTTGCAATGGTGTTGGTGCAGTGGTGTCGTTACCGCCAGAGGCTTTAGTAACCGCATAAGGCACGTATGATGAGCGCGTTGAGCAGTCCAATTACAACAATGGGTTCTTAGCACACCATACCAGGCATGCTATAAAATCGTTTAACTATTTTCAGCCTTTCACTCTCCCAAATTGTAGGGATAGGTTTTTAACATACCATCTACCTAAATTGCAAACTGTATGGGGTCGACCACAATGTCATTTAAATCTTGGTGCTTACACTTCTTGTGAGACTGTCTCTGTGGTTGTTTCAATGTCATCTTGCAGTTCTTTAATACTATGTCCAAGCTTGTTCTATATTCTTCATTTATTTTGTTCTGTCTTCAGGGGCGATGGTTATTACAACGGTCACTTCAACAACGGATACAACTACTAACTGATATCGACTGATACATCAAAGACTGACCGCGGCTTATGTCTTCGTAGGAAACTGTGAACTATTACTGTGCTTACATTTATATTATTATTTTCATGAGCATCACTTTTGTTAAATGTTTTTTTGGTTCTTGTATCTTGTAAATAAAGATTATGTGTGAACAAAAGTTTTCTTTTTCATATTGTTATGTATTTTTTACCGTGTCTTCTTATTTCATTTATCAGATTATTTGCAAATAGTACCTAGTTAGTTGTTAGTTCATACATAATTACAATCTTACCTAACCTACATTACTCTTAACTAAGTATTTATCTCAGCAACTATGCTATCCATGTAGTTTCAGCGACAATGTTTACTAATAACAAAGTAAACTACTTCTGCTGAGTCTTAGGTTCGATTCCCAAGTCGGGAAAAGTGTAAAAGACTTTTTCTCCATTTCTCAATGGCTCGGAGTCTGGACTTGTGTAAGCTATTCCCCTATTACATGGGACTTAAACATAACGGCGAAATGTGGACGTACTTTAGGTACACCTCTGCCTATTCCTTTGGGATTACAGGCATGTTGTGTAAATAAATGAAAAATTATCCATTACTTTTTCAACTTTAATAAATTCACTCGAGAAAGAATACCATCACTTTAAATTAATATAACAAAAGACTAAAATAGTACATTTTGATACAAGTTGGCAAACTGCCGAGAATCGAGAATAAAATAAAATAATAAAACGAAAGTATTTTTGTCATTTATCATTATGAAACTAGTATTCAATTTGCTTTTTTACTGCGTTTCGCCTTCGCAAGTTGAAAGAGGAGCAAAGGTATGAAGCTGAAAAACAGCCTAATATAAAAATATAAATATTTTTGAATTTAGAATCTAGATAAATGATAATTTGTTGTTAAGGTGGAAGCGCCAGGGTTGCCTGCGTAATTCAAATTTTATTACCTTTTTTGCAATTTGCAGGTCAGTTTCAGGTATGTATGTTGCTGAAAATACGATTCGCGTCAGTAACACTTATGTAGTTACAGAATTATAATCATGAAAATCATCAAAACTATTCATACAATATACATACTCTTCATAAAATATTAGGCCTTAAAGGCATGCGTCCCTTTGCTGAGATAAAAAGAAAATAGCAACAAGACCATTCAAGACCGTAACAACTGTCAAAAATCTACAAATACAGACGAAAATTACAACAAACACAATCGCAACAGTATTCTACTGTTAATGAGCCTATTAATTACATGTGTACGGAGTGATTGACTAAGGTTAATAATTTATTAATTAATAATAATAAAATAATGTTTGTCAACGACAGTTGATAAGGCTGCGTTTCCGCCAGAGATGAGCGAGGTTGCGTAGCGAGGTATGTGTGTGGAACTAAAGGATGTTTTACAATAACAACATGAAGATGTGGACGAATTTTTTGACGCCCTGTAACCCTTTTGATACTTGTACATATTTTTATTACTAATATAAATCTAGAAAATGTTATTAATTTAAGATGCCAAGCAAAATTATAACGCGCCAAAATCCTGTGAATGAGTGGTCTCTATTCTCCACAATTAGTTACTGCGTTTTAAATAAAAATCAATTGTTGCATTTTGAAGGACTTGAGAACTGCCCAACCAAAATGGCTGTTTTTTGTGTTCGTAATTTTCATGATAAAGTTTATGGGAAAGATTTTTTTTTTTTGCTAAGCGCACTTCTCATTTTCTTCATTAGTAACTTGCACCAGACACCCCATCATCTATTTTGCTGTTTACAAATTCATATCACAATTGTACGCAATGTGTACCGAATTAGTAAATACTTAAAAAAAGGACCAGGTACAGTCAACTGAATTGTGGCTTGCTGTAGAGCATCTCCCCAGCAACCCCAAGTAAAATTTGAATAAATTTTACGTACTTTACTTATCAGGCAAATAAGTGGTTGATAAAAATTGTACTCTTATTCTTACATTGATGTTTCATAAAAACATCAATGTACTGAAATTAATATCAAACCGATTGTCAATAACAGTGATGAATATTTTATCATGATTCATTTGAGACTTTTGGTAACAGTAGGTACGACTGGTTTAATTTTTACTTTTTATGAAAAATGTACTATTAAAGACTACTAAATGTACTATTATTTGGCGCTAACGTCACCGTAAGACGTTATTAATGGAACGAAAATTTCGAGAACTGTGAGCGGGGTGCGATGGTCTAGTTGGTTAAGACATCCGGTGTACTGAATCGGAAGGTCGCAGGTTCAAACCCTGCTCGCACTCGAATTTTTCTTTCCATGTCAAAAAACAGCTATGTTCCCTACGCAGGGTTTGCGTATAAAATATTAAAAATGTACTATTAAGTTGGTGGAAAGTAAAAAATATCTTTTGATCATTCTTAAAACTTTATTTTAAAGCCCATAAAAACAAGTAACAGTTAATACTGAATAAATAGAGATGCATATAAAACAATAAGTTTCTATAAGTGCTAGATCGTTCCGAAGTCAGCCGCAGTCAGTCGTTGATGTCAATTAGTAGTTGTATCCTTGGTTGTAGCGACCGTGGTTGTAGGAACCCTCGCCGCTGAAAATATTTACAAAATATTAGGAATCTATACAAATGTGCAAGAAGTTTAGATCAGTCCTTATATAATCTGTTCATGATGAAACAGCCTGAACGAGGAGTACTTTAAAGGAGTAGACAGTCTAAGACAGACCTACCTACATTTCGCTAGTTATATAATAGAATAGAATAAGACATTAATTTCAGACGTAGAACGACGATGACGACGAACGAGACGAGACGTTTAAGTTAATAAAGGTATCTTTGGGTTACAGCAGGTTTCATTTGCACTATGTTGCATCAGAAAAAAACTCAATCAGAAAACTGGGATCTCATTTGAAATTACCGTAAGATCTAGAAGTGGTTGCAAAAAACTTACGATGAAGGATGTTGCCTGTTGAACTCAATGGACCGAAGGATGGCCTCTGGGATGGGTGGCGGCGTGGGGATGTGCGAGCCAACGGGGTGGAAGCCGTTCTCGTCGGCGGTGTAGGTGAGCGAGACCTGCTGGCCGTCGGGAGCGCGGTACGAGAACCCTCCCTCAGCGGTCACTGCGAGTCCTTCAGGGCCGGGAGCGCGCGGGGCACCGCTCTCGTGTGCTGATATGCCGTTGCCAGTTTCATAGCTGTAATTACAATAAATGAATATTTTTAAGTTACAATGTAAAATGCATTGGAAAAGCCTGGCCAGAGACGGTGGTGTCAGAAGACGAGTGTCGTTGCTAAGGTTGGCCTAAGAAACAATGGCGTGATGGCGTGATTACTTATTAAACGCCAAGGCAAAGGGAAACCTTTGCCCACCGGTTGGATGACATTTATATTATTAAAACTAAACACACTTAGACAGACTTTCACAGTTTCCATTTCCTTACTTGTATCTGTAGGTGCCATCACCGTTGTTCACATTCTCGTATCTCAAGATAGGGATTTGTGCTCCTCCGTAAGCACCGTTGTAGGCCGATGCCGAACCGAATGCGGCACCACCACTGTATGCGTTTGCGCCGAACGCGTTGTATCCCGTGGAGGGTTGAAGGTGCCCCAGGTGTCCCGCTGACACCGCGGACAGCAGGGCAAGGGTTGAAACTATCTGAGAACGGAAAATCAGTTTTTAAAAAGGTTTTATGAAATTAAATCACTGTAATAGGTACTTTACTTTATCCAGAATTGTTGGGTTAAAGTACAAAATTAACTTAAGTAATTACAAAAGTGACCAAATACTTAACGTTCATAAAAATTGCCCGGTTTTTAAATTCTGAATTAAATGGTGTAGCTTTATTAATCTACATCGCTGTGGTATTGAACTACTTACCTTTAATCCAGCCATTTCTTTGATTCAACTATTTTGAGTTGAGATGCTATGCCGTAGGATGCTATTGTCTGAATGATATCTGCATAGACTAACAGTGTTTTTATATTACTGTTACCCTTCCAAGAACCTTGCTCGATATCAGTCAGGGCGTATTCAGTTTTATGAAGAGTTTGATACGTTCGGCATTCCATTGAGGCCACCCCACGCCGTTGCGATGATTGTACCAACACCAAATTCAGACAATGATTTTATTTGACGTTTATGTCTGTCTCAAGGATGGATCGGTTACACATGTAATTTAGAACTCTGTGGCGAGAGCACAAGGTCAGAGTTCGGTTGGCTAGACAGTTGGACGCTACGCATTTGACCTGTAATAAATGTTAGGAGGGAAGCTTCTGCTAGACATTTTTTGAGTATAAATAGAGACATCGTGATTAGAAGATCGGAGTCTGTTGAAAACGGTGATAGTAGCCTCAGATATTCAACATCGGGGGCTTAGTTCAATGTAATACCAAAAAGTAAAGTCAAGGTATTATGTTAAAACTTAATACATGTAATTTATGAACGCAATAAATACAGTAATCAAGTGATGTTTTTTTACGTGCGGAGCGCAGGTTTGACTCAGGCAGTAAACAAATGTTTGCATTGCCTACGTTGTTCAGCGTTTGGGCATGAAACGGCTCTGTGGCAGCAAATAGAAATGAAATTGGAAAAATGTAAGGGACCGAGCTAACTAGGCAATTTGAGAGCTCGGTTTATTTATAACTCATATACTTAACTAGATGTCTGTCGACGATATCTGCTACTTAGTGCTAAGTATCAACACCTAGCATTACTTAATGGCTTCAGGTCCGGTTTTACTCTCCCTGAGGCACAAAAAAGCGAGCCTCTCACGTCAGCGAAGATCTAACAAGCCGCAGCTTGCAGTTGCAATATGCTTTGCTTAATCACAAACATCGAACGACTATGCAGAAAACTAATCTTAGATCCCTCGTCTAAATTACAACTAAACGTACGTCTAAAGCGTATCTTAGAAAATAACAGACTACTGAAGATTAGCTCACAGATACTGTATAATCAGGTTACATAATGAGCCGCAATAAACAATGCCTGGTGCTCTCGCGGGCGCCATATTCCGCTGGATCGCGCATTTCACAAGATAAAAACATTTTAATGTGTAGTTTACGGGCATGAACGTTCTGGACAATTTAGGATATGTTTCTACTTGTAGCAAAGGTTTCGCAAAATATTCATGTGTTCAGAGATCTATTCAATTACTTAATTTACTCGTACGTGAACGCATCACCGTGAAGTAGTAATTTGTGAGTAAAAATGTTAAATGAGTAATTAAATCGAGGGTTTACTGTGTGTTGGTGTAAATATTTTGAATTTGCACAATGATGGAATCACGATATACATCTCGACTGCAAGACATCATAATGTATCTCTGAATGTTCATTATGACCATATGTTTCATGAACAAAGGAATCAAGGGATTATAAAAATAATCTTTTTGTTTTAAAAAAAATATATTTTGAATGGTTCAGATAATATTATTTTTGATTATTTTTTAGCTATGTCTCACGAATAAACATTTTTGAATTTGAATAATCTTGAATCAACCCTCCTTTTTGCAAGGTGACCGCTGTATGATCATACAAGAGGACGCTTGTCCCGTCCTCTTGGCTTCATTTGGTTCTAGGAGCTTTTTATGACGACAAAGAGCGGGTCAATGAAACTTACATCTACCTACGTCATCTCCTTAGAACCTGACACTATTGTAATACAATAATGCTTCAGAAGTCCAAAGTTTTGTAAAAACTTTTGTCTGTTTTGTCCTGTTTTACGGTTTTAATTGAATCCTTTTGGATAAAATTAAATTAACAAACTTCTCTGAGCTTTAGTTAACTTTATAGGAACTTTATTTAGGAGGTTGAGTTTATTAAACTGAGGAGCTTGTGGCTCAATACTAACAACCGCTCAGGTCAATCTTCAGGTTAAGCCGCGCTTGCTTAGGTAGGTCCGTGGATGGGTGACCAACCATTATACACCAAGATTCCTTCGTGCCTCGGAAAGCATGTTAAGCCGTTGGTTCCGGCTGTCATTTGTAGATCTTTGACAGTCGTTACAGGAAGTCAGTGGTCCGGAAGTCTGACAACCAGTCTTACTAAGGGGTATCGTATTACCCAATACTAACCTTGTTTGTGGAGGTCAGATAGGCAGTTGGTCCATACTGGTATTCAACTGTCCTGGTCCTGAGTTCGTTTTCTAGGTCGTGCCAAGGGATATCGAGTTTTTATGTTCTTTCTCAGAAAAACAGCCTGCAGTGGAATCTGGATTTGTGAACGGTTAGTGACAGCCGTGTTTCGTGATGTTATATTATTTTACTAGCGTCCGCCCCGGCTTCACATGGGTACAATATACAAATAAACCTTCCTCTTGAATCACTCTATGTATTGCTGAAAACTGCATTTAAATCCGTGGCATAGTTTAAAAGATCGAAGTATACAAACGAAGGGAGCGACTTTGTTTTATACTATGTAATAAAGACTAGTGTCGTCAGTTTACATTTATAACACTTACCTAACCTGGTATCTATAGTCAAAAATCAATATACTATCTGAAACTATACCTATGTTTAACAAAATAAATGATTGATTGATTGAAAAAAAAAAGAAAGTTAAAAAAAAAGCAAAAAAAAATACTCAAATGATGTAAGAACGACGTAAGTAATTACTTGAGTTTAAGACATAATGCAACCATTTTTATGCAGGTAAGAACCGTCAAAGAAAATAAAGCTAAGAATTCTAGCTTTTGACAGGTCTAACTTCAAGCAATTAATTACAGAATAAAAATCGTAACTTAAGTTATTACTTTTACTCAAACTCACTTTGAGTTGTTATAGACACGGGTGTTACACTATACACTAGTTAATAATTATAGCATATAAAGGGTGTAAATAGACCCTTAACGAAGCCGAAAAGCACTTGTTCTCCCCGTCATCATTGCGATCATTTTTTTTGTTCTAGACCATACCTGGGAACCTTCTAGTTACGGAGATAATGGGGGTCAAAGTTCGAACTTTTTGACAAGTTTTTAAATAATACACGTTTCTAATGTAAGATTTTTACTTTAAACACCCTCACGACCCACGTATTATTCAATCCAGCCATTAGAACAATGTTTTGAGTGCTTTACATTGAGTCCTACCTTAAAAGATGATTTTGCACCACAAAAAAAGGCGTTACCCAGCAATAATTTTTGCATAAAGTTACTTAGTTTGATTTACAGAATGCTTGGTTGATGGCGTCACGGAGTTTTTTTTTACACCCTGTAGAATTGTATGAAAAAGTAACGATTTAAAAATAGACCCCTGAAATAAAAGCTAAAATTTGTTTCAAATGTCATTGTGTGTGTCGAAGTCAAACTCCATTATCAACAATCTGTGAATTGCCAATACGCTTTTGACAGCTAAGTAAACCAAAATACAACTCGAATAACGATTGTTCTGTACAATGAGCAAGATGTGTAGTGGGTACGTGTGTTCATACATAGATGTCGTTATTTCTATGAAAATTCGGCTCTCATTTTGAACATTTGGACACTCGATACTAGGAACTAAGTTCAATGATAGGAATTTGAAGTTTAAGAATTTAAACTATCAGGGTTACAAACATTATCGTTAACACTAGAAATGGGATATTTACCATGTTTACTGATTGGTTTGAGTTTATCCGTAATCATGCCGCTAGCAACAGCGCTGAAAAATCGGGAACTCAATGATTTGAGTTCCCGATTTTTGGTTGATACCACTAAACGTGGTAAATATCCCGTTTCTAGTGTTAATGTTAATCTGTTACTATGCCTCAATACTAAATTGATCGAATTAAGTATTGCTGTCCAATCCTCGACATAAGGTTCTTAAAAAATGCTCTTTAATAATATTCATGGCTGTACTGCTATACATACAGGGTGGAACGGACATTGACGCACAAACGGTTCATTTCAAACAAATTCCCACAGAAATTCTTCTTTGGTATTTTTTTTAAATTAGCTGTTCCATACATTTTGGCTCTGTAGGGTATTGCAATTTTGTAGGAAACAGAAGATTTAAAAAAAAATCGTGGTAACCGTTTGTACTTCGATGTCCATTCCATCCTCCAATTCCATATTTAATAAATTATTAAAACGTGCTTAGTGAAGCACGTTTTTATCTTTAGTATCTTTTCCTGTGATAATTATCTGAATTAGGAGGACTGGTTTGGGTTTCAATATCTAATGAATCCTTGCTGAATTACACCAATGAATTTCATACATTAGTACTTGTAATCCTGATTACATCGCATTGCGTTTGCCAAATTGCATGCTCATCCCGAAATATCATTAGCCTTAACAGGTAGTAAACCAGCGTTTATCTGACAATTCGTAATAGTTTGGAAGCTACGAGTATAATATGCTGGTATCGTAAGCTACAAACGGTACTTATCGCAAAAAAAAAAAACTGTTTTTTTTTAGAAATACTATGTAATCAAAGTAACTTGAGTTTAATATTAAAAAGAAGTACTAAGAAAAATTGTTAAATCTTTTTTTTTTAATTTATTAAAATGATTTTATTATGTTAAATATTATATACATTTATAATTTAAAATAACCTAAAATAACTAACTTAACAATAAACATAAAAATGGCGTCAAAAAACTCCTCAACGCTGTCAACTGGTAATGTGGGCCTATTTGATATGAATAAGAGAAATATGTTTTTACATTTCACAATTTCCCTGTTTTCTCGAAGCAGACATTGGTTGAGTTACCGCTTTTCGACTGGCGCAGGGGCAGTGTGGCTAGTTTAGGAGTAATAATTATATTTATTATCTTAGCTTCCAACCTTCCACCATTAAGTGTGGCATTTATGATATAATTGAGGTGAAATATAACTGCACTAAACTTGTTCATTCGGTTGAAGACATTTATAGCACTGCAGTGAGCGGAATCATGTTCAACCTTTTTGCTTATGCTAACGAACTTTAATCTAATTACGTATTACGTTCTAATAACTTAATAATATGGCACATTTTGAGTAACTCAACTAAATGGACAGTTTAAGTACATATTAACTCAAAACAGAGAAGATTTAAAAAGGAAAAAGATTGGCCTTCCCCCTTCAGAGCAGGGTAGGACCAAGGCTGAAAATAAATAAATAAATTGAGTAACTATTTTAGTGTTATCGGATGGCCGATGGGGCCGAAAAGTTCTGGAGGGGCGACCGCAAACCGGTAGACGTTGCGTTGGAAGGCCTCCCACTAGGTGAACCGATGACCTGGTGAAGGTTGCAGGGATCCGCTGGATGCGAGTCACACGGGACCGGTCAATGTGGCGACACTTGGGGTAGAACTTGTCCGTTAGATTATACAATAATCATAATCACTAAAATCATAAATCTTTATTTCTCTCGACATCAGAAATTACAGGAGCTGGTATATGCACACTCTTATATAGATAAAGGTGTCTAAAGTAGGAAAAACCTGAGTTACAGATCACCTCTTCGGTTTAGATATACAGGTTGTAAACAGACACTTCACATAGCCGTCAACCAAGCATTCTGTACATCAAACTAAGTAACTCTACGCAAAAATTATTGCTGGGAATCGACTTTTTTTTTGGGATGAAAAATCACGTTTTACGGTAGGACTCGATGGAAAGCACTCAAAGCATTGTGCTGATGGATGGATTGAATAGTACGGGGGTCGTGGAAGTGTGTTAAGTAAAATAATAATACAATCTTACATTAAAAAAAAGTATTTAAAAAAAAAACTTGTGCAAAAGTTGGAACTTTGACCCTCAATATTTCCGTAACTAGAAGGTTCCCCCCAGGTATGGTCTAAAACAAAAAAAATATCGCAAAGACGTGGAGAACAACTGCCTTTCGGCTATGTTAACAGGGTTTAAATAGACTCCTATTTACACCCTGTAACATTTTATTTATAGCAAAAATTTTAGTCAAGATACTGAAGTTACATCCTGCTAACACTCAAACTTATTCTGCTAAATTTAACACAATAATGAGCAGCATACAAGCTTCAAAGTACTTGTTGAATTGGGGTAAGTTCGTCACAATACTCTGTCTCCTACTCAGTATGGATACAAAACTCTATGGGGGTAGCATCTGAACACTTGACCTTTAACAACTTATACCCCACCTGTTGTGGTACTATTGCTTATTCTTCAGTCTTTATAGTATTTAGATAGCTGCTAGAAAACCTTCACAATTTAGGAAATTGATACGTAAATAGGTATGAAGATCAAAACTTAGGTGGAGATACAAATACAAAAAGGAATTATAAGAAGATAGAAGAAAAAACTAAAACATAAGTATTCACATAAACATACGTTTATTCATACACCATGCCTATTTACATTGAAAGACTACAATTATTTACTAAATAAATAAACAGTGCGAGTTTCGTCGTGGTATCACAGTCCTCCCCAGTTCACGCGGTCGTCGTTGGATCGATGCCTCATTAGCTAAGATTGCTTTGAAGTCGCAAGCGAACGTACTACATGATTGCGGTCAGTTGGACTACCCTTCTAAAGGCGACCTTTAACATTCCTTGTGCGTGTTTTCACATCTTTCATTAAGTACCTATTTTCAATAGTAACTGTGGTCTTGTTTTGGTGAGCCCTTATTTGTTTTCTATTGTTTGTAGCTCAGCTTTATAACCCTTCAGCAACGGTGATATGCTATACCTCAGTTCTTCATAATCATCTTTATACTTTCCTTTATCCAGCAATTTTTCATCATTTTCGGAACCAAAATTTGTTTCAATTCTCAATCCTATTCCCAAAGCAGATGATACACAATCTATAAATCTATCTTCCAGGTTGGTGCTATTCTCTTTCTACGATTCCACAGCACTGTTTCCCTTAACTACTGTTTACGGTAAGTCCCTACGTGTTTGCTTGCGAGTTCTAAGCGACTAACTAGGTGAGTACAGAGTGAGATCAGTAGTGGTAGCCGTTTCCACTGCCACCGTTGCCGGAACCGGATCCACCTGAACCGGAACCGCCGCCACCGCCATTGTAGGAACCCTCGCTGAAAATAGAAGAAAAATACAATTAGTCCGTGTGGTTGTGTTGTTCATGGGCATTTTTCATCTCTTCTTCCGGCCTGCACTGAAGTAGTAATATCGAGATATAAAAACAACTACCTAAAAATATACTAATAAACTACTACCTAATATTACCTGAATATTGGTGGCAATTAACATTACGTTAATAGCCTCCAATATTCACGATTACGTTTCTATTTTATTCTAAAATAAGATCACGAACTTTGTGAAGCACTAACGATATAAAATGCAGATAAGTACTATGAGCTTGAATTTTCCTCTCTGGTCTTTTGAGTCTTCTCGTTTAAATTAGATAAACTTAAATACCCATTTAATTACAACACGCAGATTTATATATGAATAAAAATATCTTTCTACTTTAAGGTAAACACCTGTTAGTAAGCGACGGTGCTTTGGTGTAGTAAGGTAGGCAATTATATTTTTTTCAATGCCAGTACACTCAGTACTTGTACCATTTAATTTCACTTCTGAGACGTAACTTTCTATTCGAGTGAAGTTTTATACCTCTTTACGAAGTAAAGAAGTCCGAGGTTCATCTCTTTGTAACGGGTACAGCCTTAGCTGTTATTACATAAGTTAGTCTTTAAGACTGCCCTTGTTAAATGGCCTCTTCCTTTATAAGACTTCTTCATTCATGACTTAGTCATTTAGAATTTTTACTGTTCCTATTTTATCATTTGTACTTTAATTACGAGTATTAATTAAAAGCAAAAAAGCTTATTTATGATTTTGCTAATAAACATGAGTAGTTACGAATTAGTATAGGGAACAGTTTTATCAGTAATTACTTCAGCATAAAGTTTACACGTGGAAAGCATGATACACACACCGTACCATACCATGACCATACCATGAACGTATCATGCATAAAAATATTAATTGTATTGAAAAGGCCAGTTCTATGCCGTCGTGTGCCAGACAGGTAGCGCATCGGCACCGGCGGAATATTTTATTCTCGCCGACGATTGTTAAGGGTCTGTGCATGGCACGCGACGATGACGGAACGGTCTAGTGGACATAGTCTCATACTTTGAAATACAAAGAATAAAGGGTTTAACCTCGTATATAATGACCTTTCTTTCCTGACTGTTACGTTCATAGCACGGTCATGGTATGGTACGGATGCAATACACAAACCATTAAACTAACAAAACTAGATTAAGTTGCTACTTACGATCCGGGGTTACGCTTGTTGAACTCAATGGAACGGAGGATTTCTTCGGGGATGGGAGGGGGGGTGGGGAGGTGCGGGCCCACGGGGTGGAAGCCGTTCTCGTCAGCGGTGTAGGTGAGCGAGATTTGCTGGCCGTCAGGGGTCTTGAACGAGAAGCCTCCTTCGGCAGTTACCGCAGGGCCTTCGGGGCCCTGGGCACTTGGGGATCCACTCTCGTGTGCTGATATACCATTACCGGTTTCGTAACTGGAAAGAGTACAGATAAAAGGGGTAAAGGGGGGATGAAGACATGTTTTATTGCATCGATTAAATTCACATTTGTCTTTAGTGGGTGCTAAGAGTAGAGCCTTGCGGCGCTTTGATAATTTACGAGTCTTTGTGTTATAGGACTAGCTAGATGGGTTAACTTTCTCCGCAAACTAAAGATTAATGCGAAGTTGAATCGTTTCTTCGCAATGCACTGGCACCAAAAATCAATAATAAAGAAAATTGAAAATATTACTCGAAATGGTATGTTCCATCGCCGTTGTTGACATTCTCAAACTTCGTGATGGGTATTTGATTGCCGCCGCCGCTTCCGCCGCTAAAAGATCCGCCGGATCCGCCAGATCCTCCGAATCCGCCCCCGGCACCGCCGCCCGCGCCCCCGCCGGCGCCAAACCCGCCCCCTGCACCCCCGCCAGCGCCACCACCGGCACCGCTACCCGCACCGCCGCCAAACCCACCACCAGGACGCGGGGGAAGGTACTGAGGCTCTAGACGACCACATGATCCGATCGCTACCAGCGCCATGGAGAAGATCAACTGAAAGAAAAGAAAGATGTGTTAGAAATTAAATTATATAATATAATGCTTATAGGTCCGCAGAAAGATCTTCGAAAGCAAAATTTTAAACAAAAGTTCGGATGTTTTTTTGTAAGAGTTCAGGAATAAGTATCATGATATTTACAGTTACAAAATAATGGAAAAACTTTTAGGCGAAAATTACACACAAGGATATTTTCGACAAAAACTAATTAAATGATGAGCTTCAGGCAAATAACGTTTCCTCAGGGTTTATCCCGGGGTAAGTTGAATTTAACCGGAATTTAAAAAACGTTGTTTTTAAACAAGAAGCGCTACAAGGAGGAGCACCGTATCTTCATGAACTTACCAGTGAAGTAGTCATGACTGGTGTATTTAATTATTATTGTACAAGTGAACAGGCGCTCTTTGCTGTTCAGCTGTTTGCTGAATACTGTTAGCGAGGATGTGCCTCGTTTTATATTGCTCCGATTTGCCCTTTCTCGGTTGCTTCACCTTGTGCGTGCTCCGGCGGTATCGCGAGTGCATCCGCGCCTCGTTGCCCCACGCCTAGAGCTCACAAACATTTAGCTAACCTGGAATTCCCTTTACGGATGTATTCCTTAACAGAAACTAAAGCCTTTAAATTCCCCCTTAGTTGTTTCACAGAAATCAAAGCGTTCCTGCACAAGTACATATGGGTCATTATAATCTGGTAACTCGTTGCGGCACCCACTATACTTCGGACTTGCGAAAGCTTACAACTTCATTATTAAGTTGCGTTAGATATTTCCATTAAGATTTTCCTAATGGCGCATATTGGACTAATACGAATATGATGTGTGAGTGTTCTAATATGTTGGAGTTTGATCGACTTAATGTTTGCATGGGAAAATCATGTACATTGCCACGATTTATGACAAACATCAGAGCGTGAGACGCTTGTAAAATATTTACATAGATGCTTGATATCTACAATAGTCTGACATATCTTTGTTTTAAGGTGTGTGCTTAGATCTAGATTCTAGTTAAACTTGACTGCGACGCAAACAAACATTTGTTACACATTCCTTTGGATGAACTTAACTTTTGCAATAAGATGGAATGCAAACGGCGAAGTTGACGCCTTACCTGAACTCTATAAAAGTTGGATAATGAATCTAGTACCTTTTTACTTTCAACTTCATCATGATAGCTCACTTCCTTTCTTAGAAAGCTTTTCTTCCGTAGGAACTACTATTAACTACTTCCTGGCATATTTAAATTGAACATGCGTACCTACTTACAAGTAATAGTTTAATAGTTAAATTGAGCCGCTTGATCACCTACAAGTTCTATCTACCTAAGAATGGGCAGTATCCCACATTTTCAGGAGGGCACAGCACATCACAGGCACGAGCCACAGACTCAACATTTTCCATAAAATAACTGTCTAGGGTAGGTTCAATAATATGCCTCAAAGGATCAAGCGGCCAGAGCACCAAAGCCCCTAAAATGTCCAATAGCTTCTAATCTAAATAACCTAAACCGTCCGCGTCACCCCGCTAAAGTCTAGCGAACTTTAAAACCATACCTTGCTTCCCATTTCCCAATAAATGAAAGTAGGTGTACCCATTCATTGTTGGTTTTGCCGATGGGAACTTTCAATTTCAAACTAGTGGGTGGTAAAACGTTGGTTTTGTGTAAATGTCACATAGCATTGAAGTTCGAGTCCGTGACCGTAGTGCGCCTGCGCTCCTCTCGCGTCAACGACTATTACTTGAAAATGATCTTGTTCCGATCCTGCGCCCGAGTCGGTAGCTTCTTGCGAAATAATTGCCTTTTTAGTGTAGAACGGAAGATAATGGACAAGGATTGTTTTTATTTGAGTTTTTGTACTTTGGTTAGGTGCTTTTTATTATGTAATAATAATAGTATACATAATTAATATCAGGTTTTTTACATTGGTATTTCTTTTCGCACAAAGAGTAACCTAATTAATTTTTAAAATTAATTTTGTAAATCTGGATTATATTTTTTTTTGGTATTTAAAAATTACTTACGTATCGATGTATCGACTGTATCACTTTAGACTATCCTATACATAGTTAAACAGGACACTGTCGCAGAAATAAACAGAACAATAGAGATGTTCTATAAAATCTAATAGATATCATAAATTTTAATTGAAAACACGTAACACTCAAGCAGCGTTTTGTCCAGATTTTAATTGGTAATTGGTTACAAACTCGCAACTCGACGGTAGGTGTAAACAAAACTAAACATGATGGATGATGATGAGAGTTTTAGCTTAAATTAATTAACGTGACATATACAGGCGACCTATAAAGTATCTAGTTGACTCCACTTGCATAAGGTAAACAGAACATTCTTAAAGTTCATGAATTTTCTGTAGCACGCCTCTAAACCGCATTTATTTATGTAATTTACACTAGAAGAACCGAAACAACCACACCGTAGATTTTAGCCGCGAATTTGAAACCAGTTGGTATAATATTCAAAGAATGAGATTAAAAAAGAAAATGAGGATACATATTATTATGAAAATAAGCAAAACCAAGTTGCACTAATGCTTAAAATGTAAACGTCACGGGAACATATCGTCGTGATCTCTGCCTAATCCTTCGGAGATTACAGTCGTGATGGCCATGTTGTGTGTACTAATTAGTTGGCTGTAATTTTTAGCCAAAAATGTTAAGAAATGCACGTCGATATTTAACAGAACTATTTCTATAAAGATCTTACATAAACAACATAAATATTTGTCCTAAATCCCCCAGGTTGTGGTTCACCGATTACATCACCTAGCTACCTGAAAATGGCCGCATCTAATATCGGCGAGATAATAAGATCGGCCTCGATCACCGCCAGCATTTCACATGATCTGTATTACGAGAATATTACCTTATGATCCACTGTCATTTTCACTAAGTGGAAACACCTATACAGGGTGTAAACAGACCCTTCACATAGCCGTCAACCAAGCATTCTGTACATCAAACTAAGTAACTTTACGCAAAAATTATTATTGCTGGGAAACGATTTTTTTTGGTGGGAAAAATTACGTTTTACGGTAGGACTCGATGGAAAGCACTCAAAACATTGAGCTGATGGATGGATTGATTATTACGGGGGTCGTGGAGGTGTGTAAAGTAAAAATCTTACATTAAAACATGTATTTAAAAAAAAAAACTTGTGAAAAAGTTGGAATTTTGACCCCCAATATCTCCGTAACTAGAAGGTTCCCAGGTATGTTCTAGAACAAAAAAATGCTCGCAAAGACGGGGAGAACAAGTGCCTTTCAGCTATGTTAAGGGTCTATTTACACCCTTATTACCTTATCACTCTTATCTACCTACTGAAATTAAAGCAAAGAGGAAACCTGAACAAACACGGAAACTATTCATTTTAGTACCAAAACGTATTTGTACACACGACGCACGCTTTAGCTGAAAAATAAAATCTGCAAACAATGTAAAGATGACATGCATTTTCATAACCATGAATAAAAATTTATGAACAACTGCAACGGCATTTAGCATGTTCAGATGATATTTTCATGGTCCTGAAATGCTGATGAAATACCAACGACACTCGTACACGTTTGTATAACATACAACGAAAGACATCCTTACTTCCTTACTGTAATAATATAATATTATAAATGCGAAAGTAAGTTTGTATGTTACCATTTCACGTCTAAACTATCTACTGAACCGATCATCCTGAAATTTTGCATATACCTACGTTGTCAGGTGTACAGAAACGGACATAGGGTACCTTTCATCCCGAAAACGAGTACTGTTCCCGAGGAAAACAACTATAATGTTCTAATGATAATAGATGGCGCCACGTGTCTTTCGAATAATTATTGAATTATATTATGACAAGCAGAGTACAACCCAAATTGATTGTCAAATTCTAAATTAACGCGAGAAAGCCGAGGGCAAAAGCTAGTAAACTAATAAAACATGGCGCACGTAAGTCGAAATTTTAAAAGACCTTACTGCAAAAACATACACTAATAAATGATTTGATTTTTATATTCCCAGAAGAGCTCGAACTGAAACGACACAAATTAAAATTATCATCCGATTAAAGGTCTCAAATGATTCTTATAGATAAAATCTTCATTGAAACCGATAGAACATAAAACATTAGGATCATCATTCCATCTTATCGCACTTCAATATATCATGGCAGAGAGTCTGAAATATCTGAGGTGAGCGGGTTGAGGCATCGCCCGCGGCAGCTGAGTATTTGTGCACTTTAAATGTAATGCCTGATGAGAAATATCAATCGATAAATCTAAGTATATGAGTGCTAAATGTCTAAGTAATAATCAATAAGTTAACTTATTATAAACAGCAAGACAAATCACAAATACTACTGTGATGAAAAGGCTGAATATGGGCAGCGGTATTATTTATATAAAGGTAACGTGATACGCCGCGGGAGACGCCCTGGGCGTCGGGGGTCACGTGGTGGCTTCCGACCACCGTAGGCGCTGGCCTGTGGACGGCGAGTTATGGGCTAGCTCGCCGTCCGGCCGTCTTATGACTACAGGCCGTGTCGACGGCGCGTTCGTGTTCCACGCGCGCCTCAAAGAGATGTCAGCAATCAAGTAGGGGTCCGCATGGACCGATGCCTGCCAGGGCTGCGGGACTGTTTGAAAGAGATACCGTGGCCCTGGAACATAAAGGGCAAAGAAGGAACATGGATGGGTTTTAGTCAGTACAAGTCTGACACTCCCCTCCGCTCCGCCCAGAGTGGGGGGGGTCATTTGATGATTTCCCATCCGGAAAAAAAAAAAAAAAAAAGGTAACGTGATACAAATAAAAGATACATCTACTTGGATCAGCTACTGTTTTTTCAGTCAAGCATGGTGATTTTGGTAGTATCCATGTAACTAACAAAAATGGGAAAAGTCTTGGCACATATAAGATTTTAAACTTTCATGGTCACTAAAATTATTATAACTAGAAGACGGGATATTTACCATGTTTATTGTTTTCTTTGAGTTCCCGATATTTCGGCGCTGTTGCAAGTACCATGATCACGGATAAACTGAAGTTATTGCGGGTTTGCGGTTAAGAGGGTAGACCGATTTGTCTGCTCATAAACACCCACCCGCAATAACTTCAGTTTATCCGTGATCATACTGAGCATGGTGCTTGCAACAGCGCCGAAATATCGGGAACTCAAAGAAAACAATAAACATGGTAAATATCCCGTCTTCTAGTTATAGTCTTGGCACATGATGAGATGACGACATTATGTGATGCATGGCCATGACCAGCATCATCTGCCTTTTCCCAATTACGTTGGGGTTGGCTTCCATGTTTACCGGTTGCAGCTGCACCAGCATTGCAGCATTATTAATTATCCATACTGGAAATAAATAAATCAGTGCAACCATAAAAGACAACGAAGATTCAATAAACGCAGATCACAATAAAAATAAAGAGACAAGACAATCGGGTAACCAGAGACTCGCGACCCTCGCGATCAGAGGCGCTCCGAGAATGCAATCAACGCTGCAGACACTCTAATTGGATTTCAAATAATAATTTCTACTAGATATGAACTAGTAAATTCTAGATTTAACCGTAGTGGTCTGTAAAAACTGCAATTTTGTTAGAAACATAGTGGATGCCGACGATATAAAGACGTCTTGGGACGTTAAACCTTGTGATTATGATTCGCCGTCTGCGGCTGGGAACGTTATTGTAATTTTTTACATTGTACCTTCCCAGCTTCCTTTAAGGGCGAAGTCACAATAAAGCTTTGATTGGCAAAAACTCAGCCGCTTCCAGACAATGGGGTTCTGACTTACCATTATCACATAATCGGTCGCTTCTGATTAACAGCTATCAAATGATTTTTAATTACTTTGGAGAATGGTAATAAAAAGCGAAATTTTAGAATCGCATCAAATGTGCGTTTAGTGAATGAGCATTCTGCATACAGTCAATTATTAAAAGGTTTTAGTATCGGTACAGTCACGAGTACCAATATGAAAACACTTAACAATTTTTAAAAGTGTTTTTCTCCTACTGTTCTGATTAAAATTTCATATTGTTACGAACATTGTATTCTGGAACTCATATTTTTATGAAAAACATCCTATCTCCAAGTTACAATCGTTATTTCTCGCGAAAATTGCTTTTAAATTTGGGAAAGTGTATATATATTAGTGCTTGTGACTGTACAGGCTTACGGGGATATCGTGAAATGGACCCCGATAACTTAGCACGCAACAATGTATGTCCGATGTCCGCCATTGTCAGCAAAATAGAGTCAAAGTTTCAAAAAGTTATCATTCTTTAAGATCAAGTATACGAGTTCGCCTAGTATATTTGTAGACCACTTTCCAATAATGTGACTAACTTCGCCGTAGGTAACTTTATGATGTTTTAAGAATCCAACTTTCTACCCACTTGGAAATTACAATATTTATGTAGTTTTTACATTCGACCTACAAGTTTTATGAATGGAAAACAAAAGAAAACTAATCTGTTCGGTAGAAATTGATTTTATTCATCACTAGGTGGTGCTCATAAAAGCGTTCAATTTGATTGTTTCGAGAAGTTTCCACAATAGGGTAGGTCGAAAAGGTTCGGAATCGCGCAGTTTTCTTTACAGAAGTGCTTTTATGTGAGTGACCTCTTGGGGTCTTGTCCCAGAATAGTTCAAGCCAATTTGGTCAGCCTATTTCATTCAGAGATATAACCTCAAAGGTATTCCAAACTCAGAACAAAAATAAAACAAAAGACTTTTTTTTTTGGAACGCTACAAAAAATAAAATAATTTCCTTTTTAATGTTAAGCTGACACCTGCAGAGTAAAGTGTGATATTTCAATATCTTTTCTATGCAAACCGTATTAACTTTCCAGTCTCTGGTGGGCTTTTTGGAGTCCAGCCTAATCTGCCGGCCAAATGAGAAATTAAAAATGTAAGACCTCATTTCATGGAAGACCTCATCACAAAAATGAAAATAATAAACTGCGAAAGTATCTAATGGCTGTTAACTAGCTCACTTGTAATTTAACTTTGTGCGGCTACGTGAACTACGAAATTAAGTCACTAGATACGTAGAACCTAAGTTTTTTTTAGAAATACTAAGTATAGTTAAAATTAAAAAAAAAAACCCTTATCATAAGCACACACTAGATAATAAGTTGTTTAATATTAGGTTACTAACACTCTATGGATCTTTTTGTGTCCGATATAAAATAAATTAATTCATTCATTCATAAAAAATAGAACATATTAAGATTATTTCAAATACAATTTATTTTTTATTTGTTAATTATAGGTAGGACAGGTACAGATATTGTAACTATTAATGAACGCTATGTGTAGTCTAACTTTTTTTTTTCTTCCTGAACGGTCCCACTCCTGGGCACAGGCCTCAAGTACTTAATATTCTTATCACACATTATTAAATCATTCTAATTCAATTTGTCAACAATTCAAATTAATTAATTCTTAAATATCTCAAAACGTATTAACATTACATTCATGTAACTATAGTTTAGGCTAGAATAAAACCTAGATTTGGCAGAATTTGGTTAAGTTCAATGTGTTTCATAAAGTGGTGAAATGGCAACCTTATGAGCCCCATATATAAGAAGTTCATAAAAACTTTAGGGGCGGTATAGAATCCTGTAAAAATACTGTGTTTTATAAAAAAAAAGGCTGATGTAAGCACTTTTTAACGTCAATATCACAAGAGAAAGTCCCCCAAAGCTACTAGTGTTTTTGATTGAAAGAAGAATTGGGGAATAAACTCCCCAGAAGAAGGTGGGTACTACAAAATGGCATGTTAAATGGCCATACAGTAATTGAGTAAACTGAAAGCGACCAGACAGTCTTTGTAATGCTACGTTATTAAATGTATCTATTACCAAGAGTTGAAATGCGTGCCAAAAGTCGTAAATGTGCACAATCCTATCATCTGTATGATGAATGTTGTTTGAGCATTACAGAAGCTGAAACGTAAAACTACTCATTGTTTATAGTTTTCCTTTCTCTAGTCAACATCTATCTAGACTTGGTGGATGCTCAATAAAAAATCACTGTCGTGTTTCGAGTTCTGCATCACCTCATCTTCTGCCTTGCCTTGTCCCAACTATATGTTGGGGTCGGCTTCCAACCTAACACTAATATTTTATATGGGACAACTACCTGTCTGACCTCCACAACCCAGTTAGTACTGGGTAATATGATACCCATTGGTTGACTGTAGACTTAGTTGTCAGACTTTCGGGCTATTGATTATCTGAACCGACTGTCAAAGATCTTCAAATGACAGCAGGGACCTAAGGCTTAACGTGCTTTCCGGAACACAGGAAATTCGGTATTTTTTTTTATGGTCACCCATCCACGGATCGACTTAGCAAACGCTGCTTAACCTTGAAGATCGACCGAGCTTACACGCGGATAACCACTCCCTCTCATGCAGTGGAGACCTATTTCTAAGCAGTGGGAACATTTCAAGCTGATAATGCCTATCGTCGGAAACTGGTGTGGGGTATCTGGGGGCTGCTACAATGATTTGGGAGAGCTGCAACGGATATTATACTCACAAGCTACGCCCACACTAATTAAACCTTTACATTGTTCTAAAGTTACGTAAAGTTCTTTCTCAAATTCTTCAATAATGTATTATTTTGTAGATTTGCAAGACATTCTTATTTTACCACAATATTAGTTTACGATGTACACTGGAAGTTTACTATTACAATTTATTTACCAATATTAATTAGTATGCATATTAAGCTTCATTATACATGCTAACCTATGTTTATGTATGTTAAATTCTGCACTTAAGTGGACATAAAATAAAAGGATAATGGTTAAGTTATTTACTATTCTGCTCAAGTTGTATAAATTAAATGATGGATACCGCACTCATGAAGTTGCATCTTTATTATACTTTAATGTTTTTAAGTTGCGATGCACTTGGCGTATCTAGTATAATTGTACAAGGCTATTTTGGCCCGTGGTCAAATTCGGAACTAACACCATCTTGTTTTACAATACAATTTCACAAATGCTTACCATCAGTTACAGCGCCCTGTTGACAATGCCATTCAGGCGACACAAACCCATGAAACACTGCAATATCACTGTAGAACAGTAAAAACGTGACTGGTCTACAGACAATAAATGGTTTCAGGCTATTATTTGCGAAACATTAAAGCAACTTTTATAAGGCGCAATACATTTATATTTACAATGCTAATCCGTGGACAGAAGGCTTAGGCATACTCATTACGTGTAGGCACACGCACCGAAACAAGGGACCGTAAAAATTCACGTTTCAGTCCTGGAAATTGTAGACAGGTACCCTTCAGAGGCTTGAGTAGGTGCTCGAAAGCGTAGGCGTGACAACAGGCAAGTTAAGACGCTTACAGAAAAACAAAGCTTTGTCTATGCAGTGACGGCACTTTTTACATAAACAGTTTTAAATATTGAAGTGTAAGAACCTACTTTAGTATGTTTTAGTTATTTGGAAACAAGGCAGCTAAAGGTAAGTAAAGGTGATTGATTCAATTCTTAAAAGGTCATCTATTTACTACTACCTTTTACTCAGGGCTTCGCTTCCGTTATGTACGGAAATTAAGCCACGGGAACGTTTTAAGTGAAGCCTATCTATCAGTAGCGAAGGGTCATTTTTTGTATCAGGTAAGCCGGAGTACATATCTTTAAACTGATTATATTATTTGTCTATAGAATACTACTGTGCCATTTTTCAAAGGGAATCCGGTAGGAATCGTGTTGTATGGAATCTTCGCCACTGCTATCTATGACACTCAGAGCTAATGTAGCTTCCCGTTAGTGAAAGAATTTTCGGAATCGGATGAGTAGTTCCGAAGGTTACCCCCTACATACAAACTACAAACAAATATTACCTCTTTTTAATATTAGTATAGAAAACATCACGCCTGTAATCCTCGAACGGTTTTAGGGGTTCATAATAGTACGCCCACTATTCGTTAGTTGTGTTTTAGTCTCAAATGTAATAGCGGCGCGTCTATTGTCATCAACCGGACTCATGTAAATAAATAAATTTTAAATATTCTGACCGCAGGCAAACTGGAAAAACAATTTGTCCGACTTGCGAACTCAGGCCCTCATGCCTTTTATACATTTTGTGTGTGTAGTAGAACATAATCACAAAACCTAAACGCAATTTTTTTAATAAAACAATAACAAATAACAATCAATTTCATTAACATTTGTGTACTGCTTTTATTTTTCGTTTCAAACTTTTATTGTTTCACAAATACCAAGGGACGATTGGTTCTTTGTTTGCATCGTTATTACGGTAATGAAAACGGAATAAAAGCAAGTCTTACCACAAAGACTCCTTGAACTTTCGACAGTCACGGAATGGGATGTATCTGTTCAAATTAGTATTTAATACCAACGAAATGCGTTACAATACTGTGATATTTTGTGTTATGGATGACGGTGTTACTGTTGGCTTTTTATGTTGGCTTGGTGCCAAGTTTTAATAGCATGCAGGCTTGTTAAGCGTATCTTCGCAGCATGCTACTGTGAGTTGATTAATTTGCTATCGTGGGCGAAGTTTCTCGCATCGATGACGTAGTTCTTCCTTACTGGGCTAATGCCCGTCATCAGTAGGTAACACTTGATGAAAATTAAATTAATGTTTAAATAAAAGTACACGGTTACATTTTCAATTCTCGGCTCAGTCACGTCGTAAGAATAAAACCCAACAGTGCTCATTTGTTTAGGGATTGCATAAAGATTTCGCTTAGCGTAGGTAATTAAAATAATAAAAATAATTGCGTAATAATTGGGGTGGCACGAGTAAAACTCTGTTATTGCCCATTGAAAGAGCTCAAAGAGCTATCCTCAAGGTGGCTACTTGCCGCCCTTTCCTTTTCTCTACCAACCTCCTGTATAAATCTTGTGAAGTACTACAGTTCGACAGTTATTTATTATGAGCACTGTACTTAAACAACACGCAGCACTTCCATACAGCACTGAATTTACTAAAAAAAGACGGAAAGATATAGTTTGCCCTCAAAAAAGTACAAAACATGCTTTCACAGCGAAGTTTCATATGTACCTCGGACCGCTGCTATATAACAGGCTAAATGAAAAAATAAACATCTACTCTTTAAATATCAGTAACTGCAAGAAAACCCTCAAGGAGGCTCTTCAAACTATGTCCTATGAAGATACAGAGAAGTTATTACTAGTGCTTAAGTAAATATTGTTCGATTAGTTATCTAAGTTAAGATAATATAATTTTATATACCTTTTTTACAAAAGTATTTAAAATACCTACTAAATACATACTACATCGTTACCAATAAGATTAATAAGAAAATGTGATTATTTTATCAATTAATGTTACCTCCAATCGCCTGAAACACAGCATTACCTAGTTCAGGCACAAATCATGGGTGAACTTGACATAGATTTAAGAAAAACTGTAAAAGTTGTACTTTATATTTTTGAATAAATTTATTTATTATTTATTATTTATTTTATTAAAAACGGGCATGAGATTATGAGAGTCCAATTAGTTTGTTATTCCGCCAGTTCATCAGAGCTTATAAGAAGTCGATTAGTGCCAACGTGAAACTGTATTTATTTTCAACCTTCTCCGAGACGGCCAAGAGTAAACTCGTCGCCAATCTCATGTCAGGAAAATTCTTTATATGAAGTTCCATCATGTCAACCCAAGTCGGGGCTTCCGAAGAAGTCAGGTCTCTTTTTACAATCAAATTTTTATAATAGAACCTTAAGATACTAAAACTCTTTTGAAAATTAGATGATATATGTTTATTATTTGCTAAAATGACACACTCAGATGTCACAGTTGCTGAACTGTCAAGTTTGGGTGTAATGTAATTTAAATAATCATATTATTGGTAAAGAAATTTTTATCTTGTAGTTTACAATTTTATATAAAAGTTTAATCACAATGTTAATACCGACGTGTTTAATAAAACTTAGTGAATTGGTAAGTTACTTCACAACAAATTGTATTAAACCTATGATGTAATATGCCTTGCTGCAGAAGGAATGCCTAAACCAGAAGTAAACAATAATTCTACTTGCATCCTTAGGCCTGTCCTGTGAGCTATTTTCTGGTGTAAGAAACACACAAAAGAAGGTCGCGTGTCAGTAATCGCTGACTATTCTGGACTGAACAAATAAACAACTTGTTTATTCATTAGTTCTTGTCGCTAAACTTTTTTCTTTTCTTTTAATAAAAAACGTTGCCCCACACTAGGAATTTCTCCGGTATCGTGGGTGCGGTTACAAACATTTAAACTCACATACACATATAACTAGACCCGGAACAAATACCTGTAGCTCATACAAATATTTGTTCCGTGCGGGGATCGATCCCGCGACACGCAGCGCAGCAGCCGATCGCTCAACCACTGCGCCAACCGTGCCGTCAAACGCTGGCGGTGGGACAAGACAAGTCTTAGATTCTAAAATATTCTTTATTTAATGCAAGCTTGCATCTAAACTTCGGTGCATTCTTGCACAGAAAGGCATCGGACTACATAACTAGAAACAGAAAGTTCAAGTAGGTATTAGCATATTCATGGTGTCATCAAAGGAAAGCTTTGAACAGTAGCTTCGTGGAGTTTATAAATGCATTCTCTGGGGCACACATTCGGGAACTTGCAATTTAATTTTGCTCTTAGGTTAGATAAGAGTAACGTGTTTCATTTCACGCCTGCTGGTACTCGCTAACGGGGTAGGCAGAGGTGTTTAACACTTTCACATTTCGTCAGTTACGAGGCGACAGGCCTTTACTTACTTTTGATTGGCTTTTACTAAGAATACTAGTAGATAAGTGTTAGTACAACAAGGTGTCTTGAATAAAGCCACGAATTTACGCCTCTTTCAAATTGTGAGGCACACCATTGACTCACTTTCTTCCACAGGGTGAACCGAGTGGTGTATGATGGACTAATAGATTGCCCTAGCGTGTAGCATTGCTCCAAAGTAGGTCATAGAAGAAATTAAATAGCATAGTAATATTTTTTTTTTAAATTTATTTATTTAAAACCAACTTATACTAACAGTTTACACAACACATACAAGTTATTGGTTGAACATAAAAATCAGAATAAAAAATAAAAAACACTAATAAAATTATTACCTAAGTAAACAATATGGTAGGTGCGAAGAATAAACAAAAGATTTTTAGTAGACAGAATAAACACAATGAAATAACAATAAAAATGAACAAAACTCGTATCATCATAAAACTATATATTTTTTATTAGGGATACAATTTGTTTACCCCGAGGAGATAGTATATCATATCATTTCTTTCCAGATGCTAACAGTGGCATGTCTAACACTACACCACTACAGTTACGACTTGACAGACGTGCCCACACTCATGCTATGTTCGGGCACATACGTCGGCTATGTGGTGGTCCTCTCAGGCGAAATCGTAGGTCAGAATGTACCTAGTTACCGTCTTGTAGTCCCAGTCATTCAATACGTGTAGACATAGACCGATCGTAGACTGAACATACCTCGCATATCTTGAATATTCCGGCTGTATTGTAACTTTAACATGGGTATTGAACGTGCAGAATGTTCCACTTACTGAAAGACAAAGTGGTTAATTTTGGGGTAATTCGAACATCTTCGTTGATTATCTTAACGCAAACAATGTCATAAGTATCTTAGCTTATTTCATTTCATGGTGAATCAGATATTTTCATCTAGTTCTTAGATTGGTTCGGTTTTTACTGTAGTCTAAATGTATACAGTATTCAATGCACAAATGCCGCATTTATACTGGATTAAATTGTTCTATTTCTAACGTTTTAATAATTAGCCCTTTGCGGGGCGATTCTATGCTACATACTACAAATACTGCATAAAAAATAAAAAATAAATAATAAAATAATAATATTCGATACTACAATAAATAAAATTGAGGTGTCTGTTTGTAAAGTTCAAAATAACAATTCAGCTGAATGTATATTTTGTATATGAAAGTATATCAGGGGGGTTACTATGACGTCTTAAAGCAGGAGTAATTCCAGTGTGGGAAAGAGAATGCGTTAGACGACCTGTATAGCTCTGTCTCTTTGCCTCCAGGTGCTTATAACAAAAAACCTTTTTTGTCAAATGTTTGATTGTCAGTCTGTCGGTCGGTCTGTCTGTCTGACTGTCTGTCTGTCTGTCTGTCTGTTTGTGTGACTTTTACTGATAGCTGACGCTATAAGGAGTAACTTAGGCTACTTTTATTTAGGAAAAGTATTGGGGCTCCGTGAAAAAAAATTTTAACATTTGAAATTGTTAACAAAGTCCATTTCAAACAGGGAATTAATACCTATTTTTATAATAATTTCACAAGGACAAATGTCGCGGGCAACGGCTTGTATATATCTAAATAAATAGAGTTAGAACCAATGTTCTAACTCTATTTTTTATATATCACTGCAACTTTCTTTAAAAGGAAGAGGCGAAGATATTTCTGAATGTATCTTGCATTAACAATGTTTATAAAATGTTAACCAAAAAAACTTGAATGCAGTTCCATCAGTAACATCAAAAGCTTTGAGTTGAACGTATTCACAAACAGTTTGATAAAGCGATGGAGAGAAGTTTAGTTTGTTTATTCTTCTGTCGCTCCGCTCAATGCTCCGCTCATTGCTCCGCACTTCCGCAGTTAATGTATCTCAGTCTTAGCAACTTGAACATTCTAGGGGAGATGTTATTCGCGCCGCTGGATCTTGTCCAAGACATGTACTTTGGTATGCTCGGGGTCGCCTTGTTCTCCGTGACTGGGGGCCTTGTAATCACAGCCAGGATCAAAACCACCCCGTATCCGAGAACTGGTGACAGCAACGCAGCGTTCCTGGGAGCTGCCATATCTATCGTGAATGCACTTTTCATGCTTTTTGACCTAAGCCTGGCATACTTGGACTCAGAGGAGTACGATGAAGAGGCCAGCGTGTAACGAGGTGAATATCTCGATGATTGCTTGTAGACTATGTTCAGTATAAATGCGGCTTATCACGTAATCATGTTTGAACGTAGGCGGCACATTAGCGAATTAGCTGAACATTATCTATATTTGTGGAGTGTATTTCAGTCACTCTAGCTTTTAACGAGATTATTTATTTATTTTGTACGCTTATTTCCTTTATGTAGGTGTATTATTTTCAAACAGTATATCACGTAGATATATAAATATTCTACTTCTAAGGTCAAATGCTACTCTCATGCTTTATTAATTTTAAAAGAATAGATAGTTATGCACATATGTATTCTAGATTGGAGTCATCGGTATATTGGTTCATGGAAACTTATTATAATCATACACATTGTAAGTCATCAACCTTTAAATGCTTAATCCCTTAGAGACAAAACCTTTAAATGCTTAATCCCTTAGAGACAATTCAACTCATTATTAGTCTAGCTGCGGGCGTTCTACGCTACCCTTGCCGTTACGCTTTCTCCAACTCAGCTCTCGTCAGCTCCAACGGCTTTCGGACCTACTACAGACATGGCCCTATTTTCAGTTCAGCTTGCTATACGGCTATGTAAGAGATTATAATACATGTCCTGTTACTAGGCGAAGCAGTATCAGCGGCGGCAGACGCCTACGTGGACGCGTGGTGGTCATCTAGCGGCAGCGTTCTGTTCGCCCTGTGCGGCGGTCTAACGCTGCACTCCTGGCGCCCCTTTCCTTCGCACGATCGCAAGAGTATGGCGCAAGCTGCCGCGATATGCGCCCTCGCGAACGCCACGCTGCTCCTCATCGACGCGATCATCGCTATATGCTCAGTGCACAAGGAGGAAGGCAGCATTGGCAAGTGCCCCAAGAATGCTCCATGTTAGTAAA
Source organism: Noctua janthina (assembly GCA_963576755.1). Lineage (NCBI taxonomy): Eukaryota > Metazoa > Arthropoda > Insecta > Lepidoptera > Noctuidae > Noctua > Noctua janthina. The sequence continues at coordinate 13,046,929 of OY755055.1, forward strand.
ATTATGCTTATAAATCGTTAATAAAGTTATGTTTAAGGGTGCTGGAATGCTGTTGTGTTTTATTGTGTAAATTTTAACTAAATTTTTCAAATCATCAAATGACCCGCCCCCCCCCACTCTGGGCGGAGCGGAAGGGAGTGTCAGACTTGTACTGAATAAAACCTATCCATGTTCCTTGTTTGCCCTTTGTGTTCCAGGGCCACGGTATCTCTTTCGAACAGTCCCGCAGCCCTGGGCCAAATTTTAACTACCTACTTGACTTTATCATTTGCCTAGACTTTTCCCAATAGTTACTGTGGCTGCTCTGACTACAAGTGACTGGTTGCAGGTGCTAACGCACTTTGTAGTAAATCTTCTACATACACAAAGGGCAACCCCCCACCTTCCTCCTGCCACTATCTATTGGATATTCTGTGGGGAACGCCATTAATTGAAATAATGGTAACAGGGTTATTTATGGGATATTTCCGTCATGTTCAAGAGCTTGGTAAGGTGTGTGAGGTATCTAAGTAGATATCTCACACCTTACCAAGCCCTTGATTAAGGAATCTAACGGGTAAAATCTTTGTTGGATTATTACCTACTTAATTTCAATAAGTTCTAGATTCTCTATCTATTCCCCCTGCCGTATTCAATGGTAGCTTCTATTGATTCCGGACCACCTCTGGACAGTCCGTTTTGTATTGTTTTAAATTTTTAAACTTGTACCTGGACAGAACTTATGATTTAATAAAGTGATGTATGAATAGTATTGATGACCATGCTAGTGTGTATTTTCTATTGGGATGAAAGAAATACTTTACCAGGTTTACTCGGTTGCTTTGGTAAAGAGACCTCTTACGGGTATAGACTGAACTAATACGAACGCCAGCTTAAGGGTCATGCAGCACACATGGCCCGATGTAGTTCGTATGTTTATCAAGAGATAGAGCTGTAAGCAAGTTGAATATATATTTTTTGTAAAATGTCCAGTAAATTATTTAAAAAGTGGACAAGTCCGAGGCTGACTCGCGCACCGTGGGTTCCGTGCAAACTTGTATATTGATGGCCTATCCACCACGAAAATAAGGGTCTTCCATACGTCACATTTAATTCTCAAACTGCAAACGTAAATATGTAATCGCGTTTATTTTAATTTGATATAACAACAAATTTTCGATTTTCGGATGTCTTCCTTTAGGTACTTGTGTTATAAAACTTTGCTCCTTACTAAATATCATGATTCATGGTCATCGGGAAGAAGGTATGTACCCTGTAGGTTTTGATTTACCTACGAATGAGCAATTTACGGAGTTCCGATTGTCCTTTTGTGGTACGGAACCCTAAAAATTGTTACTTGGATGACGAAGAACAATCAGCAAACATGAAGTTGCGAAGTATTTGCCTAAAAATTCTAAACGACAGCTTTTGAATTTCTTACGTGCCGTAACATAATTACACTGGAAGTGTTGATGTTATTTAAAATTAAAAAAGAAGCGCCTAATCAGACATTTCAAGCTTTTCAGTTTCAGCACTCAATTACACAGATCTCAATATTGGCCAAAGCCGAAGGTGGCAGAGAGGTGACATCACTACATAGTATAAAATAAAGTCGCTTCCCGCTGTCTGTCCCTATGTATGCTTAGATCTTTAAAACTACGCAACGGATTTTGATGCGGTTTTTTTAAATAGATAGAGTGATTCAAGAGGAAGGTTTATATGTATATATTGCACCCGTGCGAAACCGGGGCAGGTCGCTAGTTATAATTAAGTTGTTAAAACTCCTCCAATCCGAATCCGGCGACCTCCCACACAACTTCATAAACAATTACTCAAACAACACATTCCGATAGTTCCGTCATTTAAGTCCTTAGCAAGTTATGCTTAATTAAAAGGGTACTGTGAAACGTAGGAACGAAAATAGAGATGTGAAGTCGAACCATTGATAATTGTAGAACAAATAACTCATTCATTTGTGTTCATACAGGCAAAGGTACACAAGGGCGTAACGTTTAGAATCTTGTGAACATTGCGTTTGATGAAGTAACTCTTGCTTTTAATTTTTTTTTTTTTAGCATAAAATTAGCAGAATTAAAACTATTTCGAAAGCATTAACAGTCCTGTAGATCAAACCTGTACCTCGTGGCTAAATACTAACAGCAGCTCGGGTCAATCTTTAGGTCAAGCCGTGCTTGCCTAGGTTGGTCTGTGGATGGGTGACCACCCATTACATACCGAGTTTCCTGCGTGCCTCGGAAAGCACGTTAATTCGTTGGTCCTGGCTGTCATTTGTAGATCTTTGACAGCCGTTACAGGTAGTCAGTGGCCCAAAAAGTCTGACAACCAGTCGTACCAAGGGGTATAGTATTAACCAGTACTAACTGGGTTGTGGAGGTCAGATAGTCAGTCGCTCCATGTAAAATACTGGTATTCAGCTGTCTCCAGTTAGACTGGAAGCCGACCCCAACATAGTTGGGAAAAGGCTAGGCAGATGATGGCAGATGATGATGATCGATCTAACGTGCCTTGAATGATATACAGGCTGGTGATTTACGTGCATCCGACAAGGAAGGATGTGATTCGAGCTGTGTTAGTAAACCCTGTCGCCATGAAGCTCATATATACGTTTCGTGATAAAAATAATAAAATTCCTATACAACAGTAGACATACCATTTGGATGCATGTTTGAAAAGATCTGGTCTGGTCTGCTGGAAGAGATTTCTTAATGAAATAAGCGGTACCTTTGTGCTTTTTGTCTGTGCTATGTCCTGTATATGTGTCTTGTGTGTACATAAATAAATAAATAAGATTTTTTTAATGAATTGAATATTAGTTGCATAGCAAAAGTTGCTTAGTAGACGATTAGAATCACCTTAGTTAAGAAGTTATGCTACCCAGGCTTAGAGTGACTTTATATCAAGTCATTCATAAAGAGTAAGTACTAAAGGGGCTGAAGAACAGCCCGAATAAAAAATACCCAATGCTTTTTTTTAATGGCCCAAAATCGTAACGCAGGTGTTTCTAACACCTGCTCGCAGGTAGAAATAAGAATGTCGAACTTCAAGAACTATTTCTTTCATGTTAACTGACTTCTAAAAGAGGGAGGTTATTGAATATGGATATTGTTTTCGAACCGCAAATACTCTGTAGATGCTCTGTGCATGAGATAAATTTTGTTTTACTGCATTAATTAGTCAACGAATGACAATGTGTTTTAAAGCAGACGAAATTATGATAGACTTATACACAATGATCTCATTTTTATTAATGACGGTTATTTTTCAACTCGGTTTACGCCTACAGGAAAGCATAACATAAAATTAATCATTAGTACCTACAACTAATTAAACTGAGAGTTCAACAAATTTAGGAAAATACATTAAGTTTTTATTTTTATTTTTATTGGCCTGGTATGTCCCACTGCTGGGCAAAGGCCTCGCCCATATCCTTCCAGGTACTCTTCTTCTGCGCCACCTCGAACCAGCCCTTGTGATGCGCGTTAAGTTAGGAGAAATAATTTATTTATTGTCCTAATTAAATTCAATAACCTAACTACTGGTACTCAGTAAGTTAGATTACCAGCCCATCATCAACTCTATTATTATCTATTAACTTTTATTTTTATGTTTTTAACAGTAACATCCCAAAAATAGCAATGAGGAATTAGAAAATACTCGTCGCAATAGATAAAGCATAACTAGCGGGACAATGTATTAATGAAGTGTGCTTTACGCCTTACTTAGATATAAAAAGATTTCTTGAATATCGATTTTGAACGGAATGCAATACGCACTACTCAAGCTGACAGAGTTCCCAGAGATATCGAAGGGCAAAGTTGTGGTGGCCTGTTATTAGCAAACGTGGAAGGTGTCAATTTACTATGACATTGGAGGTTCAGTAAATAAATTGTACTTATACATTGTAGGATCGATCGATTTCAAGAAGTTGCATAGTATGTAGGAGTTCAGAGTCATGGTTGAGATCTGGTATACCATCCTTTACATTGAAAGGATTTCGGGTACAGAAAAACGTTCTTCTTTTTCAAAAAATGATTCAACAAACGGAACAACAAACACACACACACACGCCACACATACACACACACACCACACAGACACACACAAATATTGGGAACTCAAATCTACCAGTAAACATGATAAATATCCCTTTTCTAGTGTTAATGATAATGACACAACACCTCATCAGATGCACTATCCAGTATCCATTTTTGTCGAGGTACCTACATACACATAAACTATAGAACTCATGCCTGCAAGCTCATTGTCCTTATTTCCGAGGTATCGATACACTGTTTTTTTACATACAAACCTAGAACCCAGTACATAAGTAGGTATATCTCTTAGCACAAAAGCCTCCTGTTTTTGTAACAATAATCTGATTTAACACAAGTTAATTTATAAATGCTGGTAATATATATTTTTTTTGTCAGCCTGAACTGTCCCAATCCTGTGCAAAAGCCTCTTCCATTCCTTCACGCTGGTAATAATATTTCGGCTATTTTGGAAAGAATCGAGATCAAAAAAACACGAGACGAGATTTACACACACACGTGTTTATTCAGGAAATCCTAATAGTTAACGAGCGTAGTACATATCATTACTATTATTAGAATTAACGTGTTTACCTCATTAATTATCTAAAATAAAACGGTGCCATCACCTAATACGATTAAAACTGTATTCATGTATAATAATGATTTCGTAGAATTTAAATTACCTAGCTGTATGATGTCATGAATGTCGTAGGCGACTATTTTGGATTCTATGACCATGCAATACAAAGTACGTATAAAAAAACTACAGTTTGAACGTAGTACAATACGTTAAGACTCTTATTTACTATTTATAACTATTAGCAGTTAAAGCGTTTCAACAATGCGAATGACTGGTCTTGTTAGTCATCAAAGCAAATGTTTGCATTAGTAATGCTCATTTTGACGCAAGCTAGTGGGATTGTTTATTTACTTCTGCTAACAGGAGTTAATTCAGTCATTGTCTATGTCAGGTAGTAATTAAACTTTATGTAATAAGTTCCTATCCGACCATCAATCTTTTTGTGTTCCTTTCATGTCGTAGGAAAGACATTCAAAATGTAAAACCTTTACATACTGAAATCAGCATCGTCACCATCCTCATTATTCCCCTGTCCTGTTCTCAATTTATTTGGGGTCGACGCTGCATCTCTTCTTCTTTCACAACACCTTTATTAGACCAAAAAGTGATCGAAATACCGTTGACGCTTCTATGTGAATTGATAACTATACTATCATCAAACCATTTCCGATGATAACTTTTGCGAGTCAGACATATATATATATATAATTGAAATAAACACGTCAAAAACTTTGTTGACATAAAATTGCACGCGATATCGTTTCACGGGTACCTAAATGATGTCATCTTAGGGGAAATAAGGAGTAAAACTACGTTTGCAATGTGGCCATGAAATTAATTTATACGATCCTGATCCCCTTTTCACAAACGCTTCGACTCGATTTTGATTCGGAAAGTTCGCTCGCTTTCCTAATACCAAAAAAAGATAGACATACGACTTGTCGAATCGAAATCGAATCAAAGCGTTTGTGAATACGGAAGCAGGTCAGTGAGTGAAGAAGTCGTAAGATGAAGCGAAAAACTTAAAATGAGTACGTAAAAATACGTAGATTTTCTATGTATGTTCATAATTTCCAAAACTGATGGTCCCTATTAGGATGCTGATTAACAAAATAACAGTGAAGAAGTGAATGATCAAATAAACCCTATTTAAACCATTCTTAACTAAGCCATTTCTTACTACTACTTCTTCGATAGGTTTCAAGTCTAAGCAATTTATTGTAACATTGCTAGATGTAACAATCTTTTTATGGTAAAAAATATCCTTCACAGAATATAGTAGTACGTACCTCAAGGTTCAATGCTTGGTCACGTACGCGATTAGGCCATGTAAGAATGGTAAGAATTTTATTGTTTTTTTTTTTTTAACTAATGTCCTACGTTGATAAACTCGATGGCCACAGCAACATGAGCTCATCGCTTCAATCCCTCGTCGCGGCTCACGGCGCAGTCTCAGTGGCGACATCACATCGCACGCCCGTCTTTCAGTGTAAATATAGCCTATAAACATCGTGTTATTTTGAATTTTGAAGTGAATCAACATGTCGATCAGCAGATTGTCTATTATCAAGTTTTTGGAGCTGGTAATTATGTTTATTTTATTTACTTAATACATTAAACAGGTCTGTAATCCTTGAAGGATAAGGCAGGAGAGTACCTAATGGTAATTTTATTTAATAGGTACGTCGTAAGTAAATGTAAGTTTGAGTCGACGAATTCAAAATGATCTTGTTTTTTGTTTGTAAACTGTATTGTTATGCAGCATTTCCTTCAACCTTGACGAATTTTGTGAAATAGTGGGCAATAATAAAGTTTTTAAGTTAAACGTAGACGTACAAGCATGAAGTAAATAGTTAGCCAAGATAATGATCATCTTGAAATTAGAATGTTTTTTTTGTATGTGAAGAAGTACTTATGTGTGAAGTATGTATCTAAAAGAGTTTTCAATTTTGTACTCTTCCAGAAAGAAAGCTACAATAAATGTATAATATAGCAACCTTTTAGACAGACAATGAACATAATACTGAATTGAGGATAGATTTACGATATCCACAGACAGGTACATCCTACCGTCCTACAAACTAGGCCTCATCAAAAGACTAACAAAATGAATGATCCAAGAAAAGATCTAAAAATAAATAAACTCTTTTATGTCGTAAACGAACGCTAACAAAAACAGAAGCCCAACGCTATCATGATACAAAGGGCGTTGGCTTCTTTCACTTTCATCGACCATACATATGAAAGGGATGGAGAAGGGACTACGAGAAATATTACGATTAAAATTATTGAGACCGAAATGGAACGAGGTGCATTCAATTGAGGATGGTTTAGTGATTGACTTTTTGAGAAGGGTTTGTTTAAAAGGAAGCAATATTAATCTACATTTATACCAATATTATAAACAGATAAAATTTTGTTAGTAAGTTTGTATGTAAGGGGTAATTTCCGAACTACTCATCCAGTTCTAAAAATTATTAGTGAAAGCAACATTATTCCTGAGTGCATTATTAGCCGAGCTATCACAATTTTTGCGGACGAAATCGCGGGCAAAGTTCTAGTAATTTATAAATTTATAATTAAATAACATTGTAACGGTTGATGAGGCAATCAAAATAGATAACAATGTTAATATGGTACTAAAAAAAATATTGTTTACGGTCAGCATTGACGTGATCTATAACTTTAACAAGTCTTTATGCCAATTCCATAAATACAATTATTTTGTATGGATATAATAAGTATAGCAACTAAAGACGCATTTTAACACTAGCCACAATTGCCTTAAATTGAAGTAGGTATATCTTTAGACTCTTTTCCTCGTACTTCATGACACGAGTAATTTGAGTCAACAATGCCCGAATTACTTATCACAGGATTACATCAGTGTCCATCGGCTATTCTTAGCGGCCTGACATAAGCGCGTGTTGGTGTATCAACACTTACCGACCGCTCTCTCACAAAGCCACAGTCAATTGATTAACACCTAAGTACGCTCCTACGTGGGGCGTGGCTTTGCCGTCTTTTAAGTTTAGTTTTTCTTCTTATAGGTACTTTGAAGGCTTCATGGCCCTTACCTTTTCAACTCTTAGATTGATCATCTTTTATTGATTAGACACGTTGGAAGCTGTTTAATGTTAGCCAGATATTTCTGTATTCGGAAACGTACCTATCTCCGGATATCGTATACCACGACGACCGTGGCGGTCAGTACCGAGTATAAACAAACGATAAAATTCAAACTAAAAATAAATATGAAATCATTTTATCATCCGACATGAGTAATGTAACTTCTAACTTGTTTAACGATTGCCTAATGGAAAATCAACACGTTAATTTTGAAAGAAGCTATTGACTTAGAACATTTATCGTATTGGTAGAAGGAATTAGCGTGATCTCCGACTTGTAGTGCATTTCTGAACGTTGTCGAGATTTCCTCATAGATAGATGAACATTTTTATCTGTTATCCATTGTAGGTATTCAAAATATCGTAAGTATTCAAGCTACTGAACGCCCACGGTTTCTCGGAAACGGGTCATGGTCTAATAGAAGTTGATTAAACGACACGGTACGACCCACCTGGGTCTAACGTTCACCTTATCAATACCTTAATACTTCCCGATAACGAAAATAATGAATTGTTATTTTATCGCCGTGTTGTGTTTGTTTTCGTTTGTGATAACTTACTTTACAGTAAGAGGTTTAGCCGGATGCCAGATGTTATCAATCGACTCAGTCAATAACCTGGACCACCTTCCGAATCCAATTTATCCTGGCTACCTTCTTGGTCGTCGGTGCAAGCCTGAGTCCAGTTAGCTTGATGATATAGGTACCTTGATCCAAATCTTCAACATATTCTTTCACAGCGTTTGTAACCGAAACAAAACAATACTCAAAGATACCAAAAATAGACTGAACATTTGGTTTTGATACTTCGATTTCAAACTCAAACTCAAAGCATTTATTTCAATTAGACCATCACAGGCACTTTTGAATGTCAAAAAAACAAAAAAAAAAGCGAAGCTACAGTCACAGTCACAAGGCATAATAACTTGAGAAAGTACTGCAGTTGCACATTCCAAAGCGTAGATCTCTATGGAGAAGAATGGGCAAGAAACTCCAAGAACACTCTTTTAAATCAAAATATTTTCTCATGATCTCAGAAATACGATAACCTTCACACGAATACAGGAAGTTTTTTTTTTTTTGCCGGTAGTGTATTAGCATTACATTGTTGCTAAAATGACCGAGCCTCTCATTGTTTTAATGTCATTATGACGGTGATACAGATATACTACTGATTGTAGGGTTGTAGGTGTGAAAATAAAATGTTCGGTATTTGATACAGATGCTTCATGGACAGCTATGGGGTTGAAAAGCACCCACGTGAATGACGTCATGTATTCACCCTCTCCTATTGATTGTCAAAATAAAAGCAAAGTGAACATAAATATGTTTAGCTACCGCGATCGTTTCATTTTCGATATTTCTGCATATTAATGGCGTCGTCGTTATGAGTATGTACCATAATGCATATACATGGCCTCATTAAATAAAACGAGTACCTACGTGTTTATTTTAATCGCATATTTTTAAACATATCGTTTATTTTATTTCAACATTGTTATCTTAACGAGTAGATGATAACTAATAATAATCTGCATTAAATAAATCGAAATGGATGTCACGAAAACACATCATATTTTATTTGAACACTAATGGTGTTACATAAATTAGAGAAACTGCAATTTTACCTACATATATATATTTATTACATTCTTATTGAAACTTGCTTCATATGAAATAATTACCTACAAAAGTAAAAGTGTTCGTTTTCTAACTGGCTGGACGGTCAACGACGAAGGTGCGACCAGTCCTCGGCCATAAATGGCCATACCTCGTACAGCATACCCATACAACGACCATGGTCGCTATGAGAGGTGAAACCGCTTCCAAAAGTGATGACTGACTTCATAACGCTACTAGCAATAAATGGAGAACTTGCTCTGTTTTATACCAATATCTCATAAAATGTACAAAAAATATTTGCCTTTGACCACCTGTGGCTTGGCAGTTTGTTTGCATTCAGTTTGACTGTATTAACAACTGAGTTTATTTTAAACCCGGATATAACAAATTCCTAATTTGTTCAAGCTCAGTTTTGGTTGGTTTAATGCATTATCTACATCCAAGTATCCAACGGGACCGTATATTTAAGCCTCTGCTGTCCGTCCGTACGTCTGTCTGTCAGCGGGCTGTACCTATCTCATGATCCGTAATAGTTGAAATTTTGACAGAATGTGTATTTCTGTTGCCGCTATAACAACAAATAATAAAAAATAATTAAAAATTAAAGGGAGCTCCTGATACACTACGATGGTACGGAACCCTTCATGCGCGAGTCTGACTCGGACTTGGCCGGTTTTTTTGTTTTTACCGGAATGATGATTATATTCGGTTTTCAAGGAATTGGAGCAATTGACACTATCTGAGTTAATCCTAGGGGTCACGTGTTTGTTGCTGACGTAACGTCACATGATGCACTAGAATTATGACTGGGAGATAAAACGGATTAAGTGATAAAGTAGGACACACAAATTGCCGGGCAGTTTCAGTGTCTTCAGATAATCTAGTTGTTGAAAGAGGACTTTGCTTATACTCTTAATTTTTGAAAGCGATAAAGGCTCAGCATGTCAACAAGGGCTTTCATTTTTGATAAATAACAATATAATATCAACGCAACAGTATAGGGTCTTAACCTTTTGAACGCCATTGTCACATATACGTGACAAGTGAGCGTGCCCTGTACGTCAAACGACACAAATATGTGACAAAATCGTAGGTAAAAAATCTGGTTTGGCGTAGAGGGCACGCTCGTGCCTTTATGCTCTGGCGTTAAAAAAGTTAAGACGCTGCTGTTTTTTCATAATATGGTAAGCAAAGTCAATCTCGACTATTATGCCAATGTCTTAAGTGAATTATTGTACACTTAGATTCTTTTTACCTACTTCAAATAACTTTCGCCATTTTAGTTTTAGTTCGCTTCCTCAAGTTATGACTTCATAAAAAGTAAATCGTGTAGCACTTCATCATAACGGTGAGTAGCTTTGGTTCCGCTAACAGATGCAAATTGAACCTATTGGCGAGTAGACTATGCTATGAATCAATAAGCGATGACTGTGATCGTAGCAATGCGTTCGAAATAAAGATTCATGTATTTAAACAACTAGTAGCTTTAACACCATTAGTAAGTTGAAAGAAGTTGCACATAAAGTTAAGGAAAAGATTGCCTATAATGAACGTTGATACCAATCATTTCAGAAGAGTTTTTAATTTTGTTCTGTTGTTTCTCGTTGCAAAATCAATTAATCCTAGTTTCCTTCAAATATTATAAACGCGAAAGTTTGTGAGAATGCCTGGATGTTTATTACTCTTTCACGCAAAAACTACTGAACGGATTTGGATGAAATTTAGCACACAAATAGTTTATAACCTGGGTTAAAAAATATGATACTTTTTATCCCGGTTTTTATGCCGTGGGACAATTATGGAACTCCACGCGGGCGGGGCATAGGCTAGTTATCATTACACATGTCTTGCAAAAGTATATATTTGTTAACAAGATAAAAAGTTAGACGAATGCACAAATCAGGTTCCATTCTGTCACTGAGGATTCCATATTAGGAAAACTATTCTGGTTCCAATAAAGAAACAATAGGACTATTATTAATTCTTTGTCTTTGTTTATGTGTTTAGCTACCCTACATATGTACGAGTATATAAGCAGTTTCACTCCTGCATTAAGCGATGCAATTTATACGCTACATGAATAATATGTGTGTATTTGAATGAATGAAAACAATTGCTTTCACTTACGACACCTTAAATATAACGCTTCAATGGGCATGTATTGGTATTGGTAAATCCTCAGTAGAAATTGCAAATTTATTCGTAACTAGAAGGTTTCCAGCGACTTCGTCCGCAAAAATTGTGATAGATGCATGATATAAATATAATTTATAGCCTTTATCACTCACGAATAAGGTATGTTTCTGCAAGTGAAAGATTTTTTAGAATTGGATCATTAGTTCCGGAGATTAATTACCCGCATATACGTATACAAACTTACAAACTACCTCTTTCTGCTCGCCAGTTTTATTAGTTGAACTTGGCTTGACACGCTACCGCGTGTCTAGATAGACAATTACGTTGCTATTTCTTGGCGATGAGGGTCCAAATGAGACCATTATGTTTTGTTTCGCATAAGTTTTTTACAAATTGATTGATAGAACAGAATTATAATATTATGTATATATTTTACTGACTTGGTTCCGGGGCGGACTCCGGTTCTTTTTGATTTCTGCATTCACGCCCTTTTCTCATGCGGTAGGCAGAAACCTGTTTCTATCCTTACATATTCATGTCGCCTCGTCCACGTTCATACATGTGGCCATACACGCACACCGGTTGCGAGTACTACGCACCTGACTTTTTATTCCTTACACTTGTAATTAATTTATTAAAGGGCAACGTTCGAATATACTAGTACCTAACTACCCAGTCTTTACAATAATATCCGAAGGCACGCCGCTAGGTAGGTCCGTAATGTAGTTCAATAAGGTCGCCTACCTTAACTCTTATAGTTGTTGCCATTAACCTCATTTCAGTAAGTGTTAACGATCGTTCGATCAGGACTTGAAACTGATTACGCCATAGCTATAATTTATGTTATTTAGTTTTTAATTAATACTGTAGACTAGAAAAAGAAAAAGTAGAAATAGAAATAGTAGTACTAATCTGATTCGGCACTTGAATAGTCCGGCACGTCCAATAATCCGGCGCCCACTGCGAAGGACTACAAATACTACAAGTTGCCAAAACACAGACCTCAAATTAAGGATTATTTTATAACTAACTAGCTGACCCGGCGAACTTCGTACCGCCTTACTGTCAATGAATGAACAAAGACCGTACCTACCCACAATTATTAAAATGCACACCACCTTGTGATCATGCCAGCCTGGTACTTTTTGAGAACATGTGTCATATTATATGCCTCACTGGCAACAAACGGGAACTTCTTCCCCTAGCTTCTTTTAACCCTACCTTAAGATTATTATTTTTTTTCCTGAATTTATTTGGGTAACTCTGTTCCGCCTTAAAGGCAATAAATAAGCCGATTTTCGAATTTAGTAAGTTAATTTTTTTCTTAGAAAAATAGATTACTTAATTTGAGATAATTGTCGCTATTATACAAAACGTATAATACAGACACCAGCACATCAAGCTACCCGAAACTGTCAAATTTTCCCAATCAACCTTGAACCTAATGCATTAGCGATAAAGTTGAAAATCTATTAAAGAAATTTGACAAATTGTAGTAGCTTGATATGCTGGCGTCTGTATATGAATACAAATATGTATTTCTTTTATGAAATGCTTTATTTCATTTATTATGTTATTTTTCTATACAATCCAGTAATCTGAACATTCTAATAATCCAGCATTCCCTAGTTTGTAATAGTAAGACTCTGCTGTCGAACTTCACTGTATAAAGCGCAGGCCACACCGCCAGCATCGTGACTTCTCTTTTCATGTTTCGGTTCGGCACTTTCGGTAGTTCGTAGTGTGAATGGAAGTATGATATCGCATCGCCGCAGTCGGGTAAAGAGGTGAAACGATGCTCGCTCACCAGCTGACAGTGTGGCCTGCGCTTTAGGATATAATTAATAATTATTCTGGAGGTATAATGTATAGAGATCCAAAAGAGAATAGTTTTCCACAGGGCAAAAAGAACGAGAGTCTTATTTTTAACATTTTTGTATTGTTGCATTTTTCTTTAAGAATTGAACAAACGAATTCGTTTTACTTTAATCCAATAGTGACATGCGAGGTACAAACATTGGCAAAGAGCTTCAATTCAGTGTGAGTAATTCTGCGAATATGCTGAATGAGTCAAGGTAATCGCCGTAACCTCGACCTTGTATTAATGTGTTTCGTGTTTACAAATTAGATTGTTAATTTCGGCAGGCACTTAAAAAAAAGGTTATATTCTATCAATAGACACATGGTTTCTAGATCATTCTATTTTTTTAATAGCAGCTGCAGATGCTCTGATTAGTTTGAGCATAAAATACTGCTAAAGCAACTTAATGTAACCCTTTCATTTTCTTTCTAGGAATTAGATCCGAACTTGTACCTATTAATCTTTTGACCGCCACAGCAAAAACGCACGCGCGTGCCCTGCACGTCAAGTCACAATTTCACCTACCATTTTGTCACATATTTGTGTCGTTTGGCGTACAGGAAGCGGCCCATTTTGAACTATGTTCCAATTATGTATGGCTAACCTATTGCTATCAACCAGGCACGAATCTAGACTCTGGCTGCTACTGAGAAATTCCTGATGGAAAACCCAATAACACTTTGCCCGACCCGGGAATCGAACCCAGGACCTCCTGCTCATCAGTCACGCTTGCGACTACTAGACCAACGAGGCAGTCATGTTTTAAGTTTGTAGGTAAACGAGAACGTGAAACATGCCCAAGTTATGGTAACATGTAGTCATAGAAACCGATTCGCAACACAATTATAATGGTAACTATTTATAATTGTGTAGCTTCATAATGAAATGAGGCAAAGAAATATTAAAACAACTAATGTGTTAATGTTTAAACTTATAACTAACTTATTATCAATTTCTATGAAAATATACAAACTACAAATGGATCTAAAATAATAATGCAAAATTAAGACTAAAATCGTCCTTTAAGGATGAGGATGATGGTGGAAATCATCCTTTAAGTATGATTTCCACCATCATCGGCTCGCATCGCATCAGATCAAAACGGATTTTACAATCTTTAAACGATATTAAATCTTGTACACAGTAATTAAAGTCTATATTACCAAGCCGCGCACTGCAGCATGACCGCGGGCGTCTACCGCGACACGCAATCGTAGCCGAAAGTAAGCTGCGACACGCGTTCGGCTTCGTGCGCCTGTCGTCGTATACGATTGGATGAAATGAAACTATTTGACTAGGCGCAGAAATGGATAAATTCGCAAGTGACGGTACGAAGCCGATCGTATGTCGTCGACATATTGCCGGACGCGGTCGGCTGCTGCCGCATCCGTTCGTATCCTTTCGGTTACGATGCGATGCGAGCGGTTTGGTGGAAATCATCCTTAAAACTAAGTACCTACATATTATGTTAATACAACAACGACAATATGACACTTGGCGTCAAAGTAGTCCTCCGCATTCTAACTAATTGCGTTAAATCTCTGATGTGTTCAAGTACCTACTTGTTATGAACAATAAAATCAAAACGATTAAACGATTGGATTACAATATCGAATGTACTTCCTATTGTACAGAAATAGATAGTCATAATAAAATTAATGAGTGCTATACAAATTTATGACACGTGCGAATACGTCCTTCAATCGTGAGTTGATTTTTTTTCATTACATTTTACATCATTCATAATTTTATTGTCAAGTGGAATAAACACTAATAATTTATTGTAAAGTAGAATTAAAATAGTTCAAATATCGATGAATAAAATTAGAAAACGTTTATCCATCTTCTCATTTAAGTTTCCCTTTTCCTAAATCGCTTTAATTATAAAAATAGAGAAACTTTTTTGATCAAAATATTATTTAAGCAATTATTTATACAATTGTATTAACACGCAAAACACGCATTTCATTGAAAGCGCAGTCGACCTTATTTTATGTTCATCCTCAAAGACAAGGCCCCAAGGTGTCGAGCGGTTGGCCTCGGCTTTATATTGCGTGTTTAGTATGACATCACCGGTCCAGAACTGGTTGCGATATTGTCTGTGGTTCGTCACCACACGCTAGAGGAATCGCGTGATATGACGTCAGAAGGATGTACTACCGCGCCATTATGGTATCGTGGGGTGGTACTACTACCAATGAATGGAGATGATATTTGTTGCAGTAGTGAAAAATTTTAATTTTTTGTTCGCGAATGGCTTTTGTCATAGATCTAAAGCAACCTAGTCTTAAGCTTCAATTGAATGACCACCGATGCCTTTTTTGTAAACCTTTTATTTTATAAAACTTAGATGGTCTACTCGTTCCTGTAACTTCTTTTCGTGTATCACGACAAATAATTTAACTTTACTGTACTAGAATTTATAACCATATCGTCTACATAAACTTTTTCCTTCATTTCAGGCGCTGACATGCTCGTGCGTCGCCCTCCACTACCACAGCTACAATGCTGATGCCGAAACAGGCATGCTGGTGACCGGCACCTTCGTCGGTTACCTCATCATCTTCGCCGGAGCCGCTGCCGGTAAGAACCTTCATTTGATAGAATCCCCTGCTTGTAGTTTTCCCTTGATGGGTTACTGAACTCTAAACGAATTGAGACTACAAAATAAATGATAAAGTAGGATTAATAAATTGTCAGAAAAATAACAGTAGTTAGCCAATTTTATTCCCAAAAGCATCTGTCTCTTGTTGCAGTTCTATCTAATGAACAATGACATGTCAAGGTCATTCGTTATTGATAAGAGACCAATGTCTGACAGAAACTGACACCATTATTCATTGATGTGTCATTTCATTATTCATTGTTATATTTATGTATGACTGGTATTGAATGTGTGAGTATAAAACAGAATCGTCAGCATTTAGTAAAAAAAACATAGAAGAACTAGTCAAGAAAAACTAGTGAACATAGGCACCATTAGAACACCTGTTGCCACTTATTTGTGCACTACATCCTACGTGGTTTTATAAACTACTTAATAATGCAAAATAGCGTGCTCTAATCGATAATGACGTCATGTTCCAGGTTACATCATGCAGACACCTTCGCACAAACGGATTGACATTTTCTACTCGCTGGTCGGTGTAGCCTTGTTCGTCGCCAGCGGTGCTTTGATTATTGACAAGTAAGCGTACAAATTATTAATTAGAAATATTTTCATAATACTCTTGATTCAAAAGATTTCTCGGAAAACTTTAAATTATACCAAACGATATTTGGTGATGGTTAAATGGTTGGATCGCTTTCGATTTGTTGCTGGCACTCTATTAAAATTAACATTTGAAACAGTGTCAAACAAAAAACGATATTGTTCTGCTTTAAAATTCATGAACTCAAAAAAATATTACTCAAGTAGATAATGAGACCATTAAGAGTTGTTTTCGTTTACTTATCTGTACCTATCTATCTTCCAGATGGCAACACGCTGGTAGGAGCGACGCCAAGGACAAAAACTTGGCGAAGGCTTCCCTGGCCATCATCAACGGAGCCGTCCTTCTCGTAGATGCCGTCCTCACGCAGCGCGGAGGCTAAAACACTTACTACTTATGAGCTGTGGCCACAACAAGCAGTGCCTGGAATCTCAACCTTTTGTAATACTTTTGAGTCATATTAAATATGATGAGATATTGATTTCGATATTATGACAAGATATTTTTCACTGTGCACAAATTATAATGAAAACATGTGACCCTTCTGAAGGGAATTTATACCCGTCTGATTTTAAAGGACCATAACCAAAATAGTATAGGTAACATCACTCAATCAAAGTCTTTGGCTGCTCAATTCTCTTTTTGTCTGTGGCCATGCCAGCTATGTTTTTAGTGATACTAAGCAATGGTTCAATATTGAATCAGTTTTTACTAAATAATCTCGAAAAATGTACGGTCAAACTTGCATCATAGATCAATATTGGACCATAACTGATTAATTAAGTAAATTATTTTTAGGACTTATTCTTACATTATTTGTACCTCGATAGAATTGTAATAATTTTACATTTAAACTGTTATAAAACTTCATAACTTTTATGAAATATAACGTACCTATTGTCTCTGCTACCGTATTGTGATTCGCTTCTAAAATTCGAAAAAGCCTTTGACTTGATCTGGCGTATTTGATAATGCAAAGAAAAAGTATCATTGTGGCTGTAAAGCTAGATGCAATAAAACAAATATTTTCAGCACTTTTTGATACAACTTGATCACTACAAGATCTTAGTATTGTTTCGAAACATTAACCGCTATGGGTGGAAAAACTAGTCTGCTTGCAATCTGATTTTTATTTAAACTTATTTATCCATCGTTGTTGTTTGTAACTCTGATATAGTTTAGCTGATAAAACTTGTTATTTACCTTATATTTAAGTATTTACGTGAAGCTGATATGCTGCCTAAGTTAAATCATGTATCACATAACTTAAAATGATGAAAACTTAACATACAAAACATTTCATGTAGACGAACACAAATTGAACGCAACAAACATGACTAATAATATTTTTTGAACTGTCTAATACATTTTGAATGTAACACGTACATTTGCATTTTTATATGATATTATATACACATTGTGAATATTTTCTTTCTACAATAAATCACTATAAATAACATGGGACTTTGACTTCAGTGGCTATTGCGACGTCTTTCTGGAGTTAGAAGTTTTATTGGTAAAAAAGATACAGCAAACTTTTTTTTTTCGGATGGATAATCATCAAATGCCCCCCCCCCCCCCCCCTCCCTCCGCTCTGGCTGGAGAGGAAGGGAGTGTCAGACTTCTACTGACTAAAACCCATCCATGTTCGTTCTTTGCCCTTTGTGTTGTTCCAGGGCCGCGGTATCTCTTTCGAACATTCCCGCAGCCCTGGCAGAAGTAGGTGCCTACTTAATCATCATAGGGTACGTTCGATTAAATTATACTAATAACCAATGTTTACCGTCTGTCCATCAAGTCAGTATTGGTCTGTTTGCTAACAAATAAAGCGTATCTTTCAAGCAAGCTTTTAGGTTTACATTAAATGTAATGGATTCTGTACATACCAATAATACTAATAAAAGCGTAAATAAAACTAGAGTAACAATACATAGGTTTGATATGTGTACCTATGTAATAATTATGATGGGCGCAATATAAATTATACGCTTTTCCGCCATGATATGTGACACGCTATAAAAGTAGTGTGGAACATACCGGGCTTGGTAGTTGACTTTTTGTAGTCAAGCGTTAAAGCAGTGTTTAGTTCGTGTAAGAACTCAACAGTGAATAATGATACGCGCTTTAACACTTTTAACTCTTCTACAGTCAATGTTCTCTTCATGTTGTGCAACATCGAAGCTCATAAAGACAGCAGTGAATATCTCAAGCACCTACTACATTCATCACTTTACAACCACGGTCATTTGGAAATTGGATGACTCCAAATATGTGAATGAATATTTAAAGACCTACCCTGGTTCCGTCGTCCTCAGCCCCTGGTCTACTTATAACGATACAAAAATTCGTGATATCAACGAAACTGTTGGATTCAAACAAACTATCTACTTTGCAAATAACTTACAGGATTATGAGACTATCATGCAGCTAATAAATGAAGTCATAAGGTTTCCCATTCGTTTTATACTCGTGTTGGAAAACGCTGTTAAGACAAATGATGAGCTAACGGAGTTCATTGAAGTGACTGCGAAGAATGATCAGGCCGACTTAATCTTGATAAGTGCTTATGAGACCGGTGAGGTAGCACTGTCGACGTTCTTTCCATACAGTGATGGATGTTGTGGGAACTACACACCGATCTTCCTAAAGTATGGCGAAAATATGTTTCCTAAAAAGTTTAGCAACTTCTACCAGTGTCCCATCAGAACTGCTTTGTTGGAATACTTCCCTTACGTTACGGTCGAAGTGGAAAACGGTACAATTACTTCTGTTGGTGGTTACGATGGAAAAGTACTTACGATCATACTGACTAAATTAAACGCCTCATTAGAAGTTACCTCAGCTTACAATAACAGTGTATTTGGATCATATGTTAATGGGACAGCAACAGGCTCCATCGGTGATCTGGCTACTGAAAAAGCTGATATACTCATTCCGGCTGACATTCTTACAGAGAAAAGATATACCGTCACTTTGCCATCTCATACTTACCACACCGTTGATATCCGTTGGGTTGGACGAAGGCAAAGAGAAGTCTCTGACTGGCTCAAATTCATTATTCCAGATACAACAAATTTTACTTACTTACACGGATTAGTATATATTTCATTTCTCATTACAGCTATGTTAGTAAGAAAATGTAAGCCTCATATGACGAATGCAACCAACCGCATACTCTATCAATCCTTCATCATATTGTTGGGTCAGTCAGCGAAGTTCGTCACGAAGTCATGGCTGCTCAATTTTCTTTTCGTCCTTTGGATTTGGTTTTGTTTCTTTTTTCGGATCGATTATCAAGCAGACCTGGTCGATGCCTTGCAGACATTAGACTTAGAGCCACCTTTTGAGTCTATTGAAGACGCAGTAACTAAAGTGGATGGTTACGGCGGAGTTGAAGTGGTTGTTGAATATTATAAAGACACTCCTTTGGAGCACAATTACCAAGTAATACCAATGAACGAATTGAAAAAATATATTAGACGTATCTTTGAAGGAGAAAACTTTCTTCTAGCTACAGACGTCGCTTTGGTTCGGGATCTAGAATCGTATATTCAAATTTTAGAGAAACGTATAAGTGCAACGGGCGCCAGTTTCTACATGCGTCCTGGATGGCCAGCAGCAAAAGATGTCGACGATGTTATTTTCAGCCTAGTTGAAGCAGGATTTATTGAGAATCTATTAAGCGACGATAATAACCAAAGATGGATTTTAAACAGAAAAAGTGGTAATGATGCATTAAATCCAACGGGAATAAGTATGTCGAAAATTAGCACTTTATTTTACGCATTGATCCTTATGTGGGGGATTTGTTCCATTGTGTTGCTTACTGAAATTAAACATCATAGAAATAAGATGAAGAAACGGGGCTGGTAATTAAAAACTGTAGTTATATATCAAGTATGTGATATTGGCCAAGCACGCTTATAGTGTGAATTACACTGTCTTTAGTAGTTTTGCAATTTTAAACCAATAAAGTATCATTCAGCATTTAAGTGTGTTATTACTTGATTGTAAGTTAATGATAACCAAAATAACTTCGTACTAGATAGTGTTCCCGGTTGAGGGACACGAACAATTAGTGTGATGTGTTGGCCAGCGTGGTGATCTGATTCACCTGGTTAATTATTCCACGTTACAGGAAATAGAGGGATCGAATTATCACATAACATTGTTAGTACTAATAATGCTATTTAAGGATTGTGGATCAGTTTTCCAGCTGACATAGTTCTTGAAAATTGAAGACTTTTATGCAAAGACATACTAGATAATACGGAATACTCTAGTCTTACAAGATATCTGTCATTGCATAATGAGAAGTAACGACTACTTCAGCTGAAACATTTGTGTTAAAAATAATGGGTGTAATAGTCCATGCCCTTGATGCAGCCGAAAGGCACTTGTTCTCCCGATATTGCGATATATTTTTTTTCTAGACCATACCTTACGTTCTAGTTACGGAGATATTGGGGATATTACAACTGTCTCACAAGATTAAAAAAAAAATACAAGTTTTTAAAGTTATCGCGCGTCCATCAGCACAATGTTTTGAGTGCGTTACCTTGAGTCCTACCGTAAAACGTGATTTTCACCGCAAAAAAAAGTCGTTTCCCAGCAATACTTTTTGCGTAGAGTTGCTTAGTTTGATGCACAAGAATGCTTGCTTGACGGCTTCGTGAAGGGTCCGTTTACACCTTGTATGTATTGCTACTAAAGTGGACACAGTCATACATAATCATACTTTTCCTTTGGAATTAAACAAATGCATGCGTCATAAACGTTATTGTTTTGTCTGTACTCATTTTATAATAGCAACGCGTCACATACCTACGTACTGTGTTGTATGGCTCTGTTTTCAGGCATTCTCAAATATTCAGAATGCGCCACAGCCGGCGAGCGGGCCTCCAGCAAATGAACCTGATTCTATTTCGGCTATATTCTGACAACTATATAATTAATTCATAATAAGTATTTTATTCGAGCCCTACTTTTGTATTTTGGGTAATGAAATATACATACGTTTCTTGGATGATTAATTTAAGTAATAATTATTGGAATCGTACTCTATCTTAATTGTTGTAGAAACGTAATTGTTGATTGACAACTAAGAAACATTTCAAGAAGTTCTTCCTAAAATTAAGAAGTTTTTCATGTCGGTTCACTCATTGCTAAATCGTTGGTGGATGACAATACGAAAGCATGATTACTTTGTTCTTGTCACATGTTCTAATGTTTCAACAAATCTAAGAAATCATGCAAAATGTATCTATGTCACCTAGAAGTTCTTTAAAGAATTAAGAAGATTTTATATCAGTAGGTACACTCAATCAATCATTGCATTTTGTAATGTTTCAACAAATCTAAGAAATCATACAAAATTCACCAAAAAAAAAAAAAAATCATTACTTAGCGTACTTGCTTCGTCCGTAAAAGCAGTAGGTAGCCTAAATACTATGTTCCAGCACAGTTTAAACACTTTCTTAATATTCTCTCTTTTTAAATAAATACATTTACATTCGAAGATAAAAGAAAACATAAAAGACACTCAACATTCACAATGGCTAAAAGCTCTACAACCAAAATAGGCTCAGCCATTCCGAATAAATTTTACTGCATTTAGGAACCAGTTACTCGAAGTATTAATACTTTAGCATAAGGAAGCCAGCCGTATACCCTAAAATAATTATCGAAATTATATCGGAAACCTAGGTGGAAATTGGCAAACAGTGCGGGCAAGTACTGAATCCATTTGCCAATGAAATGCAAACATAGGTAGCCCACATTTGATCAAACCAATCTGAACTTGCCCTCGGTACCTTGCATAATTTAATTGCATCATGAATATCTTCAGCTGAGAACTACTGCCTTCTGCAAGTACTTGTGAATTTGGATTGAATATACATACTTCGGGGTATGGGGTGGAGACGAAAATTATATTATTGGACATCAACATTCAACGCACATATTTTTCTTTTGGTAACAAGTCGATGAAGAAAGAGAAGCAAGGCCTAGGTATCGTTGAAATTTTGATGACTCTTTTTGAATGGAACTCTGCGCTACAGTAAGGTTATGCAAGTTCTATCTTTAGGGTTCCGTAGCCGAATGGCAATAAACGGAACCTTTTTAGATTCCTCATGTCTGTCTGTCCGTCCGTATGTCACAGGCACTTTATTCCGAAACTATTAGGACTACACAGTTGAAACTTGGTAGGTAGATGTATTCTGTAAACCGCTTTACGATTTTAATACAAAAAAAAAATAAAGATTAAGGGTGATTTGAGTTTGGGGGCTCCCCATACATGGAATTGAAGCTAAAAAAAAAAATTTAATCAAGCCTATACGTGCGGAGTATAATATATTCATTTTGTCTCAAAATCGACCGTTTGAAAGATAGACACTTCCAAAGTGGTAAAATGTTTCCGTCCCCTCTAATTTCTAAAGTAAGAGGAGGAAAATTCTGAAAAAATTTAGGATTGTAGAACGTAATAAAAACTTTTAACGAAAATTTGTTAGAATAAGATTTGATGTTTAGTTTTTGAGATATGGGACTTTTTCATCAAACTGCAGCAGTAACTTTGTTTTCATTAACATACTATAGGAAACAAATTTAGTTTTGCTGTTGAATGTACAATACAACATATGAATGAGCCTTCAAAATATTTTTATTGTATTGTTTAGTGCTACGGAACCCTGTGTGCGTGTGAGTACACTCGCACTTTTACCAAAGATAATATAAATACTTGTTTCCCAAAAATAAATAAGTTACGTGTTTCATTTTGTAAGCTTACCAGAAGTTCTAATGGTTTTGGCATCAACCTGTACAGTAGAGCCACTGTCTGCAGAACTAATTGGACTGAAATATATATTAAACGCTTCCGCAACCTCTTAGCTTCAAGTCTTATGAAGACGAAATATCATGTTATTAGGTATTTACCTATGAAGGTATCAGGACACTAGCGCGAAAGACATTTGCGCGTAGGACACTTGCGCGAATCCACATGCGCGAAAAGACATATGCGCGCATGGACTTTTGGGCGATTAGACTTTTGCGCGAATGGACCTTTGGGCGCATAGACACTTGAGCGAATGGACTTATGCGCGAACGGACATTTACGCACAAAGGCACATGCGCGAAAGGACTTATGCGCGAATGGTTAGGTTAGGTTAGCTGTAGAGTAAACATAACACTGAGGTTCTTCTAAATCGGAATCGATTGATTAATCTTTTTTGTACAAAGTAACAAGAATGTTCTATACATCAATATACATTTTTCATAAAAGACATTAGAACAACTGAATGACCTTAAAAATCGACATTAATGAAACCCAAAAGCTTGAACAGAGAGTAAAATTATTTTGTTCAAAATCGATATTGTAAATCGATTAAACAATAATTATATCTGGCAACACTATTCATGGTAGATACGAAAAAATAATTTGACATGTCTCTCGGGCAGTGTTGCCACTTTCCTCGCTCTATCTCATTGAAAATAAGAAATAATATGATGTTATTTTTACTCTACAGATTAACCGTAGCCAGTCGCGAGTAAATCTAGTCGCGGAAGTGTCCTTTTGGGCAAAAGTTCATTCGCGCAAGTGTCCATTCGCGCAAGTGTCTCTGCGCGCATGTGTCTATGCGCGTAAGTGTCTATGGGCGCAAAAGTTCATTCGCGCAAAAGTCTAATCGCCCAAAAGTCCATGCGCGCATGTCTTTTCGCGCAAGCGGGTTCGCGGAAGTGTCCATCGCGCTTATGTCTTTCGCGGTAATGTCCCAGATCCGCCTATGAAATTGGAGATTTGTATGAAAATTTTAAAAACAAAAAATTTTGTATTTTTTTTTTATTTTAGCTTATCTAGAATTTTTATCTTCCCTATTTGTGCTTCAATGTCATTTTAACACTAACTCCAAGGCCCGCAGCAAGCTCAGCCGTAGATTAAGTTGGATCCGTTTCCACTGCCGCCTTCAATTCGTCGTTGTCGACAATGGCTACCGGCCGACCGAGAGGCTCATTCTTCAACTCAAAATTTCCAGATTTAAAACGATTGAACTAATAATGGACCGTGTTTATGCAAGCAGTGTTAGGCCCGTACACGTCGTTAATGTTTCGTGTTGTTTGCGCAGCGGTATATCCACGTAGGAACTCATATTCGAAAATTTTACGAATTTTCAGTTTATCCATGGCGACAAAAACTACCACAATTTCACAAAAACAAAAAACTATCTAAAAAACAAATGACTGAATTAGAAATTAAAAGAACACGGCTTTTGAATACAATTTATTTGAATTTCGAATTGCGCGCCAATCCACAGATAATTAAATCTGAAAATGCTGGTTATTAAATCTAAAATTAAACACATTACATAGGTAAAGACCTAGCTATTTTCAAGCTTGCAATTGCATCACCTATTTGGCTGTCTGCGTCTCAAATGATTTGTTTCTCATTTATATCATGATTGGGATTGTTGTGCATTTTAATCCACTTGTCTATATTTTTTTTGGGCATTACCACATACACTCAGGCTCTAACCATATCTCAGAATAACTTAATATCTATCTGAATTCCAATTTCAACTATCAACTTTTGACTGTAACAATCTACATACATTTATGTTTTGAGATACACTCGATGATGTAGCACAATTTCTTAGTTGTTTTCATTCATATCACCATTCTTATTTTAGTGTGACTGCAAAGCAGAAAATATCAAGTTTACATTTTGACCAAGAAAATCTATGTAAATGTATATCCATATTGTTACCGATTTATATGCGACGGCATATATTATCTCCATCTCGAGAATTCTGTATCTATGTATTTATTTGGTTATAGATACGATGCTCTGGATATACATAATTTGTCCATAAATTTTATGTTTTTCTTCAAACGCGTCAACTTTGAAGAGTGGAATATTTTTTGAAAAATGTCTTAAACAGAAGATATGTTTGTGCGTACCTACTTTAAAAGATTCCTTGCGAAATCTCGTGGCGAAGATATCCATGCTCATTTCATATGTATCATGGATATCATCTATAGTAAATAATTGTTTTGGTTGATAGAAAAGAAATATGAACCTAATAAGGTCGTGTTATTATTTTCTTTTATTAATTAGCTAGTGGCTAAATAATAACAGCCGCTCGGATCGATCTTTAGGTTAACCCGTGCTTGCTTAGGTTGGTCTGTGGGTGGGTGACCACCCATTGCATACCGAGTATCCTCCGTGCCTCAGAAAGTACGTTAACCCGTTGGTCTCGGCTGTCATTTTTAGATCTTTGGCAGTAGTTACAGGTAGTCAGCGGCTCAAAAAGTCTGACAACCAGTCTTACCAAGGGTTATCGTATTACCCAGAATTAACTGGGTTGTGGAGGTCAGATAGGCAGTCGCTCCATGTAAAATACTGGTATTCAGCTGCATCCGGTTAGATTGGAAGCCGACCCTAACATAGTCGAGAAAAGCCTAGTCAGATGATGAAGGGCCATATAATTACATTTCTTTCTAACAAAGGCCATGTTAGCATGTGCAAAAAGTAGAAGCTTACAAACCTACAAAGCTTACTAAAAATCTTTTACTCTTGTAGACCAATTAAAATGGACATTGACAACGACAATTCTAAGAGCTTACCTTAATCCGAGCCCATTTATCATAAATATTTTAATCATAAAATGGTAGTTTGACAAATACGTGCTCTAATTTGGAATATGCTCAAAGAATAATGCATGCGCCCGTTTGCTCCGACACTCATCCGTTTTGCTCGGCTATCTGCAGCGGGTCCGATAACCATAAATTGCCGGCCGGCGCTACCGGACCGGGAAACTTTTGTCTCCACCGATTTTTGTTCCCAATGATACATCATTATCTTTATAGCTCATAATTTTTATGAATAATGGCATCAGAGAAATCGATATTTTAAACGTGGAATGGTTTTTACTTAAACTTTTAGGGAGGGTGCCAGTATGTAGGGTGGAGTAAATGAAACCTTATAATATGCTTTATGATATTGTCGCTTATGATAACACAACATTAATGAGTACTTACGCAATGCCTGAAATGTCAAAATAAATTATTGCCATGTGGCATTTCTGTATAAAGGATGTAAATAGATCTTTAACATAACCGAAAGGCACTTGTTCTCCCCGTCTTTGCGATCATTTTTTTTGTTTAAGACCATACCTGGGAACCTTCTAGTTACGGAGATATTGGGGGTTAATGTTCCAAATTTTTCGCAAGTTTTTTTTTAAATACATGTTTTAAATGTAAGATTTTTACTTTACACACCTGCACGACCCCCGTACTATTCAATCCATCCATCAGCACAATGCTCTGAATGCTTGGTTGACGGCTATGTGAAGGGTCTGTTTACACCCTGTATGTCTAGGAGCTTCTGAACCCCAACTACAAAAACACATAATATTACCAAAACAGTCAATTTGAGGTTCGCAATAACAATAGCCATAATATCGATCAGGGGTCCACATTTCCATGTAAATGAATTTTGAAACCGTGCGTGTTATCACTGCTACATATCTTTAATAACCATAAATCAACAAATCGTAGCGGCCAATTATTATTTATGGGATAGAAAAAAGCAAATGGCATTTCGGTTCTGATTGTGGGCCTATCTAGGCATACCTAAACGCAACCGACATTTTACAGGAGTATGTGTTCGTCATCGCACCGTTACAGACATTTTGTTTTGATAAGGTTGTAAGTCGAGTTGGCCTCTTCTAATCGTGTCAACGTTCTTATACAGATTTAAGTTAAATGAGCTTCGACCACTCAACTCCCTCACCGCGTCCTCTGGCTGCTTCATTGGTCTAGCGGTTGCAAGCGCGACTGCTGAGCATGAGGTCCTGGGTTCGAATCCCAGGTCGGGCAAAGTGTTATTGGGTTTTTGCAATAGGAATTTCTCAGTAGCAGCCGCGGAGTCTAAATTGGTGTCCCGTTGATGGCAATAGGCTCGCCGCCTTATACATGGGACTTAAAAATAACTGGCGAAATGTGGGTATACTATTAGGTACTCCTCTGTCTAACCTTTCGGGGATTACAGGCGTGATGTTATGTTTATGTCAGCTTCGACCAAAATTCCGACCGAAAATGGACAGCGTCTATAGTGTATTCGAACGTACAGCTGGATTTACACACAGAACAGGACACGAGGCTGCAGCAGGCTGACGACGTATGGTGCCGGCCAATCAACCAGCCACAGCTAAGAAACCACCGCTTGTTTTCGGAAATCTGTTTTCCAATTTTTGGTTTTTCTTTTGGTTCTGGTAATTTTCATATTAATCTTCAAAATGCAGCACCGTCTCTCCGAATTTCCGTTGCACAGTTTTCAGTACAGCTACTTCAGGCCGACCTATTAGCTTTTCATAAATCATGCTCCGGCCATCTTGTATAACACCGCCCGCCATTGGTTCCTTTACCGCGCTTTAGTCGCAACTCTGTAAAACCTTTCAATCATAATAACAATAGTATAAAAGCATAAACAGTCGAGTTTTACTACCATTTTCTATTCAATAAAACGAGAATGCAATAAAGCGGTTTTGTTGTAAAATCATAAATCGTTTATTAAATAAGGAAGTCAGTCAATGAATCCTTTTGTTTCTTTTTCCTAGTATGGCAAAGGAACTGTGAGTAATTGCTGCAAGCACAATATGCTGACATCGATTCTAAAGAATTCTACATTTTCCACCACAACTACCTATGTGAATCTCCTATCTTTATCTATATCTTAAAATAATTCATTGTCATACAACGCAAGCCTAATTTTTTTTTTTTTTAAATACACACTAAGATTTTCTCCTGTATCGTGGGGGCGTTTACAAACATTTAAACTCACATACACAAACAGCCAGACCCGGAACAACTACCTGTAGATCATACAAATATTTGTTCCGTGCGGGGATCGAACCCAGGACACACAGCGCAGCAGCCGATCGCTCAGCCACTGCACCAACCGTGCCGTCGAACCACCGGGAAATCACAGGGGTTCAGACTCAAAAAAAAAATTAATTCTTTCTTAGTGCTATACTAAGGAAGGATTAAAAAGTCTTTCCCTAATGGAGTTAAGTAGAGGATGAAAGTTCGTCACTTTTGCCGAGGGACAATCCGATCGGACCCCCGTCTTGTAAGTAGCACTGTTCTGAAGAAGTAATGACGACAATTAGGTCGTCATCTGCCTAATCTTTACCAACTATGTTAGGGTCGGCTTGCAGTCTAACCGGATGCAGCTGAATACCAGTACTTTACAAGGAGGACGGCCTATCTGACCTCCACAAACCCCAGTTAGTACTAGGTAATACGATACCCCTTGGTAAGACTGGTTGTCAGACTTTATGGGCTACTAACTACCTAACGACTGTCAAAGATCTACAAAAGACAGACGGGACCAACGGCTTAACGTGTTCGTCCGAGGCACGGAGGAAGCTTGGTATGTAATAGATGGTAACGCATTCACTGACCAGCCTAGGCAAGCGCGGTTTAACCTAAAGATCGACGGGAGCGGCTGTTATTTTAGCTATGAGCTCGTCCAACAACGACGACAATTAAGTAAATATAACTTTATTATTTCATTTCACTTGAAAGGTACCTACCCAAAAATGGAAATGTCGTTTGGAATGCCTGAATGTTTACTGCAATTTACTGTTGATGCCATTCTCCTCTATTTGATACGTGTAACTAAACCAAGTAGTAACACGGCGTGGGTATAGCCTGAGGGCCCGCATGACATTATCGTGCCGAGTTTAAAGGTTAGTTCTAAATCTAGTGCACGAAATAATAATATAGAAAGTGTATGATCGAGCGACGCTAAGTCATAGGAAAAACGGGCCAAGTGCGAGTCGGACTTGCGCATGAAGGGTTCCGTACCATCGTAGTAGAGGGCGTAGGGCCCCCTTTAATTTTTAATTTGTTTTTATTATTTGTTGTTATAGCGGCAACAGAAATACACATTCTGTGAAAATTTCAACTGTCTATCTATCATGAGATACAGCCCGCTGACAGACAGGCGGATGGACAGCGGAGGCTTAGTAATAGGGTCCCGTTAGTTACCCTTCGGGTACGGAACCCTAAAAAGGAGTCTTAAGTTCACAGTGACCACTTTTGATTAGTTGAAACAGATTTGTAACTCAATACTTGTTTTCCTTACAATTTTTTTAAGTATAAATGTATAATATTTCCTTACACTTTATGTGGTGTGTGGAAAATAGAGACATCATTAGATTCATAAAGGTACCTACTGCTTTACTGCAGTATGTGTCTGTTTATTTTAAAAGCTCTTATCCAACTGCCGTCACTCGTTCTTGCAGACTTTTATAATACCGATAGACGTTTCACAACCGTTATTTATTTTTTATATTTTTTTAACGTCCACCCACAACTTTGATCTAAGCACGACCTTTACTGCGGGACTGTTCGAAAGAGACACCGTGGCCCTGGAACACAAAGGGCAAAGAAGGAGCATGGATGGGTTTTAGTCAGTACAAGTCTGACACTCCCTTCCACTCCGCCCAGAGTGGGGGGGGTCATTTGATGATTTCCCATCCAAAAAAAAAAAAAAAAAGTCCTTTACAATACTGTTAAAACAAAGACAGCCTTCATTAAAAAATAACAAATCCTGTTTAGCCCGACCCGATGACAAACTGCCGTGCATGTCATTGCCAGCTCATGGCTCATTTGTAATAGCTAGGAACACAGCGCCAACAATAGGTCCTCGTAGTGCTCAGTGACGTCAATGCATACGATGTTGTTGTTTTCCAAGTGAATTGTTGTGCCGGCGACTCCTGTGCGGGCATTCGCGATAAATCGTGGAGAAACAATAGCGCACTAGGTGCCTAACGTCGAAGCATCGGACACGCATAAATCACTCGATTTAGTAACGTGGACCTTGTTGTATGGACAAGCCTCACAGCTGTAATAAAAGCGAGCGTTGCTGCGTGTGACAATACGTATCTGTTGTTGTGTAAATCTGTCGATGGTTTGGTTGAAATATTTCAAGCTTGATTCAATGGTAAATCTTGAAATGTGTGACGAAATTTCTAAACTTTTTGAATCTATGTATATAGAACGGTATGTGTGTTGTCCGGAGTCATGTTGTAGAACACGAAATAAACTAACTACAAGACGAAACATCTACTTTTTCAAGTCAGTAAAAAATTAAACCTGCCGCGTTGGTCTAGTGGTGACTGCTGAGCATGAGGTCCAGGGTTCGATTCCCGGGTCGGCAAAAGTTTTTTTGGTGTTTTCCATCAGGAACTTCTCAGTAGCGGCCACGGAGTCTGGATTCTTGTCCTATTACATTGAACTGGCGAAATGTGGGTGGACTATTAAGTACACTTCAGTCTAAGCCTGTTTATTATAGCCTTCAGGGATTACAGGCGTTAAGTTATGTAAAAAACTAAAACTAAATAATGCTTCATGTTGCTCGTGTGTGTAATAATGCTTCTTATATCGCAAAATTTGGGATCACCATCGCATTTCTTCTTCGACCTTACTGCTATCAGGAGCATCTCAATGTTGACCTGCTACCATCAGCCATCCATCGAATCTTTGACCTTCCTCTACTCTTACAACCATATACAATTACATTTATGCCCAAAACGAATAATTAAGATTTAATTTAATGTAACAAAGATTTTTCAAAAATCCATAGAAAGCTTTCTTCAAACTAATCAGGTCCAGTACATTAAGATAATGTTTAATTAAGTAGATGCTATATTAACACTTCATCATCGTTAGCCTACAGCAGTCCACTGCTGGACATATCCCTCTTAAATCGCACGCGATTTTCGGCAACTCTCATCCAGTTGCTACCAGTCACTCTGCGAAGATCGTCGCTCCACCACACCACCACCGCTAACACTTACTAACTAATACTAATAGGTAAGTGTGATATGAACTAACAGCATCAGATGCAAGCTCTCTCAGTTAAACAGTTCGACAGGTTACAGACTAGTAACACAGAGTAACTACCGGCTAGCGCCCGTAGAGCAGTAGTGCATGTTACAGATACCTCGAACATCCTGCAAACAACTGAACTTTGTGTGCGCAGTTCAATGTTATTGTGAATTAAATGTTCAATGTGAACCAAACTAGTGCGCAGGTAGTTGTTATAAGAATTTACATTGTGTTTCCTTATGTCAACTTTTCAGATTCGATCGGATTACTTTTATACAAATTAATGAGACATCAAAGGTTTGTTCTAGTTAAAAGCAATTAATGTTGAATCTAAGGTCGAGTCATTGATTTGAATTACATCATTATTTACAGTAGCTGTTTCTCGCGACTGTGTCCGCGTGGAAAGTTCGATGTGGATGTGTGAGAAAAAAAAGACAGCCTGTGTCCTACCCCAGGATATAATCTATCTCCTTGCCATATTTCATGATATTCAGATCAGTTGGGAAAAGGTAACAAACAAACAGAGTTACTTTCGCATTTATAGTACTAGCTTATGCTCGCGGCTTCGCCCGTGCGGGAGTTCGTCAGTTGTCGCACGGGATCGTACTACCGGGATGAAAAGTATCCTATGTGTCAATTCAGGTTATAAACTATCTGTGTAGGTACCATATTTCATCAGATCCAGTTAGTAGTTTAAGTAGTTCGTGAAAGAGTAGCAAACATCCATCCATGCATCCATCCTCCCAAACTTTCGCATTTATAATAGTAGTAGGATTCGTATGGAGTATGGATATGGATGTTATCATAATTACGTGGATGAATGATCAGCCACTTTGACTGTTTTGTTAACAAGGCAATATTAAATTATGAATGAATACTCCAAGGTTAAGTTGTCCAAAAATGAAAACAGCATTCAGACCCCGCTTTCCTCCAAATCATGTCACAAAATGCGATTCAATTATTTGCAGCTGCGTCTACGCTTATTTTAATTAAAAAGAAAAAACAAACGTCCCGAGTTCTAGCCATTAACTTCTTAACAGTGATGTCGGGATTGAGAGCCAAGGAACAATTCAAAATTAATTATATAAAATGTTCAACAATGCTTTCAACACAATTTTAATTCAATGTTCTCGAGTAATTTGAAAGCTCATTATGTAGATGAATATTAATTATTAAAAATATGGCGGTTCGTTGGAGAGCGGTCGAGGTCTTCACTATTAGAAGTCACGGGAAATTTCAAATTGTAAGCAAAGTGTCGACAACTGTCGTCGAATTTCACGATAATTCCCTACCCCAGTTGATGGCGCCTTTCAATTATGAAAATATTCCTTTAATATAGCTGTTTCGCTTAGAAGAAATTTCTCGAAACGATAATGCTTATTCTTAATTAGAAAATCTGATTTATTTCTCAAAGAAAGGGTTTATTACAACAAGCCGACAAAGAACAGCCGTAATTAAAATTTCCTTGTACTGATAGATTTAGCTCTTCGTTGAGTGTCCGGATTGGTATTATTATTATGCATTTTCCGGTACGCGTCCGCGCGGTTTTGCGGGACCGGTCAATGTGGCGATACTTGGGGTAGACCTATGTCCAGCAGTGGACGTCTTTCCGCTGAAATGATGATGATGATTTTCCGGTAAATGCTCTAAGTATATTATCAAAACGTACAAGTCTGAATACTCTCTCGAATTAAGGAAGCTATCAGTGTGCAGTGACAAGGTTCACAAAAATAATTATGTGGTCTATTTTTCAAATTCACATTGGATTTAATTTTATTTGTTTCCCAATAAGGACGTGTCGTTAGCGCATCATACTGATACGTCTCCAATACGTTCTGAAAAGGGTTGAACATTATCAATTGATGTGCTTTCAGATGCTGTACACTTCGATGGTAGTAGAAGATATCCAATCTTTTTTAGATTTATGTATGTGCACAGGTACATGCAACTGACAATTTAAAATGCGGTCTTAGTTAGTAACATATTCGTTATGTCGATACTTTTTTTTTATTTACTATGACAATATTTCAAGTTCGATAGATACAGATTTTTAGATTGCTACGAATTTGGACCGATTTCAGTTGCAACTACTGGCTACAATGTTTACATTTTCAGTCCGAATTCGACGAGCTTTCCGTCCCAAAATTTGCATTTACAAAAAAAATATTAATCAGGAATCGTACTAACCACTACAGGATAAAAGCCTCTTCCGAGTTGCGTCAAAGCTTTGTCTTGCTCGAACCATTCGCATGTAGTTCACCACAACCTTCCAGTGGCGAAGGTTCCATACAACTCGATTCCTACCGGGTTTTCCTTTGAAAACTGGCACAGTCAGTATTTTATAGACAAATAATAAAATCACATTAAAGATATCCGGCTTACCTCTTACAAAAATTGATCCTTCGCTACTGCAACCTTCAGTTAAATTTCATTTAAATAATAAAAAGCTATGTATTTCTTCAGGTATACATGAGTATACCAGAGCTAATCAGCAAAGGATTTTTATTAAGCTGATGCTGATGCACACTTTAAGAGCATTCATCCAAAAAGTTGGCAACGTCGCAAATAGCTGTCAAATATTTACCTATTTTAATTAATTTGTCAATATTACTGTACAAAAATAAGAAATATGGCTAATTAGTGAACTAGAATATTAATAATGAATTGCAATTAAAACACTGAATTTGAATTTTTGAAGCGTTTTAGGTGTATAAAAGGCATTTAAAAAGAAAAGTTTCCAAATATTTTTTTTCATCTAAAACTAAATGTTCGGTGTTACGATAGTAATTATTGCATTTCATAATCAATATTTTAGTTCACTAGTTAGCCATATTTCTTATTTCCATACAGTAATATTGCCAAATTAATCAAAACAGCGAAATATTTGACATACATTTGCGACGTTGCCCGCTTTCTGTATAAACGTTCAAATACATCTTAAATAAAAAAATAGGCGTCGAATTGTTAACCTCCTCTTTTTGGTCAGTTAAAAAGACACAAACTTCATCACGCATTACGATACAATGATGAAGAGATCCACATTTAAAGATACTCGACGCAGATATTTAATAAACAACAAACTGCCATAAAGTCGTAAAACGTTGTATCAAATATCCGTACTATTCATATTCCAGTTTTTATGGGGGACGGACGTATCTGTGTTTCCAGTTTTATGTGATCTTTATGAGACGTCGACGGCACGCTGACCCGACATTTTCTTTTATATTTTACATGTTTATAATTTGGTTTTGTTTTGTCGGTCCGAGGTTACGAAGCTACGCTTCTTTTGTGACAATATAGGATAATAGTTTTGGTCATTCTTTTTCTTTTGATACTTCTACTATTTGGGTTCTTCGCTCGAGTTATATACAACATTATTTTTAGTATATGCGAAACCTGAATATAGTTTGTTCAGAATAAGTAACTGAATCGATTCCAATCATTTTTAAACCATGTTATATTTTGTCCCAATATATTTTTAAAAAGTTACAAGTATATAAGACACCGAGCGATATTAAGTACCTATCGCAATAATTTAGGTACCGACTGCCAAATTATTATTATCAATGAGCTCAAGACGACGCTGGAGGCGCGCGCGCGGGCTCGATGCGTGGTAACCACGTTTTTGCGCGGATAACCAAGTAATAGAACAACCTATTACTTTGTGATTTTTCATGATACAGTTTTTAAATTTTGTACATAGATTCTTTATATAAAATACTAGACACGTGTTTCAGGTTTCGCATATACTAAAACTAAGATTGTATATCGTATCGTATCTATCGTAGGGACATTTTAAATTAAACACAGCCAGTTGAATCATGTAACCTTTTAATTTATGAACAATCAACAGAAACATACATTCAAGCATCACAATTTGCTAAACAACACATTTTTACATAATTTTTTAGGTACGTCTTTGGCAAGTCGACTCCTTGAACCCCCGTTATATGTAACAGTCACACCCCATATTAAACACAAATTTACACTAAAACCACGATTTAAATAAATATAGGTTTCATCTTAACTGCCAGGATTATCGTAACTACTTATATCGGATTCAAATTAACTAATAGACTACTTAATCAAATTAAAAGCAACACAGTAAGTAAAAGCTACGTAGGATTTCATATTTTCGCCACTGAAAATAGTTAGTACGTAGTTATGATGTATAGCTAAGTGAAATGAAAACCATTCAGTGTTATGAAACATGAGATCAGCTACGAGAAATATGTTAGTAAGAATCTTAATAGTAAGCAAGCAGTACAAAATAGAAAAGCATGTACGATTGCATTGATTAATAGCCTCAAATAAAAACTTAACAAAATAGAATCAGACGACGTCTGTGTTTATCACACGGAGCTTATTTATGATATGTCTCTTCTTGAGCTTTCAGCTATGGTAACAGAACTCACAACAAAAAGTAATAGTGTAGCAGATGAATACAACTATCTTAAAAAAAAAAACTGTTTTTTACTAATAGTATGTACAGTAACATTGCACACTCTTCTACATAAGTCTCGTATGAGCTCAGAAATACTCATAATTATTATTATTATCCAAAATATACAGAAAGAACAAATAAAATATAATATCTACGTACACTAATTCTTCAATACTGTTAATTTTTAAATAACGAATCCGTTCACCGCTGATGTAGTAAGTAAAATGAATTTACAATTCCTCTATATATTTGGCATACAATGGCTTATCAAAATCCAGTGGAATGGTTCTAAAATATATTCTGTATATCTCAAAAGTTCATTTGGACAATCTTTGGCACTAAAATCTTACGTCTAATACAAGTCTTGTAGACAGAACCAAAGACAAGGATGATAACGATACGTTTTTGCATTGATTACAACTTTTCTTACATCTAAGTTTGTCTTAAGTCACGGATTATGAGAGAGTTCGACTAGCAAGTCATTTTCACTGATTGCACCATTCCTTTTGTAGTCCGTACAATCATATATCACATAGACACTTCAACTCAAGAGACCGTTTCTATGAGTCCCGTAGCATTTAATAGGTAGTGTGAGCGGTCATACGAAATCGTTCACGTCATTCTGTAGGGGAGCGTCGATCTTGTCGACGCACTTCCTAATGGCGTCAAGGATGATGATGATGCGCCGGTCGAGGGCGGCGAGGTGCGGTTCCCACAGTA
Organism: Noctua janthina; assembly: GCA_963576755.1. Classification (NCBI taxonomy): domain Eukaryota; kingdom Metazoa; phylum Arthropoda; class Insecta; order Lepidoptera; family Noctuidae; genus Noctua; species Noctua janthina. The sequence goes on from OY755055.1 coordinate 13,083,555, forward strand.
CAGGGTCCACCGGGTCTTTTTTCAATGATTCACGAAGGACTTTTGATAGCGCCACACCATTGTGGTATCTGCGCAAATAAATATATGGTTAATGGTTGGGTTATAATTTTATTTAGTTATTATTGTACTTACCCGTTATATAAAAGATGAAATAAATAAACGAACGATTAAAGGATATTAAAGAACTGACATGGGTATAAATTATAATCGAAATGTTTGGCAATTGTGCACTGTAGCTTACTTCAGTAAAGAAGCGAGAGTGGTGTGCCTCACAAGACAGCACTGCAGCACTGGTGCCAAGATGCTCAGCTCATCGTGGAACGCCTTGCCGAACGCTCGCCCTTGATCCAGATGCAGCGTGAACGTCTCGTTCCCGAACATTCTGCAATAACAACACTCTTTACAACAATCTTAATTTGGCTATGGCCTTACAAAACTTGAAATTCTGCATTACACTGACCACGGATATCTTAACTATAAATAGTTGTTTTACTTCCAGTATAAAAGGAATTGGTCTTCAATGATTTAAGGAAACGACCTTCTCGTTCGATTTTCCGGTTGGGCCCGTAATAATGTAGTTATATAAGGTCTATCTTTTCATACACGAAATATTTTAAGAGTAACTTCTATAAGTCGTAAAGTCGCCATAGCAACGAAAAAAAAAAATATCTGAGTGTTTTTTGTTTTACAAAATTATTATAATTCAAAAATTTTTTGACACTTTTTGCATAAAACCTTTACTCCCGTATTCTAACAATGCCAGTAAGTAAATACGACGTAGTAAACTACCGTAAGGGATGTTTAAAAATTAGGAGTCATAGTTTATTTTCTGGGTCAAGTTATTTTAAATTATTTATTTTTTATAAAAAAAAATACTCAGATAAAAAAAACAATCCCTTGAAATGGCTTTGTTATAGCCGTTAGATGATTCCCTGAAAATATTTCGTGTATGAATAGTTAGACCCTATATATGCAATGTAAAATGTCGCGTAAGCTATTGCTTTTAGATTAGGAGATGACTAAAATACTAGTTGTCTGCCTTTCCGTTACCATGGCCAAATTGAACCTTGAGCAATGCCAATACATTCCTCGTTTCTTTCAAATCTGAATAACCATGAAAGTCGTTTGGAAGATTGATTTCCTCACGATGATTAACCGAGATTTAATTTTAGAACTGAACTTATTTTAACAATGACAGTTGACAAGAGAACCACCGCTTCTGTTTTACGAATCTAGTGGCATGTGGGCACAATACAGATATGACTAATTATGAGGTATACGAACTTGAAGGTTTCATAGTGATGCCTGTCCATGTTCCCGGAGAGAAAGTCGAAAATGGACATGTCCATAAGGTCTAGCAGTCGCCGACCGGAGTCATATGGAGGAGTTGTGCGAATCTTGAAGAAAAAAAAACAATCAGCTAATAATGTTCTAAATGCTGGAACACAGGCCTCGACTCTATGAAGTAGCCCGTTATCCGCCAAGGGGCCCCAGTGCGGGAAGGCGGATGTCGCATATCCGTGGACCGGGTTCTGTTCCTCATCGTTTTGACAGCAGTGCAAATAAACAAGAATATGGAATTAAACATAGGGGCTACTCTATCCCTAAAAATACATTATGAAATAGGTTAATACGAGTATATGTAGATAAGCCAAACGAAATAGTGAAATCCGGTAAAAATAATATAACTTTTAATAATTATGAACAAAAGTGCCGACCGGAACAAGAGGCACAACCCCTCAAATATTTTTCTACTTAACAAATTGGATGTATCAGGGAGTGTTCCGATTATGGTATTGGTGGAAATTGACATCTTCCATTTAATACTTTATCATTAATCTATCTAAAAGTTCTTATATCTATGAATAAGATAAAAGCACGTTGTAGTATTAACGTGCAAAGTAGTATCGTCTTTATTTCCCCTATAAATAACATCATTGTGACATTTTAAAATATCAATGAAATCAAACAAAACTTACAGTATCGCAATAATCTGATTGGAGCTCCCACTGCGCTTTTCTTCGCTTATGGTAAGACCTTCTCCATGGATGCCGCCAGACCTGAAGACGACACAGAATTAAATACAAAAGGGGTTGGAAGATTTTTGTATAAAGCGTCTGCCGAACGTGACGCTCTAGAAGATTCTGTCTCATGAAATACTTGTTTGTATTGATATTATGCGTTGTTAATGAAATCGAAAGTTATGCTAACCATCAGTGAATGGACTTTAACTTTGATAGCTTATATCTCGGAAACGTGACGCTTTAGAACATTTTGTCTCATACAAAAGATGTCTTAGCTGAAAGTTAGGCAGGCCATTTACTCAAACCCCTTTGTCCATCTGTTTAAGAGCTATGATACCACTGCAGAAACACAGTAAAACTTTTTTTTTTTTTTAGAATTGGAAATATTCAAATGATCCCTTCCGCTCTGGGCGGAGCGGAAGGTAGTGTCAGACTTGTACTGACTAAAACCCATCCATGTTCCTTCTTTGCCCTTTGTGTTCCAGGGCAACGGTATCTCTTTCGAACAGTCCCGCAGCCCTACACAGTAAACCTGCTGTGATAAAAGAGTACAAAATTGGACGGACACACTCGTACTATCCTACGCACATTGGGTAGTCGATCTGTGTAGCGTTCTTCTACAAATTAGTACCGATTTGACAGAAGATAAGAAGACGATCACCTTGTAAAAGTACTAGGTAGGTATGTGCTCCGGTTTTCGAGCCATTGGTAAATAATAAATAGCAGAAAACAGCAATAACAGTCATACTCAAGACCACAGGACCTCACAAGTTGACATACCTTAAAGCTAATGAAGTATGTGCTTATCAAGGTTACTCGTTATAATATATCTGTCACCTTAAAATTGTAAAAACCGTTAGATTATAATCTATCTCGCGAGATTGTAATCTATAGAAAGATTGTGAACCGTAACATATTGTTTACAATTTAACGCATTACTTTTCGGTAGATTATAATCGATCGAAGTGAAACCGTCAAATTGTGAAAAGGCATACGACGGAACTCACGCTGATAGGTTGAACGCGCCGCCAAAATTGTTTGTTAAATGTTTTGGAGATTGTTAATTGATTTCGTGTTGAAAATAATTTAAAGCTTTAGAATTAGATATATAAAATTGTTGTGGCAGTAAAATAAATCTGTGATCAACCAAAGAAGTGCATTGTGAATGATAAATAAGTTAGTGTTAGTCACTGAATGTAGCCTAAGTTAAATACATTCTCCGTGTTTTTATATTTTTTATGCGTGTGAATTATGTGATCTCATTTGATAATATTTACAATTTATAGAGCCTGTCCATTAAAGAACTGTTAGTTTACATTCGACAACAAACGTGTTAACAACTTTATGTAATTACCCATATTAGCAAATAAATGGTTTTGAATTTGAAATAAACATGCGGCGCGGGGCACATGACGTTTAACCAATCAGCGCGCGAGGTTCGATCTGACGCATGCCATTTCACAATTTGACGGTTTCACTTCGATAGATTATCTTCTACCGAAAAATAAAGCGTTAAATTGTAATCAGTATGCTACAGTTCACAATATTTCGACAGTTTACAATCTTGCTAGATGGATTATAATCTAAGGTTTTTTACAAATTTACGGTGACATATCCGCTTGATCCATATCACCGTTCTCAGGGTACTGGTAGTTATTATTAAATTCCATAGACCTAAAGCTTTGAATGGCTAAGCAGAGATTGGATCAAAAAACAGCCGGGAACTATTATTTTAAATTATAATTATTTGGTCATAAACCCTTTCTTTTTGTGCGATGTGCGAACCTCTGAGCGTATCATCGTACTAAAGCGTGGAGTTTACACCAGGTTACGTTGTGCCCAAAATAGAAAAAGAGTACAAAAATACTTTTCCTTTTTTACAATTTCAGAATGTTTGCGAATTTACTGATATTACATTCCAAGTCGCTAATGAATAAATACTGAGATTTTTATGAAAATTCTCTTTGAAATATAAGTAGCTGTTGCCCGCGACCTTCCTCCGCGTGAAATTTTAGCCTATAACCTTCCTCGATAAATGGGCTATTCAACACTAAAAGAATTTTTCAAATCAGAGCTGTAGTGCCTGAGATTAGCGCGTTCAACCAAACAAACAAACTCTTCAGCTTTATAGTATTAAGTACAGTATAGATTAATCGTAGATTAAATGTTATTCATGCAGAACTTCATGGAACTTCGAATTACCCATAAAAAGCTTCTTAATTTGAAACCGCACACTTCAATCGTTTACGAAGAATAATGTACACAGTTCGTAGTTGTAAACATAGATTTGATCGGCCGTATAAAATGCACGCCGTAATTGCAAGTAGCCGTGCATTATAAGTGAAGTATTACGTCGCTGACGCCGACGCAACAATGTACCTACCTATTTTATCAATTGTTACCAACAACCACGCTCAATTTGATAATCTCTGCATAACATGTAGCTACCTGGATAATACGTGTCGCAAGAAATTAATTGAAAACCATAAAAACGGTAGATACGATATTTCCGAATAGCATTACGATGTAAATATAAGGTTCCATCTCTAATTAGTTTCTTGTAACTACAAAATGCAATTTTCAAACTAAAATACCAAGTTAACCAACCTTTCGTTCAGCGATATCGGAGTAAGGCAAGAACGCAGCGAAGCTCCCTTCGAGCATGTCAGGGTTGCCACAAATCGCGTGACCAGTGTCGCAGTAGTACGAACACTTTCCGTGGAAACAGAAGTTATTCGCCGGGGAAACGAAGAACGTCTTGAGGATGTCACCTTCAGTCACATCGTAGATCTCTGTCGTCATGTTGAGGACTCGGCCCACGACCGGCATCGCGCGACGGAAACCGAGTATCCTGGATAACACATGATTTAGATTAGCGTCACCTCTATTCGTGTACATTGTGGCGAGCGAATAGGGATGTTAGTGTCTGATACAAGATTGGGTCAGCTCTAACTGGTAAAACAATAAAAGGCTGCTACTGAGATCTCTTTCGTTCTGCTAAGTGCAAGTTTTTTTCTCAAACAACATCAATAGGCTTATATATAACTTACACATTTAAGACAATGGATTGCGTAAACATAGAAACCCCACGCTTAATGGTTTTGAATTCCGCAAGAATGACTATACCGGATGAGTCAATCAAAGCGCTGTATGTTGCTCCTATATCAATAATGTATGACACGACCCACCTGTCCAGGTGAAACGCGGCTATCTCAGCATAGTGCCGCTCGTAATCAGAAAAATAGAAATGATTCGGTAGCGTCTGCACATCTCTGGCAAATCTGTGAACAAAAGCCAACGGTAAATTCAAATTCAGTCGTAAAAATATCAAAGGCAGGAGATGTTATTTGTATTACAAAACAGCCGAGTTATCTTTAATGTTATGCTCGTGTCGAGATATTATAGAGCAGGGCTTGAGAAGATTTACATAGATAAAGCACGGAGCTGGCCCGGCTCCCTACTTTAACGGCCATTGATGACTATCTGCATTAATCAATTTGCAGCATAAGCTGTACCAATGACGTAGAAGAGTTCTTTATCGTCCTAACACGATAAAGAAGGTATTATAGCACGGTCTTCGAAAGATAAAACAATGGATAAAAAATGAGGCTAAGGTAATATAATATTTTATTTTTAATTAATTTCAAGAACCGAAAAGTAAAATTGAAATCGATCTTAATTTTTAAAAAGCATAAAACACCAAAAGCGAAATTTTAACATAATATCACCAAAAATTCTTGGCAGGTACTTATTCATGACGTAAATTAAAACCGAGTAATATAAATCCATTAAAGAGAAATATCAAATATCGACTCCCGGAGATAAGGGACCCCTGTCCTTTAAAATAAATTTATAACGTCGAAAAGTGTTAAATGACGTACTTAAAATGGAAAAATTACTCATTCGCAGTAACAAATGGAGGTATAATTTCTTTTAGTGTCTAATGAGTCGAATGTGGGTGCTTAATCAATTTCTTGGAAACAAAACGATTAAAGTGGCTCTTAAATCGTGAATCTGGTTAGATAGGAGCAATCCCGGGAATATACTGCACCGAGTGTCTTCCGATTTATTGTCCTCAGTGCGACTCGTAAGTGAGATAGTACAATTTAAAAAGGCTACTAACAAATGGTTTAGATTCCGTGTCCTCTTTACCTTTTCGACATGAAATAGCTTCTACTAATTTTGAATACTTTTTACTCTAGCTAGTTGATCTAGGATCCCGATACAATATATCACTTGTACAGAAGTGGCAGTCTAGGTGATAAAACTAATAGATACTCGTATAGGGAAGGGTTGCCACCGACTGTCGCGTAATTTATCGCGCCCTTGTGAATCGTGAAAGATCCACGAGGGCCTCTTGATATGTCGCCGGGGTAACCCCTCGAGTCTATAATTTTCTTAGAAAAGTTACCCAGTCCGCTAGAAAAGTTAGCTGTCTGCCTATGTTCAAGTAATACAAGGCGAGAATAATTTATATTGTTTTGTTTTTTTAGCGCCTCTGAAATCTAATGTTGGTTTAGAGAACGATGTTGTAACAGATGTAAAACTATGTCCATACATAACTTGTTTACGAAGATACGCTTTACTTTTGACACCTTCAGTATTATTATACTTACATGGAATCCATATTTTAAAAATAAAAGCGAAGTGCTAAGACGTCTGATACTCGATATACAGGCCTGTCGGGAGTTTCATGAAATTCCCGCGAGTACATTTTTGGGAATGCTCTTTGTATTCTTTGTCACGTCAAAAATTGTATCAGATAGCATTACAGAATATTGAATATGCAATGTTATGCGTATGTAGTCGGGTTTTTTTTACATAAACTCTTTGAAATATCGTCACATAGGTTCAAAGTTGTCATTCCATAAGCTCACAGCAACAGTTAGGTCTAAAAGCTTTCGTAAACACATAAGCAAGTGCGAAGTACTGAATAGAAAACACAATCAACTTTAACAATGGTACGCAAGTAACAGAACTTGTCGAACTCACTATTTCAATAGCACTTGTTGTTGAGAACAGTGTGGGCAAGCCGCTAAGCCGATCGCACGAAAGAACATTCTCGGAGTTTTGTGAATAGAACGAGCACACCCAACAAGGTGACAGGAAAGTTGTGGCAACTCCTTCAGGAGCGTGCACGGACACTTCAAACTACTCTCAACCCAACTTGTTTACCAAACAAAATAAAACTTACGTATCTGTGAAAGACTTGACAGATGATGGACGGACACTCAAAGGCAAAACTATAAATTATGGACGCTCGATGTCGGACTTACCTCATCGGCTTGAAGAGAGATTGGACGCCATTAGGGTAGTCAATAATAAGTTTCAACTGCGTGCCTCCCTCTTTTTGCTCTGTCGAAAAACAATTTATTGTTAGCTTCGAAGTGCGTAGTATCAAGTACATACCCAGTACCTTGCGAAATTTAAATTCAGCCTTCAAACTAGTATTTTAGATGATATTAGAACGTCGCCTATCACAGTTATCGAGTACTGGTGTCACTAAAAATAAATGTAGATACGATAAAGTCGGATCAACAATGAAATCCATTTAAGTGGTTTAAATATTTAAGTCCAATTTGAAGTAAAGGGCGAGATTGTTGTGGCACTATTGTCCGACGGACCGCTAACCCCGCAACTGATTGCAGACCCACCCTCATTTAATATACATACCTACCTGCTTCTGCTTTTATATATATGCAAATACCATCTTAGTTATTTTTCATACCATTGTAAGATCTACATTCGGGTCTGCATTGTGTAAAAGCATGTTTTTACAGAGTAATGAGACAAAAAAAATACGTAAGTATAAGTAATGTAAAACCATTGTAAGCTTTACTAAATATGATAAAAAACATTTCTTGATAGATTAAATCTGACTTATATCTCAAAATAGGCGTAAACAACAGCATGTATACATTAAAACTGTAGGCATCGAATGTCCAGTCGGAGTGAGGGTGGCGTAAAGGTTGTCTGTCTAAACGTAATTGCTTTTCTAAGTCCGATCAACGGTGCACTGAATATTTTATGGCGATACATACTTAAATTGAGATCAGGGCTTACTCGATAGTTGAATCGATTTTAGTTATGCCGAATGTTGAATAATGTAAAATAACACAAATAATTACAAGCTTAATTTCAAATGCGAAATTGATTGCCCTTAAAATCAGTAAGCTCGAAATCTAGTACAAACTATTTGCTTATCTCTATTCTGTTTTGATTATTTTAATCTAAAAGGTTAGTAGAATTAATTTGAAAGGTAAACTTACCTACATGTAGGATGGGGTTAGTGGCCATATCTTTGAGGAGGTCTTCCACTAGCGGTTCGGGATCCGCATACAATTCGTGTTGAGCTATCTTCAGTTGGAACCTTTCCAAATTAGAAGCGTTTATGCTGCAATAGAAATTGATTGGTATTATTATACGAAATTAATTTCCATTAATTATCTATTATGCGGCATTCGGGCTTTTGTGTGGATTTAAATTGGAGAACAAACCACTGATCCAGATGCAGTAATAATAGTAGTCGCATATGGCTAACAACAAGCCAATAATCGGAGCTACTAGCATTATCGATTAGATGTAGACATTGACCCAATTCTATAGATAAATATTGTTAAATTGAACATAAACATGAGAGACAAAAGCGATGCGTGGTACGTCATCGATGAAGTTACTTGATATTTTTCGCACACGCCCGTAAACCTGGTCGTTAACGTCAAGATTTACATGGAAGATTTTCCTCGGGCGGCGCGGCGGCGGCGTGTTGGTTTTGGCTGCGTGGAACACATAAGTGGACGTGATTTGCCTACTAGCGGGAGGTGTGAGACTCCGGGCGACACCACGCAGCACGGAACTGAATACTAAGGAGCGTACGTGTAACGTTTTCGATTTGTGGCATGCTCCGATAACCTGCATTTAGAAATCAAGCCGGCAGCTATTCTAAAATTTATTGACTCTCTTTCGGTGTGAATTGTGCCGGCGTCGAGAGGGAATTCAAAAAACTCGATTGTTCCGGCTCGCGACAAGTGGACGTTCCTGATTCTAAACGAACACGAAGACCTATTTACTTCCACATTTTATCTGAGCTTGTTATGCGCACGGCGACCGAAAATATACAAAATTCATAACAAAAGAAAACGTTCTCGTGTTAAACAATGAATGTTCATTTCCTCTCATATTTACGTAGATGATCCCAATTTTGAAAAAATTATGCTAAATCTTCCATGTATCAACGCAACCCTTTCTACATGATACATGAATTCGGTCATAACAGGTCCCGTCATATCACGAGCGGCGTTTTAAGGAAGCCATCATGCATTCATTCCATTTAGTTTTATTGTCAAAGACCCGCGCCTATCTCGGCGGGACCCCGTAACTGGATTTTAAATAAGATTCCTTGTAGGTCTTGCGAAATTTGCCTTCCAAGATAAAGAAAGGTCGCTTGTCTGTTTCGTATTATAGAATCATTCTGCGCTGGAAGTATGATATGATCCTTTTTTATAGTCTTGTATCAAACGAAATCCTGTTGATAGTGTACCTAAAAGCGAACGGAATGTGATATTCTTTTCATTGCTTTCACGGTGCCCTATGAGATTTGGCCTAATATTTGCTTTCGTGAAATTACCTGAAGCAGTGGAGGCCGGCTCCGGCCGCGACCTACCTGTTTGATTTTGATGCATACTTCAGTGCTCTGCGGGTATTCGTGGTGGATGAAAAGCTATCGCCTTTAGAATGTGCAGTGACGTGTTACATATAACATTACAATGTGGCGCAAGGGCCCATTCGGAACCGGAGCCGCGAGGAAATATGTAAACAGTTGTTCCAGCAATGTTCGAGTTATCAAAGTTTAATTGCGGTAATAACGAAGTAACTAACAATTTAATTTGGCGACTCGCGGCGTGCTACATAAATCGTACTTGTGGATGTCAGCTGTCGGCAACTTTAGAGAATTTTCCTTGTAATGTCCTTTTCGCGTCGTTTTTCGCAGAACGTTTTAATTAATATTTCTTAACCGACTGAATATTCCTTTTATTTTGGTATTTATGTTCTGCGAAATTTTCTAAACGATTAAAATATTAAGTTGATTGTTTTTTTTGTGAAAACACGTTGAGACAGTATACAACTGACATGTTCAGAATAATGAATTGGTATGCCAAAGGTCTACTTATGTCTTTCCATGTTTGTTTTATGGACCAACCAGTCCATATTCGTTGTTGAAAGGATGTTACAATACCTTCATATTTTTACAATAAGTCCAAGCCAGCAGGACGCATTATGAATACATCTTTTCACTCCAAACATCAAATTAAAAGCCACAAAATCCTTACCTAGGTTCTAAGTCCTCCATCTCTCCAATAGTGGGGTTATCTGGCCTCAAGACGTTAAGATCCCGATGTGGAGGAATGACTACCGTGTGTTCCTCAGCCTTGCCCTGAAGCTGAGCGAAGATGATCCTCTGCAGGTCTTCGTAGCGATCTGTGGGAGGAGCAGGAGTGCGGGGCTCGGCCTCCACGCCCCCTCCGCTCGTCTCGCTTGGAGCTGACTGCTCGTATTCTCGAGACCCGTTGCTGCCATTGCTGGTAAAAGAAAGGGTTAATGAGTTACATGTTTATTTTCAATTAAAAGTCGCATCGAGCCTCTAATTTAACACCTCAAAAAAGAATAAAAAAATATCTGTTAAGTTCGGTACGTTAACAATCAGGTGAGCTTGTGTGTGTAGATTTTAGAAATACTAAATATTTAAATTTGTGTGGATGATATCTCTCCAATTAAAATTATTAATAAAAAATCTTAACGCCACGTTCTCAAAATTCCCGAATGTTAGAATGTCGAGTGCGTCCGCGCGAATTTACAATTCGCCGATTGAATTATTAAGATATTTCGCGGAACATGTCGGCCATTCCTTTCACATGAACTCGTAAATGGCTCCATGCAGACAATCTCTTCTCTTCAAGTTGCTAACTTTAAGTTTTACATCAGCGTGGGAATTATTTGCAGGAAAAAGTGATTCTGCAACTCCTGTTACCACAAATGCGAGGTCACAGGCGGACAATTACTGGAAGGTGCACAATATGTACCGCGTAGTGGTAAGTGCTGTTGGTCACAGCTTCACTTATGTAGCGTGCAAAAGCTTAGTCTTTCTTATTTATGTCTACCGCAACTGAAATCCTGTGGGATTTAAAATAAAATAAAAATATGCGTGATAAAACAAGGAGGATTTCTTTAGTCCGCGACAGATTTTTTTTTTTTGAGAGGCATAAAAAGAGACGAAAAATGGTCTGCTTTTGCCTTAGTTTTAATTTTGTGGACGCTCGATCGTCCTTTTGGTGAAGTGGGTAAAAGAAAATCCCAGAAATAACAATCCCTCCATTGGATGAAAATAACATTTATAAGAACTTTACGGTACCGCCATAGTTGATTACTCAGACACAGCTTACTTAAAGTCTTTACGATCAAAAGCACCAAAAATATCACTACTTCTGTTAAGACCAGCTGAAATATTAAAAACATTTTCAACTGATTCCAGCTTTATTATCAAGTACTGAGATATTATTTGGACTTAATAAAAGCTTTTAACGAAATACAATTAAATTGAAACTTACACAAAAACGAGTGCTCTTTGAAATAACGATTCGTTCTCTCGTACCGGCTTATTGTTAGAATTATCAATTATATTTGTAAAGGTAAATAATTGAAAGGTATTATTAATAAGTTAAGCTTGCCTATTTAACAATATAATGGCTGATATTGTTACGGTTTGTTTAGTGAAGAAATTCTGCGAATCATTTCTAGGGTGGTTCGTCTTATGATGTCTTATTGATTGGAAATATCTACGAATACTTTGTTTTTCATGAATGGTTGAGTTTTCAGAAGCGCAGGTTTTATCAATTCAGCTTTGAGCTATTGATACATCATCATCATCTGCCTAGCTTTTTCCCAACTATGTTGGGGTCGGCTTCCAGTCTAACCGGACGCAGCTGAATACCAGTATTTGACATGGAGTGACTGCCTATCTGACCTCCATAACTCAGTTAGTGCTGGGTATAACGATACCGAGACTTAAAGCTTTAGTGATACATCTATCTACTAATTAGGAACTGAGCTTATTCGTGGTTTAATATAAATAAAGCCGTAATGCGTAACGAGTAAGTTAACCTAATAGGGGTAACTTCTAGCGTCACTTTTTTATTTTCATAGCCCAGTACGGCAAAACTAACGCGTAACCCGTAACCATGGATTCAGCACATGATTACCCCTCATAGACGCCATGGTATAATAATATACTTCGCCTGGTATTCTCTTCCCACGATGGCCCAAGACTACGTCACGATAAGTGTTACCATTAATTGTCCTTTTCAGTAAATTTAGGGACTCTCATTTATCTCAACGCAACTGATGACGTATTCTTGAGCCAGTCACGTGACCCAGCTGTCACGGGAAGAGAATACCAGGCGAAGTATATTATTATACCATGATAGACGCCCTAGCACGAACGATAGCAGTAGGATCGATGTCCCTTACGCCCTGTATTACTGCTCACACTTTTCCATTGTCCCCATTTTTAGTCAAAAAATAGTGAGGACCCGGTGCACACTATTTTGACCGGCGCGTCGGCGACAGTCGGCAATCCGTCACGTTTCGACTGACCTACTAGCATCGCAGGCACATCGGACGCCATATATTCCTCACTGGTTGGCGTACCCAGCGGGCGTTGACGGGCTGACAGCAGCTGAAGTGTGATTATGTTTTTTAATGTTAATCAACGCTGGCCACTAATTACTGGTATAATGCTAGTCTTAATAAAAAAAATAAAAAGTTGCCGTATAAAGATCTGTCAAATTTAATAGTCGCTCAATTGACAGGACTATCTACCTGATTAATGATAACATTAGGCATCGATCGTCAATTTAGACATTAACTAGCCGTAGCACTTCCGCGTAGCGCTACGAGAACGGGCCTCCTCCGTAGACCGCTACGATTTTTACAAGCCAACATCTACGAACTATTTAATTACTATTGTAGTTGATTTTCTAATACATTAATGATTCTGAGCACTTAGTTTCATCATTTATACAAAAATCTAGAACAAACAAGGCATATCCGTTCACTCAATATTGGTAATTGGAGGTTCTACGGTGCTACACTGGCTAGATGTTTTAAAAAATGATAAAGTAGGACTAACAACTTTGTAAGAAAACAGCCACTAAATAACACACTTTCGATGCATATTTATGAATTAATGTGGTATTATATTTAACCCAGTTCTACTAAGTGACTGTCAAGTGCTATTACAAATTGCCTTCTAAACAAAGAAAATACCGAAACTTGTTGAAAATAATCACACACTCCAAAATTTAGGTTAAAGGAGGGTGTATTGTTTCATTCTATTGAAAGTATTGAGGTTCGAGTCCCGATCAAATCACTCAATAACGTTAACTTCAAGTATTTGCGATTGCGTGGGCTATTGTGTATAGATGTAATCATTATGAACTCGGTGTTCGACAACTGAACTCAAACTGTAATCAACAAACGAGTGCCTAGTGTGTACTTAAGTTGCAGTTTTTTCCATTTCAATTTCACCTCTAATTGACTGTGTATTTTGATTGGATTGGTCTAACCGTAGGTTTAAATCAAATGGACATAGGACAATACAAGCGCGTTCTTCAGTTAAAGGCTGGGTCTCCACCTATCTCAGTATCAGATTGAACTAGGTACGGATCACGTACGGCGAGTTGTATCCACTGATACCGTGATCCGTTTTCCTCAAAAATAGTACATTTTGATATAAGTGGGGAAACTTTGTTATTGCATTTGATGCTTAATCAACACCCGAGCAGCAAGCGAGGGGGCGCGGGTGCCGAGTATGGAGCCGAGAACTGCAGTAATAAGTCTCCACGCGTATCAAACGACGTTTTTCTCAATACACTTTCGAAGAAATAAAATATTAGAACGGAAAGTAATTATTAGGACACTATGATTTAATTAGCTTTTTTTCCGCGCTCTGCTTTCGCTTGGGTAAAGAAGAAGCAACAGCCTAATATGTAAAATAGAAAACTCAAAAATTTTTGAATTTAGAACACTAATAAATGTTAATTTGTTCATAAAAGAAAATATTTGTTTTAAATAATCATGTTTATCTATGATATTATATTTATAAAAACAATTTAAATACTCAAAAAATATTTACGCCGTAAAGACGCATATTTCGTTGCCGAGATTAAAAAAAACAAACACCGCCGACTACAGTAATTGAACCCATGATGTAAAAAATACTATGCTTACTTATTATATTATGTACTTCGGTCTCAAAATCAAAGATATTTTTAAGCAAATTAAAAAGTATCTGATTTAAAAAGATTTGTTAGTAATTCTAAACTTATACGTCACCGTAATATTAATTGATAAGAGCCCAGACCCGGATTCTCAAAAGAGAGAGACAGAGATACATGGAAATGTACCTAGTATCTGCTTTTGCAGATCGCCGGTTGCAAAACTCATATTATTGGGGTCATTAGGTCTATATTATACGTAGATATTTGTATGAGTAGTCATAATAATACTATTTAGGTACTACATAATTATAACAATATCAAGTTACAGCTGAATATTTCCCAATAGGAAAATTCCCCCCAAACGTCAGTTAAAATTGTTTGACTTTGAAGTATTTTCTGGAAAAATAACTATACCACACACACACACTTGCAAAAGCACCAAACGTCGTGTCCTCAAACTTTCTTTCAAAATATATAAATTACATAAATTTTTAGTTGTTAAACTTAATTATTTAAATATATGTAAAAATCTAGCGCATAAAAAATCATTGTTTTTTTTTTGTTACTAGGTTTTTAATATGTACGTTACGCAAATTAATTTTTTAAAACTATTATTTAGTAGAATACTCGTACGTAAATTCATTAATGAACGGTCATGGGACTTTCCTATAAACGTTATGGTTATCAGACAGATTGGTGATCGCAAACAGATAGCAGAAAGCTTTTCTCCTGTGACGTGTTGTGTTTTGTTTTTCCGATGACCTAGTGAAGGTTGCAGGGATCCGCTGGATGCGAGTCGCACGGGACCGGTCAATGTGGCGACACTTGGGGGAGGCCTATGTCCAGCAGTGGACGTCTTTCGACTGAAATGATGATGATGATGACGTGTTGCAGTTACTAAAAACAATATTTTCATTTAGATAATATTATTGAGGAATTTTGCGTTTCTGTAACGCACTAAGTGCATATTATAACTACTCAAAAAACTAAACTCATTGGGGGGGGGGGGGCAAATAATATTAATATAATAATGTTTTTATTACTAAGATATTTCCACGAAAACATTAAGAGATAATATCATAACTACATACATATCTGTTTATTAGTGCTATGTGATGATAATGAGATCGATGGTTTGTTTTGGATCGTCGCCAGCAAATGTTCTTATGGATAGTTTCGTGTCTCGTAATCGAAGCTCGTAATTAATATTTATGCTGCTTTAATCTTTTAAATTCGTATTTCTTTTAATTTGTTTTTGATATGGAAAGAAAAATTCGAGTGCGAGCAGAGTTTGAACCTGCGACCTTCCGATTCTGTACACCGGACGACATCTTAACCAATAACAGCTGCAGTTCACTACACAGGGTTTGAGTATAATTAAAAAAAAAAAATATGTTTTAAATAAGTTTTCATACAAATTTGAAAAAAGTTGAATGCCTCAGTACCCAGAAAATACCAATATATGGTACACTGCAAAAAAATTGAATCACATTACAGCACAAGCAAAAATAGGTAAATGCTACGGTATCTTCACTACTTAATAAAACCTTAGCAAATTTATAGATAGCACAAGTTAAGTTTCATAATAATATTTAATTTCTTTAACTAAAAATAGCAACATAAGTAAGATACTTGCGCAACTAAAATTAACGAATAACACAACAGTTTTTGTTTCTGCCTTAATAAGACAATATAATCGCGATATTTCCTATTGTATGACTTTTTTAGGAACACAACTGTCTATGTGCGAAATAACTAACCAACGTCATGTGTCAGACGTTAGTATTTAACACAATAAGTTAAAAATACCTAGTATGTCGTTCGTACCTATTTTAATTTCATATTTTAATTTTTTCTTTATCGTGTGATTAGTGCCTAACCTGGTGTCAAAGTTTTTTATGCCGCCCATGGGCCTCTGACTTGGCTTTACATGCCAGTACTTTTACTGATTGAAGGCAAAGGTCGATTTTATTCATTCTGATGGCGTGTGAAAGAGTGACTGACATGATTTTATATAAACCATTTGCCCGATAAAATTTTCTTGCCATATTTACGGTCTTGACTCCCTTAAAAATACTTCATTAGTGCTCCCTTGCGGTATTTCTTGTGCAAAATTCTTATAGAATCAGTAATGAGCATTGCCTATCAGTGAGCTTACGATTTTATAAAGTAGAAGATGAAGAAGATCATGATCATTCTCCTGCCGTTATCCCAATTTATTTGGGGTCGGCGCAGCATGTCTTCTTCTTCCATACTTCTCTATTATTTGTCATCTCAGCAGTGACCTCCTTTCTAGCCATATCATCCTTCAAACAGTTCATCCATCGTTTCTTTGGTCTTCCTCTACTCTTATAGCCATCTACATTCATACTCAAAATTTCCCTCACTACATTTTCCTCATTCCTCCACATCACATGTTCATGCCACGATAAACGATTACGATACAATTTTTCAGTCATCAGCACCACTTTCAGACTTCAGATTTTTATATAGGTAGATGAATGACAAATAAAAAACCTTATTTGTTCCAGATTGTGTAATCTTGTATGTATTTATGTACCAATATTTTTCTTTCACATCTCAGCTGCTAAAAGTACTAATGAAATAAAGATACTGCTCATGTTTTATTTATTTTTTCACACTTCTATAGATTGTGACATATTGAATGAACTTGCTGTGAAGGTTGATATTTATTGTTAGTATCACTTGTTTCGATAATTTGAATATTACTGCAAATTATTTCACAATGGAATAAATGTTAAATAGAATCCAAAAAGCATAACTTGCTTTGTCGTGTCAAAAGAGAAATAGTTGCTCCAATTAACATGCTTGATGACAAGAATTCCATATTAAAACACTTTATAAGTGTTCTTATTTAAAAAAAAAATGCTTAGTATAAAATAAATTTTCGTGCTAGCTATCTTCACCTTACGTCCTGCAAAAGTTGGTACAAATCACTGGTTACGAAAGTCGTGCCGTTAAAACAAGGCTAAACAGACGGAGTGCACCCTAATCGTCAACGTACGCGCATTATTTCTGAAACCACAGCAGTTTTGTGGTTACCCTAGTTAGGTATCTACTACGAAAATAAGATAAATCCTTCAATAAATCTGTCCAAAAGGTTTATTATTTGGGTGTTTTCTTGTGTTTGTTTAAATTGTGATTTTTAAACCTCGTTTTTCCAGTGGTCGCAAGCGCTACTGCTGAGTGTGAGGACCTGGGCTCGAATTACAGGTCGGATAAAATGTTATTTATTCTGTTTTTCGTCAGGAATTATCCAGTAACGGCCACCGAGTCTAGATTTGAGCGGCGTTGATAGCTCGCAACCTCATTCAACCTATTACATGGGACTTTAACATCACTAAGAAAATGTGGTTGAAAATGAGGCACACCTCTGACTAGCACTTCGGGGATAACGGGATTGATATTATATTTTTTTTTTTTTTGTGACTATGTCCGATACTGTAGAACCGAATTGCTGATGCCAATCCTGGCTCATTGTGTGCTTTTTCGGTCAGCTTCCAGTCTAACCGGAAATGTACATGACATTACATGTAGGTATTATTTTTTGAAATAATAGGACTTATTTATATTATTTTATTTGTGATATGTACGTCACCACTTGACATTTAATTTTTATTCTGCTTTCTGAATCATTATTGTAATTATAAGATGATATTTGACAATGTAATATGATTATTGTTACCTCTTAAGCGTTTTGGTAAAATAAAACTGTTCGCTTAGAATGTATTTCTGAATAAATAAACTCTCAATCTAACTTATCCCTCTTCGTCAAGAGAAGACATAAACGCACAGACGGGTGGCTCGGCCTACTGTTTACTCAGTGGAAAACCATCTGTTTTTATCTAATACTAATGCCGTACGATAGTAAAGTCCTATTAATCATATAGGATTTATATAGGTATAACGAAAAAAGGGATCTGAGACATTTGCGCGAAAGACATATGCGCGAAGGATACTTGCGCAAACCCACTTGCACGAAAAGACATATGCGCGCATGGAGTTTTGGGCGATTAGACTTTTGCGCGAATGGACTTTTGCGCGCATAGACACTTGCGCAAATGGACTTTTGCGCGAAAGAACACTTCCGCGACTGGCTACGGTTAATCGGTAGAGTAAACATAACATCATATTATTTCTTATTTTCAATGAGATAGAGAGAGAGAAGATTCCGATTTAGAAGAACCTCAGTGTTATGTTTACTCTACAGCTAACCTAACCTAACCATTCGCGCATAAGTACCTTCGCGCATGTGTCTTTGTGCGTAAATGTCCATTCGCGCAAAAGTCTAATCGCCCAAAAGTCCATGCGCGCATAAGTCTTTTCGCGCATGTGGATTCGCGCAAGTGTCCTTCGCGCAAATGTCTTTCGCGCAAGTGTCCTGATACCACGAAAAAAGTAATGCCTTGATGAAAGAATACCATGGAAATGATACATAAACTAGCTTTACATAAGCTAGCTTATGTATCAGTTTCACAGGATTACTTTGTTTTTTTTTTTTGGATGGGATTTGATGACTAATAACCCTCCCACTCTGGGCGGAGCGGAAAGGAGTGTCAGACCTTTACTGACTAAAACCCATCCATGTTCCTTCTTTGCCCTTTGTGTTCCAGGGCCACGGTATTGACCATACTAAAAATATTTACAGGATTACTTAGTAAGTAGTAGTTTATGCTCTCCAGTATTAATTACGACTTCTATAGAGATTTTCTAATGCATGTATTTAACGCGGCGACAAACTAATCTGATTTAGGGTTTTAAATATAATTAAAATGGGTAGCAAATATAATAGGTTGGCAGCTACAGTTAACCACTAGATTGTAGATAAGGCGTAGTCGACGTGACTATTTGCAGGGTTTTAAGTAACCTAACCTAGCTCTTGCTTCCTATATTCTCCTTGCCGCTATGACCGGATAAATAGTTACTTACTTGGTACAATAGTCGCCCATTCAGTATATTAGTCGCCAATAAAAATTTTCATAATAATAATTATTGTAGTATTTTGTATAATTTTTATGTTTTTAGGGTTCCGTACCTCAGTCAGCAAAAACGGAACCATTATAGGATCACTTTGTGGTCCATTTGTCCGTCTGTCAAGAACTTTTTTCTCAGGAACGCGTGGAGATTTCAAGCTGAAATTAATACTGGTCTGCCACCCCTTGAATCAGTGAAAAAATAAAACTGTAAGTCAACGCGATCAAAAGATATGACCGTTATTAAGCAAATTTTGCAATTTCACAAATTAATCAAAACCTAGAGGGTACTTAAACTGAAAACTGTAAATATATACTCGCACTTAGCTAGTTTTTTAAATTTATTTTTCCTTAAATGTGACCAAGTTCTCATAAATTAATTCGTTCATATCCGGATTACTTTATGTTAATCTTTGTAGATAATTGTAATAAAATTGATATCTAATTATGGCTTACTGTAGATTTATTACAATGGCAATATTAGGTACGATTAAAAAGTATAAAAAACAAGATAAAAGGATCTGATATCAGTGATAGTCTATCGACCAGGGGCCAAACTCTGCTATTTTTATAAATTCGTCATTCCAACACGATCCCATTGTCATTTTGCTAAAAATTCGTAATCTGCTAAATTCAAAGGGTCGATCATTGGTCGGTCAATGGTCTCGTAATAGAATTGTGTTATAATGACATTTTCGTATTGCCATTATTATAAAACCCGTTAGTAGAAAAGATTTTCGAAAAACTACTACTAAAGAACATTTATTCATGCCAGATTTTATTTAAATTTATTTTTACATATTATTTATTATTATATCAGATTACCATTCTATGCCATTTCTTTCAATGAAGTGTCAGTGGTTGTCCATTGGAAAGTCATAATGACGCCATTATATTAGTAGATCACCAAACTTGTCAAAATCAACAATTATGAAATCAATGACAGACCATTCTGACACAATTCTAATAGCAGACTTGAGGCCCTGGTGGCCTACCATCACGTCTTAAAGCAGGAGTAATTCCAGTGTGGGAGAAAGATGGCGCTAGACCACCTGTATAGCTCTGTGTCTTTACCACACTGGAATAACTGTTGCTTAAAGACGTCATAGAAACTCGTGTCCAGAAACTTTGATGTAATAATAAGATTGGATTCATTGATAGAAATAAAATAAAAGATGGATGGAGACTGAGCTGTAAACATAATTGCTATTAAATAAACGTTTGATTAGTTTTTAAAAAACGCGAATCTTGGGAATACATTTTGCTTTTTTCGAAATCTAGTTCCGTTATCCGAAATCAAAATGACATTTAAATCCTCGTAACTAACATATAAACATAAGAAGGTGCAATAATAATAACAAGCATCCCAGTTTCAGTCAGCCTTAGAGTCAGGGTCGCTGCCCCAGTTCTTGTCGACAGGAATTACCCACTTGCTCCATAAATCAGGTAGTACTGCGGAGCCCAAAAATTATAGACCAATCATTTGTTTACCAACGGTCTATAAAGTTCTTACATCCATTTTGAGAGCTAAAATCAACCATCATATTGATAGTAATTCTATCATGTCTGCCTCTCAGAATGGATGTAGGAATGGGTCCCGCGGTACTAAGGAGCTGCTCCTTATTGATATGGCCATCAGCCAACAGGTTCGCCGCTCCCGAAAGGATCTGTCTACATGTTGGATAGATTACAAGAAGGCCTATGATTCTGTGCCTCATACATGGCTCATGAAGGTGCTGGAGTTGTATAAAGTTTATGCAACTCTGCGTACCTTCCTGATGTCATGTATGGGGCACTGGAGAACGATCCTTCGCTATCCAGGATGTCGACAGATCCAGGGGAACAGCGAACCGATAAAGATTGAGCGCGGTATATTCCAGGGTGATAGTCTGAGTCCACTGTGGTTTTGTTTTGCCTTGAACCCTCTCAGCACACTGTTGGAGGGTTCAGGTCTAGGCTATCGGTTGAGGAGAGGTGGTCAGGTTATATCTCACCTTCTTTACATGGATGATCTGAAACTCTTTGCCCCCAACAACTTGCAACTGATGAAGCTACTGAAGGTAACGGAAACTTTCAGTAGCGCCATCAGGATGGAATTTGGTGTGAACAAATGTGCAGTCATGCATGTGAAGCGAGGGGAGATTATGGAATCCGTGGGAACTCAACTCTCGGATTCCATACACCTTAGATCCCTCTCCTCAACAGAAACCTACAAGTATTTGGGTATGTCGGAAGCATTAGGTATCAATACTGCCGACATGAAACAATCATTGAGGGACCGTTTCTTTGGCCGCCTGAATAAAGTACTAAGCAGTCTTTTGTCAGGTGGAAACAAGGTGCGCGCCTTCAATGGTTGGGTCATGCCGGTTTTGATGTATTCTTTCGGCATACTCAAATGAACTCAGACGGAACTTGATGCCCTGGATAGGAGGGTCCGCGCACTGCTGACCGCAAATCGAATACATCACCCGCGGTCGTCAGTGATGAGACTGTATATCCCGCGGAAGTGCGGGGGTCGTGGCTTCTTAAATGCTAAGACCCTGCACAACCGTGAGGTATGCAGCCTCAGGGAATACTTCCTAGAAGTCGACGAGGGGATGCACCGAGATGTGATCTCAGTGGACAAGGGCCTCACCCCGCTCTCTCTGGCTAACGAGAACTGGCGCAAACCTAGAGTATTAGACACTAATGATCGCAAGGAGGTATGGCAGGGCAAGGAGCTTCACGGACGCTTTTACCGGGCCCTACATGGACCCGATGTAGACTTCTTAGCGTCCGTATCTTGGCTGCGCTTCGGTGACCTATTCGGGGAAACAGAAGGTTTTGTCTGTGCAATAATGGACGAAGTTATGATGACGAATAACTACCGGAAATACATTGAGAAGGATGGCACGGTTGACATATGTCGGGCATGCCACCGTCCGGGAGAATCGATCCGACACATTATTTCTGGGTGTTCTCGTCTGGCTAACGGAGAGTACTTGCATAGACACACCCTCGTTGCCAAGATTATCCACCAGCAACTTGCTTTGAAGTACAACCTTGTGGAATCAGAAGTACCATACTATAAGTATGCGCCCGACCCAGTTCTCGATAATGGTAATATCACGTTGTATTGGGATCGATCTATCATCACTGACAGGACTATTGTTGCCAATAAACCTGACATTGTGGTGATAGATCGATTGGAGCGTCGCGCAATGATTGTTGATATAACGGTTCCGCATGACGAGAACCTCGTGAAAGCAGAGAAAGATAAACAATTCAAATATCTATTTCTGGCTCGCGAGGTTGTCGACATGTGGGACGTGAGTACAGCAGTCATTGTGCCGATAGTCGTGTCGGCCAATGGCTTAATAGCCAATAGCCTCGACAAACATCTGAGGAGGCTCTCGCTTGGCAGCTGGATCAAGGGCTTGATTCAGAAAGCAGTACTTCTGGACACGGCGCGTATCGTTAGGAGGTTCCTCTCTCAAGAGCCCTGACCACCGGTATTCCGGACCCTGTTCCCGATACCAGTGGGCTACTATTTTTTTATATTTTTTTAAATGTTTTTTTTTTATATTACTTTGTATAGAAATATTTAAAAATGTAAATTATATGTATAAAAATAAATAAAGGACATAACAATCAAACTTATACTGTCACTTACGGGATATCTTCCGTGATTGTTCATTATTTTGAGCTATCGATATTTCGACGCTGTTGCAAGCGCCATGATCGCGGGTTGAGCTCAAAATAATGAACAATCACGGAATATATCCCGTAAGGGACAGTATACGTTTAATTGTAAACCGTGAAAGCCAGAATTGTAGCTTGAAACAGTGTTTGAATAATAACAATAAGCATCTTTTGACGAGTATGAAATCATTTGTAGTATTTTATTACTGAATACACAACAACCATTGTTTAAATGAACCTATATCATATTTCAATTGTTCAAACCTATTTGCGCAGCTGTAAAATTAGTACATAATTGTTTTTTTATAACAAAAGCTGTCAACTTATGATATAGTGCAGCGTCGTGCTTACAGCGCTTGGAGGACATTGCGAGGAGGGCGTTGTTGGTAAACATTTATGTATTTGTCTGAGGAAATTGAATGGGAAAAACAAGGTGGCGATCGGCGGCGTTAGTTTACATTATGTCCACCATGCTGCACTATATCATTGTATAATAGAAATTCTTTCGTCGTTGTTTAGTAGAACAAAAGAAATGCATTGATAGGAAGGTAAATTATATGTCTGTAAAATAATTTCTATAGACTGACTTACGTAGAAAAACAGCCTTTACCTACGTTGAAATTATTATTATATTGGCATTGCGCAAGTTCCTATTGGTTTCAATGTCAGCAAGCTTTGTCTATATTTTTGCTAGATTTGCTGGTCTACATGATTTACATTACGTTTTTTACTTTTTAGTTACACACGTCTGTAATGTTTTTGTCGCCAGTTATTTTTTTGTCCCACGTAATAGGGGGCGAGCCTATTGCCATCAACCAGGTGCAAATCCAGACTACGTGGCTGCTACTGAAAAATTGCTGATGGAAAAACCAAATAACACTGACCGAACTGGGAATCGAACCCCGGCCCTCATGCTCAGCAGTCGCGCTCAGCAGTCCGAAACAAAACAGAAAGTACTTATAATACAACAGGTATATTGGCCAAGCCTCTTACATTTGACCGATATACTTATCTTGATCCACTAGACATGATAAAGTCTAAAGTAGAAGTTGCTACTCTATGCACTATTACAGTAATTATCAAAACTAGTTCATTAATACCAAACTAAAAAATATAATTTTTGAATGGTCATCTTAAAGCCTTATGACTCTAGGTGCATTTAAATGCACAGTACCGTATTAATACCATTATTTTATAAGCAAAACATAAGTGGCGGTATGTGGGTATACTTTGGGTACACCCCTGCTTAAACCTTCGGGAATAACAGATGTTATGGTTTTGCTAAAAGTAAAGTTGAAGTTATGTCTTCATTCTACACATAAGATAGTATTATAGGGAGTATTATGACGAACAGGGTGTAAAGTTCTTCATCCCCCGTAGAAAAGGGAGGATCCTCTGATCAGACGGGTGCTGCCTGGTGGCCTACTGCCCGACAGTTGTTGTCGGGTTCTTCTATGTATAGTCTAAGTCGCGGATAACTGCGCGATTTAGAATGGGTAGTATTTAAACGAGCGAACATAAATTCAAATTAAAGGTGTCAAAAATATTGAAAATGGGCTACTGAAATACTAAGTGAGCGACAAACAGTGGGCGAATACAAATGTTTAAAACAGCGACTTGAAAATAGAAATTTGAGTTACTAGTTGTTCAGTACGATTATGTGATAATTTAAGGACTCCTGTAAAAAACTTAAAACAAGGTTATTAATCACTAGATTGTAGATAAGGCGTAGTCGACGAACCCCCGCTGAGCGGGGCTCCTATATCTGTTTGCAGAGTTTAAAGTAACCTAACACGAAGGGGATTCCGGGCTCTTAGTTCGCTCACTTCGCTCGCTCACTAGACCCCGCCATCCCCTTCGAACCTAACCTGTCCGAGTCGGGGTGCCACAAGTCTCTCTCAGCATTCGCTCGCTCTTGCTTCCTATATTCCCCTTGCTGCAATGACCGGATAAATAGTTGCTTACTTGGTACAATAGTCGCCCATTTAGTATATTGGTCGCCAATTAAATTTTTATTCGCCCGATTAATAATTTCCCATTTAGAATTTTGATGTTAGTTCTAGGTTTGTGTAATAGATGGCGCTGTAATACTTTATGTACTATGTTCCTGTAGTGTTTTTTGTAGTGTATTATTGCTTTTCCTACGAAATATACTAAACTATCAATACATTTGCCATATTTTCTGAGCTAAATTGACAATAACTCACCAATATTCTATGCAAATAAACTTCTTATAATATCCTAATACAGTTCATCTTGGCGATCGATGCTTAACGATTAAACAATATGTATCAATAAAAATGTAGTGATGGCTGGGAAGTCAGAAATCCGGTTCTTGAAGACGAGACTGTGAATTCGACACTAGGAACTTCTGTTAGGACTTCTTGGACAGCAGGTGATGAAGAAAAACTAGAAAATGATGATCATTGTGATGCAACCTGGACTTTATGAAAATTAGCAAGTCGGTATAGATTAGTATGTATGTTGCAACTTGTCAGCTCATCGCTATTAAAGCCACCTAATGACTATTTAGTAAGCTACACCAGTACTGTGGCGTGTCCTTCAACACACTCTTAAGGCTTGTATGGAATCAATTATTATTTTATCAACGCGAACACTCACACGACGACAAGAATAATGTCACAAATAATTCGATTCCCCATACAAAAGGCTATAGGTATTTCATTTTGATGCACAACAATTTAATCAAACAAGAAACAGTAAACAAGAGTCGATATTGAGGTTGATTGAACTATGAAACAGGTTAGACGACATCCCAGACTATTTTAAGCCTTTAATAAAGATGATCACTGTACATATAAATGGGTGTAAAAATACCCTTAACGAAGCCAAAAGAAGCTCGTTCTCCCCGTCATTGCGATCATTTTTTGTTCTGGAACATACCTGGGAACCTTCTAGTTACGGAGATATTATTGAATGTCGAAGTTCCAATTTTATCAAAAGTTTATTTTATTTTGTTTAAATACATGTTTTTAATGTTATATTTTAATTTTAATACCTCTTTGACCTCCGTACTATTCAACGAATCCATCAGCACAGTGTTTTGAGAGCGTTACATTGAGTCTTCCCGTAAAACGTGATTTTTCACGATTTTTTTTCCTGTTTCAATTCATTTAAACATCACCATGTAAAATACCCAAATCCGGAACAACTAATTTATCTACTTAAATCTGTACTAATATTACTTTTTATTAATCCTGGAATCGAACCGGATATAAAAATCCAGCAATCTACGGCTCAGGTCCTGCGCCTACGTCAGTGATATCAAGATTTATTCAGTGTCTATCTTTGTTTGCCAGTTAGTCAAAGATAGTAGTGTTAATAGTTTAGCAGTGTCGTTGTCCTACTAAATCGACGTACACATAGTGCATGTGGGGCCTACGGACTCTAACAAAATAGCTCAAGTAACAAAAATACGTTATATTATGATAATGGAAACGTTTTTACGAAAACGTCGGTGATATAAACATAATTATTAAGTTTATGGGACGCAAAAGTGGCTCAATTATAAGACCTTATAGTTTTACAGTAGTTACATTAATGTCAACTTGTGACCTAAGAGTGACAAATATATTTTACTATAAAAGTTGCATCCATCTTGGTTTAGTTATGAGATGACAGTTAAACGACGGTTACTAGACTTATGGTCATATAAACGTTAGCCTTTAGACCTTAAGACCAAGACATGCGCGCCATTACGTTTGACTCTAGGGTTCCTTAATCAAATATGAAAACCATTGTTTTATTGATCTTGATCTCTTATTCCATAATACAATGTGTAAACGTGGTGTAAACCAACAGTGATATCACGTAAAATAAATCATTTTTACATAGAAAAAATTCAAAAACCCGTGACCGTGTATGGAGGATCTGATTTTCGCGATTTCGGAGTTGTTTCCACATTAAAAAAATCTCCATTTTGATGGGTACTTCTATACAACATTAGTTTTTGTATAAGCGAAACGTGAAACACGTGTCTAGTATTTTTATGTAAAGAATCTATATACAATGTTTCAAACTGTATCATGAAAAATCACGAAGTTATAAGCTTGTTCTGTTACCTAGTTGTCCGCAAAAAAACATGGTCACCACGCGGCGCCGCCGCGCGTCGTTTTGAGCTCATTGATAATAATAATTTGGCAATAGGTACATAAATGATTGCGATAGGTACTTAGGGTCGCTGGGTGTCCAACTTGAAACCTTTTTAAATATTTTTGGGACAAAATATAACATGGTTTAAAAATGATTGGAATCGATTCAGTTACTTATTCTAAACAAACTATATTCAGGTTTCGCATATACTAAAAATAATTTTGTACAGTTATACCAACTGAAGTTTTCGAAAGTAATATTTTTATATTTTAGATAAATATATGAAGTACTAGGTACACCTATTGTATTATAAATACGTGTCATATAGTCTTGCGTGAGAACCTACCATTGTACCAACTGACTTCAAAAACACAAAAAAGTGAAAAATTAATTTAGCTTTAGAAGTGGGTAACAATCAAACAAAAGTCATGTAAATGTTGTATATAACGGTTTTTCAAACTACGATATCGTCAAACCCTGCTCGCACTGGAATTTTTCTTTCCATGTCAAAAACAGCTACGATATCGTCTTCCAAAAACCTCATATGCGACTAAAACGTTTATACGACATTAAGTAAACGTTGTGTCCGAAACCCTTTAATAACGTCGCATTATTTAGTTGTGTAGGCGTTTATTCGACGTTTACAATATGACTTATTAGTCACACGACTAATCTGACCCAAGTAGTTAGCTCAGTACCACCATAAAACGGCTTTATAATTAAAAGTCATACAGATTTCGGACTATATGACGTTTATGCTTGTGACCTATCATGGATGCCCATTAGACCGCCATACGACCTAGTGAATGTCATGGGCAGCCATTGGATGAGCATACAAATGGGCACCTTTCGTTACAGAAAAGTATGAGGAGCTTTTTTCAGTTCTGCCTGCATCAGTAATAAAATGTTATAGCCGTCAGATTTTAATGTTCAATGCTGCAAAGGGAAATCCCCTTAAATGCCTTGCCTTACCGCTAGTTACATATGAATGGACTAGCTTATGCCCGCGGCTTCACCCGAGTGGAGTTCCGTAATTGTCCCACGGGATCGGACAACCGGGATAATAAGTATTTGTATGTGTTAATCCAGGTTATAAACTGTCTGTGTGCCAAATTTCATCGAACTCCGGTCATTAGATTTTGCGTGAATGAGTAACACACATCCATCTCCATCATCTTCACAAACTTTCGCATTTACTCGTGTAATATGAGTAGGACATTGGGTAAAGATGAAATAAGAGGCGTTTTGACCAGAGAAAACCGCACGGAGAGAAGAGTGGAAGGCTATGGGGAGGCCTTTGCTCAGCAGTGGGACTATATAGACTACAGAAAAAAAAAGCTCTATCCACACATCGTGGACGGCATCCATGATGTGCGTTGGTTAAACAACTTTATATTGTGTAAAAAATAAAAGCGTCACGGCCGTATCATATGGTACAGGTGTAGATAATTCTAGATATAACACACTCGGACTCCACCGGTTATGTTTTATTCCCATCTAAGAGGGGGGGGACATTACCCAGTAAGTAGATACAAGAATTTTTTGATAACCATATCGATTAGAGATAAGAGGTATGATAATGATAATGCCCAAATTACTATTGTTATCTTTGCATCTAGAATGTGTTGATAACGTGTAGGTATATTATGAACACAAGTTCTAGCGTCGTTTGTATTGAGATAAATGTACGAAAATTATGTTATTGAACTCGATGTACTAAGATAATATAGCATAGCATAATCAGCCTATTAATGTTCTCACTGCTGGGACGCAGGCCTCCTCTCTATGAGAGGGAATGGGCTATAATCCACCACGCGGGCCCAGTGCGGGTTGATAGATGTCACATGTCTTCGAAATTTTGGTTCTAAGACATGCCGGTTTCCTCACGATGTTTCCCTTCACCGTTGTGAGAGCAGTGGTGATGAAATAACTTACACAAAGTAATGCGCCTGGATGGGTTCGAACCCACACGACTTACTGCTCGTAAGTCGGGGTCTCCACCACTGGGCCACCGCTGCTCTCTAAAATAAGATAATTTCACTGATTTTTTATACGGAGTTGAAGGGACACCGACGCGAAAACGGTTACCACGTATTCAGCACATCATTCTGAGCCCCTGCATAGAAATTTATCAAACATCTGTTTCCTATAAAAGTGCCCAACAAAGTGCACCTACACGAACAGCTGTTTTTTTTTAATAACTGTTGAAAAATTTCTATGTAGGGGGCTCAGAATGATATACCGAGTTAGTGGTAACCGTTTTCGCGTCGGTGACCCTACCACCCCGTACGTTTTGATTGACATAGTGGGGGAAGCCTTTACCCAACAGTGGGACATTAAAGGCTAACTAAAAAAAAATACATGTTAAAGTAGAATAGGTAGCTAGTAAAATGATAGAGAATTGAGAGTCAATCATTTTCGTTGCGATTTTGACCCAAGTTATATAAACTTATAATGTCACTTACGGGATATCTTTCGTGAAAGCCGCCGTTTCTTCCGTATACGTTTAGTTTTAAACCGTGAAAGCTTAAAACAGTGTCTAAGTTATCTACTTAACTCGTTTATACAGGGTGTAAAAGGACCCTTAACGTAGCCGTCAACCAAGCATTCTGTAGGTACATCAAACCAAGTAAACCCTACGCAAAAAATATTGCTGAGAAACGACTTTTTTTTGGGGTGAAGAATCACGTTTTACGGAAAAACTCAATATAACGCACTTTAAACATGTGCTGGTTGAATAGGGTCATGGAGTTATTAAAAGTAAAGTTATAACCTTAAAAACTAGTATTTAAAAAAAAGTTGTGAAAAAGTTGGAACTTTTTTCCTCTAATAGATATTCGAGATCAAAGTTCTAACTTTTCCGTAACTAGAAGGTTCCCAGGTTCCAGAACAAAAAAATGATCACAATGACGAGGAGAACAAGTGCCTTTCGGCTTCGTTAAGGGTCTTTTTACACCCTTTATTTGTGGTTTATTAGAATGTAAATTCACGATATTAAATGCAGCAGATGTATTTACAAATATTTGTAGCCAAAGTAATAATGTAAAGGTCAGTCAAGTTCGCCATTATCAGTCTTTATACATAGGCATATGCGTAGGAATACGAATATACTATTATGATTAACACTAAAACAGGAGCTCGTGGCAAAATAATAACAGCCACTCGGGTCGATCTTTAGGTTAAGCCGTGCTTGCCTAGGTTGGTCTGTGGATGGGTGACCGCCCATTACATACCGAGTTTCCTCCGTGTCTCGGAAAGCACGTTAAGCCGTTGGTCCCGGCTGTCATTTGCAGATTTTTGACAGTCGTTAGGTAGTCAGTGGCTCAAAAAGTCTGATAACCAACACCGGAGGACCGGACAACCGGAGGTCAGATAGGCAGTCGCTCCATGTTATCCGGTTAGACTGGAAGCCGACCTCAATATAGTTGGGAAAAGGCTAGGCAGTAGAAACGGGATATTTATCATGTTTACTGTTTGTTTTGAGTTCCCGATATTTCGGCGCTGTTGCAAGCACCATGATCACGGATAAACTGAAGTTATCAAAACCAACAGTAAACATGGTAAATATCCCATTTCTAGTGTTAATGATAATGTTAGTGACCATGATAGTTTAAAACTTGTATAGGAACTAGCGACCCGCCCCGGCTTCGCATGGGTGCAATTTAGATCCACATATACATATAAACCTTCCTCTTGAATCAGTCTATCTATTGCTGAAAACTGCATTAAACCCCGTTGCGTAGTTTAAAAGATCTAAGCATACAACAGCGGGAGCGACATTATTTTATACTATCTAATTGGCGTTTATTAAATAAAAGCTCGCAAAACAAATTACCTCAAAGATCATTAGTATTCTCGCTTTAGGTGCGGTCTATCGTTAATTGCGAAAAAAACCAAGTCGTGCTTACCTATCCATTTATTTTTTTTATCTACAGAATGTTTAATCAATATGTACCTACATTATGTTTAATAATTTATTTAGAACAGTATGGACATATAGTTTAAGCCGTGTATGAATTTATACGAGATAAGAGACAAACTGAATAATGTCAACAAAATTAACAGCAGCTTCTGTATTTAGTAACCTATTAAGCCAGCTTGGGCCATTGTGTGCACTACACGAGCCAGTGATGAACATAAATTCCTATTCCAAAAAATATTGTTTCTTTTGATCTGCTTATATAGAAACAGTTCGAATATCTAATAGAGTTCAATTGTTTTTAAATTATTTTCACCTCACTTGAGTTCAACATATTGAGACTGAGACAGATTGGTTGTTTGGTGAAAGTGGTACTACAGCATTGGAAGAAGTAGTTCGCAATAAATAATAATTAACCCTATACTTGGCAAGATTTTTTTTTCTTGAAATGTTGATAAATTTTGCATAAAATGTATTCTTAGGTATTCATTGAAGGGAGAAAAAATAAAAACAAAAATATAATTTTATTAGTTTACGATTTATTGAATGTATCACATAAGGCACATTGCCAGACTCTTAACAATTAACCTTATAAAATCTATGTATCACATTTGCCGTACTGCCAGGCTTTCAACAAGTTATAAGGATTATTATGGTAGAACAAAAAAACAAAAAAAAATAAAATTCTAACGTGAAAAAACATGAAATTAAGCACAATTTTTTGTACTTCCGTAGATACAACTAAAAACAGAACCTCCTTTTAGTATTAGTCAGTTAAAATCAACAATAATAGTTATTAACAGCCTTCAAACCTTATAAAAATCTTAATTATTGGTAGAATGAGATCAACCATGAATATCTACTAATTATCAGTCTTACAATTACCAAATATTATCAGTCTTACAATTACTTTATTATTTCTTATGATACTCTAAGAAACAATTACGTTCCGGCAATAAGCACAACCTCATTTTGCATTTTTGACAAAACAATTTGGTCTGCCCTTTTGTGCAATACATGCACCTCCCTCTGATGGATGCTATAGTTGGAAAATGAGCAATTTGATCATACCGAACAGCATCTGGGGGTCTTTCAGCTACTGGTTTCTGTATGGTCTTGGTTGAGCTAACGCTAGTCCTGTTGACATTGCTTGTATTAGTTCTCTCATATCTGCGTAGGCTTTCGAAAATTTCAATTCGGAATGTTTTCAGCGACTTGGGTTTTTTGGCTTCGTGCCGGGCTTCTCTATCACGCCGATAGAGAAGCCAGGCATTGTTCACGCAAATATCGAGCATTTGCGAAAATATTGGTAAATACCAGCGATGACCTCGGAACGGCGTACGATACAGAGCAATCAGCATATCTGCTAGATCAACTCCACCCATGTTGGTGTTATATTCTTTTATCAAATTTGGACAAGTCACTGGTATTTTCCTTCCTTGTTCTTTCTTGTAACGAAGCACATTCTGGATAGGATGCGCCTCAACAAATGTGCTTGCAGCTGTAACACATTTGTTATCGTACCATTTGACGACAACTATCTTATTTGTGTTGCATACGACTTGTGCGTGTGATCCTCTGCCGGTTCTTTTAAGATTTTTATCTGTGGGTAGTTTTTTCTCCGCTCCACGGAGCCTGTTTGATCGTATTGTCCCCAGTGCAAAAATTCCGTATTCGTTTCGTAAATATTGCAGAACCTCAATAGATGTGAAAAAGTTGTCAAAGCATAAGACTTTGCATGTAGGCTGGTGTATTGATTTCGCCAAAGCTATTACTACTTTTGCTCCCAGGCCCATACCATTTTCTTCATCAGTGAAAGAGTGAAATCTAAATGTGTCGTCTCCTCCGTAGATCAGGAAGTCGTAAACGATTCCAGAGACACCAGCGCGAACAAATATTTTGAACCCCCATTTTTTAGGTTTATTTTTTATATACTGTTTTCGACTGCCTGCTCTAGTTCCTTTATGTGGAACCATCATTTCATCAATACTGAAACGTGTCTCTTCTTCTACTTTTAGACAGTTCTCACGGATTCTTTGAAGAAGTGGTCTCAATTTGTGATATCTATCGCCATCGTCAATACAATTGTCACTAAAATGTAAATATCGCCTCAATAACTGGAACTTTTTCAGAGTCATTATATCAGCTACTTTGTCGTACCGTAGAATTTTGGACCAATAATCTGTATAAGCGTGCATTTTAACGACCCCCATAAATAAAAGGATCGCCAGAAAATCTTTGACATCATCTTCTGTGATATTTATTGAGCTGCCATTTTTTTGTGTGCTATAGATATTTGTTTGTTGCACTATGAGAGAGATGATGTCATCTGAAAAGAACAGCTTGAAGTATTCAATGGCACTCTTCTCTTCACGAGGCTCAAACGAGTTATCTTCCACTTCTGCAGAACCGGTAAACTTACAGCAACGCCAATTAGGTTGTAATCTTTTAGCAGGTATTACTTTTCGCTTTACCGCGACAACTCTAGGTCTTTTTGAACGAGTAGCCGCTGAGGGAGAGGGTGCAAACAATGGTGACAACACCTGGTTATAACGCGTCAAGTTGCTGGCTCGTGGTAAAGGTAGTTGCGAGGAGGTTGCCAGTGGTGAAGGTATTTGCGAAGAGGTTGCTAGAGGAGATGGTAAACTTGATTGATGTAACAAAGGTGCTACCGGAGACAATGGACTAGCCTCAGCACAATGAAGCTGCCTTATTGCAGATGGATTTGACGATAAAATTGGCGAACAAGGGTTGGTTGACGGCGATGACTGTGGGTATATTACTAAAGATGTTGAAGCAACCACTTCATTTACCTCATTATCATCATCTGATAAAAGATTGAGATTTTCTATTGAAGAAGGTAATGATGGAGGCGGTGAACTACTGTCGGAGTGCGCTGGGCGGAAGCAATATTGAAGTTCATCCTCAGCAGATGATTCGCTTTCGTCCAAATCAGATTTTGCGTTTGGCTTTGGAACAAGAGCCACAAGTTGCCGAGCTCTTCGTTGCTGTTGCATGCTAAGCTGATGAACCACCTGTAACAGAAAAATACAAATTAATAATAATAATATCAATAAAATAACAAAAATAATTTAAAATAATTATAATAATAATAAAATTCATAAATAAATTGTAACCGTTCAAATCGAGCAATGTCACGTATTTGATACATAACAAAAGATGTGTAGAAGGATGGCTACCTGGCAGTGTGTCATATCTGATACACTCGAAAAAAACTGTAAATTACAGTCGATTTTAATCCACTTTAGTACTCGAAAATAGTGTTTCCGAGTAGCAAATATTGTAACCTATTCGAACCACACAGCTTTTGAAAACAATTTGACCAAAATATAATAAAAAAAGAGCATTTTTACCTTGCGACGCGCAGACGCCTTTGATCGGTGCTCCATCTTGTTTTCTACTGCTTAATTGGTGTTACAAGAAATAAAATAGTATTTTTTAGTAGAATTGGGATTATATTTTGTAGCAAATTAAATAATAAATGTTTCGTAAATACGTCTCGGAACGTCTCGAGATTTTCGCGAAGTTCAATGTATCAAATTATCCACAGTGGCAAGAATAGGGTTAAAAAAGAAAGAAAAAAAATTACAGAGCTAAAAGGAAGATTATATAATAAAAAATACTAACTGATGGGCAAATTAAGATGATTGTAATTTTATTACTATTAACGACTGATAGTCACTAATAGTGGATATGTGTAAAATAATTCATTATTGCAGTTATCAATACAGCTGGCACAATTTTCATAGGAATTATTTCCCGAAAAAAAACAAATCACTTTCCATTTTTTGTGACAATTATGTTACTAATTTGATGTTACAGATAGTAACTTATATTACTAAACAAAATAACAATATCTTCAATTGCTGTAATCAATAAGACTTTATCGATTCCAGGAAAACAATCAATGAGAATAAATATTGACAATAGTTTTAATTGTGATGTTTTGCGGTCTGAACTCCCACTGGTACAGTGGTTATTCGCGAAGCTGTAGTGTTCTGAAACTGTTCTGATAGTAGAACCTACTTGCGTCCTAAGTATTACTTCATTGTCTTTGTTTCCATGGAAGATGGGTGGGCCTTTAGTGTGGAACGCAAAATGTGTCGATACTCTTGCGCCAATCTTCCTAGCTCATCGTGCTTGGCTGGGGTTGCCGCTGCGGATGCAGAGAACCTCAAGCGGCGTAAATATGGTAACCTTATTGGTAACTATATTTTCTAGCCGTTTGGGGTTGAAACTCTATAACCGTGGGGTCCGAGTGCTCACAGCCTTTTCAAGATCATTTCAAAACGTTTAGTTGACACTGCCCGTGACCCAAGGACTGGCCTTTACCTTGGCCAAAGGCTTAGCGTTGCCATTCAACGTGGCAACGCCGCCAGTCTCTTGGGTACATTACCAGTTGATAGCGATGAGGAGGACTTTTTTTGACGCCATTTTTTAAGTTTATTGTTGAGTTAGTTACTTTAGGTTATTTTAATTTATAAATGTAGGTAATATTTAGATAATATTTTTTTTCTTAATTACTTTAATTTAACCTACTTACTTATATTTTTCAAGAAACTATTAAGTTAATTTGACTAGCAACAAACACTAAACGTACTGTTGAGAAAATTTTACAAAAACATGGATTAACAATCTCTCCAGTAAAATGTGTTTGTATCGTAGGTACTTTAAAATATCCCTTAAACAGTGGTTTTACATACAGGTCACTTTATTTTATACTTATACAGAACGTGACTAAATTATGAAAAAGTCACTCAATGGGATTAAATGAACATACAGGATATTGATGATTTTAATGATTATTCTGTGTAAATCAATATTTGTGACGGTCACCAGTCATATTTTAATCAACATACATTAACGACGAACGATTTATGTGAATAGTTTTATTGGTAAAACTTGCCCTAAGTTGACAGTAGCCCTCGAACAACCGGAGAACTAGGTTTTATGCAGGCTCGAAGATACATTCCTTAACCTGTTGTAGTCTTAGTGGACTATATATTTCTTATGAATATTCAGTACCTAACTACATTTAATGTTTGTTATTTACGTCACTTTTATTTTTACTCCGCCGTGAGTGACAATCTTGTTAATCTACAAGCTCTGCATTCGTAGACATAACTTCCGTTTTTGCAACGATAACGCTGAATCGCACTTTTTAATCTTTAATTAATATAAATCATTTTAATATCATGTATCCTCGTACTTTTATTACGTTGATTATTATAATGATCTAGTTTCACGGTTTCAATTTTAAAATAACTAGTATACGTTAGGTACTATCCAACACAGACAGTCTTATCTATAAAGACGCTGCCAAACCAGTAAACATGACGATAACATAAGATAACAATACGCATAAATTACAAACAGAATGCTCTTAAATTAACCATTAAGTATAAATAACTGTTAACTACAGAAGTCAAAGTTAACTGGACATGAATCAGATGGCAGGCTAGAAACAATAAAATTAAATCAATAATGCTTCCTCACTGTACATAGTTGAAATTTTTGGTGTGCCTAACGATCAAGAAACTATTCTGGAGTCATTAAAAACTCGTTTATAAAGAAATTATTTTAATATGTACCGCGCTCAACTCATCTCCCAACGCAATCAAAGGGCCATTGTTGTATTTGATAAGATAAAGTTTGATTGAGAAGTCTGTGTGGAAATTACCTAACTGTCACAATTTATATCTGAAGAATAAGATATTAATGTATACTTTGCGCTTAAAATAAATAATATCAAACTATGTTTTCATTCATAAAATAAAGTAAACGTGAATTCACAAATTGAACGTACCGGTTCGCATCGCATTGCAATAAATTCCTCCATTCAGATGTCACATAACACACAAAAAGCAAAAC
The DNA here is from genome assembly GCA_963576755.1 of Noctua janthina. NCBI lineage: Eukaryota > Metazoa > Arthropoda > Insecta > Lepidoptera > Noctuidae > Noctua > Noctua janthina. Next base: position 13,120,453 of record OY755055.1, read on the forward strand.
AATTTTCTGAAATGCCACTAAACCACAACACCAACCTTTTCTGAAGGAACCGCTTCCGAAACTCTATGTAGGCTGACCGGCCTTTATCTTCAGTGTCCGCTATGTTGACGCGTCCGTGTAGGGGCACTCTGTGTCCGGAGATGCCGTAGTCCATTTGTAGGTCTACGACGAGCATGAGGGTGAAGAGTACGAGGAAGGCGCTGACGGCGAGCGCCAGCCGCTCCTTGAGCTTCATGTTGAGCATAGTGCGCGCGGTCGTGTTGCGCGGCGCGTGTGGACTGCGCGCATGATCCTCGGGCGTCGGCGAGCGCTTACAGTCGCGCGCGCCGCGCCGCCTGCGCCGCCACCGCGCGCGCGCCCACCCGCTTACGCTGCAAACAATAACAACACGTTAGGGCCAAGCACGTGGACCAAGAAAATGTGCAGAAACACATATAAAAGAAATGCAACGTTTGTTATCTGTGATTCTAATTTTAATCTTCTGTAACGCGAGGTCGAACACCTTTATTCTCAGATAACAACCTTCCTGGTAGGAAAATATTTTTTTTGTAGAAACAAAATACCTAATAGTTTGCAGTTCTTGGACAAGGTTGTTTGTGCATTAAAGTTTCCACAATGTAAGAGGGGGATTAAAATATGAACCTCTACAATAACGACGAGGTAACCTAATTAAATATAATTATTGCATAACTAGGTAAGCCAACGACGTGAACTATATCGAAAACCTTCTTGTAATGAGATAGGCAGTAAAATGGTAATGTCGTGACCATTTTCATTCTATATTTTTTCTACTGCATTTAAACGATGTCTCCGTTATTCCTATATTAAGATGTGACGATACTAGAAACAGAACTCTTGTAGTAAATGTGTTCTAATCAATTTTTCACGCTCATTACCGCGCTATGCTTTTCCCTTCGCGCCGTTGATGGTCGTACGTTTTCCAAAAAATAACTGTACGTTCAAGAAAATTCTAGCATACAAGAATGGTAAGTAACTACATTTTGTTAGAACATGCCTTTTTAAAGTTATCTATTTGACCTTTACCAGATTCGTACGTTATCGATATCTACGTAATTTGTAAAATCAATAGTTAAATTGCGTATAAAAGAAAAGCCTTTTAGTAAAACATGTGTAAATAAAAGGTGGTGGCTTAATACATGGCAGATAGGCTTTGATTGCAAAACTTGCGGGTATGCGGTGTCATGTGTAACGCATGCAAAATAGAACGTTTTAGAAACATGACGCCTCGTCGCTCGGAACAAAGTTCAATGCCTGCGTGTTTTGTACTTTAGTCAAGTAATGTTTGAGGTTATTACATACTATAATATAGGTACCTATTACTTTATTGCGCCCGACAGAGAGAGAGAGATGATTTTAATAAAATGAATACTATCGAGGTTCGTTGGTACAGAGCTATTGCCGAAGCGGTCTTGGGTTTGATTCCCAGTTCGGGCATACTGTTATTGGGTTTTTCAATCAGGAAGTAACAGCCACAGAGTCTGAATTTGTGCCCGGTTGATGGCAAAAGCCTCGTCCCCTATTACATGGGACTTAAACATAACTAGTGAAATGTTGTAGTACTACTTTACTTATTTACGGTAAATAAAGGTAACTAGTACCTAGTTTTTCTTTTTTCTCTCTTTTCCTTCGGCATGGCATCTCGCAGGTCTACCTCTGCTTAACCGGACTATCCTATGCCTTGAGAGTAAGGCCTCCAGCCAGGGCTAGTATCTTGTGTGTTTATACCGCCTTCTGTACATAATTTGACTGACGACAAATATTTATTTAGGGGTCTTCTAACTTTGTAGTTTAAAAGATAATGCTTCTTCTTCTAGGACAGGCATTACCTTTTGAACTTTTTAACCGAAACAACGTTTGCTACAAGCTAGGACACGTCTACTTTATAGCTAAAATTATGGAATTCCATAAAAATTGCATAATTGCCATAGAGAATTTAGTTTATGTCGTACATTATCAATCCAGTTCGTTAGAGATGTTTAAAAAAAACCCATAATTTTTGTTTGCCTCTTTACCAGATCTAGCTCATCATCAATACTTAAGTACTATTCAAAATGGAAAGTATCACCTAGTGTTACCTAGTTACGCAAAGATAACTGTCAGACCCGCAGTCGGTCCATGTAAATTACTGGTATTCAGCTGCATCCGGTTAGACTGGAAGCCGATCAGAACAAAGTTAGGAAAAGGCTGGCAGATGATGATGACAACTATAAGAATTATGCAGGTACGCACGGCGACCAATCAAGCTATGCAAAACCAATATAAGCAGATATCAAATTGTACGAGAAATCTATAAGAAGAGAGGCCATGTTATGCTGCAAATGTAAAATTTGATATTTTACCGTGTATACGCTCTAAGTAACCAATAAATGGTGTGAATAATGAAAGTGTTGGCCTAGACTAATAATCTATAATAAAATTTCTAAACTGATCATAGATGAAAGGAAAAATCATTACAAAATAATGCGTTTCTATACGCACAAGACGTTGAACTGCGGGAAAGCGAGGAGCGACCGAAAGGCAGGTAACCTATTATTAGCATACATTAAAGCTGTGGACTAATGACAAGAATCCATGTGGGATAGGAAGCACTCTATATTTGTTGCAAGGCGATTGTCGGGCTATTAACGACTAAAACCACCCAGTGGCTGGTGGTTATTAGGTCCTCAAGGCTATCCTGGGATCTCCAGCAGAAGGCATCAGTGCCAATACAGCAAGAACATGAGTTAGAAAGAAAAAAGAAAAACATCTAAGCGAATACAGATTTATTGAGTAAAATATGAGTACAATGACCCCTTTTTCCTTTAGGGTAAATAAAATAAACTAGGGTTGCATAAAATTAACTACTTCATCACGTTATTATATTGAACAATTTCAGATACTGTATCGAAGACAGCAAAAACGCGACAAGTTTAAATGAATTCACTATCCTCAACAAAACAAGTGAGAGTATCGCCTACGTAAATCCAACGGTCATACCAACAAATATAAACGTTTTAACATAAGCTGTACGTACATATGTATGTGTGTATGCACTAAACAATCCGTGAAAGTTAGTCGGTATTCCAAGAAAGTCCAGCTCACGTCTGACTAACATATTGAATCTGAGATAGTTTAAGATCACGAGTAGGTTATCTATCGTGTGCTTGTGTTGAATACTTGAGTAAAGGACAGCTGGACAGTGGATACTACTATACTGGTAGAAAAATAGTCTAATTTTCGGCATGGACAGTTTTACGAGTGGTCCTAAATGATCACAGAAATTATTATGATACATTTATGCTTTACAAGCTTTTTTTCCATGGTATCGCTCGCGTGGATGTCGGAAATTATTCCATGGAAACGAACTACTTGGATAAACGAGTTTAGAACGTCACCTGTGTGACAAATATTGTTGAAATCTATTCCGCCGTCAAGTGTGAATATGAAATAAATACATTGAGAGACAGAGCTACTTTCGCGTTTTAGTATGGATACAGAACTAGGATTCAAATAGTTTTAAGAGAGCCTATTAAAGAACCAGATAGGGATACAGATAGATAGGGAGGACAGGAAGACATAATAATTTATACGTCATCATCCGTCTAGTCTTTTCCCATATTTATTGGGATCGGCTTACAGTCTTACCGGATGCAGCTGAGTTGTATTTTACTTGGAGCGACTGCCTATCTGACCTCCACAACCCAGCTAGCACTGGGTAATACGGTACAACTTGGCAAGACTGGTTGTCAGACTTTCAGGCTACTAACTCTCAAAAAACTACAAATGACAGCCGGGACCCGGCTTAACGTGCTTTCCGAAGCACGAAGGAAATTCGGTTAATGATGGTCACCCATCCATAGGCCTACCTTGGCAAGCGCGTCTTAACCTAGAAGATCGACCCGTGCGGCTGTTATTGTTTAGCCACGTGCTCCTCATAATATTTATACCTATAGAGGGAAATTGATACACAATAACACATGCAATGGAGTCTCGTTTGAAACCATATTTGAACGTTTCCGTTTCTATTGGAGTTCTAGTTTCTCGGAGTCTCACTCCACGGGTCACGAGTCTTCAGACGGTTTATTGTTCATTTAATAGTTCTTTATTATTCGACAATTATTAATAATGTTCCGTTATGAGGTGACTAATGAGCGTTTACTAATTTATTGTGGTTAGCGGACGTCTGTGGCACAGTTTCCAATGTATGTCTTGTTGTGTATAGTTCTTAATTATTCGACAATTACTAATAATGTTCCGTTATGAGGTGACTAATGAGAGTTTACTAATTTATTGTGGTTAGCGGACGTCTGTGCCACAGTTCCAAATATCTCTTCTTCCTTAAATCTCATTTCATCTTACATTTTTTACTTTTTTCCCATCGTAGATAGAGTTAGAGAAAGAGAGAGTTTTCTAAAAGTAGATCGATATAAGAACTATTGTAGAAATTACCTATCCTATTTTTAATACTCGTTCGTGTACTGCAAATAGTCGGAAGTCGGTTTGTTTTTGCAAAAATGTTTTTATTTTACTCTTTTTAGTTGTGGTATCTCACACAAATCCTTGTCAAGTATCTATTTCATATTGTAACTAGAAGTTATTAGCACATCATCCACATAGACGAAGAAGAAAAAATAGATATATTGGAGATAGAGGATAACTCGTAAAGTACCGAAGCTAAATTAATAAAATCATTTATCATTTGGGACCACTGCGTGAGCTCTCTAACAAATGAAAAATGAATCGCTTAAATCGGACTAGGAATCACCGAGAAATCGGTGAACATACATGACAAAAAAAAAGATGCTGGTGGACTACATAACCACCTCTTTTTTTTTAAGTTGGTTAAAAAGTAGCCGGTAGTTTCGTTCATATCTAGTTGAAATAATATTAGTAGAGTAAGCAGCACTGATAAAAGAATTATCATAATATCATATTTTTATTTGTATTCTTGTAAGCTAGCCCAATTTGATAACAAGTAGAAGTAAAATATTTTATCAGCTTAAATCAAGTTTCATAATACCTAAATATCCCGCGATAAGGGAGGACCGAGGTTGTAACTATTTATTATACCTACGAATATATTTAAAAAAAAAACGGTCCGTTGCCAATTCGGTGATGACAATTTTGAAAATGTGTTCATCTATTTTGGAGATTATAAGTAATTTACTAATGAAAAGTGTGAATAGTGAATAACGGTCCAGTCCAGTCGCTCTCACAGGGAGCCGATCTGTGTCCAAGCAGTGGGAACGTTATAAGTTTATTCTACTAGGCTTCTAAGCTCCGATGTCCGTTACAGGCAATTTTTTTTTTCAGTATCGTTTTCTGACTCGATTCTGGTACAACTAGCACTTCGCCCGCGAATTCATCCGCAAAAATTGCGATAACTCGGCTAATATGCATGATATAAATATAATTTAAAGCCTATAACACCCACGAATAATGTAGCTTTCTGCCAGTGAAATAGTTTTTAGAATTGAATCATTAGTTACGGATATTACCCCTATATACAGAGTTACAAACAAATTTTACCTTATTATAATAAGTATAGATGTTTCATACTCATCGTACTTCTTCGCAGTTCTTTTTTTGAATCGTCTTTTCCGGAATGCCTTTTGGCAGTCATGAGTTGCAATGGTTGGAAATAGCAGAGCAGTGCAGCAAGAATTTAATATCCATAAGAATCGCGACAAAGTAAAGTTTAAGTGATAATATTTTTGGACAGAGACACGCGTCTACGGTCAATGTGTGATTATTATGTAAACACTACACGTTCGTCACTCGACGTTCGTTTCAGGCTTATAAAGAGAAACGGTCGAATGACAATTTTGAATTTAAGTAAAACCACAGAAACATTTGTCATCAATGAGAATCATGATTTTTTTTTGAACTTGTTGTTAGAAAGGTGATAGACGCGGCTTATACGTCCCTTAGTCGCTCCATAACCGCTACATAGGCCGCAGCTACGCGTAGACGCTTCGTAGTATCGTTCAGATGTCTCCCAGAGCCGAAGATACCTCGTAGCACCGCGTAGACTATATAAATTTTCATAGAACCAATTCATACGCTTTCGCCGTGACACATACACGCTTCTTAGATTAATACTGAAAGACAAGCAGCAATATTAGATGAATGTGTAAAATTAGTCGTTGTTTACATTTTACATTGTAATAGTCAGTCCCAGTTATGCATTTACTGATGACCCGTAATGACCTTGTTACACGAGTCGCGCTGATGACAGTCATTAACTATGCTTGTTTAATCAGATCATTTTTTAGAACAAATAAGTACATATTTGTGTGTATTTATAATTTGCTTACACTGGTTTGTGCAGAATGTTTTTAAGTAATTAACTAATATTTCGCAACTTTTATAAAAAAGCTTATTTTTTCTTTGTTCAGCATCAATCTTAATTGCCAAAGACTTTGAGCAAAAGTTTTAAATTTTATTTTTATTTTTTTAAAGTTTCATGTTATTTCATCTACTGTAAAAGGGTCTTGCCTTTTAGGAATAACGTATGTGTCCACTAACTATGAAAATATTTGTCTAGAGGTCGTTGACTTGTCGTTGTTTTAGTTAAACAATCACAGCAGCTGATGTCAGATTTGATCACGGATAGACGAATTGATTTGTACACGCTTTCAGTAGACATTAAACATCCTTTGTTGATGAGTGATAAAATCTGACTGTTAAGTCCAATCTACGTATCTACGTGCGAATGCAGTTAATGATATTTGGCGGAAATTACTGAAGATTGTTTACCATATCTCCTTTTGAAGAACTTGAAAAATCATTGACATTCGATATCTGATTATATCAGATTCGATAAGATTATAAACGTGATAATCATCACCTTATCATCATTGTATCATTACCGATTGTTCATTAAGGAATACCGAACTTTACCTGGTAATTGATTATCAGATATTTTGTTTTTAAAAGCCAGTAGTTGATTAATTACTATTGACTTTAAATGGATGATTATCTTTTTTAAACGGTCGCCGAAAATACAAGGTTTAATTGCATGTCATTTTAAAATAGCCATCCACACTGGAGGAAGCATCTAAGAAGTAAATAAGAAATTCCTTATAAATGAATACCTAGTATAAAAAGTCATCATCTGTCAGCCTTTTCCCAACTATGTTGGGGTCGGGTTCCAGTCAAACCGGATGCAGCTGAATACCAGTATTTTACATGGAGCGACTGCCTATCTGACCTCCACAACCCAGTTAGTACTGGGTAATACGATACCCTTGGTAAGACTGGTTGTCAGACTTTCGGGCCACTGACTACCTGTAACGACTGTCAAAGATCTAAAACTAATGAATAGGATCGGTAAAAAAATTATGTGAATAATAAATACAAATCTATTTAATATTTTATTCCCTATAAAACTGCAAACTCATCTACTCTACTAATTTCATAAATGCATAAAGTAGTCTACTATTTTATAGCATCAATTTCAAGTTGAATGCTCCTCAATATTCTTTTATATCATTTCTAAAATGTAAAAATAAAATAAGTGTTTCAACACAATTTGAAAACTTCGTGCTATCGGCAACAGATGCTGAGATATTTAGGAAATATTGTATAGTGTGTATTTTTAACAAAACTCGATAAAGTTCTTCGAGTACGAATTGGAGTTACGAGTGTGAAGGTACGCGGGTAAAACAATCAGGTTTTGCGCAGTCACCTGACAAATTATTTTTTGAAAATACTGTGCAATATTAACTGAAACGTGGGTGTGCTGCCTTACCCCTTTTCAGGGAATACGATGATGTTTTATTATACACTGTGACTTTTTAGTCGTCTTACAAAGGTGGTCCACTCAATGTACCCTACCTAAAATAGCTCTAGGCGCTATATTTTTGTTACCTACAATAATAGGTACAAAGAAAAATAAATAATACATTAGAATACAATTATGAAACATCCTGTTAATGATGTTTATGTGTCAAACTGGTGAACATACCTACTCAGCGCTCGAGTCCAGTACATCATCGCTCACAACAGGGTGTTTTAACAACGTCATGCGTCATAATACTGAATAATGTTTTTATTTTTAAATTATTAAAATTAAAATCATACTACCTATTTTTTTTTATGAATGTTTATAGTCTTTGGATACATGAAGAGGGCTGCCGTTTAAAGACGACTAAAAAGTCACGGTGTATTGTGCACAGGAACATCTACGACTATTAAAAAGGGTGTCCCGAAAAAAAAAAATCGACACTAATCTGACTTTATTTTGTGAAAGGCAGATAATAATAATAATAATAATAAGTTCTTTATTTCTCCTCACAATGACAAGCTTATTCTAGGTTTCACATATTATTTGTCTTTTAGCAATGTGAGGAGCTGGTGTTTGAGTTAGGCGTATAATGCCTGTGTTACCAATCCCCACCCCACGGAAGAACAGAAGTTTTACTTAAAAAATATGATATTACAATCCAATGTTACAGATAAGGAGATTTAGAACTAAAAACTTATAACAATTTAAGACTAAAAACTTATAACAATTTTGGGGGTATTAATGGCTCATCAATAACATCTTCCAGCACCAGTTCCATTTTACTTGGTGACGGCGAAACACGTTTTCTTCTTCAACTCTCCCTTGTCCACCGTCATTCCATCATCCACTCCCTTGTCTTTCAAATTTATAATCATCACACAATCTTTTCTATTTTCATTGGCCTTCCTCTCCCTCTCCAGCCGTCAACAGATGACAGTGAGGCTATGTAAAATATAGAAATTCAGCCGTACTGGTTGGAGAAACCGGATGGATGTACCGGAACGCACCTGGTCCGGGTATTCTGCAAAAATTCCCCATCGAACTCACTTTCGTAATTGCACGGTCAGAGTTATAACCGTATTTTTACTGTGCTAGTAGTGGGATCTATAATGACTTTTTCAGAATTTCCATGCAGTTTCCCTGAAGTAAAACACGAATAATTATTTCTGAAAGCTACTGAAGAATTTACCTTCGCTAGTTCTCTTTTGAGACTGTGTAAATATTCATATACGCCTGATATAATGTAAATACAATCATTTATATGAAGTAAACGTACAACTTCACTCATCTGTGATTACATACCTACTCTAAAATAAAACTTAAAATTTAAGGTACATGACTGTATACAAATTGCATCAGATTGATTGAACTATATTCGTATCAGGGCCCTATTTGTTTGTACAAGATACAATATCAACATAATGTTCACAGCATTCTCACGTTATATCCAAGGTTTGCACCAAAATCGTGTTACAACAAGGCCCTTAGGCTTAGAACAAATAATCACGTCTAATTTATTCTCGCTCGAAATATAACACATTCGATATGAATCGTTGCTCGTGCAGCGTTTTTATCGTCGATTAAAAGAAGTTATAATCTGTGTCAAATCGCATCATACGATTAAATTAGAAATAATTAGAACTTAAACATGGTAAATATCCCGTCTTCTAGTTATAATAATTAGAACTTAGTGAATGAATTTCGTATTTGGTCTTCCCGAGTTTGTTACAAGTACTCATAGTACTAATAGCTAATAAATAATACTAATAACTGGATGTGACAGTTTCGCGTTTTTAAAAGTGCTGAACTATCAACAATCTTAGTGCAAACTGCATTGATAATTTGATAAATATGTCATCGTAAAATTGTACATACCGTTAGATTAGTTATAATCTATCTTGCCAGATTGTAAACTGTCGTAAGATTGTGAACCGTAACATACTGTTTTCAATTTAACGCATTATTTTTCGGTAGATTATAATAAACCAGCTGCTATGTGCATAATACCATGAAATTCCCATCCATAAATATTTTACAAAAAAAAATATTTAAAAGCTAACATAAATGTAATGTATTTATGCACGTGACTATACCTACAGGCTGATTCCAAATCCTTAACTTGGGCATTTTTCATAATATAAGTGAATTTGTGTCTTTTTTGAGAATAAATATCTTTAAACCTATCCACAATGCTTAAATAGTTCTATCATAATCAATAGGTGTTACTAAGAATTAAAATCGTTTCATAACAATCGTAGCTGAAGACTGTAACAAAACCTAGATATTTCGGATCATGATTCAGCATATAATGTTATGATCGATCTATTCATAAAAGCGAAAGAGGTCGCGCTGTAATCTACCTATCAGAACCCCACGTTTCTTTGAAAATGTTTTTTATCTTCATCGGCCCTAAATGTGTTTTTGTGAAGATCTTGAAAACATATTTTTTTCACTTCTTTTCTACCTAGTGTTTTTACAGTATGGCGGCTTTTTACGTGATAAATATTTAGATTCTTACTCCATGTTACAAATCTGAACCTTCATCTGGGAATTTTGATTAATTGACCTGACCTTTTGACTAATAGGCACTTCTTCTTCCAGAATTTGTTAAAAATGGCTATAGGCCTGTATAAGAACTTAGGCTAAGTAACCTTCCGCGTTTGTAGTACATCTTTTATTATCTGGAGCTGGGCTGTTAACACAATTTATTTATAACAGTCAGAGGCTCACTATAAATTCAGGTCCCAGCCCTGGGAGCGCTTCTTCAACTTCCCGCTATTTGTGATAAAAGACAACTGATTACGTAACTACTTGTGTGTGTGTTTACATATCTATTAAAAAGATACACTACACTTCATACGACCTCGTTATCTAAGCCCAGATATTCAGATCTCTAATTACCAAACCCATGAATAAGCAACAATAAATTCCCTGAATTCGTTTCTTCCCCATACGCAAACCTTAATAATAGTGACTAAACTGAATACTAGTGCGTAGCTAATTAAAAAACAAGTTGAATTGTACGTCAAGGGTTGAGCAGCGCACTCGAGACTTGCAGCGAACAAAAAGGCTCCAATTATCCAAGTTGTGTATGGAGGTGTACGTTCATGAGCTGGCTTCATTTACATAAGTTCACAACTTCAACTTAATTAACGTATTGACATTAAAATGAATATTACACGCGGTGAACTGATTATGTGTAGAGTGGATTGTTAAATGGTTTTTAATATGTATCATCAGGGATGCTCCGATGTTCCTAATAATGGCGGCACAACCATCAATATTATTATCTGCAAACATCCCTGATGCACTACAACGCCAAGGCAGCCGCATCAGTACTCTCAGTGCATTATTATATTGAACGCGTGTTGTCCGCTTAGTGAAGTAATTATTGAAGAAGGTAGTGTCAAAAATCACTAAACTTTGTAATTTCTATAACTGACTGATTCGCCATTCATTATAATTACTAGAAACAAAAGATGACTTTACACCTCGTTGATGGGATTCATATAAAAATCTTCGCCGCACTTAATTTGCAAGTCACTATACGCTCGAGAGGATTAGGCAGTGTACACATTGCCAGATTTGGATTATTCGGAAATGATTTGCATTACAAACATTAAAAACCTCATAAAATATTTAAATCGTGTTATTTGTCGACCAGGCTATCTGACCGTCATTAAAGATAACGCATTGAAATTAACGATCGATTAAAATTTTCCTCACTCATGAAATGTAAGCCTACCTAATTGGTACTTTGTCGAACGAGATATATACATAGTATATTGAACCCAATTGCATACGTACAGGTTGTGCTTTAGAGAAACCGCATAAGTATTATAATTGGCTATATAGAGTGACTGGTAATTAGTGACCGATACTTAAACACGTGATTGTACTCATGATAACAAACAACTTTCCCAAATAAACATTGTTTTTTCATACTCATTCACTTTTATCACAATAAAACTCACGGAGCGGGCTTGCGGGCCGCGCGGATGCTGTGTCTACCCACTGTTGCACGGTACGATAGAATGAGACAGAACGGCATCACACGGCTAACAGCTGATAGGTCAAAGGCGTGCCCGCGCGAGTTTCATACGGCTGTTGTGTTATTGTATCGGTCACTAATTACCAGTCACCCTATATAACACATCCATATGTCTTATCAGGATTCATACTCAGTAGCATAGTAACATTCTAAACTAGATCACAGACATGACGCCACCTAATAATAAAGTCGCAATCGCAAAATCTAAAGTCTGCGACCCTCCTTAGCTAATGCGAAAGCCCATGGGAAGCGATTTGCACAACCGCGACGTGAGCGGTTACGAGACGGTGGTAGATCGCATCACTATTACGCGGATGGGTGGCCATACACCCGTGCATTATGGGCAACCATTGTCCTCGATAACTCTGTTACAACAGACAGGTAAATTAGTCGCAGATTGTGTTGGATTATGAAGACTCGTCCAGAGGTGCTTTCTTTGTCGTATACCTTATTATGTCGTACAAAATAATCTTTGATCTTTCTGAAGCTGGTATGAAATGTAAGCAGGTTTAAGTTTTCGTAGAACTAAACTTCACAATTAATACGTATTTTCGCAATTACACTAAAACTTAACCTCACCTACTGAAATCCTTGTTCGTCATCATCATCATTTCAGCCGAAAGACATCCACTGCTGGACATAGGCCTTCCCCAAGTGTCGCCACATTGGCCGTTCCCGTGCGTCTCGCATCCAGCGGATCTCAGCAACCTTCACCAGGCCATCGGTCCACCTAGTGGGAGCCTTCCAACGCAACGTCTTCCGGTTCGCGATCGCCGCTCCACAATTTTTATCCTTGTTCATAAACTTTAGTAACCGCGTAAAATCGCTTCCTAAGAATTCTTTCCGAACCACACAATGAATAACTCAGAAAATGACTCAATTACAACAAACAAAATAAAGAGAAGCAAATAACTAAAAGATTACAACAACAACGCCTACTCATAATTAAAAAAACACAAAGAATTCCAACGTTTATCTACCCTAACAAGATATCAAATGTTTGCAGGGATATGTAGATAATAAGCTGAGTAATATAAAATAAAAGAAAAACGGAAAATTCACGAACAATGTGAAGCAGGTGGATACAAACATAAAATATAAGTATTTGGAACACGCAATGATCACCTTAGGCATTCGCGGGATAAACAATAGCAAACTACCTACAGCTGATAACATCGGCGTCGTGATCGCAGTTTCCATTAGTCAACGTTTGCGTTCTAGAGATCCGTGGGATGTTTACAACCGCTTCACGTGATATTTTAGTAAGTAATTATGGTATTTTGTGGCTGGACGTAGGAAACACAACAACTCGGTGCTAGCAGTGGACATCGTTCGGCTCGAATAATGAAGGTGATGATAATAATTTGTGTAAAAAAAACAGTAAATTATCAATTCAATAACAAACCAATTTGGGACCTTATTGTTACCTACAAGATCCCATTTTTTTACAATCTTTTACTTACTTTTGCTGTTAATATTGAAATTTAATCCATTAGCATTAAAAAGCCTGGTTGATGGATATAGGCTTGCCCCCTATTAAAAGGGACTTAAACATATCTAGAGAATGAGGGTGTAATGAGATGAAGCTCTACCTAACACTTCGGAGATGTTATGTATAAGTTTTCCATATTGGTTCCACGTTTCTCAACCAGATAAATATAATGTATCTCTAAAATAACTATAAAATACAATATTTAATTCGTAATGAACCCTTTAAGCCTACATTACTTCAATGATGCTACATGCCACATGTTTACGTGGTCTGATGGCGTTTAACCGCCAAAGAAGTGGCGTGCAATGCCCATGATTCCGCACGACAAACGAATAGTTCCATTACTGACCGGTACTGTCATTTTAATGTTTGTTTTGTTCCGGTTATTATTATACACATGGTGTGGTTGGGTTAAGCAAGCGAGTTTTAAAATAACAGATTGATGAATTCAGAAAATCTGTTACACGATTTTTGAGACACCAAATGATTTTAAATAGTCTCAATTTTCGTAATCGAGCAGGCTTTGAACGAAGTGAGATGACTTTTTAAAGTGTAAAAAATATGAACACGAATAACACAGAACAGCTAATTGCTTTACGAATAAAAGACTCCTCTGCTGCTAGGCAACGCATAATTACAAAGCTATTAAATTACTTTAATACTGGCACTTAATATCAAATAAACAGACATCTACAGGTTTTAGTTTATATCCTACTACAAAAACGACAACTCAAAAAGTAATTGACATTTACGAGCACAATTGGCCAATGTTATAAATGATATTCAGTGTAATTCAAAATAATGGATGCCCCTAATCGGTCGACAATTATTCAATCGTGGTTTGATTGCCGTACTTGTACAAACGGATATAATAATCAGTACGAACACAAGCGATTTATCACAGATATGCACTTTGATTGGATTCTTTTAATCGTGAAATTGATTGTATCTTGAGGGCAAGTTTGCTTTACTTTCTGATTTGAAATTACCTACAATCAAAACCTCATGATAATGTAATTTATTGTTTTGATGATTTCAAGGTTTCATGTATTAATTGATATTATGTTACTTTAGATTTGTTAGTAAATGCTATTTTTGTGAATCGGGACTCGCAAGTAAGACACATTAAGGATATTTTAAAATAGAATCAGGATATTTCTAGGTCTCTCGAACAAGCCAAGTTCGGCTCTTTGCAAACTCAGAGACCGATACTTTTATTAGGTACCTATGTATTTATTATTTTGATGTTATTTTATAACCTTTTTCTAAAACCAGTTTTTTTACGATAGTCAAGAAAATTTATCAGAAAGATAAAGATCAAAACTGACTTCCTTAAATGAAAACAAACGTAAAAGTCTCCAGTTCCAAGTAAGTGATCAAGCACAATATACATTTCTATTATCACAATCACATAGTATTATGTACACGTATGTACTTATCAACGGTAAACAATAACAAGGAAAATCTCCGGTGAGAAATGGGACAGTTTTTCTTGGCGTGCGTGTCACAATTATAGCTGCGGATATGTCTGTGGAAACTACTATGTGGATTATGTGCTAACTTAATAAACTTAGGTAGGAAAGTGAAAACTAATGTAAGCTTTTGGCTTATTGCTGCAAAACGGAGCCCAAAATTGTTTGCAAAAGTCTTATATTTTAGTCTAACCGACTTTAGGTTTTTTTTATTTTTATGTATACAGGGTATAAACAGACCCATCACGAAGCCGTCAACCAAGCATTCTGTACATCAAACTAAGCAACTTTTTTTTTTTTGGGGTGAAAAATCACGGTTTACGGTAGGACTCGATGGAAAGCACTCAAAGAATTTTGCTGTTGGATGGATTGAATAGTACGGGGGTCGTGGAGGTTTTTAGAGTAAAAAAAATACGTTAAAAACATATATTAAAAAAAAACTTGTGAAATAGTTGGAAATTTGACCCCCAATATCTCCGTAACTAGAAGGTTCCCAGGTATGGTCTAGAATAAAAAAAATATCGCAAAGACGGGGAGAGCAAGTACCTTTCAGCTTCATTAAGGGTTACACCCTTTATTTTGTGATCAATCTTTTAGGTCATATTGATAAGAACAAACAACAAGCCAGTATTCCTAGAAGAACTAGGCAGAGTCGTAAGTATAGTGAGAACATTTACATAGCGAACGGGCTTGACAAAGATACGTCATTAAGAAGCGACGTTGTTTACATACAAACGGAAGTTCCGAGTAGAATGGACAGTCAATGATTGATTGCGCTCTTGAATTCAAAGGCTATCAGGAGTCCATAATTACTCACAATTAGAATTATGATGAGGGTAATTTAGCAATTAACAAACAATCACACGATTGAGTTGCTTCTGCCCGTGACTTCGACCGCGTGATGTTACTTGTTCTAACATAAAACATATTCTATGGCAACAGTGTGGTTTCTATAAGTGAAAGAATTTAAGTAATAGGATCAGTTTCTCCAAAAATTTCCTCTTACAACCTCTTTACAATATAGTAACTTTTACTCTTGGAAATTAGCCCACAATAATGTACTAATGGGATAAAAAAGACCTAAGTATCTACCTATTTTATGTCCTAACTCTGGCTTTTATTTACTAGTCTGCCAAACCTGGCGTGAAAAGCTAACAGACAGACAGAGTTATGTAAGTATGGATTTTAATAATGAAGTTTACATTGTCTATGCACGCAAAAACCTATATCTTTATTTAGCTCACTGAAACAGCTGTTAGCCCATTCACATTCTTTTTTATTTTCCCACATCAGTTCGTAACAATGTAAAAACTTCGCGTGGTTAGGACGCATCTATAAAAGTTTTTTTGTGATACTATCAACACTAATAATATGTATTGAAAGAGATTATGCAACTAGAGCATACGATATACTAACCCAGGTTCACATTAAACAGGATGTAATTTTAAAGAAGATTATTGTCGTCAAGGCGTTGAAAGCTGGATATTCTACGATGATTTGTATCACCAACTATCATAATCTGGTTTGCCTTTCCCATCTACATCGGGGGTGGCTTCCTGTCTACTTGGGTGCCGCTGAATACTAGTATTTTACATGGAGCAACTGCCAATCTGGCCTTAGCGTATCGACGGCAAAAAGTTCAAATGTATTTGGCCCAAAACTCAGCCACGCCAACCCTGCTCACTGACGCAGTAAACAGATCATCAAGTGCGCAGGTGATAGGGCCATGCGGTGCAAGATGGAAGATAGGCCATTGTTTTTGGGGAGACGGCGCATACGCACTTGAGGTCTGAGCCGTCCATGAACCCCCATCTACAGAGATTGTCCTTGCTCCTGCCGACCTGGGTTCATAGATATTTCAGATCTTTACAACCCAGTTACTTGGTAATATAATACCTTAGTTTTTCTTATGGGGTAATAATTTGTAGACTGTCAGATCCTAGGATAATCCTGTGGTTATCCATAGGTCAGGGTGGGTAGTCATAGGTACTGACCTAGACCAGTAGCCAAGATCGGTGATGTTGAGAAGTAGTAATAGTAGGGAACTACGCTATTCTCATCATCAGGTATTTTACACGACTACTCAAAAAAAAGAGTGTTATTCACAAAAGTATTTGTACCTGTTTATCAAAAGTCCGGTAGAGTTTATAAATAGCTAGATAAGAGGTATAAGCCACTAAACCAGTACGTGAGCGCCGTTATCATATTTATCTAAGTTATTTTTTGTTTTATACCAAAAAAATATCAATAAATGCCAAGCGGATTTTTACAATGTACACTATATTGGGCATCATCATCTGCAGGCAGCCTTTTTCCAACTATGTTGGGGTCGGCTTCCAGTCTAACCGGATGCAGCTGAATACCAGTATTTTACATGGAGCGACTGCCTGTCTGACTTCCACAACCCAGTTAGTACTGGGTAATACGATACCCCTTGGTAAGACTGGTTGTCAGACTTTTTGGGCCACTGACAACCTAACAACTGTCAAAGATCTACAAATGACACCCGGGACCAACGGCTTAACGTGCTTGCCGAGGTACGGAGGAAACTCGGAAGTTAATGGGTGGTCACCCATCCACAGACCAACCTAGGCAAGCACGACTTAACCTAGAGATCGATCCGAGCGACTGCTATTATTTAGCCACGAGCTCCTCCTCAATGTACACTATATTTAGCATAACATCTTTAAATTGGCTCTCGTAACTTGACAAGAGTCTGAAAATACCAGTGGCGAAGATTCCATACACCTCGATTCCTATCAGCTTCCCTTTGAAAATGGGCACAATCAGTAATCCATAGACAAATAATAGTATCACTTTAAAGACATGTACTCCGGCTTACCTCTTAAAAAAAATTACCCTTCGCTACTGGAAAATACTAATAGTGTAGACGGTCTTTAGTTTAAAAATAATCTCATAAAGGTAAAACGGCATTACTACTTCGGCTACTGAATAAAGTGACCCAATTTCCCGATCGCGTATAATTACCCTGCTTATGAATAAATAAAGGCTCTCTCTTGGTTCCCCAATACATTGAGTGATATTACAGATATAGTGTCACACACATAGACTGGACATAGACTGCCAAATTGTGTCGATGTGATTCGTTAATTGATCATTGTCACCTGTGTTATCATCATCGACCCGATCCTGCTCGTATTTCATTTCAGCTTTATGCTTGAAAGACGTTCGACGTACTTCACTCATTTAAAACCTGTCGCTTTTTCTTTTCTCTCTTTATTTTTTAGGAACTGCTCCATCGTAACTGAACCTATGTATAAATACACAAATCAAATGTATGCAAATTAAATGTGAGTATTTTAAAAAAAAGTGGAGCAGCGACACATTGCCATCATTAATAATGTCTAGATTAGCCAGTATTTAAAAAAAGCAACTATATCCAAACCCTTGATATGTAGACGACGACTGAAGAGAATATTAAGCCATAGGAATATGTTGTAAAAGCACCTGATAATACCTGACAGTTGGGACAAAGATAATTACGGGATTTGACATGAATGTGTATGTGTCGGAGTGGACCTAAAGCCAATGCGCCAATGAATTAATCTCATTCATTGAGTGCAACTCGCTGTCATCAGACAACTAGTTTCCCTCACTCCTCAATTAAGATATAAAAAGGTTCATAATAATCCAATTACAGCCACATTTCTGACAGCGTCATCTAGGTAAATTGATTAACAATATGCAGCAAATAAAGCAATTTGCTGCGAACCTGTATTACGGGCTTCAACTGTCGGCAGTTAGCATTCCTGCGCTTACGCTACAACGACACTATATAAGAAACAAAAGAAGGGCAATAACGAGTAATTTCATGAATCTGGCTGAAATCTGGACCTTTTTAACAATTTGAAGATGGAAGATGATTATGTGTTTAGATGAATCGTGACATTTTAAACAGATTTGTAATTCTAAGGCAGAAGGCAGACAGGTGAAAAGTTCCATTCATCACTTCCACCTCCCACAATGCGAAGACTGATGATTTATTTAATTTTAAATCATATATGCAAATATCAGTCTTACCATAGGGTACAGTATTACCCAGTACTAACAGGGTTGTGGAGGTCAGATCGCTCCATGTAAAATACTGGTATTCAGCTGCATCCGGTAATACTGGAAGCCGACCCCAATATAGTTGGGAAAAGGCTTGGTAGATGATGATGATGCATATTGCATAAAGGGTTAACATAACCGAAACGCACTTGTTCTCCCCGTCTTTGCGATCATTTTTGTTCTAGACTATACCTGGGAACCTTCTAGTTACGGAGATATTGGGGGTCAAAGTTTCAACTTTTTCACTAGTTTTTTTTTTAAATACATGTTTTTAATGGAAGATATTTACTTTACACACCTCTACGACTCTCGTACTATTCAATCCATCCATCAGCACAATGTTTTAAGTGCTTTCCATCGAGTACTACCTTAAAACGTGATTTATCACCCCAAAAAAAAAGTCGATTCCCAGCAATAATTTTTGCGTTAAGTTACTTAGTTTGATGAATATAATGCTTGGTTGACGGCTATGTGAAGGGTCCGTTTACACCCTGTATACTGGTGGTGGGTCACGAAGCAGTTCCAGGACACGAAAGAGGAGCAAGCGATAAAATGACCATAACATGAAACCCGCTCACTATGAAACTGTTGCAGTTACATACCCGGTTCACTAACAGTCTATTCCAAGAATAGATCTTCTGCACCAACCCATGTAGTTACTACCGCTAACTAAATGACAAATTGTTTCCTGTGAATGAACAACGGTCCGTGGTTTTTAGTTCCCCGTACTTGATTGTGATTGGTCGAACATGATTGTTGATGTACAGTTGAACGAGGTAATAAGCCGAGTTAATGATTATTTGATGAAAACATGGAGTTTGATACGATAGGCTTGTGCATTTGCATAGTTTATTGTTGTTACCTTGTCGCCTGTACACGTGAAGCAATAACTTCGTCAGTATACGACAGTATTGGTGACGCTGCGCAACAAAGATATTGCTTAAATTGACTCCTTCAATGTAGCCTGGAATAATGACTATTTCGAGAACATATAACGATTTCCAGTGAGGAGGTCGTGGCTAAATAATAACAGCCGCTCGGATCAATCTTTAGGTGAAGCCGTGCTTTACATACCAAGTTTCCTCCGTGCCTCGGAAAGCACGTTAAGCCGTTGGTTCCGGGTGTCATTTGTAGATCTTTGACAGTCGTTAGGTTGTCAGTGGCCCAAATAGTCTGACAACCAGTCTTACCAAGGGGTATCGTATTACCCAGTACTAACTGGGTTGTGGAGGTCAGATAGGCAGTCGCTCCATGTAAAATACTGGTATTCAGCTGCATCCGGTTAGACTGTAAGCCGACCCCAATATAGTTGGGAAAAGGCTAGGCAGATGATGATGATGATGATAACGATTTTCAGTACATATAATTTTGAGAGCTTTGTTGGTGCTTTAAAAGACTAATTTTACTCAGAGTAAAAAAGCACCGAGTTTTACAAAAAAAAAGAGAGTACATAATTTTACCTAATTTTGTGGGATACCTTGACGATCCCTTTTAATTGATTATTTGTGCAAACGATATTCTAAAAAGTTTGTTGCTATTTTGTTCCACAATCACGTTTCTCGAGGTCGTCTGTCTAATAGGGCACTGCACTGTTTTCAATTTAATTTATGCAGTTATCAAGACCCAATTTATGAAAGTTGGAGTAATTAATCATAATAATTCCGATTTCCAAAAATGTTAAAGAACGCCTACCTGAACAATTTATCGTCAGCTAGCATTTCGCCCGCAAAAATTGTTATAGCTCGGTTAATATGCATGATATTATAATCTATAGCCTATCTATAGCATCCATGAATAATGTAACTTTCTGCCACTGACTTTTTTTTTAGAATTGGATTATTAGTTACAGTGACCCCCTACATACAAACTAACAAACTAATACCTATTTATAATATTAGCATAGACTATTAGTACTTGCTAGTTTTGTAGTTAAAATCGGGAAAGTTTACGAAGGAATATATTCTTTTCAGTTTAATATCCTTAAGCATAAGCATAAGCATAATCAGCCTATAATGTTCCCACTGCTGGGACACAGGCCTCCTCTCTGTGAGAAGGAAAAAATAATATCCTTATGTAAGCTTATTAGGTAGAGTTAAAATCAAATCCTAGCTAATAATAATCTTAAAAATGTTGAACCTTGGAATTAAAATTTGATACATGTGATCTACGATTGTTTCCAAAAACCACAAATAGGAAGATGCAGGAATAAAACAGATCATAATATCACGCCTGTAATACACGAAGGGTTAGGCAGAGGTGTACTTAATAGTACACTCACATTTCGCCAGTTTTGTTTAAGTCCATGTAATAAGGGGTGAGTATATTGCCGTCAACCGGGTACAAATCCAGGCTCCTTGGCTATTACTGAGAAATTTTTAATGGAGAAACTCAATAACAATTTGCCCGACCCGGGAATCGAACCCAGGACTTCATGCTCAGCAGTCACGATTGCGGCCACTAGACCAACGAGGCAGTCAGGAATAAAATAAACGAAAATTTTGTAATCAAGTCATAGTGGGTGTGAATACGGGTATTTACTGCAAGATAAGCCAAATTAATTGATCAACAGTAAAAGGTGGGTTGAGGTCGTTTTACTTGATTTGTAAATAAAGGCAGGTGTTGCAATCTATTCTAAACCGCTCCCTAGTTATAAAAGAGTTCAGTTTGACATTTTCAAACTACTTCTTTGAATACTAGGTTCCACCTCCC
This sequence comes from Noctua janthina, assembly GCA_963576755.1. Lineage (NCBI taxonomy): Eukaryota > Metazoa > Arthropoda > Insecta > Lepidoptera > Noctuidae > Noctua > Noctua janthina. The sequence goes on from OY755055.1 coordinate 13,142,037, forward strand.
ACCTGAATATGAGTTGCCATGGCTGACCTGGAAGTCCTTTAATGGACTCTGGACCCAGGTTGGCCGCAGCGAGGAAAACCTGCCCAGGTGGCGATTCATTGATGACTCTGTCCTGGAGTGCAAATGTGGGGCTGTTCCACAAACGATGCGCCACTTAATCCTGGGCGTCCTCTTGTTTGCCCATTACAGGAACTGATGGACACCACTGAGAGCACCAAACTGGTGGCGCAGTTCGACACAATTAAAATTTCCATCAAGACCCTAAAGAAGTACGAACACTCGTAGCACTTCTACGCGAATTCCCTAAATTAATGTAGCGATGCATAAATATGGGAGCTCGTAGCACGTAGTTCGTAGCAGCTGCCTACGCGCATGTAAGAAGGAAAATATATAAATATAAACCATGGATAGATAGTAATCTTAAGGAATATTAATTATTTATTTATTTGTCAGTAAGTACTATTGATATTTTAAAGGAAAAGATTATCAGCGTACAACGATACACTAGATAAGGATTTCAGAAAATATCAAAGTAATCGAAACGATAATTTGGTACTTTAAGTTTTTATCAATTAAAATTACCCAGTAGCATAACACCGCCTTCCTTATCTTTTTCGTGAATTCCAATCGTTTTGTTTCGATAAATGATAGCATACATCACGTTGTGATTTTGATGCGGTCGATATTATCGCCAAGAACGTGACAATTTTTGCAGCCGAAAATTATATGATTATCGCTTTAATTGCAATTTTTCAAGGCATAAGAAAGCCGTTATCTTTTCATAGACTGCTTATTTATAGAACTTCCTGAAACCGTGCTTCGATGACAGCCTGAGTCAGTTATTTTGGAATAAGCACTTATTTACTATTGTTTTATGTTTCTTTCATCCGCAAATGATTACAAAGCGATGCCATTCAACTATGCTGGGTATTTCCGATGCCATAAAACCATTATAAAAGCTAATAGAATCTTCGTAATATAGGCACGTAATACTTTATTATAGTAATTATATACGGCCGAGTAATTGTTCAGTACAATCAATCAAGAAAGAATATAAAAAAAGAATAATTGAATTTCCGTAATTCTAACAATGAAAACATAATTAAAAATGTGTCAGCTGCTTTTTATCATATCACATCGCTTGTTAAACTCTACGTCATCAGGAGTAATTAAAAACTAAGTATAACTTTAATCCTTTGACGACTTAATTGTTCGTTGTTCGTCAAATTAGACGAATTAACCGTATTCTACAAAATACTGTGATAATGACTAAATTGATGTTCTTTAACCAGTTCGCTATGTTAGGATTTGTTGTTTTAAATAGTTAGTTACTTAACTGTTTCTTGTCTAATTAAGATCTTAGTTTTTATAATTATAGATGTGTCCTTTATTTTTTTCTATACAAATTTAATATATTTAAAATATTCCTTATTAAAAATATATACAAGAACATTTAAATTTATAAAGAACTGTAGCCCAGTAGTAGGTAGATATTCTTTAAATACAGTGTAGATTGTAGTACAATATGTAGATTGACTATTTATTTTAGTTGAGCTGCTGTGAATGCTCCTAACACATCAGGGCAAGAACAAATCTTCAAATTTTCATACGTTTTTTTTGTAATTTGCAGGTCAGTGTCGGGTTGTATGTTGATTGAAATATGATTCGCAACCGTAACAAATATGGTTTTTCAAAGTTGTAATCATTAAAATGTTGAATACAACCCTCTAAGTTCATTTAATCCCATTGAATGACTTTTTAATGAAATAACAGCAATACCAAAGCAATTAAACAAATGCCCGACATTCAAACCTAGCAATTATTTATTAATATCAACCAGTTTTTGTAATCACTACTGGTTTGTAAATTAGCCGGTACAATTTGTGGTGAATGTGATTTTATCACCAGCCTTGATATTAGATATTACCGTATATTTGTGCATCAAGGCAAGCCGGATGCATTAAAACCAGTCAAAATAGTTCTGAATAAATTACCACGAGAAATATCATTGAGGTCAACCACCTATTTCAGTGATTCATTCTGTTCCATACAAATATTTGTTATTAACACATAGGTTATTTCATAAAGAAACATTAATTTTATAAAACAAATATTTATTTATTCGATGTCACAGTTTAAGATTATGTTAACAAATAACATTTTCATGCAGTCAATTCATATGTTTGCATATGAATTGTCTGCATGAATATATTTATAGATAAGTACTTTGATCGTCATGACGCGTGTGTGTAAAATGATCTGGCGAATGGTTGTATGCATTTATAATCAGATTAGGGTATCAGCAATACTAGAATCTGGAGGTTTCTAAAAGTCAAGGGATAATAAGAAAAAATAAACTGATCAAAAGCAGGCAAACATCATCAGAGTTAATCATGAATAAGCGTCTAAGCGCTAACAATAACAGCTTAAACAATCAAAACGTTTATTGACTGTAATTGGCTACATAAAGCGTAAAATAACAAAACGAAATCAAACAAGAAGGCGCGTAACACTTTGATTAGAGTGAATTACATCAATTAATCACGATTTTAAGTGCAATAATCGGCACAAGTGCTTACAAAACGCACTTGCTTCATTCCTAATACGTAATGCACTAAAATTTTATTAATCACTACCACCAATCAAATTGTTAACTAGCTCTAAATGTCAATAGACTTTGCACAAGTTCGATCGTTCGATAAGTCGACTGAATCGAATAGGAGTGACAGCGTTTGTCCGTCGACTTAACTTTGTGTAATAGAGGCCGGTTGTTCCACAGGTGGTACAGATGTAAGTGTCAAAATAATAATTGGATGTGAATATCTACTACTTATTATTAAATATACAAAAGGTTTTCAATTCGTAATGGAAGCTACACAAGGTCAAAGTACATAATAATAAGTCTCCTTTACTTATAATTAGGGATCGGATATTCCGATTTACCTACCTAAAGTACGTTTTTTACCGGCAAATGGTACAAAAGTATGGAAGCGGCTCCTATTATGCCAATTTTTATCATGAGATCGCAGAATTTCGTAATTCTTCCTTTTGTATGAAATGTAATACTCACAAGCATAATCAATATTTATAATCTATTTTAAACCAGGCAAGGCATTGCTTAAAAAATAACAAGTAAAGAAATCATACAACTCTATGTATTTGAATTAAAATTTTGCTGAAAATTTTGTTCATTCATTTCAGCCGAAAGACGTCCACTGCTGGACATAGACCTCCCCCAAGTGTCGCCACATTGACCGGTCCCGTGCCTCTCGTAAATTTTGTTCAATATTTCAATATTGAATAGGACAAAATGGTAAATATGACTGGGCATAATTCGTTTGGAGATAAACATTAAAATGAAAAAATAACTATCTATTTATTTTTAATAAACCGGGACTATTCCCGTACTGAGGTTCGCTCCATACTAGTCAACACTCAAACTTTAGATAAATATGCATCCGAAAATCCGATCTTTACTTATAACAGGCTTAGGTAAAATAAATCAGAAATCCTGAATCAAAATGGACTGAACTGGTCTTGAAAATAATTTTATAAGATGGGATTAAACTTTCAGAAATCTAGACTTCAAGCTAAAACCAAAACTAATAAATAAAATGAATTAAAAATAATAATTTTATTTAGTCAAATAAAGAACTCACACAAAATTCAATATAGCACAAATGATACATTAGGCGGCACGGTTAGCGCAGTGACTGAGCGATTGGCTGCTGCGCTACGTGTCGCGGGTTCGATCCCCGCACGGGACAAAGATTTGTATGATATACAGGTAGTTGTTCCGGGTGTGGCTGTTTGTGTATGTGAGTTTTAAATATTTGTGAACGCACCCACGATACTAGAGAAATTCCTAGCGTGGGGCAACGTTTCATTTAAAAAAAAAACACACTCAATACTTAAGACCAAAGCTAACACTGGATATGTCTCCAAGAAAAAGGAGCTATTTAGTACTTATAAAGTTGGCTTAGATTTAAAAACACTCGCACTTCAGTGCTTCGCCATGAAACCCGAAGAAGGTTAGCATCTGAATAGCTTGCAGAGAGCGTTTCCTTGTCCCTCCTCGCATGAGATAGCGACGTGCGAAATTAAAACCTCTCACCGTTTAGTCTAAGAAAAAGTATTTAAATGAAATGTATTGAGAAACTCGCGGGCGGAAATGAGGTTCTTTCAGAGCCACCTCATTCCCACTTTTTGAGTGACTGTTTTAAAAGTCCAAGCGCACTTTTTTCAAGATTTTCTTTACGTGTTTTTCTTTTATACCGGGTTCGCGCTTGACTTTTATTTTGTCTTCAAACAGTTAATATTATGAATGGATTTCAAATGCTGTTTATTTGTCGCAGACGACCGATGCAATTTGTGCTGCTTATCGATAAATTTAAATATCTTGGAAATTGCGTTTAAATTAATCACTTTTACTTCTGTGAATTCGATTTATTAAAAAGAAAAAGTTACATAAAATTTTGGATATTAACAAAGTATTCTATTACATGTTTTTTATTTGTTTTATTTTACGTGTTTACTCAAGGCTCTAAGTGTTCGGCCTTTTTAAGAAAAAAAACACATAAAGTAATTTCATGGTAGCAATCATTACATTCTGCACGTATGATGTGAAATATTCCTAAACTTGATCCACCCCATTATCTCTTAACAAAAACATAACTACCGTAATCAATTCATAATAGGTACATCCTGACGCGTACCTATTTGTGTCGATTTGTGCGTAACTAAACTAGAACAAGATCAAAGGGGCAATATGAATGGATGACATTGGCTGGACGATTACACAATGGTGTACATTGGTACACCGAACCCGAGTGCTGTGACAAAAGTAATTGTTAAATCAAAGCCGAATTTGTTAGCGGGACACAAAGCATCGTATTATTTTGTCATCTCTCTTATTGACAATGTCGAATTTCATAATTCACGAAACAATGTTTATGCTAATTCTATTCATGGTTTTACGAAGATGGGTTTGACTCGCAGACCTTAGGAAATTTATTGTTTCTTAGAATTCTACTTTGTACTGTCGGCCTACACATAAACGTGCTAAAATATTTTGAATATGTTACGCTTCAACGTCCATGACCGACCCTAACATACATTGAAAAAAAATATGCAGATGACTATCTGTGACGATGATTATAAATCATTGCTGAATCGGTTCTGTTCACTGTATACAACATTATTTTTAGTATATGCGAAACCTGAATATAGTTTGTTCAGAATAAGTAACCGAATCGATTCCAATAATTTTTAAACCATGTTATATTTTGTCCCAAAAATATTAAAAAAAAAGTTAAAAGTTGGACACCGAGTGATATTAAGTACCTATCGCAATAATTTGGGTACCTACTGTCAAATTATTATTATCAATGAGCTCCAGAAGCTGGAGGCGCGCGCGCAGACCTGCTGCGTAGTGATCACGTTTTTGCGCGGACAACCAGGTAACAGAACAAGCTTATAACTTTGTGATTTTTCATGATACAGTTATGAAATTTTGTATGTAGATTGTTCATATAAAAATACTAGACACGTGTTTCAGGTTTCGCATATACTAAAACTAATGTTGTATATGTTCATAATTATAGCATTAGACACTTCGCTTTGCATTGTAAGCAGTTCAGGCTTGGAATATTGCCCACTTGCGCAATGACTGGGGTTAGGGAGCCTTTATCACATGGGACAAGACCTCGTTGCTTGCAATCGGTGGTAACAAAACATTACACACATTGTTAACGTCTTATACTGACTAGTTACAAAAAACTGGCAGGTCATATTTACAATGCCAGCTTTTAGGCGATACTAAGGCATACTATTGATTCCATTGCATTCGATCTGTTTGATAGTGATTCCGCTTAACCTTTTGAACGCCAGAGCATAAACAGATGCGCGTGCCCTCTACGCCTAGCCACAATTTCACCTACAATTTTGTCACATATTTGTGTCGTTTGGCGTACAGGGAACGTGCTTGCTTGTCACGTATATGTGACAATGGAGTTCAAAAGGTTAAAGAATCTCTGAAGAACTCTGCTATACAGTGGTATAAAAAAATCAAAAAGTAGCTTAAAGATGTTTGTAGGATCTTCATATACAGACACATTTTCAGTTCCAGTCTCTGAACACGTGGGTGATTAATGGCAATGCCACGTGTAGGCAGATTATAATTTGTCTAACTAACCGTATCTAAAGGTAGTTCAGAGAGTTAATCAAACCTCTTTGCGCTGATTACCTCCTAATGAGTTGTCGTGAATGCCAACAACTACTCGTAAGTAATTTTGTACCGAGCCGTGTTAATTTTTAACACGACCGAAGGTAATTTAATTACGATTTTTTCCGATTGGTCAAATGAGTTTTAATTGTAAGGCTTTATGAGGAATGGATTGAGATGGTAATTATTAAGGTTGCGTTTGTAATTAATTAACGGAGAGTTTATGGAAGAGAAGAATCCAAGGAATTACGAGTTTTGATTCTTATGTTTATGATTACTTGACTCGGTCTACAAGTATATTTGGTCCTCCGTCGAAATAAGAGCACTTAAACATGTTTACTTACCAATAAATCATTCAGAAGTTTGACCAGGACAGTCCCTATTAGATCGCAGTTTGAAAGAATCAAATGCTGACCCCGTCATCGTCACCCTGTTTGACGCTTTTAACACTAGCCTGTAGTAGATGCATAGCAGTAGTTGCATAGATAGTACACGATAACAATAAACTTAGTTATTTATCGGCATTCGTGTAACATTGCAGCCATTTCAACCGTCTCAGTTAGAACGTAACTGCTTCGAGTGGTCGCAAGTTCAATTCCCAGATCGGGCAAAGTGTTATTTGGTTTTTCCATCAGGAATTTATCAGTAGCAGTCACACACACAGTCTGGATTTGTGCCCGGTTGGTGGCAATAGGCTCGCCCCCTATTACATGGGACTTAAACATAACTAGCGATATATGTGTGGACTATAAGGTACACCTCCGCCTAACCTTTCGGGGATTGCAGGCGTGATGTTATGTTAGGATGTTTATTTTTTTGAGCAAATCATATTGTGTGTAGAATTCGATCTAAAATTAGTAGCAGAGTAAAATTATATAGACAGTGTATTTTAGTACTCGTAGTAAGGTTTGGTTCAAATTATTATGTTATACTTATAGCTAAAATAGTATTAAGTAATGCTGTGTCTTTAGTTCTTTACATAGTAAACAAATGCATATTATGTTATACTACAGGACCGGAAGTAATTTAGTTTAACTTTGCAAAACACATAACGTCACGCCTGTAATCGCCGAAGGGTTAGGCAGAGGCGAACTTATGTGATGTGTACATTCCATCGCATTTTCCATTATTTAGTTTCCTTAAATACAAAAACTGTATCAGTTCGTGGTTGCAGAAAGGATGGCAATTTATCAACAAAAGCGATCTACTTGATCCTTTTACTTAGAATTTTAATTTAACCGATAATTAAGCCAATATACATCAGAACCAGCTGAATGAAATCTACGCTGTTTGAAGCACGACAAACAGAATTTTAAAGACCGAAAAAATTTAATAAACAAACTCACATGTTAGGGTCATGTTTCAATTTTTTCCTTTTACAATAGAGTCCACAATAGTTTTGTTTTTATCTAGGTTCCTAATCTTTATTCCTTCGCCTCTTGTCCTTGATCTAGAACAAAGATGGACTAGTAGCATCAGTCCATGCGTTGAATCGCAATTACATTCAGATGTTTGCAGTCCACAAGTATGTCAGACGGTTAATAAGGCGAGTAGTCACCGGCAGTGTGCGACGCATCCAAATGTACACAGTGTACACGGTGTAGTTTCACGGATGCGCACATGTGAAGCGATCTTTATCAATGTCACGGCGAAACATTTTGGTTGAATGGCCTAAAATGTAACCTGAACTTGAAAATACAGATGGTTGTATTGTCATGATTTCGCTGTAGAATGTACTCGAAGATTTTTGTATGATTATTGTTTCTATACTTAACACAGAAGCAATGAAAAACATATACTTATCAGTTGGCAATCATGCCTTACGAATTGTTGTGGGTAGTAAAACTCGATCCGACATAACTATAACCTACTCAAACATCATCTGCTTAACGTTTTGCTTAACGTTTTGCAACTATGTTGGGGTCGGCTTCCAGTCTTATCGGATGCAGCTGAATACCAGTATTTTATATGGAGCGACTGACTCCACAACCCAGTTAGTACTGGGTAATACGATACCCCTGGTTGTCAGACTATAACGTAAACAAACAAGACTAATAAATAATTAATTTAGTGCCAATTAGCGGTATGGTGGCAACTCCGAGAATTAAAAAGGAAGGAGCATAGCATGTAATCACTAATAGGGATACGTTGACTGGCTTACGATACTTGGAACTCGACTACTCAATTTACGGACAAAGATATGAGGAAGCAGATATTTTAGACAGACAAGAAGCGACACTTTGCCCTTTAAAATATCGTACTTTTTAAGGTCTCATTCATTTATACCAGTCTGGCTTGAAAAAAATGTAATGCCTAATTGCGTGTTCTACACCTGTTACTGTTAGCCTGCGTCATCCCACTGCTGGGCAAAAGCCTCTCCCCATGACGTCTAATTCTTCGGGCTCTAAATAAATCTAGGGCTGTTGTGGAATATTCTTTTGTTAAGCTGGTCCCGCCATCTCCTGCGACGTCTGCCGTGACGCATTCTGACTGTGTTGGAGGTCCACACCGTAGTTATTTTGGCCCACAGTTCACACCTAGCATAGCATACCATAGCATAGCAGCAGCCTATAATGTTCCCACTGCTGGGACACAGGCCTCCTCTCTATGAGAGGGAATGGGTTATAATCCACCACGTGGGTCCAGTGCGGGTTGGTAGATGTCACATGTTTTCGAATTTTAGATTCTAGGACATGCCGGTTTCCTCACGATGTTTTCCTTCACCGTTTTGAGGGCAGTGGTGATGAAATAAATTACACAAAGCACACACCTAACCTACCTTTTATTTAATGTCTACTTCTAATGCCACATGACGAAGGCCTTAATTTACCACAGGGGTGTCGAGTTGATGACCAACTGACACCAACTGTCCAAAGATGTGTATATCACGGGCATATCTTTTATATTGATACAGGTGTACTTATATTGTAGTTTTGTAGAAACAAAAAAATCCGAGCTATTATGATTATTAGACATGACATGATGACGTTAATTTATTTCCCTTAATATTTTAATGTTACTTTAAAAATTTTGGACGATTTTTCATCATGTATAGAAATAAATAGGGTGGACGTATTGTCTCACAACAATAGTGTGAACCAAGCTTTACAGTCTGGCTCTATTCATAAAGAACATTCGAGAACATTTGCCTCCCCCTACGCTAGACCGATACAATGAACGGTCATAGGGGACTGCAGGTTTCTCCATCAACGACTGATTGGTGATCAGATTTTGTGTCCAACATTTATTAAGGTTTATGCTTCCTCTATTCTACCTTTCAGAGTGCATTTTTACCCGACTGCCAAGGAACGGTTATGTTTTACGCGCGTATCTTTTGTTTCTATGTTTGTTTTTGTAAATGGCTGGATGGATTTCGACGATTAAGGTATCATTAAATTAGATTCGAATCCAAGTGTCCATAGACACGCACACTCCGGCACTCCGTTTTTTTAAAAATAAACAAGATTTTTGGTGCAAACGTTAATTTATTTTTATCCATACCTGTCGAGTGGGATATCAAAATGTTATTTTTTTTTTCATATATACCTGTCGTGTGGGATATCAAAATGAAGGAAATTAAATGGAGGTTACAAATATATATATAATATGTACATAATAAATGTTACTTGTTGAAGCATGCGTTGCCTATGAGATGACGAAGCTAGAAAGACGCAAGATGAAACATTTCTCTGTCCCCAGGGGGTTCAGTATGATGTACTAGATACGTGGTAAGCGTTTGTGCGTCGCGTCGGTGTCCCTCTCCATATAAGTTACATCTATAATAAATCGATGTATTTTCAGGTACGTACACGACGTACTAACGGTCACTTTCACGAACATAACGAAAGTATAAGCTATTAGGTCATACGTGTTCTGACGCTCGTCCGATGTTTACCATTCTCGGCGCAAAAGTTAGGACATTCAGAACTAAGAATCGCCATTAGCAGAATCGGGTTAATTAGTTGTAGCTACAGAAGTTCTAGGGTAAGGGTTTACTTTACCTACCTATGTTTTATTTCTCTATAGTAAAATGGATTGGTAAATTGTATGTGTGTACTGTTTTAGGTACCAACACCTCTGCCTAACCCTTCGGGGATTACATGCGTAATCTTATGCTGTACTAGCTGTTGCCCGCGACCTACTTCGTGTGAAATTATTAAAAAAAATTATATTACTTCCCTTTTTGAATCGGATTTTGTTAACAATTACAAGGGTTTTAATATTTTTACATGAAACCCTAATTATTTTTCAAAAATGTAGCCTTAGTTAGACCTTATAACATCAGCTATCTGCCAATAAAATTCCCGTCAAAATCGGTCCAGCCGTTTCGGAGATTAGAAGGAACAAACAGACAGACAGACAGACAAAAATTGAAAAAAAAAATGTGTTTTTGTTATAAATGCCGTATATATTTTCATATGCATTCAGTAAAAAACTGTTATTTTGATATTACAAACAAACACTTTAATTTAATTTATTTGTATAAATTGACCGTCGGCTTTTACATTAGTAAGCTCACCTCACAATACCCCAGTAAGTTTTAGCATTTAATGCAAATAAGTACCGTAATGTAAGATTTAATTCTTCTTCTGGTGCCTGTCCTATTATTGAAGGTCATCAACTCCGAATATGCTTAACGCAGATAAAATATTTTTATTCCAATTAAAGTAACGGTATAGTTTCCGTCAGATCAATTGTACAATAATAAGGATAATAAATAAATAATAATATTTTAACGATTGTGGTTTCCATGCGATATTGAAACTTTTAAACAGGTAATTTTTCCAATCAATTACACATTTTTTGCGGTAAAAATCAAGAAGTTGTGTTATCGAGACATTGGAATACCAAAAAATGAGTATAAACTCGATAATATTAAAAGAATCGTGTCCGGACAATCTATAGGAGCGTTAGCCACGGTTGTATAAAGCAATGCATTCATTACGGTACGGACAAAACGGCTATTTTCTTATCCTATTCATTCATATTATTAAGAAACATGTCTGGAACTAATTCTTTGAAATAGTAACTATTAAATGTTGAAATAATTATTTTTTCTTGCAAATAGCAGATTTTTTCGCACTAATAAGAGAATAATGTACCGTGTGCATACGCATAATTTGAACGGATGAGAGACAGAACAAAACAGAATATATGCTGCTAAAATGCGTGCCTTGCCAATTGTGTGACTTTAGATATGCCAATTTTGCATCCATCGCGCTTGACTGTAGCCAAATAGTAAGTTGAAAATATGCTACATAAATTATAATGAAAATACTTCTTTGTCCAAAACATTTTAATATTCATAATATTTGTACATTAACTGTTTACAAAATACGAGTTCCTCGTAAAACAGTGATAAAGTGATGCTCGTAAGAGTCCTCACTATTAACTGAACATAACCAATGGCTCCATTGGTTTATACGTATCATAAAATTTTATGAAGTTAGGTTGCATTTACTTTGAATCAGGTCAACACTGACCTAAAACTATTAATAGGCTTGGTGACAAAGAAAGGAGTAACAGTGTTTTTATCGTATTTTTTAGGTACTTCTGCAGCTTTCCATTCACTTAGCATCCAAAAAGTTTCTACTTGAGTGAATGCGCGAGTCTCTTTTTTTAATGTTTTTTTTTTCGGATGGGAAATCATCAAATAACCCACTCTGGGCGGAGCGGAAGGGAGTGTCAGACTTGTACTGACAAAAATCCATCCATGTTCCTTCTTTGCCCTTTGTGTTTCAGGGCCACGGTATCTCTTTCGAACAGTTCCGCAGCCCTCGCAGGCATCGGCCCATGCGGACCCCTTTCTGTGTGCTGACATCTCTTTGAGGCGCGCGTGGAACACAAACTCTCGAGTCTCGAGTCTCTTAGCCCTCCATCCAGAAGTAGTTGGAAGAACACCGTCTGGCTTTAGTAAGAAAGAATCCGACAGCTTTCCTGTCGAAGGATTGGTGATGATGATGGAATCCTTCCACAGGAGAAACACCCACAACGATATAACCTACATTTTCTCTCATAGAATTTATCATGGTGTACAATAAATCATATTCTATCCATCTATCAATCTCTAGTTACCTTATAAAAAGAAGTCAAGGGGCCTGTGAGTTTATAAGTGAGCGGGATGGCTTTGAACAAAACATAGCGACAGAAGTGGACGTGCTCATGCATTCATTATAGAGATGTCGAAGTAATGATGATGACTGGCACTACGCTATCGTAAGTCGAATCTACAAGCGACGTACCTACCTACCTCCCTTCATGTATCATTAATATTTAATTTTTCTATAGTCACGGAAAATTACACTGTGTAAGCGGTTGTTGCAAATACCTACAGAAAAATTGTCTGACTGAAAATACATCTATACATATAAAATTCAAAGTCCTGACTGACTGACTGACTAATATATCAACGCACAGCCCAAACCGCAGGTCCTAGAGACATGAAATGTAGAGGGCGTATTCTTTGTGAAGAGTAAGTATCCACTAAGAAAGGATTTTTCGAAATTTCACCCCTAGAGGGTGAAATGGGGGTTTGAATTTTCCGTGAAATTTTATATTCTCGGGGTCGATTTCCTCGAAAATTGGAGTACACACTCTGCCATTAAAATTATGAGACACGTGTATCACAGTATTTAAAAATCATCCCCCAACACAGTCAAATAGGGCTCCGAAAGTCACGTAGACGGGCGCATGGCCCCTTTTCTATTGTAAATGCGAAAGTTTGTGAGGATGTATGGATGTTTGTTACTCTTTTACGCAAAAACTACTAAACCGATTTGAATGAAATTTGGTACATAGATAGTTAATAACCTGGATTAAGACTTTTTATCCCGGTCGTATGATCCCGTGGGACAATTATTGAAATCCACGTGGGCGAAGCCGAGGGCATAAGCTAGTGTTTTATAAAATTCGTCATTGTATTTTTTCAATCTGTTCCAGAGTAAATATGACACCCACACAGCAAAAGGGACTTCCCTGTTTCTATTAATACCGGGAATTTATTATTGATCTGTTATCTACTGCAACAGTCTGCTGTTACTGACGTTATTTTGCCTACGAGTAACTTAATACTTCTATGTCTCAATACGCGTTACACTGACAACAACCTGTATTGGTGTTTCCATCTCGTTTATTTGAAGAAATATGCTTTTCTCTGTTTAGCACTTTCTCTCTCTCTCTGATTCATTCTTACATTCTTATTTTAATCTTAGTGGAGCAAGCGTGGTGATGAAGCGTGGAGCTCGTATCTCCTCTGTACGAGAAGAAACTTATGCCCTGCAGTGCAAGTGTACTGGGAGCTGTCCCACTGCAGGGTATGCGTCTCTTCTCCCGTTCGTTGTCCACGGTCCACAGTACACAGTTTGGATGAAAAGCAGCAGAATAACTTATTGATTTTCTTCTTTGGTATTTTAATTGCTATGTGGCGTCCAGGGAGAGGATAAACGAATAAATAAATAAATAGGTTGGTATGTATGTTTTATTTGTGACTAACCCGCGACTTTCATCCGCGTGAAATTATATTTAAAAAAAAATATTTCTTCCCTTTTTGAATCGCATTTTATTACGTCAAATAAAAAAATAAAATATAAAAAGGGTGTTATTTCAAGGGTTATATTTTTTTTGCACGGAACCCTAATTATTTTTCGAAAATAAAAGTAGCCTAAGTTAGACCTTATGACAGCAGGTATGCCAGTAACAGTCTCAACAAAATCGGTTCAACCGTTTCGGAGATTAGCCGAAACAAACAGACAGAAAAATTGAAAAAAAATGTGTTTTTGATATAAGTGCCGTATCCATTTTCATATGAATTTAGTAAAAAAGCTGTTATTTTGATATTACAAACAGACAATTAAATTTTATTTATTTGTATGTATAGATATGTAGGACATCTACATTTTACGCAAACGTTGGCGTCCACCAACCAACTAGCACCTCATAAACGCAGGGCTAGGTGTCGCAATCCTAACCGCGACCGCTACTGGGAGGCACAAGACATTTGACCTCTGCCTCACTTCATGTTTCATAAAATTGTCACCATGTGTTAGAAGCAGTAATAAGTTATTTTAAATCCCCGAGATAAGATAGAGATTGGTAAACATTGCGTAATTGCTCATCATTTCGTACTCGCCAGTAGCCATTAGTTTGCAATAAAAGCCTAACACAGGAGAGCAAATACATATGGAATCATCATCTGCCTAGCCTTTTCCCAATGTTGGGAAAAGGCAGTGTTTCCTATGTTGGGGTCGGCTTCCAGTCTAACCGGATGCAGCTGAATACCAGTATTTTACATGGAGCGACTGCCTATCTGACCTCCACAACCCTGTTAGTACTGGTTAATACTGTACCCCTTGGTAAGGCTGATATTTGCATATATTATTATGATTTAAAATTAAATAAATCATCAGTATTCGCACTGTGGGCTGTGGAAGTAGTAAATTGAAGATATCACCTGTCTGTCTTCTGTCTTAGAATTACAAATTTGTTTAAAATGTCACGATTGAGAAAACATCGAAACAAATAATCATCTTACATCTTCAAATTGTTAAGGTTTCAGAGTTTGGGCCATTGACTACCTGTAACGACTGAAATACATATGGAATAACCCTCCTTTTTGCTTCGCCGTAGTCAGATAATAAACATAAATATGTAATTATGGATCAGCGACAGTTTGTCAAGATTACAGCACACTAAAACCAAGTGAAATAGGTATGCATAAAACATAGTGATATCAAGACAGTCACACGATTCCCTAAATCATCACTAAATCCTGAAAACTCAAATATATTATTAAAGTCAGATGTAAACCAATTCCTTTGTACGGCCCACAGGGAGCCATGTCAGGCGCGGCTGTAGCTTGCGAGCAGAACTGCAGTAATGTTATGCATAAGACGTACTCGCTCCGTAGTAACATCACAGGCAGCTACTCAACACATTCAAATCAGTTTTATTACAAAATAACTTTGAATGACGCCTGTTAATGAGCTACAAGACTACAAGACATAACTCTCTCCCTTTCACTCACTCTCCGAACACGTATTAAAGAAAGAGATAGTTGCACAAACGATGGGACGCGGCATGGCGCGAAGCCAAAACGTATTATCGTAGAGCTCTTGACCTAGAGTTACATTTATAAACAGTAAAAATATTCACGTGTTGACGGAATAGTTGAACAACGATAACAAACGCTGGGAATTGACAAAACAGATGTTTTTTGACGCAAAAATAGAATGAATGAAGAGGCGGGAAGTAGGTGTGCTTCGACGAGCTAGCTCTTCTATCAGGGTAATCTCTAGTTAACAGTATTTTTTTGTGATTTTTTCTGTTGTTTATTTTTAATAGATGAAGCTAGCAGAGAAGTACTAAATTTTTTTAAGTACTTCTCTGCTAGCTTCATCTATCTTCATCAAAGACATGCAAAATATTGATTAAGATTACACAAATTATTGTGATTCCATGACCTACCATCAATAGTTCATTACCCTTTCAAACTAAGAATTTCAAGGTTGGAGTCGGTGCTCACCCACTGAATCAGCCCGGTACAGGTACAGCCCCAACTGAGGAGTAGGTAGTTGAAATTTTCTTCATCAGCCGTGTTTAGTTAGTTTGCTTTATATTAAATCAGAAATATTACAAAGCTTGCACTTTTTGCAAGCCGCTCATCGAGCACTACACAATTCATAGAGACACTAGATTGCTAAAATTACGACTTGGCATAAAAACTGCGAACAAATTACGAAATAGAACACTCTTATCTTAATATTAATTCCCATTCAAAGCGTGCAATATTTTCAAAGTATCTATTTGATTTTGAAATATGCAAAGAATGTCCCAAAAAGTGTTTACTTCGCAAATTAAGACAATGTTCTCAAGTCAGTAACTAAATAGACTGACGCTGTTTTCAAAATGTGAGTCACCTTGTATTTACGCATTATTATAATAGTAATTTGTTTAATAATTGTTTTATTTACGCTTCACGGTCACCAGTGGCTTGCATAACCGTTGCAAATCGTTTGAATGTCTAGAATAGATAACAGTAATGATTTCGTCGAGTCCGTTCAGATTGT
Source organism: Noctua janthina (assembly GCA_963576755.1). Taxonomy (NCBI): domain Eukaryota; kingdom Metazoa; phylum Arthropoda; class Insecta; order Lepidoptera; family Noctuidae; genus Noctua; species Noctua janthina. The sequence continues at coordinate 13,158,324 of OY755055.1, forward strand.
GTTCTTTTGTTATTTTATTTCTTTTTGTTGCTGTGTGCTTATTCCACGGTTATCTGCGTATAATACAGTATTGGGATAGTGTGTCAACTATGCGTAGTAAAAGTGGGCTAAACAAATTAGGTAAAGTGCGAGTTGCCAACAGAGTATTTAGAATTAATCTCCAATTTTTTTGCCAAACTTTTATTTAAAGTCTTTGTTTCAGTGGTAAAAAAAAGGATCGAATTCGACCCTGTATTATAAAAAAAAAAACGAACATTAACATACAATTTTCATCCCAATCAAAAAAACACTCGACATTAATCCGATCGTCATTTATTTCCCCACGAAGAACAAGCAACAGCCGTAACAGAATCACAAACGACATTAAACGTCCCATATAACCTCACAAATTATTACATACGCCTATCAAAACAGGAGAACAGAGACAATACAACTGTCTCAACAAATTACTGCCTCGGTACACTCTGTGATCGTAACGTAACTGACAATGTGAACGTTGTAAACGTGTGACCTGATATTGGCACGCAACGCTACAGGTGTCAACTGACTGGTAATTCCCGAAGACGTTTAGATATGTGCCTTATGTGCGGTATTATTTGCTATTGAACAGGATTATATGTGTTGTCTAGTTGAATTAGTGATGATATTTTAGAGCCTTAATTTAATTATACTAGCTGTGCCCCGCGGTTTCATCTGCCGCTTGCTTTATTTTTGCTCGGCTCCTATTGGTCGTAGCGTGATGTTATATAGCCTATAGCCTTCCTCGATAATTGTACTATCCAACACTAAAAGAATTTTTCAAATCGAACCAGTAGCCCCTGAGATTAGCGCGTTCAACCAAACAAACAAACTCTTCAGCTTTATAATATTAGTATAGATAAGGCTACGACTAAGAAAGAAAATAGATGGGTCAGTATGAGTTTACTTTCGTGTCATAACAGCTTAGTCGTAGTATTATATTATCTGTGGCTTAGTCAACTTATTTTAAGTAGACTGAAAGTATTGACGTTTAATTGAAAAATCGATAAAGTCCGAATTCTTCAACTTTGTCACAGTTACTCTTATATTTGACATTATCAAAAGACATTCTAAGCATTAAATAAATCAGTTAAACAACGGAAAAACGTCAGCTTCTATGTCCACAACAATATAATTATCAATAGTTCTGAGACCGTGGCTGCTCGTGCGTTATAGTTTTCATTCACTAGTTTCCCCTTCTATTCTTGAGTAGAAGGTCAAACAGTATAGTACATTCATAGAGTATTTCTACGTCCATTTCTACATGGTTTTTACGAGCAAGGTCACATCTACGCATGGAAACCGTAAGAGCACTAACGTGATGTGGCCAGCTAACTGCAGCAGCAGACAACCTAAATGTCAGTGAAATTGAAGGTTTATGAAACACTAGCTTATGCCCACATCTTCGCCTACATGGAGTTCGGTAATCGTCCCACGGGATCATACTACTATAGGGATAAAAAGTATCCTCTATGTTACCAGGTTATACGAAAAAAAGCGTTTATTCGTGGTAACCTCCAATTACAAAAAAATGTTACTTCTGCCAAACTGTAAAGCAGTTTGTTGGCAGATGTAGCTCCCATATACATGCAATATTACCTATATTTTAAAGTAACTACTCGAAGGTACTTTTTTATCAACAACAAGAATAAACATTAACTAGAACTAAACACAAATATTTTACTGTAATTTCATAAAGGCTGACTAGTAGTGAATTGAAACGTCACTACGCAATCCAAAATGCATTAGGGGGCCCACCATGACGTCTCAAAGTAGGAGGAACCCCAGCGCGGGAAAGAGACAGAGCTATACAGGTCGTCTAGCGCCATCCTTCCCCCACACCGGAACCACTCCCGCTCTAAGACGCCACAGCAGGACACCAGCATTCAGCCAATAACATCCTAAACCGCGCAATGGCATTTCAATTCACACTGGCGAAACTGCGAACATAAGCTATTATGACATAATCTATGCATCTCCATATAGGCTATGACAAAAAAGTGTTAAAAAGAAACTTCCTCAATTTATTTAAAAAAAAAACTATCTATGTGCCAAATTTCATCCAAATCCGGTCAGTATTTTTCGAGTGCAAGAGTATTAAACATCCATTCATCCATCCTCACAAACTTTTACATATATAATATTAGTAAGATTGCAGCTTTACCTCAGGAATGGTAGCGTATAGACGATGCCTCTGGTATTGCACCATTTGGTGCGATGACCAATGAGGGACTTACATTCTTATTCAATGCCATAATTTTGCCATAATGGCAGGCCGCTTGTTCGAAGAATATACACTAATCAAAATTAATATTAATGTCAATAGGTATTACTTAGATTTAGGTATGTTGACAATAATTAATGTCTTTAAAAGCAGTTATTTTAAGATGCAGTCAAAGGTGCTCAGAATTATTACATTATATGAATATCAAGTGGGCAGTGAGTGAGGGCAGGCACTTAGTAAGAATTTATATTTCGTGATTATTGGTAATCAATGTTGTTAATAATACAACTCTACGTGAAAGTCACAAGGCTTTTCCATTTGAACAACATATTGATAACGTCCAAAATGCGTGGAATTTATTAATATGAACGCCTAATAAGGGGGATGAGTTGCGTACCTCAAATTGTTAGCGTAGCCATTGTGGTCCCTATCCAAAACTTCCCCTGTACAGGTGCCAACTCAGGCACTTATAGAAGGTAAGTTATGAACAGCATCCCGTATTAGTGGGGAACACGAAACATGTTAGATGACCGTGGTCCAGAACTGCAAAGAATTTTCATTATAACCTGCGCATTCATTCTAGAGCCAAAAATAATATGATATCGGTGTATTGTATAGATTAGTAACGCGTTGTGGTGTGGATAAACGTTACTAAATATAAAACACGAGATCGCACTTATTTATCATCCTGTTAGTGATTAAGCCGCATATAAAGACTGAGCTACACTGCAAGCAGAACGTAGCTTGGTGGCGCAGCAAATCTCTATAAACTTAGGTTATGTGTAGACGCATGGACACACGCAAAGCATTATTTTATCAACATTATATTAACAAATGAATAAAAAAAAAAAAAAAAATTAAATAAAACAAACTTAGATTATGCGATAAAAAACAAAGCACATGGTTTGGTGCTTCAAATCCAATGCAAACCAGAATACAGGTAGAGAATGCCTTGTGGCATTAAGTTCGCCTTTGTAATAAATAAATAATAGGTACTTTGAAGCAAGACTATAATGGCCTTTTGCTCACTGTCTACCTATACGGGGTGGAAGGTACACCGACGCGAAAACGGTTACCACGTATTCAGTACTTCATTCTGAACCCCCCACATAGAAACGTTTCGACGGTAATTTCTAAAAAACAGCTGGTTCATTCATTTTGATCGTGTAGGTAGGTATTGCACTTTTGTAGGAAACAGCTGTTTTTTTTTTAATAGCCGATCAAAAATTTCTATTTAGGGAAGTTCAGAATGATGTACTGACGACACACCGACGCGAAAACGGTTTCCCTTCCATCCTGAATAATTATCATTATTGTTCACACAGACAACGTGCCTAGGTTTCTATCAGACTCGAGCAAATCTTTAACTTACGGGCCCTCATTAACTGAAAAAACTACGCATGATACGCATCGCTATCTTTGTAACGCTGCAAATCTACACGGTGTAACCGAGCTTAATCATTCAGATTTGATTGTCGAAGTGAATGCCACCGCACATTTTGTGCGTGTACGATTTGGCAGAATACTCCGTGACCCACTGTTCTGACGGCAGATCAAGATGTCGATCAATTACGTGCGAATTATAACTCGAGTAGTAATTGTATGTTCGTGTCTTGAATCATTATGATTTCGGTATAAAATTAATATTAGGTAATTAACTAAATTCAACTTAATAGGAAAAATAAAGACGTTATGATTTCTAATGTAGTTTACAGATTGCAAGGGAGGTAAATAGTCATTATAATATTAATAATACGATTATTAACTCTCAAATAGTTTTGAAACTTAATAATCTTACTTTACCTAGGATAAGGATTTCTTACAAGCATATCACAAAAAGATCCATGGAGTGTCCCATGCTCGGCATACAACTGGTAGATCGAGTTCCTGACGTTGAAATCCGAAGACGTACAAAGGTTTTCCATATTGGAAATAGCGTTACGGAGCTCAAATGGAGTTGAGCAGGACACCTAGCCAGGCGCAGTGATGACAGGTCGTCACCGAATGGCGTCCAAGAACGAGAAAAAGAAATGTGGGTCGTCCGGCGGCGAGATGGGCAGACGACATAGTTGCCATAGGGGGAAAAACTTGGATGAGACTGGCACAAGAAAAGAGAGGTATATACCCAGCAGTGGCAGAGGTCGGGCTGTGGATAATGATGAGGTTGATATCACAAAAAAAACTAAAACAAAATAAGATGAAAATGAAGTCAGGCAGTAAGTAATAACACTATATTTTACGAGTCGCCCGCGCCGTTATATCAGTTCGTACGGTCCACGGAAAAGAAATAATACGGTAATATAATTTTGATTAGTTCCGATAAAATACTAGACTACAGGTTTACGAGAAAAGTCAGTAACCGTAAGAGGTTTTTACATCGTATTCGCACTTTCCAATGATATCTGTCATAAAAATGAAAAAGATCTATGCACTGAAAGAATGTAAGGTAAACCTAGCCTTGGTTTATCATACACACTAAGCTTAACTAATGGATTGATGTACGTTTTCGTGACGCAATGCAGGTAGCAAATTAGTGATTGTTTTCAAATTAGTTTCAGGCATTACAGATTTCTCCAGATTAAATCAAGATTTCTACGACACCCACAGGTTTTGATAAGGTGGTGTGTTTATTAATCTCATCATCTGCCTAGCCTTTTCCCAACTATATTGGGGTCGGCTTCCAATCTAACCGGATTCAGCTGGATATCAATATTTTACCCAGTTAAAACTGGGTAATACGATACCCCTTGGTAAGACTGGTTGTCAGACTTTTTTTGGGCTACCTAACGAATTCCTAGCAAAATCAAACAATCACTTTATGAAGCATTCTGTTATACAAATATTTTATTTCACTTTTGCATATTGATCAACACTTATCAAGTATGTTGCTTACACGTACATAATATAATTAGTTTCGCCAAAAGAATAAATAAAGGTGCAGTCAAACGAAGCACAAACCTTCATCCTCTAGTACATTCATGGATGAACGTAACATTCATTTACTAGGAAACAACATAACATAATTTACGCGGACGCCACGCGGTTTTATGGATTAAAGGATAAGGAATGTTGTCTCCAATTAAATAGAGCCCATTTTCCTATAACAGTGCGGTCTGCAGAAAATGAGCTCGCGGATTCCGCGCAGCGAACGCGCGGATAACACATTGTGTAGACGTAAAGAAACTTGTATCAAATAAACGCGGCCTAGTAATAATTCACGCCTGTAACCGTGTAAAATTCAAAACAAATTAAAATCTGATGAAAAGCAATATCATAAATAATATCAATTTAGATTTATTTATTAAAGTAGTTGTAATAACGTTCACACGTGCGCTGCTCTTGCGCGTCTAAGGAAGCGGAACACGCGGGTACTTCCATCATACATCCTCGTTTTGTACGCTCATTGTTACGTCAGTATGCGCCTAATTGAATTAACTTAGGTAATATCGTACCAATATGTAAAAACACTCTTTATATTGTAAGTGAATACTGTAATGGAATGTTGTACCTACATACGACTACAGGTTTAAATGGTGCGACTTTAAACGCGAATTTAATCGTCATTAAAATTTTCTAACACAATTCAACACCTCGATTGGTGTAATTGCATAACACACGCACAATGCTAGTACATTTGATAATTCAACAATACGTTGTGATTATTTCTAATTTTTGAAATAATGGATTTAAAAATAGAAGTAGGTTCAATGATCGCAGGAGATTTCCGTCGTACTATAGGGACTTATGGGGTTTCTTGGTACGATTTTCTAAGTACATAAAATAAGGCTCCGCCGGCACTACATAATAAGCTTGGAGAGCGGGAGAAAACAACTAATAGTCAATCGATTGCGTCTTCACTTTCGACTTTTAAGCCATGTTTACACAGATAAGACCGCCCATTGAGTGGCATGTATGTAAAATATCTCGTTGCTTAGCTTACAATATCGCGCAAGTTAAATATTACAGGTTTTCAGGAGAGATAAGGAACTGATTAAATATTATGAAATACTTCAGAGGCGGTATAGTATTTTAAATAGTCTATGGATTCATTAAAAATCTCTAAAGTATCAGTTTATTGTCTCTCCTGAAAACTTGTAATATTTAACATGTGCGGTATTATTAGATAAGTAAAGATTTATGTCTGTGTTTATCCTGCCTCTTCAACAAAAAACTATTTTCAAATTTTCATTTGACAAGCAACGATTGGCAAAAACATTGGTCATTTCATAATTTTACAACAACAAGTTTGGAAAATAAGTTACTTAAAAAAATATTTACCCGATAAACTTTTATTTGATAACGTATTATTTGACAAACAATTCATTTTATTTTCATGTCATCTCGTAAAACAACGTTTGAAATATAAACGTTTTATATTTTTTATTTGCATTACACAGTACGCAATTTATTGCGTATTATTGCGGGTCGGCTATTGGGGTCGGCTATTGGGGGTCGGCTTTCAGTCTAACCGGATGCCGCTGAATACCAGTATTCAGCGGCATCCGGTTAGACTGAAAGCCGACCCCAACATAGTTGGGAAAAGGCTAGGCAGATGATGACACATTACGCAATTTCAACTCACAATGTAACAACAAATACTTAGGATTCAAGAGCGAGCGAAGCGAGCTCGGGACTTGTGGCACCCCGAAGTTAAGGTTAGGTTACTTTAAACCCTACAAACAGAAATAGGAGCCCTGCATAGCGGGGCTACCTCGACTGCGCCTATTACAAAATATTGATATTATGTCTTATTTTAACAAACTTTGATAACTGATTGTTTTCAGGAATGTAAAACACTAAGCGTGCATACAATATGAGGGGCCGTAAATTAGATCTAAGTACTAACAATAATGTAGGACATATAATTTATTAAAACAATAAGTATTATAAAACGATAACATGTGAACAATGTACGTATGTGAATATAAAGGTTGGTTTTTATTTAATTTATATCTAATTCGTCTTTTACCTGAACTTGAAATTGGATAGGTTACTCAAGTTCACGTTTAAAAAATGTTACAAATAATAAGCATTAATATAACAACATATTACTGAAGGGCACGCGACTAAATAAAATTATCAAACCCTACTTCCTACTAATATTATAAATGCGCAAGTTTGTGAGGATGTATGAATGTATGGATGGTCGTTACTCTTTCACGCAAAAACTACTGAACGGATTTGGATGAAAAGCACATAGACAGTTTATAACCTGAATTAACACATAGGATACTTTTTATCCCAGTAGTATGATGCCGTGGGACAATTATCGAACCACGCGAAACCATGCGGGCAAAGCCGCGGGCATAAGCTAGTTTTAAAATAAAATAAACATAATTTATGAAACGTTGATGCAATTTCTAATATATCGTCTATCATTTCGTCGTGTTATATGTTACTTGGCTAACGAGACAGAAAGTGAACATAAAGGAGTGATACGTCTAGAAAATATACCCGATAATAATACTATGTAAGCGAATAAAAGTTATAACAAATAAACGAAATATATTGTTTTACGTGGTTGTAAAACATGCGATAAGTTTACCTTTAAGTTTTAAAACTTACGCAAATATTGCATTACTAGATATTTATTTCTAAATACCAAAAGGTGCTGAAAACCTCAAACGGCGCAAATACAATCATTTTATTGGTAGTTATGTGTTTGAGCCGTTTGGGATTGAAACACTAGGGCCATGGGCTCCGAGTGCCCACCTAGTATTTCAGGAAATCGCCAAGCGGTTGGTCGACTCTTTACGTGACCAGAGGGCGGGCCTGTTTTTTGGCCAAAGAATCAGCATTGTCATCCAACGTGGCAATGCTGCCAGCCTTCTGGGCAGTTTTCCTGTTGACAGCGATTAGGACGTATTTTTTGACACCCTGTCATCATCATCATCATCATTTCAGCCGAAAGACGTCCACTGCTGGACATAGGCCTCCCCCAGGTGTCGCCACATTGACCGATCCCGTGCGTCTCGCATCCAGCGGATCCCCGCAACCTTCACCAGGTCATCGGTCCACCTAGTGGGAGGCCTTCCAACGCAACGTCTTCCAGATCGCGGTCGCCACACCCCTGGACACCCTGTAACCCTGTTTGAAACTTGTACATATTTTTATTACTATTTTAGATTTGTGGTTTGTAAATAATGTAAATAGATAGTTATGTTTAAAGAAGATCAAATACAGCACTTAGATACAAGTCAGTGTCGAAAGATGTTTAGACAACAATAAAATTAGCATGAGGGCATTGTGAAATCATGACATTATGCAGATTCAATATCTGCAAATATTTACGGCTATCAGTTTATGATAATGACAGAATGCATCTTTACAGTGCAATAGCACAAATATTCAGCAATCATTTGGAGTTATAACGCCTATAAATACTTCTTTTAATAGACATTTTATTAAGCAACTGTGACATTAAATGCCATTAACCTTATTTGAATGATGTTTTGCATTTTTAAAATTGTGTTTATTAGCTGTCATTGCCATCAGCAGTGATTTTGCGCAAAAGTGCGACAAAGAAACTAAACAACTAATATAAGGCGAACGAGGACCTTTTCATATTTCGTTCGGGTCTTTCGATAGTTCGCGGTGTGAACCAAAGTACCTATAAAAAGATGTGAAACGATGCCTCGTTCGCCTCGCTCGCCCGCCCGCCGGCTGGCGGTGTGAGCTGTGTTTAACAATCTGTCACTATGTTCTTACCTACACGCTAACACAATAATATCCGAAACCACCCAGCCGATTTGAATGAAATTTTGTAAATGTGTATGGTTAGTTCTAGCTTACAAGATAGCATAGGTTTGGGCACGACAGGAGCGAAGCACGGGCGGGTCGCTAGTAAAAATATTACACCAGTACAGTACAGCAGCAGGACTCTGGCAAGTAGTAAATGCCGTTTGAAAAGTTTTGTCGAGTGTTATCCTTAAAGATCGATCCAGATATTCCATTCTTCAGTTTATATTTAACGAGGACTACCTTACCAAAGAGATAACACATGTATAATAAATAACTTTGATCACAAAATGTCTATGACAACTTTACATAATACAACGCAACAGCTAAAATCATAACAACGTTATGCTGTCAAGCCTTCCATAAAAAAACATTGTTTCCACAGCATTTAGCGTCGAATCCGTTATTTGCTTTGAAAGCATCAAAGATGGCCGCTGCACATTGTGACAGTTCCGTAACCCGTTCATTTGAATACCGCCATGGAAAGTCGTTGGTAGTTTCATAGCGCACTCATACGTATAATTGTTGACTTTCCATAATAAGCGGGCAATTTGTGGCCACCGATTTTATGTCGATGGCCACAGATGTATTAGGTACCGGTTATTTCATAATTACATCCTATCTGCTGTTATTAAATCGCTACATTTGAATGATTCTGTATTGGCATTTGTTCTGCTTTATTGTTATTTGTTCTTGCTTTATTATTCATAAATTTTGTATGACATTTTGTTCTTGGTACAATACTAGAATTCAGTCAACATTTAATGCGAAGTTCTAGAAATGTCAAAATTGAAATACTCCTTCGTCGTTAGTGACACTAATTGGCTCTCATAGATCTTTGGTCTGATTTAACAGGCATTTTGTATGCTATTTCTGAATTACTTTATTTTTAATAAATACATGTTTTTTCTCGGTATTTCTATTTACTAATTTCTTGTAGCCAATATTGTCGTAGGCGAACGTGCGTGGTATGTGGGTGGAACTCCCACGTTCGTCCCTGACGCAAACTGAAGATCACATGCTGTTCCCGTAAGTCTCTTTGACATTTCTAGCCCTTTGTTACTTCCAGGAGCCAAATTACACATGACATAATAATAACACAACACCTCCACCACCACATTAGACTGAGGTGTAAGTACCTAATATAGATCACCCCCCTTTCGCGAAGTATATTTAAGCCACACGTACCTAATATCAAGCCGATTAACTAAGAGATAATTATGACTCAAATTAACAACGCGTCATAAAGGACCAAACCAAAAAAAAAAACATCCATGTCGTTTACACAAATTAATTGTTTGTTTATTTTTCATAAACAGTTAGCAAACTATTAAACATACATCTAGAAAAGTTACCGCGTCAAAATATACAGATACATTATCTGTTTTTGCTACTAAAACTATTTTAGCATAATTTATTGCCATCACGTGGCTGGAGTTTCGGAAAGACGTAAGCTGTTTAACGGCTAAAATAACATTGGTAATGAGCTTATTGAAGACTACAATAATATCAGTATTAGATATCTCAACTCTACGGTTTGTACATACGTGTATTTTATTCATGTTTTGTTTCTATTAAACAATTTAAATCCACATGTGGTCACATGTGGATTTAAATGGTTTAATATTTATAGGGATGTTAAATTAGATTCGCAAAGATTAAATTCGCAAGATTAAATTCTCATAAAGGACAGCCAAATGGCTATTCTTTATTCATTTTGATGAGCCCGGAATCGTTGGACGCGATCTAATTCTATCTGTCGAAAATAATGGAACACAGTTTTATAATATTATAAAACGGAAGACACTATTTATAACAAACGCAATACATTGCGTCCCACAGCCCTTCCACTGTTATTTTAGTTCTGACTTTTCATAACTATCAAAATCAAAGTGTTCTTTAATCTCGTAACAAAATTGTGAAAAGACGGTAAGTACTAAATTTGTTTTTGGAAAACAGATAAAAAATAGCCAGCATCAAATTAAGAAACAATTTGCTCAAACTTGACCTCTAAAACTAAAGATCATGTGAACGACTGTGACAGTTCACAAGGAGGCCGATACTCCTCCCCTGTGGAACAATCACCGCGGTCTCTCACGGCATGACCCTAACTGTATCACTTACGATCAATTTATTGCTATCGAACTAACTTTGTGAGACAGAGACGATCTTTGGCATGGTAGTGTACTGTATAGAACTAAAGGAGCTTGTGGAGAACTACACTATTTTTCTGTGCCTTACCATTCTATGTCAATCACTGGAACGTTTGACGATCGTACCTAAGCACGATCCAGATTACGATTGACAATTGTCACAAAATTACGAATAGAAAGACACTCTAGGTATATTCTATTTAAATAAATGCAAATGTGTCTTAATTCCGTTTTAGAATTTCGCTTTTAAACATCACGGAAAGGATAAACGACAAAATCTCAGCGACTACACATAACACCTAACTTGAACTGTCCTTGGTTGTAAAAAATGTGAAAGTTGAGGAAAATTATTACTCAGAAACGTTGCTTCACTCATCTTACTCACCTACAGCAAAAATGTAAAGCTGAGCCCAAATGCCTGGAAAGAAAGAAACATCACATTAATAAAACATACTTGAATTTTCACAATAAGTTTCTTCCTCTACGTAAGAGCGAGCCTATCACCATTTCCCGGCCACAATCTCAACCCTGAAATTACGACTAAAAATTGCCAACAGGAAAATCCTGTCTTACCATTTTTAACCAGAGAAGTGAACCTGTACCTCATATGTAGTTAGCTTGCTGTAGACGACGTCACAAAATGGTTTACATGACCTTGAAAGACCTCTGGTTTGGGCAAGTAACAAACCTTAATTGTTAAGTGATATTTGTAATTGTAATCTATTAACAAAACACATATATTACAAGAACTCTATTTTCCTATCGATTACACACCTGTTGACATTTAACGCGACAAATGTGCCATAAATTCAACGAAAACAAAGCATTGGACATCCATTATTTCCCATCTTATTTGCTTTAGTGGCAACAGGTGAAGCCTATTTAAATATGTGAGTTCTAGCTGATTCAGAATATTAATGTTGAAATAATGCCACATTTTCCTTTGTTTTTTGACTTTTTTCGAATTTAATTTACGCTGAAAGAGTCGTAAAAACAGCACACTAATCTGAAGTATAGTGAAATGCTTACCCTTTACACAACACATATTTTTGGTCATAAAATCATAATGTCTGTACTAAAACTATCAGTACTAAAGCATAACACATCGAACTATTTTATCTTTAGTATAATGTCAAATATTGAGTCATATTCTCTATTTGAAAAAGACACAGCGCTTGTGATGACATCAGAACACATTAAAAACGGAACGTCTAATAGCTTTGGCAAATATTGAGGGCCAGCACTAAAACTGACTATAGAATCTATACATTTTAGTGAAATGTCAATAAGTCGGGCCATCAACCGCCATTAAGGAGAGGCTCGGGAACTGAATCGGTCATTAGAGGGAAAAACATTTCAAAATCAAACACCAAGTTGTACCACTGACAGTGCTGGAAAGTTCCTCCTAATTGCTACACTCCTTCCTTTGAGATACTTAAGTGCTTCGAGAAATAAAATATGCAAGGAAATGTAAACACTAACAGATATAAAGAACATTTTGATCTAAAAGGAACGCTTGTTAGTCAGATATTGAAAAACAAAAGCAGTAAGTGCAGTGTTTTGTTTTTGCTTTCCATTAACATGATCTCTTTGTTACGGAATACCTAATTCAATGACTATGATTACACTGAAGTAATTAGCAGTTATTTATAGAGTAAAATAAAGGCCATTTTATTTATTTGTTTATTTAATTAGCAGTTATTTGCCTATAATTAATAAAAAGGTGTATCGAATTTAATGACAAGGAATTTCATGCATTTTTTAAAGTATTTCACATTTTTTAACAGACCTTGTCCGGAATACTACTAAATTTAAGGAAACGCAAAGAATTTAGATCAAATTCCAACGCATACTGACCTTTGTTAACTTAAGGCCAATAATGCATTATTCCCTTGAGTGTAATGTCAAGGGAATGTAATAACAGAAATTATGCCTACAAATTGTTGTTTATTATACACCAAATTACTCGTTACGTGTTTAAAAAAAAGGAAAACACATCTGCAAATAAACCCATTTTTGGATGTGAGGATAAAGTTGAAATATCTCACCTAGAAACGATAAGGCTAATCCATGAATGCACTATTTAAATTATGTATGACTACTTACAGATTGCGTTCGCCAATGAATTTCAAGAACAATGTTGTATTTCAGTCATCAATTCTAGCCTAACTCGTACATATCACTTGACAAAATGTACAGCCCAACTTCGATTCTACAATCGAGAAAGAAGATTTAAATAAGTACACACGGCGGCACATGAAGCTGAACATTTCCAGTATAACTTGGCCCCGTTTTGTATAGATTCCCAATACAATGAGAGATCCGCATAAACTGGTTTTGTATAGCTTGATTGGCCGTCGTGCGAACCAATTAGATAATACTTTACAAATAAGTTGCATCAATAGACATTTACTTTCCAAAGACAAATAAGTTACTGCACTGTTAACCCACCTACTCACTATCTAGACAAAGCCAAACTAAAATCTCTTATAATAATACTTAAATGCCTATAACGCATTCAGACGATAACAATGCTGAATTTCCGTCACCAATTTTAGTTATTCCTACACGCTTTTTCCACGGGGGTAGGTAGAAACTACGAAATGCCTCGCCTTTTTACCAGTTCTGATCTATTACTGACATTAAAGAAAAATTACAAAAAAAATAACCGACTTCCAAAATAAGTCGGTTATTTTTTTGCATAAAAGTTTTTATTTTACCCTTTTCTCACACAAATCCTTGTCAAGTTTAAATTTTACATTGTTACTACAGATCCACATAGAAGATGCAGAAAAATGCATATTATAGAACATAACTCTTAAAGTACTAAAGCAAAGTTATTAAAATGTATATGGGACCACCGCTCGAGCTTCCTCTACCAAATGGAAAAGAATAAATCGGACTAGTAATCACGGAGAAATTGGTGAGCAAATATGAAAAACAAAATGATTGTGGAATACAAAACCTCTTCCTTTTTTAGAAGTTGGATAAAAACTAGCAACAACTCTGCATAATTTCGTCGCCATACAAATGCATACAAATGGCCATACTTGTTACACAAGTTGCATCCATAATAAGGCCGTAAGCTCCAAAGACAAATAAGTTGCAGCATATTATTGCTGCAACTTATTTGTAAGTAACTACCTGTTTACTATCTAAACAGAGCTAAGACTGCAATCTAGTACAAATATATCGCATGGCCCTAGTGTTAAGTGATGTAATTTGACCGGTTTTGTGCTCGCAAGGTCGGAGACGGGTTTGACTCCACACGTCACAACAACTTCGTAATATTGTAGAAATATGCATAAATTAACATCTCATTATCTGTTCTTGGATTAACTGTGTCTTTTAGAATTAAAGTGGACTAGTTTTAAGAAAAAAAGTGTGAAGGATGATATGGCTAGAAAGGAGGTGACTGCTGAGATGATGAATAATAGAGAAGTATGGAAGAAGCAGACATGCTGCGCTGACCCCGAATGAATTGGGATAAGTGCAGGAGAATAATGATGAGTTTTATACTATAGGTACTTTATATTTGAACTTAAAACAGTATTGTTTTTTACGTAGAAAAGGGACTCTTTACAGATTTAGAAGTATTTTAACAAAATATTTGTAGCTAACTTCAGTCAACTTCTTTTAAAACTAGTGTAATGTGATAAAAACTGCAAATATTGAAGTTACAGATAAGTTGATTCTTAGTAACAAATATTTTTGACTGTCTTCATAAGGTTGTCATGTTATGATTATTATTTATTTGATTACATGACAATGTAACGCGACATTTTGACATAATAATCTGTTAGTTGACAAACACTGTAATGTTACTATTATAAATATGCATGTCATAAACACTTTCTATTTTGTCTATGAAACGTACAGACATTTTCGCACCGTAACGAAATCCCGATACAGTACAGCACCTACGATAAGGAGATTCACGAATATTTGAACCCGAAATACTAACCTAAATAATAACACTAAACAAAACTGGAAGAACTTCATCACTGCACAACTTCACTAACACAATCACATTAGCACATGTATCCTTGTAAATAGAGACTATAATCGTTTGAACGACCCGGTGCCGGTTCTCAACTTCAGTACTTTGCGGAGAGGAAAATTGGCAAAATTTTCAAAGTCACAGTTACTGAAAGGAAGTTAGAAGTTAAACGAAAAATCAAAAAAGGGCGGTGAAAACCGATCCGCGTGTGCGCGAGAGTGGAGTGTTTTGAGCGAATCCGTGAGCAGAGAAAGATCGTGCGCCCACGCATGGCGCGCGGCTATTACGAGATGCCGATTGTCGCCGGCCCTGGGGCAAGGTTGCCTGGAACACCGGCTGTCAAATCTAACGTTTCTAATAAATCCCAATCTGTCGACTTTCGATCTGACCCACATAGTTCCGTGATTCATAACGTGATGGGGTTTTTTAGCTCGATCTAAAGTCCAACAGTTTATTGATTTGTGTGATAGTTTTAGGGATTTATAATTAAGTTTAAATTTTATCTGTTTATGAATTTACGTTACTATATATCATACTTATCAATGAAGTGAAGAAGAAAACGATCTGCTGGGATGTGAAATAGAGAAAAACTCTGAGATCATTCTTCTGCCATTATCCCAATTTATTTGGGGTCAGCGCAATATGTCATCTTCTTCCATACTTCTCTATTACTCGTCATCTCATCAGACATTCCTTTCTTTCTTTCTTGATAGAGATAGAAATTAATTATAATTGATGGAATAGCTTCGAAATTCGTGGATGAAAAACATGGAGGGTTGTACGAAATTTTCGAACATGTAAAAAGACGTTTTATTCCATTAGTTACTTTTAATAATAATAACTTAACCATATTAGACTATCACAATTCACTATTAGATTAAATATGACTTAAAAAATGTAGCTGGACAGCAATGGACTTCATTTTAAACTTCTATTGCTGTCCATTCATATCATATCTGCTAGATTTTTGTAAAAAAAAAAACATAAAAACCAGAGATAAAACTACCAAACTTTCAGTTCTCAAACATTTCTGAAAGCAAAAACTAACAGAAGTAATACTGTTGACACTTGATTGGCGTCACCTTTTAGCTTTATGTCTTACTTCGGCTTGGTGATCGGTCTAATTGCTTTCCGCCAGTACATAAAGCTACCCGTAACTGTCAAATTTTCCTAATCAACCATGAACCTAATGCTTTAGCGATAAAGTTGTAGATCTATTAAATAAATTTGACAGATTGTAATACCTTGATGTGCTGGTGACTGTTCAAAACTGATACATTCAATAATGATAGCGAAGGGGCTTCAGTGAACACCGATGACGATGACGACGTTCCGGAGGTGACTGGGGTAGACCTGAGAGTGGCGGTACGCAGGCTGAAAGCCAGAAACACCGCCCCGGGACCCGATGGCTTGCCTGGCAAAGCCTGGGTCCTGGCCTCTGAGGCTCTCGGGCCCCGACTGGAAGGGCTCCTAAGCGCATGCTTGGAGAGAGGCCAGTTTCCGCTTCGTTGGAAGACGGGGAAGCTGGTCCTCATCCGGAAACCAGGGCGCCCTGCGGACTCTCCGTCCGCATACCGGCCCATCGTGTTGCTCGACGAGGTGGGCAAGCTCTTCGAAAGAGTCATTGCCAACCGCCTTGCCGGGCACCTTGCGGGGATAGGGCCGGATCTTGCG
The DNA here is from genome assembly GCA_963576755.1 of Noctua janthina. Lineage (NCBI taxonomy): Eukaryota > Metazoa > Arthropoda > Insecta > Lepidoptera > Noctuidae > Noctua > Noctua janthina. The sequence continues at coordinate 13,175,131 of OY755055.1, forward strand.
GAACACCAGTTTGGTTTCCGCAAGGGGCGCTCCACGGTGGACGCCATCATGCGCGTGAGAGCCCTCACGACGGGGGACGCGGTGTCCCGGGGCGGGGTCGTCTTGGCGGTGTCTCTTGACATCGCCAACGCCTTCAACTCCATGCCCTGGAGCTGCATTAGGGAGGCACTCCGGTATCACCGGGTGCCAACCTACCTTCGTCGTGTGGTCGGGGACTACTTGACGGATAGGGCCGTCATCTACCCCGGTCAGAGCGGAGAATGGAACCGGCGAGAGATGTCGTGCGGTGTTCCACAGGGATCGGTTCTAGGACCGGCCCTGTGGAACATCGGTTACGACTGGGTGCTGCGCGCCGACCTCCCTACCGGCGTCAGCGTAGTTTGCTACGCTGACGACACGCTGGTACTGGCACAAGGGAGGTCGCACGAGGCGGCGGCCGAAAACATGACACGCGGGGTTGCGATAGTCGTGGATAGGATCCGGCAATTGGGTCTCGAGGTGGCATTGCACAAGTCCGAGGCCATGTGTTTTCATGGGCCTCGGAATGCGCCACCGTCGGGATCCCTACTGACGGCAGGAGGGGTTTCCATCGGCGTCGGGTCGACGTTGAAGTACCTAGGACTCGTCCTCGACAGCCGGTGGAACTTCGTGGAGCACTTCCGACGTTTGGCTCCCAAACTGGAACGGACAGGGGCTGCCTTCAAGCGGCTCTTGCCCAACCTGAGGGGTCCAAACGCCTCCTGCCGGAGGCTATACGCGGGGGTCGTGCGGTCCATGGCCCTTTACGGGGCCCCGGTGTGGGCGCGTTCTTTAAGGCGGCAAGCCGCCCACTACCTGAACGCGCCCCAAAAGGTGATAGCCATAAGGCTAATCCGGGGGTACCGCACGATCTCCGGCGAGGCGGCTAGCCTCCTTGCCGGATTGCCGCCAAGGGATCTGGAGGCGATAGTCCTCGCGCGCCTGCATGAATGGCGCGCGGAGGCACTACGTCGGGGGGAAACTCCGCTGCCGCGGCAAATTGCCGCTCAGCGGACAGACCTCCGGCATGATATCATGGCGACATGGAGAGAGCGACTGTTGCAACCCCGTGCAGGGCACGCTACCATAGTGGCGATAAGTCCCCTCTTTGAGGAGTGGCTAGGGAGGCGCCACGGCGCCCTCACCTACCGCCTGACGCAGATCCTCACCGGACACGGTTGTTTCGGGAGGTTCTTGCACCGAATCGGGCGGGAGGAAACGCCCGGGTGTTTCCACTGCGAGGTTCGTCCGGAGGACACGGTGGAGCACACCGTAGAGGTCTGCCCCGCTTGGGCGGAGCACCGCCGTGTCCTTGTAGCGGCGATTGGCGGCGGCGATCTCTCGCGTCCGGCCCTGGTTCAAGCCATGGTCCGGAGCGAGAGGGAATGGGAAGCCGTCACCACCTTCTGTGAAGCAGTCATGCTAGTGAAGGAGGTGGCGGGACGTGAGAGGGAAAGAACCTCACGTCCCAGCCGCCGCGGGAGACGCCCTGGGCGTCGGGGGTCACATGGTGGCTCCCGGCCACCGTAGGCGCGGGCCTGTGGACGGCGAGTTATGGGCTAGCTCGCCGTCCGGCCGTCTTATGACGACAGGCCGTGTCGACGGCGCGTTCGTGTTCCACGCGCGCCTCAAAGAGATGTCAGCAACCGAGTAGGGGTCCGCATGGGCCGATGCCTGCCAGAGCTGCGGGACTGTTCGAAAGAGACACCGTGGCCCTGGAACACAAAGGGCAAAGAAGGAACATGGATGGGTTTTAGTCAGTACAAGTCTGACACTCCCTTCCGCTCCGCCCAGAGTGGGAGGGGTCATTTGATGATTTCCCATCCAAAAAAAAAAAAAAAAAAGGGGCTTCATTGCAATATTATCACTTAGAAACTACAATAGTCTTGTATGCAGAAAAAAAAGATGTGTTAGATTTATTATTTAATCGTGTATTAGATGTCGTCATGTACGAGTATGTAGGAATCGATAAAGCCAGTAGGTATAAAGGGTGTAACTAGACCCTTAACATAGGCGAAAGGCACTTGTTCTCCCGTCTTTGCGATATTTTTTGTTCTAGACCATACCTGGGAACCTTCTAGTTACGGAGATATTGAGTGTCAAAGTTCCAACTTTTTCACAAGTTTTTTTTTAAGTACATGTTTTTAATGTAAGATTTTTACTTTACACGACTCCACGACCCCCGTACTATTCAATCCATCCATCAGCACAATCCTTTGATTGCTTTACATCGAGTTCTACCGTAAAACGTAATTTTTCACCCCAAAAATAAAAATCGATACCCAGCAATAATGTTTGCGTAAAGTTACTTAGTTTGATGTACAGAATGCTTGGTTGACGGCTATGTGAAGGGTCTGTTTACACCCCGTATGTGTTTTATTCACTGTATTATGGAGTATTAGTACCTTTGTTCGTTTTACAGTGTAAAGTTATTGTATAAAGTATTATACGGTGGTGCACTGCAAAAACACTTGGAACTCACAGTCTTTACCTTAGACAAGCGAGCTTCCGAAAACCATACTTAGAAAACATATAATTCGTATCGTATTTTTTTTTTTTTTGATTAGCCACTTAGGTGATCATAAATTAAATAAAATAATATGAGTTTATTAAACTAAATTAATTTAATGAGTATGTACATAATCCTAACTAGCATTGCCATTCAGCGTGGCAATGCTGCCAGTCTTCTGGGCACGTTTCCAGATGACAGCGATGCGGAGGAGTACTTTGACGCCTAAGTGTCCTATTGTCGTCGTTGTTTAGATGTTTATATTTTCTTACTTTTATCCCAACTAATATTATAAATGCGAAAGTAAGTTTGTTTGTTACCGTTTCACGCCTAAACTAATTAACCGATCATCCTGACATTTTGCATATACGTTGTCAGGGATACAGAAACGGACATAGGGTACCTTTCATACCGAAAAAAAGTACTGTTCCTGAGGAAAACAACAATAACGTTCTTATGAAAGTAGATGTCGCCACGTATCTTTCGAATCATGATTGAATTATATTATTATAGAAACTTTAGTTTGTTAAGAGTGTAATTATTTGCACGGTTGGCGCAGTGGTGGAGCGATTGACTGCTGCGATGCGTGTCGCGGATTCGATTCCCGCATAGAACAAATATTTGAATGGCCTAAAAGTAGTTCCAGGTCTGGCTGTTTGTGTATGTGAGTTTAAATGTTTGTAAATGCACCCACGATACAGGAAAATTTCCTAGTGTGGGGCAACGCTTTATAAAAAAAAAATTGACAAATTTTAAAATAACGCGAGTTAAGCCACGGGCTAAAGCTAGTGATATGTAATGCAAAACTTACGTATTTTATTGACGCAAAAATACGTAAAACAATAATCACTTAGTTATTTACAATAAGATACAAACAAACAAGGTACAGTCACGCCTTTTTCCACACTTGTGGTAAAACAAGCTGTGCCAATAATTTCACTCAAGTAATAACGTGTTGTTTGAAAATAATTTATAATCTACCTATTTACTAACCATACATTACTACTTGATTTTAAACTATCATGGTCACTAACATTATCATTAACACCAGAAACGGGATATTTACCATGTTTACTAATTGATTTGAGTTCCCGATATTTCGGCGCTGTTGCTAGCACCTTGATACACTCACGGATAAACTCAGTTTATTCGTGATCATGGTGCTTGCAAACAGTAAACATGGTAAATATCTCGTTTCTAGTGTTAATGATAACATTACTACTTGTACTATTATGTATTCTGTGACATTACTAAGCCCTCAACTTTATGAAAATCAATAAAGTGAGACATGGTTAATTTGGCGCGGGCCCATAGTCAAAACGAGCCCGCCATCTTGTCTTTAGGGTTCCGTACCCGAAGGGTAACTAACGGGACCCTATTACTAAGCCTCCGCTATCCGTCAGTCCGTCCGTCCGTCTGTCTGTCTTTCTCATGATCCGTAATAGGCAGTCAGTTGTAATTTTCATAGAGGGTCAATTTTTGTTGCCGCTATAACAACAAATAATAAAAATAAATTAAAAATTAAAGGGGGCTCCCCTACTACGATAGTAACGGAACCCTTCGTGCGCGAGTCCGAGTCGCACTTGGCCGGTTTTTTCTGTGCAATTTCCACTGACTATTACACAAATGTTTACCAACGGCGCCCATGCCATGTCATAACCATTCTAACACCAAACCCAATAATGCCTTAAAAAAAACAAAAACGCCAATAATGTCATTCAAGCGCCAAAACCATTCAACACATAACATAACATCACGCCTGTAATTCCTGAAGGGTTAGGGAGAGGTGTACTTAATAGTACACCCACATTTCGCCAGTTACGTTTAAGACTTATGTAATAGGGGCCGAGCCTATTGCCATCAACCAGTCGTAAATCCTAACTCCGTGGCTGATACTGAGATATTCCTGATGGCAACACCCAATAACAATTTGCCCGACCCGGGAATAGAACCAAGGACCTCATTGCGACCTCTAGGCTAACGAGGCAGCTATTCAACCATTTAACACTATTTCTATGTATCATAATATTCTTTGTGATAATATGTCATGTTAGCCATCAACTAAGCTGCGGGACTGTTCGAAAGAGATACCGTGGCCCTGGAACACAAATGGCAAAGAAGGAACAAGGATGGGTTTTAGTCAGTACAAGTCTGACACTCCCCTCCGCTCCGCCCAGAGTGGGCGGGGGGGGTCATTTGATGATTTCCCATCCGAAAAAAAAAAGCCATCAACTAAATTAACTGCAATGCATCCCATCATAATTTCATGAGCCCATCAGCTTGAATAGCTATAGTTTTTGATTTTTAAATAAACATTTTAATACCATACCGTATGTTCACATTGTAAATATATATAAATCAGTTCAAAAACGGCGAGTTCACATATAAAATTATAAAACTTTATTGCTGAACGGCAATAGAAATTTCGCAAGTGTACATCATAAAGTTGGATCGTAAACGAACTATTTCTGATTAGGTTATACGCTATTCACTCGCTTCATAAAACTAAAAAATGTAAATGCATTCCCTCAAGGTTTCTTTGAAGGTTCAAAACCGCATTTCGCATTTTTTCAGACTGTTTTAAAATAGGATGCTTTTCAACCTTACCTTCTAATCAAGATAATGTTAATTCAAGGAAACTTCGCATTTCAATTAAGTAGGAAACCATTTCGTAATAATTCCCACGTTTGTAATTAATATAGGTAAGGTTTCGAGTGGACGTGTACTCTAGTGGTTTTCTGAGAAAACTTGACTTGTTACTATATCTAGCAATGTAATATGTTCGTCTACCAGTGGCGAAGGTTCCATAGAACTCGATTCCTACCGGCTTTCCTTTGAAAAATAGCACAGTCAGTATTCTATAGACAAATAATAAAATCACATTAAAGATATGTACTCCAGCTCACCTCTTACAAAAATTTACCCTTCGCTACTGTCGTTTCCCATTTGATTATATCACATACATCATAACATAACATCACTCCTGTAATCCCCGAAGGGTTAGTCAGAGGTGTAATTGGTACACCCACATTTCGCCCGTTATGTCTAAGTCCCATATAATAGGGGGCGACTCTATTGCCATCAACTAGGCACAAATCCAGACTCCGTGGCTGCTACTGAGAAATTCCTGATGAAAAACCCAATTACACTGCACGACTTGGGAATCGAACCCAGGACCTCATGCTCAGCAGTCGCGCTTGCGACCACTTGACCAACGAGGCAGTCATAATACTTATAGTTAATAATCTTTTCAGGCTCGCATTTCAAAGCTAGGCTAGTCACAGAACTAATGATTTTCAGTAGACGTTGCATCTAGAGTTTGTTCTACCAATACCATTGCTTTCGCGGTCTGTGTTCTACATTCTTAGCATAATATTACACCACTGGCTTATGCCCGCGGCTTCGCCCGATCGTACTACTGGGATTATTCAGGCTATAAACTATCTGTGTGCCAAATTTCATCCAAATCCGGTCAGAAGTTTTTGCGTGAAAGAGTAACAAACATCCATCTATCCATCCTTGCAAACTTTCGCATTTGTAATATTAGAAGGATTGACGTCCGTAATCCCCGACGGGTGCGATCATTTCAGTTAACTGTGCTGTGTGTGCTGTGCCATATATTAATTCACACTTTGTAGTATTACTTGATACTGGCATATGCAAAATGATGGTCATATAAAGTCATCTCGAAGCTACACAGTTATTTATTCATCAATGATTAAATTTGTACATGACAAAATTATGCAACACGCTATGATTAAATGCGACTGCATAGTATGTAGGTAATACCTTGCACGTGTAAGTATGTTTATTGCCAAGTGGATTGTAAGATTTATTTTATCGGCAAGAACCAAAACGATAAAACTTAAAGCAAGCAGTTAGATGAGTTTGAGCTTCCCTTTAGACATGCCATTAACAAGTAGAGCTAATCATTATGATATCATCGTAATTTTTACATCGAATATAATGGATCTACGTAGCGTTACAGTAACAGCTACTTCTAATCAATGGAAAGGGGTAGCTTTTAACATATTTTTCCAAATACACTTACATGGTAAGTCAGTCATTTCTGAACATTAGCAGTTCTCTAAAAGTCTGCCTGTCACACAAAAAGGCGATTTCAGCATTTGAATTTGAACGATAAATGTGACTACACGAAGAGTTTAAGTTCGTTACGTGTTCTATAAATTCCAAACGCATGTATCACACTGATATTTCTCAACTAGTTACACCAAACATAAACACATTAGAATTTCAACATCTTTCATAGAACAGAATTGAAAACGAGTAGGATTTGAGTGGCGCCCTCTAGTTTTGTAACCAAATTATTAGGAACCCAGAAAGGGCCGAAGAGCTCGGATATGCTGACACTGGCTGATGACTGTCACTCTGGCGGAGCGTCACATAGAGTGGCGGTTAACTTCTTCTTAGCGCATCGAAAAAGTTCAAATGTGTTTGGCCCAAAATTCAGCTAAGTACGTAACTCGGCTCACAAATGCAGCAAGTTGAAAAAATCCGCAGGTGACAGGTGATGCGGTGCAAAATGGAAGGTAAGTGGGTCATTGTCAGTAACACGCCGACAGGGTCACGCCGTATTACGCATTTAATATCTAAGAAGTTCATAAACCCCCATATAACGCTCTTTGTTTTGATGACAGACGAGTCCACGAGGAACTGCTAAATGTCGTCAAAATCACTAATACTCCTGCGCCGATTGGTTGCTAGATTCAACAAGTAGAGTGCAACCAAAAAGCGACATGTACAATGTTTTACTTTTTTTCCACTTTCAATTCTTCAGGTAACTGGTATAGCTTCGTATTGTAATGTCTTTGAACTAATATTACACAGTAACACAGACAGATGTTAGTGATGTAACAGTTCACGAATCCACAACAGTATTGGGACGAGTCGCGAAAGTTGTCCGCCCGGTTTGTGTCGGTGAATACCACTGGTTAAGGATGTCACACTTTGAAATTTTATCTATAGGTAGATAGGACTAAAATTTTAAGGCAAATGTATTTATTTATTTATTTAACACTTCAAGCACAAAGTACAGAGGCGGACTTAATGCCATAGGCATTTTCTACCAGTCAACCTTTGGGTGATGCAGAGACAAACAGTGGTAGGTGTATCTATCTGCAAAAAAATATTTATTACAAAGATAAACTACATGGATATATAAAATACTATAACAATATTTCAAAATACTATAAATATATATCAATATATATATGTAAATAGAAATTTACACGGATATACTAAAATAAAAAGACAAACAATGAAAAAAACATTAACGTTGTGACGAAACTGCCAGCTTTTTCTGAATGAAAGTAACTCTGTCCGTCGGCCTGTCTGTCTTTCGTTCATTGGCATTTGGGTAAAAGTCATATGAATTGACATGAACCTAAGGTAGGACATGGGACACTTTTTATCTCAGTAGGCCGTCCTGGGACCTGTGGATAATTTTCGACCGCTACGTATAAGAAGCCACGGTCAATACCTGATTTTTAATCGTTGATGTCCCTGACTTCTGTTAAAACCAGTGATGTGATAAAAAAACCTATTCATCAGCCTAACCTTTTTCCCAACTATGTTGGGGTCGGCTGCCAGTCTAACCGGATGCAGCTGAATACCAGTATTCTACATGGAGCGACTGCCTATCTGACCTCCACAACCCAATTAGTAGTGGGTAATACGATACCCCTTGGTAAGATTAGTAAAAAAAAATATTATAAAAATCAATTATGATTGTTTAAAAAAGTTTGACTCGTCATTGAGTAAGCTGTCTATAGGATATGACGTCACTACCGTCCTGCCTATTTCCTAATCCCGTTAACAAGGATATCATCACATAACGTCTTTTTCTTCAGCATCACCTACGATTCTACTAGCCGTCATCTTAAAATTGACTTCGTCAAAATATTAGGATATTTTATTCAATCTTTTCGTAATTTACTCTCAACCAATTAACAGTCATATGTAATTCATCTTCTACTTACAAAAGTTGTAACCGTTGATGAAATAATAAACCCATAAATAATCGATTAAAATCCATTTCACGGATTTTTTTTTTAACTCGATATCACGGAGCCACTTTGCGTAGTATCGGAGATTATAGAAGCGATTACAGCATCATTTTGACTTGGACAATGACAATTCATCGATACTTATTCAATCGGTCATAATCATAGATATAGATATTGTGGACACGGCACCCGGTAACAGATTCTGACAGATACTGTTCTGAAATATCTGTCAGTGCCCAGTATAGTGTGACCAGTTTAAAAGTGCAGTTCTAGGTGGCGCCGCTTGTTAAGAAGAAATGCATCGATACGTCAAACTTGGTACATTTATTTTAGTGCCGTGTTTTTCCGCCGGCACAGATAAGTCCTAGTGCCTATATAAATTTTCGATAGCAAGAATTTTTTTTTTTATATATTTATTTTGTACCCTATCACAATGTTTTCTTATTTAACCAAAAGGTTGACTGGTAGGGAATGCCTTGTGGCATTAAGTCCGCCTATGTACCATTAGTGTACATGAAGTTTAAATAAATAATAAGTAGGTTAAAGTGAAACCGGTTATCCGTACCAGTTGGACTGATTTTTAAGAAAGGTGCTTCGTTATTGCATCTGTAATCATAATGCGTTGACTTTACAGCTTTAAAATTGTTCGTACTTGGGCTTCTCATCACATACTCTATTGGGGAAACATAAAGCATTATCACAATACAGTCATCCGCACTTATGTGGAAACATATTTTCCACTTCAATAATACAGCAACATCATAAAGGCGATGTCAGTATTAAATGTTACCTACCACAGATGTGCGGTTGACTACACAAGATGAAGTTTTATTAGGAAAGTTTATTTCGAAAGCCAACATTTGTCATCCCTAGTGCATGACGCACCTGAGACGACCGCATGGACTGGCTGGCCACTATGTCATCGGAGCAAGGCGAGCCGACCGCGCAAAATCACTTACCATTACGTTTACGAACGAATCCAGTTTCCAAGTCATCAGTAAAGAAACTATTGGATTTTCTGCAAGTTCCTCTTAGAGCGGCTGTCATCAGTAAAACTGAATGCAGCACGTCGCAACCACTTCAAGAGTCGTCAGTATCATTATTGCTATGGAATATTGACATTGACAGTTCTTGAACGCCGTCGTGCATGTGCTAATCGCGTTCAGTTTCATTGACGAGGTTCGCTGTTAGAAAGACAAAAAGCAAATTTGGAATGGAGAGGATTACATAGAATAATGACCTCGTGTCTTCGATACTATGATAATAATAGCTAACATAACAGACCCTATGCAAAAAAAAAACAGATTTTAAAATAAATATTCTTGATTTTGCCCGACCTTGATAGTAGTAAATATGTCGGTATGTCTGTGTAGACATCAATGTAGTTATTTTTATTCAATGTGCGGTCGTAAAATTGATAACAAATGTTGTAAATTTTAATACAGTGGTACTCATTTGTTTATCATTCAAGACATCTGACTTTTATATCTGGTTATTCTCATTTACACTTTTTCTTTGAACTTTTATGAATGTAGCTTTGCTAACCTCACCTTTCCTTAAATAAACAAGTTTTGCAAGTAACTTGGTCAACGACAACATCAAAAATATAAAAGAGGTTGCATTTAAAATAAAGGGTGATGCAATAATAGAAAACACATTTTTAGAAAAACCTCCTGATAAATTAGTATTTACAGATCAATATAACGAAACAACGAAACAATAACGAAAAAACGAAACGAACCAACGAAACGAAACAAAATGAATTGAAACAACGAACGTACGTACGTACGTTTATTACGAAATATCTATTGGAAGATGTCATCGACCGTACTAGATTTAAATGTTAAAGTCCATACCTACAAGTATTTGACCAAACTGACGACTCTCCCAAAGTGGACAAACGATGTGGCCTAGTTCCAGTAATTTATGCACTAAAAACAATCAAATATGGACCCGGTAGAATTACTACAGAAGCGTCTCATGCAACGCCAATACAGCATGCATTTATTGAGTCACACTTGCAAAACTTGCAAAACAAATTTGACAGAGTCATTGAATATTTTAGTTCATTTCTTAAACCGTCCGCGGGACTGTTCGAAAGAGATACAGCGGCCCTGGAACACAAAGGGCAAAGAAGGAACATGGATGGGTTTTAGTCAGTAAAAGTCTAACACTTTCTTCCACTCCGCCCAGAGCAGAAGGAGTCATTTGACGATTTATCATCCGAAAAAAAACCTTAACATTCGATTAGTAAAGATCAATATAGTATGCGGTATGACGTGTGGAAAGTTCTAGTATTCATGGCTGTAAGAGTAGGGGCAGATCTTTGAAAAGATGGGTGAACTATGTGAAAGATGATATTGCTAGAAGAGGGACTAGTAAGATGACAAATAATAGAGAAGTATGGTAGACGAAGGCTTGCTGCGCCGACCCCAAATGATTTGGGATAAGGGCAGAAGAATGATGATGTTGATCTTCTTGGATTTTGACATCATCTTACTTAATTCCACATTTGATGTGAAATGAAGCATCAGATTGTACCCAATAATCTTCGTACCTACTCTCATTACTCTCAAAAAGCGATTGAAGACTAAAATGTAAAGTAACTTGGAACCACAAACATTGTTGGTTTTGTACTTCAACTTTATATTTCAGCGCAAGGTTTTAATTTAATAAGAGGATTTCACGGATATCCGTATACACTGCACGTGCCGTGTGTTGCGAACTTTCCTTTTCTACTTGCACTTATATACAGGGTGGCAACACATACACGGTCAAAATGTATGGAGAAGTAATTTTTTTTTTTAAATTACTGTTAAAAAATTTCTCTGGGTGGAGGGTTAGGAATGCTGTTCTTAATATGTGATAACGGTTTGTGTACCGATGTCCCTTATTTCTTTTTTAAGAGCTCTGTGTGGCCACACTGTTATTCTAAACTACGTAACATAAAAAGAAGCAGTTTTCACAATCATTTAGATAATATATATCCAGAAAGTTCATGTGTACTTAACACATTAACATTGAACATGAATTAAAATCAGTTCGATGTTTTAGTCGCAAAAACAAAGTCGGGGCGGGTCGCTAGTTTTCTATAACAATAATCTTTCACTGTTTTAAGCTTTCACGGTTTACAACTAAACATATACTGTCACTTACGGGACATCTTCCGTGATTATTTTTATTTTGGGAGCTCAAAATAATGGATAATCACGAAAAATATTCCGTAAGTGACTGTATAAGTTTACAATAATCTTTTTCATACACCGGTATGATAAGAATGTTCGGTATGAGAAATCTCTATAGAGGTGACCAACCTGCGTGCATTCTTATATTTCTTAGAACAATGACCGCTACTAACAATGAGCGGTCAAGAGGTAATTGCCATAATCAGCACACTTGACGACAGATTGGCCGTCACAGTGTCTTGTTATTAGCTGACAGGATACTACTGGTCATCCTCGTGACTTGACGTAATTTCTTTTGTTAGTTTTAAAGGCATCCGGAGAACTTACTGTAATAGTAAGGTAGGTATACTCTTATCTAGGAACCGCTAGGATATTATACCTACGGGTTCGTAGATTGACAGTTGTAGCTATTGTAGTTCATGTATAGGAGACCATTCTTAATATAATTATTGAGCCGTATCCATTTCTCGAAGAAAAAAATAAACATTTGTTCAGGACCAAAAATATTATTATACATTTTAGAAACCCTTGAAACTGAGTAACAATGTGTCGGATGGATTAATTGAATTCATGACCTTAGAACATCAAGATCGTGACGCTTATACAAGGTGTAAACCGACCGCTCACGAAGCCGTCAACCAAGCATTATGTACATCAAACCTCTGAAAACTTTGAAGTTAACTAGGTAACTAGGAGGTTTCCAGGTATGGTTTAGAACAAAAAAATGATCGCAGTGACGGGGAGAACAAGTGCCTTTCGGCTTCGTTAAGGGTTTTTTTACATCCTTTATTACCATCTGACCGTTACAGGGTCTAAAAGACAATATTAAAAATGATAGGCTATTAATGATGATGGGCTTAGCATTATCATCATAATTTTCGCGTGGCGTCTAAACCAAATGCATCTCCACATCGTACGCTGGCCGAAACCTAATGAAGGTCACATTAGTACAGCGTATAAGGGACATCAACACACAAACGGTTACCACACATTTAGTACATCATTCCGACCCCTCCCCCCCCTCATATGTACATTTTTCATCGTTCAGAATGATGTACTCAAAATGTGGTGTCCGTTTGTGCATCGATGTCCGTTCCAATCTGTATACTGGGTCGGAGCAGGAAAAGCAGGAAGTCAGACGGTCATATGTATCTGAATGTATCGCAGTATATATATCTGCCTAGCCTTTTCCCAACTATGTTGGGGTCGGCTTCCAGTCTAACTGGATGCAGCTGAATACCAGTATTTTACATGGAGCGACTGCCTATCTGACCTCCACAACCCAGTTAGTACTGGGTAATACGATACCCCTTGGTAAGACTGGTTGTCAGACTTTTTGGGCCACTGACTACCTATAATGACTGTCAAAGATTACAAATGACAGCCGGGACCAACGGCTTTACGTGCTTTCCGAGGCACGGAGGAAACTCGGTATGTAATGGGTGGTCACCCATCCACAGACCAACGTAGACAAGCGCGGCTTAACCTAAAGATCGATCCGAGCGGCTGTTATTACTTAGCCACGAGCTCCTCTCTGAATGTATCGCAGTATTATAATCATAGTGAATCTACAGTCCTGATACATTAAAGTACCAGCTGATAAGATCAAGAAGTTAGGAAACGATTATTTCTTTCTGATCATTGATGGTGTTACACAATTAGTACGATCCCAATTATCGCCACTGCGGCTGCCGTTCACAAACTGAATACTTTCTTAATCGTTTACATTTCGTGTTACTATATTGTAAACAAAATTTCATGGAATCAATTTTTGTTCTTCGGTAGTTTCATTCGTTACAACATATTTTTCAAGCTGGGGCCTGTACGACTCCCGGATTTATAAAATCTTTTGATTACTTTATTCCTACCATGTTAGTACCTATATTAAGGGATCTTAGTACAGCATAGTGGGTACACTGCGTTAATACTAGGCAGGTGAATCAGCTAGGCCACTCATAGAGTAAAGATAGATATTGATATAGTAACGAATTCCCAGAAATTTTGGCACACTAGCTAAAAGTCAATGAACTCCAACAATTATAAAGTTCACAACATTCTTCGCCAATCACCGGCCAGCCTGACCAGCCGGTTATAACACAGCTGAACTAATCAATGAAGTAACAATTTATAATATTACACCATTAACCTTTTACTGACTCTACTTACGCTTGTTGCACCTTTCAGAAAGTCGTGAGGTTAAAGCATGAACTTCTGGGACTTAAATAGCAGACTATTATAGTGTACTTACGAGAATACGAAAGTTAATGTCATGCCATAGAGTTTACAATGACGTGACACTGACAGCGATGCTCTTTTGTTTTTTTACTGTCTCATAATCGTGTTTGTGACCTTGAGGTTGTCTGACTGTCTGTACTTTGGAAGGTGTATCATTGTTAGCCATCTATTCCGGTCCAGCACCTAGGGAAATACCGGTGATTTATAATGCAAATTACATTTTTTTTAGTAAAGGACTAATTTTATTAAAACTGAAAATAACTCCGTTGTCCGTCGTTGATTTATTCCATATCGTTCTCTGAGTGAGTTCACAAAAATGCATTGTTTGTGATTAGTTACATTTACATCGTTATTGAGGACACTATTGCATTTGGTAACCCTATAATGTTAGTCAATGTAAAACAAACAAACTCACAAAAAAACGAGAGCGTGATACTATGCATGTTAAAGTAATTAATCGCTACTCAGAGCGTCAGTAATTAATAGGAAAACAAACGCAGCAGAAAATTATCCAGACAGATGACCTTCGAACAAAATACTTCCTATTGACGTAACACTTTATACGCACGAATAAAACAAAAGACAACTACACAAATATTTGGCCGAAAATCACGACATGACAAAGAGTAACAATCGTATGTGAAAAACAGTACAACAACTGATACTAATTGCTTAGTCGAAAGCGTATATTTTTAGCATGTGTCTGCAAATGCACGAAGTTTACCTTACAAACTTTTATACAGCCCAGAGAACTCAGTGACATTTTTAAAAGAACAGACATACAATTGAAAATGTATCTAATTCTGTTCGCAGTAAGATTTTAAATTGTTCAATGGCTAGTTAAAGTTCGAGAGGTCGTAGACGCTCTGAGGAAAGATCACTTATGTAACAGCTAATATACTTATGCCTTGTGAAATGTAAGAGACGACAATTGTAGGCTCGTTCAAGTAAACATCAATATTTGGTTTGTTGAAGTGGTTATGCTATATGAGTTAATAACCTGTAAGAGGAACTTTATTTATTCGGACTTTACAGAAAGAATTTAGTTTGTGTTACATGTTATGTATACATTATGTATTGAGACATAATATTGTCACTGCCTTTCTTCTTCTTATTTAATAGTGATGCGACATTACTACGAGTGCAGGATGATTTATTTATTTATTTAGGATCTCCAACAAAGGATATACAACACACGAAATAAATAATCGACGACAAAAGTATCACGTAGGTGTACTCCTTCACTTACAGGAGACCACAGCATGCATAATAAGATGTATAACTAAGCCAACAAAGTTATAGTAGAATTTAATCATTCAAATCAAAACACATTATTTAGTACCAAAATTAAATTAAAAAAATAAAATAATTAACAAAGTCATAATAGCAATTCAAAAATCGAAACACATTTAGAAATAATGTTTGGAAAATAAAATTTAAAAATAAATTAACAAAGTCTTGGTAGCAATTGTCGCTATGATATGGTTAGAAAGGCAGAAGTATGGAAGAAGAAGACTACAAACTGCCGCGACTCCTTATATGTAAATTGGGGTAAGGGCAGACGAATGATGATATTACATAGCATGGAAAAAAGGAGACCCAATCACCAAGCCTAAGGACGCTTTTTTTTTTTTTTTTTTTTTTTTTTTCCGGATGGGAAATCATCAAATGACCCCCCCCACTCTGGGCGGAGCAGAAGGGAGTGTCAGACTTGTACTGACTAAAACCCATCCATGTTCCTTCTTTGCCCTTTGTGTTCCAGGGCCACGGTATCTCTTTCGAACAGTCCCGCAGCCCTGGCAGGCATCGGCCCTTGCGGACCCCTACTTATTTGCTGACATCTCTTTGAGGCGCACGTGGAACACGAACGCGCCGTCGACACGGCCTGTCGTCATAAGACGGCCGGACGGCGAGCTGGCCCATAACTCGCCGTCCACAGGCCCGCGCCTACGGTGGCCGGGAGCCACCGCGTGACCCCCAACGCCCAGGGCGTCTCCCGCGGCGATTGGGACGTGAGGTTCTTTCCCTCTCACGTCCCGCCACCTCCTTCACTAGCATGACTGCTTCGCAGAAGGAGGTGACGGCTTCCCATTCCCTCTGGCTCCGGACCATAGCTTGAACCAAGGCCGGACGCGAGAGATCGCCGCCGCCAATCGCCGCTACGAGGACGCGGCGGTGCTCCGCCCAAGCGGGGCAGACCTCCACGGTGTGCTCCACCGTGTCCTCCGGACGATCCTCGCAGTGGAAACACCCGGGCGTTTCCTCCCGCCCGATTCGGTGCAGGAACCTCCCGAAACAACCGTGTCCGGTGAGGACCTGCGTCAGGCGGTAAGTGAGGGCGCCGTGGCGCCTCTCTAGCCACTCCTCAAAGAGGGGACTTATCGCCACTATGGTGGCGTGCCCTGCACGGGGTTGCGACAGTCGCTCTCTCCATGTCGTCATGAGATCACGCCGGAGGTCTGTCCGCTGAACAGCAATTTGCCGCGGCAGCGGAGTTTCCTCCCGACGTAGTGCCTCCGCGCGCCATTCGTGCAGGCGTGCGAGGACTATCGCCTCCAGATCCCATGGCGGCAATCCGGCAAGGAGGCTAGCCGCTTCGCCGGAGATCGTGCGGTACCCCCGGATTAGCCTTATGGCTATTACCTTTTGGGGCGCGTTCAGGTAGTGGGCGGCTTGCCGCCTCAAAGAACGCGCCCACACAGGGGCCCCGTAAAGGGCCATGGACCGCACGACCCCCGCGTATAGCCTCCGGCAGGAGGCGTTTGGACCCCTCAGGTTGGGCAAGAGCCGCTTGAAGGCAGCCCCTGTCCGTTCCAGTTTGGGAGCCAAACGTCGGAAGTGCTCCACGAAGTTCCACCGGCTGTCGAGGACGAGTCCTAGGTACTTCAACGTCGACCCGACGCCGATGGAAACCCCTCCTGCCGTCAGTAGGGATCCCGACGGTGGTGCATTCCGAGGCCCATGAAAACACATGGCCTCGGACTTGTGCAGTGCCACCTCGAGACCCAGTTGCCGGATCCTCTCCACGACTATCGCAACCCCGCGTGTCATGTTTTCGGCCGCCGCCTCGTGCGACCTCCCTTGTGCCAGTACCAGCGTGTCGTCAGCGTAGCAAACTACACTGACGCCGGTAGGGAGGTCGGCGCGCAGCACCCAGTCGTAACCGATGTTCCACAAGGCAGCCTAAGGACGCTAACAATCAAGTCCCTTAATATTTTTAGCTGTATTATTTTTTTATTTACGAACTCTTACCTACAACTACCATTACAGATCTGCGATCCAATGCGATAGAGTGGCCTTACATGCTAAATTCTTAATCTACATCTTATAAAATTACATACTATATCCTAAATCTTAACCTTCATCTAAATATTATATAATATAACGCAGCTTTTGCGAATTCACTTAAGTTACAACACAATATATCAACCATCTCGTGAACCTCGTTCACCACACGCATAGCTTAGTCTTCGCCAGTAAATTTATTAATTAGCCCATATGTTACTGTCCCATTCCTGGGCAAAGACCAACTTCCTTCCACTTCTCTCTAAGTCTATGGTGTGCTTCTTCTTGCTAATTCAGTAAGCCATCGACTCCCTTAATTGCCAACTGAATATTATTTTTCAATATAAACACATTACCCCCTCTCAGTGGACACTCAAACAAGCTTCCACATTCATTGGCCATCCCGTCATTAAGGCTAGCATCGATCATAGCCACGGCAATCGAGAGCGCCCCAATAAACACTGCTAACTTGCACTCCAGTTAAAATCTCATTATCGCAATAAGGTAACGTATACGGTTTCATTTAAGGTCAATATCGCTTGACCCTGACTGAGGAATTGTACTGTTTGATTTTTTTTTATGTTTTCTTTTTCTGAAATCATTATTGAAATGTCAAATGGTGTAGGAATACCGCGATGACCCCGAAGTTTTTTTTTATATTTTTGATACATCACTGACTGACGAAGAGAAATATCTTGGTGTAATCTGGATTTCTGAGCCTGAAATCATAAATCCGCTATGAGCAATCGGGGTGATTAATGCTCATTCCTTATTTGTATGAGAAGAGGCCTTTGCCCTGATGAAGGACAGTGAAAAAACAGGATATTACTACTTAATATGGCGATGCGAAGTTTTATGGTAGCTAGCTGTTGCCCGCGACCTTCGTTCACGTGAAATTATTATAAAAATATTACGTCCCTATTTGAATCTAAATTTTTAACAATATGAAGGCTTTTTTGTACACGCAACCCTAATCCTTTGTCTAAAATAAAAGAATAAGTCTAAGTTACTCCTTATAACATCAGCTATCTGCCAGTAAAAGTCCCGTCAAAATCAGTAAAGCCGTTTCTGAGATTAGCCGGAACAAACAGACAGACATGTAGCAAAAAATTTAAAAACATGTTTTATTGTTATAAGTACCGTATAATACTTTCATAAGCATTCAGTAAAAAGGTGTTATTTTGAAATTACAAACAGACACTTCAATTTTACCTATATTTTTTCTACTCTAATAATTAAATTGGACACTGGATGCTGATGTCAATTAAAGCAATTTAATTGGTGCACGGATAAGTGTGAACTTCTACTGGGGCAATTACTGGAGGATCGAAAATAAATTCGGGATTAAATATACACAGATTAATTTCATCAGTCCAGATTGAGTAATCGCTTAGGTTTAGTCACTTAAAACATAATCATCAAAAAAATCAGCGCATATAACAGTGATAGCCTAGTGGTGTGATTGTCGAACTGCCAAATCATAGATCTCGAGTTCGGATTCATATGCGTATTGTATAATTATCACTTGCTTCGGTGAAGGAAAACTTCGTGAGGAAACCAGCATGCCTGAGAGATATTTCTTGACGGCATGTAAAGCCAAGTCAGAGGTCCATGAGCGCCAAAAATCTCTGACACCAGGTTAGGCACTCGATAAAGAAAAGAAACAAAATTCAGTTCTTTCTCACTTTTAGAATGTATAGGTACCTACCTAAGTATATGTATAACAACATGATAGCAAAACTAGATATACTTCTATGACTAAGCTCTGTCGAACACACTTCTCCCTTCACTTACCGCAGTCACGCACTACGGTCATATTTTTTATTCATATTACAAATGATTTGTGTTCCAATATCTACGGATATAAATGACGGGTTCTACTCCATTAGCTATTGAGCAACTTAGACCGAACAACGGCTGACTGGTGTGTGTTGATTTGTATTTTTTTTTTTAAATTATCCAGAAGGGAAGGCCTTTCGACCATATTTCCTAGTCTTACGTCCATAAATAATTTCTAGGTTTTATATAATTACTAGCTTTTCCCCGCGGCTTCGCCTGCGTGGATGTCGAAAAATATTCGATTACTTACCTTCATCCCCCATTTTAAACCTTCGGGGGTAGAATTCTCAAAAACGCTGAGATACGTATAGATTAATTTTCAATCGTCAGCCTAAACACAAAATTTGAAGATCCTAACTTCAAAACTGACGAATTTTCATATAAACTTCCATCCCCTATTTTACCCCTTTAGGGGTGGAATTCCCAAAAATCCTTTCTTAGTGGATACTTACTCTTCACAAAGAACACACCCTCCAAGTTTCATGTCTCTAGGACCTTGGGCTGTGCGTTATACATCACCCAGTCAGTCAGTCAGTCAGTCAGTTTACCATTTTATATATAAATAGATGTCTTTCGTATTAATTAATCACAGTTTTTTTTTAAGTTTTGTTATACTGTCTTTTGTAAGTCTAATAAAAGTTCGTCATGTCCATTTTTGCCAAATTCAAGGTTATTAAACGTCATTTTGATGTCTAATCAAATATGACTTGAACTAACATATCATTAATAGCTAACTCTCCTTAGAAAAACATAACCTACAAAATGCTACTTATAAACATACAGTATTTGCATTACACCGTGCGCCATAGAGGAAAAAGTGAAGCTAAAGACAAACTTAGATTCATGTAGAAAAATGTCAGTAACGCGATGTTAAAAAAAAAGGAATACAAATAATAGAAGTAGCCGTTCTACTCAAGCAGCTACTGGATAAAACGTGTGAATGTTATTCTGAAGCTGTAAATAAATAACAGGCTGAAATATCAAAGACAGTATTTACTTTTTTCATTACAGATTGCCAAATTTAAGTTAATAGCTGGTAAATCAATTATTTACACTGTGTAAGTCCTCCACAGGCTATTGCTGTAAAATTCTTCTACCAGCCCAGTATTTTTGTATGAATAAAATATCTCTTAAATAATTCGACCACTTATTTCGAGTTCAATTTGCATGAATGTCTATTAACAAATGTTTCATATTCTATGATTGCTTGGCCTCTATCCTCTATTTAAAACGAAATTAATTTATCATGCATTGCTACACACGTCCTAAAGTAAAGTGATCTCGTTAGATCTCTATATAATAATTTGATAATGTCTTAGTGTTGCAAGAAACCAAGACATAAGTAGTACGTAAGTACAATAATCATGCTCCAAACAATATGAACTATCACGTTTATGTAATCATCCAGTGACCTGCTGTAAACAGATGTCAGTAAGTCGTCCATGATCTCTAAACCCACCTACATACTTCCCTAGTACATACACACTGAATCTTACGCTACAAAGAGTGTAAAACAAACATTTTTCAATTAATTTCATATGTACTATTATCATTTTTCGCTTCCTTGCACTAGATGATAAGCAAGTGAAACGCTGGTATTTTTTTCTGGTAAGAATTATATCAAAGATGCAACTTTGGAATGCATCAGAAGAGGGACAAGTTCACTGATAACATCATGTTTTATTTTTATTTAACAATTTATTTTGCGAGCATGTAATGTATCCATGGGGGTTTCCATGGATACATTACATGCACTTACACATGGTACGTCGTCGGTAGTTTGTTTCAAAACCTTACGCGCCATAGTTTACACATTTTACATTAATCACTTCAAGAAAACGTACCTACTTGAATAAAAAGCCTTGACTTTTAATTGTGATCTTGAAACTGTCTGTAACCACAAGATCAGCGGTCTTTATTATGTATACTTAACTAAGTTTGTAAATATAGAAGTGTGACAAAGAAGAGCTGTAAAGGTAATGCGTATGTACGTACATAATCTTTGCTCATAATCAAACAACAATCTAGGTACCTACCTATGCGATTTTCTCGTGTTAATGAAACATTATTTTTTACTAACAACTTTAGTTTCCGTATAGAAATTATAGTGTCCAGTATATCATCAGGGATCATAATGGCGCTGCTAGCAACGGGAACTGTCGAAGAAACGCCAAATGCAGTACACTTTCATGGTTAGTTCCGAATTTCGACACCGCTCAACAAATTTTTGTCATCTTCGTTTTTATACTGGGCTTGGCTGAATCAGAAACATTGTTGCTATTTTCGCAGTTTGTTTTGTTGAGGTAAAGCCGGCGGCATGGGTGACGCCATTCGTAGGGAGTCAATAAGTCAATGTAAACGTAATCACTGAATGGACTGTGTGTCGAAAAACACATGGGGAATGAATGCCTGAAAATTATTTTTAGGTGGGTTTTCCTTGTGATATTTAATTTTGTGCTATTTGTCCAAATACTACGAGGAAAATGTTATCGCATTTCGTACCTATGTAACTTGTAAGAGTTCCGACCTGACACTGCTTAATTATACAACATTATTTATTGTATATGCGAAACCTGAATATAGTTTGTTCAGGATAAGTAACTGAATCGATTCCAATAATTTTTAAACCATGTTATATTTTGTCCCAAAAATATTTAAAAAGTTAAAAGTTGGACACCGAGCGACACTAAGTACATATCGCAATCATTTAGGTATCTACTGACAAATTATTATTATCAATGAGCTCAAGACGACGCTACAGGCGCGCGCGCGGCGCCGCCGCGTGTCTACCACGTTTTTGTGCAGGTAACCAGGTAACAGAACAAGCCTATAACTTTGTCATTTTTCATGATACAGTTTTAAAATTTTGTACTATAGATTCTTTACATAAAAATACAAGACACCGTGTTTCAGGTTTCGCATATACTAAAACTAATGTTGTATAACAATCTGGGAAAAAACATTGCTTTTCAGAGACGGTTAGCTCTGAATTTGCTAGTTAGAAAATATTTCCACTATAGTGATGTTTGATGAGAATTGAGGATCACCGCAGGTGGCATATTCGCAAAATAGACACCATGTTTTGTTTTGTCTAGCTCGTGTTTTAACTAATCAACAACTTTCTGAGATGAAATACACCTATCTCATTACCATAACTTTGCTCATATCGTAAGTCACACTCGTAACCTATAATTTTACTGCAGACATGTTCTTGACCGGCTTTTTTGCATTAAAAACAACACTGTATTACTGAACATCGCCTCATTATGCAGACCGACGCGTGCGCAAGTTTACAACATGCAAATAAAACGAATAAGTTACGCAGCCCATCTATTCATTTGCAAATTATTATTCATAAGCATTCAATTTCCTTTAGGGCGCACTTAAAAAAATATTACTAGTTGCTGGGTGCGGATAAATTAAGTACAATGTTGAAATGATTCTGTTAGTTTGAATTTGCAAAGAAAAGTGTTCCAGCCATTATTAGCATACCTTTACTAAGTGCAAGCTAAATAAAAATCCATTTTTTTTTTATTTGTTTTACATTCTTACGTTATATGCAAGTGCCTATATAAAATCTAGAATGCTACATTATTTCTGATATTTTACGAGTATCATTTTGCAAAGCGATTCTGAGAAATGTTTTTAAGTGTTTAAAAGTCCGAGAATATCTAGAAAAGATAAAATTCTACTTATTTTTGTTATGATAGCGGATAGGATCTTGGCATCTAGTATCTGATCAAGATAGTTTTTCAGAAATATTTATCTTAATTCTTTTCTCGTTTTTGTTTAGATTCAATCTTTAATCCCATTTTTCCCCCATCAACATACCAATAAATATAAAAAAAAAAAAAAATCGCATTGTGAAGAGGTCTCTGGAGCCCTAACTACCGGTAGCTTGGACTCTGCTCCAGATACCGGCGGACTACTATTTTTTTTTATATTTTTAAATGTTTTTTATACGGTTTTAATAAATAAAAAAAATTAAACGGTCACGGTATTAAATTGACTTTAATACAGTGAGTTTTTTAGGATCTCCGGTTTTTGAACCAGACCTAAGGCACTTTTCAAACCTCTAGTACACTATTTTCGTCATTATTATAGGCTAAATATGTAGCTACATACCCAATAAAATGCAACAAGTCCATACAGTCGGAGCACCGAAGGAACTAGGAACTCTTCCTCTAAATTCGCTTTAGAAAAAATAGACCAAATTGCTTACGGCTGCCAATGACCTCGGTACGAAACACAATTCACTTTATCAATCACATAAAGCACAGTCTCTTCGCTCAAATGAAAAAACACCGGAAGCACATTTATAAAAAAAACAACACACCACACATAAATCTTTAAAACTAGTTAGTATTCAGCGAAAATGATCGCTGAACTATCGAGAGAACATTAAGAGTGTCTCGATGAATCAATTGTATCGAAATGACCTCGTGCCTGGACTCACAAATAATAGTCATTGAAGGGAGACGCAACAGAAATGGACAGTAATACAGTTTGGAAAGAGCAACGCGCTTATTGCGTCACTGTTAACTACTATTGCGCACTAAGAATTAGAACTGGCGATGATTGGGGAGCTAACACCAATGATTGGCTGTATTTAAATGTTGCTGCAGAGAATTTGGTTCCATCACAGCAAGTTCAGCTGCGGAACTCGAAGTCTTAACGCAACTGGAGCCTTTGTTGCATAGTTTTTATCTTCAGACTAAAGAAGATAACTAGCAATGAAGTGAAGAGCTAGGCACTATTATTCTTCTTTTTTCACCAACTATGGTGACCATTATAATCTAGATCTATTCAAACTTCGAGTGAATCGGTTTCTTCTAGGCAAGCGTGCTCCACCCTAGGCCGCGTCATCGCTTCACATCAGCTGAGTTGCGGTCAAACGGAAGCCTATTTAGTATTAAAATGGTAGTTACCTTCTTTCGTGATTGGATAAACAGTAGTTACTTGAAGGACCTTAAATGTAGATGCCGTTGACTCTATCAATTATTTAGCCTCCTCCAAGCCACCTGCAAAGCTTGTTTATTGCGGCATAGAACAGATAAAACTTGCAAAAATCTTACAACATCACCGCAAAATTAGATATACTATCTTCTCCCTGCATACTGGCGTCAGTAATCTGTTTCCCAGTACTACTTACAAATGCTTTCCGCTGTGTTTTAGTAGTGAGAATTCAGTTTCTATCCAATAACTGATCACTTTGATTACTCTGAACCACGTCAAGTATGTGCATATAAAGTAGCAGTGTTGTCTGGGGTCTATTTTGAATTTTAATTTACCTAGGTATTCTTGGATTATTCTTTAGTAACGGATGCAGTGATAGAACGTAAACATTGTCATGTTCATTGACAGGGATAGCTGCAGTCAAGGTTTCTTTGAAAGGAATACTTGGTAAAGACTTTGTTTGTGAACAAACCATGAAAGTAAAAAGCATAAAATAACAAACACCGCGTGTCTCAATCTCAACGCAACAACTAAACGTCAATAGGATTTATTTGACAACAATAAAAATGTATGCCATTCAAGTACAAAAATTACTACACAGTATACCACGACAAGTATCGTAGATTTTTCCGTTACTATCGTGATGCAACACCCACGGCTAAATCTTTTTACATTGTTCTCGAGCCAAGACGAAGACAAAAACGTGGCCAATAAAAAGTTTCGCATCTTATTTCGCGATCACTATCGTGTTTCGACATGGTCGTGAGAAATTAATCTTGGTTTACCTACGCACTTATTCAGCTAGTTTATTGTTTGTGTTACAAACGAGTTCGTGAACGAAGTAAACAGGGACGTGAGTTGTCCAGACAAATTGCACTTCAACCCGGGAAAGCTCCGTTATTGTAAGAGCTACATGATCTTTGTCCGATTACTACAATTCGCTGTTCAGTTTACCGATGTTACTTGTCGATATTGGCATACACTGTTGTCTGTTATTCAAGTTTTCTCTATCAGATACAAATACTATTCATACTTTCGACGTTGTCTTGCGAAATATTTTATTAACAGTTACTATTTAAATTTCATCTAGTTGTAGGCATTCTAAGCCACGCTTCTCGCAGTCTCTACTCGTCTCCTCTAGCTGACCACTAGATCGTTTCCCACCAACCAAGACCAAGGTGACTGGTATAGACTGGACATGGAAGACGAACCACCGGCTGTTGTGTCAAAACTTAAGAGACTCACATGTCAAGCAGTGGACACCGATAGGCTGACTCGATTAACTTGATTGATCATAAAAATTTAAAGAATTTGCATAAGTTTGCGACCACATGATTCGTTAGTACCTATTGACAATTTAACATTGATGTGAGCTGACGTGGTGATTGTCTATGGGTTCAAAGTTTACGTGACTTTTTACGAAGGTACGATATACAAGCCATTAAGATAGATAATCAAGATGAAGATGAATTGAGGAGACTATTGATATTTATTCCGTTTATTCATTACTAGCTGTTGCCCGCGACCTTCGTCCGCGTGAAATTTTATAGCCTATAACCTTCCTCGATAAATGGACTATCAAACACTAAAAGAATTTTTCAAATCGAACCAGTAGTTCCTGAGATTAGCGCGTTCAACCAAACAAACAAACAAACCCTTCAGCTTTATAATATTAGTATAGATTTTCCTTGGGGTGCGTTGTCAGAATTCCTCCTCGTGTGCCTGATGGCTGCCGGTCCCTCTCGATACGTCTGGAGGGAATAGCAGCTGCTGGGCCGGTGCACCCTGGGCGTGGGCAGTATCCTTCCCCGAGGAATGGGAAGAGATTCTTATTCCTCGGGAAATGTTACTGCCCATGGCTAATATTCTGACATGGGGGGGTCCCTCATGGACCAAGGGGGCGTTGCTCCGCGTGACCCTCTGAAAAGCAGAGGGCACAGCGGAGGAACAAGGGCGGGCTCGGTGTGCACTTACCCTGCCTCCGAGCAGACAGTGAAGGACGTGCGTCCTTCACTGTCTCCGTCGATATCGTAATCCCACCGTCGAAGTGTCGTGGAACACGTCTCGCGGCTTCGATTGGGACCGAGGGTCTTGGCTTAACCGCCCGGACCACGAGGTAGAAAACCTCTATAAAAAGTTACCCCGAATCTCAAGCGGCGGCGCACCGCGAGGAGATGTATGGCTGACGGGTTCCTTTGGAAAATCAGTCTCTAGTGCGAACCACTGCCGGGCCTGGCTATGGCTACAGGGGGCACTGCCCAGATGGACTATTTATTTCCCCCATACTCGTGGGAACAGTATGGAAGATTACAAAACCCAAAAAACGGCCGATAACGGCGAAGGAAGGGAGGAGAGGGATGCGGGGTCGGAGTCCGGCGCCGCATCCAGCGAGGTGAGCGCTGGTTCAGTGTGCTCCCAGCGCGGGAGGCCCGGGGCTGCTGCGGGGAACAGGGAGTTCCTACGCAAGCGGTCCAGGCCGGTAGGCGACCGAGAGTCGTCGTCAGATGGGGAGCTGGCTTCGGCTCGCAAGATCCCCACCAGCAAGCGCGGCGGGATCCGCGGCAAGGGGAGAGGCCTCTCTGCCACCGAGAGGTCGGCGCGGCTTGCCGAGGAGGGGCGCCACCCGGGGGTGGCCGCCGGTCACGAGGTGGCCCGTTCGGGCTATTCTGGCGACGAGGCGGGCGCAGATGGCGGCTCTGATGCGGAGCGTAAGGCCGGGCTCGCGAAGGAGGTGGAGGCAGTGCTGAGGGCTGTCTCCTTCAAACAAAAGCCCTCCACCAGGCAAAGGGCTATACCTGCTGCGGTCGCCTCCATTATGGCGGCAGCGGAGGCTAGATTTGCGGGGCCGCCGCCAGACGGCGTGGCCAAACTGAGGGCAGAGGTCGCTCGACTGACAGCCGCCACGGAGCTTCTCAAAGAGGAGAATAGGAAGCTCCGAGCAGACCTGGCCAGTCTGCGCGAGTCCGGCTCTCGCGAGGCGCCCCAAAATGGGGGCCAGAAGCGTCCAAGCCAGCACGTGCCGGTGGAGAACCAGGTCCTGAATCTGGTTCGGCAGGAGCTGGCTGCCTTCCAGGCGCGGTTCTCCGTCCTGGAGGGCATTGTCTTACGCCCCCCCCTGGCGGCAAACAAGGCGCCCCCGGGCCTGAGGGCGGCCTCATATGCGTCTGCTGCGGCCTCCGCACCGGGGCCGTCCAGCCAGCCCCCCGGCAGGGTTATGTCGGCCCCGACGAAACCGGCTCCGGTTAAGAAGGCGGCGGCCCTGAAACAGGGCAAGGCGGCGGCCCAAAAGAAGGGCAAGGTGGCGAATATGCCAGCGCCAGCCGCGAGACAGCCGCTATCGCCGCCCCCCCCGCCCCCTAAGCCTTCCGTGGCCGAGACCGGGTGGCAGGTGGCTGGAGAAAACGCAAGGGAGCGAAGGGCGGCCAAAAAGGCCAGGAGGCAGGAGCAGAAACGCCGGCAAAAGGAGCGGGGCGTCGCGGTTAGGCTCAGCGCCCCGAAGACCGCAGCTGTAGTGATTACACTACAGCCGGACGCGGAAAAGAGGGGCGTGACCTACCGCGACGTGCTCGCTAAGGCGAAAGCGACGGTGGATCTCGGAGAGCTCGGGATCACCGGGGGCCTCCGGCTTAGGGTCACCGCAACAGGGGCTCGAGTGCTGGAGATCCCTGGCGAAACCCGTGGCTCGTCCGCTGACGCTCTGGCTGAAAAGCTTAGAGCGTCCCTAAATGCGGACGAGGCCAGAGTGTCCAGGCCCGTCAAATGCGCAGACCTGTGCATACTGGGTCTGGACGACTCGGTGACCGAGAAGGAGGTGGTGGCCGCCGTCACCAGGACCGGTGGGTGCCCTGCCGAGCAAGTCAAGGCAGGCACCTTACGTCCGGACCTGTCGGGCATGCGAACCATAACGGTAAGCTGCCCTGTGACGGCGGCGAAAGTCATTGTGGAGGGCCGAAGGCTCTTGGTGGGCTGGGTTTCGGCGCAGGTGAAGCTGCTGGAACCCAGACCTCTGAGGTGCTTCCGCTGCCATGTGGGGCACCACGTGTCGGTCCGGTGCACTTCGGAGGTGGACCGCAGCGGCCTGTGCTTCCGCTGCGGCCAGCCTGGTCACATGGCCGCGGCTTGCTCCGCCGCGCCGCGCTGCGCCGCATGTGCGGCAGCTGGCAAGCCGGCCGATCACCGGGCAGGGAGCAAGTCCTGCGGTACTCCCGCCAAGGCCAGGGGCAAGGGAAGGCCCTCCGCCACCACCGCCAAAACCCCCACCGTCGCCACCACCGCAGCTGCCGCCACTGTCGCCGCCGCTGCCGCTACTGCTGCAACTTCCGCAGCGGGGCCCTCGCAGGGGGCCCGGGAGGGGGCTGAAATGGAGTGCCAGTAACGGCCCCATTACGCCTTCTCCAGGCGAACATCAACCACTGCGCCTGCGCTCAGGATCTGTTGCTCCAGAGCGTGGCGCAGTGGTCGATTAACATCGCCGTGGTCGCTGAACCGTACTTTGTCCCGCCCAGGGATGACTGGGTGGAGGACCTTAGCGGCTCAGTGACCATAATTGCGTCGGTCGCCGCCGGTACCCCAACCCTTGAGAGTGTCAGGAAGGGTCAGGGGTGCGTAGCAGCACGGTTCGGGGAGATCGTTGTAGTGGGAGTCTACTTCTCCCCGAGCCGAACTCTCGCCGAGTTCCACAACTCCCTCACGGAGTTGAGTGTCGTCATCGGAAGCCATTCCCTCCCCGTGCTTGTGCTCGGGGACTTCAATGCCAAGAACTTGGCTTGGGGTTCTCGTTACACGGACGTGCGGGGTAGAATGGTGGAGGACTGGGCTCTGGAGACAGGCCTGGTCGTCCTAAATCGGGGTTCTGTCCCCACGTGCGTGCGGATGCGGGGCGAGTCGGTGGTGGACATCTCGTTCGCCAGCCCCGCTCTGTCGCCGCGTGTCGTTGACTGGCGCGTCATGGAGGGGGTGGAGACCTATTCCGACCACCGGTACATCCGGTTCGACGTCTCCACCCAGTCCTCAAGCGTGTCGGTCCTACAGGCCCCGAGTGGTCCGCGATGGGCGCTGAAGCAGCTGGACCGGGAGCACCTCCTGGAAGCCTCGATCGTGCAGGCCTGGGTGTCATCACCAGTCAGGCCTGCCGACATCAACAACGAGGCGGGTTGGTTCCAGGAGGCCATGTCCGACATTTGCGACGTGGCAATGCCCCGAGTTCGGCCAGGAAGCGCCCGGCGTCAGGTGTACTGGTGGTCGCGAGAGCTGACGTCTCTGCGCAAGGCGTGCGTTGCCACGCGGCGCCTGTACGCCAGGCATCGCAGGCTCCGCATCCGCCCTCCGGATGCGGCAGCCATTGAGGCGGAGCTGTACGAGGGGTACAGAGCGGCGAAGACCGCCCTCCAAGAGGCTGTCCGGCGGGCCAAGAACTTGGCCCGCGAGGAGATGCTGGAGTCTCTGAACGGAGATCCGTGGGGGCGCCCTTACAAGATGGTGCGGGACAAACTCCGCACCCGGGCCCCCCCGTTGACGCAGAGTCTCCGGCCAGAGCTCGTGGAGGACGTGGTGAGCGCTTTGTTCCCTTCGCGAGGGGAGCATCCTCCCCCGCCTATGGCTCCGCCGCCGCGTGCGGTGCCAGAAGCGGACCACACCGATGACGATGACGACGTTCCGGAGGTGACTGGGGTAGACCTGAGAGTGGCGATACGCAGGCTGAAAACCAGAAACACCGCCCCGGGACCCGATGGCTTGCCTGGCAAAGCCTGGGTCCTGGCCTCTGAGGCTCTCGGGCCCCGACTGGAAGGGCTCCTAAGCGCATGCTTGGAGAGAGGCCAGTTTCCGCTTCGTTGGAAGACGGGGAAGCTGGTCCTCATCCGGAAACCAGGGCGCCCTGCGGACTCTCCGTCCGCATACCGGCCCATCGTGCTGCTCGACGAGGTGGGCAAGCTCTTTGAAAGAGTCATTGCCAACCGCCTCGCCGGGCACCTTGCGGGGATGGGGCCGGATCTTGCGGAACACCAGTTTGGTTTCCGCAAGGGGCGCTCGACGGTGGACGCCATCATGCGCGTGAGAGCCCTCACGACGGGGGACGCGGTGTCCCGGGGCGGGGTCGTCTTGGCGGTGTCTCTTGACATCGCCAACGCCTTCAACTCCATGCCCTGGAGCTGCATTAGGGAGGCACTCCGGTATCACCGGGTGCCGACCTACCTTCGTCGTGTGGTCGGGGACTACCTGACGGATAGAGCCGTCATCTACCCTGGTCGAAGCGGAGAATGGAACCGGCGAGAGATGTCGTGCGGTGTTCCACAGGGATCGGTTCTGGGACCGGCCCTGTGGAACATCGGTTACGACTGGGTGCTGCGCGCCGACCTCCCTACCGGCGTCAGCGTAGTTTGCTACGCTGACGACACGCTGGTACTGGCACAAGGGAGGTCGCACGAGGCGGCGGCCGAAAACATGACACGCGGGGTTGCGATAGTCGTGGAGAGGATCCGGCAATTGGGTCTCGAGGTGGCACTGCACAAGTCCGAGGCCATGTGTTTTCATGGGCTTCGGAATGCGCCACCGTCGGGATCCCTACTGACGGCAGGAGGGGTTTCCATCGGCGTCGGGTCGACGTTGAAGTACCTAGGACTCGTTCTCGACAGCCGGTGGAACTTCGTGGAGCACTTCAGACGTTTGGCTCCCAAGCTGGAACGGACAGGGGCTGCCTTCAAGCGGCTCTTGCCCAACCTGAGGGGTCCAAACGCCTCCTGCCGGAGGCTATACGCGGGGGTCGTACGGTCCATGGCCCTTTACGGGGCCCCGGTGTGGGCGCGTTCTTTGAGGCGGCAAGCCGCCCACTACCTGAACGCGCCCCAAAAAGTAATAGCCATAAGGCTAATCCGGGGGTACCGCACGATCTCCGGCGAAGCGGCTAGCCTCCTTGCCGGATTGCCGCCATGGGATCTGGAGGCGATAGTCCTCGCACGCCTGCACGAATGGCGCGCGGAGGCACTACGTCGGGAGGAAACTCCGCTGCCGCGGCAAATTGCTGCTCAGCGGACAGACCTCCGGCGTGATCTCATGGCGACATGGAGAGAGCGACTGTCACAACCCCGTGCAGGGCACGCCACCATAGTGGCGATAAGTCCCCTCTTTGAGGAGTGGCTAGAGAGGCGTCACGGCGCCCTCACCTACCGCCTGACGCAGGTCCTCACCGGACACGGTTGTTTCGGGAGGTTCCTGCACCGAATCGGGCGGGAGGAAACGCCCGGGTGTTTCCACTGCGAGGATCGTCCGGAGGACACGGTGGAGCACACCGTGGAGGTCTGCCCCGCTTGGGCGGAGCACCGCCTTGTCCTCGTAGCGGCGATTGGCGGCGGCGATCTCTCGCGTCCGGCCTTGGTTCAAGCCATGGTCCGGAGCGAGAGGGAATGGGAAGCCGTCACCTCCTTCTGCGAAGCAGTCATGCTAGTGAAGGAGGTGGCCGGACGTGAGAGGGAAAGAACCTCACGTCCCAGTCGCCGCGGGAGACGCCCTGGGCGTCGGGGGTCACGTGGTGGCTCCCGGCCACCGTAGGCGCGGGCCTGTGGACGGCGAGTTATGGGCCAGCTCGCCGTCCGGCCGTCTTATGACGACAGGCCGTGTCGACGGCGCGTTCGTGTTCCACGCGCGCCTCAAAGAGATGTCAGCAAATAAGTAGGGGTCCGCAAGGGCCGATGCCTGCCAGGGCTGCGGGACTGTTCGAAAGAGATACCGTGGCCCTGGAACACAAAGGGCAAAGAAGGAACATGGATGGGTTTTAGTCAGTACAAGTCTGACACTCCCTTCCGCTCCGCCCAGAGTGGGGGGGGTCATTTGATGATTTCCCATCCGGAAAAAAAAAAAAAAAAAAAAAAAAAAAAGTATAGATTTTCCACATCTTTTATATGTTTACATATTCATATTAAAAAATTAAAAAATATTGGTCCGTTAGTAAAAAATGCAACGAACTGTAAATCACTCAGCAATCTTACATAGTCTTGGAGTCTACTATCATTAACGTTGTGTGAAAATAGACAATTTACACGCACTCTTCTAATAGAAATAAATCTTATATTGAAGGAGTTGACGAAGTGAGTGATGGATGTTAGATTTTGTAAGAGTCAACTGTTGACTTTCATAATGATGTTTTGAACGATTGTCTCAAATTGTAAATAATTGTTACATTGGCGTAGGCGAATAAACCTATTATTAAAACGCTTATTTTTATTTTTACCTTTTCTTAATGTATATCAAAAACATAGATATTTGTTATGATGATAACGATTATTTTTTTATATCATACATAAATCTTTCTTTACCTTTAACTGAGTGGAATCTATCTTTATTAAACTATTCTCTGCTTGTTATTGTTTCATGTTACCAATCAGCATTATTATCGAGTTCTAAAGAAAAATGTATGTTTACGTTACTTATCTGTTTCTAATAACATCTAACCTTATCATTTTATTTGCCTTGAGTTGTTTATACAGGGTGTATTACCTATTTTTAAAGCTTGCAGGAATGTTATAGTATTTAAAACGCATATCTTTATTTCTTACATTGTTCTAATGTTAGTCAAACAAATAGTTATTTGTTTTGATGACAACGATTATTTTCTAGTTCATACTTATATCTTTCTTTACCTTTAACTATCATTATCTCATCATCATCTCTGCATCTATCTTTATTTATCTTACCTATTTTAGAAGCACTATTTTCAAAGCATGCAGGAATTTTATGGTGTTCTATGTGCCTATAACTAATTAACTAGCTATGTACGACTCACATATACTACCACCAAATGGCTGTAATATAGAATGTTCTTTCCATTACATCTCTATGCTATTGTTTCCCTTCATTTTCTATCAAAAAGAATGAAGTAGTGAGATATAACCTCCAGCTATAATTAAATGGACTTCCATAATTAGCCTACAAGATGATTCAACACAGATTCACATTAGAAAGATGAAAATATTTAGAATACCGTCGTGCGAAGACCTTAGACAAGTGAACAAAATAATGTTGGCGCTAACGATTCTAACGAATGATCCCAGCCTACAATGCTATTGCCATTGACTTTGAACCATTGTAATGAGACACGGAGTGATGGTTTTATGTACATTGTAGGTACACACAGCAAGGGAGACTCCTGAACAGGCAAGATTAACATTTTTGCAATACAGCAACGCAAACAACTAGGTAAGCAGTGTTATCAATCAAGGCTTCTACGAATAGTCGGAGATAGCTGAATTAGCTGAACTGATAAAGAATAGTATTTTTAAAGATGATATGAATTAAGAAGAAGCCCTTTGCTCTGCTGTAGTTTCAAAATCTGGCTTGTAATAAATAATGAAGGTATTTAACTACTGAGATAAGGAATACATGAAATAGTATCTCAATACTCGTTCAACATAGTATTAATATTGGTAAAGTTGCTGCCTGTATGGTTTAGTTGACTGTACATAATACAGGTGTATATCTGCTTAGTGTGAAGGACGGATATTTTTGGCTTTTAATGTTTCTGAACCGTATGCTCTGGTATTGTATGTATGTTTATTTATATTTGAATGCCAATTGTGCTGTTGTTTACCCCAAATTCATTGCTACTATTCACTTCTGTCATAACCAGTGCTTTTCGGCTTCGCTAACGGTATTTTTACACTCATTATGCCTTCAAAATCTTCCGGTTAGACTGGAAGTCGACCCCAATATTGTTGGGAAAAGGCTAAGCAGATGATGATGATACTTTCAAGATCTTAATTCCAATATGGACAGGGTCTGATTCATTACTTTTTCTATTTCGTAGAACTGGCGCCACTGACTTTAAAATGAGATTACTGGAAAGGCAAACGCCAGCAAATTTTGCATTTGCTGTGTCTACTTAAATTGCGTAATCCAGTTTTTATCTGACTTCTAATTTACCCTTTTCCCACACGTTACTAGTAAGCACTGCGGACGGCAGACAATCCATTTGAAACGCCCGTAGAGTCTAGAAAAAACTTTAAGCCTTTTAGAAAGAGACTGCAGCTGATTCATTAACTAACTCTTTGCTTATTAGATGATTTGTAACGGACATCGTAATGGGGTTTTTGTTTTCAGAAACAGTTTATTGAGGAAAGAAACGACCGTGTAACTGGACTTGATTGGATGAACATGATAAAAAAGTATGAGTGAGAAGAATTTGCTAATATACGCAGATTAGTTTCGGTAAATTTTGCAGAACACGTAAACAAGTATTTTTTACCGAGATGTTGGTTCGCTGAAGTATAATTTTCTAAAAGCTTGCACACGTCTGTATTGTCTTCCCAGTAAGAAGAATTTGTTGTATTTTAAACCCTATTTATGGGGGATATATCATCTTTATGTCTGTGACATAGTAGCCCACAAGACACACCATCCATCTGGTCGCAGGAACCCTCCTTTTGAATGGAAGACCTTTCCCCTATTTCTCGAAATGTATCGTTGTCTTAGATACTGACATAGTAGGTCTAGTGGTGGAGTTCCAATAATGATTACTTAGGACAGATAATGCCTTTCGGTATTTCAAAATTTTGTTTTTTCTACAAGTTACACCGTTTGCAGGAAATGCTATTCTAGCTAATTTTATAGACGAATGAACTAAATTCACAATGTCACGTACATAAACTTGTTTTAAACGGCCTACTCACGTAATATTTAGAGTTTGAGTAAATGGAGGTCATTCGTCTTGGAGTATAGCATCACAGCTGACATCATTGAGATTCGTCATGTTTAACAAATACTTGCAAATCATAAAACTCTGAATGGTTTTTGTTCACAATCGACAAATTCTGCACATTTTACGTAAGCATATTGATAGTTTATTTATTATGAGTATTTTTGACTGCATGTCATATAAATGCAACAATGAATCTTCATCATCATCTGCCTAACCTTTTCCCAATTATGTCAGGGTCGGCTTCCAGTCTAACCGGATGCAGCTGAATACCAGTATTTTACATGGAGCGACTGCCTGTCTGACCTCCACAACACAGTTTGTACTAAATGCAACAATGAACGAGGATCAATATCAGGAATTGCGAAATTAAGGAAGTCTGATGAGAAGTAGACAGAACATATCAACTTTCGACTACAATTATTACTTACATAACGTCACCCAGTCCTAATTTCTAAAACTTTTATATGTTGTAATCCGCTGTATGAAAAAACATATAAATCGTGTAATTTTTGGTATTGACGTCTTATCTGATTCTGATAAAAAATCCAGTTGGTAACTGTTACCAAGTGAGATAATCTGTCTCGAACTTAGGACTAGTTTTTTAATTCTGTTTCCTATGTTAAATATTAACGCTGCCAGCCTTCTGGTCACTTTTCCTGTTGACAGCGATGTGGACGTTTAATTTGCTACTTGAACATTTATTATTTTTATTTTATTTATAATAATGTAATTACCCTAAGTAAATAAACACTTCCAATTGAAAGTTAAATATTAACTTCATAAAACCTTGATTACATTACTCCGACCGAAGACAAGTATTTTATTTAATTGACCAGCTAAAAGTGCCTAAAAATTCCAAAGGAGTATTACCTAAAGGTTGGTAGATATGAAACAACGACCATAAATGATTGACTGATAGGTAGGTCTTGATAGCAAAACGGCAAAATACCTTCATAAACTACGTATCTAATAATCATTACATCTGATATAAGATCCACTTAGTCCTAAAATCAAAGTATCGTGTTATACCGCGGAAGAGGCCGTTATACACGAGGCGTTAACGTAATCGGTGCACGCGATGCTACTTGTACGGTGTAAAAACTCCAGTTCAATGAATTGACATAAAGACGAGCATGTATCTAAACATTATCGTAACTATCGGTATCTACTGTAAATACCGTCGATAACTTGTTATTAGAACATTTGTCTAGGAAACTATATTTTCTATCACCAAAATTTATATTTGTCATCAAGTTGTATCACCTAATAAATAGATCTATCGCCACGAAATATTTTCGTTCTCAGATAAACAAAAAATGTTCCCAGGTATGAATTATCAAATTAATGTTAATATATGTGTAAAATAAGAGATCGATAACCAATAAAATTATATTGCATTACATGAATCAAATTTCCCAATGGGGTATCATTTAAGCTATCACCAATTTAATTAGTTTTGTGTTTCTTAAATAATAGGGTTTGTCCTCAAAATAGTAGATCTGTCACCAAAATGTAGTCACCAAACAGGTTAGGTTAGGTTAGGTTAGGTTAGTATATTTGGTACTAGACCTTATATCTCAGGATTTTAGGTGATTTATTGTGGAACCTATTTTGCATTGTTTGGTGACTACATTTTGGTGACAGATCTATTATTTTGAGGACAAACCCTATTATTTAAGAAACACAAAACTAATTAAATTGGTGATAGCTTAAGTGATACCCATTTGTCTATGCTACGGACTGAGTTACTGGAACAAAGGAATATCTACTCAGATAAAGGAGAATGGGCATCTGCCACAAGGTCGCATAGCCATAAGATACACATAATTGAAAAGAGTTTTTTAAGAAGAACATTTGCTACTAACACGATAATAATTAGTATATATCTTAAAGCTGTTGGACGCTACGGCAATTTTGTCCATTCTCCTTTTATTTGGAGAAAATGTTTCCATAAACCGCGTTTAAAGTCACTTTGGACCAACAAACATCTGCGTACCTACGTGTGTAGTGACCTTTTAATTCTTAAACTACTTTTAGATCGTAAATTGAATGTAGAAATTGACTTTTCAATTGTAGTTAATCAAGACTAGCTACTGCTACAGAAATAAGTTACGATACACAAACATTGGTCAATGGTCACCCCGATCCCAATGTTTGTTTGTTATGAATCGAATACTTTTCAAGCATTCAATCCTTTGTAGTACCAAGTCAGATTATCCAAGCAATCATGCGTAACGACCATTGTAAGGGCTTAAAAACGATAGACTGTAAACAATAAAGGTAAACTAATCAATTGTTGATTCAAGACGAAACGAACTGGCTGAATTATAACGTTATAAATAACACAGCCTTTTTTCAAAACATTCGGTTGATTAAGTCATAATATAACTAATAATTAGGTTAATAATTACCAAGCAAACCCGCGAGCAAAAGATTGTCTACGACCAGCCAGTTGACCGTGACCACAAAATTCGTGCCGAATCTGACCCAAAGTAACTTTCTTTTTGTCAATTTACGCTACTATTGTATAATAGTGAAATAGCTAAGTTATTGCCGACATTTTTTTGTTAAATAATAGGTGCTTTATCGTAATTTCAGATAGGCTCAATTTTAAGGTTGGTGGAGTGGAGACTACGTCACTACGCAGATTTACAACAGGTATTAAATTGTAAGTAATTACGTGAGATTGGTGTACTATTAGGTACACCTCAGCCTTACCCTTCAGCGATTACAGGTGTGATGTTATCGTATGTATGACGTGTCTATCACATTATATTCGTTCTCATCATTTTAGCCATCGCCGTCCAATGTTGGACATAAGTGTCCCATAAGGATGGCCGCTACGACCAATTTTGTGCTACTGCTTAACCACATTCTCGCGACCTTCACCAACCAAATCATCATCATCTTCATTTCCCAACTATGTTGAGGTCGGCTTCCAGTCTAACCGGATGCAGCTGAATACCCATATTTTATATTAAGCGACTGCCTATCTGACCTCCACAATAGTTAGTACTGGGCCCTTGGTGGACTTCACCAACCAAATTATTATTCTAATTAAATCAAAAGATTTCATAAGTAGGCGCATAAGTAAAACGTCATATTTTACACAAACAATTTTAGATAAGGAAATAGCCCTTAACCTGTTCATTTGTAATTTTATAATGGTTTGGCAATCTCTGTGCAATTTGCGGCAACCTACGGTTTCATGGCAGCCGGTGTCTGACTACTTTTCTCTATTTACTACTTAGGCTTACGCAATCATAGTAATTTGTAGTTGATATTGTACGAGACATCTTACGCTGTGAATCTGTGAATGATAGTTTACAGTGACAGTTGAACCGAGCTTTCCCTATTATAATATGAAGGAAGAAGACGAATCAATGAAGTATCATTTAATTTAAATATTGACACAATTGATTACTAAAAGACTCAACTATATAAAGTATTGATGTTTACAAATGCAGAAAACGTTTCGATATATCACATCGATGATAAAACTAATTTATGGGAAAAACAAAGGCCTGCACTGTGTAGATCAACAAGTGGGATTACCAGACAAGAAGGGAAAAGTGACAAATAGGTTTAGGGCCTGTTTTAAACTTTCACGGTTTACAAATAAACTTACACTGTCACTTACGGGATGTCTTCCGTGATTGTTCATTATTTTGATCTCCCGACACAGCGCCGAAATATCGGGAGCTCAAAATAATGGTTTAGGGCCTGTTTCACCACCAGCGATTAAGGTCCCGTTACTTGGCAGATAATTTCATACAAATTCTGTTTCATTTTTGAATTTATTCGGTAAGTAGTGGTAATTCGAACATCGTGAAACAGGCCCAAAACATAAAACAAAAGAAGAAAACTTACCTATAAAACAAATACAATCTAGTACAAACGTTCTAGGTCATAACTTTTCAATTTCCGGTTATACTAGGTTTTTAGGTAAACATGCACTCAAACGCACTTAAAGAAAACGCGTAAAGAACGGGTGTGACAAAACCCTTGTAGTTCGCACATTTACGTTCATTGTTAGAACAAACACGAGCGGCCTGGGGGTTAATTGTGTAAGTACCGTCGTAATCGGTTTCAAGTGTTCGACAACTTTGACTATGAATACAAGTTTTGGTGTCGACGCGAGAGCGACACCATTTTGTTAGAATATCTGAATGGAAAGAAAAATAGACATCAATCATGTCCAGCTTATTATAGGCAATAATTTGTCACACGTGTTTGGATCAGACAGCTTGTTGCATAAGTATGTTGACTTTAAACATTGCTGATTCACTATCCATAGAGTTTTATAAAGGACTAGGTACACACGACGGCCAGTCAAGCTATACAAAACTAGTTTATACGGATCTCTCATTGTGTACGAAATCTATACAAAGCGAGGCCAAGTTATACTGGAAATGTACAGCTTCATGTGCCGCCGTGTGTTCCATTGAATAGGTAGTGCTGGCATATTATTGACTAATAAATAGCAACATAGTAAGAAGCCCAAGGAAGTTTCTCAAAGATCTCGCAGCATCGCTTCAATGAGATAGACGATCCACTTGGTCACTCGCAATAGTCGCCGTAACACCTGCCCAAAAGCTGAAAAAGACCTGAAAATCAATCGACGTTATTAAAATAGTTACCTAACCTACCTACATGTAACCAACTCAGACGCAAATCCATATTCTAATAAGTGCAAAACCAGCCAGTTGGAGCGTTAATTAAAATCAGTCATGCATCAACAAAAACAAGAATTGTTATTTAACGGTACCTATACAGGGTGTAACAGAAAGGTTATAGTCATATGAAAGGATATGCTGGGACATATGTATGGGACAGCTGATCATTTTTTCGCATTTACGATATTGCACCCATGGAGGAAGTTGTTCAGTTTGATGGTCTGCAGCATATCCTTTCATATGACTATACCCTTTCTATTACACCCTGTATAAACGAGTATTTTTAATTATAATTTTATTGACATAGCAACAGTGAGTGGCAGTTATGAAATCACATAAGAGTCATCTTGCCAGACAACGGGTGCCTGTGTTTGCCATTTAGCACTTATGAAAACTGATAACAAACCGATATGCCTACCCGTGGTAAGTATTTGGAACAATAAATATGACAAGAGCTGAGTAAATAACTACTAAGAAATGAATAGATTATTTCTAAAATACTGTGAGTGGTTGTAAGAGTAACGGAAGACCAAAAAAAACGCTGGATGGACTGTGTAAAGGATGATATGGCTAGAAAGGAGGTGACTGCTGAGATGTCGAGTAAAAGAGAAGTATGAAAGAAGAAGACATGCTCATGACCACAAATAAATTGGTATAACGGCAGAAGAACGATGATGATAATTCAAAAGACCTCAATGTTATAAACTACGGCTAATAAGACATTGATATACTTAGAATAGAAATTGATATTCATCGTTTACAGAGTTGGTTGCGTCTTGAGACGAGATGCCATTAAACTGATGACGGTAATGTCGTTTGCAATCAATGAGTAATATGAGCTGTTGACTCGAATCTCGAACATGATCTACGATCAACATTTCATTGCCAAGAGGTTACTGCAAACATTGATGATCTTTAGAATAGAAATAGGTATTCTTTTGGTAAAATTTTCGAAGGAGTTATAAATTGTAAGATTCTACTTATTTGTGAAACAGAAGAAAATAAAATCTAGCACTGGAAAAATCGGTTCAAAGCCTTGTTTAACATTGAGCGAAATGAAACGTTACGTCAAATACGCCCACATCCGGCAATCGAGCGCCAACGATCAAGTGCAATTAAGCCCTAACATGGCCTCAAGCGTAAAATAGTGTCAAGCTTACCTCGTTAGTATAACAAACATTGCAGGTAAACAAAATAAAACCTTAATGCTGTGTTAAAACAAGTGTAGCAAATGTACCAATTTAGACCTAAGTATGAAATTGTCGTAATGTTCGAGTGAACTGAATAATAGAGCTCATTTCTCCTTCTCGATGTAGCATGTCATCCGATACTAAGTGGGCAACTACCAAGGAGGTCTAATTGCACCATAGACACCACAATTTTCTCGTCGGAAATGGAACATGAAAAAAAATAGTCAGTTTGATATACAACCCCATTATTACTGCTTTGTCATTATGCAGAAACAAAGTTAATGATACATACAGAGTGATGAGGGATTCATTTGTTTTGTCACGTTGCGTTGGCTGCGTTTGTGTGTGTAATTAGGAAAAAAACTGCAATGGAAGAAGAAAACTTGATGCGTCGACCCCAAATAGAATGGGACACGGGTAGAAAACTGCTGATGATGAAGCTAATTTGACAAATCTGGGAATGCGTTGTGTCAATAGCAACTGTTTTTGTTGTGGTGTTTTTATTAGAATTACCGTCATTGATCTTGCTACAATTTTGTTGTTAAAACTGCCATTAAAATATCAAATGCAAAAAATACACATTTTCACACTGGATTTTCAGTTATCGCTCGCTGATGTAATTTTAAATTACTTACAAGTTTGTTTCATGCTCACAAATGCGATCAAAGAGAAGTTTCATACCTATTATAACCCATTTCTGTGTAGAATTATTTACAGTTATGAAAATTAAGTGAGAAACAATTTTAAAAAATAACAGACCGTTATGATACTATGAATTTGAGAGCGAGAAGAAATTCTCAATAATTAGAACAATCATGCATCGAACGATCGTAAAATTGCTAGAAATGCAACATTTTGTAAACAATAAGCGGCCATGTTTATAAGTCCACCAGGGTACCATTGTAACCAGCTATATGCTTTTGATTACGCAATGGTATTACTGAAACAAACCGAGCTAGCTTATAAACTAAAATCAATTTTTCTTACGGTAAAATACGTCGGAATAGTCGGCCGATGAAATG
This sequence comes from Noctua janthina, assembly GCA_963576755.1. NCBI lineage: Eukaryota > Metazoa > Arthropoda > Insecta > Lepidoptera > Noctuidae > Noctua > Noctua janthina. The sequence goes on from OY755055.1 coordinate 13,216,759, forward strand.
CAACGCACTAATGAATTTTTCATTTATTACTTACGTTTTATAATTTTTGCTTGTACATGACGTGATATCACACATCGTGACTTATTTGTTCATATTCAGGGTTCTATATCCAACAGGGGACAACGGGAGCCTATTACTAATGCTCCGCTGTATGTTCGTCCGTTTGTCACAGAGCAGTATCATTTAAACCGTAAGACTCTTGTTTCCACAGAGTGTGATTGTCAAATGTGGCCAATATAACAACAAATTATAATAAAGGGAGGACCGCTTTAATTACCCCAAATTAGAAACGTGTTGATTTCGGCGTTTTAAAAAAATAACCAGTAACCGGCCAAGTGCGACTCGGACTCGCACATCCGACTCGCACTTGGCCGGTTTTTAAGCAGCATGAAGTCGATGAAGTTATCGCAATTCTATTGTTTTATTTTCTTGAACCCTGGACTTATTATTATAAAAATTGAATTTGTTTAGTTCCATTTCTAATATTACACTCCATTAAATGTAACATAATGTTTTTGTGTGTGACTAAACTGTAGGTACCTACATTTTTAAAATATTTTTTTAGTTTTGATACTCTGAACTAAAATTCCAAGGTAACGTTTTTACCCATTATCATTAACACTAGAAACGGGATATTTACCACGTTTACTGGTTGTTTTTTACCCATTGTAAAAAAATATATCTTGCAAATAGTTGACACGTGTACTTATTATTATTATGATAGATAGGTTCTGTGAACCTCGACAAACAGTCACTATTAAATCTACAATGCAGAGTTATTTATTTATTACTGTTGTTCAGCTGTTCCAACCGGTGCACGGTGACCGACCTTCTGCTAACACAATTATGTATATGTTTAATTCTTTATGTAATGCAATATTGGATAACAATGCGCAAATGGAGAACTGAAGGAAAAAACATAGTTTTTAAATTACAAATGTTGAATGGTAATGCTGGGATGTAAGTCCTGCACGCCCTCCTTGCTAATAAAATAAACTCCATTGTCAATTTGCTAGCTGGCTAGTATTTTAACCTTTGGCAGATAAGAAGATCAGAATATAACATAGCATCCTGCCTGTAATCTCCGAAGGGTTAGGCACAGGTATAACTCACAGTAGATCCTTCCCCGGTTAAGTTTAAGTCCCATGTGAAAGGGGGTGACCCTATTGCCATCAACTGGGCTCAAATCCGGACTCTGGCTGCTACTGACAAATTCCTAACCTAACCTAACCCAACCTGGGACTCGAACCCATGCCCTCATGCTCAGCAGTCGACCACTAGAAGGTCAAAGACATTTGTATAAACCAAGTTTCGCAAAATTTGTATCCGTTCTGTTACACCGTTTCAATACAGAAATGATGAAAATCAAATGGATTTACTCCGAAAGTGGGATTCCTACGAGGTCCAAATTAAGCCTCGTAGATAGGAGTCTATGCATTTCGGTCAAATAAATCGTAGAATCGTCGTAGTCTACCGATAACTTCTGAACATGAGCTAATTCCTTCGAACAATCTAGCAAGACAAGTCATTTTACTTTTTGTCCTTCGATACTGCTGACTCCACATTATTTATTGCGGTCATTTTAGTTCCCCCGCGGAGTTCAGTACAAAATATATGACGTAGAAATACCAGGATATTGGAAGAGAAATAGGTTCTTGGACAAAACCAATTATTACTAACGTCTGAGAACTTGCGATAGTAAAAGAGAGCCACTTTTGCAGGTTCAAAAGGATGAAATTTGAAATGCATTCTTTACGTAGACTACTCAAAGTGTGTACTACTTACATCAGCTAGGAAACTGCATGATAGATAGGTACATGTGTATGGTATACAGAGTGTAAACTGACCCTTCACGAAGCCGTCAACCAAGCATTCTGTACATCAAACTAAGTAACTCTACGAAAAAATTATTGCTGGCAAAACGACTTTTTGTTTTGGAGTGAAAAATCACGTTTTACGGTACGACTCAATGTTACGCACTCAAAACATTGTGCTGATGGTTGTATTGAATAGTACAGGGGTCGTGGAGGTATTTAAAATGAACTTATAACATTAAATACAGGTTGTATTTAAAAAAAACTATTGAAAAAGTTGCCGCTTTGACCCCTAATATCTCCGTAACTAGAAGGTTCCCAGGTATGGTCTAGAACAAAAAAATTATCGCAATGACATGGACAACAAGTGCCTTTCGGCTTCGTTAAAGGGCTTTTACACCCCTTATAAATGAGAGAAAAATATGGCCATGAAAAGATTGACGAAACTGGTTTAATGTTAATCGATGGAAAACTACTAACAGAACCGTTTTAGCAGTCAATTCACATAACACTTTCCGTAATAGGTGGTTGGCGTCCCTTCATAAAATACCTGACAATATTCTAGTCGAACTTGTTTGTATGCAAATCTATATTTATAATATTATTAGTAGGTACCTGTCCTGTCGACTGGACATTGCATTTAGATATAATAAAACCAGTGTCTACATGGGTATTAAGTGTGAACCGGTTATTTGTGTTACATTATTTTGCAATTTGAATCGCTAGCTGCTATTATTTTGTCCACACGCAAGGTTTCTTTGAATTTATAAACAAATTGGCCTACATTGAGAGCTGTTTTTGTTCTGCTATAAAAAGTATTTGTTCTGTTATAAAAGAACCGAAAAAAAGTTCTAATCGTGCGCAGGAAGTTTAGTAAGAGCAGCCTATAACGTTTCAACTGCCGGGATACAGCCGGCTATAATTCACGGATCCACACAGAATTATACTAGGCAATAATTCACAGATCCACACAGAATTATACTAGACAATAATTCACGGATCCGCACAGAATTATACTAGCCTATAATTCACAAATCCACACAGAATTATACTAGGCTATATATAATTCACGGATCCACACAGAATTATACTAGGCTATAATTCACAAATCCACACAGAATTATACTAGGCTATATATAATTCACGAATCCACACAGAATTATACTAGGCTATAATTCACGAATCCACACAGAATTATACTAGGCTTTAATTCACGGATCCACACAGGCTACCCCGTGCGAGTTAGTTGATGTAAAAGTCAAAGTCAAAATTATTTATTTGCAGTAAATGTGGTAACAAAAGATAGTAAAATAATCATGTAGTGCAATGACACATTTCGCCATAAAATTGGCTTGCAAACATTAATGAATAAGATGCTAATTTCAAAATTTCCTAATTGAAACAAACATTCAATATGGTAAAGACCGACCGCTTTAATGAGTCCTCGCGAAGGTATTAATTTAAATGGAATATACTGAAGGTTGATCACGTATTGATTCAATTAGTATCGTAATACCTACGTGGATTATGGTTATTTTAAAGCAAATAACCTGTGGGATATTGTTAGGATTTTGTGGAAGCTAAATGTGCCTTTGATGGGGCAAGGTGGAGGACTCATTAAAGCGGTAGGTCTATAACTAAGTGTGTTTCTAAGTTTAACATGTTCAATACAAAACAAAATTTTGCTGTTAAACATTTAATCCCAAACAAAGAAATTGTTAACATAACAATAATACAATATTTTTAAATATACAAACACAACATAATATTATTATAATTTAGGTACTTCTCTACAATGCATTCGTGTAATGGTAAGATTGACAATTGGATTTGTCACCATATTTTCGAATTGTGAGTTCTAGGAAATGCCGTAAACAGCATTATGTTGCCACTGTACTACCAAAGCATGGCAGTGATAGTTACTCATTTGTGATAGAAAACTATGGCGTAATAATGAGGGATTGAAAAATTAACGGGTCTTTTTAAACCACCTTAATTTGTTACAGTTCACGTCAAATTTAATGAGCATCTAAACCTCGGGTTAAAAGATCACCGCAGACGATCTTGCAATCGACGGTAAAATTTTTTAGTAGATCCTACTTAGATCTTAACTATGCAACATACCATCTAAGTCTAAAGATGCGAAGTAGAGAATGTAGACCACTAAAACTAACCGACTGCGACAATTTAGTTTAACCCAGGTTTTAACGTGATCTTCGATTGAGTAGTGGTCCTGGCTCTTTATTTTTTTATCCTTTTAATTTTATCGCTGAATATAAAGTGAGAGTTAAAAGTCTGTATCGAAATTCGACGTATTTTTTCCGACGGGAAAACCCATCGCGCACGCACACACACACACACACTCTATTTAAACTTTAAACCCTATACGGGATAATTTTTATTTGTCAGAAACACTTTCTTAGTGGAGAACTCACCTTTGTTTTATAGGTACTACCGAGCTCACTGACGGTATGCCTCTTTTCACCCTTATGATAAGGGTGAAAAGATTATACAGACAAAGAACTTAAGTGCATTTTTATTTAATGAATTAAACGTTTTGTGTGAGGTAAGTTGTTTGGGTTACATGTTTATTTTGAATATCTTGGAACTTACAAAAGGTTACATTGTAAAGTAAGACGACCAACAAGTTGTTACTAATTAGGTGATCAATTATAATCATTTTCATAAGTTTCTTTTACACTTATATAAGATTGCATTGTTTCATTTAAACTGCACAATCAGACTGTTATCGGGTAACAAAGTAAGTGAAACAACCCTCAACACTTTAGTTTGTTATTATCTGATAACAAAAATACTGCATTAGCTAGGTACTTTCATCATTTTCCTGTAAATGTCCAGAACCGTTCTAACTTTTCCTATACAAAAAGCACATTCAGAAAACGATAGAAACGTTGTAAATAAAACTATAAGGGTATGTTCACATGACATATAACCCGCAAGGAGTTTCCCTCACATACATTTTGTTATTGTTTTTTTAGAAACAGCTGATAAAACAACTCTAATCAGTTGATAGTGTCAAAAAAAAAACACAAATTGTTTTATTTCGGCAAAGCAATACATTGGTTCCTGGTAGGCCAGTGTTGCTGATGTTTCCATGCCTCAAAACTTGTTTTACTTTTTTTGACGTATTTTTTTCGTTTGTTCATAAAAGTTGAAACACTTTGTTAATTTGCGCGGGAATCATTTAACTGCAGGAAAATCTGTTTATGTAAAATAATGGCAATAAATTTTAAGCGTGTAGTATTTGATAAGGTTTTATCAAATTATAGTTGTTACGGATAAATTTAATGAGTTACTTAGTTATTGAGTACCTAAGGTCTTATTTATACAAGATTCTATAATTTAAATAAATGAGAAGTTACTTAAATAAAAAACCTGGTTTTAAATAGTGTCCCATCGATAAGTAGATAATATGCCTGGCCTGCACGATTCTTTAGTTAATTATTTACTATAATTTGTGTGAATGTGAGCCGCGGCCATTGACCTAGGCCAAAGCTTAAACATTATGAAAAAAGTGGGTAATTTTCAGTGAAACCACTTATTACTATTCAATTTTAAAGTGCTTATAATTAGCGTTTATAATTATGAAGAAAGTTCTGATAAATCATATCAATCATATTTACAGCAGATTTTTTTCAATTAATAAAAGGATATACTTAATTGCAAAGTACAGCTCTATAATTATTTCTATTTCCACAATCGAAACAGTTGATAAACAAACCATTGTTATATTGCGCGTGTATGATTATTTATGTTACTATATAATATAGATAAATAAACATTGTTCTTTTGCGTCAAATGTAATTTTAGTTGAATTATGAAAACAAAATATTATAAAAGACTCAAAACATTGTATTTTTTAAATTTTAGAGTTCAAACCGAGACAATATGAAAGTAAATAAATAAGCAAACAGTATATTTCTTGAATAATTTTATTTTGTGGTTTAAAGCCACAACAGCTTCCTAGATTTAACCCGGGACTTGATTACGTACCTAATTTTAAAGAAGTTCAGCTGTCCGATTAGAATTATCAACACTTTCCGTGATACGCGTGTTAATGTGTATCAGTGTGGTTACTTTTTTCTGAACATTACATATTTTAAAGTGTACATACCTGCAATGGATGACCGGCCGGCAACGCACACTGACGTTTCCTAATCAAAACAAATGACAGCTGAGTGAATAATCGGATTAAGCTGAGAGATAACAGCTAAACAAACGTAAAGTTCCTTTATACAGTCAAATACAACACTTCCACGATATAGTCTACAATAATAAACCCGAAACGATTTTTTAAAAGTTTTTTCTAACTTAACGTAAACGTATACGCGGCACACGAGAGGAAAGGCGCGCGGTCCGTGTAGCTTCGCTGTTATTACTGACTAAAAACGTATTTTGCCCCGTTCCGACGTATACCACTACGTTGAACGTAGACGTATTCACACAGATCGAGGGGCTATCACGATATCCTTGCTCCAGGATTTCCTACGTAATGTCCTGGTGTACAAGGTCTAAAATTAGGAATGTAGTATAAGCGCCCACGGAAGTCCTAAATCCGTTCCTATTGGTGACAAAATAGTAAATAAAAGGTACATAAGTGATTCAGTGAGCTTGATAGAGATATGACCCTTATAATCTTGTCATTGTTTTTTATTTGCTTTGATATGCGAGCTGGCGAATTAAGTTGCTTGAATAATTACTGTATATTAGCAAATTAGTGATTACATAACTCCTTTTAGGTTAGTAGTCGGGGTTTACGTAAAAAAATGGCTTATATTGGATATCTGAATGACAAAAAGGTCTCTTTTATTTTACTTAGATTAGGTAGGCTACAGAATTAAAATTACATAAATAGTGGTAACTAATTAGTTTAGTGCCTAGTTATTAGCTTGAAAAATATTAGATTACAATATCGGTGTACCTATTATAGGTAATTATTTAAGTATTTAGCATTATTTATTCACCTTTATTTATATTCGTGTTAATAATGTAAACAGTTTGTCTCATATCAAACATTTCATAACATAATTTTGAAGCTAATTTAGTAGGTACTCACACGATGAAATCAAGATGGACTAAGATGCACTGACCTGAAGACCAGATGCGGAAGACACATGTTGTGATGCAAGTGGGGAGAGCCCTATGTCCAGCAAAGGATGACGATATAGTTTTAAATGATTTATTGGTTACCTCTTCTGCTGTAATGCCATCGTATGTAAATGTAGCGAAATATAAGAAAGTCTTTTATATCAAAAGAATGTGACTGCCCCTTGATGGTGGTTGTAAGCGCTACTAATACGCATGACGTTGTGGGTTCGACTCCCAGATAGGGAAAAGTGTTATTGGGGTTATTTAGGTAATTCCTTAGTAGGAGACCAAAGTCTGGATTTGTTACCGGTAGACGGCAATAGGGCCGCCACTTTTACGTGGGAGTGAAACGAATATAGAGGGACTTCTCTAGCGAAATGTTGGTGCACTTTGGGTAGATACCCTCCGTAGATACAGGTGTGATGATTTAATGATGATGTATAGAGGGTTTATTGAATGAGTTAATGGCTAAGTTAAGTTATGAGTACCTAGTGGTGTTTTTTTTACAACATCACAGAATATGTAAAAGATATTGTTGCCATTTTATTGATTTTTATTGTTGTTGCTTTGATTTTTTTTGGTATTGATATTGCATGTTGTTATTTATTTATTTTTGTTATTGATATTGTATTTATTGTATTGAAATGCCTATGGCATTAAGTCCGCCAATACAGTTGTTTGTACAGTTTTTTACTTGTGCATAAAGTTTTAATAAATAAATAAATAAATATTGTAAAAAGAAAGTGTCAGTAGATGAAGTCATACCTACTTACGTAATAGATATCATAAGTAAGTATTATGATATGAGTATTATTATCTTGGGATAAAGGAATGTTTATATAATAAATCTGTAAATGTACGATGAGTGTTATGAATAGGTCTCTGAAACTTGTGATAAGTATCTGTGGAGAACGTTGCACATTCCCGTAACCCTTTGTTCTATTTATCCTAGTAATTCCTACTCTTCCTACCAATCTTACTACTATTATAAATGCGAAAGTTTGGATGGTTGGATGGATGTTTGTTACTCAATCACGTCAAAACTATAATTAAGTCTCTATGATGGTCTTGGATTATAGACCATTCCCTCTCATAGACAGGAGGCCTGTGTCCCAGCAGTGGGAACATTATAGGCTGATTATGCTATTGCGTTTGGAGAAATCCACTTTTAAATTTGCTACAAGTATACATGTTTTGTGTAGTCGTGACGGTACTACATCCCCATGACGGAAATCCTCTTTAGCATCACCTGCGTAAAGTAGGGGTGGTTTGAGATGTGCATAATGGAATCCACGCGGTATTAAACACATCCTGTAGGTGTAGGTAACCACCCGACATGTGGTGGGCGGGACAGTGATCAGGCATTCAGGCGGTAACATTTGTTTTTATTCGGAAGTACTTGTTATTACAGATTATTTAATTACTGACTAGCTTATGTCCGGCGGCGTCGCCACAGGGCAGAACCGACCATATACGCAATACCAAAACACAAATGACTGCCGCTAAGCTGAAGTGGGACTGGGCTGGCCACATCTGCCGCATGCCCAATGAGCTGTAGGCCAAAATAGCCACTTTGTGGAGCCCTGATACAGCCAGAAGACGTCACGGCAGACCTCATTGAAGATGGTGGGACGAGCTGGACCAAACCAACGACCAGTGATCCTCCTTAGCCGTGGATCGAAAAAACTGGAAGTCATGAGAAGAGGCCTTTGCCCAGCAGTGACCGCAGGAGGATGATGATTAGGAGGTATATTATTGTAACTGAGGTAGTAACAGTTATTAATGGTCTAGAGGAGTTGATTTGCTGTGAAAATGCTGGTTAGATTTTAGATTAAAAATCTTAGAGTAAGTTTTCAACAAAACATTGCCACGTATGCCGCTTCCGTTCGTCAAGCGATATGATTATAAAATTAGCCATAATCTTAAACCTCAGAACGTTTACTGTACGGTATTGTTTTTATAAGACCCATGGCCATCAGTTGATGATTACTGGTCGATATGATCTCTAATTAAAATACAGTCATAAGTGGAGGTAAGAACCTACCTACATTATTCACACTAGAAAAAATTATACGTCATTTCTTGGGTCGTGTAAACGGACCCTTCACGAAGCCGTCAAGCAAACATTCTGTATCTACATCAAACTAGAGTTTTTTTTGGTGTGCAAATTCACGGTTTAAGGTAGATAGCGCTCGATGTAATGCACTGAAAACATTAAAATTATTTTTGCTACAAAATAAAACTTAAAAAAACACAAAAAAGTCGGTGACCAAAAATTTAATCAAACAAACAAAAGTCACCGACTTAAGAAGTTAAAGTTATTTTTCACTTTTTTGTATTATCGAATTTGAAGTCGGTTTTATTTTATGCATAAAAGTTTTTATACAGTAAGTAGTTACCTGCAAGAGATACCCGATACCTGTATTTTAAGTAGAAGTCTTATTAATCCCAGAAAAATAAATTGTGTCAAGGCGTAGAAGCCGCTCGCCCGTCTCATCTCGTCTATAGGTACCTTTTATGTTTGAGTTTCTTAAGCTTTCACACACGTACCAACTTGATGGTTACCCGCTGACAAATTACAAAGGAAGTAAAAAATATAAACAGGCGTCATCGCTGCGCACGCGACCCACTTTCCAAACACAGTGAATTCTCTTATTTGCGGTTTCCGGGCTCTCTATCCAGAAATACATGCACCTTACCTAGGTAATAAAGATTAGAAAATGGAAGTAGGTGTGTAACTTTTCTTAAATAGGTTTATAAGTTTTTGACTGGCAAACAAATAGGTGTATCCAAAAATGGACCCAGGGCAGTGGGAGAAGGCTATGGGTGTCATGATATATAAATGAGGTAAATACTATACTTCCTGCATTTTTTCTTATAATTATGCTTTTCTGCATGACGAAGTTCCTTCTTTTCTGAATGAACAAACAAAACTTTGGAAAATCCGAAGTGAAATGCACAAACAGTTTTGATCTCTCTTTGTTGAACTAGCACTCTCCCCGAAGAAAAATAAATCTCTCCGAGAAATAATTCTGGCCCTGATGTTATAATCGGCACTGACTCCAGTTCCATATATAGGGTTCCTTACCCGAAGGGTAACGAACGAATGGGACTCTGTTACTAAGCCTCCGCTGCCCGTCCGTCTATCTGTCAGCGGGCTGTATCTGATCTGTAATAGGTAGACAGTTAAATTTTCACAGAATGTGTATTTCTGTTGCCGCTATAACAACAAATATAAAGTTTATATTTTCTTACTTTTAGTCTTTTTTTTAACATTAGTTTAGTTCTATTTGTAGTCTGTATATAATGTAAATATACAATAAATAAAAATTAAATTCGACTCGCACTGGGCCGGTTTTTTTATTACTATGTGTAGGTATAGGCTTGCGTTTACCGCAACTCGCCTGATAAAATAATTATAAACGAATATCGGCTGTGGATGGAAAAATGAATGGTAGAATATTCCGCGGTCGATTTCTAATTTATAAAATATAGAGATGCTGAAATGTATTTATGTATTTACTATATGTATGTATACTACCAGTTAGCATGGCCATACGCACGTTTATACAAAAGTCGGCCCTTGTCCTACCCTCCCACTACCCTGACCAAATAGCAAAATTCAAAATTACAAGGCGTCGAAATCGCTTTACTCGCTACTTATGTATACGTGCTCTTGCTCTCTGGCAAATGCTGAAACTTTTATACATAAGTTGACAAAGTAGGTACCTAACTTCCAGTGGCGAAGGTTTCATACTACTCGATTCCTACCGGATTCCCTTTGCAGTATGCGCACAGCCCAGTGTGGAACTCTCTGTCTTCCCTCCCACATTTAACCAGTCTCCCTTCAAAGCAAGAGTTAACAGGCATCTTCTGGGCACGCTCGTTCCATCATAGACCTCATCTAGCGCTTTCCATCAGACGTGATCGAGGTCAAGAGCAGGCAAGGTGAAAAAATAAAAACCATTTATTTTTCGATTTATTAATATTATCGAATTGAAACCGGTCATTGACAAGTGGTCAACCTCTCCTTCTTTACCTTCACAGATCACAGTATAATTTAAAACTATGCATTAGCAGAGCACTGTCGTGGGTTAGCTATGGGTGTTATAGCACGTACACTTAGTAACTACAGATTGATCTAAAGCTCAGTTATAGGTACCACCGCTAGCTCACATAGAGTTTGTCGAGCCTTTAGTAGTTTGTAGTGCACAAAAATAATCTTAGCTCATCGTCATCACTAATTAGGTACTTCAGTCAACTTTTACATAATCCTTTCATATTTTCTTTGGCCTGCCTCTTTTCTTATAGCTATCCACATCCATAATTTATTCCTCTTTCTGCCACCATTTAAACCGGCTTTTTGAAAAAAATACTTTAGTACTGAAAACATAAGTTGTGAACGAGGATTTCCTTTAGAAGATTTGAACGCTTCCATACTGTTTCGTAGCGGTATGTTGTCAGGCCTGTGGCAGCATTTTTGTAATCACGCCATCTATCGTGAAATATTCGAAGACGAATCCAGAAGTTATCTTATTTCGCTAATAAGTTCGATTTCTAGTTGTTTATCGCATTGTTATTGTATTTGTGTAGTAATGCTGGATACAAGAAAAAAAAACTAAGCCATTTTATTTAAAAATCAGTATAATTCGCGTAGTCGTTAATTACTACATGCTTATGTTGGTACTACTGCGACCGTGACAAAACTTTCGTTCGTTCGTTGATGTGCAAGATAGGAAATGTGTGTTTTATTGCAAACTTTTGTTTCAATTTGATCCAAAGAATATTTATCCTAATTTATGAGTGTTTGGACTACGTACATTTTCTTCTCTTGACGACATAAATATTTTGAATAAACAAGTCTTGTTTTGGAGACCACAGAAGAAAATGTTTTTGTGTGCTAAGTTTCATAATGGCGGCCCGTCGCGTCCCCCGCGCCTCCATTTCGATGACAGTCAAATTATGACAATGCCGATACGTAAAGTTTAGAAAATGTTGTATATTTGTAAATAATTTAGTGAAAGTTTATGATAGACAGTTACAAAAGGACTAAATATGAATCAGGATCACCACAATATGAATACGGGTGGTGGCCAGCCCCCGGGAAGTTCTGAGGTGCGATTGGTTTGTTAGTTTTTTGCGGTTTTTTTTTAATTCTTGTTGGGATACTAATTTTACTTGATTGCAGTCACAGGGCCAAAGAGTTCAGGCCACCCAGCAGCAACAGCAGAATAACTTGCCTGCCACGACATCTGCTACCGATTTACGAGTGAACTCAGCAGCAGTGAACGTTGCTTTGTCTAGTGTCGCGAAATATTGGGTGTTTACAAATTTATTCCCCGGACCGATTCCGCAAGTGTCTGTGTACGGATTGCCTGCCGGTGCCAGGATAGAAAATGGGAAACCTGTTCAGGTGAGTTTAGTGTTATTTACAAAAAAAAATCGTATGAATAATCTTACAAAAAGTCATGCAAATAGTTAATCATTTGCTAAAGGTCAGAATGTCATCATGGGATCAGTGCATAAAAACAGACTACAAAAATAATTGTAATCGTCTCATTGTTAAACTGAACATGCCAAACCTAATTTATGTAAATTGTCTTGTTGACTTAGTTGAATCACTATTTATTTTGGCCTCTACAAGTCCTATGTAAGCTGTAATAATAGCCACAGTTGCTGATATGAAAAAAGTGTACTTTCAAACTAAAATATTTTTATTACTTTTTTGAAGGAAATATTAAATATAGTTTCTACCTTTACATATGAATATTGTAATAAAAATATAGAAGTTATAATCATTGCTATTAAATAATCATGCAGTTTACATAATATATATTTCCCTGCTCACAACAAAATTCCATAATTAAAAGAAGTTATGAGATAACTATGCATGTAACAGTTTTATAAAAAATAATTGTGGAAATTTAAAGTAATACGGAGCTAACAGGGCTCATTCCACTTTAAATATTTAGTCTTATAAATTAAAAGGATACTTAATAAATCCAGACCAGTGTAATTAAATTCACTAAGTAAGCCTCCTAGTAAGAAACCTGGTCGATTCAATGACTGGCTCTTTATCTTAAAAGATAACTGAATTCAGATTCAGAAAACTAAATTCAACAATTGTAACAGCCCCTTAACCTATAGACTCTCGACAGTCTACGGATGTCAAAACAAAAAGTGTTCACAACGCCTCGGACAGCATGGCACGTCGAAAATAACACTTTTTAAAAGGGCTTGGTGTTGAACACAGATTTTCTTAATTGACGTGGCGGTCAAAAGGTTAACCAGCACATGCTAAGTCTTAAGAGTTTTCAGGATCTTGGTCAAGCTCATGCAAGTATACTGAATGGGGATCCAAATATTATACTTGGGCATCATGCAGGCCAGTCCCAAGTCACGGTGTCTGCTGCTGGTGGTCAGCAGATACCAGTCTCACAGATCATTGCCACACAATCTGGACAAACTCATGGTAAGTCTTCTTTATGTATAGACAGATACATAATCAGCTATAAGGTTCATTCTGCTGGGGTCACAGGCCTCTGTGAGAAGTATTGGGCCATAATCTATTAAAATGGGAATGGTAGATCATCAGTATATTACATACAGATTTTTTTAAATAACTCAACATAACTAGGAAGTATAATAAATAGTCATGTCTGTATAAATGACCTTCAATCAATCCAATGTGTGTCAATATTTGATAACTCTTTCATTATTATCTAAACAGATAATAAATATTTTCATAACAATTTATGGATTGTCATGAGTGGGTTTCCAATTAAAAATGCTATTTATAATCTTTAGCTAAATGCCATTTGTTCTTGTCTATCTTTGAATTTACTGCTGATTTGGCCTGCTTGACACTAGTATTTTATGTTTTAAATTGCGTAGAATTATGGAATTGAAATCTGATTTTCTGTAGGTACAATTTATTGATATGAGCATAAAAACTCAACTTTTCAGTGGTGTTGAGTAACTTTTTTAAATATTAATAACAAAATGTGACTATGACTCCCCTTTATAAGTGAATAGCTCCTAATTGTGATTTAATGATAAGTAATTGTCAAATGAGCTATGTAGTTCCTTCTACTTAAAACACCTTTGTTGCTACCCACATTTGTTTGTGCTTCAAAGATTATCTTTACCCTAACCTTATTCTATATTGTCTTTTCCTACTCATTGGTGCCACAGCACTCGATACTGAGTGCTCTGTGGCACCAATAATGAAGCATTATGCTTAATGACCATGACTTCAGACCCCTATCCTTCAAGCATAGGGTTTAGGGTTCAAGAAAAAAACCATCCACATATTGACTAAACTTACTCATCATCATCTTGACCTTGTCCCATTCTTCTTGGGGTCGGCGTCACGCGGCATCATTTATTAATCTCTCCCTCTTCATCAATCAGCATTTATATTTGTGTGTCAACTTACTCCTGACATTAAAACCGGTCTGAAAGCATGCTTTGTTTGGATTGTTTATTGAAAACTAATAGAGTAACATTTGTTCCAGAAGCTCTTGTGGCCCATAGTCAGCAGCAAGCTGAGCTGGTGGCGGCCCAGAATTCCGGCAATAATGCCCAGGTGTCAGTTAGTGCAGGCCAGGCCACTCACCAGCAGGTACCCAATAATCGGGTCGAGTTTGTACAACACCATAACATTGATATGGTAAATCACGTGGTAACACACTCCCTTTACTAGCGGGAATGCTAACCGTACCTTGCTGTTGTGTAGTACATAGATTATTCATATATATTTGTAGTTTTTAATTAGGATGTTAGTTAATATAAGGTTGCCATGATGCAGATCTTAAAGTACAATCATTCACAAAAAAAATCTACAATTAATTTGCTGCCTTTATTATGCATGAGTTAGTAAAAAGGTCAACATGTCAACATTACTAGATTAGAAAAATAAAGAAGCCTTTATGATGCTTTGAGTTAAACATTAATAATCTACAAGTCTTGATTTCATCATTCTTATCTCTTTTATTCATCTTTTTACTCCTTGTTTATTAGTGTAGCTCAAATTCAGTGTATCGTAAAGATAATCTATTCAGCTGATGTAAAATGCATGTACTTCTATCAATTTCCACGTAGAGTTCATAGTGATGTGCATGATAAACAAACTACACATGAAACAGTAATAAAGTTTCAATTTCTTGTAAGGTTTGCATTCAAAATACTGTTTAAAAAAATTGTTACTTTCTTTGATATTCTGCAAGTCTTTATACCTAAGTATTAGTAGGTGCATGTGTTAAGAATATTGAACTGAAATCTAACATTATGTGTGTTCTCTATAGGGACACCATTCTCAACAACACATAATGCAGCAGCAATTGATGGCACAGGCGCGACCAGACCACAACAACCAACAGGTTTGTTCAAGTTACTTCTAAAAAGTTTGGCTATTTTCCTCGAATCTGCTTCCTTGTATTATAAGGCACTTGTAAACTAAATATTCGTGTACTTTACGCTGCTTTATTTTATCATCATGCAGCAAGTCAGTGAGGTAAGATCAACCAAAATTTCTTTCTCGTACACCCTACACACATTTGAGCCAAAACACCACCGCGTCGCAACCAGGGTTGCTCTACCAACAAAATTAATACAGCTTTAGGAAGGGGTGCCAGGCCTTTCATCCGCTTTGTTGCGTAAAACGTTGGTAGCGCGACATGAGTTTCGTATTTCTACAAAGACTGATAGAATGTCACTTTGTTTAGGGCCTCTGGTTGCACCGCCATGGTGTCTTGGTGTAATATTGGCCTTATGCACTGTACATAACTTTATCTGCTAACGCTTCATCAAATTAACATTCCACTGGAACTTGACATAAGATTTAATTTAGCTTACCGGTTTTGTTATACTTACACAAAACATCATATAAAGTTGATCAGTTATGTATACCCACCTATTTATTTAACATCTGATAATTTCGGTTATTAGTTTTATTTATTTCATTTTTGCAATACTGAAAGCATCAAAGCAATCATGAAAAAATCCCAAACTAAACTCATGTGACATGTCAATTAAAACTGCAAATTTCAATGTTTTCGTGACGTTTTCCAGACATGTCCTCAATAAAGTTATTGTTGAGGTTTTATTTTGGCTCCCCATTTAGTTTCACATGATAAATTCAACAATCCAAATATGTATTTTCTAGAGGGTTTATACGTGTGGTTGGAGATTTAAATTTTGTTTTAAATTGTTAAAAAAATATGAAGTTGGGATTAATTTTTAACATTATATGTCACAAACAGATCCAACTGACGGTTAGTGAAGACGGCATAGTGACTGTGGTGGAGCCTGCCGGCACGAAGATGGTCGACAAGGAAGAACTCCACGAAGCCATCAAGATGCCCAACGATCATACCCTAACTGTGCACCAGCTGCAACAGATAGTGGGACAACAGGTATACCTGCTGTAATGTTGTTTGTTCTCATTGAACCTTCATGTTGTAAATAATTCTAAGGTATCCGACCTTTTTAATGTGAACTCTGTGATAACCTGGATAGACAAAGGGGTTATGAAACCACATGGTGGGAGCTGGTCTCACCCTTGGGGTATGGGTAGGGTTATCTGAATTGTTCTGTGTCAAACTTTTATTCTCCTCAAACAGGCTTGTACTGTTAGCCGCATGTAAGTGGTAACACTTGACCTTGAACTGGTCTAGCGTAGTACGGAATTCCAATAGAATATGAGGCAAGCTTATACTGTTTTTGTGATCACTAGCGTGTGGAACGTTACCATAGACACAGCAAGTCGACAAGCTGTGAGAACCATCTGAACCTGCCAAGTGCTGCGTACACATACCCCTGGATCCATCAACGAGTTTTGACTTCACAACCTATCTTGACGAAGGTTGAAATAGTTATAGCCCGACCCTAAACATACCTCCTTGTCCTATTAGGTGATAGACAGCGTAGTACGCATAGAACAAGCAACCGGTGAACCGGCGAACATTTTAGTGACCCACAACCCTGACGGTACTACCTCTATTGAAGCCAGTGCTGCCGACCCTCTGATTGTCAAGGATGAGAAGAGTGCTAACAAAATAGAGACTGCACAGTTTGCTATACCTGCTGAGATAAAGGATATAAAGGGGATTGACTTGAAGGTTGGTGACTTATTTGTGGATCAAATGTCGAGGCTGCATTTCCACTGAGAGGGGGCGAGACCTGTCTGCAGGATTAGATCTATTAAACCGTTTAAAATTCTCACGTTTTCTCGGCGTAATCTTGGCATATTCCTGCAAGTATCTCTCGTCCTTAACTAAGTAGAAACAGCCATAATGCATGAAACACATAAATGTGTTTTCTATGAGCAGTTTTCTCTCAAAACAATCTCCAATCCATTATTGGACCTAAGCCTCTCCAATCGCACGCCATGTTACTCTGAAATCTTATTACCAAATTATATAAAGTTGCCGTGATCTCATGTCTTATTTTTATCAATACAGAGTGTTGGAGCCATGGGCATGGAAGGAGCAGTAGTGAAAATCTCAGCCGGCGCGTCGGAGCACGACCTTCATGCGATGTATAAAGTCAATGTGGAAGATCTGTCACAACTGCTTGCTTACCATGAAGTGTTTGGAAAACTTAATTCGGAAGGTCAACCGCAACAAGCAAAGGTAAGGCTGATTAACGCTCAATGTGTAACATAAACAGACTATCGATCTTATTTACTTAACTGCGTATTTCACTAGGCTTGCGTCACTCGAATATAAACCTTCTGCCAATGTACATACAAGTCCTTTAAGACACGGTAATGTCATATTGGAACAGGTTTACCATTATCAATATTGTTAAATTTTAGTGAATCCAGAGCTTGGTAAATTTCAAAGATAAATTATATTGCCGACGATATAAAATCATCTATACTTGGATTTTTCTAAGTACTTCGTCCTTTAGCAAATTTTAAGGCTTTAGTGACTCTTTGATGATTAACTACATTGAAATGAATCTTTAACGAATATGATTTACTTCGCCACCAATATTGTTATTCTTTCCCTTTGATCATCTTTTTTCTTCAGTAACATAACGAATTCTCGGCATAAAAATCCTTCGTCACACCTGACTTAACACCGATTTTGTTTCTTGTAGGTAATAAGCGAGGTAGAAGTAGAAGTGGAAGCCGGCACTAGCGCAGCTATGTCAGAAGCGGAATCTTCTCCTGGCCACCATTCATGTGACATCTGCGGGAAAATATTCCAGTTCAGATACCAACTCATTGTTCATAGGTATAAACATACTAAATCAATTTTACTCGCCGAATTCAGTATTGTTAAATTTTAATGAAAATATTTTGTATACAGGCGTTATCACGGCGAAAGTAAACCGTTCACGTGTCAAGTTTGCGGTTCTGCATTTGCAAATCCTGTCGAATTGTCGAGACACGGAAAATGCCATCTTGGTAAGAAAAACTCTCCTTTACCTAACTCAATACTTTTGATTCAGTAGTTTTACTGCAAACTAACTTTCACTTGTTTTTAGCCGGAGACCCGAACGAGAGACACGCCAAGCGGATGGCCCAAGACAAGCCATACGCATGCACCACTTGCCACAAAACGTTCTCCCGTAAAGAACATTTGGACAACCATGTCCGAAGTCATACTGGAGAAACTCCATACAGGTAAGCAACTTAAACAAATTCAAGGAATATTGACTTTGTAAAACTCGCCTCTCTTATTAAGCAATCTGCTCAAATCAGGTCGTCTGAATACTCAGGTGATAAACACGCTAATGGTAGTCGTCTTTGTTGTGATAATTGGCGCTAGTGTTTTACGTATTCAATTGCCCACTTATAGATATTTGTTTGTTTATGGCTATAATTTATACTCAATACTCAGTGTGTAATTATGCTATTGAAATTCTACTATTTTAAGAATCCATCAATTTCATAAACAAAAACAAAAAAAAATCATTTTAAACCTAATACGATAGGTATTCTGTTTAACCTAATTTATCACATACAGGTGCGAATTCTGCGCGAAGACTTTCACCCGCAAAGAGCACATGGTCAACCACGTACGAAAACATACGGGCGAAACTCCACACCGATGTGACATTTGCAAGAAGAGCTTCACAAGAAAAGAGCACTTCATGAACCATGTGATGTGGCACACAGGTACGTTAAACTCTTCGATAAACGGTTATATTGATTTGCAAACTGATATGGAATTCCGTTAATGTTCTATTGACATTTTAAATGCTGATAACAGTTTGCACGTGTTTTTTTCTACGTCCACATGCGATTAGCCGACATGTTGGATGTAGCGTTCAATGGGCGTATGGGTAAACCACCTGCTATTTAACTCTATGTTGATCAGGCGAGAAGCTATTGTTTAAGCCTTTCTTTCCTGTTTTTCATCAAACTGTAAAAAACACAACAGCATAAAATGAAAATGAAAACAGTACTAACACAATGTTATTTATGATTGATTGATTGATTTATAAGGGTTATTTCTGATATTTGCCAATGTGGCAAATGGCTTTTAAATGTTTCGCTGTTTTGATTAATCTATCGGTATTCCTAAATCCAATGTTATTATTGCATTTCACAATCAGTAGTTTCGTGAGCGATGTTTCATATAGACAAATATTTGACGGCTATTTGCGACGTCGCCAGCTTTTAGAATGCGCTCTCTTAAGACTTCACTCACTATCCTGGTCCGTCTGAATCGGCACAATCATGCCAATGCGTGTCGCCGTGTTCTCAGCCGGCGGCCCGCGCACGATTTCCGCTAGCTGCGAACTTTAGAACGGGTAAAGTACGGTGCAGCACCGCGTTTTGTCCAGACATATTATGTAGACGGATACTACTGTGACGGCTCCATTACGGTCGGGTCACGGACCGAGATAGTGGGTGGAGACATTAAAACAAAATGTTTTCATGATGTTTGTAATTTCGGAATTTTTAGTTTGTAAAATTATTTATTTTCTTTATACGGAATACCCAAGCCTGCACCAGAACCATGGGCTGATCCAAAGGTGCAGAAAGTAAAATAATGATTGAATGATTCAACTATCTTTACAACACATTTGATGTTTAACTGTGTAACTAATTAAATTTTGACTAATACTATCTCCCTTCAATTCCATCAAACTAAGCTTGTTACTAACACTAAATCGGGAGATTTATGTTCATTTTCAAACTAAAGAGACAAACTAAATGTTTCGAGCAATATAGTTGCATCATTGAATGTTAACATTTTATTTTCTGCTCCACCCAAATAGGTGAGACGCCGCACCATTGTACAATATGCGGCAAGAAGTATACTAGGAAGGAGCATTTAGTGAACCATATGCGATCTCACACGAACGATACTCCGTTCCGATGTGAACTGTGCGGCAAGTCGTTCACGAGAAAAGAACACTTCACCAATCACATACTGTGGCATACGGGTTAGTATAGCTTTGATTACGCAGCCAGTGAAACAGGTACTGTTCCAAACTAATTAGTTTCCTGTGTTAATGACTGTACGACCCTGTGGACTGCTCCTGGTGTCAGGCTTGGAATTTTCAGATGTTCATTTTACCCTAATATTCTAATCCGTATTTGTATGTGACTAATAAAATACACAAAACTCTGTGTTTGTGTATTT
Organism: Noctua janthina; assembly: GCA_963576755.1. Lineage (NCBI taxonomy): Eukaryota > Metazoa > Arthropoda > Insecta > Lepidoptera > Noctuidae > Noctua > Noctua janthina. The sequence goes on from OY755055.1 coordinate 13,237,289, forward strand.
TGTGTAACTTAGCTTTGTGTGTGTGTGTGTAACTTTCCATCTAATAACACCTCACCTCTCTCCTCTTGTCGTGTTCCTCATTACTGAGGGTCCAACGATTATTCCTCCGACGTGAAGCTGTCTATTGCTTGACGATGCTTCGCCATCTGTGCCTATCTTTGGCATTGTGAAGCGCGTCGTGAAGTTTTAAGCCCGGCGATGACCCTTGCCATCGACCTTGTCAGTAATCATCAGCTAGGTTATGGCCATGTTTCCTTGCAATGTGATTTTATGTTACCTAGTTATTAGATGTTGATCTAATAATTAGGAACTGTAAATAACTTTATGGTTTAAAAAAATAAATCTCGCGTGTTTTAAATACAACACGAGCGCATGTTGTCGGCAACAATTGTCACTACAAACAAAGATAATTAACACGTGTCATGGAGTTGCTGATTTCAGATCTCTCATAATATTCAGATTTATCTGAACAAACATCAAACCCATAATTATCCAACTATATTCATTCACCATTGCAGGAGAAACTCCGCACCGCTGCGACTTCTGCTCAAAGACGTTCACTCGTAAGGAGCATCTCCTGAACCACGTCCGCCAGCACACGGGCGAGTCGCCCCACCGCTGCAACTTCTGCAGCAAGTCATTCACACGGCGAGAGCATCTCGTCAACCACGTACGACAGCATACTGGGGAGACGCCCTTCCAGTGCGGATACTGCCCTAAAGCGTTCACAAGGAAGGATCACCTCGGTAATAGGGTTTTTCGGTTACTCCACATTACATAATATAACACCTATAATCACCAAAGGGTTAGGTACCGGTGTGCCAATGGGAGACCTCCACATTTGGCCATGTAATAGGATTTTTATATTGCTTCTTGTAAGAGTTTTTAAGATCTTAATCTTTGATATATTTCGAATAGGAAAACTTTCGAATCACACAGGCAGTTTAAATATTTTAATAAGGCAAGTTTAGCACTAATATGAATGTATAGATGTTCAAATTTTGCTTTGTCTTATGAGCTACTTCACTGCAATGCTAAAGTATCTCGAACAATGTTCCAGTGAACCACGTCCGCCAGCACACAGGCGAGTCCCCGCACAAGTGCTCGTACTGCACAAAGTCCTTCACTCGCAAGGAGCACCTGACGAACCACGTGCGACAGCACACGGGCGAGTCGCCGCACCGATGTACTTACTGCGCCAAGTCCTTCACGAGGAAGGAACATCTCACCAACCACGTCAGGTATGTTATAAACAGTAATGCTGACTGTACTTTGTGACTGGAGTAAAGGTTTGACACTAAACCGGTGCAGGCAAGTTGCTGAGTAGGACTCTGACAGATATTTTAGTATGCGTCCGTAATTTGTTCGCACTGGTTTTGATCAAATATTAACGCGATTTATTTGATCAGTGTTCTATGACATAGTCGAATGAATTTCATGAATGCCAAGACAGGTAAAAAACGCGAGCCTCGTTATGGCTAAATAATAGTAGCAGTAGTATTTTTGTAATGAAGTCTGCTTTTATTGTAAAGTGTGTCTCTAAGCATACTCTCGCCGCAAAGTACTTACTGGGTGTTATAATAATATGCCAATTTCAGAATCTCCTCTTAACTAAATAGTATAATCGTAGTTAATCAACATACAATGCTGTGCTACAATCTACTGCCAATGTTGCCACAGTAAGCAGTACTATAGACCGTCTGTTGTAGATTGATTACCACCCACCTGCCTTAGAAGCATGTCTCTTTAATATAGTCGCATGAAAATAGTATGAATCTTCTTTCTAATAGTAATATAAAAAAGGTAAGGTCTTCGAGATTTTTATAAATCTTACCACTACTGATGAACCTTACAATTCAGTATCTCGAGACTAGAGTAATCTCAGACGGCATTTGTGTGAGTTTCCCTTACATTATGTAGCACAGCATTGTGCATTCCGATTTGGGTTGTACAGGAGAATGTTGTTCTATCCGTTCCCTTCCTCTTGCGGTAGCGTCGGCGGTAGTACTAATTGGCATGTTGTTAATAATAAGGAATCGGAATGTACTCTGTTGCGCAGACAGCACACGGGAGAAACGCCACACAAGTGTACGTACTGCCCGCGGGCCTTCGCGCGCAAGGAGCATCTCAACAACCACATCCGCCAGCACACCGGCGTCACGCCGCACGCCTGCTCCTACTGCAGCAAGAGCTTCACCAGGAAGGAACATCTCGTTAACCATATTCGGTATGTGTACACCCTACGTTCTTTTCGTAAAGCTAGCGTGCCGGCGACGTGAGTGATCCCCGTTTTCACCGATAACATTGTTTGGCAAATGTATGAGCAGTTCCATCATTTAATACAACATTGCGTGTATCACATTGCGGCTTTAGACCTCGGAACGCTTGAACGAAGTCTGTCTGCATTAACCCTTCTAGATTGCGTATAAACCTTTCATTCACGGCTGACAATAAATCATTATGCCGCGCCGAACTGATTCCCGCAAGAAGAGATAATAGTATAGTCTGCAAAAGTTTAACTAATATTAAAATATCAATTTTTACAATGAGAATTAAAACGGCAACCGGGGATTTAATACACACGTTGTTTGCAGGCAACACACGGGCGAGACTCCGTTCAAGTGTACGTTTTGTTCAAAGTCGTTCTCCCGTAAGGAGCACCTTACGAACCACGTGAACCTTCACACAGGAGAAACGCCCCACAAATGTCCCTTCTGCACAAAAACATTTTCCAGGAAGGAACACTTAACCAACCATGTCAGGTATGTTATTTAATTTTGACTTATTCTTCGAGATGTTTGCTGTTTATGGATTCGATATCATGGCAGATTAAACATCAATCGAGTATAATATTACTGCAGTCATTAAACTGTCGAGTCTTCAACAGCGCATCACTTCATGTAGAATCCCTTAGCTGCTTTGTTCGTCACGCACAGCATTGAATGGTAATGTGTTAGTTAACGAGTGTTGTGGATGTAGAAAACTTAGAAATAGAAATAAATGTATGAAGTTTTTTACATCGATTTTTTTTTACTGTTCAGGATTCACACGGGCGAGTCTCCGCACCGCTGCGACTTCTGCCAGAAGACGTTCACACGTAAGGAGCACTTGACGAATCACCTGAAGCAGCACACCGGCGACACCGCACATGTCTGCAAGGTGTGCTCCAAGCACTTTACCAGGAAGGAACACCTCGTCACGCACATGAGGTAAGTTACCAATCTTCAGTAGTTTTCAGTCTTGCTTCATCATTGTTCCAGGAATTATTGTTTATTAAAATAGGCTCACCCCACATGAGATTTAAAAATACCTAATTGGCGAAATGGGGATGTACTAACAGGTACACCTCACAGGTTCACCTCCTCTCTATCTAACGCTTCTGGCGTTATTGTTGCAGGTAATAAATTTATTTAGTAGTTTATTAAAGAAAGTGCAGAAAAAATAATAATTGGGGAATTTTATTTTATGCTATAATTCTAACTATTATTTTAATTCCTAACCTCAATCTTTTATCATAAATAATATCAAGAATATTTTGTATTATGAAACTTACCAAAATGTAACATTTTCAGGTCGCACAGTTGTGGCGAGCGTCCATTCAGTTGCGGCGAGTGCGGCAAGTCTTTCCCCCTGAAAGGCAACCTACTGTTCCATGAACGATCGCACAACAAGAACAATGCTAATGCCAATAAGCAGTACCGATGTGAAGTCTGCTCTAAGGAATTCCTCTGTAAAGGTATGTATCCATCACTATGATATTATAACCAAATTCATACTACCACAAGTTTCCTGATGATGTTGGGCTAAAATGAACTTTTTTTCAGGCCATTTGGTGTCTCATCGGCGCACACACGCCGAATGGGCGGAAGGCGCCGCAACCGGCGAAACACCCGCTGAAACAGAAGACTGTACTGATAATAAGTGTATCAAAGTCGAGCCAGAACGAACTGAAAGGAAACATGAAGTCAGGTTTGTATAATTGTTTGTACTAAATAGTTTGGTGTTTCTGCGTTTCACTAGAACTGAATATGTTTTTTAGTTAAATACAGTAACCATAATTGTTATTTAATTTATTGTTTAACAGGACAACAGTCGAAACGAGACCAGCAGAGCAGAACAATGTCGTACAAAGTCAACCGAACACACCAACTGTGATGATAACGAATAATCAAGTAAGGTTCCGACCTATATAAAGCAACATTTTCTAGCTTGCAGCATTTAACATAGTAACACCTTTCATGTAACTAAATGCTTGTTATATAGTAAATAATAGAGAGCTGACACTAAATGATAGCATGTATTATTTACAGCAAGTGCGCGCGGCGACCGTGGCCACAGTGGGCGCGGTGGGTGGTGTGGGTGGTGTGGGCGCGGTGGGTGGCGTGGGCGGCGTGGGCGGCGTGAACCCGGCGGGCGCGGGCGTGGCGCCCACGTTCGTGACGCACCACGCCGGCGGCACCATCGCGCACCACCCCGTCACCGTCAACTACTAGCATACGGCCCTCTCCCTGCCTACGCTCGAGGAAGCCGCGCACACATGTCTCTGACACAGCTAACCCCGAACAGCCCTCGTTAGCCAGAGATATAAAGGACAGTGAGAGCACAAAGACTAAATGAACTAACAGTGATTGGACTTTGAAAATTGTTGACGTCTATCAACCGTTACGTGAAATTCAAAATAAATTCGCTTACTTTTTCCGTAAATTTGTAGGTATTCTGGTGCATAATCATCATCAATTCATAGTGATAGAAGTTTTACAGATGCAAGAGTTTAGACTTGAATATAGTTATATTTAATGTCCATTGGAAATATCAATATAGATATTATTTATATATTTTTGTATATAAAACTAGAGCCATGTAAAAATAATGTTATGTTTATTCATACTTCACAGTTACTAATTAAATAATGTATACAGCCATGTTTAAATAGTTTGAAGTATTTTTGAATATCACTTGTTATTTCAATCAACATAGTTCAACGTTATTAGCATAAACTTATTTTATTTTTCATTAAATTACCGTGATTAGTCATAGGCAATTCTATTTTTCAGTCAGTACTTTTATCACAACTGATACACATCTTTATTAATTTTAGTCAGTTAGGTTTTAGTGGTTACCAGATACATGTTTTTTTTTTTCATTATGCATGGTGTTTGGTGCATCATTTGCCAAATTGAATTGGCCGAATGGAAAGGTCTAATTTGCTATCTCTTCGGGCCCAAGAACTCACTCTTGGTCACACCAGTTTTTTTTTATTACATCTTTCTAATTTTTATTTTGAAAAATTCCCAAACTCAACATTAGAGCTTAAATTAATAAAAAAGTTATTAGTATAGTCTTTAAATTTTATTTTAATTTATAAACTTAAAACTCAACTTTAAATTTCTGTAAAAAAAAAACTAAAAGCGATCGAGATCTTCGAATTCTTATAAAAAGTTGTCTAGTCTGTCCTCTTTCCAACGGTATGCAATATTCTAAAAAAATCTTTTAATAACTTCGCTAATTCGTTAAATTTATGTATTGGGACACACCATCAAGCTATTCCATATTCGGGATAAAAGACTAGGTTTCGCATAAATAACTTGCTGTAAGTAGCTAGCTACTGTTTTCTCACTCTTACGCAGTCTCTTATCTCTTTCTTACATAAGGTTCTACCTTCCTCGAACTTGAAATGAAAAAGAAAATTAAAAAATAATCATTTATTTAATAAATACCTAATTACAAATCTTGTTCAAATTGTCCGCCACTATTACATATGCACGTGCGACATCTTCGTCTTATCTCGACTAGTGGTGCAAAAACGCATTTCTGCTTTGATGGTCATTAAGGCCGCCTCTTTCAACTTCCGTGGCGTAGACAAGTTCCTTGGCCCGTCCCCAGATGTAAAAATCTCGGAGTTGGTCTGGGGAACGTGGAGGCCAAAGACTAGGGCCATCCATCCCAATCCACGAGTCCGGCGATGCATCATTCAAGTGAGCGGGACAACCGTCATGTTGAAAAACAAACGACCTGTCTTCACTGAAAATTGGCAGCTCAGCTATTAATAAGGGCAAGTCTGTTTGTAAAATTCTAGATTATTATCCCCGTTGAGATTGTCAGGTAAGAAGTGTGGTCCAACTACATAAATCACAATTACTCTTGCCCAAACGTTCACACTGAATCGTCTCTGGAATGAGGTCTGTCTTTTTACGCGTGGGTTTTGATCGTTCGCCGTCCAGTGGTGTAGATTAAGTAAATTAAGGATTCACTCTTTAGTAAGTTCGACTTGTATTGTATTGTATAACGGGCTGGTGTCCGTAACTCCACGTCAAAGCGCGTATTTTGCGTGCGGAATTTAAATTCGACTTAGTCAAATATCAACTACAAAACTTAAACAGCTTTATCTTTTTGCTTAGCTTTATCTCATGAATTGAATTCTACTGTGCAAGAGAAAATAGCGGATTTTAACTGCTTTGCGCGTATTATTTCCGCAAAAACACGTTTTTACCCCGAATATGGAATAGCTTGATGGTTCGTCCCAATACACAAATTTAACGAATCAGTGAAGTTATTAAAAGATTTTTTTAGCATATTGCGTACCGTTGGAAAGAAGACAGACTAGAGAACTTTGTAAAAGAATTCGAAGATCTCGATCGCTTTTAGTTTTATTTAAAGCAAATTTAAAGTTGAGTTTTAAGTTTATTTTTCCTTTTACCTAAAGCTTTGTGAGTTATTAAAAAAAAACTAGATGTTACTAGCGAGTAGTTTTGAATTTGATAGAACCATACAACAGTACATATAAAAATAAAATGTTGAGTTTGGAAATTTTCAAAATAAAAATTAGAAAGTTGTAATAAACAAACCGGTGTGGCCAAGAGTGAGTTCATGAACCTGAAGAGATAGCAAATGACCTCTCCATTCGGCCAATTTAATTTGGCAAACGATGCACCAAACACCCTGTATAATGCACATAACCAGTTTTTGCTTTGTGTAAAAATATGCATTATTAATATTAGTATGTCTTTCTCGTCGTGAGTTTTAAAAATTACTATAAACTTACATGTTATAAAAGAATAGAGTTACATTCCTTTTGATCGATTATACCAGAATGAGTATAAAACGTGCAGTTAAGAAAATACTTTAAAAACGAATTTGATGGAGCTATAATTGATTTTCTTTATTTTCTTTTGGGACCCGTTATTTGAGCGGGATTGATGTGAAATCTCATTTTATGAATCAATTTATTTATAAACCATAATAAAATGAGTAACTCGAATTACGAAACAGGGACCAGAGATCAAGGCGAAAGTATAAATTAAAGTAAATGCTACCCCTCTTGCAGCTTCCCAAGAATTTATTTACACTTCCTTTTGGTTATTTAGAACCAATAAAAAAAAATTACAGGCATTCATTTCCAATAGGATATGCCTTATGTTAAATATTACCTTGTGTCCAGCTTAGATAAATAATATTATTTGCCATGTATGTACAGTACAAGTGTGATATCTGTTATAACTTTTTTTTTTATAAGAATGTGTATAGAGGTAATATACGGTGATTGTATCGCTTAGCTTAGTGAAACTACGAGCACGCGAAGTGGTGTTATAATCACTTCCGTGGTTATTGTAAACACGCCGCTTGTAATAAAATATTATAATATAGCCTGTATTTACGTGTACATAGATAGTTCTAATTACATAGTTGTATTCTGTAGCAAAGTTAAGACTACTAAAAATATCATTTATGTTAATATTTGGCTGGATTGATAACTGTTATCTTATGGAAAGCTGGGAATATACGATTAAGAATCGTGTTGTAGAAAGATTTTCTTTATAAGGTGCGATGACTCATTGAGATAATTTATATCACAGCCAAAGGGTAACTTATCTTCAATGGTGCCACGCTAATTTATATTTATAGGAAATCTAATTCCTTAGACACAATAGTATGTACTAAAATATAAATTATGTTCAGTAATTTGATATGAATGAGATTAAAAAATGAAACTAACTTTTGTTTTCTTATTGCCACATAAGTTCAATTCAGATAGAACAAAAAAATCCTCTCGCAATTTACTGGGTGGATTGAAAAATAGAACCGTATCACTATCCGTATTATTGGTAGCCTTACATGTCCCACTGCTGGGCAAAAACCTCCTCCATATCTTTCCAGGTATTCTTCTGCGCCATCTCGAACCAGCCTTCGTGATGCGCGGCTAAGTAGAAAATTTTATGAATATTGACGCGGACGTCAAGCGTCGCCTCGCGCATACTCGCGATTCGGTCGCACGTCCTTGGGTTTCCTCAAGGATACCTGAGACCGCGCGTGCAAGTTCTGACGACTGACACGTGCTCATACTACCTACCATATTCTAGTTTTTCACGCAGGCTCGCTTTGACGCGCGTATCCTCTCAATGTCTCACCATCTCGAAGCGTGTTTCTGCTCTTGGTGTGAATTGCGACCCGAGGAGGCTCGAGCCTGCGCGAGGATTTTGGCGTCCTGTCTGAATTGACCCTTGCGCGACGCTTTCCGTTTTCACACAAACAAAGTAGTAAGCGAAAAACATCAGAGATCGTCCACGTAAGGTTCAAAGAGGATGGGGTTAGAAAAAAATCTCGATAGCTCGGGGGTTATATAGTAACAATCACGTGTTATAACGTGCGACAAAAAAAATGCGTGACGTACCGTATTCAATGTTTTTATCAGTTCTTGAAATTATTGATTTTGTGTGACCAATTAAAAACCGGAGAAAGTGAAGATGTGAAAAAATACATATTTTGAACGCCAGAGCATAAACGCACGCAAGTGCCCTCCACGCCGTTACAACTTCACCTACCATTTTGTCACATATTTGTGTCGTTTGGTGTATAGGACACGCGCTTGACCGCCATAGTCACATATACGACTATGGCGGTTAAAAGGTTAAATAAGATTCTAAAACTCTGATCTACCCAATAATAAAAAAAATACACGGTTGGCCTAAAATCTCACGACCATATCACCAAAGGGGAGGGGTCTAAAAGTGGCCTAAAAAACTCACGTGATTAAAGGATGGCCCCGTAGGCTTAATTTACATTGCCCGCGGAACTGAATAGAAGCGATTTGGCACGGAATTGAGGAACAGAATGAGTGAGTGTTATCGCTCGCGGCAGGATCGACGATGTGCTTGGTAGCTTTGTTTCTCGCTCTAGGAAATTACGGTTCTGAGCGACAGAAAGCATAGGAGCATCTCAGATAAAACTGGCCTGACTAGCTGCTATTGTTGAGCAACCCTTAATAAAAAGTTGAAAAGGAATGAAAATAAAATGGATTTGATCTTCATTGATTTATCTAGGAAACATACAGTAACGTAAAGTAAAAGTATTTTTATGATTTATCGCCTTTTCTTTTTACTAAGTTTATATTTGTATTTACAATACCAAAGTAAATGAAAGATCTATTTAAACTGGACTGATTCAAAAATATATTTTACTTTAAAGCTTATATACATTTTGCACAAAATAAATTAAGCCATAGCAGCAATTTTCTTTGGAGCTTTTTTGGCTCTTTGTGGCTTTTCTTGTTCTCTTTCTTCTGGGGTCTCAGGCAACTTGTCTGCTGGCACGTCTGGCAACTGGTCTTCCACGTCTAGGATAGCCTCTAGTTCAGCTTCAACATCATCCTCATCCTCTTGAGTAAGTTGTCCAGAAATCAAGTCATCTATTTCTCTCTGTTTTTCTATACCTTCTCTAGTTTCATCCAAAATCTTTTCTATTTCATCAATATTTAAGATATCATTCACCTTCTTAAGAGCTTCATTTCCGGTCCTCAAACCATCAAGCACCTGAAACAAAATAGAATAATTTGGAGCAAATCATAATGTTGATGAATCTTAGATAAGTCTGGTTTAACACCACCAAACTTTTTATTCTTACTGATTAGGTAAGTATTTAATTAATTATTATACGCAAATGACTTTGACAGTTTGTTATTAGGCATAGAGCCATGACATGGTAGCTAAACAAAACTTTTGTAGTTTTGTTCTAAACGAAATCATACCCTGTCCCACTTAACTGCTTAATCAATACTGCTACAGTTAATCGAAAAATACATACCTGGACTTCGACTTGAGCAAACTCCAGATCATGAGTAAGCTGCTCTAATTTTTCTAATTGGGTATCAGTATTTTGTAGAAGTTTCTCTTGATATTTCTTCTTTTTCAAAAGAAGTTTGGCTCTATCACGTTTCCCTTCATTTAAAAGTTTCTTAGCTAATTGTCTATCTCTCTCGAGATTAAGTTCTATTTTCTTTTGGTATTGCTTTAACTTATCTCTCTGTTGTTTTAACTGAAGAACAGCCTTATCTTGTTCAGTCACTCTGCTTACAGGTTTTTTATGTTTACCGAATAAGGAACCCATTTTTAAGGTGTTATACTAGGCATGTGTACAATTTATTGTGTATCTAGCCCTAACTATCTACCTGAAGATAACTTACATGAACACAATTACTTTGTTGATTTTACACACCCTAAATAAAAATCTCAAATTAATTACGCCTGACAATGATAATATTTAACTGACACTGACATCTGATAATCTGACATATTTATTTTGATGATACATGATGCTAAATATTACAACATGACCATGGAACTAACAATTACTAATTGCCGGCTATCGTTTGGTCAATGCTTTAAATTCCTTAACTCTGTGGGTCAATCTAAGGTGGTCAATAGTCATTTAGTCATTTTTTTTTTCTATTTATTACTGTAACCTTCTACTATGATTAGTACATTTTCTGTGTTTCTCGCTTTTATTTCAAGGGGCTTGCGAAAATTATGAAAGTTTCATATTTAATATGATGCTTACCTACCTTCAGGGAAAATAGCTGGAGTTAAATTATATGCGTCAGCTCAATTTTGAACAAGTAAGAAACATAATTTGTGTTTGTGACTGTAAAGCCCTACTAAGTCCGTGCTGTAAAGACCTTAGACTAAAATTATCTAAGATCCCAAACACAAACAGAAAAACAAAAATCCCAACTAGAATATCAGAGATTCCACCTTAGAAATCCAGTCAAAAAGTATGAATTCTCTATGGCTTAGGTCATAGCAACAGGACTGCCAGATTGTATATTGGATACAAAAAACAGTTTAATTTGGTTACTGATTGTATCCTCTTTGTATCCTGGACCCTTATGTATAATTGGATACGGAAAGCCTAAATTTTGTTATCTGAGTTTTTTATGGTGATATTTTTGAATTGCCATAAGGATGCGCGTCACGCCTGTGAGTACTATGATAATTAAAAAATAACGTAGGTAAGTTCACGTGATTAATCATTATTGTGAAATGATTAAAAATTTTTAAGCACTTTGTATCCTGACATTCAATTTTGTATAATTTCAGGAACATTGCCGAATAATTTAAAAATATCTACTGGCAGCCCTGCAATACAGGTCAGTCAGTCATAGACAATACGGCATAGGTTGAAGGGCAAAATTGTTTTGTCTTTTCTTTACGCGATTTATTGAGTTTTTAATTAAAATAATATTGCAATGTATATCCATTAGAACACGTTGTTAGTTTTCAATTTAATTTATTAGATATTTAAGTTGCCAGAATGGCGGTGCTAGCGGCGGCTCAGCTGCTCGATGAGTTGATGGGCAGACATCGCAATACAAATCCGAATGAAAAAATCAAGAAGCCGAACTGGGAGGATCCTGAGGTAATTCATTTTGAGTAACATTGTCGATGTTATTTCATTATTTACTTTTCCAGTGATGTTGTACATGACGTACATGACCCGATAGCATTTACATCTGTCGATAAAAAAAAATACGAGAGCACACACGAAACGCCAGATTTGATCAATTTCATATTCTATCGTAGTTTTAGGTTAATAAGATTTTAGCAGTTTCCACATAATATTTCTGTACATGCTACATATTGTTCTATTTATACTGAAAAATTTTCGTTAAGAACATCACGCTTGTATTTTCTGGAGGGTTCGGCAGAATATACCCTAATTTCGCCAGTTATGTTTAAGCCCCACGCAATCGGTTGCGACTAATGGCATTTGCTGTTACTGATGGAAACCCAATAACTTTGGAATCATACCCAGATTCTCATACTCGGTAGTTACGATTGCAACTGCACTAGACCAATGATGCCATCAAAAACATAACCCACGTTATTGCAAATAATTAGTGCTTATTCTCGAATTGATGACTAAGATTCTGTCCAACCAGTGCATTGTAACCTAGACAGCTCTGTTGTTTGCCTCATTTCATCCCTGGAGCATGCAGTAAGTTGTGCATGGTGTATGTTGGGCAGGAGAGGTGTGGCATGACTTGTGTCAGGCCTCAGTAATCACTTGTGTTCGGGATGGGCCGACTACACTTGCATCTAGCCAGATTATTGGCCCATTTCGGGGCATGGCCCATTAATACTTTGAAGCCAGTATTAAAAATGTTAAACTTGCAATCATGAAAAATGACAATTAACTTAAGCATTTTTGTAAGAGTATTAATTCATTGAGTAAGCATTTGTGATAGTGTACACTCAGAACCAGAATGATAGGACAATTCTTTGCTCATTGGAGCTCCCATCTCTTATATGTTCCTTAAATGTGGTACTAAAGTTGAAGAAAAACTATTATGTACTTAATAAGTTTGTGTACTATGTAGAGGGTGTATTCAATGTAATCCGAATCTATGAGGAATGCAGAAAAATTCTCGAAGGAGTCTCGAGCCCGATTTTGATAAAAACTAAAACTGAATCATTAGATTTTTTGGAAAATCAATATTCCTGGCCAGGAATCCAACACATTGATTTTGGAACAAAAACATACCATTATTACACCTTTCAATAGTGTTGCTAATAAGGATCAAATTCTGGGAAGTAATGACATGCGGCAAACTTAGGAAAAATGTTAAATTTTATGTTTTTTTTTTAATATTTTGAATTCCTTTATTGATGACACCTGTAGCGCAGTCGGAATTCACAACATTATGTTCTAATTTCAATTTATTGACTCTTCGCGGTAAAAGGCCACAGTAAAAGAAAAAAATAGTTATCAATTGAAATTAGAACTTACAAGTGAGTTGGCGCCAATAGTGATTTTGTTCGATGTTTCGTTGAGTACTACTAACTGTATGCATACTGTTCTGTAATTTAGTTTGCCGTATGTCAAAGATTCCCAGAATTTGATCCTTATTAGCGACGTTATCGAATGGTGTAATAATACAATCTGTATTTTTTTTTCCGAAATCAATGGGTTCAACTCCTGGGTAGGAACATTGATTTTTCAAAAATCTAATGATTCAGTTTTAGTTTTCATCAAAATCGACTCCTTTGTGTATTTTTCTCTATTCCTCTTGGTTTTAAATTTGGCCATCCATGCCCACTTGAAGAATTCAGCACCTCTTGTCAGCCTAACCCTTCATAGATTAGTGTGATGTTATGTTATGAAGTAAAATAAAAATCCCGAGGCACCAACCAAACATTCTATGATATCCAATATTAAATGGAAAAATGATGTGCATTCTATTTTGTTGCAGTACTGTAAATATTACATGGTGAAGTTCTGTCCGCACGATTTGTTCGTAAACACTAGAGCTGACCTGGGTGCCTGCCCAAAAGTGCATGATGATGAAGTTAAAGAGCTCTTTGAGAAAGCAGAGTCTTCATACAAGAAGGCACAATACGTGGAAGAATTCTTACGATTCTGTCGTCATATGATCAATGATGTTGAACGTGAGTACGAACAGAGTTATGGTATCTTCCATATTCAGTGTGATGGTGGCTAATCTTATTCGACTGTTTCCTACAATGGTATTTTTCTTTTTTCAGGCAAAATCCAAAAAGGTAAACAGAGATTGGAATTGATGAACTCCAAGCCTGATGGACCTCCTATGACACAAGCTCAGACTGAGAAGAACCAGGAGCAGGTAAATTGTTCTTTCTTCAAATGTTCAGTCAGTACCCTACATTACTTGACTGGTTGTCAGGTCAACTGGGCATTGTCAATACTTTTCTTTTTCTCGGATGGGAAATCATCACCCCCCCCCCCCCCCTCTCGCTCTGGGCGGAGCAGAAGGGAGTGTCAGACCTTTACTGATTAAAACCCATCCATGTTCCTTCTTTGCCCTTTGTGTTCCAGGGCCACGGTATTGACCATACTAAAAATATTTTTTCAGAACTTCTTTAAAGTATTCCTTACAAAACATAACAAAAATTTGTTTGTTTTACAGGTACAATTGCTATCAGAAAAGATAACAGCTTTAGTCCAGGAGGCAGAGGAAGCTGGGACTCGTGGAGACGTGGAGCAAGCACAAGGTCTTATGAAGCTATGTGATAGACTGAAGGAAGAGAAGGAACAATTATTGAAGCAACAGGAGAACAGGTACAAAACTTCACTGGATAAATTATAAAGGGAAACTTTGACATGGATAAATATTTTATGTTATTTGTAGCTGGTTGTAAGTTCAAACCATGATAAATATCAATTTTAGTATCTGTGTGTCTGTCTTGTCCATGTCTGTTCAGCCTTGCCCACCAAATAATTCTCCCATTTTTTCCAAGGATTTTCCTTTCATTCTCTTGCCATGAAAAATAAACACCTGATAAATGTCAACCAAGTAAATGTTTTAAGTTGTAGAACTTAGGCGTGCTTGCACCACAAATCTTTTTTGTACATCTCTAATAATTTAGCACCAAATAAATTTAAAACATGTTTCTGTTTCTGTCTATTGTTGAAGATGACAGAGACAGTATTTATGATGTTTTAAACATGTTTAGTGCTAAATTTAATTATAGATTGGTGGTAGAAACGGGCCTTAGTGCTATAATATTGCTGCTGTTTCTAGCCACTGGTCCATGACGGCTGAGCTTGCGGCAGCCCAGGAGAAGCAGATGGAAGTTTGTCCCGTCTGTGGCGCATTCTTGATCGTCGGTGACGCCCAGCAGCGCATCGACGACCATCTGTCTGGAAAACAACATGTTGGGTAAGAAAAAATAATAATATTTTTGAATTATTAATTACAAAAATCAATAACTAATCTTATACTTATGTATTGGCTAATTATATCAATAAATTCAGAAATTCACTTGGCACTTTGGTCTTCTAAAACCGCACTATAGGCATAAAAATCGTGCTTTTAAATCTTTATCCATATTACTTCTTTTTCACAGTTACTTCAAACTACGGCAAGCCTATGAAGAGATGAACGAGGCTCGCGAAAAGGAACAGCAAGAGAAAGAGAGGAAACGTAGGGAGGAGAGGGAAAAAGAGCGCAGCGCCCGCAGCGGCGGCCTCGGGTCTGATCGTCGTGACAGGGAGCGAATGGAGCGTGACCGAGAGCGAGACAGGGATAGGAGCGAGCGAAGCGACCGCGGGGAACGAGGCGAACGCGGTGAACGGCCTGACCGAGCCGAGCGCGAGCGAGAGAGAGAGAACAACGATAAGAAAGAAAGAGAAAAGGAGAAGGAGCCAAAGGAAAAGGAGAGGGAAAGGGACAGGGATAGAGAACGCGAGAAAGAGAGGGAACAACGGGATCGTCACCAGTGAGTAGTTTTATTTTAAACTAGCTGTTGCCCGCGATCTTCGTTCTCGTGAAATTATTATAAAAAATTACTTTACTGTTTTAATCAGATTGTGTTAACAATTTCAAAGGTTTTAATTTTTTTGGCTATCTAGGCCAGTAAAAGTCCCGTCAAAATCGGTCCAGTTGTTTCGGAGATTAGTCAAAACAAACAGACAGACAGACAAAAATTGAAGTAAAATGTGTTTTTGTTAGAAGTGCCGTATATATTTTCATATGCATTCAGTAAAAAGTTGTTATGATGTTATTGAATTACAAACAGACACTTCAATTATATTTATATGCATAGATTTGCAGAGAAATCTACTGTTCAACGTTTGTGTTAGTCAAACACTACGAAAAACCTGTTATATAAAATTACAACCATTGTTTCAGCGCAAGCCGTGAGAAGACCGGCCGTCATGAGGACCGGGATCGTGAGCGAGAGAGGGATCGTGACCGCGACCGCAAACACCGCAAGGAAAGAAGTTAGTACATCCAGACATTCACAGCACAACACTAATATTTGAACCTCGGTTTTATGTAGCGTTTATTTATTTAAATAGGTACGCCAACAGTACATACATTAAACACTCAACAATAAAAATGTATGGTATAGGGTTGAACCTCATCTGGCAGCCCGAAACCTCACTTTTCCTAAGGTCCTTATGTATGTTTACATGTTGCATATGTTTACTTTTCCATCCAGTATCTTATGAAGCTATCAACAAACATTCTATCTCGGGTGTGGTGTAAATAAATTTTTAATAAACTATTTTTATTGCAGGATCTCCCCACGAACGGCCGCGGCGGCGTTCACGCGACCGCCACTAGCTAATGACTGAGGTATCACAAATGCGCCTGAAACTGGTAAGTATACAACACTCCGCCTAAGTCCCTACCAGTGCGAAGCGTACAGGTACCGCATCTATGACTTCATACCACCCCATTCTCATTCACCACAATTTGTTCGACAACAGTTAACCAACATTTTTTATCACATTTACCCACACTGACACTACTCAATCCTCTCCCCAAGTTGAGACAATTACAAGTAATAAAGTGAAAACTGTTGTTTTACAGCTTATGTGTAGCATACCAAAATATTACTTCGGTATATGGCAAACTTATGGGGAGTAATGACACCCATTGCACTCTCGATTCGATAGTTGTCGTCACACCGACGGACTTGGCAGGTACTTGATTGGTATTTTGAATAGTTGCCGAGAGCCATCAATGGGAGGAGACTTATTTGTTGATCGCCGTACATTCGTCTCTCACATCTAATGTGTTGTTGGGTGTTAGAGTACGAAAGCGATCTACCAATAAGGTCCATTCAGACGAGCTGTTCGCCTCGCCGTCGTTTTGAGGTATTTCATCATGTTATGTTTCGACGTCGTCATTTGTCGCCAGTTGACTCGTGCCGATCGCACTTGCCAGGTATTTGTTAGGATATTGCGTTCTACTTGGAAAAGAAGGTGTTTATGTCATTAGTTTTGAAATGTTTTTAATTGATATCGTGTATGTGATACTATAAATAGGTGATTAAATTGAATTTAAGTGAAGTTTTAACTACTTATTGTCGTTGCATAGCAATCGAAAAAATAAAAAGCCATGTTACGCAGACTTAAGAGCTTACACATAGGTGCTCTTTGTATCACATTATGGATGCTGTTATCACATCATCTACTGTGTATTTCCAGGTACCCGAATAATGTTACGCGTGGCATCAAGTTTTTGAATTCCTCTTGAAACTGTAAGGTCTTTTTCAGGCCATTTACAATAAGACATGAATGAAATAAGAAACTTTATGTTATGCTCCGAATTAACCTAATCCCCAACATCCAAAGAGAAATGAAATGCCAATGTGGTCATTATTAATTAACGAAAATAATTCGGTATATTTATTTCGTCAGTTTTTGTAAATAAAAATGAATTTTCTCATTGACAAGTCAGTTCTATATTATCCCGCTGCTAAGTACCTGTTACTAGCTTGCTCCATGGACTTTTCAGTTGGAAAGCCATAGACGAAGACCTGCGGATCGCGCTGCTGCCACCGCTATCAAAGAGGTACTTTTGAAATTAAGCACCCGTACAGAAGAGGCGAGGCGCGACGGCGTTCCAGAAAATTCTACAGTCGACCATCGGTTTCGAGGTGACATAGAATAGTCACACGTATTATTAAGAATTTCAATGTTAGCACCATAACTATTGGTTAATAAAATGCATGTAGCCCAAAGTCCCGCATTACGAATGGACTTGTTATATTTTACGATTAGATATTAAATATTTGTAACAGTGTAGTCACCACTGATATTCTATCTTTAGGAAGGTCACTGTCTTTTTTTCTGTAAACCAGTTTCCTCTGAGGAGCCATTCAGGTATTTATCAAACAATTTTTTATCTTCTTCGTATAATGTTAACATGATTTTATTGTCTATGTTTGGGATTGAGCTGATAGCGTATGTCTTGAAGGAATAAACCATGAATTTGATCTTTGACTTTTATTTATCTCTTATTTACCTTCATTCATTTGTAGAACGACAACAAGAGAAACGAAGATCAGTCTTCGATGCCACTTGCGCAAAATAGGTACCTAACAAGGTAAATATAATACAAAAAAAAAACATTTACGTTTTTAAAATAATTTTCTACCGTAATAGTCTATTAACAGAGGTCGGGTTGGATCTAATCCTAATGATATTTCAGAGAATCATTAAAAACAATTACGAGACTACCGAGAGGATATTAACGGTAGAGGCCGGTCCAGAAAGGGGCTATAAGATGGTCTCTGAAAGAGTATTCAGAAGAAAGTGGGGACGTTTTTATACTGTAGTAGACTACGGTGGTAGCTAGCTAATCAGATTGGTAATCACAGACTTCACAGAGTGCTTTTATTTGCTTTGAAAACGGTTCCATGATCATTGATATGCCTAGTGAGATCCCTAGTATTTAAAATTTTGTGCGTATACAACCCACCCGAAAATTGCAAAAAAGTAATTTTGAATTTCGCGGGCTACCCGAGAATAATGTTTTTTACAGTAGCAATATCCCGACTTTGAGCGTGAATGTCACTGTATGAACTGTATCTATGTATGACAGTTTTATTAAACTAAACAAAACAAATTCGTGTTAATGTTTAAAATATTTGTTTCTAATAAGAAGTATTAAATTTTTCGTTATGTCCGATACCTTAGAAGTGGCCGACCCTGCACTAAAAGAACAGGAAGCCAGAGCGACACTTCGGGAATTATTTCTCAAAGCGGTTGGAGAACTAAGCGGTAACTTAACTTATGCAATTAAAGAAACCCTATTTGTTTGTTATTGTTTTAGTAATACTTTTGTCCCCATCATATTTAACACAGTACTAGCTTGTTTTATGATTGTCTTACTTGAATAATAAAAAAAAACTTTTTGATAACCTCAAAAAGTTCCAATGTACAAAATTAATAGCATTAACATTGTTCCTAGGTAAACCCTGCACTATTTTGACATATGAGAAGACAACTTTAAATGCAACATTTGCTGCTTGGCATCCAAATGGCTCTGAAATCATTTTTAGAGATCTAGAGACCCCTGCTCACTATCAAATTTCTACAGCCCTACTTAGAACTCCTGATGTACTGGCTGTTGAGTTTGATCGACCTATTGAATTGCCATAATTTATTTGAATTAAGTTAAGATTATTTAAATTGAATTAAGTAAAAATAAATTAAGAGTATGACTAGTTTAATTTTTCTCTTTCAATGCATTTAGCGGTGCCATTTCATGGTTGTCTTTTGAACTGGTAATAATAATTTGAGACTGAATGGGTGAAACTTTTCCCAGGTGTCATAAAGTACAGGACAAACAAAAAAAAACCTTGTTAATACCTACCTAATTAGTTGCCAAGTGCAATAATTATGGAGTTATTTTTTGTTTAATAAAATCTTTATTTTTGGTAAACTTAAATGTGTGACTGACACTGGCTTGGCCACCATCAGGGATTTTAATTTTGATAACACAAAAAATTAGTCACTAATTAGTCGAAATTTGTTGCCGGAAGCGACCTCTTACCTCACTCCGTCTGTTATTATTAAAAATAGGAGATAGAAAATTCCTCTTTATTTATATGCCTACAGCTGAACGAGTAATTTATGTAAATACAGAGGGTTTTACTACATTTAAAGTATTTTTCCTATAAATTAATTTTGTGATTGTGATACCGGGGTATTATTTATTTATTATCAGAATTGGTCGGTCACTGTTTAAATATTAAAAATAATATAAAAAGAGTTGTCTTACCATGACAGCTTAAGCAGTAGGTATTTTTTTAATCTTACTTTAAATCACACTTCAGCACACTGAAGTGATTTTAAAACAATACTGCTTAAAGAGGCCATGGTAACCCCTCGGTTTTAGCAATTTTTACCATAAAATGTTTGAAAATGAACCCCTTGAATGACGAGTTTGTAATATGTCTTACATTTTCTGTGGTTTTCCCAAGAAAGACAAAAATAATGGTTTTTAGGTTGTAGTCTTGTGATATTAAGACTACTGTTTTTTTTTGTCTAATATAGGTACAGAAATAGTGATGTTTCGCTTAAACCGGGTTTTATTACCAGGCATTTTCATCGTTCTTCAGATTATCTGGGTGAAGTTTAAAATTAAATTTTTATGACTTTCTAAAGGTCATAAAGTTAGGCGCCTAACCTAGCACCATTTTCCTAAATAACAGTAGATTTTGCGCTAAGAGGAGCAGTGTCTTACGTCGTGTGCACTAGCGAGGGACCCTAGGCGAAACAAGAGAGTTACGACTAGAATCCTGAGAGAAGTGAGGGATTTAAGCTTCCCCAAGCCCCCTATCTTTGCTTTTATAGTAAAGCAAGTCATTATGCCATAGTTGTTATATTAGGTTTGCATAAATATTTGACATAAATAGGTACGAACAGGATATAATAGTGCACTGTGCCCTCTAGCGGGCGAAATTGGCGGTAAGGTTCCCTCGATTGGAAACAGTAATGATCTGTTTTTCTAGATTTTAGAACTAGCGGATAGCGGGTTCTCGAGTTCTTGGTACAGGTATAAAAACATATTAATGAGATAATAACCGTCCCTTTTTGCTTCGCCGTAGTCGTGTTAAAATAGCGTACTTACCTACCGGCTATGTTAACCTTTGCTTTTGCTTTGAATAAAAAACACGGGTAGGTAGGTACCCAAATAGAAAATCAATCGGGTTTTCTTATTAAATTAGGTACCTATGGCTAATCATTATTAGTCAAAGTGTAAGCCCACCATCTAATTGAATTTTGTCCAATCAATTGCCGATAGTCGTTAAGCGAGATTAGGTTAATCTGGCAAAAAGTGCTACATTGTGGTTGTATTGATTTGGGGATTAATGTATGCTGTCTTCGCTGATAGATAGCGACCGGGAATTATCATTATTTAGCTAGATACTTTTTGTATGTACCGATACATTTACTTAAGTTTTTACGCCGTTTGTTATACCTACCTGTATTTATTGGTGTTGGTGAAATACCAGGATGAAGTTATGTAGATAGGTACCAGTAGCGAAGGGTCTCTTTTTGTAAGAGTTAAGCCGGAATACATAATCTTTAATGTGATTATATTATTTGCCTATAGAATACTGACTGTGCCATTTTTCAAAGGGAAGCCGGTAGGAATCGAGTTGTATGGAACCTTCACCACTGGTAGGTACAACCTATATTACCAACATAACTTTAGCCCGGAATCATCCACTGCTGGGTATAAGCCGCCCCTTCCTTCTGCCACATTTCCTGGTTCCTTGTTCCGTCGAGCGACCCCCATTCAGGTGTTTCCCGTGACATTGACGATATCGTCAACCCAATGAGCTTTTAGACGGCACTGGTTTGCAATTTTAACAAAGCTTGATGGCTTCGATTTAGGAGCAGGAACGTAGGTACAGTCACCTGTAACTTGACATAGGTAGGTCTCTTGAGAGGAATGTAGATCGGAGGTAGTTACTCACGATCTAAATTCCTCTTGAGACATCGTTTTTGTAGCTATTATGGAAAACCTCAATTAATTAAACGAGATTTCTTTGTATCTAAAAATAGGTTTGAGTAATCCTATACGAGATCCTACCTCACTGAAATGTATTTGATCAAAACTTCCTCGGCTGTCTTCTTTAGGTCATGCAGACAGATATAGAGGAACGTCGGGATCTTCGCCTGTTAAACTCTTTAAGACGTAAGGGGACCTAGGTGTCTTTACGGAAAACAAGCGCGACGCGGGTTTCCAACTTACGAACTCAAATAAAACAATTTATAACGCCTTTCTTATTTCTAAAATGTGAACATAAGCAGAATTCAATTTACAATGCACAACTCACCGAGTTTGCGAATGTTTTACAAAGGCAGCGTTGAAAAGCCGCTGCATACGCTTTACGTAGGTACCTATTATAAGGTACTGTGTGAAAGCCCGGTACAGACCTGTTGCTGAATCGATTCGCTGAGGTCTCTTTGTGGCGCACACTCAAGCGAAGGCTTTTTATGTGCCCCGGCCTTTATTTTGACGCTCCTGTACTCAATATTGGCGATTAGGGATTATTTTGTGTAAAAATAAATTTAAATAGCGAAGTTTTGCGTACTAATGTCGGTCTAAGATGATTTCAGGGTACATAAATGATGAAAAGGTCTTTCATTGGTTTTTGTATGCTTTACTGTACACCCAGTGGCGGATTTAACAGCAGGCTGAGTAGACTTGAGCCTAGGGCGGCAGATTTTTGGGGCGGCAAATTTGGGGACTGAATTTTTTTTTTTGCTACCTCATAGAAATCAAAAAGATTTTGGCATGACGCTTTTCTGCTGTTTTACAGATAGAAGTCTGCAACAAATTTTGCCGATGACGTTCCCCTCTCACTTGTTATTGCACATTCCGATGGCGTCCTCACCAGATGGCGTCACTATCGAATAAGGTCCTGTCATTAATTCTATTTTTTACTTCAAAGTATCAATAACTTCATAAAAACTTTATTTTGTTTATGTATAACAACATAATGTAAACTTCAGAAAGATAACTACACTAATATTATAAAAAGGAAAGATTTGTATGTTTGGAACGAATGAAGTCAAAAATTCTTTCACCTTTAGAATAATGTCCATAGAAATATTTAATAAACTACCAGATGCAATAATAAATGAAACTAGCGATACAACTTTTATGAATAAACTCGAACGATTATTAATTAAAAAAAGCATACTACACAATAAACGAATACATACATGACAAACAAATATATTTAACACAAACAGACACCATACATTGTTAATCGTAAACAATTAAAAACGAATTCACACTCTTACATACATAGATAAATATTATATTATATAAAATATGTTTAAATGTAATCTTACCAAATAATTATTATGTTAAAAGTTTATAACAGATCTCAATAAAATTAATGTTATAATTTAGTTAATTAATATTAAGCTCACATAAATTTTATACTTTTTGCTGTGCCCTAGAGGGTCTGTAATTGTTCCTTAGCTTTAAGCCCATTGTAAGATCTTCATACATTATGGAATTCAAATACAGATATGAATATGAATATGAATGCTACATTATCCCTGAGTAACATAGGCCATATAAAAAAAAAGTCCACCCGTGCGAAGCCGGGACGGGCCGCTAATTTACAATATTGTCCCTAAAATTAACAAGCATAAAAGATTTAAAAACCATAGCACCTCTAGTACTGACAAATAAGATCCTTAGTTGCTGCTTAAAATCTTCAAGTCATAATTAATCAGGAAAGGCTCAATCTAGACCACAATCATGAATATTAGTAAAATACGTGTTAAAAAGCACGCAACGCGCGAACATTATGCCATCTGACATTTCGGAAGACCTTAATTTAAACGAACGCCTCTAGCGGCGAATTCATGCACGATAGCCATGAAGTACATTAAGTACCCATGTGTATGACTTAGGTAGGTAGGTACTCGAGGATTAATATCAAAACGTTTTCCATAAAATAATTATTTCTAAAAAGCACGGTTACTTCATAAAATTTCTAGTCGACCGGTGTTAGTCGAGGCACGCGGCAAATTCAACGTAAGTAATTCTATTAAAAAGGCTTGAAGCGGGAAAAATCGATATGGCTCGGATTATGGTAATGCATGCAGCCCAGTCAAGCTTAGCCGATCACGTTTGCCTTCTCCTTTATGCTTCATAGCGTTTCGTAGAAGTATCTATTCTTGGTTATTTATTTTACTACCTTTGCCTTTTTGACTTTTTTTTTGCTCTTTTCCAGTTAGTCTGACTAAGGGTTGTCGAAGAACGACAGTTAGGTACTTACTTACAACTAAGCAAGATATTGTCGATATTTGTGTAGTTAGGCACACGTTTACGATCATTTTCATAATGTAAGTTTACCTATTGATTATAATGGAAAGTCGAGTAGGTACCTACATCCCAAAGGTAGCTAGGGATGTTTCCTTATATCATCATCAAGCCTCTCACATGTTTATTTGGGATCAGCTTACAACTTGTTCAAGGGCTGAGGGTAGGTAACTACCTAGGTACCTCTTGTGGGATGGGACTACCTGTTAGGTACATCCCACTACATCTATCCTCCTTAAAGACTTGATTTTACCGTCTCGTTTCGAGCATATGGATATTCACCTAAATATTATCCCTCATTTTAGTTTTTACTTGTTTATAAGTCTTGTTAGGGACTTTTAATTACATAGCGTAATGCCGTTATTCCTCGAAAGGTCAGTCAGAGGCGCGAACCTAATGGCATCAACTGGGCACAAATACAGATTCTGCTTCTAAGAAATTCCAGATGGAAAACCCCAATAACACTGCTTATCGTGTACTTGGACCTAGACCAACAAAACAGTATAATTAGTTTGAGAATTTTAATTAATTTGATAAAATTTATTTTTTCTCTTCAAATTATTTCGATCTTTCTCCAGCAGTCATAATTACGAAACAACAATGTTTCGTAATTATGACAAAGTTAAGACGTAATTTATTTGAGATGTTTCATTTTGACGAGAATTTCTGAGCTATGTATTTTTTTAAATCGAAAATGAAGATGGTGGAATGAGTTTTAATTTTCCTAATTAAGCTGCGGATCGAGATAAATTCGGACAAAGGCCGCTCGGATTGAATGCTAATACCCTCATTGATTACCTACCAATAGATACCTATACATAGGTACCTGTTACCACATTACTGCGGTGTTCAATTAAATAGGTTCACGGGAAGTGAAAAACAGTCTCTTTTTATGAACCCAGCCATTTAAGTGTTCGCCATCAACTATAATGTAACTTGGAATACCCAAAACTTAGAACTTCTACAGGTACCTTCATAAGCCTGTTTTGCTCCGTCCTGTCTCTACTCCTAACTACCGACTGATAAAATCAGCGCCAGATCTACCTGGCGTCCGTCCTCAATTTCTCTAAGGTCGTCCAATCCACCTTACGTAGGAGGTAAGTAATAGAGCCTATTAAATGGCTGGACCTTTCAAGTCGCCACGAAATGGCCCGACTGCCCGATAAACAAGAAGAAGTGGCACGTAGGAATACTAACTATTCTGAATGCATTCATTCTGAGACGACAAGAGTAATTACTTACAAAACTTCTTAACTAGATTAACAACTTTACTTTGAGGACCCGTATTCGGGACGTTTCGGAGATGTTTCAGACCAGTTTGTGAGGGATAAGGGTGTGTTTACAGTTGGTAGAACTTAAAGTGTGACAAGTGGCGTTTTTTAAACACCTTACACTGATATGCGAGAGCAGCGGTGGCCCAGATTTACGAGCAGTAGGTAAGTCGTGGGTTCCAATCCAGGCAGGCGCATTACGTTGTGTAATTTATATAATCACCACTGCTCTCAAAACGGTGAAGGAAAACATCGTGAGAAAACCGGCATGTCCTAGAACCAAAAAATTGAATACATGTGACATCTACTAACCCGCACTGGGCCCGCGTGGTGGATTATAGCCTATTCTCTCTCATAGAGAGGAGGCCTGTGTCCCAGCAGTGTTTAAATTGTAGGCTGATTATGCTATGAACTGATATGTATTGGGCCGTTGGTGTAGGTCGTTTCTCACAACCATTCAAGGTCATTCCTATACTCTCTTTTAAAGACGAAGTTACCACGAGTGGCAATTGGTACAGACACAGTTGATACCCCATTAAATAACGGCTCTAACTTCACTGCCACGCTTTATATCCAAGTTATGCAACAGCTCATCTCATTCACTTTTTGGCAATTAAACATTGTGAGGACCTTCCAAAAACACAGCCATTATAGTAGGTTCAGAGCGTTTTTAACTCCCCGCTCATCGCTTCGTCTTAATTATGAACGCTGCCTAACTAAGTTAGGACCACGTAACGTGATATGCCTCTAAGCGTTCCGCAGCTGGCCAGCTACCAGTTACACTCAGATGTTATGTAAATTGTGTGATTGTGCCCAAATTGTGGACCGCATAGTTTTCAAGGATGCCCTATTCTATTTGTCTTCAGGGCTCTGATGGTTCGAGTGGTTCTCTTGGCTGATAAGTTTTGAGAGATATGTTTTTGAGTTAGGTCTCGTTTCTATTGTGATATCTAATCTGTATTCTTCGTGGTGGCCATGGATAAGCAATTTCATTAGCAGGCTACTTATCTCAACGTTAATTTAATTACAGACTGCTACGTAGGTATTTTTTGGATCTTTTGTTATTACAATAATGTTAAATATCCATTCTTTCCTAAATATTTATAGAGACCATTTTCGGGTCCGTTTCCTTAAGCACTTTATGAAATTAAATTCCCAAAAAGGAACAGACCCAACAGAGCTTAACGTGACCACAAAATACTTAATTCCGAAATGTGTACAATAACGAACCTATCCTTGAAAAGCCAGTCTGTTGCGAATACGTAGGAATTAGGAAACTAGATCGACTAAACAGATGTATAATGGCAATATAACATTTCAGTACAGTTCGATCGCAAATGTGGTGTTGAATTTGGGAGAGTGTACGTGCCACAGCCCGCACGTTTTGGGGTTAACGACAAATTCTCAGTTTAATAGAGTTCTATGATCGTGATAGGCCACTCGCTGCCATCAAATATGATTCTAAACGATAGTAACTGCTAACATTTTGGATGAGCGTGCGAAGTGAATGTTGGCTGGTCAGTGTTTCTCAAGTTGCTTATATACACTTTTGACCTGTGTCGTGCAGCGCTTAAGGCTAGGCTTCGGGGGATAGCGCGCGAAGGATAAAAGGCTGAAAAGCACGGGGCACATACTTCAAACGGATTTTTTTTCAACAGTTGTGAAACTAGAAATAAAATCCAAATGAAATTTTAAGTAACAATAGACCTTCACAGTGAATAAGAAACATAAATTAGCAGCTAAATGCAGTAAACTTCCAAAGCCTCCCAAGATTGACGAGGAAATCCAGGTTATCGCGACACTCATCTTAATGATAGGACAGCCATTGCACGCAAATTATAATTTTATTCATAGTCTTGTAGCGCACTCGTTAAATGCCATGACGGCGAATAAAGACCCAGAATAAGTAGATAAAAAGCCATCGTTGGGCCTTTTATTCTTGAGTTCTGGTCCAAAGTCACTAAGTAAACCCATACGTACCTGGAAACTTAAATAACTTTACTTGAATGTAACAACTAAAGTACTTATTAAGGTCTGAGGGTCCGAGGTACAGAAAATGGGCTCGAAATGTGAATGTAAGATTGAGCTAACACGTATGTTCCCTCTAAATTGATATAAAGCAAAAGAATATGATTTTGGGACCCGATTTCGTTAAGCATTTTTCTATTGAAGTAAAACTTAGTACCTTTTACATATCGTCTTATCAGATATTGACTGATTTGGTTGATTTATTTCAGTTTGCGAATTTTCCGAAACCACTCATCATCTGCCTAGCCTTTTCCCAACTATGTTGGGGTCGGCGTCCAGTCTAACCGGATCCAGCTGAATACCAGTATTTTACATGGAGCGACTGCCTATCTGACCTCCACAACCCAGTTAATACTGGTTAATGCGATACCCTCTGGTAAGACTGGTTGTCAGACTTTCGGGCCACTGACTACCTATAACGACTATAACAGCCGCTCGGATCGATCTTTAGGTTAAGCTGTGCTTGCCTAGGTTGGTCTGTGGATGGGTGACCACCCATTACATACCGAGTTTCCTCCGTGCCTCGGAAAGCACGTTAAGCCGTTGGTCCCGGGTGTCATTTGTAGAACTTTGACAGTCGTTAGGTAGTAAGTGGCCCAAAAAGTCTGACAACCAGTCTTACCAAGGGGTATCGTATAACCCAGTACTAACTGGGTTGTGGAGGTCAGATAGGCAGTCGCCTCATGTAAAATACTGGTATTCAGCTGCATCCGGTTAGACTGGAAGCCGACCCCAATATAGTTGGGAAAAGGCTAGGCAGATGCAGATGTGACTACCTGTAACGACTGTCAAAGATCTACTTATGACAGCCGGAACACAGAGTTTAACGTGCTTTCCGAGGCACGGAGGAAACTCAGTGTGTAATGGGCGGTCACCCATCCACGGACCAACCTAGGTAAGCGCGGCTTAACTTTGAGATCGACCCAAGCGGCTGTTCTTATTTAGCCACGAGCTTTTACGAAACCATTGCTACATTTAATTCGTGAGAACGTAACCATTCAAATATATTTTTCACAGAGATAAATATCGTAAAGCAAATAGGGGCCATTGCTGACATTCGAATGTGGATAAAGGTGGTCTGTGGAGTAAATATCTGCCATTACAGATTCGATCTCTGAGCCTTGTTTATATAGGATCGCTAAGTACCTCATTTGTGGGGAATTGAGCCTAGAATGAGCCTCTGTAATCGGTTCCGTTCATGAGTGTTGTTAACAAGGGTATCTACTTAAGTAGCATAATCGCTATAGTCTTTATTAGTGCATAATGGTCTTAGACCTAACTACCTCAACTTAATCCCACTAGGAGATAGAAATTTAGTTTTCTAGATAATAAAAGACAAAGTTTCAGTAGAACCGCAGAAATAACCGTCCAAATGTTGTTATGGAGTTCTCTGGCAACTAGCGCTTCCAGTCTAAAGAGTATTCCGACTTTAATGAATTAAGAAACAAGTTACTGGGGCTGTATTTAGTTAATGCTCGCGATTAAATGCTTAGTCGAAGTTATGTTCCTTTACCTTGTTGGTCGCTCTTAGACTGATTTGCTCTTTCGACTTAATTCTTAAGAACGTGCTGTTTTATTTGGGAGAGAATGAAAAGTTTTCTTACTGTGGCCGATGAGCACTTTATGTTCACCTACTTTGATCCTGTAAAAAGAGCGGCAGGTGTTCAAGTTTAGCTGTTGTAGTTTTTTTACCCGACTTAGGAGGGTAATGTGTTTTATTAAACGTGATAGAATTATATTTTAGTGGTTTTCAAGATTTAAACTAATAAAAGTACCGTCTGTTCTATAACTAAGAAAAACCTGGAAGAGAAATATATATTCTCTTAAATTCTTTTTCCTAATCAAGCGTAAAAAAAAACTAAAACAGAGTTTCGTTGCCACTCTCAAAGTCAATTTCATTTCATCATCAACAAAGTAATGTAATATTTTAACCGTAAAATGGTGACATTTTCCACAGCAAAGCTGCGAGGATTTTATGGCTTTATTTTAGTGCAGCCTTAGGACAGACGATAAATTTTTCCGTCAGCATCGCCTTCGAGCTTGAGTCACCGTAGTGACTCTAATTTAATGGCACCTTTATAATAATAAAACATACAATGGCTTGAAGAATTAATTTTCTTTGTAATTTTTCGTGGGATGTGACCTCGGTTGACAGAGAAAAGCGCCATCACCTCTCATGGGTGTCATTAAACGCGACGATGGGGAAATCAGGAGGATCTGTGCGTATAAAGCAATTTCTGAGATCACTTTGTCTCCTTGAAGAGGTTAGGTACGTACCGCACATCCTTGGTAAGAATTTGGGTTTGATAACATCTTTATTTTCTAGCAATTTTGAGCAGTTTTCGAATTTTAAGTGTACTGTCAAATTAACCAATGCCATTCTATCTTTGAAAATATACTTGTTAATTCCTGTTTAATTGTTATAAGTAGGTACCTAATTTTACAAATTATTTAATGCTTTACTATAAACTATTGAAAAACTCATTTCACAAAATCTAAAGGAACTAAAAGTAAAGCCTATCTCCGACTGTTTTTAGGTCAGCGCGTGTAGTTTGCAGTGGACGGTTATGCAATTCCGTTTATTGTAGTCATTTCAGCGAGCCGCTCTGTTGCCATTGAGCGAGTCATTTCTCGGCGCTCTCATTACGTGGAATGGTCAGCCATGTACTTGTGTACGTGGGGATATACTCTTCGTACGTCTGTATGCCTGGTACCTGTTACTCCCGACGGTAAAGGTTACCTGATACCTGTTACATTGATTACTTAAGAGAACTCCATAACTAATTCTTTTTACGTAACCAAACTGTAGCGCTTTAAGAACCTACATGTTTTATATACTTATTATGTACGTCGTTTTTAGTTAAACAGTGGTAGTGTGGACAGCTTTTAGCTTAGTTTCGCTTGCTTAACCTGGTTTGTGGGGAAATTACGGTTGGAAGGAATTATAAGCAGCTTGCTG
The DNA here is from genome assembly GCA_963576755.1 of Noctua janthina. NCBI lineage: Eukaryota > Metazoa > Arthropoda > Insecta > Lepidoptera > Noctuidae > Noctua > Noctua janthina. The sequence continues at coordinate 13,267,452 of OY755055.1, forward strand.
CTATACTCGTGTCAGTACTAGTTCGTGCAATTTTTTATTAAGAATTGTACTTACGAGACTTCGTAGGCCAGTTGCATTCCTTTACTATATTACCAAGTCAGAGGCCCATGGACGGCATAACTCTTTGGCACCAGATTAGGCACTAATCTCACGATAAAGAAGAACAGTATTACCAAGTTAAAGATGCTCATAATTATATATGAACAGCAAAAGTTAGTTACGCAAACATTTTTTTTTATTATCGCCCTAAATTACCAGACATTTAACAGCATTGAAAAGAAAAGAATAAACTGCTCAAGTTGCAACGAACATTTTTGTCGAGGAATTTTCTTCCAATATTGCATGTTCAATTGAATTTCTAACAATGATCGGATTTCGATTAAATTACGTGCAAAGCACTAGATGTACGTGATCGCTTGGTTCTAGTAACGAACTCGAGCTGCCTCCTCGTTCGGCTCGTGGTCGGCCGTCGAGTTTCAAGCTAATAGCAGTAGTTTTTCATATAGTTGTTGTTTTCTGTGGGTCGTGTACTGACATCTCAATTGTGGGGAGTTTTATTTGGTAATCTCTGAAAACTTAAAAAGTGCTATATCGTCGTAATTGCAGTCATCAAGATTTATTCATAAAAACAGTTTTCATTTTTTTACCCGACTGCCAAGGAAGGATTATCTTTTTCGCGCGTATCTTGTATGTTTGTTTTTACCCGACTGCGCGACGCAAAGGAGGGTAATGTGTTTGTCAGTCTCTGTATGTATGAAAAAAAAAAATCAAAAATGTTTTATTCGATAACAGAATTAGTTTTAACAATATTGAGGTTGACTTCTCCTTTTAAGTGAATTTTTAAGTTTATGTATGCACACCCGCGGGTTTTCGCCAGTGCGTGCGCATGTGTGTAGGTGTGTGTGTGTATGTGTGTGTCTCTGAGCGGATGTGTGTGTATATGTGTTTGTGAGAATATATAAAGAGATTCGTACATATTTATATACAACAACATACAAATATAAATACTCCAAAATATACACATTACATAAAGACTACTAATTAATATGAACAATTAAATTTTTCACATCAGTTCAGTTTTTGTGTATATGTTAAGAATTTTATTAACGGAGTTATAAAAAATGCGAAGATTGATTTGAGAATTGGTGTCTAGCGAAGTATGTTTTAAATTTGCGTGTTTTAGCTACTATGTCATTTCGTCTTTTTGCCAAGATTCTGGGTTCTACCGGCAGCGACTAATGTTTTTTTTTTAAATGACATGTAGAATATACAATTGGCGCATACTAAGCCGGTCAGCTATGGAGTAAAGAGAGACGGTTGGAAATCTAAGTTTTTAAACATAACTTTGAGAAGTATCCTTTGTGCACGTTCTGCCTCTAAAAAATTACCCCCCATACTGGAATACAGTAAATCATGATTGACTGTGCCAAAGCAATATAGACTTTTTTCAGAAGTTCGACATCGGCAGAATGTCTAAGGTTTTTAAAGATCCGGATCAATTTCCTGATTCTGCTAGCAACTAGTTCAATCTGAGAGTGCCAGGACAATCTTTCTTTTTCATTCAATGTATGTTTGTTGCTATGTGGCGTTGTAGAGACCAAACGTGTAGGCCGATTTTGATGATTTTTACCTCAATCGATTCGTCTTAACCTTGCGAGTGTCACTAAAGACATGACAATAATCAAAATTCACCGCAGACGCCATATTGTCGAAATCAAAAAAGAAAAACTGATTTTTAGGTTCCTTTCATTATTTTTCATTTTAAGTAACAGTTTAGAATATATCAAGATTTAAAGTTGTTAAAACAACCATCCTCCCTTAACGCAATGACAATATTGCGAAATCAATGAATCCTAACTAAAAAGTATAAAATAAAAAAAAAACAAACAAAAATCCCGACTGCGTGAAAAACCTAAATAAATACCTGAAACCTTTGTACATTAGAGATGGAAGATGAGTAATATTAATCCTCAGAAAATTACTAGTCAAACAATGTACAATGAATGCATTACTTTATTTCAAATTTATATTTGGAAATTGCAAACTTTTACAGCGGGCTGGTGTAATTACGGGCACATTAAATGGGTTGCCATGGCTTCAGCCATAATCTCGCCTTACTTATCTTTATAATGGCAGTCGTTAGAGATGCTCCGAATTTCACTGAGTTACTTTTTATTTTGTTCGTTTGCTGTATTTATGTACAGGGCCATATCTACCCATAGATACTAGAAAGTGGATGTGCGATGTGCGGGTCATTAGATGGGTCCCGAATTAGGGCCGTTCACACATTGTTAGAAGGTCGTATAGCCCGTTTTTAAAACAATTTATTTTTATATGAAGCGCGCTCTTTGTCCCATGGGACTTTTAATTTTCAAAACAAAATCTGTTCCTTTTTCCCCTTTTTTCTGTTACAAACGATCGTCTCTGATGTAAATACAAATGGTAACTTTTTATTCAGCTACGTCAGAACCAAAAGGAAAAGTTGGATATACAAAGGAACAGGCATTCCGAATGTTGATAGAAATACAAACTTTTTGTTTTCTTGTAAATTGTGTTATTCCATTTTTCTTTGTCAACTTTTTTGAGGATTCATAATCAGATTTTGATTATTGCGATAATTGAACTTACATTATGGTAACAACTTGAAAATAACTTAAAGATTTTAGACTTCAGTAGGTTATATGCCAAGACTTCAATAGGTTACATGCCAAGACTTCAAGATTTTAGACTTATGTAGGTTATATGCCAAGACTTCAAGATTTTAGACTTCCGTAGGTTACATATGAAGCCGTGTAAAATACCTAACACAGACCGCACCGTCCGGGGAGACGGTTTGGTTATGCGGGGCTTGCTCCCACTAAAAAACACCGCCGTGGCGCTTTGCGGATGGGCCGCGAGAACTGCTAGGTTATATACCTTTTGCCAAGGGTCTACAACAAGACGATTAGTGTCTGCAAGTGCAGTACTTAAAAAATAAGTTTTTACTTACTTTTATTCGTATATTAAACACGTCAGCACGATATGGCAAACAGATAACTTAATAGGTACGCTTGAGTCGAGTCGTCGCCATCAAAATTGAATAAAATGTAACAAAAAAGTTCAATATTGGGTGCGCGACCTCTGTCCTCGTCAGGTGCTCGAAATTGCCTAACTTGTTCTATCGACATCGCTGTCAAGCTTTTATTTAATTTCCTGCCCCAACATTGGGAGTTATTGGCTGGTTGACGGATCTCTCTGTTTATTTTTTATCAGACGGAAAAGGCGGATGAGATGTATTTTTTATGGGTGAATTGCTTCTTACAATGTTGAAGAAATTAATTATTTCGTTTTCATCTTCAAAAAGAATACGATTGAGTTTATTAGAATAGTAAATCTATTGATTGATTACGTCTTTCTCTTACTCATAATATGGGAAAAGACTGTGTAAAGAGACACACAAACAGTTAAATAGCTGAATTATTTACCTGTTTTTACTCGAGCCACTGTAAATGGTGTTATTTAACAAGCTATAACAAACTTGTAAAATAACTTTATTCATTTACGGAAACCCACTGAAATATAAGCAGAGAAACGTGTAGAAGTTGGTAATAATCATTAGGTAAGTACTTCTTAAGACTACGTTTTACACTGAAACTCTTGCGTGGGTTTGTACATAGGTACCTCAGTTGAACATACAAGAACAAAAGGGAAAAGTTATGATTAGACGCCTCCAAAACTTGCCAAAACTTCATGAACGTAGGATAATTAGATAGCTATTGTAATTTATTTTGATAAAAGTAACAATACGCTCTCTAAAGAAAACGTATTCACGAAAAATGAAGCGGGAAAAAAGCGCGGGGAATTAAGCGGGATTCAAAAAGCTGGCTCCTACGAAATGAATGGCTTGAACTGTTTAACTAGCTCGTTAACGAGTCGTCAGTTTGCGGGTAGTTGTAAATTACTACGCGCTTGTCGTATGTGTTCGCATGTTCGTTTTAATTGGCCGAATGTAAAAAGTTTTAATGAAATGATACCAAGTTATGAAAGCGATTTGTTCTGTAACTACAATAAAAACAAGGAATAAAGTTAAAATGGTTTGTTACTGACTATTTAATTGGAAAACAATAGGTACTGTTTGATCATAAATGTTTTATCAATACATAATTAACAAATCAAATGTACCTAAAATAGTAAAACATTTCTCCAAAACAAATACACACATAACTATCAGCTAACAACAGATAAACGTAATCAAAGATCTGAAATCGCTCTACTAACATCTAGGCTAGCATGAGGTTAGCTAAGAAGAATTTTACCGACGAGTACCTACTTTTCTGTTACCGTATAAAACTTATGAAACTCAATAATCAAATCTCGAACCGAAAACACTCTCTACAGTGTAGTGATTCGGAAAAGTTTTCCGGAATATTCTTGAGAATATCATACGGAATAAAAGACGGTCGCTTTTATTCATACAACACAATAAGAACCTTTTTGTGCGCCACCAAAATTGGAAGTAAAGCCGCCATCTTGTTTTTTTCAATAATTTTCACAAAACAATTTAACAAATACCAACAACGGAGAGCAGTGGTGGCCCAGTGGTGGCGGCCCCAACATATGAGCAGTAAGTCGTGGGTTCGAACCCAGGCAGGCGCATTACTTTGTGTAATCATAACCACTGTTCTCAAAACGGTGAAGGAAAACATCTTCAGGAAACCGGCAAGTCCTAGAACCAAAAATTTGAAATCATGTGACATCTACCCGCACTGGTGGATTATAGCCCATTCCCTTTCGTAGAGAGGAGGCCTGTGTCCCAGCAGTGGGAACATTTTAGGCTGATTATGCTTATGCAGCAACGCCCCCCTCGTCCCAACATCATTCGGGCGCCAAAGGATCCTTGTAGCACGGTATAGTTGAAACAGCGTTTTGTTATTTTAGGAGTAAATTGGTTTAAACTATGCATACATCGTTCGGAAACATTTGCACGTTTAAGGCTATGTTACAAAATAATCCGTGGTCGGGTGGCGCGGTGCCCGACGACTCGGAAACTTTAAATGAACATTGTATATGTTGCCTTAATTAATTTTAGCGTTCAACTGTGCTATACTGCAATTAGGGTAACGCCATGTTCGATAAAGCTTAACACTATTTTGTTTAACATAAAAATTCTACTGTTTTCGAAAACCTGTTTGCATTTTTTGTAAGTACACATAGACAAAGGGGCTCGTGGTTAAAAAGTAACAGCCGCAAGTGTTGATCTTCAAGGCCAAGCAACGCTTGTGGAGGTCGGTCCGTGGATGGGTGACCATCCGTTACATGCTGAGACCCCCCTATGCCTCGAAAAGTACGAAAAGCTGTTGGTCCTATGCTCTCATTTGAAGATCTTTGACAGTCCTTACGGGTAGTCCCGAAAGTCTGAGAAATTCAATCTGAGAACCCAGTAAATGGGTTATGAATGCCAGATAGGCAGTCGCTCCATGTCAAATATATATCCAGCTGCATTCTTTTAGGCGGATGCAGATGTGGCGGATAAGGCTAAGGATGGAGCAGATCTATACTTACTAATATTATAAAGCTGAAGAGTTTGTTTGTTTGGTTGAACGCGCTAATCTCAGAAACTCCTGGTTCGAATTGAAATATTATTTTTGTGTTGGATAGTCCATTTATCGAGGAAGGCTATAAGCTATATAACATCACGCTACGACCAATAGGAGCCCAGCAAAAATAAAACAAGTCAGAAGCGGCGCGTAAAACCGCGGCACACAGCTAGTTTGAAATAATTTTATATCACCGACACTATCGATAAGTAAGCTTCCCTTTTCGTTATTTCTATTAACTTATTCATTTTGCGTACCTAGTAACAATAAAGTTACTTAGGTACTTAAGTCGATCTTGTTAGCCTTGTTACCATAATCAAGCTTCAGTGTAATCCGATAAAAGCTTTCTGAAAAGATAAGAACGACTACAGTTTTCCTCTTTGTAACAATATTAATATGATTACAGCTCAAGACAAAGATAAACTAAAGTAACTATAGCCTGAAGACTAAGCAGAATATTATATATTCAAAAGTTAAACAATTTTCTCGAAGATTTTCCTCATTTATAAGGTGACTTGTTAAAAGTTCAGTCCAAAATGTTGAAAAACGTAAGGTACGTACGTGCCATATGTTTTATAATTATACTAGCGACCCACCCCGGCTTGGCACGGATGAAAATTTACATAAAAACCTGTCTTTTGAATCACTCTATCGATTGCTGAAAACTGCATTAAAATGCGTTGCGTAGATTAAAAGATCTAAGCGTACAGACAGCGGGAGCGATTTTGTTTTATACTATGTAAAGATTATCAGTGTGCTGTTTTTTTTAATCCTTAAAACATAGTAGTTTGACACATAACATAACATGTGAACATATTTCTCCGAAGAGACTTCGCCAGTTATGTTTAGGTAATTTTTTATTGAAAGGGAACAAGTAATTGGTACCGAAACACACCTAAATTACGTCATTATTACTGAACCATTGCGTTTCAACACAAAACTCACAATATAAATCTACAAATAACATTAATGTTTGCAGGAAAATGCTTGGAGAAAACTCGATTTTTATGTCACCTCAATAATATGTGTAACATCCTGTGAGCAGCCACGGTTGGCGCCAACCTGGCTTGTTAGGCATGAACATTTTCCGACCGACGCCATTACCTCGGAATACAAACTTTGCTTTTCAAAAATCACTTTAAAAAGTTAGAATAGTCATACGATCGCTGAATATCGAATTGCGTTTGAAAACTGACAAAATAATCTCTATCAATATGTCGAAAATGTCGCCATATTGTTGAATATTGTTTCATAGTATGACGAATGAAAACTCTTATGCGTTATTGCAATGATTTGTTGACCGACGTGAAATATCGACGATTTTATTAGTTTTTTAACGTAGCTAAAATACCTTCCCGTAGGCCATTATTTTTCGTCATCATTAAATTTTGCACTGCGTGCAATATGTTCGCTTTTATTAAAACATTCACAAACCACAGTCGTGTCGTTTGCGTCAGTTTTACAAACAAATGCGAACAAGGAAAAATGTCGTGATTCTCGTCAAGTTATTCAGTCGAATATCATACACAATGGTGTATCTCAGATGTATCGCTCGTTAGTGCTCCAGCCCACTGAATATGATTTATAGCTACAGAAAGAGAAGGACGGAGAGAGGGAGATAGAATTCCTTTCATATTTACTTGTATGCTATGAAATAAATACTGAACAAATTGTGGCTATAAATGAAAGAGGGTCGGCCCTGATACTGTAAGAAACAATGTATGGGGTGAAAATAGTGAAATATAAGCACAACGGAGAAGCGGATTCGGGGCAACCAAATATGATATATAACACAACGTAGGTATAGTACAAATACAATGGCTACAAAGTAGAAAATATAGAACATACAATACAATGTGGTATTCTACGAAACTTCAGGGTGCCTTAAGTTTATCAGCAAATATAAGCAAACAAGCCCTGTGGGCCTACTGCCACCTAACTTCATTTGAGTTTAATGTAGTTTCTAGTTTTGTTCTGAACTGGTGAAATCATAGCCATTGTACAAATTAACGAGCAAGTTCATTCGTATAAATAGGTACACTAGAGTTACTGATATTAAGTTTTATCATAAAGGCAGTAAATTAAGGCATAGCTTCTAAACTAGGTGTTTACTTAATTTAGTTTAAGTAGTGTGTAGGAGTTTTTTTTATGTTTACACAGAATAAAATAATAAGACAATCACCCTATAACGATCCCCCAGCTAGAACACGGGTTTCAGAGAGGGAAATACAGGGTGTAAACAGACCCTTCACGAAGCCGTCAACCAAGCATTCTGTACATCAAACTAAGTAACTACGCAAAAATGATTGCTGGGAAACGACTTTTTATGGAGTGAAAAATCATGTTTTACGGTAGGACTCTATGGAAAGCACTCAAAGCATTGTGCTGATGGATGGATTGAATAGTACGGGGTCGTGGAGGTGTTTAAAAATCTTACATTAAAACATGTTTTTTAAAAAAAACCCCAATATCTCCGTAACTAGAAGGTTCCCAAGTATGGTCTAGAACAAAAAAATGATCGCAAAGACAGGGAGAACAAGTGCCTCCTGTGTCGGCTTCGTTAAGGGTCTATTTACACCCATTCTAAGCCGCAAACAAATTGGTACCGTGCACGTGCACAACCCACAAATTGGTACTGACTTCGTGTGTAAAAATAAAGCTTTCAGAATATTTAAAGTTAAAACCTGTTGTCAGTAGCAGCCCATAGCCTGGATTAGAGTCTAGTTGATGGTTATAGGATGCACCCGTATTACATGGGACTTAAACATAACTGGCGAAATCTAGTTGTAGGTACTATACGGTACATCTCTGCCTTACCCTTCGGTGATTACAGGCGCGGTGTTATCTTTATGTTTTAAAACATTTTTTACAATATTTATTCTAATTCAATAAAATAATGTCCTAAATTGATTAATGGAATACTTTAGCACGAACTATGCAGGGACTGAAAAGGGATTCGTGCGTTGCAAACGATGTAATTGGAACTAAACCGCAGCTGTTCCATCGATAAAGTACGTAATTATGCAGTCGTCTGAAATCCATTGTGTGTCATAAAAGTTTGTACTTAGGACTCTTAGGAGCAACCACCTCTTAATTCGTTTAAGGTTTAGGACTAGCTTAAATGTTTTTATTACAGTTATTTAGTACGATCCCGATTGCAATTAGGAATTTTCATTTTAATAAGAAAAGTAGGTATCTGTTTATTTGATATATGATCACGCCACGATTTTTATTAACATAAATATATGTTAATAATTTCTCAGGGCCTAAAAAGTTGGCCAGACACAGACACCATGGAGCAGGCTGTTGAAGGCTAATGAGGTAGCTTACGGCAAGAGTAGTGCGTTGATTAAAGACTAGTTGATTTCTATTTTGTATCGATTCTCAGTCGAGAGAACGAAAAAGTTGAGTATTAGATACTGAATTGGCTATAGAAATTGTAATTTACGTGATTTTGCTCAAACAAAAGAATTCCGTTACAAATTCTAGTAAGAATTGTGTCTAAATAAATTCCATCTTCATCACCATCTGCCTAGCCTGTTACCAACTATGTTGGGGTCCGCTTCCAGTCTGACCGGATGCAGCTGATTATCGTCATGGAGTTTGTGCCTATCTGACCTTCAAAATTCAGTAAACCAATCTTATCAAATCAATTCATATTCTTTATTGCACACAAAATAACAAATACACATACAAATTGCAATAATATAGCTTATGTACAATGGCGAGCTTAAACCAGAATTGGGTTTTCTTACAGCAAACCAAATTTTGACTGCGAGATTTGCAGAAGAGGATATACTTATGTGCATTACGATTCCATTCTGTTACTCAAATTAATTAATTTTATAAACTAAACTACATGCATACAACATAATATACGTAATACATATAGTACATATATATACATACCTATAAAATTCTATATAATATACATACATATTGATCAAATCAAATCAAATTCAATGAATCAAATTTAATCAAATTTAAAATACGACACTACTCATTATCTTTAGTGATAGTATTATTCTGATTAAACTTGCTAAGAAATCATTTCCAATTCACCACCGAAAAGAGTTTTAATTTAACTTAAACGCAAAAACCAAAAACATTATATTTTTTGGGAGAAAGTCTAATTGAATTAAAAAGTAAACTGTCACTGTCAGTTTATCTCGGCGATGCCCTAAAGAAATTATTTGTCTCGGGCGATATTAAATTAGAAAGTGCTTAGTAAAATGGAAATTATTCGTTCGGCAAGACACACGAAGACTTTAATCGATCATTTGTATTACAACTTGATATTTATCATATGATGGATTGCGCCTATGAAGGTATGAAAGAGTATGAAAATGAGGATAGAAAAAAAATCCTGTATTGACTGAAGAATTATCATATTTTGCGGATGTGTTTTACCTCTGATAACTATTACGGACAATTTTGAATCTTTGGACACTCCATTGTAATTGAGTCTGTTATTGAGACAAAAAATGTTCAACTAGTATATCTTCAAAAGACTGGGCAGAGTTTATAAGGTCTATCTTTTCATACACGAAATATTTTAAGAGTAACTTCTATAAGTCGTAAAGTCGTCATAGCACGAAAAAAAAAAACCGAGTGTTTTTTTTTTACAAAATTAATATAATTCTAAATTTTTTTGAGAATGGCAGTAGGTAAATACGACGTAGTAAACTAGCATAATGGATGCTTAAAAATAAGGAGCCAGTATTTATTTTGTGTGTCAAGTAATTTTAAATTATTTATTTTTTATAAAAAAATTAACTCAGATTAAAAAAAAAATCCCTTGAAATGGCTTTGTTATGGCCGTTAGATGATTCCCTGAAAATATTTCGTGTATGAACAGTTAGACCTTATATATAAAGTACACCCACAGCCGCATTAATCTTCTCACTATGCCAGAAGCAACATTATCGAAACGTGCCAGTTCCAAGACGCTCGCTGTAAACTAACCCATCGCATGAGAGCTTTCCTCCTTCAGAGAAATGGTGCCATATAATTTATAGCTCAGTATTCCTCGTATTATACTGGTTGTAAAATAAAGCTATTTGCAAATGTGACATATTGAAATCGTACGGGTTTAACTGCAGTGGAGTAACGACCTAATCAAGTTGTACTTAGCTACTTAGTTTGGCAGTTTTATATTATTAATATACGTTTATTGCTCGAAAATGTGTTTCCTTTGTAATTTTTAACGGGTTTGAATTTTGAATGTTTCATTTTCAGTAATGATTGATCATACCTCACCAACATGAAAATTAAGAGTTTTTTAGCTCCATGAAAAACAGGTGTCAACATTGTTGATCAGTCAATGAACTTCTAGACCATAATTTGGTTCTCGTCGTTGTATCTATCATTGACTTGAACAAAGTTTAGGACAATTTTAACCCTTAACTTGAGATACCGAGATAAAGTGAATAATTTATTTTGAAGTGAAACAGAATAACTGTAGTAGGTACTTAGAACTAACTTGCAACAACTGTTTACTTGAACAATCTAATCTCGAGATTATGTTACGCGTAACTGTTAGAAAGTTACATCAGAATGAATGAGTTTTTTTTTTATATTTACCGACTTTAATAAATCATAAAGTCGGTAATTATAAAAAAAAACTTGTTGAGTAACAAATTGAAGACGAAACCTAAGAGTAAATTCTACCTCGTAATACTTTCAGAATGTCATGTCAAATAAGTTAGTGGAAATACTGACGCATTTTAAATAAAAATGCAGGTTGATTTCGAAGTAAGATTTTTGTTCGAATTAATTAAATGCTTGTACGGCTGACAAGCTGTTTAAAAATAAAACCAAACACGAATTGTCAGTACATTCACGTACATGTTAAGTTGTTTCATTCATTCGTTCATTCACTCACTGTTGGAACGCAACAGTGTTTCAATTAAGCCTGTCCATTCGTAGGTTCGCAGCGAAATAATAAAAATGATTATTTTGCACGAAAAACGGCCTTTTCCATCTATCGAGCGACAATTTATTTAAACAAGCCTATTTGAATTATATCGACGTGACGCGTCGCCGCGAGATATTTTTTCGTTTTTTGTTCATGTCTATGGAATGTTTAATATTCGGCTGCTGTCCGTCCAATTTTGTCGTCGCGAAAAAATGTTGTTATAGTTGAACGTGATGATATATTGTGTAGCGGGATTACGAGCGACAGTTATTGTCTAGTGAATATAAGCTGAAACACATGGTCTTATTTTTCCTCGGGTATAGACGGACTTCTTGCCTTGAAGATTCGTAGCAAAATCTACCGCCAGGCTTAAAGGATAACAGCTGCCTACATTATACACTTCGGGTTTTTTTTTCTAATCCTCCTCCGCCTCTAGGCTAATATTAATTTAAAAAGGATTCGATGGCATTCTATTCAAAAGTCATAAAGTTGTCCATACCATTACTTACCATTACCATAACTGAGACACGAAGATTGGAAGTAAAGTATTACTGATTTCATTTCTCAATCTGAGCATTGAAATAAAATCGGGTCCTTTCAACAGGTTGGGAAAATGGAGACGGCAGACCGAAAAAGGACACGAAGAAAAACTTAGACAATACTGTGTAACAGGTAGCCAATTTCTCCCTCTATTTTACCGGTAAAAGTATGCACGTCTCATATTATAACATAACATCACGCCTGTAATCCTCGAAGGGCTAGGCAAAGGTCTCCTGAATAGTACGCCCCCATTTCGCAATATATTACAAAAAAACTAATGTTAAAAAGTTACACTCTATAAAAAAGACATCTGTTAAGCACCATAACAGTAAACTAGCACATTGTATCACCTACACCATTTAACCCTTGAGGGAACCAACCCTCCTGACATAAAAACAACCATCAAGTAACTCCATGAGGCCGATAACCGTAACTATGTACGAGGGACAGACTGAAATGATTTTGTATTTTTAAATTACCGACCCTACGTGATACGGAAAAATGATGAAACATATTTTTTTGGAACAGCCTGTAGTTTTATAGCTTTGGAAAATAAAGTGCGAGCTTTCCGATTTTTTTTTTGGGTAATTGCACTTGCCTTTTACTATTTTTTTTTTAATTGGGCGCGCTGTTTTTTAAAATATATTTTTGGGTACTAGCGACTCGCCTGGAATCGCACGGGTGGAACATTTTTTTAGAAAGTTATAATAACCCGACTTTTTCCGTTCATTTACTAAAAAATCATTCATACAAACCTTGTCCCCACAATTACGAACACAATAACATAAAATACAGCCAAATCGGCTGAGCTGTCCTCATTTGATGCTCCATCATACATGTGGCAATAAATTTTTATTTGATTTTATTACACAGATATAGTAGGTTGCAATTTTGCTAAAGATCTTTAAAAAGTCTGGTAAGATAATTGGCTTTATACCGAGATGGTTTAGCCAAGTCGGGCATGAAGTCTATAATGAAATAAAATATAAAAAATGCTGCTTCTAAAAACCAATCGGATGGGTGAAACGGTAAATCCCACTAACTTTAAAGCCCTAAGAGCGCGCTCACATCTATAGCGGAGCAATTGGGTGAATGTGGGTTATACCACAACTTTTAAGCGTTACTTTATATTTCAACAGCGTACGCGTGGCATCAGATGGTTTGGTATTGCCATGCCAGCCATAATCCGTAAGTTTGTGACCCTTGCCACCCTCCACCATATTGAACGAATAGTCAACCTGCTTGGTACGACTTTTACAATATCCGTAGAGTCGCTGACGCATTCATTTTTATTAAAAGTACGTACTTTCAAAGCTTTCATGGGGTTATGTTCCAAAGGGTTAACTTAACGTGGAAATCTGGGTTTGTAGGTCGGCAGTGTGAAATCGTAAGTTGTTTCTGTTTACAAGGAAAATTGAAAAATTAAAAGAATTTAGCAAGTCAAGTCAAAGTCAGCCTTAAGATAGTTGGCAAACGGTAGGATCTCCTAGTTACGTTTATGCTCTTGTATATATATTTATGTTCGTTTTCTACAACATTAGGGGACACATAAACTAAATAAAAGCGAGAGCAAGTGCGAGATTTTCATCCAAGGCCCCTTGTAGACCCTCGTAGGGTCTCGTAGACGCTCGGTGCTGCGCGTAGGCTCTCGTAGGTGCTCGGTGCTGCGCGTAGGCTCTCGTTGGCGCTCGGTGCTGCGCGTAAGCTCTCGTAGGCGCTTGGTACTTTGTGTAGGCTCTCGTAGGCGCTCGGTGCTACGCGTAGGCTCTCGTAGGCGGTTGGTGTCATTTTCGTAGACGCTCATAGCCGTACAGGCGGATTTGGCACACGTAGACATTGTGAAGTGATGATGATTTCCTAAATAACTTCTGAACTTTTCAGGTAATTATAATTACTGTTAACAGCAAAGTGCCGTGTTAAGTTAACACAAAGTTATCAAATCAAGCTTTGTAACATTATGTGCTTAATTAATTTTAGAGGGTGTATATGAGTATAAGATACGAAGTTTGTCGGGAAATTGAATATTCTCTGGCAAAAGTACAAATTCGAACTAACTTGTTAGTAAAATGAAGTCGGAACTTCTTCTAAATGGATAAGTTTTAGTTTTCATTAAAACATTGCTCTTGCAATTTTAGCAAGAATATTTCTTGCGGACATCAGATTGTCTTATTCGTGATATATTTTATGGCACTATGAACTTTTTTAGGTGTTATTTCGCTTGATTCGAGATTTATGTGATAAATATACGAATACATTTTCGAACCACGGTCAGACGGTGGTACAGTACGGTGGACCGCATGTCAGTAATAAAAAAACCAGTATTAACTGGCCTCTTCTTCAAGGTCAAAGTGTAACGTGCGGTCTACTGTACGTTATTTTAATTAACACAAAATATAGGGAATATTTTATTGATCAGATATTCGAAAGCAACCACTTAACAATACAGGTGTTTAACAATAAATATAGAGTGCACCATTAATATTGAACAGGCTACATCCATGCATCTACATATTATTGTAATAAATATTTATATGTAAATCAAATTCATTGTGAATAAAGTATTTTAAAATATTCAATTTGTTTGAACCTTTGTATAAAAGCAAGGCTTTGTGTTTTTGAAGACATATCTAGTGAATAAGAAAGTTGCTTTTCAATCATCAATAGATAGCTATTCAAAGTTTACATACATTCATGTACTCACGCCTTTTACCCATGAGAGTAAGCAGAAACTAAACAAGGTCACCTGCTGCGATTTTTACATACACTTTTCGCCTCGTCCATGTTCTACGTATCTGACCTTTCTGAAAAACCTCACCAACAAGGTCAGTGTATGTTCTTCTGGGCGTCCACCCCCACGGTTAACACACACATCTGCCTTGTGAATACCTCTAGTTTACTTACCCTTTACTTGTCCTCTCAACATGAACGAACCGTCGAAGTATACCGATTTTCAGTTTTTCGCCTTCTACTCGAAAAACCGTGCTGTGTCGTACCGTACTCGTGTTTCTGTCTCTCTCTCGCTTTTCTTGTCTCTCTGTATAGAATAACAAAAGTGACCTTAAGTTCTACTCACCTATGCTCACAGTTCTAACCGAAGCCGGTACGTTTAATGGAGTGTCAATTAACGTGGCAAATGCATGACACCCGATATATCCGCCGCGCTGTCGTTAATCGACGTTTACCCCCACGGCTCAATAACCTGACTTTTACTACAAGCCACATTTATTCAACCAAAGTAATATTTTGCAATCATAGTGTTAACATAATATCACGCCTGTAATCTACGAAAGGTAAGCCAGAGGAGTACAGAACACCCGCATTTCACCAGTTACGTTTAAGTCCCATGTTATAGGGGCGAGCCTATTGCCATCAACCGGACATGGGTCCAGGCTTCGTGGCTGCTACTTAGGAATTCCTGAGGGAAAAAACAATAACACTTTGTCCGATCTGGGAATCGAATCTAGGAATTCATACTCAACAGTCGCGCTTGTGAGTTATTAAACCAAAGTAATGTTATACAGCATAGTGTTATATATTGTTTGGAGCCTCCATGTGTGCTGGTCTCCCAACCCTCAGCAGTGTTTGCAAGGGTCCCCAAGTTAAAGGCCGTGAATCAATATTTGTTTGTGCCCTCTTCGCTTTCTAAATCCGACCTTTCTCAAACTTTTATTGGCCTTCAATAGGTTACTAATTTACGATAATACCCACGTCTTTCGTTTGACGATTTAAATATTTTTCAACTGAGCCTGTTCCTAAAAACTTTGCCGTGACATTTCCATTATTCATGTAAAAGGATTAAATATTAGCGCTTTGCTAATGGTTCGGTAAAACATTGTTATAATTTATACAACAACCTTGTAAATAACACGTAATCCCCCTAAATTGGATGTCCTCCTTTTTAAAACGAGATACCGATATTCGTACATATAATCGATAATATAAAAGCTTACAGAGTAAATATTCAAGACAGGTATCGATAAAAGGAAACAAGAGAGAACCTTTTGTTTACCTGTTGAACGGCCGGGTACTGTGGACAAAGCTAGTGTAGTGTTCCATACGTGGTTGGAGCAAAATTGCAGCCTTCGTATCGATGGCGCGGAAAATAACCGCTTCAAGCGAGGCTTTCCAGCGGTCGGCTAATTAATGAAACGTTGATAGTTTCATTATAAAGCTTTGTCACGAAGATTAAATAGCCCTTTGCTGTAGTGTGTCGGACATGTGGAAATAAATAGCTCGTTTATATTTTGGAGCAGCCATTGTGGATATTATTGGCTAATGAAGTTGAATGTAGGTAATTGAGTTTGAAATTATACGGGACTGTTTTTTAAAACCAATGCGTTTTATTTATATTTTTATCGGAAGAGCGTTAATTTCAGGAAAAGGGTCACATATGAATCTAAAATACGTCATAATATTTAGTGTGGGGGACAAATATTATGACGTATTTTAGATGTCAACAAAATGGCCGCAGTAAAAGAGTTCATAAATAATCCAGTCCGTGCACACATATACACTTGAAGTCATACCGTTTAATATGTAGATGCACACTCCGCCGGTCTAATCTCGCAAATCGTCGCCATATTTGTTTATGGTCTGCAGGCTGTTGCGGTTCGCCGGCCCACCGTAACTCCCTCGCTCCTATCTATAACATCTGACACTCGTGACCTTATTTTAATAAATAATGTTGCCTGTTATTACATCAAATAGGTGCTCAGGAGCAGCGGTGCCGGATAATTTATGGTCTCGCCGGCTTCGCTCAGCACAATAAACTCACTTTTTGTTTACCCCCAAAATATTCTCAAGTTTTATCGCGCGGAGAAAAAGTTTCTCTCGAGTTGGTATTTTATTTCCAAGCTTTCTTTCAGGGTTACGCTTTGTTCGTTGTTAAAAATATCTACGGCTTTAATATTGCACGTGTTGCTTCTGTCTCTGAATTGCTGTTTTTTTCAGCAGCTGTTTTTCTCCAATTCGTCCTCATGCAGTCTCTAAACTGAAATGCTTGAATTCGTTTATTTCACAGTAGGTATGATATGAATATTTTAAAGTGCTTTTCCGAGCACATTTATTTCAGAAAGGTTCATCTACCTGCGGACGTGTATGAGGCCAACAATAGAGGGAACTGTTTACCTCCGATTCAAAGCCCCGGCTTAAAATTGTAGGAGGATTATAATTTATCGACGCGACTGGTAACGCGGCCGATTATCCGGCTTTCAAGCCACTGGCGTTAAACACCGCCTCGGAAATCGGCTTTTGAAACCAATTGACGTGAGGATCCGACGTTGTGCTGAATCCTCAATTCACTGTCATAGTGGGGCTAACACCAGGATTTAAAAATAAGGTCACAGAGAACCGGGATTGTAGGCGACATAAAATTTCGTGCCACAATATTTTGCTTCCAATATTTCAGTGTGGGCTCACAATATATCCATCTCGAATCATTCGTACTACGAATAGGTAGATTTTATGGCCACGACCTATATAAAGTGCTAGCTATTGAGGTATTTATTTCCTATGATATAAGGTACTTCGATTTAAAGGTATGTAAATGAATTGACTTTTCGTAAAAAAATCTTTTACTATTTGCATTGACGAAACGTATTTTTTGTTAGTTCCACCGTACACAAGATCTTTAAATTCATGAACTAAACTATCTTTAAATCTACATTGAAGTATGCGTGACCTGCCCCAAGACGTCCCTGTCTGACCTTCATAGATTAGTTCAGTAATTAATTAGCTGTTACAAGACTGATAAGGGAAGGTTTGGATAAAACGGCTTGTCAACTTGTAAGAGTAAATGTAAAACTAAAGTCATTGAAGATTGTTTGAGGGTGAAAACAGACCCTTCACATAGCCGTCAACCAAGCATTCTGTACATCAACCTAAGTAACTTTACGCAAAAATTATTGCTGGGAATCGACTTTTTTTTTTGGGGGAACAATCACGTTTTACGGTAGGACTCGATGGAAAGCACTCAAAACATTGGGCTGATGGATGGATTGAATAGTACGGCGGTCGTGAAGGTGTGTAAAGTAAGTACCTTACATAAAAAACATGTATTTAAAAAAAAAAACTTGTGAGAAACTTGAAACTTTGACCTCCAATATCTCCGTAACTAGAAGGTTCCCAGGTATGGTCTAGAACAAAAAAATGATCGCAAAGACGGGGAAAACAAGTGCCTTTTCTTTTATGTTAAGATTCTATTTACACCCTTTACATTTACTCACGAAGAAATATTTCAAATAATTTAAGTAAATACTTCTAACTGCCCTAACTCTGTACTTATAGGATTTATTTGACTGAGTAGATTGAAGTTATGTACTTTAGTTTTTCAGTGGGTATCCATATCGGAGAATTTACAGCTTCTTAAGCTTTTTGATTGGAGTTATTTCTTTACTGTAAAAAGTAATTTGGAACTGGCTATTTTACCAAGATGTTTTAAAAACTTCAATTTGCTTTTAGTTCCTCTGAGGCTTAGGCGGCTTAGGTTTTCATTTGCTACCCAAGGATTTGGCTACTTTCAACTTTGTAGGCCTACCTACAAATCTTCATCTTTGGCAACAGAACTTATTTTGCGAGGGTTTGCTTCAGACAGATTTTATGCATTCCATTAAATCTGAGTAAATGCTGACAAACATATTCGTATTTCATTCGGTGAATGAGCTTCCATATATCAGTCTAGACAAGAAGTTTCTTGGGTGATTGATTGAGTTTTTACTTAAGTAAATTATCGAAGGTTTTGCTTATAACTTGAGACGCGAAACTTCAACATTAGTATTCTTTGTGTTCGTTCGAATCCACTTTCATAATGACTGTCGACGCCTGATTTTCGCGAGATTAAGGGATTTTCTTTAGACTTAGCTTATGATAGCATATCATAAGCTAAGTCTAAAGAAAATCCCTTATGCTTGCTATGATAATATTATTTTAAGGTAAGTAGAAATTGTTGGGTTTTTCTAAGATTAAAGTTTAATAAAGTTTGAATGTCATTATTATTCAAGGTTGAGTAGACAGTATGGACATCTATAATTGAAGATTAAAATGAATGGTCTCCATGCGGTACTGATTAATAAATTTTATATTAAGCTGCTTGGGCAAGGTTTTGCTTTCGATACATTTATCTAAATTTCACTGACACGTTGACAGGCATTAGCATTGCAAGTAAATTGAATCGGCCTATGCCTATATCAATCTGCTTGTCATCATCATCTGCCTAGCCTTTTCCCAACTATGTTGGGGTCGGCTTCCAGACTAACCGGATGCAGCTGAATACCAATATTTTACATGGAGCGACTGACTATCTGACATCCACAACCCAGTTAGTACTGGGTAATACGATACCCCTTGGTAAGACTGGTTGTCAGACTGTTTGGGCCACTGACTACCTGTAATGACTGTCAAAGATCTACAAATGACAGCCGGGACCAACGACTTAACGTGCTTTCCGAGGCACGGAGGAAACTCGGTATGTAATGGGCGGTCACCCATCCACAGACCAACCTAGGCAAGCGCGGCTTAACCTAAAGATCGAGCCGAGCAGCGGTTATTATTTAGCCACAAGCTCCTCAATCATCTGCTTGCCATTCTTCATAATTTATTTCATCTTAAAAAACCTGTAACAAGATTGATAACCAAATCCATCTCCATACAATTCAAAACAATTGTCAACTCCGAGTAAGTAGTCTGTATTTGCCACACGTTAACCGCTTCACTGAGCAACTAATCTCCCGTCTAAATAACGTCTTATTATCATTACGAGTAAACCGAGGTTTAGATCACTGGAGCGTGCACTGAGGAGCGGGGGCTGGAATCGTTTCGAACTAATGTTTACAGTGTTAATAGAGATTGTAAGGAAGAGGGGAAGGTGTTGCGAATCTAATCTCGGATTTGTTTTGTGGTACTGGAATTGGTGAAATAGATTGCTGTTTTTATTAAGAGATTAAGTGCGATAAATATGTCCTTAGAAGTACCTACTTACGTCTCCATCGCATCTCATCGTAGTTCTTCTACCCTATATCCCATTATTTTCGGGATCGGCGCAGCATATCTTTTGATATTAGCCGTCAGCTTACGTCTCTAACAAAACATTAAAAAACTAGGAATCCTTTTTATGAAAGTAACTAATAATTACTGGGTTTAGTGACACACCGAAGCTTATTAATTAAAGGTTCTGTAAATGAAAGTACCCAAACTAAACTCGACCTGCCAGTCAAACTCTAAAACAACTCAAATAAAATATTTTATTAAACGAAAATCCTGACGGTCTCACCACCAAAAAACTGTGCTACCAAATTTTACATTTAAATTTTTGATGTGCTGGCCCGAGCTCGCATCGGCACCTGAATGTACAGTAGAACATACTATTTGGTATACGGCGACGCTCAATTTGAGCATTCGCTTGTAGTGACCATTAAAAAGAAATTTAAAATAGGCGACTTTACAGGCAGCTAACAAAATAAGTTTCAAAAGTAATTGCAAATTCTAGTGAGTGCTCTGAGTAGTCCATTCTTTAACTTCACTCTCTTAACTTGAATGTGGATCCGCTCAATCCCGTTATACTGCCGGAACACGGATCCACGACAACACGACCTCACGCGTTTTTTTTTTCAGATTAATTTAGTTTAATTCGCGGATCCACGTTTCACAATACAAAAGGTTAAATATGTCATAAGCTTTAATTAATGAGGTTTTAATTTTCATCAAAATCAGGCCCTCCGACTACTCTTTTGAGTATTTTCCGCTATTCCTAATAGTTTTGAATTTTGGTTAGCCCCCTTGAAAAATTCATCTTGTCTATATTTATTAACTCAAAAACTAAGAGTAGAGAGCTGGTTTTGGAATAATAGGTGCTGGTAGGAGCTGGTTTAAATAAGTAAATAAGA
Organism: Noctua janthina; assembly: GCA_963576755.1. Taxonomy (NCBI): domain Eukaryota; kingdom Metazoa; phylum Arthropoda; class Insecta; order Lepidoptera; family Noctuidae; genus Noctua; species Noctua janthina. The sequence goes on from OY755055.1 coordinate 13,288,364, forward strand.
CAATTCTAAAGTTATTTTGATATACGTTTTATTATTAGTTACAGCAATTGGGTCTTCAATGCCAAGCATTGCTTTTGTAATTCCAACGATATTAGATTTTTTGTCATTTCCCCCGTATACCAGATAGTTTTTTCGACTGTACCCCTACCCGAATTAAGGATTCAAAAGATGGCGGCACTCTTCTCGATTACGGTTATGTCCGGTGACCTTTATCTCGCAAATTACCTAGCTCGTTAATCACTGGTCCTCAACTCCTCGTCTTTGTATACAAACACTTCTTGTGTACATTTACAGGGAAATGGTAGGATTGCCGGTTTTTCTCGGACCCTCTTAATTGCTTAATGTTTGTAGATGTTGCAGTTTGTTGTACTTTTGGGTTGAGAAAAGTTGTGATTACGGGTGATAAGAGGTTTTGTTAGTAGACTGCAATTGCTTGGGTTGATTGCATAACATCACAATTGTAATCCCCGAAAGGTTAGGCAGATGTGTACCTAATAGTACCTATACCCTTATTTCGCCAGTTATTTTTAAGTCCTATGTAATAAAAGGCGAGCTTATTATCACCAACAGATCTAGACTATAGACTCCGTGGCTGCTACTGAGAAATTGCCGACGGATAATACCAATAATACTTTGCCTGACCTTGTAATCAAACACAGGAACTCATAGTCATCAGTAGCGCTCGAGCCAATGTTTCAAAATCTGGTAATTTGCCACCAACTGGTATTTTTATCTAGGCAACAAGTACCTACCTACTTATACAATGTTCAAAGCCTAAGGTAGTGTACGAGCAAACCCGCAATGCAATATTAAATGTATCAATTTTATGCTGACATCGACGCGCAGCGTATGATTACAAATGTACAATTTTAAGTCAACGGTCAGTAGTCGCATAACACCGTTTGGGTTAACAACAAAAGACTCATTCGCAGCGAGTCGATCAGTTATCAGTTTAGGGTGTTCTTTCAGTACACAAATTCAATCATTCTATCAGTCTATTATTTAAATGTACCTTACCCGCACAGGTAGAAATTTAATTTTCAGGAAAATATTATTACTACCTTACCTTAATGCTCAGGTCCCTTTCAGGGTAGGTAAGTAGCAAAAAGGAATCCTCAGTTAATTTCAGTAATACCAAGAATCCTGATGTTGTACGTTGTATAAGTAAGTACTTGGAAACAAAAAGTGGGTAGAAGCATCGTTGTATCAAACATAATTAAGGAATTATTAGGGTTGTAAAATGAATCCTAATAAAATATATTTTAAACAGTTATTTAGTTGGTAGCAGTTCACAACTCGTTGTTTTTAATACCAAAATGTTGCAAATTTTCGACATCGATACTAAAAGTTCATGAGGACCTTACATTTATACTTCTATTTATATAGTACCGATCGTTAAAACTAAATCGAGTTGCTATCTAACAAGTTATACGCTACAGTTTAACATGAAACCTAAAACTGCACACCAGTAGTAACCAAATGTTCAGAATCGACGGGAAAAGTCCAATAAAACAGGTTGTGAATAAATAAAAACATCACCTTTTTACGTTTATAATTGGACACCCGTGTCGTTCCATTAAAATCACAAATCACGTACACAAACAATGAGATTCTGAACAAATTTGTCGTGTAAATATTTGTTTGTGTCCATGCGGAAATCAGGCTCGGTCGCAACGACCTCTAGCGGAGGCGGTGGTCAACATAAGGTGCAAATATGATTTTGCGGGTATTGTCCTGAAAGGCTGAAAGAATCCATTATTTTTTGGGTACTGTATGACTTGCATAAAATTTAATGTTTATGAGCAAACGGAGCAAGGAGTAATTCAAGGGCTAAAGCGTTTTTAATGTTTTTAAGGGTTGAAGTTGCTAGTAAAAAGATTTGTCTTATTGTTAGGGCCTATTGCCGATCCAGATGAAAGATAGACAGAAATGGAAGAATGATGAATGTTGTTAATGTTGTTGTTGATGTTGATGATGGATAGATGGATTTCGTTTATTTAAGCAGAAATAAAATAATAATATAAAAATTCACATGGGTGTTATTAGATGACAAAAAATAATCTCAAAACAGATGTTATTATGCTAAACAACTTTATTTATTAGCCTTACATAAAACATAAATAACATCACGTCTGTAATCCCCAAAGGGTTAGGCAGAAGTGCAGCTAACAGTACACCCACATTTCTTCAATTTTGTTTAGGGGGTGAGCAGAAGAAGAAATGCTGCGTCAACAATAAAAATTGGGATAAGGGCAGGAGAATGAAATTATTTGTAATCGGGGGCGAGCCTATTCTCATCAACTGGGCACAAAACCAGACTCCGTGGCTGAGAAAATCCTGATGGAAAAACACAATAACACTGTGCCCGACCCGGGAATACAGCTCAGCTTCCGCACCTGCTCTACTCGCCGAACGAGGCAGTTACTTAACATTTTAATGTATTCAGTTCACAATGATTCGCTGCTTATAATATAAGCTTACCAAGACTGTTTGTGAAGTAAAACAGCCAATCTAACTAACGTTTATACCCCTATAGAGAATTCCCTTAGTTATTCTCTCAGTAATATTAATTGTTCGAAATCACGCTAAGTTCACCTGGAATAATCATTATTTTAGCATTAACTAGCGACCTGCCCTGGCTTTGCACGGGTGCAATACATATAAATAAAACCTTCCTCTTGAATCACTCTATCTATTACTGAAAACCGCATCAAAATTCGTTGCGTAGTTTTAAAGATCCAAGCATACATAGGGACAGACAGACAGTGGGAAGCGACTTTGTTATATACTATGTAGTGATGAATCACTGGTCCTTGATAAGTGTATACAGACAAGTTTATTAGTTTAAAATGCCTACTTACCGATAAACTATAGGTTTCAACGCAACGTGTCTTTATTCCGGTTTAGTTGAATAATTTTTCTCAGAATGTTGTAAAGTAACTTTAATTTAGCAGAATCTACATCACTGTTGTTACCTTTTATCTGGAATAAGTAACTGATATTTTTATTACCAATATTAACACCCGTATCTACAGGGTATAAGGGAAAGCCCTCCACAAACTGATGGGGTGAATTCAGTATATGACCGGTACAAGAAATTATTTCAGGAATGTTATGGGAATCCAATAAAGATTTGTTTTATTTTCTCATACGCAATGTATCATTACCGTGGCAAGACGCACGTAGTGATCGGCAAGAGCGACGACGAGTTCGATGAACTCTGTAGCTAGGCAGGAAGTGAAAATCTGATTTCACGCGTTGTTCGTAAGACTGTTTTAACATCCATTGTTGGATTTTTGATTTTAGCCGTATTATTTACATAAATGGAGTGTTGCGTACAGGGAATGTAATTTTACATTGAAATAAAGGAATAGTAACTGAAAAAAAAATCCGGAGAAAAATTCCGGTGGAATATGATTCAAAATAAGGAGCTGAATGCACCTTGTCAGTTTGTGGAGGCTGTCCTTATACCCTGTGTAGTCAAGTTAAAGTGACTACTTGAGTTTAAGTAATCACTTACCTATTCAAACATTTTTTTACAATAGACAAGAATTTAAAGGAAGCAAGAGCCGTCAAAGAATAAAGTAAGAATTCTAACGTTTAAGAGTTTTGACTTCAAGCAAATACTAAACTGCAGAATAAAATCGTATCTTAAATAATGACTTTTACTCAAGTAATCACTATGGCTTGTTTATAGATACGGGTGTTAGAGTCAGTTCGTTTTGTTTTCATATCCGTGCGTGGTTTACAGTAATATGTCCTGGATAGACAGAAATCGAAGACAATATTGGCTAAAAAACTTCATTGTTAGGGTTAAAAGGAAAAAAACGGAACCGTAATAGGATGACTCGCGTGTCGTCTGTCCGTCTATCACAGTAAATTTACTCAAACTACTGGACCGATTGAGTTAAAATTTGGTACACACATCTAAGTCGGAGACCCAAAGATGGACACGTAACGGAAAATAATGAATTTTAAACATGAGGGCAACTTTTGGGGGGTAAACTAGAAAATGAAAAAAGTTTTGCAAACTATATCGTGTTACATAGAAAACGAAAGGGATCATATAGAGCCGAAAATTTTGAAAAAATACAAAACGTAGTCCTTTGCCTATAGCTTACAGGAAAACCTATAAGAAAGCTATAACAACAAATAATAAAAATAGAGGCAGAGGCAGAGGCTCGCATTCTACGATGGCACGGAACCCTTCATGCGCGAGTCCGATTCTCACTTGGCCGGTTTTTTTACAAGAAACTATTTCAGTTTGCCTATTTTTAAACTAAATACAGGTCAGTCTTAGCTTCACCAGATTTCTACCTCAACTTCAATTTATTTCTGCTTCATCATCATTCTGTCCAAATACATTCAGAAAGCATGGTCAACACTGGCCAGCTAATGGATTACACGGTGGCCGAGCGTGGCCCAACATGACTGAGCTGCGACCCGGTGCTCGCTGTAATCTGATTGTACCTAATACTGACCCGCTCGACTTATATTAGCAGACTTGTGTTAATTTGGCCTAGTAGTGAAATGTAGGCTAATTTCTAGGTTTAGACAGCAGATAAAACTTAGTGTTATAGTTGTTTGTGAGCTGAGAAATCTCATAATGTAGCTAATAATCAGGTACCTTTTGATCTTATGTACAGTAGACCTCAAAAGTGCATTACCATGCTAAAGATTACATTGCTATGAACTGTGCGAGCGCGATACAGCAGTGTGTGTGCGTGTGCGTGTATGAGTGATGTCTCAACATTCTACACATAACACACACTAATGAACTGTCGTCACACTACACGAAATAGCATTATATTTCTGTTGCATTTAGAATACACAACATAGTGATGACCTGTTCTTACCATTGCATTGTTAAAATTCGCGTAGTATTAACATGTGTTGGTAGCTATTTGGGCTGAGCATGGGTTCACGATCAATGAAGTCCAAGTTCGAATCCATGTTATTACAATGTGTGGCTGTTTTTTGTTTCTTTGAAACCTTAATTATATTTGTATTTTAAGCAGAAAGTCGTTAGGTATTTATGTTTATTTATAATATAGTCATGCTTATTATTTATTTTTTATAAGAAGTTAAATATTAGATAGTTATTGTATTATTATTTAACCTCATTAATTGATTTTTATTTTATGTTTTCGGTGTTGGAAGGTGGAAATAAAAAAATCATGCTGAATGATAGGTAACAAAAATGTTTATTCGTTTTATTTATTTATAAAATTAACAAACTTTTATGAGAATGTGACGTCACATTCCTATCTAGGCAAAAAAAGTTCTCTTATCACCGTTCATAAGATTTTTTGTTGTATACCCACTTAGTCAATTCATAATTAAGAATAACATAACACGGAAAGGATATTCTAATAACACAAATATAGTTGTTGATACCCGCTTATTATAGGTATCAGTATTCAGCAGAGTTAATTGAATACTAATATATGAGTTAGACTTTATGAACGTGTTTTTTTAATGTAACGTCACATTGAATGTATTGAGGTTATAGCTTAAGTGTTCATTTTCTTGACGAAAAGAATATTGAAACTAAACCCCAATTTAAGATCATTAAATTTAAAATTTATTTCTTAATTTTTTATTTTTTATTTACGGTTATGTTAATATTACTAAATATTTAGTTACCCGGTCTACTTATTAAATTAAGTATTATTATTTTTTCGCCATAAATTAAGTCTTCCTTTTGGCAAGACTTGAAAGTCTTCTCGTCAGAAAATACAGTCACCTCCCAGTTAAAATGTAAATAATCTCGAGCAAAACGTAGTCTTTCCTCCCTGTGTTTTTGTGTCAAAAATGGTTTTTAGCTGGCTTCCGATGATGTAAACCTTCAGCATGGACTGCATGGCGAACAGTCTGTAATGTAGTATCCAATTGCAAACATTATAGTTGGAATGAAACCATTTGTTTCATATTCTTCCACCATAAAACGTCGCTGAGTCGGGTTAATAAGCGGCGGCCTTTCACTTCTTAGACGACTCTTCAGACTACCTTCTTCCTCAAACCTCTTTACCCAACGGCTAACAGAATTTCTAAAAAAAACAAAATATGATTACACACTTGCAACTAGCAATTTATTTAATAATACGAAAATCACACACCACAACTATCATCATAATAATTATAATTTTTAAAAATAACTTACACATTTTAAGCCAGTTTCAGTTGATATTTGAGAAATATTAAGCCCATTTTTACGCAAAGTGACAATATTTGCCCTGTCATCAATACTAATATTAGCTTGCATCTTGAATAAAGACAATCAAACAATACGCTAATCGTAATAATAACACAAACGCTCGTAACAAAGTTCACCAACTAATAACGTCATAACTAACTACTTTGTTCAATCCAGAAGTTTATTTTGTTTCACATTCACCCTCATCTTTTTTGTTAATAATAAGTTCCACCTAATATTTAGAAAAACATATCTCATCGGGTCTAACGTATCATTTATAATTAAAACACAAAAAGTGTAATGTCACTTGGATTCGAACGCAGACTATACTGTGCGAGACATTTTATCTATAGCGTTAACCGCTAAGCCAGATAGATACATAATTGTTTGTTTGAAATTAAATATCACTAACTTAATACTCCGTCGCCACATGACAGGCTTGTCACTAAGGCAAATGATCATTATATCGCTCTCTTTCTGACTAGATAATTATGAAAGAGAGCGATATACGAGATCGTGTATGTGTGCAAAATGTTTGTTATGGAAAAAGGTCGTAAGTGCGACTTGTTTTGATGCGATCGTTTTGTGAAACTGCTACTGCACTTATGGTCTCTACTGTACATACTTACTCATGTTAGTATACAATGTTGAATGCGATGATACCCATTTGAATATACTGACTGTTGCCAAGTTGCTTTAGAAAATAAAATTTTCGTTTTCCCTAATTATTTTAATTTTAAGGTCGACTGCTCCAAGCTGTCGATTGATTAATTAAAAGATTTTTTTTTAAATAGTATAAGAGTAATGCAATTATATATACCAAGACTATTTATTGGCCTTGTTCAATTTATTATTGACCATATTGTAAACTTTTTCTTAGTAATTAAGTATAAAAATGAGATATTGTAATGGCAACATAATTATAATTGGTAGCATAGTAAAATTTTGTTTTAGCAACTGGCAACTCGCTCTCTCTTCTGTCAACGTTCATTCGCACCTATTATCACCTATACACGTTTGCTCTGTATCAAAATTAAGTTTTAAGTAAAATAAAAACGAAATCAAATATTTTATGTGTTTTAATAATACAGGCCTTGTAAAAATTGTAACAGACATTCGGAAGTATTTTGGCTATTTTAACAGTTCAGTTAAGGAAACCGAACAACAACCGCACCGCGGGCAATAAGCCTCGAAACCATCCTTGGCCACCAACTAATCACTTTACCTAAGCTAAGCTGTTCGTTCGGCCTAATTCAATCAGCACCGCCTTGCAAGCCATTATCTATCTATTATCGGCATCTGTCGTGTCTCTAACGGGTATATAGTGATACAATAATGACGTCACAACCAGGCTTAACAGGCACATTGACCGGTGGGTCTCAGATTGATACCATTAGCTTGACGTGAATGCTGGTCGTGTGCTGACGTAATCGCTTTATCTTACGATGCAGGTATGAAGGAGATGGTCAGATACAAACCGTATAAAGTAATAGGATTGAAAGAAAGAAATAAAGAAAAGAAAAAAATGTATTAATTTGTCTCGCGCAGGACAAAACAAAATGATTAAATCTTCTTTATCTTTACGTAGTATATAACAAACGTTTGTACGCTTAGATCTTGTAAAGTTCGCAACGGATTTTAATGCAGTTTCAGCAAAAGATAGAGTGATTCAAGTGGAAGGTTTATTTATATATATTGCACCCATGCGAAGGTGGGTCGCTAGTTAACAATAAAACAAAATTAGATAAAAAGTAAACACAGAACAACAGAAAAAAATTAAATTAGAAATAAGACATACATTAAACTACATTGGTGACGTACGAGGCCAAAAGGCCCATATCTCAGCATGGTGTTGTAACATTAAAAAAAGTCACAGATTGGTACTATATAGGTGCGGATTATGACCACCGTGTTTAGTTATTTAAAAAAATCCCATAATCCTCGGTCTTATCCATAAAGACCAGTCGCCGTTTTAAGATTTCCCCCCAAAAACAAAACAAAGATTTGCTTACTGCAATTGCTTAATTTACTTTCAAGAGTGTAAATCATAGCAGGAGCTCGTGGCTAAATAATAACAGCCGCTCGGGTCGATCTTTAGGTTAAGCCGTGCTTGCCTAGGTTGGTCTGTGGATGGGTGACCGCCCATTACATACCGAGTTCCCTCCGTGCCTCGGAAAGCACGTTAAGCCGTTGGTCCCGGCTGTCATTTGTAGATCTTTGACAGTCGTTAGGCAGTCAGTAGCCCAAAAAGTCTGACAACCAGTCTTACCAAGGGGTATCGTATTACCCAGTACTGACTGGGTTGTGGAGGTCAGATAGGCAGTCGCTCCATGTAAAATACTGGTATTCAGCTGCATCCGGTTAGACTGGAAGCCGACCCCAATATAGTTGGGAAAAGGCTAGGCAGATGATGAGTGTAAATCATAGCAAACCTGTGCTTATAGTTTATATAAGCACAGGTTTGCGATGATTTACTCATTGCAGCACGTTCAGTACGACTACCGTAGGAACGGTACAAAATGCACTAAAAACGTGGAAGAAGAACAAAATTACAGATTGTCGGAAGATTTTTTCCGTCTCGATGTGAAAAATGAAGAAAATAAATGAGGCTTTGTCTTCTTAGATTCCAAATGGAAGTCGTCATGCTACCTTGCGCTACGAGGTTCGAAATAAAGTTTACAAAATAAAAAGCAATCGATAAACAATCATTTGGATGAAACAATGTTATATTGTGTGGAGAAGTTATAAAAGTCTATAAAAGGAATACACTCGATAAAAGAAATGCTGAAAAACTCGCTCGCAACTCCGCAAGAACGTATTATATCTTAAAAAACTTCAATATTTCCATCTCAAAGTAGGGAACAAAGTTCGGTAGGTGCAAAACAATTTTCGGATGTTCGTGTTTTGCCCATCAGTCTCGGAAACTCAAGTTTTATCCGTCGCCCCCCCCCCTCGTTCTCTTCCCGCCTCGGGGAAATTCACTTACTTTATTATTCGTCCTGTGTTGACCTCATTTTTGTAGCTTGACGGCAATATTTTATTCATTAGATATTTACACTTGGACACAACGTTATGTTCGGCTTATCGTTGAATAATGATTCCGTTTGTCGTTTGTAAAGTTCGATGAATATATTGAATCGAAAAAGTGCGACAGTATTGTAATCTTTCTTCATTAGATGGAATAAAAATCTAAGTTTAGAACTGAGAATAAAAATAAAAAAACCTAAAATAAATCCTCCATCAATGCTCTTTTGTTAAAAAATCTCAAATTTTATCATAAAGAAAAATCTCCCCACTGAAACCCTATTCACATCAAACTCAAGAGTACATTCTATAAACTTTTCATAATGACCAAATAAAGGGTCCGAAGAAACATTTTGAGAGAAAATATTGTGAATAAAAAAGTCGTTTACAGGTGCCGTTAGTAGACGGACTGGGAATAGATTAAGGTCCAGGCTTCGGCGGCCGCAGACGGACCCACCCACCCTTCTCTGTGATAGAATTATTTTACCTTTTCTTTGAACCCGACCAGATAATTCTCCGATATTTTTCCCAGTTTGGAAATATTTTGTTACGCCATAGTTTTGTCATTGGTTCTCCTTGAGGTTTTAGAGATTTAGCGCATGCGACTAACACGTTGTCCCATAAATAAAGATCAGTGCGGCTTCGTAGTTTTACAACTATCTCATCCTCTGGATATATTTGCTTTAAGCTTGTCCAATTTCTTTGGATAACATTGGGCTTTTTCCGGTTAGATCCGAACGTAGATAATACAATATGTTGATACAAAAAATACGCAAACAAATGACTGTGTTGATCCTAGAATACAGATTGCCATGTACTACAAATGTGTGTTTTGCTGTGAAAGTCTTGTTTCGCCCTATTTGCCGAAGGTTTGAATTCAAAGTTATTCAGCTAGAAATATGTGATAGGTAATCGGATTGGGAAGAGTAAGACGTTTTGACGTTGTTCAATTCTTTTACATTTTATCTACCTAAGATTGTGTAAAAATGCAAGCTTATTTAATTTTAAAATATTGTTATTAAATAACAATATTTTTAACGCTCATTCATTGGTCAATTTTCACTCAACAGTAAAACTATATTTGTTTTTCATAGTCTGTTAATGAAAAACAACACTGCAGCAGTTTAAAAAAAAAAACTTATATCTGAAAAACTAAATACCAAATCTTGGAACGAAAACGAAACCCTAAAAGCAAATTAACGTCGTATTCTCATACCTTATGCACTAGGTATATCAACGTATTAATATATATAGCATAGGCACGTATATGTGTCCCTGGTACATTTCCCCACAAGAATATGCTCGTAATCTTCCGTATCTGGCTGGCAGAGCCTTTCGTTTTAATGAGACCACGGAGCCCTCTCGACTCTGAATAATTCCTCATTAGGTTCGCTAGCTTCGCTCCTTTTTATATAGACACGCTGTGATATACGCACATAGTTACCTACACGTACTTTTAATTTTGATACTGGTTTATAGAAATTGTTACAGTTTTAGTTTCTTACGTTTACATGGTATTTATTTGTGGTACATGAAATAAAAACCTGTCTCATTGCCAGCATTGGAATAAAATTAACAGCGAGAAATACCTTGTTGCTTCTCTGTATGAGAAAAGGCCTTTGCCCAACAGTGGGACAGTATTAGGCGGGTATTATTATTCTTATACCTTCTTGCTATTAATTTTATACCAATCTTTCTTACCGTTCAAGCTTTAAATACACAGAATGGCTTTTAATACGGTAAATCTTAAAATTCTTAATATTTAATCAAGGTTTGATCAAAATAAAATTAACACGAATAAAGTTACCTCATTATAAGTTTATAAAGCTTTCATCAGAGCTGATTTTAAGTTAAGGTAAGTCCTAGTTTCATAATATCAAATCTACTACGTAATATAGCTCTTAATTGGTTCAGTTTTCCTTAATTATATTTTATTAAAACTTTCTTTAAGTCAAGGTTAAAGTATCGGTAAAATAAACTTAAGTTGATTTTTAAATAATGATAACGAACATTTCATTTTCTAACTGATATTAAAACACATCTTCCTCGCCTTTTTCTAAACTGGTTGGGGGTTTCCAGTCTAACCTCATGCAGTGAATACCAGTATTTAACAAGGACCGACTGCCTATTTAATTTTGACCTACACAACCCAAAATACTGTTACTGACACTGCTACTGTTACTGTTCTTGTCTGTTACTGTTACTTGTTGCTGTTAATACTCTGGGTAATTTGATCCCAAATAAGACAATTTTAACATAAAGTACACCGTAGATACGTAGTTACCGGGCAGTAACCCTGCACAAATAAAAAAGTTGGTACCTCCCTACGTAAGGCTAGGTAGGTAGTTGTATTTTTTATGAGCACAACAGGAGGGCACTAGAGGTGAATAGAAAGGTCTTTATGTAAATTTTTAATAAACCCTCTTCCGTTCCGAAATGAGTTGAATAAATAAAAGGAAAACTGTAAACAGAGATTTCTCACTGAAACACTATTTACTAACTTGTATTTATGTTTAGTCCGACTCAAGTTGATATTACATTCAGAATTATAATTAGCAGGTACCGGAGAGCCTAAATAAAATTTATTCTATCAGCGTAACTTTCTTCTTCTTTCTTCTTTTCTTTTTTAAAAACTTACTGTAACTGTGTAACTGAATGAGCCAAAAATGTTTCGTTATTATATTATCTACTGAAAGTTATGGAAATACAACCAACCGTTGGTGCCTGCTGTCATTTGTAGATCTTTGACAGTTGTTACAGGTCAGTGGCTCCTTGGTAAGTCTGATAACCAGTCTTACCAAGGAGTATCGCATTACCTCGTACTAACTGGGTTGTGGAGGTTAGATACGCCGTGGCTCCATGTAAAATACTGGTATTCAGCTGCATCCGGTTAGGTTAGGTTAGACCCTAACGTAGTTGGGAAAAAAGGCTAGGCAGATGATGATGAGTCATGAAAATACAACATTTTTTAATAGTAATCGCCACTTGTACAGTAAGCTTGTAGTAATCACCACAGCAAGAAATTTCCATGAAGATGTACCTGTGCGTATGATTACAGTACCTATTTCCATAGTCTACAAAATGTGCTAGTGAAACTTACTTACAAGTAAATACTATTAGACCTATACACATACAGGGTGTAAACAGACCCTTCACATATCCGTCAACCAAGCATTCTGTACATCAAACTAAGTAACTTTACGCAAAAAATTTTGCTGGGAATCGCCTTTTTTTTTCGGGTGAAAAATCACGTTTTACGGTAGAACTCGATGGAAAGCACTCAAAGCATTGTGCTGATGGATGGATTGAATAGTACGGGGGTCGTGGAGGTGTGTAAAGTAAAAATCTTACATTAAAAACATGTATTAAAAAAAAAACTTGTGAAAAAGTTGGAACTTTGACCCCCAATATCTCCGTAACAAGAAGGTTCCTAGGTATGGTCGAGAACAAAAAAAATGATCGCAAAGATGGGGAGAACAAGTGCCATGTTAAGGGTCTATTTACACCCTTTATAATTGTTATAAAGTTCGTCGTCGATGAAATTCCATCACCATGTTATGACGGTAAAGCACATAGTACAAATTGAGGGTTATAAAAGACAAACATGGGTCCAGGGCGATGAAAACTTCGCATGCATATTTATGGCATGAGACCCATGGGTATAGCACTAAAGGCGTTCAAAAGGAATGGATGGACATGGGACGGACGCATGGGAATGTCCCCATAAGATTCTGTTGGCCGCTTGGATGACACGTCGACTTTTGCTGGTGATTTTATCTTGGATAAGGCTTACGGTTTTTAGTTTACATTGCTGCTCTTCTGTTCTACAAAAAACACAAACAAAAAATAAACACACAAAAACACACACAAAAAACACAAACAAACAACAAACAAACACACAAACAAAACACAAACAAACAACAAACTAACAAAAAACACACAAACAAAACAAACAAACTCAGATAAATTAACGTAACGATTAAAAAACTTAATGTTTTTCCGAGATTTCCCAAAAAAATTCTTTGCAATTAGATAGTAAAAGTTTGCCGATATTCCTCCACTCCTTTGTGTTATACGAGTATAGAGTGTGAGTAAGTTAGGTTTTATAATTATGAGTAAGATTAAAATGTAAGTGTAACCAAAGTTGTAACTATTCGTAAGCCATTTATAGCGGCGGAAGTATAGAGCTTAACTATGATTTTAACCTTGTATTACCTTGCGAATAAATATTTTTGTCTTTGTGTTTTTTAAGATCTCCTATTAGTACGTAATTGAGCCGAGAATATGAATATAAACATCATGATTACAAACCTGATTGGTGCGTATAGTTTGGGCCTTTTTTATTGCAAAGTTCCTTTCCTTTTTTGTTTTCTTTTCGGTAGATATCATACGAAAGACCTGCGTGTCGATTTGTAAGATTAGGTAGAAATTATTACCAATATCACCCAAATTCTTAAATTTAAATCAATGTTAATAATATTTCACACATCAAATTCTGTGAAGTCAAGAACGATTGCCAACTCGAGTGGATGTGACGTCATTATTAAGATTAAGGCATTGACACACGGGAGCGCGGCGCGGTTTAGTGACGGTTTCCAGACGACCGCGGAAGCGTTTTGTATCGCAGAGGAAACATTAGTGAGCCTAGTGGCTTTAGAAATGGGACAGGCCGGCACTATCTACACAAGACGGCTGTGCTACAAAGGGTCTTGTTATTCAGTAAGTTTTTTTGAAGTCAGGTAGTTTTTCTTCTGAATATTGATGTTGATAGGTTAAATTCACATTATGACTATGTGTTGAAGATACCACACTGACTAGATAGAGCTGCATCTATCCTGAAGGTATTAAATTAGCAATGAACAAGCTTGGTAGCTTGTCTGTCACCATCAAAATTTGAAACAATACCTATCAATATTCCTTTTATTACTTACCCTTAACCCGCCTTCTGTTCTCACTCAGACCTGTCTAACAAACTCCATGATACGGCCACTTGTGCCGCCGTCGGCTGTTAGCGTCGATCGAGTTACCAGTTATAATTTCCGGATAGGGGAACGCAATCGGCGCGCCAGTAATAGATTCCGCCCTAAAATCTGATACCCGCGGATTCGACGAATTCACGCCCCGAGTGCTCAGGGTTCCCCAAGTTCCTTGAGTTCCCCGTGTTCCCCCAAGTTCTCAAACGTAGGTCCCTAATGAGATTCAGTCGACTTTTGTGTTTTTTGCCGACATCTTTACGTGGGAGCACGTAATAAATAGATTGTTTGGATATAATCTGTGCTGATAATAAAAAACAATTTTGTTTACTGATCATTTTGCATACTTGCTGTCTGTACGTTTACTTTTGCAATCGTCTTCTATTGAGCCAATCGTACTGGTAAAATTTTCATCGTGCATTCGTTTATGGAATATACGTATGTTCACCAGGCACTGTCATCAATCCCTGTTCCTATCATCTCTTTTTGACCAATCAGGCACAGTTTACAACGGTTAAATGATTGAGAAAAACTATTGTAAACTTGTACATAATTTTAAAAGTAATATGTTACAATTCCACTCCAACAAAGTGACAAAATGTTAACAAGATTCTCAGTTCCGTAGTATTGAGAAAGTCTGGATTTGTTCCGCACTACGTGGAGGCAGTTTTATGGCGAGGTTCCTTCCGACAAAGTCTCAGACATGTCGTAATTTCCGCTCGGCTCCACTTAATAGTAATCGACGTTTACGCGAGTTCAAGCTGACCTTACTTACCGTGTGTTTAGGGCTGACGAAATTTGATTAAACTGTAGGGTTGAAATAATATTTAGATATGGGAAAGTTGTGGAACTGTACCTTTTTGTGTGTTTGGAATCTTAACCTTGAGAGCGAAAGCTTTTGATTGAATCTGTTGTCTGGGGTCATGTTAACTAATTCATCATAATTACTTGTTGATTATTTTGCACAAAAGCATAATCCCATGTGATGGGTTAATCTAAATAGGTGTTTTACCTATTTTTTTATTATTAAAAAAAACACTAAGCTTTTTTTTTAATTTTCCGTATTCTTTTTATTTTTATTAATCGCCTTCAATTAAGTACGCATAGTAAGTACGTTCAAGAGTATTCGAAATAGGGCAGTCACCTACCCACTGCTAGGTAAACAGCAGATTTAAAAGTGCATCGTTTGGTACAAAACAAGAACAATGAATTTCCATTATACTATGGTTTTACGCGAGGTATGTCGATTCGCATTATGCCTCCATGATTTTGCAAAGTTGAAAGGACTATTTTATCTTCATTTTTCTCGGGGAATAAATGATGAAATAGTGACTGATTTATATTTTTTTTTCCTGGTATAAACCAGTGTTTTATCTATTCAACATAACTGTAAGTGAAGTTATTAAAAACAAAGTTTTATGAGAAAGCAGCTAGCATATATTTTTTTAAAAGAGATGAAATACTTAAAATTAGTTTGAAATATGGTTTTCCAAAAATAAATGACAGCTTTTTACAATTTAAATCACTTTAGATGGCAGTCACTTTATTATATTTCATAATAAAAATACCATTTATCTTTCAGCGCGTTTGAAAAATTAATAAATTCCATTGTATTAAAAAGAAATAAAAGTAGAATTTAATCACTTGGTGAACAGTTGACAAACGATTAATTCAAAGCTGATCAATTAGTTAACTTAATTGTGCTATTAATTTTGAACTCGGCCACATTTTTTGTACACATCTGGCTGCATCGTTCTCACATAATGTACCATCTCAACATGAATGATGTAACCAAGGTTTTGTTAAAGTATTCTGATCTAAAAGAGTGTCCATGGAGTTTCTTGCCCGTTCTTCTCCATAGAGATCTACGTTAGGGAATGGGCAACTACAGTACTTTCACAGTTTTTGTGCCTTGTGACTGGGACTGTAGCTATATTTTACTGTTATCTTTGTTTCGACAATTCAAAAGTGCCTGTAACTGGCCTACTTGAAATAAATGCTTTGATTTTGATTGATTTTTTAATTAACGATAGATTTTATTGGTTTTAATTGTAAGATATTACTGCCATTTATTTTACTAGGGTCAATTTTTCATTGGCCTATGTATTCTAGGATTAGGGTATGCTTCTCATATTTTTATTAGAAGGATAAAAGTCATAGCTATATCTGTTAAGATATCTGTTCAAATATTTTCATTCAGTAACATCCAATCAAACATCTCTTCTGGGCTGCGGGACTGTTCGAAAGAGATACCGTGGCCCTGGAACACAAAGGGCAAAGAAGGAACATGGATGGGTTTTAGTCAGTACAAGTCTGACACTCCCTTCCACCCCGCCCAGACAGGGAGGAGTCATTTGATGATTTCCCATCCGAAAAAAAAAAAAATCTCTCCTACACGAAAACATAAAAGTACAGAAACATAACAATAATATCTTGTCGGAACAACTTCGTCTATTTATGACTATTGTCTTTGATGGCGAGTTAATACGTGATCCTGTATCTAATCCCTGCGACAATAACACAACTAACTTGTGTTATTACGTTATTTTTCTATTTGTTCGAGAGACTAAGGGCCGAAGCACACTTGGAACACCCGACACCACGTCACTTGTGTTCATTGGCCAAATGAGGAAGCGTAGTTTCACGACAATATGAGTAAGTCTGGCCAATGAGCACGCTTCGTTGACGTCGTGTAGTGTTATAAGTCTGTCTCCACCCTAACTCGTGTTATTTTTATTTCTATTTGTACGGTCGCGAGTGCACGGAATAAACAATGAAGATGTGAAAGTCCTTTTAATTCTAGGTTTAAGTGAAATATTGTGTGGCTTCGTTGTCGTGGCTTTAAACGTAGTTTATTAAAGTCAGCTGTGCTTGTTATTTTGCTCTGTTTTATTGTCGTCTCCGTTTAAGTTGGATATTGTGTAGTGTTTGTCAGCAATTAGGTGTAACAGAGTTACGAGGATTTTTATGCGTTTACATGACATAGACAGAGAAGCGAAGCGTTCTTGGTAAAAAATTGAAAAATTGTATTGAAAACCCAAAATGACGGCGTTTTTCCAATGTTGGCGATTTTCACTTTAAGGTGAAAGTTTAAACAAAGGAAAACATGTACGATACTTAACATCAGAACATCCTGTTATCTTTAAGTAGTACATGACTACATACATACAGACGATATGTTTACCTGTCATGCATATTAACACAGAAATTAGTTTATACAACTAATTACTTAGTTATATTAGTTTACCGCGCCTACACCGATGTTCTTGACGCGTCTCTAAGACTAATAAACTTATCTGGCTCCCACTGCAACTACACACAGTTCTGAATCGGATTAGAGTAATTAGTTCAGGGAGGATTGTACCTACATTATAAGTACTTAGGTAGGTATTCAAATTGAGGAGCTCGTGGCAAAATAATTCAAATTCATTTATTTTGTGAACATAAATAAAATAGTAGGCGGTATAATATCTAAAATTCAGAAACTATCTATGTCCCGCCGTTAGGCATACAAAATGTTTCTCACAATGGTACATACAATTAAAAAGCTTCAAAAAAAAATAAATAAAAAAAGGCAATAAATAACAATGCAATTTGGTTCATTAAATAATTAAAATCATCAAATAACGCAACATAAAACAACAAAACGATAACATTACCTAACTTTATGTCATCTATGTCAATATTAAAATTACATGCATTAATAAATAAAATGTCAACATTATAACAGTTTGTCATTTAGAAATTCGCTAACAATAATAGCAGCCGCTCGGGGCGATCTTTAGGTTAAGCCGTGCTTGCCTAGGTTAGTCTGTGGATGGGTGACCTGTTACATACCGCGTTTCCTCCGTACCTCGGAAAGCACGTTATGCCGTTGGCCCCGAGTGCCATTTGTAGATCTTTAACAGTCGTTAGGTAGTCAGTGGCCCAAAAAGTCTACCATCCAATCTTACCAATGGGTATCGTATTACCCAGTACTAACTGGGTTGTAGAGGTCAGATAGGCAGTCGCTCCATGTAAAATTCTGTTGTTCAGCTGCATCCGGTTAGACTGGCAGCCGACCCCCAATATAGTTGGGAAAAGGCTAGGCAGATGAGAGGTAGGCATTCAAATCTCAGGTGTGGTACAAGTTTCTACTCATTACATTTCAAGAAATACATACCTTGAGTCTGTTCAAGAAAATTTGCTAGAGTATTGAAGATACTTTATTTGTTTTACCTTGTATTTGCTTAGGTCTTTACAAATCTAGATTTTGCATTTCTCTACCGTTCAAACAAATTGAGAAACTTTAACAACTCGAGTGAGATTCGTTAACATTCGTGCAACTTCCCACACAGTTTCCATATCTAGCATTTCTTTTCAGTTTCTTGACATCTGTGTTAATATTATGACGAGGTAAAGTTTATGAGTTTGGATGTAGGGGTAATCTACGGAATCACTGTTCTGAAAATTCTTTCACTAATGGGAAGTTTAAAGAAACATTATCCCCGAGTAAAATGAAAACTAGCTATAGTTAAAACGTTCAGAAAAGCTTCTTTCTATATCGTGTGGTTAGTGCCTAACCTGGTGTCAGAGTTTTGTATGGCCATGGGCCTCTGGCATGGCTTTACATGCTGTCGAGAAATATCTCTCAGGCATGTTGGTTTCTTCATGATATTTTCCTGCACCGAAGCAAGTGTTAATTATACAATACGCACATGAATTCCGAAAAATCAGAAGTGCGTGTCTTGGGTTCGAACTCGAGACCTATGACTTGGCAGTCCGATGGTCACACCACTAGACTATCACTGCTACGTGGTGTAATTTCCGACCATAACGGGAGTAAAGCCGCGGGAAAAAGCTAGTCAATAATAATCTACGTTCAGGAACCAGCATATTTCAACTGCAATCTCTCTCCACTTGTTATTACAGTATGGAGATTAGGTTTAAATGAATGTAAAATAACCAAGATTCGTAGAAGTAATTACGTTAGCTTACAGTATAAATGCTGAAAGCAGAACTTAACGTTTATTTTCTACGGTATATTCAGATTCTTGAAACTAAATTAACTGTGTTTAGCCGTCATTTGGGACTTGCAAAGTGAAATCTAATGTCAATTGCGAACTCTCAATTTGCATGTCGCATGAACACAAGATTGAATATTAAGTAGGTAACTATGAAATATTTACGTACAGTCAGGAGAAGCGTTTGGTGTACAGTCACGAAATAAACAGCACGCACGCGGTTGCAGCAAGCTGCGGTTTCACTATGGATCATCTCTAAAGACGTTTTATGAAGTTTTTTTTAACCGACTGCGGCGAAGCCTAAAAGGAGGTTATGTGTTTTTCTTTGTTCCCTCGTAACTCCTAAATTGATGAACGGATTTGGATAAATTATACGTCGTTAGATTCATCTTCATGGCGCGAGTGTTACTGGCTACATGGAAATAAACAAAAGGACAATTAACGGATTTAGAGTGCCATATCATGAAGTTTGATATGTTTTTTTCTTCCAATTCCTTGGAGTGGGGTATCAAAATGAAGGGTTTTAAAGGGTATATGCACCTCATATGTTTAAATGTAATTTAAAGTGACAAATCATATAAAAAGGGCGACTGCGTAATCTTGCACGTTACTAAACTAAAAAGCTGGAAATAAAAAAGTAGTTGAATAAACAAAAAAACCCGATTGAAAAAATTAGGAAGCATAAAACAAGCACATTTTAACTTAAACAAAAGCTGGAAGCGTGCGGGGCCCACTTGAATATAAAATTATGAAAATGGAGTGAAAATACTAAATACCTACTCTTTACTTCAATCTTGTCCTGAGGACAGATGAGATGAGGTCGACGATGGAACGAGCTAACCCAAAAGAAGCCTATTAACTTGCTACCTAAATAGGGTCATATGAACTCGGGGCAACGATGCAGGCAGGGAATTTCACTTCTTGGCTCTGCGCCTAATAAAAGATGTAGCAAAGCGCTTCGTGCGATTGTGTTGATCCTCGGCAAGGTATGGGTAAAACCCTCTGTACGTCTGAAATGCCGATGGAAGATGGGACTGTGACTTGTCATGCTACATCGCCCGATGAGCGACTTTAGCCACTAGAGACCTAGTCACTGCAGTCACTTTTGGCTTTGATATGATACTTACGAATTCAGATAATTATAGAGATGTTGTACTACTATTTATTTGACGGTTTCAAGTGCGTACTTGATCTTTTTTTACTGCATCAGCAAATAGAGTTCGCATAGCTGAATATTAGGCCAAACAAACACTTATTTTAAAACTTTGCTATCGATACGCTAAGAAGAAGAAGTCTACTGGTCTCTTGTGTTGCTAGTAGTCAAATAGCTCAAGGTTACAAGCCCTGCAAATACCTTTTTGATGTAGAAGTTTTGAATATCGAAATCACTAACGAACCAGGTCAAATCCAAATAACGGTTACTTACAAGTAGGTAATGGGGCGGTTACGTACTCCGTGTGCAATTTAACGATATTTTTACTACCAGCTTGAGTTACAGTGTAATTGGATTGCACACACAAACGTAATTGGAAAATATTTCATGCCCTATTGATTGTATTACAGTGTAAAAATGTTAAAATTTGTAAGGTTTGTCAAAGTTGTAGTAATATTTACGTAAATACATCTTTTTAAAAATAAAAATTTCGTACGCGTTTACAAAATCATCATCTGTCTTGCCTTTTCCCAACTATGTTGGGGTCGGCTTCCAGTCTAACCGGATGCAGCTGAATACCAGTACTTTACATGGAGCGACTGCCTATCTGACCTCCGCAACCCAGCTAGTACTGGGTAACACGATATCCTTTGGTAAGACTGGATGTCAGACTTTCGAGCCACTGACTATCTTAAAGACATTCAAAGATCTACACTTGACAGCCGGGACCAACGGCTTAACGTGCTTTTCGAGGTACGGAAGAATACCGACATGTAATGGATAGTCACTCATCCACGGACCAACCTAGGCAAGCGCGGCTTAACCTAAAGATCGTCCCGAGCGACTGTTTTAATTTAGCCACGAGCTCCTCGTTTACAAAATAAATAGAATAAACCTAAAACTATTTATCCTTGCCTCCCTGGTGGGAGGTAACACTGAAATATTCATGAAATTTTCTAGCCCTACAGCGGAGTATTTTCTTCACCAGTAACTAACATTGTTTTAATAGTGTAGGTGGTAATGCAACGCGGCATAACTGCAGACTTCACGGCGGTACAATTAACCCACTTAAGTGGTTGTTTGAGGTTGCCGCCGCCCACTGTTGTTATACCGCCCACTGTAATTACGGTTAACGGTTATATTTACTAGCCGTATCAACATAGTTGCAGTCAGAATTTCTTTGGTTACGTTATGTGTGGCAGTTTGTGACGTGGAAAAGATTAGCAACTTTGCATTTTTTATGGCACAGTTACTTTGACGATAATCTTGAATACATACTTATATAAACTCAGGGCTTTTCGAGGAAGGGGAGTCCGAAATAACCTACAGATTCAGAGAAGAAAGAAATTACAGAATTAAGAATGATTTCCATCAAACGGCTCGCATCGCATCGGGTCGGAATAGATACGAACGGATGTGGCGACATGACATCTCCGTACCTGGCAATGTGTAAAATAGTTCGTTTCCTCTTGCTAATTTGTTATTTCCCTATTTAAACCAATAGAGCTAATACAAAGATGCTGTTAATAAGGTATTTTGTTTTACAACTATTCATGAGAAAGTACGAAGAGTACATTTAAAAAATAAAATTAGTTACCATTTTATATTTTGATGACAGTGATTATTCTCAATTTTGCTACCACAGGTTGTCTCTGCACCACCCAAAGGTGGACTGTTAGAAATCCGCCTCTGTACATTTGTGTACTTCATTTTTTTTTTAAGTAGCCTATTTTGTCCCACTGCTGGGCAAAGGCCTCCCCCAATTCCTTCCATGTGCTCTTTTCCCGTGCCTCCTTGAATCAGCTCTCGTGGTACGCGTCCAGGTCGTCTTGCCACCTCTTTCTGGGCCGGCCTCGGCGGTGCCGTCCATCTTCCGGCAACCATCGTGTGGAGACTTTTGCCCAGCAGTCATCGTGCATGCGGCGGACGTGACCCGCCCAATCCCACTTTAGCCTAGCAGCCTTCTTGCCAACGTCCACTATACCCGTTTTGGAATTTAAAGAATGAAATAAATTAAATATTATGTAGTAGACGATGGTGCAAATTTAAACAAAATTAAAACGAAAAACGTTTTCTTTACCTACATCACTGGAAACAAAACAAATGACCCCAAAACCAAATAAATAATTGGACTCTCTAATACTACTTATTTTACGTCAAGATTAATGTTAGGCCACAAGATTCGAAGTCATTAAGTATTAAAGCGGTACAGCTTTTCTTGCGGGTCAGGGTTTTACCCTCGTCTTGATAGTAGATTGAAGTTCCAGTAAATTAGGCGACCACATGAATAGATTAGAAATAAGTTACGTTCAAGGGTCTAGAAGTTTCGGTATTGTTGGTTAAGTACGATATCGATCAGGCTCTTTCATACGTGGCTTTATTGAGATTTATTAGGTACGTAACTAAGGTATTTAATAAAGTTTGTTAGTGTGAATGATTTCGTTGAAAGTAATGATGTTATCGTTAACAGGTCGTCTACGATAGTCGGCGTTGATGCCGTTTTAATGTCATAGGTGCTACTAAGTTCACTGACGGTTTTCCACTTTTCACCCTTATACTAACAGTAAAAAGGTTGAAAAGTGGTCCCGAAACTGTCAAATTTTCCCAATCAACTTTGAACCTAATACTTTAGCGATGAAGTTGAAAATCTATTACAGTTTGACAGATTGTTGTAGATTGATGTGCTGGCGTCTGTACATAATCAAATCCTGCAGATTGAAAAATAACACAACCATCTATTTAGGTGCTGAACTGAACAAAAAAAAGATTCCTCTATACGGGGTGAAAGGGACACCGTCTCGAAAACTTGTCATCGGTTATTTAAAAAAAAAACCGTTTTGACTATGTAGGTATTGCACTTTTGTAGGAAACAGCTGGTTTTTTTTTTAATAACCGATGAAAAAATTCTATATGGCCCCGGTGGTAACCGTTTTCGCGTTGGTGTCCCTTCCACCCCGTATAGGTTATACAGCCACAATCATTACTGGTAAAGTAATACTTTTCATCGTCATTAAAGGGTAACGTGATTGAGATTTCATTTATCATCATCTGCCTAGCCTTTTCCCAATTATGTTAGGGTCGGCTTCCAGTCAAACCGGATGCAGCTGAATACCAGTATTTTACATGGTGAGACTGCCTGTCTGACCTCCACAACCCAGTTAGTACCAGGTAATACGATACCCCTTGGTAAAACTGGTTGTCGGAGTTGACTCGACTTGGTTGTTAGATTGAAATTTATCGTACTTTATTCAAAATCTCATCAACCGTGGTTTTAAACCCTCAATAAGAGTTTCTTCTTACGTGAGCTGATACAAAGCCTTATCCCTGTTTCATTTTGTATTGTTCAAAATCTCTCTTTTCAATGCTTGAAAGAAGAACCTTGAAACATAACATTACATTTTAAAATCACAGACAGACAAAACGTTTCTGCATACAGTGAACCTTTGCTCCGTGTCCCGGGATCATGTTCAACTGAATATTTAATATATTTTGAGAACTCGAAACTCACAAAGCTTTGTATGTACACGTGTGTCACAATGGTATAAAGTCGAACGTCTACTACTACGGATGCTGCATGGCCTACGCAAATATCATTCAGGTGCCAAAAGAATGCTTGAATGATATTGTCCAAGGGTATATGTCGGTAAATATGTATTTATGTGATTGTCCGTGGAATTGTACACAAAAAACGAGATGGCGACCGATGGTTAGACCGGAAGCAGCTGAATATCAGTATTTTACATGAAACGACTGCCTATCTGACCTCCACAACCAATTTACTGAATAATACGATACCCCTTGGTAAGACTGGTTGTCAGTCTTTGGGCCACTGACTGCAAAAAAAAGAAGGCAGTGTTCGTTCCAAATAAGGCAACGTGCTGATGAGCATCCAGCACGCAGGATGTGAAATGTGAGGCTTGATTAGCGGTTCATTTATTTGACATCCACAGTCGCAGTGGACAGTCCCACGTCCACGTCTACACGTGTGTTGCTTAGCCGTGGGCTGCCGATGACGCTGCAGATACGAGTACAGTAATACATTAGCACTAACTTTGTGAAGTAAGTACTTTAGTGATAAACATGATAAGGCACTGAAATCAGACTCCTACTCGACGCTGCTCGCAATAAAACACAATTTATTTAACAATATACCAATCTGTTACTGAATTTATTTCGTTCCCTCAGATTAAATTCAATAATGATATTTCAAGAACAAAATGTCTTTCACTACGCGGTTTCTTTTTTAATTTAATCGACTTTATTTTCTCGGGCTTCCAGCTTAATTTGCTGCTTTGAGTAATTAAGCGATATTTATTTTTTTACGACCGAAATTAAATAACTAAGAAAATGTGTAGGCTGTTTTAAGTTCATAAAATTACAATAATGTTGAGTGAAAACAATCAGCGAAATGTCTCTGACAGAGAAAAGTGTTTGTTAGAAATTTTCCAAGCATTACCTACAAACAAATATATTGCTTTAAATTATGATTCTGTTTACTTTTGGTAAAAAAGAAAAAGTCCAGGCTACGTAAATTCCGTCACGGTTCTAACGGTGTAGATTTTCATTATCTTTTTTGTAGCATTGTTGGTTACGACGACAGGTAGTAAAGACAATATAGTGAAATGTCGGTACTTAGACCGTTAAAACCACTAGCTCGTAACGCTAAGAGTTGCTACGATGGCGCTACGAAGGTGCTATCGTAGCGCCCTCGTAGCAACTCGTAGCACCTTCGTAGCGGACGTCTACGAGCTCCTACGAATGTCTACGGGTGTTGTTATGTTCAATTTAGTAATGTTTTCTTTTACTTGTAACATCCACAATTAGAATTTATAATATTCCAATTACACATTAGTAAGTTTTGTGTTTTTTCTATCGGCTGCGATAGGTAGGACAGGTTTACTACGGAAGATACGGAGTTGTGGTGTTTTCATATTATGTTGCATGTTTGGACACAACATAATATTATAAAAATAAAATTTGTGGAAAACTGAAACTTTTAATAAAGTATACTACAGAAAATTATAACAAATCCCTAGACCGCCAAGATAATTTCATTAAGAAGTTAGAGAAAGCTTGACATTAATACGTTTTGGTAAATTTATAAGCGGTAGGTTGATTCTCGGAGTTCATATAAAATGCAAAACTACGTATACCCAACTACTGTTGTGCTATTAACACAACGTGAAATCTACTCTTTGTTTCCAAGCTACGGTCTGCTTGGTCCTGAAAATTTTATGAAGCTCACTGGCATACTTCAACTACAACAGCCTAGACTTCTATTCACTCGGAGACAAATGTTTTATTCATAACAAAAACATTTTAAAACACTTAAAAAAGACTTCTGGTAATATGCACATTCTAGATCCGCGAGATAGTCACCTTGCGGTTGAGGATTTTCAAAATTCGGTCACTCAATAAAGTGCACTTTTCTGATTTTCTCTAACAACCCAAAGCTGTCTCAGCTCACGGAGAATTTCACAGAATTCTAAGAAAATTGTGTCGAAATGGTTTTGAAACGTCAGCAAGGCGTAAATTGTGTGAATGCACCGATTTTGTTGGAAAATTATTACAGATTTTGTTCCACAACTTTATTGAAAAAGACAGCATCCTATTTTGCGACGAAAATTCAGCTAAACGACAAACAACGATATTTTTACAATTTCCATCAAGTTGTAAGTACCCTCGCCAGTTCCAATCGTGACATGAAACTTAAAAATTGCTTTTGTAAATTCTTTTTCAAGTATTTCAAAATTCCTTTTGTAATATTTCCTTTGAAATACGATTGGGTAGTGTTTCATTTCAAGCGGTTTCCAATAATGAGTGGAAAGCAGCCGTGTGGGGATTAATTTGAAGTATGGACCTTGATTGAATTTCTCTCTCAATTAATTTAATAAAAGCCCACTCGACGTGATCAAGTGTCTGACTTTCAGTTATTATAATGTTGATTTTACATGTATAATATCCCTCGTCGTTATCACTTTAACTATGGATTTACGTGATAAATAAATGGAAAGGATTTATGATGGCGAGTGTAACGAGTATTACTCAGCACTTCACTAGATTACGTTGTTACTAATTGGCAATCTATCATTAAATAAAGATAAAATTACTACATTGCAATTAGTAGGTATGGCTTCTTCAATCTTTTACTCAGTGAAGTCAGATCCTACTTAAAGGGAAACTAACCCCCCGTGAGAATACACATAATTTTATCCTATTAAGAGCACATATCATAAAGTCTTATTAATTCTTTCGATGAAATATAATTCATATAAAAATGATTCATAGAAAAGTAACATCTATTTGTTTTTTTTTTCTGAACGTATTTCGAAAAAATTGGCACAAAGTGCATTTACCATTTAGGTTATGACTTGAGTAAGGTTAGATCCTTTTCACCCCGTAAGTAGCCGTAGCCTTAGAGATAATTTCCAGCCTCCAAGCGGGTGAATACGAGGGAGGCTTATTTCAAATATTGATTGATTTTGATTTTGACTTTAATTTCGAGTTTAATTCTGATACTGACTGTGATTTTCATTTTCATTTTATTTGATTTTAATTTAATTTAAATTATGTATTTAAAAACCATAGTTGTGTGCGGTGAGTAGTTAGGTACTCATCTGATTTTAAGTAGGCACTCAACGACAAATAAGTAGTGCATGATGTGCTTACCTGTAAGAGGTTGATACACTTGTATGTGACTCTATTGAATGTATCTCATATGTTTGAAGCAGTGTATTCAATTGTTGGTGAGCCAAATAAATAAAATAAATAAAAATAAAATAAAATAAATATCCTTTCAGCGACACATAATAATAACCGTAATCCATGGCAGTACCATATCAAATGTAAAGATGAAAATTAAGCCAGTGAATTAAAATAATGAAGAAAGTTTCGAATGATGTATTACGATGTCGACAGCGACGTGTGGCAGGAGCACCACGTCATGTTAATTAAGATTAATTGGCAACACTTTACGAATAAAATGTTCTGAGCAGTAATTATCTTAACACTTCGGTTGGTTCGTGGAAATAATTTCAAGGGAGAGAGAGAAGTAATTTTATTGAGTGTAATTATCATTATTATGTTATTGACATGGTTGATATGATAATATTTACACTCAATAAAATAAGCCAATTCCTTTAAATTACTTCTTCGAACTATTCTGTTGTTGGGCAATTATTGTAACTTGAAGATGTGTGTTGTCGTCGCGGGGCAATTTATGTAACTTGGAGATATGAATGTTGTTATTGCTGCGGGGCATTTATTGTAACTTGAAAATGTATGTTGTTGCTGTTGTGGGGCACTTCAAGTAACTTGAGGATGTATGTTTTTGTTACTGGGTCTTGTAGATGTGCAAGAATTTCTAACAGAGAACTTTATCAAAGTTGATTACACACTAAGATATAATATTTAGATAAGCACTGCCTTAAACGGTTATTTCGATGGAATTCATTTATCAATAGACCCAGAGGATATTTTACTTATTTTCGCTTTTGAATTCTGTTTTCAACGTTTCCCCTCACTAGGAATTTCTTCTGTGTTATCGTGGGTGCGTACAACATTTAAAGTCACATACACTAACAGCCAGACCCGGAAAAACTACCTGTAGCCCATTCAAATATATGTTTCGTGCATCAAACCCGCGACACGCAACGCATCAGCCAATCGCTCAGCCACTGCGCCAACCGTGCCGTAAAACTAACACTTCAGATTGTCGAAGGTATAAATTACATTGGAAGTCTGGGATCTCGCTCCTAAACTATCGGAGGGCCCTCTCTTCGACTATTCAGGTGTAATCGGTTACTCAGTGCGGTCTTTAATCGGTTTACTCAGAATATTGTTTGACAAACAGCCAAATTAGTCGTGACCAAGATAAATGTTGGGCTAGCACTCGATAACCAATGTTATTGTGATTTAGGTCGGGATCGACAGTTAGTGTTGGATATGAACGTTTATTTGAAAAGGTTTCTTGTAATTATTCAACCGTAATTATTGTATTGTAATATCGGACTGGTGTCCGCAACTCCACTTCGTAACGTGTTTATTTTGATCGGGTGTGAAAATTGATCATTTAATTCGATACAACGTCATGGCGTAAAATACTTATGCTCCATTATTTTCAATTTCAACAAATTCAGTAGTTATCATCATTCATCATTCTCTTGCCCTTATTCCAATACATTTGGGGTCGACGCAGCATGTCTTCTTTTCCATACTTTTCCATTACTCGTCATCTCATCAGACACCCCCTTTCTTGTCATATCATTCTTTACACAGTCCATCCATCGTTTCTTTGGTCTTCCTCTACTCATATACCCATTCTCATTCATACTCAAAACCTCACGACATTTTCCTCATTCCTCCGCATCACACGCCCATACCACGACAACCGATTACCACACAACTTTTCAGTCACCAGCGCCACTTTCAGACTTGCGCTTATATACTCATCTCTTATTTTATCCATTCGCGTAACGTTATTATATCAGTGTCACTTAAAATATCATTGCTATGAATGTAAACATTAATTTCAAGCAAGATTTTAATAACTGGAACTTTGGCACTGTTGCAACAATCTGCTGTGAATTTAACTTTGCCAAAGACTTTAGACGTTAGTATGCTGTTACTTAGAGCTCCAAAACTTTACTTAAGAAAAATCGCTGAAAAACTTGCTCTTGAAGTATTACCGCCACTT
This sequence comes from Noctua janthina, assembly GCA_963576755.1. Taxonomy (NCBI): domain Eukaryota; kingdom Metazoa; phylum Arthropoda; class Insecta; order Lepidoptera; family Noctuidae; genus Noctua; species Noctua janthina. The sequence goes on from OY755055.1 coordinate 13,317,408, forward strand.
CTTTTAAATCACGTTCGTTTCGCGAATTTTGAACTATGAACCACTTTTAAAGTTCCCCAATCTCGGCAGTTCAAGTCGATGTGCGATCTCGTAAACTTTGTCTGACATGAAAAACGTTTCAGTCTAGAACTGTAAAAAAATCTGCACGAAAAAATTGACCGTCGTTCGAAAGCTAAGATTTTATAAATCAATTTTTTGAACCGGGAGAATGAAAAACGTTGGATATCGTCGGGCAAAATTCAGTTTTTGACCATTGCCTAAACCGTATCGCGCCAACATTCTGTTTTGTTTGTGCAGGCTGCGGGTAGTTGTGCATTTTTTAAAAATAAAAATACTCCGTTTTCCGTACAAATATTGTACTCTTTGTTTGTGCCTACCCACATGTAAGCGAGGACAATACAAAAAGCTTTTGTAGTACGAATGTTATCGAAAATGTGGTAATAATTTCATGCTAAAGGAAAAATAAGCACAGTGAAAACGAGTTGTCGGAGTTTTGAGGACAACACGATTAAACTGTTTGTTTGCCACATAATATGGACATTGTGAAGCGAGCTTTGAACTAATGTTGATGTTATTAGATATTTATTACATATTTATGGGCAAAGTAACGAAAAACATCCATAAACCCAGTTTATTGAGCCATTCTTTCATAGTTTGGAGGAAGTAGGCTGTAGCCAATAAAAGAATAGACAATATAAAGACACTTTTAATTTCATATTTGGACAGTCTTGCGAGGCGGTAAAAAGGATCAAATTATTTACGAAGGTTCTTTCACAAATGATCTAAATACAAATATTTTTCCTTAAAATACGACTGTTGGTGAAAGTACACTAATTTAAGTTTTATTTGGGTCAGGCTGGCTCCGGACAGGCGCTCACAAAAGATGTAACAAAATTAGAGTTATGAAAACGGCATCTCCTTCGATGCCGCACAAGAAAGTAAACAAGTTGTTTTTACTTACAAGGTCTACCTACAGTAACTTGGAATTGTATTCAGCCTTTTTCACGTAAAAATATCCTGTCATTTTTATTTGAGAATCTGGAACCTGTACATTCGAATGTAGCAGTTTGTTCTTTCACATTAGTTTGTTAAGTGCATTTAGATTTAAATAATAAGTACCTATCTGACTAACTCGTGGGTCTGGCGGTCGCAAGCGCGATTGCTGAGCATGAGGTCCTAGGTTCGATTCCCAGATCGGCAAAGAGTTATTTGGTTTTTCCTCCAGGAATTTCTCAGTATCACCCACGGAGTCTGGATCTGTGCCCGGTTAATGGCACAGGCTCGCCTCCTATTACACGGCGAAATGTGGGTGTACCTATTAGAAACACCTCTGCCTAACACTTCAGGGATGTCCTTCCTTACAGGCGCGATCTTATGTGATGAAATGCCTGGTTGATAACAGTAGACCCCTATTACATACATGAGACTTAATCATAACTGGCAAAATGTGATTTTGACTCATTTTGCCCAAGGTTTAGGCAGCGGGCTCCCTAATTTCGACCCACTACCAACTCGACCCAGGGAACACTGGCGTATTTTATGTTTATATGTCACACTAACGTAAGTAAAAAACTAATCTACTCGTATAAAGACGGTTACATTGACGGAAGATCAGCTTTCTTGCTTGTTGCATAGACTCCGGATTTCGTCATGATGTAGTTTTTCATATCTTGGTTTGTCAGTAATGTCTACCTTGGAAGTTGTATTTTACACAGGGATAACATGAACAAGTATTATGATAAAGTCTGGTTATTACTTTATAAAATTACTAGCTGTTGCCCGCGACGCTCGTCCGCGTGAAATTTTATAGCTTACAACCTTCCTCGATAAATGGGCTATCCAACACTAAAATAATTTTCAAATCGAACCAGTAGTTCCTGAGATTAGCGCGTTCAACCAAACAAACAAACAAACTCTTCAGCTTTATAATACTAGTATAGATTTAGCCTAAAACTTGTGCTAGATTCTGAGTTAAATGTTTGATTCTGTAATTTGTTACAGCTCCCCAAGAGAGGACTCCTGAAATAATTACTCCGCTTTACTAAATTTTCAAACGGGATTCCCTCCAGAGCCAAATCGGTCAGTCTTAATTATTTGAAAAACAAATCCTATCGAAACGAGCCAGAGCGTCTTCATCTTTTCATGAAAACGGCATTATGTTGTTCAACACGATAAAGAACCCATTAAAATTCGTTTCAAGGAATTATGCAAATGAGATTGTAAGCGCTCGCTAACAAGATAGGACGCTCGCAAAGATTGTTGCTAAACTCAATTCAGTTCGCCTGTTGCTCTCTCCTTTGTGGGTACCTGCGCCTGGCAAATTACCCGAGGACGCTGAACAAACGAACAACTTAAAAATAATAATCTAACTTGGAACGGATGTAATGTAGGGATACCATGTGACTGGGAACGTTCCGGGCTTTCTATCTGTTGTGGAATAAAACGCAATTGTTTGAATTTTGATTTATTTTTCAACCTAACATTGTCGTAACTTTCTTAACTCGACAGATCACCAGCTAAGATAACAGGTGTACTCAACTATGAACATTGTTCATACCACTTAAATTATTATACGATCAGTACCGAAAAACAATTATTCATCATTATCACGAAATTTACTTTTATCACGAAAATACTATTCTTAATTTTACTAAATTCCTTTTAATCAATTCTTTTACATAAACTTGAAAATATAAATAATATTAAACATGAAATCACTCGATGTCTATTTATACAAGAAATCTATTGTAGCTAATAATTAAAACTTCGATCGATACCATTTCATGTCTCGGTAAAGATTGAATAAAGATGGAAGACATTACGTAATTAAAAGATAGCGTCTTGTGGAAGGAGAAGCAATTAAGTAATTAAATATAAGGTTAATTAGGACAATCATTTTGAAATATTCAATGGAATAAATTGCACAACAAAATCATTAGGCTTAAATGGTACACACTATGTATGCTGTACTGTTTTCATTGGTACAAAATAGAATAGTTTTAGTTTTCGGAATGACACAAAGTTAACTTCATTTTCTCGGGGAAATGTCTTACATTTACAAAACTTTTCACATGACACATAACGAAAACTTAATAAAGACTCAACAAGAATTATAATTTAGTGTATCTACACTCCAACTCCTACAGTATACATTAATCTCAGAGACTACCCACATTCAACTTCACAAGCTAATACATTAGAAATAGGAAAGGCACAGTCGAAGTATAAAATTTATTGCTGACTTCCCTAACTAGGTACGATCTTTTACAGTAAGTAACTAGAAAACCACACCGACATGTCTCAAGATAATCAGCAGTTTTTGCTTTAAATTAAACTTACTTTGAAGTTTTAGGTTCTTTAACTTACTTTGTCTTGCTCTGTGGCCTTTTCTAAAGTAGACAGTAAGTAATTTAACAAGCGGAAAAGTTTTGAAAGACAAGCAACTAGGTATCAACTGCTCAATTAAAATGTTCTTACAAAATGTTCGCTTAATTTAAAAACATAGTGTAGATTTGGCACGGCTAGTAGATCGCACTAAACATTCAAATTGATACAATCTATGTCAGAACTATCGTAGAGCATAACTTATGTTAACAGGTCAGTTTTGAGATGTCGTTACTCATAATCTACTTCGATCTACCTAAACTCGACTCTAACGTTATGTGCGTATTGCCAGTTACACGTCTAAGTTACGTACATGACTCTGTAAGAAAATAGGATTCATTTATATTCAGAAAATATTATTTTTCATTTTTTTCTTTAGAGAGAATAATACTCAATTCACGAACGTTTGGTTCCGATTTAGATATTAGATTGACAAAGATCTAGCTAGTAACAATACTCTACGAGGCTACACAGTCGTTGGCTAACAGATACTTTATAAGTAATCACGACTAAGTACCCACATCGAAATTATAATAATTATAGGCTTTTTCGAATCGTTGGATTACACAAATTGTATAACACTAAACATTCAATGATTTGAAACCCGTTCTTAAATAAAGTCTAACATTTAATTGCACACACAACTTTAAACGAGCCAGTGGCTGTACGATAAACTGAAACTATTCATGTCTACAAACCAATACTTCGTTGAGGTTTACTTTGGAAAATCTTATAATATTTATTAATAATAACGAATTAACCTTTAACAGCAAGCACCGTACTAATAATAAAATTACAAAGTAAACTTTAGTTCTCGTAGAAAACATCCCACCACAACAAATTGACTAGTTCTAACTCCTATCTACATGTTTTTATACACCTTAAACTAAATTTATTAAAGTCTCTTTATGAAGTAGTTGAACCGGCCGCAAATGGTGAAGTGAGGGTTAGGTCGGACGTGGGAAAGAAAAACGAGGAGAAGTTCGCTTCTGAACGGGCAATATCCTTCTTTCATTAATATCGACAACACAACACTGAAACGCACCGAAGTCAAGATTAGTTTATAAAATCGTCACTACAATCACTGTTCAACCGAGTTCAAACATTCACTGTCCCTTGAGCATACAGACAAAGACGAGAGGAGACGAGGAAGAGAAGAGGAGAGGCACCCGGACGCCGCTTTGAGCGGCGCCTAGATGTAGACTTCATGGTGTTGTTGCGGCCGGCCCCGCCGGGACTAGGAGCCTCGCTCCGACAGTTCCACGACATCGTCCGGCTCTGGCCTCGTCGTATCTATCTTCCGCCTCTCGGCTATCACTATTCTTATTTTTTCCTCTTCAGTTATCGGCAGATCGACCGATTCAGGAGTGAGTTGGTTCTGCGAGCGCGACGCCGTGCTAGCGTCGGTCGCGGCCGACTCGGTTGAGGATCTCCTTTTGGGGCCGCTCAGCCTCAGACCCTGGCGGCTGGAGGGCACGGCGAGCAGCACGGGCCGCAGCAGGCGCGCCTCTTCGCCGCGCAGCGAGTTTCGCTTGTCGACGCGCTGGCGCCGGTTCTGCGCGAAAGAGTCGCGGCGCGGCGGGCTGCCGGGCTCCAGCTGGTCGGCGTCGTCGGCGTCAATGAAGCGCGCGTCCTCCTCGTAGAGCGCGGCGGGTGGCTCGGACGCCGAGTCCTGTCGGCGGCGCCCGAAGGCGTGAGGAGATAAGGAAGCCCGTCTCGGCGGTAGCGACGTCGGCAACAAAGCGGTTTGCGAGTGTAGCGTGCGCCGGCGGCGTGCGGGGGACGGTGCAGGTTGCTTGGGCTCGCTGTACGTGAAGTTTGTCGGCAGGGACGGTACCTTGTTCAGCGGCCGCGGCGGACTCATACACTGCTCTAGAGCGCGGCACAGTGCCCTGTCCTCCTCGTCGTCGGCTTCTCGTTCTAATTCACGTTCTAGTTCTACGTCCATGTCATTTTCATCTTCCATTTGTTTATGGGATTCTTCTAGGTGTTTCATGAGGACCTGTCAAATATGAGCATGTAATTAATTTCTGACATCCTACCATTTTCATTTATTAACCGAATTGACCTGAAGAAACTTACAGCAACGACGACATTGACGAGCACGAACTGCGCCATCAGCACGAACACCACGAAGAAGATGGGCGCTATGATGGTGGACACGCAGCAGTTCCGGACACAATCCACAGTGCTGTCGCAGTCCTCGCGCAAAGTGTCCTTCATGATGCCGTTCCAGTTGTCTCCGGTCGCTACGCGGAATAACGTCAGGAATGCCATGCCGAAGTTCGCGAAGTGGGCGTGTTCACCAAGACCTATAAAATAAAACATGAAATCAATGAACGCAAAACGTTTTCTTAAAAGTGTTTGAACGGATTATAATTTAAATACCTTGGCAAGGAATTTCATCAGAGCATTCCAGCCTCCCAAATAACTCTACACCAAGCGCAGCAAAGATGAAAAACAGCAAAAAGAACAGAAGCCCCAAGTTTCCAACTTGCGGCAGAGCCTGCATGACTGTGTCCAACAGCGCTCGTATCCCCTTCGCCATCTTCAGTAACTTCAGCACCCTGGCTATCCTCAACACCCTCATTACCCTCATAATCGTCGGATTTATTGGAATTATATTAGTTTCTAACTCTTCTAAAACTATTCCCACTATAGATAACATGACGATGATTACGTCTAGTTGATTCCATTTGTCTTTTAAGTATATTTTGAACCCTAAAGCAACTAGTTTCATGATTGCTTCTAAGATAAACACAGCAGTGAAGAAATAATTGAATATTTTAAGCGCATACTGCAGTGCCGGCGGCATTCTGTAGTATTCTATGGCCATCGTAACCACATTCAAGCCAATGACGCCGGCTATTGCCAGGTCGAAATATTTAGATGTGACTACGTTGTGGACGAATAAACGTGTTTGCCCGTAGTCTGCATAATATGGCCGCATGTGCATTTCTGAAACAAAATATACGGGTTAGCAAACGGTTTTATTCTGAATGTGCTTTGTTTATGACTATGTATATACTACTAACTTCTCCGTTTCTTCTCCATCTGAAGTGCTCTCTTGGCTGCTCGTCTGACTCTCTCTTCCTTCTCTTGTTCCTCGCGACATCTGTGGAAGTTCTCCACCACGACTCCCACAAACATGTTCAGTACAAAGAACCCGACCAGCAGTATGAACGCGATGAAGTATAGGAGACGCCATTCCGAGTAGTTTACTATTGGCTGCAGGCAGATAAATTTATATTAAACTTTGAACTCGTAAAATGGAAAATAGTCTCTTTGTTAAGCAAATACTCAGGTGTGGAGTGCTTTGGTGCGGTTGAAATTATCAATTAGCAAATATGTTGCATACAAAGTTCTATTAATCTTTTACAATCGGATATTAATAATACCGGAATTTGAGTAATAGTCGTTCTTAATAAAATATTGCATGCTTTCTATTTATCTCAGTTCGATTACTTAAATTGTGAACTTTGCTAAATAAATTCTTAAACCGGTAAGTTCTAAGCTTTTTAAAAGCTTATAACGACGTCGTTATCGTCGTGGGTGACCGTTCCCAACATCTGTCGGTTTAAATCAACATCATCAAATACTTCAGACAAATTGGAAAAAATCTAGAGTACTAGCTGAACTCTAGAATATTTTGTGTTGAGGAAACAGTTATCGGCTTAAATATCACTTTAAACGATGTTTTTATTTTATTTAGGACTAGCTGTTGCCCGCGATCGTCGACTTTCCTCGATAAATGGGCTATCCAAGAAGAAAGAATTAAAAGAAGATTTAAAATTAAAAATCACTAAAAGAATTTACCAAATCGAACCAGTAGTTCCCGAGCGCGTTCAACCAAACAAACAAACTCTTCAGCTTTATAATATTAGTATAGATATAGTCTATCCTACAAGTGGAATGATAGCACAAAGTTTATCATGTCTGTACCTGTTGATCAACCCCAACAGCGTCAAGTCCAGTGTACATAATGTTCACCCATCCGTCTCTAGAGCTCAGTACAAACAATGACATCAGCGCTTTGCCCAAATCGTCGAAGTTGTATTTCCTGTTCACCCATACATTGCCTTCTATTGACAAGCAGTCTGATCTGTTCTTAACATTCTTTATGTTTGCACCTTCGCAGAAGAAAAATGCGCCTTTGAAAAGCTGAAAGAAATATGGTTATTGCTTAAATATTTTCTTGCTTGTAAGACATTTAGATAAAGACTAATGTGCCGTTCAGTTTTAAAATCGATGATGGTTTCGGTAAACGGTTTCGGTTCTGTTTTAAGCTTTCACGGTTTACAACTAAACTTATACTGTCACTTACGGGATATCTTCCGTGATTGTTCATTATTTTCAACAAAAAACAAGCAGCAAGCTCTTTTTTGTTTGTTTTGTTTTTATTTTATCGGGAGCTCAAAATAATGAACAATCACGGAAGATATCCCGTAAGTGACAGTATAAGTTCGGTTTCGGTTAATTAACACACACTTCGTAAATAAGCCGTGTCATAGACAAAGTATAACACGACTGTCAAAAATTACAGATTTGATTTGAATTTCAGTTTATAATCCATTTGCTAAGTGATCATTTTCTCTGACTGCATATCATATCTACCACCATCATCATCGGCTTTAAATCAATAGCCGTAACAAGTGGATTAGCAATGTAAGCCGATTGCGTTGCATTGCTCTTGGGAGAAGCAGCTCAGATCCGTGTAGCATCTCTTGTGACTGATATAATCACACACGGCTTTAGACGGGACTCGTGTTGTCTCGAGGGGCTTTCGTCTTACGTACGATTGAGAATGCATGCAAATTGTATCACTTGAGGTCGGTTGAGTAATTGGGTATTGCGAGATGTTTGGTAATTACCAACCTACGGTTTGTGACTTTATAAAATTAATATTCTTCATTACTGGGTATTTTGAATATTCGAATAAAGATAAAGTTAAGGACAACTATAATATTTTACCAAAGCGATCGACTGCGCGGGGACATGACTGTTACATTCATTTTGCTTGGCAGATACGAACACGTCGCGCCGACAGAGGATGCCTTCCGGTTTTCCGTACAAATGAGTGACACGAGAACGCGACGGTTGCTTTAGTTATCACGTGGAGTAAAGATTCAACGCAATTTAAAGTAACTTAAGAAACTCAATAGACCTCTCACCTGGACTCCCAAAATGCCGAATATGATGAAGAAAGTGCAGCAAATGAGCACAATGTTTCCGATGGGTCTCAATGAGGAGAGAAGTGTTTGCACGACCAGCTTCAATCCTGGCGCTCTGTTTATCACTCTTAGTGGCCTTAGCGACCTTAGTAATCTAAATACCTAAGAAAGAAAAGAAAAAGTTTCAACATTTAAAAATATTATTAGACCTAGCAAATTGAGTGTTTAGAACTTGAGAAGCATCTTACCCTGAGAATTCCAAAAATTCGTGGACTGGATTCTGATACTAAAGACATTAACAAATCAATTATGGATATGATGACCAGCGAGCCATCCATGATGTTCCACCCTGAGGTGAAGTACGCGTCTGGACCATAGAACATCCCTGATGCCACTACCTGTTTTGGGAAACAAATTAACTGTCACAAATGTATGCACAACAACAAGCAGTACACAGAAACAGCTTGACAGACTTTGATGTAAGACTTTTCTTAGAAAAATATGATATTTGCAAAATTTGCTTTCAAAACATCTTTTCCAAAAAGTTCTATCATAAAAATGTAACCCAAAACAGTATATTAAGTACCTATGGATAGAAGTGGGTAAAGTTATCGCAGCTCGAGTGTACGTGACACGAACAGCGTACCATGTTTCCTAGTCAAACTGTTTCATGCTTGGCTGATACGCCGCTCAACTCATATATCGTACAATTTTCTATAGTTTATCTTGGATGTTAGAAGTATTTTGCAAATGAAAGGACGGGTTGGTGTTTAGAACTAAATTATGAACTGGGTCCGCTACTAAACATGACAATATTAAAGAATCATTTGATTTACTCAAACCAACAGATAAACTTTAAAATAGTACGTAATATGCTTGAGGAAGCAAAATTAGGACCATAATTATTATATTAACTTTTTAAATATCAAAACGTTTCTTCAAAGTGTAGCTTTGCAATGTAAGCTTTAATATATCCGAGTCTAGATGATGAAAGAAGAAATAACACTTCACTAAAGCATGAGTTATCCTTAGTGGAAGGATCAAACGACTGCTCATAACGTCTTAACCACACTTGGAACGAGTGTCATTGTAACAATAGTAAAGTCACAGCGGAAACGCCAGTAAAACGCTCCACCTTACGATCCTTGCTGACAAATGTCGAAATTTTTACGTTTTCTCTCAAATACTTTGTGTATTTTAATGTTTCTTTTGAGTGCTATGTAGTGCTGCTTGGTTTACTAGAATTCTTTATGTTAGCTATCATTTTTGTAAACTTTAGTTGACTTTCTAAATCAACTCGACTGTTTCTAATACAGATTTATTCACGCCATACATGTTTATGTCATACACAAATAACGATTGTTTGTACGAGATTTTTGGTAAAATTGTTTTATTACTTTCATTGATCATCCTTCTTTATGTAATGTATTTGCGTCGTGGAAATGTTATTTCGACGTTTTGTGCAGTTCTTGATGTAAGGTTCAAGGGCTCAAGAGTAGCTCGCGAAACTGAAATATTCTTACGTTTTTGCAAGTTGCAGTTCAGTTTCATGTTGTTTGTTGATGATTGACTGATTTGAAATAACATAATTTCAACTACGCGGGCTGTCTTAGTACCTTATCTTGAAATACTAAACGTTGAATTTTATGTTTTTCGAATACTTCCTTGTGTTGAGTTGAAATGACAGCTTATAACAATAGGACGCCACTTTGTTATTTTTGGAATAAGCTCCATTATCCATGCCTAACGGTGGTATAGTGACTATTTCCGAATAGACTCGTTATTCCTCGAATTGTAGTTGATTAAACGTGAAATTGAGTTATTCTCGAATAAGTAGCGATTTACTCCTAGAATAAAATTTATTCCTGCTTGGTCGTATCCGCCATTATCCTATGTTTACGTACCTTGATGAACATCTCGACCGCGAAAACGCCTGTGAAGACGTAATTGGCGGTGGAGAGAAAGGATCGCTCCTTAGAGTCGGGCGGGATGTTGGGTCGCTCCATCGCTAAGGTGATGCAATTCAATGCGATGAACAGTAGGACGATGTTGTCGAACCAGCTACGCGTTACCACCCAGGTGCAGAATCTTCGCATGCTAATGTTAGATAATAATAGTCTTAATTTTGTTACTTGGAACAACTACTTTAATACTTTAAACTTAACTAATTTAAGTTTATTTCGTAACCTATCAAATATATGTACCGGTACCAGTCAAATCGGTTCGGACAAATTGCTGACGCGGATCCGGACACAGATACCTCATACGAGTACTACTCAAGTCTCTGTCAGTGCCCATTGTCCGTAGCCTGTCCGCAATTTATCTGTACCGATTTAACTAAAGCTTTCTTGACATCAATATAGTCAAGCGTATAATTGGATGAAGGTTTCATAGTATAAAAATATTGGTACTTAGATAAAAAATATTCTTCTATCTAAATAGTCACTACGTAACGATTTTAGTGTAGTTGACTGATTCGTTTAGGAAGACTCGAAGACATAAAAGTACTTATTTCATTACAAAAATACTAAAATTCTTTTAACGGAATAAAGGAATTGAGGTCGCTATAATCTTACTTGTTCTCCGGCGAAAAAATGTACAGTGAGTAAAATTCTTTTTCTTTGAGGCAGCCCGTCGGCTCCATAAAGCGAAAAAGGTCTTTGAATCTGTACTGACGTCTGTCGAACCTTGATGATAACATACATACGTTGTTTATAGCAACCTGGAAGAAAGTTAACTTTGTAAAATCTTGTAATTATACGGGTAAATATAGCAAAACTTTTAGCTGTTGTGTATGGATTTCATGTTACTGCGTGCAGAAACAGAAAAGATAGGGCTAAGTCAAACACAAAACCGTAAATAAACTTTATAATAACATTCTGGAAGGTGTCGAAGGAAAGTTCAAAGTTATACCCCGTTGAATAGTTGCGACGAACCTGCTAGCATAAGCTAGGAGAAGGCTTACCACAATTATTCAAGTTTACTGGTAGCAACATTTCGTTTTAACGGGTATCATTTAACTCTACAAGAAGACGATTTAGAAATTGAAATACGACTTTTACGAAAGAACAGGGTGCGAAAGATACATTATGTGCTTCTAATATAATAGTTCCGATGTAATTTTTATTTTTTACCGTATCGTAACTGCATCTGCGTTTGCCTGTAAAGGCTTGGCAATGGATGAATCCGAGATGCTTGTCTTGATTCCTGCTATCAATATCACTTTTACCTTAATCCTACTACTGCTACGTACTTCCTCATTGATCTGCTTCATCAGGGGCAGTGGCTGCGCATTGAGCCTGGTCGGCAGTGCGGGCGCGGGCAGCTCTCGCACCGGCCGCGGTGCTACCGGCACCACGGGTGATGACGGTCCTAAGTTACTCGCCTTCACTTCTGATACCGAGGTCACTGTTACCAATGAATCGTACTCAGATACCCGTAACTTGCCTATGAAAATTTGGTACATAGTAAGTTGATATGCTGTATGTTCATGCCAATAGAGTTGTTAGTCAACCTAGGAATGATTAGTGTGCATGTTGGCATTATACTCAGTTTTATCTGAAAACGTTTGATGTTTAAATGGTGGTTATTCATCAGAAAATCACTTTGATGATCGGATCCGATGTTTCTCAGATGAGTTTAAGTTTGCCATGACCAGTGTTATTATTTAAATGTTTAACAAACATAACCGGTGTAGACTAGGGATAAGACTACTATCCTATTCACATTCTAGAAACTGAATCGATAAGTAATGATTGCAGACTGGTTCAAGAATGCATTATATCAAAGGCGGTACGGTCATTCACCTACTTGTTCTAATCGATTGCAATAACTACAGTGTTCTGAAAACAAGGCTAGGTCCGCAGAAATATTAAGTGTAGTGTAGAAGTAGGTTACCTGTCAAGTAGTCGTTAGTGAGTGATAGTCTGTGAGGCGGAGCCTTCACGGAGTCAAGTCGAACGGTGGAGTCCGATGAGAACCCCGCTTCTGGAGCCTTCCAAGATACCTATACAGACAGTAGAGTATGCAGAAAAACTTAACATTTGGGTAAATTGTTGTTTTCGAAATCTAACTTTTTTATTCATATTTCGTCATAGGAATAACAACGTGCTGTCATTTATAATGCAAATGACTCGGGGAATCTGTGGATTGTACATTGTTTATTATCCTATACAATGGTTATATACAAATAATTATCGAAGGTGTAAGTTGTGCTAGCAATAACTATATTGTAAAATTCTACTGTTTCCGCTTTAAATAGGATAACCTATTTTCACTCATGCAGTACGAATTAACTTTGTAGAACTCACATCAGGTAACAACGGAACATTATGCGCAGAAACCTTCCTGGCTTGGCCACCAGGAGGCAGAACGCGCGCGGCGGGTAGCGCTCCGCGTGTCCTGTTGTTGGGCAGCTCCGACTGCGTGTCGTTCTTTATCACCATCGATGATGATAATAGGAGCTCGTTCTTGCGGATGTTCGAACCTGTTGTTGAGATTCAAGTAAGATTTATGAATTTATAGGAAGAATCGTGTATACAGGTTGTAAGGGATAGCCCTTCGCAAACTGATGGGTTGAATTCGTATATCATACTAAGATGACTGGTACAACAAATTATTTCAGGAACGTTATGGGAATCCAATAAATTTGATTTGTTTTATTTCCTCATAGGTAACCGCAATTTTGCAACAACTTCCAGATTCTGGCCTGAACTTCCTGTTGTCAATCTACAACGCTATGTCAAGACCTTCCTTTTTTCCACCTCAATGGAAAACAGCTAAGATCCTAATGGTTCCTAAACCAGGCAAACCACTTGAAGACCCGAAGTCATACCGACCAATAAGTCTGCTTCAAATAGCGTCTAAAGTTTATGAATCGCTCCTGTTATCACGCTTAATGCCTATAATTAAGGAAAAGCATTCAATACCCGACCATCAATTTGGGTTCCGACAAAAACATGGCACTATAGACCAAGCGCACAGGCTCGTCAGTAAAGTTCACAACACTTTCGAAGATAAGGAATATTGTGCTGCTGCATTCCTTGACATTTCTCAAGCATTTGATAGGGTTTGGCATGAAGGTCTCCTCTATAAAATCAAAAACAGCTTCCCAAGCAACATCTTCCTCATCTTGATGTCGTACTTGAGAGATAGATACTTCTTCGTGCAGAGTGGAGACGCATTATCAAAGCTATACCCTATCGCTGCTGGGGTACCTCAGGGCAGTGTGCTTGGATCGATTTTGTACCTGATTCATACTGCGGATCTCCCAATTTCAAATGTAGCGACTACAGGAACCTTCGCGGATGACACAGCTGTATTGGTATCCCATACTGACCATAAAGTAGAGTCAGCCATGCTGCAGACCTGTTTGGATGACATAGCGCTCTGGCTAAAAAAGTGGAGGATAAAAGCAAACGAGACCAAGTCAGTAAATGTCACATTTTCTAGGAGAAAGGATACATGCCCACCAGTACAGTTAAATAGAATACAAGTGCCTCAAGCCCTTGGTTTATACCTTGACAGACGCCTCACTTGGAAAAAACACATCTTCACGAAACGGAAGCAACTTGGACGGACACTAAGAAAGCTCTACTGGTTAATTGGCCGAAGTTCACAATTACACCTGGAAAACAAAATCCTTTTATACAAAGCCATAATCAAGCCTATATGGACCTATGGCATCTAGCTTTGGGGAACAGCATCACACTCTTACATAGAGATCATACAGCGCTTTCAGAACAAGTTTCTGAGAACAATCACAAACTCCCCATGGTTTGTCCCAAATGAAGCACTACACCATGATCTGAAGATACTTCCAGTCAAAAAAGAAATAAAAAGCTACATCAAGTCATACAAGGAAAGAATAACTCGTCACCCAAACATCTTGGCAAACCATCTCATGGATAAAAAAGGAACCCGCAGGCAAAAACACAAAATTTCACAAGATTTTATCGGAGAATCTTAGCATTATGCTTTTTAAGTAAGGGGTTGTGTCATAGGGCGCATACCAGACATCTAACCCGACAAAGAAATTACTTAATAAATAGTGACAGATTGTAAGCGAATAGAGACAAAAAAAAAAAATAGTTAACCGCGACGACGAGTTCGATGAACTCCGTACCTAGGCAGGAAGTGAACAGCTGATTTCACGCGTCGTTCGTTAGGGTATTTCAACATCCATTGTAGTTTTTTTTTTAAATTTTATTATTTTAGCCGTATTATTTACATAAATGGAGTGCTGCGTACAGAGAATGTAATTTTCATTTTGTAACTGAAAAAACGATTCAAAAAATGAAAATTTTCCTGAGAAAAATTCCGGTGGATATAATTTAAAATAAGACACAGATTTACCCTGTCAGTTTGCGGCTGTCCCTTACACCCTGTACAATAACCAGATGGAACACTCCCACGTTTTGTTGGGGCACATTATTATAGCTTTTTTTTAGGCCATTTTTTTCAAAAAAACTTGCTCTCAGCCAGGAGACCAGATTCGACCAGAACATTTATCGCACGAAACGTCAAGTTATTTAAGTGGTGCTGGTCTCCAAAGATGAATTGGCCACCTTTTAGAAGCGTGTGAATTTGAAGATTCTGTGGCCACGTATATTTATATTTGTGTAAGTAAAAGAATTCGATCAATTTTTTCTTCAATATTCGAACTTTGGTCTTGAAAAACTTGAAATCCTTTTAACAAATCAAACACAACTAAGTAAGTGGATAAAATTGTTTGCACAAAGGTTTAAGAAGCACATCGAACATCAAACATCACATGCAAAAATAATGTTTTATTGTAAATTTAAACCTTATGCAGAGTAAAGAGTTTCAATCAAACTTATACCATTGCAGACAGCATGATCCCTGCCATTGTTCAGAATGATAGCGTCTGAATCGGACCCCGTTCTTTGTTTTGGTTTCCTTCTTAGACTCGGCCGCCAACTGTAGTTGCGTTGCACCCTGCACTTCTCTTCGCCATTTGTGCCCATACTGACTACACTTATGTTCCTAAAAGATTATTTTAATCCACGTTACTTCATATAAGTACGTAAACTAAACGTTAAGGTGCTTAATTATTTTACTTCTCAAGTGATCGTAAAATTACTGTTGACTAGTTATTCACTTACTTTTGCGAACTCAGAAGACTAGATTTATCACTAGTATTCAGACAATTTTCATCCTTAGCAATCGTGATTTGAAGGTTCTTTTCTGGTAACAACGGTGATGGTATAGCTCTTGGTGTGGTCGGCGTCGTAGGTGCAGGTGACGCGGATCTTATAGGTGGTGGGGCGAGGGTTAGAGGGGGAGGGGCGAGGGACATGGGAGGTAGCCGGGCCTTTTCAGCTCCGAGTTGAGCTTGTGCAGAGTGAAGGGTTAGCGTATAGCTGTTTGGTGGCTTCAGTAGTCCGGGTATGCTGGCACACTAAGAAAAATAAAAAAGCGAATTAAAAATCTTCTGATTTAAACATTGTAGTTAATAATAAAAGCCAAATGATTTATTACAAATATAGATCAGTAAAGGCAATTTTGGAATGACAAAAGATAATTATTGTAGTAACAATCATTATTGGCAGCCTTGGTCTACACGCACTGCCGAGTTTACGCATCCCTTCTGTCCTATTGTTTCCAGGTCTACGTGATGTACCTATAAGAGTATACTTACAGAAGTCCTATCAATGGAATCCAAACTGGATAACATGGCTGATCTTTCCAAGCTCAGCGCTACGTTAAAATCTCTGAAGGAAGCTCCAGGTTCTAATGTAGTAGACGGCGAGTCTTGTGGTGTCGCCGCGGTGTGCGTTATCATTGGTAATGCTGAAGATTCTGTTGTACCAGCACATTTCGCTCGCATTTTTGACTCCTGAGATGAAGTAAATGGTAGGCGGATTAAAAAATCAATCATTTTGTAGAATTCTCACACAAATTAGAACGTTATAATATTAGAGGGAGACCTATAAGAGCTTAACAGTCGGCCAAATGATTATTAGCACAAGCAATTTAAGAGGTTTGGTATAAAATAAATCTTCTACAATACTGTCTCAAGTGATAGATTACCAAAGCAGGTACCAACCTGAAGGCCAAGGTAAAGTAAATGAGACAAAATCCAGGTTTATACTCCTACGATATTTCAGAAGGTTACAGGATTAGGATCGAAATCTAGTATAAAAGAAAGTAAATTTTACGATGAATAAAATCTTAAATTTCGTTTCTAGTCTAAGAGAAAAAGTTGGTTGATTTTTAAATCCAATATTAGTACTTTTTATATTTTAAACTTTTTATTTTTTTCTTATATTTTAAACGAGCTTGTAGTCGTTAATTAAAACTGAAAGGAATTTACATAATTAATCAAAATGTTCACTAATTGACCTGTTTATAATCTTAGTAATAAATAATCCACTGTAATGAAAACTAAATACCTACTAATTAAAAGAACTATTTAACCCTGATACAAATTGAAATTAATTTTGACATGATGTGTGTAATAACTTAATCCTTTTAATTTTGTCTTACCTTTTGTAGATTACACTTGTTAGATTGCGCGCAGTCCTTACATAGTGTCGGATGGTGTGCCGACGACTTTGTTTTACGATGTGACTTTATGGCCTTTTCTTTATGTCCGTTTACATCATCCTTAGCCTTTCGTACATCATCCGCTGACCTCCAATAGTTTTTTATTTCATTCTGTTGACACAAATTCTCGATCAAATGTTAGCTGAATTCTTTGTTATTCGGGAATTTCAATGGTTTCAAATGGAATAACATTGTTCGCGTTGACTTAATGAAATAGTATCTCAAATACTTTTACCTGCGAAAAACTCTCACTGGAATGTGATCCCGAGTTCGAGTCGTCGTAGTGCAATTCGTTATTGTCTGAGAAACATTCGCTCGACAATTTTGATTTTGCCAGCTCGCGTTGTTCACGTTCCCTTCTCTCATTTCGCTAAAACATTTGAATTACACATGAGAATTTGATTGGGAATTTTGTGGCAGGGGTATGAAAGCATACGTTATGCTAAGAATATTTGTCTGTTCTGAGATATTCAAATATTCTTTCTTGCAAAATCTTTTCTAAATTACACAAAGAGAGGTACCTAACGTTGTGAATTATTTAAAATGTACGTAACCTTCAGCACATTTATGTCGCCACGCTTACCTCTGAGCTGAACCCCTCGACGAGTATAGCAACTAGCAAGTTGAACAGTACATAATTCCCAAAAGTCATAAGGGCAACAAAATATAACGCGGCCCAATGACTCGTTTTTTCCATGCCATTAAATAACACAACATTCCAGTCTTCCTGTGTTAAAACCTGAAATATTTACATCAAAGTCAGAATTCAACTCAACTGAGCAAATCGTTCTACCACATCAAGTATTTTAAAATCCGAATTTGTTTAATAAATCAAAATAAGCAAGGTGTGCTGTCATATTGTATAAGTCGTGCCTTTTGGTGTAATAAAATGTTACTTTATTCCAATGTTAATAAATTAAAGTAAAAAAATACAAAAAAAACTGTTGTTAGTCATTTAGCGTGTTAGTGTTGACAAGTGTCATGTTGTTGTGTCGGTATTCACTAATACACAGTAATGAAAGGGAACACAGACGGCGAGTTTGAGTACACAAGCATACAGGGTTCAGCATTACCTAATGCTATTCACTACTAAGCAAGATGCAACTAACTACGGAGCGCTCCTTGTACTGCATTACCAAAATATACAGAACTACTAAGTAACTACGGCGGATCTCTCGCTTGTGCCAAGTCTAGTAATGTACGAATCATGTTCAGTCATGTTAATCGTTAAATTTTTGTACTCGTCTTTCCTCACAACCCTTTATAAAGTTGTCAAATAAGACGAGTATATTTTCAGTTCCAATCAGTAACAGTTGGTAATTACGAGAAAAACGCGGTGTCTATCTTCTAAAACATATTGATACGGGATCGCAAATAAACCGTCTATTACTGAGCCTAGTGTAGCGTACCGCTTAAGGCTTACCTGGAACACGGTGACGGTAGCCCATAGGATGTTATTAAAATGTTTCCTGTCGCACTCGCACTTGGGATGGTGCGAGACGATCTCAGGGCAGGTACAATCCCGCTCGCTGCCATTGTCTTCGACGTACTTGCAAAACTTACCACCGAATAGATACATGCCCAGAATACTGCTCGTCGTGGAGTCGATGTAAAATGAAAGAAAAACAAAACGCTATGCGCAAACGCCGCGACCGAGTCATCCTGACGACATTATTGTTGCGTACGAGACGTTAACACTGCAACCTGCGCTCATGAACGAACTACTGAAATAATACTAATGTTACGGGCTGCAAATAGTTATTGCGTTCACAATCTAGTGTGCAGTTAGTGCCATAACAAGGAGGATATGATCAGAGACAATGCTATCGTAATATTGAGGAAATCTATATAATATGCACACAATCAGTATTAGTAGTGCTGTCATAATTGTGTATCTACACGATATCGTGCCGTAAAATTAGTTTTACTTCAAACAATCGTTCTAGTAATTTTGTTTTGAGATGTGATGTAATAATTAATTAAGAAACAAAAGCCTAAATGGTTAAGCAGTGTTATCGCCGTTGGAACGCTACAACCAACGGATATCATGTTAATAAACTAAATCATATATTTACTTTCATTAACATCGTGTTATTTAGTGCAATTAAGTTCCTCGACTAACTTAATACTTAAATTATATTTCATTCTTTATATACTGCCTCATTATAATAATAAAAAGTAAAAATGCAATAAAAATAATCCGGAGGAGGAATAAATAGGCGAAAGTAAAGTGCGTAAAAGATAATTAAGACATAATCAAAGAAAACTCTCATTCATACTTGTATCATTATATTACTCGTGGCAAAAGTCATTCAAATTAAAATGCAGTAATTTTGTAAATTATAAATTCATCCTGAGAAATGCAGATGGAAAAGAGTAAAGGAAATTTAGATGAGAGGAGCTATACCTTCTGTTATTTATAAAGTGGAAGTTAAGAGTTTAAGAAAGGGGGAAGTAATTGAAAATTTGATTGTTACTGAAGTTAAAAACAGGGATGCCAGGGTTGATAACGAAACTGGTGGAAACTTTTGTCGTATAACCCTTGAAGTTTTGAACAACACAGTCATAATTTCGTTCTTGAAGTTAATAATAAACAACATTCCACTAATTTCGAACCAAGCTGTTCAAGATTAAAACCTAAATAATAGAAGCAGCATGCAGAGTGATAGATATACTGTATAACTGAGTGCAGTTGTAGTAGTGGGAGTAGAGGAACTGACGAACAGGTTAACCCGCGACTCGGCTTCGAACGACCTCAAGCTAACCTACTACTCAACCAAGCTCACTGACTAAGTAAAGTGCTCTGGACAACTTCTGATGGGAGTACTGTACGAACAACATGGTGAACGTGACACTAATGAATTTTGATCAATTTGTTACGGATGGTACTAGATCTCACTACGCGGGTACTAGGGTAGCGGTTACGCGACTGAACGCTTGTTTGACAACGCACTGTGCTGCAAGCTTGATCCCTCCGTTAGTGTTACTTGGTAGCTGTACAGTTCTGTGTGTTCGAGTAGATTGTCTCTTGCAGCAGAGTGAACGGTCGTTTGTGTACTCTCGTGGTTAGTCGATTAGCCGTGACAAGACAACCTTCTGTTATTCGGGATTGTCTTACTGGCATGAGTGTTGGCTGCTGACGGACCCGTGGGTAAGCGTTTAGTAAATGTTGCAAGTTCAGTCTGTTTCTGGGTTGTCTGTTAGGTATTTTAATTGAAAATGTTGAATACCTGAAAAACCGTGACAAAGGCCCACAAGAGCGTATCAAAGTTTTTTCTGTCGCACACTTGATCGCCATGCTTGTCTTTCTCGCAGAATTTGCACCCGAAGAGGTTCATACCGAGGATGCTGAACGTTACCACGCAATATGCGATTAGATAAGAATACGGTTACTAGAATCCTTTCCACACACAAAGGAGGGATATATATACAAAATTATAAAGGATATATAGAATAATATACGTAAATAAGTGTTTATATATTCTAAAAAGATGAGTGATCAAGTGCAGGTGTAAAAGAACTGAAGTGGACGAAAAGCACAAAAGCGTGAAGTCACTATGGTTGATAAGATATAATAAATAGAAGAGAAAAAAGTTGTAAAGAGTGTGGATAGTGGCAGTGTGTAGTGGGTGGAATGTCAAAGACAGAGGTGGTTGACACACATAAGGATAAGATCGAAAAGAAAAAGGAGAAATCACTCACAGTTAGTGCACAGGTTAAGGGATGCGGGTGTGACAGTTAAGTAGAAACATTCAGAATTTCATATTTTTATGGAGAGTCGAATAAATCTTCTTTTGCTACGGAAAAATGAAAAATCTGATTGAGCAATCAATGAGTGATTGCTGGGGGCTGTGATGTTTGACTGCTAGTTTGCTACGATACAGGTGTGAGATAGGACTATTGAGTTTACATAAAAAATAAGGAGTTGAATTTTGAAGGTCAGGTTTGTAGACAGATATTTACATAACGCCTATTAAGTTCCTAGTGAGATATTGAATTTGAATACCCATTTAGACCGAGTAAAGCAAAGAAACAAAATTAAAGAAATCGTTTTGGTTTTCAGAATTGTGGATACTAAGTACTTAAGTAGGACAGATAGGCTTTAAAATAATGTTGAAAAGAAAAGTATTTTCAGGAAACTCATAAATAGCAGTTTCACGCATTTGTAAATCATAAACTCAAAAATAAATCCCTAACATTTAAAAAAATTTAGTTTTTATAACATGCATTTTATCGATATCATTTATTGCTTATTTAGGTTACCTTTTCTTTAAATTTCATTTTACAAAACCTGATCTGTCTCCGTGGTTGGATGAACTAATATTTTGTAAAATTTAAATTGTGATATTTACCTGAATATGAAGATAAATAGAACTAGTAGTGAGAAGAAGACAGCGACATTGTCCATGGTCCGTAGCATGACGAAGAGCTGGCGGCGCAGGTTGGGCATGAACCTGACCAGCTTCAGTATGCGCAAGAGTCGAAACGTGCGGAGAACGGAAAGCCCTGAATTGCCAGCCATGTCTTTCTCCTGGCCCACGCTATGAGCCAGTTCGAATGCACTGTTCGTAAAAAATAAAGTCTTCAGTGAGAGCTAAATGAAGCTTGATATTACTTTTTGAAATTACGATGCTGCCAACATACTAAGACAGCGACGTGAAACAGTACGTTAGCCTTCTGAGGTCAGAGTTATATCTTATCTACTATAAACACAGCCGAAAGGCACGAGTTCTCTCCATCTTTGCGATCATTTTTTTGATCTAGACCATACCTGGGAACCTTCTAGTTACGGAGGTATTGGGGGTCAAAGTTCCAACTTTTTCACAAGTTTTTTTTTAAATACATGTTTTTAATGTAAGATTTTTACTTTACACACCTCCACGACCCCCGTACTATTCAATCCATCCATCAGCACAATGCTTTGAGTGCTTTCCATCGAGTCCTACCGTAAAACTAGATATTTCACCCCAAAAAAAAAGTCGATTCATTGCAATAATTTTTGCGTATAGTTCCTTAGTTTGATTTACGGAATGCTTGGTTGACGGCTATGTGAAGGGTCTGTTTACACCCGGTATACAAAACACAGTTAGGTATAGCTAAACTGTGTTTAAATTAAAAAAAAAAAAAACCCAAGCTAGGTGGCTGCTTTATAAAATCAAGTGAACTGAATAAAGTGATTTATCTCCGTTCTCTCACGAAGCTAAATGTACTTGTAACAGGGGTGAATCACCATTATATTACTCGCACGTCGGAGCTCGGGTTCAAAACCACAGATAGTCAATTACGGACACCCCTGAGTGGGGGCTACCGAGCTATCGCGGCCAATATTTCACATTGTCCTTTAAATCTTTGAGGACAGGACTTAAATAATGGAAACAATACAGTGGTACTAGTATTCAAATGTTTCGAAATAAATAACGAACAAACATAAAAGTTCTTTATACATATTTAATTTTTCACATAGATTTACTTTAATCCATGTTATTTG
The DNA here is from genome assembly GCA_963576755.1 of Noctua janthina. Taxonomy (NCBI): domain Eukaryota; kingdom Metazoa; phylum Arthropoda; class Insecta; order Lepidoptera; family Noctuidae; genus Noctua; species Noctua janthina. The sequence continues at coordinate 13,340,019 of OY755055.1, forward strand.
GTTTAACAAAGAGTACTTTGTTTTGATACTCGTTCGGTTTGGGTCTACTCGTTTGTGTACAAAGTATTCTTCTTTGATATTTTATTTGTAAGCCCGGATTAAAATTGGAGCTGAATCAATTCGGTATTTTATGAGTTACACAAAAGCTTTAGGTATATGCTTTTGTGGAGCTTTAATTAAATGGATATGTGGCTTACATTACCATTCAAACAAAATACATAATGTACTCAATAGGCTGCTGATATTTATTCACATTAAAAATAATGTGATGAATTTGTTTGTGACTAAAATTACTTGTTTAATCGCTCAGTACATTAATTAACATAGAGCAATTTATTTAAAGACTAGCTGTTGCCCGCGACCTTCGTCCGTGTGAAATTTATAGCCTATAACCTTTCTCGATAAATAGGCTATCTAACACTAAAATACTTTTTCAAATCAAACCTGTAGTTCTTGAGATTAGCGCGTTCTACCAAACAAACAAACTCTTCAGCTTTATAATATTAGTATAGATTCTTAGCTAACTGCTTACATATTTTTCTTAAAACATTTAGATTATCCGTAATCCAATTTTATTTTATTAAAAAGCGTTCAAATATCATTACAATGTTACCTGAGTATAACAATAACGCCATCAAATACGTTGAATCCATTGGAAATATATTTGAACGGACCCTCGGCGACGATCTTGAGCAGCATTTCCACGGCGAAAATTGCCGAGAACACAATGTTACTGATCTCCACGATCACAGTGAGCTCCTCGGGCTGATTGTGGTATTCAATGCCCATTGACAGCGTATTGATGAGGATGGCCAATAATATACCTGGAAATTATAGCCGTGAGGTATATTGTGTAACAGATATGTTGACAGGGAAAGATATTGTAGAGCTTTTAAAAGTTTGTTTAAGACTAAATATCTTATCAGTCGGTTAACGGAAAGACAATAAAATTTTCTACAAGTAGCTCACGATTAATAAAGAATTACATATTATATTAAGATAACGTTTTTTTATATCCTTGTGCAAAGAATATCAAAATGAGTCAAGGTAACATTGCCGCTATTGTTGCAATGATCACTTTTGGTCAGTCTCCATTAACTCATCTTATTCGTAACATAATTTTACGCTCATAGTATCTTTCTCACCTTGTTGAAAGTATTTATGGTCGGCAATGAACTTTATCTTCCGCCTAAGTCTGGATAGTGCTCTGGATATCCTGTTCCAGAAGTTGGCGCACGCGTTTTTCACGCGACCTTTGCGCGTTTCTTTAGCCGCTGCCTCGGCTGCGAGAAGGTCCGCGCAGCATGAGAAGTCTTCTATCTCCACGATCTGACCAGTAAAGATAGACGGTGTTTAATACTGTATTAATAGTGACTTTGACTTTCGTCTTGTTGTGGGACAATAACAGGGGCACCAGACCATTCTTGTTTCGCTGTTGCCAATGACCTAATCTCATGCAATGAAGGTATTAACAATGCTCACAACTCTCTCAAGACGAATTTGGCGATTTCAGATTTATATTTTTAGTCCACGTTTCCTCACGGTGCTATTTTCCACCAACCTCAACATAGTTCTTTCTTTATCGTGTGGTTAGTTCCTAACCTGGTGTCAGAGTTTTTATGCCGCCCATGGACTTGGCTTTCCATTCCATCGATAAATATCAAGAAATATCTCTCAGGCATGCTGGTTTCCTCACGATGTTTACCTTCACCGAAAGGCAAGTGATAATACACGCACATGAATCCGAAAAATCAGAGGTGCTTGCCTTGGGTTCGAACTCGAGGCCTATGACTTGGCAGTCCGACGGTCACACCACTAGGCTATCACTGCTCACCTCAACATAGTTAGGAAATGGCTTGGCAGATGATGATAATAATGTTTCACCACGGTTTTCTCTTTTTCATTCTTTACTATGACTTTGAAGGCGAAGGATTATCGTCACAAGTTTTAATTGAGACAACAATTTTCAAGCCCGGTTTTAATTGAAAGCGTGTTGATGAATTAAGTTTTAAAAGTATTAAATAGAGAGGAGCCACCACCTCAACTGTCTTATAAAAATCAAGGGATGAGTAATCATGAGTGTTGTATTCTTGAAAAAATAGCACCGAGCTTTCAAACAACATACAACAAAGGGGTCACAAATATCCTGAACTGAAATAGAAGTCAATTCATATTTCAATCTATCATCGTAAAATACTATTTCGTTCGCGTGGAATGAAATACAACTTTGTACAAGTTGCTATTAAATTTTCCAATGAAGACTTTACGATGACAGATACATCGCGGGCTGGTTATAAATTGTAAAAGTTTTACACTAATTAATTTAGTTTCAGTACGTTCTGAGAAGAGTGTTGTGAATATAATTAATGTATTATTTACTTGTGTCGATGAGTTGAGTTTACAACGTTGAATTAATGGATGGATGTTTATTAGTTTTTTTGTATTTCACGAGAATTTTTGAGTAAAATTAAGTATAATGCACGCATAGCATGACCACTTCTATTTTCACTAATAAAATACTATATTATTAATCTTTTTCTGTAACAAACAAATAAATACATTTATTTTCTAAATTTTGGATACCGGGCTAGAAATGTTCAGACGTTTGTCTTTAATTTCTACTTTGTGTGACCCGTAGTTATACGGCGGTCATGCTAAGCGTGCATGTATAGAATTTCAACAGTAGGTGTAATCGTCAGTCTGAAAGCAACTATACCAACAAACCACTTACCCTGGTGTCAATTTTTTCATCCCCGGCCCTCTTGCTGATGCCTTTAGTAAGTTCTTCGAAGAAGGAGTCCAGAGCCACTTGTCCGGTTGGCAGCGCGGCGGATAACGCGCCGGACAGCGCTAGCAGTTCTTGACAAGACATGGTTCCTCCGGCCGCCGCGCGTTCCTCCGCGGTTTCGCCTGTCGGCAGGTCGAATTCTACGCCCCCAAATAATTGTCACTACATCACACGGACTAACAGACGGACAAAATTCTTCTAATACCTCAAACTCATCTTGTTATATAAATCGGCGCTGGATGGACTTTACCAGTGATTATCGTATTATTGGTTCAGTAGGCTAAATATAGCAGTTCGTTGTGGACGTCATATACAAATCAAGTATGGAAATCGTGTCATGATATAATTGACATTTGCCTTCTATCGCTCATGTAGAATTGTGCAATGCAATGCTCATTAGGCATTGAACCCAGAATTGATTCCCGCTATTACCAAGTTGTAGGTAAGTTTACAAACTCACGGCCACTGAAACTACTTTCAAAATCTAAACCTGTTTTGGGATTTAAGTAAAATTTCAGGGTCAATAAAAATATGAACTTAACTCGACCTAAATTCGTAGCAGTATTTCACTAATACATAACTTGTATACTACCTAATCTGTTCAGCATTAAAAATTTATCGTTTCTACTCAAGTCTCAGGTTGGCCATTATACTGAAAAATATTTTATGTTCCTCTCAAAGGAATATAACAAGATGCTTTCGAGGTAGAATAGATAATTCAAGGAAGATTAAAGATTTTTATATGTAAATCAGGTCTCAAAGTGTAGGAGTGCTAGACCTATGCTGAGAAGGGGTTAAGCGAAGACTAAATTCAGAAAACGGTTTTATTTGATTGTTTTCCTAGTCCTATATAGGTATATTATCTATGAAGAAGTAGAGGAAGAAGAAGCAAGAAGGTAAGTAAAGATTGCACATGCCCGTCTAATAGCGTCGTCTAGATCTACCGTCTCCTAGACTCACCACTTTGGCTCTTAAGCCAGTCACGCTGACACAATGAATCTACAAATATGCATTCGAATTGTTAAAAATTTATAACACTATTGAATGTAAAGTATTTTGTAGTGTATTCACAAGTTTGTTCGCAGTAAGATGGTAAAGTTTCAAGTGTGTAAAGTACAAGCAACAGGTAAAGTAAGTAGCTGATATTTCTTGCTAGCGTAGGTGGTGCTTTCACGTTTTCAAACGGCATTGTCGAAACATTTCAAGGACAGTTATTTTAAGCTTTCCTTTCGTTGCATAAGTTTTAATCAGTTATGATTGTATTGTGTATAGTATGGTTTTATTTTGGGCAGTAAGTTTAGAATTTTGAAAAAGCAGATCTCAATAGTGCGCAATAGCAGAGTGGCACAAAATGAATAATTATGACACAACAAAACCTTTTAGTTGCGCGCTAATTCTGTTGTGTGGGGATCACAAGAATAATGTTTTTGATAACGTTATGTATATAGTACAGATTATTTTACCTGTTTGAGTCATTTTCTCTGATGAACACACGTTGTGGGGATGAGCCCCGTGTGGTTCATTCGGGGTGTGCAGTAGCACGGTATCGCTGAACATCACTGATGACCTTCGACGAGTCAGGGAGGGTGGCGACAGCAGCGATAGATTTGATGCGTTCTGCGTCAAAATAGCCAAGGTGAATTTCTCGTATAAAAACTGAATAATCGCGATCAGTTTTATATGACTGACTTAGGACGTAGTTTACTTATGATAAGAACACAACCAATACATCTAAACTGAGCGAATTATTGACCAATGTCAAACGTTGAAGAGCTGTATAGACAGCTTTTGTGGTGTTGCATACCAGCTGTAGTAGCAGCTGTAGAAGCAGCTGTAGAAGCAGCTGTATAGCAGTTGTGGTGATTGCGTTTATTTCATTGGTGAAATACGTCCTAAGTCTGTCATTACCTCATGAAGGGTTTCATGTATAGTAGCTTTATATTAAGTGGGTACCGCTTACGCAAACAAACACCTCAGCAGAGGGGTTATTAATTAATGCAGGCGACCGTACATCCTGTAAATTGCCGTAATAGCCACCTGTAGCCTTAGTGCCTCTAGGGAAAACTAACATTATGACTAGGAGTTTAAGACAGTGATAATATAATAGAACATAGTATTTAATACAGTAACTACAATGAAACATGATTTAATTGAACATTTATAGTGAACTAGTTTTTGCCCGCGGCTGCGCCCGCGTGGATGTCGAAAAATATTCGACGAGAACGTACCGAACAAACATAATTACTTACCTTCATCCCCCTTTTTAACTCTTCGGGGGTAGAATTATCAAAAACGCTGAGACACGTATAAAATAATTTTCAATCGTCAGCCTAAACACAATATTTGAAGATCCTAACTTCAAAACGGACGGACTTTTATATAAACTTCCATCCCCTATTTTACCCCTTTAGGGGTGGAATTCCCAGATATCCTTTCTTAGTGGTTACTTACTCTTCACAAAGAACACACCCTCCAAGTTCTATATCTTTAGGACCAGCGGTTTGGGCTGTGTGTTCATGTGTCGCCCAGTCAGTCAGTCAGTTATTAATATAGACAGCCCTAAAATAACAATTACCGATTTTAATCATTTCACCCATAGGCCGTAATTATTAACAGAAATAGACCTTAAATCCAAATTAGCGGTCAATTACATTCAATAAAGCGTTGGTTTCGCCTCAAGATAAGCGTTGAACAGCGAGGGTACGTGCAACAGGCTGGGTCGTCCAAATGGCTCTTTACATCGAGTATGATCATTTTCTAAAATCACTTACATTTCTACCCGTATAAAAGGATACGACGGGAGTATACACGGAATAAATTAAAGTACTTGTTTGCCCGTATTTACAGACGAGTTTCGAAAACCAAATTAGTGGGTTGCTCCATTTATTTGGCCGCTTTTCAGGATCAAATATTTTGGCCAAATACTTATAGAACATCAGAATATTTAAATGCTTGCCAACAAATGAGCATGGAAAAAATGTCATAATCAAGTTACGCACTAGCTTCATTGATCATAATCGCCTTACTTATCGGGTCACCACAGGATGGGTCACCTCATACATACTTTAAACACATAGTATACTCTGTACAAAGAGGCAAATTCAAATATTTTTATTTGTAGAACATAGGTAAACAGATGTCAATATTAATAAAATGAGCTCTATGTCTTGCCGTCAACGGTGTACAAATATTCTAGCCCCTTTGGAAACCTATCCTATTAATAAAATATATCTTAGTAACAAACCTTGATTGCTCACAGTTAAACAATTTCATTATTTAATATTTTAAGTACGTGTCTAGAAGGTTCTAGAAGCAAATACATCAGGTAATGGAAGTGAATAACGTGGGTGTTACCTCAAGATCGGCGGCTGAGAGCGAGGGGACGCGCAACAGGCCGGGCCGGCTCAGCGGCTCCTCCGGCGCCCCGCCGCTCCCCTCCTCACTCACACTCTTGCCACCGTTGCCCTGGCACAGGTAGCATACAAGGATGTAGAGGGAATGGAATGGGCTAAAGATGTAATAATTTGAATGATAGAATTGAGGAAACGAACTTTAATCAACGGTATTGTCAAACAAGTACCGGACACTGGACTCTGTCAGAGTCCAGTCCGCAGAGGGTCTTCTACCGGATCGAACGTTTAAACCACAAAGTTAAGAAAACTTTTTTTTTTAAATATTAAAAAAAATGGCCAAGTGCGAGTCGGACTCGCTCATGAAGGGTTCCGTACCATCATAGTAGGGGGGCTCTTCTACTAAAACCCCCTGTATTTTATAAATGTAAATAAACTTTCAATGAAAAACTGAAGAAAAAAGTTGTTTAAAAAAAATTAAAATCTCGTAGCAAGTCCGTAGCAAAGTGTTACGAGCCTCTACGCATAAATGTTTCAGAAAATAAAAAGTAAACTAATGTTTTGAGTGGCAGTAAGGTTTTAAAAGTGTTTGAATTATTTATGATTTTTACGGCTTGAATTTGGGCAAGTTCAGATTTTTAAATTGATTTTTAAGTAAGGGTCAGCCCTTTTGGAGGTTGTTCAATTATTTTTAATTGATGTTTATGAGAATGCCAGTCGTATAATAATACTTTTGAACCCTCATTTGAAAACTACACATATGTAGAAGACAAGTGTCAAATGCAAACACATAAAATAAATATCAATCAAATCGAAGCAGCAACAATTAATATTTGTTATCCAATGCTTCGATGAAGTTATTACCACAACAACGTGATATATTGTCAAATGTCAGAAAGGCTTAACAAGTAAAAGCGTCATAATGACTACGCTGTGTCAGCAACAATAGAATACATGACCTCGACTCGGAAGCGGCTTTGTACGACTTCACGAATATTTTATTATAAGCCCCGCTTTCTAAGAATGTACGCCGTAGACGAACGGGAACTTTCGAGAATTATTATTTCGAAATTCATTCCAACCGGTTGATGAGAATTTTCCAAGTAATCTTGAATGTTATAATGAGCTGATGAACTTTACTTGTTCGAGATGGTTCGAAGGTATTAGAAAGTAATAACGTTTATATTTAGGACAGAGTCTTATTCAAATTGTTAAAAGGATTCTGAATAACAATTTCTTACCTGTGGATGTACTCTTGGACAGCAAGGATGATGTTGTTTCGGCTTGTTTGCCGGTAATTGAAGAGTTTCTCTGCTTGTGCGCCACTGTAGCTGGGCACGTTGATATCGATATACCCTAAACATATTTTTAACGTTATGAATAAATAAAAAAGGTCATCTTCAACTATTCACGAATAAAAATAAGTTTCATAAAGTCAGGGGTCAAAGAAAATTCCACGAGAAGCAACAAGGGTATCGTTTATAGGGTATAAAAATAACTTCCATTCAGACTATTTTTAAGAAATGCCAGCAATTCACAGAGAAGTGTTCATCGGCATTTGCATCGTAAATGGCGGGCGTTGCTTAGGATAAATATTGCAATTCCAGGAAAGAAAATAATACTGATTGCAATTTACTGACTTCGGAGAGCACAATTGCGATATCTCGAACAGATTGCGAATAAGGAAATGCGAGTTATTTATCAGATGAAATCGAATACTTGAAAGGATTGCAACAGATACCTCTGTGTATAAAGGGTGTAAATAGACCCTTAACAAAGCCGAAAGGCACTTGTTCTCCCCGTCCTTGCGATCCTTTTTTTATTCTAGACCATTCTGGAACATTCTGGGAACCTTCTAGTTACGGAGATATTGGGGGTCAAGTTATTTGGTGTACAAAATGCTTGGTTGACGGCTTCGTGAACCCCAGTATACAGATGTTTATGAATAAGGAATGTGTTACAGACCTGATTTTTTTCGCCATCCTCCGTTTAAATCGTCTCCACAGATGTGCAACATATTTGACTATTTCTGCGTAACAGGTTGCAGGTTCACTGTTGTTTGTAGAGGACGCAAGTGTAGAAGTCGACGTGAATCGGGCACGTTCGGCCCTCATACGTTCCATCTCGCGTTTTTTCGTCTCGCTGAACTGCGTCGCTATGACGACCAGGCAGAGGTTGATCATGAAAAACGATCCGATCTATAAGACAAATATGTGTTTATGAGATAATGGCATCGTTAGAGCGGGATTGACTGATCGTTTCAGTTTTTGTGAAACAAATGTTGTTGTTGTGGTCGTAACTTTTTTGTTTTGTGTGGCTTTTTACTGTCATTTGTTTTTATGGCAGTTTTCACGCATGATTGGATGTAGCGTGCAAAGGAAATAGGGTGCCAAGCTATCAGTTGCACGTAAAATTCTATCAATATTAATGTGCAAGTTGATTGTTTCAATAAATACAAATACGTTTTGTAAAAATAAAGATACCAACCACAATCAGCAAAACGAAATAAATCCAATCCCAGAAACTATGTGCATCCTGCACATAATACATTATGTCCGTCCAGCCTTCTAACGATATCACCTACAAAACAGAACGAACATTATTACCTTAGTTCTACAAAACAAGGTAAAATATTTTCCAAATGTGTTATCTTACCAGGAAGATAGCGACCCAAGCGAGACCGATGTTGTCGAACGAGATCGTACCCTGGAAGGGGTTGTTCCCCCTTTGAGTGCAGTTAGTGTAATACTGATTCCAATTGACACACGACGTGTTTGTGGGCAGGTTGTAGGAGAAAGGCTTGGCCGTCTCGTTGCACACGAGCGGTCCGTATCTGTACGGAGGGAAGTCTCCGCAATAGTGCATCCCATTGTCTTCGGGCGTCGTGCATATGTAGTCCAACTCCTTTGAGAACTCGTAGTAGAATGATATACTGAAATATGAATAAAGACCTTTGGAAACGCTCTGAGTTTCTTAGTTTCATTTGTATTTTTATAAAGTAGGTAGTTTTTATGTGTGTCGTGTCAAGTTAGAGGTAGTTTTTATGTTATCTATTGAGTATTGACATCGATCTAAATAGTTGCGTTTAATGGTGGCTATTATTTAACAATGAAAGCTATTTTAAATGTTGGTTATTTGATTCTCAACCTACTCTCCAAAGAATTTGGAAACAAATATAACAATTTTTCTTAAAAAACAAATAAATTTGTTATTTCCAAATTTTTTGCAGAGTTGAAGATATAACATTGATTTGGATTGGTATATTGACTGTATGTAGTACAGGGCACACTAATATATCGGTCTCACTACTGCTAAGACTCATGCAAATGGAGAAACATTGACTAGTACATCGAAACACGGTGCATGCAGACACATGCTAGAACGGAAGCGTAGAAAGGAGTTAAGGATCAATAGCAGTCCCAATGAATGCTAATGGTAGCGCTAGTAAAGATGGCTGGGGAAAGTCTGGCGAATATCGGCGGGGCAGATCAACGTCAGTAGCCTTTGGGTCATTATCGTTTAACGACAGAAGGTACATGGAAACACGAGCACTGGCCGTAACCCACATCATTTGGCGCCCGGTCGTTACGGGGCTTGTTCTTGATTATCGCTATAAGGCTTTTATTGTAGTCTCCAACTTCGAACTAAAATGTCTTCGTTTTAATAGTTGAACGACCCTCGTGCAAAGCTTTTTGTTGCCGACAGTGCATGTTACGTGTTCCAAAAAACAAACCATCAGCCTTAAAACATAACAGACAGCACAATGGTTAAACGAAGCTGAACATTGAATATTATTAGTTAAAACAATGACTTTGTTATTGAATGAATCATGAACAATGTAACATTGACGTGTTATTTGGTGTTTTGTTCTTTGTAAAAAAGAGTAACCTAAACTTGAAGACATTGAGGAAATAATCGAAAAGAATATTGTCTTAATGAACGTAGAAAATGTTAAATCATTAACAGATGTTAAACTAATTCCATAATAACTGTCCATTGAATAATTTTGCGAAATCATAAGTAAAGGAAACAGTATTTCATATATTTCAGAGAAGTTGATAGAACTACTCATTTAATATTTGAATCAGAAACAAATCGGCAGTTCTCAATTAAATTTTGCAAATTAAGTGTGAGATTATTTAAATAGCGACATGTAATGAGAGACCTAGTGCCTCATCGAAACTGCCAATTCGTGAAGGGGAAGCAAATACTATAGCACATCTGGACGGCAGATGTGTGAAGGTACACGTTACAACAGTTCGCAATTTTCTTAATAGAAACACATTAATTTTGATCGCAAATCCTTACGAGTTCAATCTGACGCGCACTCTGTACCAATCGGACAGGTCTCTGGAACATAAATTGAGGAGCCGTGACGGGTGTTATGCACCTACCTAAGTTTACTTCTAAAGGTCTGTAGTAAGGTCACAGTTGCTAACAATATGCTTTCATAAATGAACATTCAATAAGATATGAATTTCTCGCTGAAATCATATTGTTTTATATGAAACCACATTGTTAGTTTGAATCTTGGTTGTAACTATTTGTACTAAATCTAGATGTTTTGGTAAGTATCGACTATGAATGGCTATTATTGGTACATGTTAGCTAGGACGGTTATTTTCTACTTTGTTCTATGTTTGGGTTGGTATGTTTAGAACCACTGAAATGTAGGAAAGTTTATGTCATTTGTTTTACATATTCATGAATGGAGTATCAGAAGGGGGTTACATATTGACATGTAATAACTCATTGTTGAATGGTTCGTTTTGTTAGTGTTTTCAGTTACATTTGACTTATAATGTGAGTGTTGACGGAATGCAATATTTAAGTGTGTTATAGGTTATTCAACTGTAAGCGGACTTCTTTAACATGCTCGTTTGTTAAAAATGTTAGTAATAGTGCAAAAACAATATGCAATGAGAAAATACAAAACGTCAAAATGATGTACAGAGCAGCGATGAATGTGCTCGTCGAGGGTGTAAGCGTTAAATATTGCATGCAGTCAACGTTAGCAATGGGACGTGCCGCTAAGACGAGCGCTCTCGAGCAAATGGAACAAATGAAAAAGTTATTTCAGCTGCAATTTCATCCACAACACTTCAAACATTGCCACTCATTATGCTGCGTCATACAGAATCGGGGATTATAACAATAATTCAACACTATTAAATGCTTACATCTATGAGCTTAAATCAACGATAATACCGAGTTGGCAGTATGAGACGGTTCTCACAACTGGTCTCATACTGCACCTTGGTTAAGATAGTATAAATTGAGTGAAACATACTTGGGTCGCAATACATTCGGCGGAGGGACAAATTCGCAGCGTTGTCTCAAAATTCCTTCCCATAGTTGGACTCCCACAATACCGAATATGAAGAATACGAAGAAACAGAGCAACAAAACGTTGCCTAACATGGGTAATGTGTCCAGTAGTAGCATCACCAGGATTCGCATACCTGTGGAAACAAAATATTTGATTAAGTAGTCTCCTACTAAAACGAGTATAGAGGTCATTGTTTTTACGAGCTAAAGGGAATTATACAATTCTAATTAATTACTGGGTACATTAATGGAGGTATATGTGGTAAGTAGGCCGCTAGTTGAATTATCTTTTGGATTTATTGCTAATGAAGTCCTACCCAGAAATCCTAAATGAAGATGAATATTTCATTAGGAAACTTAAGTACCTGACCTAAAGCTATCAGTAAGGTCAGACAAGACTTAATATTAGATACTAAAATTAGACGTATTATTCAATTATTGTACGATTGTAGCAGGAATTGCTCTGCAACATATCGTTAGCAATTTGCTGAACTTTGTGAATTAATTTACTGCTGGAGTGCAGTTTCGCATGAATGGACAGATGGATTTCAATTCATTTGCTCCACTGCTAGGTGTATACTACTCCAAAGAGGATTAACTAGTTATCGACTGCGAAGCTTGTTATTTTAGTGAACTAAATGTTAGGAATTCTGTTATCACAAAGCGCGTTGATAAACAGGTTAGATGAGACTCGCGTGTCGTATTAGGACGAAAATCAAAACATTCATTTCAATTTAACGAAATAAAAAGGCACGTGGGAGCAATAAATTGTGCGAGAGCAAATTAGTGCCGATGTATGTGTAACCGCGGGCGCGCGTGGCTCGATTTAATTTGCGGCAGAGTTGCATTGTCCCAGTTGTTTGCGAGCCCCAGATGGGGTTTTGTACGAAACTTTAGCTAGAGCCCGTCTTTTGTTTGAATGTTCAATGCTAACCGTTTGGAAGGCGCGACGGGCCGCGTTGCTGCCGTGATTTATTATTGAATTTCAATGTTGTTTCTGAATGCAATGTTGCTTTGGATAACAACCGTGTCTGTCATAAATCCTGGCTATCCGGTCCAAATGTCCACTGCTAAAATTATGCATATTCAGACAAAAGATTTCATTTACATTGTTCATTTCAAATATTATATTATTGTCTACGCTTTAAATAGACCCACAACTCAACTACAGCCCAGTTTTTAATTGAAACACCTTTAAAACACTAGAATAAAACAAGACATTGAATAGTTTGTTAGGCTTTTAAATATGGTGTTACAATAAAGCACCTGTAATTTTTCATAAGTACAATATAACGTCAAAATATTCCCCTCGTTTTCCAAATCAAATACTTATTATATTGAGAAAATACGGTAACATAACGCCACTTCATTAATACACAGCTTCCTTACGGCCTTACCTAATTTAGATAAAATCTACAAGTAAATACATTTATGATAGGTAGACGCAGGTACGAAGAGAGTAGGTAGATTAGGGAGCACCCTCGCAGAGCAAATTTCCGCCTTGTAAACGTGAAGGGTCTGCGATAATTAAAGCTTGATTAATGTCTGTAGGTAGTTTAGGGTCATCCTGTACGACAAACACGATTGTCATCATTAGGAGGGACTTTGAAAGCAACAGTTGTGTCGTAAAATATACAAATGTTTGATGTTAATGTTTGAAGTTATGAAGTTTGAACAGAACCTTATCTAATTCGTATGCACTATCACGTACAACAGAATGAGCACTGAAATATGAAATTTTCGCAGCAAACAGAAGAAGTACATATTACGTAAACACAAAGTAAACCGTTTCAAAGACACAACATTCATGTAACCCTAATTGTACTGTACTTGAATGTACGTTTCCTCTTAGTTTTATATCTTTATCTAGTAGTATACCAGAATGCATCTCGTCAAAAGGGGGAACTATTTTCGAAGCTCTTTGTTCCACAGATGGCTGTATATTCGCAGAACAGCTGAAATCTAATGTTATTAGCATTTTCCTAGAAAACGTGAAAGCTTTGGTGGTCCATTTATGTTCTACAGACAGAGCTCTGTGAACGTGCGTGGTAAGGACTGAATTCAATTTGTTCATGGAAAATAATATTATTGGAATGTCTTTCATGCTTGGATGCTGTGTGGATAAAGTCTCTGTACTTATTATTTTAGTTAGCGGACTAGTACCTACCGATTGCTATACGAATACAAAAGGACAGCACTGACAGCAGTATTCGCTTTGCGTCCATTTTACATAATCAGCATATTGGGATACCTTCGCACTCTTAGGACACATGCCTCTTCTCTGTGAGGAGGAATGAGCTGTAATAATGGGTGTAAAACTACCCATAACGATGCCGAAAGGCTTACTTCCCGTCATTGCGATATTTTTGTTCTATACCTGGGAGCCTACTAGTTATGGAGTTATTGGGGGATTATTTGGTAGTATTTGGGGGATAAAATGTGATTTGTCACTCAAAAAAAGAAGCCGTTTCCCAGCAATATTTTTTGCGTAGAGTTACTCAGTTTGATGTACAGAATGTTTGGCTGACGGCTTCTTGAAGAGTCCGTTTACACCTTGTTTACCACGTGGGGTCAGTATGGGTTGGTAGATTGTGTTCCATTTGGCCGATGTTAATTAAAATCTCATTACATTGAAAAATCATCGACTAAATTGTAAATCAGTTGCAGAAATTGCGTTCCTTGAATGCGAGAAAAGTTTTACCTTTTAAGTAATTCTCCACTACCTACTACGTCTTTTAACAAGTCTATCTTCGATTTTCTACACATACTGCCGACTGTAAGATAATCTCTTGCAGACGTAGTGGCTTGCTGAGCCGAGCTTACTTGTTGCGCGGATCGATCGCCGCCCACGCTCGCTCTTGATTCTGACTTGGGTTAATTTCTATAAGTACCCACCGAAGTATTATGGAGTTCTTTTGTAGCCCGGCTTTGTACGAAGATTTCATTATGCTAAGTATAGCGCATGTTTGACTGGCACAGAAAATTTTATAAAAGCTTTTGTCTGATCATAACATGTTGTAGATAATAATATCTACATTTAAGTCATCTGCACTATTATTTTGATTTCCGACCATCTGTATATATTATTCTACTGTCAATGTCAGTTTATTAACAATTATTATTTACCTTGTCTTATCTTAATAATATTAGTTCCCTTCTAGAGACGAGAGTGTTTAAGAAGCGAACGAAATACTTGGTAGATCACTAGAATTTATTAATATTTCTGAAATAACCTGATTAGACAAAGGAATCTGTAAAACAGCATTAGAACTTCTACGCCAAATTTAATTATGACAATAAGTTCCAGGTTCCAAATAGGTTCCTGAGCTGAATATTTACTGTAAATTTGTACTCAACTCAAGCTTATATCTTAGGACAGGATTTCCAAAGAGATTTTCAACACTAACTTATTACGCAAATATGTTATCGTCACAGGCATACAGCGTTACCTCCCGTCCTTTACGTGACATTATTCCTAGAACCCTAATAAAATGGTTTCAATGTTAATAATATTTCGTTTGATGCCTAAATAAACCTACTCTCCTTGGGAAGAGCCCGGTCCTATAAATAAACACGTAATAAATTACCTGCACGTAACAAAGCCGGTAGTGCGGGGGTCACCCAAAGTAAAAGGGTTCTCGTTTTAAGAGCTCTCCTCAGTTTAGCACCGAGGTTTACAGCAAGAAAGCTCCTGTTAATAGCAATAGAAAGCACTCCAATTCTTTTAAACTGTTCCTTTTGTAATTTTCTTTTAAGAACTTAGTGTAAGTACGCGAGGGTTAAAGCTTGGTGGCCTATTACGGGGAAATAATGTCCGAATTTTCTTGCTATTGTGGCTCTTGTATAGGGGGAAGGATCATGGTGTTACATATTTAACGCTTATCGCTTCATTCGCTTAGAAAAGGTCCATTAGTTAGGTTATTATCTATTATTAGACTTAGAAGTGTGTCCAATATTGGCTACAGCGGAGTGCCATTTTATGATATAATATAATGCTTTATGAATAGCGATTAATGGTAGAACTAGATTTACGACGTTGATGCTTAGATCTAATAATACTTAAAATAATGATCCGTGATTACTCTAGCTTTAGTTGATGTTTTAAAACGACGGCCGTTATTGTAAAAATTAAGTGTTCAATTCATCTTCCTTCATCATCAAAAAAAATCAAATCATTCGCGAAATTAGAAAGAGGCGCCAACGAAGTTTATTACATCGAATAAAAGCACATTTCATTTTTTGCAAACGAAATGGTATCATAAAACTTTCTATTTAACAGTATGAATTATTGCGTCCATCCAGCTGGATTATGTGGCAGAGGCTGTTTGTTCAGTGTTCAAAAGAGGAATATTGAATAAGGGTTTCTTTGACAGAAAGAGAATTCTTTGATGATTTTCGCTAATGAAATTAAATGTGTGGTAATGTATAATTATTATGCATGAAATTAACCATTTGTGAGATCTTTTTGTCAAGGGTCGTATGCTAAGGAAGTTCTTTATTTATTACTGATGGAAATCGATGTAAAACTCGTTGAAATTAAAGCAGGGAGTAAATAAATTTATAAAAACTGGCACGTCAAAAATGCGCCATTAAAAGCAGTGGCTTTGATCGTTTTTGTTTCGTTATGCAGGTATGCTTATGTAAATATATTATGTATGTCTATGTTTTGGTAAATAACCACGCGCTACTAACCACGATCTCACGTGATGGCGGTGAGTGTAAAGGAAATTCTATATAATTACAGAAATATTCCAAGCTCATGCAATATTATTGATCGGCAAGGAATGTCTAAATGATGAGAATGTTGAGGTGGATGTGTGGTGTGACAAGAATGGATAAGGTAAGGAACGAGTATATTAGAGGAAGCTTAAAAGTTGCGCCAGTTACAGAAAAGCTAAAAGGGAATCGACTGTCTTGGTATGGGCATGTGATGAGGAGGGACGAATCGCATGTGACTAAAAGAGTCATGAATATAAACGTGGATGGATGGAGAGGGAGAGGAAGACCAAAGAAACGATGGATGGATTAAGTGAAGAATGATATGAAGGTGAAAGGAGTAAATGATAGCATGACGGTTGACAGAGGAGATTGGAAGAAAAAAACGTGTTGCGCCGACCCCAAGTAACATGGGACAAGGGCAGGAAGATGATGATGGCAAGGAATGTCTAAAGCTTGACCAAAAGTACAGCAAGTAGTTTTATTGCTGAACCGTAACAGGCACGCCAGTAAATACGGTTTGCATACGGAATACCATACGGTGGTACGAAAGATCAAACGGCCAACGTCATGTCATTTATAGGGCACACAGCCGATATCCTCCCGAATGACATATTTAGGATTAGGCCGGATGTTTTGCTAAGAGAACTGGTAGCTAGGTAATTTTCAGGAATTTACACATGTATCTCATGTTGTTTACGGTTCATGGTTCATGAGAAAATGTAGAAGCAACGCACCCTGGGTAGTCAGTCACACCATGGTCATATCACATCGCTGCTAACTTCTTTACTATGGCGTGGAGCTATTTTTATTATAGTTAGCTTCGATACGGGAGAATAAGAATAATAGTATCTAATATGTCAATGAGAGGGACTTACTTGGTATCCTGTTGATGGCTCGTAACGGTCTTAGCACTCGAATAGTCCTGATCGCTGATAGGTTGATATTTTCCACATTCAGTGCGTATTCCAGTGCTCTGAAAAATAGATGTATCTTTACTAGGTACTTAACTTTAGAAGCTATTTCACATCTCTTTATAAGAGCCTAGATACAAAAAAACAAAGATCGAACCCAGAAACAGATATCAGAACAAAAACATTAACTAAAACATTTTAGTGTTAGAAAAAAAGGTACATTACAAGCTTTGAAAATAAAAACACTTCTACATACCCGGCCATCACTATAAAGAAATCCAGCCTGTTCCATGAGTCCGCTAAATAAGTGCCGTGTCCATAAATTCCCATCGCCACCATTTTGATTGACAGTTCCAACGTGAAAAACGCGAATATTATATCGTCGAAAACCTGTAAGAGATGTTTTATGAATATTAGTCATTTTATGAATGAAAATGTCTAAGAATTCCAATTAAAGCTGGAAAATAAATAGGTACAACGTTCCCGCGTAAATAAAAGTAAAACAAAAGAAAATCATTTCAACAAGCCTCCACAATTTTTTTCTTGATGGCCAGTGTTCTTTTTTTAAAATTTCCGCGAGTGCACGTGTCAAGACATAATTCTTTTCTGATAAAAAAACTTTGTTTTATTTTAATTATCCATGCGAGCTTTTTCTAAAGGTTCAATTTTCAAATTATGGAGACCGCTTCACTTTTTATTGCATGCAGCCTATTGCAGAAATAACTTTTTTGGTCGATTTAAGTCATTGCCATTATATTATTTTGGATATTATTGTAAGTATTTGTTATTCACCTGTAATATTTTGCATCTATTCGTTACACACTGATCGTCGACGCATGGCTGATACATGCCCAACGTTATGCAGTTTAGCAGGATTACCAGCATCGATATTCTTTCAAACCACGTGAAATGATAGTTAAGGAAAACATTCTTTATAGAAACTAGTCAAAGTCAACATAGAAACACACTTAATTGATATTTGTTCAATAATTAATAAATAAACGTTAAAGAGACAACATAAATCCGAGTATTTAATCAATAGAAAATATTTGATTTAATAATATTCGTTAGAGATAAAACTAGAATATCAAAGAGACCCCGAGTTAAATTAAATGTCGATGGGTCCACCAGTCCCTTGACAGATTTCAGAGCCGCACCTAATGATCGCTATCATTTGAATTGATTTAAGCTTTGCTTTGACAACACAGTATAACTGCCAGTTAAAATTATATTTTTTTTTTTTTTGTAAATATGTATAACACGATTTCCAATTCATACATTAAAAAATAATCTTTCAATTGTATCATCATCTATCTTACGTTGCATGTTACATAATTGAAAACAAATGTTAAAATATAATAAAATTAAAAATAAAACCAACATCAAAATTCTCATTTCACAAATAACGCATATAGTATTTGTCAACCTAAAGTTAATTTCTCGACAACAAACGGATTAATTTTAAACCGCGGCCAACAATGAAAATGTGGCAAAAATTCTCTATGATACCTCAGGTTCAGTATGTGGTCAGCTTTGTGGTTGTACAACCTTGACTTTTTTGACTATGGCACAAATTCAGTGGTATGTAACAAAGCTGTTTTGTGGTTGGGCACTATTCCGTGTGTTGTGGCTTCGGTCAGATTAGCTCCAGTGTTCTGTCAGAACGATTTGAAAGTGTTCACGTCGAGGTACTGGCGGTTTGAGCACGTTTTATGTAGCATGTGGTCAGAATTAGCTTCCAGTTTTGAATGTTACCGATTTAACGGTTACGATGCTATGAGGACTAATGCTTTTAATTTATGTAGGTTTAATCAGCTTAGAATTTTGTTTGTATTTGGTTTCGGTAAGGGTAAGTGGTTTTGATAGCTAATGTACAATTTTTTGTGTTTTCCATTTAGAATATCAAAGCCGCATACATTTTCAAATCAACATTATCTTAGCAAATAATGTTGTGAGGTTTTAAAGACCCTATTTCGCGTTTAGGACCTATATCTTCTAAAATTACCTTTATTACAGCACCATAAAAACGTAATCAACAAAAACCGAAAACCGGTTTATTCATTGGCTTTCAAAAGTTGTTTCTTGTGTTTAGTAGATATTTTAAGTGAAATAAATCTGGGTACAATGGTAGCCGCCATTACCGGCCCGGGATATAGTGATGTTCATTATTTTGGGCCAGCTCGGTCGCTTGCATTAATTACAGGATAGCGAAACGCGGTTTTGGCTTTCCGTGTTTGCGGCCAGTAACAGTTGCATTGGTTAGTGATGTGGTCTATGTTTGCCAAAATACGTTGTTGTTCAATGGCGATATTTATGATTGTTCTGATATTTTTTTGGAGGTAGAATCGTAAATAGGTAAATAATAGTCAGGAATAAAGCTTAGTATCATTTACAAACTTTCACTGTAGTTATATTTTCTAAAATCATTCGTATTGAGTCAGACAGCTTAATTGAAGGAGTAAGATTCTCCCGCGAGGTTAGGAAGCGCGAACCATCGTGACTCGTAGATTCCATTATACTCCCCATCTGTTTGTTAAAAGGCCTTTACAATGGTATCCTCTGAGCAAAGGGATCACGTCAATGTGGCTTCATAAATCAGCTCCCGCTAATTTGTTTATCATTGTTATGTTTGTAGGCCAGATTTTATTGCACTTAAAACAAAACGGCCTTTGAACATCTTAAACAAGACATACTGTAAAGTTAATGGATCCTCAGGCGCGTAAATAAGGCGAAAATTCCACCGTTTCTGGTCGAACGCTCGCAGATAAATCCGTATTTTATTTTCTCGGAAGAAGCTACTAACATGCTACTCTATTACCCATTAGGAAGAAATATATCGTTGATAATGGCCGTAATCACGTAGTATCGTTAAACTGATGGCATCCTGTGACAGTCCCGTGGGGCAATTTGTCGTTCAACAATTAGGTACTAGGTATTTCGAAGAAAAACATGAACTAGGATTAAAACTGGGCTCTCGATAATAAAGTTTTAAAAGGCTGGAGGCGTGGAGATTTTCATCCCTGAACGTAATTGGAGTGTTTTAAGCACACAGCTTAAAGCTGGGCCTTGAATATCTAAAATACAAACTATACACAGTTGAATAGGAGCTAGCAGACTTCGAACAAATCCTAGCATAATCCACTTATACCGTTTTGTGTTGTCGAGGTCATATTTTCGTTGTTAATTAGTTTACAGCAGGCTCCTAGATTAGCGAGGAGTCTGTATTTAGTCACACAAAAGGAGTGTTTCTTACTACATAATACAGTAGACAGAAAGGACCTAATTTTATTTCTCCTAAGTTCTCTAAGCATTAAAGTATTAAGAGGGTTACACAGTTCTACCATTTACTTCGCCACATGTTGTTTAATGTTCACTAAAGGTCTAAGTTGATTTAGAAAACAAAGGGAATGTGTTTTCTGTGAAGTTGCTTTTGGAACAAAAATTTCAAGAAAATATTATTTGTCTACGAAGTTACATTTCTTTTGCGAGTGCTGGTAAAACAGTTATTTTACTGTAGTAAGGTGTGGGTAAGTAAGAAAATTACGTTTTCTCGGTTCCACGTACGATTTACATAATGACTAGAACGTGCAGGTGGATAATATTGAAACGCAAGAAACGTACTAATGTGTTTCAATTATATATAGCTCTAGTTCTTTGTCATGCACCAGCTATTACGCTTCGGATTAGATTAGTTCGTCTACAAGATTACCTGAGAGCCCGGATATGTGACAATCTCCAAAATTTCAATAGTATTGGCAAGAGCTTTTCTATATCAATGCGATATGTTTTTAACTTTCCATTATCGTTAAAAATGTGCAAATTTATCGAGACCCTCTGTTAATGTAAACTTCCTTTAATCTTTAACGCTCTTTTCTAATAACACTTGCACTTTATTTTTTTACGACAGGTTCAGTGCATGTCCAGAGAGCTAGAGCTCTGTGACTTAAGTGTTTTATTCCTGTAATAGTTTTTCGCATAGGTTACGTAAAGCTGGTCTGCCACCGAGTACAGCATTGAGTCAGCCCGGCTCCAGCCGAACGTAAAACCGTCGTTAAATATGTGGAATCTCGGTGTGCCTCACATATGTATGTATATACGTATCTAGTGACGTTACCTCTTACACCGTTTCATGACGTCACCTAATCACTGCTCAAATTATATCTTTATGCGTTACTGATACAAGAGTTCGATTCTGTGTTTTAATTGTTTTCTAGTAACACCTACATTATCGTGTGGAGAAATGGTAGCAAGTTTTCCAAACTTTTTCACGTCTAAAACACGTTTCGAGCTAAAGGTTCTGAATTAATTAATACGGCTACCAGAAAATGCTTTTAAGCAAATGAAGTACATAGTATTTATTAAGACGTTATTTATTACCGATACCTAATAAGCACGTCAATACTAACCTAAGTGTTTATTTCATAAAAATATTATAAACATTCATAAATTAAAATAACCTAAAGTAACTAACTAAACAATAAACTAAAAAATGGCGTCGAAAAATTCATCAACGCTGTCAACTGGTAATGTCCCCAAGAGACTGGTGGCGGCGGCATTGCCACACAAGCCAGCCCTTGCGTCATAGGAAGTGTCAACTAAGCGTTTTGCAATTTCTTTGAAAAGACAAAAGAACCTAAGTACTATCAAATATCAGTAGTAACAGATTAAAAAGCTGCAAATTCATTGAGTTCTTCATCTCCCCCAAAAAGTGTAAAGGCAAAAGAAATAAATAATCCAACTTTTCAACTCAAATACATCTGTAGTGTAAAACGGCGTATTTGTCATCTCGGTATTACGTCGTCGTCGACATTTTTTTCCCTTCTTTTTGTCGTCAACAGGCGCTCAAGTGGCGCGGTGGTCTCTACTACGTAGCGACTTATGTATCCCTGGTACTTTTGGTTGGCGAGTTTAAAAGCAAGGTTCAAGGTTTTGTTTGTATATTTTAGTAGGGCTACCTACACAGTTAGGTTTGTGGTAGATTAAGAGGAGAAATAGTGTGCCTAATGTTAAACAGGGTGTAAACAGACCCTTCACATAGCCGTCAACCAAGCATTCAGTACATCAAACTAAGTAACTACGCAAAAATTATTGCTGGGAATCGACTTTTTTTTTTGGGGTGAAAAATCACGTGTTACGGTAGGACTCGATGGAAAGCACTCAAAGCATTGTGCTGACGGATGGATTGAATAGTACGGGGATCAAGGAGGTGTGTAAAGTAACAATCTTACATTAAAAACATGTATTTAAAAAAAAATTGTGAATAAGTTGGAACTTTGACCCGTAATATCTCCGTAATTAGAAGGTTCACAGGACAGAAACTAACAAAAATCTGCAGTAACTTTCGTTCACCAAACAAGAGAAAAAATAATTAATTTTATTACTTCGGAGTTCTTCAGACGGAATTTTTTACTATCGTCATAAAACAAAACTCCGAATTCACTTTCCACGGAAATTCTTAACTAATCAAAGAAGCTGGGATTAAGCGCATCAAACAGGAACCGGCAACTTAAACCGACGTTAAACTGCAGTCAAGTTCAATAAGAGACGGCGCGGTCAATAAATCCAACTGTGGCATTCGTCATTACTGAAGGAAGATTATGTCACGCGCGGTGAAACTGTACATTCAGTGTATTAAGCCCGACATGGCTAGCCGACTTGATTATAGGAAATGTACTAGTGGATTACGCTTTGGTGGACGGTAATTATTGATTGTGAACGGAAGAGCTTTAAAATTGTGAGGAATGAGCTGCGAATGGTGGTCACATTTAACTTGTCATTAAATATTATTTTTGTGTACCTATACGAACGTTCTATGAGCAATAACGACGATGGATAAATCAAAAATTCATTGGATTGGCATAAGCTACTGAAAAGCCTAATAATGTTAATTTTGTTCAAAGTCGTTCTATAATGGTTGTTCAAAGACCCTTAGCGAAGTCGAAAAGCACTTGTTCTCCCCGTGACCCGTATTTTTTTTCTTCTGGAACACACCTGGGAGGAATCTTTTAGTTGTGAGGAAATTGGAGGTCAAAGTTCCAACTTTTTTTATTAAACACGTTTTTTTAATGTTATGACTTTACTTTCCTCAATGACCCCTGTACTATTCAATGCATCTATCAGCACAATGGTATGAGTACGTTACGTTGAGTCCTACCGTGAACCGTGATTTTTCACCCCTAAAAAAAGTTGTTTCTCAGCAATATTTTTTGCGTCGAGTTACTTAGTTTGATGTACAGAATGTTTGGTTGATGGCTATGTGAAGGGTCCATTTACACCTTGTAGATACTAAAAGCTTAAAAAGCGACGCAATTCCCACTTTTATAACCCCTCTTGTTTCTGTAATGCTATGCAGTTTTTAATATTACTGATTAATTTCTTTATATTGCGAAATATTATGTTCGAAATAGCTCTACATGATAGCAGATAATGCAGACCCTTACAATATTCATTGCAGGTTTGATTAAGTATGCAAAACTAAACTGCAAGGCTGCAAGTTACTGTAGCAGTATCTTAAGCTACTGTGTTTGCTTAAATTTGAGATAAAGTTCGCATGAAGAAACTCACATCCATGAACGTAGATGTAAAATACGAAAGTTGGTAAAACAAATTTGTCTTAGGGAAATACGTAGTAACCTAAAAAAAGGAACTTTCTCGATACAGCCCCATTTAATAGCTACAATTTTCGTCGCCAAAGCACTTCGTTATCAAAATAAATATAATCATCTCCATAATACTCATGTTTATGCGTGTAACACAGTAAAAAGGAAATCATTTCGTTTTAAAGCGAACGAAGGTCGTCGCCACAATTTTGTTTACCCTTTTTACTCTAATGACCTGTAAAATGAATACGCCTACCAACCCTTTAACGCTTCATAAGTTACGACAGGGAAAAATATCCAACTTTCAACTCCTATTGAACCCACCCTTAAGCTGCATGCTTGATAAATAGGTGGAACTTTAACTTGTCGGACTTAAGGGGTAGCTTAACTCATTATAGAGATGAAAGACTGGTTTAGAAATAAGATTAAAATGCTGATGTTTTTTTAAGGCGCGAAAATTGTTTTTGGAAATAAAATATTTAGATTTCAACTCGTATTGGATGTTTTTGTTAAATAGATCATGTATTGTAACTGTTTATTTCTATGAGTGATGTGTTGAATTATTTATTGAATTTGTTGGTTAGTTTGTTAACTTCGTTCGTTCGTTTTCATGACGCGGCTAGGACAGCGTTTTATATTTCATTTGAAAATTGTTTTATCTTTAGGTAGATTGTTTGAACTATTTGTTATTGTACAGGTTGAAATTTAATTCATGGGCATCCTTTTAAGGGGTCATTGTACTCATCATTATGAACAACTTTTACTAAGGGTCCAAACCTGAAGTCGCGAAAAAAATCAGATGTTCCCTACATTTATGTTCGCATAACTCGTTAAAATGTATGGAACGGCTGATTTTTTTTTCGCATTTTCAGGTTTGGTCCCATAGTAAGAGTTGTTCATAATGATAAGTACAATGACCTCTTAAAAGGATGCCCATGAATTTAATTGCATCCTATATATTATGTGACCATAGTAATTGAGTATCCGTTCTTGCTGATCAAAGATAAACAAAAATGTTGTTTTGAAATACAATAATATTGTATTTCTGTTACAATAACCAACCCTATTTGAATTTCAAAGAAATATTAAGTACGTATTTTGTCGCCAATTTTCGATACCTTTGATATTTTCCGAATTTATTTTGAATTTATATCAGGGACGGCCGTATTCGGCGATTTTAATGAGTAATATCATAGCATTATGTGGATCGGGCTCGCTGCTATCACAAAAGGTTTGTGTTACGAGAAGAAAACGCCACCGGCCTACCCATTGTTCCGCCAAGCACGACAGCGCTCGTTCACACTGTTCTAGTGGCAAGCAAGTGTACTGTGCTAGTTACAGTTTTTAAGTGTTGTTTTGGAAATGTAGCACCGATAGCTGGATAATATTGAATTGGCTTGCCATTCATCTCAAAGAGAATCTGTTCACTATTTAATTCACAGAGAAGACTTATATTAAATCAAATTTTAATCAATTTTACGATTCTAGAATTAGCTATTCACGGATTCGTAATGGCGATGGCGTCTATATCGGTTGCCGCATTTTAGCTCAATGATTGTCATTGATTGTGCTTGATACGTTTTTATTGACCGTAAAACTGGCTATAACCGAACACGTTCCAACCGTCTTTTGTTTACGCAATTGCTAGTTTTATTTTTGCGAATGTCCGTAACATAATATGTTTAGTCATGGAAAGAAACGTGATGTCTTTATTAATGACTCTGCTTTTTTGGTACAAAAAATAAACAGCACATGAAATCACACAAGTTTTACTAGAAATACAGAGACGAAACAATGTCTAAATTGATTTGATAGATATACTTGGAGTTATATGAGAATATAGTATTTCAATTTAGATGTTAATAAAAGTTTTGGAAAGTTACTGCTGTCCGTCCATCTGATCCTGAATTAAATATTACGTCTCGGGACTCGCAAAGTTCAAATGTCATGAACTTTCAAAGCAACTTATTATCAGACAGTATAGTAGCAACAGTCAGTATAAGTCCAGTTAGGTAGAATTTATTAAAGATATTTTGGTAGACTCAAAGAAAAGAAAACTTTATTAAGCAAGTAACAACAATGAACACATTCAAACGAGGCACTATCTTCAAGTGAAGAAGCGCACGATAGCAGCTCTGATTTCAAATCATCGAGTCTCTCACTTTAATATTTCATTCTTTACAAATGGACTGACATTTCTGAACGAGTTCTGTTGGAATGAAAAACTGAGTCAACACCATTATTATTTGAATGATATTATATTTGGCCGTTAAAGACTCCGTGATTGGGCACTCGTATTTTATGAAAAATATTTAGAATGGAATATCTATTTTATATTCAAGGTTTAAGTGTTGTTGACAAGCAGAAGAGTGCTATTTATAAGAAATTTAACACAACAAAGGCTTTGGTTTACAGTTAAAATAAAATCCAATAATTATAGAGAAAACAAAGTCTGAATTGAAGCTGCCAAAAGAAAAAGAAAACAAAATTAATTCATTTGAGCGGATCAGTGAGTTAAAAGTTTAAAATAAGAAGGTTTGAATTTCAATTTAGAATTAAATCTCGGGATAAATCTATTGACAAACGGCGAAAGTGACGGTAAAAGTTAATTGGATTGGTTTCAGAGCCACTCCAGTCTCCTCAATCTGGGCTATTAATTCTGAATCAAGTTTTTATCCCCGTTTTATTAGATGCATAGCTCAAGACAAAAGGTCTTCTTTGATGAGGGTTACAGTTTCTGTACCTGTCGTTTTTTGCTTTTGCTAAAACTTCAATTGTTTTGTTACTTGAAAATAGAAAAAAAAATTGAGTAGAAAATTATTAAAGTAAACCAAACTAAAACCCCGTTGCAAAATTAAGTTTCTGCTAAACACAAATTAAATGAACTTGCTTTTAAAATGTATAAACGTATTTATACAAAGCATTTGAGTCCCCAAATTGCCTTGCTTCATGCGTGTAAACAATAAGCTCATTTGCCGCGAATTTTCTCTCGGAGCATTTCAAAGACTACCGCACAAGCAGCGCAGCTTTGTGCCACCACGATTTGATACACAAGTGAAACTCCGCGCTGTAACGTTTCGTCTCCCAGCGAAAAATCCAAACCTTAGTCAGTTGACATAAGAGTGGGTGGTATGCATAAACGACGTTGCCCACATTTTGTTTTCTTTCTGCTTGACGGCAAATGCTAAAAACGAAATTACAAAGCCACGCGATTCCACGTGCAAACTGGAGTCGTTTCCTTTCCCATTTTTAAACTGATACGATTTGAACTTCTTTGTGCAAAAATCTGGAAAATAAAAAGCACAAAACAGGCAGATCGCTATCAGAAAAGTGCAGAAAATGCTTTTACACAGAATTGGATAAGCAGAAAGTACGAATACAGTTTTTCAGTGAAACGAGACAGGAAACCTTAAGAACGTATATTTTAGGTAAAAAGGTTGGAAAATATGTCAAAGGCGACTTCATGATAATAATGCATTACAACGCAAGGCTCTTTCGGTGTTCGGTGTGATATGCTCCTACATTTTAATGAAGAAACTCATTTCAATTGTGAGGATCATTATACGAGTATTCGCGTTACATAAAAACGGTGTTGTGAAAGGGAACTTTTTTAATTTTAGTTATACTGTCTGCTGGGAGATATTCCGAAAGCTGAATGTGAAAAGAGGGCGGTACATTATAACTAAAAGCACACACTGATGAACCTGTGTACATACTATTATGCTCGCTTAATATAATGTGGTACATATTTACAGCTGGTGTGTGTGTGATGAGTTACATTCAGCGTTGTATGTGGTTAATTCATATCTTAGCTTTAAGCTTGGTATAAGAAAAAATCAAGTTTGCGCAAAGACAGATAGATTATTTCATATTTAATTATGAAGTCAATAGTCTTTACCCTGCCAAAAGTTCAGTGCTTGGGGATATTTAAATGGCAATTAAGCAAACCATGGGCTAATCTTAAGGATCTTTTCGTCTTGCGCTGACTCTGAATGGAATATGGTTTAAATGACTAAACTACGGTTGCAAATCTTGCGGAACAACAGTCAAGCTAAAGTGAGAGTGGGCTAGCCACGTAGCACGAATGCACCCGGAGAGGTGAGCACGGATTGTCACTCACTGGACACCTGATGGAGGAAACCGCCGCCGAGGTAGACCGTGGCGAAGGTGGTGTGGCGATCTGATCTTGTTTGCGGGGCGAACATGGCCAGAGATCGCACACGATTGAGATTTTTGGAAGGAGAAACGGGAGGCCTTTGCCAAGCAGTGGGACTCTTGGCAGACTAACAATAAAAAGGGGAGGTCTTTGCCAAGCAGTGGGAAACTTGGCAGACTAACAATAAAAAGGGGAGGCCTTTGCCAAGCAGTAAGACACTTGGCAGATTAATAATAAAAAGGGGAGGCCTTTGCCAAGCAGTGGGACTCTTGGCAGACTAACAATAAAAAGGGGAGGTCTTTGCCAAGCAGTGGGAAACTTGGCAGACTAACAATAAAAAGGGGAGGCCTTTGCCAAGCAGTAAGACACTTGGCAGATTAATAATAAAAAGGGGAGGCCTTTGCCAAGCAGTGGGACTCTTGGCAGACTAACAATAAAAAGGGGAGGTCTTTGCCAAGCAGTGGGAAACTTGGCAGACTAACAATAAAAAGGGGAGGCCTTTGCCAAGCAGTAAGACACTTGGCAGATTAACAATAAAAAGGGGAGGCCTTTGCCAAGCAGTGGGACACTTGGCAGACTAACAATAAAAAGGGGAGGCCTTTGCCAAGCAGTGGGACACTTGGCAGACTAACAATAAAAAGGGGAGGCCTTTGCCAAGCAGTGGGACACTTGGCAGACTAACAATAAAAAGGGGAGGCCTTTGCCAAGCAGTAAGACACTTGGCAGACTAATAATAAAAAGGGGAGGCCTTTGCCAAGCAGTGGGACACTTGGCAGACTAACAATAAAAAGGGGAGACCTTTGACAAGCAGTGGGACACTTGGCAGACTAACAATAAAAATGGGGGGCCTTTGCCAAGCAGTGAGATACTTGGCAGAATAACAATAAAAAGGGGAGGCCTTTGCCAAGCAGTGGGAAACTTGGCAGACTAACAATAAAAAGGGGAGGCCTTTGCCAAGCAGTGGGACACTTGGCAGACTAACAATAAAAAGGGGAGACCTTTGACAAGCAGTGGGACACTTGGCAGACTAACAATAAAAATGGGGGGCCTTTGCCAAGCAGTGGGACACTTGGCAGACTAACAATAAAAAGGGGAGGCCTTTGCCAAGCAGTAAGACACTTGGCAGACTAATAATAAAAAGGGGAGGCCTTTGCCAAGCAGTGGGACACTTGGCAGACTAACAATAAAAAGGGGAGACCTTTGACAAGCAGTGGGACACTTGGCAGACTAACAATAAAAATGGGGGGCCTTTGCCAAGCAGTGAGATACTTGGCAGAATAACAATAAAAAGGGGAGGCCTTTGCCAAGCAGTGGGACACTTGGCAGACTAACAATAAAAAGGGGAGGCCTTTGCCAAGCAGTGGGACACTTGGCAGACTAACAATAAAAAAATACTACGTGTGGTGTTGGTACAATGAATAAACTCTGTCGATATCACAACACAAGTACCTAGTAGGCGGAGAAAAACATTCTACTGGTACTATGGAAGAAGAAAAACACAGGTGAACATTACGTCTTAATTTGCCGAGACCACATTACCAGGGGTCGAAAATCCATGTACTCAATGAATTGGCTCGTTGTAGATAAGTTGTTTACATAGGTTAGGTACTTATCTAATTCTCAGGGATCGTAAACATGTTTACTTTCTCATTCTGCGAAGATATGCCGAACATGGCTGTAATCAATTTCTATTCGTTTTCCTTCTTTGAATCTTATACATGAATCAGTTACCAAATTGTGTCTGTTCGTGCGATATTCTTCTGTCAATATACCTGTTGGAAACTGAATGGAAATTCAGAGTAAATTCTGAATCTGATATGATATTATCTATATTATTTTCAACATTGTGGTTAACGTGGCCATCCATCTGTGTTTGTGTTTAGCTTTTCATATTAATTCAATTGCACATATTTCAGGTTTGCATATTATTTATTTGTGAACATAGAATATTAAGCTGGAATGTTTTAATTAGTGTTTTCTGCATGAGAATTGTATTTTACTAATCTATACATAAAATAAAATTCTAACAGGCCGATGTCTGTACATTCAAGATATTAAAAATATAATTATATATATGGGTCTTTATTAGAGCAACAGAAGGCAAAACAACGGTGTTTAGTATTTCTGTCTGTAAGCTTGTACGCGCACTCATGGCGACATGGAGAGACCGACTGTTGCAACCCCGTGCAGGGCACGCCACCATAGTGGCGATAAGTCCCCTCTTTGAGGAGTGGCTAGAGAGGCGCCACGGCGCCCTCACCTACCGCCTGACGCAGGTCCTCACCGGACACGGTTGTTTCGGGAGGTTCCTGCACCGAATCGGGCGGCAGGAAACGCCCGGGTGTTTCCACTGCGAGGATCGTCCGGAGGACACGGTGGAGCACACCGTAGAGGTCTGCCCCGCTTGGGCGGAGCACCGCCGTGTCCTCGTAGCAGCGATTGGCGGCGGTGATCTCTCGCGTCGGCCCTGGTTCAAGCCATGGTCCGGAGCGAGAGGGAATGGGAAGCCATCACCACCTTCTGCGAAGCAGTCATGATAGTGAAGGAGGTGGCGGTCCCAGTCGCTGCGGGAGACGGCCTGGGCGTCGGGGGTTACGTGGTGGCTCCCGGCCACCGTGGGCGCGGGCCTGTGGACGGCGAGTTATGGGCTAACTCGCCGTCCGGCCGTCTTATGACAACAGGCCGTGTCGACGGCGCGTTCGTGTTCCACGCGCGCCTCAAAGAGATGTCAGCAACCGAGTAGGGGTCCGCATGGGCCGATGCCTGCCAGAGCTGCGGGACTGTTCGAAAGAGACACCGTGGCCCTGGAACACAAAGGGCAAAGAAGGAACATGGAGGGGTTTTAGTCAGTACAAGTCTGACACTCCGTTCCGCTTCGCCCAGAGTGGGGGGGTCATTTGATGATTTCCCATCCGAAAAAAAAAAAAAAACCTTGTACGCGCATCACGCAAAAACTACAGCATGTATTTGAACGCAGTTTTTACCGCTCTACTGCTAGATGCTTAACTTAAAATATAGGCTACATTAGATATAGTTTTGGACCCAATAGGTGGCGCTGTGCGAAGCAAGGGCGGGTCGCTAGTCAGAAATAAAATGTATCCGTCAGTCCCCATCCAGTCCCTATGTCACTATCATATTACAACAACGTTATTCCTTATTAGATCAAACTCTAGATCCGTAGTAAACAATCAGAATTAATACTACAGACGCGTCAGGCCCGTTTCCTAATAAAACCGTTTTTGCCTCATCATCTACTAACGATTTCATGCGGCTATTAGCCTTTCCATCTTGCTTTCTCTAGGGTCAGGGATGTTTTTCCATTGTTATTACCAAAGTTCGATGATCGGGCTTTTTGCGAATAATATGCACAATCTTCTGTATATTTAAAACCTTTCCGTGGCTGATTAACTGGCAGATAAAGCACAGTTTTAAAATGTATTTTTACTTTTTTGTGGAATTCGTGAGAGGGTCTAAGAAAACGGAGAAGTAAATACGTAATATCCTTGTCATCTAAACTACTTACGTATGTAGACCAAGATACATTTTATCAGTGAAACAAAAATGTATTTGATATGCTACTGAAAAGCTTATGTCAACGCTGTGTAGCTAGAAAGCTTAAGTCGATATAGAAAAACGAAACGCTTTGAAACCAATTCCTTCTTACCAAGGCCCTCACATAATATAAAGATCTTAGTAACCTAGTTGAAGTTGGATAAACAGGTAAAACTTGGCAGAACGCACTTGGCCGTGAAACTAGATGTTATTACTTCTAACTGTATCTCTCCAAGCAGTGAGTTTCCTTACTAGGTTTCTTGGCACCGCGGACACATTTGTAACAATATAATGCTCTCGGGCGCTGCAACGTGGCAGCCTGCCCGTGACCTACCAGCACATTTACCTACTTCCAAGTTTCCTTCACTTAGCTGGTTTCATCCTGCATTTTGTTTTGTTTTCTGTATTTAGGATTTTTTATAGAAATATAAAAACAGTTTACATAGGGTCAAATTATATTATCTAGCGAAACTCCTCAAACTTGATGTGAAAAGATTTCTAAATAAAGCTGAAGAGTTTGTTTGGTTGAACGCGTAATTTTAGGAAAGACTGGTTCGAATTGTAAAAATCTTATGGTGTTGGATAGCCCGTTTATCCAGGAAGGCTATATAACATCACTCTACGACTAATAGGAGCGGAGCATCAATGAAGTGAACGTGACGAAGACCGTTGAAGTGTGACGTGTTAATTTCACAGATAGAATCCTTATCGACAAGAAGTGATAGGTTATTTATCTTTCGACGTTTGTGGAATTTCGCTAGCAAGTTTTATGTGACCTTGTATAATATTGTAGTTATAAGAGATAGTTTGACCTCTAGAATGGGCCAGCAAACATTTGCATTTAATGTCAACATTGTGATACTCCTTCGTTTATTCTTGGGTAGTGGAATCAAATCGGTTTCGTTTAATTAGCACAATTTGCACAAAGCAAAAGCTTATTCGTATTTGTGCAGCTAATTGGTGAGACGGGAGCTTGTTCAATTATTGAGCTTCAGTTTTTTTTTTTATGAAAGCCATTAAAACTGCACGCAACGTTGAATAAAATTGTTTGAAACTAAAAGAGATACCTTTTGAGTTACAGATACTAATTTTGTTTTTTATTTTGTAGATTTATTTTTCATGTCTATCAATAAATCACATAAATATTTAACAATTTTTATAACGACATCAAACTATACAAAATTCACGCACATTCAATTTTTATCACGATTCAACTTCGACCTTTAGACTACCGAACATCCAAATTTTCTCTTAAACCCTTCACTAGAAATAGAAATGAGCAAAACATCGTTCCGGATATTTTCAGGTCACATTTAGATATCGGCATGTTATGTAGGACGTACAGTCCTTTCTCAGTTATTTTATCTCTTACAGGAGCAACCCATCAACAACCTTATTGTTACGAAAATAAAGATCCCTTTGCTTTTGACAGATTTATTAGTGGCAGCAACCCAACAGTTTTCTTCATCACCATCTCCTTAGCCTTTCCCTAACTGTTGGGGTCAGGTTCCAGTCTAAACGGTTGCAGCTGAATACTAGTATTTTACTTGGAGTTACTGCCTATCTGACCTCCACAGCCTAGCCCCTTGTCAAGATTGGTTTTCAGACTTTCGGGCTTCTGACCACTCGTTACGGCTGTCAAAGACCTACAAGACCTGGCCAAGACCAACGGCCTAACATTATTTCCGAGGCACTCGAGAAGGGAACTCGGTATATAATGTCACCCATCCAAAGAACCTAGCAAACATTGCAGATCGACCCGTGAAGCTTTTATTATTTAGCCATTTAGCCACGAACCCCAACCCCAGTCTTATTACAACAAAAATAAGGTTTGATATTGAAAGTGAAGCCAAATCAGAGGTAAATTAACTGGGAGTGGACTGTTGGTAGATGGTGACGTGTAGGCTGGTATTTACATAATTGTGGGGTAGTGATAACAGATAGCTAGCTAGGTAGTCGTTTTGGCGTCAGGCCGTGCCGGTAACAATTGCTTCGATCTCGGCACGGCTCCAACGGCCCCCACTATTACCATGGCCCCTGTTATCTATTAGATGTCGTTATGTTATGGACATGCGGGCTTTGATTAAAGTTTAGTTTTTGTCATGTTTAAATGTTGATAGTTGGCAGAACTGTCCGAGGTTGCCTCTTATTGTACGGCTGTTTTTTTGGCTGCCCAGATTATTATGTATAAAGATTTGATCTACCATTTGCACTGCAAATGCAGTTAAAATATTTATTTATTTATTTATATATATATATCTCGTCCTAACATCTTGTCTGCATATGCAGTGCAGTGTTGTTAACAAAAAGAGGGCTTCCTACCGTCGTAACAATGATATCGTTAACCTATCTGTAGCTATCATAGAATTTGAAGATTTAAGAGTCATAAGTAAATTTTGAGCTTGCTGTTTATAAAAAAAAAAAAATCCCAAAGATCTTTATATACTAAATAGATTTAGTTTTAGTGGTTTATTCGCCCCTGAAACATTTAGTCAATAAAATGCATGTTAGTTCATAAATAAAGCAATTTTCTAGCTATTGGAAACAATATGCGTGACTGAAGCTAATCGAACGTCACCTCGTACGTTGACTTCGGTGCCATACCGCCGTAATTCAAATCCTTTTATGAACGGGTACCAACTGCTTGATGTGATGTATTCATAACATTTGCAGGATAAGTGAGACAGACATGCAATGCCTTTCCAACTAAACTTTCACCCGTTTTTAACCGACTTCAAAAAAGGTTGAGAGGTTCTCAATTCGTCGGAATCTATTTTTTTTAATGTATTGTCACCGATTACTCGAAGATGCCTGAACCGATTTGGAAAATTATTTTTTTGTTTGAAAGAGTATACTCCCAATTTGGTCCCATAGAAATATTGATATGATCTGAGCATGGACAGCCTGTTAGTTTACATTAAAAACACTGTTAGTTTACATTCGACAACAAACGAGTTAACAACTTTATGTATTTACCCATATTAGCAAATAAATGATTTTGAATTTGAATTCGAAACAAATATGGCGGCGCGGGGCACATGACGTTCAACCTATCAGCGCGCGAGGTGCGTTCCGTCGCATGCCATTTCACAATTTGACGGTTTCACTTCGATAGATTATAATCTACCGGAAAAGTAATGCGTTAAATTGTAAACAGTATGTTACGGTTCACAATCTTTCGACAGATTACAATCTCGCGAGATAGATTATAATCTAACGGTTTTTACAATTTTACGGTGACAATAGCAATGCAATGCAATGAGGTTCTCAGTAATAACAGTAAGAATTTAGAACTTAATTTAATTTTCTAAAGCGGTTTGTCATGACAGGATTTACGGGCATGATTTCAATGAATACATACATAAAAACACAAACCTAACCAAATAATTAAGAAATACTTATGTTCAGTAATTTACCATTTCATATTTACTACATTGAGTAACTTATCAAACGACACTTTCACAACTCACAATTACAAATTAAAATGATCTTCAAAGTTAATTAACTCCTAATTAAAACTTCAGTTTAATTAGCACGGATCCTGGGGTGTTGCCACGACAACCCTTTTAACAAACCTGTTATCGCGAGTGAGAGAAATGGTGTCAATCGTTGAAACCTGACAATCCGAACACGTCAAAGCGAGACTCTAGTTTTCCACTTACACCCACTACACCCCACTGTAACTGTAGAACCTAATTTATTCAGTGCTCCACAAGACACGAGTGGCCTGGAGTGGTCGACATTGGAATTTAACGTGAATTCTCTAAAGTTAATTGCGGTAACAAAACTCATACCTTATTCATAAGTGCTAGAGTTTAATTTTGCATGGAGGTTAGTTTAACTTGGAGAAATATTAAGACCCTATTTGTAGGTTTTAAATCTGAAATGCATGTAGATGGAAAAATGATATTCCGTAGAATTTCATATTTCCGTCTAATCCTACGTGAACGTAGGCATATGCTTAATACGATCTTAGCTACGTATTTTGTGATTCACGTAAATAAAGTTCCTTACCTATCCCAGTCTATTCCTGCCAGACTGAAACAACTGTGACTCACGGCACGCTGTACACAACAATTCATGATTCAAACGGTTCATTCATTGTTTATCATTTTTACTATCTCAGTAACTTCATCTTGTATTTAGAAGCTATCACTCCCGCCTCGGAATCCATCTGATATACGAGGAATTATACAAGCATGAGATTCTGAGAACAACATGACAGTGAGCCGGGTTCCAGAGATTTGCTGTCGACGTTTCTGAATTATTATATTAGTGTTCAAGTACTGGAACAATGAACTATATCAAACGTCTCTGGTGAAGACGCTCTCAATAAAGTTTCTGTCTTTGGTTTTACATCTAGCGCGCAATAAATATCTGTTTAAAATTTGAACACTTTTGCTTGTTATTTTATCATTGGTGTTTAATGGCAGTAAGGTGGCCATTTTTACTAAGAGTAGAGACCACAGCTATAACATTACTTTTGGCTGTTAACCCAACTTTTCTCATTACGACAACATTAAATAAATGAGTTGAAAATTACGTCATCAGAGATACTCGTAATTTCCATAAAAATGGGAGGTGTAAGGTGTCATTATACATTTCACACATTACCATAATTTTTAAGCAAACTCTGTAATTACGTGTTTAATGTGTCATAATGTGGCTGTAAAAGAAATTTCAGTCATTTTCATGACGACTTTAGGGATTTAAATTGTAGAAGAAAGAACACCTATGAATGGCAATCTACAAAAGAACTCACCTACATCTCTAGTCGAAATATGTGCGCTTGAAACAATTTAGATTCATTACACACACGCCACACAGTTGAAAGTAACCAGATTTGTTTTTCATAATTTATATGATAGTTAGCCCCGGCTGTAGTAACACGATGATTTTGTTTGGTATTGTTACTTTGAACTTTTGTTTGTACTATAAAAGAAAATTAATATCTGGTAAAAATGGTTTCTAGCCTGAATGATTAAGTACGAAGGTATTGCGTTTCCAACTAAATATGAATAACGTATTCGCGCCGGTAAGCAATAAAGTGGTCGACATATTTATGTTGATTCAAGAAATTCAATAGCTGCGACGGTAATAGAAATTGATGAGTCTTAAGAAGGTTGCAGCTCAAATTGAAAACCATTTAAGTGTTACGAAGATGAAAAATACCATTTCTTGATCGGGGAGTCAGGAAAATACCTCGGAGTATTTGAATTGATTAAATCATTTCAAAGAGATGACATCGATTAGCCATGAGCTTAGACAGTCGCAATCTATCAGCTGTAATGATGATGGAAAAGTAACAAATGAAGGCGGTACCACTTGATTTAGCCACCTTTTTACCCGACTGCCAAGGAAGTTTTATGTTTTTCGCGCGTATATGTTTGTTTTCCAAACGGCTGAATGGATTTCGACAATTAAGGTATCGTTATATTCGTCATAAAAAACCCAAGTGTCCTTAAATAGGTGTTTGAAAGAAAAAACTATATTGTGGATATTTGGCGAGAAATTGTAAGTCGTATATATTTTTTTTAACCGAGTAGGATATCAAAATGAACGAAATTAAAAGGAGATTACAAATATATACAATGTAGGTACTTACATAATACAATTTGTAGTCGGGTTTTTTGGTACTTTAAATTAAATATTACTTGTTTTCAAAAACTACATAGCATTTAATGACGTTTTAAAAGGAAACGTAGAACAATTAAAAAAATGAAGACTTTTCCCATGAAGAATGAAAGTAGCAAATAACCGTTCTTATTACACACAATGTGTATTACCGAATATGAAATCAAAACCCGCATATTTGGACAGCCATATAAAAGCAAAAGCAGCGTGGAGGTCGGTTGCTCTCAGCCTGATTGTTTGTCTACCCCTCAGGGCACAGCTCTATAGCAGCGAGTCCGTATGAGCACAACCTGCTTTGTTATCTACTCCAAAATGTTATGCCTAATTACTTTAACCAATGAACTATTTCTAAAACTCATTTATCAAAAAAAAAAACTAAACCTTGGTAGTTCCTAATGAATGTTCATTAATGTTTAATTTTTCGTCCTCTATTGATTTTTTTATGTTCAGACGTGACACTTCGTGTAAATCGAATAAAAGACAAGAACGAACAACAAGTGCTGCGTCGGCATTATAAAAAATCGGAAGCTAGGTGCAGATGGGAAATTGGGGTCACGGGTGTTCAGAATGGGGACTCTGTGCGCCCACCGAGTGACCTCAGAAATGACGGCGGCACAGTGGTCACGTGCGGCCGTGCACACTTGCACAGCAATGCTCAGGGGAGACCTCTTTTCAATCACCCCAGGGATGTGCCTTAACAGGCGTTGCACAGAGGGGGCTCCGGACAGGTCTTTTAAGAGGAAACAGTATCTATTTAATAACATAAGTACCTGCCTTAAATGGGGATCTAATTTGAAAACAAGCATCATTTAAGTCAAAGGCTAAAAGCTTTATAATAATGTTCATCAAAATACCTAACATAAAAGTTACATTTAAAACGGCATAAAATTCCCTTTGTTTAAAGGAAAATTAGTACTCGTTTGAAACACATACGTTTTATTCAATTTACATATTCATTACGTGCCTAACTTCGTTACGATGCCGGTTGTCTTTGCCCGATTACGTTTGCGCGGTAATCGGCTGAAGTTAGCTGATTACTTATGTATGTGAGTGCCTGATTAAAACCCGGTGGCTATATATTTTCGGCGGTTTGGTATTGTATTAAATATTAATCATTAACATTGGATGTTGTAAGTTGGAGTCTGTTTTATTAACGAAGTCGAGGCAATATCAATCATTCAACCATTTTCAAGTTGTGATCGGTTAAAACCCTAAAGCTGACGACCTGAAATATACTGAAGTCTACGATCAGACACGTGGAAACACTGTCAAAGTGTTACGTATTTCTACAACGACTGTCACCGACCTTGACATTAGCTTTTCGTTAGCTTGACAGTGCTATACATTATTGACTTTTCCACCTTACATATATACAATGCTGGAGGGGTTAGGCAGCGGTGTACCTAATAGGATACCCAGCCATGGTTAAGTCCCATGTAATAGGGTGCGAGCCTATTGCCATAAACCGGACAAAAAATCCAGGCTCCGTGACTGCTACAAAGAATTTCTGATGGAAAAACCCAATGACAATTTGCCCGACTCGGGAATCGAATCCAGGACCTCTAAGCAGTCGCGATTGCGACCACCACTTTGCCGTCTGGATTTCTAGACTCAGCTGTCATTGTCTTTTTTTCTTTTAATTTTCTTGTCAAGTCAAAATGCTTGTGTATATTAATGCAGCTCCTATATTTTATTTAAACATACCTTTATTAACAGTTGAATAAAAACACTATGATATATATAACATATTTTTAATGCTCTCATATTTTTAGCTGATAGTAAACATTGAATTTAATGAAGGACAAGTAACCTTCGCAGTGTTTAGTTTTTAGGTCAATGTCAACACCGAGAGAATACGATAGCATTGAACATAGAATATAATTGAAAAAATATAAAACAGTAGCTTCCTGATTCAAAATAAACAGGATTTACTGCTGTTCTTCTACTGTTACGTTAAACTTAACGTGCCGATATTTTAGAGTAATACCTTCCTGGGGGGTTACGATAACGTCTTAAAGCAAGAGTAATTCCAGTGTGGGAAAAAGACAGAACTATACAGGTCGTCTAGCGCCATCTCTTTCCCACACTGGAGTTACTCCTACTTTAGACGTCATGGTAGGCCCCCTGAAAAGTTTTTGGACGCAGTTTTTGAATTCATATTGCGAAGGCTGATAAGGCTGCATTCAAAGATAGATATCGCTATCAGCGATAAGACCTCCTTTATACCCATAGAATAAGATCAATATTGTAAAAGAGCTGTGTAATCATTTTGGTATACAATTAACATTACAACTTTTTTTTTTTCTGTCTATCTAGAGATTAATCCTACGTAACTGTCGTTCTCGTTTGTTTCAATTATCTATGAAAGTGTATCAACTGTCAGTTAGCCGTAGTTGACTCTAAAGAACCAGAGTTTGAACTTCTAGGCCTCCAAAAGAGATATTCCGTATATCTCATATTAATTTGCATATGGAGCCGTGGCGCCGCGCCGTGAGCAGAGTCGTAACGCCCGGGGCCACACTACCAATACACGCGGCAAAGCTTTGATCTTCACTAGCACTGTCAATTATTCACAGGCCGAGTGCCTCTGTATGCACCTTGGTACTATCAACCAGACGTAGAAAAAACCGAAATTCAGCCTTAATGTTTGAGTAATAAGGAAGCAGTCAAACTGGTAACATTGAGGTGTGGATGACGGTACAGCTTGTATTTGTAGGAGAACCTTGCTGTTTCAAATCGGAACAGTTGCATAAGCATTGGTCTTTGAGGTAGAACTGGTGTAGCAATGAACTGAAGTACGGATTTGAGGGTCTCAGTAAATAGAATGTATTCTATTGGCTACCGTGTTCAATAGGGAAATGTTCCTGTTTCAAAGTAGACAGGGTGGAAAATTGAATGGCACTGGAGAAAGTCAAAGTAACCTTTTGAATTTCTCAAAATAAGATTGGTACTATCCTTTAGGTTAGCGAATCATCTATGATTGTGATTTCAATTAAGCTCAGCAGTTTAACTTTGTTTTTATTATCAAGAAAAAAAAAAGCGTTTTCGTTGTGTCCTATTTAACTTAACCAAAACACAACGAAACCACAAATTTTAATTACCAAAAACTATTTTTAAATCTTTCAACATAATCGCGGTAGTTTGAATATTCATTCTGCTACAAAATTCCGTCGAAACAAAGAACGGAAGAGAAAGCCCTCCTCTACGGAGTGGCACTACAAGTCTTTCAGACGACCACTTGACCTACGATTCCGTCGTCAATCCCAATGTTTGCTATCATTCACTGAAGGAGGCTTAAACAATTCCAGGGTAAGCAGTCTACTTCTGGATGAGTATTTGTGTGCACAAAACTAAATGTTGAAAATATTGGCTATATTTTTTTTTCCTTTATCCGGCATCATGGTGCTTGCAACAGTGCCGAAATATTGCGAACTCAAACAGACAGTAGACACGGTAAATATCCCGTTTCTAGTCTTAATGATAATATTATTCATTGCTGTCTTATTCTCTGGTGTTCCTACACATTTGAAAACATTTTTAAATTCAAAATTGCATTAAAATTTCATTTGATATAGACTTTTTGCTGAGGCAGTTCTAGCTTTTATAAGCTAGCTTTTAATGTCATTAACCCAAAAACAGAAAAAAATGTCTATTGATTTTGACCATGACCTTCTAAGTGCGTACTTATTACTTACACGCAACACGTTTGAAATATGATAGAACTATGGTTTTGGTTATTTGGAACAGCCCTGAAATCTGATATTGAAGACGCCGCCGCCGTCGAAAACTACATGCAACATCTTACAATAAAAGTAGGTCATATTGAAAAGGATATGGATTAGTGATGAGTTTGAGACACCAGCTCCTTGGCCTGGTTTCCTGCGTCAGATACCGGAGGGCGACCGGAGTGAAGCCGGGGAAGGGCAGGCCCTGCCCGACCGTACTCTCGGTACTCAGCCCCCCCTCAGAGTCCGAATCCCCTCCTGAGTCGGAGCAGGCGCCTTCTGAGTCCGACTCGGGCCCGCCCTCCCGGTACCCGTAGTAAGGCATCCTCTCCCGATCACCCGACATTCACTTAAACTTATAAGCTCATTGTATCACTTAATTGTCTATTAAACACTACTTCACCATCTTAGCCGCGGGCTCAACTGTACAAATACGTGTCGGTTATCACCGGGAGCGGGTGTTTGGACTGCTCCGTCACGACATTGTCAACAAACTCCATCGTCGGGGTAGAACAACGAACAACACTTTATCTGGAACAAAATAAAAACAGAATTAGTTTCATAGAAATTGCCGCTTTAAAGAAAAACAGTCGAGTCGTTTGACAAACGTTTTTCAGTTTATTCAAAACTCGCATTCTGAAAGAAACAAAACATAAAAGTGAAAAAACTTATTTAAAAACAGATATAAAAGTAGAAAGTACACTTTTCAGCAGTTTCATTCGCTTCGTATTCAGACTATTTTTCACTACCGTGAAATTTTTCTTTTCATAAGCCTTTAATA
The DNA here is from genome assembly GCA_963576755.1 of Noctua janthina. Lineage (NCBI taxonomy): Eukaryota > Metazoa > Arthropoda > Insecta > Lepidoptera > Noctuidae > Noctua > Noctua janthina. The sequence continues at coordinate 13,381,562 of OY755055.1, forward strand.
AGGAAATGCTCTTGAAAGTTTTATGTAGTGCACAAGTTTTGGCCGACAATATTCGTGGAGCAGTTTGAAATTGAAAATAAATAATAACGGAATGGTAAACAACCACAACGTATAATTATGACGACAAAAATGACTAATGATCTTGCTGCGTACACAAAGGAAGCAATAAAATATTTATAGAATACTTGCGTGCCTGTAATGCTTGCCAGGCTGAGGAGGGATCAAACAATTTACGCAGAGACCTAGTTGTGAAACAATTGATTGTACGAATAGTACAGAGAAAACCACTGTCCTACTTAACGTGTGTGACGAGTAATAATTAGAAGGCCTGCGAAACAAAGTGCTTGTGCAAGATCAACATATAGAAAATAATTAGAAGATGGATGAGCAACTGATTAATTATTTTGTGACGAAAATGGTGATTTTTGTTAGAACTGATGTTCCAAAGCAGAGTCCACCGCAAGTCGGTGGTAATACTTTGACCTTAGGCTGGTTAGCTAAGTACGGAATTTCAATAGAATAAGAGGCCTACGTACTAAGATGTAAACGGACCCTTCACGAAGCCTTCAATCAAACATTATGTATATGAAACTAAAAGATACTGCGCAAAAAAAAAATTGCTGGGAAAGGATTTTTTTGTATGAAAAATCACGTCAGAGTAATAACAAATAAGTATTTAAAAAAAAATTGTGAATTTTCACCTTTAATATCTCCTTTAGGAAAAGGTGGTCCAAAACAAAAAAAAAATGATCGCAATGGCGGGAAGTATCGGTACCTTTCGTCTTTGTGAAGGGTCTTTTTACACCCTTTATTCTGCTTTTGCTACTGCGACCTACCGGACCTACTAAATCATGACGACCAAAAATTTAAACTCAGAGATCAAAGAGCAAGAAAAGGCGGGTGTTCACTTTTATTAAAATATTGACTAAAAATGTGTCCTTAAAACATTTATTTACAGAAACAGATGAAATGGTGTTTCATGATATCATTTCATGATAATCAACTCTCAACTCCTGCTTTTGTTGTTAAATATACCGTTGCGTGAACTATAAAGTTTACACGTCGTAATTTTAACACAATTATGGCACTTCTACATAATATGGTGGTTAATATATTCATTATTACGTTTTGCGGCCCCTGCTTCTCCATGGAACCTATTATCGGTGTTTTAAGACCAATAAGTCATCATGAGATTTGACGCCAATATTGAACATTAACGATCTGGTGGGGACTTTAATAGCTTCTTAATCGATGTCTCATTGTTGGATGAAACAAATTAATAAAGGAAGTAAAGTGTACTACTAAAGTAAACTTACTTTCTTTTATGTCTTCTATTAGGTTTGTTTTAAGATTTAGATTTTGGGAGGCTTCTAATAATAATTATTCCCTTCGTAAAAATATAAATAAAGGGAATAATAAAATAAAAAACATTAAAAAATCCTTTTATAAATGAAATAATAATATTTCATTTATTTCGGGTAACAAAGACCCATAACATTATATACCTTAAAGACTATCGTACATATTTATAAAAAATACCAGAAAATATTGAAAGTAAGCAGTAAAACATTCATGGTTACTACAAAATCTACTGTTAAAATTATCATATGAGGCTTCCTATATACTCATACGAGTAATAACCACCAGGATATTACAGTGATAGACTAAGTCAGAAACTTCAAGATTACTACACTAGTTTCTAAAGGATCACAAGTTAGATCACGTGTCTAGTTTGCAAATATAATGCAAAGCCAGCGTAATCCGACACTCACGCCCTTTAATAAAACGTTGCTAACACTTCTAATACAAGAGCGATTCCAACTTTATGCTAAGCTCTATATTTGCATATACGTTCTACTACATCACTACCTCTTCGTATGAGTGGGAGCCAAAACAAAACACGACGTGTTCAATATTCAAATAGTTTTCAGCCAGTTCGTAAATCGATTTGGTCAAATTTATTATATGCCTTTGTTTGATATTGCCTCATAGCTACTCTGTTATTATATCCTCAAAGAGAACACTAAAATATTATCTAACATAAATCTGATTTGACATTGTTTAGATAAAAGATCTCTTTACATTGAATAATCGAATATTGAATACAGCTTTACGTCAAAATCAGTTTGTTTCACTGAAAAGTTGTGAAACTTTGTTAAAATGATTATGACCCAAACAGTTGGTCCCAAATATTCATGGCATAACTTCGAGTAAACTCATTAAAGAGCCTTACGCAACATGGCGGGTGCCAAAACAAAACCTTTGAAGAAAATAAAAATTGAATTTTGGTACGGCCGAGATGAAAAGCGCTTTGTGGTGCATGCGAATGCAGCTCTCGTTTACTCAGCGGATGCCGACCGATTTCGGAAACAAACGAAAATTTTACGGCCGGCAATTAAGTCGACCGGCGTTCAAACGCGACGCCACCGGCCAAATTACGGCGCGTTAATTTTATACGTTCTCACCAATACAAGCTACTCTGAAAACTTTACCGCTCCATCTTCATTAAAGCGATGTCAAGAGCTTATTAACTAACGTTTATACCTTGTTTTGATAGCGCCCATGCCGTTTGCGGTCGCTTAGGTTTTCTGTAACGGACCTTTAAATTCCTCCAATAAACGAAAGACCTACCGTGGTATACGCTACTTTATTACTACTCTGATCCACATTAAAATTTTACGAATGTAATCTGAGTACCGTGTAGCGTGTAACTGCAATATTTTCACGTTTAATCCCGTTGATTTAGAGGCGGGACGTAAAAATGGATGTAAACATACATGTTATATACCAATAAAATGTATTTCGACCATAACATTTTCTAAATGTTGCCTGTATTTCGTACTTTTCTTATCTTTTATGTGTATCTCATCTACATACTTACATGTACAAAGATTTACTGGGGTGATGTTTGGGTCGTCGACGGATGTCCGTATACATAAAGAGAATGGAGAAAATTGTTTCATCGAGATTTGGTCTAGATAAAGATATTCTGTTCAGCAGTAGCGAAGGGTCATTTTTGTAAGAGGTAATCCGGAGTACATATCTTTAATGTGATTATATTATTTGTCTATAGAATACTGACTGAGCGATTTAACAAAGGAAAGCCAGTAGGAATCGAGTTGTATGGAACCTTCGCCACTGTTACATCTTACGACCTAGGTATTTTAGTAAATATCTTCCAAATTATATTATTTATACGAAAACGTAACGTAACGAAGATGAGAACCGTAATAGAAAACACAATTCTTATTTTCACATCTTATAATCCCTTTCTAACATTCGAAGTCTTTTACTGCTATAAAAATATCAAAACGATATTTATTTTCAAAGTTTTCTCCTAAATACTGTCAGAATTTCATGGCAGGGTCTTAGATTCAGTTCGGGTTCATGACATTATCCGTTCCTACAAACCAATAACTTCAGAACATTCCGACGCTTCTTTGTGGTGCTGGATTTTTCGGTAAGAATCTCCACAAAAAGTTATATCAAATGTCGGCATCACAAATAATTTTGCCCAGAGATATTCAATTGGGAGCCTCGTGAGAGCGTAAAGATTTGAAACGACTGTCATATTTTAGGAACCACAGAACGATCCTAGCCGAGTTCTTAAGAACGGCCGGGATCAAAAAGACGTTTACGAAATAGAAATCTCTCACCCTTTGTCATTTTGATCTACGAGGCTATTGACAATAGACAGAAAATACTGGAACGCTCCAGAACAGCTAAATCTTTATTCTTTTTGTTATTGAAGTACTTCCGTGTTATTTGGTAAATAAATATTTATGGTTGACCGTATTTCGAATCGTACACCCGTTTCGATTCATTTCAATTTTCCGATGAATTGACTTTGAAAATGTGGCATTGTGTGGGTGTTGCATTTTACAAATATTGGAGTTATATTCTTATAGCTCGGTGATGATAAAATATCTTTAATCTTTGTCCCATAAAATTTGTGAATATGTGGTACTATTTTCATTGAATGTTACAGAATCTACAGCAACTGAAGCCTATGTTATACGAGTAGAATAGTATTTCGAACAACTAAGAATACTAATACGAAATTACAGTTCCTTCAGCAAACTGTAGACGACAAACAGCTCGACAATTCCCACAAATTACTCAGAGCAAACTACTAAGAGATAGAAGTACAACAAGTTCGATACTAGGAAATAGAAATGTGGAAATAAATAGAGAGACACACGGACAATGGCACCAACAAATGTGAAGAAACACGACACTAGTAGCCCGTATTAGTTGCAAGAGAACTGTATAGCTCTGAGGGCAATCGTCTCGCTATTTGTCCCGGCAATCGATTCCCGCAACTACACCCATTATTCGAGAATTTTCACATTGTTTTCTTCTTTAGAAAAGAATTTCTTTATTCTTTTGTTTTTGAGTTTGTTTCTTTTTTGTTTCGCAACATTTTGTAAGTACAGTTGTTGATAATTATTTTTGAGACACAGAAATAAGTTGTTCAATTTCATGAATAAGTAACTGTGTTTATTGATAAATTACTTAAACCATTAGGGTTTTGCTATTAATGCACTTTTTCTACTACAAAACTGATGTTTAAATATCAGGGCCTCAAAATATATTTTTTATTTTCATTCCATTTGACTGTTTGTTTTAAAATATTCTTTATAGCTTTGAATTTTAAAACACATCAAACATTCACAGGATTAACCAAAAATGCCACGCGTTTTAAAAATAAAAATTTCCATCTAAAGCGTTATGCATTTTATTATATTTTTGTGCGATCTCTTTTCGCTTGGACATTCAGTTTAGGAAATTAAATTGATTTTAAAACCCTTCCATTACTTTTAAGAGTCCTTAACGAACCCGAGTATATACCCATTGATACTCTTTCCTTTTGTAAAGCTACATAAAAGTATTTTCATTAAAACTTCCAATAAAGATTCGTATAGATTACTCCATGACAAAAGAAATTCCGATCACATACCGAAATCTTTTTCTTTTGATGGCCACAAACAACTTAGGTTGCCTAAAGTATATTTATAGGGTCTGATATCGGCAGTTTAATATTAAGAGGGACAAGGATCGTAAACACATTTTTCTTACAAAACGTTTTGTTAGACGGAAGGAGTTATTTTGTGGGAATGGACAATAGAATGAAATGTTGTCTAGACTATGGTCGCGAAGTATTCAAGTACATCGTTGGGTAGCAAGTACCGTCTGAAGCTTACTTTATTACTGATTTATATCGTGTTAGCTTTACCATCTGTCTTAGTTACTACGACGCGACGTTTAGTTAGACAAAGGTCAGCTATATTTTGTTAGGGAATGTGACATTTACATTTACTTACATACCAACATTTATTTATACAGAAAACCAAATTAAGCATTACTGGCAGACTAAAGCAAAACGAGCATCAACATTTGGCAATGAAAACCGAATTGAACGTTATCTAAATGGCACGGCCAATCAAATGTCAACTACCTGCAACAAACGTAACACTAACACACTCCGTTTCTTTTAACGGACCGAACACAAAAGATACGCCCAGTAAGAGTTCCAAAAAACAGTTATCAACACAAACGTATCTCGTTGAGTGAAGTATTTTGGCGAACGTCGCGAAGGTAAGGCAATTAAAGTTACTGGCACACTTCCTCGGCATGCGGGGAAGGAAATCCCTAACACCGGTACCCAGGTAATAAAGGTACATACAAATAAATGTGTGTACAGCCATGAGCACTAATACGTATACACTTAGCAAGATTCAAAAGGGAGTTTTTCTCGTGAAATTACGATTAATTCTTCCTATTTCGTATTAGTCATCATCTGCCTAGCCTTTTCCCAACTATATAGGGTCAGCTTCCAGTCTAACCGGATGCAGCTGAATACCAGTATTTAACATGGAGCGACTGCCTATCTGACCTCCACAACCCAGTTAATACTGGGTAATACGATACCCCTAGGTTAGACTGGTTGTCAGACTTTTTGGGTCACTCACTACCTAACGTCTGTCAAAGATCTACAAATGACACACGGGACCAACGGCTTAACGTGCTTTCCGAGGCACGGAGGAAACTCGGTATGTAATGGGTGGTCACCCATCCACAGACCAACCTAGGCAAGGACGGCTTAACCTAAAGATCGATCCGAGCGGCTGTTATTATTTAGCCACGAGCTCCTACTATTTCCCGACTATTTTGTATTAGTATGACTACCAAAATACTATGTTCGTAACAACATCAAAATTACAATCGATACAGTAAGCGAAAATCATTTTTAAAAGTTGTTACACGTGTATAAATATATTAGTGCTCGTGACTGTACAAGTTTACATACAAATAAATGTATGTGTATCAGAATACTTAATTCAATGGCAGTGGAAATGAGCTCTATTGTAAGTGTGATGTTATCGCAGTAAAAAGGTCGGGACGTAATTCTGGAACTCTTTTATAGCTGTGCTGTATTGCTTGCCAATAGTGTGGCTATTGTCCAGTGAGTGACTGAAAAAGGCAGCTATAAGATTTATATAACCATTTTCACTGTTACAAAAGCAACAAACGGCAAAAAAGTGCTGATGAGTTTTCAATTCTCGGCTTGGCGCCGAAAGTTTAAAACACAATAGCTTACTTTTATTTAGGCAGTTATTTTGGTGTCCTAAAACGAGCATAAGTATATAAGAGACGAAGATATACCTATATTCAGTAATCGTACTTCAATAACCGTCAAAACATGTATTTTACTAGTGTCATTTCATCTTTTGCACCAAGTAAACTTAATATGCAAGATTTAAGAGTGTAGTCTCATCTCCATGCTTGAATCTTGTGAAGAGATAGGAACTGTATTCTTTAAGTAGTTGTTATGCAATTTAATATGCTAATATTAGGTATGTGAAAAAGGCGCTTTAGAGGAGAACGTCTATTAGAAATTATGTAAAAAGTAAATTAGTTTATTTGTAAATGATTTGAACTTTAAATAGCATCATGTTACTCAATGTAATACCACTGTGTTGGATAGAAACTGCTAACAAAGCGACACAAAACCAATGTCAGCAGTAGCTGCATCAATACATCACTGAAAACCGACTTTCTAATGACGCCGTGCAATATTAATCATGCAAATGACAAAATAACAAAGTCCATTACTCCGTGTTACACGTTGAACTCGTAAATCATGAAGTAAAGCGTGTTCCCACAAAGCCGTAGCTCCCGGCTGTTAAGTAAAATTCTAATATTTTATTCACCGACGCCATATTGTTTTCTCGATGCTTCCATTCGGTAGCTCAGTGCCAGTCACGGACTCCTAACACTTATAAATCGGTTTTATTGGAAACATTACTTTCAACACCGATGATAACAAATCGCCCTTTAAGCTTTTTTAGAAGAATAATTTACGATATTCTTCGACTTGAAAAGAGATTTTAATATTTATTTTATATTCTTTCATCGCGGATTGTAAAAGGTTGACATCGTCAATTAATTGCTTGAATTTTATTAAGATATCTTTGTTTGATGTTGTCATGTTTAAAATAATATTTAATTTATTTCTTCTCCTTTTCATCTTCGCCTCGAGAGAGGTAATAACGAGGAAAGGGAATAATTAATTCTAAGCAATTATCCAATTTGCACCGAGTTAATGATTGAGTTCCGTCGGACTTCCGCGATCCAAAACTTATGCTAGTAAAGTAATACCTGTTTTTACTAACACTAAATGAATGCTTAAATACCATTACACTATTGGAAGTTTAATAAGCATTGAATTTTTTTTTTTTTTACTGTACGGTAGGACAATGTCATGGTATTAAAAGAGAATAAAACTTAGGTAACATTACTAATGACCTAAGAATGTCATTGACACTGAAAACTAGTACGTACTAATACTAGTGAGCAATAAAATCGTGACCATAGAATCCGTGCGCATCATTATCGTGATAATGATGCGCACGGATTCTATGGTAGATTTAAACTATTCATAACTTAAAAGAATATCCAACGGTTGGTCATAAAATAAATATAAATGTGTGTGTAATAAATAAATGTAAAATATAGGTAAGATTATTCTCAATTTTAGCGAACAAACTGTCGAAAGACCTAACCAAACATTTACTTTTTCGGTTCGTTGTCCCGAAATTCCTTTCACTAAACAAACAAATAAACTAGGTACACATTCTCCATAGAAAATGGCACAACGTAATGCAGGAAGTCGCTTTGTTTGTTGGGAATGTCGCTTGTCACGAAATCTTTTTGTTCAAGAGCGGTCGAGCCGAGACGAACGAAATGGCATGTCGTGAATGATCACCCATAGCGCAACCAACCTGAGTGCAAACAGATCAAAGCGGTCATAGGGTTGACGCCATCCCGGTATTAATACCGCTATTTTAATGAACATACCAGATTCCCGGTATTCCGATATTAAAGCGCGTGAGGTTATCGGAAAATAGGTTGAAGGCTTGAAGCCACTTTGCAGCATTATATTGAATATTCTCTGGAATTTCATCCGATGTATAAATAATTTTTGTGTTAGGTTAGTGTCTTAGAAAATCCTTGAATGTTTCTAAATCAAATAAAACTTTCTGTAGTAACGTTTTTATTATAAACAAGCGTCATATTTTGATGGTGCTTGTACGTCATTTGTTTTTGTTTACACGTCGTCACTCGTTTTTATTCCGGGACTATTTGAAATGTTTTAATAATAACGTAATGCAGAAGATAATATGTTTGACATCTTCATAGCAAACTTGACAAGAAACATTGCAATATTAATATGTAACACCATAAGGCTTACCATTGAAATTGATACCCATGGTGAATCCACGTAGAAAATGAACACGATGCGTCTAAATCCGACCCTATCAACCCATACGGGACAGAAGATCCTCACAGCATTAAAGTACAATGTTCAAGAGCTGCCTATCACATAACCCCTAATCACCAGCGATGCCCCCGAGACGAAAAGAATGGCCCATTGTTACCGGGAACACGGAACCTGCGCTCTATATCTTGCCTTTATGCCCGTACGATGGTATCAACCCTGTATCGATAGCGAGTGTATTGAGCTATACGCGTGCTCGTGATGTGTGATGTTCGTATCGCTCCTCACAATAGGTGAGCGTTATTTCTGTTCGTCTGCCTTGACTCCAGACGCGGTCGGGTGTAAGTACCAAACGTCTGTGTTCCATGTTACCACTATCCACATTCTACATATTGATTGTAAACATCACTGGGCACGCACGGTTCGATGTATTTCGTGTATCCGTGTATTCTCGGGTTTAGTGTCGGAATGTTTTGTGAATTTTGGCCGCCACTGAATGGGTTTGGTCAGGCTTTTCGTTTGCGTCTACCAGTCGAATAGTTAATCACTTTGCTAACACATGTTTTAGATATTTAGGGCGTTTTGGACAGTAGTATATGCGTCATGAAATGTTGCAACCTACTGATATTATGGATAAATTACTTTTAATTTAATTATATTTGAATCCAGGGACGTATTTGATAGCCAATGCGCAGATTGATTAATTTTTGTAATTTACTTTTGTCTGGCATTCGTAAGTTTCTGCGACCAAATACAGATCTTTCTGTTCCACTGTGTTTAGGAATATCTCACTGGCGGTTTAACCTAAACTTTAAACCAATTGCTTCAATTTTGGCAAAGATACAAGTGTAAGTCTGAACCACTCACGGATGGCAAAACATAGAAATTAGGCGTAACTACTCGATAAATTCCTTTTGCAAAGGCATATACAATTTGGCAGTTAGTCATCAAACCTCATTTAATCACAGTTGGAATTGTGTCGTAAAGGAATGCGCTAGAGCTGTGACATTAGCTGAAATAGACACGATTTTGATCGATGATTTCACTGTGTTGGTATCTCGGTTCTAGACATCTCTAGTTAGATGTTACTGGTGGGCTACTGGGCTATTTATAATGATTTAGGAATTAAGTTGGTTGTTCGATGATTAAGTTAATTTGTAGATATTAATGAGCCGGTTAAATCATTAGTGAAATGATACACAAAAATCATGTAGCTACAGAATTGATCAAGATAATAAATTGCCTTTTTAACTGCTTTCAGTTTTTTGTTTAACCTTATTTTATTATCAGTCCTCAACTAAATAAAAATGTTGTCACCAGTAAGACTTTCAGCTTAACTCAACCGAAACAGAAGACGAAAGTCTAAACGCTGAAGACTCTAACTAAATTAACTAACTGAAGTAAAACCTTAATTGCAATTTTTCTTCATTACCCTATTGTGTTCAGGTGAGTGAAGGCACCCCTTTGAGGGGTAGAGAGGGGAGGAGTCTTTTAATTAACTAATTTATTGTTACGTCAAGTAATAATATCTCAAGTTTCACCCACAAAGGGAAACAGACGGCTTTATACAACAAATTGTCACAAAGTTCAAGAAATTGTAAAAGGGTTTTCTAGTAAGTAGAACAGAGAAATTGTTAGAATATATTTTATGTTACGACTTGAACTTGAAGTCTAGGTAAAGTGAAGGCAATATAATTTAGACACTTCTAGACAAAGAGCCTCATATGTTTTTCTGAGTGTTGCGTATAATTTGATATTGTTTGGTGCAGACGTTGAAGTTAGCAAACAGCTATGAGTTTTTTTTTTAACAATAACGTTTTATCATGTCTACTAAGGCGTAGAAGTACCTAAAACTTGCTGTCTCTAAGGTATTTTTACTAATAAGGCATAAGAACAGAGTAAAACAGCGGTTTAAATAACATAATATCATCACAACATCACGCCTGTAATCCCCAAAGGTTCAGGCAGAGGTGTAATATATAGTACACCTACATTTACGAATAAATTTGATTTGATTTGATTTGACCCTCATTTCGCTAGTTATATATAAGTCCCATGTAATAGGCGGCGGACGTATTGCCATCAACCGGGCATAAATACACACTCCGTGGCTGCTACTGAGAAATTGATGATGGAAAAACCCAATAATTGCCCGACCCGGGAATCCAACCCAGAACCTCATGCTCAGCAGTCGTGATTGCTATCACTAGACCAACAAGCAGTGTAAATAGTGATACGGACAATATACTAAAACTACTCAAGCCACATACATACAAATCACAGGTACCAAAAAGGTTTCAGAGACAAGCAGTAGTTGGTTTCTAAGCGAACACAACCTATTACTCAGAAAGCTCATTTGATGAACGTGCTCAAGTATTTGTTTCATTAGCTAAGTGATTCCACAAGATTCGGGAATTCGAGACCTCAATCACGGTTTCTTTTGGTCTCTATTTGCTTTACTAGAACTCACAATATGGTCAATGTATTCAGGTAGAGATAAAGGACCCCAGAGACGACCCAAAGGCGGGCGACAAAAATTACCCGCGATACAAGACGAGACAGGTAATTTTCTTCGCTGTAACACAAGAAAATTTATTTGACGTAATATTATGTGTACCGTGTGACGGGTCCCTAATTAATCTTGAGTCTGATACTGTAATATTTCATAGCTTAACGTGCACGTGAATGATGCACGTTAGGCCAGAATAAACCGTAGACTATGGTAAGTTTACTTGCACATTTTAATATAACTATTTAAGCAGTGACAGCCTAGTGGTGTGACCGTTGGACTGCCAAATCATAGGTCTCAAGTTCGAACCCAAGGCACGCACCTCTGATTTTTCTGATTCATGTATAATCATCACTTGCTTCGGTGAGGGAAAACATCGTGAGGAAACCAGCATGCCTGAGAGATATTTCGTGACGGCATGTTAAGCCAAGTCAGAGGCCTATGGGCGGCATAAAAACTCTGACACCAGGTTACGAACTAACCATACGATAAAGAAGAAAGAAGAAGATAACTATTTTCGCTATGTACATGCTAGCTACAACGCGAAACGACGACTAAATCTCCGCATTAGAAATCGACGCATGGATCAGTATATTAATTTCCGTTGAAACATATAAAATAAACAGTAATTTCGCCCCGTGCTAATAACGTTATACGTAACAAAGTTGTTGAGAGGTTTATTTTCAATGCAAATACGTCAACAATAACTGTTTGTAGACGGTTCCATGTAAACTCAATCTGCTCCGTAAATTCCACTAACTAGTAAATCAGTGAGTAATTATGATTTATGGTATTTCTTTCCTGGGTATTCTTACATCACATAACAACACGCCTGTAATTCCCGAAATGTGTACCCTAATACATAGTATACCCAGGGCCTATCGCCATCAATTGGGCACATCCAGACTAATTTCCTGGTGGAAAAAAAAACCAATAACATTTTGTCCGCCCCGGAAATCAAAAGCAGGACCTCGTGCTCATCAGGGGCGCTTGCGACCAGTAGGCATCTAGATAATCTATACAAAAAAGGGACGTTTTGGAATAGCCACACTTTGTATTTGCAAAAAGACTGTGTCTTCATCGGTCTAGTGAATTTCCTGATATTTTTTGTTGTTGTTGTTTGTGTGACAGTAACAGTGATGTGACAGTCGGGTTGTCAAGTCATACGTCTCAAGTTCGAAACCAAGACACGTACCTCTGATTTTTCGAATTCATGTGTGTATTATATAATTGTCACTTTCTTCGGTGAAGGAAAATGTCGTGAGGGAACCAGTATGCCTGAGAGATATTTCTCGACGGCATGTCAAGCCAAGTCAGAGGCCGGTGGGCGGCATAAAAACTCTGACACCAGGTCTAGCCGTGTCTAGTCACAGGATAAAGAAAGATCTGGGAGAAGCGGTTGTTCAGCTGCGGACTTTGATTTAATTGTGAGCAGAAAATAATATATTGTCCAAAACAGCTCTTCCAGTAAATCTATGACAGCGTCAGTTATATTTCTCCAATCTTTCTTTTCAAGTAAAAAATCTCGGCGCAAAAGGGTCGTAGTATTTGATAGACGAAGGGTTGGCACCCCGTCATTTACTGGGCAATTTGTCAATATTATGAAACGAACCAATCTTATTGAAGGTAAGAGAAATAATAATTCGTGGTGAAATTCGACATGAATATTACTATACTATTAGTAAAAGAAATATTAATTTTATTGAACATGGTGAAGTTTTTCTACATTTATAAATATTGTATTTATTAACAAAATTAAGGTTTTGCCGAAACCTATAGTAGGTCACACAGCACATAGGCCACTTTCCGCCATTTCATGTTATAGATGCCGAAGACATAGAGGAGTATGGAAGAAGGAGACATGCTGCGCCGACTCCAAATAATTGGAAGCAGAAAAATGATGATTATGATATAGGGGCCGAGCCTATTGTCATCCACCGGGCGCAAATCTAGTATATTCATATTTTAATCTAGATTGGAACATAGGGCCAGTTTTCATTATAAATAAAAACTTGCCTGTATTGTATTTATAGGTATACACCATTTACGAGTGCTATATTTAATACCCACTCATTATAAGTAGTAAATGTGATGCATGAAGATAAGAGCCCCACAACATGCTTATATTGTTATGATGGATTACTGCAGGTTTTAAAATTAGTTTAACAACACTGAGCTTTTATGAGTAGGAAAGCCATAATGGACTTAATGTTTAAAGTTTTTATCCATACATTATGGGCATGTATACAGATAAAAACTTCACAACATTAAACTGAGATTAATGCATAATGTTGTGATAGGTTTTTTTTCTACTTTATTAATATTTCATTAATTCAATCTTCTTCTTAGCGTGTCGATGGCAATCTAAATTGTGTCGGCCCAGAACTGAACCACTGGTTTGGCGCTTTCGGTAGCGTCTGTAGTGAACAAACAACAGGACACGCATAACACGATATTAAGTGCCCCATCGTTTGTAGAACAGCACCACATTTACACTGCAGGGTAGAGTTATTAACGCATCTCCACCTGAGCAGGTTTTCCTTGCTGCGGCCAACCTGGGTCCGGAGTCTATTTGAAGACTTCCAGGTCAGCCAATAATGTAATACAATATAATTCAATTTAAATTATATTATGTTTTACATTTTTAAATACTTTCAAAAGAGTAAACAAAAAAGTAGATAGTCCATCGGCATCGGCCAAGATCCAGGCTGCCGGTGGTCAGGGCTCCAGAGAGAGAAACCTCCTCACTATGCATTCCGTGCCCAGGAGTACTGCTGTATGTCTATTCTATTTATTGTTATTGTTAGATACGTTCACTTCTGCTTGGATTAATATTGGTACGTACCAATAATCTTATATTGGACGTCAAATATTGACGGTAGTCTTGCCAAACGCAATATCTATTATCGCAAAAACATTTTCTTCTACCAAACTTTTGCTTAGATAAAAAAACAAAAGTTACCTATAATAAAACCACCAATCAACTGATAGGAATCTAAGCAGCTATAAATAACTAGTAAATCGGCGCTATTGAATACCTTCGATTATCTAAATGCTACATTTTGTTGAAAGGCATTTTATCTTTATCTGTTTTCAATATTAGAAGTTAAAACTTTAATACATTGACGTAAGCTGAAAACCCGTAATTCTAGGTAAAGATGAGCCTTTTCTTAAAAACACGTTACTTAGAATCTCGATAGCAAAAGACAATGTTGGTATCTTTCCAAGCAATCTTGAATGAGTTGATTGTAGATCTCTTTGTAAAGAAAAACAAAAGAACCGAAAAAATTTCAGTATTTTTTGACACTTGATTTTTACACAAACTTGTGCGCTAAATATAAACGATTTAATGGCGTCGATATTAAATCTACACAAAAATAAAATTGAAGTGTCTGTTTCTATTTTCAAAATAACAGCTTTTTACTGAATGCTTATAACCAATTCATAGTCTTTTATCATGGATGTTGCAGAAGACTTAGACGTCTAATACTGACCACTGACATGAAAGTATAATACTTTACTGCAGTTCTCGGTTTGAATAATTACCTCGCCTGCGGCTCGGGTGTGAATTCCGTCTAGACTGCAATAACAAAATTTCCCTACTTATACCAAAATGTAAAATTTTATTCGAATATAATTCTAGTTAAATCTCAGCAACATCTTTAGCAAGGACAAAAACATGAGACGGGAACAAAGACTAAGAGTGCAAAGGACCACGGAGCCAACCATCAGAAAACGTTTCATATGCACGAAAATGTAAGTAGTTTCATAATTACTGTAGTTTTCGAATCACGTAAGACCTACTTTTACATTGTTCAAGTTTGTATGTTCGTAATTTCCATTTTAGGGTAATGATATGTTTGACACTGTAATTATAATATGCCTGTGGCTTACGTAGTCTTGTTCAGGTATGTTAACGAGCGTTTAGTGAAGTATTAAAATTATCTATTTTGGTAACGACCACTGTAATGTAGCAATTTGCTACCTATTGATTTTTTCTGTGAATTTTCTTCTTGGTTATTTTGTAAGGCAATTTGTAATTAGTTCCAATAGATGATAACTCCCACAGAGCGTGATACAGATACATTTAAACCCATTATTTATTTAAAGGAGGCTTTTAATATTGGTATACATTCAAGAAAACTGACATTTGACACAACGATGACGATGATTGAAAAGTCAAAAATGGGTTAGATTGACATAAGGGCTTTATCAGAATGACCACTTTAAATGTGGCTGTTCATAATAGCGTCAAGAAAAAAAGCATCGATATGTCAAACTCGGTACTTAAATTCTTTTTTTTTTCTACTTTGCGCGTCGATAGACTCAAATAATATTCGACCATTATATTGCTACCTGCACAGATAAGTTGGTTGAAGTGTACTGATTAGCTTATGTCAAACAAAAAAGTCGTTGTAACAAAACAAAACACTTTGAAAACGGTTATTACATTTCTAGGCCTTACTGTGGTCTGTACTTAGATTATGTAGCTTAGGAAGACTTCAGCTAAATAATCTAAGAACAGGATCACCGATTTTACAATATATTTTTTATCATTACATTTTATGGTTATCTGCCTAGCCTTTTCCTAAATATGTTGGGGTCGGCTTCCAGTCTAACCGGATGCAGCTGAATACCAGTATTTAATATGGAGTGACTGCCTATCTGACCTCCACAACTCAGTTAGTACTGGGCAATACGATACCCCTTGGTGAGACTGGTTGTCAGACTTTCGGGCCACTGACCACCTGTAACGACTGTCTGAAGATCTATAAATGACAGCCGGGACCAACGGCTTAAAGTGCTTTCCGAGGCACGGAGAAACTCGGTATGTAATGGGCGATCACCTATCTACGGATCAACTTAGGTAAGAGCGGCTTCCGAGCGGGTGTTATTATTTAGCATTAGCATTTATTATTAGCATTTTATGGTATTGATATAAATTCATTACCAATCTCGCACATAAAAAAGCGCTTTAAAAATTCGTAATTGTATTAAGTGCGGTATGCAAATACATGTACATACATAACATAAGGCTGGTCGTTAGCGCTGGATTAGCTGGATGTCGCTCCGGCGGTTTAATTGCGTCTATTTTAGATCGTGTTTACGGAATTCAGCGATGTCGATAGTAATACTATGTGCTTTGAAATTTTGATAAGATTGATTTGGGACATAAACATAACATAACACCACCACACCTGTAATCCCCGAAGGGTTAGGCAGAGGTGTACACTACATTTCGCCAGTTATGTTTAAGTCGCATGTCATACGGAGCGAGCCTATTGCCATCTACCGGGCATGAATAAAAATAAAACACATCAAATCATAATATGTGTTATGGGTTTTTGTTACCTGAAGTAAATTATGGATTATTATTTTTATAAATCAAGACTCCCTGGCTACTGAGAAATTCCTAATGGAAAAACCCAATAACACTTAGCCCGACCTGGGAATCGAACCTAGGACCTCCCCCAACTCGTTCAGATGATTTGGGACATTCTTCTGAAAATAATTTTTTCGATGACGTCCATTTAGGATCACCATGTAAAACTTTTAACTGTGTTCGAAAGTTATTATTGGTCTGGAATATTGACACTGACAGCTCTTAAACGCGGTTTAGATGTGCTGATCGTGTTCAGTTTCATGAAATACACGTTTATACGTATACGTAATTTGGGCAAAGCAAGTCATCTAGGCACACACATTATGTATTTTTATTGACATTATACTTGCGGGAATACAATTTACATCCTAATTATATATTTTGCAAATAGTTACGGTAAAAAACGTAAAAGCTTTAGCCAAAAGATAGGTGTAGAGATAAAAATGAATTTTAGTAGATTGTCAATATAAAAATTATTACCACAATTAATTGATTGCTCTTTTAAAAATGCCATATAAAATCAGAAATGATACTAAAAGGCATAGAAACAGACAACGAGAAAAGAAACTCTAAAACAGATACGATTGTCTCTGAATGATTGATCTCAACTCAACATTCATTGTTATTTTGCTTTTTCTTCTCGTTGCCATAAGGTTTATGTTAGAGGTAGAAAATCTGTGAAAAGACTGTTCATGCGACTCGTTATCGGTTGTTGTTGCTACCGTCAGTACCGACAACGGTTCGCCCCCGCCTCCCGAACGTGATGAGTGACAGCTCAATCAAAGCCACACGGATTTCGTGCAGCCTCGGCCGAATCAATGTTTCAGTATGGTTAAGTTTGAGGCTAAAGGTGTTTCCCAACATTATCAAACACTAGCACTTCGCCCGCGAATTCGTCCGCAAAAGTGTAATAGCTCGGCTAATATGCATTATATAAAAATAATTTATAGCCTATAGCACTCACGAATAATATAGCTTTCAATCAGTGTAAAAAAATAATAATTGGATCATTAGTTCCGGAGACTACCTCCTATATACAAACTTACAAACAAATACCATTTTTTAATATTAGTATAGATGATGTCATTTAGTTGGTGACATGATGAAAACCAGAAGCCGAAAACCAGTAATGTCATTAGGTACTGCTGATACATTTTAACAATTATTTTGTACACAGAACGATGAACAGCGTCTAACTAATGCTTCATGTATTCATCTAAGCCAGTTGGTGACGTAGTAAACCCAATATGGGTTTACCTACCTTCAACGTCCAATGTACCTTCAATATTGAATGAGTGTCCACCTTACAGGTTATGGCATGTTCTAGCAAGCCCAATGTATACCATCACTACTGTTCCTACTTCTCTCAGCTCTTATGACTTATGATTAAGCTCTTGCTCCATTTAAATATGTTCTAGGCTTGCATCACGATGCGCGTGAAGCGAAATTTTACAGAACAGAAGTTGCGCGTGAGTTAATTTCCACGTAAAGTATTGCGTAAAGATAGTGAACCACTTTGCAACAACTAATATAATCATAAACACAACTAAAATACACTTTAAGTGCTCCAGCACGTTAAACGATATTCGCTCACAAAGTTGCACCGAAAAATGCTTCTTCATCATAATTTATGCATCTCGAAATATTACAAATCTCCCATGCATTATGAGATTTAATGCTGCACGGTACATTGCACATGAAAACGCTGAGAGAGCGTAATACACAGCTAAACACGACGACAACAGCGTTATCAGCATGAACCATTCAATACTACGGGCTGCAGCCCGTATGACGGGATGACGTTACAGGATATCAAAAGCTTGTTCAACGTTGGTTAATCTCACCGCACCGACGACTTCGTAACGCGCTTTGTTGCCAATTGTTTACTTTACATTCTATTTTGGATGTCCATCATCTGGGCATTGTTAGCGTGTGTTTACGCCGCGCCGTGAGAGGACCGATCGAACGGGCAGCGCCTGCGGCCGAGCACGCCTTTTGTGGGCGGTATTCACCATTATAGAATCACTATCTTGGATTTTTCTCGATACATATCCATTATAGGGCTATTTGGCGCTAAATAAACATTACATTTTACGACTGTGACGTTATACAATATCATGATATTGCATGAGCGTTCCAGCTTTGACAGGATGGAAATTCAGACCACGTAATCGCACAGTGCATTCCAATGTGTATAATTAAAGTAAATTCAACAAGTAGTATCAATGAAGTGGCTCGCTCAAGGGAACTCAAAAATAGAACTAAGGGGAAACGAAATGTTACTGAAAGATGCGAATCAGCTAATAATACTTCGTGATTGGATCAAGATGTTGTTGGATGTTGTTGTTAAAATCTGCGCGAGCTAACACTGCAAGTGGATGGGTTTGACATACCGAGTTACAATATTATGAAAATCGAAATGATGGCGTAAGATTTTAATGTAGATATTGAATATGGATACACACCCACATTCCACACCTTTGCAATCACGCTACTGAATGCTCACAATGCAGTGAGCATGAATGTTTACATTGCGACGACAAGCGAATCAATGCCGAATTGCCGATGGTGATGTGAGTAAGATTGTTTGACTTACCACGTGAGGCATAGTTAATAGACGAATCCTATATCTTCATAGTTTTTCTATGAACATTACACAACACCATGAAAAGTGAGTCACTGCGAAAAAGTTCTTGTTCATATATTTGCTTTATATCACGTTGACTTTTATGATTTTAGTTGCTGTTACAGTGTGGAATATTGTTTGAAAGATTTGGCTTCAAGCTTCTAGTCGAAGGATGCCTCCTGATTGATTCATTGCCTGTTCCGAAAACACGTGGATATTATTTCGACTTTTTATTACAGTCACATATTTGCTAGAAATATTTCTTGCATCATGAATCTTAAAACACAATGGTTTTCAACGTCATATTTTGACAGAAATTTCCTCTATATCTGTCAATACATTGTAGTAAAGTTTATTTTTATTTCAAAAGAATTTCGGAAAAGTTGAATGACAGAATGTTTTCTGTACATTAACATTGGTAGCACGGCTATTCTAAGCGGTTGGCATCTGTGTGTTTTCAATAATGCATTTAAATTGATTGATGACTTCTGATAAAACATTAGTCTGTGAAGATAAATCTTGTTTCTATTCAAAGTTTTTCTTTGTCGGTCATTTTTAATGTACGAACTCGTAAACATAATTTACCTATGTCTGAACAGAATTTACTTACGAAAAAAAAAAGTTATTTCGGAAAATAATGACAAGACGAAAATAAAAAACATCAATACAGGTACATACACAAACAAAAGGTCTTTGAGTGAACCCAGTAACGCAAAGCGCACGGTAATTAAGTTTGCAAACCTTAGCATTTGGCAGCTTGCCGACGGACTCGAGCGAACTAATAGAGAGCTGGTGGTCGCATGCCTGTACCAACGACATTTTGTTTGTGATTGTACACCACGCACCCGATGGGATTCTGTCCAACTGTGCTGTTTGTGTAATCGACTTTGATTAAGTGCTATGTGGACTCAGCTAAGGTTAGTGTTAGTTGTGGCGTGTTGCTGAAGGTCTTTGTGAAAGAGCAACGGGTGTATTTGCATGTGTTATTGAGTAGCTCTAGCTTGTGTTAGTAAAAAATTGTTCACGTAAAATTGCCGGTGGTTGAGACAAATGATAAGACGAGACTACTACGACGACGAGATTTATTTATTCCTTGCCTTATTTCAAGACTAGTTTCATGTAAGTGCGTCATTTAATTTTATTATGTAGGTGCAGTCTTACCACGCATTCTAAACAGTCCAAACCATTTTCATGAATTAATAGACCCTCATATGTCTGTGTGCCATTCCCTAATTGCCAAGTACCTACATAATTAACTACACTACATCTCCATAATTCTAAAGTGTATAAGTTTAAATCATTACGTAGTTAATTTCTGGTTAGTCCCTAAATGTAAACATCGGTACACTCGTTCGCACGGCATATGTTGCTCCAAGGTTACGGAGATTTTTCGTTCACCGTCATAATTTACTTCGGCCTGTTTCGATTGTTATGATACTTGATTTATCGAGTGCATATTTTGTTTCGACGAAAGCTTGCGTAGAACGGGGTTGCCATGAATCATACTAACGTCCCGACGGGATAAACATTTTCTTAACACAATGAAAAGGTCAAGACTGCTGTTCAATTGTCTATTTCACGCTTCTTATGTGTAGTTTGAAGTGTTTTCAATAGAATACAGAGAAGATGTATATGATAGTTTTTTTTTCTTAGCCTGTCATGTACCCCACTGCTGGGCCAAGGCCTCCCCTTTCACCTTCCAAACCTCTCTATCTTGTGCCATCTGATAGTTATATTATTAATTCCTTTATTTATTTTCTTTACACATAATTTACATTTTTAAATATTTCAATACAAAGTAATATAAAATTGTAGCCTACCGGCATCGGGAACAGGGTATGAGCTACCGGTGGTCAGGGCTCTTGAGAGAGAAACCTCCTAACGATAAATATTATTTATTTTATATAATCTTTTATTTACTCTGATTTGGCAAGGTGAACTAGACTACATACATATTTTGAATGCAGGAACAGATTTTTAATTTAAACTAGTAATATTGGTAATATGGGGTATATTTACAAATAAGCACGAGGATTGCTTCATAATAACTAAATACAACCTCAAATATGTACAAAAGCTGGGATAAATCATAATATTATATGTGAAAGGGTTCACAGCGCATTTATTAATACTATTAACGACTTACGAAGTAAAACCAATTTGTCTAATTTATTAGAGAGCTTTTGGTAATGTGTCAAGTCTGGCAATACGTCTATATTAAACTATGGTAATTTGTGATGCCATTAAAATAACTCTGATATTGGAGTTATGTTTGGAAAGGGTTATTAAGTTTTATTAGATTTAAATGACGACGGCACGGTTGGCGCAGTGGCTGAGCGATTGACTGCTGCGTTACGTGTCGCGGGTTCGATCCCCGCACGGAACAAATATTTGTATGGCCTAAAGGTATTTGTTCCGGGTCTGGCTGTTTGTGTATGTAAGTTTAAATGTTTGTAAACGCACCCACGATAGATGAGAAATTCCTAGTGTGCGGTAAAGTTAAAAAAAAAAAAATGTAATAACAAACTAAATAACCGTTAAACCATTAAAGCAAGCCGTCGTTTTTCTGAACCAACAAGAAGTGCCGAGTTTACATTTAAAACCTTTTCAGAATTTGTTTTGTAAATAATAATTATTCCACTTAATGAAGAAGAAAACAGACTGAATTGCTCATTAACCCGCATCGTAAACCTAAATACGAACTCGTCCAACTGTGAAGGTATCCAGTTAAAAGTTACCGCGATGAATCACTAAGTTTCACTCTTATAAATAAAACAGTTAGGTTGGAAATTGAGATAAATCTGTTCCAACCGAGGAAGCCGCAATAGATATCGACAATTAGACAGAAACTCTATTATTCACAGGGTTCAACGAAAACACATTTTAAATGTTTTCAACGAACTCGAATTTATTGAATGACAAATTAATGAATATTACTTCTAATTTTTCAAATGCTCTTGAAGAACAAATTGGGGTAATAACGCTGATAGTGTTTTCTTTCTCTCTTTTCTTCAAGATCCTCGTTTAATCCATACTTAATTCTATAAATACTAAAGTAACCCTGTCTGTTTGATATTTACGTTTTCACGCCTTAATGGCTGAAGTGATTTCGATGTAATTTGGAACACGGGTAAACCATGACCTAGATGGACCTACATAGGATATTTTTTATCCAGGTATATATACGTTTCGATGAGATGATTTCCGACTGCCGAGTAGGCAAATCCGGGACCGCGCCAGTTGGATTTAAAGTTAGACAATAGGTTGCTATGCGGAGTGTTGTCTGGATTCTGTCTCGTTATCGGGAGGTTATTCTTGTGCCAGACTTAGCTGGCCGTATCTTTAATTGTTCATCGTCATCGCTCTGATGGCCAGAGGGCATTGAACCGCGGTTCTGGTTTCTGATTCTATTATCGAGAATTAGGTTCCATTCTGAATTGAATGACTTGGTTTATAACTAAACAGCAGACATTAAAATATATCAGTTATTGTGTATTCTATTTCTATTGTTTTGAATCGTTTAATTTCTAATAATTTTACAGAACACTCGGCAGTTGTATAATCCCTATTTTTAAGAATCATTATAGCTGAACACTGTCTCTTAAGATACAGGTTATCCTAGTTTGAGAGGCAGGGCTCACAATATCTATATACAGATTTTTGCAACGTTAATTAGCATCATGTTAAACAGCACATAATGTATGTTTCTTTATGACAATAATCTATTTTATTATTTATTTTTATTTCCTTTATTTATTTCTGTACAAATCAATTATATTTTTAAATTTTCCTTACAAAAAAAAAAAAAACATTTAAAAATATAAAAAATTGTAGCCCACCGGTATCGGGAACAGGGTCCAAGCTACCAGCGGTCAGGGCTCCAGAGAGAGGAACCTCCTAACAATACGAGCCGTGTCCAGGAGTACCGCTTTCTGAATTAAGCCCTTGATCCAGCTGCCTAACGAGAGCCTCCTCAGGTATTGCTCGAGGCTCTTGGCAATTAAGCTATGGGCTGAGACAACTATCAGCACAATGATCGCTGAGTCCACATCCCACATGTCGACAACCTCGCGAGCCAAGTCAAGATACTTGATTTGCTTATCTTTCTCGGCTTTCACGAGGTTCCCATCATGTGGGACCGTTATGTCAACAATCATTGCACGCCGCTCTGATCGATCCACCACCTCTATATCAGGCTTATTGGCTACAATAGTCCTGTCAGTGATGATGGATCGATCCCAGTACAATGTGATACTGCCATTTTCGAGAACTGGTTCGGGCACATACCTATAGTACGGCACTTCCGATTCTGCAAGGTTGTATTTTAGAGCAAGTTGCTGATGGATAATCCTGGCTACAAGGTTGTGTCTATGCAAGTACTGTCTGTTAGCCAGACGAGAATTATTTATTAATTATATTTATTTATTTATTATTATTATTTTACATAACTGAATATGTTCTACTTCTGTCTTTGATTTTGATTGATTGATCGAATCAATCTAAGTCACAAGTACATTGATTTGTGGATTATTATCCTTCCACGAACTGCCACAACCTGTATCCGATAATTATGATCGATGGTAGATTCACCCTCTCTTTTGGACAAAATGAAATTCAATATGGCTTGGAAATATTTCAATGGACTAAGATTAATTTTATATTATGTAAGATTAGAGATCAGTTTCAATAAGAGAGACCTTTTCTGGTCAAAGGGAATATTCCTTTGAAAGTACGTTATTATTACGCCATGTCAAAGACTAGATTGTTTGGTCTAAAGAGTCTCCAGAAAATAAATTTAATTTATGGTTCCAAGATTGTCAAGACCAAGAGAAAGGAATATTTTCTATGATTCATTGAAATTAGTTCTATTCATCATGTAAATCAGCTTGTTAGACTCATCTAGTAAATTGATCTGATCTGTTTATTTCAATTTAAGCTAGTTAGTTATCAGTGTAGTTAGTAGTGTAGATTTTATAAAATAATATGCATATTATGAGTCAAGTCGATCCACCAGAAAATTCTTTAAAGTTGTTATTTGAAATGTAATTTTATAGGAAGAGTCGGTTGCCAATGTAATAAAACGGCAGGAAGGGGTCGCTGTATAACATTTACGATGAAAAACAGTCAAGTGCGAGTTTAATAGAATCACCTTTTTAAGATTCACACTATTAGGGGCAAAGCTGACGATTTTTTGTACGTGCAAAGCTGTCACCGAAAGCCTTTGTGGTTTACATAAACGTACTTTGTGTGACAAACTTTTTGTGTGTCCTGTCGTTTGTCGTCTGGGAAAGGCTTTTTGGAATAGTTTGGGTAATAAACAATTTGCATAAAACATTATTTTTTGTATATGCGAAACCTGAATATAGTTTCTTCAGAATAAGTAACTGAATCGAAACCATTAATTTTTAAACCAGGTCTGTTTTGTTCCAAAGATATTTAAAAAAGGCTACAAATTGGACACCGAGCGACACTAAGTACCTATCGCAATCATTTAGGTACCTACTACCAAATTGTTATTGTCAATGAGCTCAAGACAACGCTAGAGGCGCGCGCGCGAGCTCGCCTCGTGGTGACCACGTTTTTGTGTGGACAACCAGGTAACAGAACAAGCTATAATTTTGTGATTTTGCATGATACTGTTTTGAAATTTTGTACATAGATTCTTTACATAAAAATACTAGACACGTGTTCCAGGTTTCGCATATACTAAAACTAATGTTGTATACTAAATAATATTCTAAGACATGTTTGTTTAACCAATCAGAAAATTCATTTTACACCCAACGTATCACTCTTGTCTCTTGAGGAGCTCGTGGCTAAATTAAGGCGCGCTTGCCTAGGTTGGTCCGTGGAAGAATTGGTGGTGTGCATTGCATAACGCGATTCCAAAAAAAAACACGAAATTAAAGAAAGCACGTCCCGGCTGTCATTTGTAGATTTTGACAGTCGTTACAGGTAGTCTAGTCAGTAGCCCGAAATTCTGACAACCAGTCTTACCAAGTGATATCGTATTATCCAGTACTGACTGGCTTGTGAAGTTTAGATAGGCAGTCGCTTCATGTAAAATACCGGTATTTAGTTGCATCCGGTTAGAATGGAAGCCGACCCCAACATAGTTGGAAAAGGCTAGGAAGACGATGAGACATCGTCTCAGCGTCATCTCCAACCGATTGTCAGAAGCACAACGAAGTTTTTATTTTTTTTAGCGTTAAATGTGTTTACTGGTTTCTGTTGTTAGTGATCCCAGCTGATCGAAAATACTGTTTGAATGTCAGTTCTAAAGGTACCCCATTCATACACATCGTGCAAAATACGATCGAAAGTCATCTATTTGGTATCACCAGACACCAGAAGAACCACATGTCAATGATCTCAAACATTATACTGGCTTTAAAACAACGGACCAGTATAATAGCCGCTATTACTCTTGAATAAGGACGAGAGCATATATATCTAGATGTGTCATCGACCGCTGGATATCTTGAAAACCAGCCAAATGGATGTCCGACCTCGGATTGCAGCAACGTTGCCGGAAACATGTGGTGTGAACAAAAAAATGTCGGGTAAACAATTGACTATTTCAAAATCACATGTTCGCTTAGTACAAGCGTTTCAATTATTAATAGTCACACTTTATTGAAATGGTAACGCTTCATGAGTGTACAGGAATATCTTGTATGAGAAAAATCGTGTATTTATAGGTACTAACGAGTTCACTGACGCTCTGCCACTTTCACCCTTATGGCCTAAGTTATAAGGTTGAAAAGTGGTCGGCCGTAAGTGAACTAGGTAGTATAATTATGATAGTAGTTATTATTTTTCTTTACATAAGGATCGAAATTAAGTTCATCTCATACGGATAGAGAACATAACCTCCACGCGAGCTACGCCACGGGCAAAATTTAGTAGCATGATAACAAATAAGTACAATTAGATCCTAGTTACCAATCAATATAATAAACCGTTACGGACTTAACTGTCATCAACCGTTAGGGGAGCTTTATTTATAGTTGACTCGTGAGCCAATTTGTATTCTTCCAGCTCGCTAATTGGTACCTAAACTAATTCACAGCATTTGGAGAAAGACGAGTGAATTCTACGGGAGGGATCTTCAAGATATAGTATAGTATACAACTTACCGAATAATGAAATACTTGAAACGACTGCATCAAAAAACACTGCGTAGTTTAGAAGAGCGGCTTTAATTTACATTTTTTAACCGTCGATTGTGAGCGTCAAGTTCAAAATGTATAAAGAAACAAAAGGCAGTCTGAATTTTCTTCGTACATTTTTTACTGAGCGCTCACAGTCGGCGGCTGACTATACGCTGTGTGTGAACGTAGCCTTAGGGGAAGACTTCATATGACGGTAGAAGGATAAGTCAGTATCAACGGGTTCGAACCCAAGCCACGCACTTCTGATTTTTCGGATTCATGTACATCATTCATCATCATCATTTCAGCCGAAAGACGTCCACTGCTGGACATAGGCCTCCCCCAAAGTATCGCCACATTGACCGGTCCCGTGCGACTCGCATACTCGATTATGTACGTATTGTATTACCACTTGCTTCGGTGAAGGAAAACATCATGAGGAAACTAAACCAGCATGCCTGAGAGATATTTCTCCACGGTATAAAAGCTAAGTCAGATATCCACGGGCGGCATAAAAACTCTGACATCAAGAGTTAGGCACTAACCACACGAAAAAGAAGAATCAGGTATCCAGTTATAACCTAGTTGTCATAAACATTGTTCGACGTTGACAATAAAAAGTCGCATTCATTACATCTGGCTAGATTGAAACCTAGCAGATATCAAAGAGTCGAATGAAATATTAAAGCCCGATCTGCATGGGATAGCTGGCAAAGTCATGTCACTCAAACTAGACTTACAAAGGCCTGTTTGTTCAACCTACGTTTTATGTAGGTAACGAAAATAAAGTACCATGTAGGTACTGACGGATATTTCAGTCAGACACCCATTTTGTTCGAGAAATGGAGAAATATATTTTGATGAATTTTATTTTGTGAGTACGAGTAAATTTTATTTTGTGCTGTATTGTTATCGTAACAAAAACTATTTTATTGAAGGAGAAATTATTTTTTTTCCTGTATGTACCTATTAGTACCACTCGTTGCGTATTTTGTTTCTATTACAACAACATATCGTATACTGTTTTTTATACTGTGAGAATTACGTTTTGTTATTGCTAGCATAAACAACTAGTCTACATATCAACGGTTGGCAGTGTTACTGTTGTAGATCTTAGCCTGAAATGATAACAGGAACGGAAATGTGTGGTAGGATGTCAAGTTGTCAGGAGAATTCTTGCCAAACTGACATCACATTGATCTTTGTTTGTTCACGCCATCTTGGCTGTTCCTCTAAGAAAAATAAGCAGCATATTCTCACTGGTTCATAAGTAAACATACTATCAGTCAAGTGCCACTGTGGGTAACAAGTCATCATCTCTACTGATCGTTGCTCGCAGTAATGTAAACGGGATGTTCAGTCCGACAGACACTTCAAAGAATCTTGTTTTACATACTATGTCGAGGTAGGTACTGGTTGTTATTAAAAACTTCTTGATTTTTCTTGATAAATATTTATTAATATTTTTACAGTTTATTTGCCTTCGGCTTTGGTTTTGATGATTATGATGTGGGTCTGAATCTGTTAGCTTTTTTTATGCTTGAAATAATAAGATTTGAAATGTATACTATTCTTCAGAATAGCTGGTGTAACTCGTAATTCATAGGTGTTTTCTTTGTTCAGCGTTGTTTGTGTTGTTTACAGTTGGGAAAAATATAAAAGGATTTTTATTCGTAATCCTTGTTAGTCTATTCTAGATTATTATAATATTAAACCAGTCGAATCAGGTTGTGTTGCCTGGCACTTGTAAGTTAATATACGTATATTCCCAGTGTCTTTTTAACATAAAAGGTAACAGCATGTTTTATCTTAGGTTGCAAATCAATAGCAACGTTATTGAAACGAGATTAAAGATTATAGTGAGTTTGACAGTGATGCACAATCAAACTCAAAATAACTGTCAAAGAACTGTAACGACAACGGGGATGTTTCCTGGGTTAATAAAATATGATTCTATTTAGTCCGTCAGTTATATTATCGAAAAATATTAGATACGTATTTTTTGTTTTATCAAATCAATAAAAATTGACGAAGATAAAACGCATCAAAGATCATGAGTAGGGGCTTGTGACGTCATTTTCCTTTAAAAAGTGTACCGAAATTTGTCGTAATTTTTTGTTTACGTGAAAAAAGAAGAAATACATGTCCAATATTTTTTGGAAATCTATGTGACGAACTAATTAGATTTTTTGTTCATCTACCCTATTGAATGTTTACAAAGTAATATTCAATTTTAGCACAACTATGTTTAGTTACGGTGGATAATGTAAATGTAAAGATAAGCTCGAGAGCTAGATGCACGTGTTATCACGCCAATGTTTTAGCTGCATGTGCATCTGAACACTTGAGCGGTTGTATCGGAGCACGTGTTCTGTTCTAATGGGTATAAACACTAATATATTGTAAAGTAGGTTATGAAGGAAGCTGGAATGCGTGTTTGTATGGCAGTGGGAGCATGTGTGGAGAAACATGTTATGTATATATTTGTATAGATATCCAAACTCGGTGTATATGTACGCAGTGAGCCAAAGAAAAGATAGATGAATTGTGTGAGAAATGATATGAAAGAGAAAAAGAGTAAATGATGCCGTGACGTCTGACAGGGGAGAATGGAAGAAGAAAACGTGTTGCGCCGACCCCGAAAAAAAAGGGACAAGGCCGCAACGGCAGGAAGATGATGACGTCGGTTGGTTGTCAATGTTTGAAGAGTTAGACGTGTTTTTTTGCCTCGGAATTAGGTTTTCTGAGCAAGTTTTATTTTTTACTAGCTTTTGGTCGAAAATTATCCTAAGGCAAGATACAAGCGGGATAAACGTTATCAGGTCAAGGTCTTTTCGCATTTATAATGTTAATAATTCATTTGTTGTGGTTGGTTCCTAGATAATTAACAAAAACATATAATATAAGTTCCTACCAACCAATATACCTTTTTCCAACGAAACCAATACCAGTTAGCAAGGCTTCTTTTGATAAGAATGCAGAATTAAAATAAATCATTCCCAACTTACACTGAACTGAACTAATATCAACTTTTAATTGCGTACCTAAGAAGGAGAACTTGAGCAGAACTTAATGAAATAGAAATGTGAAGCAAATGAAGCGTAAATGCATTCGTTCCACTTAGTAGTTAGAACCAGGCCACAACCCCTTGCCGGGTATTTTACGGTGCGTCTTAACTCTCACCTCAGTTATTGTCTCTGCTGGGGAACTCGGAGCGGATTTTCACATGTTTTGCTACTATACGTATAAAGGGTGTAAATAGACCCTTAACATAAACAAAAGGCACTTGTTCTCGCCGTCACTGCGATCATATTTTTTTTCTAGACCATACCTGGGAACCTTATAGTTACGGAGATATTAGGAGTCAAAGTTCCAACATTTTCACAAGTTTTTTATTAAATACATGTTTTTAATGTAAGATTTTTACTTAACACACTTCCACGACCCTCGGTCTATTCAATCCATTCATCAGCACAATGCTATGAGTGCTTTCCATCGAGTCCTACCGTCAAACGTGATTTTTCACCCAAAAAAAAAGTCGATTCCCAGCAATAATTTTTGCGTAAAGTTAATTAGTTTGATGTACAGAATGCTTGGTTGACGGCTATGTGAAGGGTCTGTTTACACCCGGTATATATATAGTCACGAGCAATCGAGCACTAATATATGTAAACACTTAACAACTTTTAATTGTGTTTTTCCCCTACTGTTCTGATTAAATTTTTTTTTTTGTTACGAACATAGTATTCTGAAACTCATATTTTTATGAAAAAGATCCTATGTCCAAGTTACAATCGTTATTTCTCGCGAAAATTGCTTTTACATTTAGGAAAGTGTAAACACATTGGTGCTCGTGACTGTACAACTTAGCTAGGTAGTTTTCATAACAATTTTCATATTTCAGGAAGGGGAAACGTTTTATGGTTTACGGACCTTATCGGTGTGATTACATAAAAAATAATTATTTTACATAGATAAGAAATACGAGACAGACTTTCAGAAAATGGGCAAAAACACTGTTTTTAGCTTTCACGGTTTAAAACTAAACTTATACTGTCACTTACGGGATATCTTCTGTGATTTTTCATCGGAAGCACAAAATTATGAACAATCACGAAAGATATTCCGTAAGTGACAGTATAAGTTAATGGGCAAAAACGATTAAAATTTTAAGACGTCTTTAGTTTGAACTAGCTGTAGGCCCGTAAAACACAAGATTTGTACCCCGGAAGAGCGTTACGAGGCCGCGGTAGACCTTGAAGAAGATGATGAGACTACCTGGATGTCTTCGCTTAGAACAAGGAAAAAGTAGCGTGACCCATCGAAGAATTGGAGGGAGGCCTGTGCCCGAAAAATAATAAAGTTCAACTCCCTCACGTAGAGGTACAGAGCAAAACATCATGTAAACCTATATTGTTGTAGGTACGAAATAACATACACAAACTGCCAAATTCCCATGCTACCTATCGTTAAGAAAAAATGGTGTAATAAATCAAAGAGAAGTGTTGTTTATTCAAAGAGGGACCATTCTGCCGCCGTAATAGATCGCCCCAAGTTTTTATAACAAAGGGCCGACCTTTTCGCTTGATAAAAAGTTGGGACATCGCTAAACGGCAAGGAAAAGAAAAGTAATTATCTACTGGTTTACATCAAATATTCTCTTTTTTCAATAAATATTACGACTGATTTATATTTGTTTGAATTGGTTTTATATCTGGGGGAATTTATGAGTGGCCATGAGAATTCGTTGGACGCGAAAGTACAGAACCGGTCGATGTGGCGATGCTTGAGGGAGGCCTATGTTTAGCAGTAGATGACCGTGTTTTGATGATGATGACGATAACCTGCTTTATACAGGGTGTAAGGGACAGCCCTCTGCAAATTGACAGGGTGCGTTCAGCTCCTTATTTTGAATCATATTCCTCCGGAATTTTTCTCAGGGTTTTTTTTTATCGTTTTTTCAGTTACTATTTCAATGGAATATTACATTATCTGTACGCAGTACTCCATTTATGTAAAAAACGGCTAAAATTAAAAAAAAAATATGATGTTGAAATACTCTAACGAAGGACGCGTGAAATCAGCTGGTCACTTCCTGCCTAGCTACAAAGTTCATCGAACTTCTCGTCGCGCTTTCCGTCCGTTAGGAACGTTTTGCTATGTAACCATACATTGCGTATGAGGAAATAAAACAAATCAAATTTATTGTTTTCCCATAACGTTACTGAAATAATTTCTTGTACCGGTCATCTTAGTATGATATACTGAATTCACCCCATCAGTCTGCGGAGGGCTGTCCCTTACAGCCTGTATAATTTTTCATGCCCAGGTCAAAATTGTTCAAACTAAATAAGCATGACAATTATAACACCAACACATGAAATAACAAAGCTTAATTTACAAACCCGAACTTAAATAACCTGCAAAACTTGAGGCAGATGACATCTAAAGTTACAAATAAATAGGCCGACCCTAAGTACGTTCATAAAGTTGAAGAAATTAGATATTTTGTGGTAAACCTTACAAGGTATGACTAGATCTTTCACAAAAACTTTTCTTATTTGTGAAAAGCTAAAACTTCTGTTGAAAACTTTTTAAATCAACTTGTTTTATTTTGTTAGAATTAAAACATAGAGTTGTAACTCAAAAACATTTCTAATTTTAATAGAATAATTTACTTTTTGTAGTGCCTGCGAATGAGTGGTTCGTAAAAAAGTTTTTAGTTTGTAATTAAATGCGATGTGTTTTAATAAAATTGAAATAAAACATGGACACTACGACTGAAGGGGCTTTAATGGATGAGAAATAAAACTTCAACAATCAACACTAACTGTATTCATTAAATCCTTTTTTTGAGATTTGTCGAAACTACAAACTAAATCACATCAGTCAAAGTGTTCGTCAGAATCTACTGTGACAGGTAAAGGTGGTTATATTATAACGTTATAAGAACTCGAACTCGAACTGCGACTGCTGATCATGAGGTCCTGGGTTCGATTCCCAGGTCGGGCAGTGTTATTGGGTTTTTCATCAGGAATTTCTCAGTAGCAGCCACAGAGTCTGTATTTGCACCCGATTGTTGGCAATAGGCTCGCCCCTTATTACATGGGACTTAAACATAACTAGCAAAATGCGTAACCCTTCGCCTACTTCGATTACAGGCGTGATGTTATGTTATAAGAACCTATAATTAAAAAAGGAAATAAATGCCTATTGACTTTTCAAAAACGCTGTACACATTTTTTCTCTTGTTCTCCATTATTTTTACTACATCCATTTATCAGTTATTTAGTTCCAAACGTAAGGAAATGAAATGTTTAAGAAATTGATTACTAACATAACCTATGTTATTGTTCGGGAATTCAAATCCCAATTGCCTATCTCTGACAGTTGTATACAACAATGTAATGTGTCAATTAGATAAATATTACATTTTCCTGGCTGTACCTATGCATAAACACAGCACAAATTAATGAGACTCATCTCAGTGCATAAGGGAAACTAGATCTGTTTGTTATGAACAACTAACTAACATCATTAGAACTGATTGTGAGGTATCATATGCGCTCGAACATGGATCACTATGTTAGAGCATCGACATCATTCTCTTGTCTTTGACTTAATTCATTTGGGGTCGGCGCAGCATGTCTTCTTCTTCCATACTTCTCTACTACTCGTCATCTCATCTGAGACCTCTTTTCGTACCATATCATTCAACACACAGTCCATCCATCGTTTCTTTGGTTTTCCTCTACTCTTATATCCATCCACAGTCATATTCAAAACTTTCCTCACGACGTTTTCCTCATTCCTCCGCATGCCCATACCACGACAACCACACAACTTTTCAGTCACCGGCGCCACTTTCAGATTTCCTCTTATGTACTCATTTCTTATTTTATCCATTCGCGTAACACCACATGTTCGAGCATATTTCATGTAATTCATTTGGGTAAGATGTAATTCCATGAAGGTAAGATAATTAAGTATTATTGATTTTATATCTTGTATCTTATAATACATTTTTATCGCTGTCGATGAATTTCTATCGATTAAAGAAATGTGCTTCAGAAATATTAGAATTTTATAGTTTATCTACTTACAAATGTTAAAATTACGTACAAAACTGAAGATTAATTGCACTGGTGATGACGAAAAACCTCATACTCCCATCGACGATTTTGGCACTGAACTGATGTTAAAATACTCATCATCATCTGCCCATCCTTGCCCAACTATGTTGGGGTCGGCTTCCAGTCTAACCGGATGCAGCAGAATACCAGTATTTTACTGATGTTAAAATAATGTCCCATGCAATTTATATCCTCCTACTTAACGCCTTTTAGACCTGGAGGGTTTAATTAAAATGGCGACTGTTACCGGGAGATAAAATTAAACAGTGCACTTCATTTATTAATGAAGTAGCTACCTCATTTATGCACCTCGTAATAGAAAGTGCTAAGTACTCGGTAAAACATTGTTGCTTGAACATTTTTCATAAAGTATTTTTATTTTATGTACAATTTTGAGTAGAATTAAGTGTTTTGAGATAAATTTTGGCCTGAATATTTAAATAATATAATTCAAGATTTTGCCTAGATTATTCATTAATTGTGGGTACCATAATACATTAAGTTTGACTTGTTGACTTACCCATGTAAGCAAAAAGTAACCATTTCTTCGATGCAGTACAATACCCAACCATATGAGAACCTCTCCCTATTTTAATGACTTGAAGTACCTGTGAATTTTATTTTATGTGTACATTTAAATCTATTGACAAACTTAAAATATATAGTAAAAATAAGTACATAAATAGAAAAGGAGAAAAACATTAAGGAGCGTCAAAAAAATTCGTCCACATCGCTGTCAACAGGAATTCAGTCCAATTTTCAGAAGGCTAGCAGCATTGCCAAGTTAAATGGGCAAAAAATAGGTCACGGGAAGTGTCATTATTTTATTTTATTTTTAAATTTGATTATTACTTTTTACATTGTATATTGTTATTTGACGAAAAATGATTGTAATTTTATTTTGTGTACTACTTAGTTATAAACATTATTGTGTGGTGTGTATTTGTCTTTGATTATGTAATCTAAAACTAACATTATTTTTAAGTGTACTTACTAACTAAATTATGGATCGTTGTGTCTGATGCAAATAAATAAATAAATAAATAACTAGAAGACGGGATATTTACCATGTTCATAGTTTTCTTTGAGTTCCCGATATTTCGGCGCTGTTGCAAGCACCATGATCACCATGATCACGATTTGATTATTTTTAGTGTCCATGAAAGTTTAAAATCTTATATCACGGGAAGTGTCGACCAACTGCTTGGCGATGTTCCGAAAGAATAGGATTAGGACCCCATCGCCCTAGTGTTTCAGCCCCAAACGGCTCATACACATAACTTCTAATGAGGTTATTGCATTGGCGCCGTTTGAGATTTTCAGCACCGGAACCCTTAGCGCAGCTCGTCGTGTTAAGAACATGACATAGCGCAAAGGTGTCGACACATGTTGTATACCACACCAAAGGTCTAACCAACTTCCAAGACCTTATAGTCATACCATCTGGTCTCTTACCAAACCTGTGGGTTCTATAACAGTGACAAGAACACTACAGATGATGTCACAAAAACTACCTATGATTATACACTGTTTTAAGCTTTCACGGTTTACTACTAAACTCAACCCGCGATCACGGCGCTTTTCATTATTTTTTTTTTTCGGATGGGAAATCATCAAATGAACCCCCCCCCCCCCCTTTCTGAGCGGAGCGGAGGGGAGTCAGTCAGACTTGTACTGACTAAAACCCATCCATGTTCCTTCTTTGCCCTTTGTGTTCCAGGGCCACGGATCTCTTTCGAACAGTCCCGCAGTCCTGGCAGGCATTGGCCCATGCGGACCCCTACTTGCTTGCTGACATCTCTTTGAGGCGCGCGTGGAACACGAACGCGCCGTCGAAACGGCCTGTCGTCTGATCATGGCGCTTGTAACAGCTTCAAAATATCGGGAGCTCAAAATAATGAACAATCATGGAAGATATCCCGTAAGTGACAGTATAAGTTTACCTACCATTAGATACAATTGAACGGTCATAAAATGACACTTTTGTCACAAAACTGTGAAGATTTTCGACATAGATCTGACTCAACAATAACTAAAAGATTTTATTTCAATTCGACCTCATGTTTGGTTCGGGAGTGACCTACGAATTTACGTGACATGGCGAGTTTGTATCTCTGCGACGGGATGAAACTCGGAGATAGATTTTATGGCGTTCTTGATCAAAACAGGAGTAAACATCTTCATTGGAATAGTGGAGGTCATTGAGTTCGTTAGAGACAAAAAAAAAGGCTACGTAAGAGACAAGTCAAACAGAATAAAATTATTTTCAGCGATACAAATTCATATGACTGTAATTATCCATTTGCAATTATTCATGTTAATAACGCGCTGTTCGGAAAATCCTGATTGAAAATGATTTTAAGGAACTGATACTGGAAGGCATACAATGTAATACCAGGAAATGGCATTATAATTAACAAATCCTTGCAGCATTTCATGATTTCACAGAATTCCCAATAGAGCTCTATTAAGTTCTACTAAACTAAATTATATTCCAATATTATTTGCAAATAACGGTAGAATTTATCGGTAAACAACGTCAATTTCTAACAGCGATTTTCCATTCGCAATATTCCCGGAACGTCGTGTCGTGTCCGTCTCGCATGTCTAAAACGGAACCGTCTTGTCTTATCTCACTTCCTATGTTTCGGTTTACGAACTCCCGAGATCGTTCGCGATCTGCCGTCGCCGGATCAGCCGACCGTATAATTCTGCACTTTAAGATCTGGGTCACTGGGTTGTGTTTAGGGTTGTCATTGTCAGCATTCAAACTTCTATACATCGTAGGGATTATCGCTACGAAAAATAAAAAAACAATGAACGTCTAGACTAAAAAAAAGGATAAATAATAAAGACGGTTGCCCTGTTTTTTATTTTGTAAATGACATCTTGCAGCTAGTCCTTGGAGGTGGTCGGCTGCATAACCGAGTGGTCCTGAGTGTGCCTTGCGAGTAAGGCCTCCAGTCAAGGCACTGACAACCCTGTATTGTGACAATTGTATCTATTTGTTTACTGATAGCAAGATATCGAGAGTGTTGGCTTCATAACCGACTGTTCACTGCCACGGGTGTCACCAGGAGAAAGGTCATGTCATAGATTATTGAACTGAAAGTATTGGGTCGATTACAACATGGCTGCTGTAATTTGTTTGAACAATGTTTTAGTGAATAGCGCTCAACATTGTTTCAGTTCATTTTGTTCGTTGAAGCAGGAAACTACTAGGTTGTAAATTAGAACGTTACAGGTAGAACTGAAATATGAAGTCATTCCGCACACTTTGTCGGTAAAACATTAACTATTGTACTGAAGTCTTGAAACTATTTGAATGGCTGTACTGGGTGGGTACTAAGCAAGTTTGGCATAGAGATCTGTCAAAACTTTATGCTCCATAGCGATTTGAACCCAATATGATTAATATACGAGGCTTTGAAACAGCTCAAACTTGTTTCAGATGTGTATAATTTAGCTACAGATGTAGAATAGAGAGAATAGTTTGCATATTGTAGTTTGAAGTTTCGCAATCACTATATTTATGAGTTTCCTTTCTGCAAAGATTTGCAGTGTGTTGTTTGGCTACCAGTTACCGATAGTCTCGGCGTTTATCTATGTAATAAAACCATTTTCACATCGCTAGGTCTCTTAGATTTAAAGATATTACATTTCATTGAAAATACCCTAGACCAGCCGATTAAAAAAACAAAATGACTGCAATTCGCGGGGTGTGGGGTTAGGAGTATTTATGAACGTGTATTTGTCGATGGAAATGAGTATATAAGTAAGTAAAAGTATCGGTAACCGGTAACCAAACACATTGTATAATTAGATTTATCCTGCTGAGTCAAGAAATGATCACATTTTATTTTTGTTGACGCGCTCACTCATACTGAAAATCATAACGACGTCTCTCTTCTCAGTTTAAACAGTTTTTCACTCGACCTTTGTGCGGGAGGGCACGTCTAGTGGTTTAAATCTTTAATAGAAAGTAGTGTATAGTAGTTTGCAGTTTTACATTCACTACATTAGTGAAATTCTCGCCAATGATTGAGTTTGAGTAACTTTTTTATTGCAGTTCAACCGAACTCGGAAGCGTAGAGCAAACTGTTTTTTGCCTAAAGTTGTAGTATTTTCTGTAAATTGAAGGTCAAATGTTGTATGTATGGTCCTTCAAGTATAGTTAAGTAATTAAATAGTTCTTCTACACACCTATGTGTAGAAGAACTATTTAATTCCTTGTTTCTTATTGATTTTATTTCCACTTAAACGAAATATCAGCTTCATGTAAATTAACTTGATTTCAGAATGTCTACAACTAAACTCAAGTAAGTTCAAAAGTTATATATAAAGTTAAACTGTCACTTACGGGATATCTTCCGTGATTACCCATTATGCTGTTGCAAGCCGGCTGCAAGCGGGATCAGTCATCCCGCGATCATGGCGCTTGCAACAGCGTCGAAATATCGGGAGCTCAGAATAATGAATAATCACGGAAGATCTCCCGTAAGTGACAGTATAAGCTTATTCATAAACCGTGAAAGCTTAAAACAGTTGTTCAAGTTATAAAGTCATAAAAGCGTTTGAAGCTGCAGCACAAACTGAATTTTATGTGTAATTATTAAAGTTGTTTTTTTTTTTAAAAAAACACATAAGTACCTAGGCGTTACACCTATATATTTAGAAACTAAATAACGAACGCAGTATAATTGCTTTACGAGCCATATTAGCCTGTTACCTTTGCTCATTGAGAACAAGACTGCTGATATCAGTTTGCATTAGAAGTAGGTAATCATTCGACAGCATAACTTCGTCAGCATAATATTCAGAAATACAGCACATTTGTAGTTAACAAACAAACTGCACTTGTACGAGCGCTGTTCTGTTATTGTAGGTAGACGAGGGTGGAGTAAAAGAGGTTACACCAGTGACGATACTTAAGTATCTACCTCACACCCTGAACTGTCCCGCTTGCAACTAACTGGTCATATTTTCACAGCGATGGAAGGGTGTCGTCTACAGCTTGTATCGACAGAAAACTAGCCCGTCCCAAAGGTTTAAATCGATAGATTCGCCGTATCGCGTTACGTTAAAATGATCATGTTACTGGTTTGTTGTCAAT
Source organism: Noctua janthina (assembly GCA_963576755.1). Classification (NCBI taxonomy): domain Eukaryota; kingdom Metazoa; phylum Arthropoda; class Insecta; order Lepidoptera; family Noctuidae; genus Noctua; species Noctua janthina. The sequence goes on from OY755055.1 coordinate 13,420,262, forward strand.
GACGTTTCAATAGTATTTACTCACTCAGCATCATCTGCTTAGCCTTTTCCTAATTATGTGGGGGTCGGTTTCTAGTCTAAACCGGATGCAGCTGAATACCAGTATTTTACATGGAGCGACTACCTGTCTGACCTCCACAACCCAGTTAGGACTGGGTAATACGATACCCCTTGGTAAGACTGGTTGCCAGACTTTCGGGACACTGACTACCTACATGTAACGACTGTCAAAGATCTTCAATTGACAGCCGGGACCAACGACTTAACATGCTTTTCGAGGCACGGAGGAAACTCGGTATGTAATGGGCGGTCACCCATCCAAAGACCAATCTAGTCAAGCACGGCTTTTCGAGAAATTTCGAGATCTGTGAGCGGGGTGCGATGGACTAGTTGGTTAAGACATCCGGTGTACTGAATCGGAAGGTCGCAGGTTCAAACCCTGCTCGCACTCGAATTTTTCTTTCCATGTCAAAAACAAGCACGGCTTTACCTGAATATCGAACCGTGCGGCTGTTATTAGTTAGGCACGAGCTCCTCATACTAAAAATTGTATTTTTCCATGCGAGATGACTGACACCTCTAACGGTTAAAATCTTTGCTCGTCACTAACATTACCGGCAGACTACAGTGCTATCCTATAACTCGTGCTAACACCAGTCAAATCCTCTGCAAACCTAGATACATTTTAGCGAAGGCCTGACCTTTGAAAATGTCTCGTGAAAACAAGAAAACAGCGTCATATAATAACGTCCCTCCCTAATAACATGAACACTAACAATCAGAACTATCTCTAACAATCTAACCTGCTGGAACAACAGCGAACAACAGAGTAAACAGGTGCAACAGACGGTAAACATTATCCACAAACAAGGCTGTGCTATCTAACACTTCCTGTTTAGAGTTTACACATGCATTTCCTTTCAGTTGACCCCTTTATATGTGCACGTTTTTGTATTATAGAGGAAGATGTGAATTTAGAATTAGGTTAAACTCAACTATATTTTCCTTTTAACTGCACAAGTTTTGTGGATAACTAGAGCTCCCTCATAAATTGCAAAATAAGAATGCAGCTTGCTCAAGCATCCATTAAAATTGGGTAGATCAATATCTGCCAAGCTTTTTCCCAACTATTATCAACGATATCGAAACATAATATATCTAGTGCAGCCAAATACATAGAATGACACTGAAAAGATGGCACTGTATCAGTAATTCCTTATGCTTATTGAAACACTAAACGAAATTATCATTAACACTGAAAATGGGATATTTACCATGTTTATATTTCATGCCATATGCTATTTCATGTCATTCACATGATCACGAATAAACTTCAGTTTCTCCGTGATCATGGTGCTTGCAACAGCACCGAAATATCGAGAACTTAAAACAAATAGTAAACATGGTAAATATCCCGTATTCAGTGTCAATGATAATGTTAGTGACCATTTCAGTTTCTTTCTTGTTTTGAATGTATGTAAAATACACCATCATTTTTAGTTGAGTTTAACCGACAGATGGGATATAGTGCTTGTAACATGTACAAGTACATTGTAGAACTAGGTGGTGTGAATGAGTGCACTGTATTCATTTATTCATTCATGTATTTTGTAATTCATTTTATGAATGGTACTAAGCAAGTTTGGCATAGAGATCTGTCAAAACTTTATGCTCCATAGCGATTTGAACCCAATATGATTAATATACGAGGCTTTGAAACAGCTCAAACTTGTTTCAGATGTGTATAATTTAGCTACAGATGTAGAATAGAGAGAATAGTTTGCATATTGTAGTTTGAAGTTTCGCAATCACTATATTTATGAGTTTCCTTTCTGCAAAGATTTGCAGTGTGTTGTTTGGCTACCAGTTACCGATAGTCTCGGCGTTTATCTATGTAATAAAACCATTTTCACATCGCTAGGTCTCTTAGATTTAAAGATATTACATTTCATTGAAAATACCCTAGACCAGCCGATTAAAAAAACAAAATGACTGCAATTCGCGGGGTGTGGGGTTAGGAGTATTTATGAACGTGTATTTGTCGATGGAAATGAGTATATAAGTAAGTAAAAGTATCGGTAACCGGTAACCAAACACATTGTATAATTAGATTTATCCTGCTGAGTCAAGAAATGATCACATTTTATTTTTGTTGACGCGCTCACTCATACTGAAAATCATAACGACGTCTCTCTTCTCAGTTTAAACAGTTTTTCACTCGACCTTTGTGCGGTGAGGGCACGTCTAGTGGTTTAAATCTTTAATAGAAAGTAGTGTATAGTAGTTTGCAGTTTTACATTCACTACATTAGTGAAATTCTCGCCAATGATTGAGTTTGAGTAACTTTTTTATTGCAGTTCAACCGAACTCGGAAGCGTAGAGCAAACTGTTTTTTGCACAAAGTTGTGGCATTTTCTGTAAATTGAAGGTCAAATGTTGTATGTATGGTCCTTCAAGTATAGTTAAGTAATTAAATAGTTCTTCTACACACCTATGTGTAGAAGAACTATTTATTTCTTGTTTCTTATTGATTTTATTTCCACTTTAACGAAATATCAGCTTCATGCAATTATAAATTAGCTTGATTTCAGAATGTCTACAAGTAAACTCAAGTAAGTTCAAAAGTTATATATAAAGTTATACTGTCACTTACGGGATATCTTCTGTGATTACCCATTATGCTGTTGCAAGCCGGCTGCAAGCGGGATCAGTCATCCCGCGATCATGGCGCTTGCAACAGCGTCGAAATATCGGGAGCTCACAATAATGAATAATCACAGAAGATCTCCCGTAAGTGACAGTATAAGCTTATTCATAAACCGTGAAAGCTTAAAACAGTGTTTCAAGTTATAAAGTCATAAAAGCGTTTGAAGCTGCAGCATAAACTGAATTTTATGTGTAATTATTAAAGTTGTTTTTAAAAAAAAACACATTAGTACTTAGGCGTTACACCTATATATTTAGAAACTAAATACCTTTGCTCATTGAGAACAAGACTGCTGATATCAGTTTGCATTAGAAGTAGGTAATCATTCGACAGCATAACTTCGTCAGCATAATATTCAGAAATACAGCACATTTGTAGTTAACAAACAAACTGCACTTGTACGAGCGCTGTTCTGTTATTGTAGGTAGACGAGGGTGGAGTAAAAGAGGTTACACCAGTGACGATACTTAAGTATCTACCTCACACCCTGAACTGTCCCGCTAGCAACTAACTGGTCATATTTTCACAGCGATGGAAGGGTGTCGTCTACAGCTTGTATCGACAGAAAACTAGCCCGTCCCAAAGGTTTAAATCGATAGATTCGCCGTATCGCGTTACGTTAAAATGATCATGTTACTGGTTTGTTGTCAATGACGTTTCAATAGTATTTACTCACTCAGCATCATCTGCTTAGCCTTTTCCTAATTATGTGGGGGTCGGTTTCTAGTCTAAACCGGATGCAGCTGAATACCAGTATTTTACATGGAGCGACTACCTGTCTGACCTCCACAACCCAGTTAGGACTGGGTAATAACCCCTTGGTAAGACTGGTTGCCAGACTTTCGGGACACTGACTACCTACATGTAACGACTGTCAAAGATCTTCAATTGACAGCCGGGACCAACGACTTAACATGCTTTTCGAGGCACGGAGGAAACTCGGTATGTAATGGGCGGTCACCCATCCAAAGACCAATCTAGTCAAGCACGGCTTTACCTGAATATCGAACCGTGCGGCTGTTATTGGTTAGGCACGAGCTCCTCATACTAAAAATTGTATTTTTCCATGCGAGATGACTGACACCTCTAACGGTTAAAATCTTTGCTCGTCACTAACATTACCGGCAGACTACAGTGCTATCCTATAACTCGTACTAACACCAGTCAAATCCTCTGCAAACCTAGATACATTTTAGCGAAGGCCTGACCTTTGAAAATGTCTCGTGAAAACAAGAAAACAGCGTCATATAATAACGTCCCTCCCTAATAACATGAACACTAACAATCAGAACTATCTCTAACAATCTAACCTGCTGGAACAACAGCGAACAACAGAGTAAACAGGTGCAACAGACGGTAAACATTATCCACAAACAAGGCTGTGCTATCTAACACTTCCTGTTTAGAGTTTACACATGCATTTCCTTTCAGTTGACCCCTTTATATGTGCACGTTTTTGTATTATAGAGGAAGATGTGAATTTAGAATTAGGTTAAACTCAACTATATTTTCCTTTTAACTGCACAAGTTTTGTGGATAACTAGAGCTCCCTCATAAATTGCAAAATAAGAATGCAGCTTGCTCAAGCATCCATTAAAATTGGGTAGATCATCATCTGCCAAGCTTTTTCCCAACTATTATCAACGATATCGAAACATAATATATCTAGTGCAGCCAAATACATAGAATGACACTGAAAAGATGGCACTGTATCAGTAATTCCTTATGCTTATTGAAACACTAAACGAAATTATCATTAACACTGAAAATGGGATATTTACCATGTTTATATTTCATGCCATATGCTATTTCATGACATTCACATGATCACGAATAAACTTCAGTTTCTCCGTGATCATGGTGCTTGCAACAGCACCGAAATATCGAGAACTTAAAACAAATAGTAGACATGATAAATATCCCGTATTCAGTGTCAATGATAATGTTAGTGACCATTTCAGTTTCTTTCTTGTTTTGAATGTATTTAAAATACACCATCATTTTTAGTTGAGTTTAACCGACAGATGGGATATAGTGCTTGTAACATGTACAAGTACATTGTAGAACTAGGTGGTGTGAATGAGTGCACTGTATTCATTTATTCATTCATGTATTTTGTAATTCATTTTATGAATGGCACTATGAGCATAATTTTCCTATAGTAATTCTACTCGTGTTAGTCAAATACTTTGTTCAGAACATACAGGATGCACAATACACCAACGCTAACATAAAATATTAATACTGGTGTTCTGTCATTTGGGGAAGAGTTTCAATGTTGTATTACATTTATTTAACAGTGTATTGGTAATTAATCGCTCATTAATAGTTAATGAGAGATTATCAGGCGGGAGTGGCCTGTTGAACGCAGTCGCCCGTTCAGAAATGTTAATACATTATTTAACGGAGATTATATATTATATTTTACAATAGGAACAATGGTATGATATTAATAGGTTTGTATTAACATTTTGCGAAACCTGAATATAGTTTGTTCAGAATAAGTAACTGAATCGATTCCAATAATTTTTAAGCTATGTTATATTTAGTTCCAAAAATATTTAAAAAAAGGTACATCGTCAGGAAAAAAATAATATTGAAGGTAGATCATCGGTTTGGATACCGAGCGACACTGAGTACCTATCGCAATCTTTAGGTACCTACTGCCAAATTATTATTATCGATGAGCTCAAAACGACGCTGGAGGCGCGCGCGGGTCGCTGCTGCGTGGTGACCACTTTTTTGTGCGGACAACCAGGTAACAGAACAAGCCTATAACTTTGTGATTTATCGTGAAACAGTTTTGAAATTTTGTACATAGATTCTTTACATAAAAATACTAGACACGTGATTCCGGTTTCGCATATACTAAAACTAATGTTGTATTAAGCATAACACCAGATTGGCATCAACTCTTCCAATTTTCACTAGTTACCAGTTGATCCCGATCCGAGGTGCTTAAAGTGCGAAATGAGTTACATAAAAATAATGGTTCGCTTTGAGATGATACTGATAGGATCCAGTAACTGATGTGCTAACACGTGTACGTTGAGCTTACTACTTACAATTTCGTTGATAATGCACTTCGAGTTCAACAGTAATTCCACGTCACTGTATTATGTTATGATACGAAACACAAGAACCGCTATTATTTGACATATTTGCACAAATTTACTTATTTGTTGGAAAAACCACAAATACGTATTTAATTAAACAATTTATAGAACATGAACATTCGCTCACACTGAAATATATGTTATTATGTAACCTGAGCTGGTTAGATAGTCTACGTTCTCTTATTTAAATGTTGAGTGTACTTCAATAATATCTACTTGGGTAGGTACTTCAGGAGTTTTCAAGTGTTTCATATGTTTAAAATGTTTGTACTTTACGACCGTCTGGTGGGGTTTCCCATTTAGGGAACATTCCAAAATAGACAGCTTCTAGACCCCGTGACCTAGGCTTTGCGTTGTCAGTCAATGAATTTAAGATTTTTATTTTAGTAGTAGAAGGTAGTAGTTTCTCATTTTGCTTCAACATTTACTCGCAAGTTTCCGGCTTTAGGAATACTGTCTATATCAATGATATTATAAAGAAAGATACGCTACGTTCATACTGAGCGGCGTTCAAATATCGTTGCGTTGTTACGATTGCGATAGATAATACGGAACGTATGATATAGAAAGAGATAGCTATTGCGCTTGAAGTAATTAAATTACGACAATTGTCTGAATTTGTCTGCAACAATTTGCGCGCGCTAGTGCGATATTTACCTCTTTTTATTTATAACATCATTGGTCAATATGCTACATTGGCTGTTAGAACTTTACTGTCCGAGTTCGTTTACATCATTTCGAGACCGTATTTTAGCTTCTAAGGTCATTAGAGCAGCACTTACCCCAAAGCCAGCACTGAGCGTAAAAGAGACCGTTTCATAAACTCTGTAGATGTAGATCACTTATGTCAGCTCCACTCTGCTTCGTTATCGCCTACGGCAAAGCAGTTGCAGCTCTGTGTGACGCATTTTAATGCAAACATTCATTAGAAAAGCAATCAAGCATAGCTATGAAAGTCAACTGCCGTATGACAAAGAGTTTTGTACAAACAGTTTTCTTGTTATGAAGTTACTTAACATAACATCACACCTGTAATCCCCGAAAGTTTAGGCTACTGAGAAATTACTGATGAAAAATGCAATAACAATTTAGCCCCTCCGGGCACGAGCCCTGGACCTCTAGCACAGCTGTCGCGCTTCCGACCACTATACTAGGGAGGCATCGAGGTGATAAGAAGTTATTACGAGTACATTAACATCGTGGCAACAAAATTGTTAAAATATGTTTTTCAAGTTACACGACATCGAATAAAATAACGTTTGTGCACACATAATACAGTCAGTCTAACGATATCAAATACTTGACCAATCACTACACGCATCACTAATACAGTTACTAATCTGCATACTTTTCTATTTTGTCTACAGAACCTGAATGTGTCACTCGCATAGCCAAGAGAGCAGCTTTTGATGCAGTATTTCTATTTCAGTAGACAGTTTTACATTATTTTATCGGCTTTAGAAATCAACTGCAGACCTCGCGGGAGTACAAAGTGTTCGCTGAATTGCACTTGTGACAGGGGAGCAAAGGCGACATAGAAGTAATATCTGCATTCAGAATACCCAAGTGCATGTTTTTATTTATTATGATTTGAAGCTTCACTTTGAATTCACATGTGCGGTATGTAACACACTTATCTGCTGTAGTAAATGTTCACAACAACATCAAAGCATCTATTTTAGTTTTAATTATTCTTAAAACTAATTTCGAATCTCGGAACTATTCCGAGGAAATCTACCTAGACAACGTAGTTTCCTGGTAACACTGGTTGCGTGTTTATTTATAATTTCACGTTACAAAAACTGAATGGTTGTTATTATCACGATTTTCCATCGCGGATGCTCGTTTGCCTGATAACTTTTCGATAAAATGAGGAAATTACTTTCAACAACGGACGATTACCGTGGCTGCACCATTGGTTTCATTAGCTCGATAAATAGTAAAAGTTAAAACGATTTTACATTACAAAAGCTCATTATGTTATAGATAGATCGTAAAACTTTAACTTTAGGATATAAATATATAGTTTCTATGACATCATACTGTGTGTTCAATTCCTTTTCTAGAATATATCGCTTAATTTAGGTTCACATTTATATTTCTGGCAACAAAACTAGAATATAAAACGGAACTAAAAACGGAATCTAGATATTCAAGGTTGTTGCTACTGTTATTTTCGCACAGGGCCATGCTCGGACATTTTTGTTCATCTGGACGCATTGTCTCCGTAACAGTGACCATCCAGCGATGCTTGATTGCCGTACATGCAGTAGCAATTTCGTGCAGCTATTTCAAGAGTATTTAAGCGATTGAGAGCAACGTTGTATTGTTCCGGTTTTTTGAACCTGGATCCGGAATTAGATCAATTTTGAACGTTCAGTTGTTGATGCTCCAGAAAGTGGAATGTTGTTTATCTTTTGTGTTGATTGGCGACGGACAGCGGCCTGACGTAATATTCATTCAAGGTTTATGAACGACTAGATGGCTGGTTTTACGAAGCTTGCAGATCGTATTACCAGTCACCAATCAGAAGTGTGCCTTATTAAATATATCCTAGACTAGAAGATGAATTACCAAGAAATATATCAGTGTCAAGCATGACAATCTAGAACTGCAAAATGCTTTTCTAATTTGATTAGTATTACTGCTAGCCATCTTGCGCAAAAGAAAATGAAGACTACATCAAATCTGTCTATTTGGGGCCCCCGATCGAACCGCTGTCTACAATTGCATACATGATAAATGCACTCGGTATGTGCGGATTGTAGAAGCATTGAACTAGGCCAATACAATGCGCGCTGATAATCTGATAGTGGCCTAGTCGGCACTCAGCAGGCGAAAACCGACCTTTGTGACATGACGTAACGATGCGTCTTGTAACTGATTACACTCGTATGGTATGAGATTTCGATCCAATTGTTAAGGCCTATTTTTATATTCGGAACGTTGACCCATATTTTATGCCGATAGAGAACAGAAACAATTTAAGATCTGGTCGAGTTTTTGCAAAAATGGACGGTTTTGGGAAATTCACATGTGCGTTTACGATTTACCGGCTGTGCCAAAATTTTTATCCAGATATTAACATTTATTTCAAAGAATCTGGGTTAATTTATACACATAATAATTATGCTATTGTACTAGCCAGCTTCATTAAAATATTCTAAAAAAGAAACAAAACAAAACCGCGCACCCATTGTGTTGAAAAGCCTAAAATATTCATTACAACCTCAATAATTTCCTTATCTACATACGAGGCCTAAAAATGCGTCCAATAACCTCTCTCTTTAATTAAGAGAATTAACACAAAGCACCAACAATTTCAGGACAATCCGAGTGAAAACATTATACTGATGTATACACGTTGAAAAAACCGCAAAGAGCATTTCATTGTATTCGAGAGCGACCTTTTTCGGAGCAGCGAATCATTTTTTCAAACTTTTTTTGGGTCAGTCTGTTGGTGGGACCCTATTGGGCATTATACGGGATGTTTGGCGACTGAAACTTTACTCATATTTTTGTTTGGTTTTTATGAATAAGGTTTTCAATTACCAATAAGTTAGTTCACTTTCTTGTACGTATTTTTTATTACTTAGTCTTAGATTTTTTGTGACGCAAGGTTTTTTTTTTTTAAAAAACATTCATCATCATCATCATCTGCCTAGCCTTTTCCCAACTATATTAGGGTCGGCTTCCAGTCTAACCGGATGCAGCTGAATACCAGTATTTTACATGGAGCGACTGCCTATCTGACCTCCACAACCCAGTTAGTACTGGGATATACGATACCCCTTGGTGAGACTGGTTGTCAGACTTTTTGGGCCACTGACTACCTAACGACTGTCAAAGATCTACAAATGACACCCGGGACCAAAGGCTTAACGTGCTTTCCGAGGCACGGAGGAAACTCGGTATATACTTTTTTTAAAAACATACATGGATCATAAAAAAAATCAAAAGCTCACCCTGATGAGAAACAAATGAAGCGTCACAGTTCAAATCAATGTATTTATTCGACTTCCACTATCCGTGAGCTTTTAATCCAGCAACTGCTGAATTCTTTAGCAGATAAATTATTCTAACTACCACTTTCATTGCCTGGAAAAAAATCATATTTATTTTACTCTTGCAATATTATATAGGGCAACATAAAATTCTTCACAAAAATATGAAACAATTTAGCACATCCACTTAATAATGCTAAACAACTCATTTTAAATTATTTATGAATATTTCCAGCGTAATTTATTAAAGGCATTCATATTTCTTAGCGTAGCATTCCTATGTAATTACAAGGCCAGCCAATTTATTTGTCAATATTATGGCACGATTCCAACAATTCCATTTATTTAGTGGAATAAATCCAGTAGTTAACGCTGTGTAGTACGCACTATGGGTTATAACAACAATACGCTTACTAATCATTCTATATTTTCTTACGAGACTGACCGCTTGTGCTATGTGTAAAATAAATTAAATTATGAGGCCCGTGCTATACTGTGTAAGATTTCTTGTCAAAAAAAAATATAGCAAGGACGATCTTGCTATATTTTTTTTTGTTCTGGACCATACCTCGGAATCTTCTAGTTGCGAGCGTATTGGAGGCCAAACTATTAGAACTTTGGCCTCGAATACGTCCTTTTAGACAATGAAAGTTATGTTAAGTTATCCATCCATCAGCACAATGTTTTGGGGGCGTTATATTGATTCGTAAACCACGATTTTTCAACCAAAAAAAAATCGTTTCCCAGTAATCATTTTTGCGTAGTTACTTAGTTTGATGCACAGGATGCTTGATTGACGGCTTCGTGAAGTCTCTGTTTACACCTTGTGTATGAAATAGTAGAAAACATTTAAAGATTTTAATAGACCCTTGTCTTTAATACAACATGAATCACCTATACGCGTCACAGAATGTTATTACGATGGCGTCAGTATGACGTGTAACATCGCTTCGCATCGCTGACAGTGTGCAAGTCAAAGCTTCATGTCGTTCGATGAGACGTTGAGTACGAGCATATGTGTAATGTACGTCATGTCTTGAATAGAAATGACGTTGCTTGTCAGCGGACGACAAAATATGATATACTTTCAGGGCTTCAGAGCTTCGAGTAGGCAAGAAAAAGGCGTGTATTTTTGTTTTTTACTTTTGAAATATTAAAACAGCCTCTATGCTCGTTGCTGAGCATGAAATCCTGGGTTCGATTCTCAGGACGGGCTAAGTCATATTGGGTTTTTCTATTAGAAATTTCACAGTAGCAGCTACAGAGTCTGGATTTACGCCCGGTTGATAAGAATAGGTTTGCCCCCTATTACATGGGAATTAAACATAACTGGCGAAATACTCTGCCTTACCCTTCGGGGGTTATAGTCGTGATGTTATATATAATATGTTATGTGAAATACTAAAAGTCAGAACACCTACCTGTTGAAACTGCTAATGGAATCAAGAACTTCAATCAATCAATCAACTTTATTTTCTCACCACAATATACACTAATTATTTTACATCGGTCAGATTCGACAATGATACACAATTCAGGTAAGTATACATTTTCATTTTTTTAAATTATGTACTAGGCCCAACTCTAGGACTTAAAATGTGATTGATAAAATTACATACGCTATTTTCAAATATTCTAACTCCGTTGTCAGCCACCATTTGCAATGCACTTGTTATGTGTCTTACTGTTCTATAATAAAAATTTCAAGCACGAGAAATCTTCTCCAGAAGAACTCGTTTAAAAGAAACTTCATTTCTAAAATCCTGAAAACTTTCCAACGAAGATAAATTGTAGTGGTTTCGTGGATTTGTTAAGAGCTATAAAGAAAATGTTTTCAAAATACTGAGTCCTTCTAATCGGCTTAGGATTTCGAGGAAAAACGACTATTTCGTAGATATTAGTTATCTAAAAACGACTACCTACGTAATCCAAGCCACGAGGCAAGGCAAAGGATTGAGGTTTTGTGCACCAACGGAATAGGTACTACCGAGAGCACTACTGGCCAAGCACTTTTCCACCTTATAGCTTAGGGCATAAGGGTGAAAACTGGCAGTCCGTCAGTGATTTCGCCAGTACCATGATTGATTGGGTGGTCAGATACATTCACCTATTCAGATCAATTCAGTTGTGAACGTACACACGGTGGCACATGAACCTGTTCATTTTCAGTATAACTTGGCCTCGCTTTGTATGGATTTCCTGTACAATGAGAGATTGCATAAACTGGTTTTGTTTAGCTTGATTGGCCGTCATGCTTACGATTTGGCGGCTTTAACGGCCGCTGACGGCCGCTTGAAGCGCTTTTCTACCTGAAAAATAACTGGTAACGTGTTGGATTGAAATTACGAGGCTTTTTTTTTTTTTTTTTTTGGATGGGAAATCATCAAATGACCCCCCCCACTCTGGGCGGAGCGGAAGGGAGTGTCAGACTTGTACTGACTAAAACCCATCCATGTTCCTTCTTTGCCCTTTGTGTTCCAGGGCCACGGTGTCTCTTTCGAACAGTCCCGCAGCTCTGGCAGGCATCGGCCCATGCGGACCCCTACTCGGTTGCTGACATCTCTTTGAGGCGCGCGTGGAACACAAACGCGCCGTCGACACGGCCTGTCGTCATAAGACGGCCGGACGGCGAGCTAGCCCATAACTCGCCGTCCACAGGCTCGCGCCTACGGTGGCCGGGAGCCACCACGTGACCCCCGACGCCCAGGGCGTCTCCCGCGGCGGCTGGGACGTGAGGTTCTTTCCCTCTCACGTCCTGCCACCTCCTTCACTAGCATGACTGCTTCACAGAAGGTGGTGACGGCTTCCCATTCCCTCTCGCTCCGGACCATGGCTTGAACCAGGGCCGGACGCGAGAGATCGCCGCCGCCAATCGCCGCTACAAGGACACGGCGGTGCTCCGCCCAAGCGGGGCAGACCTCTACGGTGTGCTCCACCGTGTCCTCCGGACGATCCTCGCAGTGGAAACACCCGGGCGTTTCCTGGGTGTTTCCACTGCGAGGATCGTTCTGATATACCTGGCGTCAAGAGAGAAGTACCTACCTTTGGACGGCAAAGGCATGCTGCGCCGATCCCAAATAAATTGGGATAAGGGCAGAAGAAAGATAAGAAACATGTGAAAAAGTTAGGTTTTTACTTCAGATGATGATACTATCATACAAATAAGTTTGAAATTAACTACTTGTTCTTCATCTTCTTCGTGTCGATGATTACCATAGTCATTTAATCCGATTTGTTTCGTCTAGAACTCGGACATCGACGGCGTTGGTAGTGGCTTCGGATAGGTCCCTTATAGACTGGAAGACTCCTAAACTACTTGTTATGAGACAAGGATAAAGCCATTTTTTCTTGTCGTTTCTGGCAGGCGGGTTACTCACGAATTTGGTAAGTAGGAACCGACCAAATGAAACAAACGACTTTCCTTTTCTTGTTCTATTTATAATCGACGTATATTTTCCATGACTCATAAAAACATTCTTCTACATTACTAATTCAAACGCACGTCACTATTAATGAATACTCGGCCATCAACATTTATTGTATAACCGTGGCTTTATCTTTTTCTCTTATAAAATATGAACCGTTCACATGTACAGTCACGAACACAAATATGTATACAGTTTCGCGAGGCAGCTTTGCGATAAAAACATATTTTATCAACACAAAATAAATCATCATCATCACCAGCATCATTTTATCCCGAAATCTATCACTGCTGGGTTTATACCTAGCCCAATGCCTCCCTTTCTTCTACCATACTTCTCGGTTCTGTGTGTCACTTACCTATCTGTTACCCGTGGCTTAGGCGATATCATCACCACAACGCGCTTTTGGACGGCCTTTATTTTTTTGGTCCAACCTCGGGCCAGCATTTGGTCAAAACTTTACTTCATCGCCCACTTGAGGCAATACAGTAAAGACAATGAGTTTTAAAAGTTGCTAAGCGTATACATATTTTTGCTCGTGACTGTACATTGTAAAATACAGGCAGTACATTATAAATTGCCGTCTATCGGGTATCGCCTGGCTGGTCGTGTTCACCGGGATGAGCCTCCTCTCAACCGCATTTCTTTTCTATTTTTAAGCAACGTAGCGGAGGCAAGGCACCCTGGACCGACATCTGAAGCGTATAAATATACGCCGTATTAATAATGTGCTACTTTTTTCATTAACCTTTGTTAAAGGACTATAAATTAAAGAGAGATTAAAAAAGGTCAACAGGTATATGTATTCGCTTGAATACCTATTTTCTTCATAACCTTTTCTATGAAAGTAGCAGTAGGTGAAACTGCATGTAAAACAAACAGTTCCAATACTAACAGACAACACACAAACTAAATCGTTAAAGATAGGAAATAAGGAAAATTTTACCTAGTTATGGAATTTTAATCTAAGCGTTATATTGAGGTCAAAATATTGTATTGGCACATAGAAACCCAACTCAATATCTGAAAACTAATAACGATAGAAAAGTTAATTACGCTAGTCAATGAAGTACTAAGAATTTGCTACAAGAATATCAGAAGATCTCTGTCAGTAACAGGTGTACTTTACAATCTACATTTCAGCTCCTACAATCCCTGTGATAACATTTCCGTGAATCGTAACTCCGAAGGCCAGGATTAAGTTATTACATCATGTGGAAAGTTATTAATCTCATAATAATTTAACAGCATGACGTCAAGTGATCCAGCACCTGCCGATGATTTGTTGCGCAAGAGAAAATGAAAGTAACGTGTACTTGAGTACCTTTTAATATTTTAGGAGAAATAAACATTGTAGTACCTAAAGTAATAGCTTAAGGGTGAGATTTCAACAAGAGCGAAGCGAGAGCATTGCTGAGACTTTACATATACACGGAAATACCTCAGAGTCCTGTACGCACGACAACCGGTCAAGCTAATCAAACCAAATTAAGCTGACCTATCATTGTACGGGAAACTCATACAAAGCAAGGTCAAGTTATACTGGATAATATAGCTTGACGTGTCGCCGTGTGTCCAACAGTATCTGTCTTTCCTTACCCTGCAGGAATCGCGCGGTTTTCCATTTACATGAGTACTTTCGTGTTCGTTCAGATGTAGCCGTAAACTGCGCGGAATCCGCACGGATTGCACGCGGATCGCCATGTGTAAGAACGGCTACTTAAAAAATCATGTCTGTTTCGTTTCGTGTTTCTTACGTTTAAAAGTAACAAAGTACTTAAGCAATGACACTTTGTAAACCGTAACTTTTTAGTCATCTTACAAAGGTCGTCCACTCAATGTACCCAACATAAAATAGCTCTAGGCGCGATTTTTTTTTATCTTCCGTGATAGGTACAATTAAAAATAATAATAAAAAAATTGAATAAAATTATGAAACATCCTGTTAATGATGTTTACGTGTCAAACGGCAGAACATTATCTACCCAGCACTCGAGTCCAGTAGATCGCAACAGGGTGTTTTAACTACGTCATGCGTCATAATTCTGAATAATATTTTAATTATTAATTTATTAAAATCTCATAAATACCTATTTCTTTTTTATGAATGTTTAGTATTCATTGGATACATGAAGTGGGCTGCCGTTGTAAGACGAATAAAAAGTCAGGGTGTATATTGTCTGTTTTGTAATTGTCATTAATCTGTTTGGTCTAAATATCTTTATTGCTTGCCAACATGCGTAAATACTCTCATAGATATTTGTACCCAAAGGAGCGGAACTTCTTATTAATAATTATTAACAAAACAAACTCATAAAGTACAAACGTAATCTCAATATTAAATGACACGCGTGCTTTGATATCATTTTATTACAATTTCCTGTTGTCTCTAGATCAAAAAAGTTTGACTGTGAGGGCAAAAGTTCGGCAGTAGAAAAAACCTGACACGTTAACGTAGACAAAAAGTTTTTTTATCAAAAGAATTTCAGAAAAGCGGTTTATCTTATTGATATGGATGGGATATTTTTTAATCCGATTTGATTCAATCAATCTAGGAGCTCACACGGGTCTTTTAAGTGATTAATCAGAAACCAATGAAAATCTCACAGCTGATCGCTTTTGATGGAAGTCGGCTGTAACCGAGCAGTATCGTTTAGACTCAGTTTACGCATTTTGTTCCAATTCTGCTGGGTCCAAATCCTCTATTTGTAGCTATATTACATTTTTGTTATTTATTCTCAGGGGATTACTCCAAAAGAGCCTGTTTAATGGATATTTCATAAAGTACTTTGTTATTTGCTTTACCTTTAGATAAGCCGTTTTTGTATTTACACACACAGGCATATGATATTAGATTTGTTTATCCTTTGGGGTTATATCTACAGTATATTATTTACAAAATGAAATAAATTAGAAATATGAGTACACACGGTCTTATAATTAAGTAGAGAACCACCCACCCGACCACTGGACCATGTGGACCGACACATACTAACATATCGTCGGGGAAAGTGCAAATCCGCGAATCTACCACACGTAAAGTGCGCGTATCTGCACTACGAGTAGATGTATAGGGGAAGGTTATAAGTTAATATTTTTTATTTTATTTCAACGATTTTTGATTTTACTTTTACATAAATAGTAACAATTCATGTGTTCTATGTATTGTTAACAGTAGAAATCTATCAAAGTCATTAATTTAGTCGCTACGACAATGCGTAATTGAAATTGGTTACATTTGTCAGATACGCGGAATTATCCAATGCTAATTACGCTTTGATGTCTGCAGTCATCATTGCCTATTCAATCTTCAAAAGAATTCACTAAGTGTAAGTAGTTTAAATAAAAAAAAGTAGTCAAAACAATTTCAACTTTGGTTAAAACAACGCATGAAAATGTCAAACACTGAGTGGGATTTGAAACAAAAAAAAACAAACATTGTTATGACTAAGTTTTAGTGAGTCATTAGACATTGCAAATAAACGTGTTCTTAGAACAAAGATGTTATTTAAATATTGAACGTAACTTCAAAGATGAAAGAAAGTGCATTTTAAAATTGTTCGAGAAAATGCCACAAAGAAACTTTTGTTTTTTTAATTGTACCGTGTTTTTGACTTTTGAAGTTAGTAGTAATTCATCTCTGAAACAATGTAAATACATGTAAGAAACATGTTATAAAAACTGGTTCGAACCCAATACACGGGTCTCGTTTTTTCGGATGGGAAATCATCAAATGACCTCCCCCCGCTCTGGGTGGAGCGGAAGGGAGTGTCAGACTTCTACTGACTAAAACACATCCATGTTCCTTCTTTGCCCTTTGTGTTCCAGGGCCACGGTATCTCTTTCGAACAGTCCCGTAGCAAGACACGGGTCTTGGGTTCGAACTCGAGACTTATGACTTGATTTAATGGAATATTGAAACAAACATTTTATTACCACTAAGTTGTTTTAGAGACTTGTAAGAAACAAGTCGTGTATTTTATTACCGCTAAGCTCTGATTTTTCGGATTGATGCGCGTGTTGTATAATTATCACTTGCTTCGGTGAAGGAAAACATCGTGAGGAAACCAGCATGCCTGAGAGTCATTTCTCGACGGCATGTAAAGCGAAGTCAGAGGCCCATGGGCGGCATAAAAACTCTGACACCAGGTTAGGCACTAACCACACGATAAAGAAGAAGATTATTCCAATTTAAATTGACATTCCACAATTTTGAAGAGAAAATCTCTGTAATAGTAGTTTACTTGAACACAGTCAATTGCTGTAGCTAATAAAGTCAACGTCAAATTTCATCGAAAATCCGTGTATCTGCCAATAACAGAGCAACGATATCCGACTAAAATATCGGGACGGTTTTATCAGTTCAACGAAAATCAAATACAAAAGATTTTTCAAGTATAACTCTATTGAAAACTGTTGTACAATGTAGGTATTTCGAGATTGTTTTCATGGATATTGAATGAAAGTACTTCAGGTTTGTCAAATTCCCCAGTTACTGTAGTATACCTGTCGAATACAATTAAAAACATTAGGGACATATAGACACTACTCATCTACATCTCAGATAAACTGCAAATAGTGCAGTCGCCAGTCGCCAGCACATCAAGTTACCATAAACTGTCAAATTTCTCCAAATGATTTTAAACAATAAAATGTTGTTGGTTAAGTTCAAAATCGAATGAGAAAATTTGACAGTTTGTAGTAACTTGATGCGCTGGCGACTGTACTTTATACTTTGACTACCTCGTTGGTCGAGTGGTTGCAAGCGCGACTGCTGAGCATGAGGTCCTGGGTTCGATTCCCAGGTCGAGCAAAGTATTATTGGGTTTTCGGTTAGGAATTTCCAAGTAGCTGGCACGGAGTCCGGATTTGTGTCCAGTTGATGGCAACTTTCTCGCCCTAACATAAAGTAGTACACCCTCATTTCGCCGAGGTGAGACGTACCTAGGATACGCCTCTGCCTAACCCTTCGGGGTCTACAGGCGTGATGTTATATTATGTAGTACCTAATATTTCTATTAAATTTTGTACCTAATCAATTTGAAGGTTGTTGACAGTAGGTATCATCTCAGGGCAAACTTGCCCGAATTATCGAAATATTTC
Source organism: Noctua janthina (assembly GCA_963576755.1). Taxonomy (NCBI): domain Eukaryota; kingdom Metazoa; phylum Arthropoda; class Insecta; order Lepidoptera; family Noctuidae; genus Noctua; species Noctua janthina. Next base: position 13,438,616 of record OY755055.1, read on the forward strand.
GATTACAGGCTAAAAAACCGAAATAGTTTTTGAAACGAACCGTGCTGCAATGTTACACATTTCGTAGAAAAAGTAACGATGAAATGAATCCTACACGAAATAACAAGCATCAGTCGTCAGTCACATGCAGTTCCACAATCAATCGGGAACATCGAAATTGCTACGGATTTACCTCAGTTCTGATGACGTTAATATTCGTCGAAAACGTGACGCAACGAGTTTGCCCAATGACAGGTTTCCGTAGAAAATTGCTCTCGGTATAATATTACTTGTATCGAACGAGATTGCGTTGAAACTTTATCGAATAACTGCCACTTCTCGATATTCGATTTTCAATAATATTTATTCAAATTCTGTTAAGCAAAATGTCGCACAGCATTATATTTTAGACTTTTCATTTTTATTGGAATGTATCTACCTACGTTTGGATTGAATTTTAGATGTAAAAAGAGAAAACCGAAAGGTAAGGAATATGAAGATTTCAATGAAACGAATAAAAAGACAGACTCTAGTCGTATGCATGCTAATGAGGCTGGAGCAGTTGCTTTGAGCAAAGCGAGAACTGGATCAGGGAATAATCTTCTGCAGATGATGAGAAATTCTCAATTGGATTTGCTATGAAGCCTTTTAGCTACTCTGATTAAAGAAACTTTAGCAGTATTTTATAAATAAATGGTTTCATTTAGGTAACAGAACTTACCATATCAGTCTAAGAGCATTTATTTGTATCTGCGATAATTTCGAGCTTTGTACACCACATTGTCGCGGACCATTGTTTTTATTTTTCTTAAATTTCCTTGTTAAATAAACTATTGAACACTGTATTTATATGAGGTTATATTTTAATGTATACTGTAGTTGCAATTCGCCCGGAACTTCGTCCGTAAAAATTTTGATAGCTCGACTGACATGATATAAATACAATTTATAGTAAATAAATACAATACATTATACAAAATAATAATAAATATTTATATAATATATGTATATAAATATAAATTATTACTTCTTGATGATTTGCTTTCTATTGGTGAAAGAATTTTTGAAATCGGTCCAATAGTTTTTGAGTTTATTCGTTACAAACATACAAAAATACAAAACTTTCCTCTTTATAAAATATTAATGTAGAAGTGTAAATGAAAATGTAAAAGTATGGCTTTTGCTTTAATTTCCTTCATATACAAATAAAGCTGATTTAACTCAGTAAATAGTAAGTTTTAGTATTCACTTAAAGGTAAATCCTCCTCAAACCACCCTAAACGAACTTAGGGAAGTACTTAGGAATTCACTTAAAATAAGTAGACCCTTAAAACAAACGCTTTCTACTCCATTAAGCCTCCGTTAAATGTAGTAAAAGGAACTAGAAATAGTTAAGGCACTATCAAATTAAACACTGTGGGACGTGACTTGGTAATTTTTTTTTTTAATAGTTCCTATCGTGGTGTAGCTAGTCAGTGGTAGATGTAGAGATCCGTGTTCCTTGATAAGTTAAGGTGCGTCCGGATTAAGTAAAATTTACAAAACTTGTGTTGTATAACACGTCTACATTTCATAACATTGCTAATTTTTCTCTATTAACAATGTTATGTTTTTTCTCTATTACATGTTATGTTTCAAGCGTGTATTCACCTTTACAAACGGTTGTTTGTAGTGTATTAAGGTAGATATTTTTTTAAATTTTGCCCAACACTAGGAATTTCTCCTATATCGTGGATGCGTTTATAAACATTTAAATTCACATATACAAACAGATATAATAGATGATAGATAATAATTGTTTAATAATTGATATGAGTACCATCGTATTCTCTCTGATTGATCAGAATAAAAACGCAAATTCATGTGTTGATACTTTAATTTCAGTTCAAGAATTGCGTCGTCTACAATTACAACAGAAAACGCAGGCTTCAACGGCACCAGATCACTCTCATTAAAATAAAAGACTTCAAACGAACTTAACGATGTATATCATTAAGGGAACGTTCTCAGAAATCAATTCCAAATTTCAATAAGTAGGGCAATGATTCGAGTCATATGCTTCATACAATTCGTTCACACTTATTAGAGAAAATTGTATTGCTGCTCGCAGGGTTGCTAGATCGAGTTTCTGAATTTTCCCCATATCCAAACTTTTTTGGCCTAAGTGATAAAGGACATTGTAAAAAGTTGTCTACGCATCAACACGTATGAAACCTTTACAATAATTACTAGTGCTTTTTATAATTTAAAATACAATTATTGCAATAGAACGGACACTTCATCATTTCGAAAACATTTAAAAAGTAATTCACATCCTTCTGTGTTATTCCCCGGTGCGGGTGCCATTATTTTTTAAAATTGAATAAGGTTCTTAGTTACAGACAGAATAAAGCGATTGAAAACGCTATGTGAAACGAGCAACATCGACACTGACAGTCGATGAATTGACAAATGACACTTTGACATTTGATAGTAATGACAGAATGACAGTCTCGCCATTTTGTAACTTGCAATTATTACGTTTCTACTGGCCTAATTAAAAACTCAAATACCGAAAGTGGGCTGGGTTTTTTTTACAATTCTCAGAAGTGTTTGTGATTTTAATTTAGTTTCAATCGAATTAATGCATTATTTAGACCACAGAAAGTAAATTTACGTCTCTGTTGGTTCTTAGGCGAACGATGTATGGACGCAGAACAATGTCCTTTGCAAAATTTTTCCCATTCAATTTTCAAACAGGTTATTAAACTAATTGGGAGACATAAAACTATTTTTCAAATATTGGACGACAAAGAGCGCAATATCAGCGCACACCCCGCACATCGCACCCCACCTTTTATCTGCCAGCGCTAAATAGCGATTTTTTTGTCTGTGTGTGTAATATTACTTTTAATTTCCAAAATTTTACAGTAAAAACTTGGGGATAACATTCCAAAAATTTATCTAAGAACGTTTTTTTCCCCAATAAAGAGGGGAAAAAAATCCCCCATCTACCAACGCTGCCTGCTTGTTATAAGAAGTGCCTTATTACATGAGTATCGATTTGAATCGACGAGCTTTTATCAAAGAAGAACGTTCTGGGAAAAAAAATGTGAGGTGCCGTGTTATTCCGCTCCTTAAATAAGTAAAGTGTGTATGGGCTAAACGGTTCTGAATCAGGTTTTATGGCTCAGTGCGTGTGGTTTATGGTGTGAATTTGAAGATAAAATTGCCATTTTAATCTTTATGACGGTGTGATTAAGCTGTTTTGCGATCACGTGGTTTTCAAACGCGTTGATTGTGCCGAAAAATAGCTTTATTCGAGTTAATGATTAACATTGAATGTTTACCTATATTTTATTCCACGTTCAGTTTATTCAGATTATCACTTAGAGTGAAAGACAAAAATGAAGAAAAAAGTGAAGCATCAGATTTCAGCATTAGGCCTGTTCTTGCAGCCCTTGCATCACAGTGTTTCATCCGATTGGAGGACGGTTGAAATTTTAGGGGTTTCATTCAAACTGTAAGAACTTGTAGCGCATGAAGTCTTTCATTTTATTTCATTTATTCATAAACAATTTACATTGTGTTTAATATGTACACATGCAATTTACATACAAATACAAATAACTATGAATTATAAGATAACATTCCAACTAAAATTCAAATATAGTGCCACACTTTCAAATATAAACTTTCAAACAGTTATAACTAAAATATCATTCAATTATTCTTGAAATGGTAGTTCCAAGGACATTTCCATAAATAGAAATTTAAAAATAATAAAACGCAATCAAGAGAACAACTTTAATTACCATCTAAATATAAACATTTCCAATTAAGTTTCTTTCATTTGATAAAGATTTTCAAAACATGTCGCCGTTGTTATAATAAAATGAAACTTTCAAACAAAAACTTACGGAGTATTTTTCCAAGAAAATGTTAATTGCCACTTGTCGGTTTAACTTTTTAACGTTGTTATTTAATAACGAGCTGTTAGGTTGTCGACGGAGCTTATTTAAAAAGAGTTTTACTTTAACTACTGAATTTTAGTTTACCTAAAATAAAACATGGTTAAAGTAAGCGTAAGTTTTTATAAAAAATAATATGTTTATCGAAATAAGCACTTAACTATATGCAATTTAATTTGACATAGTATAGCTTTATAGTTACCTACATTTCCAAGCTGTATGGGTGTGAACCATATCTACATCACACACACACACACACACACACACAACACGCGCACACATACATCACACACACACACACACACACACACACACATACATCACACACACACCACATCTCACATTTTATCTACATTTCTTTAATTTATCCACAAAGATAAGTTCTTCACATTAATTGTCGCCGAGATGAGATTGGGACTAGATTTTGAACAATAAAATTAAAATACGGGAATTAATTGACCTGAAGATATATGTACCAAAGTAAGTAGGCACATTGACACATTTAAATATCTTTAAAACCAATCTATTTCGAAAACCCATTTATAATAATTGAAACTTCCATGCAAGTGCTTGTAATAAACATAGTGCTTTCAAAGTGTTGACTCAATACGGCATGGCCCCGTCATACGTCAGTCGCTGACACGATAAAATCATTAATCATAGTTTAATGAACGACCGTCTCATCAATTTTAAATAGGAACTGTCTTTATGTTTATTTCCTTCCGTCAATCCATATAGGTACAATAGGTATTATGTAAGATACAGTATACTTCAGTCAGGCTTCGTAATATTGTAATAATATCTACTTAGTAAAAAAAATCAACAGCCTAAATCACTGGATTTCAAAGCTTGAAATTATCCACACAAGTCCATATACAACCAAAGGTCTCTTTAATAGTGGTTAAATAGGGATGAAAGTTGGTGCGGAATTTTATGACGGTGGAAAATTCGACCAGGGCGCACATATTGTCGAAAATAAATGACTTTTTTAATAAAAATATAGTTTTTTTGTTATAAGTACCGTATATACTTTCATATGCATTCAGTAAAAAGCTGCTATTTTGAAATTACAAACAGACACTTCAATGTATTTATTTGTATAGATAACTTTTTCATCTATACTAAACATACCTATTACAAAGAAGTAATATTTGTAAGTTTGGATGTAGGGGGTAATCCTCAAAACAGCTGATCCGATGACGGAAATTCTTTCACTAATATGAAGCTACATTGCCCGAGTGTCATAGATTATATTTAAAAAGTTCCCGTGGGATAATTTTTGACCATAACGGTAACGAAGCCTCGGGCAAAAGCTAGTTCAAAATAAACTTAACTTCTGTTAACTTTTATCTTGTTCTACATTTTTTGTGTAGTAAGCAACGACTTATTGTCGGGCCTACGCTGTGCCCCCATACTTAAGTACAAATGCCGTATCCATGATAATATTGTAATACCAAATGATTTGAAAAGAGTAACCATGGAGTTTCTTGCCGGTTCTTCTCCATAGGAAACGGTTAACCCGAACCGTGCACCTTTTTGTCGACGTTTTATAAGTGCCCATCGAGGCCTATGTGAAATAAAATATTTTGATCTCGATTTTGAAAGAAAAACTTTGTTTGTAGGATCCTCTCAATAGCCAATAGCATTTCAATTCAATACTCTGTTGTATAATAATATAAGATGTAAAGAAACACTATAACCACATAGACGGTACAACATTCATTTAGTCAAGAAAGCTTTATTCATCGCAGTTGCACCAACGGGGGGGGGGGGCTGTAAACTAGGCCAGGCCCACTATATGCGCCTATCTCGGCATTCGGCCTTATCTCGCGGTTCCGTGGCGATTATGACGTTAACAATACACTTTTGTTCTCTATCTCACTCTAGCTACTGTGTCTGCTGAATGCTGGAGCTACACAGTTCATAGATTGAGAAATGGTGTGAAGGGGATTCTTCTTCTTCAAGTATTTCGTACCGTTTTGTTTGATGATGAATTTTGAAACTTGTTAGCAGGAACCGGAACGTGTTTAAAAAAAAATAAACATATTTTTTTTCAAAAATGTGTTTTGTAAACGTGTTGCATCAAATCAAATAGTAATTACTATTTGCGTTTAAAATTTAAATAACTTCACGCCTGAAATCCCTGGAGGGTTAAGCATAATAACCAAACACTGTTTTAAGCTTTCACGGTTTATAACTTAACTTACAATGTCACTTACGGATATCTTCCGTGATTTTGACGCTTGTAACAGCGTCGAAATATCGGGAGATCACAATAATTGAAAATCACTCGAGAAATCCTGTAAGTGACAGTGTAAGTATAGTTGTCACCAATTCTGTTTAGAGCCCACGTAATTAGGGGTGAGGAATTTCCTTCACCAATTATTTTAACATGTAATTCTTATTAGTTATATTAGAAGTCCATTTCTAATTATTTTGGGACCATCACATAAAACCAATAACGATAACAATTCTGGTGTCAAAAGATTTCTGTTTAACATCACGTCTTTAGCCCATACGAATAAGATACTAATATATCAGCGAAAATAAAAGAAAAACAGAATAACGTAATCCCGAGAAAGTAATACGTCAAGTGAAGGAACGTATTGTGAAGGCGATGACTCACCTATCCATCTCTATTTGCGGACAATCGTGAGGGGCGCTTTGTTACGAATGTGGCCGCAGATGTAGACATACCTTATGTTGACGACACCTGGAATTTTTTTCGCGAGAGAAAATTACGCACCAATACATCAAAGAAATATTGTGTTTTTGACGTTTCTGATATTATATTTGGTATAATGTTGAATAGGAGACGTTATTCTAATGGGATATCATACTTCAGTGCTTTAGCAGTCTTTGTATTTCATTTCGTTTCGTCATTACATTTGGAAATCTTTTCTATACATGGTGTTACAACCATCCTCATTTCACACTTATTTTTTTACCTTTACGAATATCTGACTTTGGTAGCCCATTTTAAACCTTATTTCAGACTTGCTGTTGCCCGCGACCTACGCTCGAGTGAAATTATTTAAAAAAATATTTTTCTCTTTTTGAATCGGATTTTATTACCAATTTAAAGGGTTTTAATTTTTTTGCACGGAACCCTAATTCTTCTTTTAAAAATAAAAGTAGCCTTCGTTACTCCTTATAACATCGGCTATCTGCCAGTAAAAGTCCCGTCAAAATCGGTCCAGGCGTTTCGGAGACTAGTCGGAACAAACAGACAGAAAGACAAAAATTGTAAAAAAAACTGGTTTTTGCTTCAGTGCCGTATATATTTTCATATGCATTCAGTAAAAAGCTGTTATTTTGGTATTGCAAACAGACACTTTAATTTTATTAATTTGTATGCAATACAAAATACACAAGCCTGAATGAATTCTTTATAAAAGCTGAAATAGATAACAAATAAATAAAACAGTTTTGTACTCGATCAAACATGTACAAACTACGCTGGCGCAGTATTAAATAAAATATTTTGTTTTATTTATTGACATTTTTTCGTGGTTTCAGGTAAATTTGCCTAACTAGATATGTAAACATCGACATTATTTAAAAGTACGCATTAAATCAGATACCGTGTAGAGAATACGGAAACACGAAGTATGTAAAATATGTGTATATCATTAGGAGTAATGAATAATAGATTGGACGACGCAGATGTGTATTCGATCCGGCCTGTAGCTTTCAGTAAATTACTCCTTATAAAATTGTTATGAGCCCGATTACGTCTTCATAACGTAAAATTGGAAAATAAGTGCAGCTTTTTCATTATTATTGCGTGAAAAACTTGATTCTTTTAACATAGACTTCGGTGTCTAGAAGCAGTTAGAATGATCTAGTATGTAAGAATTAAAAAGCTTTGTGTGAAACTGTGTAAGACCGTGGGACACACGCTTAAGACTCATCATCAACTGCCTAACCTTTTCCAAACTATGTTAGGGTCGTCTTCTAGTCTAACCGGATGCAGCTGAATACCAGTATTTTACATGGAGCGACTGCCTATCTGACCTCCACAACCAAAGTTTCACCAAGTGGTTTCGTATTACCCAGTACTAAATGTACTGGGTAATACCACTTGGTGAAACTGGTCAGACTTTCGGGCCTCTATCATTAACTCTAGAAACGGGATGTTTACTATGTTTACTGATTTATTTGAGTTTCCGATATTCATGGTGCTTTCAACAGCGCCGAAATATCGGGAACTCAAATCAATCAATTAATTTTAGTGACCGTGATAGTTTAAAATCTTATTTCAGGCGTCTGACTACCTGTAACGACTGTCAAAGATCTACAAATGGCAGCTGGTACGATTCCGATTCACGGAGGGACACACGCTTAAGACTACAGAACATAAATGTATCTTCAGTATCTTCAAATGCAATGTTCGTGGTTAAATTCACTGAACGCAATTATGTTAAACAGCTAGCTCTACAACCGAAGCCAGTGCATAATGAAGATTAACCGCGGCAGTGTTAACTCGACACTTGCCTAAACGTAGCGGTCGATGGTCGCCGCCTGGCGAGTGAGACAAGCGCATGGTAAGCAAGACCGAGTGGTCTTAATTATCATTCAACTAGAAACCAAGCATCTGCATAGCCGATCAGCCGCAGAACTCGTGTCATGGTATACAGCGTCGGACTTCAAAGATAGCAATGGCGCAGTTTTGTAGCGACATTTATGACGATATTATTATTTATATTCTTCTTCTTCATCGTATGGTTAGTGCATAACCTGATGTCAAAGTTTTTAAGCCGCCCATGGGCCTCTGACTTGGCTTAACATGCCGTCGAGAATAATATCTTTTTCTTCTTTTTTTTTTTGTCTCGATGATGCTGGTTTCAATTATACAATACGCACATGAATCCGAAAAATCAGAGACGCGTGTTTTGGGTTCACACTACTAGACTGTCACTGCTATTGTTATATTATTTATATGAACTAAATCTTTATACCCGCGAGATTAGCAATACAACTACTCACTACCCGATAACTACTGTAGGGCATTATCCTACCAGACACAATATCCGCCAGGTCGGAGGATACTCCTTTCCCTCTCTAAGGATTATAAGGAATCTTACATCGTGTTCCCCATAACTCTAAAGCTCTTTTGGCATTTGAATGACTTTCTCAAGAGGGTGCTGACGTTAGTTCCGGGTGTAAAAATACCCTTATCATAGCCGAAAGGTACTTGTTCTCCCCGTCATTGCGATCATTTTTTTGTTCTAGACCATACCTGGGAACCATCTTGATACGGAGATATTGGCGGTGAAAGTTTCAACTTTTTTACAAGTTTTTTTTTTAAATACAAGTTTTAATGTTATAACTTTACTATCCACGACCCCTGTACTATTCAATGCATTCATCAACACAGTGTTTTGAGCACGTTATATTGAGTCCTACCGTAAAACTTGACTATTTCCAAAAAAGTACCCAAACAATCATTTTTGCGTAGAGTTACTTAGTTAGATGTACAGAATGCTTGGTTGCCGGCTTCGTGAAAGGTCCGTTTACACCTTGTAAATGACACAAAAAAAGTAAAAATAGTTAAGAAAAATCTCCAATTACTCACCTTTTAAACGTCCGAACTGAACAGCTGTAGAATTTAATCAAACTTCTTATCCGAACACAATGAACCCGATCCAAGAAACTTTTTAATTTAGTTAGCTGCTATCAAGAAAAGACAGGTATCTGAAACAAGTAGAAAATCTTTTGTCTATAACAGAATACTGAAATAAGGCACACAATTTTCCAACTCAATTTTTTAAATACAGATTAAGGCGAAGTTTTTGTAATTGAATTTTAGAAGTACGAAGGATTTTAATTAAGCCTGTTGTCTAGGTATTATGGTTAGATAGTGAGGTGCTGATTCTTAATAGGGTTGTCAGTCATCGTGAATATTTTTCAAATTCAAATTCAAATTCATTTATTGCAAATATGGGTAGTTATACAGGTGGGTTTTTGAAGAACAGGAAAGTTGTTAGTGTCACCATATTCTGCACTAGGCATGCAACATTTAGTTCGGAACGTGGTTAGTCCCTAAATTAAAAATTTAAATACATTAAAGATTTAAATATTCGATGTATCCGCACGACACGGCCCTATTTGTAGCGTGTTACGAATATGACAGGTTGTTTGTAGGTTTGTTCGTTGTTGAAGCTTGATAGTATTGTTGTTGTTATCATTAGGGAAATCGCAGGAAAAATAGTAGTATTTTACATTGTTGAGAGAGTAGTTGTTTTCATAAGAAATGCATCGTATTAAGTGTTATATTATATTATTCATATTCAATATTTTAGTGCAACTTCAGAGCAATAATTAATTTAATTATTTTGATTAATTTATCAATATACTTAAATACGATTGCCTCGTTGGTCTAGTGACACGATGTCCTGGGTTCGATTCCCGGGTTGGGTAAAACGTTATTAGGTTTTTCGATCAAGAATTTCTAAGCAGCATCCACGGAGTCTGGATTTGTGCCCGGTTGTTGGCAATAGGCTCGCCCCCTATTACATGGGACTTTAACATAACTGGCGAAATGTCGATGTAACAGATAGTTACACCTCTGCCAAAACCCTTTGGATATTAAAGGCGTCATCTTTTTCGTGACTTAAATATTTGACCGTTTTTCTACTTATTTTCAGAATACACAGTTTCAGCGACTTAAAATGATTTTTTTCTTTTTCATGAACCTAAGGCAGCACAAAGGCAAGAAAACACAGGGTGGATACTAAACTGATTTTAGACAAGCTTGCTTTCCCATAAAGATCCTTATTAACAAATGATGCATTTAGAATTAAATGAAGCAGTTTTTAAAACCATTAGTAAAGACAATCTCTCACACAATTTATCAAGCTTTCGAGTATTTAAGCATGTAGTGCTATAATTTATTAGGTTTAAGTTATCACCCTGTGCTACATGTGCTCATTTTAATGTATTGCAACGACACCGCATTTATTTATTTTATAGAAGTTTTTGTTTTTCTTTTAGATTTCATTCAAAGTAGGTTTATTTTAGTGTTCAATTGTTTTATATTTTTATTGAGGCGCAAACCCACAACGGTGCACGCACGTGGATTCATTTGGTTGACAACGTGGGTCTACGTTTCCACAGTAGTACACGCTACACACCCACAACTAAGTACAACTGTAGCGTGCGTGGCCCACCTCGGCATATTCGTGTATAGCGTGTACCGCGTGCACACCGTGCATGGCGTGGACAGCGTTGAGCTATGTGAGCACCTTATTCGAGCAAGCCACGCAAGTACTAATGACGTCATTTCATGCACAGCGTGTCCGCGGTTTTCAGTGGAAAAAATCGCATACATTTTCTTACAAAACGAAGCTTAACACACGTGCGTAGCCTATTCGTGGGCCGCGGTGGGTTTGCGCCTTTATATTTGGTTATTTGAAGATTTCGTGGCTTAACAATAACAGCCGTTTGAGTCGATCTTCAAATGGTTGACCATCCATTACATGTCGAGTTTCCTCTGTGTCTCGGAAAGCACGTTAAGCCGTTGATCGCGGCTGTCATTTGTAGATCTTTGACAGTCCTTACAGGTAGTCAGTGGCCCGAACGTATTACCAGTACTAACTGGGTTGTGGAGGTCAGATAGGCAGTCGCTCCATGTAAAATACTTTTGTTCAGCTACAACCGGATAGACTGTAAACCGACCCCAACATAAAAGGGAAAAGGCTAGGCAGATGATAATTATGTTTACTTTTTTATGGAGCATATTATTGCAATTTATTATAACAATGTGTACTGTATGTGGTGGGTGTAGGTGCTAGAAATAAGTGTAAAGCGGTGTATGACGTCACAAAGTTTTTATTTTCTAATTGACATCACGCAGGTCAACCTCTAGTATTTCATAAGTTGCTTATAAAACCAAACAAGTCGCATTGAAACAAGCAACCGCTTTATATTCACTTATTAGCTTCTACCTGCGATCTCACCCGACGACGCGTGAAATCAGCTGTTCACATCCTGCCTAGCCACAGAGTTCATCGAACTCTTCGTCGCGCTTGCCATTTGCTTCCTGCGTTTTGCCACGGTAACGATACATTGCGTTTAATGAAATAAAACAAATAAAATTGATTGTATTCGTATAACATTCCTGAAATTATTTTGTTGTACCGGTCATCTTAGTGTGTTAATTCACCCCATCAGTCTGCGGAGGACTGTCCCATACACCCTGTATACTTTACACGTATTTAACTTAATATTATCATCAGCTTTTCAATATACAACTATACTGTATAGGACATAGAGTATAGTTGCATTGTCTTAAGGTAGGAAGCACAAGACGACTAGACACATTACTCAATCTGACATCTGCTGCCCGACTGCATAAGCCAATTCGGGGTGCCTTCAGTACGTAGGATTAACTAGTAAACTAATCCGACAGTTGGTTACTTCAGTATACCTGTAACCCTACTGGTAAAGTCAGATTGCATTTCGACCACGATATTAACATCTAAGTACAATATCAATTAATACCAAATTAGAACAGTACATTTGTATGTTATAAACGACGTCATTTAATATACTTACGAAGAAATAAAATAATAACATGAAAAGTATTTTTGTCATTATCTTTTTCCGCGCTTTGCCAGCGATGGTTGATGGAGGTTTTGCCTGTGGCCAATATAAAACACTTGCCAAAATAAATGAAAAAAAAAAACTACTACTAAAAATGCATTCTGAACCTGATAATAGTGCAATAAGAGCCAGTTTTCGAGGAATTGCATTGAAAATTAAATTTTCACGTAATACCTTTATAAAAACAATATTTGCTAAAACTAAATCGCTAACACTTACAAAACTTTAAAAAGTTGTTGTTCTTTTTTTGTTTTAGTTATTTTTTTTTATTACATTTCCTTGTAATTTTATGTCAAACGCCAATAACGTGTTATTATTATTGAATCTATTTACCATTGAAAATTTACCAAATACATACCGGTATGTAATTCCCAGCCTATTATTACTGTCAATTAAATGCCCAAGCAGATACGTCTTCAACATCATTCAATATTAAATGTCAGAGTAGTTTAGCATCTTCATTGAATCTAATTATATTAGTCTAGAGCAAATAGAATGTGTTTGTGTGTTGACATAAATATGTCATCAAAGCTCTTTCCTTTGTGAGCTGGCGACTGAACGACTTAGGATTTATTTATGGCCTTTGTTGAACTCAAAGAACATCTAGACGGAGATTGGTTGAAGTTAAAAATGCAATAACAGTTTAAGAAGAATACCTCACCTACCTACCTATCTTCTCACTATTTCATATTTGTGTTTCTTGTAAAAAAAAAACAAATAATAATATGATTGTTTTTGGTTAAATTAGTTTTTCCGGAAGTTTAACCCTTCGAACGTTTTTCATCGATTTTCTTTTTCAATTTTCCTCAACAACATAAAATAACAGAACTAACAAAGCTCGTTAAGTCATTCTCGCCTTCACACCTTCATAAATATTTGAACGAACACAATATCAATAATTATGAACCGTACGAAAGCAAACAACTGATTTACAAGAACTATGCACTTCTCACTACACATGCCCGTTCTATTTCCACTCGGAACCCATAGACATTCCTGTCTAATATATTAAAATAGACGTATTACAAATACACACTGGAGCATAAATCAATTTATTGTTGAAACAACAGAACGCTGCGCGAGGGCATTGCGCACACGCAGAATTGAGACGTGGCGCTGATTAGGAGTTAATCTAAGCATAACTTTTTAACACTTTACTGAATATTTGAAGAAGTACATACAAAAATAGGCATAAATTATAAGCCGTTAAATCTGATTATTATTAATCAGAAGGCGTCGACAAACAGACATTCTATCTTCGTTATCGCGGACATAATGTAACTTTGCTAGCCTTTATTGGGGTCGGCTACTAGTCTTACCAAATGCAGCTGAATATTAGTATTTTACACAGAGAGACTGCCTATCTGACCTCTACAACTCAGTTAGTACTAGGTAATACGGTACCTCTTGCTAAGACTGGTTGTCAGACTTTCGGGGCACTGACTGGCTGTAACGACGGTCAAAGATCTACAAATGACAACCGAGACCAGCGGCTTAACGTGTTGAACTTTGTCCAGGCTTAAACATAAATCTAAATAGAATTGACATGAGCTACCAAAAGTGGAGACATTTGGAAGAGACCAGCACTCAGCAATTGATGGCTAAAGGTTGAAGAAGAAGAGCTACCAAAATGCTTAGGTATCTGAATCCTGTTGAAAATCGTTGAAGAAAACGAAACTATTTTAAAATTTGTTTTCACTTGTGGTCCAGAACAACGACTTTGTCTCGAAATTCAGTAATGGAAATATGTAGTCTTTATTTGATGTTAAGCATCACAAGATAATACATATTAAACATGTCACGACAAATTAATAAGAAAAGACCTGCCTTTTCTTTTATAATGAGCGTAACTAGCAAATTAATATTGTAGATACATAATTTATCATATTATTATCATATCTTTGTTTTAAATCAAGCCTAATTAAGTGTCCTGAACCTCAATAAGATAATATAGAGACATGTCACGTCAAACTAAGAAAAGAAAGAAATAAAACGAACCTAGATGTCACATCACTAGCCCTTTCTTTTACAAAGACCGACACTAATGCAACCGTCTTGATATCGCTGAAAGACACGCAATGGCGTGCTATGTTGAAAGATCACGATACAGTAATTAATGATGAGATACTAGGCAGCTGAGATCGCTGGGACGATTGCTCTATCTACTTCCAGTTTGGGTGAGCTTTTTTGTCGACAATATAATGGTATAAAGATGTTAAGTTTGTATGTTTGAATGGAGGTTGTAATCTGCGAAACGACTCATCTAATTTCAAAAATAATTTCCCCGATGTAAAGTTATACTACTACCGAGTGCCATAGCGTAATAGTATGTTTCTTCGACACAGACTATTGACAATAACAAAATTGACGTCAAAAAGGAGAATTATATTGATTGAACTGTCTCTAAACTTTTTAATAGCCCAACTTAAGTTGTTTTCGCTCCACAACAAAGTCATTCAAGCTCTCTAATTTATTTGCAAGCAGTGTACGTATAAATTTAAAATTTATTAGTGTCAGGAAGCCAAAATACATTAGGAAATGAAAGATAATAAATATAAGTAAGTACAAAACATGTCACGGTCGTCATACACACATCTACGTCATTCATCCACTGTTGTCGCGCACAGGTACCGTTATTAGGTCCCCACGGAGGAAAGCCTATTGCCTTTTATCAGGCACAATGCTTTTCAATCCTGGGCTTTCAACGATATTACTCTCTACGAGAAAACTATTATTGGGATATTAACGGGATATTTACCATGTTTACTGTTTGTTTTGAGTTCCCGATATTTCGGCGCTGTTGCAAGCACCATGATCACGGATGAACTAAAGTTATTGCGGGTGCGTGTTTATGAGCAGACGAACAAGTAAGGGGGTAGACCGATTTGTCTGCTCATAATTAAACACCCATCTTCAATAACTTCAGTTCTTCAGAATTATCGCTGGATAATTATATCCAGCGATAATTGTTGCTGCCTTTTCTACTTCTTTCAAAAGTTATTGAAATTCAAGGAGAAACCCAAAATAATTATCGTAACCACGGAAGAAATCTATTCTGTGATTATATTAAAGATGACTGACTATTTATTTATTTATGTACACCCAAAACACAAACAGCACAAAGGTGCGGTTTATTTAATTTATAAATTTCTTCCAGCGGACCTGCGGCAGGATAGATAGACAAGAAAAGAAACGTCAACACAGTATGTAGAAAGAATAAAATAAACATAATTAAATCTGGACTTTATGTACTTACTTTGTTTAATTCAATTAAGGTTTCATCATCTGCACAGGTTTTTCTCAACTATGTTGGGGTCTGCTTAAAGTCTAACCGGATGCACCAGAATACCAGTAATTTTACAAAGAGCGACTACCTATCTGACCTCCATAACCCAATTAGTACTGGTTAATACGATACCTTTTGATAAGATTATCGACGGTAAGGCAGTCGTTACAGGTTGTTAGGCTGACTGTATGTAAAAGTGCCGCTACGCTTCCTGTGGCAAAGATCTACAAATTACAACCGAGAGCAACGGCTATGTAGTAAATAATAATAATAATCCATTTATTTTAGGTAACAAAGACACATAGATAAATAAATACCTTAACCTAAATATACATACATACTAATAACTTTTTTATTGTTTTTGTGTTTGTGGTTGGTCACCCATACACGAACCGACCTTAGCAATTCCAATGATGCGGAGTTACTCTAGCTAATTTAACTTGACTCTGTATTTGATTTTGCTCTCATGCAGTGGTCTACTATCTACCACGTCTTACATCTATCCTATTATCTACCCTAACAGTCTCACTGTCAACTTTAAGACTTCAAATAAAGAAACTATTACTCGTAACAGAATTTATGTCACTTTCATTTGCAGCTCGACTGTGACACAGAATAAACTGAGCAAAGTAAATAAAGAGCTCAAAGGCTTTACTTTGGATGTAAACATTTATTTATTTATATACGTTCAGACGAGGCGGGAATACTAATTCAGTTTGGACAGATCTAAGGAACTCGGACTTCGCACGGCGTTTGATTGAAACCTACATTTTATATTTTTATCTTGGATCTAGGGAATTGAATATAGTCTGCCAGTGTATTGGTTGCTTATGTTTGATTTCGACAACCAAGCTACAATTTGTTCTGCCTTAGAAATAGCTGGAATATGTTTTCATTGATCCGGCCTGCATTGATTGCCATCGGGGATTACAAGTGTGTTGTTATGTTATGCTGCCAGTCTTCTAGGCACGTTTCCAGATTACTGCGATGCGGGGCAGTACTTTGACGCCTAAGTGTCCTATTGTCGTCGTTGTTTTATTTTTGCTTACTTTTAGTCTTATTTTTATCATTACTCTAGTTATATTTATAGCCTGTATATAATGTACATAATATAGTTATGTCTTCATTGACATAAAGTTGTAGGTTGTAGTAAACATGAAGTAAGGCCAAGTTATCTATGCCGCAGCAGTGGTTTTCTTCAGAAATCAGGCTGGAACTCCGTGCTTTTCAATTGTTGCAGTCCTATGTCGATAAGCGTGAAGAAGACTGACCACCCTTTAACTATTTTACTTAAAACCTGACCCAAGGTTATTCTCAAGATGGACCACTTCACTGAATTTCAAGCACCAATAACATCTTTACAGTAAGGTATTAAAACGCAGTTCAAAAAAGGTTAGAAACGGGTTGAAACGTCCACGAAAAAAAAAAACTTATCGAAGAAAGCCTCACAATGAAGAACGCCATTCAAGAGCACAGTTTCCGCTGAATGAACGACTATTTGTGTAAATGCAACATGGTTTGTCTTCACCCGAGTCTAGGGCTACCACCCGTCTTTATTAAGCCGTCTGTTCGGACTTTGTCCGGCCTTGTCATTTGTCCGGACTTTACAACAAGAGGATTTTTTTAAGAATTAAAAAAAACAAATGACTATCGAAAAACAAAGATTAAAAAGTGAACTTTTGTCCGTGGACTTTTCTTCAAATGTGCGGCTTTTTGTTAGAAATTTATAATTTCGAAATGGCAACCCTGCCAGAGTTCAATACAATGGCGGCCGTGGATTATTGTGGGTTTATACAATGACGTACATAAGCTTTTAGTTATCAAGTTATGCATTAGCTAACCCCGTTTTTAGTTATCAAATACGCGTGTTTGTTGAGATTTATCATTGCATTCCCGTATCTCTGTGAGAGTAATGAATTTCGAGCGAATCTCGAAATGTGTAATGCAGGGATTGGAACGTAAAATAGATGTACGTATGGTATGCAAAAGTGATGAGTTTACAGATAGGCAAGCCAAAAGTAAGTTTGAAAAATATATGAAAATACAATGAACAATTGATACAACTTTAGGCTTTTTATAACTTAAGTCTTCAAGTACCTATTCCAACTAATTCTAATAACTGACTGAAATTCGTAAATGCCATCATCTTCCTGTCCTTGTCCTATGTTACTTGGGGTCGGCACAACAAGTTTTTTCTTCCATTCTCTTCTGTCAACCGTCACGCTATCATTTACTCCTCTTTCTTTCATATAATTCCTCATTCAATCCATCCATCGTTTCCTTGGTCTTCCTGGGTCATGGAACACCGACGCGAAAACGGTTACCACGGACCACATTTTTGGTTATTAAAAAAACAATCGGCTGTTCCATACATTTTGACCGTGTAGGCACTTTTGTAGGAAACAGCCGTTTTGTTTTAATAACCGATGAAAAATTTCTATTTAGAGGGGCTCAGAGTGATGTACTAAATACGTGGTAACCGTTTTCGCGTCGGTGTACCTTCCACCCCGTAGATATAAATAAGAATAACATGATATTGTGAATGTCCTAACTGAGGAATTATAGGTGCGTACGTTAAGACGTCACCTCGTGTTTATTTATTTATTTAACACTTCAAGTACAAAGTACAGAGGCGGACTTAATGCCATAGGCATTTTCTACCAGTCAACCTTTGGGTGATGCAGAGACAAACAGTGGTAGGTGTATCCATCTGCAAAAAAAATAATGTATTACAAAGATAAACTACAAGGATATATAAAATACTATAACAATATCTCAATATATATATGTAAATAGAAATTTACACGGATATACTAAAATAAAAAGACAAACAATGAAGAAAACTTTAACGTTGTGACGAAACTGCCAGCTTTTTCTGAATATACTCGCGAACTTTAATACTGTGTTTATGTGTGTTATTAAAAAACGCCCGAATCAAAATAGTACTCATGGCTTGGCATTGCAAACATACTTATCTATTTGCCTCTCATACTAAAGAGTAGCCGGTTTGCCTGTATGATAAAACGAATGTTTCCGATACACTAATGTGTTTGGATACGAAACAGGTGTTTTTAGCTTTACACTTCGGGAGTAGGCACGTAATAGAGTAGTTATTTTATGTGTTAAATGCAGTTCTCATTGGGTTACCAAGTGTAAAGTGGGTGTCGTGATGTGAGTGTATTCTTAGTTTGTTGTTATTAATAAACTTTTCTTTTATTCAGTTATGTGTCTGTCTACGCTAAATGTGGATGGATGAATTAAGTAAAACAGCATCCAGCCATTTAGAATAAACCGTACTCATCATCTTCTTGTCATTGTTCCATGTTACTTGGGGTCGGCGCAACACGTTTTTTTTTCTTCTATTCTCCTCGGTCAATCATCACGCTATCACTTACTCCTTTTTCTTTCATATCATTCATATTAAACAAACCACTGATAAAGATTTTTGTTTTTTACAAAACTCTAGGAATTTCTCCTGTATCGTGGGTGCGTTTAAAAACATTTAAACTCACGTACACGAACAGCCAGACCCGGAACAATTACTTGTAGGCCCTGCAAATATTTGTTCCGTGTATTTAGCATAAGCATAATCAGCCTGTTAATGTTCCCACTGCTGGGACGCAGGCCTCCTGTCTATGAGAGGGAATGGGCTATAATTCACCACGCGGGCCCAGTGCGGGTTGGTAGATGTCACATGTCTTCGAATTTTTGGTTCTTGGACATGCCAGTTTCCTCACGATGTTTTCCTTCACCGTTTTGAGGGCAGTGACGATGAAATAACTTACACAAAGTAATGCGCCTGGCTGGGTTCGAACCCACGACTTTCTGCTCGTAAGTCGGGGTCTCCACCACTGGGCCACCGCTGCTCTCCGTTAAATACACGGATTGTGTAATTAATTAAAATGCAAGAGTAATAGAAACAGATTATGATTATGTTTTTTAGCACACAGGTAGACCATGGCATGGATACTTTTTGTTCCTGTAACCGGTCCCTAAGGGATATTTCCACGTGAACACAGTGTGGCAAAAGCTAATTTTCTATAATTTTGTCGTCTCGTGATCATTTAGGTAAAAACCTTACTAGAAACTTGCATCTTTAATCAATTTTAAGCCGACTCTATACAAAATTAGTAAACCGGTGTACCATAACCAACAACTCCAAGTTTCACATGAAATAACCGTCTTGCACATCGAAAATCACTGCTTTAGTTCCCAAAGCGGCAATGGGACAATAGTTTGGACCAATCTTGTAGCTCAACCGTAATCAACTGTGATTACTCAGCTGACTATTGTTACCATACATTTCGTGCGTCCTGTGAGGACTACAATTTGCCTGAACAGGGCCACTTGTACACACGGAGACACATGAAGTTATACATATTCAGTATTACATGACCTCGCTTTGTATGAGCTTCCCGTACAATGAGAGATCAGCGTATACTTCCGACCATAGAGAATTAGAGGGTTCATGTGTTTGACCTTAGTTTTGTCTATAAAGGACCGGGGATAGGAAGTCTTTAGTGCTGCGGTCTGGGGCGGATTAAAAGGTTACAAGCTTTGGCTTAAAGCTTTTAGGGCTATTGACAACGTAGGGTTTAATCGTTAACGTTGGATGGGCTATTCGTGACGGACTTAGGTTGTAGGAGATTATAGGGGCTTGTTAGGAGCAATCTTTGTTGTTAGGATATGTTTGATTGACCAATTTTGTCCAGTCTATCGCCTAAAATGACGTGCTATCGAGTTCACCGTGACCGGAAGTGACCGTCGACCATTTTCACCCTTATACCTTGAGTGATAAGGTTGAAAGTGGTCGACCGTCAGTGAGCGGTAGTACATACTTCCATACGAATTTTTATCAGTAATATAACTTTTTTAGATGTTTTTCAAAATTGTTACTTGGTGCTCACCTTCGTTATAATTATAATATTCGTTGTATTGAAGAAGATCATGATGATGTTGATGAGATTAGAAGTCTATTATTAACATTAAATACGGGATATTTACCATGTTTACTATTCATGCAAGCACCATGATCGCTGATAAACACGGACACGGATGTTTATCCGTGCTTGCAACAACGCCGAAATATCGGGAACTCAAAATGATTAGTAAACAATATGGTAAATATCGCGTTTTCAATGTTAATGATAGTGTTAGGTACCACGTCAGTTTAAAACTCGTATGGAAGTCTTGTGAAAACTTGCATGCATCAAGACTCAGGACTTTGGGCAGAGCGATGTGTGCGAGTAAGTCAATTTAAGAATTTAAGCTTACTAAAAATCCGGTAAAATATACTTTAATCTAATCCCTGTAATGTTGGTGAACATTGGAAATTGTCACAAGACGATCAATCAAGCTATAAAAAAAACAGTTTATGCGGATCTCTCATTGTACGGGAAATCTATACAAAGCGAGGCTATGTTATACTGGAAATGTATAAACTCTGAATTTTTCAATCAATTGCATTGCCTTTGAATTGTACGTACACAGCGAGTGTACGTACAATTCAACGGCAATGCAATTTATTGAAAAATTCAGAGTTTTATTTTAAGCAAGTAAGTAATATTAACATTTTCAGTATTATACTTCGCAGTAAGTCGTCAAGGTTGTCTCTTACACATGAATTTTGTATGAATACGAACTGTCCAAAACGATGTCAACTTAAACGTTGAAATGAACTTTTGCTGATATTTTCAGAGCTTTTTGGGTTGATTGCGTGTTCGCAAATAACATTTTAATTGGAAAAACTTTAATCGAAATAAAATATTTAATATGATTTTTTAAAAACAACACGAATATTCGACTTAACTATTGGTGTTTGGCTGTTTGGTGTCGGAGACCGATTGAAAAACATTAAAATAGGAATTAATTGACTAGTCTAGCGTGAAAACCTTTACCGAATATCACGCCTGTAGTCCCCGGTGTATGAAGACCTATATCCACATTTAGCAAGCTATGTTTGGTGCCATGTAAAAAGGGGGACCGTTAACATAATGATAAAACGTTAAACAATTTTTCTGCATCGCATAATTAGCTTCGTTTGCTATCTTTTAGCTTTAAAACACTTGCCATCTCAATCATTGGCGCACGTGTAAGTTGTTTGATCTCAGCGTCCACTGGTGAAGTCTAAACACATGGACTAAACATCCGCCATCAACCACTCATTGGCTAAATTGGTGCTTTAAGCCAGCTTGAATACTGTTTTAGTTCTCAAAAACCATAAAATAAAGCATTTATAACACTTTTGACATGAGCCAAATAAATATACTTTCTCTCTCTTGCTTTTGTATCTATATTATGTTTGTTATTTCAAAATAACAGCTTTTTACTGAATGCATATAAAAGTATATACAGTACCAATTTAACATATTTTTTTTATTGGCCTGGTATGTCCCACTGCTGCGCAATTTAATTTAACAAAAAAAAATATTCATTTCTGTCTGTCTTTCTGTTTGTTCCGGTTAATCTCCAAAAAGCCTGGACTAATTTTGACGGGATTTTATTGGTAGATAGCTGATTTTATAAGGAGTAACTTAACCTTTTTAATTTTTGAAAAAATATTAGGGTTCCATGCAAAAAAATCAAATTTCAAGGGAAATAATATTTTTTAAGTAATTTCACACGGTCGAAGGTCGCGGGGCACAGCTTGGTAGGTTAGGCAGGTAGCTGGGTAGGTAATAAAGCAAGGGTCTCTTTAATCTATAAAATACACTGAAGCACATACCAGTAAACATTGCCACGTCAAATAGCAACGCAGCTTTTCACTGAAAATCAATCGTCTAATTACGTAAACTAACGAACCGAGTATAAACAGCGAGCTCAGCGTTACACCCAATTATTCTGCACTGCAAAATATTCCAAATTAAATTATAAACGTACGTATTTATAAATACTTTACACACACAACATTCAAAAGAGATTATTTTACGTTCAATATCGAATTTTTTTATTCCGTAATGTCTGAAAATGACAGAACAATATTGGAGCCAGATACCGCTCCAGGCATTCCGATAGCTTTGTATCTATAGATGTAGAATTTGTATTGATAATTGTTTCAGGATGTAAAGCTTATGCATAGCGTACGCAATTACATAACCTACGATAATATTATGTACGTTAAGGATCCAGTGCCTACATTATGTACTACTAGCTTATGCCCGCGGCCTCGCCCGCGTGAAGTTCGGTAACTGTCCCACGGGATCATACTACCGGGATAAAAAATGTCCTATATGTTAATCCAGGTTATAAACTATCTATGTGCCAAATTTCATCCAAATCCGTTCAGGAGTTTTCGCGTGAAAGAGTAATAAACATCTATCCATCCTCACAAACTAGAAAAAGAAGAAGAAAGAATAAGATAAGATAGTAAAACGTAAGATAAGGTAAGCAGTGTTTGGTTCTTCTCATTTCATGGGCACACGTTTTTCGACAAAGTCTACCACGGCAAGCGTGCCTGTGCAAGTCTACAATAATTATGTCATAGTTATGTTCCAATAACTTGTGGAGCTCGTGGCTAAATAATAACAGCCGAACTGGTCGATCTATTTCACGGTTAAGCAGTGTTTATGGAGATCGGTCCGTGTATGAGTCTCGGAAAGTACGTCAAGCAGTTGGTCCCGGCTGTCATTTGTAGACCTTTAGCAGTCGTTACGAGTTGTCAGTTACTGGGTTGTGGAGGTCAGATAGGCAGTCGCTCCTGAAATACTGGTATTCAGCTGCATCCGGTTAGACTGGTAGCCGTCCCCAACATAGTGAGTGTACTTAGTTGTTGGAATCAATAGTTTTCATTCACATCCAACTGGATGTGGTAACTGCAGATAAAAACAAAAAGCCGCATAATGTTAAAGCATACATTTGTTTATATTATAAAATCATCGGGCTCAGCCAATAAACGCCACATTCTCGTTTATTTATTCAGAACGAGAATTTAAAAATGTGCAACAAATGATACAATGGATTGTATCGCTATCACTCCTACGCTAGACATGATCGTGATTTCTACCAGAATAACTATTCTTTTCTTAACCATAATCAGCCTATAATGTTCCCACTGCTGGGACACAGGCCTCCTCTCTATGAGAGGGTATGGGCTATAATCCACCACGCGGGCCCGGTGCGGGTTGGTAGATGTCACATGTCTTCAAATTTTAGGTTTTAAGACATGCCGGTTTCCTCACGATGTTTTCCTTCAACGTTTTGAGAGCAGTGAAAGATGAAATAAATTGCGCAAAGTATTGCGCCTGCTTGAGTTCGAACCCACGACTTACTGCGCTTAAAATAGGGCCGCCACCACTGGGCCACCGATATTTTATTCATATTTTGATTTATTTCATCGAATTTTCAACTGGATTTAGCATTAAATCTTCTTGATACATTGATACAGTCAAGATATTGGAATAGTTGTCAAATCAATTTATAATAATATCGGAGAAGGAAAACGATAAAAATCTCACTGAAATTGGTTTTCTTTTCGGAAATGAAAATCTTACAATGGATCGTATCATTCATATCACTAGAACTCCTTCGGTTTAGGTACTACAAGATATTGCCTTACCAGATCAGTCTTAGTTTTAAATTCAGTCTCTTAGCTACTTTTGATAGAATTTTCATTTGATTTTCAAATGAAAATTCTCGAAAATGCTCTGGATACCGTGAGAACATTTTTGGTCGTGTTAAACACCATTACACATTACAAAATACACAAGTACACCATTTAAAAATATTTTGATGAAGCCAAAAAATTTCATTATTGGGATAGCATTTTTCGTATTTTTAATTGGGTTTTAATTAGGGTAACTACAGAACCTGACTTTGAAAATTATTTATACTAAGCAAATGCAACAGTTACAAATAAATCCTACTGTTTCGTTGTACAAACTGTGTCTGAAGTAAGTAAGACCTTTCAATTGGCTTCGTGATAAAGTTTACTATGAAATATGTTTGAATGTCTGTCTGAATTTGTACCACTAAAAGCTAACTTGCTACGGGATGAAACTTTGTGTTAAATAATATTGATTCTGTAAGTACTATCTTTTGTTCGTGACTTCGCTACCGTTTGCTTGGATTAAAAGCTCATGGCCACTATCGGTCCACAAACTTTCTGTTTACGAACTAATTAGACGATCAGTTAATGAAGTATCTACCTAATTAATATCGCTTCGCCCTCTATGTCTGTCATTTTTTTGGCACTTCTATGCAGGCCCACTCATATTATTACAATTTTCATTTTCTAGGCCTTATAACGGATGGCCGATGGGGCCGGAAAGTTCTGGAGTGGCGACCGCGAACTGGAAGACGTTGCGTTGGAAGGCCTCCCACGTGGAACGATGACCTGGTAAAGGTTGCAGGGATCCGCTGGATGTGAGACGCACGGGACCAGTCAATGTGGCGACACTTGGGGGAGGCCTATGTCCAGCAGAGAACGTCTTTCGGCTGTACCGATACCGATAGGCCTTATTACCGCCGAGTAGGTACCTTAAAATGCTTTCAAATGGAAATCTGTACAATAATTTCATTCAGTGTCTCGTTGGTTTAGTGGTCGCAAGCACGACTGCTAAGCATGAGGTCCTGGGTTCGATTCCCGGGTCGGGCAGTGTCATTGGGTTTTTATCATTAGGAATTTCTCACTAGCAGCCACGGAGTCTGAATTTGCGCCCCGTTTACGGCAATATTCTCACCCCCTATTACATGCGACTTAAACATAACTGGCGATATGTGGGTGACTATTAGGTACACCTCTGCCTAGTCCTTCGTGGATAATAGGCGTGATGTTATGTTATGTATGTAATTTCGTTCAATTTATCGATAAATCCTGACGCTAAGTATACTAACAAATACACCTCTAATCCTTCTGGATTAGAGGTGTCATACAAATGACAATAGTATCTACGCGTGACAAATAGAGCATAAGTAATCTAATATTTTGATAAAGTTGTTCATACATATATAGTATCAGTTGTTTCATGTTATCTATTTATCTTTCCGCTCCTTTTGCCTTTGAGTAGAATTTCAAGTGGTATTAATATTTAGTGCTATGTTGCATGAGTTCGTGAATCGTTATAGCTTTCGAATAGTGCTGGACTAAAAATATTATGGTTTTTCTACTCTTGTCAATATTTTTTTTCACATCTGATTTTTTTTTGTGTATGGGTAGGTAAGCTTGTGGAGGGGCTAACTGATGCACTACGGAAACCTCTGTTCCATATCAATTCCTCGTGAGGCTGGACCATCTCATACTATTACGGTCTATTTATTATTACATTACGGTCTATTTGTTCTATTAACTTGACATTCTGTTAAATAACCAGGAGAGCAAATGTGACACAGTGGTATCGGACCCGACTTATTATAACTACGTCATGGGTTAGACTCCGCAGGCACTTAACTTTGTGTGATTCATTTCATCACTACTGAGTTCAAAACGTGCAGAAAATCATTGTGACGAATCTGGTATATCCTGGTAAAACAGAAGATATGTGACATCTACCATTCCGCTATCAGCACACAGCATTCTCTCACAGAAAGATGAGTCCCAACCGAAGTTTGAACTTCATAGACTGATAATGCAACTACCAAACAGTAGTCCATCAAACAAATTAAATAATAGCACATTTAATGGTAACAACATTTTCTTTTCACTTTTCGTTTTTCGCCTTCATTTATATTTACGAGGCAAAGTGTGAAGTTAACAACAGTTACGAGTAGTTCCCAGTTTTTCCATCCATTAATTTAAGTTAAGACAAACGCGACGTTGAGTGGAGAACGTTCACGCAAAAAATAGACCACGCCTCGACACAGAACATGCTGTGTTTTTATTGTCTTTGTGTGTGTTTACATCTGTGGTACGTATGGTATTAGGTTCAGTGTTTGTCAGAAGCTTTTGATGCAGATGAATACATAGAAGGTACATATTTTCAGATGTATTGTTCATGCAATAAGCTATATTAAAAGCTAGCACATGAATAAGCGCATCGTCGGCAGCGAACCTTATTTTTAGCACCTTATCCTGATCAGAGGCCGTTACGGTACCTATAAGTGTGAACTAAGGATTTTCATGGAAATAATGGTGAATCGAAAATTGTTGCTTATGCGTGTGATTTGCTTTTTTGACTGATTTAATAACCTTCCCGTAGTGAATCTTTACGAGAGATTAGACACTGAACTTCCTAAAAATTATCAGTTAAAAAATATTAAGCACCCTAATTGTAAAGCAGATTACCATCGAACATAAACACACGTCACACTCACAACCTTCATTAAAACCGAGCGCAATGCCACAAATTGCGAATACATCGCCAATCAAAATTCAACTCTGTTGACATGGCATCCTTCCGCTTTGGTATCATTTCTGTTAATCTCATAACAGAGTGACGAGACATCAAACGGGCCCTCAGAGAAAACAATGCTGCTGTCATTGCTCATTCGCTCCACTGACGTCGACGTCACGAAGCGGAGTCGTCACGCTAGCGTCACGTCACGACATCGCTGCGTACTGACTAACGATTCGGAAAGCCCTATTATCTGTTGTTATGACAATTTCATGTTGTATGAAACGCGATTAGTTGTTTGTTATTTGTATAAGTTTTGGATAGGTATTTTAGTTGAGTTTGCTTAGAAAATGATATTGGTAAAACACCGGCTTCCATTCCTGTTCAAGTCATCTCAGTCATCATTCTTCTGCCCTTACCCCAATTCATTTAGGGTCGGTGCAGCATGTCTTCTTCTAAAAGTTTTAAGTAAGTAAATTCATGATTTGGTTGATTGTTTGGTTCAAAAGTTAAAGAAGATTTAGGTACGCCCGTTTGCACTAACACTAAGCGATATCTAGATGAAAACCTAATTGTTATGACACGAGTGTACGTGTGTGTGTCAAGCGTTGAAAATTCAACAGTGGACCTTTAAGGCTCTCATAATCTGCCTAGAGTTTTCCCAACTATGGCAGGCAACTAGGCTAACCGGATGCAGCTGAATACGAGTATTTTACATGGAGCGACTGCCTATCTGACCTCCACAACCCAGTTAGTACTGAGTAATACGATACCCCTTGCTTAACACTGACTATCTGTAACAACCGTCGAAGATCGAAAAATGACAGCCGGGACCAACGGTTTAACGTGCTTTCCGAGGCACGGAGGACCTTCAACACTCTATGGATCATATTTATTAAATGCGTATCGATTTAATAAATGTATATCATTAACGTATGTAAGTAAAAAAATATGTACCAATGAATATTCAGTACCTAATGGAACCGGTAATTCTACCTGAATTTACTTAATTACTTAGTCAATTTATTGAACTACTCAATTAGTTTATCAAAGTACCGTTTTAATATTATTTTAGTAATTGGTGACACTAAAACTAAAAAAGACTAGGACTACACTTAATAATTTAATAGAAGCGTAATGTTAACATGAACAATAATAATCATCATCAATTTAATTATTGGGTAGCAACACTGTTTTTTTTTTTATATTCTTGTACTTTATGTTGTGACAACCGATAGATCACTTTTGAAAGTAAACTGGTATGGTGCACTCATTCTACTCTCTATAGACTTATAGCTACAGACGAAAGTGGCCCCAAGTTACAATTTAAGTTTGTTAAACAGCAAAAAAGGTAGTTGAAAAAGTATTCGAGTGTTAATATTAATTAGTGTGAGTATAATCTTAAGAAGCAAATTTATATAGAGAGAAGGTTACATTTACAGGAACAGAAGTTATGGTATAAAATAATGAGGAATTTTTTAAAAAGGTTAACTCATTTGAGCATAATTCATTTAAAATAATTTTCTGGAAAGTCGACGGCGAAAAATACCGGCCAAATGCGAGTCGTACTCACACGCACACAGGGTTCCGTACTACCAAAAATTTTTTTTTAGATTCATTTCCTTGGGGGAGCCCCCGTTAATCTTTTTTTCTTTTTTTTTGTGTAATATCGTAAAGCGGTTTACAGAATACATCTACCTACCTCTGTGTACCTAGTCTTAATAGTCTCGGAATAAAGTGGCTGTGACATACGGACAGACAGATGGACATGACAAGGGTTTCGGTTTTTGTCATTCGGCTACGGAATCCTAAAAAACCGCCATGATAATCTAGTTTATAAAAATTAGGAAAATAATATTACTGAGTGAGTTAAGTTAGGATGAACTATAAAAATAATCCATTTACTAAGTATGGATTACATCTCTACTTTTTATATACTAAAGATCATAATGTATGTATAAACTTGACTTTAGCAGTCCTAAACGTACATGTAATATGACATCCAGAACGTAAAAGTGCCTATTCAAACCATAAAGATTCCTGCACGACATACTGCCGAATTTTATATTTATTGTGGCCTACAGGAAAATATAGCGTAAAAGTAGATACATATACTGTATTGTGAAACCCAGCGAGATAGTTAACATTTAAAAAAACAAATATGCTGACGAGAAAACTGCATTTTCCAAACTTCAACTAACGTTGGATATTGAACGTTTTTCCAATAAACCTGCATCAACTTTCCTCATTATCATCATCTGCCTAGCCTTTTCCCAACTATGTTGGAATACCAGTATTTTACATGGAGCGACTGTCTATCTGACCTCCACAATCCAGTTCGTACTGGGTAATACGATACCCCTTGCTAAGACTGGTTGTCACGACTACGTGTAACGACTGTCAAAGATCTACAATTGACCGCCGGCACCAAAGGCTTAAGTGCTTTCCGAGGCACGGAGGAAACTCGGTATGCAATGGGTGGTCACCACACACCAACCTAGGCAAGCGCAGCTTACCCTGAGGATTGATCCGAGCGGTTGTTATTATTTAGCCACGAGCTCCTCCCTGCATCAACTTTACTATAGAGCTTTTATATTTTCAAACGAACTATGAAAAATATGCGATATAAACGCCCAAGTAGTCCATTAAAAAACAAAAGTAATAACTCTACCGACCGTATTGAACGTAAAAAATGTCAGTTGAAATATTTTGTTGAAAAGTTGAGAAATAAAATAATAGCTAATTTTTAAATAGGTACTTTTGCTTTTTCTATAAAACCTCAAAAACATGTTACAGTCATGCGAAAATCAGTGGCACATCCTTGTAAACGGGATTGCAAGTCGACACGACATCTTCACGCCTCGTTGGTTACAGTATAACTTCCCTTTGCCCCCACTTACTTTGTCTACTCTCAAACATTTATTCTGCTTAGTCAGACTGTTTGACTTTTCCGTCCACAAATAAGTACATGTATGAGAAACTTCGATGTTTTAAATTTTAGTTAATATTAAAGGACATAGTAAAAACTGGCCTATGAATCAACATGCATGAAACCTTAACAATAATTACTAGTTTTTTTTTTATAATTTACATTACAATTATTATAATAGAACGGACACTTCTTAATTTCGAAAACATTATAAAAAGTAATTCACTTCCGTCTTAATCCACGGTGTTATTATTTTTTGGTTCTATTTGAGGTTTTTATTAAGCGAAGGTATCGTAGCTCATACAGCCAAGTTTTCGTGACAGAGTTTGATCTATAAATTGTGTTTTTAGTTACAAATTGATCATAGCGATTGCAAGTGTGAAACGGGCAAGCTATTTAATATTCTAATCTTCTAAACGGGCAAGCTATTTAATATTCTAATCTTAATAAGCAATATCGATACAAACAGTCGATTGTTGTCATCTGTCAATTCAATTGACAGATGACAACATTTGACATTTAAAACGTCACTCACACGGCGCGCGTATCCTGTGACCTGTGATCGATCTGCGTATGCGTTGCTTACACGCACGTACATTCGTTTGCCAAAAACATATTTTGTTTATATTCTAATAGACGCCAACCAAATTGGCAGAGATGCCATTAAACAGTACTGTTGCAACTGTATTGTTGGGCGCAGAACTATTGGTTGCTGCGCCCATGTAATGACAATAATATGGTACTTGAGCTGGGCAAGACATCAAAACTCTATCGTCGACCCCCCTGCACAGTTTTTGGATGATATATTAGTAGAAAATATAGACGTCCGTATTTAATAAACATTTTCTAAAGCAAAACATTTTTGTTTTACTACTTAGTAGTGTGTGTAATGAAACGTTTACAAGATAATATTATCCAATGTAAGTAGGTACTTAATTTCACTAATAAACGCTAAGTTATTATTACTTAGCGTAAGTTTTTTTGGCCTAATCATAACCTTAAAATCCGGAGTAATTTAGATTTTTTTTTGAATTCTCAGAAGTGTCCGCAGTTTTAATTTAGTTTCAATAGAATTATACATTATTTTACACAAACAGTAAATTCACCTCCCTGTTGGTACTTCCAACGATGTATGGACGCCGAGCAATGTCCTTTAAAAAGTTGAAGATAATTTGATGCATATTTTTTTTGTAAGAAATTATAAAGTGAACGAAGAAAATGCATAATTATGGTATAAAACAGCTTTCCCAAAGGACTGAAGGTTCTGGTCGTGAAATGGTTACTAAATAAAAATACGTTCACAAAAATCGTATCATTACATTCAAAAATATTAGGTGATTCTCACAAAAATTCTCAATTTACTTTCCATTATTTTCTCATTAAGTATCATTATTGCTGACTGTTACAGAACCGTAGAAATAGCCAACAATTACCTAAAGAGGTTATATTCCAATAATCGAAAATAAAAATAAATATGAATGGTAAGTTTAAAAGCCACTGAAGCTATCAAAGCTGGGTTGTAGTCTTTAAGATAAAAGTCACGTACTAGATACAGAGAAGAAAGGCTTTATTAGGAATTAGATGGTTACTACAGATCGTAACAGGCAACTGAATATAGATGGAGTAATTTATATCAATTCCACTTTTTCCTACACGTGTAGTTTTTGTTTTCTTTTTCTCGCTCATCGGTACACGTATTAAGGCCGAATTCCATCTATGAAACTGAACGCAGTCTGCATATCCATACTGCGTTCAAGAGCTCTCATTGTCATCTTTGTTATGGAATATTTACACTATAGAACGACCGATTTAATGAGTCCTCCGCCTTGCCTCATCAAAGGCACATTAAGCGTCCACGAAGTTCTAAAAATATCCCACAGGTTATATGCTTTAAAATAACGGTAATCCACGTAGGTATTACGATACTAATTGCACCAATACGTGATCAACCTTCAGAATATTCCATTTAAATACATAGCTTCGCGAGTACTTAAAAGCAGTCAGTCCATAACAGCTCTTGAACGCAGTTCTTAATAAAAGTGTTCATAAATGTAGGTTTCACTTCTTTTTTTTTTTATTTGTGTAACATATATTGATCTTAACAGGACAATCATCTTCCTGCGCTTGTCCCGTTCTGCTTAGGGTCGCGATCGGCGCAACACGATTCCTTCTTCCATTCTCCCCTGTCAGACGTCACGGCATCATTTACTCCTTTCTCTTTCATATCATTCCTCACACAATCCATCCATCATGACCATAATTAAACCACTGCATAAGAAAGGCGATAAAGCCGCTATTTCAAATTACCGTCCAATAGCTTTGATACCAGTATTGTCAAAAGTTTTTGAAAAAGTAATTTATAAATCTATGAACTCATTCTTTGAAGCAAATAGTATACTTGCTAAAGAACAATATAGTTTTCGTAAAAACAGAAACATAAATAAGGCTGTCTATGAGTTATTTGCAGAAATTGTTAGTAATGTTGACAAAAAAAATCCAATTGTAGGCGTATTTATGGACATGTCTAAAGCATTCGATCACGTAAATCACGAAATTTTACTGGGTAAGTTAGAACGATACGGTGTCAGAGGAAACATATTAAATCTAGTCAAATCATATCTCACTGGACGAAAGCAAGTCACTGTTTTAAATAGAGTTTGTTCTAAATCCAAGACCGAAGTTACTCATATATCATCAATTAGAGAAACAACATGTGGTGTACCCCAAGGAAGTGTCCTTGGGCCCCCGTTGTTTCTCATATATATCAACGATTTGCCAAAATGCACTGAGAACCAAACTGTTTTGTTTGCCGATGACAGTACACTTATTGTTCCATGTAAAAATATAGAAAGTTATGAAGATTACATAAACAAGTCCATCCTTTGCATTATAAATTGGTTACTTATAAATAAATTAAAAATTAACGTAGATAAAACTAAGCATAAGTCATTTTATCAAAGAACAAAAAAACTTAACTTAAACATAACTTATGCAGATCAAACAATAGCAGAAACAAGCTGTGCTAGATTTTTAGGAATTCACGTGGACACTCACTTAAACTGGGAATGTCATGTAGAAACTGTTTGTAAAAAACTAAACCAGTATTCATATGCACTCTATAATCTAGCAAAGATAGTAAATAAGTCCGTTGTTCTAATTTCTTACAAAGCCTATGTTACATCCACATTGCGTTTTGGAATAATACATTGGGGAAATTCCACTGACAGAGAAATTGTGTTTAAGGCCCAAAAAAGATGTGTGCGTGCTGTGTAAAAAATTTAAATTTCTAACATTGCCCTGTTTAGACATTTTTGAGATAGCAGTATTTGTCAAATCCAACTTCCATCTGTTTGAAACATTGAGATCTAAACGTCGCAACAGAGATATATGCGCTAAGCCACATAGCACTGTTCTTTTAAAAAAAAGTTTTTTAGGAATGGCACCTAGGATCTTATTAAAGATCAAATTACAGAAATTAAAAACATACACGATTTTAAAAAGGCTTTCCTGAACATATTACATGGAAAAACATTATACGGTCAACGAATACCTAACTGACACATTATACTACCTTTTTATTTAATTTTTTTTTTGTTTGTTTACAAATTTTACTAGAATTATTATTTTTATTTTTTTGGAATGTATTTTTTTCTTTTTCTTTTTTAGTGTGTTGACAATTTCAATTAGAATTATTTAATAATGTGTAATAATATTGGTTGTGTTTTGTGTTTAATAATATTAGTTTTTTTGACAATTTGAATTAGAATTATTTAATAATAATATTAGTTTTTTTTTTTTAATACTCTGTTTGATAATTTATTTTAATCAGCATGTGTGTAAAATAATATCTGTACGCCGATTACGGCTAGACGTAGCGTTCATTAATAATTATAACATCTGTACCTACCTATGTTCAACAAATAAAAGTATTTGTTTTTGTATTTGTATCTTTTTTTTGGGAGATCTCTCCCTCAGTACATAATGATGTATAATTATATATTTCATAACCAGCATCGAATGAATAACAATAACTCTAAAACTAAACAGAATATGCCGCAATCACACAACCATTTTATTCCAAGAATAAAATTATCAGCATCTATTCCAAAAAGTCGTTCCTCTTAATCGTCGGGGAATCCATAAGCCATATCAATTCACATAATGTGTTTCCATTATGGCGGTATACGGGGACCGTGGACGTACGAACGGACAGACGGAAACTACCCCATTACCCATCCCGCGGTTACGAAATGTGAAACGGACTTCGAGAGGAAAAATATTTATACATAAATTGTGTGCAGAATAAATCAATTAATGACTTTTTAACATTTTAGCTAATGGTTCTTCGCTTCTAGTTTGAATTTTTTATCTGTGGTTTTTGATAACTCGGAAAATGATGATGGGACGACTGACCGCAAATTACAAGAGTTGTAATTTATGTTCTATTAATTGAGTAATGGAATGAATTTACCATTTAATTTAATATTATTTTTAGTATGGCTGGATATAGATTTTTTTTTTCTGTAGAATACGTAATTATTACTCAGAACTGGAACCTACGGGTATATAATAATATATGAAAAATATTAAATGCCCGCTCTGAAAGTTAAAAAATTACTACAGCTACGTTTCAAATAAATCAAAAAAGCTTTTTGTGAAGCCTGCACTTTAGATTATCAATAACACGCGTTATGCCTATGAGTCACATAATATACGTTTTGCATAAAATGCGTAATTGAAAAGTACCTTCCAATGAAAGCTTAATCCATGCTTTGGGAATAACCCTATTCTTTATCAATAGTGTTTCGAATTGTACTCTAAATATTAGGTCGGTTTGTCAGAAGTCATCATCTGCCTAGCCTTTCCCCAACTGTTGGGGTCGGCTTACAGTTTAGTTAGCTGAATACCAGTATTTACATGAAGCGACTGCCTATTTGACCTCCACAACCCAGTTACTAGTGGCTAAACGATACCCCTTGGTAAGACTGGCTGTCAAACTTTCGGGCAACAGACTACCTGTAACGACTGTCAAAGATCTACAAATGACAGCGGACCAACGGCTTAACGTACTTTCCGAGGCACGGTGGAAACTCGGTATGTGTGTAGGTGGTCACCCATTCACAGACCAATCGAGGCAAGCGCGGCTTAACCTGAAGGTTGATCCGAGCGGCTGTTATTATTTAGCCACGAGCTCCTCAGCCAGTTTGTTAATAGTACCATAGTATTATTATTTCCACTGAATTATTAAACCTTGACTTAAACATTAAACTATAACTATTGAATTATTCCTGTTCAGAAAATAAATAATAAGAGCGTAATGATTATACTCGTACATAATGAAATTAACGTCGTGTGACAGCGTCTTCACTAACAATGAAAAGTCTCTTGAATACCGAATGTTGAAGGGGATTTAATTTCCATATACCTAAGGAAAAATTAGTGTATTTTTTTCCCGACTGCGGCGAAGCCAAAAGGTAGGGTTATGATTTTAGCAGTCTAAGAATGTATGTATGTCTCCGTAGCGCCTAAACTATTCATCCGTATTTGATGAATAAGGTGCCAATCGATTCGTTATTATG
The DNA here is from genome assembly GCA_963576755.1 of Noctua janthina. NCBI lineage: Eukaryota > Metazoa > Arthropoda > Insecta > Lepidoptera > Noctuidae > Noctua > Noctua janthina. The sequence continues at coordinate 13,474,213 of OY755055.1, forward strand.
GCCCGGGTAACACAGGCTAATTTTTAACCGACTTCAACAATAGGAGGAGATGATTTTACCTTGTAAACCTCGAATTTAATTAGAGCGTGATTTTGCAGTGGTCGGGTTTTTTAGTTGTAGTATACGACACATGTAAATGCTTGTAATAGTGTAAATTAATATTATGCAACGATTCTGTGTCTATTGCGATTTTAATCATGTAAAATATTGTAGGTATAAGTAGTGTGTTGTTGATATTGTACAGTATCTGAACTGGATTATCTACAGACTGAATTTTATAAACATTGCATTTTTCAGCTACAGGTGGAACTCGTAGCTTTGAATTCTGAACTTGTATTCATGAACGTGGAATGGAGAATTTATTTATACTTATTGCATACTTCTATTTTATTTATATTCAGAGAAGGAAGCAAGAGCCAAGTTTATAGACTAAGTTTTTATAGATTTAGTATTTTTTTTCGTACGTGAACTATTTCGGTTTCTGCCTCGTATTCGAATAAAAAAATATTACTTCCCTATTTGAATTGGATTTTGTTAACAATTTTAAGGGTTTTAATTTTTTCGTACGGAACCTTAATTTAGTAACCTAAGTTAGTCTTCATAACATCAACTATCGGCCAGTAAAACTCTCGTCAAAATCGTCCAGCCGTTTCGGAGATTAGACGGAATCAATAGAGAGACAGCCAGAGCGACAGACAGACAAAATTAAGAAAAATGATTTTTTGTTATAAGTACTTACCGTATTTACTTTCATTTGTATTTAGTAAAAAGCTGATATTTTGAAATTACAAACAGACATTTCAATTTTATTTATTTGTATAGAGTATAGATATAGACGTATATATTAAAGTTGCTATACAGTATAGTCCAACCTATGAATATCATATTCTAAAAAGCATTCGTCATTTCAACACGAGTTACATTACACCTGAATACTTGAACCAGATACGACAATTCGTCTATAAAAATTCTTTCACAAGGTCGGAACTCGGAACCACGAACGATTGCCAGTCAGAAAAATATTCACTTAGTGCGACCCTCGGGAGCTCGATCACAATAGATCAGCGTCATGCTGGCTGGAGCCCCATCTCTTCGCGACAAATCACGTAGAAATCGCCCGATCCTATCTCCGAAACCGTCGGATTTGGACTTACAACTTTTTATTATTGAATTTTTCGTCCCGCGATATTTTCCGCCTGGATGGAAGGGTGTGGTAAAAGGTAATGGTGACCTTTTTACTTATATAATGTTCAATAGAATGTGTTATCTCTCGAATTCTTTTCGCATATTCCGTTATAATATTTACGTAATTGCTTCTGTTTGAATGGTGAGGTTTTCCAATTATTTTTCATAAAAAAAATTGCCATTTTTATTTTCTTTTCAACGATGTTTTAATTACGGTACGAATTCTGAATAGTGCCCGGTTATTTTGAGGTACCCATGTTTTTATTTATTCATATTTTAAGAGTAGAGATTAAAACATGAATATTCAATGTGGATCGTACTTAAGCATAAAATGTTACTACCAGAAATAAACTACAAAGCACGCCCTTTAAAATGTCTGTTACGAGCGAGAGAAAATAAATAAGATGTTATCAGTTTATTTAGAACTAGAAACTGAATTCGTGCTAAGCTTTTCGGGAAAATTTACAGGATAGATGTATCGTGGAACATAATAATTTGCGAGGCGAGGCGGAAATCTCGGGCCCGATCTTCAGGCTATCATAATGAATTCGAGAAGGTAAGTAACCGAAGTTCTATTACCCTAATCTGATAACTTTAACAAAATTATCCCCGCTAAGGCTGAGTACTTTGTAATTTGAAACCGGAACTTCCAGTACAAGTTGTGTCCATTTACTTGTTGCGCCTTGTTATCTTCAACATGTTTTCTCACTTACCTAAGGAGCAAATTCACCGTCTTCATTATTGATTTTAAGTAGAACGCTATTAGCGTCTTTCTTACCAAAAACCTCACGCCATTCCATCAACTTATACCATAATTCCATTTGTTGTTGACATTCGCGATACAAACAAAAATAAACACTGTTTTAAGCTTTCACGGTTTACAACTAAACTTATACTGTCACTTACGGGATATCTTCCGTGATTGTTCATTATTTTGAGCTCCCGATATGAAGACAAAGAAAGAGGGTAGATAGATTTGTCTGCTCTTAACAATCTATTTTCCATCCACCCGCATTCTCCAGTCAACCCGCGATCATGGCGCTTGCAACAACGCCGAAATAATGAACAATCACGGAAGAAATCCCGTAAGTGACAGTATAAGTTGAAACAAAAATAACTTTGTTAAATCCTTACAATAAACTTACGCCCCAATAATATTACCTAAATGCAGTAATTACCTAGTCATTTCACTCCAATGTACATACGTCTGTTCCAGAAATACGCAATTAGATTTTATAATACCTATTTCCATTTGCAATACCTAACGACATTCGCTGAAAATTCACAGCCAAAAGCACAATAATGGAAATAGAATTTCGGCGTTCCGTAATCAGTCAATTCACGTGCATCATCAGCACCCAATATGGCTGCCAGCGAGCAAAGAGCATAATTCTGCTATAGCGAGCAAAGAGCATTAATTCTGATATTGTATGTATGATGTTACTCGTAGCTCTATAGATCGCAGCACACCAAAGCTCTCGACCTAGAAAGTCATCGAATGCAGTCGCTGTGGCCGAAATCGGCTAGATGGCATCATCATCATCATTATTATCATCAGTGATCTCAAGCGCTACTGCTGAGTACGAGGCCTTAGGTTTGAGTCCCAGGTCGGGTAAAGTAAAATTGGGTTTCGCAATCAGGAATGTCTCAGTAGCAGCCATGGCCCAGTTGATGGCGACCCTATTGCCATCAACTGGGCCATCCTTATTTCATGGGACTTAAACATAACTGGCTAAATGTAAGCGTAGGTACTAGTTACTATTAGGTAAACCTCTGCCTAACCCTTCGGGGATTACAGGCGTGATATTATGTTTAATTTTTTAATGATTGGGACGCCTAACGACCGGTAGCCATCCAGTACACGCGCACTCGAAGCCACAACTCTTGACCCCAAAACCTTGTTCGTTTGTATCCCAGAAAATAATCCAATAATATATATCTGAAGCATTCTTGCCTGGCTGCGAAAGGCAGCAATTGTTGCCGCCGATTGACTTATGTACTGTTTCACAGGTCCAAAACAACGAAGGAATTTATCGGACGCTTGATTTTCTATTACCCTTGTGGGATTTCTCAATTGTTTTGCTGTAGGGTTCTTTTGGTATCCATTGCATGCGTAAATTTTTGAGTTATGTTCGAGTATGCTGTTCAAGGATCTCATAGCGCGTTCAAAAATCAGAAACCGCCATCTTGTTTGTCTCACAAAACGATTTCACAATTTTTTACGAATAGCACTTTTGTCAACGTCCTTCGAATTTTAAAGATCCTTTTAACACTAGCAATAAGTGCGTTCCATTATTACGCCTTCTAGTAATTAAGTACATATCAAGGTAGCCTACTAATTACGAGCGCAGATAGTCCTAGAAACCAAGCTCCCCCACAACTTTACAAATGTTATTTATAACAATAAGATTCATTCATGTTGTGTTTTAGTTTAATTTTGTCTTGTTTTGTTTTATTACAGCAAAAATTTAATACGGTTTATAATAATATTAATATATTCATTTATTTCAGATAAATAACACCCATTTTTTTTTTTTTTTTTTTTTTGGATGGGAAATCATCAAATGACCCCCCCCACTCTGGGCGGAGCGGAAGGGAGTGTCAGACTTGTACTGACTAAAACCCATCCATGTTCCTTCTTTGCCCTTTGTGTTCCAGGGCCACGGTGTCTCTTTCGAACAATCCCGCAGCTCTGGCAGGCATCGGCCCATGCAGACCCCTACTCGGTTGCTGACATCTCTTTGAGGCGCGCGTGGAACACGAACGCGCCGTCGACACGGCCTGTCGTCATAAGACGGCCGGACGGCGAGCTAGCCCATAACTCGCCGTCCACAGGCCCGCGCCTACGGTGGCCGGGAGCCACCACGTGACCCCCGACGCCCAGGGCGTCTCCCGCGGCGGCTGGGACGTGAGGTTCTTTCCCTCTCACGTCCCGCCACCTCCTTCACTAGCATGACTGCTTCACAGAAGGAGGTGACGGCTTCCCATTCCCTCTCGCTCCGGACCATGGCTTGAACCAGGGCCGGACGCGAGAGATCGCCGCCGCCAATCGCCGCTACAAGGACACGGCGGTGCTCCGCCCAAGCGGGGCAGACCTCTACGGTGTGCTCCACCGTGTCCTCCGGGCGATCCTCGCAGTGGAAACACCCGGGCGTTTCCTCCCGCCCGATTCGGTGCAAGAACCTCCCGAAACAACCGTGTCCGGTGAGGATCTGCGTCAGGCGGTAGGTGAGGGCGCCGTGGCGCCTCTCTAGCCACTCCTCAAAGAGGGGACTTATCGCCACTATGGTAGCGTGCCCTGCACGGGGTTGCAACAGTCGCTCTCTCCATGTCGCCATGATATCACGCCGGAGGTCTGTCCGCTGAGCGGCAATTTGCCGCGGCAGCGGAGTTTCCCCCCGACGTAGTGCCTCCGCGCGCCATTCATGCAGGCGCGCGAGGACTATCGCCTCCAGATCCCATGGCGGCAATCCGGCAAGGAGGCTAGCCGCCTCGCCGGAGATCGTGCGGTACCCCCGGATTAGCCTTATGGCTATCACCTTTTGGGGCGCGTTCAGGTAGTGGGCGGCTTGCCGCCTTAAAGAACGCGCCCACACCGGGGCCCCGTAAAGAGCCATGGATCGCACGACCCCCGCGTATAGCCTCCGGCAGGAGGCGTTTGGACCCCTCAGGTTGGGCAAGAGCCGCTTGAAGGCAGCCCCTGTCCGTTCCAGTTTGGGAGCCAAACGTCGGAAGTGCTCCACGAAGTTCCACCGGCTGTCGAGGACGAGTCCTAGGTACTTCAACGTCGACCCGACGCCGATGGAAACCCCTCCCGCCGTCAGTAGGGATCCCGACGGTGGCGCATTCCGAGGCCCATGAAAACACATGGCCTCGGACTTGTGCAATGCCACCTCGAGACCCAATTGCCGGATCCTATCCACGACTATCGCAACCCCGCGTGTCATGTTTTCGGCCGCCGCCTCGTGCGACCTCCCTTGTGCCAGTACCAGCGTGTCGTCAGCGTAGCAAACTACGCTGACGCCGGTAGGGAGGTCGGCGCGCAGCACCCAGTCGTAACCGATGTTCCACAGGGCCGGTCCTAGAACCGATCCCTGTGGAACACCGCACGACATCTCTCGCCGGTTCCATTCTCCGCTCTGACCAGGGTAGATCACGGCCCTATCCGTCAAGTAGTCCCCGACCACACGACGAAGGTAGGTTGGCACCCGGTGATACCGGAGTGCCTCCCCAATGCAGCTCCAGGGCATGGAGTTGAAGGCGTTGGCGATGTCAAGAGACACCGCCAAGACGACCCCGCCCCGGAACACCGCGTCCCCCGTCGTGAGGGCTCTCACGCGCATGATGGCGTCCACCGTGGAGCGCCCCTTGCGGAAACCAAACTGGTGTTCCGCAAGATCCGGCCCCATCCCCGCAAGGTGCCCGGCAAGGCGGTTGGCAATGACTCTTTCGAAGAGCTTGCCCACCTCGTCGAGCAACACGATGGGCCGGTATGCGGACGGAGAGTCCGCAGGGCGCCCTGGTTTCCGGATGAGGACCAGCTTCCCCGTCTTCCAACGAAGCGGAAACTGGCCTCTCTCCAAGCATGCGCTTAGGAGCCCTTCCAGTCGGGGCCCGAGAGCCTCAGAGGCCAGGACCCAGGCTTTGCCAGGCAAGCCATCGGGTCCCGGGGCGGTGTTTCTGGCTTTCAGCCTGCGTACCGCCACTCTCAGGTCTACCCCAGTCACCTCCGGAACGTCGTCATCGGTGTGGTCCGCTTCCGGCACCGCACGCGGCGGCGGAGCCATAGGCGGGGGAGGATGCTCCCCTCGCGAAGGGAACAGAGCGCTCACCACGTCCTCCACGAGCTCAGGCCGGAGACTCTGCGTTAGCGGGGGGGCCCGGGTGCGGAGTTTGTCCCGCACCATCTTGTAAGGGCGCCCCCACGGATCTCCGTTCAGAGACTCCAGCATCTCCTCGCGGGCCAAATTCTTGGCCCGCCGGACAGCCTCTTGGAGGGCGGTCTTCGCCGCTCTGTACCCCTCGTACAGCTCCGCCTCAATGGCTGCCGCATCCGGAGGGCGGATGCGGAGCCTGCGATGCCTGGCGTACAAGCGCCGCGCGGCAACGCACGCCTTGCGCAGAGACGTCAGCTCTCGCGACCACCAGTACACCTGACGCCGGGCGCTTCCTGGCCGAACTCGGGGCATTGCCACGTCGCAAATCTCGGACATGGCCTCCTGGAACCAACCCGCCTCGTTGTTGATGTCAGCAGGCCTGACTGGTGATGACACCCAGGCCTGCACGATCGAGGCTTCCAGGAGGAGCTCCCGGTCCAGCTGCTTCAGCGCCCATCGCGGACCACTCGGGGCCTGTAGGACCGGCACGCTTGAGGACTGGGTGGAGACGTCGAACCGGATATACCGGTGGTCGGAATAGGTCTCCACCCCCTCCATGACGCGCCAGTCAACGACACGCGGCGACAGAGCGGGGCTGGCGAACGAGATGTCCACCACCGACTCGCCCCGCATCCGCACGCACGTGGGGACAGTACCCCGATTTAGGACGACCAGGCCTGTCTCCAGAGCCCAGTCCTCCACCATTCTACCCCGCACGTCCGTGTAACGAGAACCCCAAGCCAAGTTCTTGGCATTGAAGTCCCCGAGCACAAGCACGGGGAGGGAATGACTTCCGATGACGACACTCAACTCCGTGAGGGAGTTGTGGAACTCGGCGAGAGTTCGGCTCGGGGAGAAGTAGACTCCCACTACAACGATCTCCCCGAACCGTGCTGCTACGCAACCCTGACCCTTCCTGACACTCTCAAGGGTCGGGGTACCGGCGGCGACCGACGCAATTAAGGTCACTGAGCCGCTAAGGTCCTCCACCCAGTCATCCCTGGGCGGGACAAAGTACGGCTCAGCGACCACGGCGATGTTAATCGACCACTGCGCCATGCTCTGGAGCAACAGATCCTGAGCGCAGGCGCAGTGGTTGATGTTCGCTTGGAGAAGGCGTAATGAGGCCGTTACTGGCACTCCATTTCAGCCCCCTCCCGGGCCCCCTGCGAGGGCTCCGCTGCGGAAGTTGCAGCAGTAGCGGCAGCGGCGGCGACAGTGGCGGCGGCTGCGGTGGTGGCGACGGTGGGGGTTTTGGCGGTGGTGGCGGAGGGCCTTCCCTTGCCCCTGGCCTTGGCGGGAGTACCGCAGGACTTGCTCCCTGCCCGGTGATCAGCCGGCTTGCCAGCTGCCGCACATGCGGCGCAGCGCGGCGCGGCGGAGCAAGCCGCGGCCATGTGACCAGGCTGGCCGCAGCGGAAGCACAGGCCGCTGCGGTCCACCTCCGAGGTGCACCGGACCGACACGTGGTGCCCCACATGGCAGCGGAAGCACCTCAGAGGTCTGGGTTCCAGCAGCTTTACCTGCGCCGAAACCCAGCCCACCAAGAGCCTTCGGCCCTCCACAATGACTTTCGCCGCCGTCACAGGGCAGCTTACCGTTACGGTTCGCATGCCCGACAGGTCCGGACGTAAGGTGCCTGCCTTGACCTGCTCGGCAGGGCACCCACCGGTCCTGGTGACGGCGGCCACCACCTCCTCCTCGGTCACCGAGTCGTCCAGACCCAGGATGCGCAGGTCTGCGCATTTGACGGGCCTGGACACTCGGGCCTCGTCCGCATTTAGGGACGCTCTAAGCTTTTCAGCCAGAGCGTCAGCGGACGAGCCACGGGTTTCGCCGGAGATTTCCAGCACTCGAGCCCCTGTTGCGGTGACTCTAAGCCGGAGGCCCCCGGCTATCCCGAGCTCCCCGAGATCCACCATCGTCTTCGCCTTAGCGAGCACGTCGCGATAGGTCACGCCCCTCTTTTCCGCCTCCGGCTGTAGTGTTATCACTACAGCTGCGGTCTTCGGGGCGCTGAGCCTAGCAGCGCCATTCCGCTTCTTTTCTTGGCGCTTCCGCTCCCGCTTCCTGGCCTTTTTGGCCGCCCTTCGCTCCCTCGCTCTCTCTCCGGCCACCTGCCACCCGGTCTCGGCCACGGATGGCTTAGAGGGCGGGGGGGGCGGCAGTGGCGGCTGTCTCGCGGCTAGCGCTGGCACATTCGCCGCCTTGCCCTTCTTGTGGGCCGCCGCCTTGCCCTGCCTCAAGGCCGCCGCCCCCCCAACCGGGCCCGATTTAGCCGGAGCCAGCTTTCCAGGAGCCGACGTAACCCTGCCGGAGGGCTGGCTGGACGGCCCCGGTGCGGAAGCTGCAGCAGCCGCATATGTGGCCGCCCTCGGGCCCGACTGCGCCTTGTTTGCCGCCAAGGGGGGGCGCAGAACAATGCCCTCCAGGACGGAGAACCGAGCCTGAAAGGCAGCCAGCTCCTGCCGAACCAGGTTCAGGACCTGGTTCTCCACCGGCACGGCCTGGCGTGGTCGCTGCTGGCCATTTTGGGGCGCCTCGCGAGAGCCGGACTCACGCAGACTGGCCAAGTCTGCTCGGAGCCTCCTGTTCTCCTCTTGGAGAAGCTCCGTGGCGGCCGTCAGTCGAGCGACCTCCGCCCGCAGTTTGACCATGCCTTCTGGCGGGGGCGCCGCATATCTGGCTTCCGCTGCCGCCATGATAGAGGCGACCGCTGAGGGTATAGCCCTTTGCCTGGTGGAGGGCTTTTGCTTGTAGGAGACAGCCCTCAGCGCCGCCTCCACCTCCTTCGCAAGCCCGGCCTTACGCTCCGCTTCGGAGCCGCCGTCTGCACCCGCCTCGTTACCAGAAGAGCCCGAACGGGCCACTCCGTGACCAGCAGCCACCCCCGGGTGGCGCGCCTCCGCGGCAAGCCGTGCCGACCTCTCGGTGGCAGAGAGGCCTCTCCCCTTGCCGCGGATCCCGCCACGCTTGCTGGTGGGGATCTTGCGAGCCGAAGCCAGCTCCCCCTCTGACGACGACTCTCGGTCGCCTACCGGCCTGGACCGCTTGTGAAGGAACTCCCTGTTCCCCGCAGCTGCCCCGGGCCTTCCGCGCCGGGAGCTCTCTGAGCCTCCCGCGCTCACATCGTTGGATGCGGCGCCGGACTCCGACCCCGCATCCCTCTCCTCCCTTCCTTCGCCGTTATCGGCCGTTTTCTGGGTTAAAATATGTTCCATTTTGTTCCCACGAGTATGGGGGAAATAAAAAGTCCATCTGGGCAGTGCCCCCTGTACCCAGATAAGCCATAGCCAGGCCCGGCAGTGGTTCGCACTAGCGACTGATTTTCCAAAGGAACCCGTCAGCCATACATCTCCTCGCGGTGCGCCGCCGCTTGAGATTCGGGGTAACTTTTTATAGAGGTTTTCTACCTCGTGGTCCGGGCGGTTAAGCCAAGACCCTCGGTCCCAATCGAAGCCGCGAGACGTGTTCCACGACACTTCGACGGTGGGATTACGATATCGACGGGGACAGTGAAGGACTGCATCCTTCACTGTCTGCTCGGAGGCAGGGTAAGTGCACACCGAGCCCGCCCTAGCTCCTCCGCTGTGCCCTCTGCTTTTCAGAGGGTCACACGGAGCAACGCCCCCTAAGTCCAAGATGGACCCCTCCCATGTCAGAATATTAGCCATGGACAGTAACATTCCCCGAGGAATAAGAATCTTTTCCCATTCCTCGGGGAAGGATACTGCCCACGCCCAGGGTGCACCGGCCCAGCAGCTGCTATTCCCTCCAGACGTATCGAGAGGGACCGGCAGCCATCAAGCACACGAGGAGGAATTCTGACAACGCACCCCTAAATAACACCCATTGCCACACATAAATTGATAGAGATCCGAAGACATGGACAAATAATATCAGAATGCATATGAGTCGTGATTTGAGTGATATTTGCTGTTACTATAACCAAATTCGTATGCCGTTTCTAGTTGCAGATATGTCCAGAATCTAAACATTGTATTAAACTTGTACCTATCATATCTTGCGAATAAATATCTTGCCTTTGTCATAAGGTTAATGGGAAAAAGAAATTGTTATACTTCGTAACAAGATCGCTAATACAACAAACACAATATTTACTAGCACAACATCATGTCTTGCTAACTTTTAACGAGTTCTGCTCTTCTGTCCGTCTGGTCTGAACTATTTGGAGTGGCTGTCCTCAAGTTTAAAATAATGGCGCTTCTACGAGGGCTGACTTAATAAAGCATACTGTGGCGTCCTCTACAGCGAACTATAGTCGTACCTAACGAACATAAATTTCTCGTAGTTTGACATTTTACGAGACTCGTTAGCAGAAAAATCAAAAAAATATAGGTATTGCAACTGATACCTCCATCTTTTTATTTAAATTGAAAGGGTACATAGCTGCATGGTTGTTTTGGCGCTTGAACGTCAATGATAGGCTGCTGAATTGTTGGTAAATATTTGTGAAACTGTCTATCAGTAGCGAAAGGTCAATTTTTGTAAGAAGTCATCCGGAGTACATATCTTTAATGTTATTTGTCTATAGTATACTGACTGTGCCATTTTTCAAAGGGAAGCCAGTAGGAATCGAGTTGTATGGAGCCTTCGCCACTGCTGTCTATGAAAATTATATTAAAAAGAAGATGGCCGCGTTAGTTTCAATTAAGGCCACACCTTAAATAATAAACGGTCTATTTTATTTTTTTTGTCGCTATGTATCTATTTCATCATCATCATATCAGTCCGAAATCTAGAGAGTTTCTCCAAAACATAATTTCCGCTAAATAAAAATCCCAACATATTCATAAACAACAGAGCATCACCGTTTACTTTGATAAACCCAATGTGTGAGAGCAATCATTAATCATTCACCGCACAGAAGGCCCGGGAATGCGTCAATCGATACGTTATGCTGGGACGCCTTGTTGATCTGTTTGTGTTGCCTGTTCTGTTAAACGACGCGTGATTGTTGTGTTAAAATGCAACACTATTGGTTTCTATGTAGTGAAACGGCAACAGGCGGCAATGTCGACAACTACGGAAACGTTTCCAGGGACTTACACAGAAACTATAGCAGTCATGGCTTTGCGGTTGCGGTCAACTTCGGTATAGTACCTTTAGTGACATTGCTAGCCATTTCGGCTTTCGAGGAATGAAGTTTTTCCATTAAATAGGGAGGATTCTCCGACCATCGCCGGCGTTGTGTCTATTGGGCTAGTGTGAAACTATAGACAGATATCGATAGTTGACCCATCACCGATTCTAGAACCGCTGTGTTGTTGTTATAGATTCGGTCTTGCTCTCCAGGTCGGTCATTGATATTGTGTGTGCATATTTCTTAAAACTATTATGTTGCAGTTTAGCCACCAATAATTATGCGAGAACTAAAAAGCAAGCTATAGTTTTATTTCCATTCACAAAACAAAAGTTTTAATAGCTATGAATTAATAATGTAAATAATACAAAATTGAGAAAGTAATTTATCACCGTCGACACCCGAAATACCTGTCAAGAATTTCAAATTAAGTAATCCGAACTTTTTGACAATTCCCGAGAATTGATCGCTCAAGTGATTAAGTATTTATCAATTAAGTTACTTCAGAACTTGCGCATACAGCACTGAAAATTATAAAGTCTATTATTTAATTGTCAAGCACGCCCATTAACTTTGAGAAATAGTGATGGTTAATTAAGATTTTGAACTTCGTTGATAGAACAAAAAATTCAGTTCACAAACTGTTGGGAAATTCATTGCTATTGCGATGATAATGGGTAAATTTCTCCAGAAATCATAGCAAACTGAACCAGATCAGCACACTTGAACTTCGTTTATAAGCTGTTAGTACCACATAGCTGCTCTATGAAATATTGACTCTCACAGCTCTTGAATGCGATTTAGGCGAGCTGACCGGAGTTAGTTTCATTGGCGAAATTCGCTCTAAATTCCATAGAGCTGCGGTCAATATGCACTTCTTCTGTGTGACATCGTGGGCTATTCTTTTCTAATTAATTTCGTTGCGGGATCCCAGACAGTTAAATTGTTTCTCTGGGACTTCGTCGAACTTCATTGTCACGGCGCTTTCTGGTGGTCACCATTATTTATTCTGGCTTTCAGCAGTTGCAGTGGTTTGGGAATAGTGTGTCGGGCTTGTCTAAAGGAAAATCCTGTGTTATAATCCAACACACAAGCCATTTTGGGTTAGTTGGAGATGTAACAGGTCTTCGGATTTTAGGTTCTAGGCCGTGTCGGTATCCCCCCAATGTTTTCCAGTGCAGTGTTGGCTAAGTGAAACAATGAATGCTAAAACGTCAATTTCATAGATTTTATTCCTTGCTCGAGATATTTCTTGAAGATAGAATAAGTTTATTGTAGTTTTATATCTTTTATTCTGCTGCAACTGATTGAATTTCCATTGAATCCAGCGTTAAGATGGATAAATCCCTGATGATCGTATTTTTCCAGTCCCGTTTAAATGTAGGCAACTACTTAGTGACAGAGATTCACTTAGAGGGATTAGCTTACGAAATTTTGCTTCATTTTTTTGATTTTTGTATAAAATACTCATTGGAGTATTTTTTTTATTTGGTAGAAGTCTAACATCGTAACTGGCTGGTATAAAAGTGGCGCCAGTTACAGAAAAGTTAAAAGGGAATCGACTATGTTGGTATGGACTTGTGATGAGGAGGGACAAATCGCATGTGACTAAAAGAGTGATGAATATAAATGTTAATGAATGGAAAGAGAGAGAAAGGAAGACCAAGGAAACGATGGGTGGATTGTGTGAGCAATGATAGGAAAGAAAGAGGAGTAAACGATAGCGTGACGGTTGACAGAGGAGAATGGAATTCGAGATCTCGATCTCCGTAATGCGCCGACGCCAAGTAACATGGGACAAGGCCAGGAAGATGATGATGAGAAGTCTAACATCGATCTTCGTAATTAAGTGCATTAGAACAGCGCTCAAATAGCACAAAGTCGAAAAAATCAAGAAAATATCTGTCGGTAATGATTTAAACATTGAATTACAAAGCAAATAAAAAAAGCGAACATAAAATTATTAAAGCATTAAAAAGTCCTCGTATCGTGACTAATGAATTACAAATGAGGGCTATCTACCTAAATTATAATTTATGTTCATTATTGTGTCTTAATAACAAACATGCCGTTAAAATTCCTCAATGGCCGAACGGAGGCATTTCGTGAAATATGTGCCACCATAAAAAAACATGAAAATAAGATTTTTGTGAATATCAATTTGAATACGAGGCCCTTTTCAAAGCGCGCTCTCGACGGAATTATGGTTTATTATATTCTTGGGTCTGTATTGTGACTAAATATTCGTTGCTTTTGCCTCCCTGTGATGAACCTTCGACCTTGGAGAAATCTCGAAGTTTCAGAAGCACATTAAGCCTGACAGCGTGTTAAAACACCATACCAACGAGGAAACAAGTTTTTAAACGATCATGGTCACTAACATTATCATTAACACTAGAAACGGAATATTTACCATGTTATACAACACGTTGTTATTTAACATGGTAAATATTCCGTTTCTAGTTTTTATGATAATGAGGAAACAGTCGAAAACTTGATAAAAAAAAGCGAATATGATCACATCACTCGAGCACCCTTGTTTATCGCGACTTCTGAGTTTATTTCTCCTTCAATTGTCGTTCTGATGATGTGTTACATAATTTACTTCATATTACAGGCGTACCTACGTAATATTATTTATTTTCTGGAAGTGTTTCTTTCCTTTATTTATTTGATGCCGACGGAAATAAAGGATTTCGTGCCGAAAGAGAAAATGTTGGCAAAATTTTCTGGCGAAACTGTTAGTCAAAAAATTACACATCCTGTACAAGCCTCTAAGCCGATTATTTTCTTGCACATTTCAGGATTTGAATAAATATTTTTATTTAGTAGAAATTTTAATCAACCGTTTTTACAACACAGACCTATTGTTCTTTTTCGGATGCTTTAAATTTTTGGAATGTAGATTCCCAAAAGATTAGTTGTTAGTTGTTGTTGTTGTTGATTAGTTGTTGATTTTGTTGTTGTAGATTTAGTTGTTAAATAAAAAATTAAAACACTGAATCCCTGAGTTTTAGATCGAGGCATTTCTTTTTATTTGGTGAAACAGTCTATTCGATTACTTATCTACATACATGTAGTACATACTCTTGTAAGAAAATGTCTGCAGTATGGTCTTTTTTTATATCTAGGGAATTAAAGCTTTTATTCATTTTTACCCGACTACGGCAAAGTCCACAAAACAGTCTCACACAGACATGCTTTGTTTTCATTAATAAATGTTAAACGCATCATGTATTCAGTACTGATGCGGTCCCTAACTCCCTATAAAGTAGAACTCGCGAAAAAATATAAAATACCCTGCGGGATCGATAAAATACCCTGGTTTCAGTGAACTGTCCGCGACTAAAATCTTTTTACACAAAAATAAAAAAAACAACTGGCAAGTACGAGTAGGCCGAGGAAATACGGGCGGGAAAATTTAAAAAAAAAAATAGGTTTTAAAGAAACTATCGCTGTCGCTCTGCGAGCGCGATTTCGACATTGGTGCGATAAGGACATCTGCAGAGCCAACTAAATAGCCTAAGTAAAAAGTCATATTTCGAGGTTTGGCTCTCGACTATTTCCACTTCCAATATTGCACCAATTTAAAAAATAGTTCATAAACTGAATAAGAAGGATATATATTATATACTGTGTCCCTATGTTTTTCTTTTTTCATTAATATTTGTCAAATTTGTACACTTAGCCTCTGTTGACAGCGGTTTAAATAGGCAATTTTGAGCATTTTTTAAGGGTTCTAGTTCTTATAAAGATAAAGTATCGTCAAAAAGACAGACATAGGGACATAGAAGAGGTTAATATTTAGTTTACTATAAAAAAAATAATTGCTTTAAAGTCATAAACCAGAAAGAAGACAGGCGAGATCGTTTGTATGGAGAAAAAACCACCCTCATTTCCTCTTAAGGAATTCGCTTGGGTAGATGGACAACTAAGTGATCCTATTAGGGTTTCATTTTTTTGCTTTTGATGTACGGAACCCTAAAACAAGCGAGAGGAAACCGTACAAATAGTGTTTCTCCCAAGTTTCAACAGGTAACTCACACACATTATGGAGAAATGTTTTCCAGTATAGGGGGGGCAGAGCTTTGTCGACAAATCCGTACATATCCACTACTCTCTCAGAACACACGCCTCCCCTGAATATGTCGGCCAAATCCAATAGCTTCCAAACACGGCTTCAATAGGTATTATTGTGTTTTGTAGACTTTGAAAGTGTCGTAAACAAGAAAATGAAAAGCTGGTCGCGATCATAAAAATCATGAAAGAATACTAGTTCTTCGATAATAACTTTTGGTAAACCTTTTCCGTTTAAGAGTATTGTATTAAATGCCACGGTATGTATTTATTTATAACTAGCTGTTCGCCCGAAACTTCGTCCGCAAAATTTGTGATAGCTCGGCTAATTTGAATGATATAAATATAATTTATAGCCTATGATACTTCCTGATAATTTAGCTTTCTATTGGTGAAAAAATGGTTAAAATCGGTCCAGAAGTTTCGGAGCTTATTCGGTACAAACAAAAAAATCTTTCCTCTTTATAATATTAGTAAGATAGTAAGACTAGCTTTTGCCCGCGGCTTTGCTCGCGTCATTTAGAATTTGACAATCAATTCGGGTTGTACTCTGCTTGTAATAATATAATTCAATCATGATTCGAAAGACAAGTGAGGCCATCTATTATCAAAAGAAAGTTATTGTTATTTTTTTCAGGAACAGTACTTATTTTCGAGATAAAAGGTACTCTATGTCCGTTTCTGTACACCTGACAACGTATATGCAAAATTTCAGGATGATCGGTTCAGCGGTTTAGGCGAGAAAAGGTAACAAACAAACTTAGTTTCGCATTTATAATATTAATAGTTAGAATTTTCTAAAATTCTATCGTACGCTCTTGGGATAAATAACCCGACAATGTGTACATTACAAATGGAAACTCTCTATTCAGTTCTCGATAGAAATGAGAAAGGTAAACTCCATATATCTAATTCTAGAATGCTATTAAACATTCAGAGGTATTTCATGTCGCTCTGTTTTATTTTTATAGCTGTAAGAAGTTATTTATTATTTGCCTTGTAGACTGGAGAACTCCTTGCTTAATACTCTAGTTTAAAGATAATTAAATGAACGTTAATAAAACGACATAGACTAAAAATAAGTTTAGGTACAGAATTAGTCGTTAGTAGTGGTAGGTAGGTAGGTATAAGTAATACTCGTAGGTACAACCGCGCATAGTTGATTACAATTTTTTAACAGCACTTGCAAGTTTGTTTCATATTTGTTCGTGTCGGCACATTTGGTTCGCCAATACCATTCTGTTGAACAATAAAGCCGCTCGGCAATTTTTTTTTCTGATTTGTAATCATCAAATGTCGCTCTGGGCGGAGCGAAAGGGTGTGTCAGACTTATACTGACTAAAACCCATCCATGTTCCTTCTTTGCCCTTTGTGTTCCAGGGCCGCGTTATCTCTTTCGAAAAGTTTCCCAGCCCTGGCCGGCATCGGCCCTTGTCGGTCGGCTTTACTGCACTTATTCGGCTTTTGTTCGGGTTGTACCGATCGGCATGTATGTAACTTCGATTAATCATGTTTGGCTCTGCACAATCCGAACGAACGCACCACAACATGTTTCAAGCCAGAATGATAAGAATAAAAAAATCATGCAAACTGTGGAATGATCTCAAAATACCAGATAGCAACGGTTATTCGTAATATATTATCGATCTATTTTGGCTGCAAGTTCCAATGCGGCCGAAGTGTTGAAGAACTGGAATCCGACATAAAACTTTATAGCCCCCAGTGATATATGCTACGTTATATAGCTGACCGTGAAACTGTTATAATTCCTTGCTACTCACGTGACTCGATCTTATGTCTTTGTTTTAAGGTATAAGTTGCAATCGACCTGCGTTATTGAAACTATACCATTGTTATTTTACGGACTGCCATTAAATAACCGATGTATACTTTTAATTTGTTGGCTTACCCTTCGTTGAAGGTAGCACTAGCCAAGGGCCTAGCACGAACGTGCCGAGTAAACGAAGAACGTTTTAAAATTTGACAATACTTACTTGTTCCTTACATAATATTCACTTTTTTTTTTTTTTTTTTGGTTGGGAAATCATCAAATGACCCCCCCACTCTGGGCGGAGCGGAAGGGAGTGTCAGACTTGTACTGACTAAAACCCATCCATGTTCTTTCTTTGCCCTTTGTGTTCCAGGGCCACGGTAACTCTTTCGAACAGTCCCGCAGCCCTGGCAGGCATCGGCCCATGCGGACCATTACGTGGTTGCTGACATCTCTTTGAGGCGTGCGTGAAACACGAACGCGCCGTCGACACGGCCTGTCGTCATAAGACGGCCGGATGGCGAGCTAGCCCATAACTCGTCGTCCACAGGCCCGCGCCTACGGTGGCCGGGCGCCACCACGTGACCCCCGACGCCCAGGGCGTCTCCCGCGGCGGCTGGGACGTGAGGTTCTTTCCCTCTCACGTCCCGCCACCTCCTTCACTAGCATGACTGCTTCGCAGAAGGTGGTGACGACTTCCCATTCCCTCTCGCTCCGGACCATGGCTTGAACCAGGGCCTGACGCGAGAGATCGCCGCCGCCAATCGCCGCTACGTGGACACGGCGGTGCTCCGCCCAAGCGGGGCAGAGTTTTACAGTGTGCTCCACCGTGTCCTCCTGACGATCCTCGCAGTGGAAACACCCGGGCGTTTCCTCCCGCCCGATTCGGTGCAGGAACCTTCCGAAACAACCGTGTCCGGTGAGGACCTGCGTCAGGCGGTAGGTGAGGGCGCCGTGGCGCCTCTCTAGCCACTCCTCAAAGAGGGGACTTATCGCCACTATGGTAGCGTGCCCTGCACGGGGTTGCGACAGTCGCTCTTTCCATGTCGCCATGAGATCACGCCGGAAGTCTGTCCGCTGAGCGGCAATTTGCCGCGGCAGCGGAGATTTCTCCGGACGTAGTGCCTCCGCGCGCCATTCGTGCAGGCGTGCGAGGACTATCGCCTCCAGATCCCATGGCGGCAATCCGGCAAGGAGGCTAGCCTCGCCGGATATCGTGCGGTACCCCCGGAACATAATATTCACTTAGTTTAAGACTTTACATACGATATAATATTTATTATGTTCAAATCATAATGCTACAGGTCAGTTGTTGTCTTTTCAATTTTAAAATTGTTCGAATTTATTTTAAATGTACGTCGCGCGTTCGTGGTAGGTCCTCTGTGATGGTTGATTCTTGCCCCTAGGTCATGACATGACGGACGATACTGAAACTAATACGTTTCATCGCCTGTCGGTTGCGGTTTAAATGACCTAGCAGATGAAACTCAATACAAAGTAATATTAACTTACCTACATCAAGGTCCTCCTTATTAAAAACATTTTTAAAACCAACAAAATTCTTTCTAAAATGAGCTATGCAAGGTGAGCTTAATTATATTTAGCAACCTTGACCTTTATTCAGCACAACCTTCATTATCATCTACCTACTCCAACAAAAATACTATGTAAAAAACTTTCTTTAAAAATTCTAACCAACCAAGAAAATTCATTACAAACTTTTACTAGCGTAATTAACTGTTAAGAGCTGTTCAGGTCACCGCTTAAATCCGGCTGAGCTGTAACTAATGTAACAAAGCTGGGTACCTACCTCCCCCGGCAATCCCCGGGTTTCTTTACCTCAGATACGAGTAGGTACTGAGTTGCCCCAGGTTACGACCACAGAGTAGATAGGTCCAGAAGGACGGCTACATACAACGAGCTACAACAACCGCACACTAACACATAGATGCGTACGTTGGGCAATCTCAAACAAATGCTCGTCGCGAGTGCGCTTGCACTCGCTGTATGTGAAGTGCGTTTATGTGTGCGTGTGTTTTCGTTTCTTGTAAAGATCTGACCTTCTTTATATATCTATTTTGTGCTACGCTGTCTATAAATAATTCTCGACAAACTCCCGACGGGAAAAATCGAAACGTTCGGCCGAGTCGAGGATCCCCGAAGATTCGCACTATCGTTCATAATTTAGGCATCAACGAGATTAACGGTGAGTTGTATTGTTATATTATCCTGAATATGAATAGTGGAAGGAAAACGGTTGATTTCTTGCTGTATTTAGAGGGAGTTAATATTATCGTTTCATTCATTTAAGCCTTATCATGCACGCATTAAGTTCATAGTTCTTTTCGTAAAGTGAGAATTATGTCCGATGGGCTTTTAGACTGTTTCTAAGACTTCAAGTCAGATGTAGATTATCACTCATTAGTACCTGGGGGCTGGAAGTGCTGGAACTTCTTCTTCATCATAAAAACCACGCTTGGCAGCCCATCTATCCATACTAATATGAATTTTATTTCAAAATTCTTTTTGCCTGTCCAGTTACATTTTCGCGCTTTAACGGTTGAAGAGATTTGGGTGAAATTAAACACAAGTTAAGCGGACAAAGCTGCGGGTAAAACCTAATGTATATTTATATAAAGTAAATTGCAGCTAACAAACAAACAACAACTTATTATTCAATGAAGCGTATTGTTTAAAACACAACCCAGTCTATCCCTAAGAGATAAATTGTATTCCTCAGAACTGAGCAAAAAGTTCTGATGCATACATTCAATAAAACCGAATTGTAGTTTAGAAGCCTTTGTTTCCCTGCCAAGTGTACAACTCGGTGTTCGCAAGTTTTTACAACTCGAAATTATTCAAAAGTTTCGCCTTTTATCGTCGAAGGAAACTTTTCTTTTATTTGGACAAGACCCTGCTTACTTAATCACGTTTTAGTTATGCATGTAAATGAAAATGAGGACCATGTTAGCAGTAATGGCATTTCATCATCTGCCTAGTTTTACCAACTATTTATGAAAAAACTTATACTGTCACTTACGGGATATCTTTCGTGATTGTTCATTATTTTTAAGCTCCCGATATTTCGACGCTGTTGCAAGCGCCAGTTTTGTCTGCTCTTAACAATTTATTTTCCATCCACCCGCATTCTCCAGTCAACCCGCGATCATGGCGCTTGCAACAGCGTCGAAATATCGGGAGCTCAAAATAATAAACAATCACGGAAGATAGTAAGTGACAGTATAAGTTTAGTTATAAACCGTGAAAGCTTGTAACAGTGTTACATTGTTATCAGTTTCCAGTCTGACCAGATGGAGCTGAATACCAGTCTTTTGCGTAGATACGACTGTCTATCTGACCTCCACAGGTCCCAGTATCTGGTAATACGATAGCCCTCGGTAAGACAGACTTTTGAGCTTTTGACTATCCGTAATACTGTCAAACTGCTGCTGTTAACTGGTCAAAGATTAACGAGTGACGGCTGAGACTCGCGGCTCGTGCTTTCCGAGGCACGGAAAGATCTCGTCATGTAATGGTCACCCATCCATGACCGGTTTCAGCAAGTATTTCTTAACCTTAACCATAATGCTAGCAGCAATATCATTTAGAGTAAAGAAATGCTGTGGGACAAAGCGATGATCTCTTTCTCACTCTCTCGCGATCAGCAGTCAGCTGATTGAAGTGACCGCAGGTATAAAAACTGACCTGACTCAATACTAATGATAAAGAGACAGAAGGTCACCACTACAATTATTAATAATTTGTGACAATGGTATTTTCTATGATAATATTGTAAATAGTAGGCTATTGCTCCATTTGAAGTGTGTAGCTCTAGCTAATGCTCGTTTTGTAGATAATTATTAGGCTCACGGGCAGGCAAAATTACAGTCCGACATGATAGATACTATGACGAATAGAAGGCTATACCTATATGGAGTTTTATAAGTATAGGTAGAGTACAAGTGGAATAAATGCAAGTATTTTATTATATCGCATGTTAAATTCTCATGTTATATGTATGTCAGATCCGGTCGTTAGTATGGACATAAAATGAATCGCAAGCGAGCTGGTGGTGACCTCACGCGACCTACTTACAAGTCTACCCACACCACAGCGTGCTTCTACAGAGCACTGATGTTCAACTCGAGGCGAGGGCGACAGTCAATGTCTGATCGTGGTGGAGTTGAGACGTCTTGGAACTGTAACCGATTCATTGTGCCCCGTGTTAGTGTGTTAAGTTGTAATCTCAAGTAATTCGTTTGTTTTGCTAGAAACAGTGTATCGCACCCAGTGTGTTTTCATAGCACGAAACTGATCGTCTGCACACATGATGTACGAGCCTAACGGAATAAATTCTGATATATCCGACATGTACATTTTCTTTTCATCAATAAATGTTGTTGTATAAGACCATTCACTTAATAGTAAATCAGATAATAGTAAATTAGATATTTTTTTATAGTTTCGAATATATAAATGCATGAAATAATTTTGGTAATTTGGTGACCTTCGGCTAACTTAGTCATAAAACTAAATAAAATTTATGAAAAACGACTTTATAAACGCAAAATGGCGAATACTTTTTCACAAATGCAAAGTAAAGCCATTAAAATCTTTTTTTAATATGATTACGCGCATAACTCGCTTTCATATTTCAAACGAAAATACGAAGCTTTTTAAAATAAAAGACGAAAGGGGAAATATCTAGAATATTAATTATTTGCTCTCTTACTTGCTGAATAAAACATCACAACTTCAGGAAATGTTCTGTGAATTAAAAAAATCTAAGCTGACACACAATCTTTAGTATATTTGATACATCACAAAATCTTTTGCCCTAAAACCCTATTGACCATCATTCTTCTCACTCTTTTCGTCTCTTCTTTTTTTTGTATAACTTTACCTTAAGTTCTTAATAATTTATGAAACACACACAGACAACAACAGGGATCATACCACATTCGCTTACATTAATTTTCTACTGTATTTTGTATTTTGCTTACAAAGAGTAATGGTCAATAGGGTATAGATGAAATGAAATTCAAATCTTCAACATCATCTAAACTCGTTATCAACACAAAAACATTCAACTCGAAGAAAATCCAATCTTGAGTAAAAAGGTCTCTCCCAAGATTCATTCTCCCCTCCCGTCTATAATAAACATGTCATCTTATAACAACATGCCTATGGCAAGGACTATTGCCCATTTTCCCCTATCAATATGATAATTTCCACCACACTGACCTAGAAATGCAAAGCGTTTTGTTTTCTCCGCGTACAAGAAACTAAGAATTTGAGGGAATTGGTTTACTGGGGCAGTAGTCGATCTTACAATGTGTAACATGGTGAAATTCTATTATTATTTATTTTCTTCTTCTATACTAGACATTAACATTTGCCTTACTCATCTACCTGTGAACGCTTTCTCAGAGCTCCCTGACCGGCTGTGGAAACATTAAACTTATACTGTCACTTACGGGATATCATTCGTGATTGTTCATTATTTTGAGCTCCCGATATTTCGACGCTGTTCCAAGCGCCATGATCGCGGGTTGACTGGGGAATGCGGGTGGATGGAAAATAAATTGTTAAGAGCAGACAAATCTACCTACCCTCTTTCTTTGTCTTTTGCTAAGCGCGCTACTGGAACTCAACACTAAGTGACAGTATAAGTTTAGTTGTAAACCGTGAAAGCTTAAACCAGTTATTGTGGAGACATTATAAGTTGATTAATGTTTATCATAATCATCATCATCCACTACTGGGTATACGCCTCTCTTTTCTTGTGCCAATTTCCTCATAGGTATCTGTGCCATCTTCATTCAGGTTTTTGCCCTGATAGCATCTATGTCGTCTGTACATATCGCTGCCGCCGCTTATGCTTATTTTGAATGGCACCAAGTGATCAATTTGTAATACAATGTTGACCAGTTTGGGCACCTGATGAGATAGCCGAGCTAGACCTCTGGGGAAATCACAGTACCACTAAGTAGTACGCTAACACAGGTTTGTGGAAGTTATTCCTGAGGTATTTAAACATTAAAAATTTGTATTATTTTTAAAACGCGTGAAATAGTTGGAACGTTGACTTTCAATGTCTCCATAACTAGAACGTTCCCTGTTATGGTGCAGTACAAAAAATGATCACAATGAAGGGAAGAACATGTGCCTTTCAGTTTCTTTAAGGCTGTAAAAACACCCTTAAATAACCCCCCACGTTTAAAACCGAATTATATTCATACCTGTAAAATTACACCATCAAAAAAATTTTGGTCAAAAAGCATTTCATATAGTAGACTTTTTTTCTTTTTTGTTTATATGTTTATAGGTTTGATCAGTATAACCATACCACCCTCATAGGGATATTCTATGTTTATCTACGCTTAATACCTAAGTTTACGTTTTTTTACTAAGTGTTTTTTTGTATAGTTTTTTGACTGTCCTGAGACAAAGGAGCAGCTAAAATACTATAAAATTAGTCCTGTTAAAATTTGAACAATTAAACATAAAGCTAATAATGATCGAAAATTTCATATTTCACACCAACTCGTGTATAAGGAGTGTATTACGTGGAATATGATAACGAAGTTCATGAAACACAAACTAAAATCATAAACTGCGTTAATATGGTGACTGTGTGTTCAACCCTCTCTCGAAGCGATTACATCTCGCTTGTGACGGAACAGGGTTGTGTGGTGATACTCTGAATGTGAGAAATTTGCAATAACCACCTCCTTCCTAAGGTTTTAGTACCTTTCGAATAGTTTTAATCTGCTGTTGGGTCGGTTATGGAAACGGTAGCCTGCCTCTTTTTGTAGGCACGACTTCTACTTATCATATTTTCAACAGGAATGATTGATGACAAAATAATACTTGGTAAATGAAAAATACCTATTTATATTCAATTGATGATGAGTCCTAAATAACGGTATAGTTTTTTGTTTCTTGTCTGCGTCGTGGCCTATCGAGTTCGACCGCGATATTTCAACGGGGCAGTAGAGGAACTACTTTAACCGTCACAGCTACACGAAAATGGTCTTAGGAGACTATCCATAATTTTTCGTGAAATTTAGATCCCCATTCACATTTTTTTTTAAATGTATAGTTAGCAAGAAAATGGCCATTTTACACAAAACATTCTTTTGATGCCAATCGATCCTGTTTTCTGCGTCAAACCCATTTCTAAAATTTTTAACGAACCAACCATCGTTTGTGTACTTAAGAAGTCAGAAATCGCAAAAAACCTAAAGTTACATACCGTCTTCGCGATAATGTCTTTTTTTTTGTATTTCAGATTCGAAAATTCTTTCTTAGGACCTGCAATGATTTCGAGTGAGTTTTCGATCAGAAACAGGATCAATTAACATCAAAAAAAAATTTTTGGTCAAAATTAAAAAAAAAAATGTATTAGAAAAGTTTTTTGCAATTTCTAACTTGTTTAGTACTCCAACCTGGGTTTGTCCTATAAAAGTTGATCTGTATTAGAAACAGGATCGATTGGCATAAAAAAAATGTTTTGTGTAAAATTGCCATTTTCTTGCTAACTGTACCTAATTTTTTTTTAAATCTGTGAATGGGGATCATAATTTCACGAAAAATTATGGTTAGTCTCCCAAGGCCATTTTTGTGCAGCTGCGATGGTTAAGGTAGTTCCCCTTACTGTCCCGTTGAAAGTTGCCACCCTGTTTATATGTGTATTTTTTTTTTATTTGCCTATTCTGTCCCACTGCAGGGCAAAGGCCTCCCCCATTCCTTTCCAACTCTTTCGGTGTTTTGCCTTCTCTGGCCAACCAGTCGATAAAATTTACAAAAGAAAAAATGAGTTCAGCTACTAACAAAGGAATATCTAAAATAGAGTTAGTGTCAGCTGAAAATGTAGATACAGCAGGAAAATTGTATGTTTTTTTCCAATAAATTCTGAGCTTAACGTCACCCTGAATATGTAGGAGTCAAATTTTGTTTCAGTGCATTTGAAGCATAGGCGAAAGCTTTCATGACGCATTGGGTTTTGTAAATTGTGCTACTGTTTTTGTAGGCTTCCCGTATATTTCAGTTTAATGTTCTAGTTGAAGTGATATTCTTAAAAATAATCATCTTCTGCCTGTATTATTTTTTAGATCGGCGTAGCTGGGTTGTACATAATTCTTGTTTTTTTCTTTCTTTACTTTCATACTTCTGTTCAACGTCTTTTTACTTTCATTACCAGATTTTCACACAATCTCTCTGGCTTTTCTTTTAGACAAAGGGCATTCACTTTCAAGGCGTTTCCTGATTCTATAACGACTTTATAAAATCTAAAATCAAGTTTTTCGATGGCTTATGTCAATCCTACACACTTTTGACATTCTACCATCGTTATCGTTGATATTTTGTCACTTTATTTGCTCTCAGTCTGGTTTTAAGGAACATGAGAATTTTACAAACACAGTTAATTCAAATACCCAATTGAAATTTTTCTGCTAAATTACCATTTTGTACTTTCCATGAGTTGGTGTCAAGGACAAGGGGGTTTCCAAAAACAATGCGAATTTAGCTTGGCACATTATGAATTCCAATACCAAAAATAAATAATATCAGTTAACATTACTCGAGAAGTTCGTTATGGCTATCTTATATCTTCTTTGCTCAGGCTTTGTGCCAGGTTTAATTTTCAGTTAAAGTTTCTTACAATTTGTCTTGTCGACGATATAGAGAATTTAATTTTTGCCCGAAGTTTTGGCTCGACGCCTTAGTTTCCGTGGAGATGAGCTTAAATTTAAAAGATGGTGCTTAAACTTTAGTATACCGAAGGTTATGATGATGTAGATATTTTGATAGTATTTTATGAAAGACTTGAAATAAATCGCGAGTGTTAAAGTTATGATAAGTTTCAGTAGGATTAATTTTGCTCTTTTTAGATTTTATAAACTTATGCTATGACACAAATGACAAAGAGTCAGAGATGTATTTTCATGAAGGGTAACTTAACGTTTCACGCACTACGCAATTTTCAATAAAATGCAAAGCTTTAACGTTAAAATTAAGGCGAAAACGTTTAGATAAAACAAAATAATCATTTTATTATACAAAAGAGCCTGATTCGGGAACACCGTGAAATTATTCCAGAGGTTTCAGCGCTAAACTTTAACAAGTCTCGGCCAAATTGACAATCATATCAAACGGGTACCTATCTCAGTTCCGAACTCACAAAGTGAATCATCATTAGACCGTTTAGCGTTCACTGAATGTTTACGAATCCACAGATTTGAAGCTATAGAGATACAAAGTTAATGACAACAGCGAGCCCGGCGAACCATCGCCAGCCATATCTAATCTCTTGGGACTTGGAACATCGCCAAAATACAGATTAGCAGTCCCCTAAGAATTATCCTTTGTGACCGAACTTTGAATCCTGTACAACTTTAATAACTTGCTTTGGTTTTGGTTACTGAAAATTGTTATCGAAACTATTGTGTGCTATTGTTTGATTTCGACTGTTTGTAAGATATGGATTTGTGTATAGAGGTGGTATGAAATCAAATTGTTTTATATTTGTGTGGCTCTTTCTAGTCAAGAATTCGACCTTGTAATGATCCGAATTTAGTTTGACATTTTGCTGAAAGGTCAACTATCACTTCAGAAAGGTTTGAACCCTTTCTCAATTTTGATTGCGTGATAGGAGATTAGTGCCGCTAGATTTAAATTCGACATTTAAATTTTCGCGATTTTGTTTCTCGTTTTCGGCCAGTATCTTCTTTGTCTATGAAAAATAGTACTAAAATAGGTCCAATTAGACTGAAAGCTTTGATACGTAGGAGGCACAAAGCAATGTTGCTCTTTGTAAATCCGAATTAAAAATAAACCTTTGTAAAGGAAATGAAAATTGCAATATTTTGTTACTCTTCGAAATAATATTCCAGCGGAAGTTTCCGTTGAGACAATGTAACGAAATACTAATTTGTGCTTCTTTTGCGATTGGACTTTTCTCGGGTACTGTACGATTTCTTTCGTGTTTAATGGAGACAGTTTTGCAATGGTGCTGGTGTTGACTTTTGCATCTTTTCATATAGATAATTATTGCTTTACATTACAGACTACTCTTTCTTGTAACTATTGGTTTTAATAACTGCCGATATTAAAAAAAATTAAAGGTTGTAAAAATACATATCATTATAACGTGTACTTTTTTGGTAATTCCCATTACACATTAAAATCTTCCTCCTTTATTATTCCATCCACAATACAGCGGTGCAGTGCAGCATGAAATACCTACGTTACACTTTACATCAACTTACATTAGCTCCGAACGCAACAAGTTAAGCCAGGGCTGACCCGGAAAGCCTTTTGTTAACACCGTGTGATTATACAATTACCTCCACTAGTGTGAATAAAGTTTTGTTACAGCCAACCTTACGGAAGCCAGCTTTGTCTAGTCCTTATTTGCTAAGCGTGCCTATTATTGCAATATTTCCATAATGGCTTTTCTTGTAATGGTCTCCATAAAACCTCATCGGTTTTAGTAGGAGGAGTTACAAAACATTTTTGGGCCGTTTAAATTATGGTAGATTCCTCTTTATGTATTAGTTTAAGTCATTACCAAATCCTTATTCATATTTAATCATGTTTATCCAAGGAAAGTCGAAATGTAAAAGGTCAAACAGGCTTTCGGAAAAGCTCTTAATTTAGTTTATGATACGGTCGTATTTAAATAGAAAATGAATGAAATATTGTGGTTTTTTTGGACTTAAATCTAAAAGATTTAATTTAAATTTATTATAAATAATTATTATAATTAGATACATACCGAAATAATTAATAGGCGCAGAATTCGGAGCCGAACGTCAAACGCTCGGTGATGAAAAATACCAAGAATTTTATTTTATTTTTTTCAAAAATCAACACTTGAAATAAAGATCACTGTTAGAACTGTTCACTTGTCCACTATATATTGTGCATAGAGTCGTAGACGCGTGTTGTGTCGGGAGCGCGCGAGGCGTCCTCAGTGGGCGGAGGCGACGGGTGCACTGGTCCTGCGTTCCCCGCCCTGCCTTCCCCTATACCTGTTACAGGTACAGTCCCCATACATCCAGAACTAAGTAGCTGCTATTGATGGGCAAACTGAATTGATTTTCGCGCAGCGCGATTACCGTGTGTTCGAATTTCGAATATTTCAGTTGTGTAACACTTCCCGGAATTTGCCTAAGATTCATAAATTCTCGACTAACGATAAACATCACCTAGACTGGTGGTATTTACCGAAAAATCTTCGGTTATTACAAATAAGTACACTATGTATAACGTGATTTTTATCCGTCATCATCTGTTTGTATTTTGTGAAATTTATTTTTGAGTTACTATTAGTTTGCGGGCGGGCTTTCTATGACCTCTTAATATTTTATTATTAAGTCACTTCTGAAATGAATTTAAAATTAGAAATTCACTATTGACATTATTAATGTGGGCACGTAGGGCTTTTAAGCGTCATATTGCAGCCAAAATAAACATAATAGAAATTAAAACATCTTCGTAAAATGACGTGTTAGAGCTTTAAAAAGCACTATTTGTTATGATAGACAAGTTGGAAAAAAGAAATGTATAATAACAGTTATGATCCATTAAATTAATTTAAAGCTGTAAGTATCGTTTTTAAATAAACAATACTTAGTTAGGATAGGCAAGGAGTGATTAGTTTTAGTACTCATAATATCCAATATATAATATCATTATGTACAGTGGCGTCTGGCACATCAAGCTACAACAATCTGTCAAATTTCTTTAATAGATTTTCAACTTTATGGCTAAAGTATTAGGTTCATGGTTGATTAGGAAAATTTGACAGTTTCGGGTAGCTTGATGCGCTGCAATGCAGATTTGCGATAATTTATTTTATTGTTTAAATCTTTCAGAAAGCCAGGTCCCATAGATACCCCTTACGCTTTCAGGTAAGCACTTCGCAATTCATCTCAACCACTTTTTTGTACATGAAGTAACTATTAACAATACCAATAAAATATCTTGTCATCTATTACAATTTCTTAGATTTTTATTTTTATAAAAATCGTCGATATCGTCTTCGTCGTCGTCGAATCGTTGTCGTCGTCGGTCGTTGATCGTTATATTTATTCGGTACTTTCCTACCTCGTGAAAGGCATTTGCAAACCCCTAAAATATTCCGTTATTAAGGTAAGCATTGAAATAAAAAGGACCCACAATGGTAGACGGAGCCGACCTTTTTAAATCTAGTTGTTCGACTTAATAAAATTTACAAGGAAAACTCGTGTAAAATCTGGGTTAGCGGCGTGCTATGGTATCCTTAGGGGTCGACATTAGACATTCCTACACAGTCACACATGTATAAGGCTGGGTTTCCACCTGAGCTGTATGCGAGGGAAATCTACCAATAGAATATAA
The DNA here is from genome assembly GCA_963576755.1 of Noctua janthina. NCBI lineage: Eukaryota > Metazoa > Arthropoda > Insecta > Lepidoptera > Noctuidae > Noctua > Noctua janthina. The sequence goes on from OY755055.1 coordinate 13,503,617, forward strand.
CATAATATCACACCTGTGTACCTGTAGTGTAACCACAATTCGCCAGTCATGATGGTGCTCCGTGTAATAGTGGGTCAGCTTATTGACATCAACTGCAAAAATCCAGATAGCAGACTGCTATTAACAAAATCCGGTTGGAAAAACCCAGTAACACTTTGCCTGACATAGAAATCACCCAGGAAATCAGGCTCGTGTTCCAAAAGGTTCGCTTTATACCCGCACGCAAAATACGCGCTCTGGACGTGGAGTTGCGGACACCAGCCCTTTATACAATACAATACAATATATTTAGAAGGGAGCTTTGCTATTGGTGTTTCTTTTTCTCGCTAGCTACGCCCTCTCTCGAGCAGTACAAGTGGAAAACAAGCCTTACCAAGATAGAATCACGAGTTTTTCCGACGTCGCCAACGCCGACGGCGCGAATGCAAATCGTTCCCCCGCCGAATATTCAATTCAAACCATTGTGCAAATCAAATTGTCTAATAAATTGCACGAAATCCGTTTTTAAGTTTATTCCTTGGCGATATTTGATATGATCAATTGATCCGTCTAAGTGATTTTCTAAAAGATATGATGTCGTTAGTTATTAAATGGGGATTTGGTAGAAATTGATACCTTTTGCTGGTACAGGGATTTTTTTCCAAATTCTCTTGTTTAGCACCCTCAAGCGTTTTGATAAAGGTGGTAGTTTATAATCATATATTAATATTATCTACCTATATTATAAAAAATGAAAGGTTGTAATGTTGTACGCTTGTAAGTTTGAATGTTGAAAGTAATTTTCGAAAGTCCTGTTCCGATTTCGAAAATTGATTCACTAACCACAACACGAGCAAAGCCATAAGATTTTTTTTATTTTATCCAAACAATTTCATTTTTCATGTGTATTGACAACTGCAGGACAAAGGCCAATGCTGTTATTCGACAATGTATGTATTGACAATTATCAGCAATAAAGATTTATTTACCCATTTATTGTTTTGTCATCATCAGGTTCATATTGAGAAAACAAAATAGCAATAGGTCCCTAAGTTTTTTTGTTTTAAATGAATTAAACTGTCAACTCACAAGCAATAACGTTAATGTTAGGAAATTGTCGCGTTTGTCGTACAAAAGATTGCAAGAAATATAATTCCAAATACGATTGTTTGAAAATCTCATTTCGATTTATGAAGAAAAGTTCGGGAAAATGTTCATGTTTAATTCTTTCTGACTTTATTAGGGGTTGACTTAAATAAGTATCAAGCTATATGCTCACGCCTATTTCCATGAGGGTAGGCATATACTACAGTAGGCCAATACGAAAGTTTTGTTGGATGGATATTTGTTACTCGATTACGCCAGAACAGCTGAACGGATCTGGATGTTTGGCACAGAGTTAGATTATAATCTGGAATAGCACGTTTGCTACTTTTAACTCTTTTTTTTTCTCAGAAGTACACATAAAAATCTCCACACGAACGAAATCGCGGGCAATGGTAGGGTTAGTGTAGTATGTCATTCATGGATAATATCCAAAACGATTGTTACAAGATATTCAGCTTATATGTGGAAAATTCTAATGATATTAAGTACCTACCCACTTAATCGTTTTCTTTTGTTTTTATGTTTGGCATTTGTTTTTCCCTACTAATGTACGTTTATTGCCAATCAAGAGTTTATATCAATACAAAGCTGGTAATGTGATTACTGTAGAAAGAAAGACGAACGATACATAGTAGATACGCATATACATTTTCGGCACAAAACGGCGTTCGTGTCCTACTAACCCACTGGAAAGGGAACCTGTTGCAAGTACAACAGTCCGTGAACTGTATTTTTAAAGGACTTACATTTCTTTGTGAGCACAGATTTTCAAAGCATTATTTATTCTTAACGTAAGTTGTGTTTTTTAATGCTTTGATACAATATGAGCCCTTTTTTTTCGGATGGGTAATCATCAAATAAACCCTCCCGCTCTGGGCGAAGCGGAAGGGAGTGTCAGAAAACCCATCCATGTTCCTTCTTTGCCCTTTGTGTTCCAGGGCCACGGTATCTCTTTCGAACAGTCCCGCAACACAATATGAGCTCTTTGTTGGTATATAATCTCAAAAGTACTATGCTTAACCTTTTGAACGCCATTGTCACATATACGTGACAAGCAAGCGGGTGCCCTGTACGCCAAACGACACAATTATGTGACAAAATGGTAGGTGAAATTGTGGCATGGCGTGGAGGGCACGCGCGTGCGTTTATGCTCTGGCGTTCAAAAGGTTAAGAATTATTTAACTATAAAAAAAAAAACAAATATATTAGTAGCAACTAATAAAATACAGATACTACAACAATAAAAAATTATAATGCACATGAAATTAAACAAAAGACGATCATTGTTGAACAAAACGCTATTATTCTACAATTTCATTACATTTAAAAGGTCCTAAGATCGTTCATAATTTAATTTAATGTGTTGAAACACACAAGAGATCTGGCTTTTTAATATCTCTCTCAGTATCTAAATGCGTGCCATTTGGTATGGCCAGATGCTACGCCAGGTGAATTATTGTCCGCAATTTGGAACCTCAGCTCGCCTGAGTTTTTTTCTTTTCACTTATCCTGTCTCGAGACTAATTTGGGCTAGGTAGAAAAATATATTATTACGATTTTATTTGTTCGAGTTTTTAGTGGATTTTGGGGAGGTTATAGCATAAGAGTGAGCTTTTTAGCATAACGATTCACATTCAGTTACAGGTAGTTGTTCCGGGTTTTTTTGTGTATGTGAGTTTAAAAGTTTGTAAACGAATCCACGATGGGTGAGGACAGGAGAAATTCGTAGTGTGGAGCAAAGTTAAAACAAAGTAGTGATATAATCAGTGGATTTTATCATCTGGTGCTATACAAGGTGTAAACGGACCCTTCACGAAGCCGTCAACCAAGCGTTCTGTACATCAAATTAAGTAACTCTACGCAAAAAATATTGCTGGTAAACGACATTTTTTTTGGCTAATAAATCATTGTGCTGATGGATGCATTGAATAGTACAAGAGTTATGTAGATATTTAAAGTAAAGTTACAAAATTAAAAACTTGTATTAAAAAAAAAAAGCTTTTGATAAAGTTGAAAATTTGACCCCCAATATCTCCGTAACGCTTCGTTAAGGGTACTTTTACACACGTTATAATAGTCATAGAATGCTGTTCTGAAAATTGCATAAGCAGCACAGTCAGTATAGTGATCTTGTAACGAAACGACTATTTTACTACAGCTGAAGTCAGCAATGATTTGCAACCGGTCTTCCCAGTGTATATGCAAATAATTCTTGAAAAGCAAAACTTGTAGATAAAGCTTAATTAATATTATTTCATTTTGATTAGTTCTATTTCGCCAAACGATCTCGTCCATAAGTTTGAATTAGCTGGACTCACGTTCGATTTAAGTAGCTGACATGGTCTTTGTTTTTCTTTAAACTTCTCTAATTTTTATTCAAATAAAGGATTAACTAAGGACTTTTGAAGTATGATGATTATACTATTACACAACCGCACTTTGACACATCAAATCGTGGGTTTTATTTTTAATGAGCTCACTTGGGATCATATGGGCTGTCAAAATTACAGTCTTTTAAAATGTTTTTCTCAAAAATTTGCAAAGACTTAACACGTCAATTTGAAAAGTAACATTTAAAGAGTAAAATGTTTAATACAGTGTTGTTTTCGAGCAAAATATGCTGACATACTAAACAAATTATTCGAATTGGAGCTGTTTTAGCTAAAAAGATCTCCATCACTGTTAGGTACCTACTACTGTTTTACTATAATGCAAAATATGTCAGAAAGTTAATGTGAAAATTTCTCTACTCTAAACAAGAAACTCTATTACAGAGCTTATAAGTTGAAATACTGAAATGTTCCAACTACAAACAAATAGGGTTGCCAAACTAGTTGGACTGTACCGGACGTAGCACTCAAACTTAAACCAGTTTCAGTAATAACATAATCACTATACAACATTATTTTTAGTATATGCGAAACCTGAATATAGTTTGTTCAGAATAAGTAACTAAATCGATTCCAATAATTTTAAACCATGTTATATTTTGTCCCACAAATATTTAAAAAAGGCTACAAGTTGGACACCCAGCGCCACTAAGTACCTATCGCAATCATTTAGGTACCTACTGCCAAATTATTATTATCAGTGAGCTGAAGACGACGCTGGAGGAGCGCGCTGCGTGGTGACCACGTTTTTGTGCGGACAACCAGGTAACAGAACAAGCTTAAAACTTTGTGATTTTTCATGATACAGTTTTGAAATTTTGTACATAGACTCTTTACATAAAAATACTAGACACGTTTCAGGTTTCGCATATACTAAAACTAATGTTGTATATAAGCAAGATGTTTAAAACGTAATAAATAAAATCCAAACATCAATACGTATCAATAAGAATTCTACAGCTTGTACGAAGCTGTATAAAATATTTTATTTAAAACGGATGTTATTGATAACTTGCTTTGAGTTTTGCTCGAAATAAGACATGATATCCGGTCAAAATCCGGACATGTGGTGACCCTTATTACTGCAGCCCATAAGCGTAAAGAGGTGAACACATTCGACATATTTGTCTATGCGAATAAAGAGGATAAAAAGGGACAACAGGCTTGTACCACATAAAACAGACGGTATTAGGCTTTATCTTCACTGTGGGGTAACCGTAAACAATATAGTGTTGCTATATGCGAGGGTTTTAATTAGGCTTTGTGTAGACTCAGCTTATTTCTGAAGAACTTGGGGGCTTTAAAGTGGACACTATTTTCATTTGTATTAGGCCCTTATTTGCTCAAAGTGATAGAGCCTTTGCAAAATATTTTATATGTAAATGAACTTGGGTTGGAATTACAGAAATTGTGTCAATGTTTCTGTCGAATATTTATATGGGACTGAAAAAAAGTTTTAGACTAAAATTATAAATAATATTCAGCCGCAAAACTGACGATGATATTATAATATATTAGGTACTGCCCGTGACTTTATCTACATGGACTCATTTACCGGGATAAAAAGTATCATATTTGTTAATCCAGGTCTATCGGTCTATCTGTTTACTAAATTTCATCCAAATCGGTTTAGCCATTATCACAAACTTATGAAGTGTTTAAATTAAATTAAAGAGTGTGAAATTATATTTTCTTAAATTCAAAGCGCTTCAGAGTTGTATTTTGCGCTCTCCAACTATTGGTTTTCAGTCAAGCAAAGCACAGACCGTGACCCAATTAAAAATTTGAGGGTTACAATAAAATCCAGAGAGTATGTATAAACCATGAGCAATGCTTCATACTGTATGTAATGCATATTAAACAAAGTGGTTTGTTTGTTGAACAAAATTGTCGTTGCATGTTTTACACAGTCTACGAGTGCATCTCTGTATCCTTGAAAATATCACATAAATTTAATGAAGAAAAATGTACTCATTCATTTCTTGATTTTTAGTTTAAGTACAGTTAACAAAGGTGATAATGCCATGCTTTCTCATAACGACACTGCTAAATTATTAGACAGGTACTGGTAAATTATTAGGCAGTCAGAAAGCGGCTTAGTCCGGGCATTGGGTTGTTGAATTTTACCATCAGGAATAGTGACCAGTTGATGGCAATAGGCTCGTGTATAGAATATGGTCTAAAACATTTTTTTCTTAATTTTGTTATTGTGGACGGACTATGTGGGTTATTTTTTTTTATGTGGTTGTTTTAAACGGTTAATCTGGCAGTTTCAGTACTTTATGCGGCCTGTCTAAATGTCTTTTTTGGTATTTCATTTTATTGTTCGTTGTATCATTTAGCTTCTTGAGTTATGAGTGGAGCTACACGATAACTGAGGATGTTCAGGAGTCCATATCACAGAGTATCCTAGTTTGGATTCCTGAAACACAAACCTTTATACTTCTAATATTTGTTACACGTGTATATTATTGTAAATGTATTTTGTGTACGTGTGACGAGTAAAAGTGTTTGGAAAAACCAATTTACAAAATAAACTTCATATTTAATCGACATAACTAATGAAATGTGGCTATGCACCTGTGCCTAATGCGTTCGGGGATTACATGCGTGTTGTTATGTAATGTTTATGTTCCTCTACTAAAATTTGTGAATTCTGAAATACTCCAATAAATTCATGCTATCGATTTTCTAACTTAGCTAACACAACACGACTTCAAAAGCAGTTGCCAATTGCTCCTTGCAAAATAATCTCTTTTTTGACTGCACAACTGAAAATTGCGTCCAAAGTAGCCATAGGAAATTTTAATGTTTAACGCGATGCAGAAAGCTATGCTATGAAACACCGTCAAATGTATAGCGCTGAATATTTCATCGGGTTTAGATCTCGCGGTGCTGAAAATAAGTGAACGAGAAAAAATGGAGCCCGAATAGATTTAAGTAAAGCCAGCCATGAATGTGGTTTACCTGTGGCTTTTTTAGTCGCCAGAAAAAATAATGATTTCCTGTTTCAGGTGGAAATGCCTTTTTTCGTTTAGGTCTCCGAAAATGACATTAATTACCTGTTCAAGTTTCTGAAAGAACACAATCATTTGTTAAAACACTTCTACGTCGTTTGTTGTACTGTCTATCGGATTTCACCAATACCTGGTTCAAGAGCTGTCAATGTCCTGATTACTATGGAATATTGACACACAGGTTTTGAACGCCCCGTTTAGATGCGCTGATCGCGTTCTGTTTTATTAGTGCAATGTGCTCTATGGTAATTACTCCTTGCTGAATAAAAAGTAGAATCTCAGAATGTTCCGCTTCGCTGTGACCGCGACCGTGGATAAGTAATAGTCTCGGTTCGAGACCATAAAATTAGATAAATAAATAAAACAAGAATAGATGAGATTTTCTTTCGTACATCCATTTTAACTGACCTTACAGTCTAGTTTTAATGTGATGCCATCGTTGTTGTATCCCTTTTCGTATAAACTTTCAACTTTTAAAATTAGGTGTATTCAGATTATTTAAAAGGCTCTGGACATAAAATCAAAGAGGATACATCTCTGTACGTGTATCAGAATTAACTGAGAGACACAAACATTTTTAATAATTATGGCATTAATACTAAAATAGCATGGACATTGAGCGATAAAACGATATTATTAATTATTGTTGCTGACACTCGTGTATTATAATAAGCTACCAAAGAAACGATGGATGGACTGTATGAAGGAGAATATGGCAAGAAAGGAGGTGTTTGATGAGATAACGAGTAATAGAGAAATATGGAAAAAACAGCCGCTCGGGTCGATCTTTAGGTTAAGCCGTGCTTGCCTAGGTTGGTCTGTGGATGGGTGACCACCCGTTACTTACCGAGTTTCCTCCGTGCCTCGGAAAGCACGTTAAGCTGTTGGTCCCGGGAGTCATTTGTAGATCTTTGACAGTCGTTAGGTAGTCAGTGGCCCGAAAAGTCTGACAACCAGTCTTTCCAAGGGGTATCGTATTACCCAGTATTAACTGGGTTGTGGAGGTCAGATAGGCAGTCGCTCCATGTAAACTACTGGTATTCAGCTGCATCCGGTTAGACTGGAAGCCGACCCCAACATAGTTGGGAAAAGGCTAGGCAGATGATGAGAGAAATATGGAAAAAAAAGATAATAATTATGCTAAATTCACTAATTGCGTTCCCATGAAATATACAACACCGAAAGCGAATCGCTATGATAGATCGCAGCGACATCTAATTCTAAGGTTACGTACGCACTGAAAGCGTGTGGTTTAGCGCGTAGAGGCTAGCTACGATATAAAAATTTTAAACGTTTGTACACTTGTTTGTTGTATAAACACATTATATGAAGGAGGTGGAAACTAATTATAAGTGGTTTATAATTTTATTGTACTACATTAAAATACTCAATACCTTTAAATAAGTATTTTGTTTATTTAGTTGGGAATAGTTTAATTACATTCAGAGATTCATAAATAGAAACTAAACGTTTCCGTTTGGCAGGATTTAGAATTAGTTAATTCAATTACGGTGATTCTATTCATAACAAGACCAAATTGGACGAACTTTATCTATTTACCCCATTGCGTGAATTTCAGCACTGTTCGCGGTAAAAAGCATCATTGTTATGTAAAATCCTTCTTTTGTTGATACCTACTTTAATCAATAGGTTCTTGCAAAAACTGTTAAAGATGGGTAAAAAAAAAACACACACATCTTCCATTTATTTACGTTATCATTTTCTCTGAACTCAGCCTTTCGCGGTCCAGGGACGGATTAGGCCTTTCCCAAGCTTCGGCATAACAACCTGTCTTCCGTTTTCCTCATCCATTCTGCCCCAACCACTTTTTGAAATTCGACGGCCATCTAGCCGGGGACGTCCCTCTCTACGCTTGCCGACCCGCGATCTCCACTCCAGGAATCGCTTATTCTAGAATCCATCGACAAACATGGCCAGCCCATTGGCACTTCATCTTGCCTAGTCTGCAAGCCATTTTCTCTATTCCAAACTATTCCTATAACATTAATAATGAACTCTAAGTTTACATAATGAATGCAAGCAAAACTTTCGAAGCATCTATAAGTTATCTGTCCTATAAAGTCTAAAGTGCCACGAAGAATACCGTCTCTCAATTTCCCCGACGCCCTATAAAGTAGCAAGTGATTTACTTCGACGAACTTGCATTCTACCTGATTACGTAGTCTATTCACGGACCATGTACTTACGGTATGTTTTTTAGTTTCTTTCCTACATTGTAAATAGATGGTAGTGGATTTTTTCTATGAGAAGAGTGAATTTCTTTGTAAACTTTTTGCGTCGTGCATACTCGTAGGTACTACTATATCAGCTGTACTCTATTTACATAAAACACTTGAGATCAGTGAAACTGACAACCTAATTGAATCGTACTTAAAGAGGTATGTAAGTGAGGACCTACCGATTGTTCAGCACTTCATAAAGGATGACCCTGATCCAAAATGTATGTCACTGTATTTCGAGATAACTTTTTAAAGTCAGCATTGTATTTTTCATTCGTATAGTAGACCGTATCTTGGTGTTAACACTTTGAACTTGAGTTGGTTTAGCGTAGCACGTTTCAATAAAATAAGATGCATTTATACCGGATTTTTAACCATTGAGAGTGATCAGTAGAAAACTCGAAAACCAATACCCAAAAGACGTCGGCAACCGACGTAGTCCGAAGAATTTCCAAACTTAACTGGCAGTGGATGGGGCCGAAAAGATCTGGAGTGGCGACCGCGAACCAGAAGACTGCGTTGGAAGGCCTCCCACTACGTGGACCGATGACCTGGTGAAGGTTGTGTGGATCCGCTGGATGCGAGACGCACGGGACCGGTCAATGTGGGGCCACTTGGGGGAGGCTAATATCCAGTAGTGGATGTCTTTCGGCTGAAATGATGATGACGAGTACAAAACTTTCCGAAAGATGATCCCGATTTCTAAGAATATTTTAAAATTGTTGTAATAGAGGAAGTGCTAGTAAGAAATTCAGGTGATAAATCAGGCCGTCACCCCGTACCCTAGTGTATTATTTTTAACGGACCCAGGAAGGGTCGGCCCGATGACACCGCGGTTTACATTGAAGTTAAAAACGTTGACACACATTGTGTAATCACGGCTTTATGTTCGCCTTCATCAGGTTTTCATTCGGGGTTAATAAAGTGATGGTGATTTATCTTGCATTTTTTAGGGTTCCTCATTTTTATTTGGGAGAATGGAACAGCCCAAGACTAGTTAGTAGTTAACAATTTGTTTTTAATTTATATTTGACATTCCATTTTTATTATTGATTTTATTTACAGAAAATTAGATGACATAATATTATTCTTTTTGCTTTAATTATAATGTTTTAATGAACTGTTTTTTTTATTTAATTTATTTTTACAAAATTCAACAAAATGTTTATTGTTCAGATATAAATTACTTATGACTTAGTTGACTATCATCATGCAAAAAGTACATAATGCTCCCACGAAGAGAAGGCCCGTGTCCCAACATTGGGAATCTTATAGGCTGATTATGATCTTGTTTTCTCGACATATCTTAGCTGATAGACTTTCTAGTTTAATGAAAACACTTTGATAAGCATGGTGTGAATCATTTGTCTGACAACCAGTCTTACCAAGGGGTATTGTATTACTCAGTACTAACTGGATTGTGGAGGTCAGATAGGCAATTGAACCATGTAAAATACTGGTATTCAGGCAGATGATGATGTTGTTGATGGTGTGAACCATTTGAAAAAGACATTGAGAAAACATTAATTAAATACACACACATAATCACGCCTTTTTGTTATAGAGATTAGCAGTCCGTACAGAACGCCATGTGTTAATTTTAATTACAATACTAAAACATAAAACATAAAACATAATACGAACAATTATTTCAAACAGGATACATAATGGACAAAGTAAGTCCTATTTTCTCTATTGTATTAACGTAATGGCTTTGAGAATATCATCCGGTATACTGCGAAATATAAATGGATCAGATGTATCGAGGAAATGAATAATTAATAGGAATAGTTGAGCCTAATGGATTTCCCATGGAAATTATCATTCATGTAGGTATATTGCTCATTTCCATGATGCATGGAGGTCGACAGATCGATCTCATTCCGATCAAACACTGTTTAATTTGAAACCAACGTAGTTAAAAAAAAATGAGAATTAATAGAGCCTATTTGTTGAGGCCTATGTCCAGCAGTGGACGTCTTTCGGCTGAAATGATGATGATGATTTGTTGTACAGTTTTTCACTAAACCTTATGTCAACCTTATGTCAACTAGAATAAAGGTCACTGTACGGCAAAATCAAAGTTAATATAACAACGAAAGCACAGGATTTCAGTCCGTGTATTTTTTTTTTCTATGGAACTACTGCAGGTTTCAATAAAATTCTTTCTCCACCCTCTATTGAAGCCCTGGCCACTAAATACATATTATATTAATAAAAATTAAGGTGTAAATGCCAGGGTAACCCGCGAAATTCAAATTATATGGCTTTACAGTATAAAAATCATCAATACAAACCCTAAAGTTCATTTAATCCCATTCAATGACTATTTCATGAAAAAATCTGTTACTGCATACGTGTTACGGTCGCGAATCATATTTTGTTTAACATACAGTCTGATTCTGACCAGAAAACTGCAAAAAAAAAACCTACGAAAATTTGAATTTCGCGGGCTACCTACCCTGGCACTTCCCCCTTAAACTCAAAATGTGATTCGAAGCACAAGCCATATTATTTTGTGAACCAGAAAAAAAAGGTAAAAGAGGATTCCATTTTCAAACGATTAACCGGTTCAAAGATTAATAAAGGAGAGATAATAAAATGCTTTCACAAATAATGAGGTATGCTTATCGTCAAAATGTGTAATAGCTTAGTCGTGTTTTCACAAAGGGTGGCAGCACACGTTGTTAGCTCACTATAATGTAAGTATCTCTGAGATAGTAATGGAGAGGAACCGAGTATATTAACTTAGATAATGTCTGAAGGATTTTAGATATTTTCCCTGGGTAAACTTAGTTAAGTTCGTGAAATTCTTGAAATTATACCAGGGGTAGTTTTAGTCTGTATTCACGGAGTTTTGGCTTGGCATACCTAATTTTAGTGAGAAAAACAGTTATGCCTTTACTTTGTGTCCATGGTGACATTTTGAAGAAACAAGTATCTAAAAAATCAGATATGGCAAAATCTTTGCATGAAACATAAACGTGTTTGAAGGATGTACAAAATAACATCAGCCATTTTATACGTTAGCTCAGCTCAATCTGTTTACAAATATTCCCGTGATCGGTTTCCAAACAATCACGCACTGTTCTAGCTTGCCTTTGGCTTTGCAAAATGCGCGGGATAAGAAAGATTTTCTATGTTATCTACTGAAAGTGTGAAACAAGAAAAGTTTTATAAAAGAAAGAATAAAAAAATTGTAAGCATAAGAAAAAATTAAACAGTATTTCATTTGTCTCCCTCATTTCCTAAAACAACAGATTTTTTTTATATTTAAGAAAATCTAACCTACTTGTCATCCCCAATTCTCATATTTCAAAAGCTCCAACTTCCAACAAATCAGCGGCAGGATGTCACAAACAAACTTCCTCTCTTTAGATTAGGCCACATTCAGCCACCAAACATTGCCGGCCTCCTAAACAATGCAGTTCGAAGTTCGTTGTGGACAGTTCCTTTCGTCTGTTCCCCTCGTCACGGCAAACTTTAGTACCCCTTCAAGGTTGGGTAATAACACCACTGTACGTGCCAGTACCCCCAAAGTTTGTACATAACAAGCCCTGGATATCTGCAGAATGATTTGTGTGCGCGTTTGTACCTTGTACGTACAGTCGACGGAGGAAATAAGTATACAGGCCGCTAAAATTATAGGATACTTTAAGTATAACCAATGTTAGGCTTATACTAAGTAGTGAGTAGTTAGTCTTATTAACCATATCGCCCTTGATGCATCACTGCCTTTATCAGGCTTTCAGAAACTAAATCTTACTTTAAATTATCCGGTCAATTCTGTAAAAGTATAAAACCAAAGTTGTCAAATTACACCTTGGCGTTTGTGATTGGTTTATACAATTACAGCCAATAAAATGATTTGTCTCAAAGAGATTTTACGGCAAATTATATTAATTATGCTTTCAGAATGTTACAATTGCAATCAAAATTATAAATGAACATAAAGCAAATATGTTTGCCTCCTTACCTACATACCAACCTCTTTGCTCATATGTACGTTCCTGTCTGCAAGAAGCCTATTTGTCTGAACTAGTGTCGTTTGCATGCTGTGAAGGGGAACAATGGATCGTTTGAGAAAGATCTCACGCCGCGACTAGAGTCAGGATCATATTACCAGCAATTCAAGCGAGATCCCCACGTTCGTGATGTTTGCCGACAACTTGTGCGAGTTATTGCTCATTCGGTTTATTTCTCAGGTGATATAGCTACGTGTAAATCTTGTAGGTCTTGGAAAAAAAATGTTATTCTCAAAACTGAAATTTTACTTACTACACTGTAAAGGTGCGGTACAGTCGCCAGTGCATCAAATTAGCACAAACTATCAAATTTTGTCATTCGATTTTGAACTTAAACTTCAACATTTTATGGTTTAAAATCTTTTGGATAAATCTGACAGTTTGTGGTAGCTTCATGTGCTGGCGACTGTACGTACAGGTTTAGTGGTAAAGACAGATTGCGTAGATACTGGCTGTGGACTCTGACAGATACTTTCTAATGGTCGGAATTTGTCCGTAGTACTGGTTTGTACGAACTTTTACAGAAGTAAAACGTAGCATGAATGATAACAAAAAATTGCCATTATCAAATCCGCCATCTAAACTAGGTATTATGTCAGTTTCCTCTTTCACAGATAGTTGTGGAAACCATTTTGTACCTGACCTCTGTTCTGGTTGCAGGTTCATAGGTAGACATTTACAATTTACTTTTATTTTTAGCATTTCTGTCCCACTGCTGGGCCAGACACCGAGAAGAAAGGAATGGGGGACGCCCCATTCCTTTCGTCTCGGTGTTTGGCCTCCTCCGGTTAATCAGTGAGGCACGAGTTCAAATCGTCACACCAGCTTTTCTTGGGCCTGCCTCGGTGACGACGACCGTCTTCAGGCACCCACTATGTGACGATTCTGGCCCATCTGTCCTGAACCATCCCGGAAATGTGACCTTGAATGAGTACCTTGTCTTATCGCTAACATCGGTGATGCCTGTATTTGAGCGTATTGTGGTGTTCCGCATTCGATCGGTAACTTTAAGCTTTTAAAATACTTATGAGCTGAAAAATATTTCCTTATCTATCTACATCTAAAATTCAGATAGGATAACTGAAAATAATTGCATCGAAGTCATTTGCGAGGGTTTTTAAGTGAAACGGGACAGACGGACAGTTGCGGAAGTAATTCCGTAAGTGTTCCGATTCAATGTTATTACGAACCACTTAAAATAAGTGGGACATAGCCATCACGTTTGTTAATGGTAGAAAATGAATAAACATCTAAAATAAGTTGAAGAAAATTCACTCTCTTTTAATAATATGAAATCGACTTTGCAACATGAGAATTATTTGAGTATTTTACCAATCCAATTATTTGAAAATGGATTTAATTCATGTTTTTGCAACATAATCTTCGAGTCAATTGAAGAGTTTTTTAAAGGCATCTCAAAAATTATAAATAAGCAGCAACTGGCAGTATCTCTAATGCTTTAATAACGAGCATAGTTTCCACCAAACATTCAGCTCTTACCGCACGGCATCTTAATACTCCAAGACGAGAAACCCCAAACTAAACAAGGAATCCCAGTTAATTATAACGTTGCAGCTCCAAAACCAAGCATCACTTAACAATAACATTCGTGAAATTCACTGGATTTCAAACAAAACTACAGTGAGTTGGCGTGAAAATAGGGTAACCATACGACCAGCTTTGGCTCGTGACTAAATAATAACAGCCGCACGGGTTGATCTTCAAGGTTGTACAACGCTTGCCGAGGTCGGTCCATGGATGAGTAACCATCCATTACATGCTTTTCAAGGCACGGAGGGGTCCGTGCCTTGGAAAGCATGTTAAGCCGTTGGTCCCACCTGTCTGTGTGTGTAGATCTTCGACAAGCAGCAGCGCGAAAGGCTGACAACCAGTCTTACCAAGTAGCTGGGTTGAGGAGGTCAGGGAGGTAGTCGATACATGTAAAAATCAGAAAGTCGGACACGTCGCAAGAGGATTCTTTATGAAAATAAAATCAATGAAGACAGAGAAAAGATAACTTTTTGACGATATGCCCGTGATTTTGTTTAGACTTTTAAATTTCAAACTGATAACCCTACGTGCGGAGCTCTTCCACAAGTTGACAATACTTGCGAACTTTTAGTCAGTGCTAATGAATCTATTAACGAAGAAAGTTAGGTGTTATTCGCATTTTGAATTATGTCGGAGCCATCTTTTGCATGAAAAAAAAGCAAAATTGAAATGCTGGCAAAGAAACATGCTTGAAAGTAACACTAACAGTTGTTATAATATTTGTTAAGTTTTTTATTCGCACGTGTCTCTGCGATAATTAAATACGTTTACTTTCTTTCTTTCTTTAGAAATGCTTTTTGATGTTGGTTTTCTTTTAAACCGTAGCGGTGCTACAAAAAGTACTATAGCAACATAGTACAAAAAGTTCTACAACGCCATCTACGACTCAAATGAAGACTTAAGGCTACATAGTAAAAACCCAACCACAACTGTCGGGCAATAGTCCACCTGAAATAGCACCCGTCAGGTCCGAGGATCCTCACTTTTCTATAGGAGATGAAGAACTTTACAGCCTGTTCTTCATACTCCCAAAAATTTAACGGCGGATTTTGGCCTGTCTAATCTAATTAATCGTAACTACGTTATTCAAATTGCAGACTTTGATGATGATTCGTATTCCCTAATGGAAATCCACTTTGTGACTGAAACTAACCTTAATAAGACACTTGATAACTTAGTTTATTACGAAACTTTAGAACATTTAGGTATAAGGTAAAACTAACTTAAGTTCTAAGTTATTAGTCATCATTTGTCTGGGCTTAACTTCGAGATTTCAATAATTTATTGTATAGAGTCTATAGGGGTCTATACTATAGACCTTACATCTAGTCCCATCGGACATTTTCTGCGTCGCTATGTATGTACAAAGTGTACTTTACCATCGTAACTCTAACTCATTATAACCACCATCATTATCGTTGCCATGCCTAAAAAATGTATGGGAATTTAGACAGCGGACTCCGACAGATACCATGGGTCTCGATGGTATCTGTGAGAGTAGTCCGGTGCTCGCAGTCAATATCAAAATATTTTATTTCACATAGGGTACATACATAGGTAGTCAGTCAGATACATTTAGGTAGTCAGTCGCCTAAAAAGTCTGACAACCAGCCTTACCAAGGGGTATCGTATTACCCAGTACTAACTGGGTTGTGGAGGTCAGACAGGCAGTCGCTCCATGTAAAATACTGGTATTCAGCTGCATCCGGTTAGACTGGAAGCCGACCCCAATATAGTTAGGAAAAGGCTAGGCAGATGATGATAGGGTACATACATGTACATTTATAAAACCTCGATAAAAGGTGCACGGTTCGGGTTGATCGTTTCCTATTGAGAAGAACTAGCAAGAAACTCCATGGTTACTCCATGGTCATTAATGTAAGACTAACAGCTTAATTATATTCACGATTTGAGTTATCATTTGTAACAGTGACAGGTAACTGTCAGCTGTCATAAGCACGTAAACAGTCTTATATTTTTCGTCTGGTAACATTGACAGATACCCGTCACTATAGTAGTAATTGAAATTAACATAATATTGTTTTTGACTGTATAGAGTTGAGTCTTTTGCCGCCATTTTATTGAAACTGTGATAGTTTTGACTTTTGCACGTGACTCGAAATTGAACCGCTGAACAGAGCGTCGATATTTTTGCTGAGAGAATAAAATCGAAGAATATCCATTCAATCGTTGTTTCATGTCTGAGTTGAGGTTGAGTTACTACACTAATGGTCTCTTTTATCGATTTTTCCGAACCTTAACTTTCACCTGACCTCACGAAATACTTCTTACATCCAGACAAATACCCCCATGTTCAATTAATACCAAAATACCCTTCATATTTGTGTAGCATCACTCGTAAATCTCTGTTACCCAGTTCAAGGCTACCAATTAAAACATACGGGGAACGCGGGGATAAATTACACTTAACATAATTCAAAATCGTTTATGCTGCTGTTATAATTTCCGTGCGAAACGGTTTTCCTGTTTGTTCTGTATCTACAATTATTTTTGGAACAAAATAATTCAGGTTTTTCATAGAATCTCTCAATAAAGGTCACATTTTTCGTGTTATAAAAGTAATAATTTAGTCATTCGTTAGACTGTTTTTTGTTGCTGGCTGATAGTTAAAATATTTCATGACAAATTATTAATATAATAATATATCACTATAATAATAACACACTGAAAGCTTCATTTAAAAAAATATTTATAAGGATCTGTACCTGTTTAATCGCCTTTATCCAATCCAGTACAAATATAATATATTTTATGTGTAAATAAAAACAGCTTTATAGTGTTATTGGGTTTTTCCATCAGGAATTACTCAGTAGCAGCCACAGAGTCTGAGTTTGTGCCCTAGTTATGGCAATAGGCTCTCCCCTATTACATGGGACTTAAAGATAACAGGCGTTATGTGGGTGTACTAATAGTCACACCTCTGTCTTACCCTTCGGGGATTACAGGCGTGATGTTATGTAAAAACAGCATTATTACAATTTATTTAAAGAATCTACATTTTTGTGGAATCTGTTTAAAACATAACATTTCATTTTTTTGTTAGATTAGTAGATGAACTCAATAATAAAAATTATAACAAACAAAAATACAACACGATATGAAAATAAAATACTTTACATACGTGTTTACTTAAAAAAATGGAAGGTAACAAAATTGTAAAGTTTGTTTTGTTTCATATTCGACAAAGGGTCAGTAAAGTGAACCTGAACAATAAATCAACAATGGTTTGTTAAAATATAAATTATTTCAAACTTTCAGTCCTGTAAAAGTATTTTAAATGTAATCAGTAAAAAAAATCTGTTGTGGGCCGGTTTCAAATCCTAATTTTTATTACCATCAATCTTCGTTTCGAAACGTATCATTAAATATATGCATAAATAGATTTTTTCTTGCTTTAAACTTTATTTATATTAAGAATTCTACTTATTTTCTTAGTTTACTGCGTTGGTAAAACTAAAAACAGACGTTTCACTTTCTGTTCGTTTTTCGTTTGTCATCTTTTACTCGTGAGAACTGAAACGTCTGAATAAGAAAGTGTACACACGGTGGCACTTATATAACTTGGCCTAGCTTTGTATAGATTTCCTATACAATGAGAGACCCGCATAAACTGGTTTTGTAAAGCTTGATTGGCCGTCGAGCGTACGTGAAAGACACAAAAACGAACACTCACTCGAGTGATACCAGTTTATGTACTTTCGTATTCGATAAGTAGAGTGGCTGCCTCGTTGGTTTAGTGGTCGCAAACGCGACTGCTGGTGACGTCCTGGGTTCAATTCCCAGGTCGGGCAAAGTTTTATTGAGGTTTTCTATCAGTAATTCCTCAGTAGCAGCGACGGAGTCAGGATTTGTGCCCGGTTGATGGTAATAGGCGCCACCACATGGGACTTAAATATAACTGGCGAAATGTGAGTTTAATATTAGGTACAACTCTGCCTATTAGGCGGTTCCATACAACTCGAGTCCTAACGGCTTTCCTTTGAAAAATGGCACAGTCAGTATTCTATTGACAAATAATATAATTTTATTTATTTTATTTTCCTTTATTGGCCAACCGACAATTGTTTACACGGATAACATTTAAAGTAAGTATATAATATCCAAGGTTAGTGTAACAATTAATTACAGGTTAGCACCGCATGCCCCATAAACAAATAAGATGTGCCACAAGCACTGAACTATTATTAAACATTAATATTTGGGTACTTAACTAAAATTAAAATTAATAGGTATAACAAGCATTACGTGATGAGATTTACAGTACGAAAAGCAAACAGAAACACATCGAAACTGTACATAATAGCGAAATTGGAATCCGAATTAAAAATCTATTTAAAATCAAAATTACAATCAAAAATTAAAATCGAAATTAATAGTCAAATTACATTAAATTAAATTAAATTAAATAATCACATTAAAGATATGTACTCCGGCTTACCTCTTACAAAATTGACCCTTCGCTACTGCTGCCCAACCCTTCGGGAGTTTACAGGCGTGATGTTATGTAGTAACGACCTGACTGTAACTATTTTACAGTACCTACAAATTAATAGCATAAGTACCAAACTTAAAACAAACCTAAATTGAAACTCAAGACAATATTCAAATGTATTACATTACCTAAGCTCCAGGCTTAACTAGATTCGATAGTCTACGTGATTTATCATACAAGTACCTACTTATATACGACAGAACAAACCATTTACTTAGTGTATATATGTATATAGAAGAGCAATATTGATGGAGTGTGCCTAATAGCTCCATTATGTCTGTAATCTATTCAGGTTTTAGCTCAGATTTAGACACAATTGAATTTACTAGTGTTTCTCAAGTAAATGGAATTGATGAGTAGTTTGATATAGTTGCAATGTTAGATTTTGTGAAGGTGTTGAGTTTAATTGAATTTTTAAGTAAGTGCTACCTGGCTGCAGGACTGTTCGAAAGAGATACCGCGGCCCTGGAATACAAAGGGCAAAGAAGGAACATAAATGGGTTTTAGTCAGTACAAGACTGACGCTCCCTTCCACTCCGCCCAGAGTGGGAGGGGTCATTTGAAGATTTCCTATCCTAGAAAAAAAAAAGTAGGTGCTACCTACGATTTCTCTTCATCATCTGCTTAGCCTTTTCCCAATTTGGTTGGGTTCAGCTTTCAGTTTTACCGAATACAAATAAATACTAGTATTTTACATGGACTGCAACACACAGGACAGCGACTGTCTACCTGATCTTCAAAACTCAATGACTCGGTAATAGTTTAAGTACTTAAGTACCTCCTGGTTGTGAGACTTTCGGACCACTTTTTATGAATGATGTGTGCAACATCAAACAAGTTAATAACTTGAGTATTTGTTCACTTAGCTGCACGCCATCACCAATCTTATGTGTATAACTTAGCTATCCTACCGGAAAAAGAGCAAAATATTATATTTCATAGAACCACACAATTACTTACAAAAAATAACGAATTATTATCTCAACTACCATCAGGACTTGGATACTATTTACAATAATATCTTCTCTTGAAATATCTCGTTAACGAAACCGTAAAAAGAGCAAAACAAAATGTAAAAAAACACAACAGTTGAAAGTAAAACCCACGTAACGTATTTATATTGTATTGGATAAAGGCCATTTTCCGTATTATTAAACTTTAATTGCGAATTATTACAATTCAATTAGTACGCCACTGATTTTATGGGCTATAAATTATTTCCACATTCATGATGCTTCCCATTCCACCGGCCTTCATTCCAGTAAGTATAGCCCGTTAATTTATATTGAGAAGATAATTACTTCTACTTGAAGTGGGCTATTTTTGACTGTGGATTGCAAATTGCAATTAATGATTATTTCAATGATCTGTTTTAATACTGTCTGTAGCGTCGGTATAAGTATTTTGGCTTAATTGTTTTGGTGACCAGCATTACATATTAGAACTTGAGAGAGATCTACAGGTTGTACAAAGCCGTCATCCAAGCATTATGTACATTATACTAAATAACTTGACCCAAAAATGATTGCTGGGAAACGAGTTTTTTGTTTGGGGTGAAAATCACGTTTTACTGTAGGACTCAATATAACGCACTCCAAACATTGTGCTGATGGATTAATTGAATAGTATGGGGTCGTGACGGTGTTTACAGTAAAAAACTTAAGTTAAAAACATGTATTTAAAAAAAAATTAAAAATAAATTTCTTTGACCCCCAATATCTCCGTAACTAGAAGGTTCCCAGGTATGGTCTAGAACAAAAAAAATATCGCAATGACGGGGAAAACAAGTACCTACCTTTCAGCTTAGTTAAGGGTCCAGTTACACCCTTTATATTGAGTAATAAGCTGTATAAGTATCAACATTGAACTATTGATATTGAACTCATTTGCTAATATAACCATTACCTTCTCCTAACTCCTAGCCAGCAGCGGTGACCCAGTGGTGGCGGCCTCGACTTACGAGCATTAAGTCGTGGGTTCGAACCCAGGCAGGCGCATTACTTTGTGTAATTTATTTCATCACCACTGCTCTCAAAGTGGTGAGGAAACCGGCATGTCATAGAACCAAAAATTCGAAGACATGTGACATCTACCAATCCGCACTGTGCCCGCGTGGTGGATTATAGCCCATTCTCTGTCATAGAAAGGAGGCCTGTGTCCCAGCAGTGGGAACATTATATGCTGATTATGCTTATGTATCTCCTAATTAGGTACTATAGTGCTCCAACTAGAAATACTTGTTATTATTTAGGTTAAACCACGAGTTCTTGATAGCAATTTGTTGGGACCCCGCAACACGACTGAATATAATCTCTAGTTTTCAGTGTAAATCAAATCAAATAGAAAACGAACAGTTGAAAGCAAGCACCATCATGCCATAATGAAAGATTTTCACTACTTTCTATAAAGAACAACAAAAAAAATATAAAGTTTCGTTTGCATAGTAACAATGTTTCTGCCACAATATTGCACACATTTTGTTTACCAAGGATACGAGGCTTTAGTTCTAAGTCCTTGGTCTTACCAGGCATTCCTCCATTCCTTAAGCAAATATACATTTCAATTTTAATTATTCAACACTCCATTGTAAACAATATCAAAACTCGTCGACACACTGAACTATCAGAAAGGACCCCATCATTGTATATGACCCGGCAGTGTATCTTAGGGATTGGTATTTATATTCCCATAAAATATGCGGGCATTGCTGTGCCAATTGTTGTTTATTGTAATATTGTGAATCAAATATATTCTAGATGAATATATTTTTCACACTTTCCACGTTCGGCAGTAAGTTAAACTAACACACAAACAATGGTAAACATTCTTCATCATTCATCAGCTGAATGACATCCGCTTCTGAACATAGACCCTAGCCGTCGCCACGTCAATCGGTCGTCCGCTTCTCAAATTCAGCGGTTTCCCGCGGCCTCCACCAGGTCATCGGGCCACCTTGTGACAAACCTTCTAACGCTGCGCCTTCTGGTACGTGGTCGCCACTCCAGTACTTTCCAGAACGCTTCAGAATGCTCCAGATGTAAAGTTTCGGACATTGTCGTGAAAGAATCTGCCAAATACGTTAACAACAACAATATAAATTTTATGAGCAGGAAAAACAATGTGAAAAGCTCCTCTCTCTATTAGGCTACGTAAAAACATGTAGTTTTTGAGATAAAAAGTTCCACATAATAAACAACAGTCAGTCGATGTTGACCTTAAGCTTCTTTCTCATCAGTATGAGCACGGCGCAGGATCTCGGTTGTTATTACTAGAATATCACGAAGTAATTACACTGTGTTCGTGAGGCGACTCCGATAGCAAGATGAGTGTAAAGACGTTGGAACATATTGTTCTATTATGTGCGTGATTATTAGGGTAAGTTCAGAACGGGTATAATAAACGCATGGAAAAGGCTGTCGGGAGCAATTGGGATCGGGCGGAACAGCCGGATGTACGGTGACCGCGTGAGTCAGAGGCTCCACACAATGTGTTTCTGACATCGGAAGGCACTGGTAATGTCTAGTAAGAGGTGCCAAGATGATTAGAACGCAAAGCGCGAGGGCTGGTTCGAGCCGACTTGGGCTAGTAGGTATGGTATGGAATAGGTAAGTTACTAATGTCCTTATGTAGGTATTTTTCTATGAAATCACTGTTATAATATGGATAAGGAAAGTACAGAGCTGAGAATTGAACTCAATGATCCTCTGCCGAAACACAGGGATATTTCAGTCTTAGCAACTATCAGTGTAATTAATTTTAGTTTTCTTTCTCCTAGCTTTAAAAATACGGTTCAAAATACCTCATCTTGGAAGCAGCTGAACATAAATGTCAACTGGTTTTTCTGTTAAGCCGTTGTCTGCTCACAGAGAACTTCTGAGAAAAACTTGTAGCGAATACTTGAAGTTAACTTAGTTTCGTTTCGTCTTGCTTTAAAATACTAAGAAGACGTCGTTTACAGAAGTTGGTTAAAGTTTTACCAGTTAACGTTAATCCCATTTACACTGCATGAATTGGTGGACTAGAATATTCAGTTACCTATTTTGCGTTCACCATCCTCACCATCATCATTGGCAGACTTCGCTCGCTACTGAGTACAGGCCTGCTCACTTTTGTGGTATTCTTTCCAGGTCTACGTGACCCACAACAAGGACTTACCCGCGGTCTTCTTTACGTCATCGACCAACCTGGGTGTTGAACTGCCAACAGTTCATCTTCCGTCTTTTGGCAACCATTCAGTGAGGGGCTCTACTCCACCTTCCAAGTGTACTTTGCGTTGCACATCATCATCATCATCCACAGCCCGACTTCACCCACTGCTGGGCCTCTCTTTGCTTGTGGCAAGCTCCACGCTCTTGTGCCAGCCTCATCCAGGATATTCCCCATAATGGCAACATTGTCGTCAGCCCATCTCGCGTTGCACATAGAAATGTTAATTTGTTTTGAAATATTAGAGAACAGACTTCTGCAATAAATCTTTAAAGCAAATCAATTAAACAAATATTGGAAACGATTCCAATTCTTCAAATTAATTAGCAATTTGTTAAATGAGTTGAAAATAATGTAAATGTTACGAATAAATCTAAGTCTGAAATAGAAAATACCGCGGGACAAAATATCACTGAAAAATTTTTAATTAAAATTGAAACATCTGATATCGTTGGTAAGGCGTGGAAATTCTACTTTGAAGCAAATTATTGCAAATAAAAATATTCTTAAAATAGTTCTTTTTGGACCTCAGTTCTTTGTCGCTTTATGAGTTCAAGTATTTAAAGAAGTATGAAAAAGTGTTAAAAATGTTATTTATTTTATAAGGGGTGTAAATAGACCCTTAACGAAGCCGAAAGGCATTTGTTCTCCCCGTCATTGCGATCACTTTTTTGTTCTGGACCATACCTGGGAACCTTCTAGTTACAGAGTTATTGGGGGTCAAAGTTCCAGCTTTTCCACAAGTTTTTTTTTAATACAAATATTTAATGTTATAACTTTATTTTAAATACCTCCACGACTCCCATACTATTTAATGCATCCATCAACACAATGTTTTGAGTGCGTTACATTGAGTTTTAATAAATAAATAACGTGATTTTTCACCCCTAAAATAAAAGTCGTTTTCCAGCAATAATTTTTGCGTAGGGTTACATTGTTTGATGTACCGAATGCTTGGCTTCGTGAAATGCTTCCATAATTATTTTACAAACAAAAGGTCTAAACATAGTTTTATAATAATCTCAATAGTTTTAACAAAGTTTTCATATACCTACAGGAAATTAACATAACATACCTAATATTAATTTATAGTTTGTCGTTATACTGAATTACTGATGTTCATAGTTCATTATTGACCTACTGACATACACATATACGCACCTGTTGAGCAAATCGATATCGAGTGATTAATCAGTAATGACTAAATACAGCAAACAGCCTGTGTTTGCTTTTAGAACACTAGCTTTTACCCGCAGCTGCGCATTACCGGAATAAAAGTATGTTCCGTCTCAGGCCAAATTTAACCAAATCTGTTCAGCCGTTAAGGGCGAAGCGCCAGACTAGCCCGCGAAATTCAAATTTTCTTACGTTTTCTGCAATTTGTTAGTCAGTGTCATGATCCCTTATGAAAGTGCATTATTTGTATCATAAACGTAAATGTTCGACTTCGAATTTTTTTGTCGATCAATAAGATGAATTATTTCGAATAAAAAAATCAACAAGTTCTTCTCGATTTCGACCTTCCTTCACATTTATCGAATGTCTAATCTGAGGAGCTACTGAAAGTGCCAAACTTGTCATCAAATTTTGGGTTTAATCAATTTAGATTGTCATCGAGGAGCTCGTGGCTAAATAATAGCCGCTCGGGTCGATCTTTAGGTTAAGCCGTGCTTGCCTAGGTTGGTCTGTGGATGGGTGACCACCCATTACTTACCGAGTTTCCTCCGTGCCTCGGAAAGCACGTTAAGCCGTTGGTCCCGGGTGTCATTTGTACATCCTTGACAGTCGTTAGCTAGTCAGTGGCCCAAAAAGTCTGACAACCAGTCTTTCCAAGGGGTATTGTATTACCCAGTATTAACTGGGTTGTGGAGGTCAGATAGGCAGTCGCTCCATGTAAAATACTGGTATTCAGGTGCATCCGGTTAGACTTGAAGCCGACCCCAACATAGTTGGGAAAAGGCTTGGCAGATGATGAAACCATACTTCCACACTAATACTTTAAACGTGAAATTAACTTCGTCTGTCTGTCTATGGGCGTTTGTGCACTTCAAGGAATTTTACTGTCTGGCAATCCGATTTTACGGTCCGATGTGGTGTGAAAAAAACGGATGATTGGCTTGGGCACTTGTCCGTCTTTACTCGGATCGGTGCGGCGCAGTTTAGGGTAGCTCTCAATGAAACTACATGCCACGCACACGTAATTACGCTAGGAACGATGAGTTTATTGGAACGTTGGCAGTTGCTTGCTTTATTACTCTACGTGCGAAGACGTAGAAGACAAAAATAATTTTGGGTTCATCCCCTTATAAGTGAACCCATTCCGGTACCTGGGGGTTCATTTTACATAAACCACAGTAAATTGAGGCAGGACGAAAGAATTAATTTTAACTAGTATCGGATATGTACAGCTACCGGAATGGGGAAATTTAAAATGTTGGACGGCTAAACTAAACTAGTATATACATTTATGGCGTGCCAAATCGGACTGCCGGACAGTAAGTCCTTGTAGTGCAAAAACGCCCTATCTGCTGCATTTCACGGCTGAACAGATTGCAATGAAATTTAACACACGTACAGATTACCTGGGTTAGCATTAAGCACAGCATTAGGATACTTTTTATCTCAGTCATACGTTGCAACATGTTGTGACATACCCGCACTGGGCCCGCGTGGTGGATTGTATTGTATTGTATTGTATTGTATAACGGGCTGGTGTCCGCAACTCCACGTCAAAGCGCGTATTTTGCGTGCGGGTGGGAAATCTATTCGATCCACCCTAACTCCCCGAGAAAGGCCAGCAGCGCCTTGGTGTTGCTGACAATCTCGCGGAGAGTACCTGGGGTACCGAAGTACTTTGCCCTGTATGTTGCAACCACTGGGCAATGTTGAAGCACGTGGGCTGCTGTTTCGTCTTCCTCCATGCAGGCTCGGCACAGGGGGCTGTCTGTGACTCCTATGACAAAGAGGTGTTTATTAAAAGAGCCGTGTCCAGTGATGGCGGCTGTGAGTGTGCGCAGCTGTAGTTTGGACAGCCTAAGCGCTCGTTTGGTGAGGCGGCCATCGATAGTAGGAAGTGCTTCCTTGGCCTGCCTGCACTCGCCATGGTCCAGCCACAGCTTGTGGTGTTGTTCGCTGGTTCGTTTCCTTACCAGTGTGCGTAGGTACCCGAAGGGGAGTGGCACAATGGGTTCGGGACCCACTGCTGCCATGCTCGATCCCCTTCTAGCGAGTTCGTCCGCTGCATCATTGCCTCGGGAATCGCTGTGTCCTTTGATCCATTGGATGGTTATATTATTGTGATTACCAACCTGGTTCAGGCGTTGGTGACACTCGTGTATTAACCCAGAGTTAACTATATGGTTGTTTAGTGCTAACAGAACAGCCATGCTGTCTGAGAGTATACGAATAGAGTGGTCCACAACCCCCCTGGCTAAGATGGCTGATGCCGCCAGGGAAATGCCCATGCATTCTGCCTGAAAAACCGTGTTGTGGACCCCCAGTGGTGTGGCAATATGGATGTTGAGATCTTCCGAGAAGACTCCAGCTCCAGTGCCAGTACCTGTTTTAGATCCATCTGTGAAGATCCGTAGTTCTGCAGGGCTCAATCCCTCGCAGCGGTGGTCCTCATGGAGTTGGATTTTGTATTTTTTGTCGAATACGAACTGTTTGGGTATCCGATCGTTTGTTGCTTTTGCCAGGGGGAACTCAATATAGAATCCCTCCAGTACGGCAGTGTGCTGTGTTTCTTTCTTACCCCAAAGTTGAAGTGTATTAAGGCGTACTGCCGTCATCGTCGCCTCCTGCTGTATAAACAGATGGAGCGGTGGGAGGCCCAACATGGCTTCGAGAGCTGCGGTCGGAGTAGTCCTCATGCAACCTGTAATCGCCATGCAGGCAAGCCTTTGCATGCGTTGCAGTTTAATGGAGGCCGTGGCTAGTCTGGTGCGGGGCCACCAGACTACTGCCCCGTAGGTGATCATGGGTCGGATCACCGCGCAATATAACCAAAGTATAATTTTAGGGGATAGGCCCCACTTCTTACCTATCATCTTTCTGCATTGCCAAAAGGTGATGCAGGCCCTGTTTAGTTTGCTGTCTAGATGACTACTCCAGTTTAACTTACTATCCAGGATGACTCCCAGGTACTTGACCTCGTCGCGTGGTAGATTATAGCCCATTCCCTCTCATAGAGGGGAGGCCTGTGTCCCAGCAGTGGGAAAATTATAGGCTGCTGCTATGCTATGATATGCTATACGTTGCGGTGGAACAATTTACGACCACACAAGGGCGAAGCCTCCAAACAAGTTTACATGAAACTCAGTCACAAATCCCTCCTTATCAACGTTAAGATTACATACGAACTGTAAACTCGTGATGAGTTAAACCAATAACAGCGTAATTCTGCTGTAATCACCTCTTGTTAGATGTTATGTAAATCACAAGATTGTACGACAGGTAAATTGAGTCACTCTACCATTAGAGTGACTCAATTTCGGGGTTCTCTCGCCCCGGTTATTGTACTGAGATATTTCTGCTACTAAATACTAAATACTAGGCATGTGTTTCAGGTTTCACATATACTAAAACTAATCTTGTATAGTTAGGAATATTTTGCTAGTCCGAATACTCATGTATTTTGTATTCAATTTAGAGTTTGGAAGTTTGGGATTTACTGAAAAGTTTTGGATTCAAAGGTAATTATGGCAAACTCGCGAGTTCTGGAATTACACATGGAAACATGCAAAAACGGCACCCCTGTAATAATAAATGCGGAGTAAAGTTTTAATGCGGTGCGTAGCACTCTCAACCGGCGTGCATGTATGACCAGTATGAACGTGGATGAGGCGAAAGGAGTGTAAGGATCGTAGCAGATGACTGTCTGTGATTTCTACTTGGGAAAATGGCTTGAGTTTATGTATGTATGTGAAGTAACAATGAGTATAATCTTTAGAGTAACCATACATTTTTTGAAGACTATGTTTGGCATTACCTTACTCCACGTTCGACGTGAATAAGCGGGCCAATAATTCCAGCATAATATGAAGAAAAAGCAGGTGGAGAAGTTTGCTCCGTTTCTACAGTAGTCATATAACGCGTGCATTTTAGCCTTTTTTTTGCAACAAGCACAATCAGTGTCATCCATAGATATGAAAATTTTCTTAAAATTATCAATATATTATATTTGAAACGAGTATTTTTAATTATAGAATCGACGTAAAGATTATACCGTGTGCTCGTGCTTTACATTAATGGTAAACATGATGGCAATGGCAGTATTTAATTTACTATTAGGTGTTCCTACCTCTGTCTAACTCTTCGGGGATTACAGGTGTGATGTTATGAGTAAAGTTTTCTAATTTACTTTGATAGAAAACACATTATACGAAAGATAAAAATGCTACAAAATCATAAGAAACCAGCTACCGTGGTCGTATAAAAATTACGAGAGTGTCGGTCAGCATTTATTTAAGGCGACAATTAAACGTGGTCTCGGTATCGGTATCGGTCGTTACGGCCATCTGCCCGGACGCCGCAAGGAAAATAACATTATGGCCGTGGGACGCGCTCAGGGATCGGGTGGCCATCTTTGATGTTTCAGAGACGGGAATTTCAAAAAAATTGAGGTATTTTATTCCGTTTTGTGAGAGTTACAAAATATTATGTGTGTAATGGAGATAAGAAGGTTTAAGAAGTTTTAAGGTAATATGGTTGTTAAAAAAAACCTCCAATTTTGACATTACCAAACTCATAAGTTTTTGAGAACTCCCGAGTCAGCCATCCGTATTTATTTAGCTGCTGTCAAATTCAAATTAGTTAAACAAAATGACAATATTATGTAAGCAATCATAAAAATAAAAATATAAATCATACAAATAGTATAGTCAAATAATTTTAATTCTATCTAATATCTTTTTAGAAGTCGAAGCTCAAATATTTAATAAAATATATTTTCTTAAAAACAATCCAGATTCTGCCAACGCTAGGCCACCCTACTGGCAACATCGTTTCAGAAATCGTAAAACAAACGCGGCACCACAATTTAAATATTTCAATATCATGTTTTTCTACTCTCATTGTCTGCCTGACCCGTTTCGAGTGACAATTCTGTAATGTTATCTTTTACTCCCTTGTTAATATGCGATAAACTGCTTAATGGTACAGTAAACGTTAGATAAAAACGGTTTTTATGGACACTGCAGCTTTTCACAAACAATTTGTATAATGAATTGCAAAAAAAAGTAATAAGATAAATGCAAATTCGTTTTTATTGTTGTGTTTCTTTGTACTGGAATTCTTTTAGAATTGACCTGGGTTTTCTTTGTTCGTACACGCAGCTAACTAATACTATACATAGGTACTTGATTTAAGCTGGCAAAACAAGACTTCGTTTCTGGCCAGAATTGAAGCTATGAACGTCTTATTGGTGAGACCAGAGTGTACCATCACCTCTTATAATCATCTACCTAGCCGTTTTCCAACCTTGGTGGGGTCGGCTTCCAGTTATACCGGATGTAGTTGAATAATATTTTACATAGAGTGACTGCCTATCTGACCTTCATAACCCAGTTAGCACTGGGTAAGTGTGGTTGTTAGATTTTCGGGCGACTAACTGTCAAAGATCTACAAATGGCGGCTTAACGTGTTTTCCGAGGCATGGAAGAAAGTCGGTATATACTGGATGGTCACCCATCCAGTGACCGACCTTTGCAAGCGCTGCTTAACCACCATCTCTTATAAGTATTATTTTAATCTTAATTTTATTAAAGTAAAACTTATAAGAAGAGAGTTTCAAGAGCTATACGTTTTGTATAGTTCTCAAGTTTACTATGAACCAAATGCACCGAACAAATGTGTTTATATTAAGCACATACAATCATTAATATTTTAAAATTGTAAACACATTGGGAAAATCCACTCGCACACACTCAAACACAGCGTGACTAAGAAAAAACACCTTCCAAAGACGTGAACGCTGTTCTTTGTCTAAGTGTAAAAATACTCAGACGTACAGCTAACTCAATATCCTTGTAAAGCTATTGTCAGCCTCTTAATTTCACTGCAGTAAGAGCGGTTTTCGTATTTCAAATGATACTTCAACCGTACTCGGCGTACACTGTACTACGTAATGTTTAATTTGGCGCATCTACTACACCAATACACGCGTCCCATCGGGGCTATAAAATCATCTACCATAAACATACACTGAACTGGGCATACGACGTAAAATGCCAATTGTGTGGTTTGGAAAAGAGTGACTGCATTGACCAAGCTTGAGCAATACATACATAAATGACATTCCAGTTTTCCCCCCTAGGGGGGATCATAAAAGGGGGAATTCCAGACATTTTTTCCCCTGCTTCGGGGGATTCTCAGGGGGTTAACACTAGATTTTTTTTTAGATTTCACTTTTCCCCCCTAAGGGGGACTTTAAGAGGGGATTTGTGGAATAAGCCAACTTTTTTTTTAGATTCCACTTTTCCCCCCTAAGAGGGACTTTCAGAGGGGATTTGTGGAATAAGCCGTTTTTTTTTTTAGATTCCACTTTTCCCCCCTAAGAGGGACTTTCAGAGGGGATTTGTGGAATAAGCCGCCTTTTTTTTAGATTCCACTTTTCCCCCCTAAGAGGGACTTTCAGAGGGGATTTGTGGAATAAGCCGACTTTTTATTTTAGATTCCACTTTTCCCCCCTAAGAGGGACTTTCAGAGGGGATTTGTGGAATAAGCCGACTTTTTTTTTAGATTCCACTTTTCCCCCCTAAGAGGGACTTTCAGAGGGGATTTGTGGAATAAGCCGACTACTTTTCTTTAGATTCCACTTTTCCCCCTAAGAGGGACTTTCAGAGGGGATTTGTGGAATAAGCCGACTTTTTTTTTAGATTCCACTTTTCCCCCCTAAGAGGGACTTTCAGAGGGGATTTGTGGAATAAGCCGACTTTTTTTTTTAGATTCCGCTTTTCCCCCTAAGAGGGAATTTCAGAGGGGATTTGTGGAATAAGCCGACTTTTTTTTTTAGATTCCACTTTTCCCCCCTAAGAGGGACTTTCAGAGGGGATTTGTGGAATAAGCCGACTTTTTTTTAGATTCCACTTTTCCCCCCTAAGAGGGACTTTCAGAGGGGATTTGTGGAATAAGACGACTTTTTTTTTTAGATTCTACTTTTCCCCCTAAGAGGAACTTTCAGAGGGGATTTGTGGAATAAGCCGCCTTTTTTTTTAGATTCAACTTTTCCCCCCTAAGAGGGACTTTCAGAGGGGATTTGTGGAATAAGTCGACTTTTTTTTTTAGATTCCACTTTTCCCCCCTAAGAGGGACTTTCAGAGGGGATTTGTGGAATAAGCCGACTTTTTTTTTTAGATTTCACTTTTCCCCCTAAGAGGGACTTTCAGAGGGGATTTGTGGAATAAGCCGACTTTTTTTTTAGATTCCACTTTTCCCCCCTAAGAGGGACTTTCAGAGGGGATTTGTGAAATAAGCCGACTTTTTTTTTAGATTCCACTTTTCCCCCCTAAGAGGAACTTTCAGAGGGGATTTCTGGAATAAGCCGACTTTTTTTTTAGATTCCAGTTTTCCCCCCTAAGAGGGACTTTCAGAGGGGATTTGTACTACTGTATATTGTCTCTGCATCACCCTAAGGTAGACTGGTAGAAAATGCCTATGGCATTAAGTCCGCCTTTGTACAGTTTTTTTACTTGTGCATAAAGTTTTAATAAATAATAAATAAATAAATTTGTGGAATAAGCCGACTTTTTTTTTTAGATTCCACTTTTCCCCCCTAAGAGGGACTTTCAGAGGGGATTTGTGGAATAAGCCGACTTTTTTTTTAGATTCCACTGTTCCCCCCTAAGAGGGACTTTCAGAGGGGATTTGTGGAATAAGCCCATTAACTCACGCCTTTACCCACTGGGGTTAGGCGGAGACTAAAAAACGCTTCCTGCTACAATCCGTACATAGTTCTGGAATTAAATTGAGCAACATGCACTTAATGTGTCATAGGGAAGCGAGGGCCATATTTTAGGAATTATTTTACTTTTATGTCCTGGGTGCGTTTACAAACAGCCAGACCCGGAACAAATACGTGTTGGCCATACAAGAGGTTTTTCTCCGTGCGGGAATCGAACCCGCAACACGCAGCGCAGCAGCCAATCGCTCAGCCACTGTGCCAACCGTGCCGTGATATTATAATGGCTAAGTGTGAGTGCACCGTAGGTGATTATTTAGTCCGTCAGTGTTGCAGATCGCAGAGGGGCGAGACGCAAGTCCCGTTTTATTTTTATCGAGTTTTACTCTGTGGTACAGGGTTTCGCCAAAACTGGGCCAGTCCACAGCTTAATAAAATACAATAAAAAAAAAATTAAAACCTTCGTCTGATGATGGTTTTTTCTAGTGAAAAATAATTATATGATCACTTGTTCACAGAATTAAGTCACTATATTGCTAAAGATTGACGTTTTTTCAGTGTTTTTTTTTTCTGGTAAGTAGCATAAGTGCGTGGGTTGTGTACGTTTCTAATAGTATAGAATCTATAAGTATGTGGAGGCACAAAAAGGCAAATGAAAACTTTAAATAAAAAGTAAAGTCCTGTTTATAGCATCTATTCAAACGAAACAATATCAGATGCGACGCCTCACTCGCGATCGCTGAACAAAGCACGCGTATGATATGGAAACGAAAGGCATCAATCAAAATGTAAGAAGAACTCTATTTATATTCTGACGCCTGACAGCATTGTTCAAGCTGCTAAAGATCTGTTATAGCTAGTACAAGAAGACTTCCTTACTTTATGGCAATGAGAAGAGGCAATATTTTAAGCTAGAAAACGAGCTTTTCCAACAATGTATTCAGTTTACTTAATATGAGAGATGATATGTAGAGGTTTATAATAATTACAAAATCGTTTTCTTTGGTTTTTATTTCACGAAGAGTCTTGGATGATTAGGAGCTGAGATTGTATGTGTAATTATGATATTACTCAATAGCATTGCTGTGTTGCGTTGATTGCCTTTTGATTGGAATTATTTGCTTTCACAAAAAGTTTTTATAAGCAACTAGTGGTTTCGGACACTTTCTAAATTAATAACATAATCATCATCTGCTTAGCCTTTTGCCAACTATGTTGGGGTCGGCTTCCAGTCTAACCGGATGCAGCTGAGTACCAGAATTTTACATGGAGCGACTGCCTATCTGACCTCCACAACCCAGTTAGTACTGGGTAATACGATACCCCTTGGTAAGACTGGTTGTCAGACTTTTTGGGCCACTGACTACCTAACGACTGTCAAAGATCTACAAATGACACCCGGGACCAACGGCTTAACGTGCTTTCCGAGGCACGGAGGAAACTCGGTATGTAATGGGTGGTTACCCATCCACAGATCAACCTAGGCAAGCACGGCGCCGGGACCGCCACCACTGGGCCACCGCTGCTCTCACCCCGTTTTACAACAACAAAAAAATTGCATTCTCTTTTTACAAAATTTCAACGCCGAAAAGCATGACAACCAGTTAAGGCAAGGTATACCTATATTATTGGTTCTGCAGATTTCCACAACAATTAGGTGTCACGAAAATTTTACATGAACAAATAAAAATGATGTTCTGTTGTCGGTCAAAGTTCAAAACTAACTGCATGAAACTGTACCGGCCACAGATGATTAACGGTTAATGAGTGCACAACAGGTTTTGTCCATAAATAATGTAATTTGCTACAACATTGTTAAACTGTGCCAATGCGTGATTGATCGCCGAGTATCGCATGTTTCCAGACAAACACAATGTGTTTATATGCATTTTTTATTTTACGCATTGCTTGTTCTTAGTAGGTATTTTTTTTTTCGGATGGGAAATCATCAAATGACCCCCCCCCCCCCACTCTGGGCGGAGCGGAAGGGAGTGTCAGACTTGTACTGACTAAAACCCATCACGTTACGTGGGTTTTACTTTCAACTGTTGCGTTTTTTAACATTTTATTTTGCTCTTTTTACGGTTTCGTTAACGAGATATTTCAAGAGAAGATATTATTGTAAATAGTATCCAAGTCCTGATGGTAGTTGAGATGATGATTCGTTTTCTTATCGTAGGTACTAGTGTGGTGGTATGAAATGTTTTATTTTGCTCTTTTTTAGGTAGGATAGCTAAGCTTTATACACAAGAATGGTGATGGCGTACAGCAAAGTGAACAAATACACATTCATAAAAAGTGATCTGAAAGTCTCACAACCATGAGGTACTTAAGTACTTAAACCATTACCGAGTAATTGAGTTGTGAAGATCAAGTAGACAGTCGCTGTCATGCGTGTTGCAGTCCATGTAAAATACTAGTATTCATTTGTATTCGGTAAAACTGAAAGCTGAACCCAACCAATTGGGAAAAGGCTAAGCAGATGATGAAGAGAAGTCGTAGGTAGCACCAACTTTTTTTTTTCTAGGATGGGAAATCTTCAAATGACCCCTCCCGCTCTGGGCGGAGTGGAAGGGACCGTCAGACTTATACTGACTAAAACCCATCCATATTCCTTCTTTGGCCTTTGTGTTCCAGGGCCACGGTATCTCTTTCGAACAGTCCCGCAGCCCTGGCAGGGACTTCTTAGTATATACTAGGTACGTATTTGTGTCATGGCTATCCAGTTTCTTCCGGCCATTTTAATGATATCATTTATTCATTTATTTAACACTTCAAGCACAAAAGTACAGAGGCGGACTTAATGCCATAGGCATTTTCTACCAGTCAACCTTTGGGTGATGCAGAGACGAGCAGTTGTAGGTGTATATCTGAAAATAATTTTAAATAATACTAAGATTAACTACAAGGATATATAAAGTACTATAAATATATATCAAAATTTAGATTAATGTAAATAGACATTTACACGAATATACTAAAAAGATAACCAACATCTGTCCGCCTAGTTGGTTATCTTCCTACATTCCTCCGTTCCGTCAGTGGTCTCCACTCCAGCACTTTCTTCCCCCATCTTCCATCCATATTTCATTTGACACCAAAAGTTCCTTTGACTCTCAATGTGACGTGTGGCATGCAAAACCACACTGCGTTTTTCTGTTGAACTCATTTTTTTTTCAGTCTGAAACCTTTTTTTTTAATCTAGGTAAATGTAGCGGACAAATTGAAATTTTTGAATTTAGTGATGGCCGTAAATCTACCAGAAACATCAAAAAACATACCTAGAAATATTCAGATTTTCATTTTCATTCCGAGGCACGTCCGTATTTTCCACACGTTCCTTTATCTAAAGTAGATCGCACCCTCGTCATCGCATGACACCCTGGTACCCAGGCGGCGCGGCGCCTGATTATTATGGTTTTTGTTCCAGCCATCTGCTGTCAGGGTATTAAGGTAGCTTTTAGCCAAACTAATGCCACATAGTAAGGCATTTTTTTGATCTTTGCAACATAAGTTAAACCTTAAACGAGTCCAAAGGTCTAGGTCTTAATAGTGTCGACGAAAAGTCATCGAAGGGAATCTACTCCTTGATGTCTCGAAATGATTTTACTTTATTAAAGTAACTTCTTGCAGTCTCAATTGTTTCTGCCCATCATCATCATTTCAGCCGAAAGAGTCGACTGCTGGACATAGGCCTCCCCCAAGTGTCGCCACGTTGACCGGTCCCGTACGACTCGCATCCAGCGGATCCCTGCAACCTTCACCAGGGTTCCGCCCCAGAATTATCTAAAATAAAAATATCGCCACAACTGACTTACGAAAAAGTACACAGTGTGTAAAACAAACTTCAAAAAGAATGCCCAAACCATCCAAAACCCTAGAACAAAACAGACAGAGTAATAAAAGGGAACAAAAATAATACCATCATTTGTAACTTTCCGACTTTTATTCCCTCGAAAAATGTTTATCTAGTTTTATAACAAACACTGGAACTCATAAAATGCCACAATTTGGTGATCATCGCGTAAATAAAATGGTTATTACGGTGATAACGTTACGGCTTGCAAGCTTGGCTTTCAGAATTATTGTGATATTGTGAAATGTCAATTTTATTAAACGATTGATGACGTTGCTAATTTAAAAGGACGATTTGCTGAAAACTGAATAATTTAATTGAGCTCATAATTCTGAGTGTAAATTCTGTAAAACCCATTTTCTGATATATGGATGGATGTAATTTTGAAAAGAATTTTTAGATAAAATTCACCTCAAAAATATATTTTTAGGTTTTTTTTTGGTAAATACCTCATCCCAACAACAGCTGAACACGCCAAGGTGAGTTCTTGAACCTGAAGACCGTTGTACAGCTGAAAACTTGACTTAAAAGTGCAAACACCAATGGCAAAAGAGAAGAAAATTCTTCTTCGTCTTGATCAATTAAGGAATCTTGTTATAATTTTAGACTTCCTATCATACTATTCCATTCATCATCATCATCTGCCTAGCCTTTTCCCAACTATGTTGGAGTCGGCTTCCAGTCTAACCGGATGCAGCTTAGTACCAGTATTTTACATGGAGCGGCTGCCTATCTGACCTTCACAACCTAGTTAGTACTGAGTAATACGATACATACCCTTTGGTAAGACTGATTGTCAGACTTTCAGGCCACTGACTAACTGTAATGACTACAAATGACAGCCGGGGCCAACGGCTTATCATGCTTTCCGAGGCACGGAGGGAACTCGGTATGTAATAAGGGGTCCATCATCCACGTATCAGCCTAGGTCAGCACGGCTTATGATAAATATGGACCCGAGCGGCTGTTACTATTTCATTCATTACATTAATAAATATAAATTAACTTTTGTTGTGTCATTATAACAATACCTAAGTTACTAAGCCCATACCCCATTAAAGCTAATTGTAATTGCATCCAATAATTTGAATCAATTACTAATTAAGGTACCCTTGCGATTGGCAATCACACTAATAGGGTTAATTAAGATCGAGATTAAAATCAGCTAATTTGTGATAGGTAGATAGTATACAGATTTCTCAACATTTGACAATGTTTGGTCAAACAAACGAGTAAATGTTCGACTTCGAATTTTTTTGTCGATCACTAAGATGAATTATTTCGAATAAAAAAATCAACATGTTCTTCTCGATTTCGACCTTCTTTCACATTTATCGAATGTCTAATCTGAGGAGCTACTGGGAGTGCCAAACTTGTCACCAAATTTTGGGTTTAATCAATTTAGATTGTCATCGAGGATCTCGTGGCTAAATAATAACAGCCGCTCGGGTCGATCTTTAGGTTAAGCCGTGCTTGCTTATGTTGGTCTGTGGATGGGTGACCGCCCATTATATACCGAGTTTCCTCCGTGCCTCAAAAAGCACGTTAAGCCGTTGGTCCCGGCTGTCATTTGTAGATCTTTGACAATCATTAGGCAGTCAGTGGCCCAAAAAGTCTAAACGATACCCCTTGGTAAGACAACCAGACTTACCAAGGGGTATCGTATTACCCAGTACTAACTGGGTTGTGAAGGTCAGATAGGCAGTCGCTCTATGTAAAATACTGGTATTCAGCTGCATCCGGTTAGACTGGAAGTCGACCCCAATATAGTTGGGAAAAAGGCTAGGCAGATGATGATGAGATTGTCATCGAAACGCCAAGAAACGGAAACGACCAATAAAATAGAGCAAATCTGTAAGGAGCTCAAAGATCTTATTGATCGTTAAAACACAACGTATCGAGTGATAATTAACACTCGTCGAAATTCGAGCAATTCTAAAGGCATCTTTAATCATCATCCACCTGCCATTGGCAACACATTTTTTTCTCCCATTCTTCCTTGTCTACCGTCACGCTATCATTTACTCCTTTTTCTTTCATATCATTCCTCATACAATCCATCCACCGATTTCTTGGTCTTCCTCTCCCTCTCCATCCATCAACATATATATTCATCACTCTTTTAGTCACAAGCGATTCGTCCCTCCTCATCTCATGTCCATACCAAGATAATCGATAGACAATCGATTCCCTTTCAAATTTTCTGTAACTGGCACAACTTTTTATTGTCTAAGGATAATATTGTCTAGCCGGTATAGTCGTCAAAAATCTAGGCCAAGAAATAAGATAAATAATAATTATTTTGTTATCAACCTTTGTAACAACGGCGACAGTTGTAACAATTATTTTTGTTTTCGAGTACCAAATAATTTTATGACAAAGCTATAATCCGGAGAGAAGTGATAAACAAACACTGAGGAAATCTCAAAGGATAACAATTTATTTTCATAGACATTTTGTTAACGTAGACAAATAAAATCATTTTGTTAACGTGGACAAATAAAAGAATGAATGAATGTCACATTATCCATTATTTTGGCATTGTAATATTGCACTTCTACGTTATAATATTGATAACCATAATTGGTGCATGTTGTGTTAGCCTGTAAGAAATTGTTGCACTTATAAACGTACTATTAAGAAACTTTAATGTTAAATGTTTTGTGTAAACAATTGTTGGTTAACCTAAATAAATAAATAAATAAATTATGAACGGGTGAACAAAAATTTGTAGGGCGTATCTCAGTAAAGTGAGTTCTTATTTTAAGCCGTGGTACAGACCATTAAACAAACAAATTTCTCCATGTGATCATCACAACTATAGAATTAAATATTTTTTTTATTGTTTCATAACTGTTACAATACGATGTGACACTGGATCCTGCACTTGGATACCCTGTGTCGCAGGATCCAGTTTCTTTCGACAAAAATAGTTGATTGTTAAAAGATATAATATGGCCGCACCTTTACGATACACACTGTACAGACCGGTGGGTACTTACCCTTTATTATATCTCTGATTTCAATAAAATTGTATTCTCCAATAGGAATCCCCTACTTTCTGTTTTCATTAAAAGCAAGGTATTGAACAATGATTTTAATCTTGAGATCGTTAAACCTCAGGGGCCCAAGACTTTCAAGTTCAAAGGGCCCTTATCTTTTCTTCAAGGGAACTGCTTATCCCGTACTCTTATCTGTAACGATATCAAGGTGACAGCGTAGGCGAAGATGGCATAATTGCACAAACTGCCGACGAAGCCGAATGCTGAGCAGGTCAAGATTTTGCTGATAAGTGAACGCTTACCTTACCTGCAGACTTACTTTAAAGTCAATAGAACGATCGGATAATAAAGTTATATAGTTAGTATTAAATCTTGTTTTTGTGATCACACAATGACAATAGAGCATAGGTATCCTAACAACATTTTATTTGGTCTAATTTGAGATAAAGCTGTTACTTATCTACCACACAAACAAATACACTTTCCTTACTCACTACACCGCACACACATACTCCCACATCACCAATCCCTCACTCACTCTCTCTTCACTTACACACATTCCTCTAATTAAGCTCACTAACAAACCTCGCATTTTTAATGGTACTATATCTGAAGCAACGACACACAAATGTCCTAAGATGGATCAGAACATAAATGGCTGAACACTCAGGGTCAAAACTCTGTGAACCTCGTTATAACCACCACAAAAAATCTATTGTAATTATTTTCATGTTTAATTACTAAATTGTAAATTTTAATGGTGAGAATTAAACAATTTTTTTTTTACCTCATTGTTTCCCTACATAATATGAGACTCCACTGTTAATCGAGCATTAACCCCAAACTCAACGATGTAACATACAACAATCAGTAGAACGGCAAAACAACATGAATATAGGAGAAAACGTGAAAATAACACCAATATTTTCGATGCCTGTCTTTGCGGCAGATCTTGTATAATCCCTCTCGTTCGTGTTTACATGTTTCGCAGCTTTCCCATTAATTGAAAACAAACAAGCTGAATGATATCGTTAAATCCCTACTCGGAGCGGGGATCCAGGATTGGATCTTTGACCTTTTGGCACGGTATGGGTAAAATAATCAATATTAGGAATACTACACACTTAAACGGGTATGATTCGGCTCAGCCTTCTGGGCACTTTTCAAAATAACAAAACACAAAACCGCCAGCACCTTCTAGAGCGACTCACCAGCTTTCCCGGCGGCGCCTGAACTGAGCAAAACTTATACTTACATTACATTATATAATATTTTTTTCCCGTGTGTTATTTGCCATCCCGTGTGATAATTATTGTATTCCTAAGCACGTTTTCGAGAATTTTTTCGTAGCCCTTCTTACTTCAATTATGTGGTTCCCATTGGATTTTCTACTCTTTATTGTTATTGACATACCTATGTTGCATTACAATTTAAGTAAAATAACCAACGTATTTTCCCCTTACTTTATGAAGTTAATAAAATACGTATTTTCCTTCATTCGGGTATTTCAAAAAATTTCCCGAATGCTCATCATTTTACTGTCGGATTTAGATAACATCTTGCTTGCAATTTGACACTCTATATAAACTAGTCCATATCACATTTAGAGACAGTATTGAAGTGAAACGTGAAGATTCACTCTTTATTCACGTAGAGTAATTAACTGTTTAAAAAAAAAACTGACTATATTTTTCAAAATGTCTCCTCTCAAAGTGTGGTCGAAATTCTCTGCAACAAAGGGTGGTAAAACAGTTACTTTACGCATTGTGGATGCTCCTGAAAATCTTCTTGAGGAAGTCATCAATCTTTACATGAAATATTATGTGACAGAGGACGCCACTTTCAAAGCTGCTGGTAAGTTAAAAAATGATGATGCAGTGCTTACTCACAAACAAAACTGCTCGCCTTGGGCTAGTAAGATAGAATTTAGTTAACATTTGTATTTAATCTCGCCTCCTTTTTTTTTTTTTTTTCCGTATGGGAAATCATCAAATGACCCCCCTCACTCTGGGCGGAGCGTAGGGGAGTGTCAGACTTGTACTGACTAAAACCCATCCATGTTTCTTCTTTGCCCTTTATGTTCCAGGGCCACGGTATCTCTTTCGAACAGTCCCGCAGCCCTGGCAGGCAATCTCGCCTCCTTACATGAGACTTAAACAAAACGAGCAACACAGGCATAACCCTTCGGGGATGATAGACTTGACGTTACGATATTATCATTAACACTAAAAACGGGATATTTACCATGTTCACTGATTTCTTTGAATTCCCGATATTTCGGCGCTGGATCAGTGAACATGGTAAATATCCCGTTTCTAGTATTATTGATAATGTTAGTGACCATGATAGTTTTAAATCTTATATGCTACGATATTATATCTTTTATAGGGGTACCAAAAAATGCAACAGCGATGGAAGAACTACGTGTGCCAATGTTAGCAGCTATTAAAGAAAAAGGTTTCCACACTGTGATTTGTTGTGTAGACAACGGTAATGATCAAGTTAACGAGATCCTTGGAGCATCAATGATGACCTTAACATCAAAAGGAGATCCGGAACCAGAGGTAAATATAGCAGTATCTTACATCGAAACATGAACAACGAATTTTCTCTTCAAAATATTTGTAGTAAACCAGATGTATGTTTTCGTGAAAATCTGTAGGTGTGTTTGTCTGACTGTGTTCGTTTTAATCTGACTGAGATCTTGAGGAACAAGTACAAAATAACATGAATACGAAACGAGAAATGACAATCACTACTAGTTACTAGTCTGCCTCCCGAATCCACCGACTTAACGCGGCCTGCACAAAGTCTAGCAACTACTTAATACAACAATTTAAACTCGCAAATAGTTAATACAATATTAACATCAACCATCATCCAGCACATCAAGTTACTACAAACAGTCAAATTTCTCCAAATGATTTTAAACCATAAAATGTTAAGTTTAAGTTCAAAATCGAATGTGAAAATTTATCTGTGGTAACTTCATAAGCTGGCGACTGTACAAGGCACTATCGCATACCTGGGCCACTCATCAATTGTCAATATTAATTTAACTTTACATTTAATAATATTAGATTGTTTTTATTTTAGTTCGTCTTTAAAACAGAGGAGATGAAAAAGGTGTTTGAAATGTACTATGGATTAGCAGCGTTCTATGATGAAACGAAGGCGTTCGATTCTGAACGTTATTTCAGTGACCGAGGTCTCTTTGTCATCCCTGAGTACAGAGGCTTTGGTGTTGAATTAGAGTTGCTTAAAGCCAGGTGAGTTTTTTTCATATCATAACCTAACATCACGCCAGTAATCCCGAAGAGTAACAGGGGTCTAGTGATCATATACGCGACTGCTGAGCATGAGACCCTGGGTTCGATTCCCGGGTCGTGTTATCGAATTTTTCCATCAGCAATTTCTCAGTAGCAGCCACGGAGTCTGGATTTGTGCGCGGCTGATGGCAATAGGCTCACCCCCTATTACATGTAACTTAAACATACCTGGTGAAATGTGGCTGTATTTGT
Source organism: Noctua janthina (assembly GCA_963576755.1). Lineage (NCBI taxonomy): Eukaryota > Metazoa > Arthropoda > Insecta > Lepidoptera > Noctuidae > Noctua > Noctua janthina. The sequence continues at coordinate 13,545,923 of OY755055.1, forward strand.
TAGGTAACCTCTGCATAATTCTTAGGGGATTACAAGGTGTGATGTTATGTTATATCTTATTTCCTCAACTCACATGACAATCATATGTCGATGGAAATCAGTTACTTCTTTTTGTTTTTATCAAACCACATTGCATGGTTTCAGTGTACTGAGTTTCGTTTTTTTTTTATATTTCCAGGCGTTTGATTAACAAAGAAAATGGAATACCAGCAACCGGAGCCTGGATGACAACAGCTGACAGCCAGAAGGCTGCTGAGAACGACGGATGGCAGACTACCTTCGAGATCAAATTTGAAGAGTTGGGAAAGAAATTCGGAGTTACCTTCGAAGGCAATCCTCCTTCTACTAAGTTCATGATTGCTAAAATACAATAAATCATTTGAGATTTCTTTTTTTAGGATCTTTTTGAAATAAATCAAACATGTTATATAGAATCTCTTGAAGATTTGTATTTGATATTCTTATTGTCATTGTAAATGAAAAAGAGATAAAAAAAAATATTTATAAAGATAATAATAACACAGATTGTAAAGTAAATAAAATATCTTAAAATAAAAATTTCGATGACAAACTCTTGCACATTTTCTTTCAAACCTAACATCAGCAAAATAATGTCTCATAATAAAGATGATACATTAGTCAATTATGTAGGCTGATATGATAGATTCCCTAATATTCTTATAACAGACTTCAAAAACGTTGATAACTTATCACGCATTATTATGTAGGTAAATAATTTTGATAATGATGCACGTATCACAAGAAGATTAAAAATAATCTCAATATGATTCATTTTGCCGGGATAACCAAGAAAAATATCTTATACATACTTATCTGTTGTGAATAAGTAGGCATAAAAAACGATGATCTAAAAACAAAATATTTATAAAACTCCTATGTATGTTAAATGTTATCATTTCCTAGGGCTTCAACAACAACTGTTTTGGGGTCTGCTTTCAGTTTATCTGGATACAGTTGAATACCAATGTTTTACATGAACCGTGTAAACATAAACACATTGTCGGTTAAAAAACCAACTATCCTTTAGCTCGAAAATACAACTATCCTAATCCTCCTCGTTGGATCGAAAATACAACTATCATATAGGTTTTGGTTATTTAACCCTTATTTGTTACAAATAAAAACAATTTTGTAAAAAAAAGTAACCTGTTTTTTTTTTGCATAAAAGTTTTTCCCTTTTTAGTTGTGATACCACAACTAAAAAACTCACACAAATCCTTGTCAAGTATCAATTTTATATTGTAACTAGAAAATATTAGCACATTATCCACATACAGCGCCGAAATATCGGGAACTCAAAACAATCAGTAAACATGGTAAATATCCCGTTTCTAGTGTTAATGATAATGTTAGTGACCGTGATAGTTTAAAAAGTTATATCATCCACATAGACGAAGAAGAAATCATGCATTATATATTGAATCTAAAGGATAACTTATAAAGTACCTAAGAAAAGTTAATAAAATTCATATTGGACCACCCCGCAAGCTTCTTTAACCAAATGAAAAAAGAATCACTTAAATCGGACCAGTAGTCACAGAGAAATCGGTGTAAATACAAGTTTTTTTTTTTTTTTAATTTTATATACGCTCGTATTTACGTTACGTCTACACCGCCCCGGCTCATGCCTCTGACCTCCATCGCCTAGTTACTAGGTAAAACATTGAGTTTCGTACAAAACAAACTTATTAATTAGTCATATTAAGTATAATGTCAATATTCCCAAATTACATCAACATCTTTAAGTCGTACTGATAAGATAACCGGGTCGCTTATTTGATACAATAAAGTAATCAAATTTGTCATTTGCAGATAGTATTGACGTTGAGACACTCAAAAATACACATAAAATAAAAACATTACGTTGAAATTAATTGTTTAATAACTACATGTTATGTACGTGCGAACGGCAAAATTTTTTCTCTACTTCGTAAAATTTCTGACATTTTCATCATGTCTAATTCTCTTAAAGTGTGGTCTAAATTCTCTGTAAAGAAAAAAGATGGTACTGTTCTTAATTTAAAAATAGTGGACATGCCCAAATATCTTAATGACAAAGTTGTAAATCTGTACATTGATCATTTCGTGAAAGAGGAGAGTACTTTTATAGCTTCTGGTAAGTTGAATTTAGATGTTACTTATTTTTTGTAGGTGGGACTCTTCTACCGTAATTTAAAACAAACTGTAGGTGTTTGATATTTTTTTAAATTTTTATAATTGGTATATTATCATCAGTGATCGAAGATCTACTTTTGTACTTGCTATAAGTTGTCTTAATATATGGACATCATGAATCCCGAGATTTGAAATATATGTAAATTATATTATTAAATAAGTTAGAAATTATTTTGTAAAAAAGCTATTCACGTCTTAAATAATTAACAAATACATATCCCTCCACCCCTCCAACGGGTAAGTATAAGACGGACACGTTTCAGGTTAATGAAATTAAAAACTAATTTTTTTAAATATTTTTTTTTTTTTGTATCGGTTTGTATAGACAAGTTACAGCCGTTACAAACTTCTTCTAATGTTCTACAAAATCATGGTACCTTATGAATCCTTATTTTATATATAGAAAACCTTATTAACATCACGTTTGCGGTCATTGAACCAAGATAGGTCTACCAGCTCCGATCAATGATTATCATACTCCAAAAACCTGGATTATATTTGCTAAACATTAAAAAAAAAACTAGTTCAAAGCCAAAATATTGTACCCAAACATTTAAATGTTCATGAGATACATATTCGAATGAGTTTTTTTTAATAAAAATATCATTTTGTACCTAATTGTTTCATGATTGCCATTTTCTTTAAAGGAATTCCGAAAAATCCAAAGGCACTAGAAGAATTATATGGGCCTTTAACAGAGTTAACAAATGATGAAGCATCCCATCTTGTCATTTGTTGTTCAGACAACGATGATGAAGAGATTAAAGACGTCGTTGGAGCATCCATGATGACATTACTATCTAAAGGTGATCCTGAACCAGAGGTAAATTATATATATTACCAAATATTTTATAAATAAAAATCACGTGTCACTATGTTTGTACACGATAATCTCCTAAACCACCCCACCGACGCCAATGAAACTAGAAAGTGGTTGTGTATGGCTGATTCTGGCTTAAAAAATAGGATAATTTTAGACCCCATAGGAGGGGCCGTGCGAAACATTATGACATCACATTTTTTAACCAGAAGTGGAGTATTACCAGAACATCTATATTTCGCTACTAGGCACCGAACAATGTCCAATGAAATTGGTAGCGAAACTTTTCTATAGACGTAAAAATCTGCACAACTGATTCAAACTACTTTCGATAGAAACAAGTTAATATTATGATTTATTCCAGTTTGACTTCAAGACAGAAGAAATGAAGAAACTATTCGAAATCGTATACGGTTTGGAAGCTCATTACGATGAAAGGAAGGCATTCGATTTGGATCGGTGCTTCAGTGATAGAGGAATTTTTGTATGTCCTGAGTACAGAGGACTTGGCATTGCGCAAGAGTTCCTCAAAGCCAGGTTAGTATAAATCCTCACCACTACTTTGTTAAGCAGTGATAGCCTAGGGGGGTGACCGTTCGACTGTCAAGAGTTAAAGGTCTCGAGCTCAAACCCAAGACACGCACCTCTGATTTATTGTATTCATGTGCGTATTGTATAATTGTCACTTGCTCCGATGAAGGAAAATATCGTGAGGAAACCAGCATGCTGCCGAGATGGGCCATGAGCGACATAAAATCTCTGACACCTGGTTAGGCATTAACCACGCGAAAATGAAAGAAGACTATTCTGTTTATCAATTAGGTACTCGCATGTTGATTCTTACCCAGAGATTTAGATATACGTGCGATACGACAAAGCAACAATTTCGTAATCTATTTGCATTTTGCTGTCGATAAAAGTGTAACGTGACAAATGATATATTATGTCATTATATCATTTTGCTTTTTGGCCAAACTGAGACATAGGATTACAGTTTTTCGATGACTTTTTTCTGAAGAGTCTTGGTCCGCACCTCTTTTTTCAATTTCCTTACATTGATGTCGTCTGCCCTAGGGAGGGTGGACAGAACTGTCACACTTTTAATGGGCACGCCTGTTCGGCGAGACCTCAATTCACTCTTTTCAGTCAAGTTGAAAACGAATATTTTGACCTTCTACAAGCAATGGAATATGCTCGTACATCGTCGTATTTCTGCCCTTGTTCCATAAACATTTTTTTCTGTTCATTCTATATTACCAAACATTGCTGTTAAAATGTTCGTTAATGAATATGTCAAAATAATGTGGTCTCTTTTAATCAGTTTTGATCAATTTGCATAACTTTAATCTTGGCCTATATCATCCTATTGCTGGGCAATCGTCTCCCTATGACTTCCAGCTCTTTAAATCTAGTAACTGAAAGCACTCATATAGATGGTTGTAGGCTTTGTATCTCAGCAAAGCAAATGGCAGGCCATTGCTTAGCTTTATATTCCGTAATAACAGAGTTTTTTATTTACATTATTTTTCAGGCGACTGATATGCAAGGAACACGGAATACCAATAAATGGAGCGTGGATGACGTCATATGGAACACAGAAAGCTGCTGAGCGCGATGGATGGGAGACCGTGTGCGAAATACAATTTGAGGAGCTAGGGAAAACCTTTGGAATTACATACGGAACAGGTCCTCCTTCTACTAAGTTCATGATTGCTAGAATACAAGTTTGAGTTTTTTTTTCTTCTTTTATTGCCATAACCGTTTTCGCCACCCGTAAGCTTTGATAAGCACTTCCTAATAGTTACATTTTCAAGCGAAAGCAAAACCTGCGTATTCGAAAAAATTTGAGACAGCAAAAACAATTAAAAGCCTAGAAAATTAAGTATGAACACATATCATCTTGACTTGGTAGATACACAAAATGGTCGACTTGAATTTGATCGTCAGTGTCCTAAAAGCGGAACCGACCAATGGTCAACAAGAAGAAGAACAAGATCAAGCCAAGAACTTTAACCATTTCTTGCATAATTTATGCACGTTATAAAACAAAGCCACTTTTTGTGTCTGTCTGTGTGACCGTTTTGTTCTTCTAAATACTAAACTACCCAACGGATTTTGATACGGTTCGTACTACAGATTCATAGATAGAATATTCTTTATTATTTACAGCATACAAATTTCTATTTACATAAAAGAAAACATTTCACATAGGTTGCCACAATGGGCGGTCTTATCGCTATTAGCAATCTTTTCAAGATAACCTTTGGATAGATTAGAGGAAGAGCGAGAAACAGTGCTGCACGTAGTTTGTGTACTATTTACACAATAATACCGTACCATAATTTATACTAGAAGGTTTATCAACACTAATATTGTAAAAATGTTAAATTTGTTTGTAAGTTTGGATGTAGGGGTAATCTCCGGCATTAATGATCCAATTCTAAAAATTCTTGCACTGGCAGAAAGCTATATTATTCGTGAATATTATTTTTATATCATGCATATTATCACGTTTTTTGCGGACGGAATCGCGGGCGAAGAGCTAGTGTATTCGATCTCCGGCGAGGCGGCTAGCCTCCTTGCCGGATTGCCGCCATGGGATCTGGAGGCGATAGTCCTCGCGCGCCTGCACGAATGGCGCGCGGAAGCACTATGTCGGGGGGAAACACCGCTGCCGCGACAAATTGCCGCTCAGCGGACAGACCTCCGGCGTGATCTCATGGCGACATGGAGAGAGCGACTGTCGCAACCCCGTGCAGGGCACGCCACCATAGTGGCGATAAGTCCCCTCTTTGAGGAGTGGCTAGAGAGGCGCCACGGCGCCCTCACCTACCGCCTGACGCAGGTCCTCAGCGGACACGGTTGTTTCGGGAGGTTCCTGCACCGAATCGGGCGGGAGGAAACGCCCGGGTGTTTCCACTGCGAGGATCGTCCGGACACGGTGGAACACACCGTGGAGGTCTGCCCCGCTTGGGCGGAGCACAGCCGTGTCCTCATAGCGGCGATTGGCGGCGACGATCTCTCGCGTCCGGCCTTGGTTCAAGCCATGGTCCGGAGCGAGAGGGAATGGGAAGCCGTCACCTCCTTCTGCGAAGCAGTCATGCTAATGAAGGAGGTGGCAGGACGTGAGAGGGAAAGAACCTCACGTCCCAGCCGCCGCGGGAGACGACCTGGGCGTCGGGGGTCACGTGGTGGCTTCCGACCACCGTAGGCGCTGGCCTGTGGACGGCGAGTTATGGGCTAGCTCGCCGTCCGGCCGTCTTATGACTACAGGCCGTGTCGACGGCGCGTTCGTGTTCCACGCGCGCCTCAAAGAGATGTCAGCAATCAAGTAGGGGTCCGCATGGACCGATGCCTGCCAGGGCTGCGGGACTGTTCGAAAGAGATACCGTGGCCCTGGAACATAAAGGGCAAAGAAGGAACATGGATGGGTTTTAGTCAGTACAAGTCTGACACTCCCCTCCGCTCCGCCCAGAGTGGGGGGGGGTCATTTGATGATTTCCCATCCGGAAAAAAAAAAAAAAAAAAAAAAAAAAAAAAAGAGCTAGTGTATTATAAAAGAATCGCGAAATTTTGTCAAGTCAATAAAAACCGTGCATAAGTAGGGACAGGTCGATACATATGTATAACACTATTTGCCCTATACAACATTAGTTTTAGTATATGCGAAACCTGAAACACGTGTCTAGTATTACTATGTAAAGAATCTACGGGGTGTAAAGAGACCCCACACATAGCCGTCAACCAAGCATTCTGTACTTCAAACTAAGTAACTTTACGCAAAAATATTGCTGGGAATCGACTTTTTTTTTGGGGTGAAAAATCACGTTTTACTGTAGGACTCGATGGAAAGCACTCAAAGCATTGTGCTGATGGATGGAATGAATAGTACGGGGGTCGTGAAGGTGTGTAAAGTAAAAATCATGATTGTATTTCAAAAAAAAAACTTGTGAAAAAGTTGGAACTTTGACCCTTAATATCTCCGTAACTATAAGGTTCCCATGTATGGTCTGAAACAAAAATATGATCGCTAAGACTGGGAGAACAAGTGCCTTTCGACTATGTTAAGGGTTTATTTACACCCTTTATGTTCAAAATTTCAAAACTGTATCATGAAAAATAACAAAATTATAAGCTTGTTTTGTTACCTGATTGTCCACACAAAAACGTGGTCACCACGCGGCGCAGTCGCGTGCGTCCCTCCAGCGTAGTCTTGAGCTCACTGATAATAATAATTTGGTAGTGGGTACCTAAATGATTGCGATAGGTGCTTTGTTACATATTTTTGGGACAAAATATAACATGGTTTAAAAACTATATTTAGGTTTCGCATATACTAAAAATAATGTTGTATAGCTATACCATATCTCTAGATAGTTCCAACTACTCCGTCTTGCATAATTATTTAAAGAGGATACAAGTTGTCTTTTACAGTCTACTGGTGCCCAATGAGACGTCTTTAGCGCGTCTGCGTAAACAAAGCTAGCGAAGTGCGTCAACGACTATTTACTCAGTACGTACGTGAAAAATAGAATAGGTAACAAAGTGGAAATTATTTCTTTTGTCTTCGATAGGTGCTTTGTTACATATTTTTGGGACAAAATATAACATGGTTTAAAAACTATATTTAGGTTTCGCATATACTAAAAATAATGTTGTATAGCTATACCATATCTCTAGATAGTTCCAACTACTCCGTCTTGCATAATTATTTAAAGAGGATACAAGTTGTCTTTTACAGTCTACTGGTGCCCAATGAGACGTCTTTAGCGCGTCTGCGTAAACAAAGCTAGCGAAGCGCGTCAACGACTATTTACTCATTACGTACGTGAAAAATAGAATAGGTAACAAAGTGAAAATTATTTCTTTTGTCTTCAGAAAATATGGGACTGAAAATTTTGTTTCGTTCTTTATAAACGTTTTCTTGTCATTATGATGTTAGAGAAAGAAGAACGAAGACTCCTAATTTTGTTCTAAATTTTTTGGTAGTAAGCAATGACTCATTGTCGGGCCTACGCTGTCCCCCATTATCATCATTTCAGCCGAAATACGTCCACTGCTGGACATAGGCCAACCCCAAGTGTCGCCACATTGACCGGTCCCGTGCGTCTCGCATCATATGTTTGTCCCCCAATACTTAAGTACAAATATATCCATTATGATGATGATGAATATTACCAACACGTGATGAATAATACCAAATGATTCGAAAAGAGTATCTGAGCATTCTTGCAGGTTCTTCTCCATAGGAAACTACCAACCCGAACCGTGCACCTTTTTGTCGACGTTTTATAAGTCCATCGAGGCCTATGTGAAATAAAATATTTTGATTTTGATTTTAGAAGAAGTGGTTATTTATCGCAAAGAAATACCATAAAAAGAAAACACATCACAACATAGTATAAAACAAGGTTGCTTCCCGCTGTCTGTCTGTCCCTATGTATGCTTAGATCTTTAAAACTACGCAACGGATTTTGCGGTTTTTTTAATATATAGAGTGATTCAAGAGGAAGGTTTATATGTATATTTTGCACCCGTGCCAAGCCGGGGCGGGTCACTAGTACAATGTAAAACAAAGATTAATAATAACTAAGGTTCGGAAACAAAATTGTTGGCGACTGCATGTCGTGAGCGTGTAATAGTAATAATTGTGGAATCAGAGATCATTGTGCCGATAGTCGTATCAGCCCATGGCTTAATTGCCGAGAATCTGGATCAATATCTGAGAAGGCTCTCGTTAGGCCGCTGGATCAAGGGCTTGATTCAGAAAGCGGTACTCCTGGACACGGCTCGTATTGTTAGGAGGTTCCTCTCTCTGGAGCCCTGACCGTCGCCGGTAGCTTGGACTCTGTTCCCGATACCGGTGGGCTACAATTTTTATATTTTTTAATGACGTATTTCATATATTTTTTAAAATTAATATTTAAAAATTTAATTAATTTCAATAAAGATGAATAAAGAAAAAAAATCAATACTCAGGAATACCGAGAATTAAAGACTGAATAACTGTAAAATGTCCCGAGACAACTACAAATAAACGTAATTTTAAATTATATTCTACATACAAATTTTGTTATTACGATGATTTCATATGTTTGTTCAGTTGTTCGTTGTTCACGAACTTTCTCTACATCTGAGTTACACACGTCCTGAATTTGCGACTCTCAGGTAAACATGTTTACTCGGAGTGGAAGCTTCTATTAATTCCAATAAAATACTTTGACGTAAGTCTGTCTAGTTCTTTGAGTGTAGTAATGCGATAAATTACGTGATTTCTTTTTTTATTAGGTAGGGTTAGAGGTCTTTAAACTTTGTCCAACAAAAATACATGAGTAGAAGGCTACCTAAGTGAATATAATAATAATAGGTAGTAGATAATAAAGAATAACAGAAGTAGAAAAATGAGACCAAAAATTATTCGGTCTTTCATTCTGTTTTTCCCGATCAGCACAAAAACAGTCAATGACAACTTTTATTCGTTATCGAAATCATAAATTCTTGCAGCCCTTGACTTTTACTTCAATTCCTCGTTATTTTACGATCTCTTTTCTAGAGCTCCCTCGGGATGTCGCAGTGCCAACATAAACAAATAAATTTGAAAGATAACATCAGCCAGCTAGTTACAAACTCGTTACCAAGTATCATTCATGTCTTTACTGTTTTCTTAGCTATGGTCGATGAACGGTTAAGACCTTCAAACTGAAGGATGATTTTCACTAAACGGCTCGCATCGCAACGGATCGGAAAGGATACGAACCGATGCAGCGATAGCTGATCGCGTCCAGCAGGATGACGACGCATACAATCGGCTCCATACCGTCGCTTGCGAACGTATATTTTCAGCGCCTAGTCAAATAGTTTCTTTCCTACTTTGTCGGATACGACGTCAGGCGAACGGAGCCGGTCGTGGGTCACAGAATACTTTCGGCTACAGTCGCGTGTCGCGGAAGACGCCCGCGGTCAAGCTGCTGTGCGCGGCTTGGTAATATAGTCTTTAAATACTATATAAACGATTTAATATCGTTTAAAAATTGTAAAATCCGTTCCGACCCTTGCGATGCGAGCTGTTTGGTGGAAAATATCCTTACAACGGTCATAATCGATATTGGTTTGTTTTCGCCGTTTTCTGTGTTTATTGTTTGGGATTTAACCAAACGTCATTACCATCATCAATATCGAATACAGCCAATCATTGATACTTAACTAAGATCACATTTTCAGATTCAGATTCAGCAATACTATTCTGTCAAAGCGCCCTGTGAAAACGTAGAGAAAATTTCGGAAGACAGAGCCTGCTGTCATCGAGAGATTTTAACATTGATCAAAGAAAACGGATCAACTAGGTCAGCGACTGGATAAAAACTAGACAATCTTTTTTTTCTTAGCAGTGATTGCCTAGTGTGGCCATCGGACAGCCAAGTCATGGTGTGAAAGCACCTCTGATTTTTCGGATTCATGTGCGTATTGTATAATTATCACTAGCTTCGGTGAAGGAAAGACAGAGGCCCATGAGCGGCATAACAACTCTGACACCAGGTTACGCATTAACCAGACGAAAAAAAAATACAAAAAAGCGTATCGATGGCAAACTAAATTTAGTCGGCCCAGAACTAGGCTACGAGTTTGGCGCCTTCAACAGCATTCATCATTTCCTGTAATTACCAAATAATAGGATACGCAAGACATGACATTATATACCCCATCGTTCCAACTCATCATCGTGGAACAGCAGCACATTTACACTCCAACTGAATCTCCATCTGAGTTTCTTTGCATCGGCCAACCTAGGTCGGGAGTCTTTTAAAGACTTCCTGGTCAGCGATGGCAGTTCAGTAGACAATCAAAGGCTTGGTTCTCTAAGCTAATGTAACACTTTGACGTGGAGTTGCTGTTGTTGCTTTTTTGAAGAGCTGGGGTAGATCGCATGTTCAATTTTCCCACCTGTACGCAAAACACGCCATTAGGACATGGAGTTACGGATAGTAGTCCGATGTGCAATACAAGATAATATGAGTCTTCGTCTCTGTTCCATGTCTAGTCCCTGTAATTGTAGGCTCTAAAAGTACGGCCATTTTGCACGGCGCGTGCACTCGATGGGAGCAATTACGTCATGAGTCGCGTCTAACGACCCACTCCGTGTCACCTAGAATGTTTAATGGAGTCGTCGACTTATTGCGTGTCTCGGGCAAGTCAGGTGCAATGGTAGACATGGATTTATGAATATATTGTAATGAGTCTTATTGATGGTTGTTGGGTATTACATATTGTAAGAAAATAGATACCTTTATGAACTCACGTCTTCTTCCTGTTTAGTACCAATCCTTATAATCCTTTTGTCTATATGAAAATATTTTTTTTTTTTTTTGCAGATAGATACACCTACCACTGTTTGTCTCTGCATCACCCAAAGGTTGACTGGTCGAAAATGCCTATGGCATTAAGTCCGCCTCTATACTTTGTGCTTGAAGTGTTAAATAAATAAATAAATAAAATAGAACTTTGTAAGTGTCAAATTTTCAGAGATATTCCTGCGGGGTACGTGTAATTGCGTAACACACCTCATTATTCCTACTACACACATTCATTGTGACATTGACGTTGTACAGTACTGAAACTTATCAAGTACTAGCGTTTGCCCGCGGCTTCACATGCTTTAATTTACAATTTAAAAATCAATTCGGTATGTACTCTGCTTGTAATAATATAATTCAATCATGATTCGAAAGACACGTGGCGCGTGGCGTTATTATTGTTTTCCTCGAGAACAGTACTTTTGTACGAGATGAAAGGTACCCTATGTCCGTTTCTGTACACTTGACAATGTATACGCAAAATTTCAGGATGATCGGTTCAGTGGGTTAGGCGTGAAAAGGTAACAGACAAAAAAACTTAGTTTCGCATTTATAATAATAGGTCTTTACCTATGTAATTGGAGATTTAATAACCAGCATTTTCAGATTTAATTATCTGTGGATTGGCACGCAATTCGAAATTCAAATAAACTTTATTCGAAAGCCGTGTTCTTTTAATTTCAAATTCAGTCATTTGTTTTTAGATAGTTTTTTGTTTTTGTGAAATTGTGGTAGTTTTTGGCGCCATGGATAAATTGAAAATTCGTACAATTTTCGAATATGAGTTCCTACGTTGACATACCGCTGCGCAAACAACACGAAACATTAACAACGTGTACGGGCCTAACACTGCTTGCATAAACACGGTCCATTATTAGTTCAATCGTTTTAAATCTGGAAATTTTGAGTTGAAGAATGAACCTCGCGGTCGGCCGGTAACTATTGTCGACAACGACGAATTGAAGGCGGTAGTGAAAACGGATCCAACTCAATCTATGGCTGAGCTTGCTGCGGGCCTTGGAGTTAGTGTCAAAACGACATTGAAGCACTTGCGTCAAATCGGAAAGATAAAAAGCTAGATAAGCTAAAATAAAAAAGGTTTTTAAAATTTTCATACAAATCTCCAATTTCATAGGTAAAGACCTAATATTAGTAAGGATAAGGAAGTAAGGATTATAAGAACGTTTTTCATAATCCTTCGGATTGAGAATGAAAGGAGGCGTTGATGTCCTCATGTTTGATCACTAGAAAGTTTTATGCGGACAAAAACTTGTGGGAAAGTTATATGTATGACGGATATTTCAGGATTTATTCCGTTAGGCTCGTACATCATGTGGGCAGAACATGGGTTGCGTGCAATAAAAATACACTTGGTGCGATACACTGTTTCTATTAAACTAACAAATTACTTGAAATTACAATTTAACACAATAACACAATGAATCGGGTACAGTTCCAGGACGTCTCAACTCCAACGCGATCAAACATTGAATGTCGACCTCGCCTCGAGCTGTAAACATCAGGGATCTGTGGAAGCACGCTGTGGTGTGGGTAGACTGGTAAACAGGTTGCGTGATGTCACCACTGGCGCGCTTGCGATTCATTTTATGTCCGTACTAATGACCGGATCCGACATGTATAACCCGAAGATAAGAACTCAGCCTGAAAAAAAAAATTGTAGTTATTGACCTACAAGAATAATTAACTGGTCGACTAGTTGTAAGGTACCTAGGTTCATAATCAACCCCGTCTGTTAACCCGACTGTGGCGAAGCCCAAAAGGAGGGGATTTCGAGAAAGCGGCTCAATATTTGTAAAACTATCCTACATAGCGAGCATTCTGATAAGATTTTATAGTTTATTGATATGAGTACCTTTTATCTCAAAATAATATTTAGTTTACAGGAATATGACTTCTACTACTTAGACTATAAGACAAAAATAAATGTTATCTATTGAAAGAATTATATTTGATTTGAGAAAACAAATGTAAATGTGATAACGGTTTTGTTCTGTTTAGTACGACATTGTGGTGTGCGGTGTGTCGGATAGGAATTTAATAAGTTTGAGGAAATGTCTAATTCATCCAGAGTATGGTCTAAATTCTCAGCCACAAATCGCAGTGGTGCTGTTTTTAATTTCCGTATAGTAGATTTACCAAAAGATCGCTATGGAGATTTCTTGGAACAGTACATGAATTGCTTTGCGAAAGAAGAGTCTACATTCAAAGCTGCAGGTAGGTCAATATTTTCAAGTTAATCTGTCAATTATTATACATATAGTGGTATTTTTCACAATATCTAATGTGTAGTGCCATATACCATTCGCCCGTTTTCTGGCACATTCAATATAAAATATATTAATTTTTATAGACCTCACCTTTGGTAGATAGATATAGCTATGCAAAATTGGTTTTAATGAAAAAAAAATACCTAATGATACAGGTTCTTGAATTTTTCGATACTACCACATAAAAAAAATTGTTTCGAGATTTTTGTCACAAAAAATGTGTCATTTTTTAATATTTTAGGAGTACCAAATAGTGTAGAAGCTTTGGAAGAAATCAAAGAAGCTGTATCGAAAAGGAGAGATGATGAAGCAACTCATACAGTTATTTGTTGCTTAGACAACGAAAATGACGAAATTAAAGACATCATTGGAGCGTCTATAATGATGTTAGGTACACCAGAGGAGGTGTTACAGAAAAAGGTAAACACAATAGTTTCTTTAGAAACTGGATTAAAATATATTATCATATTTTTTTCCATCGCTCTTTGACAAACCTTGAGTTTGGACTTTTGTGACTCTGTCAGAGACCAAGTTTGGTATAATAGGTTAGGAAAATATAATAATAGACCCAATAATCACGAGCCCGAAATGTTCTGGAGTGGCGACCTTGGGACCTCGGAAGACGCAGCGTTGGAAAGCCTCGCACCAGGTAGACCAATGGCCTGATGACAGCCGCGGAAATTCACTGCCGTCCACCAGTAGAAATCTTTCGGCTGTTATGATGACGATGATTATTTTGATATCTAATCATTCTATGTATACATTGCTAAAGATAAAAACGTACCAAACATTTTTTCAAATAGTGTTTCTTTCAGAAAATTATTCTGCAAGGAACACTAGAAAGTGGCAAAAGATTTTGAGGGCTTTTATTAGAGGGTTTCCTGTTTTGTGTTGATTCTCAGTCATTTTTATTAAATGTGTTGCAGTTACATCCGAAAACAGAAGCATTAAAAAAACGGTATCAACTTCTTGGTGGTATTTTGTCTGCGTACGACGACATAAAGGAACTAAATCTGGAGAAACACTTCACTGACCGAGGCGTCTTTGTGCATCCTGATTACAGAGGATTTGGTATTGCACAGGAATTATTTAGAGTCAGGTCAGTAACTACACCAATATTCGGCATATCAAAGATAACGGCATATCAAAGATAACGAAAAAGAAGCGAAGCAAGAAGAATTCGACGGCATTCGCTGTAGTCGCTAATAATAGGATAGGAATGTACTTAACGCCCGTTTTCACTAACACGAACCTAACTGAATGCTCAAATGCGCACTGATGTTACGAAATGCGCAGAAAGTTTCAGTGTCTTCAGCGTCGAGAGTTGACATTTCTACATATAGTGCAATCATATTTAGTTCAGTGCGTTCTTCTAGTTGTGCCCTAGTGTATGTAAAACTGCCACAAGTCATCATTTTTATGAAGTTACTACATTACGAATTAACAGAGTATTACTGTTAGGCGTGCAGGGACCGAAAACGATTAAACGAAAACTGAATGAAATCATTTATTTTTATAACATGGGAGACTTACAGCTAAAACAAACAGATCAAGAACAGTACAATAGTCTGAAAGCCAATTACAGGTCTCCACTTATAAAATACAGAAAAAAAAGTAAATTCTACGGACATTCACACCAAGTTACTATATACTACAGCATAATTACTATGTTGCTCACACTGCATAACAACCATCATAACAAAATGAACTACATGAAAAAGCTTCGACTAAAGCACTTCCTGGCTGACGACACACTAGTTTGGAATGGATCTATATCATACTGTTTACAAAGCTTGTTTAAGTTTCTGCTTGCACGCACAATGTATGAATTCTGCCTATAATTATCATTATTAATAAAATCTCCATTTTCGGACCAGAGATCTGTAACGAATAAATAACTTGGCACTTACTAACTAAAACACGTTAAACAAACTTACTTACATATAGCATAATATATGTGTGCCGCCATCCAGTGACACATTATTTGGCCATCCACCCTGCCGGCTACAGTAGCCACGAGGCTGTTGGGGTTGCCGCGCACCCGACACATCAGTGATGCGATTCGCAGACGCAGCAGCGAGCCGAAATCCAGAACGCGTGCGTCCGCGAACATCCTTGACGCGCTTCAGAAGCACGGCAACCCCAGCTATACCGGGAACGCGTTATTATATTGGATTAGTAGAGCACTGTACGAGGCCTACTGATATTATCTTGAATTATATAAAAATACTCTTTTCAGGCGGTTGATTTGTAAAGAAAACGAAGTACCTATACATGGATCGTGGATGACGTCATATGGCACACAGAAGGCTGCTGAGCGCGATGGATGGGAGACCGTCTGCGAGATCCAGATGGAGGAATTAGAAAAAAAATATGGCGTGTCTTTCTCCCAAAATGGACCCCCTTCTAGTAAATTTATGGTTGCCAGAATTACTTTATCTTAATTTTATTTAAATGGCTGTTGTATGCATCATGGCACCGTTACCTTGTATCAACTTAGTTTATTAAAAAAGAAGTTGACACATTTTAAGTGATTTTTTTTTATTTATTACTAGCTGAAATGAAAGTGAAATTATTATAAAAATATTACTTCCCTATTTGAATCGGATTTTGTTTACAACTCTCGGGTTTTTGTTTTGCACGGATCCCTAATTCTTTTATCTTAAGTTACTCCTTATAACATTAGCTATCTGCCAGTAAAAGTCGCGTCAAAATCGGTTCAGTAGTTTCGGAGATTAGCCGGAACAAACAGACAGACAAAATTCTGAAAAAAGGTTTTTTTGTTAAAGCTACTGTACCAATATACTTTCATATAAAAATACTCAAAAGGTGGAACGAAGTTTATGGTGGTCGGATTTACATGGGATTTTTTTTTTAATTCCTAGAGGAAAAGAAAGTTAAAAAAAAATAATTCGCCACTCGCGACTTTTTTTTGTTTTCAGTATAACTTGAAAATCGACGAATTTATATTGTGGCTTAATAGTGTGATCTATGTGCATCCATTATTGAAAATCACGGAAAATATCCCGTAAGTGACAGTGCGGGTTTAGTTATAAACCGTGAAAGCTTAAAACAATATAATACAGTCTAAAAATAGTGATGCTTATTTATTTTAAGGAGTCTTTAAATTATCAACAACCCTATTTTGAAAAATAAGTTGTTGTAGACTGCAAATGTCTAGTCCATAATTAACTCCGTCTTTATTTTTTGTTTGAATACAGCTAAATATTTGTATGGCCGTCCTTCACAATGAGCATTCTGATAAGATAGTCAGTCAATTTATTTAAACCAATTATTCTGCAATTAAAAGATTGTTAACAGGACTATGACTTTTACTACTTAGGCTATAACACTAAACGTTATCTGTTGAAATAAATATATTTACCAACAATGATAACTGTTTTGTAATGTTTAGTATGATAAATGAAACTAAATAGGACAGTAGTGTGTCAAATGCTAATTGTATAAGTTTTAAAGAAAATATGTCTAATTCACCCAGAGTTTGGTCTAAATTCTCGTCGACAAATAGTAGTGGTACTGTTTTTAATTGCCGTATAGTAGATTTGCCAAAAGATCGCTATGGAGATTTCTTGGAACAGTACATGAATTGCTTTGCGAAAGAAGAGTCTACATTCAAAGCTGCAGGCAAGTTTTAATTTTATTTAACTTTTTTTCTTCTTTTTTAAAAAACGTTGCCCCACACTGGGAATTTATCCTGTATCGTAGGTGCGTTTGCAATCATTTATACTCACATGCACAGTGACAAGCAGCCGGACCCGGAACAACTACCTATAGGTCAAACAAAATATTTGATCCGTGTAGAGATCGAACCCGTGACACGCAGCGTAGCAGCCAATCATTTGCACCGTCAAATCAAAACTTAACTCGTATATTGTAATAATATAAAACAAAGTAATTCAATATTCGTGATCCATGTACTATCTACCAGTAGCTTAAAGCCAAGAACCAAACTCGTTTGATATGATAAAATTAATTAATGCCAACCTATAATTAGCTGTATGAAGAAAAAGGTTTTGTTTAAGGAATACCAAAGAGTGCAGAGGCAATGGAAGAACTTAGACAAGTTATATTGAAAAGGAGAGATGATGAAGCAACACATACAGTTATTTGTTGTTTAGACAATGAAAATGACGGAATTCTACACATTATTGGAGCATCTATAATGATGTTCGGTACACCAGAAGAGGTGAAGCAAAAACAGGTAAGCATAAAAGTAACCAAAGTATAAGTGCCGTGATGGAGCAGAGAGATGGTCTATAAACAGAGCTGTTATTGGCTATGCTAAAGATAAACATACAAGGTAAATTAAATTAGTAAACTAAACTCCGCAGACGTGATGAGTATCATTATCTATGTACCCATAAGGTATTGATAACGTGATGAGTATTGTTGGGGCTTCAGTGCTCTCAATGAAATTCCCTCCTGTATCGGGGCGTGGTGGTTTAATTCGGTTTAAACAATATTTTTTACAATCAAATATGCGAAGCGTGAGGTTGCTGCGATGGTGACAATTTCTTGACTCAAAAAGTAAAGATGGGGGGTGGAAGAATAAAAATCACAATTAGTTCGGCGCGCCTAGTCGTCTTGAATAGCAAAGCGCGACACACACGCTGCACGTATCCACACTTAAGGCAGGCGTAAATAAGTATTGTTATATAAGTATGTACCCATCAGGTATCGATATCGTGATGAGTATCGACATCTATGTACCCATCAGGTATCAATATTGTTATGAGTATCGATATACATGGTGTAAACAGACTCTTCACATAGCTGTCAACCAAGCATTCTGTACATCAAACTAAGTAACTTTACGCAAAAATTATTGCTGAGAAACGACTTTTTTCTTTGGGGTGAAAAATCATGTTTTACGATAGGGCTCGATGGAAAGCACTCAAAACATTGTGCTGATGGATGAATTGAATAGTACGGGGCTCGTGGGGGTGTGTAAAGTAAAAATCTTACATTAAAAACATGTATTTAAAAAAAAAAACTTGTAAAAAAGTTGGAACTTTAACCCCCAATAACTCGGTAACTAGAAGGTTCCCAGGTATGGTCTAGAACAAAAAAATGATCGCAAAGACGGGGAGAACAAGTGCCTTTCGACTATCTATTATTTACACCCTTTATATGCATACATCAGGTATCGATATCGTGATGAGTATCGTTATCATGTGAAATGTTTGTAATTCCTAGGAATAGTATGCAATTCCAAGATGATACTAGAAAATATATGAAAACAAATCTCTGTATGAATAAAATAAATAAAACACGAATAAAATCAACGTCAAGGAAAATATCAATTGTTATAAGGCGTAGTCGACGTAGCCTCGCTACGCGGAACTCCTATTTCTGTCTGCAATGTTTAAAGTAACCTAATACGAAGGGGATGGTGGCCATCTCGGACCCTGCCATCCCCTTCGAACCTAACCTGTCCGGAGTCGGTGTGCCCCAAGTCCCGAGCTTGCTTGACTCGCTCTTACATACTATGTTTTCCTTGCCACAACGCCAACGTTCATGTTGGTGTGGTGTGTGTATTGTATTAGGTTAACATAAAAAGTAGGAGTACGATAGACGCTCTCGACTGTGTTTAGTCGCCGTACTTAAGAACATCAAGAGAAGTTCATATTACAAAATATATCATAGATTTCCTATCTATTTTAGAAATTCCATACATTTCCTAGGAATTATATACAATGACGGATTACATACTTTCCGTTAACACACACATCACGTCTACGAAGTTTCTCTAGCTTATTCAAGAAGACCTTGCATAATAAACATTTATTTTTCTCCTGGACTCCTAGAGTAAGCGTTTTGAGGTTGTCGTTTACAATGTGCTTATCTCTGACTATTTTGAAATAAATGTAATTTGAATATTCTTGTACAGTTCCAGGTAAAACCTAAAACAAAAGCATTAAAAAAAATGTTTGAAGTATATGGTGGTATGCTGTCTTCATACGACAGCATTAAAGAATTCAATGTGGAGCGACACTTCATTGACCGTGGCTTGTTTGTGCACCCTGATTATAGGGGACTCGGTATTGCGCAGGAGTTGTTTAGAGTCAGGTCAGTATCAGAAACTAACCAGCTCTTCCTCGAGTTTAGTTATCACATCCACATCGGCGTCGATAGACAGGACAGAGAACTACGCTCAGTGCGTAGTTCTGCCAAAATGTACCAACCCACATCTCTCCCATTTTCCGAAGAAATTGTAATGAAGTGCATATATTAAAAAAAATATAAGGCTTATTTTATTTTATATTACTGTTTTACAATGTTTACAGGATTTACAATACACATATTATTTATTTATTAGTGAATGGTTGAATGCCGATTTATTATAAGCATTACAATTAACTATAAGAACACTTTGGGTATGTATAGGATGGATTTCACTGAATAGTATACGACAATTTTAGAAGGTGAAAAAAAATATTTTAACAACTTATTTGAATACTAACCCTAGATAAAACATTAAAATCATCTCACAATTAAAAAAAAAGTCCAGTTTACGTGTAGGTACAGGGGATACCCTAAAAAAGACTTTTGAAGTTTTAATTTTACCACTTTGTCGGCGTAACTAATCTGTATATTCATGCCAAAATACAACTTACAACTTCCTAGTACTAAGAGTCTTTGAGCTAAGCTGCGGACAGACAGACGGATATAGCGAAGATATAAGGGTTCCTAACAAAAACTAATTGAATGTTGGTTAATTCTGACATTTTATCAGATAATAAGAAATTGTTAGTAAGCTCATCCCGGCACTACAACTTCATCCAACAACCGTCTGTGATGCAGCTTCTCAGTCTCATTGTGATTGTAACTCATTAGATTAAATTATTTCATAGTTATTTAGTTGCACCTATCAGCAAATTCGTAGTCGTTTCAAAAATTAATTGGTGGGCTTAAGATTTCAAGGCAACGCGCTGAGAGCTTTTCTGTTTACAATGTTTTATTAGTACATACTATTGTGTGGCAATGTATCGTATTACCCAGTACCAAAGAGATTTAAAATACTTATGGAGCGGACATTAGGAATATTTTCACTTAAAATTTTTGATCCCGAACATTTTCGATTTTGACTCAAGAATGCTACCTGTCAAGCGGGCGTATGACACTAGACAGAATGATTTGTTACTAAGTAGTAATAAGTTTTGGATTACAATTTTCTTCGTCTTGTCCCGTCTATCGCTCATAAATAATTGAATGTCTTTGCCCAGTACTAACGGGGTTGTGGAGGTCAGATAGGCAGTCGCTCCATGTAAAATACTGGTATTCAGTTGCATCTGGTTATACTGGAAGCCGACCCCAACATAGTTGGGAAGAGGCTAGGCAGATGATGATTGAGTTTCACTGTAATTTTGAACGTGATTACTTCGTTTTGTTTGTTCCTATCGTTTCATCTTCCACCTGCTAACATGCAAGATTTGATATAGAGACTTGACCAGGGGGCCTAAAAAGGCCACCTTAGCAGAATCATAATAGGTTAATAATATGAATCACGTTACAATACGTAAACTGGCCGCAGGCAGAATAAAAAGTATTGTATGTGTTAATCCAGGTTATAAACTATCTGTGTGCCAAATTTCATCCAAACCCGGTCAGTAGTTTTTGCGTGAAAGAGTAACAAACATCCATCCATCCTCACAAACTTTCGCATTTATAATATTATATTAGTAGGATTTTGATTCTGCTAAATGCCCCCAGAAATGACTACTTTCAACAAAATCTTATTATTTCAGGAGGACGATTTGCAAAGAGTACGGAGTAGCAATACATGGAGCGTGGATGACGTCATATGGAACACAGAAGGCTGCTGAACGCGATGGATGGGAGACTGTCTGCGAGATCCAGTATGATGAGTATGGAAAAAAATATGGCGTGACCTTCGAAAATGGACCTCCTTCTTGTAAATTTATGGTTACCAGAATACCGTTGTTATAATTTTGACTTTAATCATTAAAAACGTAATGTAAGTAATCATGAGTAAGTATTTTTTCAATAAAATTATATTTTAAATATGTAAGGTTTTATTTTGAAACAATATATCATTCTACAATGACTGCAGCGTAAACTGGGTGCCATTACTGAAAAGCAGCTCAGTATCAATAAAGGAACACAAAAGAAAAAAAATACCACAAAATTTTGTTTGGAATCGATAAAAAAATATGACAAAACGTAATTTAAGTAAATTGAAAAAGGTTAATTTTGTGTCATTTTGTTAGTTAAGGATTTGATATATGACCATAGTTCGTTGAGGGCACCACGCAGAGGCAACTTTGGCCCACAGATTATTGCATGCGACAGACGTGGGCCAGCTGAGTCCCACTTCAGCTTAACGGCTTTTTGGACAATATCAGTCATTTACTTATTGGAGCGCTTCGAAAAATTATATAATAGACAAACACAAATAGAATAAATAAAATAGAATAGATTCAATCAAAATAGTAGCTTTATTATTTAATTCTAGCAATCATGAACTTGAAAGTGGAAGGATCGTCAACAAAGGACACTCCATGTTTTCTCCCTAACTCTTCTGTCCGGATCTCGCACATAGTCTCCCATCCATCCCGCTCAGCAGCTTTCTGTGAACCGTATGAGGTCATCCACGCTCCGTTTATTGGTATACCGCGCTCTTTGCACATCATTCGCCTAGAAAATAAATACATAACATCATGCCTGTAATCCCCGAAGGGTTAGGCAGAGGTACAGTAATAGTATACCCACAATTATGTTTAAGCCCCATGTTACAGAGGGCGAGCCTATTGCCATGAACCGGGCACAAATCCAGACTCCATAGCTGCTACTGAGAAATGTAAATGTAAAAACCCAATAACACTTTGCCCGACCTGGAAATCGAACCATGTCAAGAAAGTCAGTGCGTATGTACACTACCAGTTGTCAGTCTTCGTCGACGATAGCAGTTCTATGGTCGGAAGTGGTGTAAGTACGCACTCAATTTAGCTTACACACCTAATGGTCCACCAAAGTTTTTCATTAAAAGAAAACAGAGAGAGAGAGAGAGAGAAAGAGAGAGAAAAAAGAAAGAAGTTTTTAAATAAAAGATATGATGGTAAAAGTTAACGTACGGATAAGTTATATAAGTTGCAAATATGTACCTATGAGTTACTGTTAAATAAATCATAATACTCCTTTGCCATTATCCCAAGTTACTAGGACATCAATAATATTAAGTATTGAAATTAACCTGACTCTGAGGAACTCTTGCGCAATGCCGAGACCCTCGTACTCAGGACGGACAAAACCTCCTCTATCACTGTAGTACCAGTCTAGATTAAATGACTTCGCTTCATCAAAATACGCTGACAGGTCATTGGAAATTTCAAACAGCTTCTTGCCTTCTTTCGTTTTATACTTATACTGGAATTGAATGTTTTGCAAAATATTAAGGTTTAAAACCGCAAATAAATCTAGGTTTTGATGCACCCTTTATGCACATGCTGGTAGTGCGGAAATGCAACAAGCATGCAACATGCACCAAAACCTATACTCGTAAGAATCTAGGTTATATTAATGATTTTTTTAAGCCTATAGACGATTTGCAAACTTGTAGCTGGAGACAGCTGGCTTTCAAGTTGATAGATACTTTCAGTGCGATGAGACATGTCCCTTTTATTATTTGTGGCCTTACTCTACTGATAGTACTGAAATGATCCTCCCGAAAGTACTCAAGGAAACAAGACGGCAAGAAGACAAGGAAAGTCACTCGGCGCTCTCTAGTTTCTTTGAAGGATAAGACCCGAAATGAAAGTATCTGGAAAAGTACTGAAGATGTCGACATAGTTAACAGAGTTAGCAAGCTGAAGTGGCAGTGAGCTGGCCATGTTTATCAAAAGACCGATGGCAAGGAAACTAGTATTGGTGTGGAGACAGCGTATCGGCAAGCAAGGAATTAGACGCTTCTCAGTTAGAGGGATCGAAAACCTTAGAAAGGTGGCTAGGACAGATTGAATTTGAACACGAAGGGCTAGGTGTTGTAGCGTATCACGGGAGAGGCCTATGTGCAGCAGTGGACTTCGGCAGGCTGCAATAAAACATCACACCTTTAATCCCCGAAAGGTTTGGCAGGGGTACAGTACCTAATAGTGCAAGCAGTGATATTGGAGTTTCTTGCCGGTTCTTCTCCATAGGAAACGACCAACCCGAACCTTTTTGTCGACGTTTTATAAGTGCCCTTCTAGGCCTATGTGAAATAAAATATTTTGATTTTGATTTTTTATTTTGATAGCCTAGTGATGTGACCGTCGGACTGCCAAGACTGGACTGGAGACTGTCTAGTCTCAAGTTCGAACCCAAGACACTCACCTCTGAAATTTCGGATTCATGTGCGTATTCTATAATTATCACGATTGATGATTATATCGTGAGGAAACCAGCATGTCTGAGAGATATTTCTCGACGGCATGTAAAGCCAAGTCAGAGGCTCATAGGCGGCATAAAAACTCTCACCAGGCATACGTTAAAAAAGAAAGTACTCCCACATTTCGCAAGTTATGTTTAAATCCCATGTTATAGAGGGCGAGCTTATTGCTATTAACTGGGCATAAATCTGAAATTGACATATATTTATAGTATTTTATATATCCTTGTAGTTAATCTTAGTATTATTTAAAATTATTTTCAGATATACACCTACCACTGCTTGTCTCTGCATCACCCAAAGGTTGACTGGTAGAAAATGCCTATGGCATTAAGTCCGCCTCTGTAGTTTTGTGTTTGAAGTGTTAAATAAATAATAAAATAAAATCTGGCCATCGTGGCTGCTACTGAGAAATGTTCAGCTGTCACTTGCGACCACTAGACCCGTTGTTCTCTGGAGGCAGTATTATCGTTGAAATTTACCTCTGGTTCCAGATCTCCCCCATTTGTTAATATCATCGAGGATGCCCCTATAATGTCCTTAACTTGGTCGTCCCCATTGTCTGGACAACAAATCACAGTGTGCAATGCTTGTTCCTTTAGGGCTTTTAACATGGGCCCACGTACTTCATTTAACGCTTCTGTGCTCTTTGGGACTCCTGTAAATAATTTGTGACAATATCAGCTTATTAAGCTACTAAAAGAATTTGTTTATGGTCTTATTCTTAGCGTGTCGATCGCAAAAATGTTTGAATATATTTGCTCAAAACTCAGCTATGCGAACTCCGCTCGCTGATGCTTTCATAAGATCATCAAGTGTGCAGGTGTAAGGGCATGCAGCGCAAGATGGATATGGTTCAGTTTAAACGAGTCTTTAAAGGACCATGAAACAAGTCATCTAAAAGTAAACTCTATAAGCCGTGTTCAGGTCTTCTAGGACAATATTTTGCACAGTTTACTGTAATTAAATTTTCATAAAAATTAAAGTATTTTCTTATTTTTAGTGATATTATTCGATTGATGTGTAGAAAGTCAAAAATCTTTTATCTATTTATTTGAACAGTACTAAGTTTTTAAGATAATAGAATTTCTACTTACCTGCAGCTTTAAAGGTAGCCTCTTGTTTAATATAACAATTCATGTAAACATTCAAAACATCTTCTGTTACACTTTGAGGCATGTCCACTATTCGTAAATTAAACACAGTACCTCCCTTTTTAGTTACAGCCGAGAATTTCGACCACACTTTGAGAAATTTTGTCATTTTTCTTGTTCGTCTTTAAAAATGCTTTATTGCAAATTTTTAAAAAATTGCAAAAGCTGTCACAACTTACGTTTTGTTTCTAACAATATCACTAATATTGCATAGCTTTACTTTACATTACAGTATTGTTAATATTGTGGTTTCCTTGACGTATTCTCTCCATTAATTAAAAATAAAGTTGTGTCAGCTAAATGTATGTATTGTATGTGTGTGTATTTTTTAATAATATGATAATTTATATTAACAATTTTTTTTTTTATTTATTCTGTATCGGTATTTAATTTATTTTTGACTTTTTAATTTAATTTAATAATGTTTCTTATTTAATGTAATGTAATTCTGATATTTAAGTTATAGCTATAGTTTATGTGTTTGTATTTGTATTTTTGTCTATTTTTTGGTTTTTATATGGGTCTTGGACCTGAAATAAATGGAATTTACTTATTTATTATTTTTAAATAGATTATTGGTGTGAGTAAAAAAACATTGGTAATACTAATTACAACAACGTGCGCGTGTTTTGCGAATTGTGCGTTACAATTTAGAATACGATAAAGCGTGCAGACAGCGCACTGAAACAAGCGAACTCTGGGGACAGAGCGATTTTCATTCATCCTTATACACTTATTTTGCCTCCGATTCTACATCACTGTAAAAAATACACTAATCTTTATTTTCATAACAATTAAGTTGATGTTGGGTTGCTACCACTGACACGCCTGTCTAATTCAATGTTATCTTTGTTCTCATTGTAATAAATTTTACTGCTGTCGAAGATAAAATAAATCTGGAAGGACAGTATACAGGATGCTTGTTATAAGGACCAACACAAGTTTTTGAGGGATTGGGGAGTCATTTACAAACTCAGAAAAATATGGAGCTCGTGGCTAAATAATTTCCGTTACATACCGAGTTTCCTCCGTGCCCCGGAAAGTACGTTAAGTCATTGGGTTCCGGCTGTCAGTTGTAGAACTTTGCTGTCAAAGATCTACAAATGACAGCCTGGACCAATGGCTTTTCGTTACGGGTAGTCAGTGGCCCGATAGCCTGACAACTAGTCTTATCAGGGGTATCGTATTACCTTATACTAACTGGGTTGTGGAGGTCAGATGCCTCAGTCGCTCCATGTAGAATACTGGTATTCAGATGCATCTGGTAAGACTGGAAGCCGAACCCAACTAGTAGGGAAAAGGCTAGGCAGATGATGATAATGTCTTTCAAATATCCTGTATATCGCAACGACATGCGATCGAGGGACGCCCGTATTGGTCGACACACCCATTAGTCATAGTGACATAGTTTATTTTTAACTAGCGACCCGCCCCGGCTTCACACGGGTGCGATATATATATAAACCATCCTCTTGAATCACTTTATCTATTACTGAAAACCGCATCAAAATCCGTTGCGTAGTTTTAAAGATCAAAGCATACAAAGGGACAGACAGCGAGAATTTAAGCGACTTTGTTTTATACTGTGTAGTGATTTATTCATTCTGTTTACTAGGAATGTCAATACCATGTTTAAATGTGTAACAAACTAGATAAGGTTATCAAATTGTGAGCTAGCTAGCTCTTTTATCGCCTGCCGTGGTGATACTGAAAGACAAGTTAGACAATGTTTTACGAAATTGGTAGTACTTTCGGTACGTATGTCCACATGGGAAAATACCATCATCATCATCATGTCCTGGAGTCACTCGCTGCTGAGTATAGGCCTTGTCTTTCTTCTGCCATGCTTTTCAGTTCCGTGCGTCTCTCATCCAACTCTTTTCTGGTTTGACTACTTTCCCCTACGGCTCCGGTTTATTTGGTGCAACCCTGGTCAACGTTCGACCATTTAAACAAACCATCTTAAGGGCATTCCATTATGCAATGCATAAGTTCGATCGTGCATGGAATATTGTTCACACCTTTGGGATAGATCAGCTATTCAACTGCAAGCGTTGGAAACTATTGCGCGATGTGCCAAGAGGCTGATTGACGACTTCCTTGTCAAAGCCAAACTGCAAAGCCTTGAACATGGCCCCAAAGCTGCCAGCCTATTGGTGGAATTTCGGAGAGTGTGCTTTGAAATTACAGAATCTAAACCCTGCAGTGAAATGGATAGAAATCATTTTCTAACAAGAATATTAAAATCCCTTGTTAACAATTTTTTAAAGCTTATGCAAAGTGAAAAATCACGGTTTAATAGTAGGACTCAATGTAACGCGCTCAAAACATTGTGCTGATGGATGCATTAAAAACGTGAAAAAAAAACTTGTGAAAAAGTTGGAATTTTGACTCTCCGATCCGTCCAGTGGATTGACCTGTATGTTGATAGTCAGACTAATGATTTCTATAGATTTATAATTATCTAATTAAGATAGCTATAAATCTATACACTATTAGATCGTCTACAAAGTAAAACTGCGTCGTTAGAGAGTGGTCGCAAGCGCGACTGCTGAACACAAGGCCAGGGTTCGATTCTTGGGTCGGGGAAAGTGTTATTATTATTGGATATTTACATCACGAACTTCTCAGCAGCAGCCAAGGAGTTTGTATTTGTGCCCGGATGATGACAACAGACTCACCAATTACATGGGACTTAAACATAACTGGCGAAATGTGGGTGTACTATTAGGTACACCACTGCTTAACCCTTCGGTCGGGGATTACAGGTGTGATATGGTGTGATGTTATCGTCTACAAAACAAGACCTGCATTATTAACCCTTCACGATACGGTAATTTACCATACTAAAATATGATGTTATTAAAGTTTAAATTAGATATAAAATATACGCTAGTGTTTTTATCTCGCGAAGAGAAATTAAAAACAAAACTACAACTCAAACAAGTGTGTACATGCAGGGAGCTTGTAAAAGAGTAAACTACTATGTATTCATAGAGACTGTGATCTCGTTACACAGGTTTGTTCCGATTTCTACCTTTACGTTCAGGTTTTGTGGTAAAGAACGGTGAAATATTTGATACATATGTAATATTTTATATATCCTTGAATTTTATCTAAGTATTTGGGGTTAATTAAGGATCATAAAGTGTTAAATAAATAAATATAATATATTATGTATAGACTACAAATAGAACTAAAGTAATGACAAAAATAAGACTAGAAGTAAGTAAATATATACATATAAACAACGATGATAATAGGACACTTAGGCTTTAAAGTACTTCTCCGCATTTCTGTCATCTGGAAACGTGCCCAGAAGACTGGCAGCATTGCCACGCTGAATGGCAATGCTAATTCTTTGACCAAAGAAAGAGCCAGCCCTCTGGTCACGCGAAGTGTCGGCCAGTCGGCCATAGATTTCCTTAAAAAGAGACGTGCACTCGGAGCCAATGACCCGAGCGTTTCGACCCCAAACGGCTCAAAACTGTAGTTACCAATAAGGTTACAGTATTAGTTATTAATTATGTATTGAATGAAAAAAGTATGATGTAGATCTTCGATAGGTTACTCTTTTTTATACCAAAATGGGCCTGCTCGTGACCTCGATCACGCCTGATGGAAAGCGATGGATGAGGTCTATGATGGAACGAGTATGTCCAGAAGATACCTGGGTTTGAATGTTTTATTTCCATTGCTTTACAGCAGCCCACTGGGCTGTGAAGCGGTGTCTTGTACTTGACTTTGTTTGTATGACCAATGTAAGCTGGATCGTCCACTGAAATCACGACTCTACTGCGGCACGCCACGGCTACGCTACGCGTAGGCGCAGTGCTCAACGCCACAAGACCCCGTTATAGTACATCACCTTGGCTATACAAACAGCGCTTTACTTCATAGTACAGTAAAGGTGTTTTTCGAAGTTAAAAAAAAAAGAAAAAGTATTTAGTTCAATTGTATCTATTAACCTACTGGTCAGTTTGCTGATATTGAGCGAGATTTCCGCATAGGTATTTTCAGTGGTACGAAAGGGAAATAAACAAATTTTAGTGAGAGTAAACAAGATAGTAACTGAGTTTTTCGTAAATTCTTTCTTTTTGGGTGCTGCAGTTATGGTACGATATTCATTAAATAAAGTTAAGTACTGTTTCCATACATATTTGTAAATATATTTAACTGAAAATTAAAATTTACAATTAACTCGTTCTTTCATAATAAAACCAAGTAACCATTTCTATTTCCGATAAACGATAATGTACTAATAATGATAAAGTGTTAGAAACATACCTAATTGACTGTTTCAATCAAATTACCGTCTCGTCTTTTTTTTCGGATAGGAAATCATCAAATGACTTCTCCCGCTCTAGGCGGAGCGGAAGGCAGTCTCAGACTTGTACTGACTAAAACCCATCCATGTTTCTTCTTTGCGCTTTGTGTTCCAGTGCCGCGGTATCTCTTTCGAATAGTCCCGTAGCCCCGGCAGGCATCGGCCCTTACGGACCCCTTTCTGTTTGCTGACATCTCTTTGAGGCGCGCGTGGAACACGAACGCGGCGTCGACACGGCGTCGACACGGCAACACAAACACTTTTTGCAAATTTTTCATAGAATTGAATTACACTATACAACATTATTTTTAGTATATGCGAAACTTGAATATAGTTTGTTGAATAAGTAACTGAATAAATTCCAATAATTTTTAAACCATGTTATATTTTGTCCCAAAAATATTTAAAAAAGGTTACAAGTTGGACACCGAGTGACACTAAGTATCTATCGCAATCATTTAGTTACCTATTGCCAAATTATTATTATCAATAAGCTAAAGACGACGCTGGAGGTGACCACGTTTTTGTGCGGACAACCAAGTAACAGAACAAGCTTATAACTTCTTGAATTCGCATAATAAAGAATTGAAATTTTGTACATAGATTCTTAACGTGACACGTGTTTCAGGTTTCGCATATACTAAAACTAATGTCGTATAAATCATAAATACTCAAGACACATTATATTAACATTAGTGGATATCAATCTCCGTAGAGGTCCCTAAGCTGACCTCACAAGGGTTCCACGCATGTTAATACTGGCTAACGATATACATAGTTGTAGGAAAACCATATGTAAAGTTAATAACAAAATATTTCGTAAGTTGTAAAGAAAAAAGGTTTCAATTACACATTTTATGATAACATTAATTTAGACTTTTTGTTATATCATTAAAATCATGCTTAGATTTCAAATGGACAAAGCTTTCCATATTTCAGAAGTACTTACGGAGTTCAACAAATTTAAACCAGCGGATATACGGCAGAATATGAAATGACGAAACACGTTTCTAACCAATACTTCAAAATCTATAAAAATTACCGTAATATTGAGGTAAAACTAAGTTACCGGCCTTTTTATCTTGGGTAAACATGTTTATCCACGATTCGTGACGCGTGAAACTGAAAATGTTGAAAAAGTTAGTGAACCCACCCACATACAACTTTTGTTAGAAGACAGTTTTGTTGATCGAATCTCACAGTAATAACGTATTGAAAAACTTAGGTACCTATTAGAGTCTTGTACAGGTGAGGCATGAATAAATAAATCTTGAAAAGTCAATAAAAACCGGCCAAGTGCGAGTTAGAGTCGCACATGAAGGGTTCCGTACCATCGTAGTAGGGGAGCCCCCTTTAATTTTTTATTAATTTTTATTATTTGTTGTTGTAACGGCAGCAGAAATACACATTCTGTGAAAATTTAAACTCTCTACCACTGAAGATCATAAGATACAGCCAGACGAACTGACGGACGGACAGCGGAGGCTTAGTAATAGGGTCCTGTTGGTTACCTCTCGGGTACAGAACCCTAAAAACACGCGAGGCAATTTCTTCACATTATTTGGTTCGTGCCGATCGGTATCCTATGGTCGGCCGATGTACCATTCGTGAATCATGTTCGGAACCGCTCGGCACAATTCGAGTTAAGCCGAGGGTCATTTTCACGAACGTGATAATCACATCAGACTCCGGGCTGCTACTGAGAAATTCTTGATGGAAAACCCAACAACACTGATTGAACTGAGAATCGAAACCGAGGCGTAAGGCTTGCAACCATTAAACTAAAGTGGCGGTGACATCCATGGATATAAATACGGAATATTGCAATAGAGTCCCCCGTCACTGTTACTGTTAGCCTATGTCATCCCACTGCTGAACAAAGGCCTCCAAATCTTTCGATTCTGGGCTAATGTGGACCACTGGTCGCTGGTTCTGTCCAGCTCGTCCCGCTATCACCTGCGAGGTCCACCGCATCGCATTCTGGCTGTGTCAGGGCTCCATAATGTGGTTATTTTGGCCCACAGCTTGACGGGCATACGGCCCCCGTCACAATGAATTTTAAACATAACTAGCTGAACCCTTCAAAGACAAGCGTTAACTACGTTTAAAGTGATAAAACAAGCCAGATTTCTATTCATCACTCGTTAATTAAAATAAGGTTGGTTAGTACACTTTGCCTGTCGCATTCTGAATTCCGTAATATCTCAAAGAGGTGTCTCTGCAGGTAATCCTATTATGTAGATGAGACACGTCTGTAGTACTTCGGCCGCAACTTGACGCCGTCAAAGCCAACTTGTTCAGCCATATTGCTGTTTGAAGGTAATGCCGGATTTAAATAGCTGATTTCTTGTTTCGGACTCCTTTTATCTGAATAGGTATTTGAGGGGTTTTATTATCGTATTACCCAGTACTAACTGGGTTGCGGAGGTCAGATAGGCAGTCGCTCCATGTAAAATCCGGGTATTCAGCTGCATCCGGTTAGACTGGAAGCCGACCCCAACATAGTTGGGAAAAGGCTAGGCAGATGATGAGGTCATTTTGATGCAATCGGCCTACATTTTCAATTAAGCTGACCTAGATGAGTAGAAATCGTTTATAATGCTAATTGGATCCCATTGTTCGGTAATAGATTACAATACGGCACCCACCTGCTCGCTACGCACTCATACATAACGGCTGCTATTAAATATTGATGGATTAAACTTACGTAGGCATTGGCAATTTGGCAGGTTATTTAGGAACAAAAAATGATATAGGTAAAAAGCTTTTCTAATATTTTAGAATAAAAATGAGCACGTTGAAATAGGTTCCTTTGTTACAAATATCTGGCTCAATCCCATCTGAAATGGCACACGGGAGTACAATAGAATACGCCCAAGCTCATGTTAAAATATCTATGGAATAAATTGAAAATCTCAACTGTTCTTTTTAGACCTCCTAGTTGGTCTAGTGGTCGCAGGCAGCGACTGATTGCTGAGCATGAGGTTCGATTCTCAGGTCAAGAAAAGTGTTATTGGATTTTTCCGTTAGGATTTTCTCAGTACACGCCACGGCGTCAGGATTTTGTCAGGATGATAGCAATTGGGTCGCTCACTTTTACACCTCTGTCTAACCATTCGGGGGCGTGATGATGCTATGTTGGAAATTTCTTTAAGTTTGATAACAAAGCAAAGTGTTCAGTACATACAATAAAGCCAGCAGCAATCCGTAACATTAATTAAAGTTACGTATAAAATGACACATGAACGAATAAACAACATATTACTTGATGTAAATCCCTCGTTTTGACAACAAACAGGTTTGAGGGTAATCCAGTTTTTCAGATGACAACTGTTAGAATTGCTGACATAACTCAAAGCGGCATGTCGTGTCGTTTGTTAGCGTACGTAATTATATGAAAGCTCCCAAAACACCTTTCATGTGGTTGGCTCCTTTAATTATGATGTTACAACGGCAGAATGACTTTGAGAAAGGGTCAAACGTTTTTTTCAGTATATTTTAGAATTTAATAACAATTTAGCTGATGTCAAGATTTGATTGAAAACATGATTTTTTGATGACTAAAGAAAAAAAGTAAGAACTATATATTTTTAAGACCTATAATATAACTGTGTTTTTTCAGCGTTTAGTTACATGTATCCAGGAGCACCCCTATTTTTTTTAATTCAATTGCAATGCATTTCAATTTTGTGTAGCGGTTCGAAGAAGACATGTCCTGCTCTCAAAGTTTCAACTGTGTGGGGCCAACAGTTTAGGAGTAAAATGGCTGTGACATACCGACGGACTGCCAGCCATAGAGACGTACAGGACGAATCTATAAGGGTTTCCGCAACCGAACCCTAAAAACAAACTAAATGAGAGTCATCTAAAAAGAGTTATCTAGACTTGAGAGAAACAAAAGACATCCACTACCTTGCTGTAACTAATATGTAAAAAAGTATAATAGCAATCAGTTTTTCAGTTACCGATATTGCCACATGTATGACGGAGTATCACTTGAGGACTGCTGACTATAATATTCTTAATAATACCTTGATTCCAGAGATAAATTTTTAAATTTGGTTCCTGCTCAACAACGTCTCGTTGCTCCTTTCGGAATCGTAACGCAGGACACGCAACCATCCTCGCCGGCGACTTTCAATCGCTCATCGACATATATATATTTTAGACGTGTTTCCAGATTGGAAACTAAAATGAAAGGGACCTGAAATATTATGACCCCTTCCACTGATTTTCAACATATAACAAATGAAATATTCGGTTTAAAATATCAGTTTTCAAGGACAAGATCATCAGGAAAAGAAAAATACCAGGATAAATAGGATGTTCAACTAGAAGATTCAACCATCAATACGTACCAGGAAAAAAATGTTTTTCACATCACATGCGTAATGATGACATCAACAAACTACCTCACACTCGGGGCCTCAAACCCGCTCACCATTACTAATTCTTCATCATTCAATTCTGGGTTTATTTTCCAAATCGATAGTTTATTTATTTATTTATTTATTTAACACTTCAAGCACATAAGTACAGAGGCGGACTTAATGCCATAGGCATTTTCTACCAGTCAGTTGCTCTTTGAAGCTTGGCACACAAATGAAAAAAAAATTAAAAAACAATCATCTTTCCAAAAACAGTAATTTCAAATTTAGAATTGACAATTAAAAGAAAAAATATTTGATCTCGAGGTTCTACCAAAAAAAGGTTAAAATGAAGAGGTAACTCTGCAGTATGTAAGAAAAAATGGTTTCTTGGTTGTTTGCTAACCGCACTTCACATTCAGTTGAAGTATAAGCAATACCATATTTTTATAATTACTAGTCAGTTACCATTGTGAGTAAAATGTTTTATAATAGAATACTAATAATTGTACTTAAATAAGCACACAAATAAAATCTTACCAACAAAAAACCGTACAAAAGTTTTCGCGCGAATTCCATCAATTTTCGAAGAAGCCGCAAGCAATATCTCGGAAAGTATTCGAAGTGGTCGATAGATATTCAGAAAGTTCAATCTGAAGCAACAGGCGGGTTCCTGAGGAGATGGGGACTTGGGAGGCACCCACAAAGTTTTACTACTTTATTTATTGCTGATGGAACACGACTCTAACGGAGTGAAAGCTGCAGCTGTGAGAGTTTTATTCATAAACTTTCACACGAATAATCTTCGAAGACGCTGAATCAATTCAAGGCGACAGACGTGCGACTAAGATGTACCTATATATCTACTTACATTTTTGCCTCGTTTTGATTTAGTTACCCACCTACTAAACCAATTAACCAACAAAGACGTATAGAATTTAGTTTGAAAGGCATTACATTACCACCTTGAGTGAGAGTGCTTTTTAAATTTGGTCAAGCGCACTTTTTAAGTCAATTGCAGTTTCTCACTACACAGTGCAGGGGGTTACCATGACTTCATAAAGCAGTATCGTTGAGAGTGGGAAAGAGACGGAGCTAGACGTCCTGCACATAGCTTATAAGGTATGTAGCACCTTACACTAACAGTATACTGTAAACATCATTCTAAGCCACCAGTTCTTGCGACATGTGGAACTTACCACAAACTTTTGATACACCTGCCTGAAAATTACAATTCGCTGAAATATAATTACTACAGACGTAGTAGTATGTGACCTATCAGATCTTAGCCGTGAAATGTGTTAAATAGGGCACTCGTTTACTTCGTTAGTCAATATCCGCTGCCAAATGAACGAGTAGATTGACAATTACAGTTCCATTTCCACTGCCGGCGACTGTCCAAGCGCCCTTGGCACTAGTGCCCATATCAGCTCTCTAATATGAAGAAAAATTGCCCGTTGACTTGTAATGCACTGACTAAGCATAATGCCACATAAATCTTTTGGCACTTTGTTGACATTGACAGGAGGGCACTGTTTGTAAACATTTGTGAGAATTGTATTGAAAATCAAAATGGCGGCGCGGATTAAGACCTCTCGCCAGATGAAGCTTGCGAACACTATAGGTACTATAACTTAAAAATAATTCTTCTGTATACGTTTTTGTATTTGAACGCCGCAAAAAAAGCTGAATGTAAAGGCCACCAAACGGCTCGCATCGCATCGGATCGGAACGGAACGGATTTTACAATCTTTAAACGATATTAAATCGTGTACACAGTATTTAAAGTCTGTATTACTAAGCCGCGCACAGCAGCTAGACCGCGGGCGTGTTCCACGACACGCGATCGTATTCGAAAGTATGTCGCGACGCGTGATCGGCTCCGTTCGCCTTGCGTCGTCTCCGACCGGTCGTCAACACGGTAGGAATCAAACAATTTGACTAGGTGCAGAAACGGATACGTTCGCAAGCGACGGTACGCAGTCGATCGTATGCGTCGACATCCTGCCTGATCCGATAGACAGTCGCCGCATCCTGTTCGTATCCTTTCCGATCCGATGCGAAGCGAGCCGTTTGGTGAAAATCATCCTTAATACCTGCTCGTGTGGCAAAATAATGTTTCATTTGATTAGATTTACAATATTGAATACCTTGTAGTTTATTGTATCTGCAACTTTAATAAAATGAAAGTGCAGCTTACTGTTACCAAGACATAAAGCATTTCATATTCCGAGTATCTTATAAATCTAGGCAAAGTTTCAGGCTCAGACTAATACCGGGTTTAATATATGCGAACTTACAGCTTCACTCACAGTCATAAATCGAGATTGAGAAACTTTGGCGCACATCTTTCTCGCAACACGTCTTGAACACTAGGATTAACCATAGCGTACAGTTTTGTATAATATTATAAGCATTTCGCGTACCTTTATTAAAATGCATATCCCTGGGATTATTTAAACCAAAATCAAATCTATGTAGTACTTTCGTTGGTAAAATTACTTTACCAACCGTTTTTTCTTTTATTATTTTTGTAAAATTATGTTTTTAATAAGTGTTAGTTTATTATTGTAATAAGGGTTAAAGTATGAAATTGGCGATTTGTAGGGACAATTTCGTGAAAAATTATAATTCTATACTAAATTTTTTTTTCTTGGAACCGGTTGAATCGATTATGATGCGATTGCAAATTATAGTTAAAGTGAAAAAAGCTGCGCTGCACTGCTTATCTTAAATTCTCAAAACACAGTCTATGACAATACTATACCTACTTGAACTCGTGGAACCGACGGTACATTGACTAAGTTTCATACTTAAAAGCAAGAAGTGATCAAACTGGCTGTTGATAATTCCATTAACCAATTTTGGTAGTTGTCACGTGCTTGACAATTTGTTAGGTTTTTTAATAATAATTTGCCTTCCAGACACAATTTGTCAAAAAAAGGCCAATTATAGGTTCACTTTCCACACAAATAAATCTGTATTTGACGGTATGAATCGCGCAAATTGGAGAGTAGTATTGGACACATTGTGCCATTACCAGATAATACGATTTAGTTGATACACTAGTGAGCTAATTAGAATCGACCATCGTTCATCATTTGTGCGACCACAATTAATTAGCAGTGAACGATTTTCATTTGTTTAAAATAAACATCGCTACTGATTTTAGTGTTTGTGTGCATTTGTGCTGAAATTTTTTCATCCTTTTTAGGGTTCCGTAGTCGAATGGCAAAAAAACTGAACTCTTATAGATTCGTCATGTCTGTCCGTCTGTATGTCACAGCCACTTTATTCCGAAACTATTAGGACTACACAGTTGAAACTTGGTAGGTAGATGTATTCAGTGAACCGCTTTATGATTTTTATTTAAGTAGTTTTTTTCGCCCGCTCCGTTTTTACTTAAACCTGTTTATTTTTAACATTCATCACAACAGAATTTTTAGGTTCACGTTTTTAGGTTCACGGAACCCTAAAAAGGATGAAAAAAAATCTGCACAACAGAATTTTTTTCATCCTTTTTAGGGTTCCGTAGTCGAATGGCAAAAACTGAACTCTTATAGATTCGTCATGTCTGTCCGTCCGTCTGTACATCACAGCCACTTTATTTTTAACATTCATCCACATTACTTACTAACCTGTTTATTTTTAACATTCATCCACATTACTTACTACTTTTTTTTTTTTTTTTTTTTTTTTTTTTGGATGGGAAATCATCAAATGACCCCCCCCACTCTGGGCGGAGTGGAAGGGAGTGTCAGACTTGTACTGACATCCATGCTCCTTCTTTGCCCTTTGTGTTCCAGGGCCACGGTGTCTCTTTCGAACAGTCCCGCAGCTCTGGCAGGCATCGGCCCATGCGGACCCCTACTCGGTTGCTGACATCTCTTTGAGGCGCGCGTGGAACACGAACGCGCCGTCGACACGGCCTGTCGTCATAAGACGGCCGGACGGCGAGCTAGCCCATAACTCGCTGTCCACAGGCCCGCGCCTACGGTGGCCGGGAGCCACCACGTGACCCCCGACGCCCAGGGCGTCTCCCGCGGCGGCTGGGACGTGAGGTTCTTTCCCTCTCACGTCCCGCCACCTCCTTCACTAGCATGACTGCTTCACAGAAGGTGGTGACGGCTTCCCATTCCCTCTCGCTCCGGACCATGGCTTGAACCAGGGCCGGACGCGAGAGATCGCCGCCGCCAATCGCCGCTACAAGGACACGGCGGTGCTCCGCCCAAGCGGGGCAGACCTCTACGGTGTGCTCCACCGTGTCCTCCGGACGATCCTCGCAGTGGAAACACCCGGGCGTTTCCTCCCGCCCGATTCGGTGCAGGAACCTCCCGAAACAACCGTGTCCGGTGAGGATCTGCGTCAGGCGGTAGGTGAGGGCGCCGTGGCGCCTCTCTAGCCACTCCTCAAAGAGGGGACTTATCGCCACTATGGTAGCGTGCCCTGCACGGGGTTGCAACAGTCGCTCTCTCCATGTCGCCATGAGATCACGCCGGAGGTCTGTCCGCTGAGCGGCAATTTGCCGCGGCAGCGGAGTTTCCCCCCGACGTAGTGCCTCCGCGCGCCATTCATGCAGGCGCGCGAGGACTATCGCCTCCAGATCCCATGGCGGCAATCCGGCAAGGAGGCTAGCCGCCTCGCCGGAGATCGTGCGGTACCCCCGGATTAGCCTTATGGCTATCACCTTTTGGGGCGCGTTCAACTAGTGGGCAGCTTGCCGCCTCAAAGAACGCGCCCACACCGGGGCCCCGTAAAGGGCCATGGACCGCACGACCCCCGCGTATAGCCTCCGGCAGGAGGCGTTTGGACCCCTCAGGTTGGGCAAGAGCCGCTTGAAGGCAGCCCCTGTCCGTTCCAGTTTGGGAGCCAAACGTCGGAAGTGCTCCACGAAGTTCCACCGGCTGTCGAGGACGAGTCCTAGGTACTTCAACGTCGACCCGACGCCGATGGAAACCCCTCCTGCCGTCAGTAGGGATCCCGACGGTGGCGCATTCCGAGGCCCATGAAAACACATGGCCTCGGACTTGTGCAATGCCACCTCGAGACCCAATTGCCGGATCCTCTCCACGACTATCGCAACCCCGCGTGTCATGTTTTCGGCCGCCGCCTCGTGCGACCTCCCTTGTGCCAGTACCAGCGTGTCGTCAGCGTAGCAAACTACGCTGACGCCGGTAGGGAGGTCGGCGCGCAGCACCCAGTCGTAACCGATGTTCCACAGGGCCGGTCCCAGAACCGATCCCTGTGGAACACCGCACGACATCTCTCGCCGGTTCCATTCTCCGCTCCGACCGGGGTAGATGACGGCCCTATCCGTCAAGTAGTCCCCGACTACACGACGAAGGTAGGTTGGCACCCGGTGATACCGGAGTGCCTCCCCAATGCAGCTCCAGGGCATGGAGTGAAGGCGTTGGCGATGTCAAGAGACACCGCCAAGACGACCCCGCCCCGGGACACCGCGTCCCCCGTCGTGAGGGCTCTCACGCGCATGATGGCGTCCACCGTGGAGCGCCCCTTGCGGAAACCAAACTGGTGTTCCGCAAGATCTGGCCCCATCCCCGCAAGGTGCCCGGCGAGGCGGTTGGCAATGACTCTTTCAAAGAGCTTGCCCACCTCGTCGAGCAACACGATGGGCCGGTATGCGGACGGAGAGTCCGCAGGGCGCCCTGGTTTCCGGATGAGGACCAGCTTCCCCGTCTTCCAACGAAGCGGAAACTGGCCTCTCTCCAAGCATGCGCTTAGGAGCCCTTCCAGTCGGGGCCCGAGAGCCTCAGAGGCCAGGACCCAGGCTTTGCCAGGCAAGCCATCGGGTCCCGGGGCGGCGTTTCTGGTTTTCAGCCTGCGTACCGCCACTCTCAGGTCTACCCCAGTCACCTCCGGAACGTCGTCATCGTCATCGGTGTGGTCCGCTTCCGGCACCGCACGCGGCGGCGGAGCTATAGGCGGGGGAGGATGCTCCCCTCGCGAAGGGAACAGAGCGCTCACCACGTCCTCCACGAGCTCAGGCCGGAGACTCTGCGTTAGCGGGGGGGCCCGGGTGCGGAGTTTGTCCCGCACCATCTTGTAAGGGCGCCCCCACGGATCTCCGTTCAGAGACTCCAGCATCTCCTCGCGGGCCAAGTTCTTGGCCCGCCGGACAGCCTCTTGGAGGGCGGTCTTCGCCGCTCTGTACCCCTCGTACAGCTCCGCCTCAATGGCTGCCGCATCCGGAGGACGGATGCGGAGCCTGATTACTTACTACTTATAATTAATCTTTTAATTATGTTTTGCGCTCAATTCAATGCTGTGCACGTTACCTACAAACTTAACTAAATTCACGGACAATTCCGTGTACAGTTAACTAGTTCTCGTTAATTGGAATTAGCTCTCGAGCTCTCGGGTGTATCGACGTTTCGGCGTAAAGGCCATTGGCAATTTACGAATTCAGATGGCACTAATTTGCCTCTGGGACATGCAAAAGTGACCGCTTGTGTGACGTCGCATTTGAACAAGGTTGGGAATACCGTGAAGTATTAAAACTTAAAATACTATAAAAGACAGTAACCACCTTTAGTCGTATATTTCCAAGAATTTTAATTGGATGAAATTGTTTTCTAATAACGCAACCTATTTGCGCAGAGTTTATGCTTCGCCATATTTACATGTTAGCCTTCTTCTAAACTCCTTGTAAATACTTGTACTACTACTATTGCTACACTTCAAGTACTTCAACCAACTTATTTGTACAGGTGGGAAAAGACAGGACTAAAATATATGTACCAAGTTTGACATATCGATGCAAGTTTTCTTCACAAGCAACGACATCATGATCTGCATACTTGAAGTGGTCATACTATACTTAACTTGTCTTGAAAACATAGGAGACGGTAATACAAAAGATAGTTATTGATTTTTTTTTTAAATTTTGTCATTTAGGTATTACCAAATGACATGTATTTAACGCGGCGACAAATTAATCTGATTTAGGGTTTTAAAAATAATTAAAATGGGTAGCATAAATAATAGGTTGGCAGCTACAGTGAAGTAGCATTTTAAGTATAAAGTAGCAGATTGTAGATAAGGCGTAATCGACGTAGCCCCGTTGAGCGGGGCTCCTATTTATGTGTGCAGGGTTTAAAGTAACCTAACACGAAGGGGATTCCGGGGTCTTAGTTCGCTCACTTCGCTTGCTCACTAGACCCCGCCATCCCCTTCGAACCTAACCTGTCCGAGTCAGGGTGCCACAAGTCTCTCTCAGCCTTCGCTCGCTTCCTATATTCTCCTTGCCGCAATGACCGGATAAATAGTTACTTGGTACAACAAATCGTAGCACCGTGCACCGTTGTCCTTCAAAATTAGATAAGTCATAGCGTAATTAAAAAACATAGTACTTGTTCATATTTAATAAACAATAAGCAAGAATCCTAATTAGGAGGATGGGGTTCAGTTTCTATGGGAACATGGAACAATAGGACTCATTGTTGGTGCTCATTTGAAAGGGTTCATACTTATGAAAATTTAAAGCATTTTGTTGAAGGCAAAATAGAGGATTTTTGTATAATCTTTTCTTACAGACTAATTATGAATCTTTGAAATTCCTTTAATATCTCCTCCAAGATTTTAGTAAAATATGTTAAAACAACAGATTATGGATAGCTTTCCGAATAATAGTGACTGTACCGGTGACTATTGACACACGGCGACATATGAAGCTGTACATTTCCAGTATAACTTGGCCTCGCTTTGTATAGATTTTCTATACAATGAGAGATCCGCATACACTGGTTTTGAATAGCTTGATTGGCCGTCGTGCGTACTTACTTACCAACCACTAAGTTCTAGGTTACGTATATTCCAAATAGTGTCGGCTCAAACATTAAGACGTAGCTTAGCTGCACGCGTAGCATGACCACCGTAGAAACGGGTTTTTTAGACGGAAAAATCAATAAAATGACAGATTGTGTCGACACAATGACAGATTTCTTTTCACTATCTGCCATTTTGTCGATTCTTCCGTCAACAAAATCCTTGTCTGCGGTGGTCATGCTACGCTGTTCGTAATTCAGTAGATTCCTACCCCCATAGGAATGGATTTCTTTTTCGGAAGAATCGACAAAATGACAGATAGTGCAAAAAAACTGTCATTGTGTATGTTACTACGGGGGCTGGTATCTTTTTTTTTCCAAAATCTCTCCGTTTGAGAACTTTAATTTTCTGATGAGATAACCTATAATGTTACAAACTCCTTGAATATCTATACCTAATACTTCTCGATAATAAGCCTCACCTGATTGTTGTGGCAAACTTCCACTAACTTGCCTTGTTAAATGTTAAGCAACTTCTTCTGAACACCAGCCAATTTACTGAGTTTTGTAAATGTTTCAATAGAGATGCTAGCAAACTTTGTGAGTATCTACGGTACTATTTCTAAGTGGACTTTTTACAAGATCAGAATGCTGCTTTCTGAACAGTTTATACAACATTATTTTAGATATATGCGAAACCTGAATATAGTTTGTTCAGAATAAGTAACTGAATCGATTCCAATAATTTTTAAACCATGTTATATTTTGTCCCAAAAATATTTAAAAATGTTACAAGTTGGACACCGAGGGACACTAAGTACCTATCGCAATCATTTAGGTACCTACTGCCAAATTATTATTATCAATGAGCTCAAGACGACGCTGGAGGCGCGCGAGCGGCTGCGCCGCGTGGTGTCCACGTATTTGTGCGGACAACCAGGTAACAGAACAAGCTTATAACTTTGGGATTTTTTTATAATACAGTTTAGAAATTTTGTACATAGATTCTTTACATAAAAATACTAGACACGTGTTTCAGGTTACGCATATACTAAAACTAATGTTGTATAATTATTGTTTAATAGCTGTTGCCCGCGAGCTTCATAATCAGCCTATAATGTTCCCACTGCTGGGACACACGGCCTCCTCTCTATAAGAGGGAATAATCCACCACGTGGGCCCAGTGCGGGTTGGTAGATGTCACATGTCTTCGATTTTTGGTTCTAGGACGTGTCGGTTTCCTCACGATATTTTCCTTCACCGTTTTGAGAGCAGTGGTGATGGTGATGAAATAAATTACACAAAGTAATGCGCCTGCTTGGGTTCGAACCCACGAGTTACTGTTCGGAGGTCGGGGCCGCCACCACTGGGCCACCGCTGCCTGCGAGCATCGTCCGCGTGTAATTAAGAATATTACTTCCCTATTTTAATCTAGTATTACATGGGTTGGTACTTACAACGTATTATTCATGTTTGGTCTAAGGACTCTTCCTTACAAACAAAGAAACTGAAGCAGTATTATGATAGCCAAGTTAAACTAAACTTAGTTTTTGGGAACCCCTCATTTATACGGTGCATAATAAATTATAACATAAACACAATTTGTTTTTCAATTTTGTCTGTCTGTTTATTTCGGCCTATCTCCGAAACGACAGAACCTATTTTGACGGGACTTTTATTGGCAGATAGCTGATGTTATAAGAGGTAATCAGGTTTTTATTTTAGATAAAGGATTAGGGTTCCGCGCAAAACAATTTAAACCCTTGAAATTGAAAACAAAACTCGATTCAAAAAGGGAAATAATTATTTTTTTATAATTATTTCACGTGAACGGAGGTCGCGGGCAACAGCTTGTATTATATACATCTATACAAATAAATAAAATTGAAGTGTCTGTTTGAAATATCAAAATAACAGCTTTTTACTGAATCCAAAAATAACACTGTAGGGGTAGGGCAGACAAGACTACGTGGAGTAGGTTTTGCAGTGATTTGTTTCTGTCACTAACTTTTATAGCACAACATATTAACTTATTACGACAATATTTTAATTTAGGGTTAAAAATTAAATTGAAATTATACCAAATAATCGTCGCTCGTGACTCGACATTATGCGGAATTTTAACTTTGCCAAAGGTATTAATTCTGCCGTCTAAAAATAAGCACGCAAATTCAAACATATTAACATTCAGCGAAACAATAGTTATATTCAATAATTTTTTGCCTTAAAAATATTCGTTTAAAGAAGATTATGCCAAGTGTGTTATGAAAAATAAATTTCGGAGCATCAAGATTCTGCCAGATAGACCTTTACTGGACACCCAAGGGAGGACATCGCCGCCAAGGTCGACCTTAGTTCAGTAGTGAGACATAAAATAGTCGAGAAAAATAAAACGTAAGCCTTAAAACTACTGACGCCTGCAGCTATATTGATTACCAATACTGCGCCGTTTACCCACCAACTTTGCTATTTGCTTAGATCAGGCTCTATTTACTTTCATACAAAATAATATTGTTTGTAGAACATTCTTATTTAACATCTTAAGATCACGCCTGTAATTCCCGAAGAGTAAGGCAGAGGGATCCACTGGATGCGAGACGCGCGGGACCGGTCAATGTAGCGACACTTGGGGGAGGCATATGTCCAGCAGTGGACGTCTTTCGGCTGAAATGATGAT
Organism: Noctua janthina; assembly: GCA_963576755.1. Classification (NCBI taxonomy): domain Eukaryota; kingdom Metazoa; phylum Arthropoda; class Insecta; order Lepidoptera; family Noctuidae; genus Noctua; species Noctua janthina. The sequence continues at coordinate 13,590,295 of OY755055.1, forward strand.
GATGATGATCAAGACAGAGGTGTACCTAATAGTAGACTCACATTACCCCAGTTATGTTTAAGTCCAGGAGCGAGCCTATTACCATCAACCCGGTACAGATACGGACTCCGTGGTTGTCTACGGAGAAATTTCTGATGGAAAAACTCAATAACACGTTTCCCGACCCGGGAAGCAAACCCAGAACCTCATGCTCAACGGTCGCACTTGCGACCACTAGACCAACGAGAGTAGACAGTCCTTTACAATGTTTTTGAATATGAACTTGATCTGATTTTTTTTTATTATTCCTTTATTCATATCCAGACATAAATTACGTTTTTAAATATTTCAATCTCAAAAAAAAAACATTTAAAATATAAAAAAATAGTAGCCCACTGGTATCAGGAACAGGGTCCAAACTACCGGCAGTCAGGGCTCCAGAGAGAGGAACCTCCTAACAACACAAGCCGTGTCCAGGAGTACTATTTTCTGAATCAAGACCTTGATCCAGCTGCCTAACGAGAGCCTCCTCAGGTATTGATCGAGGCTCTTGGCAATTAAGCCATGGGCTGATACAACTATCTGCGCAATGATCGCTGAGTGCACATCCCACATGTGGACAACCTCGCGGGCCAAGTCAAGATAATTGATTTGCTTATCTTTCTCGGCTTTCACGAGTTTCATGCGGGACCGTTACGTCAACAATCATTGCGCGCCCCTCTGATCGATCCACCACCACTATATCAGGTTTATTGGCTACAATAGTCCTGCCAGTGATGATGTATTGAGCCCAGTACAATGTGATATAGCCGTTTTCGAGAATTAGGTCGGCCGATTCCACAAGGCTGTATTTTAGAGTAAGTTGCTGATGGATAATCCTGGCTACAAGGTTGTTTCTATGCAAGCACTCATCACTCTAGGGCGAGTATATCCCTCCCGGAAGCAGATCAGTTTGCCGGTGAGTGCTCTGGCCCCACTATTACGATCAATCCTGTACTGCCATGAATGTACGACTAGTTTAGGTCGTGTAGCTCTGTCATTAGAAAACTTAATAAATACTTTTAATACCCGAACAAATAAATTTTATAATCTTACCGTCTGGTCAAAGACAAAGAATTTACATGGATACAAAAGTTTAATGAAATATTCAGTTATGTTACGGAGGCTGCGCGACCTTAGCCCGGATAACAACAGGTCAGGGATAGGAGTGACACTGTTTGAGCAGAGTAGGTAGGTCGATACGTTAGTACTGGGTAATACGATTACATACCCCATGGTAAGACTAGCTGTCAGACTTTCGGGCCACTGACTACCTTTAACGACTGTCTAAGATCTACAAATGACAGCCGGGATGAGGCACGCAGGAAACTCGGTATGTAATGGGTGATCACCCATCCACGGACCAATCTAGGATCTGAAGATGTGCCTGAAGATCGACCCGAGCGGCTGTTATTATTTAGCCACGAGCTCCTCCCACACCACACACCTTAGATCTATTTTTTATGATTTGTAAGAAATAGGCTCTATTGTATTTTACGTCAGATATCTGAAATCATGTCTAAGTAAGTCAGATATTTGATACCTCACCTTTTCCTAACCCTCTTTGTGTTTTATTGAGCTCGGAATAGCTTGCGTAGGTAACACGCCGTTTTTAATTCACAAAAAAAAACCATTAACATCACAATAAGAAAATGGTTAAGAAATAATATTAATATTTTTAATTCCCATTTCATATTAATATATTTTAATTCCCATAACCAATATTTACCAACCGTCATTGGTATAACCCAGCAACTCCCAAACTATAATGGTAAAAACCCGAAACATTGTCTTTTCCTTACATTTACGAACTAATGTTGGTAAAGATTTTCTAGTAAAACGTAAAATGTACCAATATTTATTTTTTAAACACGACTGCATAAATAGTACATTGTACCTTTGCCGACCATAGCAAGTTCATCGGCTCACAATCTTCCCCTTCTGGCCGACCCCTCCCCCTTATCGATTGTCCGATACCACAAAAGGTAAGCCCTCAAACAGCTGAAGTCTAGATAACGAGAATCTTTGGTCTGTATCTTTGCCTTCAGCAACTATTCTATTTCTGGAAGCCAGGTAGGTACAGTCAGGTACAGTTCGAAACTATATAATATTATACTGTACTGATACGGGAAATTTGTAGGATTTCTACACACATAACATTATGTCTGTAACCCCACATTTTGCCAATGATGTTAAGTCCCATAATTATTATAATAAAAAACCGGCCAAGTGCGAGTTGGACTCGCGCACCGAGGGTCCCGTATAAGCTTGTAGGTATTTTGTTGTCAAACAACATAAATTTACAGTTTTCAGATTTTTTCCTTAACACGTGCTGTAAGGCATTGCTTCTTGCGATATTTCATGATTTTAGATCAACAGGAAATAGGTACCCGGTTTTGATTCCCTAGTGAAATCGAAAAATATGCGACATAAACATATATCATATCTTTTGGTGGCGTTGACTTCAAGTATGATTTTGTTACTGCTCCAAGGGGCAGGACCTAAGTATTTGATATTCATTTTTCAACTTGATACCTCCACGCGTTCCTAAGAAAAAGGGTCTTGACAGACCGATAGACTGACCGACGGACAGCAAAGTGTTCCTATAAGTAGGAATTTCTCAGAAGTGGTGGTGTGTGACACCCCCGTGTCTTGGAAATCACGTAATGCCGTTGATCCTGCGCCTGATTTCACCCCAGTCGTGTCAGAATTCCATCGGATTACGAAAGTAAAGAAACGGATAGTTTACCTGTGTTCGTGCATACACTTTTAAACTGTATATCTCCTGCATACTTGGCTATTATTAAATATTATCTTACATCACACTATCAACATTTTATTGCCAGCGACAGTTCAAACAGTCTGCTTCCTTCCATAAACGGTTATGCTAGCAACACATTCCTATTCATATTTGTCGGATTGTCAGAATTATTTTATTCTGTTAGGCTCGTACATCATGTGGACAGAAGATATTAAAATTTAACACAATAACATGGGACACAATGAATCGGGTACAGTTCCAATACGTCTCAACTCCGGCGCGATCATACATTGAATGTCACCCTCGTCTCGAGCTGAACATCAGGGCTCTGTAAAAGCACGCTGTGGTGTGGGTAGACTTGTGAGTCGGTCGCGTGATGTCACTAATGGCGTAGTTGCGATTCATTTTAAGCTCGTACCAATGACCGTATCCGACATATTCATATCTTTATTTGCATTTCATAATGTGTGAAGATCTTACAATGGGCTTAAAGCTAAGGTACAATTACGGACCCTGCAGGGCACAGCAAAATGTATAAAATGTATGTGTGAAATAAAACTAATACTGACTCAATTTACAATTTTATAACATGTGCTTAATATTAATTTTATTGAGATCTGTCATAAACTTATAACATAATAATTATTTGGTAAGATCACATTAAAACATATTTTATCTAATATAATGTTTATCTATTTATGTAAGAGTGTGAATTCTAAACGACTAACAATGTATGGTGTCTGTTTGTGTTAAATATATTTGTTAGTTATGTATGTATTTGTTTATTGTGTAGTATGCTTTTTTAATTAATAATTGTTTGAGTTTACTCATAAAAGTTGTATCGCTAGTTTCGTTTTTTATTGCATCTGGTAGTTTATTAAATATTTTTATGGACAATACGTATTGAATGTAGGGTCATGCGCGAAGAGGGTAACATTAACATGTTTCTATATCTGACAGATCAGTCGCTATTTTTATCACACTGCGGCGCATCGACGAGTATAATGACAACACTGCTACTCACTGTTTCGCATCGTCAGCATCAGATTGCCGAGCCACTGATAAGCACGCCTGTCTTCGGCTAAGGCTAACTACAAAGGTCAGTGCATACGAGCTATATAATTCGTAAAACCATGGGCTGATTGAAATTCTAAGTAAAAACAAAATAAAAATATATATTTATTTTTGTAAGAAACAAAACTTCACACTTGTAATCCTCGAAGGTTTGTACAGAGCTGTACCTAATAGTTCCCAACATTTCGCCAGTTTCTTTTAAGTCTTAGATAATGGGAGGTGAGCTAATTGCCATCAACCGGGCACAAATCCAGCCTCCGTGGCTGCTACTGAGAAATTCTGTAAGGAAGTTATTAAGAACACATAAACAAGTCAAAATATTTAGAAACTAGAGGAGGTCGGAGTTTCGTATCTGACTGCTCCGAGAAGAAACACCGAAACAAATCCAGAGATCACAGTCTCTTTTAAAGTATTGTCTCATTGTCTTGGTCAGATACCGTCATATAAATTGTTTAATCAATCTACAGGGTTATTTGTAAATCACCAACAACCTCGCAGGAGTAAATTACTAACATCATAACCAACAACATTTGTTCTACGACTTTTTCGAAAACAGGTAAAAAAAATCGACTTTACTTACAAAACTCGATCAGCTGTTCGGACATATGTATGGAGACTTGTATTTTTTTTGTCTGTTTTCGGAAAAGTCGTAGAACAGATGTTGTTGTTTATGATGTTAGTAATCTACTCCTGCGAGGTTGTTGGTGTTTTACAAATAAGCCTGTATATCTTTTCCATCATCACCTGAAATTGAGTACAGTGAAGAACGAAATAAGAGCCTATGCGAAAGCAGACATAAAGCGTCTTCAACACCAGTTGAAGACGCTTTAATTATGCTTACGAATCACTAGCAGCGCAGCTCACTATTCCTGACACCCTGAATCGTTGTGAAGAGACGCAAAATCTTACACCTGGATAGCCTCCAATGAGCTACCGATTACAGAGAGTCAATGAAGAACTGTCTATTCATGACAACACATCAGCTCATGGTCAATGGATTGACATAAGCACGGAGAACAAACAAAAAAAAATATTTTCCAGGTCATTAAACGACTAGATTCGGGCAATCGTTTTCAAGGCATTTCGTATATCGCAAAGACAGGGTTCAGAATCGAGACGAGGTCGACTATACTACATCTAATTGGTGACTCGTGATTGCCGAAGGAGTGTGACACAGTTACGTACTAATCGGTAATAAGCATTGATTAGCACTAGTTTAGACCTCGTGAATTTCAATAATTCAGTATTAGGCAACGCAAATACAATAAACCTTGGTTATGTCAGTCAAATCTACATAGACAGCAATATCATTGCGGTATCATTGGAAAATCATGCGATGATGCGAGATAGAGAGAGAGAGCAAGGAGACATGCTGCGCCGCCTCCAAATAAATTGGGAAAGGAGCAGAAGAATGATGATGATGTGAAGGAACATCTCTGGTTCTCTGAGGAATTACTCCCGTCACCTACCACACTTATTTTTGCCGCTAAGCAGCTTAAAGGGTATGTTGGGTTTGGGGTGCCGGTGTAATTCCAGTCACTTTCAGACATTTCAGCTTTCTCTCTGGGATTGCAACGCATGTACAGTGCGTCTGGCATTGCAGATGACCGTAGCAAGGTGACTTCTTATAGTCACGTGGTCTAATCGTGTTGAGTGGGCTTCAGTGATGCATACAGGTTGAGTGGCTTTTGTGAAGATGCTAATATTAAACAAGCAGGTTAATCAGAGTGATAGGAACTTGAGGGCTCGTGATAATTATCAAGGTCTATAAATACTTATGACTGGAGTGAAAAGTGCTTTATAATGGAATGTTCTAGATAATGAACAAATAAAAACAGTTTATAAATAAGTCTAATAGTTGGTAGAACAAGTTAAGGAATTAACAAAATGTTGTGATTGGATTCTCCTTAAGGGTGTATTCCCATTGACCCCACCACCCTTGGCCCCACTTTTGGGGTCAGAGGAAATTGATTCGAATAATTAAAAATTGTTCCCGTTGGCCACACCGTATTTTTGAGTAATAAAGTATTACTCAAAAATATGGTATGGAATCGAGTAGTGTTAGTACAGTTGTGCTAGTTACGGGCAGTAACCTTACGAACAATACTAGGCTGGCATGAATCCAAGATGGTATTTATTACTAGAAAATCGGTACTTACTCAGAATTACTATAATCGACCACTATGTTGAGCTCATGCCAGCCTGGTACTTTTTGGGGAACATATGTGTCATATTATATGCGTCACTGGCAACAAACGGGAACTTCTTTTCCGTTTGTCGCCAGGGAAAATATAAAACACCTTGATCAGAGCTGTCGTACTGTATGGATCGGAATGTCTATTTGTACACTAACCTACCTTTTATTACACTAATATTATTAAGCCGCAAGTTTGTATTGTGTAATGTATGTATGTGTGTATGTATGTTACTCCTTCACGCTCAAACGTCTTAACAGATTTGGATAAAATTTGGTATCATCATCATCATCATCATCATCATCATCATCATATGCTGGATTAACACTTATGCTACTTTTGATGATCAAATATTTTTTTCCCGAATTTTGACTGAAATCGTCTTTTTGGCGACCAAAAGTACTAGGTCAGCACAAAACAAGGTGTTGTTTATTCAAACGGGGTAGGTAGGTAGGGTAGGTAAGTTGTCTTAAAATCATAGCCCTCAATAAGTTCTCCAATTCATACTATTGCGACAAGTACCAAAGTCGCTGGCCACTGGAGCTACGGCCAATTGAAAATGTTGAAATTCCCTATACAACATTAGTTTTAGTGTATGCGAAACCTGAAACACGTGTCTAGTATTTTTATGTAAAGAATTTATGTACAAAATTTCAAAACTATATCACGAAAAATCACCAAGTTATAAGCTTGTTCTGTACTGTTTAAAATATAACATGGTTTAAAAATGATTAAAATCGATACAGTTACTTATTCTGAACAAACTATATTAAGGTTTTGCATATACTAAAAATAATGTTGTAAAAAACTAGTAATTTGTTTTCAAAGTAGATCGTGTTGAAAACTTTGTGCTACAGCTAAGCACATAGTAAATAATCCAAGGTAGGCTATCGAGGTTCTAGAATCAACTAAGGACTGTGTTACACCCTGTGGAACCCCCTTAAGTTATTAAAGTTTAAATAATAGGTCAAATTTTCAGCATAATACAGTAAAAGGCAACTTTCAAGCGGCCCTATTTCTGTTCTCCAGCGACTTAGGTAACTTGTTGTTTTAGAATGAAGTGAAGTCCTAAATTGTAAGCTAGTATTTGAGATTTACATGTTTCAATAGGGTAGATGACCAAAAATATCTAATTAGTCCGTCAGATAGATTTTCAAAAAATTCTGGACACGTATTTTTCATGTAAACAAAAAATGAAGACGATACAGTGCGTCGAAAACTCGTGTGACGTCACATTTCTGTACACTTTTTACCGGAAAGTGACGTCACAAGCCCCCACTCATGATCTTTGATGTTTTTTATCTTCGTCAATTTTTATTGATTTGATAAAACAAAAAATACGTATCAAATATTTTTCGATAATCTAACTGACAGACTTAATACAATCGTACTTTTTTTACTCAGGAAGCATCCCTTTTCTGTTGGTTGGATCCTTTGGTACCGTAACAATGATATTTGTAAAATAAACCATATCTTGTTTGATATTCACCATATTGCCCAGAAGATAAAACACGCTTGTTAGTTTTGAGTTCCAATTTCATTATCACATTCGATGCAACAAACGTTTTATAAACCCCGCAAACACCTTTAAACACCACGGTAATTATTTATATTGCGCGAGATTACTTGTAGCCTAATATAAAAATTTTCGATTAAAAAACAACTGTTAGAGGAGGTACATACAATAAAATAGCCAGAAACTCCTCCTTTATAAAAAAAGGTATTGGAGTTGTTACCCTACTACACATAACATAAAAAGAGCTTTAGTGACTATAATGTTACAGGGTTCTTATGAAATGGTTTTGACATTCCATATGTTACGTACGGGATGTCAAAACCATGAACTTCTTCATGGCCTAAACTGAGTAAAGTTCTTCATCTAGCAACTCGTTTCAAAAATATAATCAGATTGAATTCGTTGAAAATTGTTGGTAGCTGTGACATAGCAAAGAAAAAGTAGGTATGCAAATGTCATTAAGTAAACTGTTTAATATTTTTTTTATTATCGCACGTAAAAAAAGTAGTTTAGTAGTTTAGCATTCGCGCCCTCAAAAAAAAAAAACTATCCAAAACCGTCTAAGCCGGCAGTTTCAAAAGAGTTTTTATTTTAAAATAAACACTTTGTAATACACACTGTTGGTAGTTCTTGTAGTCTTTCTTGGCCACACACTCGCCGATGTCGCGTACGCGCGAAACTTAACTTTCGTTCATATACGACGGTTAAACTGTTACGTTTCCATATTATTCGATTCAGAAAAAGCAATTAGGACTAATTATTATTGTTTTTTTTAGTAAACACATTAAAATATACCTTTATGCTAAGCTAAAAACAGATATAAAAAGAAAAGCATATTTTCAGATTCGATAGTTTACCTAGGGACAGGTGGTCTGAGACAGAACGTTGTGTATCTGTGAGTTAAATAAAATAAAACAAATTCCAAAGTGACAAACGTTTTTGGGACGTATTCATTATCAGAATAATGTTACTACTCTTTAATATTATGAAATGTATGACGACGGGCTGGCAAGTGTGTTAACGTCTAGGCATTTTTTGCTTGACTTTTTCCTTGCCGGAAAAAATCTGCTCATCTTTACAGGCCTCGGTGTTGGTGATCGGGAAAGTTTAATATTTAGTGGGTTGACTTATATTTTGATATGACTGAGTATGATAAATTGACCAACACCAAAACATAGTTGTAGAGAGGAAATAAAATTGTATAATGCTACTACTGTAACTTTTTTTTACTGGTGACTGGTACATGGTTTGTGTTTTTATTTTAGTATATTCGTGTAAATATAAGATTTTAAACTTTCATGGTCACTAAAATTATTATAACTAGAAGACGGGATATTTACCATGTTTAACATGGTAAATATCCCGTCTTCTAGTTATAATAATTCGTGTAAATGTCTATTTACATTAATCTAAATTTTGATATATATTTATAGTATTTTATATATCCTTGTAGTCAATCTTAGTAATATTTAAAATTTTTACCTACCACTGCTTGTATCTGCATCACCCAAAGGTTGACTGGTAGAAAATGGGTATGGCATTAAGTCCGCCTCTGTCACAGATAATATAATACTACGGCCTCTGTACTTTTGTGCTTGAAGTGTTAAATAAATAAATAACTGCTACATTCTTTTTATATGTAAAAGCACATAAAAAGGTTAAATTGTTACTAAAATGGTTTACAATGTTTCAGAATGGATTCAGAAAATCACAATAGATTACACTCCCTGATAAACAGTCACGATTAGGTGTATGACATACATTTATGTAGCACATTGTCAGTCTCTCGTTTCACTGGCTGCAGAATCACACACTCCTGTTTCATAGGTGCAACAATCTTAAATAATAATGAGGGCCTTGTGTGTAAAAAAGACGATATTTTTTATCATAACGTTGATAATGTTGCTACTTTTATACAATGCCGCGAAAACGAATACTTATGAAACACTTTTAGACAGTGGCGAGTTAATAAGTGAGCGGATGTTAGACAAAAGTGAAGTGATTCAAAATGTATCTCAAAACAATGTGGACTTAAAATATATTTTACAATGGACGTCACCGCTAAATGTACCATTCGTGTATATGGGCAAGGGACAGGATGGATTTATTGAACGAAAATGTCCTTACACAAACTGTATAGTGACTGCAAATCGCTCATACTTCGATAACGATATTACGAAATTTGACGTCATAGCTTTCGCAGGGCCAGAAGTTATCTTTTATGGTACTTCTAAATTACCTGAAAAAAGATCCCCGCACCAGAAGTATGTTTTCGCAAGTATAGAATCCTCAGAAAATTATCCGCTGTGCTCTAATAAATTTAACAAGTACTTCAACTGGACATGGACTTATAAATTAGATTCTGAAGTAAGATGGGGTTATTTAACTATCAGAGATAAAAATAAGACTATAATTGGACCAAATAAAGTAATGAATTGGATAAAATTGAAAGATATGGATCCAGTAAGTGACGATTTTAAACAACAGCTTAAGACGAAAACCAAAGCTGCAGTTTGGTTCGTATCTAATTGCCATACGAAGAGTAGAAGAGAACGTCTTGCTGATAAACTAAAAGAAGAATTACTAAAATTCAAGTTGAACTTAGATATATTTGGTACCTGTGGACCCCTAAGTTGTTCACGAGATGGTAAAGATGATTGCGACAAAATAATCAAATTGAATTATCACTTTTATTTATCGTTTGAAAACTCTTTTAGTGAAGACTACGTCACTGAGAAGTTATACAGAGCGTTGAACAACGACGCTGTGCCTATAGTATATGGTGGTGCTAATTACACTAGGTAAGTTTTAATGAGGATTTCAAACTAGTTTAATCTTTCATTGAATCGTGTTTTAAACACACAAATAGACCTATCAGCCTAAATGGTCTTATCGTTAGGACTTAGACGTAGTCTTTGTTAGATGAAGTGGACCGTATTTCAACTGCATGTGAACCCAGCGGAGGGCAGTAAGCGTCACATAATATCAACATAGTTTTGATTCTATAATATACCGGTGTCCTCACGATGCGTTTCTTTACAGTTTTAAGAACAGTGGTAATAAAACAGACTTCCCAAAGTAAAGTACTATCCTGAGCCTCGTAAGAAAGGTTGCCACGGAAACTCGTCAGTAATAAATGTGGCAAGTAATGATATTATTATCATTAACTTGCCACAGAGAAGCGCTCTTAGGTTAAGGCGAGGTTATCCAGATAAACGTCGTTTTGTATTGTGTTTTATTCCTACATAGCACGGATTTAAATTCTGAAAAAAACAAATTACATATTTCACACTTCGATATTCCAGCAAAGCGATACACGATTACTTGCACTTTGTTGCATCCAATTAAATCGCAAAGACAAGTCTAAATGATGGTTTTTAATATTATATCATTTGAGTTATATTAGGTTTTTAACAATAAAACTTATACCATTATAAAGGTCGTAAAAAATGTGACAGTAAACGGCAATCATAATTTGAAATATTTAAAAAAACCTTAACAACCCTTTCCAAAATTTGCTGTTTTCATCATTTCTTGCTCGCATCGCGTGCTTCAGTCCCGAGCGGAACGCGTTGGAGGTCGGACGTGTGCCAATTTTTCGAACCCGCCACCCCACCCCCGCTAAGTTCTGTTACGAGCTGAGCCAAAAATAGTTTGTAAAAAATAATACTTAGTAAACACCGAGCCTAGGTTTATTTGAAATGTTATTTGTTCACAGTAGGTACCTAATAGGGAACGTAGTCAGAAGGTAGAAGATAAGAGTTACGCAATAGAAAGAGAGGCAGCTTCTAGGAGAATATAACTGTAGGTAATTAGCGCTGCGCGGCCGGAATTGAACTTTATTGTGTCGTAGCAAAAGTCGCTATTTATGATTTCGCAATATTATTTATAAATTTTGGTAACTTTGGAATGGGCAACTACAGTACTTTCACAGTTATTATGCCTTTTGAATGGGACTGTAGCTTCATTTTATTATCTTTTTTTCGACAATTCAAAACTGCCTGTAACTGGCCTACTAAAATCAAAACATTTATTCCACTATTTTTTTTTTTGTAAGGAGTTCTAATAAAGTTTTGTGTAAGCCGAAGATTATCGAGTTCGACATGGGCAGAAAAAAAAAGTATGTAGGGGAGAACGAGATAGAATGAGTAATGGTCGTGGTCGATATCGTATTTTGTACGCACGACGGCCCATCAAGCTGTACAAAACCAGTTTATGCGGATCTCTCATTGTATAGGAAATCTATACAAAACAAGGTCAATTTATGGGCTGGAAATGACAGCTTCATGTGCCGCCGTGTGTACCTACTAGTTTTTTTTATTTAGTTGACTTATTTACATATTTAAGATAAAATCACTTTAATTATTTTTATTTACTTCCTCTGCATTTTATGTTTTACTTTTTTTTCGGTTTTTTCGTCATGGGTGTCATTTTCATGGTTTTCGGGGTCACTGATAACGAAAATGAGGTCAAATTGAAAATCCAAGATAACGCCAATGAAAATTTTCGGTTTTGTCGTCATGGGTGTCATTTTCGTGGTTTTCGGGGTCGCTGATAACGAAAATGAGGTCAAAATGAAAATTCAAGATGGCGCCGACGAAAATTTTCGGTTTTTTCGTCATGGGTGTCATTTTCGTGGATTTTGTGGTCGCTGATAACGAAAATTTGGTCAAAATTAAAATTCAAGATGGCGCCAATGAAAATTTTAGGTTTGTCGTCATGGGTGTTATTTTTGTGCTTTTCGGGGTCGCTGATAACAAAAATTAGGCCAAAATGAAATTCAACATGGCGCCGACGAAAATTTTCTGGTTTTTTTTTTGTCATGGGTGCCGGTTTCGTTGTTTATAGGGTCGCTGATAACGAAAATGAGGGCAAAATGAAAATCCAAGATGGCGCCGACGAAAATTTTCGGGTTTTTTTGTCATTGGTGTCATTTTCATTGTTTTAGGAGTTAATGAAAAAAAAAATTTTTTTGTTTCTGTTTATTTTGAACTTGTTTTGCGTTATCAGTGACCCCGAAAACCATGAAAATGATCCCCGTGACGTAAAAACAAAAAAATAATTTTTGGTGTTATCGAATTTTCATTTTGACCTCATTTTCGTTATCAGCGACCCCGTAAAGCATAAAAATGACACCCATGACGACAGAGCTGAAAATTTTATTTGGCGCCATCTTGAATTTTAATTTTGACCTAATTTTCGTTATCAGCGACCCCGAAAACCATGAAAATGACACCCATGACGAAAAATCCAAAAATTTTCGTCGGCGCCATCTTGGATTTTAATTTTGACCTAATTTTCGTTATTAGCGACCCCGAAAACCATGAAAATGACACCCATGACGTAAAAACAGAAATTTTCGTCGGCAGCATCATGGATTTTCATTTTGTTCTCATTTTCGTTATCAGAGACCCCGAAAACCACGAAAATGACACCTTTGACGACAAAGCTAAAATTTTCATTGGCGCCATCTTGAATTTTAATTTTGACCAAATTTTCGTTATCAGCGACCACGAAAACCATGAAAATGACACTCATGACGAAAATACCGAAAATTTTCGTCGGCGCCAGCTTGGATTTTCATTTTGACCTCAGTTTCGTTATCAGCGACCCCAAAAACCACGAAAATGACACTCATGAAGAAAAAATCGAAAATTTTCGTCGCCGCCATCTTGGATTTTCATTTTAGCCTAATTTTAGTTATCAGCGACCCCAAAACCCACGAAAACGAAACCCATGACAACAAAACCGAAAAAAAAGTAAAGCATTATTTTTTTAAAAACCGAATGGCGCGTGGCGTGTAGTTTTGAATCATACCCGTATTCATGATCTTAGTGTCAGTCAGATTTTAAATTTACCTTATTCACAAAAATAAATAAGTATACCTTCTTATATTTAATTATATCTACTTATTTTAATTGTTAGTAATTAGGTTCACGTTCATAGAATACGTAGGTTCTTAATCTATCTATAACCAATACTTTCTATAAAAATAAAACAAAGTGAACTTATACATTTCAATTCAAGTTGTTTTACTGCATCGCTCTACCCTGTAACGCAACTTAGTACCTATCCGAGTTCGTGAACTCATGACCAGTGCGCTAAGCGCCCGCGTTTTCGCGCCGCGTAATTTGTTACGTATCGCCTCTCCGTGCGGGGGCTGGGGTAAGCGATTGATGCATACGGTGCTCGGGGTAACCTCGCCTTAAGAGCGCTTCTTTGGACGCCTGAACAAGGTATTAAATAGCCTTCTTTCAGGCGGGAACAACGTGCGCGCCATCAACGGTTGGGTCATGCCGGTTTTAATGTACTCTTTCGACATACTCAAATGGACTCAGACCGAACTCGATGCCCTGGAAAGGAGAGTTCGTACACTGCTGACCGCAAACTGGATGCATCACCCACGATCATCGGTGATGAGGCTATACATCCCGCGGAAGTGCGGGAGTCGAGGTTTTTTAAACGCGAAGACCCTTCACAACCGTGAGATGTGCAGTCTCAGTGAATATTTTTTAAAAGCCGATGGGTATGCACCGGTGGGTATGCACCGAGGTGTGGTCGCAGTGGACAAAGGACTCACCCCGCTGTCCATGGCTAAAGAGAACTGGCGCAAACCTGTAGTACTTACTACCGATGACCGCAAGGCAGTATGGCAAAGCAAGGAGCTTCACGGGCGCTTCTACCGGGCTCTTCATGGGCCCGATGTAGATTTTCTAGCGTCCGTGTCCTGGTTACATTTCGGCGACCTCTCTGGGGAAACTGAACGTTTTGTCTGTGCGATTATGGACGAAGTTATGTTGACGAACAACTACCGGAAATAAATTATGAAGGACGGGACGGTTGACGTGTGTCGGGCATGCCACCGTCCGGGTGAGTCCATCAGACATATTATTTCTGGTTGTTCTCGTCTGGCTAACGGCGAGTACTTGCACAGGCACAACCAAGTAGCCAGGATTATCAGCAACTTGCCTTAAAATATAAACTTGTGGATTCTGTGGTACTGTACTACAAGTATGTGCCTGACCCAGTTCTCGAGATAGACCATGTCACGCTGTACTGGGATCGGTCTATCATTACTGACAGGACTATTGTCGCCAATAAGCCAGACATAGTAGTGATAGACCGATCAGCGCGCCGCGTAATGATAGTAGATGTTACCATCCCGCATTATGAGAACATCGTGAAAGCTGAGAAAGATATAAATAAAATATCTTGACTTGACACACGAGGTTGTCGACATGTGGAATGTGAACTCGGCTATCACTGTGCCGATCGTCGTGATGGCTAATGGCCTTATAGCCAAGAGCCTCGACGACCATCTTTCGAGGCTCTGCTTAGGCGGTTGGATCAAGGGCCTGATTCAGAAGGCAGTACACCTCGATACGGCTCGCATTGTGAGGATGTTCCAGTCTCTGGAGCCCTAACTACCGGTAGATTGGACCCTGCTTCCAATACCGGTGAACTACTATTTTTTATTATAACTAGAAGACGGGATATTTACCATGTTTATTGTTTTCTCAAAGAAAACATATATAATAATTTTAGTGACCATGAAAGTTTAAAATCTACTATTTTTTATATTTTTAAATGTTTTTATATGGTTTTTATTAAGAGATATTTAAAAAAATAATTAGTGTTTAAGAAAATAAATAAAAGGCAATAACCCTAATATCTTTTTACAGATTTATGCCGGATGGTATTTACCTGGATGCTGGGCTGTTAAATACTGAAGAACTAGCCAAAAAAATGTATGAATTAATTAATGACCCGGAAAAATATGCAGAGTACTTTAAATGGAAAAATCATTACTCGTATCATATGAAAAGTGAAAGTGTTGAAACTGATCCATATTGTTTATTTTGTACCACTTTAAATGACGAACAAATGGTAAAGACGACTACAGGGTATGACGATTTTCGCAACTGGTGGATGTCTCCACCGTCTCGATGCTGAACTGTATCAAGTGAAAAAAGCTGTATTCTCATTTTCTTTTGGTTTATGAATAATTGTTGCGTGTTTTTTACATTCTACGGGGTGAAAGGGGTAGCCCTGCACAAACTGATGGGGTAAATTCAGTATATCATACTAAGATGACAGGTTCAAGAAATTATTTCAGGAATGTTATGGGGTCATTAAAAAAAAAAATAAACATGTATGTTATGGGAATCCATTAAATTTGATTTGTTTTATTTACTAATACGCAATATATCGTTACTGTGGCAAAACGCACGTAGCGAACGGCAAGCGCGACGATTAGTTCGATGAACTCTGTAGTTACGCAGGGAGTGAATAGCTGATTTCACGCGTCGTTCGTTAGAGTATTTCAACATCCATTGTTGGATTTTTGATTTATGTATAGCTGTATTATTTACATAAATGGAGTGCAGGGAACGTAATTTTACATTGAAATAAAGGAACAGTAACGAAAAACAAAATAAAAAATAAAAATTTCCGGAGAAAAATGCCGGAGAAATATGATTCAAAATAAGGAGCTGAATGCACCCTTTCAGTTTGTGGAGGACTAGTCGTCCCTTACACCCTGTATATTAAAGGAAATAAAATTTTAATAGTCTTTAATTCATGCCCACTGTGTCAGTTCTTTTATAATAGTAGAACCATACGATCAATCGGTACGCAGATATAGTTAGTGTTATCGAAAAACACACTGCAAGATATTACTGCAAGACTGCAAGCCCTTGATTACAGCTATCCGATCTGTGGAAAGCGGCATAGATTTGCTAAGTAGGTATCGGTGCTTGTGAACTGGAACAATGAATAGATGAATTTAATTTGTTCAATGTTATAATATACGATCACAATGTCCACATATTAATAACTGGTAACTACGTAAAACCATCAAACTGTACTGTATTCAACAATTTGCATCTAATAGTCAGTAATCAAACTTACGCCCGATTCCTATGACTAAAATCAAGTCAATATAAGTGGCCATATCATAGTATCGTAGTTATGTCATATTGTTTATTTATTATTTATGTGTTATGGATCTCTGGTCTGAAAATAAAGATTTATAATATTTCCTTTGTTTATATTTTTACAAATCATTTACATTTTTAAATATTTCTATACAAAGTAATATAAAAAAATATAAAAAATAAAATATATAAAGTAATATATAAAAAAAAAACATTTAAAAATATAAAAAATATTAGCTCACCGGCATCGGGAACAGGGTTATAAAAATTATTATTATAAAAATTTGCTAACAAATTGTCAATGCATAAGACAGATAAAATTAGTTGTATCGCATCCTAATTAACATGACTGTTTTTTGACGCTTCGATTATATTATTTTCGTTCTTGAAACCGGGTGTTACTAATGATTGATTTATTTTAGAAATAACGCTGAGAACCAGGATTGGTAAACTTCTTCTTCTTGGTGTTGAATATTCCCATTCTTAACATAACATAAAAATAACATGATGCCTGTAATCCCCGGAGAGTTAGGTAGAGTTGTACGTAGTAGTAGGTACACCCACTTTTCGCCAGTTATGTTTAAGTGCCATGTACAGGGGTCGAGCCTATTCTCAGCAACCGGGCACATTTCCAGACTCCGTGGCTGCTACTGAGATATTCCTGATCAAAAAACGCGAAAACACTGGCCGACCTGGAAATAGAAAGACAGAAAAAAAAAAAAAAGTCCTCATCAAAAGTGCTTGCGACCACTAGATAGACCAACGAGGTATTCTTATTTGAGTCAAATTAACTTTGACCAGAACTCTGCCTTCTCGACTGCGTTCGTAGTAAATTCGCACCGGCCCTTTAAAGTGCGATGGAGTTAGTTAAAACTGAAAATCAAAAGGCGCCTAATTAAATTAGACTGAGTATTAGAAAATTTTAAACGACAACATGGCGTAAGACAGTCCCCCACACCGCTCCTCGCTCTTTAAAAGGTGTTTGGCCAAGATGGCCAAACACCTTTTAAATTGTAATTAGACACAGTAATGTGTCGGTAATTACGTCGCCACGCGAGAGCAGCGGTGGCCCAGTGGTGGAGACCCCGACTTACGAGCAGTAAGTCGTGGGTTCGAACCCAGCCAGGCGCATTACTTTGTGTAAGTTATTTCATCACCACTGCTCTCAAAAACGGTGAAGGAAAACATCGTGAGGAAACCGGCATGTCCTAGAACCAAAAATTCGAAGACATGTGACATCTAAAAACCCGCACTGGGCCCGCGTGGTGGATTGATCGCCCATTCTCTCTCATAGCGAGGAGGCCTGCGTCCCAGCAGTGGGAACATTAATAGGCTGATTATGCTATGCTTATGCTAATTACGTCGCCTACTTTGTAAAAACTACATCACTAACACTAAAGGACACCTAAACGAACGCGTAAATATTATCGGGTTATTAAATTAAATTCGCCACAAAGTAAATTCGTCACATTTTGGTACACTCCATACATTGAAAGTGTATTCGCCACTTGCATTAAAATATGTGTAAATTTGTCACAGGTCTTCATTATACAGGTAATTATTTTAAGTTATTGGTTTTTAGCGCTCGAAATGAAAGTTTATTAATTAAAATAAATTAACTTACAACATAAATTAACAACAGGACACGCAGGACACGATATTAAGTGCCCCATCGTTTGTGGAACAGCACCACATTTACACTGCAGGGCAGAGTCATTAATGAATCTCCACCTGAGCAGGTTTTCCTTGCTGCGACCAACTTGGGTCCGGAGTCTATTTAAAGACTTCCAGGTCAGCCATGGCAACTCATGTCCAGTTGGGAGATTTTCAGCAGGTGGAACGAATGGGTTAGGTAAGGATGCACTACCTCGCCACAGCCTTAGTCTTTCCGTAGACCGCTCGCCAGTGAGTGGGGCGACACACTTTAGAAAGCTGTTTCGGCTTTTCAGCCTTTGCGACACGAGGGTATTTAGATGTAAAGGGTGTCGTGTGTCTGAAATCATTTTGGCTCTTTCACTAGAGCTCGCCACCGTTCTGCGAACTTCTGGTGGCGCTATTCCCACCAGTGGGTACAACATCTGTACCGGGGTCGGTTTAAGGCAACCAGTGATGATGATGACGTTTCATTCAGAGCTGTATCCACTAACTTTGTGTGGGCTGAAGGGCTCCACACGGGGCATGCAAATTCAGCAGCTGAAAAAGATAGCGCCAGCGCAGTAGTCCGCAAGACATGAGGCGAAGCACCCCACTTCGAAGAGACTAGTCGCAGTAAAAGACTGTTACGAGTGTGTACCTTCTGCTTGAAGGTATGGCAGTTTTTGCTAAAAGTCAATGATCTGTCCAGAGAAACCCCAAGATACTTTGGAAAGTTACTGTGCTCGATAGACACCCCATCCCAAACGATGTTAAGTCTCCGCCTAGCCTCTCTGTTTCGAAGATGGAAAACGCAAGACTGTGTTTTGCTCGGATTGGGTTTGAGTGAATTAGCGAGGTAGTATGTGGCTAATTCAACTAGAGCATCTGACAGGCGGACATGGACCGTATGTATTTACTAGAACCCATTATCGTACTGTTCGAATTTCAAATTTTGGCGCTAAGCCGAGGGGTAAAAATCCGACAATGAGTTTTTATTCATGACATAAATTTTGTTGTCGAGTAGTACCTGTTACTGTAAACCGGCATCATGGTTAGCTAAATGACATCATTCTAAATCCAATATGGCGGACTCCCAAAGATAAACCACTAACCTAGATTACAATCGTGTTGCTGATTGAAGATCAAGTGGACTTAGATAAAGGCTGTTATTGTTCAACTAAATTACCCGTTTTACAGAATCATAATCTAGCCAAGGATAATAATATTAATCACTTTATAATTCTTAAAATGGTCATAGACGTAGTTAATATTATGAATTGTCACTCTGTGACCATTCTACGAATTACATTATATATATGTCGTATATGTCAGGATTTATTCCGTTAGGCTCGTACATCATGTGGGCAGAGAATGGGTTTCGTGCTATGAAAACACACTGGGTGCGATACACTGTTTCTAACAAAACTAACGAATTACTTGATATTACAACTTATATTACACGGACCACAATAAATCGGGTACAGTTCCAAGACGTCTCAACTCCGCCGCGATCAGACATTGACTGTCGCCCTCGCCTCGAGCTGAACATCAGGTCTCTGTAGAAGCACGCTGAGGTGTGGGTAGACTTGTAAGTAGGTCGGGTGATGTCTCCTTCGGCGCACTTGCGATTCATTTTATGTCCATATTAATTACCGTGTCCGACACATAATAATAAAGCATTTATTTGCTGACAGCTTCTTCGTCAATTAGCGCGTACTTTGACCCTTAGACCTCCTCCAGGTTCCAATTGAATTATGTCTTTTATGAATCATGTGATCTGCAATAAAGATTTTTAATTCGTGTATTTTATACCATCATAACTGTATTGGTATGAAAGGATGGGCAGACGTTGATCTATGTCCCTATAATATAATACACCCACATTTTGCCAGTTCTGTTTAAATACCAAGTAATAGGGGTCGAACCTGATGCCATCAACCGGGCACAATTCCATACTGCAAAACTCATAAAGACAAACACAAATATCACTTTGCCCAACCCGGGTTTCGAACCCAGGAGCTTAAGCTCATTAGCCGCCGCTTATCACCAACGAGTCAATTTTAGGTGAAATTAATTAATAACAAATTAAAACCTAGTGCTTGTATTCGTTCTACGCCGAGATAGACAGAGGTGTAAGTACACCGTACTCTCTCATTGAGCCAGAATATTTTCCTATACCTAGTGGACGACTCCGTTGTTGCTATTCAGGATTTCTAATGGAATAACTGCTCAACCCAGTAATAATAATATAAAGAAAGAAGATATAAATAAACCCTCTTTTTTTCTAAGACCATACATATTTCATGCGAATAATGAATCTTGAAGGAAGAAAAAATATTAAATTTGTCGTAAGGACTACAACTCGCAATGCCTGTTCCGTCAAATCAAATACCATCAACGCATGTTGTATTCCTACGTCACCCCACGCACTTATCAGAACTACAGTTGTGCAATATCAGTTACTTGATACGGGTAATAAAATTCGACTTTGATACAATATGTAAAACATGCATTATTCAAATAGTAACGATAACAGAATGCAGTCAAAGCAACACAGACGCCCCGAAACAATACTATATCAATACTTAAAGTGTAGGAGAGACCAAATCAAAATACCTACTAACTTATGTTGTATATGTAGTGATGCGTGTGTGTTAAATTACCAATGTAATAGATGATCGGCTACATGTAAATTAAAAGTCGTGAGCCTCAGTTTCGGTTCTACGCTCATGTCTTACCTGACGTGTGGTATCTCCGGTCGGTACGACAAAGAAGGAAAATAAAAAAATAAGACTAACAGTCGTTCTTGTTATGGCTTTCCATAAAATGAAAAGATTCATCAGCAAATTAATAGTTGTTATGATGTTTTCCGTTGTGATTATATCAATGATTAAAAAGTACAGAGCCAACCAAAAAAGTTTTCATTTACACGGGAGTAAAGCAAGCCCAAGAATGAAATACATATTGCTGTGGACTAGAGAAGACACAATACCGTTTTCGTACATGGGCCAGGGAAGATCCGGATTTATTGGTAGGAAATGTGTATACACCAATTGTTTCGTGACTGGTAATGAGAGCATGTTGGGCAGTACTACAGCTTTCGACGCGGTTCTTTTTCATGGACCAGAATTAGTTCAAGTAGTGCCTACTTTTCCAAAAGAACGGTTGCCGTACCAAAAGTTTGTATTTGCAAGCATAGAATCACCAGCGAATTATCCATTGTGTGTACACAATTTTAATGGATATTTTAATTGGACGTGGACATACAGATTAGATTCCGACATACGGTGGGGCTATATTGCGATAAAAGACTCGAACGGCAACATTGTAGGTCCACAGAAAGATATGCATTGGATAGAATGGAAGAATATGGATCGCGTCAATGAAACGATGAAGTATCAGCTCCAAAGTAAAAACAAAGCAGTCGCGTGGTTCGTGTCTAATTGTCTTTCAGTGAGTCGGCGTGAGAATTATGTAAATTATCTTAAACGCGAATTACAAAACAAATATGATTTAGATTTAGATGTGTACGGAGATTGTGGAGAGTTGAAATGTGATCGTGCAGAAAAAAAAATCTGTGACGACATGATATCCAAAAGTTATTTCTTTTACTTATCTTTTGAGAACTCTTTTAGTGAAGATTACGTTACAGAGAAATTGTTGCAGGCAGTCCAAAATAATGCGGTTCCTATTGTTTTTGGAGGAGCTAATTATAGCCGGTAAGCTGAACGAAATTATTCTCGTAATAAGTTCTCCTAAGTTATCTTTTAAATATAAGAATCTAGGTGTTTATATTGTGATCATGTTGACTGATTCTTAAGAGTACTAAGGAATATTTACGATTTTTAGTGACAGAGTATGTTCTAAAACTATAAAAGTGGCTTTTCGAATTTGTCTTTGTGTGTGCTTAGTTCTTCTGAATTAAACAATGGATGCTGAATATTTTACTATCGTATAGAGAATAGATACCGGCAGGTATGTGTTAATAAAGGCACCTACTGTCAATTTCACTTACTACAGAAACCTGGATGTTTGGGCATCTCACTGCATCTGTAAATGGCACCCATAACCGGATTGAAACTAAATCACTAGATATTTTTCAAAACATATACACAACATTTCATTTCAGATTCCTGCCAGAACGATCCTATTTAGACGCCAGGAAATTGAATGTCCCAAAACTAGCACGGCTAATCGATCAACTAATCAGAGAGCCTGCAATGTACGTGGAGTTCTTTCGATGGAAGAAGTATTATTCTTACCACAAGACAACGGAGCTGGAGGAAACTGATGAGTATTGTCAAATGTGCAAAGCCCTGAACGATGAGAAATTGGTGGAAACCACATCCGTGTACAATGAATTTAGCAAATTTTGGGAGGTGTACAATACGTGCTGAGGGAATCACACCAGGCAATATTTATTTTACTTTATTAGTTTTGTAAAGCGAAAATTGTGTACAATTTCCACCATCCATGGTTCGCTTTAAAGAATTGACGTTCCGTGAAGTGACGTTCTATAATAATATATTAGGTCTTTACCTATGAAATTGGAGATTTGTATGAAAATTTTAATTTTTTTTTATTTTTTTTTATTTTAGCTTATCTAGCTTTTTTATCTTTCCGATTTGACGCAAGTGCTTCAATGTCGTTTTGACACTAACTCCAAGGCCCGCAGCAAGCTCAGCCGTAGATTGAGTTGGATCCGTTTCCACTACTGCCTTCAATTCGTCGTTGTCGGCAATAGTTACCGGCCGACCGCGAGGTTCATTCTTCAACTCAAAATTTCCAGATTTAAAACGATTGAACTAATAATGGACCGTGTTTATGCAAGCAGTGTTAGGCCCGTACACGTTGTTAATGTTTCGTGTTGTTTGCGCAGCGGTATGTCCACGTAGGAACTCATATTCGAAAATTGTACGAATTTTCAGTTTATCCATGGCGCCAAAAACTACCACAATTTCACAAAAACAAAAAACTATCTAAAAACAGATTACTGAATTTGAAATTAAAAGAACACGGCTTTCGAATAAAATTTATTTGAATTTCGATTTGCGCTCAAATCCACAGATAATTAAATTTGAAAATGCTGTTTATTAAATCTCCAATTACATAGGTAAAGACCTATTAGTTAGTAAATACGATGACCTCGTATTATCACAGTCATAAATAATTGTAAAGCATAATGTTGTGGTCGATTTAGAATGCAACTACAATAGTTGCATAATAACATTCATATTTTTTGTACTTTACAAAATACAGTAAAAAATGCTTTTTGAAATAACGTTTTTATTTAGTCATAAAATTCTGGCAGAAATTGCAGAGTTATTCAGTTAGTCGGACAATTTCATGCATGAAATTTTTCGACGTAACGACGGTAACTATTTTTTACGATTTAATTTCCTATTCAATGCTCTTATAATCAGATTCTGACAAATAGGTAAGTTGGAATCTGAAGTCAGTCTGATTTAGAAGACGACCAGTTCACCTTGAGCAGTGGTTTCTATTTTCATCAGCACTATTCTCAAAAGGGTGAAGGAAGACATCCTGAGGACATCGTCAAATCATAAAATCAAAAAAAAAGAGTCAGAGTGACTTCCACAGACCCTGCGCCCACGTGTTGGATTAAAGAGTTCTCACAGAGACGAAGCCAGTGGCCCACCAGTGGGAACGCTATAGGCTGATTATACTTACTTACTGACCGATTTCATGTAACTTGTGGTCCAATAGGTTTGTAGTTGATACACTCAAATACTATCTTCCAAGGCTCATCAAATACATGTACCACGGTATCGCTTTCACTAACATAAAGCATGGTCTACCTTTATGCCTTTCATCTAAATCCGTTCAGCCGTTATGGCGAAAAAATAACACATAAATCAGCCTGTAATCCTCGAAAGGTTCTGCGGAGCTGTACCTAATAGTACACCCACATTTCACCCGTTTGGTTTAGGCTTCATGTAATGAGGCTGAGATCATTTCCATCAACCGGGTACAGTCCAGACTCCGTGGCTGCTACTGAGGAGTTTTTATGATGGAAAAATCCATTAACACTTTGCTCAACCTAGGAATCGAAGCCAAGACCTCATGCTCAGCAGTAGCGCTTGCTACCCCCTAGACCGATGAGCCAGAAGGCGAGAAAAGGTAACAGAGAGACAGAGTTACGTTCACATAACATTTGCATGGATATAGAATCAAGTGGACGGAGAAAAGGTGTACCTACTATCCTTCACAATAACTTTACCTCGGCAGACAACCTAGAAAACCATCGAATGCACTCGCTTTGGCCGAAATCGGCTAGATGACATCATTATCATTATTATCACCTTTAACCTCTGCAACGTAAAATCAACTTCATTTTCTCGTAAATAAAGATCACGGGCATTTGTGACAGACTTATTAGTTGCTTGAACCCAACAGCAAACTTATCTTGAAAAGACCACTGGCATTTTGGCAGTGGTACAGAATTACGGCTAAAATAACCGAGAAAGGAATGTATATCACGTATGACGTGCTGGTGTGTCAACAAGGATGTTGCAATGTTTACACTTCAACCACCTTATCTTGGCAAGCAAAGAAAACACAGAACTAACATAAATGTACCAAGTTTGACATAAAAAGTGATCATTCTGTATTTTGGGCTTTACTTCCAAGTTTGAACATATTACACCAATAATTATCGTGTGTGTGTTAAACGAGAGGGCGATGACACAATATTACGAACATCGTCCAACTCACGTTAGCATTATTGCTTCATGTTGTATTATAAGAATTAAAAAATGTAGGTATTTCTTTTTTAGGGTTCTGTAGTCAACAAGGAAAGGAGCCCTTATAGTTTCGCCATGTCCGTCTGTCTGTCCGCAGCTTAGCTCAAGGACTCTTAGTATATAGTATGTCGTTGGATAGATAATTAAAAAAATTGCTAGTTTGTTGGTACATTTTTCGATTCAGGGAGTCGCTTGTGAAATATTAAGCTTTAAGCTTTGCCCCCCTCTACCAGCTAAACTGTTGTGTTTGAGTTTGTGAAAAAAATCACGGTGGTAGTATATAAGGTCTAACTATTCATACACGAAATATTTTCAGGGAATCATCTAATGGCTATAACAAAGCCATTTCAAGGGATTTTTTTTTATCTGAGTAAATTTTTTAATAAAAAATAAATAATTTAAAATTACTTGACTCACAAAATAAATACTGGCTCCTTATTTTAAGCATACATTACGCTAGTTTACTACGTCATATTTACCTACTGTCTTTGTTAGAATATAGGAGTAAAGGTTTTATACAAAAAGCCTCAAAATTTTAGAATTATAATAATTTCGTAAAAAAAAACATTTAGATAATTTTTTTTTTTCGTTGCTATGGCAAATTCACGACTTATAGAAGTTACTCTTAAAAGTATTTCGTGTACGAAAAGATAGACCTTATAACGAAATTAAAAGAAAAACTATCACAGCTAAGTAGGCTTTACAAATTTACGAGTAATTATAGTCGACCAACTTATAAAATGTACTTGAAAACATATTATCCTTAACAAAATGTATGGGCAGCACACGTTTTTCAACTGCAAATGTAAGTTTGTTTTATTATTATTAAGGTTTCATAAATTTGCATAAATGAGTACCTAATTCTTGAATAATGAACCGTTAGTAGTAATGTAGCGGCACTACAAAAACATAGGACAAAAAGTACTACAGCGCCATCTATGACACAGATGGTGAACTAACATTAAAGTCTTAAATCGCACAGTTATTATATAGTTATCCGCGACTTAAGACTATGTAGAGGAACCCGACTACAAACTGTCGGGCAGTACCTCCAGACACACCCGTCTGGTTGGAGGTTCCTCCCTTTTCGATGAGTGATGAAGAACTTTACACCCTGTTCCTACTCCCAAAATTTAAATTTTTGTTTTTTTTTTTTTGTTAACAGTACAAAACAATTATGAAATTTAAACCTAATCACAGTTGTCAATTTGTGATAAAAACTTTATCACAATCAAAATAAGGCGATTCTCCCACTGCAGCGCACTCCGCAGCGTAGCGCGGGGCCGCAGATTATAACAGTGTACGCCGACGCGTTGTCAGTATGTTGGCCAAAGCGTGTTTTCTATACAAATTCAGATACTTTCTTACGTACGTCGGAGTGCTGTTCAGTAGGTGAATCGCCTAAGGTTCGAACACAAAAATAGGCTTGCTGGTTGGTGCTTGGGCTAAAATTCTCCCACTAGTTCTTCCATTCATTACACAGGTACCGAGTCGACCATCAAGGCGCGGGGTGTCATACGATCTTTGGCAGTCATTACGGCTAGTCAGAATCCAAGTCTGGCAATCAGTCTTACCAAAGGGTATCGCAGTATCCAGTCATAGTTGTGAAAGTCAAATAGGCAGTCGCTCCATGTTAAAATGCTTTTATTAAGCTGCATTCGGTTAGACTGGATGCCGACCCCAACCCAAATTAGGCAGATGATGATATTGCACTTATGTAACACTACCTTGAGCTTGCCAAGCGTGGCAGTTATACAATAGAAGGCAGTCTGTTCAGACTACGAATCGGGACTTCTTGAAATTTGGTGACGAGTCGGGCATAACTCGCACATACTTACCTTTTTCCGCCCTTGCCTTATAGATAGATACAGTGAGACATCTCAAGAAAAGGTTTGATTGACCTATCTTACCTTGTGAATTTATATTTATGTCATATGTTATGTATATATTTTTATGCCATATGTTTTGTCTTTATATTTGGGTATATTTACGTATATTCTTATATTGTATGTTATATTTAAATTCGTTATGTGCTGAATGTTTTTTTATATATTCAATTTCCTCTTCTTCGTTTACACACTATATATACATCTCTTTTTATCCACTATGCTTTCGCAGGTATGCTGGAACTGGCTGGAACAGATTTCTTTAGAAATAAGCATCAACTTTGTACCTATTGTTCTGTTCTTCTCTTCTTTTCTGTATTTTGTGCGTACATAAACTGTTAAATAAATAATGACGTAAATCATACATAGAAACACATTCTCTGACATATTCTTATTGAGATCCAGAGGGCCTGGACAAAGTGGCATCCAATTAGCAATAAGCTGATACCGAATTTCCTCCACCACCGTTGCCTCGGAAAGCACGTTAAGCCGCTGGTGCCGCCGGCTGCCATTTGTAGATCTTTGACAGTCGTTACGGGTAGACAGTGACTCGAAAGGGCATCGTATTACCCAGTGTTTGGGTTGTGAGGGCAGATGGGCAGTCACTCCATGTAAAATACTGGTATTTCGCTGCATCCGTTTAGTCGGAAACTGACCCCAACGAAGTTTGGGAAAGGCTAGGCAGATGACGATGATTTAAGCGCCAAAAAAACATATATCGAATTGAAGTTACAACAGCATTGAAAGTCGAAACGTGTAGAAAAAAAACTGCAAACAAATCCATTGAGTTATTTAAAAGATCTGAGCCACCAACCGGACAGACATGGATACGAAAAGTGACTTTGTAGATAGATGAGCAGGGAATAATCATCATAATTCTCTTGCTATTACCCCAATTTATTCGGGGTCGACGCAGCATGTCTTCTTCTTCCATACTTCTCTATTACTCGTCATCTCAGCAAACGCCTCCTTTCTTACCATTTCAAAGGAAAAAGGAAATGGCTCCATGGAATCATAAAATAAAAACGCGAAATTACTGTGACCATTTGTTATTAACTTGAAAAAACTTAAGGCAATTTGAACATTCTAGTTACATTTATATTGTTTAGGATTCCACCATTGACTAAAATCTTCATAGACAGTTGTTCTTGAAAATTGTTCTTTATTATTAACTAACGCGCAAAATTTGCAATATTTGTCCGAGTCACTAGACACAAGTTTTTCGTTGTAAGAATAGTGGTTGTGCCACTTGAAGAATTCGTAATACTTTTGTTTGTCATTTATAATATCCACCATTTCCTTCGCCAGCTTTTTGATCTGTGACTTTTTCGCAGTCAGGTATATTCCATTCGGCATGAACCTGGAAATTAATGATGAACAAATTATTATTTCAGTTAAGTAGTTAGTATCTGTGATTAGAGGGTGTAAAAATAACCCGGAAAGGCACCTGTTTTCCCCATCATTGCGATATTTTTTTTGTTCTAGAAATCTAGACCATAACTGGGAACTTGCTAGTTACGATGACATTGGGGGTCAAAGTACCGTCTTTTTCACAAGTTTTTTTTAAATACAAGTTTTTAATTTTATAACTTTACTTTTTAATACTTCCACGACCCCCGTACTATTCAATACATCCATCAGAACAGTGTTTTGAGTGCGTTACATTGAGACCTAATGTAAAACGTGACTTTTCACAACAAATACAAAAGTCGTTTCCCAGCAATAATTTTTGCGTAGTTACTTAGTTTGATGTACAGAATGCTTTGTTGACAGCTTCGTGAAGGGTCCGTTCACATCTTGCAGATATCAGCTAGCCGATATTGTGTATCAACGCCTTTAAATTATTTATCGTTACCATCAATCATGATTTTTAATTATATGAACATCTTAGTAGCAACTCCTGGTAATAATTCCTATACTATGTGCAATGGGCTTAACGCGCAGTCGGATGAAATGTAAAATTAGTAGTCTTGTTAAAAACCAAACTTTAACTGGGTCAAAAGATCTACCTGGTCAAGATTTTATAAGAATATATTTAGGAGTTATAATGGATTAAAAAACAACAGTAAAATTTTATCACTAAGCAACGTAATAGAAGAAGTGTTAAACCCCTTGAAGCGTCAGCATTCTCCTGCCCTTATCCCAATTTATTCGGAATCGCCGCAGCATCCCTGCTTCTTGCATACTTCTCTATTAGTCATAATCTCAGGAGTCACCCCCTTTCTAGCCATATTTGCATGTGTGTGACAGAATGTTTCCAAACGTAGTTTTTAATTAAAATTAACGAACCTTGTATAGTTGGCGCCGCCATATACCACCGGTACGGTATAATGGTTGAGAGCATGCAACAATTTCTCTGTCACATAGTCTTCAGCGAGCGAGTTCTCAAACGACAAGTAGAAGTAGTAATCCGTCTCCAGTTTCCGCAGGCACTCGTTCATATTATCTCTAGGACACTTCTTCGTCCCGCATTTACCAAATACGTCAACTTGCATGTTATACTTCGCTAGTTCAGTATTGAGCTGTCGGACAATTAAATCTCTTCCACTAGGCGCTTGACAATGTGATACAAACCAGGCTGCTGCAATTTTCTTCGTACTCAGTTTAGCCTTCAGTGTGTCGTTTATAGGCATCATTGCTTCCACTTTCAGCCAGTGCATCTCTTTTTTAGGACCTATGACTTTTTTTTCTTTATCTGTTATAGTCATATATCCATAAATTTCATCGGAATCCAATTTGTAAGTATATGTCCAATTGAAAAAACTTTTAAACATTCTATTACAGATCGGATAGTATGCTGATGACTCCATACTGGCGAAAACATACTTTTGATGAGGGGAACGTGACCGAGGTAAAAATGAAGGATTAACTTTAATAAGTTCTGGTCCATGGAACAATATCACATCGAAATCTGCTACTTTAAGCAACTGTCTGTTTGTCGTCACGTAACAGTTAGTAAAAGAACATCTTTTGTTAATAAAAGTATTCATGCCTTTACCAAAATACTTGATCGGATCGGCCTTAATTGACGTCCATATAAGTATGTATTTCAAATGTAAGGATTTATTTGATTCTACCGAACTCAATATCCTGGTTTCTGAATTATACCAATTTAAATGAGAAAAAAGCGAAATCATAATGACGCTGATTATCACGCAATATATTAAATATTTTGCAAACTTACTCGAAACCATCATAACTGTAGTAACAAGTCAACATACAAAATTTGTCACCTCACTCAAGTATACCAAACATTACGAAATAGTTTAAGTAATTAAGGCGCTGCTGTTTCGTATTCATTAAAAATACTTAATCAGCAGCTGACAAAGTGTTTTTAATGAATACTATAAATTATACATAAATGTAGAAATGCAGCGCCTTATTTACTTAAACTATTTAATTAGATCTATATGATTAGGTATTTATACCTTAGAAACAGCTTCTAAGTTATAAATACCTAATCATATAGATCTAATTATTGCCCATCACTAAATATTCACAAACTTAGGCTGGCTTAGGTAGCTTTACATAATTTTGCAGAACTATGCACTTTCGAACAAACGCACTCATCAGACTCATACTATTTTACTACTATCTGCACTGCAAACAATCCACTCAATAACGTACGACCAACAATTAAGTACTTTCAAGCAAAGTGAAGTGTGAAGTAGTGACGCAATCAGTTATCTAAGTATAAATTATTACAGGGTTTTCGTCAGAAAATGAAACTCTTTACGTCGCATCGGCTCCTTTTCTAGTTTTGGTCGAAACCTTAACTGAAGAATGAAGTACACAGCTCACACCATTATGCAGCCCTTGACTGCATAATGGTGGTGTAAGAAGACCCTAAGCATAGCAGGTAGGCACTTATTATGACCATATCTACCTATCTGTCTTTTTGGAGACAAAAAAAAAAAAACTTGATAAGTTAGAACAACTTATCAATTTTTTTTTATATACTGGCCAAGTGCGAGTCGGACTCGCGCATAAAGGGTTCCATTCCTTCGTAGTAGGCGAGCCCTATTTTCTTAAATAACTTCAAAACTATTTATTTTTAAATTAAAAAAATATACATATATTTATTTTAGTACATGGACTTACAGCTAATAAAAACAAACAAAAAAGGAAACCGTAGTCACCAGAGAGCCAATTACAAATCCTCACGTATAGACTTTGAATAAAAATTTATGGCGTGAGCACAAAAACAGAATTCGTTCACATAGACTTCAAATAGAAAAGGACCGAACAACGAACCCTGAGGCACTCCGCTGGGCACGTTTACAAAACTAGACATATAATTATTGAGTACTACTGCTTGTGACCTGTTATCAATGTAGGAAGAGAACCAACTCAAGAGATCCCCACGGATACACATGTAGCTTAGCTTCTTTATCAGGGTGTCGTGATCGATCCGATCAAACGCCTTGCTATAATCTGTGTAGCTAGCCACATCGACCTGCTTACCATTATCCATAGCATCCGTGATGAAGTCGTTAAATAAAATTAAATTAGAAGTGGTAGACCGTCCTTTTAAAAATCCGTGCTGGAAGGAGGTGAACGAGCTAGCAAGGGCGGGATATAACTGGTTATAGACAATCCTCTCAAATATTTTAACTATAATGCACAGCTTCGATATAGGCCTAAATTAATAATCTCGGTTTTAGACCCCTTCTTATGCACAGGTGTAATAAAAGCAGATTTCCATACTTTGGGGACTACACCTTGAGTCAAAGACTTGGAAAACAAGATTGAGATAGGCAGGACAATGGAAGGCGTGCATTTAATTAGAAATTTAGATGATATGTTATCAGGGCACCTTTAGCTGGATCCGAAGTTACGAAGTCACAACATCAACATTCACTTCTATGTGTCAAATGTCAGATGAAGTTCTGTTAGTACCAAATGGGAAAACAGGAGGTGAACTGGGAGCATTAGATGAAGTGGGGTTGAGGAAAGTCACGAGACATGAAATATGACGAAAAAGTCTCACAAATAGAATCTCCGGTGAGTAATGATTTATCGTTATAATTTAATGTATTAGGTATAGTATTAGAATTGTAGCGATTTTTAACAAAGGATCAAAACTGTTTAGGGTTATCTTTAATGGATTTTTCAGTTTGATTAAGATAATATTTATAACATGAAGCTTCCATAGTCTTGACTCTGTCACGCAAATGTTTAAAAGTTAACTCGTCAGATTTATTGCCATAGATCTTGAATTTTTTTAGATATTTATATTTTTCTTTAATAGTTTTGACGAGTGATGGTATTTTTTATTACGTACTAGCTTTTGTGGTATATACTTCTTTTTATTTGTTTTTATGATGTCTATAAAGTACTCTAACGACTCATCCAATGATCGGATTGAAAACTCATGTTCCCAATTAGTGCCTGAAATCTCGTTATTTATGGAATCAAAATCGCCTTTGCTATAGATATATCGCAACCGCGGCGCATGATCAAGGGATCAATGGGCACTAGATGGTCAATACACTCACTAATACTTATTTGAAAGGACTAAGTCCAACAGTTTCCCGTACCCGTTAGCTACTCCGTTTTATTGTCCAAAGTCTAACGTACATAAGTCGTCCGCGAACCAATATTCGTCACTAGTCGCGGGGTTCACTGAAACTAACGAAAAATTATCTTTTTATATTGAGCCCACGAGATTCCACTCATATTAAAATCGCCTAAAACTAAAAACACATCTGAAGTTTTATTCAGAGCTGTATGGTTCAGTTTGGTCAGGAAGTTATTTAGTTGTTCAGAAAACGAAAACCCTTTGTTTTGTTTACACAAGTAAACAGCGCAAATATTCTCGTGACTTCGAATTTTTAAGCCTTAAGTTGATCCAGAGATCCTCCGCCGAGGAGTGCAGGAGCGGTTGCGGAGTGACAGGTAATTCCCTACGCGTCGCTATAAGCACACAACCACCTCTCGTTTGTCCAGTCATAGCACAATCCCGGTCACGGCGTCACACTAAATAACGATCATTAAACAACTCCAAGTTTAACACACCATCTATTAACCACGTCTCCGTTAAAACAATAACATCGTAGGAATTATGTGAAACCTGACGGTAGAACGAGTCTGTCTTTGTTCGCAATCCCCGTACGTTCTGATAAAAGACGGTAAGACACTGTTCATTATTGTTAGCCATTGCACATATATCCAACAACAATTGAATACACATCAACAACAATATGATATGATTCAAATTGCCAATTCATTTCGAGACAAGTCATGCATAAAAGAGGCATAAAGTTAGCAAGAATGTATAAATCATCCGATGTTAGGCAGGACATGACTGTGCAAGCAAGCAAGCAGCAATATATCACAAGCATATGCGTAAGCGAGACAAATGTATAGTTAATTATTGGAACTCGAAGACAAACAGCGCGGTAAGGAATACAACAAGCTCATGAGCAGTGCCGAGGTGCTAAACCTTTTACAAAAACAAAGCAAATAACAATTGATGTGCAAATTTCGATACATTTCAAAAGTAGAAAAGCAACAAATCAATCTTGAATGTAAATATTATCGGTTTAAATAATTTTGTTTAAATCAAGTTCCTGTCTTATTATAAAGGTTTTTCAATTAGCATCCTTGCGCACATGGATTTTACCATGTTTCACCCAAACGAATTCATAGCGTCTCTCTTTAGCGGCGATTTTAGTTATATTGAGAAGTTTTTTGGATTCCACACTTAAACGGTCGTTGACATAAATACGTTGTGGCGCTCCTTGAAAACCTATGTCAGAGATTGAGAATATACGACGATTGAGAATAAGTTCTCATCCTTCTTTAGGGGGACACCCTTAATCTCCACATTATTTAGCCTGGATCACTGATCAAACGAAGAAAGCTCAAGCTTGGTTGAGGCCAACTCTGTCTGCAATGAAGACAGTGTCCTGAAGCTTCTCATACTCGAAGGATTTTTTTCTAGTTCAGAAAGTCTGGTATCGAATTCATCGAGTCTACCACTAGAGAAATCACAACTTTTCTTAAGCTCAGTCAAGTCATCTTTAATCGATCTTCTGTCGCTGACTAGGGTTGGTAAGCTCAGCAGCTGCAGCCTCATTTCGCGAATCTCACCCAGTACTCTATCCAATGAAGCAGAAGGTGGAGGTGAAAGCAGAGCAGGCGATGATTTACAAGCGGGACATTTCCATTGCGCTCTTTGGTCGGGTCCCAGTTTTCTCCAACCCGCTTCAGACACAATTGCACACGAGAAATCCAGGAATTTCTTGTAGCTTCCACATTGCACCCCGTCGTTAAACTAGTCATTGCAAATTGCACACGCCTTCATCGTGTATAAAATAATTATTAGGAGATAGTGTATTTTATTGTAAGTGTAACATTATGGAATCGTGAAAAAGGTTGATGATCTATTTATTTGAGCGTAAGTGTACTGTGCTAGTGCGTGCTCACACGAGAAGTGAAAATATGTCGGATAAGTCAGGATTTACCCCCGTAGGCTTGTACATAATGTTGGCAAAGTATGGGTTTCGTGCTATGAAAACACACTGGTTGCGATACACTGTTTCTAGCAAACTAACGAATTACTTGAGATTACAACTTAACACAATAATGCGGGGCACAATGAATCGAATACAGTTCCAAGACGTCTCAACTCTGCCCTGATCAGACATTAACTATCGCCCTAGCCTCGATATGAACATCAGGACTGTGTAGAAACACGCTGTGGTGTGGGTAGACTGGTAAGTAGGTCGCGTCATGTCACCACTGCACACAGGCGCGCTTTCCGATTCATTTTATGTACGGAATAACGACCGGATCCAACAAATATATATATTTGAGATGCTCACGATGAGTCCTTTCATTTGATATGTAACACGATATATTTTTTTCCATTTTCTAATTTACCCCCGAAAGTGGCCCCCATGTTTAAAATAATTTAACTTACAACATAAATTAACAACAGGACACGCACGATACGATATTAAGTGCCCCATCGTTTGTAGAACAGCACCACATTTACACTGCAGGGCAGAGTCATTAATGAATCTCGACCTAAGCAGGTTTTCCTTGCTGCGACCAACCTGGGTCCGGAGTCTATTTAAAGACTTCCAGGTCAGCCATGGCAACTCATGTCCAGGTGCCAACCCAGGTCAAGTGTCAGATTAAGTAGCAGACACAGTCTACGGGCAAAACACAGTCTGGTTTGCTGCATAATGAATAAATTTTGATTTTGACCAATATGAGGTCAAAAACATTATAAACCTGCGCGAATATTTCGACGTGCTGTCAATTTTCTTGGACTGGGCCCTTGATAGTGCTAAGGTAGCCCATGAAATGCTTTACAAACTGATACTGACCTGACTGAGCGAATTGGAAAACACGTAAGATATTTCACAGGCTTTCACCAGAATCGGAACTAACATATCTTAATAATGTTATTTCAATAAAATTTTACCAAATATTTAACAGCAGCGCCTTCCTAACACTGTAATTCAAGTGACACACTGTGAATTTTGAATTACAGTGAAGCTTAAATAAGATTTTGTGGTTGAAAACTAAGATATGATAAATCCCCTAACCCTTAGAAAATTTTGTTGGTTTTGTACCAAAACCCTGTATATATTTTAACCTTGTACAGTTGGCGCCGCCATACACCACCGGTACGGCATAATGTTTGAGAGCATGCAACAACTTCTCTGTCACATAGTCTTCAGCGAATGAGTTCTCAAACGACAAGTAGAAGTAGTAGCCCATCTCCAGTTTCCGCAGGCACTCGTTCATACTGTCTCTAGGACACTTCTTCGTCCCGCATTTACCAAATACGTCAACTTGCATGTTATACTTCGTTAGTTCAGTATTGAGCTGTCGGACAATTAAATCTCTTCCACTAGGCGCTTGACAATGTGATACAAACCAGGCTGCTGCAATTTTCTTCGTACTCAGTTTAGCTTTCAGTGTTTCGTTTATAGGCATCATTGCTTCCACTTTCTCCCAGTGCATTTCTTCTTTAGGACCTATGACTTTCACAACAGCTTCATCTCTTATGCTAATATATCCAAAATATTCGTCCGAATCTAATTTGTAAGTCAAAGTCCAATTGAAATAACTATTATTATATATGTTACAGACCGGAAATCTAGCTGACGACTCCATATTGGTGTAGATATACTTTTGACGTGGGGAGCGTGACTGAGGTAACAGTGACGCGCGACTGGGAAGTTCTCGTCCATGGAACAATATCACATCGTAATCTGCAACATCTCCAAACAGCTGTTTGTTCGTCGACAAGTAACAATTAGTAAAGGAACATCTTCTCATTATAAATGTTTTTTGGCCTTCACACATAGTCTTAATCGGATCAAACTTGTTCACATCTATCGATACATTTGATTGCAAACCCAAGGTTGTTTTTGAATTTATAAAATTAAAATTATCGAAAAACGTTAACAGAGTAACGCTGAGAATCGCAAACGAAGTGAGATATTTCGCAAAATTATTAACAATCATCTTTAAAAGTAGTAGGTAGTACAACTGTGTAACAATCAACTTATACAATCACTTACGTATACTATTTTATTATGGAAATAGTTTAAATAATTTACTAATTAATTAAAACTGGCGTTGATACTGCACTAGTATTATAAGACCGTGGTCTTATAATACTAGTGCAGTATCAACGCCAGTTTAATATTATTGTTGAAGCTGACACGTCAGCTTCAACAATAATATTAATCCATCACTATTTATAATTTTACAGAACTATACTCTTTTAAATAATCCTACTTCTGAGATATGCATGTTTGCACATACAAATGCATAAAACGCTATTTTTAAAGCATTATTGCATATTTTATGATAGTGCTATTTTCAGTAGTTAAATGTGTTCAATGTTAAATTATATCACTGAGTGTCAAAGGGTACACAGGAGCGCAAATACCGAACACTGCCCAAAACACCCTATTCCTGGTTCATACGCAAGAGGAGAAAACTTCTCTTGTGAGCCAGGGATACGGGTCCTGCGAAGGGTCGCGCACTCTAACCATCCACGAGGCCCAGGGTTTGACCTTCGTCAGCGTAATTATCATCAACACCAAGTCCAGGAGACCCCAAATCCACGACAGCATCGCCCACGCGGTAGTGGCGGTGTCGCGACATACAGTCAGTTGCGTCTATTACACTGACGACGCCGATGACGCCACGGGCCCCTTTGCAAACAGAGCGATGGATGCGCCTACTAAAACGGTCGTCGAGTACAACCTGAAGACAGCCATGCAGCATCGAGACGCGGTCGTTGTGGAAGCTTTGCTTAAGCTAGCGCAGTCCCTGGTCAGTCGACCTACGTAAATATCAAGTCCCCATCCATACCCCAAAACCCAACCCCTAACCCAAACTAATCCAATCTGTACTCCCTGAAATAAAATATAAATTATGTAAAACTGCATGGCAGAGTGAGTCTGTCATACTCTTGTAAAAGCTTTGCCGATTGTGGCGCTGCGCATCCGGTCGTTAAGTTCCCTAAAAAATGGTTGAGCTAAGCGGCGCGGATGCGCAAGTCATGTCCGTGAACGGGTGCCGTCGGTCGGAGCCGGTCGGTTCACTTTTGCCATGCAGTTATCAGTAAAATGTTAATGTGAACGTTATCAAAAATTAAGTGTAACCTTAGTTTAGAAAATTAAATTTTATTAAAGTTTATAAGTTTTTTTTTAATTGTCTTTGTTGTAAATAAATTGATTTAAAAGACATACTTTTTTTTCTTACTGACTGTTTTTTTTGTCATGCAAGTTTATACTGATGACCAGAGGTCGGAATTAGGTAGAGTTATTTGTGTACTTACACTGATTTCATACAGCGAAAGAATAAAGTGGATATGCCTCAAATCCCGAGATTAATTTTAAAGAGCAGAAAAATCCTGTGATTTATTAAATAAAAAAGTTATTTACTTTTACACAATTTAAAACATCCGACATCGGAAATCATGCGCACGCAGCGCAGCAGTTAATGAAAATATGTCGCGGGTTCGATTCCCGCACGGAACAAATATTTGTATGATCTACAAGTAGTTGTTCCGGGTCTGTGTATTTGTGTATGTGTTAGTTTAAATCTTTGTAAACAGGAAAAAATATTAGTGTCTGGCGTCGTAAATAAAAAATTGTATTGTGAATTAATGTAAATACTAATAAAAATTGTATGTTAATTATCTTTTTTTTTATTTGTCTTATCTATCTCTGAGATTTTTTATATTATTTATTTGTAATATTGTTGGCCACACGGGATTGTATTATAAATCCCGGGAAATCCCGGTAAGATTCATATTAATATCATCATTTCGATGCAAGTACATAAATAACTCTACCTAATTCCAACCTCTGCTGATGACGAATCAGGATCACCAATATTAAATTAAAAATCATTTATTTTCTTAAGATGACGAATCGGGATTAGGTACTTGTATGAAAACAAATTTGGTGACGAGTCGGGCATAACTCTTTTAACTACAGAATAAGTTTTTGTTACAAAGCTAGAAACTGGGAATTCCTGTTTTTTTTTAAGAACCGGGAAAAACCAGCCCGTATGCCCAATTTAAGCCCATTATAAGATCTTCACACATTATGAAATGCAAAGAGATTTGAATATAAACACTTTTAGCATTTCTGTTCTATCAGACTATTGTAACTTAATTGAGGTTTTTAGGGTTCCGTACCCGAAGGGTAACCAACGGGGCCCAATAACGAAGCCTCCGCTGTCCGTCGATCCGTCCGTCCGTCCTTCTGTCTGTCTGTCAGCGGGCTATATCTTATGATCTGTAATAGGTAGACAGTTTAAATTTTTAGAGAATGTGTATTTATCGCCCTTGGCCGGTGTTTTTTCCCTCCTATCGGTACAAGCCATTTAATGTGTAGATATATAACAGTTGAAAAATAATCTAAGTTACTCCTTATAACATCCGCTATCTGCCAGTAAAAGACCCGTCTGAATCGGTCTGGAACAAACAGTCAGACAGATTTTTTCTCTCTGCTGCAATAGGTTAAAAATAAATCCAATGAAAATAACCTACTGACAATCATGTTTCGAACTCCACCACTGAGTAAAATATTCATAATAAACACATGTTCTGATATACTAGTACACACACACACACATACAATGTTCTGTTTGTTGTTAATATCAAAATAAACTGAATTCCTTCCACTGCACTCACAACAAGTAACAAGACAGCGATGACACACCACGAGCGCGCAACGGACTCGGTTTGAACGCCTATCCACTTGCGACCGTTATCTAAGGGACGCCTACGAATCATTTTAGTTGACTTAATAAAATCATCCTCACTTATTGGCAATTCGTCTTTGCATTGTCTTCCATTGAGGATGGCACGTCCTTAACTGATTTTATACGAAGCCTTCGGCCTTACGGTTTTTCGAGTCTTAAGTCGGGTTTTTATTTATTTTTTTGGTTGTCATTAGCGACACGTAATATAACGCCAGATTTCGCGGTTTACTTAACGCCTACAATTTGAAATCCGTCATCACTAGGCTTACGTGTAGGGAGACGAAGTTTCAAAGAATCACAACACAATAACATAACATTAAAAATTATGAAATTCAAACAAACAAACAATTATTTCGAGGTACCCACACACCAAAAAAAGTAAATGTACTCACCGATGTATCACCTCTGTAGTTAACGAAATTAACTTATTACCTTGCAATACCAGCACTTCGATAGCACAGAACTAAGAACAACTTACGAGCTGTGACACGATAATCGTCAAATCAACAGCGAAATAGATAGATAGATAGAAATAGCCGAACCGAGCGCCTGCGCGGAAAGAAGTGAGCACGTGATTAACACTAGCTTGCACTGGCTTTTGAGTATTTTTGTCTAATTGCACTCGGCTATTTCAAAAAGTAACCGTCACTGATTGTTATTGTCACTGTCCCCGCGTATAATTTCATTAGCAACTTCTGATATCGGATAGGTCAGGATTTACTCTGTTAGGCTTGTACATCGTGTGGGCAGCAGATGGGTTTCGTGCAATGAAAACACACTACGTTCGATACACCGTTCTTAGCAAACTAACAAATTACCTGAAATTAACTTACACAAATAAAACAGGCACAATGAATCGGATACAGTTTCGGGACGTCTCAAATCCGCCGCGATTAGACACTCCCCCTCATCCTCACAGCGAGCTCGCCCGATTCTGTATAAGCACGCTGTGTTATGGGTAGACTGGTAAGTATGTCGCGTTATGTCACCACTGCACACTGGTGTACTTGTGATTCATTTTATGTCGATATTAACGACCGGATCCGACAAATAAATTAAAAATTAAAAGGGGCCCCTACCACAATGGTACGGAACCCTTCATCGCGAGTCCGACTCGCCCGTGGCCGGTTTATTTTTCTTCCCCACCTATCGGAACAAGCCGTTTATTGTGTAGAGATTATATTTACAATTATAATAATACAGGGTGTGCTTCACATAGCCGTCAACCAAGCATTCTGTACAACAAACTAAGTAACTTTACCCAAAATTATTGCTGGGAATCGACTTTTTTTATTGGGGTGAAAAGTCACGTTTTACGGTAGGACTCGATGGAAAGCACTCAAAGCCTTGATCTGATGGATGGATTGAATAGTGCGGGGGTCGTGGAGATGTTTCAAGTAAAATTCTTACATTAAAAACATGTATTTAAAAAAAAACTTGTGAAAAAGTTGAAACTTTGAACCCCAATATCTCCGTATCTAGGTACGGTCTAGAACAAAACAAAATATCGCAAAGACTGGGAGAATAAGTGCCTTTCCTTATGTTAAGGGTCTAGTTACACCCTTTATACTTCGTTGTAAAATAAAACCATGAAACAGGCTTAAAAAATTATTACTTTAATATTGTTAGGATTTTAAGAAGCAAAATAAAGGTGAAAGGAGGT
The DNA here is from genome assembly GCA_963576755.1 of Noctua janthina. Taxonomy (NCBI): domain Eukaryota; kingdom Metazoa; phylum Arthropoda; class Insecta; order Lepidoptera; family Noctuidae; genus Noctua; species Noctua janthina. The sequence continues at coordinate 13,630,995 of OY755055.1, forward strand.
CTTTAATAAGTCGAAAAAAATATTAATCCCTATAACATAATATTAATACTTTTTCACTCTGCCGCAGTCTGTTAAAAATAAATCCAATGAAAATAATCTACTGACAATCATGTTTTGGACTCCACCACTGAGTAAAATCTTCATAAATACTTGTTCTGATATACTTTTCTTGATTATTAACTAACGCGCACAATTTGCAATAGGCGTCTGTGTCGCGGGACTCTCTCAGCTCGTGGTAAGTGTAGTGGTTGTGCCACTTGAAGAAATCGTAGTACTTTTGTTTGTCGTTTATAATATCCACTATTTCCTTCGCCAGCTCTCTGATCCGTGACTGTTGCGCAGTCAGATATATTCCTTCCGGCATGAACCTGGAAATCATTTTAATTAGAAACACCAAATATAACTTAGATAAATATTACCTGCTCTGATGACCTACGGGGAACCTATGAGGAGCTCGTGGCTAAATAATAACAGCCGCTCGGATCGATCTTTAGGTTAAGCCGTGCTTGCCTAGGTTGGTATGTGGATGGGTGACCACCCATTATATAGCGAGTTTCCTCCGTGCCTCGGAAAGCACGTTAAGCCGTTGGTCCCGGGTGTAATTTGTACATCTTTGACAGTCGTTAGATAGTCAGTGGCCCAAAAAGTCTGACAACCAGTCTTACCAAGGGGTATCGTATTACCCAGTACTAACTGGGTTGTGGAGGTCAGATAGGCAGTCGCTCCATGTAAAATACTGGTATTCAGCTGTATCCGGTTAGACTGGAAGCCGACCCCAACATAGTTGGGAAAAGGCTAGGCAGATGATGATGATGTCCTACGATTCCTACGAATCAGCCAATATGCTATGATTATAAAAATTTTTGCAGCGTTACTATCCGGTAAGTGCATGTAGAAAAAACGTAACACGTGCTCCGCTTAATACAGACGGATTGGTGCACAGACCATTTTATTCGACTTAATATTTTGACAGTGTCATGCTTTTATATACTATTGCTGCTAACCAGTTTTGTTAAAAACTTGCACGAATCTGAAACTGATGAACAACGACAAGTTAGAGTTAATACACGTCGGAAAGACTTGCCTAACACAATTCAACCGAAAATAAACGTGGTTCATCACAGTTTTAGGTACCAAACAGTTTTTCTTTACAACAAGCTTCCCTTAGAATTTAAAAGTATAAATAGCGTATGGCGCGTATTGATGGCGCTAGACGACCTGTATAGCTCTGTCTCTTCCCCACACTGGACTTACTCCTACTTTAAGGTGGCCTACCATGACGTCTTAAAGCAGGAGTAATTCCAGTGTGGGAAAGAGATGACGCTACACAACCTTTATAGGTCTGTCCATTAAAAACAAATTGAAGACATATTTATTGAGGAAGGACTACTACAACGTCGATGAATACCTTGATGATAAGCGACAGCCGTAATATTATTGTTCTACATTGGAATTACTTTAAATGGTGTGTTGATTATTATTATTTTTGAATTTTTTGTACTTAACATTGATACATTTTTTATTTATCTTATTTTGTTTTTATTATTGTATTACTCATAGATTATTAAATGACAAATAATCTCTTATAATATTTAAATAATAAAATAAAATAAATAATTATAAATTTTACTTTTGACTTGATCATTTTTAATTTTTTACTATTGTATTTTACAATAAGAGGACATATTATTACTGACATTTTTATTATAAATTAGATGGCATATTATTAATCTTATTAACACAATTTATTTTTTATATTGTAATAGAAAATTGATGCCATTGATCATTTTTATAATAATTTTATGTTCGTTTTTCCTTTTTTTTGACCTTTTTTTTCATTGTTTTATTAATTATTTTTAATTGAATGTAGACTATTATTGTTTTGAATTTGTTATTGTATTATCTTTGACATGTTTTTCGATTTTAATGTTTTAATGGTACTTTTTTATTTTACAAAATTTCTATACAATGTATATTGTTCTGAAATAAATGACTTATGACTTAATAACAAAATAAATTGTATTATTGATTCTTACAATTATAATTCCCTATAATTTTTACGAACGCATCACACAACCAGTTACTGATAAAGAAAAACTTTGCAAAAAACAATTGGCAGTCCACCTTAGCGCTTCCTCCTTAAATTTTCCACACGTATTACGATCAACGAACCTTGTATAGTTGGCGCCACCTAAAACCACCGGCACAGCATAATGATTCAGACCATTCAACAGTTTCTCCGTCACATAGTCGTCAGCAAACGAGTTCTCAAACGACAAGTAGAAGTAGTAGTCAGTCTCCACTAACCGAAGACACTCCTTCATACTGCCTCTAGGACACTCCTTCGTCCCACATCTACCAAATATGTCAACTTGCATGTCGTACTTCGCCAGTTCAGTTTGGAGCTGTTTGGCAATTAAATCTCGTCCACTACGCGCCCCACAGTGAGATACGAACCAAGCTGCTGCAATTTTTTTCATGCTCAATTTTTCTATCAGTGTGTCGTTTATAGGTATCATTGTTTCCACTTTCTTCCAATGCATTTCTTCTTTAGGACCTATGATATTCCCCTCTTTGTTTCGTATACTCATATATCCGAAGATTTCGTCGGAATCCAACTTGTAAGTCCAAGTCCAATTGAAATAACTTTTATACATTTCATTACAAACCGGAAAATTTGCTGAGGACTCCATATTGGCGTAAATATACTTTTGATGAGGTGAACGGGACTGAGGTAATAGTGAAACATTGTCTGGAAGTTCTCGTCCATTGAACAATATCACATCGAAATCTGCAACGTCTCCAAACAACTGTCTATTTGATGTCATGTAACAGTTAGCAAAGGGACATTTTCTGTTTCTAAACGAAATATTGCCTTCACGCAAATTAGACTTGATCGGTTCAGTCTCGTTTGTCCATAATAATATGTATTTCAAATCTAGTGATGTGTTAGATTGATTATTATTTAACCGAATGATCGTATCCTGAAGGCTCGGTTCTGCACCATAGTAATCCAAATTATAAACAAGCGAAAACAGAGTGACGCTGAGAATCATGCAAATGACGAAATATTTATCACACTTATTAACAACCATCTTTATAACTTTAGTTACAGCTAGCTTGCACAAACACTCAGGCAGGCCATCAATTCTGCTATATTATTATGTATTTTATCGTATTCATTGGGTATTCACTTTTGCCGGATTCAAGCTGATTAATGTCGTCTACAAAATAATTATTCACAAAAATGACTAATTTATTAGTTTTAATTTAGTAACACTTGCATGAATAGCGTAATTGACACCTAAAAGACACGTATTATTATTCTATTGAACAAACCGAAAAAGAGGTCGATAGCGTGTGACTTGCAAAGATAGGTAACTTAAATTAGTGACTAAAATATGTAGTCGAACTAGTGACGCAAAAATCTACATAAAAACCTGAGTACGGAGCGAAGCAAGATTATTAGCCGAAACCATAAACGAAAAAACGGCTCCATTGCTAAGTTTGGCATTGTTTTTAAAAATGTATAATTGTTTCCCGTCATATGAACTGAAATCAGCTGCTAGGTATCCCTAACCTGGTATCAAAGTTTTCATGCTGCCTATGGGTTTCCTCACGATGTTTTGCTTCACCTAAGCAAGTGAAAATTATACAATACGCACATGAATCCGAAAAATCAGAGGTGCGTGTCTTACTATAGTTGAACGGCAGTCCAACGATCACACCTCTCTCTCTATCACTGCTCAGCACCGATTCCGAAATTAGCAATTAAGTTTCAGAATCAGTTGGAATTTCAGAAACCTATGACAACTCAAAAGATCCTCAAAAAAATGTACTGTCAGTAGGCGAGTTCAACTCGCATTTGGAAGTATTCATAGTTCAGTTATCTAAATAAAAGTGTATTGTATGATTTATTTTGACATAATTATTCTATGTTTTTAGAACACTTCCGACTTCGAACCGTTGCATCATCCCTAAACAAGGAAGGTGTCAAAGGTGTAGCCCAGGGCTCGGATACCGGTATATTTTTCGAAACGGTATCGTCTTAAATACCTAAGAAACGATTTGTTTCGGTTACGTTCGAACGGAACGTTATAAAAAACGTTTTTGACGAACAACAACATTTAAATCGTTCTTGGTTAATAAAATGTACCCGATTCAACTAAAAAAGTTCATGCTTTTCGCAGGCCGCCGTCTGCGGCTACGTCTTGCGGAATAAACCGAATTTTACCCAGCGGCATAAACGTTCTCATTTCGTTTTCGTTCCGAACAAAATTATCTACAAAGAACTGTTCAAAACGTTTTAAAAACGTTATTTTAAATAACGTTTCCAAGCCCTGGTTTAGCCAAGTCATTTCACATCAGACGCAGCAAGTGCAGTTCTATTTCATCATCTTAATATCAGGCCGGAATCACCCACTGCTGGGTACTGGCCTCCCCTATTTTCTGCCACACTTCCCGGTTCTGCGCGTACCCTATCCAGGTGTTTCTTTGCCATATCGGCCATCTCCGTGTCTAGGCAGATGTCCTGCCTAGGTCCACTTGAGGCACAATGCCCGGTCTCCGACGTCGTAGACTTTCGTTCGACGACGGCGGATTTTGGTATTACGCACTCGATCCACGGATATGGACAGTCTCCTTTGTGAGCGTCCATGTCTCGGCCCAGTAGGTCATTGTTGGCAGGACACATTGGTTGAAAAGGCTTGTTTTAAGGTACTAAGGGATCTTTTTGGACCGAAAAATATGTTCCAGTTTACCAAAACCGCCTTTTTAGGTACGAGCTGTACTCTCCTAGAAATCTCCTTATTGCAACAACTCTATTAAGTGTAAAAAAGTTGAAGTTTCCGCCAACTTTGGCTAAAACATAAACCGTTACTGAAACGAGCAATTTTGGCCGAAACTGATCTTTAAGTTCAACACTAGTGAGAGTCTACATATGATTAGGTTTCTACATATCGATACTAAGAAACAAGATAATTCAATTACCTAGTCTTATCGTTAAAATAATCACAACGTGCAATATTACTTCCTAAAGATAAAGTAAAAGTCTGTAATTTTGATTTTGTTAATCACAGCTTGGTTTTGTCATACTAGTAGACCATGACGGATTAGGGAAAGGATTTTTTTATGCCAGTAAATCGTTCCTTTGGGATAATTTTCAAGTGCAAAGAAAGAGTAACTAAGTATAAGATAAAATTCATTCGTGAATTTAAAATCCCAACAAAAACCCACTATACGGTTCTTTGAATACTCATATTATATTGCGGTAAAGTTTGTATATTGGGGGTAATCATGGAAACCATTGATCCAATTACAAAAAATTCTTTCACTAAAATTAATGGGAAGCTACATTATCCCCGAGTGTCCTAAACTATATTTAAAACATTCTCGGGGGACAGTTTTCAACAATAACGACAGCAAAGCCAAGCAATTCAGTCAAATCAGTCTCGCATACTCTAATATTCAAAATACAGGGTGTAAACAGACCCTTCACATAGCCGTCAATCAAGGACTCTGTACATCAAACTAAGTAACTTTACGCAAAAATTATTGCTAGGAATCGCCTTTTTTTTGGGGTGAAAAATCACGTTTTACGGTAGGACTAGATGGAAAGCACTCAAAGCATTGTGCTGATGGATGGATTGAATAGTACGGGGGTCGTGGAGGTGTGTAAAGTAACAATCTTACATTAAAAAAATGTTTAAAAAAAAAAAACTTGTGAAAAAGTTGGAACTTTGACCCCCAATATCTCCGTAACTAGAAGGTTCCCAGGTGTGGGCTAGAACAAAAAATAATATACAGACATCGGCCTGTTACAATTTTATTATACGAGTATGTATATGTGGATCTATGCTTAGAACAGGCTTACTGAAGGATTATTATTAACACTGAAAACGGGATATTTACCATGTTTACTATTTGTTATGAGTTCTCGATATTTCGGCGCTGTTGCAAGCACCGTGATCACGGATAAAGATGATCATGATGCCCATGAAAAAGCTGGAACTTTGACTTCCAATATCTACGTAATTAGAAGGTTTCCAAGTTCGTTCCAGAGAGAACAAATGAAAATCTGCTTCGTTAAGGGTATTTTTACACCTGTTAGATGTAGAATAGAAGATGGTGGGTCGACTCATTATGACAGAACTCAAAACCAAAATATTTTATTTCAGATAGGTCCTATATGGTCATTTATAAATCGAGAAAAGGTGCACGGTTCGAGTTCGTCGTTTTCCAATGCGGAAAACCGGCAAGAAACACTATGTTTACTCTTTTAAAATAATTTAGTATTACAATTTTATTAACTTCGTCCGTTTGTGAGGTGATCTGATGACTAGCAAGTGGGTCACTTGACCACTCCACTGCTGAACAGAGCAGAGAAGACCAGTACCATCTCAACATGAATGATTTAACCAAGGTGTTGTAAAAGTATTCTGATTTAAAAAAAGTGTCCATGGAGTTTCTTGCCCGTTCTTCTCCATAGAGAACTACGTTAGGGAATAGGCAACTACAGTACTTTCACAGTTTTTGTGCCTTGTGACTGGGACTGTAGCTATATTTCATTATTGTCTTTTTTTCGACAATTCAAAAGTGCCTGTAACTGGCCTACTTGAAATGAATGCTTTGATTTTGATTTTGAAGAAGAGCTCTTAAATCGCACGCCATTAACTAGATCTTCGGTTACTCTCGACCCTTCTGATACCAGCCACGGCTGATACTGGGGCATCCAACCTTACGTTTACCAGCTCATGGTGTGCTGCCAACGGTCATCAGTTCTACGGCTAGCATGACTGGCCCGTACTCACTTCAGCTCAGTGGTGGTTTTGGAAAACTGGAATCAATTATCCGTTATAACTTTTATTTATATTATTTTGCTTCTGTTAATAAAAAAAACATCCGTCAACAAGTAATAATATGCTACCTCATTGGTCTACTGGTCAGCATGAGGTCCTGGGTTCGATTCCCAGGTTGGACAGTGTTATAGGGTTTTTCCATCGGGAATTTTTCAGTAGCAACCGCGGAGTTCAGATTTGTGTCCGGTTGATGCGCTAGGTTCGACCCTATTACATAGGGATTAAAAAACATAACTATCGATTTGTAGGTGTATGTATTATTAAGACCCTGCTGCCCTATCCTTCGGGATAGTGTGATGTTATGTAAATTAATATATCGTGTAAACGTCGATAATACTTACACTATATTTAATTATTTTATCATATCATAAACAATATCACAACATGCAATCTTGATTAGATTATCAAGTAAGTACATAGATAGGTAATCAAGTAGACATACCTACATAATATAATGCAAATATCGTTTATCGTGCGAGAGATAATGTACTTTGAGGATGACGAATAATTACAGCATAGCTCAGAAGCATTGGTCACATTCAAGTTGTAAACGGACCCTTCATGAAGCCGTCAACCAAACCTTCTGTTCTTCAAACTAAGTAACTCTACTCAAAAAGTATTGCTAGGATCTACGATTTACGGTAGGACTCAATTGTAACGCACTCTAAACCATTGTGCTGATTTTCATTGAATAGTATACACAGCGGCACATGAAGCTGTACATTTCCAGTATAACTTGGCCTCGCTTTGTATACATTTCCTATACAATGAGAGATCCGTATAAACTGGTTTAGTATAGCTTAATTGGCCGTCGTGCGTAGTGGTCATTGAGGTCTTTAAAGTAAAATTATAGGTAACATTAGAAACATGTATTTTATTTTAACTTGTGAAAATTTGGTAACCTTTCCGTTATTAGAAGGTGCAGAATATAAAAAAAAAATGATTGCAATGGAGTGGCGACCGCGAACTGGAAGACGTCGCGTTGGAAGGCCTCCCACTAGGTGGACCGATGACCTGGTGAAGGTTGCAGGGATCCGCTGGATGCGAGACGCACGGGACCGGTCAATGTGGCGACACTTGGGGGAGGCCTATGTCCAGCAGTGGACGACTTTCGGCTGAAATGATGATGATGATGATGATGATTGCAATGACGGAGAGACAAAGTGCTTTTCGGCTTCGTTAAGGGTCTTCTTACACCCATTATAGGGAGAGTGAAACGAAACGCCAAATTCAATAATATATTCAATAATGGAAATAATATAATTAATGCAATACAATAAACGAGCACAAATATAATAAAATTATGATCTATTTACGTGGACAAAAGGATGATCTCCACCAAACGGCTCGCATCGCATCGGTTCGGAAAGGATACGAACGGATGCAGCGATAGCCGATCGCGTCCGGCAGGATGTCGACGCATAAGATCGACTTCGTACTGTCGCTTGAAAACGCATCCATTTCTGAATCTAGTCCAGTAGTTTCATTCCTACCGTGTCGGATATGACGACAGGCGAACGTAGCGGATCGCACGTCGCAGCATACTTTCGGCTGCGACCGCGTGTCGCCGAAGACGGCTGCCCGGCCGCGGTCAAGCTGCTGTGCGCGGCTTAGTAATATAAATACTGTGTACACGATTTAATATCGTTTAAAAAAATTTAAAATTCGTTCCGATCCGATGCGATGCGAGCCGTTTGGTGGAAATCATCCTTAAGTAATTACATCCTTTATGTGTATCATGTGTGGCGTTTTTTTGGTATGGCAAAATCCTCATATACTGGGGAGAACGAAGGGTTATGTCGGCTTCTCACCCATCCCCCCTAAAACCCCTCTCCTCCGTTTTAGAAGTAGGTTATAATGACGACATTCGCTACCTGGACTCCACCACTGAGTAAAATCTTCGTAAACACTTGTTCTGATATACTTTTCTTGATTATTAACTAACGCGCACAATTTGCAAAAGGCGTCTGTGTCGCGGGACTCTCTCAGCTCGTGGTAAGTGTAGTGGTTGTGCCACTTGAAGAAATTGTAATACTTTTGTTTATCGTTAATAATGTTAGCCATTTCTTTAGCGAGATAACTGATCCTATCTAATCGCGCAGTCAGGTAAGCTCCATGTGGCATAAATCTGAAAAATATATGAGGTATAAGTTAATATTTCATTTTATCATTAGGAATCTCTGTTTTACAATCAGGAGTTTTGTTGGTTCTATTTTAAAACGTTAACCTACACTTCGAATTTCTCTTGTACCGTGGGTGCGTTTACAAACATTTAAAGTCATGTGTGAGTTTAACACACACACACAGCCAGCCCCGGAACAACTATTTGTAGACCATAAAAATGTTTGTTCCGTGCGGGAATTGAACCCGCGGCACACAGTGCAGCATCCCAGCTAATCTCCAAAAAGGAACAAACAGACAGACAAAAATAAAATGATTTTTTGATATACGTATCGTATACTACACCTTCAGAATTACGCATTCAGTAAAAAGCTGTTATTTTGGAATTACAAATAGACACTTCAATTTTATTTATTTGTATAGATATAGAGAATACTACAACTAATTTATTTTATTAATAAGCACCTTGTATAGTTGGCACCACCGTACACCACCGGTACGGCATAATGTTTGAGAGCATGCAATAACTTCTCTGTCACATAGTCTTCAGCGAATGAGTTCTCAAACGACAAGTAGAAGTAGTAATCCGTCGCCAGTTTCCGCAGGCACTCGTTCATACTGCCTCTAGGACACTTCTTCGTTCCGCATTTACCAAATATGTCAACTTGCAAGCCATACTTTGCTAGTTCCTTTTGGAGTCTTTTGCCAATTAAATCTCGTGCACTCTTCGCTTTACAGTTAGACACGAACCAAGCCGCCGCAATTTTCTTCGTGCTCAGTTTAGCTTTCAGTGTGTCGTTTATAGGCATCATTGCTTCCACTTTCTCCCAGTGCATCTCTTCTTTAGGACCTATGACTTTCCCTTCTTTATCTCTTATGCTAATATATCCGAAATATTCATCAGAATTCAATTTGTAAGTATAAGTCCAATTGAAATAACTATTATACATTTTATCACAGATCGGATAGTTTGCTGATGACTCCATACTGGCAAAAATATACTTTTGATGAGGGGAACGAGACCGAGGTAATAGCGACGCATTGGTGGAAAGTCTCCGTCCTTCAAACAATATCACATCGAAGTCTAAAACATTTTCAAACAACTGCCTATTTGACGACACGTAACAATTAGTGAAGGAACATTTTCTGTGAATAAAAGTGTCTGTACCTTCACCCAAGTACATGAGAGGATCACTCTTAGGTGTCCATAATAGTATGTACTTCAAATTATGAGATCTCTCCGCTTGTAGACTCTTAAAGGTTGTGTGTGAATAAAAATGATAGACAAACGAAAGCAGAGTGACACTGAGCATCACGCAAAATATTAAAAATTTCGTAAAACTTATAATCACCATCATAACTTAGCTGTAGTAGACATACACAAGTAGTCATCTCACTCGCACATACTATCGAAATTATAATATTATACTCAATCAATAATAAAAACTGTAAATGTCTAATGTTAAAGCGATAATCGCATCATCGCGTGCACCTCATAATCTGTTGACTGTGGTGTATTGAGCAATTACGGCCCTCCCTTCAGATTCACTTGTTTCTGTACAAAATCGAATCTTGGATAGCGCCTTTACTCAACATTTTAATCAGGCTGGCCCTTTAACTGTCAGATTCTTTCACATTAATTGAATATCCACTTCACGACACTAACCACACCGCAGACTTGAGAACCAATACAGTAACGAAGACATCATTGTACTAGCCGCTGCTAAAAATACTGACATAAAAGTCACGTACCTATTTAACTATACTTTAGAGTTCCACGTTAACTATGGAAAACCGAAACACAATAGTACCGTCAGACACATGCATGATTTTTTACATTATTTTATAACGAATTTCCATTGCCAGAAAGTTAAAAGTTGATTGACTTTTCTTCCTGTTTGGTTGTCCCGCACAAATTCTTGTATTAATTACGCACTGTAAAATGTTATTATTACAGCATCATCAACATAGTACGAAACACCTACCTAGACCAAATACGTAAGAAGTTAACCTTGAGCAGTGCAAGTTATATCACCGATTTTGATATAACTTGTACTGCTTCCTAAATTGAAATATAAAAATAAAATAAAATAAATTTATTTCAGGTAGGATCATCATAATTTAAAAAATTACAAATTAAAAAAAAATACATAATAATAAAATAAAATTACATTATTATTGTATAAGCCCATCTCCCCCCAGAAGCAGATCAAACTTCCCGGTCTTCTCAGGACATCCGCAAGGGATCTTCGTGTTCCAAGAGACTCCTCGCGGATCTGAGTGACACCGGTGCACTCGAGGAGTTAGTGCGCGTTTCCCTCCTCCATGCACGCTCTGCACAGGGGACTGTCAGTGATACCTAGGGTGTGGAAGTGTTTGTTCAGTGAACCAGCCGCAGGCTATTTCTGCTAGGAGCAGAAAGCGCTTGGTCAGTTTTCTATCCAGGGATGGCATAGCTTCCATGGATTGCCTACATTCTGGTGTCGAGGTCCAGGAAATAAAAAAAATAAAAAAAAAATAAAAAAAATGAGGGTGATCCTGTAACCTACTTTTTAGCTGCTAAAGGAATGGGCCCAATGGGTTCGGGCCCGAAATCTTTTGTGCTGGATCCCCTTCTGGCGAGTTCATCAGCTACATCGTTTCCAAGTGATCTACTGTGTCCTTTGATCCATTGTAGTGTCACCGTGTTGCGGTTTAGTACCGTAAGTCGTTCTAGGGCACTATGGCATTCTAGTATTAGTATTAAAGAGAAACCAGATCAGGTCTCGAGGTGATCTAGTTTCTCTTTAATAAGGATTGAAGAATTGAGGCACTGTCGGAAAGAATACGAATATTGGTATCTGTAACTTCCCTGACCTCTATGGCGTGTGCCGCTTGGATAATACCTACACACTCAGCTTGATAGACGGAGTTGAGCATTCCCAGGGTCTGGACATTTTAATGATATTATTTTGATCCATCAGTGTAGATCCTTAGATCTTTTGGACCTGAGTAGTCACACATCTCCGCTGTGAGCTGTATGTTGCAGAATAACTAGATTATCTCCTGTACAGAAATGGTGTAAAAAGACCCTTAACGAAGCTGAAAGTTTGTTCTCCCCGCCATTGCGATTTTGAAAGCAGTGAGTCTTAAAGGTTCTATCGCTGGGTGATGCCATCATGGGCTGTTATTGCTTGAATCCTCTTTTATGCGTGTATGTTTGATTCTGAAATAATTACTGCCGGATACTTCGAGCCTGAAAGTCGCTATGGCCGCCTCCTCTCTTACTACGAGGTGTAGAGGTGGTAACCCCAGCATCAACTGTAATGCGGCAGTGGGTGATGTTCTCATGCAGCCGGTGATTGCTATGCAGGTAAATCTTTGAAGATTCTCGAGATCCTTCTGGGCTGTGCTCAGGTTGGTCCTGGGCCACCAAACTAAAGAGCCGTATGTGATGATTGTTTGGATGAGTATGGTATACAGCCAGTAGGTGATTTTGGGACATAAGCCCCAATTCCTGCCGAGCAGTCTATTGCATTGCCATATGGCATATATGCTGGCTTTTGCGGTGATGTAATCGGAGTGATTAGCCCAGTTCAGCTGTTTGTGCAAATATATGCCCAGGTATTGGGTTTCAGTCGATAGGCTTAGGATGGTTCCAAAGACGCGTGGTAATTGTAAGGTTGCCAACATCTTTGTGAAAAGGACGAGTTCGGTTTTGGTAGGGTTCACTGCTATTTTATATTCCTTGCACCAGTCCTCTACCATCTTCAAGACTTGACGCATAAGGTTGCATAGTGTGTTTTCATGTGTGCGGTTTATTTAGTAGTAGTAGTAGTAGCCTCTGTCATTCAGACGCTTGATAAGGCTGTCTACCACGAGGTTTCATAGAAATGGCGAAAGGACGCCCCCTTGAGGGCAGCCCTTAGCCACGATAGCTCTAGTGGTGTCGTTCACCGTAACCTGCACGGCTCTCAGTCTGAGTCTGTTTGTGATTCATCCTCGCAGGGTCGAGTCCACACCGTGTTCCTCGAGGGCTGCGTAGATGCTATGGAAAATGGTGTTGTCAAAAGCGCCTTCTATGTCAATAAAAACTGCTAGTGAGGAGCACTTGTAATTTACTGCACATTCGATCTTGGAGATCACACTGTATAGTGCGGATTCTGTTGATTTTCCTGTGTAGTAGGCGTGTTGTTGTTTGTGTAGTGGCAGCTCTCGAAGAGTTCCGTCCCGAATGTGTTGGTCACAGAGTTTCTCAAGGGTTTTCAGTAGGAATGATGCCAGGTTTATTGGTATGAACGCTGTAGGTTGTGTATAACCAAGATTGCTTGGTTCAGGGATGAAAATAATTTTCACCGTCAACACTCGCCATTCAAGTGGTACATAGTTGTGTCCTGATCGGTGGATAGAATCTTTTTTACTCGCGCGGTTTCGCTGTTTGATCCAACATTCTCACAGAATTTGCACCAGGCTGCCTTACTGGCATTACTGACCTGTTTTTTGAAGGTGTTCTGTGTTTTCTTGTATGAGTACCAGTCTTCTGAGAGCCTGGAGTTTTTGGCTCTGTTGAATTGTTTGCGCATGGTTTGCCTGAGCTTACTGTGTTCTACATTCCACCGAGAGTTTCACATTCTCTGGGTGTTTGGGTCTTTTAGTTTGCAGCAGGCGTGGTAGGCTTAAATGATATATTCTGAGAGTTTTATTACAGTGTCCTCAAGTTGTTTGGGATCCGTTAAAGTTAAGTGTGTTTGTTGCCGTGTTAGCAGGGAGGCCAGAAGCCGTTTGTAGCCGGGTAAGTTGGTACGGCGTAGGTTGCGCCTAGATCCGGGTTTTTTTTGTGTTAGCTACTAGTGAGAAACAAATCCTTCTATGATCAGAGCAAGAAGGCTCGATGGATATGTGCCAGTTAGAGATAAGTTTTGTCGCGCTTTACGATGCCAGCGTTAGGTTAATGATTGTTTGTCCGCGAGCTGTGTCCCAAGGTATTATGCACATATCTATTCTCCACCAAACTTAATATCGTAAACCGTGGTTCGGAACCCTAAACTATACTAAATTAGGTAATAGTTTAAGTTATTTTTACAAAAAAAAAAACATATTTCTGTATGCATCATTGGAAACTAACGCAAGAATGGAACGACGCCGCCGTCTATATAATAAACCTAGCCATGTAAATAACACCACAAATACTCCTAATTAGCATTTATATCTACACATACTACACAAACAGACAACATGCAAATTTCTACAGAATTGCGATTAGCTTCGCGGCCTTTTCACGGTTAATTAACCTTGGAAATGCCGTCAAGTTTATTTTGTACAATGGACATACTAATATTCATTGACTTTTTAAAGAACAACATTCCATTTTCATTTATTTAATTTTTTTTGGTTCTTTATTGATCCCATTTTTTTTAACCGCCTACAAAGCGGCGGGTATTGTAACTACTTGGCTACACCCAACCCTCCGACCGCACTGACACAACCGACACCGACAGAGCTTGACCTGATCATGACGCAACTGGAGGAGGAGATGGCCAGAACGGCGATGGCTGATGCCGAAGCTGTGAGCATGCCAACCTCACCACCAGGGTGGACAGAACAGCTGCTCACCTGTCACCGTCACTAAGCGACGACCGGCATGGACTGGAGGATGGGGTGGATTTATACGATGGATCGGTCTCCTCATAACTCACCCCACTGCCGCCGTCACCCATATCCAGTCCTCTAAGCATCATCCAGACCAACCTCCAGCATAGCCAGACTGATACGGCTTACGGCCTACGCAGGGCGCTGGAGATGAAACCCCGAAATACTGCACTGATCCAAGAGCCATGAATCCGAAATAAAAGAAAATGCGGCCTCGATAACATTAGAGGTAAGCTAATTCTCGAGACACAGACAAACCACGAACCTGCGCCTATGTTCCTACCATAACACTCACACAATTATGTTCCAGAGACCTGACAGCCGTCAGGCTTAAAGCTGACGGCGATGCAATTGATATCTTCTTAGCCTCGGTATACATGCCAGGCGAGGATGAAGACTGGCCACCAAAAGAGATGGCCGACCTGGTAAGACGGTTCGGAACCCACTTGGGACTCCCAAGTGGGTTCCGAACCACGATTGTATGTGCACAATACCTCCCCTCTAGTATTGAGTTAGTGGCAACCCCAAAGCGGGTGATGGGCGTTCAAGTCTGTCTGTGAAGATGACCAGGTTCAGGTTAGCATCTTACCAGGTCGGCCATCTCTTTTGGTGGCCAGTCTTCATCCTCGCCTGGCATGTATACCGAGGCTAAGAAGATATCAATTGCATCGCCGTCAGCTTTAAGCCTGACGGCTGTCAGGTCTCTGGAACATAATTGTGTGAGTGTTATGGTAGGAACATAGGCGCAGGTTCGTGGTTTGTCTGTGTGTCGAGAATTAGCTTACCTCTAATGTTATCGAGGCCGCATTTTCTTTTATTTCGGATTCATGGCTCTTGGATCAGTGCAGTATTTCGGGGTTTCATCTCCAGCGCCCTGCGTAGGCCGTAAGCCGTATCAGTCTGGCTATGCTGGAGGTTGGTCTGGATGATGCTTAGAGGACTGGATATGGGCGACGGCGGCAGTGGGGTGAGTTATGAGGAGACCGATCCATCGTATAAATCCACCCCATCCTCCAGTCCATGCCGGTCGTCGCTCAGTGACGGTGACAGGTGAGCAGCTGTTCTGTCCACCCTGGTGGTGAGGTTGGCATGCTCACAGCTTCGGCATCAGCCATCGCCGTTCTGGCCATCTCCTCCTCCAGTTGCGTCATGATCAGGTCAAGCTCTGTCGGTGTCGGTTGTGTCAGTGCGGTCGGAGGGTTGGGTGTTGGAGAAAAAGCGCACGTATATCGACCCAAGTAGTTACAATACCCGCCGCTTTGTAGGCGGTTAAAAAAAATGGGATCAATAAAGAACCAAAAAAAATTAAATAAATGAAAATGGAATGTTGTTCTTTAAAAAGTCAATGAATATTAGTATGTCCATTGTACAAAATAAACTTGACGGCATTTCCAAGGTTAATTAACCGTGAAAAGGCCGCGAAGCTAATCGCAATTCTGTAGAAATTTGCATGTTGTCTGTTTGTGTAGTATGTGTAGATATAAATGCTAATTAGGAGTATTTGTGGTGTTATTTACATGGCTAGGTTTATTATATAGACGGCGGCGTCGTTCCATTCTTGCGTTAGTTTCCAATGATGCATACAGAAATATGTTTTTTTTTTTTGGAAAAATAACTTAAACTATTACCTAATTTAGTATAGTTTACGTTACAATTTCCCATATTTTCAAGAGTAGGGTAAGACTGCGCACTTAATGTATCAGAAGTTAAAAAATGAAAAGAGATGATATTATTAAGTAACGAGGTAGTGCATCCTTAACTAACCCATTCGTTCCACCTGCTGAAAATCTCCCACCTGGACATGAGTTGCCATGACTGACCTGAGAGTCTTTAAATAGACTCCGTACCCAGGTTGGTCGCAGCAAGGAAAACCTGCTCAGGTGGAGACTCATTAATGAGTTTGCCCTGGAATGTAAATGTGGTGCTGTTCTACAAACGATGGGGCACTTAATATCGTTTCCTGCGTGTCCTGTTGTTTATTCACTACAGGAACTGATGGACGCTACCGAAAGCGCCAAACTAGTTGCTCAATTCTGGGCTGAAAGTATTTAGATTGCCATCGTTACGCAAAAAAGAAGAAGATTAAGTAACATTACTTTGAAGACATTTTGTATGAGATGAAGAAGTTTTTGAGACATTAGAGCAAAATAAAAAATGCGTTTTTACAGGAACGTTTGTGTAAAATTGCGCATCGAGGTCGGTAAGACTGCGTGGGTGTTGAAGGACTGTGCAGTTATCAATATAGGGTGACTGGTGATTAATGACCGATACTTAAACACGTGATTGTACTCATGATAACAAACAACTTTCCCAAAGAAACTTTTTTTTATACCTATTTGTTGATTTTTATCCCAATAACACAGCAGCCGTATGCCAAGCCAATCAAAGGATAGGTCACTTAAATTTCACTAACGAAGGCATAAAGTTGGAACCAAGAAAAGAAAATTCCATTTGTGTAACATGTCTTGAAGGTAAGCAAACGAAAAAACCGTTCCCCACTGAAGGCTGCGAGTGCAACCAGGTTGCTAGAGCGAATCCATAGTGATGTATATAGACCGATGAAGAATACTTCTATAGGAGGGGCAAGGTATTTTGTAACCTTCATTGATGACTTTTCTCAACGAGTACATGTATATTTTATTAGAAATAAAAGCGAAGTATTTCAAAAGTTTGTGGAATTTAAGAATAGAGTAGAAAATGAGTTAGACAGATATTACTTTTGTAGTAAATTCTCTGAGTAGTTACAATAGTCAACCTACTAATGAACATTGGGTGGCTCTGAAACGAGTCTTGAGGTATCTGAGAGCTAGCAATAATGTTTTTACGTCAAATAGCAGGAATGTTTGACAATTTAAAAAAGTTGCTCCGGACCGACGAATATATTATTGTTCTTCAGGAGAGGTTGTTGAGAGTATGGACGCCTGCGCTAAGTTAAATAGCAATATGTGGTGTGCATATCTGCTTTGTATTTTATATAGGCGTGCTCTCGTGCATGTATTTATGCACTGACAGTTACGTTTGTAAAATTATTTATTTATATACTAGCTGATCCGGCAAACGTTGTTTTGCCATATAAATAGTATGAAAAATAGATGTTGGCCGATTCTCAGACCTAATCAATATGCTCACAAAATTTCATGAGAATCGGTCAAGCCGTTTCGGAGGAGTACGGGAACGAACATTGTGACACGAGAATTTTATATATAAGATTAAATAATTATGTCATGTAAATTGCCTTTCGCCTTATTTCATCAATAAAATTGTCTTTCGAGAAAGTTTCACAACTTTCTCAAATCTTCTAGGCACTTCCATAGTAGAACATTCTAGACTCGAGTCTTCTAGACAGTTCTATAGTGGAACATTCGAGGCCCGCACGTATTCTAGACTGTTCTCGTAAAGCAACCGACATAACAATACTTCTTACAATCAGTTATCAGAAATAGTACATTTTTATATAAGTAGGGAAACTTTGTTATTGCATTAGAGGTATAATTAACACCCGAGCCGGAGGCGAGGTTTTTATGGAGCCGAGAACTGCAGTAACAAATCCCCACGCGTATCAAACGACGTTTTTCAATACACTTTCGAAGAAATTAAATATTAAAACGGAAAGTATTTTGTCAATGATTATTACGAAACTTTGATTTAATTTGCTTTTTTTCCGCGCTTTGCTTCCGCCAGGTTGAAGAAGAAGCAAAGGTATGATGCCGCTAAACAGCCTAATATGAAAAATAGAAAATTAAAAATCCACGGGTGTGAAATGCATTGCATGTTGAACCTAATCGTAGTGCGATAAGAACCAGTTTTCGAGAAAGTGTATTTCAAAAGATTTTTCTAGTCTATGTCAAAATACGCATGACATAGACACTGAAAAACGTTGACAAAATGTTGACATTAAAAATACTTATTTAGAAAATGCGCTGCTAACAAAAGGAACATATTCGAGAATATTACAAAAAAATAAAGGAATTGAGATTAAAGCAGACAATTTTAGTTTCCCATTCATGTAATAACTTCCAGTAACGATGAAAGCGCAGATACTGGCGTTCATTTACGGTGTAGCAATTTTTATAATGTGCTACTTAAGCGGGTTTCATAATTATTATTGGAATTCGCTTTTGTCCAAAAATAATAAAACAAACAAAACGAATGGAACGTTTATAGAAACAATTCATCGCAACAAACCATGCATAAAATATATTCTACAATGGAGAAAGCCAAGAGGGACCCCATTTTCATTAATGAAGGAAGGTCAAAAAACATTTCATGAAAGAAACTGTGCTGTGGACAATTGCTATGTTACATGGAACAGAACATATCTTAGCAATCTAATGGATTACGATGCAATATTATTCTATTGCTACGACGTGACACGTGGTTTCTTACAATTATATAAAAGAATAAGATCTGAGCACCAGAAGTATGTGTTCGTTTGTCCAGAAGCACCAGCATATTACCCGGTGAGTCACAGAAAGTACAATGGTTTCTTCAACATGACATGGACTTTTAAATTAGATTCTGATGTATTCTACGGATACCTAGTAATCAAAGATAAAGATGCTAAAATAATTGGACCCAAAAAAGTAATGCATTGGCCGAAGATAGAAGATATGAAACCTATTGATAATGAACTCAGAGAGAAGCTCAAAAGTAAAAAAACAGCTGCCGCCTGGTTCGTATCAAACTGTAACGCGAGGAGCAGAAGACAAAAACTGGCAATAAAAATAAAAGAGGAACTAGCTCAACACAATATGACTCTAGACATATACGGTAAATGTAGCAACAATACATGTCCACGGAGTGTAGGGTGTTTGAAAATGTTGGAAAACGATTACTACTTCTATTTGTCGTTTGAAAACTCGATCAACGAAGACTATGTGACGGAGAATTTACTGAACCCGCTGCAACACTACACCGTGCCAATAGTTTATGGAGGTGCTAACTATACCAGGTAAAACAACATCACTCTATTTATTACTCACCACTCCACGTCGACTTGCAACTCCGGACATGAACCGCATTGGCCCATTTGCAAAGCCCTCAATCCACTGCAAACTAGGCCGCTGCAAACACAACTAACCAATGTCGAATCCCTTCGCAACCTAGTGTGAGTGTGGTAAGCCTTTCCAAACGAGGGCCCACTTCTTGATGTGCCCAAAAAGAACCAAAACCTGCTCATTAAAAGAAAAAAATTAGCTATCCACTGTCGATTTTAACCATCGCGCATCGATTCAAAAACTTGGTTAAATTTATAACCTAATTCCCTTTACCATCGCGCATCGATTGAAAAACTTGGTTAAATTTATAACCAATAATACCTAATAATAAAATATATTTTCTTTTCGTGTGATGTTCAACAACAGTTAATCCCGTGTATCAATTTTCAGATACATGCCAGATGGAATATATTTGAACGCGCGAACTCTTCCTGCAAAAGAGCTAGTGAAGCAAATGGTTGATATTATTAATGACAAGAAGAAGTATAGTGACTTCTTCAGATGGCACAATCATTATACTTATCACAACTTAGATGATGCGCCTGAAACTGATCCATATTGCAACTTCTGTAAGAAGATCAATGATCCTGAGTTTATGAATCAAGAAACTGTCAGAAACAACTCAGTATTTTGGTGCAATGGGTGGAACGTTGGTTATAAACATATGCTATAAGCGATGCAACTATCGCCTTTATATTTTGTAACTTTTTGTATAATATTTGTTTACTAGTCCCAGATTTTTTGTTATATCCGTGTGTTTTTTTTTATTTATTTATTCAAAATCTGTAATACATATAAACAGTCTGCCAAACTGCAAGACAGTTTGTCGGCAGTTGTTCTCGTTGCACAATAACAATTAAAACAAATTACGGTTTTTTTTTAAAATAAAATATCTAAAATAAAGTATAAAAAAGAAAGTAAATTTACAGATAGGACATTCTCATATTTTACACCCATGGAAAATTGCTACTATCCATAGATACAAAATTAACTATAGACACAATGAGAGGTAGTGTTTTTAAGAGCATTTTTATGTTGGTTGGTTGATTTGACATGCGGTGTCAACTGTGGGGGTAGCTCTCTCACTAACGTATCTCGTATATTTTCTAGTGCGCTTATCAAAGTAGTTTATGAATTTGGGAACAACAAGTGTCTTCTTTTTTGACAAACGTGTTGTGTACAAACCTACGTTCTTCCTTGTATTTTGATTATTGAATTGTTCAGTCAAGATATTAAGCTTACTTTTAAAATGGACCGGAAGTACTTATTAGATAGTACTTATTAATTTTGAATAGTTTTTATTTTTTATACTTTTTTAGTGTTTTTATCTAGAAGTAGTTTAAATAGGCTTATCTGCAAGATATTGATTTTATTTAAATGTGTAGGGAACGTAAGGCCATATCCATCCAACCCATATTCAATAACTGAGTCATATTATTGCTGTTTGTACATATTATTCTCTATCAAACTAAGGATGCAAACCACTTGTGTGTAGTTCCACAAATTCCTATTCCGTATAATTTGTCAAGTAAAATTTTAAACTGTGCCTTATCATATGCCAAAAAAAGTAAAAGTATGCCAACCGGATATTTACTTGCTAGATAGCTAGGGTTGTTGATCGATGTTTCCGAAAACCATTTTGTCCTTCGTCAAAGATTTTATATTTTTCGCAAAAACTGTACACCCGGTCGCACATTGCGTTTTCGAAAAATATTGAAGCCGTAAGTAGAAGGGCTATAGGCTGGTAATTTTTTTATAATAGCCTTTTTAAGTTGATCAAGAATTTAAAAACTTTCATGAAAGGATTGATTTATTGATACACAAAAAGATGAACTTGCTCTACAGCAAGTTCATATGCACACTGTCTAATCAGGGATGGTGGTCGATGTTATAAGGAGTAACTGAGACTATTGCTCAACTGATATATCGTCCCGTTCAGAGGTTTTACCACACTCGCTACTACTTCTAAATAGATAACACACACAGCGGTACTAGTTCAAGCACAATTGGGCACTTGAAAGTACTTATTCGTACGCTATCGATTTTATTGTTTGCAGTTATTTTGATGTAGTTAAGTAGTATGAGTCTCAGAGGTAGGATTATTCGAAAAGCAATAGTTTAGTAAATAATTAGTGCTACTTAGGTTACTTAGGCTTTGTGAAAATTTTGTGATGCATAAATATCATTGTTGAAGCTGATGTGGTGTTATAATACTAGTCCAGCCAGTATCAGCGCCAGTTTTAATTAATTAGTAAATTATCTAAACTATTTTTATAAAATGGTATACGTAAGTGAAAGTATAAGTTGACTGTTACACAGTTGTACTACCTACTACTTTTAAAGATGATTGTTAATAATTTTGCGAAATATCTCACTTTGTTTGCGATTCTCAGCATTACTCTGTTAACGTTTTTCGATAATTTTAATTTTATAAATTCAAAACCAAACTTTAGGGGTTTGCAATCAAATATATCGATAGATATGAAGTACATACTGTTATGGTCAAACAAGTTTGATCCGATTAAGACTATGTGTGAAGGTCAAAAAACATTTATAAAGAGAAGATGTTCCTTTACTAATTGTTACGTGTCGACGAACAAACAGCTGTTTGGAGATGTTGCAGATTACGATGTGATATTGTTCCATGGACGAGAACTTCCCGGTCGCGCGTCATTGTTACCTCAGTCACGCTCCCCACGTCAAAAGTATATCTACACCAATATGGAGTCGTCAGCTAGATTTCCGGTCTGTAACAAAATATATAATAATAGTTATTTCAATTGGACTTTGACTTACAAATTAGATTCTGACGAATATTTTGGATATATTAGCATAAGAGATAAAGAAGGGAAAGTCATAGGTCCTAAAGAAGAAATGCACTGGGAGAAAGTGGAAGCAATGATGCCTATAAACGACACCCTGAAAGCTAAACTGAGTACGAAGAAAATTGCAGCAGCCTGGTTTGTATCACATTGTCGAGCGCCTAGTGGAAGAGATTTAATTGTCCGACAGCTCAATACTGAACTAGCCAAGTATAACATGCAAGTTGACGTATTTGGTAAATGCGGGACGAAGAAGTGTCCTAGAGACAATATGAACGAGTGCTTGCGGAAACTGGAGACGGATTACTACTTCTACTTGTCGTTTGAGAATTCATTCGCTGAAGACTATGTGACAGAGAAGTTGTTGCATGCTCTCAAACATTATGCCGTACCGGTGGTGTATGGCGGCGCCAACTATACAAGGTTAAAATATATACAGAGTTTTGGTACAAAACCAACACAATTTTCTAAGGGTTAGGGGATTTATCATATCTTAGTTTTCACCCACAAAATCTTATTTAAGCTTCACTGCAATTCAGAATTTCACAGTGTGACACTTGAATTACAGTGTTAGGAGGGCGCTGCTGTTAAATATTTTGTAAAATTTTATTGAAATAACATTTAAGATATGTAAGTTCCGATTCTGGTGAAAGCCTGTGAAATATCTTACGTGTTTTTCAATTCGCTCAGTCAGGTTAGTATCAGATTGTAAAGCATTTCATGGGCTACCTTAGCACTATCAAGGGTCCAGTCCAAGAAAATTGACAGCACGTCGAAATATTCGCGCAGGTTTATAATGTTTTTGACCTCATATTGGTCAAAATCAAAATTTATTAATTATGCAGCAAAGCAGACTGTGTATTGCCCGTAGACTGTGTCTGCTACTTAATCTGACACTTGGCCTGGGTTGGACATTGATCTCAGGAAACCTCCACTGCAACAAGATGAGCTTCGGTGCAGCGTGTCTTTACAGCAGTTAACCATCAGATCATCTCCGATCTGATGGTTCAAGTATTTTCTCTCCTGCTTCTTTGACCGTAGCTCACAGCTAAATTGAAATGCAATAAAAACTTATACTTTTACTTTCCAGGTTCATGCCAAATGGAATATACCTCTCTGCGCAAAAGTCACGGATCAGAGAGCTGGCGAAGGAAATGGTGGATATTATAAATGACAAACAAAAGTATTACGATTTCTTCAAGTGGCACAACCACTACTCGTATCATGACCTGAGTGAGTCCAGCTATACAGACAGGTATTGCAAATTGTGCGCGTTTATTAACAACAAAGAACAATTTTTAAGAACGAGCGTACTAAAAGATTTTAGTGAGTGGTGGAGTCCACCACGCAAATGTCATTAGATTATTTTTCTATTTAGTCTTATTTTATTTCATCGCCAGTACTTTGCTAAGGGTGCGTACACTCTACTACTACTACGGTACTTACATAAGTGGATATAGACGTTTGAGTAAAAGTGCTTTATTTTATCCCAATAAATTTATAAGTTTAGATTTCATGGTTTTCCTTTCATTTAATTGATCATGTTTATTAGAGAGATTTGATTCATAAGACCCTATCGATTGATGTCATAAAACTACAGGGTGTTATTTTAGCCTTTTTGATTTCCGAGTGTGGCAAGCTAATTCTCGAAAATCTTTAAATGCAGATTCGTTTCTTTTTATTAATAAAGGAACTTTTGCATTGAGTAAAATTTGCTATCTCGATTATTTAGAGTACTTTCCCTCCAAGTGAGGTTGAAAAATTCCACCCTGTATATAGGGACAGCCCTCCACAAGCTGATGGGGTGAATTCAGTATATCATACTAAGATGACCGGTACAAGAAATAATTTTAGGAAAGTTATGGAAATCCAATAAAGAAGGCCGGCGAAAGTGGACCCAGAGAATCTAAAAATTAACGAAGCTCCATTCAAGTGTAAATATAAAATAATTATAACTACAATTTTATGAGATATTTATTTAAAAAACATTTATTTTTTAGGACACGAGAATCAAAAGTGGGTGGTAGGTTGGTGGTAAGTAGGTAGTAGATAGGTGGGGAGGTTCCACAAGGAGTAGGTAGAAAAAGCTGCATTGTAACGCAAGCCGGGTACAGCTAGTGTTCCTTATAATTCCATTATCATGTGCCCAGTGAACTACACGGTCAAAATCGAATACATTATTATGGTTATAAACCCGGCAAGTATCAGTATAAATAAATGTCTTACATTTTTTTTAATACATTAGACATGCTGTTAACGTGCATAATATATCGTAATGGCCCATGTACTGAACCGTTCGGAACTCCGAACTTAATGTCGCCCCGTACACTTTCAGTTCCACTGACACATACTTTAAATGATCTTTGGTCTAGGTACTTACTACACCATGCGTTCATGGGGCCCCTAATGCCGCATTCACTCATTGATGTGGTTTATTTTTATGTTTGTAAAAGTGCTTATAGTACTGCACACTTTTTGCGTGTGTTGAAACTAACACCGCCATTTTTTTACAATTTCACTAGTGTTTATAAACAGCGTCTTTCTGTCAATGTCATTAAGAGGCCAAAGGAAACATTTGACAATATATACGTCATATTGATTGTCATAAATGGTATCGAAAACCCTCGAAACAGAATCTACCAAAGACATTCAAATATTACGATCTCTTTGGTATCTACCAAAATAAACAGAAACAAACTTACCACAGCTTATAATTTTACTTTTCTTATCGCTTTTAGACAGTGTGCTCCAGCCAGGTGCAGGAGCAGTAGTGGCCCAGTGGGAGCAGTGGTAACGTCCCCGACTTACCGACATGTAGGTCGTGGCTTCGAACACCCCCAGGCGTTTCACTTTGCTTTTATTTCAACACAACTGCTCTGGAAACGGTGAAGGAAAACATCCAAACATTCAAAGTCATGTGATATCTGGCGGGTCCTCGTATTGGATTACAGCCTACTTCCCTTCATAGAGAGGAGACCTGTATCCAAGCAGTGGGAACGTTATAAGCTGGTTATGCATATGCTATACATAAAGTCCTGCATAAAACCGAGATCTGGGATCGAGGTCCCGAAAGGGCTCTGGCTTTTACCAATTATTTAAAAAAGGATCGACTAATTTGATGCCATATTTCAAGAAGACTGTCGTCGTGGTTTGATCACCATATTTTTACAGTTCCATGTTGATGACTATGCAATGCTTTGCTATGAAGTCAAGCATTGCATAGTCTATAGTTTTAAAAATTTCTGGCGCCTACACAAAACCTATTGCAAAAAAAAAGTGTTTTTTATTCAAGCAAAAGCTCAAAACAGTCAGATATATCTAGCAGAACAATTTGTTACCAGACCAAACATGAACCTTTGATGTTTTGCCGAAACATGATTGGACACAGAGCACGTATACACACACAAATAGGTTCTTTTATATAATGTTTATAGAATTTGGGGCAGAACGAGCGTTGAGCGCCCAATTTCTACCACGGAGTCTTTAAAGTCTTTAAAGTCTTTAAAAGCCTATTTTTACATTCACATTCACAATACAAGGATTGAAGTCGATTGATTGGTTTTTGACATTAGCGTGTACGAACATGATACACGACACGTGACACGTGATTTTCATACCAGATGGCGCCGATAATTCGACAATAAATTAAACTGCAATTCATTCGAATATATCCAGTAGTTTAGTCACAGGACATTACATTTCATTTTGTACATGATGAAGATTAATAGGCTAGCACCGACAGGTTAACGACCCCCGCATCGGTATAAACACTAAACATATGTTGAACACTAAAAATATGTCAGTGGACAGTTTGTTACTCAAAGTGTCCAGCCATGACCCACATATTAACGATACAGCAGTCTATTTTGAAGCCACAATGGTGGAGAATCAAGATAATTTTAAGTTGTGGAATGTGTGGATCTTTAAAAGCAGTTACGGATAGTCAGGAGTCAGAAAATCTTACCAAGAGGGATACAGAAAAAATCAGAAAAAAAAAACAGAAAAAAAAAATCATAAAGGCATTCGCTCCATGTAAAATACTGGTAGTCAGCTGTATCCGGTAAGACTGAAAGCTGACCGTAACACAGTTGGGAAAGTGCGAATGTGGTGTGGATGCTGCGACAAGATAACTGACAGACAAGCTCTGTCTGTCGTCGGTTCATCATCATCATTTCAGCCGAAAGACGTCCACTGCTGGACATAGGCCTCCCCCAAGTGTCGCCACATTGACCGGAAGGACGTCGGTTATTCATTACATAATACTAACTTGCTTTGACCCGCGGCTTTACTTCGTTACAGTCTAAAAATATTTCATGGGAACGTTTTAAATATAGCTCATGGCACTTGAAAGAATTTTAGAAATCAGATCCACACACTTTACCTCTTTACAATAGAACAGTAGTATAGAAAAGCATGGATTCAAGTCACCGATACTTAAATGCGGGCGCCTGTGTCCGAACTGTGCTCTATGAGTAGGCGTCTGTATCATATGTTATTAATTTTCTTTCTGTCCCATTTTCACGACTGCTTTTCTATCCCAATATGACATCATGACACAATGTGAATAAGGCTCGATTATTCATTCCTACACCTGTGACTCGAGAAGGAAATTACACTGTCACCCTTATGGAATACTAATAGACCTCGCTTACAAAACAAATTGTTATTTGTCTTAATAGAGCATGTTTTATGAATTGTGACATTTTAAGTTTGGTTGTGTACAAGCAAGCAAGCTTCGGTAATATTAAGGATGATTGTTTTCCTGTTTGCCAGTTTACATTTGCTAATTAAATTACAGTCACGAGCAGCAATATGTAAACACTTAACAAGTTTCAAAAGTGTTTTTCTCCTACTATTCTGATTAATATGGCATGTTGTTACGAATATAGTATTCTGGTGCTCATATTTTTATGAAAAAGATCCTTTCTTCAAGTGACAATCGTTATTTCTCGCGAAAATTGCTTTTAGGAAAGTGTATACATATAGGTGCTCGTGACTGTACCTTCAAGTCTCTGATGATCAAATCAAATCATTTAATATCTTTTCACAAACCACGAAGTTCGGGAGAGACTGGTGTCCGCACTAGGTATACCTGTGCAGCAGACAAACCCAGACCAAGTAACCGTACGCTAAGGTTGAGCTGAAGGTATTTTTATTGAAGACCAATAAAATTAATTTCGGTTCGATCACAGTTCTGTGGCGACTTCTATACCTCCACATACGAACTACACTGACGCATCCTGCAAAGCGACATCTATATTTATAAAATGGTAAACTGACTGATTGACTGACTGACTGGGTGATATAGCAACACACAGCCCAAACCGCTGGTCCAAGAGTCATGAAACTTGGAGGGTGTCTTCTATGTGAAGAGTAAGTATCTGTTAAGAAAGGATATTTGAACATTTCACCCCTAAAGGGGTAAAATCATGGATGGAAGTTTATATGAAAAGTGCGTCAGTTTTGAGGTTAGGATCTTCAAATTTTGTGTTTAGGCTGACGCTTGAAAATGAATTTATACGTGTCTCAGCGTTTTTGATAATTCTACTCCCGAAGGGTTAAAAAGGGGGATGAAGGTAAGTAGCTATGTTTGCTCAGTACGTTCCCGTCGGATCTTTTTCGACATCCACGCGGGCGAAGCCGCGGACAAAAGCTAGTCAAAGTTATATCTGCGCGAGTAACACCTTTACAGAAACTCCGGCGAAATTTGTATCGGCTCCTCTTCCTTGCATCATATTGACGCACAAAACTTACGATACCTAATGCCATAATATAGGTAATAAAAGGAATGTAAAAACCTCTTCATCCCATAAAAAATCATGTCAATATGATTATGTCTCAATAAAAGACATTTATCCGGATCGCTCGAGCAGGGACCGGGTCCGGATGTTCGACCTTCGAATACACGTAGGTACCGAATGATTATACCTGTATACGTACGTACTAAATCTTTTACGGCTCCGTGAGAAGTAGGCCAACAGGCAGACGTTAGGTGTGCAAATAGGGTAGGCATCATGATCCTTCTTACTTTAGTATCTACGTCTGTGGCACTCTGGACAGTCAGCCCAAACCCCAGACCATACCGATCATATCCATTAAGGTGTTGTGAAAAAACTTTGTCTTTGACAATGATTACGGGACAATATTTGGCTACAATAAGTGCCCTTAATCTCCAGAATTAGTACTTCTTATTTTAGTTGGAGCCGTTGTTGCCACTGTACTACCATTGCAGAGAAACCCCATATACTATAAACTAGTGTGTTATATAATTGTGAAATGAATCACAGTGAACGGATCGATCTATCTTTTGCCCGCTGACGGCACGACACGTGAAAAATATTGCCCATTTTATCATGGATTATGTAAAGTAGGCAACAATATGCGGCCAGGCACGTCTGCGGACCATATTGTTGCGTTGTCCGATCACCGAATATATTGCGTTTTGATTACTTAATGTCAATCCGATGGAATTCATCAAATAAAAAAACGGGCTATTATGACTTTGTATTTTTATGTTTATATTACGGTTAGTTGATGTTGTTTGAAGGAATTGCGTTGGAAGGCCTCCCACTAGTTTGACTAATGACCTGGTGAAGGTTGCAGGGATCCGCTGGATGCAAGTCGCACGGGACCGTTCAATGTGGCGACACTTTGGGGAGGCCTATGTCCAGCAATCTGTCTTTCGGCTGAAATGATGATGATGATGGTGTTGTTTGGAATATACAAGTGTAAGCTCTTGGTTTAGGTTGTAAAATGATAATTTAATTTTGCGCACTGATAACATATGGATCTATTTATGTTACGCCGTTTCTGTATAGATCGCGCCTTAAGTCACGCTCTGAGCAATCCTAAGAGTCAATCCTAAGAGCGACAATAGCAAATTCATTAAACGACGATTTCTGCTACCTACTCATGAAATGCCATTGTAATAAAAAAATCTCTTCATTTCGTAAATTGTAAAAGATCAAACGTATTATGCAAATAAAAATGCCACAATGCATCGACTTGTCAAAATATAAAGTATGTTTTTGTCAATTATTCTGAATAAACAAAATGAAGATTAAATTACTACTTTGAATATTTTTTTTTAAATTTGCCCCTATCACTAGGAATTTCTCCTGTATCGTGGGTGCGTTTACAAACATTCAAGCTCACATACATCAACAGCCAGACCCGGAACAACTGGAACAACCTGTAGGCCATACAAATATTTGTTTCGTGCGGGAATCGAAACCGCGACACGAAGCGCAGCAGTCAATCGCTCACCCACATCGCCAACCTTGCCGTGCCAATCATACCAATCCGTTGTTATAATATTTAAACAATAAACATTAAAATGAAGAAAAATGCTTTTTTATTTATTTATAACCAACTTATACTTACAGTTTACACCACACATACAAGTTATTGGTTGAACATAAAAATCAGAATAAAAAATAGTTATAAAATTATTAAGTAAACAATATGGTAGGCGCGAAGAATAAACATTTTAGTAGACAGAAAAAACACAATGAAATAACAATAAAAATGAACAAAACTCGTATATATATATATATATATATTTATATCTCAGTCTAACAATCACATACATTCCTATACCTAATTTGGGTCTTACTGGTCAAAACATCAACTGTCCTGCGCGAGATTCTCCCCTTTGCCATGATTTCCGTCACTACTGCGTCTATTATAGTACCTATCAACCAGTTTTATCTGAAACCGCAGCTTTTGCAGCACAACATCGTGCAAAACTTCGTAATCTAACCATAAACAAACGATTCTATCCATCCAGCAATAGACACGCTCTTAGGTAAAAAAAATCATAATGTCAGCTTCCATCGCTAAGATGTGCCATTGAATTTATTTAAAAAAATACAAAAACCTAAACATACTATGCGCTCTGTTTTCGTTTACAAAAAATACTCACAGTATTTTAAAAATGTGAAGAGAATTGCGTGGTTTGTAATTGTGTGTTATTATTATTACTTATTTTTTGACGGAGCCCTACTCAGCGAAATCCAATTTGATCGATGCAAACAATGAAGGCTTTCCTTTCATTCTTCTGTATGTACTAAAAGGAATTTTTATTAAAGAACTCGATGACACGAGTCCGTCCATGAGAAGACAGTATATTTTATGTACAAAGTGAACTTCTTTACCCAAGCTTCTAATATTCTAAGAATGGACGGGTAACAGTGACTGATGCTTTATTTTCAGCATTTATTTCAAGTATGAACTTCCACTTCACACAAGGTTTATAACCTTCAGTGAATGTAGAGGTTCACAACAACAAAATCATTGATACCGAGTGTTTATGATAAAGCACCAGTGGCCAAGGTTCCATACAACTTGATTCCTAGCGGCTTCCCTTTGAAAAATGGCACAGTCAGTATTCTATAGCCAATTAATATAATCACATTAAAGATATGCACTCCGGCTTCCCTCTTACAAAAATTGACCCTTCGCTACTGTAAAGCACCATACAGATTCCCTACATAATATTACAGAAGAAAATCTTTTTTTTTCAGGTATATCTATTACACATTCTAAAAAAAATAGACGAGAAATTCAAAACAAAAAAATTTAAAACAAAAAAAACTACAAAAAATGTGTACACACGACAGGCTGCTGTGTCATCTAGAATGTTACTTCGACAGTATGGTGAACTGTTTCGAAGAGTTTATCAAGAAGTCTATGCTAGTGATCTCATTTGCAGTGGGGACGCTAGTTCTGGTGGTGATGTACGTCGTGAAACTGATATCTGACCGAGCTGCCAACAGACAGATAACTAACATGATAGGTATGTTTAGTACTTTTAATATAATTTTGTATTGTATGGTATTTTAATGCAGTGTTATACCATAATAGGTATAGTATTGTATTTTAATATGATATGGTACTTTATATTATATAAGCATTATACAATGATATAAGTATAAATATAATTTTCTTTCGATTGTTATTGAAAATTATATTATTCTTGTTAAATAGTTATGTAGACATGTAAGTCTCTTAATTTTTCTTTTGCCGCGGGAGAGTGTGAGAACGCATCCAAAACTTGGTTCATTTTTAGTCTGTGGTTTTTGCTCTCTCTCTGTGGTCAATGCGTGCGTTTCCCATTCAATTAATCTATATTAATTAACTGTAATGGTTTAATTGCAAAGATACTTCAGTATGCAATAAATGAAACTCATTCTACATCATCATAATTCTTGTACTTTTGTTCAGTATTACTTCGGGTCAGTGCAACACTTTTTCTTGTCCGAGGTTACGGTATCATTTACGCCTTGTTCTTTCTTATCATCCTTCACACACCTATCTTTGGCCTTCCTCTCCATCCCCGTTCGTCAAAATTCAAACATTTTCATAGACGACTCCCTTTCAATTTGTCTGTAACAAGCGCCACTTTCAAGCTTTCTCAAATATTTTCATTCTTTACTTTATCCATTCTTGCCATTATGTTTACCCTGGCACCAAATGAAGCAGCAAAGTACCTAATATACAGAACTTTGAATATCCTAAGCCTCAACGTTGAGGCAAATGTTTCTTTTCCAAATGTTCTAAAAATCTTTAAAACGTTTGCTTAGTGCCCTAATGCTACTTGGAGGCCTATGTCCTGTGGAGATCTTCTGCCGACATGATGATGATGAGCCAGGACGTTGAGCTGTCCTGAGGCATCTCATAGAACGCGACCTTTAAAAAAGCAGCTTCAGTTCACAGACGGAGCACACAAAATATTAAAGACTATATAGCTGCTGCCCGTAACTTCGTACGCGGAAAATTGTATGTGTATGTGTGAGATAAAAATAAACAAGTAGTCTGCGGGCTATTACAGACTATAATCTATCTCTGTCCCAAATTTCGCCCAGATCCGTTCTGCAATTCTGGCGTGATTGAGGAACAAACATTCATGCATTCATCTAAACTTTCGCATTTACTATAATTATACGGGGGAAGGTACACCGACGCGAAAACGGCTACCACTTATTCAGTACATTTTTCTGAGCCCCCTACATGGAATTTTTTTCACGGTTATTTAAAAAAAAAATCAGCAGTTTCCTACAAAACACCCGTTCACACCGTTTCCTACACGGTCAAAATGTATGGAACAGTTGATTATTAGTTGGTGGTCTGTTATTGTGTCGACACAATTACAGATTTCTTTGCACTATCTGTCATTTTGTCGATTCTTCCGTCGAAGAAATCCTTGTCTACGGTAGTCATGCTACGGGGGCAGGTATTTCTTCCATTACCAGCATACTAAATTCACCTCTGTCACCAATTCGTTCACCTAAAATACCGAACTATTTTTCCTTGGAAACACAAACTGTGTAATTAATAACAACTTTCATAATAACGTTGGTATTACAAGGTAATCCGCAGTACACACATGGTCGTAAGATAAACAGAAATTCTAGAAACAACTGTTAGAAACTCGAGTTATGTTTGACTTTTTGGAAGTTTTCAGCCGACCTCGACGTCGCACGAAATACTCGTATTTCTGCCTTGTTTATGACCACGATTACACGTAAAATATTAACTTTTTTAGATGTAATGAGAGTTAAAAATTCTTAATTTGAGCTTAACACGTAGATACCTTTGACACATACCCGACTACCTGTAGGTGGGACCAGCATTGATGTAAAAAGTCATCATTTGATTCTGAAATTGGCTGTTTAACTTAGTTTTTGGCTATCCTTTTAAAGTTGTAGGTATCTAAGATCCTTCAAGCAATCCAGAGCCGCCTTGGTGATAGGCTACGTGTATCATGCTGCCGACCGGACTAGACTTTTAAGTCCTTGTTTATTTCAGTAAATCCCATCGTACTTCAACGAAAATGAATCTAACTAGGTATCTCCTTCCCTTTGTTTCAGATGACACTGATTTCTCTGTCAGAAACAACAAATCCAGGGTTGTAAGCCTTACAGAAAGCACACCTAATGTCCACACTACATACGAAAGTTCTAAAAACCTGCTTGTAAACAGCGTACCTAGCGTAGAAGGCCCCTGTAAACGGGCGATTTCTTCACAAGTCATTCCTACTCATTCTAGTTTTGACGACAATTTCACGCAGGAAGTTGAATTGTGTGAAATTTCTAAGGTGAATTTCTAGTCACTTATTTACATAACACAACATGACATCACGGCTGTAATCTCCGAAGCGTGAGGCCTGGACTCCACCAACGCGGAGACGAGCGGAGATTTGAGAAACGGAGAGGAGAGAGATGCGTAAAAGCTAGGGTGTTATCCACCGAAGCTGTGCGGCGATGTACAAAGCAGCACACAGCACACAGCTCGCCGCACGCCGCTCGCGTCTCTTATCGTCTCCGCTGGCCTAAACAATAACAAGACATCTCCTCTCTCTGCTCAACCGTTTCCACTAAAGCTAAGCGAAGACGGGATGTGTAAATAACGAATTCTCTTGATGGTTTAAAACACATCTCATCTCATCATCGTCTCGTCTCGTCTCCGCTTCGGTGGAGCCCGGGCCTAAGAGACCGACGTGATAGACGTATAACAGAGGAATGATGGATGGCTTCTTTGTTTTCAGCCCTGTGATTCCTGTAAACAGACTCAAGTGAGTGAGGATTTGAAAAGTGCTAGGCAAGTGTTATATTCTTACACAAGATCTGATGGACAAATATTGTAACGGAACGTTAAATGTGTAGTGCTTCGCACCGCATGTGCCCGCCACGTTCCAAGTCGTACACAAACAAAGAACTAAGCTTTAATTTATAATCTATTGTCATTTAGCATACCAACAAGACACGATTATACATGTAACGTTCCGTTACAACATAATTATTATAGTTTTCCGTTCGCAAAATACGCACTTTGGACGTGGAGTTGTGAACACCAGCCCGTTATACAATATTCATCGTTTCGATAAACATGAAGTCCGCTTCGCTAATTTATTTTATTAAACGCGCATATATTTTGTGTAATATTTGTACACCGTTGACGGCAAAACATCGAGACCTCTTAACTTTATATTTACACCTTTTACACTATGTTTAACAAATAAAAATCTTTGAATTTGTGCACAACAACGTGAATCGAATTATCTGATTGACAGGAAATATTTGAACTTATTTTTCTCTCTTTCCGAGTATGTTTCCGTTTTATTCATCACTAGATGTGCCCCGCTACCTTCGTACGCGAAAAATTATTATTAAAATTCAAGGGTTTTATTTATTTGCACGGAAAGCTAAAGTAAAAGTGCCTAAGTTACTCCTTACAACATTAGCTACCTGACAGTAACAGTCCCGTCAAAGTCGCTTCATCCGTTTCGGAGATTAGCCGAAACAAACAGACAGACAGACAGACCGTATATACTTGCACAGTATGCGTTCAATAAAAAACTGTTATTTTGACGTTACAAAGAGACACTTTCATTTTATTTATTTGTATAGATTTATTTGGCTTTCATTTCATAATGTTATTAAGATGTTTTGCCACTAAAGTTTAAATTATTTTTTAATGTTTTTATTTTCAGAATCGAATCTAATTACTGGTTGCCTATTCTTATCTAAAAATGGCGGTATGGATTTCCTACTAAAAAACATAAATAGTTTTAAAAAAAATGTTGAAGAGGTAATGTACCAAGGTAAGCCTACTATTTACATAGCTTTTTTTTTAGGTTTTAATAGGGATTTTTCCTAGTAGCAGCCCAGCCGGAGTTTGATTTTGTTGAAGGCTGGCTCCTTATTACATGAAACATAACACTCAAAATGCGGGTGTTATTATACTTTCTGCTTAACCCTTCGCAATTACAGGCGTTATGTGACATAATTTTAAAAAAAAAACTGTCGGCTTGACAACCTCCTCTTTTTGGAAGTCGGTTAAAAATGTAACTGTTATTGCTAGCTCTTCCCACTGCTGAGCAAAATCCTCTGGACATGACTCCCAGCTCTTTCGATCCAGTTCCAATGTGGGCCACTGGTCGTTGGTTTAGAGTCCAACTCGTCCCGCCATCGATGTGATGTTTTATATTTTCAGATCCCCAATCAACTGCTCGACAATGCACCAAGCCCTTACTACCGCGAAGGTCATGTTGCTCAATTTGTTGCCAGGAAGGCCCAACAAGTAAATGAAATAGACATCCAAAAGATCATACAACTTTAAAAATAATACCAACGTACTCCTCATTCTTTCTAAGTTTTAATTTTATATAAATGCTGCTGGAGGTAAAACGGACACATCTGAAGAAAAGGGAATAGGGGAAAATGTACCTTATTATACGCGACTTTTTGGTTTAGTAAGGGTTATTTTTCTTTATTTTTTTGCGCAGGTGAGCCCTTTTTGCGGCGACGAATTTTGTGCTATATTATTTAAGAACATGACGTGCGCATAGATGTTAGCGTTAGGTTAGGTTATAAAATAACTTTGTTATGTAACTACCTTTGTCTTGTTATTAATTTTATTTATTTTGTAAATTGACCATTATATTATAACATCATTTACCTAATTATTAGGATTAAAAAAAAATTCTCGATTGTTTTTAAGTGCATCTTTTTGCCATTTGTAACTTGATGTAAAAACCAATTGACAAAACCAACAAGTTCAGCATTTATAAATAAAATAAAAAAAGGAAGTGACTTTTTAATTTTCCATCGCAAATTAAGGACTGGTCAAACTGAAGCAGCGGCGTGAGCAGCGGTGGCTCAGTGGTGGAGACCCCGACTTACGAGCAGTAAGTCGTGGGTTCGAACCCAGCCAGGCGCATAACTTTGTGTAAGTTATTTCAACACCACTGCTCTTGAAACGGTGAAGGAAAACAACGTGAGGAAACCGGCATGTCTTAGAACCAAAAATTCGAAGACATGTGACATCTACCAACCCGCACTGGGCCCGCGTCGTGGATTATAGCCCATTCCCTCTCATAGAGAGGAGGCCTGCGTCCCAGCAGTGGGAACATTAATAGGTCGATTATGCTTATGCAAACTGAAGTGAATCGCAGGCGGGACGTGACTGCACAAAGGCTGTTGTTTGATTTAATGATTAGGAAGACTCGTATTCGCGCCAGTTCCGACACCTCCATACAAGTTAGTTGACGCAATCGACCCGAACGCATTCGTCCCGAATCCTGCGCGAAGTTCGCCTCAGTTTGCCGATTCCTTAAATCACCTCACTACGAATTTCGTCAACAAACCGATACTGATGCGTCCAAAAGTGTCTAGAATATTTTTATTTATATGCAAAACAAGACCTGTTTGAGACTTGCTTAGCACAGGACAGAACAGAGGAGGACGCTTATACTCAGCTGTTGGTGGTACAAGGCTCCCAATCCAATGTTGACGAGGATTAGAACTGCAGAACCATTTATACCAAATAGTTGTAGGTACAATTTATCTCGATTCCCGACACTGCCTCACTGCACTGGCCACATCATTACTTGTTAATAAAAGTTAAAAATAATTAAATTCTGATTAGAAATACCATAAAATATTTAAAATAAAAGCTTGTTACACTTTCTTTATTTGTCTTGCCGTCAAATGGGATATAATGTACCTAAAAAATGGTATATTTCTCTTTTAACTTTTTTTCTTCTTTTTGTTCTTTTTATTAACAAGTACTAATAAAAGATTGTTTAAAAAAAAATTTTTTTTTTTTACTTTTTAGTCCGTAGCGTGTAGCGGCGTTTTTCCGTAGCCCGTAGCACAGATAATATAATACGCTACGTACCCGTAGTAATTCATAGTACGCACACATATGTGATGTTTTGATCACTTAAAGTGTGATGTTTTGAGCATTTATATTTTATTTTAACAACTTAGGTACATCTTTTTAATTAGTAGGACTTGTAAATTATGGGCGCTGTGCTAACGATTACTTTTCACTATATTTACCTACTGCTAAACATGTTTTTCCTTTTTTCCAAGCGTTGTCGCTTGTGAACATTGCTGTCATTAGCAATGTTCTCCTATCGCTGCAATTTCGCCTTCTCTAATCGTTTTTTTCTTTGTTTAGTAGTTTCTTTTTTAATCATGTTGTTCCCATGAATATAGGACATAAACTGTCCATCCACCCTGAGGTCCATTTTAGGGGGATAAGAACTTCAGTACAAGGGTTCGCCCTGGTACCCTGAGGCACAACGTTAGCGATATGACATGTTTATACACCCTCATACCATTCAGCCCTCGGCAAGTGCTGACTCACGTGCCGAGAAAGCACGTGCCGACTCACGTGCTATGCCTTGCATTGGGACATCCATCTAATCAAATAGAATTCACGTTCTTATCAAATGGAACGAACTCATTTTCCCAAATCTGATGGGGTTGCATATGGATATTTTCTAGGACCAAAGTACTCATCAAGACAAGAAGAGAAAAAAGAAAAATTGCGGGCTACTCTGGCGCTTTCACCTTAATAATTTTCCGTGATACTACTTCCGGTCTCAAATTCACGTTTAATCCTAGTTGTAACCAATTGTCACCACTGGCGACAAATGGGTAAAAAGTTCCCATTTATGGCCAGAAAGAACGACTCCTTCCATACAACTACTTTTTGGTCTATAATCTTTTTTAATTAAGTTAATTAGAGCAGAGTGTGGAGCAGAGGTTTTTTGTTTGGTTTTTTTTTTACCATAGATGTTCTTTTATCATTAACAGACTTGTTCTTTTTTTGCCCTGCTAAGTATCTCGCTCCTCTGTTTTTTTGTGGCATGCTCCCTTGGTCTGCACATACACCTGCACCTGCACTACACCACAGGAGTGTCCTTGGACTTAATAAATGAGGTGAAAAACTGCCTTTTATCTCACTAGATGTCGCATGA
Source organism: Noctua janthina (assembly GCA_963576755.1). Taxonomy (NCBI): domain Eukaryota; kingdom Metazoa; phylum Arthropoda; class Insecta; order Lepidoptera; family Noctuidae; genus Noctua; species Noctua janthina. The sequence continues at coordinate 13,669,192 of OY755055.1, forward strand.
TCGACTTTGCCTAATTTTGACGAGTCACCTGTCAAAATCCATACTTAATTTACGATTTCTACGTAAATAAAATCGAAAATAATTAAAAATTATAAATATGACGCAGTGTTGTGCTCCAGAAAGTAAAAATAAAGGGAGACATAATATATATTTTGTAAGGATCCAAAACGTCGAAAAACCTGGAAAAAATCCTTTTTCATTTGGGCCTTGCATTGGTCCTGTACGGAATCCTATCCCGTGCAGTCAATAAATACCTGGCTTCATACATACATAGCCTGCCCTTTTGGTTAAGCATTGAATCTGAAAGAAAAAGAATATCATTCTAGGCACTTTGGTAATTCATGTAACGTAGGAAGAGGTACCTTTTTTAATATTACTCCTAAGGTCTAAATAATAAAGGTATCACTAAAGAAACGTTACAAGAGATTCTATAAATGAAATCACTTTTTGACGTACGACTGTATTTCTTGCTTAATGAGAGAGGGAACCGGCATTGATATCTTTGTAAGAAGAAGTTGGTGGGCACAGATATTGTGCGTCATTGAGAGAAGTACCAGGCTCTGGGTGGGCATTAAAATTAAAATTCCGGTCGTATGATTGTAATTTGAAAGTCAAAAACCTACTTCTTAGCAGATTCGAAGAGAATATCGATTACTTAACAATATAACCATGTGTTTTAATGTTATTTTAATTTTTATAATTTTTATATGGACATGTCTGAAATAAATGATTAATAATAATAATAAACTTAACGTTCTCGAGAATGGTCATGCCACATTGTATTGGGATCGATCTATCATCACAGACAGGACTATTTTAGCAAATAAACCTGATATTGTGGTGATAGATCGCTGAGAGCGCCGTGCAATGATTGTTGATATCACTGTCCCTCATGACGAGAATCTCGTGAAAGCTGAGAATGATAAAAAAATCAAGTATCTTGATTTAGCACACGAGGTTGTCGACATGTGGGACGTGGACTCTGCAATAATTGTACCGATAGTCGTTACGGTTAATGGACTAATAGCAGAGAGCCTCGACCAACACCTTAGGAGGCTCTCATTGCGCGGCTGGGTCAAGAGCTTGATTCAGAAAGCAGTACTCCTGGACACGGCACGCATAGTGAGGCGGTTCCTCTCTCTGGAGCCCTGACCACCGGCAACCTGGACCTTGTTCCTGATGCCGATGGGCCATCTATTTTTTATATTTTTAAATGTTTTGTTTACTTTTCTTTGTAAAAATATTTAAAAATGTATTAGATAAGAGAAAGAATGAATAAAGGAAATAATAAACTTATTTTTTGCTTACCTCTCAGTCACAACTGCTTTTTTTTCTCATCTGCTTCAATGCATTTCTTTTACGTAACTAAAATCTGCTTAGCCTTTTCCCAACTATATTGAGGTCGGCTTCCAGTCTAACCGGATGCAACTGAATCTTTGACGTAACTAAACTTTTAATTGTGAAACAGAAAACAGAAACAGTTCAAAAATAATAAATCATAGATATAATAAAAAACTTTCTGCGAAAATAACTTTACTTTCGGAAGTCGGTAAGTTTGTTTGTTTCATTGATTTTTTTGTCACCGACGTCCGAAAGTAAAGTTATTAAAGAATTGTTCAGTGTTTTTTTGGAAGTCGGGTTTTTTTCGCAACAAGTTTTTTATTTTAAATGTAGGGTAGGGTATACACCTAATAATTATTTATATATTTATTTAACAATTTATGTACACACTAAATACAGAAAAGAAGAAAGGAACAGAAAATAGTACAAAGGTGATGCTTATTTCTAAAGAAATCTCTTCCAGCATACCTTCAAAAGGAGATACTAAAAAAGAGAGAAAATGGAATATATATTATAAAACATAAAGCAGAACTATTTAACTATAATAATATACTCTTAGCAAAACTAGCATAAAACAGATTTAAAAAAAATTCACAACAATCAACAAGTGGTTTATTTTTTAACAATAAATTTCACAGTAAAAAACTAGAAAACTAAATAAACGGAACAAAAACTATAGTAGGCAAAATTGGCTATCCAAACGGGCAAAGATTCCTCGTAGCATGTTGCCTCCACGGAAAAAAGGGCTGAAATGAGTCGTGCAGCGGCTTCTAGCCGCGTGGCGACTGCTGATCTGACATCCCCTCCGTGCAACGGCTTGACATTGACTTTTCTTCTAACAATACCATATAAGAATAAATACTTATATGTAGGTAATATGTATATTTAGTTAATGTATTTGTATTGTATATTACACATTACAACACATTTACATACAGACAGGTTTATTTACATGTATTTATAATAAACACTTAAAACGCATCATAGGCATCTTGTATTGTCAACAACAATATAATGTCGGATGATGCCGGGACAGCGTACACTGGAATCGCACCGCTGTCGAGCTACGTCATCGTGACGTACAGCCAGTGAGTGAGATGGAAGGCAGCGCGCGGGCGTTGACGCCCTTTCAATAACCTCCAGTCGGAACGAGCCCCGCAACGGCGCGTGCGCATATTTCTGTAACATCCCGACAACGCATGGTTCCCGTATTTACTGTGCTACTATAAACTGTTTTATCGTGATATGTGACTATTTACTGTCTTCTCTGTTCTCCTTGTCTTGTTCGTGTAAACTTTAATTAAATAGAACCGTGAGTAGCCGTGGTAGTGACTTTCATTTCCGCTCCTGCCTACCCAACACACCGACAACACCTCCATATTATACCCTTTTTATTTTTAGTATACCACACAAATTTTTGTCATGAATTTAATTTTTACGTTGTAACTAGAAGTTATTAAGAGATCATCACGTCATCAGCATAGCCCAAGAAGAAAAAGTACGTATTTAACACATTCATTGCCGAGCCAAAACGCTAAACCAAAGAAATAAAAATAAATATAACATTTTAAACTTTCATGGTCACTAAAATTATTATAACTAGAAGACGGGATATTTACCATGTTTATTGTTTTCTTTGAGTTCCCGATATTTCGGCGCTGTTGCAAGTAAAACCTCTATGCATGTTTTAAAAACATAATTAGGACAGAAATCTTATCTCTTAAATAAAATAACAACACATCAGTTTATGGTTGTGAAATTCAAATCAATCACTTTTAACTAAAAATGTTTAATTAAAAATAAACAAAAATAATAAATATGAGACCATGACGAAGCGGCATTATTTTGAAGGTAAGCCATAATTATATTTTTAGGCCGTAATTGTACCAAAACACCGCATGTGGACCATCGATGTAAACTTAGATTCAAATAAAGCTAACCTCGAACTGCAAAATATAGGTCCGATGGCCATGGTTATTGCCTATCCCGTTGGTTTCGTGTACAACAGTGTTATTAAATACACACACACAGTGGTATTATATAACGGGCTGGTGTCCGCAACTCCACGTCAAAGCGCGTATTTTGCGTGCGGGTGGGAAATCTATTCGATCCACCCTAACTCCCCGAGAAAGGCCAGCAGCGCCTTGATGTTGCTGACAATCTTGCGGAGAGTACCTGGGGTACCGAAGTACTTTGCCTTGTATGTTGCAACCACTGGGCAGTGTAGAAGCACGTGGGCTGCTGTTTCGTCTTCCTTCATGCAGGCGCACAGGGGGCTGTCTGTGACTCCTATGACAAAGAGGTATCCATGCCTAATGGACATAACTCCTGTAATTAACCGTCTAATAAAAATCTAGGTTGCTACGTTCGGAAATGTGCCCAAAATATGCCGAAACTCTCCCACCAGGCGTCAGACGGGGCTCGCACCACGGTGTTCTGCGAATGGGAACTATTCACAAAAACCGCCCTGGACTATATCTGGGCAGTGTACTGCGCGATGAGTGGCAACTACGTCGCAGTCGGCACCGTCGTGGTGGTGCTGATCCTCAGCTTCCTGCTTCCCGACATCTCACAGAAACTCCACGCGACCCAGGACCTTAAGTCTGTTCAAAAAGTTTTGAATAAGATGTCGGTAAGATCCCAAACATTATTGACTATAATAAGATCTTTCTCTATAATTCCTATAGTTTCTGAACTAGTCAGGTCTTGTGGATAACCTGAAATAAATAGAATAAGACTTAAGTCACATTTGTGTTAAGAAGAATATTCTGAGATTATTTTACGTGATGCGGATTGACCACAATTGTTTCCAGAATGATGTGAAACGTGCCGAGGTAGCATGCCTGACGGTAACTAATAAGATCAGTTACCTGCAACACAACATGAATGACGACACCACGGAAACTGTTAGTATCGGCCCACGAGAAGGTATTGTATCTTAACAATTCGTTTCATAAGCATATGTTTTTTATTCACTGAGTTTATTTTTAATGTTATTTCAGTCTACACATAAGCTGGAGAACCTTTCTGCCTGCAACAGTGGCATGCGGCTTACCCAGTCAGCACCAGTCCAAACGGAAAAAAGACTCAGTTTTTTTCGGCGCATTTTCTTCCCCAATAGGAATATCTCTAAGGTTCGTCGGAAAGGATTGCACTAATACCAGGTGTAAACAGACCCTTCACATATCCGTCAACCAAGCATTCTGTACATCAAACTAAGTAACTTTACGCAAAAATTATTGCTGGGAATCGAATTACTTTTTTTGTGGTGAAAAATCACGTTTTACGGTAGGACTGGATGGAAAGCACTCATAGCATTGTGCTGATGAATGGATTGAATAGTATGGGGGTCGTGGAGGTGTGTAAAGTAAAAATCTTACATTAAAAACTTGTATTTTAAAAAAAACTGTGAAAAAGTTGGAACTTTGACCCCCAATATCTCCGTAACTAGAAGGTTCCCAGCTATGGTCTAGAACAAAAAAAATATCGCAGTGACGGGGAGAACAAGTGCCTTTCGTTTATGTTAAGGGTATATTTACACCCTTTATACACACATCAACACAGTCTAAGGATATTTTAGTTTTTCTTGTATTTAAACAAAACAATAAAGAATTTCTTAAAGCAACATAGTTTATTACTTATACTCTTACAGGAAATTAATTAAAATGAACTTGACTTTTCTATTTTAAATGGTTTTTTTATAAAAAAAAAAATATATTTTGCTAAAATCTGACTTACAGTTTTTGTTGATTTTTATGGAGTTTATTGAGTTTTTCATGCTCAAAACCAGGTTATCAATTTCGCCAAATTCGAAGATGCATGATGCATTTGTTTAGTTTGGTTTATAACATAAGTTAATTTAAGTTATTAAAATGTTCTGTTTTATATCCTCTTCTGCAAACCTCGCAATCGAAGTTAGGTTCAAAAACTGTTTTAAGCTTTCACGGTTTACAATTAAACTCATACTCTCACTTACGGGATATCTTCCGTTTCGTGTTATCGGGAGCTCAAAATAATGAACAATCACCGAAGATATCCCGTAAGTGACTGTATAAATTTCGAAGTAAGGTTTGCCGTAAGAAAACCCAATTCTGGGTTAAGCTCGCCCGTTGTATTTAAGCTATGATATTGTAATTTTTTGTGTATATCTTTTAATTTTGTGTATATTTATTTTAATGTTGTGTATATTTATTTTAATTTTGTGAGCAATAAAGAATAAGAATGAAAAGTCAACTATCCGTCAGCAGATTTTCGGGAAAATTTCGTAAAGCCTTCATAGCCCACAGGTGCAATATGATTTAAATCTGGGGACTGCGTGGGATAATCCAGGGCCGCTACATTGTGTAGGCACTGAGTTAGCACATGTGCCAAATGTGAGCGGGCTCAAGCGGGTTCAAGTCTTTGTCCGCGACTGCCTCATCGTAGCGCGAGAATCTAAAGTGGTGTACGAGCATGAAGGTTGACTCCATTCAGTCTCCTCCTGCCAGTTTGGTCGCTAACAATGACCGGATGTTCTGACTGTAACTTCAAAACCAATTGCCCAGCTAGCGTTTGGTTGTCTTTGCCGTTATTTATAAAAATCGGTCTTGTCTGGAGGTGGCTACCCGAATATTCGCCTCTCGGCCACCTTGTCAGTATCCCAGTAGCCAGCCCACAATCAATGGTATGATGCTTTGATTCGTGTCAGTGCCATCATCGGCGTAGCTCTTGCTCGCGCCTACTTCCAGTATGTCTATTGCTCTCATCATCTCTTCTCTGAATAAATGTCAGAATGTAAATGTAAAAACCATTAAATCTATGAATTTTTCTACATTCAGCGTAACACAAAATGCATACCTCACTCACGTTACACCAATTTGTGGTGAAATTATGATTATTTGTATTTGTAAATGGCTTTCCCATTTAAAAAGTATATTTTTTTATGGAAAATATATTCCCCCGCTTAATGGGCCTCCACGCTATGAGTAGTAAAATGTTTTTTTTTTCTGCAGGAAGTCACAATCATGTCCTATGTCTACACCGATTCGTTTGACGACAAAAACAAAATAGAAAAACAACAGCAATTGGAGATCTAGTACCTTATGAATGTGGATTCAAGAAAATATTACTGGAAATAAATATACGAGATAATGGAAGAGACCTACTTCTTCTGTGACAGTGCCTCAACACCTCTCCAGCAGTACCAGCCACAAGCGCTCAGCGCTCCAGCTACCTCGGGCACTATCTGACTTAGAGCGGTTTCAGACTAGCGTATTTTGCGGGGCGTATAAGCTCGTATCAGTATCGGACGAGGAGAGATACGGCGAAGCGTCCTCGTTATATAGTTGAAGTTCCACGGGCCCGAACAAAACCTTATGTTTCCCACATTTATTGTGCGTACCGCCAGTATGTGAACTTTACTGCCGGCTTCTCTGTTCCCTGATCATTCAAAGTTTCAGTGAATCAGTTTCTTCTAGGTACTCGTGCTCCGGCGATGCGGCCTAGCATCATCACTTCACATCAGGCGAGTTGCAGCCAAACACAATCCTAATTAGTACTCAAATAAAAATGTATACGCGCGTTACATTTTGCGCTTAAAAAATTGAACGCGCGTACACGTGCTTTCCTGCTTGTTCGCTTGAACCGGTGAGTGTCAGTAGCAATATGACATCATCGCATGTGCATCTTTCGTGGCTCGCGTTTATACGAGCGTCAACGCTCGTACGACTTGCGCATGTGGCAAAAGCCACGCACACGCGCCTTCACACGCTACAAAAGCGAGAAAATACGCTAATCTGAAACCGTCCTTTGGCTCCGTTTCAACCAGAGATATGCAAGAATAAGTAGCGAGGGTTGCGTGAGAAATTAAACAAAAATATCGCTTCTTTTTAACAGCTTAACCTGGCTTGCTATGTGATTGTTTAGATTTACGCACATCTCTCGCTGCATTGTCTAGCACTCTGGTGGTAGACTTGAAAACGGTAGGCCTATAAATTAATATTATACACACATAATAAATATATAATATTGCTTTATATTGCGTAATAAATGGCCTGAACTGAACTAACAATGGAATTATTTTTTTAGTTTTAGACCTACCTATTTTTACTAATGTCTTCCATGCTTTTGAGAAATACGTCTCTTCTGTATGAATTATGTGCTTAATATAATTATTTCAATAATTTTATAGTATAGAATAGAAGAATATTGATGTGGAGAGCCAGCATTTCCTAAATCACATCATCATTTTTGGTTCCAGCGATAAGACAAGAAGGTTCTCAAGTGTAACAGGATTTCAACGGCTCATTAAGAGTGTTGCTTAGCAGTGGCGAAGGATCCATACAACTCGATACCTAACGGCTTTCCTTTAAAAATGTCACAGTCAGTATTCTATTAACAAATAATATAATTACATTAAATTTTATGTACTCCGGCTTACCTCTTAAAAAAATTGACCCTTCGCTACTGTTGCTTAGTATTTATTAGTTCCATGGTCGAAATCAATGATCATGTAAATCGTTAGGGTGGTCGTACATCTGACGGATGACGCGTGGCATATCGTCGGTCGCGTAACGCCAAAACGGAATAATAAATAGTAATACATCTAACCTTGCACACATAACCGTTGCTGCGTTGGGGGAAACCGACATTAATACTAATATTTACATGAATTAGGAAAAAAAAATATCAGCCTAGGGTAATTTAGGAACAGTCATATGTACCGTACGGTACTACCGACGATACCGGTAAGCCCGACGCATTTTCTGTCAGATGTGCGACCACCGTTAGTGTGAAATAGCCTTGATGGCAATTGGCACGATGGTACCACGGTCACATGGCAATATGGCAGATAATTCATTAGCAATACACGTGTCAAATAAAAGTCATAAAAATCAATAATGAAAAAAATGTAAAAAAGTTGCATTTATAAATTCAATGATACATAAAAATAGAAAATTGTAGATAAAATAAAAACAGATATGAGCGAAGTAAACATTTTCCAAAATGCCTACCTCATTTTTAAGAAAACCTTTCAAATCTGTTTGTGTTGATACTGTTCTTTTCTTTGCAATGTTTACGTTGGTGGGGCATATAACTATAAACTATTGGGAAAGATATACGATACAAAATGAATTATTTTCCATGAAGCATAGCTTATACACACTCAAGGTAAATACAATATCGCATTTATATTGGTCTGTACAATGCTGTATGTGCTCATCATCTACCTAGCCTTTTCCCAACTATGTTGGGGTCGGCTTCCAGTCTAACCGGATGCAGCTGAATACCAGTATTTTACATGGAGCGACTGCCTATCTGACCTCCACAACCCAGTTAGTACTGGGTAATACGATACCCCTTGGTAAGACTGGTTGTCAAACTTTTTGGGCCACTGACTACCTAACGACTGTCAAAGATCTACAAATGACACCCGGGACCAACGGCTTAACGTGCTTTCCGAGACACGGAGGAAACTTGGTATGTAATGGGTGGTCACCCATCCACAGACCAACCTAGGCAAGCACGGCTTAACCTAAAGATCAATCCGAGTGGCTGTTATTATTTAGCCACGAGCTCCGAGCACAATGCTGTATTTGCTAAAGTTCTAAAAGGCTAACACACAGATGATTTTTATGTTACAGGATAATATAGGAAACATAGGAAGAGCTTACGATAATCTTCACGCCCAACTTAAAGTCGTGATCCTAAAGTTTAATAACACACAGCTAGATACACCAGAATGTCAGCTCAAGGAAAAAATAGAAGCTAAATGTAAGGCCGAACATAATTTAAATAAAAAGGACCGCAATTTTCAAGTTCAAACAGTGATACCAAAATCAAGGAAAGTGATACTGGATTTGACAGTTAAGAAACCGTATGGTCGTGAGCATAAGGCTACTGGGCCACCAGCCATAAATGTTTCAACTAACACAAGAAACCCTCCTAAATCTACAGGAACAACAACTCCATTGGTCATAACAAACGAAACAGATTACGTTCGTCAAAGGACCTTTGATGATCACTGCGACATACATGTCTGCCACGGTGTGAATACAACTGGTAGACGAGAGATATATTAAAACAACCCAGTTTCTGGCGTTCTCTTTTGCAAAATTTTGTCCCATTGATTTATACCCACAACACACACACCACACTCTTCGAAATTGTAAATTCAATCACATATTTATCAGATATTGTGTGAGTGAGAATTGGATAGAGAAAAAAAATAGAAGATAATGTTTACTTTATTTTTTCATGAATAATATAATAATGTACTTTGTTCGACACGTTTCTCTTTCATCTAGTTTATTATATCTCATCTTATCGTCAATCGTTATATCTTGATTATACAGAACTTGTCTCTAAAAACTTCGAACCCAAGTAATATGGAACAAGACCAAGAAGATGATGATTTTCTCTTCAACTCTTTTTTCTTGTTTTTAATGGACATTTATTAGTATCGCAGGTAACATTATTTTCTAGTTGTTGACATTGGGGAGTGTTTAGGACGTTAGGTAAAGACGGACATGTCCTTGGATTCCAACCATCTTTTTTGTCTAATGCAGTAGTAATTGCTTCTATAAGTTCAAATTGTCCTTCTAACTTCGGTATTTCTGCAGAAAACCGAGACATTAACAGTTCTAGATTGCGATACTTGTGGTTCATGCAAGTTATAGTGTTCTGGAACAACAATCAAGAAATTATTCAAAGAAAAAACAGCTAAGTTATGAACTAAACCTAGTTGCTACGTGCTATAACCAGCAACCTCGCTTCATTGTACACATTGATGTCCACAATGATGGTGACAACCGCATCAAAATCCTTTATATAGTAGAAAAAATTAAGCAATCACACAGATACGAAAAGCGTTTTTGTAATAACAATGTATAAATTAGTAAACACTTAAAAGTATTACCGCAATATCTGCAATGCTCTTATTAATCTTGTTTAGATCACAATTAGAGTTGCAAGTTTTGTAATGATTTTCCAGCATTAAATAAATCAGTCCTATAAGACACGACAATATTAAAAAGCTGCTAAAGCAGTCTAGAAAGCTCCAAGGTTGACAGGACCCACGAGGAGTGCCCGCGGAGGAAGCCCGTCGTCTGCGATTGCCTCTTCTTGCACGGCAATCCATTCTGATCTTACTCTGCCGTTTTTTCCTGAAAATTCTACCGCGGCGACGAGCCAGCTTTGCTTATTAAATGCAGTTCTTTAAATTTTTTTGGTTCACATTTCCACTAAAATTTTGGATGATTCTTTTTATTTGACATTTTGAATCAATTCTCGGATCAGTATTTAGATGCTCTGTGCTCGGATCCAAAGTGTCAAATTGCATTGACGTTTCTGTTATCTAAAGTGATGCAGCCAGTGTTTGTTTTTGGTATACGAACGCCATCTGTTAAACTCTTGCCTAACTAACGTTACGTAAACCTTCATGGACTAAGTACTGAACACGGCGGGCGTTTAACTCTTCCGTAGTTTGATTCAAAAGGATTTATGGTACGTTCTCAGAGATGGCACTATGTCAAAAATGACGCTAAAGGGTCTTGTATAGTATGACCACTTTAATTGTGCAGTTCAAGAAAACGCTGCTTGTCAAGAAAATTTGCATCGTTGTGTCAAACTTGGTACATTTATTTTAGTTCTGTGTTTTCCCGCCTGCACAGATAAGTTGGTTGTAGTGTACATATTGACATTATGTCGCACAGATGTCGACAAAATAATAATGAGGTAGATGGTTTAATTGCATTCATTAACAAGTTCATCTATTAGCTAACACTGTCCACACCTCGTTTTTGACCGTTTGGTCTTTATCTACACAAGTTCATTTGATTACTTTAAGTTTTTTTTTTTTAAATACATGTTTTTAATGTAAGATTTTTACTTTACACACCTCCACGACCTACTATTCAATCCATCCATCAGCACAATGCTTTGAGTGCTTTCCATCGAGTCCTACCGTAAAACGTGATTACCCCAACAAAAAAGTCGATTCCCAGCAATAATGTTTGCGTAAAGTTACTTAGTTTGATGTACAGAAAGCTTGGTTGACGGCTATGTGAAGGGTCTGTTTACATCCTGTATATGTTCTGATTCTATTTGCAATTTCATTACCTACTACCTATTTTTACTGACATAATTATGCAGTAGGTACCTACTAGAATAAGTATATAAGTAACATAACATCACGCCTGTAATCCCCAAAGGGTTATGCAAAGGTGTACCTAATAGTAGGTACACATAAATTACGTCTGTTATGTTTTATGTCTTATGTAATAGGGGGCGAGTATATTTCCATCAACCAGACTCCGTGGCTACTCCTGAGAAAAAAAACACTGACTAATAAAAGATGCTAAAATATGGGATGAAAGAATTTCAAGACTATATTATTATCATAGACTGACACAGGGATGAATTAGATTCCAATAGTCAGAATGTCATACACTTATAATGCATGGCTATAAATTATATTATATTATTCACACTTTAATAAAAATTCAACATAATTAATAATACACAACAATATAATATGTACATTATATACAGACTACAAATAGATCTCAAATAATGATAAAAATAAGACTAAAAGTAAGCAAATAGAAACATCTAAACAACGACGACAAATAACAGCTTCCAATATAACAGAAATAAAATATAACCTAAATGGTTGGACTCATGATTAATGAATACAAAAATGTAAATGATCTATAGTAACACAGAGATGCAAGAAACATACATAATCATGAAATGACGTCAGATCGGAGAATAACGACAAAACCTCAGTACCGTCATCCGTCTGTACCAGACTTGTGCAATAAGTACGCGATTTTAGACCGTATATTCTTATGAAGAACATACAGATTAGCATTATTATATCCTTAGGTAAAACCTACATTATTGCATTAGCTAGAACTTATTTTACAGTACGTACACTTCTATTTGTTATTAGTATTAATAAAAGTATACAGTCCACTTTTCTAGGTAAATTCTACGACTTACATTGACTATACATCGTATAGACTGTTTGAATTGTAAGTAAAACCAACCGGTTATAAATGCTAACCGAACGAAGTTAGAACCAATGAATGGAGTCCCTTGATCTTCAACTATAAAGAATGCTTTATTATTTCGTTAGAGGCCAGTCGAACGTGCTTAATCGCTTTCTCGCGTTATCAAACATTTTTCTGTTTCATTGTTATAATGGCTACCATCGTATGTCCACCAATATTCTAAATTCCTCACAGAATTTATGTATTGGGAACGGTTTCCGGTAAATATTGTCTGCGACCGTACTGCTTGCTTAGGCTAGGCATTCTACATCTACAGGTCTCCTAGAAATACGTATAAGGAAGTAAGTGGCTGGTTCATTAGCTTCTTTGAAATGCATAAGTTGGAGGTTCACTTACGTTAGGCTGTTGTGCACATTCAAACCACATCGTTCAAAGCCTCCCAGACTCCTTGCTGAGGTCTCACTCGGTAAGTAGCCGCCATTTCGACGCGACGCTGGAGAGGGACGGTTTTATGTTGCTCACCCGTTCGCTCTCATTGTATTCCTTACTTGGATTTCGTTTTACATTTCGAGCTTTTAGTGTTGGGCTGTGCATGGTATCGATAAATAAGTTATTTGTCTTTTTGATAGTTAGTCGATAGTCGAATCCTGATTTCATCAATTTGGTTTTTATCCGAGTGAAAAGTTAATAGATGAATCGTATAGTTATTTATTTTCTTATTAGTTCTTGGGGAGTTTACTGCCATACCTACACGAAAGGTGGATGTGCTCGCAAGTAATGTAGTCCGCCATATAGTTAAGTTTGTATGACCACAAATTCAGTTGCTTAACAGCTGCACACTTATGCACATTACATTACTCATTATTATAGTGACACCTAACTTAATCGGTAAATAAAACCGTTCTGTTAGATTTTCATGATTTGTTTTAATAATCCAGTTGACTTCGGAAACTATTCCGATGTTAATGGAACTTTAACAGGCTGTTTGGGGGTACACAAGGAAACACTTGACTGTCCTAAGTTTTCAACCTCGAGAACCCTGTGCTAACTTTGGGGGGTGATAAAAACCTCATTTTTTTTCTTACTTTTTTCAGTTTTTCTATTATATCTCTTAAACTAAGCACATTTTGTGTACCACATGGGATTAACGGAGAAACAGTCAACAATAGTGTGTCCGCTGACCGAGAGCCTGTTGTAATGTTATTTCCACATTTTCATGCCTGGTCATCACCCTACTGTGTGCATTAATGAGGCGTACTGCCTTCTGAATCAAGCCCTTAATGCAACCACGTAAGGAGAGCCTCGAAGTCACGAGGTTCTCGTCATGCGAGACGGTAATGGTAAACTCCATCTAGTCTGATTTGGAATTTTATTACTTTCATTCCTGATTTCAACCTGTTAAAGTTCCATTAACTTCGGAATACTTTCCAGGTAAAAGTAGATAACTGCTGGACTATAATTTCGACGCTAAAATAATATTTAGGCATTCATTTAGTGTTAGTGCGTGTTTTTCTTTTAGATCTTTCCCTGTTAATCGTCGCGTCATTCATTCACTCTCTTTATTAACATCTTCCGCACGTGCACACTATCATCATGTTAATGTTGATAGAATTAAATGTTCTTAGTCCGTTGAGAATTAAACGTTCTTAGTCCGTGAGGATGTTATGAAACGGATATGCCGTTTCATAACATCCTCAGCATTTGCACCACTTTTAAACTACTTCTAATATCAGAGGTCTCCATCCTAATGGAACTTTATTAGATTTTTGTTGGTTTCTTATTAGAAATGCAAGACTTTATCGACACGTCACGCCAGGCCTAGTAGCTCGCGCTCGCACCGGCCGGCATCGGCGCGCCGCGCTGCATGATGTCATTCATACACACACTCACACATCCGACTCCGTGTGACTTGGTCGTGTCGTGTTGACCCGCGCGCCTGTTTACATTCTGTACACAGTGACTTCACGGCGTACACCCGTGTCTGTGATTTAATTTATTATTTATATTAGCTAGCTATTAGATAGTTCACTCAACATGGCCAACAACAGGGCTACCAAATCTGGATTTGCTGCCGAAGCACAGAGAAAGGTAAGTTTTGAACTTGTGATTTTCAAGCTATAACCCGACCATGTGTTGTAGTTCAGGTTTTATTTTATAGTGTGATGTGGGAGTGGCTCTTCGTAAACAGGTCACGTTGTAAGGCTAGATTATTGATTCGGGATGCTGTGAGGTCCAGAATTGTGTTACAAGGACTCAGCCGTGACCTAGTTTAGGGAACAGATGGCGTGACCTCGTTAGCGGAGATGCAAGGGCCAGATGTTCTTGAATGTGAAACGTAAGACTGAACTAAAGCGTACATATCACATTTTTGCTTAGTTTCTTTGCATCAAATATTAATGGATACAATACAATACTTAACCCTTGTCCATACGTAGCTGCAGTCAATTTTCGTTCGAAACTTAAAGTAACTGCCAATAATCGCGGCGCCTTGTCAGGGCGCCATCGCCATCGACAGACATGGAGGGTAGCGTGCTGTAGGTATAAATAATGAATACACCTGTCCCTAAACAATCTGTAAACTGGTTAGGTAAGCCATACAAATAGAACTCAATCACGTATTCAGAAATACTCAAATGACTGTGTGTGCCTTTGCCATTGTTGGTAAAAAAAGATTCAAAAAACCTAACGGCGCGAGACGGTATGTTCCTAACTCGACCATTTATGATTTGGTTACTATCGTCACACATCGGAAGATTGTTTTCGTATACATTCAAATTCTCAATAGATTTCATAACTTACAGGAGTTACAGGCCATATAAATAAAAATAAACATTTCCGCTGTCACTGCCATTATTATGAAATCTACAATAGTGTTTAGAATAATTGTTATGTATCTACATTCCAAGGAAATTTCAAGTAGATAGGCGTAGTACTGTATACAAATGGCTCGGTTTAGCATTTAAATACAAGTAACGTATAGTCGCATCACACGTTTGCATTGAAGCAAGGTTACAGATGATTCATTATCTTGCCTTTTTTATAAAAATTGCACCATTTTATAAAAAAAGTAGTTACCTTTTTTATAGGAACGTAATGTCAATGCTTCCAGACCATAAATAAACTTCGAGGAGAATAGATTGGCGCATTTTAATTAATTAAGCAATTTATTTTATTGTCTATTGTGACATCTCGTTTGTAGAGGACGTAACTATCATCATCATTGTTCTAAAAATAGATCTCGAATTATGGTTTGACATCTGTTTATACTAGAAAAACATAACTATAACATTATGTTCCTACCTAAATGTTGTTTTCTTAGTACTTACCTAAGCACCTCCATCAAATAGGATCCCACTCAAACTTAACATTCTCAACAATACGTAAACGGTCATTGCTCCAGCAACGCTCTGCCAAGCAAGCCTGCTGTCGTCGTGATAACTACCTAAATAAATATTAATTATGTCTTCACACAATGTTTAAATTCATGGCACCGTAGGTTTAATTTACATTCCGTTACTTTTAAAAGCGAACTCAAAATCTGTGAAGTTTTATGGTCTTGTAATTATCAGTCAGGACACCTTTCTTCCTGCAGTCGTCGCCTGCGCACCGGTCGCATGTGGGTCAAGGAGGATCAGTTAACACAGCTTTTACAACCGGTTTTAGTACATTTTTTTGTTGGAGTCCTTAACCGCACTCAAGTTTAAAGAACGTGGAAGATTTTGTTTAAAATGATTCATATTTCATCAGTCGCCTTTCCAATGAATACCAAAATAAGTAAGTTTTCCGACTGACAAGCAGGTACGTGAGGCAATGCGCCTTATCAGTAAAACGAGTATGCAGGTCAAACGGATGGACATTTATATGTATTAGTTACTCTCTTCTTCTAATTACGGAGTTACAGTTAGTTTCAATAAGACTAAATACATAATGCGTGTGATAAGTAGGGACCGGAGAAATTAATTATGAGTAGGTGACAAGACCTTATGTCTTAATGTTGCCGCCGTTGATAATGTTCACTACGTTATCAACTGTTCAACTTGAATTAGTCACGGCTCACGAATTGTTTCGTGTACGAATCCTCACAAATAAGTTGAACGAAACAGATGTTCAATTGGCTCAAAAGAATTTATTTTATACTAATTCACCGAGACGATGACTCATATAAGGCTTGGTTCTGTTACACCACACAGTATCCCACCTTATAAGGTATGGCCTTTACGCAGGATTCATTTATATGGCTTAAATGCAGGCCACTTTCAACCGGCCATATGTTCAAGATTGACACTTGACCAAATTTCTCTTCGATGTTTAATTTAAAATGGAATTCTATTTTGCTTGCACAAGCAACATGGTAGTGTTGTGCAAGTTCAGATACATAGATTAACAAAAAGGTGAAGATCGTATTACCACCTGTGTGGCCTGACTTTAAATATGATACATGTAAATAGTATTGCTTCATTTTAGTCTTTACTTTGACATTTTCATTTATGCAGCTCGCAGATTCGGCCTTAGTATAGCGTAAGTTTAAGTCAAGGAAATAATCGCAGTGAATTCTCGTTTAAACTTGAAGTTATCCCCATTTTCGCGAATCAATACTGGTTGCATTGCATTGACCGCGTCTGTCAGCCGGCCTCGCGCGGTGACCCCATTCCTGTCCCTTACTAGTCAGTGTTGGAGCCATTGTTGCCGATGGCCTGCGAGACTGGATATTTTTATACGATTTACCTTAAATCAACTTTGCCTGACCTAATAAAAATTCCTGCTATTTGCGTTTATCCTATAACGTTTCATTAGAACTATGTGATTGTATTAGCCGTATATCCTCAAGTTTCTCATAGTTGTAGCAATCATCCATGATCTGACGTAACTGCGAGGACGTGCTGCTTCAAAAGACTGAAGCCGTTGACATTGAATCATAGTTATTTATGGCCACAAACGTTTTTGTTACCGATTCCTTGTATGGCAGTATGGCGATTAGTAGTGAATGAATGCTTTAATATCATTGCATCAGTACTGATATTCGCAATCTTATCCTTCTTGGCCTCCATTCGCATCTGCTTATGATGACTGACGTGACTTGGCTAAAAAAGGGAAGAGATCAAATGACATGCCATGAATGTTACCAGTTAGTGCAAAACAAGACATTTATTCATTTCCATTGCCAGTTTGTATTGAACTGTATTCATATCAGTGAAATTACTCTATTTTAGTTACCAAAATAACGAGTTGATAGCTGCCATAGTTATCAAAACTAACCCAATTCACCCAACGACCTTTTGTTTTAGCTTGATAATGACGTTAACTAGCAACGAAGTTAATTAATTGAATATAGTAAATAGTGGTATTGATAAATTGTTTAAACCTAAATGAGGGAACACTGCTAATAAATGAATAGCTGATAACCGTTGTAGTTGATCCTGATTTAAATACAATAAGCATTAGTGCACATAGAACCTTTTACATATTCGGTGCAGACGGCAGTCCATTTTTTTACTACGGTGCAACAAAGTTTAAACAGGACGTTGCTTACAAGATATCACTTCCTCTGACTCCAAACACAAATTAGACAGCGCTTTGGAATATTAATGAAAGGGACGAGCCCATCGGTTCTACCCATCTGGGACAAATAAAAATTCAGATAGGTACCTTCGTTGTTGATCCAAAAGCAGACAAGCAGTCGTCTTGCATAGTCACAAATAATCCATAAGTATTAATATAAAATATGCGACATTGTCTCTGTCCGTAACTTTAAAGAATAAACGGATTTTCATGAGATGAAGCTATTTGATGCACCTGGGTTACTATTAGAGGATTCGATCCCGGCCCTTTTTTCTAACCCCAGGATTTCGGGTTTATCTGCAGATAATCACGGGATAGTCCCGGGTTTGTATTGGTAATGAAAAGTGATAACAAAAAGTCAGTAAACCATGTCAAAATAAGATTTTATTTATCTTTTGGCAATTTATTTAAGTTTTAAATCTTCAAAAACCCGGTTACACAAAATTATACTTCGAACTTCTTCTAAAATGAACAAACAAGGCATTTCTGTAAATGATCTATAAAACTAACAATTAAATTTAAAAAAAAACTGTTTATTTTGGTACACTCATAACAAAAACAATATGCTACAGAGATCATTTTTAACTAAATTGACCAGACATTTTATGAATTATTTAAACTGCGAAAATAAAATCTAAGTAAGCATGCTTCTCAATTTGTTTCACATAATTATAAGCAGAGGCTGAAAAAGCGCGTTCAGGCTCGATCGAAGTTTCATGTTATTTTTTACCGACTTATTTAAAAATTGTTGCCGAAAATCCCGATTTTGTTAAATTTAATCCCGAAAACTTTGGGACTAAAATACGACCGGGATCCGATCGAATTCCCTAGTTAGTATGTAGGATACTTCCCGGTAGAACGTTACCGACTAATTTGTGGCCTCTTAGTATCTAGCGCGAGAAAAATCGATTTATATTATATCTTTTAGTTAGGCATACATCCTTGTAAAGCAGGTTATGAGAGACCATGCTTTTAATTTTTTTTAGGTTACAAACGTCTGACATACCGGACTCTGAGTCACGTTTGAATCCTTGGCTGGTTACGTCATCGTCATCGTCATCGTGCGCATGAGTTGCTTTTGGTGGGTTACTACGTATTGTTACAGGAATATTTGATTATTTCATTTTGATTCTAACTAAGCTATTGATTCATTAGGCCCAGATTTGATCATCTTTAATGACTAACAAAACAAACATTCATCGACAGAAATTACACGTAAGTATTATTAATATGTTTGCTAAATAACGCTTAATGTATGTCAATGTCACTGAATAATTCAGTCATCAACCAAAATAACCCTACCTAACTTTGCGTGCACAAACATAATATGGAAAGAAAATATGTGCCCATCCCTAGCCCTACCTACACTTTGGGGTTGGTATTTTATCCTATCTTGAAGGCTTGATTAGTGACCAGTATTTTTCCAAGCCGTTTAGTAGGTAAACAGAACAGGCACATTCAATTAGTACAGCTGTTTGTGCACGTAACAAACCCAGTGTTACTTCATTATAGTCACGGAGACTCGACTGTCCTATCGCACACTTTCATAGTGAAACGTGATCCGTATTAATTATTTATATGATAATACGGTCAAATAGTAAAGAAATACTAATGTTATTTATTTTCTAAATCACGGTTGTACTTTTAGGCAATAGTTAATATCAGCAGCTTTAGGAATAAAAATAAGTTTCAGATTTTCGTAATAGTACGCTCAGTAGTCATGAGTTACCTACTTTCTAATGTTAAAGTTAAACTAGGCTGCTTAATCGCATAAAACAAAATTTAATTTATTATATTTACATGTCATATCGGAATAAAGTATTAAGGGTATTAAGAATACACTACCAGTTTGGGACTTAAAAATAACCGAACGGGGAACACGCGGTTTAATATTACCGTGCAAAATCAACAAACATCTGCAAAAAGTGGCCGGAATAGTTTTAAAAATAACTTACTTAATTACTAAGATATTATTTTTATGGCTGGAAATAAGATTATCTTTGTTTGAGAGTTTTGACCTGGAGAATTGAGAAATACTCAAGGTCAATTCTTTCAACAGTAAAAAAATTACACAGTCCAGTTAACTTATGTATATTTTTATAGAATTATAAGGCAATAATACGGCAAAAACCTACCTATATTTAATAATTTTAAAACTAAACGGCAGTCGGCTATAATAAACTATTTGCTCATTTCTTATCGGCGCGACCTTGAGCTCCAGTCAGTGTTGATATTCACTGAATAACATGGTTATGTGACTTCCCGTTTCGACATGAATATAAGTAACTATTCAGATCAGAATATTACAGGACAAGCTTGGGTTAAGTTAGGGTCGTGCGCGATTCTTCTTTCAAACGACTGCCGAAATGTGCGTACTATTAGGTGCACCTCTGCGTAATCCTTCGGGGATTAGACGTGTGATTTTATGTTGATGAGAAACCTGAATCAGGTAGGCGTGGCGCGTGGTAAACACTTTTTAACTTTTTCAAAACGTTAGAAGAAGATATTGTGAGAGAACCAGCATATCTTAAAGCAAACATTCAAAGAGTTAACATCCACCAGCATACACGGTATCTAGGGAAGTGAGACGACTTTTAGCATTCTATGTTACCTTAGTACTTCATTTTTAGTCAAGTTGGCTACGCATAATAAAATTCATCGGGATTTATCTACCTTTGTATTCTAAAATAGTTTTCCCTTTGCTAAACAATGACACCATTGTATTACTGATGATATCAGAAAAATATCAAGTATCTGTAATATTTTCTGCAAAGTCTAATCGACTATTTCATGAAAGGATGTATTCTAAATCATCATCATCTGCCTAGCCTTTTCCCAACTATATTGGGGTCAGCTTCCAGTCTAACCGGATGCAGCTGAATACCAGTATGTTACATGGAGTGACTGCCTATCTGACCTCCACAACCCAGTTAGTACTGGGTAATACGATACCCCTTGGTAAGACTGGTTGTCAGACTTTTTGGGCCACTGACTGCCTAACGAAAAAAGGATGTATTCTATAATGTGCATCAAACTCTCACCTGTCCAAAACCAAAACCTAACAAGGGCATCTGAGCAAATTTTATAGAAGCATGAAATGAAACATTTTCTTTGACCATTAAGCACAGTTTTTATTTTATCACCACTGCTCTCAACACGGTGAAGTTTAACATCGTGAGGAAACCGGCATGTCCTAGAACCAAAAATTCGAAGACATGTGTCATCTACCAACCCGCACGGGGCCTGCGTGGTGGATTATAGCCCATTCCCTCTCATAGGGACCAGGCCTGTGTCCCCGCAGTGGGAACATTATAGGCTGATTATTCTATGCTTATGCTTATTAAGAACACGTCTTTTTTGTTCTGTTATCATTTTGATATTGATAAATACAACTTGGTTTACATTATACGAGTAAGCTAGTTTGTCTCAAGTCTAATTGTACAAGTTTTACGCCTTACTTCAGTTTGATTTGGGAAATCCAACTTTGTTGTATCGGAGTAAGACGTGCACTTGCTAGGTTTGGCATTTTCATAATACTTCAAAAAACGGTAGAAATATGGTTGTTTTTGCAGCACAATTTTTTGTGTAGATTGGTTTAAAAAAACTTATTCTTATTCCAAAAATATCCCTTGATTACTAGTCTCTTGATTTTGAACAGCCGATCTGCATAGTATTGTTATTGACGAAAAATATACATCGATCGTCTCAATATGCAGAATATTGTAAGATGACGTGAGAGGTGTCATTCTTTATATGCATTTAACTGGGTTAAACGATATTCGCGGAAAATAATTAAGCGATTTCTCTTGTTCTGCAATTTATAATAATCGATGGCTGTTTTCGTCTAATATACATATTAAGTTATTGTTGATGCACACTAATATTAGAGATAGAGAGCCGAAGTTTCTGAGGTTGGATGTGGGATTGAATCTCCGCTTCTGATGCGATTTCAAAGATTATGTCAGTGATGTAAAGCTACACTATTACCAGGTGCCATTCCATCAATGGGTATGTTTCTTCGATATGGACGTAGTCCTAAGCAAAGACCAAATTCATTGTCATTAACCATAGATTTCAGTATCTGTAGTCTTGAGTATCTCTCCCTAAAATAAAGATGATTCCAACTATCAGAATATCCCCGGCTGGAGGCCTTACATTCAAGGCACCCACAGGATAGTCCGGTAGTATTATATTATCTGTGGTCCGGTTAAGCGGACGACGGTTGACCTGCGAGATGCCATTCACAAAAAAAAAAAACTATCAGAATTAGTTACCGTTTTCTCCTACGTAAACAACTTTATTTCGCTCCTAAATGGTGCTTTGTTTATTTTAAAATACGAATAGGTAAAGTATAATAACTGTGACGAATTGATTTGAACTTGGATTAGCTGCTGCATTTTCAAGAGATTAAACAGGTTTCTCGTTTTCTTAAAACGCTGCTTTAAAACCATGGAAATATGAGAATGGCCAAGTAACTGCAACTTGCCACTTAAGAGTACGTAGCTACCTAGATACATAATACGGTATTACTTAGATTAGTGATATAGTTAAGTATATCTATACTAATACTAATATTATAAAGCTGAAGAGTTTGTTTTTTTGGTTGAAAGCGCTAATCTCAGGAACTACTGGTTCGATTTGAAAAATTCTTTTAATGTTGGATAGCTCATTTATCGAGGAAGGTTATAGGCTATAAAATTTCACGCGGACCGCTGCCACCACTAGGCCACCGCTGCTCTACTGGGCCACCGCTGCTCTTGCCCTCTTTTGCCAGGCCCTTGGGCGCCATAAAAACTCTGACACCAGGTTAGGCACTAACCATACGATAAAGAAGAAACCGTCTTTCAACAGCTAGTTTCTTCTAGAAATGTTGTGTATAAGTGGGTCGGTTTTAATGGACATCGTAAACCTCCTCACAAACACTAATACATGTGCGATTCAGATAGACGAAACTATAAATTCTACGAAGTAAGAACAGCCTTTAAAACTTTATGTCTCATATAACTTAGTACTGTTTTACGATGCAATACTAGATAATCTAGTTTATGATTTCGTACTTGTTTTTAGTTTTATTTTACTTCGGAAACCTATATTTTCGAAAGGCACCTTGAACATAAGTAAGCTCCCTTTAAAGCCACTCTTAGTGACCCACTTTTCCAGTACCTTCTCTACAAAATATGCCACTATTCTGTTTTCCCAAAAATGTCAAAGATCCACATAATTAAAATATTTTTCTAACATTATTTTTCATTTTATTTGCAGATCAACAGCAAATACAGCGAGGAGCTTGCGCAGGAATGCCTGGAATGGATCAACGCGATCATCGGCGAGCCGACCAACACCTCTGGGGACATGGACAACTTCTACGAAGTACTTAAGGACGGCACCATTTTGTGCAAGTGTGTACCTAGACATAGACATACCTACCTCTGTTAAGCTACTCCTAATCTGAAAGGTACGAAGTCAATCAGTTTTCCCTAAGCGGATAAGGCCCGCTTGCACCACAAGTTACTTTAAACGATTGACAGAAACTGTACAGAACTATGTTTAAAATTCATTTAGCATTCAAAGTACATATTTAGTGTTTTTTTTTTTTCTGCAAACGGGCCTTAGCCCCTGTATTGAAAGCTGATTGACTACGGATCCGATCCTTAAGATAAGGAGTAGTTTATTCGGATGCCCCTCAATAAAAGGCGTCAAAATTTTACTTTTTGCGTCACTTCTCTGGCCACCCTGCGTTTTAGATTAAGCTTTCAGTCTTGGGGTGAATCCAATGACCAATTTTCCCATCCGTACAATCACAAAATACGCGCCTTGGACGTGGAATTACGACACCAGTTCGATATACACTACAATAAGCTTCTAAGATTCCTCACCCATAATCCGAGCGCACTCGGATGGGTTGGTATGGGCTACCACAATACGAGTTGCGTCCGAGTAGATATCCGAGCCCACTCGATCCGAGCATACTTTGATCGTGTCAACACGGCTTAAGCTTCTAGTCGATAAAAACAAATTTATAATATTTTCATCTACTAAATTCATACCATCTAAATCGTTAGGAGATATATCTATAGTATCATATCAAAGCAAATCTCATCTGTTAAACGGTTAAAGACAGTTGTGTCTTAAAGTTAGCGTTCCTATGTTAGAGTTAGGTACCGTTTGCCAGACAGAATCTGCCCGTTTCAAACTATTGTATTTGCATGGCAACCGACCGACGACGGCTTCACGTCTCTGAGTTAAGATCGGTCATCCATCTCGCTCTTTACGGCTATTTCAAGTCTTTATTGGCAGAAAAACGGCTATATTTTAGTACTAGCATTCTCTCGCTATACGTTGAAAACGTGTTATTGATAAATGGGATTACGAGTCGCCTTGGAAGTCTCGTGGCTGAAAATGGCTGAAATTTTGGCCCAAGGCCGAACAAACTGTACAAACTTGGTAGCATAATATTGGAACTGTATGATATTACTTCAATCAATAAAGTAGGTTATTGAGCGTGGTAATGCAGGGTTCCCCTAAACTCGTCACATAATGGATCATCTAATTCCGTCATCGCTGTATGTATTGTAGGTCTATGTCACGTGGCGAAGCTATTGTTTTATGTGGTTTCAATATACCTACTTTACTTACATATTACTATAATATAGCTAGTAAGTACATATAGGACGTACTATGTTACCTACTCCAGTTTTATCTACTTTAGCCGCTTTGTGTTCTACTCAATGGGTTGATAAATGAAATCACAAGGGATATTTTATTCTGAAAGTGACTTTGAACAAACATGATTTCCTTACCTTAGGTACGCCTGAATATTTAGTTATATTGTCATTTCATAATTTGTAAAAAAAACTGGCCAAATTCCAGTTAGACTCGCGCAATAAGGGTTCTGCACAATCAAAACTGTTACAGAAACAAGAATTTGTGTGGCCGGCTACAACTAAAAAACCCGACTACTGAAAAATTACACTCTAATTAAAATAGGGGTTTACAAGGTAAAATCGACTCTTCCTATTGTTGAAGTCGGTTAAAATGTGGCCTATATTACCCGGGCCATAATAACTAATCGGATGAATAGTTTAGGCGTTACGGAGGAACATACGTAAATACAAACATACACGGACTGCTAAAATCATAACCCTTCTTTTTGGAATTTGCCGAAGGCGGGTAAAAATCACGTGACACTATGTTCAACTTTATTTATTTGTATAGATTAAGAAGATAAACACTTACAAATAATTTTCTCCCTATTACAGGCTTGTGAACGACATCCAGCCAAACATGGTGAAGAAGGTGAACGTTTCCAAGATGGCGTTCAAGTGCATGGAGAACATCAACGCGTTCCTCGAGGCCGCCAAGACACTGGGCGTGCCGGCACAGGAGACGTTCCAGACTGTCGACTTGTGGGAGAGACAGAACCTCAACTCTGTTGTTATCTGTCTGCAGTCACTTGGCAGAAAGGTAGGTCATAAGTTTTCAAATATCATCCTACCTATAGTACACATGGATCTTTTGGCTTGTACCCAAAATCGGGTATGCAAAACAAACTCTGCTATCTTGTTTTTTTTCAATACAATTTCATGAAATATTTTATTTGAGGAGCTCGTGGCTAAATAATAACAGCCGCTCGGATCGATCTTTAGGTTAAGCCGTGCTTGCCTAGGTTGGTCTGTGTATGGGTGACCACCCATTACATACCGAGTTTCCACCGTGCCTCGGAAAGCACGTTAAGCCGTTGGTCCCGGGTGTCATTTGTAGATCTTTGACAGTCGTTAGGTAGTCAGTGGCCCAAAAAGTGTGACAACCAGTCTTACCAAGGGGTATCGTATTACCCAGTACTAACTGGGTTGTGGAGGTCAGATAGGCAATCGCTCCATGTAAAATACTGGTATTCAGCTGCATCCGGTTAGACTGGAAGCCGACCCCAATATAGTTGGGAAAGGGCTAGGCAGATGATGAATTTCATGAAATATTTTCAGAAATATTCACCAACGAGTCAGCTACGCTCCCTTTCCTAGTAGCACTAGTAGACACCCATACCTAACAAAATACACCAAAATCTTTAAGTATAATAGCTTAGCAACTCTTATTTGACATGATCTAGGCCATATTGTAATCCACGAGAAAAAACAACTAACTTATTACAATTTATATTCCAGGCTGGCAACTACGGCAAGCCTTCAATAGGACCCAAGGAATCTGAGAAGAACGTGCGGAACTTCTCAGAGGAACAGCTGAGGGCCGGTCAAGGTGTCATCTCACTGCAGTACGGTTCCAACAAGGGAGCCACCCAGAGCGGCATCAACTTTGGAAATACGAGGCACATGTAAACTCCAGTCAGACTTTGAAGGCTGAACCACATGGCACGCTACTCCTCACATGCTTAGACGCTTACTCACTTGAATTTTCATTATTTGTCATCGGTGTTCAGCGATCGGTGTGGGGGGGGGGGGTGTCGTCAATGTGGTCTGCCTTCAACCTGAATGTACACCCGATATTTTTGTTGGATAGGGATGATTCGCATCAGGAATAAAGAAAACCAACCTTTGAGTTGTAATTGATCTATTAATAGTTTATTCAAACTTCTATTTATAAATGTTTTAGAATTTGTCGTCTATATCTTAGTGTCTATTTAAATTTTATAGAAAAAATACGATGGGAAAATACGCACAGTGTGTTGGTTCGACGAAGTTGATACAAAAAAATAAAGACGTACTTTTAAGAAATTGATAAGATTTCTTGGTGAAAATCATCCCTGAAGACACAGAAAATAATAAATTATGCTTAGTGCAGTACTTATTAGATTCGAATGACTTAATGTTAGAATAGAAAAGGACCATTCCTTGTAAAAATCTCTTTTTTGGAATCTCTGTTTTTGGCTATTTCTGCAGACATAAGGTTTGAACTTACTTGGTAGTTTTGACATTGATCTTTTATCACAGATTTTTCTGGGACAGGAGATACCGATGTTGTAGCGATACCCAGGTATACTTCGGGACTGACCCGTGTGCCAATGTCGCACTCATTTAAAAATTTAAGCATTTATGTGACAAAATCATTCCGTAGTTCCATTCCAGAACTTTGTGCCGTTTAATGAACGTTAATTTATATTTCGATAAGTTTAAGTCAGCTAGCATTTTGATATTAACTGGTTGTTTTTTTAATTTTTATAAAAGTTTCGGTTTGGCTTCTCAACATGTTCAAATTATTGTGCCAATGTCGTCACACATTTTTTTAAATAATAAATGTTATTAAAACAGTACAATTATTAGAATTACAAATTCTTTTATGGTAATGTGCCTTCGGACTCCATAGGGGTTGAGAATCTATGTATGTATATGTTTTAAAAGGTGTCTAACAAAAATATGTATAATCGCTTTTGACTTACAATCAGGGTTTCCTTCTATTTTTGATTATTATTTATTAAAATATTGAAATTAATCATTCCATATATATTTAGAATGTTAGTACACACTGTGATTAATGATTTTATAAACATTCTATACTATATTTTCGTATAGTTACGTATATATTTGACGATGACGTGTAATTCTAGTTGTGTAAGTTTCATAAAGTATTTACTATGCTTTATGGAAGTACGTAGAATAATAAAATTTAAGTAAACTAAATAGTGTTTTAATTATAATGAATTCCTATAGGTAGGTACCTACTTACTTTTCAATATATCGGATAGAGCAATTAAATGCTGCTTATAAACCCTCAGTGCATTGCTTACAGACAGTTTCTTAACCTGCCTACCTACGATCGACGCAATCACACTATAAATACAGCCTTACTGACTAGCTAGGTACACTGCACATCACTATTGTTGATCAACTCTACGACAGGTACTATGGGTCATCATTAGACATTGGGTTATAATTATAATTATGGCATTAGCATGTTTGTATATAAAAATGCATAAAACGCTATTTTTATAGTGTTAATGCATATTTTACTACTTCATCGCTAGTGCTTATTTCAGTAGGTAAATGTGTTAGGCGCGTTGCATTACGCTGTTTTGTACGAGTATGTTACGGCTAATAGCCGAAGTGCGGCTACATCTAGTTTTAGCCGGGTACAACTAGGTGCAGCCGGTTAAACTTAGATGTATCCTACTTATCTTCGGTTAGAACATGCAACCAATTTGGATGTAGCGTAACGCGTTTGGTCACAGTTCTAACCTAACCTAATCCATTTGGTCGGTGTGTTCTAGCAATAAAAAGGATACACGACTGTTACCGGCCGCACCTAGGTTTAGCCGGCGAGAACTAGGTGCAACCTTACTTCGACTTTTCGCCGTAACAAATATAACAAACCCGGGTCTTGCAGGAATGAAGAAAGTTAACGCATTTATATCAACGGCAGCCACCAAAAGAGAGGATTCTGCACGTGCACGTAAGAACGTGATTCAAGATTCAAGATTCTTTATTTTGCATGAAATATGGTACATGATGGTCTTATAAAATAAAAGGTTTCACACATTTCGCTGACTTCCTTCAGCATGCAAACCGAAAATTAAAATACCTAACACAATGTACTCTTGGTTTAGGTACCTAGTACTAGTTAAAAATTTAACAAAATGTAATAAAATCAGAAAAAAAATAGCAAATCAAAAAATAAAACAAAAATAGAAACAAAAGCTACTTAACCATTACAAGTGGGTTTATAAGTCAAAAACTCATTAATTGTATAGAACACGTTATTTCTTCAGTTTTATTTTGAAATAAGTAATTGGAAGTTCTCTGATTTGTTTCGGTATTTTATTGAAGAGTTTCGCGGCTGGCTATAAGAGTAGAGGAAGACCAAAGAAACGATGGATGGATTGTGTAAAGGATGATATGGCTAGAAAGGAGGTGACTGATGAGATGACGAGTATGAAAGAAGAAGACATGTTGCGTCGACCTCAAATAAATTCTAATATGGACAGAAGAACGGTGATTTTAATTGTGCATATTTTTGCATTTTGATAGTGCTTATAATCCGATGTCTAGTCACCATATTATAGTCTGCTAGTACTGATGAACTCCTCATCATCATCTGCCTAGCCTTTTCCCAACTATGTTGGGGTCGGCTTCCAGTCTAACCGGATGCAGCTGAATACCAGTATTTTACATGGAGCGACTGCCTATCCGACCCCCACAACCCAGTTAGTACTGGGTAATACGATACCCCTTGGTAAAACTGGTTGTCACTTTTTTCGGCCACTGACTACCTAACGACTGTCAAAGATTTATAAATGACAGCCGGGACCAACGGCTTAACGTGCTTTCCGAGGCACGGAGGAAACTCGGTATGTATGTACTGATGAACTCCTAAATAATAAAACTGTGATAAATGCGCCGAAGTCCGTGGTTAACAAGAAGTGTACCTAAATTTAAATGAGACGTGCAGCTTTGAATACACTTCAGAGAATTACTTTACCCTTAAATAGTTATAATAACAAAAGAGACAACCTAACTAATCCTAATAAGTAATTTATCACTTGCTTCGGTGAAGGAAAATATCGTGAGAAAACCAAAACAGCATGCTTGAGAGATATTTCTCGACGGTATGTAAAGCCAAGTCAGAGGCCCATGGGCGGTATAAAACTCTGACACCAGGTTAGGCACTAACCACACGATAAAGAAAGAAAGTAATGGTAACCTTAAGTACCCTCTGGTGCCCAGAGGATGTTGTCGTCCAACGTTTGCAGCGTAAACGATATTGCCTTTCATCATTTTTAGTTTTTCGTCTACGGCACGCCTCAGTATTTTGTATTATAGCATAATTGTGTGCTTTTAAGCAGCGTCCACACGACTTTAACGCTTACGCTGATTATACGCTCAAAGAAATTAATTTTATCTAAAGCGTTACTGCTTGCTTTTAAATTTTTCAAAGGCGTTCGATTTTCAAATCGCCTGAACAAAATACCACAGCAATTAGTCTTCAGATTGTTGAATTGGTTAGAAAATAACAGAAGGTGGAGGACTTACAAACAATCTGGATTCTGTAAGTTGTGTTAGACTTTTAATTAAGATCTACTTTACAACATGTTTGAAATTTCAATGTAACTTATTGCCAGTTTTTGCATGTCTAAAACATGGGACCTTTACTTATTCTTATAAAAAATTACTAGGAGTTAGGTTGTAAAAATCTGCCTCAAAATCATAGATCCAGTCAAGATTACGAAGTTTCTTTTATATTCAAAGTACTCTCTTTCTTCTCCTAAAATTGTTTGTCCGAAAATCGTTACCCATAACACGTTTGCTATAAACTTCAGTACCGTAATCATAATGTTCAAAAATTCGAAATATTGTTTTCAATAATTACCTTTAATTGTAAAACTATTTTGTCATAAAATCGAATACAATAATAATTGAATCTCCTAATTTTGCATGAAATAAAGTCATCTGTCCTAAGTATTGTATTGTATTATAATGTGTTTATTATTATGTGTACCGCAACGCAAAGGTAATCAGCAATTTTCCTAAAAAAAATCCTAAAAGTCTTGCTAGCTGGAGTGAGGAGCTTAGGCCGAAGGCGACGACGATATTTGTGACAGAAAGTGATTGTGTAGTGTAAAATGCGAGCGTAGCGAGCACGCTTCACATAGTCGTTAATATTTATGACAAAAGGATTTAGGACATAATATATTTAGGAATTTCCATTTTAAACCATGTGATATTATGTAATATTAAGTCCGGGTAAGTTATCATTCGGACAAATGATGACAAAAAAAATTATGGCACTTTAGATTATAGATAAAAAAGTTAGGGAACACAATAGAGAACCATATTCAGCTATGAACAGGTCAAGAGCTCATCATGTGACACTTCGTGTTATGGGTCAAGACAAGAGGTACTTTACGCTTAGATAATGAGCAGGAAACATGGTAGGATGACTTCTTTTTTGTAGCAGTTCGTCACTGCTCTTTGAAAAACAACGTGCTATCTGCTTTATAATAATTTAGCCAACTACGTCATTAATTTGATTGATTGACTAATAATAACTCGAACTTATTGAACAAAATATTATGAGTTATGATAATAATTAATTATCTCTGAGCAACGCCCATAATATGCAATTATGCCCTCTACGTTACTAAGTAATAACCTGCTGCGTTAACTACGTACCTATCTACAGTACTTAACTACTTTAGAACTATTTTTAAACTTTTATAATTGATTTAGTAAATGTCATCTGAATTCCTTCTTTCGTATCGTACCTACGAGAGTAGGAGAGAATTTATAATGTGACTTGAAGAGTGATGAAAAGACATCGGATTATAAATGCACTATCAAAATTCCAAAATATGCATGTAAATAATATTACATTACGCCACGCGCCGTGATCGCCTAAGAGTTAGGCAGAGATGCATTTCTCCAGTTATGTTTAAGTCCTATGTGCCATCAATCGAGCACAAATCCAGACTCCTTGACTGCTACTGAAAAAAATCCTGATGGAAAAACCCAATAACACTGCCCTGCCCGGGAATCGACCCCAGGGCCTTATTCTCAGCATGAATTCGCGCTTGCCACCATTTGATCAACGAGGCAGTCATGCCTGGAGCACTTAAAATAAGCTGGTCAAGAGCAAGTCATACTCGCACACACAGGGTTCCGTAGCCTGCACCAAATAATATAATAACAATATTTTTAGGTAACACTCATCCATAATATGTAAACACTCGACACAAATTAAATTTGTTTTTCATATGTATAATTGTATATGTATGTTATTTTGAAAAATAAAGTTACTACTGCAGTTTGACGAAACAGTCCCATATCTCAAAAACTGAATATCAAATCTTGTTCAAACCAATTTTCGTTGAAAAATTTTTTAACGTTCTACAAATCTACATTTTTTCAGAACTTTGCTCCTCTTACTTTAGAAATTAGAGGGGGAAGGGACATTATTTTTCCGACTTTAGAAGTAAATAATTATCTCATCAACCATTGTCTTAAGAAAAAAGTATTTAAGAAACCTCGATATCGAAAGAGCTATCGATAGACACCCACGCAGTAATATACCTACATAGATCTTTTTTCAACCTTATTTTACATGTATGGCGGGCCATCCCTATTTTTATTATTTTCACATCGTATTTATGTAGCGGTTCATAGAAAGCGCCTACTCTAAGGTTCCAGTAGTCCCGGAGTAAAATGACTGTGGCTTAAGGACGGACAGACAAACGCACAAGAAGATTCTAAAAGGGTTCCGCAACGAAACCCCTAAAAAGGCGAAATATGCACAATCAAAATAATCATTCTCCTGCCCCTAACCCAATTTATTTGTTGTCGGTGCAGCATTTCTTCTTTTTCCGTACTTCTCTATTACTCGTCATCTCATCGGACACCTCCTTTCTTGCCATGTCATCCTTCACGCAGTCCATCCAATAAGATATTAGTTTTTTACAATG
The DNA here is from genome assembly GCA_963576755.1 of Noctua janthina. Lineage (NCBI taxonomy): Eukaryota > Metazoa > Arthropoda > Insecta > Lepidoptera > Noctuidae > Noctua > Noctua janthina. The sequence continues at coordinate 13,701,490 of OY755055.1, forward strand.
ACTTCAATCATCCTACTTCCTTTCTACTTAATATCCTACTAATATTATAAATGCGAAAGTTTGTGAGGATGGATATGAAGACTATGAAGACTATGACGACTATGAAGACTATGAAGACTATGAAGACTATGAAGACTATGAAGACTATGAAGACTATGAAGACTATGAAGACTATGAAGACTATGAAGACTATAGAGATTTGGATGAAATTTGGCACACAGATACTTTATAAACTGGATTAAAACATAGGATACTTTTTATCCCGGTAGTACGATCCCGTGGACCATCACCGAACTACACGCAGAAGCCGCAGGCATAAGCTAGTAACATTATAAACGCGAAAGTTAGTGAGGATCGATGGATGTTTCTTACTCTTTCACGCAAAAACTACTGAACAGATTTGGATGAAACTTAGCATACAGATAGTTTATAACCTGGATTAACACATAGGATACTTTTTTATCCCGGTAGTATGATACCGTGGGACATTCGACACTTCGGCGTTGCGGGCATAAGCAAATAGCAAATAAAAAGTTTTTCGTGACATATTGAAACTTCGACACAGGCAACATTCACTTAAAAACATGTTTCTGATGTGATGAGATAAAAGATTTCAACTACGAGAAAGGAGAGGGAGAGAGAGAAATGTAGAATGTTTCGCAAGTGCGGACGCACTGAGATCACGTTCAAATCAAAAGACTTATCACGTGATGTTCATGTTCATTGCTTATTGCTCATTATAATAAGTCATACCCCCAATGGCGTGTTATCATCAAGACTTCTCTTTGTAGACAGGGCAGAACGATAACCTCGCGCAAAATATTCCGTTATAGTTGGTAGGTAGGTAACAGCGATAGTGGGGGCCATTTATTATATTTTTTAAGAAGTCAATATTTGTATGTAGGAAAATACCTACAGTCGTAAGTACTTTGTCAACTAAAGACCCCTCCCTACATTCTTTGGCCTCATTTTTGCCAAAAGCGAGTAGGTTTCTCCCTACTAGGACGTCCCGTATTCTATGCATGAATTTCAATGTTCCGCCGCGCCGCCCCGAGACAGGCCACGTCCCGTATTTTGGTAAAACATTTATACATACACAATACCAAAAAAGAGGACGGAGCCCTCAAGTATTATTAAACAAATTTTCAAAATTCTTTTTTTTCTGATCTTCACAGATAAGCAATATTTTCACCATAATTTAATTCATTTTTAGCATTCCTAGTTCAAATTGTTTCGTCGGAAGATTATTTCGCAAATGAGTTTAAAATGGCCTGATGTCTGTAACAAATGCAAGCCGAATTTAATTAAAGCTGAACAGCTTACCATGTTTCATTACGATTTTAAATGTGTCTTTTCATAAAAATAGTCAAATCATTGATTTGACTAGTGCATGTCTTTAACAAAATATAGTTTCAAGTCTAAATAAAACTAAATTTAACTAAAAATACATTTTTAATGTCCAGTCAGGTGGTAAAAAACAGAAATCCCGTATTTTTTAAACTTCATAATCGTTTTTCACTTCAGCCCGCAAACAAAGGGTCCGTAACTTAACTTCGAGAGTCATATGTTCGATTAATGGAAACTCGACTGAACGATTGTAACACAAGTTGCCAACCCTACCATAAAAATATTAAATCACTAGCAAAGTGTCCAATATTATTTTGTTTTTCTTTATACTATGTACCTACCTAATCTAATAAAAAAATATCTTTAACGGAAGTTATTATAATTTTTTTGACAAACAACTCATAGGTAGATAAGAGACTTAAGCACCTACTAGGTATAATGCGGTTCTGATAGTCATCTTACAACGGTGGTCTAATCAATGTACCCGACATAAAATAGCTCTAGGCGCGATTTTTGCTTTTTTCCTACCCTAATAGGTACAAAGAAAAATAAATAATACATTAGAATAAAATTATGAAAGATCCTGCAAATGATGTTTACGTGTCAAACGGGAGAACAGGCTAGGCAGACTTGAGCGCTGGGTAGGTCCCAGCGCTCAAGTCTGCCTAGCCTTTTCCCAACTATGTTGGGGTCGGCTTCCAGTCTAACCGGATGCAGCTGAATACCAGTATTTTACATAGAGCGACTGCCTATCTGACCTCCACAACGATCACAACCCAGATAGTACTCGGTAATACGATACCCTTTGGTAAGACTGGTTGTTAGACTTTTTGGGCCACTGACTACCTAACGATTGTCTGAGATCTACAAATGACACCCGGGACCAACGGCTTGACGTGCTTTCCGAGGCACGGAGGAAACTCGGTATGTAATGAGCCGTGCTTGCTTAGCACGGCAAGCACGGCTTAACCTAAAGATCGATCCGAGCGGCTGTTTATTATTTAGCCACGAGCTTATGTTGTATGTATTTAGCCACGAACTTATGTATGAGATTATGTCGCCATAAACGCATTAATATTAGTTTTTTCATACTAATCCAAAATAAAACTTATCACTCTGTATAGGCAAAACTCTTGTCGTCGCGTTTATATGTACAGTCAACTGTAAAATATTAAAAGATAAGTAAATCATTGGTATTGGTAACAACTAATTTTACAGCATCTTGAAATCGTAGTTGTAAAGTTAGGTTTCGTCGCGCAAGTTGTTGCCATCACGAAGCCTAATAATAATGTTTATTTTTATCTTTATTATTTCCTTTACTTATTTCTATACAAATTAATTATATTTTTAAAGATTCCTCACAAAAAACAATATAAAAAACATTTAAAAATTAAAAAATTGTAGCCCACCGGTATCGGGATCGGTATCCAAGCTATAGAGAGAGGTCAGGGCTCCAGAGAGAGGAACCTCCTAACAATACGAGCCGTGTCCAGGAGTACCGTTTTCTGAATCAAGCCCTTGATCCAGCTGCCTAACGAGAGCCTCCTCAGGTATTGGTCGAGGCTCTTGGCAATTAAGCCATAGGCTGAAACAATTATCAGCACAATGATCGCTGAGTCCACATCCCAAATTTCGACGACCTCGTGAGCCAAGTCAAGATACTTGATTTGCTTATCTTTCTCGGCTTTCACGAGGTTCTCATCATGCGGGACCGTTATGTCAACAATCATTGCGCGCCGCCCTGATCGATCCACCACCACTATATCAGGCTTATTGGCTACAATAGTCCTGTCAGTGATGATGGATCGATCCCAGTACAATGTGATACTGCCATTTTCGAGAACTGGGTCGGGCACATACTTATAGTACGGTACTTCCGACTCCACAAGGTTGTATTTTAGAGCAAGTTGCTGATGGATAATCCTGTTGCACAGACAAAACCTTCGGTTTCTTCGAAGAGGTCCCCGGAACGTAGCCAGGCTACGGACGCTGATAGGTCTACATCGGGCCCATGCAGGGCCCGGAAAAAGCGTCCGTGAAGCTCCTTACTCAACCATACCTCCATGCGGTCGTTAGTGTCAAGCACTACAGGTTTGCGCCAGTTCTCTTTAGCCAAGGAGAGCGAAGTGAGGCCCTTGTCCATCGCGACCACATCTCGATGCATCCCCACGTCGGCTTCAAGGAAATATTCCCTGAGACTGCACATCTCGCGATTGTGGAGAGTCTTAGCGTTTAAAAAGCCTCGACCCCCACACCTCCGCGGGATATACAGTCTCATAACCGAAGAACGCGGGTGATGCATTCGATATGCCGTCAACAATGTAGAGACCCTCCTAACCAGGGCGTCTAGTTCTGTTTGAGTCCATTTGAGTATGCCGAAGGAGTACATCAAAACCGGCATGACCCAACCGTTGAAGGCACGTACCTTATTTCCGCCTGATAAAAGACTATTAAACACTTTTTTCAGGCGGCCAAAGAAGCGCTCCTTCAACGATTGTTTCATATCAGCAACATTGATGCCCAGCGCTTCCGACATACCCAAATACTTATATATTAGGTTTCGGTTGCTGAGAGAGATCTAAGATTTATGGAATCTGAGAGCTGGGGTTCCCTGAGATTCCACAATCTCCCCTCGCTTTACATGCATGACCACTCATTTGTCCACACCAAATTCCATCCTGATGGCGCTTCTGAAAGTTTCAGTTACCTTCAGTAGCTCCATCAGTTGCAAATCGTTGGGGGCAAATAGTTTCAGGTCATCCATGTAAAGGAGGTGAGATATAACTTGACCACCTCTCATCAACCGATAGCCTAGACCTGAATCCTCCAGCAGCGTGCTAAGAGGATTCAAGGCTAAGTGGACTCAAACTATCGCCCTGAAATATACCTCGCTCTATCCTTATCGGCTTGCTATTCCTCTGGATTTGCCGACATCTTGTATAGCGAAGGACTGACCTCCATTGCCCCATACATGACATCAGGAAGGTGCGCAGAGTTGTCTCAACTTTATACAACTCAAGCACCCTCATGAGCCATGTATGTGGCACCGAGTCATTTATTATTATTATAGCTAGCCCACATTGTCCCACTGCTCGGCAAATCTTTATTTAATTGATTTAAATAAAAATTTAACTACTACAAATGCTTTGCGTTATGAGTCGTGCAATGATAAGGTTAACCGTAGGTACCATACTTTTGATGATGATAAAAAAAAAATATGAACGAAAATATTTCTGCTTATTTTTGAACGCTATACTCGCAATGACATCACAACCGTCAATATCTCGCGATGTCAACGTCAGACTTCTCAGTAATGTTCCGTAAGTTTTCTTTGGCAAGTAGAAGTAAATTTTCAAAGCAATTTCATTCCGTTTCACCATTGGTTGAACGCATAAAGAAAATCAGCTGTTAGTGACGTAAGTTATAAAAAGCTGTTGAGAACAGTCTAGATTGGATGTTTTCCGAATTATAGTTGTAAACATGTTAAACGATTAATCTTGTTTTTAACTATTATCAGTTGATAATCTGGTCGGCTTGTGTCCTTAGAAAAATGATTAGTCACAGTGAAATTACAGGCCACCAATTATAACGTTGCACAATTCTTATCTAAGCGCCAAAACACGTAAAAATGTTAGTGAGGTTACGGCGTAATATTTTGGCTCTACATTGGTAAATAATAAGTATGTCGCAATCGGCATCGGCATTTTCTAATGGATGGGCGATCGACACAACGCCTGACCTGCAGAACTCTACTGATAACGACGTAAGTGGCCCCCTGCGAAGTTGTTTGTCTCACAGATAAAGCGTCCTCTATGTATGACCTTATCAGGACGATGTCGCGTGTTATTCCTAATTCTTCTTCTTTGCGTGTCGACAGACTCAAATAATACACGATCAGTATATTGCCACCTGCACAGCTCTGTCGTTGGCTTTGTTTAAATCCTGGAAGGTGCAGATCCTAATTTAAATTAAACCACAAACGTTCTTTCTCTACTTTTTATTAAAAAACCCTTAACACCTATCTGGATTAGTAGTTTGGTTCAATAATATGGTAAAGGAAATATTCACAATCTTTGTTTACACATTACTCAACAAATTACTGGAATAACTGTAATTGAATATCTATAAACATGTAGATAATTATTTTATTTGCACATCACAATGTACTACCGCACTCACTGACAGTCGACTACTTCTCAACCTTATTACTATCTCAAGGGTAAAAACTGGTTAGCATTTCAGAGAATTAGGTTTTACAATCTGATATGCAAATATGCTAGAACAAACTAAATACACAGTAAATTATTGATCATGAGGCTTTCCAAACTATGAGAATTAAAAAAAAGTAAATAGATGCAAGCATTTCAATATAAGAACTTCGTTGTTACAATAAAAATACTTAGCTTACGCTTTAGTTGACCCAAAAAAACAGGCACAAAATAGAGTGTTAGTAGAAGTCTAATATGACCTACTGTTATTGACAGCTGAAAAGTAACAAAGAGAATCACCTTTTCACAAAAAAATGCTGTTTGGTAGTTATGCCTAAAATAACCCCAAAGAACTGTTGTTTTAAACTTAAATAACTTCTTGTTAGCATCTTGCTGTGAAGGCCTATTTGGCGACCAATCTGATAAGAACAATGAACAGTGTCAAGTCACTGGCCTTTGATCGCCTCTTTTTATTTGTTTAGACCATTTTGATGATTTCTTTATCAGACCATATTTAAACAAGCGCTTAATTGTCTTTAGAACTAAGGATGCTAGTTTATAAATTTAAAATAAGCAACAATTTTCCTGCAGTGTCTGCCTTTAAAAGAAAACAGTATTTTGGTTTTACGGTGGCTCAAAAATTAAATAATTCCAACAAGTATATTTTCCATTCACTGTCTAACATCCATACCTACAATTTTTTTTTTAAATTGTTCTTCTACATAATGTAAGTAAGCAAATTATAAATTAATTTGAAAAAGAATTCAACATAAAACAAAATAATTTAAAAAATCTTTGATTTTGAACACAAACAAACCTACATCTTATATTTTTGAACACATTTATGATAGCTTTCTTAATATTTGTTTTCAATGCTACCCTGCCCTGACTTATGCAGCAGACAGCCTTGTAATGATAAAAATATTTAATTATAGCATTAATTGTCATTGAGCACCTCGATAAAATGATTTATTAGATAACACAACAAAAACATATTTCTGCTAATTGCAATTTTACCAAACACCGTAATTGTATTAGTCCTAAGGCACTTCCTTGAGGAACTCCAATCACTTACAAAACTGTAATGAGGCTTTTTCGCACTACTTATTTTCTTATTGTGTTGCATGAACTGAAATAAACATTGGCCACCTTTGAACTGATCCCTTAGTAGCCTAGCCTACTTTACATTAATTGTATGCATTTAAATTGAACACTTAACTTTATCAAACGCGTTTAACCATTCCGAAATTAAAACATTATATTGCATCAACTTTTTTCTCCATTATTATTGGACAAGGAAAATGTATTATAAACTCTTACTTTGTTTGTAGGCTACGACATGAAAAACAAATCAATTGATTCCTTTACGAACTGAAAAATTTATATATTTATTAATTTTGTAGAGACTAGGGTCGAGAGTGAATTCATACGAAAACATCTACCGTATTTCAGATACTTATGCATAATAGATTCTATACATTATTTATTAAAGCATTACGCTTTATGTGCTCCTTCGTACCCAATCATTAAGGAAAGGTCCTTGTAGTCAATATCTACCATCTATATATATTTTACTGTGCCTACGATTTTTATCACAATAAACCAAGACCCCACATCAACTTATCAATCTATCACATCGCAAATAAATTAAATACGCATAAAACGTAGGTATATGCTTGTTTTTCATTAAAGTACCTACGCATGATCTGATGACTTATTTATCCGTTATACTTAATAATTATTTTATAATTATCTAAGTATAATCGTAGTGTCACTTTGATAATTATTGCACGCCTCTTTTCAATACGTACAGAAACTATATAAATAGACTCGTGCTCGTGTTTTGCAAGATATATGTCTTTGAATGCGTGGTTGTTATATTGTTGTGTATTTTGTGATGGTTAACAATTTAAGCGTTGCGTGTGGTGATTTTCTGTCCGTGAGTTTTTCTACAAGTTATATTATATTCTAGTATAATGAACAATAAGATAGTCTGTAATCCCACATTTCTCCAGTTATGTTTAAGTCCCCTATAATAGGGGCCGAGCCTGTTACTATTGCGTATTTGCTATAATTGCTGTTGTCCTTAAGAACCTACTACAATTTGAATACGAGCTCTCATCTGCAACTTTCGTCAAAGGTCCCTTAAATGACATAATTATTAAAGCTTGAGGATTAAAAGGCTAATTTAATAATTAGGGTCATCATGTAAAGCTATCTTTAGACAGGTACTTGAATAGTTAAACCATTACCACAATATCGTTGAAATACTCACAAACAAGAACTGTTTTCTCCTGAGTTAACTGCATCGCCAGTTGCATTATCTTCCTTTGACGACCCTACGTTATCGGAGCTACTCGTTACCCCCTAGTCAGTAGGCACGGATACTTATTATCATGTGGGGTGCTGAGCTCGACCTTCCACCTCTGCTCACCCGCGATGTCCACGTCCCTCGTCTGCCGCTGATAACGACTCATATAAATAATCGCTTATAATCGCCTCGCACTATATTCACTCAGTGTTCGTTCACCAACCTACCAGTGTGCGCGTCCAACTAATCGCTCTGATCAATTTAATTTTTTCCGCGCAATACAGTTTTTGTTTAGTTCTCTTCTGTTTAGTCCTCATGGCTAAATTCATCGACCGTGATTTTCTTTCTCCTAATTAAGTTAATCCAGTGTCTTTGAAAGTGGACTCTCAAGTGCTACAGACTTTCTGTGAACGCAATTCTAGCGTTATTTACGTTTCTCTTAAAATTCGTACTGGCACCAGCATACATGCATTTTACAAGCGAATTGTTGCAAAAAATGACCATTGTTCTGATGTACCGTATCAACCCTATTTACTATTCAGACTACTCGGATACGATCTAAATTTTTACGTGAATCTCTTTCGGTTCAAAAGCTCTCTCTGTCATTGGCTATTTCACTTTGAATATTACAAGTTCGGAGTATATTCCAAAGATATTACCTGACAAAGGATATTTTCTTGTCAACAAAAAAGGATTTGACTTTAACCCAGAATGGATATTGTGGCAAACGTAAGTTATAAAACTCTATGATAGACTCATTTTATCACGAAGTTAACTCATTCAAGACTCGTGTGAGGGTCAAAGTGTATCATTCACTTCTGATTGAAGGAACTTATAATGCTAACATAGATAATGTTGTTGCTTACAGTACCACCCGGTGATCAAGGCATTTCTCGCCGGTTCTTTCTCCGGGACCTTCAGTACTATACTGTTCCAGCCGCTTGATTTGGTGAAGACTCGTCTACAGAACCCCACTCAACATGTTGTTGCGGCGACTGTCAAGTAAGTCATATTAAATGATTAATAATAACAATAACGTCTCAGATAAATATCAAAAACATTGCATCTTCATGCCAGATAAGGTACCTGTATAAAGACTTCCAAGCTTCGCCACAAATGACCAGTCTCATGCTTCGTAGACGTGCACTCGTGTTGGTTCTAGATAAATAAAATAAAACCAAAACACTTCTTTTTCTCCTTAGTAACAGAAGAATCATCGTCGCACAAGCAAATAGTAATCACCAAAAACTCACAGAAAAATAAGTTCACTCCTAGATAACAACAGACGATATATATCTTGTTGCTACAAAACAGAAATAGGCAACGGCTGATTAGCTGTTTATTTTTTTTTTTTATTGTAGGTACATTGTAAGATAATTGTCATGTAATCATTGTTAGCACTGGACATAGTATCCTTAACATTGACATTGATAGCGTCTGCTATTCGTCTGAGAATGCTTCCTTAAACTGCTAATGACCTATTATCTTTTCCTGTGTTCAAGTTTCACAAATATTCACGACATTTCAGCGTAGTTTATCTTTTGTTATATAATTATTGGTAATAATTTTATATAATTATTTAAAATTATACAGATTTTAATTAGTTTAGCTTCTCATTATCTTATTTCTCTCAAATAGCTAATATCTCTAAGGCCGCGTTTTGCGACCCAGACGCGGGCAAAGTGGCAACACACGACACGGCTTTAGTTATTAATGAATGATAAACAAACGATTTCGTTTATTTGATTTCCAATCACCCAGAAAGACTATCAATGAATGAATAAATCTGCGAAAACTGCGCACAAGTCTGACTTTTAGTAAAGACGAAGGTCTTTTAAAAACCAAATCTTGCCAAAAAATGACATCATAGGGCCCAAGTTGTGCCTTGAAGCATCCCTGTCCTATCTTTAGTAAACAACACAAATATAATCAATACTTTAAGTTCTGAAAATTCTATCAAAAACTAACCTTAACTCCTTTTACAGCAGCCGAATCCAACCCGGGATGATAACAATCTTCACAAACATCATCCGACAAGAACAAATAATTGGGCTATGGCGGGGCATGGTGCCTTCCATAGCTCGCTGCGTTCCCGGAGTTGGAATCTACTTCTCTTCCCTGCACTGGCTGAAAGCCAAGATGGGGAAGACCAACGGCGACTTAGGCGCCTTGGAAGCTATCACGTTAGGAGTCGTCGCAAGGACCATGAGTGGCGTTGCTTTAATACCCATCACTGTGATTAAAACTAGGTAAGTTGTCATAGAATTTAATATAATGTTGTTAACAACACAAACCATATTTCTGTTTTAACAAGCTTCGTTTTTAAATATAATGTTGAGTTCTTAGAATGAACAATAACACTTAGCTTCAATTTTCATTTGTTGATTGTTAAATATTGTCTCTTCATTACCTAATATTTTATTTGCTGTAACAGCTATTTTTCTGTTTAATCACTGGGGTGTAACTATATTTAGACTCTTTAGACGTACAATATTGAACGAAGTACCAAAAAAATAGGCTTATCTTTTAATCTGTTTTCTAGTTAAGTCATTGTATTTGATAATACCGATTGTGAATTGAAATAATCATTAATAATATCAAAATTCTATAAACGGCACGGTTGGCGCAGTGGCTGAGCGATTGACTGCTGCGCTTCGTGTCGCGGGTTCGATTCCCGCACGGAACAAATATTTGTATGGCCTACAGGTAGTTGTTCCGGGTCTGGCTGTTTGTGTATGTGAGCTTAAATGTTTGTAAACGCACCCACGATACAGGAGAAATTCCTAGTGTGGGGCAACGTTATAAAAAAAAAAAACAAAAAAAAACAAAAAAAACAAAATTATCTTGCGAAAAATGTCCCAATTACATTTTAATCGCGTTTTATTCCATTACGTAGAACTAATTAGTGATTACTGTCGGTAGGTTGGTCTGTGACGTCATGTGTATAAGTCCACCTGTCGTTAACACTTTACAATCAATAAACATCTTTATACCTAATTATACGTACGTTGTTCCCAAATGAGTACCTGATAACGATTACGTGTAGCACCTCGTGATTGAAACACGTTATTTAGACGGCTGTTCAACGTTTAGGTCACCTGTAAACAATAGCTATGGTAATCCGAGGTTACAACGCAGTCGGGACTTTCTACGTTGTACTGTAATCAACGCAGTACCTACGCTTTATATGTTAATCATTTTGAAATTTCTTGTCTGGTCACCTTTATCGACTACGACGTGTAACGTAACGCCTTTCTGGGCCCTTTCTGAGGATAGTATTTGCTAACAATTGATTAAAGTCTCCATCACTTCAAACAACTTAGGTTTTTTTTTTTCTTAGCCAGTCCTGTGTCCCACTGCTGGGCAAAGGCCTCCCCTTTCTCCTTCTAAACCTCTCTATCTTGTGCGATATCTGGCCATGTTCGCCCCGCAAACTAAGATTTTTTTTATTTTTTATTATTATTTTTTTGTTTAAACATCATTAAATAATTTTATTTTTTTTATCCTTCCTCAGATACGAATCTGGAGTGTACAAATACAACAGCTTGGGTGGTGCTCTGAAGGCCATTTACAAAGCAGAGGGCTTCCGTGGCCTGTCCTGTGGCCTGGGCCCAACTCTAGCCAGAGACGCACCGTTCTCTGGCCTGTACCTCATGTTCTACTCGCAAGCCAAGCAAAGAGCTCCTAAAGGTAAGAGATTTGGTCCTATGCGGAGAAAAGGAACAGCTTTACTTCTCGTTGCTAAATTACATAAAAAATAACTGGTATTTAAATGAAAGGTCATTTATTTTGTTTTACAACGAGAAGTGAAATTGGCCATTTATGTAGTTTTAAGTGGCATTTAGCATTTTTGAATGTAAATCTGTAATTTCAATGAAGTTTCTTATCAAAGCATTAGACACATAAAAATATTAGGTTAGTTGCAATACCAGATACACTGATAAAATGCGTAGGTGTGCTGATAAAGAAAGGTCGCGCGATCCTTCTAGCAAATTGGATAGATCATTTTGTTTCTATTCGATAGATATGACCTATAGCCTTTTCATAATCTTCTTCAGAATTGTAGACTTTGGACTGCATGATATAAACATAGAAATTAATGACTAATTAATATTAGATACACTTTGTAAGTACCTATGCATGTTTGCTTAGGGCTAACTTAGAATAGGGATGTATTCAAATATTTTATTTATAATATCAATGTGTATTAGGTGGCATCTTTTGATGATTACACAATAATAATAATAATTCTGTGGCTCATAAATAAAACACATGGCATTTTGAAAAACACGTTTATTAATAATCATATATTAGCGAAGTAATCATAGATTATAATAATATTATCATGTTTACTTATGGTTAAAATGCGTCATCAAATTAATGTGTTTTTTTGTTTGTCAGACCAGACTATGATGACAATCTAATCTATTGGACTTAGAAATTCGATATCACACGGATCCGGTTTATTCATAAATCTATAGCAAAATACAAAATTTATTAAAAAAGGAAACTAATGCTAATCTACAATAACGTCGAGTTTTTATTTTGCAACACTCATTTCATAACATTTATAAATGTTATATTTTCTTCTGTACGTCAATATCTATTATGAAATGAAACTAAAAAAGACATCACGCTATAAGACGTAAGCGCAATGTTTTATAAACATTCAAATGACGTGTATAGAATTTGTCGCGTCGATCATTTACTTAGTTATTACCAAGAGATAACAGAGTTATGATAAGTAACACTTGGTTTACCCCTTACTGAATGAGCTATACGTGACCATAAGAAAGTAGGTACATTGTCTCGTAACTTCACGCTTGTAAATACAAGGAATAGACAAGGGTTACCTTTAAAACTGAATGTGAAAGTCCCCTATCTGGGTATAGACCTCATTATTTTCCTGTTTTTGAAGAGATCATATTCAATGTAATAGTACTAGGTGTGATAGGGTGTCGCAACAGACACCGCTTGTTATCAGGACACCGGGTTTATCTAACTTGGTCAATTTACCATCTTCTTACCCCTTATCCTATTCTACTTGGGGTCGGCCCAACACGTTTTTTTCTTCCATTCTCTCCTGTCAGACTTCACGGCATCATTTACTCCTTTCTCTTTCATATCATTCTTCACACAATCCATCCGTCTTTTCTTTGACCTTCCTCTCCCTCCATCTATCAACATTCTTCTGGTGTCTTTTAGAACTAGAAGAATCAAAAGTGAGATAATTGTCCACTCAAACTAACCAAAATATCTCCTCTTTCCAGAATGGTTGCAGTCGCCCGGAGCAGCCAGTGCCGTCCACTTCAGTTGCGGGATAGTTGCCGGGATCGCCGCGTCGCTTGCCACCAATCCCGCAGACGTACTTAAGACCAATATGCAGCTATACCCTGACAAGTTTCCGAACGCGTTCAGTGCCGCTGTATATGTACAACAGGTAAGCATTCACATTGTAGTTGCTTGAAATATAAAATTCTATATGCTACTTTAACTTTAAAAGTTCTTAAAAGTATTGCCGCTACTACTTTACCTTCAATGTAATAAGAGTAACATAGACACTGTTAGGCTTAGGAGGACTTAATAGAGTAGCATTTGAGCATACGGCCGATAGTGTCATATCGAGATCTAGAACGTCGCTTAGCGCGAACTTAGGCTATGTGTTCAGTGTTATTACTGTCACTATTGCAAACTGTGAAACTAAAAGCTTTGGATTGGCCACACGTTTGTAGATTTCGGCTTATGTCTTGAGATACTTACTAAATGCCATCTACAAGTTGGTCTTATTATCAATCACTATGCTAACTTAGTGTTGCTACCTATTTCATACGTTGAACTCTAACTAAATTACACAGTTCAACATTAAGAAATAATAAAATGAAACTGTAGGTATAAAATAGATATCAAATAATGTTCTGTCAATTTAGTAAATTACCAAGAAGCAAATGTCAAAGGTGATACAATGATAACAGAATTGAGGAAGATTGTGAATAAGTACCTACAGCTAAGTTCGTTAAGATGGTTACTTAGTCATTATTAAAATAGGCACGTTCTTAATTATTTATTAATTAGATAAGCCACATCCGTGGGGGTTGTTTATTTATTTTTTAATTAGGTATATCAGTCATTCAAACTTCGCGTGTGCGAGGTTCATAGTGTCAAGTTTAAAAAATATTTCGCTAATTACTACTTGGTGCCGTAATTGAGGTCACGGGTTCATCATTCTTTAATTTTTCAACCTGAGTGTAGGTTATCGACTTATCAATGATACTTTTGCGCAGGAAGATGTACTGTAGCTAGCCCAACTGATTGTGACATAAATGTTAACAAGCCATCCATATAACGCCTGCGTAAACGAGGGGCAATTTGACCGCGAACAATTTGCAACAACCAATAGAATTCAGTGGACGTCAATACTCAATACTCAATACTTTATTGCATTCCATAATGTATACAAGGCTGGTAGGTAAATTATAGAGAAACAATTATGGACCCTGTCGGGCACAGCAAGTTAGTTTTTAGAGGAGAGGATGAAGCGCTTTTTGTTTAAAAACATAATAATATTGAAATTAAGGAGTAAATCTTATATTTAGATATTTAGATATACGTCAACCAATAGATGAAAAACACAACGACCAATGACCAGGAACGGTCATTTCTGCCTGGCGGATGAAAGTCCCTCGTCTGCGCAGGCCCATAAACTGTCCGAGAGACTTACAGATAAAAAAATGGAATTGAAATTTAAATATTTCTTGCAATTTGAATTTAGTGCTTGGTTTCAGTCACTTCCTTGAACTCGAACTGTTTTATACCTATTCAATAGGGATGGAATGCTTGTCAAAGCGTATAGTAGATGGTGAGACCATAGCTTAGTCCTATACCGGCCAATGAGTTCGAGTTTAAAAAAAAAATGGCGACGCTTTGAAATATCTATGCTAGCGCCATTAATTTCAAAGGTCCCCATTGAAAAAATCATACTTATGTAACTACCAGACAACGCCTGTAGTTTGTTAACTAAAATGCAATATTAATATTGAGTTCGACTACAGTATAGTAGTTGCAAGAGCATGATTTAATTGCAGTACATAATGAGTTGTTGACAAAGAAAATAAAACGAATATTGTGATAAAGAGCTATCTTTGCTTGGTGAAGGGCATATAATGCCCCCTGTCGAAGAGTTCGATTACTGTTGGCATTCAAGAGTAGATAATAAAACGATTATTAAGTAAATCGAAAGACAGATTCATAATTCCTTGAATAATTCCTGTTAGACCATATTTTAGACACTAACAGAAATGACTGTACTATTTGCAACCAAATGATGCCTGTAAACTAAGTCGAATTTAGAATAACAATCACTTGGACAAGTATTAGAATAAAAAAGTGTACCATGTATCATTCAGTTAGGGTATCTAATCCCATATCACTTATCTTAGTTTAAAGTAGCTTATGAACACTGGTCTAGTCGAACTACTTGACCGTATTAACCAAACAAGAAGTTTTAATTGCAAATAAGCACAAGCCATACAAACAGGACATGTTGTGGGAACCAAGTATTTATATCTAGATAACTCCTCTGAAGATGCAGCTCTCGTTATAATCATTCTTTATATTTATTTCTTTCTTTCTTTGTTACAGACATACGGTGTAAAAGGCTACTTCAAGGGTGCAGTACCAAGAATGCTGCGTCGCACTTTAATGGCCGCGATGGCCTGGACCGTCTTCGAAGAAGTCACCAGAACTATTGGCTTGAAATGAGATTCTATAGTTTATGATGTTCGTTATGTTGTTTGTGATCCGATTGAAGGAGATCTTACTGGTATGATGTTCCTAGTTTTTCATCTGCTTAGTTGCATTCGAATATTATCTAAGCTTTAACTTAGTTTATTTATATCTGTTTTTAGGGTTAATACCTTCTGATATTATGTACCCTGTATTCGGTTTTTATTGTTAGCCAATTTACCTTTTGTATTAGTTACCATTAAATTGTTATCCAATCTATATCCTTAGCCGATAGGCCAATTGTATTGTATAGAGGGATTATTTAGAATATTTTTGATATTGGCGCTGACTTTGTTGGGCACATACTATAAGTATTGCTGTCCTTTTCTAATAGACAGAGCGAGAAAGAGACGGTGACAGTCCAGAGCTGGCAAACTAGTTGAACACCTCAGCTTGATCTGATGTTTTCTACTTCATGGAATAAGAGAGCTTTTGAGCTTCTATATACTTTTGTCTCGTTCCTGTTTTATTTGCGAGGGAGGTTGAAATAACAATGTGATTGTTTCAGTGTTTACAAATCCATTTATATGTATAAATAAATGTTAGATTGAGTGAGTAAACTCAAGGAAGAAATAGCCTTAAATCATGCACAAAGGGCCAGTGCCATTATACTAATATACAGTTGTAAGTTTACAATTTACCTGAATATACATATTATGTTTTATTTTGAAAGAAATAAATTTAATTTTAATATTATTTTTGTCTTCTGATTTTAATTTATTAAAATTCATGCTTACCAGTCTTTAACACACGGCTCACGATTCGGTGACAAGAATATAAAACGACTTGAAATGATTAAATTCTTCATACGTAATTATCATTTCTGCTCATAATCAACTAACTGCTCTGCTGGGTATAAGCCTCCCCTTTCCTCTGCCATACCGGGTAAAACGGGGTGTATAGACAAAATTTTGAAAGGGATTTTAACGTGGAATTATTATGTTATGTTGTCAACAAGGTCTCTAAATAATTAAGTAAATAAAACAGAGTACTTTTTGGTAACATAATCATATATATTCAACGTTTAAATCCCTTTCAAAGTTTTGTCTCTAGTCACCCCGTTTGACAGTACTTCTCGGCGGTACCGAGCATCCCTCATCCAGGTGTTTCTCACGACTTAGATGTCAGTCAACCCAACACACTTTTGAACAGCCTTTCTAAACCAACATAATATCACGCCTGTAATCCCCGAAGGGTTAGGCAGAGGTGTACCTAGTAGTACACCCACGTTTCGCCAGTTATGTTTAAGTCCCATGTAATAGGCGGCGAGCCTCCATCAACCGGGCGCAATTAAAGATTCCGTGGCTGCTACTGAGAAATTCCTGATGGAAAACCTAATAACATTTTGCCCAACCTCATGCTCAGCAGTCGCGCTTGCGGCCACTAGACACAACGAGGCAGTCCTATCTAAACCAAATCACATAATTACCAAGAACACGACAGTTCGCGTCTCCAATGGTCTTGGTAACGATATCGGCAAGGTTTAAACCTACGTTTACGTTGACTTAGCTGAGACATTTCTAGGTCGGAGACCTACACGACAACAAATAAAGACCTCATAACCTGTACCTAACTGCTATTTTACCTCTGACAGCTGCAGTCCAACTGCAACCTTATTCTCATGAAGATAAAGATCATTGTAGTTTTAAAAACTGCAACGGCGGAGGTACAATAACAGTGAACATACTATTGTAGCCTTTCGTTGGTCTAATGGTCGCAAGCGCGACTGCTGAGCACGAGGTCCTGGGTATGATGCACAGGTCAGGCAAACTGATATTGAGTTTTTCCTTCAGGAATTTCTCAGTAGCAGCCACGGAGTCGTGATAACCGGGCACAACCGGTTGATGGCATTAGGTTCGCCCCCTACTACGCGGGACTTACCTAAACATAACAGGCTAAATGTGGATTTACTATTGGGAAACCTTTACCTGCCATACCCTACGGGGAGAACGGGCATAATGTTATATTTACTTTAAACTGTAGCACCCCTCGCCCTAACCAAGGGGATCGGTCGCGCGAATAGGTACGTGATCGTCGCGTTCATGTTTCACTTTTTTGTTCAGAAAACCGAAAGGCGCCCTCTGTCGGCAAGACCATGATTTTCATTCCGCTGAACAAATATGGGATGGTCGCGTATTTCGAGGGCGATCCCGTGACCGCCAGACCTACGTTATTTAAAGGCTTCTGGCGGTGATTTTCCACCACACAAAATGTCTGGCAGTTGAGATGAATCATCATACTACATCATGTAATATCAAAAAATCACGCTTTATAGTATGACGTAACTTAACAGCTATTTAGCACGCCTTTCGTTACCTGATATCTGCCAAAGCCACCACAAACACAACCCATTTTTCATAATATCCAATTGTTCTTACCTATAGTAGGTACTTGCACAGAAAAAAATCAGTGGATCGTGGTCCACTTTGTTAGGACGCGTGGCCTTACTGTCTCATTCTAGCAATAGCATTTTGAACAAAAATAAAACACAAAAATAACGAAACTATACTTTTTTACATATTTACAGTTACGAGTTTTATGTTACAATTTTCTAAAACACTATCATATAAACTCCAGGCCCTCATATTTGATGTTTTCCACCAAGGTGTCGTGTAGCAACACCGTGCCATCTGTGGTAAATGCAGTTATGTATGTGGCCGTCTTGCCTTCAAACTCCGTGGTCTTCAACGCCACTATGGCTTCGTCATTCGTTCCCGGTATGAATTTGAACGAAGAGAAACCATGCTTTGGTTGGTGCTTTGTTATCTGAAATGGGATAATGTTGATTGATTTTTAATTTAAAACAATTAGGAGAATGAGCAAAATTATTTTAAAACAATTATGAGAATGAGCATAGCTATCTTGCGTTTACACCGAAACTTGGAAATAAAATTAATGTTTAAAAAAAAAAACTAATTTAAACACAGTTTGTGCTGGGTATATAATAGTATAATATATATAGGTATGTATGGTTGATATTTCTTTAAGTGAAAATAATATAAATTTAGGAACAGATTTTGAAGTTTGTCTTCATTCAGGTACTTTGAGCATGTATGCTATTATGCATACAAAAATAACATGTATTTATGGCTTTTAAATATTTATGACATAGATGTGCATACACAATTAAACATTCATTTGATGCAAGAGTTATAATTAAAAATTCAATTATTTTAAGAACTGAAAACGCTGTGGAAAGAATTTGATAATGACAGCTCTATTCCAACACAGTAAGAGCGATTTTAGTAGTGCAATTATGACCACGAATTTGTGGTTGATGGTTACCAACAAACAAAGATCCAATGTATGATCATCTTCACTTTGGCAGTTCTTTTTTTGATAAGCAAAAAGGGTGCATCTATAGAAAAACATAAATGAAAATAAGCATAATTAAACAAAGAAGGTTCATTTAATCCCATTTCTTTTCACGTCAGTAATATGAGTGAAAGTTGGTCATAGCAACAAACTTTCAAAAAAGTTACCTCAAGAGCATGAATATGCTTAAAATTTGCATCAGCAGTGATCAGGTAGTTGCATCCCATAACTTCGTCTTTTGTTTCATTGTAAGGTTCATGACAGCATCTCCTTGGCAAGAAGTGCCATAATTGCTTGGCAGGCGACCATACTCCTGACTCATGGATCATATAGCCTGGCCATTGGATCCCGATAGAACTACGGACGGCTTTGTACTGGTTCAACCAGCTTAAATGCTGCACCTGCAAAAAGGAAACAAATAATGTTACGGGTAACAAACTTTTTTAAGTACAGGGTAAAATTAATCTATATTTATTTAGTTAGTTTACTCTACTTTATTTAAGGATTAAAGTTTCTCCGATTTGAAGACAAAAAAAATAATATAAGTAATTAAAAAGTTTAATTGAAGATTAAATTACCAAAAATATATTAAACGTGAATTCCTTTTAGGCAAAGTATATTATTTAGACACGAAAACAGTGTTTGGCTGACTATTCTGCTAAAGTATTTCACTATTAATTTTTTATTTATTGCCTTCCACATGATATCTGTATTTAAGTTCAAAACACTCTTTAGGCCTCCTCCAACCCCATCTAACTCTCTCTGTCCCCTGCCTGTCTAGTCCAAGAGTTTTTAGCCGTCCTCACCAAGTCATCCTCTCATATTTACTTTTTTTATTTAAATATCTTTTTAAATAATAAATCTAACAATAAGAATTTCACGCCATAACGGAGACGATTACCTAACACACATAAATACGATAAATAAATGAAGATAACCTTTCACGACAGAGTAAACCTTGCTGATAAGATAGGTACATGTCATGCTTCGCTACCGTATATGTATACTGCTATTACTTACTGCAGTATTTTAAACAAGCAGGATTAGTTTTCCTGTTTACCTGCCTATTTGATGTAAAGCTATACAGTATACACTCCTTGTACTTGAAAAAGTGTCTAACACTATCTGATTAATGAATGAATCTGAACATTTCCGCGCTTCTTTTTTGTGAAAATTCAGACTATGTAACATTCAAAACAATTTGCTTAAATAAGTAATAACTTATTTTAAAATGAATTCACAAAAACTTACATAGATTAATGTGAATTGTGTCTTCTATATTATCTAGAAACAGACAATTTAAATTCATTGTATTTCAGACTCATTTATATTAAACAATTAAGTTTTAAATTTGTTTGAATGATCTTACTTCTCCATGAATGTTGATTGCTTTTACCCACATGGGGTCATACGTTTGGAATTCTCCGCTGGCAGTTGTCCATTCTTTGCCCATAGACCCAACATACAAAATATCATCCTTGATGGATGCCCATTCTGACTTAAATCCTTTCTCGACCTGGCCATTACCATCAGGTAATATCACCCATGGCACTATTTTATTGTTGACTATTTCAAACACCTGGAAAATAATAAAAACACTGTTAATAATGTGATATTTTAAACTTTTAGAAATGTAGTTTTGTGTTTTTAAGCTAGTGTTTTATTCTGCAAATGTGGATCCGCACAATCTCAATGTACTGCCAGAATGCAGATTCCACAACAAAACAACATCACACATTTTTATTATAGATAAGTTTAGTTTGCAGATCTAATGTGATACATTTACTTCTTATAATATTATGTGGGTTCTTATAATAAACTGTGACATAATTAAAGATAATATAAAAATCAGTAGGAAATAAGATGTATGTAATTACCATTCCCGATCGATCATCAAAAGTGAGCAATCTGCCATCATACACAATCAACTCTGACAGCTCCATACCTCGTCCCTTGTGAGAGTATGTTGAAGACAAAAGTGTGGGCTCCCGGATGTCCCATGACACTTGCACAGACTTCTTGGCACGGTGGTAACTTAAATGACCTTTCTTTAAATAACTTGTGTATGTGTGTTTGTTTGTATTGCTTTTAGAATTTGTATCCAAGTCTGCCACTATCCCAATCCTGAATGTGACTAAATCTCCACCAACCAATGGTTTCGTCAGCGGGTAGGTTGTGTTGTATGGCCTTGTGGAACTCGCCCATTTCTGGACACTCACTGGCTGACTGCTTGTCCACCAATTATAATAACACAACACCAGAAGGAATACTCCTATTAACACAATTAATAACACGAATTGTGGCTGAACTCTCACAGCGTTGCCGACCCTGTACGTGGCCGGGGTTCGTAGCGCCTTGCGCCAGTCGCGAAGAGTTCCTTTCATTTTACGATCTTCAAAATCGTAAGACTCGTTCATAATAAATACAATTATAACATGTTAAATTCACTTAAATTGACTTTCGTTATCATACGACTAGTGGAATCATATCATTAATGATTTAGTCAACGTGTTATTAACACCATAGAATGCTAAATAGTATCACTGGTGGATTTCACTAACTGTTGAGTAAAAACCCTTCGTAAATGTAATAGCTCTACACTTTTAGTAAGACTTAATGATATCCCCAACGTGTTAGGGTTTAGAATATGGTTCATTTTGGATAAAATTAACTTTACATAATTTGATTGCTGATTAAAACTGATATGAATAAGTATGACCACTTTTTGACACAAATGCATGGATGACATTGACAATGACGACATGACGTTTGCTGATAGTGTTGTCGTTGTCCATCTATGGTGCTGTCACCATTTGCCATTTGATGACATCAAAGAGTATCCGTGAAAAAGTGATGTTATAGGACATGGTAAATAGTATCATTAATAGATTTTAGTCGATTTTCTATGGATTTTAAACCAGGACTACACGACAGAACCTTTTTATTAATTTTATATTTAATTTTTACAACTTTACTTAATTTAGTTTGCATTCTCGATAGCTGTACCTAATGATTCTAATAGATACCTACTAGCAACCTGCCCCGGTTTCACGCGTTTAGCGGAGCTTATATATTAAGCCCTATATTATTTTGATATAAAGGAGTTGTTACAGTTTAATAGATTTTTTTTTCCGTACGCAAAATACGCGCATTGGACTTGGAGTTGCGGACACCAGCCTGATTTATTACATTGTGTCTGAATGTTACATTAAAAAAAAACTAGTTAAATAGACAAAAAAAAAGCAAAACATACATAAAATGATTAATTATGAAATAGAAAAATACACCATAACCATCACAAATTTAATTATAAAACACAAAACATAGTACAATAAACGATGTCAGCATAAACTCATTAAAATATTTAAAAACATGTCATATAAAATAATGAATACCTAATCAACAATGTAAACGTATTCAATACAATACGTATAGATCTTTTGAAAAGGAATAATTCCGGATTAATTGTTTTCAAATGTTTTATTGGTTTACCCAGCTCTCACCTATAAAGCTCCCATTCGACATGATTTTTTATCCAACATCTTCAACAATAATTTCAGCCAATTTACACAAAACCTTGATAAATTAACTTACACCTTACCACATGAATCAATCCGTCAATTTGTAAAAATATATGAAATCCGTTCGTCAAGTACATAGCGTTCAGACAGACAGACAGACGCGACACGACTTTGGTTTCTATTATGTAGCGATGACTAGTGATAGTAGAGAGGTACTGTATCAATGAAAAAAATTACGAGACTTACATTTTTCCAACGAAACAAATCAACATTATGTCAATATTGTTGTTAATTCTGTCAACCACTCACAGCAGTAGATGCGCGCTTAATAATACTTTGTAGCTTTGTGCTGATTTCAAAGATTGATTAGTTGAAGAAGGTTCCTTTCCACGGCTTTTTCAACACGACTTCCCGAAACCATTTTAAAAATCCCCACCCCCCTGTAAATTTTTGATTGATTTTCCTTTAAGCAAACGGGCGTCAGTAATGCATGGCTAGTTTTCTAAAACATAATTGTTTGAAGATTCACTTTATGGATCCAGATTTAAGCTTGGTCATCTCAAAAAACTGAACTGCAGACTTCACATCGTGTGTCGCTCGCACTTGGTCACTTCCACATAGCATTGAGACGCGTTAGGGGCCGTTGTCATCGCGGCGATGCTCTGTGTATCGTTTTTCTGAATCTTACCAATGTCCAATCTATAGGTAATCAAGCAAGTCGGTTTCTAATTCTATCTCTTTTCCATTATTTTCGCTCACCTTATAGGAAGAGGCAGACAGCAACCTACGCATTGTACGAACTGTGTCACCCAACTTTTAAATGATAAGCGTTTTTAAAACTTACTTCTTAATTTATTTGTCCTTTTTTTTCTAGGCTCTCGACTTTAGTGCCTCCAGCAATCTTCTAAAGGCCTAAAGTGAAAAGTTTCTCCGTTACGACTTGGCTTAGGAATTCAACACACACCAATCTTTTGTAATTCCTAATCACTAACGCATCGTAAAAATGGACCACACAAGTCTAGTTACTACGATAAAAAATATTCTAGCTTTCACTGAATGAAGAATTCAAAGTGATTACTCTCACGGACTGACATCCTGAACAAAAAATGTAATTGAAATAAAATTAAACTATTTGGTAGTCTACCAATTTATATTTTTTAACTTCTTTTTTTTTTCGTTGGGCTAAACATCCGTCTGGGATAACACACCTAGGTACAAATGGTTACTTACCCAAACAATTTGTATACTCTCTTCGAGGGCTTGTGAAGACTGATCCATACTAAAATGTCTTCTTTGGCAATGTAATAATAGCTGGCCTAAGGAACAACACCATGTCCACTTTAAGTTCGCAGTTGAAGGTGGCGCCACTTGTCAAGAAAAAGTTCACCAATATGTCAAACTTAGTACATTTATTTTAATTCTGTGATTTCCCGTCTACAAAGAAGCTGAAGCTTAACTAACTCCTAAGAGTTAGTTAAGCTTCAGCTTCTTTCTTCCTTTTCTTTTCTGTTCCAAGGGTAGACCTAAGTCTTAGGAGCCAATAAAGTTCTTTCACAGTTAGTGTATAGATGCTAGCACATCAAACTACCCGAAACTGTAAATTAATTTTCCCAATCAAACTTGACCCTAATGTTTTAGCGATAATGTTGTAAATCTATTAAAGAAATTTGACAGTGTAGCTTGATGTGCTGTCGTCTGTACGCCTGACAGCGGCAACTTTATAACAGTTTTATCATAATGAAAGTAAAAATCACTGTTGTTTGACAGACTTGTTAGTAACAGTAACCGAACAGAAGCCTTCATCATCTGCCCTTTTCCGGGGTCAGCTTTCATTCTAACTGGATATAGCTGAATACTAGTATTTTACATAGAGCGACTGCTTAATTGACCTCCGCAATCCAAATAGTACTAGGCAATACGGTACCGTATTAAGTACCCTTGGTAAGATAGGTTGTCAGACATTCGGGCCACTGACTACCTGTAACGACTGTCAAAGATTTACTAATGGCAGCCGGGAGGAATCGTTCTTTCCGAAGCATGGAGGAAACTCGGTATATAATACCGAGCGGCTGTTATTATACAGAGTGGATTTTTTTAACCTCACCTCCACTTTACTTCAAATACTGGAAATAGCAGCCTTATTGAAACGAAAATAACGATCACTGTCAGATGGCCCAATCAAAAGTATAAGCCGAGATCGGCAGCGAACTCAGCTATCGATTAAGAGCAATGAACTCAGCCGAAGTTAGTCGAACGACGTACTACAATTCACGAATACCGAGTTTTAGCAGGGCCGAAGTTTCGAAACTGCGGCTGAAACCGAAACCGAACCTTCGGTCGGTCCTATGTGTACAGACCCAGAGGCATGGAACTAATAAGTACTATTATCATTTGAATTTCCAAACGGAAAATGTCGGTTTGTTTGGCATTTTTTCCATTATTTTGACTGATTTTGTCGTCGATTCATTTCAGCACAAATACAAAATTATTGTAAATAATATCACTTAAATGATGCTAATAAATAATTAGAAGAAGGGGAAGAAGTGGGTTGGTACTAATCATAATTTCAAAATGAATGAGAATTCGTTATTTTCTAATGCGCTTTGGTATTTGGAGTTCTTCGCTTTTTGTTTCTCTTTGGGAGCATTCTTCTACTTCTTCTTGTATTTAGTCGGTTTGAATCACGGGGGTTACATTCCTATGAACGATTTTAAGAAAAAGTAAGTACACAAAGTTGGTGTAAACTGAGTTCAAAGAAAAATAGCATCCCTCCAAGGCTTTTTACCCGAATACGGCGAGGTAAAGCGGAGGGTTATGATTTTGACAGAAGGTCATCTGTTCCCTCATATCCTCTAAAGTAGTTATCATAATTTGAGAAATGAGGTATCGTGGGAAGCGTCTTGATCATGCGCTAGGTCTTGATCATGCGCTAGTTATAAGCTATGTGACGTCACTGTAAATTGAATATGGTGTCCTGTACTTTAGTGGACAAAACGTCATGGTCGTTTTCCACCTATCCTAACAAAACAATACATTCTAACAGTCGTAAGCGATCATAGCGCTGATTTTCAGAGCGTGATTTTTCAGTAATCGGGTTTTAGTTTTGTAAGTTTGTAGGTTAGAATACCTGGAAGGATATGGGAGAGCCCTTTGCGCAACAGTGGGACATTCAAGGCCGTTGAAAAAAAAAAAGTTTGTAGGGTAATTATCAATAGTTGACGTTACACTCTATCAGGTAAGATAGTTTTGCAGCTACTCTGTCCTGACGTAACCCGCGCAAAGATGCGTGAATACAAGCACTGCAACTAATAAAAAAAAAATCATCATCATCATCTGTAATATTTCAGATACATAGCAGATGGTACGTGGATACTACAAGCCTAAATGTGGTGGTAGTTATAGATGGCCCCACCAGTACAACGACCTGGGTAAATACATACCAACTGACTTTTATGTACTTTGGGTCGATTCTGACAGAAAGTAAAAACTGTAGTGCAATTTACTAAAGTAGAAAATTGTATGGATATCGGCGCGGACATCAAGCGTCGCTTCGTGTATGCCCTCGACCCTGGCGCGCGCCTTTAAAGAATGGTAATAGGGTCCCATTTTGAAAAAGGGTAAATTGCTAGCCTATTTCTCCGTTCTGTGTGAACTGTTACTGTGTTTACTCTCTACTGTGCCTTTTATTAATTGTTGGGTCAATACCTCTCAACCTCAATGGTTACCTCTCTGTTCGTTATCGAAACATCCTTCATCATCATCATCATCAGCAGTCCACTGCAGGACAGACGGACTGACCTCGAATCTCGGCAACTATCTAACTATCTACGAGCTGCTACCACCCTTCTTGCGGAGATCATCCTTCCACCTAGCCTGAGGGCGTCCCACCCTACGCTTGCCGATTGGCTACTCCATTCATAAATACGTCTTCAAAAATGGTCATCGGTTCTACGGCTAATATGGCCGGCCCATTGCCATTACAGCTTGCTTATTCTGTGAGCTGTCAACAATTTTGTTTCCATGCCGGATTACCTCGTTCGGGATGGATCCCTCAGAGAGACTCCTCCAAAGCATCGTTATTGTTTGGCCGAGTCTAGGGCACACATGACCAGTAATCGCAAACTTTTAAGTATGAACACAATGTTTGTCACACTATTGACGGTGGTTTGGGGTCACCAACTAGTTGCAGTTGACATGGACCGAGATATCCTCCCGCAGGCATCCAGAGAGTGACGATCTGGTGCAAGGACATACTTTCGGTGCTTTGTTACGAAATCTAATTGCTACTTACCTATAACTGAAGCAGCCGTGCCGTGCCCCAATGGTGCTAAAGTAGTAACGGGCCCGAGTTACGACTTGTAGATCATCATCTGCCTAGCCTTTTCCCAACTACATTGGGGTCGGTTTCCAGTCTAACCGGATGCAGCTGAATAACATTTTTACATGGAGCGACTGCCTATCTGACCTCCACAACCCAGTTAGTACTGGGTAATACGATACCCCTTGGTAAGACTGATTGTCAGACTTTTTGGGCCACTGATTACCTAACGACTGTCAAAGATCTACCAATGACACCCGGGACCAACGGCTTAACGTGCTTTCCGAGGCACGGAGGAAAGTAGGTATGTAATAGGCGGTCACCCATCCACAGACATTACCAACCTAGGTAAGCGCAGCTTAACCTAAAGATCGACCCGAGCGGCTGTTATTATTTAGCCACGAGCTCCTCGACTTGACTTGATGAGTTGTAGATCATTTGTTCAAAATCAAACATGTGCATTACTGTGTGTTATTTAATTTATTACCACTGCTCTCAAAACGGTGAAGGAAAACATCGTGAGGAAACTCATGCCAGTTCCCTCGAACCAAAAATTTCAAAGACATGTGTCATCTACCCACCCACACTGGGCCCACTGGGCGGTGGCTTACATCCCATTCCCTCTCATAGAAAGCAGGCCTTTGTCCCAGCAGTAGGGACAATATACAGGGTCGAAGGGACACCGACGCGAAAACGGTTACCACGTATTCAGAACATCATTCCGAGTCGTTATGTTATAGTAACCTTTTTGTATCCTTTGGGCAGGTGCATGACCTGCAAAGTGGATGTCTTTCGCTGCATTGATGACGAAACTGAACTTTTCTGATTCAGAGTACCCGCGGACGTCCGGCGGCTACCGGTCGATACCAAGCCAGTATGCTGCGACGCGGGATGCATATGGTTTTGCGGAATAATGTTATCCATCTTCACCGTAGGAATGTGTTACTGGCTGGCTTACTCACTCTTGTTACACACCAAACTTAGGTTTGGAGTATTTATGCCTTGACAAACCCCGTTGGAACTTTTTGTGGCGTCAGATTCAGTTTTCTATGGAGTCGACGAAAATTTTGAAGTACATTTAAATGTTGTTTAGCTTTGTTTGAAAATGCAGGTACCTTTAGGTTATGTGGAATTTTGTAAAATTGACATACTACTAGCTAGATCAATATGGAAATGTGATGAGATGATAAAGCTAAGAATATTATTAGTTTAAGTTGCTAGTAACAGTTATCAATTTGTAAAAAATGTAAAATAATAAAAAAAAAATGGCGTATTCTATTTGGTGCTTTTGTTTCTAATTAAAGACTATTATATTATCTACATTAGCGTGCCAAAAAACTGGAACAAATAGTTAATTGAATAGAAGAATTCAAGCTAATACTGTAATTGAAACTAATAAACTCGGAATGAAAGTGATCCGATCATTGACTGGCGCTCAATGCAGATAACATCAAACGGTTTGAACGACGTTATCTTTTAGATCGTGATGAGATGTGTTGAAAACTGACACCATGACAGGTAGATGGAAAGAAGGCCCACTTCACGGAATAGGCTTAGCCACGAGCTCCTCGACATAGGTATTGCATACTCGACGGCACGATTGGCGCAGCGACTGAGCGATTGGCTGCTACGCTGCTTGTCGCGGATTCGATTCACGCACGGAACAAATATTTGTATGGTATCAGGTAGTTGTTCCGGGTCTGGCCTTTTTTGTATGTAAGTTTAAATAATATATCGATAAGCATGTAATTATAAGGTATGGGATTATGGGAGACATAAAATAAATTAAAAAAAAAAATCAAATAAAAAAAAACAAACAAATATCACAAGGTGTAAACAGACTCTTCACGAAACCTTCAACCAAGCATTCTGTACATGCGATTGGCGGCGGCGATC
Source organism: Noctua janthina (assembly GCA_963576755.1). Taxonomy (NCBI): domain Eukaryota; kingdom Metazoa; phylum Arthropoda; class Insecta; order Lepidoptera; family Noctuidae; genus Noctua; species Noctua janthina. The sequence goes on from OY755055.1 coordinate 13,730,188, forward strand.
TCTCGCGTCCGGCCTTGGTTCAAGCCATGGTCCGGAGCGAGAGAGAATGGGAAGCCGTCACCTCCTTCTGCGAAGCAGTCATGCTAGTGAAGGAGGTGCCAGGACGTGAGAGGGAAAGAACCTCACGTCCCAGCCGCCGCGGGAGACGCCCTGGGCGTCGGGGGTCACGTGGTGGCTTCCGACCACCGTAGGCGCTGGCCTGTGGACGGCGAGTTATGGGCTAGCTCGCCGTCCGGCCGTCTTATGACGACAGGCTGTGTCGACGGCGCGTTCGTGTTCCACGCGCGCCTCAAAGAGATGTCAGCAATCAAGTAGGGGTCCGCATGGGCCGATGCCTGCCAGGGCTGCGGGACTGTTCGAAAGAGATACCGTGGCCCTGGAACACAAAGGGCAAAGAAGGAACATGGATGGGTTTTAGTCAGTACAAGTCTGACACTCCCCTCCGCTCCGCCCAGAGTGGGGGGGGTCATTTGATGATTTCCCATCCGGAAAAAAAAAGCATTCTGTACATCAAAAGTAAATCTACGAAACACTATTGCCGGGAAACGACATTTTTTTTTAATCACTTTTTAAGTTAGGACTCAATGTAACGCACTAAACACATTGTGCTGATGGTTGCATTGAATAGTACGGGGGTCATGGAGGTATTTTAAGTAAAGTTATAATATCAAAAACTTGAACTACAAAAAATATTGGTAAAAAGTTGGAATTTAGACCCCTAATGTCTTCGTAACCGCCGTTTTTTCGTGGTCCTACTATTTTAACTAGAACTTCCCAAAGTATGCTCCAGAACAAACAAGTAAATTAAATTTAAAAGGCCCCCATCGCAACAAAGAAAAGCTAACAAACATTTGAAAAGTCAATAAAATGGCTGAGCCGGTTTTGATATAACATGTCTCTCGATGTATAAACACATCATGCCCTTTCATTTGATACCCCACTTGGGTATATTCGAAAATATTCGATTATTCATCACCACTTTCAGCCCCATGTCTAAAATGGCTGAACTGATTTTGATAATACAAGTCTAATTGTAATATACACATCATTCGCTTTCATTTGAGACCCCACTTGGGTATTTTTCATCCCCCAAATCTAGTAAATGGCTACACTGATTTTGATAAATCATGTCTAATTGTAATATACACATCATGCCCTTTCATTTGATACCCCATTTGAGTATATTTGAAAATATTCGATTTTTCATACCCACTTTCATCTCTTTCACTGATTTTGATAAAACGTTTTTAAGAACCATCGCCAAGAAACTAGCTTTCAAATAAAAAAAATTGCATCCAAATCGGTTCACTCGTTGAGCTACGGTGACAGAGACAGACAGTCAAACTTATAACACCCCTCTTTTTGCGTCGGGGGTTAAAAAATGGTCGCATTGACAGGGAGAACAAGTGCTTTTCGGGGTATTTTTTACATCCATATTATGTACACCCTCACCCGTTTGACCAGTATGTTTAAGTCCCTTGACGGCAGCCAATTGCCATCTACCATCAACTGGGCACAAGAGGCTGCTACTGAGATATTCCTAATGGAAAATCAGAATAACACTGCTCGTCCTCCTTATGCTCAGCATTTGCGACCACAAGATCAACATGGCAGTCAAATAAAGAAAAAAACTTGTTCATTTGTCTCACACAGGACAAAACAAAATGTTTAATTTAACAATAATATAAAAGTAAACATAAGACATACATTACAATAATGACTATACATTTATATATATATATTTTTTACGTTTTTAAATGTTTTTTTTTATATTGTTTTTTCTAAGGAATATTTAAAAATATAATTAATTTAAATAGAAATAAATAAAGGAAATAATGACTATAAAAGTACACAAATTTCGCGAAAACAATTTAGACGGTAAATTAGATCATCTTGACTCTTGACTGACCTTCCAAGCATCCAAAAGGCTTAAACACTATCACTTTTAATAAGATAAGTAATTCAGGCTAAGTCTATTAGTAATTTATTTTTGTGCTGTGTGCACTGGTGACCGTACGTACTAGTTTATCAATATAACTTGAGACGCGGTGGAATTTGGAACTACGATTAAAGCTTTGACAGGTGGATGACGTTTTTCTAAGCGAACAGCGCCACCCGAATGTCTCAAGTTATGTTGGTCAAGTAACACTAAGTTTACCTTCTATCCATATTTATTTACTGTGAGTAATTCGCGTGTATTGTGATCCTCTACTAAATACACGTTAGCTAAGAAAGTTTTGGGGTCACGTTAAAAGGAAATTAATTAACAATGTACACTTCATTTGCAATATTGCACCTACTTTTGAGAGGTCGAGTGTGACTTTTGTTGGATCCAATACATATGCTTATTATATAGACTAACATAGGCATTGCACAAACATAAGAGAGAACTAATTTTTTTTTAAAGTAAATAAGATTTTATTAAAATGAAATGGTTTATATATCAAAACTGAACACCATAGAGTATCGTGTCCGTGCTATTAACCGTTGAGGAGTTCTCTCGTGAGGAGACGACCCTGGTTGCAGGATCAGGTCATGTCTGTCATAAAAATGTATTGTCACCAGAACTAATGGTGAATGCAAAATTTCAGCTCAATCGGTTGGGGGGAACTGGTTTGAAATTCAGTTGCAAGATTTGACCAATACAAACTAACTTGTTTGTCACAAGGCAAGTTAAATAACAGCCTATAAAAAGGTTGGATTCTAAATCATAAGGATACTCATACGGTAGGCTGTATGACCGGTAGGATACTAGGATACTAATACTACCATAAATCCATCTATGTCGGGGACACTGATTTACAGACCTTGCTAGGTATCTAATTAATAACAAAATAGGTGCTTTCTTACTAACTTACTTATTTAACTTCCCGAAAATTGCATTATTATGACAAGAATTTTAACAACATCGTTATAGATTCTCAAACTACCCAAGAATCTATGTCAGTGCTTAAACTTCCGCAAATATCTTTACAATAGGTACTAGTACTACATCAATGTATTAAATATTCATAATTTGGGACCAACAATTTGCTAATTTACAAGAGCGGAAGAACGATTGACTAATGTAACTCAAACACGCGAATAAACCGAAGCAGTTTTTGCTTCTCAACGCACTGAAAAACGTTCCTTACATACGGATAAAAAGTACTCGATGATTGTGTTTATGTGTCGTTTAATGAATAATTGTTGAATTGTGTGCAAATTTAAATTGATAGGAACACGATAGGAATATTGTGCCTCTGAAACTGTTTCGGTGAAAACGTGAAATGTAGGGTAGGACGTGACAGGTACTGGGTGGTACCTACTTCTTCTTAGCGTGTCGATGGCAAATTTTCATGTATATTTGGCCCAAAATTCAGCTATGCGAATTCCGCTCGCTGATGCAGTCATAAGTTCGTCAAGTTCGCAGGTGTCAAGGCATGCAGTGCAAGATCCATTGGGCCGTTGTCTTTGGAGACTCGCCGCATTATACACACTTGCGATCCGAGCGACGATAGATCATTATCTATAAAGTAGACTTCCCTATCTAATATATATATATATCTATAACTGACCTATCTTTAAAGGCAATTGCTATGTCATGATGCACTGATTACCTACTTTAAAAATCAGCTGTAAGCACCAATCCGTAAGCTGCGGGTTATGAATGACAAACTTTTTTTTATTCATGCAGAAACACTGATTAACGAATGTGAGAAGAAATTAAGATTTGACTGAAAGAGAACCTTTATGCATCGTGCCTGTTCCAAAGAGAAGGCTACCACGCCAACTTCCGGAGGTTTAAGTCCAGACCCTTAGAAACTTTACTGTTCTCATAACTAGCGGTATTAAGAGGCGTGGGTCGGTCAATTAAACCAGAGAGAGTTCCTAAGTGATAACACAGTCTGATAATATCAATCAAGCGACGATATGCAAGGCAAGGTGTGAAAATACTTGCTTAGTTTTATGTTGAACTTGAAGACATAAAGAAATATCTCTATGACTATGTCTGGTTAGAGCCTCCTTTCTTTCTTACTCGAAATTTTGTGCCACTTGCCGAGGGCCAGTTATACCCGAATAACCCTTAGCCGCACCTGGGATTCAAAACCACGATCTCACCTCGTAGCCGAGCTTGCACCTGCGTGGGATTTAAACAAATATGTTAGATACTAATAAAGTCAATATTCCGACTGACTGTTTGTTTTAAAATCGCCCTTGTCTTAATTTGTTTACCTTCAAATAGTAGTCAGGGCGCATTTGTTTACTCGAAAAGGGATACTAAGTAAAAATGGGCGGAAGGGATGAGCAAATGTGGTAATTAGAATTTAAAACTATACAAAAGACCAATAGGGGAATCGCTGTATAGTTATTTTTTTAGCCAAAATGTAAGTCTTCACTCCGTAGCATAAAACGCGCTGGAATGTTTTAAAACGTTTATAAAACATGTGCGTAAACCCAATATTTTGTTCACAAACACCCATTTGTTAAACAGTGGTATCTATCTGGGTCCAAAATAATAAAAAAAGTACGTGATACACTCGATTTTAGAATTAGGAATTTGAAAGAGAACATGTCAAACCTCTGCATGAAATAAAACAAAATCTTACACATACAACGATGGCTGGATGCATTGTAAGAATCACTAGAGTAGACTTACAAGTTCTCAACTTCAAATTCTTAAATTTGAGACGGGGTGTAAGATTTAAGTAAAACATAGGAATTAGCGATCAATGTGTTTGTACAGCAATAAGTTCCGAATCATTCCGTTTTATTTTTCATTCCATTTTTTTATTTCTTTGTCTGTGAAACATCTCCTGGTAAAAAAACATTTTGTCTTAGAGAAAATGGGATAGGAGTGTGATTGTAGTCTTTAAGGGACAAAGGACCACCAATGGTCGGCGTGTCTGCATACCAGCGTTAAATATGTGGGTAGGTATATCAAGAGCATTCCTCCCGAAGTATTCTGCTTACAACCATTTATGTCTTGATATATTATCGACTCGGCACTTTGTTTCGGCGTCAAATATAGCTCCTTAAACGAAACTGCAAGATATTTAATCTACCATTCTCAATATCCGTAGGTCCTTAAGTTCCAGGAATTTCAACAATTTATGAGCGTAGATACTCGTAGTATGGAGTTGCGGCTCGCCGGCTTTCTCAGGGAGCTGGCGAGTTACCTGTTTAGTTTGTATGTAACTTCTTTTATGTTTGTAATGCAATACAGACGTGTACACATTTACACTGCAGAAAATACCGAAAAACGTTGACTTTGGGCCATCAATACCAGGGATGTTATGAAGCTCCGTAACCGTAACCGTAACTATCGGATATCCGAAATAAAAATATATCCGTAACCGTAACCGTATCAGTTTACCTATATGACTGACTATAATACCAAATGATAACCTAGACTAGAAAAAACCTATACAAATAGAACCAAAATATTACATACTATTTGTGTTTATATTTTACTTCAATCTAATATCCGTAACCGAAACTATCCGAAACTAACGGATAATCCGAAATAATTACATATCCGTAATCGTATCCGAAACCGATATAATTTTATTCCTATATCCATATCCGTATCGATCAATACATATGTATATATGTATATAAGTACCTAAGCGAAATATTTAATCAATGCTTTTTCCTACTGTGTTTGAGGAAATATTTTCCCAAACACAGTAGATTTTGGTCAATTAGAGGCTATTGTTACTAAGGTTGTATTATTTGCATAAAATGATCTTATTTTCTCAAACCAGCTTTCTAAGTAAATCTTCTTATTTATTTCGCAATAGTAAACTCTCTAAAGTAAAATGGTTTCTTGCGAAAATTATGCTTGGTATTTGTTTATATTAAAATGTTGAAAATTCTTGCGACTGCTAATTTGGGTGGCCGTCATGGCCAGTGGTCCAATAAACCGTTCTATGGTACATTAAGTCTGTTTTGTTTTCATTTATTTTGCTTTTTTGGTATATTAAGCTTGTCTAGAAGATAAGGCGTGATAATTTAATGTTATTAGATGAAGATTAGAAGAGATTTTCAGCTCTTTGAAGTAGAACTATTTATTTATATTTAAGTCGCGAGTTAATGGGATTCTTTTGGGTTCGCTCGTTCCATCATCGACCTAATATCTGTCCTCAGGACAAGATTGAGGTCAATAGTAGGCCCATTTTTCTAGTAGTTGATGTCCCACTGCTGGGCAAAGGCCTCTCCCATATCCTTCCAGGTACTCTTCTGGTGCGCCTCCTCGAGCCAGCCTTTGTGAAGGTCTCAACACGAAGGATGCCTGAGGATGGCCGGCCTAGGCCCATATAATAATTAAAAAAAACCTGTATTTTCGTTTGCGAAATAATAATTATTATAGCTAAGCTGATATTATCCAGTTAAAGCTCCTTTTTATTTTACGTCCAATACTGGTGGGTTTCGAGATGGCGTCATATGGAACGATTTTAGCCATTTATTTTCCTTCTGTTGGGACGCAGGTTTATGTCCGGTGTAGGTCAGGCTACGATCCATCATGTGCGGGTCGGTGTACATCATTTCATGTCTTCGAATCTTTGGTTCTAGTTTTAGTTCCGGTTTCCTCGCGATGTTTCGATGGTCTCTTCTCTGTTTGGTATTTTTTCTTCTTTTTTAACTTGTTCATACGAGTAGGCTCGCTGACGACTGGTTCTGGACACATAAATCCTTTTACAACAAAGCGATATAATCTAGATTGACATAGGTAACCAGTCCATTAATTAAGACATCCATTGGTTTCCGCACAACGTTCATCTGTGGTAATGATTAAAAAGTATGTGGTAAAACTATTGATCTACGAAAAGCACCCATAATTCTAGGACATGAAGCTGCTGCCAATGATGTAAACATAGACTGTACCTGCAACGATAGTTTGCGTTCTTGATAAGCAAGCATATATGGATACGCAAGATGTAAGACCATTTAAAACCATATAAAGCAATATCAGAGAATATTACAGGACTAAGAGAGACGTTAGTAGTTACCCACCGACTCCTTTATAAAAAGTTTATGGGTAGTTAGTCAGACTCAAAAGGGTTTTTGTTAAAAAAACTATGATTAACTGTTACTTGATAATATGATTTATTTTATGCAACGTAGGTTTTACTTTCAACACAACCTAGACAAGCACGGCTTAACCTAAAGATCGAAACCGACCCCAACTTGTTTTGGAAAAGGAAAAGTTTTATACAAAATTTTATATATTTAATTTTATGTTTTATCCAATCAGAAGTGTTTTCGCCGGTTTTTATAAGTGTACTGCCTCTTTGGTCTAGTGGTCCAAATCACGACTGCTGAGCATGAGGTCCTGGGTTCGATTCCCGGGTCGCGCAAATATTTATTGGGTTTTTCCATCAGGAACTTCTCGGCCAAGGAGTCTGGATTTGTTCCCAGTTGATGACAATAGGCTCGCCCCCTATTACATGGGTCGTAAACATAACTAGCGAAATGTGGGTGTACCTACAAAAGTAGGCACACCTCTGCCTAACCCTTCGGCGATTATAGGCTTCGGGGATGTTATGTTATGTTTATAAGTGCCAAAAGTAACGTTTGAACGAGGGTTTATTTTAGGAAAAAATCTCTAAAGAAAAGTAGCCACGATGTTTTTAACAAGTTTTTCCCGTTACATCCTCTAAACTTATGTATGGTACCGTGTAATTAAATAAACAAGGATGTTTATCAAATCCTCAAGTAGTTGTAAATGGTAATGTCCTTCCGCCATTCCTCTGCCGTATGCAGTGTTGCAGCACATTTGTCATATACGTTACATACCGGTTACCGATTGCTTTACGACTTGTTACGTTGTTACCTTGTGTAAAACACTCCTTTTAATAATATTTAATAGGTACGTTCTCAATTACTGGTAAGACTTTAGTTCAATTTGGCTATGATGCCACATTTAAAAAATTTGCTTGAGTTAAGGAAAATTTCAATCGTGAATTCTACCGTAATGGATGTTAAAAAATAAGGAGCCAGTATTTATTTTGTGGGTCAAGTAATTTTAAATTATTTATTTTTTATAAAAAAATATACTCAGATAAAAAAAAAATCCTTTGAAATGGCTTTGTTATAGCCGTTAGATGATTAACTGAAAATATTTCGTGTATGAATAGTTAGACTCTATATAGGTAGTTGCTACGTTAAATATCTTGAATTTATCATTCTCTTTGATTTAGAAAACAGATAAGACGACTGTGTTGTTCTTTATTATTCATAACTAATTCACAAATGTTCTTAATGACACAAACCGAGCGAATCAAAAATATTTTGTTACTTATTTTTCTACGATTCGAATCTTACAACAAATGCAATTATTTAAACATTCAAACCGAGATATCATCTGCAATTAGCGAGATCTCAGTTTTCCTTTTGTTACTTTTCCATTCTCTCTTTTTGTTACCGTGTAATTCTGGTAGGAAATGTTTGTATTTTTCTTGCGTCTGCGCAAGTCTAGATCAGATCGATTAGATCGTCGTCGTCTGGCAACTAGACTGTGTCAGACAGCAGCTAGGCGCGGTTACTTTCCAGACTTATGAATGGATTTCATTGAACTATTGATTTACTCGAATAATGACGCTGGTCGAGGTGTTTGCAGAAGTTTTAAAATATTTGTTTAACTGTTTCTGTAACATCTTTAACTATATTTATGGGTAGTCAAAAAGCCCTTTCATATAATACTGCATGTATTTTAGTGTCCTCACATTTTTTCAACCTGTAAATGTAGGGTGCATATTATTATGATATCCTTAACCTACTACAATGACAATTCAATATATCATCACGCTTACATTCTCCTTTAGGGTTAGGCAGAGATTTCGAGTATGATCCAAATAACAATTTCAATATTGCTCCTAAAGAAATATTAGCTACCTTACTTTTCGATTACTTACTGCGCTGCGTGACGCGGGTTCGATCCCCGCACGGAACAAATATTTCGATGATCTACAGGTAGTTGTTCCGGGTCTGGCTGCTTATGTTTAAATGTTTGTAAACGCACCCACGATACAGCAGAAATTCCTAGAGTAGGGTAAAGTTAAAAAAAAAATAACCAATCGATTGTCTATTGGTGCTTTTATAATTATCTTTCAATTGCATCTATATAATTTAATAAATAAGCTGGTGCATTATTTTCAATTAAGTACGAACTATATTGTGCACAGTCACACATTAATGGAAACTGCATTACGCTAATTTGATGGTCTGCAACACATCTTTGTTTAAACACTTCCTTCTATTAACAGAGGCTTTTTTATCGTCATCCTAGTTTTTATCGCACATTGAAATTCAAGGCCTTTCCCTATATTAGACAAAAGATAAATAAGATATTCTTTAGTTAAGGAGTGACCACACTTATCGACGATCTTGAAGAAGATCGCGAAAGATTTTTTGACCACCTTAATCTCTTGTTCCGCGTTCAAGAGCACAAGAAAAAAATAATCGTAATTAAAAGAAAAAAAAAACAAACTATTGAACCGATTTTGTTTAAATTTCTATGGGACTAATCGGAAAGTATATCCTTTCACATAAAAAAAATATTTTTTTGAATCGGTTCTTAAATGACGGAGTTATGAGGTAATAACATAAAAAAAAATCAACCGATTTGAGAACCTCCTCCTTTTTTTGAAGTCGGTTAAAAAGCGAAAAGTCCGGAGGAAGCGACTCAACATCATGTCAAATAATTCACTTTTATTGCATGGACATAAAGCTCTTTCTCATCGGGTCTCGTCGATAAGTGTGTTCAATTCCTTATATAAACTTTTTTGTTCGTCTGAATATTTGATCGATATTCAATTACGTTGTAATCGAATCACGACGTTGCGCCCGCGTTGTGTATGAAGTATGAAGAAATTAATCGTTATAATAGAAAGGTGCTAATTTTATATTTTTGTTCTTACTTATGGAATATTTTCTGTTTTGTCTGTTATGTAATTGATTAGACTGTCTTTGTTGGGACCAATTTGATAAATTGCTTTGTGTTTCATACCTTTATTGTTTGTGATGTAACTTTGACAAGTTTATTTCTGTCTGTGTGTAGACTTGCAAAGACAAACCATAAGCTATAGACGAATTTTGCCAAGTTATGCCCCTATCAGCGATGACCGTTGGGGTAGACGTTTTCTTTAGTGGAGACTGCGAATCCACAAGTGTTAGGTAGCACGCCTTCAGGTTAGATGGAGCGACGACCTCCGCAGAGTGGCTGGTAGCAGCTGGATGAGAACCTATGTCCAGCAGTGGAGTGCTGTGCTGATTATGATAAAGGTCCCTATTTAGTCATAGGGGCTCGCCAGCCTATGTTAAAAATTCCGGTCTTCTTTCTTTATCGTGTGGCTAGAGCTAACCTGGTTATGCCGCACATGGGCCTCTGACTTGGTTTAACATGCCGTCGAGAAATATGTCTCAGGCAAGCTGGTTTTCTCATGATGTTTTCCTTCACCGAAGCAAGTGATAATTATACAATACGCACGTGAATCCGAAAAATCAGAGGTGCGTGTCTTTGAACTCGAGACCTTAGCAGTCCGACGGTCATCACACCACAAGCCACAAGACTGACACCTATTAAAAAAAAACCCGGTAAAGTCCCGAATCCCGAATAACTTAATGGAAAACACTCCGACCCGGGGATTAAAAACGGGATTCCCTTTTGGCAACGCGACATCAAAAATTGCGATAAACATCAGTAGCATTAATAACATTAATTAGCCGTATTCTTAGCGTTTCGTTGGTAACCTGTCACTTCGCTGTTCGCTACTGATACATAAACCCCAATGATTTATGTTATGTACCAGCAAATGTTGTGCTACCTCAAACCGAATAATACTATCAATCATTCTAAGCTTGCTAATATTTTAATTTATGTGTTAAAACGCCCACTGCTAGGCGTAGAACATAGAACATCTTAATTAATTATTCACGATCATGGTTTGATGATGTCAGAGTGTTACAGGTTTGAAAAAAAAAGTTCATTAATGAAAATAAAATGTCTTGTAAGTAGCAATGGTAAAAAAGGCTGTCGGTTTTTAATTGGGTGTTTAAAAAAAGAATCCATTTGAATTGCGTTTATTTCGAAAATTAGTAGGTACCTAAGGAAAATATTCGCCAAAAAGGTCCATGAAGGCTAGAGAAAGGTGATCTGCCCATCTCTTTCGAAAGCTGAGGTCGCCTTCAAAGAGTTCGGTGGTTTTTCTCTGTGATGGTAACGCGCTGGTGGCCTAACATGACGTCTTAAAGCAGGAGTAATTCCAATGTGGGAAACAGATGGCGCTAGACGACCTGTATAGCTCTGTCTCTTTCCCACACTGGAATTACTCCTGCTTTAAGACGTCATAGTAAACCCCCTGGCCAAGGCGCCAATTCAGCATGCAGCGTATAGCGGGGTTTATATGGGTAGTGTCATTAAGCCTTTAGTGTTACAAATGTCCTAAAACCACCTACCAACAGCGTTACCGCCTGCTTGCTTGCCAGTTCGTCATACGATAACTTATGAGAATATTCCCAATAGTTCAAGATATCAAGTCGATGCAACTTGATAGACATATTGCCTGTAATAAAATGCATGGGAAGAGATGTAATGGCTTATCTGAGGACCTCCAGCATTCACATCGCAAAAACTACATTAAGCACCTATTTTCGCATGACGAAGAAGCGTGTCAACAATACGGAAACCTATTCAAAGGTATAGATTCCCATGATAAGGGATTCTCGAAATACATGGTATTTTATGGTGTTTTTATCCCATCAAACGGTACAAGTCCACGTAATACTCATCAGAAATACTGCTATGGTTAAGAATGGTGAATTTATTGCCAGCATTGTTACGCTTACATTATTTTATGGTTTTACGTTATTCTGATTTCAATAATAGTCCCATTATGCTGCATTTCGTACTGTAGATACATAATTACATAGCAATAACTCATTACATAATGAGTTGAGATGCACAGATGTGATTAGCGAAGCGGACGCTAGACTTCCCTAAGGAAAATTCACACGTAGTTGTTTTTATTTGGTGTTACTCACGTCTTGGCTTGAGTGCTGTTGGGAAATTAATCTTTGTTTAAATCCTGGACATTTGTTGATGTTTATTTAGCAGCTGGTGTATTGATATCTACGGCTGGAAATAGTCTATACGACATTTCCTTACGTTTCAGTTATGTTTTTGATTTTTGGGCCGTTTGGCTGTGCGTCGTTCACAGTCTCTACTGCTAAGGTGCTCGTAATAAATCGACTGAAGATGTTATTTAAGTGTCCACCTGCATTCTAGATTGCTTCCTCATTTACAATGTACTTGAAAGTATATGTCAGTTTCTGTAATATAATTTACTAAATACTACTAAATAAATATAATTTATATAACCCCAATCTATTTAAGATTGGGGTCATATGAACTTTAGAGAACCGACGCAGGCAGGGAATTCCGCTCCTTGGCTGTGCGCATGATAAAAATATGTAGCAAAGCGCTTCGTGCGAACTTGTGGAACATCGGCAAGGTATGGGCGATAACCTGCAGAACAACTGGGCTTCCGATGGAAGAAGAGAGATCGTAGAATCAGCTCGTGGAGCTCTTGGGCACACTCACCGAAGTACCGAATAAACACCGAATAACGTTGCTCAATTAATGTAATTATTTGCCAGAAATCACTCGAAGAATCGAGGCGCAACGGGTGGTACTTAATAATAAGTTAATGCTTATCTAGTTAACTACCGGTTAGTATTATAAGTGACGGTTTCCGCATAGCTTGGTCATAGTCTTAATAAATATCGGATAAAGGTGACCGTTAAACGCTTAACTTATTAAAACACTTATTTACTGTGTACTTTCATGATTAAGTCACAATTTACAATATTTTTAAGCTATTAGAACTACAAAGTAAAACTAAGCACATTATTGTGTTGGTGTATATTTTTCCCAGCTTTAATACTAAGAAACGGTGGAGTGAAGACATTACTTAGTTTTTAGAAGGTTTATGAACATAGATACTATTGTTTGCCGTGAACCGAAGAGAGTACAAACGATTTTAAACTGAAACTTATAGGATGTATTTTATACCATAATATAATGCGTTGTCGCGCCGACAGAGAGATTTCCGATTTTCCGAACATATGATCACTCTGACAGCACGTTAAGCCGTTGGTCCCGGCTGTCATTTGAAGATGTGGCCCGAAAGTCTGACAACCAGTCTTACCAATGGATATCGAATAACCCAGTACTAACTGGATTGTGGAGGTCACATAGGCAGTCGCTTTAAGTAAAATACTGGTATTCAGCTGCATCTGACCTGACTTGTTACACTAGAAGTTAACCCAACATGGTTGGGAAAAGGCTAGGCAGGTGGTGATGATCGCGAAGATCGCCTATTTGTTGCGTGAGCCCCTAGGGCACAGGGCACACTTTAATAGCGATGCCGACGATGGGCAAATAAAACAAACATCTGATTGACCTCTCCGAAACGCTTAATTATGCCTGTCCTGTCAAAGGTTTTACAAAGAAATATTAGAATTACAAAGTACTTTAAAAGCGAACTGTCTATGATTTTAGTGTCTATACGCCCTTAGGACTCGGGGTCACTTTCCCTCTTTGTTTGGCAATGAAATACTAAATCATATTAAGGCCTGCCTACCTTATGGCTTAGGATCAACATATTTCAGTTTCAATCCACGCAGGCATTATGCTGATGATGGCAATATCGAGTGGAACCGATCCCTTCACGAAACCGTCAACCAAACTGCACATCAAGCTAAGTATAACTGCGTCAGCGTAGTTTGCTACGCTGACGACACGCTGGTACTGGCACAAGGGAGGTCGCACGAGGCGGCGGCCGAAAACATGACACGCGGGGTTGCGATAGTCGTGGATAGGATCCGGCAATTGGGTCTCGAGGTGGCATTGCACAAGTCCGAGGCCATGTGTTTTCATGGGCCTCGGAATGCGCCACCGTCGGGATCCCTACTGACGGCGGGAGGGGTTTCCATCGGCGTCGGGTCGACGTTGAAGTACCTAGGACTCGTCCTCGACAGCCGGTGGAACTTCGTGGAGCACTTCCGACGTTTGGCTCCCAAACTGGAACGGACAGGGGCTGCCTTCAAGCGGCTCTTGCCCAACCTGAGGGGTCCAAACGCCTCCTGCCGGAGGCTATACGCGGGGGTCGTGCGGTCCATGGCCCTTTACGGGGCCCCGGTGTGGGCGCGTTCTTTAAGGCGGCAAGCCGCCCACTACCTGAACGCGCCCCAAAAGGTGATAGCCATAAGGCTAATCCGGGGGTACCGCACGATCTCCGGCGAGGCGGCTAGCCTCCTTGCCGGATTGCCGCCATGGGATCTGGAGGCGATAGTCCTCGCGCGCCTGCATGAATGGCGCGCGGAGGCACTACGTCGGGGGGAAACCCCGCTGCCGCGGCAAATTGCCGCTCAGCGGACAGACCTCCGGCGTGATATCATGGCGACATGGAGAGAGCGACTGTTGCAACCCCGTGCAGGGCACGCTACCATAGTGGCGATAAGTCCCCTCTTTGAGGAGTGGCTAGAGAGGCGCCACGGCGCCCTCACCTACCGCCTGACGCAGATCCTCACCGGACACGGTTGTTTCGGGAGGTTCTTGCACCGAATCGGGCGGGAGGAAACGCCCGGGTGTTTCCACTGCGAGGATCGCCCGGAGGACACGGTGGAGCACACCGTAGAGGTCTGCCCCGCTTGGGCGGAGCACCGCCGTGTCCTTGTAGCGGCGATTGGCGGCGGCGATCTCTCGCGTCCGGCCCTGGTTCAAGCCATGGTCCGGAGCGAGAGGGAATGGGAAGCCGTCACCTCCTTCTGTGAAGCAGTCATGCTAGTGAAGGAGGTGGCGGGACGTGAGAGGGAAAGAACCTCACGTCCCAGCCGCCGCGGGAGACGCCCTGGGCGTCGGGGGTCACGTGGTGGCTCCCGGCCACCGTAGGCGCGGGCCTGTGGACGGCGAGTTATGGGCTAGCTCGCCGTCCGGCCGTCTTATGACGACAGGCCGTGTCGACGGCGCGTTCGTGTTCCACGCGCGCCTCAAAGAGATGTCAGCAACCGAGTAGGGGTCCGCATGGGCCGATGCCTGCCAGAGCTGCGGGATTGTTCGAAAGAGACACCGTGGCCCTGGAACACAAAGGGCAAAGAAGGAACATGGATGGGTTTTAGTCAGTACAAGTCTGACACTCCCTTCCGCTCCGCCCAGAGTGGGGGGGGTCATTTGATGATTTCCCATTCTAAAAAAAAAAAAAAAAAAAAAAAAGCTAAGTATAACTGCGCACTTTGGTAAAGATGAGAAACTTTTTTGAAAAAATTGGGTTTATGTTAGCGCTCAATATAACGCACTAAAAAGTGTGCTTATGGATGTTTTGAATAGTAGAAGAGTATACTTTAAACACGTGAAAGTTGGGACTTTGAATTTCAATATTTGCGTAGTAACTCGAAACTCGTTTCCATCGAAAATCCATCGTCAAGAGTCCATCAGAGAGTAATCAAGTTTCCATCGTCCAGAAAACAAAAAGACCACAATGACTTCACACCCCAAAATCGTTCAATCTAAGGGTAGGTGGCGTAGGTGTACTATTCGACAGTTACGGAACATGGTGAGTATAAATAAAACGATTACTTCCAGCAAATTAAGTTATTCGCCTTAGGTGTTTGATGTTTTACAATGTAATATATCGCCTAGTCTAGTCTTCCTACTCTTACCAAGGTTTATCGTATTACCCAGTACTAACTGGGTTGTGGAGGTCAGATAGGCAGTCACTCCATGTAAAATACTGGTAATCAGCTGCATCCGGTTAGACTGAAAGCCGACCCCAACATAGTTGGCAACATAGTTGGTTGGTTGGTTGGAAAAGGCTGGGCAGATGATGATGATATCGCCTATAAACATGAGACAGTTGCATCATAATGAATAAATTATTTTCACAATCCCGCGTCCAGAACATAAAATATTCACTTTATTTATTAAATAAATTAATTTACTTTATTAGATAAATTGTTGGAATGAGCAGGTTTGTAAACTTAATACAAAACCTTGGTGGTATGTAAACTTTGTAATTTGCCAATGTTGAAGGTACCTATCACAAAAATGACATTCCTAACACTCAGGAACTGGACCCAAATGAGCATCTATTTAGTAGGTATGTGGTTTTGCAGTAGGAGTCTCAGGTAATGCCGTTTCTCATTGTTGGTCATCCAAACGCATGTGTAAATGATATTTACATTGGTTGTTAAAAAAAACAGTTTTTTACAGTCAGTAGTACCTTTACGCGTTCCTAAGAAAAAGGGTCTTGACAGACAGAAGGAAAAAAAGATGATCCTGTAAGGGTTAATTTTTCTTTAGAGGTACAGAACCCTATAAAGGTAAAAAATGCCTTCCTTATATTCACAGCGAGCAGGCAACATCAGAAAACAGACAGAATCAAAAGATTTATTATTTCACATAGCTTTTATTCCATAGCGGAATTTCTCAAAAAATGTAATTGTCACTCATATCACTACCGAATTGCATTGTAAAGAATTACCTACATTATACGATGTTGTGTTTGTATACTTAAACAATTATATTACGCTAAGAATTTGTTGTATGTTAGAAATACTTTGATTTGTAAACATTATTCATTTTTAGTATTTAATATCAATATTTTGTTTTATGTTAGTTAATTAAACTTAGTTATAGTCTAACTAAGCTGTCATAAATAAATAAATACTTTATTTAGTTAGCTACCTAAATTAATGTTTGTGTTTAATAATATTTGCATACTTTTTTATGGCGAAATGTGTCATTGCACTTCATGTCATTTTTAGCATCTTTTGTACCACATTTACAGCAAATAAATAATTTTGACTTTGACTTTTGACTTTGACTTTGATTTATGTCTTACTTTGCACAGACCATGAATGAAAGAGAATCGCTCGTGTTTACAGTGTGTGTTACATAATGTTAACGTGCGGCCCGCAGGTCATTAGAGACGCACATTCTCTCAAGTTTTCTTTCGGTAACTCGACTATGATCGTTTTATAGCCTCACAATATACCATTACATCCCCATGAGAAAGCTACTATGTCTTTCTCGTGTTCAATCGACACGTACTGCCAAATACGTAGCCGCACGAAGATACTCTTCGACCCCATCAAACAAATCTATGTATACAGTTACAGGTTTTATTCAGAAGAGATAGTGACTAGAATAGCGTGTAACGTTGAGCTATAATTTATTACGCTGCTCAATCATGCTCTTAAGTATGTATTAACTTTTAAAGTTCAACGATAACTAGGGTATCTAGGTAATTTTGCAGTTTCTTTTAATGAAGACATTATCGAAGACATTGTTCCATGTCCATTTTTTTAATTTTTTAATAGCTGTGCTCCACGACCTTCGTCCACGTGAAATTTTTATAAAAATATGAATTCGCTATTTGAATCGGATTTTAACAAAATTAAGAGTTTTAATGTTTTTACAAAGCCCTAATCCTTTTTCTAAAATAAAAGTAGACTAACTACTATAATTACTGCTATCTGCCAGTAGAAGTCCCGTCAAAATTGGTCCAGCCATTTCGAAACCAACAGACAGATAGATAAAAAATTTAAAAATAGTTTTTTTTTTGTTGTAAATACCGTAATTATACTTTCATATGCATTCAGTAAAAAGTTGTTATTTAGAAATTACAAACAGACACTTCAATTTTGTTAATTTTTATTGTAGAGATAATTACTTATTAAAATCAAATCGTTTATTTGTGGTACACGGGTTACATGCAGGTGTTCATTATATAATTATATACTAATAATGTTCATTCCATGATCAGCCACTTAGGCATACAAATTATTAAATAATAAATAGTATAATGAAAATATGATACTAAAATTCTTATGATTTGATATAAATTCCATTTCAAATTAAATATAAATTCTGATGATTATTTCTTGTTTAATTTATTATTAAACGTTAAAAAGTGCTAAAGGTTTTATTGTAGGCAGGTGTGATACCCTATGGGTTGATTACATCTAAATCTTAAAACGAATTATATTGAAAGTGCTTTGAATGGTTGGTTTGATGCGTTGAGAGTTTTATGTGAAAACACGCAATTATCAATGATTGGTTCAGCTTAGGAATGGAAAAATACTTTTTTTGTGCATATCATGTTTGAGCGTTGAACTCTTATGCGATAACAGCTAAATGGGAAGAGGATAAAAGCTTGTATGAAAATCCGATAAATATAACGAGAAGTTTTTCCTATTTTTTGACCTTTTCTTTCATTGTTTTATTTATTGTTTTAAATTGAATATGGATTATTATCGTTTTGAATTTGTTATTCTATATTTTTATTATCTTTGACATGTTTTTCGATTTTAATGTTTTAATGGTACTTTTTTATTTTACATTTTATTTACTAAATTTCTATAAAATATTAAAAATTATGTTAATTTTTAATATTTTTATACCCAAACCCTGCGTAAGAAACTATTTGAACCTGCGACCTTCCGAACCCTGCTCGCACTAGAATTTTTCTTTTCATGTCAAAACAGCTAATGTATAACATATATCTGAAATATATGCCTTATGACTTAATTGGTATTTGAGCTTTTGCTTTAAAATACAGAAACGCGAAGATCAGATTTTTTCTAATTTTTTTGCAAATGGGGTTAAATATGGGTTAAATAAAAGTTTGATTAGGAACGTCCAAAATCACTGTAATTACCAATATATAATGCAACTAGCAGTTCCCCCGTGACTTCGTCCTCTAAAATTGTAATAGCTCGGCTAATATGCATGATATAAATATAATTTATAGCCTATAGCACTCACGAATAATGTATCTTTCTATCAATGAAAATATTTTTTTTGAATTGGATCAGTAGTTCCGGAGATTACATACAAACTTATAATATTAGTATAGATATAATAGGTAATTGTGACATTGTTCTATCTCAAAACAAAAAAGCCATCCATCATGGTACAGGTGGCCGCACAACATTGGTAACAAAACCAGTGTAGGCTGGCCTCTTCTTAAATTGAAACTCCGTACTCCGCTAGGTCACTTTCAGCTCAAACCGTTACCACCTACCGTGTAGTCGACTATTCCCACTGTGTACATTACGTTCCATATTAAACCAACACCTTTCATAAAAGACTTTCAATTAATTAAGAGAGAGTCTAATTCGCGACCCTTCTCAATTAAAGCTGTTCAAACTGCTTCAATGATCCTTTTTGTTCTGTCCGAACACCACCTAATGTTATACAGACAATGGTATGAATCGGCATCTCGTTTCTAAGCATTAGCAATTATATCTATTGCGATTACATGACCACATCACTAGCTTAGCCCGCGAATTTATCTTTTTTTATTTATATTTAACTAGCTTTTGTCCGCGGCTTCGATCGCGTTAATTTAAAATTTGACAATCAATTCAGGTTGTACATACTCTGCTTGTAATAATATAATTCAATCATGTTTCGAAAGACACGTGGCGCCATTATCATAAGAACGTTAATATTGTTGTTTCCCTCGGGATCATTACTTTGTTTCGGGATCAAAGGCACCCTATGTCCGTTTCTGTGCACCTGACAACGTATATGCAAAATTTCAGGATGTGGATTAGGCGTGAAAAGGTAACAAACAAACGAACTTACTTTCGCATTTATAAATGCGAAATAATAATAAAAAAAAATAACCTAATTAACTAAACCTAACAACCAAACCTAATAATCAAACCAAACACCAAACAAACCAAACCTAATAACCTAAGCCTATTTGTATAGAAAAAGAAGCACTGTCCTTCTGCAGAGGGCTTGTACAAATTGTTATTTTATTAGAGACAAAGACATTGGAAAAGTCAAAAATGTATTAAATTCAAATTGACATAAGGTAAGTAAAATGTCGTGAGGAAAGTTTTGAGTATGAATGTGGATGGTCATAAGAGTGAAGGGAGACCAAAGAAACGATTGATGGACTGTGTGAAAGATGATATAGCAAGAAAGGAGGTGTCTGATGACATGACCAGTAAAAGAGAAGTAAGGAAGAACAAGACATACTGCGCGGACCCCAAATAAAATGGGATAAAGGCAGGAGAATAATGACAAAGTACCGAAAAGTTCAAGTGATGCATCCATCGTATTGAAATTGAACCACTTTGAAAATAATTCCCATTGTCTACGCTCTCAGGTCCTTTTACACTTCAGTTGCCAATTCTTTGCTTAGTGGTATAGGCGTCAAAAGGTAGGTAACAGACAGACATAGTTTTATTTACCTTTATATTATTAGTATGGATTGATGAATCATATCTACAAATAGCATTTCGCCAGCGACTTGGTCCGTCAAAATAGTGATAGCTCGACTAATATGCATGATATAAATATAATTTATAGCCTACAGCACTCACGAATAATGTAGCTTTCTGCCAGTGAAAGAATTTTTTGAATTGGATCATTCGTTCTGGAGATTACACCCTACATTTTACCTCTTTATGATATTAGTATTGTATTGTATTGTATTACGGGCTGGTGTCCGCAACTCCACGTCAAAGCGCGTATTTTGCATGCGGAAAGATAAATTGATATTAGTATTAAAGATATAAAATACTCTATTTAATTTTAAAATGTCTTCTTTGTTGAATAATGTAAGGCTTATACCGCGCCTTATTCAACATTGAAGGTTCATCCCATAGGAAGTAAGACGCTAACTTAACTATTCATAAGTTCTTGTTACTTGTGATCGTGTTTTGTTTCTGTTATTCTGATAGAAAACATGATTTCATAAGTACTGGCTTGGATTCCAATAGAGTCCAATGGCCTGGGATCACATAACATGACATAACATCACGCCTGTACCTAATAGTACACCCACATTTCGCCAGTTATGTTAAAGTCCCATGGAGATGAGCTTATTGCCATCAGCCGAACCTAAATCCAGACTCCGTGGCTGCTACTAAGAAATTACTCATGGAAAAACCCAATAACACTTTGCCTGACCAGAGAATCGTTCCCATGATCTCATGCTCAGCAGCTCTGGCGACCACTAGACCAGACAGGCATCAGTAGTCTTCATTGTGTCGAATAACCTTCCACCGGGATCCAAGGTGTGGAGGAGCGCAAGGTACTAGGTAAACTTTTATATGGAAAGTCCCTAATGAAACTACAATACCTAATGGGGGTGAAAAGTCCCTTAAGGAAGACGAGAGGCATTTCTCCCCATCATAGCGATTTTTTTTTCGTTCTTGGCCATACCTGGGAGCCTACTAGTTACGGAGATATTGGAGCTCAAAGGTTCAACTTTTCTTGTCCAACAAATAAGTACATGTTTTTAATGTTATATCTTTACTTTAAATAGGTACACCTCTATGACCCTAGTACTAAACAAATTTCAATGCTTCCAACAGCACAACATGCATTACATGAGTCCAACCGTAAAACGAGATTGTTCATCCCCAAAAAAAAGTAATTTCCCAGCAATAATTTTTGATGTACAGTGTTGGGGTATGATGACCAACTGTGAAAATGCTATGAACTTGTTATTTTTGTTATGTAGACTTGTGAGGTTTGTTATTATTATTTATTTATTTATTTCATCATCATCATCATATCAGCCCAAAAGACGTCCACTGCTTAACATAGGCCTCCCCCAAGTATCGCCACATTGACCAGTCCCGTGCGACTTGCATCCAGCGAGTTTTATTTATTTATTTACCACTAATTATAGCAACATTACAGACCAAGTCCAACACCCACACAGGTGTTTATTTATTTATTTATTTATTTAACACTTCAAGCACAAAAGTACAGAGGCGGACTTAATGCCATAAGCAGTTTCTACCAGTCAACCTTTGGGTGATGCAGAGACAAGCAGTGGTAGGTGTATATCTGAAAATAATTTTAAATATTACTAAGATTAACTACATGGGTTTATAAAATATTATAAATATATATCAACGGTATATAGGTGTTATGTTATGTAAATGAGTAGACGAGTGATTCCTTTGAATATGATACAGAATGCTTGGATTCTTGAATATGCGGTGGTCGTAGAGGTATTTAAAGTAAAGTTATAACATTAAAAAATTGTATAAAAACACTTGTGAAAAAACTTGAAATTTTGACCCCCAAAGTAACTGGAAGATAAGGTATGGTTGACCAAAAAATGGTCGCAATGACGGGGAGAACAAGTGCCTTTTATCTTCGTTAAGGGTAATTTTACAGCCATTATTATTATCATAGGTACATATTATTGGTCTATTGCCCGACAGTTGTTATTGGGCTATTTCCTAATCTCGCTGATAACTCGCGATGTTTTATTTTGCGTGACGGCAGGATATCGATAGTTCGTATGTGGCGTTGTAGATGCCGCCACAATACCATGAATGTTCCAACTTTGCACAGAGGTCAGCAACAATCTGTAGATGTCTTTGCACTGTGATTTCCCTTCAGACTTACCATTGGCTAACATGTCAACTGTAATTAGCTTAATCCTCCGTAGTGCTATCTGTCATATCCCAAATAATTAAGGATGCTAACTAGTATAATGTATAGACGCCAGCACGTGAAGCTACCAGAATCTGTCAAATTTCTTTAATAGATTTTAAACTTTATTATCGCTAAAGCATTGGGTTCAAGATTGAGAAAATTTTACAGTTACGGGTAGCTTGATGTGCTGGCCTATGCATATACTCAGAGAAACCCAGTATTATCAGGCTCATTGTCCTTGCAGGAACCGATGTCAATCTGCCAAGTTACACGTCATAACAATAAAATTGTCGTAAATATTCGCATTATGGCTGCGTTCGACGCGAGACTGATAGTTCCCTTCCGGAGGCACAGAGGCCTCAATAATGATATTAACTGTCAATCACTCAACAATTGATTGCGGAAACGTTAATTCTGCAGATTGATTGATAACTGTGCGTACTAATTAGCAATGAGACGGTGAGATTCTAAATGAAGTATCGTAGTAATAACATACTGCACTTACTGACATATCTAAACAAACAATAAGTCTAATGTCATGTGCTTTCTAGCAGTGTAAAGTGTAGACATGTTCGCTGTTTCTCATAATTATGAACTTAAGTTTGTTTAGCGATACCAAAGTATACAACATTGCACTGAATATTGTTTGTTCAGAATAAGTAACTGAATCGATTCCAATAATTTTTAACCCATGTTATTTTGTCCCAAAAATATTCAAAAAGGCTACATGTTGGACACTGAGCGACACTAAGTACCTATCGCAATCATTTAGGTACCTAATGCCAAATTATTATTATCAATGAGCTCAAGACAATGCTGGAGGAGCTCGCGCGGCGGTTCCGCGTTGTGACCACGTTTTTGTGCGGACAACCAGGTAACAGCACAAGCCTATAACTTTGTGATTTTTCATGATACAGTTTTGAAATTTTGTACATAGATTCTTTACATAAAAATACTAGACACGTGTTTCGGGTTTCGCATATACTAAAACTAATGTTGTAGGTACCTACTAATGCTTAACACAACTATCCTGTTTTTCATCAAGAATTGCTTAACTACTTATGGGTTATGTTATGATTTCGTGAAACTTAAAAAAAAAACAAGCTTTTATTAAAATGAAAAGAAGGAAACACTGTTTTAAGCTTTCAAGGTTTACAATTAAACTTATACTGTCATTTAAGCCTGGTTTTCACAGGCCCAGTTTCTGACCACCCAGTAGTCAGCAGTCGCGAAGGTTCCATAGAACTCGATTCCTACCGGCTTCCCTTTGAAAAATGGCACAGTCAGTATTCTATAGACATATAATATAATCACAGATATGTACTCCAGCTTACCTCTTACAAAAGTTGACCCTTCGCTACTGGTAGTTAGCAACTGTACATTTTGCTGTCTATACAGTACTGTCACTTTCCCGAGGTGTTCTCAAGACTAGGTCTGCATAGGAGATAGCAGTACACAGCTACTGTGTTACTAGTTCTGGCCAGGTGTTTCTGACACATCCAGTTGCGTTCGTATAGAGCGAGTGATGACCCAGTAGCTGTCCTTGTGGGAGTGGGGGAAGGTCAGTGGACAGTAGAAACAATTTTAAGTAGCTGACCGATAGCAACTGACCGGTCAGTACTGGCTCAACTTTGTTTTCACGGACTCAGTAGCTGCCAGACAGTAACTGTCCTTCACTGTCAGCCAGTTACTGGACCTGTGATAATCAGGCTTTACGGGATATCGTCCGTGATTGTTCATTAGTTTGAGCTTCCGATATTTCGACACTGTTGCAAGCGCCATGATCGCGGATTGATTGGAGAATGGGGATGGATGGAATATAAATTTTTGTTGTGTTATTGTTGTTGGGAGCTCAGAATAGTTTACAATCACGGAAGATATCCCGTAAGTGACAGTGAAAGAATAGTAGAAAATTAGGTATATCTAACAACATTGAACGCATATAAGTTTCGTGTCTGTGCTATTAACCGTTGAGGAGTTCTCTTGTAAAGATGCGATCCTGGCTGCACAATCAAGTCATGTCTGTCATTAAAATGTGTTGTCACCAGAACCAAAGGTGTGTCCAAAATTTCAACACAATCGATTGGGTGGAACTGGTTTGAAATTCTGTTGCAAGATTTGATCAATACATACTAACTAACAAGGTAAGATAAATAAAAGCTTATAATAATTGGGCAGTTATGTATAATAGAAAGATACGTGGATATATGCCCATCACTGTTCAGATCTCATGTTGATGCTTGTTGTAAAAAAACCGACAAGTGAGAGAGATTACTCTCTCACTTCAATGCTCATGCTCAACAATAAAAATTCGCAAATCACTCTCTAACAGCTACATTTAATTTAATTTAACAACAAAAAAAAGTCTTCATAGAAAGTGTTAAGCTATTAAGGTCGCATGAAACCAACCCTAATGACCTTAAGTACTAATCTAAGTCGGCGTAATGATACAAAAAAATAAACCACTTACCTGCGTGCAAAATGAGGCTGTTACTAGTGGCCCAGGGTTATCATTTCGGAATTTGAATAGTCTACTAAACCAACTACATACGTTATAACAATTAAAAACGATCAAATAAACTAAACTACATCAATACATATAAGATAAGCATTATTATTTCCTTTAATTATTTCTATACAAATCAATTACATTTTTAAATATTCCTTAGAAAAAAACAATATAAAAACATTTAAAAATATAAAAATTGTAGCCCACCGGTATTGAGAAAGTAGCTTGGACCCTGCAAGCTACCGCCCGGTCAGGGCTCCAGAGAGAGGAACTTCCTAACAATACGAGCCGTGTCCAGGAGTACCGCTCTCTGAATCAAGCAAGATTAGCATTTATAGTAAGTTACAAGTGTCCACACTAGTATGTTTTGTTTTATACTGTTTGTTCCGTTCCCACAGACAAACCGTGAAATCAGTTTTGTGGGGCATAGTTCTTAAGTTAAGATTTTTATAAACTTTGTCTTGATAAATAAAAAAGAAAATAAACTTACAACAATAGTCATGACAACAAGACAGATATTTTGCTGTTTATTTTTTTAATTTGTATTAAACACAACATAACGCCTGTAGTCTCCAAACGGTTAGGCAGACTTGTACCTTAAAATAAGTACCCCCACATTTCGCCAGTTATGTTTAAGTCTCATGTAGTTTTGCTTATTGCTAATAACCGGCCACAGATCCAGACTCCGTGGCTGCTAGTGAGGAATTCCTGATGAAAAAACCCAATAACACTTTGCCCGATCTGGGAATTGAACTCAGTCCCTCATGGCTAGCAGTCGAGCTGGCGACCAAAAAGACCAACAGTAACTTTTTAAACTTACCAAAAAAACCCTTTAGTCGAAGACTCTGGACAAACTGACAAAGCTGGACAAAAGCCAAAAAGTAGTGGCCAAAAGACAAATGCTGACCCTATCGCGGCAACACTGACTCAGCCTCCTCCATATGATTTATTTTTGACACGATTAAGGAAAACAATAGAATAAATAAAAAAGCTCGCCTACATGTCGTAATTGATTTTGTTAGGTGAGCGATTACACTAAACGACGTGTATTAATTGGTATCTATATTTTATTACGGTAAGTTTTTAAAAGAATTGATGTCATCAATGAGTAGGCAATAAAACTTTTATTTACTGTTTTTTTCACAATAGGGTACCATCCATCGGTATGGATAGGTACAGTCAGCCCCAAAAAGATGTAAACAAGGACAAGGAACCATTTTATTGTCTACAACCACTTTTCCAAAATTTTATCTACAATGTAAAGCTACAAAACATAGTAAACAATTTATGTCACCAAAACCTCCTACACAGGCTGGATACATAATAATATAAACACCCTATGACCAAAACAAGGTACACAGACTGACAATGTCATATTGTCGAAGACATAGGTAGAGTAGGTTATGGTATCAGGTCTTATCTCTAAACTTTAAACTGTTAATTAATTACTAATCTGAGCTTCGTCGAGAAGATGTGACCAAAACATTTCTTTGGTTACCAACTTTTCGGTGAAACACAGATTTACAACAGTTTTCCGACTTTTAAGATTTTGCTATTTTATGCAATGTAGGTTCAGTTGCATTATTTTTTCTGTTATCTGAAAAATGAAGCCTCAACTTTACAAAATATGACTCAATCAATAACACACCTACTTTATTTGAGCAAAGTTCTTCTAAGTTTTCAAGCAAAGGGTCGTTTAACATGGGTCGTTACACCACCGGCCTGCGCCTGCACATGTAAAACGAACGAGTTATGGCACAGCTACCGAGCAATCACTTTTATTATTATTATATATTTATAGACGCGTAATTGCGTATTTAGAAGTAGCCGTATATATTCTTGTGTGGTATGTGAAGTTTTACTTACCTCAGTATTTATTTATTTAGATTTCGAATTTCCCTATTACATCACAGGTACATGAGACATAAGGAGGATGTGCCAGGGTAGCCCGCAAAATTCAAATTTATTTACGTTATTTGCAGGTCAGTGTCAGGCTGTATTTGAATGATTATAACTCTGTAAAGTCAAATTTGTTACGGTCGCGTATTTTAATCAACATACATCATCATCATTATTATCCACAGCCCGACCTCTCCCTCTGCTGGGTAATGGCCTTTCTTTTCTTGTGCCAATCTCCCCGGTCCTGTGCCAGCCTCATCCAGGTTTTTCCCCCTATGGCAACTATGTCGTCTGCCCATCTCGTCGCCGGACGACCCACGTTCCTTTTGCCAGTTCTTGGACGCCATTCGGTGACAGCTTTAGTCCACCTGTTATCACTGCGCCTTGCTAGGTGTCCTGCCCAACTCCATTTGAGTTCCGTAACGCGATTTCCAATATCGAAAACCTTTGTGCGTTTTCGGATCTCGACGTTAGGAACTCGATCTATCAGCTTTATGCCGAGCATCGAATGCTCCATGGCTCTCTGTGCAACTCTTACACCCGTAGTTTTAGTCGCGGACTGAACTTAAGTCGGACTTGACACGCCTACTTTCCACCCCATTAGACATATTGACAGCTACAGTTTGTTTATAATTTGACATAAACGCCCACTTTTCAAGAGTTTTGTAGTACAAGAATCTTTTGGCGCTCGAATGAAGCTGACAGGGGGGCGCTGTTGGTAAACCTTTTGTTAATTGTTTTGTAAAAAATATTGAGAAAAGAAAGAGATGGCTGCGTTAGTTCCGATGTTTGCCCGCGCCAGAAGATCCTTGAAACCGTGAAACTTACGTTATGGCTGATATATATACCTACTGAAATTCAAGTGAATCGACGTGTGTAAAATTGTATTCTCTTTATAGCCAAAGCAAGATGAATTTTGAGGAATATGTCGATTATGTATACGATACGCCATACAATTATTTATCGTGACCCGATGCCGACAACCCGTTAGAATGTTACAACAATAAACAGTTCCAAAAACACTTTCGATTTCAGAAGGAAACCGTACAAAAATTGAAAAGCCATGCGAGAGGTCTTTGCCCAGCAGAGGGACATAGAGGGCTGATATTAAATAAAATAGGGAAGATACTGTAGAAGAAAACACGGTTCGTTTTTAGTTCCAACGTTTTCGTTCTGGAAATTTTGACCTACAGCCCTTTTTATCAACCCTTGTTGATAAAAACTATTTTCCATAGCCTTTAATTTCGAAGCCAGCTAGTATGTAGTCGGGATTATTAATGAACGATTATTAATATTGCGAGCACTTGCATTATCCGTGGTAAATATATATTTAAGCACGGTTTCTTTTTCAAATTTGTAGGTATTTGGAAATGTTCATTTTCGTGGGATTGTTTGAATTAGTAATCAAGATCGCGTAAACAATAAATTATAGTCGTCACAAATAGTCGTAATATGGAGTATCGTTCACATAAAAGATAATACAAGCTACGTGATATTTCTGAAGCATGAGAAAACTAACGAACCATTTTGAATCTCAGACATTAAAAATGGTGCGAATGGTGCTTATGAGCGAGCTTGCCCATACTAGTGTTGTTTTGTTTACACCTACGATACCACCAAGTCGCTCTTATCATCTATCTATACTTAAAAAATTCAAAGTCCTGACTGACTGACTGATATATCAACGCACAGCCCAAACCGCTGGACCTAGAGACATGAAATTTGGAGGGTGTATTCTTTATAAAAAGTATGTATCCACTAAGAAAGGGTTTTTTGAAATTCCACCCCCAAGAGGGTGAAATCGGGTGTTGAATTTTCTGTGAAACTTTTTATTCTCGGAATCGATTGATTTGGAAATTGGTGTACACACTCTTTAATTAAAATTATGAGACAATTATGTATCACTGTTTTTCAAAATTATCCCCCAACAGAGTCAAATAGGGCTTCGAAACTCACGTAGACAGGCCATGGCGCACAGTGTTGCGCAGGGCGTGCGGGGCGCATTTACCTATTAGTAAGTAGGAGGAATATTTCTGAGGTAGTCGTGTCTGTAAATATATGTGAAAACCCGATTTTCGCGTTGGCTCGTGATACGCGACATTGATATTAAATATTATGTAAAAGTATTATGTCTATATAGATTCCTAATGAATCATTTGATTGTCGTCACCGGTGTCCAATCTCAAACCAGGTTAGTAATATTTCACATATGTAACGTAATTAATATTACTATATAAACGCAAGTGTGTCTGTATAGCTCAAATAAAATGAAATACTTACATTAACTATTATTTATTACCTATTCAACTTTAAAAGTAAAAACTTATAAATCTTACATAACTATTATAAATGCTAAAGTTTGAATGGATAGATGTTTGTTACTCAATCGCCAGAACGGCTGAACAGATCTGGATGAAACTTGGTACAGAGATAGATTATAGTCTGGTATAGGACATAGATAACTTATTATCTCAGAAGTAAGATCCCGTTAGCATTTCCCGATCTCCACGAAGCCGCGGGCATAAACTAGTTGCCAATAAAGCGATAGTAGGGTGACTTACCCGTGTTACTACCTGTAATAATACGGGTAATCCCATTGCCTTTGCGGTACTATCGCAGTTGTATAGATCTTAAATAGAAAGAGAAAGAAAAAAATACAAATTTGATGCAACCAACTTGTATGTAGCGCTCGCCGGTCGCTGTAGTGGCCAGTTTCTGTTATATTGCAATAATAAAATAATCAAATCGAATTCTTATTCGCCGTTGCGTTAGGGGTTTAGCCGGCTGATCTTAGGTTTTTTTTTTCAAATGATATGGGTAAGGATAGGTGTAAGCTAAGGCATCCCCATCAAATGAGTTACGTTATGTTAGAACTGGGACCAAAACGCGCTTAAAACATGAGCAGGCGGCTTTCTACTGTTAAACGGAGGAAGAGAAAGGCCGATATGAAACACACCATTATGTTGGGTGAACGAATCCAAAGAAATTCAAGGCTACTCGGTTCATCGTCCAACTGAATTCTTCCCTCAACTCTGGACGACCGGAACCTTCTAATAGAGCGAACTGGCGAAGAAAAGCTCGAAGCTTACTGAGCTCTTTTAGCACCGCTGGGTTGGAGAGACCACCATGTACCCGCGACGGATTAGAGGCAGCAGGGTACAACTTATTAAACATTGCCACGCGACCACAGTCATTCATCCT
Organism: Noctua janthina; assembly: GCA_963576755.1. NCBI lineage: Eukaryota > Metazoa > Arthropoda > Insecta > Lepidoptera > Noctuidae > Noctua > Noctua janthina. Next base: position 13,760,256 of record OY755055.1, read on the forward strand.
TGGCAATCATCCCTGGCAAAAATGGAATAATAACGGTAGTGACGTAGCCACTTCGGATGCCTTATTTCTTCAACAAACCATGTAGCTTGTCAGCTTTCAATAATCGCGGACGAAGGTCATGGGCAACAGCTAGTATGTTTATAATTGTGTGATGTTCATATTTATATTTTTGCTCTCTCGCTGGTCAACTAGTTATAAGCGCAACTGCATGGTGTGAGGTTATGGGTTCGATTCCCAGGCCATGCAGTGTTGTTGGGTTTTACTAACCTAGAGACTAGATTCAGTCTAACGTAGTCCTACGTGAATGAAAATGAAAAATTTCCTTTGCTTGTCAATAAATGTGTAATTTAGATAATTTTGTTATTTGTTATACTTGATACTACTTTTAAATAAAATAAAAACCAGTTGGCTTGTATAATAATAATTTAATTTATTTTTTCAGCCTCGTCCCTTGTAACCTCGCTGAATCGAAGTAGCTGGGCGGCACTCAAACGTTCGAGTTTTGCCTTTTGGTATGCTTCTTCTGCTGCATTCACCAGCCACTTTTGCTCCTCCATTTACAGCAGATGTAACTGGTACTTGGGCTCGCTGGGTTAGGCGAGCCCAAGCACATTTTTTCGCTGATGGGCTGCCCGACAACGTGGTATTTTGATGGAGCTTGTACTTGCGGACAAGTTTCTGTACGCACGACTTTTCACCAGCCGAAAAGAAAATTCTTGATGCCATTATTTTAAGTGAAAATCTTATAAATGAACCACGAAAAAATAAATATTTATTTTCAAGTAAATCTGTTTTAAGGTTTTAAGTTCTTTGACAAATGATGTCAACCAAGAGCATTCGGTAGAACATCAATTTATGATAACTCTAGCATTGTGACGTATTTTAATATAACATTTTTAGCATACAAAGCAGCTTGCAACCTTCATGCAACATACTTTTTTGGGTTTGAAATGGACAGCATGTTTTTGAGGTAGATTAAGGTGAGTACTCATATGAGCATTTTCACGTATTGTAACATTGGTTGATAAATTGAGGAATTATATAATGCAAGGTTGCGGTTGAAAAGAAGATGTAGAGACAAAAAATTAAAAGAATATGTTTGGATGGCTTCGTCATGTTGAGAGGACGAGTAAAAGGCGACTAACAAAACCCGAAAGAGAACACCCTAGAAGGACAAACTTTATTAGTATTGTTCTTCAAAAAGGTCAGGTGGCAGTGACCAGATGTATGAACGTGAACGAAGCAAAAGGAGTAAGCCGGTGGTGTTCTTTAGTGACTGTCCTTACTGTGTGGCATTTACTCTTCGTTGATATGTTGGACTTGCAAGTCGCGTGTGCTGCAATTTATTTTGATGAGTTATATTAAAAAAAAAACACTGACCGAATTAGGAGAAAAAACGACCAGCACGACCTCTCAGTCCACGCACCTCATTCCATGTTGCACGATTTGCCCGCGCTCGTGTTTTTGCTCGATGAAATGTTACACAAGTTCGCTTGTTTCTTACCAAAATCAAGTTTTAATAAAGTGTCAAGCGGCTCGATGTCTTGTTACAAATGCAACTTCTAGCTAGTCTGTCCTCACCTTATGAACATCATTGAGTGGGTGTTGCTGATGCCGTGGTGGGCGTTCTTCACCTGTTGCCATGACAACAAATGTCGATTAAAGTTCAAAAATGGACTTAAGTCGGCTTCTGGAATACGGGTGTTAGTCTGTACACAGCCTCTTGCGTGAGCGTCCATGTTTCAGCATCGTACGTCATTGTAGGCAGAACACACTGGTTATATAGGCGGGACTTTAGACATAACAGAATTTAGGCTGATTTCAAAATGTCGTCCAATTTGCTAAAGGCGGCCCACCCAAGCTGTATTCTTCGGGATATCTCCTTTTGTTGATGCCGTGCCTCGGAAAGCACGTAAAGCCGTTGGTCCCGGCTGTCATTTGTAGATCTTTGACAGTCGTTAGGCTGTCAGTGGCCCAAAAAGTCTGACAACCAGTCTTACCAAGGGGTGTCGTATTACCTAGTACTGACTGGGTTGTGGAGGTCAGATAGGCAGTCGCTCCATGTAAAATACTACTACTGGTATTCAGCTGCATCCGGTTAGTCTGGAAGCCGACCCCAATATAGTTGGGAAAAGGCTAGGCAGATGATGATCTCCTTTTGTTGATGCTCTTTGCCAAATGAAAGCATATGGCCAAGATAGACATACTGGTCAACCATCTCTAAATCTTCATTTCCAACGTTGACCGGAGGATACGAATAGCTGTCGATGTTTGTCATAATCTTCGTCTTGGCCATATTGATCCTAAGACCTACATTAAAAGAAGCATCGTATAGGTCTTGAAGCATATTCTGAAGATCCTCGAAGTTCACAGCAAAGAGGACGAGGTCGTCTGCAAATCTTAAATGCGACAGGTAGGCACCATTTATACACATACAACGTAACAACATACATCATCATCATCTGCCTAGCCTTTTCCCAACTATATTGGGGTCGGCTTCCAGTCTAACCGGATGCAGCTGAATACCAATATTTTACATGGAGCGACTGCCTATCTGACCTCCACAACCCAGTTAGTACTGGGTAATACGATACCCCTTGGTAAGACTGGTTGTCAGACTTTTTGGGTCACTGACTGCCTAACGACTGTCAAAGATCTACAACGTAACAACATACAACGTAAGAAAAATTTAAATTTCGCGAAAAAAAATAATTGGTGAAATGTGGGGATACTTTTAGGTTTTTTTTGTTGGAATAAATGTTTGATTAACTAACGGTCACTTATTGGTGTTCTTGGAGCAAAAACAAATTTATAGCTGTGATGAATCTAATACAACAGGATTTTTCAGCTAAGAAGTAATATAATATAATATACTTTATTGATACAATTCCTTACAATATGCTTACTTTCTGGCTAAATTTCACAATATTTAAAGGCGCACAGAAGTTGAAACCCTGACTCCTAAACTAGGAATACCTGTGACTTAGGAGTCAGGAGGAGGAAGTATTAAACGATCATATCGTTTTTCCGAAAGTAATTCCCATAGGTTACAACAACAACAACAACTCAACTCAACAACAACAACCAACAACAACAACAGCAACAACTCAACCCCTACAACTTAACAGCTTTATTTCATAACCCCGAATATAAGGTACTAGCTACGTAAAGTTTTTAAAAATTCCGTCTTTAATTAGAACCAATTCCAAACAGATTTTATCCATACACACCATTGACTCAGCTATTGTAAAAGTCATTAAATAACTGCCATGTTTGTATCACTTTTTTTCCAAGAGACAGACAACAATGGATTGTTATTTACAGGAAAGGAAAATTGACCATGTCATCTTCGGAAAGTAAGTAATCCTCAATACATCAAGGTCATTACTGCATCACGATTGTTTCAGTTACAGCCTTGAAAACACAAACAGACAGCCTCACCTTGTATGTTAGGGGATTTATTAAAGGTAACTAAGTTAAGAGGGCCTAAGCCAAGTGACATTAAATATAAGTAATATTATATTATGTACACATTGAACTAGAACTAATGTACCGGTAAAACGGGGTGAATAGGACCGCAGGGGTGAATAGAGAAAAATTTTGAAAGGGATTTTAACGTTGAATTAATTTGATTATGTTATCAAAAAGTACTCTGTTTTATTTACTTAGTTATACTTAATTATTTAAAGACCTTGTTAGCAACGTAACATATTAATTCAACGTTAAAATCTCTTTCAAAATTTGTCTCTATTCACCCCTGCGGCCCTATTCACCCCACTTTACGGTAATGATAAAAATAAGACTAAAAGTAAGCAAATATAAACAACGACGACAATAGGACAATCAGGCGTCAAAGTGCTCCTCCGCGTCGCTGTCATCTGGAAGACTGGCAGCATTGCCACGCTGAATGGCAATGCTAATTCTTTGGCCAAAGAAAGAGCCAGCCTTCTGGCTAAGTGTAAATTAAATTGGTTTGGTTCCATTGAAGCTGAAGTGGCAATGGACGGACCATATTAGCCGTAGAACCGATGACCGTTGGGGTAGACGTGTTCTTAAGTGGAGACCGCGAATCTCTCTGCCTCGGTGGTGCGACGATCTTTGCAGGGTGGCTGGTAGCAACAGGGTGAGAGTTGCCGAGAATCGAGTTAAGAGTCGTGCGATCGAAGAGGCCTATGTCCAGCAGTAGACTGTAGGCTTATGATGATGAGGATGATGTATCCCGTTGAAGGTCCTTGTAACACAAAACGCTTTTAAAGCGATTGTCACAAATCTGTCTCGATGTTTTGTCAAGTTCAAAAACCGTGTGAAGAATGAGCGGGTCCCTATCTATAAATAAAGGGTTCGTAAGACTATGGAACCGTCAATTAGTACATTTTTATTATGCTAAATAACTCAAGCGTGTGTCTTCATGGGAAAATGATTAAAAACTGGTTCAATGCGAAGATAAAAGGAAGTCTCACAGGATTGGTCGCGTCATATAACGATTAGACGTAGGTCTAGACGCTCATAAAATTAATACCCAGCTTCCTTGGGAAGCGAGATACATACAGTATCGGAGCCTTTAGATAACCGATCATTTTCAGTTAAACATTATATTTAAAAACATGTTTGTGCTTACATTATATTTGAATTTTAAATTTTTAGAAAGTTATAAATTATCTATGTAGTCTCAATCTTTCAGTTCTTCCCTTTACAGAAATATTGATATCCGGTGCACAAAACGGACGGCAATTAGGTTCACACGAGGACCAATCGAGCTATAAAAAACCATTAAAAGCATGTCTCTCATTGTACGAGAAATCTATACATGGCGAGGCCATTTTATACTGGAAGTGTATAACTCGATGTGTCGCTGTGTGTCATCATCATTTCAGCCGAAAGACGTCCACTGCTGGACATAGGCCTCCCCCAAGTGTCACCACATTGACCAGTCCCGTGCGTCTCGCATCCAGCGGATCCTTGTAACCTTTATCAGGTCATCGGTAAACTTAGCGGGAGGCCTTCCAACACAACGTCTTCCTGTTGTCGCTGTGTGTACATCCATCGATCTGTAAGCAAACTAAGTATGATGATTATGGAAGTACAAATTTAACAAGAGAGTGGCTAAATAATAACAGGCGCTCGGGTCGATCTCCAGGTTAAGCCACGCTTGCCTAGGTTGGTCCGTGGATGGGTGACTACCCATTACATAGACCAGCAGTATCGATATTTACCATCAATTTGGTGTACTTAAGTCATTTTACGACATGTTGTGGACCGGACCCTTAATACTCGTATTTGGCAGCTAATTGCGATGTTGCCAACTTTCAGAATTCATTTACCACATAAGAGAAATTGACGAAGAATTTTCAAAAATATCTTAAAAAAAAAGATAATTGGAAATATTTGTGTCTATGGAAAATCTAAAATCGGTCTAATTTAGCTGTGACACTATTTTTCGAAAATGTTCTCAGTAAATTTTTTAGACTTAAGTATCCTGCTTATGCGTACGAAGTTTCATTAAAATCGGTTCAGTCATTTCGAAAAAAAATCGCTTGAAAGTTTGTATGAAATGCCGTAAGACGTTTACACTCTTAAACGTCTCGAAAGCGAAACCAAAAAGTTTGAAGCCTCCTCTGATCTCTCCTTGTCATAAAATAATAATTACTTTCTTGACAAAGCTGCTAGGTGAGTAACCAGCAGCATGGCAGAAAAATTGTCCTTTTATGAAACAAGTAGGTACCAATAAAAATATTTCGTGCCATGGATTTTTACAGCTCTAGAAGTAAAAAATTTAACACCCTGTAATAAAAAATGCTCTTTGTCAAGATGATTGCTTCCCGCACTGACTGTCCGATCCAACATAAATGGATGTGTATATCTACTGGACAGTACTGACATATTATTTAATTTAATTGTAATGTTTTATTTATGTAAAATTTGTAATTTAATTAATCGATTGACATAATAATATCCAATCATATAAATGCTATTACTTGACTTATTTTATTTTGTTTTTTTTTTTATTTGTAAGCTGACTGTTTGATTTACTATTACGCTGTATGGATTGTTTCTGAAATAAACGTTTTATTATTGTTATTCTTTATTATATTAATTTTACAGTACGTATGTAAAATTAGAAAAGTTTACCCTAAGAAAGGGTGTTTTAAAGCGATCATAAATTATAGAAATTATAGGATGCGCATACGCAGCGACGAACCGCCAATAATAACTACCAAGTTCTCGAATGTACATAAATTATTTCACGCTGTTTTAAAGCAATGTGCGGTCGTAATATGTCCTTTTGTTTGTACAAGCTATTCCAATAAAATGTCAACTCTGTCGTGTCTCGTTTTCTATTTTCTTCGCACATTCTTACTCACGCTGCGATTTTTATGGACAAATAGTTTAGTCGTAATGTGGCTGAGACTCTGTTAACTATTTCCTAAGGTAATTTTAAATCGTACTACGTGTGCGACTTCCATTTATTTTAATGTCCTGGTAACTAAGTAAACTAGGCATTGGTCGATTTAAATTCTAAATTGTTAGGCAGTCGTTATACTGTATTCTGAAATGATGGTTTAGTTGGGTTTACAGCTGAAGTTGGAAATTATAATAAAAAAAAAAGTTTATTTCAATTATAATTGCATTTCGATACATATTATTGGAAGTCGCCTTTTAAGCAAGGAAGTGCTTGTATTAGGAGATAAAATAATAATAGGAAGCAAGTTCTTTGTAGTTATATGACATAGTCGCGGGTCTTATATTCTTTGTGACGCTCTCGTATCTTTCAAGCTTCAACTAACCATACGCATTTACGAAATTTCGTTAAAATCGGTTGGGTAGTTCTGGAGATTAGGGTGTATGAAATAGAGACAAGTTATTTTTATACAGGGTGTAATCGAACCCTTTACTAAGCCGTCAACCAAGCATTTTGTGCGTCAAACTAAGTAACCACGCAAATTTTTTTGTGGGAAACGAGTTTTTTTTTAAGGTGAAAAATCACGTGTTATGGTAGGACTCAATGTAACGCACTCAAAATATGTGATGATAGTGCTGATGAATGCAATGAGTAGTTCAGAAGGAGTGGCGTGGAGGTATTAAAAGTAAAATTAAAACATTAAAAACTTGTATTAAAAAAAAAATACTTGTGAAAAAGTTAGAACTTTGACCCCCAATATTTCCGTAAATGGAAGGTCCCCAGGTATAGTCTATATCAAAAAAATTATCGCAATGACTGGGACAACAAGTGCCTTTCAGCTTCGTTAAGGGTACACCCATTATATTAAGAAGATTAGGCATACAAAAGACAATAAATAAAACACATCTCAACTGTCAGGATCTGCCGATCAATAGCTCAGTCGACACGGGAGTAATTAGACACACATGAAAGTGAAGATAAGCCTGCCAATAAAATAGTATGAGTCAATCAGTCATAGTACAACCAATAAATTAATAAACATAAATCTGAGTTCAATCGGATGCACCCTTACAGCCTCTGGGATGTTTCGTAGACGTCGGGCGGCGAAAGTGCAACAGCCGGGCGTCGCGTCGCGCGGGGCGTATAAACGCGCGCATTGCACGCGGCGCGCCACTCGAGTACCGAGCCTGTAGCTGCGCGCGCCGCACGCACACCACCGCACGCGCATGCACGCACGCACGCACGCGAACATAGTGTGATGCAGTGATTTCAAACGTTTGTGATAGATACTATTGCTCTCTACGGTGATAACGCTGAGAAAATATTTTTTTGGTGAGTTTTTCAGTTAAAGTTTTCTAGTATGTAATTTTAGAAGAATATGCGTAATTATAATAAATATGAAAAAAACTACATATTAATCAATACAAATATATTTATCACTTTAAAAATACATAGAAAATAATTTAAATTAAAAGAGTCTGATTTTTAAATGTTTGATATAAAATAAAATATTATTTAATTTTAAAAATTTGTCAGTAACAGCTTAAATTTTTTTTCTAAAATTTTCATGAAGATTTGCAATATTTTTAATAAAGTTGCACCCTCAGTCGGAAAGCAACTATTTTCTAGTGTCTAGTGTTTCGATTAAATAAATATCAGTGGACAAAAAATCCCATACCCATAAAAACTTACGATTAATTTAAAAACACTGCTCTCATTTAAATTGTTACATCAATCTCATCAAGCCGCATCATTAAATAATTTATTTTCAATATTCTTTTACATGCAAAGAACATAAATGCATCCATGTAATCTTTGCTCACAGCTGCTGGGATAAAATAAATATCTCAATTATGCTAAACGTTCGCTTCGGCTACTTAGCGTAGCTTTATTAGATATCTTAATAACGACCCGTGTAGTTTAATTCGCATAACTTTTACATGAGAAACCATCAACTCTGAGACTTGTCAATGAATGCGCCATAAAAATACGCACCTGTCATTTTTCTTGTTTCAACTCTGCACAAATTTGAATGAAGAATCAAAAAAGAAATTACCATTATTAATGGATGTGGAATAGGCAAGTGGTATAATTTAGAACAAAGTGCATTTAAGGCTCTTAAATAGTGCTGTAGGTACATAAAATATTTTATAAAAATCCACATTTCGCATGTATCGCGAAAATCGTCGTGAAGAAATGGCCCCCAATTATTGCTGCTTTTGCTTAGTTACAAATAATAAAATCGAATCAATTATTCTACATTCGTAGACGTTACCGTTTTGACGATAATCGATTAAGAAATCGTTTTACGCGCGTTTCCGTGAAAGTGTCCGCCGTTTGTGGGTGCGAACTGCGAACGTAGAAAGTGATGATATTGTGAACTATATTGTACTGATTATTTGTCTTATCACGCGAGCGTAATTCAATTGGTCAAATGTATCACAAACTAAACTAATGGTTCACACGACGACATTAATCGAGTTGAATAGGCTGAAATGCAAATGTGAGTAGTGAGGAGATAAATTGGTTCGTGGCTGTGAGCCAGCGGCCGGCGCCGATAATGTTGTACAATTAATCAATAAGACGGTTATATTAAAATCATGCGTTACAACCGTGTAATGAATTGATCGGTGTGGATATTGAAACTTCATAGTGTAATTACCTTACACTTGACGTCCTTGCGAGTCGTTTGGCGAGAATACGAGAAGAGAGGAATCTTGGGGAGCTTTTTACTGTGTACTTAGCACCGAGGTGTAGCGAGTAAAGTATCATAAAAATACAGACCGTAGTTGTGAAATCGATACCGGCGTCAGTCCAGAATTAGCGTCAGACTGTCGCAGAGTCCACGGAACTGCAGATATATGGAATAGATGGTAATCTAATCAGACAGTGTTATTATATTGCTATCCAACACGCTTCTTCTTGTTTTTATTGCGATACAATGATTCAATATGCACAGTTTTTTGCACTTTAGACAGTTTTAGTATTTACCCAGTTAACGTTAACAGTTACTTGCAAGCATCAAAAGTGTCTTAAAATAATTATGAATAAATTTCAAACGGCAACATATGTTGTGAGCATATTTTTTTCTACTAAAAAAAGTACTAAAAAAAGGTGTTCGACGTCCTGACAGGATGGTCCATCACTATTATTTATCGCAACTTTACAACTATTTTTCTCTATCGATACTTGCCGCTCGCTCGAGACGTAACACCAGCCTGCAAACAAGTATATGTTCACACCACAACAAGCATTTAGCTAGAAACTCGATATGACACAATTATTAAGAAAATTATGCTACTTAGAAAAAAATATAGGCAACATACTTTTATCACCAACACATTTCCTTCACGGTCTTTAATTATGTTCAGTTGCGATACTTGCGATGTTTCGTTCTATTCTGGATCATTTCGACACGCAACGGTACTAATATCGGGCTGGTACAAATAAGGCCCGAGACACCGGGACACCGGCGTCACGAACCCGCCTAATGGATGCTGAGTGGCCTATGTGTGGCGCTATTAAATTTAGTCCCACTCGCATACCTCGGGAATTTAAACGCGCAAATTATTCTGAACATGTATGAATGCTGGATAGTAAATTGTTACATTACGATTATTCTGTCCTCAAGTTTTTTTCTAGGAATGTGTGAGGTAGCGCCACTGTGCTGGCTGAACTACCGCAGTTCAAAAATCGTGGTAGGCCGCCTAGAGCGCCGTTTTAGAACCGTAAAATCAGCAACCGAAGAGATTGCACGCACTTTATTGTTTTATTTACACATTTCATATCTAACAGGCATATCTAAAACCAATATGTTTCGCATTTTCTCGGTTGAGTACTTATATTCTCGAGCATGTCAGGTTTGCAGTATTCCGAGTAGAGAGAGCGTATTTTATTGTTTTATAATAATATACTTATTTTATTATATATATTTATATTTTTATGTATTTGCAGTAATTCGTTAGGTTGATATTTATGAAAATTATAATAATAAGAGTTGGTGAGTTTGTAATACCTGATGAGGCTCTCGTTATGCAGCTGGATCAAGGGCTTGATTCAGAAAGCTGTCACCTGGACACGGCTCGTAGTGTTAGGAGGTTCCTCTCTCTGGAGCCCTGACTGCCGGTAGCTTGGACTCTGTTCCCGATACCGGTGGGCTACAATTTTTTATATTGTTAAATGTTTTTGTTTATGTTGTTTTTTCTAAGAAATATTTGAAATGTAATTGATTTGTCAAGACTTAAATAAAAGACAAAATCAGAGTCGGTGTTCTCTTCGTAGAAATACTGACATTTATTTTGTCGAGCGATACGGATACATAAAATCAGAAATTAAAAAAAAAAAAACCATTTTGTTAATTCTATTACCTCTATCTGTCTGTATGCAAGCGTGTAGCCCAAATTACACTTAGAGGTTTCTCCTATTTAAGTAGTGAAACCGAATTCTATCAATCAAATTATTAGACATTGAACTTTACTGTAAAATTAAACCACCGGAACGAAAATGCAGCTGAACTAACAAACGTTTTTCTTTTTCTTTTTATCTGCACTATTATAGTCGAAGCGAAACTGCAAGTAGCGTACACAAAAAAGTGGTCGGTGTGCCGTGGACAATTTTGTTCGAAAATTCAGATCCGCTGTAATAAAATTTGTCTTTATCTCCTAGACGTGATGAAATTAGGGAGTTGTGTAAAAATAAAACAAGGTGTGAAAGTTGTTCGGGCTGAAGACGAGACTTCCGCTTTGTCGGCTTGGACAGAATTGCACCAGAAAGCGTGAACATACATTTGCAGCTATAAAAAATGCATGACTGATGCAATTTGACAGGACAATCATCGATCTTCCGAAAATGGTTTCGATGAAAAAATCAAGACACGATTTTCGTTGCGTAACCGTAACAGAAATAATGAATATTCGTTAGTGAGAGTTGTTAATTAATAAGCCGTAATTTGATAAGACGTGGGAACAAAATCCGTAAACGTTTTGATCGATTCGTTCGACTGTAAAATCGAAGTATCCGTTGAATTGGATTTAATTTTTGTTTCCGCTTACATTAGAAATGAAAAGTTATGGAAAGTAAATTGATAATAATTTGTGTCGGAAATAGACTTGGTTAGTGACTTATGTCACTTGCTAGGAATGACAGATTCGTCACGATACAGTTCACACGCATTCGTACGAAAGTGGGTGCGTACTTATCTAAAAAGTACACGTCTTTATTCAGTCTGCGTCGTCCGTAAGCATGATTTGCCGAAATTGGTTTACGAGTCCATTCGATCACGCAAACCGTACTGTGCTCGATTCTAATTTGTTCACCTCTATTGTGACGGACAAGAGTCGAGTTTCTTCAACTTGTCATAGGTTTGTTGTTACTTAGGGCTGGACACTTTCGCTGGTTCAGTCATGTTCATGATTTTATAATGATAGACAAATTGTCGTGTAACTTCTGACCGTCGACCTCTGTGGCATTAAGTCATTATGTGTGCATAACTTACGAACTGAGATGTCTAAATTGAACATTGAATTCTTTTTTCTGTGACTTTCCTTTCTCGTAAAACGTTTAGGTATTTTTAGTTGATCAGTATTTACATATTTTTTAGATATTTTGTTAAAAACTTTTTTATGCATGTATCTCTTCGTTTAACTTCAAAATGGAATTCGAAGTCGTTTTAAGCCTTCTTTTTGGACAAAGATGTGATGTTTTTTTACGTACCGTTATACTAATTTTTATTCTCTTCTGTGTTTTAATATTCCTACATAGGCGCGGTACGAAAGATTTTTTGTCGATTAGGTAGTTCAAGATCATGACTCAGTTCTGACTGCCATGTGTAAATATGGTAAATTGATTTGTCTCATATTATTAACCGTGATAAAAATACTAATTAAGAAATAAGTAGTTTAATATTGTTCAAGAGATGGTTTTTGTTAGCATATCTTTTTTATTCTATTGAATACATTATTTGCGTCTGACCATTTATATAGGATGCTGCCGGACTATTTGTAATATTATTATATTATATTTGTATTTCCTTTATTTATCTTTAAAAATATTAAATACACTTTTAAATATTCTAATATAAAACAATATAAAAAAAAACATTTAAAATAAATATTTTTTTATATTATAATATATTTATATATTTTTTAATATATTTGTATTATTATTTGTAATATAATTTAATAAGAAAGCTTAGGTACCATAAATTACCCGAATTACCTGTTTTACCTGGAGGGTTAGGCTGAGGTGCACCTATAAGGGGTACACCCTCATTTCGTCAGTTATGTTTTTTTGTCCCATGTGATAAGGGGCGAGCCTAATAATATATTTTTATCAGGATAATTAATTTCTTTGATAATTATCAATGCTGATTTATAATTTGATCTCCTAATGTTTTTCATAATTTCAGCACTAAAATATTATGTAAAGAAAGACATTAATAATTACTAATGGTTTTATTTTTTTAAACGAGCATTTATCCGGCGACTGTCGTTCTAGGAATTATGTGACTTATTTTATTATGAACACGGTACATTACCTACTACAAAAAAAAATACCGTCTCTAAGAGAGTGCGTCTATATTTAAAATCAAGTAATCAAGTGTATAAATTACTTGATTTTTTTAAGTGTCACTTAACTTGATAAGGTTGGACACACACGGAAGCGGCAAATCTCGTTCGGATACACGTAAAGTGCATTCTTTTATGATTTTTGTTATGATCAAGATAATTATCACGTCAAACCCTGATTATTTTTAAGAAAGGAAATAAAACTAAATGCGCTACAAACTTTCCTTCTAATTGAAACATCATAAGGTACAATTTCCTAATGAGTCATCAATGACTTCATTTAGTATAGTTTTTCGTCTCACTAACAAATGTACAAGGCTACGCCGTGCGGTGAAAGGAGTACCTACTTGCGAATATCATTAACATTGCGAATCGGCACTTTATTTAATTATCTCATTAGAGTGCGTTTCCATAACACCATGTTAATACGGGTTTTAGGAAGTTATCTTACACAAGCTGCTGCCCGCGACTTCGTTCGCGTCGATGAAAAATATTCTATGTCACTCGGTCATCAACCGTATAGCCTTTTCCCAACTGTTGGGGTCGGCTTCCAGTCTTACCGGATGCAGCTGAATACCTGTATTTTACATGGAGCGACTGCCTATCTGACCTCCACAACCCAGTTAGTACAGGGTAATACAATACCCCTTGGTAAGACTGGTTGTTAGACATTTGGGTCACTGACTACCTGTAACGACTGTCAAGGGTCTACAAATGACAGACGGATAAAAGACTTTAAATCAGTAAAAGAAGTTTTGAATTCGTATGAGTTTCGCAAATTTCCTCTGACATCCAAACTTATCAATTTTTTTTTTTTTAAAAGCCTTTTATGTCCCACTGCTGGGCAAAGGCCTCCCCATATCCTTCCAAGTAATCTTCTCCTGCGCCACCTCGAACCAGCTTTCGTGATGCGCATCTAAATCATATCACCACCGTTTTATACAATAAAAAAAATATTTAAAATATTAAGTTTACAAAAAATGTACAAGTAGTTCAGGAGTAGATATTAATTATAGACCTAAGAAACTAGGGTATGGCTCATATAAGATTAAAATTGCAATTTTTTTTTTAAGTCTTGCCAAACATGGGCCACTTGACAGGCTAACAAAGATAAAATGTAGCGACTTATACTTTATAAACTTACTACTACTGTAAAGATGATCGTAGATACATACATACATTCTTACCTTGCTCTTATTTCACATTAAGATAGGCATTTGTGTAATATAAGTCACAGTGGCAATCATAGAAAGATTTCAAAAGGCGAAAAAAAAATCGTATTTGACGGTAAAAATTAGAATTTCAAAAATACCTGACAATGGCGTAGTTTTAGCTTGTAATTGTATAAGCATACTAGCTTATGCCGGCAGCTTCACCCGCATCGAGTTTAATAATTGTCTGCATGGGATCAGACTACCGGAATAAAAAGTATTCTATGTGTTTATCCAGGTTATAAACTATCTGTGTGCTAAATTTCATCCAAATTCGTTCAATCTTTTTTGCGTGAAAAAGTAACAAACATCCATCCACCCATACTCACAAACTTTCGCATTTATTATAATGATTTTCAAGCTCACACGAAACAATTTATCAAATTAAAATTGCCCAAAATTGAATCAGAAAGTTTCAAGATCAATCATTTACGTAAAAAAATCTCTTTTTCAACCAAACAGTGAAACCGCTCCTCAGCATTCAACAAAGTACATAAGACAGCAGCTGCCTAAATAAATTCGCGAATGAATCAACATACAATATGGTCTACTCTCTCCTTGGCTCGATGTTTGTACATACTACGCACATGTGATCTTCTATACAATTGTGTACCATTTGTGTTTGTACAGACTGCGTTAGTGGGCCGCAGTTTAATTGATTTCTTTTGTGGTAAAGGCTCTTTGTGTGTCATCAATTTTGTTTTTAATTTGTGAAATGGAGAGTAACTGGTGATAGTGAGTTGTGTGTGATCAACTGATTATTTTGTAGCTTTAGACTCATATATGTTACGGTAAAAGACGAGTTACACACAGTTGTAACCGGCTAAACCTAGGTGCGACCGGTAACAGTTGTGTATCCTTTTCCTTGCTAAGACACACCGACCAAATGGATTAGGTTAGGTTAGAACTGTGACCCAACTACATCCAAATTGGCTGCATGTCCTAACCGAAGATAAGTAGGATACATCTGAGTTTAACCAGACCACCGGTCATTTGACAAACAAGTCCGATTTGAATGATTATTTTTTGTAGCGTCATGTCAAAACAGAAGTGAAATGTCAACATCCTCAAGACGATATCTCATTAATTAACATCAAGCACAGCTGTGAGAAACAAACTAGATTCCACTATTATCGATTTTATGCCGTGTAAAAGTCTAACGATTAACCTACAGTTGAATATGTAAAACCTACCTATTACTTACACCGAGGATAGAATGAATTAGAATAATTAATACCGCTTAGAGCCAAAGCTTTTTTTTTCATCCAACAGACATATAATTGTGAACGGATAATTTAAATAGATTAACAAAACGTAGCACGTAATTGTTTTAAAAATGCTGTAAATAATTACATGTTTAAGACCTGTCTATTTTAATAGTCTTTAATTACATTTGTGAGTGTAAGGTCTGTCGGCCAGTGAATGCGATAGTGAGGTCTTGTTGCAGAAAATCACATTATGTCAACGTGGAAATGAATACAGAGTTTTATTGTTCAATGCTTGGTTAGAGGAGCTCGTGGCTAAATAATAACAGCCGCTCGGGTCGATCTTTAGGTTAAGCCGTGCTTGCCTAGGTTGGTCTGTGGATGGGTGACCGCCCATTACATACCGAGTTTCCTCCGTGCCTCGGAAAGCACGTTAAGCCGTTGGTCCCGGCTGTCATTTGTAGATCTTTGACAGTCGTTAGGCAGTCAGTGGCCCAAAAAGTCTGACAACCAGTGTTACCAAGGGGTATCGTATTACCCAGTACTAACTGGGTTGTGGAGGTCAGATAGGTAGTCGCTCCATGTAAAATACTGGTATTCAGCTGCATCCGGTTAGACTGGAAGCCAACCCCAATATAGTTGGGAAAAGGCTAGGCAGATGATGATGCTTGGCTAGAGAGGTAGACCGCGGCGAAGGTCGTGTGATGATCTGATCTCGTTTGCGGGGCGAATATGGCCAGATATTGTACAGGACAGACAGGTTTGGTTGAAGAAAAAAGGGGAGGCCTTTGCCGAGCAGTGGGACACTCAAATAGGCTGCTAAATAAATGCTTGGTTATTTCTTTATTAGTCTTATAATTTTGTATTAGTCGCTTATGACTTGCTAAATTAGAGTTGTCGAGGGTTGTTGTTGTTGTGGTGTTGTTGTAGTTGTCGTGTTGTGTTGTTGTCTTGTTGAGTTGTTGTTGTTGTTGTTGTGTGTTGTGTTGTTGTGTGTGTTGTTGTTTGTTTTAATTTAATTGTAACAGAGAGAAGAGTCATAATCAAATAAAGTGGAGTCTAAAGCGTCTCCTTCTATGTAAAAGTAAGCATACAAATGAATTGCATATGTCAGCAGCCGCCACAAACATTTACTTTGAGACCTAATGAACACGTTTTTTATTCAAGCCAATTAATTGTACAGACGCCAGCACTTCAAGCTACTACAACCCTTTAATAGATTTTCAACTCTATCGCTAAAGCATTAGGTTCTAGGTTGATTGAGAAAATTGGACAGTTTCGGGTAGCTGGATGCGCTGGCTACTGGTGTCTGTACTACGCGATATATTACCGATCGCTTATCTTCCACTAGCGCACAAACGCAACATCCAGTGGCGCGGCGCCATTAGCCGACAGTAGCGCCAACAAAAACTGATATTAGCCTTTAATACGCCTTTAATGAACGTAATTGAATAGTTTATGCATACATTCATGGTTCTATAGAAAGTACAATTATTACGTTATGTATGCAATTTTCATAGAAAATTACACGAACGGCGTTTGCTTCCGAGAGTTCGAAATTAATTATATGATCAACAATCTGATAATTCTTATGGTGGCTGCGTTGTGTGTAATTGTGCATCCGCGTACAGTATGATATACTAGTGATTATTTTACTGTCGTGATACGTCACGCTATCTCAGGAGGTGGAAGCTCAACATAATTGAAATAGTGATATTTTCACAAATGATATTAATTACAGTGACTTTATCATGTCCTTTCCTCATTCAAGCTTTTTTGCTCTCACACTTTAATTTAGTACTGGAGGAGGAGGAGCTCGTGGCTAAGTAATAATAGCTGCACGAGTCAATCTTCAAAGTTAAGCAGCGCTTGTGAAAGTCACTCCGTGGATAGGTAACCGTCCATATCATACCGAGTTTCCTCCGTGCCTCGGAAAGAACGATAAGCCGTTGGTCCTGGCTGTCCATTGTAGATCTTTTACAGTCGTTACAGGTAGTCAGTCGCCCGAGTTTCACAATCACCAACTCCTGACGATTTCCTTAGGGTTTCATATTACCTAGTACTAACTGGGTTGTGGAGGTCAGATAGGCAATCGCACCATGTCAGATACTCGTATTCAGCTACATCTGCTTAACACCTTCACTGCGGATCACACAAAATCGGCCCACGGTGAAAAGTATATCTTTCTCGCTGGTGCGGATCGATTATCTTCGGTATTTGACACTGACACTTTCCTTGGTTGATTTCTCATTTCCTGTTTAACAGATCCAGGGGCGAAACGAACGTAAATAAATTGGTTTCAGGATCCTTTTTAACAGTATAAAAAAACAAGATACACCATGTATTCTCAAAGTTATAATGCTTTAATCTATCCTAATGGTGTCAGGTCAATAAGGACTTGTTACACATTGCCGAAAAGGTCGACGGATGCGCAATCCGACAGCCACAGCACCAGATGAGAATTTATGTTTTCTTTTGTCGCAGCTCGATGATTGTTGTCACCTCTTTGTTGAATAAATGGGAAGTTTCTGTACCCTTTTCTCATCCATTTGAAATAAGTGTATTATCCGGGACTCAACAAGAATGAGAAGATCCAATTATCAGCAATCCGTACGGTCTGATCGTTAACTGACACTATAACTCGCAAAGCTGCTTGCTGATTCAACTTGAGATCAAAGTGGACGCTGAAATGTATGTATCGAGATTATCTTGCTACTTCCGTCGCTTATCAAGTCTTATTGCGTCGCCCGTACAGTCAAGAACACTCATATATATACACATACAGACTTTGTCATGTGATAAGTGTTATTAGATTTTTCCATCGGGAATTTCTTTAGTAGCAGCCACGGAGTCTGCATTTGTGTCCGGTTTATGGCAAAAGGCTCGCCCTCTATTACATGGAACGACTATTAGGTTCACCTCTGCTACCCTTCGGGCATTAAAAGCGTGATGACATATAACATACAATATTTTTATAGTAATTTTCTCCTATATCGATGATAAGTTGCGAATGTTATTCCACGAGAAAATCACTTTTGAATTTTGCAAAGTGCAAACATATTAGTGGTCGTGACTGTACGCAGGCACATACGTACGCACTTAGAATTCATACCCGCAATCTCGTTATGGGTGCATGGAAATGATGACGTCTTGTAGAGACCATGGTGTTACTGTTACGTGCATGTGGGAAATATACACTGCTCCACGTTATTAATATTAATGCAGACTCCGTCTGAAAGAAGACCATGGTTGGCGTGTGAACTGAAAATTAAAATATCCGTAAAGCACACGTGATGGGACTAGTAAACCAAGTAACTGTCCACCAAATAGACGGGCACCAAAGTGAGCGGAACAGTCATGCAGATCAGTGCATAGCAATGAGATCTGGGACAGCGTCTAGATCGTAAAAAAAACTGTAGTAAGTGCACGATGAATAAAAATACAGCACGACTGAATTTAATGAATTTTTTTTTATCTTTTACTGTACTTTACCAATCCTATCCAGTAGAACTGCCTGAATTACGCTATGATATTAACATAATGGTGATGGCAGGCTCAATAAAGTCGATATTGCAAGACATCTTCCGTTATCTAGGTGCAAAGGTGTGGTAGAGGTGTGAAAAGTCTAGTAAAATACTTAGGGGTACATGCATAAGTAAATGATGATAGCATTGGCCCATACTCGTAGACCCAGTGACGTCGGTTGTCGTGGCCCAACATTCTTTTCAAGGTTTTTCGTTGGGCTCTCCTTATATCATTTGGGACGCCTCTTAACCGATATTTTTATTTAATTCAGTACGTGTATCGGTTTCACTCGGAGTTCTCATGATGGTTTTACATATATGTAAGATAAGTAAGGTATATAAAACAATCAACTTTACTGTGTCGTGTTGATTTTTTTTTACTGTTCCTACGGAGTCGTGTTTTCTTACTTCAAGTTATTGTTATATAATAACACGACTCGTCCTATTACGTACCATAACAATAAATATTGTTTATTTTACAAAGTAAATATGTTTCACCACTTGTAAGGACCGACAATTATATTTTGCAATTTAAACGAATTGGTCCACGATTATACACGACTCCCAGCTAAATGTCACTTGCGTCTTCTACCAGTTCAACTACATATGTTTTTAAAAAGAAATCTTGATAGTTATTTTATAATTGACATGAAATAAATGTTTTTGTGCACCCTGCGTCCCTTATAAGGTACCGATAAAGAGTTGGCCATAGTTCATCCGAAGGATAAGATTCTCTGAAGCTTTAAAGGTCCCAAGTAAAAAGTTTTTTTATAGATTTTTTATGATGACAATTCATATTCATATTTTTATTTGCATTCTATAATGTGTGAAGATCTTACAATGGGCTTAAAGCTAAGGGACAATTACGGACCCTGCAGGGCACAGTAAAAAGTATAAAATTTATGTGAGAAATAAAATTAATACTGACTCAATTTACAATTTTATAACATGTGCTTAATTTTATATTGAGATCTGTTATAAGCTTTTAACATAATGATTATTTGGTAAGATTACATTAAAACATATTTCATATAATATAATATTTATCTATGTATGTAAGAGTGTGAATTCTAAACGATTAACAATGTAAAGTATCTGTTTGTGTTAAATATATTTCGATTAGCAAACGAAGTTGATTTGGCTCAGCATCTAATTTTAGCATTGATTCATCTTAAACTGTTGTGTTTGTCATTAGTGTTACTCATATGGGTCTCTTTTTAGTGTTTTAAGTAATTAGAAAGAATATTTGCAATCATAAAACCCATATGTGGCGTTTTAAGACTCGGAAAAAACCCGTAAACTGTTTTATTGATTGTCGTTAATTATCAGCAATCAGCGATCATGGGTTATCTTTTTCTTTATTGTTGTAGGTAAGTTAATGATTTATTTAGGAATGAAATTATACCTTGCTTCAAACAAAGGTATAGGCTATATTTGGTCTTTGCTGAATTGTTTCATTATAATTATGTATAAATACGAAGATACAAAAATATAGAGTTTTGGGTGAATTTTTAACCGAAATCCAAAAAGGACGAGGTTCTAAGTTCGTACCTATGTGTTTTTTTTTTAATGTATGTACACCATTTTTTCCGTGATAACTGATCTGATTAACGTGATTCGTTTTTAAAATCAAAATAAAATGTTGACGTAAAGGTGCACGGTTCGGGTTGGTGGTTTTCTATGGAGAAGAAACGGCAAGAAACTCCATGGTTACTCTTTTCAAATTATTGGGTATTACAATATTATCATGGTTATAGCATTTGTACTTAAGTATAGCGTAGTCCCGACAATAAATCGTGGCTTACTACACAAAAGATATAAAATAATTTTCATTTGGTAGAGAGCCAGTGGTCCCATACAAATTTTATTCAATTTGATTGAGCTGTTTACGAGTCAGCTCCTTTAATAAGTATTTTTTATTTTTTGCCTATGTTGATGACATGACGATAATATCATAGAAGTAACTTCTAGTGACAATATATAATTTATTTGACAATAATTTGTGTGGGTGATCTCAACTAAAAAGGGTTTAATAAAAAAAATGTATAAAAAAACTTAGTTGCAAAAAAAAAATCACAAAAATAACATTACTTTTTATTTTAAATTTAAAGATATTTTCCGTGTTATTTTTTCGGAAGGCGGTTACTTTTTTTTTGCAAAAAGGTTTTGTTAAATCACATCACAGAAAAAAATACTCTGTTTGCGGATACAGATAAAATCATTACGTGCATGGCACACCTACGAACAATTTTAGTTATTTAAGTGCAAATAATTTGCCATACTTTATTGGAGTCCCGTACCTGTTCTATAAACAACATTCGACTTAAAACCTTAACTTCAAGTACATAAAGTTAATGAGTCTATTCGAATAAAGTTAAAATATGCGATTTATTTCTGGAGTTATTATGAAAAAATATGATAATTGGTCGCTGGCCAGAACAAATAATCTCGCTAAAGGATGAAATAATGCAATAAGTCGTTATATTTTGAGGTTTTACGCTTTTTATTTAATTAAAGTTCGTATCGTTGTTTTTTTACATCGTTGCAGGCTAGTAGTTAGCCTTCTTTTCTCTTCTTTTCATTACTTATTCCAAATATTTAATTTATAGATATACAAATGATTCATGAAACATAAGACGTACATAACATCACTTAATTCATAAAGGCTTAGGCGGATTTGTACCTTTAGTTATCACCCTCATTTTTCCAATTATATGTGTTGCCCCCCACCATTTTAATAACCGATAAAAATTTCTATGGGGCTTAGAATAATGTACTGAATACGTGGTAATAGTTTTGGAGTCGGTGTCTCTTCCACCATGAATTTAAGTCCTATGTAATAAGAGAGAGAGACCTCCACAACCCAGTTAGTACTGGGTAATGTCCCCCACATTACCCAGTACTAACTGGGTTGTGGAGGTCAGACAGGCAGTCGCTCTATGTAAAATACTGGTACTCAGCTGCGTCAGGTTAGACTGGAAGCCGACCGCATCATAGTTGGGAAAAGGCTAGGCAGATGATGATGATCATGATGTAATAGGGTAGCAGCCTATTTGCACCAACCGGACACAAATCTAGACTCCGGCTGCTACTGAGAACAAATTATTCAAAATTCCGTACATTTTACTCAACAACAACAACATAATCTTTATTATCAACCATATGAAATATCATTTCCAATGCCGTAAAAGGAAAGTTAAGCTCACAATTCAGAAGCTTGTCTGCAATTTAAATGGCACTATTATTCAGACTAGTTTTGAGTACATAACCTATCACAACAAGGGCATAAAGTAGGTTTATATTCTATCCAATGTTATATTTATAGAAAGCGTTTCAATAACCGCTCCATAAACGTCAATCTGTAATATTATTATTTATGTATCTAACATTAATATTGAACCTAGAGCTAGGTATATATCTCTAGGCCTAGATTCGGAAGAATTATGCCCGTGTTTGGCGACACCTAATTTAATCTATATATATAAAATGGTAAACTGACTGACTGACTGACTGGGTGATACATTAACACACAGCACAAACCGCTGGTCTTGAGATATGAAACTTGGAGGGTGTGTTCTTTGTGAAGAGTAAGTATCCACTAAGAAAGGGTTTTTGGGAATTCCACCCCTTAAGGGGTAAAATAGAGGATGGAAGTTAATATGAAAGTCCGTCAGTTTTGATAATAGGATCTTCAAATTTTGTGTTTAGGCTGACAATTGAAAATTAATTTATACGTATCTCAGCGTTTTTGATAATTCTACCCCTGAAGACCACATCCACGCGGGCGAAGCCGCAGGCAAAAGCTAGTCTATAGTATAACATTAGAAAGATGTAAAATTTCTTTGTAAGTTTGTATGGAGGGGGTAATCTTCGGAACTAATGATCTAATTATAAAAATTCTTTCACTGGCAGAAAGCTACATTATTCGTGGGTGCTATAGGCTATAAAATATAGTTATATCGTGCAAATTAGCCGAGCTATCACAATTTATGCGGTTGAAGTTCCGGGCGAAGTGTTAGTAGTTAAATAAAAGCACGTTGTGGGATTAGCAACTATCGGTACCTACTGAGCTGAGTGCGAAAAACCAACCGTGCACTTTTATTGATCCGTTGACTACATTGAAATCGGCAAATACTAACACTACAAGACAGTAGCGAAGAGTCAATTTTTGTAACAGGTAGTACAAATCTTTAATGCGATTATATTATTATTTGTCTATAGAATACTGACTGTGCCATTTTTCAAAAGGAATCCGGTAGGAATCGAGTTCTTTGGAACCTTCGCCACTGCTACAAAACCACAAACATCAGACACCAGTTTGTAATCTGGAATGACCAGCACTGTTTTATCTGCAATGGTAACCTTACATTCTCTCTAAATAAGCTCACACTTTCGATTATCGTTATCAATTTAAGGAACCAATCAGACATCAGCTATTGGCATTATCTGTTAAATGTTTACAACCGACAGTCTATTCGCAGGACTTACAAGACAGTAGAGGTTGAATTTTACTATCTATTGTGCAGAGGGTCACTCAATAGATAGTAAAATATTCAACTACGATTTACAATCTATTGTCTCACCTTCTCAGCGGGTTTATCTATTTCTCCAAAGGTCAATTCACACAGAAAGCCAGCCTGAACTAACATTTTACTAAGTGATAACTGTGATAAAGTAAACCCTCTCACAGTTATTACTAGAGACCGGATTATTTGCAATATAATAATGGTCGAAATATGAATGCAAATATGCATCTTAAATACTCGAAATATGCAAGAAAAACGCAAAAAGTGGCAAAATACGATACAATATAAAAATTAAATAGGTCCGAAATAATATATTTGTGAGTATTAAAAATCAACATACATAACGACTTGAACAAATTATTATTTTTGTTCCTTAAACTAAAACTTCAGTAATCGAGTACTGTTCCAAATTCTCAGTCGCAGTATTGAGTCTTCTTTCAATTATTGAAAAAGACTTGATAACAACTCTATTTTTGAATTTAGGTTCTTTATTTGCATTACATTTGGCACATTTGTGCATTTTTCTAGTTAGAAAGAGAAAAAAATGAGGAAATACACCCAAATTATGCACGATCAGTCGATGTCAGCTAAAATGTGCTATA
Source organism: Noctua janthina (assembly GCA_963576755.1). NCBI lineage: Eukaryota > Metazoa > Arthropoda > Insecta > Lepidoptera > Noctuidae > Noctua > Noctua janthina. Next base: position 13,784,290 of record OY755055.1, read on the forward strand.
TCTTAAAAAACTGGCCATAACATGCAAATACATATCCAATATGCATTTGCGTACAATCCGGTCTCTAGTTATTACAAAGCACAAAGTTAAATATTAGTTGTTTATGCGATTAAATATAAAGTGTTTGTTAAATGTAAAGTGTTAAGCCGTGCTTGCCTAGTTTGGTCTGTGGATGGGTGACCCCCCTTTACATACCGAGTTTCCTCCGTGCCTCGGAAAGCACGTTAAGCCGTTGGTCTCGGGTGTCATTTGTAGATCTTTGACAGTCGTTAGGTAGTCAGTGGCCCAAAAAGTCTGACAACCAGTCTTACCAAGGGGTATCGTATTACCTAGTACTAACTGGGTTGTGGAGGTCAGATAGGCAGTCGCTCCATGTAAAATACTGGTATTCAGCTGCATCCGGTTAGACTGGAAGCCGACCCCAACATAGTTGGGAAAAGGCTTGGCAGATGATGATGCGATTAAATATAAAATTTTTCAACGGAAATGGAAGACTCCATGTCTTCTGTGGTGGAAACTCTGTGTTGTCATTTCTTGAACATTTGTTATTAAAAAGTCTAAGGCGACCTTTTAAGGTAGATAGCTAAATTACATATTTTATTAATTAATAAGAAGTAGCTCTGAAGTAGCGCTTAGGAGTGGAAATCACCGCCTGCGTCGGTGTTCACAAGTTCATATGACCCCAAATCTATACATGTCGGAAGTTAATAGGCTTTTTTTGGGTTAGCTCCAACAAAACGACAAAAGAAGCGCAATTACAAAAGGGCACCATGTAAACAGAGATTTTCTCATCAGTTACACGTCTTTCGATGTACGATGTCGTTTACAGTAAATTGTTAAATATTTGTGGCGTTCAATCTTCAGATTTTAATGTGGCGCGCAGAAGCACTATGTCGGGGGGAAACTCCGCTGTCGCGGCAAATTGCCGCTCAGCGGACAGACCTCCGGCATGATCTCATGGCGACATGGAGAGAGCGACTGTCGCAACCCCGTGCAGGGCACGCCACCATAGTGGCGATAAGTCCCCTCTTTGAGGAGTGGCTAGAGAGGCGCCACGGCGCCCTCACCTACCGCCTGACGCAGGTCCTCACCGGACACGGTTGTTTCGGGAGGTTCCTGCACCGAATCGGGCGGTAGGAAACGCCCGGGTGTTTCCACTGCGAGGATCGTCCGGAGGACACGGTGGAGCACACCGAGGAGGTCTGCCCCGCTTGGGCGGAGCACCGCCGTGTCCTCGTAGCGGCGATTGGCGGCGGCGGTCTCTCGCGTCCGGCCTTGGTTCAAGCCATGGTCCGGGGCGAGAGGGAATGGGAAGCCGTCACCTCCTACTGCGAAGCAGTCATGCTAGTGAAGGAGGTGGCGGGACGTGAGAGGGAAAGAACCTCACGTCCCAGTCGCCGCGGGAGACGCCCTGGGCGTTGGGGGTCACGTGGTGGCTCCCGGCCACCGTAGGCGCGGGCCTGTGGACGGCGAGTTATGGGCCAGCTCGCCGTCCGGCCGTCTTATGACGACAGGCCGTGTCGACGGCGCGTTCGTGTTCCACGTGCGCCTCAAAGAGATGTCAGCAAGTAAGTAGGGGCCCGCAAGGGCCGATGCCTGCCAGGGCTGCGGGACTGTTCGAAAGAGATACCGTGGCCCTGGAACACAAAGGGCAAAGAAGGAACATGGATGGGTTTTAGTCAGTACAAGTCTGACACTCCCTTCCGCTCTGCCCAGAGTAGGGGGGGTCATTTGATGATTTCCCATCCGGAAAAAAAATAAAAAAAAAATCTCTGTCCTTAGGACAAGATTAAGGTCAAGAGTACGCCCATTTAAGATTAAAAAAAAACATAATGATAGTTTTTTTACAATGACAGACATCTGTTTTCTGGAACAAAATTAATGCTTAGATAAAGTGACTTTCTAAAAGCGATAACAGTGGTGAATAAATAGAAATATCAATCCAGTTTAGAAGATATTAAAATTCTTTAAAGAAGGACCCCTAAGCCCTCTCGTCATACATGACATTACATATGAGAGAAGGAGCAAGTTTTCTTGTTTAACACGTCATAACATCACGCTTATAATCCTCGAAGGGTTAGGCAGAGGTGTACCTAGTACACTCATATTTCGCCAGTTATGTTTAAGTCCCATGTAATAGGGGGCGAGTCTATTGCCATCAACAAGGCACAAATCCAGACTCCGTGGCTGCTACTGAAAAATTCCTGATGGAAAAACCCAATAACACTTGGCCCTACCCGGGAATCGAACTCAGGACCTCGTGCTTGCGTCCACTAGACCAACGAGGCGGTCGTTTTCTTGTTTACTATTCCAGTCATCCTGAACGTAACTGAAAACTGACACACAAAAAGCGATACCAAATACTAGCACAGTTTCTCAAATCAACTCTGAACAATATCCAAGAGTAAGAATTTCTATAGTGGCAAGTCATCATCATCATTCTCTTGTCCTTGTCCCAATTCATTTGGGGTCGGCGCCGCATGTCTTCTTCTTCCATACTTCTCTATTACTCGTCATCTCATCAGACACCTCCTTTCGTGTCATATCATTCTTCACACAGTCCATCCCTCGTTTCTTTGGTCTTTTTTTTTTTTTTTTTTTTTTTTTTTTTTTTTTTTTTTTTTTTTTGGATGGGAAATCATCAAATGACCCCCCCCACTCTGGGCGGAGCGGAAGGGAGTGTCAGACTTGTACTGACTAAAACCCATCCATGTTCCTTCTTTGCCCTTTGTGTTCCAGGGCCACGGTGTCTCTTTCGAACAATCCCGCAGCTCTGGCAGGCATCGGCCCATGCGGACCCCTACTCGGTTGCTGACATCTCTTTGAGGCGCGCGTGGAACACGAACGCGCCGTCGACACGGCCTGTCGTCATAAGACGGCCGGACGGCGAGCTAGCCCATAACTCGCCGTCCACAGGCCCGCGCCTACGGTGGCCGGGAGCCACCACGTGACCCCCGACGCCCAGGGCGTCTCCCGCGGCGGCTGGGACGTGAGGTTCTTTCCCTCTCACGTCCCGCCACCTCCTTCACTAGCATGACTGCTTCACAGAAGGAGGTGACGGCTTCCCATTCCCTCTCGCTCCGGACCATGGCTTGAACCAGGGCCGGACGCGAGAGATCGCCGCCGCCAATCGCCGCTACAAGGACACGGCGGTGCTCCGCCCAAGCGGGGCAGACCTCTACGGTGTGCTGCACCGTGTCCTCCGGGCGATCCTCGCAGTGGAAACACCCGGGCGTTTCCTCCCGCCCGATTCGGTGCAAGAACCTCCCGAAACAACCGTGTCCGGTGAGGATCTGCGTCAGGCGGTAGGTGAGGGCGCCGTGGCGCCTCTCTAGCCACTCCTCAAAGAGGGGACTTATCGCCACTATGGTAGCGTGCCCTGCACGGGGTTGCAACAGTCGCTCTCTCCATGTCGCCATGATATCACGCCGGAGGTCTGTCCGCTGAGCGGCAATTTGCCGCGGCAGCGGAGTTTCCCCCCGACGTAGTGCCTCCGCGCGCCATTCGTGCAGGCGCGCGAGGACTATCGCCTCCAGATCCCATGGCGGCAATCCGGCAAGGAGGCTAGCCGCCTCGCCGGAGATCGTGCGGTACCCCCGGATTAGCCTTATGGCTATCACCTTTTGGGGCGCGTTCAGGTAGTGGGCGGCTTGCCGCCTTAAAGAACGCGCCCACACCGGGGCCCCGTAAAGAGCCATGGACCGCACGACCCCCGCGTATAGCCTCCGGCAGGAGGCGTTTGGACCCCTCAGGTTGGGCAAGAGCCGCTTGAAGGCAGCCCCTGTCCGTTCCAGTTTGGGAGCCAAACGTCGGAAGTGCTCCACGAAGTTCCACCGGCTGTCGAGGACGAGTCCTAGGTACTTCAACGTCGACCCGACGCCGATGGAAACCCCTCCCGCCGTCAGTAGGGATCCCGACGGTGGCGCATTCCGAGGCCCATGAAAACACATGGCCTCGGACTTGTGCAATGCCACCTCGAGACCCAATTGCCGGATCCTATCCACGACTATCGCAACCCCGCGTGTCATGTTTTCGGCCGCCGCCTCGTGCGACCTCCCTTGTGCCAGTACCAGCGTGTCGTCAGCGTAGCAAACTACGCTGACGCCGGTAGGGAGGTCGGCGCGCAGCACCCAGTCGTAACCGATGTTCCACAGGGCCGGTCCTAGAACCGATCCCTGTGGAACACCGCACGACATCTCTCGCCGGTTCCATTCTCCGCTCTGACCAGGGTAGATCACGGCCCTATCCGTCAAGTAGTCCCCGACCACACGACGAAGGTAGGTTGGCACCCGGTGATACCGGAGTGCCTCCCCAATGCAGCTCCAGGGCATGGAGTTGAAGGCGTTGGCGATGTCAAGAGACACCGCCAAGACGACACCGCCCCGGGACACCGCGTCCCCCGTCGTGAGGGCTCTCACGCGCATGATGGCGTCCACCGTGGAGCGCCCCTTGCGGAAACCAAACTGGTGTTCCGCAAGATCCGGCCCCATCCCCGCAAGGTGCCCGGCGAGGCGGTTGGCAATGACTCTTTCGAAGAGCTTGCCCACCTCGTCGAGCAACACGATGGGCCGGTATGCGGACGGAGAGTCCGCAGGGCGCCCTGGTTTCCGGATGAGGACCAGCTTCCCCGTCTTCCAACGAAGCGGAAACTGGCCTCTCTCCAAGCATGCGCTTAGGAGCCCTTCCAGTCGGGGCCCGAGAGCCTCAGAGGCCAGGACCCAGGCTTTGCCAGGCAAGCCATCGGGTCCCGGGGCGGTGTTTCTGGCTTTCAGCCTGCGTACCGCCACTCTCAGGTCTACCCCAGTCACCTCCGGAACGTCGTCATCGTCATCGGTGTGGTCCGCTTCCGGCACCGCACGCGGCGGCGGAGCCATAGGCGGGGGAGGATGCTCCCCTCGCGAAGGGAACAGAGCGCTCACCACGTCCCCCACGAGCTCAGGCCGGAGACTCTGCGTTAGCGGGGGGGCCCGGGTGCGGAGTTTGTCCCGCACCATCTTGTAAGGGCGCCCCCACGGATCTCCGTTCAGAGACTCCAGCATCTCCTCGCGGGCCAAATTCTTGGCCCGCCGGACAGCCTCTTGGAGGGCGGTCTTCGCCGCTCTGTACCCCTCGTACAGCTCCGCTTCAATGGCTGCCGCATCCGGAGGGCGGATGCGGAGCCTGCGATGCCTGGCGTACAGGCGCCGCGCGGCAACGCACGCCTTGCGCAGAGACGTCAGCTCTCGCGGTTTCTTTGGTCTTCCTCTACTCTTATACCCATCCACAGTCTTATTCAAAACTATAGTGGCAAGTAAAGTTCTAAATATCATGCTACATAAACATAAATTAATTTTATAGTACCAACTAATTACTAGTTATTTCAACGACTTCGTTCCAAGCTGTTCTACTTGAACTGATATCAGATCATATCCTCAATATATGTTCCAACTTCACCCCTATAAGGAACTCGCACCTTTCTAATAAATCAGCTAGTTCTAACATTTATGGCCGTAATATATTTGCTCGCACCGCCTTCAGTGTGTTGAGAGCTTCAAGAAATAGCAAGTGTAACCAAAGAGCTCTCGATAAGGAAGCAGCACCCAATAACAATTAACCGGTGTTAACTGCGCCTGCGCAGCCTCAAGTGTCATTTATCTCAGTACCGGAGATCACTTTGCTGCACTAGTTAAGAAATATTGTTATTAAATAAATATTGCTTTATAAATGCATGCTTGCTTACAGGATCCCTAAGGCGCTGAGATATTTCTTGAGCCGTGTGCTCGTTAAAATCACTTAACAGCACTTATATCCATTGGTTTTTATAACGGTTGTGAAATAATATTGTATGGTTGGCGGCGAGCTTTTCGTGTTGTTAATTAGTGCCATAAATTTTCGTTCAAAATTTTCCGAGTTTCCTCCGTGCCTCGGAAAGCACGTTAAACCGTTGGTCCCGGCTCTCATTTGTAGATCTTTGTCAGTCGTTACAGGTAGTCCAAAAAGTCTAACAACCAGTCTTACCAAGGGGTATCGTGTTACCCAGTACTAACTGGGTTGTGGAGGTCAGATAGGCAGTCGCTCCATGTAAAATACTGGTATTCAGCTGTACCCGGTTAGACTGGAAGCCGACCCATCATCAACTAACATAGTTGGGAAAAGGCTAGGCAGATGATGATGAATATAAATTTTACGTGTCTACCAATATTTTGCATTGTTAACCCTTATAATGGTGAAGAAACCCTCGAACCTTGAGCATGATTGGCAGCCCGCACTCTAATATGGCTATTACTTAGTAAGCGTCACATTACGCTTAATAACATTATTTAAATAATTTTACGATCCATTAATACTACCATAAAATCACGCCTGTTATCCCCGAAAGGTTAAGCAGAAGTGTATCGAATAGTACACCCACATTTCTCCAGTTATGTTAAGTCCCGTGGGATAGGGGGAGAGCCTATTGCCATCAACCGAGCGCGAATCCAGCCTCCGTGTCTGCTTCTGAGAAATTCCTGATATAAAAACCCAATAACACTTTGCCCGACCTTGGAATCGAACCCAGGACCTCATGCTCAGCGATTGCGCATACGACCACTCGAATACCGAGGCAGTATGATTAATTAACACTAGTTGAATAAAAATAAAGGAGCATATTTTGCATAAAACGCTTTTTAAACTTATCAGTACCAAAGCCTGTTTTGCGAATCTTGTCCATAAAGTATAACAAAGACACTAAAGGCAGTCACAATTCCAAAGCAAACATTACGAAAGGCAGCCCTCCAGACCGTCACTAGTAATCTCATTTATCACTGTAATCACAAACCATTGACACGTCCAAAGTACGTAGTGTTTACTCAGCGAGCGAACCGGCGAATAAAGCATATGCTACAAGAGATGATAGGGACCGCATATAATCAGCGCAAAGCAAGACGGAAAAAGCCTCCGGGTTCGTCATTAACACTCAGAGAAATCAACATGACGTAATTTCAGACATCACTGTTGACATAAAACTTTGACACTTTTATGGTGTACTAACTTATTTCCGCGCCGAGTTTGGTAAATGTCCCACGGGATCGTACTACCGGGATAAAGAATATCCTATATGTTAAACCAGGTTATAAAGTATCTGTGACCCAAATTTCACCCAAATTCGTTCAACCATTTTTGCGTGAAAGAGGGACAAACATCCATCACAAACTTTCGCATTTATAATATGTAGTAGTAAGATAGTAACTATGTATAATTTGGTGGTAAAGACATGGTAATACGATTGAAGTGCAAGTGCAGAGATTTTATGAATGGACTTATCAGTGACTGGCAAGTCGCCAGCGGTGTAGCATGTGTAGACTTTAACAGCTCATTTGGTGAACCGCCATCTGAAAGATTTATTTGTTGAATTGATAAATGTTTCAATAGAATTGTTTAGCCAGAAAAATGCCTAATAATCAACATAGTTATGTGTGGTCTGATATACATGGCCTGGCCACTGCTAGGCTGTAAGTACTTATAATAAAATTAATTATTCATAAATAGTCTAATTTATAAATGATAATTGATTCGCTAAGAAGAGGATCAAAGAGTTGCCACAAATAAAAAACAATTAAAAATGACCTAGTTTTAAAAATAAACCTGCTTATTATTTTTCAGCCATATCATTTTCTTATTCAATTTTCGCTACCTCTCAATTCCTTTCAGAGTTCGCGATCGCGACTAGAATAAGATCTCAGGTTAAACTAAGATGTTAGATGTCTATTAACGTCAATTTAAGGTTTTGCACAGTCTACCTTCACTTGTTAGCTTAATCGTTCCCGTTTCTAGCCTCCGAGGAGCTTAGCTCTCAAGTGATTTTGAATTCAATAGCCTCAATGCGTCCTGGTTAAGAACGGTATTCTTAAGTACGATTATTATACCGTTCCGTAATGAATTATTTGAAATTCTTGGTAAGTATACACGTACCTATGGTTTAGTCTCACATTGTTTTACTGTAAATCGCTTACATTACTATAATAGTGTACTTATATTTGATTACTTTACCAATAACTTGTTTAGGGACTTGTTTATTGAAGTAGTTTACAGTTGTTCAAAATGTTAAATCAAATCAAATCATTTATTAACAGATCTTCCAATTAAATTTGTTGGTAATAATAATACACATACGATACGGCTCGTATTGTGAGGAGGTTCCTGTCTCTGGGGCCTTAACACACAAAAAAAAAAAAATGAAAAAAAAAAATAATGATGTAAATGTTTTTTTATATTTTTTTTTTAAGAAATATTTTAAAATATGTAAAATGTGTATATAAAACGAATAAAGGAATAATACACAAACAGTTAAAAAAGTCATGACAATTATGACGCCAGGAATAATACAAAAAAAATGTTTCGGTATACCAAGTTAAATCATTCTTCAAGTAAAAACAGCAAAAATACAGGAACAAAGACACATCGTGCTTCTAATTCAGCACATAACAGCACACTTTTTACTCTTTAATTATATATTCCATCAATACATAAACAAGGCGGTAATCTATCGTGCAAACGAGACGCCTACTTTGCATATAAGCCAGTAAAAAGCCAACTTCATCGCATTAAAGAGTTCATCAGAATTTCCAATACTCTGTTTTCATGCAAATTTTTTCATTGTCAAGATTGGCACGTAACCATTGAAGGCAGGACTGAAGAATCTATGATCTGAATGCATATAATTATGGGTACTTAGTCGAGTTTAGCCGGTAATATTATTCTGTGAGATCTGGCAACACTCTCGGTTCACGTGTCTGGAACTTGCTTTATTTAATTGATTAGAAATGGTTGCTGATACTTAAATTGGATTTAAATTATTGCCTGTCCTTGTCATTTCATGTCTATTGTGGAGGTAATAAACTACTACGGAGTCTGCTTCAAAAAGTTGCAGGATTCAGGTTCTTGGAGGGATTAGTTACTGAGATAATTATTTCTGTGTGTGAGATGGGATTTTCTAAGCCGTGAATCACTATTTAGTAATTTGATCTTAAAACTCGTTATCTGCTACCAACGACCAAGAGATAGTAATCGTTATCTCGTCATTAAAATCATGTTTATCGCACGATTATCATAAAATGAAATAATTGATTGCTGTAATGTAGCTATTTTAGTTCTTTCTAGTTTTCAGAACAAATTACAAGAGTAGTAATTATGATTCTGTGATACAAGACTGTCAGAAAGTCTTTGGAAATATTTATCGATTTCTTTCTTCATGAACATTGATAAAAGAAGAGATATTAATCTTATTTAATTAGCTGATAAATTAAGTTAATTAACTAATAAATAAATTATTAATTATCAATGATTGGTTTCGGGTTCTGCAAATGTCAATGCGTATTGAATAATTATTATACATTTTATATTTAAAAACTCCGAACATATTGACTGACCATTTTAAAATTCGCTTTTAGTTTTTTTTTTGCAATTGGATTAACGGTGTTGCCTCATTTGAATTGTCACGAGTCTCTTCAAAAACAATTTGAGGTTCGAGTAGTCCTTCATGTTTTATTTCGTAAGTACTTGTAATTGTTTGCAAACACGCAAACAAAGTGGGAAGTATTTGCTTTACACTTCATTTCATGTCGGCTTTTATACTTTACAACTAAAGTTTTACCATGCGACAAATAGCTGAATCATGAAATATCAACTCTAGGTATTCAGTCGAACGTTTGAAATCGAACAGTCGGTTTTATAAGGCATTCAATTTAGTTGTCACCTAATGTTAGTGAAAACTGGTATCAATGTTTTTGTCCTGGTACCGTTATGTGCGGTTTAAAACAGTTTATTTCTGTAGATGTTTGTGTAAACAGACGTATATCGGTATTAAAGATGACGGGGGCTGTTATGTGGCTATGTTAGAGGATTATTAGCAGTAGATTGGATGTTGTGTCCGACTCCCGCGGCGTTGTTAGGCAATTGATACATAATTTACAGTTAAGTGACTGCACGCGCTTTATTGTTCTGTTAGACTATTTCATTGTAGCTTTCCTATTTAAGTGTACCGGTTGTCAAATATGTTGTTTGAGTTAGGACTTTGTTTCACAATTAAATCATAATGACAGAAAAATGTTTAGAAACCTTTGGGTAACCTAACATCACGCCAAGGTAGTGGTGTATCAGTTATGTTTAAGTCCCATGTAATATGGGGCGAGGCTATTGCCATCAACCGGGCACAAATCCAAACTCTGTGCTGTTACTGAAAACTCCTGATGGAAAAACCCAATAACACTTTGACCGACCTGAGAATTGAGCCCAGGACCTCATGCTCAGCAGTCACGCTTGCGACCACTATCCCAACGAGACAGCCCTTTGGCGATCTTTGGATATTGTAGAATTTTGGAAAGCGATTAACGTAGTCTTACAAAAATTATAAAGTATCTGTGGCGAAGGTTCCTTACAACTCGATTCTTACCGGCTTCCCTTTGAAAAATGGTACAATCAGTATTCTATAGACAAATAAAATAATCACATTAAAGATATGTACTCCGGCTTACCTCATACAAAAGTAGATCATACAAAATTGAGCCTTCGCTACTGAAGTAGTAGCGAAGGGTCAATTTTGTATGATCTACTTTTACTTTCATATTATCATGTCGAACTCTTGCACCTACTTTTAAAGTGGTATAGTGCAGTCTAGTGCTTGCATTTAACCACTTTTGTTTGCTGCAAAAAGTTTAGTGATGTGCCGGAAATTATTCGAATTATACCATTAAAGACATGCAAATAGAGGCGGTGCCGTGTATGGAATAATTGTTTGACACGAATACGCAGCAAAAAACGCATCGATGATGCTAATAGAGATGTTCGAATTAACTATTAATGTTTTAGATACGTTTGCATGATTAATTTAATTAATTAAAATTAAATGCGATCTTTATAGCAGATTTATTAGTGACGGACATTTTTGTTATCGACAGCTGGATTTGTTTTTTTTTCTGCTGGATTTTTTAAAATTCATAATTATGCCGGTTCCGCCGAGGCCGGCCCAGAAAGAGGTGGCGAGACGATCTGGACGCGTACCGCGAAGGCTGGTTCGAGGACGCACGGGTAAAGAGCACATGGAAAGAATTGGGGAGGCCTTTGCCCAGCAGTGGGACAGGACAGGCTACTAAAAAAAAAATTATTATGAGTTTGATGATCAACTATTTATTTATTTTTTATCATTCTCTTTTTTATGAGGAAAGGGTTTGGATTTTTTTTGTATGATGCGTGGCCTGCCTTATTTCCGCCATTTTATATTATTTAAAGCAGCGTTCAAGATCACGGAAAAAAAATACATTATAGCCTGAATTTTATTAAAAGAATAGCCAAGTTTCAGCTGAAAATTCCATATTTCAATCTAGTCCAATCTTCAGTCAAACTTTCGATTTTTTTGCAGTCATTGTTATTTTAACTAATCTTATTGTGTCACGACTCATATCATATTTCTAGACCCGTTCAATTCTAAACTAAGTTTTTTTTTTGTAAAACTTCCTTAGTGCTTTCAGCACCTTTTTTTGCACGAAAAAATACATCAATACTATTATTATAAGCCGCAGCACTCTATAGACTATACCTAGACTTAAAATCAGACAGACTAAACGGGACTGAATCGAAACGAGCTCAGAAGCTAGCGATTGTCTGGTCTCTGACAAGCGACAAGCGATCGACTCCCGATATTCTGACGAGGTTTAGTTTCCAACGAGGTGCATTCAATTCTAAGTGCCACTGATCCTATTTGTAAGGAATTTCGAAAGCTATCTGAGATATTAGGTATGTATGAGGTGTTTCCTTTACTCGTTTCACAATAGAGAATTTATGACAGCTCAAATGTGAAATTGCAAAACGTAATTCCTCCGTTTCCGGTACCCAAGAATTGCTCTTGAATAATTTTTTGCTTATGGCTCTTTTATAAATATTCATACATAAAGGGCTTTGAATTACATAATATATTTAGACTGCCTAACTTCCGGAATTTTATTTTATTTTCAAAATGGTGTAAAGCCAAGTCAGAGGCGCATGGGCTGTATAAAAACACCAGGTTAGGCACTAACCACACGATATCTTTATCGTGTGGTTAGTGCTTAACCTGGTGTTTTTACTTGAAACTTGGCTATTCTTTTAATAAAATTCAGGCTATAATGTATTTTTTTCCGTGATCTTGAACGCTGCTTTAAATAATATAAAATGGCGGAAAAATAAAATAGTGCTAAATATTTACATACAAAAGCTGTTCCAACTTCAAATGGCTTAGGCGGCAAAAATGTTTCATTTTTAATTCCACGCCGATTATGCAAACGGCCAGCGTTATCAAAATACATCATTTTTTTGAGGTCACAATTATAAAGTAGCTGAACTTCTGTGGATTCGAATTTTGTAAGATTAGGTTTTGTTTTATTAGAAAGATCAAAGAAAAGATGGATGGATTGTGTGAGGAATGATATGAAGCGAAAGGAGTTAATGATAGCGTGACGATTGACTGGGGTAAATGGAAGAAAAAAACGTGTTTCGCCGACCCCAAATAACAAGGGGCAGGTCAGGAAGAGGATAAGGTTTTTTTTACGTTTTCAGTACCCACAGTGCTTTGATTAGCAGGAACCGATATTATTTTGTTTTAACATCATCTGCCCAGCCTTTTTCCCAACTATGTTAGGGTCGGCCTCCAGTCTAACCGGATGCAGCTGAATACCCGTATTTTACATTGAGCGACTGCCTATCTGACCTCCACAACCCAGTTAGTACTAGGTAATACGATACCCCTCAGTAAGACTGTTTGTCAGACTTTTTGAGCCACCTGTAACGACTGTCAAAGATCTACAAATGACAGCCGGGATCAACGGCTTAACGTGCTCGGAGGAAACTCGGTATGTAATGGGTGGTCAACCATCCACAGACCAACCTAGGCAAGCACGGCTTAACCTAAAGACCGATCCGAGTGGCTGCTGATATTTATCCACGAGCTTCTCTTTATTATTCTGTTTTAACAAAGTAGGAATATTGAAAAAACAATGCCCAAAATTTAAAAAAAAACCTCGAACTATTTCATAATTTCACGAAATATCGCACTGTCAGTTATTCAATAAACATACGGAACTATACAATCGCACTCTTGTCTGTTTATCAACAAGACGTCTCCCTGTAACAGTACAGGAGCCAGTTATGGACTGAGCCGCAAAATATTCAGTACCACTTTGTTATAAAGTAAAATCGGCGCTGTAGTGAATATATTCATACCGTATGTGTTCCTGTTTCTAAAGCCTATGTTATTGTAAGTGGGCAGTTTCTAAGTGTACTGAAGTTATCTAGAGGAAAGTTTTATGTTTGTTTGTAAGGAATTTACATGGAAATTGATTATTAGGTTAAAATCGTTGACTGAATTAGATAGCTTTAAAGTCTAGCTATCGTCGTTTGTATAGTTTCCATAAGGTGCAACGAGACTGTAGTAATTTCCGCATTATCAGTATGGACTTTGTGGTGCAATAAATAAGAGTGAAAGTTCATCAGTCAGTTTATTATTTTCAGAGGTGTATATTACTTACAGGCTTTCCAATAGTTATGCTTCTGACTACATTTGCACGCTGCTAAACATAAAACAACGTATCGTTTATGAAACGATAGCTACATTATCATAAAAAGTTCATCAGTCAGTCAACATTTATGATTTCGATTCCGCCCTCGCGCATAAATAAAACAGATTCCTGCTACAAACAAAAAAAAATATGTATCAGGAACAAAAACTTCTTTTGTTGAGCTTGAGTACATACAGGGTGAAAACAGACCCTTTACGAAGCCGTCAACCAAGCATTCTGTACATCAAACAAAGTAACTTTACGCAAAAATTATTGTTGGGAAACGACTTTTTTTTTGGGGTGAAAAATCACGTTTTACGGTAGGACTCGATGGAACGCACTCAAAGCATTGTGCTGATGGATGGAAAAAGTAAACATCTTACATTAAAAAACGTATTTAAAAAAAAAATTGTGAAAACGTTGGAACTTTGACCCCCAATATCTCTGTAATTAGAAGGTTCCCAGTTATGGTCTAGAACAAAAAAAATATTGCAAAGGTGGGGAAAACAAGTGCCTTTCGGCTTCATTAAGGGTCTATTTACACCATTAATTTGTACTCATGAGATGACGATTCAAAGAGAAGTAAATATGAAAGAAGAGGACATGATGCGCCGACCATAAATTAATTGATTGTAAAAAAGGGAGGAGAATAATGATGATGAATAAATAACATTCGATTTCGTCATGGATCGCAGAGTATGCCAGCTCAAAAATCTGAGCACAGAAAGAAACCTATGTAACTGACAATGCATTTGTAAGTATAATACGCCTAATAGTTAAAATTCAGTTAGGTATGTTGGTACCGCTGCGAGCCTTAAACAGCGTTGTGTCATCGCTGACCAGAACCAACCGTTAAGTCTTTCAACTGCGATGAATAAACATCAAACAACAAACAATGTACTCGTATGAGCACATGTTTTTGTGTGATATGGAAATTCTCAGATGAAGGTTTTGATAAAGACGCCATGATATGAACATCAATATTTATTTAATACTTTAAGCACACCATGTAAGTACAGAGGCTGATTTAATGCTAAAGACATTCTCCTTCAGTTGTGGAAGGGACACTGACGCGATAACGGTTACCGTGTATTCAGGACATCATTCTAAACTCATCAGTAATTTAAAAAAAAGGTGTGAATTCCGTGGCTGCTACTGAGAAAATCCTGTTGAAAAAGCCATTTGCCCTATCCGGAAATCGAACCCGGACCTCACACTCAGCAGTCGCGATTAAAACCACTGGACCAACGAAGTAGTCCCACAGTGGCAGACAACTCGAAATATGGTCCAAAATTGTTCCAAATTCAAAAAGTAGAGTAGTAGTACTAGAACGGTACACAATCTCCCAAAAATCCGTGAAGCCGTCAAATCGCGATGACACGCTACTAACAGCCGAGTAAATGGCACTATCCAAGAAATAATGGACAATGACCATTTCAGAATGACTGTTTATTGGCTCTTTTTAACGAGATATTTTATTTTTATTAACATCGTAAAAAAAAAGGATTTTTTTTCAAGAATGTTAAAGAAGAAATGTTTCTTTTGCTCTATTGTAAAAATGTTCAGTTAATGAAGTTGCTAGGCTACCGAGGCTTGATGCAGCAGACTTAGGCGGGTGTTACTCAGGTCGGCTGGATTTGGCACAGCCAGGTGGTGGCAAACCCCAAATGATTCAGCAACTCTACAGGGTGTATGGGACAGCCCTCCAGAAACTGACAGGTTGCATTCAGCTTCCTTATTTTGAATCATATTCCACGGGAATTTTTCTCTGGACTTTTTTTTAATCGTTTTTTCAGTTACTATTCAATCTAAAATTACATTCTCTGTACGCAGCTCTCCATTTATGTAAATAATACGGCTAAAATTTAAAAAAAAACAACACTGGGTGTTTAAATACTCTAACGAACGACTAGCGAAATCAGCTGTTCATTTTCTGCCTAGCTACGAGTTCGAACTCGTCGTCGCGCTTGCCGTTCGCCATGTGCGTTTTGCCACGGCAACGATACATTGCATATGGGGGAAATAAAACAAATCATATTTATTGGATTGCCATAACGTTCCTGAAATAATTTCTTTTAGTATGATATCCTGAATTCACCTTATCGTTAAATACGGTGGAATCGAATGAGTTGAAACGAACAAGTGTGTAACACCTGTTTTCAAAATATAAATTAGTTTTGAAAAAATCAATGCAAATCCCAACAACAATAAAATTCTCAGTCAAACCAAAGATTAATACAATAAACAGTAATACAATAAAATAATATTCAATGCAAAAATTTATCGGCATCATAAAAACTTTGCCTGAATAAATCCATACAGATCGAGTAGTGGCGTTCTTGTGATTGATTAACGGCGATTTGTATCAAGTGCTTATGTCTGCGCACGCGCAGGTATCTGGCGGCTGTGACGGTGCGTGCGCGGGAATCTTCTTACCGTCTGTTAAAGCTTATGTTCCTGTTTAGATAATAGAATAATAGAGTATCAATGAATCTGTGTGGATTGTGATCTTAGATGTGTGGAGGAGAAATATGGAACGATAATGTTTGTATACGTATTGTTTTGAAGTAACAGTATTTTAATTTGAATAGATGTTAATTTTTTTTTTAAATTTATCACTAGTTTCGGTGAAGGAAATTATTGTGAGGAAACCAAACTTGCCTGAGAGATATTTCTCGACGGCATGTAAAGCCAAGTCAGAGGCCCGTGGACGGCATAAAAAGTCTGACACAAGGTAAGAACACCACACGAATAAAAAAAAAAATATTTTCCTGACTTTTTCGAATAAAAATGTGGGCTATTTATTTGAAATATTCCATTAGAAAGAAAATGAGTAATGATTGGGTTCTATGATAAGTTTAGATAGAGTACATATTCACCCAATTCCTAATTAGTATGCAAAGATAGATAATTGATTTACAAGGTGGATGGAACACCGACGCTAAAACGGTTAGAACGTATTCATTCCAAATGGCCACACAAAAATTTTTCATTGGCAATATCTACACGGTTAAAATGTATGGAACAACAGGTTTTTTTATTCAAATTACCGATGGAAAATTTGGTGACCGTTTTAGCGTCGGCGTCCCCTTCTACCCTGTATACAACATGTAACGTAATTAACGCACACCCTCAGACACCTCAATTAGTATATTATGTTATAATCATAATACATACAATGAATTTTTAGTTAAACATATATGAGCATTGATTATTGATTGATTTAGTTATACTAATTCCGGAAGAATGTTGTGGTCACAGTACAAATCCACGAACGCAGACAGTCGCACAACTAGGTATGAGGGTCTTGTTAGCCTAGTAGGTATTCGCTCGCGTTCGAAACGAGTTAACGAGTTTTTACTGTAATTTACGTAGTTTTAATTATTTTTGGGAAAAAAAAATACCTATAATAAAAATTATAGAAATCGATTCAGTAAACGATTCTGAACAAACTAATTTCAGGATGTGCGTTAATTATGTTACATGTTGTATATTTAGGTATTAGCAAAGTTGTCAGTCTCGCCACGGAATGCCGCATAGAAAAACTGAATTGAATACACTATTTTCTATTCAAAGAATGAGGGCTTCCGTCAGTTCCGTTCAAGGTTTTGCTATGATCTATCAATTCATACACACCCAACAGCTGCGGCCACACCCAGAGAAACTCAGAGATATCTGCTAGTAAAAAGGTGTACAAAAACTTATCAAGCGGCGGTTCTAGTAATAATGTCATCATTCCTGTGTAATGACACGATGTGGTTTGTTGTAGTCGGTTACAAGAACTTACCACTAATGTGCTATGTAATAGCTGGGACCATTGTAATTACGGACTGTCTAGTAAGGCAGCATGAGGTCCTGGGTTCGATTCCTAGGTCGGGCAATGTGTTATTGGGGTTTTCCACCAGGAATTTCTCAGTAACAGCCACGGAGTCTGGATTTGTGCCGGGTTGATGGCATTAAGCATCACATTAGCCCTCTATTACATGAGACTTAAACATAACTGGCGAAATGTGGGTGTACTACACTATGTTATGTTATTGTAATTTATGCAGCATGCAATACATAATAACCGAACCTGAGGGCGTAGACAAGAGGCTTTCGCTTTCAAAGTTTTTCTAAAACGACATTTAACACGACTGATATAAGCTCTTTAATAGCTTATGACAATTCAGTACATTTTTGACTATTCCATTAACGTTATCCTCACAGAACGTCACTTAATCCAGTTAGGTAGGCCATCTGTGATGAGACTTTATTTCGTTTGATGTAAGGGCATCATTCACTGTCTGTTGGCCAATAGAAACATCGTGAGGAGACCTAGAGTGTGGATGGTAGGAGTGTGGGTGTGGTTCTCGCACATTTTTCTATAAGAAATAAAGTTTGCCCTGTGTAGAAAGGACAATCACAAGCCAGTTATAGGAGTACTGCTAAACAAACTCCTATCGATCCTTAGAACAATACCGTCACCTCTCACTCATCTTCAACTCACAGGACACGCCTTTATTTGCTACCTCAATATTTTATGCGAAAATCTATCTAAACTTTATATAATCGAATGCATGTTTTGAACTTCCTTATGGAACCATTTCCAAGGGTTTTAGGAAAACATTTCTTCGAACTAAAACAAAGCTAAGTATATTAGTAATAGTATCTCGTTCACTGAATTCGATAAACTTCTGGATTCTCGCACTAATGGAGATAAACCTTAGTAGTAGTCTCTTCCGCGTCTAAGGTAGGGCTGTCGAACACGAAACGTGTTTGCAATTAAAACTCGGGAAAATTGAATTTATTAGAGATGCACGTCTGTCCTTTCTTGAATCAGATATCGAATGGAAGTATTGAGTTTAAAACCCGCAAAGGCGTTGAAACTGGATTGGTGCGAATAATTATTTAAGTCTCCAGCACATGAATTACCCCGTGATAACATTACTTTGATCATTGAAACATTAGCTTTATATTTACATTGACTTTATCTGTCTGTCTCATCTGTTGGCTACTAACTAGTTATTTTTATTGCTGACAGCATCTTTAAACATGCAGTTGTTATTTTTATAAAAATAACGCCTTCAAGGCATCATTAGCTGCCATTTCGCAAATTACTCGCTTGGTGTGTCGATATTACTTTTTTAAATCATTTACAGCCCTAATAATCTCGTGGATGTGCAGGCGCGTAAAAAATGGCGGGCGTTGAGTACACACGTGCGACGCACATCGATCGATGCAAGATGCAATTATACCGAATCCGTTTCTGTACGGCGATTGGTGCAAATGTATGTGGAATTATAGATAGATACTTTATATGATCATCCGTGGATGGGTGACCGCCCATTACATACCGAGTTTCCTCCGAGCCACGAAAAGCACGTTAGGCCGTTGGTCCCATGTCCCATATCCCATTGATCCGCTGTCATTTGTAGATCTTTGACAGTCGTTACAGGTAGTTAGTGGCCCGAAAGTCTGATAAACAGTCTTACCAAGGGGGAAAAGGCTAGGCAGATGATGATGACTTTATATGAACAAGCTGTTAGTGGAGAAATGACCAAAGAGATAGAAGACGTCGTTCTGTTTTCTTATTAACCTATTTATAATTTTAATTTCAAAGATATTTTACCTATTCATTTCCTGAGTAGAAATACTAACGATTTCTCATCTCAGTCATTAATTGACCAGCTTGACAGCTTTATTCCAGCTGTGTTTTCTTAAGACCTGTTATAGAGTAAAAATTTAAAATGTTCTCTGCATAAACCTTAACCACGAAACAAGCTTGGGATCCCCATGTAGACAGGGTAGCTATACGTTATCCCATACATTGTGGTTTTACACAGAAAATAGAGTAATAACATCCACCACGCCTTTGTGTTGTCCTACGAGCTGATATTTCTAATAATAATACACCTACTCTATAATAAATTGATTCCTAATAATAATATATAAATAAAAAAAAGTTTATCTAATAAATAATAATTAAAAAGCGTAACCATGAACATGCATGATACGCATTTATTAATGAACTTGATCAGTTATCTGTAAACATGTTTATTGACATTTTTTATCAACATTTTTATTTTATAGGAGCTGTCAATCTGGTAGCACTTAGCACTTTTGCAAGCGTAGAATTTACACTTAGATCTTTTTTACTTATAAGAACTGATTTGATTATTTTTTTTATAATAAAAAAAAAAAAAAATATTACAAATTAAATAAAGCAGTGAAAATCGAAAAGGTGATTACTAATATTAGAAGCCTTAACTGCTTACGTAAGAATACCGCATCGGAAGAAAGGAAATGATTTTTTTTTACATTTCCTAAAATGCACCCTTTTTGCTTACAGCAGAAGTTTAAATTCGATTAAAAAGTACACACAGCTGGATAAAAATGCCCAGATAATATTGTAGCACAAGTCTTCGTCAATTTATTCTATTTTCTCCCATGTAATATTTGAACCGATAATCCAATAGTAGCTAAAAGTGTTACAAAAACATAAAAACTGCGCTCTCCACGGCAATTATTCATCGTGAACCAAGAAATAAATAAAACTACAAACATAATAAAAGAAAAGCAACGCTGAAGAAATGATATGAACATGTAACATTAAGTGCAGACAGGCGGTTACTTGTCCGTGTAGGATTACACGGTCGGTGCCTGGGTTGCTAGATCGAGTTTCTGAATTTTCCACTTGTTCAAATGTTTTTTGCCTTGTTCAAAGTGTATTGCTACATTGCCTTTTTTTAAAACTATATTTATTCACAAAATTGGCCAATAGATATGGTAAACTGAATCGTGGAATACTCAAAGCTTCCAAAACTTCGCTTTCATTGTCACATAGAAGTTAAACTACATTTTTGTAATAATTTATTTGAACCTACAAACGAAATGTTGCAAAAAATATGTAATTCCGAAATTCAGTTCATTATTCATTCGGGATTAGGGCAAGAGCTTCTCCCAATTTATTTGAGGTCGGCGCAGCAAGTCTTCTTTTTCCATACTTCTCTATTAGTTCAGTGCGTGTTCATATTGTATTTTCTCTAAAAAAAATCTAAGAAGTCTTTTCCTCATTGTTTTCCACAAGAAGGATTTTTTCCCCTCAAAATTGAAAAATTCCCCCAAACTATAAACACTGGTCGACGCAGACGCAGGGAACAAACAAATTACGGGCAGACAGCACGCATTGAAAGCTATTCACGCCTGGAGGAGCGTCTTCCAGTTTATGTGCTACTGAGTTGTGATCAGTGGATATAGCCGTGCATTTGATGCAATATGTTGTTAATGCGTTAGGTGCCGTGTTCATCTGAGTTTCACACTTACGCTACTGGAGGTAGGATAAAAAGGCTGTTTTTTCGCATTTTGGGATTGACTTTAGCAAAATAATTTAAAAAGGACCGTGCAGAGGAAACATTTAGTTGCTATTCCCAATTTGCGTATTCACAACGTTTTTGTTGGATAATAGTCCTTTTTGATACAAGTGTGCAAAGTTCGTCAATGCACTTGAGGCGGGATTGCAATGACAATTTAAATGCTCACGCGTCCGGTAAGTCGATTTTCAATACATTTGCAAAGGACCAATTAATAATCAATTATGTTAAAACAGTGCTATTTTGAAAGCTATATACGGCTGGAGGAGCGTCTTCCAGTTTATATGCTACTGAGTTGTGATCAGCAGGTTATAGCCGTGCATTTGTTGGAATATGTTGTTAAGTGCGTTAGATGCCGCGTTCAGGTTTACTCGTAAAGCGCTTTTGGCTGTTTGATGGTTAATGTCTTGGTACGTTTGAGGTTTGTTGTTATAATTGAACCCCATCATCTGCCTAGCCTTTTCCCAAATATGTTCGGGTTGGCTTACAGTCTAACCGATTGCAGCTAAATACCTCTTAGAAAGACTGGTAGTAAAACTCTGGGGCCTCTGACTACTTGTAATGACAGTCAAAAATCTACAAATGACAGCCGAGACCAACAGCTTAACGTGCTTTCCGAGGCACGGAGGAGACTCGGTATGTAATAGGTGGTCATCCATCCAGGGACCAACAAGGCAAGCACGGCATATCCTGAAAATCGACCCGGGCGGCTGTTATTATTTAGCCACGAGCTTCTCAATAATATAATCGAACACCATACCTGTGAAAACATGAGTTATGAGCCTCATTGACGAGCAATGTAAATGTACTGGGAATTTCTGACGAGGAAAACCTTTACATATACTCCTCTAGCTAGCTTTCGATGTATAATTGACAGCTTAACAGAAAAGGTATTGGACAGGTACAGATCCTTCTGAAAACTTCTGCCCATTAAACTGTTTTTACTCAGAGGAAGGTTAGAATTTCACCGTCTCTTAATTTGTGGTAGCTTTCATGATAGACAGGACATGCAGAGCTTTTGGTTCTCCTGAAAAAAAAACACCTTATTACGCTTCTATCACGGTGTTACGTGTAGTTCTCGTTTACTGCGATATACCAGACATTAAAACCTATTCACTCTTCTAAGTGCCTTGCCATGTAAAGTTTATCGTCTAATACATGGTTATCAGATATATGGCGAAGCGTGTGCCGAGTTATGTTATCAAGAATGTTAGTTGTCGTGTTTTATTCGATAATCGCTACTTGATGTTCTGATGCTGTTGATAGATAGTGTTGTTAATGAAATACTGGAAAATTAGGTGAGTTACATTATATTTTGTATGAGCATTAAGTATTTAAAAAGTGGGATTCGTTTGATCTATTTTGTTGGGCTTTGATTGAGTCTGTTAGCTCAGGTATTCGTAGATGTGTGTGTGATTAAACTTTTCACCTTTCGTCCTCTAATATGCAAACATAAACCCACGTCTTATTCCTATGTGGATTGACTGAAACCACAAAAAGCCATCAAGCCATATTTCTTTCTTAAATAAAATCATGTTACGATAAAACCAAAGAAAGTTGAAAGCAAAATCGCCTACAGCACTTATTATATTTATGTTCGATTTCACAACAAAAAACAATTTATTATCGCTACTTATCAAAATATTTCACACAAACACCGTACTAAACCTGTAAAAAAAAATTCAACCAACAAACGATCTTATCGCTCATAGTCATAAAAGTAATACAAGCGATTACGATCGTCGTTAGAATCATGCCCATGCGCCGGTCCGGCCCGCCGCAGGCATCCCGCCGATTTGCGGGATTTGCGGGCTCCGGCAGATCCTGCGGGATATTTACCGTTTGCATTCCGAACGCCATAGGTGAGGCACGCTCGCCATCATCGCCGCGGATGGCAGGTGTAATTGGCGGTTGGAATATTTGGTTTGAGGATGGTCTAGTTATAAAAGAACGCGATTGCAAGTTGGTGCTTACCCACCTGAAGCATAAAAAAAATCATTGTAAGAAAAGGCTTGTTCTTACTTTTAAGGTAGGTACTGTAGCCTTAAATAAACATGTTTCATCATCTGCCTAGCTTTTTACCAACTACGTTGGGGTCGGTTTTCAGTCTAACCGAATGCAGCTGAGTACCAGTATAGTACATGGAGCGACTGCCTATCTGACCTCCGCAACCCTGTTAGTACTGGGTAATACGATACCCTTAGTAAGACTGGTTGTCAGAGTTTCGGGTAACTGACTACCCGTAATGACTGCCAAAGATCTACAAATGTTCAAATGCCGGGACCAACGACTTAACGTGCTTTCCGAGGCAAGGAGGAAACTCGATAAGTTATGGGTCCACGGACCAACCTTGGCTAGCGTGGCTTAACCTTAAGATCGACCCGAGCGGCTCTAATTATACAGTCACGAGCTAATTAAAAAAAAACATGTTTGTAGTCCAGAAAACATAGCAAATCGACATTTTGTTGGTGACAATAATGATGGAAAAGTCAGAAATGCATGGAGTTGACTTAAAAAAAACAGAAAACCTTTTGTAATCCCTTTGAAAGTTATTGTGGAAATAAGAAACGCTTCGAAAGCGATTATCAATATTAAGAAGCAGTGTCTAGTTTGATTTTTTCTTAACCCGGACTGTCCGACTCCTGGGCAAAGGCCTCCCCCAATCCTTCCACTTTTCTCGGTGTTGCGTCTCTTCTCGCCAATAAAACAACCAGGGATTTAACTAAACGACCAGCGATTTAACGAATCATGAACTTGGCACTGCGATATTGATCCATCAAGAAGCAGTCGCACGCGCAGGCTCTTTAAACCTTTATTAATGGTTACAGTTAGTATCAAAATGTTGTGATCCCGTGATTTCCGCCCGTAATCACTTCACCGGATACGTTCCCGATACAATTTACATTTATCGTAAGTACCCCTAGAATTATCGTTGGCATCAAACATAAACTCTAACTACAAGGCTTAACGATATTATTAATTTATTCATAAAATATTGACTGTGACTTAGTTTCCAGCTAACTAAGGTATAAAGTAGCCTTAATTATAGGCCGTATTTTCTTATGGGCATTTTCTTCATGAATATGACACTAGTTAAGATTTTTAGATATGTTTTAAAAATTTATAAAAATATTTTTTCTTTATTTTTTTATTTATTTAATCCATAGTATACATAACTTTATTTAACATAGCATACAACATCTGCCAAACTGCAAAGTAATTTTTCGGCAGTCGGTTCTTGCGGAATCCTATTAATATTCTAATTTAAAACTAGTTTATTGTAAAACTAAGACTAATACGTCGTACAAGTCATCCTGTATATAGTCTAGACTATACCGGGTGTAAACAGACCCTTCACATATCCGTCAACCAAGCATTCTGTACATCAAACTAAGTAACTTTACGCAAAAATTATTGCTGGGAATCGACTTTTTTTTTTTTGGGGTGAGAAATCACGTTTTACGGTAGGACTTGATGGAAAGCACTCATAGCATTGTGCTGATGAATGGATTGAATAGTACGAGGGTCATGGAGGTGTGTAAAGTAAAAATCTCACATTAAAAACATGTATTTAAAATAAAACTTGTGAAAAAGTTGGAACTTTGAACCCCAATATCTCCGTAACTAGAAGGTTTCCAAGTATGGTCTAGAACAAAAAAAATATCGCAGTGACGGGGAGAACAAGTGCCTTTCGTTTATGTTAAGGGTCTATTTACACCTTTTATATAGGGTGACTTTTACGACGTGTTGCTTCCAAGACGTAATGGT
Source organism: Noctua janthina (assembly GCA_963576755.1). Classification (NCBI taxonomy): domain Eukaryota; kingdom Metazoa; phylum Arthropoda; class Insecta; order Lepidoptera; family Noctuidae; genus Noctua; species Noctua janthina. The sequence goes on from OY755055.1 coordinate 13,808,957, forward strand.
GCGATTTTTTTTTGTATTAAGCACTCCAAAAAAACCAAAACCATGCCGAAAACCATGGGATTCGAAATAATTAAGTTTTGTGTTACTTAAACACTCTATGGAGCTCTCATGCCAAATGATAGACAAACAACTGTTTTAAATTGTTATAAATTAATGATTACGATCTTTTTGCAACAATTGCACTCTTCGCAAATAAAGATATCAGCTCAATTATTAAGTAGAAAGACTATTTATTTTTAAGGTTTGAAGTCGTTTTTTAACTGTAAAATTTTACGTTAAATTAAGTTCCCAAATCTGTTTTTAATTGCGGTTAGGAAACAGTGCAGAAAATAATCTGGGCCACAGATACAAAAATGAATTTAGATGTTAACTAATCCACATATATCTGGTTTACTGTACATCCCAGTGATTTGAATAATTGCAAAAACTAGTATATTTACTTAGCACCTTTTATGCAAAAATAAACCGTATGTAAATACAATAAATCTTAAAATACTTTTAAATTTTTAACTATATACGTTATCTCAAACATTTCTGGTGAGATGTGAATACATTACAACAAAGATTTTTTATTACATAAACATAACAAAAAGGTAGGAATAGGAAAAAGAGTGATTTCACACTAGAGATTATTTTACTGTTAACATCAATCATAAAGTCATTTTAGTGTAAAATATTCGTAAGATTGCCTCCACACTTATCGCGGTTATTTTCTCTTAGACGCAATGAGAGGTCTTTATTTGAAGAACTTGAGACTTTTTAGTAAAAAAAGTGATGGAAATTGTGCAAGATGTCTTGTTTAACTTTCTTACGTCACATAGACTCGGCAGTGATAAACGAGTAGGTCACAATCGTTCAAACACCAGCCATGTGAAAAGGTTAATCAAAAAACCATAATTACCTACTTAATATAATAACATTACACCTGTAATCCCCGAAGGGTTAGGCAGAGGTGTATCAAATAGTACACCCACATATCGCCAGCTATGTTTGAGTCCATGTGTAATAGGGGATGAGACTATTGCCATCAACCGGACACAATTCTAGACTGTATGGCTGCTACTGAGAAATTCCTGATGGAAAAGTCCAATACAGTTTGCCCGACCTGGGAATCGAACCCGGGAGCTCTAGCTTCAGCAGGGTGCGGGTGCTTTTACAAACATTTAAACTCAAATACACAAACAGCCTGACCCGGAATAACTACCCGTAGACAAATATTTGTTCTGTGCGAGAATCGAACCCGCTACACGCAGCGCAGTAGCCAATTCCTCAACCACTGCGCCAATCCGTGCTGCCTTGTTGAGGTACATTCTGTTACTTTTAGACGTTACATTTTAAGATTTTCCCTCTTAAATTTGAATAAGTTTTCATTTAGACAGAAAGATTATTGCCGATAAATTGATGCCTCAGCTTCACATTACTAATTAATTGCAACCCAAAATAAACATATAACCTACACTTTCATCAAACGCCAAAGCAGATGCTACTTACTCCACCTTGTCAGTAATCGTGACCGTAATAGTGTCTATAATCGTGACCGGCTCCACCGAGTCTAATAAGTCGGCTAGACAATGCGGCCAAACAAGGCGGCGATCTATCAAGCGAATTTTGACTTAACTGAAGCTACAAAGTAGCGTTTCGTGCAAAAGTTAACCATAATTCTATTAAGTTAATGGTCTTATTCGTATATTTCGTTTGGTGACACTCGCTTGTAGAATAATGCACATTATATCAATACGAACGAAGTTTATTTTCGTAAGAATCGCGACTGAACTAACCCTAAATTCGCTGTCAATTTCTTAGTCTAAGTGAATTCAGCGCGAAATCAATCATAACAGTACTAAGCCTGAAACGAAAGCATACAGCTCGATCTCGATAGGGGTTTTAAAATATTTCATTTTCTGCCGGTTTTTAACAATGAAATGTTACGGTTTTTAAAATGTAGGACGTGACTTACATTGTTCGTAAGATTTATTAAAATTATAATTTACTGGCTTTTCCCGCGTGGAGTGCGGTAATTGTACCACGGGATCGTACTTCCGGGATAAAAAATCCTATGTATTAATCCAAATTATAAACTATTTCTGTACCAAATTTCATCCAAATCCGGTCAGTACTTTTGCGTGAAAGAGTAACAAACATCCATCCATCCTCACATAACTTGCACTTGAACTTCAGGACATTTTTTTGTAGAATGACATGAATAAAAACATGTCGAATGGAAACGACAACTTACTGGAAGCGACTTTTAAAAATTCATATATTTTATAACCAATATTCAATATCCCAGGGATTGTATGACACATACAAATTACCTGTCTTTTCAAGAAAAATAAGTGGTTCCATAAGTGGATTTTTAACGTGTATTTCTTTCAATTTTACTTGTATTCAAGCATGTGACGGCACTTTTGTACTGCCTAAATTGGCACTGCATTTATCGGCAATTTCGTCTTCAAAAATTCTGACGTAAAGCATTGTAGAACATGCATGTGAATGATTTCTGACCACAAAATGTTTCTGACAAAGACTTCACCGGATATGTTCAGTCAAACTGTCACTCATTTATACCGTGTCTTCGTGTTTCTTTTTGTTATTGTAAAGCCGAAAAAAAAGAGAAAATAAATTAAAGAGTTTTTGACGTTAATTGTAGTGTTTTCTTTTTCGTTTGTTGTATGCTTATATCTAAACTATTTTTATTATAATATAGTTGAAGAGTTTGTTTGTTTAAATGCGGTAATCTGTGGTACTCCCAGTCGAATTTGATAAAATCTTTTTGCAATTGATAGCCCAATTGTTGAGGAAAGTCACAGGCTAAAATAAAAGTACATTAACGTAATCCTTATAACATCAGCTAACAATAAAAGGTTATTGATCATGATAATGTCCGGATCACGAACATCGGATGGGTTCGGCTTCACCACGTTAGAGTGGATAAACAGCTGACGGCCCGGTGATTAATGATCGTTTGTAATTACTTTACTTCCTGTAGAAAGAGTTTTCATTGTCCAACATGTGCTTACACACTCTTAAATTATGATGATGCCTTATAATAGCTTTGAGCGAAAGCGAACGCCGAATCCGCAAAATACATCTCATATTTTTTTCACTCTTGCGAAATGATGAATCATCTTTCTTTAACTTTTGACTGGTTACGTATTATTGTCGTGCAAAAAACTGTTGATAAATATTAATCAGAGATTTAATTGATCTGTTTTCATTGCTCATCGGTATCAGATTGCGCACGCGACCACTAACGTCGGCAGATTGTTAGATAGAAATAATTTAATGAAGTTTTTCTGTAGCCTGATCAGCTTGGCTTGGTGGTGTTGTGTGATCCCGTACGTTATACATTGCTGCATACGTTTTTTCAAGAGATTTATTACCAGTACCGATAGTAAACACTACAGCGTAACATGCTATTTCCTCGTATTTGTTATGATCATAATCAATTAATCCACAAGTTGGTTACTAAAACTGCACTTGTTTTTAATAATTGTTCTTACTTGACTTACATAACCTGTCGTTAATAAATCATAAAGGCGGCTCTGTAACAAGAACAAAATTTACTGCTCTTACAGTTTTAAATTACATTTTGATGCATCTCATTTCTCACGACATGCTACTATTACTTGTTACAAACGATATAAATAGCGTAACATTTTTTTATGAAGTGTCAAAGATGAATATTTAATAGGGAGCTGGGACGTGAGATAAATATCCGAATTATGTTATTATAGTAATTTATCGAGCCCTTGGAGGCAGCATTTCGAAGGTCCGTTAGTCTGCTCGATAAAACTCGATAAATCAGCATGGTTGAGTGTTGAGGGTCGGATGCGAATGTTCCCGCCTACTGTGTCGACCGGGCCACGGAACAAACAAGTGAGCCCAATTAAAATGTCACTTATATTGTGAAATATTACGGTGTAAATCATAGAAGAGTCACGAAGGTGAAATTACCTACAATCAATATTAATGAGGAGGTTTTTGTGAGCGATATTAAAAGTGTAAGGTGTATGTGCCACACATGTATAGAATCGACAATGTGTGACATCGTTCAAGCTCACACGTTCGCGCGAACAATTACATTGAATTTATTGGCCGTGAATTTTCTAGACTAAAGTATGTGACCTAGAATCGCGTAAATTGTGTCAAGATGGAAAAATACTCTAGGTATAATGTTATTCGTGCTCAATATAAAAATGTTCGTGTGCACTGTGCAGTATGCACGTAATTATGAAATGGATACTATCGATATCTTCTGCTGCTGGTCAATTATATCTGCTATGAGGAGACAAGTTTACGTTCGATTAAAATTACGATATCGAAGACACGATATTTAGCAGATAATTGTAATTAAGCTGTAATTATTATACGCACGCAAACATATACCTACCTACTTTTAAATTCACTCGATTCATAATCCGCTCTGTTAAAGGCCACCTGACGGAGTTATCCTGACGCCATTTTTGGCCGTGAAAATTAACTGACCGCATAAAATGCGAATTAGCAAGTCGCTACCGGACTAATGACCACAGTGTTTTCGTTCAAACTCATTATAACTGCACTTGCGCGTACGCAAAGAGCGGGTTGCGTTAGGCCCAGTTTACACCGAAGCGGAGACGACCGGAGCGGCGCGGAGGCACGAAAAATCCGACAAGAAACGCGATGTGGATTTTAACTAATGTAGTGGGTCGATTCCCGCACCGCTCCGCTCCGGTCCGCTCCGCTCCGCTCCGCTCCGCTCGTACCCGCTTTGGTAGAAACAGAGCCTTACCGCGCGAACCACTGTGCAAAAAGTATAACTACCGCAGAAATGTAAATGTACTCATTAACATAACACTGAAATGTATCACTCTGTTAGATATATCTTTGGAGTTCACACACATTTAATTGCACGGTAATTTCTCTCATTTTCATCTGATTACCGGATTTATTCGGTTCCCTGCTAATAAGCTATTGTTGAATTGTGTTGTTTTCTGTTTCAGATTGCGAGATAACGGACGCAGAGGTGAGATCCAGTTCACTTTACTTTGATAGTACAGTCACAAGCACCAATAGGTATGTGTACTTACATTTCAACAGAAATCCCCCACTGCTGGGCCTTCGCTTTCTTATACCAAACTTCTCGGTTCCGTTCGTACCTCATCCAACTGTTTCCTGCGACTTTGACGATATCGTCAACCGCGTCAAGGCGCGTTTTTGGAAAGCCTTGATTTCTTTTGCGCAACCTTGGCCACTAATTGGTCAAAACTTTACTTAAATTCAAACGCTATTTTCTCTTGGAAACTCTATTGAAACCTCAAAGGTAAGACCTTTTTTGTAATAACATGCTATTGTAGTTAATACACTAGAAGAAAAATACTGTTACGAGTTTCTAAGTCTGTACATATTGGTGCTAGAGACTGTACTAGACACATTATTCCTGTGTTAAACTTTTCGGAATGGATTCAATGCTAATGTTCTTGTAAACACATTAATGCTGATGTTGTTTTACGATATATTCTTTATTTTATTTTTACGACGAACATTAGTAGATGTAATGCCTGAGATAACTAGCACATGTTTTGGATTAAAGACTAATGCTAAAGTTTTAATCTGCTGAACAGAAAAAAAAATGAAATCTGTTGTAAATTACTTAAGTTGAAGTAAGATAAGAATAAGAAACATGGCTAATATAATGCGCAGGATGTAGGTAAGGGGTCTGATAAGCTGAACAAACGACCGCTATCAGTGTTTTACTTGCTATTTTCTTGGCAAAACAGAGGGTCTGGAAAAGCGGCAATTCATTTCAAAGCGTTTTATAAATTTTTTTTTACGTGTTATTAAAGCTTACAGACTAATAACATTATAATAACAAAATATAAACCTAAATAACTAATAACAAGCCTCCACAGATAAAAAAAAAAATATTTGTTCCTAATTGCAAAAGTTACTTCCTAAATTAAATATTTTATTTTTATTATTTTCACAATGACTTTGTCATTTTCACATTTGACAGCTCCCGAAAAACAGTCGATTAGTCAATCCAATACAGTTTTGGTTTCTCGATAGTCTGTGTTACTGATAGAATATCGATTTGTCTAGGCTCCCAAAAGGTTGTAGTTCTAGCAATACATTTTCCTCTTCTGCAGTATCTTCGAATACATTTCCCCACATTTTCGTACACAGTACATCAACCACAAAGCGCATTAAAATGCCATAAGCTCATGAGCACACTGCCGGTTGAATACCAATGCATCTAGTTTTTTAACACCATTACAAAATAGTAACGGTAATAGATATAATGTCCGTCATGCCAGGAGGCGTGTAACCACTCTTAATTTTGATAAATGACTTCTAAACTTTGACTTCAGTAATCAGTTTTTGTTTGGTGTCAGTCAAAACAAATTCACGAGTGAGGAACTGGCCTTAAAACTATTAATGAGATTGTCATTATGTTGGTTATTTAATGAACATGACATAAGTACTGATTGACAGGAAATAAAGACTCTATATTTTAGGATGGAAATGTGATTGGATGATTAATTAAATCTTTAATTAACTGACTGCCTCGTTGGTCTAGCGGTCGCAAGCACGACTGCTAAACATGAGTTCCTGGGTTTGATTCCCGGATCGGGCAAAGTGTTATTGGGTTTTTCCAACAGGAATTTCTTAGTAGCAGCCACGGAGTCTGGATTTCAGCCCGGATGGTGGCAATAGGCTCGCCCCCCTATTACATGGTACTTAAACATAACTGGCGAAATGTGGGTGTACTATTAGGTACACCTCTGCCTAACCCTTTGGGAATCACAGAAGAGTGACAAGTGATTTTCATTCATTTAAAGTCAGTAACTTTCAATAAAAAGTATTTAAGAAAGTGACAATAAAACATTAAGCCACTTAAGGTCGGCAATCGATGTCAATGCCGATTTACCACCTTAAATCACAAAGAGCAAAAACATGGCGGCACAAACTGGGACCCCTTTAATAAACCACAATTGTAAGAACATTAAGCTTAACTATTACATGAGCTTTACTTAATTACAATACCCGTTAGCAATAACTGTCAACTCTAAAGTTCTAGCCCTCATAATGTAACACCAAACAGTAATTTCGCCAAAACAGGTCCACCTAATCGTGCTTTATCAATTTATACGGATTACTTTTTATGTCAATGTCAAAACAGTTATAATCCACGAATATATTGACCGTTGTGAACTCTGTGGTTCGCGTAGGATGACAAACCTTCCTTCAGACCATAGATATTAATGATTTTATTATAATTTCTGCGACACGCCATTTAGCAAAAGCTGCTGTTTATACGTCAAGATTAGATTCCGTTGGAGATAAAACGATTTATTAATACAAGGGATTAATTATTAATACATTTATCATAATAATTTCTGTGGTGTCATATAGTGAAGTGTAATTTTCGAAGTCACAACTTAATAATGTTTTGATTCCCACGTTGTGGTGGATATGGCTTATTTTGTTGAATACATTTTAATATGGGATCATTTATGTACACAACAACGGATATGACTTTATGTTTGCATCTAAATTACTTATAGACTTAATAGAGCTCAGGGAAGAGATCAGGGGACTTCTTGCATCATAAAAAAAGTAGTCTATATCTGACTAATCTATGTACAGACGCCAGTATATCCAGCTAATACAATCTGTCTAAATTCTTTAATAGATTTTCAGCTTTATTGCTAAAGCATTAGGTTTAAGGTTGATTAGGAAAATTTGACAGTTTCGGGTAGCTTGATGTGCAGGCGCCTGTATCTTTACCTTTTCCTTGAAAATTAATATTAACTAAGTTTAAATCGCCATTTTAATCTCAGACATAAAATAAGTTTTTATGTTCTCCACGAGAAAATCTAAGAGCAGGCAGAAATTACACCATGAGGATTATTAGTGGCTGTCACTAAACTGTAATAACCACTGCGCAAGAGTTGATTATTTCCCGCCCGAACATTGCTCGTGGTCTCAAAATGATACGGATAGAATCAATATTATAAATGCTAAAGTAACTCGGCCTGTCTTTCTGTCACATTTGCACGCTTTAACGGCTGAACCGATTTTGATGCAATTTAGGATAAGGATAGACCATAACCTGGGTCAGGACAAGACGCGGGCATGAGCTACTTGAGCTAGTTAGATTATAAAGATGAATGTTGTCCATTGTTCTAGAGAGCATTCAAATTAAATAAATGAGAATTGATTAAATTAGTCACCGATTGTTTTATTCGGCTGATTAATTATTCGATTGTGGATACCGGCAATTAATTTAAGCAAGAGGGTGTAGAATAGATATCGGACAGCATTGTGAAAAAGTACAAAATAATAAATAAGAGAAATACCTTTTTGTTAACATAAATTGATATGCATAAATAGGTAATGTACATGTGTAGGTGCATGCCTAGGTGTTTCTGTGGATGGGTGACCACCCATTACATACCGAGTTTCCTCCATGCCTTGGAAAGCAAGTTAAGCCGTTGGTCCCGGCTGTCATTTGTAGATCTTTGATAGTCGTTACAGGTAGTCAGTGGCCCAAAAAGTCTGACTACCAGGGTATCGAATTACCTACTACTAACTGGGTTGTGAAGGTCAGATAGGCAGTCGCTTCATGTAAAATAAGGGTATTCAGCTGCATCCGGTTAGACTGGAAGCCGACCCTAACATAGTTGGGAAAAGGCTAGAAAGAGATAATAAATAGGTACATACTAATAGACATATATGAAGACAAAATGAAATAAAATTATAAATATTATAATACATACAAATAGTCCAAAATACGAGAAACAATATAATAATTACCCATTATTTATTTTTCCAATTGTAATTTCCTTTCAAGAATATTTTCACTACATTGAAGAGTTAAATGGCAGTTATGCAAATTATGTACTCAATATAGTCAATAATATATCGTTTCTATCATGGAAAGAGGTCCTAATAGAAACTAGAGACGATTAATTTTCTCCCTGATGCCCGATAGCATTCACTGTTTACTCCTGCCTGCCCTGGAGGCATCAATTGAATTAAATCTTTGAATTGATCGCACGTAATCAAACCAAGATTAAATAAATGGCATCCTAATTAATTATGTACTAGGTATTTAATCTTAGATTGCCTTGTTTCATTTTAAATGATTGTGCAGGAAATAAGACGTTTGTCATTTTTAAGTGTTGGTGGAGTAAATGTGGGGTACCTATAACCTAGTGTTGTGCTTCGATTTTGTTTATGGATAAAGTTTTTCGGGTCAAAACCTTCTTTACACTATGTGGTGTTTAGTTACTTGTTATCTTTCGGGTTGGTTTATAACCTAGATTAAAATAGAAGAAAGAACGTTAAAAGAAAGACGAACAGCTATTTAAGAGACAAAAGTAATTGAAGCTATAGACCGACCGCTTTAATGAGTCCTCGCGAAGGTAGCAATTTAAATGAAATATACTGAAGGTTGATCACGTAGGTTCAACTAGTATCGTAATACCTACGTGGATTATGGTTATTTTAAAGCAAATAACCTGTGGGCCATTGTAAGGACGTTGTAGATGCTTAATGTGTCTTTGATGGGGCAAGGCGGAGGTCTCATTAAAGCGGTCGGTCTACTCCAACGAGAACTTTTATAACCAATTTGTGCCTGTGGTTAAAGCTCCAGCTTTTAAGAAGCCAGGCTATACCGGGTGTAAACAGACACTTCACATATCCGTCAACCAAGCATTCTGTACATCAAACTAAGTAACTTTACGCAAAAATTATTGCTGGGAATCGACTTTTTTTTCTGGGGTGGAAAATCACGTCTTACGGTAGGACTCGATGCAAAGCAATCATAGCATTGTGCTGATGAATGGATTGAATAGTACGAGGGTCGTGGAGGTGTGTAAAGTAAAAATCTAACATTAAAAACATGTATTTAAAAAAAAACTTGTGAAAACATTGGAACTTTGACCCCCAATATCTCCGTAGCTAGAAGGTTTCCAGGTATGGTGTAGAACAAAAAAATTATCGCAGTGACGGGGAGAACAAGTGCCTTTCGTTTATGTTAAGGGTCAATTTACACCCTTTATACGACCTTAACTGTAACGGAATAAGAGCTAACGGTGAAATCTATTTGAAAACTGTAACTTATTATTGTTTGATGATATAAATTACTGCACATGGTGTGAATGTCGTTTTAAATGGTCAGTTCTAATTGAAGATCTTTCTCCCAGATAAATGTATAAAGCTAATTGGTTGCCTGGTTCCGCAACTGATTTATGGATTGGTTTATTTAATTGAATATTCATTGATGTTAGTACAAACTACAAAGTAATCTCTGAATGAAAATGTTGAATGTGGTTAGTTTTCTGAGATATTACACGAAACTGACAACAGTTGCCTTCGTCTGTACTGTACCTATAATTCCCTGTTACTTGTTTATAAAACACACATAGAGTTGCGCGTGCGCGTACGTAGAGTAACATAATATCAATTCAAATGCCGTGTTATATCTTGTAGCAACACTACCTCTTTCAATTTTCAACTTGTTTTATTTTTATTACGGGAAATATTTACGAGTTGCTCATGGCATAGAGTTGTCAGGGGTTCGGAATCTTGGGGTATAAATCAAAGTATGACGTAACAATGGTGGGCTAGAGATGTCCACACGCCCTGCAGACCGTTACCTGGAGAGGCGGGGCATGGTTTTAATCTATGCGAGTGTAAGGACAATGCACACCGGTATTGTGTAAGGACTGTTCAGACGTTCATACTGTTTGTTTGAAGCCGCCAAGGTGTTATTATGTCCACGACAGCCTAGCCAATGATCTATAGTTGGTTCCACCTGGCTTTTATACGCAATTTCTAGCTGGGTGGCATGTTTTGACACTAGTGATGTATATGGTAACTTTCTCGCTGATCTACGGGTAAAAGAGCATGCCAGTCGGATGCAATAAGTCAGCAAACTCCTAGACTGGGTACCCAATGCGGTTTGAACTACTTTTGCCGTCTCGGAATTCTGTGAACCAATTTTCACGCTCAGTAACTTAGAGTGACGTCATTATTTGCTTGTTTAGTTCAAAATAAGAACTAAAAAGATGTTGAGAAAGAAAATGAAATGAAAGTTGAAGACCAATCATGGTGACGTGACTAACGACATGAACCTTTTGCGTGCCACTTTGAACACTATAAACAGACGCTTCTCCACATTTTTGCTCTTATAAAGCTACATACAGAGATGCTCAACGATGTCTTTAATCACTACTAACCCCAAAATCTAATTGTCCTATAAATTAAACGGACGCAGAGGATGATTAAATATGCACAGAGCCGGTAACGAACCGGACTCAGCGCTCATTATTTGCCAACAAGCGTGACGGCTCCCACAAAAGCTCGGTAACATAATGAACGTTTTTCGACCACTTTCTTCCAAGTAAAAAGTGCACAATTTATTGAACCTGTAAAAAAGTCATTAAAAAACCTAACTTAATTGTCACGGCTGTCGGCGAGACGCCGCGAGCTGTCCGTCGCGCGTCGCCCGCGCAGCCGACCGCCGACCGCCGATTATGTTACCATTGTAACTGTCTTTTTTCACCAAATTGGTCTCTTGCTTCTTTTACAGAATTTCGGTTTCGCTTTCACTTGAATGTGTATTACTGTTCATTGTATTGATTAAACAAATTGCAATTTGATTTGCGGTTGTGGTGATACGAATTAATGTATATTTAGTTGTTTTTGACGTTTTGTATGAAAGCTGTAAGCTCTAGTTTCTTTTAAGTTTCAATTGTCGTTTCTTGGATAAGTAGGCAATGTTTAGACGTAGCTGAGTCACGAGTAATAACATAGAAACGCCATTTAAATCCAAATTCATGTAGCAACATTAAATTGCAAAAATAAGTACGCTAAATGTTTCCAATAATTATGTAAACGTTAAATTGTGTCAAAATTAACCACACATTTTTATCAAATTTTCGTTAACAACATATTGCCAAAACTAATATTAACTTTTAGTTACATTATTAAGTACCTGTACAACTTCAAATTGGCTTACAATCCTACTAATATTCTTTAATTAATCTTTTATAGATCTGATATGAAGCATTCCTTCCCATAATCCCATGATCTGTTTCCATCATTGAATTAGTTACGCAACCATCAATCTCAGTGGCTCTAAGTGGGTTATTAGCTTGGGTTAGCTGACTCATCCCTGTCATTGCGATCACGAGGTCCCGACCAACCTTGCGTCCATTGTGCAATGTTGCACTTGCAGCTAAGAAACGAAGGGTCAATGACAGGCCGATTAAAATGATAATTATCATGATGGTTAATCATAGGTTGGTGGGTAAAGCATTATTGTTTCTTACGAGTATGTGAAGATCGTTGTGGGAAACTGTGCTTTAGTGTTGTTGAGGGATTTGATAATAACTTGTCATTCATTAACTTTATCGAATCTAAAATTTTAGTCATTTGTTTTTGAGCCTCGATTGATGGGTGATTTACGTGTGTTTTGTATGGTAGAGTAGAAAATTCAATATCAGGTAAATTTTTAAGGAAGACCGATAAAAAGTATACCTATTATGCTTTGTAACTCTTATGGGTGGGTAAATAAGGTAATGGATAAGTCTCTATCAAGTTAGAGTAACTTTCAAATAGTTTTCAAACAAATTGGCTAATTTGCGTCAAACGAACTTTTTTGCAAATTAATGAAAGAAAACTTTCATTTTTTAAATAAAATTCGTACCTAATTAGTCTTTATGAGCGTGTCTTTCTATTAGTGCAAAAATAAAAATTAATTAGCGTGTCGTTAATTAATGGTATTGCTCTACAATGTAAAAAATATTTGAGAGGAAAAACCTGCGTATGATTTTATGTGTTGTGCTAAAAAAGTGAGTAGGTACTTACATACATACGAGATGGTTATGTACATTCGAAAGATTATTTTATTCGTTCGTAAACAACATACCCTTAAGGTTGACTATCGAGCATTGACCCATTGCTTAAATCTCGATCTATTATTTGGAACAACTACATCGTCACAACTTAAGTTCTACTTATTAAAAAAATTCGCTGTGCCCGACAGGGTCCATAATTGTTTATATTTTTTTTTATTTACCACCTGTAAAGTGTACATTATGGATAGCAATGAACGATTTAAAATTTAGGTTTTATTTACTTTAGATCTTATTGTACCTATGTTTTACAATTAAATAATTTGAATTTTATTTTTATCGCTCTCGTTTTCGTTCCTTGTAAAATTAAAAAAAAGGAACGTATATTTCCTTAAGACTACTACCAAATTAAACATCAAAATAGCGAACTAAATACCAACCAATTAATATGCAAACCGTGTCCTCGTTCCAGATGAAAGAGAAAAGGGTCAAATTACATTAAAACTTTATTTACATTTCAAATTCGTAAAAGCATAAACATAGTGCCTATTGATTAAAATTCTAGCTTCTCTATACACTCTATCACTATGCCAGGACACGACGTGTTTCATAGTCACAGAATTCTAAAAAGGACGAGGTAATAGCTCGTAATATAACTCGGTTTAACCAAGGATTCTAACCGGGTGATTAAAATAATCTTCGGTTACGCCGACAATTTGCGTCACAGTAATCACAGATAGCTACCAATATGTTCTACAGAGATATTCCAACATTCTTTTTCTAGTATTCTGTCTGTAATTTCAGAGCTGCAGTGACTGGTAGTGCTTGCGATGTAGGAATATGTTAAGTCATGCCTTGCGTCCTAACCAAAGCGATAGGTCTCGCGAATGCGCGATCGTTGCGTTCATAATAACATAACATAAAATCCCCGAAGGGTTAGGCTGAGGTGTTCCTATTAGTACACCCACATTCCGCGAGTGTATTGTCATCAACCGGGTACAAATTCAGACTCCGTGGCTGCTACTGAGTGATTTTTGATGGAAAAACCTAATAACACTTTGCTTGACCTGGGAATGCCCCGCCTCATGCTCAGCAGTCGCGGTTGCGACCACTCGACCAATGAGGCAGTATTTGTTCGGGAAACTGAAAAGCAGAGAACGGCTAACACCACAGGGTACTGGACGGCCACCACGCATTCGCCGAATAAAAAAAAAACGCAAAGGTAGCGTGTTGTGACACTCCCTTCCGCTCCGCCCAGAGTGGCGGGGGTCATTTGATGATTTCCCATCCAAAAAAAAAAAAAAAAAAAAAAGGTAGCGTGTTTGCGCAACGATCGCTTGGATTAGAACGTGGCTATAGATTTTGAGTTAGTATTCGCAGGCGTGCAATCATTTCTTAAAAAGATGAAACAAACCAAAGTATAGAACTTTATTATAGTACCTTTCTCGCGTTTTTATTATTAATCTCTGTGAGTGTGAAAGTTTCTAGTAAAAGCAGATATCGCTTTTATTATGCCGCAGCTTAGATAGACTACTTTGACCGCCCTGGTAGATTCCGGAATAGATATTGAAATGTTCCCGTGCGCACGTCTGGAAATAGACACACCCTGTAAATAGACACTTAATGCAGATAAAATCGGATATTATTATTCTCCTTGCATTGCTTTCCTTGCGTTTTATTACAACTTGAAGTATTCATAAAAGCATCAACAGTTTTATGTTCATAAAGGTACCGCATTTGAAAGTAAGTTGAAGCTTTATTTGCAAAGCGTTAAAGATTTCTAATAAAGATGCCAGTGTGTGGTTCTTTTTAGATCTAGCATTTATCCACAAGTGATACATCAGAGTTAGGAGCGTAAAACATTAACTAAGATGAATATTATACGACGGCTCGGCTGTTAGGGTACATCCCGTTTGGTAACTTTCCCGTTTCGCCAACTAAACAAAAGATGTGCGAAACAAATGAAAAAAAGTCCCCTATCATAACTATTTTAATCTTCATACATTGAGTCCCGTTTCGTCAACCGTAAATTTCAACTGTTTTTTCTACAGTACAGTCAGCTCCCAAAGTTACAAGGAAACCTCCTGTTGATGTTGCTATTTTTTGTCTCTCTCAATACACCAAGGTTTGTTACGAGAGAACTCAATTTAGAATTTAAACAAAAAGTACTAGGAGAACAGAATCAAGAAGGAGATGTTATAGCCGCTGAAGTCATGAAAACATGACACGTTGCACAACGCATCTACAGGTACATATATATACAGGCTGTTGCAATACATCAAACTGTTATTTTGATGTTCACCGATTCCATGTTGATGCAATTTTTATAGATAAACATTTTCTATATTTCCGAGATAACGAGTATTCTTGTAAAGGAAGCACTCATCACACGGCTAACGAGGGATATCGGGTAAGTGTTACTGACATATAAGTGGGTTTGTTCTCGTTTAGAAATTTATTCTAATCAAGTGGGAACTGGTTATTATAATCTGGGAACAACGACTTTTACTTTTGTTTTTACAAGTAATTTATTTTACAAAAAAATCAGGGAATTGTGCGTTGTATTCGTACCTTCTTATCTACCTGCATAAATAAGAAAAAAAAAGTAATAAAAAAGTAAAAAGAGATTGGCAAAAGATAAGAGAGGCCTATACCCAGCTGTGGGTGAGTTCGGGCTGTGGATGATGATGACGACGAATAAAAAAATAAATAAATAAGAAGTAATAGTATGAGTAAGCTTCGGAAACGTGTATGTGTCGTCTTTAAGTTAAAGTTAGGATTTTATATAGCTTCCTATCATAAATTTAAATAAATTTCTAACTACGTTTGCAATAATAATGAGTAAGCTTTTATTATTATTGAAAATGTAGTTAGAATTTAATTTAAATTTATGATAGGAAGCTATATAAAATTCTAACTTTAACATAAAGACGACACGTACACGTATTATAATGAGTAAGCTTTTATTATTATTGCAAACGTAGTTAGCATTTAATTTAAATTTATGATAGGAAGCTATATAAAATCCTAACTTTAACTTTTAGACGACACGCACACGTTTCCAACGTATTACAGCAACTAGATCCATCCCTATGAGTTACAAACGATACATATAACGTAATACTAATTTATATACATTTATCACATCCCATCAGCTCAGCCGAGAAACAACACATAACTTCTATGTCGTGGTGTACCTATCATTAAAATTGTTACGACTATTGCATGTCATTGTTAATTAGTCGACTAGTAAGTAATATTACATCAGAGCCAACTTGAAGTATGGCGGTCATAAATCGTATTTATACAATTACTGGGCCGGGAGGAAATAGAAAATTCTACTCCGCTACTCGGACCTTGGTTACACCATGTAATAACGGGAGGTTAGGAGCTATAACAAAATGATGTAAATGTTGTTAAAACTGAGATTATTAATTTATGTTTTTGAGAACATTTTGGATGTAGGTGGTGCATTTGGTGTAGCGGCGTTGCTACGGCGTAGCAGTAGAAATATCATTATAATTATTAGTCGCTTCTAATTTTAGTTGATACTCAAAATAGATCGTAGTCTAAAACACAGAATTAACACGGGATGGATAAAATTGCGGCAGGTCACGGGAACAATCTGCGACTGCGAATTCCCCCTTAAACCTAAGGGGAAGATTTGTAAAACAATGATTAGAACTGCTGTCTTGTATGAATCAGAATGTTGGACCACAAAAGAGATGAACGAAAGGCATTTGCATGTGGCTGAGATGAGAATTCTGAGGGGGTTTGGTGGTTACGAGAATGGATAAAATCATCATCATCATTCATCGTCATCATTTCAGTCGATAGACGTCCACTGCTGGACATAGGCCTCCCCCAAGTGTCGCCACATTTACCGGTCCCGTGTGACTCGCATCCAGCGGATCCCTGCAACCTTCACCAGGTCATCGGTCCACCTAGTGGGAGGCCTTCCAACGCAACGTCTTCCGGTTCGCGGTCGCCACTTCAGAACTTTTCGGCCCCATCGGCTATCCGTTCTGCGAGCAATGTGCCCTGCCCACTGCCACTTAAGTTTGACTATTCTTCGGGCTACGTCGGTAACCTTGGTTCTCTTGCGGATTTCCTGATTTCTGATTTGATCACGCAAGGTAACTCCGAGCATAGCCCTCTTCATTGCCCTTTGGGGTACTTTAAGCCTTGATGAGGCCCATTGTGAGCGACCACGTTTCGGTCCCTTATGTAATCACTGGCAACACACACTAGACTATCGTCTTGAGACACTGCGGTAAGTTGGACGAGAAGATACCACACAACTTCCCGAACGCTGCCCAGCCGAGTCGGATGCAACGATTGACCTCTTTCCCGAAGTTAGACCTACCTAACTGAACCGTTTGTCCCAGGTAGACATAATCGTCTACAACTTCGAATGTAGAGTCTCCGATCTTGATAGGAGTGGGTGTTACATGGGCATTCAACATGTCTTTGGTTTTGTCCATGTTCATTTTAAGACCCACTCTTTCAACACCTCGATGTACCGATAGTCGATTTGGCACCGTTGGAGAGACTGCTGTACAGCCCTAGTCTTGATCGAATCGAATGCTTTTCACAAACGCTAAGCAGAGAGGCAGGTTATACTCTTCGGTCTTCTGTATAACCTGCCGCATCGTATGTATGTGGTGTACGGTGCTAAAGCCTTTTCGGAATCCGGTTTGTTCGGGAGGCTGAAAATCGTCAAACCTGCACGCGAGACGATCGTGATGACTCTTGAAAACAACTTGTAGACATGGCTTAGAAGTGAGATGGGCCTATAGTTCTTCGGCCGGGCATTGTCGCCCTTTTTGAAGAAGTGTACCACCACACCTGCTCAATTCCTCTTCGGATTCCGTTATCTTCTCGTTGGTCCGGAGTGTGCGCGGGTTGTATGTTGCCAGGTCAAGTCGTCGGTATAGGCAGCCTGATCCCTTCCGGAGATTCTTCGCACCCCTTACCACGCCGTTACCTCGACCGCTAACATAGTCGAGGGTAGACGGGCTGCCGGGTAATAGGGGCCATTTTTGTGTTGCGCTCATCATTGGAGGAGTTTTGCCGTAATCGCCATGCTTGGCAGGCGGGTTGGCAATCGCAGTATGGTTGTTATAAAATCACAGAAAACGCTGCTGCCCATTCTCTGGTAAGTCCCTTAGTCGCCTCTTACGACACCCACGAAGATATGGGATGGTGCTATTCTTTACGTCCGCAACCATACGGAACTCCGACACCATACGGAACGTAATGGATTAAATAAGAAATGAGTATTTATGAGGAAATCTGAAAGTG
This sequence comes from Noctua janthina, assembly GCA_963576755.1. Taxonomy (NCBI): domain Eukaryota; kingdom Metazoa; phylum Arthropoda; class Insecta; order Lepidoptera; family Noctuidae; genus Noctua; species Noctua janthina. The sequence goes on from OY755055.1 coordinate 13,827,112, forward strand.
GCACTGGTGACTGAAAAGTTGTGTGGTAATCGGTTGTCGGGGTATGGGCATATGATGCGAAGGAATGAGCAAAATGTCGTACGGAAGATGCGTGTCTTGAGTATGAATGTGGATGGGTAAAAGAGTAGAGGAAGACCAAAGAAGCGATGGGTGGACTGTGTAAAGGATGATATGGCAAGAAAGGTGTCTAATGAGATGATGAGTAATAGAAAACTATGGATGAAGAAGATATGCTGCGCCGACCCAGAATGAATTGGGATAAGGGTCAGAGAATGATGACTCATGACTAAGATTGTTTATTTTGCAAAAAACGAGATGTAAAAATATTTTTTCCTCTTTGCTACGTAATTTTTTCTTTTGCAATATAAGTTATAAATAGGCTAGTGGCTAGTTTTATAACTTACAAGATAATAAAGTTTTTAAGGAGTAATTCAAAAGTAAAAAAATACGAATATTTACGATGTAAAACTACTTCACAATGTTTACGCCCACCCTAGAAATTGCTCTAATTTTATTTGTTTCTTCAACAATCATCATAAAAGTACTGTATAATATTGATTTACTCTCTCTAGCCCGAACTCCCATTCCCACAGAACTCCGCACCAAATGCTTAAGTTATAAATAGCCTCACGGACTAATATTCTCGTAAATAATCAGCAGACATTACTTTCACGTCACGAGAAGTGTGCAAACACTTGCGTTCTTATCTTTACACGTTCGAATTGGGAAGTCGTAAGTTACACTGGGATTTTTATCTGGGAAGGGTAGTTTTTCATTTGGCCGTGTTGTCGTTAGAAGCTTGTAGGGTAATGGAGCAAGTTATAATCGAGTGAGTTCTAAGGATGATTTACAAGAGATTGTTTTGTCTTTAGTTCAACGAGTTTTGTTAGATTTCAGCTCAGTTAGTTTTAGTGCGAACTAAGTGATTATCTGAATATCATCAAGTGCCTAGCCTTTTCGCACCATTTTTGTTGTTGAATACCAGCACTTTACATGGAGTGACTGCCTTTCTGACCTCCACAACCCAGTTAGTACTGGGTAATACGATACCCCTTAGTAACACTGGTTGTCAGACTTTCGGGTCACTGACTACCTGAAACAACTAACTACGTCACCTGTTGGTGATGATCTGAATATAGTTAAGATAAATGGTTGTGATCTACATAATTATGTTGTCAAAGTTGACCAATGTTCTTAAAAAGATTTATTGGTTGGTATGGAGATATTGATCCCTCAAACATAACAGTATTTACTTTTCCAATATTTTATTTTTCTATTTAGCAAAAAAAAAAATTAAAAATAGATTTCACTGAAAATCTTGCAATTTTCGCTAATTATGTTGTTTTTATTTTGTACATTCTATCCTTAAATGAATTGCACAGACAACTCTTTTTTCTTCTTTTCTTTCTCGTCTGTTATCAACGCACCACCTCGTGTTATGGCAAAGGTGTGAAAGGTATTACTCACATTGATAGCTTTACTTAAGCAGCTCGTATATAAGCAGCAGCAGATTTACGATGTCAGTTTGTAATATCCACAGTGTTTACATGCGCTTGCGATTCAATTAGCATATAAACTGCTTGTGAAAATAAAAACAAATGCGAGCACATACCCCGAGGCACAGAATATATTGATACAGAAGGTGAGGTTCATTTATCGAGCGAAAACGCACGCACACATAGACACGTTTCACCGACAGCGAGTGCACTCGCGACTGTCATTTGTTTTTCTCATAGTTGGTCTTCTGTACTTATCTTTTTGTTAAGGCTTATCCAAGCCCCTTCTCGGTATCAATACAATTATTCAAGCGCAACTTAACGACGTAAAGCGAGATTAAATTAGATTACAACTATTTACAATGTAGTTTGCGTTGCTTGGAGGCTAGTGGCGTAACTTTTTCTTAATTTTATTTAGCATCCATTGTTCTGGAAAGTTTTATTAGTACAAACTTGGTGATTATGGTTATTATGAAATATTTTTTCATGCTGATAATAGATTCATTGTCTTTTGGATTACTTTTGTTTACAACAATAATGGCGTTTGGAAAGGTTTCGTACGAACGGCCATAAAGAGTAACAAAACTTATATTAAAATCAAATAAACACAAATTAAACAAAGTAATAGGTACATTTCTCACAATCTTAACAAGATAGGTAGGTACATAATATTTACATTAATCTACACAAAAGTGAATTTGCTAAAGAAATATGCGCCGATTTGTCCAACCGCTGTAATGCATCTTACAAATTGCATGCTTTCGTCGAGCCAAAAAGAGATGCACATATCTTTTTGCTGTGATTTTACGGCTCTCTTTTTATCATAGGCCAAAACAATAGCCGTGGCGCCAAGAATAGGGATGACCACATCTTTTTATTTAAATATTTCTGGAAAATACAGTCTGATTACTTTCGTTTTAGAAGACGGGACGTTATGAACGAAATTTACTAAGACACGCTGGGAAACCAAGGTATTATTTTTTCTTCATAAGACATAAGACAGTGCTAATAAGATAGTCCTCGAAATTATATACACCTACCGCACCTACTTTATATTGTCTCTGCATCACCCTAAGGTAGACTGGTAGAAAATGCCTATGGCATTAAGTTCGCCTTTGTACAGTTTTTTTTACTTGTGCATAAAGTTTTAATAAATAAATAAATATATTTATAGTTTTTTTTTTTTGTAATGTGAAACTCAGTAGGTCGTTAGGATCAAAATATGATGCGTGACGAATTTTGCAAAAAATCTAACCGTTTTTGAATTTTGCGGGAAACCTTATTGCATCCCTTAAGTAGTTACAGAAGCTCTCAAGTCCTATGCTGCGTACCTTAATATTCCGTACGGTTAGTATGCCTCTTGACCTAAATGAAAAGAAAAACACGTCAAAACAAAAAGATCTGCCATCAATCTGTCTCCATACAGGGCTATTCTCCAACTGAGCAACCCTACGACAAGGATCCCTGCCTCTCGGGCGATGACGGCTCGGCCACTGGCGTGCGAGCGTGCGGTAAAGTGAAGGCCGTGCGGAGGCCGGTCATCGCCCGCGCTATTTACGTCCCTACCAACCGTGGCCGGCCCGGCTGCGCTGCCCGTCCGATTCTGGACTCGGCGTATTAATGAGAAGAAGCGTCAAGTGTTACCATGGAAACGAAATACGATCTACGTGTTTGCACTTTGCAGCAAAATGGGCTTATTTCTTTGTAACAGTTTGTGTAGGGTTGTGATAGGGGTTCACAGAATGGTCAAGTCAAAGACAAACTTTGATTACATGATACCTGCGTTTAACGAGGGGTTACCGGGAACTGTGCCAAATAGTGCATCCACATTTCACCATTCATGTTTAAGTCCCATGTAACATTATTTGAAATAAGCCTCTTTTGACAATTAATCGTTAACTTAATAATCACTGTTCAAGTAGCTTCATTTTCCGGATGCTCTTTCCATGTGTTATATATTCTGTGAATCTGGATTAAAGTGACTTGTCAAAGCGTCATCGAACTGGACAATCTTGGGCGTTGCTACACAAAACCCATAATTTTAATAATATTGCATTATTTGTTCTTGAACGAGGTTCATGTTTAGGGTGTCCCTATTACCATACTACCTTTTTAGGAAGGTGTAAATTAGTTTTTTACCATTTAAGTTAATTTTATGCATTATGTTTCTCGTACTTACATGCAAATAGCGTAATCTTCGCAGTTCTTATAATTCAATACGAGGTACTTGGAATTTTATTGCCTTATAAAATGCTGATAACAAAAACGATTAAAAGAAATTCGCGGAGTAAGTATGAGAATACTTACTCCGCGAATTTCATTTAATCGTTTTTTATTATTAAGTAGATCTAAATTGAATCTTGAATTGTTTAAATAGCTTTCTTTACCATTTGAAAAACTCAAGCAATATCTTAGATAAGAAAATAAATCGTTTTTGCTAACTTTCTTTTAGTTATCTACATTAATAGAATTCTGGAAATCGAATGCTTTTTCCGTACAAAATTAATTTCAAAGACAATACTTTTCTTGTGTGTTTTCAGAAGTTATAGAATAAAGGTTTAGAATAGCTAATATCTATTAAATTAATTGGTGTTTTTTCAGGGTCGAAATGATTATTATCATGTATAATAACAAATATTTTTATACAATCACTTTTTACGTGATCCGATCGCAATTTGCCGTGGAAGCGTATAGGTACCCAAATGAATTAAGTGTCAACTTAAAAAATAATAATAGTAAAAAAAAAACGGTTTCTAAACTAGATTTAATATAATTGGTCTAACAAGAAGAAAATATAATTAGATCAACCTGTGTGTTCCTGTGTGTTTAATCTCGCCACAAGCTTTTATATCATATAAATTGTATAATGTAAGACATTGATGGGTTTGATTTAATTTAAAGTAAATATTGTTGTATTTTTCAGAAACCCCTTTTAATTCAATCAATCATTTTATTGTCTGGTAACTGAGGCCCATAGATAAAAATACACAAAATAATCTTATAAAATAATAAACTAATACAAATAAAAAACCTATAAACCTAACCTAACCTTAATTGATACCCATATCACGGGGGTGCATAAAAAATAACTAGTCCACCGCATTTGGGAGACAACCATATTGGATTTAGAATGACATCACTTAGCCAACCATGCATTGTCATTCAAACTAAACGTGTATGCAAAATTTTAGCTCAATCGTTTGAGGATAACTGTTTTAAAATTCAGTGGCAAGATTTTAACCTTACCTAACTTACATACAAAAAACATTGCAAATTAAACAAAAGCTTGTAAAAACAAACGATCTCAAACATTGTTTTTAGCATGATAATTATCAAAGAAAATAATTATCTTTGAACCTTGGTTTTCCTTTTAGTTTTCTTTATTTATATCTTTACAAATTAATTACATTTTTAAATATTCCTTAGAAAAAAAAATAACCAATTAAAAAAATTAAAATATTGTAGCCCACCGGTATCGGGAATAGGGTCCAAGTCAGAGCTCCAGAGAGAGGAACCTCCTAACAATACGAGCCGTGTCCAGGAGTACCACTTTCTGAATGACCTAAGGCAGCTGGATCAAGCCCTTGATCCAGATGCCTTAGGTATTGGTCGAGAGTCTTGGCATTTAAGTCTTTTATTTATTATTATTCTAAGTAATTTGTAGGCAAAGCGTTTTTAATTTCCTGTGGGCTAAGTACTATAAGTGTTCATTAGTTTTAAACCTCTACCATTTGATGGTGTTCTCAGATCGGAAAAACTTATCCATTATATTCCTGCCCTTGTCCCATATTGCTTGGCGTAGCGTCGGCGAAACAGGTTTTTTTTTTCGTCAGAAAATCCTGCTACAACGCTAAATTCGAAAAAGTTCGTAACCACGTGTTAAACTGCATACTTTGCTGTTAAGCCTGTCTAAGAACTAATGTTTACTTCGTAAAATATTTATTTCTTATTCGTGCACGGTTGATGTGACATGTGACATCTACCAACCCGCACTGGGCCCGCACGGTGGATTAAAGCTCATTCCCTCTCATAGAGAGGAGGCCTGCGTCCCAGCAGTGGGAACAGGCTGAATATGCTATGCTATGCTATGCACGGTTGATGGCAATACTCGCACCCTATTACATGGTACTTAAACATAACTGGTAAAATGTGGGAGTTCTATAAGGGACACCTCTGTCTTACCCTGCGGGGATTACAGGCGTGATGTTATAATATGTATTTATTTAATAACCCTGCAAAGCCTATTTACAACTGAATCTCTCATCGTTACGGTCAGCCCTATTCCCTCCTTTAAATAACTTAGACACAGCCCAGGTGTGCTGATAATACCTTGATAAGCATCACATATGGCGCCTACCGCTGCAGATACGAGCACATCGTAACTCATCGCTCATTATATTTAATTTACACGTTTTTTTTACCCTTTTATAAGCGACCCGATCAATTCGATATGCCTTCAATGAATTGCCTACGCTGCCGCGCTAGTTGAATTTGTTATGAGGCTGATTACTGGTAAATTATAATTGCAGTTTATTGTGAGTGGATACATGATTAAGTACTTACAATATTTTTCTTCCTTAATAATATTTTTGAGAAAAGTACAGGCAATCGATGTATCACAGTCAGTAAAGCTCATAGCGTTTGATATTAGGACATTCTATTGTCAAAAAGGCAGTTTCAGGACTGTCTATTACGGGTTAGAATTTTTAAAATGAACTTTCGTAGGTAAGTTGCTCCGTTGGTCAAGTGTTCGCAATCACGACAGCTGAGCAAGAGGTCCTGGGTTTCATTTCTAAGTCGGGGAAATTGTTATTGTGTTTTTCGATTAGGAATTTCTCAGTAGCAGCTACGGAGTCTGGATTTGTGCCGGGTTGATGGCAATAGGCTCGCCCCCTATTACATGGGACTTATACATCGATTTGTGTTTACCTTGCACCTATCGCATCTGTATAAAAAATGTTAATGATGGGAAAAGTAAAGCACTTGAACAAAGAAACATAACCAGCTTTTAATGAAGCCCTATCTATAATTAAAAGTTCCGATCTCGATGTAATTACGTGGTATATCGAGAACAATTAATAGTAATTTAATAAGTTGGCTAACTGACATTTAACTTCGCTATCAAAGTACAGTCATGAAAAAAATATAAACACCCTTTCGTGGACTTAAAAAGGGAGTTAGCTTTAAAATTGGTTCTCACGTGTAGATAAGCTCAGGTGACGCAAAATTCCGCGGAAAATAAATGAAAATACCACAAAAGAAAATTATAAGCTGAATTAGGAATTTCGTCATTTCATCCTGTGTTTAGAAAACGATAAAATAAAGCTTCTTTCAGACCTCTCTGCTCATGATTGTACCTCTCTACAGCAGCTTGGCGATTAAGAGAACTTTTTATAATTAACTCGTTCTGTCCAAACCTTATCTCTTACCTCGATATGCAATTACCTTTTTATTTGGGGCGTGCCCCAAGTAAACCACTCGAATAGTAATTACCATCTTACTTATTTAATAATCGTGTGTCTTGCGCTAACTAGCGCGCGAAATGCCCTGTCAAACTGCAATGGCGGCTGATCAATATTAAGATATACTACAAAGACGTTATTATGTTATAAAGCTGTCTTTATTGCATCTCCATCTTCATTGAAAACGTTCAAATAAACTGCAGACGGTAATAATAGATAATAAAGCCTTTTAATTGGTATCTACGATGGGAATTTTTAAGACCTAAGAAAAAACGCCATAGAACTTTAGTGCTCACACATTGTTACCAAGACTCCAAGTTTTAACACAAAAGTAAGCAACATTGAATTGTTGGCTGACGTTTAAACGACGCAATTAACCCGTCATTGTAATACAATAACAGTTTCCCACAAAGATAGTTGGTATTAATGAATCTTCGTATTGTTATAAATAAATTGAGTATAAACAAAACATTGAGAATAGCGTGACCCCATACAATACAATTAGTATTAAAGGGCTCATTAACAATCAAAAATTTAAAAAGACAATGGAATCTACACCATAATTTCACACTCATTTTCTTAAAAAAATAATTACACTTTTAATATAGTCTGTGGTGAATACATGATTTTCTTTGTTGGTGAAATTAGAACGGAACCAGACGGCACATCGCGTCGGTAAGTGCTGTTATCGATGCTTTAGAATCACTCGATTCATTGTAATAGCTCAGAAAATGATCCGATTGTAGTACAATAATAATATTATAGTGCGCAATGAATAACAATTGTACATCACCGAGTGGATTTCGAAATCGATCGCATTGCGCAACTCTAATGATAGCCCAGGAAATAATAACACAGATTTGTGAATAATAACGATTTATAACTATATTTTTGTTAAATTTATTACTGAAGGGTGGCATTATTGATTTGGGATCCGGAAAGGGCTTTAGTAATTGTAGACATTTAGATTATCTAGTAGATTGTTCGTGGCTTGCAACCGTAAGCTTGAAACTGTATTTTTGTCAGGAACACGGGAAACACTACAAATCAAAATTATCGCGACGTAACGTATCTCGAAAATGAGGAATAATATATTGTGTTAGTCTCAGCAGGTATACACACAAGTCCTAAGTCAAACTTTAAGAGGGAGAGACGCGATCAAAGGAGTAAAACTACATACTATGTATTTTCTCTTTCTTTTTTAATTTTTATTCGTCATTTTATTTTTTATTTTGTATCTTTTTTTATTCTATGTGCTTGATGAAGTGACGTCAAATAAACTTTATTCTTTCTTTTTTTTCTTTCTTAAAATAAGCCATGTGTAAAAAAATACTATTTTACCCCAGTCGTACGGCTATGAAGAGAAAATTTTGAGAAAAATTCAAGGCAAAATTAACACTCAAATGCCAGTAGCGTTCTTTTTTTGCTTACAAATGAAACAAAATTTTCTTACATTTTACTCCAAACAGTAAAATTGCTCTCAAAACTAGGCCAAAACGTACCAATCGCTTTAAAAAATTAAGCGAACTTTAATAAAAAAGCAAGATTGAAACCCCATACCATCCGGTCACGTGCTCTGCAACCATTACATCAATTTGATTCAATTCTCTAAGTAACTCTCACTCTCTATATGAACGACAGTGAATGAATGAACGGCGAAATTTAATATGTCTGATGTAATATGTACAAAAAAATAGCAATTCATTTCACATTAGATAGAAATGAGATGTGTTTAGCCTCTCGCGAGGCTTCGCTGTTTTAATGAGGTTATGAAGCGCTTTAAAGCGTTTAATAATTACGCCTTTTGAAGGCTTAATTCCGGTAGCTTTTTTTGTGCCGTAATTTTTGTGCCCATTTATTGTTTGAATTATGACGAATCAATTAATTCTCTTTTTTATTTGTGTTGACTCGTTTCACTAATTAAAATCGATCTTAAATAAGGCAGTAGATTCTTAATAGTTATTTAGGTGCCATAAAGGCTTTTTTAATTAATGTCGCTTTTAGCCGCTCGGATAAATCTTCAGGTTAAGCCGCGCTTGCCTAGGTTGGTCTGTGGATGGGTGACCACCCTTTTCTTACCGAATTTCGTCAGTGCCTCGGAAAGCACGTTAAGCCATTGGTCCCAGCTGTCATTTGTAGACCTTTGACAGTCATTACAGGTAGTCAGTGGCCCGAAAGTCTGGCAACCAGTCTTTCCAAGGGATATCGTATTACCCAGTATTAACTGGGTTGTGGAGGTCAGATAGACAGTCGCTCCAGGTAAAATAGTGGTATTCAGCTGCATCCGATTAGACTGGAAGCCGACCCCAACATTCTTGGGAAAAGGCTAGGCAGATGATGATGAAGGCTTTTTAATTAATTTTAACGAAATGGTAACCACCGTTTTCACACATCAGCGGAGTATCGATCGAACGCATAATTTTATCGACACGACATTCAAGAAATGGGACCTCGGACAAGTTTTTGTCTCCTCACTATTAATTCTTATTCCCCACACTAGCCAATATGGCCGCTAATTACATGGTGACAAACCGACGGATGTAAACATCGTGATTATAGTATTGAGGCTATTTTTACGCACCCTATATAAGGAACCTTAAGGGCAAGCAATAGAATTTAAAGCAGAAATTGTTAGAAGAGAAAAAGAAGGTAATACATCTGAGCTTACTTTTTGCTCTTTTATAAGTATGTTTTATCTTTTTCGCGGCGATCAATCCTTTACGTTCCTACACGCTACGATTTTAGTAGCTATTCAAACACTTCGCCACTTCGTTCATTATTTTTATTTTATTTCCATTCCTTCCATGGAAAAAGAAATTACGTCTCCAACTTCAATTTCGTATAATTCTATCCAGCTTACGGATAATTGTCTAGTCATTTTATTTGTAATGCAATCACTGCAATACTAACAAGGCGAAACAATAGAACTGTGGTCTGCTATCAGTCCTGCAATTTCTATAACAACATTGCGGTTTTTGAAACGTATTATATCCAGCGATCTTTGCGACCTTTACAAATTATATAACGACCAATTTTCTAAAATTGATTGCATGGATTTCGGTGGCGCACTTACGTGCCTACGGAGTTCCGGCGCCGACTGTACATCACGACCAAAAATCAATAAATATTTCGTAATCACCTGTCCGCGCAGGTTCGTAAATATTGCCTCCTTTTCAGACTTCGAAATTCCAATGAATAATTCAATTTACTTTTCGATAAATATAAATGATACATTTTAAAAAGTGGTACTTTGAACTCTATTCCTTTGAAGTTAAGCCTGGAATATATATTTTTTTAAAACGGAGGACCTTCAGATTTGTTCGGAAAATAATCCAATAACTTCACTTATAAATCGCCGTAGGTGTCCTAAAAGACGACTGTACTGCATAACCAGTAAAGCATCGCAGACACCTATTTATTTTTTAAGTACTGCAAAATTATTACCATAAACGGCAAATATTCTTACGAGATAAATCAAAACATTTTACGAGAAATATCATAATAAAGAATTGAAATGACCAACTTTCCATGACTTATAGAATTATTCATGTTCTTTCTCCATGTTTTTATTCATTTTCTGTTCAATAAGATAACGGCTGACGGACAAGAGGTAACCAAAGACAAGCTTTATTTCGAAAGCTTTTCCGCATCTAAAGAAACTCTGAGCTATAAAGACAGCTTGAAATTGCCTTCAATACGGCCATTACCTTATCTATCAAACATTAGCGAGCTTCTGACTGCAAAATTGATTAGAAAACAACATATCTAGGTATAATATCAATTAGTTATGTTTCTTATTCTTAGGTAAATAAGTCTTTGATTTTGTTGCAAGTAAACCCATTAGCGATGCCTAGTCCATTAGAAACGATTTACATTAGAAGTTGTGTGGCGTTCACCCAGCGACACGAGTGTTTGAGACGATTAATTGAATGAGGCACTTATTACTGATTGATTCGCAGGGCTGATTGCTTCATATTACCAATTGAAAGGTGCCGAAATTGTAACAGTTTCATTACATCATAGTGAAAGGTATCGCCGTAATTGTTTTGATAACCGATGTTCGTGATGATGTGGGTATTAAAAGGTTGAATTATTGGCTGTTTATCCATTAATGCTTCAATTCTCAATAAATCACTCGTGATTTATGGAGAATATCTAAAATCATCATAGATTAAGTAATATTGGCAATCAGAAATGATTGCTTGTGAGTTTCGCAGGGCTTATTGCTTCATGCTACCAAGCAATTGATAGCCGCCGAAACTGTAACATTTTCATTACATCATGGAGAAAGGTATCGCCGTAATTGTTTTAATAACCTATGTTCGTGATGATGTGGGAATTAAAAGGTTGAATTATTGGCTGTTTATCATACCATTAATCTTTAAATTATCCATGAATCACTCGTGATTTTAGTCATAATAAAATTATCATAGATTACCTAATATTTTCGGTTCGGATATGATAGTTCGTGACTATACATTATGATGATGATTATATGAACTTAGAGGGTTGTTTAATGGCTATAACTCTGTAAAGCTATATTTGTTACGGTCGCGAATCATATCTTATTTTTTTTTTTTTTTAAACTTTGCCGTACACTAGGACCGTAACTTTGCCGTGCACATTATGATGAGAAAAGTGCCGATGAGTTAGCAATTTGTCGTCGCTTAATAGACGACAATTTAGTCGATTCAGTACTTTGCTGTAGGAACGCGTTAATAGTTTTAGTGACAGTAAGTATTACTTGTTAACGTTATTACTGTCACTCGCATCCTGTTTGGTTCATGACTTAGCAATGATATCTAAAGGGTGTAAATAGACCCCTAACATAGCCGAAAGGCACTGGTTCTCCCCGTCTTTGTGATCATTTTTTGTTCTAGACCATACCTGGGAACCTTCTAGTTACGGAGATATTGGGGGTCAAATTTCCAACTTTAACACAATTTTTTTTTATAAATACATGTTTGTAATGTAAGATTTTTACTTTACACACCTCCATCACTAGTCGAGTCCATCCATCACGAGTTCTACCGTAAAACGCGATATTTCACCCCAAGATAAAAAGTCGATTCCAAGCAATAATTTTTGCGTAAAGTTACTTATTTTGATGTACAGAATGCTTTGTTGACGGCTATGTGAAGGGTCTGTTTACACCCAGTATGTACTAAAAATCCAATTCTTTAGGTTAAGCCGCGCTTGCCTAGGTAGGTCTGTGGATAGGTGACCACCCATTTCATACCGAGTTTCCTCCGTGCCTTGGAAAAGCACGTTAAGCCGTTGGTCCCGGGTGTCATTTGTAGATCTGTGACAGTCGTTAGGTAGTCAGTGGCCCAAAAAGTCTGACAACCAGTCTTACCAAGGGGTATCGTATTACCCAGTACTGACTGGGTTGTGGAGGTCAGATAGGCAGTCGCTCCATGTAAAATACTGGTATTCAGCTGCATCCGGTTAGACTGGAAGCCGACCCCAACATAGTTGGGAAAAGGCTAGGCAGATGATGATGATGGTGTACTAAAAATCCAAAGAGTTTTTATCTGTTCGTAGTGGTACTTATTCAAGTTTCCTAACAGCACCTAGCCTAGATATACCGGACGCCGCCGCCGGTTATTAAAAAAAAAAACTTCATTTTCACACGTATTTAATTTCAATTGTAGTACAATAACGTAGATGTAACAGCACACGATTTATAATCTACCTATTTTAAATGGATAAAGTAAATTAATTATCGCCTTTATTAAACATCGTTAAATGTCATAGAATATTAATTAACAACACCAGTTAATTAATTTAAGATATGCATGGTAATATTTTGTGGAGAGTTTATTAATAATAGAGCTATGAATTATCCGACTATTAAAATTATAAGGGCCCTTTTCGGCACCAACCACGTAGCTAGCTAGTAGTTAGCTAGCAAAACTGACTGCGGTAACCCAGACAAATAAATGCTTGCATGCGACGCGGAAGACGCCTTCTGTTTCGGACTGCATTTGTTTTATTTACCGGGAGGGCTGGTTCGCGGAGGCACGGGAAAAGAACACATGGAAGGAATTGGGAGAGGCTTCTGCCCAGCAGTGGGACATCACGGGCTAATTAAAAAAAAAAGGATGTTTGTACCACATACACCATTTGGTCCAAGATCCCAGGGCCGCCAGACGTTTCCTATTTTCACATTACTATTTCGAGCTTTAAAGTGTCTGTCAGTGATAATCATGTTGCGTCATAGGGTCTTACTGCTGATAAAACAGAGTAACACTAGTTAGCCATATTTCTTATTTCAATACAGTATATTGCCAAATTAATCAAAACAGCGAAATATTTGACAGCTATTTGCGACGTTGCCCACTTTCTGTACAAGCGCTCTTCATCAGAAAATAAGTAATGTCTGGCGGCCCTGGGTTCCTGTTCTACTACGTTTCCGTATGCGGTACAAAAATCCCCGCATACCACAGCCTCATCATATCTGCATTTGAAACGTTTAGAGATGAGCCTTAATTGTAAGTTATTTAATGCTATTAAGTGATAGACGAGTGTCGAGTTAGCACTTGCCTCTGCCATGGTATCAAAGATAGTCGGCGGCGGAATGTAGACGCATTACGTCCGAGTGTAACATTGATAATAAATCTTATCCACTAGTTGACTTCGTGCTTCGTTTGCTAAGTGTGAGGTCTGGATGTGATTTTCAGGTAGCGGGTTTTAGTTTTCTGCTTCCTAAGATTATAATTGAAGATTGGGTTAGTTGTCATCGTGAATTATATGAGAACCAGTCGCGAAGGTTCCATACAACTCGATTCCTACCGGCTTACCTTTGAAAAATGGCACAGTCAGTGTTCTATAGACAAATAATATAATCACGTTAAAGATATGTACTCCGGCTTACCTCTTACAAAATTCACCCTTCGCTACTGATGAGAACCAATAGGTAGGTACTCTTTTCGGTGACTAACATTATCTGAACAAATTCTAAGGCAGACTGCCTTAGAATTAGTTTTACGCACTAACTTAAGTAGTATGGCGTAATACACATAATCACAAATGATTGCTGCTATCTTCAAACCTCCGTCATGATTTATTTTTATAGGTACTAGAACGGAAATACGTAGTTAAACTAAGCTATTACTCTAAGCAAAAATGGTGTTAGAACCAAATTGTTTCATCATTTCTCTCAAATTACCTACAATTTACAAACTGACAGCTCCTCAAGCACAGGACTCATATTAGGTAACTGAAGCAGAGTTTACTGGTAAGTGACGGGCTAGTGTCTAGTTTCCAGCGGTCAGGCGGCTACCTGGCGGACGACCACGATAGATTGGCGGCGGAATGCCGACGTATTACGTCCGAGTCTAACTTAGATATAAATCTAGAGTACCTATGACGGCCTTAGATTGATAATGTCGTTCGTAGATGCGGAAAACCGTTAAAGATTGTTAACTTTTTCTTGCGTTTGTTTTTGTAATTCCGCTGATGTGTTTTCAGCCAGTAGCTTTTTAGTGACGAATTGGTGGAATGCCTTATACTCACCTTATACTATTTGAGTCTTAAATGTGAAATAAGGTAATCAGTCACAGTTACCTGTTAAGATGTACCTACAGATATGTATGTGTAGGTACATCTTGCCTGACATCTAAACACATCTTAAATACATGTGTATTTAAGATGTGTTTAGACGTCAGGCAAAATTTTGAGCAGAAATCGAGAGCTCAACTGTGCTAGACTATTTTTCTGCAACAAGCAATCCTCAAACTATATTTCACCTGTCGATCACACCGTTTATTTGCACGCCATTGGCTAAGAATTCCGTGATAGTTGTCTTATCTGTTGCCCCCGTTGGCCGCACTCTACGGGGGGCGCACGATCGGCACTGACCGGCCACCAGCCAATCTATTATACAGTGCGCTACTGTCCTAAATCGCACTTAGGAATGCCAGCAAAAATTATAAAAGCTTTAGATAAATCAGATATATTTTTTGAACCTGTTATTCAATTTTTTGTTGCATGTTATGAGGAAAATCGGCATGAATTTCAGATTTTCAGAAATAGCGGTTCGGTAGCACACTTGATTATTTTAACGTCAAAGTCTTTAAACGACCTTTCGATTGCTCGTAGTCTTACTAAATTTTATTTTTTATTTAACTGAAACTGACTGACTGGGTGATATATCAACACACAGCCCAAACCGCTGGTCCTAGAGACATGAAACTTGGCGGATGTTGTGAAGAGTAATTATCCACTAAGAAAGGATTTTTGGGAATTCCACCCCTAAAGGGGTAAAATAGGGGATGAAAGTTTATATAAAAGTCCTTCAGTATTGAAGTTAGGATCTTCAAATTTTGTGTTTAGGCTGACGATTAAAAATTAATTAATACGTGTCTCAGCGTTTTTTATAATTCTACCCCTGAAGGGTTAGAAAAGGGGATGAAGGTAAGTAATCGGATATTTTTCGACATCTACGCGGGCGAAGCCGCGGGCAAAAGCTAGTTAATTGTAAGACACTGATTTCGTCTTCAAAAATCGATACGAATATAAATAATGATAAATCACTCGCACCATGTCCATATTGTACTCATCCGTCTTCATGACAAAGCATACAAGTCATTTTTAAAATGGCCTTCCATGTAGCGTATTAATTTATGGTGCTGAGCGCTAATATAAAACTGCGATTGAGCGATACCGCCAGCGGGTGATTTGTCGACAAGTCGCATTACAAGGAACGATTTGTCGTCAGTGTGTGTAAATGCAGTCTAGCGAAGAACGATGAAAAATTGAACAGGGAAGGAACAACATTTATATCGCTGGTTGCCGTGGCTAAATGGCTAATGGCTACTTTAACGAGTGCTGACATTTTGTACACGTGAAGACCTTAACTGGAGATTTCCTCGCGGAAACAAACAGGGTTTATACATATTAAACTTAGCGTAAAATGTAATTAGTAAAACTTACACACGAATAATTTAACATGTTATGTAATCGTTATTTTATAATTTACAATGACTTTGAAAACGTTTATAAAATATATCATCGCTGACTTTAAGGACGAAAATGTAACAGCTTGGCACGAGTTTTGGTCCACATTTCCCTTAAAATTTTAGGGCGCGATAAAAGCATAAACTTGAGTTATTGTCAGTTCCCTACAAGGCTAAAATATTAAATCCAAATGTTATTTAAATTATAGCACTAAAACTTGAAGTTACTGCCTAAAATAACATGTAAAGTGTCAACATCAGATTTATCTAGATATTCCCCATATAAACAGCTTTCAAACAAAAACTAGGTAGGTACAGTCACGGGCGTTAACGTGTATACACGTCGCAAAAGTGATTTTGTCCTAATGTTTTGATTGTAATTTTTTGTAGTTACAAATATACTATTTCGGATCCCGTACAATTACAAAACAAAATACGTTTAATTCAGACTAATAAAATGTTTACAAAGTTTCAAGATAATGTTATTAACAAAGTAACATTATCTTAAAACTTTGTTAGTCAGAAAAAAATCTTAGACAACATGCATTATAAAAGGTTTACTCTAGGAATGACTAATTCGCGAAATAACTACACAGTCTATAATTGACCAATTCTGGAAATGTACAATTCTATAAATGACTGATTCTACAAATGACCGATTCTTAAATTGACTGATCCTATAAATGACCACTTCTACAATTGACTGATTCTACAAATGACTAAACCTTACGATTTGTAAGCACTACCTTTGTGCTCTTCTATCTTAATGTAATGTCTTGTTAAGTATTTTGTGTGTTCAAAAATAAATAAATAAATAAATAGGTCTTTTATCAAAGTTGCACGAGAAAATCGTTCATGAATCTTGTTATGTGTATACATATTAGTGCTCGTGACTGTACATAAAGTCTATTTATATAAAACACATTGTGGGTCAGGCTGTCTCCGACTGCACCGATAAATCGTGGTCGGTACCGTCGCGTGCAGTGTCCATGTTAACATCGGTTGGTGACCAACAAACTGAACAACGAAAGTTCTCGATTTAAATGTAAATATTGCAATTAGACCCTCCTTACACGCTTGCTCACAGTAGGACCAAAGTGGACCGTTAGGACCGTAGTTAGAGTTGAATTTAAGGTAAGGCAGTGGCAGTTGAGGGTAAGGTGGAAGTACAAATTTTACTAACAACATGAATCATGTAACCGAGGTCTTGTAAAAATATATTGATTTAAAAGAGTGTCCATGGAGTTTCTTGCCCATTCTCCTTCATAGAGATCTACGCTTCGGAATGGGCAACTATAGTACTTTCACAAGTTATTGGGTCTTGTGACTGGGTCTGTAGCTTCATCCTTTTGTTTTTGACATTCAAAAGTGCCTGTGTTGGTCTAACTGAAATAAATGCTTTAAGTTTACTTGATCTGCTTCGATTTTCGTGAACACCGAGAGGGGAGATCTCACGATTGTAACATTTAATTTCTTTTTTTCATTTCATTTTTTTTTTTTTATTGTTTATTGTTGAATTAGCGCTAGGGCTTTGAGTTTCAGACTGGTAAATACCGGCGGTCATGTTGCTACGCTTACTTTCTCAAGATTTAGTTCAGATGGTACATTTTCATCTAAGATAAATTGACAGATTAGTGTTTGTCGACATGACACACCGGAAAAAATGTTTAAAGGATCAGTTATTGGTAATTCAAACAATGCAAGCAAGGTAATTTTTATGGTAAGGCGTCTTCTGCAAATTATGAGTTAGTTATTTTAAAACCATTAAAAGCCGAGCTTAACGTCAATTTTCTCCCATTAAAATATACAAACACAGTTAAAATGTTATAAAGCATTTTATGCTTTTCTCTCTAAATATGTGAAGTAAATAAATTTAATTATAAATACTTAATATTCAAAATTTTATTATAAAGAATAATATTAGCATTAACATAATAATAAATATTGAGTATTATAAAGTTTGTGTATACAAAACCCACAGGAAATGCATATATAATAAAGGGTTCATTGTACCAGAGTAGTAACAGAAATACTATAATTAAATAAAGAGCCAAATATAATAATTGAAATGTTATAAATGATTATGGTGAAGTATAATTACAGTTAAATTCAATTTAATTTAATTCAATCTGGAGCAGTTTTTAGAGTTACAGTTATTATGTTCTAATTTCAAATAATAATATACTAGAAATATACTGCTCAATCTTAAATACAGTAAAAACAGATTGCTATCTATCTACGTTATTACTGGTATTTCTTGGGAAAATGTAAACTAGAGCAGGACCCATAAACAATTTATCATAACTCCTGTTGCTTTCACTGAGCGTGGACATGCTTGCATTTATACACAACGTATGTTTGCTGTTTTCTCAAAAAGTAAAAAAAATCGGAAAAATGGCACATGACATCAAAACAACAAAAAAAAACAACAACTTTGGAAATCGGTTGTTTTATTTGCTAAATTGTTTTATTTTTTATTTTCCCCTTTTTACTTTAGTTTGTAACGAGAAGTTGTTATGATAACATCATGTCATCAACATAGACAACTAAGTATAAATACGAATTATAGAAATTCGTAAACTACCAAGTTAAGTTATTAAAATTTATATGGGACCACCACGCGAGCTTCTTCTACTAAATGAAAAAATAATCACGAAAATCTGACCAGTTATCACAGAGAAATCGGTGAAAATTCACGACAAAAAAAAAAATGATGCTGGTGGTATACATAACCTCATCCTTTTTTAGAAGTCGGTTAGTAAAATCTACTAAACCTACTTTAATGATGACGACAGCTTAGAGATATTGTCTGATATCTCTAAGCTGTCGTTAACGTCTTACGGCATTATGTACAAACTTTTAAGTGATTTTTTTTCGAAATGACTGAACCGGTTTTAATGAAACTTCGTACGCATAAGCAGGATACATAAGTCTAAAGACTTGACAGAGAACTTTTTGAAATATCTTTAAAAAAAAAAGATAATTGGAAATATATATTTCCAATTATCTAGATAATAGACAATTGTTTCTATGGAAAATCTAAAATCGGTCTAATTTAGAAAATGTTCTGTATCAAGCTTTTAGACTTATGTATCCTGCTTATGCGTAGGAAGTTTCATGAAAATCGGTTCAGTCATTTCGAAAAAAAATCACCTGAAAGTTTGTATGCCATGCCGTAAGACGTTAACGCTATTAACAAAAGCTTAACTTAAACTATTCGTAGCAAAACTAACCATCGTTTCGCTACATGTCCGCATAGATCTCCAAATTGAAAATTCCACTGAGCTTTATTAGACCTTGTGAACGTACCGTTCGACTGCCAATACCAATTCCCGTCCATGCCCATTGTACCCGTACCGGTAACCAGCAGTAACCACTAATGACTACCAGGCTGGTATAAGATTTATTCCTATCTTATCTGAATAGATTGTCTATGGTTATAGATTAGGACTAGGATATCCAGCGCGTTTGAGTTGCCTGTAACTTCAGAGACTCCATATATTGTTAATTATTTTCTATTTAGTAAATTCCGGTTCAACTGATTGAATATTTAAACTAACATGATAACAAATTGAGTTTAACTGCTATCGGTAAAGGTTAATTTAACAGTTAGTCCGAGGAATGTATTTGTTTTAATATCTGATTGGTGAATGCGAGTGTTCCTATTTGCAGTAAATCTATTATTTTAATGGGAGGTGAATTTTAATTAGTTATCGATTGTCTGTGCTGCTTTGTTCATTTACAAATGCTAATGAGTACAGATGAAATTATCTACTACTAGCCATTCGCCCGCGATTTCGTCCGCGAAATATGTGATAGCTCGGTTATGCGTGTTATAAATATACTATATAAGGTCTACACGAAATATTTTCAGGGAATCATCTAACGGCTATAACAAAGTATTTCAAGGGTTTTTTTTTTATCTGAGTATTTTTTTTTCTTTTTTATTGGCCTGGTATGTCCCACTGCTGGGCAAAGGCCTCCCCCATATCCTTCTAGGTACTCTTCTGTATATTTTACTCTTTTATCTGAGTATATTTTTTATAAAAAATAAATAATTTAAAATTACTTGACCCACAAAATAAATCCTTATTTTTAAGCATCCATTACGCTAGTTTACTACGTTGTATTTACCTACTGTCATTGTTAGAATATGGGAGTAAAGGTTTTATGCAAAAAGCCTCAAAAAAATTTAGAATTATAATAATTTCGAAAAAAAAACACTCAGATAATTTTCTTTTTCTTTGCTATTGGACTTATAGAAGTTACTCTTAAAATATTTCGTGTGTGAAAAGATAGACCTTATATAGCAGCCAAGAATAATGTATCTTTCTATCAGTGAATTTTTTTTAGAATTGGATCATTGGTTCCGAAGATTACATCCTACATACAAACTTATAAGAAAATTTTACCTCTTTATAATATTAGAACTTATAGATTTATTATTCTATGTAGTACCTTAAAGCAACCTTAAATATGGTCAAGTATACAAGATGATAAAATTTCTTTCACTTGAAAAGAATTTTGAATTTTTTCTTTAGTCAACTTCCTTCATTGTAACACCAGTGAAGAAGCAGTGGTAGTCTAGTGGTGTGACCGTCGGACTGCCAAGTCAAAGGTCTCAAGTTCGAACCCAAGACACGTGCCTCTGATTTTTCGGATTCATGTGCGGAATTGTATAATTACCACTTGCTTCGGTGAAGGAAAACATCGTCAGGAAACTAGCTTGACTGAGACATATATCTCGACTGCATATGAAGCCGAGTCAGAGGACCATGGGCGGCATAAAAACTCTGACTCCAGGTTAAGGCACTAACCACACGTTAAAGAGAAAGATTGTAACACCATGTTGGTGGACCAGCAACTAAAACCTCACTAAACTATAAACATGATCGTTATTACTTATTAGATGAGTCTACGAAATTCGCCACTTCCTCGCCTTAACGAGCACAAAACGGAAGCCAGGCATAAAGTGCAATTACAAGTCATACACGATGCAAATTGTCCATAATTGCATGTTTCGACACCATAAAAGCTCGTAACATGAAGAGCGCGATCGTCATTATTACGTAATAATTATAAAACTTAACAAAACATGTGTGTATTCTATTATGAGAGAAAAAGAAAGGTTTTAAGTTTGTTAGTTTTGTGCAGACTTTTCTTGTGAGCCGTAGAAAAATATTACCTACTTTGGATAAAAGTGAAACTCGATCTAAATTATGGTTTTATTAGATGGTAACGTTATTATATAAAACTTTAATCCAAATACCTTATTCATTTCTACTAACGTATTGCATAATTATCGATTTGTGTAGGTAAAATTAAGTAACAAGTGCCTTCAAATCGATCAGTTCTGTGGAAGTTGTGTATTCATCGTCAACAACTATAAAAGAGGTGATGGTCTTCAAACGGCTGTGCAGATTTTCTTGTAACATAGCTAAGAACACCTTCGATTAAGACAGCAAACAAAAAAAAATTATCAAAATTTTCTCAACCGTTCCGGAGCTATGATGCCACAGACAGACACACAAACACCAACTCTTTTTTCGTCGGGTTAGAAATAAGCGTCTGTTTATTAACATTAAACCAACATCACCGAAGTGCATTACCAAATATCTATGTATTTCTAGGTACGTATTAACAATCATCAATAACAAGCAAAGACACTTATTGTCCGAAGCAAGAATAGCATAACTGACACCAGCATCTCAAATACCATCGACTGAGTGGTTGGTGACGGGAATATTAACAAACATAAATATAGGTTTAAATAATTATTCACATATTTTAGTTCGGAGATTACCATACCTTGGTCATATGTGACATAGTCGTAAAATGCACCTGCCATCGCAAGCGCAGTTGTCTTTTCTATCGAGTGAGATGTAATATGTCGCTTGTTTTATTTCCGTGTCAAGACTTTATGTCCATTCGACCCTAAGTTCAAGGTTAATGGAATGGAATAAAAGTTTGATCTTACAAATTTTTGCACCATAAACTTTTGTCGTGACATTTGTGTTCCTAATGAGTAGGGTTGGTGTGCACTGTCCATTACGTGATGTCTACGTATATGCAGATTATATGACAATGCGTATGACAGCCCCGTCGTACTCAGATTCAAACTTCGCATCATCACCATCGGGTTGAGACAATATTTTATGCAATATTCATATGTTACGGCTAATAGCCGAAGTGCTAAACTTAGATGCATCCTACTTATCTTCGGTTAGAAAATGCAACCAATTTGGATGGCGCGCGCCGGCCGCTGTCGTGGAACCACTCGCTGCGCTCGCTCGGCTCGCGCGCGTTTGGTCACAGTTCTAACCTAACCTAACCTAATCCATTTAGTCGGTGTGTCCGAGAAATAAAAAGGATTCACAACTGTTACCGGCTGCACTTAAGTATAGCCGGCTAGAACTAGGCGTAACCTTACTTCGGCTTTTAGCCGTAACACATACATCAAGTCTGTTCAACTTCAAGACCCTATACAGATCATTTCTCTCCAACCCTCCTCCACTTGTAGATATGCGTGTTTGTAAACTTCCGTCTGAAATGGAACCACTTACTTCCAAGCATTTTAACGGTTTAATTTAGTTAATCTTCAGATTATACCTGTAATCTGCACATTGCCGACTTTAGCGGTACCTAACGTTTTATAATCCATATCCACGAGTTAACGGTAATGCAGAGCCTTATAAATCTAAGTCCCTAAAAGTACAGTTGTTTCAGATAAACGATGGGTTTTAACTCTGATAATAATATCACAGACTGTAACTTTTCATAAGTCTTTAAATTAATTCTATGTCATTAATTTAATATTAGAATCCCCAGCGCTGTGACTTTTATTTAAATGTTACAGCACCACGCTGAGATAGGGCCTTTTGGCCTCGTACGAGACCAATGTCGTTTGTCTTTTTTTTTTTTTTTTTATTTACCTTTTTACATCGTTTTGTTTATTTATTTTAACACACAACTTTTATATTTCTTAAAAACAAAATCATAAAAGAAACATTTTGTTTTATTTAATTGCTAACTTAACCATTTTTGTTATGTCCTATGCGAGATAAATAAACACTTTTTCTTTCTTTCTTGCTAATAAAAAATGTCTGTCTTTTCAGGTGTACCGAATAAATTGGCCAGTACTGAAAACTACAATATTTACAGCTACTTAAGAAAACATTAAAAGGTAAGATTCAATAGTCTATAAACTGAATCAATCCAAAGCAGGATTATAAAACTTTTATGAAGATCATACATCATTAAAGTACTAGCTATACCTGTTACCTGTATTGTCCTATAAGTGTATACTAGTACCAGACTATGATAACATTCCAAACATCACTCTTTATCTGATACAATAACCATAAATGACAGAAGAGACTGGCACAATAATTGTATAGAAGGTCCAAGTTTTGCAATGAAAACTTTTTCGTGGGAGTCTCATTTTGTAGTCGTCAAGCTTTTAATATAGGACATGAAAGACCTGTAATGTGTCTTAAAACTTCATTTATATTACACTAGCTGTTGTCCAAGACTTCGTTCGCGTGGAAGTTTTGATGTGCATGTGTGAAAAAAACAATAACCTGTACGCTATTCCAGACTATAATCTATCTCTGTGCCAAATTTCATTCAGATCTGTTCAGCCGTTTTGGCGTGATTTAGTAAGAAACATCCATCCATCCAAACTTTCGCATTTATCTATACATAGATAGATAGATTAATAGGAAATGTTACATGTTAGAAAATTAAGTTTAGTATTACATTTTCCAGTACTTACCTATTTGATTTTGTGGATATTGGTAATCTATATTCATTTAAAGTTATAGTAATGTAAATCATAAATGTTTAAAGTTCTATGAATTTTAACGTACAGACGATTAAATCTTAAACTAAAATGTTTTTCGAAAGAAAAATCTGATAAGTATCGTAAGCTTTTCACTACCGAAGGTTTTCTTATTTTAATATATAACATAACATAACATCCACAGGCTCAATTCATAACTTAGTACCTACTGCTAATAATTATCAAACTTTCGCCCTAAGATACATTGTTTTAAATCAATAATAATTTGTTTTAAGATAAATAACTTTAACGTAAAATATTGCGTTTTTTATATAACTGCTCTGCATCTGGTGCCATTTATTACGACGTCGTTAAGCCAGTTTGCACAGCATTATGCATAATTATTATACTACACTAATAACGCGGCTATAAGAGACTATCATAGTAGCCTTAGACGACCTGATCACGGCCTCGGGTGATGCGATGCGACTCGCATCAAGCGAAACGCACGTGCGCCTCCTCCGTAAGCAAGGAATTCGTGTCTTGATGACTCTAATTCTAACAAATTACCCGAAAATGTCGTATGAGCCGATGATAGTACTTATCTAAAAATATGTAGACTCGAAACGAAAATAAATGTAATATCGAGGAGCTCGTGGCTAAATAATAACAGCCGCTCGGATCGATCTTTAGGTTAAGCCGTGCTTGCCTAGGTTGGTCTGTGGATGGGTGACCACCCATTACATACCGAGATTCCTCCGTGCCTCGGAAAGCACGTTAAGCCGTTGGTCCCGGGTGTCATTTGTAGATCTTTGACAGTCGTTAGGTAGTCAGTGGCCCAAAAAGTCTGACAACCAGTCTTACCAAGGGGTATCGTATAACCCAGTACTAACTGGGTTGTGGAGGTCAGATAGGCAGTCGCTCCATGTAAAATACTGGTATTCAGCTGCATCCGGTTAGACTGGAAGCCGACCCCAATACAGTTGGGAAAAGGCTAGGCAGATGATGATGATGGTTAAAACCGTAGGGCTCTTATGTGGACACGGCGGATTGTAGGCATGCGCTTGATTGGCTAAAGTCGGCCACAGACGATAGGATGCATGACAGTTCCAAATGTTCATGCAAAACCGACTTCCATAGAGGACACAAGGTAACTGCAAGCCTGTCGATTGGCTCATTTACAAGCAGGGCATCACCGGCAACACACATATATGGTGGCTTTAGTGGGTTTATTACTTGTTAAAAAAAATTAAAACAACTGGGAACTGAGAGCTGTGCATTCGAACTGCTGCACACGCTTAGTTATGCCTGCGCAGTCACACCACGCAGGCATAACCAAGCCGAAAAGTATATATTCTTTACTTACAGTTATCTATACTAATATTATGAAGCTGAAGTTTGTTTGTTTGTTTGGTTGAACGCGTTAATCTCAGGAACTACTGGTTCGATTTGAATAATTCTTTTAGTGTTGGATAGCCCATTTATCGAGGACGGTTATAGGCTATAAAATTTCACGCGGACGAAGGTCGCGGGCAACAGCTAGTATATTAACTGTATAACTGTACAGGTTTCTCCTACACACGTTCATGCATGCTTGTACAGTATGACTGAATAGGCAAAACTGCACATGCATAACCTATCGTCTATGGCCGCCTTAACTCAACTGTTTTCTCCGCTGTCGCTGTCGTTTGATCGTGCAGCTCGTGGCCACGGTATTAGCCACTCGTAAATAGATAAGTTTTATTATCTTTATTTTGAAACTGTTGAGTAGTAAAGTGAGCCTGAAGTGCATCTTACATTAATATTTGTTGTAACAACTTGCATTACGACTTGTAAATACATTGTGATGGGCTATGGAAACATTTATGACAGAATAATCTTTATTCCCATGTAAAAGGGGCAGGTAGGCTTGTTTACGTGGGATAAAAGTTAGCCAGGTGTTCTTTAGAAATTACTTTTAATGTTTTAACAATCAAACATAGAGCATATAGGGTTTAAAAGGATCAATCACCAAACCGTCATTATGAATTAATAAACTAAGTAAGTAAGTTAAATACTATAATAACAATTGTTTTACAAACAACAGTTTGATAATATTGCTCGTTTTATGATTACAATGGCGGCCTTATCGCTGATAGCGATATAAAAATAATATGTCTTTTATTAAGAAATTTCACTTATTACTTAAAAACAGATCGTGATTGAAACTAATAAAGTACCTACATATCCAAGACAGAACTTAACGTACTCAAGTCATGATACACGTGCGAGTAAGAGCATTACAAACGCTTTCCCCATTCTCAGTAACGTCTTCATGGTGAAATTCATGGCTTTTTCCTCATGCGTGTCATGGGCACATTTCCTAAGCATATTTTGGCTGTAAAAGTAAACTCACCAGTGAAAGTATCATTTATTCTTTACATAACATAACATCACGGCTGTAATCCCTAAAGGGTTAGGCAGAGGTGTACCTAATAGTACACCCATATTTCACCAGTTATGTTTAAGTTCCATTTAATAGGGGGTGAATCTATTGTCATCAACCGGGCACAAATCCAAACTCCGTGGTTGCTACTGAGAAATTCCTTTGGAAAAACCCAATAACACTTTGCCCGACCTGGGAATCGAACCCAGGAGCTCAGCAGTCGCGCTTGAGACCACTGGCCCCACGAGGCAGCCTTTAGAACCACCATCAAAGTAAAAAAAAAAAAAAAATAACTGTCAAGTTGTCTATAACTTCGTCATTTTTAATTTTTTGAGAATTATATTAAACAAGCTTCACCCTGCGACTTCGTTCGCACCGAAAAAATATGTTTATCCTACTAGCGTTACCCACGACTCGGAGATTAGCTGGAACAAACAGACAGACAGACAATAAATAGTTTTTTGTTTCTGTAAGTACCTTATATGCAGTAAAAAGCTGTTACAAACAGAGAATTTAATTTAATTTATTTTTATAGATAGCACTCGGAGTCGGTAATAGTATAAATTTCCATCAGCGAAATTTTAAATCATATGAGTAGTTTCGGAGATTACCTCCTGCATCCAAACTTACAAAGTTGACCTCTTTATAATATTAGTGTAAAATCCTTGAAAACAAAATGGCGTACAACCTTGCACCCTCCCAGTCTGCAAAAAATATTTCGTGACATAAAAGCATGTCTAAATTATATGGGAGTAGTATGTATCATTTACTTTCATTAGGTTGTTATATAAGTAATTTATTTACTCTTCTAAAACGCGATTATATACTAATTAATGAGCTATTAATTAACAATAGATTAAAACGAGAATGTATCTCAAACGATCAAAACTCGTGTGTAATTACAGCAGGCCACGTCAAGTTTCTCATATTAATAGTCTGTGGTTTATACCTTATTGATTGATAATTAAACTTTGGCATAATTATTTATTCACACGGTCGTTACTATGTTGAAGATAAATTATAACTTTATAAGACACTTATTATTAATTTCAAATTAAGTAATAAGTAGTTAATCAAGTACAAAGTAAGCGCCTGGTGTTTAGTTAGGGTTTTAAACCGTCCATTTACTAATAAATATAATCCGTATATAATGTTCCCACTGCTGAGACACAGGCCCACACTTTATGAGAGAGAGTGCGGGTCGGTAGATTCAAATTCAAATTATTTCTAATTATTTATTAATAACAAGCTTTTGCCCGCGGCTTGGCCCGCGTGGTTGTCGAAAAATATCCGACGGGAACGTACTACCGGGATTAAAAAAAACCTATAAACGATATATGTGCATGACATATAAGGTCTATCTTTTCATACACGAAATATTTTAAGAGTCAGACTAGACCAAGGCTCATTGACTATAAGTCGTAAAGTCGCCATAGCAACGAAAAAAAAATTATCTGAGTGTATTTTTTTACAAAATTATTATTATTCTAAAATTTTTTGAGACTTTTTGCACAAAACCTTTACTCCCATATTGTAACAATGACAGTAGGTAAATACGACGTTGTAAACTAACAACTAAGCGTAATGGATGCTTAAAAATAAGGAGCTAGTATTTATTTTGTGGGTCAAGTAATTCTAAATAATTCTTTTTTTTTTTTAATGTAGTCAGATAAAAAAAAAATCCCTTGAAATGGCTTTGTTATAGCCGTTAGATGATTCCCTGAAAATATTTCGTGTATGAATAGTTAGACCTTATATATATAGATCATGTACATTATAAATAGCAATTTGAACGGGATCCCCAAACTAGACGTTAGTCTGTATCTTGGGGATCACAAATGTCTTCGAATGTTTGAATGTTTGGTTCTATAACATTTAATGTACTGTTTGTGCATGTAAGAATGTCATATTCTGCAAATATCGCAATCGAAGTAAGGTTTGCTGAAAGAAAACCCAACTCTGGGTTAAGCTCGCCGTACATAAGCAATATATTTTTAATTTTGTGTGCAATAAGGAATAAGAATAACTACCGGTATCCTCACGATGCTTCCTTCACCGTTTTGACAGCTGTTGCGATTAAATAAATTATTCGAAGTAACGTGCTATTCTGGGCACCAGTGGCGAAGGCTCCAAACAACTCGATTCCAAACGGCTTCCGTTTGACAAATGGCACAGTCAGTATACTGTACACAAACTATCTAAACACATTAAAGATATGCACTCCGGCTTACCTCTTAGGGCCTTATCATAATAGCGATTTACGAAGAGCTGTGGGGCGGGGCAGGCGCGCAGCGAATGCGTCGCGAACACGTCGCGGTTACACAGCGAGGACGTCGCGGACGCGTGGCAAATACGCAACGTTTTCGTCACGTGTTTGTAGCGAGTTAACGACGTACAATACACTCAGTAACAAAATGGATTCCGACGAGGAAACACTGCTGTTGGCTTTGTTACTTCGAAGAGCCCGGAGACGAAAACGAAAGCATCGAAAAATTTGTGAAGATCCATTATCCGCAATGAATTCGCTACGCATGCGGATGCTCGCAATCCGCTAGTATGATAAGACCCTTACAAAATTGACCCTTCGCTACCGCTGGGCACAGCATAAATAATAGTACTAACGTACACTGGGTTTGAATCCATCATAAAACTCGTAACTCGGAGCAGTTATCACTGTGCTTCCGCTGATCTCTAATAAGGATCATCGGTGAATAGGCAGCAGTTAAATATTTAATTATTTTTGTAATTAAAAAGCAGACATTTTCTCTTTGCGGCCGTTTCCTTGTGCTGCTAGGCTCATTGATTATTTATTTACTTTCGTTCGTTAAATCTTATTAGTTTTTATACTTATACTACTTCTAATTACTATCTGGTTATTAGAGACCTTCTTTAATGTAAATGTAAAAGTAAAGTCAGGGTAATGATTGCTTAGTAAATTACCTTTAATATAGTCCGTAAACACAAACGAGAGTATAATAGATGCAGCTCTCATTCCTTGACAGTCGTATGAAATGGTTTTATCACTGACAGTCAAACGATTGAAACACTAATGAACGAACGATTGTCAATCGTTTGACTAAACTATTAATTTTACCCGATTATACAGCAGTAATACTTATCGGCTAAAGCGATATTTTTTGAAGTCAGTTTCGTTGGTCTGCTTCATCATCATCTGCCTAGCCTTTTCCCAACTATATTGGGGTCGGCTTCCAGTCTAACCGGATGAAGCTGAATACCAGTATTTTACATGGAGCGACTGCCTATCTGACCTCCACAACCCAGTTAGTAATATGATACCCCTTGGTAAGACTGGTTGTCAGACTTTTTGGGCCACTGACTGCCTAACGACTGTCAAAGATCTACAAATGACAGCCGGGACCAACGGCTTAACGTGCTTTCCGAGGCACGGTCTGCTTATCAAGACAAAAAATTTACCAATGCAAGTAAAAATAAACAATAATTACTCCCCCACCCGTCCTGCTCCCTGACGTTTCGATTTTTCATCTAAATCATCATAGAAATTAAAACAAACAAATGCAACTGCAACTACAGTACATTCACAGTTTTAATGCCTCGTGACAGCTACATTTCATTGTTGTCTTTGTTTCCACAATTCAAAAAGCCCGTTACAAATTTTGAAGTAGGCCAGTTACAGGCATTTTGATTATAAATGCTTTGATTTTGATTTTAAAAGTACCTAAACTATTTTTTATCCGATTGCGCGACAACCATACTTAGTTACATTATTAGCAATTCGGAATTAAAGTAAAATTAAATAAAGAACAAAGCAAGATCAGTGTATTCTGGAGATCAGATAGTCACCGTAGACTTAGAGAGCACGTAACAATACTAAAATCAGATAAAATGATACCACTGTCTATGTCATGTTACAATAACATGTCGAATTAATTGTTCGCTACACGCTTTCTACATCTGTATGCGCATGCGCTCTGCCAACTAGTTTGTTTCTAATAAGCGGAAATTTTAAATTAAGTCAAATTGGAAAACAAAGAAAGCGTGCTTGATTAATTGTTTATTTCATTTGTAAAGCCCTTTGTAATTATTGTTTTCACACGGTAATAAGAGCGATTGAGCTGGAGATTAATGTGGTGTAGATTTTATTATACGATTGTTGTAATTGAGAGTAAGCCTATTAAGCCCTATTATCTTGATTCAGCAGACTATCACGATAAGTAAGGAAGAGCGCTTTAAGGAAATTCTACGTCTAGAAGGTGTTGTGAATCGCTTTTTCGGGTTCTGTACCCGAAGGGTAACCGACGGGACCCTATTACTAAGGCTCCGCTGTCCGTCCGTCCGTCTGTCTGTCAGAGGACTGTATCTCATGATCCGTAATAGTTAGACAGTTGAAATTTTCACTGAATGTGTATTTCTGTTTATTTAAATTAAAAATTAAAGGGGAGCCCCCTTTACGATGGTACGGAACCTTTTTGGCGAGAGTCCGACTCCTACTTGGCCGTTTTTTTATCTATTGTGGGATATATCCAAATACAGATTTTTTTACTGAAATACTTATTCTAAATTACTTTCAAGTTATGCATTATAATCGTTAATGCTATCCATATTGAGCCTTAGTCTAAGCAAAGATAGCAATCTAAAGTCTAAGATCTACTTAAGAAATAGATCCGCATCCTATTAGAGCCCTGTGAAGGATATAATCCAGTTTATAATTCGATTTTATTATCAAAAGCGGACCAATTTCAGCTCAGATCGCGGTATCAGATGTAAAAATTATTGCTAATCTTAGCTTTAGAAGCGTGTTAAACCCTCGTTTCGCTATCGCCATCCGCCAACCCAGAGATAAAGCTTAAAATAAGTGTAATGGCTATTCTCAAGTAACTTCAGCCCTTTCATAACGATAATTTTTATTTTCATGCTGACTTGGGAATGGCTAAGGAACTATTTAAACTTGGTTTAAGCGTCTCGTTAATCAGGCGTCGGGAGTTATTAGCGTTAACTGAGGTTAATCGGCCAGTATCGTGATCTTAAACGATGGGTTAGGCTATCATTACTTATGCACATGCAATCTTAAAATCTTGAACGTTATGGCTGTTCAGAGGCGCAGGAATTTGTTGAGCGTAGGAAGTTGAAGATTTCTTGTCACTATTAAAGTTATGGGAGTTCTTCTCTATTAATTAGTTGGGACTGTAGCAGTGGCGAAGGTTCCATACAACTCGATTCCTACCGGGTTCCCTTTGAAAAATGGCACAGTCATTATTCTATAGACAAATAATATTATAGTCACATTAAAGATATGTACTCGGGCTTACCTCTTACAAAAAGTGACAGTTCGCTATTGGACTGTAGGTACTACTCAAGACAAAACCAACCGATGGTTGAGGATTTAGTCAAGTGCTGGTCCGTTTTTATATTGAAGTTGCTAATGTTACCAATGACAAGACTTGCATAAGAATACCATGGTATTGTCTCTGTAAGTAGGGAACCCCCCAGGTACTACAATTACTACCAGGTCAATAGGTATACCTGTACAGGGTGTAAACGGACCCTTCACGAAGCCGTCAACCAAGCATTCTGTACATCATATTAAGTAACGCTACGTAAAAATTATCGCTGGGAGAAGACTTTTTTTGGAGAGAAAAATCACCTTTTACGGTAGCACTCAAAACATTCTGATGGTTGCAACGATAGTACGGGGGTCAAGGAGGTATTTAATGTAAAGGTATAACGTTCAAAACTTGTATAAAAACTTGACTTGAAAAAGTTGGAACTTTGACCCCCAATTCTCCGTAAATAGAAGAGGTTCCCAGGTATGTTCTAGAACAAAAAAAATATCGCAATTACGGGGATAACTATTTCCATTCGGCTTCGTTAAGGCCCCAGACTGGACACATTGACAGCCCGTCGAAATATTCGCGCAGGTTTACAATGTTTTTTTGATTGAAGTTATGAATTGCAATTATTTTAAGTGCATCATCTTAAATAATTTAAGTACGACTGGGTGTCAAAGGGCGAGGTCCCCGCACACACGATGTGTTTTTGTTTTTGCTGTGATATTTTGAGTTTTGCACGACCAGACTATCGCCTTAAGGGTATAACTATAAATGAGTAGTACACGACGATATAAGTAGGTATAACTATACATTAGATGAGAAAGTGCGGTCATCAGATTTTTAAGTTAAGAAAGTGCTGTAACCAAAAAGAATTGTTGAAACAATTACTCTACCAAATAACAGCCTACACAAGCCCAGGCTACTTAAAATAATTCTAACATTTGTACAGACTAATAGATAAAAAAATGAGACCTACTTAAAAATTTAAAGTTTCTCCTTCAGTTGCTATTATCCATAATTTTGTTTATAATTTCACGCAATACTATTATTGTTGCTATTATATTCGCCTTTTTTTTTGCAAAACATCGTTAGGCTCTCGCTTTTTTTTTCGGCATAATCCTTACGAAATAAGCCGAGAAGATTTTTTTTTGTTTCATTTATGTCATTATCTTCAATTTAGAGATTTTTGGTAATTTAGTTCCTACTTAGTTTTGAGATATTGAATTAAATAACATGTAATGCTGGTAATTACGAATGTAATGCTGGTGGTAACAGTATTTATTTCAGTGGGTCTGTTTGATTGATAGAAGATAAAGTGAGGGCAAACGGTGGTTGGGTAGGCTGTAATATAAGCTTTATATTTTGTATACACATCTGGTTTTCAATGAGATAGTTTAATTTTTTTAAGCTGTTACTACACTACTTTATACTCAACTCAAGATTTAGTTATAAATTGCATGGGTGCTACAATATTTCAAATAGCATTAGAAAGACGCTTATCCTGACTTTAAACTTTGATCGTCGCAAAATTTCTAATGTTTGTGCTTTACAGACCTCCTTTAAGGTATTAGGCGTATGGTGAGCGTTTTATGACCACCATAAAACTATGGAATTTGTAGGCGACAAGGAGGCACTCTGTCCCTTTTTAGCATAATAATTGATATGATCTTTCACCCAACATTTACTGCTAAACACGGCTTTGATATGTGCCGACGCAGTTAATTTTGCGGCTAGAATTCTACTTGTTCTATAAAGGATAATTAACGTGAGGTTCTAAAACACTGAATGGTTTGTGACAGCACTTATTATATAATTATTCTCATAGTTATTAAGTACAATAGTTAAACTAAAGGCTTAAGATGGCGTTTCCATCGAGATGTGTTAGCAACGAGAAACAAGATTGAAATGAAACAGATTAACCAAGTTAACTAGCTATTATCTTTAACTATTCGTCATTATTAATCTCTGCGCTCGCGCATCGAGTGATCATGTGCAGTTGCGTACCCGCAGCCTACAGGGTTGCCTCTAGCGAAACGAGGTTTAAAAACATCTGATTGTTATTGTTTCTTTTTCAGCATTTCAGTTTCGCTTTTCACGAGATGTGAAATCTATGCTCCAATTTGTCAAAGCAATGATTTGAACAGAACGAATCATAAGTTTATGTCATAAGGTTCGCATTTGAATCTCTTACTCTTAGAAAAGACTGGAGTGATTTCAACGCTATCATGGAAAAGAAGAACAGTTCGAGGAATTTGAATTAATCAATCGTGCTAAATGGCACCCGTTTGATTAATTCCAATTCCATTAGCAAAAATATGTCAGGAATTGCTGAAACACTTTTTTTTTTATTGCCTGTACTGTCCCACAGCTGGGCTCCCAATTCCTTCCAAGCGCCCTTTTACCGAGCCTCCCCGAACCAGTCCTCGCGGTACGCGTCCAGATCGTCCCGCCACCTTTTTCTGGGCCGGCCTCGGCGTCACCGTCCGTCTTCCGGCAACCATCATGTAGAGACCTTTGCCCAGCGGTCATCGTCCATGCGGCAGGCTTGAAACACCTAAATAAATATAAAAACAAAAACAACAAACACCACAATTACTAACTATCGTGTTTCAAAATCGTTCTTCAAGAAGGCGGTAACTTGGGAGCCCTAGCAGCAATGGGCGCCGTAGTTAATCAGCGCTAATGTGCATACCGGCCATTACGGGCGCCAGATTGCGCCTGCGTCTTATTATGCGACGCGATACTTCGCTTTACTGCATGGCCACGACCTACAGCATTCAAGCGATGCGTATGTTGCGACAGCGGAGAAAATAAATGAAATAAGCTGTTCACATCATGGCATTAGTCACCGTAACGCGATGGTGCTCACGTGAAGGAAACGAGCAACGCAAGTCGCGTCGCAACAGTCGCTAACCGCATCGACTAAGGTCGTAGACGGAGCTTTAGTATAACATTCGTGGATCGCCAGGAAATCTATTAGCCCGCGAACATTTCCAGCTTTGGTGCCAATACAGATCTAGATTTATTACTTCTGAGTTTAATTGGGGGTGCTAATTAGAAGTATAAATTGCATTCATGGTTTTGTACTTAATTGTTTTTTTTTATTTATTTTATTTGCCTACACATTTAATAAAACTAACAGATGGAGAAAAAAGAATATGTAAGGATCGTTTAGCAGGTGGCTTTCTGTACTTTCTGCAAACGGCCATGGGAACAAGTGAGTGTCAGTATGCATAATTAGAAGTACAACTTATATACAAACTTAAAGGCAAGCTTAACCCAGAATTGAATTCTCTAACAGCAAATCTTTTGGTTTAGTTTCGCTTACTCCACTGTTGTAACAACACCAAACAACTTTTTGGGTGTGATATTTTGATTACAAATATTTGATATTTTGATTTAAATTACTTACTAAAGTAAGTAATTTAATTATCAAATTAATCAAAATATCACACCCAAAAAGTTGTTTGGTGTTGTTACAACAGTGGAGTTATAATTAAATTACTTACTAAAGTAAGTAATTTAATTATCTTTGAAGAACCTCTTAAAAGAAGTTTTATTTATTTTATTTATTTATTTAGGATCTCCAACAAAGGATATACACAAACACACGAAGTAAATAATCGAAGACAAAAGTATCACGTAGGTGTACTCCTTCACTTGCAGGAGACCACAGCATGCATAATAAGATGTGTAACTAAGCCAACAAAATTATAGTAGCATTTAAAAATTCAAATCAAAACACATTATTTAGTACTAAAATTAAATTAGAAAAATAAAATAATTAACAAAGTCATAATAGCAATTAAAAAATCGAAACACATTTCAATCACACTATGAGTTATTAATTCAACTCAATTAACTTTACTATCTTCAAATTAAATATTCATTAAATGTTAAAGCATGCACATTAATACGGTCAATAAATTGAAGATAACGATAAACAGATGACAAATAAATTAACAATTAATAAAATAAGATGACACAAGCTTCTGCTTACGCTAAAATGAATACTAACATTTTTTAGTAATTCCCATAAACATATTAAATAATATAAATACTTCTTGCACGTAAGTTTCCCGATAAGCATCTGCACATTGGTTTTATACATGGCGTAGTAAAACAAAATTAACGATGTTTGTATCGAATTTCGCAAGATTTCTCAAGAGCTCCAAGTCCGAAAAAAAAAGTATTGAACTATAAAAATAATAACATCCTTCGTAAATATAGACGTCATTCGTCTACAGATTTACTTTTTTATCAGAGAGTTCACTGACTCTAAGAATGACGATCAAAGAATTTAATAAAGAAGTGCCCCACTAAAAAAATCGCCCGAAATCAAAATCGTTTACATTTGATCCGATTTTGGAAGTTTTCAGCACTTTTCGAAGATGTAAAGTTGTAGGTGATATGTATGTAGGTATTGCTCCCTTTTCAAAAGCAGTAGTTCAGATGAAATCGTTGCAGCTATTCATTTTGAAAAATTAATTAATCTTTGTACAAACGCCAGTCAGTACATCACTAACTTGCACAGACAATTTCGCTGTCATTTAGGAATGTATTTTGAGTTTCCCTGGAAACTGAAGATTATCAATTCTTTTCTACTTTCTTCAATTTAACTTTGATTGAATGCTACAGATTCTTTATCGACTTGTAATACCTTATCAATATTGTAACGGTTTAAACCTAATTTATTGTTTTTACGATTGTAATTTTACACTTTTTTAAATTAATTGCGATGAATGTAAATAGATTCTCTCGTAGAATATTATAATTTGATGATTCATCGCAGTTATTAGAAAATCAGAATTCGTTTGAGAAAGCCATAATATGCCACACACAGATTCTCTATATTTACATAAATTAAAATTTTATTTCGATCGTTATCGCCTTATACCAAGTGTATAAGGTGATAACGATCGAAATAAAATTTTGTACTGCTAAGATACTGAATTTTAGCCTTATGTTATTACTATAGATTGATTTGATCTTGCCCGATGGGACCGAATAGTTCTGGAGTGGCGACCGCGAACCGAAAGACGTTGCGTTGGAAGGCCTCCCACTAGGTGGACCGATGACCTGGTTAAGGTTGCGGGGATCTGCTGGATGCGAGTCGCTCGGGACCGGTCAATGTGTGTGTCCTTCTTTCTGGACATATCATCCTTCATACAGTCCATCCACCGTTATGATATATTATCATAAAGGATTTGACAAGACCCTTAACGAAGCCGAAAGGCACTTGTTTTCCTTATCAATGCGATATTTTTTTTTGTTTTAGACCATTCCCGGGATCCTTCTAGTTACATATTTGGGGACAAAGTTCCAACTTTTTCACAAGATTTTTTTTAAATACATGTTTTAATGTAAGATTTTTACTTTAAACACCTCCACGACCCCCGTACTATTCAATCCATCCATCAACACAATGTTTCAAGCACGTTACATTGAGTCCTACCATAAAATGTGATTTTTCACCCCAAAAAAAAGTCGTTTCTCAGCAATATTTTTTGCGTAAAGTTACTTAGTTTGATGTACATAATGGTTGATGGCTTCGTTAACTAAGGGTCTTATAATACCCTATATATTATGTCTATTATGTATGCTATAAATACTAAATATAATTTATTTTGGTCTAAAAACTCCACTACAGTAATCTAACAAACTTCATTCCGCAGGGCCTTGACCCCTGTTTCCTTGACCACACCAGCTGAAAACCGTTCGTTCCTAAAATAGCGTATATGTGGCGTGGAAGGTGAAGAGAACATGACAAACTAACTAAAGTACCGTGTAACCGTAGTAACGACGCTCATCAGCTACCGGCGGTTACTAAACTTACCTGTGGGTTTATACCGTCGGATTTATCCACCTGATATTATTCTACAGCGGTCAGCTTGCCGGTATATTGTGGTTGTTAGGGTGCTGCCATAGTGGGGCGGTTTCCAAATACTTTTTTCTTGATTTTGCAGTCTGTCAGCTTACACAACTCTGGCAACTTTCGTACGCGTTCACAATTGAACGCGTACGAAAGTTGGCAAAATTGCCAAAGTTGGTCAATACCAGTGGTGATGGATAGCTCTGTAGCTCGTGAACGCCACTATTCGTTTTATGTTTTAAGTCGGATATTTATTTATGCCTTAGGATTAAATTAATAATTAGAAAAATACACCGGAACTGTCTAATTTATTTTCGAATTCATACATTTAGTTTCTACTGCATTCATTCAATATTAATTGCAAAAACCGCCTGTGAGCGAAATTGAAAAGTAATTTAAGATCCTTCGTTTGTGCATTTATTTTCCCATAAATTATTTTACTGCCTCACTATGAACGACATATAAATTATAAAATAAATAGATTTATTGCTAGGAAAGTGGGGAAATTGGAAAGCGTATTTTACTGGCTATAAAATTATTAATAGCATATCCAAGATTTTAATTTATTATGGCAGTTTTATTTACAGGAAAACAGTAATAATCTCAAACACTTAGATCAAGTAGAAATTTAACAACCATGAAAACATGCCAAAATATAAAATAAAAAAATAACAAAAAAAAAGCTGATATTTTCTTTCAAGATAAAATTCTGGTATTCAGGTGCATCTGGCTGGACTGGAAGCCGACCCTAGCATAGTTTTAAAAAAGCGAGACACATGTGATGATGATTACCACGGATACGTAGATTATATTATCTGTGTCACGGAGTAGATAAATTAGTTAAATTAAAACCTTTCTAATCAAGTAATAAAATCTAATTATCACCCACTTTCGACTTAAAACTTTTCTTGCTTACATTTCGTCATTCAAATCGCTCCGCTCGTGCTTCCCCGCTACCTTACCTCAAGGTTATCGCGGTGTACCAGTGGCTGCATTCCACCTAAACCACTTCATAGCCGCAAACTGTTTCTGAAGCCCAGAGCTGTACCAGCCCCCTACCACGCATGCTGGAACACGTAGCTTAGGCTTAACAATGCGATACGACAATACAATACACTAGATCGTTGTCTGTTCATGCTGGTTGTCTGGTTTACTGTTTATTGGGACCGGCTTTTCTGTAATGTTTGTTTATTTCTGTTTAGTAAGGCTATTGTAATGGGCTGATTTTGGCTCGTTTGAGAGTCGTCTTTACTGATATGATACTTGGCGACATTCTGAAAAATCATGATGTGGTAAAACCGATGAAGTGATATGTAGATAGTAAAAAATACTGGTTAAATTATTTAGAAATGTAGTTGTGCTATTTATACCGTGAATTCATCAATCACCATCTCTTTTTAGAGTCATTCCATCCGATTCCACTGATGGGGATCTTCCAAAAAGCCAAGAAGCGAGCTGAATAAACAATCAGTTTATTCATCTCATGCTAGTGTTGACATTGTACCATATTTATGAATAACAGTAGCCAAATTGCGGAAAAAAAAAATTGAGGTATTGTTCAGAGATTCCATCATACGATTCCATTGATTATTGCTGCACTTTTGGTAGGAACATGACTTATATGTTCCTACGAGCTACCGAAAGTGTAACAATAATGTTATTCAAGTAACAAGTAACTTAATGTGATTTACTTGAATAAGATACCCAATATTATTGTCACAGAGGGCATTCACACTAAGACGAGGTATACTTTGTTTTTCACTCCTATATTTATGTATACAACCTATTCAAATGGTTCTGTTATATAGGTGTGGTGAATTTTAATTGCGTTATTTAAAAGAATTCTCATTGGATGATGTAATATATTGCGGTTTTGTTTGGAACTCATCCGATGTGAGATAATTTGTATTAACTGTAACTAATATCATTGTACTTTTATAGTTTTAGTCAAAAGAAATAATTAACTTTGGTGCGTGCAATATCGAAATATGTTTTCTTAATAGATTTTCGTTTCTTCTGCTCTTGTAATCATTATTTCGGAAGGTATGGATATAATTTATGAGGCATAAATGTATTTATACCGTATTCACAATTTGTGTGTGGCTGTCATTCAAATATTATAGTATTTTGCCTTGAATATTTTAACCTGTTACGTGGGTGCCCACGGTAACAGATGTCAGAAAAGTACCTTTAAGAAACTTATGTTATTTATAGGCTGTACAAAAATATACGATGCGGTCATTCAATACGGGATCCTGACCCAAGGATGCGGAGATTGTGTCATTCAGGTCATTGTGAAAGTAATACCTATTCCTTTAAAAATGCCTGCATTGAGAACTTTCTTACGAAATACTCCGTTACATACGGAGTATTTATACTAAAAAGTATTTGAGTATAGAAAGTACCTACTTATTACCCCGCCATTTTACTAAAAGCATGTAGTAGGGGAGTGGACTTCGCATCACAGAAGCGAGATGATTATTTCCCTCGGCTAGTTGTCAGCACACCTCTATAGATCTCTAGTGATGTACCACAGCCCACGATCCACGATCAACGATCGCATGACCGGGAGCTGTTATTATTGCTGCACGTCCGATAATATTAACGTAAGCATTACATCTTGTATATTTAAGCGTTTTCGTATTAGACGCCGAGCAAATTGTAAGGTGGTGCGCGACTTTTATCGATGTTATTTTTTATGAGGACGTAACGGTTCATGTAAATAGATTCATTTCGTTGGAATTTATCATGTTTTTGTTGGGTTGGAACTTGTAGTTGTAGGTGCACGTCCTTGCTAGGTATTATCAGATTTTTAGATAGATTTAAGATTTCAAGATAGCAATTGGTAATTTACTTTTTTTAATGCTTGCGATTTTGAAGATCGCCATAATGTCATCTCAATAGCAGTGGATATCTCAAAAAGTTATTATTTAATAGCAAAATAATATAGCTCGTGGCTAAATAATAACAGCCGCTCGGGTCGATCTTTTGGTTAAGCCGTGCTTGCCTAGGTTGGTCTGTGGATGGGTGACCGCCCATTATATACCGAGTTTCCTCCGTGCCTCGGAAAGCACGTTAAGCCGTTGGTCCCGGCTGTCATGTGTAGATCTTTTGACAGTCACAGATCGTTACAGGTCAGTGGCCCAAAAAGTCTGACAACCAGTCTTACCATGGAGTATCGTGTTACCCAGTACTAACTGGGTTATGGAGGTCAGATAGGCAGTCGCTCCATGTTAAATACTGATATTCAGCTGCATCCGGTAAGACTGGAAGCCGACCCCAACATAGTTGGGAAAAGGCTAGGCCGATGATGATGAACAAAATAATATTTGTAATCTGAATTACCCATTTCATTTTACCGTGCAAGAAACACCCTCCACTAAACTAACGCTCACTGAAAACAACATAAAACAACAACCAATTCCCTACCGTCATTAATAAAGCAAGAATTCAAATAAAAACACATATAATTAACCCATAGCACTTAGTTATGTACTAACACATACTTAGTTATTACAATAAATGGGATATGTCGGCTCATGTCCAATAGAATGGTGTTTTTGCTGTGTGTCCCGTTCACCTGTTGACAGGAATGCATTTCCTCTACCATGTTTACTAAGACTTGTAGTTATTATTTACTCACCTAATAACATTGGAAAGAAACCAAACGTTCATTAAATTAATTAATTATTTTTCTACGATTGATTGCAGTTTATTTTTTGAACTCTTCCTAGACAAGATAAAATGCAGTAAGTTTGATTTTTCCTTAGGGAGTCGGTGAACGAAACACAGTGTACCTATTAAGCCCCTGCGTGTTCGCAAAAAAAAAATCGATTACAAAAAAACAATACCTATATTGAAAATAAAATTAAAATTATTAATAACATACAGACAGCTAGACGGTAGACCGTGGATGAAGATGAAGATGGCAGGACGCCTTGGATGGTTTTCTCGTTAATTTGCGAGAAGAGATACAGCATCGAGAAAAGTGGAATGAATGGGGGAGGCCTTTGCCCAAGAGTGGGATAGTCAAGATTGACAAAAAATAACATACACAAATAAAAGATGGTAGCCAATGTTGGGGTTTCTAAGTTATTTATGGTCATGGCTTTCGATGCTGTCAATCAACAAAATTGTCTAAGTACTTACTAAGAAATACGTGGCAAGAAAACTGGCAAATCTACAACTTTTCCATGAACTGCAGAAATATTTAAAAACACTTTACGGAATAAATATACGAAAATAAATTCTTGACACACACAAGACTTAAGATTAATGAAGACCTATTTATCAATCTTTAATTATGACACGCCAATTGAGATGAAGAGCTCAATTTGGCCCGTAATTCATGTAAACACGGTGTTCAGGCATAATAAACCAGAATATGGCAAGTTAAAACATAAATTTATAGTAACAGTAATCCTATAATTCAGGTTTTCCCGCATTTGTACCTGCTGGAATAAATCAACCGCACCGAACTCATAAACAAACACGGAATACCTATAAACTTTAATGAGTTTCTAATTACCCATACATACATACATAAAACGCTAACTTTTAATGGATATCTGAAGAAGTAGATACTCTAGCGATTAGAAAGATCCTCCCGTCCTGATAACATTAATTTATGAGTCTAATCTACTTAAGAAATTAAAAGTGAATAAAAAATGTGTTATTCCATGAAAACAGAAAATGTGTTCGCTTGCTTTTGTCGCGATGGCGGCGCTCAAGAATTTAATCACCATCGCCGTTGCCATAGAGCTATTCATCAAATGGAGAGACATCTTTACCAACTTTTATTTCGTTTCGTTCCTCTTGTGAATGCGGTCAAATGAAGATATTAAGACAAATAAATATTTTATTCTCTAGCTTCTCTGTGTATGCCACTGAATATCTCATTTAAATAATACCAGCTTCAATTTACAGACTCGCGAGTCAGTTCCTGTTTCCACGCACCATGTGAACGTTTATTTTTAACCGATATTTATGCAAGCTCGCCCTCTATGGTGTTTAATAACATTTATCAACATCCAATAAACAGTTCTATTTGTGGTATCGCATTCATAATATTGATAAACGAGGTATGAAACTCGAGCGGTTAGGTCTCTCAAATAGTTTCTCTTTTAGGCCTTCCGATGATAACACGTATCTTTGGAACAGGCTCCGTGTTACGGGTTGGTAATGAATATCTTTGTAATAAAGGAGATAGTGTTCTGAGTACAGCTTCAAAGGCGGTAATAATGCAATGCAGTAGGATAGGATAAGCTAATGATTATCCACTCACACTGACTATTCGTAGTCATCAATGCAACATGCATTTTCGTTTACCAATCACTTAGGTGAAACCCATATCTTTAGAGTAGAATATAATAAATATAATATAATATTATCACAGTTTTTCTACAGGCAGCAAACGTATCAACGTTCATTGACTGAAACTCGACCTGATATTATTACTTCCGTATCATCATATCTGCTGGAAGACGTTCACGGCTGTATAAAACCCCCCAAGCGTTGCCACATTATCTGCTTCTCGTATCTATCGGCTTTCCGCGTCCTTCGCCAGGTGACCAGGCCATCGGTCCACTTTGTGGGAAGCCTTCCAACGTTGTGCATTCCGGTAGGCGGTAGTCACTCTAGAACCTTTCCAGCTCCATCCGCCAACAGGTCTGTGAGCAATTTGCGTTACCGTACGTGGCCTATAACTTGAGTCAGCGAAATATGCTCAATTATAATAAAGCAATGTGAAGCATCTTAATCGTAACACAACAGCACGAAAATATCTTACTCAGCACTCCGTAATGTGCACGCGACTAAGCAGTTATTAAATAACATCTAAATTACCGACATTCCACAGTTTGATCAAATAAATATTAAAAGAAAAGGTGTTTACGGACTAGAGTGTTCATCCATCAACGTTAACGATTGTGTTATATGTTAATTTGTTATTTTCACATTGGGTTTTTCCAGTTAAGGGTTGCGTGCTGCCGATTACAATTAAGTTGTGAACATACGATGAAATGCTTCTGTTTGGAATTTACCAATCATATTGTAGTTCATGGCAAACGTTCGTTCATAAGTCAAGCATATGCACTAGTTCGATAAAACACCATCCTCGATGTAGCATGCTTTACAGTTTTGCAACACGCTATTTCAATGTCACTTCCTCTGGCCCTTAGGGCATGTATTCATTACGATACTGAATACTTATATTGTTAAGTACACACCTATTTCCATAACATCACATCACGCCTGTAATCCCCGAAGGGTTAGGCAGAGGCGTATCTCATATTACACCCACATGTCGCCAGTTATGTTTAAGTCCCATGTAATAGGGTGCGATCCTATTGCCATCAACCGGGCGCAAATCCAGACTCCGCGGCTGCTGCTGAGAAATTCCTCATGAAAAAACCTGATGACACTTTGCCCGACCCGGGAATCGAACCCAGGACCTCATGCTCAGCAGTCGTGCTTGTGACCAGTAGACCAACGAGACAGATATAAAGGGTGTAAATAGACCTTTACGAAACCGAAAGGCACTGGTTCTCCCCGTCCTTGCGATCATTTTTTTCTTTTAGATTATACCTGGGAACACTCTAGTTACGGAGATATTGGGAGTCAAAATTCAAATTTTTTCACAAGTTTTTTTTTAAAAGACATGTTTTTAATGTAAGATTATTACTTTTAATACCTCCACGACCCCCGTAATATTCAATCCACCCATCAGCACAATGCTTTAAGTGCGTTCCGTCGAGTCCTACCGTAAAACGTGATATTTCACCCAAAAAAAAAATCGTTTCCCATCAATAATTTTTGCGTAAGTTTGATGTACAGAATACTTGGTTGACGGCTTCGTCAAGGGTCTGTTTACACCCTAACAATCCATTTCAAAATACACACAACCATCGTCGGAATCTTGATTCCATAATAAACAATTATCTTTCTTCAGCAATCCCAATAATTCCAAATGTTACGCTCTAGTTCAACAGCACCCTAACGGTGAATGCTAAAACTCTCTGTCAAACGCTAAATAAATGCCAGTAACGTAATTAGTTGCTAATTAGTCGTACACATACATGCTGTTAAATTGGCCCATTTGCATATCATTAGCGTTTACAGGAAGAGCTACATTATTTATATGTCCAGTAATGCGTTGAGTTCAGGTTAACGATGAGTATTAAACCTCCATTGTCTTAGCTAAGTATAATTGAAGTTGAGTTTATTACGGGTCGATTTACTTTCCGGTAATAGCACTCTGCTCTAATACCGTTTCATCGAAACTAGAGTAGGTTTCGATAAAACGGTATTGGAGCTGTGTTGATTAGTAATTGTCGACGTTGCATTGTTGTTTCTCTTCATCGAAAATCAGATGTATCGATATCAGCATTCAGTAAGATATTGAATCTTT
The DNA here is from genome assembly GCA_963576755.1 of Noctua janthina. Taxonomy (NCBI): domain Eukaryota; kingdom Metazoa; phylum Arthropoda; class Insecta; order Lepidoptera; family Noctuidae; genus Noctua; species Noctua janthina. Next base: position 13,871,824 of record OY755055.1, read on the forward strand.
GTGTAAGCGAAAAACAATCGTTTCTTCTTTCAGTTTTGTTGACACCACAAATGGATATGGAAGGATCTCACTAGCGTTCGACCTAGAACACGGTTTTCTTTTTAAATTTCCTAAATTGCTGGCCATTATTTACCCGGGAAATAGGAGGTTAACCTTCATACCCTCCACAACAATTTACTGCACTTATAAATCAAGGAAACATTCTCATTACTGCACTTGTTCTGTAAAGATCACAAATCGCCTGTCTTACCTAACAAAACTCCACATCGTTAAGCCAAACGGTTGGAGTTAGCCTTTGATTCACACAATATGGTGGCTCATCTATCCTGGGCAATGCTGGCCAATGCTGGGCGTGACTATTGTCTGTTTACGACGTAATATGTTTCGATTTACTGCCCGACTAGTTTCCTGGAGAAGATTGATTCGTTTAGTGATCCAGGATTCCTTACTGCTTGTTATAGGATTGAAAGTTAATATTTGTTATTTGCGGATAGGTAACTGGTGTGTGTGTTTCTCAACACCTACGTGCCTGAGATTGTGAGCTATAAAATAAGGTTGAGGAGCTTTAGATGTTGAAGTGGAAAATTTGCGTTTCCTTAGACATTAAGCCTCAGGGCATTATGGTACTTTCTGCATTTAGACATTAAGAGAAACATTTCGGTACTAAATTATCATAATTTTTCAGTAGCCTGTAATTTTTAAAGCCGTGTTGAGTGTCGGTCGAAACAAGCAAGCGAAATAAAAACGGGGGCACCAATGTCACCACCCACTTAAATCTCTCCATAATTTGCCAAAATATCGGAAAGCAAGCCAAGCACCACTAATTATGCATGTAAATAACTGAATTTATTTCGAATTCCTCTTATTTTGAGTACTACGCTCTACGTACATTGATTTCCTTAATTTGCGGTCAACAACAACATTATCACCATAATTACAGTCGCCACACTAAAAAATAAGTACGGCAGAGTACTATATTTAATTTAATATAATGTGCTGGAACTTTTTGCGTTATTTTTGGTACGGCATTAAGCTATATCGCTAATGAGTCGCGATCGGTGGGCGTGAGTGGTTCAACAAGTTTTTGTCACCCATCTTCGCAAATCCGATACGACTACATGTTTAGTTCATTAAATGACGACTAACCATTACTTATTATCTTCGAGAGCTGCCAATCATAAGTCAGTGATCTCGTATATGTAGTTACTTAAAGTTATGTGCCGCTAACTTGTCATGTGTCAAATTAGCTGAGAGATAAGGCGCCGACAAAAAGTGTTTGTCACAAACATTGTGTCAACTCTGTTTGGTCACACTATTTGAGATGTTTTAGGTCAGTATTCTGAAAAGCACAGTTTTACACGTTTAACTGAATTTGCACGGTGATTGTCAAGAAGAGTTGGTTTTAGGATTTCTGTTTAACTGTTTGCGACACAATAATATTTGCACGCTTGAACTCGTTACATTGAAGTGTGAACATTCTAAGAAAAATTTACACAACTGAGTAAATTATAAGGAACTGAAATGAAACATTATCATTTTTTGTGTGCATAGAGGTATGATGACAAGACAGTGTAAAACCTTTGGTTTATTATCCGTAAATGGTTGTTGACAAGATCTTCTAAATGTTTAATTGGAGAGAGCAAGTCGCTTGCTCACTTTGAGCGTTTATGGTTATCTCATAATTGCGATTTCATCGACACTGCACAAATATGCAATGCAGGGCTACCGCGGAAAGTATTAGAAGAATGTTTAAAATGTACGGAAAGCAGGGAAATGAAGGATTAATGTACAAATATATGTGATGAATGTGCCTGAGTAAGTAGTGACCTACACTTGTGGCTACATAGGCAAGTATTGAAAATATAACAATCAGTTGGCAGTCTTGTCCATCTTTCTACACCTAAATCACATAAAAATTAAGAAATGTAGACTTAAAAAGTATTTCTAACCAAAAACCGAAAAAAAAGCATCATTTGTAAGTGGAGCAGAATGGACCCCCCCTACTTGCATTTTCGAACATCCCATATTAATAATCCTTAACACAAATAAAGAAGCTGTATATAATAAAGACGATAACGACTCAGATTGTCTGATAAGATCGAAAATTAAATGAAATTGACGATATAATCTCATCATCACTTTGCCCGTTACGCCGCCGTTTAATTTTGTAGCGTCTGCAAAACAAATTCTCGTGATGAACCGGTCAATTTGCATCTGCGGCTCGTTTTCTTTGTAGTGAAGGTCCGTGGTTCGAATGGGTACATATTTACAACTTTCGCCGGGTCCGGGGAGTTTGCAAATTGCCCACATTACAGGGTAATGCGTTGGCAACTGACAGCTACTGACAAGACCACCGAGTGATCAATCTGGAAGATGTACGAGTTGTAGTGAACTTGTTGAGGCTGCAGTTTAATATTTATTGACAGCGTTGGTTTTTCAGCTGTGTCTTTTAATCAATATAGAACGCTGTGTGTGAGAATCGCTTCTGTACATTGTTTTATTGAATCTACAAATTAAAAGCTTGGTATGTCTTCAAAATAAATTGTAGGACTAAGTGACAGTATGTAAGTAGCGACCTTAAAATAATGTTCAGCTAATTCTGATAACATTAAGTTATAGATTTTGACAAGTTTGTAGGTAGGGAAGTAACAACAGCCATTATGATACAGTTTTTCCGATGTTGCCAGTGAGTTAAAGTGCAATGACAGAAATATAAAAAAAAAAAACATGTAGGTACCTTCATATTTACTTAATTAATTACCTAGCGTGAAGTTTTTTGTTCCAACTCAACAGAAAAACTCCCCGTAAGAGTTTTTGTTCGTGTTTCGTAGATAAACATATCACTCACGTAATTGATGAAATTGATTACAACATTGACATTCGCACATCCATCAGAGATTATGATACTTGTGCAGGAAAGCAAAAAATATGCACCTAGGATGTTATTGCCCTTTACTCGTATAAAAGTAGCTTGATGATAAATGTGTAGCGGCAAAAAAGACTAAAATGACTAAACAGACTAAAATCATGATTAAAAATGCATTTGAAACAGTTTTATTTTCCAAGTTGTATTTTTTGTGTCAATGTGCATTTGTATCTAGGAAACCAAAATAAAGTTCAGTAACGCCTTGATGCACACTTTTAGCAAAAATTTTGAATGGGCGAGAGGAGAATTTCAGATAACTTAAGCTGCGTTCATCGTTATCTGTAAAGAAATTCATCTCGTACCATATTTTTTTTCCTTTCTAGTTCACAAAAAAATTTAAAACTTTTTTTAAGCTAAAACTTTTTATCAAAAGACGGAAACCTATTCTAAATTCTAAAAAGTAACTGCATCGTGATAAAACATATGCCCCAAGACGACAACCGATCGAGAAATAATTCTGATCTCAATAAAAAATAACAGTTCAGCAATGATCATAACAACTACAAAAACTTAACCAGTTAATGTTATATCGGAATTTAACGACACCTAATAAAATGGTATGCGATCACAGAGTGGTCATTATTTTTTGCACGACAATCTATTTTAATTTAATATCGTCTGCTTTACTGACTCGATAAGTGGTCACTTTAAAAAGGTAAACTGTCGGGCAGAATAAAGCACCCAGTTCACTGGGATATATTCGTTTCAATATGTATGGGCGGACTTACGATAGAGGTAAAATCCTTTTGTGGTCGAAGGTTTTCTTACTACTGATTGTTTTTGAGAAGTTCCTCAGCGTCTCTGACGTTTATACAAACAGCTCGGCTATTCACGCGGAAGTGATGGCATGTGAATAGATTGACAGTACAATCAATCTTTCAACTGCGTTTTTTTACCTTTGGTATTGATGGCGTCCGCTACTACCTTTCCCTTGGTAGGTTTTCCTGCAGTTGTCCACGTTTTAAGAAAGAAAATAGCTGTATTTAATTACTTCTGTTTATTGTAAATAATTGTTTGTACATCTTATCATGTCTCCCTCAAAGTAAAGATAGTTGTATGTAAATCAACTCGTAAAGATATTGGGCAGTGTGCACCGACCGTATAGCCACTGCTCTAATGATTCTGACATAACGTTACTTAATTTAACAAGAATAACAGTGTATTATAATTTTATTGCCGGTTTAAACTTGTTGGACAAATTGGTGTAACTACCCACAAGTGTTAGAAGCAACGTTAATGATAATACGATCGGAAACATACCACAGTTTTAGATTAAAATAAAATACACTTCAAATGGCAGCTAATTATGGCCTCGCGTGTAATTTTCACGAGTACGAACATGGTTGAGGAAAATGAAAGTAATGGACTGTTGGGAAATAAACTCGATGTAAAAAAGTAGCTGTCGGCTTGCATTAATTACATTCTTATAAAATTTTTCCTTTACAAATTGTCAGGGAGAGTTTCAGCTACCTAGATACCTTCTTTGTCTGTCAATCAAGTGACCCAGACACAAAATTTCAATAAAACACGACATCAAAATAAAATAACACAATAAAGACCTGTCTACATAACAACATAAAAGCATATTAGTAGAAAATAGTGCTTTCATTTCTCACATTGTTACCGTAGATTAACTAAATTGTATTTTAATGTTCGCACTTTCGTTTTACATGGCAAAGTCATGCGATTGCATGGACAATTTTGTATTTTCACATTTCTGGGAAATAAAAATTATTGCGACAAAAAATAAAATAAATTCAGAGCGTCGAGATTGTTGGAGTGTAATTAATGTGTTATGCTGTTTCATAGCATCAACTTAATATAACGGTAAAAGCTAATAAAAAAAATACAAATTCTACTGTCAATTTTCAAATAAATAACCGTTCGTAATTCAAAAGTCAAAAAAATGCTGTAAGCTTTTTCGCTGCACTTGGCAGTACGACTCGTTTATGTCTTTTTAACTAGTCAAAGCGTGCGTCTGATGAGCGTCGGTAAAAGTGACAAACTTCCATACAAACTTTCTTCCTTTCTTCAACTCCTTTAGGGAATGCATTTACAAAAATCCTTAGTGCTCTATGTACTGTAGTGTGAAAGGTGGAGGTTGTAAATAGACTCTTAACGAAACTGAAAGGCACTTGTTCTCCCCGTCCACGTCATTACGATATTTTTTTTGGTCTGAACCTTACCTGGGAATTTCCTAGTTACGAAGATATGAGGTCAAAGTTGGTATGGTAGGAGGTCAAAGCATTTTTTTAGTCTGTTTTTTAAAGTTTATTTATTATAACTTTACTTTAAATACCTCTACAACCCGTTAACTATTTAACGCATCCATCAGAAAAATGTTTTGAGTGCGTAACATTGAATTTTACCATAAAATGTGATTTTTTACCCCAAAAAAGTCTTTTCCCAGCAACTTTTGCGTAAGATTACATAGTTTTATGGACATAATGCTTGGTTGACGGCTTCGAGAAGGGGCCGTTAACACCTTGTATAGTGTACTCTTGTGCAGAATATTATGCTTCTATACCCAGCAGTTAAGGAGGAGCTCGTGGCTAAATAATAACAGCCGCTCGGGTCGATCTTAATGTTAAGCCGTGCTTACCTAGGTTGATCTGTGGATGGGTGACCGCCCGTTACATACCGAGTTTCCTCCGTGCCTCGGAAAGAACGTTAAGCCGTAGGTCCCGGCTGTCATTTGTAGATCTTTGACAGTCGTTAGGTAGTCAGTGGCCCAAAAAGTCTGTCAACCAGTCTTACCAAGGGGTATCGTATTATCTAGTGCTAACTGGGTTGTGGAGGTCAGATAGGCAGTCGCTCAATGTAAAATACTGGTATTCAGCTGCATACGGTTAGACTGGAAGCCGACCTCAACATTGTTGGGAAAAGGCTAGGCAGATGATGACCCAGCAGTTAAGGACTAAAATTGCTTGAATAAAATATACAAAACGAAACATTGTTAATGATCGCTGGTAGCTAAAACAAATCCTATAGTACGGACCTATACTTATCGTTATAAAAATAGTTTAATAACAGTCCCTAAGATGCACACAGAATTAAAATAACAATCGCCTTAAGTGATACTAAAACAGTTTCTGCAACATTGTATTCGAACTAGACCTTGAGTCCAGACCTATGTCTTTTTATCACGAATAAATATTATTTGTGTTGGCAGGACTAGACGTTAATCTGCATTAACACATTACAGGCATGCAACAGTGACAGGGCAAACACGAGCAAAATAAATAACTGTAGAGTCGACCTCGTAACTGCTTTACCGGTTCTTACATTATTATACATTGAACTGAAGCTTCTCTATGGTTGAAACTTACTGTCATTCAAATAGATCTAAGGGCTTAGACAAAGTGAAATTCTATTAGTGAAAAGGATAACCGAAAAGTTTAAGTCAAGACTGTAATGTAACACTTTGAAGGCCTAAATATGAAGACTCTACGCCCTCTTGTCATTCTAGGACGTGTAAGTGATTTTCAAACGTTAGGGTGGTAAAGCAAATAAGAGGTCGACCATAGCGTCTCCACCTACCAGGTAACATGGCAGTAGCGAAGGGTCAATTTTTCAATACTCAATACTCAAGTTTATTGTTTATGGTATAAGATAAGCCGGAGTAGGTAATACAATTTTTTAAAGTGATTATATAGTTTGTCTATAGAATATTTATTTATTTATTTAGCACTTCAAGCACAAAGTACAGAGGCGGACTTAATGCCATAGGCATTTTCTACCAGTCAACCTTTGGGTGATGCAGAGACAAACAGTGGTAGGTGTACCTATCTGCAAAAAAAATATATATTAAAAAGATAAACTACAAGGATATATAAAATACTATAACAATATATCAAAATACTATAAATATATATCAATAATACTGACTGTGCCATTTTTGAAAGGGAATCCGCTAGGAATCGAGTTGGTTGTAATATTCGCCACTGTAACCTGGCCATGTGGCCATCAGGCCACGAGAAACATTGTAACTATTTGTGACTAAACCAATAAAAGACATAAATATGCAACATCAGTAAAAACTAAACTTAAACCCATAAAATAGTAGATGATAAATAAAGGTTGACATGTTAATTAAACCAATTAAAACTAGACCATAAAACTTAACACTACTTTAACAGGACTTGACTCGAAGGCAAGTTACTAGTATCCTTGTAATACTGATATATGCATCCTGTGTTCAAATAAAATACTAACTATTGCCCGCAAACTTCGTCCGCGTGCAATTAATAATTAAAAATACAATTTTCCCCGTTTTTATAAAATTGTTCATTGTTGTTGTATAGCCTGTAGCCTTCCTCAATAAATGGGCTATCTAACACTAAAAGATTCTTTCAATTCGAACCAGTAGTTCCTGAGATTAGAGCGTTTAACCAAACGAACTCTTCAGCGTTATAATATTATATAGAATAGACTAGATGTGCCCCGCGGTTTCACCCGCCGCTTCTGGCTTGTTTTCTTTTTGCTCGGCTCCTATTGGTCGCATCGTGATGTTATATAGCGTATAGCCTTCCTCGATAATTGGACTATGCAACACTAAAAGAATTTTTCAATTTGAACCAGTAGTTCCTGAGATTAGCGTGTTCAACCAAACAAACAAACACTTCAGCTTTATAATATTAGTACCGAAAGATATATTAAAGATAACGCAATAAAAAAATATCCAAGTTTTCTTGGAAAATGTTTTGGTATTGGGAGGGTATGTTAGTATGTAGTAAGAAGTCATAAAAGTGAACTTCCTAAGGGGCAATTCCACTTTACTTAATTCAGTCGACTGAGCCTAGTGGGAGGCGATGGTTAGATAGCTTCTGAAGGCCTTGCGCGAGTTATCACACCTATCGTAAACTTCAATTGGTACTGAAACTGAACTTGCGAAGTTTACTTTAATAAAAAGCTTTCGAGTACATTTGACACTGATAAAAAGTTTGCACTAGTCCCTCTGTTCACACAGTAATTAGTTACTGAATTAAAACAGATTAAAATTCGACAGAATTGGACGTACGGGAACTTTTCTTTCTTAACATTAGGAGTTTAACTCGCTGAACGCGACTTCTTTTGCCTTATTCAGTACAGTTAAGCTACTTTTTCATTTATTTATTTGCATTCTAAACATCGATATGGCTTAAAGCTAAGGTAAAATTATGATTCCGACGCCAGGTATATCTATTTTCAGTTAGTTAAGTCGAATATACCCTTAAAAACGTAGAAACATAGCCAATTGGGATAAGCCCTTAACAAAATCCTTAGAAGTGTGTGCGCAGTAGTTGCAATAAATTTTCTATTGCTTGTTATCGATCAGGTGTCTGCACATCCGTGCCGTAAATATCTGAGTAATAAATGTCTCTCTATTAAAATGTGATGTATATATCCGGTTGTCAATCGTAACGAACTCGTGTAGTTACAGTCGACTGCGCATGAGTGGTAACACTTTAGACTTCAGCTAGCCTACCGTAGTACGGTGTTAGAAGCTAGCTTATTCTGGTCGTTTTTCATCTGAGGTACGGTCTCCTGTACCCATTTTTCTTGTAATATAATATAGTAAGATTTATCTGATACGTTTTAATAATAATGCAAGAAAAGATTCTCTCTAAGTACTTGCTAACGCTTATGGTGTTCGTAAATTGCCAATCTGCACTAACATTTATGTTAAATTTACGACCAAGTGTTAAAGAGGATCGCAAATCGATCGTTGCAATGATTTTTAATTTTAAAGATAGAGCGAGTAATACCTTCTTACACATAGCAGGCGCAAGTTTTATGCATCACCTAATCAGTAAAATTAACACTTTCGTTCCATAACTGTACAAAAGAAAATATTATATCCGGTCCGATTTCAAATAAATAAAATAGTCTTCAATATTTTATTTAGGTACTAGCCAGTTCCTATCACCAATCTACAACTTTCAAGACTATAAACTTCGTTAACCGCAGCATCCACTTCTTATTTCATCCAAAAAAGCCATTTAATTTGCGCCTGACTTAAGTAAACGCTAAGAATGAATAGATTACTGGATATAAGTGGTGTGGGGTATTAACCGGCCTTGAGAACTGCCCTGGCTACATGTTGTTTTTTTCTTTTTTTTTTACTTACTTGTATCCTGTTTGCTAGGAATCCTACTGACGGACTTATGACTGGCTGGTTCGTCATAAAAATGAACAGTAGAAAGTGTCTAAGCAATGATCTTAAAGATATTTTATTTGATGTAATGTAATCTTGAGATTTTACGCTTGAGGTTTCAATTTAGGAAGCCATTTGCATTCTTCTTGTCTATTGGTGATATTGCCGCGGTTTTATTTCTGAGAGAATGCGCATAGGCTGTGCGCAATTTGATTTAGATATTTCGTCTGAGTTTTATTAGTAATAAGTGGTCGAATTGCCTATTAAACTGATACAATACTTTACTAAAGTTTTGAGTGCTAATGAGGCAGAGGATTTATTCCCAGGAGCTTTAGATTGAGCAATAGAAGGGCTATAAAGCCTATATCTAGTCTTATTTTTTACCTGGGCGTTCAGTGGCAAATGCAAAAATATACAAGCACCATTGTGTTTAGTGATCGTCTTTCGTAATAGTTACTCCCTAACGTTAAATTTGACCCACATCCCGGTTTCCGATTAAGCAGAAACATGTTTAGTTTGGATGACAATGCATGGTTAGCTAAGTGACGGCATTCAATATGGCGGACTCCCAAAGAGTGCGGACTTCTTATTTTTTGTGCATTCCCATGATATGGGTTTCAGATGAAAGGGTTTGCTGGGAAAATGACGTCTCTTGATGTTAAACTATATATTTTATTTCACAGAATCATAATAATTATGTTGTAAGCCTTCGTAAATCAAAAGAAAATAAGGATCGATTTTATCATAACTATTATCTTTTCACTTTTTTTTTTCTTTGCAAAGCACATGGCATGTCCATATTAATATTGCAGTTGTAACAACTGTGATCGTTTCAAGTTACTAAATCATCCGTCTGACTATATTGATACTTATTGTTTTTTAATGAACGCCCTACAAACTTGATTGATGTTAAATATACAGCGTAATGTGTGAATGTGTATTCCGCGCGAACGTCTCGGTAATTTAAAAATGTAAATAATTACCTTTGTGCGTAGTGTTTTCTTTTGTCAGTTTTTACATGCATGGAAGTTAAAGAGTGATTTATTTCTGCCACGCCTTTTGCTTTATGCCCTGCATCAATATATTTTACAATTTGCCCTAGTCATAATATTATAACTTTATCGTCTGGTAATGCCCCCAACGTAGTCTGAAATAAAGTTTATGTTTCTTTGTTTAAGTAAGGTCCACGAAAATTTAACATTTTATTAAACTCGATCTTCTTTTGTTTTCAGACTGACAATGGGATACACAAGAAACATGCTGCTAGTTGTGGTACTGCTGGCGCTGCTGAGCCACAGTCACGGCGCGCCCACCAGGAGGTCTCGCGCAGCCGCCCTGCAGACAGAAGAACCCACCACGGTCCGAGAAAACAAACTACAAGACGAGTTTAAGGAAACAACCACCACAACAGAAGCCCCTATCACCAGCAGGAGGAACAAAGCTCTCAACCTCTTCGGCTTCTACCCCTCCTTCTTATCCTCCGGCATAGACTACTCCGAAGACGATGAAGACATCAACTTCACCGTCAACGACGAGAACTTCGAGGAAGAAGAGCTCTCGCGAACCATCCCCACTAGACGCCGACAACAGAACAAAAAGAAAAATGGTAACGGACAGTACCAGAATGACAACATCAATTCGCTGCAGTACGAAAACTCCCCCATCTTCTACATCAGGCTGCCCCCCACTCCGTATATGTTTGTTCCTGGTTTGGGTTACGTGTCTCAGCCCCCAAGCGTAGGACCCATGGGGCCGATGATGCCTCAAGTACCGCCCCAAGTCGCTGACCCTTTCATCAATCTGCCTCTTGACTTTGTGTCTAACGGAAAACCGACTGGCGTCTATCAATGGAGTGGTGCACCGTCATATCCACAAATGCCCCAAGTGGATCCCTTCGGATATGGAGGTCAGCCCATGATGCCAGCCAGGCCGACATACAACGTACCTTCATACCAGCCACCTAAACCGAAACCAGCGCCATCAAACTCGAAGATAACGAATCTTAAGGGCCAGTACATGTTCAACGGTAAACCAGGAGACAACGTGTACGTTCTAAGAGACACATACAACTCGATATACTCGGACGCCCTCCAGAACTTCTACCCTTAAAGCCTGAGATACGTAGGATAGGATTGTGTCTGGCTCGTATCGAGCCGCTGTAATTAAAGAATTTCGAGGGACCAACGTGCGGACGAAAATAAGTAAAGGGAAAGTTCACAAGTCAATGATCAATAATTATGAGAAGGAAAGTTAATTATCACCTCACATGAAACGTAACGATGTTAAATGAAATCTTAAAAACAATTATATGCTTAAGAAACGTGAGGGGCCAATAACTACAAGCTGCCAATTGTTGCAATTAAGTACTTGCCAAGAAAAAATCGAGCTGACGTTGGCTCGAAGAAATATGAGTGAGATCTGCTACTTAATGAACTTATTAACACGAATTTAAAATTATCCGAAAGCTGTTTGTGTATATTCATTGTAACGAGTAGATAGGTACAATTAGTACAGACGCCAGCCTACACGTCAAGCTAACCGAAACTGTCAAATTTTCCCAATCAACCTTGAACCTAATGTGATAAAGTTGAAAATCTATTAAATAAATTTGACAGATTGTAGTAGCTTAATGTGCTGGCCTACTTTCGAACTATAAGACAACTTTAGAGACTGTCTCTCTCACAATTTGCCAGAATCAGACTTCTACATAATACCTACATACTTTTTAATGTTTTAATTTAGTTTACCAAATGCAAGGTAGTGTTTTAATATGTTAAGAAAGCTTTCCTTGCCTTTCTAATATAGTTAGCTATACAAAATTAAGGGAAATACTAATTAACTTTTTTAATATTCATTTTAATATAATTACGATGATCAGCATCACAATTATATCAAAATAATTATCTAAGGAAGTCAAAATGTAGAATTTATTCGTAATTACACACCTATTGCTTTATATGCTATTAAATTATGAACTAAGCATGGCTCAAATAAACGATCGTACTCCAAACCACAAAAAAAGTAGCAATCATTTATCGTTTTTCAGTGCCAAAATCAAGGAAGATAAGTATTACCCTAATAGGGAAAGCCTGCCAAAGCTCATAGCATGACGTGACCATAGCTAGATCACAATCTGACCAATGAGATTAAGCTATTTTGAAATATAAACAGATTTTCAACCAATGACGATGCTTGGAACTAGCTATGCTAGCGACAGTACTTACGGTTGCCATGCTTGTTGGAGTGGTGAAGAGTCTGGTAATATCTAATTAAGGATTTTCGATTGATTGCTAGAGTCTAAGAGCAATATTTTTTTTTGAGTCAGTGCTAGATTTAAATTAAATAATAATTTATTGAGCTTGTATTTATTCTATAAATTATTTACTTAGATCTAAGATTTCTTATTAGGTACAAATAATAAAAAATAAACCGTCCATGGATATAGTGTTAATTAAATTATAAAGATATTTTTAATAGAAGCTAACTTTGTAAACGTGACAGAATAGAAATGAATCAGATTGTGTGACATTTCTGAGTTAGTTTATCTTTCGTGTTTTTGTAATCTTCGGTTACGTAACAATGTTGTTCAAAGGCCGTAGATAAAAATCACCATGTAATTACAAATTTTATTGCTAGTATTGTATTGATTCTATATTACCTCGAGGGTAATTTTAAAATACGGAAACTAGTAAATAAATAATAGTCTAAAAATCCTTTTTATTGTATGTAATAGTCGGTGCCTGTAATATTTATTTAAATTTTGTATATAGGCACGTAAAACGTCTTCATGTAGTTCACCGGACCAATCCACTCGCTTTGTTGTATTATAATGAAAGCAACTTACTTTTTTTTTTTTTATATTGTACCCAATTTTTTTGTGTCTAAGGTTCAAGTTTCTTAAAATGCAGAATGTCACAATTTAGTGTAAGACAATTACATCGACTGTTCCGTCCGTATGTGAAGGATTGTTGGATTTCCCAATATTGTAACTAAAAGTGAAGGAACTACTTAATTGTTGATGTAGATGTAAACAAAATCATTAATTTGCAATATAGAGTTACGAAAATTAAGACAATAAAAATATTTTTTTAAAGCCCTGAGTTTTTTTCCTACCATTTCTACTTAGACAGCATGTATCCTAAACGTATGATCATATTTAAGGGTGTTTTGCAGAAAAACTTACTTTTTCCATGGGACCTCCATCATGACCGAAAATGGAAGTATTAAAATTTTGTATGGGAAATCTTGGAAACACGCTATATAAAGACACTAGAAATTCCAGTTATGTAGGTCTCACAACCCACTTGTATCTAACTTTGTACCTGCTTCAGTTCGAGAACTGCAATAACTGTAATCTAGCAAAGTAATAAAATAGTGAGTCAAATGTTAAATATTTTAGTGCTCGACACACAAGCCGCATAGTATTAACAGAAAATCCAAGTTTTTAAAGTATCTTTAAAGTCAGTAAGTAGAAGTAGACAACAGCTCAACCATAACGTTGCACCATTGAGTATTATCTAACTGAAGGAGTTCACAGAGGTATAAAGGGCAGCTTTGCTTTTCGCTAGTTACGTTTAAGGCTACAACTCAGGTCAACTCAACTCACGTTTGAGGCCACTAGACCAAGGAGATAGTGCAGTAACAAAAATATTTATAAGGCTCTGATAGTAAAAAAGAAGGGTATTTCCGGAAGATGGCCATAGCGTGGCGTGTGTGGCGTGGCGTGGCGTCTCCTCTTTCTTAAGACTGAAACATAACTGGTGATATGTGGATGTACTAATAGGTACCCAGAGGGTTACATATTAGTTATTACTACATCCACATTTCATCCCTCTGCCTTACCCTTCGGGATACACGGGGGCCTGTTTAGGCGTGATGTTTATGTGGTATAAAAAGAATATCACTAAGTTTCAACTATCCAACATGTCGCTCATGCATGCGCATGCTGGTCTCTGTATGTACAACAATTCTAGTCCTCAAACTCCAGACCAATTAATTAAGGAGAGATAATTATTTTATAAATTCCCAACTCCTAAGAACTCGTAAGTAAAATGTTAAGTGGTCATACGTAAAGCTATGCAAAAACAATACAAGTCTACTTATCACTTAGGAATCTATTCTTTCCGTTCACACGCACACTGCAAAATCCTCTATAATCAACTTGTAATCAATGTTCTATTGTTTGTGTTCGCAATCTGTTCAGCATAGGTCTATCTGTTTATCATGAATTAGTACCTAATTAGCACGCTTCGCGGACAAATTGGCATAATTGCTGTATGTTTATGAATAGGTAAAGCTTATGGAAAATTCACATAACTATTTCTCAGAATTCAGGATATCATTTCTTAGTTCCACAAAAGCGGAGGCGAAAGCTGGAGCGTGCAGCTAGGGTGCAACGTAGTGCGTTTGTATCCACATTAGTTAATCTATTCATTGTGTTTTATATAACTCAATCATTTGTGTTACGAATTTATTTTTTTGAACTGTTATAGTGATTACAGCAAGCAGGCAAAACTACAGCCTTGTTTATCTTGTAGTCGCAAACGCTACCTACTGCTGCTGCTGCACATAAGCAGAGGTTCTGGATTCGATTCCGGTTTTTGTATCAAGATTTGGCGGTGTGAATTTGCACCCAGTGGATATGAATAGGCTTACCTTCTATTAAGTGAGACATAAATATATCTCCTTACGTCTTTGCGTAACCTTAGCGGAAAACACGTGTGATGATTGTAGTAAAATGTAATAAACAGACAAACTTTTATTACCTTTTCCCACACCAACGTTATGGCCAAACACAAACTCACACTTGGTTACCATCACACAAAAGCCGATTTATTCACCCCCCACGCAAAGTCTTTTAGCGAACATGTTGGAGTCAGCTTCCAGTCGAACCGGATGCAGCTGCACAATTATTTACATAGAGCGCCTGTCTATAAAATCTGACCTCTACAACTCAGTTAGTACTGGATAACACGATGACCCTGGATAAGACGAGTTGTCAAATTTTCAGGCCCCTGACGACCTGTACGTCTGTAACGGTCTACATAATTATAACAGCCGGGTCTAACGGCTTAACGTGCTTTCCAAGCCACGGAGGAAACTCAGTATGTAGGTAATTTATGGTCACCTAACCACAGATCGACCTTGGCAAGCGATGCTTAATCTTGATAATAGACCCGTGCGGCTGTTATTATTAAGCATCGTGCTCCTCAGCACAAATAATTAAATGATAAGTAAATACACGAATAGAAAGATAATGCAAGGTAACCCACATGAATGATGCAGTGGTCAAACTTAGTAAATATTTTTAGCTATCTTTGCAAATGCTTAGTGCGTTTAGTTATTACAAATAGTAGTTGGAAATGTTGAGAGCTTCAGACACCTGTGAAGATTTTTATGTAAAAAAAAAAACAAAATTCAAAAGTCTTTTATTTAAATGAAGCTGATAATGTGCACTTTTTGAAAGTCAAAGTTTATAAGAGACAGTCCCCCAAAACGCCCGCCCTTCGCCACTTTCTAGTGTTTAAGCTGAAGAAAAAATTGTGGAAAAAACTCCCCAGCAACTCCATATTTCAGAGAAGTATTTCTTTTTAGAAACAATAAACTACGATGAAATTAAACGGAACTGCAACTGTCATGCAGCTGTGGAATAACGAGAGACCTGTCAAAACTACGTTGCCCAAGTAAAATATACGAGTAATAAGTTTAAAAAATAAAACAATTAATTAATTTTATGCACATTGTTCAATATAATATAGTTGGCAGTTAACGCGTATAAAGTAATGACTTAATAAAGTGAAGATTATAATAAAACAAAGTAAAAAGAGAACATGGTGCTAAAGGTTTAGTGCGACGACGTGCTTCAATGAATTACAAAAAAATGAAAAAGTGTGTTGTTTTCGTTGATCAAGTGTAGAGGATACTAGTGCCGTCATGTTTCGTAGCAGAAGTTGGTTCGGGGCCTCGTGGGGGCGCCCTAAAAACCCTCATTCCTTAGAAAGATTGAAGTATTTACATAATATTCTTTGTAAAAACGCAACTGTATCCGAAAGTAATCGGGGTACCTTGGTGGAGTCGCTCAGGTGTATAGCAGAGATATTGATATGGGGTGACCAGAATGACAGCTCCGTTTTTGAGTAAGTGTCAGTTTGTGTTAATTAATGTGTTATTTGTAAACAATGCTTCCTTAATTGGACAGTACATTGGAGAAAAGTGGATGATAAATCCCCAACCAACATTATTTCCCGAGGATACCCTAAAAGTAATAATAATATTTTATGGCATCTATAATTACCCGTAAGCTATATAAAAATAATCACCTCATGATTGATTAAGTGCTGAGTCATTCAAGAAGTTTGTATGTATTAAGTATAAGTATTCTACTGAAACTTTTGCTTTGGATTCTTTACTTCTCATACAGAGTAGAAAATAGCTAAAACACTGTATGCTACATCTATTCATATATTTTAATATTTTTATAAGCAAACCCTGCGTAGGTAACTATAGCTGTTTTGACATGGAAAGAAAAATACACATATGTATTCTAAAATAAGTTTCAAGACTTGTCTGTTCTGTTGCACCATCATCATAAAACAGGTTTATCAACTTGGTTATGTACCTCAATCTTTTTTGTTTCCTGTTTCAGTACTTTTTTAGTCATCTCTTGATGAGAAAGTTCATGGTAAATGTTTAACATCCGGAATGCATTTGTATCTGTGTGTCAGAATAATTTTGTTTGTGTAGAACATTTCATTGTGCTGCCTTTTCCCAACGATGTTGGGGTCAGCTACTAATTTAACCAGATTCTGCTGAATACCAGTATTCCATAGTCACTGATACAAATATGACAATAAATTTAATTTAATTAAAACCGGACACGTGTTGGCCAAAGCAAGGAAAACCTGTTCAGGTGGAGATTCATAATGACTCTGCCCTATAGTTTAAATTTGGTGTTGATATCGTGTCCTGCCTTTCCTGTTGCTTGCACATCACAGGAGCAGATGGATGCTACTGAAAGTGCCAAAACTCGTTACCAAAGAAGAAGGAGCATGGTTCGTACAAAATTGACCCATGTCCTACAGCTACGAGAAGTATCTCCAAAAATTTATAAAAATATGTATAAAAAAATGACATACTTCCAAACTCCATCCTTACAGTCTTACATTTAAAAAAAATGCTAAGAAAATTCGTTCAGGGGCAGTAATAATAATATCTACAATGAATGTACTGCAATGTTGAGAAATACCTGGCTATCTTGACTTGATTTCATTTATTGAGTTCCATCATCAAGCAACAGAGGTTTTTTCACTTGTTCGACCACCGAACATTGAACTAGTGAGAATTATAACTTTATTGTTTAATCATTAGCATTGTTAAATAGAATAGAATTGACTAAAATAGAGTAGGATGTGGGTGAATTTTGATCCAAGAAGGATCTTTTGTCGCCTCAATTTAAATTGTCATTGACACGCTAACACTAAGAGATATGGTATAGTTAATAGGCTTCTTTTGGGTTAGTTTGTTCCATTGTCGACTTCATGTCTGTCCTCAGCACAAGATTGAAATATAGAGTAGGGCCATTTAATATAAAAGAAAATTATTCTTGAATTTTCAGTTTCTTCTTGGAGAAAAATATGCTGTCATACTTCCTGAAGATCATGAGACAGAAGTGTGGAGGCTCATCATATGTCTGTGTACAGCTATTGCAAACATTAAATATACTGTTTGAGAACATAAGAAATGAAACATCGCTGTGTAAGTTGTTGAATAACATGGTAATTTGGCTTAATTGAATTAAAACATTTTTGTTGTACAAAGCATTGTTGGGCTTTGCCTTATTACTCTGTCTATTGATTGGACATCGGTGTTCAATTCAGGTATATCATATTATGATTGAAAGAAGAAATAACATATAAACTAATTGAAAGTTTATGGGGATAGTAATATTGGTGAAAATTCTCTGATAGATTATTGTACTGTACTCGTTTCACACTACTTAAACACTCTAAGGACACTAAAATGACTAACAATGTGATAGTTCCCTACTTATTGCATAATTCAATTAGCTACATATTTATTACAGATTATTTGCTGAGTAATAACCATGTGAACTCAATAATAGTGCACAAATTTGACTTCTCCGATGAGGAGGTGATGGCTTACTACATATCTTTTCTCAAGACGCTCAGTTTAAAGCTCAACAATCACACCATACATTTCTTCTATAATGAGGTAAGTTTTTATATTAAATTTAATTTATTTTTATATTATGTTTAATGGTTCTTGTTTTCATTTAATTGAGGATGAATAGCAGGATAATTCTCTGGTAATCCAGTTTTTACTGGAAACATACCAACACAATCAAATGCTATGTTGAATATTCTTGATGCTGTGCATTCATAATATCAGGAATAATAAAATATAATAAATACATAACCTTTTGAACGCCATTGTCACATAAACGTGACAAGCAACTGTGAGCCCTGTACGTCAAACGACACAAATATGCGACAAAATGGTAGGTGAAATTGTGGCTTGGTGTGGAGCAGGGCTATATTTAAAATAATGTTTTAAAAACGCTTTGAACGGTTCTTTGTAGATCATTTTGTTCGGAACGAAAACGAAATGAGAACGTTTATTCCGCAGGGTAAAAACCGGTTTATTCCTCAAGACGTAGCCGCGGACGGCGGATTGCGATAAGCATGATCTTTTTTAGTTGAATCGGGTACTGTGTGTATGGAATGGAATGGAAAAAAAAACGGTTAAAAACGTTTTACTAACCAAGAACGATTTAAATGTTGTTGTTCGTCAATAACGTTTTTTATAACGTTCCGTTCGAACGTAACCGAAACAAATCGTTTCTTAGGTATTTAAGACGATACCGTTTCGAAAAATATACCGGTATCCGAGCCCTGGTGTGGAGGGCACATAGGATAAAGGGACCAGGAACCTACTATGTATCAATATTGTGTAGACCTACTTTGGGTTTTTATCTATCCCAATAGGAAGAATCGAAAGAGGAAATAAATAATCCAAACAGCTGACTAATTTTGTTTTACATTCATAAAAATTATCTTTGTCATAGCAAACTTTTAATAAAATATTTTGTCTTTAATTGTAAAATGAATGACCACACACACGTGTCTGATACAGTTCTCTTATCAGTAGTGATTAATGAAAAGTTTTCTGTTGAGGGCACAAAGTTATCAATTAATCTTTATTTTTTTTAGTTTTGGTCTTGAGCATTTCTTTTTGCGATTTATGAGTATTAGCGGCAATAATAGAAATGATATTACAATTTACGGCATGTATCAAAAAAGTATTGTAATATTTAATTTAAGGCTGTTGGTGTGGACCATCGAACTGAACAACTTTCTCCATGGAACCATCATTTTTTTAGAAATAGCGAAAAATATTCATGGTACCTATGTCCCATACAACATTAAAATATTCAATACCTACCCAATGAAATACAAGATGCACACGGACCATTTAAAAGAATTTGAAGATTTCAACCAAGCTTTCTGTAGACAAAAATAAGAAACTCAATGCGAAAATTATTGCTGGGAAATGGCTTTTCATTTCACTCCAAAAAAATTAGTAATTTCCCAGCAAAATTTTCGATTGAGTCCTAACTCAATGTAACGCACTTAAAACATTGTGATAATGGATTCATTGAATAGTACAGAAGTCATGTAGGTGTTTAAAGTTTATAACATTAAAACAAACACATATAATATATATTTTTTTAATTTGTGAAAAAATTGGGACAATGACCTCCAATACCTCCGTATCTGGACAAAAATATCGCAATGGCGGAAAGAACAAGTGCCTTTCGGCTTCGTTAAGGGTCTTTTTACACCCACTATTTATGGAACAGCTGATTTTCTTTTCGCGATTACCATGTTGCTCCCATTGAGAAAGATTTCACTTTTATGGTCTATGGTGTAGGTAGACTATTCCATATCCTTGAATATGACCACACTTTTCTGATACCTGCTGTAAAATCGGATCTTGTGCTTCTAATTTTTTTACCAAAAATTTTCGCTATTTTCCCAAGTTTATCCTATTTTGGTAGTCGTGTACTAAAAGTGCACTAAAATAAGCTCTCATAGAAAATTCATTGGCAAAAAGAATATACATTATGGATACGACCTCATGCCTAGTTCAACTACATGTAACAATTTCTCTTATTTCTCTTATCAAGTAATAATTATGTTACTGTGATAGTACCATTAACAGCTGCGTAGGTACGTACATTCATGATTGTGTGTTGAATGCGGATATGCAAGTCAACTTTTTGCGTTCTATTTGTCATTGTGCATTATGTTTCCCTACCTACTGGTCTATTTTGTAGGTGCAGGAAAATGTCCAATTGTCCATAAATGATCCCAGCCTCTGATTGTCCCACTAAAGGCCAAATTCTTCTCATACAGAGAAGGGATAACGATTTCAGACTTCTAATATTTATTAAGTCCAGTTTCCTCACTTTGTTTTATTTCACCAATGCCAGATAAAAAACAAATCAATTTAAAAAATCACATTGGTACTAGTCCAGATTTGAACCTCGCAGCCATCATCAATATCCATAATGTACAAAAAATGCTCTCCAAAATTCAAGGTCACGTTTTCACGTGGTGTCAATTTCAAGTCACGAGATATAGCGTGTTTCGTTTGAAAGCATCACTGCAGAATATCCGTTGTTTCACATTAACACGACATGTCTGGTTCGGATTTAAAATATCAGTATCTCAAGGACGTATGGACACCTACATCTATAAATATGAATTACCTACGTATTCTAAAGCGTGTCTTGAGGTACTAGGTCGTTACCTGACTATTGTAGACGCCGGACGTCTTAACGATTTCGAGAGCTGTGAGCAGGGTGCGATGGTCTAATTGGTTAAGACGTCCGGCGTACTGAATCGGAAGGTCGCAGGTTCAAACCCTGCTCGCACTAGAATTTTTCTTTCCATGTCAAAACAGCTGTAGTTCCCTACGTAGGGTTTGCGTATAAAAATATTAAAAATTGTAGACTTCTGTTCAAGCCTTTCGAAGGTGGCCGAAATCGGAACTAACGCCGCCATTTTTTTTATATTTCACAAAAAATATTTATAGCCCCCCTTGTTCTGACTTAATTCTAACGCCAAAAGATCCTTATAGGTATTTTTATGATCCTTATATAAAGTAACATACCAACAATTAATATTGACAGCACACGAAGGATTTTCCGCTGTATACAGAGGCGATCAAGTTCTTCAACCATTCGGAATCAATGGTGCGCATTGCCGTGCGCACTCTCACCCTCAACGTGTACCGAGTTCAGGATGCCAGCATGCTCAGGTTCATTAGAGATAGGTATGTAAGATTGTTTTTTTTAAGGAAGTCCGCCTTGACAATGTTACGTCGTAGAGACGTTCCTACAATGGTGACTTACTGAGATTGAAATGTCCTAAAATCATCAGAGTTTAATTCGATTCAAATCAATGAATTCGTTTCAAATAAGTACCTACCAAATGCATTTTTAATAAAATCGATTTTAATTTGATTGGAACTAGAATATTTTCGGAAGTAGGTAAAGTAAGCGAGCTGATACGCGATTGTACGACCTAACTTTGTCTTGGGGACTGGTGCGGTTTATGATGTCTTATCTATATGCGTGTCAAAGCTCTATTGACATTGAACTTGAAACGTCTACAAGCTACAATTTACGATGTGGTCTAGGTTCGATTTCGACGTGATGTCGCGATGGCGCGCGCGTTGAGTAAACTTAGACTGGTTTCAGTTGCCATCGAGGTCTATGAGGTGACTGTAAACTACGATGTACAGCCTCAAAATGTGATAAAACAAACCTACTTGTAGTTTCACTTCTTTCAAGTAGCTCGTCGTCATGTTTCGTGTGATTTAGTGAACTGTGGTGGTTAGTGTTAATAACAAAGAACAAAGAACGATCATCCAAAATGAGGATTAAGGATATGGACGATAAAATCTTGCAGTCTAGTATTTCGTACGTCATCAATAGTTATTTTGTAAATAATATTAGCTATTACTGCTATTTACTGAATTTTATTTGGCATAAATATAACCTTACATCAAAGATTGAGTTCTCTAGACATTTGAATACTTAGTTTTAGTCCGCTCACTCATACTAGAACTCGTACCTTCCATGCGCGATGTGCAAGCTCACTCTTTTAATGTAATCACTTTTTCCCGCGACCTCAGTACGGTGAAGACACATTTTTTTTTAAATACTAATTTAGCTTGCGTTTGGCCGCAACTCGCCTAATGTCAAGCGAAGATACGGCCTAGGGTGGAGCACGCTTGCCTAAAAGAAACTGATTCTCTCGAAATTTGAATAGATCCAGATCATAATAATCAGGGAACAGAGAAGCTGGCAAAATTCCATAGACTGGCAGTTTGGTTACATTAAATGTGGAAACATAGCGCTATGAAACATCTAACGATTGAAACCCTTGCCTACCATTAAAAAGCCACGCATATTAAACTATGTAGATATCTCGGTCATTTCATTAGTGGTCATCAATGTGCTAACACAGTTTTATGTCCCACAGGACCGCGGCCCCGTACTTCAGTAATCTAGTTTGGTTTATCGGCAAACATATTCTAGAACTGGACGCGTGTGTCAGGACCGACGCTGAGTAAGTCAGGCTATCGTATTACTTATGATTTTGTTTTGGTCTGTTTTGTTATGTTCGGTTTTAATTTACAATACCTTTTTTTATTGTAGATAGATTTTTATAATGATTTTTTTGTTTTATTTTGAGGCTTTTTTTTAATCAACCGGTTACATACTAAATGTACCAAATTCAAAATCGTATTTTCGCAGTATCCGAACACAGACTATATTTTTCACTCAAAATTCAGAAATTCTTTTTCCAGCCATCAATCACAACAGAAACTAGATGACTTAGTAGCCGAACACCTTGACCATCTGCATTATATCAATGACATCTTATGTCTAAACATTCCTGACCTAAACGATGTACTGACGGAGCATCTCTTGCACAAACTGCTAGTGCCGCTATACATTTACTCTCTCACGTCCGAAAGTGTACGACGACTACAATCGTCCTCACCGTACAACAGAGACCACATACAAAGTATAGAAGCAATTACAAGAAATTTAGAAGCTATACTAAAAGGCAAAAATGCCGAATCTCCATCACGAATGACATTCCCCAGACATCATAGAATGGATTCAGAGGACGAGACCAAGCCATCAGTCTCGTGCGTAGTGTCCCTGTTTCTGTTATCGCAAGTGTTCCTTATTATAACGCACGGCCCGATTGTCCACGCGCTGGCCTGGATCATATTACAATCAGACTTATCAGTTTTCGAGGACGGCGCGACCAAGATACTAGAAATGTACATTAGCAATGCAAAGTCCAATGTCAAACTAGAGTTCTCTAAACCGCAATTAAGTCTAGAGAAGGCCTTAGAGAATACCTCAAGCGAGAGGGACTACACTACTCCTGAATACGCTGGTCCTAAAACATTCGGATATGATACCGATCAATCGAGTTGCGATCTCGATCCCGAATTAGTTTCGACTTCCCTTCCGTCCACGACACACATAAGCGAGTCGTCGAGCATCGATCACGATTCCACTGAGGATCTAGTTACACAAATGCATCCAGCAAAAACTTCTAGCTCTGGGACCCTCAAAGCGAACATGCCCGACTCGCCCTTGCCCGATTCAGGTATCGAATCGAGTTCGTCGAAATCAAACGAATACAATAACATAACTGATGAAGAGAAACAGAAGTTGCTTGCTGTAGCACCGAGTACTTCTGCTGTGAGGTCAGCGACGCTGGACAGTATTATAGAAAGAGAAAGTAAAGAGATTGAGAAAAGGCCATTTTTGAAAACGATACTGGACTCTTTAGATTGCAGCGAGAATGATTACAAAGCGTTATTCGCTCTGTGCTTGCTGTTCGCATTGATTAACAATAAAGGTGAGTAAACTTTTTACATGTGGCCAGTTTGTAGATAAAGTTGTATTGTCCGACCTTTTTGATGCCATTCACCTTACATTAGATTTCATATTCAGTTTTCCTTTTGTTTGAATTGAGGTCAAACTAATACATGAATGCTGTAGATATTATAGAATTATAACTAAAAGCAGCTGGCAACTATAAGGTATTTTTTGGAATGAAGATTTTGAACCTTACCGTAGCGCAACTTCCGAAGAAGCTTAACCTTGATAACTGCTCGACCAAGGTTATTGCACAGTGCAATTCTCGATTCAAATATTCTTTTATATTATTTTGGGTTTAGAGTTAGAAATCACGTCGTGTTGGAATCATTTTGTAAAAAGAAAAATAAAGCGTTAAATGCTTGTTTTATACTAATTTTATCTATTCTCTGTCTTTTGCTTCCTTCGGATTATAATATAGTGGGTAAGTTAGTTTCACTCATATTTCATTTTTCGATATTTTTACTCACATTTATAACGAATACTATTGTCCTTTAGAGCGGCTTAGCACGCTATTATTTCCCTTATTAATGTGTGTCACGAAATTCCGCAAAGGCCAGTGTGTCACAATCAGATTGCCAATTATTTTTATTAGCTATGCGTACATTTTGTAAGTCAGTTTATAACTCGCAAACGTAAAGCCTTATGTACTGACCTCATTTCTACAAATGAGGTCCCCGAGGATAGATTTTGGTCCAGAAAGTGTCTTTATATACATACAATCCAATATTTGCACCATTAGCCCCGAGATTAAGGCCTTCCACGATTAAGGCTTGACACGTTCTTTCGCCGTTAAAATGTACGGTTTATTCGCTGTTACGGTTGTCAGTGTTGTACGGATCACTGGGGAGCTTGTTGACATACACGGCGGCGCTACGGCACGGCGCCGCCCCCGTATTGGCCGTGCCTGCACCTCGGCGCGCTGCGTCTGCGCACGGCGTGATATTCATCTGTGTTGTATCGCAGTCTATGCGAGTGTGTCGACGGCGCCGGACGTTTTCACGTTTTCGTGACAGATTACATACTTACGCTGATTTTGTTTTACGACTATAATGAACTTAAATCAAGAATTAACAATCACATTGGTTTAAAAAAAAACGTAAAATTGGATGTATCGATTAACTTTTTCTTTTTTCTGAGTTTTCTGTGTTTTCTATATACTCGTGCTGGGCACAGAAAAATCTCAACTGAGCCGCACCTGATCGTAGACTCGACCGGTAGCTTTGCCGTGCCATGTACAAGCTTGCATGTTTTGTTAACCATACATCTAACACTCCGTACGGTTAAGAAAACTTGCCGTGCACAAGAGCCCTAACTGTCTAGGTTGGGGCTCACTAGCAACAACACCATGTTAATATTTAAAGCCAATTTTAACACCTCTTGTGTGTACCTGCTTATGGATACCTGGATAATAAACAATTTCTATTTCATTTTCATGCAGTATAAATTAAATTACGCAGTCGTTTTTTGGTTTAATCTTGGCAAGGGGTATCGTGATACCCAGTAGTTTAGTGTTGGAGGTCAGATAGGCAGCCTCTGCGTGTAAAATACTGTTATTCAACTGCATCCGTTAGATTGGATGCCAACCGCAACATAGTTGGGTAATGTCTAGGCAGATGATGAGGGTTTTAAGTGTAAACGTTGTGGCGTCTTTGTAATGTCACTTACACAATCAATTTTGCCTATTGTAGGAGTGGACACGGAACTGCTAGACACGCTCCTATGTCCTGAAGAAGAGATAACGTCTGGTACACTCGAGTCGAGCGGGATGGCGAGCACAGCTCCCCCTCCGTCGCCCTCCGGCGATACAATGTCGCCGCCGCCTAAACACCCGCTACAGAGTTTCAACGCGTTACTGATTTCGAAGCTGATGGCCATCGCTAATTTGAGCTGTAAGCCTGGTTAGTAACTTTAAATAGTGTCCTGGGAAGGAATGTTGCAATGTAATGAAGAGCGGAATGGATGGACGTATCTCATGTTTGTAATATACTGTTATGAAAAAAGCAATGATTTGAAGGAAATGCAATAAAACAACACACAAATTAGAAAACAATGTCAAGTTTGAATTCCTCCGATCATAAATAACTTGTGATTTCCTCCTTAAAAACATTTTACAGTTATGAGTAGTGGTTGGAGTAAGAAGATTGATTTTTGGTACTTTCAACATGTGAGCATAACATAGATGTCAAAAATCGTTAGTGAAAAAAAGAGCGACTTCCCTACTCCTGGTCAAGATGAGTTACTGAAGAGAAATATTGCGCTCATCACGTCTGCTTCCTGATTTCTAAACCGTAAATAAAACTTTTTTTTCCAGCATCAAAAGTCCGTCTAGTAACTCTAGAACTGAGTGTCACACTGATGCGCGTGGCCATGTGCGGCGCGGGGGGCGGGGCCAGCGCTCGCCACGCCCCCGCGGCTGACGCACTGCGCGCACGCGCCGCTTGTCTCGCGAGGAACTTCTATAAATGCGACGATATCTTCCTAGACATGTTTGAGGATGAGTAAGTCATAAAGTATTGATGTTTTAAATACCTAGTGTGAGACGGGTCGTAATGAATACGTGTATGATGATCGTGGCGCAATAGAGGGCTAAGATGAATTGTACTAGATTTAACAACTTCATTTTACGTGCTGACTTCCTTCATTTATCCGTTACACACTTGTCAAGTGTTTATTATATATTATTTGTACTCTTTAATGCTCAGTGGTGCAACACCAGTGTTTTTTTACAAAACTTTTGAAAACTACTACTAGTGCATAACTCTATGATAGTAGGTACCTACATGGATAGAACATTATAAAAACGTGTCATAATATTATCCGATAAAGTAACTTTATCATACACGAATAATGGCGGATATCCATTGGCATTATCTATTACAACCATAAACTCATATTTGCTAATGTTCTCATATTATCTCTTTGTCATGGAAAAATGTGATATTTCGCAAATTTTATATTTGAAGCACAGCAAAATATTTGAGCCAGATCGCTGTGCAGATTGTTTTCTTCTGATACAGTGTAATGATCAACACATGAAACAGAGCCGAACTGAATAAAAAAAAAAAAAGGTCAATCTCAATCTTTTTTACAGACATCGCATAATTGACCAATAAAATGTGCGTATGTCAAAATTAATAAATAAAAAAGAGCTAATAATTTCTTTTTTATTTGAGGAGGATACGAGAGGAGCTCGTGGCTACATAATAACAGCCGCTCGGGTCGATCTTAAGGTTAAGCCGTGCTTGCCTAGGTTGGTCTTTGGATGGGTGACCACCCATTACATACCAAGTTTCCTCCGTGCCTCGGAAAGCACGTTAAGCCGTTGGTCCCGGGTGTCATTTGTAGATCTTTGATTCGTTAGGTAGTCAGTGGCCCAAAAAGTCTGACAACCAGTCTTACCAAGGAATATCGTATTACCCAGTACTTACTGGGTTGTAGAGGTCAGATAGGCAGTCGCTCCATGTAGAATACTGGTATTCAGTTGCATCCGGTTAGAGTAGAAGCCGAACCCAACTTAGTTGAGAAAAGGCTAGGCAGACGATGAATTTTTTTTATTTATTCGATATTCCCCCTCCTGTCCAAATAAAATGCATCACTCTGTACTTAATAGCTAACGGGAAGTACGTAACTTCATGTATTTTCAGATACTGCGAAACGAGCAAGCGACCGTTGAACGTAGAATGGCTGTGCATGGACGCTGCAATATTACTACCGCCTACCAGGACACCCATGTCGGGTATCGCCTTCGCAAAGAGACTACCAAGCGGAGAGGTAAATCATTTATGATGTAGACATACAACTATCAACTTAATTGTTACTACTATAAGCCTGTTTTGTAACTGCAGGGCAAAGGCCTTCTTTACATTTTTGTATTTGCTATTATTTGGGCCCAATTCGTACCGCGTTGCCGGGTTCTGGTGTTCAGAACCCAATCAGTAGCTACTTTCGCCCAATTACTATGCGACATGCGGCAGATGTGACCTGCCCAGTTCCATTTTAATTTGGCGCCTGTATTTTACTTAATAAAAATCTTAAATTCGTTCATTAATTTACTAACAGAAAACGTACTGGCTTAACTACTTGGTATAGAAGCATGAAATTTCGCACAAGAGTTTATTTTATAACGAAGGATATTTGAAAAAAAACGAGCAATAAGAAATGATATTTGAAAATCCATCTCGAAAATACGAAATCTACAAGTCTGTTTTTTATTCAGTCTACTAAATTAGTATTATTTCAAACAGATGGAAAGAGCACGGCGAGCGATACGGACCTTCTTTCTGATCCGGGATTTATATCTGAAGCTGACCGGAAAACCTGAAACACAGTTGCCTCTAACAAACCCAGTGCCGTTCGTTCAAGTTGGAGACGTTTTGGACCTCAGTGAGTATTTTTCTCTTCTATTTCAGAAATAACTTAACCAACTTGCGATAACACAATTTAACCAACCAAAAACAGTATAACAATGACGCATTTACTTACTGAAGAAAAGGAGGTAGAGCACGTGGCTTTAATGAGGACTAACGCTCCCATCTTGTTTTTTCTAAACAATTTCCTTTTCAATCAAGTTTACTAATGTTTATCAACATGTTTATTTTGGTCTGTGGGGCCCTACAGACCATGCCAGTAAAAACGCCAAAAGAACCATGCAGCCGTATTTTTATTTTATGACCGTATTTTGTACATATAAAACCTTCTTTAGTCATTTTACCAAGTCCTGGCCATAACAGCTGAAAAAAATCGCCATTATAGTGACAAAGAAAAAATAAATTAAGAATAAAATTATACTGCATATTTTTTTTTTTTTAGGAAAAACTGCCTACTTTTTCATCTTGTAATGATTATCCAATTTCACGTTGTTAATACAACTAGATCCCATATAGTAGGAAAAGAAATTACCTCGCGATAACAATTTAATCACTAAAACAGTGAAACAAGCCTAGGTATTTTTTAAACGGTATTATTAATGCATAAAACCTCATTTAGTAATTTGAACAAGTCCTGGCCATGTAACCAGAAAAAAATACATCGGCATTAAAGGGACAAAGAAAAAATAAATTAAGAATAAAATATATGGCATCCAAAATATTTTGGCGGAAAACTGCCGCATATTTAGTTAGATCTTAGAAAACCTTTTTTTTATTAAATTCAATTCCTTTTGTTCAAACAAATATGTGTCTAGGCTGTATGTTGTAATACCATAGTCCAGCCCGACAAGGATTTCTTTACGATAGTGCAAAGAAATCTGTCATTGTGCCGACACAATCTGCCATTTTGTCGATTCTTCCGTCAAAGAAATCCTTGTCTACGGTGGTTATGCTACGGGGGCAGGAAGAGTTCGATATTGAAATGTGTTTTGAAAATGGCGCGATTTAATTTTCAATTACTTTTTGTCTGTTACAGATGATTCTGATCTCATATCTTGTGATATAATACAAAAGGACGGCACGTGGCAGCATAGGTTTCTTGCAGTAGACAATATTCAAATAATTTTAGTTGAACCTGACAAACAAAGGCTGGGATGGGGTGTCGCCAAACTTGTTGGAAGTCTTCAAGACTTAGAAGTAAGTTCAAATTCTCTTTGTTTATTAAAATAAAAGCTACATTCATTCAATCTTATGTCTTACACATTAAAGTTGATTTTTCAAAAAATAACCGTTATCATTGTTTTTTTTTGCGTTCTAGATAAATCAGGTACCAAAACAATGTAATTTTAGTTTTTCTAGTAATTATTATTTCAACCATAGAATTTTTAATTAATTTTAAGTTATGCCTTCTTTGATTTTGTATCTAGCACATTGTTATTAGTGAAAAAATACTTCAATTTATTTATTATTTGCTTAACACTATTGCAAGCTTCGTCACTACTGGAAGCTTCATAGAGTGAATTTTAATAAGTACATAGTTACGCTTACATATTATTTGCCTTATAATCACTGGTCGGAATAGGTAGAGATGTTTTAAAAAAAAATAAGTTCACCCTTTAAAAGTATCATCACTCTCTTGCCCTTATCCCAATTCATTTGGGGTCGGCGCAGCATGTCTTCATCTTCCATACTTCTCTATTACTCGTCATCTCGCGAGACACCTCCTTTCTTGCCATATCATTCTTTACACAGTCCATCCATCGTTTCTTTGGTCTTCCTCTACTCATATACCCATCCACATTCATACTCAAAACTTTCCTCACAACATTTTCCTCATTTAAAAGTATATTCTTCCTAAACTTACCTCTAACTCTTTGGGTAAGAATAATTTTCTTTGAAATTCTAACAAGCTTCAATCCCATTTTCTTTTCATTAAAGTTCTCGACAAATTTTAAAACCACATTGAATCGGCCCAGAATTTGGCGATGAAATTGAAGTTCTCCCGAAATAAACTCCACCTATTCCGATCATTGCTTTTAACACTATTATATGTGTCTAAAATAAGTTATATTATTTTTTTCCTATCAGATACAAGGTGACAAAGAAGATCCCCGTTGCCTCCACCTCACGATACATAAACCGCGAGTAGGTGCATCGGGTGCACTCCCGCGCACCGTGCTGTTACGAGCCAAGTTCAAGTTCGACGATCATATACGCAGCATGGCTGCTAAGCAACGACTTACTAAGGTACGATTACGTATAGATAGTTTATTTATACCCGTTTTCACTTACAGTAACCGCCACCTAAATTAATGGCTCCATATTAAGGCATCCCTTTAAGAGTCGTTTATTACAGTGTTCGGGAAAATGCGCATTAATCTATTGTTAAATCCCAAGTCACTCAAATGGTCTTCCCCATTTGAATGACTTGGGATTAGAATTAAAAGATCATTGTAGATGGCGCTACCATAGCTAGGTCCCAATCTGACCAATGAAGTCAAGCTATTTGGAAATATAATAAAACTAGCGACCCGCCCCGAATTCGCCTGGGTGCAATATACATATAAACCTCGATCTTGAATCACTCTCTAGTTGAAAACTACATTACAATCCGTTGCGGAGTTTAAAAGATCTAAGCGTACAAACACCAGGAGCGACTTTGTTTTATACTATGTAAAGATGACAAGAACCAGCAGCCAGCAATGCTAGCGCCATTAGTTTCACCATTGATAAAATGATTATAAATTTTGATCAACATAGCAGCTAAATGAGACTTGATAAACAGTAGTTACTAATCATAGACTATATCGGGCTTGTAGAAAGCGGTAGTAAAGGATTTTAGGGTTATTAAACCTTCGGTTAGATCACTATACTACTGCTTATCTACTTATTTTTACACACATTTTATTTTCCCCAGTCAGTATACAACAGTAGCTTTAGTATATGCGAAACCTGAAACACGTGTCTAGTATTTTTATGTAAAGAATCTATATATAAAATTTCAAAACTGTATCACGAAAAATCACAAAGTTATAAGCTTGTTCTGTTACCTGGTTGTCCGCTCAAAAACGTGGTCACCACGCAGCGTGACCGCCTCCAGCGTCGTCTTGAGCTCATTGATAATAATAATTTGGCAGTAGGTACCTAAATGATTGCGATAGGTACTTAATGTCGCTCGGTATCCAACTTGTAACTTTTTTTAAATATTTTTTTGGCAAAATATAACATGGGTTAAAAATTATTTTAATCGATTCAGTTACTTATTCTGAACAAACTATATACAGGTTTCGTATATACTAAAAATAATGTTGTATAAGGTCCCATTAAAATAGATGAACAAATTTTAACACAGCGTTCATTCAGTATTTCTAACCAAAGATATCTAAGCAAAAAAACACTGATAAAAGTGATTTTATTTTGACCTAAAATAATAAATTGCCGGCACTCTTGAATAAACACATCCATTATGGGTAGGTACTTGCACTCGCACATTTTATAGTATCAGAATAATAATAATAATAAAGACATGAATGTGTTTATGCATTGGGTAACCAACATTTTAAATATATTGTCGTTAGCTGATTTTTTATCTTGTAAGTATTTATTGCATTTTCTATTTTAATGGGACCTTATATAGAAAAATAAATACAGTGTCAATTAACAATTCCCTTACAATCTTTCATCACCAGGGTCGTACGAAGGCCCGTCAGAAGAAGATGCAGCAAATCGGCCGACTACTAGAAGTGTCGGGCATGTGCGCACCCTCAATGGCTCCTCGACACCGACCATTGTTTGGTAGACCAGCATTGGCCACTGTGCGGCGATCTACAGGTGAACATTTTTGTAACTGCTTGAAAAACAAGAGCTAGATCAGTCGATCTTGGTGATTTTATTCTTCTTTCGTTTTGATGATTTTTTGACTGATACTTTTCAAGTTTATTTTTAGATAAGTACTGATATTGATCGTAAAAAATCACTTCACAAAATCTTCGAATCCCTCATTATATTGGACTATAATCTGTTACATATTATACGTAGTCGACATGTTAACTATTAAGATACCGTTTTTTTTTTTTTAAAATTAATCCTCATTTCGGTAGGTTTCTGTGTATAGAACACTAATATTTAACTTAGATAAAATTCGATGTTTACACATGTCGGCCATTGTACCCGTAAAAAATTAAACTCAAAACTTCATAAAATAAGAAACAAACCAAAACACGCAACTAATCTTTGTAGAGAATCAATATCACACTCTATACAGTTGTGTCGGTAGGTGGAGAGGACGACACAGACCGGCGCTTGCGCAGGCCCAGCGGACACATGCTCAAGGACGGCATCGTCATCTACCGGGAACGTACCACTAGCAGAGAGAGGTAAGTTATCATTTTATGTTTTTGTTAATTACAAAAAATGTTTAAAACTGATGACATAATCGCGACCGTAAAATGTTGGAGACTGATAATGAATTACAGTTTACTGCGACACGGTATAACTTCTTCTCCAAAGTTCAAATTATGTTCAGCACTTCATTTTTTTCCATTATGCTAGATCGAGGTCAAGAGCAAGTACATCAGCAAAAAAAGAAAATATATATTTAAAAGTTGCGACAGAACACTCGGTTCTGAGCATCTTGCCTCCACACTCTATACAGTATACTAACTACTTATACTATATTATTATCATTACACTGCGGTGCATACCTCTTTTGAGTTCATCAAAGTGAAATTAAAAACAATCTAACTGCTTCAAATTCTTCTGTATTACAGCAGTGTATCGCGAAACAGTAGCGCCCACGGGTCGCGGGAAGGTTCGCCGCGGTCGCGATCTGAGGAAATACCTATGGAGGACATTAAGAGGAACTCTGTCGTTTCCAGTCTAGCGGCCCCGCCCGTCGTCCCACAGGTATCTACCTATCTCTATCTAGTCTTGTCTTTGTTTTGTCCAAAATTCAATTCAGAATCTCAAATAATTATCTTGTTTTGGAACAAAAAACTTAATGTCATTTATGATAAAATTCAAATTCCCTTGCAAACAAAAGTTTTGAGAACAAATAGTCGCTTAAAAATGTATTACGATAATATGAAGTGACGATGAATTGTAGATTATCTGAGATAG
The DNA here is from genome assembly GCA_963576755.1 of Noctua janthina. Taxonomy (NCBI): domain Eukaryota; kingdom Metazoa; phylum Arthropoda; class Insecta; order Lepidoptera; family Noctuidae; genus Noctua; species Noctua janthina. The sequence continues at coordinate 13,905,369 of OY755055.1, forward strand.
TGAATTTTAGAAATTGTAGCCAATGGCACTCCACTGCTGGACAATAATGTTTTCGTGTTTTAACAACACTAAAAACTCATTCGGAGTAACGAATTAGCACTCGACCTGAATGACACCTGTAGTTTCGATCTAACCAATCAAACCACGGGAACCTTTGCCTGCTATTTATTTAAGCCCAGCTTTTGTTCAGCAGTAGACATCTACGGGCTAGTTAGAAAACCTTAGGCTGCCTTGCCACCAGAGATGTGCTAAGTTGCAAAATGATGGATAAATCCTAAGTAATTTACTTCTTTGTAGCAAGTACGCGTTCTGGCATTACATGTATCTACATAGATACATTTCAGTATTCAGGATACGAATACTAAACTCACACAAATACTATACTCATTAAAATATTGAAGAAAGTACAAAATAACGTTAATTTTTTTTGGGAACATGGGTGAAATATAGAATTTAGATAAGTCTTATCATTATAAGCGCATCTTCATAGCATATCTTACCCGCTGTGATATAAAACTTAGCTTTCTTGATGGGCTGGTTTTACGGATCCAGTAGCCAAGCTACTAGCTTAGCATCACCGCTTAGCTACCTCGCTCATCTCTGGTGGTAAGGCAGCTATATCCCACCACAAAGTCTCAAAGCATGACGACTGACCAGATATTCTTTTTGATTCCGAACAACTCTCAACGAAACAAGAACTCATCAAACGATGCAGACAAGCAGATGAGTTCACATGACAACTTGAACATCCATATTGTGTAATGTATGTATTAACTGTAGTCATTGTTACATTAACATTAATATTATTTTTAAACATGGACGTAGCCAAAGTTCAAGTTATATTTCATCTCTTGAAGGGGAGGGTTTTATCATTCCTTTTAATGGCTTCTGTCGAACAAACTCGGCAAATCAATGATCAGGCTGATGATGATATTGTATCTTTACGGCGGAAACCACACAGCCAAAATCACAAAGCCTGCAAAATATGTAACGTTTAGCATTATGAAAGACTTGCGAGTTCGAAATTTTTAAGGATACTGTTCGAATTGGCTAATTTTTTTTATTAATATAATTTTTTTTTTCATCAGGCGTTATCAAGGTCAAGAGCAGGCCCATTTTGAAATTTAAAAAAAAAATTACATATTTGTTGGAGTTGTGCCAAAAACCATCCTGGCTACGTCCATGTTTAAGCAGCTGTACAATTCCATCCTATTTCGATTTCAGGTTCAACCAAGCACATCGTCCACCCTGCTCAAGCCCAGCAACTCATCAGAAGAAACATCGTTTATATCGAACGAGCCTCCAAGACCCAAACGTATCAAGGGTCTGGTAGAAACCATATGATATTAGATGGCACTTGAGAACCTTAGGAGACTAGCACGGTAAATGCACTTGTTGCTCTTTGTCACTTACTAACATGATGAAAATGAAGGATTATAAGAAATTGTGAAAAACAGATGTGATATGAAAACGTGTCATATGATTGTGTCACTATGACGGACGAAGGCCTTTGAACTCTTTTTGTATTCAGAAAAGATATAGGAACTATGAAGAGGAACTTAAGAGGGATGAATAAGTGGCTCAAAGACGGATGTTTTAGTACTACAAAATTGAATTCTGGGTCATCAATCTATTCGGTACCTATCCCTAAATTGTGAGAGTAAATGTCGATGCCATTTGCTTGTATTTTTACCGTTAGAACCAGTGATGTGATGTAAGATTTTGATTTATTTTTTACTGACTGTTACTTTTTTTTGTTTACATTTTAACGAATTACTGTTGGGATTGAAGGCTATAAGTTTTAAAGTAGTTTATTAGATGTTTGTTTACATACTGCGATTGACAATCCTATGGAGTATTGTTTTTAAAAAGATATCAATTGACGTCTGATGTGCATGCTCTAGTTGACAATAACTCCGATGTGTTAGAATAGGGATTGTCTAATTACACATAAAATACATGAGTTTAAAAAAAAAGCTCGTTAAAAATATAATAAATCATCTTGCATGTATTCTTTCGACTTTCGTCCATGGGTAAAGCGCAAACTGTGAGGGATTTTCATATACACTGAATTGGCAGCTCACAAGCTGAGAAAAGTGGCATCATATCATAATTTCAAGAAAATCTAAGATTTTCAAAACTTCATAGAAGTTTTATTTCGAACCATACTTGATGTCAAATATATATTTAACCTTAGGTAACATATAGGCGGTATCTAGTTTTCCCTGCCTTCGACACTCGTGTAAGTATTGTTTCAGTTACCAACTGAAACAATAACTAATTTGTTAGCTCATTCTTAATTATTGCAGAACTAATTTAAATAAGTTACAGTTGATATTTTTTAAGGTATTGTTGGATATTTTTTGTATCGCCACTTCCATTTTTGTGTTTAAATACTGTCAAAGCTGAACCTAAGAAGGTTTATGTGGATTAAAATAAAAATTAAGTGATCAATTTGTATGTATTTGTAGAGACATAAATAATATTAAAAATAATATGCAATTTTAATGATTGAAAACCGGTTTGACAGTATGTGAACACGTAGCATTTAATTAGATAGTTGTCAAAGTTACATGAAAAGATACATTTTAGGAGACTTCATAGTAATTGTTATTTTTCTAAAAATTTGCGGGTTGGATCTCTTGTTACGTCCAAGTAGTGTATGAAGAGAAATTGAAAGAATTTAAGTGGTTTTACACAAACGGTATCAGGGGGCTTCGTGCTAGTTTTTAAATCTATCCGGTCCCGTTAATGTAAATTTCAATATGTACTAAATACTGAACAATCACCGTCTTGTGACAAATATAAGTAATAAATTATTACATACAAATTAAAGTTAAGCATTTGAGCGCCACAGCATAAACGCACGACCGTGCCCTCCACGCCAAGCCACAATTTTACCTACCATTTTGTCACATATATTTGTGTCGTTTGGCGTACAGGGCACGCGCTTGCTCGTCACGTATGACTATGGTGGTCAAAAGATTAAATTAAACGAGTATGACAGTGTTTAGAACTCACACTAAGCTCTCACCAATTATAATCATTGCTGAATGTGTAAAACTGTCTGTGATCGAGTTTGCGTTGATTAAAAGTATTGTATTCCTTATTCTGAATAGGTTAAAGTTGACATTTATATAATTCATCACAAGTCCAAAATATTTCTACTAACTATTTGATACAGTATTGATAAACAATCGTAGTTGTAATACCATGAAAGATAGTTAAATATTAATAATTAAATGTCAATGCAGACTCTAACATTAGATAGACAGAAAATATAATGTATTATTAAATATATTTATGTATAGTATTTTGTATTATGTATGTGAGTGAAGTATTTATTCATTATTAGGTGTTATGTGTCCCATTAGCTAGCCAGGAATTCGTTCGACGGTTGTATGTGTACATAAAATTAGTTGAATTGAAGCTTGCTTTTTGCTCATTTCACGTACCATCAAGACTTTATTATTATTGATATTTTTACTAACAGCATGTAGAATTTAGAATCAAATCCTTCATATCGTTTAATTTTACTAATTCAAAATGATGACTTAGATACTGTCAATAACTTCGCAATAAAATCATTCCTTTTATGTTTTGGTAATTAACAAAAAATTATTAAAAAAAAAAAAGTTTAAAATCCTGACCGACTAAGTATGACTCTACGAATCAGATCTAACTATAATATTCTATTGATAAAAAATAAGAAGTTTTATGTTGTGATTTATTTTTTTATTATTTTAAGAGTTGCAATAATAATTGATGTAAATAAATGTATTTTTATGTTTTTAAATGAAAATATTGTAGTGTTGAAATGAAATATATCACATGTTACATTTATATGCGTGTTTTACACTTGATATCCTTTGCTAAGGTAATAAGGGGTTATATAGAAATGAAACGTCATTGTCAACTATATTTTTGTTCTAATTTATTTGATTAATCATCTGCTCTATACACATGATATGCACCAATGCCTATAAATAATATAAACGATGATGAACAATACCGGTTATGACATAAAATATTTACATTAACGTAACAAAACAATATTACATACCATTGCTCTTTATCATTATAAAATTCTATAATAAAATTTCACTTAGGTATCCCTTGAGCTATGTCATTAATTTTATGTCAATATCCTCTGGAACTAAACATTAACATTCATCTTTGCCCAACACGTCTTTACATCCTTCTTTTAACAATAACATTTAAATCACAGTTCTGTCCTTTATGTTTTGCACCGCAATTACTTTCCTATAATATAGGAAGGTGTAGAATCCGCACACAGATGTAGAAAGTTGAAAACTTCCGAAGTCAGAGAATAGTCTCGTCAAGTTCAAATTCAAAGTTAAGAGAAGGTACGACTTTTCTGTCAGCATTCCAAGTGTGAAGATACTTTGTACCAAAAGATTTTTAGTTCTACCGTTAAAATTTCTTTTTCATGAAGTATTTCTGGTTTCTATTTTCTCCAAATTAAGAAAGAGCAGAAAACAGGAATAGAGTACATACAAAACATCAAACTACCCTTAATATTTAAAAGTATGGTCTTCGAACAATACAATAGATAAAAGAACATTTTATTACAATAAAAATTATTAGTTAACTATAATAACACCGCATGTTACTTATAGCATTACGCTTTGGTCGTCGCAACATAAGCACAATGTAGCACAGACCAACAAAATAATTCACACAGGAGATATAATGTACGTTGCCTTTAGTATTCCTACCTAATGTTACACTTTTATGAAATAAAAAAAATAGTAGCAGGGATATTTTCTCGCGAATATTACAACATCGTCCAAGTATACGACTACCACGAATTGTAATTTAATAACACAAATACACCAAATAAAAACAACATTTCTTCACTGGCAAAAGTTAACGGTTTACTTTTACCCAGTAAAATAGTAATATTAGAAGAAGACAGTCGATTTCTTATTTTTCATCAAATATAAACTTGCACAGAGATTTGGTGATAACCGTAAGCTGCATCCAAATAAATGCGACAATAATAGGGGCGCTAACTCATAAATTACTCTTCATATTTGCCTATGTTGTCCATAAAGCAGTTACACTGTACATATATTTACAAAAAATCTATCTACCAAAGAACATCAGGAGGTTCCATAAGCTGCGTTTTGATAACATTCCACAGTAATGCGAGGAATTATACTTACGTGAAACTTATATGATAAATTACGACATTTGAACACGGCACTTAATTATAATCAATGAAAAAATATAGATTGCCGTCAAAACGCAGTTCCTATTAGGCCCTGAAACTTAATGCTTAGCTCATTAGGTAAATAAATCTAGGTTTCATGCTATGCAGTTGCACTTATTAGGAAATACGTAAAAAGCATCTTCAATGCAAGCTTAAATGGAAGCACGTATATACTAAAATATTAAAATATATTAACCGTGTGAAAACACTAGCTCTTCCTTATCCGGATATTCAATCTAATTTTTGAGTACTTTAGTCATTTCACAAAGTTAACTAGAGATGTCAAGTAAAGCAATTGGCGCAAATTAAATTATTAATTTATAGTTAAATCTAAAGGAATAAAATGTCTATTGGTGTATAGCATCACGCTTACATTGACGTAAACACACTAAGATTCGACCTTTTCATTGCTTATTTACACAATTTCATTAGAAATTAAAATTAATTTCTTAATGTTAAACATTGGTGTTTTCAGTACGAACTGTGAAGTGAAAAGTTTTATTATGTCAATATTACAGTTTTTCTATAAAACGATCTATATAATTTTATATACGTAAAATAAGCAGACGAATTTCCCTTCGTAAAATAGAAGTGATGTAATTTCTAACAAGTAAATGAAAACTCGTCTGCTGGTAGACAAAAATAAATGAACCCTGTCACCAGTTTTATGTGCGCTTAGATCGTATTAATCAAAAGTGAAGCGAAAACAATGTTATATATCAGGTGATGTTCAAAGTAAGAGTTACATACGACGAAACCTAATTTACTACTAGTAAGTATGAAGAGAGGCAAGGAGTGACAATGTTAGTGATGGATATCTATTTCGTTAATGTACACAACACTTTGTTACACAAGCCAGTTAGTCTAAACGAAGCTCATATTTTTCTTAACATCTATTATGTACGTCTATTATGTTATTCTGATGTTCAAAATAATAATAAATTTTATACGAATTTTTATTTCAGGCAACGTGAATTTTTAATGTATGTCCGTTATAGCGTGCTTTTGTGGTCGCCTAATCGCCAATCGCAGACCGGACTAAGGTGTGTTGGTTTCGATTATTTACTAATAAATAATGACGACAAGAAAATATAAAAAAATAGATACCAATAATATGAATGCATTGATTTGTATTGTAGATCCAGAATTTAGCGATCGAGAAAGCATATCAACGGTTACGATGATTGTATAACTAAATGGAGTATCTAAGCATTAGTAGTACAAGTAGTGCTTAATACAGACAGCAAGTAAAAGAAAGCGAATCTTATCTCGAAAATAATCAGTAAGTAATTGACCCTCCTTAGATTTAAACAATTCAAAGTAACTACACTTTAATTTGATTACAAATATATAATTGACAAAAACTAATCAAAAACTTTTACAATAATTTTCTGTTTCGTCTACAGAAACGTAATTTTCAAAATATGTTTTTATGACACACCATTTAGTGTCTTCCACAATAGTCTAGCTAAAATCTGCAGATATACATTTTAATATTTCACTACTAAAGGTGCAAATATTTCTAAAATATATTATATATTTATAAACAGTATTCACTATATTGTGCCATATACAATGCACGCGTAACACACATGTATGTATTATTAATTTACCGTAGTCACTTACACATAAAAACATTACTGTTAGACAGTATCACTTGCTATACACCAACCTTTATGTAATTAGCTAACTATTATATATATCCTTTGGTGTCTATACGTAGTTCACACGCCAAGTTTGATTATATAAAATTAAATGCTTAATTAAGCTGCAAAGTAAGGTTCCTCACTTGTGTGTCCGTTGTGACGTGTTGGTGAACGGGCACGAAGGAGCCGTGACGTCAGCGTCACTCGTCCGCGAGCCGCGACGCTCTCACCGTGTCGTCATCGGCACTCGGCGCTTGAACTACTCACGATTTGTTGGACATAATCAAAATAAAATCAACGCACATACGCCATAACATTTTATACATCAGTTAACAATCATTATTGTCAGTTATAAATCTATTTTTATGAATTTTATATTTAAGTATAAATTCGCGTCTAGTAGTAGGCAGTTTTAAAACAATTATGTTTATAATTATATTCACTATTTAGTTCCCAGCTGCTACGAGGTGTGGTGTTGTTTCAGTACTAATAAATAATTCTACGTTCTATATGAACATCTTATAAATCTTTGGATGGACTGTCACATATTGTTCTCATTCCTCAATAGACACTTAGCCAAACTTTACCTTTTTTTCTAATTCATTCATCAGTGCTGGAACGTTCGCACATTCTAGGAAAATACTTAGAGATATAAATGTTTCTAATGTTTTTAAAACATGTTATTAAATTAATATTACAAGACACTCGTCTTCAAAATTCAAATTATTTAGGAATCTGACATTGAAGCCAATGTCTAATACATTTCATGTTTCTGAAAGAGAGATTGTCTCGATGAGATGGCGTTAGTTTAAGTATTACCTCGTTACAATTATATAATTACAAAAAGTTGGTCGTCAGCACCACACCTCGTTATGCAGCGAGGCTTCTACTAGCCGGCTGAGATGGATGGATCTAGCACATTCAGTAATTTGCTACACAGTTAGAATTAACGCTTACAGTTACATGATACGAGTACTACGGTAAAAATAGTCAAGGGTCTGACAGACGGGTGGCCGGATGGTCTGCCGAAACTCTTGTGGGACAACCACGCAGGCTACGTATGTGTGGTCTGATCGCCCCTTATTCACTCGTTGCTCAATGAACATACAGTCGAAGCACTCTGCCACAGAAACTGAACATAGAGTCACGACGTGTAACAAAATATGGTCGGCATCACAATAATTACTTTTATTGCAATATTTATGACAAGATTTGTTTTTTTTTTTTGCTTTTTTTGCTAATCATTATCCAGGTCTACCTGAAGCTCACAGATAATTATCAATAAGTGATTTTTAAACGGTATTTTTTCCCTGAAGTGAAATCAATCTTCATCTCTGGAGCCCTTACTTTATTTTGTTACATGTCATTTACATAAATGTAGGCATTCCAAAAACAGTCAAGTTAGTTCTAGCAAATTATACTTAAAATTAGTTACGAGTATCGATAGGAGTTTGCGAGAATATATCCAAACGTGCAAATAAATCAACGACCTCGTAGCTTATCGAATAGAAAATTCACTTAAAAACTTGCTAAAACTGTCGAGTCTCACGCTATCACATAACCGATATCCATAGCGGTTCGCGTCGATATAGTCACATCGTCCGAAGAGTTTGGTATAAAAGGGGGTATTGCGGAAACCTTTATTGCTTGTGGGTTAGGAGCGCAGTTGTGCGGGGCTAAGCACGAGCTCGCCGTCGGGGCCGCCGGCGAAGGAGACGTTCCGTGGGGGCGGCCGGCGGGAGGGGGGGGCGCCGGCCAGCGCGCTGGGCGGCAGCGCCGGGGCCTGCGCGCCCGGCGCCGGCGACGTGGGCACGCTGAGCGGCGCCAGCCCCGGCGAAACCGGCGCCGGGCCCGCCACCGGGCTGTGCTGCGACCCACTCCGCTGAAGCGCACTTTGGTTGGACCCGCTCTGATGCAACTCGTTCCCATGCAGACCATTTGGCGAGCTTGCGCCCTGATGCGCCGTGACCTGTAGGCAGTTCTAGGAATGAGTTTTGGGTTACGGAAATTAGTAATTTCACTGTATCATGGAATTTTCACATTTATGAAGCTCATAAACCAAGCTATTACCTGGTGTAATGGTGGGGGGTGAAGTGAGGCGGTGCGGTACCGGCGCATACGCTCGTCCTCTTCGCCGCTGGACAGCGAGGACACGTCGCAGGAGGACGCGTCGAGGCGGCGCGCAGGCGAGCACTGCGCGGGTCCGAGCCGGGGGCCCGACGTACCTCCTCCGCCGCCCCCCACGCTCCCCGCCAGAGGCATCTCCTCGCCTTCCCCACACCCAGACAGTCTGGAAACAAGAAAGCACGACGTTTAAATGGAATATTCAGAAGATGGTAAACAAACAGCTTTAGCCTGGAAAGCTTTTGTTTTCTTCTTCCCTAGTCATCATTCACCCGAAAGGCGTCCACTGCTGCACATTGGCCTTGACCGGTCCTGTCCCTCTCGCATCCATTGGATTCTCGCGAGCTTCACCACATCATCCCTCCATTTTTTGAGGAGTTCCTACTAATACTGCGGTCTGTTTTTATCCGCAACAAGTCGGAAAGCTAGACTTTGAGGTTACCTTCTGTTCTCCTTGTAGATTGTTCGCCGTCGACAGCAAGGCTTCGCAAATATGCAGAAGAGAATACGTAACAGACAGCACGCGAGACCAGCCACGATGAGCGAAGGACCCACCAGACGCAGGGCCGGAGTCTTGAAACCCTGGAAGTGGTTTTAACGCTTTTAACATTTGTTGTATTTAATTTGTCTTACGATTGTTCAGTGTTAAGGGATAAAAATTGTACTGCTTTATTTGTTACACTTTGGTCATTCTAATTAGCTAAGGTTAGTTTCATTAAGTTGGTAAACACCCAATGAGGCGTGAGTGTGGATAAAGAACTAAGAAATTGCTGAACCAAATGCTATTTATTTAGCATTGCGGAATTAGGATGATAGTCATTCTTTCTAAGTATAGTGCAGTTGATTAGGTTGTTGATATAACACATTCAAAAAGTAAAATAATGATTCAAACCCACCCGGTTTGAATCATTCATTTATCGGCAGGTAAGTTCTCAGCTAGGTAACTAAAAGCCATCTACTCAGTGTCACAATGTTTTCTAGTGCCATAAATATGAGACTTCGCAACGTGCACGGCAAATGGACATGAAAGGACGAATCTACGAGTGCCCGTCTACGTCAGCCATTGTCACCCGCTACACAAAGGACAACTTAAATGCTCTTTTTGAAACTTTTATATGCACTCTTGCTGCAATTTTGAAAGTTTATATTTGGTTTTACGACTTTTTAGGAGCATTACACTTGAAAAGTTTTACGTTATCAAATAATAAAAGTAAATAGGTAGGCATCTACTTTGAAGCCACTAGGTAATCTAGGGGTGGTTTTTTACCACACCTTCAACTACATGAACGGAATGTGGTTGACACATTTTACTCAAGCTATGTTAGATGGGGTTGACCGCCATCTTGATCCATATTTGGCCATGGTCTTCTATCAATCCATCAATAAACAGGTATGGCACGGATTGAAAGAATCAGCATGTGGATACACGTCTACGGTCACTGAGCTACAAAACTAAGTATCTATAGCCCCGCTGATGCTCTAGCGCTACGATTACAAAGTGACCACACTTACCGACGCGGAATTGGCTTGACTCGTACGAATCATCACATTTGTAGCATATCCTTCGGCATGGCGTCAAGTTGCGTCATCCGTACCGGACCGAGGCGAATGACATCTTTTTGGCCAATATTGCATGTTCTATCTGACCGGCTCAAGTCAAATTCGCATCGTCACGCCGAGATACTTCGAGGCAGGGCGGCTGCAAGACTGTATCTAGGAGCGCTCGTCTAGCCTCGGTGTTCCTCGCTTGTATTTACACAGTCGTATTCGTCCTACCTTGCAGCGTCTTGGCGAGAGTGTACAGCCACCTATAAGTGTGTCCCTTACGGGGAGAGCTCTAAATCAACAAACTACGTCTCAAAATTAAGACAAATTCCAACTTACGCGTACCTTGTCGCCGGTGCCGACGAAGTAGACGACGAGGCCGAGCGCGAGCGTACCGAGGCCGGCGTAGAGCAGCCGCGCGACGCCCCACGTGTCTCCAGGCTCTCGATCTGCCTCGCCGTCTGACTCCGACGATGAACCGTACGAAGCGTCTCGCACCTGAAAATATTCACGCACATAGCTTAGATTTTAATTTGGAATCCTTTTATTTTTATTTGCTTTACATATAACGAAAATTTGCTGAACGACTTAGCATTCTAAAAAGATAAAATTACGTAGCTTTCTAGCGGCTAGCAAGAGAACTGATTACAATCCACGACGAATTAGGTATAGAGCAGGACATTGGCTTCAGATTACACAGAACCATTACGTCCCCAATACCACTTTGACGAGACACTTCAAGATAGATAGAGTGGTGATTGATAATCTCTCGAAAAAGTCATCAGGTCTGTTACATATTTTCTATCGTGTCTTTCAAATCGAAGCTCTATTTCCCTGCAAAGCTGTTAGTTGTAACGTTATTATACCCGGTTGTTCCTGTGCCATTTGCCGGTCTGGCCCTTGCGCGCGCCGGGGTGGTCTCCGAGTACGGAGCAGCGCCTCGCCGCGCCGCCTGCGCCCGCGCACCCTCCGCCGACCGACAGCGCCGCCGCCTCCGCCCAGGCAGCGCGTCCGGCCGCGCACTGCACAAAACAATACACATTGGTAAATAACATAAATATAATCAACCTATAACATTCCCACTGCTCCTGGGTCATGATGTCGGTGGGGCCATGGGAGGTGATGAGTTGCTCAGTGAGAGTAAATGGGCCGTAATACACCGCGCAGGCTCAGCGCGGGTTGGTTGGTGTCACATGTGTTCGATTTTTTGGTTTTGGGACATGCTAGTTTCCTCACGATGTTTGCTTACACCGATTTATGAAAACAGACACATAAGTCTCACATAGGTACTGGAGTGATATGAAGATTCGAATGACGTTATTGCGATGTACGCTATTTCGAAAAAAAATAATAATGGTACGCCAGTTCGAAAACACATTAAGTCGAAAACCGCTATATCCGAAGACGTTGTCGCGAACACACTGATTCGAAAAACTGTTTGAATGGAACGCTAGTACGATAGTCTCGGCATTGAAATCTCATGATTTTTAATGGAGTATAATATTGTAAATTCAGATGTAGGCTACCTAACTCTGTCTATCCCATTCACGCCTAACGGATGAACGGGTTTCGATGGAGTTTAGCACAGATAGACCTTGACTTATGTATTATAGGACTTAGGTTATTTTTTTATCTCTGAAGTACGTCCCGTGAGATAATTTCTGAACTTCACGTGGTTGGAGCAAGAGCAAAAGCTAGTTTTAGATAAGTTCAAGTTTCATATGAAACATTTTTACGTAAGGATATTTAAATTTAGAAATGCATCTTCATCCAAAATTACCTTACCTATATTAAAAGACATGAAATATTTTTTGGGTGCGTGAAATCGGTTTTCTGTTGGTTTTTCTAGGGGTAGTGGTATACCAGCTCAATTGAAGATTTTAATTCAGAAATTTCCCCGTGCAGAATACAACACGTCAATTGCAGAGCGTCCTCTTTCAGTCCCGGACAAGATATACGTACCGAAGCAGGTATGTACAGACGGCAGCACATCAAGCTACCCAAAACTGTCAAATTTCCCCAATCAACCTTGAACCTAATGTTGTAGCGATAAAGTTGAAAATCTATTAAAGAAATTTGACAGATTGTAATAGCTTGATGTGCTGGCGTCTGTAGCTATTTCTATAAAGAATAACAAATACCTACCACTCCCGAGAAAAAGGGAATCACATTTTACAATTTGTTACATTCCTATGGAATATCGTGTAAAACACAAATTCACGTAAAAACATAACTGTATTACGTAGGCCTTCATCAAACATGTCGTTGTTTACCAACTATAAAGCCTTCATGTTTTCTTAGAAGTTTTATATCCCAAAACAACAAACGGCTACATATTGTCTTATATAACGAAAACATAATTACATCCGATAGCAAAACCAATAAATACATTAGAAGCCAACCTACCCTTAGTAAAAATTTGTTGATACAAGTCACGATTCCGATAAACAGAAAATGAGGACATATAGGCAATAGCCAGTGGATTTGAGAGCATATTACACGGGGTACTGGGCCGCCGGCAATATATCATGTCGTGCACACAAGGAAACACTGACTGCAATAAAAATCCTCTAAAAGTGCCTATAAACAAGTCTTACAAACAGCGAAATGAAACTAAGAGTCGGGACTTTCGATATATCAAACAAGTTATTCCGAAGCCCGTCGTGTCTTATTGTTCGTGGGATTTTGATTTACGGAAGTGGATTACTTATTGACCTATAAAAAGGACATTTTTAGGGTTCTGTAGTCAATAAGAAGAGGAACCCTTTTAGTGTCGCCATGTCCGTCTGTCTATCCGCAGCTTAGCTCAAAGCCTCTTAGTACTAGAAAGCTGTAATTTGGCATGAATATACAGATTAGTTACGCCAACAAAGTGGTAAAATAAAATCTCGAAAAGTATTTTATTTTATGGTATCTCCTGTACCTACACGTAAATGTCCCCATAGTGTGGTATGTCGTTGGATGAATTCGTTTGTGAAATATTGAGCTATAAAGTGCAAATTTTTGTTAGACTCAAGTGTAACCCCCCCTCTACCAGCTAAACGGTTGTTTAGGTGTGTGAAAAAATTCACGGTGGTAGTATATATAACGAAATTAAAAAGAAAACTATCACAGCTAAGTAGGCTTTACAAGTTTACGAGTAATAGTCGACCAACTTATAAAATGTACTTGGGTAACATATTTTCCTAAACATAATGTATGGGAGCACAGGTTTTTCAACTGCAAATGTAAGTTTGTTTTTTATAATTACAATAAAAAATCATCGTTCGGAGGGAAATCCGCATATTTTGATGGGCAACTACGGAACCCTACATTGTGCGTGGCCCGACACGCACTTGGCCGGTTTTTTACTCTTATTTTATAAGCCCACACCATGCTAGTGTACGGGTAAACCGTAACTATGCAAATTGTCCGTTTCTGGGTCAACAGAGGACGTAAATACTGAAATGATTGCGTCTAATAGTCAGCTATACCACGCGGCCGATTTTCCATGAGCCGTCATTTTACAAACACGGTAATTGTCTATGCGGTAATAAATAGCGTAGAATATTTTATACATTTATTAGGATTTTTTGAGATTCATCATAACAGACAGACCAGACCCTAGATCAGATTCTAGATAGGAATAGGACTAGAACAAAGATAATTAGGTGCCTACATCCCAGTAATATTATCGGTGAAAAGTCTCGTCTATTTCGGTCAAAACGTGCCAGAACGACAACATCATCAGCCTAGCCTTTTCGCAACCATGTTGGAATTGGCTTCCAGTCAACTGGATGCAGCTAAATCCCAGTATTTTATATGGGGTGATTGTTTCTCTGACCTGTCGCAACTTAGTACTCGGTAACCTTTGGTAAGACTGGGTCTGTCTAGCTGTAACGACTGTCAAAGATCTATAATTAACAGATGTGACGTTGGTTCGGCTGTTGTCGCTGTGGTAAACCATTTGTTTGGCTTAATGTAGTAGAACAATGGACCTTTATAATAACGTTCCTAGGTTAAACGTAAAAAATAATACACCACTCGTTTCTTTGAATAAAAACTGAAGAAAAACATGTGCGATAATAGAGTCTTATTCCCAGCGACATCGAAGCCCACATTATGTTAATTTGAAGTTCTTTGTGCAAATTATTACAACGTGATTTATGTGAGCAAAAATATTATTACACGGTGGGCGCGGCTCACGCCACCGTGTCATGCGAAAGTGCCTTAAATGTTTTAAAATTACACTCATGCCTGTTTTTACTAACGATAAGGCCCCGTCCACGACCACAGGCGATGTTACTTGCGACGGGCCTTGCGTCAAGTGCCGAGCGCTTATGACACTTTCTTTTATTCGCTACTCGCCGTCTTTTGAGCGAGTAGCTCGTGGCCATGCAGTAAGCGACACCCAAAAGAACGCCTTAATAAAAACGCTTTGGAAGATTTTTAGCACTCGGCCGAGAGTTGAAATTCCAACAGTGAAATAATATTATATTAAGGCTTTCGTTTGGATGTCGCGTAGTGTTTGTGAAAAAGGGCATCAGTTAATATACCGTAATTGGTTACGTAGAACCTCCGGGTGCTTATTACATTTTATAAACATATAATTTAAATGCAACGATTATGTCGTCGAGTATTTTAATGGCAATTTCAAGGGGCTGTAAACTTGGTCATACCTACTTATTTCAACATTTGCTTACGTAGATAATATAAGCCACGGGGAAATTCAATTTTGTAGTTAATAAATTGTGTTTATAGGTGGATACTATTTAAATTCTAATGACTTAGCTTAATGATATGTTTGGTGTCCGACCGAAGGACGATTTTTGGCCGAAGCCGAAGCGGATTAATCGGCTGACGCCACAAGCTGAAGGTATAATAACCCTAAAAAAATCAGTTATAAGTTGGATCAATTATATATTTTTCTTAACTTTGAAATGTGTGACGCCTACGTCCCGCGCGTCATTTATTTCATCGCTCTCGAAAGAACTCGTAACAGTTCGTTCAATTTCGGCGCTTGCTAGGAAGAAACCTTTAAAAAAGTGGCGTAGGCCGAAGCCTAAGTTTCGGTATGTTATTTTTTAATTTTTACAACTATTTACTACAACGAATTAATGAGAGTGTGTAATCCTGCTCAAATATAACATCCTGTAAGTACATAATATCTAGAAACTGACTGAGATTTTCAAGAACTTCAAAAACTATTATACAAAATAATGCTAATCTCCACGGCCATAACTACGAGCTCCAGCGCATTTACCAACGACGCGAGTTTTTCGAAGCAATTAAGAAGGAAAATGTTTAATATACCCAGGTATTTGGGTCACACAGTTACCCCTACCAACTCTTTACTTTGTGGGTAAAACGTGTGTGTTTAACTGTGTAAAATTACCCTTATCCTGGGCTATTTGTAATATTCAAGTTTGACACCTGGGTATTATGGCTAACGCGGCCGTAGAACTACCATTAATATCTGCTATGGAAGTTGGAAGTTAAGTTTTAATCTCAGGTCGATTTAGTTTTACAGAATAATGGGAGAGTTCAAGGTTTATTTTAGTTTTAGGGCCTGTTTCACCACCTACAACTTACTTGGCAGATAATTTCATACAAATTCTGTTCCATTTTTTAATTTATTCGGTAAGTAGTGGCTATTCGGACACCGTGAAAAAGGCCCTTAATCTAAAGATTCTTAGGTAATGGTGACGGATGAATGTTACGTCTACTTAATACTTTCCAAATTATTAGATGGCAATATCTACTACAAAAAAACTCAAAAATCGAGGGACGTAGGGACGGGTCCCGCGGTACTAAGAACCAGCTTCTCATTAGCCAACAGCCAATAGCCTCGCCGTTCCCGATGGGATCTCTCGACATGTTGAATAGATTGTACGAAGGCCTATGATTCGGTGCTTCATACCTACATGGCTCATGAGGGTGCTGGAGTTGTACAAAGTAGATGCAACTTTGCGTACCTACCTAATGTCATATATTATGGGGCACTGTAGAACGATCCTTACTTACCCCGGATGACGACAGATCCAAGGGAACAGCGAACCGATAAGAGTCCAGCGTGGCATATTCCAGGGTGATAGTCTGAGTCCATCGCGGTTTTGTCTAGCCGAATGTTAGGGATATCGAAATGATGAAGATGATGATCTAGGAGGCTAATTGTCGTACTTAAAAATATCCAAATTCGATAAGAACGATTTCTAAAACTTGTCAAATATATAAGTCGTCATTAATGTTTTTTTTTTAGCAGATTGATACTGAGATTAGAAAGCTATCGTTCACAAAAATACTTTAGATTACAGAATATGATAATCATCATTATTGCAGCGTAATTCCTCGAGCTCGAATGACCTTTCATCAAATATCTGACTCTATGTCTGCTCCGATAGGTAAAACCCATGAGTACTGAATCAGTCATCCATGATGGCTGCATCGTGTTTCTCCATAGTAAGTAGGTAGGTATATAATACGTCAATAGCCAGTGGGTGAAGGTATTATAAGGCATTGCCCTCGCCGTCAATGTAGGGGGCAGCTAATAGGTCAAGCGATATGATATAACTACCTTAGCACTGCGAATAGTAGGTGGACGTGGTTGGTACGTCTCCTTGCAGATAAGTCTGTTGTTCCAAAGATTTGCATTGAAGAACACAGATTTAACACTACATTTAACCTTTTGAACGCCAAAGTATAACACGCGCGTGCTCTCCACGCCAAGCCACAATTTCACCTACCATTTTGTCACATATTTGTGTCGTTTGGCGTACAGGGCACCCGCTTGCTTGTCACGTATACGTAACAATGACGTTCAAAAGGTTAAAAACACTGATTAAATAAACAATTTAAAGACTGTTATCTTTTTAATTTCCTGTTTGGAGGCTTTAATAATATACATTAAAATATACTGATTTCTCTTAACATGGAACAACATTCTGCTCGCATTATGATCGTAAATTATTCCACGGAAACGTTTTAAATGTCGCCCTTGATACTCGGGGATAAAGCCTTCCATTAGTGAAAGAATTTTCGGAATCGAATTAGTAGTTACGAAGATTACACCTACATCCAAACTTACAACATTTATTTACTTTTTTTTAATACGTAAGTAGTAAGATGTACCTAACAACAGCTGTATGTTTTGAATTTTTATCGAACACTTTATAACAAAACTATTTGTGTAACAAAACGGTAGCAGCAATACTGACTGGTAAACAATTCTGATATGATTGTTTGTTTCAGTTAAAACTCGCCTACGTGTACTCGTTGTTCGTACGATTGTTTTTCAACTTGTTTTGCAATTGTACCACAAGCTTTGCTCGCTTCCAGTTATCGTTGGTTTTCGACAATAAAAATAACATTTTGAAACCTGTTTGGCTTGTCAGAACTTGATTTTTGTTACGTGGGTATTGATTGTTATTGGTTAAAATTAACTCATTTTTCTTTCCTGGTATACATACCTTTTACTAGGGTACCTAACCTCCGATTACCGAACCTCGACGTATTTCAGTAGCTACATACACAGTGACAAACACTGCATTAGACTTACATATGCATATAGCATAGCATAAGCATAATCAGCCTATTAATGTTCCCACTGCTGGGACGCAGGCCTCCTCTCTTTGAGAGGGAATGGGCTATAATCCACCACGCGGGCCCAGTGCGGGTTGTTACATATGCATGATAATTGAATCTCATTTGAGAACTTGCTCATAATTTATCAGAAAACAGTTTAAACATTGAACTAATGCATAATAACAATGTCGTAATAGTACATTTTGAGAGAACTGCAGTAACTAATCCCCACGCGTATCAAACGACGTTTCACAATACACTTTCGATGAAATAAAATATTAGAACGGTAAGTATTTTTGTCAGGAATTATTACGAAACTATGATTTAATTTGCTTTTTTTTCCTCGCTTTGCTTTCGCCAGGTTGAAGAAGAAGCAAAGGTATGATGCCGCTAAACAGCCTAATATGAAAAATTCAAATATTTTTGAATTTAGAATACAAATAAATGATAATTTGTTCACAATAGTAAATATTTGTTTTTAAATAATCATGTTTATCTATGATATTCTATTCATAAACTCAATTTAAATACTCAAAAAATATTTACGCCGCAAAGACGCATTACAATCACCGCTGACTATAGCCATTCGGACTTAGTATAAGTTTAGTTATCTGTGTAAATTTTTATTTCCGCAAGTGTGAGGAAAAATATTAAAAATCTTATCGTAATCGTAGTGCGATAAGAATCAGTTTTCGAGAAAGTGTATTGAAAAAGAATTTCCCTTTTTATTATTCTTTTTTTGCAAAACAATAACGGCAAGGCTTGTCTGCGACTGTCGCAATTTAATTTATCACCGAGAAGCTACAGACGATTGCATCAAGTAGTAAATTAATTTCCTTCACTCAACGTTTGTAGCATGGTAGCAGGACGTTGGAAATGTTCCGTTTTTATTTCATTCCTTCGCCTGCACGATAAAACATTTCCATATTTTAAATAAAGGTACAACAATGTTAGCGAAAAAATACAACTTGTATTATAAATCAAGTGTTGCATTTTCGTTTGGTAAAGAAGTAATAAAATTATGATAAATACGGTTTTTATTATTATATCGTTGCGAATTCATTGACTCAACAAACCGAGGGACGTCATAAATTTAATGTTTTGACGTTTAGGAGCTGCAATAAAAATTCTAGTTTTTATTTAACGGTTTTCTTTCATTTTTGCACAAATATTTTTGTAAAAGAATTTAGCTTTTGAATTCGGATCGAATAGAAAAGTTCTGTTAGGAGCTGTATTTGAAAATCGGAATAAAGCATTTTATTAAAATACTGGCTGTGCTCCGCGACCTTTGTCCGCGTGAAATTAGCGTTGTGAAATATACCTTAATACCAATACTCATACATAAAAAAAAAAACATAAAAATTCGCCGAGCCGTTTCGGAGGAATGCCAACACAAACACCGTGACACGAGATTTTTATATATAAGATTTTATAGTCTAATTATTTTACCTTAAATACAAAATTTAGCGAACGAACAACATCAATACAAAACTTCATCCCCCTTTTCGCCCCCTTGTGGGTTGAAATTAAAAAAAAAAAAAAAAAAAAATAATTTACGTTGTGTTAGTTTCCAATCATAAGCCGAAATATTAGTGATTTTAACTAAAAAATCCCTTTTGAAAAACGCTAGTAACCGTTGTTGACAAGCATTCCTCATTCAAGTTCCTTCGTGAGAAGACGATCCTGGCTGCAGCATGAGTTCATGATAAAAATCATCTTTATCTATCAAATTTCAACGCGTATACAAAGTTTCGTGTCCGTACTATTAACCGTTGAAGAGTTCTCTCTTGAGGAGACGATCCTGGCTGCAGGATTAAGGAATGTCTGTCATAAAATATATTGTCACCAGAAGCAAAGGTGTGTGCTATATTTCAGCCCAATCGGTTGTTCAAAATTGAGTTTTAAGATTCCACCTTCAGCCCCCTTCTTAACCCTTCGGGGGTAGAATTATCAAGAACGCCGAGACACGTATAAATTATTTTTCTATCGTCAGCCTAAACACAAAATTTGAAGATCCTAACATCAAAACTGACGGACTTTCCTATAAACTTCCACCCCCTATTTTACCCCTTTAGGGGTGGAATTCCTAAAAATTCTTTCTTAGTGGATACTTACTCTTCACAATGAACACACCCTCAAAGTTTCATGTCTTTAGGACCAGCGGTTTGGGCTGTGTGTTGATATATCACCCAGTCAGTCAGTCAGTCAGTTTACCATTTTGTATATAGATAACTCATAATGATATAATAGGTATGAAATGGCTCGTAAAATAAATAACAACTGTATAAAATTACCAGTCAAATTACGTAAATAATTCAACAATACTGTACAAAAAGTACGTGAAAAGTATACTTTTTGTCAAAAAAATTACCCTTTCAAATTCGACCCCTGTTCTCAGTTCAACGAGTCCTAATTATCTGTTAAAACTGAAGTGTTTTCTTTTGTTATTCTAACGACTTCTTGTAATTTATACCTTCCTAAGCATTGTGTCTTGACGAGCCCTTGTAAAAATTGTTTAGCGATGTCGGCCATATTCAGAGTGCTTCTTTGCGTTATCTGAAAGTTTATGAAGTATTAACAATTTTAGTGATATCACGTTTTTTATACACGATATGGTTTTACAGCGGTGGCTAAATAATAACAGAAACTCGGATCGATCTTTAGGTTAAGCCGTGCTTGCCTAGGTTGGTTTATGGATGGGTGACCACCCATTACATACCGAGTTACCTCCGTGCCTTGGAAAGCACGTTAAGCCGTTGGTCCCGGCCGTCATTTGTAGATCTTTGACGGTCGTTAGGTAGTCAGTTTCGAAAAAAAGTCTGACAACCATTCTTACCAAGGGGTATCGTATTACCTATTACTGACTGGGTTGTGGAGGTCAGATAGGCAGTCGCTCCATGTAAAATACTGGTATTCAGCTGCATTCGGTTAGTCTGGAAGCCGACCCTTACATAGTTAGGAAAAGGCTAGGCAGGTGATGATGATGGTTTTTCAGCGGTGGAGGTGTTTGATGAAATGATAAGTAATTAGGGAAGTAAGGGAGAAAGAGACAAGCTGCGCCGACCCCAAATAAATTGTGATAAGAGCAGGAGGATGGTGATGATGATATACAACATTATTTTTAGTATATGCGAAACCTGAATATAGTTTGTTCAGAATAAGTAACTGAATCGATTTCAATAATTTTTAAACCAAGTTATATTTTTTCCCAAAAATATTTAAAAAAGTTAAAAGTTGGACACCGAGCGACATTAAGTACCTATGGCAATATTTTAGGTACCTACTGCCGAATTATTGTTATCAATGAGCTCAAGATGACACTGGAGGCGCGGGCTGCGTGGTGACCACGTTTTTGTGCGGACAACTAGGTAACAGAACAACCTTATAATTTTGAGATTTTTCATGATGTATCATGAAAAATCTCAAAATTAAAAAAATATTAATGTTAATTGCTAATGTTATGTAGATATTTTTACAGATGTTTTTAAACAATTTGATCAAGGAAAGAATATCAAATTGCAAATATCGTGCTTTTACTTTTTGGCTACAGGTTCTAAGGACCCCATAACATTTGACAAGACATTGAACAAAAGAACATTAACACTTGTCCACACTATGACCTAATCCTAATTAAGGTCCTTGAGTTCTGAGTTGAGGTACACGATTACTGATAATGGGTGCATTTATAAGCCAGAGGTCCACTCAATTCTGTGGGGTTCTTTCCTCAAAAGTCCTCTACGTTTGTTTCTATGTTTTCTTCTCAGAGTAGACCGATAGAAAACACCGACCTTATCAAGTTTTCACAATATTGTTTCATGTGTTTCATAAAAACCAATCTGCAGAAAAAATTCAAATTTTTCAATGTCTTTATAAATTAGTTTTACTTTACAAAGTAACAAATTCTATCCAAAGTAATGTTAAATATATATTCCCCGAGCATGTCGACACGCTTTTCGTTGCGGTTATCGCCGCTGTACTTAGTTCAGCCACGGTTCATAATTTTCAAGCAGATTAGCATTCACGTAAATGAAGCATGCTATGAACTTACAATTTCATTTTAGGGTTCAGTAAACTTACGAAAATACCCTAAATGTTTCCTTCCGGAACGATCTATTAATTATGATTGTCGTACTTAATTTTTTAATCGGTTAATACCACAGAGCTTTCAAATAAAAAGGCAAAGTACTTTATAATTTCTTAAATACCTATTTATGTTTTGATTATTCATAAAAATGAAAACAAAAACCGACAAGTTATTGATTCGTAGCACCGTAGCAAGTCGTAGCACATTTCAAACACAAATATTTGCTACGCTTTTCGCTACGATTACCGTCGTAGCGAGTCACCGCTACAGCTCGCTTCCTCTAGGTGAAAGTCAGGTCAAACGAAGGAAGAGGAAACGGTAGTAACTACCGACTGCTAAAGAAAAACTCGATTCATGTTTAAATGGCTCTGATTTTACTGAAGAACTGAGAGCTGCGTTCGTTTTGAAAGTTTTATTACCTACATATTAAATGGTATAGTTTATTTATCGGTCATTAAACATACATACATACGTTAATTAAAATATTTGAGTATGTTTACTTTTTTAGGGTAATATATTCTTTTAACCTTAGTGATACGAAATTAGACCCCCAATCTTTGACACGGAAAGCAGGTATGCTAATCAACCTGCTTACAAATAGCTTTGCTTTAAAAATTCATGTCGTGGAATTTATTCCCGACTTTAATATGCATATTGAAGTTGCGAAATGTCACAGTAAAAGTTTATTCCGATACTTAAATAAGTTGCGTTTCCGAAATGTAAAGGACATCTTAATTCTTAACTGATTAGGTAATCTTACGAGAAACATCGTGAGGAAATCCGAACTTAGGTTAGTTATCGTCAAAACGTACCTAGGTAGTGTGTGTCTATTATGTTTAAATAGTTTCGCTTTACGTTTTATGTATTCCATTTTCTCTTCTTCTTTTACACACTATGTCTACATCTCTTTTTTAGTATCTCCTTTCGCAGGTATGCTGGAAGAGATTTCTTTAGAAATAAGCATCACCTTTGTAGGTACTATTTTCTTCCTTTCCTTTCTTCTTTTCTGTATTTAGTGTGTACATAAATTGTTAAATAAATAAATAAATAAATTGTAGTGGAGACTTGGCTACCATTGCTGCCATCGAATTATTACGACTAGGAAACAAAGAGTTTCTAGGCATCATACCGGCCAACTGATTTGTAATGGGTGCAAAAGTACCCTTAACGAAGCCGAAATACAGTTCATTTTTCAGTTCTCCCCGTCATTGCGATATTTTTTTTTTGTTCTAGACCATACCTCCAGTTCCAATTTTTTCCCATGTTTTTTTTTTTTAATGATATGGTTTTATTTTAAATACCTCCACGAACCCTGTAATTTTCAATGCATCCATCCACACTGTTTTGAGTGCTACTGTGAAACATGATTTTTCACCCATAAAAAAAGTCATTTCCCAGCAATAATTTTTGCGTAGAGTTACTTAGTTTGATATACATTATTCTTGGTTGACGGGTTCGTGAAGGGTTACGTTCCGTTTACACCCTGCATAGCCATATCATTTTGATTCCTACTTTCTATTTATATTTTATGTTCTACTAGTTACCCGGACTCTTTACACTGGTAACTAACTAACAGACTCGTGTAAAGGATCCGATGCTGCAATTGCAAGTGTAAATTACTGATGAAATTCAATCCACATCAACGCAGCTACGTATAAATTCAGTTTGAACATTGCCCAGCCTTCCGCATCTGACCACATGATTGTTTATTCGCGCCCAAAGATCGAACATGCTCGTTGACCGAAAACGTCGAGCTCACCACGTTTTGAATGTTTAGGCTCACTCAACCATTCACCCATATTCTCTGCATAACGCGTTATTGATAATTTTCGCTTTGTGAATTCTGGCCTTTGAAATATGGTATGATGGGTTCAAAACGAGGAGTATCCATTGATGTGAATGTTTTTGGTCAATACTCACGTTTCATCATCATCTGCCTAGCCTTTTCCGAACTATGTTGGGGTTGGCTTCCAGTCTAACCGGATGCAGTGAGTGGGGGTGGTCGGGTGAGTGTGGGTGTGGTGCGGTGTGTGTGTGTTCTTTTTTTACCAGTATTTTACATGGAGCGACTGCCTATCTGACCTCCACAACCCAGTTAGTACTGGGTAATACCCCTTGGTAAGACTGGTTGTCAGACTTTTTGTCAATACTCATGTTTGTGGTACCTATTATGAAATAATTAAGAACAGGTGACGGTTCCTTGGTGGTAGCACCTTGACTTGAGTCTAGCTTATTAAGGAATTTCAAAAGTAAGAGGCCAGCAGCTTATAATGGCAGCGTTGCCACCTGCGCCTTTTTCGGGCATTTTGTACAATGCCTTAACTCTCTTTTCCCTGCTTTAACCCGGGAGGGGCAATCTAGCCCTAATTGATAAATAAATGAATGTTTCACAACCACAGAAACAGAATAGGTAGCAGGATAATTGAATAAATTTTGATTGAATAAGTTTTATTTTATCATGTTTGCACAGAACAGGGAGGTTTTGAGGAAGAAAGGGGAAGCCAAAACGCTATCAAAAAAGAAAAAGTTTGATTTAAAAAAAATAAAGATGAATGCATGGAAGTATATAGGTACTTCGGATAGAATTTCAGTATTTTTATATCTGGTACTAGCAAAACTATACTTACCATAAACTGTTACCGTTTTATATAAAAGTTTTTCTGTGTAAATATTATTGGTAATCTGATTTAAACATTTCGAGCCCGTTTCAGCTTCGAAAGTAGCCTTCATCCAAAAGTAAGATGGCAACACTTTAAACTGGTGTTATAACCACTAGCGTGCAGTCTTCTGTACCTCAAATTGTAACACAATATTAGGCAACTAAGGCACTTTAAACGACTCCAAATAAAATAGGTTACCGTACCTTTATTTGGAACTGTTCTAAAATATAAAAAGAAATACTCTTCAAATCATTAAAAGCAAACAAAACATTATCACACCAACAAAAGTTATTTCAAACTATTCAAAAACCGGATCATTACAATATCTCCAGGGGCGGCGGAACTCAAGCGACAAAACGTCAAGCGAGACGAGAAAATGTGCCTAGATTTTTTTTTGTCCACTGATATTTCCGCGAGACGGGCTATAGACGGGGAGTGCTCTATACCTACCAACCTACTGTCCCCTTAGTACCTACCTCAGTACATTTTTCTTGAGAAAAGGTTACGTTTTCACGTCAGTGACATTTAGGCAGTGACGCACAGGCTAAAGCACGGCAAGCTTCGCGAATTGTATCGGGGTAGGATCGATACACGTAAACCTGCGACAGCTTACACGCATTGTTATGAAAGTGTGTTTCTTCGTAATTTTGTTTATTTTTAAGAGACGTCATTCTTAAAAAAAACCTTCAGTCTATGTAAATGCGCTGAAAAGTTATCTATCTAAAGTAAGCTTATCAAAGGTGAGCATTATGCATAGATTTTAAGGAAGGATTTTTAAAATGCATAATGCATGGTAAATAAAGGTCTTTTCGGTGTGAGGATTTTACTTCAGTTTTTTTCTGTATATATGAATTATATTTTTAAATAGTTCAGTCTAAAATTATATTAGAAAAAAAAAAACATTTAAAAACATAAAAATAGTAGCCCACCGGTGCAGTGTCCAGGAGTATCCCTTTCTGAATCAAGCTGCATGAAGAGCCTCATCACGTATTGGTCGACGCTGTTATCAATTAAGCCATTGGCTGAAACGACGATCGGCACAATGGTCGCTTAGTTTTTTTATTGTTATATTTTATTTCTTACTTTTTGCCACCTATAAGCCAAAAAATATGCTCACTTCTTCAGAAAGAATTGTAAATAGTTAAACGCGGGATGATAATTTTTGTATGGAAGATCATTCATATTTGTAGATCGGAATCCTTAAAAATAAAAAAAACCGATGCACATTTTTTTTCCTCAACTGCTTTCCGACCGATTGTAAATAAATGCCAATCAATCAAATTATACAAACAGTGGGTATTTGTAATGTAAACCCATCAGTCAGGACTGTGAGCGTTGCGATAGCGATTAATCTGTGTAATCTACGCCACGCTTTCATTAAGAAATTAATAATGCATGTATAAATTACAAGATTACTATTCAGCCAGCATTAACTCGATTTGAGTTGTGAATTTGTGATTAAATACTATTATATTAAATACGATTAAATAGTATTAGTAATATAAGTTTTAAAACATGGTCATTATCATAAACACTGAAAAAAATGTTTACTATTGCACAAAAAAAAACACAAAACAAAACGTAAACATAGTCTATATCCCGTTTTCAGTTTTAATGATAGTATTAGTGAACTGAACAGCCATAGCACCATAGCTGCCTATAAGTTTCAACTGCGAAATTTAAAAAAAAAAAAAAAATATCTGTCATTCTACACCATATTTGTCCACTGGTGGAGAAAAGTACTTTTAAGAATATATCCTAACGACCAATTTTTATTCATCCTACTTAGTTGGATGACCTGAAAAGCTTATCAGTCATGTTCAAATCTAGATTTTCAAATAGGCTGATGCCTATTTGATAATCTACGTTAGAAATCCCGAAATCAGTCGTGAGGGATTACTTTGCAAGCATGTTGCATGTAGGAAACACCTCTTACACGAAAGGCTTACCCACGTGCATTCCTACCTTTCGTGTTTTATTACGTGTGAAAGATAAGTGTTAACGATAACGTTTGCATACGTTTAGTCAGCGTCACGATAAGCCATATAACATCCAGAGAAACATTTTACGGGAATATATTTCACGTTTTTCGGGTATACACGGTGTAAGTAAAGAATACCGACGAGCAGCAGTAATTCTAGACCTCCAACGTAGAATTTTGTCATCAAGTATTAAAAAAGCAGCAGTTCGTACATTCCGATTGAAAGTTGAAAGCGCAGAAATCATTGAACGTACTACACTATCACGGGGCATGTAAAACGGCCAGTAATGCCCGCATTATGTATGCAAACGAATGGAAATCGCTCCCGATCGACCTGACTCTTCAGGTCACTGGTATTTATTGTATGCACTGCGGACTGCTTTGATCTGAACACACAAACATCTATCATTCTCTATTCTCTGTATAAACTTTTAACTATAAAATATAACTCCAGAGCGAACTTTTAGAAGTATGAAGCTCGTTTTACGTTTGATCTATCACAAGGTAATAAATCTATTATATTCGCGGAGCTTCAGACTGGGGTATTCTGATGAAATATATTCAATTTGTGTAAGTCGTTCCAATTTACAAATGTGAAGGCGGAAGAGCCGGGCACAGATAATAGAATACTACGGCCGGGGTAACCCGCGAAATTCAAATTTTCATACGTTTTTTTGCAATTTGCCGGTCAGTGTCAGACTGTTTGTTAATCAAAATATGATTTGGTGTATCCCCCTTAAGAAAAATTAATCAAAATAAAAATAAAAATTTTTGTTCATGTGAATCATGAATTATCTGAAAACTTGTAGTGGTAAGACAGCGAATAACCAGCTTATTTAAAAAAAAAAAGGCAACTCATCACGTCAATATTAGTTCGTTATTCAAAACTCACGTTAGTCATTAATTCATTATTGTTTTTACTAACTTATTATTTATAAATGTAAGGACTTAATTATTTTCTTAATTTGAACTACTTAATTAAAGGTTTGTCAACGAATAACATTGACGAACGTGGATGTTTGACACAAATTGAAAAGCGTTAAAACGTACGTAATAAGCTTTTCCTAGTAAATTACAACGCAGTCCACATCAGCGGCCAGTAAATTGATAGATGAGAGCACGCCGCAATTGGCGAGTCGTGATGTAACCGGCAGTTATACACAATGACCGGTTATTATTAGGATCACTTCGACGTATCCACAGCGAGTACTTGATTTCAATAATCAAGTACTCGCTGTGGATACGAAAAAAAAAAAAAAAAACCTCGTACTCAATGTACGAGGTTTCTGATGGAGTGATTTTTTCAAGCATTGATTATAAATTATGAATAACTAGCTCAGCTTCACCAGCGTGTTTTCATTATGATAATTAAGCCTTATTCACGGTTTTTCTTACATCTTAATTATTTCCTGCTACAGGTCTGTTTTCGAAACCAAATTATGGTAAACGCAAACACACTTTAGCACTGTGATGTCATTCCTAATCTAGTAGAACAACGAAAAAGAACATTGAACATTTCACTTTCTTAAATTCCATAAAATTTACACACTAGGCAGCTTCTAAAATGACTGACCGATGAGGTACACTTAAAAATAAAGCAGGTGTTAAAATATCGATAATGCATGGAAAGTCTAGCCTGAACGTTAGCTGATAAGGTGTCAGGCAGGTCAACCACGCTCCGTGGTAAAAAATGGACGCCGTGGGTGTAGGTGTACATTCGCTACGTTAAAAATCCCACATAAGTGCGGAATTTACTATTGGTTGGTACTATTATTTACTATTGGTATTTCTTTATTTCTTTTGGTAGTCTGTGGCCTGAAAGTCTGACAACCAGTCTTACCAAGTGGTATCGTATGATGACGATTTCTATATATTTCTTTGAATATTGTCACCATGGTATAATAATATACTTCGCCTAGTATTCTCTTCCCACGATGGCCCAAAACTACGTCACGATAAGTGTTACCATTGTTTGTCCTTTTTAGTAAATTTAGAGACTTTCATTAAGTGAATGAAAATAAAATAAATTACTAACTAGCTGAATTATTTAGTAAGTCGTGTGACTCATCTATTTAGTTTTAAATTAATTTAAGTTTTGAATTTTAGTTCATAATTGCTTTGTTAAGTTAAAAAATGCATTTTGCTCGGGTAATTCAATCACACACCGTGGCAACACATCGACAGCATCGCAACTGATGACGTATTCTTGGGCCAATCACGTGACCCAGCTGTCACGGGAAGAGAATACCAGGCGAAGTATATTATTATACCATGATTGTCACCAACAATTGGAAGATTCGAATCATGAGTAATTTTACAAATTACCAGGAGGCCAGAATTATGAAGATAAAGACGTTTCGTAACCCTGATATACCGTTACAGACCTAGTGAAGAGAAAATTAGCAGCTGATAGTTCCGTCGAGGTGATACTTTAATGTCAATAATTTAAAGCGTTTCCCGGTACGTGTACAAACTCAATCGATTTTGTAATCAACAGGTGATTTGGTCGGTACCTAATCTGTTTGAGGTGTAAATTACGGGTTGTTTTTATTGATTTGTGAGGCGTGTTTTTCCATTGAAGGCGGTAAATCTTTGAGGTTAATTTTGTGTTGGTATCAGATTTCTTTAGACCTTTTTTTTTTCGGGGTAAAATGTCGTAAGCATTCTTTTTTTTACCCAGTCCTTGGGTTGAGGAAGTAAGATAGGCAATCGCACCACATAAAACATTGGTGTGCAGTCAGCTCCAACAGGAGAAAAGGTAAAGCAGATGATCTTTGTTACCCTCTAATTATTAAAAAACACTAAACACTCCGTGGGATAAAATAAATTAATAGTGACGTTCTCAGCAAAAGAAATCTATGGTGATCTAAAACTCAGTTTCTTTTTTTTACATAACATAACATCACGCCTGTAATCCCCGCCGTGTTAGACAGAGGTGTATTTAATATTTTTTAATATATATTTTTTGTTAAGCTATAAGGCTAGTGCCTATTGTGTGTATCAGACACAGAAAAAGTAACAAATAATATCAAGCACAAATAATTAATGGCATGTTTAAATTACCCTTAAATACATATAGGATGCATACCACCTCTAAGAAACAATCTCGCTATTGCTTTCTAGTGTTAGTACCTAACCATTAAACCTATAATGAAACCTTATATCACGTAAACCACTTAACCAGGCACATCTAAATCATTGATCACGTTACAAGCGCCGTCAGTACCAAATGCTATGTACGTACTCGTATAATGAGATGTATATACGTAGCCTGTTCATTATCTGAGAGCACCTCGACATCCTGTATGTGTATGAACCTGGCTTAATTGCAATTACATTGAGTTTGGGTCGGCGTCGGCGAAAAACTTGACGGGTCACATGTTTCAACATAAATCATTTTCGCAGAAAAAAAATGGGTACGTGATTTAGAATGTGATTAAAAAATAACCTAATTTATTTGAGAACCCTGTAGATGGACTTCGTTTTTTTTTCTACCAATCATTATTGAAACTTTATATTGGTCCAGTGGTCGCAATCGCGAATCCTGGGTTCAAATCCCGCGTCGGGAGAATTGTTATTGGGTTTTCCATTAGGAATTTCTCAGTAGCAGCCACGGACTCTGGATTTGTTCCAGGATGATGGAAATAGGCTCGCCCCCTAATACGTGGGACTTAATTATAACTGACGAAATGTGGGTGTACTATAAGGTACACCTCTGCCTAACCCATCGGGGATTACAGGCGTGATGTTATGTGCAGTGAATAGTTTTTAGTTCTATATTACACAGCCGTGTTTCACTAACCCATACAACAAAAGAGAAATGAAACAAAAAGTCGTGCATAAATCATTATCAATGCACGAGCAGAAAACGCAACGGTCAACGACTTTCCTATTGATCTGAAACCTCATTCTTTCACCGATTAACAGCTGAAACGTTCACAAACACAAGTTGCGTGCACCTACTGAACGAATTGAGCTGGAAATCAATTACCAAAGAAAAGTTTTACTGCCTTTATTCAGCCGGAATTTCTTTTTATGTGTGGCCAGTATATAATTTTATAAACAACATAATTTAGCAATGGCTTTGCACATTTATCATGTCCGATGCCTTCAAGCCTTCTGCTACATTTGGAACTCTATAAATACCTTCTTATATTCTGTAATTCCTGGCATTCAGGTGCATGCGGTTAGACTGGAAGCCGACCCCAATATATCTGGGGAAAAGGCTAGGCAGATAATGATGTATATACTTTTATATTATTCAAAAAGAGGCAGAGGGCAGAGAATTCTGTCCAAACAATACGTTTGAGCTCTCAGAATTACAAAAAAAATATTTATTGAACAACGATCCATTACAGCATTTAACTTCTAACCATTCATTCTTGTTGATATACGTTGCTTGACTGGCATAAATGTCAGACTATTAAGGTACAACAACAATGCTCTACAGTGCTTTGTGATTTCGATTTAAGTCTACAAAGCACTGATTGAAGGTTCAAAGTCGGTCATCGATTTTAGTACGTACTGTTCCTCTATTCTCGTTTTTTAAACTGAAAATCCAACATGGCGGATGTTAACCGTCACGTTAAGTAACGGTTGAGTCAGTTTCGACAATAACGCTTGGTCACTTACATTTTGAGTAGGTTCATAGTTTCCAAAGCAAAAGTTTTATCAGAAATTAGGTCAAAACTTCATTAGGTACTTTTGAAAAAATAAAAAAGAAAGGTACCCAGCTGCTACTGAATAATTTTTGTTTTTTGTTAATTTTTGTTATTTTGTTTTTGTTGTTTTTTTTTTTGTTTAATTAATCCGTTCCTTCACATTTTATCGAGAAATTAAGACGCTGAGTAGTGTTTTACAAGGCAAAAATATTCTTGTGTCTCTGCCTTCCTTCAGAGCTGTAAGAAAGCTAGTCTTGTCCAGTTAAATTGCTTGCTTTATATATTCATGCTTGCTGCGATGCCGAAGCAAGTTTTCTAACAGTTCAATGACACTGAGTGGCTCACCATAGAACTACGGGCTTGCGTTACGTGTCATTGGGCGATAAGATTTAATAGTTTTTGTACAAAAACTGACAATCAAACTAGTCGTCATTATATAACCCGTAAATGTCGCGTTCCTATCTAGGTTTTGCGCAATTAATTTAAGATCATTGACCCAGTTCGAAGTTTAAATGTCAAAGTTAACAAAAAAAAAACTATTTATAAATGTTCTATTTGATCTTACTTTTGCTGCAGTAGTTGGTCATTTTGATATAGCGTTTAAGTAAACAGTTTTAAGGAATATCAAGGCGTTTCTTTCTGGGCTGCGGGACTGTTCGAAAGAGATACCGGTGCCCTGGAACGAAAAAGGCTAAGAAGAAACATGGTGGGTTTTAGTCAGTACAAGTCTGACACCCCAGATCGAGGGTCATTTGATGATTTCCCACCCGAAAAAAATAAATAATAAGGCGTTTCTTTCTAGTTTTTACTATAATGTCATGAACAGACTTTCCATGACTCAAATCTTTCTCAGAATGCAAACCGCAAAGTTTATTTTCCAACTTAGCTTTCACGGACATTTTCCGGAAACTCCGACACCATTATTTACTTATACGAAAATGCTTTTTATGTGTCTTGCCCAACAACCTTGTAAATGGAGCCCACCTGTTTTATTCACTTAAAACTTTGACCAAACTTCGTATATCCTTTCTTTTACACTATTTAGTTATCCAGCTAGTAAAATATAACGCCATTAAAGACTAATAAAGTACCATGACGCATAGAAAATTATGTCAATTTATGTTTCCATGAAGAATGTATAAGTATTGGTAGTATAAATTATATGTTTTTAAACGGTACTTATTAAAATAACATGGCAGACGCCGGAGGTGCCTGTGCTAGTCTATTACATAAAAAAAATGTTACATCGTTATGAACTTTGTATATTTCACAGGTTTTATATTGTATCTATTCATTTAAATTAATATTAATATTAAACTTTCATAGTACACTACCTAAGATTCGGTATAAACCAGCACGGACAAATTGCTGAAGGTATCTGTCAGTGTCTGATGTCCGCATGTCTGTAATCTGTCTATACAGGTTTTACTGAACCTTTGAATTGTTCAAATAGAGTTCACTATTAAATCAAATTTCAACTGGACTAATTTACCGTGTCGAGATAAAAGAGGCTGCATCTACAAGCCTACTAACACGACCCGATACTTGTTAGGTACTTATTCCATAGACAACCTGAATTTATGCACTAATAGAATTTATGCGTTCAAAAAAAAAAATACTTCATAACTTCCGTGGAATACAATTTAAGACTTTGTTTCACATTTGTTTATTTTTGAGTCAGTTAAATAAATAAACCCGTGCTTCATTTGGAACCGAGTTTAAATAGAATTTATCTAACTAATAACAAAACTGTTTCGAAGCTCAATTTAGGCGCACGCAAGTAACAAGGTCTATAGAAAACAAATTCGTTACTACTAAGAACTAGCTAAATCATAAATAAGCATTCGAAAAACCCAATATATAACTCATCATCATCATATATCTAAGTACTCTTAAAACATCAAAACTGCTTACCCGATTGAACTACCACAATTTTATAGAACCCTCTTTCCCAAACTCAAGGCCACACTCCTACAAAAAACAGCCGACAATCGCAAAAAATAATCGATAGAACCTATCCTAACACGATTACTCATCAGCTAATCAAGAGTTCGTCATCGCAACACGTCACTAGTCATCGCATCGATCGTCACGTCGATATCTGCATAGGCAGTCCTTGACACAGCCCACACAGCCGGCCGTGTCACTACACTAGAGCTGTCAGATTTCTATTTAATCTATGCTCGCGTTGATATTGGGTTCGTGAATATTTTATCATCTGTTACGTGTGGGCTGTACTGTGTAATTATAACACTATTAGTTTGAATGCTTTTTGTTTAGTGTAGAAGGTTGACCTGATTTTAATTGTGTATGGGTAAGGTAATGTATTGGGTATTTATTTGTTGGTAGTTTTTTTTTTTGCCTTGTCTTTCCTACTCCTGGGCAAAGGCCTCCCCCATTCCTTCAACTTTTCCCGATGCTGCGCCTCTTCTCGCCAATTAACGAGAAAGCAATCCAAGGCAACCCGCCACCTCCTCGGTCTGCCGCGACCTTGTCTAGTTTGTTTGTGAATTTAAATATAAAGCATGAACTAAAGTAGATGGGTAAACCTAAATTGCTCCTAATATATTAACGTTTTAAACCTCTACCTACCCACATTCGCTGAAAATTTACTTAAGAAAAATTTGTTAACGAAGGTCTGAATTATTTAGAACTGCATTCAGTAAACTTGTACCGCTTTCCCAAAACCGGTCTTAACTCAAAGTATTATCATCTATAGCAGGGACCGCAACCACTTAGTCAAGGCAATTTAAAAATCCATGTATGTTAGCAAACACTGATTAAACGAAGAAATTTTAGAGTTTAGTGCAGCTACAATGTAGATAGGCACGTACTTATTTTGTTATTTTATGTGTAGGTTTTAATACTGCATATTATAAATTGACACAGTAATACTATCTAAATTCTCAGGATTGCAATGTCAATAAGACGCATTTTTTTACAGATTATAGATATGTTGTACTTTGACAACGGTACAAAGAAACGATGTCATATCAACACCAGTAGGTGGCCACCCTAAAGGGTATGATAAATAAAATGTACAGACGTCAGCACATCAAGCTACCCGAAACTGTCAAATTTTCCCAATCAACCTTGAACCAAATGCTTTAGCGATAAAGTCGAAAATTAAAAGACAGATTGTAGTAGCTTGATGTGTCTGTTCCATAATAACTACAGTGAAAAGAAAGTGCACAGATCCGATTGTAAACACAAAAGTTAAATACTTTTGTGTTTAGTAAAAATGTTAACCCAAATTGATGGTTTGGGTGAAACGGTAGAAAATTCAAGGTCTCCACAAAGTGACCGTGAACGAAAGTAGTTCAAAAATACTTCCTTATTTTTTTACCCAAGTTCACAGACGAAAACATAGAAGGCAATATAGAAGGCTTTGAAATAAGGCAGTTTGGCCTAGTTTAATCAGCAGAATAAAAGCAAGCAAAAACTAACACTAAAACATATATTTTATAACACACTATGCAGTCTCAAC
Source organism: Noctua janthina (assembly GCA_963576755.1). Classification (NCBI taxonomy): domain Eukaryota; kingdom Metazoa; phylum Arthropoda; class Insecta; order Lepidoptera; family Noctuidae; genus Noctua; species Noctua janthina. The sequence continues at coordinate 13,940,353 of OY755055.1, forward strand.
CGCATAGTTTTCTAAACTATATAACAGATTTTGTCTCTCACTATCGTTAGGAAATTTATTCCTGAAGGTGTTTAATACGTTAATGTTAAACTAACATAATTATAATAAAGAAATATCAATATTCGAACCGTGCGAAGCAGGCTCTTATAATAAGAAACGCGGCGACTCGGAGAGTCACTAGTAGGTAACTAATAAAACAACAAGCTTATAGTAAAAAATCATTTTTAAAAACAAGCTTTTAGATGTAGGTGCGACGTCATTTTTTATCGTATTGTGCTCAGCAAACCGTTTTAATTGATACCCATATCATGGGGGTACAAAAAAAATAACTAGCCCGCCATCTTTGGGAGTCCGCCATATTGAATTTACAATGGCGTCACTTAGCTAACCATGCATTTTCAATTTGTCATATAAACTAAACGTGTATGCAAAATTTTAGCTCAATCGGTTCGGAATAACTGTTTTAAATTCTAAACAAACAAACATTGCAAGTTTAAATAAAAGCTTATAATAAAAACAACTGCTGTGATTGGCTAATCAAAATAACAAAATAGCCAATCATATCACTTGCCCTAAGATTTCAAATCAGATCAAATTTATAAGCTTTCAATCAATAGTCTTCGCCAAGTCCCAAGGGTTAAAGAGCTTGTTAGACAAACCCGTGTGTTTAAACCCATTACTTAGACAGCACTCAACCGTTGTATGTTCACGCCAAGCAAACAAAATGGTTACTTACGCTATACCTCACGATAATTGCTCTATTACACTCAATTACACCAGCACTTTATACCGTAATACTGCCACTTTACCCCTATACACAGAAATGAATCGTTTTGGTTAACAGTGGTAGTATGTGTAAGTTAATAAAGGATCTTCCGTAATGTCAGGCTGAATAGTGCCATTCACTACAGGCCAAATTCCTCTTCTGATACAGAAAGTACTATCATAGTACATTTTTTGTATCAGAAGAGGGATTGATTGATGATTCAAATAATCGCTCGCTGTTTTTACATAATAATATCATGTCATGTCAGTAAGCATTTTTTCAATAGTTAATACCGAAAGTATATTTTCGATAGAGTCAACTTTGGCACATCAATTTTTTAAACCGAACCGTTTCTACCTTAAAAGTGGGTTCTAAGGTTCAAAACGATGTACTTTTTCATAAAAGCTATAAACAGCTTCCTTATAGCTAAAGATAAGGTTAAACAAAAACGGGCAATTAAATAAACAGATGCATGAATAATAATTGTCGTCTACAAAGCTTCCCGTTCCTGCCCTAAGTACTACGAAAACATTCTCATTTTGCGCCACCAATTGCATTTTCCGTAATTTAATTAGCTTTGTTGATGGCTTCTCGGAAAAATTGCGTTTTCCGCTGTTAGTAATGATGTTGCGCGTAGCGAAAACATTGTCATAAAAGAACAGTTCATATTCCATAAAAATATTATAAATGCGAAAGTATATTTATGTTACCTTCTCACGCTTCAGTGGCTATACGGATTAGGATGAAATATGGCGACTGATAAGCTTTGGTAAGGACATAGGATACTTTTGATCCCAAAAGTACGTTCTTGTGGAACAATTTCCGATTTCCACGCCCTGTAGAAGCCGGGGAATTAGCTAATAGATATCAAATATGTTATCGTAGCGACACACGTGCCGAAATTACGCAACTGCAGTTCTGCATGCTTGAGTGAAATTTCGAGTTATTTTTTTTTTAATTACCTTACTTTAAATGTAAAATACTGGTATTCTGCTGCATCCAGTTAGGCTGGAAACTGACCCCAACGTAGTTAGGAAACGGCTAGACAGATGTTGATGATAACGTTAAATGCAGGTGTAAATATAGCAAACTTTCCGTGGCCTCAGTGTGCTAACAGTGTTCTCAGTTTCTCAGTAATGCTCTCTTCTCGTCATACTGCTAATAGATAAAAGTTTTCTAGTTTGATTAGTTTAGTAAACAAATCTGCACAGTGTAATATTAGTAGATATTTTCAAAGTTTAAACTGGTGCAAACAAATTACAAGCTAGATATTTCGTTGCATGCGCATCTAAGTATCTAGCCAGCTAAACGATTTAATTTAGAAGTATAAACATTGAAACTAATCCAAGAAAGATGTAAAGTATTTTAAATCATTTAAAAAAAAAGTATTTACATCGAGTCCCAGAAAATATTCCGAAGAAAACTGTTAACAAGGAAAAAAAATGTGTCTTCTTTTATCCAAATAATAATTCTGTAATTTCCTCAGCAAAAATCTACTCCTCAGTAAATAAGTCAGCAGCAAGTAAAACTTCTGCCACATCATTCGCGCCGAACACAACCTGACTTTATCATTGGCGCCCATCAATACCGTGTACACCGAACTTTCTACCTTACTGGTAACGTTTTAAAGCGTGTTTTAAAATATTGGTGTTGTCTGATGGTGTTGGAAGGGGCTTGCGAAGGCAAGAGCGATAATAGCTTCCTCGTGATAGCTGAATGGGCCCTGACAGCACTCGCCCGCTTTATATACTCGACGCAAACTGAATGATTTTTCACAGTACATGTATTGAGGGGTGTCGCTTGGGGATATGATGTAATTACGGTATAATGCGCGTGTTTAAAGACTTTTTTATCTTTACGTCGTGTTTTCTTTGGATGACATTCTCACTTTTATATAGCCACGGAGCGCTTTGCTACATAGTTTATTATGCGCACAGCCAAGGAGTTTAATTCCCTGCCTGCGACGGTGTTCCCAAGTTCATATGACCCCAATCTATTTAAGTCGCGAGTTTCTTTTGGGTTAGCTCGTTCCATCGTCCACTTCTTCTCTGTCCTCAGGACTACATTGAGGTCAAGAGTAGGCCTATATAATATAAAAAGCCTACCGCCTTAAACCTCAACAATTCCGCGATAATTTACTCACTTGGTACAAAAAGTCATACAAAAACTGGTAAGTCTAGAAGTGCATATGAGTTCTTTTTACAACGAAAATCGTGCTCATGTTCGGTAAGGAAGAATTTTTGGAAAAAAATTATAAAACGGTAGTTCGTAATTTTGCCCCGATGGGTAATCCTTGTACACAGTTTGTCAATTGTATTACAATAAATGTCTACAGTATTTCCCAGTGTTTTGTATTCAAACTGTGTAGTCAAATTGTAAGCGTTAATTTTACGAGATTTGTCGTTAGGTGGGGGTACCATTTGAAACCAGGTACAAGCCGAAACTGAAGGTTACGGAGCGAAGCCACGATAGGGTAGATAGTTAAACACATTAACAACGGACAATAATTAACAAAACACAGAACTTCGAAGGCAAATAGATCTTTCATACGAGCGTTCCATGTAACGCGTGCGTGTTGTTGGTGCATTTCCTCCCGTCGTGTTTTCAGCGCGTACAAGTTTGTTAGTTTGTTTTGTTTGTTTTTAAAATTAAACGTTGCCCCACTCTAGGAATTTCTCCTGTATCGTGGGTGCGTTTACAAACATTGAAATTCACATACACAAACAGCCAGACCCGGAACAACTACCTGTAGGCTATACAAATATTTGTTCCGTGCGGGAATCGAACCCGCGCCACGAAGCGCAGCAGTCAATTGCTCAGCCACTGCGCCAACCGTGCTGTCAAAAAGCTAAGTAAGGTAAGTGCTTCAACGGTTCGTAAATAAAACGAATATACTTATGCTCTTAAAACCCGGGTTATTGTCTCAAGTTATATTAAAATACTTCATGGTGCGTTTCCGTCTTAAAAAGTAGCGCTAGTTGCGTTTGCGAGCGTATACGCGCGTCGATGGTGCGTAAAGAAAACGCCGAATACATAACTCCTTAAAAATTCTGTGTTGTGTGTGTCTCAAGTTTTGTTAAATTGTCGTCTGTTACGAATTAGCAGCCTTTTAAACTGGTCAAAGATTTTCTGGTAGTTTCATGCCAAAATATAAGGTCCCATTAAAATAGATGGACAAACTTTTAGAAATCATTCTGACCACCAAAATAAGGACAACGGTAAAAAAAAAATAAGAAAAAGCATTACAAGAAAAAAAATCAGTCAACGAAAATACACTTAAAATGTTGGTTACTCAATGATTTTAGGTCAAAATAAAATCGCTTTCATCAGTATTTTTTTTTTTGCTTAGTTATCTTTGGTTAGACGTACTGAACCCTGTGTTAAAATTTCTCCATCTACTTTAATGGGACCTTATATAGAGAGAGAGATTATTAAATTTCCTTTTCTGAGAATCTATCTCACTAATTACTCGTCCTCATTTCGCGTGATGGAATATGCAACGGAGTGCACATCCTTCCTTTCATACAGAACTACTCGTATACCGTGTATATACGTACCTAGAGTATATTCAAATCCTTGTTTCCAACTGATATTGTTTTAGCTTGAACAAATATCAGCTTTTTTTTAAATTTTATTTTATAGAGGAGCTCGTGGCTTAGTACTAACAGCCGCCCGGATCGATCTTTAGGTTAAGCCGCGCTTGCCTAGGTTAGTCTGTGGATGGGTGACCACCCATTACATACCGAGTTTCCTCCGTACTTCGGAAAGCACATTAAGCCGTTGGTCCCGGGTGTCATTTGTAGCTCTTTGACAGTCGTTATAGGTAGTCAGTGGCCCAAAAAGTCTGACAACCAGTCTTACCCAGGGGTATCGTATTACCCAGTACGAACTGGGTTGTGGAGGTCAGATAGGCAGTCGCTCTATGTAAAATACTGGTTTTCAGCTGCATCTGGTTAGACTGGAAGCCGACCCCAACATAGTAGGGAAAAGGCTAGGCAGATGATGATGATGAAATATCAGCTTTATGCTAGCGTACAAAAAAGTTGATTTTAGAATGACTAATGACGGTTATTTGGGTACAGCTCACCTAAACATGTTGTTATGTGTTATATTAAGTATTTAGTACTATTGATTAAATTATAAAATTGATTGAAGTTGCAGAACAAATATTAAACTCAAACTCAAACTCAAAGTATTTATTTCAATTAGACCATTTAGGTACTTTTGAATGTCAGAAAAACAAAGAAAGCGAAGCTACAGTCACAGACACAAGACATAATAACTTGTGAAAGTACTGTAGTTGCCCATTCTAAGGCGTAGATCTCTATGGCGAAGAATGGGCAAGAAACTCCATGGACACTCTTTTCAATCAAAATATTGTTACAAAATCTTGGTTACATCATTCATGTGGAGACACATTTATGTGAGAACGATGTATAAGGAAATGCAAGTTAAGAGCGTCCAGAGTAAAAAGATATAATCAACAGTTCAAAAATAAACCATGGCAGCTAAGAGTTGACCAGTCCCTACTGACAGCGCCCGTTAAACCTATTAATATTCGTTTTCCAAACACACATCTTTGTTTTCATTTCTGGAAACTTTATATCGACTGTAGAATACATACATAAACATGTGCGTTCGCTGAGAATGGTGTCAACTTCAGTTCAGGCATTATTTATCTGAGAGAGGTTACTGCACCAAACACAGCATCCAAGTTTATTGCAGCGTTTATTTGAAATACGATGTCGATGTGTTCTTAGTGTAAATATTGGATGCTCTGTATTTCGGAGAAAGTATAGTAACTTATTTGGAAGAATTGAGCTTTCTAGTTGCACTACGAAACACGATACGAGGTATTTTTGGTTAAGTTTCATGTAGTTATTATATTGTTATTACATTATACAACTGTATATGAATGAACTATACACGGTGTAAACGGACCCTTCATGAAGCCGTCAACCAAGTATTCTGTATTTCAAATTAAGTTACTCTACGCAAAAAGTATTGGGAAACGACTTTTTTGGGGTGAAAAATGACGTTTTACGGTAGGACTCAAAGTAACGCACTCATAACATTGTGCTGATGGATGCACTAAATAGTAAGGGGGTCATAGAGGTATTTAAAGTAAAGTTTTACAACAATAAAATCTTGTATTAAAAAAAAATCGCTTGTGAAAAAGTTGGAACGTTGAACTCCCTTTTCTCCGTAAAGGTTCTCAGGTATGGTCTAGAACAAAAAAAAAAAATATCGCAATGACGGGGAGAACAAATGTCTTTCGGCTTCGTTAAGGGTATTTTTACACCAATTATGTCATGTACCTTTATTCATCAAAATGATATACCTAATGGATGACTCTCTTACAACCAGTTCAATGAATAACAACGAATGCGAGAGAAGGTCAGAACATGACGTAACATCACATACAATAACCCATTTTCTCAAAGCCTGCACTTAGAAACGAAATCACCGTACACTGCTGCTTCAGAATCACAAAACAAACTTACATGCCTGATAACTTCTGAAGCCAGCCAAGTGGGCCATCACATACAAAGAGTACAAACTTCCAACGAGTACAGTTATTTGTATTGTGTCCCAGCTGCGAGTATAAAACAAAGCTCGCAACACGCTTGAAACACCCAGCGATGAAACAAAGCTGAAAACAGGCTTGGAACACGGGGCGCGGACACAGTTGATAAATGGCCCAGCCTGGCCCAGCCACTCGCCGTACATACTAAGTGGCCAACCATCCGTCATTTTTATAGTCTACCCGCTCCAAATCTATGTGTTTTATCATCGTAAGCCGAGAACTTTGAATATATCGGCTGTCAAATATAATTATGTTGTGTCGGAATGGTTTTTTATGTATTTTTTACTGATTTTTATGGATTGGTCCTTAAGAAAATATAATTTTGTATGATTTTAGAGCTTTCGTGATAATAATGGACTTAATAATGTGATTCAAGTAGATATTATGTAAGAAATAATAATTATTTTAATTTTTCAGAAACTGAACACATTGACACACACCACAGATTGTCTCTTTATTGATTTGATAGCATTTATCGAAGCGCGCTTTAGCAACGCAATACCAGATCGCCTAAAATACTAAATTCTAGACTTGATCGATAAACATAAATAAGGTCATACGTAATTATATCTACCTAAACGTTAGTAGTTCGAGTCGCACGGGAACGGTCAATGTGGCGACACTTGGGGAAGGCCTATGTCCAGCAGTGGACGTCTTTCGGCTGAAATTATGATGATGAATGATGATGAATGATGATGATTCGTTAGGCTATTATTATTCGTGGGGCTTAAATATTACTGGCGAAATATGGGTGTACTATTAGGTACACCTAACCCTTCGGGGATGACAGGCAGGCGTGATGTTATGTTATGTTATTTGTAAGTCTTATCTCAATATCATAAATAAATTGATAATTTATCCTCTCGCTTTTGTAAATTGAGTCGATTCTAGATGTAACAATCTTCTTGTCATAATCATACGATTCCTTATTTACTTTTCAATCTTCTGCTGCCGTATCAAGATGAAATCCATCCGATTATATCCTAAAGAACATTTTAATAACCCTTCCTTTTGGCTTCGCCGTAGTCGGGTAAAAAAAGGCGGTCTACTCGAATTCTAAAGGGTTTATTTCTTACATAATATTACCTACACCTACAGAATGTTATAACCAATGTTCTAATGAGAGTTACGAACCAGAACAGCTAAAAACTTTTTGTTAGAAAAACGAAGGTAACTATAAAACCTTTTGTGCTCAATCTACTGCAGAAGTTTAGGTAACGCTTGACCTACTTAGTATATTCCTGCAGTTATTAATGAGAGCAGTTCAATAAATGCAAAGAGCAGACGATAAACGAAGAGCTGTAGAGGATAGTAATCTAATTAAAGTAACGAAGGTATGGAAATTGATTGTACTTATGATATTTCCCACTCGTACGCAAAATACGCGTTTATACGTGGACTAGCGGTCACCCCGATATATTTACCATACAATAGGTAAGTACTAATCTGCTTCTTATAGATGACCAGGCATGCCAGAATAGGTTTTTTTTTCTCGTAGGTCCTGAGTCGGGAGGGAAGTCTGTATGCGAACCAAGTACAAGACAAATACAAGTAGGTCGTTTTTCCAAACATTTCATTACGTTTAAAAAGGTTTGCTGTTTATTTGTCGTGTACGTCTGTAAGAGACAAATATAGGAGTATTGCACCTTAATTAAAGTACGCCCGAGCCGGGAAGCCACGTATGACATTTCGTGACCGGAAAATTAATATTAGGTTTTGGTTGGTGAATTTTGGGAAGTATCGTCGAAATGGTAAATTTAATATTATTTTGGTCAGCAGTAGTAGTTGTTATTTTTGATGATAAATTATATTTCGAAATGTGTTGAGAGTCATTACTTTTTCTAAATCGCATGGTGTTTATAAAGCCAACATTTAACACAGTTTAGCCAATTACGTCGGCTAACTACAACTCCGCTTAAATCCAGTGTTTAACTTTAACCTGTAATATAACCGAGTCACCTTCTACGGAACATTCGCCAACACTTCATTAAGCGATATGAAACACGTAAGTTTCATGCTGCATTCCTGCTATTTCCAGCTGTTAAGAAAATTCGATAGTGCTAACAATTTGCTTGATATCGTAAATGTTTTAGTACAGAAAACTTTGCTTCAATGATTCGACAGAAATCAAGCAAATTAGAAGGCACTAATCACACAATAACATCGAGAGTATTTTATGGATTATTCTATCATAGCTACCATTCAGCATGCAACCACACACACCATCAATAAAATATAAGACATACCCATGAAGCCGGAGGGTATCTCGGAAAGGGGGCGATCAGCCTGGTAGCTATGTTGCTCGGCAGGTCGTGCTTGTATCCTCGCTTTAAACGCTGTTTTCTTCTCTCCCGCGATTTGCTTCTGAGCATAAGCGCTGCCTGCATGCTTGCCAGGTTTGTGGCCGTTGGAGAGCGCTGGCACAAAACTCAGCCAGGGGCCCCTGAGCCACACACTTCTACGGCTATCCACAACGCACACTTAGTCTCTCTTTCACTTACACAGTCATCAAAGTTACCACGGATCGACACACTATTTTTGAAGTCTTATCTTTTACAGCGAAGAACTATTTCTAGCGCGTCTACACTACCCCTAACTAGCGATAAAGAGATACAAAGACTATTTACACATCAAACGTCGATATCACCCTTAATTTAGTCCCATCACAGAATTAATTACTTTCAATTAGATCTCACTGTAGAATGCTTTAGAATTGGATTGAGATAGGCACAAGAAAGGCGCGAAACTATTATTAATTTTATAACTAATTTAGTTTATTAGTAAAGTGGTCGATCTTAGATTTAACGATATGTGAAAAGAGAATACGTTATGGAAGCAAGCGCAATTTGGCGTTTAGTTTTGTTTGGTTAGTTCTGAGTGTCGTCACTGGTGTCGCTCATGTTTCGTTCCGTACGTCGAGCCGCAGTCTCTGGTTCTTCGACACCTGCCATCGGACGCTAGTGTGCACTGGGTGTCGCAGTTTCATGGCCGGCCCACTTTGATCACTGCACTCAATAACACTTCACAGTAACACATGTTACAAGGTCTCTAACGCGAACTGAACACAACGTTTTTAAAAACGGGAGGCTAATTAAGGATATATCCCGATATTACCCGTATAAAGTACCCCTTTGCCTAACTCTTCATAGATAACAAGCGTGAATATATCCCGCTTTACATAAAAGGTGACGTTTCCATTAGTTGCATTGTCTCAATACTTACATGCTTACAATAACTAACTATAAAAATACATCAATACAGTAAACATTGAATACATACGTAAATAGCGGCGCAGCTACGAATGGTTACCTTTAGAGCACAGATGCGAGGCTCAAACCTCTGAACATACACAACACATATAAATGAGATACCATGCTTACGCTATTACATTTAACACTTATGTTGGTACAGTACTCGACAGGGATGATAAAACATGGGATTGAAGACAGAGATTATCGGAAATCTTGGTTTTTCAAAGATTTGTAGTTGTCAAATAGAAAATTGTCACAACTTCATAATGTCATTCTATATCCACAAGTCAAAGTCATTTCAATAAATAACCATTTTACTTTGAAATTGTCTCGACAACAACGTGCAATACCCAATCATGTTTACATTTCAACTTAAGTAGAGCCTATTTACGGAAGATTGCTTGTTGCTATCGCATATAATTTGCAATCGATTTGTCCCGATCGTTTCTGTCTTGCACCCCATGTTTTTCAACTATGAGTACTTTGGTACAGTGCGTTTTTTTACTATCACTTGTTTTGTAAACAAACGTGGTGTGAAAATTTTGTGTTTTCGCATCAATCAGTTACTTTTGAAATAATTGAACGTATTGTTTTTTCGTTAGAGGGTATGAATTACTGCAAAAACTGGTGTCTCAAAATCCATCTACCATGTTTGTTTACCAAAAAGGACATCTAAAAAAAACACACTATATTTGTAAGCTGTATACCTCGATGAGTTCGCATGGCGAAGGCTGGTCGTCGCGATGGGGCGGGTTGACGTTGGACGGCGGCGCGGCGAGGCGGGACTCCCAGTGCTGGCACGAGTATGCGCGTACGCCGGAGGGTGCGGGGTGGAGAGGGCTGTGCGGACGCGGGCTCGACGGCGCGGGCTGGCGGCCGTGCTGGCGCGCCTGTGCGGGAATTATGGACGGTTATAATACAAATTCTGTTGGCCCTTTAGTTCTTATCTTCAGACCGTGATCAAAGGTCCGAGACCTATTATTTTTGGGATCAGGCCAATTATTTAATTTGGCACGATAGCTTAGTAAGTCAATCTTGCGATTATTAAAAAAAAAAACAAAATCTAGCATCTTTTGACTGAGATGGCCACTTAATAACACCCAATGTCCAATAAGACAAGTACTAAAGCATCCAAAGTATCATAGTTACCTTACGGCCCGCGAGCGAGGCGCCGCCCGCCGCCGCGTACATGCACCGCCGGCGCCGGCGTTCAGCTAGCGCGCCGCATGGCTACAGGGGGCGGGGCCATGCGCGCGCGTCGCCTCCGCATCCGGGCTACTCACCGACACCTGAGACGTCACGTCACTATTAACACTACACCGCGAAAACATCGAGGGCGGTTTAAGATGTCATATTAAAATTTTCCACCGTCGATGTTTCGGCGTGCATAAAATAATGGTGCATAGGTAAGTGTGTTCAAGTGAAAGCATAGGTTCAAGTCTCGCTAATATGTAAGCAGGTCTAAATTCTGATAGACTCGTGCATATTTAAAATATTTTTGCCCATGTAGTGAAAAGTGCTCAAGTAGTTGTAACTTGAATTATAATATTAATCAAATAGTTAAGCTGTGTGATGTACCTGTGTGTAAAGCACTCTAATAATAAAAAAAGTGTTAGTTTTTAAATAAGGAAAGAGAAAAAAAATTGGTTGTTCCTCAATCTACAGTCCGAACTCAAGGACATTTAAAACCGAGTCACTTTTCCAAACAATTGAAAACGTAACACTATTACTGACGTATGCGACCATTCCTCTGAGCCACCAATAACCATTTTCACACTGTGATGATATCTAACCGTTAACAAGTTGTATCTATTTTTCTTTGGAAAACTTTATTAGCTTTAAACACTAATAGATAAGGGTACATAACCAAAATTCACAATTCAACAAAATATTAAATTTAATTTACGCGTAAAACAACATGCCTCCAGCACGACATTACATACACATATCGCGAATACAAAACATCGGGTTACATAATAATCCACAGGGTCCTAATATTTAATTAATTTATAAACTAGTCGCACGTACACACACACCATCCATTTGACAAATTAATTTGAACTGAACCTACCAATAGTTACAGTTTTTTTTCAGTGTTATTTACGCTTTGACAGCAGCATACCCAACCTTACAGTAACGAGAATAAAGATGAGCCTAAATTTGTCAGACTCGTCAGTTATAGCAAGCGAATAGCAACTTTATAGAAAAGGCAATAAGTATCACAGTGTTTTGTCAGTGTAGCGAAACCAACTAACTAAGCATAGCTCTATTTCTGCAATCGGGTGTTAAAACCATACAGATATAAAAAAACATCTGCATAAATGTTGGAACTTTGTTGACCTTCAATATCTCCGTAACTAGAAGGTTCCCAAGTATGGTCCAGTAGTAAAAAAATTATCACACTTAACGTTTAGTGTTTTATTTATTCTGACCGATACGTTGGCGTGAAAAAAATGAACTGGTATGCTTCGGCAATCGCGCAACTGGCTAGGTCATTGGACTGGCGAGTAGTTCGAGATCTCAGTTCCACCCGCCTGTTGAACTATTGATGGAATTGTGATTCCACTACGACAAAAAAAAAACTAATTATGTCGCGTAGAGATATCAGTAGTGTTAAGTTTTTTTTTTTTCTTGTATTATTTTTGTTTTATATTGTGTGCACTTGTGACATGTGCCTAATAAATGTATTTTCTTTCTTTTTAGTTAGTAGTAGGTGTAGTGGTATAATAGCTACTATAGTAGGAATATTTCAATGACAGCAATTACGATACGAAACTCGTCCTTATTGCTACGACATTAAGGCACTGTCAGAGTCTAAGTTACCAATTATGTGGGCCCTGATCTACCCGTAAAACATAAAAAGAAACAATATCACGTTCGGTTATGGTATAAAATCTATCAACACTTTGTTATTACGACCAAGATTTCTAACAACCAAACATAAACCAACCTACCTATCATCACACGTACAGGTGCTTATTAAACACATGACTAACGAACATAAAATACCCCAACACCATTAACCCGTACGGCGTACAGTTACCATACACCCTGTATTTAAACCGTGGTTTAAGCCGCATCGATGCATACGATTAGCTAACTCAGTGCCAATGCATCACCTGCAGTACGATAAGTCCCTGACCGCATTCCCCACCGACTTTTTAAAATTAATCAGTTGTTCAAAATGTTTCTGTCTCACTCTACTACATTGCTGACTTAATAATAATGGGGTGGAAAAAGATAGGTCAGAATAAGTCTAACGTTTTTTTTTTTTAACCGACTTCTAAGAAAGGAGGAGGTATTCCACCGGCACATTTTTTTTTCATGTATGGACACCGATTACTCCGTGATTACTGGATCGATTTGCGTGATTCTATTTTCATTTGGTAAAAGAAGGCCGCGCGGTGGTCCCATTTAAATTTTATTAACTTTGCTGTTTATGAGTTAGCTCCATTTAATACGTATTTTTTTTTTCGTGCCATAATTTATGATGATGACATGTTGGTCTTTTAATAACTTCTAAATAAATGGAAAAATTAATTCATGACAAGAATTTGTGTGTCTACAACTAAAAAGAGCAAACTAAAAAATACTTTTTACACTTTTTTTAACTTTTAAAAACCGAGTTCCAAATAAAATACTAAAAAAGTCTAAAATAACTTTACTTTCGGAACTCGGTGACTGTTTGTTTCATGGACTTTTTTGCCACCGACTTACGAAAGTAAAGTTATTTAAGACAATATTTTTTTTAATTAATTGTGCTTGGCTGATTAGAATTAGATAGTATTTTTATCTGATCAGAGACCAATCGCTCCCAAAACCTGATAAAAGCCTCTCGATTTGTTTAGCTATTTTCACGACAACACATCGAAATATGAAATATGTCCCTCTCACCGCACTGATTTCATTCATCGATCATTCTTTGTCCAGTCTATTTCTCTGTGGAATGCGCTTCCCCAGGAAATCAGGATGGCAACCAATCGCTTATCTTTTAAAATTAAAGTTCGTGAGTACATTCGGAAGAAGCTGGCAGTTTCGTCACAACGGTAATGTTTTCCCCATGGTTTGTGTTTTTATTTTGGTATATTCGTGGAAATGTTTATTTACATTAATTTAAATTTTGATATATATTTATAGTATTTGATATATATTTATAGTATTTGATATATATTTATAGTATTTGATATATATTTATAGTATTTTATATATCCTTGTAGTTAATCTTATTATTATTTAAAATTATTTTCAGATATACACCCACCACTGCTTGTCTCTGCATCACCCAAAGGTTGACTGGTAGAAAATGCCTATGGCATTAAGTCCGCCTCTGTACTTCTGTGCTTGAAGTGTTAAATAAATAAATAAATAAATAGATTTCATACAATTTTTAATACTACACTTTTTTATATACTTGCATCTGAAGAAACGAGCAGAACTTAACATAAATTAACCTTTTACATATTCTTCTAAGCTATTCGACAGGTAACTTTGACCGATATAATTATACTATTCTAGATTTTTCCAACAAAGTCAATTTCAAACAACAAAATTGCTTTAACTACAATTACCGATGAAAATCTATTCGTATTTACCAAACAGATCGGCGTAAGGTAAATTCGTGCACTGTGTCCGTTCATAACATATAACACCACGCTTATAATACCCAAAAGGTTAGGCAGAAATGTACCCTACACCCACATTCCGCCAGCTATGTTAGTAATAGGGGGCCAGCCTATTGCCATCAACAGGGCACAAATCCATACACCGTGGCTGTTACAAATAAATTTCTGAGGGAAAAAATATAATTATAATAATATTTTTTAAATAGGGTGAGTTTTTCGAATATTTAGATATTTGTTTATCATTTTCATTTTAATTTATTGAAGATCGAATTGCCCAAAAAAACATTTTGCCCGACCAAGGAATCAAAGCTAGACCTCATGTACTTGCGATTACTAGACTAACGAGGGGAAACTGTGGGCTTTCCAACAACAATATAAGTTTAATGGAATAAACAATCGAAGCGCCGCCAATCTAAATTAATGACGCGCTCGGAAGGCGCTCCGTGAATCTTGTAGTGCGAGATGGTTCACGTTTGCGTGTAGTAAGTATTGGCGATTGGCTGCGTATGTAAATAGGTTATGTATCAGCGTGTTTTATTCATTGTCTTATAGGTTTCATCACAGTAAAATGTTTTTTTTTAATGTTTAGATAGATTTCAATTCTTGTAGTATCATCATCATCTGCCTAGCCTTTTCCCAACTATGTTGGGGTCGGCTTCCAGTCTAACCGGATGCAGCTGAATACCAGTATTTTACATGGAGCGACTGCCTATCTCACTTCAACAACCCAGTTAGTACTCGGTAATACGATACCCCTTGGTAACACTGGTTGTCACACTTTCGGGCCACTGGCTACCTGTACCGACTGACAAAGATCTACAAATTACAGCCGGGACCAAAGGCTTAACGTAGTTTCTGAGGCACGGAGAAAACTCAGTATGTAAGGTGTGGCCCATTCACAGACCAACCTCAGCAAGCGCGGCTCAACCTGAAGATTGATCCGAGCGGATTTTATTATTTAGCCACGATCTCCTCAATGTTCAATGTTTCTAGTATAAAGCTTTGAAAACTATCTAGAAAAAAAAAAAACATTTTGGCCGGGTTAAGCCTCTCCCAAGTCGTACGATAACACGCAAGGTCAACTCTTAACACATATAATTATATGTATGTATATGTAGTCAATGAATTATTTCAAACAAAGGCGCGTAAATATAAACTGTATATTTCAGGTATTATGTGGTTTATAGAATCAATTTCAATATTCGATTTGAACTCTAAGAAAAAACAGTAATTTAGCGTTCTAGCCCTTTGAGCAACTATTGCTTGTTGACTTGACTGCCTCGTTCGCAAGTGCGACTGCTGAGCATGAGGTCCTGGGTTCGATTCCAAGGTCGGTCAAAGTATTATGGGTTCTTTTCCTTCAAGAATTTCTCAGTAGCAGCCACGGAGTCTGGATTTGTGTCCGATTAATGGCAATAGGCTCGCCCCCTATTACATGGGCCTCGAAACGTACGTGTACTATTAAGTGCACCTCTGCCTTTTGGGGGTTACAGACGAGATGTTCAGTTATATTTTATCCGAAGCATAAGTCTCTTTCCTACTGTGAACTACGAGTTACACCAATAAAATATACAATATTAGTTTTAGTATATGCGAAACCTGAAACACGTGTCTAGTATTTTTATGTAAAGAATCTATGTTCAAAATTCCAAAACTGTATCATGAAAAATCACAAAGTTATAAGCTTGTTCTGTTACCTAGTTGTCCGCACAAAAATGTGGTCACCACGCAGCGCGCGCCTCCAGCGTCGTCTTGTGCTCATTGATAATAATTTCGCAGTAGGTACCTAAATTATTGCGATAGGTACTTAAAGTCGCCCGGTGACCAACTTTTAAGTTTTTAAAATATTTTTGGGAAATAATATAACATGGTTTAAAAATTATTGGAATCGATTCAGTTACTTATTCTGAACAAACTATATTCAGGTTTCGCATATACTAAAAATAATGTTGTATAAATTTAATTATTACATAAATATATATATTTTATTTCAACGTATGTTACTATCCGTTTGGTATCCTAAAAACAAGTGTAATTTGGCCAAGTTTAATAGTGTAAACCAGCTAAAGTTGTAATTAACAACGAACAACTAACAGGCGTTTGGTGAATCTTGTAGTACATGGTACATCTCCCCGGGGAACTCCCGACCTATGTTACCTAATGTACTGTGAGGATGATGAATCGTCTTACATGTACAAGATGACATAACATCACGCTTATATTCCCCCAGGGGTAGGCCTAGGTGTTCAGCACCAATTATGTTTAAGTAATAGGGGGCTGCCTTCTGCCATTAACCAAGGTCAAGTTCATATTTCGAGGTGCTATTGTGGAATTCCTCTTGAACACTTTATCAACAAATTCTTGAACGTTACTTGAAGTATTGGACTTTGCCTGTAGGATGAACTGAAAACATATTTGGTACTTATGTCACAATAATGGGTGTAAAAGTACCCTTAACTTAACCGAAAGGCACTTGTTTTCCTCGTCATTGCGATATTTTTTTTGTTCTAGACCATACTTGGGAACCTCTAGTTACGGAGATAATGGGATAAAAGTTCCGACTTTTTCACAAGTTTTTTTTTTAAATACAAGTTTGCAATGTTGTCTACGACGCGCGTACTATACAAAACATCAATCAGCACAATGTTTTGAGTGCGTAAAACGTGATTTTTCTCCTCAAAAAAAGTAATTTACGAGCAATATTTTTTGCGTCGAATTACTTAGTATGATGTACAAAATTCTTGGTTGACGGTTTCATGAAGGGTCCGTTTACACTCTGTATATCTTTCCTTACCTTGGATAAATAAAAAACGTATCAAAACATCTAACCCCAAAATCTCACCCGGTTTAGTCAAACAAAACCCCGCAGTACCGATTACGCAACAAGCCCAATAACCGAAGTCGTTTTAATATTTTCGTTATGTTTAGGAACTGAATTGGAATTCCGAATTGCTTTATGGCTACATTCTAAGGTCGGTAAAAGTTCAAAGAACGTTTAGATCGACCGATAACACAGAAATATCGTGACGCCGCTACGAAGCCAAAGCGAAATAAGATTAAACCTCTATTATTGTAAATTTAAAATTGCCTAAATAATGTTCTACTAGTTACTTTTAATATACGATAAGATACTCGGGCTAATTTTATAGGGTACTTCGAATAATCAGTCGCTACGTAGTTTCATAGCGGTCGTAGCACAGTGCTACGCAGGTGCTACGAAAATGCTACGACATTTACGTGAAGGGTTATTTTCCTCAATGTTGTTTTTCGCGTTACGAAGTCGATCGATATCTTCATTTTGGTGTTTTTCTGACTTAATTAACCCTGCACTGAATACATTTTCAAGCTATTTTGTGCACTCAATGGTTTAAAAACACGTTTTCATAAACAGAGTCAGTGAAATTAAGGGTTTTTTTTGATGATTTTTTTTTTAATTTTTGTCTGAACTATTGTTATTTTACGTTACTTTATATTAAAACCAATTAGTTACATATAAGAGTAGTTTACTACTACGTTTCCTTGGTTCGTGTTAAAATATATGGTGGTCATAAATCCTTCTAATTTCCTCAAATTATAACTTGTAATATTTAAAGGTACGCGATTAACTTTATTACTGTTTGGCATAAATAAATAATAGTTAAAGACTGTATAAAATATTTTCTGTGACGAAGGTTTTAATGGCATAAATATTAAGTAAATAATTGAGTAATACTTTAGTCATAACAATTATTACGACTGAATTAGTTTGGGAATATCCCATCATTGTATGTAAGGATAAAATTGTTTATAGGTATCTTTATTTATTTTTTATTTTAACGAAAAATTCGAAGACATTTCACATACTAATTCAAAATGGGCCCGTGTGTATTACGGCCCACTCACTCTCCCTGAGTCCTCTCTGTGCCTGTGTGCTACACAGCACACAAGCACTAACAGTTGACACCTTAAAGGCTAATTGTCGATATTATAACTTTATTTATCACAGCAAAATGATCACATAAAATCAGTTTCACTGCAGCCTTTAAATAACATTACAATGCCGGAAGAAACGACCGTTTATCATTCCACTTAAAATCTGTGGCCTGACTAGGTATCTGATTGGCAACCACAACGCTTGCTGAACAACACTTTCTAAGTCACGAAAGAGCACGTATGTTGTGAAGGTTCAGACTAACCGATACGGACAAATTGGAGGATAAATGGAAAAGAATAAATGATAGGATAAAAATTAAGTTTTAGTGATTATGTTAATTGTCGTTAAGAGTACTTTTTATCTTATTACGAGTGGTAAAACATTCTTGTGAGGCGAAAGGCAATTGTTATTCCTGTCATTGCGATTTTTTACCTCTAGTTATTATATAGATATAGAAGGTTTGTTTTATTAACTTTTTTTTAAACAAGTTTAAGAAATTATACCCATATTTTTAAAATGGGGGGTGGTCTCTTTAATATTCAATGAGTACAATATTTTGAGTGTCTTACTTTGAGTGCCGGTGTCAAACGTGATTTTTCACACAAATAAAAAGTCGTTTCCCAGCAAAAAAAAATATCGCATAGTTACTTAGTTTGATAGACAGAACGATTGGTAAGTAAGTAGCTCGCCGTTGTACATAAGCTATAGTATTGTAATTTAGTGGGTATATCTTTTAATTTTAGGTACAATAAAGAATAAGAATTGGTTGACGGCTTTGAGAAAAGTCCTTTTACACCTTGTATACTATCAGCGTATATACATTTGTTGGGTTAAAATTTGGTCTCACCAAAAGCAGAATAACTTTAAAAATGGATCGCCAGTTATAAAGCAAGAAGTCCCGCCCTCTTTCTAGCCCAACTAGCTAACTAGCTCCAACTATAGCTCTCTAATTGCAATGCTTTCATATCGACGTATCGTAGTAAGTCGAGTACTTTTTTAATCGATTTGACTGTATCGAGCTTATCCGAGTTACCATCGGTCGGACTATACTTGACGTAACTTAGCCACTTAAGTTAACTGTTGCATTTCTGTAATTGTTGACTTGGTATGTTGGATAATGGAATATGAGTCTTGACATGGTGTACACAGGGAGGTTGGTCAGTATTTTTATCTCTCCACCATAAAAATTGTGAGGCATCTTCCTACAATTAGCAGTGTACCTTGAAAAGATAGAAAATTTGAAAAAAAACTTTCTCCAAAATTTAACTTGTCATTTTACAAAAGGAATATGGTTTTGGTTTTACAGTCGGCCGCCTGCCTGACACTAGGCCTCCTTGCGAATGCTGTTGTTGGTGATTTATCCATCACCATTCGGGAACCCAAACTACTTTATCGTTTGCACTGGGTCTTAAGCTCCCTTAGTCGCCTCTTACGACACCGACGTAATGAGACCGGGTGGCTATATTCTTAGTCCGGGACCACGCGAAACAACTCTCTCCAAAATGATTTCTCCAAAACTACTCAACTTGAACCCCTTCAAAATAATAAGAATAATTTATTTAAAAAGTATTACAAAAAGTGTACATTTAAGCGCAGTAGTATTATTTCTCATACTAATTATAAGTACTTATAAGTAATCTATAACTAAAATATATTCTACAGTCGCAAGTATTCAATAGTTCAATTTAGATGTCAGCGACCTGCCCGATCTAGGTTTATTTAAACCTGTGTTTCAGGCCATCACTTTACCTAGCACAATTCAATAAGGACAATAAAATTATAAAATTAAATTAATCTGTTAACAATTATAACTATGCATCAAGTTGGTATAAAAGAAAAACCCTAAAACTAGCTTAAGTAAATATGTACAAATAGATACGATAACATAATCAAACCACAACTTCTAGAAGTTTTTCTGTGTCTGTGTAATTAAGTACCGCTAAATAATCTGACATTACCAAACTACATTTGGTAATGTCAGAAATGCCAAAAAAGCCAAAAATGGTTGCAAAAAAGCCCAGTATCACCAATTTTTTAGGTATGCACCGAATAACACGTATATAAGTATATCAATTTTCGAAAACAAGTAGTTATTTTTTAAATACTATTTTGTACCCTATCACAATGTTTTCTTATTTAACCCAAAGGTTGACTGGTAAAAAATTCCTTGTGGCATTAAGTCCAATTTTAGCGTGAAATAACGACTGTAACTTGAAGATGGATCTTTTTCATAAAAATATGAGGTCCAAAATACTACGTTTGTAACAACATGAAATTTTAATCAGGACAGTAGGAAAAAAAACACTTTTAAAAGTTGTTAAGTGTTTACATATTGGTGCTCGTGACTGTACTACTATTGTATATCAAGTTTTAATAAATAACCATGTCTAGGAAAGGGTATATGATTTTGTGTGTAACACTACTCTAAATGTATGACTGTTTGTATCATTCACTGGGATGTGTTTCAATCAGTGTCGATCCATCAATCAACGGAGCATATGGCACTCACTGGAGTGCGATATTACTCTACTAGTGAGTGGAGTTGTTGTATAGTTATGTGCTGCTTATGTTTATTTGTAAAACTTTATGCAACAGTCTGTTTTCATAATACGCATCAGCTAATAAGCTGTTAATGTGTTATACTCATTAAAGTCTCGAGTCTCTGCAAGTTGGCTTTGGACGTATGCCTTCCAAAGATACGGAACACAAGAGGTCCGAGAACAGTCAAAGACGCAAAAATAATAACAACAAAAACGTTTACATAAGCTACTGATGCTTTAATATAAAATACTTTAGAAAAGAAAATACGAGTACCAACGAACCGATTAACGTAGGCATCCGTAATATTACCACGATCTTAATGTTCAACTTCTTTCTTACGCGTATTCGAATTATAACTAAGTTTACACAATTACTGTAAACTACAAAATTATTAACACAGCAGAAATTAGTTAAGTTCACACAATGCACAGATGTTATCCATAACTAATTGAGAGCGCGGTCGAATTGAGAGCTTTAGATATTATATTGAGAGCAATAATAATTAGATAGCTAACAACTAACAATTATAATGCTGTTCCGCTCTGACTTCGTAAATCACATTGCAGTTTTATGATCATCATTAAAAGACTTGTTGCAGCCACAGATGAGTATAAAGCTCCACCCTTTCGTACCATGCTTACAGCTGTAAATTAGCAATTTTAAAACCCTCTCTCTTCATCGTCATTTTTTTAAATATTAAGTAGTTAATAGTTAGTACTATCAGCAGTAAATAGCCTAGCAGTGTAACCGTCGGACTGTGAAGTCTCGAGTTCGAATCCAAGACGTGCACCTCTGATTTTTCGGATTCATGAGCGTATTTTATTCATCTCTTGCTTTGGTGAAGGAAAACATCATGAGGAAACTAAACCACCATGCTTGAGAGAATTTCTCGACGGCTTGTAAAGCCAAGCCAGAGGCCCACGGGTCACATAAAAACTCTGACACCAGGTTAGCCACTAACCACACGAAAAATGAAGAAGAAGTAAGGGTAACTTTCTTACTTAAGTTGAGTTTACGTAACATTATTTGTTTTAATATAAAAGGCAAACAAAGGCTAATGAACTCAGCTTGTGAGTACATAAAGTTAAGTTCTGCTTTCAGTATTAAATTAATAATGTAAGGAACTGTATTTGGAATATTTCAAATTAATCACTGACATTCTGACAGGTCTAAATTACCTTAAAATTATGACAAATGTCACTAG
The DNA here is from genome assembly GCA_963576755.1 of Noctua janthina. Taxonomy (NCBI): domain Eukaryota; kingdom Metazoa; phylum Arthropoda; class Insecta; order Lepidoptera; family Noctuidae; genus Noctua; species Noctua janthina. The sequence continues at coordinate 13,962,237 of OY755055.1, forward strand.
ACACGTAATGGTAGACAGCTGGCAGTTCTAGACAAAATGGCGAAATAGAAGGAAAACGAAGGTTATCGAGGTTATCGCAATTATTTTATCGTCGATACTAATTTTAATGTAGATTTTTTCAAACATTTTTTTTGTACTTTTCACTACATGGTATAAAACAAAGTGGCTTTCCGCTGTCTGTCGCTATGTATGCTTAGATCTTTAAAACTACGCTTCGGATTTTGATGTGGTTTTCAGTGATAGATAGAGTGATTCAAGAGGAAGGTTTGTATATATATATATAAAAAAATATATATTTTGCACCCGTGCGAAGCCGGGGCGGGTCGCTAGTACATTCTATTTAAAAAACTCAATTGTTCAATATTATTACTATTTGTACATTTTGCAATATTCATATACATAAGAGGTGGCGTTCTATGATTTCTTTTATGTATTTTCGATTTTATAAATGTACGTAGATTCATTTCCATGTCTTTTGACATATTGACCCAAAAAATCGACACGTTTATGTCTACACTAGCCATATTGTCAGCTCATTAAGGATTAAAATCGCACATCCCTCCTCAATTCCCCATATAAACAGTCGACCTTCTGCCCTATTACTCCATGTCCCCGCTGTCTGTCGAGCACACGGGCAAGGCAAGCGTGAGGTAAAATAGCTAGGTTACGTCACCGAGCCACTGCCCTTTAGTACACGTCAAACATCTGACAGTCTGGATCAATTGTTTTAACCGGCACTTTGTTTTGTAGGCTAGCTGTTTGTACGGACGGCTTGTAGGTCACGGCTTTCTTCTAGATGGTGTTGGGTTCGGGTATGTTTGTATGGAGCGATGGTAAAGTTTTCTAGGTGATTGACGACGCGGAGGTGGTGCTGACAATTCAATTAGAACTTGTAAAGATGCATGAAGGATTAAAATTGAACATTTATGATAAATATTTAGGGCCTGCTAACGCCACAAATCAGTAAATACATTTCTGTCAAACTATGGAAGTCTATAGAGCAGGAATGTGTGTGTGGAAAAACGCTTTTTGCAGTTTCATATTTTGTCATATGTGATGCAAATGAACCTATAGTTATAGATAGCCATTCAAATACGTGGGCCTACCATTCGCTTAAGACTCGTGGCTCAACTTTAATATTCTGTGTAAAATAAGGATAGACTATTGGTATTTTATAAATAAGTATAGAATTAACAAAAGTCAGGGCATTATGTATACAAAGAAACAACTTCACAAACTATCTGTTGCTGCTACAAAGTCATAACATAGCGGAATATTCTATGCAATTGTTATAGGCTCACATAACGTTCAAGTAACAAAGTTATTCAACATAACTGCCTTGAGTTATAACTTAGATCAGAGCATAAATACTAAAACTAGTTTCTGCGAACATTTTCCCGTACAAAAGGTAACATTTGTAATCTCAACGTTCATTACAGAAGAGAGCATCATATAAAATGTGCACGATATCCGATGTGAATGCGGCAATGGGCGGGCCTATGCCGTACCTGGAGGATCGTTTGCGTTGGTAAGCAAGTTAGTGGGCGAGTAGGCGGGGAATGAAAATATCAATAAATGTTTTAGATTGCACGTAGGATGTGATTGTGTTTTGTTTATGAAAACGTAAATAATTATATGTGCGATAATGGGGTCTGTTTACTCTTGTACTGACTCGGAAGATGAATGAGAGCGGTAGGTTTAAATATCAGTGGCGTGCAACTGAAGAGCTTCAGGTATAAACCTCTTCCGTCCTTAACTGACGACCCAATTATGTACGTACAGTCACGAGCACTAATATGTATAGACTAAGGAACATTCAAAAGCTATTTTCTCGTGAAATAACGGTTTCTTCTCTGAGATAAGACCTACTTCGTAATAGTATGGCTTCCAAAATACTATGTTCGTGAGAAGGTTAAATGTTAATCAACACAGTAGGATAAAATCATTTTGAAAAGTTTATTCGTGTATACATATTGGTGCTCGTGACTGTACGACAGTGAACTGCAGAGTACTTGCAACGAACACAAGGCATTTGTATAACTATGGCTAAAATGATTCAATCAGAATTGTTTCTTTCTCTCGTACTAGACCGAAATGTAAACGCACCCTAGCTCTGGCGGTATTAATATGGGATTGCGTTTGCTCGACCCAAACCAGCCCTATATACTATACCTAGTATCCATAGTTTCACAGAGCCCACACAACCCGGCACAGACTCAACTATTGAATTTTAAAAATATTAGCACAATTCTACCGTGATTCAACATTTACGTTCTGCATTACAGAATAAACCAACAAAGGAGGTTCTACCTCGCGTGGTCTGTATGGTAGTGAATAGAGGCACTGGCTTTTATTTTTAATATGCAATATTGTGCTCAATATCTGAGAGGGTTAGTTTGAAAACCCTTTTCTATTTCATTGCATTATCTTTGTTCGTTAGATTTTATTATTCATTGTTATAATCAATGTGTTGTTTTTGTCAATCTGTTGTTGTCGTGTTTTGTTGTTGTTGTATTTTGTTGTGTTTGTGTTTTTGTTGTTGTTGTTTGTTATAGTATTTTCAATACTATTATTGAAAATGTTTTTAATAGTTTAAGGCTTGTACTACAATCGCTAAATACACACTTAGCATCTCGCGTGAAATCCCGTTATTGTTAGACAGAAGTGTACCAACAAAGCAAACGTGCAAAAGTTACCTATTCCAAATAATGAACTACAAAATTAGGCCAATTGTATTCAGCCAGGTGGAATTAGAACAACATACTATTATTACTGAGGGCACCCCAAGTCGCCAACTGCCTACAATTTGCATTGGCGTCAAATAACAAAGAGGTGAAACAAAACTTGACTTAAAAGCGATCGCATTACAAATTCTTTTTTCCTTTTAACGAAGAAAATTGTAACCCAAATGATATTTAAAAAATATTCGTCAACTACAAAGTCTGTAGAGCCAGGCGACAGAAACAAAAACAGTTTACTTATCATTGTTTAGTTTTCATTGATATACCTAATTTAAAGTGCACTTTTGAATTTCGAAGCTCGGTTCAGCACCAACATTTGAAAATCGAACAGTGCAATCATATTTAGGCATTCGTTTTGGTTCTTTGTGTTAGTGAGAACGGACATTAGATTCCGTAGTTTAAATCGAAATGGAGTAATGTGGTTTTAATCACACCATGTATTTTTACATAAAAAACATTGTTAATTGTACAGACTGTGTGAACAGTGTGTTTTTAGAATATTATCATTATTGCTTATGGTCAGTGGTTTTTATTAATGACGAAACTATTGATTTGTATGTTACAAAGTATTGTTTGTTTCATATATTTGTAATGGTTGTACCTACTATTGGATTTGGATAAAATGGTGGAAAGATTTTTTTTACATTAGTATATACCAAAAGAGAATAAAGTTTCATATAAACGATGCTAAAGGGACTCAAATTTTACCATGGATTCATTCAGTGTAGTTACTAGAGTAACTACACTGAATGAATCCATGGTAGACATTTTTCGACATTTTAACCATATAGATATTGAACTTATGTACGGAACACCCATTTTTTCTAATAATAGGTAATCATATTCTGCAACCATGGTTTAAGGTTGTGTCACAACACTTTACACCTTGTATAATATATCATTGTTTTGTTTTTGAAGTATCAGTGTTGAGTAGAGCTATGTACTTATATCTAATATTACATAAACTACACAATATTAACTAAAGAGATTGCTATGTGCAGTGACAGCATAAAAACTCATATAGTTAAGTATGTTATGTGCTATTTGCTAGAAGTAGGCAAAAAGACATCAGATGTATGTATTGATATTGCTCAAATACAACCGTAAACTTCTAGTTTAAGTTCCATGTGTGCAAACAAGCTTAGGCCCAAAGTCGAGAAACAAGCAACTAGACTTATTAGCACTAATGAATTCCAAAAATAGGTATTTTGGCTAGATAAGAGAAGACTAGAAATGTTGTTAAAGTAAATAAAAAATTGAACAATATGTTGTTGTCAAATAAAACAATTTTTATTCGACTGCACCTCAGAAACATTTGCAGTGTCTAAAAATGGAAACTGTTATGACTAAGCAAATAAATAAAAGATTACCTTTTACAGTATTTAATCCCATAAGTCCAATCCACAGCACAGTTTGCACAACACAACACGAATAGGCATTACGTGAACAGAATGAGTAACCGTCAACACAGTCGAAATAAATCTGACTTCATGACCATTTTAATAAAATAATTCACGTTACCTAAAGTATCAAAACTTTTTGTACAGTCGCAGAAAAAAGTATTATTAAAATTACCTGTACACATAACAATCCATACGTTTATTATTTGGTTACTTTATTACGTTCACTTTAAAAAATAATTCAAAATCATAACTTTTTGAACAGTCACAGAAAAAAGTGTTGACAAAATTACCCGTAGTGGTATGTGCCACTCAGAAAGTATAATATTTGGTTACTTATCAAAGTATTTAATCTGTTGGTAAAAAGTAAACAACCTGTAGGTACAAAATAACGAATGTGGAGTGACGATTCGATAAAACGAGGAAAAAAAAAACGATTGTCGGACGGTACTTTTAACGTTTATAAAGGTTTCCAATGATAAATTATGGGAATAGCATTAATATTGATAAATATTTTGAGTAATGATCGAAACAGGACGACAAACTTTTGCTCAGTAACTGTTGAAAAGTTTCCTTTTTTGTTTATCAATAATTCAATAAGGTCAGGTTCCTCATAAATATAGCGTTCGTTAGTGTAAGACAGGTTAAAGCTTCACCTCGCCTGGTAATAACAACACACTGTGATTACCAAGCCGTCTGGCAAGCAAGGTGATTATTATAGGTATACTTTCCTTTCGATCGCATAATATGACCGGCGATTGGGAGTCTTATATTATATTCGAATAAAGAAAACTCGTAGATCAATTTGCTGGTCATGCTTAAGAAATACAATTTGACTGCCAATTTACGCAATGGAAATTATCATTCATTATTTTAGTCATTAGAGCTCGCGGCTAAAGAATAACAGCTGCTCGGATCGGTCTTCAGATTAAGTCGCGCTTGCTTAGGTTGTGATCACCCTTTACATACAGAGTTAGCTCCGTGCCTCGGAAAGCACGGTTTGGGCTGTCAATTGTAGATTTTTGACAGTCGTTACAGGTAGTCAGTGGCCCGAAAGTCTGACAACCAGTGAAATCACGGGGTATCGAATTACCCAGTACTAACTAGGTTGCGGAGGTCAGATAAGCAGTCGCTCCATGTAAAATACTGGTACTCAGCTGCATCTGGTTAGACTGGAAGCTGATCCCAATATAGTTGGGAAAAGGCTAGGCAGATGATGATATTTTAGTCATAGAAGTATGAATCATAAACGTAGGTCAATAATAATTATCAACGAGAGGTAAAATAGCCAATGGTCAATTGGGAATCGTTTTTAAAGCGTTTCGTATTTCTAAAACGACTTTTATAGTCCCTAAAATCTAACTTGATTAAAATGACAGCTGCCAAACTAAAGGGACTGGTAGCTTTGGTCATAGCGAATTATATAACTACAAACGCATATTTATGTAGTCAGTATTTTGTGCTTTGTAAATTAATATGGGTATTAATTATGGCCAATTAAACTAAACTATAAGAAACATAGTCTTAATACAATTATCGGTCTAATTGTGTATATCCTGACAGCTGTGACAGTTTATCTATTACTAATATTATAAAACTGAAGAGTTCGTTTGGTTGAACGCTCTAATCTCAGGAACTACTGGTTCGAATTGAAAAATTATTTTAGTGTTGGATAGCCCATTTATCGAGGAAGGCTATACAGCTATATTACATAAAAGGTATTTTTAAATTAATTTCACGCGGATGAAGTTCACGGGCAACAGCTAGTAGTACACTTTAAAAGCATTAACATAACGGCATTATGTCAATCCAACACACTTTTGACTCTTCTTATATCATCGTCGTTGCTTACAGAAAGTTATTTAAGTTATTTTAAAAAGTTTTCTTTTTCGGCTCATAGTAAAAAAATACAGATGCGGGGTTAAAGATGGACTCGCGAAAGAAACCTGTAGCCGAATATAAATTGGCTACCAGCCTAATAGTAGCCAATGGCACGAGACCAAAAAATCGAATTAATTGAGTTCGAAGCTCGTACGTGGCACTTTTACTGTCCGCCCGTCACTATCAAGTGTCCGGACAACTGAATTTGGTTCATAGAATAGGACAGTGACAAAATGACTGCATTTTTAGAGCTGTACGGATTTTTGAACTGCAGATTTATAGGCTTTATGTCAGTTTATTTTAGTCTTGGACTGTTTCTCTTGAAGTACGATTTAATGGGGCTGACATATTAAGTTGTATGATTCATTTTTGTACTAGTCACGGGAGACTAATTAATTTGTGAAAAGTTTAGTAAAATCATTCTTTAAGTGATTCGCGATTCTTAAAGGTGCACCAGGTTTCTGTGAGATTTTGAAGTTCAACTTCTAACAAACTTTTCTTCAAACTTTACTTTAGTATTTCTTAGTGTTATTTATTAGTTTTTAATTTTAAATTAATCACCTGTACATAATCGATTCTTAGCAAAACGGGAATAACATTTCAGGTTGCGAAGTAGTAGTATGCGAAGTAGTTAAAATTATTGCTGCGTAATTTTCAGGTTTCTATTTATATAAAAAAACATGCGAATGACGTTCAAATTTCGTCCATGGCCGCTATATTACCAGTTTGACCTTTTAGTTCAATTGAGCGAACTAACAACCTTTATAATAACTACGAAAGTCTATACAGAACTTATGTAGTACCAACTTGTTTGACATTTTCCAAGAGTTCTTCCAGTGATGGCACTGGAAGAACTCTTGGAAAATGTCAGCAGTAGCTTTTAAGTCTTCCAAGTTTGGCGTGAAATGATGTTAAACAAGTATTATTTGCTTGGAAAATTTCAACCTAACTAACTGTCTACTTTTACCAAATTAGCCAAAAACATTTCATATTCCGATCGAATTTTATTTGTATACCTTACGGTGCCTGTTACCTACATTCTGTTTCTACAAAGCCTATAAATTTGCATTCGCCGAAACCTTATGTCGCCAAGTCGCGAACTCAACTCAAGAATAACTAAACAAATAAAACCTTATTGTATGTCAGCAATTTATTAAGAAATGGAGGATGTATTACACAGATAAAGATAGTTTGCGAAAAATACCGCCAAAAAAGTCGTACAAGGAATGAGAGAAAAGCGATATATTTATGTTATCTTAACGAATACGCAGAAATATCTTATTGCTGTCAGTAATATATTGTCGTATGGTTATGTGAGATGCTAATACGATAATATGTTGGATGTTGCGACAAGAGATTGGTTTTGGATATATATATGTATATATATAGGCTTTCGACTGTTTTAGGAAGATTTGGAGTCGTAGAACTTTTTAGTTTGACAAAATTAAAGGTAGGCCTAGATTTACAGATTTGATCACAGATATAATGAATTGAAAGTTTCAACTCGTTCGAAATGCCTAGAAAACTAGTAATTCTCCGGTTTAATATTAATTTAAATAAGTGTATCGTCCCTGAAAGCAGCCAGATATTCATAAAAGTTTAATTTTCAAAAGTTTGTGTTGATGAGCGTCCAAATAAAAGTTTTCAAATTAGTACAATTGCTCTCCATACGTCAACAAAATTAAATGAATCATAATGCAGACATGTAGGCTATATGTTTGTTTAAACACAACGTATAGAATGCAATACTGTTCAGTAATCAATAAATATCGAAGGCCGAAGTCCTGCGGATTACGTCCGCATCAACAGACACCACTTAAACATGAGACAATGCAACAATTAACCAAACAACAAACTTTTATTATCCACTAACACAATCGCGAATTTATCGCGATTACACCAAAATCGACCGCGGGAGTGACGTCACCTTTTAATGAAGAAAGAAACGAGCACGAATTTATGTGGTCGGGCGACAAACTGACCCGCGACCGGGACGGCCGATGCCAAACCCATAATCCCTTAATTAGCCCACCGTGTAGGATTTAATCAGGATGTGAGTGGCGGTGCAAGCGCGCGTGTGACTGGGTCGCGACGAGCGCGCGTATGTAGCGCGGGCGCGTGTGAGCACGGGGCGCGCGCGGGCGCTCTGTGCGCGGTGTTCGCGCCACGCCGCCTCAGCCTCGACTGCCGGCATGGAAATTCGATTTTTCTGACGTTTCCTCCGCGCCTTGCTCGCCACGATCGAACTGCACGCCACCTGAATAGTCACCCACCGCTGATTTTGCACGTTCATTTTACTGTAACTCTAATAATTTCAAATGTTTTATGACACTTTTGGACGGAGAAGGCAGTATGAATGTGGTTAGGGTTTCGATCACGCAAAATTTCGATCTTTGTGATACGACCTCCTCGTTCTGGCCTTGGTGTTTTTCGTATCCGCTCATATTTGCTTATCAAAAGGTTGTAAATACCCAAAGCCGTGAAACAGTTCATAATGAACCTCCTGAAAAAAACATCAACAGTTTTCTAGTAAAATTTGTTTTTTTTTTGATAAAGTTTTGTATCCAACTTTAAATCACTTTTAGCCAGGTAGAACTCAATTTTAGTTTCGGCAATATCTACTTAAATATTGATGGTGTTTTGTCGGTGTCCGTTAGTGGCGTTAGTTTACCGTGCTTTCAGTTAACTCCTACATTTTTAAGTTCTCGTCGAGAACCTTTAGTTGATGGGAGTGAGCGGCTATTAGGGCAATACTACGGAAGCGAGAATAAATTTCCCTCACGCCATCAACGCACGAGGTTTGTACTTGTAGACATGAAAATATTTTAAAAGTTACAAATTAAAGATTTTGTGATAACACCATACTTTATGTTCAGTTAAAAGTTGACCGTGAAAAGTTTTGACAGATACGTTTAAATAATATTATTTAAACTTTTCACGGTCAAGTTTTTTCCAGAGGCAACAGTTAAACTGCAGAATCAGTCGTGGCATTTGTATTTTGGTTTGTTGGCGGGCGGATATTTTCTACTTAACGCGTGCCACGATGGGTCACAAGTTCGAATCCCAAAAGGAATAAACTTTATCTAGCTTACCTCAAACGCCTAATTTTTGCGTGTCAAGAAATTAAAATGAGTTAAACATCACGCGGTTAATTATTTTTCTGACAACCTGGCGACCACTTAGTGAATAAATAACTTTGAAATGGGGGTGCTGTTGGTAAACATTTTGAGTTTATTGTTTTCCCAAATGTTTAAAAAAAAACAAGATGGCGACGTTCGTTTCGATTTTGGTCACGCGCCATAAGATCATTGTGCAGCTGTATGTGATAATGGAATGTGTCTACGACTTTTATTGTTTCTAGTAAATGCATGAAGAAATCTTAGTTCGGGGCGATGTTTTGAAAATAAAAACGATTGAACCATTAGATCACCCATCACAGCCAGCAGGTTAAGACGTGGCTGGTTTGAGCTATTTGTGGCACAGTCTAAATTTGGGGCTAATTGCACCTCTGGCAGGTGCATAGGATAATAAATACAGATACATGCTGTATACAGGGTGTAACATAAAAAACGTAAGACCTCTCGTGTTGTGTCTCAGACCATGAAACTGAACAACTTTTGTTGTATGACTTCGGAATTTCATAACTTTTTTTAGCTTTACCATACATGTTCATTACCTGATCGCTTCAATTCCTATAGAAAGTATTTTTTTGTGAATTTCAGGAATTCGTTGAACAAAAATTGTTCAGCTTCATGGTCCGAGAGACCACACGGGAGGACTTGTGTTTATAATGTTACACTTTGTTCATGCTTTTTTTTCTGTTGTACTCAAAACTTAACATGTTACTTAAAATTTTTCAAATAGGTATAAATAAATATCGATGCTTTCTCCATTTGCTTATTATATTTTTTTAATATTAAATGGGTCTACTCATGACTTCAACCTAGTCCTGAAGACAGAGATGAGGTCGACGATGGAACGAGCTAACCCAAAAGAAGCCTAGTTAAATAGATTGGGGTCATATGTACTCTTATAACATTAAACTGCAATGAAGTCCACGATCTATCTACCTTGACATGAGTATGGGTATTATAATTAAATAATTTCTGCACGCAATACAGCAAATAGCGCAATTTTCTAGAAAAAATCCATGTATGGTATTAGATATTAATAATTACCTATAACTACCACCACCTACCACTACCACTTCACTTCAAGTGATTTTTTTTTCAAAATGACTGAACCGATTTTAATGAAACTTCGTACGCATAAGCAGGTCCATAAGTCTAAAAACTTGACAGAGAACTTCCCGAACAATTAATCCATGAATGCCTTGTGGCATTAAATCCTATGGACCACTCTTGTACATGAAGTTTAAATAAATAAATAAATAGACTGTGGGAGATTTATTTGTTAGCTTTAGCTAATAAATATATCTCCCATAGTTATTATATCCTGTAGTTATTATTAGTACATTATACACATTTGTATAAAAAATAACCGAAAGTACCTAACTAACTTAAAAACGTTGTATGGCAACGCTAAGCCTTTGGCCAAGGTAAAAGCCACATAAACAATTAGATAAAAGATCCACTTTTTTGCCCATAGTACCTACACTAATAACCTGAAGAAACGCGTTATATGAAGCGCAACGACGCGTCATAACAGTGCGGCCGGCTGCCAAGTCTTCACCCCGGTGTTAAGTGTTAGGGGTTGGCAGCAAACACGACAACTTTCACGGTTATTCGCCAGTTTAACCTCCGCTTAGCTTTATTGCTTGTGTGTTCTCGATAGGCAATTAAGTGCAATGTTTGGACATAGTTTTTAAAAGCTCAACATTTACTGTAAAAGGATCGTCACAAATGTTTTCGGCATTGGTCATCAACACAAGGTCTCAGCACCAATACAAAGTTAGACAAGTAGTGTCAAACCTCTGTAACTTTAGCTTTGTCAAATAAAAGTATTTTTAGACCCTTATATGAACGGTGTAAATAAACCCTTTACGAAGCCGAAAGGATCTACTAGTTCTCCCCGTCATTGCGATCATTTTTTTTTGTTCTGGTCCATACCTGGTCTGGTCCTAGTTACGGAGATATTGCAGGTCAATGTTCCAACTTTTCACGCTATTATTATAATATAATTTTTTAGGTTATAACTTTACCTTAAACACATCCATGACCCGTTTACTATTCACTGCATCCATGAGCGTAATGTTTTGAGTGCGTTACATTGAGTTTTACCGTAAAACGTGATTTTTTACAAAAAAGTCGTTTCCTAGCAATAATTTTTTCGCAAGGGTTTCTTAGTTCGATGTACAGAATGCTTGGTTGACGAATTCGTGAAGGATCTGTTTACATCTTGTATAACATAGCGCTATAATTCATAAAGTTAAATTAATAATAGATTTTAACATAAAAGCCTTTTATAATTCAATGAAGCAAGGACCAAAATCTAGTTTAAAATTCTTTACAATGTCTATATCAACAATCTTGTTACCGCCAAAACGCTGCATAATAAGGAGGCAATTAGGAGAAACATGCAACTGTAGGTTCTCAGAAACCATGGCTGAACAACCCGACATTTAATTGGCAACATTCTACAAACTTGCAATTTGATGTTACGCTAACTTGGGTTGAATTCTTAGATGTTCCTAAAGCAAACTGAATTTTGTAAAGGTCTGTTCTAAAATTATTTACTCATACTTCGTACGGATTGGGATTTTGGAAGAAAATGTTTTTTACATAACATACATATGTCGCTGGTGGTGACATCACGCGACCTACTTACAAGGCTACCGACACCACAACGTGCTTCTACAGAGCCCTGATGTTCAGCTCGAGGCGAGGGCGACAGTCAATGTCTGGTCGCGGCTGAGTTGAGACGTCTTGGAACTGTACCCTATTCATTGTGCCCTGTGTTATTGTGTTAAGTTGTTATCTCAAGTAATTCGTTAGGTTTGCTAGAAACAGTGTATCACACACAGTGTATTTTCATTGCACGAAACCCATCGTCTGCCCACATGATGTACGAGCCTAACGGAATAAATCCTGACAAATCCGACACATATAACATAACATCACGCCTGTAATCCCGGAAGGGTTAGGCAGAGGTGTACCTAATAGTACACCCACATTTCGCCTGTTGCCATCAAAACCGGCACAGATACAGACTCCGTGGCTACTACTGAGAAATTTATGATGCCACTTTACCCACCCCAGGAATCGAACCCAGGACCTCATGCTCAGAAGTCGCGCTTGCGAGCACTAGACCAACGAGGCAGTCAAAAAAAATTATAGCCTTAGAGATATTATAACTTTTGAAGTCCACTTTATGCATGTACTTTACACATAGTGACTATGTGTAAAGTAACTTACTTCGTCACTTCATTTGCAAGTAATAGTAAAAAGTTCTGTTCTATTTTATGTAATAGAACCATTATATAGAGCGTAGAGCAAGGTGAGCGATGCCTTAATACCTTATAAGTGCAAATAGCAACCATAAACCACGTAAAAAATAATAGCTTCTTTAATTCTACTTTTACACCAGTAAAAAGCCAAAGAACCTTGAGCAAAAAGGCTTTATTACAAAATGAAAATTCCGCACTTCCTTTCAGTGCATTCTGCAAAGTCGTTGGCAAAAGAAACCATAATTTCGCCTGATAAAGTCGACGAATTAAAGAGTAATGAAAGAGCTCATACATTACAAGCAAAATTACAGACGTTTAAATCTACATTACAGTGGGTATCATGAAAGTCGAGCTACTTAAACACTAGAAACTTGGCAACACTCCAAGCTACCGTGTTCTACAAGCTATAAACGATCGAATTCTATTTTTTTATTAACATATAATACACAATTTAAAGCCGTAACGTGACGGTGGAAATTTTGATTGCCAACAAAGTTTCAGGCGATAAAATAAAAAGTTTTAAAGTAAAATGTGTAACGCAATTTTTGGAGTGCCGTTTTGCTCTTTCGCTGTGTGATAAAAAATCGCGTGTATTCGGCGGGAGAATTCTTTTGTCTACGAAATTCGTTTACGAATGGAACTTGATGCAGTTAGGTCTCTTTGTGCGACGAATGATAAATTCAGGTGCATTCATTGAAGTAGATTGTACTTTTATATGAATTTATCTCTACTACATATGAAGATGTTTCCTACTTAGGATTATATCAATTTTCATAAGATAAGTAAAATTTGACAGAAGTCGGCGCGATAGACCTCGCAGTAGATGGCGAGACGTGCTGGACAAAACCAACCACCAGTGGTCCACATTGGCCCTGGATTGAAGAATTCTGAGGTCATGGGGAGTGGCCTTTGCCCAGCAGTGGGATGACACAAGCTAACAGTAACAGTAAGTAAATATTAGCGATCCCAATTCATAAAATTTTATAAATTTGTTGAAGGAATATTTCATTTTTGTCCGCGAATCTTTCGAACAGATTTTTCGAGGTTAAGGCGTTGTTGACAGTTTTAAGACTTCTTCAACATAAACTGCCTTTCCTTCAGAAATATATTATTATTTCTTACTTGTCTTAAGAAAGAGTTGAATTGATTTCAATAAAATAATGCATAATCTTGAAGTACTACTTAAATTGACACTATAATTTTTACAAAATAGTAAAGATAAAAAATAAAACCGTGCTCAATGCACACTGTCCGTCAAAGCGTGTTTAAATGTGAACTCAAAACTTCGTTCAGAATTTTTCGGTCCCACGTCGGGCGCCAATAGTGAGCGCCGACTGCCGCGCTTTTATGTTTGTTTCCCGTTAAAAAAATATTTGTTCCAACGTTCGAGTTTTTTTATTAAAATAAAAACGTGTTACATGTCAAGGTTTTGTGTTTTATTTTGTAGATAGATTCGCTAGTAACCACAGCAGGAACAGTTGTACGGTAAATTGTACAGTGGTTGTGCGTTTGCATTTAAAATATTAGGTTTGTTATATGTTGGAAAGTTTAAATGTTCTACGACTAATATAGGATAGGGATAAATGGAAAGAGGGAAGAGAGGCCTTTGCCCTGCATTGGGACACAAATGGCTAATAAATTAAAAAAATATTGTTATGGACTAATAGTAGAGAGCCTCCACCAACACCTTAGGAGGCTCTCATTGCGCGGCTGGGTCAAGGGCTTGATTCAGAAAGCAGTACTCCTGGACACGGCCCGCATAGTGAGACGATTCCTCTCTTTGGAGCCCTGACCACCGGCAGCCTGGACCTTGTTCCTGATGCCGATGGGCCATTTATTTATTATATTTTTAAAAGTTTTGTTTACTTTTGTTTTTAAAAATGTAATAAAGGGCAGAAAATAATAACTAAAGACTGTGGTTTTAAATTGTTCGTGAAACCTCGGTGCATTTTCAACGTCACTTCTGTAACCAGTTTCACATTCGCTTCTTCTTCTTTCTTCTCCGTGTGGTTAGTACTTAACCTGGTGACAGAGTTTTTATGCCGCCCATGGGCCTCTGACTTGGCTTTACTGCTGTCGAGAAATATCTCTCATACATCTCATCGCTTTGATTATTAAATAAATCATCAGATTTATACCTCAATTCCTTTCTAGTAATTTTATCACAAAAACCACTATATAAGATTACAGATACAAGATTTCTAGTTGTAATTCTTTGGGGAAATCGGCCTTCTGCCGTACGGTCATAAATAAATATGTATTCCTCGTAATAAGGCCTAAGATACTGCCTATCTTACCTTACTATCTACACTAACATAATAAAGAGGTATGTAAGTTTGTATGTGGTAATCTCCTGAACTACTGATCCGGTGCCAAAAATTCTTTCACTAATGCAAAGCTACATTATCCCCGAATGTCATAGGCTATTCTCGCTATACGAGCTCGTGGCTAAATAATTACAGCCACTCGGATCAATCTTCAGGTTAAGCTGCGCTTGCCTAGGTTGGTCTGTGGATGGGTGACCACCCATTACATACCAAGTTTCCACCGTGCCTCAGGAAGCACGTTAAGCCGTTGTTCCCGGCTGTTATTTGTAGATCTTTGATCTTTTACAGGTAGTCAGTGGCCCTAAAGTCTGACAATCAGTCTTACCAAGAAGATCTTATTACCCAGTACTTGCTGGGTTGTGGAAATCAGATAGGCTGTCGCTCCATGTAAAATACTGGTATTCAGCTGCATCCGGTTAGACTTGAAGCCGACCTCAACGTAGTTGGGAAAAGGCTAGGCAAATGATGATAATATCATAGGGCTATACTTAAAACGTTCCCGCGGGTTAATTTGCGACCATAACGCGATCGACGCCGCGGGCAAAAACTATCTAATACAATTTCTAAGTCTTCTCCTGCGGTTACTAATTCGCGGCACAAACATTCACCCCTAAACTTAGTATTATGTTATAAAGCTGATAAGTTTTAAATAAAATAGCAAACGATAGTTGATACGCTACTAAGCAAATAGGTGAAATACATGGAATTATTCGCTATCTATTTCTGGGCCTATTCAAAAAATTATAAACAGTGGCGCTTAAATAACACTGGCCCCTTGTCAAAGTTATTAAAGGTAGAAGCGTCAGGGTGGCCCGCGAAATTGGTTAGCTTGCGTTTTTTTGCAATTTGCAGGTCAGTGTCAGGTTGTATGTTGATGCAAAAATGGGTCGCGCAAGTAACACGCTTGTAGTTACAGAACTACAATAATTAAAATCAAGAATACAACCCTCTAAGCTCATTTAACCCTATTCCATAACTATTTCATAAAAAAAAGTGATTCAATGGGGTTAAATGAACTTAGAAAGTTGTATTGATTTTAATGATTACAATTCTGAGTCGCGCACGTAACACGTATGTAGTTACTACATACGTGTTACTTGCGCGATTCATTTTTGCATCAACATACAACCTGACACTGACCTGCAAATTGCAAAAAACGTAAGACAATTTGAATTTCGCGGGTTACCCTGGCGCTTTCACCTTAAATGTTTATGATAAAATGGTTATAGCTGTGCATGGATCTTTTAACTTTAAACGAACGCCACCGTCTGGTTTCTCCAAATCAATTCGCCTGCCTGTCAACATCATTCGAGCGACAAAAAATCTATGTAGCTTAAAAATTATATCTTTTTTATAAAAAGTAAACAAAACGGAGGATTTAGTACTGATTTTAGCTAAGGTAAGGTATTAAACAAAAAAAAAACAATAGAAAATCAAAATCTTGTTTAACATTATTTTGAATAAAAACCAATTCAAACTCCTCATTTGTTCAACTTCATTCCGGCTTTGGCCAAGCAAAACATTTCGAATTCATGCACAGCCAGTGAAATTGAAAACCGTACCTTTCGTTTAACCGTAGTCAAGTAATTAGAAACCAATACTGTCTGCTCCACAAAGCGATTCCTTGCTGGTTTGCAACCCGTTTAAGTTTCAATTACAGAATCAATAAAATCAAAATCAAAGCATTTATTTCAAGTAGGCCAGTTACAGGCACTTTTTAATGGTCGAAACAAAGACAACAATGAAAAGTAGCTACAGTCCCAGTCACAAGGCATAAAAAAGTTAAGTGTAGTTGCCCATTCCCTAACGTAGATCTCTATGAAGAAGAACGGGCAAGAAACTCCATGGACACTCTTTTAAATCAGAATACTTTTACAAAACCTTGGTTATATCATTCATGTTGAGATAGTACAGAATCGTCTGAACGGTCATAACGTTAGCCAAACAGTTGGAATCTCACTTACAGACTGTTACATGATCTGAGTAATTCCATTATGTCCGTTTGTATACCGAAATTGTACAAATAGGATGCAGTAAACTAGTTAGTGCAGCCGCAAGTCAATCCGCTGTCGAGTTTACATTACGGCCCCTGGGATGTTGCAAGTGCTGCTACCGACCTTGTTTGTAGCGTAACATGATACGTGGCACGTTGCTGTTACTGAGTTTGTTTGGTGTAGTGTTTTTAAAGGATATGACCTGTTTACCACACTGTTGAGTTTATGTGTCTCAATATGTTGTACAGCGTGTGGAAATAAAATGTGTAAACATGAAAAAAAATGTGTATTCAAATATTATAATAATATAATAATAATAAAATTTATTTCAGACCATAAGTCCATAAACAAACACATATTACAATATTAAACATACAACATCAATATATACATGAAAACACATTCTACACAAAAACTACACTATAAACAACTTATTTCAAATATTGGAATGACGCACGATGACTGGTCATCCATTGCCACATTATTGGACTATCCATCCTGTCGGCTACTATAGCCACCAAGCTGTTGGAGCTGTCGCGCACTCGCCGCATCAAGGATGCTATCCGTGTCCGCATCAGTGCGTAAAAATCTGGCACGCCATTCTCCGCAAACATCCCCGATGCACTGCAAAAGCGCGGCAGCCCCAACATAACTCTGAAGGCGTTGTTGTATTGGACTCGCAGAGCATTGTACGAGCTTTTTGTATAGCTGACCCCAACAAAAATTATTAATTATTTGAAAATATTCGATTTTTCATCCCCCAAATCTAGCAAATGGCTACACCGATTTTGATAAAACATGTCTAATACCGATATATACATCATGCACTTTCATTTGATACCTCAGTTGGGTATATTTGTACATAGATTGGCAATACGCTCTAAAGAGTGTAATTTTCACCTCCCTAGTACAACGTGCGAACCTACGAGCCAGCATGTTACATCGAACTGCCAATGCTCTGCGTTCCCTCTCCACGTCCACATTGTCGGACAGACTATCGGTGACCCAATGCCCCAGGTACTTGAACTTCGTGACCCTGGAAAGCTGAGCATATTATGTTCTTTTTCTGAGTAAAATTATTTATAATGTCACATCTAAATGGGACTAAATTAAGATAATAATAACAATATTGACTGCGTTGTCTATCTAGTGGTCGTTAGTACTACTACTGAACGTGAGGTCTTGGGGTCAGTTCCCAGGTCGGGCAGAGTATCATAGAGTTTTCCCCTAAGGATTTCCAGACTAAGGGCCCTACAGCCCTACAGCCCTTAGTCTGGAATTGTGTCCGGTTGATGGAACTAGGCTGGCCTAGAGGGCTAGCCTATTTCCATCAACCGGACATGGGCCTTATATAGCTGGTGAAGTTCGGGTGTATTTTAAGGTAAACTTTCCCGTTGGAAAATACAAGCGTGATGATCATCATCTGCCTAGCCTTTTTCTAACTATGTTGGGGTCGGCTTCCAGTCTTACCGGATGTTAAATACCAGTATTTTACATTGAGCGACTGCCTATCTGATTAAAGTGCTTTCCGAAGAATGGAATAAACTCGGTATACAATGATGGTCACCCATCCACAGACCGACCTTGGCAAGCGCGGCTTAACCTTGAAGATCGTCCCGTGCGGCTGTTATTATTTAGCCATGAGCTCTTCACACGTACAGGCGTGATGATATGTTATGTAATAACAGTAGGTATTAGGGTGAGACCTAATATGTTGTGTTTGTTGATAACCTCCGAACAGAAGCCTAACCAAATCGTCTGATCGATTCAATCTAGTGTCAAATCTAATGTCAACTAATATGATTGGAAGTTGTCATTTTGGTCAACCAATTACAGCAGCTTACATTGGACTGAGTTCTACTTAATGCACGTTTTTCTACATCGTTGTCACATAATAATATGTATAATCTCATCATGAATGATATAACCAAGATCTTATAAAAATATTTTGATTTTAAAGAGTGTCCATTCCATGTAGTTTCTTTGCCATTCTTCTCCATAGAGTTCTACGCTTTGGAATGGACAAGTGCAGTACTTTCACAAGTTATTATACCTTGTGACTGGGACTGTAGTTTCATTCTTTTGTTTTTGACCTTCAAAAGTGCCTGTAACGGTCTAATTGAAATAAATGGTTTCAGTTTGACTTGCATTTACACGAGTAGTTTTACTGATCGAACATTTGATCAAGCTTTCAGGAACTTACCGTATGATGATGCTCACTTTCACCTGTAGTGTCATCCATCATCGTCATTTCAGCCTAGAATCTGCACAGCAATAGCCACCCTTCCTTTCTGAGCTTCCCTGGATGAGAGATCCAGGTGTTTCCCGTAACGTTGATAATATCGTCAACCGTTGCTTTTGGAATTTTACAGCCTAAGTGAGGCAAAAAGCCATTTAAAACTTTACATACTTCAAGTTATAGTTCAATAAAATGCGACAAGGCTCTATTATTATTTCACTAATACACCGCTAAAAAAGTTTGGGCGTTTCACTCGAGTGACGTAATGGCGACTTTGTACTCTACTCCGACACGACATACAACAATTCACCTTGGATAATATAACATTAACATTCTATACTAAATGATAATTTATGATTACATTTTCGCATTAACGCTTTTTATGTAGTTTTTTGGGTCATTATGCACTTCGATGGAGGTTACATTGAAGAGGAAAAACTATTAAACCTTTGTCTAAGGCCGTACGGATTGCCCTGACATAAAATTATGCCTTTATGTCCTAAATGTAATCGTGAAACAAAAGCACACCGTTGTATTTCCGATGTTCTGTTCAGAACGGAGAGTAGAAAATCCAACGAGCAATAATAGTTCCTAGTGTTTGTTGAAACGGGCAATAGATGTCATATAAAACACAATAAATTGACTACGTCGATAGTGTCCTTGCTCATCTAGCTGCTAGTTTCAGCTGGCTGGAGCCAAACCTTAGACCTAGGCAACAATAAAGTACCTAAGTATGTATTGACAATATTAAAATTATTTCAGCACTAAGTTACTGTTCATAAACATGCCATCGTCATACAAAATAGCTCCGTCAAGTAAAACTGTCTAATTAAAAATATCTGCTTCGAAACAAGTGAAGAATGTATAAGAAAGAAGAATCCGTGAAGCTAGGCAGCGAACGGCGATCCCAAAAGTAATTTGTTTGCCCCCTCTGCTGAAATTACATTCCACTTGATAAAAATTTAAAGAATTAAACACAACATCAGTGCTGTAATTCAAAATGTAATTTAACTGGAGGACAACCTCGGATGGGTTTCCGAAAGCTTTTTAATGGGAAGGTTTTTAGAGACTAGGGTCAGAAGTAATCTGTTTTAAATTGCTTTTCAGCTCATTTACATAGCTAAATCTAGAAAACCAGATAAGCAGGGTTGGACCTGTAAGAACAGGGAAAGCAGAACCATGCCCTAAAAGTTGAAGGTCCTTTTAGAACGCTACGAAACTGTTGTCAAATGTTGTGGAAGTAACAAAGTAACTTCCTAAACAAGTTCATAAAATTCGAATAAAATATTCACCCTCTTAATAGCCGCGAAGGATACAAAGTAGCTTATTAATTAATAATGACAGCGACGAAGCACCAAATATTCATCGCGTCGAATTTTACATCCTATTAAATTCAAATTGTCTGCTAAACGATTTTGACGCAAAATAGCGCTATTTTATGCCACTAAAAGTCGGTAAACATGAAATTAAGTTATAAAAGTATAGGTACAAGTCCATCCCTGGGGGGTACTATGTGTACTCGACTCACTTTCATATTATACAGTGACCTTGTAATCGTAAATGTATTTTGCAAGAACTGCATTTATTCAATCTAAACAACTTATTCGAAACCTGACAAAAATACGTTTAAAACAAATTTTAGAAAAAAGTTTTAAAAAGAGACGCTAAAAATTGTTTAAAAGTCAGTTTTATACTATGCTTTAGGCTTTCAAAATGCACTAATATGTATGATAGCGGTAATTTAGAACACAAATATATCCGAGAAGGTAGTATAAGTAGGTACTCGATTGTAAGCTTGTCGTTCAACCGTTCGCATCTTATCTCGGCTTAAAGACAGAATTAGGATTATATTATGTTCACCTACATAGTGTCACGTCACCAAAGGGTTAAGAATAAGCAAAGGTGTGCCTTTAGTTTTTCACGAAATATGTTTAAGTCTCATGTAATAGGGGACCAGCCTATTGGCATATGCAACAATGATGTTCTTTCTGTAAAATTGCTTACTGAATAATAGGTAAGTTAATAAACTCACTTATCCCAAAACAGAAGCGAGTTACCACTAGTAGGGGTGTAAGTAATTAGTGAATATTTGAAGGTTTCGCGGGCTATCAGGGCAAGCGGTCTGTTTGCCCGCCCCTGGGTGGATGGGTGGGTAACTATCATGCTACCCGCAACGCGTTTTAAAGTATTAACGTCAGCAAAGTTTGTCATTGCAGACGTTATTATGATAAATTAGATTATGATTGATGTTAAGAAAAGGAATGTCTCGCTGAATTAGTCAGGTCTTCATTAGAAAATGTTACTAATTTTGATTAAATCCTTTATAATTAGTCGAAATAGAAGAACAGTCGTAGTAGAATAGAAGTCAAAATTAGATAATATATGAATATATTTATGAAATATTTATTTTATCCAGTCCCATAAGTTTTAAATCATGAAACCAGTCCAGTGCAAAACACAGTTGTTCAAACAAGAGCCTACAAAAAAATAAACTTAGTTCTTTCTGAAAATTAAAAAACACTATTTAGATTTTTTAAGTTAATTCATACTTAACTTACACTTATGAAAACATTTTGGCATTTCTATGTTCAAATAAAAGGCTCACATAAAACAAAACACAAATTAGTTTTGTTTTTTGTCTTATCTTTTTTATGTTTACTTTTTATATAATTTTTGTATTATTATAATCTCATCAATTTTTTTTTTGTTTTGTCCTGTGTGAGTCTAATAAATACTTTTTCTTTCTTTCTTTCTTTATCAAGACAAAGTGTTAGCTTTGGAACATGGGACATGTTGAAACGCGGTGGCTACTTTCATCTGTTTGGCTCTGGCTTCCGTCGAGAAACCATTGTTCTCACTTCACCACGCTTAATATGTTAGATTTATATTACACTACAGCCGCCATCACTGGACAAGGCTCTTTTAATAAACACCTCTTTGTCATAGGAGTCACAAACAGCCCCCTGTGCCGAGCCTGCATGGAGGAAGACGAAACAGCAGCCCACGTGCTTCTACACTGCCCAGTGGTTGCAACATACAAGGCAAAGTACTTCGGTACCCCAGGTACTCTCCGCGAGATTGTCAGCAACATCAGGGCGCTGCTGGCCTTTCTCGGGGAGTTAGGGTGGATCGAATAAACTTCCCACCCGCACGCAAAATACGCGCTTTGACGTGGAGTTGCGGACACCAGCCCGTTATACAATACAATAATTGGGTGCCTACTTTAATAGTAGGTCTGTGCTCTTTTTAAAAAATGTCAGCCTCGCTAAATGTTGTTTTGAAATTTTGTTAAGGTAGCGCCAGGGTATCTCGCGAAATTCAAAATTTTATAATTTGCAAGTCGGACAGTTATAATCATTTAATTCATTAATATAACCCTCTAAGTTCATTTAGTCCCATTGAATGACTTTTTCATGAAATTGTCATTCAGTGGGATTAAATGAACTTGATGATTTTAATGATTATAATTCTGTAGATACATACGTATTACGGTATTAAATCATATTTTGCTTAACGTACACCCTGCAAGTTACAAAAAACGTAAGAAGATTAGAATTTCCCTGCCGCTTCCAAGTTATTAAATTAGATATTTGCATGTAAGAGACACATTTTTTTATTGAACGCATAAATAGTCGTGTTTTCTTTCTTAATTTTTATCAGAATCTTCAATTCCTTTTTAAAATTCTAGTGGCCAGTCAGCTTAAACAGCCGCGGGTAATTTTAATTCAGCGATTCTTATTTTTCTTATTTTAAAGTTGTAGAGTTGAAGTAGTTTCGACCGACTAGGCACTTTCACAACCTTTTAAAAGCTTCTAAAGCTTCGGAAACTAGCTGAAGGAACTGAACATACAAAAAACGTTTTCGTTAATTTATTTATAAGATTGTTTAGATGTAGGCTAGCCAATTTATTGAATGGGCGACTAATGGCAATAAACTACTAATAAAAACCTGGACCTAGACTCAAGGCTATACTATTCTTGTCTCGTTATTATTTCTACCTTTGATTTATTGAATTTTGTATAAGGACTTACATATATTCTAAAGTTTCTTGAGTATTCTATAATGACTATGTTTAACTTAACAATTTTTCGGGAAGGATGCGTTTTTCCTGTGGATTTTTTTTTGACTTTCCTCATGATATATGATCGCCTTGCTTGGCATTTTTTTGGATCAAGATATCCAGGCCTGGATATGTTTCGGATTTTGAGGAGCTCGTGGCTAAATTTTAACAGCCGCTCGGATCAAGGTTAGGCTGCGCGTGCCTAGGTTAATCTGTGGATGGGTGACCATCCATTGCATACCGAGTTTCCTCCGTGGCTCGGAAAGCACGTTAAGACGTTGGTCCCGGCTGTCAATTGTAGATCTTTGACAGTCGTTACATGTAGTCAGTGCCCCGAAAGTCTGACAACCCGTCTTACCAAGGGGTATCGTAGTACCCAGTACTAACTGGGTTGTGGACGTCAAAAAAATTCATATGTAGCGTTCCTCAGAATGATGGACTGAATACGTGCAACCGTTTTCGCGTCGGCATCCCATTCCACCCC
This sequence comes from Noctua janthina, assembly GCA_963576755.1. Taxonomy (NCBI): domain Eukaryota; kingdom Metazoa; phylum Arthropoda; class Insecta; order Lepidoptera; family Noctuidae; genus Noctua; species Noctua janthina. Next base: position 13,985,769 of record OY755055.1, read on the forward strand.
GTATACACCTGCATAATTCAGACACAAAAAAACATAATAAACACTTCACTGCGCCCAATCAACTTTTTCAATCCACAAACCAGAAACAAGATTCAATTAGGAACTGGAAGCAAAACGAGACTATGCAATCTAATTTACCAAAGAGGATTATACCAAGATCCGATACACGTGATCAATTCGTTTATTCTCCGATTCTCCACACTACAAACGATTATTTTTTTCCACATGTAGAACAAAATTGTGCTGTTAGGGAACAAAATGATATTCTGTTCGGCGGAATGATATTCTGACGCGCATCGGTTCCGTGCAAATCGAGTCCGAGCTGGATAACTCGATTGCATTTTAAATGCATCGGTGTATCGGACGCGGGTGGGGTGGTCGTGGTGACGACACTGAAGAGGTATTGTTGCAGAAAGTCTATTCCATGGGAAGGACCAAGTCTTCCAGCTCAGAAGACACCACTGTGGCAAAGAAGACGTCAGAAGCATAACTTAGCGAATTGAACCGACGCCGACGAGCGATCGACTGGCCACAAATGTGGTTGGAGCAGACCTGAATGCGGAAAAAGGAGTACCAACTGTTTATATCCAGCAGTGCGTTTATAGTTTGAGTGGACTACATAGACGCAAGTGGCTATGAGGGCAAGGCACGAACAACCACAACTAATAAGTTGAAGAAATAAGTTGTGTTAATATCTTACAAAAATCAGTAAGTTCTCAAAAATAAACTTGTGATACATCAAAGGTCTCTCAAAGATAGGTATAATAAAAACAAAAATACTGACTCTAAACCAAGTTTTTGAAAGCATAGCAGGTGCAAATATTACTTTCTTCTCTAATTTATTTAATAAAAGTCAAGTTGCGCTTGCCTAGGTTGGTCTGTGGATTGGTGTCCACCCATTGCATACCAATTTTCCTCCGTGCCTCGAAAAGCACGTTAAGCCGTTGGTCCCAGCTGTCAATTGTAGATCTTTGACAGTCGTTACATGTAGTCAATGCCCCGAAAGACTGACAACCAGTCTTACCAAGGGGTATCGTATTACCCAGTACTAACTGGGTTGTGTAGGTCCTATAGGCACTCGCTCCATGTAATACTGGTATTCAGCTGCATCCAGTTAGTCTGAAGCCGATCGCAACATTGTTGGGAAAAGGCTAACTAGATGATGATTTTAAATTTCAATGTGCTAATCTGATGAACAAGAATTCGCTGAATTACGAACCAAAAATTCTGGCGAACGTATTTGAGACCAAGACTGTTAGTAGTGAGCCTTCTGAATTTCAATCTTCACAGTACCAGGCAGTCGGGAGGCGGGGGTGTAGACGTGCCGCGGTACGGGGAGGGAGGATGTTAAAAAATCAACGCCCATTCACAGCCAGCCGTAGTAAAATGCAATATGATTACATTCATAAAGGTACATTTTTATTAAATTGAATATAATCAGCTTCAACTTCATTTTTTTGCAGAGAAATGTTTTCAACTGCATTTAAAAGATCTATTGGAACTTTTTCTCTCACTTTGTTTGAGTAAATGGTAAGTTTAAAGTGGGTATGAGTTACTTTGTCTGATTGTATCAACCAATCTATGTCTACCGGCTGACATACCTTCCATAATAATTTAATGATTGAATGCAGTGTCATTTCACCTTTATGTTTTGCATACAGCCTACTTTCTGAACGGCTATGAATAAATACAGCTTTACTACCTTCTTGTTTGTATTACAAAATATTTTGGTAATTGTCTCTGTAACTGTTTTTATCTCTCTTTTGGTCAAACTCGTTAAAAGTATGACAAATATGACTGTCAGGGTTTTTTTGTATAGAAACACGACACAATGAAATTCTTTTGCAGTCACTATCCAAACTATTACCGCGTTTATGAGGTGGTAAACGGTCTAAAATATTTTGTTGGTTTTGTTTTTCACCCACAAACTGTGAAGGGAAACAGTAAGTACTTGAATCAACTACGTAGTTAAATAATGAATATTAAATGTCCTGAGAAACTTGCTGCTACCGCCATCTGTGGGTGAGCGCGTGTACCGTTACAGGCACAGTCCGTACAGTCGGTAACAAAATCAAGTGACTTTTATAAAAAGTTAGATCTTTTATAAATATGATTTTATTTGAAAGATGTATTTCAATAAAGGAACATATTGAGGTTTATAAGTTAATGCACAAAACAGAACCAATAAGTACCTAATTTATGACATTGTTAAAACCAATAAACTTGTAAAAAGGTCCTGTGACAGATATTGGTTTCAACAGTGTCCTTTTTAGTATTTTTAAATTACATAGCTAGTTTTCTTTATTTGATAAACTTTGTTTTCCGAATAAGAAAAATATATATTAAACATGTTTTAATTTTTTATCATCCTATTCATCACTTACGTTTTATGCTGACTGTACCTACATGTACTAAGACCATTTATTATTGATGAAGTAAGTACTGAGAACCAAGCGTGTTGAGTGGCAGGTGACAGGATAAGTTTGCATAGTCTTTCATTACTTCGTTTTAGTCGGAATTGAAAACTAGTAATGTAAAAACCTAATTATATTTTCTATCAATCTTGGTAATTATTTTTTCTGCTATATAATTATGCGAAGAGAGCGAAGATAAAGGGGTGTATTAGGAGCGGTCTCGGGATTCATTGATATCCGACTCTCTGAAATTGTAACAAACAAACTTGTAATTTATAAGGGATGGAAAGGAAAACGACGCGAAAATCGTTCCCACGTATTAAGTACATCATTCTGAGCATAGAAATTTATCTTCGATATTAAAAAAAAAATCAGCTGTTCCATACATTTTGACCGCGTAGACTGTAGGTATTGCACTTTTGAAAGTAGCAGCCGGAGTCCTGTTTTTTAGCACTATGTTGCTTTGTGCTTTTTAGCACCCACCTTTACAAACTTAAAAATATTACAGTCTTTTATACTTCTCAGTGGCGAAGGTTCCATAGAACTCGATTCCTACCCGCTTCCCTTTCAAAAATGGCACAGTCAGTATTCTACAACATTAATTTTTGTATACGCGAACCCTGAATATAGTTTGTTTGAATAATTAACTGAATAATAAATTTTAAACCATGTTATATTTTTTGCCATAAATATTTAAAAAGTTAAAAGTTGGATACCGAACGACTTTAAGTACCTATCGCAATAATTTAGGTACCTACTGGCAAATTATTATTATCAATGAGCTCAAGACGACGCTGGAGGCGCGCGTTGCGTGGTGACCACATTTTTGTGCGGACAACTAGGTAACAGAACAAGCTTATAACTTTGTGATTTTTCATAATACAGTTTGGAAATTTTGTACATAGGTTCTTTACATAAAAATACTAGACACGTGTTTTAGGTTTCGTATATACTAAAACTAATGTTGTATAGACAAATAATATAATCCCATTAAAGATATGTACTCCAGCTTACCTCTTACAAAAATGATCCCTTCGCTACTGATACTTCTGTAGTCCTGTAACAATTTTGGTGTAAAATAAAGAATATTCTATCTATCTCTACCTACACTGAAAATAGGCGTGATATTACATGACAACACATTCTAAATTAAACCCGCATTTTAATTACCAAAACGTCAATACCACGTTCCTCTCACACAATGCACTTCAGCCCTCAAAACCGTCAACCTGATCAACACACGGTTTTATTCCCGGACGGTCACCGGACATAGTCGGCTATACTGGTACATACAACAGGTGGTAATTACCCCGTAAATATTTAATACGTAAGGGTAATGTGAGCCGACCTGGCTTAGCTGAATTATTTATGATGTGGGTTGGCGGTGCCAAGACATATCAAGCATTGATGGATATGCTTTGGTTTCAATTGGTTGCATCTGTATCATTTAAAGACAGATTAGTAATTGCGTAATCCATTTCTTTAACCTAAAGTTTGATAAATAATCGTCGCTTTCGTGACAGCGTAGTTTTTTTTTAAAGCGGTCAACCGATTTCACCCGTATCTTTATAAATCGGGGTTTATAATATTAAAATTAGATTTAATAAAAAAAACTCGACGTTTTGTCAAGTCGTAAAAACGAAGAAGAAGGTGACAGCTGACTATATAAATCTTATAATAGTAGTTGTGGATTGGCTAGGCACTTCTAAGAATTCAGAATACAAAAAAAATGAAAGACGTAAAAAAAATACCATATGACTTTCGTTTATGTATATTTATATTTACATTATATAACATCAGAATGCAGTAAAAGAAAGTTCTCGAGATTCTTTTCAGCGATAACAGAAACAAATCTAACTTGGTTTCATCTGAACAATAGTGGCAGCTAGCGCCATCTAGCGCGTCGGGCATGAACTACCGACAGGCTGTGGACACACTGAGGGGCAGGTATTCATTGTGGTGATTGGCACTTGATTAACGGTGCAAACAATACATTAGGTAGGTATTGTTAATATGTGTACCTACCTACGATTGATACTACCTTGTATCTACAAAGACTGTAAAGTCACCGTAACGTTTCAGCTGTTATGATAAGTTTCGGGGATAATGGAATAAATGAATCTGCTATAAACGATATAATTGATTTATTTAAACAATACGAGATGTTATGGGCAAAGCTTAAAAGAAAACAGACGAACTTTCAAAACAGTGAGATTAATTCGAGTCTAAGGTGTTTGTTTTAAAAATTCCAACCCTTTTGACTATTTTCTCGTGAAATGTCGTGACAAAAATATTGAATAATTAGCTCAGCTTGTGGGTACAAAAAAAAAAAATATATTTAGAATAAATAAATTTTATTAGATTAAAATCATCATCTGCCTAGCTCTATCCCAATTATGTTAAGGTCGGCTTTCAGTCTAACCGGATGCAGCTGAATAACAGTATTTTACTTGGAGCGACTGCTTATCTGACCTCCACAACCCAGTCAGTACTAGGTAACGCGATACCCCTTGTTGGCAAACTTTCGGGCCACTGACTACCTGTAACGACTGTCAAAGATCTAAAATGACAGCTGGGACCAACGGCTTAACGTGCTTTCCAAGGCACGGAGGAAACTCGGTATTTAATGGGAGGTCACCCATTCAGAGACCAACCTAGGCAAGCACGGCTTAACCTAAAGATCGATCCGAGCGGCTGTTATTCACCCTAAAATTACTAATAGATAAAAAACTTAATAATTTGCGTAGAGAAGTTTGATTTAATCTACCAATAGGTACATGGCAATTGAAATTTCATGACACAGCTCAATCACACTGTTCCTAGGTATAAAGTTACCCGTAGCAGTTAGTAACAGTTTAAACTAGTTAGATTTTCGCTTTGCTGGCTGCAAAATCGCCTAGACCTAGCCTGTGGTTTTGGTGAAAATCTAGCAGGATTCCATCGGATCTCCATTAAGATGGAGGCGCCAGGGTAGACCGCGAAATTTAAATTTTCTTACGTTTTTTTGCAATTTACAGGTCAGTGTCAGTTTGTATATTGATTAAGATATGATCCTCAAAAATATGGCTTTACAGAGTTATAGTCATGAAACTCATCAATACATCCCTCTAAGTTCATATAATCCCATTGAATGAATTTTTCATAAAAGTAATAGGATAAGGGCAAGAGCATATATATAGCCTGAAACTGACCTACAAATTGGAAAAAACCTAAGAAAAATTGAATTTTGCGGGCTAATCTGGCGTTTCCACCTTAAGCTATCTTAGACACCATTTACAAAAGAAAAAACAGCGTATATTGAAGTCTGTACCGCTTATAGACAAGTTGGAACGACTAAGCGCTCTGGTGATCAATGCCCTTGTCATTTCTGTATGAATAGAAGGCCTTGAAATTAACTCTTCCATAAACACAAAATAAACAATACAGTCACAGTTCGACTTTAATTCACTGCTAACATCAAAGTAGTCTATATTCTCATAAAATCAGGTTATTGTTCGCTTACTACACTACACTTACCTAAAACTCTGTCAAAATTAAAGGAAACTGATTTCTGTAAAAATAAGGTTACTATTGAAGCTGGAAATACTATCTTCTTACTTTTTCCTGTGGTTAGTGCCTTACCTGGTGTCAGAGTTTTCATGCCGCCCATGGGCCTCTGACTTGGCTTTACATGCCATCACGAAATATCTCTCAGGCATGCTGGTTTCCTCACGATGTTTTCCTTTACCGAAGCAAGTGATATCTGTACAATACGCACATGAATCCGAAAAATCAGAGGTGCGTGTCTTGGGTTCGAACTTGAGACTTAAAAGACAACTACTACTTTGGAAATAGTGTAAAAGGACTTTAATACATGCCTACTATTTATAAGATTGCAGCATCCATTACGGATCTCAATCACTTAATGCAGGTACTCACTAGGCCAGCAACAATGCTGAACAAAAGATGATTGTTGGTGTGCATTACGACAAGCTTAAATTACCTACCTAGGTACTTTTATAGCCTTGCATAAACAGATTTAACTGTGGCATGATTAAATAGTAAAACGTGTAAGTTGTTTGAGTTCACTAATAATGTGTGAGTTAAAAGGCTTTATATGACAGCTATCTAATGGTGGACGACACGCACGAACTCAGAGATAGTATGAACACGCTTCACAATTTTTCGGCCTAAATCCGATTGTAAAAATGTCATCAGAATCAGAATATTTATTTGTGAAACATAGGTATTTAAATAAAGGTCTCCTTTTTTATTTTTTTATTTCGGATGGGAAATCATCAAATGACCCCCCTCCCACTCTGGGCGGAGCGGAGGGGAGTGTCAGACTTGTACTGACTAAAACCCATCCATGTTCCTTCTTTGCCCTTTGTGTTCCAGGGCCACGGTATCTCTTTCGAACAGTCCCGCAGCCCTGGCAGGCATCGGCCCTTGCGGACCCCTACTTGGTTACTGACATCTCTTTGAGGCGCGCGTGGAACACGAACGCGCCGTCGACACGGCCTGTAGTCATAAGACGGCCGGACGGCGAGCTAGCCCATAACTCGCCGTCCACAGGCCAGCGCCTACGGTGGTCGGAAGCCACCACGTGACCCCCGACGCCCAGGGCGTCTCCCGCGGCGGCTGGGACGTGAGGTTCTTTCCCTCTCACGTCCTGCCACCTCCTTCACTAGCATGACTGCTTCCCAGAAGGAGGTGACGGCTTCCCATTCCCTCTCGCTCCGGACCATGGCTTGAACCAAGGCCGGACGCGAGAGATCGTCGCCGCCAATCGCCGCTATGAGGACACGGCGGTGCTCCGACCAAGCGGGGCAGACCTCCACGGTGTGTTCCACCGTGTCCTCCGGACGATCCTCGCAGTGGAAACACCCGGGCGTTTCCTCCCGCCCGATTCGGTGCCATCGACACGGCCTGTCATAAAGTTCTTAGGTTAATTAAATAGGCGCTATGTTTTGCCGTGAATGCCTGCAAATATTATTGAAAATAAAAGCAAACAGTAAAACATGACACAAAAAAAAACTAACAGAAACGGCAAAATAAACAAAATTAACACTTAAAAGAAAATAAACAAAGATAAAGATATATTTATTGCATAACTGTGTACATTAAGTTCTTATTAGTAAACAAAAAATAAAAAAAACTGCGTTACTCATAAATATTATTAAAGTGTAATTGTCAAAATCGACTGGCACATTCATATAGTGATCGTAATAGGGTCGGTCCCTATTAAATAGGATTTAAACAAACTGGTGGAATGTGGGTGTATTATTGGGTAATCTTCTACTTTACCCGAAAGGTAAAGAGCAGAGCTTGGTACGAGGATGGGTGACCACACATTACATAGCGAGTTTTTTCCGTGCCTCGGAAAGCACGTTAAGCCGTCGGTCCCGGCTGTCATTTGTAGATCTTTGACAGGTTAGCAGTGGCCCGAAAGTTTAACAACCAGTCTTACCAAGGGTATTGTATTACCCAGTACTAACTTGGTTGTGGAGGTCAGATAGGCAGTCACTAAATGTAAAATACTGGTATTTAGCTGCATCTGGTTAGACTGGAAGCCGACCCCAACATAGTTGGAAAAGGCTATGCAGATGATGATTCTGCTTTACCCTTCGGAGCAAAACTTGCGTGATGTTGTTATCAAATATCATCAATAATAAAAGCAACAAACCTAATTTATTTGTTTTTCGTATCTTATTCCCCCTCCCTCCTCCTCTTCATACCAATGAATCCTTTCCCAATAACAAAAATGTCAACAAACAGACTTGCTACAGCGGAAAGCGGAACACACTCTCTCCACCATTAACTGACTTCGTAAACAATCATGAATCATCAATCAGGGTCGCTGGTGTTAACAGAAGTATACGCTCGATTCACAAACTTGCATTTACAACCCACAAACAACACTACAGAGGGATTTTGAACCTTGCTACAACGACACATGGGTGGCATGAACATGAATATTGTTTTATGCCACGCAATTCATGAAAAGTAATCGAACAGCGTATTGTTTGTTGGGCAAGGTATGGCCTACCGTTCTCGTGATGATTTATGAATATGAAGCTAGTTGATTTTATGTATGTATGTCAGGAAAATATTGGGTTTTCATACATTTTTTCACTGTAATTCTAGGGAATATTAATGGAAGATAAAAGCTTTTTAATAACGAATGTTTGTTATTTAATTGACATTCGATGTTTGTCTTTTGCATTTTTTATCATTCTCAATGACACGGATCAACATTTAAAATTGGATTGTAGAATAATGGAGACTAGATGATCTGATTATCGAAGGACCGAATATATATATTTTTAACATAATCCTTTTATATTATACCTATGTACCTCATCATTCTCGTCGGTCGGCGCAGCATGCCTTTCTTCTTCCATACTTCTCTATTACTCGTCATCTCATCAGACACCTCCTTTCTTGTCTATTCATCCATCGTTTCTTTGGTCTTCCTCTGCTCTTATACCCAGTATAGGTACCTACTACCAAAATATTACGTAGTATAACTATATTTATTTATTTATTTATTTATTTAAACTTCATGTACAATAGTGATACATAGGCGGACTTAATGCCACAAGGCATTCTCTACCAGTCAACCTTTGGGTTAAATAAGAAAACATTGTGATAGGGTACAAAATAAATATATAAAAATAAATTCTTGCTATCGCAAATTTATATAGGCACTTATAATGATACTAATACTTATATACAAATAAAATAAACTAATACATATTATAACAAAATTAAAAACGAGAAACCTAATAATAATTACCATGACTCGACTTCTACTTTGACTACAATGTTTAAGCTTGCCCTTGTCAAAGCCTCCTCCCCTAATAAGCATTTCAATAAAGTTCAAAGACACCATCAAACTCACAACAATGACAAGACACAATATAAAAGAAAATCACCGCAGCCATCAGTTTAAACAACATTATAAATTCACAACACCAAAACGCCATTCCATTAAAAAGACATTTTGACATCCACCCCATTCTTTTCCACACAATAGCGTCAACCAGAATGTATTGACCTCTGTCTATTGAGAAATCTCTTGTTTTAAAAGGCCAAGCGTTATTTGGCAGGTGCGGGGGTAATCAACAGTTGAGTCAATCAATCAATTTGGGGGCGACAGCGATCAATAGTTGATGGGGCAGGGATCCGATCGTCTTTTGTTCAAACTCTGTTATTGTTTGGCGATGTTGCGACGAGACGATCAATTTTAGGGCTGGGACAGTTTAAAGTCAGTGTTCCTTATTTAAATGTAGGGGATGTTTACTTGTTGAGTTTGTACTCAAATGTCATTCAACAACGGTCAAGTCCCAGGGGTGCATGGACAATAAAGGAATTGTGAAGCCTATTTTTATTTCGTCTTTTATAAAAACTGAAAAAAATGGGGGAAAACCTAAAGAAAAACCAAAAAACTTTTTTTAAAAAACAAAATGAGTACCTACTAAAAACTTTGCCTTATTTTAGATTTATTTTGTTTTAAAATAAGTAAGCGAAAAATTCATATTCATTTAAGATAAATCGAAGTTCGGTACGAAACTTGAATTTTTCTCTCATTCCCATTTCATCATTCACAAAGCAGCCCCTAAAGCGGAAAACTTTTCGACTGAAAGCAGACTCGCCTCTCCCGAACAAGGCACAACTCTGTGGGCCCAACTTTAATTGCGTCGGCACTCAGCAAGCCACATGCAGGCTGCACTTCAACATTCTTTTAAACAGATAACAATAGCAACTATTAAGAGAACAATGTTTGAAAACAGGGGACAAAACATCAGCCTTTGAATGCGGTGTAAACTAGTTAGGCAAGTTTTATAAAAATGTTTATTCTACGCCTTTGTATCGACGACGGTGAAAACATTTAAGAAAATAAAGAAAGAAAACTGTAGTTACTACTCATACAATGATCGCATTACGTTGTTAAAGGTAATGCGATCATTTCAAGTTTAGGTTTAATTCTTTGACTTACCTTACCTTCCTTAACTTACGTAATAGTATCGATACTGACGTTGTTTTTTTTTTTTATTTGTATTTTTTATCAGTTCTTCTTTTTTTTTTCATTGTTTAATTAGATATTTAGGCGCATAATATAGTGCATGTAGTGCTTTTCTTTAAGTAATAAGGCACTTAGACTTAAGTTTGCAATGTTTTACTTTATTATATGTAATAGTGTACTCATTGTTGAAGAACCAAATAAAATAAATAAATAAATTACAGAAAATTGTATTATTATATCTGGCAAAACTTTTGTCTAGGCGAAATAGAATCTTGGTTCCAAGAGTGTAGGTCGTGAGGATGAGCTATGTGTGATGGTACTGCCACTGCCATACCATAAAGCCATACCATGAAGGACCGACTATAACCACAACTTGTTCTCACATCAATCATAACTGAGTTCATAAACAAGTAGAAATACTCGATTGACTCGCTACATGCTAATAATTCTGAGAATGCAAGATAATAGATCATTGGACAGCAATTGCTAGCATGAGGTCCTGCGTTTGAGTCCCAGGTTGGGTAAATATTATTAGGTTTTTTCATCAGGAATTTTTCAGTAGCATCCACGGAGTCCGGATTTGCGCCCGGTTGATGGCAATAGGCTTGCCTCTTATAACAAGGGACTTAAAGACATAACAAGCGAAATGTGGGTGTAATACCGTACGCAAAATACGCGCTTTGGACGTGGAGTTGCGGGCACCAGATAATACAACAAGTTAAACCTCTGCATTACCCTTCGGGGATTACTAGCGTGATGCTATGTAGCTGATTAACTCATTACTTTTAATAATCCTGACAATCGACCTCTCAAAGCTCCCTCCAGCGCAACAGCTTACTTCCCCTCATAAATTACTCGTAACAGAACAATATAAACTCCAAGTATCATGTTCTTGTGTATTGGCTTGGCAGCTAGTGATGCACTGTGCTCTTAATAGCCGTCTCTGGCGAGGGGCCAGTAGAACCACATGTGAGACTTTAAGACTACATGTTTCGGCGTCTATTGGGGAACGTGTCGTGGGTAGTGAAGGGAAACGATGTGTTATAGGTAGGTAGGTAAGAAATGAGTACGAAATGTCGATACGGTTGAAAATTGTTAGTAAGATAGGATATTAACACTGACTGCCTTGATCGAGTGGTCGAAAGCGCGACTGCTGAGCATGAGGACCTGGGTTCGATTCCCGAGTCAGGCTAAGTGTTATTGGGTTTTTCCATCAGGAATTTCTTAGTAGCGGCCATGGAGTCTGGATTTGTGCCCGGTTGATAGGAATAGGCTTGCCCCTTATTACATGAAACTCAAACATAATTGGCGAAATGTGGGTGTACTATTAGGTACACCTCTGCCTAACCCTTCGGGGATTTCAGGCGTGATGCTATATGTAAAACCCAGAAATTAAAAATACATAGCCTGTTTACCAAAATTAAGGGTTCTAAGTTTCCCTTATTTTTAGAACAATGCTTAGTCTGAAAAAATAACGTGAAGACCCAAATTGTGAATAAAAGTGACCGGTTGATGGCAATAGGCTCGCTCCCTATTACATGGGACATAAAAAAAACTGACGAAATGTGGGTACACTATTAAGTAAACCTCTGCCTAACCTTTCGGGGATTACAGGCGTGATTTATACGATAGAAGGACTGAAAGCCAACGGGGCATTAGACAAACTAGGGAGCTATACCTAACAAAAAAATTGATAAATTTGAACTTTGTCAAATTGATCTCGTTTGTTGATGCGTCACAATTTTGCCGTCTTCATTTACATCGTATGGTATGACAACGTTCTAAGTACGGTTAAAGCTTTCGTAAGGGAACCAATATCCATAAGTAGGTACCTTAATAAGGTAACCGTCAAGTCAAATGAAAAATTATTTTAGTTTATGTTTTCGCCTCCGAATATATTTTATTTTTTTCCAATGGTAAACCCTCGATCGATGGTGACCAAGGTACAGAGCTGCCTAGTTTGGGGCCAATGGGAAACCTTTTTGTAATATTTTTTTCAATAAAGTTTTTGTATTTGTAAATGCGTATTTGTATTCAGCTTCAGAAAACCAGCCATGCCAAAATGCGGTTTTAAGCAAAAGATGAAGGTTGCTAATTAGAAAACTTTATTTCACAATTTATATACTTTATTACCTTTTAAAAGACAACTGATGACATCATTAATCATACAGTTCAAAAAGAGATCTGTAAAACTATAAAAACAGAAACTCATTGACAATTTGACAAGTGAAATGGTGGAACGTTCGCTAATACCGCCAGAGCAAAATGCTGGCTTGAAACAAAAGATCAAATACAATCATAGTCTGTGCAAGAAAATATAGAAAGAAAAATATAATACAGCTCACATGCTTTGCAAGGAACAAATAACTTTATTATGAGGTTATGTATTATTATATTACTCGCGAATATTTGTAACTAGCTTTCAATTAATTATTATAAGCTAGGTCTTTCGTATCCAACTTAAGCAAAAAAAGGTTTTCTAAAAACAGGATACAAATTTCTGATTCCGTCTGAACCGAAAATAATTGAACTTTTTTTACTATAAGTAAGTTTAAATCCACTTAAAGTCTTCGGAAAGGTTGTAATTTGTAAGCACAAAAGATCAAACGAATTTTCCCAAAACAACTTACTTTGAAATCCAACACCGCCTAGTGGCGCTATCTAGCGGCGATTTCCCAGAACTACCTAACGGAATGTGATCATTAAACTTACCAAGTACACTTTCGCCTTAACCTTTTTCTAACTATGTTGAGTCGGCTTAGTCTTACCGGACGGTAATAAATACCGTATAATGGATGGTAACCCATCCACGGACCAACCTCGGCAAACGTTGCTTAACCCTGAAGATCGACTGGTGCGCCTTTATCCGTCTGCCGTTCTCTAAATTATTTTAAGTACACTTTCAATATATTAAGCTGTAATTATAACTAACTAACTGGACGCTAAACGGCACATAGTTTGTAATACGTTTCTCGGTTAGCGTGTCGTTGACTTGAACTTGCAAATTACTTCCTTCCGTTTACTTTTAATTACTACGAGTTTAACATTCAATTGTTTGGCGTGTTAAGTGGCATTTCACATGAAATTATAATGAGGGACAGCTTTAAGCCTTTACTCCACCAAAACGAAGACGAGCGGAGCAGAGAAGAGACATGCGGAAACCGACCAATCACATTGGTAGAAATCTACATCGCGTCTCTCGTCTCTCCTGTTATCACTGTATTAGTCAAAGCAGCAGTGTAGCCTAATGGTGTGACCGTCGGACTGCCAAATCATAGGTCTCGAGTTCAGACCAAGGCACGCATTTTCGTATTGTATAATTATCACTTGCTTAGTTGCTTCGGTGAAGGAAAACATCCTGAGAAAACCAGCATGCCTGAGAGATATTTCTCAACGGCTTGTAAAGCCAAAGACCCATGGGCGGCTTAAAAATTCTGACACCAGGTTAGGTGCTAACCACATGATAAAAAAGAAGTCAAATCTTTCACATCTCCTCTCAGCTCCACTCGTGTCCGCTTTGGTGCAGTCCAAGCCAAAGACGGTTCGGCCCTATCCACGATCTCAGGTCATTCGGCTTTCAACGCGACGTGTGTCAAGCGACAGGCGCGCTCCTCACTAGTTTACTCCACGTGAGTACCATTAAGTCGCGGTGCCTAGAGGCATGCTCTTACTAATTTCTTTCAATTATTTTCTTCATCTTCACTGTCGCAAGACGCGTGTCGCTTGAGTATGAAAGTCGTGGCCAAGCGGTAAGACGTGAGAATTTATAATGAACTGAGATTTAAGAGTGGTTAAAAAGGGCTTAGCTAATTAGTTGATTATGAACGAAGAAGTAGGCGCTTTGTGAATAAAAGCAGAAATGGGTGTTTTTGTCTTGAATGAAGGAGGAAAAGAGGATTTTTGTTTATCTTTTGAAGATTTAATTTTGTGTGGGCTTGCGTTTGATAGTACTTTGTTTAAGATCATTGCAATCCTCTGGGATCATTATATACCTAGATACCACAAGCATCACGATCCATATGAAAACCAAGAGTGCACATTTTTTGACTGCCTACTATGACGCCATAATAAAGTAAGTTACTAATCAAAATAGAGTACGTTTTTGTTCTACAAATGTTTAAAATCAGGTTCTCGAGTTGTAACGTTATTGTTTGAGACAAATTAGCTTGCTGTGACAGTAGCCACGTGATGTAGGCACTCTTGCGCTGTGTCTGGGATATACCGCAAAATATTTTTAATAGAATAAAAATATCTGAGAAGGCAGATGTTAGTCGAAATGCCTTGAGGGGACGCACTAGTAAACCTTATTGGCGATGCTCTTCAAGTTTTCAGCTCTATCATGTTTGTATGATCAAATGTGTGAACGTGGATGAAGCAAAAGGATTTAACATTATCCTTTTGCTAAAATTATTATTATTTAAAATTGAAAAACAAAAATAGTTTCTACCCACCCAGACGGGCAAATAAAAGAAAATAAATAACTGAATTGTAAACATTAATATGCACATAAAGAATGTACAATTACGTGAGGTATTAACAATATTTCAATGAATTTGTTCAGTCAGCTATTTATTGTACTTCTGCTAGCTTCGTGCAAGTATGTTAATTGTCTACATACATTACGTTTTTTTCAAGTTGACATTGTTTGTGTCTATATCATTATTTCTACAGAATAGGTAATTGTAGTTATTACTCCATAAAATCAATAGCTTCATGAATAAAATAAGCATTATAAATAATCTTGTTGTAAGCATTAAAATGTAATTAGTTATTAGGTAATAACAGACGTACCTATTTACTATTCGTATGGCTTCCAACTTATAAAAGCATTAGTACAGAATAAATAGATTTTCTTTCTTTCTCTCATTAAAAAAGCTTTCAACATAATAATAACGATAGGTACAGTTTTTAAGAGTAGACTTGCAGTTTTCATTCGACCACATGTGACGTCTACCAACCCGCACTGGACCCGTGTGGTGGATGACAGCCCGCTCCCGCATAGGCTTATGCCCCAGCTGTTTGTATCAACTTAGGGTTCCGTACCTCAAAAGGAAAAAAAGGAACCCTTATAGGAACACTAGCGTGTCTGTCTGTCCTTCTGTCACAGCCAATTTACTCCCAAACTACTTTATCGATTAAGTTGAAATTTGGTACACATAATTATGAACAAAGGTGACCTAAAGACGGACGTGTAACTAAACGTAAATTAATGAATTTTAAACATGGGTGCCACTTTTGGGGGATAAATTAGAAAATGAAAATAAAAAGTTTTGCAAACTTTGTTACATATCAAATGAAGGCCTCATTGTGAGCATCACAAATATGTATTTTTTTTATAATTTTAAGATAAATAGTTCTTTGCTTATGGATTACAGGAAAACCTATAAGAAAGCTATAACAACAAATAATAAAAATAAATTAAAAATGAAATGGGGCTCGCCTACTACGATGGTACGGAACCTTTCATGTGCGAGTCCGACTTGCACTTGGCCGGTTTTTCAAAGTCCTCTTCCCTTGACCCCTAAAAACTACTTTTCTAAAATCCAACTCAACTCCTACCCCGCCAATCGCAACCATCAAACATTAAACTCAAATTAACAAAGGGTTCCAGAGTTTCCACCAATTAATTTAATCAGAACAAAATAAATATATCAGGAACGGCCGCAAACGGTTTCAATTCACTTTTGATACGCTAAACGGCCGGCCGTCGGGGCGGCCTGCTTGCCGGATCGGCGCGTAATAACGCCGACGGGCCGGCGCGGCCGTTTATTACTGCCAATTACACGGGCTGCGCGGTTGCCACCCCTGCATTCGTAAGGCTATGGATGTAGAAGTAAGCGAAGCGGGTAGCAGAGCGGGTTTGTGTTTTTTATTAACATGGACCGCTTCGCAAGGCTGTGTATCGATACTGATAATATTTTTAATATTTTTATACGCAAACCCTGCGTAAGGAACTACAGCTGTTTTGATATGGAAAGAAAAATTCGTGTGCGAGCAGGGTTTGAACCTGCGACCATCCGATTCAGTACACCGGACGTCTTAACCAATTAGACCATCGCACCCTGCTCACAGCTCTCGAAATCTTCGTTCCATTAATAACGTCTTACGGTGACGTTGGCGCCATCTATTTAAGAAAGTATCGAACTAACTTAAACCAACACGTTGACATTACAATAAAACACACACAACATGACAATAATGACGACATGATAATATTGTTCAATGAAGTAGTTGGTTTACCACTCCTACATCTGTAAGATCGTGTTAGCGAAGTAAAAAGGGTAGCACAGCCAGTAGATGATAATTTACTTTAAAACAACACATACGACATAACACATGACGCCTGTAATCCTCTAAGGCAGAGGTTAACCCTGTACTAACCCATATTTCACCAGTCATCTTTATGGCTGCGTTGCCACCAGATATACAACATTAGTTTTAGTATATGCGAAACCTGAAACACGTGTCTAGTATTTTTATGTAAAGAATCTATGTACAAAATTTCAAAACTGTATCATGAAAAACCACAAAGTTATAAACTTGTTCTGTTACCTGGTTGTCTGCACAAAAAGCAGCGCGCCCGCGCGCACGCCTCCAGCGTCGTCTTGAGCTCATTGATAATAATAATGTGACAGTAGGTACCTAAATAATTGCGATATGTACTTAATGTCGCTCGGTGTCCAACTTGTAACTTTTTCTAAATATTTTTGGGACAAAATTTAACATGTTTTAAAAATTATTGGAATCGATTCAGTTAGTTATTCTGAACAAACTATATTCAGGTTTCGCATATACTAAAAATAATGTTGTATATGCAATAGGAGCCTATTATATCTATCATTTACTATATAATTTAGCAAAAATGGTAAGTAGCCAATTAAAATGTGAAAGGTATAATTACCGTAACACCACTACCATTAAGCTCAAGTAACAATCCTTCAGAGATACGGTAAATAAGGTTTTCTACCCTCTATAATGTAGACATCTTAGAATGGTTACACAGCTATTACATGGATTTGCACTTCATCCATATTTTATCCGCAAACACATTAGTAATTCATATTCAACAACACGGGCCGCACGTTTGCAACCCCTGCATTCTTAGTAAGACTGTGTTTATAGGAGCAAAGCGGAGCGGGTAGCTAAGCGAGTTGCTTTTTTTACAAATACTAGTGGCACAGGTCTTTGAATCCTATTGGTAAGGTTGTGCGTATAGTAATCAAGTAGACCGGGTAGCATAGCGAGCCAGCTAGAAGGTTAAGAAATCGATGTCGGAGCACCAAACCAGCACAAAAAAAAAATATAATTACAATCATATAAGGGCGAAGTGCCAGGGTAGCCCGCGAAATTGAAATTTTCTTACTTTTTTTGTATTTGGCAGGTCAGTGTCAGGTAATATGTTGATTAAAATATGATTCGTGGCCCTTCGTGAAATGAATTGCAAGATGTTTTAATGACAATCCTTCTACACATCTACACAGATACAAATATTTTTCCAATTAAGCAACACTATAAGTGCACACAGTTCCAATAACTCGCTCCAAAGAACACTATTAATAGGTAACATCTCCATATAAACAGATAAAGATAGAAACAAGCATGTGAAGTAGCTGCGGGACTGTTCGAAAGAGATACCGTGGCCCTGGAACATAACGGGCAAGGAAGGAACATGGATGGGTTTTAGTCAGTACAAGTCTGACACTCCCCTCCGCTCCGCCCAGAGTGGGGGGGGGTCATTTGATGATTACCCATCCGGAAAAAAAAAAAGAAAAAAAGCATGTGAAGTAGACCGTACATACGACTGCTGCATTACTGACTACATAACATCGTCCACACGCTTCGGGGAACCCCCTGTGATCTCACTGCTCTTATAGTTCTCCTGACACACCCTCATGTACGCTCACCGAAAGCATTCGCCTGTAATGTAACAGAATGATACAATTTGTAACATGAAAGCAACAAATGACAAAATCAAATGTTCAAAATCGTGTCTTACATTACAGGCGAATGGTCGTTAGTTGTATTGTAATGGTGAGGATGACGAGAATTGCTTACTATTTGCCCTCGTATGGCTCCACAAGGATCTTTTGGCGCATGGCCAAAATCGGAACTAATCGTAATTTTTTTTAACATTTCGCAATATTACAATTGCTTCTTCAGCGCCCTTTTGTCAACGTTATTTAAGTGTCAAACGGTCCTTATATCACTCGTACAATTTTTTTTTTATACTGCGCGGCTTATGCCCTTAAAGTAAGACTGTGCGTATAAGAGTGAAGCGGAGCGATCAGGTGTTTATGCGATTTGACGAATGGGACTTATAACATCGGCAGTTATGACTGGGTGACTGGTTTGTACCGTTGCAAAAAGACAGTAATGCAGGAAATTAACTGACACAGACGTAACAAGTCTCGAGGAAGCGCAAGAGCCCAATTTTATACTTAAAAGCAATACTGATACAGTCCTTTATTCAGTGACATACAAAAAAGCGCGTGTATTTTTCCACTTAATAACTTATTCGTTATTACCGGTACCTAGTTACGATAAAATCTAAAGATATCTAAACTCCAGTTCAAATTACACGCTCTAAAAGACACTATTTCCTTGATACAGATGGAAACAAGCATGTGCAGTAGAGCGTACATACGACTGCTGCATTACTGACTTCGTTGCACCATTCATACGGTCCGGGGAACCGCCACTACTCCATAATGCAAAGCTAACTTGAATGTATTCTAGAGCGATGTGAGATGTGGTTATAGGGGAGTTCGGATATAGATAATTTTTCGGATTAGAATAATTTTTGTATGTAAACTCAGGTTTTTTTTTTAAAATACGTATTGTACACTTATTTGTATAACGGGCTGGTGTCCGCAACTCCACGTCAAAGCGCGTATTTTGCGTGTGATAATGATTTATTATTGATTTTAAGTTTGTGTATTAAACAATAAAATATCTAGACATTGTGGTAGTTATAACCAACTTAAAAAAAAGTTTAATTAACGATAGATTTTATAGGTTTGATATTTTAAATTGTTTATTTCCATCTTCATCATAATAAACTGCCATCACCTCCGGGTTCATGGATATCCACACCTGTCGTTTGTCATGCCGTTTTTGTAATGTGGCCTTTACTTTTTGAAAGATTTGTGTCTGTACTATTCCATTATGTAATTTTACAGGTTGTAACTTGTCTGGGATGGCATAGGTCCGGCCATCTAAATCCGTGATTGTCGTTACACAAATAATATTTGTTTTCACGTCTTCACTGGCTTTGACCATGAACTCGAATCGTAACTTTTCCATTTTTCCTGGTAACCAGCTGTAGAAATGTTGTTTTATAATGGGTTTATGTATCCTTGGATACTATGGTGAACAGTAAAACTCTAACTGAAATTGAGTTGCTCTGAAAAGAGAACATTTTATTTAGTTACAAAAACCAGTTTCAACACTAATACATTCTTTAACCTTAATTAATAACAAACTCACCTGAAAAGAGAAACAACATTTAAAGATATTGTTTCACCAGTTCTTAATCAGTATTATTTAAATATTCAAATCACAATCTAATTTTCATAACCTAATTCGCATGCGGCATTCAATACGTCAATCTGACAGACAGCTCCATAGAAACGACCAAGTTCACTCACAGATAACTTATACATCAAAGTTATTACGCGGCAAATTCAAACATACTTAAATGAAGTGTCAAGCACTTTGTTTACATATATGTAATAAAGCACAGTTTATAATAATTTCAATGAAATGAGGGGCAAAGATCGCGATGAATTGTTCGGATTCATGTAGTCAGGTTCTATCACATTAAATTATGAAATTTCATTAACAATCTCTTAACTGAATTATCGATAGCCTAGTTAACAATAGTGAAAGCAATGAATACAAAATGATCTCAAACCAAAGCGACGTGGAAAAGCTGCTACGATAATGTGCTATGGTGCTACGAGATTGCTACAACTTTGTGGCGCTACACTTCACTGTGATAATTCTGTCCCATTTTTTATTCGTTTTATTTTTAATGAGATCAAATGATTTTAAAATAAATATTGGCATAAATTGAGACATACAATATGTACAATATGCTAACCAAAGTAATTTTGTCCGATCGCAAAAACATTCCCGATAAAACTAACTCTCCGCTCCGCTACCCGCCCCGCTCGCTAACATAATCGCTCCTTGCACGGTCTACGCCCACGCCGTCCCTTGTGGCAGTCCACTATGCAATACAATACACTTTCACTCCTACCTTTACGTTAACCAATGCTTCTCATATTTTACCAATTTGTTTTAGTACTACTTAAGAGAGGACAGCTTCTTTGGTCGAGTGGTCGCAAGTGCGACGCTGAGCTGGACGTCCTGGGTTCGATTCCCGGGTCGGGCAAAGTGATATTGGGTTTTTCCAGCACGAATTTCTCAGTAGCTACGGAGTCTGGATTCGAGCCCGGTTGATGGCAATAGACTCGCCCCCTTTCACATGGGACTTCAACATAAATGGCGAAATGTAGGTGTACTATTAGGTACACCTCCGCCTAACCCTTCGGGGATAACAGACGTGATGTTATGATGATGTTGTTTCAGTATTATGCGATATAAAATCACGGTTGTATTCTCTATAGGAGTAGGCAGAGACGGTGAGTGCACCTAAATAATACGTGGAACGTTATTAAATTGTATCATAACATGAAGCTTGCATTCCCCGAAAGATTAGGCTGATATGTATTGTGTGGAATACTGAATTCTACTAACTGTTTAGGTTTCGTGTAAATTATTGGGCCTAGTTGATGGCAATGGCGTCGTGCTAACCGGGTACAGATTCAGATTCCACGCTGGTATTGTGACATTCCTGGTGCAAAGAGCGAATAATCCCTTTGCTAATCGGGGAACTTACCCACCATGCATCATCATGATTTCAGCCCGGAATCACCCACTTTTTGGGTACAAGCCTCCCCTTTCTTCGGTCATTCTTCTCTGTTCTGTGCGTCCCTTATTCATCTGTTCGCGGCAATTTCCTTGCATGCTGGCAAACTAATAAATTATGGACAAATGAGGTAGTATTTGTAGTATTAGTTATGAAAAAACGGTGAAAGAAAACATCGTTGTCCTTGAACCAAACATTCGAAGACATGTGACACATCTACCAACCCGCACTGGGCCCGCGTGGTGGATTATAGACCCATTCCCTCTCATAGAGAGGAGGCCTGTGTCCCAGCAGTGGGAACATTATAGGCTGATTATGAGGTAGTATTTAACATCCTTGTTTTCATAAAGAAAAAAGAGTGTAACTAAAGAGTATCGTTTTACCCTGTAACTCGATTGTTTAGTTTAAATAAGGGGTTTTAGGGGTGACTCCCATAAAAAAATAGTATTCAACTGCATCCGGTAAGACTAGAAGTCGACCCCAACTTAGGTATAAATAGTGAGAAAATGAATTAAAAAAAATCGCTTCCCTCTTCTCTCAGCACTATGGTTCCTACCTTACATAAAGGACTATGCCCACTTCTCATATGTAACATGCAACTATGTAAGCACGAGACACTTTCCCTCTTACTCGATGCTATTAATGTGTTGTGTGCTTGTGTTGCCATTCACGGCTATAAATAATGTCTTAGAAATCGCGTGTGTGGATTTATGGCTATATTTAGAATTGACGTTTTTATTTCATGTGTGGAAGGGAAAAGTAGCGAGCGGTTGATAAGGAAAACAATATTTAGACATCACGCTTGTGACCCAAGGTTTAGGCAGAGCTAATAGTTGGTTTTTCCAAACACAGAATAGGGTTCGTAAATCAAAACGTTACGAAATTCTAGAAATTAATGTGAAACCTAAATCGTAACAATCTTTGGGCCGTGTAACTAAATATTTTCATCTAATGAAAGATTTAATCCATGACCCATATACACCGTGACTTTTTAGTCGTCTTACAACGGCAGCCTACATCATGTACCCAATGACTACTAAACATTTATTAAAAAAAGTACCTATTTATGAGATTTTAATAAAAAAAAATTTTTTTTTCTAGTGGTGCGTGACGTAGTTAAAACACCCTGTTGCAAGCGATGATCTACTGGACCGAGCGCTGGGTAGGTATGTTCTCCCGTTTGACACGTAAACATCATTAACAGGATGTTTCATAATTTTATTCTAATGTATTATTTATTTCTCTTTGTACCAATTACAGAAGGTAAAAAAAAAAATCGCGCTTAGAGCTATTTTATGTGGGGTACATTGAGTGGACGACCTTTGTTAGACGACTAAAAAGTCACGGTGTATAGTGTGTCTATTACATCGAGAGGGGGTGCCCTAGAAGGACATATACTGATCTCATTGATGATGTTCTACAGAAAGGTCAAATTTATAACCGGAGGGCGTGTAAGAGCAGATGTATGAACGTGGACAAAGCGAAAGGAGCTTTAAGGATTGTAGCTGTGGCTTCTATAGTTTCTACCTACCCCCAAGGAAAAAAGGCGTAAGTTTATGCAAACATATATGTCAATCAAGTCGTCAAACCGACCAAAACAACCAAGACTAGAAATAGGAATCGATCCTTTTCGCTCCACTCACAAGTCATAAAATTCTTTGACCCTGTCAAATCTGTCTGAACTCGTTTAAAGTTGCACTAGTTCGGAATTGATCGTGTTTGACAAATAGTTATTATCAAATTTTATAATATGCTTGCATGCTTGTATGCTTTATAGCTGCATTGGCGTTTAGGCGCTTGAATGATATTGCTAAGAGGGCGTTGTTGGCCATGTGCGAGTTGGACTCACGCTCTGAGGGTACCGTATTGTCCAGATTTTTTTCTTTTACATGTGCCATAAGACATTAAATCTTGCCAATTTTCATGATTCTAAGTCAACGGGAAATACCCTACCCGTTTTGATTCCCTTGTGAAATTGCAAAATATGCGACATTGGTAAACGATCATATCTCTTGATCTCGTTGACTTACAATTTTGATTTTTTCACTTTTTGCCTTTTCTTGAAGGGGTAGAGGGGGAGGGAGGGGGAGGGTGGAGGTCGGGGTACGGGGGCCCGGCCACCGTAAGCGCGGGCCTGTCGACGGCGAGTTATGGGCTAGCTCACCGTCCGGCCGTCTTATGACGACAGGCCGTGTCGACGGCGCGTTCGTGTTCCACACGCGTCTCAAAGAGATGTCAGCAATCGAGTAGGGGTCCGCATGGGCCGATGCCTGCCAGAGCTGCGGGACTGTTCGAAAGAGATACCGTGGCACACAAACACATAAACAAACACAAAGGGCAAAGAAGGAACATGGATGGGTTTTAATCAGTTAAAGTCTGACACTCCCTTCCGCTCTGCCCAGAGTGGGGGGGGGGGGGTCATTTGATGATTTCCCATCCGAAAAAAAAAAAAGGGGTAGACCTAAGCAGTTGATATAAATTTAACGCGTTTCTAAGAAAAAGAGTCTTGACAGACGGACAAAAACGTGATCCTATAAGAGTTCCGTTTTTGCCGATGAGGTACGGAACCCTAAATATGGTGAAGTTAGTTCCGACTACGGCCACGCGACAAAAAACCCGTCTATCAGTATTATTTTATTACCTAGTAAATAAAATACACACAAATTTCTTAACTCATCAGCTTATGTACCTACTTAAGTTATTAATAAAGGGACACGTTAATTCTGAACCTTTTTATTTGAAACCGTCGACCGATGGCTATTTAATTACTTTTAGGAGCTTGAAAGGTTTCAGTAGTAACTTAAGTATTTTCAAAACAATAACTTTCCATATTACATTAATAAACAAAATCACTGAAGACCTGGTGAAGGTTGCGGGGATCCGCTGGATGCGAGTCACACGGGACCTGTCAATGAGGCGACACTTGGGAGGCTTATATCCAGCAGTGGACGTCTTTCGTCTGAAATGATGACGATGAAACAAAATTAATATAATTACTTGTTTCATAAAACTAAATAATTGACAGACAGACCTAGTATTATTAAGTTAGAGATTTAATTTTCAGTAAAAACAAATTAGCTAATTTAAAAACTTTTCTAATATGAAAAGCTTTGTCAACAGCAAATCAACGTGGTACATAAACTATCTCATTATGACTCATCAATTAATACAATTGTGACAGGCAGCAACAATAAGTTCGTAAATAGTAATGAATCCTATGTTATGTCTTTTTTTCTACAACTACGCCATTAAAATATATTGGCACGAGATTGTCTATTTAATCATCGTCAATTTGATAGCACACTGAACGGTGTTGAAAGCCAAAAACAAAAATGCCACCAGATTTACCCGATCTCGTTAATGCGTAATGAGAGGATGGAAACCGTCGGACACAGCGTGGGTATTAATATTATAGCTTCCATGTGGGTTTCAGTGTAAACAAATCGTTTTGCAAACCAAAGCCAGTTTTTGGCAGTATCCTTTAATAAAACTTAACTGAAACGGTTTTACGGTCTCAAAATTGTTGTATTAACAAAACGAGTTTTTCCTCATCACAATATGGTTTTACGAAGTTTGACTATCTGATATCGTAATGTTAGATGGAATGTGGAAACGTATGAAAATGAAGATTGGTATGAAATATTTCTATCCATCATTATTTTTAATCCTCATTGAAAGTTGCATTAAATGTTGTCGGGCCTCATTGAATTTAGCTCGTGGCTAAATAATAACAGCCGGTCGGGTCGATCTTTTGGTTAAGCCGTGCTTGCCTAGGCTGGTCTGTGGATGGGTGACCGCCCATTACATACCGAATTTCCTCCGTGCCTCGGAAAGCACTTTAAGCCGTTGCCGTTGCAGCCGTACCGGCTGTCATTTGTAGATCTTTGACAGTCGTTAGGTAGTCAGTGGCCCAAAAAGTCTGACAACCAGTCTTACCAAGGGGTATCGTATTGCCCAGTATTAACTGGGTTGTGGAGGTCAGATAGGCAGTCGCTCCATATAAAATATTGGTATTCAGCTGTATCCAGTTAGACTGGAAGCCGACCCCAACATAGTTGGGAAAAGGCTAGGCAGATCATATCAGTCAGTATCATATCAGTTATTTCAAATGACGGTCATTTATTACAATTGTTTTTAACTTCCGTACATACTTTATTTTATTTGGAAGAGTACTACGGAATTGCATTAATAGTATTAATTATCATAAAAGCAAATTACAACCTTAACCAACAATTACATTCTAGATAGGAAACAGTAAATAACGGAAAAACCAATTAATTTAAAGAGGTTTGGAGTGACATCGGGGGTGACGTCAACCGTTAAAATCGAAATGACAATGAGTCACCGCGCGATGGAAGCTCGCTCGACACTTGTTAGTGACAGGCCACAGAATTAAAGTTAGCAACAGTAGATCAAACTATAAAAACGCTGGGACATGAGTTTAGAAAGTACAGAAAAAAAATAGAAAAGGAATATATTAGAATACTCTTTATCATGCACACCATATGAATTACAGAATTATAAGTGTACCACTGGACATCGTCATATCACCATCTGATTTCTAATTATGACATATTATTTAGGCAAACGTATTGTTGTTAAGAAAAATAACAATTGTTATGAGGGCATGATACAACTGGTTGCTATTTACTACTTTAGCTAAATAAACACAGAGTGTGGCTGCCAATAAAGCCAGTTACGTTCATCTAATTTACTCTGTTTATCAAAACACAACTATCCAAAACACAAAAGCCTGCGAGTAAGCCAACAAAATCAAGATTAATGAACCAACATTGACTTACTGCATTCCATTACTCTGTGCCGGAATGAGCCGGTCTCCAAAATCCCTGAAAGCTGAGCAATTAAAGCGCACTGTGAAACTGAATCTTTCACACCTTTTCATTCGCTGAAGAGCTTAATTTTCCTTTCGTTTCGCCAATTTTCTTTCAAAGATCATCAGTGGGGGTTTAATTCTAAGGGCCGATGCACACGACGGCACTTTATTTGTGCTAATGAACTTGGACAAGCAGCACTGCAGTGCTACTATGACGTTTTGGTGCTTGCATGACTGGAGGAGGGTGTTGCTTGTAAAAATGAAAAACAAGATGGCGGCATAAGACGTAATTGATTTTTTAGCGCCGTGAGGAAAATTTTAAGTATGAATGTAAGGGTAGAGAAAGACCAAAGAAACGATAGATGGACTGTGTAGAGGATGATATGGCAAGAAAGGATGACGAGTAATAGAGTGAAATGGAAGAACACATGCTGCGCCGACCACAAATGAATTGGGATGAGGGCAAGAGAATGATGATGTGAGGGTAGAGGAATACCTAAAAACCGATGGATGGACTGTGTATCATCATCCTTATGTGGTTAGAAAGAAGATAACTGCTGAGATGACGAGTTATAGAGAAGTATAAAAAAAAGAAGACATGCTGCGCCGACCCCAAAATTAAAAAGCTGAAGGATGACTTGCAGCGCGTTATTGTTGCGTAAACACGCGTCGATATTTTCTAGGTAAGTCGCTGTATGCATATAGCCTATTTCTAAGGATTCGTTTCATTAAAATGTTTTATTACGTGGGCAGGTATTATTGAAAAGGTCACGTTTGATCACTTGAGGGTTTTTGAATGGTGTGCTTTGAAAGTAGGTGTATGATTTACATTTTATTTGCTCAATGTTTGATGTTAAATATAGAGCAATGCTGGTTTAATCATTCACGGAAAGTGCTCCAAGATATAAGAAGTTTTGTTAGTAAGTTGTAAGAGTACTAGCAGAAATATACTTAATAACATCTTTATCTAATCATTCACATAGAACGGACAGAAGTATCTTTACATAATACTTTTTCTCATAACGAAGATCAGCACTAAAAAAATTTTTGAAGAGTCATCCCAAAATCCGATTTAACTATATGGAACGTTGTCATTTTTGCTGCTGGGTAATCGAAAACACGGCTTGTATAAATAAAAATAAAGATTACAAACAACAGTTGCAAACTCTTTATGGGGACCCCAAAACACAGCGCTGGTTTTCAGTGGTCACCCAGCATCGACGTACGAAAACCAAGTATTTTTATACATTTTTTTATAAAGCATATATAAATGAACACATATTTTATTTATTGTTAACAGTTAACAAAACAGATTGAAAATAGAACGTGAGACTGACAATCAATGTCAAGTCTTCACTTATAAAAAAATAAATTTTAAAAAAGGAGTGTGAACACCACAGCGCTGCCCACTAATAAAGTACTACTAATTCCTAAAACAGTACTCAGAAGCGTGTGCGTGCAGAAAGTATTGCACCTGTTCACCTGCGCGGTACCGATCCATTCCGAATTGTCCGTAATGGGAACCTGTATCTCTATGCTAGCACCTCATGTGACCCCAGCACTAACCTTGTTCACTCGCGTTACTTCACATGGGAGCTGCCTGTCGAATTGGATGTGATTTTGCCGTTAGTCAATAATTGGAACAGCGTAGTCACGTCGAACGTGTGTTGGCGTCTTGGAAACTGGATTTCAGCTTAGTCCCTTTATGTAGTAACGAGGGTAGATAAGCTGTAATAGTATCGGACATTTTGCCATACACCTGGAACATTTTATACACAAAATCTACAACAACAGCATAGATCATAACATGAAGCTAGTTTTCCCGAAACGGTAGACACACAGACAAACAAGCGGATAAAACATAAATGACATGTTTTGCTGAGTATAAAACGGTTGATGTTCATAATAAAAAAAAAAAAATTATCCGACTACGGCGAAGCCAAAAGAAGGTTATGATTTTAGAAGTCTATGTATGTATGCGTGTATGTTTGTATTTACGTATGTTCCTCCGTAGCGCCTAAACTATTCATCTGATTTTGATGAATAAGGTATCAATCGATTCGTTATTATGGCCCGGGTAACATAGGCTACATTTTATTCAGTAGTCGGGTTTTTTAGTTGTAGCACACAAATTCTTGTTTTGTAAGTAATTTGGTTTATTTGTAACCACGTCGTGACTTTTACACCACCTATACAAATTGGAAGGGACACCAATGCCACGTATTCAGTCCATGATTCCGAATCCCCCATCAACGGTAATAATACAAAAAAAATCTGCCTTTCCATACATTTTGACCGTGTAGGTAACATACTCACACGTCACTTTACTTTTGTAGAAAACAGCTGTTTTTTTTTCTAAATAACGATGAAAAATTTCTGTGTGTGGCCCAAGGGTTCAGAATGATACTGAACGTGGTAAGCGTTTGTCCATTCTACCCTGTACAGTCTTAGGAAGAACAAGAATCAAGAATGACGTACAAAACTCACACTAAAAGCCTTAAGTACAAGAAATTATTCTTGCTTAAACATGTAACATATTCGAGTGGAATTCTCATAATTAAACGTTGGCTCGCTTCAGTGCCTCCACATTCTACCCAGTGTAACGTTTATAAGAGGAATTACATCCCAATCTCGGATAAAAAGGTACCTTCGTATCCCTGGGGGCTAACGATGCATTCACACTCGTGCGGTCATGAATCTTTTGGTACCGAACCCCGAAACCAGCGTATATAAAGGTACTTTTATACAGGTAAATTTTTCTGTTAAAAACTTTACATTTTAGCCACTAAAACGTGCTTTCTAAAGGCGAATGTTTCTGCAACATTTTAATACTTCACGTTTTTGTGTTACTTTCAGCTTTGGTAGTTTCGGTGCAGGTGGATTACTTGAATTCTTTGCTTTTGAAGAAAATATTTACGTTACTTGCATCTAGGTACATTGTTCACATTCATTGCACAAGGTAACTACAATAATTTAACGTGTTTTTCAAAAATGAAAGCTAGTACCTTGTTTTGTTTGTGTTTTAATGTTCATCTAGTAAATAAGTATGGGAGTAGTAGTGGCTCCGACTTACATGTCTTAGGTCGTGGGTTCGAGCCCATGTAGGCGCGTTACATTGTTTAATTAAGTTTATCAAGAGTGCTCTCAACATGGTTAAGGATACGATCGTGAAGAAAGTACAAAATCTAAATAATTTAACATCCACCAATCCACAATCGGCCCGTGTGGCCGTAATAATAATATGGATTAAGGCCCACTCCCACGCACTGTAAGGAGATCTATGTCCCATCAGTGGGAACGTAATACGCTTATTAAATACATAAATTAAAAGATATCTCTTTTATTTCATACGAAAAAAACCGGCTAAGTGCAAGTCGTACTCACACGCACACAGGGTTCCGTAGCACCAAACAATATAATAAAAATATGTTGAAAGCTCATTCATATGCTGTATTGTATTACATTCAACACCAAAACTAAATTTGTTTAACATAGTATGTTAATGAAAATCAAAGTTACTGATGCAGTTTGATGAAAACGTCCCATATCTCAAAAACTAAACATCAAATTTTATTCAAACCAATTTTCTTTGAAAGTATCGTTTTATAGTTGTCAGTATAAATATCTTACACAGTAGTAAGTTTTTCTTATTCTAGCTTAAAACCCTTGTTTAATTATCCCTCCATTAGTTTTAAATCAGTTGACATTACATACACACACTACACACACACGCACACACATGCACACACACACCCACACACACACTATTATTACATTTCGGATTTTATTGTTCTCGTATCTATAAAAACTTAATTGAAATGTAACAATATATTACGAAAGCTATAATCATTTTTGTACGACGGCTCTGCTTTATTTACAGCTTATTCAGCAATTATTTTGTCGTTTGTACGCGGCGACAAAGCATAGCAATGGAAGTTAGCGATAAATTATTCAAAAAAAAAGAAAAACAATTTAATTGATCGCATTTACGAAAAAAAAAATGGGACTGGGCAGGCCATGTCTGCCGGATGCCGGAAAAGCTGTGGGCCCACATTTCACAAAACTGGAGCCCTGAGACAGTTAGACGGGATCGCGGTAGACCGAGGAGAAGATGGCGTTACGCCTAGGATGGCTTTCTCGTTAATTGGCGAGAAGAGGCGCAACATCGAGAAAAGTGGAAGGAATTTTCCTTTGTCCAGGAGTGGGATAATATAGGCCAAAAAAAAAAATTATGTAAGGGCTGTTCTACTTCAAAATTATTTTAGTACTGTATGGTTGACATTCTCAAGAGGGCACTGTTGGTAAACATTTGTGAATTTGTCTGAGAAATTAATGAAAAACAAGATAACGGTGTTAGTTCCAATTAAAGCCATGCTCCAAAAAGCATTCAATACTTGATATTAAATGACTAAGCTTAGTCTAAATTAAAATTATTTTTACGTAATTTATTACGAAACTTCATCTGCCTTTTCCCAACTATGTTGGGTTGGTTGGCTTCCAGTCTAACCGGATGCAGCAGAATACTAGTATTTTACGAGGACCGACTGCCTATCTGTCCTCTACAACCTAGTTAGTTCTGGGTAATACCTGATACCCTTTGGTAAGACTGGTTGTCAGACTTTCGGGTCACTGACTACCTGTAACGACTGTCAAAGATCTACAAAAGACAGCCGGCACCAATATCTTAACGTGCTTTCCGAGGCACGGAGGAAACTTGGTATGTAGTAGGTGGTCACCCATCCACGGACCAACCTAGGCAAGCGCAGCTTAACCAAAAGATCGACCCGAGCGTCAGTTATTATTTAGCCACGAGCTTACAAAACGCCAATCCATAATCAAGCATGATGATCAATGACTTCTCTCACTACCCTGCGTTGGAGCAATTATAGGCTGGTATTTTTTTTAACTAAAAAGCTTTCTACTACTAATTAGGCATCAGCGTTTTTGACTACTTAATTACAAAATACTTTCTACAAAAATTCAAGATACTTAACTGTACTATAAATCACATTCACATAACGAAAGTACAACGATACTCCTTAACATTAGAGAAAAGCAATAAGCTGATCCAACTTATTTACAAATATCTTTTGTCCCGCGGCTTCGCTCGCGTTATGACCGGAAATTACAAATATACACACGGGGATAGTGTAGCTTTCAATTAATAAAATAATTGTCGGGATCGGATCAGTAGTTCCGAAGATTACCCACTACTACACAAACTTACAAACATACAAACTTTACCTTTTCATAATATGTATATGTTACGGCTAAAGATGGGTGTAAACATAAACTTAAGATTAGCCGGCTAAACATACCATAACCTTTTTTTTTATTAAGCTTTGAAAAATGCTTAACGCATACCGCACTGTCCGGGGAGACGGTTTGGTTATGTAGGGCTTACACCCACTAAAAAACACCACCGTGAGCCTACTGTCGCCTTGGTGGATGAGCTGCGAGAACTGCTACGCATGACGTTCGCGACCCATCCAGAGCAACCCGCCTCCGGGCACCAAACTCCTCTGGCGATGTCCGGGCTCACCTGAGACATCGCCACAAAAACGATTAGCCAGCTAAACTTAGGTTAGGTTATGTTAATAGCCTAACCTAAGTTTAGCTGGCTAATCTTAAGTTTATGTTCACACCTATCTTTAGCCGTAACATATACAATAGATAAAATATTATATTAAATAGTAAACTGAGTTTTTACCTACCTCATAACTTATCATTTGCTTGTAGCGAGATGTAATTCCTCCCATCTTCTATGTGTCAAAGTCCCTATGTAAAACAGGACTGCAAGCGAGTACCGAGCAAAATTAATGTAGAACTAATCCCCCGGAGACGCCTGTCTCTTTGCAATCATTAAATAGGTGGATATGCACCTGGCCTTATGTTAGGTATTAGCTAGATCCGATTAAGTTCTATTTACTACGCAAACACGTCATTACTGATGATACATGTTACGCAACGTTTGTTTTGGACATAGGTTTAAGCACTGTTTGATATTATACATATAATTACTTTTAGTAACCTCTGCCTAACCCGTCGGGGATTACAGGCGTGATGTTGTATTATGTACTTTTAGTAAATCACAGTTTCTCAAAAAAGACTGACAGCGTAGCTGCAGAAATGTAATTAAAACATTACTTTGGAGTTATAATAATTTTATAAAGAGCAAGCCAGAGGCCACTATCAGACCCAAACGTGCATGGATTTTTTTTTAAACTGGCTTAGCTTGACTCTAATCTGTTTTTTTTTTTGCCACATTTTCTTTTGAGGAATATGTCCAACATGAGCTCAGCGTCCACGATCGAACATGATTAGGTGCAGCGAGACTAATATCCATGCGTTGAAAGCTAACTGTACTCCTTATATTGTATACGAGGATAAGGATGCAACGAAATAGGGAAGGAAAACCGATGCAAAGTTTTAAGGACACGAATAAAGGTTGGAAGTTATTAAATTTCTTCCAGGTTGTCATGTTGTAACTTGTGTAAGTGCATGAGTGTATGGAATGAAATAATGATATACAGTTTTATATATAACATTATTTTTAGTATATGCGAAACCTGAATATAGTTTGTTCAGAATAAGTAACTAAATAAATCCAATAATTTTTAAACCATGTTATATTTTGTCTCAAAAATATCTGAAAAAAGTTACAAGTTGGACACCGAGCCACATTAAGTACCTACCTATCGCAATAATTTAGGTACCTACTGCCAAATTATTATTATCAATGAGCTCAAAACGACGCTGGAGGCGCGCGCGCGGGAGCGCTACGTGGTGACCACGTTTTTATGCGGACAACCACGTAACAGAACAAGCTTATAACTTTATGATTTTTCATGATACAGTTTTAAAATTTTGTACATAAATTCTTTACATAAAAATACTAGACACGTGCTTCAGGTTTCGCATATACTAAAACTAATGTAGTATATAAAATAAAAAAAATTGCGAAGTGATTATTACGTGTGAAGATGAGAAAGTTAAAGAAACAGCTGATTTAAACGAAGTTTCCAAAAACAAAACACGATTTCAACTATTGATATAGTTGAAAACTACCACTACCATACCTACTACTAAGCTATTGATATTCATAGGTCTCAAGTTCGAACCCAAGACACGCACCTTTGATTTTTTGGATTCATGTGGGTACTGTTTAATTATCGTGTGCTTCGGTGAAGGAAAACATCGTGAGGAAACCAACATGCCTGAGAGATATTTCTCGACGGCATGTAAAGCCTAGTCAGAGGTCCTTGGGCGGCATAAAAACTCTGGCACCGGGTAAGGCACTCACCACACGATAAAGAATATTGATATCAAAAATAGAATTAAATTAAACACTTAACGATGTTTGCAAGAACAGTGAATGTGAAAACGCAGTGTATTTGTGAGTTAATGCAAAACTAAAACTACCAAGAGTGCATTTGTGTAGTTAACATAAAACAGCACAAAATAGAAGACGAAACATTCAAATTGGGCGACAGAGTAGTGCTAGGCTTCTTACGAGCTACTAATATATTTAAATGAACTTAGACTGGGTCGTAGATTGGGAAGTTCTTTGCTGTGACTAGCTTCTACCCGCGACTTCGTTCACATCGAAGAAACATTTCCTATAGCACTCCGCAATAGTGTAGCTATCCATCAATGACAAAAATTTTTAAATCGGATGAGGATTTACGGAGATTCCCTATTTCTTATAAATCCTTTACATACTTTTACCTCTCTGTAATATAATATTATACAGGGTGGCACGGACACCGACTCACAAACGGTTACCACGGGTTCAGCTCATCATTCTGAACACCACCAGATAAAAAAATTTCGTGGGTATTTAAAAATTAATCTGCTTTTCCATATAGTTTCACAGTGTAGATTTTTTTAAACTTGGGAACCGTTTGATCATCAATATTACTTCCACCCAGTGTATTATAATGTCAGTATAGATTGTCAATGGTTTCTTCTGGTCTTGTAATTTTAACATGGTACATTTCGACGCAAGTGTGCAAAGTGTGTCATTGCACTGAAGGCGGTATAGAATGACAGATGCATTTCAAACGACGGTTTTTAACACACTTAACGCTGTGTAACAAGAGGTGTTTCATGCAATTCTGTTGAATTGCATTTTGAGGGTGTGTAAGCAGAACGATTTGTCATCATCAGCCATTGATAAAATCATTTATATCAATGGTTTGCCCAAAAGCACAAAAAAAAACACTAAAATTAAAGGTAATGTTTTAGACTTCCTATCTAGATAGAAATAGATATTCAACTCAATATCGAATACAGCGCCTGGCGTCGTCGCCAAAAAGTAGTACTCAAAAAAAAAAGAAAAAACACAAGTGTCTCATACTTCGTGTTCGCAGTTCTTTCACGAGAACACGTCCCATCTCTACGCTCACAAGTCGCAAGTACGTATCTATCGTCCGCCATCTTGAACTGAGGCTAAAGCGATAAGCTGGAAAAGTCGAAAACGTAGCGTGGCTTCGTTTCAAAGCGCTCGTAAGTATGCTAAATTGTTGTTTATGCTTATGATAATGTTATGGCCTGTACTTGAGGCTCGAGGGCCCATTGAGGCCGAACGCAAGTGGCCTCACCCAATTTTTTGTACAGGAATTTTAATTTATAAACGATTTACCGTTTGGAATGTGATATTTGAAAACGGAAGCGCCAACGTTAACTGTGAATTGAATTATGTATATGAACTTTATGTTTATGGATTGTACAATTATTGTTTTTTTTTTTTTTGTTTGACGAACAATTCCGAAATTATTATATAATAGGTACATAAATTCACGCCCTTTTTCCTATTATTGTAGGCAGAAAACTACAGATTAACACTAGCTTCGATTCCTTGGTCAGAATGTCAGATAGGTACACACGCCGGTTGCAAATACTTCACACCTTACTTGTCTGATGAACATCAGCGCTTTTTTTTTCCGATGGGAAATCATCAAATGACCTCCCCCCACTCTGGGCTGAGCGGAAGGGTGTGTCAGACTTGTACTGACTAAAACCCATCCATGTTCCTTCTTTGCCCTTTGTTTTCCAGGGCCACGGTATCTCTTTCGAACAGTCCCGCAGCCCTGGCAGGCATCGGCCTATGCGGACCCCTACTCGGTTGCTGACATCTCTTTAAGGCGTGGAACACAAACGCGCCGTCGACACGGCCTGTCGTCATAAGACGGAAGGACAGCGAGCTAGCCCATAACTCACCATCCACAGGCCCGCGCCTACTGTGGCCGGGAGCCACCACGTGACCCCCGACGCCGAACATCAGCACTAAGGTCATTTTAATGCGTCCTATCGGCGGCGTCTGGCGTTTCCACTCGCGTCAACCTTTTCCAAAATTATGAATCTTAACTTGACTTAGATACTTGAAGATGTATAATTTTCTAATGAACAAAACATCTTCCTAGCTGCAACAAATCCGCCAATTAAATTCTAAATATATCTACATAAGCATACTAAAAATAATGTTGTATATATACTTAATATTATTATTTTAATCCTGAAAACTGTAAAAAGGAAAAAAATAAAGTAGGTATTCGTCACGTCAGCTCGTTTATTCCGCCGCATATTTATAAAGTGGTTTTATTTACTACGTGTACCTATGTAATTATGCAGGTTCCCGTTTTTTTTAAATATCGTTATGTAAAATACATCGTCGGTGTAATTTACCGGCTATCGCTTTAACTATAACTAAGATTTATGAGTTTTATATGCATAGTGTTAAATTAACCCAACGTGTTTATGAAAATAGCTGGTTTACCTTCCTTTTTATAGTTTGCCTGAGTTGAAGATTTTGATTAAATCGGCAACGTAACGTTGCAATAGAAACGCTCTTATTTTCATCCATCTCAACTTAAATAACTTTCATGGCAACGCGTTACACTTTCTTCATTCTTGAGACAGCAAAAGCAAGGAAAACAAAGAATACAAATTGTCATGCAAAAAAAAGAAATGAAGCACGTGCGATTCACTTGACGGAAGTCGCAAGTCGCATCTACTGCGGTCATGAACAGAATTGGTTGTGTCGCTATAAATGAGCCAACACTAAAAATTTGAATTAAACCAAATGCAAAAGTAAAGGCTTCACGTACTTTCTGTTTAAATTATGCTCATCAATACCAGGACCAAATTAAAACCAAAATAAAGCATACACTAACAAACAACTATCAATTATAAGGTTTTAAACTTTCATGGTCACTAAAATTATTATAACTAGAAGACGGGATGCGCGGAAAAAGTGTGGTTGTTTGGAGGAGTCCTTGAATTTTCTGATAAAATGCAGGGATGCGGACGTCATCCCTGTGTGTGTGAGACTGAAACCTCGTCAGGACATACACGGCTCCGCGAGCTTTCTACGTAACGCGAGTGTTAAATTGTTGCGTAAGGACAGCACGGTTGGCGCAGTGGTTGAGCGATTGACTGCTGCGCTTCGTGTCGCGGGTTCGATTCCCGCACGGAACAAATATTTGTATGGCCTACAGGTAGTTGTTCCGGGTCTGGCTGTTTGTGTATGTGAATTTAAATGTTTGTAAACGCACCCACGATACAGGAGAAATTCCTAGTGTGGGGCACCGTTTTTAAAAAAAAAAAATAATAATAATAATAATCCGGAATACCAGATACCAAATGGATGTGATCCACCGTGAGTTATATTGAATGCAGTGCTTTGTTAACAGCTAGTGATTTCAATGTTTGTGACCGTATTACCTATTTGCAAGCCGAACGCTCACGAGAGATTATAATCAGCCTATTAATGTTCCCACTGCTGGGACGCAGGCCTCCTCTCTAGGAGAGGGAATGGGCTATAATCCACCACGCGGGCCCAGTGCGGGTTGGTAGATGTCACATGTCTTCGAATTTTTGGTTCTAGGACATGCCGGTTTCCTCACGATGTTTCCCTTCACCGTTTTGAGAGCAGTGGTGATGAAATAACTTACACAAAGTAATGCGCCTGGCTGGGTTCGAACCCACGACTTACTGTTCGTAAGTCGGGGTCTCCACCACTGGGCCACCGCTGCTCACGAGAGATTAGTGCATTGAAAAAACAACGAAAGTATGAATCACTAATTCAAAAACAAAAACCGGTGAGCCACTACAATGATAACTCACAAGAAAGTCGAACGGTTGTCAATTTGTCTAGCAAGGAATTGTCACAAAGTGCTCTTAAAGTCCTTGAGAGAGGGTTGAATTTTGCTCCAACTCCGAAACGCATACCTTACGAAGAGGTGATCGGAAGTGTAGAGGAAGCGATAAGACGAAATATGATACCGGCGAGTGATGCCGATGTGCTGAGACAGGACACTGCCGTAGTGTTACGTCACGCTAAACCTCCAACATCGAACATCACTGCTGAAGAATTAACCGCATTACGTGACCTCCGCATGGATGAGAACGTACTTGTACTCAAAGCGGACAAAGGTAATACTACTGTAGTCATGAACGTTACTGAATACGATAATAAGATCCGTAAATTATTGAGTGATGTGAACACCTACAAGCAAGTAAACTACAACCCGCCCGACGGCACGAACGAACCGCAGTACACGCAAAATAATAACGAAGTATCAACATATTATTACAGATGATACAGCCAAGTACTTGCTCCGTCCTAGAAATATACAGCCCCCAAATTATATGGATTACCAAAAGTACACAAGCAAAATGTTCCGTTACGGCCCATAGTCAGTCAGATTGACTCGCCCACCTACTACCTAGCGAAACACGTAGCTTCTGTTCTTCAACCATTAGTTGGACATTCAACATCTTATGTGAAAGACTCTCGACATCTCATTGACATCTTGCAATCCATTAATCTCCAAAGAAATGACGTAATGGTCAGCTTCGATGTTGAGTCCCTATTTACCAATGTACCAGTGGCGGACTGCATGGAAGTAGTTAAGGTAAAATAGCAAGAAAATAACATCTCTCTGGAATACGTGAAATTACTACATCACTGCTTATCTACCAGTTACTTCATATATCAAGGTCAGTACTACCTGCAGATTGATGGTGTAGCCATGGGTAGTCTAGTGGCTCCAGAGGTAGCCAACATTTGGATGGAACATTTTGAAGAGTTGGCGGTCTCTACTGCATACACACCTATAAAATTGTGGAAAAGGTATGTTGATGACGTCTTTGGGATCATTGAAGGAGACCAACAAGAGGTAGAACTATACTTGGCACACCTTAACAGCATACATGGTAAAATAAAATTTACCTACGAGATGAAAAATGAGAGGACAATTCCATTCTTGGACGTGAAAATAGGGGTCCGTACTGACGGTTCTCTAAGCCACTCAGTCTATAGGAAATTGACTCACACGTATCGATATCTACACGCTGATTCTCAGCACCATCCCAGACAGCTGTACTCTGTAGTGACTTCACTCACCAACCGCACATATGATCTATGCGACGAGGAACATTTACGTGCTGAGCTAACATATGTGCAGAGGGTCCTACAGAGAAACGGATATACAGGGAAACCCGCGCAACCTAAACCAAACCCTGGTTGTAAGCACCGGAAGTGCGAGGTTGAGAGTCAGCCGGCATTTTTGGCATACGTGAGGGGAGTGACAGATAAGGTTGCCAACATTCTTCGGAAATACGCCGTAAAGACTATCTTCACTCCTTTCAAAAAAGTGTCTCAGATGCTGCGTTCGCCGAAGGATAATTTTCCACTGGAAAAGCCCGGTGTTTACAAAGTGGACTGCAGTTGCGGCAAGTCTTATATCGGTCAGACGAAACGTACGGTGGCTTGTCGAATATCGGAACATATCAGGGCGGTGAAGAACAACGACACCCAAAAATCAGCCATAGCTCAACATCTCCTGGAATCAGGATCGAACCACTGGATTGAGTTACATAACCCT
This sequence comes from Noctua janthina, assembly GCA_963576755.1. Classification (NCBI taxonomy): domain Eukaryota; kingdom Metazoa; phylum Arthropoda; class Insecta; order Lepidoptera; family Noctuidae; genus Noctua; species Noctua janthina. The sequence goes on from OY755055.1 coordinate 14,024,848, forward strand.
CAGGTCATCTCGACAGAACGCCACTGTATCCCTAGAGAAGCTATTGAGATCACCAAATATAAGAACTTCAATCGGGAGGATGGGTTTCAACTGTCCTGTGAAACCAGTGGTCCAGCTGTGTAAAAAGCGGAATAGTGCCGAAAAAAGTTCGCGAGCAGACACAGTGAGTTTCGTGTGTCGGGAAAATAATCGAGTTGTGAGTGACAGTGGTAGTGGTACTGAGTGCAAAAAACGAACAAGAAAGAGGGTAGACCGATTTGTCTGCTCATAAACACCCACCCGCAATAACTTCAGTTTATCCGTGATCATGGTGCTTGCAACAGCGCCGAAATATCGGGAACTCAAAGAAAACAATAAACATGGTAAATATCCCGTCTTCTAGTTATAATAACTATCAATTAGTGCCTCAATAAACAACATCTAATAAACGGTCCAACTGAAGCCAAACAACTGCAACAAACTAGCAACATGAGCCCAATCTTCCATAGTTCATAACAAACCCATATTTATCTGTACCCCATTAAAGGCTCTCGTCCACTGCAACCGAAGGCTAAGCTTCGCGCGTGTACTTAGCTTTGCTATGTATGAATGTATTAGGCGAGCCACGCCCATCATGAATAGCATAGTCGGCCTTTAATGTGCCCACTGTCTGGGACACACGCCACCTGTCTATGAGAGGAATGAGAGGAAGTGGGCCATAATCCACCACGGACACCTGGATGTCACATCTCTTCCATTTTTTTTTGTTCTGGGATAAGTCGGTTTCCCCACTGTGTTAAGATTAGTGATAACAAAATAATTTACACAAAATAATACCTGCATTCAAACCTATGATCCACAAGTTATAAGACAAGGCTGATTCCACTGGTCCCCGCACGAAAGCGTCTGGCAGACGAACCAACTGCGCCGCTAAAATGGCAAAACTTTTCTCCATGCTTCATCATCTTCATGCATCTTTCTTCTACTCATCATCCTTTTTAACGGTGAACGCTTGACTTTTGTTTTCGCTTTGTATGAATATGTAGGTGGTCATACAAAGCATCGTCATAGTCACGGCGACGCCACACACGAATGCGGAACAAATGATGCAAATGAACTGGGAGTCTACTACCAGCTATTTTAACATTATCATTTAAATTTTACTTCAGTGGGGGAAAGAGATGCAGCTGTACAGGACGTATAGCCTCATCGCTTTCCCACACTTCTTTCAGCAGTTTTATTTCAAAATTACTTCAGTGTGGATAACAGATGGAGCTATAAGTCATGTACAGCTGTATACATCCTGTGTATTAAAATAATACTGGAGGTTGACCCCCTGCTCAGCTAACAGTGCAGACCTTAGCTTGCACATCCTTGCAGTGGACGGCCGACTTTTATCTGTGCGCCATTAATTCGTGCAACGATTACGCGGAGCCGGGCGGATCCGACACATCCGCCCTCCTAATGACCTGGATTTATAGCACTAGATAGTATTAACTCCACGAGGATTTAAATGTAGATATGTGGATGTAGTTACGACTGTTTGTTATTGATGCTGTTGTTTGAAGGAAGAGCGTGTTATCTTTTCTTAGATTTTTGCTGTTATGACTGAAATGACTGCGGCGTTGCTCTAGTGGTTGCAAGTGTTAGTAGGAGTACTGCTATGCATGATGTCTTAAGTTCGATTTCCATTTCTGGCAAACTGTTGTTGAGTTTTCGATCTGGAATTTATGTTCAGTGTACCTGGATTCTAGATTTGTATTAATGTATACAATTGATAGCAACAGGTCGACCTCTATTACATGGGACTTAAATATTGCTGGTGTATGTACTAGATACACCTCTGCTAACTTTTCGGGGTTAACAAGCATGATGGTACTATATTGGTACTATATTAAGTTCAAGATAATGGGCACTTTTGCATTAAATTATTTGAGATTTTTGCAGTTTTGTTCTCTCACGAGAATAATAAAATTATTACCTTTATACTTAGGCATCGCTCAGTTCTCGAGCAGAGTCTCACTAACAAGCTAAATCAACCGATCTACCGCACTAATGAGCGCTCACGCGTCAATTACTCCAAAATCAAGGGTGCGATGTTTCTGCACCATTTGCGGACAAAACCTACCTATTATATTGAAATATTTATTATACGAACAATGCCGCCATTGAAATTGAAATGGAGTCAGTTTTTAACTTTCTTAGGACTCATTGTCGTTGCCGAAGAAGGCTTACAAAAAGCTGGTTTGATGACCTAGTGGCATTTATAGGATATTGGTCGAAGATTACCACGCACAGGAACAAGTGGCCTCAATCCCGCGGCTGGGCAAAGGTCTTCCCCATTCCCTCCACCTACCAGCTGACATAGTACAAGTTTATTAAATAAAATATATATATTTTTAATATATTCCGTTGAGATAAAAGATTTTAAGCTATCATGGTTAATAACATTATCATTAACATGGTAAATATCCCATTTTTAGTGTTAATGATATTCCGTTGAGGTCGAATAAGTTAGGATGCGGAGATCAAACTCCGACTAAACCTAGCAGCTACTTATAACTAAACTAAAGATATTTATTTATTTAAACTTCATGCACAATAGTGATACATAGGCGGACCTAATGCCACAAGGCATTCTCTACCAGTCAACCTTTGGGTTACATAAGAAAACATTGTGATAGGGTACAAAATAACTATATAAAAAATAACTTCTTGCTAGATATTGTTTGTAAAGAATTACTAACTGCCCTACGTATTATGTTGCAAGTAACAATACAATGTAGACTGTTTTGATACGTTCACCCCGCCCCGCAGGTCATACGATTCTACAGGCCTGATAGTTACCGTCACTGTTGAGGCCTATATCATCCCACTGCTGGGCCTCTCCAGCTTTCAGTTCTTTCGATTCAGGCTTAATACGATAATATTTACCTAAAAATCATTAGTTGTTAGTATTAACCGACACCATCATTTTCTTTATAAGCCCACGGCTGGACGTAGGTCTCTCCAACTGACGTTCAGCTCGACTCTCGGCAACTCTCATCCAGCCACTACCAGCCCTCCTGCGAAGATCGTAGCGATATTTTATTAATTAATTTAGTAACATTAATCAATTAACCAAAACAGTGAAATATTTGACAGCTATTTGCAATATTCTAACTATCAGAATGCACGACTATAAAAGGCGAAGTGCATTCCTTTGCTTTTAGAGCAATCCGACTGAAGTTAGCACGTTTATCAATAGTGTTAGAGCAGTGGGCAATGAATTCTGTAACTTTGAGTTCCGTACTTTGCTATTCGGCTTACTGAAACTATTCACCGATGTCTAGTCTTGTTTATTCTAGCGTTTTGGTTTCAATTCGTCTAGGCTTTGCGATGGAAGGAGTTGGTTTGTATCAAAAGCTACAGTATCATCCTCACTAATCTATACCAGTATTAGTAATGCAAAGCTGACTACGGCTGTCTGTTATTACGGCTGGACGGATTTTGATGTTCGGTAAACAGATAGACCATTTCCTGGTTACATTCCCATGTGATAATTTACGACTACCACGCAAAATCCTGTACATAATATTTACAATTTATATGTTGGCATTACATAATTTTTAAATCTTCTTATTTATCGTGTGGTTAGTGCCTAACCTGGTGTCAAAGTTTTTATGAATTTATATTATAAAGCTGAAGAGTTTGTGTGTTTGGTTGAACGCGCTAATCTCAGGAACTACTGGTTCGATTTCAAAAATTATTTTAGTGTTGGATAACCCATTTATCGAGGAAGGTTATAGGCTATAAAATTTCACGCGGACGAAGGTCGCGGACAACAGCTAGTTTTTAAATAAAAATCAAGAAATGGATGTTCGACCAGTTTTTTAAAGTAGGTATCTATTTATATGCTGTGCTACGCACGTTATGTGACAATCATAAAAGTTAGTGTGTCATACCAATCACTGGTAAATAAACAGCTTACTAGTGCACAGTTGGTTGAAAACAAATAATTCAGAACGGGTACGGAACCCAAATCATTAAGATATAGGCTACTCCTCTCAAAACTGTGAAAGAATACAACGCGTGGAAACCAGCATGTGCTAGAACCAAAAATTCGAAGCACTGGGCCCGCTTGGTAGATTGCAGGCCTCTTTTTCACAGAGAGGAGGTCTGTGGCCCAGATGGGAACATTATACAATAATTAATTATTATACACCGTGATTTTCTTGTCGTCTTACACCGGCAGCCCACTTCATGTATCCTATGACTATTATAAAAAAATGACATACATAAAAAATAAATTTATATTTATGAGATTTGAAAAATTTAAAAATAAGAATATTATTAATTATTATGACGCATGACGTAGTTGAAACACCCTGTTGCGAGCGATGATCTTCTCGACTCGTGCACTGGGCAGGTATGTTCTACCGTTTGACACGTAAACATTATTAACAGGATGTTTCATAATTCTAATGAATTATTAATTTTTCTTTGTACCTAATATCTTAATTAATGTTAAAATAGAAATAATCGTGCCTAGAGGTATTTTATGTCGGGTACATTGAGTGGACAACCTTTCTAAGACGACTAAAAAGTCACGGTGTATTATTTCTTCTAAGTTTATGCCAGGCAGATTTAATATGAAAAATAGCGGAACTTTTCCTACTACTTATTGCTATATTAACAGCCTGGTTATGTAAATAAGTAATATATTACATAAACAGCTATGTATCGGTAACAGGGAACACAAACCACATCGCATTTCCCTCATACAAAATATATGACAAATGCTATCGACCACAATGCGGTCTGGCACCAACTGCTACAACATTTGTGTATGCACGTACATGCTGGCTGGTTAGCTTTCTGGCATATTGCAGTTTTCAGGGAATACTTCGGAATATTTACAATACCACAAAAATAAATTTATTTTAGAATTTTCTAGAGAAAAAATTCTGCACCCTAGATAAGCTGTACAATGTCTAAACTCATATAACCGCGTTGTTCTACTAAACTGCGAAACGAATTTCGACGTGGTTTCCACATATCTGTGGTAAATAATAATATAGAAATTTACTCTGGAAGGTAAAGACGTCATGTTCCGGAGGTGACTGGGGTAGACCTGAGAGTGGCGGTACGCAGGCTGAAAGCCAGAAACACCGCCCCGGGACCCGATGGCTTGCCTGGCAAAGCCTGGGTCCTGGCCTCTGAGGCTCTCGGGCCCCGACTGGAAGGGCTCCTAAGCGCATGCTTGGAGAGAGGCCAGTTTCCGCTTCGTTGGAAGACGGGGAAGCTGGTCCTCATCCGGAAACCAGGGCGCCCTGCGGACTCTCCGTCCGCATACCGGCCCATCGTGTTGCTCGACGAGGTGGGCAAGCTCTTCGAAAGAGTCATTGCCAATCGCCTTGCCGGGCACCTTGCGGGGATGGGGCCGGATCTTGCGGAACACCAGTTTGGTTTCCGCAAGGGGCGCTCCACGGTGGACGCCATCATGCGCGTGAGAGCCCTCACGACGGGGGACGCGGTGTCCCGGGGCGGGGTCGTCTTGGCGGTGTCTCTTGACATCGCCAACGCCTTCAACTCCATGCCCTGGAGCTGCATTAGGGAGGCACTCCGGTATCACCGGGTGCCAACCTACCTTCGTCGTGTGGTCGGGGACTACTTGACGGATAGGGCCGTCATCTACCCCGGTCAGAGCGGAGAATGGAACCGGCGAGAGATGTCGTGCGGTGTTCCACAGGGATCGGTTCTAGGACCGGCCCTGTGGAACATCGGTTACGACTGGGTGCTGCGCGCCGACCTCCCTACCGGCGTCAGCGTAGTTTGCTACGCTGACGACACGCTGGTACTGGCACAAGGGAGGTCGCACGAGGCGGCGGCCGAAAACATGACACGCGGGGTTGCGATAGTCGTGGATAGGATCCGGCAATTGGGTCTCGAGGTGGCATTGCACAAGTCCGAGGCCATGTGTTTTCATGGGCCTCGGAATGCGCCACCGTCGGGATCCCTACTGACGGCAGGAGGGGTTTCCATCGGCGTCGGGTCGACGTTGAAGTACCTAGGACTCGTCCTCGACAGCCGGTGGAACTTCGTGGAGCACTTCCGACGTTTGGCTCCCAAACTGGAACGGACAGGGGCTGCCTTCAAGCGGCTCTTGCCCAACCTGAGGGGTCCAAACGCCTCCTGCCGGAGGCTATACGCGGGGGTCGTGCGGTCCATGGCCCTTTACGGGGCCCCGGTGTGGGCGCGTTCTTTAAGGCGGCAAGCCGCCCACTACCTGAACACGCCCCAAAAGGTGATAGCCATAAGGCTAATCCGGGGGTACCGCACGATCTCCGGCGAGGCGGCTAGCCTCCTTGCCGGATTGCCGCCATGGGATCTGGAGGCGATAGTCCTTGCGCGCCTGCATGAATGGCGCGCGGAGGCACTGCGTCGGGGGGAAACTCCGCTGCCGCGGCAAATTGCAGCTCAGCGGACAGACCTCCGGCGTGATATCATGGCGACATGGAGAGAGCGACTGTTGCAACCCCGTGCAGGGCACGCTACCATAGTGGCGATAAGTCCCCTCTTTGAGGAGTGGCTAGAGAGGCGCCACGGCGCCCTCACCTACCGCCTGACGCAGATGCTCACCGGACACGGTTGTTTCGGGAGGTTCTTGCACCGAATCGGGCGGGAGGAAACGCCCGGGTGTTTCCACTGCGAGGATCGTCCGGAGGACACGGTGGAGCACACCGTAGAGGTCTGCCCCGCTTGGGCGGAGCACCGCCGTGTCCTTGTAGCGGCGATTGGCGGCGGCGATCTCTCGCGTCCGGCCCTGGTTCAAGCCATGGTCCGGAGCGAGAGGGAATGGGAAGCCGTCACCACCTTCTGTGAAGCAGTCATGCTAGTGAAGGAGGTGGCAGGACGTGAGAGGGAAAGAACCTCACGTCCCAGCCGCCGCGGGAGACGCCCTGGGCGTCGGGGGTCACGTGGTGGCTCCCGGCCACCGTAGGCGCGGGCCTGTGGACGGTGAGTTATGGGCTAGCTCGCCGTCCGGCCGTCTTATGACGACAATCCGTGTCGACGGCGCGTTTGTGTTCCACGCGCGCCTCAAAGAGATGTCAGCAACCGAGTAGGGGTCCGCATGGGCCGATGCCTGCCAGAGCTGCGGGACTGTTCGAAAGAAAAAAAAAGGTAAAGACGTCATTTCGATGTTTTATCAAATCGTTAAGCCGTGCGATACATGGCCGTATCGGTATTGTTTGTTGTAATTACAAGCTGTTGACATGGTTATGTTTGGTGATGTGTTGGTCTGGTTCCTTAAGCAGGAGACGCCAGTGTAGCCGCGACATCCAAATTTTTGGATTTGATTGAAAAAATTTAACAAAATATGACTTTTTCATGAAACAGTCATTCAATGGTATTAAATGAGCTTAAAGGTTTGTCATATTTTGTTAATATACAGCCTGACCTGCAAATTGAATTTCGGGGGTTTCCCTGGCGCTTTCCCCAGAGAAAGTGTGAAGTTTGTGTCATATAAAATTTCACTAACTGACAGATTAAGCACCGCCTAAACTACTGGCTTGGGTGCAGGGTGAGCGAAAGTGAGTCTTAAGGGAGGGTTTTTTAAAATTAAAATCCTGGATGAAAATTTGAATCGAAGTTCGTCTTTTTCCGGATAGGAAATCCTATCGGGCCCAGGCCTAGTAAACTATACACACTCATTTCGCCAGATAAGTATGCATTGGGAGGTTAACATTTTCACCAACAAAACAACTTTCAAATAAATCATTCTTTTAATCAACAAAGAGGTTCTATAAAGTGGCGTTCATCATTAAGTAAATGACAATAAATTGTAATTATTTGACGTGTTCGTCCTTCACACAAGGACATTGTACACACGTTTGTATCATTTATTCATCAGGGTGACCTTACGCAGCCGAGTTTTGTTTGCACTGAACTAAGACCCGGTTTTCACTATGTGAAACCTAAATGGCGCTATTGGATATCTAACTTTCGGCGCTAAGTTGAGGGTTGAAATTTCACCAGTGCAATAAAACATATGCGCTCCTTAAAGTGTTCCTTAATGTTAGTGAAACCGGGGCTAATGTCTCATAAACAACGCGACATATTATTTTATAGGACGTGTGTTATGGCTCGTTGTTAGTAAATAACTTTGTGTTTAATGTTCTTTTTTTGTGTTGTCATCAAATTGACCTCACCTTCTAGTCTGACGAGTTTGTTCCTTTTGATTTCTTTACAGCAAAATCTATCTGCAAGGAATGTGTCATGGTATAAAGCTACACAGATTAATTTTGTCGCATATAAAATACTCAAAAAGTATAGTATGGTAAGTTTAAATTTAAATACTCTAAAACACAATTTAAATACTCTTCTATTTAATAGAATATCAAAGATAAATATTTAAAACAAATATTTACTTTTATGAACAAATTAACTTTTATTTGTGTTCTAAATTCAAAAATATTTGAAATTTCTATTTTTCACATTAGGCTGTTTAGCGGCATCATAGCTTTGCTTCTTTTTCTACCTGACGAAAGCAAAGTGCGGAAAAATGCAAATTAAATCATAGTTTCATAATAATTCGTATATTGAAAAACGTCGCTAGATACGCGTGGGTATTTGTTACTAAGTTTCCCCACTTATATCAAAATGTACTGCAGGAAAACTTCAATACAGTGTTCTCATAATATAATATCTCCGAATGTATATAGATGCCGCCCGTTCAAATATTTCTTCCATTCCCCGACGTTGCATAAGGAGAGCAATCAAAAAGCACACTTGCAGGCGATGAAAATAGATTCGCATTTTACAAAATAAGAAAGAAACTTTTAAGATCTTTTTCCAAGGGAAAGTTTAATCTTTTTTTCATTGAATACTTTGTAAAGCAAAGCAATGTTATGTGCTTATGTATGTGTAGCTGACTACAGCTTACAGGAGCCCGCTTTGAGCGGATTACGCTCAACAATGGGTTTCATGCGATTTAAAGATTATTTGTCCACAAGGGATACAATTTTCGCCGAGAAAAGGAAGAGAGGGATTAACTAGCATAGACCAACAATATGCACATAAAACAAAGAAAAAACCAATCAAGTTGCAAGTCATGCCTTTTATTATAAACATGCCTGTAAGAGAAACATTTTCCCAGCAGTGGGAGAGTAATAGGCTGGTATTATTATTATACAGGATGTAAACGGACCCTTCACGAAGCCGTCAACCGAGCATTATGTACATCAAACCAAGTCACTTTACGGAAAAATTATTGCTGGGAAACAACTTCTCTTTTTGGGGTAAAAAAATCACATTTTACGGTAGGACTCAATGTAGCTCATTCAAAAAACTGTGCTGATGGATGGATTGAATAGTACGGGGGTCGTGGACATGTTTATTCTTACATTAAAATTGGGTATTTAAAAAAAAAAAGGGAAAATGTTGGAACTTTCACTCCCAATATCTCCGTAACTAGAAGGCTTCCAGGTATGGTCTAGAACAAAAAAAATAATCACAATGACGGGGAGAGCAAGTGCCTTTCGGCTTCGTTAAGGGTATTAAGCATAAGCATAGCATAATCAGCCTATAAAGTTCCCACTGCTGGGACACAGGCCTCCTCTCTTTGAGAGGTAATGGGCTATAATCCACCACGCGGGCCCAGTGCGGGTTGGTAGATGTAACATGTCTTCGAATTTTTGGTTCTAGGACATGCCGGTTTCCTCACGAAGTTTTCCTTCACCGTTTTGAGAGCAGTGCTGATGAAATAAATTACACAAAGTAATGCGCCTGCCTGGGTTTGAACCCACGACTTACTGCTCGTAAGTCGGGACCGCCACCACTGGGCCACCGCTGCTCTCAACTTAAGGGTATTGTTACATCCTTTATATCATACCCGCGAACTTAGGGTTCCGTATCACGTGAAGTACGGATATACTTCTGTCCAAAACCCCATAGTTTTCAAAACCATATGATGAGAATCGTATGACGCCATGATAGTGACCATGTCAGTACCTAATCTGAACAATACTCAACTGGTACCTACCAATAGATGGGCAGACAGACAGACGTGTCCACTTCGTAATAGAGGGCTATTACACCGTTGGTACGGAACCTTAAAAAATCGAAAGGAGAACTGACATTAATCCATCTTGGAAGTCGGTGAACCGTCTCCGGACTCAAGTGGGAAAATGTAAGTCCAACCTCGTTAAGTGGGGCTACCTCAACGGAATGGCTGCGAGATGCGGATGTGGAGTTGTGTCGAAAACTATGCTCCACCTCCTTTCCTGCCCTCTAAGCCCAAAAACATGCAGCCGAAGTGACCTCTGCGATGCCACCGAGGACGCAGTGGAAGTGGCGAAGTTCTCGGCTAATAAAATATAAATACTGTCGTGCCAGCGACAAGAAGAAAAAGAAGAATCCATACTTTCTCATTAAAGTCAAACTGTTTAGATTTCTACACTAACTTACTCGTAGTAGGTACCTAACATTATAAAACCTTCGGCAAGTTAGCATATGCCATGAGCCGAGATGATGGTTTCCAATTACCTATTCGATATTAATTGTTCCGGAATTAGGTCACCGTGTTGTAATTTCCCCTGAGTACAGTAGGTACGCTACTGAAGGTACCGGTACAGCCCTTATAAAAGAACTTACGTAATTAAACCGCGTGCTATAGTATCTATGACCAGCATAGTATTTTTTGTTGGGACAAAACATACGCAGAAATAGTCCGCTCAAAACTGTGTGATTATTTCCTCAAAAAACCATCTCAGACACTACTCTGCATGGTCCTAATATGATATGACTATCTTATGCCCGCGGCTTCACCCACGGGATCGTACTACCGAGATAAAAAGTATCCTATGTGTAAATCCAGGTTATAAGCAATCTGTGTGCCAAAATTCATCCAAATTCGATCAGTAGTTTTTGCGTGAAAGAGTAACAAAAATCCACCAATCTATCCTTACTAACTTTCGCATTTGTAATATTAGTAGGATTAAGACAATATCCAGACATTGTCTTAATCCTATCTTAACCTTAAAAGAGACTGTTTCAGTGTTTTTTAAAAGACTGAACAAAAAAATGGAGTGTAATTTTCAGAATAATCACATAAGAAACATCGATTGAGCTAAAAGTATATATTGTTCAAGGTAATAAATATCGGAACTCAACGGATCAACACCTTAAATACGTCTTAATTAGTATTATTAAGCTCAAAATGAGCTTAAACAAACCTCCTCGTTCTAATTCGCGTACAGACGCGCCCAGTATTACGAACAAACTGAGGTATCATTATCTTAATGCTTCAGAGCGGGAATATTCTGTAACCTAATAGGCCGAACAGTGAAACTGAATAAATAACGCACTAGCCCAAGCACACAGTGATAAGCGACAGCGGAAGCGACTCACTCCAAAGTTTACGTAACTTTTGCTCCCGACAAATTACACACGAGGAGATCCAACTAAAACTATGTAAGATGCAAACTAGGACTAAACAGCGTTAGTAATTTAGACGAAGTAAATACGAATGTTGTGGCGAAGTAAATATTGAACTAAATTAACGATATACTAAGTAAACTTAACTAGTGTGTTTGCGTTCATGTAGATAGACATGGAAACAAATATGTAGGACAAATACCAGTTTTATTTCTAGACAGTAACTTGTTCGGTAAGCTGTAATATGGAACAAGTATTTAAATTGTAAAGAGACTCCTCTTTTTATGTCAAAGCGATGGAATTTTTGCATATTGATAGTCATGTAGCACGAACCGTTTAATTTAATTCGCTTTTATTGAAAGGATTTTTGCGTGGCATATGGCACAAGTGAGGAAATTGAAGTAAAATCAATGCGAATTTATTCAACTCAGAAATCAGCGCCCGGAGAAATGTAATAATTTGTTTGGTCCGGAGTCGGCTTCCAGTGTAACCGGATGCAGCTGAATACCAGTATTTTAAATGGAGCTACTGCCTATCTGACCTCCACAACCAAGTTATTACTGGGTAATACGATACCCATTGGTAAGACTGGTTGTCAGACTTTCTGGCCACTGACTACCTGTAACTGTACATGTTTAAAATAGAAAATAAGAGAAATAACGTGTATATGATGTAAACCTCACACCAGTGGTTACACTTCGACCTTGAACTGGCCTAGCATATTATGGCTTTTCTATAGAAAAAGGGGCTAGATTATACTGGTTTTGTTACCAGTGAGACGCTACCTACAACCTTCATCAACGGACATACCGTAAAAAGAAGAATTTAGAATAACTTTTACACGTCGTCAATATTCGCGCGGCCTCTCAGTCCGTCACAATATCCTCAGAGCAAATCAATGGTGTCACCGCGGCGCGATGATCGGCTGCATCATGTTTTATGCCACCTGCTAACGTTATGTCATAAATTAAACCGCTTGTTTTCATACTCCTCTGACATTCCACGAAAATAACGGACAAAATGTCACAGAACCGTAGTTGCTTAATTTGTAAATAGACACACCATATTTAGTTAACTGGAACACGAAGAAAACTTTGACTTTCGACTACTTTCGGCTTAGTTTACGACTTTGCGTCAATACTTTGTACTTTATTGGACAGATTTCCATACGCAATCTGATTAGGGGTAGAAAAAATATTCGCACGCGAAGTTACATAAAAGGTCCGCTCAAGTATACGCAAGTCAAAGTACGGCAGTCAAGTATGGCAAGTGTACCTGTCCTTATTCCCATAGCCTGTTTGCACGACCTCGGGCCAAGGCGGTAAATAAGAGGAATTTGTCAGTGCCATCAACATGTTATTTGATTATGTAATCTCAGTCCAGGCACGAGAGATGCTCTCGGGCGGAAACTATCGCCGGAGAATCGGCTACAACTATTTCTTCGGAAGTTGTTCGAAAATTTGTGTGAATTTTTCTCCGTCGACTTTATAGGTCTACATGTTCATGTTTCTTTTATGTTTTCTATGTTTATGTAGTACTAAATAACACAATTTCATCAACTATAAAAAGGGAATTAATACTTTCTATTTTAGACTAGGTATTCCTGATTGATTGAAAGTTGCGCTGCCAATTTTCCGAAGTAAAAAAATATCCATGTGACAACAAAATGTGTTTTTTTTATATTTTTGTGCATTTTATATAGGTCAAAACACTTAAATATGAAGACAAAAGGCTGTCCAATACGTGCTTGAAGCTGAGATGTGGGCCCTTGACATTGACCTCATTTGCAAGCTTAAGGCCCGTTTCATCCCTCTCAATTTTGTCATAAATTACTGCCCTATTGATCCGGAGGCAAAGAGAATGGAAAGAGGAAATCCTGAAACCGTTTGGAAAGAACTGAAGTGTCGCTTTGCAATTACATAAAACATAGTAGTTAATTGTGAAGTAAATTGACATAATAATATGAAACTTAAAACCAACTTACATAAGAAATAATTTCATTTAATCTGCAACTTAAACATATCATATGTCATAGCAGCATTTAATATTCCACATAAATTGTATCCTGCTGCAAGAACTTACAAGAAAATTAATAATACTCTGCTCTTACTAAGAAAGCATCTTGAGTATTCTACATCACCGTACCACTTCGCCCCGCCTTGGTTTGCGACGGTTCAAATACTACTGCACTGGGCTATATAATAATGTCAACGCTAGTGTTACCATGTTCATGGATTGATTATTCTGTGTGGATAGTGAATAGTGATGAATTGATGTGTCGACTTGGTATCGAGATGTATGATTTGTATGTTTGTGTGTTTGAATATGCAGAGGTGACATTAAATTTGCATTTGTTTTTTTTTTGCTAGATAGTCATTTGTTTTGAGTTCGTAAATTGGCGTGCCATCCATTAGTCTATCGTGATTTTTTAGACACTCGGTAAAAGATGATATCTTTTAAAGTGCAGACACATATGAGACGTTTTAGAGATAGTAACTAGCAATGACAAACCGTGCATTGTTTCAAATGCCTTTATGGCAAAATTAAAAAACACGTCTGCTCTAATGACACGCTTTTTAATTTAAAAAATACTTATTCCAATGGGAATACCCTTACTATGATTTTTTTTCGGTTTCAGCAACTAATTTGAATTTAAATAGATCGCCATTATTTTCGCAACAGTAATCAGAAACCTGTCTGTTTTCGCTCGAAACCTTATTACTCGTATCTATCGAAAGACGGTACCAAGTTGACTCAGCTGTTGTGAAGGGTCAACCAACTTAATGAAGCTTTAATGTATAATAACCTCATCAATGAAGGCCAATATTTATGATCCACCTACGGACTTATAAGGTCTTTGTAAAGACCTTAGTGTTGTTCTAGAAGACAGCGCTTTATTAAACGAAAAAAAGAAGATAGACATAACTGCATTATTAATTCAAAATTGTCTATGATAACCTCTTCAATGAAGGGCACTATTTATGATAGACCTACATACGTACTAATAAGATATTTGCAAAGAGCTTAGTTTTTTCTAGAAAAAAAAGGCTTTGTTAGGGGCCAAGTTCTGGTCTAACGGAATATAAATACTGTCGTACCAGCGACACAAAGAAGAAGGAGCGAAGGAAAATAAAACGAAAACGAAGCGGGAGGGAAGTAATTTAAAATGTGTATAATAACCTCATCAACAAAGGGCAAAATTTATGATCAACATATAACCTAATAAGGTATTTGTAAGAAGTTTAGTTTGTTCTCGAAAATAGCTCTTCATTAGAGGCAGAGAAAAAAAACGAGAAAAACGAAGCAAAAGGGAACAAAATCGAATATCTAATATAAAAATGTATATAATTAACTCATCAATGCAGAGCAATAATTATGACCCACTTACGTACTTATAAAAGCTTTGTAAAGAGCTAAGTTTGTTCTAGAAAATAGGAGTTCATTACGGACAGAGGAAAAAAAAAGCGAAGCGGGAGGGACCAAAATTGCATTATTAATTTTAAATTATTATAACTAGAAGACGGGATATTTACCATGTTTATTGTTTTCTTTGAGTTCCCGAGATATTTCGGAGCTGTTGCAAGCACCATGATCACGGATAAACACAACAACAACAACAAACATGGATAACAATAAACATGGTAAATATCCCGTCTTCTAGTTATAATAATTTTAGTGACCATGAAAGTTTAAAATGTTAATTTTAAATTGTCCATAATAACGTTTTCAATAAATCGCAATATTTATGACCCACCTACTTACAAGACGTTTACAAAGAGGTTCATTCTCGAAGACAAGGCTTCATTAGGGGCAAAGGAAAAAAACAAAAACGAAGCGGGAGGGAAGCAAAATTGCATTATTAATTTAAAAATGGAAAGCGTCCCGAAGCGTGTCGAGATTCCGCACCGTATGGTCACTCCAGCTGCATGTAATACGGAGTAAGGACATACAGTGACCTACATAGCACTACGGATGCGAGTTAGACGTTCGACCCCTCTCCGAGATCTACCTGATATTCCGCGGACACAGTTTTGGCAACAGCCTCGCCAACGAACCGCCATTTATTGCCGGCTCGCCTTTGTCAAACCGTATGTCAGAAATAAGCTTAGGAATATATTTATTGGTTTACTTCATCCAGTTCGTGTGTCTGCACTGGTTCGGAGAATAATTTATTTTGCTGTCTGTTATGTACTCACCATTTAGGACGATTTCCGTCAAAGACACTGAAGGCTTGTTTGCTTAATTGGGTTGCTCTCTAGATTATATTGACAGTGTTTGAACGTAGTTCAAATGTGATGTGACGTTCAACACCATTACTGAATTTCACTTTTATTGTGTCATTTTTGTGACTTATTTTCAGAGGTAAAAAAACAGTTTTAATTAACTTTATTATTGAAACGTAATTTAAAATCGTGCGACCGTACACTTTTAACAAGGAATTTGTTAAACAATCAGGCACTTCCGGGAAAATGCAAAACTACTTTTCCGGAAATATCATAACATTTACTATCAAAATAATTAATAAAAATAAAACTTGTTAATATAAACGTATGTAATAACTAGCTAACTGTATAGTTCAAGTCCTGTACTGGTCTACAATAATAAACTCATTAAGGTTAAGCAATAAAAGATCGTTGAGCCTCTTTTGTGAGCATAACATAAATAAAAGAAGACCTATTATGAAAAAAGAACATCATTTTTAAAAGTCCACATTTTTTTTCAAAGTATGATACTGCGATCATCATAAGAAGATCAATTAAATATTGTCCTAGTCAAAATATGAAACGGATTTTATTTCTACGACATGAAAAGTCATTATCTGCCTAGCCTTTTCCCAACTATGTTCGGGTCGGCTTCCAGTCTAACCTGAAGCAGCTGAATACCAGTATTTTACATGGAGCGACATGAAAGTATCGTTTCAAAAATACCCTGAATTCTTTGAACGTTGAATTGAACAATTTCAGTGGGCTGGTAAAAATATTGCTTTCTGTCGGAAGCTAGCCTTAAGCCAATAACACTCAGGTTTCGTGTCGAGTCACAGAAGTTATTAAGTTAAGGAGCCATACTATCTAATACGATCACGAGCATCGTTGGTAATATACTTCAATAGGTATGAGAAGATTGTTAGTTATAAAGACTTTAAAAATATTATTAAGAAAGTGTACTAGATCTCGTTTCAAAGCGGTAAGCATTCTATTTAGGTTTATTCCATTTTTTAATGTAAGCAGTTGTTCTAGTGCCTAAAATAATAGCTAAACTCATTTGTGACAGGTTAACACATGAAAAATTATTTAAAACGAGATAGTTACACACATATTTTAATTCTTAACTGTTTAATTTTTAATTTTAAACTATTTCATTTTTAACTGTTTATTTTATTTTTTTTAATTCTGTAATGCCAATCTTACTTGCCCTTTTATTATTCTGCGAGTGCAGTGCACTTCTATAAGTGACAAATTCACTATACTTAAAATAGTTTGTGATTTTTTTTTTTTTTGGTTTGTGTGTGTTATTGTGGTTTGTGTTTATGTTTATGTGAGTTTTAGTGAGTAAGTCGTTGAAGTGCCATTTAAATAAATTAATAAATATCATATACAAATTTGGTGCATATTTTCTGGCTATATTGAGAAGTTTATGGTGAAGGTACAAGCAAAGATAAGCAGTGATTGCCTAGTGGTGTGACCGTCGGACTGATAGGTCTCAAATTCGAACCCAAGACATAAATCCGAAAAAATCAGAGGAGATTTTTTCGGATTTATGTCTTAGGTGCGTATTGTATAATTATCACTTGCTGCGGTGAAGAAAAACATCGCGATGAAACGACCATGCCTGAGAAATATTTCTCGACGGCATGTAAAGCCAAGTCAGAGGCACATGAGCGGCAATAAAACTCTGACACCGGGTTAGGCATTAACCCCACGATAAAGAAAGAAAGCAAAAATATGAAAGTCAAAAATTTAATACAACATTATAGAGGTCCAGATAACCAACTACACTTTCATTAACATAGCTTAAGAAGGGTTAGTAGAAGATCAACTCAAACAGCCAATATGGTGGCATTATGAGGGGTCTTCGTCAACATAGGACCGTTCAACGTAACCTGTCAAAATCAAGACAGGACTTAATAATTCCATAGTTCAATCAATAGATTATTTCGAGAACGACAACAGACCCCTTCTCTCCACTTTCAAGAAGCTCTAAATTATATATTCACTTCATACTTCACACATGATTGTTCTAAAACAATTGAATACCGCTCGACACAATCGGGCAGTCAAATCTGTTCATACTATATTATTAACATGGTCGGGCAGCCATTGTCTTGCGATCTAGTGGCGTGTCCCTGACGGGCAGAGTCTGATATATGGGGTAGATGTCAGAACGCCACGCCACTGAAAATACGGTACCTATTTTGTGGTCGAGGCTGGTTTGTGAACCTGCATTTCATTTGGCGATTAAATCTTGCATATAGAATTAGTTTTAAATATTTGGGTGGTGCAGTAGGTAGGTGAATGTGGTTTTAAATGGAGTTGAGAATATTATTGTAGGAAATAAAAAGTAAAATAAAATAAGTTTATTGGCACAAAAACCTTTGTACACAAAACCATTACATTCCACATAGATACATTGAATTTTAGTAGAAGGCTGTACAAATAGTTAAAAACCCTGCCTCCTAAACTAGGGGGACCCTGTGACCTAGGAGTCAGTGTTCTACTGTAACTTCGTGTACAAAATAAACCTTTATTTATGTGTTAATAAACCTATAATGACCTGGTTTAACTATGCTTATGAATGTGTGTGAATGTGTGTATGGGGTTAATATTTAGGTAAAAAAGGTTTTTTGAGACAAAATACAGGTTGTAAAAAGATCCTTCACCTAGCCGTCAACCAAGCATTCTGTACATCAAACTAAGTAACTTTACGCAAAAATAATTGCTGGGAATCGACTTTTTTTTTTTTGGGGTGAAAAATCACGTTTTACGATAGGACTCGATGGAAAGCATTAAAAGCATTGTGCTGATGGATGGATTGAATAGTACGGGGGTCGTGGAGGTGTGTAAAGTATGAAATCTTACATTAAAAACATGTATTTAAAAAAAACTTGAGAAAAAGTTGGAACTTTGACCCCCAATATCTCCGTAATTAGAAGGTTCCCAGACATGGTCTAGAAAAAAAAAAATATCGCAAAGACGGGGAGAACAAGTGCATTTCGAATATGTTAAGTGTCTATTTACACCCTTTATACTGTGTTTTCTAAAACTTAATCTATCTCTAAAGAGTAGAATGTATTGTTCTAATACAAAACGTACAAAACTAACACAAAAACATTAATTGTTCAACCAACAACAATATTTCATTGTCATCTACAAGGTAACGTAATTAAGGTGCAATCAACTAGAAAGAAATTGATTACAGACAAATCTTTATTACGACACACCCTACGGTAGACAGGTAGAACTTAATAACTGGGTATACAAATATCAGTAGTAGTAGGTTGTTCGGCAAACAACTTGATAGTAATATACCATGTTCTAACAAAGACCAGTTCTGTTTATCTTGTCACGATGTTATGATATTTTTGTACTCCGACTAATGAAACGAGAGGGCGATTCAATGAGATTGCCTGACTATCTACTCCGTAAGTGTTCGGGAAAGTTCGTTCGATAACGAAGGTATGTGTATGATGGATGGTTGCCTACGGTTGTTGTGGGACTGTTCCGCTCAACTGATTTGTGATCGGACTCGCCCGTTAGATAACTGATGAACACGCGGTTTTGTGAGATTCGCTCATAACATGTTTTTAGGTTTTGTTGTTTTTACGTGATAAAGCAGATATTGTTATGAAAATTATAATAAACTTGTGTATCTTAAATTTATAGATACATGAAAGTTGCATAGCTGTTAAATAATGTTATTATACATTAAACATATGCCTTTATTTTTATTAGCATTTCAATCATCCCTAATACTTCTTGTTGTATTGTAACATCACGCAATAGTTCGTGAAAAGAAAGGCAGAGCATACCTCATGTTATAAATAGATAAATGCCAGTTATAATAGGAGAGGGGTGCACACTATTGTATCATTATTACCCGTATAAATAAAACATTCTTACAAAAACAACTCAGTCCCTTTTAAGGCTATACCATACAGTAAACGTGTAAAATAAATCCAGTAAGACACAGAGACGTAACATTGCGTGGGTGTGCACCAGATCTTAAGCCCCGTTCAGAAATCCGTCGGAGTCCGATATAAAGACACGGCTCCGTTCGCAAATCCGTGTCCCCAATTCAAGGGTCGCAGTGTATGTGCGATGTATCTGAATGGGGACATTTTATTTGAATATTTTATTCAATCAGATGCACACGTGTGTGAATTTATCTGTGTCATTGTGAATCTATTTGAGATTATGGGATTTTGATGTCTATGTTAATTTTGGGTGTATTATTGTAAGTTTAGTAGTACTAAAGATATTACGACTGTCCACTGATGATCATTTTTAAGGAGGTGTTGCTCTTTACCAAGGATGCTCAACTTATTTTGAAGGTAGAACTTATTTTAGCACCCCGACTCCAAAATGTTAGATTTTCTTTTTGACTGTTAGCTACAGGGCGACTGGCAAAAGAGTACTTGCATATATGTAGTTAATGCGCATTGGGTTAGAAAATATAAGAGGCGGCGTCTCCCTCTCTCAATTTGTGGCCCATAGCTTGGCTTAAGGGTAAAAACACTCCACTGTCACACATTGATTGTGAAGATAAAAAACAGAAAAAAAAAATGTATCCATGAAATGTGGTTTTTAGATTTCTGTAATTTATAGC
Organism: Noctua janthina; assembly: GCA_963576755.1. NCBI lineage: Eukaryota > Metazoa > Arthropoda > Insecta > Lepidoptera > Noctuidae > Noctua > Noctua janthina. The sequence goes on from OY755055.1 coordinate 14,045,068, forward strand.
TGAATAGTAGCTTGTTGAGGATGGAGAACAAGCAAAACATTGCTTCGATCGGGTTTGAATTCTGAAATCTATTCCCAAAAGACTGTCGTTGGATGACCGCTGCTGGCGGGCCACTGCAAATGCGGGCCTGGAGTTGAGCAGCGTTGCTCTATACTAATATTATAATAAATGCGAAATCAACCCTGAGCACATGTCTATTACCTATTCACGCCTTAAACATAGGAATATTTTCTGGATTTCATTCTTCAAATAAAAAAGATAGAAGGATACTTCACCACGGACCTCAACACGATCCAGGCCACGGGATAAACTTATAATAATATCAAACAGGTTTGTAAAATGTCTTCACTCATGATCCATGATAAATGATCTAACGATCATGTTTCATTGCATATAAGAGGAAGTCTGAAAGTGGCGCCGGTGACTGAAAAGTTGTGTGGTTATCGGTTGTCGTGGTATGGGCATGTGATGCGGAGGAATGAGGAAAATGTCGTGAGGAAAGTTATACATAACTTTACTGTGGATGGGTATAAGAGTAGAGGAAGACCAAAGAAACGATGGATGGACTGTGTGAAGAATGATATGGCATGAAAGGAGGTGTCTGGCGAGATGACGAATAATAGAGAAGTATGGAAGAAGAAGACATGCTGCGCTGACCCCAAATGAATTGGGACAAGGGCAAGAGAATGATGATGTTGATGATGATCATGTTTCATTCGCGGCACGAACCATTTACAAAATTCCCATGCAATGAAACATAAACGTTCCCCATAACTTTAATACCAGCGATAAGCTATCCAAAATTGAAATATTCCACGTCAATCAGATAAGCAGTTCCGTATAAATTCCGAACATACACACAAACAAACTTTTCTCGTTATACCATTAGTACAATTTCCGTCAGAACCGTATAGTTGGCAACTATTTTACACATTCTAATAGGGCAGTAACAATTCTTAAGGCAAACATTATGGGGGTTATCGCTCCATGCTTTCGTAGGATTTACATGTTTTAAGCGTTAATTATGATGCTGGACAGAGGATTAAATTTAGGTTCTAATATGGTGTGTGGTTGACTTGTTATGTTCTTTTTTTATACTAAATGGGCTTACTCTTGACCTCAATCCAGTCCAGACGACAGAGATGAGGTCGACGATGGAACGAGCCAACCTAAAAGAAGCCTAGCCTTAGTTTTAGTTTGAGATTTGTTAAATTAAATAGCTTAAATGAGTGCCGTATGTCATTACTTCTCAAAATATGACCCTTAATAGCGACGCTATTGAATGGTGTAATAATACAGAGCGTGGCTTTTTTTCCAAAATGTACGGGCTCGATTCCTGGCCAACTATATTGATATTTCAAAAATCCAATGATGCAGTTTTAGATTTTATCAAAATTGGGCAAAGGAGTCTCTCCTTTGAGTATTTTTCGCAATTCCACATAGTTTCGGATCTGGGCATCCACGCCCACTTGAAAAATTCATTCTGTAAAAGCGCATTTAAATACCAGAATTACAATATGATAATTCTCAACACGAATGCCCATTAGAACCCTTAATACCTACTAATACATAAAACGTAATCATTAGAGCCACGTCTTTAACATAATTAATTTTGGACTGAAAATAAAAATCTAATCATAATAATGAGGCTCAAAACTCAGCTTAATCAAGAGGCCCTAATCCCTTAATAATCCAAATAAACCAAAAAGTTTATAGCCTCGAATAAAATCAAGCATAAAGACTGGTTTGCTATTAAAATAAAATAAAAAACACCATCTCAAAGAACTGACCTAATTCAGAAGTTCAAGAAAGGATCAAGCCATTTTTAATTTTTATTTAAGACTCGGAAACTGGGGCCCTGAGACAGGGTCGCGGCAGGCCACGAAGGAGATGACGGGACGAACTAGACAGGTTCTGTCAGAACTGGAAAGAGGACAGAGTAGTCTAGGAAAAAGAAAAAAAAAAGGGGGATCCCAGGACAACACAGTATAGCATTGGTTTTCAAAAAAAAATATATATATTATTGACTTGTCATAACTTGTGTAAAATCAAAAATTCACTATTTTTCAAATATTACTATCACGTAAAAAATTAGTATTATTTTTAATTGCTTATTAGTCTTCTAGACTACATTGTAGTTAATTACTAAGTACCTGGTTATTTCTAATCTATACAAATAAATAAAACGTCTGTCACTTGGTCTGACTGTCTGTTTGTTCCGGCTAATCTCAGAAGCGGCTGTACCGATTTTGACGGGACTTAGTACTGGCAGATAGCTGATCTTATAAGGAGTAAACTTAGGCTACTTTTATTTTAGAAAAAGGATTAGGGTACCGCGCAAAAAAACCTTGAAATGATTAACAAAATCCGATTCCAATAGGGAAGTAACATTTTTACAAAAAAAAACATGCAGACGAAGGTAAGACAACAGATAGTAAAGCATAAAAAATAGGCATTATTCCTCTATCAAAATTATAATACCCTGGAATATTTGCAAACAATATAACAAAACTCTGACAGAAACGAACACAAGAAAAAGCTTGCGGCGAATCCCTTTAAGAGGGGAATTAAAGTGTTCTCTTTGACACGGAGTGAGATTGGAAACGGTTGCATTCGTTTGTGGGCTGGCCTCGTAAATAGGGGACTGTATAAACAACTACCAAGAAGCAGTGTGCCGTAACGCGCATACATACATACAGAGCGGTACATTTGATTAGGGAAATATATTGCTTGACCGGTTTTCACTGGCTTGTGTCATGGTTAAATTGAAGTGTTTTTAAGGTTCTATTACAAACCTGATAGCTATGTTAACAAAAATATGATTCGGAAAAGTGAGAAATATTCGACGAAAACACAGAAAATAAAAATGTATAAATGTACCAAACTCAAACTTATCATCATCATTTCAGCCTCACTTTAGAATGTAACAAAACAAAAAAAAAAGCGAAACTACAGTCACAAAGCAAAATAACTTGAAAAAGTACTGTAGTTGCACATTCCAAAGCGTAGATCTCTATGGAGAAGAATGGGCAAGAAACTCCATGGACACTCTTTTCACTATTTCCAATAGTTTGCTTAGGAAGGAGGGGTTCATGGGGGTCGATGTTCATGTTTAAGCAACGCTTGCTAAGGTCGGTCCGTGGATGGGTGATCCTAATTTATATACCGAGTTCCCTCCGTGCTTCAGAAATCACGTTAGGCCGTTGGTCCAGGCTGTAATTTGTAGATCTTTGACTTGAATCAGTTGCGCAAAATTAATGAATGATCTTTAATTACATACTCGTACATTGTTCTACTAGTGCATCAAGGTCGAAAAGTATATTTTTTTCAATTTTATTTTATTTCACTTGTGAAGATTCTGATTAAAGCTGTTATAGATTAAAAAAAAAAACAGTGTAAATAATATCCATAATTGTCACTTATATTTTCCAAGTTATTATAGCATTTTTCAATGAGTCTTAGGAATTTCGTATTAGTTCTTAGCCTTGAGTCGATGATGCCAATACTAGACAAGATTTTATAATTTTCTATAGTTTTATAAAGTATTTTACCACGAATATTTTCCAAGCATTGATCATCAAAAAGACGTAGCGATTCATAGCAGTCTACGAAGACACCAAATACCAGATACAATTTTTGAATTCCCTTTATGTTTCAGAGGTATTCTAAGCTGGTTTAGTTTCCAAATATACCCTAAGACAGAAATATTTCCCAAGCTATGATCACCGTAGCCCTTGTTCAAGAAGTCGTAGCAATTTCGTAGCATTTAGTAATCTTGAGTCAACGATGACACTAAATACCAGACATTTTAATTTCCTATAGTTTTTCTATACATTCTTAAGCAGGTTTAATCTTGAAATATATCTTGTAGGTATTGGGTATCACGAATATTTTCTAAGCAATGATCACCATAGCCGTTTTTCAAAAAGTCGTAACAGTTTCGTAGCTATTCGTAACCTTGAGTTTACAATGACATTAAGTGCCTACCAGAAATAAGTTTAGTGCCTATTATATTTAAGGGTATTTTTGACATCGTTTCGTTTCCAAATATACCATGTATCACGAATACATGCCAAGTTAAGATCACCGTAGCATTTGTTCAAAACGTCGTAGCTATTTCGTAGCTCCGAAAGATGACAAGCCACGAACTATTTGATTTGATGCTACGTCTGGCATCTGTAATAAATCTGTTATTTGACATCACAATCCCTATATTCTATTTTTAAGGTAAATAAGTTATTTTAGCGTCAAAATAAATCCTCTTTATTACAAGCTGTGATCGCCGTAGCATTTGTTCAAAACGTCGTAGTAACTCCGTAGCCATTTCGTAGCGCCTCTACGATGACAAGCTACGAGGCTACGAGCTATTTGATTTGCTTTGGTGCTAAGGCTGACATCTGCAGTAAATCTGTGCGGTTTCAGCGAAGATTGTATTTCAAATGCATCTCTCAGGTGTTTTCAGTAGTGAGATTCTAAATTGCTTTTGTCTAACAGTGAAAAGACTGTGCAAACGAATTTGTTTGTAGGAAATTGAAATGAGTGTATGTTCTTAAAAAGTACTAACTTCACTGTAGGAAGGTATATTTTTTGCTTATACACGGTTATATATATATTATCTTCAGTTCATCCAAAGTTATTCTTTAAAAGAGACTTCAGATTTTAACCCCACTGCGTATAAGTAATATTTAACTGTTGCTAGGTTAACGCTGTGTGTTGATTCGTTGACTATTCAATAAATTTCATCAAATTATATTGAATTGGTAAACTTGAAATGTAAATAATTAAAACATGTTGCATATATGTATAAGGTCCCATTAAAATAGATGGACAAACTTTTAAAAATCATTCAAACCACTAAAATAAGGACACACTGGTAAAAAAAATAAGAAAAACGCATTAGATAGAAAATACACTAAAAGTGTTGGTTACCCAATGATTTTAGGTCAAAATAACTTTAATCAGTGTTTTTTTTTTGCTTGGATGTCTTTGGTAAGACGTACTGAACGCTGTGTTAAAATTTGACCATCTATTTTGATGGGACCTTATAAAGGGTGTAAATAGACCCTCAACGAAGCCGATAGGCACTTGTTTCCCCGTCTTTGCAATCATTTTTTTGTTCTAGACCATACCTGGGAACCTTCTAGTTACGGAGATATTGGGGGTGAAATACAATCAGAACAAGCACCCTTCGGTTATGTTAAGGGTCTATTTATACCCTTTATACGCTGCTGTTGTATATTCGTATTTCCTAAGATACCATTGAACAAAAACACTATCTCCATCTTATTCCCACAACACCAGTTAAGATAGATGTTATCAGTTTTGAGCCGGACGCAATAAAGCCAGGACCCTACACATTTGCTACAATCCCTTAATCACGTCTTAAGCCAAGCATCGTGAGAGAGAGTGGCGTGTACTGCTAAGGAAGGGTTCAGGAAGGAGGCTGGAAGGCTACGATAATATATTACCAAGTCATCCTTATGAAATTGATGTCGACACGGATAGGCCAAGTATTCTACAAACAACATGATGTTTAGAATTTTGAGAAATTTTTGCCTCGTAAGTAATTGTCCATAATTCGTAAATTACTTTAAAAATGTGGAATTTTCACACATTTCTACGCATGATGGTTTGCATGTCGTTGGGACTTTTTTTTTATTAGCCTTGTATGCCCCACTGCAGGGGCCCAAGTCTGCTATTTTTATAAATTCGTCATTCCAACACGATCACATTGTCATTTTGCTAAAAGTTCGTAATCTGCTAAATTCATAATAGTCGATCATTGGTCGGTCAATGGTCTCGTAATAGAAATGTTATAATGACATCGTCGTATTGCCATTATTATAAAACCCGTTAGTAGAAATGATTTTCGAAAAACTACTACTAAAGAACATTAAATTCATGCCAGAAATCTGGCATGACTTTATCGTTCGTTAGTAGTAGTTTCTTTAGCCATTAATATATTTTTACATATTATTTATTATTTATCAGATTACCATTCTATGCCATTTCTTTCAATGGAGTGTCAGTGGTTGACCATTGGAAAGTCGTAATGACGCCATTATATTGGTAGAATACCAAACTTGTCAAAATCAACAATTATGAAATTAATGATAGACCATTCTGACACACTTGTAATAGCAGACTTCAGGCCCTGGGCAAAGGCCTCCCCCATTTCCTTACTTCGTCGGGACTTAAGTTTTATTTATTTAAACTTCATGTACAAGAGTGGTACATAGACATACTTAATGCCACAAGGCATTCTCTACCAGTCAATCTTTGGGTCAAATGAGCATCGTGATAGAGTACAAAAAATAAATAATAAAATTATCATTTTGTTAACATAAATTGATACACATAAATGGGTACATACTAATACATTATATACATAAAATAAACGAATATATATTATAATACAAAAAAAAACATACGAATAGTCTGAAATACGAGAAACCTTATAATAATTACAATATTATTACTATGACTAGTAATGACGTTACGTGACGTTAGTAATGGTATGAAGTTTTCAATGTACCTACAAATCATAAACATGGTGGTTTTTGTTGAAGAAACCAATAAATAAAAAACTGCATGTCGATTTTCAATGTAATTTTAACACCTTAAGCTTACCACTAAACATGTTAAAATACAGAGCTGTAAAATTATCGGTTGTTAGCGAATATTGCTATAATATTCCGTTTGTTACACACGGTGCATAGTTTACGGCGTACGATGAGGTAATAGTGCTGTTGTTTGTTACAGTGCACATCAGAGGACGCTACTGCACAACGCACACTCTTGACGTAGACAAAACAAAAAAGAAAAGGCTAAAAAGCTGGCAGTTTCCGTCACAACGGTAATGTTTTTCCCATTGTTTGTTTTTTTTTTAAATTTAGTAGATCCGTGGAAATGTCTATTTACAAGTAGGCATTTATATTATTATATATATATTTATAGTATTTTATATATCCTTGTAGTTTATTTTAGTATTAAATTAATGTTATTTTCAGATTTACCACTGTTTGTCTCTGCATCACCCAAAGGTTGATTGGTAGAAAATGCCTATGCTATTAAGTCCGCCTCTGTACTTTGTGCTTGAAGTGTTAAATAAATAAATGGTGTTTTCCCTGTAAAGTTTAACAGTAGAAATTATGTTCTGCTAAATATAAGTTTTAAATTGGCGAGGTTTTAAATGGTATGAAATATGATGTTAATTTTGCAAATAGGTTTTTTACAAATACTTTACACGCCATTTTTTTTTAATTAGATGGGGCCGATGTTTCGTACCTGACTACTCTGATAAGAACCAGCTGAATCAAAGTCAGAGGTCATGAAAACAACTATTCTGAAATAAGGTATCCTTGAGAGAAATTATGGGACACAATTTTTGTAATTTACATAATAATAATAGTTTAATGAGGCTTGCTGTTAGCAAAACCCTGTTCTGGGTTATTGAGCCTTTGTACATCAGCTGTAATATTGAACAATTTTATTTATACTAAGTATTTTGTGTACTTACAGGTGCCAGCACATCAAGCTTACCGAAACTGTCAAATTTTCCCAATCAACTTTTAACTTAATGCTTTAGCTATAAAGTGTAAAATCTATTAAAGTAATTTGACAGATTGTATCAGCTTGATGTGCTGGCGTATATACAATAAAAAATAAGAGTAAGTAGTTATCAAATAGATTATCAAAAATCCTCGTAATCGTTATTATTTACAGACACCCATAAGAAATTCACTTCAATGTTACAAGCGCTACAGAGAATGTGGTTTGTAAGTGCGCAGCGATATATCTCGTCAATCTGTTTTTCCTTTCAAAAGTAACAATTTACACGTGGAAGCAGCCTATTAGCTAAGAAAAAACAGGCTATTATAAATTGCAGACAACTGAAGTTAAAAAAACAGTAATGGACTCAAAATAATTGATCCGTCGTGCTTCCACTCACTATTTTGTGTAATCATTCTATAAAATTCCCAGGTTAAAGGTTGCCACAAATCATCAATCAATCTCACGAAGCCGCCATGCTTCGACGCCGAGTTAAGTACCTTCGCTGTAACAGCATCGTAAAGGTAAATATCACTTATCAAGGAGTATCGACTCCACAACGCGATGCTCTTCAATTAGGCGTCATCGCAACTTGTAACATTGTATAACATCCCGAGTGCTTGTAACGACATGATTGACAGCTAGTTGGCAGCCTTGTCGACTGTAACATAAGCTGGCAATATGCTTATGAACAAAATTGAACGCTGCGTATTATTACTTCATTATGACTTGTTGCTAAGTAAATATTGGCGATACTGTTATGTTGCACGTTTTACAGAATAAACTGCGCGCTTGTTATTCGGATTATGTTTATGTTAATGTCCCATGGGGCGTGCGATGCAATCAGCAAATTACCAATATGTTAGGACCTTAAAGTTTACGATGTCTCTCGGTTCATAAGAAGCCGATAGCGAAGGAAAGATAACGACAGATAGACAGGTCGATAGAAACCGATTGGAATGTTTTATGTAATGATTGGGGTGCGTGTCTCGTACACACCTCGCAGATATCCGCGGCTTTCAATAACAAACGATCACACAGTCCTTCGATTACGTAAACCGATAGAGAATTTTTATAAATATTCCGTCAGAAACGGCCGAAACTTTGGACGATCGATAAGAAAAACGCTTCTATATAGAAAATTTCCGCCGCTAATGTAATGAGAAGGTGGCTCGAGGAACGGGTCGCAGTAAACATCACACGGCGCAGTCGCATAAATTGTCTCCGGGTATTAATGATATCGGAAAAACCATTATTTACTAACGGATTGGGGTGCTAGTGCGTGTACGTGTTTACTTGTGGCGCGGGTGGCCGCGTGCAGGCGCGGTACTTACCAGACGGGCGGTGTCGCGCGGCTCGCGGGCTCTGGGGGCCGGTCACCTCGGGCACTCCATTGATGAGCTGAGGCGGCAAGCAGCGCGGGCGGGGTCGCACGAGCGGGCGCGCGCGCGTGCCGGCGAGCGCGGCGGTACTGCCGCCCGGCGCCCGCCGCACGTGGCCGCTCAGGTATCAATCAATCGATGCGCGGCGTCGGCGCGGGCGCGTCGCGGGCGCGGCACATTCATGTCGCGCGAACAGCTGACGGCCGAGCCCCGTAAACATGAATCGGGACCTCTCCCCGCCCCCTGCGCCCCGCGCCCCTCACCCCGCGCCCTGCGCCGCACACCCCCGCGCTCCCCTGTCCTGACCTACTCTGCGCAGGGCGCTGCCGAACGCCTGTACAACGTTCAACCAAATACGGTGGAGTCTTTCAGCGAGAGTGTTTCATATTCTAACTTTTAGACGAAGTTGGCAAAAATGCAACTGGTTGGTAAGAGTTCTGATGTTGCAAAAACGATACATTTGCCAATATCCTCACAATGCACTTCGAACACGCGATGGGACATATTCGCGGTATACTCTGTAAAGATTAGTTGCTTAACTCAAATAATGATTCATTTTACGCTTTGATTATATTCTTACAAATCCCGTCACAAGTTTGTGGAGAACATCCTAGCATTATCGCGAAGAGGTGGGGGCGAGCACGGCGCGTGCGTGCAGGATATCGTCCTGATGCTCTGCCTCCGCATCCCGAGATCCAACACTCGCGACTTCACCAGTGCGTCGGTGACCGCAACGGAGCCCGTACGGAACACGACGGAGTTCCACGAGACACGATAGGAAGCACGAAATGGATGGGACGGAATGGACGAAACTTTCAGTAATTACATGTCTTGTTAGCATAAAAGTTGGGATGGATTAAAGGATTTAAAATGTTCTTGGGCTGGATTAGCGTATAGGGCTTCATTAGCATATAGATTGGACTTTACATTACGGGTTTTTTCAACTTTTTGATGGGATAGCATTATTTTTTCTTTTATTTATTTTTGTACAAATCTTAAAAAAATTTAAATATTTCTTAAACTAAAAACAATATAAAAAAACATTTAAAAATATATTTTATTTTTATTATTATCATACTTCCGAGTGACTTTCATCTAACTCTCTGTTGAGATCAATGTTCTGTTTGATCACATACCTAGGTTCTTTAAATTTCTAGACGCATGACAAATATTAATAAGTATATTCATATCATCCATACCATGGGTCTATAAGGCAGTAATTGATACTCACAATGTAGGAATCGTCCTCATAAAACACAAATCGCAAACAAACCAACCGCTTCACCGGTTTCTCAGCCAAATCTCAATAGAAAGTGAAAACATTCATCATGTGAGATAAACTGGAGTTTTATTTAATGTGTAATTGAATGGTAGCACCTAACATCGGCGGGCTGGACGCTAGCCAGGAGCAACAGTTCTTTACGAGGCTTCGATGCAATTGTAACAATATACTCTTTCTTTCCACGGATATACTTTGGCAGAGGATCTGGGTAAGGCTATGTCGTGTAGAGTGCGATTTGCGGGGCACTGTTGCAGCGTAAATCCGCGTTGTGTGGACACTTAATTTGTTTTATTTTTATTGCGTTGAAGTAAATATCCAGACAAGCGACATTACACATCGTCATCGTTCATTTTTTTTTTTTTGTAATTGGATGTTACCACGAATAAACGCTTTTCCTTTTTTTTTTATTTGGCGATATGATATGACATATGATATAACATATATGACATATGATATATACAGCGATGCTTATATTAAGAATATAAGCATCGCTTCCACAAAGTGTAAGATAGCCCGAAACTCGTAGCTAAATTCAGTTTTGACTCAATATGGATTGCTATCGACACGCTAAGAAGAGACTAACATTAAAAAAACTTCAATAAGATATACAACTAGATATTACCTTCTTTAAAAAATAAGTGTCTTATTGACATAGAGAAAATATCTGTAACTTTTCTCGTCACGCTTTCCCCTTCCGCTTGGATCGTGATAATCGCTGAAGCTGTCCGCCTCGCCTTCAACACGACCAAGACCTAACTCTTTAAATCGCCGTCTTATTCGAACACGGTCTATTTGGTTAGCGACACTCGTTCGCAAGTCGACTGCAGAACGAAAGCGATACGCGTCATGACAACGCGATTTATGGACGAAGAATAACTTTAAGTGATTCTCTTTTCTGTTTCAGCGGAAATTTTGGCGATTTAGGTAATTATTTAATGTGTGGGCGGAACGTGGGTCGATAAAAGAGATTGTCATTGTTTCAAAGTTTGATAGATATTCATTTTGGTTTCACTTTGGTCTTATGTTTCTTAGGGAAAGACAAATTGTACCTACGTTACTTGTAGATATTGACCAATCTTGTTATAGTTAAGGGCAGTTAAATCAATATGACAACTGCAATTTAAACTACGATCTATCTGTTAATCATTTATCAGAAACAGAGAAATTGCGCAGCTGCTACACAAGTAGACAATATTTTCTATCGTGGTAATAAGAATCAAATCAAATCAAATTTATTCGCAAATGTAGATTTCATTACAATAGGATGTTATAATAAAATGGTCAGTTCGCTACATTTTACTCAAGAGCATACAAATAATAATAATAAAGTTAGTTGTGTCGAAACCTGACACACATTTAAAATAAAATAAGTTAATTACTTACATAATAACACACAATTATATAATAAGACATTGACTTCCTAGCAAGCACAACAAAGTATTGTGTAAAAGCACCAACTTCACCACATATTTTAAATAAGGTGCCTATCGACAAAATAGTCTTTCCTTAAAATATTTATTGCACTTTCGAACTCTTCTTCAGCATTCTCTGTGAACACGAGTCTCAATAGATTTTGTCGCCAATTTTGCTTCGTGAGCAAAACGCATTCATGTATGTTATTAGATTTAAATCAACGACATATTGCAGAATGGTTTATAGTAGTACCCGCATAATAGAATATTAGAAAGATCCTCTTGTTTTTTGACAGCCGAAATTATAAAAATGCCTTGAATGCCTTGTGGCAATAAGTCCGCCTATGTATCACTATTGTACATGAAGTTTAAATAAATAAATAAATAAAATATTTCAATTCTTTCATCAGTATTTCGCTTTAATTTGAACTAAGTTTCATGAATTGAAAATAGCTGAACTATAGTCACCTCGTCTGTAAATTGCGATTACGACTAAAGTATATAGTATGAAAAATGGCCCAACAAATTCACAGAATGGTACCCAAGGAATGGAAAAAGACGTAGAGGAAGACAGACGAAAAGGTGGGAGGATGATCTGCCAAAAGGTTGGCGAAAAACTGCTCTGGACAGAAATAAGTGGAGGGCAATAGAGGAGGCCTATGTCGCAAGACAGCCTGACCTGGTAGCTGATTAATGGCAATGAATCCATTAGAAAATCTTAGTACTTTTAAGTTAAAGTTATTACTTGTTTATGTATTTAGAAGTTCAAGAGTAAAATAAGGATTTTTTTATTTATATGGCATGATTGAGAAAACAGTGGCCCACAATTTAATGGCGGAAGACAGAAGTAATTGGAAAAGGAAGAGGGCGGCGTTCTCCCAGCAGTGAGCTAATAAGGCTCAAGTACCATGGATAAGGGTTGCCAAGAATCGAGGTAAATAACGTGTGACTGGGGAGGCCTATCCAGCAGTATTTGGTACAGTCGGCGATCAGCATTACCAAACCCCTCTTCTATGTAATGAAGGACAGACCTACAAACAGTCATTCGTTTCTATATACATGGTGTAAACAGACCCTTCACATAGCCGTCGACCAAGCATTCTGTACATCAAACTAAGTAACTTTACGCAAAAAATAATGCTGGGAAAAGTCTTTTTTCCTTGGGGGGGGGGGGGGGGGGAAATATCACGTTTTAAGGTGGGACTTGATGGAAAGCACTCAAAGCATTGTGCTGATTGATGAATTTAATAGTACGGGGGTCGTGGAGGTGTGTAAAGTAAAAATCTTACATTAAAAACATGTATTTAAAAAAAACTTGTGAAAAAGTTAGAACTTTGACCCCCAATATCTCCGTAACTAGAAGCTTCCCAGGTATGGTCTAGAACAAAAAAATGGTCGCAAAGACGGGGAGTGCAAGTGCCTTTCGTTTATGATAAGGGTCTATTTACACCCTTTATAGCAACAAGGTCTCCTAAAATTTAGTTTAGGCAAACAGCTTGCCATGGGCCACTTAGCTATGAGCAAATTATTCATGTGCTCATTAATGAGCTAACATTCCCTCGTGCATGGCAGGTATGGTATGGCCGCCATGTTTGTCATTACAAACGCGAATGCCTTTACCTGCATAACTGTTAAGGAACCAATTTATTACATAGACTATTAAAGAAATTAAAACGTGGACGTTAGGAATTTCTCTTGTTTCGTGGGTGCGTTCACAAACACATACGGCTAATTAGGTACTTAGATAAAAAGGTACCTTAAAGTATGATGATAGCCATTTTCATTTTCTTTAAGTTCGAAAATCCCCCTGGATACCCACGGAGGAGGCGAGCAGGGGTTATGTGGGACTCTAACCGACTAAAAACCCACTGTTCCGACTAGTATCATGTGTTGGGGGTTCGGGAGTTACAAGTACATTCGCGCGCACCCCCGAATGCATGATAGCTGTACTGTTCAATTAAGGAACACGGTAATCTTCACATTTTTGACAATAAAACCGCAACTGCCACAAAAATAGTTTGGTTCTACAATAAATTGACGTAGGCATCCTTAAATGGTATAATCGTCCTACTCTCTCAAGTCTTAGCAACCTGATTCTGAATACCTACTAATAGGTACTTTATAAGCAGATAGGTAAGTCTATAATAAGGAAAAGCCCCGCAAACAAAGTTAATAACTATTCCACCGTGACCGCATAACTTGTAAAGTGCAAGAGAACTTGCATCAGGGACTTCGATGGAACTCGTTAAGATAATTCCATTTAGCTATGGGTCGTTACCGATCAACGAATGCACCACATATGTAGGTACCTGGGTACTCCGAATTCAGCTGGTTGTATTCCCTGTAGGTTCCTACCTGGCTTCTGAATGTATGAAGTTTTGAATCGATCCATGCAAATAAAAGCATATTCTCCTCAACATTATATCCATCTGTTTGTTACCTAATTCTCTTCTAGTGTAGATATAGGTACTCGTAACAATTTAAATTAGTAGAAATATGTCAGTTTTCAGTACTATTTTGGCAGAACTTCTTTTTCTTCGGTGCTTTCTTTAAAAGATAGTTATCATTTTTTGTCGGCCGGACGTCAAAACTTCACTTCAAGATTAGCTGTAATACATAAGTATCCCTAGCACGCAGAAAAAAATATCTGTAAAGTTATAAACTAAATCAAGTCCACCTACTTGCTCTTTTTCTTGAACAGCTTTGACCCCGGCATCATATTCACCACGTCGCGCCTGCCTGGTGCTCAACCACCACGTCATTTCACTGAACACTTCACTAGTCTTCTTAAACACTCACACTCACTATCCCCTCACTTGTTAATAAAAGAGGAGGACCAGTAAAATATTCAGATTAACCATAGATACAATTTTCGAGATTTAGGTAAGTTCCGAATCAGCTTCCTCCGCGTCTGTTAATAAGGGAGTAGGATTCTTGGATTAACACTGAAGTTGTGGACACTGACACAAAGAGTTTTGTGCAATCGGAAAGTTTGAGCGATTAGTCAATACGGGTGCTATAACCGATTTTTTTGATAACCGAAAATTACCATCTACAGAACTCGAATTCACGATAAAATAATTAATAACCAAGTAACAATTGTTGCTAAAGTCACAACCGACCGTACACGACTGAAAGTTTAACGTAATGAGCGACAATGTAAAGCTCGACCGTCAAAAACAAAAAACCAGCCAAGTGCGTGTCGGCCTCGCATACTAAGGCTCTGTGAGCATTTCTAATAGCTAAGGTACATATTATTACCTACAGTTACAAGCATACGTGGTCACTCACAGTCACGTGAGACAGATAGATAAACGCAGTACACTTAGTGAAAAAAAATAGTTTTCGCTCTTGTTTGTTTTGTTTTGTTTAAGTCCCATGTAATAGGGGGCCAGCCTATTGCCATCAACCGGGTATAAATCCAGACTCCACAGCTGCTACTGAGAAATTTCTGATGAAAAAACCCAATAACACTTTTGCCCGACCTGGGAATCGAAACCGGGACCTACTGGTAAGCAGTCGCGTTTACGGCCACTAGACCAACGAGGCAGTCTCTACTTATTTGTTTAAATACTTGAGGGTAGATTTCTATAAAATAAATTCAAAAATTCTCACATCTAGTAGTCCACTAACATGGTGAGCTAAAGACTAGTGTATCTACCCACTATAACAACAAGGTTGTTTATCCTCCCATCTTAACAGCCCTCTTAGATTCCAAAATAACTCAAAAAATAATGAGGGTAGATTTTGTTTATCGTAAAATCATAACTACCCACATCTAAAATCTATTTCGAATGCTGACGGGCAAAAGACTAGTGTGGGTACTCTATGTCTGTTTATTCTCCCATCTCCACAGGCTTTTTACATAACATCATCCTGTAATCCCCGAAGAGTTAGGCAGAGGTGTACCTAACAGTAGGTACACCCACATTTCGCCAGTTATGTTTAAGTCCCATGTAATAGGGAGCCAGCCTATTGCCATCAACTGAACACACATCCAGACTCCGTGGCTGCTACTGAGAAATTCCTAATGAAAAAATCCAATAACACTTGCCCGACCTGGGAATCGAACCCGGGACCTCGTGCTAAGCGCTTGCGGCTACTAGACCAACGAGAATAGATTTCGTTTACATAAAATCAAAACTACCCACATCTACATGCTATTCCGAATACCGACGAGCAAAAGACTAGAGTAGGTACAGTCTATGGCTATTTATTCTCCCATCTTCACAGGCCTTTCAACGTCGCGTCGTGAATGTAACTTCAGTGTAAACATTCGTGCGGTATCGCTGTGCATTAGCGACGCAACAGGTGTTCGTGACGTGGGCTTTAATAAACAATTGAACACGGTAACAGGTTGTAGTGGTGCCTCCGTATCTAATGTCTGCCGTGCTAGTTAAGGTGCAGTCTTTTGCATTCATTTGCGTTGAGTTAGGTGAGTGTGCATTTTCTATTGCGTTAAATGTTTAAAATGTGTTAATAGGTATGCGGCAATAAGATGTTTTAAGGATCGAATTCAACTTTTTGACTGTCATAGTCACATATACGTGACCTGTACGCAAAACAACACAGATATGTGACAAAATGGCAGGTGAAATTGTGGCTTGGCGTGGAAGGCACGCACGTGCTTTTATGCTCTGGCGGTCAAAAGGTTAAGTTCGATTTGGAATGAAATACTAACGTCCCATTCACTACCTAAGGCGATGCGACTTGCGTCTAGTTACACGTGTCGTGGTGACTCGGGGCATGCGATTGTGTACAGTCGCCAGCACATCAAGTTACCACAAACTGTCAAATTCTGCAAATGATTTTAAACCATATAATTTTGAAGGTTAAGAAGTATACCCAAAAATCGAATAAAAAATTGTTGTTTTCCCCGCAGTCGCTAACACTCGTGTCGCTTAAGCGTGTAACTCGTGGCCATGCGGTATAAATAAATAATGCGGCCGTTCACACGGCGCTCTACTCCACCCCTAAGGCGCAATTTATACAGAAACGGCGTAAGGTGAAGGCGCGGCGCAGGCATGATGCCGCTCCAAAACGTTTTCAAACAAAATGTACGTAGGCGACGTGTCGTGAATTACACTCGAGCGGCGCGGCGAAGGCACGTTGTTCGTTTTTTTTGTTATACTTGCCACCTTACGCCGTTTATGTATAATTCGCGTCTAAGACGACCCACCGACCGCAAGACGTGATCGCAGTCAAAAAACTACCCGCATTTGTGAATACAACTTGTAAGGCTGAAAATGGTTCATGACTTGATGAGCCACAGATATTTCATTTTAGGTAAGAGCATGGAAGGAAGAATATAGGAAAAGTGAATAAATAAAAATCACGAGTACAAAATAACATTTACTTAAATGTAACTTATTACAAGTGTCAGGTTGCGACATACAAGTGAATCTGTCCTTCTAGCGATCCAATGTACAAATGTTTCATTGAACAAACGCGCGTCAAACATTCTCATTTATACCTTATTACAATGACATAAGAGTCACATGGCGCGAGTTCGTTAGTTATTATTATTAGTAGGTACATTTGCTACTGACTGGCCCACACTGAATTAATCAACAACGGCATGAGATGTTTTCACACTTCTACGAAAGCGCTAACATGAAGTATATTAATTATACGTCTTAGGCTGACATTTTTAAAACGCCATATTCGTCATAAACATTATTGCAGCAAAATTCAACATAAATTAATGTTCATGACAACGGGTTTTACACTCGTTCTGCAACAAGTTCCCCGCAAGGCAAACCATGTTTCTGGAACATTGTTTTGCAACTATTACTTGCCATGAAGATGGGGTTTATTCGGTGTGGACCAGCTTTAAATATAAGTACAGATGGTGGCGCTACGTAATCTCCACATTAACACTGATTGGCCACGAAACAATCGCCACGCGTGTGTGCGCCTAGATTTTAAACGCAAAATACAGCGTGCTTCAATATAATAGTAACATAAAAAAAGCGCGTATGGCAAACGCACTAACATCCGAATTTTATCACTTACTAATCCAAATTAAAAAAGATTATGACTACAATAATGCTGTGTCTAAGAATTACTTTGTTGAAAATTCACAACAATTTATTATTACCAATTTAGAAAATACTCCTTAACATTATATTAACTTAATACACCGTAACATTACATTTAATTTAGACAAGTTCCGACGTTTATTTAAATAAAACTACCTTAATTTTCATACAGTTTTAGCAAACCGTGCAAACTGCTGTGGTCTCGTTACTAAAAATGAACAAAAAATTCATGATTTGTCAATTCAGCATCGATAGCATAAGCCACAGCCGCAGGGACACAGGCCTCCTCTCTATGAGAGGGAATGGGCTATAATCCACTTCACGGGCCCAGTGCGGGTTGGTAGATGTCACATGTCTTCGAGTTTTTGGTTCTAGGACATGCCCGTTTCCTCACGATGTTTTCCTTCACCATTTTAAGAGCAGTGGTTATGAAATAAATTACACAAAGTAATGCGCCTGCCCTGGTTTGAACCCTCGACTTACTGCTCGTAAGTCGGGGCCGCCACCACTGCTCTTACTGGGCCACCGCTGCTCTTCTCAGCATCGATAGCAGAAAACCAATTACTTGACAAATCGATTAAATAAAGACCAACAACAAGAACACGACTGCAGTTTTCGATAATATTAATAACTACATTTTATCACATTTAAAAACCATATTACAACATGAATTATGTCTATGGTCTCAACATTAAATATACCATCTTCTTAAGCGGACATTGTGAGCTCTATGGTCCGTCAACCGCAACTGAGCTGGCGAAACAGATTCAGTGTAAAAAAAAAGAAAAACAATCTCATACTCAATTGTTGATACATTAAAAAGCCAATTTTTTGAATTTCTTCATTTCTAGTAAAAAGTATATTTGTTGCAGATCGAAATTATTGTAATTAAAAAAATGGGCATGTAAAAAAAAAATACTTCAACTTAAGATTATTATTTTAGTTCTACTACGTAAGTAGCCAAAACGACTTAAAAATCAGCACTTCATCATACTGAGATCTTAAACAATAACATACAAGTGAATTATTGAAAAAATCGTTAACCAAAATTAGAACTATCCACGGACGAAATATATAAAATATTTCCCTCAAACATTTTATTAGACATAAGGAAAAAATCTATTTAAGATTAACGTGACAATTACTAATAAAGTAAAAATATTGAATAAATACAAGTACAGTGTTGCATGATTCCTTTAGCACGTGGCCTTAATCATAACTAACGCCGCCATCTTGTTTTTCACCACAAAATTGTCTGTGGAAGTCCACATACACAAACAATTTCACAACGCTTACCAATAGCGCCCTCCTGTCAATGTCATTCAAACGCCAAAAGAACTATGTAGCACCGTACTATGGTAGTGTATTTTATTATCTTTATAACTCTCATTTAACACTCCATGGTGTTAGTAATATTAATTAATGTATAAAACATGATAAAGAAATAACGCAACTTACCTATTTCTTAGGGTTGCATTTTGATTGCCTTTAAATATTATTTTCTTAAGGCAGTGCAGGAGACGTTTAAATCAATTTATTTCAATTTCAATTAATTCTTTAAACGGTATTATTACATTCTGTAAACAATCAAATATGGTTTGAATAACATTATTAAATTCAAATTGAACAGTCGCCGACAAAAACCAAGTTTTAAATAGAAAATAACCACAATGTCGTAACGGAAAACTTGTTTAACTTTTTGAACGCCATTGTCACATATACGCGACAAGCAAGCGCGTGCCCTGTACGCTACACGACACAAAATGGTAGGTGAACTTGTGGCTTGACGTAGAGGGCACGCATGTGCGTTTATGCTCTGGCGTTCAAAAGAATAAGCATTCAAATAATCAAATGAAAATCAATATGTAAGCGACAATACAAATAGGCAACTACAGGATACGTTTTCAGACCCATTTGCTTGCATTTTCCCCAAATACTTCTGGATCATGTTTGTACATGTTACAGGCCAAACCCGATTTCCGGTCAAACTAAGGCAAACGGACGATCATAGAACACCCCATCTAAAATGGTTAGGTTAGAACTGTGACCAGGGTACGTTGCCACATCCAAGTTTGGCGCATTGTTATTGCTGTTTTGGGTAAATACGTTAAATCAGTAAAACGATTTGGCCTAGGACAAACTAGTTTGGCCTTAAATCGAGTTTGGCCGGTAACATATGCAAGCCTTCATTATCATTAACTTTATATTGTACAAAACTAAGTCCTTTTTCGTGTCTGTATGTATCACCACTTAAATCTTCTAAATGACATAATCATTTAAAGCGTTTATTACGGACGATTTATATTTATGGGATTTGTGTATTAAGAGATATAGCATAGAAAACTAGATGTTTTGACATCAGCAGATTACACCTGTGCGACGCATAGGCGGGTCGCTAGTTATCTAATAAAACCCAGCTTAACAGTGTTGTTATATCCAGAAGAACTGTGATCAATTCTGGCTTATGTAAACAGGGTATGTATTTTTTCTATCTACACTAGTTTTTCTTAGGGTATGCAGGTATTACTATTTTTTATTACATAAAAGGCAAGAGTAACGAACAATTTAAGTTAAAGTGTTGTGCATAGTGTCTCTATTTGTGAGATAATAAATACTACTTATAGCTTTGGTCAATCTGAAGCGAATCCCGTGCGGAAGGCAAGACGAATTTCGCTCTTGTTGTTCAAAATGGTGAGAAGTAGTAGAACTAGTTGCGTGCCTTCCTAATTGTCAAGCGATCGACCCACGCTGTATTCGTCTTAGTGGTCAGAGCTTTAGTCCGAGACAGAATTCTACGACTCGACGAAGCGTGATGATAAAAAGTCGCGCCGAACGTTACTGACGCCCTAGTACGAGCGCGCGGCGTAAACGTAACGTAAATACATCGATTTAAAAATATATTTTCATGATTTTAAGAATTAATTATACAGATTCTGCTTGTTGCAAACAATTTAACTAAAGGGCTTTAGGTTAATTGTATTTTCGATAAAAAAAAATGGACGTGTTTAAGTTTCGTTCACACCGCGCACTCGTGCTAGGGCCTTTGGTCTGTTGCAAGCTTAGCGTTTTTAAGAATAACGTGAAGGAAATACTAAGAAGACAGCTCAAAAGATTTTTTGTGAAAGGCTAAAGTAAATAAAATAAATAGTAGCAGAAAAAACTACAAGGATATCATAAGATGTTTGGTAAAAAACCTATGAATGTTAGCAAGCTCATCATTATCATATATTACTTTTTTGACATATTCATGATTCTGACGGGTAACGGTTAAACCCACGTGCTTATTGAAAAGTTTAATTCTAATCATTGTCATCATCATTCTCTTGCCCCTACTCCAAATTATTTGGGGTCGTATTAGCTTGTCTTCAGAAATAATTTATTTGCTTTTTCTGCCATACTTCTTTATGGCTCGTCATCTCTTCATCGTACATAGGCCGTATCCCAGTAATATGGGCCGGTACTCAGATAATATGGGTGAATATTATGAATCTGAAACCCTATGTTAAAGTACGAGGGGCCAACCGCAACTTTCTTGAATCGGAGTATATTATCAGGCTTAAGTATGGTATACACCAGCTTTTTTAAATCTTAACGTCATATTGCTTCATTGTCATTGTTTATAGGTACATAATTTTCTACAGTATTATCACTAAATTCAGTTGTATTTTCTTGCGATTATTTAATTAACCTTAGCATGATTTCCTTGGCGATGGCATATTGCATGTGTGTAAGGGCCAGCACAGGCCATCGGAATGCCAAAAAGCTACGAATTTATCAATAGTAAACGTAACTGTGAAACTAATAGCGCTGCTGTAGTTAGTGCCAAACGTCGTCATTGGTAGAAAATCTGTTAATGTCATTGTATATTTGAAAATAGCTTGGCCTCATTGGTCAAATTGGGACCTAGCTATGGTCACGCCATCTACAATGAGCTTTGATCGACCTTCTCTCTATTGAAACATAGCTTGTTGTTTTTACGTACCTTAGCATTTAGGTATTATATCGCTCCGTGGTTTTATGCATTCCGACGGTCTACGATATCCTAGTCTTAGCTTAACGTGTTATTCATATAGTAATAAATACTATTCGCAAATAATCATAATAAAAGGCTCCCTAACCCGAAACTAGACGGTCAAATGAAACAAGCACGTGAATAAAAACTGGACAGTCATAAGCAGTAATACCCAGTCTAATTGTACTCTAAGGCGAAGCAATTTTAGGATAAGTTAAGTATTTCAATGCTCTTGTTTATCATCCCCAACAGAAAAATCCGTAGTGAACTCTTTATTACACACCTTCACGGGTAGATCTCTACGGTAGACCGGATTACGGTATACTCAAGGGTTTTATAAAAAGAATGACAAACAGCTATGAGGGACAGAGACGTCGCGTTAGAGCATATGCACACGGTGCGTTGAGGCGCCGGCGCGGCAACATTTCGTCGTGCGGCTGCGTCGCGGCGTAGAAAACAGTCAGTATGTTTAATAAAATGGAAAAAGACGTATGTTGTTGCTCCTATTACTACCACATCGCCGAAATCGACGTAGAAGCACTCGACAATATTGGATTAGTCCCTTTATTGCATTAAGAAACGGTGGTAGATAGTACTTTCACCAAGAATATAGGGAGTTGCTGACAGACGAACAGAAATTTAGCCACATAAACGGTGCCGCTCCGGCGTCGCTGTGACACCATCCCGACGCACACACCGTGTGCACAGGCCCTTAAGCTCAACAAAAACCAACTTTTTCTGAAAATCGATATTAACTACATCGATATTAACTGCCCATATTAACTGCAGCTGGGTACACAGTTAAGGTCGAAATGCCTAGAACTTTCCTGTTTTTACTACCATTAGGACTTAGGATACACCTAAATGTAGGCTAAACTCAAGTGCACTGTTGAATTTTCAACTGTCGTCGCTGAGCCTAACGTCGGAAATCCTACATTGCACTAACTGGTATACGAACAGATCTTCCATCTTTGGTCAGATTGTTAGTGAAAACGTTTGAGCCGAAATATGAACAAGTATCCTTTAATCTTTAATAAGGGTATTACTGCCCTCCACATACACAACACAACTACCTATAAAAAACTAAGCTGAGCACGTCAACAAAACAAAAGTGCACTGTTGCATTATCAACTCTCAATGTTGAACTTAGCGATGAATACCCAACAGTACGGTTTTGTTTAGGTATCGCTTGATGTTAATCCGCATCAATAGTCAAGCGCCCACTCGTTGTCCTGTAAGAAGGCATCTACGACCTCCTTCATAGTGAAGTTCGGGATAAGCTGGTCGGCTGTCAGCTTCACGCGGGTCACTGGGTCGAAATGGCCGACACGCTGTGGAAAGAAGAAATTGGTGATTAGCTGGAATACACGGGATTTTTTTTTAAATATTTCGGTAACTACCAGTGAGTTTTAAAGTGTCTGTGAGTTCAGGGTTTTATTCATAAACTTTGCTTAAGATATATATTTTTATATTATATATTTTTGATGTTAATCCGAGTGAGTATTTTTTTAAATCGATTTTAAGTAATCTTGATTGATACAAAGATTCCTTAGTAAAGCCTATTTACAACCCAGATATCGTATAATAGAATGTTCTTAATCTACTAATCAATGAAACATGACTATACCAAATGGGTACACGTTTTGTTTTTCAATCGTATTACGTGTTTTAATCGAATATTAGTGAAAAATGTAATAGTCATTCATGCATTATCAGTGACTGAAACAACTATGTTATCAATAATTACAATCGATAAAGTACTCGAATCTGCATAATTTATCGAAGGTGGAATTTGCTTTCGGCTCACCGTCGAAACTTAAAACTCCAAGAACAAGATCAATGTTACTTTCCACCGCTCATGTACTTGCAAATATGACAAAGATGAATATATTTTGGCTTTACTGTGAGAAATTATCTCCAAGTGACTAAATGAATGAATAATGAATTTTAGTTTCACCTCCAAATGTTCCTCGATGTCCTTCTTCTCGTACGTGATGCCACTAGGAGTGATCACCGGCTCGTTCAGTATCTCGAAACTGATCTTTCCGCACAAGTAATCCGGTACATCGCGTTTCTGAAGAGTAAAAGTATTAAAGATGTAAAAAGCTGTAACACAGACAGTATCTACAGAAAAAAAAACCGAAACGCAAAGTAATGTTTTTTGAATATTATAATAATTAATCTTTGATTACCATAATTTTGATAATAAATTTCGAAAGGTTTATAATTATGTAGAATACATCAATATGCTTCTATTCAGAATATGCTCGGACCGAGTGGACTCGTATACCTGCTCGGACGCAACTCGTATTGTGGCAACCCATACCAACCCATCCGAGTGCGCTCGGATTATGGTAGTAGTGGAGTAGGTATCCGAGTCCACTCGGTCCGAGCATACTCTGATCGTGTCAACGTGGCTTTAACTCAGATATAGTACATAAATCGCGATTATTGGGCATATCGCTACATTAGTATCAGTTATTAAAAGATGTTTTTATCGACTACGTACCCGTCTTCTTTCGTCCATTTTAGAAAATAATATATTTAATTCACTCCTGTAATTATTCTGAAAACGAAAGAACACAAAATTTAGATAGCACAGAATAAGACAAGATGTGACATTATGATGAAATACAGTGAGTGCAATAATGATTACATTGGTCACTAACTAAAAACAGAATCATAGGTTATTATTATTTATTTATTTTAACACTTCTAGCCACGAGTATAGAGGCGGACTTAATGCCATAGGCATTTTCTACCAGTCAACCTTTGGGTGATGCAGAGACAAACAGTGGTAGGAGTAAATCTGAACAAGGATATATGATATACTGTAATTATTTTTATCATGTTTTGGAACTAAAAACTCAATGTCCATATAATCAAGTTCAAATTCCATAGCAAACCAAAATTGTTTAAGACCTTTTTAACACCACCCACTCCAACATCAACTGAGAATATAAAACGCTAGTAGATAGTTGAGTAAGTGACAATGAACGTTTTTGTAAGATTTTAAATTGAATATAATAAAACTTAACTTACACATTCATCCTCAATTTTAGAAGCATTAGTATTAATTTCATCTTTATTACTTATATCTAATTTCATTGCTTCTATTCTTCGCTGCATATCTTCATTTATTAACCTGTAAAACAATATTTAAGTCAGTAACCCAAAGATTTAAATCCGTAGATACACCCTAGCGTGTCAAAAATTATCATGTTTTCCGTTGACATTCAAACAGTATTGTCTCGCTCACTCTTACTAAAAATCGTATATATCGTTACATATGGAGCTCTTGGGTAAATCAGGAGCTCGTGGCTAAATGAGGAGCTCGTGGCTAAATGAGGAGCTCGTGGCTAAATGAGCAGCTCGCGGCTAAATGAGGAGCTCGTGGCTAAATGAAGGGCTCGTGGCTAAATAATACTCAATACTTTTAAATAACAGCTGCTCGGGTCGATCTTCAGGTTAAGCCGCGCTTGCCTACGTTGGTCCGTGAGTGGGTAAACCACCCATTACATACCGAGTTTCCTCCGTCCCTCGAAAAACACGTTAAGCCGTTGGTCCCAGTTGTCATATACAGATACATATAGATCCTTGACAGTCGTTACCAGGTAGTCAATGGCCCGAAAGACTGACAACTAGTCTTATCAAGGGGTTTCGTATTACCCAGAACTGGGTTGTGGAAGTCAGATAGGCAGTCGCTCCATGGAAAATACTGGTATTCAGCTGCATCCAGTTACAGTGAAAGCCGAACCTAATACAGTTGGGAAAAGGCTAGGCAGATGATGCTGGTCGTTTCATGTGGGATGTGTAAGCTCACTCTTTTCAATGCGAACACTTTTTCGGGCGCGCAGTGATGGCACAAACATCAAATATTAACTCACGCTTTTTTCCATTGAGATTGGCAGAAACTACACAACGCCTTCTACGATCCTTAAATACTTCGTCCATTTTTATAATGGTACATCTAACGATTAAAATCTTTGTAGTATAAACAAATAAATCAAAAAATTCCTAAACTCTTTCTCATTGTTCATTTCACCTTGTGTCCCTTTGAAAGTAAACAATCGTAGGCCGACGACCATCTTAGCCAGTCAACCGTGATGTGCAAGGAACTGTATCATAGAATATTTCAATGTAAAGTTGACATCAAGCGTACATTAATGAAGTTGATGCAGTAAAATAAACAACTGGTGTGACGATTCTATTTGTTTTAATCTTTGTTTTACTGTTAGTCAGAAAATTCTTTAGAACATGTCAATTTTTGTAAAACTATTTACCATTATGGCTAGCTATTGACTGAATAGCTCAGTCAATAGCTAGCCATATAGCCTATAGTCTATAGTTTTGTTCCGGATACAAGTCTATCTACATTTCTAACTTAAAGGTGGAAGATTGATTAAGGACGATTATTTTTATCTGTACATTTATACAGGGTGGAAGAGACACCGACACGAAAACTACATATTCAGTAAATCATTCTGAGCTAAAAAACGGCTGTGACCAAAAAAGGGTCAAAACGTATTGAACATGTTTTTTTTTTTAAATCATCAAAGAAAAATTTCTGTGGGTTCAGAATGATGTACTGAATATGTGGTAACCGTTTTCGCGTCGGTGTCCCTTTCAGCCTGTATTTAAATTTTCGAAATGTGAGTGCACTAAAGGGTGTAAATAGACCCTTAACATAAACGAAAGGCACTTGTTCTCCCCGTCATTGCGATCATTTTTTTGTTCTAGACCATACCTGGGAACCTTCTACTTACGGAGATATTGGGGGTCAAAGTTCCAACTTTTTCACAAGTTTTTTTTTTAAATACATGTTTTTAATGTAAGATTTTTACTTTACACACCTCCACGACCCTCGTACTATTAAATCCATTCATCAGCACAATGGTATGAGTGCTTTCCATCGAGCCCTACCGTAAAACGTGATTTTTCACCCCAAAAAAAAAGTCGATTCCCAGCAATAATTTTTGCGTAAACTTACTTAGTTTGATGTACTGAATGCTTGGTTGACGGATATGTGAAGGGTCTGTTTACACCCGGTATGTACAACTCTCAACATCTGAACAAAATCATTGCAAAAATCTCCCGTTATTAACATTTTTGTTATGGTATGTTAATATTTTCCTATGACAAGTTGAAGGTTGCAGGAACCTGCTGGATGCGAGAAGCACAAGAGCGATCGATGTGGTGAGTTTTGGGGAAGATCTACGGACCACCGTTTTTTGGCTGAAATAATGATTATACTGACATTAGGCACAGCAAGTCTACCTGTTCAAATAAGACTGCAGTTCAATCTCCTGAGATATCCTCTTTTCTTCTTGTAAGTTCCATCGTTTTTTCCTGGCGATACGGATTTGTGCTGCGATGTCATCGCCGAAATTAAGCTTCTGCTCACGCGCCAAATCATTTGCTGAGAAAAAAAAAACAACTTTGTTAGCTCTTCCTTTTTTAACAATTTTAACATGTGATAGGCTATTATTGCATTAGACACTCATTGCATCAGTCATCTAAACGAAAAATAACCACGACACAGCGCGTTGAAATCTCCCGTGACGTCACAATTTCTGTTATTTTTCCTAGCCAATCAGTGACGTCACACCCCTCTCTTGAACTTTGATGCGCTGCCGCGCTGTATCGTCACGTCGTCATTTTTTGATTATGTGACAAAGAAAAAATACGTATCAAGTTTTTGGTGATCTAACTGTCGGACTAATACATATTTGTTTTTTTTTTCGATGTTTTCAAAATGCCATAAATTATTGTTTCCTAACTTGTCTGAAGTTGTCGTAACTTGCCTTTGTGGAGTCTTGATATGTAACCTTGAATGACTACCACTAATTACATATGGTAATTGGATATAGATTTGAACTGAATCCTTTTGACTGTGTCCAAAAATAGTCCAACATTGATTTTGTATTTAGGACTTTATAGGACTAATGATATAGAAATCTAAATACGTGTTAGGTTTCACAACAACAGATATGGTTATAGGAATGATTTAAAGGTAAATAACTACAGGCATTGCAGATAATCAATTCTCCATATTTATAAATGCGAAAGTAATGCTGTCTTTCTGTCTGTCTGTCACCATTTCACAGCTTAATGGCTCCTTAAACACTCCTTATGAAGTTAAAAAAGTGCTCCGAGACAAAGTACTACTCACCCCGGTGCAGGTGCTTAATAGCTTCATCATAGCAGTCCAGTTCCACCAAGGCCTGACCCAAGAAGAAGTGTCCCTTGACCTGGTTGTTGTCTATGTCCAGTGCTCGGCGACAATCCTGGCTTGTGGCATCCCAACGCTTCATTTTCAGGTGGCATAGTGCACGGTTTGTGAAGTATGTCGCTACTGATGGATTTTTTATCTGAAATGGTATTTACCAAAGAGTTAGACTTGCTTGAAGGTTATGCAAATACTGCACTGGCAATAAATTGACAAAGAAAGAAATAATAGGAAATTTCCGAAATAATGCAACAAATCATGAATAGGGTTCTCTAGTAAGATCAAAAACGGGAAACAAAAAGCCTATGGAATTAACGATACTAGTAAGGTGAGGTACAGACTGCACAGAGCCAATATACATAGTGAAAGTAGGCCAAATGGACTCAATTTTAATTAGAAATCTGTGTTCGACTAATAATTTGTTTAAAGTGCAAGACAGTGTTGGTTTAATTGTGAATTAGGCTGTGACAAACTCCCTGATTATTTTTTGTTTTTTGGAAAAATTGAATTGCTGCAAATGAATGACTCATTTGAGAACATCATGCTGGCAAATTGAAGAGAAGTTTTACTAGAATAGGAAATTCATATCTTCCTTCTAATATTACCTGTCTGAAGAGACCATCATATACCTAGATGTTGTTGTGATACATATAATTACTCTGGGCTAATACACAATCATCACCAATGCTTAAACCAGGTTGGTAATTTTAAAAACATAACAATCCAACAGCAACATCTTGGTGTTGCTGGTCTTTCTCAACAAGCTGGGGTGGATCAAATGATTGATTTTCCCACCTGTATGCAACAAAATCACTTTGGACATGGAGTTGCACCCATTTTACAATACAATACAAATAATTATAAACATGATAATTGGTCACATTTTCTTTTGAGAATTTAAACATAGCATGACTCATGAATGGAAACTTGAACTTACTTGTATAATAATCATACAACATTTTTAAATTCCACCTTGATATGTAAAGAAAAAGTGATTTAAAACAATGCTGTTTGATTTTATGTTCTGTTATTGGTAAGCAGAAATTGAAGGCCATCTTAAGGGCTTAGCAATAAAGAAAACATGTACCTGAATATTTTTTTTTTTCGGAGTTCCACAGTAATTTAAAAAAGATTTACTAGAGTATTTTATTTAGAATAAGAAAATAAGTTAAGGTACAGCATGCACATTCAAAATACCAAAAAAAACAAAGGTGCTATGTCTTGATTTATTTTGCTTTGTTTAAGAACAATTCATTATAAACCAGGTGAATAGTTGAGTAAAAAATACTTTATACTTACAATCGCCTTTGTGTAACAGGCCATAGCATCCTCGAAACGTCTCAGGCTGAACAATCTGTTGCCTTGCTCCTTCAGCTCTTTATCGGTAAGGTTCGCCGTAGTATACGTGTGTTTACTCATTGTTCTAGCTTATACTCACTTCTTCTAAGTCAATTTTGTCACATATATCATTATTCAACTCAGGCGATATTGTAGAATGTTTACGCAACCGTTTTTATTCGCACACAATTGAAATTATTATGCTTATTTTCTTCTAGAAAAATATGTTTGTCAGCTTTGGCATTTGCATATTTTTGTTTTTGACAGACTGTCAGTCAGTCAGTCACTTTTATTCTGATTCTGATATTCTCGTCCATGGCCCTAAGGCAAAATAAAATTGTCATTCTTGTCAAACGCATTATTTAGTGTTGTCATTATAAATAATATTTTCTTTTAAAGTGTAGGGCTGGCAATATCCACTGTCTCTTTGGTCTAGTGGTTGCAAGCGCGACTGCTGAGGATAGGGTTTTGATTCTAGGTCCACAAAGTCTTATTGAGTTTTTCTATCAGGAGTTTCTTAGCAACCACGAAGTTTCAATGTGTGCAAGTTTGATAGCAACGGGCTCGCTCTATATTAATGAAATTAAACAAAACTGGCGAATTGCGGTTTTACTATATATAAGGTACAGACGCCAGCCAGCACATCAAGCTACTAAAATCTGTCCAATTTCTTTAATAGATTTTTCAACAACAGATTTTTTCAACTATATCGCTAAAGCATTAGGTTCAGGGTTGATTGGGAAAATTTGACAGTTTCGGGTAGCTTGATGAGCTGGCGTCTGTACCTACAGTCTACACCTCTGCCTAACTCTTCAAATATTACATGGGTGATGTTATGTTATTCAGGGCAGCGACTTAGTCACCTGCATTCGTCAAGGAAGTGATTTTCTCCGTCACACTAAACTTTCGCTATGAAGCTTATTACTATATTATATGGACCATTTAGATCCTTATAAGAAGTTTTTTTTTTAAATGAGTGAATGTTGTTGAAAGAATAGCGAAAGTTGTTTAGTATGACGGGTAGGACCAGCTTCCTGATAGATGCAGGTGACTAAATCGCCACTTGTGTATTGTACAGAAGCCAGCACATCAAGATACTACAATCTGTCTTTTAATAGATTTTCAAATGTATTGCTAAAGCATTAGGTTCAAGGTTGATTGGGTAAAGACAGTCATTCGTCGGTGCATTATTTTGGCGTGTGAAGCAATGCCTTGGTAGCGCGTTCTTTCTTTCCTATGCGCTACTAGAATCTTAATTAGAGAAGAAATGCACGGTCATAGGACCAGGGAAACATAAATACAAGATTAAATCAACAAAAAAATGAAGTATATATTTGTTATTTATTTAATTAACGCACGACTGGTGCGGCAAATTCATGTAGACATTTAAAAAAACAGTGTTAGGTATGTAGTGTAATTCCGTGGAATTAAAAGTGATTTATTGCTCCTCTGGTGCCTTCCCACCTGTTCGCGGCCTTCTCAGGACTTAAGTAAGAAGGTATCTTGTAAACACGATAGAGAGCCGAAAGGTCTCGAGTCCAGAGGCTATAACGCTTAATTGCTTCTTTTGGAGCGTCGATCACGTTATTATCCGAAGCATTTTTTCTTGGCTTGGCAGAAGTCCTGAAAATACCAAATCGATCGATGATCTTGGGCAGGTATATGTAGAAGTTATTATGTAATATTTAATTAAACAACGCTATTTTTAGACGGTGGTCGCTACGTAGGTATCAAGGGGTTTTAAAAGCGTTGTTAATCTAAAACCCCAAACAGAAAAGTGTCATGCTCAACTCATCATCATTATCATCATTTCAGCCGAAAGACGTCCACTGCTGGACATAGGCCCCAAGTGTCGCCACATTGACCGGTCTCGTGCGACTCGCATCCAGCGGATCCCTGCAACCTTTACCAGGTCATCGGTCCACGGAGGGGAGGGCTTCCAACGCAGCGTCTTCCAGTTCGCAGTCGCCACTCCAGAACTTTTCGGCCCCCTCGGCCATCCGTTCTGCGAGCAATGTGCCCTGCCCACTGCCACTTAAGTTTGACTATTCTTCGGGCTACGTCGGTAACCAACCAAGGTAACCGACGTAGCTCTTGCGGATTTCATTTCTGATTTGATCACGCAAGGAAACTCCGAGCATAGCCCTTTCCATTGCCCTTTGGGTGACTTTAAGCCTTCTGATGAGGCCCATTGTGAGCGACCACGTTTCGGTCCCGTATGTAATCATTGGCAACACACACTGGTCATAGACTTTCGTCTTGAGACACTGCGGTAAGTTGGACGAGAAGATACCACGCAACTTCTCGAACGCTGCCCAGCCGAGTCCGATTCGACGATTGACCTCTTTCTCGAAGTTTGACCTACCTAACTGGACCGTTTGTCCCAGGTAGACATAATCGTCCACAACTTCGAGTGTAGAGTCTTTGATCTTGATAGGAGTGGGGTTACATGGGCATTCAACATGACTTTGGTTTTGTCCATGTTCATTTTAAGGACTTACTCTTTCGGAAGCTCTACTGAGGTCATAGAGCATTGTACTGAGGTCCTCCATGGTCTCAGCCATGACCACTATATCGTCGGCAAACCAAAACTGAGAGATGTACTCGCCATTGACGTTGATGCAAGCTCCTTGCCCTGCCATACCTCCTTGCGATCATTAGTGTCTAATACACTAGGCTTGCGCCAGTTCTCGTTAGCCAGTGAAAGCGGGGTGAGGCCCTTGTCCAATGAGACCACATCTCGGTGTATCCCCACGTCGGCTTCTAGGAAGTATTCCCAGAGACTGCATACCTCACGGTTGTACAGGGTCTTAGCATTTAAGAAGCCAAGACCCCCGCACTTCCGCGGGATATACAGTGTCATCACCGATAACCGTGGGGCATGCATTCAATTTGCGGTCAGCTGTACCCTCCTATCCAGGGCATCAAGTTCCGTCTGAGTCCATTTGAGTATGCGAAAGAATACATCAAAACCG
The DNA here is from genome assembly GCA_963576755.1 of Noctua janthina. Taxonomy (NCBI): domain Eukaryota; kingdom Metazoa; phylum Arthropoda; class Insecta; order Lepidoptera; family Noctuidae; genus Noctua; species Noctua janthina. The sequence continues at coordinate 14,077,290 of OY755055.1, forward strand.
GCATGACCCAACCGTTGAAGGCGCGCACCTTGTTTCCGCCTGACAAAAGACTGCCTAGTACATTATTCAGGCGGCCAAAGAAGCGCTCCATCAACGATTGTTTCATGTCGGCAGAATTGATACCTAATGCTTCCGACATCACTAAATACTTGTAGGTTTCTGTTGAGGAGAGGGATCTAAGGTGTATTGAATCCGATAGTTGAGTTCCCACGGATTCCATAATCTCGCTTAATTTATTATTATCAGCCATTTGTGTCCCACTGCATGACAAATGCCTCCCTTCCCTCTTTCCACTTATCCCTATCTGGATATTTACTGTTGTTTGCCAATCATTTTGAAAAAAGTCGAGTTCGTCCCTCCATCTCCTTCTGGGTCTGCCGCGTTGCCGTGTGCTGGTGTTTAGGACCCATTGTGTGGTTACCGTAGCCCATAGCTCTAAACTTTTAATTTAATAGTACAGAAAAACATAATATCATTCACTTTTCCAGTCTCGAACAGACTTTCTTAGGGTTATTAGAAGCATACGATGTGTAGGGTACTCACGTCATTATTGGATCTTTGTACAAGGGAGGATCAAGAGGAATTATCGTGCTAAATTTCATTAGAGGACAAGGAAAGTGAACTTTGCCGAGTTTCAGGACACCACCGCCATCATCATCTTCCGATTTCTAGAAGAACAAACGTTGAGTAAAACATGCGGATTGAGAAATCAACCAATAGTGGTAGCCCAGTGGAAATGACCGCTGCTCACTATATTGTTGGTCGATTTTTTGTTCTTCTACCTTGCCCCACACTAGGAATTTCTCCTTTAACGCGAGCGCCTTTCTAAAACATTTAAACTCACAACTAGGTACCTGTAGGCCCTACAAATATTTGTACCAGCGGGGATCGGACCCGCGACAGGCAGCGCAGCAGCCTGTCACTTAGCCGCTGCGCCAACAGTGCCGTCGCATGCCGTGACTTTATTTTGTGTTAGTGGATAATTTAATCAGCACTGCTCTCAAAATAATACCAAGAAGAACCGAAAAAAAAAACAATAAAAACTTATAAGGCATCCATCCACTTAGTCACGCTTACAGAGACGAGGCCTGTGTCTCGGCAGACAGTGGGGACATTATAACCTAATTATGCAACAGAGGACAAAAGCCAGCAAAAAATAAAATGCTGCGAGTTTCCTGACCTGTGGTGAAGTGGATTCAAGAAATGGAACACTTCTTTCTCTCACTTAGATCTATAATTTTGTTACGACGCCTATCCCGCCACACATGTACACACGGCGGCACATAAAGCTGTACATTTCCAGAATAACTTGGCCTCGCTTTATATTGATTTTCTTTACAATGAAAGATCCGCATAAATTGGGTTTTGAATAGCCTGATAGCCGTCGTGAGTACTAATCTGAGATACCGTTCATCGTGATATTAAAGTTATCCGCGCGATTAATATAATTATATCAACAATCCAACAACAACTGTCTGGCAGAAATCCCACCAGGCACAACACCTTGGAGGATAAGGAACTTATCACCCTGTCCTTGAGAAGCTTCAAGAATCCGAGGTAATCTTTGGAGGACCCCCAGGCGTATACTCACTTGTCTAATTTTCTTGTGTTTCTTAGCATGAGCCAGTATATATTCGCACCACTTCCAGATGTTCTCGTCGGCCGCGCCACGCCTCTCCAGCCGCTCTGATAGATCCTCCAAGTTGCGCATCGGTTTCTGAATCTAAATGAAATCAGAGTATGTCATGTTTTTATAAACTAGTACTCATTTATCAGCCCATAATGATTATTGGCATATTACATTTCAACCGCGATTTTTACCTTAAATGGCCAACTTTCTGGCGTTCTTATTCTGAGAAACTGAAAGACTTCGAGACTTATTAAGGCGAGGCTAACCCGAGCGCCGTATGCATCAATCGCTTACCCCAGCCCCCGCACGGAGAGGCGATACGTAACAAATTACGCTTAGCGCACTGGTCATGAGTTCACGAACTCGGATAGGTACTAAGTTGCGTTACAGGGTAGAGCGATGCAGTAAAATAACTTGAATTGATATGTATAAGTTCACTTTGTTTTATTTTTCTAGAAAGTATTGGTTATAGATAGATTAGGAACCTACGTATTCTATGAACGTGAACCTAATTACTAACAATTAAAATAAGTAGATTTAACTAAAAATAAGAAGGTATACTTATTTATTTTTGTGAATAAGGTGAATTAAAAATCTGACTGACACTAAGATCATGAATACGGGTATGATTCAAACCTACACGCCACACGCCATTCGGTTTTAAAAAAATTTATGCTTTACTTTTTTTTCGGTTTTGTTGTTATGGGTTTCGTTTTCGTGGTTTTCGGGGTCGCTGATAACGAAAATAAGGTTAAAATTAAAATTCAAGATGGCGCCAATGAAAATTTTCAGCTTTGTCGTCATGGGTGTCATTTTCATGCTTTGCGGGGTCGCTGATAACAAAAATGAGGTCAAAATCAAAATCCAACATAGCGCCGACGAAAATTTTCGGTTTTTTTTTTGCTTTACTACCGCTTAGCGACCCCAAAAAGCACGAAAATGATACCCATGACGAAAAAACCGAAAATTTTCGTCGGCGTCATCTTAGATTTTCATTTTGACCTCATTTTCGTTATCAGCGACCCCGAAAACCATGAAAATGACACCCATGACGAAAAAACCGAAAAATTTTTGTCGGCGCCATCTTGGATTTTCATTTTGACCTCATTTTCGTTATCAGTGACCCCGAAAACCATTAAAATGACACTTATGACGAAAAAACCGAAAAAAAAGTAAAGCATAAAATGCAGAGGAAGTAAAAAAAAAAATTAAAGTGATTTTATCTTAAATATGTAAATAATTCAATAAAATATAAAAAACTAGTAGGTACACACGGCGGCACATGAAGCTGTCATTTCCAGTATAAATTGCCCTCGCTTTGTATAGATTTCCTATACAATGAGAGATCCGCATAAACTGGTTTTGTACGACTTGATCGGCCGTCGTGATTACTCATTCTATCTCGTTCTCCCCTACATACTTCCTTTTTCTGCCCATGTCGAACTCGATAATCTTCGGCTTACCGGGCTCCCTACAAAACTTTTTTAGAACTCCTTAAAAAAAAAAAATTGGAATAAATGTTTTGATTTTAGTAGGCCAGTTACAGGCAGTTTTGAATTGTCGAAAAAAAGATAATAAAATGAAGCTACAGTCCCATTCAAAAGGCATAATAACTGTGAAAGTACAGTAGTTGCCCATTCCAAAGTTACCCAATTTATAAATAATATTGCGAAATCATAAATAGCGACTTTTGCTACGACACAATAAAGTTCAATTCAGGCCGCGCAGCGCTAATTACCTACAGTTATATTTTCCTAGAAGCTGCCTCTCTTTCTATTGCGTAATTAACTCTTATCTTATACCTTCTGACTACGTTCCCTATTAGGTACCTACTGTACTTTTGTGAACAAATGACATTTCAAATAAACCTAGGCTCGGTGTTTACTAAGTATTATTTTTTACAAACAATTTTTGGCTCAGCTCGTAACAGAACTTAGCGGGGGTGGGGTGGCGGGTTCGAAAAATTGGCACACGTCCGACCTCCAACGCGTTCCGCTCGGGACTGAAGCACGCGATCCGAGTATGAAATGATGAAAACAGCAAATTTTGGAAATGGTTTTTTCAATATTTCAAATTATGATTGCCGTTTAATGTCACATTTTTTACGACCCTTATAATGGTATAAGTTTTATTGTTAAAAACCTAATATCCCTCAAATGAAATAATATTAAAAACCAACATTTAGATTTGTCTTTGCGATTTAATTGGATGCAACAAAGTGCAAGTAATCGTGTATCGCTTTGCCGAAATATCTAGATCTAAGTGTGAAATATGTAATATGTTTTTTTTCAGAATTTAAATCCGTGCTATATAGGAATAAAACACAATACAAAACGACGTTTATCTGGATAACCTCGCCTTAAGTGGTGGAGAATAGTTATGAGTATAGTTTATGGCGGTCTACCTTTTTATATAAAGATAAAATTCCGAAGTAAGTTTTTCATAAAATGCGCGATGGCACTTTTTCGAGCTCATGGATTGAAATATTTATAACAATATCTCTTAAGTAGTGGTTTAGTTCATAGTGGGTTCAGAATTATGAAATATGTATGGAATATGATCTATTAAAAAAATCCCGTTCAAAATTATTATACTACTAAAAACACTCAAAATTAACTATAAATTTCTCCTTACTACATTAATAATATGACGTAAAATTTATGCCAGATTAACCGTTAGTTCATAAGAAATTAAATTTTGTATAAAAAATGTATAAAACTTAAATTAAACGTAATTACAACTTCCAAATTGCTACATAATGCGATGCGTCGGCTGCTTGAACTCAGTACCACAGTACAACTCAGCAATTTTGTGATAGACCTCACAAATCCGAGCTACGTTACATAAGACTTGGCTGCCGCATTGGTCTAGTCGTAAGAGTAACTGTTGAAAAGTGTTATTGGGTTTATCAACCGAGAATTTTTAAGTAGCAGCCTGTTATTTGAATTTGTTGCCGATTAATGGACAGGAATTAATAGGATCATTCTAGAAGTGTTAAAAATCCATGTAGGTACCTACATGAATTTTCAACATAACTGGTAACATGTGGTGGTACCACACAATAAAGGTGTTATGCCAAACTTACACATAACATCACGCTTGTATTGGAACAGGCGTGATAAATCAATTTTAAAATATCGCGAAAACTACTTAAGGATATTTAGAAAGGTAGTAAGATGTGCAAAAAAGCTCGACACTAGGAAAAAGATCGATCAGGCACCTCAATCTAGTAAAGCCATGTGAAAAATAGTGAATAGTAGACGTAATTCTAATAAAAAACAAAGCACTGATATTGTAATTCTTAAACAAGATAATAAAATATATGACAGCCCCATAGACGTAGCCAACATTTTATCTGCCCAATTTGACAACAAAACTACATTAAAGTCTTCTGATCATAGCTTAGCTAAAAAATACTTAACCGACAATATGGCTAGAGTAGACGATAACATGTTGTTTGATCAAGTAACCCCGGTAGAAATCTTCAAAATGGTTATTAATATGTGCAATAAAAGTTCTAACGGTCATGACGAAATACCCATAATTATTATCAAGGATAACATTGACATATTAGCTGAGCCAATAGCTGACTTTTTAAACAAATGTATTGAGCAATGTGTTTTTCCTGAGCAATTTAAAATTGCTCGTGTTTTGCCTATATTCAAAAATGGCTCTAAATTAGATGCGAAAAACTATAGACCCATTTCACTATTACCGGTATTCTCTAAAATATTTGAAAAGGTGATGAAAGATAGGCTTGTCAAACATTTGATTAAACACAATATCATTAGCTATCAACAGTTCGGGTATCAAAGAAGCATAGGAACCATTGATGCAATAGACTCACTAGTGGATGATGTGGTTAGCAAATTGAATAATAAAGAAAAAGTGGCAGGACTATTCCTAGATCTTAGCTCTGCCTTTGATACTGTTGAACATAAAATCCTTTTAGACAAACTAGAACACTATGGGATAAGAGATAATGTCTTAAAACTTTTCAGTTCTTATTTACAGAACAGATCGCAGTACGTCGAAATTAAGTCAGTTGAAAGCGGACATGAAAAAATTAACAAATCTAAGCTTGTTAGAGTACAAAACGGAGTTCCACAGGGCTCAGTCTTGGGTCCAATATTTTTTATAATATTTCTTAACGACTTAGCAAACTATATGTATAAGATAGTACCAGACATCAAAATGGTTATTTTTGCTGATGACACAAGTGCCGTTATGAACGATATCTCTGTAAGGGACTTAGAAAATAAAGTGAATTATGCACTGTCTTCTTTTGAACATTGGTTTTCCACTAACAATTTAAAACTTAATGTGGACAAAACAAAATGTATACTATTCAAATCAACCGTGAGGAATAATGATAGTATTAAAATAGCTTCATTGGGAAATAAAGTGGAAATTGTTCAAAACTTAAAATTTTTAGGGATACAAATAGGTGCGCTCTTAAGCTGGAAAGAAGAGCTGGAAGCAATCACAAATACTCTCAGCAGTGCATGCTATGCCTTGAGAAGTTTAAGGGACGAACTAACCATTGCTCAATTACGAAATGTTTATTTTGCCTTAGTTGAGTCCAAGCTGAGGTACAGTATTAAACTATGGGGGAACAGTTATAAATACAATATAGATGCAGCCTTTGTTATGCAAAAAAGAGCCCTCAGAACTATTCTTCGCATAGACCAGACTGAATCTTGTAGAGAGCATTTTGTGAAATTAAAAATTCTACCTGTACCTTGTCTTTATATTTTGGTTCTACTAAGTAGTTTTCTAAAAAACCTAGATAAATACGAGACAAAGGAAGAAAGGGAAACTAGGGTGCAAACGCACAGGAAAGATTTGCCTAATTATTTGCAGCCAAAATTAAATGTTGTCAAGCATAGCTCTAAGGTGCAGTCTGTACAAAGTTTCAATAAATTGCCATTACAACTAAAAATGATTAATAGTCCAAGAATATTTAAATTCAAATTAAACTCATTCCTATTGACGAAGTGCTACTATAGTATAGAAGAGTTTTTTAGGGACAAAAATAATGCCACAGTGTAACTTGTTTATTTGTTTAAGTTTAAGTCTAGTTCTTGACATGTTATTTTTTTATTAAATTGAATGTTTGTTTTTTTTTTGACTAGGCTAATTGTGTTTTTATTTTTTCATGTTTTATTTTTTATTTCAACTAAGTTCTTGATATTACTTATTTTATTTTTGACATTTTAACTATATTATTGATTGTAACTTTTATTGATTTTTATTGTTGTATTAATCCTGTATTCGACACAAATGTATTTTTGTTCAGAATAAATGACTAATGACTAATGATGCAATTTATAAGATTACGAAAAGCGAAGAAAATTAGTGAGCTTACAATTATGGGCTTGGCCAGCTTTTCAGAAATAAATTGTCTGTGCGAGTAGGCTCCGGTGGATTTCTCGCTTGGTCTCAGGCTGGACTGTGCGTACCGCGTCCGGCGTGAAACCGCAACTGTGCTTACACCCAGGGAGCTTGGCTGAGTCGCTTCGTCGCCGTGTGGAATGAACATCTCAACACTTGTTTCGTAGCGAAGCAGCAGTTCCTGCAAATTAGGCATTATCAGCAATGTTCCACTCGCACACTAAGCACCTGCTATATTATATCTCCACTAGCCTTGCAATAGACTGGCTGAGTATGCCTTAAAGTTTGCCTTTGTTACTTTTTGTGTGAAAAAAGTATTAATAAATAATACCATTGGTGCCCGTGTTCTAGAACATATCGGTTTCTTAACTATGTTTTCCTTCACCGTTTTGAGAGCAATGTTGATGATTTATGACTGCATGTAACGTTGCTTAAAATATTTAGGTGAATGTGTGGAGTGACAAGAATGGATAAAGGAAGAAATTAGTATATTAGAGGAATTCGTAAAGATGTAAAACAGAAAAGTTGAAAAGAAAAATTGATTGTATGTGAGTAAAAGAGTGATGAATATAAACGTTGATGAATGGAGAGGGAAAGGAAGACCACGAAAACTTTGGATGGGTTGGGAGAGTCGTGATATGAAAAAAAAGGAGTAAATGATAGCGTGACGGTCGACAGGGGAGAAAGAAAAGTGTTGTGTGAACCTCAAGTAACATGGAACATGGGCGGGAAGATGATGATGGGGATGATGATGAAATAAATTACACAAAAAAATAGTTATCCTATCTCTGATTTTGCAACTCTGTCAAAATCACAGTAATTTCAACTCTCGGTTAAGGACGCTGTTACAATTTCGATGAACTCAAATTTAGGTAACTAAAGTCACACACAAACATCACGCGTACGAACACATTGAACAACTCTGAGCGTTCGATTTTATAGTTCACTTATATAATCTTGGTCCATTTTATTATTATTTAATTTTATTGATTCTGGTTTTATTGATACTTGGACTTTTGAAAATGCATTTGATAACTGTTACTTAGTACCGTCGTCTTAATAAGCAGGTTAGTATTTTTAACCGACTTCAAAAAAAGAAGGTGCTCGACCCGTATGTATCCGCGATTTTCTCAAAAACTACTGATCCAATATTGATCGGGTTTTCGTTTACAAATGAAAATGTTTTCAGGGAAGGTTTAATTGTAGAATGTATTAGGATCTGAGATTTTCGTAGATAGACAATGGAACTGTTCAAAAACAAACAACAACAGACTGGCTATCGCAGTGATTGTCTAACTATCTTACTTATATTATAAATGCGAAAGTTTGTGCTAAATGGATGTTTGTTACTCTTTCACGCAAAAACAATTTTGAACGAATTTGGATGAAATTTGGTACACAGATAGTTTATAACCTGGATTAACACACAGCATACTTTTTATCCCCGTATGACGTTCCCGTGGGATAATAATCGAACATCACGCCGGCAATGCCGCGGGCATAATCTAGTATATATGCATCTTGGATTTTGGTTAAGACCCCATGTTTGATATAAGCGACCCCAAAAACCATGAAAATGACACCAATGAAGAAAAGTTATCAAATTTTTGTCGGCGCCATTTTAAACTTTGGTTATTATCATATATCCGATATGTGCGACCCCAAAACCCATGAAAATGACACTCATGACAAAAAATTGTCAATTTTTTATCGGCACCATCTTGTATTTTGATTTTGTCTCCATATTCCTCATACACATATACATACAAACCGGTTAACATCATAACCCTGCTCGCGCCCATCCACTTCCAAACCTCATCGCCGACAGCTTAACCTTATCCATCCCAATCCTAATCTTACTTAGAGCTGCTTAACTCCACCCATCCATTCCGCAACCTTGTCAACGACTGCTTAACATCACCCGTCCAAATTCCGATCTTACCCAATATAATTTCTAAACCACTTTCTAATAATAAAAGTATGAAACTCGTACTTAATTTTATTTAAGTCCGAAAAAGTATCAACTCCTTCCGATTACGTTATACGACGACGGTACACACACACGTATACACACTACAATATTTTCTAGTAATTTTATCGTATTTATTTTTTGTGAGAGAGCGATACACCCGTCCTTCCACGAGCGCTTCTGAGCGCGGATTGATGAACGGCGAGTGCAAAATGTATGAAGAATTCGGCAAATGTTTTTATTTTAGCTAATAATTGGAAAAATATGTTGATTTTGATACAAAATAATCAGCTGAACCTATAAAGGACTATATATACCGCAATTTGTTATATTTTTTAAGACAAAATATGCTGTAAATTTAGATAAACTGGCACCTATTCTGACCCTATTTTTTTTAATTTTCTGCGATTATTGTGATGGGAAAAACGTATTTGTGCGAAAAATTTGTATGACGTCATACAATTTTTCTGATGCCAATCTGGAGATGAATATACTATCTTTAAACTAAGATCATCATATTTTGACATTTGTGATTGTTTATACATTAAAATGGTACCTGAAAAACACTGTTATCTGTAGAAAAATGTAATAGCGTCCTTAAGAGCGCTTGTACAGTTAGTGAGCAATGTCGCAAATAGCTGGCAAATATTTCGCTGTTTTGATTAATTTGGTAATATTACTGTAAGTAAATAAGAAATATGGCTAACCAGTGAACTAAAGTATTGATTATGAAATACAATAATTAATACCGTAACACCAAATATTTAGTTTTAGATGTAGAAAAAGTATTTGGAAACTTTCCAAATGCCTTTTTTACACTTAAAATGGTTACAACATCAAATTCAGTGTTTTAATTGCAATTTATTATTAGTATTCTAGTTCACTAGTTTGCCATAATTTTTATTTTCATACAGTAATATTGCCAAATTAATTAAAACAGGTAAATATTTGACAGCTATTTGCGACGTTGCCAACTTTTTGGATGAATTTCTGCAATCGGAGTTAAAATACAAGTGAAGAACTGTACATACATTTAATCTTTCACAGTCGATGTCGATTTTGATCCTGGCTGCTAGTTCGGCTTTCAACTCGTCCACTAGATACGCCCAGTACCTATTGACCTTGGCATAGTCGCCGAGTTGCGAACGAGGGAGGTATAACAAGATCCTCTTGGCAATGGATGATGGTAGCAGCTGAATCTGGAGGTGAAAAAGTGTTGATGATAATAGTCTTCCTGCACGCGTAGACACGGGTTTTGTCGACGGAAGAATCGACAAAAGCGGAGACTAGGTCTATTTAGGAAATATTATTGGTAGCAAGGTTACCGACGTAGCCTGAAGAATAGCCAAACTTAAGTCGCAGTGGGTAGTACATTGCTCGCCGGAAAGTTCTGGAGTGGCGACCGCTAGGTGGACCGATGACCTGGTAAAGGTTGCAGGGACCCGCTGGATGCGAGACGCACGGGACCGGTCAATGTGGCGACACTTGGGGGAGGCCTATGTCCAGCAGTGGACGTCTTTTGGCTGAAATGATGATGATGATGATGATGATTGGTAGCTAACAAGGGTGTGTCCAAACATAGGGCGCTCTTGAGGAAACAGAGCTGTACGTACAGAGTGCCTCATTTTCATTGATTTTTAACTATCCTCGACTGCTTTTTGCTATTCGTAGTCGATTCCCTAAGAATTTGGTTGTGAAGTGGTTCTTAATTTTCACAGATTATGGTGTGATTTTCATTGTGAATTTCTTGATGGCAATAAGCTTATTTTCTTTAACCCCAGCCACTGGCGAAATTTGGGTGTAATATACCCGTATGTCCAATTATTTAGGATTAATGTGGTAGTATTATTAAAGTGTTTACAGCCGGACTTCCAGAATATTTGATTTAGGTACCTACCTTTACTAGTAACTTTGTCTCCTAAAGATCTAATAACACTACCAGTGACGTGTGATTTGCACGTAGGTACAAGAAGCTCTCTTATTCTATTTAAACTCAATATTACTCTGGCACAACTCAAGATATAAGTTACCACTAGCAGTAATTACTGCCGATGTAAGGTAAGTACCCATTAATAATTTAATATGGTAAAGTTGGAATAAAGACTAAATGGACGCGCCCTACATGCGAGCTAAAAATTTATGAATGTGGGGTGAACTATTGGTACACTTTAGCCTAATCCTTGGGGATCATAGGCGTGATATTATGTTAAGTGAAAGACTAACAAAGTCCACAGTTTCAATATTTTCAGGTTTCTGTCGGTTCACTTTCCACATCTTTCTCTTGGTGCCGTCGTTGAAGGTCAGCTCCAATTCCCCCAGTTTCAACCTGTCTCGCATCGATTTGATTGTTCCATTCCACATGGTCAAGCTCGCGTCCAACTGTGAAAATACGATAACGATATTTTTTCCGAATTTTAAAGCGTCTGGCAGAAATTCCCGTCAACGGAAAGTGTCAGGCAGTGTTGATTATAATTTTTTTAACAATATTCTCTGCAACACATGTAGAAATCGGTTCGTTCCTACTAGTTCTACTAAACAGTTTTACGATAGAACTAATGGGAATATATTTCCAACTAGTTCTACGATTTCAGGTGGTACAAAATGGTAGAACTAGTGGGACCAAAAATTCCCATTTGTTGTACCGGTTCTATTAGGTAGACAATTCTACTTTTTAAAACTAATGGGATTTTTGTTCTCACAGTACTACGTTTTGGCGTAAGTCGTACATTCACACTCTGCAAAACTCGCACCAATGCGAATTTACCCCGCTTTGGATAAAAATAATATGAAAAAGTGAAAAATAACTCTAGCTTCAGAAGTCGGTGACTTTTGTTTGTTTGGTTCAGTTTCTTTGCCACCGTCAATACATAATTATATTGTGTCTTTCCACTTTTAGTTTTTTTGTGTGCATTCATTTTACATTTTTAACAATACATGTCATAGTAAGTAAATGAGTAATAGGCTTATCCCCAATAAAATGGAACTGCAGAACTAGCAAAAATTTGGGGTATTCTAAGCATACAAGCGTAATTTTATGTTATGATATTATGTAAACAAAAGAGATTTAAGCGATTACATCAATTGCGACAGACTACGACAGTACCATTGTATATCTCTGAAGATCAGCATCAGATCTTCACTAAAAAACGGGACTACCGCGAAATAATATTCTTACGTTATACCGCCCCGACTTGGCCGAATTAATTACCTATAAACAGAAAACTAATCCGGATACTGAATGGGCAATTCACTCGAACATTTCAAAGATACAAGAAAATAACATAAAAAGACAATTATAGGTACCTTGTAAACGTAGGAAAATTCAGTAGATTAACAAAAACCATTCGGTATTAATTTTATTATTAATTAGTACCTACTAATAATTTCTGTACAAAAAGTAATGATATCCCATCAAAAACATAAGAGTGAAATGAGAGCCAAGTTCAATATTAGCATAGCATAGCATAGCATAATCAGCCTATTAATGTTCCCACTGCTGGGACGCAGGCCTCCTCTCTATAATCCACCACGCGGGCCCAGTGCGGGTTGGTAGATGTCACATGTCTTCGAATTTTTGGTTCTAGGACATGCCGGTTTCCTCACGATGTTTTCCTTTACCGTTTTGAGAGCAGTGGTGATGAAATAAATTACACAAAGTCATGCGCCTGGCTGGGTTCGAACCCGCGACTTACTACTCGTAAGTCGAAATTTATTTATAAGAACATAAAATATTTTATTAAAATATTATTTCTTCTTTTAACTTAGGATAATATATTGAAGCCTAAGGTCTGACTTGTCTAGTTCTCATATACGTATTCTTCCAAACATAAATACAATCACCCAAATCGGTTCACAATTGGCTAAGATATCGCTGAACTCCTCTTTTTGGAAGTCGGTTAAAAATAAGTAAGGTCTGGCGGCTCTGGGATCTTGGACCAATGGTTTTTATGCCAGTCATTAGTAGCACACTAACCGCTTTTTGGGCATCTGACAGCTCCGGTATATGAGTTGGGCGTTTGGAATCACCCTCACCGCTCTCTGGGACTTGTAACTGGTCCGTTGATTTCTGTGATTACATAAATAAAGTGACAGTAATGTATAATTGGCTTAGCTGTGGTGGAAGAGGTTTCAACGAAGCAAGTTTCTTAACATATACTCAAAGCGTATCTTTATATCTTACTCAGTCTGCATCAGGTCTACACTATGTTCTAGAGCTACAAGAGCTTATCTTATCCTCACCGCTTAGCTACCAGATTGTTATACTACAAGGTTAAATATATTATATTCTGTTGACAAAATATCACTGGCCGGTTAAGTACCCCGGGATGGTATAGTTACCGATACCCATAATACCCTAACTTCCATAGTTTAGCTAGCTAATTTGATCCTGTATTCATACTTCAATTTTAACATTCTCGGTGACAACGACGCACTCCTGGATGTTCTGTAGCATCAGATCCCGGTTGCGTTCGTATATCTGTTGCGCTAGTCGCAGCATCTCCCACATCGCAGGTCCGCCGGCTACTGTAGACAGCTCAGACAGTACCAGGGCTTGAGACTCCTGAAGGGTTATAGTTTGAATTAGTTCTGCCTCATATGTCGTAAACGCCAGGTATGGTATGGGTATAACCTCTGCCTTAACCTTCGGGGATATAGGTGTGATGTTATGTTTAGTCGAAACAACCTTCATATTCACGAAGGGGTATACTTTTTTATTATGTAGACGGCATCGATTATCACCAAAAGTCACAATTTTAAAATTATTGTTACAGCTTACCGGATCAAGTGAATAAAACCAAATGCGGTCGCTTTTCATAACTTGCGCAAGAGTGTGCGCTGGCTGGGCCGTTCTATTGTGATCCATCGGCACCTGGTCGTAGCTGGTATACACTTTTGGTCTGTGGAAATGTTCATTATTAGAAATTATAATTAAATTTGATCAGTTAACTTAGCATATTGGCCACAACTGGACGTCGACATCTCGTCATGCTCAAAGTACTTTCACATCCGCACAAATGTGGCTTTATATGGTTGTGTGGACGCGCAAGCTTGTGCTTCTAAACCATTATATCAAGAAGACCCCCAGAAAATTCCTCGACTCATTTTGAGCTACAGAATAATCACGAGTAGAATGTTACACTATGTTAAAAGGACAGATTTTTTCTCCAAAAAACACTGCCCCATCAAGCCAACGAGAAATAAAGACTTAGTGAAATGTGAGACAGAAGGCCTGAGGTTACACCACGAAATACTGTCAAGGTTAAAGACCTACATGTCAAGGGATGGTGCATGGCTACGCTCATAAGGCTGCACCCTTTATAGAATAGTTACTAACTCGCTAACAGACAGTACAGCATCCTTTGGCCGGCAGTTCCACATAGACTTGAGAAGCAGAGACAAGGCCCACGCACTGCGGACGTCGTGAAGCAACGCCAGTAGGTATTTCTTCTTGTTCGCGTAAGAAATGCGCGAGAACCAATACTTGGTAGCAAGAAGGTGCTTGCTGAAGGTGAGCGCCTCTTTGGTACTGTCAGATTCCTCTGTTTCAGAAGGGAGCGTTAAAAAAAATCTTATAGTAATTGACTGGATGTCAGAAACTAAAATGTTCTGTTAAAATTTAGATAATTTTATTTGACGAGAAATTGACTAATCAAATTAATTATATTTAATTGTAAACAAAGAGATTTAAAAGAGTTTCTCGTAAATTTATGAATATTTTTATGTAAACTACTTTTTACTAAAGAATGGGAAATTACCTACAAATGGGTAGGTGGTTATCGAATGTTTAAAAACTCACTTATCTTTCTAAATATCTATTTGTTTTGGAAAAGTATTACATTTACCTATCATAATCAGGTGCGAGATAACTTATGATAACTCATGATACACATTCAAGGGGATAATTTTATTATAGAAATGATAAACATACCACAAGTCATATCGGCTAGAATTAAATCGTTGATAAGATGTACTTGTTTCGTTAGTTCCGCAAACGAAGTCATTGTAACGGGTTTGTATTTGTACAAATATTTCCCAAAGTAAAGACCTATTTACAAAAAACTTTAACTCGTTGTCCAATACTGTCAATGTCGCAATATTTTTTTTACGATTTTACAGGTCATCTATCATTGCCAGTTCTTACATGAATACCTACACTTCATGTTAAAATAAAAAACTTTACATAAACTGGGCAAGCTAAAAATAGTTGGCGTACATAAATTCTGTTGTTGATTGTAAGCAATTTACTTGCCGGCTGCAACAACAGGGTCAAGATTACAACGACCACTACGCAGTTTGTATGGCTATGTATGATGTTCCAGTTACGAATGTCCGCCGTTGCTCTGTCAGTCAGAAGCTGCCATGACGCGCGTGGACACGCGAATCCCATCACAAACTGTATCAGTCGAAACTAGTACGAAAAGTGGAACTTTCTACAGATTATTTTCAGTAGTAACATTCGCGGTACTCGTCGCGGCTGTATACTACCTCATCAAGAGACCCCATGACTTCCTAGGCGAGCCTTCTGACCAATATACTGTTAAAGACATCCCTAAAGTCTACACTCGTTTGGACGGCGAGGTGGATCCTGAGGAAAGGGATGTGTTTCAAGGGTTCCGTACGTCGTTTCTGCCGCCTGAAGAGATAGTGCTTGCTCGGTCGGATGCTAATTCTAGACGAGAATATTACGAGGGTAATGTGACCAGTGATATATTGATATGGGGTTCTTCGGACAAGCAGCATGCGACGCCGACCAGGGTGAAACGAATGAGCCATTTTAGGTTCACTTCACAGGATTATGAGTAAGTTGGTTTTTCTTAATTCTATTACAACTTGACATAGGACATGTTTTAGAATTAATTAAGTATTAATTTTATTTTAAACATTTATTTTAGCCTTTTTGCTGTACCCGACAAGTTCCGTAACTTTGTTTTAAGCCCATTGTAAGAGCTTCACAATTTATGTAATGAAATAAAGATATAAATATGAACTTTTAACAGAGGCCTTTGCCCAGCAGTGGGACATTAATAGGCTGGTATTATTACAACTTTTCTAAAGAATCTAAAGTCCACCACTGCCCCACTGAGGTGCTACAATCAAAGTTTCTTAGTGCTTATAAGTTTATCTGGTGTAATTTAGGAGACTGTGTAATCCACTTTTAGCAAAGAAAGTCCTCATCAGGTGCATAAAGATGAAGGCGGTGAGGATGATAACGAAGATAACGAGAGTGAAAGTCAGGCTGAAGAGGAATATTCAGACTCAAACTCAGACTCGAGGGATCAGTATGACGACGAAGATAGAGATATTGAGAGGTAATCCCTTCTAGCGTAAGAGTCTGCCAGCATGACTTATCGTCTATGTGTATAAATAAATAAATAATAATAATAAATAATAAATAATGTGCCTTTAATCTCACATTCTGAACTACAAATGCCCCAGTGCGTATCTTTTTAAACAAGTTAGTAGAATCATATTCTTTTATAGCATCTAAAAATTCCATAAAACCTGCCTTAGAAATAAATCATGAAACGAACAGCAGGTCTCTGACCAAACAATGTATGCGTTTACAAATTGTTAATACTACTAGTTGATTGAATAGCATAGTTCGTCCGGAGACGCACGTGGATCGAGGCCCATTAGATGACGTGGTGGAACAGGTTCGTGGCCAGCCTGAACTGGAAGAGGGTGAAATGATCTCCTCCGCACACAAATACAAACCTTCCAAGTCTTATGCAGGTAATTGAAGAAGCAGTTTTATATTTAAAAAAAGTATTTTTTGGCTGTAACTTCAATCTGGAATTAGGAAATAAGAGACCAATTTATTAGTAGCCAAGCTAAGCTTAAAAGGTTCGGTCCGACTGGAGGCAGAAGGCCGAAGTCACAGTAGTGCAGCTTGGGAGAGGCCTGCTTCCTGCAGTGTACTGCGATAGGTTTAGTTAATCATTTATTGAAGCCAAGCTGCAGGGGCTAGCATGGAAACTGTTTCTCTATCAACTAGTGCAATCAAATTTTGAAATGAGCCCTTAGTGGAATTTCCTTCTTTCCTTGTCGTTTCCAGATATTAATTGTACAACCATTAAGCAATTCTCCTGACCATTGTATGATGGATAGCTAAATCAATTCGATAATAGTTTGTACGTTGTGTCACGAATTATCCAATTGACTGTGGTCAAAATCGAGCCAAGGTTAGTCGTACAACATCGGGCATGACGTAGGTCCTTTCATAGTGTGTAGGACCTAATTTGGGATTATTCCACTCTTATCATCATCATCTGCCTAAATTTTTCCCAACTATGTTAGGGTTGGCTTCCAGTCTCACCGGATGCAGCTGAACACCACCCTCTATACAGATTTGTACCAAATGAATCCAACTGTGTCACACCCTAACGCAATAAATAGATTAATGGGTCAAAGTTGACATCACAACTTTAAAAGTCTACTTTGCCTAATCCACATCGGCAGTTCAGACAAGAATCCATAATTTGGATATTACAAATGTTCGGACAATCTAGCACAACGTTTTTTTTTACTTTAGGTATTCATGCGTTCTGGAAGGGTCAAGGTGACAGAGATCAGATCAGAACTACACAAGCAAATATAATGAAACAATACATGGACGCCGAAGCCGATCCGTGTCACGACTTTTATCAGTATGCCTGTGGGAACTGGCCTGCGCTCAATCCCATTCCAGCTGATAAAGCAGGGTTTGTTATTGTCATTATTCGTACACACTGCTGATAACCAAAAAGCCACCACAATAACATGTCCATCCTTTTCAGATACGACACCTTTGAAATGCTTAGAGAAAATTTAGACACAGTCTTAAAAGAATTGCTAGAATTTAAAAGTAAGGATAAAATACCCTGCAAGTATCCGGGACCTAATTTAGACTTCAAAGATAATTTCTTACTGATGATGAAGTTTCCGCGTAAGGAGTCCGTGGCTGCGTTTCTCTCTGAAGGTTTGGACACAAAGGAATCTCATGCAAAATATTTGTTGAATAACACCCCTGCTGAAGAATCTCGCTATAGTACTAGCGATAAGGATAAAACTCAAATAGTATACCGTATTCGTAGATACTTAAACAAAAAATCAAAACAAGTAATGAAACCAATATCTAAGATCAAAACGAAATTTCGAAAGTACATTTCTCGTAAACATAAACTTAGAAAAGAAAGAATAAAACCTAAAACTAAAGGACATACAACAAAGCTTATAATGAAGTCTGAGCAAAGACGAAATGGTAGAAGATTGATGGCATATAGTAAAATATATAAAAGACGAAATGAAAGGGAAACCACGTTACAAGGAAAATTGACAGAAGTAACAACACTTAAAGTTAAAACTGTCACAATAATTCCGGAAGCCGATCCGGCAGATGGTGATGCTACTCTGAAAGCAAGATTCCTCTTCAAATCTTGTATGAATTATGGAATCTTAGAAAAACGTGCGCATCAGCCCCTGGTGGATTTATTAAACCTCCTCGGTGGCTGGCCAATATTAAAGCCTGGCTGGAGTTCTTTAGAATTTGACTGGCTAGAATTAATGGCGAAACTGAGGTTATACAATAACGATATTCTTATATCAGAATGGGTTGGACCGGATATTAAAAATTCTGATGAATTTGTAATTCAGTTCGACCAAACGAGCTTGGGTACCGTAATTTTTTTATTGTTTTTATGTTGTTTATTCTTCATTTTACTTAATTTACAAATGATTAATTGTAATTGCAGGATTACCAACACGGGATTATTTCTTACAAGAATCAAACAAAGTCTACTTGACCGCTTATAAAAACTACTTAATAAAAATTGCAATATTGCTGGGAGGAGATGATATGCACGTTAAGAATAGTGCAGAAGAACTGATTGATTTTGAAATAAAGTAAGACTTCTATCTTTTTATGTTAAACGCGAGAAAAAAACAAAATATCATAAAACATTTCAAAATATTCACAATGTAATGGTCAGCGATGTATTAAATATTAGGTACTATGAATTCAGTGCAGGGTCAGACAACACACGAGCTTGCATTTGACATTTTGTTAAGTTTAGAAGCTTAATTTTTCGCTATCAACAATTTAGCACGAAAAGATAATCTGTCTATAAATATTCCAGACTAGCCAAAATCACATCAGCGCCAGAAGACAGGAGGAATGTATCAGAGCTGTACCGAAGGATGCCTCTGGGGAAACTAGAGGAGCTGGTACCCGAAGTGAAGTGGAGACAATACCTGTGCATCGTGATGAACAGGACTGTTCATCCCGATGAAACTGTTGTGCTGTTTGCTCTGTTTTATGTTAGGGTAAGTAACTCTTTTTAATTTTATTAAATGACTAGCTTTTGAGACTTTTCCCGCGTTATGGAAGTTATCTCACGGAATCGTAACTTCTACCGGCACAAAAAATATTCTATATGTTAACCCAGATCATAATTAGTCTATCAGTGCGCCATTCTATCGTTCCGCCGTTAGTGCGTGAAATGGTAACAGATAGACAGACAGACTTTCGCATTTAAATATTTTTATAGATATATTTGGCTGGGGTTAGGTTTGCTTCTAGAAATTATTTTAACTGAACTGAATACGATCCACACACGGTATTTTGTAAAAAGACAATCATACCGACAAAACAAGTTAAATGTAAGACAATCATTCAAATTTTTTCATTCGTAACTCTCTCCACTCTGTTTTCATTGGCAGCATTTAGTTGAATTGATACATGACACTGACCCGAGCATTTTGGCGAATTACCTGCTCTGGAGATTCGTGAGGCACAGGGTTAACAACCTGGATGACAGATTTCAATCTGCGAAACAACAGTGAGTCCATCTTTATTGTGACCTTTTGTTATTATTACAGAGTATAGTCATCACGTCTGCGGAGTATCGATACCTAAGTTAATGGGACTTAGTACAAATATTTTCGTTGATGAGTTTAACTGCATCTCTATGTAGTATTCCTAACAATTTACAGGTTCTACTTCATACTATTCGGCCGTGAGCAAGCACCACCAAGATGGAAGAACTGCGTTTCCCAGGTCAACTCCAACATGGGCATGGCATTAGGCTCCATGTTCGTCAGAAAATACTTCGACGAAATGAGCAAGAACGACACATTGTACATGACAAGAGAGATACAGCAGTCATTCAGAGAACTGCTACATATGACAGATTGGATCGATGACAAGACCAAGAAACTAGCAGCACATAAAGTAGACGCTATGATGCTGAGAATAGGGTATCCCGATTTTATACTGAACAAGAAAGAACTGGATGATAGATATAAAGAAGTTATAATACATCCGGATAAATATTTCGAGAATATTCTAAATATACTGCAGCATTTGACGAAGATGGAGCAATCGCGGTAAGTTACATGAAAATCGAGTAAAATAAAACCTTTCCGTAGATTGCAGAAAGTGCAATTTGGTTTCAAATGTCTAGTTGATGTAACGCGCTACTAGTTCAGTGAGGCAATACATCTCTAAACCTAATGTAGGTAATCAAGTAATCAGAGACGTGCGGGAGTTAGTAATACGGACGGCGTAGTGTATAATTGTATATGTTACCGGAAATTTATGAAACCTAGGAATTGTACACAATTATTTTTTTCTTTAATACACATATTTCCTGTGTGTGTATGTATTTCCTAGGGATTTTTTGCAATTCCGAGATGATCCCAGGAAATATACAAAAACGAAATGAATAAAATAAATAAAACACGAATAAAATCAACTTCAAGGTAAATATTTAAAGCTTTCACGGTTTAAAACTAAACTTATACTGTCACTTGAGGAATATCTTCCGTGATTATTGATGAATGATGATTGATGCAATGACGGGATTGTTAATCGGATATCGGGAGCTCAATATTAGAATAATCGCCGAAGATATCCCGTAAGTGACAATTTAAGTTTAAATATCAAAAAGTTGTAATAAGGCGTAGTCGAAGTAGGGCTCCTATTTCTGTCTGCAGGGTTTAAAGTAACCTAACATGAAGGGGATGGCGGGGTCTTAGTTCGCTCGCTTCGTGTGTGACAAAACTACTCAATTCATTCCTGTGTGTGCACCTACATTGCCTACAATCATATTGTCTCTGTCAAAAGTATTAATCTATCAATCCATACTAATAAAATAAAACTGAAAAGTTTGTTTGTTTGTTTGAACGCGCTAATCTCTGAAGGTACCAGTCTGATTTGAAAAAATAATTTTGCATTTGATAGGTAGGTTCCCAATTCTTGAGAAAGGCTATTTAAAATCACTCTACGAACTTTAGAAACCGAGCGGCGGGGTGAAATCACGGGGCACGACTTGTATAAATATGTATATATTTTCTTAATCCCACTGCAGGGCTAAGCCTTGCCCGTACATTAAATTCTAATAATTTCATTCCAGTATCGGCCAGCCTGTCAACAAGACCCTATGGAACACTGCTCCAGCTGTGGTCAACGCGTACTACAGCCGCAATAAGAACCAGATCATGTTCCCAGCGGGGATCCTGCAGCCTCCCTTCTATCATAGGCACTTCCCCAGGTCACTGAACTATGGCGGCATTGGAGTTGTAATAGGTGAAATATAATATTTGTTATAAATTTACCATCCCATCTGAAAGGGTCTACCCTTCTTCAGGCATAGGGGCCATTTAAATACAGATTAGATTTTTTGTAATTTTTACCCCCCCCCCTGCCCCTTGCCAACTAGAGTAAGCAAAGCTGTTAGTCAGTTAGTCACTCCTCCCCCCCCCCGTCCTTTGCTAACGTCATCTTCCATCCAGTGCTGCCAATCGCAGGGAGAATCCCCGGTTTGCGGGGAGTTGAGTCGAATCCTCAATTCCCCGCAAGGGAGGCAAAAGAGAATAAGAGGTTAAAATGATACATCGTCATAGTCATAGTTATTAGTTATTAGAATTTAAACACAAAAATTACACAATTACAGTACATACACATGAACACCCTTTTGATACCCAAATTATCTTTTATTTAAAGCTTTATTTACTCGCAAGTATGCTAAAAGTCGAATCTTAAGTATCTTTTCAAATTATTTTGACAGCACTGGTAATTGAGAGATAGGTCTGTAGTTTTTAGGGTCAGACTTACTTTCCTTCTTATACACAGGAATTACTTTCGCCATTTTTAGTTGTTCTGGAAAGATAGCCTCTTTTATACATTTATTGAAGAAGTCTGATAGAGGCTCGGCTAATATTTCTGTGCTCCTTGAACAGACAAATCGGAACTTCGTCATTCCCACAGTCCGGAGTGTTTGTTTTCCATTCTTTTAACTATAGTTCTAATCTCGTTTGGAGTGGTAGGAGAAATATGCATGTCACTATTAACCTTGTCCGAGTATCTATGAAGTAATGTCTTAGCATGGTCTCCTTCATTTACGTTAGTAGCACCTTTATATAAAGTCGAATTGATGTACTAGTAAATTAGTTATTTCCTCGGGATCCAATACAATTTGTCCATCAACCTAAAGCCTAAGTTCCCGCTGAATAATTTTCTCTTTATTAGTGCATTTATTAACAACTTTCCAAATTTCCTTACCCATATTTTTAGATGGCTTTATACTCGGGGGTAATTTAGCTTCCCATTAATTAAGGCATTTTTGGAATCGAATCAGCAGTCCTAAGATAACGCCCAACATTCACAACTTACAAACTTTGAGTCATACCAAACGCCGAATACCTAATTCCGTACATTTGCGGCGCGCATGTGTGTGAATGTGTGATGCTAACGTGTTAACGTGTTACATTTAGGGTAGTGTATGTTTGTTAATGTTTTTTGTGGATTTATATCTGGAAATAAAAGATTTCATTTCGTTTCACATGATTATAATATTAATGTAGATTGACATCATAATTTCTCCCTGCTCTTTGTGTTTTCAGGTCACGAGATAACCCACGGGTTTGATGACAAAGGCCGTCTGTTCGACTGTGACGGCAACCTGCATCGCTGGTGGTCGGACTCGGCGATAGAGGCCTTCCATCGTCGCGCGCAGTGCCTGATCGATCAGTACGGGCAATACATCGTGCCTGAAGTCAATATGAAACTCGATGGTGTTAATACTCAGGTGATATCATAACTCTATTGAACGAGTGGTATTTTAGTATATGAAATGTTGTTGTTCCTTGATTAGCAGGCGCTTTCAAAACTATTTAGAACCTCCTTGGTTCATAGTTTTTTCAACAGCCTGATGTCTGAACTTGTGCCCTATGTATGGCAATCCTATTTGCCCGCTATTGCACAGTTCTTATCTCGTGTCCGTATCCTTGTCTCCAGGGAGAGAACATAGCTGACAATGGTGGTGTCAAGCAAGCGTTCCGCGCATACTTGCATTGGGTGCAACGACACGGCGTCGAAGGTGAAACGTTGCCAGGACTCAATCATACTCATACGCAGCTATTCTTCCTCAACTTTGCACAGGTGAAACAAGACATTAATTATTTACGTAAAAGCAGTTACTGAGGTCCTTACTGACACATTCCCAATAAAAAAGAGTGGCATGTTCTAAATCTTGCTGGAAACAAAATACGATAACTGAGCTTGGTTAGCAAAGACTCAAGATTGTAGAACAGTGCAGCTGTTAGAGCTGTGGTAGGAGGTAAGTTGCGATTTATAAGTTGACATTTAAGTAGGTACAAAAAAACACTGTTTTAAACTTTCACGGTTTACGACTAAACTAATACTGTCACTTACGGGGTACCTTCCGTGATTGTTCATGTTTCTCCGCAAAACCTGGTGATACTGTGAGTATGTTTTGCCGTGACTTAGTGTCGAGTTCCAGTAGTGCGCGTAGCAAAAGGCAAAGAAAGAGGGTAGATAGTTTTTCCTGCTCTTAACAATTTATTTTCCATCCACCCGCATTCTCCAGTCAACCCACGATCATGGCACTTGCAACAGCGTCGAAATATCGGGGGCTCAAAATAATGAACCCGATAACCGATAGATATCCCGTAAGTGACAGTATTAGTTTAGGTACAAAAAATTCAAAATGCTAAAATTGCTTTCATAAAAAAAGAGCTAA
This sequence comes from Noctua janthina, assembly GCA_963576755.1. Lineage (NCBI taxonomy): Eukaryota > Metazoa > Arthropoda > Insecta > Lepidoptera > Noctuidae > Noctua > Noctua janthina. The sequence continues at coordinate 14,101,303 of OY755055.1, forward strand.
AGTTTCCGAAAGTTTACTGGTATCCTGTATGTATTCAGATGGAATTGTTGCCTGATTTAAAATAACCAGAAGATTTAATAGGCACTTCTCGATACGATATTTCCAGGTGTGGTGCGGCGCGATGCGTCCCGAAGCGATGCGGAATAAGCTGAAGACGGCCGTCCACTCACCGGGAAGGTTCCGTGTCATCGGCACACTGTCCAACTCGCACGATTTCGCACGGGAGTTCCGGTGCCCGCCCGGGACGCCCATGAACCCCAAACACAAGTGCACCGTTTGGTAATAGTTTGCCGGTAGTTAGTCTGCTAGCTCATTCAAGGCTTGCAACGCAATGTCAAATACCTCCTCCAGAACTTTTAAAGTTGCTTACCCTGAACTCTGTCTGTCACTGTTAAAATCACAGTAAGCGTTATGTAAAGTTGCTGTTTGGTCTTTGCCATTGACAAGTCAGTAATTCTTATTCTATTATTCTATAATAGGTGTAAAAAAAACCCTGAACGAAGTCATAAGGCACTTGTTCTCCCGGTCATCGTAATATTTTTCTTTGTTCTGGAACATCCCTTGGAATCTTCCAGTTTCGGAGATATTGGAGGACAAAGTTCCAACTTTTCCACAAGTTAAAAAAAATACATGTTTTTGATGTATAACATTATTTAAACACCTCCACCTATAACACCTTTTGCGTGTTCTTTTGATTTTTACCCCCAAAAAAAAATGTTCTTTCCTAACAATCATTTTTGTGTAGAGTTACTTAGTTTTACAGAATGCTTGGTTGACGGCTTCGTAAAGGGTCTGTTACATCTTGTTTTAATTTAGTTGCAGGGTTGCAGCTATCAGAGTTAACATAACTGTGAAATGATTGTAGGTACTACCGAGTGCACTGAGGGTTGACCACTTTTCAACCGTATTACTCAGGGCATAAGGGTGAAAGTGGCAGACCGTCAGTGACCTCTGTATTGCATCACTTTCGTACATTTTGAATTAACCATTGCATACTTCAGGCGGGCCTCAATGTGCTTATTCGTGTTGAAATGCGATGTGCTGCGACTCGATGAGGCTGCTTGAAATTTGAACTTGTTAGAAAGCTGTATAAAACACGGGTTAGCAGTACAAACTACCTTGATAGACTGTTTCTTACCTACTTGATCAATGCCGTGTGAACAGAGTCTTAATAAAATAATGACAATCCATTTGCAGGTTCATGCAGGATTGTAATCTTAATTCCAATTTTATCTATATTAAATAACATAAATTCTAGATAAGACCTAATTTTGTTTCGTCATTTCGTGTCACATTTCGTATTTTCGAGGTCGAAACACACGAAACTGAAAATCATGCCCGTTATATTAAGTCATCATTCATATAAAAGGCAAGATAAGCAATTCGTGACGTGTTTTTATAGATCGAAACAAAACCTCAACATCGACTATAATTTGATAAAATACTGCAAATTGAAAACGGCCACGAACGCTTACTTTTATTTAATTTTACCTGTCCTGGGATCTGTCTGTATGTGATCAAATCTTGAAAGTTAAAGTTGACCCAGTTCCCGGTTTTCGATTGTGCTGAAATTTTTCACACACCTCTGATTCTTTTGACCATACATTTTTTTACTTAACTGCGCTGGAAGGATTATGTTTTCTTTCAGTAGCAGAACGTAATTATTGAGTAAACTATAAACGTGGTAATGACTTAAGAAGAATATCACCAATGAAACTAAACGTGAGCAGCACATCTAAACCACGTTCAATAGTTGTCACTTTCAATATTTCACAATAATAATGACACTACGGGCTTGAACTCGGTTTAGATATGGTTCAGTTTTATTGGTGAAATTTGCCCTTAATCGCTTGGTATTTATGAATAGGTACCTAGTTTATTAAGACAATGGAAACGAAGATCCATGAACCTATAGTACCTATAGCGATCGAAATATTTGTAAAAACTAGAAATAGTACCAAAGTCGATTGTGATAATAATATTTGTAGTAATTTTGTTTCTAAACTTTAGTTTTAATTTTAGTACCCAGTTGTTGTACATTTTCTAGGTCAGTATTTATTTGTAAGAACTTTTATGAATAGGTTTTCTTCGCCTTTGGATTAAAGAGATTTATTTAAAAGATTCGTTTTCTTAACCTATCAATCCCTGACTAATAAGTAAAGAGATAATCAACTACCTATCTACTATTCTTTGACGTATCAAATATTTTTTGAGGTTTTTATTTTTCATTAGTCAAATAACTTTTATATACTTTAAACAAACCGACAGTTTGCCTTATTTTATAACGTAGGTAAATGAATAAAGTAAAACAAAAAACGTAATTGACCTATATTTTTGTATTAGGTATATAATCAAAAAGTATCATTCAAAAAAGTTCATCTAACAAGATAAAAGACGAAAATTTTTGGTTTGATACAAAATTTTGCAACATTTGATGTTAGGCAGTTCCGACACGACTAGAAATAAACACATTTCAACAAATGACGATATTGTCAGCCGGCCACAGAGATAAGAACAAAAAAACATTAAAAAATAAAAGCGAAGAACACCTTACAAAACACAACTACAAGTAGCTCACTGACAAATAAAAATAAAAAAGAGCAACTTTTAGTTGCCCGTCCGTTTTGTTTCTAAACAAATGGGGAAGGACGACACATCACTAAGGGCGGTTTTCAGCAATGACGCTGAACACGATCAGTACTTCTAAAAGAGTTCAAGAGTGGCCAGTGCCATAATTGATATGGAATAACAGACACAGCTCCTGAACGCGGTTCAGATAAGTTGATCGCGATCACTTCCATTGGTGAAATTCGTCCTTAATCCATTCCTTACAAAAGTTGCCGATATATCTACTTTATATATCCGATTTATCTTGCTAATAAACGTAGTTGCGCATTTCGATGCTCTGCACTTCTTCGTTGCTCCAGAGAGTTTGGACCTCGTACTCAGAGTCGCGAGACAAGATGCCGTGTTGGCGGCGCTCCCACCGCCCCCGCACCAGACGGGCCATCTCGAGCCACAGTCGCGCCTCCAACACTGTGATATTAAAAAATTACGACCGCAGAAAAAAAACATCAGAAAAAAACAATTTACTCATCAACTTAAGTGATGACGGCTTAACGATGGGTCTTTTTACATAGTTACAATCTCCCTCTAGCTTTGTTAGTTGAAGACGGAGTAAAAGTAACGCCAAACTTAACCAACAAAAATGTGTGGTAAGTCTGAAGTTAGACACTGCGTTTATAAATAAAGTAGGCAGTGATTTGCCTTTGAAAAACACAGTCAGTATTCTGATTCTGATACTGATACTGTTAGCCTGTGTCATCCCACTGCTGGACAAAGGCCTCTCTCCATGACTTCCAAATTCTTCGATCCAGGGCCAATGTGGACCACTGGTCGTTAGTTTTGTCTAGCTCGTCCCGCCATCTCCTGCGAGGTCTACCGCGTCGCCTTCTGGCTGTGTCAGGGCTCCACATCGTGGATATTTTGGCCCACGGCTAGTTGGATATGTATGTTGTCAGTATTCTATACACAAATAATATAATCACATTAAAGATATGTACCTCGGCTTTAATGTACTCCGGCTTACCTTTTACAAATTTGACCCTTCGCTACTGAAAGGGGGTGTGTATGTACTATTAATCTATATAAAATGGCTAAGCCGGTTTTGATAAAACATGTCTAATTGTATGTGTATTTTCATTTGATACCCCACTTGGGTATATTTGAAAATATTCGATTTTTCATACCCTCTTTCATCTCCCATAACTAGTAAATGGCTGCACCGATTTTGATAAAACGTAACGTCTAAGAATCATCGCCAAGAAACTAGATTTCAAATAAAAAAAACTGCATCCAAATCGGTTCACTCGTTTAAGAGCTACGGTGCGAGAGACACACACACACACACACTGCGGTCAAACTTATTTATAACACCCTCTTTTTGCGTCGGGAGTTAAAAATACTTACGGAACAGAAACGAGAAGGCAGTAAGGAACAGAGGGTTGATGTTGCCGTTGACGACAGCCATGGTGTAGAGCAGTGCCCCGGCTGTGGGAGCCTGCCGCAGGAACAGGCCCCGTAGTGTCGCGCCCAGCCATGGCAGGAACAGGTACTCGCTTAATGGAGAACGCTGAAAAGTACCATTTAAAGATAATAAGATACGCGTAACATAGTATCCTGGGTCCGAAACCCATGTTGAGCCGTCTTTCTGTAATAAATGCTCTAAATTATGCCTCGTTGTATTAGTGGTCGCAAGCGCTGTCTGCTGCTGAACATAAAGTTAGATTTCCAGTTCGGGCAGTGTTATTGAGTTTTTCCATCACGAATTTATCTGTAGCAGCCACGAAGTCTAAATGTGTGCTATGTTAATGGCAGAAGGCTCGCCTCCTATTACATTACATGGGACTACAACATAACTGCCGAAATGTGGGATTCGGTTAAAAAGTGACCTTGTTTTACAGTAATAGTGTTTTTAATTATCTTAACTGAGTATTTTCATACTACTATGAAATACTGTTTTAAATGGATATTTATGTATTATGTATGGATATGTATGTAATTAATACACAATCGTATTCCTTATCAAATCACATTTTTTTTAATCAAACCATTCTGGAACATAATGGTCAATTATTCATGAATACAGCTACAATGTAACCAACTATAAAAAGTCGGTATTGTTGTCAGAACAAAATATACTTAAATTCATAATATTTTTAAGCTACAGAAAAAGTAGGAATATCATTAGGGCGCAGGAGAATTATCTAACCAAATTGAGGTTTTAATCATTCTTGTAACATTAATTCTATACTATTACATAAGCATAAGCAGCCTACAATGCTCCCACATCTGGGACACAAGTCTCCTCTCTGGCAGAGGAGCAGGAGTAGGCCGTACGTAATCCACCATGCGAGCGCAGTGGCGCGTTTGTGGATGCCGCATGACTTGGTTTAATTCCATAAATCAAACGCAAGCAAGACCCGAGAAACTAGTAGTATTTGTACTTGAATTAATAAACTAAAGTAATCTGTCAATGTTATATGGATATGGTGAAGAAAGGTCTTTCTCAATCAAGCACACGGATATCTAAGTAAGTTCGAGACAATCATTGTTTCTATTTGAAATTGTGTTACTAATAAATCCATACTTTGTAAATACATTATAAAATATACATATTATATACTTGTATTATATAATATGTATACTATTATACTATAATATTATAGAGGTAAAATATGTTTGTAAGTTTGTATTTAGGGGGTAATCATCGGAACTACTGATCCGATTACGAAAATTCTTTCACTAACGGGAAACTACATTATCCCCAAGTGCTATTGGCTACATATAAAACGTTCCCGTGGTTTAATTACGTATGTACGTACATAACGGAAGCGAAACCGCAAAAGCTAATCTATATTATGTATACACCGTGACTTTTTAGTCGTCTTACAACGGCAGCCCACTTCAAGTATCCAATGGATACTAAACATTCAAAAAAAAAAAGGTATTTTTATGAGATTTTAACAATTTAAAAATAAAAGTATTATTCAGTATTATGACGAATGACTTAGTTAAAACACCCTGTTGCGAGCGATGATCTACTGGACTCGAGTGCTGGGTAGGTATAGTTCTCCCGTTTGACACGTAAACATCATTAACAGGATGTTTCATAATTTTATTCTAATTTTTTATTATTATTTTTCTTTGTACCTATTATGGAAGATAAAAAAAAATCGCGCCTAGAGCTATTTTATGTCGGGTGCATTGAGTGGACGACCTTTGTAAGACGACTAAAAAGTCACGGTGTATAAAAATCAATGTCTGTTATTTTACATTTTCAGAAAAAATATCACAAGAATAAATCATGGTGAAAGCACGTAAATATGTCGTGATTAAAGTATTCGAAGGAAACCCGAAAAATAGCGATTTTAAAATCGTGGAGTATAATCTACCGCCCTTACAAGATCAGCAAATCCTCGTCAAGGTGGAGTGGATAAGTGTGGACCCATATATGCGACCATATAAAAATAGTTACAATCTTCCTTTCGACCAATTCGGTTACCAGGTAGGAGTGGTTCAGGAGTCAAAGAACAGGTCATACCCAGTCGGCACTCGGGTAGTATCTCATAACGGTTGGTGTGACTACTGCATATTCAATCCAAAAGAAGTAGTGCAAAGCCCCCATTTTGGTATACCACATGAATGTGCCTATAAATTGCCAGATTTAAAAGGTTTATCTCCATCTTTGGGTGTCGGCGCAGTCGGCTTTCCGGGTGCTGCTGCATACTTCGGGTTCCTCGAACTTTGTAAACCTAAAAGAGGGCACATCGTGGTGGTCACGACAGCTGCTGGCGCCGTCGGTCACATAGTTGGGCAAATAGCTAAGCTCAACGGTTGCAGGGTGATAGGATTCACGGGTAGCAATGAAAAGGCGGATTGGTTGAAGAAAGAACTTAAATTCGATTATGCTTTTAACTACAAAAATGTAGATGTCACAGAAGTCTTGAAGGCAGCTGCTCCACATGGCATCGACTCCTTCTTTGACAATGTTGGCGGTGAGTTAAGTTATGCCATCATGAGACAGATGAAAGATTTTGGTAGAGTTGCTATTTGCGGGTGTATAAGTTATAAAGAGCAAAGCGGTTCGGTCGTCAAGTCAAATGAAAACTTACATCCAAGCGTTTTACTATCGATAATTCTGACAAAGCAGCTCAGAGTTGAAGGCTTTCTAGCTTTCCGATGGTATATTCGGTGGGAAAAGGCGTTTGATGACCTGACGAAGTGGATTCAAAACGGGCATTTGAAGGCTAAGGAACACATTACTGAAGGATTCGATAATATTGTGGATGCATTATCGGGAATGCTCGCCGGTGAAAATTACGGGAAGGCAGTGGTCAAGGTCTTGTAAATAATGTTCTGATTGCATTTTTTGTTCCTAATAAATAGTAAGTTTTATTAACACGGTGAAAACAAATAAACATTTTCTTTTGACGTTTCCTACCAGAAGCAACTGTTGCCTTTCATTCATATTCTACATAGCAATTATTTTCCAGCAGTCCTTTGCTTAGAATTATGCCCATCTTACCTATATCTAGGGGTAACATTTTACGGACAAGTACGACTAATTTAGGCCAAGTACCTACACAATATTAATATATGATGAATTGATGATATCTGGAAATACCAGACCTTAGACACCCTACAGAAAGGTTGATACGAATGACAACGTTTAAAACGATGTACAGTCAAGTCTTTTATAACGGTGTCAGTTTTAAAATTGTTTTTTTTATAATCTGTCTCTATCTGGTGTATGTTAACCGCTCCTATCAGACCGTCGAAGTAGTCATTTTCTTCTGTTTGAACGTTGTTTAGGCGGGATCAGAACTGCCAGGGAGACCGCGTCTTTTTAATGTGGTTCCGATAGCAAACATACATTTATTTTGAGAAAACTGCCTCGAAAAAAGAGGAAATTTCAAGAAAATTAACTTTACGGCGAGGCAATTAATTTCTAAAGATAGAGGTACTTTCTTGACAAATCGTTTTTAAAAAGATTCATTTCATGAGCTATCAGAAAAGTATCAGTTAAACATCCCGAATGGCGTAGATTCCTCACAAACAGCAGATTATGGTGGACAGATGGAAAACATCCAAAAAAACTGCAACCTTCGATTTCTTCAAAACAACCCAGTTTGGGCCCCAAGTTATCGGGTCAAAATTGTTGCAAATGAGGTCTAGTATCACCCATTTTAAGAAATGCACCCAATTACCAAACACCCTGGATTTTATTTTTACCTTTATTATATATTTTTAACATTAATGTCATTGACACATTTTGAGTTTCTGCGGTAAGTACCTACCTCTTGACGTTACGATGCGGACGCAACATGAAATTATACGTCGATGAGCAGATTCTATTGTGCAATAAGCAGACCGTGACGAACAAATTTCGGTTATGACTTCGCCTAAACAACTGTTATCTATGTGTTAAATTGATATAATAGTTATCTATAAACAAAAATGCCAGTCATTTGGATGCTTCAACCTCAACGCTGTTGATTGCTATATATAGTAAAAATTGATGCTCCAGTGTCAGTCGCTTGTCAGCTTCAGAGAAGACATCATGGTGAAAGCACGGAAATATGTGGTCATTAACGAGTTCAAGGGTGAACCCAAACGTGAAGATTTTGAAATTGTGGAATACGAGTTGCCGCCCCTCAAGAATGGAGAGATCCTCGTCAAAGTTGAGTGGGTGAGTGTGGACCCCTACCAACGGATATACACTTTACCCGAGCGTTACGACATGTTCGGCTTGCAAGTCGGTTTAGTGGAACAATCGAAGGACCCCAACTACCCGGTCGGAACAAGAGTGGTCTCCCATAAAGGCTGGTGTGACTACCGCATCCTCGACACTAAAGAAGTCGATATCAATAGCGGGAAAATTTATAAGGTGCCAAATATGAATGGATTACCAAACTCGTTGGCAGTTGGTGCCGTTGGAATGCCAGGCGCTACTGCTTACTTCGGATTTCTGAAGTACTGTAAACCGAAAGCTGGAGAAACAGTGGTAGTGAGCGGCGCTGCTGGAGCAGTAGGCTCCCTCGTTGGACAGATTGCGAAGATCAAGGGCTGCAAGGTCATCGGTTTCGCTGGCTCTGATGACAAGGTGAAGTGGCTCGAGTCCATCGGTTTCGACAAGGCGATCAACTACAAGACCGCTGACATCTCGGCTGCATTAAAGGAAGCTGCTCCTGAAGGTGTGGACTGTTACTTCGACAACGTGGGAGGTGAGCTCAGCAGTGTGATAATGTACCAAATGAACTTATATGGTCGTGTGGCAGTTATTGGGAGCATCAGTTCCTACAACACGGATCCTACTGATAAGCCTAAAGCGACACTCTTACAGCCGGTTATATTGTTTAAACGATTAACTATAACTGGTTTCGTGGTTTGGCAAGAGCTAGACCGCTTTCCAGAAGCCTTTGATCAAATTCTTAAATGGATTCACAGTGGACAGCTGAAGCCTAGAGAACACATCACTGAAGGGTTTGACAACATCTTTGACGCTTTTGTAGGAATGCTAAATGGTGAAAATATCGGTAAAGCAGTAGTTAAATTGTAATTATTTTGTTTGTAACGTTTTTTGTGTGCCTTGTCATGTATTAAAATAACAAATTGCATATTTAGTTTTATTTTCACTATTTCAACACTTTCAAACGTTTCCTTGCTGCTGATCATCATTTGAATTCAGAAAAAAAATTCTAAGGATTAGCGACTGATCCAACTAGTCCGAATGCCTCTGGTTTTTAATTTTATTCATCACACATAACATAACGCCTATAATCCCTGAAGGGTTATGTAGAGATGTATCTAAGGTACATTGGCAGTTATCTTTAAATCCCTTGTAAAAGGGGAGGGAGCTAGCCTATTGCCATAAATTTCAGTCATGTTCTTAAATTGAACACCAAGGGAGCTAGCCTATTGCCATAAATTTCAGTCATGTTCTTAAATTGAACACCAGACACTCAGATAGTTATAAAATCGAAATATTTACTTACTATTTTTTATTTTTCTATACATTTATTTATTTATTTATTTAAAGGAGGGTTTTTTAGACTGGAAGCCGACCCTAACATAGTTGGGAAAAGGCTAGGCAAATGATGATGACAAGTACAATACAGTAACAAATGTCCACGTGTATCAAACGATGTATTTAAAAACACTTTCGAAGAAACAAAATAACAAAAAGAAATAATAATACAACGAAAAGTATGTTTGTCATGAATTATTAGGAAACTTGATTTAATTGGCTTTTTTCCGCGCTTTGCTTTGCTTTAGCAGGTTGAAGAAGAAACAAAGGTGTGAAGCCGCTAAACAGCTTAATATGAAAAATAGATAATTCAAATATTTTTGAATTTAGAACACAAATAAATGTTAATTTAATTTGTTCATGTAAATATTTTTAAAGAATCATGTTTATTTATAAACCGAATTTAATATTTAAAAATATTTACATCGTAAAGGCGCATAGTATATTATTATCTATTTGCGAAATTTATTAAAAAAAAAAATCACTGCCGACAATAGGAATTGAACCAATTTGGACCGAGTATAGGGTATAGTTATCAGTGGTTTTTTTTCGCACTTATTTTACCCTTTTTAGTTGTGTTATCTCACACAAGTCCTTGTCAATTATAAATTTTACATTAATTAATTTTCAATTAAGTATTTATTTTAATTGAAAATAGTAACATAAAAAACATCCGGAGAAAAATTCCAGTTGAATATGATTTAAAATAAGGAGCTGAATGCACCCTGTCAGTTTGTGGAGGGCTTTCCCTTACATCCTGTATATATTTAATTTTATAAATGCGAAAGTAAGTTTGTCTGTTACCTTTTCACGCCTAAACCAATGTTTTCTCTTTTCAACACTCCTATGAAAGCGTCAAACAGGTTGCCAAACCCTTCAGTGATGTGTTCTCTAGACTTCAGCTGTCTACTGTGAATACATTTAAGAATTTGATCAAAGGCTTCAGAAAAGCGGTCTACTACGTAACAAATAACGAAACCAGTTATAGTTAATCGACTAAACAATATAACCGGCTGTAACAGGGTTGCTGGAGGCTTATTAGTAGGGTCTGCACTGTATGAACTGATGCATTCTGTGGTATTTATTGACGTTGCGACGCAATGTATAAAAATTAAATTTAAAATTTAAAAAACCCCCATCGCAACAAAGAAAAGTGAACAAACCCACTGCCATTTTATTGACTTTTCAAATGAAAAGTCAATAAAATGGCAGAGCCGGTTTTGATAAAACATATCTATGAACCATTGCCAAGAAACTAGCTTTCAAATAAAAAAAACTGCATCCAAATCGGTTCACTCTTTTAAGAGCTACGGTGCCAGAGACAGCCACACACACACATATTGCGGTCAAACTTATAACACCCCTCTTTTTACGTCGGGGGTTAAAAATAATGAATCGAAAAGCAGATATCGTGCAATGAGCAGACAAAAATAGTCCGTAAGGTGACAAACGAATTTCACCTATGACTCGGCTAAATAATATTATCTATGTATAAAATTGATATGAATTTTATATACTGACAAAAATGTGTAGCATCTAAATGACTTGCTTTTTTACAGGCTGATTACTATATTAGGTAAACAATTTCATCCCATTGTCAGTCGCTTGTCAGCTTCAGAGAAGACATCATGGTGAAAGCACGGAAATATGTGGTCATTAACGAGTTCAAGGGTTTTCCCAAACGTGAAGATTTTGAAATTGTGGAATACGAGTTGCCGCCCCTCAAGAATGGAGAGATCCTCGTCAAAGTTGAATGGGCCAGTGTGGACCCGTACCAGTGGTTACATACTTCAACAGAGCGGTACGACATGTACGGCTACCAGGTCGGATTAGTACAAGAATCGAAGGACCCCAACTACCCGGTCGGAACAAGAGTCGTCTCCCATAAAGGCTGGTGTGACTACCGCATCCTCGACACTAAAGAAGTCGACAAGTTTATCGGGAAAATTTATAAGTTACCAAACATGAATGGATTACCAAACTCGTTGGCAGTTGGTGCCGTCGGAATGCCAGGCGCTACTGCTTACTTCGGATTCCTAGAATACTGTAAACCAAAAGCTGGTAAAACAGTGGTAGTGAGCGGCGCTGCTGGAGCAGTAGGCTCCCTCGTTGGACCGATTGCGAAGATCAAGGGCTGCAAGGTCATCGGTTTCGCTGGCTCTGATGATAAAGTGAAGTGGCTGGAGTCCATCGGCTTCGACAAGGCGATCAACTACAAGACCGCTGACATCTCGGCTGCATTAAAGGAAGCTGCTCCTGAAGGTGTGGATTGTTACTTCGACAACGTGGGAGGAGAGCTTAGCAGTTTGATCATTCACCAAATGAACATATATGGACGTGTCGCAGTCATAGGCAGCATCAGTTCGTACAGTGCGGACCCTACTGATAAGCCTAAAGCAACCCTCTTACAGCCGGTTATATTGTTTAAACGATTAACTATAACTGGTTTCGTTATTTGGGACGTAGTAGACCGCTTTCCTGAAGCCTTTGATCAAATTCTTAAATGGATTCACAGTGGACAGCTGAAGGCTAGAGAACACATCACTGAAGGGTTTGACAACCTGTTTGACGCTTTTATGGGAGTGCTGAAAGGAGAAAACATTGGTAAAGGAGTTGTTAAATTGTAATTATTATTTTTTACCTTTTCGGAAAGCTTCCAGACTAATATCTATATAAATAAATAGCTAATTACAACTTACAAGCCGCCGCAGATAATACAAATAAATAATCATTAATTCCGTATAGGATAAGTTCCAAGTTAAGTTACCTACTTGTTATGTTAGTTTTGCTTGTTACTTTCTTTTAAAGTGTGATTAAAATAACAAATCACGAACTTATTTAATTTTATTTTAATTTCGTTTTTTCAAACATATATAATTACTTTGGAAATACGAGACGATCTGGACGCGTACCGCGAAGGCTGGTTCGAGGAGGCACGGGATAAGAGCACATGGAAGGAATTGGGGGAGGCCTTTACCCAGCAGTGGGACAGTACAGGCTAATAAAAAAAAATAAAAAATATAATTACTGATCATCTAATTGTAATTAAGCACCTTTACTATTTAGAAGTACGGCATCGACAACAACTCTACGCCTTCAGTGTTAAAATTTATTCATATTCTTAACACGGTATCCATTCGGCCAAAGCCAGACGGTTACAGTATCGAACACGTTTTTTTTTTAAAAAGATATGTCTCTCAATGAGTGTTTATCTTAAAAACCGGCTGGGTAGGTTATCGCCAAATGGAAAAAGAAAAAAAGTGCGACCTCGGCATTATCGCTATTTTAATTAATATCACCTATGTATTATAATATCCCAGATAAGAGTATAAGTGAAGTAGACCGAAGAAGTAGTGGAGGACAATGTGGAGGAATTCGTCCGGGGAAGTATGTCCGTCCGTAATTAACTTTTTTTTTCTCTCTCTTTTATATTTTATGTTTGTAAACACTTTTAATGCATGCCATATCTTATAGTGTATCTCATATTTTTTTTTTTTTTTGTCTATCGTTTTTTTATATGTTCCCTGTGAATTGAGAGGTCTGGCTCTTGTGATACAGGGAATCCTAGTACAAGAGCCAGAGCTACACTGATGTTACTAACAATCACCTGTTAATAAAGATTTTTTTTTTATTTTTTATTATTATTTTTTTTTAATTCAGTGTCCTGCATTACGTGACCTCCTTACAAAGGACCAGATGTGAGGAGGGGTCAGATAACTCAGATTACTGACTACTACTACTGTGTACCACCGCCATAGCTTCCTATAGAGCAAGTCCCAGGGCAGTCAGACGTTACTCATTTTCATATTAACAAAATGTGTGGCATCAAGTAGTGATAGTATGTATTGTAAACTTATTCATACCTTGTAACTTGTGCCGACAGCCAATTTTTAGATATCAGGTGCTAAAGTTGCGTAAAAATAATAGCCGATCGTTATTTTTTTAATAAACTGTGTAAATAGACCCTTAACATAGCCGAAAGGCACTTGTTCTCCCCGTCTTTGCGATCATTTTTTTGTTCTAGACCATACCTGGGAACCTTCTAGTTACAGAAATATTGGGAGCCAACGTTCCAAATTTTCACAAGTTTTTTTTTTTAATTACATGTTTTTAATGTAAGATTTTTACTTTACACACCTCCATGACCCCCGTACTATTCAATCCATCCATCAGCACAATGCTATGAGTGCTTTATATATTCCAATTTAAAAAAAAGTATGTTTCCATAAACGCACAAAACGCCATAAAATTCAAGACATTCATCAACATACAACCTGACACTGATCTGCAAATTGCAAAAAAAAAAAACGCAAGAAAATTTGAATTTCGCGGGCCACCCTGACGCTTCCACCTTAACTTAGACCGCGATGGCATCATGTTGGTAGGTGTGCCAGGAACATTATACCTACATATTTCATGACCATGGCCTTGCCGGTAAACAGATTACTAATAGATTAAACTAGATAAAACCAGGCGAACATTTTGTCATTAGCCCACTAATTAGAATCATTTGAATGCTTTTTACCTCGAATGCTAACCAAAGACGCGTGTACAAAACCCATGAAATAGATGAAAGTCTAATAAACCGGTTTTTAATCTGTACTTATACTTATGTATAAACACGAGACAAATAAACAAAGCTACCAGTGGTAGTTTGTGTTGGTGTGTACATATTCAACATTAACCAATGCATCTATCTAAGCATCCTCTAATTTATCAAAAAACAATCACAACGTTTTATCATAAAAAATAAATTTCCAACTAGTTTAATTACCTATACTTCCTTATCAACAAAAACAACGGCTCAAGCTGCATTATTATTTATTATCTCAGGACGCCACATTCTACCCACTATCTGATATCATCTGATAATAAGTGCTCTACGTGACAATAGCGCCATTAACCGAGTATATATTCTGAACCACAGACGCTCAAACCGTCTTGTGAACAAAAATATAACTAACATCACGCCTCTATTCCCAAAGGGTTACGCAGAAGTGTACAAAACTCAAATCTCGTGCCCACATCGTAAACGATAAATCATTATGGTGAAGGCACGAAAGTACGTGGTTATTAACGAATTCAAGGGTTTACCCAAACGTGAAGATTTTGAAATTGTAGAATACGAGTTACCAGCGCTCAAAAATGGGGAGATCCTCGTCAAAGTGGAGTGGGTGAGTGTGGACCCGTACATGCGGATATATAGTTCACCAGAGCGGTACGACATGTTCGGCTTCCAAGTTGGTTTAGTGGAAGAATCTAAGGACCCTGACTACCCGGTCGGAACCAGAGTCGTCTCCATAAGGGCTGGTGTGACTACCGCATCCTCGACACCAATGAAGTCGATCCGAAATCCGGGAAAATTTATAAGTTACCAAACATGAATGGATTACCAAATTCATTGGGAGTTGGTGCCGTTGGAATGCCAGGAGCTACTGCTTTCTTTGGATTCCTGCTACACTGCAAACCGAAACCTGGAGAAACAGTGGTAGTGAGCGGCGCTGCTGGAGCAGTAGGCTCACTCGTTGGACAGATTGCGAAGATCAAGGGCTGCAAGGTCATCGGTTTCGCTGGCTCTGATGATAAAGTAAAGTGGCTGGAGTCCATCGGTTTCGACAAAGCGATTAACTACAAGCTCCTGAAGGTGTGGACTGTTACTTCGACAACGTGGGAGGTGAGCTCAGCAGTGTGATCATGTACCAAATGAACTTATATGGTCGTGTGGCAGTTATTGGGAGCATCAGTTCTTACAACGCGGCCCCCACAAATAAGCCTAAAGCGACACTCTTACAGCCGATTATATTGTTTAAACGATTAAACATTAGAGGATATTCAGTCTGGGAATCGCTAGACAGCTTTCCCGAGGCGTTTGATCTAATGCTAAAATGGATTCACAGTGGACAACTGAAGCCTAGAGAACACATCCCTGAAGGTTTTGAAAAAATTTATGACGCTTTTGTAGGAATGCTGAATGGTGAAAATATTGGTAAAGCAGTAGTTAAATTATAATTATATTGCATGTGTCTTTTATCTGGGCGCATTAAATTTTATTTGAAATTTTATTCCACATCTTTCTTTCTTTCTTTTTCATGTTTGTTTCACCGATTTCTCCGTGATTACCATTCCGTGGTCCCATTTATGTGATTCTTTTTTTGTTTACCATGTTAATTTTATTAACTTTGCTCCGGTACTCTGTGAGTTACCCTCTATAATATGCATTTTTTCTTCTTCGTCTATGTGGATGATGTGCCTTCTAGTACAATGTAAAATTGATACTTGACAAAGATTTGTGTGAGACACCACAACTAAAAAGGGTAAAATAAAAACTTTTTTGCAAAGAATATAACCTTCTTCAAAAAAAAAACACAAACGTGCAAAATAACTTTCGGAAGTCGGTGGCAATAAAGTCAATGAAACAAACAAAAGTCACCAACTTCCGAAAGTAAAGTTATTTTCCACTATTTAGTGTTTTTTATGGGGAACTTTTCCTTCTAGGCAATTCTATTAGATTGATAGCGACTATCGAGATTGGCACAAGAAAAGAGAGGCCTATACCCCGTAGTGGGTTCGGGCTGTGGATGATGATGATGATGATAGCGACTATCGGTACATCAAGGTGGTGCCGGTGCCAGAGCGGCGCTGCGACACGAACGTCTGAATACTGTCAGTATTAGGCATGAGACAAACCTGTGAATCTCAATACCCGGCCTTAAAGGTATGTGTATCGCCGTATACAGAAACCAAGTACCAAAATACTTCTAAGTACTGATTTGGATAGATGGTCTCTTTAAGTAAACGTGGGTATGAGGTGCGCATGTAAGTAAGGTATGCGTCCGAAATACGTACTTTCAATCTCATGAAGTCTAACCGAGAGATTTGTATTGAGAATGTTAATGAATATATAGGTACTTTGGTAAATACATATTTTTTTACGTTCGCGAATTTTTATTTTATGACTTGCTTAGTTATCTTATCTTATAATCTATTAAACCTTACAGTACCTAACCAAAGAAACAAGCAAACATGTTCTCTGCCTTAGGGTCAATTCACACCGAAATGGCAGCAGTCGGCAGCGCAGTGTCACTGTCAAGTCATTTTATGCTTTATCTCCATTAGGAAATGCATATAATCGTTTGAAAGACTCGGCAAAGTAAAGGCTAAAGCATAAAATCGCTTGACGCAGTGAAACTGTGCTGCCGACCGCTGCCACATCGGTATGAATTGACCCTTATGCCACATAAACAACTGAGCGGTGATCAGCGGTGCTGTGGTCGGTCGGTGCGGTGCCACTCTGGCGTCGCAACGCATACACCCCTCCCTGCCTCGTCTCGCGGATAGCATGTCCGGAGTGCATGCGGTGCGGGGCCGAAGCGCGTCATACGGCGTTGTGTGACAATACCATGGATTTTTAGACTCCGTTGCGACGATGCTCAGGTTCATAGCACTAAAAACTAAGGCTAAAAAAGGTAAAGAGCGTGATAATATTTTGTATAAATAGAAAAAGTCTGATGCAAGAACTGGTTCAGCAACCAATTCTATACATTTCCAGACACGATGCTATTTTCCGGATGCCAAACCATATTATGAAGACACTAGGTACGTCTTCATATATCAGTATAGCATCGGGAGCTTAATAAATCCACGAGGTCATCATGTAGGTACCTAAGGATACATAACAGTTCTTGTCGTTGCCTTTTGCCGGTTCAGCACAAACACAGATTACTAATTAGGTATCTTTACGGACATGTCTCATTCTGGTACCTGTTTCTACGGACAATTAGACTAGACCAAATACGGCAAATATTCTGCCATCTGCAATCTGATTGGCTATGCAATGTTTATCCATGAAATTATTGTGGGTATGAAATACATAGAAGGATATCCAAATTACTTTCCGATTCTCGAAGTATCTGCTTCTAACAGACACAACAAATACTGACACACCTAATTAGCAACAGTGTGGCCAAAAGTCGATTCCTACAAATTGATTTGAGTAGGTGTGTTTACCTAGCTATTACATTAACTAAAGCATCTAACGATCCTTCAATATACACGTTCGGCATAATAATGTAATTTCATCGTCAAACATACAAATGGAAATTAAACCGGCCGGCTTATACTTCGTTATCAACAAAAACATCGGCTAAAGCGGCGGTATCGCCGGACTCCACACCGGTCTGCACCCGCTATCAGATACACCGCGAGTGTGAGTGTGTCAGCATGATATTGACTTTTAGCGCTCCGCGTGACACGCGATGACGATACACAATTGACCGAGTATATTCTATGTTTCACTTGTTTATAAACTCAGTCGCTCGTTACGTCTCGTGAACGATAGAACAAAATGGTGAAGGCAAGGAAGTACGTCGTTAAAAAAAATTTCGAGGGTTTTCCCAAACGTGAGGATTTCGAAATAGTGGAATACGATTTACCGGCGCTCAAAAATGGAGAGATCCTCGTCAAAGTTGAGTGGGTGAGTGTGGATCCGTACATGCATGCCTACAGTTCGCGTTACACGGCTCCGTATGACCAGTTTGGCTTCCAAGTCGGCTTAGTAGAGGATTCGAAAGATCCCCGCTTCCCCGTCGGCACCAGGATCGTCTCCCACAAAGGCTGGTGCGATTACTGCGTCATTGATACAAATGACACTAAAGGTGAAGCTGGAAAAGTTTACAAGTTACCAAACTTGAAAGGCTTATCAAATTCCTTGGGAGTTGGTGCTGTTGGTATGCCTGGTGCTACCGCGTACTTCGGATTTCTGGAAATTTGCAAACCTAAATCTGGTGAAACAGTAGTTGTGAGCGGCGCTGCTGGAGCTGTAGGCTCCCTCGTTGGACAGATTGCAAAGATCAAAGGCTGCAAGGTCATCGGTTTCGCTGGCTCTGATGATAAGGTGAAGTGGCTCGAGGAAATCGGTTTCGACAAGGCGATCAACTACAAGACTGCTGACATTGCAGCAGCTCTGAAGGAAGCAGCTCCCAAAGGTGTGGATTGTTACTTCGACAATGTTGGAGGAGAGCTCAGCTCAACGATAATTAACCAAATGAACGACAACGGAAGGGTATCAGTTTGCGGCGCCATAAGTTCGTACAACGAGGTTAACATGCCCAAAGCAAGCATCTTACAACCTGCTTTAGTATTCCACCAATTGAAAATTGAAGGTTTCCTGGTGTGGCGGTGGGTTGACCGCCAACCGGAAGCATTTGCTGAAATCATCAAGTGGATTTTAAATGGACAGTTACAGCCTAGGGAACACATAACTGAAGGTTTCGAGAACATCATCGACGCTTTTACAGGAATGTTGAATGGTGAAAACTTTGGAAAGGCTGTTATTAAATTGTAAGTTATTATTAAGTAATGCTACACGTATTATTTACTCTCTCAAATTAAAGTCAATGGTTAATTTGTTATAATAACTATTTCATTTCATGTGTCCCTTCTCCGGAACAAAATTCCCTTTTGTACCTACAGTCCAAGTACTAATTAAGTACTACAGTATAGAGGAATATTACCACGCTCGAAGAGTTCCATATGAGCAGACTGCTAATTAAGACAACGAGAGTGTCCGAAGCCTCAACGCACCACTTCACTCCTGTAACAACAACATGTCATTATAAAATATAACATTACCTAAGAAGATCACAACTGTTTCCCAGTAAGGCTGAGGTGTGACACAATACCTACCTACACCCACACACACTCAGTGAATGGCAAAAGGCTCGCTTCTTTTATACGGGACTTGAAACAAAACCATTTCGTCGCTATAAAGTAATACTTTATTAATAATACTTTAATTTATTGTTGCTAGGTTGCTAGGTACCTACTTATAAATGTGATTGTTAGTGGAATTATTATTTAAATGAATTTGCCAAGGCAAACATTTGCATTGCATACGAAATTAGAAGTTGTATACCACAGAACGTCTATTCTTGAATATTTTGATGTTAGCACAGTTAGTTTGCATAAACTCAAAATCTAACAATGAATATAACACTGATACGTTTTGTACCATTATGTCGTGGAATGGGCCTCAATTGGTAAATTATAGACATAAATCTGTTTTCAACATGATAACAGACAGTGGACTTATGTGAATGGAATCTTACAGCACTTGTGTGAACTCCTATAAAGTTAAGTTTGTAATGTACTGGGTCTAGCCCGCGGCTTCGCCCCTCCATTTTCCATTACATTATCCCACGGTATCTGTCTTAGTCTTATGTCCGATCCCAGGTCCTAGTCTACCTGTGTGCCAAAATTCACTGGAATCCGTTCAGTAGTGAAGGTGTGAAAAGGTAACAGACAGAGTGACATTCGCATTTAAAATACTACTAGCCACACTAGTATGGATAGGTAGGTTAGTTTTTTAGTTAGCACTTGAATGAGACATGTTACGTGCTCGCTCACTACCTACTTTAGTAAGTATTGCATAACATCCAAAGTTCACAACAACACGTTTATCCTGTTATCATATCCGATATCATGGAAAAGATCAATAAAGCCTCTATTATCAAATACTCACGCGTCACGTCGATATCATCGATGTATAGCTTATCTTCCCTGCTCATCAACAAGTAGTGTAAGTCATTGAGGAGAGGTTGGGCGTCTACAGTGACTACTTCGAACTTGACATTACATGTGATGCCTAACATGAAGCAAACACCAGCTAGGAAGCTAGCTGAAAGCGTCGCTCTTGAAGCCTTCTCATTGAGCTTCTCCGCCTGAGCAAATGTCTTCCTTCTCAAATACTGCACACTGGTATCCACATAATCAATCAAAGCACCCAAAATCGGCACTTTAGAATTTGAATAGGTCATGTGCTTCGGTAAGACGTTTGGTGGGTCTACTTCGCTAGCCATGCCTATTGCTGAATTTAATTTGTACGAAACAAAAAAATCTAAAAACTTTGTTGTAGGATACTTCTTAATTTGACAGCCGTGGTTTTCTTTTCTTTTTTGACGGTAAAGTGAAGTTTGTATTATGGAACGAGTTCCTATGGAATTTGGTTGTCAACTTTTTTCAAACAAAATCATGTTCATCAAGTCCCAATAAACCAGTTCTTGTCTGATGTTGTAAAGACATGTGCATATTAAATCTGCAGTGGGCCGTAACGCATCACATGCCAATACAAAGTAAAAATTTGGCCGTCTGGGCGTCTGCCTTTTGAGTAAGAGCGTCCTAAAATGTATCAAATAAAAATATCGATCAACGTCTATTCTATCTATAACAAATCAATAGCTGTGCGTTAGTCTCGCAAAAACTCGAAAATAGCTGGACTGATTTGAATATTTTTTGTTTATAATTTTATTGTTCAACAACGCACTTATGGCTGTATTGGGGCTGCCTCGCTACTGCAACGCCTCAGCCATGTTCGCTGAGGCGCGCACTGATTGCTTTTACGCGACCATGCGCATGAGGAGCGCGTCGCTGGTGCGTAGGGTGCAGGGCAGCACCAATGCTGTCTTGGCGATGATCGCGGGCCTATGGACGGCGAGTTATGGGCCAGCTCGTCGTCAGGCCGTCTTATGACGGCAGGCCGTGTCGACGGCGCGTTCGTGTTCCACGTGCGCCTCAAAGAGATGTCAGCAACCGAGTAGGGGTCCGCATTGGCCAATGCCTGCCAGAGCTGCGGGACTGTTCGAAAGAGACACCGTGGTCCTGGAACACAAAGGGCAAAGAAGGAACATGGATGGGTTTTAGTCAGTACAAGTCTGACACTCCCTTCCGCTCCGCCCAGACTGGGGGGGTCATTTGATGACTTCCCATCCGAAAAAAAAAAAAAAAAAGGTTTATAAAAAATAAATTTTGACATATATATAAAAAAATCTGTTGCACTTTTTCAGTAGTAAATTTCACCTGTCCGAAGCCGGGGCGGGTCGCTAGTTCATAAATAAAAGACCAAAGTATCTCAAAATTATAATTTTATTGTAACCAAAGTCTGAAATGACGATATTACAACGTAAATTATCAAGAACTAACATAGGTACAGGCTTAACGTTATTATTACTAGCAACTTGTTATCTCATTACCTACCTTACAGTCCAAATTATCGACAAAAATATCAAATTTGATATTTTCCTTTTGATATAAAACACACAAAAATTTAATTCAATTCATATCGTAAATCGTTTCTTTCATTAATCAGCTGGTGACGAAAAACTTAAATCTTATTATAATCATAATTAAGTATAATTACTGATTAGTAGGCAATTAACTTTTTATCTAGGTATTTAGGTAAATATTGTGCTGCAAATAGAACACACAATTACAATGTATTTTTTTAAATATCATTTTCGTTTACGGCATTACACACCACAGTGGTTACTCGGTTATCGGCCAGTAAAACATTGTCATGTTTGAAGTTTGACACATACAGGGTGTATGTAGATAGTAGATTCTGAACGGCACGAGCGGAATTTGCGTAGTAATGTAGAACTTTCCATTTATATTTTTTGGATTAAGTTTATTATTTTAAATTAGAAGAAACAAAATGTGAAAAAATCGTTGAAATATCTCAAGAAATGAAAAAGTTATGAGACTAAAGTGTAACCCAGTGTGTGGGTAAGTGGCTAACGAAAATATCCAAGAGAAGATAGATAAGTAGGTCCTTTCTTGGAAAGTTAAACTCCTTTTATTTCAGGACTAACATAAGACGGATTTCAAGAATAAACGTCCAATACCGTGTATACATTAATTTTGTATTTAATTTATTTAGTTCGACTTTAATAATTTATTTCCCAATCATTTATAGGTGAATTTGAAAATAACACCGATTTCCTAGTTTTGATCTATATTTTAAAGTCATTTAGTTAAATATTATGAAACTTCTCCATTATTTGGTTCAGCCTTTTTGTTCAAAAGATACTGCCGAATCGAGAGTGCCGACTCGAACTGGTGGGTAGCATCCCTAAGCGTTAGTGCGACCAACTTTGGTGTGTAATGAGCTTTACAATGATAATCTTACTGGGTAGGTAGTTAGGTACTAAACAATTCAGTCTATCAAATAACACTCGAATTTTAATCAGACAATAATATAAATTGGTTACTTATGGGAAGATTCACTGGATGTTCTATACTGTATAATTTAACATGGGTATAAATTATCTCTTTTTAAATAAGTCTTCTACGGTTTTATGACAGTCAGGACAAGCACTATTAATTCATGTGTTAAGTGACGAACATTAGATTTCAACTAAATAAAAATATCAAAATTTACATTAACTAACATGAGTGAAGCTAATCTATAGATTATCTGATTTTTCAGTGAAATTGTAACAAAATATTTTGTTGTAAATGTGTAAGGCTGATGATTACATAACCATTTCTCCAAAAAAAAGCTTCACTGGAAGTATGTTTTTTTTTATTCTGGGGTACGTGCCTCATACAATAAGGCTAACAATTGATCTGGGGTATGACTGTGCCCTTTTATTCAACTGTCTGACAAACAGGATGAGACTCATACAAAATATACATCTGTAAGGCTACTGTCAATTTAAGTGAAGAATTAAAAAGCAAAAAAACAATTACGAATGGAATTCTACTTGATTCATGCCATTCGGGCTTCATGACGTCCTAACCAACGCAATGGTCGCACGAACAAGCAACTGTAACGTTCATTCGTCGCGCCGACCACGGTTATCCTTACAAATGAGTGACATACGAACGAGACGATCGCCTTTTCGCGCAACGAGCTTTGGTTAGAACGTGGGGTCATCTGCTTACTCGCTCCGCTCAAATTGACAGAAAGCGTAAGTGTCGTCATAATAATAAGTCGGCACACACAGTAGATTCATTTAAACATTTGATCATCACTCTTTGTACTCAAGATTACATATTTGGGCCCCAACGCGATTTTCCTTTAAATAATTTAGACTTAATTTTAATTTAATTTACCTTTGAGCCATACAAGTTATTACAAAACTCCTCGAAATGTAAGTATAATTTCTATTCGACATACATTCATATGCATTTCTTTGCTTTCTAAATCAGACTTTTGATCCAGCCACATAAAGCAATCGTAACTGTGCCTGTGACTTCAATAACTTTCTTGTTCAGTGTGTTAGACAGACAATCAGATGCAGTCTCTAACAATGATTATTTGTGTATCATGTTTTTCAATACGAGGACTTAGGACTAATGTCTTTAATTTGGTATGTAATTAGGTGACAGAAACTTATCATACGATGGATGGACTATGTAAAGAATGATATGGCAAGAAAGGAGGTGTCTGATGAAATGACGAGTAATAGAGAAGTATGGAAGAAGACATGCTGCGCCGACCCCAGATGAATTGGGATAAGGGCAACAGAATGATGATGAGGTGACAGAAACTACCTTTGACTTTAGTAAAACAGTCAAAACACCAACAAAAAATTTAAGCATCAACTAACAGGCTCAAAGTACTTCACGTCCCATTTAAATCGATTTTTTAAATAAGTTACTATCGCGTCGAGGTCCTTACAGGTTAGTAAAAGTGTGTTCATTTGTCGTATTCACGTATTCACCCTCTTGGCGGCCGATGAGTCTGCTTCTCCTTCACTGGCCTTCCTCTTCCTTTTAATGAGATGTGAGATATCGGAAGCAGCAGGCTTAGGAGCTGAAGAACTGGAACTTGCCGAGCTGCCTCCAGCACCGTTGGAAGACGAAGAGAAAGCGGATGAACCTTCGCCGTTCGTGGAGCAAAGAGTTTCGCGTACTCTTTTTATTGTCTGTGGAAATAGTAAAAAGAAGTTCTATAGACTGACCGTTTTAATGAGTCCTCCGCCTTGCCCCTCAAAGGCACATTAAGCGTCCACAAAGTCCTAACAATATCCCAAAGGTTATTTGCTTTAAAATAACCATAATCCACGTAAGTATTACGATACTAATTGAACCAATATGTGACCAACCTTCAGAATATTCCATTTAAATTGCGCGAGGACTTTGTGGACGAGTTTCCTCCGTGCCTGAGAAAATTTGATAAACCGTTGGTCCCGGCTGTCATTTGTAGATCTTTGACAGTCGTTACAGGCAGTCAGTGGTTCAAAAAGTCTGACAACCAGTCTTACCGAGATATCGTATTACCCAGTACTAACTGGGTTGTGGACTTCAGATAGGCAGGTGTAAAATACTGGTATTCAGCTGAATCCGACTGAGAGCCGACCCCAACATAGTTGGAAAAGAGCTAGATGATGATGACTTGAGCGAGGACTCATTAAAGCGGTCGGTCTACAGTATAAGTTGTTGGCATAACTCCAGCTTTCGTCATAGGCTATGGGATGGTGGGAATAATGTATTTTCTTCTTGACTACTGATATTATAACACTGTTATTTTTATCAAAGATTTTTTTCCTCAGCCTATACTGTCCCACTGCTGGGCAAATGGCTCCCTCATAGCCTTCCACTCTTCTCTCCGATTAGAAGAGTAATATATTATTATGAATAATCCAAACATAGAACCAACATTGATTTTCATATTGCTTATTTCTACAAAAATCTGTCTCTATAAAGTACTGGTGGCTGGTGAAGCCCGTTTTTGGTGTCTTGGTGAATACTCGAAATTGAATTGCTTTTGGATTGATTTACAATTTATCATTTAACCTTTTGAACGTCAGAGCATAAACGCACGCGCGTGCCACACCGCAAATACCTACAAAAAACATAGGGATTCCAAAACTATATTATTGTTTATTGCGCGTGTTATAGTGCACTGCATTTTTTGTCACATATTAGTGTCGTTGGCGTACAGGGCACGCGCTTACTTGTCACGTATATGTGACAATGACGTTGCAAAATGTTAATCATCTAATTAAAGTAAAATTACTGATAGTGCCTTTCTAAAGGCTGAGCACATACTTAGCTTTATAATCACCAAATTCGAAACGAAACTTTTTCTAATGCTTGCCATTGTACTAACTGCCGTGACTTTAGTACTGGCAGGCATTTAGAATACTGCCTAGAATCTAGACCATCATCATCCTACCCTTATCCCAATATATTTTGGGGTGGACGAAGCAAGAATACCAACTGGATAATCTTGCAAATATTTAAAACCATAGAATATAACATCAATGGCCATGATCATAACATAACTAAGCAACAAATCAACCACATGGCCATTAATGTATTGGGTTCATCTGAAATAACACACAGTATAATTTCGAACAAATTTATTCCAAAATGTTGCTAAACACAATAGAAAAATGGCCTTGTGGTAAAATGTTGGCTTAAAACTAACATGATTCAGATCAAATAAAATCAGTACATTGAGCTTACAACTACGAGTATCATACTATAATAAACGCTCCTGGGAAAAGCTGCCAGTCTGCTTTGATGAGATTACTGTTGCATCAAATACATTAGCATCAGTCTAAATATTTTTACGTATGGATTATGTATCAGGCATTTTCATATACAGCCTTCAATCATCATCATAGTGGTGTACTTACATTCTCAATTGTTCTCAATACACGATTACAATATCACATTCCAAATTAATACAAGTCTTAACATTACAATGATTAATTAACAACTTTCAGTCCATACTTTCAGTCAAAACTGGGTAAAATTAAGTGTTTGTTTCACAGTCTCTCTCAAATCACATTTTCATCAATATTAAAAGTAAGGCACACATTCATACCAAAAATTTCAAAAAATAATACTGGCTATTAGTAACTGTCAAATAGTAATAATCACAATATCACAAACAGTGGCATGGATTTAGCAATTTGGCACATAATAATTTAGGAACAAATTCAAATTGATGCAACATATATCACAATGTCATGGAATGTCAACATTCTACTCTTACTAGAAAAGCTTACTATTACATGATTATATTTTAAAAGCAATGTTATTTTAAATTGTTGCAAACTCCTCCTTTTTTACTTTACCAACCACTTATTCAGGCCTCAGAGACATTTAAAAATGTTCAACCACAGAGGTTTGCAACAATATTAACATTCAGAAGTCTTAAGCTTGACATTCCAGCTGACAGTGAGTCCTCTCCTTAATAATCATGTTGCGGAGCATCTTCCTAGTAACCTCAATGCAATCGCAAGGTCTTACCTCAGCCTTATAGTCCATCATATCCTGGATCTTCTCCTGTATTTCAGGCAGGAGTTCCTTCAACTCCTTGATTTCGCCTTCGACAGAGTAGAACGGATCTGCAGATGTGTATTTCTTGACTGTAGCGTCATCGACCACGGCTGCCGGGTTCTCCAATGTCTTGATGCGTGTTCCCAGAATGTTCGCCGCATTCTTGAAATGTGTGATCGCGTCTTCGAAGTTTGATGCCAGAGAATTTGCCAGGCCTGTAAGATAAAAATAAAAATTGTGAGTTATTTTCTTCTGCAAAATTATGGCAATATTATTGCGATTTGAATCAAATAAACGTTCTTACCTATCTGATAATGTGTCTCAGCAATGCGCCTGTCATCACTGCGGTACAACTCCTTCTGGAGATCCAAACAGCTCTCTGGAATTCATAGAAGAGCAAATGAAAAACATACATTAAAAAAAAAATATATAAATAATAATACATATTTAAAATAATTTTAAATATTTGAGAACAAAAAAAATCGCGAACTTTAGATACATGCATCATGTAGGTACTTCAAACCCACGAAAGTTTTAAAATAAATGGTTTAATCTAGAGCCCTCAGTAAAAGGCCATTTCAAAGTTGCTAGGTACTTATTCTTTATTGCACTCAAAAAACAAATATACATATTGCAATAATATAGCTATGTACAATGGCGAGCTTGGGTTTTCTTACAGCAAACCAAATTTAAAAAAAAAAGAAAAAAAAAAAAAAATATATATATATATTGAAGGGGCAGTTGATTGACTTTTGTGGCATGAGCAACTGATGAGATGTTTGTTAGAGACTATAATGAAGAAAATCACGTAAGGCAGGAATTTCCTAATAATAACCCAGATACAGCTTCATCAGCCCCACGATCCCACAGCTGGGACACAGGCTTCTTCTCTGTGAGAGGTACTGCTCCCTCTAGACTATGGAGTTCCACCCTCTAGAGTGGTCTAGAGACCCAAAATAAACAAGTTTCTTACAACAACAGGATTCTTTACACACAATACTACTTACGCATATCCGTGACAGCCTTGTCATAAGTCTCGCTCTCAAGAGCGACCTCTCCGAGCGCGAGGTGCACATCAGCTAGTAGAGCGCGCGCAGCATCGCCGCCGCAGTCCTGCACGCGACGGTATAGGATGCTGCGGGCTAAGTCTGTAGAGAGAACCAATGTTTATAGGTATGTTAGTAAGAAAAGAAAAAAAAAGAAAGCCTAAAGAAGCTGGTAGAAAATGCCTATAGCCACCACCACCACCACCACCTCCAAAATTAAATACATACCAAGCATTTCCCATGCCAGCTGCAGGTTATCAACATCATCCTCAACGTCAGCATCAATGTTCATGGCAGATTCGTCGTGAGCGTCGCCATTTGTGGTTCCCTGTCAAGTAAAGTTCGATTCATGAGAAATTTTTACTTTAGTTTCAATTTCCATTTCCTGTTGGGGTCAGCTTCTGTCTTCTGCAACAACTGCTTATCTGACCTCTACAATCGAGCTAGTAGGATAAATTTAATCCCTTTTGTCCCAGACCTTTTTTAACTCTAGAGCCTTCCAAATTCAACAAAAAGAAAGATTTCTAAATACTTACAGGTTCCTCATTCTCCTCAGCAACAGTGCTGCTGCCAGGTTCATCTTCCTTAGTGGTGGACTCTGCTTCAGTCTTCTCAACCTCTCCATTTTTCTTCTCTTTCTCTGCAGCTTCTGCTTCCGCTTCAACCTCTGCTTCGCCATTCTCACCATTATCGCCATTCTCTTCTTGTTGTAAAGAAAACAAAAGAATTTTTTATATTTAGAAGGTATGTCATAACTAGTAATACTAATAGTATTTTTGTAACTTGATACAGGAAGATTCGGAGAACATACCTACTAGATTCAGTTTTATCTTTGAGAAGTCTCTGCATTTATATGCATTTGGACATGAGCCTTCATGAGCCCAAACTTTTCAAGAACTGTGTTGGGATTCCGCTCCCTACCTCCACCAGCATGCGTAGTATGATCACTGTAGAAACGGGTTTTATCGACAGAAGAATAGACAAAATGACAGATTTCATTTGTTGATCTGTCATTTTGTAGATTCTTCCATCGATAAACCCTGTTTCTACTGGTCATGCTACGCGAGCAGTAGAAATGATACATTCTTCTCGCGTACTTTTTTCATGGGAGTAGGCAGAAAGTACAGAATTCCAGTTACTCAGTTAAAAGATATATTATAGATTATTATTAGGTTTCTCGTTTTTAATTTTGGTATTTGTTAAAATATGTATTAGTTTATTTTATTTGTATATAAGTATTAGTATCATTATAAGTGCCTATATAAATTTTCGATAGCAAGAAGTTATTTTTATATATTTATTTTGTACCCTATCACAATGTTTTCTTATTTAACCCAAAGGTTGACTGGTAGAGAATGCCTTGTGGCATTAAGTCCGCCTATGTATCACTATTGTACATGAAGTTTAAATAAATAAAGAAAAAAGTGCGAGTAAGGATATATATAAAGGGTGTAAATAGACCTTTAACATAGCCGAAAGGCACTTGTTCCCCCTGTCTTTGCGATCATTTTTTTGTTCTAGACCATACCAGGGAACATTCTAGTTACGGAGATATTGGGGGCAACTTTTTCACAAGTTTTTTTTTAAATACATGTTTTTAATGAAGATTTTTACTTTACACACCTCCACAACCCCCATACTATTCAATCCATCCATCAGCACAATGCTTTGAGTGCTTTCCATCTAGTCCTACCGTAAAACGAGATTTTTCACCCCAAAAAAAAGTCGATTTCCAGCAATAATTTTTGCACAAAGTTACTTAGTTTGATGTACAGAATGCTTGGTTGACGGCTATGTGAAGGGTTTGTTTACACCCTGTGTAGTAACTGGTGAGTTAAAATCCTTACAACACAGCTTTATCCACATAGAAATGCTAAAAGTCGAGCAGAAACGATGCCTCTTCATTAAGTTTGCCCTTACATTTGCTGATATTTACCTTCATTTTCCTCTTCTTCATCATCAGCATTTCCTGAACCTGGCACACCATCACCTAGAACGCCACTCTCTTCTCTTGACAAGCCAAGCAAGGCTTTTCCATACCTGTGAGATACAAGATAAAAATAATGCATAAAATATACAACACAATGAAGAAGCTATGTTGATTCAGATTTATCTTTGTTTTTTGAGAATAAGTTATGTATGGAAATATTACAGTTTGATAGTTGGCTTCACACCATCAAATAGAAATGTTTCATCTGTAATTTAAAAAAAAGACCACTGTTCCATACATTTTGACCATGTGTAGATATTGCACTTTTGTAGGGAACGGCAGATTTTTTTAATTTACCACATGGTTATCATTCATAATTAACATTTCTATGTGGGTGGGTTCAGAATGATGTACTGAATATGTAGTAACTGTTTGTGTATCGGTGTCCCTTACACCTTACATGACACTCTCGAAGATTCTTCGGCTGAAAGAATGATTGTTCAGCTCTATGCATTTAAGCAGCAAAAAAACTAGACATTGTAAAAGTGTTACTACTGACCACAAGTAAGCCTCGGCACACTGATCGGCTGTGTCTCCATGTTCTTTGGCAAGACCCTCACAAGCCTCAGCAAGTGTGCTGGCTGCTGCACTAAAGTCTCTCACAGCCAGATGTCTGCGGCCAGCAGCAAGCAGCTCTGTTGGGGATGATGTAGATACTTCTGAAACCTCAGTCATCTGGAAAGAAGGTCAATATTTGTTTTTTATGTTATGGGTCAGCAGAGAAGCTTTATTTTTACTACATAATGTAAATTCTAGGTCAGAGGGTTGTATTCCTAATCAAATAGTTCGAATTAAAATGAAGTCAAACAATAATGATTAGTGCCCGATTTGTTAACAGAAAGGCTTTGTTAGAAGAATCTAGAACACAAGTAATGAGTTTGTGGTAAAAACTCTTCAAGATGTGGTACTAAAATAGACTTTGACTAAGTTAATGAAAGAACCGATTGAACACAATGCGAGCACGACAAACGAGTATTCAAGCCGTATGGTGTAAGCGCCAATTCACACGATGAATGTCAATTATAGGGCATGGTGCCCTACTTTTATCAGCAATAAACCTTTACGATAAAATCTAACGAAACACTCACGGCGAAAGAGACAATAACTTTCTTTTCTTTCCACGATGTAACGGTCGGCGGTAATATAACAATACCTACATCAATAAATACAATAGGCAACTAGCAAATTCCACGTGGAAGGGCCCAGAACACACTCCAAACCAATGTATTTTGTAGACGCTTCTAAATACTGTAGATTTATACTCAATACAATAAAATTTAGAATGAAGATTCGCGATTTAGTAAAAGAACCGCGCCAAAATTTACGATTCCGCAATCGATGAGTAAGCATGTGCAAGTGAATAACAAGGTAAATACTTACTTTGTGGGTTTCTTTTAAGTATTACTACAATATCAATACAAAACTTTGAGAAAATGCTTAGTAAAAACCAATAAAACTTGGAATTTTGCACGCGTGTCGACCGACTCCGTTTGCTTGCTTGCCGTTTTAAAACAGATAAAAAAATATTCAATGAACTTGCTTGGATGACAGTACTGATACATGACAACAGAGATGTCAATTATCTGTCAAAATGAACAATAGTTCTATGGTCTATAAATGCCATTCTCTATGGACGCATTCCCGCGCACATTTGATTATTGTCAAAGTCATTTGCGTGGCAACCATAACATTAATAATTTGATTATTTTAATGATGAATAGTTTATGATAACCAGTGCAAATAATAAAATTACTTAGTTTATTTAATGTTAAATGTATAGATAAAAACCTCAATCTCTCGTTGCTGTTTGTCTCGCGGATATACCTAACTCAAGTGACACACCCAACTAGCAAAAAAGTTATATAATATTAGAACTATACAACTAACAGACATGTAAGGGCTTTATAACAATATTGCAGCAACTAAACAGTTGTAAAGTAGTATTCAGTTCGACGCATTAGTTATAATAATTTAAGTCATATTAATGTGTCTGGTAAACGTCATCTCAATAATTTATATGACGGTCATATAACGTTAAGTCGAGTAAACGTTTCAGTCAGAAAATAGTGATGAGTCGCCATGTTTTGTAAATTTAGAACCTTTTATTCAACACTTAAATAACAAACTGTTATATAATGATTTTATAGTTAACTATTATAGAATCGTCATAATAGGTCGTATAAACCACCTTTAAGTAACTTTTAGGTTAAAACGTTATTCTAATATAACTTAAGAACCCTAATTGCAACCGTCATGGTGGACGCCATAGATGATACAAAAAACATGTATAAGACCAATAGTTATATAGATGTCTAAATGCAGTCGCCCAATGTCTATTGGCAATATGGCGGAAATTATTGATGACAATTATGTATTTTATTTTTATAAATAATATTGAAACACCAATATTATGGAGGCCCATTAAAATATTAACGAAGATAATCATACATATCATCGAAAATTTTAAATTCCCAGCTATAGGTCACCGCTCGTCATCCTCCACCACAATAAACTTTCTTTACATTAAATTAATAAATAATATTAAAACATTTGACTTATACTTTTTTTTTTAAGTTTTATAACAACACAATAAATTGTCACACAAACTGTCTAGCTTGTACCACAGTCCGACCACCAGCATAAGAAAACGTCAATACGATGATATAGTTATATAAGAGTATTACTAGAAACTATTACAAACCTTACTAGTTAAACTTACAATGTCTACGTGATTTTTACTCAACGTTATTGTTGCTGACGCGACTGCAAAACGACGCCTACACGATTAAAATGTTGTATAATCTGCGCCCAAAACCCCGTTATATTTACGTATAAAAGACTATTATAAAACCATTTTAATATGGCTGAAAGTTAAATAAAAAACGTTATTGTACCATTTATATGACATGATTTTGCTACTTGGGCAGAAATGGTGATTCGAAAATAAAAATAAGGAAGTGATTTATAGCTATCTAATGAAACGTGCTTAGATCGACCAAAGCTAGAAGAAAAGTAAATCTGTATCAGCGTAATACAATAATATGAAAGAAAATTGATTGATTTGAAGTAATTATCAAATACCTACTTTACTAAAGTCATTACGTTGGTACCTAGACAGAATCTAATAGGTCTCGTATTATAATAAAAGTACTCTGCGGTAGACCGTCTAGGCAACATAGGTACCTAGTGATTGGAAAAGTTCTTTTTGATGAAAATTATTTTGTATTTATGAGTAAATATTAGTGAAATGAATGTTACGTGGATATTTCGTCTTTTTAATTAATGATAAACATCGATTTATCTTATTAACGACGGTGCAGCTTGCATCGTGTAATGACACAGGGTGGGTAGCTATCGACTTTCCCCCGCCCCACCCAAAGCGGTCACCCGCCCAATCAAACTTTAGTAATGCTTGCGCATTATCGAGATACTTATCGATAGATTGACGTAGGATAAAAATATTTATATTAAAACAAAATCTTCGGTTGAACAAAAAATAATAACATAATTTGGTCAGTGGGTCGTCTTAGTTATGAATAATTTTGTAGGTACTGGGTAGGTAATTATATTAACGATCCGATAAATACTAAACCTACATATATAACTGAAACTGCCTAAGTATATACAGACCTGCTTACTTAATAATTAATTAATTTATGGACCTCTTTGAAAGACCCAAGACACCATAAGAACCTTTCTTCCAAATGTTTACCTAAGTCAACGCAATCAATCTTGTACGCACTTAAATACCCGCCTAAGTACCAAGCAGACACAATCACAGTTTACTGGCTATCGATAAAACAGTTTTCTATAGCGCCAGCACTAGGTACCGCTTCGTTTTCCCACTTTCCCTCAGTTTGTCTGCAACGGGTGGACGGGCAGCTCGTGCCTTCGTGCGGCCTCCTTCGCGAACCTATTACAACCCTTTATTGACATACCTATCACGCGAGATCTAAATAAAAAGTTTGTCGGTACCTTTTGAAAAATGTGACAAAATACTTTATTTTTCATGCAAGGTGGTGAAAACACCATTAAGTAAGTTTGGATATATTTGTTTATTAGAAGCTCTTTTTGTATGTAACGTTTGCTTATAACTACGGGTGAAAGCTTTACAAATATTTACTGTGTGCTTTTTTTACTCGTCTATTGCATGTCTTTGTCAGATTTCTGTTTTTTATTCCTTCTCTTTATGGCCCATACATTTACGATAGATTAGTATAGTGGGACACTATACCAATGTACTCGTAGATTATGGTCGTTCAGTGCCCATACGATTTATTGTATCACGCAGTACACTAAATACACAGGGTACTTTTTAAATTGATATGTAGGTATACCTGTTCCATTCGTTATATTCTGTACTATTATCATTATCGCCCCTCGGTATCACCATGGGTTGGTTAATTACTCAAATGACCTTTACTGAAGGTTTAGATAGGTATAAGTGCTTGCCTACTATAGTACCTGGGCTAGCTATTGTGTAAATTGGCAGGTAGGTAGATACCCACGTACTACTTCGTACCTTTCACGAATATTTAGCAAAATTCGAACTCGCGTGTATTGATGACAACTGTGTTTAATTAACATTAATAAAATTAAATTCAGTTGAATATTACTTGAGCAAATAAAATTTGCATATATTTTCTGTCATTGATTTCCGCAGAGGTAAAGCCTTGCCTGATTCCATAGCTCATCTTGATTTTGGACAAAACAAAATAAAACTTGAAGATTCGTTAGATCTACGTAGATTACTTAATACTTTTAGTGAAAATAATGCACTGGACTACATTACATGTTTATAACATCAACTGATCAACTTCAGCAACACTGCAGCGAATTGACTGCTGAAAATAAAGTCATTTTATAAACGAAACGGTGGATCGCAACAGGCTGTTTAAACTCGCCCTAATCAAACTTAGGGTGATAAAAAATAAGGAGGCCGTGGGCCACGACACGGGTCACTAAGGCAAAACAATCAAAAAGTTTTTATTCATGTAAGTTAGTGAACCTGTTTATCAGCCTAAAACTTTTACGAACAATTTATATTGGGTGTTTTAGGAGAGGTTTCCAACTATTCCTTATAGTATTCAAACTGTGTAGATAGTAGGGACTGCAGCTACCTAACGTACAGACATTCTACTCAGTTATTTTTTGCCTAGCTCATAATTAGGCTAACCTAAGTTCTGAATGAATACCATAAGGAATCCCCTGTGAACACATTAGCCATCTTAAGGTGGAAGCGCCCGGGTAGCCTGCGAAATTCAAAATTTTCTTTTTTTTTTTTTCAATTTGCAGGTCAGTATCAGGTTGTATGTTGGTGAAAAATGAGTCGCACAAGTAACACGTATGTAGTTCCGGAATTATAATCATTAAAATCAACAATACAACCCTCTAATCTAGTTCATTTAACCCCATTGAGTGACTTATAATTCCATAACTACATACCTACGTGTTACTTGCGCGACTTATTTTTCATCAACATACAACCTGATACTGATTTGCAAATTGCAAATTTGAATTTTGGAAATTTTAGAAGAATTTTAAATTGTTGACAAATTTGGTCATGTCGGGGATAGTGCAAAACCGCGGAACTAGCATTGGATAATTCCGCCTGACAAATGTAGCCAATTTCAATAACGCATTGTCGTTAGCGACTAAATTAATGAATTTAATAGATTTCTACTGTTATTTGTTACTATTCATGTAAAAATGAGGTCATAATAGTTGAAATAAAAAAAATATAAACTTATAACCTTCCCCTGTAAACCTACACGTAGTGCAGATACGCGCACTTTACGTATGATAGATTCGCGGAATTGCACTATCCCCGACGATATACAATCAATACAATACACAAATAATTGTACTAAAGTCCAACACATTCAAACATTTAAGTCGTACATAACCCAGTATGAGTTAGGAATTACCTCTGTAATTCTGTATTTAAACTAGATAACAAAGCACACAATAAACAGGGGTGCCATAACGACAATTTGTGAACATTATCCGCACATTTCACGAAGCTGTATTATGTTTTAATACTTGAATAGGAACGGGTAATACAAACGAGGATATAAAATTTTATAAAAGCTGGAGAAATAGGATGTGAAAGAACAGATGTACAGTAGACCTCAAAAGTGCAGTACCATGCTAAAGATTACATTGCTATGAACTGTGCGAGCGCGATACAGAAGTGTGTGTGCGCGTGCGTGTATGAGTGATGTCTCAACATTCTACACATAACACACACTAATGAACTGTCGTCACACTACGCGAAATAGCATTATATTTCTGTTGCATTTAGAATACACATCATAGTGATGACCTGTTCTTACCATTGCATTGTTAAAATTCGCGTAGCATTAACATGGGTTGGTAGCTGTTTGGGCTGAGCATGGGTTCACGATCAATGAAGTCCAAGTTCGAATCCATGTTATTACAATGTGTGGCTGTTTTTTGTTTCTTTGAAACCTTAATTATATTTGTATTTTAAGCAGAAAGTCGTTAGGTGTTTATGTTTATTTATAATATAGTCATGCTTATTATTTATTTTTTATAAGAAGTTAAATATTTGATAGTTATTGTATTATTATTTAACCTCATTAATTGATTTTTATTTTATGTTTTCGGTGTTGGAAGGTGGAAATAAAAAAATCATGCTGAATGATAACAAAAATGTTTATTCGTTTTATTTATTTATAAAATCAACAAACTTTTATGAGAATGTGACGTCACATTCTTATCTAGGCAAAAAAAAGTTCTCTTATCACCGTTCATAAGATTTTTTGTTGTATACCCACTTAGTCAATTCATAATAAGAATAACATAACACGGAAAGGATATTCTAATAACACAAATATAATTGTTGATACCCGCTTATTATAGGTATCAGTATTCAGCAGAGTTAATTGAATACTAATATATGATTTAGACTTTATGAACGGGTTTTTGTAATGTAACGTCACATTGAATGTATTGAGGTTATAGCTTAAGTGTTCATTTTCTTGACGAAAAGAATATTGAAACTAAACCCCAATTAAGATCATTAAATTTAAAATTTATTTCTTAATTTTTTTATTTTTTATTTACGGTTATGTTAATATTACTAAATATTTAGTTACCCGGTCTACTTATTAAATTAAGTATTATTATTTTTTCGCCATAAATTAAGTCTTCCTTTTGGCAAGACTTGAAAGTCTTCTCGTTAGAAAATACAGTCACCTCCCAGTTAAATGTAAATAATCTCGAGCAAAACGTAGTCTTTCCTCCCTGTGTTTTTGTGTCAAAAATGGTTTTTAGCTGGCTTCCGATGATGTAAACCTTCAGCATGGACTGCATGGTGAACAGTCTGTAATGTAGTATCCAATTGCTCTGCAAACATTATAGTTGGAATGAAACCATTTGTTTCATATTCTTCCACCATAAAACGTCGCTGAGTCGGGTAAATAAGCGGCGGCCTTTCACTTCTTAGACGACTCTTCAGACTACCTTCTTCCTCAAACCTCTTTACCCAACGGCTAAAACAATTTCTAAAAAAAACAAAATATGATTACACACTTGCAACTAGCAATTTATTTAATAATACGAAAATCACACACCACAACTATCATCATAATAATTATAATTTTTAAAAATAACTTACACATTTTAAGCCACTTTCAGTTGAAATTTGAGAAATATTAAGCCCATTTTTACGCAAAGTGACAATATTTGCCCTGTCATCAATACTAATATTAGCTTGCATCTTGAATAAAGACAATCAAACAATACGCTAATCGAAATAATAACACAAACGCTCGTAACAAAGTTCACCAACTAACAACGTCATAACTAACTACTTTGTTCAATCCAGAAGTTT
Organism: Noctua janthina; assembly: GCA_963576755.1. Lineage (NCBI taxonomy): Eukaryota > Metazoa > Arthropoda > Insecta > Lepidoptera > Noctuidae > Noctua > Noctua janthina. The sequence goes on from OY755055.1 coordinate 14,138,859, forward strand.
ATTTTGTTTCACATTCACCCTCATCTTTTTTGTTAATAATAAGTTCCAACTAATATTTAGAAAAACATATCTCATCGGGTCTAACGTATCATTTATAATTAAAACACAAAAAGTGTAATGTCACTTGGGTTCGAACGCAGACTACTGTGCGAGACATTTTATCTATAGCGTTAACCGCTAAGCCAGATAGACACATAATTGTTAGTTTGAAATTAAATATCACTAACTTAATACTCCGTCGCGACATGACAGGCTTGTCACTAAGGCAAATGATCATTATATCGCACTCTTTCTGACTAGATAATTATGAAAGAGAGCGATATACGAGATCGTGTATGTGTGCAAAATGTTTGTTATGGAAAAAGGTCGTAAGTGCGACTTGTTTTGATGCGATCGTTTTGTGAAACTGCTACTGCACTTATGGTCTCTACTGTACATACAGGGTGTAAACATACCTTTCACATAGCCGTCAACCAAGCATTCTGTACATCAAACTAAGTAACTTTACGCAAAATTTATTGCTGGGATTCGACTTTTTTTTTGGGGTGAAAAATCACGTTTTAAGGTAGGACTCGATGGAAAGCCCTCAAAGCATTGTGCGGGTAAGGGTGTACATACACCCTTTATATTATACTCAATCTTTCAAACTTTCAACTATTATAAATCTCAATACTTCTTACGAGGATAGATGAATGGATAGATATTTGATTTAGTTACCTACTCTTTCACGCAACAAGAACGGATTTGGAGGTAAACTGAACAGATAGTTTATAATCTGAATTAACACATACGATAGTTTGTCGCCCGATAGTAGGCACGATCCATTGGGGCAGTTACCGAACTCCACGCGGGGGAAGCCGCGGGCATGAGCTAGTATAACATATGTATATAACACTGAATGACTAAAAAAAAAGTTTCAAAAACCATAATAATCGTTGAGGTCTACTTTCTGGGTTTATCTGCTTTCTCGCAGTTCAGTTTCATACTCTTGATATTCCTTTCCTTCTTCTTGTTTCGATTAACTACCACTTATTTTACCTCCGACCAGTAACTTGCTTGGAGAACTCTGTTCCCGCTTTGTTGCAAACCTGGAATAGGGATAGGAAACTAGAAAGTATGAAGGATGGCGTATACTATGCTTGCCCACTATTCTGCTCTTCGGATTGTGAAAATGTATATGCCCCCAAAATACTACTTAAATAGAATTACACTCCATCTTGACATCACCATTAACCAACACAATAGTTAAAGAGAAATAAAGATGCTCTTTTAGACCCCACAACCCCCACTGGAATAAACCTCTCTTAACCCGAGATGGCCAATCTAGTAAAATACAACATCCGCAAAACTTGCAAATAAAGGGAAAATAAATAACCCGAAACGAATACACTTGACCATTTCTCCCCTATATAGGCGTGTTTTGGCGTTGGGGAGAGGGACGAATATTTCGTAGGCGTGCCAAGAATACCAAAATCAGCACTTCGAAATAAGTAGGTTATGAATGTAGGAGATTAATTTTAGCCTGGTAAAGCGTGATTACACGGGTCGTAATGCTGGCCCGATTTATCTGGCTTATTTTCGCGTGACCTAAAAGTCACAGTAAACTTACACCTTACCTATTTACTCTTCAGTGTTCGTTTTGCTAACCTATTTTGTTCTCCTGCTGCACAAAAGTCTAATACAAATTCCTCTAGTCCTCTTTATGTTGTTTTCAAGAATCAGTCCAGATTCTCACACCAACGATTCCCAAACCTGCCTCGGCGACGCTCATCTTTAGGCTCCCACTAAGTGACGATCCTGGCCTAACTGTCCCCATGCGTGCTGTAGTATGACTCGCTAAGTTCTACTTTAACCTCACATAATATTTATTACTCTTCAGCCTGCTTTATTACAAAAAGAATTAAAATTTTTATCGCGTCTCTGTCCTCTACATACAGAATGTATGAATTATTTGGAATTTTCTGAAGTGTAAACGCGTTTGTCACACGTAAATATATGGGATTAGTGTGAATATTTCAAACAAGCATTTTTCACACAACATGCGGCTTTGCCATGTCGGGTGCTGGTTCTGTGGGCTGATTGAAAAATACTTGTGCATTCTTTTTTTTAATCTTTCGCTTCTATGAAAGGAACTATGTGTCCATCTGCCTATCTGTTACCTACCTTTTTACTGCTTAACGATCATTCCCAACCACCACAGGTGAAACCGCGAAAAAAAACTAAAAAAAAAGGTTTTTAGTATAATAATTTTCATAAATGATACGTGAAAACTTTACATAAATAAATGTCTTTTTTAAAAACGGCTCTCCGATTTTGTAAACCACATTTATTTAACAAAAACTTTCGTGTTTCATTCTCCAGTAAACCTTACAAACTAGCGATTTCCGTGCGTCGTACTAGTGTTTATGGCCGCTATTCTGACCTTTGTCCCCACCCGACTCTAACATCTCACCCGGAACGATAAGCAGCCGGTTTATTACGAGTATATTCCTTTGTTCACAACGAAATGAGTAAATCATGATCATCTGCCTAGCCTTTTCCCAACTATGTTGGATTCGGCTTCCAGTCTAACCGGATGCAGTTGAATACCAGTATTTTACATGGAGCCACTGCCTATCTGACCTCCACAACCCAGTTAGTACTGGGTAATACGATACCCCTTAGTAAGACTGGTTGTCAGACTTTTTGGGCCACTGACTACCTAACGACTGCCAAAGATCTACAAATGACACCCGGGACCAACGGCTTAACGTGCTTTCCGAGGCACGGAGGAAACTCGGTATGTAATGGGTGGTCACCCATCCACAGACCAACCTGTGCAAGCACGGCTTAACCTAAAGATCGATCCGAGCGGCTGTTATTATTTAGCCACGAGCTCCTCGAAATGAGTAAATACAGATCCATATAAACTGAAGATTAGTAGGTATAGTAGACCGCACGTCTTTACGGAGTCTAAACGGAGTTTCAATAGAATAAAAGTCCGGCCTGCTGCAGGTTTTAATTCCCACTGAAGCAGGGGTCTTGACGCCGCCGCGCGCCAAAGAGGAAGCGACTAGCTTTCAAACTTCTCGCTAAAGACACGTACAAAAGATTATAGGTCCCGGAGAACTGTCGAACATACAACTCAATGTTACATTCTAGCTCTACCTTCTCGCTTCTCGCTAATCGCCGCCGGTAGGGCATGTGCCTGATTCTGTCTGCTGCTCCATTGTCTTCTTTTTGTTTTATCAGGCATTATGACTGTTTCTATCATAATATGCTCCTCTATACTTATGAAAATAGAAGAACCCCCTTCCATTTTGATTGAACATTGTTGAATGATTAAGTTTTATTTGAATAACTTGACTAATATCGATTGTATTTTTTCTCAGGTGAGGAGTATAGTCTCCTCGGCGACCAGATGATCAGTTTCAGTGTTATCGGGAGCGAGGAAAGGCCACAAAAATTGCTCCCCACGGCAGTCCAGCGCGCGCGTACATCGCCTACCATAAGCTCGGGACAGGCATGGAGGCCCAGACCGCCACGCCGCAAACCGAGTGCGAATGTGGTGTACACCCTTCAGTGTTCTACCTGCTGGCCACCTTGCTCCTCACCAGGTTAGTTTTAAATACCCAAACATCACTCTTTTTCCATGGGCCCCTTTAGAAGAAGAAACTAACAGATCTTTAAAAGCTACATTTTACCTCTTTTACTTCCTCCACGTTCGAAGTTCAGTTTTACTGCAAAATTATGTTTGTTGGGCTTCATGTACTTTTTTAATCCAAATAAACCAAAAACTGTAAATAAATACTGCAACATGGCATCGATCGTAGCTTTCAGTGAAATTACCAAGGGATGATAGTGTGGTGTGATCGATCAATCATCTTGGAGACTTTTAATCAAACTTTTTGATGCAAACCACCCTACATTGCTACAGGATCTTTATCACGTAAAAACAACCATATTTCACTAAAAAGCTTTGGTATCATATTGTCATCGATATTTGACGTCCAAAGCAGATCCCATAACTTTAAAATCAGTGTAAGTGCCAATTTCATTAGCTGGTAGATGCTCGTCGAACATACATAAGTTATTGGCAACCCTCCTTATTTAGGTACTCTAATATATTATAATAAATACTGTAACCTACAATAGGTTGTAGTTACGTTTGTATGTTACGGTCAAACTTCGAAGCTCCGGCGCTTCCAGGTTTGGCTAGTCAAACCTGAGGTTTGACTAAGAAGTCTTAGTCAAAGTCTAAACCAATAGCGTGTTTCGGCCTATGACTAACGAATTTATGTCTAATCCTAGGAAAGACCAACTTGGACAGTCCAACGCCGAAACTCGATACAATCAAAACAGGATTCGGCCAGTAATTAAACTTGACCTAAACTTCAAGGTAAATATCAACATTACGCTAAGAAGAAGATTATTATAGGCGTAGTCCCGCTGCACAGGGCTCCTATTTCTGTTTGCAGGGCTTAAAGTAACACGAAGGGGTTGGCGGGGTCTAAGGGGTCGTCTCCACGACCGAGAGAATCGTGGCGATACTATCGTCGTGCCACATATTTCTATACGATAATATGGCCGCGATTGTCTCGCTCGTGAAGACGGCTCTTTAGTTCGCTCACTCACTAGCCCCGCCATCCCCTTCGAACCTAAACTGTCCGAATCGGTGTGGCCCATCCTAAGTTTTTCTTGTTTTATTAATCTACTCTGTATGCCAAATTGCCAACCCCGTTTTCCGCATTATTTTCGAAAGTCAGTGCCGGCAGCAATTTCAACAAACGCATTTAATTTGTCTAAAAATACGTCAGTCAAAGGCAATTTTTTTTTGGGTTTGCCAAAAGGCGTTCGTCAAATCTAGGATAAACTAGTCATTACGCTAAGAAGCTACATATTGATCTTTGACTATACCATGCACACAAAACAGTCTTCAGTGCGGTGAAACATGCCCATAAAACTTATTTTTATTGTTGAAGCAAAGATACAGACAGGAGCAATTGATAAATAAATACTTTTATTTAAATTTCCCTGAGCGAATTGTCTCACTCAGCTTTACTGAAGTTCTACTTTGACTTGCAAATATTGTACACCTATCCAACAAATCTGTTTCGGGTCTGTTTCATAAACAACACACATTCATTGACAAGAAGGTACATTCAGCTTGCTACTAACCTTAAAATACACTGAATGTAAAGGCAGTCGCATGATAAGAACCAATTTGATGTAGATCTCCATCGGATCGGCCCATAAAAATGTGTTTATCGAATATGAACATCGTTCCGCCGACATTTATTGTTGCCGCTACCAGATCGTATAATAATAAGAGATATAAATATTGTTAAAGTCAGGAATATGAGCTAATTGCAAAATATTGCTCAAGAAGGAAATTTATCTTTGTGTCAAACGTGGCGTTAAAATTGCCACTCGACGCTGCCTCCGGAAAATGTAATGTTTTTCATAAAACTTCAGAGGACGAAGAAAAACGAGTTTTCCGTTGGTTTAAAAACAAAGATAAATCTTTGCAAAGAGTGAAAAACTTGAAACGACTTTGATAAAATAGATCACGCCACCCTTTTCGCTTTTCCTGAAAACCGATTTAACCTAGTCAAACGTCCGTAAGCTCTCTGTAAAGGCAGAAATTGATTGCAACGATTGTTTCAATTCGATGTTGGACTTAGTTAATTTTTATTTCCGCACATGTTGTGATAAATGAAAAAAATCCACGCGTGTGGAATACATTGCATGTTGAACCGGTGCGATAAGAACCAGTTTTCGAGGGTGTTTTGAAATAGTACATTTTGATATAAGTGGGGAAACTTTGTTATTGCATTCGAGGCGGAATTAAAACCAGAGCTGCAGGCGAAGGTGTTATGGAGCCGAGAACTGCAGTAACAAATCCCCACGCGTATCAAACGACGTTTTTCAATACACTTTCGAAGAAATAAAATATTAGAACGGAAAGTATTTTTGCCAGGAATTATTAGGAAACCATGATTTCATTTGCTTTATCTGTGCGCTTTACTTTTGGCAAGTTGAAGAAGAAGCTAAGGTACGATGCCGCTAAACAGCCTAATATGAAAAATAGAAAATTCAAATATTTTTGAATTTAGAACACAAATAAATGTTTCCATCATTTTTGCGCAGTGTTACTTACTTCTTGAATAGTCTATTGCCAACAGTAATTTCATAAAACAAAAACCATAACTGACTGAATAAACCACGAAACATCAAGCTTCATAAACAATTCGAAAGTCGCAAAAAGCCATTTTATATATCACCTTTAATACATACAATTTTCACTTGTGTGTTTTACAAATTAAACACCGTATACCTAAATGTCTCAGTTATAATAAATGAACACATTGTATTACGTAGCTGGACCGTTTATTTTGTAAATGGGGTTTCTCTCTCACTGATCGTGAGGAGGTTTCTATTTGCGAAAGGGAACTCTTTGGCCTGTTCCCGCTAACGTAAATATTACCTAACTAAATAACTAAGCCAGCGTTATCTATACTAGGTAATGGTGAAGAAAAAAAAAATGCACTTACAATTATGTAATTTGTAAGTGTATTTTTTTTTCTTCAACCAAATCTTGCGCTGTCGGAGTGCAAGATTTGGTTGGTTTTCCTACGAAGTAATACCTCCTTTCGTATGATAAAACGACAATTGGAAACTGACTGCATAACGTAGGTAAATGAGAAAATTTAATCCCTTGTCTGACAAAAAACAAATTTTACGTAAAATGTACAGTAGAGACCATAAGTGCAGTAGCAGTTTCACAATCGATCGCATCAAAACAAGTCGCACTTACGACCTTTTTCCATAACAAACATTTTGCACACATACACGATCTCGTATATCGCTCTCTTTCATAATTATCTAGTCAGAAAGAGTGCGATATAATGATTATTTGCCTTAGTGACAAGCCTGTCATGTCGCGACGGAGTATTAAGTTAGTGATATTTAATTTCAAACAAACAATTATGTGTCTATCTGGCTTAGCGGTTAACGCTATAGATAAAATGTCTCGCACAGTATAGTCTGCGTTCGAACCCAAGTGACATTACACTTTTTGTGTTTTAATTATAAATGATACGTTAGACCCGATGAGATATGTTTTTCTAAATATTAGTTGGAACTTATTATTAACAAAAAAGATGAGGATGAATGTGAAACAAAATAAACTTCTGGATTGAACAAAGTAGTTAGTTATGACGTTGTTAGTTGGTGAACTTTGTTACGAGCGTTTGTTTTATTATTACGATTAGCGTATTGTTTGATTGTCTTTATTCAAGATGCAAGCTAATATTAGTATTGATGACAGGGCAAATATTGTCACTTTGCGTAAAAATGGGCTTAATATTTCTCAAATTTCAACTGAAACTGGCTTAAAATGTGTAAGTTATTTTTAAAAATTAAAATAATTATGATGATAGTTGTGGTGTGTGATTTTCTTATTATTAAATAAATTGCTAGTTGCAAGTGTGTAATCATATTTTGTTTTTTTTTAGAAATTCTGTTAGCCGTTGGGTAAAGAGGTTTGAGGAAGAAGGTAGTCTGAAGAGTCGTCTAAGAAGTGAAAGGCCGCCGCTTATTAACCCGACTCAGCGACGTTTTATGGTGGAAGAATATGAAACAAATGGTTTCATTCCAACTATAATGTTTGCAGAGCAATTGGATACTACATTACAGACTGTTCGCCATGCAGTCCATGCTGAAGGTTTACATCATCGGAAGCCAGCTAAAAACCATTTTTGACACAAAAACACAGGGAGGAAAGACTACGTTTTGCTCGAGATTATTTACATTTTAACTGGGAGGTGACTGTATTTTCTGACGAGAAGACTTTCAAGTCTAAGGAAGACTTAATTTATGGCGAAAAAATAATAATACTTAATTTAATAAGTAGATCAGGTAACTAAATATTTAGTAATATTAACATAACCGTAAATAAAAATAAAAAAAATTAAGTAATAAATTTTAAATTTAATGATCTTAAATTGGGGTTTAGTTTCAATATTCTTTTCGTCAAGAAAATGAACACTTAAGCTATAACCTCAATACATTCAATGTGACGTTACATTAAAAAAACACGTTCTTAAAGTCTAACCTAACTCATATAACAATTAACTCTGCTGAATACTGATACCTATAATAAGCGGGTATCAACAATTATATTTGTGTTATTAGAATATCCTTTCCGTGTTATGTTATTCTTATTATGAATTGACTAAGTGGGTATACAACAAAAAATCTTATGAACGGTGATAAGAGAACTTTTTTTTGCCTAGATAGGAATGTGACGTCACATTCTCATAAAAGTTTGTTAATTTTATAAATAAATAAAACGAATAAACATTTTTGTTATCATTCAGCATGATTTTTTTATTTCCACCTTCCAACACCGAAAACATAAAATAAAAATCAATTAATGATGTTAAATAATAATACAATAACTATCTAATATTTAACTTCTTATAAAAATAAATAATAAGCATGACTATATTATAAATAAACATAAATACCTAACGACTTTCTGCTTAAAATACAAATATAATTAAGGTTTCAAAGAAACAAAAAACAGCCACACATTGTAATAACATGGATTCGAACATGGACTTCATTGATCGTGAACCCATGCTCAGCCCAAACAGCTACCAACCCATGTTAATACTACGCGAATTTTAACAATGCAATGGTAAGAACAGGTCATCACTATGATGTGTATTTTAAATGCAACAGAAATATAATGCTATTTCGCGTAGTGTGACGACAGTTCATTAGTGTGTGTTATGTGTAGAATGTTGAGACATCACTCATACACGCACACGCACACACACTGCTGTATCGCGCTCGCACAGTTCATAGCAATGTAATCTTTAGCATGGTACTGCACTTTTGAGGTCTACTGTACCCACAGAAATTAGTTTAACCGAAGCGCTAACTGTACCTAATTTATTCAAGTTTGTTTTAAACAAATTCCATCGCTCCAGTTTCTATTTCCTACCCACATTTAGCACTTAGCTCAGCTAAAATTCTCGCATTGTTACCTTCCATTGCATTAACATAACCCTTTCAAGCTAAGCGACTAACAACAAACATTCGAGAGGAAAAATCGTAGCATTCAAAGATTTCCCTTTTGCTTATACGAGAACTATAAAGGCTATACCTATTTACATACATTTTGTGCCCACTCTTCCACAATAGGACAATGGTACATAACCGTAAATTTTATGTTCCCAATAAATAAGCTTGTTATAAGAGAAAAGAAAAACCGACCAAGTGCGAGTCGTACTCACACGCACACTGGTTTCCGTAGCACCAAACAAAACAGCAAAACTAAATTTGTTTTTCATAGTATAATGAAAAACAAAGTTACTGCTGCAGTTTGATGAAAAAGTCTCATATCTCACAAACTAAACATCAAATCTTATTTAAACCAATTTTCGTTGAAACTTTTTTTACGTTCTACAATCCTACATTTTTTCAGAATTTTCCTCCACTTACTTTAGAAATTAGAGGGAGGGGGGAACACATATTTTACCACTTTGGAAGTGTCTATCTTTCAAACGATTGACTTTGAGAAAAAATGGTTTTAAAAACCTCGATGTCATTTTTGAAGACCTATCTAAAGAACACCCCACATGGATAGGATCGATGATTTTTTTTTTGAATTTCAGTTCCATGTATGGGAAGCCCCCCTTAATCTTTTATTTTTATATTTATATAAAAATCAAAAAGCGGTTCACAGAATACATCTACCTACCAAGTTTCAACTGTGTAGTCCTAATAGTTTCGGAATAAAGCGGCTGTGAAATACAGACGGACGGACAGACAGACATGCATGACGAATCTATAAGGGTTCCGTAACCCTAAAAATATCGTAAGAAAAACTTCTGTTTCGATATAAAAGGAAGAAATATTGAACTGGTTAATAAAGAGGCCGATGGTCAATAAGGCGGAAACATAAGTTTTGGTAATTCGGAAAAACTTTTCCTATAAGAGTACCTATTGTTTCCTATAAACAAAGACCACAGACTTGCCGTTGCCGACTTGACGTTATTAGCACGCAATATTATACTCTCACTACTTACACAAAGTAACTAACATCACGCCTGTAATCCCCAGGGAGTTAGGCAGACATGTACGTTATAATAAAACAACCCACATTACGCCAGGAGGATTATAAAAAAGCTATATATTTTACTTATATTCTAATACAATAGCAATACGTCTTACTACGCAACGTTTGACATAAATTGAAGTAGGTACTTAGATACGATATTTAGGGTATATAAAGGGTGTTTTTTTGTGCTTGTTGTGTGCACTTGTGGCATGGGCCAAATAAATATGTTTTCTTTCTTTCTTTCACTAGTCCTCACCGTCTTTGCGATTATTTTTTTTGTTCTAGACCATACCTAGGAACATTTTAGTTACGGAGATATTGGGGGTTAAAGTTCCAACTTTTTCACAAGTTTTTTTTAAATACATGTTTTTAAAGTAAGATTTTTACTTTACACACCTCCACGATCCTCGTACCGTTCAATCCATCCATCAGCACAATGCTTTAAGTGCTTTCCATCGAGTCCTACCGTAAAACGTGATTTTTCACCCCAAAAAAAAAAGTCGATTCCCAGCAATAATTTTTGCGTAAAGTTACTTAGTTTGATGTACAGAATGCTTGGTTGACGGCTATGTGAATGGTCTGTTTACACCCTGTATGTATAAGGAGCTCGTGGCTAAATAATAACAGCCGCTCGAGTCGATCTCCAGGTTTTTGGTCCGTGGATGGGTGGTGACCATATGACGTTAGGCCATTACGTACCGAAATATCAGGAGCTCAAAATAATTAACAATTACGAAAGATATCCCGTAAGTGACGGTATAAGTTTAGTTTCCATTACGTACCGATTTCACGAAAGCACGTTAAGCTGTTGGTCCCGGCGGTCATTTGTAGACCTTTGGCAGTCGTTAAAGGTAGTCATTGGCGCGAAAGTCTGACAACCAATCTTACCAAGGGATTTCGTATTACCCAATACTAACTGAGTTGTGGAGGTCAGATTGGCAGTCGCTCCATGTAAAATACCAGTATACAGCTGCATCCGGTTAGACTGGAAGCCGACTCCAACATAGTTGTGAAAAGACTAGACAGATAATGCATATTTAGTAAAAACATAAGAAATTTTGAAACCTTTGTGAGGCATAAAACAAAATAATATCTCAAAAGTTCTAATGAAAAAAAAAGTAAGTAATAATAATGAATAATAAGAGCCCTGACCACCGGTAGCTCAGACCCTGTTCCCGATGCCGGTGGGCTACTATTTTTTATACTATTAAATGTTTTTTATATTACTTTGTATAGAAATATTTAAAAATGTAAATTATATGTATGGAAAATAAATAAAGGATGAATAAAACAAAACACAATTCATTTCTACGAAAAAAGAAGACGCTATACAATAACGCAGTACGCACAAGTAAATGCGTAGGCACTCGCAACATACACATACAAATTCAAATTCAAATATGTTTATTTATTTATTTATTATACATACAATCCTATTTAGTAGTAAAATAACGTTCCGTTTGGTAATACGATGGGACTGAATCCACAACAACGCAAATGTATACAGGATAGAACAAAATACACAAAACTAGCGCTAACACTAAATTGACAGTATATTGACCGAGCGTGCCTACTTATGAAACTCGATGGGAAACCAAATGGAAATTATACTCTGTGTAGGGGTTATCGTGTCACTAACTTTTACCATGGATTCAGTACGCGATTCTAATGTGTATTAGTTTTTCTCGATATCCCTTACACCTTTACTGCATACAAGTATGAAGTAAAAATTCTACTAAAAGATGCCAGTTAATAGCACCTTTCATTCCGAAAAAAAACTGTTCCCGAGGAAAACCATAATAACGTTCTGATGATAATAGATGGCGCCACGTGTCTTTCGAATCATGATTGAAATATACGAGTATTATTACAAGTAGAGTACAACCTAAATTGAACGTCAAATTCTAAATTAACGCGAGCCAAGCTGCGGGCAAAACTAGTCAAGAAGCCGCGTACAGACATCGCGAGGCGTGTGGTTCGTCACGCATGCCTCAACCTGAGGCACACGACGGTACATTTATGCATGCGTCCCGAACGACACATGCTCAAGCTGAGCACGCAAACAACTCTGGCTCGCACTGAGGCGGCGTTCGAAACGATCTTATGACCCGAATGCTCACTGTGAGCACACACGTCCACACAGCCCGAGGCATGTGAGACGAACCATTCGCAACGCACGCCTCGCGATGTCTGTACGCGGCTTGATATAAATGTACGTAATTCGATATATCAGACATAATTATGAAACACAAAATATATGTTTGCAGTAGATACACTAGCAACTCATTTCAGCTTTGAAGAGCCTTTTCAACTGGAAATATTGTAAATTGAATTAAGCTTGCTCAAAGTTTCGAAGCGGCAAACGCAACACTCTGGAACTAGATTTGGTTTCATTCGGCGCTTTGAGCGATTCAGTCACAATTTCCTGCTTGTACTACCTACTGCTAAATTCAATTCTGATGAACAGGCATAAAATATTCGTGTTTCATTATTTTTATATCAGCAAAACATTTTTGGATGGCTGTCACTTACGGGAGGGATCCATAACACTGGTTTTTGGCCGAAATAAACACTAAATAGGTAAATAAAAATTAAAAAGCGAAAGTAAGTCTTCCTGTCTGTCGGTCTGAATGTTACCTTTTCAAGTCTTAACGGCTGGCCGGATTTTTGTAAAAGAGACAGATACACTTCTTACATTCAATGTAAAAAGATGCAAGTGGTGTCATTTCTTAGCTTATATAATTATCAATCCCTCACTGAAAATTCTGCAGATTTTGACGGTCTGAGAGCAGAGTTATAAGAGATTGAGTAAAAGTGAGGTTATAACACAAAGGTTGACCATGACCCTGGTCCTAGTCAGTACAAGTCTGACACTCCCTTCCGCTCCGCCCAGAGTGGGGGGGGGGGTCATTTGATGATTTCCCATCCAAAAAAAAAAAAAAATAGCCCTGGTTTAGACATTTTGGACTTATGTTACTTTTCATCCTAGTACTAAGTTCCCGAGGGTTAATTCGCGACATCTACACGGTCAAAGCCGCAGACTAAACACAGTACTTTATAAAATCGATATCGGTTTATGAGAATTTAAAGGTCGTCATTTGCATGTTCCCACCCAGTCAGTGAACGTTCAATGGATTCATTTACTTCAATTGCCCTGTAAAAATTGCTTGGCAAAGATATAATATATAATAGACAGGGTGGAACCACCGACGCGAGGACGGTTCATCATTCTGAGCATCATCAATCCACATGGAAATTTTTCATAGGTTATTGAAAAAAAATCAGCTGTTCCATACATTTTGACCGTGTAGGTAGTGCACTTTTGTAGGAAACAGATTTTTTTTTTTAAACCGATGAAAAATTCCTATGTTATTCATATGCTTAGAATGAAGTACTGAATACGTGGTAACCGTTTTCGCGTCGGTGTCCTTTCCACCCCGTAGGTAATAAGTGGCTGGAACCTGTCATGTTTTTCCTTCGAATTCTGCCTAGAAACAATATTCTTTATTAATACATTATGACCTTATTTCTATGTTCAGTAAAAGTTTTGTAATTAATGTTACAAGCCCCTTTGTATCTTGCGTTAGCAGTTTCATTATTCAGGCATTGGAAAGTTCATGACAATGTTTTATAAATTATATAACTTTTTGTAATGAGAAACTGTCTTCTGTGTTCCAACTGTTAGAACATAGAAAACAGTTGGGTAGTTATTGTGTAAAACTAATATTTCAACGACGTAATTACGGAAATACCTAATGTTGACCAAATCATGGAAAAGGGGAAAGGGAGACGGAGAATAAACTGAAATAGTTTGAAGGAACAAAAGTCTCGTTTCAACAAAAATGCCAATAGTACCGCCGTAGTTATCCTACAGATATATTACTACTGCCCACAAAATTGTTATCGACAGCGGGTATCAATTACAAACAAAATGGCTCTGAATAAACAAAGCCACCAGGAAAGCTAACCATTAGCATATTGTGTTTGTCGCTCAGACCATTACTAAGCATTTATAATTCATTCATCGTAAGTACTAACAACAATACACGACAGAAACTGGAATTAATACCGTATTGTCCATAATATAAGTGCTTTTGTTGCCTGTAACAAATCAGTAAACAATTAATTGTACTAAATCCACTTTAGAATCTTTCGTAACATGAATGAGAGTGTCATCCTTTGTGAACCTATCTTGCCTTCTTGAAGCGATTACGTAACTCACGTAGGCCATTATTTTCCTTTTACATTGGTGATTGGAATTAAACGAGTTTTCTTATCCCTGTCGTCCGAATTTATTAGGTACTGTATTTCATTTCGGTAAACTTGGCTCTTGAATTTTTCTGTTTGTATTTTATTCTTTTCTTTCGTAAACGGCGACTACTAATGGGCCTATTCTATAATATATATATATATATTTACTATTACTTAATGTTCACAAGGTAACAATAAGTAATAGTAAATATATATTTATGTACTTAGCAAGCTGAGAACTATGATGGTCACACGATAAAGAAAGACACACTTCGATGGTTGTCCTACGCAATGATACAGAGTATGATGTCACCCTTGAATTTAAATAGGTTACCGAAGCTTTTATTGTTGTACTACATCATTCAAATCCAGGAATTCGCACATAAATCCCTTTTAAATACCAAATATAAACCTTTACCCAAACTTGAGTATTTTATTTTATGGTCGGGCTTTCCTGAAACGGTCTCAGCGTGAAACTTTAGTGCTTTTACGTGTTAGGTCTGTAGTTAGATGTAATATTAAATTTTATGTGGTAAACAGCTATTCCGTATCGAATCCATTTTCTCCCGTGTTTATAGAGAACTCACCAGTCCCATTTCCTAGGATTTTATGCCAATGCTTATACGAGGTGTAAACAGACCCTTCACGAAGCCGTCAACCAAGCATTCCGTACATCAAACTAAGTAACTCTATGCAAAAATTATTGCTGGGAAAGGACTTTCTTTTTTGGGTGAAAAATCACGATTTATGGTAGGACTCAATCTAACGCACTCAAAACATTGTGCTGATGGATGCATTGAACAGTACGGGGGAGGTATTTAAAGTAAAGTTATAACATAAAAAAATTGTATTTAAAAAAAAACTTGGGAAAAAGTTGGAATTTTGACCCCCAATATCTCCGTAACTAGAAGGTTCCACAACATACCTGATGTTCTAGAACAAAAAAAATATCGCATTGACGGGGAGAACCAGTATCTTTCGGGTTCGTTAAGGGTACTTTAACACACATTATGTGATGAAAGCAGTGTTGACCTAGTAACAGGGACTTCCGTGTGGTTATTCGTGAGTTGAACCTAGGCAGGCATTTTACATTACGTGATTTATTTCATCACCACTTTGCACCAAAACGGTGAAGAAAATCATCATGAGAAAACCGCCATATCCTAGAATCAAAAATTCAAACGCCAGCAATTCCCGCCGCGCAAATCACGGAACACAGAAAGCCTGCTTGGCTTGTGACTCAGTAGGGGGAACTATATCTATACATGGTTCTACCTGCTGATTATGCTAGTTTTGATACAAAAGGAACATTTTGAAGGCTGTGAATGCCTGAGTGAAGTGCTTTCGGGCTTTTTCATAGACAAAATAACAATGCTTCTGTTTCAATGACGCGTCTATCGTTGGAACAAAACTCAGATTGAAAGCGTCACTTTACCTTTTATTTGTAGGAAACTACAGCTATTGTATGGACAACAAAAGTGATGCCGCAAAACGCACATACAGAGCTTTTGAGAAAAGGCGACGTGGAAAAAAACTATTGAAAAGCCACCTACGCCAGAGAGCGTCATCGGGATATATTAAAAAAAGAACAGACAGCAGCTCAGCAGTCGCGATTGCGACCGCTAGACCACCTAGCGGTCGCAATCGCGACTGCTGAGCACGAGGTCCAAGGTTCAAATTGTTATTGGTTTTTACATCAGGAATTTCTCAGTAGCATCCACGGAATCTGGATTTGTGCCCGGTTGATGGCAATAGGATCACCGCCTGTTACATGGGACTAAAACATAACTGGTGAAATGTGGGTGTTCTATTAGGTACACCTCTGCTTAATCCTTGGGGATTACGGGCGTGATGTTATGTTATAAAACAGTACATTCTACCTACTTTCTCGCTCGTTTATTCCAAACCCAATATGAAAATACTTAAAGAAGCGTAATAGATGTTCTATATAATGTCTAGACGACGCCTTTGACGTGGCGAGGCCTTCATCTCTATTCTCTTTGAGACTTTTAATTTGAAAGAAAACGCTTTGTCTACTCGCTGCCTTCCTTCACAGAGTAACCAGATATACTCAGATAAATCCTTAATCGAATATTTGAGGGGTTTGGACCGAAAATCTAAGGAAATCTTCAAAAAGGTGCATTTCTATTACTTTTTCAATGTTATTTAAAGGTAAGTGACATTTTCTAAGCCCTTTTGCTTGTAGGTCTTTGTAGGTCACGAACTCATTAGTGCGGTGGGTCACGTAATCTGGCGAAGATTTGGGCGAGTTTTATTATACGCCCTTACTACAGCTAGTAGTACTACGTCAACACCATCGGGTACGAAAGGACGTTGCGTTACAGAAACATTGTAATTTTTAAAGAAAATTCTTCAAAAAGAAAATTGGAAATCTATGAAGAAATTGTCAATTTTCATCCAAGAGATGTGTTTTCTCAGTCGAAAATAATACATCGGTAATTCATTGAGCAATATGAATATTATCATCATTCGTGACATTCAGAAGTTATGTGCAGTGACCTTTTCTTATATAATACTTTTGACGTTCAATGTACTAACAAAAGTTTTCCTAGTGGGCTACATATAGCTTCATTGGTGTCCTTTACGTGCGAATCTTCAAAGTTAGACACATTTGGGCCATTTGGCCGTCCGCAGCTGAAATTGGCAACAGTAACATAACGCTGAGAATAATCGTGATGTATGGAGGAAAGGCTCCAGACCAGACGCTTTGGCGCCTCGCCCGACAATCGATGGAGCACCCACCCACTGTCAAGTTAACTGAATAGACATTATAGAAGAAAATAACTTGGTAGGTAACACGGATTTATGTAGACAGATGTTCGCTGTTTAGAAAAAAAATCTGACTTCGCTCGAAAATGACTTGGATATTTTCCTTGTCATTTGTAGATCTTTGACAGTCGTTAGATAGTCAGTGGCCCAAAAAGTCTGACAACCAGTCTTACCAAGGGGTATCGTATTACCTAGTACTAACTGGGTTATGGAGGTCAGATAGGCAGTCGCTCCATGTAAAATACTGGTATTCAGCTGCATCCGGTTAGACTGGAAGCCGACCCTAACATAGTTGGGAAAAGGCTAGGCAGATGATGATGATGGTGACTTTCCTTGCGATAAAATGGAAATAGTTACATTTTCTAAATGCTAATTTGGATACACTTTAAAAGTAGCCGTGTACAAAAATATTGCTCAAATAAAAAATGCCACTGCAAAACATTAAGGCAACTTCGTTTGCCTCAGAGCACGTTTAGAATCATATCTTTAGCTACTAAGATAGCTTAAATCGCAAACATCCAAGTTCAAATCATATATATTGAAAGTTCAATTTTCGAGCACGAGCAACTATTGGGCCCCAGAGAACCGTTCCACGTATAGCCGAATCAGGACACAGCCGAATAAATACCGATCTGATGCATTTTGAACTCTGTCTCCACAAAGAATATGGTATAAAATTTGTAGTCAGTCATCCGTAAACAAAACCATTTAAATTTGACGATTTTTGGAGCCAACCCAGCCCACAAGATATGAAATAAACCAAAAAATATCCTAAAATCAATTTAAGGTGAAATGGAAAAATATATTCATATCGAGTGGACGAAATTGCTGTGCCTCAGTGATTTCTGTTTACGTAGCATTAAATTGGCCGTTGGGACGGGCGGGTAATCCTGCACGAAAAAGGTATTTGTTCACTTTGTTTTTACGACTCTAGTTCACCTGCATAAATAAGGTCTAAAGGAAACTTTGAAAACAAAGGCACTCGCTACATTGAAACGGCAACGAATAACTTTGTCTTCATTCGTATGTAGATATTTCGAAGTAACAGAGGTGAGCGGAGGAACCTCTTTCACGTTTCTAATAGAAGTTTATCGGGCCCACGTAACACGAAATCTCAACTTTCTGACTCAATTTTCATCGTATTGTTCGGTTTAAATGGCCATGACTGAACGAGCATTCTGTGCATAGATTGTAAAACTTCGAGATTTAATACAATACAAAATTATGATATGTTATTATTTGATTAATATTATATAGGCTTTTTTTTATTTTTTACACATGAGTATTTTAAATTCTCATAGAATATTATAGTTATTTTTTCTTAAATGTTCTGAAACTTTGTACGAGCACATTTGTTAGGTATTTAAATTTTAAGTTTACATGGCATGCTGAATGAAGTCATCGAAATAAGTGAAACCTTTTAATTAAAAGCCTATAATGTACCATATTTCATGCAAATATAGAACCTTGATCTTGATCTATGGTAGGTACAGAAAAGTATGAAAGAAAGAAAGACATGCTGCGCCGACCCCAAATAAATTGGAATAAGGGCAGGAGAATGATAGTGACTATCTAGGGCGCGAATTACACAGAAATGGCGTAAGGTGACGGTGCGGCGCAGGCGCAGCGCAGGTGTGGAATTTATAAGGAAACGAAACAACGGCGTACCTCCGCCGCGCCGCTTGTGTGTAATCCACGACACATCGCCTACGTACATTTAGTATGAAAACGTTTTGATGCGGCATCATGCCTGTGCCGCGCCTTCACCTTACGCCGTTTCTGTGTAATTCGCGCCTAAGATCCGCAGCAGTCAAGTTTTGAATGGGTTTCCTTTCCAATTTTCACACATTGAGACCCCATCCTACTTCAGAGTGTATGTTAATCGAAACCCAATCGCTGTTGCTATGGGCAATCACAACTCGACAGTCTGACACCGATCTAATCTCAGGTTATTGGTATCAGTTATATGCGTTGAGGAGGTGAAATGGCACCCCACCTCCTCTTGCCGAACCTGTCTCATGATTTGGAACTTTTGAAAACAGAACAAATAATTGCCGTAGGAAAATTTCGACATTTGCTTTGCTTGTAATTTGTATTCGGCATGAATATTCAATAAGTCACTATTTTGAACATCGATACCAATTAATTTATTAAGCCGTTGGTCCCGGCTGTCATTTGTAGATCTTTGACAGTCGTTAGGCAGTCAGTGGCCCAAAAAGTCTGACAACCAGTCTTACCAAGGGGTATCGTATTACCCAGTACTGACTGGGTTGTGGAGGTCAGATAGGCAGTTGCTCTATGTAAAATACTGGTATTCAGCTGCATCCGGTTAGACTGGAAGCCGACCCCAATATAGTTGGGAAAAGGCTAGGCAGATGATGATACCATTAAATTTATTCAAATTTTGCTAACATGAAGTGAAGAACAGTAAATAATCTAGCTAGATTATCGCAAAAAACTTCTACATAAAATAAATCAGTTGAAAAGAAAATCTTTCAACTTTATTTAATAATTATACGACCTCTGCAAATAAATCGTCAGTAAAATAATGCCCTTATTACTAAATCAAATATATTTCCGTTAACAAATTCTTTTCCTTGAATATTTTTTTTTATTGTTCAGGAAACGGCCGCAATATTTCAGTTCTGAATGTAAATGAATATTATGTATTCCAAGGAGCTATGAATAAAGTAACGTAAGTACTTATTCTTTCCCCGCGGTTTCCCCGAGGCACGATGCTTGTTAAGATAATAGTAACATTCATTGGCGTTCACAAAAACAAAGTTCACGGCCCTTAAGTCGTAAAATAATATTTTTTCTAGTTTTTTTTTTTTTTTAAGGCGAATTATGTCCCGTCCCTCCCACCTGATGGCGGGTAGGGTACGAGTTATCATCAATCCAAGATATGTATCTTGTAATGTCGGCAGCCCGAGGTCTAACTCGACTTCAATGAAACAAAATGTAATTTTCGTCCAAAGTACTAACAAGTAATAAGATTGGTGAACTTTTACTTCAATACATGTCATATTTCTTTTTATTATATTTAGAAATAACATAACATTTTCTTGGAAAATCATAATTACAAGATTGTAGCCGTCTACCAAAAATATTTCTTTTTCATACACAAGTACAGTTCAAAATAAAATTATTGTTCTGTTGAGACGTGCTCAAGCGACAAAAAGAAATAATATTTCATTCTATATTCCTGTATGACCTATAGGGGCTGACAAGTCTGTTTACACAATGGTGAACGCGAAAATAATAAGCCTTTCAACGTGAGCATGACAACACGTTAGGAAGGTTTTATGTTTTCTTTTGCTTTGTTCTTTTATCTTTATATAAAGATCTCAATTTTACCTCCCTGTATTGTCTTTGTTTTGTTATGATTTTTCTGTGGTTCTTTTGCTCGTTACCAATTATAAAGGCGCTCCTGAACAGCCGTTCGCGGCTAAGCTCCACTTTGTGTGACAATTTATAAATGCCATCTTCTACTGCGACCAGTGACCACGCTATATAGGAAACAAATGCTGGAAAACACTTCTGTATACATCCTATATACAGCTGTGTACAAGGATATTATGGAACTAGCACCGCCATCTTGTTTTTAAGTGCATTTCTCAAAACAAATACATACAAGATGTTAACAGACCCTTCACGGAGCCGTCAACCAAGCATTATGTACATCAAACTAAGTAACTCTACGCAAAAATTATTGCTGGGAACGACGACTTTTTTTTTGGTGTGAAAAATCACGTTTTACGGTAAAACTCAAAATAACGCACTCAAAACATTGTGCTGATGGACGCATAAAATAGTACTAGGGTCGTGAAGGTATTTAAAGTAAAGTAACATTAAAAACTGGCATTTAAAAAAAAAAACTTGGGAAAAAGTTGGAACAACCTACAATATTTCCGTAACAGTAAGGTTCCCAGCAGTATGGTCCAGAACAAAAAAAGTATCGCAATGACGGGGAGAACCCGAGAACAATTTCCTTCCGGCTTCGTTAAGGGTATTGTTACACCGTTTATGTTTACCAACAGCGCTCTCAAATAAAAAAAAGAGCGCCTAAAGATCTATACGCCATTCTAGCAGTGAACTGTCGCCATAATTCGATGTTCCTCCCTACAGAATGAATTAAAATCACGTGAAAGCATTAAATCGCTGAGCAGCACTACGTACCTACTTATTTGTTGAAAATAGTTAATCTTCGTTATATGCTAGACAATTTGATGTGCAGACAACTCACGATCCTAGATAATCGGCGTGATTTAATTCCCTTCACGTAGACACATGTAACCTCGTCTGTGCTTATATACCTATTTGTAAAGGTGCTAGGTATTTAATGCTGATGTTGATTTCTTGCTGTTTCAGACGTTTTAAACATAGCCTTTAGTGGTTCTCTTCAGTTTTTTGAGATTTTAAAGATATCTAAAAGAAAGAAAGATATATCTCTGTGTCTACGTAGCTTATTGTACAGGGTGTTTGGTGCATCGTTTGCCAAATTGAATTGGCCGAATGGATAGGCCACACCGGTTTATTAATACAACTTTCTAATTTTTATTATGAAAAATTCCCAAATTCAACATTAAAGTTAATTTTTTTTTAAAGTTATTTGTATAATCTTTAAATTACATTTAAATTTTTATATGTACTGTTGTATGGTTCTATCAAATTTAAAACTACTCGCTAGTAACATCTAGTTTTTTATAATAACTCACAAAGCTTTTGGAAGAAGAAAAAATAAAATTAATACTCAACTTTAAGTTACTATAAAAAAAAAGATGCACCAAACACCCTGTATATTATACAACCCTACGAAGTTAAAACGAGTTATGATATTCACTGTATCGTCATATTTTATAGAAATATAGACACTAAGTACATTTTTATTGCTTAATATTATATATTAGTCTACTGGACTTTGTCAGTTAATGTACTGAACTGAATTATCTGTCATTAGCGGTTTGACCCAACCTTTAGTATGAATGAAATTAAAATGTATTTCGTTTCCAATATCATCATCTGCCTAGCCTTTTTCGAACTACGTTAGGGTCGGCTTCCAGTCCCAACGGTTAAGAATATGCAGCTGAATATCAGTATTTTACATGGAGCGACTACCTATCTGATTTCCACAACCCAGTTAGTACTAAGTAATACGATACTCCTTGGTAAGACTGGTTATCAGTATTTTGGGCCACTGACTACCTGTAACGACTATCAAAGATTTACAAATGACAGCCGGGACCGACGACTTAACGAGGCACGGAGAAAACTCGAAACGTAATGGATGGTCACCCATCCACAAACCTAAAGATCGATCCGAGCGGCGGTTATTATTTAGCCAGGAGCTCCTTTCGTTTCCAATATGCCTACAAATGTTTTTCTGCAACGTCTCTCAAAACTTCTGACAGCGCTTTTCATTTTCCTTGCGCTACAGCGGACACTTCGTAACGCTGAACATTTCATTTTACGTAAGTTTGGTGAGAGGTTGCCAGCAAAGTTTAAAGAAACTCTTTGCTGAAGGAAGTTCGATACGACATTTATGGCCAAGTAGCGCTATCGCGTTTTACTGCCTTTGCATATGGTTCTACTTTGTTCGACTGTACAGTCTGTGATTTTAAATACAAGACCTATTCGGGGGCATACAAGGAGTTTCTTAAATGTTCTGAATAATTCAGATTTTCGTTTAATTTCAAGTACCAACGTGTTTTAAATAATGTCTCTGTCTTCAAATCAAGTTTATAAGTTTTGATAGTTTTACATATTTTTATTTCAGTTTTTAACTAAAAAGAAGGAAGGAAATACAATACAATTTATTGGCAATAGGCTCGCCCCCTATTACATGGGACGAGGTACACCTCTGCCTAACCCTTCGGGGATTACAGGCTTGATGTTAAGTTATGTGTACAATTGAAAAAGTTCTAGCTTCCTCCTCGCCTATTTATGTTATTTCTTTACCTTTTATTCCAGTGGTTTCCTTATTCTCTAAAATACTTAGAGCAAAGTTAAAATAGAAAGTGGATTCCTGCAAATTTGCTCCATTTCGGACATCCGTCTCAGAATTGTATTTCCACGTAGAAGAAGATTAGCCAAAATTAAAAGTCTATTGCAGATACAATTATAACTGCGGGGATATTTCACTGCATTAGGTGGTTTAAGCACGCGAATAATACTTGGCTATACTCATATAAAAAATATCCTCATGTTGGCAACGGCAATTCCGAGCTATTAACGTCACAACGAAAGCCCAGCATATATCACTGATACTGATACCTTGCATCATCCCACTGTTGAGCAAAGGAAATAAATATTAAAAAAAATATATATATAAAAATTATTAAAAAAAAAAACTGGAATGATGAGGACCCCCCTATGATTCCAGTTTTTTTTTATATTAAATGGGCCTACTCTTGACCTCAATCTGTCCCGAGGACAGAGATGAGGTTGTTTCGATCCAGGGCTAATGTCTATGGTCGTTGTTGTTCTATGAGGTCTGCCGCGACGCCTTCTATCTGATTCAGGGTTCCAGAAAGTGGCTATTTTAGCCCACAGCTCATTGGGCATGCGGCAGAAGCATTGGGCATGTGGGAGTGGCCAGTCCAGTCCCACTTCAGCTTAACGGTTTTTGGAGCAACGTCAGTAATTTGTCTTTTAGAGCGCAGAGAGGTGTTGCGTACATGGTCGGTTAGATTGACGCCTAGAATGCTGTTCTCCAGTGCACGTTGGCAGACCTTGAGTTTAGACTTTTGAATATTTGTCAAAGACTATGTCAAAAGCTCAAAATGGGAAAAAGCACATGTCCAAGATTTTTCGCTTACACGAGTGGTTATAAAGTTTCAGTAACCATAGCACAGTGCTCATTAATATAAGACAGTGCAATTAATCTCACACAAAGACAAGACTTCTAGCTAACTATCATAATAACATGTCAACGTTAGTTAAGCTGTTATCTATGAAACTGGGGTAAGTTGTAACTATAAGATTCTACAAGGTATGTAGACAGTAATTGAAACGTCAAAATAAAGCTCACTCAATTCTCTGAGACATACAACTTTGTTATATCGGTACTCTGTTACTTGGCAGTGAAAACTTTTAATTGGTTTTATTTTACGATTTAATGTACTGCTACTTAACTGTCTTGCAGCTGCAAGAAAGTTTCAAGTGAAATAAAATAACACGATAAGTGCTATTCTCAGATGAATGGGCCTTTACTAAGTTCTTATCTACAAGACCCTTAACTAAGACGAAAGGCACTTGTTCTCTCTGTCATTGCGATCAATTTTTTTGTTCTAGACCGTACCTGGGAACCTTCTTGTTACGGAGATATCGCGATATAGAGGTCAAAGTTCCAAGTACATGTTTTTAATGTAATATTTTGATTTCAAACACCTCCACGACCTCCGTATTATTAAATCCATTCATCAGTACAATGTTTTGAGTGCGTTAAATAGAGTCCTGCCGTAAAACGTGATTTATCACCCCAAAAAAAAAGTCATTTCCCAGCAATAATTTTTGCGCAAAGTTACTTAGTTTGATCTACATAATGCTTGGTTGACGGCTTCGTGAAGGTTCCGTGTACACCCTGTATACTGTATAGTATGGCTAGATATACATTTAAATCTGATAATCGTTTACGGTCGATTGAGGTGCTCGTGGCTAAACAATAACAGCTGCACGAGTCGATTTTCAAGATTAAGCAGCGGCTGCCAAAATCGATCCGTAGAGTCCTAGTGGCCTAAAAGTCTGAAAACCAGTCTTAAAAAGGGGTCTTAAAACCGTATTACCCATTAACTGGGTCGTGGAAGTCAGATCGCTCCGTGTAAAATAAACATAATTGGAAAAAGGCTAGGCAGATGATGAATCCGTTATGGACATTTAATAAAATCCCACTTATTTCAAAACACCAACAACAACAGTTCACAAAAGATATTAAAAGTAAAACCAATATTTTAGGAACACAACAATACCAATTATATAAGCGATAATACTATCTGTAATGGCATCGCAATTATAGACAAAATATGACTATCCACAGACCATTATACAATATTGAACTTTAGATATAGTAAATGTAACAATAAAGACTAATTTAATCATGAATATTAAAAGCATTAGTTATGTACTCGTACATACCTAATGCAATTAGTATTGAATTAATCGATGAATAGTTCGCAATAAATTAAAGCCCAAGGCTTAAACATCAATGAATTTCGAATTATAGTCAAAGCAATTAAACCTACAAATGCTTAGTTAATAATGATCGGGTCTCATGCGAATACTTGAAATTAAATTAATTGATGTTTGGTTGGCTATCAATTTCGGCTTTGTAAGGAATTTTGATAAATATTATTTCGATATTCTTTATCAACTAAAGATTAATTTGCTTATATAATAGTTCTTTACGATAATGGATAATTAATGGTTGTAATCACTCGATTTGTTTCATTGTTCGATTATGAAGATATCGCCAACGAAGTTATCTATGTACTTAGGTAGTTATTCTAACCTAGTATTGATCCGTAAGCTATATTCTCTACATATTTTGTATGAAATATGTCATATTTCTATATGAAAAACTACGCAACACAATAATTCTGGAGTACTTCCAAATAAAACTTTATTATATTCGACGTTCGTGAAAAATTGTGTCCAACATTTCTCCAAATGGCACGTTTTTTCTGTCGTACTCGCTTTTTGTTGCCTATTGCGATGCAGCGTAAAAGTATCGACCCACACATAAAACTAGTCGTATCTCCCAACTCATAAGTTTGCCTAGAACGAGCAATGGCTGAGATAAAACGCTGAAAGTTATGACAGATAGGCCGTCGGTCCTGGAGAATTTATTGCTGCAAGCCTTCTTTAAATAAACGTTGAAATTCCCGGGAAACAAAACCAGTTATTTTTTTTATTTTTTTTTTTCGGATTGGAAATCATCAAATTACCCCTCCACTCTGGGCGGAGCGGAAGGAAGTGTCAGACTTGTACTGACTAAAACCCATCCATGTTCCTTCTTTGCGCTTTGTGTTCCAGGGCCACGGTATCTCTTTCGAACAGTCCCGTAGAACAAAACACGTATTACACTAGAATTCTGTAGATAAGACTTTACTCTGCCATCAAAGACAATATCAAACTCACTCGAATCTCACATGCTGGTTTAATATTCATTGCTAAGGCGCCAAAACTGTCATCGTGCCTAATTATAACGTCTTGCTCGGTTCCTGTATTCCCATCACGTCTCTGCTTTTAGACCTCAATATTCTGACGATCGAGGGAGCTTAATATCAGCTTTACCGCATCTGAATCTCCAAATACACCATAAAACAGAATCAACGGTTAGACTCAGCATGTTTTAAAACTCTTTCGCCCCTAGGGTGATAAAATATGCACGCGTTGCTGCTACAAACTTTCTAGAACATAACTTTACTAAAAAAGTTAACTGAATTTGTAAATCGAAAGATCTTTTGAGAATTTGTCTTGATCAAGCAATCTTTCTTTGTGTCACATAGAATTTTTTGTCAAAGAACTGCTGTCTCATTTGTCCCCTGAGAGTTAACCAAGCTCTGAAACAGTAAATACACCGTGACTTTTTAGTCGTCGTACAAAGGTGGTCCACTCAATGTACCCGACACAAAATAGCTCTAGGCGCGATATTTTTTTTTTACCTGCCATAATAGGTACAAAGAAAAATAAATAATCCATTAGAATAAAATTATGAAACATCCTGTTAATGATGTTTACGTGTCAAACGGGAGAACATACCTACCCAGCGCTCGAGTCCAGTAGACCGTCGCTTGCAACAGGGTGTTTTAACTTCGTCGTGCGTCATAATACTGAATATTATTATTATTTTTAAATTATTAAAATCTCTTAAATACCATTTTTTTTTTTATTTATAGTAGTCATTGGATACATAAAGTGGGCTGCCGTTGTAAGACGACTAAAAAGTAACGGTGTATATTAAGTACAGAGACAGAACCACTAACATAAGTCAGAACAAATGACTACATTATGTTTGATTGATTTGAAAGAAAAAAAACTATTGTAAAACACAAAAATCTAAACTAATTCAAAACCTGTCACTGCATACAACAAAACTTCCATTCCACACAAAGCGAGCAATTTCATTTGACAGTTGAAATATTACAACATTTTCGGAATCATTTATCTTCTAAATGTTGCAGACTCCCATCTGCTCAGCGTTAGAACTCGCGATACCTTTTGCAAGACGGTATAATAGTGATTGAAGACGAAGCCTTATACGGAACCCTAAGCGATTCTTAAGTGATGCAGTAAAAAGAATAATGCATCACTCATGCTCCATTCATTTTATATCAACGGTTGCCCTAACGATGAAAAATTGAGTACTTTTGCTTTCAAGTCTTTTAAGATTAACAAGATGTGCTCGCAGGATAATAAGCCTCTCGAGAGGGCACTCTCCCGCTAAACGATTTACTTTACTGATATACCTACAATTTACACCTCTCTACTCTCGGAGATTTTTGCCTCGAGCTCAATCGATCGGTCGGGTAAAAGTAGGTCCTGTAACAGATTTTTGCTAAGTATTCATTATTCAGGTCAGGATTTAATCTGTGTCTGATTTATGGCTATGTGGGCTTGAATTACGAGAGGATTAACTTTATGTTCACCCGGATAACCAGGGTGTAAAAATGTGACCCGTTTACTAAGAGAGAGCAAAGCGAATCCGTGGCCTAGACACCGGTGAAGAATGAGGAGTAGAGCTCCATAGCACACATGGGATCGGCATTATCCATCATTTTTACTATCGGATTTTCACGATCCCGTTCCGAGGCGGTGTTTATTAGTGTGTAATGCAGTATGGAGTTTGATAGAAAGAATCCAGAATGACTCACGTTGAGGCGATGCTGATCCTGTTCAGTGCTTACAAATGTGTGTTTATTAATTTGTTTTTTTTTGTCATAGCTGCTCGACGGCGATGCTATGCGCGGCCATCATGACAGAGCATTGGGAGCACGTGGTGTGGGAGCACGCCGCTCTGGCTGCGCTCGCCAATGCTTCCAACACGGCGCTGCAGTGGCTGCTCGACGAGAAAGTCGCCAAGGTAAGTTATAAGTTTTTTTTTGGGTTCAGGGATTCAAAAAGACAAGACATGCTAACCGGTACGGATAAATTATGGACATAGCTCCGGACAACGGACTCCGAAAGACAATTTACTAAAGTATCTGTCAGTGTACGGTGTACGGTGCACGCAGCCGAACCACAATCTAGCCGTACCGACAAGACCAAACCATATTGGATCATCAAGACAAAAACACTGGCAGTAAAAACGAACAAGACACTGCATCAGCGTACTGTCTTTACACAATCTTGAAATTTTTGCGCATCGAAGTTCAAATTACAAAAGAAACAAAAAAAATATCAAAGTTTCAAGTTGAAAATGTAATTCCTTAATCTCGTAAATCAGCTACGGATTGCTACGAAGCGTAGCACGTAGCTCGCTACGAGTTTTATTCGTAGCAACTTACGTACCGACTCTTTATAAGCACGTAAGACTTTAAAGTTTTCATACATTTGTAGTCTAATCTGAAATACTAGACTTGCTTTAATAGTTCAATCGTTCTGACTGACTTTAAACAGCTGCTACGGAAGAGGCTACTTTAACTGAATCGTGTTGAATAAATTCAATCATAAATTCAATTCTTACAAATTCACTGGTGCTGACTCATTGGTGCTTTTCTGAACTGAATACTGTTGTCCTCATAGAAGAATAACAACTTTACAATACAACAACAATCACAGTCACCATAATAATGCCTTTCTTGCATGACAAACATAGTTCTAACAAAAAAAGAGTACCGCCATTCCCCAAGGTCAGAAAACCTAACAAATTGGTAAAGTTCCAATTGATGTTCTGCTCCTTCCAAGTTGGTACTACATAGTAGGTTGCATTATTAATGAAGATGCCAGTTGACAATGGCGGCAACTTCCACAGTTCCAGCAGACAGCGATGCCTCACATCACTGATGTTATTTCCCACGAGGCTGACTTTGTGGTAATTGGAATTGTTTGAAGCAAAGGTAGATAGAGATACGGTTAGCTAGTGGTACGATATACCGATGGTATTGTGGGTAACGGATGTGCCTCACTGGTACGGTACTTTACCCATTTCATCAAAAAGTTTGGATTCCAAAAAAGTGTGTCCTTACGGCTGAATATTGTATCGACTACTCTAGCAAGTATTCCATATATTAACATCATACATGGTGTACGGGACCACGTGACACTTTTACCATGGATTCAGTACAGTTACGAGTACTAACATGTATACACGTAGCAAGTTTTAAAATTTTCTTATAATGTATTGATTGCAATTTCATGATGAACATAGCATTTCGGATTTCGGGTTGCAATATTTATGCCTCGAGAAAACCCGGTTGGTGCCGGAGACTGTACCTACTATGCCAATACCATCAAAGACTATAAAAAACCGGGCAAGTGCGAGTCGGACTCGCCCACGAAGGGTTCCGTACCATCGTAGCGGCAACAGCAATTCACATTCTGTGAAAATTTCAACTATCTACCTATTATGGATCATGAGATACAGCCCACTGACAGACAGACTAACGGGCGGACAGCGGCGGCTAGTAATAGAGTCCCGTTGGTAACCCTTTGGATACGGAACTTTAAAAAGTATGTCTCAACAGCTCAATATTTTATCGATTACTGTAGCAAGTGTTGTTATTTGCCTATAGTTATTGTCTGAAATGGTAGCCAGAGATAAAAAAGAGGTTAATTTTGCCAATTACTCATTGTTACAGTTAAAAGCGAAAATTATTTTTAATCAAATGAAAAATGTCGCCTCTAAACTGTCTGAAACAGATTTACCCCCAACGTGAATATTCAATTAAAATCCAGGTGTACTTTCGATGTAAAGCTGCAAAAACTAATGGAAGTCACAATGTAAAGCTGATTACGCCGCCGTTTGTATCTGACAGGCATTACGGGAACAAAGTTGGATTTAATTGTTAGTACCACGGCACGATAAAACTGAGCTACGCTGGTGTTTTTTTTTAATACAACATATTAAAAAAAAACCTGTCTGATCTGAAAGGGGCATTATAGGTATACCAATGACATTGCTAAATAAAATAAGAAACATAAATAGTTATAAAAGTCAAAATATTAATGAATTTTAAAATGCATGATTTTTGTCCCAAATTACCATCGATTCCCTAAATTCTAACATAAATAACGTGACAACACCATCTTAGGATTATGAATGTTCGATCATCAATTGTTTTTTTATGACGTCACTACCCGAGAAGCGATTTCTCGCGCCCGTGTGTTGCCATATAAGTTTCCTCATTTTGGTACATTTTATTTAATTTTCAACGAGGTATTTTTTACTTGTTTTCCAAAAAGGATTACGTAAATAGAATCTAGTCATACCTAATAATACCCTCACGGATCGAACAGGATTTTTTAACACATTGTATAAAATCAACTGTTTTATTATTTCAGTAGTCGGTGATTTTGGCTTTACAGTATTGTTTTACATAGCCTTGTTATGTGTAATTATTTTATTTTTACTGTTTTTATGTCTGCCCACTACACGCCCTTGGCGTTTGTTTATAAATCTTTATAAAAATAGGTACACAGTAATAAGGGCTTAAGGGCCATTGTCACCATTGAAACTGAACGCGATCAGCACATCTGAACTACGCTCAATAGCTGTCATTAAATCGATATTCCATAGCAATGATGACAGTGTTGTGGACAGCTCATGAACTTGTTCACCATTATCATCTTGGTTTTAATATTTCCGACCAACCTTGATAATTTTAGATACTTCGTTCATCCAATAACATTCAATATCCGCTGAAATAAATAAACGTATTATCTAAGAAGAAATGCTGAAGTTGTGTGCGCAGATAGTTGAAAGTCTTCACTGGGTCACAGACGTACTTCAAATTGGGTCAGGAGAGCTATCCGGGACCCGCATTTACTTTATTCTGTTCCATACATCTTCGTCGGTTGTGCTGTTATTCTCACGTTTATCTCTTTCTAATGAATTTTAAGGAATTTTATGCTCTATCTAACGCTCATAAAGTCCTTTTTTTTATTTTATTTTATACTTGTCCATAGGAAACGACCAACCCGAACCGTGAACCTTTTTGTCGACGATTTACAAGTGCCCATCTAGGCCTATGTGAAATAAAATATTTTGTTTTTTTTTATTTTTTATTTGAAGAACTGATTTTACATTTCTTGTTAAAAAAAAAAAATTGTTAAGTTAAGAAAATCAGTGCTAAAGTACAGAAAAAAATTCCCACAACACGATTATTTAAATAAGGTTCTCAAAACATTAACCTTTACAGCTAATTTAAACACAAATTCTCCGCTTAAAAGATCAAGTTTAACAGTCAAAATTCGAACTACCTCCATAAACGAGCTGCTCTTCATTCAGCAAGATTTTACTCGAAATTACTGAACAAAATAAGGCTTAGCATAAATTTTAATCTGTAAAACAAACTCTAATGGAACTTTATGTTGCTCTTACATAATAAATAGTAAAGTTCTCGTTAACTTTTCGCGATATTGAAGGCACATAAAATTCTAATTTTCGCTATCTGTTTGTCTGCCGCCCTTGAATTTATGGGCCCGAGTGAAATTAATGGCCTTTTTAGGGAAATTCTGATGTTTCGAAACACTACAAAGTTTTCCCATTTTCATCGTTAGCCGAATGATAAATTATCCTTAATTTTGTAGACTCGGATTTTTAGCTTTCGAGAGATTATCATGAAAAATCGAAAATGAGCTTTGGAATTATTCGAATCAAGATGCTTCAGATATAAAATAAACAGGCTATGTAGCCTTGGAACACGTTCTTACACTTTTTGAATTCTAAATAGAACAAGAATTTGTGTGGTATATATACTACAACTAAAAAAACCCGACCACTGAAAAATCATACTCTAATTAAAATCGGGGTTTACAAGGTAAAATCGACTCCTCCTATTGTCGAAGTTGGTTAAAATGTAGCCTATGTTACCCAGGCCATAATAACGAATCGATTGACACCTTTTTCATCAAAATCGGATTAATAGTTTAGGCGCTACAGAGGAACATACGTAAATACAAACAAACATACATAGACTGCTAAAATCATAACCTGCCTTTTGGGTTCGCCCTTGTCGGGTAAAAAAGGTCCTTGCTGTCCAGATACGTGCATTTTCCAGTAACTCACAGATCTCTACACATTTGTCCAGCTCACCACCAAGAACCTGCTGCCTAACCTGGAAACTTGTTATCGCAATAGTAATGATGTAGGCATATTTGCAACCCCACTATTAGTTGTGTGAAACTTTCTACAGTCACCTTGACGGATTTTTATTTCTCACGCGATGTGGGTTAAATAGGTCCCATTAAGTCGCGAAATATTTTTTTGTCGAATTAACTACGCCAACATGTTTATGGATGAAATAAAATTATATTTTGTACTGAATTAATCTGTCTAGGTATAAAATTACGTCGCGGAATTGGGTCACTGAAAGTTTTTTTGCCAAGGCATAAGTTTTCTGATAAATAAAAAAAGATGGCCACCGCTTCTCCACCTTCCACCCCTTTAGGTGTCGTATAAAGTGGCTGAGATTACGTCAGGAAAATGAAAGTTAGCTTCAGTCAGCACTTAGCTATCAATAACACAAGCGTGTCGATCAATTTTCTTTTTACCGTCGTCCGTATTGTTGCCTATAACAGTGAGTTTCTAATTGCGGTAAGACGACACAAAGTTTATAAGATTTCATATCTATCCTTTGATAGATGACAATTTATTTAGACTACCTAAAACACTGGTGACAAGACAAATACATATGTATCATTGTCTCTGGAGAAATTCGCTCCACATCTCGCCATTGTAATATTTATAATGAGTAAAGCCTAAAGCCTGGTGACACTTAACATTAATTTATTCTCCCTTGAGCCACACAACGCGTAAATACAATGACAATTACTTACCGTAATAAATTCGCTGACTTTCATTATCTTAGCTTTTAATTAAGGTTGGACAAGTTGGCCTCAATATCTCGTGTATTTTACGTGATCCTTCGTATAAAACAGCTTTTTGACTTCCTATTATATTTTAAAGCTGGTACTAGAGCTATCGCCACCATCGACGACTTTACCTAGATATAATGAATTATCCTCATTCTCATTTCTAGGTCACAGGACTGAGGAGTCCTGTACAGAGTAGTAAGAGTACATCAGAGGGAGTCTGCAAAGTAGGGGTCCGCATGGGCCGATGCCTGCCAGAGCTGCGGGATTGTTCGAAAGAGACACCGTGGCCCTGGAACACAAAGGGCAAAGAAGGAACATGGATGGGTTTTAGTCAGTACAAGTCTGACACTCCCTTCCGCTCCGCCCAGAGTGGGGGGGGTCATTTGATGATTTCCCATTCAAAAAAAAAAAAAAAAAAAAAAAAGGGAGTCTGCAAGTGGCGCCGGTGACTGAAAACTTGTGTAGTCATCGGTTATCGTGGTATGGACATGTGATACGGAGGAATGAGGAAAATGTAGTGAGGAGAGGGTTGCGTATGAATATGGATGGACTGTGAGAAAGATGATATGGCTAGAAAAGAAGAGACTGCTGAGATAACGAGTAATAGAGAAGTATGGAAGAAAAAGACATACTGCGCCGACTCCAAATAAATTGGGATAAGGGTAGGAGAATGACGAGAACTACTCTGTAAGAGAAGGAGTGGGGGTTGGCAGATGTCACATACATATTGTTATTTTTAGTTTATTTTTGTTTTAGTTCTTATTATCATGTGTGTGTGGTCTGTATTTGTGTGTACTCCAATATGAGTTAAGGTTGCTCGAAATAAATGTATTTTTTTTTATATATCTTCGAATTTTCAGTTCTAAGACGCAGTCTTCATGTCAGTCATTTCAGTCCTCAGTCTCATGATGGTTTCCTTCACCATTTCTTCAAGGACGAATGAGTTGGCCTCAATATCTGGTATATTTTCTGAGGCTTCGTATTAAATAGCTTCACGACTTCCTATTATACTTTAAAGCTGATGTCAGAGCTACTGGCACGATCCACTCACATACTAGAGTGTTATGATATGCCTTTAATGACTTCGTGCTAGCAACTTGTAAGATAAATGTCCTAGCGACGGCGCCCGAATAGACTTAAACCTATTTTAAGTTTAAGTTCTACTCAAATGTTAAAACTATTGTATTTAAATGTTTTCTAAAAGAAAATATCGAAAAGTTGTATTTTTTTATATTTTTAAATGTTTTTTATATTGTTTTTTTTTTTTTTAAGGACTATTTAAAAATGTAAATAATTTATACAGAGATAAATAAAGGAGATATTATTATAGTATAGAGTGAATATTACCTCTTTTTTTTTCGGATGGTTTATCAAACCCCCCGTCGCGCGCCGCTCTGGGCGGAGCGGAAAGGAGATTCCCACTTCTACTGACTAAAACCCATCCAAGTTCCTTCTTTGCCCTTTGTGTTCCAGGGCCACGGTATCTCTTTCGAACAGTCCCGCAGCCCTGGCAACTGAATATTACCTTCCATGAAATTTTGGAACCTTTTTCATATTTTCATTCAATCATGGGCGTAGGCTAACACATCAATACCTTTATAACGTCCTTTTCATCATTCCATTTTCACACCAACCCGTTTTCCCGGAAAAGCAATCCGTTATAATGGGCGACAATTTTATTCATATCACAATTTCCATTGTGATGTCGTGAATGGTACTCGTATCAATCTTGTCGATCACAACAATGTATAGGCCACTGACATGACTTTATTAATATTTTATCAAAACGAGACCAATGAAAAGTAAATCACACAACACTTTTTGTATTTATTAGTTTATAGTGTCCAAAAAAATGTGTGTTGGTGTGAATAGGGTGTAAATAGACCCTTAACATATCCGAAAGGCACTTGTTCTCCCCGTCTTTGCGATCATTTTTTTGTTCTAGACCATACCTGGGAACCTCCTAGTTACGGAGATATTGGGTCTCAGTTCCAACTTTTTCACAAGTTTTTTTTTTTTTTTTAAATTCATGTTTTAATGTAAGATTTTTACTTTACACACCTCCACGACTCCCGTACTATTCAATCCATCCATCAGCACAATACTTTGAGTGCTTTCCATCGAGTCCTAACGTAAAACGTGATTTTCCACTCCAAAAAATAAGTTCGATTTCCAGCAATAATTTATGCGTAAAGTTACTTAGATTGATGTACAGAATTATATTCTTGGTTGACAGCTATGTGTCTGTTTACACCATGTTTTTGTATTTTTTTTTACAAAACGGTTATTTTTCATTTATTTTTGTACCCTATCACATTGTTGTCCTATTTAACCCAACCTAAGTAGACTGCTAGAAAACTCCTTGTGGCATTACGCCCTTCTACCAGTGTACCACTAAGCTACACATGAAGTTTAAACAAATAAATGGTTTCGGAAAAAGTAAAAGGTTCATTGAAATCATAACATTGAGGCGAGCAACCTTTGTGAATTCGACGAAACCGTTCAAACTTGTTTGTGGTTTAAAACTACCCGAATAGCAAAATAATATTCCGAACGAAAACTGAGTGCTGCGTCAATAGAGTTTTAAAATCTAACAACTTTTAGTTGAAGGTTGCTCTAGCAATAAAACTGTGAGACTAGTACGAACGCGTGGAGATACATATAAAATAAATCCGCACGGTATTTAAAAAAATACTCGTTTCACTCAATCTTATAATATAAAAATGAATCGCAAAATGTGTTGGTAAGTGCATAACTCAATAACGCATGGACCAATTTGGCCAATTTTTTTTTAAATGTTCGTTGGAGTTCAAGGATGGTTTTTACGTCGAGAAAAATTCGAATAATTGCCGGAAAAACCCTTAAAACAGCCATTTTTTTTTCCTATACAAACGTTTTCTAACTAAAACGTAGTCAATTTGAGCTTTATTGCTATTGTATAAAGTTCATATTAAATCTATAATATAAAAATGAATCCCTGAATTTGTTGCTATGCGCAAATCTCAAGAGCAGCTGAACCGATTTCGCTTATTATTTTTTTGTTCTGTTTGTTACTCTCTTAGGTATTTAGTAGGTAGGTAGTAGGTAGGCAGTAGGTAGGTAGTAGGTAGGTAGTAGGTAGGTAGTAGGTAGGTAGTAGGTAGGTAGTAGGTAGGTAGTAGGTAGGTAGTAGGTAGGTAGTAGGTAGGTAGTAGGTAGGTAGTAGGTAGGTAGTAGGTAGGTAGTAGGTAGGTAGTAGGTAGGTAGTAGGTAGGTAGTAGGTAGGTAGTAGGTAGGTAGTAGGTAGGTAGTAGGTAGGTAGTAGGTAGGTAGTAGGTAGGTAGTAGGTAGGTAGTAGGTAGGTAGTAGGTAGGTAGTAGGTAGGTAGTAGGTAGGTAGTAGGTAGGTAGTAGGTAGGTAGTAGGTAGGTAGTAGGTAGGTAGTAGGTAGGTAGTAGGTAGGTAGTAGGTAGGTAGTAGGTAGGTAGTAGGTAGGTAGTAGGTAGGTAGTAGGTAGGTAGTAGGTAGGTAGTAGGTAGGTAGTAGGTAGTAGTAGGTAGGTAGTAGGTAGGTAGTAGGTAGGTAGTAGGTAGGTAGTAGGTAGGTAGTAGGTAGGTAGTAGGTAGGTAGTAGGTAGGTAGTAGGTAGGTAGTAGGAAGGTAGTAGGTTAGGTGCATTGCAAGGCATGCCAGGAACAGCTAGTGATATTATAAAGAAAGATACGCTACGTTCACGCTGAGCGGCGTTTAAATATCGTTCAGTGGTTACGACTGCGATAGATAACAAGGAACGTATGATACAGAAAGAGATAGCTATTGCACTTGAAGTACTTAAATTAAGACAATTGTCTGAATTTGTCTGCAACAATTTGCGCGCGCTAGTGCGATATCTACGACTTTTTATTTATGACCCATAACATTTACCTCGTATCCATGGGTGAGATTCCCGGAATATTTCTATTCCGAGGGTGGTTCTGATTATCTTGTCGCAAAAACTTAAACCAAAATGGAATAGGATAGTTGTATTTTATTCAAAAAACTTTCGGATATTAGTTATGTTTACGTCGCGCGTTCGTGCTAGGGCCCGCAGCCTTTTAGACTCGACGAAACCGTTCAAACTCGACATTCAAAACTATCAAAATAATATTTCAACAAAAAGCAACATATTTCAAAATCATAGAACTTTTAGAAACGTTTGCTCAAGCAATAAAATTGGCAGATCACGTTTTGGGTTCGTCTGTGGTTAAAATGTCAAAGATGAAACGGTTTTAAATTAAAACGGAGTCACCTTGAACGTGGGTGTTTTGACGCGAGGTTACCGGCTTGTGGGCTGGTGTCTAATTTTGCAGACACATATCGATCATTAACGGCTTACATCGCTTTGCCTTTAGCTTCCATAAATACTCGCACATTTTAGTTAAGACTGCCTTAAATATACGAGTATTTATGAATGATTACTAGAGCTACGAATACTGGCACTGTTACTTTCCTATTTTATTTTTTAGGGAGTATTTTGCCTAGTGGCAAAATAATATAGTGAGCTTGATTGATGAATGGTTGGTTTTATCTTTCAGAGAGGCTTTCAGACTTAGTACCTAAACATGTCTGTTTTTCTTTATTCGTAGGAGATTTTATGTTATGCAAGAATTCTTCAAACCAGGCAGGACAATCGGTATGCTCAATGCACATTCTGTAGTTACATTAATTTCCTAAATAGTCTACAAATACCACCTTTAACAATTCAAATCCTCAGATCTGATTTCGAAAGGGTTCTCAGGTAAGAACCTCGATTTAAAACCAAAATAGATGGTAGTAGCCAACTTGGATCCAAACGAGCGAAGACCCCAACACTTCAACGGTAAATAAGATTGAACATTTGATCAAACATTCACAATATGTTCACAGATTTCTTGTTCGCGTCATTCTACGACGTCACCTAGGTTCAACGTATTCGTGATTACCCACGTATCTGCGTAACTGGAGCAAAGGGGTCAGAATGGCTCTCTAACATAAACTAGCTTCCCATTTTATTTCCTACAATACATTACTAAAGAATATACTTAGTTTTAGTAGGTACAATCTCGCCACCCAGGTATAAAACTTAATGGAGCGTTGGTACTGCAGATAGGTTCAACATTGTAGGTGGAATTAGGTCAGGTACTCATTGTTGTAAATTAAACAAAAGCATAGTTTAGTGCGCACCTAATATGCATTTTAATCAACGTTGTTTTAAGCGTGCGGAGAATGTCCTGAACTTAAATTACAGCGATTTATCTTAGAGATAAGAGTAACCTTTAGCTTATTCGTATACCTAATTTAAAACGACGCTGATTTATTTGAAAACATTACAGAAAGGTAGGAAAGGGTATGGTAGAAGTATGAAATATCGTCGGGAAACCGGCATGTCCTAAACACAACATTCGAAGACATGTGACATCCAGTCCACTGGGCCCGCGTGATGGATTACATCCCACTGCCTCTCACAGAGAGGAGGTATGTGTGACAGCAGTAGGAATTTTATAAGCTGGTTATAATTTACTAGCTTACCCCGCGGCTTTGTCCGCGTGGATTTCCGTAATTGTGCCACGGGATCCTACTACCGGGATAAAAAGTATCCTATGTGTTAATCCAGGTTATCAACTGTCTGTGTGACAAATTTTATCCAAATCTGGTCAGTAGATTTTGCGTGAAAGAGTTACAAACTTTTATCCATTCATCCTCATAAACTTTCACATTTATAATATTATAGTAGATAGGACGATTTGTTGGTAGAACGGACCCAAACTTCGACAAGGTACTATACCTCAAAAGTTTTCTGCCGAAAACCAGTTTAAAAAAATATATATACCGGGATTATATTTTATATAAATTCTGCACGCTATTAAATGCAGTACCCAGAATACATGGACACCTGCCAATGTTCTTTACTTAAATAAGTTTTGATTTTTTTTCACTGAACTGCTGAATTTTTACTCCAATTGTCACAGATGTAAAAATTCCACCCATTCTTAAGTTTTACATAATACGAATTCAGAACATAGCGACACCTCTTTTCGTTTTATATTTCTGCTGCCAGAACAGGGTTCGCACCAGCATACAAATATGATAATAACACAAATCGAGTGTGGGTAAAGTTCATACAAAATTCAATAGGTATTGGACGAAGGTGGAAAAAATGTATGAGGTTGTTGGAAAACTCTGCCTTTGACATCATTCAATTGCAAAGTAGAGAAATTGTGTTTTTACAAAGAGATTTAAAATACTTATAGAGCGGACATTAGGAATATTTTCACACAAAATTTTTGATCCCGTTCATTTTCGATTTTGACACACGAATGCTACCTGACAAGCGGGCGTATGACACTAGACAGATCGATTTATTACTAAGTAGTAATAAGTTTTGGATTACAATTTTCTTCGTCTTGTCCCGTATATCGCTCATAAATAATTGAATGTCTTTGTGTTTTTATAAATAAACGATCCCAATTTTATTGAAGTCAATTTCTGACCACAATGAACTGAATTGTTGCGTCTTGATTATGTTCCGTCTTGATTATGTTCCAGGTGAATAACCAGGTAGGAAAATAGAGAAGGACCTGCAAAATCAATCTATAAATCTAAATTAACTCTCTAAACGGTTGCAACTAATAATATAATGGGTGTAATACCCTTAACGAAGCCGAAAGGCATTTGTTCTCCCCGTCAATGCGATCATTTGTTTTGTTCTGGGTACCTGGGAATCTTCAAGTTACGGGTAATATTGGAGGTCAAAATTTCAACATTTTCACAAGTTTTTTTTTTAAATTCATATGTTTTATGCCCTTAACTTTATTTTAAATACCTCCATGACCTGTTTACTATTCAATGCAAACATCAGCACAATGTTTTGAGTGCGTTACATTGAGTTTTACCGTAAAACGAGATTTTCCACACCAAAAAAAAGTCGTTTCCCAGCAATAATTTTTGCGTAGTGTTACTTAGTTAGATGTACAGAATGCTTGGTTGACGTCTTCGTAAATGGTCCGTTTACATCTTGTGGGAGTACATTAATTGATCACCGAGCCACAAGCGACGCTTAGTATGTGGTTCACCGTTTACGACAAAACAGAACTGTAGGTACTGTTACTTTTAATTAATAAACTTATTACTACTCTAGAAGATCTTACCTTTATATTTTTAACATCAATTGTACGCAAACTATCCATACTAATATTGGACGTGCGAAAGTTACTGTGTATCTGTTATTTCCGAATTTTAATAAAGAGGCACTTGGCTAGACCTTGACCTAAATTAGGACAAACATAGGATATCTTTAATCCTAAACATAGGATGAGTACTACGTTGCCGTGGGACTATTGTAAAAAACGCGGGCGTACGTAACATTCGACTTGAATGTTAAAACATTTATTAAACGCGATGAATAAAAAATAAATATTAATGACCTGCCTGCTGTTCATCGAGCCACATTTTTTCAATAAAGAAAATGAAGGAAAAATATCATTAGGTAAAAAACATTACCGGTTATGTATTCAGTACCTAAAGGTTGGTAGGGAATGTAATGGAGCTTATGTATCTGTCTAATCGGTCCTACAATTATCTATACTTCTATACTAATATTATTAAGAGGTAAAATTTGTTTGTAAGTTTGTCCTTAGGGGGTAATCTCCTGAACTAATGATACAATTCCTAAAAAAATTTCACTGGCATTAGCTACATTATTCGTGGGTGCTATAGGCAAATTATGTTTGTCGGATCCGGTCATTAGTACGGGCTTGGAATTAATCGCAAGTACGCCAGTGGTGACATCACGCGACCCACTTACAAATCTACCCACACCACAACGTGCTTCTAAAGAGCTGAGATGTTTTAAGCTCGTGGCGAGGACGAGATTTAATGTCTGATCGCAGCGGAGTTTTGTGCCCAGTGTTACTGTGTTAGGTTGTAATTTCAAATAATTTGTTAGTTTGCTAAAAACGATGTTACCAGCATATTTTCATTGCACGAAACCCATCTTCTGGCCACATGATGTACGAGCCTAACAGAATAAATCCTGACAATTCCGACATATTTATATCATGCATATTAGCGAGCTATCACAATTTTTTTGGACGAAGTCGCGGGAAAAGTGCTAGTTAGGTCACATCACCATTAGGTCATTTACCCGTCGGGCTTGTTATGTATTCAGTACCTAAAGGTTGTAGGTACTGTAATGGAGCTGATGTGTCTGCCTAATCGCTTCTACAATTATTTTATCGTTTTCATAAACCCATCTACTGTAATGTCCCTTTATGAAAAACAAAGTTATACAATTATGATTATTCAAATTGGAGCGAGTTTTTTTGTTTCAACAGTACTTCGGTATTCGTTGCCATTATTGTTTTTTTTCCATTTTGCCATTATTGTAATTTACCATTTCGACATTATTGTATTTCTTTTTTCTTCATTTTTCTGGTAGCTTAAGTGGATCTGCTACTAAATGTTTTATGAAGGGAACGGAGGAAAAGTTTTATCCTGTACTAAATCATATTTTAGCGCTGGGAACACTTTTCCCCGACAACATTTGCAAGGATTGCGAGTGGTTTCTCTTTATTAGGTACTGCCATCATATTTAATGTCTCTATGATAATAAGTATACAAATAACATTTCATCATGAGACAAGCCCATGGTAGGTTGGCTACATCCCGTTTGGTAATTATCCCGATTCGCTAACTAAACAAAATACCATCACAAAAGGGCCGTTTCGTAACTATTTTGATCTTCTCACATCAAGTCTCGCTTGGTCAACTTTTGAGTGTGCGTGTTATAAAAACAGAAATAAAAATCTTCCTTGAAAATTATTTTTATTCCCTATTACACCCCATTAGGGGGTGACTTTTTAAATATCCTTCCTTAGTTTCTTACCTTCGTTAATAAGGAACCCTTGTATGAAATTCACGATTCTAGACAGATCAGTGAAACTAAGCACTCTACGGCATTAAACAATACATTTTCATCATGAGATTATTCCAAATTATTTATTTACATCGAGGCACCATTCTCGTCTTCTGTGTAAACAAGCCTAAAACCTTTTCGATCGTTAACAGTTTAAACTAAAAACTTTTCATGACTCCAGCCACGTTATCTAATTAAAAGGACGGAATAATAGACCTTACGGACCTGCCAACCAAGTCGGGTTAGTTCTAATTCCTAATCTAATGTAACAGACAACACGGCCGCTAATCCCTTGCGGTCGACCCGGCTCGAATATCATATGCGACTGAAACTAGGAAGTGAATTGCCAAACGTAATTGGACCGTGTATACTGTGACTTGAATTGTATGTGAGAATTGTGTTTGTGGTGCTATTAGCATTGAAATTGGGCTAGCTTTGTGGATGAGATGAATCATTTATTACCACAAAGTTCAGATAAATAGCTAAAATAGATTGAAGTTCTAAATTTAGCATTGATGGAGTTCAGAGTTCATTTATTTGTCAGAAACATGAGTATGCACACACAAAGCATGCAAGATGTTAAGTCACAGTCATGTTTTACCTTTACGGCGTACAAATATGTATTATAATAACATTTAATCAATTATAATATCAATTGTAACTATTAATTTATGTATTTATGTACACACAAAATACTTAACAAGACATTACATTACATTACATTAAGATAGAAGAGCACTAAGCAAAAAAAAAAAGGAAAAAATTAAAAAAACAAATAACAACAAGCAAAAACAAACAACAAATTATTAAACATATAAAAAAAATAGATGAGTACAATATGTTCCAACCCTGTCCCATATACTAAGCTAGGCCTGTATCTTAGGGGGCAGTGCCAGGGCATAAAGAGGCATGAATAATCGTATCTAAAGAGACAAACAGATTCAAAAGCCTACATTCTGCATTACTTGATATACTGTGATTGCACTGGAGAAACAATCACATAAAACGTAGAAATCTCTATTTCTGTTTCTCTCTCTCTTTCTTCTGTTAGTTGAAGTCCTTATTTCTATCAAACAACAAACTTCTTCTCTTTTTAGTCTATCGATGGCATAAAAGTCAATCAGAGAACAATGTTTATATGTGAATGTTTTGCCCAGGTATGAACCAGACAGAGAGCACAGTACGATGTCGGTGGTGGTGTGGTGTCGGTGTTGGTGTCGTTGTCGGTGTGGTGTGTGCGATGGTCTAATTGGTTAAGACGTCTGGTGTACTGAATCGGAAGGTCGCAGGTTTAAACCCTGCTCGCACTCGAATTTTTCTTTCCATATCAAAACAGCTGTAGTTCCCAACGCAGGGTTTGCGTTTAAAATATTAAAAATTAAGAGAGCACAGTTACTTAAATCGTTTTCAAAAGGGGGTTTTGAGTGTGCCTGTTCAGCTATTCATTATACAGATGCCATCGTCACAGTCAAACGTAGTCTCTGAAGATAAGAAACGTAGGCGCTTTTCAATGTTAAAACTCTTTCTCGAGTAATCCCAAGAGACAGAGTGCAGATTGAAACAATTGAAACAGCCTCTGAACTCCGGAAATGTGAAATTTACTCACAAAACTAGGTCAAATCATCATATTGTTTTGGTGCAAAGAAATAATGGTAAAAATATTGGTACACGTGTCGCATTTATAAGGTTTCAAGTTCAATAGCAAGGACGAATATGTTTACAAGCTGTATAATATATACCTGTAAAGGCGTTCTCCATACCTACAAAAGCATTTT
The DNA here is from genome assembly GCA_963576755.1 of Noctua janthina. Classification (NCBI taxonomy): domain Eukaryota; kingdom Metazoa; phylum Arthropoda; class Insecta; order Lepidoptera; family Noctuidae; genus Noctua; species Noctua janthina. The sequence goes on from OY755055.1 coordinate 14,182,730, forward strand.
ATGGGATTAGAGGCTATGCCTCTCAAACTCCCAAAACACGCATAAGCAAAGCATATAAGTAAATCTATCCTACATAATAATTTACCATAATAATACCCCATAATACCAGCCAACCTCAAATAAAGCCTAGTGTATATAAAGGTGTTTTCCTTCCATTTATAATTCATACTTAAATAAAAAGTTACGGGTTCGGTCTGCGGGATTTCGTTTACTTTCGGGCTGCCATAACTTGAGTCACGTAACAAGATGAGTGACGCTTATGGAGCGGCATTGTGGCCGTAAAAATGTCTGTTTTACGTCAAGTGTTTGTATACGTGGGCTTCATACAACATTGAATAAACAAAAACGGTCGTAACGTTGTTCCGTCGAGCGTATTGTCAATCAAAAGGCTGGTATACAAAAAAATAACTACGTAGTATTTGAGTATTTATATTGTAAAGGAATGCTTGTTTTGTACCTATCTTATGTAAAAGATGATTTTCCATGTCATTATTATGGCGGAATATGGCCTGCTCTATAACATTTTTATAACATCCTGTATATACCATTTTATGCAAATAAATATACTTACCTACTTACTTACTATAAATATTTATGTTGTGTCTGATAAGTAGACCTAAGTAGCAACTGGTACTTGCAAGTATAAGAATTAGGTATTTACCGAAGTTCTTCAAAAGTTGCAAGAGAAGAGTTACAATATCAAAATCTAGTAATATATCGTGACTACTATTCACACCAGTGGCGAAGGATCCATACAACTCGATTCCTATCGGCTTCCCTTTGAAATCGGGCGCAATCAGTATTCCATAGACAAATAATAAAATCACATTAAAGGCATGTAAGTATGTGGTGTAAAAGCTTACTTATTTAATAATTTTAACAGCTACCCAGCATTTTTAAAAGAATCAAAAAAAGATATAATAAAAAAAAAAGGTGTGTCTGTGTGAGTATGAAAGCTCTTAGATAACGTAACCTAAGCGCAAATTAATTCTTCCAGTTAGAATTTATTGGCTTCGAACGGCGGCGGCGGGCAGTCTCTATCTATCTCAATGTGATTGAAATCGAAAGCCCATTCTGTCCATCTAACACTATCAACAAGTATTTTTAACCCCCGACAAAAAAGAGGGTAATGAGTTTCAAGTGTGTATCTGTGTCTGTCTGTGGTATCATAGCTCCTGAACGGATGAAGCGACGATCATCACCTCTTTTCTGGTTGATGAAGAGATAAAAACAACTTCCACAGGTCTGATCGATTCAAAATTTGAAATCTTGTCACCTTTTAATAATATTACAAAAGTATTATTATAAAGTTTATTACCTTGACTTTTTGCGCAGGCATCAGAGCAGCTTGTGGCTAAATAATAACAGCCGCTCGGGTCGGTCTTTAGGTTAAGCCGTGCTTGCCTAGGTTGGTCTGTGGATGGGTGACCACCCATTACATACCGAGTTTCCTCCTTGCCTCGGAAAGCACGTTAAACCGTTGGTCCCGGGTGCCATTTGTAGATCTTTGACAGTCGTTAGGTAATCAGTGGTCCAAAAAGTCTGACAACCAGTCTTACTAAGGGGTATCGTATTACCCAGTGCTAACTGGGTTGTGGAGGTCAGACAGGCAGTCGCTCCATGTAAAATACTGGTATTCAGCTGCATTCAGGTAGACTGGAAGCCGACCCCAATATAGTTGGTAAAAGGCTAGGCAGATGATGATATGCGCAGGCATCACCAGGATCATGCAGGATACCCAACCCGCAAGAAGACTACTCCTCAACGGTGTGCGGGGTCCACCTTGTGTTTGGGCTCATACGATTTGATACGATGCGTTTTGACGAGCACATGTTAATGCAACCTGAGCGGTTAGCGTCAGAATAAAAGTTAATCGTGTTTATTTACAAAATACCAAAGATATTAAAAAGTCGTAATAACATTGTAAAACCTAACCAGTATAGTAAATGGTAGTTATTTATGAAAATACAATTATTACAATTGGCAACTTTTATTTGGCATTATTGTATCTAGATTCCGATCACCACAAATAATCACCTTCTTAGATGTCTTTGCGAATCTAATTAGTAAAGTTTAAAATTTATCTAGAAAATCTTTTGGATAGCTATTTGACGTCCTATAAATACAAATAATAATGATTTGGTTAACTGTTAATTCTATTCCAGTATATTCAAAATTAAAATTACATGCAATGTCATTTACTAATTTATCTAATTTAATGCAAGTCATCTCATTCTTTATGAGAATGCATGTCCCACCTCGTTTAGTATCTCGACAGTAAGAAGCGACGTGTTTGTATCCAGGAATCTTAAGAAGTGATTCTGATTTGCTTTTAATAAATTACTTACTTGAACAAATGATGTCAATATTAGACTGCAGTGAGAATTCATCAAGAGCCACCGTAGTAAAATAGAAATTTAATTAAACAGTATCTTAGCGTTCCCCCGACACAACGACGACGCCATGGAGGCACGGCAACGCCGCCGCCGCCGCTTATATTAAAATATTTTACTTATAGAACAAAATGTAATAATAGTTAGTAAATAATATGTAATAATGCTACCGTGTACGGAGTCGAAATTATGTAAAAACATAAAAAAGTTGTAAAATTGCAAATATAATTGTAGATATTATAAACACATTCGAAATACATTCAGAAAATCACTACAGATTACACTCACTGATAAACAGTCACGGTTAGGTAGATGACATACAAATATAGCACAATGGCAGTATCTCGTTACACTGGCTCGAGACTCACACAATCCTATTTCATAGATGCAACAATCCAAAATAATATCGAAGGCCTTTTGTGCAAAAAAAAACGGGATTTTTATCTCAACATTGATAATGTTGCTACATTTAGACAACGCAGCGAAAACGAATACTAATGAAATACTTTCAGACAGTGGCGAGTTAATAAGTGACCGGACGTTAGAAAAAAGTGAAGTGATTCAAAATGTATCTCAAAACAATGTGGACTTAAAATATATTTTACAATGGAAGTCACCGCTAAATGTACCATTCGTGTATATGGGTAAGGGACAGGATGGATTTATGGAACGAAAATGTCCTTACACAAACTGTATAGTGACTGCAAACCGCTCATACCTCGATAACAATATTACGAAATTTGACGTCATAGCATTCGCAGGGCCAGAAGTTGTCTTGTATGATACTTTACACGCACTGTCTTCCCCTAGTACCCACACGAGTAAAAGTAAAATTATTAAGAACCATAACCACCTGTAATGTAGTTGCTGTATCCAAAAATATGTCTTTTTATACAAGAGACGAAAGACCAAAAAATCCTACCAATGATTGCTAATTGAATCCGTGACCAGCCGAAAGAAGTGCCAACATTTTATTAGGCTACATCCAGAGGCGGCGCTAGGCGTAGGCGACGTGGGCCACCGCCTACGGCCTCCCGTTACGAGGGCCACCTCGCACCACCCTGACACCTCGAAAACCCATTGCCAAAATTGGGACCGAAACGAAAAAACACTAAACTGTACATGGCCAATTTTGGCCAACAAATATTTTTTGTTGACAGCACGCTCTGTTTTATTTTTTATTCGATTTTGCTAACACAGCGACATTCTTCGTTCTTTTACTGACAGAAAGGTGTGCGTTACGATTGCTCCGCCAAGTTATCAAAACAGAAAAAAACTTCGCCAATAAATTTGCCGAAATTTGTCAAAATCGAAGGGTACAAACCAAAAATTTGTCGAAGTAGAAATAAAGAAGTTATAAGGGTTTTAAGTTGGCCGCGCGAACGTAACGTGGAGAATTGCGCGGCCATGGATATCTCAGCGACTCAAAAAGACGGCGGCTAAAGATCTAATTCTTTTTGTCATTTGAAGACTGAATTTGTCAAAAATTTTCGAAAAAAGAATTATAAGCTCTGGATCAATATTTTTCGAAATATTCACCTTGGAAGTTATGGCCGCGCAATCCTCCACTTGTTGTTTCTTTACTGTTGGTTATTTCTTTAAACCTAAGACTTTATACATTAAAACTGTTACAAGAAGAAAGGTCTTAATTTGTCAAAACTAACGACAGCATTAAATACTACTAAAGTTTAATTAAACATACGAAATAAGTCCAAAACACAAAATACGTGGCTGTGCGATCGAAACGCTACTTTGTACGCTGATATCTCATTATCTATAATAGCTAGGATTTCGGTGTGAACATCCATTTATTCGACATTTTAACCTCATTAGAATGACATATCGTTTTGCCTATCATGCCTACCATGCCTATAAGTCAGTTTTTCACTATATACAAAAGTTATAACTTGAGAAAAAAATATTTAAATCCACTTTGTATGAATAAAAACTGCGGAGCGTTTACAAACACGTCAACTCGCACCAGCGTCGAAGCGGGGGGCCTCATTGATCCAGAGCTTATAATTCTTTTTTCGACAATTTTTGACAAATTCAGTCTTCAATTGACAAAAGAATTAGATCTCTAACCCAAGTAGTTGCTGAGATATCCATGGCCGCGCAATCCTCCACGTTACGTTCGCGCGGCCAACTTAAAACCCTTATAACTTCTTTATTTCTACTTTGACAAATTTTTGGTTTGTACCCTTCGATTTTGACAAATTTCGACAAATTTTTTGGCGAAGTTTTTTTCTGTTTTGATAACTTGGCGGAGCAATCGTAACGCACACACAGAAAGCCATTGTAGTTTCTGATATTTTACCATACCATTTAGCTATGATTTCGAAGTTGTCAAATGATTTGTTTACACTCTGCGTCGCGCCGCTGTAGGTATATATTTTGTACTAACGGTGCGGGCGAATTTAGTCCACGCGATTTTATTATTATTTGTATTTCAAAACTTTGTTTGAAGAATGGTAACTATTATATTATAATGTACTGAGTTAGGCTATAATTTATGTTAAAACATGCATCTAAGCTTAATTACGGTACAGTCATTAAGGAGTTTAGTAAGGTTAAGAGCAGGAAATTTCTGTTTCTTTAATGTTAGTCTAAGAAAATAGTTTGGATTGCAGTGTCTTTGTTATAATAAAGTAGTAAAAACTATTTTTCAACTGTTTTTTAATTTATAACATTGCTTCTTGCGCCAACAGAGGGCCTCGCTAAATGTACCTTGCCCACATAAAATTGTGGTCTAGCCCCGCCACTGGCTACATCTTCAGCCTGTAATATATATAATATCTTTACCAAAATCTCAAGATGATAAAATATAAGTATCATGTCCACTTTATTATATCCATTATTTCAAAGAGCTTACACGCGAACCGGCGCGCACGTGTTTTAGATCGTGGGGCGAACTGTGTTTAATCTAAACCACTTTCAACTTACATTACTGAAACGAATTCCTTTAAGTAAAAGCGTGTATTCTGTATCACCCGACCTTAAAGATAGTCCATGAAAAGTAACCTTATGTAGACTATAGTAGGTACCAGTCTGCATGATGTTTTACCTCGACTATTACCAACCTTGCCTTGACCGAACTATTTTATGCATGCAACGTCACCCGGTTACGGGGTTTTCCGCCATTGATTTGTACCCGTTCAACCCCTAAGTGATTATTTACATAAATTATTAGAAAATACAAAGGGGAACAAGTGCCGTAGTCTCATTATTGTAAATGGTTTTGTTGAATTAATTATTGGCCAGCCTTTATAGGCGTCAAGTCGCTCTTTCATTAGTGAAGTAAGAATAACTAGGCTGGTAAATAGAATTACCAACCAACTTCAACGAATTTGCAAATACACACGCCTTTTCCACATAAGTGTGTGCAGAAAAACAACGCCACTGTTTCATTTTACTTCTTATCTTACTAATACTATAAATGCGAAAGTTTGTTAGGATGGATGGATGTTTGTTACTCTTTCACGCAAAAACTACTGAACGGATTTCGATGAAATTTAGCACACAGATAGTTTATAACCTGGATTGACACGTAGGATACTTTTTATCTCGGTAGTATGATCCCGTGGGATAATTATCGAACTCCATGCGGGCGAAGCCGCGGGCTTAAACTAGTAGTCAATATTTTCGTTGAAAAACACTTTAATATTTTTACAACGCTTCGTTCCAAAGTTCTGGAAAAGAAAATTTAAGGTTTTAATCCAGTTATAACACGGCAGAGAGTTAATTAGTTCTTGGCACGTGAAAGTGAGCTTTATATCAGTCATATACGATTTAAAATAACACGCAATGTAGGTTCACGTTCGTAATTAGAATCCGTAGAACCCTTTGCTTGTATTAATTTGGGGCTGGTGTTTTTTTTGGCACAGTGTAATTTTCGTTTCGACACTCGCTCGTCTCGGCTTCAATAGTTATAAATATAGATTTGGTTTCATACTGATAGACCTTAATAACCTACCTGAACGTACCTGTCCTTGTGGAGTCCTACTTAGTGTGGACTAGGGACGAGAAAGTTTGATAGTTAATAGTCGAATGATTATTCTGGTCGAGTAGTTAGGCCACATTCCGCTCTCATGATACCAAGATTCATCAAATTCAGCCGCAATGTCTTGATTAAATTACCTACTACCATCCAAACCTCGTAGTTGGTACTGGCATTTGCTGCTTTCTACATCAGAATCTACATTTATTTTAAAAACTGACTGTTTGCTACCCTTTAACGTCTGAACCACTAAACAAATTTCGATGAATCTTGGCACCAGCACCTGGGTTAGTAATGAGGATAAAAAAATGTTTCTTTGGGAAAGCTGTTTGTTATCATGAGTACAATCACGTGTTTAAGTATCGGTCACTACCAGCCACCCTATATACTGCATTAAACTCTCAGCCATAATAACCAAAATGCATTAGTGCAAGCTCCCAGCAGATTACAAACAAGAGTCCGTAGATTATTTGTGTCAACTGTGACAGAATTAGGTTCCCACACAGCCAATGGACCTAATTACCTAGGTACTACGATACAATTTAGACACAAGACTTGATGATAAACCCCACAAATTTAATTAACGATACCCATTTGGTAATTGGTTTTACTTCGGCCCCAGTTATTATAATTCAATTGGGAGCTACACGCTTTTCGCTTGCCAAATTAATGGAAATGTTTAGCGATTTAAGTTTAAATTAAACCAACTTTGTGCTCGAATATAAATGTAAACATGGTTGGATGAATAATTTTGGGGTATTGGTACAAGATAATTGGTACCTAAATAACATAATATCTCGCCTGTAATCTTCGAGGAGTTAGGCAGAGGTGTACCTAATAGTACACCCACATTTCGCCAGTTATGTTTAAGTCCTATTACGAGCCAAACTCCGTGGCTGCTACTGAGAAAATCTTGATGAAAAACATAATAACAGTTTGCAAAAATGTGGTCCAGATATTTTAAAGTATGTTCAGCATTTAACCAAGTGACCGAATGACTAAGATCATTCTACAACCTGTAACAGAAAGGTGTGGTCACATTTAAGGGTGTGGTACAGAGGACAGACCATCAAATCGAACAACTTTCTGTATGGGACAATGCCCAAATGTCGACCCATACGTATGGGGCTGCTGATAATTTTTCTTGATTACGTTGTTGATCACGCTGTAGATACGAAAACTTCTAAAATATGACGTTAAAAAAAACGTCTCTAAATAAATTGATTTAAAACAGTTTAGCTTCTATCGTTATCAAGGTAATGAAATAACCTTCAGAAAAATGTTTTTCAAGTCAACTTTTACTTCCATTAATTTTCTTGATTCAATGTCAAGTTTCCGCCCCGATACTTCCGCCGGGGGTTGGGTTTAACCCTTCGATGCGCCCAAGCCATCAATCAAATCAAGAGGACGATTTTTTTACTTTCGATGTTTAATGACTACGTTCGATATAATTTTGTAGTCGAATCTCTTTGATAGCAACCTTTGCCAGAAAGGTCAATGTTTCAGAGATAGGCCGTAGTTATCTAAACTAAAGGTCAAAGGGCTAGATTACTAAACTTTGTTTATATATGAAAAGGAGGCTCAAATACTACACATGGTAGACTTGAACCTCTCCAAGTCTATATATCACCTTATCTTTTATTTAATAAATATATCTAGATTAATACATTACACAATTACATTGTGAAACCAAATATATTTAAGACTACAAACCATGAGTTTTTTGGCCGGTTCTTCGAAACGACGAGCCCGAACCGTGCACCTATTTTTCGACGTTTTAGAAGTGCCCATTATGTAGGCCTATGTGATATAAAATATTTAGTTAATTTTTATAAATGATTTATGTTATGTTTATTTTAATTTCTAATGTGGTCTGCTAAAGAAGCTTCCACCTCGTATTTGAAGACCCGATATAAAGACTCGATTTATACCGTACCTACCAGCAAAGAATAACAGAAGATATCAACAAAAAATAAGCTCGTAGTCTACTGCCAGGTAAATTTTGACTGATATATCCTGCTCTCTAATTCAGCGGTGGCCCAATCAATCAAACCCTCGCGTCTTACGAGTTCTATAAACACTTGACTATGTCTTAATTATTTCATCACAACTGCTCTCAAAACAGTGAATAAAAACATCTTAGATTTGAAAGACATGTGACACACTAAATAGTAGTATTTTTCACACTAAATAGGCTTCCGTTTGGCCACAACTCGCCTCATGTAAAGCGAAGATGCGGCCTAGGGTGAAGCACACTTGCCTAGAAGACATTTACCTAACCCGCAGCCTCTCCCTTTCATGCGGGGGACCTGTGCTGCAGCTGTGAAACCATTAACCTGATTATGATTCTTGCTCCTTATGTAGAACGTGCAGGGATTATGAATAGATATAAAATAGTTGTCACGCTTAAATCCCATTAAACAAAATCAAATTCAACACACTACCTTTTCACCATCAAAAATCGTGGAACAACAAGTTTCATTATTACTCACAAAGAAACTTTTAACACCGCGTCACCCACATCTGTTCCGGGATTGCGCCTTTCATAGCACCGTGTATCTAAGGTTACCATCCGTCCAGATTTTTCCGGACATGTCCAGCTTTACGGCCACCGATCCTGACTTTGGCCGGCTTTGTCAATTTTGTCTGGTTATGACTAAAGTTGATTAATTTTAGTTTTTTTGTTTTGTGAATACTGAAATGAGACATATTTATCGGAGCAGAATGGTCTTTACCTGAAGCGCACACCGTAATAGTGATTCAGTATTTTCAATATCATCAGGATTGTGCCAGAATATAGCCATTTGTCTTGGAAGTGGTGGGCCAAGAGCGGCACCCGTTACATGATGACATTGACATCAAAGGCAGCTATCACGCAACTCGATGCGACGCTCCGCTAGAGTGACAGTTCTCAGCCAATGCCACTTTTATCCGTCCTCGTTGATGGTTCCTACAGTCCGGCCTTTTGTCCGGACTTTTCTTACCAAATGGTTACCCTACGTGTATTGATATTGGCACATGGCAGCTGGGTCAAGGCTGTAGCAGCGAATAAAACAGTGCCGTAATCAGGTGAGCATTGCCTTGAGGACTGCACCTAAAGTTTGCACGCGACGCAGCGATGCGGTGAGATTATTGAATCTACGTCGGAACCTGGTGATTGGTTTAATGCTGTCTGTTATGGAAGCTAATAAGTTTATAACACTATAGAAGGGGTAAATGTAGACAATCAAAGTAGACCTTGTTAAGTACTGAGAACTGTAACATTGTACGTAGGTTGTTTTAAGATTCTACGAGTATGAGGAAAGGGTAGCGAGACACTACTGGACCACTGGTCGTTAGTTTTGTCCAGCTCATCCAGCCATCTCCTGCGAGGTCTAGAGGCATGATACTTCAGAATAATAAAAAGAGAGTGAAAAGGCGTCTTAATTAATATTTAAGTACCTTACGGCAGCAACCCAAATGAGTATAACGTACGATTGACTGACTGCCGAAAGTGAAAACCTAATACAGTTCATTAGACCTACTTGTATTAAACAACCAACAATAATAATCGTCTTATGAACGCGTGAGCGCATTTGACAAAACCAGTGAAGCCTACAAATTACCAAATCCCAGACACTTCAAAAGTTACTTAAATAAATCGTTACACAAAAATAATGTTGGAATCGTAAGCAGCTCATAATCGATGACTGGCTCGCTAATCCTCACTCGGCTCGGTTTGTTTGGAAAATACTTAGCAAGAGGCTTATAACTTTGTTAATATCCTACTCAGTGTTCTATTATTGCCTTTGCCCGTTTCACAAACATTAAGCGAAACATTGAAGGCGTAAGTAAATGTACTCCACACGACTCCAGAAGTTACTACTTACATAATCTAACTCCATCCTTACCATGTCTCTATGTTTTAACTTTCCATTTTTACTTTTAACTAGCGACCCGCCCCACCTTCGCACGGATGCAATATACGAGTTATTTAAACTTCATGTACAATCAAAATTAACATCAAAATCCGTTGCGTAGTTTTAAAGATCTAAGCATATATAGGGACAGACAGACAGCGGGAAGCCACTTTGTTTTATACTATGTAGTGAAGAAAACTTTTATAACAATAAACTTACTTATGGAAAATATTGTGTTAGGAATGGATCCGATATAGATTATATAATAAAAAAAAAATTGCTCTAGTTTTATTTTCCAGGGAGAAAACAGGGTAATACGTTTGTACTCACGTTTAATTGTATTTTTTCTTAATTCCAGTTTTATTGGATTATTTGTTAAATGACGTACCTTTTAGAGTTTAAAAACCGTACTAGTAGTTACATACTACATAGTAGTGTAGTGTAGTGTAACAAAATCGAAACACCTGTTTCAATGTGCCGTCGGTTGCACTACTTCAAGTAGGTATATTTTTGTCATAGACTGTGTATTGAGAATTTAAAATACGCAGTTCAACGCAGCTTTTTTCATTCTACGATTGCAATTGCATCATACATAATCGGTTCAGAAGTTTCCAAGAAAAATAAATAAAATGTTAGTATGGAAATATCACTTTTCACGAAATCGTCCATACAAATCGGCAATTTCATACTTTAACCCCTAAATTGTACAAAGGTGTCCGTGTACGGAACCGCGGCCATAATTTGTCCATATCAGTTTGACCAGACCTTTACTGATCTAGCAGTTCGCCTATACTAACCACATATCTTTATGTTTTACTTACAAAAACATGTCTAAAATTATTACACCGATTATAATCTGACATTTAAACACTTTACACTATTAGCTTCAATTATGCGATCTCGTTTAATCAAATATGCACATCAAACCATGTTTCATTAATTAACTCGTGTGTTAACAAAGTAGACCGGGAGTCGACACATTTTAGAAACAACCGATTATTCAATTTTAATTTTTAACCGAAACCCTTATAATTTGGTCTTGTGTTGGTTGTGAAATAGCGGAAAAAAAAATTAGGGGTTTCAAGTCCCCATACATGTAACCGAAGGAACAAATGCGCAGCACATAGCTAACTTGAATGTGAATTGTGAGGTATCGTACGTTTGGATACCAAAATTTTAAAATGTTTCTAAATGATTTTTTTATTAAGATCGTGAATCATATTCTAATCAATATAAAACCTGATACTGACCTGCAAATTGCAAAAAACGTAATAAATTTAAATAAAATATAATTTAAATTTCGCGAGCTACCTTGGCGCATCCTCCTGGTACGAAGCTTATGAGATATGTGAAGTTCTCGGTCACAATATTATTTTAGCGGTTGATAAAGTCAATAATGTGCTAGCGAAAATACTTTTCCCGAAAACGGAATCCTTCGCCCTACGACGGTTTTTTTCCAAATTGCCAGTTAGATACATTCTTAACTTCGATTTACGATAAGCATTCTCTTGCAAAACAAAGAATCTTGAAAACCTTGATCTTCTGAAAAACGTAAATCCGAGGCGTACGGTACTCAATAATTTTCTGTTTTCAGATCGAAGATACAAGTCATCGGAAAGGCGGTGGAGGGACCTTTTTAGTGCCGATGAACGGTGGTATTTGGACGATGTGCGTGTCTCTTGGAGGTAGTGCTTCAATTATTCTACAAAATACATAAATTTAATTTTTTTTAAATATCGTCCATTTAATACATGTTTATATTTTCAGAGGAAGAGGTGTCGATACTGTCCAGGGCTGGTTTCCCCTCGCAGCCGGTATGCACAAATTATTTAGCAAACAGCGAGGATGAAGAGCTTCGAGCTGATTGGCAGCATCGTAAGTTATTTTTGCAATAAAATCCTGTTAAAGTAGGTATGTCAGCCAATACTGGGAAGGGTGGGCGTTTTGGGGGACTGTCTCTTGTAAACTTTGACGTTCAAAAAGTACTGGTACAACAGCCTAATGTGAATAAATGACTTGGTCTAGATTTAGACGGGGGGGGATGGGAGCACACATTAGCCAAGAAGCAATATCTCAATAAATCTACTTTTCGAGAAAACTGGGAATGTGAGAAAATGTAATTCTCAAATTTTTAACAAAACTGAGATAACTGTGCGTATATTTCGTGCTGGATATAGTTCTAACGTTCCAATAACGATTAATCTAACTAATGCGAGACTCGATCTTTCAAGCTGTCAAATGCAAAGAAAATCAGAATATTGTTTTTTTTTTCAATACTTACAGCTTTTTGTTTACTGTTTACGAGGGCAAAATAATATTTTATATTATAAAAAGTATATATAATATACTTTTTTCCTCATTAAAACGAAAGCCCCACCCAGCACTCGCAAATTACAAAAAAAAAAGGACTTTTTAACATAAAAACGAGCTGTAAACGCTCCATAAAGTTGTCATAATTATCTTTTCACGATAATAAAACCTGTTTTCATTATGAAAACTAGATGTTAAAATATTCAACGGCGATAAGTCAAGGTATGCATAAACAACGCCCTTTTCATCCCTCGCTGATTCAACCTTGGAGAACCATTTGCTTTCGGCCAAGTTCATTTATCAACGTGTTTTGCGACTACGAGAAAAAGTTTACGGGAAACACATTTGTAAATCGTTTTTTGTCCGGTTGGCTGCTTAGTAAAAAGGAACGCTTTAGAAACATAAGTTGGGGCTGCTACTCCATCCGTCCGTGTGCAAAGTTTTTTCATTTTCTGGATTATAAAGTTCATGAGTAGATCCACTCTCCCTCTAAGTGCCCTCGGTAAAATTAGAAAACCCCAACAGACAGACAGCTGTTAGGGACCTTTTACCACAGGTCCACAGTAGGCTCCTTTAGAAGACCGATTTAGTTGTCAACTCATTTTCAGATATACCTAATAACAAATACGTTGGTCGGTACCCAAAATAAATGTGGTAATTTAGTAAAGCAGGACGTTCTTCATCAAAACCAGAAGTGGCCCGACGTTCTTTGAATGTTTAATGAACGTTTTCAGCTCAGAAATATTCCGCTGTAAAAGTCATATTTCTGTCCCATATTCAAACTAAAAGTTAATGAAGTTGCGATATTTTTAGCTAGTTCGAGGCGGAAATTTATATTTTCTGCAGTGGCGTTAATCGTCGCTCAAACCCTTTACATGTTTAAAGAGGCCGACTGCTTGAGTCTTTGACGTGGGCCCGTAAATATTTGAATACTTTGATATTTATGTACCAGATCGAGTTCATGAGATTAATTGAATTTCAGTAGGTCAGTTCTACAAATATTTGGAATTTAATGGCCTTTCAATAAATCTACTGCTGTTGAAACTAAAGACAACGCTGTGTTTTAAAGGATGCTCGAGATCTTACTCGGAGCACTTACAGGAGTTTGTGGGAACTGAGAGCATTGTAGGTAATCCACTATTATCTGGGAAAACTTTGGCTCAGTGTAACAACATGGGTTTTTTTATAAAAAGGAAAGGGATGATTTGGATAACTCAAATCGGTATATTAATTAAACAACTACTACAAATGAGTTTCATTCGGTATAAAATTTGTTAGCAAAAAATGCGCGCTGCCTCCCGTAATAAATTAAAGCTGTTTCGTTTAAGTAAAACGTTAATTTTTCTTCCAGGTATGCAGAATCTATCCATATCATGCGCCCTGGTCTGCCTGATAGTGCTAGGCAGCGCGGCGTTGGTTGGCGCGTTCGGTATCTGCAAGCATCAGATCAGCGCAGTACTTATAACTGGCGTCATGTATCTGTTAGCCGGTACGTATTAGGGCGAATTTCACTAATGAGACTGAACGCGATCAGTACGTATAAAATGCGTTCCAGAACTGTCATTGTCATTATTGCCATGGAATATTGAGACTGACAGCTCTTTAACGCGGTTAAGTTGTTCTAATCGCGTTCAGTCTCATTATCTGGGTAGTCAGCCCAGTAATGCTTATAGTAAAACCAGGTAAGCCAATTTCTCAAGTGTTTGTGCTGAGACAAGAGTAGGTTGTGAACTACTGTAAAAAAGTTTGAGATGGCACGAATCCCGCCGACCGATTCACTGACTCCGCTGCGGATTAGATTTGTAAATTGGATGGTAATCTCACCTCCGCCCGTCGTCAAAGTTCAATGTCAATACGGCTCTGAAACCACCCTACTCTTTTTATCTTATTGAGGTGCTTGGTAATGTTTCTTTGTTCTTGATTTAAGTTATCTTGTGTTCTGAGTTAGGTACATCTTACACTCGGCTTTTGTGTGTTAGAGTTCCGGGCATTAGACGTTCTAAATGTCCTAACGGAGTGACCACTCTGATCGACGCGCAATCGGCCTGTGTCGATCAACCGTGTGTGACATTTATCGTATTTAGTTCGGCGTGGTATCGGTTCACGCCCATAAGACCGAAATGAGCGCCTTTTCAGCTGTTATTGCTTGGACATAGCTCAAGCCGAAGCTACGTCAATGAGTTATGCGATTTTCTCAGTCTAACCGCTCCTAACGATATAAAGAAAGGTCATAAAAAGTAACTTTTCCTTCCAGGTCTGTTCGCCATGTTCACACTAATGATAATCCACTTCAAGCGCGTGCAGCGCGTGTCCGCGCGCGGCTCCCCGCACGCGGACGGCAGCGGGGACGGCGTGCTGGGCCCGCGCGGGCCCGCGGCCTCGCTGCTGGCCGCCAGAGAGTTCTCCACCGCCTGGTCGCTGGACCTCGGCTGGGGGGGCGTAGCCCTAGCCACGACCACATCCCTCCTCTGGATCCTTCTCTCCAAAATCATGAGATACAACCCTATAACCGCTATGCTGTTACTAACCTAAATCTGTTTCGTGGAATCTTCCCTTTTACATACAAATAACTAGTCAATTACCAATTTTAGGGTTTTGAAATGTTGGTTAGCAGGAATAGCCGTGAGGGGAAGATCTCATTTGATGTTCGTTTTGTAAAAGTTAGGTAGGTACCTAATAGTACCTAAGGATTAATAAAATAAACAATTCACAGATATATTATTTGCTACATACTCTCAAGGCTTTGTAGAAAATTGTACTGAATTTTCTGACCCGTTTCGTGATCTTTTTAAATTCCTCTACGAACATTACTTTTTCTTCAACGTTACGCTTTGAATTTGAATAAGCTTTAGATAATCGCCGAGCTTGCTGCCGTCCATTGCTATTAATGTTATTGTTATACTTCTCCTTTCTATAATTATACTTTTACGTATTTCGCGACCTACGTACCTATCGCTATCTACTTCAAAATTATACAATGTTACCTACGAACTTATAAATAAACGTTTCAAATATTTTAGGTATTCACTCTACCTACTTATTCTACAGAAATACGAATTAGACGCTTTCGTAGTCACTAAAGTTCTAAACAGTAAATTAATTCAAGATAACTTTAAAGTTCAAGATATCTGCTCCCGGCCTAACATTTCAATATTTAAATATCTCACTGTTGGTAGTTTTAGAGACACAAAAATAAACAAAAATAGTTTCAGGTATTAAAACGGATAATTTTAAAACTACATATTATTTTAAAAATAATATTAGTGTTTTAAAGAGTTATGGTGCTTTGAGTATCAAAAAAATATTATCTAATTTAATTGAGTATGTAATAAACAATTATTAAACTAAGTTATTGGTTTATGTTTTACCCTCTCATATAGAATTACGAATTAAATTGGGAACTTATTACTTATTCCGATATATTATAATATAAAATAAGTATCTACATAATTAAGTTGTAAAACTGGAATCAACAAAACAAGCATTTACTTACGCACATTTTCTTTATAAGAGTTTGAATTATTTATGTTTAAATATAATAAAATAATTATAAAATGCATATTAGTCTAAATCTAGTTAGTTACCGAAATGCGTAAATAAGTTAAAATAAGCCCAGAAAATATAGTATCGTAGTAAGAGTGGGCCTAAAAATGATATGCATTAATAAAGTAACCAGAGATTATGAAATAACGTTAACGTTAAGCTACGATCCCGAAAGCGACCGCAACTGCAAACAGCACCGGCAGTACCACCCAACCGCAATGACAAGTAGCATAGCAATTATAAAACTGCAAAAGGTAGCAATGTAATCATTGTCCCTGGCTGGAGGCCTAACACTCAAAGCACCCACAGGATAGTCCGGTTAAGCACACGAAAACCTCCTAGGTTTACCTGCGAGATGCCATACAAAAAAAAAGAAGCGTTCGCTGGCTGGATGCCTTACTCACAAGGCGCCTGAGGGATAGATAGATAAAGAACCTAAGTCGACTTGTCGACACAAAAAAATGTCGCCATTGGAAGCATTTTCAAATAGTTACTTTTAAACCAGTTGCGTCGCTGCGGGCTGACATAACGATGCCGGCATTGCCGCTGCCGTCTGCCGTTGCGGTGGACTTCGGTTTATTCCTTTATAGTCATTTATTTAAGGAAAACCCTACTTATGTATAAGCAATGCAGTTGCTGATATAAAATATTACAACTTTGCTTTAAAGCACATTTTGTAAAGAAGCATCGTTACCATTGTGATGTTCGTTCATTTCAATGAATGTTGTTCGTTCGGTGTTTTTGTTGATTGTTTTTTTATACTTTGAATGCATAAAGCAATATATTTATTTTGTTTATAAAATGTTGTTTAATTTCTCCCACTCCGTAGTACCCCAGAGTTTTAACGGCGTGTGATTGTGATTAGTGGACTTAATTTTCAATAACAAAAACAAGTTTATATGAGAAAACAGTGTTTATTTTCATAATAACAGCTTAGCCTATATTTACAAAACGTTATATCTCCGAAAATATATGACTTTATAAAGCAAGTCACTTAAATATTTGTTTTAACAAACAAAAAGCTTAACCTACAGATCCTTATTATTTATAGAAACTCTAATCAAAGCACCTCCAATTATTCTAGTCTTCAATCAATTACCATTGAATATGCACTAATCATTTGAAAATAAGTGCCTCTAATGACATAATTCGTCGGTAAACTACAAGAAGCATCCATTTGCTTTTAATATTCATTCATTTTTAATGAAGCGTAGTGACTAGGGTATTAGAGGCCCCGTTTACGGTCTCGGGCGATGCGACAAGCGCGGGCTTTATTTCTTTCCATCGGTCATTGTTGCAAGACGCGTCTCACTTGAGCTGGTGCTTGAACCGATAGGCGGTTAGTTAATCATCCTTCAGTAATTGATCTTCTATATCAAAGTCTTCGGCCTTCCGTTTTTTCGGTCGCGGTCGCTTGCCAGTTACCATTTCCATTTTAACCTTCTTGGATTGTTTCTTCTTTTCCTTTAGCTGTAGTTTCCTCTTAGCTGCCTTTTCCGGGTTATTTACTTTTTCTTGTAGGAGTAACTGGAAAATAATTAAACATTAAGTTAAGATCATCATCTGCCTAGCCTTTTCCTAGATGTTGGGGTCGGCTTCCAGTCTAACCGGATGCAGCTGAATACCAGTATTTTACATAGAGCAACTGCCTATCTGACCTCCACAACCCAGTACTGGGTAATACGATACCCCTTGGTAAGACTGGTTGTCACTCGCCATTCTGTCATGATGGGTTAAAACTGTGCTTCCAGAAGGTATTGCGAAAAAGATCTGCAAAGACTTGTATGCCCGGCTCTTATAGTCATTCGACGATTAGAGCAAAAAAACTGCTTTGTGTAGATACTAGTACACAACTGCGTAACTCTTACAAATTGATAAAAGTGCAATATGCCCATTGACCCGAAGTCCTCTGCTTACGACAGGGTAATATAAGGCTGATTCTAACGTCCACCAGCTTTGAAATCAGAACGCTCTAATAATACCAAAAATACAGAGTAAAAACGTATACAAACCTTTTTCCTCTCAGCCCTCTTTATATTCAGTTTCATCTGTGCCTCAGCCGCAAGCTTACTATACTCGATCTCCCCAAGCTTCCTTCGCAACTTCTTGCCGAGTCTGCCCGCCAGTTGCTTCGCGGCTGTAGCCGGGGTAGCCGCGTCCCCGGTCGAGAGTTCCCGGACTATTGGCGGGAGAATCACGTCTACTATTTTATTTACTTCTTCGTCTTCTAATAAGCTGAGGACGTGGGTCCACATTGTGAATATTGATGTTCTCTGTGGAAATAAAAAAAGTTATTATTAAATGTCGAATGTAGTAAATGAATTTGATTAGGGTTTAATTTTTGGACTAAATATTGAGGCCAAGAACAAAACTTCGAAAGGTTCACGTTCATAAAATGTGGTGCCTAAAAATACGGTTTTTGAAATTAAATTAAAACTCCATTTAAGTGTACAGTTCGAAAAAAGTGTAATAGCGTAGACTATTCACTTATTTACTTACCATAGATCCTCTCTCTAGCTAGACCCTAGATCTAAACAACCTTTTTACAGATATATAAAAAAATAATAAAGGACGTAATACAATATTCACTTACAATATCCATATTACTAGGAGCTCTAGCAACTTCCACGTTGATAGCCCTCCGCAGCTTGAACAGAATCCAGCGTATATTCATCCTGCTTCCTCCTTCAGCGTCCTCACCTTCTGTCTGAGTCTTCTTGTCCAGCTTGAAACTTGGCATGGAATGCACCAGCTTCAGTATCACGAATAGCACTGCTGTTGTCTGCAAAATTAAATATTGAAAGTGAATTAGTAAAATCTTGAACAAAAGGTTAAGATTGGAAACAGGCAAGGTATTGTTTATTTATCTAGCCTTTGCTTCCGACTTCACCAACGTGGAGATCGAAAATCATCCCATGAAAACATACTACCGGACAAACAAACAAAAAAGGTTCCTCCGTCTTAACCCTAGTCATGGTCTAAACTTCATTTATTGAATAGACCTTTAATGAACTAAGAAAATAGCTATATTATTAAAACAAATCTCACCTGATCCACCACTTCCTTCGAAGCGCCAGTAGTGTACTGCGCACACAAATCCAACACAAGACTCCTGAGAACATCTTCCGTTTCATCATAAATGAACCCTCTATCACTCTCAACCTTTTTCTTTATAACACCATCCAACTCCTCAGCATCAACCACTGATAACAACTGCCCTAATATCTTAGCAGATTTCAATCTAACCCAAGAATGAGGGTAGGCAAGCAACGCTTTACATTGCTGTGCTATCTCATCAAATTCATTGACGTACTTCTTATTCGTCAAACTCGACGCGCAATGAACCGTAATCTTTTCTATAAGGTTCAATATCTGTATTAAACTATGATCTTTTTCCTTCTGTTTGTCATCATCAGTCTTGTCCTCTGGTTGGTCGAGTTTTATTTTGACGAATCTTCCTTCAGTGATGTCATTGCTTAGTAACAGGATTTTGCCGCTGACTAGTGAGAGGATTGTGTTGAGTCGAGTCTTGAAGTCTTCTTGTTCGACGTTTACGAAGCGAGTGCTGAGTTGAGCTGCTAATTCGAAGTGTACTGGCTGTGGAGACGGGAACAAAATTTTAATAAGACAACTTGGTAAATTAGTAATAATTCTAAACATTGGTAAAAATAGTTACTAAACAAATTCTGAGTGAGCAACCGCAAATTTTTTTGGTCATTGCTCATGTAAAATTGTTGACTCTGTTCAATTTACATTAACAAAAACTTAAAAAAACAGAGTTTTTTTATTTATTTTTTTGAGTTCCTCCGAAATGCAGATTAGATATTTTGACACGTTATAGTATAAAGTGCCGAACATCTGCATTTTTGAGGATCTAAAAACCATTAATTGAGAACTACTGGGACCAACTCATTTAACATAATAATAAATATGAACACCGACTCGAAAAAAAACAAAGTAAACGTATTAAAAAATGAGACCTACCTGATTATCTTGGAAGAACGTCATCACCAAATCGAAGAGTTTGTTCCTCTCCTGCAGAGGGAATCTCTTCAGCATGGCCTCTATGCAGCCTGCGGCTGAGGCACGGCACTCCGGCGCGCTGTCGTTGAGCATGCAGGCGCCCAGTGCAAGTAGGAGGTGGGCTCCGTGCTTTATTAGTTGTGCCTAGAATAATAATTTGTAGGCTTAAAGTTGGTTGGAGGGCTACATCGTGAGTGCTAAAGAAAACAATAATGTCTACTAGTTACAACACCTTGTCAGAACGAGTTATTTAACAGCGTGTGACAGTGTTTTTGGAATCAGAGATTTAGGACGCGCCAGCTAAAATATACCAATGAACTGAGGACGAGACCAAAAATATATACTTACAACCAGTAACTTATTGATGATCATCTCTAGGAACTTGAGTGAAGATTCTCTGCCATGCTGTAGTTCATAGTTTAGCTGTGACACGAAGAAGTCTACGTACTTTTCCAATCGCTTGCCAGGAGTGTAGTGAGTTAAGTAGTTGACAAATATCACGCGAGCTTCCTCTCTGAAAAAATAAAGTTGTATATTAAACTCATTCAAAGTTAGATTAAACAGAAAGGGGCTTAAAATGGAACCTTGAGAAACACCCATTTTAACAAGAATCCTTCTAAATATTAAGCTATTTATTGCAACTTTTTGCTGTCTCTATAACGGAAAGGATAGGTAAACTACGTGAGTGACAATAGAGCACTAAGTGTGCTCTATTGTCACTTATACCAGTTTACCTAAATACTACTTACACAATGAAAGTTTTGTGATCATCATAGTCGATTGCCTGAGAACGGTCACAGTAAATGTGATTCATAGCGTCGTCGTATGAGTTTCACCAGGCATTTAATACTTTACTTACAACTAAAGGGAAACCAATATCTACGTACCGAGATCTAGATGACTCGCTCAGTATACATATCTTGGATATTTTCTCCATAACTTCATGCAGCTCATTGGATACTAGTCTAGCATCTAATATAGCTTTCAACAAGGAGAATGAGTTGGATTGCTTCTCATCATTCTGACAATCTTCTTCCGCATATAAGAGAAGGGTTTTTAGTTGATCCGCTTCCAGTTTATAGTATTTAACGTTGCGTACTAGTACTGTTACCGCCTGAAAACATATATATCACCAATTGATTAGTTTTTTTTCGTGTCAACACTTTATTTAGATTTGACAGCAGAGTACTGTTCTGACTTTCAAAAAAAACAAGAGATGCAAAATTAACATAAAATGCGCTTACCTTAAAAGCAGTCCTGACTAAATGGAAGTTATCGTTCTGTTTACTAATTTCAAACGTGGCGTACTTATGCAAGGTCAAGAAAATCGTCTTCACAATGTCTTGTACCATTTCTTCTAAAGTAGGCGTGCTGACTCTGATGGTCCACAAAGTAGCTATACACTTCATAGCAACCGTCGACACCTTTACATGGTCACTTTTCAATGCATCGACAAGTAAAGGTATAAGAGGATCTACAAACGCTCGACAATCCATTCTTGGCACTTTCTCTCTCTTCAAAATCACATACAGAATATTCAAACTGAATTCAACCAAAACGTGAGCATTAGCTTTTCCGGAAGTTTTAACGTTTTTAGCTTGAGATTCCTTGTTACGTTTCGGCGTTTCTGGAATGAGAAAGCAATCTGGTTTTGCTCTTAGCATTTTCTCTCTCTGCTTTTCAGTTATTTGTCTTTTTGGAGCACCTAACACGAATTCTGGTATGCTCTCAGACGCAACTCCATGTAAAAATATGAATAGAGATTCGATATCTATAAACTTATTAGTTACTAGTCCACTTGTTATGTGCATTAGAGCTTCTTGAACTTTCAATACCATCTTTTTCGAATGATGCTTTTGGAGAACATCTTTGAAAGGTATAATAAGATTAATCAGGCACTGTTCAGTAATATTTTGAGATACTATCATTAGTGTTACGTAGCTTTTCTTGCTGGGTTTTGCTTCTGGCGTCTTATAGTGTAGTTTATCGACTTCTTTCTCTTCTGACAGTGCCCCGAAGAGATCATTGGTACAAACATCAAGTATGTAATCAAGATTTTCGTTCAGTTCGCCAGGTTTGAATTCTGCTTTCAAAGCGTCTAGTACTGTATGTATTGTGGCGACTAAGACATGAACTTGGTATCCTCTGGTAAGTAACAACGTCATGTGTTCCAGTAGAACTCCTAAGTACGAAGTTCCAACGGTAAGCATGATCTTCTTAACAATATCTCGCGCAGTTATTCTGACTTGTTTGAGCGGTGATTTTAGGAAGGAGCAAAGTTTTATGATGATGCTAAAAGAGACAATAAGACAACATAACTAGTAGTTGAGCTAAATCGAATACACGGCAGAGTTTATAAATTTTTCAAAAACAGAGGAAATCTGAGATACTAGGACAAGATATTTGGGACATACTAATTTGACAGAATATTTTATATGAACTTACCCAGGCAGCTGATGTTTTAGCAGTTCGCCAGGCAACCTCTGCAACAGCTTGACGAGCGCCAAAGCGATTGGTACCCGAAGCATGTCCTCTTGCTGACGATCGAAACCTGTCTTACGACGATTCACTTTGTGAGACTCTTCGTGTTCCGTCATTTTTCCGATGGCACTAGAGAAATGAAATAAAAATGAATGGTTTTTTCATCACGTTTTCAATGATAGCACAACATACATTGGCAAAAATTGACTTACCGGTTTAATTGTGGTAATAATCCAGCCGACAAAGACTTGATAATTCGTTTAGCTACTGACGGTGACACGTTTGTTACTCTCTCAAACGCAGGAACGTTGGTAACCTCTTTACTTGGTTCTTCTTCCGCTATTTCGTCATCTGCTGCTTTAAGTTCACTTTCTTCATCTAGATCCAAATTCTCTTTAATTTCTGATTCATCTTCCTTATCGGCATCTTCAACGATCTCTTTAGCATTTTCTACATTTTCCTTATTGTGTGAATTTGCTTTAGGCATTTTAAACTTATGCACATTTGTGATCAGCGCTTTTGGTATTTCAATATTTTTTACTTTTGAGAAATCAAAATGGAAAGCATCAATAATGCCAACTAAAATTCGAGTCAACTGCTTTTGGTGTTCGGAAGAATGCCGCATTTTATTCAAGTAAAGTTTTAGTATTACTTCGTAGTGGTACCAAGGTAACAACCTACAACAAGTAGATACAACCTCTATACACGCGTCTATCAAAGAGTTTTTATCTGTGTACTTGTCATCGCAAATATACATAGATGCTAGAGGTAAAATAAAGTTTGTCAAAGTCCTAGGAGTGGGACATTTCGTCATTTTCCTGGCAACTTTGCAGAATTTCAACAGTGCTCTAACTCGCCTGTGCATTTGAAGATGGCACATGTTATCAAAGAAATCCACTTCTCTATCTTCTTTATTAATGAAATGAGCTAAATCCGATATTACTACGTCAGCATCAGGGCATTCTCTTGCCAATTCTCCGAGCAAGTTGATGCATTCATTTCTCAATAATTCGTTTTTCGTGTCTCTGATTCCAGTAGAAATTAGCGATAAAACAGTATCTCTAACTAAGAACTGGCCATCTGTCGTTGATCTGTATTTCATGAGAAGTTTTGGCAGTATTCGTTTTAAACACAGTCCAGCGCTGTCCCTCAAACCTATGTCTTTCTCAGTACGAATGAAGTAGAAGCAATTGTTCACTATTAATATTGCCAGATCTACATCAATTTCGTCGTTTTCTAATAACTGATATATATGTTTGTACGCGTCTATTCTTCGGTCAAAATCTGGCTGTTCAATCCACCTCTTATTGAAAGCATTCATTTCCACTACCATGTTAGCCATTCTAGTAAGTATATCTTTATTCTTAGGTGCACTTTCAGCGATCGCCGTAAGTAATTTCATCAGCAGTTTTCTGACTTCCACAGGACCGACTTTGTTGAACAAAACGGCTATATTCTTTATGTATACTTGCGGGTTTGTGCTATGTCCTAGCAAATTTATAATTGTGTTCACGGCATGTTCCATGTTTTCCTCCGCCATGTTCATACATACTTTCTTCACTAGTATCGGCAGAAGCAAATTCAATAGCTCGTCACATAATTCCGGTGATGCAACTAATTCTGTGATCCGTGATAGAATTAGTAAATCTCTCTTGTTCACTGTGTTAGATTTTGCAGAATTTGCCATTCGCCTTTTCATGACTTCTAGTATACTCGGTATGTGCGGTACCAGAATTTTGCTTCCGAAATTGATACCGGTTACATTTTGGGGGGCCTCAACTGATAAAACATTGAAAGATTCTATTCTAGGAATTTCTTTATCTTCTTCGTCTTCAGTCAACGTTATTAACTTTTCTATCATATCTAGTATCATATTGACCACACCAGGACTTGTTTTAGGAGCTAACAGAAGTTTGAAAATAGCTGGAAATGGAGTAATGTAATCTTTTTCTGAGCAAGTGATAAGCAAAATGTAGTATCGGGGATTTTGACACCACGCATTTAGAAGTCTTAACAGTGCAGTTGGGCTATGGATACCTTCAATGTGTAACTTAGGCATCAAAGGCCAAATCAATGTCTCATACATTACAAACAACTCGTCTTTATTCCAAGGATATTTAGTGAATTGTTCAAATAGTTTCCTTGTTGTACCCAAAGCAAGTGTGCGGAGGTTTTTCATAACTTTTACATATCCAACATGAACCTTGTCTCCTTGAGATAAGACCACTGCTACGGTAGAACAGATAGCAAAATAAATGTTGAAAAGCTGAGACAGTAATGCTTCATTCATACACCCTCCAAAATATTCCCGGACAACCTCAAATAGATTTAAAACACTGTGAAGTTTTCCAGGACTGGTAACAGATTTTAAATCCACGTCCGACGCAATTCTTTCAAATATTTCCCGAGGTTTCATATCCAAATACTGTTTGTAGTATGAAAATGCCATTTCAATGAACATTTTAACCTCGCTTTCGTTGCAACCGGCCAAATACCGCATTACTAGGGACCTTCGGTTCTGGCCACCCCCTTTCTTCTCCGCTACAAGTTTCGATGTCATCTTTCCATAAAGTATTCTTAATACTATTGGAACTACATGCTCTCGGTCCTCAGTCTGAATACTTTTCGAATCTTCAGTTATTTTGAACAGAGTCAGTTCATCTTTGAACTTCTTCTCATCTACTAAGTTGCATAAGTTGCTTTTATATTGCGTAACATTTTTGTTTTTATAGTTCAGAACACAATCCAAAGCATATTTCTGAAGTCCCGGATTTTTGTGTTTCAAAAATTCCATATAAAGTTCCCAAAAATCTGGTTCTTTATGCAAAGCTCTTGGGTTCTTAAACTGAGATAGAACTTGCATTATGTTTATGAGAGTTTTGAACACTATTTTACCTGAAACAGTTTCTTTTGCATCATCTATTTCTTCAATTGATTCCTCAATGTTTTCAGTACTTTCTTCAGGTTTTTCTTCTTCAACTTCCATCTTATTATCTCGTACTTCCATATCAATTTTAAGAGCATTCATGCTGTCATTCCTTCTGTATTCTTCTTCAATGAAATTCAAGAACAAGACAACGACATCACGATTCCTCGCTTCACAAACTTGAATACAATTCGTCATAATCTTTAAAATCAAGTTCCTATAATTGTATAAATCAGGTCTCTCAGATATGCTATTGTAATCAGAGTATAATTTTTGAAGGATTTCGAAATTTGTATCGATTTCGTCATCAAAATGGAACTGTTTGAGATTTTTCTTTGCATTCACAAAGGAGGATTCAAGAACGCAGTGAAAAGTAGGCCAGAAATCATCAACACTTAGAGCATTTCCGTAACCCGCAATAAACTCTGTCACGGGTTCCCAGAGCAGCTTGAAATTGATATACAAGACCCCTAACATGTAATTTAATGCAAAAAGATGGAACTCTGTATCCTTAGCCAGGGCATACTGACTGGTATTGAAGGTCATCTTCTGCAGCATGTTCAACTGAGCTCTGTACTCCTGAATAGATGGTTTTATGGACTCCACTGAGTAACATCTGCTGAAGATTGAAAACTTCTCAACTGTACCCCCTACTTCAACTGTTTTGTTTAGCTCCTCAACATTTTCGAATAACTTGTAAACATGGGTAGTTAATAGACGAACCTGAAATAAATATTTTTTATAATTAAATTATTGCGTAATTTGTGTAGATTAATGAAGATTAATAACTTTTATTAAGAAAAACTCACCACATGAAAAGGCGAAGATACATTCGTTTTTAAATACGAATTGACTAGAGACAAATATGGATAAGTCAATCCATGTTCCTGTTCATATGCTGTCAAAAACAGGTCCAGAAGATGCAGTGAGCAAAGGTAATTAGGATCTGCAGCACATGGCAGGATCACTGGCAATAATGTATCAATGTCACAAATCTCCTTTAGCTTTTTACAACTTGATATGTGAATAGCGCTCTCAAGTGCCAATGATAACATGAACAACACTTTTCTAGCACATCTCGATAGTGTAGTTGTGTCACAGTGGTACTTATTCTCTTTAGGCTGATTCTCCAAGTTATAACTTTTCAATATATTCAGCAGTCTTGATATCAGCTGCCCTAACAGTTTGATGCAATAGTCAACATCAATTTTCTCAACATGTGGCAAACAGAATAAGACATTCGTTAATTTAACTGGGTTTTCCACATATTTTTCTATGTCCTCTGACAAAACATTCTTGAAATGTTCCATAAAATTCGGCAGATTCTTCCCAAAGTCTAAGGGATACTTTACCCACTCAAATAACTTTATACCATTCATAGACAAAGGTGATTTCTTCAAGCATATTTTAGTGAGTGTTCCCAAAGCTTCATTTTCAAAATCAGACTGAATTACAAACTTGATGAAAGGAGGTAGTATGTGCAAATCAAATTGTGAATACTCAATGACATCCTGCACAAAGTTGATGAGTATATTTGGGAATGGTAGAGGTAGTAGAACTTTGACGATAATACCAGCATGTTCTTGAGATAAGGACACATTTGGTGAGAGGAGTAACACTGCACCTATCTTTGCACAAACCTCAAGAACATTTTCTGAAGACTGTTCACAAATAACCTTTATCAACAGGAGAACAAACTGTGGAGGGTTTGTTAGGTATCTCCCTTGCTGGTGTTCTATGACTTGGCCAGCAAGTCTGAGAATATATTCTAGCCCTTTACTTTCTTCATCATCCTCTTTCAAAATTTCTTCGGTGAACTTCATGATGCTTGCCCAAAAGACTCCATACTCTTTGTGTGAGATACTTTGTAGACTGTCCTCTATTGTCTGTGTCAGCACATTGAACAGTATTTCTTGATGTTCTTTATTATCTTTGAGGTATTGAAGGAGAAGAGGCAGGAATGTTTCTATGCAGCTGTGGAATTTACCTGTGACACCTCGCAGTATTTCAAATATGAGATGACCACAGCCAGTGATCGCCTGGAAAAGACAATGTAGATGAGACTTTGCACAATATGTATAAAAGTATTTTCTCTTTAAGTGAAGACTAAATATCTCAATTAATTGGCAAACACTTACATCATCATTATGTTGTAAATAGTTCAGTACAAGACTGACAAACTTTTTCTTATCCCTTATATCTCTTGCTACGAAAGCAAAGCTTTCTGCTGCAAAATTATTGATGTACTGTGGCTGAGATTCACTCAGTAGAGGTATGATCCTCTTTAGAACAACAGCAATATCTTTCTTGAGGTAAGGTTTGAGGACTTTGAACAGAAATGCTAGACAGACTAAGGTCCATTCTAGTCTTTCAGCATCTTTGGTGTTTAGCAGCTTAATTAGAATATCCAGAAACCTCGGAAAGTGTGGGTAGAAATCCTCTCTTAGATCTTTTGCTACTGAAACTAAGATTCTGAAAGAGAATGTGATTTTTCATTCATTAGAACTGTTAGAACAAAAATAAGTTTTCAATCAGTAAAGAAAGATAAAGTAGTGTGAAAAGAAAGCAAAGAGTTTATTCTTATTAATTATACATAGCGCTCAAGTGTTTCATGGCCTTAATTTATTATACATGGTTACAGTGGCGGATTTGCAGTCTTGGCCGCTCTAGGCCCCAGGGCATGTGCTGCCCCTTTCTTAGCACGCATCATATAGACTAGGTACATAATGAATTTACTTTATTGCTAACTTTTATCGTAATCGATTCAGAAATTTAGTTAACTATAATAGCTGCTAGTTTGTAATATTTTCCGAAGTTTCAGAGATAATTGCACATTTTTTAAATAAAACATTTAAAACGTTCTTAGGTTTTATTTATAAATGTGTTACAAAACTCGTCTACACTTACGCGCAGCAAAATCATTAATTAAATCTTCGCAATTAATTTTGTTTAAAAAATCAGATTCTATGTTAAGCAAAACAAGATCGCTTAACCTTTGCTCCGTCATTTTTGTGCGTAAATAGTTTTTAACTCTGCGCAAACAAGAAAAGACCGTTCTCCTGAACAGTTATTGGCAGGAGTACACACACACATACAAATAGCAATATCCACGTTCGGGTAAATGGTTTGAAAACCTTCAGTTCGTAACCTTTTTAACTATAAACTGACAGCACTATTCTGCTCCAATGGAGATATTCTTGCGAAAAATTGTCTTCTAAGTCAGTAGAATTAACCATTTGCAATGCTTTGCCCTTTTCTTCAACTTCTGAGATGCCTAGTTTCATCAGGTTAGTAATAAAGTTAAATTTATTGTACAGTAATTTATAAGCATCTGGTCGTTTTTGCAGTTCTTCTGACAATGTCTCAATTACTACCAAAAAAGTAGTGATTCTGAAATTTTTTCGATCATTTTATGTTGCATCTCTCCACCTGTATTAGTCTCGCCAGGAAATAGCTTACGCTTTCGATTGCGTCGAAATTCACTTCTCTTCGCGCGTATAGCAATATTCTTCCTCATCATCTGCCTAGCCTTTTCTCAACTACGTTAGGGCCAAAACAAATAATTTATTCGCATAATATGGGTGTGCATAGATGGTCTGCTTCCAGTCTAACTGGATGCAGCTGAATACCAGTATTCTACAGGGAGCGACTGCCTATCTGACCTCCACAACCTAGTTAGTACTGGGTAATACGATATTCTTCCTAATTCATGTACGAAATATTTTATATGTACAAAATAATTACTTATATTTTTAAACGTTAAAAAAGTGGTTTAGGGAGATTATTGTTATACGATGCGGTGAAGTGCAGCCCGCCATAATGTGCGCGAACCTTTAAAATACTTAGGTACTTTGCATTTGAGTTATTTCTAGTTATCTTCAGTGAATTTTTTATTACGATTTGCCACCCCTAATATCTGGCCGCCCTAGGCCCAGGCCTACTGGGCCTTAGGGCAAATCCGCCAATGCATGGTTACCATAAAAAAATACACATTTGAAAAAGTTCCAATTCCATTTAAATTATTGAATAAACCAAATAAACAAACTTACTCCAGTAATGGTTGTAAACATAGCTGATCTTCTAAATTCAAATATTTCTCCAATATCTCAACCACTTCATCTTTCTTGTGTAAAAGCTGTGGCACAGTTATAATACCAAAGACTTCCTTCCTGAACTTTTTAAAGTTTTCAGTCAAATTGAGCACATGCCATTTTTGTAGGGCCACAAAGAAATTAGTTTCATTCTCTTCTGGCTGCTGTGCATATACATGCTCGATGTGGTAGAGAGCAGCATGGCGAATGTCAATAGCATTGATTCGCTCGGCAAAAGGTACAAACTGAAAAAAACAAAAAAAAAATATAAAGTACTTTTGTGTTAAATTTGTCTAACTAACTTTTAGAAGTCATTTCAACAAAATTAATCAAATCTGATAAAATAATAAGTCTCATGTTATAGAGGGCGAGTCTATTGCTATCAACAAGACAAGAAATTGCTGATGGTATTTCCCAATAACACTTGCCCAACCTGGGAATTAAACGTAGACCAAAGAGCCATTAAATACCTCACATCTGTGCTCACTTCACATCATCTTTTATTTAATTCAAGGATAAGAGTAGGCAATACTTAAATAGATAAATTTTCAAATTTAAATTGTTTTAAGTAATGCCAGCCTTAGAAGTGAAGTTCCTAGCTTAGTAGTGGTTTTTCAAGTGAAAAGGACCAAGAAACAGGAACATTATAATGCAAGTATTTACAGTCAATTTATACATATACCTACTTTCAAACTATTTTAAATAATTCGCTGTTAACATAAAATGATAAATTTGTACAATATTAATACAACATTCGCATTTAACCTAAAACTAAAAAAATATAATGTGTTGTCAGGACTTACACGAAAAGTATTTGTAGACTTGTGTTTAACAGGTTTACTCTTCATCTTGAGTATTTTATTTTAATCCAGGTTTCACCAACTTATTTACTAAAACGCTCGACAACTGTTGTAAATAAATCCACATGCCGATGAACCGACGAATGAACACACACATGTCAAATTTTGACATTAGCAGCATGACAATATTGACAGTGACGCCCCACGGCAGTGACATACGATGATCCTATGTTGCTACCATTTTTTTCAAAATTCATCATAAATACTTCCGTGTGCCCGATTTTCTAAATAATATAATCATTAGTAATCTAAACTTTTGTATTTGTAAATCTGAAAATAAAAATCAAGTTTTGTTTCTTGAGTAACTCATGAAAGAAATACAAACTATCGACAAACTGCGAACTGTGCAGCAGAGGGCGGTAGCGGGCAGAGGGACAGGGAGAATCGGCCATGACTGGCTGGCTGTGCAAACTTTTTCTTTATGCTGCTGTCAACACCAGCTGTCTGATAAGGTATTTTGTTTTTCCTGGTTATCAGTTTTTGTAAAAAAAAAAGCATTAAATAATATTATACACAATCGTTTTACACTTTTTATTGATAAATTAATACAATGCTCGCCAAGTTTGTTAATTCTTTACCGACAAGCTTATCAAATCAAGCAACGAAGTTTTATTTCCAAGGTATTTTTTAGTATTATTGTTCTAAAGTAATAAATGACATTTGCAATTTTAATTTAAAAGTGTTTATTCGTACAAATTTTGTTTATTTAAAAACAAAAAGAGACTACTAAGAAGCGAAAAAAAATATTGTTGGCAGGATATGAAATTTACTAATTTCTTTTTTTATTTCTTTCTATATACGTTTCGGTTTATTGAGGCTACAGGGATGAACAAAGTTTTCAAATTCAATATGCGAAATAATGGTAACAAACTCAATTGAACCCTTATATTGAACTTGGCTAGAACAGAACAGTAATTTAGTAAAGAGCAGAACAGTAATTCAGTCTTAGAAAACTATTCAACAGTTGTTATCTTGTTATCACATAGCTTGTAACAGTGATAAAACATCAAAATTGAACATAACAGCATTACTATTCATATTGTTATCTTATTTACTTATAAAAATAAATATTTGATAATAAAACTGTTGTTGTTCAAGTTTTAATAAGTACTAATTGCATGTTGTACCCTGCCACTGGGCTTATGTCACTCTTGGTTTATCCAAAATCTTAAATTCACTCACTGGTGTACATCATACCACGCCCTACCTACCACTTGGTCTAGTAGCTTGAAATTTTGCACTAGTTTCATAAATATAGAACAAAGGTGAGCAATAAAAAAGTATTTTTTAAAAATCATCTTCTAATGGGTTTAAATAGATATGCAAGTTAGTGATTGCCAATGAGAAAAGATGGTCAGCCTGTTAGCTTGTCTCGCAACCAATAAAAATTCACTAGCTGAATCTTATTTATTTTTGCTTTTTAATTTACCTTTCAAATCTCATTTATTAATTTACTTAAAATTAAATGTTTATTGGTGTAAATAAATTATCATTGTTAAAAAAGAAACTTGTGGCATGAGTCTACAACGCACTTGTAGTATACAATAAGATCCCCAACAGTTGAACAAAGCAACCGTTAAAGGCTTTTAACAAATACTTTGTCTTTTCAGTATATGAGTGTTAGACATTGTTGTATATTTGTTTTTATTTTATATAAAAACCATAGTACAATGAATGTTTTAGCCACGATTATTTAATTATTCTGTCAAAAATTGCTTGATTGCCATTTTGGTAATGTTTTAGTTACATATTAGGTATAGTAAAAATATTTGTACCCCAAATTGTAGTCTGTACAGTAGGTGTAAACTTTGAGTATTCTATTTTATCATTTCATCTTCCTCTTCATCATTCTTCTATCCTTGTCCAAATTTATTTGAGGTTGGTGCAGCATGTCGGCTTCTTTGATACTTCTAGTAAAAGTCATCTTTCACACAGCCCATCCATTGTTTCTTTGGTCTTCCTCTACTATTATAACCATTCATATTTGTACTCAAAATTTTCCCCATAACATTTTCTTCATTCCTTTCTTTCACATACCCATGTCAGGATTAACACAACCTTTCAGTCACCGGTGCCACATTCAGACTTCCTCTGGTACTTATGTTGGTACTCATCTAATTATTCTATCAATTCGCATTACACTACACATCCCTTTTTGCATTCTCTATTCTCTTCTACTCCTACCTAAAAGAATTAGCCACAAGTCAAATTGAACTAAAAAAAGAATTAATGTTTCAGTACTTGCTCGAAAGCAACGAGGAGCACACAGCTATTCAGAACATCATCAGTTCCCAAACATGGATGTGAAGATACTACCAGTTCTTCATGATAATTACATGTACCTGCTTGTGGATAAAGCCACTAATATGGCCGCTGTCGTAGACCCAGTTGAACCCAATACGGTGTTGGAAGCTGTAGCGGATCATAAAGTCAAACTCACTTCAGTTTTGACTACTCATCATCACTGGTGAGTTTTCATTATTTGGTTCTTTCTATCTTATACAACATTAGTTTTAGTTTATGCAAAACCTGATACACCTGTCTAGTATTTTTATGTAAAGAATCTATGTACAAAATTTCAAAACTGTATCATGAAAAATCACAAAGCTAAAAGCTTGTTCTGTTACCTAGTTGTCCGCACAAAAACGTGGTCACTACGCAGCCCGCGCCTCCAGTGTCGTCTTGAGCTCATTGATAATAATAATTTGGCAGTAGGTACCTAAATTATTGCGATAGGTACTTGATGTCGCTCGGTGTCCAACTTTTAACATGGTTTAAAAAAATATTGGAATCGATTCAGTTACTTATTCTGAATAAACTATATTCAGGTTTCGCATATACTAAAAATAATTTTTAATATTTTATACGCAAACCCTGCGTAGGGAACATAGCTGTTTTTGACATGGAAAGAAAAATTCGAGTGCGAGCAGGGTTTGAACCTGCGACCTTCCGATTCAGTACACCGGATGTCTTAACCAACTAGACCATCGCACCCCGCTCACAGTTCTCGAAATTTTCGTTCCATTAACAACGTCTTACGGTGACGTTAGCGCCATCTATTTAAGAAAGTATCGAACTAACTTAAACCAACACGTTGACATTGCAGTCAAATCAATGTTGTATAGAAGTCGCCATACCAAACTAATTTTTAATATTTTATACGCAAACCCTGCGTAGGGAACATAGCTGTTTTTGACATGGAAAGAAAAAATTAGTTTGGTATGGCGACTTCTATACAACATTGATTTGACTGCAATGTCAACGTGTTGGTTTAAGTTAGTTCGATACTTTCTTAAATAGATGGCGCTAACGTCACCGTAAGACGTTGTTAATGGAACGAAAATTTCGAGAACTGTGAGCGGGGTGCGATGGTCTAGTTGGTTAAGACATCCGGTGTACTGAATCGGAAGGTCGCAGGTTCAAACCCTGCTCGCACTCGAATTTTTCTTTCCATGTCAAAAACAGCTATGTTCCCTACGCAGGGTTTGCGTATAAAATATTAAAAATTAGTTTGGTATGGCGACTTCTATACAACATTGATTTGACTGCAATGTCAACGTGTTGGTTTAAGTTAGTTCGATACTTTCTTAAATAGATGGCGCTAACGTCACCGTAAGACGTTGTTAATGGAACGAAAATTTCGAGAACTGTGAGCGGGGTGCGATGGTCTAGTTGGTTAAGACATCCGGTGTACTGAATCGGAAGGTCGCAGGTTCAAACCCTGCTCGCACTCGAATTTTTCTTTCCATGTCAAAAACAACTAAAAATAATGTTCTATACAGTGGCGTATAAACATACTAAGGTATAAAGTGATCCAGAGTTCCAGTCCTTCTCAATGTTCAGGCCGGGAGGTCTGGTCTGTCTGGTCTGTGGTTCTAAGGCACTATATAAACAATAAAGCCTCAGAGAATAATTATTAGTTGAGTGCAATTAGACAATAAGGTGGAACGAAGTTTATAGTGGTCGGATTTTCATGGGACTTTTTTTATTGAGTTCCTGGAGAAGCGGAGAAGAAAGTTTAAAAAAAAAATTTCGCCGCTCGCGACTTTGTTTTTTTTTTTATTTCCTTTCGTTTATTTTTTTTTTTCGTACATGAATAACTTAAAATTCGATGGATTCATATTATGGCGTAATAGTGTGACCAGTGTACATCCATTAAACTCCAATTTTGTCTGTTTCTTTGTTCAGTACTGTCGATGTAATGCATATTTCAAGTATTTTTTGAAAATTTCCTATTTTTTGCAATTCTTGTTAAAATATCGAATTTTAAGACTAAGATTTCTTTTGAAATTGATAACTGATGCTTATTCACAGATAACTGGACGTAAAAATATTCAAGAAAACCACTTCGTTCCGCTCGCTCTTGCATCTTAGGTTTTCTGTATTCAGAATAGTTTCTACTTAAGTCGTGAGATCTGAAATTACGCCACTGCTTGTCAGTCATACCATGGAACCCAAAAATTAAACCTAATAAGTATTGTTTAATTTCCAGGGATCATTCTGGTGGCAACGAAGCCCTAGCCAAGCAGGTTCAAGGTATCGAAGTGTACGGAGCGGATGACCGCATTGGTGCACTAACAAAGAAAGTGGGGCACAACACAATGTTCAATGTTGGCAACTTGTTAGTCCAATGCCTGTTCACTCCATGCCACACTAAGGGCCATGTTTGCTACTTTGTGTCTACACCTGAGGAAGGATCACAGTTTGTGGTGTTTACAGGTAAAATTAACATTTTATAATGCTTAAATTGCAATTAAGCAATCCTCATAAGTAGTAGTAGCAAGTACTACTGTGGCGCATGAGGTCGATTCCCGGGTCGTTGTTGGGCAAATTACTATTGGATGTTGTTATTTTTCGATCAATAATTCCTCAGTAGCAGCCCCGAGTCAGGATATGTGCCCAGTTGATAACAATAGGCTGGCCCTCTGGAATATGGAATTTAAACATACTCGACTCGCGTAATGTGAGTGTACTGTAAATACACCTCTGCTTAATCCGACAGAGATTATGTGCCTGATGATATGTTATGCGATCAGAAACATCGTCGCGACGGCATCATTACAGAAATCCATGCATTTAAAAAAACTTATTTTACCTTACTTATTTAATATTAG
Source organism: Noctua janthina (assembly GCA_963576755.1). Taxonomy (NCBI): domain Eukaryota; kingdom Metazoa; phylum Arthropoda; class Insecta; order Lepidoptera; family Noctuidae; genus Noctua; species Noctua janthina. The sequence goes on from OY755055.1 coordinate 14,218,367, forward strand.
TCAACACAATCATGATAGTAAGCAACTGAGTACGATTCCAGGTGACACCTTATTCTTAGGCGGTTGCGGAAAATTCTTTGAAGGCACTGCTGATCAGATGCTCAATGCAATGTCAGTCTTAAGCAGCCTGCCAGACGAAACTAAGGTGTATTGTGGCCACGAGTACACACTGCAAAATCTCAAGTTCGCGGCACACGTCGAACCAAATAATACCGAAATAACGCAGAAATTGACTTGGGCGCAGCAGAGGCGGATGGAAGGGAAACCTACGGCAAGTAGCTTCATTCAAGCATCATTAGAATCAGAGATCGATGTCAAATCAGTGCATGAAAGAGATAGAGCTAGAAGTCCGGTAAAACTTCACTCTGAAGTAAGATACTTCTGTATGGGGTGGTAGTACATGGCCGAAGATTTAAATGTTAGCAGTGTCAGGTGTGATACACAGTGGTTCGGAACGGCACATTCGATTCGACAATATTTGCTGAACAAGAAATTGTGCCAAATAATCCCAACTCGAATATATGCTTATATTCACAAACAACTTCGTGAATTAAAACTGGAGCATAATCAGCCTACAATGTTCCTACATCTGGATCACAGGCGACCTCTCTATGAGCCAGACTGGGCTATAACTCGCGAGCCAGGGCATATATGGACTAAAACTTGTAAGTACAACAATAAATTCTATGCATGATCACTTGTATGTAATCCTTATTTCTTTCCACAGGTGCCCTCAACAATAGGCGAAGAGAAGAAGTACAATCCCTTCATGAGGGTATCTGTGCCGGAAATCATGTTGCATGCAAATGCCGTCAGTCCCGTTGAGACCATGAAGAATATTCGATTGGAGAAAGATTACTGGAAAGAGTAAACTAATATAATTTAATACATTATTGTCTTCAGTGTTGTGTTTAATGTAAAATCAACTGCAGATCAGTAAAAAAACAAATATTGGCCTTGTTGCTACGACATAAAGGCGCACTCAACGTTAAATTGTCAGTACCAATCTGCGGGTGACTACAGCTAAGGGACCTCGCGCACTACGCGGCCACGACCACGACTTACGGCCGCAGAAGCTTCGGCCTTGAAGAAAGTTTGGTCGCACTACCGGTCGTTTGACCTGCTTTGTTCAAGATAGCGGCCGGTATTGCGACAAATCGTGGCTGCGTAGTGCGTGTGTATCTCTTCGTTCAATGTATTACTCGTGGGAAAAACAAAAAGAAAATATTATGGTAACCTAATAATTATTTGTTTATGTACCGTAACATTCTGTTTCTTGTTCTATCTTTCCGTCATATTAATACTACTTAGTAACGATACCGAAATAATGCCCAAATTCATTTTCACTAGATATCACCTAGATGTAATGCATAAACAAATAATTTCAATTCAGCGACCACAACACTTTTGATGAAGTTGCAACACTGATTCGCCGACTGCTTATAATATTCTCGCCTTGTGGTTTTTTTTTTTTTTTTTTCGGATTGGAAATCGTCAAATGACCCCCCCACTCTGGGCGGAGCGGAAGGGCGTGTCAGACTTGTACTGACTAAAACCCATCCATGTTCCTTCTTTGCCCTTTGTGTTCCAGGGCCACGGTATCTCTTTCGAACAGTCCCGCAGCCCTGGCAGGCATCGGCCCTTGCGGACCCCTACTTATTTGCTGACATCTCTTTGAGGCGCACGTGGAACACGAACGCGCCGTCGACACGTCCTGTCGTCATAAGACGGCCGGACGGCGAGCTGGCCCATAACTCGCCGTCCACAGGCCCGCGCCTACGGTGGCCGGGAGCCACCATGTGACCCCCGACGCCCAGGGCGTCTCCCGCGGCGACTGGGACGTGAGGTTCTTTCCCTCTCACGTCCTGCCACCTCCTTCACTAGCATGACTGCTTCGCAGAAGGAGGTGACGGCTTCCCATTCCCTCTCGCTCCGGACCATGGCTTGAACCAAGGCCGGACGCGAGAGATCGCCGCCGCCAATCGCCGCTACGAGGACTCGCCTTGTGGTTACTGAATGGTTTTGTATGTTTGCAGTGGCTTATTGTGGGTTTTTTTTTCGCCACCAGTGGCCAACTAAAAATTCGCCACCTCTACTAATTTCATCATTAAGGGTTGCAAAAGGATTTTCCGTACGGTGCGGTCCGTACAAATGTGCATCAGCCTTAACGCAGTAATAAATACGAGCTAGGCGCCTCGACTTGAATCGACTAAGGGCTTAATTAAGGCTGAGTAACGGAACCCTCGGAGTATGTTTGTGTCTGTCTGTACAGTATGTTTACGCATAACGTATAGTTGTCAGTTAGTGAACACAAATTTGAGGCACAACAGATCTATGTGGCATTATCCGTTTAATATGGCAGGGTATGTAGGGTTAGGGTACTTTAATTAATTTTACTATTTTTGTACACACAGTAGACAACACAAAAAACCATTATAATATATGAGTACTGCTTAATGTTTAAAACCAGTTAAATTTTTTTGTTTTAAATTTATTTTGATTTTGCGCCAGAAATGTCAGCGTGGTCGGCGCGGCGGCGGCGGCGTCCCAGGCCGCTGCGCGACTTTGCTGACATCTGTCTTGATTGACGTATTTTTTAACTTGTGTTGTTTGTTTTATATTTTTATACATTATATTTAAGTTATCACGTAAGTTTCTTTTAAATTCTTATTTTAATGTTCAATAATGACTGAAGTGTCGCCGAACGGAGTGCCAGTCAACCTACCACATCGCTGGATGTCCTAGTTAGATGCCCACACTGTTCCCAAGCACGTTTTTTTAAGGGTGAAAGAGGCTTGAAGATACATTTGGGGAAAAAACATAAGCCTCATATTCCCCACAATGTTCCTTCTTCATGCCCTACATTTCCCACTCCCCTTACACCTGATCTACCCACTCAACCTTTTTGGAAATATCTTTCAAAATTAAAAACTACAACCCCTGTTTTAAAGAGAGTTCCTCGTGGCGCGCGACCTTCAGTAGCATCAAGTTTGGCGCGTTGTGTCCGCCTCGCCGCCCGAGAGAACTCTCAAAGTGCTTGGGAGCAATTACTCACCTTCCCATTTAGAATTCTGCATGTGCAAAAAAATTTGGCAAACAAAAAAACTTTAACAACTCAAATTAAAGACAACTGTAACATTTCGGCCCAAAGTTTTGACCCAAAATTTACAGTACATCCCCCCCAAAGAGGTTTATTGCATCATGTAGAATCTAAATTAGGCGAGGGTGATATCAGTGGTGCAGCTAGGATCATCTTTAGCAGCGATGTGGCCGCGCCGTACTCTCCAGAGACCCTTACAGCTCTGGAGAGTAAACACCCAGCCCCGGCAGATGACCTCACCTTCCCCGACCCCCCCATTCCAGAAACTAACACTCTACAAATTACAGCTCAGCAAGTATGTGCGGCCGTCTGCTCCTTTCGAAGTGGCTCTGCCGGCGGCCTCGACGGCCTGACTCCGCAACACCTTAAGGATCTAATTTGTTCAGGCGCCGGGGTAGCTGGTGAGTCCCTTTTGAAGGAGCTGACGGCCCTCATCAATCTCATGCTCTCCGGCAGTGTGAACGATGCCGTCATCGATATTTTGTACGGGGCCAATCTTTGCGCCCTGCGCAAGAAGGATGGCGGCATCCGTCCCATTGCCGTAGGGTCAACTTACCGTCGTATCGCAGCCAAAATTTGCTGCGCCTTTTACAGTGAAACACTGGCCAGTAAATTCCAGCCCCTTCAGCTTGGTTTCGGGTCCAAAGGGGGCTGTGCGGCTGCGGTACACGCACTGTCCACTTACCTTAAAAGTGATAAGGGTGAGGTCATCCTTAATGTCAACCGACATTAAAAATGCTTTCAACTCCGTAAACAGGGACACCTTGTTGACAGAGGTTCAAAAAGAAATACCCAAAATTTACAGTTTTCTTTACCAATGCTACAGGAACCCATCAAAATTACTCTATAAAGACAACCTTTTGGAATCAGCCGTTGGTTGCCAACAAGGTGATCCTCTTGGGCCAGTCAATTTTAGTTTAGCAATTAATCCAATTATTCGGCAGCTAAATTCTAAATTCAACTTATGGTATTTGGATGATGGAACCCTGGGTGGTGATGTGAATACAGTCCTAAAAGATTTAACTTTTTTAAAAGAAAAATTCAGTTCCATTGGCTTAGACCTTAACCTTTCGAAGTGCGAAATTTACCTTCCTGAAACCACTGACAGACAGTCTACCATTTATAAATTTAACTCTTTAGCACCAAATATCAAAATTACAGAAAAAAGTTCTCTTCACCTCCTAGGGTGACGAATCTTTTCCGTCGTTCATTGAAGAAAAAATTCAAAATTTTAATGATGTTTCGGAGCGACTTTTCAAAATTAACATTCATTCGGCCTTCACACTTATTCGATACTGTTGTTTTGGACCAAAATTCACGTATAGCCTTCGCTCCACTCATTTTTGGAAGCATCCGCAGCTTTTAGAAAAAGTAGACCAAATTATTAGGAACACTCTAACTTCAATACTTAATGTGGCCCTGGACGACCGAGCTTGGCAGCAAGCCACACTTCCCATTCGCTTGGGTGGTCTCGGCGTCCGCAAAATTTCAAGTATAAGTTTACCAGCCTTCCTCTCCTCGGTCTACGGTACCGAAAAATTAACCAGGGATATTCTGTCTTCCTCACTGGTTGATTTTGAGGTGCCTTATTCGACCGGTGCGTTGAACGCTTGGAAAATGGCTTGTCCCAATACGGATTTGCCCGACAACCTGTCCTCCCAGAGACAGTGGGACGTGCCGCTCTGCAGTATTGTACGGAATACCCTCTTAAACACGTCATTCAATACTGTGGAGCGTGCCCGTCTGCTGGCCGTAGGGGAATGGGAGTCGGGGTTATGGCTTCAGGCACTTCCGTCATCCACCATTGGCACTATGATGGATGACGCATCGTTCCGGGTCGCTACGAGTCTACGCTTAGGCGCTCCTTGTGTTGCTCCGCATCGGTGTCACTGCGGTGAAGCTGTTGACAGCCTCGGACACCATGGCCTGTCCTGCTACAGGAGCGCAGGTCGCATTGCACGGCACGCCAGCATTAACGACATTATTCGTCGAGCCCTTGCCAGCGCCGGCGTACCAGCGGTTTTAGAACCAAACGGCTTGGTACGTGACGATGGCAAGAGACCAGACGGCATGACGTTAGTGCCTTGGAAGTTGGGTAGGCCTTTAGTGTGGGACGCAACCTGTGTCGACACCCTTGCGCCATCTCACCTTTCAAGCACGGCGGGCTGTGCAGGCGCTGCTGCTGCGGCTGCTGAGATCCTCAAGCGGCGCAAATACTGTAACCTTATTGGTAACTACAGTTTTGAGCCGTTTGGGGTCGAAACGCTCGGGTCATGGGGCCCGAGTGCGCGTCTCCTTTTTAAGGAAATCTCTCGCCGACTGGTCGACACTTCGCGTGACCAGAGGGCTGGCTGTTTCTTTGGCCAAAGAATTAGCATTGCCATTCAGCGTGGCAATGCTGCCCCAGTCTTCTGGGCACGTTTCCAGATGACAGCGATGCGGAGGAGTACTTTGACGCCTAAGTGTCCTATTGTCGTCGTTGTTTAGATGTTTATATTTTCTTACTTTTAGTCTTATTTTTATCATTAGTTTAGTTCTATTTGTAGTCTGTATATAATGTAAATATAATTAATTTATTTTTGTTAAAAGTTGCTTACCTAATAACTTTATACAGATTGTACAGTCGCCAGCACATTATACCACAAACTATCAAATTTCTCTAAATGATCTTTAAACCATAAAATATTGATGGTTATTTTCAATATCGAATGAGAACATTTGATAGTTTTAGTAATTTGCTACGCTGGCGAAGATCATAATTTTAAGGTTCATTTGCAATAAAACTAAATTAATAATCAATCCATAATTTTCCCACTGCTGGGACACATGCTTCCTCTCTGAGAGGGGTAGGCTGAATTACACAATGCAGGTGTGATTGGTGCAGTGGTCTTAGAATTATTGATTGTAGAACATCTGCATTTACTCATGTGGTTAGCGCCTAACCTGGTGTCAACCTTTTTTATGCCACCCATGGGCCTCGGACTTGGCGTCGCCGTCGAGAAATATTTCTCGGGTATGCTGATTTCCTCACGATGTTTTGCTTCACCGAAGCAAGTGATAATTATATGCACATGAATCTGAACAATCAGAGGCGCGTCTTGGGTTCGAAGTCGAGACCTATGACTGCAGACGACAGTCGCACAAAAAGAATATCACTGCTTTTATCTGCTGTATCAATTAAAAAACTTCCTCCACCACTTCTGTCTTTGAATGGACGGTCGGATTGGTCACCGAGGTTCACTCGTTATTACGAGTATTAAATATTATTTCGCCTAATACCCGCGGTAATTTTGGTTGTTTCTTTTTAACTAAATACCTTCTTAAGTGGATCTAATTCTTAAATTATGTACTCGATGATTTTTGTGCACGGTATAACTCGAATGAGTTTATGTTGGCGCCAACTTAAATGAATTAAATGTATGAGTACTACTGAATAAATAAACAAATAAAATAAAACCATTTCTTCTTACAAAATACTGTTTAATAGTTAACCTAATCTTAAAGCTGATGATCACAAGAAAATTAAGTGCTATTATTGGCCGGTGTTGCTGATTGTCATTGTTCCTTCTTTATGTATGCTGACATTTGTTCTGCATACTTTTCCTTTGATCTCTCAAACATTGCCACATATACCTACAACAAAGGAATGTGATATTAGAGAAGTTATTCAATTAAAAATTGAATAATATATGGGGAGACTGACTGATAAGATAACTGTGTCGTCCCAATGTCAAGTAGGGTAAGGAAAAAAAATTTGAATTGACAAAAGGTGGTGTAAGAAGCATCCATCTGATTTGAATAGAGAATACCTTGATTCATTATAGTGTACACCTATGTGAGATAAAAATAGTCTTGGACAGTTATTGTATTCTGGTACTAATGAATTTAATTGGGCATTTCCTTCACTACAAATCATACTGTTAGTTAACAATCCAGTTGTTAACTAACAGTATGATTTGTCTGCAAAAGAGCGGGAGAAAAATATTTTTGTCTCATTTTGTGTTTACTACTGTTTCTAATAAGTGTCCTTGTCTCATAGTTATACTTATTTATTGACTTGTCTATACTATTGTCTATATTAGACAAAGTTAAATCGAAATGTAACATTCAATATAAAAAGAAATGTAAATGTTGTAAATTAGAAGAGATGTTAAAATTTTAATTATTCAAACATATTTTACTGAATTCTAATACCTTCAGTATATCTTATAAGCTGTGTAACAAGTTTGGTGTTCAATAAAGTGAATGTAACAAATGTTGTAAATTAGATTATACAATTATGATCATTCAAACATATTTCAGGGATCTCAAATATTATTGGTGTTCAATAAAGTTTATTCTATCTTACCCTTTTTTCTTCATTATTGAGTGCTCTCCAGCGTGAAGCCAGTTGTCTGGTGACCTCCTGCTTCGAAGGCTCTGACCCCAACTCAGAGTTAGCCTCGGCTACAACCAGGGGCCGCTGTTCTTGGCAAAATTGGAAGAATGCGTTGCAAGGCTTTTTAGGAGCATTTGGATCTCTTTCAGGCTAAAAGTACAAACAGACATTAGAAGTGTTACAAGTAGAATGGTATTTTACATTAACAAATGTTTAAATTGGTCAAAAATGCACTCAACACTACCTTATCAGCTTTGCTTTTCCTTTTAGGGCCAGGTTTTTTGGCACCACTTGCATTCTGCTTGTCTGTTTGTTTGGACACAGTTTGCGTCTTCCCTCCGGCTCGGGGTGGTCGTACTATCACCTCGGGTTTCATTTCAACCTCCAAACATGCAGTTCTGAACTGATCGCCATGCCTATCCAATCTGTACACCAACAATTTAATGTCCTTTCGGTAACGCTTGGTTATTTTCTTCGCTTCATGTATTCTGCAACAATATTAGACGCTAGCTCATTCACGAATACCGTTTAACAACAGAAAACAAGCTCAAAACACAAACCTATTGATAATTCTTTCGTTATCCTGTTGTAAGACTTCACATCGCTCCAACAACAATTGGTATTTTCGCCTATAAATTTCCTCTTCGGATGGTAAACTAACCATATCATCTGAGTCGTCAGAAATATTCGAGTTAATCTGTTGGACTGTCATTTTAATTTATTTCACAGCTTCAAAGTTCAACACGATCAAATTTCTTTTTATTTAGCTGTTGGCTGTCAACTGGTTTTAAATATCTTAATGTTGGTACTTCTGCTAAAACTCCTGTTGCACGAAACAAAAAGAAACTAATTTTATAGTCATCTCATTCTGGCCCAAGCAATGTAAAGTGATGTTGCCATCTTATTTATGCTAAATATGTTTGCTTTTTCAGTGAACTCGGCTGTGAAACTAATGGGGTGTGAAATTTTCATATAATATTTAAATATTTTGCTATCGAGAAACATTAAATGTGATATAGTGAAATCGTTAATTTTAATCAGGGGCGCAATTTACAGTTATATTGATCTTTATATTTAGTACCTACGGAGATCTTTATTCTTTACCACCAACATTAAGAATGTTGCGGAAAACCGGAAATGCGCTAGGTAGTAGCGGGGGGGGGGGGGGGGGGATTTTCATGCGCGGTAAATTACCTTCGGACAAAATACGATTTTCCGTCTGACTCCGTGTCGATTCAACAGCGATTGCGCGCATCGTGATTCGTACAGGGTTCCGAAGAAAATTACATCGATCGTTCATAAACACTGCTTGTTCAGTGTGAACTCTGCAGTGCTGTGCATATCAATTAACTTGAAAACATGGTAAAAGATTACATTAGTATAGTTTTTTCTATTAAAAATATTCGTGTAGAATGCTGAGTGAAGTGAATTTCGTTTATTGACGGCAGGAAAAACAAAACACTACAAATGAATCCGATGTACAGCAATGAGATGGATACCAATGCTATCAAAGCGAAATATTATGATTTTTGGTTTCATAGTATTATCATTGGTTTACTTATTCTATGCGTTGAATTCTTGCACAGTTGACGAAAATAAGGTAAGTTGTGTTTTAAAATAAATAACAGACCTACTTCTTGATTGTTGTTTTAATTTAATAAATATATTTTATTATTTCCTATTGTCAGCCTGTGATATCAGATAACCCAGTACAGATAGGCCTATTATGTATACAATAGGTTTATTTTATTTATTGCCCTATGTACTTAAATATTCCATGCGTTCCATTAATTACTAACTTTTAAATATAGTGCTATTTTTTCAGTTCACAATAAAATACATACTATTGAAGCAGCACATTTCAAAGTTCAGAGCAGTAGGAGTGCGCTTCGCTTCGCTGCTAGGATTCAACGTAGGCGAGAGCTACGAGTACAGGCGATTGAAGCGGAACCAGGTCCCGGTGAAGAGACTACCCGACGCACTTATAATAGGTGTCAAAAAATGTGGCACGAGGGCTTTGCTGGAGTTTTTGAGGTGGGTTACTAGGGGTATGGGTATCGTATTACCCAGTAACTGGGTTATGAAGTTCCGTTAGGCAGTCACTCCGTGTATTCAAGTGCGGTCCGGTTATACTGGAAGACGACCCAATATTTATTATGTAGCTAAGTCATTATCATTCTCTTGCCCTTGTCCCAATTCATTTGGGGTCGGCGCAGCATGTCTTCTTCTTCCATACTTCTCTATTACTCGTCATCTCTTCAGACACCTCCTTTCGTGCCATATCATTCTTCATACAGTCCATCCATCGTTTCTTTGGTCTTTCTTACTCTTATACCCATCCACAGTAAAGTTATGTATAACTTTCCTCACGACATTTTCCTCATTCCTCCGCATCACATGCCCATACCACGACAACCGATTACCACACAACTTTTTAGTCACCGGCGCCACTTTCAGACTTCCTTTTATGTACTTATTTCTTATTTATGTAGCTAAGTAAAGTATATAATATTATGTTTGTATTTAGTAGTCTTACATATTGTGTTAATTATTTTGTTTTGCAACTTCAGATTACACCCAGATGTCAGGGCTGCTGGGTCAGAGGTGCACTTCTTTGATAAATTCTATCATAAAGGCTTCGAATGGTATAGGTAAGATTTCTATTAACTAGGTATAATATATGAAAGTTTATTTTTGGTCCAGATATGAGTTTAGAAATGGTAAGTAGTAAGTAGCTCCAAAAGTTACTAATTTAATTGTATATTTTATCACTTATAGCTGTAACCCGCGATTTCACCCGCCTCTCGGATCCTTAGGGTCGTTCCGTGATGGTAAATAGCCCATCTTTCTCGAAAATTGGGCTATCAAATTAAAAAAAAACTAATCCGACTCATATTTTTTTAAATATTAGATAGATTTTATTCATTCTTGCGGCTTACGTACCTACTTACTATTTTGAATAACAAATTATTCGACAAATTGAATTGTAATTAATTCATGGACACACTTTATTCGACCTGCAAATAGCGCATAAAGCGGGCAATGATAAGTAGAATATCAACCAAAATAAAATATATTTTTAAAAAAATTAACTTTCAGAGATAGAATGCCACCAACGCTTGTTGGCCAAATAACGATGGAGAAGACCCCTTCATACTGGGTGACAAGGTCAGCCCCGAGACGAGTGTATGCCATGAACCCCAGCGTCAAACTGTTAGCAGTGGTGCGGGATCCCGTCACTCGAGCCATCAGTGACTATACGCAGTCAGCCAGGTAATGGCGTTTTTTTTTTTATCAATAAAACCTAGGAATATTATTAGGGTATTTGAGCCATTGCGAGGCACCTTATTGCCAGGACACCGATAATTTCAGCCATTCAGCCACTCATCACCGGGCTCAGCTTACGGGAACCACGAATTTTTCGTTTTGATTCCATACTTCGCTAGGATTTGTTTGGTACAAAAGCAAACCCGTAGGCACTGAATTATTCTTATTACACTATGTAATTGTCCATCGGGGTCCTAATATTGTCCTTCTTTTACAGTTTTCTTTCTCAGATCAACTAAGACGTTTATTGATTACCTTACAGTAAAAGACCATCCCTCCCTCGTTTCGAAGACTTGGCCCTAGTGAACAGCTCGGCAGGTTGGGTCGGGGCTCCCTCGGTGGTGGACGCATCATGGCCGCCCGTCCGACTGGGCGTGTATGCGAGGCCGTTACGACGGTGGCTGCGACGGTTCCCGAGGCCCAGGTTACTGCTAATCAGTGGGGAGAGGCTGGTAGCTGATCCTGCTGCTGAAATGGCTCGAGTACAGGTGACAATGGTCTTTGTGGCTTTCTGACGTTCTTAGTAGAATTTTGTGAAGATCCATATGGACATGTGATACAGAGGAATGAGTTTTGAGTATGAATGTGGATAGTTTTACGAGTATGGCCTAGGGGCAGAACAAAGAAACGATGGATGGACTGTGTGAAAGTTGATTTGAAGTTGATATGCTTAGAATGGGGCTGACTACTTGGATGGCGACTACTTAATGAATTAGAGAGGAAGACATTCTGAGCTGAACCTAAATAAATTGGGATAAGGACAGGAGAATAATAATGACTTTTATTAGAACTGAAAATTGATAACCTGGAGCTGGGGCATATTATAAGTACAAAATCAGTCTCAGATTTTTAAATCTAATACGTAGTACGTGGTAGTTACGTCCAACTAGGTTACACGATAGGCTTAATTGAGTGCTTTTCCCATAGAAGGTTTTTATGGAGCTATAATAAAGATCTCTATTCTCTTACAGGAATTTTTAGGCCTGAAACGGGTGATAACTGAGAAGCATTTCTACTTCAATTCTACAAAAGGTTTCCCTTGCCTCCTGAAATCTGAGAGTCGGTCTACTCCTCACTGTCTAGGTAAGACTAAAGGCCGGAGCCACCCACACATAGATCCTAGAACTTTAGAAAGACTGAGAGACTTCTACAGGCCATTCAATGAGAGATTCTACCAGTTGGCTGGGATGAACTTCGGATGGCCTTGAAATGTTGTGATTTTGAATTTTTGGTATACGGTTTGAGAAAGAACAGTATTTTGTACGATTAAGGACTGTGTGCTAAATAAAACTTTGGGCAAAATGCTCTTTATGTACCTATCCTGAAAATGCTCAGGTGATATCACTATTAGATAATTTAAAGTTAACATATTTTGACTATTCGCACTATATACTTATCTGTACTCTATATTCTATAAGAAAATTGATATTTCACCACTCTGTTACGATAAAGTTAATTCCTCTAAGTGTTGTTTTTGAACTTGGCAACATAGTTTTGTCATTTATGTTATATTTTATTGTTATGTTTGCAATTTATTCAAAATTATAACCAAACCGATTCCATTCCACTAAAGGTAACAAAGATATAAAAAAATATTATAAAAAGTTTACCTTATTCGAATAATTCGCATAATAATTTTATTCGGAGCTGTATTTATGCGGGTATTTGCTTCCTAGTTCCTAGTCGGCATTCCTTACTAAAGTGTTCGATTTGATATCATTTATGATCGCTTCATAATTTATACGATTATGAAGTCATATCATTATTGTATTAGCAAGCTTATTTAGGTGAAAAATGCTAAGTATTTCATCTTTAAGTGAGAATGTTTGGAATTCGGAAACGAAATTAGAGTGGTATATGATAGTCATATTATACCGTTGAACTAGCTATTTGACTATGTCGTTTGATGGCGGAAGCTGCAATATTGACTAGCAGATTGGATGGTTGGTATGTGACCCGAAAAATATGAGCCAACTAATAAATTTAATGCGTCAGGCCAATTAAAACCATTTTCATTTAGAACGGTTACTACAGGGTGTAAACAGACCCTTCATGAAGCCGTCAACCAAGCATTCTGTACATCAAAGTAACTTAATGAAAAAATTAATGCTGCGAAACGACTTTTTTATTGGGGTGGAAAATCACTTTTTACGATAGGACTTAATGTAACGCACTCAATACATTGTGCTGATAGATGGATTAAATAGTACGGGGGTCTTGAAGGTGTTTAAAGTAAAAATCTTACATTAGAAATATGTATTTAAAAAAAAAAAATGTAAAAAAGTTTGAATGTTGACCTCCAATATCTCCGTAACTAGGTTTCCAGGTATGGTCTAGAACAAAAAAAATATCGCAATGACGTGGAGAACAAATGCCTTTCAGCTTCGTGAAGGGTCTTTTTACACCCTTTATAATTCTATCTACTCCTGGAAAGAAGATTTTGAATTAACATAATTTATGTCAAAATATTTAGTAGAAATTCCTATTTTCCAATCATTGAAAATGTTACCATTAATGATATTAGAACCCGAAGGTTGTGTACTGTGAACGAATGAGAGATAGACCTAGAATAACGTGCCATGTAATTTAAGTAGTTCATTTACATACAATTTAAAGCTTTTATATAGACTTCTCTATAATCGTAAGTTGTGCCCTAAGTTGGTTTAGAATCTATTTCTGTAATATATATTTTATGAGTGTCAAATACAGCGTCACTATTTTTAACCTTTTGAACGCCAGTGTCACATATACGTGACAAGCAAGTGCGTGCCCTGTAAGCCAACGACACAAATATGTGACAAAAAATGCGGTGCACTAAAACACGAAAAAACAATTTAGTTTTGGAATCCCTATTTTTTGTAGGTATTTCTGATGAAATTGTGACTTGACGTGGAGGGCAAGCGCGTGCGTTTAAGCTCTGGCCTTCAAAAGGTTAACCGACTCCACGACACGAAGAGGTTTTGTATGTGACGCGATTTGAAACATTCTAGTTTTACCAAAAAAATAAGACTGCCCCATTAATAGTACTGATAGTAGTCGCAAACGCGACTGCATAGCATGAGGTCTTGAGTGCGATTACCAAGTCGATCAAACTGTTATTGGGATTAATGTGGGGGATTTTGTAGGCTTTGGATACTAAATATTAAATATTATACGTTTTGACTGTCAAAATCAATTATGTACTCCTGTTATACAGGACAAGATATGTATGAATGACTACTATTTTTTAAATCGAAAGAGTAGAGAGAAGTCTAGATAAATATTGTAATGTAGTGTTAGGGACCTCATACACTTGGTCACAACCATGACTGGCCGGAATTTTGAACAAAACTGATCGTATGCTTGTGCGACCAAACTTTCTTCCAGGTTTCGACCAAAAGTCGCTTCAGAGGCCACGTCGTGGTCGTGTACGCGAGGTCTCTTAGTTTTAGGTATACATATTTGCACTGAGCCCTCCGAATCACATGTGCCATGTAGCTGCTTAGTAGACTAGATAGCTAATTATTTGTAACACTAAGGCTGTTTTAAAGTTATTTAAATAAAATACACTTATAACATTTTAACGGGTGTTTTATTTAGTATTCGATATTTGTTTAGTTATTATTTTATGGTGACAGAGTTACTTAACAAAATGGGTGTCTGATAGATTTTAGAGAGAAAATACTTGGCTCAGGCAGCAGCCCTACCATTGACAATGAATTCAAGCGACTAGTATCGACGTTTATCATGACCAAAAAAGGCGAATTAAAAAATTGTAGGTACCGTGTCGGTAAACGATATGTAAAAGATTGCTGACCATAAATGAGGTCCTGGGTTCTCAAGACGGCCAAAGTGTTACTAGGTTTTTCCATCTGGAATTTCTCAGTAGCAGTCACGGAGTCTGGATTTGTGCCCGGTTGACGGCAATAGGCTCGCCCTCTATTACATGGGACTGCGAAATGTGGGCGTTATTATGTACATAGCATAGCATAAGCATAATCAGCATATTAATGTTCCCACTGCTGGGACGCAGGCCTCCTCTCTATGAGAGGGAATGGGCTATAATCCACCACGCGGGCCCAGTGCGGGTTGGTAGATATTATTAGGTACACCTCTGACTAACCCTTCGGGGATTACAGGAGTAATGTTATATTAATAGTAGATTGCCTTAACTTGACAGAGTTCTCGCCGGTGAACACACTTCACCAGCGAGAACTCTGTCAAATAAACACCTTATTTTAGTTGCCTGATCTAGTCGCTTCTCGGTTATCGCGGTAGGGCAGGAGTCTTAGCGAAGAAAATACTTCCACTCTATACTAAATCATTACTAGACAAATTAGGGTGGTGATTACTTAAATAAATAAATACTTTTTGCATCAATACTTTTTTAGACTTCAAACAGTATATGGGTTGAGCGCTAAAACATAATTTGGCGCAATATAAAAATATGTAAACATCAGCTACATAAAATGGACGTGCTTTCAATTTTGGCATAAAACTCTTTATTATCTGTAAAACATAATTCAGTTTATATTAACTACTACAAATTACATTGAATTAAAAAATCTTAGAATATTTCAGTATTTCTGTAATTCTAAAGTCAAGTAAATTTTAAGTTGTTATCGGCTGTGTATATAATTATAGTACGTGTGTATAAGCCTTTTACATCAAATATTATTTCTTGATCTATTAACAGTCTTAATTAAATGTTTATTTCATTCAGGAGAAATACAAGTAAAAGAAAACAATCACACTTAAGACTTGGAAGAAATAATAATATCTTAAGAATATTTAGTTCCTATATTTTGTTTAATGTTTATAAATATTTTGTACAAAATATTTACGCAAAACTTACCATTAAATATTTTATTCTACATCGCTATTTGGAACATAAATAGGTAAGTCTATGGGATTCATTTGTAAGTATGAGATGGATCCGGTACTGACTATAGCAAAGACGACTGGTACGTTATCCACATATTTTGAATGTAGAGACATTACATGCGCTGCCGGTGGGATACCTGATGATTCACTGAAATAGAAAATAGGCAATTAAAAAAATTAAATATAAAACAACTTTTTTTATATGCCGCTGCCTTCCCACTGCTGCGCATAGGTCTCCTTCAAATCTCTGTCCAGCTCCGTTTCGAACCAGCTCGCATTATGTGCATCTAAGGCGCGTCGCCCACTGGTCAGAAATAATTTTTCTTCTTTCGTGTCGATGGTACTTGTTTTTTTTTTATTTTTTTTTTTATTTGTCTCGTTCCCACTGCTGGGCAAAGGCCTCCCCCATATCCTTCCAGGTACTCTTCCCCTCCTGCGCCACCTCGAACCAGCCTTACGACTTGTTTAAATTTCTAATATTCTTCAATAGAAAATTAAAATGCAATAATTACTTAAATTCAACTTACTCCATGCAAATAATTCTAAAATGCGGTTTCGGTGGATTCCTTTTCCTAAAGTTTTGTACATTTCTGTTGTACACATCAAAATCTATTCTCAGACAAGTTTCAGTGTCAATTTCTTTATTATTCTCTATGATTCTTAACTTCTGGAGAAGTGTGGGCATATCTGAGTTATCCTCAAAATCTATTAGTGGTTGCAAACCAGTGTTACAAAGTTCTGAGTCAGCTAGGATTTGTGCCTTCTGACTTTTAAATGCAATATTAGTTTCTTCTAAATACTCCAGAAAAGATAATTTTGCTTCCAACCAATTTTTATATGGTTGGAAGTGGTTTTTCATGTAATCATACAAGAACAGCTCTTTATTACTAATCTCAAGGTTCATTGAACGTTTAGAAACAATTTCTGCTCTTCCGAAGTCTTTTTCATTCGGTAACCAAGCTTTATTAAAAGTTTGCATAAGTTCACTATATTTGATATGGTCTCCGGCAGCCTCTGTGGTGGCAGGATCTATTATAATTTGATCGGAAGTATTATTCTCTTTACTCGTGCCTGGATTGTTAAGAGACTGTTGTCTCTCTTTGCGACGTTTCAGAATATTGAATGGGTTCCTCAATTTTTTCGAACGAACTTTTACTTGTTCTTCGATTACACAATCAGATTCTGAACTAGAGTCGAGTGTTATACATCGTTTGTCAATAACTTCGTAAGCCTGATCCAAATAAACATCGGCATTATAAGATTTATTAAACGTTTTGATCGCCTTAGAGAAAGCTCTTCTGTGAGTAGCGGTAGCTTCATCCTTAGTTTCGAGGTCTCTTAATCTCAATGCTAATTGTCTAAGTCTATACAGATTTTCATCAAACTTGTCATCGTCTTCTTTTTCTAGTCTAGGTTTTTTACTTTTAGATTCTTCATCATCATCCAGTTCTATGGTTTCTACAATCTTTTCTTCATTAACCACATCAAAATGTTCAGTTAGTCTTAATCTAGTTTTATACCTCAAATTGTAAGCGTGTAGTAGACCATGCAAGGTTTCAAGATTTCCCATATCAGTATTACCAGATATAAGGCTCTGTCGCATTCGAACCGCTAAATTCTTTATGCCTTGAAAATGAGCTGATTTTCCACCTCTCGTTCTTTTCCTAGTGTTATTACTTATATTATGATTATTTGGATGAATACTATAACAAGGCGGCCTTGGTGGATACTGAAGGTACTGGAAACGAGTTTGGAAAAACAACAATTGGCAAAAATTTACATTAGATAGATTATTTTGCGGCCGCCAAAATCCGTAAGGTCTAAAAGGGTTATACCTCTGAAATCTTCCTGGCGGGAAAAAGTTTGGATTCTGAGGAAAATATGTACTGAGCACTTCAGAGGTACTTCTAATTCTTCTTATGTTAGTACCGTTAACTTCATCGGAACTTGTGTAAGCCATGGGTGATTCAGACGACGCAGACCTGATAGATCTCATTACAATATTCTGCAAGTTTAATGTGTAGGCTGCTTTATTAACAAATATATTTTTCGGTATGAATTGTTGTTCTGGGGCATTTATGGTGACTACACATCCTCTTGAGAAATCAGGAATATTTTCGAAATACCTCTCCATAGTTTTTGAGTCACTGGGTCTTAGTTGCCTTTTCGTAAGTTTCTCCATTTTGGCCAAATAATTGTATGAATCGCCATCTTCAATGTAGTCATTATTTTGTGTTATTTTATTCTCTGTCGCTGTGCATTTGTTTAAATCACTCGGATCATTCTTGTTTGGCACTTCTAAATGTTTTGCGCTATCTCCGTTACTCTGGGAGCCTGTGAAAAATATAAAAAGTCAATAAAATCCAAGCTATACACTAAGCTTATACTGTCACTTACGGGATATCTTCCGTGATTGTACATTATTTTGAGCTCCAGATATTTCGACGCTGTTGCAAGCGCCATGATCGCGGGATATCCCGTAGGTGGCAGTATAAGTTTAGTTGTAAACCGTGAAAGCTTAAAACAGTTTTTGAAGCTATACACTTTCTAAGATTTGGAAACCGCATTCTAATTAATCAAAGAATGACATATTGTATCGTAATATAAACTATTACCAGCTTCCCTTTTCTTGACTTCTAAGCTAGTGGCAGAAACAGCATCTTTACTGGTTTCAACCACTTCCACTGAAACATTATGAGCATTGTCCTTGTAGAATATTATCCTATTTACTTGATTAAGTTACTATTTCTTGCAAAATCAGTGTTTATAATAAAAAAAATGTGTGGTATTAAATTAGATATTTACCAAGATCAATTGGAGTATCAGATGTTTTTGTGATTGTTGTTGATTCCACAGTTGAACTAGTTTCAACGTCTTTAGATATATCATCATTTTCTTCCATTAAAACAACATCTGAAAATTAAATAAAAATAAATTAAGGTCTAACAATACGATTCTCACTCTTTTTCATTGTTACCTTCTTTAAAAAGAATTTTATCCATACCTGCTTCTTGATTTTTGGTACATATCTCCATACTGTCGATTTTATTCTCATAATTTTTCTTGTTTTCTGGTATTGTAGAGAATATTTCTTCAACAGTCTCAATTTTATTTATATCAGCTGTCTTTATTTCAGCGAAATCATTAACTTCCATTATATTGGGAGACTCATTTTCTTTAGCCACACTATTTTCTGCATTTAATTGTTCTGCTATTTCTTTACTATCTCTAACCTCAACCATTTCAACAATATTCACATTTCTTTCACTGCCTTTATCTTGTTGCTGATCAGGGATTTGTTCTTGTCCGTTTTTATTCACTTGGTTAGCCTGTGATTCTATTGCTGACTCACGATTTTCTGAATTTTCAATCGTTTTCTGAATATCATCTTTTGGAGTTTCAGCCATTTCGGAATCAATAACTGTTTCAGTCATTTCAGAATCAGTAACTGTTTCAACTATTAGTATATTGTCAGTCTTTAAATCACTGACTGTGTTTACTATTGGAGTATCCGATTGAGCTTGCTCACACTCATTAGTAGTACTAATTGCTGAAGACTCTTTACTTTTAGGTTCGTTTGATATGGTCATTACTGGTGAAGTAACATTTTCAGAATTATTGACTGTGGAAACTATAGATAAATCAACACTCTCTGATTCTTTTTCTGTGCTGACTATTGAGAAATCATCACTTTTAGGTTCATTTCTCAAACTGGCTATTGGTTCAACAACTTCAGATTTATTTGTGGCAGCTGTAGGTGAAACAAAATTTTTAGATATAACATCCATGCTAAATGATTCTGGATCAACATTCTTTATTTCATTTTTTATATTGCTGTCATTTTTTTTCGTATCACCAACTTTAGGGCCTGTATGTCTAAATACTCTGTAGCCCAGTCTACTGAGTGATGCATACACTTTGTATTGTGTGATAGTTGTTGTTGAGTTAAGTAGTAAGGAATACGCTTTTTGTAATGACACTGTAACGTCATTGTGTTTTAGTAGCAGACAGTTCTGAAAAGAAAACAGTGGTTATTTTCTTCAAGAATAAGTAATTGTACATGGTATTGCAGAATTTATAATTTAAAGGAGCAGGGTTTATTATTAATAGAAAGGAAAGAAATGTTTATGATAAAATCTAACTAAATCAACAATGAGACAAACTTTAAACATGAAGATATTACATCATACAAGTGACTTACAACTTCCATTAAAAACAAGGCTTCTTCAGGCAGAAGGTATAGTGTCTTGCCAACATTGTGGCCCAGGTACTGCCAGTACCCACCAGTCTTTTGTGTAACCTCGGCAAGCATCAGATCATCACGCCATTCTGCATGACTAAGTGTGCCACTGGAATTACAAAGAATTTTGTTAACATAAAGCAGGGTTTATAAAAGTTTACATCAACAGACCAGTTTCAACTGTTAAGTTGGGCAGTTTCATTTATCAGCAAGTCAAAGCTGCTCAACTTATTTTGAAAGTGTGCCAAAATTTTGATTCTGTGTCAAACGGTGGGCCAACTAGTAAATAAAACTTTGATGTTTGTTTTTTGATAACAGTTTATCTATTAATGTCGTGACTTTAGCAAAGAAGATCCGGAATAACCAAGAGACCTTAGAATTTAGGATGCATCGAAAATTTTTAGCACACCACCTCGAAAATGTTCTATTTTCTTTTAGAGCATTAATTAATTAAGCTACCAGGCAGGCTAAAAGCCTCCTTTTATTAAGTAAATTCGGGGTGGCAGGCCAGAAAATAAAAGAGGCGGCGTTTGCCTCTCTCAGTTTGCGGCCCGGGGCCATAGCCTGGCCTAAAGATAAAAATACGCCGCTGTCATACAATCATACAATGATTGTGAAGATATTGTCGTAAAAAATTGTATCCATAAGTGTGGTTTTCGGATTACTGTGATTTCTAGCTGGATATTGGCTTGTTGAGGATGGGTTCATAATAAGCAGTAAATACCATCTTTATGAAGTGAGTTTTATTCTGTTTACACTTCACAATTTGATAATATGTTTACACTTCACAATTAATAATAAAGACATGACATGACATAAGCAAAATATTATGTAAACAGAAAATTGCAAAGTATATTTACTATCTACTTTGCAGTGCCAAAACAATCTTTTCTAAAGGCTTCTAGAACAAATGAGATCATTTTCCTGTAATATTTCGGATATCAAAGAAGTATTTTGATGGTGATATGAGTTTTGTAGTTTTCCATGTGTCCCCAGTGGTGTGCCTAGGGGCCAACAATACAGCAAGCTCATAAGGCAAGCACACTCTTCAGAAACCCTAATATTATGAAGAGAAGTAGGTTATTAGGGCAAGCCCTATAAAAGGTTTGGCTTCAAGTCTAACCAAATACAGATGAATACCAGTGCTTTACATAAAGGAACTGCCTATCTAATGCCAATTCAGCTAAGTTGTTACTTTTTTAGTGTGAGTTAAACATTCAGCATCGGCTAAAATAAGCCGAAGTATTGGCCAAAGCCGAAGGTTACTAACAAGGACTGTTTTAAGCTTTCACGGTTTACAACTAAACTTATAATCTCACTTACGGGATATTTTCCGTGATATCGGGAGCTCAAAATAATGAACAATCACGGAAGATATCCCATAAGTATTTATGTCTATTTTTGGTTTTTATATGGGTCTTGGACCTGAAATAAATGGAATTTATTTATTTTATTTTTATTTATAAGTGACAGTATAAGTTTGGTTATTAACAAGTGCCGAATTAAACAACTGCGACAGAGTGAGTCAAAAATTTCATAATGTTATTATTTTTTTAAAGTTGCAAGATACGTTTAGTCAACATAGACTTTTAATTACATCATGATTTGCCTAACTAAGTATGCTGGGGTCAGGTTCCAGTTTAACCGAATGCAGCTGAATACCAGTATTTTACATGGAGTACCTGTCCTCCACAACCCAGTTAGTACTGGGTAATCAGACTTTCGGGCCACTGCACCGACTAGTTGACTACCTGTAACAACTATCAAAGAAACAACAACTACAAATGACAACCAGGCCCAGGCCCCTGCGTGGCCCCAGGATCACGCATCCACGGACCGACCTTGGCAAACACTGCCTTACCTTGGAAATCAAATCGATATAGACTTTTCATTTTAAGTTAAACACTTTTACCCAATCTTGAACAGTATTTTCTTAAGGTTAATAAACCTGCTTCAGCCAAAGGTTGTGTTGATAGCGGATTAATCGGCTTCAGCTTTGGCCCAAAAATTAACCTATAGTCAGAGACTACTTTTTTATCATTCGCTTACCATTTCTCAATCCTCTCTACCTCCACCAAGTACTTGCGAGCCTCTAAGGCGGCTTGTATCTGCTTCTGTTCCAGCCAGGAGCCATTGGGTGCGACATCTTTCAAGCCAACCTCAGGTAGAGATGCATCTATCTTTGTTATGCCTTTAGCAACGAGGGCTTCACCACTGAAAATAATTAGAATAATTTTGTACTTACTATAAGAAAGTGACATCAAAGCATGAAGTTTTAAAAATTAAGATCTTGGACTAATAAAACTAGAGTCTAAGGGAAAGATTATTATGTTTTTAAAACAAAATAACAATAGTGAGATAGGAGTAAGGGGCCATATTACCAAATATTTCGTGAATGATTAAATTAAATCCAGTGACTCAATAAAAGAACTGATTTATTGGCAGGACTGCCAGATTGTATAATTGGATACAAAAACTGTATAATTAGGTTACTGATTGTATCCTCTTTGTATCCCGGACCCTCATGTATAATTGGATACAGAAAGCCTAAATTCTATAGGTAATCTGAGTTTTCTATGGTGATATTTTTTGAGTTGCCCTATAGATGCGCGTTAAGCCTGTGAATACTGTAATAAATAAAAAAAATAACGTCGGTAAGTTCACGTCATTAATCATTATTGTGTATGTTTAATAATTTTTAAGCACTGTTTGTATCCTGACTTTCTATTTTGTATAATTTCAAAAACATTGCCGAATAATTTAAAAATGTCTACTGGCAGCCCTGTTTTTTGGTCTCTTTAAATGATAATTTAGGTATCTACACGAATAAGATCTTTTCTTAATGGAATATGGGTGAAACGAGGTAGTAATTCCGGAGATTCTATTTCAGACAGTACCCTGGTAGTTTAGTAAGTCAATGATGAAATGGGAAGTAACAGCTGATTAGCAAATTCATGAAGTAGCTAATAAATAGTTCAATAAAATATGTACTTGTCTCTACGCTTTATAGTTCCTGTGGTTGATACTTTGTGTGAATATTTCTAAGATTTGTTTTTTATTTCTATAAATACCGCATAAGGAAAATTTAGCGAGTACGTATCGTTTTTGTAAATTATTGCGGGTAATGATGTTTAAAAGGAATTAGTTTTACTTACGACAATACTCTAGGTTTCTCCATTGTGTTCTAAACTCGGTTCATATCTATTAATTGTGTTCACAAAACCCGAAAACATTAAATCGTGTGTATTTTTCATCAAATTGTTATTGATTGACGTTTGACTGAAAAAAAAGAGGTAATGGAATGGAGCTAAACATTTCTTAAATGCGCGAATTTATTCGATTATGTGAGATACCGCTATATCCTTCATAATATGAAGAAAGAGAAAAAATATCTCGATGCAATAAATTTTCTAAAACATGGAACTCAAAGATTGTCATAATGCAAGGTGTTGCCACATATTACTAGAATCGAAATATGATGTTACAAAAAAAAGTTGCCAAGAAAAAAGGTAATTTTTTTCATAAATCCAAAACCAAATAAAAATAATTTCAAAGAAGAAGCCTCGGTACTACTCTCATTAAAATACCTCAGAAATAAAACTGTTGTTGAAAATGAATTATAGCATTACTACAATTTGGCAGTGGCAACATGCAAACAAATGAAATTAACTTTTCATTTCACCGTTAGATGGTGTGGATAGTCACGAATCAAGCATCAGAGACCAAAATAGAAAAGGTTTCCCGCAATTTGTCCCGCGATCAAAAAGTGCACTGAATTAAGTTTTTAAATAATTCAAATGAATCCGTAATAGACTTCCAGTTTCACTAAGTTAATAAGTTTTTAACACACTTAAATTTGTAGTAGGTAGATAATGTTCCCACTTCTAAACTACTATTGGTAGGTATTAAGCTGATTTAGATTGTCACAAAAAGTTTAAGAAGTAGGTAGGTACTTGAAGCAAGTAATTCATTGCAATAATAGGATAGGACCTGCAGCCTACTGTCCTAACAATTTGTGTCAAGTCTACGTAGGTACCTACGATGTCTGTTTGTTGTATCGGTATACGAGAAAATTGGGGTACCTAGCATTTGTTCTTTCGTCACATGGCTAATTATTTTCATTCACCTTTGCATTGAGTAGGAAAAGTAGGTATTGTCAACAGACTGTAGATAGGCAGGTAAGTAGTAACAATATTTCTATACATTCTCATGTCGGTCTGTGAGACTGTGTAGTTCTTCTAAAATACGCGACAGGTTTTGATGTAGTTATACCATATTTCAGATCGCAAAGCTTTAGAGCATTTATTCCGGAAGGTCTAAGTGTAGGTATTATACATTGATATTAGACTAAAAACTAGATTTTTTAACAAGTCCCAAAAACCTTACTAACGTTCTATCAATAAGTACCTAAGTACATAGGTACCAAACACAAAGTCCTTAGTATTCTATGTAGATTTCTACAGTACTAAATAAAATATACCGAATTAATGAAAAGTTTCAGCAACATGAGAAAACCATACTCATTATAAAAGTAGGTGATTTAATAGCCCAAAACTGTACCTACAATTTCAAAACCAGTAGGTACAGATTGCAATTAAATGGGACGGTTGAAGCTCTGTAAATGAATCGACGTTCAATGGCCGAGAACAATTTAATTGAAAACTGTTCACACTAATAATAACTAAAAGGGAACGTGAACTCAATTCCCAGCGCCCGTTTACTATCACAATTCATCTACTCAAAATGTATTATGTATCTGCAATGGTGCAGCGCGCAGCGGCGGCATTGGCTGACTGCAAAAACAATTAACCGGAAGTTCGGAACAACACGACCCAAAGATGTACGGCGCGACAACCCCACTCGAAGAGTCAAGTTCGCTGACTTTTTAATTTAGTTGGGTAACAACAACACAACCGTAGCGTAAGCTACAAAGTCGTAGACTCTCGTAGTAGCTACGTTGTAACGTAGCACGTCGGAAGCATGCATAACGCGTATCGATTAGTCTCCCGGAATTACCCGACGACAGACGACCGAAGCCGAACGCGTCCGACTTCGCCCGAGATCTACGTCCATGCATAGCGGAAGTAATGAAATGTACAGAAAGATATGAACCGGAAAAATTGTCGCTCTCTTTTTCTTCACGTCGCGTCTTATCCGGATCCCTAAAAAGGCTTCCTTTGTCGGTTTTCCCTTTCAGCACATTTCGCCTTCGGGCTGTAACGAATGGATATTTATATCAAAAATGACAGAGGGGCGACGACAATGCATTCAAATTGAATAAGTCAGTTCACACTTTTTAATTTGGTAAAAATATTTACATACTGAACAGGCAGTAGGTACGTTCAAACTTTTTTTTTAGAGTACCTACCTGCTTTAAAATTAAAAATTCCCTTTCATACTTATAACAAAGACACCCTTTTATAGCTGCGAGAGCTACCCAAGTTCTATAATGGAAAAGCGTCATTAAAGTTGTAGTTAATTGGCTATATGGTGAGAGCCTAGTCGGGATGTCGCCGGGAAGTTCCCGTCGCGTTACGACCGCAGTTGGCGAGGGCTGGAGGCGATTTAACGTATTGTAATGTGAGTTTATACGACGTTCCTCCCCCTCGGCCCGACGCCTTGCAGCTAATGCCATAGCTCAATGATAGTCGCCAGTTCACGCACGCGGAGGCCCGGCCGACATCGATTCAAAGAATTTAAAATTTTGAACTTCAATATTCGAATCGAAATCGAACCGTCTGTTTACAGACGATCGAAGGGCAGGGATGGGGTGGCGCACCCCAAATACGTACCATGTTATTTATGGTATATTTTGACGTGCTCGCTCGCTGCTAACTTCAAGTCGCGTAGGATAATGGGGTGATGGATAGTGTTATCGGTCGCTACTCATGGTGTTCCGCGTTCAACTCGTGCATTTATTATTACAGTGTATCGTGGAAAACCCCATATTCAATTGAAATTGTGGTGAACAGTGTTCTTTCAGTGATTGTGTAGGTTTTAGCGGTTAGCGACCGGCATTTCTCTCAATGCGGATTTTACAACTGGATAAGCTGAAACTATTGGCATACAGTTTTATTAGTAGGTACTTGAGTAAAATTGTGGTGATCTTGTGTGTCAAGTGAGGTGAAGTTAAATAATTTTTTAGTCCTAAATATTGAAAATTATCACAGAAGCCATTAAGGTAAGTTTTTAACCTAGTCTAGAAAAATACTATAGGTTTATTTTAAAATTTTCATTCATAAAGTATAAATTGCCGCTCGAACCTTTTGATAAAAACCATTTATTAATGTACAAAAGCTTTTAGATTAAAACTAATAATTATGTGTTTGTTTACTATTTCAAGTACCGTATTAATGGTGAAAATTCTATGATAGTTCGTAGAGGTAAACACAGAATTACGTTAGTTGAGTATAGCGCCATCTCTGAGTAGGATTATTCAACTAACGTTAGTTCACGCTCCTGCCGCCATTTGTAGCTCCAAAGTGTCAGCCGGCGACACGCCTGCAGTCACGCGGCGTTGACGCGCGTCGCAACATGTTTGCGTGGGTGTAGATCGCATCGTGATAAACAATTTATGTGTTTTCTTGCTTATCAACTAATCAAAGTAGTGTACACAAGTTATCTTGCGTGTTGCTAGTACAACATAATTGGATCTACGAATGTTTACAAAAGTGTGTATTGTGGAGTTCTTGTTAGTGTTTCTTATGTGTGAGTGTTTTGTTGTTGCCGATACCGATTGCAGGATTTTGGCCGTGCAGTGAAGGTCTAGGGCCGGCATGAGGAAAATAAACGGTGAGGACACAAATATTCAAGATGCTTTCAAGCATGCCTGCGGTGCATCAGCTCAAACAACTAGTTTAATAAACACAGATAAGAGGCATGTGAAAATGTCACCGGGGTCTGTACAACGATAACGATAAAGCATATAAATAAAGATCAAAGTAAAATATAGTTTATGTTGATTGAATAAGCAGAATTTATAATTTTTAAGTTTATCGCGGAAGATTGTCGTTCCCAGCCATTATGTCAAGAACATGGGGTGCTTGTAATTTAATAGGGGACCGGTGTGCCTCCGTAATAATAATAGCTGTAGGGTTCGCACTTTTACCCTTGAATTTATACGGAAACATTAACTTCGACATTGTTTTAAATTATTCGTTTATGTATGACTAAATCGAGAAAAGTAATTCGTAATATACAAAGAATGTGGAAAATAAACCTAAAGCTGCTATAAAAAGTTATTAAATGTTTGTCTCGAAATAGAATTGCACAAGAGACGGAGGAACGACCGAAAATCATTAACCATAGCAAATCCCATACAAATGGTCCATAAACGTAATCCGACAATGTTTGATGGGTTGCCGCCATGCCGGCCGGCCGCCCGTTCGATTGCGAAACCGGCATTCTGGGGCTCTGCCTAGACAAAAGTTGCGTGCGACATCAATTATTATTCCCGATTCGAGAACATAAAGCTTCATACAATGGACTTGATTTGTGAATAAATTAATCTTTTCTCAGATAGCTTTAACATAAAACAAAATGCGAGAATATTAAGACTTCATCGGTCAAGGTCGCAATCCCAAAG
This sequence comes from Noctua janthina, assembly GCA_963576755.1. NCBI lineage: Eukaryota > Metazoa > Arthropoda > Insecta > Lepidoptera > Noctuidae > Noctua > Noctua janthina. The sequence continues at coordinate 14,245,860 of OY755055.1, forward strand.
ATCGTTAAAAGATCATCCACCGAGGACAAAGGCGATGATGTAATAGCTCAAAGCCTTAAAGGAAACCAATACCATTAGCAAGCATTGAGCTGTTCACTTAATATTCCATGCAGAATCAAATTTAAATTTTCATACACAATTTACAGTTTCCATTTTGTGAATGTGACACATTGTGAGGTCTGCGTTAGACGGGCAACGAGATTTATCGTTTAATGATTGCGACAGAGACGGCGTAGAACATCTATTTGTTTTAATAACATGCTACAGCGAAGACACATTTACGTTACATGACAACTTGATGGTCTTGAGTTCAAGACTCGTTCAGATGAAGTTATAAAAGCAGTTCCTACTGATGTGATGGCTAATTAAACTGTATCCATCAAACTTTACCTGCCAATAAACGGAAATTCGGACGAAGTTAATTACATCTCCTCGACCTTACGGTAACATGGTGCGAACATCAAACTTGCGGCAGTTTTACGAGCTCAAGGAAAGATGGAGCAGCAGGGGTCGTTGGCCGAAGCTTAGTTAATATGCTTGTACGTACCGGTACAAAATCAAATAAACAGTCGCTTTCATCTCCGGTTTATCGGCGATGCACTTGGTAGCCTTGCACTTTGTGTGTGTGAAAAACTGTTCGGTCGCAGCGACCATTACTCAGACTTTCGAGGTTGCCGACTCAATTGCAATTCATATCGATTATTTAATTTGCATTCCCTGCCGACCATAAAAACCGTAATACATGCACTTCACTGGCATTTCCCCAGGGCTTGATTAAAGTTTTATTAATTCCTTTAATTGCTGAGCAGTTATCTTGTTTACCTTTAATGAGTTGGGGTTAATTTCTTAAGTTAATAAAGCCTCGCTGGCTTGATGGCATTCCAAGTAAAATTACTATTGCGTTACGTCCTTCTGGGCGCAGATGTGAGTAACGTGAGTATTGTCTAATGTCTCCCGAGGGCACTTCATCCAAGTCCGTTGTTTGTTATTCATTAGCTCATAAAACAATTTCTAGCAATCATACGTCTAATAACCGATAATGCTTCTATTGATTTTGCCAGTGGCTCGGAACAGCACTCCAATATTGACAATGAGCGGTAGTTTAGACGCCACTACGTGCTTTGGGAGTTGATGAGAATGGTACGTGACTCCCAGTTCATTGCTCCAGTTTTTTGCCACTTGATCTTGTGAATGAGTTTGCAGACCTTGGCTCGAAGACAAGGATCTTAGGCGGCAGGATTTATAGCTACAAAAACACTTTACGAGTGCCCGGACAAGCTCTATGCATACCTACTCACTGCCTACTTGTTCAGCGAAATAAACGTTTTAGTGGCACTAGGGTAGAGCCGAGCGCCCGACCCGCATTATAATACAATTGGCGTTATTGCGGAACGATCATGAAACGTTGATGAGCTTGTGTGATAACGTTGTCAAAACGAGTTATCACTTTCAGCGACATGTAAAGGTTCCGTGTGAAATCAATGAGTGTAACTTGGCGCGTTAGTGTGCTGTCGACGCCGTGAATGCTGATTTTCAATAGCATCGCATTAGGAGTAGTTGTGGTGGCGCCGCGCGTGATTGCCATGTTGATTGAGATCACACGTATGTTACAAATTGTCGCTCCAATTCACGTGTGACGGGAATACGCACTTATGCACAGAAAGTTCATCGTAACCGGCTTATTAAAGGCTTCTTTTGAGTTCGCGCGACTGTATCGCTTTTATTCAGTTTTATTATTGTGTGTGACTCGTTAATGAAGATACCGTTATTTACATCCTCAATCTAGAGCGCAGGTAAACGAGTCTACTTGGCTCGTTTACCTCGAGAGGGTGGTGTGATATATTCAGGGCCCATTTAAATATTCCCAGGGGTGATAAGGGGAAGGGATGTGCGCCGGTTAATCAAGTAACGTGATCCATTTATCTGGAGCACTCTTGATATGGTGCCAGTGAACTTTGGAATATTGTAGGCTCATTTTGGGGTTGAGATTGAAAAGGAATAAGGAGATACCGTGCCAGTTTCAGCATTACAGATAAAATAAATAAAATGTAGTAGTTTCAGAGAAACTAAGTACAACTTGACAAGACGTGCAGTTTATATGAGGCAAGTCACATTAGTCACATTCGCATTAGCATCTAGTATTACTCTCACATTGTTGCCCAGGTACAAGACTTTTAATAGCTTAATTAACGAGTGGAAAGTTTCCTAACAAATGACTAGACCAGACCCAGTTACCGTGTGTCCGCAGTAGTTCTACAGGTATTGAGATATTTCCTTTATTTCTTGCTGTAATTACTTACGATCCGGACGCAACGATTTCTATGCAGTCTGGTGCTTGCTCATTGACATTGAATTTATAAACTTGTCTTATTTATCAATGTTGCTCATGATTTACTATTATAGTGTCGGTTATTATTTTAAAATTATCTGATTTATGTGGAACGGCTTGTGTAATATGAGACAGTACTTTTTTAATTATTGTAATTTATTCCTTAAGAGTTCTACTAGCTGGCTCACTTAATTTAATCAGTAAAATGTTTAAGGATTCCTGGCAATGAATTTTTCATCATAGAGAATTTTATTGGTTTGATTTCTCTAGCATCTCGGCGATATCGATTGAATTCCATTGATCGCATTGCAGTGAAATTGGAAACAGACGTGTACAGTGGCCCGAGAGTATGCAGCGTTCTCGGTTTTACTGCATTCGATCTATTTACGGGTTTATGAACGTCGATAAAGTTGCGGCGCGTTGAACCGTGCACCCGTAAGCCTAGTGCCGAGTGCCCAATAGATACGTCTGCATACAAATTGACTCGTGTTACGATCATGGCCAATAGAACAATCAATATGCTCGATTGTAATTTACCATAGCCTTCATGTTGATGACTTTGTGGCTGTCTGTGCTTCTATTCTGTTTGAAGGGTGTTTTGTATCAAGCTGTAACAATATTTAATTTTCTTAAACGATATGTGACGAGATTTAATTCCACCTTTCAAACTGCACGTAGCTTTCCCAACTTCTTCTTACTCGATTTTTTTTATCTTCTGTGCGGAATACAAAACAGCGAAAGAAACTAGTTTTTTCGCAATGCAGTCAAAGTTATGGCAAACTTTATGTTAATTCAATTTGCGTTAAAGGCGAAAGTTGAATGTAAATTCAGGGTACAAGTCTGCGACCAGCAGTATCGATCTTCCGCGATCCAGCACTGATGTTGTAACTGGTTATAAAATTCACAATAAAGAAGGGCACTTAAATCTCTCGTGCCGAAATGGCCGCCCACATTGACCTTTAGAAAATTGGAAGGTATAAACTTTGTTCGGTCCATGATCCCGATTCCCGAAGGAATGCGGCGTTCGGCATCGCAGCCGTTAAAATTAGTACGTTAATCGTTGAAACCTTAACTCTCTAACTCTATTACCAGTTTACACTGCGAGTTATCGCGTCGAATGCCTTAGCATAATGTAAGTCGTTCATCGGCCCAGGAAATGACGTCACCGCATGGCCTCACACGCTTCCTGCACGTCTTCTCGACCTTCACCTAAAACCTTAGAACAGTACTTTTGTCTTTTTTTCAAAGCGCTTTGATTTTACAGCTTGTCATTGTGACTCGCGTTCTGAGCCCGAGATCTGAGATGTCACTGATATAACTGTCTGCGTCTTAAAGAGATACTGCTGATTTCATCTAAAGATTTCAAGGCATAAGAACTTACCATTGGAAAATAATGCCTGAGATTTATCATCATCATCATCATTATCATCATTTCAGCCGAAAGACGTCCACTGCTGGACATAGGCCTCCCCCAAGTATCGCTTCATTGACCACTAAAACTGAGATTTACGAAAGAATATAAATATAACTAATATTATAAATGCGAAAGTTTGCATTTGAATGGATGTTTGTTACTCAATCACGCCAGAACGGCTGATGGTCTGGAACAAGAACATATGTTACTTTTTTTTCTCACTTTTTCACATCAAAATTTCCCAAGCAAACGAAGTCGCGGGCAATAGCTAGTTTCACATATTTTGTTTAAGAAAAAAAAAAAACAAATAATAACAAACAGCTCTTCTGAATTTATTTTCAATTTCGATATTTAATATTCTATCTCTAATGAAATATTTGAAGCCATCAATCCTCGTCAAACAAGACCCACGCATCACTTGAAGTTGAAACATTTAGCAGATCTTGATATGCCATTATGTTGCTCACAGCAAAAATCAATGTCACTTGGAACAAAGACGCCATAGTTCACAGTCTAGCCTTAGGGCATCCTGCAGGTCATGTTCGACAAATAAATAAACATTTTGTATGACTTTCTTCGCTGATTAAGCGTAGGTCGTGAGTCACGAGGTTGTCTTAAGCCATCTTGCTACCGAGTTCACAATGCAATGTTTAGTTCCCGGCTCTAACAATGTGTGTTTGGACTTTCGACAAGGAAATGTCCGTTGTTAGGCGACATTGACTTCATAATTTTTCATTCAGAGACGATCGTTCCAGTCAACTTTGTCTTGTCGGACATGTGCATAAATACGGCAGAGCTACTGTGTGCCTCTGCCGGTGTGTAGCCCTGCTGCATAATTCTATTGATAATTATAATTTTTCTCTTCTCTTTGAGCTCTGCGCAGTTTTAGAAGTATTGACACTGTGTTCATTGAGTTCAAAGTAACAGAAATAAGACACTGAATTGTACTTCTAGAAGCAAGTGGCTTGTGTAGTTCTAGTAGCAATATATTTAAAACATAAAACATCACGACTGGTTGTGTGTCCTAAATAAATGATGCAACCGATATTGTCATCATTGCTAAACCGGACACAATTAGATTATTTGATTTTTTTTTTAATGTTGATTGGATAGATGAAAAAAAAAACAATAAATTCTATGTCTCATTGATAAAAATCTTCCTTTGTAAAAATACAATGGTGGAAATTGCATCATAACTTTCTCATTCAATTTATTCAATGACTACTGTTTCCTAATAAAGGCAAACAACATCGTCCAAAAACAAGACAAGATCAATAGTCTTAAACAATAATAGCTCCTGTGCAAGTCTGCAAGACTAGTAGAAACTTCAAATTTGTAATCCTAGGAAATATCGTTTGTTTTCTACGTAATAATACCGTCTACGCGTTTACTAGAACAGGTTTAGCGGGGTATTGTTGACAAACTGACTCCGGCCAGGTGCAAGGATCGCCCACAAACCACGCTAACATTTACCTAGTATTATAAAATTATCGTACTTTGTTGCAGTAAAACAACTAAGTGGAGAAAGTTTGGTACGAGGCCTTAAAGAGCTCGAACAAATATAGTAGAAGAGACTTAGGTAGAAGTTTCTCTCTAAGCATTGACACCTGTCTGAAAGACCACCTTAGTAAGCAACACTATGGGAATCAAGTTGAGTCTGATGTCTTTGTCATAGTTTTGGTATCGGCACAGAATAGATAGAACCATAACTATGGCTACCTGAGCACCATGGATGAAGCCCCGTTCACCAATGTAAGAGACAACGTGTATTCGGTGTTCCGCTCGTGGTATTGATGTAATGTATGTGCAGACAGAAGCTGTTCTGGTTCACCAAACTCGTCAGGATGTTACTCTTTCAATCGGCAAATAGTAGATCTCAGAGTTTTTAAGTGAGAGTTCTCCTTCATTTTAGAGCGACATCAGTTTTAATACCATCTCCATTGCCGTTTGGTTACCCTATGAAATTAAGCAGCACGTTTTAAAGGCATTTTAAATAGCAAATACCCTAATTTTGACACGCACCTCGTCTCCTATTGTCCAAAATATGTATCACGGCAATTGCAACCAGCAGACTGAACGCGATTCGCTTGTCCGGGTAATTGCTTACCGCGCCATGCCTGTCGCACGCGGGCGAATTTTGTGTCATGTACTATTATTAAATTACCATAATAATACCATGATAGTGTCGTAATGAGATACAATATTATAATTGGAGGGGCATGTTGTCTACGTGATCTACTAGGACCGATTATTGACCAGCAAGAATCGGTGGAAAAAGTGGGTTTAAGCAAAAGACTTTTGAGGGAAACGACGAACGGTAGAATGAAAAAATCTAGTCAAATCTATCGCTATATTAGCCCAAAAAAAAATCTTCGATCTCTTAGAGTACCAATTGATCACCACCAATAAAACAATTTAAGTAAGCACTCATCCACAAATAAGTCCAAAGAGAAGGAGATTAGACAAATCTGCAGCCAATTCTTTGTTTATGGTCGACTCCTTCGGCAAGTCCACAGTTTCAATGATAATGAGAGAGAGCGAGCTTGTCATGTTTATTTCAAACGACAGCCCACGTGGTACTGGTTCGGGGCGGTGGGAATCGCGACACAGCCCCACTCACATACCCGCACCATTCTTCACTGTACAACTCCACAAATCCATTGTTTTACTATCTTAATAACCTATGGATCCTTACATTATTAATGGCGGCATTTCGAAGCTCTGTTCCACGTTTCGAAACATTATAATCTTAGAACTTTACCGGAAAGACTATTCTGGAAATCTGAGGATTAAATTCTTATGTGGAAGTCGATGAAGATGCAATATTACTCAATGATGTGTCGAATAAACTTGCCTTCTTAGTGTGAAAATAGGTTGAATAGCACATTCGGGCTTCGGCAGTGGTAGTTAATCTCATTTAATCCACACGTCATGAGTTGAAAGAGCGTTCTTTATCTGATGTATTTCGATGTGTTGTAATTTAGCTATAATTAGTTGTTAAGTAATGCAAAATGATTGATATTGATCTTGCCCAATATTTGGATATTAAAAAGACTAATGACTAATAGTAGTGTAGCAATATTTACTTTAATTTCTCTAAAATCAGGAAGAGGCCTAGATAACCTACCTGCTTGAGTACATACTGACATTATATTTTTTTTTTTTATCGTTTTCACCGTCACCTGCTACTGAATACTACTGATTGTCGACTTCGGAAACCTTTTTATTAAAGCATTTTGTTCTATTATGTAAATTAATTACTAATGGAACTATGTACGTATATGGCGTTTTCAATTTCACAGCGTCTTGCGTTGACTTCATTAGCATTTTAAAACTTCAGAAGCGACCACAGCGAAGTTATTCGAAGTACAAGTCAATGAGACAATGCTATGCCCCCACGGACCTCGGTTCAAGATCACGACCGCTCGGTGCACGGTGGCGCGCCGTCATCGCTGTCTTACGTAAAGGCACAGGAAATTTTACATTCAGCCTGTTTTGAAAGTTCTCGTAGGAGCTACTTGAGAGGCTGTATGTCCGCTGACCTTTGCTGCTGCATTTGCGAGGCACAGATAATTTAAGGAGTTGATGACATGAACTTTGCAGTTGCGTTTTCTTTATTTTTTTCTTTGAATTTTGTAAAATAAATGGAAAAGAATCCCCAGTTTAATAAAAGGTTTAAGTACGAGAAATTATTGACAAATAAAGCAGCTGAAACATTGCCGAATATATTTAAGAAATTACGGTACAAAACTTCCCTTGACAAGAAATGTTATAAATTATGTACCTACTTTTTATCACACAGTAAATCATTGTAAGTACTAACTTTCTTGAAAAGAGTCTCTTAAAACTGTAATAACAAAGTTTAACCAAGTTGATACAACAAGTATCTCCACTGATAACTTATCAACAGCTACTCTGTCTACAGACTTTAAAACTTATCTCTGGGCACTCGAAAAAGGTTAAGTGTTAAAACTTTGACCGGCCAAAAGAAATGTTGCGTCATTCCAATGTAATTGTTCCTTTCGAACAAAAGAAATTGAAAGTATGGATATTAAATCGATACAATTTAATAACTAGATGAAATAAAACAATGGGTTCTTTACAACAATGTCATCCGGTCATTGATAGAGGTGTTTCTAAATAGATTATCGTGACCGTCAACTACAGTCCTTTCAGTTTTTTTTAACGTCACTGCCATATTACAGTGATCTTTAATGTTGTTACAATAAGGTTGCTGCCAGTGGCAAGTCTGACAAAATGACATTCATCATTCTCCTGCCCATAGCCTTTATCATTATTAGGGGTCGGCGCAGCATGTCTTCTTTTTCCATACTTCTCTATTACTCGTTATCTCATCAGAGACCTCCTTTCTTGCCATATCGTCCTTCATCGTTTCTGACAAAATGACAGTAATCTATTTTGTCTTTGAAATAAGGTTGCAGTTCGGTTGCTCCTGTCAAAGGTAAAATAACTGAGAAAGGACTGTAATGTCAACGGGGCCTAACAAGAAGCGTCAAAAGTGACATTAAATAATTTTGATACGGATTATGGCACAGGTAACAACGGTTCGTGAAAGTACTTTCGAGGACAGCTTGGTTAAGGAGAAAATTTGAGCGATGAAAATTGGAATGAAAACAAGAATGATGTTTATGGTGAATGGTTAGGAAAAACTATGGTAGCAAACATCCATATTATAAATAAAGGTATTAGCAGTGGGATTATTTTGCACAAACTTCAGTAAAATTTGGCACACTGGTAGTAGGCCTTGGTCTAGGTTAGAACACAGGAAACGTTTTTATCTCAGTCGAAACCGCGTATACAATTCATCTGTAAAGAACCTTTGAATCCATGAAAAGCCGTGATTCTGTAAAGTTCAGAAGGCTGTCAATACAATGTAACACGCCATTATCGCTCACGGAGACTTGTTCAGTTGAATGTTCCCGAGGTTTTACAGCCGGATGCAATTTGCACTTTTATCCGTGTCTGTACGTGTAAGTTGTCTCTTTCGAGTCGTGACTCACGAAGACAACGAGCTTTCGTTGCCTCCATCTAATGCTGGGGTCACTTTACTGTCATAAATCGCGGGTAGTTAGCATTTAATATCTTACACCCGTGTCTTAAGGTACAAATCGCATTAGTTGCGGTTCCGTTACTTGATGTATTGTGCAATTGCTCTAATTAATAGCAATCTATGAATGTTCACATCAATATTCACGTTGCTGATGTAATGTTTAGTGTGCTTGTGTTTGTGTATCCGCGTGTAAAATGGTATGGTGTGATGAGATGATGTAGTTTATTGAAAAATCATTTGCGAAATGATAATGAACGATGTTAAAGTTGAATAGTGTTTTATTTTTCAATATACTTGATAGTTGATATAAAAAAGGGATTCAATCAACATTTTGTATTATGTAATAAAGCAGATAGGCATATTTTGTGTATTAAAATCCCTGTGGAAGTAGAAAATATCTAAGTTTGTATAAAACTTAAATAAGTTCAGACGCTCGCTGTTAGGGTGTTTATGTTTTGCATGATTTATCTATCAAAACTGATTTGCTCGCAGTCCAAAAGTTGTAACGAGCAATTTCGGTCACGTTTTTATCGAAACGATGTTTGTCCCCAGAATGCCAAGTTATAAAACTTTCTTAATCAGTACTTTCTTTGCTCAAAGTGCGAAATAAGAGTTTTCCGTAAATAATTTTCATCCAAATTCTATCTTTGACTTCGTAATCATTTCGTCGCCATTATAATGTGACACCAATTCGCCGGAAATAAGGTTCGATATCCCGACGAGGGACAGTCGAAATCCGTAAAGTACTTAATGTTTTCAATTCCGTATAATCGGTTTAGAATTTCCGGAGTTCCGCGTCAGTAATTGGATTGGACGAAGTTGGCCGCTCCTGGGGTGAATTTTTCAACGGTTTTAACCGCAAACCTTACTTAGGAATCAATGGTAGACAGATTGCGTCTAATCAGTGTTTGTATTTATTCGATTTTCATTCAAACTCATTTTAGAGGATCTAGGCAAAGATTCAGCGATAATGGAAATGTCAAAGATGTATCGGACTGGCATAAGGCATAACGCTTATAGTATGACCACTTTAAGTTTGCAGTTGAAGGTGGCGCTGCTTGTCAAGAAAAATATGATTCGAAATGTCAAACTTGGTACATATATTTTAGTTCTGTGTTGTCCCGCCTGCACTGATAAGCTGGATAAAGTGTATGTCAATCTTGTTGGAAGTCGTTATAGAAACACGAAACGCTTGAAAACGATGGCCACCTGGATACACTGCTGCACTGTACTATGATGGCTATGAACGATCGTAGATGAAGCGAACAATTGGTACATTAAATAACAATGAAGTTTGCCTTCTCAGAAGACTCATGTCACGTTTCTCCTAAAAGTAGTTTGTGATATCTTTCTTGGTAATTCGTTAGCGATAATCATTTAAAGCTGATTTTGCTGTTGTTCTTGATAACAGTTCATACTTTGTGACTAGCCACAGAAAATCCTGGTCATATGCTGTGGACTATTTTCCAGAATTTTTAGACAGTCTGCCCGATCATAAAAGTATTTTAATTCATTGATCGTAATCGTAATACTATAGTAATAACGTTGTGAAACAAATTATAATCCCCTTTTAATCGAACCCTAAAAAATATTTTCCCCAAGTCATGTTATACACACAAGAATATAATAAACGGGAAAATGTTAAGAATATGTCGCGTGACTTTTACTGAACAAGAAGACGACAAATAAATATCTCGTACAAGGATTATTGCCGGCTCACAAGCAAAGAGTGTGTATTAGACTCGTTCAATACACATTCATGGTTCAACACCGTCATATTTCTCGCCAGACGACGCTTTTTTATAAACTCACACCCACTTTGCGCAACTTTTAATATTGTAGGGGGAGCAGATGTTGAAAACCTTTTACCTATTCCGGCTCACACATCACAAGGGTAGGCCTAATGTGCACGTCGCGTTGTACGACAAAATGTTGAGAGCACTTCACGTAAACGTTTAAGAGGTACGGAGGTACGTTTTTCTTGATTTCCTCTCACTTACGATTAGTTGGGAATGTATTTATGGATTTGAAAGTGTTGGAACTGTTTGGAATTAATGTGGAGCCCAGAAAGGAAAGCAAAGAAGAGAATACTGTCTCTTGAGACTGTTTTAGACATCTTCATAGTTCATCTTCTCATTATTAACACCTCCTCTTGTGCCATGCTTCCCTGGTACCGCGATTCTATGAATGTTATTCACTCAAGGGCTGTTTGGCTATTTATTGGTCTACCAACATCTGCTACCGCAGACAGTCGCACTTCATCTCTTGAAATCGTAAAATTTTCTTTGCAAATCTTACTCCAAATATTTCCTTATTCAAGCAACGCTACATGAAAAGTCAGACTAATCTGGCCTCCCCGATACACATTCTTCCCTCGGTTAATGTGCTTGAACCGCGACTCGACCTTTAGCTTGACATTCAGCACCTAACCCGCTCAGTTTATAGGCTCTTAACATTGACAATGGACCATAGAGAGGTATAGAATTTAAACTATGGCTCTATGGCTCTGAACTAGGACTTAGACCGAGTGCTTTATGGGTGCCTAATGTTAATGTTAAATGTGTCCTCGACTAACTGTCTTGTTAGTTATGAATTTTAAAGTAATCTTTCCGAAATTGCATTTAACAGTGCTTTGTTCTGGGGACTGATTGGGAAAACTAATGTAGGCACAGTGCTGCATGGTCCTTTTGGTGAGTGGTCCTAATCGGGACTAACGCCCGGCCATCTTGGTTTTTCATTACAGTTTCACAAACGTTTACCTACCGCGCCTTCCTGTCAATATTATGTAAGCACCAAAATATATGTGCACCACTGTACGTACTCACTGAAATTTGTCAGTTTTAAGTCACTCTATTCTAATCCATTCTTATAATTGCATAGAAATGTTAACGACCAAAAAAAGTTGTCAGAAACAACAAAAGTTTACTCCGAAAACTTACAGCTTGTATAAAATATTCTATCAATGAGAAACGTTCGGGTATAGTTGTCACTACTCGTAGTGAGACACTTCACACTCGCGGAGATATTGTTATCGATTGGTCGCAGGAAACGGAAACGTCGCGAGAAATGCTCAGGGAGTCGTTTGCGGCTGTCGTTCGTTCACCTCGCGACACTTTGTTGCGACGGCGACGTGGTTAGGGTTACCATTACCATTGTGAAAAAGTCCTGACGAAAAACCTGACACTTGCAAAAATGTCCGACTCTGTAGTTTAGTGTCTGTACTCCCATGAGAAAAAACTATGAGTCTATGTACGCTCGTTCATTTAACTTTTTTATTTTCTTTTTTCAGTATACACTCAACTTTTAATATTTAAAATACCTTTAAGTCAAAAAGTCCGGAAACATGAAAGGTCAAACGGATGGTGACTCTAGACGTGGTGTGTGATCATGTCCTTATTTGTCTGTGTGAGCTTTAGTATTTGAATTTCGATTTGAAGCATAATTTTAAAGGGTGTGTTCATAATAGCAATAGAAGGCATGAAAGATAACATCTAGCAATCATAGACAGACACAGTTATCAGTAATTAAAGTATGTTCATGTCTTCAAGAAAACTAACTACTACTAAGGAGAACTGAAGTAAGACAGATAGGTAGGTAATCTTTAAGACTGTGTCTGTGTATGGGTGACTGTAAATCAACAGTTTTACTTAGCACTTCAGCAGCGTCTTAACACAATAGAAGAGAGTTCGTCTGTTCGAGGGCTATTATAAATTTACGCGTACATAATCCCCAGGAGAAGATAATGACGCCTACTGCAAAGTCTGGAAAGTTTTGACGTAACACGACCCTTTCACACGGATCCATATTCTAGGCCGTCTTACCTCGAACCCACATGAGCTGGCCCAAACCTTTTGAAATATTACCACGTAATTATAGTCAGCGATAACCTTCAAAGGGGTAAGCGACTCCCGGTAGCACGTTTGAAATATTCAGAAGTACTGAAGTATCCCAAGTTAATTAGGCCGGGTACTTTTGCAAAGGAAGAGAATTTATGACTGGAAGGGGACGTCGTCAGGCGAAAATCATGGGCGATACAACCCGGCCGAATCGAGTGAGAGGTGTAATGTATGTAAGGGCTCAGCAATAAGCGCTCTCCCTTCTTGACCGGATTGAATTAGAGGCGCCATGCCGTCTAGTGCTGGCCGCACCTGCGTATCGATTTTCGGGACTCCCCCATGTGAATTCGTGTAATAAGAATTGAACGAACACGCGAACGATTCAAATTAAATTTGATTAATTTGGACAAGGGCAGGTGTAAGTGGTGTTAGTTAATTGCTTGAGATATCACTACGGCTCGACTACATTACTGTTATTCCTCTTGTTACAGTTTTCGTATGCTGCAGTTGATTTAATTATTTTCCTTTTATTATACCCCGATTAGAAAGTCGAATAGGTACTTTCACAGAATGTCCTACTTTTAATTAAGTAGGCACCAGCGGTGTTGAAGCGCCGGGATAGTAAGATTTCCCTTCCCTAGTTTACTGACACTAAAATTAGCCGTCTTAAATCTAATTTAACTAGACGTGCTATAAAATCAAGCTGAAATGTTGAAAAAACCTGTAAATTATTTGCGTTCACTCCAGAAAATGTTGAAACGTTCAGTCAGCTCAATTTATCGACATCATACATAGTTTCCCAACACTAATAAGCCTCCCAAACACAAATGTCCTGCTCTGAGTGACACGGTCTTGAGCGACGGCTGCCCGGCGCAGACTATTTCCTCTTTCACTCGACTATGGTTGCAGCTTCTATTCCTTTTATTTTAAATGCTTTCCTCCCTCTTTTTAGCCGACCTTCTTGGCAAACCTTCTTGGCAGTCTAAGAAGGTTTATATTTTTCGCGCGAAAGTATGGAATTTATTATACTTTTTATGGATGTTCTGCGATAATTTTTTACAACGCCGACCGTTTTCCATGATTCTTTTCTGTTTAAAATATATAAAATTGGTCAAGTTCTGACGAGTGGTTTTTGATTTACATTGTTGATTAGCTGCGACATAACTTTTGGTTTTTTAACATTGTAATTACCGTTTACACCGCTTTAATTTCAACAGGTATGTAAACAATTTGTTCAAGCGAAAAAAATAATACTGCAGTTCCAGAATGTGTACCTACATACAGACCGACATGCAAAGTTGTCAGCAACACCAGTTCACATTTACAGCTTGTACTTAAGCTTGAACATATGTTAAGTGGTCACCCTGATAAACTGGCTCTGCAAACATAGAGCGGAACCGCACTTATTTGTAGTTGGCAAGACCCATTTTTCGACCCAATATGGACGTCAAATATCGACAGGATAATTGACAAGATCTCGACATTTTAAGCCCTTAGGATTGGTCTGGCAAGCGATTAGGCGGCGTTGTTAAAACCTGTCAGAGATTCAAGTTTTCACGAAAATTAAATGGATGTCCACGTTGCAGGGACATGAAATCCGGATGACTGTCAAAGAAGACGTATGTTATGACACCAGCGTAATATTCTGATCTTATGAACTAGAGAGTGTTTTATTCTATACGAATCATAAAAGACAAAATAAACCTAAAGACTCACAATCTTTTTGCCGTCGCCGTAGAAGACAAAGTTACATTTTACTTTTTCTTTTCTGGGGAGGTATACCTTGCCTTATTCAACGCCTTCACTAGACTAAGGTATCCAAATGTTTACTTATCTGTTCATACGTTCAGTACCTGCCGGCGACACGGTGTGTTTTCATCGTGAGTTATGTTCGAACCTTCACAATAGCTGGACTCTTTACTGTCTAAGTACCTATGTCACGTATTTGTAGATTTTTTATTGTTTTGTAAAAATATTAAACAGATTCCTAATAGAAACAATGTCGGCGTATCAACTTCTAAACGATAAAGAATTCGGAGACAATTGTAACATATTAACAGTAATTACAAATATTTTTAAATTGACCAAGTACAATGAAAGCATTATTTGTATTAAATGAATGGCTTAGTTTTAATCCCAATATAGATAAAATCAAACAATGCCTAACCTAAATAAAAATATGCAATTTTAGCGCAACAAAAAAGCGTAGACAACAATCGAATTTATTTTTAATGTCTGGGAACTCTTTTGTGTATCAAAAAAAAGTTGTTTGAAAAGTAAAACGACGAAAAAAATCAGCACGCGTTCACTTTCAAACAATGGTTGTAGCTGTAGCACAATATTTGTTAAAGGATTAGTGTGTTTGTGTTTCTCATGCGATTCGGTCGGTCAACCTATGTGTCTTTAGCCTTTTACATTGAACAAAGTTCATAGTTACAATAGGAGACAAAGAAAACAAAGTTAATGTTAGCATAGATGAAAAAATCCCATTTCTATAACTTTCTGTCAACCACAGTCAAACGGTTCTTCCTAAAGAATGGAGTTATACGATCGCAACGGTTTTTAACGTCACTTTTTAAGCTCATTTTTTTACCTAAAAAGTGGATAGATGACATTTTTGCATGTTTAATGATGACCTTTGTCATATGGTTTTGTTTTCGGTCTTAGTTTATAACACTGGCCGTTTGACCCACTAGTCAGATTATTTGACAGGTTCCAGTATAGTGCACCACACATACTACATGGATCATTTGGCGCGTGGTCAAACACGCCACAATACTGTTTTTTCCATTGACAATTTCGCAATTGTCGCAATCGAACAGCGCCCTCCTGCCAACGTCATTCAAGCGCCAAAAGAAGCATGCAGCATGAAGTATCTATACGATTGGCAAGTGTTTCAGGTATCCCGTATCCCTTCATCACATCCTCATTACAAACTGCGTGCTGCACTCACGCGACGTCTTATTAATGGGCGACAACATTATCCCCAGCATCTTGCAAGCGGTACTTGTTTGACACGATCGGTATCTCCTGACACCTGCATCTAGCTGGCACATTTGTATGTAGCACATCTGAACAAGTGGTGAAGGCTCGCTTAATTACTGCGCGTCTTTGGAATTTTTGTAGCTATACCAGTTTTGAATTTTATGGAAATTTGGTTTTTATACCTGTGTCGATAAAGATGTCCACAATGTTTGCAAAATCTTCAATCTTTAAGAAATCTTTTTTAAGGCGTTCTAAATTTGGAATATAGAATAGGACAAAGTTGGATCAGTTTGTAATGAGAACATAAGTTATCGTCGATAACTGTAAAACTGGTGGCGCTAGTGTAGTTAGTTCCAAGCATCGTCATTGGTAGAAAATCTGTTTGTTTTTTTATATTTCAAAATTATTTCACCTGATTGGGACTTAACGATGGACGCGACATCTACAATGAGCTTTGACAGTCCCAATTAAAAAAAGTGTCAAGACATAAAAACCAGATGTTGTCAATAATTATGATGATGATGATGCTTGTTACTCAATTTGATATAACTCATAACAAATTGTACACCGTTATAATCGTTATTTACTGCACCTGTTTTTGATACTTCCCCGAATATTTCTGTTAGCACATTATAATTATTGTCATCGAAATCAATGTCCATCTGTCAAAGCGGCCATATTACTTTTTGCACATTGCATGTCCACCGGTACTTCTGAGAATTGATAAGTATCTACTGACACCTTGCGTTTACTCCATTTTGTTTGATTCGTTCTTGTTTTTACCGAAAGTTCGCTGTTCTTGTAATTAGCGGTGCTAATTATTTTTTTAACACATTTGCTTGGACACTGACTTTTATTGCACCGCTTTTACGTTCACAATGTTCATGTACTTACAAGGAAAAATTTGCTTTCATGTCTTTAATGAAAGTAGCGGTTTTGCAATTGTAAATATTCCTTGACGCGAGGTAAAAGACATGACACGCAAAGTATTACTTTTCTGTAACCAAATGTTGAACACTCAAATGCTGAACCTGATAGTGCACTATGTTATGTGTTTAGAGATACTTTTCAATGATCTACATTTCATATTATCAATGAACCATTGTTGGCCGAAATTGCGTCCGTAATCTCAAATTTCGTCTCCAACCGCGCACTTTTCCAGTGGACCAAACCGCAGAACATGTTTAATTCAGGGTATGCAAAATTAATTACACGGACTGAGCTCAAATAACTCTCTCAGAGTTTCTGTAGTTCATTGTTAGCGCTAAAAAGCTTATTTTCCGCTCCCTAGGCTTTATTCTCTTCCAAGATATTTTAGTAGGACGAGGAACAAAGCGCGGACTACTAATGTGAGTTTTATGTAGATGCCTCAGTGCGTTCATTTGGAAGACCTTGTTGTAATTTCTGGTTTTTACTCAATATCGCGCTTTCATATCTTTCACGGTAATTACAAAACCGGCTTTAAAAAGTCTGTGGGCGTTCTCGGAATCGAATAGAGGAATACTTTTCTCGTTTTGTGAGCGCAGGCACAAGCGCATAGCAACCCCTCGGTTCTGCGAAGAATCACGAGCTCGTGACAGTTGAGTGGACCGCTTCCTAAAATGGTAAGACGGCGTCTGCGCACGTCAATAGATCCGTTAACACTGTTTCAGGTCGCAACTCTTCGCATTGGGGAGTGACCACACTTAACAACACGGAATGTACTTGAGTCGATAAGAAAGAGGTTTACATATTATAGCAATAAAATCGAAAAAGCTTTATTTGCCTTGTTTGTTGTCTGGCCGAACGACGTTACTTGACACTGCGACAAATGTGGTAATAGGTGATCGGCTCAAACCGATTCGCGTCAAAAAGTGCGGTCACTCCACTAACGCTGTTTCAGACCTCTTCGCATTACTTACAAACTTTTAATCTAATCTCCAGAAGTCTGTTAACGGTCTTGACATGGCGCGATTGATCGTTCTCGGCCGACAACAACTTAATCCGACTTCTTAACTTTCGATTTAGTTAGACATTGTTATCAGAGTGAGACAGTGACGAAAATATTGTGACAAGTTCACAACAGCCGTTTTAAAGTTAGGGCTCCAAAATAAATGTGAGCTTTGGTCCTCAGCTTCGCCCGCGCGGTGGTCGAGTATTATAGCACGGGAACGACGGAACGTACTACCGGAATAAAAAGTAGACCCTGTGTAACCATGCCCAGGTCCTGGTCTATCTGTGTGTCAAATTAATCCAAATCCGTTCAGCCGTAACAGGTAAAACGTAACATATAGACTGACAGGCAGACATATTAAGAATAAGAATAAATAAGAATTTTATTAAATCATTGTTACAAAAAATTTCTTAACCTAGCGCTATGAATAATCGTAACAAGTAAAATTTTTAATATATTAAAAAACAGAGGTCTTGTCAGAATCTTGGGGGCCGGCCGGCCGAATATATTATGTAGTTACCTTTGCATAGTTATAATAAAAAGAATATTTGTACAAGTGTTTATTTATTTTATACTATTCGGGAAACTTACAGCTAATATAAACAAAGTTCTTAAACTATAAGAATTGTAAGGCCAACAATGATGATGATTTGATGTACTTAGCTCAACACGTGAAAATGCGTGCAGATCATACTCTTTTCGATACTTTGTCCAAATTAAGCACAAATACATAAAACATATATGTATAAACGTATATTGTATGTCACGTTACATAGTATTCGTCTGCAGTCATGACTTGTGCGTACGAACCGGCGCAGGCGCCGTTTCCGTGTCAGTGTCGCTTTAAAAAATATTGCCTAGCGGAAAATCTAGTTCAGGTTCGACCTAGTTTATTGTCTTACATTGTAGAAATACTATCGGGGGCTAGTTAACAAGGTCTTGAAAATGTGACATTAAATGCAGTACAAATTGTTACACTTGTTTTGTTTTAGATCTAGATTTCGGAAAGAATTTGTCTGTATTTTATAGTATGACCACTTTAAGTGTGCAGTTCAAAGTGGCGTTGCTTGTCAAGAACATTTACATCGATATGTCAAACTTGATACATTTATTTTAGTTCTGTGTTTTCCCGCCTGCACAGATAATTTGGTTGAAGTGTAATTATACGCTTAGAACAGTAGCGCTGTCATGGAATGATCACTTCTCGTTAGGTCTGATTAAAAAGGCAGTACTCCTCGATAAGGATAACAAGAATGAATTTCAGACATCTAAACGGTGTTCAATAGGTTCAGTGTCAATATTCCATAGCAATGATAGTTCTTAAACGATATTTAAATCTGCTGATCACGACAGGTTTCATTGGTGAAATTCATCCTAATTGAAGTATTTAAATATTTCTATGGGTGAAATTAGTATAGGTTTTGGTGCATGGTCTGCTATATTCCTTTTCCTGCATGTGCATATTTTTGCAGGAGAGCGATGCTGCATTCACGCCTGGATCTTTTTCACGGAATTACAACTAAAGATTGTGCATAACATTTAATGTCATGGATTTCCACAAAGTAACGCCTGATTGTATAACTTATTTTAAATATTTCACCAATTGTATCATAGTGTTAGTCGTGCTCCCTAAAGTGAGTATAAAATAGGAATATGCTTCAGTCCACTAATGTCCTACTTCTGACTTGTTATCATAGAAAGATAAGTTTGACAAGCATAATCTCTCCTGACACGGAGCGCTTATGAGAACAGAGACTGTACTGTGTTGGACGATAGCACGACTGGGGTTCGATGTACCTACATACGAGTATGTATAGTCCGTTCCAAAAGTATTGGTTAAAATAAAAACAAATGCAAAAGGATCTGTGATTACCAATTTGTAGTCATCAAGATCTTTAAATCAGCCCGGAATCCCTATTTCTGGCTTTAGGCCCTTTCTTCTGCCACACTTCCCGGTTCTGTGCGTCCCGCATCCATGTGTTTCCCGCGATTATAATCGTCAACTCAACGAGCTTTTAGATGGCCCTGTTTTCTTTGGGCTAACCTTGGTCACCATTCGGTCCAAGCTTTGCTCCATCGGCCATCTCCGCGTCTAGCCAGATGTCCTACCAGAGTCCATTTGAGGCGTACGTGGTGAGTGCCACTTACAAATTGGCCCTCTTACACCACAAATCTCTAAAATAATGCGTTTAGCTGTAAACATATTTAAAATGTCGTTTCGAATTAATCGTATGAATATAAAGGAGGCAGAAGGATGCAGAAGGATGCACTTTTTCTTGAAATAGTCATTCTATGGGATTAAATGAACTTAGAGGGTTGTATTGACTATTTTAATGATTATAACTCAGTAAACCCATACTTGTTACGGTCGCGAATCATACTTTAATCAACAGTTTTTTAGAATTTGCATGTCAGCGTCAGGTTCTGACGCTGACATGCAAATTCTAAAAAACTTATGAAAATTTGAATTTCGCGGGCTACCCTGGCACTTCCATCTTAAACTATTTGGTTTTACTTTATCGTGTTTAGGTATCGATTACTGACACTTTTGTAGTTTCGCTAGCTCACACAAATTTAACCCTGTATCGATGATTCGTTTCAGTTTAGAGTTTGACAGAGTTTTGCTTTTCATCTTCAAACGACACAGTCTGTCGGCATTCTCTATACTTCTTTTGACGCTCAGTTCTGTTGCAAGATAATGAGAAAGCACCTGTGGATCTGGTATCCAGCCGACCATTAAATTCAATGAATAACGATAAACACTTATTTCGTAAGCGTATTTATGTCGTTAATAACTTCTTTGTGTTGAGAAATTAATGGGTAATATACTATAAAGTGCTAATTTAAGTTCATCGAATAAAATGGTGGCTTGTCGATGCCCCATTACGGTACTAGTTGTTAATGATTGATGTCCGTTCAATATCCCACGGTGTTAATTTCCCTCGACCAACTGATTCTATTTAAAGAAACCCTTCTCATTATTCAAATTCCACTTTTATGACACCTAACTAAGGTATAAAGTTGAATGTAGGTCTGCAGTACCTAGTAAACCCATGTGCAGCCGGAATTTTTCAAGTATTTAAAGATTTTTCTGTAGTATTTAACGGTAAGTGGAATGTAGTGGGAACCTTAAGTGTTAATGCGTAAATTGTTATTGATATGGTTTTTCGAAACTTTATCTTTAAGTTAACGGTTCATGCTTGTTAACACTGTAATGATAATGTGCGAAGTGTAATTAATTGATGATTTATTATACTGGACATCAGCTACCGCCTTTGTTGTTTCGCTGATAATAATTTACAACAAGAGAATCGACAGCTTGGTGACAAAACCTCTTTTTTTATATGGCAACACTAACAAGCGTAACGAAACGTAACTGTCAAAGAGTAAAACGTTTAGCTACTAATGTGGCTCTAACAAACGCTAAAATGTATCCAAAGAAACAGCCACACGTTTCAAACCTGACCTACTAAACCGCAAAGTAAATAAAACACGCCCAAATCCCCTCATGTCAGTCATATCACGCGGATCATGTGTATGATGTATACAAAACAGATATTCCAAATTGTGCGTGCATTGTTTGTGCGAAAACACTGTCTCGTTTGCAACTTCGTCACGCAATTTTCCCCCTTTCCACGTAAAAATAACGGAGCATGGCAACACACGTGTGTTGCCATACTTCCCATCGTTCACGTAACACGTCATCACTGTGACGTGTTACCCGTTCATATAAAAAATTACGACTGTACCTCACATGTTAATATGTCTGCTGATGGCGTTTTCTCGTATAAAAGGGAAGGTATTTTGTGTATCACTAACAACGACATACCGTAGCACACGTTATTGTACTGAACGGGAAGTTCGTGTTCGTTTCGCTTGGTTTTGTTTGGTGTGTAGACTATAGTGCATCCTGATTCTGTGAGGTCTTAAATGACATTTTCCGAAAACATTTATAAAATTGGTTTCGTAAAAAAGAGTTGAAAAATCAAGATTGCGACTAGCGTTAGTTAGTAGCCAAATGATCCGTGTACAATTTTTAGTGAACTTGCATTCGAATTTCGAAATGAGACTTTAAGTTTATCGCCAATATTTGAATTTAATGATTTTGTTTTTAATACGTCTTTCGAGATATTTCTTTGCATTGTTTGTATTCGATCTCTATGGTGGGTGGAATTGGCACCAAAAATCGTATCTGGCAAGAAAATGCGACTTGATATGATTGGAAAAAGGTTTGCGAATTTTTTAGCTGACAGGTTCGATTTCAAGCCAAGTTGCAGTAAACGAAAAGTTGGTTAGAGTTTAGAGAAAAGTTCATGCATTTAAAAGCAGGATATCGCCTAATTTCCTGTTGCAGAGTAAGTTTATACCGACCATGGAAAGGAATAGGCTATTGTTGTCCTACGTTGAAGCTGTCGCCAATACTGTAACATAGTTTTATTGACTGGCCTCTTCAACGACTACATTAAAATTCACCAAACCAACTTAAAGTCAACATGCAAGGTACAAATAAAATTGTGAGCGAAAAAGATGAATGAAAACATCAATCAAGAGCGTAGCTAGTTCAACAGAGGAGGTGCACCGCTATCGCCATTCAATTGGATTGGGACCGAACGACTTGTGAATTGAACGTGATTGAAGCCAGATGAACCGAGATCATTACGTACTGTTGCTCTAGTGCCGTGTGCTAGTGCATTCATGCAGTTTGATTGGTCGCCGCATTGTGATACTCGCTAAAGTTGAATTCAAATACTGAGAACGGTATTACTGCTGTAATATCTGTCAGTATCGTCACCTCTTACGTACTTATCTATTTTACAGACTGCTTCCTTATCTGTCACTTCTTACAGGTATTAAATCAAGATGGTTATTGATAAATCCTTCATTATGTTCTATCAGGAGTTTCTGATCCATAAAATCTTTCTGTGGTTTAAAAAGTCCGTAGATGGCAAATGAGAGGCCCCTTAGGTAGACTATACACTTTTTTAAAGCAATATTTCCATATTTCTTTAAAAAAACGCAATGAAACCTCATTCGTAAACTTCTTCGCAGATTAAAAATAAATGCTTTCATCGGATTAACTACAAATACACCTGCAACGAGAATAAAATCTCGCTTCACCCATTACAAAGCCTTAGAATGCCTGTCACGTCGTCCTATGCTTCAAGTATAACAGTACTTCAACACAAGTTTCTACAATAAATAAGGCTTTTACGACTCTCAGGCACCTCGGAGGCGTCTGAACGTCGTCCGTATTCTGTATTCTCGCTTCCGCATCTCGATTATCGAGAGAGCTTTACCAAAACGGTGTTAGCATTCTCGCGGCGGTGTTTTTGTGGTCGTCTGTACTTCTGTAGGTGCACTTATAATGTGTCATGCATTATGTATGTTCTGTCCGTTTGTTACTTGACACTGTGAGAATTGAACGCGATTATTGTGCGGAGATTGTCGCTAGTTAATATTATAGCTAGGTGGTTTATTATTGTTTTTGTTGCAGATTTAAATAGGGTGTTTGTTTTCGGAATGAGCTTTTACTTTTTGCAGTATGATCATTTTTCAAGCCATTGCTTGTATCAATTAGATTTGTCTAGAATTTATGACCCAAGGCTTCTTGTAGATCATCATGTATTAATTACACCTTATAAACAATGTTGTGGCACAAAAATTTGGTCACAATCTAGATTTTTATATTTAAGCATTAGACCGGGAGGAGGACTTTTAGGACGCTAGGGGGTCCTTATAAGTCAGGCTAAAATAAGTAGCAAACAAGCTCTTGACATTCATTCTTTGACATTTGACTTTCACTGAACTTCAGCTGTCCTAGATCCAAGCTATTAATTCTGGAACTGTCTGCAAACACCAAGTATATATGTACAAACTTAAAGTTTTTTTTGATTATAATAATCCTCTGTACAAGCTGTAGAACATCAGAACATGAATACTCAACCTTGTGAGTTTTGCTTCGGTTAGAGATCGCTCTGGCGACGGGGCGATTGAGGTCTACGTACTTGTTGTTACCCTAGACACAAATCCAGGCGGACTCATTGGTTGATTTACTGTAACTTCACGGGATTAAATGTAACCATGTAGCAAATTAGGAGTAAGTGTTTAAAACTTGTCGATATGTTCTGATGCGAGCTCGCAAGATTAATTCTATAGGATGAAAAGAAACTTTAAGACACGGGGTGGAAGGGACATCGACTGAAAACGGTTACCACAACAGATATCTACTACACCTACACGGTCAAAATGTATGAACCAGCTGTTTTAAAAAAAAAACAGCTGGTTCATACATTTTGACCGTGTTTTGACCCCTCACATAGAAATTTTTCATCAAATATTAAAATATTTGATGAAAAATTTCTATGTGAGGGGCTCAAAATGATGTACTGAATACGTGGTAACCGTTTTCTCGTCGGTGTTCCTTCCACCCCGTATAATGAAAGTACGGGCTTTTTTTAAGCATTAAAATTTTCATAAAGTTCCCGATCATAAAATACTTCAATGTAAATATTTCGTATTTTCTAAGACGAGACGTTCGCAAAAAAGTTGACCGACAAAGAAGAAACTAAAACGTATTTTTCGGTTTGCCAGAAAACTATCTAGGGCGTTCGCCGACTGTAACGGAAATAGAATTTCTTCTATTTACTAACTTTCCACCCGTATAAGTTCTAACCACGATTCGAAAGAACTATGTATGTGGGCCAAACTGGGTTATTCCTCGGTATCTCTATAGAGTGTTTATTGTTGAAGCCGCGGCACAATTTCAGAGCCCGCATACATCAATTAACTTTCAATAAAATAGCGATATATGAGCTGTCGATGGTTCTCAAACTTTGGCAGATCATATTTGTTTATTTATTATTTATTAGGCTTCTCAAAAATGAGTACACTGTTACATTATAATTTGTACATTGCAAACTTAAGTTTAGACTTAAGTTTGCAATGTACAAATTATGATGTGCTTTTTTGTAAGTGATGAGGCGCTTAGGCACCTCATCACTTACAGAAAAGCATGCACTATGCGCGGATAATTACACAATGAAATAATTAAAATAATTTTAATATTATATTCGAGCACTTTGCTTAACTGGGCTTATTTGGCGCAGTAGTGAGACACAGAATCTTATCGTTTTTTGACTGTCGCCTTGGTTAATGGTCGCAAGCGCGACTGCTCCTGGGTTCGATTCCCGGGTCAGGCAAAACATTATTAGGATTCTTTAGCAGCCTCGGAGTCTTAATTTGTTCCCGGTTGATGGCAATAGACTCGCCCCCTATTACATGGGTCTTTAACATAACTGGCTCGACTCCGGACCCAGGCACCAACCTGCAGCAAGGAAAACCTGCTCAGGTGGAGATTCATTATTGACCTGCCCTGGAGTGTAAATGTGGTACTGCTCTACAAACGATGGAGCACTTAATATCGTGTCCTGTGTGTCCTGTTGTTTATTCACTACAGGAACTGATGGACGCTACCGAAAGCGCCAAACTAGTAGCTCAGTTCTGGGCTGACACAATTTAGATTGCCATCGACACGTTAAGAAGAAGAACATAACTGGCGAAATCTCTGCCTAACTCTTCGGGGATTACAAGCGTGTTAAGTAATTATTATAAACATATTTTCTTTAAATTCATGCTTTGAAAAAATAAATTTCTTTAAGCACCTTGGTTTCTTGGACGTCTGGTAGAGGAATTTTATCTGCAATATACTATTTGGTTTCTATCGTCATGTTGTGTGACGCTTCATCGTTTGTGGATAGAGGACATGCATAATTTACTCTACGGATCGTCGGGTAGTCAAAAAGGCAAGGGCGACCCAAGCGTCTCCCGATTTGAATAACTTAAATAAGATTTCCTGTAGTCACTCTCAGCCAAGTTTCGCCTAGCTTAATATCCTTATTTGTGGTATTTTACTTCAAGTTGTCCTTCGATGGACTAACAGTGTCATATCATCTGCCTATACTTTTCCCAACTATGTTGGGATCGACTTCCAGCTCAACCAGATGAAGCTGAATGCTAGCATTTTTCACGGAGCGACTGCCTTTCTGAACCCACTAAGTAGGTTACACCACAGCCCCTTGGTAAGACTGGTTGTCAGATTTTCAGGTTTCAGTCAACCCGTAACGACTGTCAAAGATCTACGAATGACAGACGGGACCAACAGCTTAACGTGCTTTCCGAGACGGATAGATCCCAGTATGTTATAGATGGTCACCCATCCACAGACCGACCTCGTCAAGCGTTACTTAACCTCGAAGATCGATCCGTGGTTTAGCCACGAGATCCTCTATATTACAACGTATAAATAAATAAATTAATGTAGCTTCTATATTCTTGCGGCCAGCGAATCGGTTACACTAGTAGCTTCTCATGTTTCTCATAAAGAACGCTCAGTCGATAACTTCTGTCGCTGATTTCAACCCGTTTCCTTTACTTGACGCTTACGACTTTCTCGGGACGATTAACATCTAATACATACTGTTTTTCTTTAATTAATGGTCTATGTAAGTGTATATCTATGTTTTATAAAACGTTACATCTTTGTTTGTAGTTTCTTTCGATTTATAATGTTGTTTGGATCTTGTTAGCTTCACTTTTTGAGGTTATTCAAATTGTTTACTACTCCTGTCCTTATCCCAATTTATTTGGGTTTGGCGCAGCATGTCTCCTTCTTCCATATATAAGTTATCACTTAAAATATTGATGTTGCCAAAGCAAGTTACGGTCGTAGCGGCACTGCAAAAGTACCACAGCAACATAGAACAAAAAGTACTACAGCGCCATCTATGACACAAACGATGAACTTAACATCTAAATACGTCTAAATCCTACATCGCGCAAGTAAAGTTATCCACGACTTATGACTATATAGAAGAATCAGACAACAACTGTCGGACAGTAGCCCACCAGACATAACACTCGTATGGTCGGAGGATCGTCCCTTATCTATGGGGGATGAAGAACTTTACTCCCTGTTCTTCAAACCCCCAAATGGTATTTCAGAAGAGGTTTTTATTGTTAAAAATATAAAAATCTTCTTTCATTCTAAATAGAATTTCTACTTATTCAATGGTCACGACATAATTAAATTTCAGTCTTTATAGGTGCTCAGCAGCTCACTACTAAACTCGAAATGCATTTCCTCCAAGTCGTAAAGCTAACATTACTTAAACTACAGGATCATCAAACATAATCTAGGTTTGTTTCTTATTTATTACTGGTGTAAATATTTCAATTAGCTTCCTAGAATTGTTGGTAGTTTTAAGCCTTTATGGGTTATCATGAGTGCATCTTGGCTTTCAATGACAGACGATTTCGTTTTCTGGCTACTTCTCTTCAGATAGCCAGTTTAATAGTTGGAGAATTAGGTTTAGTACCTACATCTTTTACGTCTAATGTAAGTATGATTAATTCCGTGATGACTGGTAATGGCCATGTTTACGGATCTAAAGGCGATTTGGTGCCAGTCTTACTACCTCCGGGGAAGTTAAATTATGTGGCATATACATGGAAAAGGTCTATTCCATTTTTATATAATCTATTTAGTGAATAGTGGTGGATGGTGTGGTGGTTGTGGAGGTCAGTTTCATGTAAACTACTAGGTCAGCTGTAACTGGTTAGACTGGAAGGCTACTCCAACATCGTTGGGAAAAAGCTGGGTAGATGGTGAGATAGTGCCTGTATGTACTGTGAATTGTGAAACAAGATTTTAGTGGTTCAAAACCAGAACACATTTCAATTTCCTCGAAATATCATAAGTTTTGAGAATATAATAGAAACTGTTAAACCTCCACTGCTCAGATAATGACTACCGCCTTCGTAACTTGTATAAGCGCAGGCGCACATAAATCTCAAGTGCCTCTTGACTTTTCATTTGACTTAAGTCTTAAGCTCAAGTGTGTCGTTCAAGTATGTGTTAGATTGAAATGACTTGCTTTTTTAAGTAGCTACCCAAATTTTATTAAAGTCACCATTTCTGCGAAATCAAATAAGTAAAGGTGCTTAAAATGTTAAACGGGATAAGACAGAGTATGACAGGCTTTTCAGGATAAGTGACCAATATTATGTAAAACAGACAGGGGGACTGATTTCCAACCATTTTCGACGACATCCTTTCGTTCCATTGCATTTTATGACATTGACTATGATCTGTCTAATAGTTAGTAAATTAAAAAACTGTGGACCAGCCCTAGACACAACGTCCTGGACTTTCACGGCTCTGTTGTTTGCTTCATTGAAGTCTTGAGGGTGCAGATATTTGTGCACCATGGGCAGCACAGAATATTCGGCATATCTTGTGACTTCGTAAGTTGAAACCTAATATTACACTCACGAATCACACTCTAATTGCAAAAACACTTCGCAAGATTTATTGGACGTTTTACGACTAATTTAAAGTTTGAGAGTCGCTGCCTTATCGAGTGTTCGATCGGAATGATTGATCAACTCACGCGCAGCCACTGGTGTGGTCCTACCGTGACGCAATACTTCACAAAGATGGGAATGTTGCCAGCTGATGCTGCTTCGATTCTAATGATCTGTTGTGATTTTTACGATGTTGTTGAGTGTTTGAATCACGATTTTGATTTTGCATTGGAGGTTCTTTGCTACTGGCAATAAAAATGAGGTGGTGCTTACTTTAAAAAGTCTACTGTAATTCTTAACGATGCAGCGATTTTTTCAATGGATATGAAATGTTCTTAATTTCAAAAACTATATTATGAGAGTCATCCAATATTTAATAAAAATAAGAGAAAATCCAACCGACCCGCATTGGGCCCTTGTGGTGGATTACAGCCCAATCCCTCACATGTACATTCATGGAGGACAAAGTGTGTTGTTGTGTAGTAAGCAACGACTTATTGTCGGGCCTACGCTGTCCCCCCATACTTAACTACAAATGCTGTAACCATGATAATATTGTAATACCAATTGATTTGAAGAGAGTAACCATGGAGTTTCTTGCCAGTTCTTCTCCATAGGAAACGACCAACCCGAACTGTGCACCTTTTTTTCGACGTTTTGTAAGTGCCCATCTAGGCCTACGTGAAATAAAATATTTTGATTTGACATAATAGGCTGATAATACTATGAAACAATCACTCAACACTTGGGGCACCGCCAGTATATTCCAAAATTTATTTGTTACTTCCTCTTGAGTTCATATAAACTTTGTAAGTATCATAAACGCTCGATAACTTTTTCTTCTTCTCTCAATAAAACGCTGTGTCAACAGAGTTTCGAGACGGTTTAGTTACAGAAGAACTTTAACGAGTGTAAGTCCTTCCTTGAGTTCTACAAAACTTAAACGTACTCGTACGCACTCGATGTCATCATTTTCTTCCGTGATGTTGTATGCCTGTTTTCTCTAACGTCACGTGACTTTGAAATGAATGGCTAAATGAAAACTCGCCATTGGTTTTGGCTTATAGAGAGGAGTCCTGAGTGACCTGTGTCCCAGCAGTGGGAACCTCATAGCATGAATATGCTGCCATCCTGAACGATGAAAATCCATCAGCACGTTTCGATTGTTTTCATTTAGATTTCGCCTAGAGTCCGTGAAAACGGCAATTTGTGTTGTTTTCTAAAAGCTGTTTTATTCGATTTATGTGCACGTCGCGTTTCCTTTATATAGGTACTTAAACGGCCGTAGTTTTCAAAGAAACTATTTACATGTGAGTACGGTCAAGGGGTCCGAAGTTCCCAACTGTTGGTTATTTTGACCCCTGAACAAACCGCAACAGTTATTAACTTTATAAGTTGAACGCTTATTTGATGTCATCAAAAGTAAACCTACATACGGTTTACTTTTGTGAGATTGAATAGAGAAAGGGATTTAATCGATATAGAGTTTCAAGTGCGATTGAGTTTCCATTATGGCATTTTTACTTTTGTTATGTCTGTGGTTCTTTTTAATATTCTATCCCTTTCATTTGTCTAGCACAAACAAAAATTTGAAACGACTTTAAAATTGAATACATCGTGGTGGCAGTCAAAAACTTTGCAAAATTATTTTTGCCCACAAAAGGATTAAAAAACAAACAATTTTAAAAATCCCAACCGTTCAAAGCGTGCGCCCACAAAACGACTTTTTTTATGCAAAAAAGAAACACTGTCACCAGTTCACCACCGATTCAATTTCGGGGACAAAAACTGCAATGCAAAATGGTTTTGTGCGAAAATTGTAAAATTCAATGCGTGACACTACAGGAGTCACGTTGCCGGGTTGTGATCCTGGCAAAAAACGTGTAGTTGAAGCGAACCGTGTTGTTGCCAGATTTACGTGAGTGCCACGCTGCCAGTGACGCCAGTGTTGCCAGGATTAGTTCAACGGGCGTCTGTCGCCGGATTGAAATTGCACTCGAGTTTGTAGTATTAATTCATCTTTTTAATCGTCGAGTTGTGATCGTTTCCGACGTTAGCTAAATAAAGTTTTCCTTTTTTTTTTATATTTAAGATAATTCTGATTAGAATTGAGTGCTTTTGGGATAAGTGTTACCTACAGTTTGTCTCATTCAAACCGTTCACGATTCAAACTGATTCTTGTCGGTAGTTGAATGAAAAAAAATAACGAATTTGTATTTTATTTTACCCAAACATATTGTTGTCCCACAAACAATTAGGCTTCACAGCCAAATGCACATGAAACCTCTGAAATATATATTCAGAAATAAATGATGAAAACACAAAAAGATTGTCACGGTCCTTTTAATATTAAAGTTCGTTACAAAAGCCGACCTCCGGAATTTATTATTCCATCGTAATATTATCCGGTTTTCGTCTAGACTGGGCAATGCGTGTGTATTCAGCGGACAAAGAGTACAGGTACCTCAGCTTAGTTAATAAGGAACCTGTATGTATCCCGTAGCGTGACCTACACATAAAGGAAACTTTACATGACGTCATAGGTACGGGTGGCAACACTGCGCATTGTTGCCAGCGTAAAAATAATATTCCCAGTAAACAGAGCGGAAAATATCATTATGATTTTTTTGTTTACTGCATTTTTGTCCCGGGAATCATGGGACTGACCGTTTTGGAATCTTTTCCCGCCTAATTTTTTTTCTATTAAATTTTATTAGGCAAGTAATTTTGTTGATAACTTCATGCAATATTCATGTTATTTTTTCTCTTTGTGAAATATTTCGGCTGTATTATTTTTTATCGTTGCGTTATTCTTGCTTATTTGACGAAACATTGAACTTGATATTATTTTTATATTAAATGTGGGTCTATGAATTGCGTCCTTTTTCGAGATCTTTAATATTCATGATATTATACAGGCTATAAGTAAATAAATATCCGAAGTCAAATATTGGGGATTTCTGAAAGATGTAATATGTTGTTTGATTACTTTGATAATAAAAATATGCGACCGAACGAAATTATCAAATATTACAAGTTTAGTGTTCAACATTTGTGTTTCACACTGACTGGTGTTAAAATACTGTAGTAATTATGTGACCGTTAAAGTATAAAATTACCATAAAATTATTTAAATAATATATTTTCAAAACATAATTTAGGTATAAATCGTCAAGTACCCTGATAACTGTTTAATATAACGTAGTTATCACCATCCAGGCGTCGTCGAATCACGTAAAGGTCATCACACACATATATGCACTGCAGCGGCTCGACATCACCTCTCCTCATTTGTAACTAGCTGGTCCCGATCCGAGGCAATGCATTTCAGACAGGCT
This sequence comes from Noctua janthina, assembly GCA_963576755.1. Classification (NCBI taxonomy): domain Eukaryota; kingdom Metazoa; phylum Arthropoda; class Insecta; order Lepidoptera; family Noctuidae; genus Noctua; species Noctua janthina. Next base: position 14,277,128 of record OY755055.1, read on the forward strand.
CGTGGCAAAATAATAACAGGCGCACGATCATCTAGGTTAAGCAACGCATGACACGGGGCTACCCGTGGATGGATAACCGTCTATTACATACTAAGGACCCCTTAGTCTCGGAAATCATGTTAAGCTGTTAGTCCAGGCTATTATTATTTTGTAGATCTTTGACAGTCGTTTACACTAAACTTGTCAGAAGCACGAAAGTCTGACAACCTGTTTTACCAAGGAGTTTCGTGACACCCAGAAGCTGAGGTCAGATAGGCAGTTGCTGCATGTAAAATACTGTAAACGCTTAGTTGACATTTCCCGTGACCCAAGGGCTGGCTTTTTCCTTGGCCAGAGGCTTAGCGTTGCCATACGACGTGGCAGCGCCGCCAGTCTCTGGGGGCCATTACCAGTAAACAGCATCGAGGAGTTTTTTGACGCCATTTTTTATTTTATTGTTAAGTTACATTAGGTTATTTTAATTTATAAATGTATATAATATTGATATGATTTGGCTTAATATTTTTATTATCTACTTAAAAAAAATTATTAGTATTCTTATTTAGATTGGAAGTCGACCCCGAGATAGTTCGGAAAAGGCTCAGCAGATGATGTTGCAGTATTGAATTTGAACGGCTTGAGTTGAAGAGATGCTGATCCGGTGCCGAGCTCATACGTGTGCTCTGAGCTTTATAAGTCGGTTTGTCATTATACCCCGCTCTTAAGTTACTTCGAGTGTGGTCTGAGGTTTTACAACGATATTTATTTTTGATTACGTATTTATAATATCTACTTTGAAATCGATATCTGTGTGTTTAGCTTTTTAATGTGCAGGGGTTCGTTTACTTGGTGTATTATTTAGGGATCCTCAAAGTGGGTTGGGGAAATTAAAACGTCGAAAAGAATGTGGTGTTATCATTTATTAAAAAATACTGCTTCGTTGGTATAGTGATCGCAAGAGCTACCGCTGTGCATTACGTCCAGGGTACGATTCCCGTATTATTGTTTTTTCCCTCAGAAATTTTTCTGTAACAGCCTGGGGTCAGGACTTGAGTTCGTTTGACGGTGACATGGTGTTTAACATTGTGATAGGCATCATCATAATTCGCACGTCCTCTAAAAAACTGTCATAACACAAAATATGTAGATTTTTAGATAATACTCTACTCGAGTTCAATTGTCCTTGCTCTATAATTGAAAAAAAAAAAAAACACCATAAATATTACAAAATAAGTCGCCAAATGGCACAAGTGAAAGTTTTTGGCGCAAAGCATCGTAACAAAAAACTTTATGCGTCTATCTCAAAACTGCAATTTTTGTATTATGACAGTTTTTTAGAGGATGTGCGAATTGTGTAGATAATAATTAGATAGCTACCTCATTTAGTTTCTCTCCATCTCTCCGGTCTCATTAGAAGTTCCCTCAATGTTAGGCATCGATCTTTGCGACCTTATTCAATTTATTCGATCACTCAAGCCACGAGTCTTGATCACGACAGACACTAAATTAGGTTTTTTTTTTTTATATATTTGCATATCTGCACAACCCAGAAGGCGATAAATCACATTTTTTTACTCACCAAAAAGGTTTGCAATCAAGAAGTTATCGCCATCTTTCATTTTTATTTTTTATTTTAACACCGGCTATCCCTGATTCTGCCATCAAATTATGGCGTGTCAGCGTTCAATTATCACCTAAATATCGATATTTTGTTACGATGAAAATATTTTAACATAATATTAATGCGAGTTATCATCCAATTTGTCATCTTGGAACATAAAAAGGTGTTTAATACCACAGTAGGTTGTTAATCTCAAATTATGATGACATGCAAATGGAGCTGTTCATTTTCAATGTTAGATATCAATTGGTTTTACGGCATTCATATTAAAATAAGGTATTTACTTTGCTGACTTGTGTGCGGGTTTTGAAATGTCAATGAGACCTGGATTTGTATTTTCTTTTTTCCAATTTTTTTTTTTGATTAATTTTAAAGGAGAAAAGTAAACGGTTAGTCTAGAAAACAAAACTGTTCTATGAATTACATAGCTTCATAAATTACATTGAGCAATAAATTACAATTTAATTAACTAGATGTTTCTCTAACGAGTGACCGTAGTATTGGCAATAAAGTCATGAAAGTGCCATCTAAAAGGAATCTATTTTACGTCAAAATAATTATATTAAAGCCTTCTAGTTCAACTATAGATGGAACAGATTTCGGAGGCCTAGTACGAGCGTGCGCTGTAAACATTCCGTAAATACATATATTTTTAATTAAAAATAAGCATTTTAGTATTTTTTTTGCGACTACTACTATTTATTTAACACATAGATATGAATTAATTCTAAAATTACGAAAATATCATATGTTAATGATTATTTTCAATTGTTCGTATTGACGTTACTTTACTACCGCGTACTCGTGCTAGTGTTTTGGGTCTACCTTTATTATTTACAATTCAGGCTTGTTGAAGACCAATAACTAGGATACCTAGCTACAGCTAGGTAGATAGGTAGTTCAACAAGCTAGTCCACGCACTCCAAGTTATAACTTGGAGTTGCTCCAATGAAAACAGACCATCCTACTACAAATTCTAATAGAAAACAGCTGGAGTGCTAGTTCATACACCCAGATCAAATACCACAAGTTTCCACCTCCATCTAGATACCAAACCTGCAATAAAACACAGTCTATTTTCCTCGCTCACATTTAAATATTATTTACAACAGTGCGCAGCGAAAATACTGAATAATTTTCTAATCTGTGTGAATCTATTGAGTCTATCTGTGGACTCCAGGATACACGGCGACACATCAACCTATACATTCCAGTATGACATAGCCTCGCTTTGTATCCATTTTCCGTGCAATGAGAGATCCGCATAAACTGGTTTGTGTAGCTTGATTGGTCGCCGAGCGTAGGTACTAGAAATACTGACTTCCTTACCTATTTTGTGGATAATTGTGAATTTATTTGCATCTTTTATACATCTTAGTAAGTTCCGTTTAGATTAATTTGCTCTGTGAATGTTGATAATGGATTTTCTCCCGGAGTTAGTGCTGTGCGTTATCTGAGAGAGCGCGGTGATGATCGATACTTCCAAGATTAGTTGAGTCGCTTTGAAGGCTTGAAATAAGTTTATGGTAACTGATTTTAGATGGGAATTACGCAGAATTACTAGTCTCTGCTAAATATAGAATTTGGAAGATTACAGGGTTGTGTGAAGCATCAGATTTTATTTCGCGTGTGTGTTTTGGAAATTCGTTTCCAATGTAAAATCTAGCTCATCATCATCTGTCTAGCCTTTTCCCAACTATGTTGGGCTCGGCTTCCAGCCTAACCGGATGCAGCTGAATACCAGTATTGTAAATGGAAAGACTGCCTGTCAGATCTCCACAACCCAGTTAGAACTGGGTAATGTAAAACCTAGTTGTAAATAAAAAAAACCCTCTTTGATCTATCAAAGAGTGAAATAATAAAAACTCTGTTTTCCTTTTCAAAACGTAACCTGTGTACTGTGTAATCAACAAGATATGACATATTACCGAACGTCTTTTCTTTTATTTTTTCAACAAGGTAGACATGTCGGATTGTTAGTATTTATTCCGTTAGGCTCGTTCATCATATGGGCAGAGGATGGGTTTCGTGCAATGACAATACACTGGGTGCGATACACTGTTTCTAATTAACTAACAAATTACTTGAAATTACACAATAACACGGGTTCCAGGACGTCTCAACTCCGCAGCGATCAGACACTAAATGTCATCCTCGTCACGAGCATAAAACATCTCGGCTCTTTAGAAGCACGCTGTGGTGTGGGTAGACTTGTAAGTAAGTCGCGTGATGTCACCACTGGCGTACTTGCGATCCATTCCAAGTCCATGCTAATGACCGGATCCGACATACATATTACCAAACGTCGCTAATTTTTCCCTTTTTGTTTCAGGTCAGTATATTGCGAAAAACCAATGAAAATGGTTATAAAATAAAAATGGGAGAACGAAATATTTTTCATCATCGGTAAGCAGTTACTTTGTAAGTGCTAAGTATTTTTTTATCATAATCACCTTTATATCTACTGGAGCGTATCGCTGAACGTCAGTAGACATTTTTTATGAAGTTTTCTGAATACAATGAGTCGGACCACTTCGAGCGATTAACAAAAACCTATGTCATTGTACCAAGTGTTGGCAATCGTTTTTATAGCTATTTCACGTCCGGTATAAGTTCCTATAGTTAGACTAGATTTGACCTAAGTTTGGGTATTTGATGCGGTTTCTAAAAACATTTATTAAGGTTTTTTCTTAGTATTCGATGTTTTTGTCAAACAGCTAGCTTGTTTGCGCAGATTCTTTGTTAAAAGGTAATATTTTATTTGGTGTAAAAACTACATTATTTGAAGCCGAATCTCGAGAAAACTTCTTTGCACGGAGCAGCATTATTTTGGATGATATAAGTACGAGTAAGTAAATTTTTTTTTACGGACTCGCTAGGACGTCTTATTTTTCAAATAAATGTTAAGCTATATAAGATTTTAAACTTTCATGGTTACTAAAATTATTATAACTAGAAGACGGGATATTTAAACAAACAATAAACATGGTAAATATCCCGTCTTCTAGTTATAATAAATGTTAAGCTGCTCAATCGTTTTCAATTCAATTAATTTATTTTTGCAAAAACATGTTTTTGGATCTTAATTTTTAGTCGTACGTACGATTGAGGTAATTAAAAATTGTGTGACTTCTAATATTCACATTATCATATACACACACCTAACTAGTAACAAAAGACTACGACCAAAAACTCTCTCTCGGTTGGTATTATTAAAATAACATGTTTCTCCAAAACTGTCACATAAACATTAATCAATATTGAAATACGAGTTAATTAAAATAAAACACACGATATTTCACCACTGACCCGGTCATCCTCATCAAAGGTGTTTAATTTACATGATATTATCATAATTAGCAATCATCAATCCATACTTAAACATCATCACCTCAATAAATATATTTTTCGAGAATACTTGCCGAAAATTTTTGAATATCTTGCGGTGTGGCATCTACAACTACATACGAACTACTAACTATTTATGTTGTCAAGCAAAAATCAAAGTTATCCGCGAGATTAGGATAAAAAAACAGCTCAACAACAACTGTCTGGCTTTATCGTGTCCTCCCTTTTCAGTTGGAGATGACGAACTTTCCACCCGGTTCATGAAGCATATTCTAATTCCAGAAATTACTCTCCGAAAACCTCCAAATTTCGCACATCGTAAAACCTCAAATATCTTACATCAACATTTAGGGTTCCGTACCTCATAAGGTAAAATGAAACCCTTATGGGATCACTTCGTTGTCTGTCTTATAAAACGATGCAACAATGTCTTGTCATTGTGTTCGCCATGGTTGCTGTTGTATAGCGATTACTTCATAATTGGAAAGGTACCTAATGGAGCAATTTGGAGCAAAATTGCTCTACGGATATCGCTTTAACTAACTTCGAATAATTGCCCGTGTAGTGACTAAAATTATCGACACAAAATCGTCTACGTCCATACAATAAAAACATTAAAATGACGTCAATCGCTTGGATTCAGTACATACAGGGTGGAAGAGACACCGACTCGAAAACGGTTACCTCGTATTCAGTACATCATTCTGAGCCCCCCCTCCACATATTACTGTATTCAGTACATCATTCTGAGCCACATAGAAATTTTTCAACGGTAATTAAAAAAAAAAAAGCTGTTCCATATATTTTGACCGTGTAGGTATTGCACTTTTGTAGGAAACAGCTGTTTTTTTTTTTAATAACCGACGAAAAGTTTCTAAAATGATGATGTACTGAATACAGCAATACTTGCGAAAATTTATTCAATATCTTTCGTGACACCGAGTTGTTGTAATTTGCGTTTAATAAATGAACAGAATAATCAATATCGATGGTGTTAACTATAAGCTCAGCCGCCTAGTTGACTGGACGCGTAACTCGGATCGTCTTGGGACAGTCGTCGGTTTGACAAATGTGTCAATTGCTGGCACCGGATGTTGGGTCAGGCGCTGTCGGACAAATCGCGTGTGTCAGCCCTGACGGCCGCTCGTTTGTGACCGTGAAGGGATATCGTTTGTACTAGAATTTGTACTGGGGTTGTCACTTGACAAGAGATTGACATTGTCTGCCCTAGATTGAACTGTTTTCTTTTTGGTAGGAAGGAGACACTGGCAACTTTAACAGGTTTTTCCGAAAACTAAGTGCAGCGTGGTTCTTTTAGCATTTGAATAATAACAAAACATTTGTGTGGAAACTGTATTGAAAATATTCAAGATGGCCGCGTTAGTCCCGCTTAAAGCTACGCGCCAAAAGTTTTTTGTTACACAATACCTTGCGCACTCGATCTTGGAAGTAAAATGGAGGCTTCAAAGTAGTGACAATGAGTAACACTTAGAAATCTAACCTATTTCCAATCTCATTATCGATGCAAAGTGCTTACTGCTTAGTCAGAACACTCAGAAACACAAAATAACAAGGAAAAATGTTACTTTCTCAGAACTGTGCAGTGAAACTGTCACTGGTATAATGAAATCGTTTGCTCATTGCTGTCACTGGTCATGCGGTCATGCACAAGGTATTTGGCGCATTAGTACATTGGACAATGACATTCTTCAATTTAATGTCAATTGTTGATGAGAACATCGGAGCGCTCATTTGTAACACACTTATTTTTTGACATAACACCTTATGTATTTTCCATTCATAGAATACCTACGGTTCTGGCGTCGTGAATGAAAACACGGTCACTTCAAGTAGTATCAATTGAAGTTAATGTGTTTGCAACTGAAATTGAATGATTAAATAATTCGTTCATGACGGTTTTCGTGCAAATTCCTAAGTTGTATGGGGTTTACTGATTTTGGTGTTATCACTGTCACCATAGGAGACGCCTGGTTTCTATAATCACTGACATTCTCAGTTCACCACTGCACCTAGCCCGTAAGGATAGTGTCGGTGATATTTATGCCGAAAATCAGTTTAAACCTCGTCTAAGCTGATTTTCACCTATAAAACTGAACGCGATAGACTCATGTTAACCGCGTTCAAAAACTGTCAGTACCGTTATTGCAATGGAATATTGACACTGCTCTTTAAGTTGAAATTCAACTTTTCTTACGTTTTCTGCAATTTGTAGGTTGTATGTTAATGAAAATATGATTCTCACAAGTAACACGTATGCAGTTACAGAATTATAACCATTAGAATTATCAATACAACCCACCAAGTTCGTTTAACCCCATTCATTAAGGATTTCATGAAAAAGTCATTCAATGGGGTTAACATACTACGTGACACTGACATGGTGGCCTACCATAACGTCTTAAAGCAGGAGTAATTCCAGTGTGGGAAAGTGATGGCGCTAGACGAACTGTATAGCTCTGTCTCTTTCCCACACTGGAATTACTCTTGCTTTAAGACGTCATAGTAACCCCCCAGGTGACCTACCATTACGTTTTAAAGCAGGAGTAATTCCAGTGTGGGAAAGTGATGGCGCTAGACGACCTGTATAGCTCTGTCTCTTTCCCACACTGGAATTACTCTTGTTTTAAGATGTCATAGTAACCCCCCAGGTGGCCTACCATAACGTCTTAAAGCAGGAGTAATTCCAGTGTCGGAAAGTGATGGCGCTAGACGACCTGTATAGCTCTGTTTTTTCCCACACTGGAATTACTCCTGCTTTAAGACGTCTAAGTAATAAACGAATTTCGCGGGCTACCCTGGCGCTTTCACCTTAAGGCTAAGCTGATTGCGTTACATTGATGAAAGTCGCCCTCAGTTACTTAGTTCACAAATAAATAAGTGTAGGCAACCCTACAAATTCCATCATCAGGGCTGTCAGGGTGTTTACGGCCGGTTTATTACGAGACGGATGTGTCAAATGGAGGGCGTTCAGTTCACACGATTACGAAGACCCTGCCGATGGCTAGTATATAAACGGTTTCTGTGTAACTCATGAATTTGTCACCCCTACGGAATGAATTGATATTAATTATGAGTTAATAGTGATTTGTGCTTAGGAATAAGAAAGTTATTGCTGTTGTAGACAACTAGACATGTTGTAGATAATTTAGTTGGCTGTGTTTTTTTTTTTATTGGTATCGATTGACGTTTAACGAAAGGCATTTGCAAGTGGCGGAGATGAGAATGCTAAGGGGGACGTGTGGTGTTACGCGAATGGATAAAATAAGAAATGAGTGTATAAGAGGAAGTCTGAAAGTGGCGTCGGTGACTGAAAAGTTGTGTGGTAATCGGTTGTCGTGGTATGGGCAAGTGCTGCGGAGGAATGAGGTAAATGTTGTGAGGAAAGTTTTGAGTATGAATGTGGATGGGTATATGAGTAGAGGAAGACCAAAGAAACGATGGATGGACTATGTGAAGAATGATATGGCAAGAAAGTAGGTGTCTGGCGAGATGACGAGTAAGTATGGAAGAAGAAGACATGCTGCGCCAAACCCAAATGAATTGGGATAAGGGCAAGAGAATGATGATGGAATCGATTGACGTTTGTACCAATTGCTTGAGCGTGTCTATACGTGCAGTGCTGCAAGAACATTTGGAAGCTACTATGACAGGTCTTTGCTAGTGGCTCTTTTAGTAAACATTTGAGAAACTTTTTCATTAATAAAAAAAAATATTTATTTATTTATAACCAACTTATACTTACAGTTTACACCACACATACAAGTTATTGGTTAATAGTAGCCGACATGAGAACGATTGTTTTATTAAATAAGCTAGATTCAATGTTCTTAATTTCTGCCTCTGCTTTTGACTGCCTCGTTGGTGTAGTGATCGCAGGTCTCGCAAGCGCGATTGCTGAGCATGAGGTCCTGGGTTCGATTCCCGGGTCGGGCAAAGTGTTATTGGTATTTTCCATCAGGAATTTCTCAGTAGCAGCCACGGAGTCTGGATTTTATATGGCAATAGGCTCGCCCCCTATTACATGGAACGTAAGCATAACTGGAGAAATGGAGGTGTACTATTAGGTATACCTCTGCCTAACCCTTCCGGGATTACAGGCGTGATGTTATATTACATAACATCACGCCTGTAATCCCGCATAAAAAAATCTCTTTTCACTAACATAAACAATTGAGTATGCGAAACCTCTTTAAAATGTTACCGTAGGAAATAACAGCTCCCAAATGATGATTCTACCACATTACCTTTGAACAAATGTTTATGTTTTAATGAAAACCGTATCGAATCAAGCGTGCTTATCTGCTTTGCACCATAACGCATTCCTACTCACTTTATGCCCAACATATCTTGACATTTCAGGGTGGCGCTGCACGTCAAGGCGATGTGTCAGATTCAGTACATTTCACTTTAGTTCCCTTTTTAACCGTATCTCAAGTTAAATTGGCCACTGTAAATAAACCCGTATCACTCAGCAACTGTGTTGTTCGTAATTGATCCCTTTAAACACCATTTCGCTTCCTTACTAGCACTTTGAACTTTCCAATCGATCTCGAACTCTATTTTCTTAGTTATAAAGTTTAGAATTTCTTGTAAGGGTTTGATTTTTTGAGAACTTTTACCATTGAATTTCTATGGGATCTTAGTACCTTACTTTAATGTCGTAGTAAGTTAAGAGCGTTATTCTCTTTACGTGCTTGTAGGGGAATGTATGGGAATAAATACTAAGAAATATAAACTTTTTGAAAGGTTCTTTTTAAAATTGGACACGCAGCTTGATATCCTATTTTTGTATGACTCATTTAGAGGTATTTGATTGTTTATGGTTGTTATGTGCTGTTAGTGCTTAACCTAGTGTCAGAGTATTTATGCCGCCCATGGGCCTCTGACTTGGCTATACATGCCGTCGAGAAATATCTCTCAGGCAAGCTGGTTTCCTCACGATGTTTTCCTTCACCGAAGCAAGTAATAATTAAATAAAATACGCACATGAATCCGTATTTTATAATTGGTGGTTATTATGACTTTATTAGCTATAAGTAAAAGTATTTTTTTTATAAAGGAGCCCCTAAAAAGTAAATATAATATCTATCACACGATAAATATTTTAAAACAAATTTTACGTTTGTTATTTATTTATTTACGTGCACACCAGTGGCGAAGCATCCATACTACTCGACTCCGACCGGATTTCTTTTGAAAAATGGCAAGGTCAGTATTCTACAGATAAATAATGTAATCACATTAAAGATATCTAGAAAGAAATAAAGAAAACATATTTATTTTGCACATGCCACAAGTGCACACAACAAACAAATAAATATAAATAATCAAACTTAAATTTATACAATAAAAAAGTTAAAACTAAACAGAAAAAAAGAGATATTGTGTCTCACAGCTGCGCCAAATAGGCCCAGTCTATCTCTCTACTGGTACACACAAAATACTTAACACGACATTACATTAAGATAGAAGAGCACAAAGGTACTACATTTGTTAATTGCTTAAAAAATAACTTCCCTGACTGTAGTAAAAATACAAAAAAACCTATTAGCCATATCACATAAAAGCTCGCTCAGACACATCAACTAGACATTAATAGTCCTTCGACAATCGATTCACTTATCAAACGAATTGATCGACGTTCCCGTATCATTATGTCAATGGCCTAACCATCATTTGTGAGCAAAATAACACCGTAGTTGAAGTTATTGAACGTGTGCGCAGACCGTAACGATACACCATAAGCATAATAATATACCTACATATATAATGCATTTTCTTTATGTGTCCGATTTGGTAAACAATAGCCCGTTTGCACCATAAATCACTAAACGCGTATTACTGCAAAAATATAGTTCAGGTTTTGTCAATTGTTAGGAGATAAGCTGCGGTGCTAGCGGGCCTAAGACTTCAGTTTTGAGTAATGTTTTAAATGATATATTCATTAATAATAGTTTCCTTTTAATTATATTTACATTATATACAGACTACAAATAGAACAAAACTGATGATAAAAATAAGACTAAAAGTAAGAAAATATAAACATCTAAACAACGACGACTATAGGACTCTTAGGCGTCAAAGTACTTCCTCCGCATCGCTGTCATCTGGAAACGTGTCCAGAAGACTGGCTGAATGGCAATGCTAATTCTTATATTTTATATAAGAATATATTTTTCGTCTATATTTTAGATAAGATATAAGATATGGTAGATTCTCTGTAAGTAATTCATAACGGTATGAATTACTTATTGATTTTTGGAAGTACACACCACAGAACACAAGGATGTGGTGTGTAACTAGAAAAATTCAAATTCTTGATTGAGACGTGTTTGATTTTCGTACATTAGCTTACTATAAGAAGGTACCATATAAGTAATAAGGAAAAACAATGTAAAAGACTCCTAACTTGATCAAAACACCATACTCTTATAATTCAATAAATTGACACGATGTACAATATATGGTGGATAATTTGACAAGAGAAGCCATGTAGCTGATTCAATAACGTCCCTTATGACAGCAAAATGTCGTATCATCAATATTCTCCTAGCTTTGGTACGAGTATGTTTTACGGCTTCTGTATTTGTATAGTTGGAACGTAACATCGCGCCTGTTTTTCCGAAGGGGTTGAACAGAAAAGAGTATGAAGCATGATGTTATAAGGGGCGAGCCTATTGCTGTACACCCGGGCATAAATCCAGACTTTGGGCTGCTACTGAGAAATTACCTACTATTGGAAAAACCCAATAACACTTTGCCCGACCAGGGGATCTTACCCAGGACCTCATGCTCAGTAGTAGTTCTTGCGAACACTAGACGAAAAAGGCAGTGGATTAAAGTCTTATCTTTCACAGAATAAAGGATGTGGTATTCCTGTCCCCTCTCTGTCCCTTTAAGCTATGGCTAGGTAGGTACGACCTGAGGTTCGGTGCTTAAATATTCATCGCACAAATCCGCAATATCGGTGAATATTTGCAAATAACAATAGCCCATTACAGCCTTTGTAAAATAAAGTCTCCGGTGTTTAGGCTATAAATCTGTCAATGCTATCGTATAATATCTTATTCACAATATTGTTGTATTTTTACTCCCATATACAGCAAAAGAGCTCGTGGCTAAATAACAACAGCCGGCTCGTGTCGATCTTAAGGTTAAGCCGTGCTTGCCTAGGTTGTTCCGTGGATGGGTGACCAGCCATTACATACGTAAGTTTCCTCCGTGCCTCGCAAAGCATGTTAAGCCGTTGGTCCAGGCTGTTGTTTGTAGATCTGTGGCTGTCGTTACGAGTAGTCAGTGGCCCAAAAGTCTGACAACCAGTATTACCCTAACTGGGTTGTGGTCTCCACAAGAAAATTAATGAATAAGCAAAGAAGATCGTTGTCCTTTATTTTAAATCTTCATGCTTGTAGATGTATCACTAGATTAACGAAAATCTTCACATATCTTCACACAATCCTTCCATGAATATTAATCTCATAATAAGGAAAACCTTTAAATTGGTCATTATTATCATTATCTGAAAAGCGCGCGTAAAATAATTTATCATGCAAATGCGACTCCATGTCTTTATTCTTCTTACATTTCGCATATCTTATGCAAATGTGAGACCGTTTTCATACATAGTATTAAATGCACTATATGTTGTTTATACTTCAGATAATAGAGATTTGCATGTTACATTAGAACTGTAATATTGTTACAAGATTTCGTTGACAATATAAGAGGTGTAAATAGACCCTTAACATATCCGAAAAATTAATCTCCCCGTCTTTGCGATCATTTTTTTGTTCTAGACCATACCTGGGAACCTTCTTGTTACGGAGATATTAGGGTCAAAGTTTCAACCTTTTCACAAGTTTTTTTTTTTAAATACATGTTTTTAATGTAAAATTTTTACTACGACCCCCGTACTGTTCAATCCATCCATCAGCACAATGCTTTGAGTGAGTTTCATCGAGTCCTACCGTAAAACGTGATTTTTCACCCCAAAAAAAGTCGATTTCCAGCAATAATTTTTGCGTAAAGTTACTTAGTTTGATGTACAGAATGCTTGGTTGACGGATATGTGAAGGGTCTGTTTACACCCTCTAGGTATATCTCTAGATTAAAATATGAAAGCGGTTTGGTCTGTCTTCCAATACGGATAACTATGTTAAGTACAACATTTATTATTTTACATTTTAAAGTCTTTACTTAGTATTTGTAATATTCGAGGAATCATGTATTTACTGGAAATAAGATTATTTGAATGCTACAATGAAACTACGAATAACGACGTCAGAGATCTATTGATTTATAAATAATTTATGTTGTCTCAAATAAGTTTAAAAATACACCTCCTTTAGGGCCGTGGTCCCGACCACGGCTAGCCCTAAAGGAGGTGTATTTCTAAATTAAGTGAGCCTAAGTCAAATGGCCGTCGTAACCGAGGCAGACCCAAGAAACGCTGGAGTGACGATCTGGACTCATTCTTAACGGATTGGTCAGAGAGGGAAAATTGTAAGCAGGTTTGGAAAACCATGGGAAGGCCTTTGTCCAGCAGTGGGACAGCAGGCTGACATAAAAAAAAAAGTCAAAATGTAGGTGTACAATCAACCCCATGTTAATACTTGCTCCAAAAAAATTGTCGTTACAGCTATGACATAAAAACGCTGTCAGCGTCAATTTTTTACCAGTTCTTTATGGTTGTTGGCTGTACCTTTATTGTATAATTTGCTGACAACTAAGAGAAAAGCTAAGGTCGTAGAAGCTCATTAAGATTTGCATTTTAAAGTAAAACTTAACTTTTATGGGGGTTAATTACAAGTTAATAATTAAGAGCTTAATTGCAATGCCCATAAAGCTCATATTAACTGTTTTATATACAGTCCATCAAGCAGATTTTATGTTTGTCAATAAATCAAGTTTTCTCCAGTTTCATAAATAGTTGTATGGATTTTAATGGAGTTGTAAGGGGTATCAAGTTCGCGGGCCTGTGGACGGCGAGTTATGGGCCAGCTCGCCGTCCGGCCGTCTTATGACGACAGGCCGTGTCGACGGCGCGTTCGTGTTCCACGTGCGCCTCAAAGAGATGTCAGCAAATAAGTAGGGGTCCGCAAGGGCCGATGCCTGCCAGGGCTGCGGGACTGTTCGAAAGAGATACCGTGGCCCTGGAACACAAAGGGCAAAGAAGGAACATGGATGGATTTTAGTCAGTACAAGTCTGACACTCCCTTCCGCTCCGCCCAGAGTGGGGGGGGGGTCATTTGATGATTTCCCATCCGGAAAAGAAAAAAAGGGGTATCAAGTTTAAAAAAAAAAACAAATTGAAATGTGACCTTTAATCCTGAAAGCTATCTTTTTTCCAAACTTCATGTTTGGTAATCTGATCAAGAAATCGACAAACACACACATTACGACAACATGCGTGTAATCCCCGAACGGTTAGGCAGAGGTTGTACCTAATAGTACAACCACATTTCATCAGTTATGCTTAAGTCCCATGTACATATAAATTTTAAAGCTTTTACTTATTGGTAGAACATTCACTCGCGCAACGAATGTTCCCAAAACAACTTCCCCCGTGCGAATGTTCGTGATGAGTACCCACCTTTAAACAATCCGGAAAAATTTCACGCCAAAACAACAAGACAAGACAAAATCCAATTGGTAATCCAAGAAAACAAGAAAGTCAAACGTCTACACAGATCTTTAAAACGGACTTAAAAACTTATACAAAGTTCATACCCCGGACGTGCTTGCTTGCAGATCTCCACAAATGGACGTTGACAGACTTCCTAGTCCGTAACACACATTTATCATATTTCTCCCTCTAATGTATCATAAACTTGAGTGTGTGAAAGGGATAGCAAACACCAGCAAAGGTACTTGCTATTTGTAATGCAAGTGTCGTTAGTTGCAAGTTTGTATTTCTTTGTTGGAAACAATTACAGACTTATGAATTATTCTGGTCGGTTTTAATTTAAGTAAAAAGATCTTTTTTAGCTTTTACCCGCGGCTTTATCTGCTAGGTTGTAAATTATCCTACTAGAACTTTCTACCGGTGTAAAAATGTGTCCTATGTCCCAGGCCATGGTATACTTGTATGCCAAATATGATCGAAATCTGTAAGATGTGAAAAGATTACAGACAGAAATATTCTTGTTATGCACTCGTAAGTATGGATATGAATTGATTTCCTAAATGTCAGTGAAGATGAGAAAGACTTATGTCTATAGTTTTGCATCAAAGTGGTCACAGCTCTGATCTAATCCAATGAGCATTCAACCTGTCTGTTCTACTGCGAGATTAATTGGAGCGGGCAAGGAAGGTGGACGTTTGTTCATCCAAACTGCAACATTTATGGACCAAAGCCTTGTCCTGTATTGTGCTCACAACGCCATATTCATAGAAATAGTCCAATATGACTGAATATACTACGTAATTTAATAATTTGATGTATACAATTTGCAGTGCTCTTACAGGGTTGCATGTCTTAATAATGTGTCATGAAATTTTAATGCATGCCTACTAACCAGGTACCAGGTAGGCATGTTAGCAAATAAATAAATAAAACAAAAACGTTAGCCGTAAATAATCCTAACACATCACATAACATTACGCCTATTTTCGAAGAGATAGGCAGAGGTGATAGAGATCTGACAGTTGCGCTCCCCTGTCAGATTTTACCAGATATCTCTATCCTATGGTCATCTACAAGGCACAACCCCAGACCCCGGGAAAACTCGTCAAAGAAAAATATCACTTTGCTTAACCCGAGAATAGTTACCAGGACCTCATGCTCAGCAGTACCCCTCAACAAAGAAACGTTCTCAAGAAAGAAGTGACAAAAAATCCGATCCTGTCAAGAGAACTGTAATTGAACGTCATTCGTCACCAAAGCCTTTATAAAACACAATGACGAGAACAACACAGTACAGTGGATCACAAAAGTGTTAACTGTAATACACTCGGCAGTCGGCTGTGTGACTGTGTGTCAGTGAAACGCATGTCGTGACCTCACGAGCTGTCATTCACACTCGCTCACCAAGATAGTGTAACGATATGATTCTTTAGTTCAGGTTCTAGTTTAAAGCAGGAGCGATTAATCAGCGAGTTTAACAGCTGGAAATCAAAGGCTCGAATTGAAAGGACGCCACTGAAAGTGCCTAAAAGAAGAACTCGATTTTTTTTTAAATCACGATACCTTCGATTTTTTTTTTTTGTTATATTCAAGTACAAAGTATACAGGGTGGAAATGACATCGGCGCGGCACACAAACGGTTTACCACGTATTCAGTATCATTGTGAACCAACCATCGAAGATTTTCATAGGTTATTTTTTTTAAATCAGCTGTTTTCTTCAAAAGTGCAACCTACACGGTACGGAACACCCTGTATACGTTGTTATTCTTTTCAACCAATCACAACAGCTTACGTAAGAACTAAGATACGTCAGAAATGCTACTAAATTGAGACGTCCAGAAACGTTGGGTTGCGTCTAGTTTAAGTAAATGGCAGCGGTTATACTTATTTGCGGATCGATTTACAAAAATATCCTCCATGGATCTCGGTCACTTCGTTACGCCACTAAAGCGAGGAGTCCATCAATTCAAACACCACTTACTCGCTGCATCTCCCCAATTGCACCACACTTCACGCCAGACGGGAGTAGCAAGGATAATTTGCGATTTGCGTCGCGCAACCCTTGCCACTTTCTCGAAGAAACCGTGATACAGTTTCACCACACGATAATATGAGGAAAGAAAGAAAAACCTGTTCATACTAATATTATAAATACTAAACAAAATCTGTCTGTCCTTTTCATGCTTTAACAACTTAACGCGTCTGGCAGCTGATCCATCTAAACATTGGTATTCAGGTGCATCCGGTTAGGCTGGAAACCGATCCCAACTTAATTGGGCGAGCCTAAACAGATGATGATGGATTTCGATGTTTGGCACACAGGTAGACCATGCCTTGGCTCCTAATCCAAATAGAAAATAGCATCCTATATCCTAACATAGGATGCTTTTTATCCCATTTGTATTTTTTTTTTGTATTTTCCTGTATAGTGTCTGATTATGACATCCACACAGGCGAAACTGCGAGCACTAGTATTCCATTATTTTGAACGAGAGCACCTGTAAGCCCTGTAACAAAGGTAACGTATGTACGTGTCCTTTTCTTTCATTTTAAATACGAATTCTTCGAACTATATGAGAAGTAGGATGTTGACTTCGCATCCGTGCTCGTATTGTTCCGTTTTTAGATCAAGGCAGGCTAGGTTTATATTGCTTTTGTGTTGCCTGTAATGAAAAAGTGAGGCATAGCAAAAAAATAAATGAAATGAAAACGGAAAATATATATTTTTTTAAATCAATTCGTCGTCGACTTGCAAAACTTATTTTGTTTTTGTTGTTATCTAAATATCGTTACAATACGTTGGTGTTAAAGAGGTATTATAGTATGACCACTGTAATTGTGCAGTTCAAGTACGTTGCTTGTCCAGATTTTGGTACATTTATTTTAGTTGCGTGTTTTCTTGCCTGCACCGATAAGTTGCTTAAAGTGTAATAAGAACAGTTTGTAAGGTTTTCCTTCCTTCATAGAAAAGAAAGGATCCTCCTACCATTGTGTCTGGTGGGCTACTGCCCGTCGATTGTTGTCCAGCTGTTATGTTAATCTCGCGGTCCGCGGATAACTTTCTTTAACCGATGCAGGATTTGCCATGCTCTTATTTGGTGTTACAGATGCAGCTTCAGTACCATAGTTTAGATTACAGAGTAAAATGATGTTCATTAATTTCATAAATCTTTGCAGCTGGATAAAGCTGCAAAGATACACCACACCGCCAGCTAGCGAGCGAGCGAGCCGGGCGAGGCAGCGTTTTACCTCTTTTCATACTTTGGTTCACACCGCGAACTACCGAAAGAGCCAAAACGTTGTATGAAAAGAGGTTCGCCCGGCTCGTTCGCTCGCGCGCTAGTTAGCGGTGTGGCCTGCGGTTAATACCATCATAAACCCAGTAGTCTTTTTTTTTCATATGGAAAATCATCAAATGACCCCCGCCACTCTGGGCGGAGCGGAAGGGAGTGTCAGAATTGTACTGACTAAAACCCATCCATGTTTCTTCTTTGCCCTTTGTGTTCCAGGGCCACGGTATCTCTTTCGAACAGTCCCGCAGCCCTGGCAGGGAAACCCAGTAGTCTTATAATTTACAAGGTCGTGAACATATCTAACAAACAGTAATCGATACAAATAAACTTTAAAGCAGCTACTACCTCGTATTTCTACACATAATTACCTATAAACCAAACTGTTAATATACTAAACTGATTTCAGAGGAGATATCATTGAGCGCTATTAACATTAATATTTGCTGTTTATTTATCATTTTACTGCTGCTTTGTTTGTTTAGTTAATGGTCCTAGGTTGTATTCCTAGCTCTGGCAAAGTTTCCTTTGGATTTACATCAGGAATTTTTCAGTAGCAGCCACGGAATCCAGAATTGTGCCCGGTTGATGGCAATAGGCTCGCCTCTTAATACATGGGACTTACATAACCGGCGCATTGTGAATGTGCTATGGATCCGTACTATATGGTACAGACGAAATAACATTTCCTTATAGTCAGACCCCTCACTATCAACGGTCGCAGCAGCTAGTCAAAATGTATTGAAGTTAAGCCAGGAATGCATGCAGAGATGCGACGCGACGGCTAGTATCGGATCGAGTTCTCATGCAATTTCGAAAAAGGGGTTGTACTCTTGGTTCGTATTCTGAAACCG
The DNA here is from genome assembly GCA_963576755.1 of Noctua janthina. Lineage (NCBI taxonomy): Eukaryota > Metazoa > Arthropoda > Insecta > Lepidoptera > Noctuidae > Noctua > Noctua janthina. Next base: position 14,295,868 of record OY755055.1, read on the forward strand.
AAACTATATTCCCATCTTTCGTGTAGTCTGGGTTTTATATATTTCCAACTTCGTACAACAAAAGACACAAGAGACAAGGGGGCCAGAGCGGGAGGGGGGGGGGGTCATTTGATGATTTCCCATCCAAAAAAAAAGGGGGGCTCGAAAAGGGTAATTGCTTCAAAACTTTATGGATTTCTATAACAACTTCCAAGCGTTTCGGCACTTTTGTCCATCGATGTCGATTATTCCCTTCATTAGACTTAAATGAGCTCCGACCAGAACTTTGCGACCTCGACGGCGTTGGTAGTGGCTTTGGACAGTTCCCACAAAGTGCAGCTGGAATTACACATCGTGCAGAGGTGAGCCATGGTTTGTGTTGAGGCACCACAGTCGCACCCTGCTTCACACCGGACCTAGTTGTATCTGCAGCGGCCTACCGACTTCGCAATCGGTGTCCCGAGTATTGCCGATTATTATTTATTTATTCAAAATGTTGGAATGTCAATATGTCTTGGCCCTCAACTCAACAAACAATCCTCTGAAATTCTTCCAACATCATCACAAAAGTATTTAGCACTCGTCCACACCCAAAGAAAATACCCGTTCCATATCCGTCCATAATCAGATCACAGCATAAATAAAATATATTAATATTCGATGCAAAATACATGTCCATAACAGCGTAAAACTAGGTAGCTCGGTGGCTTTCCCTCGACGCACCGTGTCCGCAAAATTGGTCTCGCTCCTGAACCAACAAGCTTTCGTATTTCCTATCTCCGTAAACCATGGCGAAATAACTTAAGTACATCATAAAATGTAACTACGTTATTTATTTTCATTTAAATGAAGTAAACTTTCTAGTTGAAACAGGATAATAATGAGAAATGCAGCAATGGTTGGTTGTCAACGCCATGGTATAATAATATACTTCGCCTGGTATTCTCTTCCCGTGACAGCTGGGTCACGTGATTGGCCCAAGAATACGTCATCAGGTGCGATGCTGTCGATGTGTTGCCACGGTGTGTGATTGAATTACCCGAGCAAAATGCATTTTTTAATTAAACAAAGCAATTATGAACTAATAATTCAATATTTAAATTAATTTAAAACTAAACAGATGAATCTCACGAGTTACGAAATAGTTAAGGTAGTTAGTAATTTATTTTATTTTCATTTACTAAATGAGTTTCCCTAATTTTACTGAAAAGGACAATCAATGGTAACACTTTTCGTGATGTAGTCTTGAACCATCGAGGGAAGAGAATTCCAGGCGAAGTATATTATTAACGCGAGAACTGTGAAAGGCGGCAGGAAAAAGGATAAGTGAGCATTTTGTTCTCGATAAGTTTTCACTTCATTTTGATTCTTTTTGATGCGTATCAATTAAAATTCAAGTTCTGACTGGGAAGGAAATGTATTGTCTTTGATTAAAGTGTTGGTACTAGGAGAAAACCTTAACTGAGCACTTTTTAGAGTTCCGTAGCAAAATGGCAAAAAACGGAACCCTTATTGATTGCCCTGTCCGTCCGTACGTCCGTACGTGGCTTTAATTCTTAAAAGACGAATAGAGTAAATAATAGGACCCGCAAAGGTCGAAGTTGGTCCGTGGATGGGTAATCATCCATTAAATATCGCGACATCTGGTTAAAATGGAAGCTGGCCGTAACAAATGGGAAAAGGCTAGGCTATGTTGGTGTACTAAAAATAGATCTCAAATTTCATTTTTCGTCACTTGCATTTTGTTCTGGAGTGAAGAATTTCTATGAGTGGCAAACAGCTGCCTTCCTTCATTCCCAGATCTTCAATATAAACCAATAGCCTAAACGAAAATATACTGAAGTGCTAAACTTTACAGTTGTTGAATATTTCACGTTTGTTCCCAAATGTTTGCTCCATTACTTATACTCGTTTTCACTAACACTAAGCGTCACCTAGATGTAGAAGTATATTCGACGCTCGGGTGAGCGCCAATAGTGGAAATTCCGTCAGTATTTTAATATTTTGGCTGTCATTTAGTTGTCGCTTAGAGGGCGTCCATTACGCTGACGTAATGGACGCCCTCTGTCGATTTTTCGAGCCCTCCACCACCCTTGGTGAGATGTCGTGAGATTTGACATAACTCCTTCGCCCCCCCCCCCCCCTCCCCCCAAGCGTATCTCACGTATTTTTACGAAATGCGTGTTTTAGTGTTAATACGGTTTTTTTTTCTTTTTTTTAATACGGTAATCTGTGCTTGAGATTAGGCTTGACCGTCTCCCCCCTTAAACTCCTTACGCGGCCCCTTAGTGCTAGCAAAAATGAGCGACAACAACGTTGAACAGATATGATGATAAGATGTGGTTTATACTGTCTCAATGTTTATATTATTTAACACCCTCTTCAACTACTGCTGAAGTTAGATAGCCAGAATACATATTCATGAATGGTAAAGAAAAAGTTATATTTATAAATGAAACGAATGATGAATACGCTATGAATGGCTTTGAATGGGCAAGTTATTTTGTTTAGATATTCATTCAATATTGTTTACTTTCGATTCAAAGGAACTCTTCAAATATAAAGAACATTAAAACGAAAAGCAGAATAAAAACTATCGCAGCTACCGCTTTTAAAGTAGCTGAAGTTTTTATTATTATATTTCAGGCAGGTTTGGTTTTCTCACGATGTTTTCCTTTACCGAAGCAACTGATAATGCAATACGCAAATAAATCCGAAAAAACTGAGGTATGTCTTGGGATTGAACTTGAGACCTCCGAAGGTCACACCAGGCTACCACTGAGTCTGAAATAAATCTTGCTGAAATCCGATAGAAGCAGCACCTTTTTTTTCCGGATGGAAAATCATCAATGACCCCCCCCACTCTGGGCGGAGCGGAAGGGAGTGTCAGACTTGTACTGACTAAAACCCATCCATGTTCCTTCTTTGCCCTTTGTGTTCCAGGGCCGCGGTATGTCTTTCGAACAGTCCCGCAGCCCGAAAAAACAACACCTGATGCCCTAGAAAAGTGGCTTATGGCTTTCAAAAGGCCACTGCGACTATCAACTTGACTACCAAAATATTTCCATAGCTTGAGTCGATCCGATACATTTTCTACTCCAGCAGCATTGAATGTCACTTTGTCAAGGCTCTCCGATTTCTATAGAGATTTTTCAATTGAAATTAATCTTACCATTAAATCCATTACCAAAACCACTATCCATTATCCAAGGGTAACCTTGATGGATTACTGCGATTAATACGCAGGCCCGCAATGAGCCTCAGTCGGCATAAATCACTAATGTGCTTAATGTATTCAATAATGTAATAGTACCGTGTAAACCACTAGACTTAGTAACTTGGTAAGTTCTGACTACTTGCGGCGCGGTCTTGCTAAGCCGAATTTGATCTCTACTGCTTTGTGTCTTCAAAGTCCAGTCAAACGAACAGCGGACTAGCCGCAGATAGATACTTCAGTGCACATAGCATAACATCACGCTTATAATTCCCAAAGGGTTAGGCAGAGGTGTACCTTATAGTACACCCAGATTTTGCCAATTATCTTTTAAGTCCCATGTAATAGTGGGCGACCCTGTCATCAATCGGGCATAAATCCAGACTCCGTAGCTGCTATTGAGATATTCCTGATGACACTTTGCCCGACCCTGGAATCGAACCTCACGCTCAGCAGTCGCGCTTGCGACCACCCGACCAAGAAGCCAATCTACTTCAGTACATGGTCTGTTTAAGCCCGCTGTCCACTATCCGGTCCGTTCTCTAGTCCACTCTGTGTGACCGCACCTTTAAAGGCTCGCGGAGGACAAATATCCCTGAATCATAACTGGCGAAATGTAGGTCCTAAAGGTACATCTCTGCCTTAACCGCGGGGGACTAAAGGTGTGATGTTATGATTTACTGTTACTTAAGTAATTGACATCTACAAAACGTTTACAAAACGCAAAAAATCTGCCCACTTGAACTTAAGTAAATAATTATGTATAACTTTCTGTTCTAACTTTATGGCGGCTCGGAAGTTAGCTGCGAGTGAAGGTCTGCGCAGGCATAACGGTTTAAACTTTATGGCAGCTCGGAACAGCTAAAGGAAAGCTACGCAGAACACAATTTCAGATATCAGCAGGTTGTAGAAGACGCTTGGTCTTGACTGTATAATGATGACTGTATAATGTTCATCACTCGCAGCTACGAGTAACTTCCGAGCCGCCATAAAGTTTGAACATAACTATAATTAGTTTTGTCTCATTAAGAAAGTCAATAAAAGCTATTAAGTTAACAATTTAAGTGTTGTCTCACCAAGTAACTCGATAAGCTGTTAATTTTACAATTTAAACTACGTACTTTCCAGGTTACTTTGTTGTTGAAATATCGAGCAGTAATCGGATACTATCATAGACTACAAGGCATGTTTATGTTGTGTTAAAAAGATAAAGAAAAATATAGCAACTAGATTGTTTGCGACTTACATAAAGATGATAGTTTATTTCAGACTGTACTGAAGATACACTCTTATACGTCGACAACATCGTTAAATTAATCTCTAGAGGGGCCTGTGTCCCTCTCAATCTTATGCTACCATAAACATACTTATAAGCCAAGTTCCATAGAACAACTATTAATCATGTTTTAATTTTTAATGGCATCTCGCAGGTCGTCGGTTGGTCTGTGGATGGGTGACCACCCATTACATACCGAGTTTCCTCCGTGAGTCGGAAAGCACGTTAAGCCGTTGGTCCCGGCTGTCATATGTAGATCTTTGACAGTCGTAAAAGGTAGTCAGTGGCTCAAAAGTCTGACAACCAGTCTTACCAAGAGGTATCGTATTACCTAGTACTAACTGGGTTGTGGAGGTCAGATAGGCAGTCGCTCCATATAAAATACGGATATTCAGCTGCATCTGGTTAGACTGGAAGCCGACCCCAACATAGTTGGGAAAAGGCTAGGCAGATGGTGATCTCGCAGGTCAACCTATGAGGCTGGTTTCTGCTTAACCGGACTATCCTGAGGGTGCCTTCAGTGTAAGGTCTCCAAATAGGGTCTATTATAATGTTTAATGTTTTCTATTTTTTAATGTCTCTGTTTGTCTTCTTTTAACCAATTTTACTCCACACCGACCGGTGAAAAAAATAACACAAAGTAAAATATGCCTGTCTAAGTTTTAAGCCGCATATGTCACTGCCGTTACTGCTCCTTACAGGGACATAAGCCACAGATAACATAAAATTGTACGCAGTAACGAGGCCGGAAATTACATATAAACGCGAACAAAGCGTTTGAGTATGTATTTGATTTGCTATCCGCATTGTAGACAGGAACCAATAAAATATGTATCGATAATAAAACGGTTCCGCTATTAAATTTTAATTGATTTTCTTCCAATATCTACGTGACTCCGTTGTTGTCGTATTGTTTTATAGAATTTGGTATCCCTTAAGTTATTTCAATTGTAATCCTAACCTTATTTATGTCATCACCTGGATATTTAATCACCAGTCACTCTCATCCAGTTGCCACCAGCCACTTTTGGAAGATGGTTGCTCCACCTTGCGTGAGGGTGTCCTTCCACACGTTTGCCTATCCACGGATCTGGATAGTTTCGTATACCTACGCTTTTAAACTGGCATGGTCACTAATATTATCATTAACACTAAAATTTACCATGTTTATTGTTTTAAACATGGTAAATATCCCGTTTCTTGTGTTAATGATAATTTTCGTTAAGTAATAGTTCTGTGAGTGAACGGCAAGACAAAAATCAATAATGAATAAAGGTGCATTACCAAATAATTTTCCGAAGCTACTTGGAGGGTCTAATATGAGTTAGTACGCAAGCAAAATTGCGGGCAATAACTGGCTACATAACATAACATCACGCCTGTAATCCCCGAAGCATTAGGCAGAGGTGTACCGAATAGTACTCCCATATTTCGCCAGTTATGTTTAAGTCCCATGTTATAGGGGGCGAGCCTATTGCTATCAACTGGGCGCAAATCTAGACTGCTACTGAGAATTTCCTGATAGAAAAACCCAATATCAATTTGCCTAACTCGGGAATCGAACCAAAGACGTCATGCTCAGCAGTCGCGCTTGCGACCGCTAGACCAACGAGGCAGTCCAAACTGAGGAATAATTGGCTACTCTTAAATAATTTGCTTTACGATATATCCAGAGCCAAGGATATCATATACGGAACTGCTAACAACAAATTCCATCATAAACATTTATACACCGTGACTTTTTAGTTGTCTTACAAAGGTCGTCCACTCAATGTACCCGACATAAAATAGCTCTAGGCGCGATTTTTTTTATCTTCCATTATAGGTACAAAGAAAATTAATAATAAAAAATAAGAATAAAATTATGATACATCCTGTTAATGATGTTTTCATGTCAAACGGGAGAACATATACCTACTCAGCACTCGAGTCCAGTAGATTATCGCTCGCAACAGTTTTAACTACGTCATGCGAATATTGAATAATATTTTTATTTTAAAATTATTAAAATCTCATAAATACCTTTATTTTATGAATGTTTAGTATTCATTGGATACATGAAGTGGGCTGCCGTTGTAAGACGACTAAAAAGTCACGGTGTATAGTTACTATAAACACAACTGTAAAAACCTCCTTTACGTAATGAGCATTCGTCAATCACAGTCCGCACCGTTATCAGTGCACAGGTCAACTAATTAGCAATCTTATGTGCCTGTAATTAAGTTATTATTTCCTTGGCTTGACCGAGCTTTCCTGCTGTTATGAAGTTATGATATATTGTTCTTGAATGCTGGGCAATAAAATTAATAATAATGTTGCCCACGGTTGCTCGGTCGTCGGTCGCTGACTGTGTGACCTTGCCCTTTGCGTAATTTATGGAAATGGGAAAGGCAGAGATCGTTTCGAGTTTTCTTTTTATTGTTTTACGTTGTGTTTGTGATTGTACGTGTCTTAAGACCTTTTCTTTTTTTAAAATTACTTAGAGAAATGAGTAGGCATTTAAGGAGAAGTCTGAAAGTGGTACCGGTGACTGAAAAGTTGTGTGGTAATTTATTGTTCTGGTGTTGGCATGAGATGAGGAGGAATGGGGAGAATATCGTGCAGTTTTGGGTATGAATACGGCTATAATAGAAGAGGAAGACCAAAAAAACTATTGATGGTCTGTTTGAAAGATGATATGGATATAAAGGGGGTGACTACTGAAATGGCGACTTATAGAGAAGTATGGAAGAAGTCACGCTGACCCTAAACAAATTGAAATAAGGGCAAGAGAATGGTCATAGGCTGAATAAGAAATGTTATTGAAATACAATTATTGTTGTTAATAGAGTTGTGATAATAAAGTACCGCCAAACTGGGTTCAATTAATTAATTCATTATCTAGCCATAACGAGAATTATTCTATTGAAGGTACTACAATAATGGTTAATAGATTAACTATAATAGATAAACGCCTTGTTAGGAAAATTGCCCTCATAAACTACCCGTGCCTCTCTGACTTCATCGAAATACAAGCGGAACAGCAACTGTTTTGTAACATAACATAACAGCCAGCCTATTGCCGTCAACCGAGCACAAATCCGGGCTCCTTGCTTGAGAAATTCCTTTTTGAAAAAGCTCGACTTGAGAATCGAACCCTGGATAAACCTCATGCGAGGCAGTCACAAAAAGGCGGAACAAAAGTAATCGGTTAAACGCCTTATCGATATTTAGGAATGCATACCTTGACCAAATCTATGTTATCAATTTATCATTCACACTTGGCTATATCAAGGCGTGTCGTTGTTATGTTGATCTCGGAAACATCGCCTATGTTGAGTTTCGGGTCACCTACGTGCTAGGTCTCACGTACGCAATCTGACTGCTTCTTTGGTCTAAAGCTAGCTCTGCTATGCTGCTTTGGTCTGACTGCTTCTTTGCTAACTGAGCATTAGGTTGGTTTCGATCTCTGGGCCAAAATATTATTCAGTTTACTAATAGGAATTTCTCGGTAACAGCCCCGAATCGAGCCCGAGTGTATTTGTGCCCGGTTGATGGCAATAGGCTCGCCCCCTATTACACGGGACTTAAACATAACTGGCGAAATGTGGATGTTTTTTTATAGGTGCACATCTGTCTAACCCTGATGTGATGTTATACTGCTTCGTTGGTCTAGTAGTTGCAAGAGCTACTGCTGAGCATGAGGTCCTGGTTTCGATCCCCAGGTCGGGCCAAGTGTTATTGGGTTTTTCCAACAAGAATTTCTCATTAGCAGCCTGTTGGATTTGTGCCCGGTTGATGGCCATAGGCTCGCCCCCTATTCCATGGGAATAAATCACTAGCGAAATGTGGGAAAGTTAACTGAAAGGACGAAATTATAATGACACTCTTTACATTATAATAGGTACATAGGTCAACCACTGCCTCTCTCGTCGGGAATTACATGCGTGATGTTATGGTTTCTCACGTACTCAGGAAATATTTGGCACAAGACGTCATGGAGCCGACGCTGACGTCATATGTCGGCCGTTTAGACATCTAGATAAAGTGCTAACCTTGTAAGGCCAAACTAGGCGATAAAGTAATATCTGTGCCTAGAAATGTACTGTTTATTGAGTCATGATGTTTCATACTATGATTTGTCTTGATATTACATTTTAGCGACATAATTAATTGATCCATTGTCCCATTGTTACACAAAGATCTTCTTTACGGCGCAATCCAGTTACATCTGCAATGCTCACCGTCTTTTTTAATATTATAACTAAAGAATACTTAGCAACATATTTTCCTAACCCATTCGTTCCACCTGCTGAAAATATTCCACCTAAACATGAGTTACCATGGCTGACCTGGAAGTATTTATATAGACTCCGGATGCTGGTTGGCCGCAGCAAGAAAAACCTGCTCAGGAGGAGATTCAAGAATAACTCTGCCCTGGAGATTAAGGCTGCGTTTCTACCAGAGATGAGCGAGGATGAGTAGCGAGGGATGTGTTTGGAACTAATTAATCACATAGCTAGAATGCCTCAAGCTGTGAAAAAAAGCGATATTATTGGTTAGTTTCACACACTCGCAAACGCAGCTTTAATGTGGTGCTGTTCCACAAACGATGGGTTGTGTCCTGCGTCTCCTGTTGTTTGTTCATTACACCCTGACCCTGACCTGATGGACGCTACTGAAGGCGCCAAACTAGTGGCTCAATTTAGATTGCCATCGACATGCTAAGAAGAAGAACAGGTTTTTTTACTTTAGAGAAGGGATTAATTCCAAGGGAGCCAAGACAAACTGACCAAAATGTATTGGATTTCCATGCTACCGAAAGCTTATATCAATCCTGTTTGTAGTCTTAGGCCCTCTGCTATCGATTTAACAAACTTCACTTCGAAGCCGCATGAAGCGATCAACAAAAAAAAAAAAACTTTATTTCGGATAAGTAACATCCATATGGGTTTGTAAACAAAAGTAAAATAAAAGATGACTTACTAACTACTTAACTTATTATCTATTTGTAAACCAGGCTGTTGTTCAAAGTACATCTTCGAAAAACATCACCTAACAAAGGAGAATCGTACCTCCCCGCTACGGTCTTTAGGATAAAGCTGGAGCTTTCCCGCAGTCTGCAGAGCAAAGACGCAGATTACTGTCTGACGATGGCGTGGAAGCCAGCGACGTGTGCTTGTGCTAACATACCTGATGCACTGCAGAAACGGAGCAGCACCATCAACATCCTGAACTCGTTATTATATTGGACCCGTCACTCCGTCAATGCTATTCCAATTTATATATTATAAAACTGTGTAAAGTAAAAAATGGAATTCTGACGCAATAGTCAAGGCTACCAGAAACCATGCACACACGGATTTCATTACAATAATAGTAATATGGTGGGCTACAATTTTTTATATATTTTTAATGTTTTTTTATATTGTTTTTTGTAAGGAATATTTAAAAATATAAATAATTTGTATGGAAATAAATAAAGGACTGATGAATTTTGCAAATTGAGCTCATCACCGGTAACCGGTGTCATATCATATTACAAGAATGTTCCAGACTTCTAGGAGTATGTAATAAAGAAACAAAGGGTAATTAATCGTTCATGTAACGATCAGTTACTGGCACGTACGCAAACATGAGGTTGATGACATATACATCCTTGTTTTCTAAGGTGATGCGCAGTGCTCTTAGTGATATTGGTTTTGATGCCTCGGTTACAGCATTTTCAATATCGGATGATCCATAAGATCTGTTTTTCGATTGAACCAATGGTAAAATATTAAAGATGATGACGTTTTTTGTGGGTTTAGGTGAAACTCAGGACTTTTTAGTATGATGTAACGGCTCCATGGTTCTATCCTGGAAGCCTAGACAAGTGTCCCGCAAAGTGTGTGTGGAAAAATAAAGTTAAATAGACAAACTGAAGAAAACAGCCGCAAAACTTTAATAATAAATCTTGTTTTTTTTTTTTTAATAGTCTTGTATGTCCCACTGCTGGGCAAAGGCCTCCCCCATATTCTTCCAGGTATTCTTCTCCTGCGCCACCTCGAACCAGCCTTCGTGATGCGCGTCTAAATCATATCGCCACCGTTTTCTGGGCCGGCCTCGGCGGCGGCGGCGCTTGTACATCTTGATTAATATTATGTACTTGATTATAATTACCTAATTTATAATTTAGAAAATATCTATTAATAATAAATAAATAAATATATAAATAAATAAATAAATATAGAAATATTAATAATAAACAAAATTAATATAAATCTACTCATAAATAATATCTACTTAAATATCTAAATATAAGATTTACTCCTTAATTTCAATATTATAATTTCAATATTATAATTTCAATATTATTATGTTTTTAAACAAAAAGCGCTTCATCCTCTCCTCTAAAAACTAACTTGCTGTGCCCGACAGGGTCCATAATTGTTTCTCTATAATTTACCTACCAGCCTTGTATACATTATGGAATGCAATAAAGTATTGAGTATTGAGTATTGAGTATGTAAAAATGGATTTTCATTTATTTCATAAAAAAAATCCTATTTTCTGGATGTACCTTGAACACAAAAAGTTTGCGGAATATTGGCCTAGACAACTGGGTATCGCTTTCAATATGTTTCGTATTCACACAACGATTTTTATCAGGGTTGAATTTGACATTGACTTTTCTTCATCGTTCATAGAATGTCACTTCGTTTAGGCCCTCGGGTTATTTAATTTAAAACCCAAAACTGAATAAGCACATAATTGTTTATTTACTTTGATGACTAATACGTAATAAGTGCTAACATCAAGCATTGTACCCATATCCGCTAATTAATTAATTAAGGTCGTATCTCTTGTGCTAATTGATAAAATTGCAATCATTTATTTGTTTCGGTTGCACTGCATATTATCATATCGACAAAAATGTGACAGATAATTTTTCATTAATAAATAGTTGTGATGCTATTGTTAATCCAAGTTATTGATGTTGTGGCCGAATCTTCCAAGACTTGGAAACATATTACCGTAGTCAGTGATTCTTCAATCCCAGTCATCTTTTGTTGAAATACCCAAGACATATTTATACGTCGAGGTCACAGAAGAAAGAAGGGAAACTATAATAGTACGTAACTATAGTAACCAAATATCAGCACCCCATTGCGTAAAATAATTTCTATTCACACCAAAGGAAATTCTTATTCCATTTCTTCTGATGTTTAATAAAAATCGTCTGCTTGACAATGAAAGGTATTGGAATATTGTAAGTGTTACTACGCAATTAGGCTTCTCGTTTTCTCTCAAATCAATTTCGTTGCTCGGAGCAATCGGCTCCGAACACAACGAGATAAAAGAGAAGAAAACATATCCCTCAAATTCAACCACATATTTCTACACAAAACGTTTATGACGACACCCTCAGAAACAACCAGCCTGTTGTACTGCATCATCGCAAAACGGCCAGAATAAATAGTAACATTTAGCTAGCCTATTACAAAGGTACGCCGCGTTGCAAATGTCCCCCGGAGCGAAGCAATTTGCACAAAAAGCAAAGTTTCTGTGCCATTGCAACACCACTTGACTCTGATCCATGAGATGTACTTGCAGATCATGCTTTGTTATTGCTTGCCTGAGTAATTTTATCGCTCTTAATGCTTAAAGAGTGGAAGTAGCTCGAAAAGCACATTGAGTACTGAGAGCTTAGGCAAAGTGACATTCTTTCAACGAAAACGGAGATAAAACCGTATGGGGCTGACTTATTACGCTACCTAGAAACTTGTGTCAGTGTCGAAGTGCTCTAAAAACTATTGTCATGGGTTTAGATCCTCTGACCATGTGTAACAAGTATACCCCCTGTTATACGCTTACTAGTAAGACCGGATCACGCTAACAACGAAAGTAACACCTGAAGTTTTCGATGTTCTGATCTAGGTTTTACAAAATCTAAATCGACAATCACTTGCAGAAACCATGATAAAACGTGGATTACATTTTCAAAAAAAACCTAGATTATTAAAAAAAAATATAGGTACAGTTTTTGGCGCGAGGCCAAAATCGGAACAAACTGCGCCATCTTGTTTTTTTAATGTATTTAATTGTCAACGTCAACGTCATTCGATCGCCAAAAGATCCTTTATGCACTCTGGCTATGTGTGGTCTTGTCTACGGCCAAACCATAGACCACCCATCACTTCTAGTTACAGTCGTAAGTGATGGCACTATACCAGGAAGACAGAGAGTACGAGAAGCTCCACCTGCGTACTAATCAGATGTTAGTGCGGGCGCAAATCCGCTTGCCAACGCGTGATTATGGCAATGCTTGGGATATACATCGTCCACTTTAATGGTTATCTCTCCATCTATGGGGAGTCCCATGCTTTGTACATTTATGGGCTGATTTGCAAAGGGTGAATGACTTGCTTATATAGAAAAGCTTATCCTTACTTTCAGATGGTGGTTTTCAATAGACAGCCCGCGAAGACTGATGTTGTTTTTTCAGTTCAACGACTTTTAAAATCAGTGGTTTTGTGTACAGTGGTATTGTGTACATACATTTAGGTAAAGTCAAGGAAATATCGAATTGACCACCAACTTTTAGTCTCTGTAAAAAACACAGTCCTTCTTTGACAGTTAGTTGTATTTGACGGACACGGCAAAATTGTCGGTGTGTGTCAATGTCATAAACGATTAATGTCCCTGACTGTACCCTCTGGTTTCAGGGGTAAATGTATCCAGAGGTTTATTACTTTTAACTTACAAATGATCGTGTCATATTCCGTCTTATGAACCAAATTAGTCTTCAAGAGTACATTCACTTTCTGTTTTAAAGCTAATGGCATTGCTTATTTAAATCGCATACCGCCTAGGGTGAATCTATTTGTAGTTGTCACAGTTAAATCTCGATTTTAATTGCCTCGTACTAGCAATAAGTTATTGTAAATAGTTCAATTTCTAGGATGTTTTAAATGAATGGTCTTAAATAGAATCATGTGTTTCACAACTTTATAGTTTTCATCATCGAATTCACATCATCTAATTTAGGCTCTATTTAAATTTTTATTCGTATTTTTCGTTACGTGAAGTCAGAAGCCTAAAAGTCTGAAAACCAGTCTTACCAAGGAGTATCGTTTTACCTAGAAACTGGCTGGGGATATCAGATAGGCAGCCGCATCCGATAAGACTGGCAGCCGACCCCAACGTAGTTCGTATGATGACGTTGATATTCTTTGCGAGCAAGACAAATATTCGCACTACTTTTTCAATTTTTCTCACGCCATCATCTGCCTAGCCTTTTCCCAACTATATTGGGGTCGGCTTCCAGTCTAACCGGATGCAGCTGAATACCAGTATTTTACATGGAGCGACTGCCTATCTGACCTCCACAACCCAGTCAGTACTTGGGTAATACGATACCCCTTGGTAAGACTGGTTGTCAGACTTTTTGGGCCACTGACTGCCTAACGACTGTCAAAGATCTACAAATGACAGCCGAGACCAACGGCTTAACGTGCTTTCCGAGACACGGAGGAAACTCGATATGTAATGGGCGGTCACCCATCCACAGACCAACCTAGGCAAGCACGGCTTAACCTAAAGATCGGCCCGAGCGGCTGCTATTATTTAGCCACGAGCTCCTCCAATTTTTCTCACGCCACTGATAGAAAATATTTCAAAAATCAAAATCAAAGCATTTATTTAAAGTAGGCCAGTTACAGGCACTTTTGAATTGTCGAAACAAAGATAACAGTAAAATATAGCTACAGTCCCAGTCACAAGGCACAAAAACTGTGAAAGTACTGTAGCATATTTATATTGCACTTGCCTTACTAATATTTTACTCGATCCCTATGACCCTTACAAATTAACAAAACATACCGCGGACCAATCTTGGTTGGCCGTACATTTGTCCATAGCGGACAAATCGCCCCCTAATGGCCTCGTCGTGATAGTTCAGCTTACGTCACGCCAATCGACTGATAATACAGCCGAGTTATCGATTCATTTGCAACATAATCGAGTATAAACGATTGCCGATCGAACACTAATTTTGCTATCGTTGGCGGGATGTTGTGACATCTTTCAAATCGTTTGAAATGCACGTTTATTTCAATTACTACTTAGCTTTATGGAAAAGAGTTTTGCATAGCATGTGATTGAACTTTTCTGTATAATCTGTGACCGCACTGTTCGTCTATACTACACTACAGACTTTGCTGCGTTTTTCACCATCTTTCCGAAGGTTTATGTGTTTAACACAGCTAGTTTTGTTTTAATTTTATCTTCAGAGTATCAGAAAACAATTTCTAGCTTTGATAATGAACTTGATATGCAATAGGTACTGTAAATACAAATCGGAATGTTTAAACAAGAACTTTAAGACCATCGCCGAAGGTAAATCTAATTCTTATTCAAATCGCGTCTTAAACACGGCAAATAAATTCCGTCCCCAAACAAATCTGTAACAATAAAGCATCCGAAATAAATTACTCGCTACATTAGGTCAATTATAAACAAAAGTTAAGTCGCACCTAAGACTGAGAACCGAGATTAAATCCGTGGGGATGAAGAAAGTGCCCCAACTCTGTATCTGGTCCTTTGGGATAGGGCTACTGTGCGGCCCACAGCATCACCACGCGGCCCACAGTACGCTCATCAAAGCCAACAAGATTTATAACCAAGACGATATATAAACCAAATGTACGGAAGAGGCGGCCGGACTAACACCGTGAAATTCAGAACGAGTTAAAATTGGGCTTCAAATGAAACGCTTTGAAATTTGTAGACATGGTAATAAAATTATTTGTTGAACGCTCATCTGGTGGGATGTTACAATTCGTTCGTTTCCTATGTTTTGTGCGAGATTAACGACCGTGTCATTGGTGCTAAGGACGGCTGGGAAATCTTTCGATATTATATTTGTTCGTAGCGTTAAATGGTACATAGTTGGTCTATACTCTCATACTCTGTACACTACATCAAAGTTTTACTCTCAATTGCTCAAAAAACTAGCAGTAAAGTATATAATTTAGTACATGTCGGCACCGTGAGAAATCCGCAATTGTCTTAGTTCACTCTCTTTACAATGATTCGCCTGGTTGCTGTAACCTGTAATACCTCCTGTATCTTTTATCTTCAAGTATACTGTGTTATCCCCTGTGAACGTGTTGGATACTGTTGTTGCTATCAATTCAATAGTATACCATAAAAATGTCCCCGTACTTTATATCACTTCACAAGCGTCTCATTCTCAAGCATTTTTATTGAAGATTCTTTATTGAAAATTCCTCAAAGTCTCGGAAGAAAATCTGGTAGAACACATGAAATTGTTTTAAATGTGCATGGGATTAAAACTCGTCTTTACTTCATAATAATTTACCAAAGTAATGCCATTATGGGCAGAAGTGGAATAGAAGGTACCCACGAAGACGCTATAAATAATTTGCGAGACGACGGCGAAGCCACAATCCCCATAATATTTATTAAACTATGGCCAAGTTCGAGTGGAGTCGATGAAAGGAGGTTTAAAACAAAACCCCTTGTGAAAGGAAACTTATGCTGTGATCCCAATATACCCTTCCCGAGCTTCTATTATATTTTCAAGAGCGTTTTTGCACTGCCTTTGTTATAGATTTTGTGGCCCAGAATTTTTATGTCCTTTGGTATTTTGTGTTTTTTCCTCTATGGAAGATGTTTTATGGCTAGAAAAATCATTCGTTCTCGTTTTTTTTTTCTATCGATTTGACTTAGGCGTTCTATAACGTTAATCTAGTTTGAAAAATGGTGATTTACTGAATTTCAGACATCTCGTTATGCTTCTGTTTTAATGATTATAATAATGATATTCAATGTTAATACTATTCAATTCACAAGCCCCAATTGTTTTCAAAACATCGGGCGGCGTTTGAACTAAGATTAGCATAACAGTTAGTATTCGGAAGCCGAGTTTTGACTAAAGTTAAGTCAAGTTAGTAATAATCATAAGTTAATTTGTAGGCCATGTCAACTGCAATGTCGGCATAATTAGCAATTGTAATTCAGTAGATAGTAACATGATTGATTCATGTCGCGACTTGTTTGAGATTCCCATTCCCTTGGCTGTAACTGTACCTTGGGAGTTCGACGTAATGTATGACTATCTTACATAGTTTATAGACATTTTAGTATTCTTTCATCATTTTCTTGAATACTAAGATTTCTTACACAGACTTTATTTGCTCAGACAGATTTGTTTTTCATTTTCAAATATTTCAGTTTAGCAAGCAGATTGTTTCCAAATAGAAGAAATAAACTTCATAGCATTGTCGGAAAATGTGCGACCCCCGAGGGAAATCAGAATAACCGCGTAACAACGACTGGCTATCGGTCTGTCGTAAATCACGAAACCTAAACGTAGATTTGAAATGGAGTCCGAAAATATTCGCGTCGTCATGACTGAAACTAGCAAGGATGATAGAAAACAATAAATTGCAAACATGGTGCATATCCAAAACCGTTTAGCACGTAATATGTAGAGCAGAACCCCCTGATCGCTGACGCATCGGAAAAGGTGTTTGGAACAATCAATAACACGACCACTCTAGCAGACCCCTCCTTGAAACTCCTCTTTCAATAATAAATTCAGCACTTGAGGGGATCGTGAGGAGTATCGGAGACCTCCTTGGCCTGGTCCTCAGCCAGTTCTCGCACGTCACTCGCTATAATCCGGTCAATAACATAAATTTCTTGGAGGCACGCTTCTTTATTGGATTTGTCGTTGGCGGCGAGCCGTTGAACCCCGCTCATAACCTATTCGTGTAAGGAACTATCGAAAATAAAATTTGTGAAAAGCAGGGAAATCTGTAGGCGAAATTGGGGAGACTTATTGGGGCTTTGGAAGGTGAAAACGTACGGTAGGTTCGGTAACATTTTCATTTAGCTTCACATGTTTACGTTCTTTCATGAACGGCGTAGTTATTGTTAATAGATCAATATTCGCTTCTCAATTGTCGTCACATTAGTTACGCAAATCTTTCACGTTGACCGAGCATGTGATCGTTAATAGAACCGATGTGTCTAGTTTATATACCGTTGTTGTTGTTATTCGTAGGCCATCGATTTATTGAACGATTGTTTCGTAATTACTATTGATGTTGATTTAAATAATAACACGGTTGTACATTAACCATTGGAGAACTGCAAGATTTCGATTTTTTTTTAAATGTTTCACTCAGATATGTAAGTACCTATCTAGGCACACCGAATATACCAAGGAAGGTTGAAACACATTTGTCAAACACCCACCAAGTTTCCACATTAGAGGTTTTGACAAATAGTATGCACTGGAGAAATGTACAAGGAACATTTCAACACATGTCTCGGGAAGTCATGCAAAGTACCTCACTCGTGAGCGTTTTGTCTAGACGAATGTGCAACATAAATGTTAGATATTTTGCTCCTTTCCTAAGCGAAGTTCCCGGCTCATGCCGGAGTCTTGCCTTTCAGTGCAAAACTTCGCAGACCACCATGACAAATTTCCAATTAAATGTTACTTTGTAGATATCTGAAGAGGTTTAAGAGAAGTTTATCTCGCAAGTTCCCATTCCCCGAAGTAATGTCTGTTTCTTTCAGGCGTACAAGCGAATTGGTATAGCTTCCCTGACATCGGTCGTTAACGGCATATGTGTGGCTTAATTACGTCCATATATCAATACGCATATTTAGTAAGACAGTGTACGAGATCGGCATCCCATCCGACGCCCGGTTGCCATAAAAGGATCGTCAACATTTTTCTTCGACGAGAGAAAGTTTTTGTATGCGCACCGGCGAGTCGGTCATCCCTGGCCTTTTAAAATATTTGCATTTCTTTTGCATACACCGTGCTGATACGCTTTTAAGATTCTTTACCCAGGTGGGTATAGTTTGAGCATTGTCTAGCATACTAATATGAGGATCGATATTAACAAAGCTTTTATTAGTTCGGTGAGAATTCTTGGAGAAAAATTCTTTTGAATAAGCACCTTGGATGCCAGCCAAAGATCATAGTCGGATTAATGGACAGACGGGACATGGGCCACACTGTTTTTACAAGGTAGTTTTTATTATTCTTCTTTAGTGCCCTTCAGAGGTTTACTTTTTAAATATTTTGGGTCTTCAATTTTATTCAGTACCCACTAAATGTCTAAAATTATATGAGCGTTTTATCAGTCTGAACAAACAAAACGGGCCCCCAAAATTCGAATGTTTCTGTAAGCCTTTGGGCAGAATGTGTCGCAACCGCTTATTTAAGATCAACCCTACGTCACGGCAGGCTTTTTATCTTACCCTCGTTGCAGGTCTTCATAGGGATCGGGTAGGTGTATACGGTAGAACTATTCTATTTTGGCGGTATCTCAAAAATCGAATAATCCTCTTTACATCTTACCGCTTGAAAAATCGCGCTGATTCACTTATCAAAAATAAACGGAACAGAACATTAAAAAATGTGCAAATCCCACTTCTGCACTAATCTTTATTGGAACATAAAAAAAACACCACTAAATACGAGCAAATCTCATTTTTGAAAAAAAGTGAAATCACATCACTTATTCTCTGTGTGCTCGTCACATACCTTTGTTAGGTTACAGCTTTCTGGCCTACGGGGACAGTATTAAAATATCATAGTCTCGAAAGTGAAGACACACTCTCCGTTACCCGTTACCCAGTTACCCGTGTCACATCACTACCTGCGACGGGGGCAATTAAAATTCAGCCATTGTGGTCCGACACGTATTGTCTCCTCCCTTTATCCGTATCGTCATAACCCTATGTACTATAGCATGGGTATAATTTAACCCTCTTTAATACAACCGGCGTTGCGTTGTCGTTGATTGGATTTTAAGGTGTTACGGAAAAGGCGATTGAAATTGAATGGGCGTTCTAGAAAATGTAGGCCTTGAAGATAAGGATTTTCAGGATAATTAATTCGGGGTCCAAGTTTAGTGGATCGGGAATTAATTTCGCGAAGCTCCCCGAATTGTTTTATTCTTTTATTTCGTCCGAGCCTCTTCTCTAGTAATTTTCAATTGTTTTACTTTTTCATTACGAGTCAATGATACTTTAACGTCATTGCCTATTTGACCCAACTGTTCTGAGCAGCGGGTCAAATAGGTGGCTACGTTAATAGTCAGTGACGTTTATTCGATATGTCAGCAGACAGGAAGGGGTCCGCAAAGGCCGTTGCCTGCCGGGGCTGCCGGACTGTTCGAAAGAGATACCGTGGCCCTGGAACACAAAGGGCAAAGAAGGAACATGGATGGGTTTTAGTCAGTACAAGTCTGACACTCCTTTCCGCTCCGCCCAGAGCGGGAGGGGTTATTTGATGATTTCCCATCCGAAAAAAAAAAAATCATTCGATTCTCAAAAGTGTAATTGTACTTGAAACATTTCAGTAAGTGGGACGTGTTCTGGACAGCATCGGTCTCAATATTTTGCTTTAAATCACTTTCGAGTTAAGTTAACTTTCCACCTTGAAACAAACGGATGATGTGGTTCAGTATAAACCGTTCCGATGCAATCCCATAACTGTTTACAGTGCTCTCCCGTCCACATAGAAATAACAATAACTTCACACCTATCAACTACCCACACAACAGTTAAACTGAACAATTCTATAAATTCAAGATAACTGGCTAAGTCAATGTCCTTCGTAGAAGCAAGTTTTATAGCTTTTCCCGTGAACGGCGTAAAAGTGAACTGTTAGTAATTAGAGCCGCGATTATCATGCAGTGTAACTGCAGTCCTGACACTGTTTTTTACCTTCGCCCTTGCATCACTGTCACAGTTACAGTGAACTCTATGCTCGTAGCAATAAGGTTGTTCATCATCGTCATCATTTCAGCCCAAAGATCGCCACATCAACCGATCCTGCACTGCTCTTATCCAGCGAATTCCCGCAACCTTCACTAGGTCGTCGGTCTACCTTGTGGGTTTTCTGTCATCGCTGCATCTTCCAGAACGCGGTCACCACTCTAGAACTCTTTGGCTCCATCGGCCATCAGTTCTACGAGCAATGTGCCCGTTTCTGCTATCGCTGACAAATCTGTCAAAACTATAGTGACCTTTCAACGTTACTATAAAGTTGCTTTTAAACTGCAGTTGTCAGATGTAACATAATAGTGAAAGGACTGTAAGAAGGTACTAGATAATTGCTTTATACTCGCATGTAGGTCGTTCGTTATTTTATTGTTGTTTGACAAGTCAATTGCATCGACCCGTTTCATCAGGAAGGACTGAATGAGAGGTTCCGTTGATTGCGTTCTGTTAATGGTCATAGTTTTATGGTTCTTGATGAGAAGTTCATATAGGTTTGTAAATGTTAACGACCGCTATAGTTAATAGGAACTTCAGTCAGAAAACTAACAGTCTGAAAAATCCCACTAACATAATCAGCATTATAGCGTTCTCACTGCTGTTACAAGCCTCCTCTCGAGGATATGAACGGGGTTGTAATCCTCCACGCGAGAACAGTGCGGGTTGGTAGACGACACTGTTACTGTTAGCCTACATCAACCCACTGCTGGGCAAAGGCGTCTCCCCATGACTTCCAGTTCTTTCGATCCAGGCGGGCCACTGGTCGTTTTTCAAGTCTTCGAATTTTCTCAAATGGACTTTATTTCTTGGTCTACTTTTTAAAAGACACGTTCGATATTTATGAACTGATAATGTTTATTACAATGTTACTACACCAATAAATGATAGAAACAGCTTGAATTACCACCTAATAAATTCCAAATGATACATTAGTACCGCGTCAGATTCATTGAAAACCCTGGGGCAACACCGATAAATTTCAATAAGTTCAACGACTGCTGTAGAATTCTGAGACACATTAGATTAAGTTAGTTTTAAAACACTCTGCTGCACTAATTGACGGTGTAGTGAGGTATTACAGAGTATAGAATCGGTCTAGAGACGGCAGAACGAATGAAATTAATGGTGGCGAAAGAGCGTTGAGCGCACAACTTCTGTCACGGACGCCTTTCAAAGTTGTCTTTTTCCATACGTCATGTAGTGCCGCAGTGCAAGCAAACGGGTGGCAGGTTTGCTTTGTACGGAAACTGTCTACAAAACCGCCTCTAGTAATGGCCACCGAGTCATCTCCGTGGTGTTTTATTCTTCGTATTGACCATGGTTAATCTTGTCGAATTGCTTGGTGGCCAAGTTAATTGCGGCATCGGTAGCGAATTTGTCATCCGGGAGGGTTGCTCTAGGAAGACACTTCTAGTTTCTGTTTTGATTGTCCCATGTGAACAAAAGGCATGATGTTTGTATGTCTAAAGTGCAGGTTTATGGACCCTTTAGTCACTCCAACAAGTGGACCCTCCGTGCTCTGTGTGAGGTATAGTGAGTGATCGGTAACTCGTCGCCTGGAGGGACTATCTGTTATTCCCTGGCGATTTACTGCTTCCGCGAGTTAAATGTCTGTATGTGGTGGTCGTGAAGGTGTTAGATGCGGAATTAGTGCTTGTGTTGTCTGGAGTTGCGGGATATTGGATTTGCAGATCATGCTTTTTAGGGTTAACATTAATTTTTAAGGATTTTATCTGTTGCGTTATAATAATGGTCCTGCGGGCATAGACAAGTGGCAGTCGCTTTTAAATTATTTCGTATTTTTACGTCTTGCAACATAATTGGCACGGTAGCTGATTTCAATTCAATACATTTTTCGACTTTTCTGTCATCGTTATCGCTGATGATAGATATTATAGACATCGTGTCATTTTGTGTACTGTCGCTGCGCATACGTCATTCATATAAAACTGTTCTAACCACATTGCTTAGTGTTCTTATTTCTACAAGATCACATCAAATCAACATAATAACTCGGTCCAATGTTAGTATAATGCTTAACCATATAACGATAGTAAAACACGTACCTCGCAAAGTCAGAGCAGCTAGCAAGCTATTTCCAGTACCCACAAACAGTTACGAAAGCAGACGAAGCTAAACAAAGCAACACAAACAAGATTGTTAACATATTCCGTATCATTATACACGAACAATATCCCTAAACTGTAACCCAACATTGTTTGAAAACTGTACCGTACAGAAATTAGGCAGACGCCTCATATGCGGCTAAAAACCGCAGCTCTCAATACGGAAGCGTACGCTTAAATGATGGAGGCGTCTCGACGGGGTCATCGATCTCATACGTCATATCTAAGGCCTTGTACACACGACGATGATAAGTACGACTTTTTACTGTACAATTTTGGGATCACATGGTAATTTTAAAGACTCGTCGCTAAATAATAACAGCCGGTCGGGCTGATGTTCAAGGTAAAGCAGTGCTTGCCTAGATCGGTCAGTAGATAGGTGATGTTTTACCGAGTTCCTAACGTGCTTCCGAGGCACTGAGGAAACTTGAGCTGTTGGTCCATTCTTGTCTGCCATTTGTAGATTTTTGACAGTCGTTATGTCTGGTTAGAAGCTAACTCAGACAACCAGTCTTACCAAGGGGTATCGTAATTCTCGAGTACTGGGTTATGGAGGTCAGATAGACAGTCACTCCATATAAAATACTGATTTCCAGCTGCATCCGGTATTCCGGTTACACTAGAAGCCGACTGGATGATGATGATGGTAATTTGGATACTGCAGTTTTTTAATCGTATAAACAGTGGGACGTTGACGTGCAGTGCCAAGATCTTACCGCAAAATATCGTGCAAAATAGCACCGTGTGAACGGCCGCTAAGGTGCGATCCACATGGAGCGACATGCGATCAAACTCGCGGGTAAACGCGTTTATCGGGCTCGATGAGGCGCGATATGTTTCCGATGCGGCCGTCAAAGAAGGTGAGGTGTGATATCAGATAAACTCACTGTTGTGGATAGAAGATTAAGGGACCGATGAAGAGTATTAGCGGGAAAGAATGTTGATGTGGGGAGTTAAAAGCTGTTGGGTTTTTCTTCTGGAAATTCATTACAACAAGGGTTGTTTGTACACTTGTATGTTAGCATGTAGTTTGGATTACAGTAAGATAAAAGTTTTTTGGAAAAATCAGTAAGCTTGGCACTTAGAGCGCGTCATGTCAATCGGCGTCATACTTCAAGCTCTGACCGCATTGAAGTAAATCCCGGACTGAACGCGGAGCAACATCTCTCCTGTTGAATTTCACAACAATTTTTTTTTTGAACTTTTATTCTCGTCAATTCCTATCATTTAAACAATTGACATTGACTCAAGCGTTCCGTATCTCAGAGCTTCATAGTGACTGTAATTATAAAATTTCACGAATAACCTTTCAAAATCGTTTGTCGCACATGTGTAAACAGCCTAACATACACGGCGGGTGCAAGATGATAAATAGAACCCGAGTGTATCCATACCCACGTGCTCACTGCATATTGATAGCTCCTGAATAATTAGGCGGCCGTCTAATTAACGCGGCCGTGCTAAATAATACATGCTTATGAATTTATTACAAGTCTTTTATTACATAACAAGAGGTTGTTATTAGGGCGTGAGACCGGAAATTAGATAAGTACTGGTAAATGTTACCATAGTGTCTGTTTTCATTAATACTAAACTATACCTAAATATAATTCCTCTGTAGGCATTTCAACTCTCGACGCTAAACCGATACTTTATATTTAGTTCCAAATTAGCGTTTTTTTTACGCAATGAATTAGGTGTCACCTAATGATACTGAAAATGGGCATAATTAGTAGATAAAAAAACTATGTTCCAGGAAAGTAATTATGACAATTACTTATTTATGTTTGGAAGTGTACATATCGGATAATATTGTCTTTTACTTATTTTAATTACTGTCGTAATTAGGCACAGCTGTTCATGAGACAGTCCATAACATTTTAGCTCCGAGATAAAAAAAACCATTTTCCTTTGAACTTCGAAGGTATCTTGACTTATACGAACATCAAGATTCGAGACGCTCGCCAACTTCAGAAAAAAATAATATTAATGTTTTTCTATCTGAACTTCCAACACACAATGATGAATATTCGATTCTCTATTCAAACTATTCCATAGCGAAGCTTTATAAATCATAGACAAGAAAACATTTTTTTTCTGATCAGCCAGTCGTATTTTGTAAGTAGAATTTGTTCGTCCTGCGTCAAAGTACCATCGATTTTCTCCTTCCTGGCTTTACTCCAATCTCTTTCCTTTGCCTAATATATTTGTGAATAAAACTGCGGGGTATTGCGCAACAAGATGGCCACGATCTATGGGAAGTACCAGCCTTGAACATTTTGGCTAAATTAATGTAATGTTTTAGGGAAATAGTGATTGATGATCTGAAATCTAGGCTGATCGGAAGTAATTTTTCGCAACTTCAATTTTATTTAAGGGTGTGAGTGAGGTAAGTGAAAAAAGTACGAGCTTATTAAGACCGAATTTCACCAATGAAATTGAACGTTTAAGAGCTATCAGTGTCAATATCCCATAGCACTGGGCACTGACACAATTGAACGCCGCTGTATAGATATACTGATCGCGTTCAGTAGGTATCATTGATAAAATTCGCCCTAAGCCAAAATTCCTTTTAATTAATCTAAAGAAATTTTCTCAAACAGCGCCAGATTAACAACCTTTTAAATAACCCCGACATGCTTGTCGTACAAAATGTAACACATTATCAACCAGCTTTTCGCTCGTTTTTACACGCAATAAAAAACTAGATAAATGAAGATGCTATGTGCTAATAAAAACGTAGGATTTATTCCATACAAACGTGAGGAGGAGTAAGAAACAAAGCGGAAAGTTTGGGAGACTGCGGTCAAATCATAGCCCTCTTGGGACAACAGTTTCCTGGAAGTTTTCGATCGCATCGGACTCACCTTAAGGCCAGGTCTGGATGGGAGCGGGCAGCGGTTGATGAGCAGCTGGAAAATAGAATTTCAATGTTTTTTTTTTAATCACGCTTGGTTAATTTCCTGTCTTTGCCTCTTAAAGTACGTCAAAAGTATTTTTTGGAAATTACGGTAATTTTATGAATATTTTCAATTCATTCGTAATTTTAGTTTTGGGCACAATCTTGCTTAAACTTACGACCAAGATGCATACGATCGAATACCCAAGTTATCGTTAGCATTCGTCACAGTAAAGTAGATTTCTTGTGTAATCCAGGCCTAAACCTTGTTTCTAAGCATGAAACTGAGTCAAAGTTTACTTCCTCTTCCACTATCGCCTCCGCTTTTCAAATAACCGAAGCCCTAGATCAGCGATTCGATACGACCCTGATGTAGCCCCGCAATAAAAGTCTGAAATAAGTTGGAGTATACGTCCGTACGTCCGGCCCGGCCACGATACACATTTATTTTCTTTGAATATTTCCACCACCGCCCGTTTAAATTTATTTATTTTAGCAACTTCATTTGCTAAATTAAAAAGGTTGTAATTTTGCTTCTATGTTTGGATTCTGTTGTACAAGACTTCGTGTACAATGGTTAAAGATTTAAAAATACACACAATTTGTAGCTTTTAAAAGTCTTAACAAAAAGAAATGTTAATTAACAATTGTGCATAGTGAATAGAACCTGCAGCAACTAGTATATAGCTTTCAACCGAAACAACAGTCTTAATATTTCTATGGGTACAGTAAAGCCGCGCATCTGGGGTAGCAAAACTAGTTTAACCAGGCCTCTTGTTCTTTTGTTACTCCATTCTACGCTAGGCAGCTCAATTCTTAAGTGTTCCAATTACCACCAACGTGCAGTTAACTGAACCTTACTTCTTATAAAGAGTAGAAAATCACAAAAATCAAAAGGTCCCCCTTGAACTAGGCCTTGAAATCAAAGTTACTTCAAATCTTTCAACGACTTCAGTACCCCAAATCCCCAAATGCTTGTAATAATCTCCAACATAACTTGCGTATCAGCATACCATTACTCTACTGTCCCCCGAGACTTGGGGCTGTTGGTTTTTAATTTTCAAGTCCCCATCTTGAACTGGAGGAAGTGCCTCGGGAATAAACTCGTCGACTATGCCAGGAGACGCTCAAAGGAAGATTTTGGAGGTATAAAATATTAAACTCAAAGGGATATTGCAAATAAGGTGACGTTAAGGAGTTTGGTTGTAATTTAGTGGATTATTTATGTTAAATAAAATGAATTATTACTTTTCCTGAAAAACTTGATGAGCAGAGTACTTTTGCAACATGTTTTTTTACGTTGTTGACGAATTTTTCAAATATGCCAAACGATTTTATATGTTCTTCAAAATTCTTCGGAATGCTAATATAAAAGTATAATATCGAGTGACTCGATATTGAAAGAAAAGGTGGTGTAGTGCTTTTACGAACTCTCAAGATGAGAGTTCGTAAAAGCACTACGAGAGGTTTGGGTGCGTAACGAAAAGCGCGTGCATTTTTATTCAACCATCTGTACATAGCCTTATGTAGAACAATGGCAACATATTCTTTACCTTTTAAGTGTTGCCACATAAATCAGTTTTCCATTATAACGTTTTAATTAAACAAATTATTTCTTATTTGCAGGTAATTTATACTTTCATTATTTGGCGGGTCAAGCTGGTAAGCAAGATTTAATATTACACACAACGGGAATTTATTTCTAGTAATTGCCAAATAAATATCACAAGGACTTGATTTGAATCAGCTTTACTAATATTGTTCAAACACATATAACATATTACTTTAAGGATAACAAAGCACCCTGACAAATATCATCACAATCATCGTGTTTAACAGATTGATTGATTAAAATACGAAATTAAGACTTGGAGTGAACCATAACTGACGAAATATATCTTGTATTAAACACCTTTGCGAACTTCTTGGACTAATACAGACGAGATCCTAAATACAGGGTGGAACAGACACCGACTTTTCCCGTGAAACACAGAAAAATTTTTTGACGGTTACTAAAAAAACCAGCGGTTTCCTACTAAACTGAACATACCTACAAGGTTAAGATGGATGGAACAGATTTTTTTTTAATAAATTACTTACGAAAAATTTCCATGTGGGGGTTCAGAATAATGAACTAAATACGTGGTAACCGTTTTAGCGTCGGTGTCCCTTCCACCTTGGATATCATGCACAAAGGGATGTTTCAGCTACATTTGTTGCTGAACGCACTTTTGGTTGGAAGACTACTCGTGACACTACAGCCAACTTACCTTTGCGGGCGGGAAAACACAGAACTAAAATAAATATACCAAGTTAGACGTATCTATGCATTTTTTCTTGACAAGCAACGCCACCTTGAACTGCACACTTAAAGTGGTCATCCTATAAATGAAAAGCCTCCTTAGCCTTCTCCAGAAAACCTGGACAAAATGACATTCTTTCAGCGATAAAAATGATAAAAAATGTATGTACTGACATAAGCTATCGAAAAGCTTCGTAAGCTTAATATGTAAGTCCGAGTAGTGTCAGAAATTCGCTGCAGAAATACGAAACGATTTGTAAGCGATTGTACTTCAGCCCCCGTAGCATGACCACCGCAGACAAGGATTTCTTTGACGGAAGAATCGACAAAATGACAGATAGTGCAAAGAAACCTGTCATTGTGTCGACACAATCTGTCATTTTGTCAATTCTTCCGTCAAAGAAACCCTTGTCTACGGTGGTCATGCTACGGGGGCAGGACGCATCACTTTGTCACATCATCATAATCTGCGTCATTAGTGCCAGACTGCCATACTGCCAACTAAACCGCGCTAATCCAAGGCGACAACCTTCCGTAAAGTTTACCGTAACAACATTAGCAGCAGATAACTGTTTCAGTTAACTTATTAGAGCTTGGCATATTGATTTTATCTTAAAATACGAGAGCTTGTAGCTTGGCTTGGACGACTGTCAGTGAGTTGTCGTGAGGCGAGGATTTGACAATAAACTGAGATGAGCGGACTGAGACCTGTTCAGTACGAAATAAAATGAGTTCTAATGTTGTCATGATAAGATTTGTTTAGGCATGCTGTCGCATTTAAAAAAATAAGACCGTCATTACAAAATTGCACATATTTATTGGTTCTCAAATGTTTCCCTTTTCGAGTTCTTATAAAAAAGGTCACTGTTATAGTATACTTCAATTTGCATACAGAAAAATAAATATGTACCTACTAAATGAACGAGTAACATTAGATCATCATTTTGTGATGTGTTATTGCCGAGTAACGGGATGTAGCTGAATGTCTGCCTAGAACAAGCAAGCATAGCCTTTCTTCATTGAAATCACAAAGAGATTAAAATCGTAAGACAGATAACACAAACACTAAAACATTCAGATGATATGACATTGACATAGTTTACAATAATACACCATGTGACATTTTCCATGTGCTATTGTCAAGGCAAGGCTATCCATTACAACCATGTTTACAAGTTAACTGCTACTTTTACAATAGACACGTGTAAAAGAGGTTGTTTTGTAAACATGATACCTACTGACCTAAAGATGTAATGGTAGTAGTTATTCTGGAAACCCCATTCATTATGTAATCCATCTGCCTAGCCTTTTCCCAACTATATTGGGGTCGGCTTCCAGTCTAACCGGATGCAGCTGAATACCAGTATTTTACATGGAGCGACTGCCTATCTGACCTCCACAACCGAGTTAGTACTGGGTAATACGATACCCCTTGGTAAGAGTGGTTGTCAGACTTTTTGGGCCACTGACTGCCTAACGACTGTCAAAGATCTACAAATGACAGCCGGGACCAAAGGCTTAACGTGCTTTTCGAGGCACGGAGGAAACTCGGTATGTAATGGGCGGTCACCCATCCACAGACCAACCTAGGCAAGCTCGGCTTGTCTTAAAGATCGACCCGAGCGGCTGTTATTATTTAGCCACGAGCTCCATTCATTATGTAATGACGGAATGAAACAAAAAAAAATTAGTTTAAGTGTTAATTTCTTACCACATTCACCCAAAAAATCTTCTTCCTAGTGTTTCGATCGATAGCAAACTAAATAAAATCGGCCCAGAATTTGACGACAGAAATCTGTAACCTGCAAACAACAGAACACGATATCACATATTCAAAAAAAAACTTTTTTCCAACAAAAATAACCCACTTTAAAAAAAAAAAACACTAATAAGTATAAAATAGCTTCACTTTCGGAAGTCGGTGGAAAAAGTCAATAAAACAAAAGTCTCACACAAATCCTTGTCAAGTTTCAATTTTACATTATAACCAGAAAATATTAGCGCCTCATCCACATGGATAGACGAAGAAGAAAAAATGCATGTCCAGCTTTTGACTGCACTAGGAATAATAATTAATATGTCAATAATTGTATATTTTCAAACATTCAAGACAATTTAAACCTAAGCCCTAATGTCTACTTCTTTATTTTCGTTACTTGATATACCAGTAAATAGTTCATAATAACAATATTCCATACATTAATAAATTAGAATAACCAAAAGAAACTAACTTAAGAAAAAACAAAAAAAAATGCTTTAACAAACTCCTCAACGTGTAATGTCTTAACTGGTAATGTCTCCAAGAGACTGGCCACCGGTGGCGTAGCGAAGGGTCAATTTTTGTAAGAGGAAAGCCGGAGTAAAAATCTTTAATATGATTATATTATTTGTCTATAGAATATTGACCGTGCCATTTTTCAAAGGGAAGCCAGTAGCAATCGAGTTGTATGGAACCTTCGCCACTGCTGGCCTCGTTGTATGGCAACGCTTGGCCTCTAGCCAAGGTAAAATCCAGGAAAACAGGGCTGCGGGCCTGTTCGAAAGAGATACCGCGGCCCTGGAACACAAAGGGCAAAGAAGGAACATGGATGGGTTTTAGTCAGTACAACCCAAGTAGCAAAATCATGTCATATAAATGGTATAATAACGTTTTTTATTTGACTTCCAGCCATATTAAAATGGTTTTATAATAGTTTTTTATACGTAAATATAACGGGGGTTTGGGCGCAGATTATACAACATTTTAATCGTGTAGGAGTCGTTTTGCAGTCGCGTCAGCAACAATAACGTTGAGTAAAAATCACGTAGACATTGTAAGTTTAACTAGTAAGGTTTATAATAGTTTCTAGTAATACTCTTATGTAACTATATCATCGTATTGACGTTTTCTTATGCTGGTGGTCGGTCTGTGGTACAAGCTAGACAATTTGTGTGACAATCTATTGTGTTGTTATAAAACTTAAAAAAAAAGTACAAGTCAAATGTTTTAATATTATTTATTAATTTAATGTAAAGAAAGCTTATTGTGGTGAAAGATGACGAGCGGTGCCTTTTAGTTGGGAATTTAAAATTTTCGATGATATGTATGATTATCTTCGTTAATATTATAATGGGCCTCCATAATATTGGTGTTTCAATATTATTTATAAAAATAAAATACATAATTGTCATCAATAATTTCCGCCATATTGCCAATAGACATTGGGCGACTGCATTTAGACATCTATATAACTATTGGTCTTATACATGTTTTTTGTATCATCTATGGCGTCCACCATGACGGTTGCAATTAGGGTTCTTAAGTTATATTAGAATAACGTTTCAACCTAAAAGTTACTTAAAGGTGGTTATACGACCTATTATGACGATTCTATAATAGTTAACTATAAAATCGTTATATAACTGTTTGTTATTTAAGTGTTGAATAAAAGGTTCTAAATTTACAAAACATGGCGACTCATCACTATTTTCTGACTGAAACGTTTACTCGACTTAACGTTATGTGACCGTCATATAAATTATTGAGATGACGTTTACAGGACACATTAATAAGACTTAAATTATTATAACCAATGCGTCGAACTGAATACTACTTTACAACTGTTTAGTTGCTGCAAAATTGTTATAAAGCCCATACATGTCTGTTAGTTGTATAGTTCTAATATTATATAACTTTTTTGCTAGTTGGGAAGTCTGACATTCCCTTCCGCTCCGCCCAGAGTGGGGCGGATTTGATGATTTCCCATCCGAAAAAGAAAAAAAAAAAGGGTTAAATCGAGTGGGTCACGAGAAGTAAGGTAAGTAAGGACACTTAGTTGACGTGTTTGGAAATGTCCTTAAAAAGGCTGCGAGCACACGGAACCCACTGTCCCAGAGTTTTAACCCCCAACTTGATTGTTTTAAAAAGAAAACCCAATTCCTAACCGAGAAAGATAAACGTAAGTGAAACACTAGTCCCATAGATAGTCCCAATATATCTCTTAGAGGCTGTATCTAAGAGATATATCTGAAATCTAGAATAGACCGTACATAAATCTAAAGTGCCCTTACACATAAGTAGCCCTTTTTATTCGGGTCAAACGCCATTTTAGGCAGGATTTCTTTTTATGATATGCTCTCTCAACGCATATTATGGAGGGAAGAGCTTCGCCGACTATTTTTGATTGTAGTTTTATTTCTTTCATGTTTTATTGATGTCTTTTAAGTTCTACCTGTTGTCTGTGGTTGGTCTTGGTCTAATAAAATAACTTTTTCATGTACTGGGATAAACATCAGTCTTTGTTTTCGTCCTGGATGAAGTCCTAACTGAGAGCTAAATTTTCCAGCTAGTTTTGACTTTATGAGTGTTTTAACAGTCATCTTTACAAATTTTCACAAACAACTGCCAAAATGTTAAATTAAAAGTGCATGGCAGAAATTACCTTTTACGCCGCCTTGCATCCACAAAATGGGGGGCCTCACCAAAAGTTCTGCGAACCACAGGGATGGCGCTCTGCTTCTCTGCTGGTTACTATGCCTGTCCAGTATGGGACCGTTCTGCCCACGCACACCTAGTGGATATAGCCTTAAATGAGACGTACCGCATAATTACTAGATGTTTTAAACCGACCCCGGTACGAATGCTGTATCCACTGTCTGGCATCGCGCCTCCCCAAGTGCGCAGGACTATAGCCAGCCGTATCGAGAGGACGAAGCTACAAGCTGACTGACGCCACCCAATGCACAGCTACGTCTCAGTGCCCCAGAGGCCGAAAAGTCGTAAAAGTTTTCTTGGGTGCGTGGGCCCAGCTAGCCCAGTCAATTTCAAAGCCTCCACAGCAAGATACAATCTCTGGCGGGAGCGGTTTAAACCCCCTAACAACTTCAACGATCCATCTGAATACCTTCCACCTGGACACGAGTTGCCGTGGCCGCCTTGGAAATCTCTAAACAGACTTCGAACCCAAGTTGGCTGCAGCAAAGACAATCTCTGCAGATGGGGGTTCATGGACGGCTCAGACCTCAAGTGCGAATGCGGCGTCTCCCCACAAACAATGGCCTACCTTCCATCTTGCCCCGCATGCCCTATCACCTGCGCTCTTGATGATTTATTTACTGCATCAGTGAGCGGGGTACGCGTGGCTGAGTTTTGGGCTTAACATATTTAAACTTTTTGCTTTCGAAACGCTAAGAAGAAGACAAATTTTCACAAGAGTAGACATTGTATTAAGTAGTTCATGCCAGATATCCGTATTACGGTACATTAAGGGCTTTTTGGTTTGATTCTACTTAGTAAAGGACTCAGCACTAAAGGCTCTCGTTAAATATCAATATCGTTAAAAATCCACGATACAAGTCCACGGTAAGTGGCTGTTTGTGCATGTGGGACATTACTTTGTCAACATCCCTGCGAGGCATAGGAAATCCTAGTGTTGGACGGTTTGAGTCTCAGACACGAACGTTAACAAATAAATGAAAATAGAAGCTCTCAGAGAGCTTTTACCAAGTATTTTTTTAACCGACTTCCAAAGGTAGGAGGAAAAGGCGTGATCGAGGTCAAGAGCAGGCCCATTTTATAATAAGAAAAAAAAATAAGCTACAAAACTCGGTGGGAAAAAAACTGAATGAAACAAAAAAAAAGTCAACGCTTTCTGCAGCTTAAGTTATTTTTCACTTTTTTGTGTTTTTGAAGTTTGTTTTATTATTGTGCAGAGAAATTTTTTTTTCGTTCTTTAAATTTAAATAAACTGTAATAATTTATTTTCAACTTCCGAAATCACATTAGAGAGAATTCATCATGAGTTCCGAACAATTGAAGCCATTAGTGAGATTAGTGAACGGATTTCAAAGTTGAAATCTTATTACTAACTTTGCTTGAAATTCCTATTTCTTACAGAAGCTGATATTAGGAAATCGGTATCTTCAGCGTTTAATTCTTTTTCAGGACAATTAAAAATACAGCAACATCATAAAATTTCGCTATAAAACTACGGCCACCCTAATTATTTTTTCCGACTGAATCTGAAAAAGTGCAAGCATTGATTTAATTTTGCATTGCATAGGTAAGCAAAATTAAATCGATACTTGCTCAGCATTTTACGAAATGTAATAAGTGTTTGATTCTTTACTTTGTCTGCAGATTATACAATATTAGTTTTAGTATTATATGCGAAACCTGAAACACGTGTCTAGTATTTTAATGTAAAGAATCTATGTACAAAATTTCAAAACTGTATCATGAAAAATCACAAAGTTATAAGCTTGTTCCTGTTACCTGGCTGTCCGCACAAAAGCGTGGACACCACGCGACGTAGCCGCGTGCGCGCCTCCAGCGTCGTCTTTAGCTTATTGATAATAATAATTCGGCAGTAGGTACCCAAATGATTGCGATAGGTACTTAGTGTCGCTCGGTGTCCAACTTGTAACTTTTTAAAAATATTTTTGGGTGAAAATATAACATGGTTTAAAAATGATTGGATACTTATTCTGAACAAACTATATTCAGGTTTCGCATATACTAGAAATAATGTTGTATTATTATGGTTCTTTCGGACTGCTTTTCTCAAAAACTGATTAATTAGTTAACTTTTTTGCCGTAGCGGATACCGAGTTATGGTGCGGAAATGATTCAATTTGTAGTACGTTTTTCTAATCTACTCCTATTTTAGGTACATACCTAGTATGTTCTGCTCTTCTGTACCTACGTTTCTATTAAAAAAAAAAAACTTAGTAAGTAGAAACTTAACTTGAGCGTATCATAACTAAGTCGTACCATAACTTCATAACTCCTTGATACACAGTAAGCCGCAAGAAACAAGCTGCTCTAATTTAATTTTCCGCAAATTCAGCATCCCTCGTAAAGATGGTTGTAAACCTTGAACACTTTTTATGACAACCTAGACAAGAATTAGTGCTTACAAATTATCGTAAAAAAGTTATTTAACGATCTAAGACTCCGCTAAGTTTAAAACGTTGTAAGAAACATAAGGGGTCTTGTTTTATAATGCTACGATGGGAGATTTCCTAACATTGTGTGTTTACTTAAATAGAAAATAAATTGTAATAGAGCTTCCTCTGAAGCTTAATATATGTTTCCCGGATGTTAAACCTTTTAAATCCTGGAATAAGCGATTATCTTTCCTGCTTCTTTGTACTTAGATGGTTCATACTTTTGCAGGATTATTCGTCGCTTTATTTCAACAGACTAACCATCAGTTAATACAGTTTCTTCTTCAACCTTTGGCGACTCAATGCTGAGGTCAGGTCTCTCACCAATCTCTCCATAAAACAGTTTAAATGTTCCGTAATGTCTGTCACAGGTCGCAAGTCTCACAAACTCGCTTACATCAGTAAGGACGTGGGCACATAAGCTAGCAGTTAGAGTTATGACATCTCCGTTACCTAACCGCAGACATAATAGCATTGTCAGGCACATACCTAAGGCGATTCTCACACGACACCTTGTCCGCGCGGTCTTGCGGAGACGGCGAAGCAAAGGTATTGGCGGTGCGGTACCGACTCTCCGCTAGAGGCGGTGGCGCCGCGCGTTAGGCCGCTGTAAACACAATTTGGCAAAATGGGGAATTAAAGATCATTCTGACATAGTGAGAATGCGGTGCTCCCGAACAGACGATGTCCTACCCGCTGGAAAATACGCCACAGATTACCGTGACCACATTACTGGGCATAAAAAATTTAAACATGTCCTACCATCGACACGAAAGAAGAAGAAGAAGTCTGCGCGTTCTGATGGTGTAGTGTGTTAGACATCAACGGATTTCATACAAGGCAATGCGAAGTGAGATTCGCTTCATCGCCCGACCGCGCGAATGACAGGATAAGCGCGGATTTAACTTACTGAGTGCACCGATATTACAGCTAACAGTGTGTTGCCACAACAAAAATATCCTCAATAAACGTCAATGAGCCGTCGAGGTGTAGTGACACGGAGATGTATTGTTTCGACATTTGAACTCGACGTGGGTTTTCATTAGATACTAATTAATCTCGACTGTGTATATGTGTTCACAGATCAAAGTTCACTTAGTTACGTTGTTTCCTCGTTGGTCTAGTAGTCACAAGCGACTAAGCGACTGTTTAGCATAACGTACTGGGTTCGATTTCCAGATCTGGCAAAGTGTTATTGAGTTTTTCCGTCAGGAATTTCTCAGTAGCAGCTACGGAGTTAAGATTTGTGCCCGGTTAATGGCAATAGGCTCGCCTCCTAAAAAATGGGTCTTTACTAGTGAAGTGTGGGTGTATCATTAGGCACACCTCTGCTACTCTGATGCTATATAAGGATGTGCTTGTGTGCTCATAGATCACAATTCACCTAGTTACGATGGGTTAATTTGAACTTAAACCCAGTTGTATAATTCTTATTGTTTCGTCCCTAACTATAAAACTGTCGGTCGTTGTCACCGACAGGCTCGTCAGTTTAGTGCTGATTCGTATGTCGTACTTGGTGACTATAAATGACACACTGAGTGATATATGGCGGAGACAGCTCGGTTTGACTATCAAGGTTGACGCTTTCGAATAGTTTTAGATAAGGTTTTGAAGGCGACGAACGGCATTGTGCCATTGTAGTCACCGATACACTGGCTATAAACAGCAGTGTGTCCCATAGAATTTACTGATTTTTAAAAGAAGCGGGATCTAGTGCCATCAGCATTTTTTTTTGGTGAAAATTCTTTTTTTTTTTTTGCCCCACACTAGGAATTTCTTCTGTATCGTAGGTGCGTGAACATTTAAACTCAGACACAAACAGCCAGACCTAGATCAACTACCTGTATGCCATACAAATATTTGTTCCGTTCGGGAATCGAATTCGCGACACGCAGCGCAGCAGCTGTCGCTCAGCCACTGCGCCAACCGTCTCGTCAAATGTCAATTTTCTTGCTGACTGTTAACTGTAAGCACTTCCAGAAAAAGAGATTTTTCACATTGGCCATTTTATGAACTAGTCCTTTTGCGAATTGGCCATTTCAAGAATTAGACATTTGTAGAATGCTAGGCATTAAAATTGGGCATTATTCGACTAAACCACTTTTTCTATATAATCGCAAACCGAAATTTCTCAAAATATTTATGTTAGTCTCATAAGACAGTTTTTCTGGAGCTAGATACCTGTGATGTCCTTAACGCCCCATCAGCCTTTATAACACAATGTATTTTCTAAACATACCTTTTTTCTTGTTGATTGTCTTTTGTTCAGCTGTACAACATTGCAAAATAAATTATAACCTAATGTTAAAACAACAATGTGTAATAGAATGTAAAAATTTAATAGTATGGCCCTTCTCAACACTTCCTCATTCCTTTCATTAGCTAAGTAATGTAAATATTTGTTCGAGTGTCAATCATTGTGACGAACACTCACTCCTTATACATTATTGCCACAAAACAATGGGCGATCATACATCCTTCTGAGTTAAGCATACATTCACCACGTGTATTTTATATATAACTAATGGCTTTTCAGTTGTAACAAGCAGGAAATGTAAAATAAATCTTAAAAACCTATAAATTGGTGTTTAATATCTCCAGCGGGCTCCAGTTTTTGGCGCTTATATTTTACAGGATCGATTGGCTATGAATGAGAATGGAGTAAATGATGCCGTGACGACAGACAGGGCAGAATGGGGCAAGGGTAGAAAGATGATGATGATGATCATGGTCTAAGGGGGCGTTCAAGTATTACGTAACGCAATTTGGGGAGGGGGGCTCTTGTAAAACGTCACTATGCGTTACAGGGGCGGGAGGGGGTATCCAAGAAAGTGTTACGTAACATTGTTTTTTTTTAATTCAATAATAAAACTAGGGAATTTAAATCGCCGAAGTTGGCAACCCATTTCGTTTAAGCCTTGCAGGGAATCCCTCGATTGTGTTGTTCACGTAGTAGGAGCTAACAGCGACACGCAGCAGCGGCGCGCGAGCGGATTAAATCCATAACAAAGGTATTTTAGCGACTTTCCGCTACTTTGCGCAACATAATTGCGACTTTATGGTCACTTTGAATGTTACGTAACGTTTTGGGAGGCGGAGGAGGGTACAGAAAAACGTTACGGCGCGTTACATGAGGCGGAGGGAGGGTCAAAAATCTTCAAAAATTGCGTTACGTCATACTTGAACGCCCCCTAAGCATATAGAATGTGAATGAATCCTATAGAAGTCAAGAAATAAAGAAAAGAAGTTAAAATGTTGATGATTTACTTGATGAACAATGCTAACAGCTTTGTGTTGCAATACTTTTATCACATCCGAAATAAAGGTAACCGTTCGAGTCGAATTCAATAAAAATCGCATCAATTCTTTACTTTCTTGCTTGTATCCAGTCTTTTACTCGAAAGTCGTGAAACTGTTTTATCACTGAATTAAAATGTAATCTTTTGTCAGACGGAGTTTCATTTGATCTGCACCTTTTATTGTGTTCTCGAATTTTATGGGGTAAACTGACAGTTTGTTGCGCACAACAATAAACTAGGACACAGCAATGAGGTGGTAGGAAATGGAGCATTTATTTGTGTATATCCGAGTCGTTCGATGTTGTAAGATGACTTAAAGATGGGCAGTTACATTGTCATTGTGACTGAGCATGTAAAATATGTAGGAGTATTATTATAACAAGATATTGTTGAAGTTTCAGGCTGTCTAGTCGGTGAAAGAAGCATGTTCTGTTTAGTTATGTTGAACGATATGCCATCCAAGATTGATTTAACAGCCATCGGTCTTTTGGTAGACATGGCCAGTCCATTGTTACTATAGTTGACTGACTGTTCCAGGATCTATACATTGATAATGTATGACCAATCATTCAATGAAGTTGATGTTTATTTTCTGTTTTAGTTTGTTGCTTCCATAATGCGTCAATGTTAATATATGTTTAGTTATAAGTTGGAAATCCATTTCTTTAAAACTCTGTGGTTGCAGTTGGTACAATAGCTTGGATTTGATGTCAGAGTTAGGTGGGCGAAGTTTTATAGTTTACTTATGATTTTACGAAGTTCAGTGTATTTGTCAATTTGTTTATGACCACGCTATCTTTTGATATTAGCTCTCAATCAATATCAGAATTCGATAGGTTAATAGTATTTTTTTATTGTTTAACATTATTTCAGAATGAACTTTCGAACTATTTGCTGGACAAGAAAGTCCTGTAGTGAAAACGTTTTTTTTTTGGAAAAAACAATTTCGCGTTTCACTTACGATGCTTCAAATGGTTTCCGTTTAACATTTACTTAACAAATGACTATCCACTTAGTAACACGATAGAATTTCATAAAGATCTCACACGATTTGTCATTCACTTTCAAAAAGTAATGTAGAACCTCATACAAGAATCAGTTCATCCATCGATACACTCATAAATCGTTCTTTGACGGGAGCAATCTTACAACAAATTGAATACTGTCCGGCACATAAGCCCAGTATACTACAATATCTACCCGCTGTGCAAATAGCCAATTTATATATCGCCAGTTACACCTTAGTGTGGCACTCCACGAGCCGCGACTTCGCGAGCAGAAGCCTCCGTTATCGAAGTTATCGAATAAAGTCGATTGGTATGGCTGCGTTATCTTCTTCATGGCGTTCGATAGTGTGTTCGAGACAGTTTGATAAGAATTGAGCTGAAATCGGTCTGGAGTTTCGTTTGTTCGTTAAACTAAAAAAGAGTTATTTCTTCTTATGAAGAAATAACTCTTTTTTAGTTTAATAACTCATTAGATAAACTTTGAATTACTTATAGAATGTTGTAAAAATGTGTGTTGTTTGTTAGAGGAAACCATCAAAATTCATTTCTTAAACTAAATTAAAAGTCCAATTTAATACAGAGGGTATTTAATTTGACTTTTAATTTAGTTTCTACTACGGCTTAAATAATTTGCAGTAAAATGCGGAGGTGCGGGGTCTTTAGCCATTAATGTAGATTGTAGCCTTTAGTTTCGCGATCGCACGAAGGACGATCTCCTTCGGTCGTCGAAGGCGACACTAATGTTTTACATTTATTATTTAATTTAATGACTTTATTTTTTGGGGTGAAAAATCATGTGTTACGGTAGGACTCAATCTAACGCAGTCAAAACACTGTGCTGATGGATGCGTTGAATAGTACGAGGTTCCAGGAAGTATTTAAAGTAAAGCTACAACAATAAAAACTTGTATTAAAAAAAAACTTGTGAAAGAGTTGGAACTTTGACCTGGGAACCTTTTAGTTACGGAGATGTTGGGGATATCTAGAAGGTTCCCAGGTATGGTCCAGAACAAAAAACATATTGCAATGACGGGGAGAACCAGGGCCTTTCGACTTCATCATCATCATCATCAACTGCCTAGCCTTTTCCCAACTATGTTGGGGTCGGCCTCCAGTCTAACTGGATGCAGCTGAATACCAGTATTTTACATGGAGCGACTACCTATCTGACCTCCACAACCCAATTAGTACTGGGTAATACGATACCGCTTGGTAAGACTGGTTGTCAGACTTTTTGGGCCACTGACTACCTTTCGACTTCGTTAATTGTATTTTTACACTACTTATACAAGTGGAATCCAATATTACGTGTTTTTGTACTTTCTTCCTGTTATCATCTTAATGTCTGTAGGAACCATGTTTATTTTCTCATCAACGTTTTTACCAGGAATAACTTTCTGTCTTCATCTTCCCCCTAGGAACTTCGCTAGTCCCCGTCTATTACCCCACTAAGAGCTAATTGGAATGCATGCAAGTAATTAATCCACTTGGTAGCAGCAACGCCCTCTAGTTTTATTAGAGTAAAAAGTTATGCTACTTAAGTAGTAAACGCTGTGCCTTGGGAAGGATGCCTGTTTCCTACGATAATTTAACGGAGACGTACTTGTAGGTATCTCTTGTTTATGACACAGAGTTGTAATTGGGGGCGAGCCTATTGCCATTAACCACAAAACCAGACCCACGACCCTGGACTTGATGCTCAGCAGTCGCGCTTGCGATTAGATCAACGAAGTGGCGAGGCTTTTTGGTAGCTTAGTATGCCAATCTAATAACATTAATTTTGAGTATTCCATCATGTATATCGCTGATAGAATGTAACTTTGTGTATGGCCTCTGGAGCCTGGAAAGGAACATAGAGTATAAGGAGATACCAGTAGTGAAGGTTCCTTACAACTCGATTCCAACCGGATTCCCATTGAAAAATGGCACAGTCAGTATTCTATAGACAAATAATATAATCGCATTAAAGATATGTACTCCGGCTATCCTCTTACAAAAATTGATCCTTCGCTACTGGGAGATACATATGTAAGTAAACTCTATTCTACCAAATTCTATTCTAGTTGGTAGATTGAACAAAAAGACAGGCTTTTATACTTTCCCAATTATAATTTTAGTGGTAAGGTCTGCTATAGGTAAATAAAATACTCATAATATCCACGATGAAATTAAACACATAATTTGAATTATCCATCCTGTTCCTAGATCCATAGAGGTCTATCTTTTATTCATAATCCGTCATTTCAAACTCATTCTCACACAAATAACACAAACGAGACAATGGTAGCCGCCATTGTTATTTCAAGATTGACTGGCCATTACCTATAAATACCAGGTCAATCCGCGAACACTCGAATAGGTAACAAATAAGTTTCGCAGCTAAGTTTATAGCTTTGCGTTATTTAAACAGCATCGGTGTTTGTGAAGATTATAAGTGGGAGATAAATCTTCGATTTAAGCTCACAATAGATTTCTAGGCAATAAAAGTGGACTTGGTAATGAGAAATATCGCGAAGACTTGTGTTGATTCGAATTGGATGGAGTGTATTATTTTCTGTATAGGGCTTAGTCCTTTGTAGTCCATATTTTCATCTCGATCGAAAAATATTTGCAATCTTGAAAGGTTTCTCAAAGAGCTTATTTCAAAAGATAACAATTCAGTTTTTTTTACATATTTTCATATTAGAAAGACTGAAAGAAACGTTTGACGATGTAAAAGATAAAGACACTCATATTTATTGAGTGAAAATAAGTAACTATCTATTGAAAAAATAATGATTGAGTTCAGGTAAAACCAAAAATACCTCCTCGATCCTCGAAGTCCTCTAAACAAAACTTTCAGATCCAAACGCATTACTCCAAATAAATCAGATGGAACGAGTCCCACTTCTGATATCAATATCGTGTAGGCAACAGTTAGAAGACAGCTTTATAGAAAGCAGTTAGCTATACAGAATGGGTCCGATAGTGCTGCGGGAGCAAGAATCCAGTCACAGTCGGTGTTGCCAGCATCCGCTCACAAATCACCCGCCGCTTAATTGAACGCCGACCGGTCCTGACACGCGACTCTATTGTCAATGGTGACGATTATGAACCTTTGAAGATTCTATTAGACGCCATTTTAGCTAGAAAATATGTAAGCGAAAAGAATCAAAATACAGAACAGGTTAATAAAGATGTAAACGATGGAACAGGGACTGGTAAACAAGCAATTTACGTTATTAATAAAATACCGTCTGTGTCCAATGTAAATTTATTCAAATCTATGGCAAATAGCAATACATTTAATACCATGATGAGCCATTAATCCAAAGGAATTTCTCTGAACATCACTGAATTCAAACCTAACGTCAATGTAAAGGAATACATGTCATTCTGTACATGAAGTGTTATTGTCCCGACTACTCATGGTCTTTGTCGCTCGTTTCACATCGCTGTGGCCGATTTATTGCTCCTACGTCGAATAACATCGTCTGTTTATGTAAATGAGGACCATCTACAGTGTTCAGAATCTCCAACGTCGTATTAGAATTAGGTTCCCTATTAACAGTAAAACTTGCTAGTTTCCCTCAATCAAGATAGAAGTTCTGTTTGGAAATACCTTGAAGAAAGTTGTATAGTGAGACAGTGGATAGTTTAGCTATTTATTCGTCGCTTCAATTGGTTTCGGAGAATTTGCTCTGCTATAAGACTGCAATTTACGCCGCTAAGATGGTTCAGGCAGTAGTTTAATTAGTTTCTAAAGGTGACAACGGATAAATTGCCTTCGTTTTTCTTGCTTCCTTATTAAAAATACCAGCCTGAAGAAGTAACAAAAATGCAAGTTGGCTTGTAAAAGTTCCACATTTTTGATAACCGGTTGGGATGAAAAAAATTCAATGAAATAAGAATTCCACGCGGTCTGGAGCATCAACCTGCGGCTTTTAATAAGTTTTCTTTGTTTCTAAACAACTGCTTGTAGAATATTACTCGTCGGTTGACACGCTTACTATTTCACTGTATTCAGGTGAGGTAGTGATTCCGCGGTAAGACATGAGTTTCACCGCGTGGGTTGTCGGTTTACGGTCGTCTCGGAGTCTCGGACGCATTAACGATTTGTGAGCGAACCATGTCATTGTTACTACACGTTCCAGTCCCTCGATTCTGGAAATCGTTAAAAAGACCAGAGAGCCTGAACAATTGACAATCAAATTGAACAAAATCAACTTTCAAAGCGTTGTATTTCATATTTTCTGATGAAAACTTTCAAACTTTCAACGGGATTGTCGTGAGCTTTGCGGTAGATTAAGCCATAACCATTTTTGACTTTTTAGAATGGTTGTCGCTATGGCTTAGGCCTACAGAGCCCCCACTATACATATATCACAGTCCTAAGGATTTTGAAGGAAAAGCATAATCTATTGCTTAATTTTTTTAATCGTCTTTTCGACATCCATGAGAGTTGTTGAATTGTCATAATGAAAGGTATTTTGTGTGTTACGCAACAACCCCGTTGAAATTAAGCGCGTCCTTGATTGGTTGTCGTTTTGCATCTCACTTCGACTTCAAATTGTTCAGCAAAGTATGTTGAGTTATTAGGAATGCAACGCTGAAGAGAAATGTTTTTCGTAAGCTCT
Organism: Noctua janthina; assembly: GCA_963576755.1. NCBI lineage: Eukaryota > Metazoa > Arthropoda > Insecta > Lepidoptera > Noctuidae > Noctua > Noctua janthina. Next base: position 14,339,308 of record OY755055.1, read on the forward strand.
TTGTTGGGTAGGAATTAGGGGTAAACTCATTTAAACGTAAAGGACTTAACTTACATATTTTTAGGCTAGGCAGTGAGGTAGATGTTTTGGAAAGATATGAAAGATATAAATATTTTGTGCAATATAACGCAATTTTAAGTATGAAAGAAGAAGACAGACACAAAATAAATTAGGACAATGGCTGGATGCGAGTCGCACGGGACCGGTCAATGTGGCGATACTTGGGGGAGACCTATGTCCATCAGTGGACGTCTTTCGGCTGAAATGATGATGATGAAGAGCATGAGAATGATGATAATGACGCAAATGTTCTAAAATGTTGTCTCACAAGGTAGGTAAAGGTGCTCTTCAGTGGTTTAACAATCGAACGAATGAATGGAAGCTATAAACCGTGTAACAAAGAGGCAATATCGTTTAGACTCACAAGATCGCTTCGCCGAGAAAAATGTTCGAACTTCACGTAACATCGACGGAATTCTCCGAGAGCCGATTGTACGAAAAATCGGTTTTCGAGGGAGATTTTATCTTTATAGGGCAATGAATGATAAAATCACTTTATTTCATAAGCTCACCTAGAGCCTCCTAGAGCGTTTAATAATTTTATCCATTGTGGTGGCGATAACCCAGCAAGTTGGGCCGTAGATACCTCCTCTCATGATGTACGAGCCACTTTGCGACAGTTCCGACCAGGGATACCGAGTTTTGTTATTAAGAGTCTTACCGTTAACGTTTACCGTAGAAAATGTTGCCAATATTGCGATAGTTTATCAAGTTGTTTAGTTTAAATTCTCTGGAAAATACTGAAGGTCGCTAGCTGTAAATAATCAGCTGTTTTGAACTGCATTCACGTTTTGAGCTCGTGTTACACGATAAGTAATTAGCATGTTCTTTTTTTAATTTAAAAATTGTCGACCCCGGAATATAAACATTGTAGAAGTTATCTCTAAAAAAAATCCAGATGTAAAGACGTCAATGCATTTAAAAAATCCTTACTCTAAACATCTTTTCCTGTGAAAAGCAATTGGAACAAAACGAACTAGCCATCGCGTAGTGAAACCTACCTACCATTAAATAAAGCCTGTTTTTATCCTAAACACTAATCTCTAAATGCAGAGTCCCATCAAAGGCCGTTGTTACATGAAAATGACGTAACACTTCACTGTCAGCCCTAGTTTCCCCCTTCCCTGCCCCCCCACCTCGCGTCTGTGACACTCCTATCCTGTGTCTCGGCACTTGATTTTATGAACTAGCACTCTCTTTTGTAATTCGAATATATCTCCGATGGCAAGAAGTGCTTTAAACACTTAGGCTGCGAAACTCTGCATCATTAATTTCGTAGACTGATGACATTTAGCGTTATAGGTTTAATAGGCGAGTCTATTATTTATTGGTAAAGTGGTTTTGTTTAAGGATAATGCAGTGTTAGATGGTTTCATCCGATTTCTAACAAATAAGAATGGGTGGCGGAAAGTCTTCAAACAAGTCCATAATAATAACAACCTATAACTGTCCCACAGCAAAACAAAGGCCTCTTATTATACAGCTAAGGCGTGAGCATTGACCACCACGCTTGCTCAAGGCGGACAGGCGATTCCAGGCGTGGAAGGGATATGGACGCACAAACAGTTACTACGTATTCAGTACATCGTTCTAAGCTCCCCACTGGTCCACTTACTGCTGAATATATGGGTTAAAAGAACATATAATTTAGTCAATTTATATTTTGAAACAAGTGGGTCAAACAATTATATGCTCACTAAAACATTTTAATTACTTACAAATGTGTCTGATGTAGACAGGTACACTCCTAAGTGAAATATTTACTACTCAGTACTCATAATTACTTTCGTTATGTACCTATCTACAGAATTTACTTCAAATATTTTGATAAACCACATGGCTTGTCCCCATAGGATTAGATTAAACATAAGTATAAACCAATATTTAGGCGTGTTGGAAAACGTAATGACATAGATAAGCCGGCCATGTTTACATTTGCGCGGGAAAAATGACAGCTGTCACATGTCACTTGCAGTTGACATAAAGAACGACGAACAAGCATTAAAAACATTTAAACTCATATAATTTCATATTTCGAATTTTCGAATTAAAGAACACGTAAGAGAACTTTAATTTTTAGTACAACTGTACCAATCAATTAAAACTTTTATTGCCTGGAGAAAACATTAAGAGAAAACGTTCAATTTTCTTACGATTTGATTCTGATATTCCGATTGCATTTTGTTACATTTATTCCATTTCCAGTGATATTTTAAACAATTAAGTTTGTCAATTTGCTGAAAAATTATTTCAAGTAACTCGAGTTAGCACTATTCCCCCTAATTTAGACTGTAGACTGCCTCGTTAGTGGGTCGCAAGCGTGGCCACTGAGCATGAGGTCGTGGGTCCGATTCCCGGGTCGGGCAAATTATTATTTCGTTTTTCCATCAAGGAATTTCTCAGTAGCAACCACGGAGTCTAGGTTCGTACCCGGTTAATTGCAATTTGCAATAGGCTTGAACCTTATTACATGGGGCTTAAACATAACTAGCGAAATGTACACCCACTATTAGGTACACTTCTGCCTTACGCTTCGGGAATTACAGGCGTGATGTTATGTTATTTATTTACGTCAGTGGTACCTAACACTGGATCCTGAGCTGACCTGGCGTGCTACGGAGATACAGGTCAGAGGTCTAACTTATCCTGCACGCGTAGTACGACCACCGTAGAAACGGGTTTTGTCGATGGAAGAATCGACATGACAGATTTCTTTTGTTGATCTGTCATTTTGTCGATTCTTCCGTCGATAAAACCCGTGTCTACAGTAGTCATGGTACGCGTGCTGGTGCTGTTTCCACTGAGCTGCCTACTAAACAGCTACTTATTAATTACAATTTACTACAACAACACAAGTATTATCAATTACTTACTGAGGATGTCTCATTTATAATCTATGTAACTACTTTTGGGAAAAAATAAACATTTTTACTTTACTTTACTTTACTACAAAACCTCATCACTCTTAAACTGCTAGTACAAATAAACCTAATATTTACTTGGAAAGCACGCAATTGTTATTACCTCGATAAACCCCTTAATAGGAGTGTCGTATCTGCGAGATTTAATTTGCTCCCTTAATAAATCACTATCAAGTACTATAATGTTTATTACAGCTAGACAGCAATCAGTCAGTGTAAGTTTCAATATTTAATCAGAAGTTTTCCTTTGATCGACTGTGTATACGTGGCTCTAAGGGCCCTCGTCCACCGCGACTTTTTGTAGCGATGAAAACGCAAATCGGCCGCGATGCTGTTGCACTGCTGCCGGTAACTGTGTACCTGCCCCCACGTTACCTCACGATTGTGTAGCGCTCCTACTGCAATGCTGTCATGATGCAAACGTTGGGCACCATTCTTCCGTTCTCCACTCTTCCTTCTCCCGAAAACAGAAACAGTCGCGGTGCTGACGTGCGTTTGTTTCTATCGTAGAAACGCGTCACAGCAGTCGCAGTGGGCGAGGACCCTAAGCCACATAATTGATACAAAGTGTGATAAATCTCTCCGCTGCCATAACCACAAGTTATTATTAAAGTAATCTGAGAAAATAGTTTTGCTTTCATGTTTGATATCCGCGTAAATAGCAGAAATTATAAGTTTGTTGATAGGTAAGATTATATGGCGTGTAAAACTACCTATTTATATTGGGAATATCAATATCTATAAATTACTAGCTTTAAGTGGTTTCTCTCGCGTGGACGTCGCAAATGATCCTATGGAGACGTGCAGGTACTACCGCGATAAAAATATATCCAAGGTCATCATAACTCAGGTCATGGTCATGGTCATGGTCATACCTGAATGCCAATTTGCATTGGTATTCATACAGGCGTAAAGCTAACAGACACTCATACAGACTTACCGCCCGAGAGACTAACTTACTTTCGCACTAGTAACTTTAGTATGGATGGCTAATTGATCTCTTTAAGAAACCACCCTCTTGAACACGAAAATATATTCTCAAACAAAAAAAAACACCAATTTAACTGAACCCGTTTAAAAAAACATCATCAGTTTAACGGTTAAACCCCGAAATTCTTCGACAAAATATCCAAAATTCTTGGCAAGTCGGTTACATGATAAGGCAAGTACTTTAGGTACTGATAAGGAATAGGTATGCGTTGAAGTGTAGTCGCACGCCCGTCAAACCGATAACTGCTGTCATGATGTATTTTGTACCTGCGCGATAACAGAACATTGAACTATTGGCGATAAACTTTCAACGCTTTCGGTACATAGGATTCTTTGTACTTAGGTACATTTTAGAGCCTAACACCCGTATCTATAAATAAATCAAAGTTATTTGTATTTGCTTGAAGTTAGAACTGTCAAAAGTTAGAATTCTTAGCTTGGCTTTCTATAACGGTTTTTACTTCGTTTAAATTCTTGTCTTTTGCATAAAAATCTTTGATAAAGTAATTACTTGAAATCAAGTAATGTCTTTAACTTGATTCGCTTGCACCGAACATCGCTAAACACATAAACGCTGAACTTAATTAAAACATATTTTTGTTGCTTGACAGAAACAGTACAATGTTTTACTGATGTGTAGCGCAGCGCTATTATGTTGGGGATTGGTGGCGCAAATGGCCTTAAGTTTCGAGAATGTTACAGTTTCATTACCTAATTCCGAAAAAAAAAATCTTTTTGTGCTTGACACAATATTTGACCCTTGTTGTATCCAGTATATGAAAGTTTCGTTTCTTCAGACCTGAAACTGAAAAATAATCAACGCTGAAAGAGCTAAATAAGCACGTCTTGAAAGTAGGTAAGAGCTAAAACATAAAATAAACATTTATAAGTAGATTCCCCAGACATCATTCATACTATAATCTTTGATTGATGCTAATATCATAATGACTGACATAAACATAATCCAATCAAAATATTTATCGTAATATTTTCATCATAATTATATTAAACGAAAACGCATTAAGGTAACTTAACCAATTTACCGCTTTCGCCGCGATTTTAATTCTGTTTGCTCAATTACTGGGCTTAAAAGCATTTTTAATAGACCACCTTGGAAATAGTGATAAATGAGTTTGGTATAAAAAAGTCACAAACAAACTATCATATGATCGATTTGACCTGCGCTTGCGATGTTCGATAACCCGAACTGAATTGGTATTTACACACTTCCGTCTAATTAATGCTACCTACGTATCTCGGTGATAATTTTGGGTTAGTTTGGACCCATTTGTTGTAAAACAGGTTAACTGCAGTTTGATAGTAAAAGGTGCACGTTTATGGGATAGTTATTTTACGGGAGTTTTGATAAGTACATTAAAATGGAATTAAATGTTATTAAATCAGATAAGATTTTAATGTCAATTTTAGTTAGTTTTCATTTCAAATTTTGTGTAGATAGATAATCAATAAATAATTTTTAATATTGTGAGATTATCAACGCAAATCAAATATATTATTCGCACAATATGGGTAGATAGATGGTACATAAATGTTATTTTATATTATATAACAATAAGGATCCTCACTATTGTAGCCAATAAGCCTGATATAGTGGTGGTGGATCGATCAGAGCGGCGCGCAATGATTGTTGACATAACGGTCCCGCATGATGAGAACCTCGTGAAAGCGGAGAAAGATAAGCAAATCAAGTATCTTGACTTGGCTCACGAGGTTGTCGACATGTGGGTTGTAGACTCAGAGATCATTGTGCCGATAGTTGTTTCAGCCCATGGCTTAATTGCCAAGAGCCTCGACCAATACCTGAGGAGGCTCTCGTTAGGCAGCAGGATCAAGGTTTTTTTATATTGTTTTTTTGTAAGGAATATTTAAAAATATAATTAATTTGTATAGAAATAAATAAAGGAGAAAAATGATCCTCATATGAACCATTTCTGGTATACGAAACTTAAAAGCTTATAAAAACAAAGAAACGAAATGGGTGACAACTATACATAGGATCTCTTTTTCATTTTATACTAACTTAACAAATTATTTCACTAGAATAGGAACATAGTGAGGTGCTCCAATAATTTTCTATTCTTACAACTAAGGTATTCCTGGGTAGTGTAAAAAACAATTATTGACTAATGCATACAATTTTTTTCAAAATTTGTTAAATAATTTAATTAACATGGGGTAATTGACAGTAAGTCGTGGGTCCGAACCCAGGCAGGCGCATTACTTTGTGTAATTTATTTCATCACTACTGCTCTCAAAAAACGGTGAAGAAAAACATCGTGACGAAACCGGCATGTCCTAGAACCAAAAATTCGAAGACGTGTGACATCTACCAACCCGCACTGGGCCCGCGTGGTGGATTATAGCCCATTCCCTCTCGTAGAGAGGACGCCGTGTGTCCCAGCAGTGGGAACATTATAGGCTGATTATGCTTATTGTATGCTTATGGGGTAATTGACATGGGACATCTGCCAAAATAATGCTCTAAAACAGCACCTAGGCCCCAAGACAGATCATACTCTACAGCACCTCTTGCTAGCGAAAGTCAATAAATCTCCGATGTTTCTCAATAAATAAAACATCAGCAAATACTAGTTTCTGCTACCGGTTCGAAACGAAATTAATCATATGAACAGGGGCAGATGTGTCCGCCTCTAAACTCTGATTATAATTACACTAGTTGCTTACACCGCAATTACACAATCGCGTATTGATCATCGAAACTAGGGGCTGTTGATAGCATATTAATTTGTTGCTTTCATTTATTAATTATAGCTTGTCGGTTATTGATATTTGTGGAGTAATTGAGCAATTTTTGAATTAATTTCGATGTTCTGTTTTGTAAAATGAAAATTGGATGTTTGATTATCTGAATTGGCTGTTAACACAGATATACAACTTTATTTTTAGTATATGCGAAACCTGAATATAGTTTATTCAGAATAAGTAACTGAATCGATTCCAATAATTTTTAGGCCATGTTATATTTTGTCCCAAAAATATTTTTAAAAAGTTACAAGTTGGCTACGAGCGACATTAAGTACCTATTGCAATAATTTATTTACCTACTGCCAATTAGATACCTAAATTATTATTATCAATGAGCTCAAGACGACGCTGGAGGCGCGCGCGCAACGCACTGCGTGGTGACCACGTTTTTATGCGGACAACCAGGTAACAGAACAAGCTTATAACTTTGTGATTTTTCATGATACAGTTTTGAAATTTTGTACATAGACTCTTTACATAAAAATACTAGACACGTGTTCCAGGTTTCGCATATACTAAAACTGATGTTGTAGATATACCTAACATAACGCACTTCGCGTGCCCGGCTTAAGTATTTCATACTTAACGTGGCTACTGTCGCAGCAAGCTAATTTGTTTAAAACAACAACGTTACAACTCAAGAACTTAATTCTAGACATGTCAAGAACAAAAACGTAGTCTATTTTGTATAGCACCTTGTTTGCATAGTAACTAAATAGTGCTTATGACGTCATAGTAGGTAGTCAAAAAAATGGCACGCTTGGTTTTCATACGGTTCGTGGTACTTGCGTTATCTAGTTATTCCTATATCTGTGGTTTTTAAAATGATGGTAATATTTTGGTTAGTTGTAAAATAGCCTGTACGCAATACAACAGAAAAAATAATATTCTGCAAACACTCTTGTTTATATTTTACTTGGCTTCGAGAAAAACATTCAAAGTTCCAAGCGACCACAACACTTTAGTACCGGTAGAGGGAATAAATTACTTACAGAACATCGCTTCCACAGAGCCAAAGAGAATAGAAAAATTCTCGCTTACAAATTAATCTTGCGCAAAAACCCGACTAGGAAGAATGCGTCCTCCCTAACCCCATAAAACGCAGGCGGGTAGTATCTACCCGCGCCACACGACGATAAATCAGAATTTAATAACGCGTTACGCTGCACTAATACTCACTGCAACTTATTTATAGAAATAACACTATTTATTTTCCGCATGTGTGGATGTAAAAAAAGATGGTGGTTTATTTCCTCTTGGTATAACAGAGCCATTCCTTGCCTTTTAAACTGATTCTGAACCGCAACCGACTAATAATATTTAAGTATTAGTTTCTCCTTGCTTTTGTTGGATATTCCATAAATCATTCATCGTTATGATACTTGACATTGCTATAACTCTCGTGTTGCTTTATGCATCAGACTTTATTGGTGGTGTTAAAACATCCATTTGTAAGCTCACTATATTATACTGCAGAAGTCCTACTTAAACTCTAAAGGCTTTTCAGCCTTTCACACGATTGTTAAAGTCATGGTAACGTTCAAATGGGTATCTTATTTCATAGAAACGTTCAAAGGTACTGCATACAAGGCAATTTGTAAAATGAAAATTAGCATGAGCAAGACTGCGGAGGTGCTTCAGACAAATAGTTGTTCCCGTGTTCTCGAGACGATGCCAGTTACAAGTGCACCGGTGGATACGTATTTATTATGCTAATGAACGTCTGACTCCAGTGCTCTTGCCAGATTTTCTCAATTGTTACTCGATGCTTTGTATTTTCTTTTGTAACTCTCTGAATTGAGTGAGATTTTAATTTTGATGGCATTAACAACAAACCTAATTAACAAAACTCATTGTTTTCTTGCAAATCTCATTTGTATGTTGCGAGACAAAACAAATGTTTTCTCCACTTAACAAATGATGATGTCGATACACGTAAAATAGTGAACCACTTAAACGACATCATTATTCTTCAAAAGAAACGACCCCTGAAGCGTTTACACATGAAAGAAAAATTTACCCTACAGGGACACACACAAAGATATTACGGCCTCCGTAAGACGTAACAACTCCATCCGAATTTGTCTGAGAAGAAAAATTGTAAGCACCTGCAACTAAATGCATTCGAGGAGGGGTGTTGGGGCTCCGTTTGAAGTGCGCTCATTTCACACGCGTCTGGGGGGTTGACATGTCGTATCATTACGGACATGTGTCGAGGGTGGCAAGTTTGTGCGGATAATTCGGATGTTTTGAGTGCCTCGCGGATCTTTGTGCCGCAGAGAGCACTGTGAGGGTTAAATTGCTCGCAGCTGTGTAAAAACATTGTCTATATTATTATGTTCCGTTTAATTGACTTGGGTTTATTGTTTGGTCCATTATTTTCAGTTGTGACCTTGTACTAATTGATGTCATTCCGTCATTTATACTAAACTAAGCTTAGTTAATGTCATCATCATCAGCCTATAGCAGTCCACTGCAGGCCTCCTCAATCGCACGCCATTCAACTCGATTTTCAGCAACTCTCATCCAGTTGCTACCAGCGAAGATCGTCACTCCATCGAGCCTGAGGGCGTCCTACCTTACGTTTGCCGATTCGCGGTCTCCACTCAAGAACACGTCTACCAACGGTCATCGGTTCTACGGCTAATATGACCGGCCCATTGCCACTTCAGGTTACTTATTCTGTGAGCTATGTCGACAACTCTGGTTCGGGATGCGATCCCTCTGAGAGACTCCAAGCATAGCCCGTTCCATAGCTCGCTGAGCGACCTTATATTTATGGAACAGTTAGTAGTGTACATTAATTTAATCATATCAGTAGCTTTTATAAAATTCTGATTTGTACTAAAAATATTGTGATTTCCGAAAAACCGTTTTGCGCCTCATCCAATTAGAACCAGTGTCATCAGAATCGCAAACAAAATCCAACTCCCGATTTATGATAATAAAGTGATTAAACAACATTATCTTTAGCGCGCTAAAATAATTAAACTCGCTAATATCTTTAGACAAAGAGTTTATCCAACGAATTAATATGACATTATGCTAAAAGTTGGCTCAGTTGTTCCGGTAATGACGATGCAAGTTAGCTGGAACTCAATGCTGGAGTTTTCCCCAGTGTTTTGTCCGTGTTGTCGGCTAGACTGGCCGAAGCGTCCGCTAAATTGTTTCCAACATTCAGACGATCAACTTTTGCGTACATTCTTATCCTACTCATGTTTACTGCGAATTCCTTTTGTCTGCAGCAGCAAAGCCCGGAATTTATGTGCTTGTTTTTATTTTGCCTTTGATCGAAAATCATAATTTTTTATCTTTATTGTAGAAGGATGCAGTGAGCAGAATTTTTGGAGCTACAATGTGAATTGTGTGCGGATTGTGAATGAAGTTCAATTAAAGACAATTGAGGACAAACATTATTTTTATCAATCATTTTATTTATGTGACGAGCGATCTTTTTTCGCGAAGTGTGTCAACGGTACATTAGACACTACATAAAGAAATCTACTAACAATAATCTAATCATATCCTCACTAAAATCCATTACCTCTAAGAGCAAAATACCAATATTAGATTTCACAGTTCCACTAAGAGTTCTATTACAGCGATCCCTTTTTTCGTCACACGGATCCCGAATCCTTTTTTATCTCCCTCCAATGATATAACGGACAATGGACTGCACAAATACGAGCGAACAGCCATCCCACCGTCACTGCACATGTGACGAATGACTGGGGTGCCGGGGTGCTCAAAAGTCCTGGGGTACCCACGCACCCCACACTAAGTAGTCTCTTCTTATTGTTATTTACTTTTTCCCACTCGAAACACGTCACTACAGTGTTTGTTTTTCCCGTTTGTTTTGATTTAGAGTAGACTACTACTCGGGAGCGAATGCGTGTTATTTCGAGAACATGCGGAAATACGGCTGAAATCATGTAAATAACTGTTTAATGTAGTGTACTGAACACTTGCCTTGATATATGCGAGGCGATACGGATATTAGAACTCGTTTTAAAGACTCGTACACATTATACTCATACTACATTTACATATAAAATTCAAAGTCCTGACTGACTGACTGATATATCAACGCACTGCCCAAACCGCTGATCTTAGAGATATGAAATTCCACCCCTAAGAGGGTGAATTGGGTTGAATTTTCAGTGAAACTTTATATTCTCTGGGTCGATTGACTCGAAAATTGGTGTACACACTCTTCAACTAAAATTATGAGACACGTGTATCACAGTTTTTTTCCAAAATCATCCCCCAAAAGGGGTTCAAATAGGGCTTCCAAAGTCACTTAGACAGGCGCATAGCGCGCAGTGTGGCGCGGGAGTATTTACCTATTAGTAAGTAGGTAGGATCTTTGTTACTTCGATGAAACACACAGATATCTTATAACCTGGATTAGCACATAGGATAGGTAGTTTTTATCCCGATAGTATGATCCCGTGTGACAATGATCGGACTCCACGCGGGCGAAGCCGCGGGGATAAGCTAGTGACGTATAAAAACACAAGATAAAAAATTAAATAAATTGCAAAAATTATAGAAAATTTAACTTGGCGCTTGCCCCTTTAGTACATTAAGGTAGCACTTCGCAGGAGAACGAACTCAGCAGTGCATAACAGCAATAAATAATTTTGCTGACGAGACACGGCAACAAACTTTAATACAGGTTCTATAAACTTTAGATTTATAGAGAGAGTTGTAAAGATTTATAGAGATTTTAAAGTGTAAAAAAACTCCATGGAAATGCACGAATCTATTCCATACTACATTATAAAACAGCAACTTTGTCTGTTACCTTAACAGCTGTTTAGATTTCGGTAGAATTTGGCACAGAGGTAGGTTAGGACATAGGATATCGTTATCCCGGTACTGCATTCACGTGGGAAAATTTTCGTCCTCCACACGGCCGAAACCGCAGGCAGAAGCCAGTATTCATATATCGATTTTAACATTAGTCGTGAAGCAACTCGAACACTTAACGTTTCCGGCGGGTTTGCTCGCAATAATCTTCTTTACAGGAGTAATTTTGCTCGTTTCATTTCGGTTATTGGATTTTCCGGAGTCAGCCCCGAATTCAGTTCGGAGTTGATATTTGTAATAAATTTTGATGTTCCCTTTAACGCGGTCTTCAGTTTTTATTGTTCGTTTCATTTGCATTTATTATAGAAAGATTTGACCTCTTTTGTGTTTGGTTTTAAGATTTTGATGATTACATAAAAACGTAATCAAGTTAGCAAACTTAGGAACTCTTTTAAGACGTAGAAATACTTACTCTAAAGTTTCCAGATTAGTATTGGTCTTCTATTTCTAAATGTCGTATTTTAATGATTTGAGCATTCAAATAAATGTCAACCATATATGAAGACTGTAAATATTAGGGAAATTAAGATTCAGCACAGAGTTATATATTTAGATTTGGAATACTCAACGAAAATACTAAAATGTTAATTACACACAAAACCAATCTTGAAAATAAAGTGTAGCCAGATAACAAAATATCAATATCAGCTTTTTGGTATTTAATATTTGTTTCCGTGTGCATTGGTAAATACCAGTATATATTTATATCTGATATAGGTAAAATCGACCGTCTTGAATTTATTACTAATATAACATCACGCCTGTAATCGTCGAAGGGTTAGGCTGAGGTGTACCTAATAGTACACCCACATTACGCCAGTTTAAGTCCCATGTAATAGGAGGCGAGCCTATTGTCATCAACCGGGCACAAATCCAGAGTCCGTCCGTATTGATTGAATTTTTTATCCGAGCTGTAAAAAATGCTTAATCATCATCATTTCAGCCGAAAGACGTCCACTGCTGGACATAGGCCTCCCCCAAGTGTCGCCATATTGACCGGTCCCGTGCGTCTCGCATCCAGCGGATCCCTGCAACCTTTACCAGGTCATCAGTCCACCGAGTTGGAGGCCTTCTAACGCAACGTTTCCAGTTCGCGGTCGCCACTCCAGAACTTTCCGGCCCCATCGGCCATCCGTTCTGCGAGCAATGTGCCCTTCCCACTGCCACTTAAGTTTGGCTATTCTTCGGGCTACGTCGGTAACCTTGGTTCTCTTGCGGATTTCCTCATTTCTGATTTGATCACGCAAGGAAACTCCGAGCATAGCCCTCTCCATTGCCCTTTGGGTGACTTTAAGCCTTCTGATGAGGCCCAAAAAATGCTTAATCGCTACTGCAGTTATATTCACCCACGAAAACAAATGAACACATAAGAGAAGCAATGGAGTATAAAACCGTCCTGAAAACCTAATGTATCGAGTTTCCATTGCGGACATAATATCCCAAAAGAGAAGTACACTACAGTGCATGCAACGAGAGCCAGTGCCTATAAATTGCCAGCAGTGGGTAAACAAAGCGCCCCGTACCATGAAAATACCGCAACGCTGCAATTTGAAACATAATTGAGGTTAACGGAACGAAATTTAAGTCTGCGTACGTTTCATTCTTTATGAACCAACGATATGTATGGTAAAAACCATCCTCCCACTCTACGATTCCATGATTATTTTTTTTTTATTAAAATATATGGCACATAAACAAGTCCAAATTCAATAAAGTGACGAATTAATAATCATGTTGAATGACAAAATGATTGCAATTACAGTTACTATCGTTGTATTTAATCATAATCAACTCAGCGGTAACAGAAAATTACACTAAAATTATGTACCAATCATGAAAACCGTTTAAAAAAAATGACTTTTTCAATTTCCATAAATCGTAGAAAACATCATTATATTAAAAATTTTGATGTCATTTTGTAGACTGTACTTTAAAAATAATCGTTAAATGATAATTTATTAAAATGTATTCACGATTTTTATTGCTCGATAGAGGATGATTTCTGATAATATAAAGTGATTTTGGATAATAACCGATCTCATGTTATTCAAATTCTCTCACTTCAGAAGTTTCGATAATTAACTACTTATAATTAGAAGCGTTTATGGTTAATTGATGGCCCTTATATTTTACTTTGTCGGCTATAGCCCTCCTCCTACCAATTGACAGAGATAAACGTAGGAACGCGTGAAATTATTTGATACTTTTTTCACTTAGATACTGTTATGGTTTTTTGATTTAGGTTTTCATATTATTGGCTTTTACGTAAAAGAAATCTGAATTATCAAAATATATATCGAAACAATACAAGAACAACTATTCATTAAATACTAGCGGTTCGCCTCGGCTGCTTTACAGAATTGTTATGACTTGACCAAGTATCAAGAATTCGAGATTCCTTTAGGATATGTAACTTAACTTACTTACTTGTAACTTAACTTATTATAGATATAAACCCTGAACAAATTATCTAAACGATGGTATACTTGAACACCAACGTGTTGGCAACAAGGTCGTGTAGTCAGGCACGAAGTGGCAGGCAGACAAGAAAAGCAAATGAAAAAAATAAACATTAGCGAACCTCGTTTACACCCAAAACAAACAAATCCCCAATTTATTGTCAAATTAGACTAGCTAATAAGTATGCACGTAAGTGTACAGGCGTGGCGCGTATTACGGTAGCCGATAATTACTGGGGCTCAATTACACCGTCGATAAACGTAAAGTAAGAGTTAGAATTAATTGATATTAGATCAGCGGGGAAAGTCGCCCGTTGACCGCGGTTAGCACCCTAATGAGTTGGTTTATGAACTAAAAACGTGTTCCTGGTCGCCATATTTGTTTATGGGATATAGACTGACCGTGGAGAAATTAAATTAGTTATATCTGTTAGTAGATATGGATAGATATTTCTTGAGTTTAATTTAAATACGTTGGCAATCTAGTTTTCAATGCTTCCGAGTGCTATTTGCTTATGAAGTAGAAAATATACCTAGATAATTAATATCTTCATTCTAAAAAAATCAAAGCTCACAACAACTAACTCAAAACTTAATACTGGCCACTTTTTTTTAAGGAGAATAGCATGTTCCACCGTCGTCGCCTTGATCAGTTGCAATTTTGACTAGAGCTAGAGTTTAGTCAAAATTACGTACATTTGAAAACGAAAATGGTACGACGGAGTATTCTTTTTCAACAATAAACACAACCAACGAGTTAATGACAAACTGTGGGTGTTGTGTTAAATACCTCGCCCTGACCTCTCTGGGATCAAAATATGTGTGAAGAAAACAAAAAAAATGTGTTAATAGTATTACGCAGTTTGATTAAAATAAGCTAAGAGTGTCACAGGGGTTATCTTGCATAAGTAATAGGTGATAAGCGTTTTAAAATAATGTGGTTTACGAACATTAATGTTTTTTTAAGTTGTTTAAAGCTCGCATAATAAATTCAAGACACTCGAAATTTTATATCAGAAATAAATATACTGGCATTTACCAAACTAATAACATTAATGCACATAGAAATTGGTATTAAATATCTACTAAAGAGCAGGTGTTGATATTTCGTTATCTTTATTAACTTAACTTATTATTCATTGATCAAAACATATATTTCTTACAATATAAGAACAGAAATACAGTAACCAATAACCAATGATTTATTCCCGCAAACATCTCATTATTAACTTCCACTAAAAAGGACTGCGCACATCACTCAGCAAAATATCTCAGCGAATGGAAAAATGTGATTCGCTTATAACTCTTTTAGGTCGGGACCCGTCGGGTTTATGTTCGGGGGAAATCGGTTGCTTTTCCTTCTTCGACTACGTAAATCATTTTCACGTCGCAAGTCTGGGCGCGGTGCTATTCGCTACACATATTTTGTACACTTTCTGCCTTGAGAAAGTGTACAGTGCTGTATTGGACGGATAAAGGGCCGACGGATTAAATTAATACCGGTCTAGGTTCGTTAACTCAAGGTAGTAGATTAGTGAGATGGTTTTTGGAGTTAAAACTGGTTTAGTTCTTTTTTTTTTGTTTATATTTTTTAAGAGGCCTATGTCGTCGGGGATAGTGCAAATCCGCGAATCTATATACCATACGTAAAGTGCGCGTATCTGCACTACGTGTAGATTTACAGGAGAAGGTAATAAGTTTATTTTTATTTTTTATTTCAACGATTTTTGACCTTATTTTTACATGAATAGTAACAATTCATGTTTTCTATGTATTTTTAATATTAGAAATCTATTAAATACATTAATTTAGTCGCTACGACAATGCGTAATTGAAATTGGCTACATTTTTCAGATACGCGGAATAATCCAATGCTAGTTCCGCGGATTTGCTCTATCCCCGACGATATGTATTTTTGCACTGCATGAAAATTGAGTTCGTCTGCATTTGCTTTACATAGATTATCCTTAGTAGTAGATACAAAAGCACTTCTTTCGGCTTACTACGGTATAGTTGAATCTTACTTACGCTACGGTGTCATTTTCTGGGCGAACTCCACCGACAAAGAGACAGCATTTAAGGCTCAAAAAAGATGCATCCGGTCAATGTTTAAAGTAAAAACCACCGACAGTTGCAAGCCATATTTCAAGCAGTACAACATATTGACCCTTCCTTCTATCTATATTCTTGAAGTGGCTATGTTTGTGAAGAACAATCCAAATCGTTTTGAACGTTTGGCCGATGTATACCCAAGAAACAGACGTGACAATTCAAAATTAAATAATGTACCGTGTCAAATCACTATGATGCGCAAAAGTATTTATTGCATGGCCCCAGCTGTTTATAATAAATTGCCAAGTGCTTGGAAAGACTTGAAAACGGTGCAATTTAAAAGTACACTTCGTAAATTATTAATAGATAAAACGTATTACAGTGTAACTGAGTTTTTAACGGACAATTTTTATCAAACTACCTCGAATTGTTAATTGATTAATTTATTTAGTACGGAATAATTATGGTGTATTGTCTATGACCTGGAATTTTAATATTTGTTTGTTTATTTATCTTCGGACCACGATTTTGTATTTCTTGTTGACCTACTGTTACTGACAATTTTTGAGGTTTAATGTAATAATTAAGTTTTTTTTTTAATGAATATTTGAATTTTAATAATTTTATTTAATGAGAATGACATAACTAATTCAATGTTCCAATAAGAATTTAAATTTTAACAATTTTATATAATAAAAATGTTTGCATGCCGAATGGTGAAATATGGCAGAACTCTGATGTAAACCTACTACTACCTAATTATGTACAACCCATATTTGCAAATAAATGCTATTCTATTCTATTCTATTCTATTCTATTCTATTCTATTCTATTCTATGAGCGAGGATCTCCCTTCCATCTTTCCACTTTTCTCGATCTAATGCTTACCAATTAAAAATGAGTCCAGCTCATTCTGCCATCTCCTGGACCTGCCGCGTTAGCGTTCATTAAGTGGATAATTCAATAATATAGTTTTGAATTCACTTAACTGTACGTTTTTATCATTTTTGTTAAAACTAAGAAATTATTCCTATTTTTCGAAAAAAATACTCTGTATTTGAAAAGTGATCCATTATTCGTCTCGGACTTGTACAAGCACACATCCTCGGGACTTATTTGCCAATTTAACGTCTGTTTCACTGGAAAAATCTAGCCGATTTGCTTGGCTGCCTGCAAAAGGTCGTTCATCAAGTACCTACATGAATTGCGTTGCTCTGATTTTATTTTGTAGTAAACGGGTTCTCGTATGGATCGTTAGCAACAGCTTTCTGAGATTCGCGATTCGTAAATACTGAACTTTGTGGTCTGGGCAAATACTCTTGGCCGGATTTGTACATGTTTTCTTTTGGGCCTGATTATGATAAATTGGCTAGTATTGTAGACGTGAAGTTACAAAAACAGTTAATTCTTTAGCAAAGAAAAACTTTTCTGTTTGTAAAAAAAAAAGATTATTTTCAATATGAAAATTCGTGTTTGAGAAAACTAATTTAAAAATTAAACGTTTATATGGCACTGTAACTTTCTCTTTCAAAAGGTTATTGAATAATAAAGTAAAACTTTTTTCAAGTATTTTGTAATTCATCTTATTTAATCTAATATAATTTTCTACTTGGAGACACTAATCCCTTCGGCCTTCATATTAATTTTGAAGTCTTGAATTTCAATTTGATTAAACTTTTTTGTGAAGAAATAGGCTTAAGTTCAACTTAGGATTTATTAGAACGGTTTTATTATAAAAGATTGAGAAAACGAAAAATTAACATTTGACTGGTTTCATTTGGAAATTAGCAAACGCTTTTTGCCCTAAAACTTAAACTTATACTGGAAATGTATAGCACACACACACACGCGCACGCTCATATTTTTAGGTACATTTCTGTGTTACTAACACACTAACATTTTATATTTTTATGTTTTTGTGCTATATATGTAATGATATAACTTATGGAGATTCATTATTTATTTTTTGTTAGGAGGTTCCTCTCTCTGTAGCCCTGACCGCCGGTAGCTTGGACCTTGATCCCGATACCGGTGGGCTACAATTATATATTTTTAAATGTTTATTTTTTTAATTTTGTTTTTTGTAAGGAATATTTAAAAATGTAATTAATTTGTACAGAAATAAATAAATGCAATAATAATAATAATAGCTTGATATGCCGCCGTGTGTACTTAACCACGGTACAAAACCAAAATAGGGATAAGAGTTATACCTTCGAAAAATGAACCCCTGTCTGTGACAAAAAGACATTATATTGGAGATCTACGAATTTCAGCAAACTTGAATCTAAAGTTGTTAATTACTTAAAAATACTATCCTTTCAAAAGTCCTTGGTCACTAATTGATCCGAGGTAACGTTCAAAAAGTGAAAAGAAACGTATTAAGTGGTAGAGACGGATTCATTAAGATAAAACGGATTAAGCGATTAAAGATAACTGCTGTTAAACTAGTCTTTATTTTTCGTCTGACATTCGGATATTGGAAATCGATAAAGGCGATTGGGTATGACAACTCTATAAGGATAACTTTGTAAAGCTCTAAATGTACAGTCACGGGCATAAATATGTATTCAATTAGCAAAATCCAAAGGATAGTTTCTCGTGAAATAACGACTGAAATGAGACCTATTTCATAATAGCACAAGTAAGATGATAGCCTCTCATAATTTTATTCAATAGTTGCAGAAAATAGCGTTTGAAATTTGCTATAAATTTTATGTTTGCGACTGTACATACACTCGTAGATAAACTTTTGATTGATCAATCCCAATGAAATTGATCCTTTTTTTTAGTGCAATACGATTGGTTTTCATGATTTATCTTTATTCAGTTTCAGTGCGGCCATAAAGATAGTAGGTTACGTACTGTAATTTTGGCTGCGATTCAAAGAATTATTGAGATGTAAACTTTGAATAATATTCTGCAATGAGCTTTTATAGATGTGTTCGTACTAAATCAGCACATCTATCCAAGATGGCATGTCGAGTAGTTACTAGCTTATGCCCGCGGCTTCGCCTGTGTGGAATTCGGTAATTGTCCCACGGAATCGTATTACCGGGACAAAAAGTGGTTATCGTATATTTTAATCTTAGTTGTAAACTATCTGTGTGCTAAATTTCATCCAAATCCATTCAAAAGTTATGGCATAAAAGAGTAACAAATATCCGTCCTCACAAATTTTTGCATTTATAATACCTACGTAGTACTAAGAAGTATAATTAATAGATTTAAAGTTTTTTTTAGATGTTCGATACGTTGGCGATTTGACCACTATGATAAGTAGTAGGTATAATTTATTACAGTAGTTTATTTGTCACCAGTTCAACACATAATACTTGCATATTTCATTAGGATATTATCGTTTCAATATTTCTCGACTGCATTTAAAGCCAAGACAGAGGTCCTTGGGCGGCATAAAAACTCTGACTCTGTTCTTTATTTTTCGTGTGGTTAGTGCCTAACCTGCACGTGTAGCATGACCACCGTCGAAACGGGTTTTGTCGACGGAAGAATCGACAAAATGACGGATTTCTTTTTTTGATCTGTCATTTTGTCGATTCTTCCGTCGTTGATGACTTATTTAAAAGTGATTCGCTATAATCTCACCTAATTTTGCCAAATGTGCCACTCTGCCAGAGGCGCCTCACTTCAACCAATATATAACTTAATAATTTGTCAAATAAAATCTGTGTAATAAAACCGAGTGCAGGGTGTGCGGTCCCATGATTTATGTTAGTATTATAATTTATTTTTATTTTTACGACGCGTGCGCAAGCCGTTACTTCTGTATATTATATCGACGATATGAATTTATTGTTATAAGCTTTATTAAATTAAGATTTGGTGGTGTATTTCAATTTAGGTCACTGGGTGCGTGAGGTCCTGCAGACCTTCGACTTACATAGAAAACTTACGGAAACTATCAAAAACACCTTATAACCTTGTAAACTTTGTAATATAACAAGACGTCATCTTGCTACAGCACATTACACAAATCTTAACCAGCAGCGCTCACCTGTCATGTCACTCAAGCGGCGAAAGTTCCGTGTAGATAGATGCATATTTGCATAACAATAATAGGCAAGTAACGAATTTAATACAGGGGCCTACCAGTGGCGAAGGTTCCATACAACTCGGTTCCTACTGGCTTCCCTTTGAAAAATGACACAGTCCGTATTCTATAGACAAATAATATAATCACATTAAACATATGTACTGCGGCTTACCTTTTTACAAAAATTGACCCTTCGCTACTGGTGCCTACAATGGCCGCTTTAGCAGAATCACAGTAGGATAATTAAGAATCACGTTAATTTTCTTAAAATTGTCACAGACGCACTCAATATTATGAATTGTCACTTTGTGACCATTTTACAAATTGTTTGTTGGTTTCGTGAGGTGGCCGTACAAAACAGGCATGTACTGATATTTAATTAAAATAAATGTCTACTGTAGCCTTTTACCACATCCTAAACATTCAATTACCCCAGTCAGAAACAATACCAATACCTTCTCTCTAATCTCAATGTTCTTTAAATAAAACATCCCAGCACATAGGGGGCCTAGGATTCACCTTGATTACCCCATTTTTCACAGCTTGCCTAGGTTCTCGTAAAATGCTCGCAAGCTACAAATGGCTATAAGCTAGAAATATGTTAGCCTCTTTTGAGGTTATTATGCTCGTAAGCTTTTGTTATTAAAAGGCTAAAGTGGGGATCTACCTGTATAAATTATATTAATTGTTATATAAGAGCTAGCTGGCTAGTTGTTTGTGAAACTGTTTGTGTAATCATTTTATCGTTGTTTTAAGTATTTATTTGACTATTAAATGTTAGAGAATTTTGTTACTTACAGCATTATGTAACTAGAAAATAATGAGAAGGAAGAAACATGCAAGGAATGAATATTCGAAATTATTGTATGCGGCATGTAAATACAGGGTGTATAAGGTAGACCGAGTTCATCGCTGGTCGACTACTTTTCAACTTTATTACTTAGGGCATAAGAGTGAAAAGTGGCAGAGCGTCAGTGAACTCTGTAGTAAAGACGCCAACACATCAAGCTACTACAATCTGTCAAATTTCTTTAATAGATTTTCAACTTTATCGCTAAACAATTAGGTTCAAGGTTGTTTGGGAAAAATTGACAGTTTCGGGTAGCTTGATGTGCTGGCGTCTATACATCGATGCTCAAACCGTTATAAATTAATTCAGCACATGATTCCAGACCCAATATGTGTAACCTACTGAATTCATGGTGGCAGTTTGCATGTCGAGGTCCCTTACACTTCTACACTTCAACATAAAACAAGGTTTTTAATCTTCCAAATAATAAATGAAACATATTTTCATATTTTGGTAACTTATTAATAATTAAAACTTTTGTAAATTCCCTTCATATCCTCAAAAAATATTGCTAATGAAGTCATAAGATGACCCTTTTATAATGTGCTCAAATTATGACGCCTGTAAAAATGCGTTTATTATTACACTTGTGCTTAAATTATTACGCTTATGGTAACTGTAATTCTTATTATTATTATTCTGTTGCAGGTAAGGCATTCCCTGAATAAATCCCGCCGTGTTTGTGAGTACAATGTTCATAAATTGGACCCTACGTGAAGCCTCATCGTTTATATCTACATGCTTATTAAAAAGTAAACGCTTGAAAATTTTAGGTTGTTTGCATAAATTTTTTTGAAAATGTACATATTGCGTGTTACTTGTCAATGTTGTACGAATTGTGATTTTCTTTTCAGGAAATAATTCACAGTATAGTCTGTTGTACAAGGATGTTGTGACTCGAGGCCAAAATCGGACCGAAGTCGGCCGCCGCCATGTTGATTTTTTCGAAATAATTTTCTCTCTTGTCAATATCATTGTAGCTCCAAAATATCACTGTAGCACATGGTAATAGTTAATACTTATTTTTTTGTAAAATGTCTTATTCTTTACTGGCCAGTAATTTGTACTTTTTCCCACACTCATTACTTGTAATTCAAAAAATTATGTCAGATTTTATTTGTGTGATTGTAACCTCTACTTATTTCAAGAATTAAATATTTTTTTCCAAATAGTTTATTTAAAAACAATGTTATACCAAGTTCTTATTGGTCAATTATTACAACGCAATGATATCAACTTTAATCCAATAATCTGTTTAATTTTTTTTTATCAGTCACAATCTCTTCGACAGCCGTACTTAACAGCGAACTGACCGAAAGTCTATATTAACTGTTTGACGTCGATTACTTCGTCAATATATTGGTCTCACAACTCTCGTAATTAGCCCTGATCAATTAAGCTTACTTTAGCAACGTGAAGATATCATCTGATTTTAGGGCTGACAGTTGTGTACAGTCAGGGACATAAATGGTTCAGCATGTTGAAAAGACTTCGTCATTTTGACATAGTATAGTTGAGTCAAAAAAAAAAAAACATTTGTGTTGCGAATACTCGGACAGTATTAAGTCTGCTCAACAATTTATTTTTCTGACCCAACGTTCGGTGTATTTAAATTGTTCGTATTGATTCATATCAATAAAAATAGTTTAGCGGGGGGAACCTCGCCTTTTCTATGCTAATACTGCCAATCCAAAAATGAGTTTGTGTGTCTGTCTGTTAGTTTCAGTAACTTGTGCTCTTTAACATAAAAATGTTAGATTTAAAATATCTATAATTTAACAGTGTTGTAGGGTAACATCAGTTTTCAAAAAACTGGGACATGTGTTCAACTATTTAACCACTAGCACGTTAACTAGTCTTGATTAGTTATGCAGTAAAATAGTCAAACATCAGTTTGTTAAATTTATAGACCGTGGTTTATGTTGACGGTGGCTATTAAATAAGAAATTTGTAAACATTTGAATGTTTCTATGCTATTTCTGAACTTAACACCCAGGTTAAGAAAAATAACGAGGAACGACCGATTACAGATATTATAAAGTGACTGAATAATTATGGAAATAGTAGTTATAAAAGTATCACTAATCCATCAATCAGGGTCATGGGTTTCCTTGAAAGGATCGGAAGAAAAGACTGTTCAGAGACAATTTCTCACCTAACTCAGGATGCATAACTGTCACTAAATCAGTATGCAAACAATATAATCTTGATATACCAAAAACAAAACACAACTGTACTAGTACTGTGAACTTAGACACAGCCCTAAATGGTCAACAGTTGAAGGGACCAAGCATATGGCAACCCTGTGCCGCGCCAATATATTTCGAAATAAAACCCGCTACGACCATATTCGTTAGCGAAAGTTGACTCTCTCGCGATGCAAAATTTCGCTATATTTGTATTAAGAGTTGGCGTGTCATAAACTTTACTTCGACACAAAGTGTTCATAAAACATGGACCCGTGAAAAAGATAAAATTTTCGATGCGATGCTCAATTGTTATGTACTCCCCTTTTTGTTGCAACTGGACTAAAGTGATGAAATGATGACTACATCTTATCGCTGCAGAAATAAAGTTTATGCTCTTGAAGACTTTGCAACTCGCAAATTGTATTAGCATCTTGCCCCCAAGTACTGTTTGTTACCCTTTGACTGAAGTATAACAGCTATTATTATACACGAGGTCAATCATAATCGCGTTAACCTTTATTCTTGTGATAGATAAACTTTCGTGAACTTGCTACCATAAGCGTAGCTAAACGGTTAAGGCGTTGACTGGCTATCGAGTATCGTGAGCTTAACTTTAGACCCTGCTCTATTAAACTATTATGGCGATTCTACAAGCATATTCATCTTAGTTGGAGAGGTTGATAGGAATATTAATAATGGGCACAGCTTGTGCAAGATTGGAACCATGCCCAATAATATGGTATTGGGGCGCTTGTCATGACCATCAACAAATTGCGGGCATGAAAGCGCATCTTTGACCTCACATTGGGCAATTATAGGCCAAAGGTTTTACTATCTTTAATAATTATCCAATAAGGTTTCCCTGAATCGAAACAACGCTAATAAAACTTTTACTACACTTGCAGCTATTGTCGGATTGCAATTTAAATTATAATTTCAGTAATAAACTTCCTCAATTAATCGAAGCATACTCTATGGTAAAGGGAAAATACATGCCACCTTCGATGAACTTTCCCGCCATTTCCACCTATACTAGGTTGTATGCCTGCTTTCCTTTGCCGCGTATTTTTCAATTGACGCAGATTTGTTTATGCGGATTTCGTTCGGATACAAGTTTTTGAATGGTTTTTGTGCGGCCCAAGTTGGCGCGGGGATGAATAATGATTTTGTCGCTGCTGTATCGGTCCCAGGTGTGGCCGTGTGGGGTGCATGTGTGTGCGGCGAGTAGGTCTGCCAACTTTTGTTAATATGAATGCGGGACGCGGACCTATTGAAATATTAACAACGAAAGCTCCGCAACAATTACATACGGCTTACTGCATTGGTTTTGAAATGAGAATTTATGAAAATAAATACAGCTTGTTTTTGGATTTGTTCTTTTGATATGGGTATCTAAAGTATTTACTATTTTTTTAAAGCCCTGCGAATTGTATCGTTTTGTTATGTCAGCAAAAAAAGTTTCAATAACTCTACATCGTAAGATTGTCCTGTCCATCTTTCTCGCATGGCGTCCCCACTGACTATATTCGTGGACATGGACGCTCGCTTTAGGTTTTTTATCGAGTCTAAATAAATAAGGCACGGAGCAGCCGCGCCGATGAGAGCCCTTTTGATTTATTTATACTTTTGCTTGGAGGGGAACGATTTCCTGATTCAATTATTATAATTGTGCCGGGTCGGTGGCTGGCTGGCTGGCTCAGTCGAGATGTCGATGACTGCTGCTGGTTTACGATTATTATCGATTATCGGCGTTTTCTTCCGCTTGTTCGCACGGTGAGTATCGGCCAGCAAGCCACTCAACCTCATAAGTACTCTTACGTCACGAGAATGGGATTATTTACTACCAACATGCAACACACATACAACTTGTTTCTTAACGTTGCGAAAGTATTACGTTCGAGGATCAACGTACTCTCTTTCTTTCGACTTTATTCCGAGTTCATTTATTTTAAATTACGTCTGGGATCCACTCGTATACAAGGTGCATCAGCGCAAGGGCAGTGGAGAAGATGGATTTAATAATACTCAACGAAGAGGTGGAATTTTTATTGTATAATGTTGATCAAAAAAGTAATGCACCACTTAAAAAACGAATGGAATATTGTAAAGAATAAGTTAATTAATCATGGAACCATTGTAGGTTTAGATAGATTGATAGAATATACTTACTTTATTTTACACGAAAATTGTAAAACGACTCCTACAATATCTTCAATTTCAAGTTTAATGCTGTAGAAGAATAGTACTACATAGTACATATAGTTAGCCAAAACTTGAAACACATTCTTTCATTATAAGATTTTAAACTATCATGATCACTAACATTATTATAACTAGAAGACGGGATATCTACCATGTTTATTGTTTTCTTTGAGTTCCCGATATTTCGGCGCTGTTGCAGGCACAATGATCACGGATAAACTGAAGTTGTTACATTCTTCTATTATTTATTTTAGAAAAGATTACATTTACCGGCAAAACTCGACCATACTGTTTTCAAAACAAAAGCCAAATTACCCGTCGATTACCAAAAAGTATTTAATCAACAAAACTGCAATCAACGACACAATTACGTGCCCAAAGAATGATGCAACCCGTTTAACAAAAACACACCTGGCTCTCGAACAAAACATCGAAATGGCTACGAACACAGTCCATTGGCAATTTGTTCGCACAATGAATGTCTAATTCAAGTATTTTGTGTGTAGACTGAACTCCCCGACAGCTGAATGGTATCAAATGAAAATAGCCAACAGTTTATGCTCGTTCGACACTGAAAACGGGAAATGAGAATTGCAATGAGGTTCACAGGATGATTGTCGTCTATACTGAATAATGCTATGCTATGTGCTATGATGAGAGCGAGTTTGACTATGTTTGTTAGACTTTTTACATGGTCCGATTTCTTATTGTGTTTGTCAACTATTTTATATTTTGTTTGTAGATAAACTTAAGGACTGTGAGAAGGATTTATGAAAGTATTGTAAACTTTTTTTACACGACTGCCCAAAAAAAAAAATTTTATTTGTTTTCATTGTTCATGTGTGTATGTATGTTTGTGAGTTTTTTTTATTCAACCATAATTTCTGAACGCCTTAACCGATTTCGATATATTTGGTAGGTTTCATTAGAATCTTTGAATTATCCCGGGTAATAAATGCTTGAGAAAATTAAAAAAAAATAGGGTAGCTATGTTTCAGCAATAAGAACTAAGAAGTTTTTTTTACGTTTTACTATTACTGTGTCTTTAATAAATGTACTTACATAATTGGTTTTCAATCGTTTTAAACGAAGATTATATTACTATTGATTTAAGTAAATAAATAACTGAATTTCTGAACAAATCCACTAGATAACTGCCCAATTTTGAAAAATTTGTAAAGCATAGTCTAGATATTTATTTCTTATTTCCACTACATCAGCATTTGCTTTACCCTAACAGAGACAGTGAGAGTATTAGTCTTTTCTACAATTTAATTCCTGGATTTCTCATCTCCTAACACATCATTTGACTATTATTTCAGCTATATCTTATTTATTTTACCACTTTGTAACTCTCAGCCATTGAAAGCTACTAACAGCCATATTTATTAACACGCAATTATGCATATTATATGTCGTCTACGAAGTTTATGGTTCGTCAAGACTCAGCTCCTGCAGCCTTTGTCCTGGCTATAGCTTACGGCAAACTCGATGAATCTTAGAACATTGCCGTTCGTTCGGTCTTACGGCAATGTTTGTGTGAGCTGTTAAAACAATAACTTGCACAGTTGAACGTCTGTGGTAACATTTTGACTTAAAGCTGCGTAGTTCGGATTTCGAGGGGATCTTTTACTGGTTTTGTTGTCACTGACGTGCGGCCTGCTGAGGACTTAACTTGTTTTTGTGGTTTTCAGAGAATGAACCTGTCCTTTTGTTGGTGTATATATATGATTGATTGCTAAGAAATTTAAGCAATCTTGGATAGACTGTTTTCATTGCTTTGTTGTACCTAAGTAGTACCTAACTTTTACATAAAAGTTTACGAAGATCCCCATGTCCAGCAGCAGGTGCTAATAGTAGGTCGTCTCAATAATGATAGGTACCTACGTTCAAATCGATCCAAGGACCAAAATATAATGTATTCTCAATCATACTAGAAACTCATTGAACCCACCTAGGCCACCTACTCTTAATTTATTCTGAAAAATGCAAATGTTTCAATACAAATAATCAGGAAATTCACGAGTGACCAAGTTTCCGTGCCGGTCAGTGTATTTCGCTTTAGATAAAAATTTACCCGATATTCCGAACCAAACAATAACACAACACATTTGATATTTAATTCTCATTTCCACACAAAGCGTTTCTACATATAATTTCCTCCTCTACAAACTAGGTTTTCTATTTCATATCCAGCTTACCACTAGTTTCAATGGAGAGGACGTTACAAATTGCATCTGGCGCGAATTCCGGAAGCGGACGAGCAGGGGAAGGGGGGAGGGAGGTCGGCGCCGGTGCGCTCTGACCGCGTCGTGTGCGCGCGCCCTAATGTTCTAAACCATTGTGTGAGCCCGGCATTATGTGTGGTCTAAAATGGAAGCATTAAATTTTGTTTAATTTAAATGTGGTTTTAGAAAATTATTGTTGTACCGCCATTGTTCCCAGGTCGAGGCAAAGTGTTATTGGGTTTTTCTATCCAAAGTTTCTCAGCCCGGAGTCTGGAGTTCTACTCGATGAATAGCAATAGGCGTGCCCCCTATTACATGGGACAGAAACATAACTGGTGAAATGTGGGTATAGTACTGACCTCTGACTAATCTAGATTACAGGCGTGATGTTTTAGAACATGCCATTTTCTTGTACTTGTTTTTGCAGCACATTTAATTTTAGCGTACAACATTTAATTATCTGCAAACATTAAAATAACCCTCCTTTTTCGATGTAACAAGTCCGTAATTATTACAATAATGTTTGTCTACAAAAAACTGAGTAATAAACTTTCTCATTGTTCTTGCCTTTCTTTTGTATTGTCTAGTAGGCGTCTGGCATAAGATTGATGGCTCGTCTGACAATGATACGTATGCGTCCGGCTAACGTTCGGCATTTTATGACGTAGGGTACTTCTTTTGGGGCAAAGGAACTGTGCCAAATGTGCCAACTAGCTGAATAATCTTCCTGGTTTTTGGGCTATTAAAATTGTTTTGAAAAAAGAAGCAATCTGAATCGGGAAGAATAAATTAGAAAAATAAAATCGCAAATAAAAATTTAAGTGACTCGAGTTGGATAAATAAAAGAAACCAAGATCAGAAATAAAACTTGAAAGAACTTGAAGCTTTTCTTTTTGTTTTGTTATTTTCATTTATATTCGAGTGTACAGGCAGTTTCTGTTCCACCTTATGAAACTTTTTTTTGCAAAATTTTGAAAATCTTTTAAAAGCCTGGGTGATAATGAGTAGCCTATTTAATATAATTAAGATACTATAATATAACTGATTATCACCCTGTGATCATCCAAGCCACATTTTCTTCCGTAGCTTAGGAAAGCGCTTCAACTTACGCCAACCTTGGCAGAAAATTTGATATTCTTTTAAAAAAATAACTCAAAGCTTCTAACAACGTAACAACAAAATTATAATCTTCTATTTCTGTCACTTTTTGCGTCATGGCGGCGTCTGAATACAACTAATTTTCCTTTACGCGGCAAAAAGCTGAGCTATGTTTAATTAGCTAATAAAACCTTTGTCGAGTTTCGTGACAAACGCTAATATACCCTCGTCCTAAAGGCTGTATGCTTTATCCTTAATTGGACGGCGATGTCCACTTTAAAAAGAAAAAAAAAACAGTTTGAAAAAGAACGCCAAAGACAAAATAACTTTTGATTAATAATACTCACTCACTGTTTGATCATCTGCGGCTTTGGACGTGCAAAAAGTCGCGATTCTTGTAACATAAAATTTTTATCATTACGATACAGGTTCATTAAGGCGATACAGGAATAGACTGAAATTAAAAACTATGTAAGTAGGCGGGTAAGTTCCCAGTAGTTCGATATCCAGTAGTTATAAAACTTTAACGTCTACAAATAGCTTAAACATACCATCGTATTATTTTCACTCATTCCTGCCACACTGAAACAGTGCAATTAAAATCGACGCTCATAATAAAAACTCATTTCCGTTTGCAATCGCATTCCATACAATAAAACACTGTGGATATTTTTAATCTTTAAGCCGAGTATGAAGCTGCAACGAGAAACACCTGCAAAAGTAATTAATCATCATCAGTCATAATAAACGAATGAACTGAACTCCGTATACCGCTACATGAACAGTCTTTGGTCTGATGAATTCGTTACTGATGTGTATTTCAGGTACAGTGAGAACTTTCAATTTATACTGAATATATTTTGCGGTAATTTATTCACGAATTAGCACGAGCGCGCTTTAAACGTAATGTAAATACGTCGATTTATAAATCGAAAATACAATTATCCTATAGTAGTTTAGTTAAATTGTTTGCAATAAGCACAATCAGTATCCCACAGACATGAACAAATTTTTAAAATTATGAAAATATTATAGGTATGTGAAACGAGTATTTTAAATTTTTAAATCGACTTTATTAGTAACTAACTATGCAACTGAAGTATTCGTTTAAAAAAAATCATGGTCTACTTAATATTCTAACACAAAGTAAAGAGACAAAACAATAGGTCTCCTCAAAATAAACACTTTAAGAGGAGGATTGTAAACAACTTAATAGGACCCTAAAACTAATCGAAATAGAACCTTATTGCATAATTTCTAAAATTCTATTTACATACTTCTAATTTTTAAACATATGTACCAAATGGATTATGATTTCCCTTCAAATACCACCGTATTGTAATAGAAAATGGTGTTGTGCGATTGGGGAATCGTTAATCTGGTTGAATGAGTTGAGATTAATCGCTTGAGCCTCTCTTGTTCTCCATCTCTATTCCCCCCTACCCTCTCATGTTTTTGTTTTAATAGAGCTGCTTCTAATTTGTCCCGTGTCAAGACTCCAATATGCACACGTTTGTCTGTCACGGAGGTGCACATTAGCATCACAAAGTCGGCACGACGAAATTAACTACACGCATCGAGCCTTTGGCGTACCTCCGCGGATAAAAGTGTTTGACTCTTATGATGTGCAAATGAATAATTTAATGGGTAATCTGGGCTTATTTATCCATTTAATGTAGATGAAAAATAATGATTGTGCCGTAATCTGTAACAATCGAAACAAATACCGTGAAAATTATACTGAAATTATTGTTACAATTTCGAGCGTTTAAGCCGATTACAGCGAGAACGATCGCATTAGCCAAATTAATATCTGACACCAAACACAATTAATACAAAATCGTCAAAAGGAGATTGTTATTTTACCTAAACAAGATAATTCCACAGTTTACCTCGCCTAAAACCAATTTTCTCGACATCAACATCCAATTTAGGTGTTTTTAACCACATTTACGAAATGCGCTTTAGACGTAGTGACGTAACGAAGCCATCTTTACTCTGTTTAGAAGTCAATTTATTATTTAAAAGGTTGCGAGTACCTATGTACTTAGAAGGGTGTCACTTAGTTATCTCAGACGGATTACATTAAAGAGATGAAAGCTGTTTTTACAGGCGTGAATTTTAAATTGCGTTTACGTAATGCGGTGTACCTTGACAACGCCGCCATTTTGGTTTTGTAAACAACGTTGTTTGGGAAATTTGGGCGAGACGGTACGGTGAAATTAATTAAAGAAAATAATTTATTTATACTTAATGGCTGAAAATAGATAATCTTAAATACTACACAGTTTTTAACGTAAAGTAAATATTTGAACTCTTTAGTTGGAAAGCTTTTTGCACTTGCCATTACTTTAACAAAAGGTGCTGGGCAAGACTATTTTACAAGAATTCTTGTATTAACGTATTCACGTGCTAAAAATACTTGTTTATTAAATGGCTAGATAAAGAAGTTGAGTATTTAATTAAATATTTCTCGCAATATATTGTATGTAGTCAATTAAAAGATTAATTAGACTTAAATGACAACGTTTAAATACGGTGAGAACTTTAATCTCAAGGTTATATGGTAAACAAAGCACCTCAGTAGTAAAAGTAAACATTATTATGTTAATTTTATAGTCTTCAAATTCCCAGGAATCAGAACAAGGCTTTTGTACTATTATGTTATTTTATTGTTTGTTAATTGTACACCAATAGCAGCGAACAAAAGCAAATGTTACCTTCTGAAAAAGATAATAGAGGAACTTTTCGAACGCGGTATTTTTTTGTGAAGTCTGAGTGAAAGTTTTTGAAATAAACGGTATTTTAACGTTTCACTTTACTCAGACATGTGACATCTAATTCAAATGAAAATGTTTATTGCTCAACACAAATTAATACCTTTTACAATAAATTCAAAAATAATACCTTGTACAACCACATCAATTCAAATAAATAAGTAATGTCAAAGGTTCAAATCAATAAGTAAGTAATGCCAGAGTATGTATCTACTAACCCTCATTGGGTCTCGTTTGGTGGATTTATGCCCATTCCCTCACATAAAAAGGAAGTCTGTGTCGTGATGCAATTTAATACACCAAAAAGCTAATAATTGTTTTTTCTTCTTTATTGGCTTGCATATTTTTTTCAATTATGTTGGGGTCTACTTCAAGTCTAACCGGGTGCAGCTGGTTTGCTACCTCAGCTTGTCATTTTTATTTTTCACAACCTCATCATCCCTAGATTACTGATACTGTTAGCCTGCGTCATCCCACTGCCAGGGCTAATGTGGGCCACTGGTCGTTTGTTTTGTCCAGCTCGTGTCGCCATCTTCTACGAGGTCTGCTGCGACGCCTTTTGGCTGTGTCAGGGCTCCAGAAAATGAGTTATTTTGGCACACAGCTAGATTACGAATACAATTTTGAACTCTCATTACGTATACAGGGTGTAAAAAAACAGCTGTTTCGTACAAAAGTGCAAATAACGGTCAAAATGACAGAAGAGCTGTTTTTTTTTTAAATTACCGAAAAAAAAGTCTATGTGAAGTGTATGTATTCTGTGTCGACGGCGCGTTCGTGTTCCACGCGCGCCTCTATGAGATGTCAGCAACCGAGTAAGGGTCTGCATGGGCCGATGCCTGCCAGGGCTGCGGGACTGTTCGAAAGAGATACCGTGGCCCTGGAACACAAAGGGCAAAGAAGGAACATGGATGGGTTTTAGTCAGTACAAGTCTGACACTCCCTTCCGCTCCGCCCAGAGTGGGGGGGGGGGGTCATTTGATGATTTCCCAGGTTCAGAATGATGTACTGAATACGAAACCGTTTGCGTGTCCCTTCTACCCTGTGTAGAATATCTCCGAATCAATTATTGCTTAAAAGTATTCTTCCTCACTTTAGACAAGATTATGACATACTCAGCCACTGTTAATCTAGTAACACAATACTATCAGGTAGACCGATAAGCAACTAAACTTCACTGGGATTATCCCGATCCTAATTCGCCTGTTTTCAAATCTGGCCGAAAGCCAAGGTCAATAAACCCTTTTGTTTATCCATGCATACCTTTAACTTACACAGCCTCAACCGCAGCATATGAGGAACAGCTTCCAATACAATTTGAAACTTACCCCCGAACAATTAAAGAACATTTTGCGGTGTTTGAACGGAAATGTAAATAAAGAGGGATGTATCCTAAACAAATATACAGGGTGTCGCGCGGTAGCTATCTGCGACTGCGATTGTGAGCTAACCAATTTAAATTGATCCCTGTAACCCCTTCTATCGTTTACATAAATCTTACATTTCGTTTACTCCTAGTCCTAATTAAACTGGTTACAAACAATGGTTATGATTTTTTAAACAGAACGTTCAGATTAAATGAGAGTGTACCTGAATATCCATGTTTGTTATTAATCTGTGTGTGAACAGCCTGTGATAGCTGAAATTAGCGGTTACTTTTCATTCATACCGAGCTTCGAATTATTTTTAATCTGTGAACCCTTTTGTTTTATCGTGGACTATTTGAAGCAATATTTCTGGTAACATAACACAGCATTAATGAATTAATGTCATAAATGTCAAATCAATTGTAAAACCGTTAGTAATAAAAATTGCCAATAAAGGTTTTTTGAAATTGAACATAACATCACGCCGTTTATGAACGAAAGGTTAGGCAGGGGTGTGTCTCGTGTAACAGGGACACAAATCCAGACATCAGGCCAGAAACTCCTGATGGAAAATCCCTATGGCACTTCGAATGGAACCCTGGACCTCATGCTCTTGCGACTACTTGACCAAAGAGGCAGTAAGTTGGTATGCAGCAGTTTAGCAAATATCTTTGAAACTTGACTAAACAATGGTTGCAAGCACAGCAATACCCAACGGGCGATGTACAGCAACCTATTAGATACAATCTTCAGATAATTGCGTAGTAACATAGCCTCTTGCAATTTAGGTTTCGGAGAGCAGCTACACTAGGGAGTCAGTTTGTGTTAGGTTCTGCATGTAATGTCCAATATTTCGGTCAGTTAAGCATACATTTAAGTGTAACTTAATTAGAGACATTGGATTACGTAATGTAAAGGAGATTGAAGTAAAATAAGAAGGGAACTCCTTTTAATAGCACTTTCAAAACTCCACATATTGGCTATTTTGGCATGCTTATTAGGCATATGGAGACGTGGCCAGCCCAGTCCCACTTTAGCTTAGTAGCTTTTTGACCAGTGGTCTGCATTTGCCCTGGATCGGAAGACCTGGAATTCATGCGGAGAGGAATTCACCCAGCAGTGCGATGACGCAGACTGTATTTAGGCAAATCATGAAGATATGTTTTCGTAATAGAAAATTCCAATTAGTTAAGTGTGTTAAACCGAACTACCAGACAATATATTTAATCGATAAGTCACACCATACACCATATGCATTCGATATTTATAGACCATGTTTAGGAATTTTTGGGTGATCCTCATTTAACATAACAACCAAAACTAACTGTAAGGTCCCGTAGTAGTTGGTACCTTACACTTGTAGCTTTAAGTGAGAAGTGGTAAGTCAGTACTTGGAGTTAGGCGAGTTGATGTAAACACACACAGATTTGGTAACACTAAAGGTTTATTAGAGTACCGATCACAACAAAGTAAAAGTGGGTTGGATGCTAATCCGCGGTGTTCGCGTAAGTATGTAATTCGTCAACTAACTTAAAATCATATTAAACATTGTTTTAAATACCAAAGAGAAAAGTAGGTTGCTGCGTTTGCAGCCTGACGGAATGTACGTAAACCGTACACTAACACAAGCGAAAAACACCTCTATCTCAAGTGTATAGGCATCAATCTAGCATCCAATGTTTCGTAGTTATAAAGCAAGTGAGGTATAAAGAGGACTATTCACGGGCCGCGAAAGCCTGTCGCGTAGACAAGGGAGGTATAGGCGCCGTAAAAATGATTTATGCTCGTCTACAGGGCTTATCTGGTGTTGTCGAACTTTTAAGAATGGGTTGATCGGGGCTAAAAATAGATAGGGGAATTAGATAGGTGCTCATCTAGGGAATAAAGAGGTTTAGACTGAGGCCAACTCATTTTGCGTCGCCGCCGTGTGGTATAAACAGGACTTTAGTATGAAACCGAATGCAGCGTAAATTCCGCGACTCATTTAAAGCAACTCACAGCTCACAAAATTACGCTCGTTTGGCCTCAGCCTTACAGAACAGTTAAGTTCAATGTAATTCATACAGCAACATTTTTGAAGTAACAACTTCTTCGATGCATAAGACTCCTGGCTGACTGAATTGCAGTATTAATCAGACGTAACCAGCCGTCAACCTTAAAACAAAAGCTTTATTTAAGAAAAAAAAAAAAGAAAACGACGGATTGATAACCTTTTTGAAATAAAATAAAATTTGTCGATATTCCCAAAGAGGAGATGGGATTTGGTTGGTTTGTATGAGGTAACTATTGTATCGAGACTATCAAATTAGTGTGAATTGACCGTAATAACCCTACAAACGAAAGAATGTAGGTACTCATTTTTTTGTCGATTGTCAGCAAAGTCTTGCCAGTCAATACTACAGTCAACAGTGTACGCACATGAAGTTGTACATTTCCAGTATAACTTAACCTCGCTTTGTATAGATTACCTATACAATGAGAGATCCGCATAAACTGGTTTTGTATAGCTTGATTGGCCGTCGTGCGTACATCATCCAGTGATTCCCCATTCTTCTTCTATCGAAAGAATGTTGTATAAAACGTAAATCGTATCGCTATAAAAAGAATAAATAACTTAAGTAATCTCAAGCCTTATCTATGTAATTTATAAAGTGTCTAAGAATTTCTGAAGATATTTCTATAAATCATAGGAACTTTACAAATGATCATGTTTTAAATTAACAATGGAAGTACAATGTTTTATACCATTTTATCTTACTGTCTATCTGTTAGTTGCCTTTATTTTGTTTACATATACGCGTGAGAACGAGTGAAATTTATTAAGTCTAAAAATGCAGTACCAGTAGCGAAGGGACAATTTTTGTAAGAAGTAAGCCGGTGTAGATATCTTTAATGTGATTATATTATTTGTCTATAGAATACTGACTGTGCCATTTTTCAAAGGGAATCCGGTAGGAATCGAGTTGTATGGAACCTTCGCCACTGGTAAGTACACACTACACCAATAAAGGTGTAAATTATTAATCAATTTATAAACATGGTCGCAGGAATTCCTGAAATTATAGCTCCTTACTGTCATATATTTAGTTTCTGGGTGTTAACGAATCGCAATCGTGTTCAAAGTGATTTGTATTTCTACAACGACACTCATTGACTTTTGCTTTTCGTCAGGTAGCTTAAAAATGACAATCTAATTCAATTTTGACGTTTCTAGTCATCATCATCGCTGGTAAATTGATGCTTTGTCTATGGCCACTTCATGTTTTCTTTGCCCGTTGAAATTACATTCATGTGTGCTAGACTTATATGGAAAATACAGCTTTGTACTACCCTGAAATTCCACTCCGTTAGTGGCCAATGGCCGTATTTGGCAATTTTGAGTCACCCAGTTTTGGTACAAGTCTGGAGAGATAACAGGAACAACTAATAGGTCCCTAAACTACTCGCTATATCGGACAGATTTGTTAAAGTAATCACAAGGGAATGTCGATCACAGATACGCGTGCCCGGTTGCGGACACACAGACAAGATGTTTGGCCAATAAATAGGTCAGCTTACAGCAAATTACGTTAGGGGAATTATTGCCAGGGGGAACGCACAGTGATTCCCTATCACTAAAATACTTGAATTTTTCCTCAACGTGTTTTTTATGAGAATGTTTCGCTAGTTAACGTGAAAGACAAATTAAGGTGTCGACTGGATCTTGTACAATTTTCTTCTCTTCTAGCTTTACCAACCTACTAACATTATAAATGCGAAAGTGTGTGAGGATGGATGGATGGATGTTTGTTTGTTACTCTTTCACGACCGACCGAACTACTGACCGGATTTGTATGAAATTTGTTTCGACCAAAAAGGAGCTTCACAACCGGTTTCTTATTCTTTGTCGGGTTCGATGTCGTATGCCAGCAGCTAACCTGAAATTTACAACTCAACTATGTATTAGTTATTGGCAACCAACTTGCTCACTGACCTATCAGCCCGTAAGTAACCAGGGGGCGGTCGAACAGTACCGATGTGATTAATGACGGTGACCCCACGGCATCGCCAGATATCGGTATCTACGTGAGCCGCGATCACTCTTGATTGCCCCGTATTGTTTGAGCTTGTACCTACTAGTCTAGCTACCGTATCTATGAGTATGTAGGACGGAATGTAGGTACTTGTGGATGGATGAAGGTAGCGCTAGGTTGGTTAATCTAGCTACGGTTACTGTGTGAGTGTATGAGTAGGTATGTAGGTAATCCTAACGCCCTAAAGTAAGTTTATTTGTTTGTTACCTTTTCACACCTAAACTACTGAACCGATCATCCTGAAATTTTGCATATACGTTGTCAGGTGTACAGAAATGAATATCGGGACCTTTCATCCCGAAAAAAAGTACTGTTCCCGAGGAAAACAACAATAACGTTCTTATGATAATAGATGGCGCCACGTGTCTTTCGAATCATGATTGATTTATATTATCTTAGAAACTTTAGTAGTGTGTTAAGAGTTTAATTGTCAAATTATAAATTAACGCTAGCGAAGTCGAGGGCAAAAGCTAGTACGGAATATACAGATGAAGGTGGTGGAACAATGTGTGTGAAAGGATGTGGCACTTTGTTAAAGGTCATAGTGGAACCACGCAAGACAATGCGTTCATTTTAAAAGCAAGGCTGTGTTAATAAGGTGAAGAGATATTGACAAAATAATATACCTATAGGTTAGGTACATCTCTTTTGTAAAGAATGAATAATAGATGGATACAATGGATATAGAGCTTTGTTACATGGTGTTTAATAAAGTACCTATATTCTAATCTGTCTATAAAGGGAGAAAATACATATTTACTTCTTTCTGTAGACGCATTTAAATGTTATGGGTAAGTACAATTTGTTTATTCTATGGTAACAACACACAAAAAAACAAACAAAAATTACCGACCAAAATAATTTGGGAGACTTAACAAAAGATTTAAATACAAAGCAAGAGATGTCTCGCACATAGAAATTAAATGAGGCAAACAAAACACACTATAAGCTCCAACCACGAGGAAAATTACCCAAAAGCGGGTACCGTAGTCAAATGCAAAGCCAATTAGGTACGAATTAGATGTGGCAACATTACCACAAGTTCTTTGTGAACTCTTCTTTGTGTCGTAATAGTGGCAACACTGGCATAAGGTAATGTGATAACGTATTCCCGTATGAAATTGCGCTGAGATGAGATTTTATACCGAAATTGTGTTGCATGTTAGATGTGATTTGTTTTTGGAATGTAGTTTGCGAAATAAACTAGAAACGAAAATAGATTCTATTATCATTACTAAGTTTTTACTCTACATAAATTATCGCTAGGAGAATTTCGCATTTTTATTATTTTTTTGCTGCTCAATATTGTGTTCTCACTTGTCAAATCAGTGTCAATAACTGCAATTAACCTTTAAACTTTTTATAAAAATAAGCAGCCTCATTTTATAATTAAATAAATATTAAATCACCACCAAAGCGATTTCATTAAATCACACGCAAAATTTTTCTATTCTTGCAACACTCGAGTTGGCATGTCAACGCTGGCAGAATAGGATTTTCCGTTGCGTTGGGGTGTGCTAATGATTTTTTAACGTCATAAAAATGGCGTCGCTTTTGTTAGCATTGTTGAATGAAGATGAGCACGGTGAAACGTAATGTGGAAAAAACTTAGTGTGAAAAATGTTTTCAGGGTTTTTTCGTAGCGGTGACGTATTGTTGGGCGACCAAGTTAGACGTAGAATTTCAAAGCAGGTATTTCATTAAATGGTTTGTTTTTTTCAGCAAGTAGAATAAGTTCTGTGCAAACTTTTTATAAAAAAAAAACTTTCCTATAGAATTTGAAAGATGTTTTTGCCACTAGCAAAGTAAGTATCACACATAAATAAGAATATAGTCTAAAACTAAGTAAAATCTTGTGTGAAATGATTTAGTTAAATATTTTTTTATAATTAATTTACGTTTCTTTTACTCCACGCATTTGTGGTAGGCGCATCCTTAGTGATATGTTTTCGAGCCCTGGACTTGGCTGTCAAAAAAAAGGTTAACTTAAAACAAATGACGGCCTGAAAACCGTGAATGACACTACACATTGTGTCTAAATTACGTCGTCATGTTGTTATCGCCATCTCTTTCACTCCGCACAATGCTCGAGGGATAGGAGTACCACAGCAATACTTCCACTAATGTAGTTGCCACAAAACATTGAAGTGAAGTTCGTCAGGTCAGAACAGGGCGTGGTGTCCCCCATTAGGGCAGCCGCACCTAAATCCGTACTTATTTTAATCACTTGTACCCCGCTGGCTTTTATCATGCGTGTTGTTGATGGCCTATTCCGACCACAACAGATAAACAACCCTACTGCTACTCCTCAAGGTTGTTTTTACATTGAAAGCAACACCCTATCTACAGTTGAAGGAGGAAAATAAGGATATAATGTGGATAGCAAGTAAAGCTGCATCATAAGGTGAATTGTTCTTGTAGATTCTTGCGAAGAAATTGGCCAACCGCTGTTTTCCGCTTTTCTTCTTTTATTTTTATGAAAATATTTAACGCTGTTGTAGAAAACTTATTAAACTTTGTTTATAAATATAAAACACAGCTTCTCCAGCTATGAGCATGGAGAATAGAGTCAAAAGTTAAAGTAAGCATTTGTATCAAGTTCTCCTTTTGATATAAAATATCCAGTAGGATTTTATACCTACAGTGGCCTCTAAAAGTTATTTAAAATTATTCACTTCAGACGTTACGTCGCATTATCATCCGAAATCCTAGTTTCAAATGTTGGAACTATGCATTATAACGATTTTAAGGACTAACTCAAAAACTGTATTAAGGAATTTATCGACATTTTGTTTATTATTTTTAATAACCTATTTTTAATTGCCAAACACATGAATTTCAGCCGGAAAAAGTTAGTTGAAGTTCGTAATTTTCTATGGATTAACAATATTTGCAGGAATTTAATTTTAATTTAGTATTATTTCATTTATTGGCAAATAACAAAACATATTTTCAAAGTAGATTTAATCATTGTTGGGGTTGGGTTTTTAACTTTATTCTGAAAAATATCGAAGACTGTTTTTGAATTTTTTGTTCAAAAACAGTCTTCGATATTTTACTTAAAAATTAATGAGTTCGCCAGAAAAACTATTTCAATCTTAAATTGGTGTAGAACGATCAATAAATGAGGGTTTAGAACTCTTTAATTTACTCTATTAATTATTTTACTTAGATAGACCTTGGCCTGCGCGTTCCTTGTTACAAAATTTCTTGACTTTTAACTAAAGAGGGCCAGTCTAAAATTAATCTCATGACCATTGTATGGGAGAATAGGAGACTCTCACATGAAGCGGGACTTTTAATTTCTGAATCAACAATCACAAAACTCCGGTAGGTGGCCGTTTAATGAGAAAAAGTGGTCAGAAAACAAATTTTTGAAGTCATCGGTCTGTAGAAGGCGCAGATAGATTTGCCTAAACTGCCTACCTAGTAGCATTGAACTGTACCCTATTCCGACTAGCTAGGGCGCCGAGACAAAAGACTAAACCTATCTAAACTAAGTTTGGAAACCCCTGGCCTAGTGTGAAATCATAAAAAAAGGTAAGTAAACACTTCCAATTCACGCCTTCTAGTTTTAACCCAGATAAAACTGAACAAATCTCATCATCAAACTTCGCAAAACCCAAGTTAACCCAACGGAAATATTCGTCATACTGACACCCTCACAAAGCGCAAATAGAACGGGAAGTGAATATTATAGGGGGCAATATATTGCAGGGCTCCCTTTACTGCTCAACTAAATGACTTA
Source organism: Noctua janthina (assembly GCA_963576755.1). Classification (NCBI taxonomy): domain Eukaryota; kingdom Metazoa; phylum Arthropoda; class Insecta; order Lepidoptera; family Noctuidae; genus Noctua; species Noctua janthina. The sequence continues at coordinate 14,380,035 of OY755055.1, forward strand.
TTGCAAAAGTTAGGAGCCGATATGACTCAGGCAGGCAGCATCATCATTGCTGTAAAGTAGATGGAAAAGGTCCACAGACATTGTAAGGTTAGTTTTTAATATTTTATACGCAAACCCTGCGTAGGGAACATAGCTGTTTTTGACATGGAAAGAAAAATTCCAGTGCGAGCAGGGTTTGAACCTGCGACCTTCCGATTCAGTACACCGGATGTCTTAACCAACTAGACCATCGCACCCCGCTCACAGATCCCGAAATTTGACTGCAATGTCAACGTGTTGGTTTAAGTTAGTTCGATACTTTCTTAAATAGATGGCGCTAACGTCACCGTAAGACGTTATTAATGGAACGAAAATTTCGGGATCTGTGAGCGGGGTGCGATGGTCTAGTTGGTTAAGACATCCGGTGTACTGAATCGGAAGGTCGCAGGTTCAAACCCTGCTCGCACTGGAATTTTTCTTTCCATGTCAAAAACAGCTATTGTAAGGTTAGCTTTCGAAAATGTGGAAATTACTGACTGATTACCTCTTTGCTCCGGCGGCGGCTATGATTGTTCAAAGGATTTTTATCAATGCTGCGCGAATTTTAAAGTGTAGGAGCGGCCAATTTATTTTTTTCCAATTTGTTTTCGGATTACATTATAAGCTTAGCTACTGCCAAACTCTCGTGACTAAATTATAACAGCCGCTCGGGTCGCTCTTTAGGTTAAGCCGAGCTTGCCTAGGTTGGTCTGTGGATGGGTGACCACCCATTACATACCGAGTTTCCTCCGTGCCTCGGAAAGCACGTTAAGCCGTTGGTCCCAGCTGTCATTTGTAGATCTTTGACAGTCGTTACAGATGTCAGTGGCTCAAAAAGTCTGACAATCAGTCTTACCAAGGGGTATCGTATTACCCAGTACTAACTGGGTTGTGGAGGTCAGATAGGCAGTCGCTCCATGTAAAATACTGGTATTCAGCTGCATCCGGTTAGACTGGAAGTCGACCGCAACATAGTTAGAAAAAGGCTAGGCAGATGATGATACTGCCAAACATTCAGTCTTTGGTGGGGGGGAGGGAGGTAGCTTATGTTTCCAAGTCCATTCACGTTGTTTAATAGATAGTAGTAAGTTTATTGTCTTGCGAAGTGGACTTTCTGTAAAACTTCGCTGTGACATGATCATCTGGTTAATGCAGTGATTTGCGTAAGACATGGTGTGTGTTTAGGCGTTAATATCATTTCAGATAATCGACCGTCATTATCCACGTTATCCGCCCAGTTTTTGCTTAATCAATCATGATACGTAGTGCTTAACATGTGTTGCTTAAGGGCTATTTTACTTAGGATCCAACATGATTAACTATGTGAAAATAATGTTTGAAATAGATTGCTTTGCTGGCTTAAGATGGTGGTGTCAAGACTTCTTTTTCTTAAGTGATTAGGGAATGTAAAAGCGGATTCCCATCTATGCACATTTTTCTAGGAGATAGCAGCAGCCTGAACAGGTAGCCCGCTAGTGTGGGCGCTAACTAATTGCACCCGATCAGGGGCTGCAGTCTCGACATAGCTAGCGACAAAAATCGGTCGTTAAGTCATAACGATGTCAAATTTCTTTAATAGATTTTCAACCTTAGGGGTTTTGAAATAAAGTTGAAAATCTATTAAAGAAATTTGACATTGTTATGACTTAACGACCGATTTTTGTCGCTATCTATGTCGAGACTGCAGCCCCTGTTCTAGTTATTAAGTACTAAAATAGGCTAAGTTATATTGTTACTAACACAGTGGACCTCTTTGTAGTCTGAAAAATAAAAAAATAGCTATTCATGGGACTTGTTTGTTTGTTTGGTTCATTGATTTTTTTTGCCACCAACTTTCGAAACTAATTTTGTTTTCCGTTTTTAAGGGTTTATTTTGGAAGACGGTTGTTTTTTTTTTATTTGCAAAAAAAGTTTGTGGTTCTTCTAGACTAGAGATAACTATCCACCTTATAATAATTATGACAAGTTATTAACTATGGACGAAAACTTTGGTCTTCGATAGTATTGTTAATGTAGTAGCATTGCAGAGGCTCGTCTGCACTTATTGGACCATAGGAATTTAGACATCTTTTGTGAATCAGTTCTAATCCGCACCTTATTGTGTAGCCCTGGACTCATTTTCTGCGTTTGTGCGACCTAACGAACTTGGTTCAATTAAGTCCATTTCACCCACACACAAATTCACCGAATCACCGGACAGATCGCCAAACAATCGCTGAACAAATCCTTCGTCCGGTTAGTTTATAAGCCGGTGGTTAGCGGGGATTATCGCGCTTCCAAAACTCACCCTTTCGGGGCGTCGACCCTCCTCACTGCTCCCGAGCCGTTACACATGTGATGAATCTTTCCTTCCAAAGATATCGTTGGTACTGCCGGAATGACGAGAGGTATTTCCTCTGTAATTGTGTGTAGGTTCGTAGATTCTTCGTAAGACGTAATTTGGGATTACATTAAGAATAATGGAATAGGTCTGTTGTTAGGAGCCTGATGAAATTGTTTTTTTTGGGAGGTCTTGAACAATTAGGAAAAATCGGAAAAGTTCCGCTATTGCAAGACTATCTTTTGTGAGATAAGATAAAAGATAGTCTAGTTAGTAATAATCGACGCGCCGCCGCCGGTAGTGTTCAAGTAATAATTTCATGTTCCATCTCGAAAGCCAAAACCTCGCCTAGAATTGTTCCACTTTTTGTCACCTCAGCAACTCAGAAGACAGCGCCTTTTTACAAGCCTCTAAAAACTCATGATGTTCATAGCTCGTAGAAACTGCATTAACTAAACAAATGGGCACCGCGGGTGGCGAGATTTTTTTACGACAAGCTCTGAGCTGTCACAAAAATTCGCCCCCGCTGTTCCTTAGTAATTCGCGTATCTCGGTCAAGTCTACACGGAGGAATTCATCGTATTTTAATATCTAACACACCGATATATTATCGATTTTATGGCCATTTTCCGTTACTTGGTTTTCGATAATGCTGTTACTAGGCATAAAATAGTTGACCACAACATTAATGACGAATAAATTTTATCGGAATGCTATCAAAACTGCGTTTTTGAATCAAAATATACATTGTGACAATCTTTAAGTTACCCAATATCAAATATTTGATTACCTAAATTAAAACATAAATAAAAAACACCTAAACATTTGTGGCGTTAAGTATAATAACGGAACATAAAACTAAACACTTTACCATTTTAATATCAACATTATGAACACGATGTTAACTTCTCCAATATTAAAAATAATAAATTCTCCGGATTGGGCTTTTCAAGATGGTGGATTGTAACAAAGTTATAGTGTTATAAACTTCTATGATCAACAAAATGAATAATAAAATCTCAGCATTTTGGTGCGAATGAATACTTTGGTTTCTTTATTCATTTCTTGGATTTGGCATTTAATATCCTTCGACAAGACGACTTTAGTGTAATCAATTTTTCCGAGTTCATTCAACTGTCTGCGATTTTCCAATTATCTTAATATTTTTCAGACTTAACTAACTCCTATGGATGCTTCTTCATTTTTGCTTGCATGTCGTTCCTCACACGGCATTTTAATTTGCCTTTAATTTACAGCCTTTTTGCCTTTCGTTTCATTTCCGAATTAATCAAGGAACACTATAAATCACACCGTTTATTATTTTATACATCAATATTTTATTAATTGAAACCAATCGAAAACAATTCACGAAACATGATTTAAGTCTGGGTGTCGTTAAATATGTTCAAAAAGGTATCCCTTATACGCACTTAAATAAGTTTGATGATATTGCATGTTTACAGTGTCGTAAATCTGCTGACATTCGAGATTTATTGTTATAGGATGCTGGGGCCACAAATTATGTTCGACACAATTCGGCCTTTGTCTGAACGGACCGATTTTTGTGATTGCTTTCCGCGAAGATTGAAACCACTAGATTCGTCCTAGCGCGTCAATACATTGACACTTTATTGCATCATTGACTTGGACATTTGAATAGTATGGTTTCAACATGACGCCGTAAATGTGGTGCTGTTCCACAAACGGTGGGGCACTTAATATCGTGTCCTGCGTGTCCTGTTGTTTGTTCACTTCAGGAACTGATGGACGCTACCGAAAGCGCCAAACTAGTAGCTCAGTTCTGGGCTGACTCAATTTAGATTGCCATCGACACGCTAAGAAGAAGAACATGACGCCTCTAATCCCCGAAGGGTTAGGCAGAGTTGTACTTAATAGCACTTTCTTTTCGCTCGGGCGAGCTTATTGTCACTAACCGGGCACGAATCCAGAACCGGCGACTGCTACTCTGAAATTCCTGATGGAAAACCCCAATAACACTGACCAATCCGACCCATGCTCAGCTGTAGCTCTTGCGAATACTAGCCCAACGAGCAAGTCTCGCTCACTCATCATCAATAATATGCAGCCTATCCATAGTTCTATTCGGAGTGTGTGAGCCCATTTTTCTCAGTATGAACACTTTGCCGATCGACGTAAGTACAGTGTCAGTGATTGCACATCGAACGATTTAAATCTGCGGCTTTCCGAGGTTGGCGTTACAAGTAAATCTAAGTGTATTGTTCGGAGAAATTCTCCTTCTAGACGTTTCACTCTCGATAGAATGTTATTACAATCTTACAAGAATAATCTCGAAATGACTTGAAGTGTTTTCGTAATATTCAATGTGAGTAGCTGATGCTTGAAATATGAATGTTATCCAAACTCCTTCAGTCATAATTACTGGATAACGTCTCAATGATCAATTGAAATGAAGGTTGTTTTTATTTTAGTCTGAGTATTCAAAAGACATTTGTGTTATTTACATAAGGGAAATTATTAATCGGGCGAATAAAATTTAATTGGCGACCAATATACTAAATGGGCGACTATTGTACCAAATTAAGTAACTATTTATCTGGTCATTGCAGCAAGGAGAATTAAGGAAGCAAGAGCGAGCGAATGCTGAGAGAGACTTGTGGCACCCCGACTCGGGTGTTAGGTTACTTTAAACTCTGTAAACAGAAATAGGAGCCCCGCTCAGCGGGGGTTCGTCGACTACACCTTATCTACAATCTAGTGATTAATAACCTTGTTTTAAGTTTTTTACAGAAGTCCTTGAATTATCACATAATCGTACTGAACAACTAGTAACTCAAATTTCTATTTTCAAGTCGCTGTTTTAAACATTAGTAGCCCACTGTTTGTCGCTCACTTAGTATTTCAGTAGCCCATTTTCAATATTTTTGACACCTTTAATTTGAATTTATGTTCGCTCGTTTAAATACTACCCTTTACATAATATCACAGAATATTCAACGATACTAAAAGGAATATTTATAGAGTAATTAATATCATATTACTCGCAGTCGAAAATCTCTCGAGTTTAAATTACGATTCACCTGATTCTAAGATAACGTGCTTGCTTGATCTGTCATCGTTTAACAATGCAAGTGTGTGCATAAATACTACTAAATACTCAATCACTATCATAAATAACAAACGATCCATACTTCAAATCCTGATGGGCGTACGTAGGAAGATGAATCTAGGAGCTTTTAGCGTTATTAATGCCACTGAGTCATCCTACAATTAAGGTTAAGGATTATTCCCCAGATAATGATGAAATTGAGGGGCTCTTCGTGTTGATATTCAAGGTGAAGCAACGCTTGCTGAGATCGTCGCTGGATGGGTGACCATCAATTACACATCAGGACCCCACAGATCTTCGGAAAGCTCGTTAAACACTTTGTCACGGCTGTCATTTGTAAATATTTGACAGACTTTACACCTAGAAGCCTGAAAGTCAGACAACCATTTTTACCGCAGGGTATTTGCGCAGTTATTGGGATGTGGAGGTCAGATCGACAGTCGCTTCATGTAAAATACCGGTATTCAGCTGCATCTGGTTAGACTGGTAGCCGATTCCAATAGACTTGAAAAAAGGTACGGCAGATGAAAAGAACAAAAATGAGGCAGTTATTCAGAGGTAAAGCAACCAATAAAATCGTACAGGATGTCGATTCAATACAAATTAAGTACTTATAGTATCTATAATAACGGGCATAAAAATACACAACTCATGTATATCCCGGGTATACTCAACCACATAAGTTTGTAGGCGTACCCGACTAGGGCTAAGTTATTATCGTACATAAATCCATAATGATTGGCCGTCTCGTGGAAGATAAGTGCCTATTACCAGCTATCGGTGTAAATGAGATGCGTCACTCCGAATTAGACCTTGTTGCACGCCTAATGCGTTGGTAGTAATGAGAGTGTTGAACTTGCAGGTAAATTAAGGTTTTAAAGTCTTGTTTTAAGATATAATTGTTTCCGTTTGAAATGGTTGAAAAATACAGGTTGTATGGGACATAGACGATAGTACACAACCACTAGTAATTAAAAAAGAAAAACTATTGTCAATTGACTCTTGAAACACACATGCTTGAAATGGACATAGTTGCACAATCTTTTACTATGCATTGAGTACACGATTCTAGATCCAACAGCGTTGAAATTCATCGGCTATTAAAAAAAAAAGTGAAGCTACTGTCTTTTTTAACTGGTAGGTCTAGAATCAAGGTCTGAATTCATGGTAACAGATTTGAACGTGTTCTGAGTGCGCGTATATAAGGCCTATCTTTTCATACAGGAAATAATAGTAACTTCTCTGTAGTAAAGTCGCCATAGCAATGAAAAAAAAATATCTTAATTATATATTTTACGAAATTATTATAATTCTAAAAATTTTTAAGACTTTTTGCATAAAACCTTTACGAAATGGGAATATTCCAACAATGACAGTAGGTAAATACGACGTAGTAAATTAGCGTAATGGATGTTCAAAAATAAGGAGCCAGTATTTATTTTGTGGTTCAAGTAATATTAAATTATTTATTTTTATAAAAATAAACTTAGATAAAAAAAAAATCCCTTGAAATGGCTTCGTTATAGCCGTTAGATGATTCTCTGAAAATATTTCGTGTATTAATAGTTAGACCTTATATAGCGTTATCATTCTCCTGGCCTTATCCCAATTATTTGGGGTCAGCGCAGCATGTCTTCTTCTTCCAAACTTCTGTATTACTCGTCATCTCAGCAGTCAATTCCTCTCTAGCCATGTCATCCTTCAAACAGTCCATCCATCGTTTCTTTGGTCTTCCTCTACTCACATACCCATCCACATTCATACTCAAAACTTTCCTCACGACATTTTCCTCATTCCTCCGCATCACATGTCCATTGCCCGTAGTATAATGTGGTCAATTGATTTGATAGTATTTGCTGGTTGATTGCTAGTGGTTGCTTAGTATCGTAGCTGTCAACGATGAGAATTGGGTTAGTATGGTGCCTACGTCATGGCTACGCGCTACAGTGGTCTTGCTAACTGAACTTTATTGCACTAGTGCGATCTGTTCGAACGCGACGTGCTTCATTTCGAGCGGTACCGACACTTAGATCAACTACATAATTTATTACTGCGCGCGATATGTTCATAATTTTCTCAATAATCTGAAGATTCCATTTGGAATTATGATAAGACCTCTGACGATTGAACGAACGGTGAAAGAAAACATCGTGAGGAAACCGGCATGTCCTAGAACCAAAAATTCGAAGACATGTGACATCTACCCACCCGCACTGGGCCCGCGTGGTGGATTATAGCCCATTCCCTCTCATAGAGATGAGGCCTGCGTCCCAGCAGTGGGAACATTAATAGGCTGATTATGCTATTATGCTTATGCTCTGACGATTTGTGGCTTTTGTTAAAAACAATGGGTTTTCTTCCGAAATTCTGTTCGTTTGATTTTCGGTGGTACACTATCGAATGAATTCATCTGAATCCATTATGATTTACTTTTTTAGGACCGATTTAACACCTGAAACTGAACGCAATCAATAGATAGATCCTGCGTTTAAGAAGCTGTCACTATCGTCATTGTTATGGATTATTGAAACTGACAGATCTTGAACGAGGTTAGAGGTGCTGATGGCGTTTAGTTGTGAAATTCGTTCGGAATTCCTTTACATGCCTACCATTGATATATTAAATATAAAACACCTAGATGCACTTGCACAGTTCTTGGCTAATGTCAATCAAACTAAAAAATTAAACGATTGAGTAAACTCAAGCGCGTTATTATAAGTAACGTGATTTTTCGGGTAATCCCCAAAAAAAACCGACCAAGTGCGAGTTGGACTCGCGCACCGAGGGTTCCGTATAAACTTATAGGTATTTTGCTATTAAACTACATATTTACGGTTTTCAGATTTTGTCCTTTACATGTGCCGTAAGACATTGCTTCGTGCATGATTGTAGGTCAACGGGAAAGAACCCTATAGGTTTTGATTCCCTTGAGAAATCACAAAATATGCGACATAAACGGTCATATCTTTTGATTGCGTAGACTTACGAGACATGATTTTTTCACTAATCCAAGGGGTAACAGACCTGAGTATTTGATATAATTAATTTCAGCTTGATACGCCCACGCATTCCTGAGAAAGAGGGTCTTGCTTGACAGACGGATATGCAGACAGACGGACAACAATGCGATCCTATAAGGGTTCCGTTTTTGCCAACTGTGGTACGGAACCCTAACAATGCCCAAAAAGTGTAGCTGGCTGGTGGCATAGCTGTTTCTGCCCGTTTTCAGCAACTATTCGATATTTTGCAGACTTTTATTTAAGGACGTTTTTGAGACGCTGAGTGTGTATCTTGGGTTTTTTATATATGTATATCAATGATGCCTACTAAAAATATATTCATATTTCCCAGTTTTTCATGTTTCCTTAATTCTTAGATTTAAGTTGAACTTGGAAACCCCGCACTAATTTCAGTATTGCTTAATATAGGCAGCGTGGCCGAGTGGTCTAAGGCGCTGGTTTTAGGCACCAGTCCGAAAGGGCGTGGGTTCGAATCCCACCGCTGTCAAAACTTTTTACGTTTTGTTCTGTTTACTTATGTTATTTACTCTATTATATTTATTTTTGTTTTATTGATTTATCATTCCTATAGGAAAATTAATGTTTTTGATTGAAAGAAAATATTTCTTTTTGTTACAGGTATGGTGACTTTCTGAAACTAAGTCGAGGACGAATTCATGTTAAGTGGTAAAGTAAAATAAATTAACATAATATTAAATTCTCCGACAGCCCCAACCACAGTAAAAAAAAAAAGAAAAAAAAAGCGCGGTCACTGAAGGGAATTTCCCAAATACCATAGATAGGCCCTGCCATCTTTCGTCTACAATTGAAGTAAAGGAAAATATGTTTTAATGTGTAAGTTTTAAGGTGTAGACTGGTGGTATAATTAAGTTGGCCAGGACAACAAAAACGAGGCCAGGAATATGTCAATGCATTTGTCAGTGGCATGCCATGGGCAGGGTGAATCGATGGGGTTTCGCTCGCTCGTAATGGTGTATTTTTTGCTTTGTTTCAATATTTATCTTGTTTTCGGTAGCTTTCATTATTAGCTATTGTTTTGTTTTATGTTACGATCGCTTTCAATTCTTTAAAATATACTAATAATAAACACCGTGTTCCGGACGATATGCATAAACTTCGACCAGATGTTCAGATCACGGAAATAAGCATTTTTTATTATGGACACATTAATAAAAAAATATTAGTTATATTGTTAGTTATTTTTATATATTTATTTTGTACCCTATCACAATGTTTTCTTATTTAACCCAAAGGTAGAGAATGCCTTGTGGCATTAAGTCCGCCTATGTATCACTATTGTACATGAAGTTTAAATAAATAAATGAATTCTTATTTTTTTTTTAATTTTAGATTTGATTTGTAAAAGCTATAGAAGCGTTTGCCCAAGTTTATGGATAACGTGAAGAACACGGTGTACTATTGTAGATATTCTTTTGTTTTCATTTGCTACTAAAGCTGATATCAGTCGTTTCACTGAAGTGAACGTGGTGTTTTGTTTCATCCTATGTTCACACCACACCGACAATATTACACAGGCCACTTTCAATTCATTTTTCGATCATTCGGTAGCGCGAAAGGTGCTCAGTGCCGAAATCCATCGTCATTGGATCGGTTTATTAATAAATTAATTGTTCACTTTTAATTCACTTTGTTTTTAGACATGTCACTTCTAGTGAAGATGTCTAATGGAGGGCAATTATGAACAGAAAGTGTACCGTCTGATATCGGTTTAACGTCTACTTAATATTTTATGTCCGTCACCTCAGTGTCATTGAGGTTATCAGTTTTTTTGTTTGAAGGCGACAAATAAAAACCGTGACTTCGTTAATTAACATTATTTTTATTTAAACATTACTAACCTACTATTTTATATTTAAATTATTCCTAACGGACATAAAATTTACTTAGATATTTTCCATTAGGTTTCATTACGAGAAATCGCATCATGAAAATCAATTTTATGTTTAGTATGTCGATAGTGATGGCGGGTCTCATGATGAGTCTAACTGTCAATGACAGTGATAGTTTGCCGCTCTCTGAATTACTCGTATCATATTGGGACTCTCTAACTAGTCTCTAAGTGAATTTTTATTTTTTTTTATTTTTTTCTCTCTCTCACTGATAAGTGATGACAACAATGGACATGCATTTCTGTAATACAACATTGCATGCGGAGGTGCATTACAATGCTTTTTACTGACTTGTCGATGCAAAGTGAGTCCATTCATTTCACATACTTAGTTACTTTTTTGTAACAAAACATACCATCACGGCTTGTAATCCCCGAAGGGTTGGGCAAGCATGCACCTAATAAGTATACCCACATTTCGCCAGTTACGTTTAAGTCCCATGTAATAGGGGGCGAGCCTATTGAACCGGGCACAAATCCAGACTCCGTGGCTGCTACTGAGAAATTCCTAATGGAAAACCCAATAACAATTTGCCCGATCCGGGAATTGAACCCAGGACCTCATGCTCAGCAGTCGCGAAAGCGATCACTAGACCAACGAGGCAGTCTCCTCTCATATTTAGCCCTCATCTCCGCATCCAAACACATAATTAATAACACCACTCAAGTGGCTTCGGTCATTAATTCACACTACGTCTTCAAGAGCGCCTGTCATTCAGCAGTGGTCGCGTTTTTCAAGGGCCTAAAGCATAAGGGCCGTTGTTTCATGCCTGTTGGCCACACAAGTATTGACATTGAAGCCATTGACGGCCTCGTTCATATGAAATTCAAATTCCTTGAATATTTAGAGGGTTAAGTTGGTACGTCGCATGGAGATGGGGTAGTGTATGTAAATGTACACACACTTAATAAAATTGGTTCGGCTGCTTCTTGAGTGTGGATTGGTAATGAATTGAATATTGGAAATTAATTTGGAGAGTACGGGAAACTGGGTACTGACAAAGTTATACATAAAATGAATGTCACCATAAGTGAAGCAACGGCTTTTAACAAAGATGAACCTTCGGAATCTAAGAAACTGAATAAAAATAAAGCTGACATCATGTCTAAAGGCATGTTCTGCAGATAGAGTGCCAGATGATACTACACTTAGCAATTAAAATTCAGTAGGATCGATTTGTATGCAAGTGCCTTAAAGAAATGCACCACGACCATAAATAGAAAAGCCACAGCCTGAGAAAAAACACAAACTTAAAAATACAATTCCTACGTCAATCCACGGATTAACAACAACAGATATCCATCTGTCTGTCAAGCCGACGGGGATCGCTCTCACAGTCTCACGGCGAGAATTTCAGCCATTGATTTGCACCGATAATTTGTATGCGAGCGGCACCGCGGCGCTTCATCAGTCAGATGCAGCCGAATACCAGGAATTCATAGTGCGTAGAGAGCTAAGCTGAGGAAATACAACTCATTATGCGCTGACATACGGGCAGGAGGGGAGACGAACTTAGGAAGGATGGGCACGGTTTTCGAATATGAGGTACTAGTATATTGGTCAGACAATCTCCAGGGGCTTTTTGATGATCAAGTTGTGTCCACTACTTCCTTTTTAAGACAGTATTTATCATGTGTAAGTACGGTGTACAGTAGAAGCCCGATAGAAGAAAGATCTGAAAAAAAGACAAATGTCTCGAAGGCGATCGGGGATCGAAGAGTGGGTCGTATTAGACAACGGCATATTCCGTAAAGTTATTATAAGTTATAATATAACACTGGTCTGGTGGGATCAGGATTTATTAAACTACCCGACAATATTGTTGGCGCAAATATCAATTCACTCGTAGATCTTTGTTCAAATCCTTTAGATATTCCACTTGCAAACAACATGCTTGTTGATACCCAAAACAGTGTGCAGCCCGCTAAGCCAAGGAAATACAAGCCATTACGAGTTCTCTATATATAGAGACGACGTTCGTCCGTCGGTCACGTTCATACCCCATTAATACTTGTAACTAAGAACGGGCAAACACTGAACTTGCGTCTTGTTCAACATTGTGAAACGTTAAAATTAATATGTGTGCTTGCGAACAAATGACGTCGAAATTGCAAACAGTTGTGGAGTTTCAATTTCAATATTGTAATTAATTTTGGATGAGAAGGAATGCATATTTTGACGATTATTTCTGGCGATGAGAAAACAACGATCAGCCATTACTGTTGTAGCATAACGTGTAGTAGTTGTTGGAAAGTTCCGAGATCTAATCTAGCGTTTTCATGTGTTTCTTTACCGTTACAGTTGTCTATGAAAGGAATTACAACTTTTCTAGCATCTTCTAAGACTGTAAGTGATACACTATAAGCATCTGCTGGACCAGACAGAACAGGCACGACATGCGGCAATTAAGCGCGCCCTAATATTAATCCCCTCTTTACCCGCTCTAATTTTACAACATTGATTTCATTCTTCCTGCCCGTATACCATTTAGGATGGTGCAGCATTACTTCTTCTTCCACACCTCTTCGTTAGTCATCATCTTAGTAGTCCCTCACTTTCTTTCTTTCATCATTTTATAACATTGATACAAATAAGTAACTGTCAAAACCATATCATCACTTATTAACCCCTAACTCACCATAAAGATCACTACAAAACGCCCCAAATAACTAAACTATTACTGCTTATTAGGGCCTGTTATCTCGTCAGTCAAGACACTGTCGTCATTTATAATAATAAAACGAAGACGGTCGGCACTAAAACAGAATCGTGTGAACAGTAATCAGTGCTTCATGTAAACATGAGATCTTTGCCACATGTGTTGATAAACGGTTGTCAGTTAGCCGATGTCGATGGATTCAAAATAGATGGCGTATGCTCCGAATTTGCGGGATGTTGTTGTACTTAAACTTTGATGTTGTTATTAAATGTCTCTTCACCTAGCCGTCAACCAAGCATTATATACATCAAACTAATTAACTTTACGCAAAAATTATTGCTGGGAATCGACTTTTTTTTTGGGGTGAAAAATCACGTTTTACGGTAGGGCTCGATGGAAAGCACTCAAAGCATTGTGCTGATGGATGGATTAAATAGTACGGGGGTCGTGGAGGTGTGTAAAGTAAAATTCTTACATTAAAAACATGTATTTAAAAAAAAAACTTGTGAAAAAGTTGGAACTTTGACCCCCAATATCTCCGTAACTAGAAGGTTCCCAAGTATGGTCTAGAACAAAAAAATGATCGCAAAGACGGGGAAAACAAGTGCCTTTCGGCTATGTTAAGGGTCTATTTACATCCTTTTTCTAGTTAGTAAATTGAATCCTGTCAATGGATGAAGAAGAAAGATGGTAAGATTTGGACACTGTTCTTGCGTGAAATCTGGCCGCGTACTTAAAAGACAAGCTCCATAATAAAGTTTTTACTTATATACATTGATATAGTATTGTAAGATAACTGATCCACACAAAATAATCTAAATGATTTGACTTTAACTTTGAAAATGTCGTTGTATAAAAAATAAATCCTGAGGAAAAGTAAAACATAAGCTACCAAAAAGAAGTCAGTCCTGTTCAAAGTGTTTTTATAAGGAAGTCGGGTAATAATGAAACGTTCTAAAAACGATTGTTACTTTTCTTAACCCTCAGATTTGTAAAATTCTCACTAAAAGGAAACACTAGCATAGAACACGAAATGTCTTCTTGTTTAATTTCGTGTACAATAAGCTGTTTGTCCATTTCAATCATAAATCCAATTACAGATAACGGTTTACAGGCATTCGTCTATTTCCTGAAGCTCAAGGAAAATTTTCCAACAAATCCTAAGGTTTATTACTCAAAGGCGTGTTGTCTATTTGTAGCAACTAGCGATGGCATGTACAGTCCTTTCACAGTTATTTTACTTCTGGCAGCTACAACTCAACTGCAACCTTATTGCAACGACTATAAAGACTATTGTCATTTTGACAGATTTGACAGTGGAAACAACCCAACACGAACCTTATTGCAACGACAATAAATTAAATTCAATTCATTTACTCCAGACACAAAGATCCTTAATTTTGATTATAAGAGACAAATTCTCAGCACACAATACTATTAAAACTAAATTTAACATCAAAATAATGTATAAAATTAAATTTAACAATCATTTTTCATGTCAAATAAAATGAAAAATGTCCTCAATCACACTAAAAATAAAAAGACACTGTCAATTTGACAGACTTCACTGCGGAAGCAACCCAACCCCGACATTACGGTCACTGATTTTGGCAGTGACGCCAAGTTAAAGGTAAAATAATTATGGAAGGACTGTAGAGTCTCAGTTAATATTAACACGTAACCAGAGACAATTCAAGGGGAGGACATGCTGTCACAACTATTGGCACCGTGTGATGGATTGACACGACACTATGCCGAGAATTTGAATTGTTGAACTTGAGTTGCTTTTGTTTCTCAATGACACTTGAGCCCTTGTGTTTTACATATTTGTATTAGTAAAGCACGAAGACTTAACGCAGCATTTGAAAGTCTACTTGATACAGAATAGGAAAGACTAGACGAAAGACGAAAAAGAAGTGCAGCTTCCAATTTTTTCCATGTTACAATTTTCGAACTTTTGAACAAGTTTTTTGAATATCTTGGCTTAAATTATTTTTACCTGAACTTTGTATTTATTAGAATCAGTTCATAGATCTGAATTAATTGCGACAATTTCCAGCAAACTAAATCAACCAAAAAAAATGCGAGCCGAAATTGAGCGACGCGCACAAAACCATCCATCTTTCTCAATCTACAATTAAACTGCGCATTCTTTAGCGAATAAACAACGGTTTTTCGAAGTCCTTAATTTTGCAAACGAGTTCCCACTGAATTAATGTTTTGGGCAATTAAAATTTTAACTCCGTCGACCTTCAGGTGACTGTATAAAAAAGCAACAATTATGGAAGGCCGTACGTTCGCAGCCCATTGCCTGTATTTCGACGATGCATACCGTTTTAACAACACCGAATTTTGTGTTTTTAGCTTTGATCACTTTGTAATAATTACTCTTTTTGTTTATCCGTGTCGTCTTTGTGTTGTTAGATACGGCTCTTCTAATTGCTGTTTTATAAATACTGAAAACGTTTTTGCCATGTCCGCCATGACAGATTGAATATTCACAGGCATTCACTTACGTAAGATGTTTGTTTCTTATTTGGAGAAATACTTGTGTGTTAAACACGTATGAAATACAATATTGCTTTAAGAAAGGAATAGAAAAAAGTGCATTAGCTTGACGTCAAGTCAAATTAAGGGAAAGGTGTAATTTAATGAGGTTCTTCGATGACGCACTGGTAACCGTGGCACATGCTTCTACATAATGCATGGTTACCTTAAAATTCAATGGGACGTTGTCACTCAGGGCTTCGGCCACAAAGCATATGCTGTAGTTCATATAACCCAAATCTAAAATCTATACTGGGTGTAAGGGACAGATCCATTTTGGGTTAGCTCATTCAATCGTCGACCCCATCACTGCCCTCAGGACAAGATTGAGATCAAGAGGCCTACTCTTTTAATTAAAAAAAAAAGCTATTAGTACGAGGGGTGATGTGTACTATACCTAATCCTATATTATTATATCAGCCCATGGCCATGATGCCTTACTACTCATCAAAGGCCTTCCTCCATTCTTTCCACTTCTCGTGATACCCTGCAGCCGTGGTCCATCAGTCTTTCTTATAGCGATCTAATTCCTTCACATCTGTATAGCCTTTTTCCCAACCATGTTATGGTCTGCTTTCAGTTTAACCAAATGCACCTGAATACCAGTGTCGTACATGGAGCGTCTGCCTATCTGACCTCCACAACCCAGTTAGTACTGGGTAATACGATACCTTATTCTAATTCCTTCCTACCTTACATCTAATTCCTTCTAAACTGAAATAAATGCATCTCCCTATTTTTACACCTGTACGTCTGTCTCTGTATCTTCAACTCCCAACTTAATTTAGACTGCGGTCGTAATAAATAAAACAGTACACGGACTAAGCTTTTATCCCCGTTTCATTCAGCACGTAACATTTATTTTGTCTTTCGTTTACCGGTGTTTTATTTCTATTTCCTTCGAAGGAAACGGGAATGTTCGTTTGTGTCGTAAAAATAATATCCATTATTATAATTGGGCCGGCAGCGGTCGGCCCACGTGCCGTCTTCGCTTCTATAGTTTTTATGTTTTCTGCCGGATTCCTTCATGTAATGGTTTTGTTCTGTAAGGGCTTAATTAAAAGCGTTTTTGGGATTTTATTAGTTCCTTCTTTGATTGTTTTAACTTTCTCTATTTGGTCGTTTATCTTTTGTTGTTTTTTCTTGTGTCATGTGAAAGGGTCTTGCTAGTGGGAAGTAATCTTCACTACATTAATTTTTGCTATTGGTAAAAAGACACATCTGAGCACCATTTTTTAAATGTTTAGCCATTATTTTATCTCGTTTTTTGCCTTTTCTTACATATTTTTTATTCCTTTCTTTAAGATTTAATGGTTAAGTGGGCAATGTATCTTATTTCTTGACAGGAATGCAATTTTCTTTCCTCTCAAATCAATTAATTAACTTGCAACAATGTATTAGAAAATTAAGAATCCACGTTCAAGAGTTTTAATAAGTTCTTCGTAAAAACTTTCAAATTATTTGAAGCCTCTTGAGTTGCCGACTCATTTGACCAAATCATTTAACTTTTTAGTTTTTATTTAAGCAAGCATGCAATAATTAAATCACTTATATGGCAGGTTATTAGCAATAAAGACGTATCTTTTTGAGCTTTTGTTTTTGCTCTTGCGCTTTGCAAATACAATGAGAAAATCACTTCAAATGACATACTTTTAGAAAAAACGCAGTCAAATAAGTATCACATATCGATGTCTATTGGAAGTGTTCATGATTTAATTGATTTTCAATTTATTAATCATGTTTCATTAAGCGTTTTCGCTCATAAACAGGATGAAAATACTTATTCTGAAACTATCGATGCGATATAAAAACCGGTCAAGTGCGAGTCGGACTCGCGCATGAAGGGTTCCGTACCATCGCAGTAGGAGGGAACTACGATGGTACGGAACCCTTCATGCGCCTTTAATTTTTTACTTTTTGGTATAGCGGCAACAGAAACACACATTCTGTGAAAATCTCAAGTGTAATAGGTAGACTTATTACGGATCATGAGATACAGCTGACGGACAGACGGACAGAGGACGGAGGCGGAGGCTTAGTAATAGCGTCCCTTTGGTTACCCTACGGGTACGGAAACCTAAAAAGTACTTTACAGGTATGACAGCTTTCGATCCCAAGTGCAATAATAATCAAACAATTCTCTGCAAATACCTATCTCGTGTAATAAACCATTTTCCTGGAAACACTAAAGTACATAGTATACAGTGGAAAACGAACACTTGTAGTGGTTAGTAGAAGAGGTTTATTTATCACTAGTGCACTCAAATACTGCAGGTTAGCACGTAATAGCCTCGAATGATACCGTTCTAGGCATTTATACGTTACGGGACTTTACACAGTTTACATCTTTTGACAAAGGAGACACTGGGACAAATAGTGTACACATAAGATATACAACATTATTTTTAGTATATGCGATACCTGAATGTTTGTTCAGAATAAGTAACTGAATCGATTCCAATAATTTTTAAACCATGTTATATTTTGTCCCAAAAATATTTAAAAAAGGTTACAAGTTGTACACCGAACGACTTTAAGTACCTATCGCAATAATTTAGGTACCTACTGCCAAATTATTATTATCAATGAGTTAAAGACGACGCTGGAGGCACGCGCGGCGGCGCCGTCTGGTGACCACGTTTTTTTGCGGACAACCAGATAACAGAACAAGCTTATAACTTTGTGATTTTTCATGATAGTTTTAAAATTTTGTGTATAGATTCTTTACATAAAAATACTAAACATGTGTTTCAGGTTTCGCATATACTAAAACGAATGTATAAGTCTTCAGGTGGGTGATAATGGCTGAGACAGACAGCTAGGCTTTTGCTAGATATGGATTGCCTGCTCCAAACGGAGTTCTAAACTCCAGTTTCTGTAGCTGTTGTGCTTGGTTGATCGGAAAAAAACAGCCAATCATGGTATGAGGTTTGGTTGACAACAGCACCCGTTACACACTTAGAATGCTAAGTATTTTACAGGAAATTCATAATCATTCCAATGCTTCATATATATATACTTTTAAACGTAGCCCCATTCTAGGAATTTCTCCTGTATCGTGGGTGCGTTTACAAACATTTAAATTCACATACACGAACAGTATATCTATGCTTCTACACTAATAATATTATAAAGAGGTAAAATTTTGTTAATAAGTTTGTATATAAAGGGTAATATCTCCGGAACTAATAATTCAATTCTAAAAATTATTTCACTGACAGAAAGCTTCATTACTTGTGGGTGCTGTAGGCTATAAATTATATTTATATCATGCTTATTAGCCGAGCTATCACAACTTTTGCGGACGAAATCGCGACCGAAGTGTTAGTGTTTGATGAATTCGTCTGTTCGTCTATGTAAATGACACAACGAAGCTGTTGAATTTATCAAAATGACTTTCGCATTGTCACAGTTAGTCGGCTGCAAGATTCGTTGGAATTTTTATACAACGAGTAAATACGTAAATACGTATCCCTTATTAGGGTGCTTACATAAACAAACAGGTTTCCGGTACCGATCAGGTCGGTATCGATCGGTGCAGGTATTAATTTCTAAGTTATCTTATGCGCTCACTTATAAAGAAACAGGTTTCTTAAAGCAAGTTAACCCTGCACCGATAGGTAGCGACCCGCACAGATTTGTCTGTACCGGAAACCTGCTTCTTTATGTAAGCACCCTTACCTTAGGATGCAGGATGCAGAAGTCTTCTAAACTACAAACTGTAGCTAAAATAATTTAATAACCCTATCCTCTTTATTAGTTCAACAAAGTAAATTACGCACTTCAACTTCCTTCCCGTCACGCCTACCAAAGACCCGAATAATTGCTGTTATTTTTATCACAAAAACAGTCATAAATAATTCATTCAACACATGCCATATGCCACGAGAACATTAATTATAAATTTAGATTCGGCATTACTCGCTATGGATGCTTACGGAGCGGCCAAACGTGAAATTATGGGTTGTCAGGGCAAACTCGACTTTTATCTTTTATCTCTATCATTTGATATAGTGATAGAAAAAGACATGTAATGCTATGTTTGGTGTAATGTTGTTTCGGACTGTTGAAATGAACATTGTGTTAAACAATATGAGAAACTCGTCTGTGTTTTCATTTTGGATCAGCAATAGGACAATAGACGTCGTAACAGGTAGTCAGTGGCCCGAAAGTCTGACATTCAGTCTTACCCAGTAGTAACTGGGTTGTGAAAGTCAGATCAAGTAAAATACTGGTATTCACCTACATTCGGTTAGACTGTAAGCCGACCTAAATATAGTTGGGAAAAAGGCTACGCAGATGATGAGATGGTACATCCATATATATAATTTACTAGCTACAACAATTACCTAACTAGACCAACTACTTGTGGAACAAATGGGGCTATTCCGATGGAAAGAAGTACAACTGGGGAGCTACATCTAAAAACGATGGCCGGCCTGTTCTCCTCCTCTTTGTATAACTCCACCTGCACTTTCAGGGTCTAAAGTGCCATAGTTTTGGTTCATTTAACTAAATCATAAGAAACATCGAAGAATACTCGGTGCTGTCTGCAATTTCGTTTACGTAGAAATTTCAACCTCCTTATTTATTTATTTATTTATTTACACACAAAATACTCAACAAGACATAACATTAAGATAGAAGAGCACAAAGGTACTGCTTATTTCATGCGAAATCTCTTCCAGCAGACCTGCGAGAGGAAAGTATGAACCTCCTCCTCCGCCTCTCTCTGTCTCCTTCGAACAGATCTGGGTTGAAAATCAAAAAAAATATTCATAGTGCCTTTCAAAACCTGTAAACTATATTTTTCCTTATGATTAGAAATTATTTTGCATTATTTGAGTCAGCATCGCGGAAGTGTTTACTATGTATTTCCGATATGCATAAAATAAAGATCGTTATCGAATGAAAATGATACTTAACACATATCAGATTTACAGTATGATTTTATGAAAGTAGTTTAATGGCTTATCGCTTGATGGCAACTGTCGATAGCTACTAGATAAATCATTTACATAATTAGAATAATTAAATAAAACCATCAATGTTTCGAATCAATCTTTAAATCTGATTATGATAATTAAAATATAATTCTCGAATAGTTATCTTACAGTCCATTAAGTTTACAAGTTAAGATTTAATTAGATAAATGCTACCCTATCACTAGATAAAAAATGTTAAATTAAAAAATGAAAAATTAAATGTTAAATGTAATGTGTAATGTGTGTAATGTGTAATGTTTACATTAAATGTTATTAATAGCCTTTATCAAACTTAGTAGTTTGATAAAGGCTATTAATAACATTTACATAATGTATTTATATTAACATAATGTAGACTTACGTTACGAAGGTGACCGTAGACCCCAAACGTCAACGAAAATAATAGCAAGCGACAATACCCTGCTGTTTTAGTTCCGAATTCAACGTTACAAGTTCGCCGGCAGAGGCATTTTTCTTGCATTTCGCGAAAGTCATTTCTCAGACAAATACGTCTTTTCGCTTTGTTAATGGCAGCCAGTGATGACACTAGAGGTTCGCGACCGCAGCGTCAGGCGGCAATGCCATCTATAGAAGAGTTGTTGCTGCGGTCATTTTTAAAAATGTACCTGTATCTTTATCAATTTATTGAAAGGTATCACTGGGCTATCGAATGTCCCTTCGTTGAATATAAATATATTACGGTAGATTGGGCCCTACCCTACCCTAAATTAATAGGCCCCTATCAATTGAGCGTTAAAATATGCAAATAAAATTGTCGAAAATAGCCCCACGCTGACGGTGTGACACCCTGTAGGTACACCACGATTTATGGCGGTTTTTGATTATTTTTTATGTCACAGTCATATTCAATGGGAGTTTTAAAATAATGCCTTATTTAAAGTTCTCAGGGAATGTGTATCTGATCTAGAAAACAAGTATAAGTTTAGTGAGGCGAATAGATATGAGAGAGAGCACTGCCAGCCAGCGTTATAAATAATTGCTGAGCTAACCTTACTAAATGTGAAAAAAAAACTCCCATCACGTTGATATTCCCATCAATTTTCAAATCACGCCACCTTAAAATACCATAAGCAATTTACCTAAACACTAACAGCCAACATTACAGCGTTAACACTCACATAACGGCCCTCAAGTTACACAGTAGCTAATCTTGACACAATAAGTAGCAAAATTGTCGAAAACTCATTGTCGTCCTACTTCGTAATCCTATACTGAAGCGCTTGGCCAATTAGCGCGCGCGGGAAACTTGCTATCCAGTTACTGAGTTTTTGTGTCAAATGAGATGGAACGCTACCATAGATTAAGAGTTTGAGAAGCGAAACTGAACTCTTAACGTATATTAAATGCCTAAAGTTTCCGAGAGTAAAGTTTCGAGCGCAGCGGAGAGGAGAAGCATAGAAGAAACGAGATATTATACATATGTGGATTACGATGAATGTCATTTTTCTAATTCTGCTCATCTCCTCTCTGCTTCACTCTTCTCCGTTTGTGAGAAATTGGACCTGAGAAATAATCAAGATGTATAAACTTATACTGTCACTTACAGGATATCTTCCGTGATTGTTAATTTTTTTGAGCTCCCGATATTTCGGCGCTGTTGCTAGCGCCATGATGCTGTTGACACTTATGGTTTTGTCTGCTCTTAACAATTTATTTTCCATCTACCCGCATTCTCCAGTCAACCCGCGCAAAAGCGCCGAAATATCGGAAGCTCAAAATAATTAACAATCACGGAAGATATCCCGTAAGTGACAAGTATAAGTTTAGTTGTAAACCGTGAAAGCTTAAAACAGTGTTTAATCAAGATGTCTAGTTAAAGTCGGGTGCTGTAGGAATTACGCCCATGGCTCTGTGTTATAGCCAAATACAACTCTGCTTGTGTAAACACAAAGGTAAGTACTTGAGTTTCGCCTCTGTACGATTTTCATAATCTGTGACGCTATAAGCCTGTATAACTTTGTATTCTAACAGTATTGGGTGACGTTGAGGAAATTTACATTAAAATACATTGTTAGCGGACGTTTAGGACACTTTCCTGTGTATCTCTTTGACTATTGTGTTGTAGTTCAGGAGTCTTTGATGTGAATATTGTGAATGGTTTTAGGTGGAAGTCCGATGGCGTAACTTCCGAAAACGAATTAATGTATGAATGCGAGAATGGTATGTTCGAATATTATATTAAAATAGGTTTTAGATACCTTCCTTGTCCATCATCAAAACTTGTCCGTGCTGAGCATAGGCGTCGCCACATCGACCGGCTTCTCGCATCCAGCGGAGTCCCGCGATCTCACTGATCTTCTTACCCCAATAAATAAAAAATTACCCATATTATGGGCAAAGTTCACCAGTGTAACTGAACGCGATCAGCACACCTAAACTACGTTCAATAGCTGTCACTGTCACAGTTGCTATGGAAAATTGACCCTAACAGCTTTTGAACGCAGTTTTGATAATGTGGATTGCGTTAAGTTTTACTAGTGAAATTAACCCAATGATGTTGTCCGTTTGACCCTTTGGACCACGTAAACATCACGTTAAGCATAATTATGTGGGTCACTGACCGCAATATACTATCGATGATAAACCTAAGTAAACACTTAATTATTATGTCGTAAACTGAACAAATTCTCGTAATGAAGTCACCTTTAACTTAACACATGACAACAAAGAACTTATCAACGATTGCAGTAAAATTATAAACAACTAGCCGGCGAGGTAGAAAGAATTCCAATAAATTATCTGATAATACACTGATAAGGATGTACTTACTTAGGTATCGATCAATCATGGAGTATCGATTGTTGCTCAATGCAAACAATCGATGTTTGCAGACTGGTCGGCGACGGCTTATCGCTGTCCTACTGTTATGAAACGTTTTGTTTTTGTTAAGAGTACTACCATTGCTAAGTATGTCTGGAAGACAAAGTCCGAGAACTAGAATAACTTGTCTGTGAACTGATCTTAGATAAAGATGAGACTGATAGTTACGGCTATCATACGACTTTACGACAGACAACTGAATACAAGGCCACATCCATACATACGTTTGAGTTCCTTGATCAAGAATTCTTGTAAATGTTTTCTATTAAATTCTTAAACACATCTTCTCTAAATAACTTATATGATTGGTTGCTTTTGGTCAAAACAATGCTGTATCTATCAGCCGTCATCTCAGTATTCAATTAGGTACTTCCCTTTAGCCAAATTTTGTTTTTCATGGTTTCTTAAATGCCTTAAATTTTTAATACCTTATTATCATACTAGACACCATCATCAGTGCAACTCTGGTTATTGGGTACTAGAATCTCCTGTAACACAATGACAAGAGCTACGGAATAAAGAACCAACATTCTGAAATAACTTAAGAAATTCAAAAACAGTAAAACCTGTACTACTTATAACCCGCACTTATCTCCGTTTTCCGCGGACCCAAACACAAATAATTGGATGTCGGCAGGAAGAACACATTTACATATGAAATACCTCCCAGCAGGTACATTATGTAGGTACCTATGTACTGTAGGCATGTATGTATTTTTCGTGAATTAGCATCGAGGGCCAACGACACATAATTACTTGTGCAGGCGTTGTATACAGCTTAATGAATGGACGAGTACGTAAAATGGATTTTGGAAGCAGTTAAATATTTTTGGTTACCTTAAAAAAAATATTAAGGTGATCTAGTTAGGTTACGTTCGTAGAAAAGAGGACATCTGCGTAGCCTTTTCCCAACATCATTGGCGTTGGCTTTCAGTCTTACCTGATGTAGCTGAATTCCTGGATTGTACATGAAGCGACTGAGTATCTGACCTCCAAAACCTATTTACTGGGTAATACGATACCTAGACTTTAAGGCTCCCAAAAGTCCGCAAACAGCAGCCGCAGAGAAGAAAGCCCTCTAGCTTTAAAAAGAGGAACTACTAAATGGTGGAAAGCAATTCAATCTTTAAAGGACTGCTCTGTAACTCCCGTCACCGCGTCGTTCTAGATTTTGTAGTTTATTTTTTAGGCTCACAATTTCAGTTCTCACAAAACGTCTTCCAAGTTTCAACTTCGCGGAAGCGTGTAACCGCTTTAATTCCTACTCCAGTAATTTTATTTCTGAGTGAAAAACAAATCATTTCGTTACAAATGTTGATTGGCTGACACAAGTGGGATATATTAACCTGGATTTCTTCATTTATGGTCATTCGATCCTCATAAGGAGTTTAAAAACGAGCATCCAATCGCACGATGTTAAGTCATTTTCGATTAAAAACATGACAGTTGCCACGTTACGGTTTCCGCAAAAAGGAGAAACTAGGATTATAAGGAATACGATCGTATAATAGCTTATTTTATACCAAAATGGACATCGCTAGGATCTGGTTTAGATAGACTTATAAACAAGAGCAATTACGTGAAGACCAAAACCAAAAGGCATTTTAAAACTGTAGACTACAAAAAATATCAAAAAGAGATTTCTGCAACCAAGAAAAAAGTTTCAAAACGTCTCCAAATAAATACCACCTCTATTTTTTGTGCCATAAGGATACATTTAAATATTCAGGCATATGCACCAGGCGCTCGGGTAGTGAGTCATAATTTCTTTGGAAGTTGTTAACTGTTTTCATACCGTTTTGTGAAACAGTAAAGAAATAATTAAAGACTAGAAACAAACGAAAAACATACAAACAGCAAGTCGCTGAGTAAATTAATTTAGAAGCTAAATGAAAATATAAACCCTAGTTAGCAGCTACAGATTATTATTAAGGACTTAACTACAGTTTGACTGTATAATTTATATTGTCTTAGAACCAAAAATTCAAAGACATGTGACACTTACCAACCCGCAATGGGCCAGTGTGTCGGATTATGATAGCCCACTCCTTCTCATAAAAAGGCCTGTGTCCCAGCAGTGGGAACAAGTATACAGGGTCAATCTACTCTCACGAAGTCACACCGCTAAACGAAACAGAAAGGGGCACCAAGTAGGCAAGACCTCACGATCCTCCTCAGAATAATTTCCTCGTCTTTCTTCAAACCCCGTCGTCGCTTACCTATTATTACCTAATTAAATGCTAACAGAATGCCAATCAGCGCACGACCCCGTCAGATATAAAAATAAACACAGTTTAATATTCTGACTGTGTATCCGACCAACAAAGTATATAGGTAGATGGGTAACGAACATTAGATTACAAACATATCAGTAGATAAAAGAACGCTTATGATATAAAACATGATTGCGTTTTATGAAATCATGTTTAATAATAAATATGGATGGTTGATAGTTAAAGTTTAACTAGTTATTCGATAAGTTTACTTTAGCCTTCGAAATGATGGTCAATACACTGTTTTAAGCCTTCACGGTTTACAACTAAACTTATACTGTCACTTACGGGATATCTTCAGTGATTGAGTCAACCCGCGATCATGGCGCTTGCAACAGCGCGGCGTTGAAATATCTCGGGAGCACAAAATAATGAATAATCACGAAAGATATCCCGTTAGTGACAGAGTTTTGATGACCAATACGTAATATTAACCTGAATGCGCAAACGCTGAAGGAAAAACTCATACAAGAACTAAACCAGAGTGGTGTAATGTACATCTGTGCCGAAACTCTTCGTGGGTAGTAAAGCTTGCCATGCAGATGAATATTATCACGAAACCGTAGAAGGAATGTACGTGTGCAAAAATGCAGCTAGAATAACGAAACGAACGTCTTATTTATCCATACTTAAGATAAGGATCGACAAAATCTCGGCGAGATGACATCACATCTTAAATCCAGCAACATCCTTGACGCCACTAGACTGCAACTATTTACCAATTTAAATGCGCCTTATAATTAACTCAATGAGGTTGTAAGTAAATCCATTACGGACAATCAGCTGAATGAAAGATCAATTAAAAAAAAGACCGAATAAAAAATAACTTTGTGGAAAAAAGTCTTGTTAATGAACATGCCTCGTCGTACACCACGCACGAACGAGTTGACGTTTTAATTATTATTTAATTTATTTCTGTACTCTGGCTACATAGTGATGCTGAAGGAGACATTTTACTGCCAGATTGCGTCTTTCGTTTATTTGTATCGCTCGTGCCGCCTTTTCTGTTAATGGTCCTTCATTGGTTTAATTTGCAGTTAATAACTTCACTATTTTGCTGTTTGTTTGGCTTTTAGTTGCTCAAGCACGTGGCTGTCTGTTCAAGAAGATTCATTAAAATAGTTGTCTTGGGTTCAATTTTCAAGTCGGGTAGTTTTATTTCATTTTTAATCAAGTTGTTGTTAGCAGCCTGGAGCCTGGATTTGTGTCCGGTTGGTGGCAATAGGCGTGTTCCGTCTTGCTACACCTGGCACTTTAAACTAACAGGCGAAATGTGGGCGTAGTATAAACTACACCTCTTACTCACCCTTCGGGGAAATCAGGTGTGATGTGACGATATGCCATTGCATTCATAAAATCATTCATGCAACAATTTTTATAAATCATTAAAGTATTAAGAATTTATGAAAACTGAGCAGAGATTATGTCGGATTCATTCGTAAAAAATAAAGGTTTTGCATTTTAAGTGGTCGATTAGAATACAAATGTTGAAATAACGCAATATGTCCGTTGCACCGGCGCCATTTATTTATCTTATTTTCACCATCAGGACCAAAAAATGCTATCATTAAAGAACTTTCCGATATAGGGACAAATGATATTGATAAAACAAGATATTCTTTTAATGCACTGATGCTGATCTGATTTTTTGTTACTAGAGCAAACATAACAAATAAGATCTACTACAAAACAAAGAGGCTACCGCCTCTACGCAGCAGTGGGTGAAGTCGGGCTATGGATGGATGGATGGACTACAAAACCAAGTACTACACGTAGCAAAGATAAATGTTGTAAAATATAAAGAAATTACTCAATTTCCCATTCTGAAGGTAAAAATAAATACTGCTGAACGGCGTGTCAAAAAAAGAATGTGGCTTTAGGTCATCGTCATTTTTTATACAATAAGCACAAGAATTTTACATAAACTATTAATTACGAGATTATCGATAAGCCACAGGCAGAAGATACCGTAGACCTCTTTTGGAACATGTTACCTCATAAAGCCATAATAATTAAATTAATAAACCATAACCGATCGCTGCCAGAAAAAACAATAATGATGGATGATGAATCTCCAATTTTAATAATACACGTATTACCAATAATTATTTCTATTTTGGTCTTAATAGTTTATTTAAAGAATAGATCAGCAACGGCTTGTAAAAAATGTGGTATCCGAGCTGTTGTTTGTAAATAAAGACCACATACCAGTTGAAAGTGGGACAGAAATAAAATTGTATACGATATGTCAACAAAGGGAAGTGGTGGAAACAGAATGCGTGGCCACATGACATGTAGAGCAAGAGCGTAGGTAGACACGATTATGAACCCAGACGATGAAATATTCTGGCGGGAGAATGAATATTGCAAAAGAGAAAAGTCAGAAGAGAAAATATAAGGTTTTTTTCAATTTGCACTTTATTGTAAACACATCAAAGACTCAAAGGACTAGTGCGATGGATGAAGGTGCAGAATGGATATTTGATTCCTCAGATTTTTCAATAATGCTGATTGTTGAATTCTCAACGGACACAAGCGGAAGAGACGAAGTAAACACAAACGCGAAGAAGTATTTATTCTCGCATTGAGAAATTAACTGTAAACATGAGAAAACATACGATTTGAGTGTAACATGCTGTGACATACAGGTATCATTAATTCATTAATGTTTTGCAAGTTTACGGAGCAAAGTTAGATTGGTATCAGAAATGAACGGAAATTAAATGTCACACGTGTGTTTACTTTACATCAGTATGTTTAAAGATAATATTTTACAATACCCTAGTATTTAATAAAGTTAAATTAAATGCTTTATCTACTGCTACTAAACGTAAAACAAACTCGGTTTGAAAGTACCCAGATTGCGAAATAACATATATAATTTTCAATACACGAATGCAATTAAGATACTCATTAAATCATTTCTCCAAGTGTTTAACTGGTGAAATGACGAAAATTTTACGATTCTTTCCAAGTTTTTTACCATTCTCCATCGCAATATGTAGTTTGAAAGTAGCCTCAAGTTGCAAAAATGTTCGATCCAATCTTTATTTCTCGAAACGCGTATCTCGGTCCCTTTCGACTGCGAGTGCAATGACCAACAGCACCGGTTTTATTAGCTAATTATCAGTTTTCGAAGAGATATCCCTAATGACGAGGCTCAAAACTGGGACCTTTACTTTCGCTCTGATTTCCAAAACCTTCATTAATTATTTGCACGGACATCAAGTTCAATAAGATAAATTACAAAACTTCAATTTTAGAAGCCAAAGTTGCTGAACTAATTACAACTCGTTTCTGTTAATCTCACAAAACGCGAAGTTTTAATATCAACGTCTAGCCCCCATCAAATAATGTTAATAATAATAACGGGCGATGTGGAATCGTGACCCGTCCGACGTCCTTGAGGTCCGACCTTCCCAGAACTTATTCAGAAAATAAAACTAAAAGTAGAGAGCCTCAAGCTGATAGACGGGCTCAGATGCCTCTGATCCCAAACTAGTTTAACAATTTATCGCTTCTGTACGATCTGTGAGCCGGGGTGGGATTATGTATCTAATTACTTGAGTGGAAGATTCTGTTTTAGCATGAAAGGTCAGAAGGATCCTCTCCAAAAATTAAATTTCAAATCTGAAACACAGGTTATGATTTGAAAAGAAAGCTTTATGATAAATGAACGGGTGAGGATATAATAACTGTCTGTGTGAAAGCTGACGGCTCGTGTAAAGTAATGGATGGAATTGAATTACTGGCCGCAGGGGTTCGCAAAATAATTCTACATCAAATGAAATTAGCTCTAGACTTCGATATTCAAAGCAAATATTTTCAAAACAGCGTAATTGTATCTATTAGCACTTTTTTATATTCTAGAAGTCATCGTCAGTCGTCTCTCTAACTAAAATGATTAATCGATTGGACCTTTCAACTTTTTAATGTAATCGAGCTTCATCCATCTTTATAACATTCAATTTTACGAGCTCATGTATTCCTTTATACACGCTGACATGTTGTTTGATATTCACATCTGGAAAAATATTATTATCATTCGGTACGGTACGAGTGGTTCACAATTCCACATTGTATCTATGAGATCATCTTTCACGGTGGATTGGTGTGGTGGAGTGTCATTGTGTCGCATCGTTATCGATGCGCTCGACACAGTCGCTGCACCATCGAGTGCCACACGCCAGATAACGGTCTCGTATCGTAGCGTAAATAAATTGTACAATCTCGGTTTATTATATTACCGAACAGTCTTCGCGAGGGCCATGCGCCCACACGAGCGTATCGCGCGTCCGTCAAATCACGACCTGAACCGAAATTCCGCGTAAAAACGAGAAGATATTTCATACAAAGGTGGGTTTCGAGTCACGACAGTTCCATCGAGCCATCGTCGGATTTGTTGGGTGCAGTGTTCGGGTTCGCGCGGGAAGGGGGAGCTACCGCGCGGAGACACTGTGCACCGGGCCGCTCCGCCGCGCCGCACCGGCCGCACCGCGTGTTTCGCCCCGCGCTCGACGCCGGCCAGCGCCAGTCTACCTATCGCTCAGCGCAAGGACGGACGCGCGTTTCGGTAGTGCGACTCTTAGACGAGTGTTCAACAACTTGTAACCAAACTTAGTGCACTCCAATTACGAGTGGATCGGATTATCTGCAGTGTTTGTGACGTTCGGCTACGATGAATGTGTGTTTCTAGTGCCGAAACTTTTTATTAAAAAAGTTGTGTAAAACCGAGCCGATGGTCCTCTTGAATAGTAACATGAAAATTAATGGTAAATAAAGTCTTCCAATAAGTTTTTGCATGTGTTCTTATGGATATGTTCACTGTTACTGTTGGTATGCTGTTATTCACCTGAATGATCTGATGATCTTGGCTTGCACGACGCACGACCCATTCGTTCACACATTACGTGGTGGCAGCACACGGGAGATCACGGGATAAAGGATTCGGAGATGAGCCAGGGTTTATTTATTAAAATATTCAAATGAGCGTGGCGATATTCCATCCGGACCACCAAAACGGCCAAAACAATGGCGGACCTTGTGTCTGTTAGGCGACATTGACTCTCCGAATGTAAATTTGAGTTAGCGCGAACAATCGTACGTAGTGAGTTGAGTTTAGAAGTCGATATATGAATAAAAGCTAGTGTGTGTGACCGTGGTGCGCCTACGGGACCAGCCGCTGTGGGTGGACGGCATAGTTCCGAACCGCCTAGAACGACAGTGGGTGTTTGAATGGAGCCAGTTAATAATAATGGTGAGATTTAATCACCGCCATAGAGGTTACACAACAAAGCTATAAGCATGCCCATGGCTCGATTTGTAGATGAAAAGCCCTTTATAACATGTTCTGAATAGTCACTAACAAAGCTTTCGAAAGAGTAGCAAATTTTGGCTTGTAGATTATATAGGTACTAATCATTAATCCGAATATTAACTTGATAAATATACATTGATCAACATCAGTACGTCTGTAATAGACGGCTTGTGAGACGCGAACAATAAATTAATTCATCCTTGCGACCCGTAGCATTAAACCTATAAAAACGTCAGACGTTGAATAGATCAAGAATCCTTACAATCTCTAACATCCTGTTGCTGATGGCGAGGGACATAAATTTTGCACATGTTACGGAATAGACCTCAGATGTCGACTGACAAAAAACAGACGCCGTTCAGCACATGTGTGAGCCCAAATTCAGGCCAAAGAGACTCGCACGACAGCCAAACGTACCTTAATGGAATGGAAGCTCCTAAAATAAAAACAATTCTAATGGTAAACAAACCGAATGACGCTGTGTAGGCACAGCGGAATCAAAACAAAGGGGAGAAAGAAATTTAATTAAAGAATGAATTACCCAAGGTAACATGTTATTACCGTATGCATCTGCCGGTAAATGATGAATGCGTTCGTTGAGAAAATAACAAAAAAGCTTAAGAGAAACCTGCGCGGGCGAGGGTGGCACGTGGGCAGGCAGATGTGCAAGCGCATCCCGAGGCCACTCTGCGATACATACGACTCTTTATCTCACAATCTCGCCGAGTTTGCTTACAGCTGCTGAGATTTAAGATCCATTATTCTGCAGTTAATACTTTTAAGGGCCTCGATATAATCTCACAAAAGAAACTGTCATGGGTCACGTTTCTCCAGCTAAAAGAACTTGACACTAACAAAAAAGTACGATAAGTATCTTCGAAAATAATATTGTTGATACAGAAGCGTTACATGAAGTAATGGGTGTCTAAGTTCCAAAGAGGTCAAGTCCGGCTCGTAGGACCGAGTTTTTCCATCGATTATGATCGCCTGTATCTCGTAGACGGTCCTCGCCTTTTACGGCAACCTGCGCTCGCGCCGACTTAGTACTGACAACTGTGGGATAGTCGACATCAGCATCTGAGATAACTATCAACTCTCTAGGTGTTTTCATAATTTCTCTATCCTTACTCGAGGTGCGGCTGTTGAGAATATCGACTGTGACCGCTTGACGAAGATAGCCTTTGATGTTGTAGTCCAAGATTGGAAAGCTCATAATTCATGGTGTCACGTAGTGCATACTGGTGACTTATAGGAATTGCGCCGTCATTAAAGTTTTGCCTTACAGAGAATACCGAAGTTGTGGTCAGTTTTGTTAAAGCTCTTTCAAGTATCAGTTAGTCGTTATGGTAGGGTTAAGCAAAAAAAGTGAGAACAAAAGTCTATAGACGAAAGTAATATTACTGTTACTCATAATAACACGTTTCTTGAAAAAGAAAACAAGCAAAGCAATAAAGTATAACAATTTTACGCATCAGTGGAACATAGTAACGAGCTTAAACATAGTTTGTAAGTGGTAACATGTAATACAATACTTCCATTTGTTACTGTATTGGCTGTAACTTGGTACGGCAAACACATTGTTAACTTAAACAGTTCTTAGGTAAAATGTATCGAGTAAACTCAACTCGGAATAATGGCTGAGAACGTTTTAGGAATATTAATGTGACGCAAAATGTGTAAGCAGAAAATTATAACAGATGCCATCCATCTTAGAAGATATTTTGGCTTGAACGAATATGTAGCTCTTAAAATAAGCCTCGAATATAATTATGTTGGGTATGTTACTGAAGATAAAATCTGCTTTGAATAAATTACTACGCAAAAATATAGACATTCATTTTTCGACATATCTGTTTTAACAAGCTTTATAAACATGTGTGAACGGAAAAACCTTATGTACGAAAACCAATTCAAATGAAGCACGGCTACCAACTACTGTATGTAGGGGACTGATAATGGGCAAATATCAGTAGCTAATAATAATATACAAGACGAAGATAGAGCAAATAAAACAACTCAAAATACACACTTACTAAAGAAACAAAGCTAAATCAACAACTGAAACAAATGCATTCGTTAATCAAAACAACACAATAAAGATGTAATCCTTCAATAGCAGGCACGTTCCC
Organism: Noctua janthina; assembly: GCA_963576755.1. NCBI lineage: Eukaryota > Metazoa > Arthropoda > Insecta > Lepidoptera > Noctuidae > Noctua > Noctua janthina. The sequence goes on from OY755055.1 coordinate 14,413,142, forward strand.
ACCACCTGCCCGACAGCTGTACGAATTTACATCAGACGGTGAAAAATGACTCCCCCGGCTACACCCCGCAAGTGAACAGATGTTTTAAAATCATGCTCTGCAAACCACACAGACAATTTGGAAATTTCACTAGAATTAAAAACCCGGGCGAAATGTAGACTGAAGCGGGGAAACTCGTTTTTATAATTGCAATAATTGACGGTAGTTGGAGAATTGATCGTAGCATCGGTATTAGAGATGATATTTTAGAAAGTGCAGAAAGTTGATATGAATAAATAGTATCAAATGGTTATGATGAAATAATAACAACTGTTGAAACCAGCTTGGAGGATAAACAAACATTTTTTCTTCCCATAAAATACTTGTGAAAAATTGTATTAAAGTTTCGTCTTTTATCAAAGAAAGAACATTAAAACCATCACAAAGGTAAAATTCGCAATAAGCTTTCAAGAGTTGCGAACAAGAAAAAAGTATCGTAAAAACTTGATAAGAAAAATAATAATTAATAAATTCCGACCTCAGAAAGGCCTCTGAGAACGTAAAGCTTCTTCATTACAATATCTAACAGAGTTTTCATTCCAACTTAATTTACTTCAAGAATCTTGACGGATTCATTTATAAAATTAATTCCTTGAAACGCACCCAAAGAAGGGACCTCTTAACTGAAAGTGCCAAAGACGAGCCGAGTCTAATATAATTAATCTCATCCCACCTTTAATCCCCTATTTCGTGCCTGATGTTATTGCGACAAGGTTGCTTTCATGTTCCTCAAAGACCGTTTGTACAACCTTGCGTACCCAAATTAAGCTCGTCCATATGACTGCCACTTTTGTTTTCATTTGCATGTGTATTACTCAATTCAATGTTCAATGAACATGTTCTTGCCTAGTATAATAGAATTCACAATATATTCGGCCTACGTATAACACCCACATTAACGTAACCAAACGACGTATTCACTAAGAGTAGTATCACATCTCCGCCGGTGCGTCAGGAAAGGAAATTGAGCTGAAAATAAATCGCCCTTACAACGAACTTATACTAAAATAGTCGAACATTCGACGGCTTCCATTTCTCTGCTACCATTACCATATCCTGTGCTGCGATCTGTTGGGCTGAGAGCGCGTGCCCATAACACTAAGTTTTGAATATTTTTATGCAGATTTTATGTTCTAGGAAAGCGCCTAAATTTAGGTTTGAAACCTTGAAAATAAAACAAATGATTATTGAATCCCTGAACTATATATGACATCATTTGAACATGTGTGGTTTCAGTAAAACTTAACCCAAAATATAGCCATATCGACATGCTAGTGAAAACTTACGAATCCTTCGTTCCATACTAAAGTATTATATAATAACGGTTAATTATGGTGCGGAAGGTAATTTACTTCACGCCAAAGCATTACAATATTGCTATTATATAGCATGACTCGAACATTGTGGCTTGACGAGGGGCGGTCCCGGTGACATTACATCGTTAATCACTCTCATTCTTCATAAAGAAAATTTTGATTTTCAATTTGAATGGCCCACAGTGATTACCAAATCCAATACTTGTTGATAAATGACATTGGTTAATTAAAATTTCCGATACCTTTGACGTGTCGGGCTTTCTTTTACTACAACAAATTTGTTAATAGATGGATTTGTTCTAAAGAGAGAAATTGATTACCAAAGCTCCACTTAAGAATCTTTTGTCATCTTTCAACTAAACATATACCCGCATCTGCATCTGCATGTTCATCAATATCGATGCATATGTGTTGTTTATTCAATAAATCGTCTTTTTGTGGAAAAATATTGACATTTGCATCCTTGAGATTCCCAACCATCTGAGAGAACTCATTATTTCATAGTTTATTTTCGTCTACTTACACTTCTATCCTTTGCCCTTTAAATTGAAATATGGTTAAAGGTCCGGATGTGAGCTTTTTCTATTTGTTACTTTCCCATAGGGTTGGGCTTTTTATCATCCTGTTTGTACAGAATTAGGTTGGATTTGGTATTAGCTACAGATGTTCGTTTTTTAATTTCCTCTGTTTTTGTTTTGACTGTTTTGGGTTGGTTTTTTGTTTGCTTGTTATTTGTATTTTTTTTGTTCACTTAGTTTAGTGTAAACATGTTAACTTTTTACTCTAAACAAATGTTGATTTACTACGAAAGATGTTTTTATTGAATCTTCCTTTGTTTTTGCACTGTTTTAACCAAATGAGTGTAAATAAAAGCATCTGCGTTTATTCTTATTTCTCAATCATCTGAAAGAAATAACATTACAGTTTCAACTAGTCCATTTAACCGTATTCCGTAATCCATTGTGTTTTCTTTTTCATCTTTATTTACATGCTCATCTGAATGAGTAACATAAAAACATTTCTTGTGAAACAAGACACCGTTACATCTGCGTACATTTTTGTATTACATTACGAGTCGACTACTTCTTTTCATCTTTTGGCTTCAGAATGACTTCATTCTACAATTCCTCGTACTATTGTATCATCATGATTCAATTGTTTTAGTTCAGCTCGATTGAAATGAGAACAATTTAATTTATAGTTTGTTGTAGCATTATCGGCACTAACTAAATGCAATTCTTATTAAATTAAAATAGATTGTTAAGTCAGACTTGTTTCAAGCAAGTTTAAGTCACGACTAAAAAGGCTATTATTGAGAAAAACGGATGTGTTAAGTAAGACGACCTTGTAGTAAGATAAAGTTAGTGTTCTATACGCTACAGTTACGTCATTATCTGACATTTACTTAAATTAAAAATAAATAAATACTTTACTCGTGTGAGTTTGAAACGTTTTATATGGTAGACCAGATTATATTAAAAAGCAATTTTATGAAGCTAAAAGCTCTTCCCTTTACTGGCATTTACGAAAGACGGCTGATGGTTGATGGCTTGACCAAAACCAGTGAGACAATTTTGTACCACAAAAATTATTGTAGCACTGAAAAAAACACAAGTAATTTTCTTTTCCAACTCAAGAAAGCACTATTCCTTACTAGCAAGCTCTAGTCTACACAAATCTCGTCTAATACTCCTCCAGTGTCATCTCGCACAGTGCTCGTTGAGCATCTCACACCTGACGGGATGAGTGTGAATTGCAGGTGCCTCTCTCTGATTAATGTCCTCTGGCACTCTGCCAGCCGGGCTTGCAACAAGTCTGCCTTCGTCTGCGCAGTCTCCAATGGATTTTTACTCGGAAACGATGTATTGTAAACAATCTTTAGTGGTATTGAAATAAAAGAGACTTTGGACTTCGACTAGTTTCTGATTATCGGTTCAAAGGAAACATCTTGGCGAAATAAACTTGTAGAATGTTGCTGATGGTTTGAAAGACTCCATTGCTTGTTTGAATTTGGCTATCGAAATTATGTTAACCACAAGGTGTTATGAATCATTTGTGAAATGATTTCAGGTGTTATCAGTTCCTTCTTGCAACTCGTTATCGTCTTTGTTCATAACAGAACCACTTGTATTATCTACAATTTCTGCTATCTACTGTAAACTTATTGCCTTTCCACATTCTAACCATTGTGATACCGAAAATAAATATCATCACAAAGCAGCTTTCTAATGTCTAAACACACAGACACTAATAGTATACTTGTACCATCACTCAGACATTTTATCTCCCCGCCAAATCCGAAGACGTTTCTTAAGATTAAATCTCAGATAAAAACCTTGTCCATTTGCATAGCACCTAAATTAAAAAAGAAAAACGAGGTGTTTGATGGCTGATTATTATCTGTGCCACGAATTTTATTGCACTAAAACAAAAATGGCGCTGTTTATTTTTATCCTGTTTGTCGTTAAAATACGGTAATTTTGTTAAATCATCATTTGACGCTGTTCTCCTTTGTTCTTGTCTATACTTTATCACGGTTTATTTCCTTGGAGCTGGCAGCTTGCCGAAGGACATTGTAAATGATGCGATGGTTGTGGTTGCCATAAAAAATATTAAAGCAAAATTATTATGCAACTGCTGGCGATTTCGTTAAAATATTTTACTGTAATTTTATTAAAGTGGCAGAAGTGTCATATAAAATAAGTGGATGTCATCACTCGATAAACGTCACACGAATTCACGTCCATGTCACAGGTGGCGTGTAAAACGTTTTTGAAGATATTTAACAAAATGTTTTTTACTTTTTATGTTCTTGTGTTAACGCATGTTAAGTTCCCTCGCTGTCTCACGTACTCTTTTAACAAAAGTGCATCTGTCTCAAGAACTTCGACCCATTTTGTTCGGTCGTGTTCCGATTAGTCAAGGTGTCCATTCCGGGCGGTGCGGTGTCGTATCAAGCAAAGACACTTGGTGTAATCTGTGTACCATATTTGGCACTACAATTAGCTGTCATTTCATTTTCCTTTGTGCACGTTTTGTCTGTGTTGTTGTAGACTGATGCTTGGTATTTCTTTTATGTATGAAATTTTTGCTGTGTGTTGTTGTATGGTTCATTTATGGGTAGTTCCGTGTTTTTGTTGTATTGTTGTTTATATGCGATCATAAGTTCATCAGCATGAGAAATACCTTATTCGGATCCTTTCAATTAAAAGTTTCAAATTATCACTATCTTAAATTCCTATTTGATATATTGAACCAGTTGCCTTATCTTCCCCATGGGAATTGACGGCTCCATAAATTCTATTAACACCTAACTCCTTAGAAGTAAATAGAAAAAAAAAACAATCGATTAATTCAACACACGATTATTTATTCGAACCTTTCGAAATATAAGACAAGATCTCCCAAACGATTTGTCAATAGTAAAATAATAAATCAAGTGTATTCGTCGAATTTAAATGAGCTTCGATTAAACTGCTTCACATGTACGATATTTATCTTTAAATATGTAAATATGTTGTTTGGTCTGTGTATGATAACTTTGTAAATTAGATATTATATTACCGTTCGTTATGATGTAAATAAGCCCGCCAATCTTGTAAATAAATCATCAAAAGTATTCAGCATTCATTAAAATTAAATGATTGATCAAACAAACTATAATTTCTGAGATAACTTTCATTTCTGCATTATTCATGAATAATCTCTTCGATCTTTGAAATGGAGACATCGACATTGCTCAAACAGAATTAACATGCTGAATACACGAATCAAATTGATCTAAGCCCCAAAAACTTAAAACACGCACGAGGATCTCGCCTCCGATCCCTGACCTCTCAGTTACTGGCAACTCGAGACCGTCATAAAAACTAATTAAAGTGTTACGAACAAAGGATACGCACCAGAACATATTATTATAGAGTTATCAGCCGAACAAAGGGCCGATGTGTCTAAGAAAGCCGTTTTAATGACTCCATAAGCCCTGCGAAGCGTAAACAATGACAACGAGAAGGTAGAAACATACTTAGATGATGCTACTCCTTTTAAGGTGTATAGCCATTAGGTATAAATGGAGAAAGATGAGGTAGGGCTATAGAGTGTAGATGCTTAATGCGTGCAGCTTAGTTTTGAATTCTCATGCATTTGGTAAATGATTACAGGAATTAATGAATATACAGGTATTAATGGCTTTTAATGTCGAAGGAAGCCAACCAAGCAAGATTCAGGACAAATATAATTAGACAAGTCATTCCTTTAGAAATGGAAAAATATCTCAAATAGAGACCAATTTAGTCATTCTGCAAAAATTGCAACCTTTTTTTCTGAAAACACTTTAATCACACTCATTGTTCTAGGCATCAAAAGTCTTAAATTTTCGATGTTGCCAGCTATCATGTGTCAGCGTAAGTTAAGTATGTCGTAGCCTACACCATGTGCGTTTCCAACGATTTATATTCACCGGTGACGGCATGAATACTCAATTTATTTCCTCCGATAATGTCAACCGCTAACCAATGATTATCATCAACCCTATCAGTAACCTCGTGGTAACGCGATACAACTATCTGTCATCGACAACACAATTGATTTTGGTTTGTTCAACTTTGGTCACCAGCGTATCTGTCTTCTGGTGGAATTCCTTACGCATTTCCATGTTCTCACGGAGCTGTAGACGCATTTGTCAAGTTTTATTGTCTTCTTAAGATGGAATTTGTATTAGAATTTAGTGTAGGCATTTGTTAATTGCGTCAACCGTAATGATAACTTTAACGCGAGCAATAATATTTAGTTTAGCAAAGTGCTTATTATCATCGTAATCAGCATTTGCTGTTTCCATATTTTACTACAGTTATTACGTTTAATTTAAAACCTCATTACTTAAATAAGTACTTCAACATTTTGTTACGTCATGTTATGACTTCTACCTATTTCCAATAATGAATTTCCGATCGATCGCATATCCAAACATATGATTATTAATTGAAACCCATAATAAATATTAACTTTTAGAAATTGGATGACTGTACAATAGAAACGGAGGTTACTACGCTTGACAGGCCAATCCATCATACGACGCTTGTACTATGGGTACAGTTAACCTACCTCCAGTCCAATCAGGGTTTTTATTTGATGTCAACGGCCGCTCAATAACGAGACGAGAATCACGCCGTAGACACACACAATCAAAGCAAATAAAAATTATATTAATCACTATCATGTACAATGGAGGTTGTGAAGCGAAAACGATTTTTTTCCTCAAGTAGAACTCGTTCGTTTTTGCATGATACGCAATTACGGCTAACGACTCTAATATAAGTTCAATACGTTTTCGCCATGTCTCTATTGAACGCATTTTAACGGTCGGTGCTAAGAATTCAGCTTTCTAATGCGAGCTTTGTCGTGAGGCTTTGCATTCGGCTTAGCAGTCGATGTGTTTATCAGATTTATCGCTACAATAATTATGAGCATGTCATGACGCTTCAAAAATTTCGAAACTGCATAATCATCTCTGACCTAAAGTGCGTTCGTGGAAATACAAATCGATAATGTCTCGCCGCTTATGGTCGGTGTTCCGTTACGTATTGATGATAGTGTAGCGACACCGCGTTAACAACTGCTAACAAGCCTCACATCGCATTTATTTCGGAAAGCAACCACAACCATGTTATTATGACGTCCCCGTGAAATTCCACGTAACACGCTAAAAATACAACTGACATCTCGAATAAATCTTCAGGTTTTTAAGAGGTCCTGCCGCGACCTCACGTATGTCCCCCTCGCCCAAAAAAACAGAATACATTCACAAAGACAAGAGAATGCTTAAATAACTGTCAGAGCTATCGTGTTTTTGTCAGGTAAATCTCGTTAAAAATTGAGAGGAATGCACAAAAACTGGCTTTCATTTAAACAGCTGTCCGCTAAAAAGATAAAATAAAGGTCCTCACAACGTCCGTGCACTCGAAATGCAAACGAGACGACAGAGATTGGCAAAACCCTGCCACAACGTGCGCTTGACATTCCCAATTTACGTCCTACTTCACTCTGTATTCCAAAAGTGAACTTAAACACTTTTGACATCAAAATCCTTTTCTATTTAGTTCTTTGGCATTATGTCATCGCGTAATAAATTGAATGCAGGCGGCTGCCCATCAATCTCGTTAGCTTCAGTAACCTGTATCTACGTCAATGTCAATGGCTCGACAAGGTGAGGTCGTTTACTATCCATTGACGAATGATTTGCAATTTCGTCGTCGGTTCCTACATTTTGTCGAGTCTTTATAGCCGGCCGGGTAATGATGGCCTTACTCGTGGCCCGGGGTAATTTAGGACTATCAGTTGGCCCCGCTTTCACTCCTGATGAATGACCCGGGTCTCGCGTCCCTTCACACTTCATGACGTGCTATTGAGCGGCACAAATCGCTTCCCTTTCATCGCTCTCGCTGTCTTGTTTACAAGAAATTTCATTTTAAAGGCTCTCGTTAAGGTGTCAACAGCGGTGGCGTCTGCTAGGAGGTTCCAATATAAATTTGCTTCACTCGGCGGTATCAATTTCGCAACCGGCAATTGCTCTGTCAGTTGCGAATTATCAATGCCACAATTACGGTTTTCGATGTTGATCTGTTATTACCATACGTCTGGTATCCGATGCCCGGGGGACTCGACAGATTAATCGATTGGATAGTCACTTTCTCTCGTGCGGGGTCAGGTATTGTTGGCGCTAATGTGACTGGCGACCGTCGACGGTCATCTGCGAAAGTGGTTGTTGTTTAGTGTTATCAGTTTGTGGGTTTCTCTGTAGCATAATAGATGATCGGGAAACGTAATCGTCCTCGTGCCGGCCAAATAAATTTTACGAATATAACACCACACAATAGGACTTAAAAAGTAAGTTAAACGTACGAATCCGACGCTTACATAATCATATGCTAAGAAGATATTTAGAGTACCCGTATCCGCATCTCACGCGATATTTTAGCGAACAAACGATAACTGTTAGTCCAACACGGTTGTTTATTTAATCAATTATTATGAAGCTTATTTTATAACTCGCCGGCCGTCGGTTGATGTAATGCAAATCCGTTTCGTGAACATTGTAGCAGGTATAAATACTTTAGTAATTAGAATTATTAAACGTAGCGGGTGCAACAATTAAAACCTACATCATGTTGAACCATTTATAAATTGGATAAGTTTCCTCTAAAATTTTCCATAACAACCGGAATAAAAATTGAAAAAATCTCGTTGTTTAGCCGAGGAATCTGTATGGAAACAGCTATAGTTACATAGTTTCCCATACGATATAGGAAATAAGACTAATTATGAAACTAGGTAACCTCTAAAAGGAAGTGAAGAAAAAGCGCCATCCTACTTAGTAGTTTTAATATACCTAGTGTTAGTAATTGCTTCTATTTTCTTCTAATCTGAGTTGGTAATTAGACGGCTATTGTAGGGTAAGCTTTCCCAAGTGCTTTCTCTAGTTTAATTAGCGCTATCAATTGTAAACAGATTGGTTCTTCTTGTCAATTTAAGGTACAATTTACACTAAACAATGCTTTAATAGACTATAGAAATTTTCTAGTGTAACGGACCCCTTGTTTGGTATTTGGTTTACAGCCTTTTGAAGAAAATGTATAGAACTTTGTACCTTATCTTATTGTGTCGTTTCTATAAACTTCTTCTGTGTCCTTATTTCCTCAGGCCTCGATTAAAAACAGAAACCTTATTACCGAATCGTGTCACCGAAATATACCCCGCGGTAATTGATGTATTACGTAAATTGATAGCAACCGCTACTTCTTGCTTGCCATCATGCGAATTCATTCACAATTACAAACAAACATTATCGAAGCCAAGCCTTGGTATTTACATTTTGTACCAATCTTAATGGATATCAAGTAGGTTAAAAGCAGCAATAAGGTACTAAGATATTTCAGTAACAAGGATCAAGAAAGCTGCAATACCCGCTTAAAATTCTGGCCTTGAATATTTATTAATATTGAATGTCGATCGAATATGGACCTGTCAGATATTTCAACGGTTCTAATAGGATAAGTTATTTAGAGGCAAAACTGTAGACTCAAATCTTATTTTTTACGACTGATATAATCCATTTCATTAGCAAAAACCGTGGCCATTTCTATTTTAGGGAGTCCTTAACTTCGAAGTGGGTTACCGAAAGAAATTTTATTTGCAATTCAAATACGTAGTAACGGTTTCCTTGTAAGTTCCTTTGTAAATACCGACTGGCAGATAACTCAGTTTACGAACAATAATGACAATATTAATTATTTATTATATAGTTTAACGATAAATACTTGTCAACAGTGTTCTTTGTACTTGATATAATTTACGTTCGAGTGTGCTAATTATCAGTTTCTTACACCTACAAACATAATGGTGCCCTCAATAGTTTACTGAATGTCAATGACCAATGATAATTGAATTCTACGCCTGTTTGATGTCAAATGTGAACAGTTCGTCCTTTTTCCTCCTTTTTATTTTCTTCAGAATTAATGGTGTTTTTCTTCTGGAAGCGGTTATTAAAAAAATAGAAGGAGGAAAAAATAACGTTTCATTTTATATTAGCAATTGGAAAAGTACTTGGTAAATATAAAGAAACAAAATTAATTTGGAGGCATCTGTTTGACAGCGATAAGGTTTTGTTAAATATTGAGAATAATTTGTGGTTATTCCAACAATGTGGCGAAACATTCTGTTATTTATTTTTTTAATTTTTGACTTCCTAGATGTTTCCCTATTAAACAATGTTTATTATTAAAAATGGATTGCAACACTAACCTAGGACAAACAGTGTTCAAATAACGCCTAGCTTGAGATATTATGCAGGAGGCACGCTATGTTATATTATACAGGGTGAAGCTATAACCCGCAGATACCAATTAGCAAGTCTAATAGATGCTGAGAGTCGAGCTATCGCAAGCAGTCTCTCAGCTGCAACGATCGATCGTTTCAAGTGTTCGGATAGCAAATAATATTATGAAAATATCTTAGCCTAGGTAATGCCCGCGGCTTCACCCGCGTGGAGTTCAGTAATCGTCCCACGGGATTATACCGGGATAAAAACTATCCTATGTGTTAGTCCAGGTTATAGACTATCTGTGTGCAAAATTTTATCTAAATCCGTTCAGTAGATTTTGCGTCAAGGAGTAACAAACCATCCATCCATCCATCCATTCGTGCTCACAAACTTAGTAACGAAGTAAGATATTGGTTTTGGTCCTTGGAAGCGACAAAAGTTATTTTTGGCTGATAAAGAACAACACACAATAACACAACGTAACAAACTGAACATAGATGTACTAGATAGATACCGATCCCCATCACAGCTGCGAAGTTTCTAGAAATGTTTAAAGTTTCGAGTTTTTCTGCCTATTGCTATTTCCACCGGCTGGTAGCATAAACGGGAACATAATTCATCATCATCATCTGTCTGGCTTTTTCCCAACTATTGGGGTCCACTGAGGTGTAACCGGATGCAGTATTTTACATGGAGCGACACAAAAAAATGAAGTTGACTTTAATAACGCAATCGAGTAAGTTTTATCAGTGACAGGTAAACACTGTTGCACTAGGAACGTAGTATATTTTGCAGCCACATCTTACTAATATTATAAACTAGCGACCCGCTCTTTTCTTGAATCACTCTATCTACAAAAAAAAACCGCATCAAAATCCGGTGCGTAGTTTTAAAGATCTAAGCATACATAGGGACAGACAGACAGCGGGAAGCGACTTTGTTTTATACTATGTAGTGATATTTGTGAGGATGGATGGAGGAATGGTTGTTTGTTCCTCTTTCACGAACAAACGGTTACACGGATTTGGGTGAAATTTGGCACATAGATACTTTAAATTCTGGATTAACATATAGGATACTTTTTATCCCGGTAGTACGATCCCGTGGGATAATTACCGAACTCAGCGCGGGCGAAGCCGCGGGCATAAGCTTGTTATATAGAAAATTGTAGATTTGACAAACAATGTGTCAAAATAGCATCATTAAAAAAAGTGTTATTTTTATTTCCTTCTTTGTTGACAATGACAATGTAATTATCAGATATGTGTAGCAAAATAAACGGGTTATCTGTTCTCAGACTGGGTGTGGCTGCTTAGCTTGATATTGCGTGATGCATAAATATTATCATACGAATTGATCAAAGATAACTTACCATTTCTGTAAATCACCTAGGGCTAGTGAAAACCCGAACAAAATAAACTGAGAAAATAATGAAGCTATATCCTGTTAGCTACCGCGGCCCTGGAACACAAAGGGCTAAGAAGGAACATGGATGGGTTTTAGTCAGTACAAGTCTGACACTCCCTTCCACGCCGCCCAGAATCGGAGGGAGGGTCATTTTATGATTTCCCAAAAGAAAAATGCTATATCCTGTTATATATGCTGTTAGACTGGAAGTCCCCAACATAATTGGGAAAAGGCTAGGCAGATGATGATTATGATGATCCTGTTGCAAACAATAAACTCACGCCTTTTTACCATGATGGTAGGCAAAAACAACAGAATACAGCTGGTATTCTGTTACGATCCTCACATACTAAGATTATGTGAGGATCGTAACAGAATTATAAGGATTGCTGCGTCCAGGTTCATAAATCTGTTCATACATACGCGTTCTTTCTTTATATCCTTTTCTGACTCTTGTAACAAGCTTTCGGCGGGATTGGTCCAATTCGCGATTAGTCCAATGGTAAAAAAAATGTCCAATTCGCAGTTGGTTCAATTCGCGGTTGGTCCAATTCGCGGTTGGTCCAATTCGCAGTCGGTCCAATTCGCAGTTGGTCCAATTCGCAGTTGATCCAATTCGCAGTTGATCCAATTCGCAGTTTGTCCAATTCCCAGTTGATCCAATTCGCAGTTGGTCCAATTCGCAGTTGGTCCGATTCGCAGTTGGACCAATTCGCAGTTGGTCCAAAATGGACAAAAAGTCAACACAGAGTTTCTCAATAAATCAGATCTGTCCAATACAATCCATAAAAGGAACATTACTTAACCTTTATACAAAGTGCACATAACCTTTGTATTATGCTATCTGCCATGTAAGTCATACATATTAATAAACGATTTATAAACAAGCACATTATGTGCATGTAAACAGGCTAATTCCATACGTCATGAAACGGCTTGGTAAATAGAAACAAGCTAGTACATACATTGAGTCATTTTGTTGGCAGAATGTTGCAAACTTCTTTGCGCTGGATATCAGATGTCATTTCATTTAAAGTTTAATTTGTAAACCTCTCGGATAATGTGTCTATTCTAGGAAGCTGCTAGTTTAGCATCTATGATGACGCCAACATTGTGTCAAATTCAGTCGACAAAATCTACAAATAAAATAATGTTCTGTCATCAATTACAATAGTGCGGTGATCAAGTAAGCTAAGTCCTTTTGGAAGGTCAATAGCCGAATAATATCCTTTTTCGAAAGTTTTTAACTGTCAAAAAAAAGAGAAATAAAAAAGGGAATTCCTTATTCTTAATTTTCAAGACTCAGGTAGTTAGTTACCTTTGCAGTCCTCTTAAGAAAAAAAAAAAATCACAAAAATAAAACGCAGTAACATCCAAAATTCAAATCAAAATTCGGGAAGGTGTCGTTTTCCTTTTTTTTACGCACAAGTGCCATATTTGGACCACATTGCCAACCTGCATATGAATGCATGCATCATAATACATCACACTGTCTTGTATACCTGTATGTCGTAACCGCATGGCGTGTGGAGACACACGCCATGCGGCATTAACCCACCGTCCACCATTTACGTACCGATCATTAATGCTTAAATTATTTCCATCGTATAATAATAGTTTTTATTCGGTTATTGAAAGGCAATTGTTTTCATGTTGACTCTCTTATAAGGGTATTGATGGTTAATTGACACTTAAGATGTATTGATAAGTGCTGAAGAGTGTACGGTATCGTAACTTGTAAGTTAATGCGTTTATTTGGAAGCTGTTTCAAGTCAGACTGAATTTAAAAATGTAACTCTTCGTAAAATATATATTTCATTTCATGTCCACTAGTGTCTTTTATCTTCAAGTCCAGTGATGTTACATAGAAGGACTTAATGCTTCAAGGCATTTTGTCCCAGTCACCTTTTGGTTAAATACACAACATTGTGAGAGGGAAATTTTGTGTGGAAGCAACTAATAAATTATGAAAATACCTCAGTTTACTCTCCAGAGACCTAAATCTGATATTAAAGGCAGCTAAGACCCTTGTCATGAGCCTGCTCGTGTAAGCACACTAAACCGAACTTCTTGTACTCAATTACAAAATAAACGAAAACATCAACATCCGTGTAATCTGAACAATACAGTATTAGCAGCAAAAACCTGGATCCTATTACACTTCACACTGTTGTAAACACAATTAAAATTACAAAAGTTCGTTATAGTACCTAGTAGGTACATTATCAATGGGTTTACGTAACTGACGCGACGGTTTCCGGCGCCCAAATCTTTGTTTTAAAACCTCCTTCATTAAAAACAGTCGGGTAAGTGGCACTCGCACTTAAAAAAACTATTTTAACGCCGCGCTTTCGAGTGCCTACTCTAAAATGTTGGTAGCTACCAAGTTTTTTAACTCGAGAACTGCGATAAAGAAACTTTTAAAACAACGCTATTACTTGACTTTTTAAAGTTGGGATGCTTATTAATATAGCAGTAAAAATATTCATAATACTCGCGAGAAGGAGTTGTTTGCAAAAAGCGGGTTAAACAGTTTTTTTACTTCGAAATTCGTGTATTTTTTTAGCACTACATCCGTTGAGAGTTGAGTGAACTAGATTTAATTTAAAGTCAACGATTCTTTAACAAGACAAGCAAAAATGGATTGAAACAAGTTTTTGATCTACAATATCTTAAAGCATTCTTTCTAATGTCATAGAAAAATCTTAATTCTGACTCATTCGTCATCAACACACAAGCATACTAAGCACACAAGTGCTTAGTATTTCTTCACTAATTTTCACATCATTCGCCATTGTTGACTAAGGGTTATAGGTTACTGGGTAACGCTCGTCACAGCAATTAGTTCTCTAGAAGAACTAACTACTCGAGACATTATGGTGCCTCTTAAAAATGTTCATCAAAATAATATTGTGGTTTAGTAGATTCTAACTGTTCTTATGCTTGACTGCCAGTACGCAGTTTCATCATTAATCAATGAGTCTTGGTGCTTGTACGCATTTTCATCATTGATCAATAAGTCTTGCACCTGTACGCAGTTTCATTATCAATGAGTCTTGGTGCTTATACGCATTTTCATCATTGATCAATGAGTATTGGTGCTTGTACGCATTTTAATCATTGATCAATAAGTCTTGGCGCTCGTACGCAGTTTCATCATTGATCAATGAGTGTTGGCCTAAAATAAATACTTCTTCTTTTTCAACAAGGACTTGATAAGGATTATGTGATTCCAATAGTCGTTCAGTATTCAGTGGTCTGAAAGTCTGACAACAAGAAGTATCGTATTACCCTGTACTAACTGGGTTGTGGAGGATAGATAGGCTGTCGCTCCATGTAAAATACTAGGATTCAGCTGCATCCGGTTAGATTGGAAGCCGATCCCAATATAGTTAGGAAAAGGTAGGCAGATGTTTGTGTTATTCCAATATTATAGTTTTCCTTTAATTTACTCAGTTACAAAACCTTATCAAGACTGAGAGGTTCTTCAATTTCCATACCACCAACCGTATCTAAACAGATTTTCAATTCATTTTTCATTGATACACTATCAGAGTGCCTTGTGCAACATCGTCGTTGTTTTCACTACAAGTATCTCCGTAGTTCATTTCACGCACGAGCGGCTTCTGGAGTTCGTTATAGAATATCTCTGGGCGATGATTGTGGAGGCTGTAACGAGACGTGGTAGGTGAAAGACGTTGCTTTCATAAATGGTGGGATTATATATTAAAGTCTGTCGCAATGGGACTTAAGACTTCCTGAATAAAAATTTTCAAGTAGCGGTAGGTTAATTATTGTTTTTATTATTTTACTTTTACTTTTTTCTCTATTATTTTAGTCATATAATTGCAAGCCAAGTATTTATATTCTTCTTACTTTGATTAAAGCGGTGTTTTTTTTTTTTTTTTTTTCCTAATTAGCATAACGAATCAATTGTTAATTAATTGAGGAAGAGCGAGGTTTATCCCATCACAAGTATCTTCGGATTACTTTCTGAGAAGCCCCGGCAACTTATTTGTATTGATTTAAGATAAAAAACACATTTTTTTTTATTTTTTTTTTATTCAAAGTCTATACGTGAGGATTTGTAATTGGCTTTCTGGTGACTATGGTTTCCTTGTTTGTGTGTTTTTATTAGCTGTAAGCCCTCCATCTACTAAAATAAATAAATAAATAACTGGAAGCCCTTAAGGCTGTACGAAATGATAGGTAATGTTGATCACAAGTTGTATATCAAAATGTATTTGATCTGAATATGACGGTGATGAACCAAACACAGACAATAACATTAAACTATCATTAACCTTTTGAACGCCATTGTCACGTATACGTGACAAGCAAGCGCGTGCCCTGTACTCCAAACGACACTAATATGTGACAAAATGGTAGGTGAAATTGTGGCTTGGCGTGGAGGGCACGCGCGTGCATTTATGCTCTGGCGTTTAAATGGTTAAAATGTAAAAATATGATATGAAACAATCAAGTTACAACACATAAAAAAGATAGTAACAAGACTATTTCTGCAACTTATTTATTTACTACTGTTATCATTATTTACGAGAAGCGAATAAAGATTGAAGCGATAGAAACAACGCTACGGTTGACCGCCCCAAGGCGCACGAGTATTTAGCATTGACTTATTGAAATATCGAACATTAATATTCAAAATGTTGTTCCAAAGGCAATTTCTAATTGCTTTGAATATTAGCAAAAGTGGATGAATTTAATAGCTTTGCCTGAAGCGGTACATACGTGATTTTCGCCATTGAACAATCTTTTAATTGCTCTGTTATCGTTCTACTATGTTAGATCCCTATACAATTATCTAGTAGCAATTTCAAAAGTGAAAGTCCAATTTTCTAATACTCCGATAAAGGTTTTGATACTTTCCAAATAATTCGAACTTAAAATTAAGTTTTCCACATCCAATTCTGATTCAGAATAGATAAAGTCATTTCATGCTATCGATTTACTTTTCAACGGAGATGCATTAAATGTAGTAGCATCCAATTATCTTGTTTACGTAACAGAGCCATTGTATTATTCGGCCAATCATAAACAACACGAATGAAGAATGAATGTTGAAAAACAGTATTATTCAGTTTAAGTAAGATAAATTGTAGGAGGAAGAGAACGTGGGCGAATGATGCAATGTTTTAATTTTTATCTGTTCTAGGCCTTAATAATGATAAATGCATTCAAGTTCATGCAATGATATGTTACTAATGATTGTAATGTATCTGGTTTAAAAATGTATGCAACTGAACCTGTAGAGAATCCTAAGCAAGTTACGCAACTGTTTACTGATTCAAAGATTCATATCAATCAACTGGACTATCACAATCCATAGCTGGACATAGGCCCCTCCCAAACTGCACCATAGCACTCTTTCCTCCGTCTTCCGCATCCATTGTGACCCAGCCACCTTTTAAAGTTCGTCGATCCCTCTAGCTGGGGGCGTCCCACACAGCACACTGCGCCGTTGATGATAAGATGCATAGTATACTTAAAACGATCCCACAAACGAATCACACATTACCAAATGATGCTTGACCATTTCTATTCGTAGACGTCAGAATATGCCTTTTCCGAACAAAAACACCATCCTTTACACAATCAGCTTCATCAACCCTTATTCAATTCGAAACGCAATCATAATCATTATTTATCTCGCCTCCTCTTTCACTTAAATTACAAAGTCCTGTTCAAATTGAAAAGAGACGGCAACATCGTTAAGAATTCATTAATGAGTCTAATTGACATCACTTCATTCAGTAGCTTGATTGCCTCGTTGAGTCCGTTAATTGGTATCAAGGCTACAATTTATCTATCATTTACTTACATAATCATCAGGCACACTTAAATGAAGATATCAACTCTAGTATTGCATTCTAGGACATGCAACGCCTTGAGTTTATTCTTGGTCTTTTAGCCAGTTTTGTATAAAAACGTTTTCATGCCACTTGATTGATATTTGATTAAGTAAACCCAGTGTATTATGCAAATTAACTACTATTTCTATCTGTTGACCTCGATGATTCTGTCTTTAATTCATTCAAAACCTAACTATTCACCTACTTGATCCTGCGGTAACTTTTAAATTCACAAAAATTCGGGTCACGCTTCTTCAAAAAGGATCTCGTTGAGTGTCCTAACAAGCAGGAAACGGTACCTAATTCGATAATTGTTCGAATTCCGTCTCACTAATCGGATAGTTTCCGAGGACAGTACTAGCCGCTAGTAGCCAGGCTAGTGCAATTGTCGGTAATTACGTGTTGGTCATTAGCCACTTGAATTGGCGGTCGAGTTCCTCTGGCTCCCAGTGTGTTTATCACTTGAGACACTCGACGTACTTTACTGGGCGCGACTAGACAAACTTTGATTTTAGGTAGAACGAACGTGATTTTATTGACAATCTCTTGTATCGCGTATTTGTTTAGAGAAGTGCTGTTTCAAGGTCAGAGCCAAAGCTTCTTTGCGAGAATTTGTTTGACAGAGCTACTATTTATATTGGCAGAAGTTTTTACAGTAATACCAAGTTTAACCGAAAAAATAAAAGGCGCACAAAAAAATATAAGTAGGTAATACGGAAAACACAAAAATAAAATCTACAAATTATGACCCGTTACAGACGTAATAAGTTAGTAAAAAAGTTTTTTCCATGAAAATGAGGTCTGTTAAGGCTGCCAGCGTATAAACGTTCCGTGATGGTATCAATAGATTTGAGTTCACCGCGGCGTCGGGGATGGTAAACAAATTTTATGGGTATGTAGCCCATGAGGTGCACTAGTCACGGCATTGTTGTGATACTGCTGCCATACACGCACTTAACACTATATAGCCAGTAGAAATTCATCCACGGAAAAAGAATAACGTTTAAAAGAAAAGTTAAAAGAAAGAAGATTCAAAAGCTACAAAGAAAAGCTCATGAATACAGGTTTGATCAAAGTTAGTTCATTTGCATTGATTTGATTATAATTCAGGTTATAACAGCAGTGTTCCAAAATTGGGTTTCCAAGGCTACAAGAAGAGTTCTTTAACCTATACCAAACTATATTTACCGAAACAACCTCTTAAAGACTACTCGTGTTAATTTTATTACCACAATATAAATAAACTATTAAACGGGCTTTTATAATGAGGTTCCCAATTAATTTACAGCCTGCATAACTTCTGACACTACATGTGAATCATTAACATAGTCGTGATGTGTTGCTTACACGTTGTCCGTCTGTGTGACGTTCACCTCACTGTTGTTGCTTGTCTAGTCGTGTGCTGCACTAGTGTTCACTTCACCGACATCATCATCATCTGTGTGAAAAGCTTCGTCGTGCAAACCAGGATCAGTCTCTTCAGACGTTTTTACAATGCCACCGTTTCTTCGTCAGGTTACTGATCGGATCATCAACTAAAAATGACGATTGACAGAGCCGGCCGGCCACCAGCCCCTAGGCGGACCTCCTCCACTTACAGAAGCTACGATGAGCTCGGGGTCATCGACCGCGCGAAACCCTTGAAGTACAGACATGGAGGCATTGAAGACCTCACTGGCATAGAACAGAACAGAGCTTACAGGACATATGAACCACAAAATATGGATGATATAACTGTTATCAGTTCTGAAGAAGTTCCGAAGCCGAAAAAGAAAATAGCTGAGGGTCTTGCTAATGGTTTTAGAAGAACATTCTCTGTGAGAAGCAGAAGAAACACGGAACCGGAAGGAATACCTTTAGATACTTTCAATGTGACTTGTGAGGAGAATTTCGCGACTGTGAGAGGAGCGCCTTTCGGGAGGCGCCGGTCTCTGTCGAGGGATAGAGGGTCATCGCTGCTAGGCCGAAGTTCTTCGGAGGGAGATGTGAGGATGGTCCCTCCCCGGGCCCCACCCGCCGCGCCCGCGCCTCGTCTCCACCGCTGTCTGCGAGCTCTTGGCGGCAGCTGGAAGAATCTTTTACTATGTGAGTCCTCGAGATATGTGGTGTACCTGCTTTCTTTATTAATTCTGTACCTATATTACTGGCGACGGACTCGCCCAGGAATAACCGCTAAGCAGCCACAGACCACTGTAATTAACATCATCTATTAACCGTGTCTAAAAACGTAACCAATGCGTAAACATAACTCTTAACCTTTACAAATCCGGTTTGTTCTCTCATTATTGTGTTATTTAAATGGTAGTTAACCGTTTACTGCTCTCGGCTTGTCTGGGTTAATTATTGGTGTGACGGGTACAAATGACCACTAGGAGCTTAGTTAGTTTGAACCTGTGATTAACCGCGTAGCTTAACCGAATTAAAAGCTTTCTTTTATGTAAATTAACTGATTGTTTGTACTGCCAAGTAGGGAGGTAATTAATCTTGGATTAGACAGTGTGGCTGTATTTTATTGGGAAATGATACCGCTTAATTAAGTTTGACATAATAGCTGGATGATATTGATGGTTCATTAAAGTTTATTGTAATTTATCGCCCCCATGGCGCCTGCGCTCGCTAATTGACCATAAAGTTTACTACTCAAAAGAACAAATTAGGTGATCAATCTTACTTTTGGTAAACAAACCATTATGTGTCCGTGCCTTATCTGTCTAGATTCAAATTCGGACCCTGAACGCCAAACATCTTGCATATTGGTTCACATAATCGTTATCGCGAGTCCACGATGATCTGGACGTAACTTCCTTTAGCCTTGACACTTAGCGTGCGACGGTGTGTAACCAGCTTTATCGCGACATTTTACTTACAAAGAATTTGTTATACTCCGTGTAGGTGGCAACACTCGCAATCGTTTTTTTAAACCTAATTAAAACTGCCAAAGCCTTGAGTTTAAGTTAACACAAACATTTATAGTGGTATTATCACATAAATGTGAATATCCTGACCATATTTTGTGTCAAAATTGAGGTTTACGCCTCCAACTTCGCCTACATGAAGTGTAGGATGCGTATCACATATGAAATTGTATATTAATGTTTTTATATGGTGAATTATTGTTTTTAAGCCTATATGGATGTGTAAATGGCAATTTTATCTCTGTTTTGACATTTTGTGGCTACCCATTGACTATTTAACACGAATTTCTGCTTTATCCGTAAATTCCGGTTTAGGAACAGTAAGTATGACAAAATATATTTGGAGACAAAATAGTATGCAAATTACATCTAGAAAAAAATGTAAGTCGAAATTTGTCTAACCAGAAAAAGTCCTTTACTGATTACTTCCTTAAAGAGAAAGAAGAGCAAACAAGGCCACAAAAAACCATAGCCAATATAAGCTCTCCGTTAATTAATGAACACATAACCTTTATGTATGTAAGCTGTTATCTTGTGTAGTGTCGCGTAAGCCGTGTTAACCCCCTGCTGCGAGTGGGTTCATTAAGAAAATTGCCTTTTTAATTTTCCTTTACACTGGCTTTACAAGCCCTTGTCGAACAACACACGGTTTAGTTGAACTGAATGCTCTAGTTTTGTCGTGAAAACATGTGTTTAACATGAACATGTAGTATCTGTCTAGCTATAACTATTTTCAGTCTGCCAACTGAAAAAAAACGTAGTCACTCTAAGCTTTTCCAGTTAAAGTTTATTGGATACTAAAGTCTCTTGTAGATAGATTAACGTTAATAACAATATTCAATGCAATAATACTATAACTGCAATATCAATAGTTTTATTGCGGCTTTAAAAGTGACTTGCTATCTCAAGTTACATTTGATTTTCTCTGAATGCGATCAATAGAAATATAAGATGTCGTAATAATTTCAATATTTTGTTCTCAAAATATCAGATCATAGAAACATCACCGTGTAATAAATAGCCCTATATAATGCCCCATATCAAGAACATTTGGCAACAGTAAACACTATCAGTATGTCGACCCCATACGAATAAAAAATATTAATGTCGTCTACATAATCTGGCAGAGTTACAAATGTACGATACTACATGTTTACTTCAATATTTTTCACAATATCTTACGTAATATTTGTTTTTCTGAATCTTGCGTCATGTTAACTCATGTTACAAAATAAAAGGCATTTGATGTGTTTTGATAAAAAACAATTGCTTCTTAACAATATTAAAGTAATTAATCTTTCTGACCACATTTGGCAACAATACGATTAATCCCCCCTAATGGGGGATATTCTGCCCAGGGATATTCAGAATCCGTGATATTAATCACGGATTCTGAATATCCCTTTCCGTAATATCACGGGCAGCGTTTGAGGGTTGTCATTCTTGTCAACGACTATCCCTAGACGGACACCGACAGACGGTTGCTTGTGGGGAATTTTAGCGAAATTACTTTTGTTTGTAGGACATCTGTTGTCATTGGTATTATCTTGTTGATTAATTATTTAATTCCTATTAGAAATTTGGGATTCGGATGACGTTGGAGGGATTTCAATTCTTGTAAAGATTTTGATGTCAAAAACTTTCTATAGATACGTACAAAAGTATGTTTTCTGAACAAGTTTAGCCTATCGTTTAAAATTGTCTTTACACCTCCAACAACTGAAGAGATATTCATTAAATAGCCATCGGAATAATGACGCTGATTCATTTCAAAGGAATCTTCACATAATAACACTCACGAGATAACTACATGAGTATGTATGAGCACTTCATGACTGTACCATTACAAACTCCCATTTTA
This sequence comes from Noctua janthina, assembly GCA_963576755.1. Lineage (NCBI taxonomy): Eukaryota > Metazoa > Arthropoda > Insecta > Lepidoptera > Noctuidae > Noctua > Noctua janthina. The sequence goes on from OY755055.1 coordinate 14,435,371, forward strand.
AACAAACAACTAATAATGCAACTCTACAAAAAGGTTCCCTAAATGAAAATCAATAAACACTTATGAGTACACTCGCGGTTATAACAGTAGTTATCTATTTTTTTATTTACAGGGGGCCTTTCTAGCCACCTCGCGTAGTGGCAAGGTCCCGTTGATATTGTGTGTTGAGCTATAAGCATGATATCTGCACATTCCGTATAGTCTTTTGCCAATTATTTTACCTCTGTCATAACATAAACCTTATGACAACGGTTATAAAGGTCACAGCACTGCAAAATCAGAGATAATTTAACAATAAAACGATAGTTGATAACCAAGTGATGGACCAAGCAAGTTTCCAAGCCTTTCCGCGCCATTTTAGAATTCTCTTTAAATTTGGAATTTAGAATTCTAGAATGTTATTTTTAAACGGTCGTAATTGTAAACGATAGGTCGTTGATCGAGTTAGTTTTCTATTTTTAGAAAGTCTGTTTTAGTATTTTTCTTAAAACTTTTGCAACATGTTGTTTCCAAATTTTGTGGTGTTTCTCTTTTGTATGTGGTTTGTCCATTTCTGCTATTGAAACGTACTTGGTAGCTTATCTACATCTAGTACTAGGGGCAACTACTATTACCAATAGGTACCGAACCTGATTTAGAAGACTAAAGATTATCTATCCCTTATTTTTTCTCCTTAGAGATCTACGTTTTAGAACGAGCATCTTGCACCAACTTTCTGACTAACTGGCTCCTTTAGGCTGAGGCCAAACGAGCGTAAAGTCCTGTTAATACCTTCCGACGACACAAACTGAGTTGTACCACACGGCGACGCACTTTAGTATGAAACCGAATGCAGCTTAAATTCTGCGACTCATTTTACGCGACTCACAGCTCAAAAAATTACGCTCGTTTGGTCTCCGCCTAAGTTCTTAACAGTTAAAAAGTTCCTGTAATTTAAACAAATACTGAGTTTCTTATAACCAATCATAACACATAACATGGTTGTAGCATCAAAATAATATATAACTAATCCAACACGCTAATACCTTGTATCACAACATAACTGGAGTATAGAGATTACCCTCAGATTATTAGGTCAGACCGATGACACAGAGATTGCACCGCGGCGTGTATGACCGGTAAAAAGGACATAAGCGGTGCCAATAACCGTCCATAGCCGTCCGGCCGCTACGATACGTGTTCCAATGATCACGGACGACATCATGTTATGATGGATATTATTAAGTTTGTCGTTGCCTACGATAATGATACACACGGAATTTTCAGCTCATCTAGTCTAGAAATGTAGGAGAATTCTCAAAACTTCAAAACAAGAAAATCAATGAGTGAATTCGCTCTAATATCATCTAGAAATAAAATAGTCAAATTGAGTAACTATCTTTTGCCTACGGTTTTGGCCTCTTCGCCATTTAGGTGTTCAGGTTTTTTTTTTCTGAGATCAAATATATCCCTGCCTCTGCTGGTAATTATCGCGTCATTTAAAATTATAAACACTGTACCTAATTAGCTGACAATACAAATATAGTAGTAGTAGGTATATCAATCTTATACCTACATACATATTTTTTCACTTATCTCCGTCCTCTGTCTCAAACAACACGCAGCACAATGTTTATTAACATAAATCAAACCCAAGCAACTGCTCATAACAGTAGGGTCAGTAGGTACCTTTAAATTGTTCAAACCCAACCATTTCTCGTATCAACTGCTCAACTGTGGTCACAAAGGTCTAAATTCATTACGACACCAATATAGTTGAACTCACAACCCCCACTATTAATAATAATAACTACGCCAGGCCTGTTCCTAATTTCTGTCTTATGAATAATATGGATTTCATCCTTCTAGCTTACAATTCATCAATTTGTGGACGGCTGAGGCGAAGACAAGCCTGAAATTCATTAAGGTTGGTAGGTATGCGTTGACAGATGGTTGGAAATAGCAGGCTATGAAATAGGTTCTGATTTTCGAAATTTCAGGCGCACCTGAAACAAATGAATGTCGAAATTGAGAGTTCTACAAAGTTCATTACGGTAAACGTTTGAAGAACCTTACTTATACATGTGTATTATCTTACTACTATTATAACTGCGAAAGTTTGGATGGATGGATGGATGTTTTTTACTCAATCACCCGTTTAATCGGACTCTGTGGCTGCTGAGGAATTCCTGATGGAAAAACTTTTGCCCGACTCGGGAATTGAACCCAGGACCTCATGCTCAGCATTCGCGCTTGTGACCACTGGACCAGCGAGGCAGGCATTGCTGATAAGATGGCACAATGTCTAAAAGCCCTCTGCTTATTGCTACTGAAAACTCACCACAATGTAGCCAGTTAAGCTGATGAATTTTAGCATTGAAAAGCTCTTTCACAGTAAAAGAAAGCGACAATGAAAGGTTCAAGCTTTCAAATAAATGCTTTGAATAAGAAACATTTAATTATCCAAAGGTTAGACATTAATTGAGAATACTAATTAGCTCCTGTCTGAGGTATTTAGTTGGAGGTTTCACAGTTTAATTATAAGCTTTCATGTGAATTCCCTTTCTAGCCTTGTGTGAATAGTGTGATCATTAACCTCAGTTTAGATTATGTGTTATTTGAAGTTTCCCATACAATTAGTTAAACGGCAGGTTACTGTTGGTGGTGTACACTAGAGATGGAAAGATTCCGACCTTGATGCTTCTCGATGATTTGCGGAACCTTGAACTGATGTGCAAATCCTCATACATCTTGGTTTTCATTAGCAAATTGTCATGATTGTTATGATTTTCTAGGATATAATACAGGCTCAGACACGGACTAAACCGCTAGGTCCAGAAACTTGACATTTTAACTGATTAAAGTTGAGGTTCCTAGTTATTTTTGCCAAAGATAAATTCTATCAGGCATGCGGTTTGTAGATCGGTAACTAATAATTAAAACGCCATGGTTTCATGTACAACTACTCGAACCTTGCATGCAGGTCTGCTAAAGTCATAAAATTAAATAATATAACATAACAACACGCCTGTAATCCCCGAAGGGTTAGGCTGAGGTGTACCTAATAGTACACCCACATTTCGCCATGTAATAGAGAGCGAGCATGTTGCCAACCGGGTACAAATCCAGACTCCGAGGCTGCTACTGGGAAATTCCTGACGGAAAAACCCAATAACACTTTGCCCGATCTGGACCGAACCCAGGACCTCAGCAGTTGCGCTTGCGACCACTAGACCAACGGCGAAGTCAGTTAAGGTCAAACATAATATTCATCTAACGAAAACCAATAACAATCAATAATTGCAGATACATCATAATAAACAAACTTCGCATGCACTACGCCACAGTAGACATATTAGTATTATGTACAGTATTTCAACTGGGAACAATTTAATGATTGACAAGGGCTCACACACTGACTAAGCTTGCTTCAGGTTACTCGTGATTAAGTCGGAGCTGTCACGTCGAGACAAATGTTTACGTTTTAAATATCTATGTCATCGTTATCTGCCGAGTTTATTAAAAAAAAAAAACATAGGTTAAGGTCGGCTTCCACTTCCAGTCTAACCGAATGCAGCTGAATACCAGTATTTTACATGGAGCGATTGGCTATCTGACCTCCACAACCCAGTAAGTGGGTAATACGGTAGCCCTTGGTAAGGCTGATATCAGACTTTCGGGCTTCTGACTACTCGTAAAGACTGACATTACAGGTTAGGCAGAGGTGTACCTAATAAAGTTCAAGTTTAAGTCCCATGTAATAGGGGGCGAGCCTATTGCCATCAACCGGACACAAAACCAGACTCCTGAGAAACTCCTCATGGAAAACCAATAAGAATTTGTCCGACCAGGGAATCGACCCAGGATCATGGTTAGCAGTCGCGCTTACGACCTCTTGACCCACGAGGCAGTCTACGAAAAGGGCCTAGTTGGTTTACTGGTTACCTTTATACTGTGGCTACGCATACTCCATGTAATAAGAAACAACACAATCAATTGCTCGCTGGTCGGCAAATGTCAATTACAAAGCAATCAGATATAAATAGCGTGTAATAACAGTAAATCACTGGCTTGTTACTTTAATATACAAGGATTTGTTTATATTTACTGTGTACGGGATGTTTCATAATTCGTGTAGCACCTGTCATGTCATGATTGATTACTGACTGACTGATGTAGACTGGCAAGAAACTTAGAATGGCCGAATGTCTACTCTATCCGCCTTCTGCTTACTTGTTTCTTTTTCTTCTAGTCGATGGTACTAATAAACTTTATTGGCGTAATACATTCATTACTTCCCTAAGCCAAAAACTAATACTATACTATACATCACATACGGGGTGAAAGGGACACCGACGCGAAAACGAGGGACACCAGCCATGTATTCAGTACATCATTATGTACGAAAAAATACATATAAATAAACACATAGAAATTTTTAATCGGTTAATATAAAAAAATAAGCTGTTCCATACATTTTGATCGTGTAGGTAACAGTGGCGAAAGTTCCATACAACTCGATTCCTACCGGCTTCACTTTGAAAAATGGCACAGTCAGTATTCTATAGACAAATAATATAATCACATTAAAGATATGTACTCCGGCTTACCTCTTACAAAAATTGACCCTTCGCTACTGGTAGGTAATGCACTTTTGTAGGAAACAGCTGTTTTTTTTTAATAACCGATGAAACATTTCTATGTAGGGCTCATAATGATGTACTGAATACGTGGTAACCGTTTTCGCGTCAGTGTCCCTTCCACCTGTATAGGTATCGTAGTTCGTTAAAACTTTGAGTGCTTCTTTTGTTTCGTATGTCCCTGTAACATAACCAGAGGTCGGAATTAGGTAGAGTTATTTATGTACTTGCATCGAAATTTTGATATTAATATGGATCTTCCCGGGATTTATAATACAATCCCGTGTGGCCAACAATATTACAAATAAATAATAATAAAAACCTCAGAGATAGATAAGACAAATAAAACAAAGATAATTAACATACAATTTTCATTAGTATTTACATTAATTCACAATACAATTTTTTATTTACGTTGCCACACACTAGGATTTTTTCCTGTAACGTGGATGCGTTTACAAAGATACACAAATACCCAGACCCGGAACAACTACTTGTAGATCATACAAATATTTGTTACTTGCGGGAATCGAACCCGCGACAATTTTTCATTAACTGCTGCGCTGCGTGCGCATGATGTCCGATGTCGGATGGTTTAAATGTATACAGAGACCCAGGTATATCATTTCATTTATTCATTTTTGAAATAATATACCTTGATCTATGTAGACATGATGTTTCTCGAAAAAATAACGTGAATCGTGAAACATCATGTATACAGAAATCAAGGTATATATTTATTATTACTATACCTATATATGACGTAACCCTCCGCCATGTTGTTTTGGACATTTCGACTAAGGGCCAGTGTTGAATAGGTGGAGTGCCAGTGTTTATGCCCCACAGTGTGAATGAAGCCGTAAATTCTCTTCGCTGGAAGTATTATCAGGTTTTGTCGTAAATGGGCAAAAAGAGACCATTAATCTAGATATGGTGAGTTAGGGCTACATATTGTGACCGTGCGGGTATTATTTATAGACTCAAGTATTTATTTGACAAGTTAAAGTAACACATGGATCAAATAACTTAAAAATTTCTTACTTCAAGACTGAAATGAAATTCAGCTCAATAAACTCAATTCGCTAACATTGAAGTCTCTCTTAGTTCGTTTTATAGAACTTTTCATTATGTTACATGAGTTTTAGGGTTCCATTCCTAAAGGGTAACCTACGGGACCCTATTACTAAGCCTTTGCTGTCCGTCCGTCCGTCTGTCTGTCAGTGGGCTGTACCTCATGATCCGTAATAGGTAGACAGTTGACATTATCACAGAATGTGTATTACTGTTACCGCTATAACAACAAATAATAAAAATAAATTAATATTAAACGGGGCTCCCCTACTGAACCCTTCATGCGCGAGTCCCACTCGCACTTGGCCGGTTTTTTAAACTTCATGATTGTACAATAGTGGTACATAGCACTCAATGCCACAAGGCAACAATTTTTCTTTACAGTATATTGATATTGTGAAGAAAAAATCAACAAAGTTCGAAATCGTAGAATTTACTACCAATTGTTTGCATCAACATAAGAAAGAAGTGTTCATTGTCTCCCAGATGTTTATCAGTATGTCCCAGTTTTAATTTCACGTGAATTCGCACTGATCACATGTTTCCAAGTCCTATTGTTTTCGCACTCATATAAACTTGCTTTAATTGACATACTGTATGAAAGTAACGGTAGGTCTTGCGACGATTTACAATCGGTATAAAGTTTCGGTAACTTTCAGTGTGCTATCGAATGTCGAAGATATACAGATTTCTTATTTTCATCGATATTTTTCTCAATGAAGTTCTATCTACAGCTGATGACGTAAATTGAATGACTTTATTTGACATGACATGAAAAATGCAGTTTCTGTCTTTCATGGCTTCTAATTACACACTTAGTTTTCATAAAAGTAGTGTAACACTTTATTATGAAACACAATCGAAAAAGTCATCTATTTAAAAAAAAAAAACTAATCATGAAATGTAACAAATACAACAATGGCTGCTTGAATAGGCCTGTAACAGAACACTGAATACATCTATCAACACTAATAATTTTATCAAAACGCGCGTACATCACAATGGGACATCTCAAGCAACAAAAAGTTGACAATATTTTAATAATTACCCGCTTTTGTCCTAAAAAAAGTCTCCCCCCTCTCCAGACATTGGACAAAGCATTCGTGCAAACATTTATAAAAAGTTAAGCATTCCGTTTTTCTCGGCACGATTGTCCCTCCCTTTTAGGGAGTAACAAGAGGACATTTGCATTTAATGGATAGCCTAGCAGGGATATCATTTTTGCACTGGTTTAATAAGGGAATATTTATTTTCTGATGTTTTTGTGACTACTTGATTTGGGACTGCCTCATTGCTCTAGTGGTCGCAAGCGCGACTGCTGAAAAGGAAGTCCGGGGTTTGATTCCCAGGTCGGGCAAAGTGTTATTAGGTTTTTCCATCAATAATTTCTCAGTAGAACGGATTTTGGATTTACGCCCGGTTGATGGCAATAGGCTCGATCGCTATAACATGGGACTTGAACTGATGCTGTGATTCGAGAAACGCACCCAAATGCAAACGCTGGTAATGCAAAAAAAGACAGTAGCGAAATCTATCTATAGCATATGTAGAGCCATTAGTTCTCCCATATTTGTAAATCAAATAATTACCATATTCTCTCTTTTCCAATCAATGTAAAACAGCAAAAGCTGGTGACCTTATCTGAACAATAAGAAGAATAAATTAGAGACTTAATAGTTTACATGATTCTCACTGTATGACCATATACGATAACAATAATAATTTAACTAATTAACTAGGACGTTCCTCTCTCAAGAGCTCTGACCACCGGTAGCTCGGAACCTGTTCCCGATGCTGGTGGGCTACTATTTTCTATATTTTTTAAGGTTTTTGTATAAAATTTTTGTTAATAAAACTATTTAAAAATGTAAATATATGTTAGAAAAATGAATAAAGGAAATAATATTTAAGAAGCAAATATAAATAATAATGGAGTCGAGTCTACAAAATTAAATCGAGAAGTTCCTTTTCAATATCGTCTGTTCTTTCGTCTTTTCACTTATACTTTTTTTTTTTTCAAAAAATCAAACGGTTTGTTTCGCGACAACTCGCATAAAAACTCGGACCTCGTATAAATTCTTTGGGTACGTCGACTTGGATTCTCTGAGCTATTATTTGAAAGCATGTGCCCTTTGCAGACTGCCTTCAATACCTTTATTGTTCGTCCTTATACGCTTGGCCCTTTGTGTCTACCCTCCAAGAGAGGGCAAACGGCAAAAGTGCTTAACTCCGTTTTTTATTTATTTGAAATAAATCGTTTAATGACACAATAGGACAAATTGTAGCATTGAAAGAGTTGCTTTCTTCAAATAAGAAACGCTCAGTAAATCTGGCATCAGATGTCAATTCCAATAACTCATTTATAATGGAACGAATAGGTCAGAAATGCGAAATGCCTCACCCTCTATTGCGATTTCACCAAACAAATAATAATAATTTCCTGACTACTACCTAAGGAACTAATGGCAAAAATATATTCTTTACTAAATAATATTTTTCCTTAAAGGAAAACACTTAAGAAATAAGTAGATCCTTCATGACTCTCTTAGAAAACTCTCTAAATATCAAATAACGATTTCACATCAAACTAAGAAAATATAACAAAAAAAAGTTCCAAGAAAAATAATAATTGAAATGTCTACTAAAGTTGTCAAAATAACGATATTTGATTTACCTCCTTTTGACGCTGAACCGTGGCCTTGTGTGTGGGTGAAAAACTTGTTCTTAACTTTAGAAAAGTGAGAATAGAGTTGATTTTCCTTTGTGATAGTATGAATACGGTTATTAGGTGGAATTAGCCGAAGTTTTGCGACACACGTGCGAGCGATTACAATGGATTAAGAACCTCTCCCTTTCTATACAAAATTTGATCTATTGAAGTGTGGAGTTGGGAAGTTTGAGAAATTGCTCTATTACGAGTAAATAATATAAAGTTTGGATGGTCGTTTATTTATTGTTGTTGTTTTTGTTTCAGGTAAGTACTTCGAGCAGTTAACCCTATTCTACCGGAGCATGTAAGTGGAGTTAGAGAGTGTTTGAAACTCATTTGTTTGCGACTTTTCAAGTGGTTCTAAATCGGAGCTGCTCCTCGCTAAATTATGTGAAAGTAATTCACTTGCTACTCTTACTAGGTAAAGAGCACTTATGATCATGAAAATTTTAATATGCAACGATAGCTTACGGGAAAAATAAATAATCGCAGTATGTTTTCACGAGATTAGAAAAATAAAAGACAAAATTCCAATCCTTTACGACTGGCTTTATTGGTAAAACTAAACTGGTCTATCTATTCCTGCCTTTGAGAGCACTCTAGGCACAATAGACGTAACATCCGCCAACCGGATGCATTACCCAGATACAGCTAACTGAACGAAAGTGAACCAGAAAACAATTACGTTAGATATAAGTCGTGATATGGACTTAGTATCGGTCGTCAATCGCTGCCACCTGATCCACGATGTGATCGGTGTAATTATAGTAAATATACATAACATAAACATAATAGGTACGTAGTACACGTATTTGGATAATCGGCACATCTCGTGTTTAGGAGATGTAGGCGTCGGATATGATCGTGAGGCTTGATGTAAGGCATAAGCAATTACCTCATTAGACTGTGTGTTAATGGCGAATAATGATGAGAAAAATGCTATGAACATGTTTTCTCGTAGAAGAATATCTAAAAGTTCTCATATCTATGTCAATGCTACATATCAAATCATTACACGCAGTACGCCAAACGGCCTGAACTAAGTACAGCAGTGGCGAAGATTCCATACAACTAGATTCCTACCAGATTCCCTTTGAAAAATATCACAGTCAGTGTTCTATAGACAAATAAAATAATCAAAGTCAAAACTAACTGTACAATGTGGTAAACACATTAAAGATATGTACTCTGGCTCTGGCTTACCTCTTACAAAAATTAACCCTTCGCTACTGAAGTTCAGTATTTATAAGGTTGAGTGGCCCCCCGGTAGTGCGCGAACTCCCTAAAAGATTATAGTTGTGAATTTTCCATATCAACATTATTGATCGTTATCTGACCTAAGCTAAAGAAAAGCTTATGTCAATCCCATTGAAGACCGTTGTAGAAAAACGAAACGCCTGGAAGTGCTTGCCTCTCGTCCAGGCCCCTAGTCCGAAAGATTGAATCTTGAAACAGTCATCGCTTGCTGCTTAAATCTTGCCCCCTACCCAAAATGCTTGCAGCGTTACTCCCGCCCCTGACGAGCCTCGAAGATATACCCAGCCAGATAAACATGTCCACTCTACGAAAACTGTTTACTTTGACGCCATTGTGACGCTTTCGGCACCCATCGGCATAATTCGTAGGTTCGGGACCGAATCGATCATGTAACGCACTTGGGTGTAATTTGGGAACTATTATGGACGTGGGATGCTATTGATTTGGTAATGGGACGTTATCACGGACAAGTGGACGTTTTAAGAGTAGTGTTTGAGATTGTGATGGATAATGTTACTTGTGTAAGCTATAGGACAGTAAAATTACGAGTAGGTACTTTCGACAATTGCTCAAAACTGTTGGCGGGAAAACGTGTGGAGGCGGATTGGAATCTTGAACTTTTCTCTATTTACTACCTACTTACTGCAATGTTTCTACCATTAAATGCTAGTTCTATTGCTAAAAGCCACAGAAACATCGACCATAAATAATTTAAAATGATCATAACTTACGTTGAAACATAAACTACTGATACCTATCTCTATCTGCATATTACACAGCTTAATGTCATCATACTAAATAGCTAGGAACTTTGAAAAGCGCCGAAAGACAAAAAGATATAATCTAGCCATTAGGAATGTATGTCAGAACAATACAAAATAAGCACAATTAACTTTCCTTTGTTTGCTGCACCCTAATGATGGGTAATCCTGCCAATCTCTTATAAAAAGGAAACGTACCCTTAATACCTCGCAACACAAGTAATCCAGCAGGACTTGTTAGTAATGAATGTGGAAGCAGGAAAAATATACGTTCAGCTTTTCTTAACATACGCGGGAGGGAGGAAAATGGCAGTAAAAATGTTTATGAGGATATAATGGGATTAGGAGAAACGAAGTATTCATAATATCTTGTTGCTAATAATCTTTCTGGCTAATGAAATAATTAAGCTGTCGTTATGAAACCCGTAATCTGTGTTTGTGGTGATTAATTTGATGTTTGTACTATTCAATAAGTTAATAATGAAGATCTTCCAGATTTGGCTGTTCCCAAGTCGGCGTTTAAACAAATCAAGACTAAAATTGAAGGTTGATCTTGATTTGATGAAGCGACGATTGCAGTACCTACTGTTAATTTTCCAATGAGAAGCATAAGCACGAAAACGTGTCAATAGATGTAAAAGTCACAACCGAATCGAAACGTCCAAAGCAAGCGCAAGAAATAATTAAGAGAAATCGCAACTAGAATCGAGATTCACATACAAATTTGTAGTAACCGTCTGATAGATAGGAGCGGAATGATTTTATGACCAATTAGCGCATTGGAAACCGCCATGGGAGATTATGTTTGAAATTCAAAGTGGTAAAGTGGACTAGTTTTTAATCTTAGACTCCCTGGGTCTTTATCGGCAAGTAATTCTATATCTCCTGCTTTGTAAATGTCAACAGTACGGTGTACGCTGGACCTGTTATAGTTGTTCAGTCAGCTGTCTTAGCTTTTTCTTCATTTTTAACTGTGTTTAGTCCGGTTAGGTTTGAAATGGCAGGCTGTTCCTTTGCTATTGTTCTTTTTTTCTACTTACTGGCGTTACAAAATCTCACGATCGTCAGTCAGGTTAACATTCAATTTAACAAATATAAAATCAATATTTGCTTCAACACCTTTTGCCATATAAAACGCTTATCTTCCATACATGTTTGCCAACCCTAGAGAAGATACGAAGATACCGGTACTTCGTGTGAACGTTAACTTTACGATCGAAAATTACTAATAAAAGTGCGCAAAATTACATTTTTACATTTCCGTTTATAATCTTAAAGTGATGTCTTGCTCGATTTTATGGCTTTTTGTCTGCAAATATGGACGTGTCGACAGATAATTTTAGGTAAAGAATTAAAAATTCACCGTTACAGTTGGTGTTTTGTTTAACACGTAGTCCATTTAAAACGAGGCGTACAATTTTATTGATATTTTTGACAAGGGTCTGATAATCTTGTGTAATTTAGTGAAATACAAAATTGATTGAGTCAACATGCAACAGAATTCAACTTTCTTCAAATCTTACTTTTTGAGTTTTTAGAAGTGTTCGTTTATGTTTCTAATTTGTAACCACTTGTGTAACACAAAGCCTTACACCGCAGACTGAGGATGTAACAATCTTAACAATGCATGTAACAAAAAATGACATTTCAAGTTACACCTTCGTTTTGCTTTTACTTAAAAAGTACAAAAGCTCTTTCTTTAATACAATGTTGACTTTATATTTTTCCTATTACACAACATTGCACCCAAACGCCGCAGACCCTTCGATTTCCACATTTTATTAAAAAAAAACGCATTACCTACAGTAATACCGTTGCCTTAATTACAAGAATCGAAAAGATCGCCTTTTAAAGAAAATCAGCCTCCATATGCAACAGTATTGCGACACATAAATTACGAGCTGACGAATGTCCATCACGAGTTTGGCAGTTTTATACTCTTAATTTAACTTTATTCTGATTTCCGACGTTTTGGGTGTAGTGTGAAAGTCTCGCTTTGGGCCTATACAAGTGTCAATAGTTTTCAAAGAGTTTTACTATTTTTATCACGACTTTCAACAAGACCGCCATGTACTTTTCGATAGCTTATGTCATCCAATACACTTTTGAATTTTTCTTCTTCGTTATCAGTGGAAAATGTAGCTTTGTCAAGGCTCTCTGTTCTAGTGCAAAACTGGTTGTTTTTACATTACTTTGAATTTACGTTGCACCATTAATAACTAACTGCGTTGCTTCAATGCTTCAAATTGTTACCTGGACGATTTCTTCCTTGGCAATGTCAGTATCTGGGTTATATTAGTGCTTCTCAGCTTTTAGTTTTTAATTTCAATTAATTCTGCTTGTTACCCGTCCGTGACTAATAAATACGTCAACTCTCTGTCTTTTAAATACTTTATCAGTAAACAGAAATTAAAAACACGTTTTACAATTATTGGAACTTGTAAATAAGTAGGTATTAACTTTAAACTGGACATTATTTATTACTTCTTGATCGTCGAAAACATAAACTGAAAGCGAACTACCGCTCGAAACAAACCGATTCAGCGTAAATAGCATAATAATAACTACATTGATTAATGCATTAACCGGATAATTCTTCACGTACTAGAAAAAATCAATTGAATAGATAGAACTAACTACGAAATAGCTTGGAGGATGAGAAAAGCAGAGGACACGACCAATTATAGTCTGATAAGCAAAGAAGGACGAAAGGAGCAATCCAACGTTTGTAGAGCTAAATGAACACCGTGCCACCGGTTTCCGACAAAACAAAGCTTTTATAAATGTTTATTTATTTATTTATAAATAGGAGAACCAACAGCTGTAAAAAATGAATAACAAATGTGCAACACAAAGCCAATTACAAGTTCTCACGATGTTATTGATAGTTACGATTACAATGGTTCAGATAAAGTTCGGCCATCATTTAGTTCCAACTTACGATTTGGACCCATACTTATTATAATTTAGTCCTGATACAGATTCCGCTGCCGCTCTCGTCTCTGACTTACGCCTACAACCTCGACGACAACCGCCCAGATTTCTCATCAAGTAATTACATAACGCGAATCAGTATTGAGTTACGACTCTGTAATTGCAGTTTTATCGATACACTACCGAATTCATCAGGTTTTGACCCCAAAGATAATTACATAGTCGAAGACAGAAATTATGTTTTCTTTGTTGATTTTAAAGGTCTTAATTAAATTTTATGTACGTCTCATAAAGTTGGCTCGTAATCTGCCATATACAGTTACAGATGAAAAAACAGGTGTTTAATAGGCGGTTATTACTTGTTCCTATTTGGCTAATGACGGGGATTAAGATAGAGGTAATATAAAATAGGAAATACAGACATAAATCTATTGATGTTAACAAACGCCCACGTGTTGGCATTAAGAGGCGCCTATATAATTACCGGACAATAGCTACTGAAAGCTTTTACGTCATCCTTAGTATTTACTTCACAAACTGGTAAAGATTTATAATCGTTTCCTTCATCATTTCTTTTTTTTGGTGCTTTGCAAATATTATCGACTTTATCTATTTCAATACTTACATTTGTCATGTCTACGATAATTGTAAGCAACTGCTACTACTGCCCTATATTTTTTATCTTCGATAATTGCGTAATCGTATGTAAACATATCCAGCCATATGTTGTTAAATCAACCTGGTCTTGCTCCTATATGCCAACAAATAATTACTGCATAATCTCAAGCTTGAATCTAAGCTCAGTTCCACCCAAATGATTGCTGGTTCAATCATAGTTTGACAGTTTAATATAGCTCTGTTTAATATCAGCTGCCAATATGACCAGCGTGTATGGCAACGAAGTATTAAAACGATAGTTAGACACAGTAACAACCTTGTTGATATGATGAATAAGGCTGATAACGATGATAGTCAATGAGCAATTTGACTATCTGAAGATACAGTAAAGATAGACGTTGTAAATACTGTGGATGTTCCAGCAATATATTTTTTTTCAATTGATTGTTTTCCTAAATCGGAGTAGATTATTCAAATCTCTCGCTGGTTAATCAACCTTATAATTACTTTATCTCTCTATGTTTGAATGCCACTTGCATGACTTAAGTCTACTTGTTTGTGTGACAGTTTCACATGCATTTTCAACCTCGGTGAAGTTTAGAATTGTTGTTTAAAGCGTTAGGTTTCTCACAAAGTTGGTCTTCAACCAAATCTTTTTCAATATTCTCACGTTTCTGTAATCACATGAAGGCATATGAACAAAACAATATTTCCCAAGCTCCCTGCCAACCCTTTACCAAATATCAGTATTAGGCGACGTGATTTGTTTATCGTTCGTAAACCAATAAGGAGCGTCGGTAGCTCCCTTATTGGCACAAATTGTGCTCCTACTGCACGACAAACACAATTTTGTGCCCCTCGCGTTACCAGTACACTTGTATACACTTGTTTATATCTAACAGCCTTGTACATGTGCTTTATCTATATCTTGGAAATGTGTACAAACAACGAGTTGTTTTTAATATTTCATGGGAAGTAGAGCGTGCTGATTTTGAATCGAAGGTTAATGTTTATGATTGAAAAACAAATAAAATTATGACAAGATCTCACAAAAGGTAGATAATATGAAAGAGAAGATGCAAGGATTATCATTATCTGGATAAGATATAAATGATTCAATTTTAATATATTTATTTAGGTGTCTTTGCTCTGCGTGTCAAGTGGCCTTATCTAAAGAGCAAATGAACCGGACAACTATGGAAACTTT
This sequence comes from Noctua janthina, assembly GCA_963576755.1. NCBI lineage: Eukaryota > Metazoa > Arthropoda > Insecta > Lepidoptera > Noctuidae > Noctua > Noctua janthina. The sequence goes on from OY755055.1 coordinate 14,450,548, forward strand.
TGATGTGACACACACACATAAAATGGCAACGGTCTTCGCATCAAAGATCTTCACAGGCTCGCACCCACTCTAAAATCAAATAGGCAAATATTGATAAAATGCAAAGCCGATAAACTTGGCAGATGTCTCAGTGTGCAGGAGGCACCCTCCCATATAATTTAATGTCGTAGGGGGGATCACAATAGCTATCGATTCCTTTGTGCCCGAGGGAAATCGCTTCTTCATCCACGTTTTTACAATGTCACCGCGAAACAAGCGAGCATCGCACAGTCGGTTAGAGGTAAACTGTACATTATTATGCATTTAGAAGCTAGGGAGATAAATAACTGGTATATTTACTTACGCACTTACATATTTATAGCGTTTGGTTTTACGATTTCTGTTTTTGCTGTGGTTTGCGCAGTTTCTGTTCGCAGACTGTGAATAATTACCGGTTTTGTTTCTGCTAGCAAAACGCAACACATTTTTTGGATACTCCCAAATGATTCATAGCATATCATTGAATAGGTACCTACTAAAAATTCTATTAAATAGCCAAAAAATCTGTCCATTGAAAGAAGTCGAAATGAATATCGTGCTCTTTCATCCAATAATGAATCTCCGTAATCAACATGCATTTCTGAATCAAAATCCCAATTGTAACATAAATCTCCCAGGTAAGCAACTGAAAGACGAAAGCAATAAATTAACGTTGGTTACACCGAATCATCACGTTGCCAAACCACATTGTTTCCACCTTCATAATTCTAATTTAGGAAAGGAAACACTTGGCGTTGATTCACAGGGAATCGGTGTTGAATAATTAATGGAGTTCTGGGGAGCAGGACCGGATGAATGATCGCTGCTGGCAGATCTATTGACGCTACTATGGAAGATGAACTCGAACGTCATTCGAAACAAGTGAGAGATTAATGACATACTTTATGACATGACATTTGAATGTAGAATCTCACGAGCTGGGGTCTATCGGTTGGGCAAAGTGTTATTGGGTTTTTCGCAGTTCGGTGTTTCAAACCGATTATTGATGGCAATAAACTCGCCCCCTAGTGAGACTTATTACATGGGACTTAAAATATTTAGCGAAATGTGTGTGAGTACTACAAGTACACCTCTGCGAAACCCTTCGGGGATTACAGGCGTGATGTTGTCTCACAGGCGTTCGTCCTGAAATACAAAATCAATTTCATTTAAACAGTTCGTCTAAGAACACGTCTCGATTACGAAGCCATTTCAAGTGACGAAGATAAACATATCAGTGAAAACATGGGTGTTTCCGAACTTATGATATGCCCTGAAAACGATCTAAAGGTCACGGTGATATTTCAAGTAATTGGCGATGAAATTATAGATTTTAAAACGTTATTATAGGCAATCTTGTAGCAAATAAAGTTATTAAACTAAATTACGTGTTGGTTTTGGGCTAATTTGGTTGCCGAAGGCGATGTTGTTAGTGAGTTGCGTAAAACATCAATATTATTAGTAAAACATAAAATAAATAACTTGGTATTTCATGAAAACAGTCTAGTTTCAAACTAATTTATATTCAGCACAATATTAGTAATACTTTCTGATACAGAAAATATACTTCAAAACTCGCAAAAAGAAAAAGATGTTATCTTACTGCTCAAAAGTCAGGTAAATATCAGACCAATTTTGTTCATAGTAGAAAATAAACGGTTTCATCGCAAAGGCGGGCAGGAAAGGGTTAAATTAGTATTTCCGCCAACCTTTGTCGTACTCGACGCATGCCGTCGGAATACTTAAGTTTTTCCACGTTCTATAAAGCCGATTGTGAAGCGAGATTTGGGAGAATTTTCTTCTACACCTACAGTATATTTTCACAGTCAGGTTCCTTACCGGGTTACTTGTCGACTGAATCGCAAATCTCTGCTTAATATAAAATGCAAAATCTCTAGAAGACTCATTTTGAACGTGAGAACTGGCGCAAACCGTATTTTGTGTTTTTGTTGTTTAGGTCTTCGCTTTTGTTTGGCTTAAAATTAGGGGCGTTGTATATCTTAGCTTCAGTAATAGACCTACATTTTCCTAGTTTCTTCACATATTTTATCTTCATCTACTAGCTTTACTACAAAATCCAATGCAATGGTAAATAGCTCTGACACATGGTAGGGGTCGAATGTTCGATAGTAGAATGGACACGTTGTTACCCACTAATTTAATCAGCAGCCGTCTACAAAATCTTTTACTATGATTGATCTGTGTTCAATATTATTGTACCCACGCCACTGTATCGTTTTAGGTGTCCATCTTCGTTTATCATTGACATTCTATAAGAGTAGCTACTTCTGGAATGGAATATGTGCACTAATATTAGTGGTAAAGTTTGTAAGTTTGGATGTAGGAGGTAATCTCCGAAAGTACTCATCCGATTTCAATTTTTTTTCGAAGATGGAAAGGTGCTCTACAACCAAGTGCCATGCCATGGGATATTTCTTTTGACGCGGGCAGTAACTTGTCGTCTACAAAGAAACGACATAATTATGGTTCTAATTCTATCGCAAAAGCAAATATCAAAACATTGAAAATTCACAAAAGAACCTGACAAAGTAATTTAAACCGCTTCATTTGAAATTACAAATTTTTCCGAGGTGTCCCCCCACATATTTCGAATTTTCAACGAAGAATAATCGAAATATTTTTCCTTAATTTTTCATTCAGCTCACTGGGGCACTGAATCCCTCGGGTTTGCTTTTACTTAACAGAAACCTTATTTAAAATAAACAGGCTGGTGTAAACGGCCTACGTGCCTAAAATTCTGAACGCGTCAATACCGGTGTATTATTTTCACTGGTAGTAAAACGAACGCGACCTAAAATGTGTTTTTTTATTTGTTTTAACTTCTCTTTATTTATTTTACAGTGGTGATGTAGGTGTGTCGATTGTATCCATTGTGTGCTGAGGTACGAGTATTGACTTATCTTTTTGCTTGGCATGATATCAAGACACTCGCACTTGTTGATACAGCTCATGTCACTTTCATTTTGCGTCAGTAAACTGAAACGTACGTTCGTTACTAAGATATTTCTTTTCACTTTTTGCCCAAAAATCTGTTTTAATCAAAGTTGCAAATGAGTAAATTAGGCCGTTTATACTGGTACGCAATAGCTTGAAGTAACACCAGGTGCCAGCCACTTATAATTCTACGAGCAAGCTTAAACAAATTGCTCTAATTCAATAATTCCTTTACGAGGTTTCAGGCATAATAAACCCAATCGATCTGTTGGTATCAACGTAACGTTGTTAAACGACGCCTACTGGCGACTCAGCCGAACAAATCCAGGTTTACGACATTGTTACAAGCGAAATCTTTAATTTTACAACACAGTTTATGATAATAAAGACGTTTCGAAACTAATTTATTGGTAACATGTCGATGGAATTGGGAATAAATATAATTTATTGTATTTAGGAACTGTAACTTCCTTGAAATTTTGTCTTACTGTTACTTCGTCCAGGGTTAAAAAATCTGCAATGCCACCTCACTTTATCTTCTTGTTAGTAATTCAGCTTAGCTCGCAAACTTTCTGGTCTGAACTGTACAAGTTCTTGGGAGGTCCATACTTGAAAAATCAGTGTTTAAAAGATCTAATTAAGATCAATATTCAAATTCGTTCAACAATTTACTGACTGACAGCTGTTAACAATTTTATAATTAAACTATAGTTTCAAGAACAAATATTTATCAATCTCGACCATCAAGAAGTTGGCATTTGCATTGGCACTTACTCTAACAAGATTATTTAGATTGTATAATATCTAACAGTACCTAAAGGTGAGGTGGTTGCTAATAATAACTAAGGTCAGCAAGTATTTAAGGATCAGTTTCAAGTGTCAACTTCTGTTGGTCGAGAGTCCCAGAATCAAATATTCTATGTAAACTGAATCTGCAACGATACACGATACTTCGTCTTGTATGAACGACCTAGTAAATAGCCAGGTTTATGGCAGCGTCAGAGGCACTGTTCAGATCTTCAAGAGTGCAGATAAACGGACACCTGGGACACTCCAATAGGTGAGACATAGTCTGATCAGGGACGACACGACACAGATTTTGGTCCAATCTCGCATCAAAATCGCAATAAGTAGGCACATAAAGAGCAGGTTGTTCAAGAAATGCTGCTATAACAAAACATACACACAATCTATCAGTCTTACGAGGTTATATTCGAATGAACCTCTCAGTGCCCATTAATCTCTATGTGTCAACCACTTAACTAAGTAGCTTATAGTAACCACAACTCTAGTGGGTAAACAAAACTAAGCCAGGAATGACTTAGCTGCCCCACTTAGAACTTGTAAAGTAGCAACTTCTCGAGCGAACAAATAAAGCTAAGCGAGGAATGACAGAGCTGACCGTTCGCATTATATGTAAAGTTATTCGTCGCAAGCGCAGGTAGTTCATCCCACACTGCGTCGAAGCGGCGCCAGCACAGAACAAACCTATACATTTGATCTAAAACCAATCTAATCGCTCATTAAAATTGATGAATTCTCTAAACTGTTGTTTTGAGGTTACCATATTTATGTTTAAACATAAATTTGTGGCTTTATTTGTTGTTAGAAGTTCTTCTTGGCGATTTTAATTTAATGTTTACAGCTTGTTCCTCGTTAAAGATTTTGTTTATGTCTAGATCATGTGAAATATGATGGTAACGTTTATAGAACTTGTTGTTTTGAATTAGTATTCTATCGCTGCCATTGTACTATATTGTTATCTTCTACTACCATCTACTTCGTCTGTTGTATCTTCAATGCAAAAATTAGCATCTTCACCAATATTGTCATTCAGAACGCATTCAAATGTTTTAAATTTCCAGACATCACACACATTGGATTCCATTCTTTATTTCCGCATTTGAAAAATATCTTGGACCAATCTAGAATTCTTGAGTGGAGTGCGTATGTCTATGTTTCCGTCACTTTGTGTTCTAGGATCTAATATGTTAGTGGCGCCTACTAGCCTTCAGCCAAGTGATTAAGTGGACAAGCAGTGTACCTCAGACTTCACTCTTACCTAGTTAGCGATCGACGTCGTCGGCCGACAGACGCCAAGCTCTGACACGTCTCGCCGTATCAATCATGTTACGTCGGTGTTGCCATCATTCTAACATTTTTTATGGCGGTCTCTAAGCAGATTATCTTTAGAGAGACTTTTTTCTTGTGCGGTCTTGGGGTTATTAAGATTCTTCGTGTGATATTAAATAGTTATCGCTTCCTACAGAATGTGTAAGCCCTGGTAACTAATATTAACATGATCACCATGCTTAGCAAACAGATTTTCGCTTCTGGTAAACAAATAGATACTGCTTTTCTTTGCATTTCTTAACCATTACATATTTCGAAACCAATTCCTAAAACAGTCACGAAAAACCTAGACCTAGATAGTATATGTAGCTTACTTGATTCACATAATATTTTAATTATTTTTCTGGCAACACAGTACGCGTGCGCGGCCTCAATAGCAAGCCAATAGCCAACGATAATTGAGTCGCCGGAGCCTTATAATTGGCGCCTTTTTATTTAATAACACACCGCGTAATTATTGTGCCCAGACTATGACGGTGACTGCTAATTAAAAACGAGGAAATTATTTTATTCGCAACAATTTTATTGATAGTTTACATCTAGGTAATACAGTAGTCTGTCAGGCCATTGAACTATCAAAATGGCTAACATATTATATAGCTATGTAGTTGTTAAATTGGATTAGAAATCAGTTTCAACTGCAATGAGCAATAACAGGTTCAATTGAGTTCGCTCTAGTATAAGCTGTTTACCTCAGTTGACGGTAATGATTTGCAGAATGCAAAGCTATGAGATCATTAATGAACTTAAGACAGCATTTAATGAAGATGGCAACTTGCAAATTGGAGCTCTATTACGTAAAATGCAAGAATCTTTGAGATGTTGACTTTGCAAATCGCATTGCAAAGTAAAAGCATAACTTTGCAATATATTTAACCGTTTCGCAGCGTTCCTTGCAGCGATAACCACAAATAAATAACTGAAAAGAATCCAAAGCGCTGACATTTATCCCTCAAGGCTCAAAGCTCGGCCGCTTTCGAAGCTTGTGCTTTAAAATGGACTTTTATAGTTCTTTATCCTTCTCAAACTAACCGTAGTCATTTCCAAGCAATAAATTGCTATTTATACACATTTCGTCTATTTTCTTGTCGACTCGAGTATTATTCTCAAAATTGATCGTAAATTGTGACAAATGTTTTAAACCCTCGGAATTATTATACGGTTTTTTTCTTACAATGTTTTTCCGCACAAGTTCGAAAAATTTGACCACCACAAAGATCCTACAAAAGGAGGATAAGAAACAAAAGCAAATGTCATTTCGTAACAGATAATTTTAGGGATGGTATGTAGTACGGCAGTCATAATATGGACGTCGGGTACAATGCGTGAATTTTACAGCGTTTTTATTTTACGAGGCTCACTAAAACATTTCGGCCCCTAAAATAAAATAGTCTGTGCTTTTTACGACACCTGAACGTGAATGTGCGTTTTCAAAGTGATTTTGGACCAATAGTGTGGAGTGTGGGACGATATATGGTGTATTACTTACGAATCGCCTCACGTAACTAGCCGCTGCGGTGTTAAAGGTTGCGGCAAGCGCGATCTGTTCCGTTTACAGCCATTAAAATTGGACTGACTTCTCTAAACGGGGCTATGGTGTTAAAGATCGGTGTTTCGTCATGTTAGACACTATTCACTTCAGTTCGTTATTAGCTTTCTGATCTTATGGGCGTTTTATTTCTGCCCATTGTGCTTTTATTGTGGACAATTGTTCTTTCGACCAATTCCATCACTTTCATATCTTATGTCATTCGTGACCCAGCTCAAGTAACTGCCATGTTCCTACTACGCGTCAATAAATAAGCTCCACAGTGTAATGTTATCATTATTTCATAAAAACCCCATATTCACATCCTGTGCATCATTATTGCTTCGTCCAATAAGTAAGCCTTCCTGTTTAGAAACAATTGACTGTGCGTTATGTTCCATTTTGAAATTATTGTCTTTTGTATCGTTATCATTACTCTATGGTTGCATCCAGCCAGGATGCTGATACTAGAGTAAAACCTTTTTCGATAAGACTTAAAGATAAAATGTCATGAATAAAAAATATCATGATAAGAAGAGCTCTAAAAACATTTTCTGTTTATAAACAGTAGCATCGGATCTAGGAAACAAGCCTTTAAAGTTTAAATTCCCAGTACCATAATATGTGTTCCTTATTCGAACATTCCGCCGCACTTTGCCACTACACTCGATATCTTTAAGAGCCTGCATCATGCACTTAGGATATTAACCCACCCGGAACGTTATAAACTAGTCCAACTACTGGCCCGTTGTCAATATATTTGTCAACGGTATCACAGAAATAGCACAGAGGATTATGAAACCTGATGTTTTGTGTTCGAGTATTAGATCAGTAGTGGCGTAGGTAGCACATTCCGGCCGTTGTGGGCCCGAATGGCATCTATTATATTGACTTCACATTCCGAACTGAGGTTAGGCATGAGATATTTATTGCCACATGTGAGTCCTTCGATGAATGTGCGTGGAAAAGAAGCCGACCAAATAATATGCAGAGTTAGATCTTGTAAAAGATGATGGCTACGAACGAAGCCAACGCTGAGATGATGACCAGAGATTTAAGAGAAAAAGATAAAGATGAGTGTTGTATAAAACATTGAAGGAAGTGAAACTATTATGACAGCGATCGAACGCCGAAAGCTGTTTCTTCCAGATATCCATTAGTTGTGGAAGAAACAGCTTTCGGTCCTGCAAAAGAGATATGAGCAGAAGGATGATGTAGGGTCTTGCCATGTGTTCGACTTCCTTCGCCATTATTGCCTGTAATCATTAACCGATACTTATTCTTTCTCTGCTATTGGAGTTGCCTGTAATCTGCATGATAATGTGTCTGAACAATAGGTTTGCTTACTCATTTATTGTACGCATATCTATGCACTTTCATTTCTGTAAGGGAATTGCATCGTCACTTTCTAGAGCTGTTGTCATACTCTTTGAAATGCTTTTTTGTAACTTGTTTAGTTTTATTTTCTTTGTTAAGGAATGATTTGAAGAGGTTCATTAAAAATGCTTTTAATCATTCATTTGATTTGTGGTTTCGATACTAACTAGCTTGTATATCATAGATAAGCCATGTAAGAAGCAGGAAAGCTTCGTCAATTTCACTTATCAGAACATGAGACTTTTATGTAGGTACTCTACTAAAAACTTTCTAAAACGTACCGTTAATTCACTTATAAATGACATCAGTATCAAAACAACATAGACTAAAAAGTATTGAATACAGGCAAAAACGGTTTCATCTGTGCAATACTTTCTCTTACTATAAAAAAATATATTTTTAAACTAGTGCGCTATTCTTTGTCGTAATAACAAAGACAAGTCTCTTTTGTAGTTTTTATGTCGCAGTAAGATAGTTAAAGCCGGGATATAGTTATATCCCTAGGGTTATAGCTAGATCTCGGATGATATTTATAAGAAAGCGGTTCATAACTATCTTACTAGAATTATAACTATGATACTAGCACGATCTAGTAATATAACTATGACTAGGAGCATGAAGGCCACTATGGAAAATTAAAGGTAAAATATAACAATGAAAGGACATCAGATACGACGCCTTTATGACGTAGGTTTAAATAGGATTGAATAAAGAGGATTATTGTAGACTTCAACTCGACAACTACACAGACAGATAGATATGAGGGTTTATGTAAGGGGTTTAGTGGAACATTGTCACGTGCTACCGAGCTCACTGACGGTCGATCACTTTTTAACCTTATTACTTAGGGAATAAGGGTACCATACCTTAACCTTGATGAATAAATATTTCTAGACGTTTCTGGAATAAATATCAGAATAAAGATGTGGAGGATAATTTGCTTGAAATGGTTCCAGGCGCGAAATATACAGAAACGACGTAAGGTGAAGGCGCAGCGCAGGCGTGGAACGGATAACGACAAGAGAGAACGACGTGCCTGTGCCGCGCCGCTTGAGTGTAATTCATGACTCGTCGCCTTCGTACATTTTGTATGAAAAGGTTTTGAAGCGGCATCATGCTTTCGCGCCATATAAAGGGTGTAAACAGACCCTTAACATAAAAGAAAGGCATTTGTTCTCCCCGTCACTGCGATAATTTTTTTTGTTCTAGAACATTCCTGGGAACCTTCTAGTTACGGAGATATTAGGGGTCAAAGTTCCAACTTTTTCACAATTTTTTTTTTTTTATTGCATTTTTTAATATAAGATTTTTTTTTTTCTTTACACACCTCCACGACCCTCGTACTATTCAATCCATTCATCAGCACAATGCTATGAGTGCTTTCTATCCAGTCCTACCGTAAAACGTGACTTTTCACCCAAAAAAAAAAGTCGATAATTTTTGCGTAAAGTTACTTAGTTTGATGTACAGAATGCTTGGTTGACGGATATGTGAAGGGTCTGTTTACACCCGGTATAACATTGTTTTTACAACTTTGTTGGAGCGGCTTCCAGTCTAACCGCAGATGAATCAGTGTATTTTACATGGAGCAACTCCTTATCTGACCTCCAAAACGTCAATATCAAATGTATTTTTGAAACCAGTCGCATTCGTTCCTAAAAAATAAAAACACACGAAAACATTCAAATATCGAAAATAAAACAAAGGCCACTCGATAATCTTGCGATACGATACAAAACTTTTTTTTTATTCTGCCGCCTAAACTTATAGTGGACATTCTCGGCATTTGAGATTAAAAAAAAAGCCTGCAACCTTTTGTTGAGTACAATGTCGGTTAGTGCCGTCGCCGCGATGTCGGCAGATAGCGGGTTCGAGTCCCGGCTGCTGCAAATATTTCCGTCTAATTACCTACGCTTTGGTCTACCAAGGGATTTAAGCTTAGTATGGGATTGAGATAAAGCCAGTGATTTTAGTTCCACTGTTTTATTTGCGTATTTGGAATTAACTGCTAATTCTCGATGGGAAAGCGGTGAGTTTGTAAGAATGGAATGGATGAAAAATTTATTTAATTGTCTTTGGGTTTAAAAGGACACCATAAATCTTTTAATTACAGAACTTTCTTCTTAAATATAAAATTTTGTGTGTACATAAATAAATAAAATTGTTTAACTTTAGTTTATATACCGGAATTACTTAATTTGACATTAAACGTTTATTCAACCTGTAAAGTCCTATTTTCTTGAGCTGTTATAAACATAACATAACATTCGTTTATTTTCAGGCAACTGTGACCAATAGAATGTCTTACAGACTAACTATGATATAATACAAATAGTGTTAGTAAATAGAACCCTAAAACTATCTTATGTTATGTGGTATAAGATACCAGGTACTATTTAATTGTCTTATATACCAAAATATTAATATCACAACGCTCAAGGTCCTATAAGGTATTCAAATTAAGACCTTGATACTATAATTTTATGAGTTAAGTTTATTACTACCTATAATATTGTATTAATGTTCTAACTTTCCGCCATTACAAATTAGTAATAACGGTTTTACTGTGCACGCTTATTATTTACGCACGAATAACATATTACTACAGTAATATTTGATAAAAAAAAAGCTAGAACTGACCAAGTACCACCTACTAAAAATAAATTTTGTAAAATATCGAATTACAGCAATGAAGCTGAACACGATCAGAACAACTAAACCGAGCTCCAGCAACATAATACAAAAATTACTATTATCTATAACACAAATGAAGAACTAACATCAAAGTTCTGAATCGCGCCATTAAAATTATCCACGACTTATGACTATACAAACCCGACAACAACTGTCAGGCAGTAGCCCACCAGACACAACACCCGTCTGGTCTGGGGATCCTCCCTTTTCTAAAGAGTATTGAGGAACTTTACACCCTCCTCAGCCCTCTAAAATGCTACACAAAGCTGAAGAGTTTGACACGAGAGGTACTAAAGGCGATGGTTTATTATTCGGTACTCTAAACATTGCCGTACTTCAATACTTCCATCTGCTAATTAAACAAGAAAGCCGCGTATATCCTGCCGAAATGACAAAGTCCAGACGTTATACAACAATATCAAAACTTCCGTAAAAGGAGCATAAAAATGGAACATAAGCTAAACTAATGTAAAACATAACCAAGGCCTGCCAAAACTGCGGTTAGCTAAACCAGAAACAAAAACGTCGTAAGTCGTAAATAAAGCTATTGAATAATAAACAATAATAAAACGAGTTAACGCGAAGTCGGCACGACATTCTTGACGAATCGTCGCGAATCTCATTCGTCATAGCTCATAGTCATAACTGCTGTTTGCCGACCTTGGTGATTAAGTAAGTGTTTTCACAGAAAACCTTCGTTAAATAACCTAACTACTGGAATATTTAACTCCCATTGATTTCTATTTTTGAATTATTAAGATATATATGACTACAAATCGTGTGCCTGGGATTGGACGGAAAAGAGATTTCCCATCGCCAAAAATTACTCACTATCATAGGAACTTTTATCCTCTAGTTAGATAGATAGAAGATAGAAAAAAAAAGAAGAGTGAAAGAACATTATCTTTCCATTTCGACATAGTTGCATAAGTATTTATTATTAGTTATTTTATTGTATTTACAGTATTGTTACTCGTATGTTTTGTCTTTGTATTATACGTATAGTATAATATATTCTTATATTATTATGTTTAAATAGTTCTGCTTTACGTTTTATGTATTCCATTTTCTCTTCTTCTTTTACACACTACGTCTACATCTCTTTTTTTAGTATCTCCTTTCGCAGGTTTGCTGGAAGAGATTTCTTCAGAAATAAGCATCACCTTTGTACTATTTTCTGTTCCTTTGTTCTTTTCTGTATTTAGTGTGTACATAAATTGTTAAATAAATAAATAAATAGAATATACTTTATTGTACAGGTACAATAAAATAGATACACAGCTAATTAACAATATTGCTTATTCTATGGGTTCAACGGCGGTCTTATCGCTAACAGCGATATCTTCCAAACAACCTCTATTTAACTCCTTCAGCGGAAGAATTTTCAAAAAGCCTTACTGAGTTTTAACATCGGCGCTCTTTTGGTATATTACATAGATACTTCATGGCCCAGAAGTTTATCTTAAAAATACGTCTACTTTTACAGTCGTATCTTTTACTGCATTCAAATAATTTATGTTATTTGCTATCTTAAAATTTCAACTGACAAACCACTAACAGGTCAATCATACATAACTACAATTATAGTACCTACAAACATAAGTACCGAATGGTTTCAGAATAAATACTTCCACCTCCCTTGGATGATGAACAGCTTCTCCAATTAAAAGTAGTCTTGGTTGTAATAATTATTTTAGTACTGTGTTTCATTGTTTACTTGGAGGGTCAAGTTTGAAGTCTTCAATACTTCCACCAATTTCAACAAATGATTACCAACGGCGCCCTCTCCTTGAAATATCACTGAAGCGCCAAAATAACCATGCTACTGTATGTTGAAGGCAAAGCTAATGACTGTCTTCTGAAAAAATTACTTTATAAGTTCTTTTTTTTTTGTTCCAGGTAAGTGTCAAGTAAGAACTTTGTCATAAGTTGACGCCTCACTTAAGATCTGGTCATAAGTTGACGCCTCACTTATGATCTGGTCATAAGTTGACACCACATCGCCCTCACCTTTTGGTAAGATTCCTTATGATATGTCGCCCAGGAATTTATGATGACAGAAAATATTGCTTGAGAAACTGTTTGTGTATAATTTTTAAGCTTTATAAATACTCGGTTGTATTCGAGACACCCCTCGATAGTTCAAAATCTTAAACCCAGTAGGCCATCCATCACCGAAGAAACAAAATCAGGTACTAACACACAGAAAACATAACAAACTTGCTCACGTACAATGGTCCACTAAGTGCGGAAACCAAAACCCTAACAGAACATAGACATAACAAAATATCTTCGCTATTTGTTTATAAGCTTTTACTGCGAACAATCACGTCATCTTTAATTACGGCATCTTTAATATTGTCGACCACATTATGAGTTGACCAGACCGGCCCGTGACGATACCAGCCATGCTATCTTGACCTTCCTCACCCCCCCTCTAACAGGGCTATGTGGAACACGTTAAGGTGTTTGGACTACAGATCAAAGGTCTAAAGTTAATGGTGCTTCAAGAGTGCAAGATTCAAGGTTCTTAGGAGATTTCACCAATGTAAACGTGACATAGTTTTACATTTTCCAGTGGTCAAGTTTATTTATGAAGTCCTTGTTACATAAATGATTTACTTAGCTTTATGGACAGGTTATACAGTGAGATTAGGTTCTTGATAAAACAAAACACCTTATTAATTAAATGGTTATGCACTATTATGCAGTAAGCCGTTTGTAACACTTTGAGCTCGAGATGGACTAGCATAGTAAGGAGTTTTAATAGAAAAAGAGGCCAACTTATACTGGGTGCGTTTCTTACCACTGGCAGGCTTCCTAGGTACTGTTCAGTATTTACAAGGCTTTATATAAAGAGATGAAATAAGGAAAGTCAAAAATAAATAATTGAGGTAATACACTTCTGACGTCACAAATTACAGTGACCTCACGAAAACATACGTAACTTTTTACTTTTCGAGTGTATATTACCTTTTTAATATACCTTTTAATGGCAATACTCATTATAAAAGTGGGATAATGCAATGCAAGTAACACAAGACTTGTTTGTTTTTATTATTAAAAGAGAACTCGCTCTCACGGAGTCTCACGCAACTTTCTGTCTTGCAGCTTACGACAAATTGATCACATATTTCTTTAAGCTTCCTGATTTAAACGAAACATCCAAATATCGGCACATATTTGCGAAATATTGACAACAATTAATATGTAAAAATACTTTGGTGCAGTCAAATCGCCGCCATTATCCGGTTCCTTAGCCGTCACACCAACATTCCCAATTTGTCGCCTTTCGCGTTTCATCTCACGACATTTATTTCATTTTAATTCTTGTCTTTTAAGTCTTAAAGCTTTAATTCGCGTGTCGGGATGTTTCATAATATTGTAGTTAAGTCTCCGAGTGTATAACGGTGCCGCGCCATGGCGGGAAACGCCAAATATGGCGTGTTCCTGACATTCGATTTGTTGCAGTTTTATCTCGCCCCTTCCTCGTCTTGGATGTTCGTATGTTGCTCGGATCTTCATTTTGATAAAATCTTATTCTTTGAAAGATACTTTCTTGAGTATTCTTTTTTTGTGACAGATTTTGCCGGATAAGTAAGGTTGTCGACAAAACTCGTAGTTCGTTTACCCGATACTACAGTTCATTGAAATGTGCATTAATTTCACAGACTCATCGAAATGTAAATAATTCGGCCTTTGCACCGAAAACAATCAACTCAAATGAGGTTCATTATATTCAATAGCATTTAATAATCTCATTGTCAAACTAAATTAAAACGGTGTTGATCAGCGAGCACTCGGCTCAAAACCGTTTAATATCGAATTATCGATTAAATCCATTCGGGTACTCATACCGAATCGAATAGTCCGAGTATTCGATTCGTTTTATGGAGTACAATATTATAGAGCAGGTTTTATGACAGGCTGTAAGCAACTCTATCGGGTAATTGGCTTTGAAAAAGTAATCCATGTTAGCGGTATTTGATTATCTCTTAGTTAAGCTTATCTTGGACCATCTCATTATATGATTAGTTTAATTTGGTGCTTGGTTTTTTCCCATCGAAAACTAGTTCCTGTGGTTAGAATGTGCAGCCAGACAAATAAATCTTAACTCATTTTAAAATATTTAATTTTAAAGTATCAATAATTGACAATCATTAAAATGAAATTCAAAATCTTTGGACATGTTGTGACAGCGATAACATTACATAATAAAAACCTGTCATTCATTCGGATACACACAACAATTCTTTCGCAATACCAATTGTTCCGTCTCAAGGCTGTATACGCCGGGATCTTTGCCAATTTAGATAAAAACTAGAATGATTATTTATGAATGAACACGAACCGGTTTGGACCGAGACGTGGAACATCCTGATGTTACTTGTTCGCTGCTTTTATACTTTTATGATTTAGAATTTGTTTAACGTGCTATAAAAAGTTAAGCAGAAGTTTATGATTAATGATGCTGGTAGCTAGTTTTTGTTTGGAATTTGAATGAATAAAGTCTGAGTTCTAATCTGTGGAGTTCTTTTGGTAAAGACTGAATCTAACTTTAGTATAACTGTACAAGGATCTTATGGCGCGTGACCAAAATTAAATGTAACGTCGCCATTTTGTTTTTTACAAATAATAACTAACAGCGACCTTCTGTCAACGTCATCCGGGCGCCATACATACATTTTTTTTTTATTTGTTGATCTGTATTGTCTATGAAATGATTTAATTATTCGGTTTGAATGAAAAATGTGTCACGTCTATTTCTGATACTAGTACCTAGTCCAATTTGCGTATTCCATGCAAACGAAGTAGTTTACTGTAAAACGATACCACTACCTTAGAAAGTCGGTGCTGATTAAATCAAATTGCTTCATCAAGCGCTGAGATTACAACAATCATCAGCGTTAGGTATTAACTTGCAACTCTACGGCACAGTTCATCAGCATTCCTGACTTATCTTCAAGCACTACTTTATTAATTTCTTTAAGAACTCATTCAGGAAGTTAGACGTTTAATCTAATTTTATCTTGTCACTGAAAAAGGAGGTTTTCTAGCATATCTATTTAGTTTTCCAACTGTATTTTGCACGCCGTTTATGTTTAGATTTATCTAAGCACCAATTCCTGTAGTTTTTTTTATGAACGTTCGCATACTAATCTCAATATGTCAAAAGTGAGAAGAATTTACCAACATTTTTGACAAGTTTTTGACACTGAATGTCGCTGAGAATGCTGAGATGAATTTGCGTTTGCGACTAGATTTCAAACGCTTGTATTACGGGTTCCTTTCTTAAATTAAAAAAAAAACGAATACTTTTCCTTGCATAGTCGCACACCAATGGAAACAGTATTCTAAGCACAATTGCCGAGCACGTCTCAGTTTTCTTGCCTGTCGCCGAACCCGATCTGTTCGGTTCTCCGAACCGCTCTTATGTCAGCGAACCGTTTTTGCACCATTATTGAGGGCTATGACTGCAGTATGTGATTGTGTTTGCATCTCACGTCATGTACGAGGAAATATAAAGTGCAGATGCTCATTTGTTTTTTTCTTTAAGTGAATAAAAGTTAGGTTAAGAATAGACGGACTTGAATTGAGTGAAGACTGTCTTTAGTCCGAATGATAACGTCATGGACAAAGACAAGAATTGTCGGACAGATTAACAACAAAATAAACAGGATTTTAGTTAAATCGGTCTAAATGACAAACAGTAGTAGCCTGGAGTGACATTTTGGTCAGTTATTGAAAAAAAAACAGCTATTTGGTGTTATTTTGACCGTGTAGGTATCGATATTTTGTAGGAATAGACCAGCTGATTTTCCTCAAGATGAAACTATTCTTTCTGTCTCAAGTGTATGTACTGACTAAGGTGTAAAACTTAAACTTAATCAGTTTTAAAACCCCATAAAGCCAGCAATGTAGCCTCGTAAAATTATGCACTCGCTTACTTTAGTACAAGTAAAGTCATAGGAAACAAAAGACAATATTTACATCCATTTCTCGACGCTGTGACCTAGGCAATAACCCAGAGAGAACGGAACGAATTAACCAAACAAAGAATCAACATAAATTAATATTCATGGTTTCTTGAACAAATAAATCGTAACTACTAAAATAAATATGGTTGTAGTCAAATAAACAGTTATTACGATCCTAAAAGATCTGTCGCGTGCTTTGTAAGCACATGAGAATTTAGCGTTTTCATATTTCCCAGGAAAATACGACATTTTCTGTTTACTTATTATTTATTTCCAATCTTACTTTAGGTAGTTACAGTTCTATGAAAAGAATAAAGAAGAGCTTACTCTTCTGTCAATGTCGTAAAAATTCTTGAAAAAAAAAGTTGTCTCTGATCTGTTTAGTCTATGGCAGACAAAACTGTTTTGTCTGTGGTGTGCGCATTGTCTTAACCAACACAAACACTTAACTTGAAACAAACCAAATCTCCGTAGAAACTCCGTAAACATCAAACTTTGAGTAGCAACAACTCGATCATAACATTGTCTATTCAATTTGCCGTTTATCGTTCCCTTGCGCGTTTACATTGTCAATTGCTTTGAAATGAACGCTGCCGCCTGTCAATGTAACCGGCACAATGCGTTATTGTCGCTTCCGTGTGTTCATCGTAAACTATGTCTATGTAGTTTATACGTTTATGTGAAAAGGAATATCTGTGTGTTGTTAGATATGAAACTTGGCTAGGTATGTATCAAATAGTTACTCTGTAACTGATAAATTTGATTCATTCCCATGTAATAGGGAGGAGCCTATTACCATCAACCGGGCATAAGGGTAGTCTCTGAGAAAATTCCTGATGGAAAAACCCATAACACTTTGCACAACCTGGGAATCGAATCCAGGGCCTCATGCTCAGCAGTAGCACTTGCAAATAACTAGAGGCTGTTAGGAGTTTTATGTTGGTGTAGATTATGGTGGTTTTTATGTTACTTGAAGATTGCTACTGCCCTTTCCAGTGTATACAATTCAAATCAATATTTTCCTCTACGGAACTTTCCATGAATCTTCCCCACTTGAACCACAAACAATCAGTCACAATCACAATCAAAGCTTCACTCGAATCAATCAGGCGTCACTTCCTCGTCCTGACCTACTCCGCCAAGACTCGAGCCCACAATGGCGGCTAACCAACCATCCTTAAAAGATGAACACGTTAATTTCCTTAGACATGGCCGCATATAGGGTCACCACCCGCGCGACTTTGCCCGGACTCGTTTAACTTTTGGCCGGACACGTCGGCACGGACATATTGCGGATGCCGATCCGGACACCTATAGGATAAAAGTAGTGTACAAAAGTATTAGTCAGCATCAGTCGTCCGCAGCCATTCCACAACTGGTCCATACCGGTTTGACCGGAGGTTTTTTAGAGAGTAGAAAAACTTAAATGGGTAATGAAAATGTTCAAACTTTTTTTGTAAAAACTCCATCTTTTTTCAGGGCTTCTAAAATATGTTAATGGTAACCCTGGCCCAAACGCAATTACTCAAACATCAATATAGGAATAAATCTTCGTCCGGTACCGGGACACCTCTGCATTCAAGCATTGACATTGCAATTCTGCGTGGCTTGTCTTTCAACAAGAGTTATGGTTACTTGCTGCTATTGAAAACGAACACTTTATGTGTAGTGTTTTATGTATAAGCCAATGAATAAGTTGTTGGAAAGTTTGTCAAATTAAATCGTAAGATTTTGCTTTATGAAAACTGCTACAGACTTCAGTAGTTATAATCGGCAAATAAATGGATAGACTGCGTAAAAGATAATGTAGATGGAAAGAGCATACTCATGAGATGACGATTAAACTAGAGAACTAATGAAGAAGAAGACCATGTTGTGCCAACCTCAAACAAATTCGTATAAGGACAGGCGAATGATCATAACGATGAATCAGTCTTCTTTGATCTACCAATCGAAACCAAGATATTTCGTCCAACATCATTGCTTTCATTTACGAATTAAGAAAAGGAAGCAATCAACATTTAAAACCAAGCCATTTATAGTAAGACCTGACCAATGAGAGCGGACACTTTGATCTAGCTAATGATGTCTAAAAACCATTCCAATAAATCTGTAGTTACAAACGAAATAATAATTGATCGGAAATAAAACGAAATTGATATTGGTTTTATTAAAGATACAAACCATCTGGTTGATACGCTACAAATCATTGAAAATCGATGTCGTCACGTCACTAGTAAATATCCATCTTTTTCGTTTTTATTGAATGGACTTAGGTCCTAAAGCTCTTCTGAATGGCTCAAACCGATTCTACATCAATAAGTGTGATCATGCCCTTGGATATATTTTACTTCAACCATTTCACTTCGTTTAACAACTCCATTGCCATAGAACCTCCATCTTTATACTCCTCGCCGTAATACCAATAGCTTCACAAGTTCACAATGATAATCTCCACAACACCGCACTCAAGTCACCTGTCACCTCTCTCACAGTATCTTACACCACGAAACTATGTAATGACAATAATTTGACAGCAGCTAACAATATCACGAGATTGTTGAAGTGATCTCCTGTGGTCAACAACGGTCACCTCCTGTGGTTTAACATAATGTCCTCACTTTAAATTGAGTAGTACCTGTTTATGTACATTTTGACACTTTCCATAATTATGCTGGGGCTTTGAAGTCAGCGGGATAGAGAGGCCATAGACCGCGGGTTAAATCAATTCTTATGTCCTTACGGAATATTTCTTAGTAGCCCAGCCCTCGAAGACAGACTAGGTACTAGATGCCATCATCTCTCTCTTTTACAATTGAGGTACAGCAAAATAAGAGCGAAATTTGGCTATAGAATACCTAAATGAAACGTGGCATTGACCATAAATGATTGACCAAAAAAATTCCCTTCTGAGAATTTTTCCCTGACT
This sequence comes from Noctua janthina, assembly GCA_963576755.1. Taxonomy (NCBI): domain Eukaryota; kingdom Metazoa; phylum Arthropoda; class Insecta; order Lepidoptera; family Noctuidae; genus Noctua; species Noctua janthina. The sequence continues at coordinate 14,470,160 of OY755055.1, forward strand.
GGTTGTCAAGAATTGGTGCAAAACTAAATAGATGTTCGGTGATTCAGACTGTGTTGTAATGTTTCTTTGTAGTTTGTGACCTACAGGTAAATATATTTAGTGTCATCTACACCGCCATTTGGCTATCGCTCAGCGATCACCGTCGCTTTCTTTGCGGCCCACAACGTATTTGGAGCGCTATGTAATTCTACTTTTCCTTAATGTCTCAATATGGACACCAAAATTCAAGATTATAAAGATTAAATTAAAGTGGTACCGTTACACGCAAGATTCTCGAGTTTTGTCACTTCATAATGTGAGAGAGAGAAAATAAAACGTACTAAAGTAGCAAAATTACCGGTTTGTTGTGTAAAATATGATGTTAAATGTCCATAATGTTGGATTAAGGAAAATAAGTTTTATTTCATTTAATAAGTGCGACTTCAACATGTAAATGATATATTAAAAATACGCTACTCATATTTTGCCAATTCTGTGCAGAGATATGAAAATCATAAATTAAGATTATTTATTCGCAATTTAAAACCTGTACCGAAATAAAAATACCTACTCTCATTTTTTAAACTGAATATTTCTGAATGGGGAAAAGGCTTACGCTTGGTATCAAACAAACTCCATTGCGTGTACTACCAACATAAAATGCAGCTGTTATCAGCACAAAGTGGGTCACCGCTCTCAATTTCCGCTTATCATTACGATTGAGATCTACGCGGTCAGCTATCGGTTCTGTCTTAATCTTATCAGTCAATGCTCTCGTAATAAATTGAATTTTCGTCTCGCTTGCTTTACTTTCTTCTGATTTACTGTGGTATATAAATCGTGGGATATCATCTTCTCCAATTTTGCCATCATTACTTTAGTTAATCGGAACTAACACCGCCATCTTGTTTTTCACTACAATTTCCACAGAAACATTCACAATGTTTTACCAACCACCTCTTGTCCAAGTCATTCAAGCGCCAAAAGAACCATGCAGCACTGTAGTTTGATTGGGGGAAAATATCTTTAAATTCAGACCATGTTATTCCTCACTACCATAAATCGTTTTATTCCTTTTTAGTTCCCCCTAATGAACTCATAACAAAGTTCCCAGCAACTTATTAAACAATCAGCCAGTTCCTCTCGCGGCAAGTCTAAAGGAACAAGAGCAAACATGCAGGCATTTCCCCGAAGATAAACAACTCATAAACGGTATCATTAAGATAAGCTTTGTTAATTTCTTAAGAAACTATTAAGCGGTGTCTCTGATATTAAAACCTGACCTTTGTAGAGTTTATGGTATGGTTATTTTTTTTTTAATGTTCAGAGCTAATGTCAACTGTTTTGAAGTGTCATGTGTCAAAGAAACCATAGAGTAGCGGTGTTCTGTGAGAACAATCGCAAAAGTTGTAATTCACAGACAGGATTCTAACGCTATTTTTGGTAATGTAGAGTTTAAGCAATTTAAATTAGATACCAGCATTATTTTGTTTCCATTTCATCCAAAAATAAAATTATTCAGTTCACAGATAACACAAAAAGAGAAGGAGCGACAATCCCGTTGTGCAACCGATCACTATCCTGTCATGTTACATCACTACGAACATGTTGTATGGAAAATGTAAATTTAACAGATCCAACTGCCCTAATAGGGAGTGTTGGTAGGTTTACATGACCGCCAGGTGCTAGGGTTGTATATTGATAGAAAAACATAAATGTTAATTACAAATTTCGTAACGATACCCCCACTGTCAGTACAATCCAATTTTTTTAAAGCAAGTTACTTGAACCTTAATGCTATTTACAGAGCGATCATTCATAATTACATTTTATTATTAACCGCGAATTATTTGCTAGCTTTTTGCGATCAACTTTCAGAACATAAATTTTCAAAAGTGTACTATTACACAACTTTAAATAAATGACAAGCAATGGCAACATTGGCAACCCTGCATTAGTTTATGGTTGCACATTGCACATGTTATTGACACAAAATGTATAAATATTAAATCAGCAGTTTGATGCAATTTGTTACACGTCCAAAAGTAAACCACAAGTTAAATAATATGTAAAACATTTAACGGAAATTAATCTTTACTCGGTAATAAAGCTCGTGGTTATAGTAATGATTACAGAATTTTTTATGACCGACTAATGAATATTCCCAATTCAATTAACACCTACATAAAATAATAACGTTAACAAACTGTTGAATAACAAATCTTAATATAATAAATAAACTATGTTGGCGCCATTAGTTGTAGCATTCTCCAGCCCCCGCTGCGAACAACCGACCGAAACCACTATCATATAAATTTTGTATAAATTAATTGACATTTATGATATTTTATATTTATCGTATTGGAAAAATATTCGGGTGAATCTGATTATGGCCATTGTCACGGAATTCAATTTCAATTTTATTCAAAACCGTCCAGTTGTCCATGGAAGCGTGTTAAATGTCAAATTTTGGCGCCATATTTTATGTTATGGACAATGGACATAGATAAAAGAAAATCTATGTTTTCGATTTTTTTAGGCTGGTAATATTTTTAAATACAAATTCTTTTCTTGAGTTCCTATCAAATATGATCGAGTTTAACATTGCAAAACTAATAATTAAATGAAGTCTTCAAATTCTTAACGGAGTATGCGTGTAAAGTTTAAGTTTACTGCATTTATATTGTTTTAAGGATTCGTGGTGATATTGTTGACGATATAATCCAGATCCCACGGCTGTGCTCTCGAAATAAAATAGAATATTTATTGCGAATATAAAGCCAGGTGTGCACTATTAAAGTCCAAATTCATTTTATGAAATTTTCTTTAAGTATCTACTTATTAAAAGTCTCAGCAAGACAACGTTTTATGGACTATTTGGTTGGTAAATTATTAAGGAATGTTGGTTTACAAAGAAACACATACCTAATACAACAATTTAAATAATTGCGCTGTCTGTCAGTTCATTGTGGCGTGAAATATGATAATAAACATTGTTTTAACCTTCGCACATAAAGACTAACACCTGGGAATTGATTTGAAGCCTGAGGCGTTTCAATTGTCACCAGGTCCTTATACAATGGACTAGGTGATATTAATTTGCAATTTCACACTGATTTTCTATAAAGTTGCATAATTATTTATATACTAATAGGTTCAACAAGTAAGTAAACTATTTTCTATTCTGACATCAAGTACGAAGCAAATTTTAAATAAAACTATCTTTGTAAGATCAAACTTACTAATTCCATGCTTAATAACATCGATAAAACCGGTGATGAAACGCCACAGGCACAAAAGAAATTCAGAAAAAGAAGAAACAATTTTCACTTTGTTTTAGGAACACAATAAATTCTGTAGTCACAATAAAGCAAGTTCTTCACTAAACGTATACCACAATCAGTGTATTGAACTCAAGAGATGCTCTCACACCGCGTTATTAGCGAAACGAGAATTAAAAATAAAAGAAGTGTAAAACCAGTCCACACGCCCACACCAGCAGGTCGAACCAGACCTTTATATCTAGAATTGCTTATTTATTACCTGCTTACTTAGCTGCATCGGAATCGTTCTGCTTTTCAAGGTTCTATCGGGCACACCGTTATTTTTTAAACTTATGTTATTAGGTGCAATGCTTGTAACGTTGTTAACGTTCACTTTTGAATAAAGAATTTCTTCTTTTCTTTGTCTCGAGTACTTTTTTAAGCAGTCCAACACCGTTTTCGACAATTCTCATCGATTTGGACATAAATTCGATTCGACGCAGTCGTTTCACCGTCTAACATAAATAAAATTGAATTGTTTCGTTCCATTTATCAAAGAAATTCACGTTTGATACGTTTATTTAAATTTTATGTGTTTTAGATTTCTACTACAAAACACTTTTTTGACATTTAACCCCCAACATGCATAAAATCCGCCATCTTTATTCATCGTTGTTCATATAAATTCATGAGATCTTTTCTCAGCGTCATATTTTTGCTTAATAACATCCTCAGTTTCACATCCTACCATTAAATAATTATCATTAGCGTGTACTTCATTTATCTAATAGTACTTATTAAATGAAACTCGATTTGAAAGCAAATTATTTAATTCGCCCACTTCTAGTGTAGGAGGCGCGAGTTTTCCATGAGGCGTCAGATTATCTAATATCCGGTCGTTCAAATTTGAATAAAACCTTGAACTTCGAACATATGAATTCTGAATGAATAGTGTTAGGAAATGACAAAATATCTGTGACATCATTGCATAGAAACTAACAAAGTAAAAAAAAAACTTATGCCATAAATATTTATTTACAATATTAAGGCAAAAAAATGGCTTGAAGTCTTGCATTAAACTTGGTTTGAATTTCATGTTTTTTTTAATTCATGTTTCTCCTCTGTCGAACAAAATGCAAGATTGCAGGTAACTAACACACTATTTATTATTGTAAAGATGTAAGTATACGAAGAAAAAGATCGCTAAATTCTTAATAGGTTGGTAACAAGCTTTGGCAAAAGCTTCTAACTAATTGCTTATTCATTGTGTTTGGAAAGTTGGCAATAAACTTTCTAGTTTTAAATAGAGAAACCCCTGTTCTGTTGTTACTAAACACTGTCTAATTTACCATTAGTTTTCTGTCCATAAACACGGAACTAATTAGAACGTATTTTGATTCTTAAAGCACAAACCAATGCATAGTCTTTCTTAAGACAAACTACTATCGCAAGTTTATTCTTAAACCAACAAGATCTCATTTTAAATAATGACCCACTTTTGCGTACAATTATTTGGATCTGTTCAGGAAAATTCATTACGATCGCATAGAAGATTCACACGAACCGTCTTTTAGGTTCCACTTACAAGGCTATCTTCTTGAAATCCTGAACTAAATAGAGCTTTATTTAATCTTCTTACGGGACAAAAAACCGCGGATTGGAGAACAATTTCGCTCAAATTGCACACATTCTCCACTTTCTTAAAACGCGCGAATTCCCGTACACCTTCTATGAAAAGTACAACGACGTGTAAGTGTAAACAAGGCTTTACGTAAAGGTATAACTCATATTATGTATTGTGGTGATAATGACGCCCTGCTGTGCGTCGCGGGGCCCCGCGTTATGGGCCCAGCGCCCTCAGCCTGCTGGGACCCAGCAGTCTCACTATTAAGACGGGGGGAACAGGTGAATAAGCAAGAATAAGCTACCGAATATTTTGGAAGCCATGAAATGTAATGATAATGTGTTAATAAGATTTTGTAATTAATTTTGTGGGTACTTGGGTAAAGTATTAATTAAACGTGGACTTTCAAAAGCGCATCTTATCGAATTTAAAGTGACTTTTACGTCGAAAGAAATATTGGTCTTAATAAGAGCTATTATAAACAGTAGTTGAAACTAGGATTTTGTTGATGATAATACTGAATCGTTTGCAGAACAATTAAATAACAAAGAAAAGATAAATGTGCCAAAATTTGGAGAAAGCTGAACATATACATCTCCAAACGACGACAACACGAAGATCGAAGAACGAAAGAAATACACCAACTGATAAACATAAACAAACTGTACTTGAAGATGACAAAAAGACAGAAAGCTTTGAACTTACAGAGTAAAGTAAATGCAGTACGATAATTCAGCTCAAATAATATCAATAGGTACACATATAATAATATCCTATTGTGTTCCCACCAGTAGCGAAGGGTTAATTTTTTTAAGTGGTAATCCGGAGTACTTACGTCTTTAATATGATTTTATTATTTGTCTATGGAATACTGATTGCGTCCGTTTTCAAAGGGAAGCCGGTAGGAATCGAGTTGTATGGAACCTTCGCCACTGGTTCCCACTAATGTTTCAACTCAAAGTGGTTGTTCAAACAAACATATTATTGCACTAAGTAAATGTTAGCCAACTTTATAAGAAACTAACAAGAACCACAGGACTTCGCAATTTCTATTAACAATAATTTGCATGCGTGTCTATCAGGTATAATCGAATAACTTTTACTTAGAGGTTTTCGTAACATAGGATTAGCATTCCGGAATATTTGGTCCTTGGAGTATTGGCTAGCTTTGGAGCATGGACTAAAGATGGGCTTTTTCCAGTCGGCTTTGAGTATAACTAAGATAGTTCCACCAGGAAGAAGTTGTCAGTTTCTTATGAAGTATGCTGACAGCAATGTAAAGCACACTCAGTCTCCAAGTTGCCGCAAATTGCAGAACCTAACTTTCAACATAAAGAAGACTATGAAAACTACGATCATTACAAAGATGATCGTACTTTCCAGTCTTTTTTATGCCTGTATTATCAGAAAAAGTAACTATAAAAGCTGAAAGAAAAAACCATCTATACGAAGACGCCGCAAGAACCGGTGCATTACAAGTATTTTAGAAATATATCGTTCAATTATAGTCAGCCATCAAAGATAAATCTAGCTATACAAAACTTGCACAATTCATTCCTTAACTTCACTAGTTTACTACTATTGTCATGGTTTACCCAGCGCCATGTCAGATTGTGCCCTGATGGTCGAGTGACAGGACTGGTTGTAACCCGATATGAGCCATTACAAGGAGCAGGACTCAATACAATTGTGACTTACGTGTGACCTTTCTAGAACTATTGTTGTTTGCTTAGAACTTGATTCATAACAATGGGGGACTGTCAGAAATTAATGATGTTGGATAATGCTGTCCCAATTAAGGTATCTTGGCATTAAATTGGTCACCTACGCTTATTACGTGGAACTGTACGAAGGTTTGTGATTAAAATGCAGCAATGCGGATTCATCATCATAATAATAATTATCATACAATTACCGTTAATGATGGCCTCTTTATAAAGACTGACAATGACAGGCCAAAAGACACAAACACCGTAAGGCATAACTAATGACATACATGTGATTTAAACGCTAAGGCTTCCCCTTTTAAAAGCAACACTACGACATTAACTCTCCTGACATAATAACCGCGTAGAAAATGATCCAACCAAGACCACATTATATCCCAACGAACTAGCTCATCCACCCTACATAAACACCGATAATGTAACTCAGAAGCGAGCTCTTAAAACTGAAACTATCGACGGAAGCGTCCAAACAGTGACATGATATAATTCCCTTAGCCGACCCGTGCCCGTCCCGTATACGAGCCGTGCTTGTCCCGTATACGACCCGATTATGCAAATGACACGATATCAGTGAGCTAACTGGATGTGACTAGACATACATATGTACATATAGGTAGGTACTACCGTATGTCAGGGTGTGTTTGCATTAGGCACGGGATATAATAAGTGAGGATTTGAGCGAGGTTTTTGATAAAGGCGTTAAATATATATATTTATTCTTTACTGGTCAAATGTTGCAAGACTATTGGGTTCTATGAAGGATAAAGCCGATGAAATACTAACGAAAATATGATCAGTCAGGCGTAAATCATTCATTTTTACTGTGGTCTAGAAGAATTTTGAAATAGTTCGTCGAATCTGTGCCATTCATAAAGATACAATGCCATTCTATCACTATTCCACAACAATTTCTTTGTGGTAGAAATAATTAGTGGCGGCCAACAATGCGGCAAGCCCATAAGGCAACCAGGATGTTCAGAAACCCTAACATCGTGAAGAAATAAGCAAGCCAAGCTTAGACTTTTATGAAAGTACCGCCACTAGAAGTAATATATTTGAGCCTCAACCGGGACAACAAATCAGAACCAGGTGTTATAGAGCAACTTGATACAGACCTGTCCATAGCCTAAAATTACTGAAAGATCTAGCTTAGACTTAGTCAATCAATATAAACGCGCCCTATGCTAATGTGATATGTAACATACCACGGGCTTAATCGGGAAATTATATATGAAATAGCCTGGTTCGTGGCTTGGTAGGTAATTGGCGCAGAAATGAACAAGAGATAGCCAAGTAAAGTGCGAACAAGCTTGCTGCTACTTGAATTTTTAATAAGCATCATAATTTCTAATAATTTAGGTCCTGGGAACATTATTTTGTAATGTTGAAGTAGTACAACTTGAGCAGTATAAAAAACTCGTTGGAAAAAGTATCTATAAATGAAGTGCAACATTGTACCTACAAAATGTTTCGAAGAAATCGTACATTTAAATTTGATATTGCGACCGAACAGATTCATATAAGTAGGTAATTGCTATGTTTACAGTTTATATAATCTTCACGTAAATTCCCTACACAAAGTAAAACTCTTATCTTCTCTCAACAAAGAAAAATCATATCGTTCCTTTTGCTATCCATTTCTTTCAAGTGGCTATGCAGTCCTTCGACTTCCAGTTATTGCAACCGTCCCAGTCAGTCTTGCAATTTCATTACAAAATCAAGACCTATTCAGAAACTACACTACAAGAACCAAATGAACCCAAAATATCCTCTACCTAGTCTTCTTCTTATTCTCTCTTTTATCTTCTTGTTGATGTACAGTAGAGACCATAAGTGCAGTAGCAGTTTCACAAAACGATCGCATCAAAACAAGTCGCACTTACGACCTTTTTCCATAACAAACATTTTGCACACATACACGATCTCGTATATCGCTCTCTTTCATAATTATCTAGTCAGAAAGAGTGCGATATAATGATCATTTGCCTTAGTGACAAGCCTGTCATGTAGCGACGGAGTATTAAGTTAGTGATATTTAATTTCAAACAAACAATTATGTGTCTATCTGGCTTAGCGGTTAACGCTATAGATAAAATGTCTCGCACAGTATAGTCTGCGTTCGAACCCAAGTGACATTACACTTTTTGTGTTTTAATTATAAATGATACGTTAGACCCGATGAGATATGTTTTTCTAAATATTAGTTGGAACTTATTATTAACAAAAAAGATGAGGGTGAATGTGAAACAAAATAAACTTCTGGATTGAACAAAGTAGTTACCTAGTTATGACGTTGTTAGTTGGTGAACTTTGTTACGAGCGTTTGTGTTATTATTACGATTAGCGTATTGTTTGATTGTCTTTATTCAAGATGCAAGCTAATATTAGTATTGATGACAGGGCAAATATTGTCACTTTGCGTAAAAATGGGCTTAATATTTCTCAAATTTCAACTGAAACTGGCTTAAAATGTGTAAGTTATTTTTAAAAATTATAATTATTATGATGATAGTTGTGGTGTGTGATTTTCGTATTATTAAATAAATTGCTAGTTGCAAGTGTGTAATCATATTTTGTTTTTTTTTTTAGAAATTCTGTTAGCCGTTGGGTAAAGAGGTTTGAGGAAGAAGGTAGTCTGAAGAGTCGTGTAAGAAGTGAAAGGCCGCCGCTTATTAACCCGACTCGGCGACGTTTTATGGTGGAAGAATGAAACAAATGGTTTCATTCCAATTATAATGTTTGCAGAGCAATTGGATACTACATTACAGACTGTTCGCCATGCAGTCCATGCTGAAGGTTTACATCATCGGAAGCCAGCTAAAAACCATTTTTGACACAAAAACACAGGGAGGAAAGACTACGTTTTGCTCGAGATTATTTACATTTTAACTGGGAGGTGACTGTATTTTCTGACGAGAAGACTTTCAAGTCTTGCCAAAAGGAAGACTTAATTTATGGCGAAAAAATAATAATACTTAATTTAATAAGTAGACCGAGTAACTAAATATTTAGTAATATTAACATAACCGTAAATAAAAATAAAAAAAATTAATAAATAAATTTTAAATTTAATGATCTTAAATTGGGGTTTAGTTTCAATATTCTTTTCGTCAAGAAAATGAACACTTAAGCTATAACCTCAATACATTCAATGTGACGTTACATTAAAAAAACACGTTCATAAAGTCTAACTCATATATTAGTATTCAATTAACTCTGCTGAATACTGATATCTATAATAAGCGGGTATCAACAATTATATTTGTGTTATTAGAATATCCTTTCCGTGTTATGTTATTCTTATTATGAATTGACTAAGTGGGTATACAACAAAAAATCTTATGAACGGTGATAAGAGAACTTTTTTTTGCCTAGGTAGGAATGTGACGTCACATTCTCATAAAAGTTTGCTAATTTTATAAATAAATAAAACGAATAAACATTTTTGTTATCATTCAGCATGATTTTTTTATTTCCACCTTCCAACACCGAAAACATAAAATAAAAATCAATTAATGAGGTTAAATAATAATACAATAACTATCTAATATTTAACTTCTTATAAAAAATAAATAATAAGCATGACTATATTATAAATAAACATAAATACCTAACGACTTTCTGCTTAAAATACAAATATAATTAAGGTTTCAAAGAAACAAAAAACAGCCACACATTGTAATAACATGGATTCGAACTTGGACTTCATTGATCGTGAACCCATGCTCAGCCCAAACAGCTACCAACCCGTGTTAATACTACGCGAATTTTAACAATGCAATGGTAAGAACAGGTCATCACTATGATGTGTATTCTAAATGCAACAGAAATATAATGCTATTTCGCGTAGTGTGACGACAGTTCATTAGTGTGTGTTATGTGTAGAATGTTGAGACATCACTCATACACGTATCGCGCTCGCACAGTTCATAGCAATGTAATCTTTAGCATGGTACTGCACTTTTGAGGTCTACTGTACAATTAAGTATATTAGTTTTTAAACTATCACGGTCACTAACATTATCATTAACACTAGATACGGGATATTTACCATGTTTACTGATTGTTTTGAGTTCCCGATATTTCGGCGCTTTTGCAAGCACCATGATCACGGATAAACCGGGAACTCAAAGCAATCAGTAAATTGTTTGTGTATAAAGTATATAGTTTCCATTTTCTTAATTTTCTAAAGTTAGCACATTCTACAGGCTAATCAGCCCAAGTTATAGTCAAAATTATAAGTCTCATATACCAAGGCATACGTGTGATGTTGAGGCTGGCAACAGCTGTCGGTAATTTGCGGTAACCATGCACGGCTGTAGCCTGCGACCTACCAGCTACTACACGTAGGCTTAACGTGATGGTATTCGGTATTACAACTAATAAAGAAGTTACAGTCCGTTGTTCGTGGTGTTGAGAGTAGCGGTGGCTGTAGTTCAACGACTTTGGAATGGGTAGTCATAGGTCCGTCTGGAAAAAAAGTGGTTAAAAAAACCTGTAAACGTCAAAACTTGGATATCTACTAGCAACCCAACATAACTAGGCTTTATTATATATATTATTATATCAGCCCATGGTATCCGAGTGCTGGGCAAACCCTTCCTCCATTTTTTCTACTTCTCTCTGCCGTGCCGTCTTTCTTAAAGCTGTCTAATTCATCTCGCCATCTTCATTTGGGCCTTCCACAACGTTAAGTTTTCTCCTTGTTAAATCTTAATTATAGATTCAACAGATATATGTATATATTGTCGCAATGTCACCAGTGCTTTTAATTAACATTCGGATAAAACAAAACCTCATCCCGTATTCCGCCATTAATATTTAAAACATTTATTTCAATAACTCCCAATTAAAATCCTGCATCCTGTAAATGCTCATTTTAATACAAAATTCTCGTTTCACGTAACCGATGGTATTAAAATGGCTGGTCCGTCGAGTGATTCGATAATACCAGTGTTACATGCAATAATGTTCTATTAAAAGGTTGTAATAATATAATGTTGCTGGCAACATCGACATGAGTGTGGCCACTTCTGATAATGACTCTGGTTTTAGTCCTGTTTATCTATGTAGGTAAAGTAATTAGATTTAATCAAGTGCGTTTGTTCTCGTTACACGTTTTAATAATTCCAATCATATTCCTCTTCTTTGAGAAGTTGCTAGGCAGACAATGGGTGGGATTGGCCCACTGGACGATTAAATGAGACATTCCGAGAGACCAGTTCACCAGAGTTATCCAGTAGTCCATTTAATTGGCAGAATTCACCACTTTTTTCACATCCAAACAGACAAAGGAATCAAAACCCCTGTAATAACCATTCATATTACAAGTGTGTCATCTCAACCAATCCTTTTACATAACCCTTTCGGCATTAAAGTCTGGCGGCTGTCGCCTCTGATTGGTTAATTCGATCGTTATGGTGTAACGCGCGCCCGGTCGGCATACACACTGCCCGATTATGCAAATTTGCGATAACCGGGGCTCCAGCCTTTACTACAGCCTTCATGATGTTTAAGACAGGTACAGAAAAATTGCTGGACTATTAATAGGACTGGTCGTCCTGTTACTCTTTAGAGCAGAGTTTGATTTGCATGAACTGTCTTAGACGAATATTTCTTGCCTGAGACGTCTACTTTTAAGTCAATTTTCTACATAATGAGACAGAAGCACACGATCGGCTTTCCTCCTCCAACCCTGTCCCTCTTATTTTCTAAGTGCCCTCCCTGATCAAAGGGGCATCCTATTACGTTTCAATCTACGATATTACCCACATTCTTACCAGATAACCAATCTTCAAAACACATCTAAAACTAATTTTTAATATTTTATACGCAAACCCTGCGTAGGGAACATAGCTGTTACGTCACCTAAGACGTTATTAATGGAACGAAAATTTCGAGATCTGTGAGCGGGGTGCGATTGTCTAGTTGGTTAAGACATCCGGTGTACTGAATCGCAAGGTCGCAGGTTCAAACCCTGCTCGCACTGGAATTTTTCTTTCCATGTTAAAAACATCTAAAACTTGCTAACACTGCGAACGCATTCAAAACATCAATTCACACATAAAAATAACCTCCAAAGATATCCATCTCGCAGATTATCCTCAGCCTCCACTATCATATCTACAGTATCACTAAGCACCTCGGAGTCTCTACAGCGCTGTCTCATCGTATCGGGGCTTCGCACTTTGCATTGAAAGCCTCTGGCTTGTAGTTGCAGCCTCTAGCGGGATTAGGGCATTATAAATAGCAGTAACAATAGCACTAACTTCGCAGCCTCCGTGTTACGCCTAAACCTATTGTATTTTATAAATAGATAAAAGACTGGATTGTAGTCTTCGATTGTTGGAGTGGTTTGTTTTATGGAGAATTTGTTAAAAGAATGCTTGTTTATGATTGGGTAGAGGAGAATGTTTATAAGATACGGGTAAAGTAAATTATAAGGGACTTTATCAATCCATACCCGCGAATCGGTAAACGTAGCGTGGGTCGTCTCCTGCTAGATAGACAGGATAGGAAAGGCGGATGGTACAAACAGGACACGTGGAGGACTAAGAATTAAGCCAATGGGAAGTAATGAACAGATCACAATTACGGGAATTGCTTCTTGAGAGGCCCATTTGTCTTTCGTAAGCAAAGTTCCTTTGGCTAAGGTCTTTGGCAAGCACTGCAATTTCCAGCCAAAATCCGGCCCATCTATTACACTCAAAACCATAAATTGCTCCCACCAATAAAGTCAAACAAAAACATTCCTCGTTTGATCGGTGAAACAACTCAAACAACATCGATGACCGTATGCTAATGAGGCTCTATTGAGCTCCGAATGGTAACATAATTATGCGGCACGTCTGCCTGAATGCGACGCATCCACCTGACTGCCGGCTATTCATGTGACTGGACGTTGAGAGGTGATGGTGCAAGGAGGAAGAGGTAGCGGGGTCCAGAGACAAGTTTTTGGGATTTATAAATGGAAAATTGGTCGGATTTGAAGGAAAGTAATTTTAAGGCATAGTTTGTGATGCGTTGTGATTACAGTACGACAGCTTTATTGACTATTTTGTCTGCAATTTGTTCACGGTTGAACTTCCATGAAAAGCCACTGGATTAACAATTCCTGATTGTAACTGAGGAATTCCAGTATTTCCGTAGGATCTTTTTTACGCTAGTTCGTTTAGTGTTCGTTCACTGTCAATAAGAAAACACGTAATTACTTTTTTTATAAAAAGACATGGGGTTTGCCCTCTTTCCTTACCAATTCGTCCAACTTGGGCCATCCGGGAAGATTTCAACGATTCCACAGTGGACAATGGTGGACAAACATTGAGCAATGTGTCACTTGTCAGCTTGTCACTCACAACCGGGAACAGAACTAAATTGTAATTCTAAACATACTCGCGCGATCTTACAAAGTGGAATATCTTGGAATGTTACGATCAATAAGAATAACTGTAGTTTTGTTTGTACGATGATGTTTTTGAGGTTTCACAGAGTTTTCAAAAGCCTTGATTTAAATGGATGATTTTTTCAGAGGATCTTTCCGTATCGTGGAAACACTTATTTTTTTTAAACGCTGCCCCACACTGGGAATTTCTCATGTATCTTGGGTGTGTTTACAAACATTTAAACTCACGTACACAAACAGCCAGACCCGTAACAACTACCTGTAGATCGTAAAAAAATTTTTTTCCGTGCGGGGATCGAACCCGCGACACGCGGCATAGGAGCTAATCGGTTAGCCTCTGCGCCAACCATGCCGTCATTATGTTGGTTATTAAGTTTCGTCTTTTTCTAGGAATATAAACAAATTCAGCTTTAACATTGCAACACCATTGAAATCTTGCAAGTATTTCAATGGTGTTGCAATGTTTCTGACAAGAAATATTATTTGGGCGTTTCGCAAGTAATCGAAATATTGCTAGAATTTACGTATCCCGATTTCCGGAAAATTATTCAACAATCAACTTGTGAGTGACAATACTTAGTCCCAAACAGTCTTCCCACACACTGGCACGTCTTACGCATATAAATCTTGTTGCACCGCTTTCACAGAGCATTACTCTTAATAACTCTGAGTGTTATAACAAAAGCGATACAGTTCCACGTGGCGTTCCCACAATGGTACGACTGGGCCACGAAGACAGCGGAAAGAAAAGAATAAAACTTAGCTATGAGCGAAGACTTGTCGAACAATATCGTGAATAAAATTCATGCCTAAGAGGATGTTTCCAGGCAAACTGAAGTATTCGTTAGGAGGCATACTTTCGTAAGACAGATTATGTTTATTGTGCTAAAAATATACCTTTCATTCGATCAAAACGGTATACTACAATAGAAAATTGGTTATAGTTTTTTCCTTTGTTCCGTATAGACTAAATTATCACTGAAAAACATATTTTGGGCGGTACATATTCCACTGTCCAATCATTGTGCATTCTCATTTATCAACATTCGAAATTGGTATCGGAAAGGATAACCGCCTATCATAACAATCCGATTACAAAACCGTTTTTCACACAGTTTTTACAGCCGCATTCCATCAATAAACCCTATAAATAAACAAAATAAAAGTTCAAAGCTAACCTTAAACCATTAATTCAATATTTTGGCACATTCCGAAACTGTGCTTAAAAAGAGTGTCCATGGAGTTTCTTGCCCGTTCTTCTCCATAGAGATCTACGTTAGGGAATGGGCAACTACAGTACTTTCACAGTTTTTGTGCCTTGTGACTGGGACTGTAGCTATATTTCATTGTTGTCTTTGTTTCGACAATTCAAAAGTGCCTGTAACTGGCCTACTTGAAATAAATGCTTTGATTTTGATTTTGTGATCACGTTCTGCTAAGCCAATGAAGTCATCTTCAAAGAGTCTGCCGATGATTCCCTGCTTTTTTCGGAACCCATCCTGATTCTGATGTAGTCCACGGTATTAACTATTTGAAACCACACTAATCTGTTCAACAGATTATTCAGTTACACCATACATTAATTATGTCAAATGTTTAACTAGTAACAGTGTTATGATCTGTAGTTTTTGGGATCTTTTCAAGCTTGGCAACCCACTAAAACTGAGGTTAATTATGACTTAAGCTTTAAACTCCGTTTTCAGATAAGGTTTGTTAAATAAACTCTTTTAACGAGTGTAGGTGGAATCGAATTTGCATCTGAATTTTAAATTCATAATTAATTGACTTCATTTCGTGGACAAAAAGTAATGAAATAATCCTGAATGAAATATAACTAAGTTTAATTTACCTTATACATATTAATTTCATGGTCATTACGCCTACACTTGGCAAATTATCGAAATAAGTAAGGGCAAAAAATCTGTTACAAGTGTATATTTAACCTGAATAAATTAATTCACACAAAACAATGTCCCCGTCATACCATACCAGGCATTACAGGCAACCATTTACAGAGAATCAAATCAAACCGCACCGTCAAAGCGACCTGCGCACACGCATACATAATTCAAAGGACGTCGCAACTAGTCCCGTATAATTACGACGTCGAATATATTACGGAGAGCACTTTGAGAGCATCTCGTTAAATATATTATGTGCTATAAATAAGTTCAAGTCGTTTGACAAATTGTACAGGAAAGTACCTAAGGACTCAGGGGGCTTCTTTTAAGCATGTCAAAGAATATGACAGGGACTTATATTGTGGGTGGAAAAAAAAGGGGTGTTTTAAGTTTAACGTGTGAATCCGTGTGTCTGTCTGCGGCATCATAGCTCCCAAACGGATAAACCGATTTTGATTTTGTTTTTTTTTTGCCAAAAGAAATAAACTAAAACTCTAATAATTACTAAATAAAATAAAACAACCTATTAACATACAATAAAATAAACGTTTATAAAGATAAGATAAGCTTTATAGAGGTTGTTGCAACTTCAAACATATTAAGTAAGTAATCTATTAATTTCCAATGGCAAATGGCCCGACTAATAAAATTAATTAAACTCGATCATAAAACCGATTAATTCCCATAATTGCTGCAAATGCTTTCTAAAATCAGATCGACGTCCAACTTATCATTGAAGTATTAATAACAAGTCTAATTAATCCAATTACCGTAAATTATACTAATTAGTTAACGGCGGGTCAGAATAAATATTCATAAAATGTAAATTATTGGCGAACCGACCGATATTGCGAATTGATATTAGGAAATAAGGTTTAATCGAGGGAATATAACATTTTTCGTTAAAGAACACAATTAGCGTAAGCGAAAAAGACGTAATTCGCCTTGTTTGGATGACGCGTCGGACTATTCGCTTTTATTGCTTAGCTTTTCTTTCTTATTTTCTATTAGCTGTTGCCCTCGACCTTCTTTCGAGTGAAATTATTATAAAAAAAATATTACTTACCTTTTTAATCGGATTTTGTTTTCCAATTTTAAGATTTTAATTTTTTTGACAGAACCCTAATTCTTTTTCTAAAATAAAAGTAGCCTATGTTAGACCTGACATTAGCTATTTGACAGTGAAAGTCCCGTCAAAATCGGTCCAGACGTTTCGGAGATTAGCCGAAATAAACAGACAGACAAAAATTGATGAAAATGTGTTTTTGTTAAAAGTGCCGTTCATATGCATTCTGTAAAAAGCTGTTATTTCAATATTACAAAAATACACTTATTTGTATAGATCCAGTCGATTCTTCGTCGTCATGTGTGTTTCCTACTCGACGTGGGAGAAGTCAGAAAGGAAAAGTGGTCGTGTTATAAAAGTTTTATTGACGAATAGGCTTATTAAAAAGAAAAGTGATTTCGGCTAGAACTGTTAACCAAATCGTGGCTATGTGGTAAAATCTTTCGTCGTGGGAAAATAAAAAAGATTCTCACTGTGCTCTTTTGAGTTGCATATTCTATCGAGAGAACTGCTAATAGTTAAGTTGATATTCGAGGCTGAACTAGGGTCTAAAATGGCCGCTTTAGCAGATCCATAATAGGATAGGTAAACAATATGAATCACGAAAAAGTTCTTAAAATGGTCATAGACGCAGATATTGCATAGACGCATACATATCATGAATTGTCAGTTTAAGACCATTTTACGAATTAAAACGTAATTCATATTATTGTTCTGTTATGTTTCTGGTAAAGCGGTAAATTTAGACCCCCAGTTTCGCGCATCCAAAGCGTTTAGTTTGCCAAACATCCGACCTATTCCAATAAGACCATTTTGGTCGACGTTCAAATGAGTTCGATTACTTTAAATACTAGTCTAGGTTAGTCCCCAAAACGAGTGGGCGAAATAGTCGTGAGAGCAATCCCTGGGCGCCCAACGGTTATCACTGACATTCTCACCTTATTACACGCTTAACGCCTACGCCGTAAGGCCTACATTCCCTTATCACAACGATAGTAATAAAATTGTAATAGATTAGGTAAATAACCTCACTCGTTTATCCGTTCCATATCTGAATGTTTATCTATTTGATGTTTATTAGTTGTAACATCCTTACATAGATAAACCAACGTATCTTGATACGGCTAACGACCCTTTCGCTTCGTAAAGGTGGTTAAAGGTAGTTAAAATTATGAGGTTATTAGGGGTCTCAGTAAATTTGTTGAGATTTACGTGAGGTCGTAATCTTTCATAAACATTATGACGTTTTATTGGTTTCTGCGGTTGTTGTTTACTTTTATGTAAGAAAGCTTGTAGGTGTCGTTTTTAATTTATGGGAGGATTAAATTACTTAAATGTAACAATGTATGTGTACAGTACCTATACAGAGCCATGTTCCGTATGAGTAATGGCTCCCAAGAATGTTGAGCTGCCGTATTTTGAAAACAAAAATCTTTAAATACACCATTCATGATGAAATTCTAAGACGTAAAGGCAATATTGTAAGGAATTATCGAAAGTATTTAACAGCCTCATAACAGCTTTTGAAATGACAATGGACTTTGGTAACAACAAAAATATGTATGTAAGTACATATTTCTCAGCATTAAAACGTTTAGTAATCTTAAACCGATCATAAAACCTCAACATTACACACTCTCTTCTAAATGACAATGAATTAAGCAACTATAGTTAAACATGGATCTTATGACGGAACCAATTCCGCCATCTTGGTTTTTCAATAAAAATTCATGAATCATTTTCACAAATATTACCTAACAACATCCAAGTTCCAAAAGATTCAAGTATAGCCGTAACAAGTCATCTTACTACGAAACAAAATGAAATCAAAATCGGTTCATCCGTTTAAGAGCTACGATACCACAGACAGATAGACACGTTAAAGTAACAACACCACTTTTTTCATGTTAAAATCTATCCTCAATTACGTAACCACAGAGTACGCAAATCAGCAGGTGAACTGAACACAGGTTTTACTATAAATACCACCGATTCCTTTCACTCTGCTGCCCACGTGGACAGCCGGCGCCTAGCTTCTCGGCTCCGTGGGTGCGACAATCCCTAGCCCTACGATATGCTATGAATGTCGAATCCTAGATAAAGCTGGACTCGTAATTAAAGTGGACAACGATTGTGATTTATGGTGTAAAGGTGCGCTCGTAATTTCGTGATGCGAACTTTGGAATATAGACGAGTTTAGCGCCAAGTGTGTCGTCGGCTTTATTTGTTGATTGATTTATCGGTGCTTTAGCGTTTTAACTACGCGTGCAATGTTGTTAGACTGCACGAGAGAGAAGGAACAATATTTCTCACGGATCAGGTAATTATTTGCAACAGCAGCAAAAGTATCGTCGAGATTTCCTGAACACGAAATACGGAAAATACATCCTCCTTATCTATTGCCAATTCAACCTAATTCACTAGGCAAAAACATATCAATTTATCTAAACTGTTCACTTACATATTTTTGTTGTACCCTCCAGTTCATAAAGATTATTTTCTCTTTGAATCTGCTCCAGTTTTTCTGAAACACAATGTAATAATTTATCAAAAGAAATAGTTGACGTTTACATAAAACATTTTACAGTGTTTATATTTTGTGTGTCATAATAATTTATACATATAAAAAGATACTTTGAACAATCTGAAAGGAGGGATTTATTAATTTCGTAAATTATGCGTTTGATATTATTTTTGAATTATAATGGTAGTTCGTTGTATGTACATTTTGGAAATAGGTTTTATAGCTTCTCTGCAGTAGGTCAGGGCTCCGGTGGGGCTTCGCCCACGTCTCCACCGGCGCCCCGCCTAAGTCAAATATTCCTCTGATTTACACAAATCAACATAAACGCATAATCGGGACCTTAAAACAAGCAAACTTCAGTTTTGTGGGGCCACTTGCCCATTCTTGGTGTTAAGAAAAAGTACAGTAGCGATTTTGGATGTTAAACCAAGATTAAGATCAAAATCAAATGAATAATGAGTGATTTATTTTGGTTTAACAGGTTTTGTTGGAATATTTTAAATTATATTGGCATGAACACACATAAACTGAGGCCTTTTGTCCATGGAGGTAGACTTACAATTTGAATCCTAAAATAAACTAGGTTTATTTGATTAACATTCATAAATCTCTTCATATACATATATACAGGGTGTAACATAATAAACGCAAGACTTCTCGTGTGGTCTGTCGGACCATGAAATTGAACAACTTTAGTTCTAAAACTTTTGGAAATTCTTTGTTATACCATACATGTTGATCACCTGATCGCGTCAGTTCCTACAAAGTCCGGTTTTTTCCTGCGATTTTCAAAAACAAAAGTTGTTCAGTTTCGTAGTCCGAGAGACCACGCGGGAGGTCTTGCATTTATTATGAAATCAATCAATAATAATCCTGAAGTACAAAACAGAATGAAAGATGAAGATGTTATTTCTTCTGACCTAAAACCAAGCTGTTGTCTACACGATCTCAAAAATGGCCGTCCTAGCATTTTACGAGCAATTAACTTTATTTCAGTACATCGGAGCGTCTGCCTTTATCGGTCTTATGAGCTGCCAACATCCTTGCCTCAATGCCGGTTTTCTTTCCAATCGCTTCCCTGTATATGGGCACTGGTAATATGAGCTATTGTAAAATGAAATCGTGTGTTAACGCTTATATGGCAACCCTCTTATGTAAGTATGGGAAAACTGGAAAGCCATAATTTTTATGTCTCAATTTTGGCTCTTATTGGCAGACCCTTACCTCTGTTAAGTTTGTTGGAAACTATTTAAGTTTAGCTGCCAGTAATTGCTTCAATGAGATGTTGAATCGAAATTTAGAAACAAATCATTGTTGCACGATCGTCATCATCATTCATCTGCTGCCCTTATCCCAATATTTTTGGAGTCGGCGCAGCATGTCTTCTTCTTCCATACTTCTCGTTTTTGCACGATATATGAGCAAATACACAGGATTTAAAACGAGGTTCGCAAACGCAGTAAGCAACAAAGAGTACCTAAGAAGATAGCTGTACCTATAGCAGCTAGTTTTAGGCAGAAGATTCTGCCATTCCGGTTCCACCTTAAAACATCTGACACAATACCTTAAACAAGTTTACACCCATCTTTTTTCATTGCGATCTTTAATCCAACATTTACCGCCACATTCTCACATATTTTCTTAATTGAAATTCCGTTCACCACTTTAGGCAAAAGTACATGGAACTACATGCATTAACGCTTAATATTTAAGTCTGACATGTAATTACCTAATTCTACAGTGTACGTGTGAGTTCATACTCACTGGTTGACTTGGTAGTCAGTCAAGTAATCAACGGGTTGCTATCGGCCAATAGAAGCCGATTTATAGGCATGCCTCGCGAGGCACTGAAGAGAGCCTACTTTACAACGCTAAATAGCCATAGATTAGGTAAGTGGTAGATGAGCACATATTAGAACGAGCGTAAATTAAAGGAATCCCTCCTTTAGTTCCTTTAGTTATACGTACGGTATTTGATTAATATTATTCTTAAAAGAAACCTAACATAATAACATCACGCCTGTAATCCCGGAAGGGTTAAACAGAGGTGTACCTAATAAATAGTACACCCACATGTCGTCAGTTACGTTTTAGTAAGTGGGCGAGCCTATTTGCCATCAACCGGGCACAAAACCAGGATCCGTGGCGGCTACTGAGATATTCTTGTTGGAAAAGCCCAACAACACTTTGCCCGACCTGGGAATCGAACCCAGGACCTCATGCTCAACTGTTGCGCTTGCGACCACTAGACCGCCGGGGCAGTCTAAGAAGAAAATAAGCCAAAATTTCAATGAAAGGAGGCTTAATGGACTTTGAAATAATTAATGGTGGAAAGCTTGGTAAACCTTGAAATGTCCAACAATTATACATTCCTTACATTATTGCTTCAGTTTCTGAATCGGATTAAGGGATTAATAAAAGACGTTGATTGGACTACCGTGACATTTAAGTAATCTTCCAAATCTTTGTTTATGTAAAAAATACCGCTATCAGCTTATTATATCGTCCTTTAAAAATGCAAATATACATAATTAATTCGTGTTTAATCCGCTGAACATAACAAGCGAGATTACGCATTTAAGATTAATAGCGTGTCATCAAATCGAGTCTTAATACATATTAATGTCCAATATAATTAGCATACCATCTTTATTCGCTAAGTTATTATGATTCGCTCATCAAAAAATATAATTTATTCAATAATTTGGTATTTTTGCAAATTCCTCTCGTATCTTTGAGATCTAATCTATGATTGAGTGCGAAGTGTGCGTGCAGCGCTTGCGCAAGCGCGCCTCAGTGGCGCCGTCTACCGTGATCTATTGGCGCCGGCAACCGCCCGGCTCATTATACTCTTATCGCCTCAATGCAAATCCGACAACATTTTAATCTTAGAAAAGTCCGTTTTCGTGTAAATACTCCGCGTATTTTAAAGGCTCGGGCGGAGAGTGGGCGGCCCAGGATTGTGAAATTCTGTACGCTTTTTCCTTTGCGCGTGGGCAGCTAATTATATACGTCTGAATATAAATTTATGTTGGATAATATCGTCGAAATTAATGGTGTACTGTTTTGTGTACTTTAGCTTGATAAGAGGACGAAAATACGTACCGTAGCCGTAGATACGGTCACTTTACTTCACTTTATATTGTACGTTTACCACGTTTTGTAAGCATTAAGATTTTTATCGCGCTCTTTATTAAATCTGTATTCTTTTTGTTTTCAGGTAAGTTCGAGACTTTTCTTGGCAGCTTCCAGGTAACAGACAGACATATGTATTTGAATTGAGCGCTGCGAAAAACAGTGTTAATATTCAGCGTGCTGGTACCACCCGCAGTTCCACGAAGCTCTGCGTATACAGGGTGTCAGATCTCGCGAACATAAAACCTCTTAACAAACTCCAATCTAATTCCCCTGCCTAAAATGATATTAATAAATAAATAACAGCACAGTAAAACTATATCTTCACGACGCGATACGAGCGCGTCGAGCGTATACAGTATTCAATTTAATAATTCAGACATAGGCAGGGGTACTTCGAAACCATAAAAGCAATTCTAAAACTCGTACTTGACTCGTAAAATCGGAACGGAACGAGGAAAAACGTTTACATGCTGTTCTGGGAACCGTACATGCGATCCAAAAGGTTAAATTAAGGAGAACGCATATCGTGCGAATGTAAAATCGGAAAAATGAGTCGCTTGTAAAGTTACAGGGGGATGATGAGACGACAGGGAAATGAGACAAGTGGTAGGGGTGCCAGATATTTATGTTTGGAGGTTCTGGTTTTAATGTGGAAGGAATAATATCGAAAGTACGTTTTCAATGTCCAGACCAAGCTACTACAATCTGTCAAATTTCTTTAATAGATGTTCAACTTTATCTCTAAAGCATTAGGTTCAATGTTGATTGGGAAAATTTAGCAGTTTCGGTTAGCTTGATGTGCTGGTGTCTGTACTACCGACTTTACTGACGATCGACCAGTTTTCAACCTTATGACTTAGGGCATAAGGGTGAAAAGTGTCAGTCTGTCAGTGAACTCGTTATTATATTACATGCCTACGATGTTTCTGTGTTCCAGAATCTTAGTTATATTCTGTTTACCACTATGATGACTATTTGTAGACTGCAACTGAACAAAAAAAAACCTACTGGATATAATTTTTGTATGTACCTACTTACAGTTTTATATTAACCCTAAATGATTACTCCAACCTTACTTTAAAAAATGTTTTACTCTTTTTTCTTTCACAGTACAAGGTTCACCTTTAAAAATATGATAATCCCCGCAACGAATATGTAGGTGTTCTCTAATAAGGGCCGTGCCACCGCCTGATTGCCAAGTCCGTCGTATTTTATTTTCTCCTGTAGTATTTCATGCTGTATTTCATTTTGCAGCCATACCTTTTAAACTTTACTTTTTTATTCATAAAAAGAATATACAGAATCTGAGCGTATTCTTCCGTTCTTTCTGTTTTCTTCATTACTTACCGACTATCGAAGTACTAATGGAATCAAATAAAAAAGCCTTAAAAATCTAAATATTTTATTTCATATAGGCCTACATGAGCACTTATAAAACGTCGAGAAAAGGTGCTCGGTTCGGGTTGGTCGTTTCTTATGGAGAAGAACCGGAAAGAAAGTCTATGGTTACTCCTTTAAAAGTATTTGGTTTTACATTCAAATTAGACTGAGAGTCAGAGGATTTAAACGTCAAAATTATATAAGACAGTCCTCCACACGGCCACAGCCACCATCTTCCTAGGACTTAAGCTGCGGAGTAGAAATGCCAGAACAAATTCTTAGACAATAGATTCCCTTTTATGTTCTGTATTCTGTAATAATATAGACCTAAAATCAATTGTTGATAAGGACTTCCTAGTTCCTACATGTCTTTACCAGACGATCCTATCTCAGAGACTGCTTAGCATTAATCTAATATCAGACAATGGGCTCCTTATGATCAATAACGATGAACCTATACACCTACCAGCCATGCAGTCAGGCTTTGTTCGTTCCTAAAGCATATTACTATAATATCTTGCGTATACGCAGATAGTTAAATTCGCCATTTCTGAGAACCGTGCATAGCGCACTGCGTAGGAGTCGTGTGGGGTACCTAGTTCGTACAGGTCTATAGGTTTTGTATTTTCTATATTTACGACGTTTTTACGCCTGTCAGATTAACTTCTCGGAACATTTCCCGTGACTAATATAAAATGTTCGTGTATTAACATTTTATGTCCACCTTTCGTAATTTGTTAAAGTGGACTAGGTGTTTAAAGTTCGCACTTTAGTGAAACTGATAGCTATCTACCCCTAAGGCTTTTAGTTATATGAAGCCCGAATAGGTCACTGGTATTATAAATATTAACTTGAAACTTTTGTGGGTAATATAATGTGAATTTTGCTTAAACCCCTCAAGTAGCGTCGGTCTCAAAACCGTTAGTTTTTTGAACCAACGTTCACTCCGAACATATTTCAAAGAAATATATAATTTCGAATCGCAGCTCGCAGCATGTTTGATATATGTTTACTCAGCCATTTTCCTGTATGTAGTATTTCCCAAAATTTCATATTTAAATTATTCACCAAGAAATATCGTCATGTACATAAACCTTCATTTAAATCTACATTCATTTCATTCCCCCGCGTCCATCTAAATGTTACTTCATTCTGCCAAAATTTCAAATCCTTTTCAATCCAGCCTCGATACACAACAAATATTTTCTGTCTCTTTTATAATACGTATGTAAGAGCGAGAGGTGTGTATTTCAGAGGCTGCGTTAGAAGCAATCCCCATGGAAAATCAACAAGAGAACGTAAACTGGGGAGGGACCATTCTTTTTCTCTGTATAAATTATTCAGGATCCCCGACCGCTTGTTTGGACGACGATTTCATCAGCTGACTTACCCGCTTTGTATTCACGCTGTATATAAAAAACGTTTTTTTTTTATATCACGTGAAAGCGGCCTGAACGATTCTTTTTTTTTTCATTTTCAAATGGAAAGTTAAGGGTTAATTTTCACGACGCTTTATTTTCTGCTCAAGTGCTTCTGTTAAGGGCTAGAAGTGTTGATTAGGTGCTTGACTGAAGAGACTATTGAACCATAATTATGATTTAAATCAGCGTTCCGGGGGAAAATTCAAAGCACTGGAATGTAACATACAATGCCAGTCTATTTCAATCAGACCTTCATAGTCCAAGTTGGTTGCAACAAGGAAAACCTGCTCAGGTGGAGATTCATTAATGACTCTGCCCTGGAGTTTAAATGTGGCGCTGTTCCACAAACGATGGGACACTTAATATCATGTCCTGCGTGTCCTGTTGTTTGTTCACTACAGGAACTGATGGACGCTACCGAAAGCGCCAAACTAAAAGCTCAATTCTGGGCCGACACAATTTTGATTGCCATCGACACGCTAAGAAGAAGAAGTGTAAGTCAGTTAATCCTAAACACCCGCTCTTGCTTAACCAACTTTCCCGCCAAATGAGAAATGTGTTCACTGGTTTAAATAAATGTATGTCTGTTATCAACATTCACACGAAAAGCA
This sequence comes from Noctua janthina, assembly GCA_963576755.1. Classification (NCBI taxonomy): domain Eukaryota; kingdom Metazoa; phylum Arthropoda; class Insecta; order Lepidoptera; family Noctuidae; genus Noctua; species Noctua janthina. The sequence goes on from OY755055.1 coordinate 14,496,196, forward strand.
AAGCTGAATCAAGTTGGCAACGGGTTTTTATCCAAGTATGGTGATCGATGTTTAATGTTATCTTGGTATTTGCAAAAAATGCTGTTTGCCCTCTCGATAGAGTGCTGTTATTTATTTTACTCTTTGACGGAATTCGTGTCGCTGTGTTTTTATTTAAGGTCAGCTTTCTGGTCTGCTTTTAAATTATGTTCTGGACATGCGAAATGCTTGTTTTTAAAGACAATTTGTATGCAGATACTTTCACACTCTTTTCTGCGTTGAGACTTGAGTGAGAGTCTAATTTAATATAGATTTTTATCAGCTCATCACATCTTTGTCAGACATAAATGATCTATATACATTTAATAAAATTGTAACAGGCCGATGTCTGTACATTGAATATATTGAAAAAATAATTATAATTGGGGTCTTTATTAGAGCAACAGAAGCCAAAACAACAGTTTTAGAATTTTTGTCTGTATGTTTGTACGCGGATCACGCAAAAACTACTGCATGGATTTGAACGCAGTTTTCACCGCTTTACTGCTAGATGCTTAACTTAAAATATAGGCTACATTAGATATAGTTTTGGACCCGATAGGTGGCGCTGTGCGAAAGAAGGGCGAGTCGCTAGTAGTAAATAAGCACAAATGACATAATTTCGTAATATAGGTAAGCAAAACACAGTTACACTTTAATCGATGTAGACATGATGTATACTTCATACTGCGTAGTCATCACAGTAATTAACGAACAAACGTTGTCTATCGCAATTTAATTAAAATGAACGAGTTGACAAACACAAATATCCGCCATGTCAATGTGACCGAGTTCATTTAGACAGAAATTCACATTTAAAATCTTATTACTACGTTTGCGACCGAGAGAGATCTATTCAGAATCTCATTCCCCTGCCATGTCTCCGAAATTACAGGGGAATAGCACCATCGCTTTGTGAATTATCCTTTCAGCGAATGAATTATTTAGTAAAATAAATTGGTGTTTGTAATAATGCTGAGAATCTATTCTGCTTTATGAAGTGAGAATCTGAGAGATTGGAAAATTTTGTACGAGAGTCATTTCCGCTGGTTCGCCTTTTTTCAATTTAATTTTATTTGCGACGAGAACATTCGGACGCTTCAAGAGAATCTCTTGGATCTGGTTCTATTACAAGAACTCACAAGGTTATCACTGCAGACAACGAAGGACCACCAAGGAAAATCGAACCTCCCCCTAAAACTCGTCTGGGTTCTGTTTTTAAATGTTGATCCCTGCAGCAAAGCTGAAATTGTCGGAATAAACAAGTTTCCGTAAAACAGAATATTATAGACCTAAAAAAGAAAAAATAAACTCACTTCCCGCTTTAAACCCTAGACATCGAGTTTCCACAGTACTTTTAAAACAAGTGCAGAGCATCCAAAAGTTAATTTCGTCGAAATGAAAGTGGCGACTGTACGTACAAAGGCTGGCTCGTGTAATTTTTCTTTTATTACATGTCAAAACGGGACTCCCTCTGTCTCGCAGTCCTCAGTCCTCTGACGAAGTAATATTTCACGAAGCACTCTCCCTTTTCAACGCTTTTGTGCTCAGCTACTACTATAAATAAGGTTTAATTTAAAGAAAACTTTTTTTTTTAATTTAGAACAATACAGTCCTTTAACAGTTATTTTATCCTCTAACATAAACCTTATGACAATGAGAATAAAGACAGTGATAATGTTTTTTAAGCCCGCCAGCCAGTATTATCTCTTAGAATTTTTAGTGTCACACGCTTATTTTCGCTTCATGTGAATACTAAAACGACTTTAACCGACTTCTTCGAATCTAGGAATAGAACAATGCAGGCTTAGCATTAATAATTTATATTGGAGCTCTAATTTATTAGCAATGCACGCGTTGAATTGATGATCATTTAAACACTTCATAACTTACGGTATTGCTAGGGGGGTGGCATTGAGTGATGTTATTGCGCTTTCAATTAGAATGGGCTTCGACTGAAATACAGACCGAAAAGATTGAATGATAGTACAGCCGGATTTACCGATGAAAATAAACGCCATCAGCACATATTATAAAGAATATAGTTTAGATGTAGTGATCGCGTTCAGATTCATTGTTAAAATTCGTGCCAAAGCGAACATAACAAAACGCAAGTTGTTGCCATCGACAAAAGCGGCCAAGAGTGAAGAGTCAAACATTTCAATTTTCCACCGTCCACGCTTCGCTCACTGCATTGTTTCTCAAAAATTTAATTTCCGAACGTACCTCGGATTAGGTCGGCGTCGTGTTCCATACATGTTACAAGCTCCGATTGGCTGGCGGCCAAGCGATCTGTCACGCCGAACCCTGTACCTAATGTTGCCATACGTTTTGCTAAATGACATGTTACGATTAGGATCTCATCATGGCTTCAAATTAATTTTATTTTTATTTAATCATAGACGATTGGTAGCGTCTTGTGTGGGCAGGGTACTGAGAATCTGCGACAGGGTAATTCATATTGTGTTAAAAGTTTAAATTCCAAACATATGGAAATTTTCTGACGAGAATCATTCTTTACTTTATCCATCGAACGGTCGATTCAAACGAATTTGACTTTGTGCTCAATTTTTATCTCCTAAACGTTGATTTTTATTTACACTTTTACTTCGTCGCAACATTTTCGTTTTTTAATCCAACTACGTGTAATATTTATTCTGGCCAGTTCCAAATATAAACAAGATTTTATGAACTTAGCCAGTTTGTTACCTTAGCCGTTTATATTTCAGGATATGGAATCGATTTCCATGTCAGTAGATATTTATCTTTTTATTTATGCAGTATGGAGAATTGTTGTCAATGCACACTATAATTATTTCCATCTATATATCTGATTGACAATAAAGTGTGTGGTACTAAAGGTCAGTTGCTGTGAGATCCTACGATATTGACACTATATCGTTGTCAATATCACAGTATCTGATTTGACTGTTCGTTTATGGATGTGTGAACGATTGACAATCGCGAGATTTGAATATACATTCTAGAATCCCTCTTAAAGATCAAAATGTACTTGACTTAAGATTAAGATCTTATTCTCAATTTAGTGTTGATAATAATGCCTCGACGGCAATAGATAGGGATAAGTTTAACTAGGGTTGGGAGGTTACCTTGTTTTGAGATACTTGAGGCTAATAAGTCTCCCAATGGAAAAACCAATGAAGAATGGAAATATACTGTAGACAACACTTAAATCTTTTTCGTACATGAATCCCCATGAAGAAATTTTAATCAGTAGACTTTCAAAATGTCTCAGGCGGAAGGTATCCCTGACAAATTCCATACTAAAACAAGATAAATAAATACCAATAAATTCAGTTAGTTTCTGGTTATAGCGAGTATTTACCTGTGTCAACATCTTATCATCCTGCAACTTGTAAAGCTAAGGGAAACTAGTTATTGTTGTACGTAGGCGATGGCAGTCAGCTTTCTCTAGTTATGCGCTGTAGCCCAACATAGTCTGATGTATTGTATGAAATTGTTCACTTTTCTCGACAACAACGTCACGGTAATGGTACATCACTATGGTGAAATGTATTGTTTCAAATCTACGACAAGATAGGGAGGTATTCGGATTTCGATATTTTTTTCTTTTTATTACGAAATCCGATCTTGGGAGACTGGCTAGAAATCAATTCTTTTTTTAAACTGGGTTAGATACACAGATTAAAAATTATATTTGAAACAAAAGAAGCTCGATACCGACCATGCTATGATTTATGATCTAATTCTGACATCATCGAACCTAGTTTTTGATGAAAACTAATAAAATTCCTCATTGATCCACTTTTCAAAGCCACAAGGACACGCAAACCCGATTAGTTTGTACCATCGTCCTACATAATGTTCTATATTTTGTGCTAGTTTTGAAATAAATCGGTCGTTACGGCAATTAATTAAACCACGATACGTTAGCGGTGGGCCGGGCCGCAAAATGTTGCCATGAGTAAATAAGTTTCGTATATAACGTTACAGCTAAACGGTTTTACTGCTTCCTGATTACGATAAGTTATGTTTTAAATAGATTGAACACATTTACTTAATCGGTATTCATTAGTTGACATAAGTACTTAATAGGGAAGGTTAGATACGGACAGGAAGATGGTTAATTTGTCATGCAGTGATCTCCAGATCTTTTTGATAACACAGCTTTAGTTATCTCAGACTGCAATAACAATGAGCGATCCTCCGCTATGAGATTAATTTTGCAATGGCCAAAAACTACTTAAATCAAAAGTCATTTAAGATTTTGAATTAAACTTATAATTAGCACGGCCATTTCCTAATGTTTAAACATTAGCATGTCCCTCATCTTTAGTCTAACATTGTAGCACATTATACCTATTCTTCAGAGGCCAATCATACTAAGCTCAAATTACCTCCGAATCCGACACTTTCACTCCCAGTATCAAAACGATCGAATACACATAGGTTACTGGCTCATTATAATTACCAATTCCTATCAGTAAACTGATTACGAAACTATTACCAGCTATCAGTGGGTACTGTCTCTGGTCTAATTAGAACTTATAAATCATATCGAGTATCTGACCCCGTGCGACCTCTGACGCCTCCGCGGTTTCAAACTAGCTTTGTAAACGGTTCCGTCTTTCTATTTCTATAAATGTCATTTTGTAACAATGAGTGTTTGAAATTGATTGGGTTTTGTTAATTATTCATTTAGAAATAACAATTTTTATATTAATAGCCAATTAAAAAAAGTTTTTCTGATTTGTCTTCCATAATTTACTTAAACGTTCTAATTTTAAAATTGTTGGAAATCAAGGTAGATATGCTAGAAGTTTTTTTTTTAATATTAAAAACAGCCAGTCTCTTAAAAGTGTGACACTATAAAATATATAAAAAAAAATTAGTAACTTTTAAAAACTCTGACCTATGTACATTAAATTGGCTGTTCTTACACCGTTGCTATATTAATTACTAAAGTGCGAACTACGTGGGTGTCTTACAAACTTTAATTATTGATTATATTATCTGTTGTAAACAATACGGGACCTAACACATAACTATCAGACATTTCTACGCCCATTGGTGTTATAAAGTGCCGACGTCAAACATTCATATTACAAATTGGTGTCGTGAACCGTAATTAACTAACACACTTTATTTATTAATAAATTATTAACATTGCCTGCCTACACACGGTAGTCATTTCTATATTTATTGCTATATAATATATAAAATTAACAATAACGACTAATAAAATGTCGGATTATTTCAAAATAGTGATGCGCTTCTGTCACTTTAACGATTGAATGTGACGTTTAATTTAATTTGGTAAATTAATAACGGTTTTTTTTTTCGTAAAATGTTATTAACTCATTCCTTATTACTGTAAGATGTAAGTGAATAAAGTAAAGGACGGGACACACGCACGCACTTTTTAATTAATTAAAATATTCAATGTCGTGAACTCGTGACAGATTTATTGAAATAAGACATTTGATGCAATGGACGAGCACGTACCATCAATAAGTTTAAACGCACCAAAAGAAACAATTAGGGACGACTCACATTACGTGCTCTCCTTTTGATCTGATTCCCTCTTTACCGTGACTAATAACCATGTCACCTGGTAGGTATATGAATCACCTCTAACAGTTAGAGAAAGTAGGCTGACGTTAAATGTCAGTTACTCTAAAATAGGAATAAAAACAAACTACTGTATGGTTACAATATATCTTTTCAGCTATAAAAATCGTATAAGGAAGCGCAAATAAATCAAACGGTTCACGAATTCATAAATTTTTATGTCTCTATCAGTCCATATGAGGCAAGTAGGCATCTTTGAATTTTTAGTTTTTTTAGCCTCGACAGACGACATCTGTCGGCAATTAGAGCAGTATCAATTTAATAGTTCCATATTTAATTTATGATGTCGTTAATTTTAAAGTAGGCATTTACAAGACGTAAAATAGAATGTAAAATGAAGAAATATTGCCTAAATTAATCTAAAACTTGAACTCCTATCCAAGAATAATTGAATTAAAATAAGAATAGAATTATAAAAAATGTTAAAAATCGTTTTTTTAATGTTTCATGTAATAAATAACGTGACATCCGTTATTGACGTTGGTACATTATTATAATTAGTATAAGTTATGTATACCACTCGACTCGTTCAATCTCAAACATTCCAACAATAATTTATTTTTAAAATCAGACCTCTAGATTTGGCAATACACCAATGGCATACAATACATCGTTTCACAAATAACAGTAATTAGCGGTCTGTTAAATGAGTTCTGGTATTAAGCTAAAATAAAAAAGCGTTAGAAATTAAGAGACTTCAGACCTCACAAATCTTTTTAATTTTTCACAAGATTGAGACAGATTTTTTGCTCCACTTTTTGTGAGAAGAAATTGAAATGAAGCTCAAAATTACTATGTACTTAATTACCTGCTTCTACATTTTAATGAAATTATCATTAGTTATTAGAATAATTAGTTAGTGTAGATTTCATTATAAAGTTCTCGTTTTAAGTTTATAAGCTCCCATTCTCGTCGGATTAACAGCGGTACCTATCATAAAAGATAATTAGTGTTTTGCGTCTTAATTAGTTTTATAAAGCAAACGAATTCATTTTTTATAACTAGAACAGTAGGGGTTACCATGTCAACTTGTGATACAGTTTTTGTGATAACTTTTCGCATCACTAAGTACACTTAACTGTCAAAGTTATAGTGTAGACAGATAAGTAATATTCAAATTGCAAACGTGTTGATCTGGTAATAAAGCTGTAATTTTTAAATTTCGCACCAAATAAGAACCCAACCAAATGTACGTACTTACTCGTAGATCAATGACAATAATAGCCGGGTCTTATGAACAGGCAGACACCGAAGTGTCAATTTTAGACGTAAGGTACCTACGGTACATTTGAATTGCCACTTAGATGGCAATGTTAGATGATGATCAATTTCAACAGAGATTTAAAACTATCATCAACGTGCACAAAACAGCGATTCCACTCCAATAAACCTTGGAAAATTACAATCGTGACCGTACACTAAAATTTAATAAATCATGCCCTACAGAACATGCTTTCCTATTCTATAGTTTTAATAATCCAAGGTACAAGTTTCCTCACATAAAACCGTATGATGTCGGAGGCACGGCGCGACCTCTGCTATGGTGAATTACCATGGGGTCCTATTGGGTCCCATGCTGGCGTGCTAATGCCGTAATTTATACCCCATTGTCTACCACCATGTGACAGGGGACGTGACGAGAACACCTAAACTCTGCACGGTTTTAAACATTTTGTATGAGGAGTTTAAAAATGTTTTTAGAGACGGTAAAATGTGTTGGCTTTGATTTGTTCGTGATCGTGTGTGGGTGGTGGTGTGGCGTTTCTTATTTGCAAGAGGACGCGCATTATTATTTCATTTTGATTATGATTTTACCTAAAATTTTATAATCCTCAATTTTAATACCCGGCTATAGGTAGGCATAACCTACTTATAAAAAGCTCTTTAGTTCTTAAACGTGTTATTAACCAATCGAACATCATATTGAATTTCAACCATCATAATAAAAAATTATTAATAGTATACATATAATGTTCACCGCGAAATAATCTATAAACCGTATGTTGATTGTTGTTTTATGGCATGAATCATTGCATGTAGGTTGGTAGGTACTTTCGTAATGTTTAATTTCAAGACCTTAATAATTTATATACTATAATAAATTAAATCCAGTTTAATAAAGCAAAGGAAATCATAAAAAATATGACGATATTATAATTTCATAATTATTTAGTTCATTAGCTGTCCATAAATATCGGAACATAAACTTAACGGTTCTTTTTTAAAACAAACCATACAGTAGAGAGTAGAGCAAAGACAACTTTGAAGGCGCGATCAAAATCACAACAGTTATTTTAAAATTTAGTGTTGTAATAATTAGCCGTATAGCGTTAACGAGTGTTGCGCTATTAACTAAATTATAACGTAGTCACAACAGTTTTAACGATTAAGGGAAGTCGTTCAAACAGGCGCGACAAGTAATTTTTTACGACAACACTATTTATTTGACAAGTTTTTCCGCTTCTTTTGGACTTTGTTTTTCGGTATTACGATGACACTTTAAGTGTAAGTTTACAAGCTGATGTAATTATGCGTCATTCTGAGAACTAGAACTACCTAAAAGGTGCTTTGATGTTTAGATAGTAAAAATTCCAAGAATTATAGCCGTCGACATCAAAAGTTTGCTACTACTGATTTTTCCGTAGAGACCGAGAGATGGTAGTAATAACCATGATAAAAATAAAGTAAATCCTTAGTTTATTACCTACCCGGCAACACGTGTAACTTTTAAAGCATTAGGTAGCAGTACGAAACACGTCCTTTCTCTTACCTCTACGCCGCGGCTAAATCAAAACAGCTAATTTTCATTTCCGTCTCTTAAAGACACCATGCATGTATATGGAGTTTTAATCTTTAACATGTTCGAAGCCGAAAGCCGAAAAGGAAATGCTGCTCACGATGTCATTACGTCGCGGTTCTCATTTTTATGTATATTCATAAGTTGACACTTCGTCTGCGGTAGGTAGGTTCCTATAATTGAGTTGGAATGAAAGGGATTTCCTTTGCCACAACACTTAAGTGATGAAATCAAAGAGTAATGGTTTGTATTGCACCATTCAGAAACAATGATGTCGTTTTTATTTGATGTTTCCTACACTCGTAGTAGTAACACTACGGTGTCATTCAGGATGTTATGTAGCTGAATGATGTATCCATTTACTAGGAAAAGGGTTAACGTTATGGTTGTACTTTTAAGGAAATAATATCTAATGAAACATAAAAGTATGTTTTATCGGGCACAACATAATGAAATGATTTTATAACGCCGTAAAATAAATAAAGCTCACGTGGATTTGAACGAACCGATTGCGTTTCAAAACTAAAATGAAATCCAAACAAAATATTATTAGACGCAATAATACCACTAATGCTTCCTTATGTTCATAGCCTCTTCAAATATTATCGCTTGAATAATCAAACTGTCACAATAAAGTCTATTCATAAAACTTTAAAGTCATTTAAAGTCTCGGCACATCGACGATGAGGCGCTCCGCCATAAAATGCATTGTTGCGATTATTTATAAATAAATATTACGTTATTTTCATATTGATTAGGTTTAATTTTGCTTATTTTCGTAGAATTTTAAACTAAAATAATAAATGCGAAATTATTCGGCCTTTTTGCACAACACTACGTGTCGTCCATAATAATATTTGCATATATGAATTAATTCAATAAATTGAGTTTATGACGTGTAGTTTAGCTACCGTAAAACTTAATGACCACCATAAACCTACATTTATAATAATGAAGAATACTGCAATAAGTTTTCTTAACTAAAAACATATTTAATTAATTTAAAAAAGGTTCTAAAGGTTGTAAAATATCCATTCACCTAGTAATTGTACAATTCCGAAGTATAGTACTGCATGGTTATTTTAGCGTGTGACCGTCGTCTGAACTAACACAGCCTCTTGTTTTTGATGCGAAACATCTATAGCCGCACGTAAAACCGATTTGTGGCGTGGCGACGCGTCGCCACGCTATACACGAATACTTTTAGGTCGTTCTGGAACCGAAACACAGTAACTCCAGTCGAGTAATAGTTACTATTGGCATATTCTTTTTTTTTTTATGACGTCTAATATAGAAGTTAGAAATTTATCACATTTTTTCTGTCATTCGAGTTAAATCTTAGTAGGGCTCCCACTATTTCATTCATAAACGCAATAACGTATGCGGTCCGCTCGATGATGAAGTAGCGTAGCACAGCTGTGATTGTGCGAGTCAGTTGAGCGGGTCAATGGACGTCGGACGAATTTATTAACCGACTGCAAGTAGGTATTTCATTTCAGGTCCGATTTAGGTTGGTGTAAGTTCATTTACCTACATCATTTCTCGTTCGTATCAGAAGCACGGCACGGTGTTTACCACTATCACATCTCTTCGTTAACGAGAGAAATTAATTGGCATTTAATTCACCACTCTCGCATCACGAAATCACTACTACTCGTACCTATTCAACTAGACTCCGATACGACGACAGTACGCTTGGGAATTAGGCCTTAAATCGAGTGTCGACCAATCAACCTACCTACCTGATTCATAAAATAATACTGCCTAAAACATTTTTTTTGCGGTAATGCTGGCGGCTGTTACAAACGCAGACAATTCGCACAGAAAAATGAATCGTTTCGTCTGTCGAATAGAGTTCATTATTAGTTGGATGTATTTTAGGTATTGGAGGTATTAGGTTGGAATTAAGACCTTATTTTAATAAAGTGAACCGTGTAATTCGGTTGTGCATCTTTGTAACAGTCAGGTTGAACACGAGACAATAGGTTTCTCAGAATAATTTTAGTAAACTGCGTATTTTACTTAGGTATCTAGTTTGGGTAAAATTTCTAATTTTCACCGTTTACGGTTAAGAAATAAAGTCTAAATTCGCTTTTCGTATTTTTATTTGTGCACCAATTTATCTATCGCGTAGGTACCTATTTGCGCGACCGATCCTTTGGTTAGAATGGTATACATAACATCATGCCTGTTATCCCCGAAGGGTTTGGCAGAGGTGTACCTAATGGTACACCCACATTTTTCGCCAGTTATGTTTAATTCCCATGTAATAAGGGGCGAGCTTATTGCCATCAACCGGGCACAAATTCATATTAAATATTTTATTTTTGTTTATGTAGGTATCTAACGCAGAGCTCTAGCTTTGTATTGAAGGTTTGCTAATCATGAGTTTGCTATAGGTTGCAGTGGTCAGTACCTACCAACCACGTTGTTGCTACAGTAGATACCTACCCACGACAATAATAAATCGTTTGATTCCGCATTCATGACCATTGTGTTGTTTGTTGTGTTTGATCTAAATTGCGTTTATGTTTACGTACTTAACAGTTAAATAACTCTAATTTTTCCTTCATACTTTTTACGGGCTTAGGACCGTCGCGTCAGTAATACATTTTACGTCTAAGTCGGTACCTACCTACTAACTTTGTAAGTACTCTTTTATTATCAAGAAAAGGTATTGCAGGCGCAGGCGTATTTAAAAAATTGGAGCTATCTACAAACATAATCAACTTATAACTAACTAAGGCCAAACACTTTTTAAATAATTTACACTTCCCTGTATCGAAGCAACTGCTCAAAATGGAGTCCACTTTGCTCGATACACAAACGGGCACGTTTAATCACGTTGTCTTTTAATTTTCCTAATGTGTATCTGTCACTTTTCACTATCGCACTTCTTAACTCATCTCGAGTAGTATGCTCCTCGAAATAAACTAGTCTTTTAATTTCGGACCACAAATAAAAATCCAGTGGTGTTAAGTCAGGGCTCCTTGCGGGCCAAGCCACAGGGCCACCACGACCTATCCACTGCTCACCAAACTCACTGTTAAGGTACGCACGCACTGCAGGATGGTGGAGGTAAAGGGAACTTGAGGGTCGGTGATTCCACGTGCGCGCAGTGAGTTCAGGTGTTGCGGCTGAGCATAAAGTCGTCTAGCCTCTTCCAGGTTATTGTGCGCCATCCCATAAAAATCCACCATTGCCCAATACTCCACATTGGAGTACGCGTATTGCCGACTCATTTTTAACATGTTATTAGGTTGCGCATGAGTGACCGAACACGAACCGCGCGACGGCTAGACTCCTAGACTGTGTAAGCGTCGGGTGGGGGCGTGGCTTACGGATCGATGAATGAATTTTTCAATGGGTACCGTTCGCATGTGTTGCCGATCGTGAATACGTTTTACACACACATATGCATTTACCGCAAGGAAGCGTTACTTCGAGTTCTCATTATTTCACAAAAAAAAACATTAAATTAAATTTATCGTGATTTTTTTTATTTTTACATTTTGAAAAAAATAGTCCCAATCGTTTCGAAATCGATGATTGAGTTTATGGCTTTCGGTTCCAGAACGACCAAAAAATAACCGTGTATGATGGTGTATATATATACAGTCTATATGCAGTAGTGTGTACGGTGCGTCACCTGCTGGATGTATCTAGAGGCATTACAGTATACAGTGTTGTTTTTTTTTTTTTTTTTGTACATTTCTCCTAATAAAAAAATAAATGACATCATTTCATTTTTACACGAGAGATTATTTCCGTACAGTCACAGAGGTTCAATAACTTTCAAAACCAATAAAGACAAACTACCATTGATTTTAGCTGGGGATTTCAATGTAAATTTTGCAAAAGATGAATCAACGCCATTAATTACGTTTCTCCAAGAAGAATTTCAATTGCAAATTAATAACAATCCAAGAGAACCTACCACCAGATACGGAACAACAGTAGATGCTGTATTTATTAGATATCTTGATAATGTTATGTCCAATACGTTTGTAACATACTTCAGTTACCATCGACCAATTGTCACAGTAATACCGTCCTCAGAGGCAACATCGAATAAAACTATTACCGAAGTCACTGATTAAACGAATTAAGTAGTCACGATTTGAAATAAATTCGTAAATTTTTGTATTTAATGAAAATAAATGTTTATTCAATAAATAGTCATCGTTATCTGGAAAAAAAATCGTAATATATCATTATGACATATTTAGTTCCTATCACAATCTGTTCTTTTCTGCATATTACTTTTACAAAATAATGTCGATGTTTCACATCTGCCAGGCGTCCCGTGACGGCTCACATTTTTTTTTATACTATTTCCACGGACAATTTCGTAAATGTTTACCAACAGCGCCCTCCTGGCAGTGTCATTCAAACGTATTAGAATTAGGTATTTCAGATTTACAAAAATCATAGTGCAGCATGGTTCTTTTGGCCATGCTGCACTATGAATTTTGTAAATCTGAAATACCCAATTCTAATTTTGAATAAAAAAAACATGTAGTCTTTGACAGATATTGTTATTAATATTTGTTGAATGTTCGGGGATCGTGCCGAACGTTGGCATAAAGCTCACGACCAAATAACACGATGACTTGAACGCCTTTTGTATGATAATGCAAACGATTTTTTGGTATTTTAAAATACCTACCTATTTTGGTTTTTATTATTATTGAGGTTCATTTTCAAGAAGCGGAGAGAATTTTATTTTATAAAGGTTGCTAAGCAAATATTTTATTTATAAGAAGATTGCTGGTAGCACTTTGTGGATTCGGTTTATTGGTATTTTATAATAATTTAGCCTAGTTTTTTTTTCGTGTAGTGATAAACTGGCAAGCTGCTTAATTTTACTACATCACTGTAAGATACAAGCCAATAGTATTGTACCCTAAGTCTTAGTGATTCTTACATGAAAACTTTTAGTTTATGTAACTACAAACTTCGCTGTCACTAACTTCAATAAGTCTTTTACTTTCATGAGCGTGAGGTCAAACGCCTGGATGTTCTGAATTCAAATAAAGCTGCAGTACCCGCGTTGCAAATGACACACGTACAATATACGAACAGTCTACTTAATTTTAAATACGGAACATGCGACTTGCCAATAATAAAGTGAATTTATGCCAGTGCCAGTGTTGCCACAAGCAAAATACTGAATTACCTCAAAGGTAAAATGTCAGTGAGTCTTGTGACTGTTCCACGACATAAAAGTCTAATCGATGCATTATTAAGACCTCGGGTAAACACTGGTCGTTTGCGGCCACTTGTGCGGTCGAAATTTGGCCTAACGACGCATAAATATCGAATTTTGAAGCAGGCGATGCAAAATATGCTGCAGACGTTTATTGCAGCCTAAATTTTGCACTAAGTACGACCGACCGTACGTTATTACAAATTGCTACTTTTGCAGCCGTAAACTTAACTTAAACTTAATTTTTAATCAAACCTACGCCAATAGCTACTGACTTCCCAACTTGGCATTAAGTTCCTCGTAAATAATTTTACAAAGCTTAAAAACGGATTGGGGAAACCTAAATCACAGTTTGTTGCTCCTAATTTTTTCATTGTCACGGAGCCACTCCTCAAAACTGTATTTTTGCAACACGTTTGTATGTTAAGGAAAAACATAAGTAACGCATTATGCGCGATGAATATTATCGTGCAAATTGTGCACAACGAGTGAACACGTCTAAAATTCGGCGCGACGCATAAATCCGGGACGCCCACCACACTACGGGTTGATAGGGCTGCGACAGATGCAAGCATAACGCAAACATATGGAAGAACAGAAATGCAATAGAATAAGAAGAAAAAACTATGACAAGCAAGGACAAATAAGGCTATCATAAAACATAAAAATAAATGTAATGATAAGACATAGTAATTGTTACAGAAACAGGTGGTATTTTAAAAATGGCGGAAGAAAAAGTAGAACAAACTAAACTGCCACTTGAAACACATACTACGTTTTCTCTTTATTCTAAAATTACTCGATCTCAATCGACGATCAATGTCAAACACTTCCGTCGGCAATCAACAAAAACAGACATTAAATTCATTTAACTTAGAGACCATAACAATTATACTGCAAAAACTCAAGAACAACCACGATATGATGCCTACAGAACCTGATTTCAACTTGGAAGTTCCAAGAAAACTTAAAAAGGTAGAAAAAAACTAACTTGATAAAACACGCAGGCATCCCTGCCGAATAGGGCTGTGCCAACTCGTTTATTTACGACAAGCCAAATGCAAGCCGATTACAAATTCTGCGTGTGGGTCGACGCGTGCGCTGCATCCCTGTTGCACAATGATGCATAAAAGAATACGTGATGCTTTTGAGATGAGCCGATTTGTCGTCGTTTGCAGACGGTGTTGACGACACTGTTAGCTGTTAGGATGTGTTTATAGTGGGCTTTTCTGCGAAATTGGCTTTATTTATACAGTGGCGATTTTAATTGCTTGATCTGTGAGTTTTAATGACTGAATGAAAAGTTTACAAGTAATTATGCCACATTGAGAGTTTTTCTATACACAAACGACTGGATAGCCTTTTCCCAACATGTTATATGGTCGGCTTCGGCTCTCACCGGATGCATCTGAATACCAGTATTTTACATGAAGCGACTGCCTATCTGACCTCCACATCTGATAGTTTTTTTCTTGCTGGGTTTTATTTGGCTGTTCAAAGAAGTGAAGTCCATAACCTACAATTCATCACAAGAGCTCAAATATAGGTAGATATTCCATGTTCTTTTCCATCTCTTTCATTTCCTTCCCCACAGACTTTTCCTCAAACTCTCAAACGATTTCGCAAACACTCGAAACTCGCCCAAATTACATACAATCAGAATTCTCCCGAAATAACCCTTTCAATATCGAAAAAAATAATACGAAAAGTTACAAGAAGTTCGGAGCCCCTGGGCCTCTGATGACAGCATGATATATTCCACGGTATGATTTGTTACACATTGTAACATGTTACGTTTTGATTTGTTACACTTGTAACAAGCTGGGTATTTTTAACGAGACCGCAAAAAGAGATGAATGTTGCGTAATATTGGCTTTTAAAGATTCCCTTGATGTGCTAAAGATATATGAGTGCGTAACTGCCATTAATTGATGGGTTTTCGTAATAAATGGATATAAAGCGGCTTAAAATGCAAAGAAGACTGTAGGTAATTTTCTTAAAAGGAAACGTAGAAATAAAAATGTCCTCTATAATTTCAGGATAAGTGGATATTGCATAGCTGTAACTTTTAACACGTTTAAGAATCTTGTTAGTTGGCAAGACGTCCTGAGTTGCAAATAGTGAGATTATTATACGGTTTTTTTGCCCATAATGTTAAAAAATACGAAGAAAGTAATGACATACCGACCTAATCAACTTCTGCCAACGTAAAATAAATTTAAAAAGGAAAATTACAAGCAGTATAACTAACAATTTACTTTCTTTCACGTCACAAATCGATTTTTACTTCAGCGAAAGTGTCCTATTGACATTTGGGAGAGTAACGAGCCACGTACTAACAAGCGAGCTTACTTTGACGAAATATCGACATCTAAATCAAATTACGCACGAATTATCACAAGGTTAGGTTGGGTTAGATACGGACGCACGAGGCACATAAAATTTCATTTCATTCGCAAGTTAGGGTTGCCACACTTTAAAAATTAAAATGCACATTCCTTAATATTAGTTTGAATTTGGAAAAGTGATTTATTTTTAATCTGTGCTCTAACGCGTCAGTGAATACGCTAATCTTTGACACATGGCGCCATCAGTTTAAATAAGGTCCTCTGTGGTGGATTTTTAATTGCCATTTAGTACAAAAATAAGCAAAAAGCGATAAAAGGTGTATTTTAGGTCCCAAACAGGGTTAAACAACTCTAAAACATTCAAGGACACTTTGGTCTTTAAATATCCTAATCAGACTACATTAATAACAGCCCTAAAGTATCCGAAAGTCAATGGTGTGTAATGGGCACGGTCCAATCAATTAAGATACGGCCCCGTTTCGAGACAACGCCACCCGCGCCGATGTAATCGCGGCTTTACGCTTCAATTACTTGATGCAAGTGTGTGCCCGCCTTTATACGTTATGAATTTTGCACGACAAGTCTGCACGCGAGCTCTGGTTATGTTTCACTGTGTAAATATAATCACTGGTTTAAAACTTGATCAAGTTCTAGATCAGTTGCTCTGCTGCTTCAAATCTTAAGTAACAGTCACCAAGCCTTAAAGTTGACTTTAACTTTACCTGGATTTAAAGGATCACCTGTGTGTCGATGCGGAATTCGAAACCGCATCTGCAATTTGTCCGTACCTTGATAAATTTACATGTTTAAAAAAAAATATTAAAAAAAATACCAGCTGAACTGAAACATTAAATAATGATTACATATTAACATGGCAACATAGTCTTACAGAATGGGTATTGGATAACTCGATACTGTGATACTTGCAAGCAGAGAGCTAGGCAAATGAACTCATAATCATAACAATAAGTCAACCGTAATTGGTAATAATATTATTGAAACCATTTCAACTAAACAAGATTCCATACATTGATGAAAAAAATGTCGTCAACATTGTCTGACATCCCAGTTATATCTATAAAAGTTACACATTTTGAATGAAAACGACTTTGAATCAACATAAACTGAACACAATGTGGAAATTCAAAATAGGATCGAAAAACCCTTCAACGTGACTATAACAATTATTTTTATGAGCCATTACTTGTTTGCCGACGTATTGGCTATGTTGCCATAATATGCGACCTTTGTCAATGAATAAACAGAATAATAACACTTCAATAATACGTTTAATTGTTGGTTACAATCATCCAATTGCAATTTATGTATAGCTGTACCTACATTCTGCACAAGGATATTTTGGCGCGTGGACAAAATTGATCCTAACTCCGCCATCTTGTTTTACGATACGTTTAAAAAATAATGTTAATCTACACTACACTTGCACACTTCAACCAACTTATCTGTGCGGGCGAGATAGCACAGATCTAAAATAAATTAACAAAGTTTGACGTATCGATGCAAATTTTCTTGTCAAGCAACGCCACCTTGCACTGCAGACTTAAAGTGGTCATACTATACTCACAGTGCCCCTCTGTCAAAGTCATTCTTGCTCCAAAAGATTATTGCAGAACTGTAGTTTGAATTTCAATCTGTCAAAAGGAACAGTATCTACAATAGGTAGGTATCGCTCTTCTGTTCTTACTACTTTTGTTCTCGCAATTTCATCGGAGTTACAATACTAACTGAAAGTATGGATGGAATAGTGCCGCTAAATCATTCAAGTTTGTCAATTTTTGCGGCCTAAAAGTAGCAAGGAAAGATGAATAAACGAATGTGTAGTAATTTAGGATTATGAGTTGTCGTACAACACAACAAAACTGTATTTTCAAATGTCGTGTAGTTAAGTCACTCCTACTCTAAATAAACGATTAAATGCTGCATAATGCTATCGTTGCAATGTCATTCATAAATTAAAATTATCTTCTTGATATTAAAATGAGGTAAATAAACCTCTAAAGATAAACTCTAGATTAATATCACTTTTGATAATAAATATAGAGCACTGCAGATTCCTGATCAATTTCATAACATTTTATAACCGCCGGCATCATAGCAATATTTTGACAGTTCATATTGAACAGAACAATTGGTTTTTAATAGCCCGCGAATCACCAACAAGAAACCTGATAATGTCCTGAAGATTGCAAAAAGAAACGCAATAAAAAAAAATGAACGTACGTAGATTGCTGCCGCTCCTGAAATGAAAAAAAGAAATGCTACGTCTGAACCGCAACACGTAACACTCGAATTTATTTTTGGGTAAATTTTATTGACAGCAGAGAATGGCAGGACGAGGTGGACAGAACCAACGACCACCGGTCTACATTGGCCTTGGATCGAAGGATTTGGAAGTCACGGCGAGAGGCCTTTGCCCAGCAATGGGATGACACAGGCTAACAGTAACAGTTTATTGACATTTTTCAATAAAGAAAATCCTGCAACTGTCACATTTTACTGCGAAATTTCACGCAGTGACACAAACTACGACTTATAAGGAAAGTAACAGATGTACGGACATGACGAAATTGTAAGAATTTCCACTCGCGCAGATTTATATTAACTCCTTTGAACTCTAGATATGAAACTAGGTTTTATTACATTTATTTTTGCTTCCCTCTTGTCGGAAAACCTTGTAAGGCTGCTTTCTTCGTAGAAATGAGAAAGTAAGAACTTCTTTGTGGTTTTTGCGATCTCAGTTGCAGTACATTTTCTTCTCTTAACTGACTAAGATATATCTATAAATCAGTGGCGAAGATTCCGTAGAACTCGATTCCTACCGGCTTTCCAAAATGGCACAGTCAGTATTCTATAGACAAATAATATAATCACATTAAAGATATGTACTCCGGCTTACATCTTACAAAAATTGACCCTTCCCTACTGCTATAAAGAGTTTTGTTCGCTTAAATCTGATTCTAACGTTTGCCAGGACAGCGCAATGCCTTTCAGATGTAAAACAGTCGCAATAATTTTGTAACCAAACTAAACGATTACAAATGCTTTAATGTTTAAACTAAAACAGTAAATTATGTAAACATAGTAACAAAAGCAGACAAAATATAAAGGGACACAATTAACTGCTAACTGCGTCAGTATTTAGGGTTATTACCAACTAAGTATATTTATTTGTATTGCCGAACACAACTGCTCAATTATAGCAGTACTCGCAGTGTTTCCGTCACCGATTTCTATCATAATGACGATTTACACTGCCGAGCAATAACTATAGCCCACAGTCACTGTGGTGGATGAAGGGGTTTATTGGTTCAGTTGCACATTAACACGTCAGCACTGACGGGTAAATGATTCAATTATTTTTTATTGATAAAAATGTATGTTAGTGTATGTAGTTTTATTTTACTGTGTTGGAAATAATAAGTATTACAGTCGCTACATGACATAAGATTTCTATTTAAATGGCCTCATATTTTATGAGCTGGTAAAAAAGTAACACTTATTTTTCATTAGTGTTTCAAACCAAGTTTGCCAAGACGAAGACCGTTTGTAAAGAACAAGTCAGCATCAACGCTTTACGCATCAGTTCCAATATTCAACTTTCTTTCCTTTAGATAGCGAAAAAATTAAAAAATGACAAATATTTAACAAGTTTGTCAATCCATACAAGACACTCTCTTACTTTCCACATTTCTAGTTAACTTTTTAGCTCCTCATTATCTTAATAAAACAAATGACAGTAGTCATAATCAGTAAAGAATTTGTCAGGTACACTCAAATACGTCATTTCCGGCAACAGAATTTCCTACGATTGTTCAAATTGTATGGCGCCTTGCGTAGTAAAGTTCTAATTATCGTTCATTTACATTTCAGTTCGTATCTTTGTCTTTCTTTAGCGAGTTGTAAACTATTATGGGGTTATGAAATTGTGGGTCTTAGTCAGTACTTTAGAGGCAAGGTAGCACAAAAATTGACCCAATACTTCGCCAGTTCTAACTTCTATTGCATCGTCGGAAGTTGCGCAGTATTGTAACCAATAAAATTTAATTGTACGAAGAAGCGACTCCAAAATTGAGGCGGACGAAGAATGTTCTTAGGATATGATTTTAAATCTATTCTAATTTATTTTAATCGATGTTATTTAATTTAATTTAATTCAATGTAATCAATTAAGTTTTAATAGTTTTTTTTTATTTATATTTTTGTTTTAATTATTTAATTGTGTAATTATCCGCACATAATGTAGTGCATGCTGTGCTTTTCTGTAAGTAATGAGGCGCTTAGACTTAAAGTTTACAATGTACAAATTATAATGTTTCAGTGTACTCATTGTTGAGAATCCTAATAAATAAATAAATAAATAAAAGTCAATGTATTTCGTTTATCACCGACTAGTAATAAAAAGTTCCGAATTTAGCTAAAGTATTTTAATGAAAACAGTCCTACCTATATAATTTACCAAGTAAGCAACACTAACGAAATAATAAATCTAATTAATATTGTAATAAAACCAAACGAACAAAATTTACGCGAATCTCAATCGTTATTTACATGTAAATCTGTATCAACACCACACTAGGTGTCAGTAATTAATTCATTTACATACTGAACAAAAAGAAGTTTTTCTACATAACCATATAAACTTGTAGAATCGCTTTCTAGGTCTCACCTCTAGCTGTTTTGCGTAAACCAATATGGTGTAATTGACTGATTCCAGTCAGTTCTCGAATAACATGTGTCCCCAGTACGGATATAACATAATCAAGACAAGCTAATCGTTAGTGTAGAAAATGTCGGTTACATACAAACAAGTGTACCAATACGTCTTTCAGTTAGAAATCTTGAACTGCCAAATGTGTAGGAGAATGTGGAACGAACTGTGCGATGTAGGTTAGCGTTAACTAAGCCCTGGTAACTGAAAATAGTATTAGGGTTGAACCTCATTTGGAAGCACAGAACTTTTACATGAACATGGAAAAGTGTGATACCGTGCTGCTAGATGAGGTTCAACCCTTATATATACCCTATACAAAGCGACATACGATCAAACGACAATAATGATAGAAAAATCAAACATCTAAAGGAACTGACGTAAGCTATCGAAAAGTTTATGTCAATCCAGTGTTAACTCGTTATAGGATAACGAAACTATTTACAAGCGATTATTGTGACTTGTGTAGCTCCTCAGTTCCTAGCTAAAGTAAAGATGACCAGGCAATAGAATAATATCATCAATGACGGTAGTGCAATTTGTAATTAATTTCATCGTAAATTCTCTCCAAACAGAAGCAAGCAATAAATATGATTTATTAGAAAAGCGTGTCCAACCTTCAACTATCTAATATTATAGCCTACAAAAACCATCACAATAAATCATAAGAATATCCAAGCAAACATATTCATTTACCGAACAAACACTAAAATAGAATTGTCGTTTGAATCGAAAATCCTCGCTTTCTCTGTGCATAAACAAATCATAAATCATTGTAACGAAAACCCATTAGAATGAAAGATGCTAAGTCGAGATTGAACTGCAAGTCGGAACTTAGATCGGTAGAACTATTTTATCAGAGAGATATGACGCCTACGTAAGCCGCGACGATACTGACGATAAATCAGTTATGCACTCGCGTTTTATATGCCCCCACCACTTACGGCAGCTAAAGTTCAATACACTTTTTTGCTAAGTTCAAGGAGATTGCGAAGATGGTTACGTACGCTCTATAAAATATATGATCTAAATTGCTACATAATAAATACCTGTATCCTAAATTACGGCACTTTATTAGATTTAGTGAATGTCTTTTATATCTTCATACCCTAAGAGCTAAACCGCTCGCCTAATATCGTTATCCAGTGTGGACACATTTACGACTTCTTGGTAATACAGTTAGTAACGAGTTATTAACACTATTCTCAGGAAAGCCAAACTCTCTAAATGTGTTCAGAGCCCTCTATTGAATTACAGTCGTCGAACTACCGATAGTTAAGTTAAATACTTGATTTTATTACCAGCCACTTAGAATAGGAAAAGATCTATTAGGACTCCAGGTGTTTGCCAATATAAACCTTTATAAATGACAATAAACCGTTGATCTATCGTATGATCACTTTTGTTTTCAAATAAAGGCACTTTGATATACAGCAGCTTTGATATACAGATCATAACATAATTCAAACCGTTTAATGGCGAGGCGGTGTAGACATAACTTATTTTTAATAAAGCATTCGATTAAATTCGTACGACTGTCGATTGAGTGCAGAACTAATAAAATGGAGGCAGCCATCATAAATCGTTGGTATATCGGTTATCGAGTGGGTTGGCGCCAAGAGGTAACATACACCCGCCATCTTTGTGAAAAATGCGCGGTACTGCCTGACGGCGCTAACAAGCTGCGTGCGCCCGCGCACAGTTCCGTTCAACGTACTCCGCCATATTGAAATACGGCGCCTATACGACAATTTATCAAAATTAATACGGTTCCCGTCGTATGTTTACTTTGGTGACATAGTTATTTCCTGAACACATTACAAACCTGCTGTGTTGGCAAGACTCGTTCTATAAATAAATCTCCAATAACTAAATTAACACCTTAAGGTGCGAATAAATGGTAATTTTGTAACACCATTGACAGTAATTGCGTATAAGACATTTGGAGGCAGAACATTATTGAAGGTATTATAATGGAACATAGCCGTCTGACGACAACTTAATCAGATTTCATATGTATAAACGCTACGACGATTTAATAGACAGGCATCGGAAAATCAGGAAGGAGTTAATTAAACTTTAATCTACATCTGTGTACTTTATAGCACACTTCATTTGGATTAAAAGGAATTCGAGCACAATGCAACGAACGAGTTTGACATTTTATTATTCTCAGATCTTAAGATATGCATCAGGGAGCCACAGAGTAAAAAAATGATTGGAAGCCATCACCCACGCTCTAGATAAACAAATGCCCTTGAGACAGCGACACCAATTTAAATGAACACATTCTACACTTAATACCGAAGCTTTATATAAGCGGGTCCAGTCGGCCAGTTCGTCCCACGGCGACTGAAACCTGTCCCTCTTTCATACCGGCTTGTGATAAAATTTCGCCGTAAATACCCTCAGATAGGGAGGGGAATGCCGATAGCAATCACGTGACACGTTTTATGGTCGCACCACATAAACGGACGATGGCATTCAATCTACGCTGGAAGAAGGAAGAATTCATCTTTTTGCACACAATTTCTTGTGATGGTATTGAAAAGTTGTAATCTTTAATTGAATCGTGGATAAGAAAGTCGTGGGCGCGTCTTTTTGGATCGTTACTGTTCCTTCTTGGAACGAAGCAGTTGGTGTTTTAAATCGTAAATTGGCAATTGTCATAAAACTTAGCTGGTTTAACAGTTAATCCTCCTCTTTAACTTTCTCTTTTGTAAAACAAATACGGTCTCACATAGCTGTCATGTAACCAAACCCGGGGACCACCCAACCTCCTAAATCTGACGACAAAAACAATAATATCGCATGTACCGAATATTGTTAGATATTACCGGTGTAGATAGATAGTGGGATCATTAATAACGGCCATGTCAACGGCACGGCCAGTCGATAACATTTGTTAACATCGGCCAATACCACCACAATGCGGCTAACATCGCCCGCTGGACGTTAAAATGTGCTCATGTCAGCACTATCTGGAAAAATCGGGATGGTTAAATACGTGAGTTTGATTTCAATTTGATTTGTTGCACTCGTGTTTGGGAGTAAAATTTTCTGAAAAACTTAGAAGATTGTAAGAAGACTAAGTGAAAAGCGGCGTGGTGATCAATGCTTATGCTTGTTAAGAAGATAATATTATTTAAGAGGAAAGCTAGATCCACAAGTTATGAGTATGAAGATTTATGTAAGCACATAAGTGTAAGCAGTGTAAACGTTTTATGGATAGCAAGTAGCAACAAGATTGAACAGGATAACCACCTATAAAACCTTGAAAAAAATGTGGGCGTGATCCACCTACATATTTCCCCTCGAGAGTCGTAAATGTCACATAAAGAAAAAATATAGTTAAGCACTGAACTAGCAACCTAACATAAAAGTTAGAAAGCCACTGAAACCCTTATGTTGTTGTCACTTCTGGAGTAACTTAACACCTCTATTTATTTCGCTAAAGGTCGGTCGCAAACTTAACAAGTACCCAAGTATTCAGCCAGCGTAACTTACGCACCTAATATAGTGTGGGTACCTGGGAACATCCACTTAAGACTATCACAATTTAAATCGTACCACACCGCCGGGAATAAACTTTAAATGGAACAATCTTGTACTTGCTACATTTTAGGGCCCCGAAGACCGAGGTAGGATGCATACTGTTTTCGTAATGCAAAACTGCATCTCGGCCCATGCTTTGTAGGGATACAAACGACGATCCGGTTTTACGATTGTCAGATAGCTTTTTGACCCCCGCTGTGTGCCATCTAGCGAACAAAACACTAATCCCTATACTTATGTACGTACAACGATACTTTTGCTGTTCGCACGCAGAATATCTGTTTAACATAAATCTGACGACCCAATTTGCAGTAGCGGTACACCTTTTGTGTGTAGGGTCACGGGCTCAATTCCTCTATTGTAAGAAATGTTGCAGAGCCTTCCAGATGTTTGTTTAAAATCTGACTACATTGAGTTATTCACAAATGCTTGTTTCTTTAACAACACTTCTAAATGCCATTTTGATTGCATTAGAAATCAATAAACCACTTATACGTTTAACGAGCCGACCATGAATACACAAATGCCATAAAACAAGATAGATAGATACTTGAGTTCACTTCATTACCTAAGGAAATTATATCAATTTCCTTATCCAATCATAAACCATTCATTGACAATTACAGATTTTTCTCTATAAATGTATTTCCAGCCTGTTTGAAACTAAACGCTTTCTTGAAGCAATAAAGACAGAGATTTCTCTGTATGCACTAATAGATAGTGAGAAACATGTATCATTCAGTATCATAAATAAATAATATGGGTAATAAACGTAGTAAATCAATGGGCAGTAGTTGCTAACTGATTGATTAAGAAGCGTATCGAGATCTGTGTTTGAATATCTATCAACTGAGGAGTTATTTTACCATCTCACGTTTGATTTAATGTTTTCCCTATCTGATTAATTGTAATCATGTTTATTTATAAATAATTTGCATTATGATTTTGACTGAGTTGTCGTTTCACAGTTTGTGTATTTTTAGTTCGTTTGACGCCCTTTACTTTTGTTTACTTAACATTTTGTAAGTCAGCGATTTCTTTAGTAATGATGACATAAAAATCTTCAATGTAGTAAATGTATGTGCACCAGTTATTCACAGTTAGCACTTAAATAATACCTAATAATCATTTAATAAAACACCACCACAAAAATGAGGCGAATGACAATAAAAACAATAAAAGGAAAAGAGCTATCAACAAATGCAAATATAATACCTATATATATATATAGTTTATAATACCTAGAATTAAATATACCTAGAATTACCTCAACTTCGCAACGATCAGCCTAGTTCACTATCGTGGTCTTGCTTACGTGACTTCTACATCCACAGCGAGAGAACAAATGACGTCAGAACAAAACCTGTTGGCTGTTAGTGTTGCCAGCAATGACTCAGAACGTTGCAATTTAAAAAAAAAACACCAAACGGAAATAAGTATCGTGCGATGCAAGGATCGCGTCATTCTACCGAGAAATTGATTTTAGGCAGTATCTTATGTTTTCTATATGAATACGGAAAATATTTTCCTTAACTTAGTTATACATTTTTCTTGTTTTTAGAATGAATTTATTTGGAGTACATCAAGTTTAATTTTGAAAAAAGGTTTTTTAGGAAAACCTAAAAGTGTCCTTGTCAAATTCATTTCCGCTCTCATAATAGAAGACAGCTTCAATTAAGATTAAACAAACATCACTTCCACCAAGCAATAGAAATGTCACACTCAGCACTATAATAATTTCACAGCAAGAATTCTAAATTATACTAAGTCGATAATCTGAAAATTTACAAGCAGTAAACATGTTATGTACTCAAGTAATCCTATGTCATAGGCTATCAGTAGCCATGTACCGGTAGCTTACCTGCTACTACTGGTGTAGGCATTACTTTAGCTGGTAAACGTGGTGAAACCACTCATAACTACGTATTTCCCGATAGTGATAAAATTGAAGAAATTGATATGTAATTTTAATACTTCTGTGTATTCGTGCATGAAATGGAGTATGATATTAAAATTACTGATCAGGGTCTCATAGCTATAAATGCAAGAGGTTTCGCAGCAACCGTGGATAAAGATGGTGATTTGAAAGATGATGCGGGATGCTCCTACTTGACAGTGGGACAATAAAGAATACTAAATACCAATGAAGCTATATTTCAAACAGAACTTACTACTGTATTCTCAAAGGAGCTACCGTAAAGGTTCATTAGGTTAATCCCACTGAGGAAATACGACGACATATACCATTTATGACCATACTTACCTAATACAGTAATATTTACTTAAATATAAAAAGTAGATATTAAAAATGATAAATAATTAAACAACTGACACGTGTGTTGTGAATATTAATCAGTGAATTCGTAAGGAGGTTACGTAAATATGGAACCTGTTTCGTTGGCGCCATCATACCGTCATCAGTCGAGATAAGTGTGTCAAGCATTGATAAAAACGGGAATAAAAACTGCATATTGGCTTGGTATCTTTATGTCGTCTTTTGTTTAACATTTTCTTGTGCTAAGTAGTTCGGCTGTTGCAGAGTCATCATTCTTGGAATAATGAAGACACGAAAACAAATGAAGTCATGTTTTTCGCAATGATTTTTCGTTAGCAAGCTCTTTGCTGAATGCAAATTGTGATTCTCTTGTGAATTTCGCAACAAAACATCTTAAACGTCCAGAAAAATTCCATGAGGATCTAACGTTTCACATCTCTGTTAAACTAGATCAATGAGACAATTAGGAAACAAAATGAAGGAAGAGAAATAGAAATGTAAATTATCCTAATTACAGCTTTACAAACATAGATGTTTTAACAGTCTACACGAATCCAATTCCAGAAACGTAATTCGGTACACAGAATGTGTCTCAAACTGTCACAAAGCTCAGTTTCACAAACAAATAGCCACAATTTGCCTCAGCAATTGGCACTATTTATCCAGCGGACCGAATGCACAATGATACATTCATCTCAGATTATAATCTGCCACGGACAAATCGCTATGTTACTCGTATTTGCATTTTGATACAACTTCAATTTATTTAGGGTGGAACGACCTGCTAATGTCTGTAGGTACGTTAGGAGATGCTTGAACATAATCGTCTTCGCGGTTAATTTCTTGAGTTTGAGGTTTTGTTACGTACTAAGTAAATTAACTCTCTGGACCGTTCCAGCCATTAACTTGGGTCTTTGATTCTACGCTTCATCTTTTCCGCCACACATTCCCTCAATAATCTCTCTAATATACATGTTTGCCTTTCACAAGCTATTACGCTTGAGAAGAGAAAAAATCGACAAAACTGACAGCCAATAATCGGGCGTCTTACCATGTTGGCATTTTAATACGGCATAACTTAAGTTTAAATTATTGTTAAACGACAAACCATGCAATCCATCATCTTGAATGTAAGTAAATGAACTTTAAGACGCAAATAGAACTTCAAAGAACAAACCTGAATTGGGATTAAAAATACATCGCCGCTAATGATGTTTTAATTAGGATTTATTAAAGTTAAGAGTGGGACTAAACTAAATCGGGTTTTACCACTTCCGAAGTAACGGTCTAAGCGATAACTTTTGGGATATTGCTAGGGAAGGACAACCACAATTATTTAAAACAATCTTAATTCGCGGTTTCTAAGTCTTAATTCCTTCCTAAACGGCAACGGCACCTGAAACGACAGTCTGATATGCTGATGTGGAAAGAGCAAAGTCCCTTTTATCCGGTAATGGAAATGATGCGGATCTAGAAGCAATAATTTCGCCAATCCTAGATGGACAAAAGATAGAGATACTACCTTAGCTATTTTCCAATAGCGGAATGGATTTCATTCCATAGAAGCAGTATTCATAGACAAAATAATT
This sequence comes from Noctua janthina, assembly GCA_963576755.1. NCBI lineage: Eukaryota > Metazoa > Arthropoda > Insecta > Lepidoptera > Noctuidae > Noctua > Noctua janthina. The sequence goes on from OY755055.1 coordinate 14,524,329, forward strand.
AATGTGACCGTAATGTCCCACTCAAACTTGACAATGACATTGAATTGAAAGCGTATTCACAAATCAAAACATTTTAATACCACTTCTCAAGCACTGACACCAATCTATTCTGCCTCAGGGTCGAGACGGCACGCTTTCTCCATACATCGTTTGGCGCCAAAATTCCTAACCTAACATTTGACAGTCACATTCGAATTTGACGTTTACTCAGTTTTATTATTTCGTCGGCTTTATATTATGAGATCTTTAAATAATAAATAATTTATTTTATGTTTCATAAACAGGTTATTGAAACTGTCATTTTAACACGATACGCTTTAAAACATGTTCAGACAACCGTAGAATTAGCAGCTAACTGAGAGACAAAATATCTGTATAAGTATTATAGCAATGAAGCGGGTTATTGCGTACGACATGTTGACGTATTGCACGGCACGGAGATAAAATATAAACGTAATGAAATCTTATTCTAATTTAACATAGCATTCGTAAGTAAGGAAGGATGAAATGTCGTCAATAAGACTCCTCTTTATGGCCTAGTAGAATTGACACAGGAATGGAGAGTAAATAATAGACTAGAGCGAAAGTATTAAAAGCAACGTTCAGGCAGAGGCGGTAGACTTTTGACAGATGACAGTAACTGTACTATCTGACATCCGTCATGTCAGATAGAACTATATTGTTGTAAAGTTATAGAGCCGCTACCGCCTCTATTACTAATCCTTGTTTTTTTAACTGAAAACAGCGAGAAGAAAATGTTCTTTTCTTAATCTCTCAAACAGATGTTAAGCAGAATATTTGCCAACCAAATTGCGCACTACTAACAACATAAAGCCCATTTCTCACTAGCGCACTGGACGTCCCATTATAGGCGACATCGACAGTCGTCTTCACCGGGCCCTCGACATATTTGATCTGTTGTTCCCCGAACGCAAGTACGTGCTTGTCGAACAGTAAACCATTACCATTTAATAGATCGACTTGACCCACTGGCTAGTCACGACCGTCTGTACCCGCTGAAGCCGACTCACGTATGCAGATGCACGAGTCATTGTAATTTTTTTTTAATTGCCTTTAGTATATTGTATGGACTTATGATGTGTAATCTGATGGAATAAGCATGGTTTAGTTATGGTTTTAATTGGGTATGTAATGTATGTATGTGAAAAAGGTGGCCGGTGTTATAGTGCACTATACTTGAGTGGTATGCTCTAGTTTATTTTATTTTATGTTTATGGAATATGTTATTTTTTCTAATGTCAATTTTCATTTGTTTGCAGGTAAGACCACATTCAGGTGCACCCATCAAAGCGACATGGCATGGCTAAGTTTATTACAATTAAAATTAACTGTAATAACTGTAAATCAATTAAATTTAACTGTATCTAAGGTTTAGAAATATGTAATTAAATATTTATGCTCAAAGCTTAATGAAAAGAAATAGTTAAAATTCATTATGTATTTAGATCAAATCGGACAGCTACATAAATTCACCAATCACCGTAACGCTTTAGTCCAATTAATACACAAGTAAATGAACTCGCCAAAATCATTTCAATCTGTTAATTTGCACTAAAATGATTTCATTGAATTCAATAGGCAAGAGTTGTTTAATCATTGTTTATAGTCGACAATAATTCATGCGATTGCCGCAAACGTAGGTAATAAAATAATAATTTACTGTTTCGTGTTAATTAGCTACAATAGATATGTTTCAATATCGGGAATTATCTGTTGTGATAATGACGTCAGCGACCGCAGATTTTATCAATTTATAATCTGTGCATAATGTTATTGCTGCATTCCGCAACATCTATCTGACTTTATAAAATAATCGGTTTATAATATACCAACCCTTACGTTCCAAATTGTATTTAAAATACCTTCTAATAAACGAAAGTATTCTAACAAAAATCCAGAATGAAAACTCGAGAGAAAACTTTTTTACAGTGGCAACATTCTTCCATCCTATTGTGCGACTAATAAAAAAAATAAGGCATGGCATACAAATTACGAACAACAAGTTACGTTCCAAAGAGGCGACTTTTTACAGCCACATTTAATTTAGCCCCAACAAAATAATGAATAAGACCATTTACAAAATTGCTAATTACCTGACCGTTTAATGATGTCGGCCCGCCCCACGGCAAGTCGGCCATTTTAATTACATTTTAAATTTTGTCGTATATTGTTACATGAATTTATTATCCAGTAGTTATGCGATGCGTAATTTGGGTAGGGACTTCATAAAAATTATTGAAATTAAATTATAATTGATGGAAATTGTTACCGTTATGGGATTTTAATTGGGATGGAATTTCGCATCGCAAGTATGGGGAGGGGTTACGATTGTTTTGAAAGGAAAATCTTTTTGTGGTTATTAAACTACCAATAAATTCACGAATTTAATTACTTTTATATCTGCTTTTTAATTATTCATTCAGTTCGTTTAATTTATTCATTCATAACTTTCTTGCAAAAACTCATCAATGAAACCGATAAAATTCAAACAGTACCTACCTAGGTATTGCTTACTGAACACTAGATTATGTACCTATCCTGTGACACTAGGTAGAGCTAGCATGTCTCTGCGACAAATTTTTTTTTTCTTTTTTTTCTTTCTTCTTTCTTTCTTTCTAGATACTGAAATAGTGAATGACACACCAATCTGTTTAATTTATTGGTTTCCAATTTCCAACTGTTGTTGTCACTATTAACGGTATATTATCAGTTCATTATGTTTTTTAGAATAACCATTAATCGAAACACATAAATTTAATTTTACTACCTGGCTCAACTGAAATTGAATTAAATAGGCCAATCAATGTCACTCAAAACAAGTAAAACAACAAGTTTCTCTCAAGTAAATGAGAAGGGAAAACCACAGCATTCAAAGACATTTATTTAATGAGGATGCACTAAGGTAGCCCGCGAAATTCAAATGTTCTGTTCAAATGTTTTTTGCAATTTGTCAGTGTCACTTGAATTACTATTTCATAAAAAAAGTCATTTAATGGGAATAAATGAACTTTGAGGGATGTATTGGTTATATTAATTATTATAACTCAAATTTAAAGCCATTAGTTACGGTCGCGAAATATATTTTGTGCAATATAGAGCCTGACACCGACCGGCAAATTGCAAAAACGTAAGAAAATTTAAATTTCGCGGGCTACTCTCGCGCCTCTATCTTAATTTTACCATTAGACGCCTCCAACTACATAAATACAGTATTTTCACAGCTATTATGTTGGCTAACCTGATTAAATTCCTCTGTAAACCATATTTTTTACTCAGACTTCACGGTAACCAACTAAATAGCTAGCGGCAAATAAACTATGAAAGGTCTACTGTAGTCGAATTTGTAATTTAGTTTCACATGAAATTAATTAACCAAATGTGCTAGCATTAAGTTAAATTTAATGTTAAACCTTCATGTATAATGTGTTTCCATAAGCGTAGATAGGTAGGTACCTATCCATAAAATGTTCACATGTAGATAGTTCGCAACCCGCAACCCAAATTCATGTTACAAGCCACAAACCGAATTTTAACATGGAAAACTCCCTTTTCATCGGTATATTGTAAAATAATTCGGATAGAAGTCTGTCTGTTTGTGACTCAGTACGTTTAGAGTGTTGATAGATGCATGGCTAGAATTAATGTAGTGCATCTTTATCTACTATTAGATAGAGAAAAGATTGCGAGAGGAGAGTGAGATTACCCAAAATCAGTTTGGGTTTATGCCAGGTCGAGGAACAATGGACGCCACTTTTGCACTCCGCCAATTTTGCGAGAAGTATAGACGTGCACACAAAAACTTGCACATGGTGTTCATTGATATGGAGAAAGCGTATGATAGGGTACCTCGGGATGTGTTGTGGTGGGCCTTGAAAGAGAAAGGTATACCTGGGAAGTATGTAGAGTTAATTCGTGCTATGTACAGTCAATCTTGTACCTACGTCCAGTCAGCTGCTGGCAACACCGATGAGTTCAATGTGGCTGTTGGCTTGCATCAAGGGTCGGCTTTAAGTCCTTACCTCTTCCTGTTGATTATGGACGCTTTGACGTCGGACATACAGGAAGAGGCACCCTGGTGCATGCTGTTTGCCGACGACATTGTTCTTGTCGGTGAAGAGGGATCTGAGATCCAGAGCAGATTGGAGAAATGGCAACAGAAGCTGAAGAATGTTGGCTTTAAAATCAGCAGAACTAAAACGGAATACATGTTCTGCGATTTCGGCGGTCTCTCCAGTTCTGGAGCCATAGCGCTAAATGGCGCGTTTCTTCCTGTCTGCTCCGACTTTCGGTATCTCGGTTCACTCGTGCAAAGCGATGGCGAAATAGATCGTAGTGTAAAGCACAGAATTAACACGGGATGGATGAAATGGCGGCAGGTCACGGGAACAATCTGCGACTCCTGCATTCCCCTTAAACTTAAGGGGAAGATTTATAAAACAATGGTTAGACTTGCTGTCTTGTATGGATCAGAATGTTGGGCCACAAAAGGGATTAATGAAAGGCATTTGCATGTGGCGGAGATGAGAATACTAAGGGGGATGTGTGGTGTTACGCGAATGGATATAATAAGAAATGAGTATATAAGAGGAAGTTTGAAAGTGGCGCCGGTGACTGAAAAGTTGTGTGGTAATCGGTTGTCGTGGTATGGGCATGTGATGCGGAGGAATGAGGAAAATGTTGTGAGGAAAGTTTTGAGTATGAATGTGGATGGGTATATGAGTTGAGGAAGACCAAAGAAACGATGCATGGACTGTGTAAAGAATGATATGGCAAGAAAGGAGGTGTCTGGCGAGATGACGAGTAATAGAGAAGTATGGAAGAAGAAGACATGCTGCGCCGACCCCAAATGAATTGGGATAAGGGCAAGAGAATGATGGATCTTTATCTACTATTGATAGCATTTGACAAATACTCCCTATTTAATTGAGCTTTTACTAATACGGGATTTCCCGGGCAAAAATCCAGGCACATCACACAGTAAAATCTAATAACCGTTTTTACCACCTACAACCGTCGAGGCATTTCGATAATTGATTGAATCAAAATACAAAAGTATGAAAATTAAGGTGTTATTCTTTATTGAATTTGTTTGATAAAGTTATAAAAGCGAGCAGCACCGGAGTTTTTAACTAGTTGGAACATGAAACTCCCTGTTTTTCGGTTACCCATCTTCCCTAGGGGTAAACAGGGAGTGGTACCGGTAAATAAAACCGTAACTTTTACCGATCATTTTACGTTTGTTGTTTTTTGCACGATTGTGAAATTGTTAAAAGGTAATTTTAGATGTTATTACGCATAGTACCTTACAATTTTGTAATCAGATTCTTTTTTATTAATCTGTGGTTCTCAAATGAACACAGTAATATTCAAAGCATGGAATTAACAATCACTGCTCCATAATTTTCTTAGGCATAAAAATTTATATCCCCAATGTTAAAGAGCAATATCCCTCTAATTAAGCTCCCGTAAAACTAAAAGGTAATTAAATTATAAAACAATCCCCTCTTACTGTACCTTTACAAACCGTACAATGGCCATCAAGTAGCTTAAGCCCTAAAAGAGCCGCGCCTCGGTGTTACCCCAGCAATAAATAAAATAAAGCAATATTTCAGTATTACATGGCAACATAAAAACGCCGCGGATCGATGCGAGGATCCACAAATTTAATAACATCCAGTTCCCCAGAAGCAATTAGAGATGAAACGAAGGGCTTCAATGGCCGTTTCTTCGAAATAATCCCGTTACTGTTACCTACTCGTTTTTGCGACTATCTTTCCCTCAATTTTGCACCTTACTCCCTCGCAATAAAAATCTTTGTCATCAATTTACCTATGTGCTCGACACTTGTGATACTTCAGTGATATTTATTTGATACAAAGAAAGTGGTGAAATCGTGTGTAATGTCAGAAACACCCAATTATTATGAGCTGTCGTCCACAAGCTCTTAACAACGGCCCTTGTTACTGGGCAACACATGGACCGAACATATCTCAGCGAGGAGTGTCCATTGGACTGTGACAGTTCCGATAAAAAAGCGTTACGAAATATGTACCAAGTTAATGTACCTATAATAAAAGACGTCTCCGAAATATGTAAGGCATTAAAGTTACAGACATAAGCGTTGTAGAGACAGTGGAGGTTTTACGTATGGACTCGTTCAGGAGCTAGTTCTCTAAAGAAAAATAGGAATCACTGTAAAGACAATTGTAGTATATCTTGAGCTAGATCAATTTAGTCCCAAAACTAGTCGATTTTAAATCGTCGTTCCCTGTTCGAACTAAAGCTCAGGGTCATTTTTAAGAGGTGTGCTCCTTCGAGAATCTTTTAATGTATGTGTTGTAATTTTAACGTGTAGAGTTATTAGATAAGGCTGGAATCAATTTTAAATCTGTAACTTTCTCAGAAATTTCAGACATTTAAAACAAGTCGCTACATCTCCCTTAGCCTCTACTACCCGTGACTTAATTCGATTTTAAATAAGATTTGAGTAGCAAAAACACGACGATCACACGTGTCACATCACCTGACAGCCACTTCCCAGGGTCTACCGAGCACCGACAAGATGATAGATAATGTCGAGCGGATCTAATAACGCTTCGGTGCCCTTCGGCTTCGTTCGGCAATGTTCGGCTGTCTGCCGTGTGATTGGCGGAACTTTGACTGCTTGTGTTACGTGGGAATTATGTTATACCAATATGAGAACTTATTTTTGTACGGTAGGACGTGATTTTTTGTTATTGAGTATTTGTATATGGAGAAGATATCGGATTTCCTGCGTAGAGTTGAATTGGCGATTCTGCTCCATAGAAAACAATTCAATGAGACATCGATTGAGACAGTGACTTTTATTAGTTTCAGTTTTAGGGTCTAACAGAAGTTCAATACCAACTTTCTTCTAAAGTCTCGAAATTCTCAATATCTATGACGGATACAATTGCTAGAGGATATGCTATTTACTGTTTAAAATCAGAGCATAAACTAGGCGCAACACAACAGCAAGGATATCAAATATCTAACGCAGAGCCAGCTGACGATGAATAGTTGCAGCTTTCATTAAATTCTCATAAAACAGATTACCCACTGGTATGTATATCTTTGAATGCTGAATGCTAACTTATGCTTGAATATCAGCAATATCTCCAGTAAAACATATCCCCATCTTACGCAGCCCATCCTTCAAGCTAACAGCATGAAAATATAGATATTAACAGTGCCTAGGCAGTAAGCACCACCTGGCGCGTTAGTTACCAGTTATTACTTGTCATAACTCTGTTAGAGAGGGAAAGTGGATGCCATGGCTCATGCACGACACGACGGACGCAGCGTCCGGTCCGCGATTGGATTCTGTTTCACTTCCTCTGCCACGGACCTCTACGATATCCCACGGTTATCAATAGATCGCGAAATAGCGACATTGTGTGACAGTGTCCAATACAACTTTCTGTATATTCCCGTTTATGGAGTTATGGTCACGGAATTCATTTAAATGTGTGGAGAAACTTTGTTGTTTGTGGTTTTCAACCCAAACGGATAAGAAGCGGTTTTGTAAAACAACACTGATCAGAGAATTGCTTGCATTAAATAGCCCTTTCACATGCAATCCTGTAAAAAGGGTAATCAGTTAATGTAGCTGTCCATACAAAACGAACATACTAAAAAAAAAACTCTGGTCAATGTCATCTGAAACTGTCAAACTTTTCTTAAAACTGTTAGTTGCGCCCAATACTAACAGATGGCGCTGTTTTAAGCTCTGTAGAAGGCGACTTAATATTTGAGTTACAATATGATACGCCGTCTGGCGTCTCGGATAAGAAGGCCGACTGCCAAGCACGTGAGAGCGAGTTCGAATCCTAGTTATACACGGAGTTTTTCCACATTATTCCCACTGTAATTGTGACGTCGTTGCCCATGTAGCGATGTCTATAGGTGGTGGGATAGAAAAATGGGTGAAGAGCAACAAGCAGGTATTGTCCAATGAGGCACCGGCTTCTGTAGCAGCCCGAACATTTTTAGCTTATTATTTATTCCAGCCATTATTTCCTGTAACATCACGTAAATTAAAATTAATACTTAGGCATATTGCATACTCTTGCGTTCTTTAAATTAATAACATGACTTCTTTATAGATCATTTGCTATAAATAACGGTAAAATAAAATTCATCAAAAGACGGTCGACACAGTTTTTGTCATTACCAATTTACTACATATCGATTCCCATACATTCAAATAATTAATAGTGGTTTAATTATCAATCAACAAACCTACATTTGAATTTTATACTTAAAATCATAAATTAACCGTATAATACTGACAAGTTATGACTGAATGTTTAAAAAAAAACGAATTATGACAAATTAAACGCCGAATAAATTTTGTAAATGGAACTCTAATAGAGCATGACCTAATCGTCAATTAAAACTCGTTTGCATAATAAATTAACATCGTAAGTTCCTAACAACGTATAAAATATCCACATTTTATATTAAATATCTATTCTAGCTCACGATTCCACGTAAATCATTATTTTTAATTACTTTTTAAGTTTAATTGAATATCTTGCACAAAATGCTTGATAATGGCACAGACACGCCATCTATCACGCCGTTGTGTAAACTAACAATTATGGCGTCTATTCTCGAAGCGTTTTTGTTCAGTGTTTTAATTAATCGTCTAGACCTGCAATCTGTATAACTAGCTTAATAAATTTGACAAACAATTAGTTTTTGCGCTTATTAATTTATTAATCACTGAGCTTTTGGAACCTTTCTTTTATGAGAAAAAACAAAGAGCCCGATCGTTCAATTCGACCTTGAGTCAGTTCAACAACACTAACAAAAAACAATTTACCAATTTTCGAGCCGAAACTAAATTGCTCTATAAAAAATTTGTACAGCACTGATTTAATTTACAGCAACGTTGCAAGAAAAGAATTTAGCGTGAAATGTGAATTAGCGCGTACAGTCGGAGTACAAATAAGTATCCAGCTACCTACCGAAGTAAACTGCTTGGTAGACTGGGTACTCTTGTATTGTAACTGACTGTACATTAAGTTCGCCGAATGTTGAGCAAGTGAAGCTAATTGGTGGCGGTTAAGTCATTACCGTACAATGCCCCCGCGGCCCTCATTGTAGCCCTAATGAGTGATAATAGTGCCCTTTGTTTTCACTCAACGGAAAGTACCTACGCAAGTTTATTCGGTAATTTAGGAACTATTTTCGACAACCTTTTTTACCATAATTGTTTTTGTTTAGATCGGTATTATTTAATAACACCAGTCTTTTTGGTAATAATTATAGAGTAGGTAGACATTCTAAATTAAGTTAATTGATAAATATAAATTAAATAAGGAGTTAGTACGATACTTTTAGTAATGGATGCGCGAACAAATTTTACTATCACGTAATGTCATTATTTCACTAATATCAATTTAATAATCCCAAACATTAATACATGCAAAGATCTCGATCGATAGCGTCACTTAGTTTAAAGAATATCAATCAATCATCCGGATAGTGTGATGGATTGACTAACGAAACAATTCGGATAGTAAAACACTTTCATAATTCCGTGTGTCGAGATAATAGCAATCACGCGGGCCCAACACACAATTACGAACGATTACTTTCATTGATTGATCATAATAAAAGTAAATCGAGATAGTGGACAAAAATGATTTACGTAATAGGACCCTAAAAAGTGAAAGCGGCAAAGAGATTACGACTAAAGAGTTTCCATTATGCCTTTAGGGTGTATTATGTCAGTGTGTTATATCCTAGTAAGTAGGTACTCACTAAGTATTAAATATGGCTTATTGATTTATTATTATGGCGATAACACTGATGGAGAGAGCGAGATTGTTTTAAAATAAGTACTTATAACACTTAATATGTAAATTTATTTTACTTTCGTTACATGGTATTTCAAAACAGACAATAGGAAAAGTAAATAATGTCGATGTAATAATGACGATTCCTGAAATTCGCAGGGCACGCGTCGTCGCGTACGCTTTTATAGCGTCAATCCACTAGGAAATTACCCCACGTTTTGGAAAACTGTATGACATTTCCCAAATCAAAGCCTAACGCTTATCTTCCGAATTTTTCAAGCACTTAGCATAAACACAACTCCCTCCCTCTCATAGCGAGGAGGCCTGTGACCCACCACAGTCTTTTATACAAATTTTCCGCTTATTGCCAGTTTACTACCTAAACACCAAACACATTCAATAAAACACAAATTCCTGAAGCGATTACCATTAGTATTCACAAGCCGCTAGCTTTGTAACCCGATCCTTTTGAACAATAGTTGTAAGTTAAATCAATATTAGCCGTGTCTGCGCCTAAAGCTTTATAGTTACGCAAACAGCGACATTAAGATAAGTCTAGAGTTATTGCAGTGGTCTAATTTTGTGAAGCGAGCGATAATAATGCTGGTATTGTTATTGGAAATAAATTAAATTTGTAATTTGGAGTGTGAGTGGAATTGTTTTTGTCTGAGGCTATTTTGAGCCTGAATTCATAGACTGCAATTGTTAATAATCGGCCTAGGACGATGTAAAGGACAGTTGTAAATATCAGACCTACCAGAAATAAGGATTCTGTCTTCACTTGCTAAAATATGGTCTCCTTTATATGTCTATTATTTTCATTGTCATAATAAACATCACACATCAGAATTCACCAAAAACTTGTTACGTAAGTTAAGACAATCGACCTATCACCATTTCGCTGTCACGCCACGCTCACAAGTCGCGTTTGTGCCAGGAGTTAAAATCAAACTTTATATCTAAACATTGGATAACTATTTACGACTCCGTTCAAGTGGTTAATCTCGAGTCCTTTCTAATCGTGCATCGTAAATTCAACAACTGAATATCGAGAAATATAAGACATCTTGTCCCGACTCAAATGTCTGACGGAGGTTGCCCTAGGACAAATATGAGAATATCCGTGCTTAGATTTTGTTTAAGGATTCCTCAGATTGTAGGAATGATTCTAGAACGCCAATCTCCATTGAAAACTATTAAGATTTGAATAAAGACTTCTAACAGTTATCAACAAGACATTTTTAAGTTTTTCAATCCAATTTTTCATCAGTTTACGCTGAAAAGCAAAGCATAAATTCTTGATTTCGAGTTTGAATGTTGACATTAGCGCAGATTTTCTTCTAAATAAATCTTAGCTAGCTTGATGGTTACCTCATAGCGGAACTAGCGTGAGTGTACAAGACATAATGAGTATCAGTCAACGAACGTTTAGTGCGATTGAGTAACCATCCTCATTGCATCTGTAATTTATGCCCAGTTTGAAAGACGAAGGCATGTACGAGTATGTGGCATGCCTAGAGGCATAAATACATTTTTGTTCTCAATCGTTTATTTCTTAGTTAAATCGTTTTTACATAATGCAAATGAACCATAGCTATAACGAGTTACTCTACAATAATACATATCAATGTTATATTCTCTGCCTAATCAGAAACATGGTACTCGTAGTTGGAAACCATTGACAATCGTGTTCTTTTTTCAAGTCATTTCATAACAGGAACGATTTCCATTCCGATTTTCTTTTAAATTATTCCTGCGCTGTTTTGTGAAGGCAAATGTACCCAAGCTGTATATTTCAGAGGTATTGCAACTGCATCAACTTGACTGTAACTTATGGTATATGTCATGGTTGCTTACTGAAAACCGTCTCTGGTACATGCATCTTGCTTGATACAATAACAAAATAAATCACAATTTATGTTGCCATGTGCATTTCCTCATGGATCTGTTTAACTTCATATTGTAATAAAGTTTTATTTTTATTTTGTAAATATTTGGGATTTTGATCAGTTAATAAAACAAATCATCTCTGGCATTCACTATAAATAAACGTAAACTTAGATATTTTATGTTCATAAAATGATTATGTAGAAGTAAATCTTGACTTATCATAACCAACTGTGATAAAAATCATACAGAAGTGCACATAGAGCAGGAAAAAACGTAGACCAGCATTTTTACGCCAATTAAATATACTTTGATATCGATACTCATTGTTACTCGGCTAATTGATCCCTGATTGATAACAAACTGATCAAATTACGTACAATAAACAAACCAAGAATTATAATAGCTTTGGAAAACAATCCTTGCATTTTGCTGATGTTTTAATAAAATAGTTTCAGGAATACAGGTCCTCTTCTTGTAATCACTTAAGTACTAAATCCTTGTTTCGCAGAATCTACTATTTCTATAAATTGAATTGAACGAAACTTTCTTCACTTAAATTTTAAATACCAGCAGCTTATCTATTAATGGTTTTAAACGGTAGGAGTGGCCATCGCTATCGGTAAGTGAATTTAAAACGCGGTGGTAATTTTCTAAAACTATTTCGAAGCTTTTCGTTGTTAACGCAGAGAAAGTGGCTAAACATGGCTCGATGTGGCCCGATATCTTTACACACTGAGCCATTGTTCGCCAGTCGATTAGTCAAACGGTTGATAACCAACTACATAGAGCTGTACGCCTAAATTCCTTTGACACGAACAAGGGCGGGTTTACGACGGTTTTCGTTGGCGGGAATGTGAAAACGGTTTTGAATTTCCTTTTAACTAGATTAGTTTTATATTGGTATAAGTTTTCATTTCCATTCAATAAGCAACATTTGGCGCGCCAGGTTTCAAGAAAAATTATTGAATCGTATTTTTTTTTCAAACGATAACCTATTTATGCGTGCATTGCAGTGCAGAGCAACGCCAAGTTCTATATCTGTGTGATGTTTTCACTGTGTATGTGTATGTGTTTATCTCTAAGTAATTTAATAGAATCTACAGTCATCGTAAATAATAAAAATGGCACATTGCTTTCAATAGTGACAGTTAGTTTCTTTCTCTCTATCATGTATCATATAAACCCCCGGCTAGAATGTTGTGAATGTTTTCTGTAATATACTGAAGCAATATACGAACTTAACAAGTATCATGACAGTTATTATGTCGCAAAAGCTTAGTACGAGCTAACAATTAATCCTTTTAACTGCCGTTAGAGACAATAATTGTAGTCAATAAACCAGATTAAATATGACGGCAAAACTGCAAACATTCTCAAGATTATTGCTTAATTATAGAGAGAAAAGAGGAAACGATATTTCACTTTATAGCAAAAGCGAAATTCAGCATTTGAACAAGATTTCAAAACTTAAATATACCACCTGAAACTTTATTTATCCACTCTTAATAAATATCTATTAATACTTCCCAATCGATCCTATCAAGTCTTGAATTTTATTGCTATATTGAACAGGTACTATTTCTTTTAATTTCCCGTGAGAAATAAGCTACCAAAGGTAATTTTCTGTTTTATTCTGTTTATTGCATGCCTAAATTATCGTGTTTACGACTAGCCAGCTTATCAAACTCATCGCCTTTAAAATTATGCTTCATTGGTAAGCATGCAGCCATATAACTAATATGGGCTTCTGAAAATAAACAACGCATTGATGTCGGCGCCGCATAATTGTTAATATTGTCGGGTCGCTTGCGTGTGTCAATAGATACCAACATTAGCAACTTGCTTGATTCTGCAGATACGGCTAATTAATTCTATGCGACGTTACTAGATGGCGTCAGTAACGTCGTAACGTCGTAGTCTGTCACCATTTCTTCGTTACTTTGACACTTAAAGCCAGCACACAAGGTGTAAAACAAACTGCTATTCAAAAACCAATTGCAAAAATAAGTTTGTGCAGGTCGGTAATAGTGGCTTAATCACAGGCTTAATCGTTAGATACTCACATACGCTCTTATTTATGACGAGCCAGAAGTGCTACCGTTTTACTTATTGGCAATAATTGTAACTCCAACCTGAGGAACTATTGGCTTGATACTCGATAACCATGATTAACTAGTGCTTTTATTAAAGCTATCTATTTGTATGTCAATTATTTAAACGAATAATCTTGTAGAAGTAATAATCAAACTTTATGGAGTCATACTTTATTAACTTGTACTATAATAACGATAAGAAAGCTTGCTGTCCATTTAATTTAACCTAATGAAAGCTTTAATTTAATGAGTACCTCGATATCTGACTTTTACTTTATAATTGACACATTTTAATATTCTATAAGACGCTAAGCGCTTAAAAGTTTATTTTACGTTCATAAATTTATAATACGTCCATATAAGACTTAAGCCTGCGGACGTTATTTCAATAAGCAAGTTTATAATAATTTATTAAGCAATAGTTTCATGTTTATAGGATACACTGCTTAAGACTGGAGGGCTTACAAATGGCAATCAATCGCTTTTGAAGTGTTTCGTACCTATGTCAACAACGATTCTACAGAATCGGCATGAAATTTTCGGTTACAGTCTAATTAATTTTAGACTATCCATCACATTTGTCACACAGATAGAATGGCAAAAGCCTAGACATCAGCTGTCAAAAGTAATTTACAATCTCATAATACCCATGTCAGACATAAACCAAGCATTGAGACGAAAAACCATTAAAAACCATTTGTTTTACGCCGCGCGGTTTAATGACAGGGGACAAAATATGCGTACTTTTTTTGTGATTTGAGACAGAACCACGTCTAAATGATCTATCAAAGCGTGAGCTGGCCAGGTGGGTAATCCGCCACGATAATGACAGGGTAATAAAGGTAAAGTGGGTGGCAATGCTTACAGGATTACCAGCCAGTCGCTCGGATCATTATCTGACATTCTTTGCTTACGTTTTGAGTAGTTAAGCTCTGTAATTACTGTTTTTTTTTTTTACCAGTTGGAGGATAGAAAAAAGAATTAAATAAAATTACCAAACTTTTTTTCATTACGAGCACCACTTTCGCAAACTTTTAGCGATGCACTACCATGCATCCAAAATAATGTTAGCGCATGATGTTTTTTAATTTATTACTAAAATGTTTAATGTTTTTGTTACTTAGATGTTTACTTATTCAGCCCTGGTGTTTTCTTATAAAAAGCTTTATGAATTTTCTAAAAACAAATTAAATTCAGTGCAACGATCTACGAGTATTTCGTTGTTTTTTATACAAAACCTGCACATTTCAATCTTCAGCGATTTCGCACGCTGTTCAATTCACATGTTAGCCGATATTTTATTTATTTCTTGATTGAACCTTTATTCCAATATTGCGTGCGTGTAATTGAAGCCATAACTTTTAGTACCTACCAAAGAATGCCGAGGGATATAAAATAATATTTACGCTATTAAAAACCGTACATGTTCTGAGAACCTTCCCTGTATCTCACTCGTCGTCTTCATGTTGTTTTTCTTGAAGTAACAACCTCGTTGAAATAATCTAATGAACAATTTCTCTGCCAATTAACAACACTAGTTATTTACAAAATAAAAAAGCATTTCTCAACAACATGAACCTTATTATTCAAGCAAGAAATTGTTTTTAAAAACTCCATTCTCGCATAAATTCGCCAAGGTTTCCTATCAGGGGTTTGCATCGCAATTAATTCGATGTCGATTTTTCCCGCCCATTAGTTAACGTTATCGATTCGACACAAGCAATTAGGTGGTCGATCCGATCCGGGCCGTCCGACGTCCGATCTCCGCGACGGGCCAAACATGATTGATGACGTTTTTACCTTATTACCGAAGTTATCCCCTCCACGGCTTATCAGCCTACAACGGGAGTTGCGGGGAAGGGGAGCTTCTCATTACGAGATTGCGGTTACGTCGTGTTCAAGCCTGATAACAGTGTTTGAACTCTTTGAAGGGTTTCATTTATTTCATTTACATCCCTTTGGGTTCCTTTACGTATTCATTATATTGGGTTTTAAGGGTCTAAAGGCGAACCCTTTATTTGAGTGATGAGATTTTGGTCTGTGCAAATATTGTACGCAGTTTCGGAAACACGGTGAGATAGACGTCAAATGAAGTAGGTATTCTAATGCGAAGAAACATCTTTTTTTGCTAGTACCTTTACTTAAATTATCACCTGTAACAAAGTAAAATCCGTAAATTCACGATTCTAGCTAACAAGCTAGTGCAAAATAATCTATTCAATGCCGTAAAAGGTCTTTCACCTTCGACGGCAAGACGTGAAAATTAGTATGAACTTCGGAAAATTACTGTATTTTTTTCTTAGCATTAAACCACAATGTCGAACACCATAGTAATGTTCTCTAAACTCCACAGTTGGCATATTTGAAGCGCACCCTGAAAAAAGAAAAAAAAAACAGTATTTATTTGCACCATACGTAACACACAGTAAAATAGGACTCAACAGATTAACAGAAAAATAACAAATAAACCTTGCAAATTCAGCCTCATCTTGACTAAGCTCGCTGATACCTATCTTTTCTTCATCTTCTTTACCAGTTGCTAACTGGCATTAGTACCAACAACAACACCTGAAAAACCTTCATGCGTCACTAAATCTGGTCTTTCTTTCCATAGTGGGCGGGATGTCTCGCGGCGGGAGCGGCGCCGGCAAGACGGCGACCGCCAAGCGCGTGCCCCCGCCAGCAGTCCCTGGAGATGCCTTCGGGACCCCGCAGCACCGCCACTCGGGCTCCAGCTTCGGCTCGCAAGGGTACGCCTCCTGCGAGGAACAGCCGTACCCACAGCCGCCGGATACGCCTTCTCATACCAGAGGTAAGCATGTTTAACAGCAATGCTACATTTGCAACAACAAAGGAGTTAACCAGCCCCACCAATAGGTTCTTCCTCTTCTCGTGTCAATGCATTAGTTCCGACCAGTACGTAGCGATCTGGACAGCTCTCCCGTTTCCTTATTTAAGTTCTGAAGGGTGTAGCTAAATAGTTGTGCAAAATGGGTAGGACAAGATTCGGCACCTTGTGTCCTGAGGGTCACGTCACTAGACCCTGGTCAGTTTGGATCTGCAGTCACCACTTTCTGATATCCATTTAATCAGAACAGTTGACTTTCTGAGAAATTTGAACAGTTGACTTTCTGAGAAATTCGAAGCCCTTTATCCTGAACTGGTCCCTAACTTAACTAAAATAGACTACCGAAGATACATCCTTGTTTTAGAACAGTAAACTCCTGAAGTTTTTGCCAAATTCTACCAATCTCAAACCCCAATTTAAACCTCTATTCCAGATGACCACTCAGACTACGGCAGCACAGTATCCGGCGTCTCCGGCGTGTCGGGCGCGAGTGGCAGCCTCGGCAAGAGCCCGGCAGGGGGCGGTACCTTCACATTCCCGCCGCCTGCGCAGCCGCTCACGCACAAGGCGGCCGTGTACTACCACCATCAGCTAGCACTCAGTGATGATCAGGGGATCGATATGACACAGGTGAGATGGACAGTTAAACCTTGTTGATTGATTTTTAGGACCCTATCTTGGTTGCTACCCCACCTTATAGATGTATTTTGCTGGTTACGGAGTAGCTCTGGTAATTTTTCTAAAAAAGAAGCTTTATCATCGAAAGAATTGTGATCAAAGCTTTGAAATCATTTTAATTGTCATTTAACAAGCGACAAACAAACACAGTTTCCGAAAGCTTAGCAACCTATGATTTGGTACGGAGCAACTTTCTCCATGGGGCTAACGACATAGTCACAAAAGAAACGAAGCGATGTTGTAGTTTGTTTATTTTTTTAATATCTTATTGGTCTCATGGAGAATGTTGTTCAGATTAATGGTATGGTCGCCTACCATGACGTTCTAAAGCAGGAGTAATTCCAGTATGGGAAAGAGATGGCGCTAGACGACTTGTATAGCTCAGTCTCTTTCTCACACTGGAATTATTCCTGCTAAGACGTCATAGTAGCCCCCCTGTATCAAGTCCTTAATTATGGCCAAACTTTTCTGATACATGGTGTATTTGTCTCACGATCACACTAGCTACCAGCCACTACCCATTTCAACCCATCCATCACCTAATGTCGGCACATACAAAAAATCTCTGCAAAAACCCATGTTCACCTCTTTCGTGCACATTTCCAGAGTCCTGGTCGCGACAGCCCCGGTTCCTCCTCAGGGTCTGCAGGGTCAGGGTCCCGTCACTCCTCGGCCTCCCTCGACAGTGGGCGGGCGTCCGGTCGCATGCCGCATCACCATCACGCCGCCTGTCATTGTGGGGATCTCGCTGATAGAGTGCGGGCGATGATCGCGCAGGGTTTGCCGGTTAGTATAAGATCTAGGTGGTTATAGAAGATGCGCAAGCAAGCAAGTAATTAAGCAACATGGGAGACAGCAGTAGCAATTATATTGTTGGCTTTTTATAAATCATTTTGCGGTTCAAAAGTCACGACTGAGCCAGAATGTTCTATTTCAAAATATACATATAGGAAGTGTCGATTTGTTAAACAACTTCTTGAAAAAGACTATCTTTTCTACATTTTGAAATCAGTACACCACATTATGCCAACAGGCCTCATGCCTATGGTCGCATTTTCTTAAGCGAAATCTTTCAATTTTTATTTATTATCAGACCATTCCCATGTGCTCAAACTTAATTTTCCCGTTCATCATTTCAGGACACAGACATAATCCACGCGTGCCTAGCAGATCTTCAAATGGAGGAGTACGCCCGACTCTTCATAGACGCTGGCTATGACCTGCCGACCGTCACACGAATGACTCCCGAAGACCTCACGGCAGTGGGCATCAAGAAACCCAACCATCGCAAGCGGTTAAAGGCTGAACTGGCCAATTTGAACGTCCCGGATAACCTGCCTGATTATATACCGGTATGTATTATGGACGGCTATAATAAATTAGGTAGAGAGCATAATAATTCTACTAGTGTCAGTACTTTTATACAAGCCTAGAAGGTCGGCTTGCCCAACTATCCTTCATGATGCTAGGGTTTCTGAACAGTGTGTTTGCAAGTTTACTTCGTAGTTTCTTTCATAGTTTTTTTTTTGCCTTTTTTTAGTACTAACCCAATTATTTTATAACCCGCCATTATCTAACGAAGTTACCTTCCATTTTTTTTGTAATATTGTGCGTACTAAAACGTTTTCTCATTTCTTTCCAGGGTTCCCTAGAAGAATGGCTGCGACTACTTCGACTGGAGGAGTACGGGCCCGCACTAGTAGCCCAGGGTTACCGCACCGTTCATGACGTCACACAACTCGCTTGGGAGGTAAGGATACAGACATCACATCACATCTCATGATATCACAACACATTAAATTTCATCATCATTAGCCTTCTCCCGTGGTCAGCTTCCAGTCTAACCAGATACTGTAGACCTCCCAACTAAAATTCTGGTATGCAGATCAGAATTTTAGGGTCTGCCTCTCTCACCTCAACAATTGTTGAAGACTGATTGTCAGAGTTTTGGGCTTTTCACGACCACGACGTAACGACACCAGAACTACAAATGACAGCCTGGAGGTCGATAATCATCACCGTCATAATTATCAGCCTACAACAGTCCACTTCTGACCCTAGGCCTCTCCAATCACACGCATTCAACTCGGTTCTCGGCGACTCTCATACAGCTGCAAAGATCATCTCACGTTTACCGATTCCCCAGTTATCATTAATTTCATTAATAAACCATCTCCATTTCCCTTTCAGGATTTAGAAGATATGGGTATAGTCCGTTTGGGCCACCAAAAGAAAATAATTCTTGCCATCAAAAGAGTGAAAGACATTAGAGCAGGCAAGAGAAGCATTAGCAACCAAGGGTCGTTGGACTTTACTAGAATACAACCGGGCCAGGTCAGTACCACGCACTACCATGCACCCTGTCAATGTGTTTGTAGTGATGTTTTAGAATTTAGCCTCTTGATAGATTGGGTCTCATTTTGTAGCAGACTTTAGATGCCTATAAAATTAAATTGTTGTACTTAAATTATTTTTTTGTGGGAAAAATACGTGTGGCGGTATTCGTCATAATAATGGCAACATATAGTCTGCTAAAAGAACAGCCCTACTTATGACAGCGGAAATTATTTAAAAAGAAAATGAAGTTATCTATGAAAATCCGCTTTCGTAATGAAATTCTAAATAGACCGTGCAATAGAGAGCAAATTAGATTTCTATTCTGTCAATCAAAAGATTATTTTCAAAGCATCACTCCAAATAAATATTTTATTTTGTGATAATTTTATGATTTGTTGATTTTCACATTACATCTCATTTCATTCATCGGCCATCTTGATTTTTTACCGCCAAATCTTCTAACATAAACGAAGCTATTTAAATAAAAAGTCTAATACTTACCTAGTACCTACATACATAATTATTTTTCTTATTATACTAACAGCGTTATTTTAACAATTTAAAGCGTTTTAATAGCTTCATTATTTTGAGTTTTAATTTACTAATTAATGATTTCCGTTGAGCCAGTCGAGGCTTTTGTTGTTAGATCCATAAGTGTGACCCTATAGCACAAAAATGGCTGGAAAGCTTTGTTTGGCGAGCCGAAAGCTGACACATTAAGGGAAAAACTGATGTAATTAACCGATTGGCGTTAAGTTTATAACAATATTCATTATTATATGAGTGTGGTGTTAAAATTTTGTGAACTTTCCCCAATGCGTTCAGAGAAGTCGTTATCATTTCGCTTAGACTTTAGGTGTCGTCCATAGCCATCACCTTCGCTGGTCGGATGTCCAACAGTTCTGCGATATTATTTCCTCCACAGTCATAACATATTTCTATCACTTTTATTTCCACATTTAACAAACGAAATCAATTAACCGTTACTAATGTAACCGTGAATTAATTTTGATACTAAATACTACCAAAATATAAATAAACTCGAAACTTTCGGAAGAAAATGTTTTCCTTATAAATTGTCTTCTAGCCGAACGGCATTTCTTCTTACAACCTTAACCTTAAAGAAACAATGGCTGACTCGGTCAGTCAGACAGTCAGTCAGAGACAGAGTCGCAGGGTTGTGATCCGCCAGCACACACGTCCATCCGCTGCATCCACCTCATACCACTAGCCCGAAGCAGCATGTGAATGTTTTGTTTTCTTTTCTTTTTCCAAACACAAACCGCACCTTGGACATAATCGGCTAAAGGATTTATATCCGAGGGAGCTACATTACCAGCCTTGGGAGCGACAACGGAGTTACCATAAACCCCCCGACCTAAACTTTGATGCCATACCGACGCCCCTATGTGGCACAGATTTGGTCCCTATCCAGGTATGAGACAATCTCCTTTGGCACAGGTCTTGTCAGTTTGTTCTCGATGCACCCGAGCACCCGGCTTTTATGTGCACACGATTTGATCGTTATAGTGAACGCAGTGTTTCCATGTGTGTGTTTTATTTTTTACGACTTTAAGCCTGCCCTCCCCACTACCTTAGAAACCGCTGTGAATGATCTTTCCTGCACTGTAGTTAGATGTTTCACTTTATTTTTAATTATTTTATGAATTAATACGATATTATTACTAATTGCGCATGGTTTTAATAATGCTAACATTATGAATATTTAAATTAATGATTGACCAAACAAAATCTTAAACAGACAGCATGGTAAGAGAAGCGACATTAACGTGAATTGTAAAATAAGTTGATGCCGTTGTTTGTAAATGTTTTTGAACAAACTTTCTCTGTACTATAACTTTCAAAATTAAATTGGACAACTTAAGAATTTGGAATAGATCTAAAATGCGTCATTAAACCAACAGATACGTCACCCGCGCGGGAAATCACTAGAGAGTTTAGAGGATCCATCAGAAAGGGGGTCGCATACTACGTTTTCGCCCGAAGCCGGGTTCTACTACGGGACGGGCCAATGGCGGCGCTCGTACGACGACGGCGACATCACGCCCACCAACGACGGCGCCTACGAGGGCGGCGGCACGCTGCCGCGGCCGCGCGGCCTCGTGCGCCCGCGCGTCGTGGCCAAGGTCGCGGCCAAGGTGGCCTACCGCGACAAGTCGCCCGACTACTGCTACGACGAGCTGGCCTACTCGGCGCGGCTGCAGCGCGTGGCCTACGGCGCGAGTCCTCACGTGGCGCGGAAGCCTCCGCCGGATCCTCCCAAGCGCCAGAGCTCGCAGTACGCGCCGTTCTCTCGCTTCGGGCAGACCACTGTTGAGATCCACCCTGAGAAGAGTCTTCCACTATCTCTACCCGCGTACCCTAGCTCGGACTCGCTGTCGGTATCCCTGGACAGCACGGGCCTACTGCCGCCCCCTCCCGCGCCCTCCAGCCCCCCGCGGAGGTATGACGATGATAAACTGCGCACGGGATCCGATGCTAGTTTTAAGGTGAGTTAATCTGTATGACTTTATTGAAACCAGTCATTTTTATTTTCCCTTTGCCGTGATTGAATCTAGATTTGGTAGCAAATTAGCAAGTCTCAATGGCAATAGTCAATATTGGTTAGTTTAAAATACTACAATCACCACGTACTGAAGTGAAATTAAAACATTGTACTAACGTTCTTCAATTTTCTTTCTTCCAGTCAAGCTCCAGCACAGAATCGGATAGTATTCCTTTCGCGAACGAAAACGCCGGGACCATAAAGCAGAACCGCGGCCAGATAGGAGCGCGGCCTCACACGGTGGACTACGGGCGCGCCGGCATGGGGCTGGCGGCGCTGCCGCCGCGGGGAGCCGAGCTCAAGCCCAGCACGCCGCACGCGCCGCACGCGCCGCACGCGCACCAAGAACATAAGGACGAAAAGTCCACAGAACCAGTCGACGTACTCAACGACATCGGCAACATGCTTGCTAACTTAACGGACGAACTCGACGCCATGCTAGAAGAAGAAAAGCGCCAAGGACTCACAGATTCCTAAAACCAACCACAGACAATCTAGAATACATATTTGTACTCGAATACGTTAAAACTTGTCAAAAATTCCAAAGAATTGGACATCGGCAAAGACTTCCACTAATTTAATGAAATGCTGACATTTTGTAACGCAAGCAGCTATTTATTAAGCATCTACATTATTTTAGAAGTGTAGCTACACGAATGCAATGTTTTTGTGCGTTGCATCGTCATGACAATTGTGAATTTCCGAATAACGCGGTTAAACTTTATTGGATTTAGAATTTTATTGAGAAGATATTCGGATTCAGGAAACTAGTTTTTTTTATAAAATATACAACCAAAACCGAGCTATGTAAGCATTTCTTCCATTGCATAATTATATTTACCTCTATGTCAAAGGACTGAGTAAAGTAGAATGTGATGTTACTTCGACTTTCGAAGCCTAGAGGGGGAGTTAGTCCTCCAACTTGCAATGTGACTAAAATCTATGAACTTTTACCAATGTTGCTTCAATAATGTGTGACCATTCCAATACCGCGCTGAGCTCTCTACACGATAGTAGTCACTTGCCATCGACCTATTCCTACACGACAAAACGGATATACATACCTACTATAAAATAGTTTTGTAGCATTTTGTACCGACGTAGTACATTTTATACATACTTGTAATTAAACATATAGTTTGCTAAATATCTTCTGTTATTTAACTTTAGTGAGCTGTGTATTTTTGTTATTACAAATAATTAGTTCCTTGTAATATTAAAAATTGAGTGTTTTTATTGGGATAGTAAAGAAATTAGATGTTAGACGGATCCAAAAAACAGACAAAAATGGCTATTTTTGTAAATATTGTTTTTACTTAAATTATGTCATAGATAAAATATATCCCAGTAGTTAGTTTTTCATGTACAATAATTGTAGAATATTTGATTATGACGTAGAGATTAATGTAGCTAGAATTTATACAAAACATTAGTCTAGTGATAGTGTGAAAAACTAGGGTTTACATATTAATGTATTATAGACAATTATAAAGTTAGCTATAGACCTCATAGACCTTGTATGTTAACATTCTTGTAACGCATTAAGGACATGCCGTTTGCCCCATCATTGAAAACGACTGCAAAGTTATGCTTCCACTTATAAAAATAGTCATATTCCTCCATCTAACTTAAGCTTAGCAACACCCTGATTGCATTGGAATACAGAACCACCCTCGCTAAAAATGTTTATGGTGTTACCGAATTACATTAAAAAAACACTTATGATACTGTTCACACCTGAGTACAACTCACAAACCATAACTTTAAATTTATTATTCACTTTTCCACGCATGTCCACTTCCAACGTGATATCAAGCGGCCATAAAAGTTTAAAGCTAATATTTTGTGTTGGCAATGTTAAGTAAAACAAAATGTTTCCATAGACAATGAAAACTCGAAAAACACCGCTCCATAAATGACTAATGTTAATTTCGGTTCGTAACCAGTTAGTTAGGATAACCACGATTGTTTTATTAGAATAATTTTAACATGTCATCTATGGCTTTATTTAATTTTTTACCTAACATTGTCTACAGAGTAACGCCCACAATAATGAACAATAACTAATAAAATCCGTAACTGACACCGTGAATGTAATTAAAAATAACATCTTATTGAAACGTAGAAGAGTATATTTAAGCTTAACTTTGTAAATATCTTGATAGAAATCAGTGTTTCTATCCAGTCTTCTTTGATATTCACTCTCAAATGTAAACATTTTGTATACCTACATGTTAATGTTATAAACCATTATGGCCGCCACTCATATTTTGTAAGGTGCTAGAAAAATAAAGCAAAATGATTTACCCAAAACACTTTTAGTTAAGTAACGTTCTTTGAACTAGTCAAAATTTATATTTTTCGAGTGGCGGCAAATGAAAGCAATTTATATTATGATAAACCAGAATTGTTTATAATGTAATTTAATATTATTATTGAGCAGCTTATGATCCTCATTTAGTTCGTTTCTTATTTCAATAAATATATTTGTAATATCTAATCTGAGTCTTATTTCCAACACAACAACAACAACAACCAACAAAAACAACAAACAACAACAACAACTCAATATCAACATCAACAACTACATCATTAGATTTTTGAAAAAAAAACAAAATTCCAAGCTTCCTGGCTTAGAATATTAATTTTTCGAAATCGTTGATTTTGAAAAAAAATCACGCACTTTATAGGCTAATAGGGATAACATTCTAGGAAGTAATGATATGCGGCAAATTTAAGATAAGGTAAAATGTTATGTTTTTTCATATTTAAATGAATGTCCTTGATTGATGACACCCGTAGCGCAGTCGATCTTCACAACATTATTTTGTAATTACAATTTTTTTTTACTCTTCGCGGCCACAGTAAGAGAAAAAAAATCGTACTTAAACAATTGAAATTAGAACTTACGAGTGAGTTGGCGCTAATAGTGATTTTGTCCGACGTTTCGTTGATTACTACTAGGTAACTGTATTCATACTATAATGTATTTTATCAAAAATTAACTCTTTCTTTTAGTTTGCCGTATGTCATTACTTCCCAGAATTTGATCCTTATTAGCGACACTATCGAATGATGTAATAATAT
Source organism: Noctua janthina (assembly GCA_963576755.1). Classification (NCBI taxonomy): domain Eukaryota; kingdom Metazoa; phylum Arthropoda; class Insecta; order Lepidoptera; family Noctuidae; genus Noctua; species Noctua janthina. The sequence goes on from OY755055.1 coordinate 14,549,676, forward strand.
AGGGTGTGTTTTTTTTCCAAAATCAATATGTTCGATTCCTGTCTAGGAATAATGTTTTTTTTTTTATCTAATGATGCAGGTTTAGTTTTCAACAAAATCAGTCTTGACACTCCTTTGACTATTTTTCGCTATTGCTCATAGTTTCGAATTTGGCCATCCACGCCTACTTGATAAATTTACTTCGTATATAAAATAAGACGACACCTAATAGTTATCTACCGAAAACAATTTACTAAGATAAAGAAGAATGAAAGTGATTACAACAAAAAGTCAAAAGACCACAGTCATCATCATCACTCTCTTGCCCTTATCCCAATTCATTTGGGGTCGGCGTAGCATGTCTTCTTCCATACTTCTCTATTACTCGTCATCTCATCAGACACCTCCAAGGTCAAAAGACCACAGTATAATGTGATAATTTGATAGTATCCCAATCCCAGTCTACTTTTAAATTAGGTAAGTAAATATTTAGTTAAGATTTACATATATGTGCATGTTATGTTCATGATAAAACTACATATTAAATTTACACAACTAAATTGAAGCGAATTATTTCCGCTACCCTTATCAAAATTACTTACCTACATTCCACAGTCTACAGCACTATTGAGTAGGCAATAAGTCGTAGCGATACAGAAAATTCTCCGTCGTCTTACATTAGAAATGTATTCTTATAAATATAGGTTCCTGATTAATCGTAAAGCCTAGGAATCCTAAACAACAAATTACTGATATTTGTACGTAAATACAAATTTAGTCAGTTCAGTTCCGCTATCCGGAAAAACCGGAAGTAAATATGTGCCGCCACACGCGCCATCTCTAACCTACTTTTTCAAAACAGAAGCATAATTTTGTAATACATTGCTACCTCATTCTTTTGTAAAACACAAACAGTATAATAACGTAAATAATGCAAATATTGCAGTTGTTACAAACTGCAGTGTGTTATATTTGCATAATAAATAAAACTATAAAACATTGTAATTTGTAAGTACATACTGTTATAAATAAATACAACTACAGCCTGTTTTCGTCAGTCTGTGGTACATTTTCCTGAAAACCGAATTTTCCCGAAGCTTATTGGCAACCCTACACAAATCGTTTTATTCCAACCAACCAAAGCCCGCTACAGCAGATCGATGCAGTAACGCGGGCGTAGAGAACGCGGTAATGTCAGATTTTCCTGTTGTCATCTGTGAATTTGGTCTGCGCGATCGATAACACGAATTGGCTATTCGTAGTTACAGAGGTTGAATACTTATTGAGTCGTTTATGGACAGATAGTTAACATTGGTGCTTGAAGTAGCAAAATTCTCATTCTAAAGTGATAAAATGGATGCGACCGGGGCGTACGGTGGCGGCAAGGCTGGAGGCGCCTTCGATCCTCAGCAATTCATCCAGAGGCCTCCCGTGATCGTCAGGGCGGTCTGTTGGGTAAGATACTTTATATGCACTGTATGCAGACCTCATTTTATGCGTAGAACCTGCTTTTATTAATATTCCAGGTCAGAAAGAACGAGTTACGTCAGTTAGCGTTTTTATTCCAAAGAAAAAACATACCTAGCATAATATCATTACGATCGTGGAATGTAGGAGGTTCCTTAATTTGATAAATGATTTGCCTGTTTATAATTTATATATGGACAGTAAATACTTAATTGAATACCTTGGATCTATTCAAGTAAAAAAGGAAAGACCCTGATCGAAATGAAATTGCTTATTTTTTAAATTAGGAAGTCCTAGCTGAAACCACAAAGGCCTGTCTCATTAGGGATTTATTTTTAAAACATGGACATTTTTCAAACATAGCAAGTAGGTTGTATATGTCATGTGACTGGCCTTGTGTTAAGTAAAGAGCTATGTAACCAAGAATAGAGAATTATTCCACTATGTTGTACTACATATTGATAGTAGGTAATTTAATCTAATGTTACAATGCACTGTGCATTGATTACAGCATGTAGTCTGTTTAAAAATTGACTAATAAAATATTTATAGACTTTATAACTGGGTCACTTTGGATTATTATTATTCCAGTGTGAAGATTTTCTCTTTGGAAGATGATTGGTCTGACTATTTTGGACTCTAGGTTCTGTAATAAACTTTAATGATTAATTCTATTAATAAATAGATAGAAGAGGTACACAAGACACATGAAAGGTAGGTTTGGTACCTATGTGTCCCTAGTTCTTACACTCTTGACCTAATTTAAATCAATTGAAAAGGCTGAGTCAATATTTCCAGATTATTAGAACTTAGGTATTCAATGCATGTTCTTTAAACATGGCAATATAAAAGATTATGCAGTTTATAGTCGATAAAAAAATATTTCGATTCAAAGGGCCTACATTCCAACCAAGTCATTAGCTTTTAGGTACAAATCCATTATATTATTTTTAGATAGCTCAATGTTGATGTTTCTAATAGATAATAGAATAGTATGTAATCATGGAAAGGTTCAAGGACATTACAAAATCAATAAAATGTATCTAAATACATAACAAGAACATTATCATCTATCTATATGAAAGTGGGTTAAAGAAATAAATTGCCTGATTTTTGTTCTGTTTTACGTCCACTTAGTACAGATTGACAGTACTATTAATTATTATTGATGTTTCATGGTGTAACTGGGTCAGTGAACTAGATCATGCATGCAGTCTTATATAAATAATTCTTCAGCAGTTACAGAAGACGGAAAGCGATCCTTAGATCGGACTTGATCGCTTCCGTCCTTTTTGGACGAGACTAAATTCTGTTACATTTTCGCCAAGTTTCGCACGATCTGCGGCAGTTGACGACCTCCTATTAATCTACGTAGCGTGTGTGTGTATATTCTACGACTTACGACCACAGAGTTTCTCATCGGTCTCCGGGTCTAAGCCGTAGTTACATTAGAAACTGAAAGATTTCGGCTTGTTATAAACTGAAAATATCCATGTTATTTAAGTAAACGATCAAAGACGATGGACTCTCCAAAAGATCGATATAATATCGAACACACATACGATTTTACCTACATAATATAATACATTGATATTAGATACCTACACAAGTTTCACAACTGAAACCACCTAGTGCCACAATGTAAACAGACCCTTCAGGTATCGCAACGTGATCATTCACAATGCATTCCACGAGAAAGTAAAGGTAACTTCGTTTCTTAACACTACTTAGGTAGACAGGTAGTGCTATGCTAAATATTAGTCGTATTACGATGAACTAATGAGACGCGATGTCGCTCTCACTAACACATTCGGCACATTGAATTCGGCAGTATTTGTAGAGCAGCAAAACTGTACCGAAGCAATTACTATAATTACATATTCGGTTTCAAGAATCAGGAATCATTAATTTGCTTATCATTAGACTCGTGTCGGTCGACAAACTCCGTTCGGCTTCTAAAATAAATATTCGGGTCGGCTCAGCACAACTGGAGCTATACTATACGATTTTGCCACCCGGCTCCGACCCGACCATATGTATAGCACCCCTCAACTATGGAAATTCCTGTGGTTCATTAAAAGTCTGTAAGCAGACATTATTAACGGTTAATCTATAAATAAAACAGGTCCGTTAACTGATGGATGACTGACACTGTCAGACAACACGTAGCCAATAAAAAGGTGGCAATAGCTTAGGTATATCGGCGGTGGAAATAACGTACTCGTAAGGGATTTCTTTAGATTTTGGACTTTCGGCGCTGGGCCAAACGTGGCAAAAACCAACAACGCGAAATGTCCACCGTTCCTGACGCTGATTTGCTCTTATCATCGTGTTGACAGACAGATTTGTGGTCGTTGTTATCAGCAGAACCAATTAGTCATGAAAATCACGCTATATAGAGAAAACCAACATAGCCGACAAAGCTTATAGATCCGGCCGTGATCGAATAGGGTCAGTAATATTAGCCGTAGAACCGATGAGTGAGGATCAAGCTTAATGGCGAGCAATTGGAGAGGCAATGCCCCAGCATTGAATTGCTATAGACAGATGATGATCCTTCAACATCTACCTAGCCTTTTCTCAACTTTGTGAGGGTCGGATTCCAGTGTAATCGGTCGCAGTACCTATTTTACATGGACCGACTGACAAATCTCTTCTAAATTACTTAATGCTTATTAACCAGCGCTTATCTGTGACTATTCTTATCAATACACTCCTATATTCCCCAGCTGTTCAGCGTAATAGTGATGGGCTGCATATCAGCCAAGGGCTGGCGCACAGGCGAGGATGGAAAGGAGCGATGCGTCTACAACGACGACACGAACGCCTGCAACTACGGCGTTGGCATATCAGTGATCGCTTTCATAGCGGCCATCGGATTCATCGCTGGAGAGTATCTCTTCGAGCAAATGTCGTCTGTGAAGACCAGGAAGCACTATGTACTGGCTGACATGGGATTCTCTGGTAAGTTGACTCTGTTTTATTTTTTTTATTTTTGAATTAGGAATATGTTTTTGCGTCTCAAATAATAATCAACGTGATCATCACTCACTTGGTTGCAATTGGGTTGCAGCCTCTGACAAGTCTGTCAAACTCAGAGGCTGATTGATGTCAAAGGTAAAATAACAGTTATAAGCAGTTATTTCGCTGTCTTTTACCTGACATGGTGAAACATTACAGGTAATGCATCAACATATTCACCATGTCAGTATCTCTTCATGACCAAATGCGTCCATCCTGTCTAAATACTAAAAAACTTTTAGAAAAAAGTTAAGAATACTTTTTTTAATGAATGTGGGGTTTGTGTATTAAGTACTTTTTACATCATTTCAATGTTGCATTATTTAGAACCTTCTAGGAAATCTATACATATAGGAATATGTTTTGTCTATTGAGCTATGAAATTTTATTTTACTATTAGACTAACATTATGAAACTGAAGAGTTTGTTTGGTTCAACGCGCTAATCTCAGGAACTACTGGTTCAAATTAATTTTTCTTTTAGTGGTGAATAGCCCATTTATCAAGGAAGTCTATAGGTTATATAACATCAAGCTACGACCAAAATGAGCGGAGCAACAATGACCGAATGAAAAAAGAAATTGCAACAACGGAGAAAATAATATTTTCATAATAATTTCACGCAGACGAAAGTCGCGAGAAACAGCTAGCAACATATAAAATTTGAGTACAAAGGTAGGTACCTACTCCTTATTTCTTGAGAAAATTCTGCAAGCAGACCTGCGAAAGGAAAAATGAAGACGATAGTTTGTTAGAAAGTAAGAGAAAAATACATTAATGTGCCGTAACCATATTAAACATAGTACACATATAAGTAAATATTAATTTAGGTAAACTTATATAAATACATAATTCTAAAAAATATTAACAATATATTGTGGAAGGTAAAATTTACTCAGCCGTTCTGCAATGTAAAGACAATTATAGTCCCAAGAAATGTGGAACACGAATAGATAAACTTGAGACACGACCTCGAAGAGCACGCTTAGTGCATGATGTTAGTGCCAAAATGTAAGTAATGCTCTTTACAATAACTTCGTAATCACAAAAAAAGTAACAAGCTGTCCTATTCATTTGGGTCGAGAAGGCATTGCAATTCTCGACCCAAATGAATAGTACTTCGTGTAGGACAGACGATTATTGTATTTTATGGCCAAGTATTTATGACAGACGCTTATAACGCTAACAAGCTAATAATACCTAAAGAATAAGTTCTAATATCAAAGTAAACACTCGTGATTGACAGAACAGTAATACCTATTAGAGTCTTGTAAGAAGTTTCGGCTTAAAATCTACCACATAATTGCACTGCTTAAAATGCTACACGTGATCTGAAAGGTCGAGGCCACTGGTGTACCTAAGAACTTGGTGGGAGTTTTAAATATTTAATTATCTGATTTGCAAGATTGGTTAGCCAATCACCGAAATCTTATAAAATATTTTTGTGCCAAGTTTCCTACCGTTTTCCATCATAATTCTTTCAAGTAACATAAGCAGTAAAATGAGAAGAATTTAGTTGGCCTTCAGAGCCAAAGTAAAGTCTACAAAAACTCAACTCACTCTGAAATTTCTATCAAAGTTAAGAGGCACAGAGACACAAAAATACTTAACAAAGTAGCTATGTATTCAAATTTATTATTTGATTGCATACTGTTAATGTTTGTTGTTATGTTTTAATTTTAAAGTAATTATGTATTTCAATTGGGATTTAATGCCTTTATGAATAAATAAATTTAAAAAAAATAACCTTTTATAAAACCTTACGTACGAATTTGTAAAATCCTGAAATGTAAGGACCCATGCGAAGCTAAGTATGTCAATAAACTCGAGGAGGATCTAAATTGAATTTGAGGTCGAATTAATTGCCCTCATCAATAGCGAGCAGATTTATATCTGTAGTGCATTCCTTGTCACCGGAGGTTAAGGAGACTGTCATGATCTGTTACTTGGTACCTACCTAATAAATTGTAGTTAAGGTTTGTGCCGCAAATTGTTTTCATGAAGGTATTTAGCAGCAAAAACAAAAGAATATCAACAATCAATAATAATATCGTCGCATCTATCATAAATATTTTTTTTTATAATATGTTGTTTCATTCATGATTATTACAAACCAGCAATCATATAGTATTTTCGAAAGGAATCGATCGATTTTGAAACTGCAAATAGGTACTCGATCCGCACATTATATATCCTAGGAGATTCCTTTTCTTACCCTATTTATAAATAATTTGAGGACAGGCCTCCTTGCGCATCTGCGCCATAGTCCCGGGTTGTCCATGGTGGTATATTCCATGCTTTTAGACTTTACTAATTGTGCTTGTCGCATATCTAAAAAAAAGTCATACTTAGAAATTAGAATAATGACACTTAGGTGTTTGAACTTCCGTTACATTTTCTCGATTCAATTTCTTATTATCGAGTTGAAGTTACGTTTACTTCACGAGTTCGTGCTAGAGCTTCTTTTGCACTGATAATCTTTGATCAGTGTCACAACTAATTATAGAGCTTGGTCATCTGCGTGCTGAGCTAATTAGTTTGCTCATGACTAAACATGATAATACGGGAGAAAATCTGAATGCGTATGTACATTAACTGCAGCAAGAAATGACTGAAAAACATTACTTTATTAAAAAGATATGATATGCTTCAATCACGTGAAGTTCTTAAGTAATTATATTTTTCTTGGAAAAAACTGTACGCTTTACCCCAAATCTTTAAGACTTCTAAAGTAGGCACTTCTTGTGTAATCTCAGCAGCCATAATACTTACAATATTAATTACCACCTATAAAATAAAACTAAGCTGCGTCCATATTTTTTACAACTCCCTCTAATGTCAGGTCATTCGATCTTTTATGAGTCCACAACAACGGGATTCTAACGCGGTTCGATCGGCTCAACAATACCTCTCTTTGGGTGTAAAATTTTATAGATCGTAAAATCTACCCTAATTTGTTACTTATCGTGGAAAACGGATTCACGTTTACGAGGTCGAATGCGCTCATCTTACAAGTAAAGCCACTTTTCTCACACATAATTTTTCCTTGAGAGAAAATCCGAATTTAAATAGTCGATTTTCAAATCAAATGTAAATACATTTCCGTGTCACGAATGTGATTGTATATTCGTTGCTCGATATAACATTAATCGTAAAAAAACGTTTACAAAGGTAATTTTCCAGAAAACCTTCTGGGATGTCTCACGAACTAGTGTCTTTTGGGAGTCTGACCTAGAAGACTGCGTGATTACAGTCACACATTTTCTTGTACGTCGATCCAAACATATGTGTTAATTTAGTGCCTGCGGGGTACACTTAAAATAGTAATGGCATCCATTTTGACAACTCGACAGCATTCATTGCGTTATCTACGTTGAAGGATAGACGAATTTTTCCAACACACGAAGCAATGTATTAGGAATTTCCTTCAACATCCTTCAGATTGTTTTTGAAAGTGTTTCAGTGTTTTGTCTTGGTTTTCTAAGATACACGAACTGTCATGTGCATGTATTTAATATAGTGTATCATTGTCTGCAGCATCCTGGGCGTTCCTCTACTTCGTCGGTTTCTGCTACCTGTCCAACGCGTGGGGCAAGACCGATAACCCGCCGGTGGGCACCGCCAACAACATGCAGGGAGCCATCGCCTTCTGCTTCTTCTCTATCTTCGCTTGGGTGAGTAATACTTGGTCTTTGAACAATTCGCAGGCAGACGGACGTCCCACAAGATGGTATCCCCTACGTTGATCACCGGCTATGGACATCATTGGACAGAAGCTGTATGTTTCCTTAAAAACACACTTCAACAATCCGGACGGACACCAGCCGCCTTGATACAAACCGCCGTGGCCAATCTGCAAATCTCTTAAGCAATTCGCTGCAGATATAATCTGTCTAAATGGGGTAACCTCGGTCCACCCGAAACAGAATGTCAGTGTGAAGCCTCTTTTGCAGGATTGGCCCCACATCCTGTCCTGCCCATACTGAATCCACATGCAGATCAGGATTTAAACGAAGCAAAAATTAGATCTGTGCCGGTGGCTACATACTGGTTTGACACAATTTGAGTTTAATCGACACGTAAAGAAGAGGAACGATTATTATCATGTCCTGCGTGTCCTGTTGTTTGCACAGATGTGTGTGTGATGTGATGGATGCAACTAAAAGTGCCAAACTCGTCGCCAAATTTTGGGCTGATTCAATCAAGACTTTGCCATCTACACGCTAAGAAGAACATAATAAAATTTATCTCTTATAATTTCTTGCCAAATTCGCTAGCCTATCCTAGTCTTGCTTCCAAATTGACCCGTTGTTTGAATGACCCGTTTCAACTGACACTCTTTTTTTATGATGTCGGTGGACAGTAAAATTGTAACAGGGCATTTGTCACGAAAAACAATAGGGGATCTTTCTTCCTTATATGCATGCCTATGTTACGAATGGACTGGCTTTAAATAACCTAATAATAAATTAATCCTTCGCTAATAGTGTGCTGTCAAATTGAAGTTGTGATGAGATGTTAGTGCCGGTTTGTTATAAGATTGTCGTCTTTCAGCAGAATGGAGGAACGGGTAATAAAAATCCTGACCCCCCGTTGAAGAAAGGGGATCCCCCAACCAGATGGATATTGGGTCAGCGGGTTACTGCCCGACGTTTGTTGTTGGGTTTCTGAAAATAATATGTAGCTATACATCGCGCTGTTAACTTAACCGCGATGTAGGATGTCGGATTAGTTCGTATGCGGGATATAGATGTGGCCACCAATACAGCAAAACTAACAACTTAAGTTTACTGCTCCCAGGTCGCCTGCGCCTTCTTCGCGTTCCAGCGGTTCCGCGTAGGCGCCGACGCGGCCTTCGCGCCGGCGTACGAGGTGGAGGGCGCGGTGGGCAGCCCGGGCGCCTTCCCCGCCTACCCCGCCGCCCCCGACCCGCAGCCCGCCTACAGCGACCCACCCTTCTCGCAGACACATGGCTCTGGTCAGTACTAAACAACAGAAGAACAATCGTCCTGAACTTGCACACATTTACTGTAGTAACTGTATTTAATATCAATACTGGGCAAAGGGTAACGGCGCCCGACTTACATGTTCTAAGTTGTGGGTTCGAGCCTAGATAATTTCAGACAGGCGGCATGTGTCCCACACACACACCACAGCAGAACCTTTATAGGCCAATTATGCTTACGATATAATAAGCATAATAAAGTAGTGCCTATTAACCTAAGCTTCAAGGAAAGCTGTGCTCAAAGGCCCAATCATCATACGTTTTAACGTTTGGGTTATATACAGGGTGACCAATAAATAATGAGGACGTTGTGATTTTAATATGACCCTATTTTCATTTCAGGAAACATCGACTACACGGCACCAACCTACTAAGCTATTTCACGGCATCTGGATTATTCAAGATGATTGATTCTCAAGTTTTATTTGCAATCTCACATATAACCGCGTAAGTAATATTTATTATTACTGAAGCAATACCTATGAAAATTAAATACCTATTACTGAAAATCGATTAATACGTTGTAACCGATTTTAAAAACTTGATTTTCAAATCTATAGTCGATAACTAACTTAGTATAACAACCAAAGATCTACCAAACTATTCTCTACATACAAAAATGTATGTAATTATTGATTATTATAATTAAAAGTTGTTCAATGATAGCAATCATGTCCATTTATTTTAATGAAGCTTATTTTTCTATTTATTTATTAAGTGTAGTCATAATCAGTCATTATTGCATTAAATTATACCAAAGTTCATTTACAGTGTAATCAGATGATATATATTATATATACATGTATATGAAAACGTGTATCGCTTCACAGTACCTGCTTGTAGGTATATCTTGACAATATTCACGTATATAATGTAATATAACATCATATATTATATGTAAATAACAATGTATTGTAACAGATATTAAATACTATAAAAATATTCCGGGTCTCAAACTATAGCTCCAGAAAAAAAACTAAAATTCTTTAGAAAAGGGCTAAAATTTCAGTTGTAATAGTTTCTTATGCCCAAAATTAATAATTGCTTTTTTAATCAAATTCTAGACTTCTAGTACATATAAAAGTATTTTCTACCTAAGCCATCTCGATGGTGCTGCCACCTGTTGTTTGAGATCGCAAACCAAGTGTCATGTGATATTATTATTTCGAGTTAATTCTTCACTATCATCGTGCCATGTCTTTAAACTTTATAGAGCGTTTATTTTTTTAATAAAAATGTTATTTTGTCCTAATCAGCAAGTTACAAGTCATACCTCATTATAGCTACGTCGATAGGATAATACATTTAATAGAATTAAGAGCAATCCTTCAGGCAGTGTGGTTACTAAGAAAAATATATAATATTCAATGAAATCATATAGTTATTAAATATATTCTTCAAATTATCCTAGAATTCAACAAGTTGGCCTTGTAACTTTCTAAGCGAACTGGTCAAATAAGTATTGCACTATTTTAATAAAGCTTATTTAATTGGTAAACGTCTAGCTTAAATCTAATATCAATCAATATATTTATACAATTTATATCTTATTAAGATAGTGCAAAATTGGTTTGATCAGTATACCAAGCCCCCTGTTAATCGATTAAACTTAAATTATCTTGATTTATATATATCAATATATATTTATCTAAAATTATATCTTAGTGACTACTCTGTATAATGTACAATGTAACCACGCTTGAAAATATTGAAAAAATCTTAGGACGAAATATTAATTACATTAGTTAATATTTACTAGTAAACAGCATATCGTCATCATTTACTTTATTTTATATTAAAAAAAAAAACTTCACAATATTGGTTCATGTGCAATATTATGTATTGTTACCACGTATTAGATGTAAAACGCTTTTGAAGTGCGTAATTTTAGTCTACTTTGAATGTAAACAGTGTAGACTAAAAAAAAGAACATACAGGGTTATTTTTCAACATGAACTAAAAAATCACTACTTCTCGTCATCTGTCACTAAATATCAGTGGTGAATTCATAAAAAGAAATGAAAAAATGAAAATGGAATGATTTTGGAAAACATTGCATAATTAGGATCAGATACAGAGTTGAAAAACCACCCTGTATATTGCATCTGCAAAGACAGTGTCAAGACAAAACTGTTGATAATTTAATCTCATTAATTTCTAAGAGGTGTTGCAGTGTTTAAAACAACTACCTAAGATAGAGTATATTTGTCTCTCAATATTCACAAAATGTAACTTATCGATCTAATACATTCAGTATTAATACATAGTTATATTCTTATGTATAACGTAAGCGCTTTACCCAAAATCATAGTATTTTTTTAATATAAAAATAATATTCTAGGAAATACTATCTTATTACTAGATTATACTTAATCTCTGGGCACATTTTTATTATTCCTCTAGCATATTTTTTTAATGATCTTACTGTGCTAAGGTATCGGTGTAATTTGAGGTCTATTGGAGTACTGTTAAGGGCTAAACTTGAGTACAAAACATTTGACCCCAGGGTGAATAATTGAAATGTGTCCTGGTAGGACTTTGAGGAGTCGGCTTGCTGATAGATTGATTTTTAATAATGGAAAACTATTAGAATATATCTGTAAGTGTGATTGTTGTACTCACTATGTATAGAAAAGTACTTATTGTGTGGAAATGGTGTCCTATACAGATGTATGCACCTATGTAAGTCAAAAGATATTTGTGAAAATCTCATTATAAAGTATTTTTCAACTCGAATATAATTTAAAACTGCGTTAGAATCGTGCTAAACACGCCATTCACGTTTCTTAATTAATTCTAGGATATTAAATGTGTGCAATAATGGTTCTAAACTCTATTATTTCAAATATATATAAATAAATATATAGTGATATTTATAAATGTTGGCTTCTTATGTCAGCAAGCCTGTAGTTGTCTTTATCACTTCCATAGCTTGCACTATTATTTATTAAAAAAATCTTAGCAATAATATCGGTATTCAGATGTATTCTTCACTCAAAAAAGTATTTATTCACCGTTAATGTTGGCAACACTTCGATTTTTTACGTTTGCAAGCTTCCAGAGTATTGAGTACATCTGAATTGTTTAAATTTCATATCAGTCGAATGTATTAGGGGCATCGTCGTAATAAATAAAAAATACATTTCAATCGAGGTATATATTTAGGTAAATATATAAAGTTATATTATCAAAATATTATCATATCCACTTTGCAAACAACTATTAACGCATTCCATTATACCTAATCAATAAATTCATGCATTTGCAAATGTATGACAAAAATTTGGAATATGACAGATAGAAACAGACAACTGAGTTTAACAGCAGGATAGAAGATGAATTGACCCTCTGTCATCTATGAAAGAAAAAGGGCCAAATCATTTTCTGCCTCTTTGGTTTGTTTTATTGTTCTGATGACTCTTGCAGTATTAATAATGTATATTATATATATTAATAATGGATTGAATATCTTAACGATGACCAATGACCTACGTACGTACGTACGTGTATGTACAAAAAAAATACCTAGCACTGTTATCGCAAACATATTTTTAGAGCCATGTGTTATTAAATGTATGTATGCTACCTACCTACTCTATTATCTGAATCACATGCATACCTAAATAATTCTCCATTTGTAATGCCCTTCAAGCACATGATTGATAGAAAATTATCTAATAAAAAATAATTGTTGTATCGTTTACATAATCGCTAAAATGTAAACATTCATCTGTACACTATGATACGTAGATAATATTAGCCGTAGATATATGTACCTTGTATGTTGGTTAGTATGTTTTTGAAGATAATAAAAAATCTACTAAACAGTAAAAAAAATATTGTAATAAGTGTTGAGTATTTTAATGCTAAAGTCGTTCAGTGTTCGGTAAATACTTAATGTTAAGGCGAGTGTATAAAAAGAGGTTTTATTTATTTCCCTATTTTTTTATTTATTGTATTGTACTTATTTTAAGTTACCAAAGACATTACCTGGGAGATGAGATGTGAAAAGTTAAAGAATCTCGAAGAAATGCAGCTCGTTTCCACCTATTAAAAGGGTCGGTTTTTCTTTTGTTTTACGAAGTATGTTATCATGAATCGTATTGTGGCAAAAGACTATTGTTCGTTACTCTCAAACTAAGTGATATAATGGGTGTAAAAGTACTCTTAACGGAGCCGGAAAGCACTTGTTCTCCCCGTCATTGCGATCATTTTTCTGTTCTAGACCATACCTGGGAACACCTTCTAGTTACGGATATATTGGGAGTCCAACATTTCACAAGTTTTTTTTAAAATACAAATTGTTAATGTTATAACTTTACTTTAAAAGCTCTACGACCCCCGTACTATTCAATGCATTTATCAGCACACATGTTTTGAGTGCGCCACATTGAGTCCTACAGAAAAACGTGATTTTTCACCCTCAAAAAGAGAGTTACTTAGTTAGATGTACAGAACGCTTGGTTGACGGCTTCGTGATGGGTCCGTTTACACCTTGTATAGATACAAACTTATAGCAGGACCTGAATCCTGATTTGGATTTGAGGGTAGTTTGACACTACTAATGCAAGCGATCTGTAGACATCTGACATCACAAGGGAAAAGTACTTTTTTTGTGAACAACGTTGTCATAGACCAGTACTCACCTCATACGACGACGAGACTCATCTCTTATTCCTCTTGTGTAAAAATAGGTACTTTGCAATACCTAAACTTCTACATCTCATCTCAGAATAAAGACATTATTGCGTATTTATTTTGATTGTTCATAATTTGGACTCGAAATCCCATCGTTTGTTATTTTGTATATTTTGAACATAATTATCGTTTTGGATGTCATAGGTAGCCTTCATTATTGCTTAAATTATATTATGTATCTATAAAAATACATAGTAAGTTAAGGAAACTATTTGAATGTGTGTTAAGTCCTATTTGAATGTTTGAAAGTGACAAAAAATCGGTGAACCCCGCAAGATATTCTACTCGGTGTTGTTAGTTAAAAAAAAATCGCTATCGCGGCTTCAAACTTTTTTTCAGATCTAACCAAATATCGATTATTACTGTTATCAGTTACGGTTTACAATACGCGATAAGCCCGAGATAACATAATACAAAGGTACCGGAATTCAGAGGTCTTATCATAAAATTCTGTGACCTGATTTCTGTTGATAACAGTTTTAACAGACGATACGCGATTATAGCGTGGCGCATCAGAATGATGCAAACTTTTCTTAATTTCTCATTTGAACCTGTTAAGAAACCTTTGTATTGAATCTCATAATATCCCCTCTGCCTACCTATGTGATAGGTACCAAAAAACCAATACCTATTCCTATTCCCCATTTTCATGAAAAAAAAAATATAACCAACTCCCAACGCACAAACCAAAATAAGTCCAATTCGATAGTTATATTCACTATGTACGCCTTATGTAATGTGTTTAGATGTTCGATAATAATGTGCAAATGAAATAATGGTAAATAAAAATTAATTGGAATAATAGATATTGTGGACGGTGTGTTTTACTTATTGCCCTGTCCGCTCCACCATCCATTTGTCCTTTTCTGGTAAGCCTTGGTACAGGATCAGACTAAACAGGTCTAGGTACTCTCTAAGCACGAAACCCAAATTTCGGCGAAAGAAGAATGGCAGATTGGGCACTCCATAACTGAGACAGTGTTCAGCTACAAATATTTAACGAAAAATATTCAATAGTAGCTATTAAATGCATTTTGTGACAAAGTTTTTCTTTTAATGGATTTCGCTGCTTTACCGAAGCATTGTCGTACTAACGTTGTATTTATTGTCGCTTACGTGAACAAGGGAAGTCATTATGTGGGAGAGCATTTAACAGCTCATGGGTCATGGCCATTACCATATTGAGTCTACCTGGATGAAACTGATCCGTGATCATCATCAACTGCCAAGCCTTTTCCCAACTATATTAGGGTCGGCTTCCAGTCTAACTGGATGCAGCTGAATACCAGTATTTTACATGGAGCGACTGCCTGTCTGACCTCCACAACCCAGGTAGTACCGGGTAATACGATACCCCTTGGTAAGACTGGTTGTCAGACTTTTTGGGTCACTGACTACATAACGACTGTCAAAGATCTACAAGCCGGGACCAACGGCTTAACGTGCTTTCCGAGGCACGGAGGAAACTCCGTATGTAATGGGTGGTCACCCTTTCACAGACCAACCTAGGCAAGCACGGTTTAACCTAGAGATCGAGCCGAGCGGCTGTTATTATTTAGCCACGAGCTCCTCGAAACTGATCCGTGATCTGGAAACGTATTTATCACGAGGGACAAATAGTCAGCAAAATGTATTTTGTCTATATCTAAATATTATATCAGATAGGTACGGGGTGGTAGGATGAAACCCAGTTAGCGCATACAGCATTTGTACCGGGGTCGGCTTAAGGCAACCACTAATAATCCAGCACGTCTGATCAAGAGCTTGTAGCTTGAACTACTAGATTGGCCTGGGTGGAACGGTCTCGTACAATTGGGCAATTCACCAGTGGAGAGGCAGAGCGCCATTTCAGTTGTGCGCACTTGCAGAGATGCCCATTGGCTGGGTCGCCAGGGTGCCCGCGAAATTCAAATTTTCTTACGTTTTTCTGCAATTTGCATGTCAGTGCCGAGTTGTATGTTGATTAAAATACGACCGTAACAAATAGGGCTTTACTGTTTGTTAAAAACTTTTTTGTTTTGCTTTACCCTCTTAGTTCATTTAATCCGATGGAATGACTACTTCATGGAAAATTCATTGAATAGGATTAAATCAACTTAAGAGGGTTGTGTTAATGATTTTAATAATATATATATATAATATATATATATATCATATCTGCCTTTTTAGTCAAATCTCAAACAAAGTCAAATAATATAATTTACCTTCTCGGCGTGACTTAATATTTTTTTTGACCTGCTTGATTGTTATCTAGCTAAACGTTCTCTTTTCAAAGCCCAATTGCATTGTCCATGTTGAACAGTATGTAAAAAAATCTCTTAACATAGGGCAAACATAAGTAGTTAGACTTCTAACTACCTACAATACATGAATAACGTAATTCAAACCCATTACAATTTACAATGAAGAATTAAATAATACAACGAAATTGCTGCATTCATTTTATTTGACACTTTTACTTACGATTAGAATTATCACAAATAAACAGTGAAAATTACTGATGATTCACAGAATCTAATAAAAAAACGGCAACGGGTAGACCTTTAAACTATGCAACTTGACACAACAGCAAGTGGCAAATTGTTATCAACTAAAGATGCTTACATTGCAAAATAACATTACAGAATTTAAAACAAACTTATCTTCTAGAAATATCGTAGACATTGTTCAGTACTATTTCAAAAATAAGTATTTCACAATAATTTCAGTGTGTTCACCTCACGCGGGTGATGTAATAATGGCTTTTAGAGCGACACTATTTTAAAGACACCCGGTTAGCAAAAAAAGTCATTCAACTGTTCACAGCAGCTGTTAATGAGGGCGATTAGCGTAGTTCACACGCTACACCACTCGGTGGTATCTAAGACCTTAGTTGAATAACAGATTTTGGATGAACAATCGAGTCACGAGTATTAATGCTTTTCACTGTTCTCTGCATACAGAAATAGCAATTAAAGTAACTTACGAGACAGAATGGAACCAGACGTGGAAAAAAGCTATTTAAAATACAAAATAAACACATTCAATAAGCTACTATATTTAGTCGGGGATTTCACATTTATTAACGTTTGTACATTTAGATGCGGTAGTACGAATTCACAACCAATGAACGAGTTTGTTCTATACCCAGAGACAGAATTTAGAACAAACTTATTCAAAAGAATATTTTTACAATATCGGGCTGCCTACGCGGACCTACTACTACACGCACACCCGTTTTAGGGCATCGCCTAGATAACATAATGGAAAATTATACAAATCTATGCGAGTCGAGCTACGTCGGAAAATAATTATGATGTAACATTTATTTTCTAACTAGCGAAGCTGCTAATTCAACAGGGTAATTAACATTTATTTTAAAGATATTTATACAACTTCTGTAAAATATATCGCTGATCAATAGCGCCTTTTGATTGGACTGAAAGACTATTGATTAATTATTAACAATAAACAACATTATGTTTTGGAGATGTTCTGAGGCTATTTGAACTGGAAAAAGTGCGCAAAATTGCCAGTCGCACTATCATGTCGCTACAACTAAAAGTCCTACTTACATTACTAAATTTTTGTAACAGTGTTACAGAAAGTCGTAAACATATGAACGACGAAAGTATTTACTTAAAGCTAAAATAAACGTACTGTCAGACAGTTTCATTCATCACTATAGAAACTTAATTAAACTTAATCATTAGTATCACTGTTACCAGTATAAAAAGGAACTGAATAAGTTGTAGAATACAGATCTAATTTACAGTTAAAACTTTGGGATGAAAGTGGAAGAAAGAGTTTGTTCCACTGAACAAGCAGCTTTGGTCTTTCATGGCAATATTAGAGGCCAACAACCTGATATGATGTTCTCAAATCAATCACAGCTCAAGAGGATGTCAAATGAACATACTCTTAATCCCACTGAAGTTTTATGATTATGATGCTGGTAACTCTAAAAAGACTCATGAATTTTGTACCAGTTCTTGTCATATTTTAAACATAATTTACCAGTCTATTCACGTAAACAGTAGCTAATAGATGTTTAAAGCGTCTATAGATATAAAAATGACAATAATACTAATTTTTCCCGTAATAAGAATGAAAAGCATTAGAGTTACCAGACTACAACATTACAAAATTAACCATTGCCGAATTAAAAAAAAATACAACTGGCAAAATGAACAGCTCTTCAATTGTTTACATTTTAAAATCAAAGAAATAGCTATTATGATTTGTTAGAATATACCACTTTTAAAAGTGTAATTAGGTATGAAGAATGCAGGACATAATGAGTGGTTTGAGTCAGCTGCATACATAATGAATGTAATTGGTCTTGAACATGATGTTATGATACACACAGTATCAAGCCGATTCTAGCCACATACATTAAGTCCAATGAGTCATATTTTGATTCATAGAAAAAAAATTAAGGCTTTGTTACGCACTTATAACCTTGTATAACTATGTTTTTTTTTTGTTTACAAATATTATTATATTTTTTTGCTTATTTTTCTATATTTCGCCTATTCTACTGTAACTTCCAAATGCTTTATTATTCCTTCACTGGTTTAACTTTAGAGCAAATTTTAAACCTATATCTTCTCCAACAACAAATGCCACAGAACATTTGAATTTACTTAAAGCAAAAATGATTTGTCACTTACCAATAATACTCTAGCAATGATCTATACACTGCATAACACATAAGATGTACTTTTAACATCCCACTTGAGTTACTGTAAAGAAAAAGTTATAAATCTCATACAACAAACATTTCAATTTAAGTCGTTAATATTTTTTTAATGCAATATCTAATTAGACCATCTCCATTTAAAGTTTATTAGAGTATTGTACAGGTTGTGAATACTTGGAATATTTCTACTACAATTTTGGACCGGATCCACATCCCATAAATGCTCTAAAGGCACTTTGAACCACACCAGGCTGCCAACTCAATTGTGATGTTAAAGTTACATCCTAGCACATTAAACATTATTCATCAGTAAACAATTATTTATAGTTTTAGAACAGGCCAGCACTCAGAGAAAGTCCTTTGGTTGTGACTATTTACTTTATCTCTAAGCTGTGCCTGTTAGCCTGTACTACTTCTTAGCTTTAGCCGAGTTCCCCTGTTTGTGCGGAGGAGTCCACCTCAATGCAGACGGATCAACAGACAAACGGGGTTTCTTGAAATGGGAGCTTGCTAACTGCTCGGCAACTATCTTGGGTGTAACACATATAACATGCTGCCCTTTCCAATATTTGACCATGTTCATAGACTGTAGAGTTGAAATTATATCTGTTTGGGATATTCCTGTCATTGAACTCAGATCTTTGATACTCAATGTACCTCTGCTTACACTTAATACTTCTAATAAGACATACGACCAGTAAGACCTGTAACTTAGTTTTCCCAAGTCTGATAATGGCTTCTCAGGACTGCCCACTACATGCTCAAGCCTGGACAACTCATAACTAAAAGCTATAAGCAGCTTACCATAGCCTTGTCTCTGATACGGAGGTAGAGTCAGTATACATGCAACATTGTTTCCTTCCGGGGAATCCTTCTCTTTAGAAAAATAGCCAACAAGATGTGCTCCTTGTTTATCAACTTCACATAGTGTATAAAATAAGAATTGCTCTATATCGAAATATAATGTTTTGTGATCTAAGAACAGTTTTGCGATCAAACAAAGATTTTGACAGTAAATCTTGTGTTCCTTGCCATCTGCTTCAAATATAGCTATTGTTCCTTTCCTGTATATCTCACTGCCTTGTGGTTGTCGCGCTGTGCACTCGCTGAGGTGGTACCTGTATGTTTTTTCCATTCTCATGTATTTGAGACAATACTCGCATATCCAAAGCTTTGATTGTTTACCGTATTCATCGGGGTAAGGGCTGAAGTACCACGTATCTATCTCATACTTGCCGAACTGGATCCTGTCAATGTATTTAACTTTAGTGATAGCTTCGTGTTCCTTCTCGAGCGCTGCTGTCGTGGGATCCATCTCCGCGTAGGACTTCTGAACATGATTGATTTCATCGTGTTTACGTTTCTGATTCCTTGTTATTTTCCGGCCGGACTTGTCGGTGAGCAAGTGATCACAGTTTATGTTGTTGTTCGACTGTTCGCACATGTCGAATCTATCTGACATAACCCTGTGGCGGGATACCCATTCATCGAGCCTTCTATCGTAGCCGACATAGTGCACATAATACTCGTAGCAGCCCTCCGTGGAACTATATCGCGTTTGAATAATCTCAGCCGGGTGCCATGACTCATCCGAACGCCGCACCAAATAATGCTCTCCGATGTCGAGAGGCTGCTCCTGGGTCGACTCCGAGTCTTCATGGTCCGTGCTCCGACAATCCGGATTAGGTAATTCATTATTCACTATAGGTTTTTCTAACTCTTTATCACCTTTTGCCATATTATAACGGAAATCAACAATCGTATCACGCAATACCGCGCAACGCGATCTATCGAAGTCGCCATAATAGCATAGATTATAGAAAATCAAGCGCGCAAAAACGTGCTATGATAGAGTAGTTACTAAAAACCGTAAAGTAGTTTAGTTTTCGGTAAATATATCGACAACAAAGATGAGTTGTTCCATCTTTTGACTGATTAATTAAATTTTTCATTAAATATTTATTTATTAAAATTAATAATATGCGTTGTACATACTTTTATACAACGCAAATTATTGAAATATTATTCGAACTTCGAAGGCACAATGGATTTGTCATGCGTTCGAAAGAAAAACACAATATTGTTTATGGTATTCCAATGTAACCAGCATTAAAAAAAATCAAAATTTATACGGGAGTTTTTAAGTTAGCCGCTCTTTATTTTCATCTTTTTTGTCCTTCGTGTCTTTAGATCACGACAAAAGGACACACAGAACTTTTGAATACTTTAAGAAATAATTTTAAAAAAAACTTAGTTCAACAACAACGTCCACGTCAGTTAAACCTTAGGTTTTCGGTAGTGACGTTTGACTAATTCTCTAAGAGGAGTGTGTTAATAAAAAATTACGAAAATCAGCGTTCTCATGAATATATAAACAAGATTACCTTTTGTGTAGTTTCACACAGGTTGGCATTTGGATGAGGAATGTGGGAGAAAGTAAATACAATGTTGGCAACATAATTTTAAATGCTGATTGCTGAACGTAGGTACGTAATCGGCGAGCGAAACGTCTCCAAAGTGAACGAAACGGAGGATTCGTGAACAAATTACTCTTATCGCCAGCAAAGAGATATGAAATTAATATTTTTATCTAAAAACTGTGCAGTTCACTCGTACAAGTGTTGATTGTGATGCGGATGTGTATTGATTGCAACTAGACGTGGTAACAGTGCAGTTTTAGCAAAACCCAAGATATCCGAAGCCACCCTTGATAATTGTGCTTTATTAGTGACAACGGTCCAGTAAAACGCAGAAATGCAGGCGATTAAATGTGTAGTGGTCGGTGACGGGTAAGTTTTCTATATTTACTTGAAATGCATGCTTTTCTAACATATCAATTTATTGGTAAACTGTCCGACTCTGACGTCATAATTTAAATTGAATCGTCTTCATAGGAAGTTGGTTTGTGCCGTATCCAGCGCGTTCGCTATTAGTGCTGATTATACAACGATAATACACGTTTTATTTACTATTACGAATGTCCTATTGTGTTCTCGGGCTACGCGAAGGCTTGGAAAAGTATGAGTAATGAGGTGATAAAAAATAACACGCCAAGTAACCTGTAGGTTATTGTTCTCGGGCTTAGTGACGTCTGGAACATATTTATGGCTAGGGTCACGAGTAAACAGCCAGATGCTTGACTGAAGACATACTTTATTGGGTACATCATTAATTTCATGTTTCATTGTCTATGATAAATGTATGTTCCGAATGTTCTGATCGAAGTTCATTAATTGGTAGTTGTATTCATATTATAATTATTAGGGAAAAGGACTATTCGTGGTTATTGTTATTTGGTCAATTTCCTCAAAGGTATCCGTTTGGATACTCAAACATTTCAACATCAAGTAGTTGACAGCTACCTAAAGGTAATAAATTTATAAAAAAGTTTGTTGCAGGAACAAAAAACTTATTTAAAGCTAATAACCACACCTTTTAAAGGCATAATACAATGATAAACAAATCTGAAATCAGATTCTGGATTAATCTTTGTTTTTGTACTTTGGCTTCTACTAACATTTTATTTTGTTCTTCATTTAAAAACTTGCCTAAATGCTTCCTTTTTCCAAATTGAGGATTGAGGACAGCAATTCAACTGTACTCTTACCATAAAGCCTAATTTGAATATGTAACTTTTAAAATTAGTTACAAAGGAAGTCACTGTATGATCATTTATGTGCCAGGAATATAAATAAAGGATAAAATGACATTCTTGTTATTTAATGGTATTTTGACCTTTTACTATACAGAATATTATAAAAGTAGATTTGATATCTTATCAAGAGACCTAATACTTACAGAGAAAAGATAAAAACAATGATAAAAAGTGATAAAAATCAACTGAGGTACGCTTAACGCTTGTTTGCCTTACAAATCATATAAATTCAACCAGGTGGAAAATTTTGACTACTAAGTACATTAAAATTAATTCAGTAGTATTTTCTGTGGTGTCTACATTTTATCTACATAATAATAATGATATTCCAAGTTGAGCATGAAGTAAAAATGCAATGCTAGTAAAACTTAGTGGTCCCTGCATTGCTACAATGATACACAAACAAATCATCTAAATAAAACACAAAACACTTTTATTACTCCATATTTTAGTACAAATATTCCATACACAAAAAATATGTACAATACAATAGTACAAATATTTGCACAACCATTTAATCAACTGTACACAACCATTTAATCAACTATGTATGCAGCATTCTCGTTAAGCCTATGCTAATATGAACATCTCCAATGACAGTTTAGAATCTCAGACAGATCCTTACTTGCACAGATGCTGAGTAACACAATATTATGCAGTTAATTGATACTGTGATATATTGGTTTGCAATGTGAGCCGTTCCTTTCTGAGTCATGTATAGGGCTTTATGTGATCATACACCATGACAGATGTTGTGTGCTATTGGTAAAAGATTTGTTCAAGGAGTTCATTATTTAATTAAAATTACTAACCATTTCTGATACACCAATGCCACATTGGTGGTAAAACTTTGACCTTGAGGTGACCTAGGACAGTTTCAATAGAATATGAGGCTAGGTTTCAGTTTAGCTGAGCATCTTGTTTTTGTTACTATTAATGTGTGGCTCACTACTCTACCAGCGGGTTGCTCCATGCCGCGGAAAGCACATTATGGCAGTGGTCCTGACTGTCATTTGTAGATCTTTGACAGTCATTACAGGTAGTCAGTGGCCCGAAAGTTTGACAACCAGTCTTACTAAAGGGTATCATATTACCCAGTACTAAAGGGTTGTGGAGATCAGATAGGCAGTTGCTCCATGTAAAATATTGGTATTCAGCTGCATCCGGTTAGACTGGAAGCTGCCCTCAACAAGGTTTGGGAAAGCCTAAGCAGATGATTTATGTGCGGCACTCATACAAAACAGTTTGTGTAATGAAATGTTTCCTTAGTTTTAACTTGGGTCCAGTCGGGGGAGTATGCAAAATGTTATTGTGTCTCACAAACCTCTGACTGGTGTAGGAATCGTGAGGTTTTAGTTGGTAAGAGTCTGTCATAATAGCCCGTTCTACTGAAAAATAAAAAGTGGTTAAATCGAGTAAATGCACACAGACCTAGATTCTAGAACAAGAATTCATACAAATTATGGGTAACTGTGCTCTGAAAGTTTATTTGTTATGGTTAAGTAAGACTTATTTATAAACTAGTGACCTTCCTCTTGAATCACTCTATCTATGAAAAAAGTAGTTTAAAGATCTAAGTATACATAGGGACACACAGCGGGAAGCAACTTTATTTTATACTATGTAGTGATAATTAAATGTATTGTTTATCTGTAAAGGACATTTCTATTATTAAACTGATTATAATTACAGCACAATGGCATTGTTTCTAAAAACAAACAAAGACAACAATATGAGAGTACCTAAGATGAATGATCCCTATAAATTCGAATATTTGCTGTACCTAGCATGCATCATTAAAATATTTTTGTCCCATACACTTGCATGGCTATCACTTCCTCATGCAAACACTGCAAGTAGGACATTCTCAATAGGCTAATATTGAACTTCCTTTTAGTATTATGTACTTAATATCCTTGCCTAGAAATGCATATTGCATTGCTTATTCAGTTGAACAGTTGTTTGCATTTGCTATTTGAACAGCCATTTCCAATTAAGAGAGTGGTCTGATGCTTTAAATTAAATACTTTATTTTTTAGAGAAAAAGGAGAGAATTGTACTGAGATTTCTACTTGGCTTGACTAAAACAGGTCCTACATTTTCTAAAAAAAGGTGATGATGGCTTTCTTAGCATCAGTCATCAACATACTCGTTCCGTAATGCATTCTTAATTTTGCTGTCCAGATTCTCAGTCTACACTCGTTTCTGCCGTGCCCGGTTTGGCTGTTTCTGATCTGTTTGAAGACCATGGATGTTAATAAAAACCTAGCGAAACATAAATAAACTCATAGTAGAATTCTTGCAGCTCTCTTGTTTCCAAGACCTGTTAAAGTCAAGCTTAGTTATGATCACCAATACCCACTTTTACAGATCTGCATTAATTCGTAGGTTGATTTTTAGGCATCTTATGGTCTTTGATCTCAGTGAAGTATTTATCCAATCTAACATAAATACCTACTCAACTCGGAGCTTATACCGCACGCTCGCGACCTTTGTTCTATCTTCATTTTGTGCACACGTTCTTTAGACCATAATAACAGATTCGGAAATAATGGCGAAAAAGCCGCATCATTACTAATATTATAAACGCGAAAGTGTCTGTTACTTTTTGTACCTGTTCGGTTTTCGATGACATTTTGGACGCAGGTAGACCATGACCTTGACGATTTTTTTATTCCGAAACAAATTACGACAAAGTTCGTTCTTGTAAGATATTTTCCGACCACCCCGCGGACGAAACTCGCAAAAGTCGTTAATAGTCGAGTTTTCAGGAAATGTAGTGTTTATCTGGAGAAAATGAAGACCTAGGCCAATTTAGCCTACATAACACACTAATAATACAAGTCTATTTCTGTTCGTCACACATTCTGATGTTTTTACAAATCCGCACGAGGCTTGAAGGTCGACTTAAACAGAATTGGACGCACCTATTACTTTTAATCCTGTTTTACGATTTGATGGTCCTCCCTATTTCATTCAGAGTTAAGACTCCTTGGGTCTCATGAGAGGATTATTCCTTTTTTACGAAACCCATGAGTTTTTACGCAGGTCTTTAAAGTAACTACCTAGGCTTCTAGTTTATATCAGGCATCCTTTCTTCAATTTGCAGGACGGTTTTATAGAGATTCGAAATTCCCAAACCGAGACCAAAGAAAAAATAAAGGAAGGACTTTATTGCAGAACTTTCAAACCAGTTCTCGTGAGGCTCTCGAACATTTTAGATTTATTTGCGGAGCTTCCCGCCAGACCACGGCCCGCCATCAAGTTTCCGAACGACTTTGAAAATGTATTACTCAGCACTATACAAGAAAGGGATTGCAGACTCCTTGCAAAGTGCACGATCACAGACTTCGTTAGGTTTACATGGCGGTAACATCTAATCAATCACGTTAATCTTTGCTCATAGAAACTTGGAACTTATAAAAGTCCTGGTGAAGAATGTATTTGACAGGAGGGGTAACGATGAGCGATCTCTTTCGTCAATAGATGGATAGATATAGCCAGTCAAACGAATTTAGCCTTGATCCTGAAAGGGCAGAGGTGTATTGTTAACCCATAGATAGCCGGTGACGGATTACGGAATGAACTATTCGATCAAACGATGACACTAAAAGGCGAGGCCAATTGATAGCTAAATGTATGAAAATAAAGGTGAGTCAGGGGTGCTACACAACGCACTATGGGAATCGGCAATATTCCAAAACACATTCGGCATCTACCGATCGGCAAACTCTGTTCCGCATAGATCTACCGTTGCCGAATCATGTTTTGGTCACAAGAATTCGAGCAACCGAGGAGCTTTCCCTCACTAAATTCATTCTATTTTGCCACCAGATTGTGCCGATTCATACCTACCCGAACCTACCCATCAGCTGTTTATCTGCAGTGCAAATTGTTAGAATCAACCGAGATACCGAAACCGGGTTACTTGATTAGCAACGTGATACTAATTGTCCACATTGCGAATTTCTAAGCCGTAACCTCGACCTACCTATTTCTTACGTTAGTTCACCAAGATTGGAAGTAGACTTTCTACCTTTTGGCAACTTTACCTGTCATTGTGAATGGAAGTCGAAACAATGGGTTTTCATTTGTGTAGTGCAAATAGGGCACGGCCTTAAAATACAGACCTTTCTAAATAACAACACTTTTACTGAAGGTATCTTTTGTTAAAGGTTACCTTAGTTTTCGTATTTCCAAAAGAAATAAGAATTTTTACAGTCGAAATGCATTCAACGTGGGAGTTAAGATACTTTGTACTTCAATATAATCAATCAAAATTATTTAAATATTTTTCTGCACCTGCCTGCTACTCACTATATTAAACGAATCATTCCTATTACAATTACGCACTCTTGTCCTATTTCTACTGCTATAGACTTAAAAGGAAGTAAAAATATTACAGCACAAGTTGGTAAAGCGAGACTTATTCTAAGAAAAACTGAGATATAGAAATTCCGATGTTTTTCCGACCCACCTATACTGTAAAACATTTGACACCTAAATATAGTATTATCCAGAACATTACGTTTCTGGCATCACTTTTATCGAATATCCATGTTATCACTACGAACAATCGCCTATTGATTGAGTATTTTATTAGTATCGATAACGATAGCCTTTAGGCATTTGCGTTCTTAGAAACGATCTACATTTTTAATATCGTTTAATACCTACGTCTAGATAACCTTAGACGTCATTAACCACCAATTAAAACTTACTAATTGTTTGTAATCAAATGAAAACATAACAACATGGCTTATCGCAGCAAAGCAGCCATTCTTTTAATCCTGTATTATTAGAGATCAAAATTACGCGAGAAAGCAAATAATAACTCGCTTTTAAAATTAATCTCCGGAATATTACCAACAATAAGAGTCATTAAGTAGTAAAGACAGTTGAAACTGACATACAACAGTCTACTTTCGTTTCTATTGTGTAATGAATCGGATTAGACATGGCCAGCCTCGGGCACTGTTGCGACTGCGAACGGTAGACCGTATGTCCCCACGATTTCAGACAATGCTCACCCGCATACAAAACCCGCTTTACACGTAATCAAATTAGTGTAGCAGTCAAATCCCGTACTTGGCCACGGACGTAACTTAACAATGTGATTGCTTTTATTAATGGATGGATGGATGAATGCCCGGCGGCTAAGTAGACAGATGTTCGTTTGATAAACGATTGGTGCCATGTTATGGGATTATGTAAGTTGTTGTATTCTTTTATGTAACCAAGCGTTAGAGTGAAATGTGTAGCAAGATTAGGCTGGGAGCAAAAGTGTGTATCAGACATTGACCTCGTCTAAAAATAACCCAAGAAAAGATGATGTGTTGTTTTACATCGCTGAAGCAAAGGTTGAAAGCATAATAGCGTTTCTGCGTTCGAACGCTGTCTGTACGCTAGCTATTAATTAAATCTGTCCTTGCTAAAAACGTTCACAACCAGTTTCTAGTGAAGCGGACCTTGGCAGTAGACTGAAACGCTTGAATGAAGAAGAGGAACAAGTATCGTTTTCTTTGGAATCCATACTAATACTAAAATTATAGATGCGAAAGTCTGTCTGGCTGTTACCTTTTCACGGGTTATCGATGAACTTTGACACTCAGGTAGACAATGACGGGGGGTTACGATTTTTTTTATCCTGGCATTTACCGACCAGTAGTCCCATGGCATAGTTACCGACGCCTCCTCGCGGACGAATTCGTGGACGAAAGCTAGTTGATTATATGATTCAGCCTTCAAGTGGCCCCAAAAATATAATTCAGTAGTAAGGTACGGATTGGTAAATCTTAAATCTAATTAAGGCGAAGCACTCGTCTGGTTGGTATTTTTAATCGCCTCAGCCTAATTGGTTCCGCGGTATTTTGTTTTTAAGAATTTTGCAGGGCTACGTTTTCTAAACTTGGGTTTCAAGATCATTTGGGTTGCTCTTTAATTGCCTGCTAATGATTGCGTTTATTTAAGACTTGTTATAAGTGTCCTTGGACTAAACTGTTGGGAATGCGCCTGTTTGAAAAACTTTGGTATAGGTAATTATGTGCTACTAGCTAGTAGTACATAATTACCTATACCAAAGTTTATTTATACTTATACCAAAATTATCGATATACGCGCGTCTTCGCACGCGTGGAGTTCGACAATATTGTCCCACAGGATCGTACTACCGGGATAAAAAGTATCCTATATGTTCATCCAGGTTATAAGCTATCTGAGTGCCAAATCCGCTCAATAGTTTTTGCGTGAAAGAGTAACAAACATCCATCCATCCTCACAAAATTTTGCACCTACATAATATATTATTAAGTGTCGTGTTGTCCAAAACAAACTGTTTAGGTAACATACAGGTAGTAACTAAGTTGCCTAAATAATCCGTACATAGATGAAATAATTTTATATTATTATCAGATAAAAATAAACACGAGGTTTAGTTGTAAATCTAAATTTATTTTCCCTATATCATGATTGAGTGTTGTATTTTCCTTCCTTTTTGATGCTGCAGACTGTGGACCGTATTATAATAAAATTAATTTAACGAACCCAGATAACAAAATCGATATTTTAGAACAATCTGTGCTCCCATTTTATTTTGCATGAAGGAAAATAATAAATAAATTGTGATTACTACTAGTTTTTATTTCATACTAGCTGTTGGCCGCGACCTTAGTTCACGTGAAATTATTACTATAAAAAAATTATATTCCTATTTGAATCTGATTACAATTTTTTTTGTACGGAAACCTAATTATTTTTTCTAAAATAAAATAGCCTAAGTTACTCCTTATAACATTAGCTATCTGCCAGTAAAAGTCCCGTCAAAATCGGTCCAGCGGTTTCGGAGATTTGCCGGAACCAATAAGACAAACAGACAAACACAAATAAAAATAAAATGTGTTTTGTTATAAGTACCGTATAAATTTAAGTGACACTTCAATTACTTCTCATATCACTTCACTTCAAAAGGTATAAGTTATAAACTATGATACTGGGTTTATTTTCAGAAAAGTACAAAGTTTACAGCAAAATTCGTAAAGGATATTTTCAAGATAATCCCCAAACGACGTTACACTTATAAAAATGTAAATGAACTGTAATTAGGGAAATTCAAAGGGTATTGCCACAAACGACAAAAGTTGCGGCGGTAGCCAAAATCTGTGACTCGAAAAGTGGATATTGACTACAAACAAACTTACATAATCTACGATGGCATAGAGCACATAATACTACTGGTAATGTGGTAACAGTTTAGATATACAGGTTATGAGTAGTTAAGGCGTTACCAATAAGCCACTAACTTCAAGTCTAATAATATTAGTTTAAAACTAGTAAGCCAAATTCAAAACTACTGTAGTAATTCCATTGTAACTAACCTAGGGTAATAAAGTTTTTAGTATTTTTTTATTTGCGTGACCATTCTAAAATGCCTCTAAATAAACCCCCAGAACCCTGCGAGTTCGGATCCCTCGGAACGCAACACTGAAAATTTAATGTTCCCAAACATTTTTTTTGTTTTCAGTCAGTCTACCACTGTTAATCACAAAAAGTCGTAAATTGCGTTGGGAATTTAATTTTTCATTCCTCTGTTTTCTGTCTCGGTTGCAGATAGCAAGGTACTGTGTATTGCTTCGATTTTTAGCCTGTTTTTATCAGAGTCACTTCAGCCCCGTAATTGAGTCTCCATATTGCGAGCTCGCACATTTCTTGGGTTATTAGATATAACAGAAGCCGAAATGTAATTTAAACCTCCTTCCACTTTGAGCTGTATAATGTAATCCAGAACTCCGTGTGTCAATAAGTACGCAGCACCAAGTCCCTTATCTGAAATGAGGGTAATTTTAAACTCTGTAAAACTTTATGATGCGTCAGACAATTCGAAATTGTGGGAACTGGCAGGCCCATTCTTATGTAATTCTATCTTCAGTTATTGTATAGATTGTATTTCTTTACGGTTATTGTATTTTCTTTATGATAATGGTTACGGTACTGCGCTATCTGATACTGCAGTTCGATCAAATCAATGTTTTATAAATCAAGTATTTGAGGAAGCCAATTTTATGTTCAAAAAGATCAACGTTCAGACTTTAACAAAAATAATATCAGCAGTGCTTAGTATCGTATCTAGTAATGAGCTTGGAGTTCAACATTAACCTTAGAGGCCATTACTGGCAGTCAACACGACCGTGGGAACCCCGCATCAACCATACATAAATTATGTTTGATGACACGAAGTCTCCGCTCTCGATTGATGTAAACGCTGTATGAGAAGACGATCTTTGTTTTAAAAGCAATTTCTTCTTCTTTCTAGAACCGTAATATGAAAATGGAACACAGTTTTGGTTCGATCACGGAGTTAGTACTGCGTCGCACGTGCGTGCTAAATAACGCGTAACCTTGCGCTCCCCTCGTCCTGCAGGAACCGGTCGATCCGGCGTATACCGGAATTTCACTCGGAGACAATAGTGGATCCAGTCAGCCGAGCTCTCCCGCTCCCCCCGAGATACATCTCGCCACTGCTCACAGACGGGAAAGAAAATAATGGTCAGGGATCAAGATATCTGGTTAGCTTTGCACAGCCAGTTTTCTTTGCGGACGAACTACTGTAGATATGTTCGAATGGGCGAAAAGCACACGTAGCACCGCAATATTTATGATACGTCGCAAAAGTGTAAAGTAAGCTTGAGAATATATAGGATCCGCGGCGTAATATTATGGACAAGAGCAAATCGAAACTCGAACAATATGATAATCTTGAATTGCAAAACGTGGTTTCTTTTTTAGAAACCTGAAGCAAGTCGATATGCGTGGGATCCGCCAAGGCTAGACTGACGAGTTGCAACCCACTGAGCTACAACACGATTGATTTAAATATCCATGGCGTATTTGTGCACTCCTAAATACAACAAGCGTATCGCACGCGGCCGCATTCAAACTGTAAATCAAATACAAGACAGCTGGTCAAGAACAAGACTACATATATAGTTCTACTTTCAGAGAAAGTGATTGCAAAGCACTTGTTTTGATTGGTGGTACTTAGCCACTCGGGCGATAATGGATGTTATTCACGAGCACTCGAGTCCTATAATAAATCACAAAGAAAAATAGAAGAAGCCGACTTTCTAATTTCTACTGGATGCCTCGAAGTCAAGAATGATGCAAAGTAAAACGGCCAAAACAATGTTTATTACAAAGAAGCGAGCAATAAACAAACAAAGGATTTTCGAGTTAACCCACTTCCGTTTTGCCGTGTAGCCGAGATGGCTCGAAATGCTCAACAAGCCGTAACAAGAGTCTATTTCCCTCACAAAGCCCTTTCAGCTCTGCCGGTTCGACCCTAGGCCGCTGAGCGTGTAAGTAATTACTGCTCTGCCCTAATTCCTGGTGCCTCTGTGATCCCAGCTGACCTGTTTGCTTTCAATGCAAACTGCATCGGTTTGTTGAATCGATGAGTTTCAACCGACAGCGTATGATAGACGAATTTAGGTTACCATGGGTTGCTATGATTAAAACTAGTGGCCTACGGCAGTATTCAATGAAAGATAAACACAATAAAAACACTCCATTTTAGATAACTTTGGTAGTACGTCGAGTTTCGTGACGGATGCGAGTAATACAATTATTGTACGTTTTGTGGCCGAACAATGGGGTCAAAATAATTACGCTGTCAACGCCGGCAACTATTACGAATAAGAAATAGCATCGTAAGTCCAAACAATAAAGTTATTGTTGCCCACGACTAGCATACGGGTTTAGTTGCGTCATCGAATGGGCCGCGTGTTGGGATCATAATCGTTACATTACTGCGGTTATTTATACATGGATGATCCCATGTTGGGAACATCAAAAGGATCCAGCGGCCTTCGGTATCGGAAAATTTAATTTGGAACTGAAACACGTCCCCGAAAATCTGGATCGAACTTGCGGAGAAAATTGAGTTAGCGGCAGACTCGCTAAATTAGCTTCCTTGAAAATGTTCTTTTGAGTTTCATCAAAATTCGTTCCAACATGAAACATTTTGCTTATGAAATTCATAACTTGTAGCCTTAGCTTGGAACTAATACTTTGTTAAGACCGTCTCTAATGAGGAGTGGTTTTGTAAATCAATGCGCCTGCATTTTGGATCGTGTTCCCGTTTATGAAACAGCATTACTTATGCAATTTTGACAGCTTTTACTGTTAGACACAGCATTTTCTTGTCGATATAAGCGGGCTTTTAATTTTCACCGGTATTTTACGATGCCACATAAACCCTGGCTGCGTTACTGCACCCTATTAGCATCTCCAGGCACTAACTAGTAAATGAGTTCACTGTTCATCACATACTGTTTGTTGATCAAACAGATACCCTTTGTTTGGTAACCACACCTAAAATAGATGAGCTTTTTGTGTAACCTGGCGTGAAGACCTAGTTTCAATGCATTTTACTACCTATAAATTAAACGGGATTACCACCTGACGGGGAAAAAAACACGTGGAAGCGATTTTTTATAAAAGCTATATTGTTGCATATCTGTTACTAATATTCCTGCAAAACGCTTATTGGAATGAATTGCATTGAACCGGTGACCTTTTGATTGGCAATCAACAACATAATCGTTAGGCGGTCATTATACTAGTTTTGCACCAAATGTGGTATTATTTTTGCTCATAATGTTAATGTATATGCAGATTTGTTAAATCGATGCTGATACTATTGTTATTAAAACTGCTGTAAACCAAATGTTAGTAGTTCAGCGGTAACTTTTGTCACCGAACATAACAGTGCCATAACTTCGCATAGTTTTTAAACGCATTACACAATAATTCATCTCTTAATCTGCTATATAAGCATTTCCTCAGTGGGGAGCCATGTAAATGGTGCTTTGAAAACTCTAACGTTGCAGGAGTAAAATGAATTGCTTTCAGAATAGGAGCATTGAGTGGATGTGACTGCTTTTAGGCCCCGAGTGCTAAAGCAGAATAATAGGGCTGCGATTTACCGGGTTTTAGTTGTTAGTACTTGTTAGTTCTGGGATTTAGTGGGAACTCGTCTGTGGCTTTACGCAGGAGTTTGCTGGCTTAGCGTAATTTTGGAGCAATTTAAACTGTTTCAACGGGAACAATTAAAGCATTTTCGCCCAAGATAAGCCTTGTAAAATTAAAAGTGATTGTTTTTTCGATACTTTTGCTCATATTTAAAGGATTGTAGGTCTTTTTAGTAATCTACCAGCCCTAGTCATGATTTCACTTACCCCTTTGCTTACCACTTTACTCGAGTCCGTGTTTTATGGCTTGAGCTTCCCCATAAACTTACATTTATTGTACCTACGTATGGGTTTGTGGAGTTCACTCCCACTGCACATTAGCATATAATATTGCAAACTTATGCCAGTTTGCACATTCTTGATGGAAAAGGAGCAGCGAAAAACGTTTTAGGTCTACGATAAGATTTCTTATAAATATTGCATTATGCTTTGGCATAGTCTATCCATAGTTGACCTATTACGTACTTTTCAGCCATATTTCAGTGCAATTGTTTAGGAAGTGTTTGAAAACGAAATTTTAATTGTTATTGCAATGAAGCACGCGCTGGTTTCTGTTCTGTGTCCACGAACGTGTGAAACAATATACTGTTATATTTTACTTTTAAAGTTATTATTGTGTTCCTATTGTTACCAAATCATAACTGCCGTTTGTATGAAGTGGCTGGTTTCTTAGTTCCTCAATTAATGAACAATGATTTATGAACTTGGACGAAGCAAAAGGAGTATTTAAGACTGTAGCAGGTGGCTTGTGGTAGTTTCTTCCTTATCTCATGGGAAAAGGGTGCGTAATTGCGTATTTACGTATATATGGAAGTTTATGATTATAGGTTGATTAGTATTATGGTATAAATGGTTAATAGATAATTATGATGTAACATTAAACCATACTGTGAAATTGACCTTTTGCAAAATAATAGTTATCAAAAATACGCCTTATCAAGATATTATTAAAGAATTCTTCTAACACGCAGGTACATGTACCTCTACAGCCATAACAAACAGCAAAATTCCCTTGCAGCTGAAATTAATACTCCTTACGCAGTTACCTTAGTTTGTCCTGGAAGTTCACGAATATAAACCTAAAACACGTCATGTGTTTCAAATACGAAGTGTGTTTACAAATGAGAAAATCACGCAATAGGGATAACTTGTACTAAAGTCTGTTTTCCTTCTCATGTGATTTTTCACATTCAAAATTATCGTTTGCGGTAACGCTTCGTCTGCCTGCAATGACGTCACTACATCATAATATAATATCCTCATTTAGTACACCATTTGTTGAACAAATAGACTTATCTCTGTGGTTGTTTTAGAGCTTATCACGTCCGCATAAAGCATAATTTGCATTGTTTCTTTGATATTTTATATGCAAAGTAGGGTTTTAGCTTTCCACGAAGTTAGTGCTCCCTGGTGCGCGCTTTGCTTTTGTTCTATTTTATCCGACTGAAAAGGGATGCGGTTTATGTGATGCCTAAAAAGGAACTAAAATACGCCATTTTTTCCTCGTTTTACATAATCATCATGCTAATTTTGTTTATTGCCTACAGCTGTTATCTGACTGAGTCAGAACAATATAGTGTAATTTCTTTATGTTATTTTCATAATGTTACTATCTGGATTTTGCTCTTATGCCACTTAGTAACCTACTGTTCAATGACGGTGTAAAAATGTTCGTGTAATTTTTTCCCAAATCTTGCACAAAGTCTTCGTCGAAGAATATTCCGGGCGTATTCAAACAAGAAAAGCCTTTCTTATTGCAAACATAATCTCAAGATCACGGCGGGGATATTTACCTTTTGGATATTCACAAAGAAGTGGGTCAAATCAGTGATCCTAAATTTCAAAAACGTGTTACAAAAACAGAAACTTTTACACGGAACTGCGGAACTTCCGATGCGTTGCTTCCTCTGTGAAAATACTGATATCGAAATACAAATGGAAAATGAAAGAGAAACGTTATGAAGCTATCCCGTGTTTGTGTAAATATTTATTTTTCTATGCGCTTTTGCTTTCCGATTGGGAATCGAAAAGTTGGAAAACACATTTTCGTAATGGCCAGTTATTCGCGCGCCATTTTGCAGTGAAAAGTTCCGGCTTAATGGCAAAACCATTCAGTTTGCGGTTGAATGTTTACGGTAAAATGGGAATAAAAGTTACAATAATAACATATTTTCTACATTAGTAAGCGGCAGTTACGCCGATAGGGCCATTCCCTTTTAGATGTTCATATTTATAAATTCAGTATAGTAATGCTTGTTTGACGTAATTCCATTAATGGAAATCATAGGAATTTCCTGAATTAGTATGTTCTAGAGCTAGACAAAGGCATAGGCTTTACTGACAGTTTTTCGATGATATTTAATGGCTATGTCTGTATTAATTCTCATATAAGCTATCGCTAATATGACGGTGTAGTCTGAAACAGTCTCCCCCATATCGAACAACCTACCAAAAAGTATGATCACGTTTCTAACTTTCGCAAAATACTCAAGTGGCTCCCAATTCGACTTCGCAGGAACTCTCGGATATTGTGTCTGCTATTTAACATCCTTTATAACCCTAAAACGCCATCCTATCTGCGGGAACGCTTTTCCTACTACCGTCCTTCTGATGCACCTTGCAGGTCGCATCTTAGGAACCTCCTTAAATCCCCTCCACACTCTACCGACTTCTACTCCTATTCCTTCACTGTACACGCCGTGCGGCTGTGGAATTCACTTCCGCCTGACATTAGGGACTGCCGAACTGTTGCAGTTTTCAAAAGAAGAGTGAAAGAACATTATCTTTCCATTTCGTCATAGTTGCATAAGTATTTATTATTAGTTATTTTATTGTATTTACAGTATTGTTAGTTTTGTCTTTGTATTATACGTATGTTAGTATATTCTTTTTTTATTATATTTAAATAGTTCTGCTTTACGTTTTATGTATTCCATTTTCTCTTTTTCTTTTACACACTATGTCTACATCTCTTTTTTAGTATCTCCTTTCGCAGGTATGCTGGAAGAGATTTCTTTAGAAATAAGCATCACCTTTGTACTATTTTCTGTTCCTTTCTTCTTTTCTGTATTTAGTGTGTACATAAATTGTTAAATAAATAAATAAACAATAAAGAATATTCGAAAACAGCTAACGATTCATTTTGATAAACCATCGACGCAAATGTCAAGGAGTGACATACAAATACAATAATATTTAGTTCCGCTCCATTTATCTCGACGTTTCGCTAGACCAAGGAGGCTTTTATTAACGTTTTGTATTCCGGTTGGTCGACAGCTCCTAGAGTATGTGGGAGATACGTTCACGTTTCACTGCTACACATTTACATCATGTCTGTACACGCCTTGAATCTATAATCCAGTTTCAATATAGCAGTCTACCATTTTAAAGGAACCTGTGCGAACACATATTTTAATAGTAAAACGAAAAATACCTGCCTTGGACATGGAATTATGAACAGCCCGATATAAAATACAAAACAATACTTCAGCTAATACAAGAAATAAAATGTGGTATTTAGGGTTTTTATTAAAAACAATGAAACTTGTTTTTGGTAGTAGGAAGACGACGCTGGCAAATCCTAGTATACGCATAAGCTTAATTAAATTAAGCTTAATCCATACTAATATTATAAAGCTGAAGAGATTCGTTTGGTTGAACGCTCTAATCTAAGGAACTACTGGTTCGAATTGAAAAATTATTTCAGTGTTGGATAGCCCATTTATCAAGGAAGGCTATAGGCTAATATAACATCACGCTACGACAAATAGGAGCTGGGCATCAATGAAAAATGTTTCAATAATTTCAAGCGGACGAAGGTCGCGGGCAACTGCTAGTATTTATCTATCTATAACATTAGTATCAATGTATGTGTTTCTCTTAACTACAACTTAGTCTACCACCGATTCACCGCCTATGCACATAATGGGTGCTGTAACAAACCTTTCTACCTTACACTATTTCAAAGTAGTGTCTGACGGAAAGCTTGTAGTCCTTCAGTATGAGCTGCTGGTACATAAAAACGTTTTATTTTAGTCCCGTTAGCTTTAGAGAACTAAACAACTAACATTAAACATCATTCAGCAGGAAGATTATTATAAGTTTGATGTTGATGAAGGCTATAAAATTGTTCCTGTTATAACTGAGTCGAGAACAGATTGCGTTATAAAAGATATGTTGAAGGTGCTAAGAAAAGTATTAAATACTGTGGTTTCTAAAGAGTCTGATGAGGTTGAATCCAATAGTTCCTTAACCGTTAAAAATGATGAAGGTAAAGAGTTTTCGCACCTAATAAAGGAACTTTTAAAGACAATAACAATGATGGGACTAAACAAAGGATGCAAATTCATGTAATCAACAATCATTATAGTTAAGCACATTGATGGAACATTAACCGTGATATGACAAAATAAACAGTTAACAACTTTAGAGAATAAATTATTCCTTCCACGAATGTAACAGCATCGTCATAAAAGGGACTCGGTTATAACATTAATGTTTGACATTCATCTCGAGTATTCCTGGCGTCCTGGCATTGCAGAGAGTGTCCAAACACATGCGGAACGTCTGGAATATCGCAAATATTTGCTTGGACCAACCATTGCGAATTTTAAAGTGGTTATGTTTCTAGCTGATGAAACTGGATAGATATATAGAGCGCAGTACTATTCTAGTGTAGTGGTTGTAATGATTATTTTCAGTGATGATTATTTTCAGTATTTTCCGTAATCATGAATTTCTAACTATGACTATTTTCCTTGGAATTGTACAGGATATCAGGACGTACCACTTATTTGGATGTAAAATAGTTTTGCAACGTCATGGATTCCCTTTAAATGTTGCTAACAGAATTTCACTGAATAATTTACCAACGTCATATTAAAGCTTGCACTCGAAATTCACTTCACACGAAATCAATTTGGACCAATAGCCGGGCCATTAAGCGATCCGGCTGTGAGTGCTGGCCGTAATGAAATTAGCATAGCGCCCGTATATCATACGAGGGGAGAAAGGGTGTGGTGCACTGCACTAGCCACTACTTGCACCATACTACCTATTCATTCGATACCGGCTTGACTTGCAACTTGTTTTTGATTTTTATCCATAGAGCAGTCCAGCTACGAAAGATATTATGCTGAATGATGACTTCTCATTGTTGTGTTCAGAAATGTCACTTATAATTTTAATAACGGGACTTATTGCGTTCTCTGAATAATAAATATTTTCCATGAATAATACTTGTAATAGAGACGCTGCACAGAATCCAAAACAGAACCGCTAGCTATGACGTGAAAAAGTGCATCAGAATTTCATATTAGAAGCTTACGCATGATTACGCACAAGCTCCTACGTTTCCATGTAGCGGTTTAAAGTGCATATTATTGCACTTAATGATATTTTAACGTTTCTTGAGTCACTCATAGGAGTCCCGTTTATTCAATTTCGTTACCCGGCGACGAGCAAGTTAATGAGAATCTAGGGTGACTCATACATTACTCACGCGAGTTGTACCGGCTGGTACTTACTTGAGGCGCTAAATAGATTTAGTGGGTACTACAGATTATACCGGTTAGACGGTTACCAAAGGTATTTATATATACTTTCGAACGATAGACGGGACCATGCGAACATTCTTAATCTGCTGATGTACCGTCAAACTTGGCAATTACGCTATTAATTCTGCTTTAAGCTGTCATCAGATATAGGATCACATTTTTTTCTATGATGTTTCGTCTGATAGCCTCTCTACTGAGTGTTTTTTTTAATGTGGGCAATACTTTAGGGGTGTGTAGTACTCGTGAAAATAAGCAACATTTGCTATGGAACCTTTAGCAAAAAAATAAAATCGCGAATAAAATATCAGCTGCTCCACACATTATTGGTCGCGTAACTCGAAAAAATGTACGCAACAGCAGATTTTGAAATCACATTTCATAGTTAGCCCCACAAAGTTGCTCATATTTATGAGTACTTTACTCCCTCGAAGTATTGCCCACGTTTAACCAAACACCCTGTATAGTAGGGACCTTAATTCTCTGACGGTTAACTAATCATTCTTTAAAAGCGGACTATTCTAAGGTTAATAGCCGGTTTCTTGGATACAATCTCGGGCTTTGCCAACTTTTCTCATGTTCTTGAACCGTCTCTGAGAATCAGGAGCATTTTCGTTTGTTACACTAAATGCTTTAGTAATTTATCTTGAATCATTTGACATTTAACATAACATCTCGCCTATAATCCTCAAAGAGGAAGGCAAAAATGTTCCTAATAGTCAGTAAATCATTTAGTATAAAACTGATTGTTATTCGTGTCTGCTATGGTACGAGTTATTGAATCAATCTAAAATAGTCTTCGCCCGTAGCGAACCAAATGCATGTGTTAATTGTTTTAATGTTAATTGATGTGTTGCACGTGCACTAAATAAACAACGATAAAATCTACTATACATTACTATGCATTCCACACATATGTGAACTCTGTACTCTAATATCAAGTGCAGATAAAACTTATCGTTTGTGTTGCAATACATTATCTATTGAACCTTTATTTACATATTTCTTCTTATGCAATTTTCTACTAATCGCTTACTTAATACTATACGTATATAAGCCGTGACCTAAGATTTTGCAAAACAATAAACAATTTTATGTGCTGTGTCAAATTGTAACTTATGTTGTATGCAACATACTCGTAGCTCAAAATACAATTTCTAGCATATTTGAATATGGAAATGTGTTCCATATACTGCACATTGTAGGATGACGATGAATGGCATCATAGAACACTGAAAACAGATTCAATTTATAGCTATTACATATATATAGGGAAGGCCCTATTGATTTATGTCACGTCAGCGAATTCGATGACGTCTTTATTAATCAGTCTTCCTCAAATAATTATTACAAACCGCTACATATCATTTCTGTATTCCTGTTAGTTCTTCATAGGAATGTTCCTTGTCCAGTACTACAGCCTTTCAAAAATTTCTTCCAATAGGAATCGTAGCAGTATCTAGCGGTTCGTATCAGCAGACGTGTAATCACTGTCTGCAATGTAACATTATCTTCACAGCAGTTAGTTTGTGCACCGGAACGATACCACCATTATATAATACCATGTAAGCTTAAGGCAGAGGCTAAACGAGCGTAATTTTTTGAACTGTGACTCGCGTAAAATGAGTCGCGGAAATCACGCTACATTCGCAAAATGCGTCGCCGTGTGGTACGAACTCATTTTGCGTCGCCGTGTGGTACAAACAGGACTTTAGTATGAAACCGAAAGCAGCGTAAATTCCGCGACTCATTTTACGCGACTCACAGCTCAAAAAATTACGCTCGTTTGGCATCAGCCTTACCAACAGCTTTTACGTTGATTTACTTTGTACTTGCTCTAGTTTCCACCTCGTAAAGATAACGCTGGCTAGTAAAAAAAGCGGTTATTTTTTATAGATACCTGGTAGAGTAGTTAGTAAAAACATCTTTGTGTGAAAGAAATAAAAAAATAAGTTCCGAGTACTAACACCACTGATTGACATCCACGCAAACTGAAAGGAATTAAATTCATCATCACGTCAGACTCTTTCCTGTAATTTACAAATTGTTTACTTTATCGTAAACTAGACATAAATAACTACGTATTATGAATGATTTTCCTTCAAATTAACCTATATTCTATTAAACAAGAGGTTACAGAGTTATCATAAACAAAGTTGTATGATACTGTATCCGAATAAACAAAATGCATTTGTGAAGGGCGTTGACCTCCAGCCTTTCATGGTGCATGTGTGCATACGAGTACAACTCACTTGTAAAAATATTATTAATAAAATAGGAATGTCTGAATATGTATGCAGTACAGCGCAGCGTCAGTTCATCGACTTACAAAGAAATTGAATGGGGTCATACAAGGACTTGTAACTCTATTATAGTCGATAAGTCTCGTTAATATTGTATGTTATAAGGAAACTAATAATTTTGTATTATTTTGTGAACCGGGAGATGAGACACAATTCCCGAGAACAGAACTAACTCTTTTCCTGCTTCAAAATGGAGCACGATTATTTTAACTGATAAATAAAATTACCGCTGCCGTAACTGATTCACGGAAAACAGTAAACAGAAAATTAGAGGAAAGTAAACAAATTGACGTTTACTTGTATTTTAGTCGAGTCGTCTTGGAA
Organism: Noctua janthina; assembly: GCA_963576755.1. Classification (NCBI taxonomy): domain Eukaryota; kingdom Metazoa; phylum Arthropoda; class Insecta; order Lepidoptera; family Noctuidae; genus Noctua; species Noctua janthina. The sequence goes on from OY755055.1 coordinate 14,591,384, forward strand.
ATAAAAGAGCAAAGATGGTTTCGTTTGAGTCAGCTGTGTCTACAAAACATCTAGCTGTGCAATGCGTCATCCCGTTTCACTGTTACTTTATTTTATAAGGAAGTAATATATCTGTTAATTATACTGCGGTATAGAAATTAAATGAGTTCAACCACTCGTAGTATTTCTATCTGTGGTTGATTCCAATGAGGACAAGGATTACTCACGCGATGAAACATTATGGTTTTTTTCGGCGGCACTGAAATTTTACATTAATTTTGCACTAAATTTCAACCTTTCAGCCTGTCTTAAATATTTCCTGAAGATAACTTGAACAATTCCGGTACTGCTAAACTTAATCCACGATTTTGTAAAACATTTTAAATAGACTATACCAAGCGCAAAGTTCTAATCAAAACATAACATAGCAACACGAATTGAGACAGCAAACTTAACCTTCGAAAGTAACAAAAACTAAGCAGGTAACCGTTTCGGAGCATCTTAAAACCGCAAGACGTGAGATTAGTCAAAACACGATGTCTATGCTATCACAACAATGCATGAAAGCTATTAAACACTTGTCTCAACAAACCACTGTAAGTACTAGGAAAACATTTAGAAACAGAACTGAAGGCTATCTTAACGTCATCGTAGCCAAAAAACGTTTAAATTGTTCCATACACTTCCGTTTGAGATTTCTTTGTCTCGTCATTGGTATAATTAACATTAAGCCAAGACTGATAGTTTGAGAGTTTCATTTCTCACAATTCAAGTCATCAAGTAAAGATAATTTCTGTAATTGATCCATTTCTTCAAACTTATTTACAGTCACTTCACCGCGAGTAAAAACATGGCAACTGGAAATGATTCCAGTCTAGACAGATAAAACTAATATTTCATCGGTCGAGTATTACAATGAATGACTTCACGTATTTCAACAGCCATAAGACGTCAGTTACACTGTCTATTTATAAAGTACGGAGTAACTCTCCCGCGATGTTTTGATTTCGCGACAGCCCTACCCCTCAACTCCAGTAACTCGTCCTCATTTCGTTGTTAAACTCATATTTTTTCGTGCGGAAAATATTCTTACAATTTTTGCGTTATAAAAGAAATTGTGTCAAGTTTTAAAGGCTTCTATTCCTTCCTTGCCTTTGAGCCGTTACCGCAGTGTTATTTATTAAAATTAACGACGTTTCTTCGGTTTGCTGCACGTAATTTATGGCATGGCATAATAACTTTCAATAAAATTGTCAAGAGGGTGTTCGATGTTACTTTAGCTGAAATTATACTGCCTAATTGAATATTTATCAGTCCATATTGGAAAGGCTAATGTTTCTCACGGAAACATAATAACCCCTGGGTGAGTTAACGCGATAATTAAGCGAGTAACACACATGGTTAACGTGTCACCATTTATAATGGAACACGTGTTTTAGACGATTCATGATACTATCTGTGGACCAACGACTCCTTTGAGGAATAATAACAGAGGCAAGCTAAAAGTGTGGGATAGGCTTCAATTTATTCGGCCACTTGCAGATTTTATTTACTAATCCAATCAAACTTTGATGGGCAAAATAATAATGGTTACGTGCGGCATAAGCGAATACTACATAAAGCCAAAAGAACCATCCAAAGATAAGAAAAACTTTGTTTACAAATAAATCAACCCTGGAAAGGCTGGAGACCGGAAATATTAATACGATTGTTACTTCGCTTCGCCCCAATTTTGAGAATCTACTCAAGGCGAGAATACAAACACCAATATGTGAACGGGCGCCGACGACGTCCCACGGCCTATAATGCGGGAAAAAAATGTACGAAATAAATCTTTCGTCGAACACTTCTATTTACCCAATAACGTTTGCTTTCTTGACCTTCGTTGACTCATGGATGATGAGTCAGTCACGAAGCGATATTATCGAATCGTTATGCGAGTATTGACGCATCGGCTTCATTTGTTTGATATCAAAGTGTCATGTTCTTTGTGGTGTTTTGGGGCTATTCCATGTGTTGTTTCCATGTATTCGTTTTGTTGTTATAATCGAACCCTTGCAGAAATCGTTGGTTTGTATGTTTTGTTTATGTAAACGTGTCATTTCAATGTTTGGTTCTGGAATAACTCAAAGCTCTAAACATAACATGTAACAGATAATTTGGACGCTGCGAAAGCTGCTGATTGCAGGGTAATTTCTTAATTGATTGACCGTCTAATCCGTCTACAATTAAGTTATCGAGTTTCTTACTGTAATCCAAAATACAGCGGTTGTTTGGTAGCCTTTTTATTAATTGAAGTGCAGAGTGAAACTAACAATGTTAACTATCTTATCGCATTATTATCTGAATTTAGTTTAGTATGGGCCACAGTGCCCGCAGTGGCACAGAATAGATGTAGATAGGACTTTGCCTAACTTGAACCCTGACATTACGTAACAGTTTGCCATAAATCAATGGTGAAGCAAGTCTGTTGATTCCCGATAACGTCCATCAACTGATAAAAGTATTCTAGGAAAACATAAACATAATAAAATATTTCATTCTGATTGCTGTCATGATATTTAATGAGTCATACGGATATCAGAGTAGTGATTTATTTTTGTTCCTATTCGTCGGTGACTAACAATCTCAGGTCAGATGTTCCCATGATCAATACTTCCTTCGAGCAGGCTGTTATGCAACGTGATTCATTTGTGGAATGAAGACCGATCGTTGTAGAGATGCGTACGCGCTGGGTCGAGGGTTATGGGCGGTCAGTCGACGATCTTTCTTTCTTTACATTCGTTAGGGTTCGCACTGGTGTTACGCTACAGTAATTCATGTTTAATTTCGTGTTTTGTTGATGGAGATTTGTGATACGGTGCGAAAATTCGTACTTTGCACGGCCACTCGGAATCAAATCAATCGTGACGCATCGACTGACAAAACGTTTTATTTAGAAGTCATTAACATTCTAGGCGAGATTTGTAACTGTAATTAGTGTGATTGATAACTTTGTATGTTGAAATACAAATCCTTCCATTAACAACATTCTGCATATTAAAACAAAACGAGTTTATCGACATCGGCATTCCCTTGCCAGGAATATCTGACAGGATGTCGTACTCGGCACGATACGAGGGCAGAATATTAGCGTTCGTTATAACACGGCCAATTTATGTTGTGCACTTGTGACCTCTAGACGTAGCCGAGAATAGAGGACAGAACTGTGTTGTTTTAAACACAGAATTTATATGCATGCTCCGAGGGTGCACTCGTAGCCTCGTAGCGGGCGAAAATGCTGGATATTTATAACGGCATTACAGACACAGTTTGGTATTTTTAATCTGAGTTCTGATAACGGGTATTAGGATTCTGTAATGTTTTTTTCCTACATTCGAGCTAATGTATCTGTTGCTTGTTTTTGTTTACTTTGTGAGCGTTGATTTATGTAAAATTTTCTTGCACAACATGCATAAAATGTGGTAACGTGTATATTTTTCTAACGCCATGAATAGCTTTGTACTGCAACTTCTGTTTCTTATAAATAAAGCTGCATTCTAAAGTTTCAAGTTAATGTGTCAGGGTTCATAAATTCTGCATTGAGGTCTAGATTTTTTGCATTTTTTTGCTGTGGCAAGCATGTGCTGTCCACTTAACTTATCACATCCTTCATCCTTAGCACGCAAGAACGTGCTCAAGTGTTGTTTTTTCTTTAGGTCAGTGTAATGCGCCATACTGCCTTATTATTTTTAAATTACAAAAAAATACTGACAGCTTGTATCTCACTGTTCTGAAGTCATGTGCGGACTAAATTTTTTTATTTGAAAATAAGTTAGAAACACTTCGAGCTCAATTTTAACCGATTTGAAACAAATACATCATGTTTTAAAAATGAGGTTGCAATTTCCGTTAGAAAAGTTTTTTTGGCTTTTGTTCCTCTTCATAATCTCATCCTATTAACGAGATTTATGATGACGGCTATCACAACAAAATTCCGAACTTTGTGTTATGCACTTGTGTACTTTCCTTGTGTCAAAATACCAGGGCAGAGTTTAATGTTCCTCCTTTCCTTGTCCACAGAGCCGTCGGTAAAACATGTCTGCTCATCAGTTACACCACAAATGCCTTCCCAGGAGAATACATACCTACAGTGTAAGTATACCAAATTGTTGAATTTTAAATAGAATCGTTGAATTGCAGCACAGTTATGCTGAGCTCTTTACTAAAGTTTACCCAAATCAAACAAAATGTAACAAGATGGTGTTATATGAAAATGCTTTGTTGATGTTTTCCACCAACCAGACCAGAGACTTCATCAAAATGATTTAATTTGTTTAACAACGTACCTACAATCCAATCTGTTGGGTGGTTGCGATACTTGCGATGCCAAGAATGCTCTCCAATTAACTGATTTTATTGATGCACTGCCTGATACGCTTTTGTGAATGTGGTCTTGGAATATCAGATGCGAAACCAGTTTTTTGTTAGGAATTTTGACTTTTCCAACAGCACAACACATGTAACATGCAGCTTATTTGGCCATGAATCTTTATTAATTCAAAAGACAATTGCAAGACTTCCCCAAACTGTCATCAATAAGGGAGTGACGACAGTAATTGATACGGAATCAGCTGGTCCATTTAACGAGAAATAAAATATCCACCGCGGCATCTAAAATGCGGGAAATGTGGTGATGCATGATCAGCTCTAAGCAGATACTGAGTCGTTAAGTGTGGTCACCTCCTCAAAGTTGTATTTAGGGTTGAACCACATCTATCAGCACGTTCATGCTCGAATCCTTTTCTATCATCTACAGAACCGACATTTGCTAAAGCGAGAAACAGCGTGCTGCCGAGCGCATTTTCAATGCTGCCGCGTGCAATCTGTCTCTCGCTCCAGTAAATGATGGTTCTGAGCGACAGAAAAAGGATAGGAGTATGGGAAAACGCAGTTCCGTGCTGTTGTTAGACGTGGTTAAACCGTTAACCATCTCAGTTGACCTTTATCTGAACCGCAAACCTTTAAACCTCCTCAGATTCGACAACTATTCGGCGAATGTGATGGTGGACGGCAAGCCTATCAACCTGGGTCTATGGGATACGGCAGGTCAGGAGGACTACGACAGGCTGCGACCGCTCTCCTACCCACAGACCGATGTCTTCCTCATATGCTTCTCGCTCGTCAACCCAGCGTCGTTTGAGAACGTCAGGGCTAAGGTGGGTCCTACTTCTTTCTGAAGATTCTGGTTCTTTGATCATATTATATAAGAGGATGCGTCTCAATTATATATAGTAATTAGGACAGTGCTGGATCAGAGCCTCGTATATCATTAATCCAGTCTTCTAAATTGGAAATGCGGCGATGAAGAAGATGAAACCTAGTAAAAAAAAATGGTGTCATAGGTGGCATGATAAAAAATTATGAAATCAAACTAGTTTTAGAAATTAGGTACGATCTTGTACTACATAATGATACTTAGGTATTGCATGTATTTTATTTTAGTTAACCAGATACAACCGATTGTAAACAAGGGAAACTTTATGACCATCTAGCCTGCGCAGTTATGTTATCTCGTTAAAACGTGCTGAAATAGGAAGTCGTCGAATCTTCGTAACGACTGATACAATGTCGTAAAGTTGTACATGCACGCATGTGCCCTTGCTACTGTTCTTTGTTCTTGACTTGATGCATGTCACCAAATTATTATTTCTATGGAATATGACTCATGTAATCAGGAAGTTCAACTTAGCCGAGTTAATCGAAAATCTTGACAAGATTCATTACCTTGTGAAGTACCTATTGGATTTATGTGTTTCACTAGTGTCCACGAACACGCTGCTTATAACAAATCATGTATGGCGAGAAGAACAATAATAAGTTCAAGATTAGACCACGATAATAAACAACCGTGAGAGGTGACAAGAATGGCTTTTGTCTTGCGGTGGTTTACCGTCCGGTACCAATACTCATTGGCTGTAAAAATAACAAATTAACAATGACATTTCACAATAATTAGTCAGAAGTCCGAAAGAATGACAACCAATAGGAATCGCATTACCAGAAACTCGGTTGTGGCGGAAAGTAGGAAATCACTCCATGTAGAAACGGTTTCAGCCAATGATATTATAAATAAAAAAACGTAGATATCGCACTAGCGCGAAAATGGTTGCAGACAAATTCAGACAATTGTCTTAATTTAAGTACTTCAAGCGCAATAGCTATCTCTTTCTGTATCATACGTTCCGTATTATCTATCGCAGTTGTAACAACGCAACGATAATTGTACGCCGCTCGGTATGAACGTAGCGTGTCATTCTTTATAATATCATTGGTTTCAACTGCATCCGCCCATCCGGTTCAACTGAAAGACAACCCGAATATACTTGAGAAATGGATAAACACATGATGCTCATAATACTCGTGTTAAGCTGCAGTATTTCGATTTGCGAGTGTCCAAATAAACTTCTAGCATAAGCATAAGCATAATCAGCCTATTAATGTTCCCACTGCTGGGACGCAGGCCTCTTCTCTATGAGAGGGAACTTCTAACCAACTAATATTGTGTTCGGTACATTCCAGTGGTTCCCCGAAGTGAGGCATCACTGCCCGTCGACGCCCATCATCCTGGTCGGCACCAAGCTCGATCTTCGCGAAGACAAGGACACCATTGAGAAGCTGAAGGACAAGAAACTTGCGCCCATCACTTACACACAGGTATATTTTTTAGCCTTGGATTCTGAGCTAACCCTTTCAGATCTTAACTGTTAAGTCTCATGCTGTTCTTGTCCCAAGATACTGGATCGGCACAATATATTTTTATTGTAAATAATCACTCGTTTATTACTCAGTCAATGGTTATAATAATCAATCTTATATTCACAAGTGTTTCATGTTTCATCACTTCTCTTCATTTGGTTATACTAAGAAGTAAAAAGAAATCGTTTGGTGCCTTTTTATTTTTTCTTCAACTTGCGCCTCTTTTAAAGTTTTATTATACTCATTTCTTACTTAATGCGTTCTTGTCACTCGACAGTTAGCTTAGGCCAAGATCATTGTAAATGTTAACAGCTATTGTTCACGGTTTTAAGGGACATCGAACCATAAACTTATACCCCGTGGTAAATACATAAAACAGCGGTTCGATATTATGGGTGTCGAACACAGAAATATATATACCTAGTCTAGGTATCTATACCTGTGGTGTAGAAAGAGCCTTCACGAAACCGAAAGGCAATTGTTTTGTTCTCCCGGTTATTGCGATAATATTTTTGCCCTGGACCATACCTGGGAGCCTTCTTGTTGCGAAGATATTTCAGGTCAAAGTTTGTTTTTTTTTTTAAAACAAGTTTTTATTGTTATAACTTTATTTTGAATACTTCATGTCCCATGTACAAATGCGTCCATCACCACAATGTTTTAAATGCGTTACACTGAGTCCCACCGTTAATCGTGTTTTTTTTTTATCCCAAAAATAAAACTCGTTTCCCAGCAATCATTTTTTTGTAGAGTAACTTGGTTTGATGCAAAGAATGCTTGGTTGACGGCTTCGTGAAGGGTCCGTATACACCTTGTATTTTGACAGAGTAGGTTTTATATGAAAATCTATACGGATGACGGAACGTATCGAACTCCTATTTTGCAGGAATCAATTTTAACGTCGGTGACCCTTACTGTCTGTATTCAATGCAAAATAAACACATACTCCAGACCAACCAATATCCTGAGAGTGGCGGTACGCAGGCTGAAAGCCAGAAACACCGCCCCGGGACCCGATGGCTTGCCTGGCAAAGCCTGGGTCCTGGCCTCTGAGGCTCTCGGGCCCCGACTGGAAGGGCTCCTAAGCGCATGCTTGGAGAGAGGCCAGTTTCCGCTTCGTTGGAAGACGGGGAAGCTGGTCCTCATCCGGAAACCAGGGCGCCCTGCGGACTCTCCGTCCGCATACCGGCCCATCGTGTTGCTCGACGAGGTGGGCAAGCTCTTCGAAAGAGTCATTGCCAACCGCCTTGCCGAGCACCTTGCGGGGATGGGGCCGGATCTTGCGGAACACCAGTTTGGTTTTCGCAAGGGGCGCTCCACGGTGGACGCCATCATGCGCGTGAGAGCCCTCACGACGGGGGACGCGGTGTCCCGGGGCGGGGTCGTCTTGGCGGTGTCTCTTGACATCGCCAACGCCTTCAACTCCATGCCCTGGAGCTGCATTGGGGAGGCACTCCGGTATCACCGGGTGCCAACCTACCTTCGTCGTGTGGTCGGGGACTACTTGACGGATAGGGCCGTGATCTACCCTGGTCAGAGCGGAGAATGGAACCGGCGAGAGATGTCGTGCGGTGTTCCACAGGGATCGGTTCTAGGACCGGCCCTGTGGAACATCGGTTACGACTGGGTGCTGCGCGCCGACCTCCCTACCGGCGTCAGCGTAGTTTGCTACGCTGACGACACGCTGGTACTGGCACAAGGGAGGTCGCACGAGGCGGCGGCCGAAAACATGACACGCGGGGTTGCGATAGTCGTGGATAGGATCCGGCAATTGGGTCTCGAGGTGGCATTGCACAAGTCCGAGGCCATGTGTTTTCATGGGCCTCGGAATGCGCCACCGTCGGGATCCCTACTGACGGCGGGAGGGGTTTCCATCGGCGTCGGGTCGACGTTGAAGTACCTAGGACTCGTCCTCGACAGCCGGTGGAACTTCGTGGAGCACTTCCGACGTTTGGCTCCCAAACTGGAACGGACAGGGGCTGCCTTCAAGCGGCTCTTGCCCAACCTGAGGGGTCCAAACGCCTCCTGCCGGAGGCTATACGCGGGGGTCGTGCGGTCCATGGCTCTTTACGGGGCCCCGGTGTGGGCGCGTTCTTTAAGGCGGCAAGCCGCCCACTACCTGAACGCGCCCCAAAAGGTGATAGCCATAAGGCTAATCCGGGGGTACCGCACGATCTCCGGCGAGGCGGCTAGCCTCCTTGCCGGATTGCCGCCATGGGATCTGGAGGCGATACTCCTCGCGCGCCTGCATGAATGGCGCGCGGAGGCACTACGTCGGGGGGAAACTCCGCTGCCGCGGCAAATTGCCGCTCAGCGGACAGACCTCCGGCGTGATATCATGGCGACATGGAGAGAGCGACTGTTGCAACCCCGTGCAGGGCACGCTACCATAGTGGCGATAAGTCCCCTCTTTGAGGAGTGGCTAGAGAGGCGCCACGGCGCCCTCACCTACCGCCTGACGCAGATCCTCACCGGACACGGTTGTTTCGGGAGGTTCTTGCACCGAATCGGGCGGGAGGAAACGCCCGGGTGTTTCCACTGCGAGGATCGCCCGGAGGACACGGTGGAGCACACCGTAGAGGTCTGCCCCGCTTGGGCGGAGCACCGCCGCGTCCTTGTAGCGGCGATTGGCGGCGGCGATCTCTCGCGTCCGGCCCTGGTTCAAGCCATGGTCCGGAGCGAGAGGGAATGGGAAGCCGTCACCTCCTTCTGTGAAGCAGTCATGCTAGTGAAGGAGGTGGCGGGACGTGAGAGGGAAAGAACCTCACGTCCCAGCCGCCGCGGGAGACGCCCTGGGCGTCGGGGGTCACGTGGTGGCTCCCGGCCACCGTAGGCGCGGGCCTGTGGACGGCGAGTTATGGGCTAGCTCGCCGTCCGGCCGTCTTATGACGACAGGCCGTGTCGACGGCGCGTTCGTGTTCCACGCGCGCCTCAAAGAGATGTCAGCAACCGAGTAGGGGTCCGCATGGGCCGATGCCTGCCAGAGCTGCGGGATTGTTCGAAAGAGACACCGTGGCCCTGGAACACAAAGGGCAAAGAAGGAACATGGATGGGTTTTAGTCAGTACAAGTCTGACACTCCCTTCCGCTCCGCCCAGAGTGGGGGGGGTCATTTGATGATTTCCCATCCAAAAAAAAAAAAAAAAAAGACCAACCAATATGTGCTTGACACTTGACGTATTTGCGCGGCGCCCTTAGTTATATCCGAGGTGGGAAACGTAACCTGTCGCCCGCAGGATATTACAAATGTTCGCGTACGTATTGCGAATATTATGGCGTTTCATCTTATGCGTGTGGAACGTCGTTTACGATTACGTGACATGTATTTGTGTTGGATTGTCGTTAAAATTATAGCAGAGCGACTGGTCCTTCACTTTTCTTAAAAATGTATCTTCGGAGTCTACGTTTTTCATATGCTATTTTTATTTCTATCCTCCATCCTATCGGTATTACAAACGTATTTCAGTTTAAATAAATAGCCTTTACGTGTCAAGCTGTCTGTTCCTGTAACTGTGTTTAATATTGCAGCGACAGAAGAGTTTTGTAGGAGACTTCGCGTTTTAATCAGAGTTTTATTTTGTATTTCCTTTTCCAGGGTCTCGGTATGTCGAAAGAGATCAGCGCGGTGAAGTACCTGGAGTGCTCTGCGCTGACGCAGAAGGGGCTGAAGACGGTGTTCGACGAGGCCATCCGTGCCGTGCTCTGTCCCGTGCAGCCCATCAAACGGAAGCGGGGCTGTAGAATGCTCTAAGGATTGTGTAGCACTGTCAGATAAGGTATGGAAACTTTATAAAGTAAATTAATTCAAATTCAAGTTTTTAAATTTCCATGAATATTTATTTCTAAGGCACTTAAAGGGCCAAATTTGCGCCAAGTAACGGGTTTTTTAAACATTTTTCTTCCTAACTAAATAATCAATGAATAGCACCTACGATTAGATATGGAGTGGAATGGACACCAACGCGAAAACGGTTACCACTTATTCAGTACATCATTCTGAGCCCCCCACATAGAAATTTTTCATCGGTTATAAAAAAAAAAAATCTGCTGTTTCCTACAAAAGTGCAATACCTACACGGTCAAAATGTATGGAATAGTTGTTTTTTTTTTTTGTTATTCAGATCAGTTTAACCCTTCGAGGATTACAGGCGTAATGTCATGTTGAACTTTAATAAGGTAGCCTCATACATCGAAAGGTTTCTATTACATGCACCTCTCAAACGAGCAATGATCGTTAATCTTGGAATTCTTCGTGATCGATTATTGACTTACATTGATGTCTCATTGTCATAATCGTCAACGACGTCATCAATTGGGAGTAGTAGCTATTGAAGTTTTGGTTGTTTGTGGTAATAAAAGGAGGCCGAGTGACAGTACTGTCACTAACACAAATTGAATAAGATCGTTCTTTTTCTTAGCGTGTCGATGGCAAAAAGTTCAAATGTTATGCTTAGCCCAAAACTCTGCCACGCTAACCCCACTCACTGATGCAGTAATCAGATCATCAAGTGCACAGGAGATATGGCATGCGGTGCAAGATGGCGCGGTGGGCCGTTGTCTGTGGGGACACGCCGCATGCGCACTTGAGGTCTGAGCCGTCCGTGGGGTGAACCCCCATCTGCAGAAATTGTCTTTGGTCCGGCCGACTTGGGTTCGAAGTCTGTTTAAGGATATCCAAGTGGGCCACGGCAACGCGTACCTAGGTGGAAGGTTTTCTGATGGATCATTAAAGATATAAGATCGTTACATCAGCATCATTATAACATATAATCATCATCCATCAATTAGTACATATACACCAATCGATTGGCTAACCAATTTGTACATAAAATTAACACTTCTTATTTTTGTTTACAGATAGCGTAGTACAGACGTCGATGCCAGTGTATACAGCCTAGCTTACAATAGCGCACCAACATCATTATAATGTGCAAAACACGAGCGCTGTAACTGAATGGACTGCAATAAATGCATACATAGATGTTAATTTTTACTGTTAAAGTACGCATTATTAATTAATATGTAACGTGGGTTGGTGTGAGTGAGGTCCGTTTAATGTATAACGCTTTTTTATATCGGCCGGATATTCTCGTCACTGGCAGTTTTTTGTAGGCTGCACTTGATGACCTTTGCCAAATCGTTTGCAGATGATTTTCTGTGGATGTCACTGGATTCTTTATTCAAATTGTGTCGTTTCCTTGTCTGTATGTCGTGGAACTGTCGTAATACTTGTGAAGTTCTACCTCAAGCCAATAATTCATGATATTTGTACATTATTCCAAAGCATAGCCATACCACCGCCTGCCAGTGACTGCTAGATCCAGTGTAACTCATATTTGGGTGCTTTATCACGTAACTTGACCGTCGCCATTACGAAAATGTAATTACATTCCTACATCTATGATAATTTCGGGTACAAATTGTTTAAACTTACTTCACCGTCGCTTCTAAACGGTTGGTTAAAAAAAAATTGAATTGTTGAAATTTGTTTTTGCCAGAGATTATATTTTTCGATTTATTATTGCTTTATATTTGTTTCCACATTGTTATGTATATCAATGTTTACAGTCGACTCAAACTCGGATACATTTTCGTCCTTATTTCTAATGTGTTAAGGTTCAAATTGTGTACGAGTTACAATGTCGGCTTGTACTAGTGGCGTAATAAGTACAGCATTCGTTCGTAAGAAAATGGTTAATCATTAAAGTTTCGTATTCATTGTATATTTAATTAATTAAAAGGTTATAATATGTACCTATGTATGATGTAAACTGTATTTCGTTTTAATACGCTACGCAGAATCCAGGATAAATTGACTTCGATGTGATTTGTAGGTTAAAGTATCTTAAATAAGTACCCACTGTACTGTACAAAACTTAAAACCCAAGCACATAATCTTGCATTTACTAATTCATTCGTAACATTAAACAGTTTCTAGTAAACTCATGCTGAAGTCGAATTTGATTGGAGTCAGAAACTAAATGGAAAGTCATTTGGTCAATAATATGCCATTTCATAAGAATATAGCTGTTGCGTTTATCAAGCTGTGTGAACATTGCATTTTGAATCTTACGCCGCCGTCACACGTAGCATAATGCAACGACTGTATTTCATTATTGCGTATTATTTCTCTAAATCGGCTAAAAGCTTAAGAGTATAAGCGCCCGCGTGAATGGTCAATACTTAGATACATATCGTTGGTAAAGTGTAGCTATGCTATCGTGGCGTCTTTATAAAACTAGAGGCGATAGATTTGCGATTTTGAACCTTATATCTGTAAGAATAGTCAATTTTATCATACCGACTTGTGCAAAACTTATCGTTTAGTTTGAAGTCGCAGAACTATGGCCACTAGCGCAGTTTTCAATAAGCAACAAGATTGTATCGCAAACGTTTAGTCTTCTAAGGCTAATGTGAAATCCGCACAACTACTTTTAGCATTACCCGACCGAATCGCGATGGACAGCATTCTGTTCAACAATGTCTCGTTCGCCGACCATCTCCATTCGGTCGCATTACTGTCACGGGAGGCATTTTTCGCTAAAAATGTGATAAACGGGTTTAGGCTCTAATTGGCTGTCTAGAGGCATTTTTACACGGCCTCTAGATACGAGACGCTTTTTTTACCTTATACGCCTAACTTCACGATTGTCGTAGACTCTACAGATCGTTTCTTTTAGTAAATAAAATGGCACTAAGTTAATTACTGTCTAAATCCACTCCTAAAATATAAATGTTAAAATAAGGAAAACAGTACACGTAAGTTTGTGTTTAAGTGCAATTGTTGTTGCTTGTCACCGAACGCGGCACGCCGTCTATAACTAGATGCCATAGAGTTTTATTCTTTTAAAAAAGTTTTTTTACTATTGAATTTTTACTCTTCTGATTCTAAATTTAAAAAAAGCTCGAACAATTGCACGGAACATCCCTAGCGGTAAGATTTTAATGTATGTATTGTTCAGATGCAAATATTTAGAAGAATCAGCATGTAAATACCGGTAATTTAGTATTAAATACAAAAATAAAATACACACGCCATTTTCTTTGGTGTAAAGTTTTTATACTAGATCCATTTTTTTCACAATGTATGGACTTTCTAAAACTAATGCAAAATAAATAATTTCATGTGTAGTTTTATGTATTCTCGTATCGTAATACGTTTATGGTTGAATGGACTAACTATATTATGTCTAGTTATAAAATATATAATTTTAATAGTAGGTCAACAATATAATAAACATGTTGAGGTAGTGATGGGAGGAGATATCAAACATAAATAATATTTTTAAACATGAAACAGATGCGATATTAATGTCAAGGAAAAGACGTAATATTTGTCGATATTTTTTCAACAGGAAAAATGTGTGAAGGGGTCTTTAGCTCTTTAGCCAATGAATCGGCAACAACATATAATCTATAATTACTACACCGTACCACAAGACGGTTGTTCTAAACTCTGTATATTAATTTAGTGTGTCTGTTAGTCCAAATTTCCTTAAGTATATAATTTTTAGTGTATGTTAGGCACTTTTATTTGTATCAGTGTTATGTTGTCACCTTGTTGAGTACTGTATTTTTCGATATGTAGTCACCTATGCCATGTACTGCATTTGCTTTCTTTCAAAGTAACAGCTTGTATAATATTATTATTTTTATACAAAATTGTATATGTATAGATATGCGCTGTGTCTATAGTTCGATTGATATGATAGTTAGATAACGCTGTCGAGTAATTCTTCCAAATATTGTAAAGCCTCTGAATAATTCAAAATATATTTATATTAACTGTTCAAACTATGTGTTTTATTTATGTACGTATCCTATGTATCTCGCTATATTCAGAATAATTGATTGGTTTGTGGGTCTATGATCTTAGAATAAATATTTATAAATACCCTTGACCTTAAAGCAAGTCTTGTTGCCATTCTACATATGTGTAGATAAAAGTAGTCGTTGTTAATTGTAAATAAAAATTACGCAACCTTGGTAACAGATATCAAAAGCTACTGGAGATAATGTAAAAAATATTGTACGTATGTAGAGTTAAAAAAATAATCATGTTGATACTGTTGCTCGCGATTGTGCTACAAGCGAATGATAAGAAAAAATCTTTAGTCTTCATGATAATAATTAAGCCAAACTTGAAACTCTTTCCTTCCTTTCCTGCCTCTCAACTCCTAGTAATTTATCTGTCAGATAATACAAATTCCGTTATTATTTATTTTGTAGAGAAATACCATACCATATCCAGATATAAAATAACCCTGAAAAGAACTACTTTCGTGTTATATAATTGAGTTCCGCAGTTAGAACTGATGAATGTACAAATTGAACAGTACAAAGTTCGGTCGTCATCGCCTCATACAGCTATCATGATTGCATTCAACAGCTGTTATATGTCAAGGCTCTTAAACAACACATAAAATGGACATACACTGTACATTGTACTAATTAACCAATTTAAACCCACAGAAAAAACTAGAAACTAGTACAAAAGTGACCAATATGAACTTTTATAGTTCGAAGTAATCGTTACATATAAGTGATCATTCAAAGATCTATTGCGTATTGTAGTTTCGTCCAACCACTATACCTTGACCTGCCCCTCCTCTCGAAATAGAACTGCCAACTAAGTTTGAGGCGAAAAATACAGTTCAGCGTAAAATGGACGGGAATAAAGATAGTATTCACGAGACGTTTTGTAATCAGTCGGTTGGTTGGCGCTGCCAGTGAGCAGTCCCCCGCGTCTGTCCCGAATTAAAAGCAAAAACAGTAAAAAAACGTGCTACCAAAAAAAAATACTTTAAATCTATAACTGTAAAGTTCATTTTTTAAAATGTCGAAAGTGCTTCTGAGTAAAGAGTTGCCTGATATTGAGGTTAGTGATTGTTATTTCTATTTAACTAGTAATGTTTTAGTTTTCGATAATTTGAAAACACATTTTCGATAAATTGATGAGTCGATAGCTAATAATTGATAAGGTGAACTGGTTGTTATGTTTCATTAAGTAACTGATGCTAGAATAGTGCATACCTAGTTAGCGCAAAATGGATAATACTTGAGTTCTTTTTACCCGACTACGGCGGAGGCCGAAGCGAGTGTTAAGTTTTGCATCAGTCAGTCAACAATAATATTTTATTCAAAATCCGTCAATATACAAGGTGTTTGGATAAACGTGGGTGAAGTACTCATAAATATGAACAACTCTTACTATGGGGCTAACTATGAAATATGATTTAAAAATCTGCTGTTGCCTACATTTTTTCGAGTTCGCAACCAATAATGTGTGGTTGATCACATAGTAAAAGTTTCTAACTTTCATGAGTACTACACGCCCCAAATACATGGCCCACGTTTAAAAAAACACCCAGTATAATTATTATTCATTCTGTATACTTAATAATAATAAATGACTCAAAAAGTAGGTAAGTACCTAATTCCGCGTAGTAATTGCAGACAATTAACACGAAGTTGTACGATTGTTTAAAATTTTAAACTCAACACATTTCACATGTTTGACCGAGGCCAATGTTTCTTGACACATTTGTAAATAGAACTTTGGTTGGCGTGATTAAACTAAGCTATGTGTTTATTTAAACTAAGTACAACTTCGTTTAAAGTAGTACCACTCGCGACTTTCATTGCGGAGTAGTACCATTGTCTGCCTGTCCCTTAGGGGGTCTTCACTTGTTTCTCAGACTTAGTTATTGGTACCTTAAATGGAACTAAAGAAAACCATAAAATAAAATAAAAATGTTCTTGGACAAAACTTAGGGCACCCTAAATTAAAGAGCCGTCAATCTTGTTTTGTCCTATAGGCACAGAATACTTAATAGTTCAAGCTATAGGGGCAGACAGTGATGGAGCCCAAGTAAACAGATTTGTATTTTCAGCGATTCCTAATGACTTATAAAGCGCTCTGAAAGGCACTTGTTCTATAGATTCCTTGTAGATTTCGTATACACAGACGCCAGCACATCAAGCTACTACAATCTGTCTTTATTTAATAGATTTTCAACTTTATCGCTGAGGAATTAGGTTCAAGGTTGATTGGGAAAATTTAACAGTTTCGGGTAGGTTGATGTGCTGCCGTCTGTACCAAATATGATACAATAAATAAGTTACAGTGGTGTAATAAATACATGTCAAAGGCTATCTTTTGTTATAGATATGTGTAAAACATTCTTATTAATCTATGCATTTCAATCAAGGCTAAAATCTACATCATTCATAACGGTTTCAAAGTTGTTTTAATGAATCTCCATAAATATTATTATTTTGAAAACACAATGACCAATAATTGTTCATTTACCGTCAGGCACATACTTAATAATGACCAGCATCAATAATACAATTGATATCAAAATGTTTGAAATTCTTATTAATTAGGTTATAATATATTATATACAACATTAGTTTTAGTATATGCGAAACCTGAAACACGTGTCTAGTATTTTTATGTACAAAATTACAAACCTGTATCATGAAAAATCACAAAGTTATAAGCTTGTTATGACCTGTTTGTCCGCACGAAAAACGTGGTCACCACGTGGCGCCGCCGCGCGCGCGCCTCCAGCGTCGTCTTGAGCTCATTGATAATAATAATTTGGCAGTAGGTACCTAAATGATTGCGATAGAGGTACTTAGTGTCGCTTGGTGTCCAACTTGTAACCTTTTTAAATATTTTGGGACAAAATATAATATGGTTTAAAAAATATTGGAATCGATTCAGTTACTTATTCTGAACAAACTATATTCAGGTTTCGCATATACTAAAATAATGTTGTATGTATATTTTTTATAAATATGTATATTATATGTATAAGGTCTAACTATTCATACACGTTATATACATATTTTATGATTTTGTTTTTATTATTACTTATTTTTATTTCTTATTATTTTTATTCTTCTTACTTTCTTATTAACTTGACCTTACCGATTAGTAAAGATATTTGTTAACCATTCCTTACTGAATTTCAGAACCTATTAAGGCTCAATCCGACGGTAAAGCCGTACACCAACTTGGTTCCTTCAGCCCAGACTAAGAAGAATAAACAGCATTGGAAGAGGAACGAAGACAGAAAGTGCAACGTGAGTATCAGGACTATCCGGGTATTTTTGGCGAGGCGTTTTTGTTTTGTATGAAAGCTGTGTTCAAGACAGCTCTCGAAGTCCATTAATCACGTCAGTCTTTCGAGCCTCCTCGCCCCTTGGTGAGATGCCGTGAGATTTGGCTCAACCCCTTCCCCCCCAAATCCAAACTTGATACCACTACCAGTATGTTACGACCGTTATGAGGAACATCCATTAATGGGGAGGGGAAGGGCGGGGGGTTGAGCCGAATCTCACGAGGGAGAGAGGGGGAATCTCGATAAATATCACGAAATTTTCTCCCCGTAGGGAACAGTGTAAAATTGCGAAGAAACTGGGTTTAATTTGGATCAATTGTAGGCTAAGATTAGGGAATGGGAGTCATTATCATCTGCCTAACCTTTTCCCAACTATGTTGGGGTCGGCTTCCAGTCTAACCGTATATTTCTAAGGAACGACTGCCTATCTGACATCCACAAACCAGTTATTACTGGGTAATACGATACCCCTTGGTAAGACAGCTTGTCAGAGTTTTGGGCCACTGACTACCTGTAACAAGTGTCAAAGATCTACAAATAACAGCCAGGACAAGACTTAATTCGTGTTATCCGAGGTATGGAGGAAACTCTGTAGGTAATGGGTCCCATCCACGGATCAACCTAGGCAAGCGTGGCTCAACCTGAAAATCAACTCGAGCGGCTGTTATTATTTAGACACGATCTCCTCACATGGGGGAATGACTACACTAAACGACGCGGAATCGGCTTCAGACGGTCAGTAAGCCAGTCGGCGTTAAGTACATTCTGTTTAGTTAGTCAGGAATATTTATGCCAAACGTCAATCTCATTCAACAGGCTGTTATGCATCAGCTACAGTACAAGTAGGTATCGTGAGAGCACCGATGCATCACGCATGATAAGCAGGCGTTAATTTGTAAATTTATAGATCACTAGCTTAGCTGCGCTCGCGTGAAGTAAGACAATTGTCCCACGGGATCATACTACCGGGATAAAAAGTATCCTATGTGTTAATCCAGGTTACAAACTATCTGTACGTAAAATTTCATCCAATTCCGTTCAGTAGTTTTTGCGTAAAAGGGTAACGAACATCCATTACAACCACAACATAATATTAGTAGGATAGGAAGCAGGTTGTTCCACTTTGCCATGGTGCCGATGGCTTAAGCCAAGACAGAAGGTGCATAGAACATAGGCTATAAACAACATTTAGTAAGTGCAGATTGAAGAAACTTGCATTAGCAGTAGGTAGGGTCATTGCGCCGGTTAGCGACCAGTTAGCCCACATAAGATGAGGAAAAAAAAATGTTGTCTACACGCAAAATAGTATATGTTAATGTGAATTTGTCCCAAATATAATCTAGTTTGTATACAAAACATAAAATAAAATACATTAATACACAAATATTTATAAAATGCTGAAAAAGTGAAAATATAGCGAAAACGTCGGTTTGCGACCATTTTTATCAGTTTACGACCACCAGTGAGCTGGTTTGCGACCGCTATTTTAATATGAAAAATATGCCATTAAAACAATTATAATCGCTTTAAAAATATTTTAATATTTGCCTCTTAATAAAAACAAACATAGTAATCCTTTGGTGTAATGTTTTCTTATAATTAAAAAATAACAATCTTCCATTTCGTAGGAACTTAGTCATAGCTGTAATAGAATTAACAATCATTAGTCAAACAATATCCTAAATATGTAGTATAACATTTAAAAATAATCTACATCAATATTTTCTAGTCAATCTGGTTTAAAATTATTTTAGGAATCATATTCCGCGTTTCAATAAGTTGTTGCTGGAAGAAGCCATACCTGACGAGCGGTGCAACAGTTCGCTGGTGCCCATTTTTTAAAATAAAGGTGATGTGCAATAACTATAGAGGAATAGCATGAAATAGCGCATAGTATGAAAGTTTGGGAGAAAGTTTTTGAAAGGCCGGCAAAGCTTCAATGTGGCTGTCGGCTTGCACCAAGGGTCCGCTCTAAGCCCTTACCTCTTTCTGGTGCTAATGGACGCACTTACGTCGGACATCCAGGAAGAGGCTCCCTGGTGTAAGCTGTTTGCCGACGACATTGTGTTGGTTACTGAGAGTGACCTAGAGGTCCATAGCAGATTGGAGGTGTGGTGGCAAAGACTGGAGAATGTTGGCCTGAAAGTCAGTAGGACCAAAACAGAATACTTATTCTGTGATTTCGGCACTCTCCAGTCCTGTGCCCATAACACTTTCCGGAACGCCCATACCGATCTGTCCGATTCGATTTTCGGTACCTCGGGTCGCTTCTCCAAAGGGATGGCGAAGTAGACCGAGATCAACTCAGGATGGATAAAATGGCGACAGGTCACTGGAACAATTTGTGACCCACGGATGCCCCTCAAGTTAAAGGGCAAAATATACAAATCCGTGATTAGACCTGTCGTACAGTATGGATC
Organism: Noctua janthina; assembly: GCA_963576755.1. NCBI lineage: Eukaryota > Metazoa > Arthropoda > Insecta > Lepidoptera > Noctuidae > Noctua > Noctua janthina. Next base: position 14,611,652 of record OY755055.1, read on the forward strand.
GGAATGCTGGGCTGTGAAGAAAGAAGATTGCATGTAGCAGAGATGAGAATGTTGAGGTGGATGTGTGGTGTGACAAGAATGGATAAGGTAAGGAACGAGTACCTATATTAGAGGAAATTTAAAAGTTGCGCCAGTTACAGAAAAGTTGAAAGGGAATCGACTCTCTTGGTATGGACATGTGATGAGGAGGGACGAATCTCATGTCACTAAAAGAGTGATGAATATAAACGTTGATAAATGGAGAGGGAGAGGAAGACCAAAGAAACGATGGATGGATTGTGTGAGGAATGATATGAAAGTTAAAGGAGTAAATGATAGCGTGACGGTTGACAGAGGAGATTAGAAGAAAAAAACGTTTTGGGCCGACCCCAAGTAACATGGGGCAGGGGCAGGAAGATGATGATGATATTCAGCGTTTCTTATTCATAATTAAGCCGATCTTGTATCGTGGTCGTTGGGATCTGATAGTCTACATATTTCTCTTATTCCCTTCCCTTCTTTTCGGATATCATCGAGGGCTTTTTTCAGGGCATCTTCAGTGTACTGGACAGTCTTTTTTTTTCTTTTTGTCGACTCTGAATTATTTGGGAGCTCCATCTAAAACAAAAGTAATAAAAAATAATTTATTGTTGTTTTTATGACTAATTTTGTTTTAAACTTATTTTGTTTTGAAATATAATAATATTTAGTTTTCGACAGATTATGTACAACCACATGGTTGCTTGCTAAAATAATTATTAAACAGACCTTTCAATAATATTTAAATATTTTTTTGATTTGGTTGGTACCAAATCAAAAAAATCAGACGTGGTCGCATACTCAATGAACTTTCATACTTATTTCTGTTAGCGGCCGTTATTTCTCTCATACTAAATTATGGTGGTCGGAAACCAATGTCTTTATTTCGATTATTTTGGTTTACGACCACCTGTTTAGCATCCAATTTTGTACGTAAATTAAACAAAGTTCTTTCAAAGAAACTGGTGGTCGCTAACCAAAGTACTACAAAAAAAACCTTTTACAATACTACATTCAAAATTGTAACAGTCCTGTATGAAGCATTAGGATCATATTAATCAAAATAGAATAATGCGGTTCTCGTCAGTTTGCGACCATGTGGTCGCTATCTAACGTTTTTGATAAATAAGCATTTCGGTTACCGACCACTTGATTTTATCTTAATTATTATAAGTTTAAAAATAGCAAAATACAACTAAATAATAACCAAAACTTATTCATTGTACAATTTAACTTCTAACTTGTGTGTAAAACATGAAATAAGTAATAAAACTTACCTTTGATCGCCGCGCGCCGTGTTATTTTTTTTCCAACTCGCGGTACATCCACACACCACTAAATCAAGAGGCGCCCTGAGCAATTTTTTTTCGGCTCTGGGTTAACCCATTTGTTTCTAACTGTGTAAATTCTTATTTCATAGTTATTTATAGAGCACGTTAGATTTATTTTTTATTTATATTACCTATACAAATACTATTATCTTGATTTAAAGAAACTCAGTCCGTCAAATGGTCGCCTACTGAAGGTGGTCGCGCTACCGGCGTAACGACCCTATATCTTTGTAAAATTTTGTGAATTAGCATAATACTACTTGATCGGAAAGTATTACTGAGTAAATAGCGTATGCATATTTTTGGAAATTCTGGAATTAATCCTAGTTTAACCGTTACAGTAATTTAGGTCACTTGATATCTGTTTATATTACGCGAGATATAAAATGATAAACGGTGCAATATTACCTGTACTGTTTTATATAACGTTACATAAAGTGGATTTACAAGAGTTTTATCGTGCAATATTGTTTACCTAAATAGCCTTACAAATCCGTTTATCTTTGATAGTGAAAGACTGAAAGTGCATGCACGTGAATGTTAATAAAATGTAATGGATTATTGTACTGTAAATGAATGCTAGTTATGCTAGGTTATCGAATATCTACATATTTATGAGATTTGAGATGCTAAATGGAGGTACGTAATATGGCATTAGTGTGGTGCGTCCTGGGGGGTTATTATAACGTCTTAAAGTAGAAGTAATTCCAGTGTGGGAAAGAGATGGCGCTAGACGGCGTATAGCTCTGTCTCTATCCCACACTGGAATTACTCCTGCTTTAAGATGTCATGGTAGGTCACCTGTTTTACAAGAAAAAAAGTAGTGTTTTTATTTCGAGGTGTATTTCGATGCCTGAGGGGTACCTACCAAAACAGTTGAAAAGCAGTAATACATACATACAAGGAGTAAACGGACTCTTCACGAAGCCGTCAACCGAACATTCTGTACTGTACATCAAACTAAGTTACTCTACGCAACAGGTATTGCTGGGAAATGGCTTTTTTTGGGGTGAAAAATTAAAAAAAAGCAGTCTTGCGAAAAAGTTGGAACTTTGACCCCCAATATCTCCGTAACTAAAAGGTTCCCATGATATGGTCTAGAACAAAAAAATATCGCAAGCAATTTAGCCCTGATCGAAAATACAGATTACGCAGTGAAGGTTTGCAGACTCACAATGCACCAACCTTTCAAAATCAAGTTTGCCAGCGTCAACTACACTAAAGAATTGTTTCTTTGAAAATGATTAACAAAGTAATAGTTAGTAGCATGCGATGACAATATCTATAACTTTTTACTGTTCACGAACCTGACCCAATACGTAGTAACACTTTGCGAACTGTCGCCTAGAATCCTAGTGGTAATTATTAGTACGGTAAATGTTTTTGTGAAAGGTAAATTAATGTTCATGTAAAATTATTCATAAAAAATCCTCAAAGACTATTGATTTCTTACACACAGGGACGTAGCTAAATTGTCTATTTACCTAGAGAAACTCTATCTAGATAGACACTAGCTTATGCCCGTGACTTCGCCCGCATGGAGTTCAGTAATTGTCCCACGGGATCATACTACCAGGATAAAAGTATCCTATGTGTTCAAGTTATAAACTATTTGTGTGCCACTTCATCTAAACCCGTTCAGTAGTTTTTGCGTGAAAGAGTAACGAAAATCCATTCTTTCATACATCCATCCATCCTCACAAAGTTTCGCATTTATAATTTGACCTGTAATACAGTTTTCACACCTCCAGTTTCTTCTTCTGATTTTCCTTTGTCTTCATTTTATTTTCATAAACAATTTGTTCCAGGCATAGAAATTAAAAAAAACAAAACTAGGGATGCATCCGATACCGATTTATCGGCGATATCGCGAGTTTTCCGATATATCAGAATCGGCGATATTAAATTTGCCGATACAGCGATCCTTTTTTAATTTCGCGCTATAGACAACCCATGTGAACGCGCAATCACTGTTACCGAATAAGAATGTTGTGTTTCCTGAATAAAAGTCTCATAATTGTACATTTTGGATTAAGTTTTGTCTTCTGATTTCTAAATTAATATTATTATACGTATGACTAATTTAGACTGTTTCTAAAGACATAGCTTTTTATAGCTTATACGGCTTATACGGCGATACTTTTTTATAAATATTTGTATCGGTATCGTATCTGCTGAAGTGCGTATCGATGTATCCCTAAAAAAACCTTCTTTCATAATAGCTATGGTTCCTTCCAGGCCTGTCCACCTCTAACGAAGAACTTCGATGATATCAAACACACGACATTGTCCGAGCGTGGTGCGTTAAAAGAGGCTGCGCGATGCCTCAAGTGCGCGGACGCTCCCTGTCAGAAGTCCTGCCCCACGCAGATCGATGTCAAGAGTTTTATCAGCAGCATTGCTACTAAGGTTTGTTTTATTATTTTTTATTGGATAACTAGCGACCGGCCCCGGCTTCGACCGGGTGTAATTTTAACAACACCACCTATGGGGTCAAGAGATATTTCTCTCGTAAAAGCCAAGTCAGAGGCCCATTGGCGGCATAACAACTCTGACACCAGGACGCGTAGCATGACCACCGTAGAAACAGGTTTTGTCGACGGAATAATCGACAAAATGACAGATCAGCAAAAGAAATCTGTTATTTTGTCGATACTTCCGTAGACAAAACCCGTTTCTACGGTGTTCTTGCTACGCGTGTAGGTTAGGCACTAACCACACGAAAAAGAAGAAGAAGCTAGAAGTTTACGCGGCGCATGTTAGTAAAGCTCATCTTCAAAAATTAGGTCGGCTTTTTTTTTTTGCAAAAAGGTTTTTATTTTACATTGTAACTAGAAGTTATTAGCACATCAACCACATAGACGAAGAAGAAAAAATGCGTATCATAGAATCGCTTAAATCGGACCAGTAATCGCGGAGAAATCATGCTGCAAAAAAAGATGCTGCTGAAATACATAACCACCTCCTTTTTTAGAAGTCGGTTAAAAAGAACAAAGATTACTGTCATTTTGACAGTAATGCCCACTGTACAATTTGATAACTGTAAAAGCGCTAGTGTTTATCACTAGAGCCGTTCCACTCACAATGTATTGAAATATTCATAATTTGCTATCTTAATTGTGTTTGAAAAGCAAACACCGGAAATCATTAATTAATTACTTATTATTAAATTATTATTTAGTGAAAAAAATCATTACTAAGTAGTTTTATTTGATACTAGCTGTCGCCCGCGGCTTTTATTATTTAGTGTTTTCGTAGATAACAAATGGCCTTTTAATTTTTGCCACAACTTGCATTGATAATATGCTTTCCACTGCTAAAGTATGCTGCTGTAATAAGATGTAAAACGAACACCCAGTACGCTGAAAGGATAGACAGCGTAGTACCTACGAGTTAAGTACGTTATTAGCTGTTCTCTCTAATAGAGGCGAGTATAGTCCCTCATCCTCCGCTGAAGAGAGAGGACCAGACGGGTGTTGTGTCTGGTGGGCTCAACGGTTATAGTCGGGTTTTTCTTTACGGCGTTAACTCGCGGATCTCGCGAACTTTAATAACGCGGTTCTGGATTTTGATGTTAGTTCTTCATTTGTGTCATAGATGTCGCTAGCGTTCTTTTTGTTTATTTATGTCCGCTACAATACTATCTACACTCTTGACAGAATCTTTTAGCAGACTTATAACTGCCACAGTGACTGCGAATGTCGCAGTATCATAAACTGAATTCAATTCAATTCATTTATTGCATCAAATATGGTAGGTACATGAAGTTCTTATATAAAATATTTAGTAACACACATTTGGCCAATATATAGCATGCAATAGTACTTACAAGTTTTTACACTTAAGGTATTAATTAAGAACCTAGGTAACATTTTGTCCATTTATGAATCTACTTATCAGTTAAATATGTCTATGCTTTAATGTATAAAATTTACAGGGACACTTTTGAAAAAACTCATCTATCAAATAAAAACACTCTCACAACCACTTCCGCAACGCATCACAAAGGCTAGTTGAGCAATTGACCCAGGCAAAGCATTGTAAATTAGGGGAGCCATATAAACGCCGAAAAAGTTCTAGCTTTGGAACGGGCATTTCAAAATCTAAATGTGTATGTGTGTGGTGTGTGTGTGGTGTGTATGTTTGTGTGTGTGTTTGTGTGTGTGTTTGTGTGTGTGTGTGTGGTTGTGGTTTCCGTTTATTTGTGTTATCTTTTTGTTGAATTGTTATTTGTTTTCAGAACTACTATGGGGCGGCCAAGGTGATCCTTTCAGACAATCCCCTGGGATTGTCATGTGGCATGGTGTGTCCTACCAGCGACCTCTGTGTGGGAGGGTGTAACTTACATGCTAGTGAAGAAGGCGCCATCAACATCGGTGGACTGCAGCATTTTGCTGTTGATGTAAGTTTCGTTTTTAGATATGATATTATTGGTTTTCATCATCATATTAACAGACTGTTGGAACAAGTTCTCCGTTTATAACGATCAATTCCGGGCTGCTCGGAATCAATTAAATCCTCTCGTAACGACCCAGTAAATTCATCGTCAAAATAATGCGGAACTTCAACCTCGGTCTTGGTTGCAATATAAGGTTTTTTTTCTTCTAAACGCCCTATACGCTCCTCCCTTTTAGCACTATACATGGTATGATTACTATTACAGTGATCACTAAACTTTGCGAACGTTGATGGTAGCAGGATAAAATTTCAAGACATCGTGCAAATCCGCGATTCTACCATACGTAAAGTGCGCGTATCTGCACTACGTGTAGGTTTACAGGGGAAGGTTATTTTTTTTTTATTTCAACGATTTTTGTCTTCATTTTTACATGAATAGTAACAATTCATGTGTTCTATGTATTGTTAACAGTAGAAATCTATTAAAATCATTAATTTAGTCGCTACGACAATGCGTAATTTAAATTGGCTACATTTGTCAGTTACGCGGAATTATCCAATGTTAGTTGCGCGGATTTGTTCTATCCCCGACGAGTAGTTTTATCTAAATTAAAGCTCCAAAATTACTTAGCATCATAAACCAAAATTGCGTTTATTGTCGATGTTCTATAACATTTTTACGTGCTAGCCTTGACACCAGCTGAAACCTAAATAATTCCAGGTATTCATGAAGATGGGCATCCCTCAAACTCTGGACCCTGCTACCAAGCCTCTCCCAAACGGCGGTGAGCAGAAGATCGCGTTGATAGGAGGTGGACCAGCTAGCATTAGTTGTGCCTGTTTCTTGGCCAGGCTGGGCTATAAGAATATCACTGTCTATGAAAAGGAGAAGTACTTGGGTGGATTGAGGTGTGTAGCAAAGAGTTCAAATTTGTTTGTTTTTTTTCGCTAACATTGTACCTACTTTTTGGTAGGGATATCCCCAATCTATACTAATATTATAAAGCTGAAGAGTTGTGTTTGTTTGGTTGAACGCGCTAATCTCAGGAACTAGTAGTTCGAATTGAAAAATTATTTTAGAGTTGGATAACCCATTTATCGAGGAAAGCTATAGGCTATATAACATCACGCTACGCAAAAAAAAAACAAGTCAGAATCGGCGGGGTAAACCGCGGGGCACAGCTAGTATTACATAAAATTATGACTGTTTTCCACATTTCCCCAGTTATGTTATATCCCAATCCTGCAGTCTAAGGGAACGAGCTGATGTTATTTAACTAAAATACATCTGGTATCTAATAACTTTGATAGCGTTTTAGAAGTGTTAAAAGATACCATCAGCCTTTTTCAGAGAACCTGCTTATTTCGCCGGTGACACCATTAAAATAAGTTGTGGATGTAATATTTCAGTTCGGCGGAGATCCCTCAATATCGTCTTCCATTCGATGTGGTTCAGTTCGAGGTGGACCTCGTAAAGAACCTGGGAGTCAAGTTCGTTACTGGCAGGAAATTGTCTACACAGGACCTTACTGTTAAAGTAAGTAAAGGACCTTACTGTTAAAGGACCATTAAAACGGACTCTAATGTGTTATATATTTACTTCTATAAATAATACATTCTATTATATTTCTAGGGCCTTCTTGAAGACGGTCACTCAGCTGTATTCCTCGGAATCGGGCTCCCGGAGCCGAAAAGCGTTCCAATATTCAAAGGACTCAACCAAGAAATGGGCTTCTATACCAGCAAGGACTTTTTACCTCTTGTTTCTAAAGGAAGCAAGAAAGGTACGTGAACAAATAAAGATAAATTTTATTGACTATGAAATATTAAAAGATATCTATCTTTGCCTACTTTATACACTAAAAAAAGCGATTGCCGCAAATCTTATATAATAAAATACATCTGTACTAATATTATAAAGCTGAAGAGTTTGTTTGTTTGGTTGAACGCGCTAATCTCAGGAACTACTGTTCTTTTAGTGTTGGATAGCTCATTTATCGAGGAAGGTTATAGGCTATAAAATTTCACGCGGACGAAGGTCGCGGACAACAGCTAGTAAATAATAAAATAAAAATATAATAAATTCTTACTTCCAGGTCTATGCGCTTGCAAATCCGCGCTACCATCGTTACACGGCAACGTAATAGTCTTAGGTGCAGGCGACACCGCGTTTGACTGCGCGACCTCTGCGCTGAGGTGTGGTGCCAGACGAGTGTTTGTGGTGTTCAGGAAGGGAGTCACTAACATTAGAGCAGTTCCTGAAGAGGTGAGCTTCGGCTTTCATGGTTATTTTACGTCTGACAGCAACGACACAACTGCGACCTTATTGCAATTAAAGTAAAGACCACTATGGTAAAAACCAGAGAAAAAAAAATACTATCAAGAGAGATCTATACCATCTGTCTTTCTGATTAAAAAATCAGAGGCAAAATATTATGACTGTACCATAATGGGCGTAGATATACCTTTAACGAAGCCGAAAAGCAATTATCCCCTCCATCATTGCGATCATTATTTCGTTCCGGGCCATACCTGGGAACCTTCTAGTTACGGAGATATTGGGGGTCAAAGTTCCAACTTTTTCTCAAGTTTTTTTTAAATACAAGTTTTAAATGTTATTACTTTAATTTAAATACCTCGATGACCCCGTACTATTCTATGCATTCAATAGCACAATGTTTTGAGTGCGTTACATTGAGTCTTACCGGAAAACTTTATTTATCACCCCAATAAAAAAGCCCAGCAATAATCTTTCCGTAGAGTTACTTAATTTGATGTACTGAATGCTTGGTTGACGGCTTCGTGAAGGGTCTGTTTACACCTCGCATAAGACTAGGAGTTCTAGGAGGACTGGTGAGTTCTCTATAAACACGGGAGAAAATGGATTCGATACGGAATAGCTGTTTTTTTTTTTTTTTTTAAAAGCACTAAATTTTCACGCTGAGACGGTTTCGGGAAAGTCCGACCATAAAATAAAATACTCAAGTTTGGGTAAAGGTTTATTTTTGATATTTAACCGTTCCGTTGGGTCCGTTTACACCTTGTATAGTATGTACTACAGTTCCTCCCTGGTCTTTAATACGACACAGCTAGCTTTAAAAATGGGACTTTTTCTCAAATCATTGTGCGATATTAATTGACTAATATTCTTAATTTTTTTTTAGTTTTTTGGCTTCCATCAAACGTTTCTTTTTAATTTGTTCCAGGTTGACTTAGCAAAAGAAGAGAAATGTGAGTTTGTGCCCTTCATGTCTCCCAGAGAAGTTATCGTCAAGAATGGAAAGGTACGTCCTCTCAGTAATGTTCTGCCACGTACAATTTTAAAACTCAATAAGAAACAATCCCAATGCTTTAAGAAACTTTTATTTATTTATTTTAATAAATCGTCAAATAGGCTTCTATTTACTATTTATTAGAATACTGCACAGCAAGGTTTTACTTCGGACATTTTCTCATACAAATCTTGTCAACCAACAGTATTTGTTTGATTACTTTCAGATTGCAGCTCTAAAGCTGTGTCGTACGGAACAGTTGGATGATGGGGAATGGATTGAGGACGAAGATCAAGTGATGCAGCTGAAAGCTAACTTTATTATCTCTGCTTTTGGCTCTGGACTTTATGAAGCTGATGGTGAGGAATAACAGTTGTTGAATATTACGGCAACAGCTGCCTATATCACCTTATTTTTTGGTGGTGGAAAATTGGGTTCTAACCTTGGGAGTTTATTCTTGTTAAAATTTTAAGCCGTGGTTCGCGGGTAAAGTCGCTACTAACCAATAATATTTATTTCACTAGACTACAGTGGAAAAGTATCAGAAATAATTTAAATGGATTGTTGTTCGTCTATGTATGGTACGCTGAATAGCTGTGAAATTAGCTATCTCCTTTATTTACATTACATTCTCTCCAGATGAGGTTAAAAAATTCCACCCTGTATATTTTTAAATTTTTTATTATACTAAATGGGCCTACTCTTGACCTCAATCTAGTCCTCAGGACAGAGATTAGGTCGACGATGGAACGAGCAGTTTGATTTCATGAACCACGCATAAAACCTGTAACAAACGATAGTTGGCACCAATACAAACAAGTTTTGTATGAGACAAAATCTTTTAAAGTGTCACGTTTCCGAGATGTAAGCTATCAATGTTGTACTGAAGATGCCATCTATGAATAAACTTTAACTTTTATAGCTCATAACTCGGAAATGTGACACAAGAGAACATTTTGCCTCCTACAAAACTTGTTTGTATTGATACCGACTATCGATTAATATAGCTGTTATGCGTGACCACAACTTTGAAAAGAAATTACAATGGCGGTAGTTAGGCCGGCCAGGCTTCATACAAAAATCTTCCAAGCCCTTTGTAGACCAGATCAGTATAGTATTCAATCTGATCCATTGCCCGACATTGATATACGTATATTTTGGCGCTCGATTGACGTTAACAGAGTCCGGGACGCTGGGAATGAACTTTTGATATATTTATCAAAAGTAAGAAAAAACAAAATGGCAGCGTTAGTTATGACTATGCGCTAAAAGATCTTTGTAGGTACAATTATAATGTGCAAGAATCCAAAATAACCACCAACCGACCTTTTCCAGTAAAAGACGCAATGTCCGGTGTGAAACTGAACCGCTGGGGTTTGCCGGAGGTTGACGGGTCAACCATGCAGAGCAAGAGCAACCCGAAGGTATTCGTGGGCGGAGACCTCGCGGGCGTCGCCGAGACTACAGTTGAGTCCGTCAATGATGGCAAGACGGCCGCCTGGTATATGCATTGTTATTTACAGGTTAGTTTTAAAGATTTTACCTAATATTCAAACTAATACTTAAAAAACCTAGTTTAAGACACACACTCTTAACAGTCGATTCAGTTAGTCGATTCTAGGACTTCGCTGGTCCACTTTGGAGTACTTACTGTGTGCTTAGCTTTAGCACAATGTTTGAACACATGATCTGCTACAAAAGCAAATGACTGTTGTTATCAAATCTTCGACAAAATACAGGAAATTCTAACATATTCATTTTGCTCTACCTCTGATCTCCGAGGACTATGGCAAAAAACGAAACCTAGCTATGATTTTAAACATATTTGAATTCTGATGGACTGACGCCCATTTGGAGCAAGACTAATCATTTCTTTGGTATTGTTTCGTCGAGTCGTTGAGCTCTTTAAGTTCTGAGTTCAGCTGGGCGATTACTGACAAATGCGTGCATCGACTGGACAAGTTCACTCAAATCAATGTGTTTATTTCCTCAGACACTATTCTGTTTGGCTGTCATACGACTGTACCCAGATAATATCTGAATTTTAAGAAAACATAATTTATTTGCCACGAGTTATAGTGTATTTTACAACCAATTAACATAAATAAATATTATTATCACCATCCTTGTTCCTATTCCAGAACATATCCTTCTCAGCCCCAATCGAGCTGCCGAAGTTCCACACGCCTATAGACGAAGTAGATCTGTCAGTGGAGGTGTGCGGCATCCCGTTCCCGAACCCGTTCGGGCTGGCCAGCGCGCCGCCCACCACCAGCACCGCCATGATACGCCGCGCCTTCCAGCAGGGCTGGGGCTTCGCTGTCACTAAGACTTTTGGACTTGATAAGGTATGTAGTTAAACAGTTTCTTCATCCATTGATTAGTTTGTGGCTCTAAAAATGAAATTCATTCTCATCAGCCATTTTATCAGGCAGAAGACCTCGATACACAACTGATACAACAGGTAAAAACAGTTAACATATCAAGGCACACGTTGACAAGTCAGTTTTTTTTTAATAGTGTCTATGCTTTTTTTTTTTTAATAACGTTACCCTACACTAGGAACTTCTCCTGTATCGTGGGTGCACTTACAAACATTTAAACTCACATACACAAACAGCCAGACCCGGAACAACTACCTGTAGGCCACACAAATATTTGTTCCGTGCGGGAATCGAACCCGCGACAAGAAGCGCAGCAGTCAATCGCTCAACCACTGCGCCAACCGTGCCGTCATTGTATAGATAGAGCGCAGCTTAATAGGTATTAGGCGTACAGTTCGCGTTAGAAACACCACCCAGCGCTCCATAACTCAGGTTGCACATGAGGGAGAAATAAAAGCCAACCTAGTGAGAGTGGGCGGCCCACGTAGCGCGAGTGCGCCCGGAGAGGTGCGCACAGGGGGTTACTATGACGTCTTAAAGCAGGAGTAAGTCCAGTGTGGGAAAGAGACAGAGATAGACAAGTCGTCTAGCGCCATCTCTTTTCCACACTGGAATTACTCCTGCTTTAAGAGGCGACCAGGTCCTTACTGGACGCCTGATGGACGATATCGCCGTCGAGGTAGACCGCGGTGAAGGTGGTGGGACGATCTTATCTTGTTTGCGGGCGAACATGGCCAGATATCGCACAAGATAGGGAGGTTTGGAAGGAGAAAGGGAAGCGCTGCCCAGCAGTGGGACATTTGAAAGTCTGAATAGTGTATTTGGATTTACTAGTTGCCTGGGACTGCCTTACATGGACAAATTTTTCAAACAAGGCTTTGTCGTTTGATGAAGATAGATTTTACACTGTTGAAGAACTTTTTATCGATAACTATCTATCGACAACGTTGTTTGTTTTCAAGTACTTTCACAAGCCTTAAGTGCGGGCTAATAGACTAGAAAATTTCAGGTCATCATATTCCAGCAATAAGTTCCAATCCTTACTTTCGAAATAAGTAAGTAATCCCCCACATGGTTTCCTTTCAGGACCTAGTAACCAACGTGTCACCTCGTATAGTCCGCGGTGTGACCTCGGGCGAGAACTACGGGCCGGGGCAGGGCTGCTTCCTCAACATCGAGCTCATCTCCGAGAAGTGCGCCGCCTACTGGTGCCAGAGCATCACTGAGCTGAAGCACGACTTCCCTACTAAAGTAAGTAACAGTTGCCATGAGCAAGCCTGCCAAGATGTTACGAAAGAATGATAAAATAATAACATTTCAATATTTTCTAACTAAAGTCCGACAAACATTTTCAAGTAGACAAGAAGTGAGACATCATGTGTCAGAGGCAGTGACTCCATGCAAAATACATTAGATAGCTACATCCGATGAGCAAGGCTCAATGATGACGGAACCAGACTCGGTTTGTTTGTGCTGCCAAGCGCGGTACTTCAGCATCTAGCTTTTTAATGCCAACTTTCTACAAAAACTAAAGTAGAACTTGGTAATAATAAAAATTAAATATCTCGACTTGGCACACGAGGTTGTCGACATGTGAACTTGGCTATCATTGTGCCGATTGTCGTGACGACCAATGGCCTTATGGCCAAGAGCCTCGACGACCATCTTTCGAGGCTCTCCTTAGGCAGTTGGATCAAGGGCCTGATTCAGAAGGTAGTACTCCTCGATACTCGCATTGTGAGGAGGTTCCTGTCTCTGCAGCCCTAACCACTGGTAGCTTGGACCCTGCTCCCGACACCGGCGGACCGCTATTTTTCATATTTTTAAATGTCTTTAATGTTTTTTTTTTATAAAATATTTAAAAATATGTAAAATGTGTATGTACAATGAATAAAGGAAAAATAATGTATTCTTTTTGTGCCAGGTAATAATAGCATCAATAATGTGTTCGTTCAACGAGGCGGACTGGACGGAACTGGCGCAGAAAGCGGAAGCATCCGGTGCCGACGCGCTGGAGCTGAACCTGTCGTGTCCGCATGGCATGGGCGAGTCCGGGATGGGGCTCGCGTGTGGACAGGTAACAATGCATATTGTATCTTATGTATGTAGTAATAGCGTCTATAATATGTTTAAACGAGGCGGACCGAACGGACCTGGCGCAGAAAGCCGAACCTTTAATATCATAAGGGACATTGACAGTGCTGTTGATTATTTTCTTTCGACGCGGAGCCGAACATTAGAAACAACAGCGCGCTCAATGTGCTTTCCGACATTTCGAGTGATCGGCGCAGCCTGTCTTTATCTTCCATACTTCTCTATTAGTTTATATGATTGTACACTCAATCTCATAATTATTGTAAATACTTTTGATGCATGCCATATCTTATAATGTATCAAATTTTTTTGTCTATCGTTTTTTATATATTCTCTGTAAATCTGGCTCTTGTGATGCAGGAACTCCTAGTACAAGAGCCAGGGCTACACTGATGTTTGAGCGATCACTTGTCAATAGAAATTTTATTTTAAAAATAATTCATATTCTTTCTTATAAACAGGACCCCGTGTTAGTGAAAGGCATATCCGAGTGGGTGCGGAAAGCGGTCAAGATCCCATTCTTTGTGAAGCTGACTCCGAACATCACTGATATCGTCAGCATTGCCGTGGCTGCCTATGAAGGTAAGAAAACTTTGGAAATGTTGCTATACATCTATAATTCCAACACTACGGCTACAAATTTGTATAACGATAAAAACTTATTACTTTTTTGCGTGTGTGATTCCCTTAGATCATCTAAACTGCACAATGTATTTTGTGTGTGTATTACCTTAGATCATCGAAACTGCACAATGTATTTTGTGTGTGTAATACCTTAGATCATCTAAACTTCACAGTATATTTTGTGTGTGTGTAATATCTTAGATCATCTAAACTTCACAGTATATTTTGTGTGTGTGTAATATCTTAGATCATCTAAACTTCACAATGTATTTTGTGTGTGTAATACCTTATCATCTAAACTGCACACTGTATTTTGTGTGTGTATTCCCTTAGATCATCTAAATTGCACAATGTATTTTGTGTGTATTACTTTAGATAATCTTAACTGCACATTGTATTTTGTGTGTGTATTACCTTAGATCATCTAAACTGCACAATGTATTTTGATGCGGTTTCACGATAATTTAGAGAATTTAATCAGCAAGGCTTATGGCAGTAAAACACTCGTTAATATACTTAACTTTGTACCAGTAAAAGTGGAATTAAACTACATTATGATAAAGTAAAAGTGGAATTAAACTACTAATGTTTACAGGTGGTGCGAATGGTGTGTCTGCTATCAACACAGTATCTGGCTTGATGACAGTCAGACCGGATGCCACACCTTGGCCAGCTGTCGGTAAGTTTATCATTTTACCTTGACTATAATATTTTTGGTACCTCATGATCACATACAAAACTAGAAATTGTATCAGAACAATGTCCTTTTTTATTTTCAAACTGTCCTTTGATATAGTAACATACGTGCCGTGTTCCCTACGGGATTTCCCGTCAGTAAGAATGATGACGATTTCTGATCTCACAAACTTCTGTGAATTTTCTAAAATTCTTCCTTAGTGCTCACTAGTATCCGACCGAAGCCTCGGCTTCGACCGAAGGTTCGACCACCTACGGCCAATAAAACCACCTTTGGCCAAACCTCCGACTTCGACCAAAATAGGCGGAATTTGTGACCGAAGGCGGAGGTTCCTACTAAGCATCGAAATTGCACGAACTGCCATGAATGCGCGAAAACGCTATGAAATAGGCGACGCGCAGGAAGCAGGGGGTGGGGGGGAAGGTTAATTGAAAGTATTATTATTTTTGACAAGTTGGAATTTAATTTTAATCATCTCGTTATGTTGTTTTTATACAGTAAACATGAATTTGATATTTAAATGTGCAAAAAAAATACATTGAATTATTCGTTTCCCCAGGTGTGGAAAAGCACACAACTTACGGCGGCGTATCAGGCAACGCGACCCGGCCGATGGGCCTGCGCGCCGTGTCGGCCATCTGCAACAAGCTGGCCGGCTTCCCCGTGCTCGGCATCGGCGGCATCGACTCCGCCGAGTCGGCGCTGCAGTTCATCTTGTGCGGGGCGCCCGTGGTTCAGGTAAACGGAGGCAGACAAATTTATTTACGTTCAATGAACCGAGACACGTTTATATGGACACCTCTGCGCGATTCCGAGATTTGAAAACTTTTAGGATTCTTGCCTCTGGAAGACTTCAATATTAGTCTAGTCATTGGAGTAGATATACGAGATTTATGACCGGTTGAAATGGAACTTATGGAACTCACATTTCGCCAGTAATACAGGGTTACCACGTATTCAAGGTGGTAATCGTTTTCGCGTCGATGTCTCTTCCATCCTGTATAAGTTACTATACAGGGTGTGAAAGGGTAAAGTCATGTGAAAGGATATTCTGCAGACCATCAAACTGAACAACTTCCTCCATGGGTCCAATATCGTAAATGCGAAAACATTATCAGCTGTCCCATACCTTTGGGTCGAGTAGGTGTTGAAATTTAGTATAGGACAACTGATATTTTTTTCGCATCGAAAAATAGTGTCACAGCTAAATTAGACCGATTTTAGATTTTCCATAGAAACAGAACTTTCCAATTATCTTTTTTTTAAAAAGACATTTCGAAAAGTTCTCTGTCAAGTTTTTAGACTTATGTATCCTGCTCCGATGTTATATTAAAATCGGTTCAGTCATTTCGAAAAAAAATCACTTGAAAGTTTGTATGAAATGCCGTTAGACGTTAAAGCAAGATAAGTAATTCGGATCAGTACTAATAGGATAAAAAGGCCTCGAGTTCAGTATTGCTTCGATTTGAACAAAAAGTGTCATAAGTTCTTCGAACGTCAAGACCATTGCCATCATTAACGTGAGCCCGTTCCTATCATTTTCCTTGTTCTGTCCTCTTTTATCTGTGTTTATACTTAGAATCCGTTTCTCTAAATGCTTAGTGATCATTATCAATCTATCTGGTGCATGTGAAATTGCGTGCCTATTTTGTTTAGCTCTACGCACTTTGCCTATCATTCAGAGGGAATCTGCACGCTAAAATCCTTTTACGCTTTAACGTTGTGATCTAATCTTTTCACTATTGCACGTGGTTTTATCTACTTCAAGCCACCTACAACTCTGTTTAAATGGGAGATAGCTGCTTTAATTTTGATTCCACAGACTTCCCCAAATTGCGGTGCGCCAGGGGGATTGAATTTAAATTCGTTTTTTTTTTCTGTAGCATAATAACTTGCTGCATCAAAGACGAAAGTTGATTCGTAGCTCCGACAAAATTGGTCTCCCAATCGGCGTGAATAAGATTAGGGCGACCACGTCGTCCAACGGAACTCCGAAGAGCAGCCATGAAACATTGGACTATAACATAGCTTACTATCAGTGACAGATTTTATGAAATCGGGTGATTAGTTTAGGAGATCACTCCCACTTCCAAACCTCTTTATAATATTAGTACTTTGTAAAAGATAACTATCGTCTCTTTTACAGATTTGCAGTGCCGTCCAAAACCAAGACTTCACAGTGGTTGAGGACTACATAACTGGTCTCAAGGCTCTCCTGTACTTACGGTCTAAAGGTCTCGACGGCTGGATGGGACAGTCACTGCCCACCTTCAAGCATCAGAAGGGCAAACCCGTTCAAACGCTGTACGACGAAAATGGAAAGGTTAATTGGACTTTATGGATTTAGCTATAGAGATTAATAGAGATTGGTGGCAGCTGGGTTGGTCCTGACTTCTGAATTGCAGGTCGTGAGTGTAAACCCCGACGGAAAGTTTACTTTGTGTACGGAAATACGTTTACCGACGAACAGATTACAATATACTTACTATCTCCCACAAAATAAACTCAAACTTAACTTTTATTTATTTTAATTAGACCATTACAGACACTTTTAAATGTCATAAACAATATGAAACTATAGTCTCTATCACAAAGCATAATAACTTGTGAAGGCATCACGGTACTGGTCTGTAGTTGCACATTGCAAATCCAAAGCGTACTAGATCTCTATGGATAATGGATACTCTTTTTAATCAAATTATTATTATAAAATCTTTGTTAGGTAGCTAAATCATTCATGACGAGATTATACATTAAGGGTGTAACAGTACCCTTAACGAAGCCGAAAGGTACTTGTTCTCCCCGTCATTGCGATAATTTTTCTTTCTAGACTGGCAGTCTTCGATTTACGGGGATATTGGGGATCAATTTTTTCAATTTTTTTGTTTAATTCATTTTTTTAATGTTATAACTTTACTTTCAATACCGCCACGACCCCGTACTATTCAATGCATCCATCAGCGCAATGTTTTGAGTGCGTTTCATTAAGTCCTATCGTAAAACGTGATTTAAAAAAAAAAGTCGATTCCTAGCAATAATTACTGCATAAAGTTACTTAGTTTGATGTACAGAATGCTTGGTTGACGGTTTCGTGAAGGGTACGTATACACCCTGTATATGTGAGAACGATGTAGAAAGACGTGCACGTCGACGCTCTTACAAATAAGAGCGTCCAGTCATCATCTGCGTAGCCTTTTCCCAACTATGTTGGAGTTG
Organism: Noctua janthina; assembly: GCA_963576755.1. Taxonomy (NCBI): domain Eukaryota; kingdom Metazoa; phylum Arthropoda; class Insecta; order Lepidoptera; family Noctuidae; genus Noctua; species Noctua janthina. Next base: position 14,629,686 of record OY755055.1, read on the forward strand.
GCTTCCAGTCTAACCGGATGCACCTGAATATCAGTGTTTACATGGAGCGACTGCCTATCTGACCTCCACAACCCAGTTAGTACTGGGTAATAAGATACCCCTTGGTAAGACTGGTTGGCAGACTTTCGGGCCAGTACCTGTAACGACTGTCAAAGATTTACAAATGACAGCCGGGACCAACGGCTTAACGTGCTTTCCGAGGCACGGAGGAAAAGAGCGTCCAGAGTAAAAAGATAAACTCAACAATCTAAAAATAATATAATTTAAATACACCGTGGCACTTAAGAGATGATCAGTCCCAGTAATAAGAGAGAACCTATAATTTATTTTGTTGTTCTTTTAAGTAGTTTTTTTATGAATTATGATCTTATACTTAAATCCTATTTTAATTCTCTTTTCCAGGCTCTTGCCCATTTCGGTTCATACAGCAAAAAGCGGGAAGAGCTACTCCACGAAGCCAGATTGAAGACAGACCTATTGGCAGATAATAAGGTCCAAACTTACATGACAAACGGCTCTGTCAATGGTCACCATGAAGAAAGTCCCGAGGTTCCTAAGATTAAAGATGTGGTCGGTGAAGCTTTGCCCAGAGTTGGTACTTACAAGCATTTGGATAATACTAAGCAAGTCGTCGCACTTATTGATGATGTAAGTAGAATTCATATCTACAACATTAGTTTTAGTATATGCGAAACCTGAAACACATGTCTAATATTTTTATGTAAAGAATCTATGTACAAAATTTCAAAACTGTACCATGAAAAATCACAAAGTTATAAGCTTGTTCTGTTACCTGGTTGTTCGCATAACAACGTGGTCACCACGCGGCGGGCCCGCGGGCGCGCCTCCAGCGTTGTCTTGAGCTCATTGATAATAATAATTTGGCAGTAGGTATCTAAATGATTGCGATAGGTACTTAGTGTCGCTCGGTGTCCAGCTTGTAACTTTTTTTAAATATTTTTGGGACAAAATATGACATGGTTTAAAAATTATTGGAATCAATTCAGTTACTTATCCTGAACAAACTATATTCAGGTTTCGCATATATACTAAAAATAATTTTGTATACCTATTACGCTATTTTCTATAAAGAAAGAAAATTGCATGTTTGATGTAGTGGTCGCAAACGCTACTGCTAAGCCTGAGTTCTTTGGTTCGATTCCCAGGCTGGACAAAGTGCGAGCCCGGAGTCTGGCATTTGAGCACTGTTGATAGAGTTTAGTTTTTAATTTTTTTTTGGATGCCTATTCTGTCCTACTGCTGTGCAAGGGCGTGCCCCAATTCCTTCTAGGAGTTCCTTCCTTCCGCGTCGAACCAGCCCTTGCGGTACTCGACGTTATAACACTTAAATTCTGTTCTAATCAGCTTTGTATTTCTTCTAGGACATGTGTATTAACTGCGGTAAATGCTACATGGCTTGCGCAGATTCCGGATACCAAGCTATCGAGTGAGTACCTTACTTAAACTTGCAACATTTACATAATCCAATAGTTATAATGTAGTCCAAAGATAAAAGGACATGATTTTCTCTTTCCTTCTTCTTAATATTAAAGACATTCTGTGATCATCAAAGTTGATGATCACAGAATGTCTTCAACTACAACTAACTAAGACAGGCGTCTCCTCTAGGGGATACTGCCAGTGGCCCTTCCTTGATTATGATTTAAATTTCAATTAACCTGACTTTGCAAGTTTGAACTTAAGTCTCTTATTACAAGTATGAGAGTGATACCATACCCTAGACTATTCCAATCGGTTTCCCAATAAAAAAAAATTAAAGGAACGAGCGTTATAAATATTCATTCTGTACAGATTTGACCCCAAGACGCACATACCGCAAGTGACAGACGACTGCACTGGATGCACGCTGTGTCTATCTGTATGTCCCATCATCGACTGCATATCGTAAGTATTGCTGTATTTAAGAACCTCACGTCTCAGTCCCGGGCGCCACCTGCGGGCGCGCTTGCGGATGGCGAGTAATGGGCTAGCTCCCCGTCCGGCCGGCTTATGACGACAGGCCGTGTCGACGGCGCGTTCGTTCCACGCGTGCCTCAAAGAGATGTCAGCAACAATGTAGGGGTCCGCAAGGGCCGATGCCTGCCAGGGCTGCGGGACTGTTCGAAAGAGATACCGCGGCCCTGGAACACAAAGTGCTAAGAAGGAACATGGATGGGTTTTAGTTGGTACAAGTCTGACACTCCCTTCCGCTCCGCCCAGCGGAAATAGGTACAAGTCTTGTACCAAAATGGGAAAAGAATTACAAGGCGTCAAAAAATCCGTCTACATTGCTGTCAATAGGAAAAGTGCCCAGAAGGCTGGCAGCTATAGGAAAAGTGCCCAGAAGGCTGGCAGCTATGCCACATTGGATGGCAAATGTCCAAAAAAAGGCACGTGAAGAGTCGACTAACCGCTTGGCGATATCTCATACTGGGACCCCATGTTTACCCTTAGTTTTTCAACCCCAAACGGCTCAAACACTTAACTACCAATTAAGTGATTGTATTTGCGGTGTTTTGGGTTTTCAGCAGTCTTAAATAGATTTTACATTTGTAATTAAATTTTAAATCTAAAATATCAACAGTGTATTTTCATATATTACAGGATGGTGCCCAAGACAATTCCTCACACCATCAAGAGGGGTTTGCGCTACGATATACTTCCAATTTCACCTCTAGACGCAGTGTGCCAGTAAAAAAATATAAATCATACAATACATATTGTTTTTTTTTAATTTTTATATCAACCTCCTCTGTCCCACTGCTGGGCAAAGGCCTCCCTCATGGCTAATAATAATACGTATTAATAATGTATATTAATAATATGAAAACAATAATATAAAAAACACAAATAAAACACTTATACAAAAATCATCTCCATCTTCTTTCTTTCTTGTTATAGATTTCCTTAGCATTTTCTCCAGCGTAGTTCCAATAATATACCCAACCATTTTCTGGAGAGTTGGTACTTAAGGCATTTGGGTAAGACTAAGCAAGTCGTCGCACTTATTGATGATGTAAGTAGACAAATTTTATTACGCCATTTTCTACGAAGGCAGAAGACTATCTCGTTATGTTGGTGGTCGCAAGCGCTACTGCTGAGCATGAGGCCCTCAGGTTAGACTCTCAGGTCGGACGAAGTGTTATTAGATTTTCAACTTTATCGCTAGAGTTAGGTTGAAGTTGATTGGAAAAATTTGAGTTTCCGTTACCTTCTTGTGCTTGCGACATACAATAATCTATCGTATGGACCCCAGGGACCAAAGAAATATTTTCTCTTTTTTTCTTCGTAAAAGAAAACCAAGCGAAATAATATACTTTACTTTAATTGGCTTGGCAATAATTTTTGTTCCTTAATTACGGTGTCAATTTTATTATATGGGTTAACTCGGACTATGTCGAAGCATGCTGATTTTGTCGTCTCTTTTTCCAAGCACTAGGCGAGTGTGGTAGATTATAGCCCAATCCGTCCCTTAGAAAGGCCTGCTACACAGTAGTGGTAACTTTATCGGCTGATGACAATGCTTAGGTTTATTTAAATATGCGAGTGCCGTTGAACTTTTCAAGCGCTTTCTCAGTTTAAGGCGAGGTTACCCCGAGCGCCGTATGCATCAATCGCTTACCCCAGCCCCCGCACAGAGAGGCGATACGTAACAAATTACGCGGCGCGAAATCGCGGGCGCTTAGCGCACTGGTCAAGAGTTCACGAACTCGGATAGGTACTAAGTTGCGTCACAGGGTAGAGCGATGCAGTAAAACAAATTGAATTGATATGTATAAGTTCCATTGTTTTATTTTTATAGAAAGTATTGGTTATAGATAGATTAGGAACCTACGTATTCTATGAACGTGAACCTAATTACTAACAATTAAAATAAGTAGATATAATTAAAAATAAGAAGGTATACTTATTTATTTTTGTGAATAAGGTGAATTTAAAATCTGACTGACACTAAGATCATGAATACGGGTATGATTCAAAACCACACGCCACGCGCCATTCGGTTTAAAAAAAAATTAAGCTTTACTTTTTTTTCGTTTCTTTGGTTTCTTTTCTTTGGTTTTGTTGTCATGGGTTTCGTTTTCGTGGTTTTTGGGGTCGCTGATAACTAAAATTAGGCCAAAATGAAAATCCAAGATGGCGGCGACGAAAATTTTCGATTATTTCTTCATGAGTGTCATTTTCGTGGTTTTTGGGGTCGCTGATAACGAAACTGAGGTCAAAATGAAAATCCAAGCTGGCGCCGACGAAAATTTTCGGTATTTTCATCATGGGTGTCATTTTCATGGTTTTCGTGGTCGCTGATAACGAAAATTTGGTCAAAATTAAAATTCAAGATGGCGCCAATGAAAATTTTAGCTTTGTCGTCATGGGTGTCATTTTCATGGTTTTCGTGGTCGCTGATAACGAAAATTTGGTCAAAATTAAAATTCAAGATGGCGCCAATGAAAATTTTAGCTTTGTCGTCATGGGTGTCATTTTCATGGTTTCCGGGGTCGCTGATAACGAAAATGAGTACAAAATGAAAATCCTAGATGGCGCCAACAAAAATTTTTGGTTTTTTTGTCATGGGTGTCATTTTCATGGTTTTCGGGGTCGCTAATAATGAAAATTAGGTCAAAAAGAAAATCCAAGATGACGCCGACGAAAATTTTTGGATTTTTCGTCATGGGTGTCATTTTTATGGTTTTCGGAGTCGCTGATAACGAAAATTAGGTCAAAATTAAAATTCAAGATGGCGCAAATTAAAATTTACAGCTTTGTCGTCATGGGTGTCATTTTCATGCTTTACGGGGTCGCTGATAACGAAAATGAGGTCAAAATGAAAATTCGATAACACTAAAAATTATTTTTTTGTTTTTACGTCATGGGTATCATTTTCATGGTTTTCGGGGTCACTGATAACGCAAAATAAGTTCAAAATAAACAGAAACAAAAAAAAATTTTTTTTTCATCGACTCCGAAAACCATGAAAATGACACCCATGACGAAAAAACCCGAAAATTTTCGTCGGCGCCATCTTGGATTTTCATTTTGTCCTCATTTTCGTTATCAGCGACCCTAAAAACAACGAAACCGACACCCATGACAAAAAAAACAGAAAATTTTCGACAACGTTATGTAGGCCTTTCATTTTCGCCTCATTTTTGTTATCAGCGACCCCGAAAAGCACGAAAATAACACCCATGACGACAAAACTGAAAATTTTTATTGGCGTCATCTTGAATTTTAATTTTGTTCTCATTTTCGTTATCAGCGACCCCGAAAACCATGAAAATGACACCCATGACGACAAAGCTGAAAATTTTAATTGGCGCCATCTTGAATTTTAATTTTGACCTCATTTTCGTTATCAGCAACCCCGAAAACCATGAAAATGACACCCATGACGACAAAACCAAAAATTTTTGTCGACGCCACCTTGTATTTTCATTTTGTCCTCATTTTCGTTATCAGCGGCCCCGAAAACCATGAAAATGACACCCATGACGACAAAACCGAAAATTTTCATTGGCGCCATCTTGAATTTTAATTTTGACCTCATTTTCGTTATCAGCGACCCCGAAAACCATGAAAATGACACCCATGACGACAAAACCAAAAATATTTGTCGGCGCCACCTTGCATTTTCATTTTGTCCTCATTTTCGTTATCAGCGGCCCCGAAAACCATGAAAATGACACCCATGACAACAAAACCAAAAAAAATTTGTCGGCGCCATCTTGGATTTTCATTTTGTCCTCATTTTCGTTATCAGCGGCCCCGAAAACTATGAAAATGACACCCATGACGACAAAACCAAAAATCTTTGTCGGCGCCATCTTGGATTTTCATTTTGTCCTCATTTTCGTTATCAGCGGCCCCGAAAACCATGAAAATGACACCCATGACGACAAAGCTGAAAATTTTAATTGGCGCCATCTTGAATTTTAATTTTGACCTAATTTTCGTTATCAGCGACCCCGAAAACCATGAAAATGACACCCATGACGACAAAACCAAAAATTTTTGTCGGCGCCACCTTGTATTTTCATTTTGTCCTCATTTTCGTTATCAGCGGCCCCGAAAACCATGAAAATGACACCCATGACAACAAAACCGAAAATTTTCATTGGCGCCATCTTGAATTTTAATTTTGACCTCATTTTCGTTATCAGCGACCCCGAAAACCATGAAAATGACACCCATGACGACAAAACCGAAAATTTTCATTGGCGCCATCTTGAATTTTAATTTTGACCTCATTTTCGTTATCAGCGACCCCGAAAACCATGAAAATGACACCCATGACGACAAAACCAAAAATTTTTGTCGGCGCCACCTTGCATTTTCATTTTGTCCTCATTTTCGTTATCAGCGGCCCCGAAAACCATGAAAATGACACCCATGACAACAAAACCAAAAAAATTTTGTCGGCGCCATCTTGGATTTTCATTTTGTCCTCATTTTCGTTATCAGCGGCCCCGAAAACCATGAAAATGACACCCATGACGACAAAACCAAAAATCTTTGTCGGCGCCATCTTGGATTTTCATTTTGTCCTCATTTTCGTTATCAGCGGCCCCGAAAACCATGAAAATGACACCCATGACGACAAAACCAAAAATTTTTGTCGGCGCCACCTTGCATTTTCATTTTGTCCTCATTTTCGTTATCAGCGGCCCCGAAAACCATGAAAATGACACCCATGACAACAAAACCAAAAAATTTTTGTCGGCGCCATCTTGGATTTTCATTTTGACCTCATTTTCGTTATTAACGACCCCGAAAAGCACGAAAATGACACCCATGACGACAAAATAAAAATTTTTGTCGGCGCCATCTTGGATTTTCATTTTGACCTAATTTTCGTTAACAGCGACCCCGAAAACCTTGAAAATGACACCCATGACGAAAAAACCGAAAAAAAGTAAAGCATAAAATGCAGAGGAAGTAAAATAAAAAAAATTAAAGTGATTTTATCTTTAAAATGTAAATAAGTCAACAAAATAAAAAAACTAGTAGGTACACACGGCGGCACATGAAGCTGTCATTTCCAGTATAAATTGGCCTCGCTTTGTATAGATTTCCTATACAATGAGAGATCGGCATAAACTGGTTTTCGACAGCTTGATCGGTCGTCGTGCGTACAAAATACAATATCGACCATTACTCATTCTATCTCGTTCTCCCCTACATACTTTCTTTTTCTGCCCATGTCGAACTCGATAGTCTTCGGCTTACCGGGCTCTCTACAAAACTTTTTTAGAACTCCTTACAAAAAAAAAATATTGGAATAAATGTTTTGATTTTAGTAGGCCAGTTACAGGCAGTTTTGAATTGTCGAAAAAAAAGATAATAAAATGAAGCTACAGTCCCATTCAAAAGGCATAATAACTGTGAAAGTACTGTAGTTGCCCATTCCAAAGTTACCGAAATTTATAAATAATATTGCGAAATCATAAATAGCGACTTTTGCAACGACACAATAAAGTTCAATTCAGGCCGCGCAGCGCTAATTATCTACAGTTATATTCTCCTAGAAGCTGCCTCTCTTTCTAATGCGTAACTCTTATCTTATACATTCTGACTACGTTCCCTATTAGGTACCTACTGTACTTTTGTGAACAAATGACATTTCAATTAAACCTAGGCTCGGTGTTTACTAAGTATTATTTTTTACAAACTATTTTTGGCTCAGTTCGTAACAGAACTTAGCGGGGGTGGGGTGGCGGGTTCGAAAAATTGGCACACGTCCGACCTCCAACGCGCTCCGCTCGGGACTGAAGCACGCGATGCGAGTATGAAATGATGAAAACAGCACATTTTGGAAGTGGTGGTATAGGTTTTTTTAATATTTCAAATTATGATCGCCGTGTACTGTCACATTTTTTACGACCTTTATAATGGTATAAGTTTTATTGTTAAAAACCTAATATAACTCAAATGAAGTAATATTAAAAACCATCATTTAGACTTGTCTTTGCGATTTAATTGGATGCAACAAAGTGCAAGTAATCGTGTATCGCTGTGCCGAAATATCTAGATCGAAGTGTGAAATATGTAATGTATTTTTTTCAGAATTTAAATCCGTGCCATATAGGAATAAAGCACAATACAAAACGACGTTTATCTGGATAACCTCGCCTTAAATGTAATCAAGTTATTACAGATTTGACCCTACGAGTCACGACCCACATACCGCAAGTGACAGACGACTGCACTGGATGCACGCTTTGGAAGATATTGCTATATTTTTGCTAGCTCAGACAAAATGCACTTGTTGATAGGACGAAATAAAATTAGATAGTCTATATTTGAATTCGGAATCTTGGATACTTTACTTGCCATTTACACACTTATCAACTTTAGCATTATGCAGTGTTAAGTAGTTTTTTGTGTGACATTTGCAACTAAATTGTAATTTTAAAATACTCAAAATTTTATTTTCATATATTACAGGATTGAGAATGGTGCCTGCCTAAGACAATTCCTCTCACCACCAAGAGGGGTTTGCTCTACGATATACTTCCAATATCACCTCTACATGCAGTGTGCCAGTAAAAAAATAATTCATACAATTTAAGTAAATATTAATGTAATAAAATAAAACAATATTATACAAAAAATATTAATCTCCATTAATAACAATGTTATAGATTTTCTTAGCTGTGTTTCCAGCGGTTTCCCAAGAATATACCCAACTATTTTCTGGATTTACACTTAAAGTTAAAGCTGATAAGGGTTTGGGGCAGTCATAGTGACTTTTATCTACAATATTCACTCCAATTCCACCCTTCATTTTATCATGCAACTTCTCACAAACAAAGCATTCGAATTTATCAACTACCTTCAAACCATCTACCTGGTAAGGCCTGTCCTTGTACTCATTCAACAATCTTTGGTTTGTTACTAATTGTTTAGTCTTATGTTCTAAATATTCTTCATACAAACTATCATTGTTCAGTAATTTCTTAATATGTTCATTCAAAATCTTTGGCGTAGTGTAATCTTCCAGGAGTATTGCAGACTTGCTATTGGGTAACCAATCTCTGATAGTAGGCGAACCAAAATATATGGGGACAGTACCCACCTTGATAGCACGCCAAAGCTTTTCGGTAATGTAATCATTGCATGCGCCATTCTCTATCGCTACGACGAATTTGTACCTTGCAATGAACCTTAAAAAGTCATCTTCATTCAAGTTATTTAAGTAATCATCCTTGAATTTCGACGGCATATCTTTATTCTTCAGACATGTACCATAAGAGTCAACTTTTATATATTTCATCAGCTCCTTGACATATGCATCTCTTTCAGTCGATGTTTCACAATCGCTTTGTAAGTACATAATTGGGGCAATATCATTTAAGAACTCGTTTTTCTTCACTGTCTCGACAAAGTATTTCTGGCTTGTTAGATCTGAATATGATTGTAAATGTTGCAACGGAAAGGGGACATTGCTGAACCTGCTAAAAGTTGAAGAAAAATTAAACAAGCTTAATGCCTCTTCATGTAAAAACTCTTCAACATTTCTTGGAGATTCTTCATGGAATAATCCCCAAATTATATCAGTAGGCTTTCTTGGTACAGGCAGAGACTTAAAATCAATAGTGCTTGCATAAAACAGATATGCTCCTATGTTATAAAATTGTTCCTGCTTTCTATCACTGTAAACATAACACTTCACATCACTGGAGCAATGTTTAATACTTGATATGCCAGGAAACTCCATAGTCCACCAGAGTATCACTGGATATGGAGCAGCTAATTTAGTTATACCTGTATAGTTCACATCACTAAACACCCAAAGCATGATGAAGAAAAATGATAAAACTAGCATAAACCACATTAACACACGCAACCGCACTTTCATGAGTCTTTTAAAAATATTTTTAAACATTATTAAGGTACAAAATACAACAGTCCATGTACAACGTTTTAATCTCTTACACATTATGTATAATATTATGGCACACCAATTTCCTTTTTTATTATCATTTGACACCCACATACTTATAAAGTCTACAGGATATAGCTGTGGTGACAGGAATACATTATCAGTTATACTTGAAACTTTGTTTAAATAATACAATAGTAAAGATAAGAAAAAATTTAATGAACAAATTAATAGGTAAAGCCTCTCTCTTTATGCTGATAGTATAAATCCATAGAGAATGCTATTATTAAATCAGCATAAAACAATCCGTATATGGCTCCTATCATTTTACCCAACAGAAATAGATGTAAAAATGCAAATATAGTTATGAATAGCTCTATGGCGACATAATAGAACTCTGCCTCATATTGTACTTGGTCCACAACATATAGCACCATTATAAGCATGGAGCACATGATAGTGGGCCCCGCCACCAGGCATTGTAACACGTCCAGGGGATCCACAATGTGAGGCAATATATTGAGGAGCAGTGCCACTACCTAAAAGAGACGGACCCACTTGTAGAATTTTATTCATGTTACAGAACTACCTAATCTAATCTAATAATATTACTAATTGTTTTCATGCATTTAAACCAAATGCCCTAAATTTTAAATATTAAAAAAGGCTTACAGATTAGGGTTTCAAGTCATGTCAGTCATATCCCATTTCAATGCTCAAAACTACTGAATAATACGAATTTTAATATGCTTTCTGTAGCATTTTATTTGATTTTCACATTTAAGCTATCTTAATAAAGCAAATCCTCTCTCTTTGATGACATAGAACAGATCTATGCACAGGGCAATGAGCAGATGACAATAAAATAATCCGTACAAAGCTCCAGTGGCGGTAACTTTTACGAGTACGTAAATAAATGTAAGGACATTGAAAAATATTTGTATCATTAAGTATAGTTGTTCAGCCAGATCATGCACTTGGTCCACTAAATATAGCACGATTGACATAGCGGACAGGATGAGCGTTGGGGCGACGGCCAGGCAGTGCAAAATTTCGGGCTCCGTTAAAACAAACGGGATAATCATGAGGATCAATGACACAACCTAAAAGTAACAATTTTCATGACACTCGTCTCGTATTGTTTTGGGACTTACCTAGTTGAATCAAAATAATATCAGGATAAAAAATGGAAGTCATAGGGCCTAGGCTCGAATCAATTTAGTACTTTTTCTACCTTCTGATGATAAAAATATAGGTATGCATTTTGTACTTCACGTCTGATGATGTTTGTTTAATCTGAAGAAACAAATTAAAGTAATCTACCACTACTAAGAATACTGTATGTATGGACGCCCAGTTCGAATTATTATTTCACTACATGCACGTCCTTATTTCCGTCTACGTAAATCCATTTTTACTTATGTACTAATTCATTACTGTCATGTCATCTCAGTCATGTGATCGTGACATTCCAAGGGTCGTAGAGGGTCAAGGACATTTGATTTTCTAGTGCAGTTCTGAAAATTTTCGACTAACAGTTAAGTAAGTCACCTTAATTATTATTTGAAATTATTAAAAAACTTAAAATAGTATCTGCTTATAGGTTGAATCAAAGACATTTGTTCAGTGAAAATTGTATTAAAATATTAATTATGCCTGCTACACGTAAAACTGATTAGATTACAAAATATTATTATGCACAACTAAAGGTACATCCTCTTTCATTGGCAATTAGAAATAAATCAAGTGTTAATACTGTTAACAATGCAAAATAAAATATGCCGTAAATAAACCATAACCAAACTCTAACAAGATTTAGTAGAAAACATTGAATAAAAGCTCCAAACGTAAACAAAATTTGGAAAAATAAGTACATTTTTTCCATAAATAACGGCACTTTTCTTCGTAAATACAAGATAATGAATAAAAATGATATTACTAAAGTAGGGCCAGTTGCTATGCAGTACATATGTCCCACGGGTTTTGCAACTATCCACGGTAATAAGATAATTGCAAGTGCAAGTGCCTACAAGGAATGAAATTGTAACTAATATCAAGAAAATAATAATCATAGGTATTCAGGAATGCAGAACAATAAAAATAAATTCTAAAATAAATACTCACAAACTCAACAAGTTTCATAATAAATATATTGTATCTGATTAACTCGTTCCATTTTTTATTAACTGGAACCGAGTCTGAAAAAGAAAATACATTGAGTAAACTTCATTAGGAAAAGGCTGATGACGATGTGTTGTATGAACTCCGTAGAACATGTGAAAATCATGGTTAAAAGTTTAAAACTGAGCGTACCTTATGGGTATCACTACATAGTATAAAACAAAGTCGGTTCCCTCTGTCTGACCTTATGTATGTGTAGCGCTTAGGTGGTGTGGAATAATACTCCAGATGATGACGACGTAGTATATTTAGGTTTGCAAGTGCTGAAGCTTATTGGAATGTGGAATGAATGTATTTAGAAAAAGGCGGTCCCTTTTATACAAAGTTGGTCATCAGAAAATCAATGCATAGTGGGTACATCGACAACTTAGTTTTGGCACAATATTGTCGATGTACCCTACATACTAAAATGTTACTGTGAGGGATATTCCGCTACAGTACTCCCCCCTTAGCGAAGCGTACGGGCATCTTGACGATCCTGCCTGATCTTGTACGTTGGTCGTTGGTGTTCGAGGCTGGAAGCAGGCTGGAGTGATCTTCAGTGGTAGCTGCAGCTGGTTGGCGTGTCTCAGTACTCGTGTATTCGTGATTATCTTCGATGTTGATAGTGTATGCCGGCTTGAGACGGTCGATCGATATGTTGCTCGATCTGCCTGGTAGCTGTATCGTGAAATACTTCTCGTTGCGTTCGATGACCTTGTATGGACCTTTGTATGGATGCTGCAGTGGTTTTCGGACGGTGTCATCGCGTACAAACACGTGGCTGCATGTTGGTAGGTCGTTGTGCACGAACATACATCGCTTGTTTGAATGCGGCTTGTATGTAGGTGTCAGCTTCGTAATCACGTCGTGTAACTGATCGACGTAGGTGTGGTCAATCTTCGTTGCGGCTGGTGATGGTGATATAAAATCGCCGGGTAGCCGTATTGCTTGGCCGTAGGTGAGCTGCGCGGCACTTGTGTTAGTATCGGTGCGCGTGGCGGCTCGTAGCCCCATCAAAACAATAGGTAACTCGTTGATCCATTTGTTGCTGCTTGCTAGTCGTGTCATGAGTGCGGCCTTCAGTGTTCGGTGCCAGCGTTCGACGATGCCGTTACTCTGCGGGTGGTAGGCAGTAGTACGGGTTCTTTCTACTCCAAGTAGTTGTGCGAGGTCTTGAAATAGTCGACTTTCAAACTGTCGTCCTTGATCAGTCGTTATTTTTGTAGGACAACCGAAACGAGATATCCATGTTTCGTACAGCTTTCTTGCGACGATTTCGGCGGTTATCTCATGAAGGGGTACTGCTTCGGGCCAACGTGTACAGCGGTCGATCATCGTGAGTAGGTATCGATGTCCACACGAAGATGTAGGTAGTGGTCCAACAATATCAACGTGAATGTGTTGAAATCGTTCGCTCGGTGGGAATGCTGTGACGTCACTGTTGTTGTGTCGTTGAACTTTGGACAGCTGACACGAAGTGCATGCTTTCGTCCACTCGCCAATGTCTGTATTCATTGCTGGCCAAAAGTAACGATCTTGTATAAGTTTGCGCGTAGTTCGTATTCCAGGGTGACTTACATTGTGCACGGCGTTAAATGCGATGCGACGAAAGTCAGCTGGTAGGTATGGACGAATGTGTGACGTAGACGTTTCGCAGAATATTGGTTTGTTAGTGCCGGGTATGACGATTTTCTTGAGTTGAATATTTGTTTGTTGTGATAAGATTGGTATATTCCTGTCTTTTTCTTGCTCTTGTGATAGTTCTTCGTAGTTGATTGGTCGTTTCGGGCGCGATTGTGATTGGCTCTGCTCGATGAACGCGATCTTGAGCGTCGTCTGTCGAACGATCTACGTCGATCTTGATGCGATCGGTGGTAGATGGTTGGTCCACATAATCCGCAGTGCTGAGTCAGAGATATTGTCGGCGGCGAGGTTTTTCATGCGGCGTAGTAGCTGTGAAGGCTTCATGTCGCCGAGTTCCATTTCAGATAGCAACCTTTGTACTTGCCGTTGCTCGGATTCTTCGTAAACTTGGAACAGCCGACTCTTTAATGCTTCGTATCGGTTTTTTCTCAGGTGGACGGAGAATTATGTCGGAGATTTCGTCGAGATCTTGATCTGGAGGTATCTTCTTAATAATCACGTCGGGGTCACCAATGTAGCGCTTAGGTGGTGTGGAATAATACTCCAGATGATGACGACGTAGTATATTTAGGTTTGCAAGTGCTGAAGCTTATTGGAATGTGGAATGAATGTATTTAGAAAAAGGCGGTCCCTTTTATACAAAGTTGGTCATCAGAAAATCAATGCATAGTGGGTACATCGACAACTTAGTTTTGGCACAATATTGTCGATGTACCCTACATACTAAAATGTTACTGTGAGGGATATTCCGCTACATATGCTTAGATCTTTAAAACCATGCAACGGATTTTAATGTGGTTTTCAATAATAGATAGAGTGATTCAAGAGGAAGGTTTATATGTTGCACCCGTGCGAAGCCGGGCCGGGTCGCTAGTTCGCAATATATCGCACGATAGTTGGCGGTTAATTTTAAGGTTTAAAGTTGGGTTTACATCGTTATTCTATGCTGGGCGGAGACGCTTGAACAACCCGGACGGGTGTTCATGCAAGCACGTACGCTGCTTAAGGAGCTCTATAAATAAGGTGAGACACCGCGTGGCATTGGGCTATCAGTTTAATTTCAAACACAATCGGAGGAATGAACATGAGACTGATTGATTAATATAATCTTCTATAATGTGATCAACAGTCGACGCTCTAAATCTGGAATAGAGCTTGAAGTTCTGCTTATCCTATATATCTTAAAGAGTAAAAAACTATTGTATTTACCGTTTATTATCATATCCGACATTTTCGATGAATTATAATTATTCTTTTTTCTTTAATTGGGGGTGGATCATTTTTTGTAAAGCCTTAACGGGTTCGAAAATAATACATACTCTCACAAAAATAAAATTACTATAAAAACAATATTCGTGACTGAATCAAGGACATCCGCAGACGTAAGCCAAAAGATTTTTTTATTAAGGCTGGATGCCACTTTATTGCCAGAAATTTTCTATAAATACTCTTTGAGTGTAGTCGGTTTTTTTTAGAGAAATAGTTGATAACTATTAAAATGGGTATTTACTTTTAATATCTACTACTCGTTAAACTCATAACACTGGATTGGTACTATGCCTCACCTTATTGAATCGCCGGTAAACCTACGCAGGCACGTAACAAAAAGTGCTACCATGCTACTGCAACATAAGCGCGGGGACCATCGTCTGACGTACGCTGTTGATTGTGAGAATTGACCATTGATTGCATGTGGTCTACTAGCCTACTTGGCTTAAACCAAGGCTAGGCGATGCCCTTGCGATAATGATTAATGTTCTTTACAGTTTAGAAAATATTCTGAACAGCTCATGTTCAGGCCATGTCAATTCAGTACTGAGCTAATACGTGTGCGATAAACTTTAGCATTAATTCTTATGCTTATTATCTTTACATGCAGGCGGACAAGAAAAAGTTTGTTAGAATTTAGGGAAATGGTGGTAATTTGGGACAAAAGTCATGAAAATTCATTAGTATTTTCACGAATATTTTATGTTTCTTATTTTATTTGGTAATGTCATTGGCATACCCATAAGCCCCTTTTGAATCGGACAGGGTTTTTTTAAATATATTCTAACCTTGGGAACAGCGGTGGCCCAGTGGTGGCGGCCCCGACTTACGAGTAGTAAGTCGTGGGTTCGAATCCAGGCAGGCGCATTACTTTGTGTAATTTATTTCATTACCACTGCTCTCAAAACGGTGAAGGAAAACATCGTGAGGAAACCGGCTTGTCCTTAAACCAAAATTCGAAGACATGTGACATCTACCAACCGCGTGGTGGATTATAGCCCATTCCCTCTCATAGAGAGGAGGCCTGTGTGAGTGTCCCAGCAGTGGGAACATTATAGGCTGATTATGCTATAGTTGTAAACATAATATACATATACACTACAATACACATACAAATACTTTAGCCGTAGTGACAAAACAACTTCTTTAAACCTTTATAACTTTTATCCATGACTGCTGACCAATATGCACCTTTTTATTTTTGTTATAGGAGATCTTGATTATTAAATGACAAAGATTTTTTATATGTAAGTACAAACATTCTGGGGCACAGGCTCGTACAATTTTTACCTTACATCTTGGGTACATTACCGGTTGACAGCGTTCATGAGGAGTTTTTTGATGCTATGTTTTAGGTTGTTGTAAGTTTAGGTTATTTATCTTATAATGTATATATTGTATAGTTATTAACAGAAATAAAATATATTTTTAATTTTTATTTTTTATTCAAACCAGTGGTCCACATTAGTCCAGAATAGAAAAAACTGGAAGTCTGGAGAAAGCCTTTGCCCAGCAGTGGGATGACACAGGCTAACAGTATTAGTATTCAAACATTTAATTTAATAGCTGCACATGAATATTGCGTCCCAGCTGGTTCTACTTTTTACCACGTTGTCTATGCCTCAGTGGCACTGCTGTTTCGTGTTAATTTTAAGCTGTCAAAAATGGTGGATTTCTGTCACTGTGGCCTGTGGCGTTGCGGTGTGAATTTTTCCAAAAATTTCGTTTATTTATTCCGATCATGCTATAGATTTGTTTGCAAAAATACGTTATAGCAACATGGAAGAAGAAGATCCGGTAGTGCAGGAGGTAAAACCGTAGTTATAACTCATTAACAACGTGGTTATTCATTAGGTTATGTTGTTGTGCGAAAAACGTCGCATTTTTGTTAATTTTTACCATTTATTCGTTGCAGATACCTGTGTTTCTATCTCAGGCGTTAGCTCAGAATCTGTACATATATCAGTATCCAGTGAGACCAGCCAATAGGGACTGGAAAGACGTGAAAGTTGTGAATGCATCCGTGAAGCCTAGGAACAAGATGGTGCGACTTGAGGTCGGCTTGGACACGTACAGCGACAAGTATTGCTCGTCCAAGGGCGAGCAGATAGCGCTCAACACTGATGGCCAACAGGTATAATATGATCCTTTTAATATTAAATGGGCCCACTCTTGACCTCAATCTTGTTCTGAGGACAGAGATGAGGTGGATGATGAAACGAGCTAACCCAAAAGAAGTCTATTAACTCGCGACTTAAATAGAAGTAACATTGTTTTTGTTCCCAATGTGACCTTTTAATGGCTGTTTACTATATTGTAGAATAGGTTTATGACGTTCTGCTGTTATTTGTTGTAGACCAACATCCTGTTGAGCTTAAATTAACTAATTGTTTTTTTGCGTAATTTCTTCCTCCCTCTTTTCCAACATCCAATACAAACTAGTAACCTACTATTGCATTATCAACACCTCTATTTATAAAAGTTGTGCATTTGTGAACAGGAATCATCATGGCACGTTAAGGAAAAGGACAAATCCCAGTACTTCAGACATGGCATCATGGACAAGATTGTGTATGAGAGCAGTGCTCCCTGTACTGAGACACAGCACTATGCTGTTGCCATACTGCAGGATAAGGAGTTACATTGCACTCCTATACAAGGTACTGAAGCGTAGTTATGCATAGGTGCGTAGGTGGGTGGGTTCATTGTACATAAGCTATATTATTGCAATTGATGGCACAGTTGGCATAGTGGCTGAGCAATTGGTTGCTGTGCTGCATGTCGCGGGTTCAAATCCCGCACGGAACAAATATTTGTATGGCCTACAGGTAGTTGTTCCAGGGTCTGGATGTTTGTGTATGTGAGTTTAATTGTTTGTAAACGCAACCCATCCAACACATTTTTCAACATTTTATTTAATAGATACAGAATTCTACCAAATATATATTGTTACAATATCTTTACTCTATAACTTTCATGTATTTCATAATGATCAGCAGTATAATTTCAGTATTTGAAATTACTCATATCTCTAAACTAGCTAACTAGCTAAACTGCAATATTTTTATTGTTGAAAATTGCAATTGTTATGTTAAAAGAGGTAACTGATTAAGTTTTACTTTCTAGGTATCATTCAAATGAGGCCCTCTTATTCCTACTATGATAAGCAAGACAAGCGCAAAACTGATAAGAACAAAGCAGATTCAGATGATGAAGACAAAGAGGCTGAAGCACAACAGGTAATCATATACTAATATTATAAAATATGCGAAAGTTTGTGAGGATGGATGGATGGTTGTTTTTACTCTTTCACGCAAAAACTGCTCAACGGATTTGGATGAAATTTGAAATTTTGCACACATAGTTTATAACCTGGATTAACACATAGAATACTTTTTATCCCGGTAGTATGATCCCGTGGGATAATTATTGAACTCCACGCGGGCAAAGCCACAGGCAGAAGCTAGTTTAATATATAAGGAAATGGTGAAGGATAACACCATGAGGAAACCAACATGTCTAAGCATTGAAAACATGAAATCCACCAACCTTTACTGGGCCTACACAGACCGCTCCTCTAGCTCTGTGTCCCAGCAGCAGCTTTGGCTGAAGATGCAACTAACTTAATCAAATAAACCTGATTACAAATGGTCATTCCAAAATCAATTTGACGAGTGAGAGACAGTGGAATGCAAACATTCATAAGGTGGTGATGGATAAATCTACATCTATACAAATAAATAAAATCGTAGTGTCTGTTTGTAATATCAAAATAACAGCTTTTTACTGATCGCATATGAAAAAGGCACTTATAAAAAAAAACACTTTTTTTTAAGTTTTTGTCTGTCTGCCTATATATTTGTTCTGGCTAATCTCCGAAACAGCTGGGCCGATTTTGTTGGGACAATTTACAGTCGGAAAAATGATTATATTATAATATATTTAACTATCACTACCTAATAATTTTATGTATGTAGTGATAGTTAAAGATAGTTTAATTTATCTTTGAGGTAGGCAAGTAGGCGGTGCCATGCAAGCGCCTGCATATCAAAGTTATAAATGCAAAAGTAACTCCTGTCTGTCACATTTTTATACCTTAATGGCTGAACTGATTTGAATGAATTTGGCACACTGGTAGGCGCAGGATATTTTACCCCAGTAGAACATTTCATGGTATTTATTATTATATTTGTATTTTCTTTCATGGTATAATTTCCGAATGTAACTACAGATAATGTGATAATCCATTAATTCATTAATAGGGTTTTCAATTTGTAGCGAAGGATCAATTTTTGTAAGAGGTAAGCCGGAGTACCTATCTTTAATCTGATTATATTATTTGTCTATAGAATACTGACTGTGCCATTTTCAAAGGGAAGCCGGTAGGAATCGAGTTGTATGGAACCTTCGCCACTGGTATTTCAGTCGTTTATATTTTTTTGCTTTGCAGGTGACAGTGAAGTTCGCGCGGCAAGAGACTGAAGTGTCAAAGAAAGCGCGGGAGAAATCCTTTGAGACGATATCTCAGAGAATCAACGAGGAGTCGTGGTACGACGCGCTATGGAAATCTTGCGAGACGGACCATGCTGAGGTCAGTGAAAAAAGCTTATTAGAATAACATAATATTTGTAAAAAAACAAACGTGTGTTATGGAATTAAAATAGACCTGGAAAGGAAACATAGCTAAGTAAAGGAATACCAGAATAAAGCTTAAGTGTTTTTCGGCTGCGAATTGGGCCGACATTATATTAAATACTGCAAGGTCGAATCTGCATTAGGCTTACAGTCGACGCCAAAACTAGTTCATGACTGGACTGTGTGCCACAAAATTGAGTAGGTAACTGAATTATAAAAATGATCATTTCAGCATTCCACCTAGAGTTAATGAGTCAATAATCAGCAGACCATCTACATGGTGTAAGGATAGCCCTCCGCAAACTGACGGACATTTTACAACACGGAATTTTTCTCAGGAAAATTTCACTTTTTTTTATCGTTTTTTCAGTTACTATTTCTTTATTTCAGTGTAAAATTACATGCTCTGTATGCAGCACTCAATTTATGTAAATAATAGGGCAAAATCAAAAAAACCAACGATGGATGTTGAAATACTCTAATGAACGACGCGTGAAATCAGCTGTTTACTACCTGCCTAGCTAACGAGTTCATCGAACTCATCGTCGCGTTTGCCGTTCGCTACGTGCGTTTTGCCACGGTAACGATACATTACATATGAGGAAATACAACAAATCTAATTTACTGGATTCTCATAACGTTCCTGAAATAATTTCTTGTACCTGTCATCTTAGTTTGACATACTGAATTCATCCCATCAGTCTGTGGAGGGCTGTCCCTTACACTCTGTATACTATACAGATGAGCAGACAGAAACATTTACACAGAAATTGATTAATCTTTAGATAACTTATCTAAGAAATTCCATTAAATCAGCTTTTAAACAAATATAATATGAAACATTTTGTCTATTATTTCCCACAGCTGGAGCGTTTGAAACTGTTCAGCGCGACCTCATCGGACGGGTCTGCACTGACGGTGAGTGCGCGGGAGTACGTGCGCGCGCTGGTACCCGCGCCGCCGGAAGACGAGGCTGATATAGCGCCCACTAAGAGACCCTCGCCGCAGGACCAGCTGAAGGAAATACTTATTAGAGGTTTGTGATGACAACTGTATTTATAATCTTTCCCTTTTCGGTTGGGAATTGTTTGGTAATGATAGCAGGTACTAATTACAGGTAATAATTACTGCTATAAAATTAAGTGCTTTCTGAGTCTATCAATAACATGCTGCATGTTATTGATAGTTTCAATAGCAACCGCTAACGTCCATGTATGCTGTCGGAATAGCAACAATTTCAGTTCGTTTCGTTCCCACTAGTTGTACAGTAGAACTAATGGGAATTTTTTTTCCCACTAAACCTATGATTTCAGGTGGTACTAAATCGTAGAACTAGTGGTCCCAAAAATTCCCATTAGTTCTACCTGTTCTGTTACAAAATTCTACTTTAAAACTCATAGGGTTTTTATTCAAACACACACAAACCATTTATTTGCATAAGACAGGTTCAGAGGATGTTACAAAAAGTTCATAAGGTTACACTAACCATGTGAGGTGTGCAAATATATTAGGAAAATTATGAGATTAGAATTATTCATATTTATTAAATTAATTGCAAATTCATGGTTTGGTCAACATTACAACAGTTATAGGTGGTCAATTTCATGACACATAAGTAATAATAATATCATACATAGTAATTATATTGTCCATCACATTGAATTATTGCACAAATAAATTCTATAATTAAAATACATTATCTTCGTCTTCTAAATAGTATTTTACATTATAATAACATTTTTGAACTAGGAAGGTGTATAATTTATTCTTAAATAGAGGAGTAGGTAACTTTTTAATGTCATCGGGCAATTTGTTATAAATCAGTGATGCCATACAAATAATACTTTTGTTCTGACTAGCAGTGGCGAAGGTTCCAATCAACTCGATTCTTACCGGCTTCCCTTTGAAAAATGGCATAGTCAAATTGTATTTGATTATATTACCAAAAAAGAAAAAAAAAAAGAAAAAAGTTATGTTACCGGCTTACCTCTTACAAAAATGAACCCTTCGCTACTGCTGACTAGTACTACGTTTTGGCGTAGATCGTACATTCACACTGTGCAAAACTCGCACTAATGCGAATTTACCCTGCTTTGGGTTTGCTCGGCACGAAAACCCCCAGGATACTGTGCGAGTACACACTCGAATATTACATAGTACATTAAAAATCCAACCTTAATTAATTCAAATTGTTTATAGAAACGTAAACTGTGCCAGATTAATATGACCGTTTTATTTCTTTCTTTTCATTTAGTTTTTAACGAATTTTTGATAGTTTCAGTACTTTATGCGGCCTACCCAAATGTCTTTTATTTGGTATTGTTGATGAGTCGAGCTACACCATAACTGACAAATGCTTGCTCTGGCTAGAGAGGCCCACTCAAATCGAATAATCTGCGTGGACCTCATATAAATAAACCATCATAGCATCACGCCTGTAATCCCCGAAGGGTTAGGCAGAGGTGTACCTAGTAGTACATCCACATTTCGCCAGTTATGTTTTAATAACGCGCGAGCCTATTGCCTCTATCTATCCATCAATCCAGAGTCCATGGCTGCTACTGAGAAATTCCTTATGGAAAATCCAATAACACTTTGCCCGACCAGGGAATCGAACCCAGGACCAGCAGCTCAGCAGTCGTGCTTGCGACGACTAGACTAACGAGGCAGTCTAATCCTTTTTTCACCCAAAAAATATTTTCATAAACAATTAAAATTTTATCATCATTTTATATTTATCATTAAATTGAATATCTATACCTAAACACATGTATCACAAAACTGTACCATTTTTACGTTGATTGTGATAAGCACACAAATTCCAGACTTATTTCTAAAAAATTGCGGTAAGCGATCACTACGCTCGATCTTTACTCGTGCCGGTGTGTGTGTTACTGTGTGTATCTGCATGAACAATAAATAATTAAAAAATGAAATATATCATCGCAACGAATTTGGCTAAACTCTAGTGAGGAATCTTATGCACGACACATCTTTATCTTTAATAGTAGAACTAGTGGGAAGGAACCACAATTTCACAACAATGAAAGGAAACAAGTAATAATAATTACCCTGACCACCAGCAGCCTGGACCTTGTTCCTGATGCCGATGGGTCATCTATTTTTTATATTTTTTTTAATGTTTTTTGTTTACTTTTCTTTGTAAAAATATTTAAAAATGTATTAGATAAGAGAAAGAATGAATAAAGGAGAATTATACTATTACTATTTATGTACACACAGTAAAATACATAGTGCAACGGCATAACTTAATTACTTAAAGTACCGCTTGTTTGATTTTTTCTAAAATTACTTTTACTTCTTTTAGCAAAATTAATGACGTTCAACGACCTCCGCGCCCTCATCCGCACGGACGAGGGCCCTATCAGCGAGACCGCGCTGCTGTCCGCGCTCAGCGGCGCGGCGTGCTGCGTGCGCGGCCTGTGGACGCCGCGCTCCGCCGACCTGTACACGCGCGCGCTGCCCGTGCCGGCCAGGCTCATGTGTGCGGCTAGGGATCATGTTGTAAGTCACTTCCTAGTCATAGTCTACTCTAATAATGGTGTAAATAAACTTAGTAAGGAGACTAGTTAGTCCTACAATTAAATATACGGGGCGGAAGGATCGCGACGCGAAAACGGTTACCATGTATTCATTCTGAGCGGGTCATATAGAAATTTTTCATCGGTAATTTTTTTTAAATCAGCTGTATGTAATGTATGGAACATTTTGACCGTGTAGGTAGTGAATTTTTGTAGGAAATAGTTTTTTTTTTAATAACTGATGAAAATTTGTATGTGGGGGGCTCAGAATGATGTACTCAATATGTGGTAACCGTTTTCGCGTCGGTGTCCCTTCCACCCCGTATATCAAAGCAACCTGCACTGTTCCCAAGTAGTGGTCTATGAGCATGTCTGTATGTATGTTATGTAATTTGTGTTTCATTGTAATATGTTTTTCTGTACAGTTATATCTCTTCACACAACGCGCATACGTCGATCGACGGAAGGTCGCAGCAGCTGTCCGTCTCCCCGCCGCAGAAGTGTTAGAAATCATCCGCTCCGTTTCCAAATACAACCCTAAGACCGGATGGGAACTAGTCATACCGCCGGACGTCACCTTCGAAACGAAGTACCCTGAAGTCGTCCAGCGACAGAACTTGTACTGGGAGGCTCGCCAGAGATTGTTCAACGAAATGTTAATCGGCGAAAATGTACCCAAAAGGCAAAGAAAGAAATCTCAAAGAGACTCGATATCATCCGACACGATGATGAGCCCCAAGCCGCGGTGTAACAGTGTTACTGAAGAAGACTATGACAAGAAAAGACACAAAAATAAATCTTCCACCGGTGGTGGGAAAAGGACTAGACTTATAAGTTCAAGCAGTGCGCAGGACGCGACGTGATTCTCGCCCTAGTTAGGTTATCAAATTGTAGCGTAGTGTCACCCACCAGCGCGTAGTGATCATAAGTGAACTGTGAGCCCGCACATTGTTAATCATAGCTATACGTTTTGGTGCTGCTAATCAAAGTATGGACGTGTATCAGTCATAGTTATTTTATAAATATCAACAGGCTTACAAACATTTTAAGTTGTCTGTTTGTTATCCAGAACTGTTGTTTCATATTTAATTAGAATAGAGTTGTTAGTCTAATTGATTTAATGTTCTAGCACATTCTTTGCTCGTGCACTTGTCAGAATGTGTGTTAAATCAAAAATGGTTTTTGACTCGAAAATCTGATGAAATATATTTTTGTATTGTTAGCATTATTTATCAAAGTTTTCGTTCAATATGTTTCGTGTTTTTCACTTTTGGGTCATGGTTCACTCGATAAGTTACGATGATGAGTGCTCAAAGTTAAGACTTTTTTTAAATTATTGTATTGACATGACTGTTATAGAACTTTTAATCAAGTAACAAAGTTACTACACGTTATGAAGATAATGTGGAAGACTTAATCTGTATTTATTGAACATTTTTCTACCTGAGCATGAATACATAATATTGTTTAAATAATATGTTGAAAAGCTAGCAGTCTGTACTTTATGAAATAATTTGTTATAAATACATGAACAGTGGCATAGTATAGGTAAGTAAAACTGCATGGCAGTTAAATGTAATTTACCGATAGAAGAAATGTGGTTCTTGTGTTTAAGCAAATTATAATAGTATTCATATTAGTGATTCAACAACATAGTTCCATGTTCCGTGTATGCAAAAAACGTGCCTAAATAACGTTTTCGAACGACTTTTACTGAATCTAAGTTAATAGTAAACATTATTAGTTTTACTGAACTAAGTGAACGAAATTAAACAATATTAATCATGACAAACACACTGACTGCCACACTACTGTTTATAATCGGACGTCAAACATGTATACTCAAAAAAACCATGCAACACAAAATGTATCAAATATCTCCCGGTTAGCCTCTGCCTCTAACCGTCAAAGCTTTTGACTCCCTACAACGGACGAATGACTAAGCTCTCTCGGCGTGACCACACCCTTCCCGCACACCGCGCAGTTATCTCAGGCACAGGCTAAAGCGCAGGCCACAACTCCAGCCACCGAGCGAGCGAGCGAGCGAGCGAGCTGAGCGAGCATCGTTTCACCTCTCTTTATACTAACTACAGAGCTAAGCTACGTCACCGATACAAACGATGCTAACGAAATATCCGACGATGCCAGCGATGCTATTCGTTGACCTCGCCCGCCTCACCCGGTGCGCCCGCCCGCTCGCTCAACCGCCCCCTCGCTGAACCCACATAGTTTACCTCGCCAAACCTTCACTTGGTTTATATAGTTCCCCTCGTCTCGACTCGTCTCCTTGTGGCCTGCGCTTTAGTTAAGTAGTAGATAGACCAGTAGTACGAATTTATACGACCATCACGTATAAGCTTGTTTAGGCAAAAATAAGATCGCATGTTTTAACAATCTAGCTTCCATTGGTAATCCCGAATGAGTGCTTTTACATACTTTTAAAAGTAAAATATAAGCCGCTAAAAAGTCCATATTATATTAAAAACTAAGCCGCTATCTTATTAGGTGAAAAATGATAATGTATCCCATTTGTACATATATGTCGTTTGTATATATAAAACAATTGTATGCTATCATAATGTGAAATTGTGTATGAGCAATTTGTGATTTTATCGATAAGTTGTTAATTTTTGTAAACGAAATAAAAATCGTTTATTATTTATGTATTCGATCTTTTGATTTATGATCCTAAAGCCTTCCCACCATTACGAAAATTTACATGCTACGCGTGCTGGGCGTAGCGACCTTGCACACCCGCTTGCGGCGGGCCTGAGTTTTAAAAGTAAATAAAAAACAAGATCCACTTAAAACATTTTATTTCAACTATTACATAGTTCTATTTGGTGCGTGTTACAACAACAATAATTATTAAATTCTCAAACATCAACATTAAGCGTTTACTTAGTAAGCGTTAACTTCTAAAAATATTGTGCTTATACATAAGTTAAACGATTGAAGAAATATATTAAAATACAAATTATTTGGAAAAATAAGTACATCCTGTAGCCCGGCCTGAGCCATTTGAAAAGCATTTTATTCTTAGAGAGTCATAAATAGAAGATTTTATTCTGAAGGGAACAAGATCCTTCAAACAAAAATGACAAAAAAACAATGATAAAAAAATCAAATGTCAATGTGTGTAATTTAATCGAGATTCAGGCTTTCATCATATAAAAAACAAACTTATTATTAGCCTAAGAAAATTAAATTGATTTAAAACACGAGATATATTAAAACTTGAGAAAATACTCAAAAATTTACAGTGCATAGAAGACAGATTTTTTTAATACGAGGGCGGGTCAATAAGTCCGTGACTTTTTGAATTTCTGACCTCTTTACTGAAACAGCAACACTGCTCCTGTCAACAGGCATCTGTCAGTTGACTCCTGTCAAAATTTAAACTTGCTGCGTCAGTTAGTTTGTGTTTGACAGCTATTTTTATCAGACTACCCACTAATTTGAGGAGAAAATGGAAAAAAGTGAATTTCGTGTGCTTATTAAGCATTATTTCTTGCGAAAAAAAACCATTACCGAGACCAAGGCTAAGCTTGATAAATACTATGGGGACTCTGCACCATCGATTTCAATGGTAAAAAAGTGGTTTACTGAATTTCGTTGTGGCCGTACAAGCACTGAAGATGCCGAACGTCCTGGACGCCCAGTTGAGGTCTCTACACCCGAAACAATCGAAAAAATTCACGATATGGAGTTGACCGACCGAAGATTGAAAGTGCGAGAGATTGTGGAAGCCGTAGGGATCTCGCATGGCTCAGTGGTTTCAATTTTGAATGATCACTTGGGCATGAGAAAGCTTTCCGCAAGATGGGTGCCGCGTTTGCTCACAGTCGACCACAAACGCAATCGTGTAACAACTTCACAGGAAGCTTTGGCGTTGTTTAATCGCAATATGGAGGAGTTATTGCGCCGTTTTGTAACCGTGGACGAAACATGGATCCATCACAACACACCAGAAACCAAACAACAGTCAAAACAGTGGGTTTCTAAGGGTGAATCGGCGTCAAAGAAGGCCAAGGTGGGTTTGTCAGCCAATAAAGTTATGGCGACTGTTTTTTGGGATGCACGCGGGATAATCCACATTGACTACCTTCAAAAGGGAAGAACAATCAATGGGGAATATTATGCCAACTTATTGGACCGATTCAATGACGATTTGAAAAAAAACCGACCTCATTTGGCCAAGAAAAAAGTTCTTTTCCACCAAGACAATGCAAGGGTGCACACATGTGCAGTTGCCATGGCAAAAATCCATGAATTGGGCTATGAATTGCTCCCTCATCCGCCCTATTCTCCAGATTTGGCTCCGAGCGACTACTTCTTGTTCCCAAACCTGAAGAAATGGCTTGGTGGAAAAAGATTTGACTCCAATGATGAAGTCATCTCGCAAACAAAGGCCTATTTTGAGGACCTCGACAAATCATTTTTTTTGGAAGGGATAAAAAAATTGGAGAAGCGTTGGACAAAGTGTATAGAGCTCAAGGGAGACTACTTTGAAAAATAAAATTATTTTTTTATCAAAAAATCTGTGTTTTATTCCAAAAGTCACGGACTTATTGACCCGCCCTCGTACTTCAACATGAAAACATTATTTTCCTACATACTACATTTCACATATTGCGTTGGTCCCGGCTGTCATTGGTAGATCTTTGACAGTCGTTACTGATAGTCCGTGGCCCGAAAGTCTGACGGCCAGTCTTACCAAGGGGTATTATCGTATTGCCCAGTACTAACTGTGTTACGGAGGTCAGATAGGCAGTCACTGCATGTAAAATACTGGTATTCGGCTGTATCTGTCTAGACTGGAAGCCGACCCTAACTTATTCAGGAAAAGGCTAGGCAGATGATGATACATTTCACATATTGTCTAACTGAAAATCAATATTTAAATAGTTACAAGGAAAGGGCGTCTATTTACAGAAATAAAGACAACACGCTATGAAATGAAGCTAAGATTTTGTACAATTTAGGTGCAATACTCAAGTGAATGATAATTTTAATGTGCTTCTTGACAGCTTTTAAGCAATATATCGTTTGTGCATACATAATTTCCACTACTTAGAAAACTAGACAAGGTCAAACTAGATTAGCTAGTGAAACAACTACACGTGGTGGTTATCCAATAAACTATTAGGAGTTCGGGGTCGTTGACCAAACTGAAAAATCATTACCTAATTATTTTTGTAGTTTTACAATTTTTAGGTTCACATCTCTGAAGTAGTCCCAGCTAATTATAATGACATGTACCTATACTAAAATATGTTTATCAATTAGGTAGCTCTATGACTTCAACTTGGTGGAATTCTTAATTAAATCTCGCTTAAACAAGTCTACGGAACCTTAGCTGTTACCATATGAATCTTGACTTTAAAACATGGCCTGGTTTGTTCATTTACTGTAGACACAAAATTGAGCTTGTTCATGCATCTCTTCTCTGTCTTCTAAAAAGCATTTAACACAGATAGATTCTAAAAATGCCTATATCCTGAACACAGCATACCTCACCATAAAGGCGATAGCAGCAAAACTAATGGCAGTGAGACCACTTAACTGGTTAGCGTTATTGCAGAACTTCAGGTCGCATTTGTTCGAGAGGTCTCCGAAACGGTTCTTGACTAGTGACCAGTCACAGAGCCCTACCCTGCAGCCTGGCAAGTTCATAGGATGTTCGTTCTCAAGGAAGAGGACTTGGTACTCTTCGTTTACCTGGAAGTTGCCGTTTTGGGTACATCTGGAATAAATGAAAGTTACCGAATTAGTTATGGGACTAGTTTTTGACAGCTCTGCCTAAGTCTTCGAGGAACACAGACGTAATTGTATTGTATGTTAGGTTAGAATGTAGGGCATATTGTGTTAAACCCAGGGACCGAAAAGGTTACACGTACAGGGGTTTTAATCGGATTATTTTTAATCTTTTGAAAGCCAGAGCGTAAACGCCGATGCGACCCCCTTCCATGCCAAGCCACAAATTCAGCGCAAATACCTACAAAAAAAAATATTCCAACATCTTATCGATATTATTTTATGTCCTATATTTTTTAAATCACAAAAAGAATAAATCAATCAAGTTTTGATTGTTTTTTTTTCTGGTTTTCAGCTGCATCCGGTTAGACTGGACGCCGACCCCAATATAGTTGGGAAAAGGCTAGGGAGATGTGTGTGTGTGGTATATTTTTAAATAAAATATCACTCACATCATCATTATTTAATTTTTTTAACACTATTTCGTATTACCTATACTATAATTAAACAGCAGTTAGGTACCTACAAAGTTTTCAAAAATTACGTTTTCTTGTCGGCTTCTTTAGCCGATGCGACGGTGGTGGCGTGTGGGCATGTTTTCATTTGTCAGCCATATCCGACCGTGGCGCTCAATCGGTGGTTTGTCTCTTTCATTCCAATAATTAAATCGATCCTTGGTTAAACCTATTACGCACGTAGGCAATGCAGTATGCACACTTGCACTGTCTATATAACTAGTCATGAAAATAGGTACCTAGAAATCTTTTTAGGTATAAGTATACATAGTAGGTACGCACGACGGTCAATCAAGGTATACCAAACCAGTTTATGCGGATCTATCTTTTTATAGGAAATCTATACAAAGCGAGGCCAAGTTATACTGAAAATGCACAGCTTCATGTGCCGCCGTGTGTACGTGTGACTATTTCTCACAGAGTTATTTCAAGGAGTGACAGTTAGCGGAATAATTACAATAATATTATTGTTTGCATAATACTTCGTAGGTACTTGGCACAGGTTATAGTCGTAAACTTGTCTGAACGTAGTCCTAGGTTCATGGCAGATGGTCGAGTTGCATTGGTAATATTATAGTGACGAAATACTTTGTGTGTATGTAGCGATTTCAGTTCAAAGCAGTGTACTTACGTTTGTTATTGTTTAAAAATTTAAATTATTATCTATGGTTTCTCCTGGTAGGTAAACAACTTATCATAGCCGTCATGTATCACAAATATTATTATAATATATGTAGGAAATACGCCTCCCGCTTGTAGGGCTTTCCTACGACCTTCATAGGCTATTGATATACTCAGTCTAGGTGAGCTCGTAAAGGTTGGGGGAGACGCGTTACTGTTGAGCATGAGGTCTAGTGTTTGATTCCCAGGTCTGGCAGAGTGTTTTTCGATTTTTGACAGAAATTTCAGGTTGGTTGGCTCCTATTGTGGTGTGTGTTGTTGGTACAATAATGAAACCCCTGCCTTACCCTTCCGGGATTTAAGGCGTGTTGTTATGTAATACTCACTTGTACAACACGGCCGCAAGGTTGGCATTGAAGGGCGTCATGGTGGAGGTGGTCCACTTGCGCGACTGCACCACCGCGGAGTGGTAGTTGTCACCGGTCAGCGGGGCGGAGTCCTGGTGAGCGCCCATGGCCGTCAGCGTCATGAGGAGCATGGCGGCTTCCGTGAAGTGGATCATGGCGCGGGGCTGCCCGGGTTGCTCATCTGGGAAAGTGAAGTAGAACTTAACGAACGAGCAAGATGAGGGAAACTAGAGATGTGGAAATATAATTACACTGTGTGTAACAACCCTTCTTTGGCAGTCGGGTAAAAAAAGGAGCTAAAAAGTCGTCGTTGTAAGTAGTAGGCCCATAGATTTCATAGATTTCCATCTGTCTTGACAGCGATGTTTTAATAATCGAGAAGTCTGTTGAGTTTGCACATCACATATCGTACTTTCGTATTCTCGCGATTACTTTTATTGTGTAACGGCACCATTTCGAACTACCCGCGATTTGATTAACTTGTTATATTTTTTTAATTAGATTTGTATTAGTTAAAGTATTACCGTCAAATTCTATAAGATACGAGAATATAAACTTTGCCTGTGTCATGCCACATTACCTACACGGCCTACACCTCGTATAAAATGCATAGGCATGCTTACCTACCTATAGCTTATCGAATGCTCTACTTCATTTCAATAATATTTCAATAACACACATGACTCATAAGATGATCAATAACAAGTACTTATACTTTAATTGCAAATAATTACCGAAATGACTCGTATTAATGAAATAAATTACTTATTGTTGTTTTGTCTCAAAATGTATGCGGTCATGACATGGTTTAGTTAATGTTAATCAGGATACATAACAGGAGGTTGTTCAAGGTTAATTATTCTATTTCAGAGTAAATTGGGCCTCTGGCTCCCTTTCTAAATAATTGTTTAATGTTTAATTAGTGGGATGCAGCGCGGCGCTCACTTTAATTGTCATTTGGCTCAGTAAAACCGACTTAAGGGGGAAGCGTTAGGTTACCCCGCGAAATACAAATTTTTATTATTTTTTTTGCAATTAGCAGATCAATGTCACGTTGTATGTTGATTTAAATATGATTCGCGGCCGTAATAAACATGGCTTTACAGAGTTATATTCATTAAAACCATCAATACAATCTCTTAACCCCATTGAATGACTATTTCATGAAATTGAATGACTATACACATATATTTCATGAAAAAGTTACGACTATTTCATGAAATTGAATGACTATATATATTTCATGAAAAAGTTATTCCATAGGATTTAAAAAATCAAAGGTGCGTTTTCGAATATGTTACAAAATATTTTTTGAATTAAAGAAATGTTATTTTCTACTCTATTCGCACAAAGGACAATATTGTAACGGCACAGTTTTGGCGAAGTCGTTACTTCACTGTTTCCATGAATTTACTTGGCAACATTTGTAGAAGGAATCGCGGGTAACTCCGCCGTGGAAGATTTTTTTGTTTTCGGGAGGAATTCTTCGAAAGGCTTCCGGGCTTTAGGGATAAGACCAGGAGGCAGGGAGTGTGGGACCTCACTAAAACCACCCTGGTGATTACCATCTGTACAACGAAGGACCGTTATCTCTCAAAAGATCGATCCGGAATCCCCTCTGTGCAACGGTTGTTAGGACACATACCTGGTAGGCCTAAGAACCGTGGGCAGATGACTAACAGGCATTCGTAATACAGTGGCCAAAACAGGCAACGCGTGACAAAAATCATGACTACAGTGGTGGTCCAGTGGAAACCACCACAACTTACGAAACCTTACAAGCATTTTACTAACTTGTTAATAATAAATTATTTCACCACCTCTGGTCTCAAAATCGTGAAGGAAAACATTGTGATTGTGAGGGAACTGGATGTCCTAGAACCAAAAATTCGAAGACATGTGGCCTCTATCAACACGCATTGGACCCTCGTGGTGGATTAATGCCCACTCCGGCTCGGAGAGAAGAGGCCTTTGTCCCAATAGTGGGTACATTTTAAGCTTATTATAAATGCTGGAAACCTTTGTCCAGTACAGATACATCAGAAAAATAAAAATAAAGTTTCAAATAAACTTACCTTTCCCAACATATTTGTCGAAGAAGCTCATCATATCCTTGACGAGGGTGCATCCAATGTCCTTATTGAGGGCAGATCCGTATCCGTACTTGTAGTAAGTTTCTAGGTCCTCAGCGTACTCCAGGCGCTGCAAATCCTCGCGGGTGAAGGCCTAGCAACAAAAGGTTAAGATATTTAAGAACATCGCCACAAAAAGTAAAAAAGTTTGCCACTTACAAAGTGATCGAAAACTTCTTCGAGGTAGAGTGATGTTCGGTTTTAGCTGTGACTATTTTCAAAATGACAAAATTATGTCGTTTTTTTTATATTATCATATACAGGGTGTAAACAGACCTTTCACGAAGCCTTGACGGCTTAGGAGAAGCCTACGCCCCAGAGGCGACTACTACCAATAAAAGTTAACTTTATCTACAGGGTGTAAACAGACCCTTCACATAGCCGTCAACCAAGCATTATCTAAGTAGCTTTACACAAAAATTATTGCTGCGAAACGACTTTTTTTTTGGGGTGAAAGTTCACGTTTTACGGTAGGACTCAATATAACGCACTCAAAACATTGTGCTGGTGGGTGGATTGAATAGTATGATTGAATGTTATGGAGGTGTTTAAAGTAAAAATCTTACATTATAACATGTATTTAAAAAAAAAAAACTTGTGAAAAAGTTGGAACTTTGACCACCAATTTCTCCGTAACTAGAAGGCTCCCAGGTATGGTCTAGATCTAGAACAAAAAATTTATCCCAATGAAGTTGAGAATAAGTGCCTTTCGGCTTCGTTAAGGGTCTTTTTACACCCTTTAGAATTGAAAGGAAATCATTGAAAAAGCTATAAATACTTACAGCGCACCAAGGAGATATCTTCACGATGTCCCAAGCCTTGTTGTATCGGCAGATCTGGTAGATGCGGAGGATGATCTCCTTCTGCATGTCATAGTTGAAGCCGAGGCGGAGGGAAATGTTGCTTATCATCTGGTAAAACAAGATATGGATGGTGAAAATGAAGATAGTATGAAAGATATGGTTGCAAAAGAAACTTATAAAAACTGCGAGAGATTCGTTTGTGTGAAAATGAATGAAGTCTTTTTACAGTATTTTTCCTCTGAGTTTGCATCGCTTTTCGAATCACAATGAATTATTATATATATTCTTATTAAAAAACACTAACCTTACTTCCGGAAGTCGGTGACTTTTGTTTGTTTCATTGAATTTTTTGCTTTTTTGTGTTTTTTTGGAGGTCGGCTATTTTTGTTCGTAAAAAAGTTTTATATTTCATCCTTTTTAGTTTATAGTATGATGGTATCTCACTCCGACAATTTTTTGTCGAGTATGCATTTTCCATTGTTACTAAAAGTTAACAGATCACCCACTAGACATAGAAGAAAAAGTATTCATTATAGAAGACTAACTGTTGCCCGCGATCTTTGTTCGCGTGAAATTATTATAAAAAAATAATACTTCCCTTTTCTAATCGGATTTTGTTACCAATTGCAAGGGTTTTTATTTTTTTCACGGACCTCTAATTATTTTTCTAAAATAAAAGTAGCCTAAGTTATTCCTTCTATCATCAGATATTTGCCAGTAAAGTTCCCGTCAAAATCAGTCCAGCCGTTTTGGAGATTAGCCGGAACAAACAGTTAGACAGACCGACAGACTTACAAAAATAATAATAATAAAAAAATTATAATAGGTACCGTACCTATATGCTTTCATATGCATTGAGTAAAAAGCTGTTATTTTGATATTATAAATATACACCTCAATTTTATTCTTATCTTCTATTATACATATTTTTAAATAAACATTTATAAACTACCCAAGCGATGTGAATTAAATCTATTAGGGACCATCGCGCGAGCTTCCTCCAAAATAATGAAAAAAAAATAACCACGTAAATCGGACCAGTAGTCACGGAGTTACCGTAAACAACATTAAACAAAAATTGCCGCATTGAGAACCTCCTATTTTTTAGAAGTCGGTTAAAAATGGATTGCTGCTCCTGAATATACTCTTTCTAGCTATATTCTCGCTACAATATTATGTTGTGTTCTTGCTGTCAAAGGTAAAATATTTGTGAAGGGATTTTACTGACGCGGAGTCTAGCACATTAAGTTACCCGAAACTGTCAAATTTTCCCAATCAACCTAAAACCTAATGCTTTAGCGATAATGTTGAAAATCTATTAAAGAAATTTGACAGCTTGTAGTAGCTTGTACCTACACTCCTCACCTAACCTGGCAGGTTGGGATGCGGCTGTTCTATCGGTGATTACTATCGGCTTCTCCAAGAAAAAGCCTTGAACTCAAATATATCAAAAATTAACACAAAAAATACCGAATGTTTCCGCTGATAGTAAGTAGCTACCTATTTCATTAAAACTACGGCCAAGGTTATCACGGTCATGTTAAAATTTGTGCTCTCATTTGCAATAATTAGTTGTGGAAGACCTTAGTCTTTGTAATTAGCTACTTGGAGGTAGGTTTTGTTTACATAACTTTTTGGCACCTATAGGGCTTATACATATAAGTTTTTAAACTATCATGGTCACTAACATTATCGAGGAGCTCGTGGCTAAATAATAACAGCCGCTCGGGTCGATCTTTAGGTTAAGCCGTGCTTGCCTAGGTTGGTCTGTGGATGGGTGACCGCCCATTACATACAGAGTTTCCTCCGTGCCTCGGAAAGCACGTTAAGCCGTTGGTCCCGGCTCTCATTTGTAGATCTTTGACAGTCGTTAGGCAGTCAGTGGCCCAAAAAGTCTGACAACCAGTCTTACCAAGGGGTATCGTATTACCCAGTACTAACTGGGTTGTGGAGGTCAGATAGGCAGTCGCTCCATGTAAAATACTGGTATTCAGTTGCATCCGGTTAGACTGGAAGCCGACCCCAATATAGTTGGGAAAAGGCTTGGCAGATGATGATGGTCACCAACATTATCATTAACACTAGAAACGGGATATTTACCATGTTTACTGATTGTTTTGAGTTCCCGATATTAGCACCCACCCGCAATACCTCCAGTTTATCCGTGATCATGGTGCTTGCAACAGCGCCGAAATATCGGGAACTCAAAACGATCAGTAAACATGTTAAATATCTCGTTTCAACTGTTAATGATATAGGGCTTATAGTTTATGAATCTTGGAACACCTACCTTTTTTTTTTTTTTTCCGGATGGGAAATCATCAAATGACCCCCCCCACTCTGGGCGGAGCAGAAGGGAGTGTCAGACTTGTACTGACTAAAACCCATCCATGTTCCTTCTTTGCCCTTTGTGTTCCAGGGCCACGGTATCTCTTTCGAACAGTCCCGCAGCCCTGGCAGGCATCGGCCCTTGCGGACCCCTACTTATTTGCTGACATCTCTTTGAGGCGCACATGGAACACGAACGCGCCGTCGACACGGCCTGTCGTCATAAGACGGCCGGACGGCGAGCTGGCCCATAACTCGCCGTCCACAGGCCCGCGCCTACGGTGGCCGGGAGCCACCACGTGACCCCCAACGCCCAGGGCGTCTCCCGCGGCGATTGGGACGTGAGGTTCTTTCCCTCTCACGTCCCGCCACCTCCTTCACTAGCATGACTGCTTCGCAGAAGGAGGTGACGGCTTCCCATTCCCTCTCGCTCCGGACCATAGCTTGAACCAAGGCCGGACGCGAGAGATCGCCGCCGCCAAACGCCGCTACGAGGACGCGGCGGTGCTCCGCCCAAGCGGGGCAGACCTCCACGGTGTGCTCCACCGTGTCCTCCGGACGATCCTCGCAGTGGAAACACCCGGGCGTTTCCTCCCGCCCGATTCGGTGCAGGAACCTCCCGAAACAACCGTGTCCGGTGAGGACCTGCGTCAGGCGGTAAGTGAGGGCGCCGTGGCGCCTCTCTAGCCACTCCTCAAAGAGGGGACTTATCGCCACTATGGTGGCGTGCCCTGCACCGGGTTGCGACAGTCGCTCTCTCCATGTCGCCATGAGATCACGCCGGAGGTCTGTCCGCTGAACAGCAATTTGCCGCGGCAGCGGAGTTTCCTCCCGACGTAGTGCCTCCGCGCGCCATTCGTGCAGGCGTGCGAGGACTATCGCCTCCAGATCCCAACACCTACCTTCACTATATACATTCATAAACTCACGCCATTTTCCCATGGGCGTAGGCAGGAACATAGAACTACAGAGCTACGATCCCTACATACTCCTTTCGTCTCGTCCACGTTCATACATCTGGTCATACACGCACGTCCAACCTTCCTGAAGAACCTCACCAATGAGGTTTGTGTATCTCTTACAGCGAAGTAAGTAAGTAAATCATTTATTTGCGTAAAACATGGTATACATTGATGTTAATATTATTACAGTAGCTCAACATGTTTCGCTAAGATATAACATAGCATGCAAAAATTTATATTTTGTCAAAAGGAATCAACATCTCACATCCATAAAATCTTTTAAACTGTAAAAATTACATTCAATAAGCCACTTGTGTAATTCTGTCTTAAATTTTCTCGAGTTCAATATTTTAAAGCGACTTGGTATTTTGTTATAAATACGTACGCACATTGCAAGGCAGTTTTTGTTGTATTTCGCAAGTCTTGGCAAATCACTTAATACCAGTTTATGAGGATCTCGTCTGTTTCTGGGATTTACATCATTTGCTGATTTAAATAAATGGTTGTTGTTAACTACAAATATTCATACCTCATATATATACAGACATGGTAGAGGTAGCAGACCAAACCTCTTGAACATTGGTCTACATGAGTCATCAGGTTTAATCCCACTTATTGCTCTGATGCACTTTTTTTGTGCGATAAATGCTCTATCCATATTGGTACCATTACCCCACATTACGAGACCATATCGCAGTAGCGACTTAACATAGGCATAGTATGATATAATTGCAGTTTTTATGTTAGTTACGTTTTTAACTTGCTTCAGTGCGTATACGAATTTATTGATTCGAGTGCTTACATTATCTATATGTTCTTTCCAGTTAAAATCTTTGTCTATTATTACGCCTAAAAACCTTGTATGGGTTGCCTCTTCGATTTTTTTAATATTAAGTTTTATATTGTTTTTATTATTATTTGATTGATTAAATTGAATGTAAACGGATTTTTCTAAATTTATTTTTAAATTATTCATGTCAAGCCAAAGCAGTAATTTGTCTATTGTATTATTTATGTCAAACTCATGGTCAGTCTTGTTTCTCTTTTTATCTGATGTCACTATGATTGATATATCGTCGGCAAATAATATGCATTTATGATTGGTTATTTTTATGATGTCATTAATATATAAAAGAAACAATATTGGACCAAGCACGCTTCCTTGCGGTTGAAAGCGCAAGGGAAACTACAAGTTAACTTTATCAACAGGGTGTAAACAGACCCTTCACATAGCCGTCAACCAAGCATTCTGTACATGAAACTAAGTAACTTTACGCAAAAATTATTGCTGGGATTCGACTTTTTTTTTGGGGTGAAAAATTACGTTTTAAGTTAGGACTCCCGCACGCAAAAAACGCGCTTTGACGTGGAGTTGCGGACACCAGCCCGTTATACAATACAATACAATACAATACAATACAAGTTAGTACTCGATGGAAAGCACTCAAAGCATTGTGCTGATGGATGGATTGAATAGTACGGGGGTCGAGGAGGTGTGTAAAGTAAAAGTCTTACATTAAAAACATGTATTTAAAAAAAAGTTGGAACTTTGACACCCAATATCTCCGTATTTAGAAGGTTCCCAGGTATGGTCTAGAACAAAAAAATGATCGCAAAGACGGGGAACAAGTGCCTTACGGATATGTTAATGGTCTATTTACACCCTTTATACATATAAGTAACCCTAACTATCTAGATATTATAAACTTTATTATGTTTATGTTAAGTTCGAATATAGTAAGAAATAAAGGTTATTTTTATTTTATTTTATTTAGGGTAGTATTTAAACGAGCGAACATAAATTCAAATTAAAGGTGTCAAAAATATTGAAAATGGGCTACTGAAATACTAAGTGAGCGACAAACAGTGGGCGAATACAAATGTTTAAAACGGCGACTTGAAAATAGAAATTTGAGTTACTAGTTGTTCAGTACGATTATGTGATAATTTAAGGACTCCTGTAAAAAACTTAAAACAAGGTTATTAATCACTAGATAGAAACCCCCGCTGAGCGGGGCTCCTATATCTGTTTGCAGAGTTTAAAGTAACCTAAGTCCTAACACGAAGGGGATTCCGGGGTCTTAGTTCGCTCACTTCGCTCGCTCACTAGACCCCGCCATCCCCTTCGAACCTAACCTGTCCGAGTCGGGGTGCCACAAGTCTCTCTCAGCATTCGCTCGCTCTTGCTTCCTATATTCTCCTTGCTGCAATGACCGGATAAATAGTTGCTTACTTGGTACAACAGTCGCCCATTTAGTATATTGGTCGCCAATTAAATTTTTATTCGCCCGATTAATAATTTCCCTTTTATTTATGTCTTACAGCTCTATGAAATAATAAGTTTAAATTCATTCACTCACTGACAGAAAATGCACAAAGTCAACCGCTGATCTAGAAGCATGTTTGCACGTTCCCGATATAACGAAGGTAAGTACTAACGAATGATGGTTGAAAAATCATCGCCCAAAGCGGTTAAATAAAGGATGAAAGTTTGTATGGAGGTACAAACGCCAGCACGTACACCTACCCGAAAATGTCAAATTTTCCCATTCAACCTTGAACCTAATGCTTTGACAATAAAGTTTAAAATCTTTTTAAGAAATCTGACAGCTTGTTGTAGCTTGATGTGCCGTCTGTACGTCGTTTTCACCGGTGCGAAATCCCAACGGCTTGTTCGGTAGAAGTTGCTCCTAGTATCTAGATGGAAATAATTACACTCTTGCACTTGGCAGTACTTACGTCCTCTACATACTTCAGGCAAATAATATGATAGTCAGACAATAGACGATAGAAATGCCTCGGCATTGCATTCCGTCCAGTCCACCATATGGCTCACGTTGTCTAACGGTTTATTCAAATGTTATAACAGAATGTTATTGTTTAAGTCCTAAACTTACCTCTTTGTATTCCCTCTTGGATTCGAAGATGTTTAGCTGTGACATGGTATCGTTGTTCTCTCCCACAGCCTTGGTCCACGCTGGGCAGAACTTGAAAGGCTAAAGAAAGAGAAAGATGATTGGCATTTTAATAGAAAATCTCAGTTTTTTTTTTCAAAATGATCTGACATTTGTTAAGCACTTTCGAACCGTCGAGAATTCCAAAACTTTTTATTAAACTTAGAAGAGGTAAGTTCCATTTTCATAATATGTCGGAGATGTGCTCATCTGGGTTCCCCGCCGTGTCATCAGAAGTGGGATATTAGTGTCAACTGACCAACACCAAGCTCTATATAATTCCATAGAGCAAAACTAACAGCCTCTTGGAAAAATCAAGAAATCCATTCAACCCGCCTGCCAAGCGTGGCGATTATGGCAAAACCCCCCCAATGATGAGCGCAACAAAAAAATGGCCCCTAGTACCCGGCCATTCCATACATTCTAATAATTATTTGAACAGTGGCGACTTTCAGGTGCTACATAAAAGTTTAAAACTTTTTGTGGGGCTTGTGGACTTACCCTAAGCAATTTTTCGTCATTTTCTTTGGGAATGTCAAATCCCTCAGCTTGGTCACCAAACAATCCTTCAGTGAACGCCTTGAACGTGTTGCTCGATCTCTGATCGTTCACGAACTTGAACTGTGGAATAAAAATGTAAATATAACGAAGACTGTCACTTCATCATGTTAAACTAATCTGAGAGATATAGGTTATAGGTAAGTAGCTAAGTGATTTAACTACATTACATTAAAAGCACCTTAGCTTTACATAGGCCAAGTTTAGGTATTATTATTATTTATTTATCAAGACAAGGTTTATGAAAATCTTAACTTAAGAACTATGCCCCACAAAACCGTTTTCACGGCTTGTCTGTGGAAACGGAACTAACACTTGTTTTACTTTTTAATAAATGCTTATATAGTAATTTACTAATATTTACTTTTTTATTTATTTGGTAGTTTTAATGTTGTGGGTGAAAAACTTGTTTCAGCGAGATGGACACGTAAATTGCGATAGGTTGGCAGCCAAGGCGTCCTGTTCTCTGTCTCTCAGTGTTCTTCTCAAAAATAGTTAAAGAGCAGAAGTCTACACTTGATCTATAATTCGTTGTAAAAAGTCATTAATAACACAAGTCTACAGTACAAACATATGTAATACCACATAAATAACATGAAACGAGTGCCCTGACGTCACTTCACCTAGTAAACAGCCGAAATGAGTCACGCTAGAATGCGTAATGTCACTGAAAATGTAATGCACCTCCTTGAAACTAATGGATCATGGTACGAGAGCAATGCAGTGCAGTTGTTACATATCTAGGAAAACTCTTTGAAATAATTAGTTACGTCTGGTTACCTCGGTTTAATGATTCGCGGATTTGAATTGCAGCCTATAGATAGTTTGCTCGTCAAGGTCACGCTTGCCTTAACCGAATGCACTGGCGGCTACCATTACACACTACACTATATGATATCTACTAATCCCCTACAGGCACTATATTATCGCCCACTCTTAGTGGGCACGTAATACGCTAATCTAACCTCCACAACCCAGTTTATCGGTAATATCCTACCTACCCTACCCTTTGGTATAAAGGGTGGTAGGGACGCCGACGCTAAAACGTTTACTACATTTTCAGTACATCATTCTGAACCCACGTAGGAACATTTGTCACGGAATTGGTTGGTTGTTAATGAGTAGCGAAGTTAATTAACTCGCTGGCCAGTGGTTTCCTAAAAACACTCATGAAGTATCGAGACTGTTTACAAATTAATTTCAAAACGTAGAAATTTTAATTTTAAAACGCACACGTAAGAGCAGAGAGAAGACAGTTCAAATCTAAAACTGATCCTAGTAGACCTACCAAGAAACTAGACTAGGTACTAAAAAAAAACAAAATAATTTCAATATTTTGTTTTTTTTTGAACCCATACAGGTGAAGATAGTAGGACGAGCTGGACAAAAACCGATTAACTTGCCCCTGGATCGAAAACATGGAAGTCATGGGGAGAGACCTTTGCCCAGCAGTGGGATTTCACAGGTTAACAGTATCAGTATTTCTTATGTATTGTTGGCAATACCACAAATGACTGATTATGAAATCTGAACCTAATGCGACATAAGTTACAAGTACATTTCATAAGCGGTGGAACGGATACCAACGCGAAAACGCTTACCATTACCACGTATTCAGTAATCTTTCTGAGAAATTTTTCATTTTGTATTAAAAAAAAAAGCTGTTCAGCTGTTGCATTTTAACCGTGCACTTTTGTAGGAGACAGCTGATGTTTATTTGTATACATATCGTAGATCTTTCTAACAATCTATCAGCACAACCCAATATATAACAGATTACAGACATTCGAAACCACAAGATGCCATAAACGATAATGAAATTGATAATGAAATTCCAATACAGCTTCTATATGGAGCGAAGGATATGAACTTATGAAAGTCAATAGCATTGGCGGCATTGTTTTGCTTTACTCGTAGGTGTGGAATGGGCCGTTAAGTTACGTAAGTATGTATTAAGTAATCTTAGATCGTAGGTACTAGACATGAGAATCACGTCGATAATAGCGGTAACATTTGGATAATGTGTTGTCGGCAGAATTAATGAACGGTTGATTACCGAACAAACATTATCCCGATGTCCTCAATTCAACGGGGTTCAGCAAGTATTGAAACAGTAATTGATCCGAAATTTGTAAAATTTTGTAACTTCAAGATGTGAATGATCTACAATATCTGTACCTACCGCAGTGTTGACAGTTTTGACCACAAAAAAAACTTTTAATAAAGCATTCATAGAAGCAACCTTCAAAACATCCTGTTTTCCTGAACAGATAGAATATCACCAAATAAAATATCCTATTGGACAGTATAAAATGAATATCACTATCGAGAATAACTTACCAAATAATTATGTCGGTTGGCAGTAAGAAGTCCAGGGAACCTCTGCTTCCAGGCCTGAGCCAGTTGCTGCGTGGTCATATACCCGTCAGCGGTGAGGTCTCCGGCAAACGTCGCATTATGCCGGTTGTTCCACTGCCATTGCTCCAGGAGATTCAGGTCTGAAGAGCAGATGTGTTGCTGTGGAGGAAATGAGGGTTGAAAAGGTGACGATATTATATTATAACTACAGAACATTCAGCAGAGGTACATAAATAGTAATACTACACTTAACCATTAACATTTTGACCGCCAGAGCATAAACGCACGCGCGTGCCCTCAACGCCAAGCCACAATTTCACCTACCATTTTGTCGCATATTTGTGTCGTTTGGAGTACAGGGCACGCGCTTGCTTGTCACTTATATGTGACTATGGCGGTCAAAAGGCCGATAGAAATTATAATATGATTATGCCCCGCTAAGAACGAAGATATTTTCATTGATCAGTATCACCGGGGCACTCGCATTGCCAATGCTATACATTTTTACACCAATAATATTCGACGGACGAATTTTTCAAACACATGAAATCTCATCTTATAAAATCCTCCGGACTGTGGTAGAAACTGGTGTTACGCAATTCGGTTAAAACGTATGCTTTTTACGGTCAATTCAGCGAACCTGAGGGCCCGTTCGTTCAGTAATTTTCGCTCAAATACCCGACCTCATAATTAAGTCCAGGAAGCGCAAATCGATGAAGTACCTGCAAAGTGCTAATAGTTGGCACCTCATGGAACTTGAAACTTTACCGAAAACGTCTGTATGCCACATACAGTAAATTTCCACAAATTCATGGTCAAGCTGCCAAGGTTAAGTAAGGCGAGTAAACCATGTATTTGCACATTGGCCTAACGAAACCAAACATTAGCTGGATATACAACTTCTTAGTCGTTGTTTGGGTAGGTACTTCTACGAACGGCTATTTGCCTTATTAGAAAGCTGTTGTTAACTACTATGAGCTGTGTTGATGAATTTTCCCAACTATGTTAGGGTCGGCTCCCAGTCTAACCGGATGCAGCTGAATACCAGTATTTTACATGGAGCGACTGCCTTTCTGTCCTCCACAACCCAGTTATTAAATAGGTAAAACGATACCCCTTGGTAAAATTGGTTGTCAGACTTTTTGGGCCACTGACTGACTACCTGTAACGACTGTCAAAGATTTATGAATGACAGCCGGGACCAACGGCTTAACGTGCTTTCCGAGGCACGGAGGAAACTCGGTATAAGTTGTCACCCATCCACAGACCAATCTAGGCAAGCACGGCTTAACCGGCTGTTATTATTTAGCCACGAGCTCCTCCTTTTAAGCTTCTCTCGTTTTAAGCTTCCGCTTTACTGATCAATATTATTGATGCTCAGTTTGGGAGCACTGCAGCGTAACTCCAATATGGAATAATACTGCAATACTCCCTTAC
This sequence comes from Noctua janthina, assembly GCA_963576755.1. Classification (NCBI taxonomy): domain Eukaryota; kingdom Metazoa; phylum Arthropoda; class Insecta; order Lepidoptera; family Noctuidae; genus Noctua; species Noctua janthina. Next base: position 14,673,651 of record OY755055.1, read on the forward strand.
AACCCCCCGACACTTCGTAGTTTTTGAAAAACAGTTATGTACTTAGGTATGTCAACGCTCGAGGAGAGGGCTCGGGGGGAGGAGGAGAGAAGCTCGTGGCTAAATAATAACAGCCACTCGGTTATCTTAGGTTAAGCCGAGCTTACCTAGGTTGGTCCGTGGATAGGTGGCCCCAACCACATTACATAGCGAGTTTCCCCCGTACCTCGGAAAGCAAGTTAAGTGGCCATTGGACTCTGCTGTTATTTGTAGATCTTTGACAGTCCTTCCTTACACGTAGTTAGAGGCCCGAAAGTCAGACAACCAGTCGAAAGGGTATTGTATTACCCATTACTAACTGGGTTGTGGAGGTCTGATAGGCAGTCGCTCCTTTTAAAATACTGGTAGTCAGTTGCATCCGGTTAGACTGGAAGCCAACCCAAACATAATTGGGAAACGGCAGATGATGATGACTTAGGTATGTCAAAGGTTGCACATTCGCTAGAGTTTTCCTGAACACTTAGACAAGTGATAATGGCCTTCAAAGTGTTTTTGACCATTCCATCATCGAAATCGCGGATTGAATGTCACTTTGTTCAAGTCCTGTGGTCCTATGGTCCTTTGTGTCTTTAAAATCTTCACGATGAACTACGCCGTTACAATTGAAAGTCTTACTTACAGCAGTGTTCCTAAAGTTGCCATTCCTGTAGTTGGTAACAATATTGTTTTTGAGGTCCCCCAGTTTCTGCAGCTCAGCGATTTCGTGGGCTTCAGGGTTGTGCGACCCATGGCGGTTCAGCAACCAGAAGGCAGTAGGCGTGCAACCTGGGAAGAGAGAAAACCATCAACCTTTTGAACGCCAGAGCATAAAGGCGCGTGCCCTCCACGCCAAGCCACAATTTCACCTACCATTTTCTCACATATTTGTGTCATTTGGCGTACAGAGCACGCGCTTACTTGTCACGTATATGTGACAATGTCGGTCAAAAGGTTATAACAGCTAATTTTATTCAGTACCTACCAGGGCTACCAGGAGAATAAATGGATGGTAATTTCCGTCCTACGATTCATTTCAATGTCAGAAAATAACTAGTTTTTATTACAACGGTACTAACGGCACAGTAATCATTATATTACATAAACATAATATCACGCCTGTAATCCCCGAAGGGTTAGGCAGATACAGGTGTATCTAATAGTACACCCACACTTCGCCAGTCTCATGTTTTCGGGGGCGAGCCTGATGCCTATTGCCAGCAACCGGGCGCAATCCAGACTCCGTAACCATTATATTAATAAATATATATTGAAAAACTGTCCATGGGATTGAACATACATGAATCCTAAAATATTAATTACAACAGTGGTTTCCGTACAAATATCCCACTCGTCAATACAAAGACAGAAAGTCAGCTTAAACTGCTGGTTCTACTAGCATGTTTGCGCAAGAGTTGGTTAAATGACAAAGGAGCAAGAATTTTTGAAAAATTATCCTTAAGGTGCGTATAGACTATATAACATAACATGTTATACAAATTGCTATATTACATGTTTCAGATAATGTGGACACTGAAAGTTATTTATAAATTTCAATTCATTTTTTGTCGACATTGTGGATAACACTGAAGAACGACAAACGACAATGGTTATATAACATTGTTATTCTTGTGTACAGTATTGTTTTATGTTGCAATGTTGAATAACAAGGTTACATAATGTGAACGTGTTATAAAACACAAATTATATAATATGTTACATAGTCTGTACGCACCTTTACACGCACACAAGTCTATGAGAAACTCGTAGGCACGACATACGGCGGCACATCAAGCTATACATATCCAATATAACCTGACCTCGATTGGTATGAGCTTTCCATAAAATGAGAGATCAGTTTAATTTGGTCTATCGTAGCTTGATTAGTCGTCGTGCGTTGAAATAGCTTCACTTTGCGTCCTGTGGGATCGAAATTCTTCATTTTTACCGATCTTTAAACTAGGCCTATATGAAAACATATACCCATTACTTGTATGTATGCTAACTATAAGGTATATTTATGTAAGGTCTAACTTTTCATACACGAAATATTTTCAGGGAATCATCTAACGGCTATAAGAAAGCCATTTCAAGGGATTTTTTTTATCGGTGTTTTTTTTTTATAAAAATAAATAATTTAAAATTACTTGACCAACAAAATAAATACTGGCTCCTTATTTTTGAACATCCATTACGCTAGCTGCCGCGCTAGCTAGACGGCCAGAGAAATTGTTCCTATTGAAACGTAAGCACAGACCACAATATTTTACCTCTGACATCAGGAACCCACCATCAACCTTATTGTAACCACAATAAAGATCAATTTGATGCTGACAGCGATGCAAAATCAAAGGTTACCTAACTGTGAAAGAACTGTGGGTGGTTAGACCTATAACCACACAAAGACTCTTTGACATGAGTAGTATGAGGATGACTCAGTTTTTTTACCGTATTAGAATCAATTCACACATAGGCTATGACTAAGTTCGCAGTATTTACTTTGTCGTTTAAACTAGTACCGTATTACCACCTAATAAAAAGAATTTTGAATTGAAATATGTGTTCCTGATTGGTTTTATCTGAATAAGTTTTTGAAAGTGTTAAAGAGCAGACGAGGCTCATCTTCATTCAAACCTAAATGATCGATTGGGATGACTTCCCAAGAATAAATAAATATTATTAATATTATTATAAATACCTTCGTAATTGGCGTAAAAATTACAAATTCTTATATTTAGTGTAATCTCATCCATTTTTTTTTGTGTTTTGTCCTGTGCGAGTCTAATAAATACTTTTTATTTCTTTCTTTCTATCAACTGTGTTGCACAAATTCATCACAATTAAGCATTAACTCCTTTACCTACCTATACATATTTACAAAACCGGTTCCCTATTTATACACACGTCTATTAGGTACATCAATACATCCGGTAGTGTACAAACATTTGATCCATAAAACTAATTCAAAGACTTGGTACACAAGACATCTTCCGCAACGTTCATACCATTCCCGGAACTACTCGCCAACGTTCCTCGGAACATCCCAGACATTAAAAATAGATTACCATGTAGGTACCTATGTACTCGTAGTATGTTCCCATGGTGTTTTATTTATATTACTTGTCATTATCTTTGCTGATGTGGCACGGGTGGCAGTAAATCAAAACATTGAGATAATCTCTTGTGTTTTCTCATTGACGGAGGGCGCTGTTGGTAAACAGATGTGAAATTGTCTGTTGAATTAATATGAAAAAAAAACAATATGGCGGCGTTTGTTCTGGTTAGGCCACACGTCAGAAGATTCATGTACAAATAGGTACATATTGTAGCGAAATAAAAATCCAGATCGTTTCGCCACTGTGTAAATACTTATAATTTCATGTAAAATTAAATAACATCGTTATTATAAAAAAAATACAAAAGGTACAAAATAAGTTATGTCGTGGAAATAAGTTTTTTTTTTTGTTTTTTTTTTATCTAGGGCCACGTAGCGATTGCAATTGTTTTTAGAGAAAGAATCCTAGTTACGTTACAAAATTACAGTAATAACCAAGATTTAAACGCGTATCTAATTTGATTAGAATTGAACGTAAAGTAGTTATAAGAATAAGAAACACAAAGTTTAGTCAATCATTTGCGGTCTACAGTCTACTGTAGGTACTCCTTCACTCCTTGTCTTCTCGTTGATACTCGTGGTGTCGCTCCGTAAAGTAGCCAACGAACTGCACCCTCCTGAATATTTGGGTAAAAACCTCAGACGAACTTCCTGGCTGATCGTTGTCTCAGGATATTCCCTACAGATCGTAAGGTAGGGATGGTGGGTATTTAATAAGGGCCAAAAAGGAAAAAGCGGCCTTGTCAACTAGTTTTCTTATACCTATGTCAAATAGGAAGACGGTTTTAGACAGACCAGAGACAAGGATCACTTTTATGTTAAGGGGAAATACGACAAAAACCGATTTGAAGAATGGAAGTATTAGAAAATTCATAATTCATCTATACGCACAAGATAACGACGTGTAATACTCCTAAATAACGGCTTTAGTAGGAAACCGGTGTCGAGGCTATTTATGCCACAGAACCAACTGGAACTATTCCATGTTTAAACTAACACTGCATTTTATTTTATTTTTCATTTGCCGAAAGCTCGAATTCAAATTTCAAAATTGACAGTTAAAGAAACACATAGGGTTGTAAGCTGCAAATGAATCGAAAGGTTTTAAGCATAGAGGCATTCATGCAGGGAAACACTGCCAATACTGCAATAGGTAGTTAGGTATACCAATACCTTCAATTACTTATCTATCTCCTGACGTTGTGTGAATCGTTCACCTCACTTACACAAGTCTTTAAAATATGGCAATGCTTTTGATTTAACTTTCATTTAACTCTGAACCCCGACCTAGCCTGATTGCTCTGATTACCCTAGGAGGGGTCCCGGGTCTGGAGCAAGATCTTAGTACGAATTATGTGGATCCAGATTAAGTCTCTCAATTAATGATTACAAGGAGATGTGTACCGATTGCATTGAGTGCAGATGGTCTTAGTAAGCAGAAACGTGGGGAGATTGCGTAACACGCTCACATTCCCAATGCTATTCATTTGACAAGTCAGCTTCATTGCGTTTTTTGCATTGTCGAGCTGAAGAATTTTTCACACAGAGTATGACGTGGTGAGCACTGTATTGCGAATTTCTTCAAAAACCTTCGGAATACGATAGAAAAATATTCCCAAGTTATTTGCGATTGACATTGTGTATTTTCTAATAAATACCTTGTATAGTGCCAGTCCCTACTTCATGTAGGCCTTCTAACGATTAATGATGATTACAAGTCACCAACACATTGCATGCTTCGTCTCTAATAAAAGTGCTTATAATAGGTACAGCCGTACAATGCCAGGTCGACCTCATAACTAAGATTGATCGGCCTATTAGCGACCATTTGTCAATCGAACGACCCTGCCTGTTATGTAGATTGATATTCGCTACTATTAGATTATTGGGAGCATTCTTTAGTTGTATAATTAAGTTATGCAGGTCAAATCGTTTGGAGAAATTGAGTTTAGGATGCCTGTCGCTTACAATAATTGGATATGCTTTTAGTAATGTAACCCGCAAGCGAACTAGGCACAACAACGTGATGGTGCAATTAGGCAAATGAAGCGAAGCAAACAAGCAAGCAATGAAGCGGGTAGTTTTCTAATTTGATTGCAAACATTAAATTAGAGAATATATCTGAAACTTTTTATCACATGAATTTAGAAATTAGATCCAGTAGTTTAAGTAGAAGTCATTATTAAACTTATACTGTCACTTACGGGATATCTTCCGTGATTGTTCATTATTCTGAGCTCCCGATACAACAACAACAACAATGAACAATCACGGAAGATATCCCGTAAGTGACAGTATAAGTTTAGTTGTAAACCGTGAAAGCTTAAAACAGTGTCTAAAGTCATTATTAATTAAAAACTATAAAATACACTAACAACAAACTATAAAAGGGCATAAAAAAAACTCTTCAACGCTGTCAGCTGGTAATTTGCGCAAGAGACTAGCGCCGTTGCCACGTAGTATGGCAACACTTAGCCTCTGGCCAAGGTAAAAGCCAGCCCTTTAGTCACGAGAAGCGTCAACTAGGCGTTTCAAAATTTCTTTAAACAGGCAATGAGCACTCGGACCCCACAGGGTCAGAGTTTCAACCAGTAGACGTTTTATAAGTGCCCATCTAGGCCTATGTGAAATAAAATATTTTGATGATTTTACTCCCAAACGGCACGAAAATTTAGTTTCTACAAAGGTTTCTAAATTAAAATTTAAATCAATGATCTAGTGGAAGCTCCATCTCTGAAAACCTTGCTGAATTAACCGCGTTGTTTATCTACGTTAAACATAGTATCGGGTGGCAAGTTACAGTCTAGTTTCTAAGCTTATAGTCTCATACATAATGGGTTTCTTCTATAATAGCACCCCGCATAGTTAACAATAGCTGCAAAAGTGTGTCATGTGACGTACCTTCATCCCACCCCCGCTGTTATCCCCCAGAGCATCAGATGTCGGATAAACTTAGCTATACAGATTAGCCTTGTTCCAGCTTGTTAACTTGGAATCGCTTTATAGGGTGAACTATAAAAGTAACTAGATTAATCAAAATGAAAGACTACGTGTTATGTTTTGTATTTCACAGCTTCTACGCGAAGCTAGGTACTTATAATATTTTCAGTTACTTTGAGCAAAAGCCAGAAACTTCAACGTCTTCGCCTGAAATTACGATCAATGTGGTTGAGAAATTCAGGGATTTTATTTTATTTTTTGGAGCGTTTTGTTGGCGGTATTCCCTGTTCAAAGCAGTCCCTTATGACCAGGAAATGAAAACAATAGGATAAGCCATAGGACTATTCCTTATTAGTAGTACGAAGGCATTGTAGAGCATCGACCATTTAAACAATTAAACCTGATATCACGAGGCAACCATCCTACTTCTTGTTCCTACTACATTCAGAATTTCTCATTTATAATATATAAATGAGAAATTCTGTGAGGATGGACGGATGGATGTTTGTTACTCTTTCGAGCAAAAACTTCCGAACTTATTTAGATGATATTTTCCACATAGATAGTTTGTAGCCTGGATTAACACATAGGATACTTTTTATTCCGGTAGTACGACCCCGTGGGATAATTACCGAACTACACGCGGGCGAAGCCGTTGGCACAAGCATGTCAGTAATACAGCTGAAAATACAGCAACATCACGTAATATTGTAAAACACGTACGTTACTGCGTTCTAGGTAAACGGTTCACGCGGTGTTAACTTTCAAAGGCACATCATTCTTCGGTAATGAAGGCAGTGACGTAATTGGACCATCTCCAAATATCAGATACAGATTAAAATTAAAATAGGGTATCGCATCATACACAATGATACTGTAAATATCTGTGACAGTGTATCAATAAACATCGGCGCAAGATTAAAGAGAGCGATAATTGGGTTGGGGAAACTAGCGAAATGTTTTGGCACAACCAGCTATGCTAATGGAGCTGTGATTCGATAAGCAATCGATTTGTGATTGATTATAGAAAATTAGATATACAGATGGATGGAGAGAAAGAGGAAGACAGAATAAAGATGGATGCATATGAAAGAAAAACAAGTAAAAGTGTGCAAGTTAATAGGGAGAATGTAAGAAAAATCTTGTTGCCCGTAGAAACGTGCGACAAAGGCAGAAAGATGGTCGTTATATAATTACAATTACAGACATAGACTCTTGAGATTTCGGAAAAAGAAATACAATCTACTATTATATTATCAAAGTACTTTTCGAACATGAAACACTGTAGTGATAAGCCAGAACTCATGGTGAAGGAAGTAGGTTCTACTGATGATTCAAATCTAAATGAAAATGATGAAGCAGTTCTAAAGAACGCTTCGAGGTCGTAGGAAGCCCAGCTTTCTTATAAACTACAACAATCAAAGGTCTACATTCAACAAAGTTTGAGCTCGACCTGACCGTTTGTTGCCCGTGGTACTACCAGTATTACTACCAGTAGTAAGTACCACGGGTAGAACTAGCAAGCCATCCAGTAGTACCACGGGAAGTTTTTTTTTTGCGCGTTTTACACTCGGGATTGGTACTTAAGATCAACAATCATAATTTCAACATTTAAAATCTAAACACCATTATCTCTCAATATCGTACCTAGTATTTTATGAACACGGCTATTAGTACCTACAGAAGCTACAATTTTTTGCCATAACGATGTTATTTTCAAAATGATGAGTAACGAATCCGTGATGTTATCTGCTGTAGGCACTTGATGCCAGGTTAACGTACTCGGTTTTTGTTCATGAAATGTTACACAATACGCGTCGTCGGTGTGAGAATAAATCACATATTGTGTTACAGGGGTGAATGTGCCGTGCACTCGTCTGGTGCTAAAAAAATGCTAATAAGTTGGCACCTAAGTATACATTGCCATGATTGTTTATACACTTTTCAGCAAGAAAGCTAACACTAGGAAGGGATCCCAGATGTTAGTGCTAATGTTAAGAGCGCTTGTACAGAAAGTTAGCAACGTCGCAAATTGCTGTAAAATATTTACCTGTTTTAATTAATTTGGCGATATTTCTGTATAATATTTTGTACCTACCTTTTGTACCTACCTTGATGAAATAAATATTTATTTATTTTATTTATTATAAAAATAAGAAAATAAGAACTAGAATATGAACAATGAATTGCATTTAAAACTCTGAATTTGATGTTGTAACCGTTTTAGGTGTAAAAAAGGCATTTGGAAAGTTTCCAAATACATTTTTTACATCTAAAACTAAATATTAGGTGTTACGATACTACTTATTGCATTTGATAATCAATACTTTAGTTCACTAGTTAGCCATATTTTTTATTTTCATACAGAAATATTGCCAAATGAATTAAAACAGGTAAATATTTGACAGCTATTTGCGACGTTACAAACTTTCTGTACAGGAGAGAATCTTGGTAAAAAAAATGGACGACAATGAAGATATAAGAAAGTGTATATAAATTACACAACCATCTATTGTCTATAACAACTCTCATGCTTATTGTCTCTGATTCGAACCAGAGGGGCAAAGGCAAGTGGTTTTGCAGCGTTTTGTATTTCTACAATGACGGGGATTTTATTTTTTTCATATTTTTGATTTTTCCATAACAGTTATCGTTATAGAATGTCACGGGTAACCTTGTCCTTGGGTCTGCCCACGATGAATTCTTATTACCTAAACCCCTTCTGTCTTGGCTACACCCATGTCGTCCAGTCACACTCACATAAGATACAGCAATAGTGAAGCCTAGACCGTAAAATAAAGCTGCCGACAATATGTGCCGATTTACGTGCTGTGCCACTGCATGGAGAATGGAGATTATGGCTAAGGTCAAACGAGCTAAATTTTTTGACCTGTGAGTCGCGTAAAATGAGTCGCGGAATTTACGCTGCATTCGGTTTCATACTAGTCCTTTTTGTACCACGGCAACGCAAAATGAGTAATAGTAGTAGTAGTACAAACAGGACTTTAGTATGAAACCGAATGCAGCGTAAATTCCGCAACTCATTTTACGCGACTCACATCTGAAAAAATTACGCTCGTTTGGCCTCAGCCTAAGTTCTAAGTCGAAGGTATAAAATGCCAAGTTCATTAGCAAAGTGTTAGATACAGTGTTGTATAGTACGTTACGTTAATCATACACAAATCTCGCTGCCCTAACTAATGATTTGCTGCGTAATATTGAACTTAGACAATGCCTGGTAGCTCCATCTAGGTACCCACAGATCTACCAAAAACTACTAAGTGCGAACAGCGAAAGTATCTGTCTGTCGGTCAATCTGTCTATCATTATATCTACTACCACAGATAATATATTACTCTGCTACCTTTTCATGCCTTAACATCTGAATGGATTTCGTTGAAAGACACACAGGTAGATTATAAATTCAGTAAAGACATGACATTACTGTCGCGGTAGTAGGCACGTGGGAGAACTTCCGACACCCGCACAGGCAAAGCCGGGGTCGGAGCTAGTGTAGAAAAATTATTTGCACGTGCATTTTTAACATATCGGCTTAACTGTACAAGTTCAAACTACAATAAATTTCATCATGGTAACCAAATATTCGGACGTGAATAGGATTCCAGTACCGCTTGGTTACTCTTTAGTTTATCTCACTAACAATCAAGAATTGTTCAGTATAAATTGCGCTTCCTGTTCTAAAAGAACAATTAAAGAGTCGTTTATTTTTAGATTTTATGTGATGTTACGATGTTAGATCACTACTACACTTGCGTGCAAAAATGTCTGTCCACCCCCTTTATTTTTTATTAGAAAGACGATTACTCAAAAATGTTAATTAATAATTTAATTATTTTATATTATGTGAAGGTGTACAGAAAGTGTAGAGGGAGAGCGATTTGAGCAAACTTGCATCGAGGAAAGAGCAGTATTTGGAGGATGTCCATGGACTGTTTGGGGCGGCATTTCTTTGGATGGAACAACCAATCTTGAGTTCGTAACCGGGCCTCGTCTTGGCACTTTTACTGCCCATGGCTACATTCAGGAACGTCTACATGAAGGTAACTACATGTTATGCCAAACACTGATTTGTAGGCGAAGGATTCATGCTCATGCAGGATAATGCCCGACAACATTGATGTCGCACCAGTTCGTCAGTATCTACACAAAGGCGAAATTCCTGTTATGGTGTGGCCAGCAAGGAGCCCTAACAGAAGCTTAAGCAGAGCGTTCCAGGAACTCAAAGAGCCTATCCAAGAGGTGTGGAACGGCATCCCTCAGGAATTCGTCGTAATATTGATAAGGTCGAAGAAAAACCGTATGGAAGCTACAATTAGGGCAAGGGTTGGCAATACAGGCTATTGAAACAAGTTTATTTGTTTTTTTTTTGACATGATTTCATGTCAAAAAAAAATACATTTTTTTTTTATTCGGCGATTAAAAATTTGTGTTTTTTTGCACGTAAGTGTAGATTAAATGATTATCTTTATGAAATTTATTTTGGTCTGGTACGTAATGCAATGCTCTAAAAGCACTACATTACAGATATTATAATAACGCCAACTAGTGCCACATGTCTACACAATATACATATAAACTGATGTTATTCCAAATCGTAAAGAAATAAAATGCTTTCAATACACTTCCTCGAAAACTGACTCTTATCGCACTACGATTAGGTTCAACATGCAATGTTTTTCACACACGTGGATTTTTTTCATTTAATACAATTTCAGAACGTGTGCGGCAATAAAAAAATCCACAGATGTGTATATACTTATACTAAGTTAAAATTGGTTCAATGCCTGTTATCGGCAATGGTTGTTTTTGTTTTAAATCTTGATAATGTATAGGCGTAAATGAATAGTTTCTGAAAGTTACATAAATGTGAATCCATTATTTCGTAATGTTAACGATAAAAACGGACGGCACGGTTGGCGCAGTGATTGAGCGATTGACTGCTGCGCTTCGTGTCGCTGGTTCGATTCCCGCACGGAACGAATATTTGTATAGCCTACAGGTAGTTGTTCCGGGTCTGGCTGTTTGAGTATGTGAGTTTAAATGTTTATAAACGCACCCACGATACAGGAGAAATTCCTAGTGTAGGTCAAAGTTTAAAAAAAATAAAGAAAAGATATTGTTGCCTTCGGAATAAGCCTATTTTTATCTCAGTAAGACCAAAACTTGAGAGATAGGTACGCACGTAGAGTTTATCACAAAAAAAAATGGATGCCAAATAACGAGGAAGTGGATTGGTCCCAAGTGTGTAGTGTATTTGTATTTGTGTATTAAAATAGTTGTTTTAGGACCTAGAATATCGCTCGTCCATGACCGGACACATTGTAGAAATAACTTATATTGTTTATCTAGTATTTCTTGAACCTTAAGAACTAAATAAATGGTTTTGTTTAATTTTCCTTGATTCTTTAATTGGTTGAACGGTATTAGTTAATTGATGGTTACGTGCATTTCAATGTGTTGTTGTAGGCATTATAGGAGGACTAAACTGATATTAAGTCCATTTCTGATTGTTGGTTACATTATGTTCGATATCTTTTTTACTGCTTAAGTAAATGGAAGTAGAAAAATCCTTATTCCACTTGGACTCATTGATAGATACGGTTTTGTAAGCACCGTTTGATACATCAAAATTGAAATGAATAAGATAACATTTCTCTGCCTGTCTGTTTGAGTTTGACGGTAAACAAAAGTTGCAAATTGACCGCAGGCCTCAGTTTACATTTGTGAATACCGTTAGTTCTCTCTACGCGTAACCAATCCAATCGTGGAATAAGAAATCAAATATGTAGACTCGCAACCATGGAGTGTTTATTTACGGAGTCTAAACAGGATTATAAAATAAAATTTGACCGCAAAAAGCCTGAGAAAACAAAACAATAACTCATTCTCTTGCCCTTATCATAATTCATTTGGGGTTGGCGCAGCTTGTCTTCTTTTTCCATACTTTTCTATTACTCGTCATCTCATGAGACCAGTCAATCCATCGTTTCTTTGGTCTTCCTCTACTTAGAAAGTTTTGAGTATGAATGTGGATGCCAAACTATCCTCACGATATTTTCCTCAAAAAAAAAAAATACTGCTAACTGCTATAAATAATATCCAGGGTGAAAAATAGCCTATGTGAATGTTTTTCTCTCTCTAGGTCCCAACCTGGGACCTGTCTGTAAAAACCATAGCAAAGGTAACAGACAGATAGAGCTACTTACGTTTAGTAATATCAATTAGTATGTATTTTTTAAAGGCTTTGAAAGTTTATGTTCAAATGTCAAAGTGCCATATTATAAATTTATCTTGCTTTTCATATTTTCCGATTTCTGTAGGTACAAATGTTAATTTGTCAGCGATTTATCATAATGTAGATTTTAATCATATGATTAATGTGCAAGACATTAGCATTTAATGGAGGATTGGAACTTTGTTTACGAACGTTTTAGAACTTTTTAATTAAAGGTTTTTTAAATAAAATGCCTATTTCATACACGATCAAACCCATATTAAAGAAGTACGTACGAGATCAGAATATTAACGAGGAAATTCCAGGATTTCCTAATGTACCTTATTTGTTTCTTTGAATATTGCCACTTATATCTTCATTTTCGATTGGGATAGAATCATAGGACCGTTTTTAGATTAAAGTATTCTTTGGCTGATTATGTAGAATCCTACGATACGGAATATATTATATTGTTGTTAGTTGTTGTTGTAATTATATTGTTACTAACTTTGTGAGTCCTGTTACTTGAGAATTAAATATATAAATAAAATATAGAATCTAATATTGTATACTGTGGACATTCTTTAGTCATTTAATGTCCACTACGTAGATAGTCTTCGTTCTTGTACATTATTATACTGATGCATTTAGTGAGCAATAATGCTGTCATGAATACAATTTCAATTAAAATCTCGTTTAAGTGATCGCTACCAATAAAATAGAGGTAGGGAACAAAGGTTGTGTTTTGTTTATTCCAAGTAAGCTATCGGAGATTTGTAATACTTATCTATATCATTAGATATGATAGGAAAGCAATGAATGTGCATGGTCCTTTTTGGGGATTTCGCACTTGGACCTTCGTCGACTAGATATGGGGTGTTCAGAGCAGGGCTTAGGACAGTGGCAATCGCTTTCAATCATATTTCTACAACGACTTTCAATAGAGTTGATATGTCAGCTCCGTTGAAAGCCTATAAGCTTTTCGATAGCTGTCAAACAAAACTCGCTTTCACTTTGTCTAGGCTCTCTGATCAGATAAATTACCTAGAGGGAATCTAGTAGGTATGCAAGTATTTGGAAGAATATCATTCTCAAAAAAGAGAGAAATGCACATGCAGTAGTTTCTAATTGATTTTGAAAGATACTCAGACAACAATCTGCCTGACTTAGTCGAGCCAATGCTATGCTCGACTGTGTCGAATGCCTTTCGAAAGTCTGAAAACGCATTAGTCTTAATATTATTGACAATAAGGAACTACACAATATCTTAAAATGTCTTTTTAGTGAAAGGAACATGTACGGACAACGGTTCTCGTTCGAGGAGATAGCTGTACGTCTGATTGAGTACTTTCTCAGCATTATCGAATTTAGTTTATTTTTACAGTTTAATGATTTGTGAACGGATACATTATATGTATTCGGAGGTATTAGAGTGGTAAAGCTTTAATTACATGTAAACGGAATCCTGAATAATATTTAGGTCAACTAAACGGTTGTGTGAAATTATTTAGAAAGCTCTGGGTCCTTTGATTTTTATGCATTCAAGTCACGTCATTTTTAGAGGGTTTCGCTATTCAATTAAATAGAGTACCTGAAGAAAATTTAGGTCATGTTTATTATACTACGCCATTCGCAAAAATTACACTTCCTATGTAATTTAACCAGGAAGAATAGTTATTATAAATAATCACAGTTATAATCAGTTTAATAAATTGGTAATCTTCACATTGCTGCTAGAAAAGTAAGTATTCCTTTACATTATTTTTGAGTGGGAAAATCCTCATGGATACCCTCCGTCTGGGGCAAGCAGAGGGTTATGTCGTACTCTAACCCACAGTTCCTACCAGTAGCGAAGGGTCAAATTTTGTAAGAGTACATCTTTTATGTGAATATATTATTTGGCTATAGAATACTGATTGTGCCATTTTCAAAGTGAATCCGGTAGGCCTCGAGTTGTATGGAACCTTCACGACTGGTTCCTACTACTACCATGTGTCTGGAGCCCGGGAGATAAAGTATTCCTTTACCTACTGCCCAGTCTTGATCTCCTGAGAATAGTGTTTTATTTTGTAACCTCCTACACAAAAATATTGAACGCATTGATAACATTTGATGACAGGGTAATGTTTCATTTAAACATTATTTTTTTAGAAATCGAAAAAAATCGTAATTTTTAGTTGGGATTGAGAGGTGTTTAAATAGGAATAAGGGTAAGATGATGATGGATATAGGTAGCCTGTACACAGGTGGTGTATCTTGGGTTGGGCTTGCTTTGACAGACTAATATTTACAGGCTGACACGTCCTTCCGATAAAACAGAAGAAAAATAGAAAAGATGATTAATTCAATAACTTACCAGGTACTTCATGAGCTCTCGTCATAGGAATGTCCTTATTGGCGAAGATATAGGCAGTCTTCGTGCCATACCGGAGATAAGGGTCGTCCTCCACTGACAGGCAGGTCTCCTGACCGCTCTGACCGCTGGCGACAGCCAGCACCAGGAGTAGGAACCACCAACTCATCTTCTAGAAAAACGAAGATGTTAAAGCGCATCTCACATCTATAGGAAAAGTTGTTATGACGCAGAAAATTTTTTGGAGCGATATGAGATCTACCTATACAAGGTAAGATACCAGCAACCAAGCATTCTGTACATCAAACTAAGTAACTCTATGCGAAAATTATTGCTGAGAATCGACTTTTTTTTGGGGTGAAAAATCATGTTTTACGATAGGACTCAATGTAACGCACTCAAAACACTGTGCTGATGAATGCATTGAATAGTACGGGGTCGTAACATAAAAACAAGTATTTATAAAAACTTGTGAAACAGTTGGAACTTTGACCCCCAATATCTCCGTAACTAGAAGGTTTGAAGGTACGGTCCAGAACAAAAAAATATCGTTATGACGGGGAGAACAAGTACTTTGGCTTCGTTAAAGTTATTTTTACACCCATTGTGTTACTGTTACCCGCTAGGCATAGGCATCTCCCCCTGACTTCTATTTCTTTCGTACCAGGGTTAATTTGGACCACTGGTCGTAGATTTTATCCAGTGACCCCGTCATTTCTACCAGGTCTGCTGCGAGCCTTGCTGTCAGGGCTTTACAAACAGAATGTCCATTTTAGGCCACAGCTCTTTGGGCATACGGCATAATTATGTGGCCAGCCCTTATAATGTAAATACAAAATATCTATTATTTTTTGAACTTCATGATTTTGGGTAGACCGTACTGAATAAGCACTCATTAAAAATCTGATCAGTTTTAGATACTGGCTGGTATGAATAAGCATTTTTTGGTTTTGGACCTACGAGTTTTTTTTCCTATGGTTAGGATATTATCTTCTAAATCCTAGGTTCGAAAATAACAGTGTTAGGAATCGCTTTTATTTATGCGTTAGGTAATGCACGTGTAAGTTATGTTTTATAATAAGTAATTTATAATGTAATACATTATGTATGATGTACATGGTTTAATTCAATAACTATTGGTACTAACGTAACATTGTTTTTGCAAATTAATTTTATTCTTAGTGCATACGTACTAAACTCGTACCTACTATACGATAGCTGGATGCTAAACCGAATAAAAAAACTTGCGGAACTAGTTAGGTACCTTCTTATTAAATCAGCTTACTCAACATTAACAACAAGCTTGAAACTTCTCGTTGGTATCTGCAAATACTTGCCTATTGTTAAATAATAGAGATTGAGTAAGTACCTATCCAAAGGACATTTGATTTCAAAGGAAAATAACCGGAAATAATAGCCTATTTCCGTTTATTTTTGATTACAGCACAGAAATTAAATAAAAAAGGAAACTTAAAATACTACCGGCCGGCAATTTATAGGTTAAAAATAATTTAAGCTATAAATAGTTTACGATTCACAGATTCCACATCAGTAGGTAATTAAAAACATGTTCTATTGGTATATTCAAACTGAATGGTAGGTACAAAAAATGTGGGCACAATTCAACTCAAAGAGCAAACTAATAACAAGCGGCACAATGGGCGTGAACCTGCACTAATGTGCCACTCTCGAACACTACACAAAAAAGTATTTAACACGAATAATTAAACGAACGGTACTACGCTGATTACCTTTGCGCGGGATGATTCGGGAAACATAATAACACTTGTCTATGGTTCAAAAACGCGGGAAACGCGGCGGCCCGCGGGCGCTATGAAGGAGGTACTGACTGGAGTTCGCTTGGTATCCGAATACCCGACCGGCTGCCTCTCTTGACTCACAACTATTGGCCCCTCGTGTAGTAGTATGCTTACAAGTTACAACCTCAAAACATAGCACTGTTACCTATTGAATGAAGTTAAGTTGGTACATCTTAGATTATGATCGAGTCAATTGCTGGGCGAAAGAATTTTTCTTTCAATGTCAGTCGTGTTTATACAGCTGACTTAGCTTATTGTGTTTATACGCTGACATGCATGATCAGTAAATAAGCTAGCGGCACATAATGTATAGGTCGGTTTAATTAGACATTGTTCCACGTAACGACTTTGAATTGGAAGTAGAATCTACATTTGTCTTGACTTTACTCCTACTTTTCGGAGTTTCTAAGTTGGCGGAAAGTTTTTAGTAATAATTATGACCCTATTTGTTAGTTAAGTTTACACAGATGGGTAGGTAGTCTACCTACCTGAAGTAGGTAGGTAGGTACGTCGCCTATATTTGCATTTTTATACAAAAATGTGAAGCGTCTTCGCAATTTAAAAAAAATATCTGGTAGGTACCTACTTCGAGACCTACATTATACGCAAATTTTCCTGAATTTCCTCGATCATTCGTTGGATAAATCACGTTAATGAGGTTAGGGTATTGATAACTTTTGTGTCACGGACACGCTTAGGCCAGCGTGGGTGACATCACGCTTCGTCGAGAAAATAGCAAGTGAGGTAATCCACATATAACGTAAAATACGGTCTATGTAAGCTGAGAACCTTGGTTAAGTTTTCCTGATTATAGGTGTTGGGAGTTATGCTATCAGAATGTTGACTGTAGCAAATACCGCATGCATATGATGCCATTTTGGTGACTTTGACCAAACACCTAGATTCTGGTTTGTTTTTCATTTTAATGCTGGTTGCTTCTCTGAGGGAAGACGACCGAAGTTCAATTTTCGGTGTTTTTCCTTTGGAATTAAATGACATGATAAAAAAAAGCTTCAATTTGATTTTTGATTCTAGCGTAAGATAAACCTGCTATGTTAATAATGCGGCTGTAGTCCATGGTTATCTCAGCATCCCGCAAAACCACCGTAAGAAAATGACGTAAACCGTACGCCCTATTTTCTAGCCGTTTATCTTGTTATTGTTCCGAGAGAATAATCGCATGGGAACATTTCTTGTTACGTTACGCATCATTGCATGTGCTTGCTGATCAATGATCATTGTGCATGAATTTGTGTCAGGTACTTTATTGAAGTTTGCGGAACATATGTACAGACGCCAGCACATCAAGCTACTACAATCTGTCAAATTTCTTTAATAGATTTTTAACTTTATCGCTGAAGCATTAGGTTAAAGGTTGATTGTGAAAATTTGACTTTTTCGGGTAGCTTGATTTGCTGGCGTCTCAGGTACCTATACTTGTGAGTCCTGTCGGATTTTATTACAAAGGTACCTATTCGATTTTGTTATTTTATCTGGACTTCTGAAGTAGGACTGGATTTCTGGAGCAGAGCCTTCTAGAGTTGGATCTTAGGCTGTCAGACCTGCTGATTGACTAATGTTTCTACCACGACCCGAACTATTATTTTGTAACTGTAGCAGTAGTAGGTACCTAAACAGGAAAATTTTACTGAAATATTGGTAGGTACTACAATGTTCAAAGACGTGTTCACGCTACGTTTTATGCATGCATTAATCACCGGTTTATTTTAGAGCATGTTTGTTGTGGAGGTGTAAATATGTAATAAAGTGTGAGCTCTGCTACCTAGTCGTAAAAAAAATGAAGATACAAGGCAGGTACCTATTTAGTGACACAGTCTATGGTGTCCATGACACAGAGATCTAAATTAGAAAATTCGATCCCTCGATAAAATTGTAGCTAGTATAGGTACCTATGTACCTAAGCTAAGCACTAAATCACCACCTGCCAACGGAGAATGCAGCGAAGCTGCCTCAGGGTAATGAAAATAGATAAAAAACGTCACACAAAAATAAGAGCTATTACAAAATCTAAAAATACCTTGACCTATGCACAAAAGCTACAGTGGAAATGGGCAGGCCACCTTGCGAGGCTTTCAGACCAACTGTGGATCCTAAGAGCAACCTTATGGAAGGAAAAGAAACAGACGCAGACCACTAATACGGTGGGAGGACGAGATTATAAGAACAGCCGGCTCAAATTGAAGCCAAATAGCACAAGACAGAGACACATGGGCAGCATTGGAGGAGGCCTTTACCCAAACTCAGTCCTTGCAAAAGAACACACAACTACATTTAATACAAGAACCTACTAACACATGCCTACTAGAAATTAAGTTAATATTGTTAAACAAGCAAGGAATAAATAGGCTTTTACCTACACACATTTACAACCTGAATAGTCTTTGCAAGTGTAGGTCCCAAAACTAAAACAGTAACAATATTCTACAAGTTCCGAAGGCATCTACAGATTTTCAAATTTTCTCCAAACTTTCCGTATTCAACTCTTGAAAACAAAGCCACGTAAACATGGCTTAACACATACAATTCAAACAGCAAAAAAGCCGATTAGAAAAAGAACAAACACTCTAATCACAGTCAAGCCGCAATCAAAATCGGTCAGTAACACCGGCTGTGACGAAAGACGTGGATACGAGTATTAAACCTGCATAGAGTTGCGACCTCATTCAAGCCCAAGCTTGGAGAAAGCGGTGCCAGTAAGCTTGATTGTACACACTCAAGCTTCAGATAAGAGTTATGAAATGCCCTGATAAGGGGATTAGTGTTCTGCTTGCTATTTATGGAATGTAAGATGCTGGTTTCTCTGTAATGGCTCTATTAAGTTTGTAGGCACTTTGGGGAATATTTTGTGAGGACTGTTTCAGTGAGGTAACAAGTGTGTTGAATTTCAAGAGACTGACAGACTTACTAGTTAGATAACTATTTGAGAAATTAAGCTGCTGAAGCTTGGATGGGCACTGTACGAAATGGTGCAAATTCTGGTGAAAAGTAATTAATTACTTGCATATTCTCAGATACGACATTTTATTTGATGCAAATTGAGTCTGTGATTGTTTACAATGGGATCAACTATAACTATTCCTTCGTATTTCATGAATATCTTCTGTTACTTAGACGTTTCTGGGTTTGCCTTAATATCCTTGGAAAGGTATCCTTAGTTAATTTAATTCCATGAGTAAAAAATTCTGTTGTACTTACTACTTAGTTAGCTCTTGATTACCACGTGACTGTCATTGACATTTAGGATAACGGTAATTTCAGAGTAATGACTTCAGAAGTACCTACTTACCTAGCCAGCAAGCATATTATTACCAACCACAAAGCTCAAATATTGCTAAGTTTATGTCTGTTTGTACATTTATGTGTGAATCAAATGCGTATCCCTTTTATCTTTGCATAATTGTTTACAGCCGAATCAATGTAGGTGGAATTAAAGCTGTGTTCATAAAAGATAATATCGTTTTATTTGTATCACTAACTGTGCCCCGTGGTTTTACTGGCAGTTTCTCTTCATACAGCTCTTTCTTTAAAATTGCACTATCACATGCAAAAAAGATTTTTTCAAAGCCGACTGGTAGTTCCTGAGCTTTATTGTATGAGTACAGATAAGTATTAGAAAAAAATGAGGAACTGCAGGATCCTGTCAAGAAATTATTACAGGCTAGACCACCCACTGTTCCTGTTGGGACAGTTATGCCTTATGGCGAAAAAAATAGTCACAATCATCGAAACATTCAGAAGAAATAAATAGGCAATTAATCGAAACACGTCTGGTTGCATACCTTCGCGTTTAACATTACTGTAACAGTTCTACACCTGTACAGTCACAAGCACCAATATGTATACATTTTAGCGTGATTCAAGAGTAAGATTGTAACTTTGTGGAAGTAAGATTGTAACTTTTTTGGGTATTTCCTAGATTTTTCTGATTGCATGGTTCCAAGATACTATGTCCGTAAAAACATAAAATTACAATTATTATTGGAAACTCGCTTGCCCGAATACTGAAGAACCCGACCATCCATTATCCCAGAGACGGCGGGACGAGCCGCCCTGCAGAGTAGTTTAGAGCAATCTCCTGAACACGTCTGCTACTACTGCTGAGCGTGCGCGCCTACTGGCTGTGGGTGAGTGGGAGTCTTTGGCTCCACGCACTGCCGTCGTCGAGCATAGGCACATTGTTCGACGACACGACCTTCCGCCTCGGTGGTGCTTTACGCCTTGGTGCTGCCTGCTGTTCTCCTCATCGCTGTCACTGTGGTGAAGTTGTCAACAACCTCGGTCACCACGGCCTGTCATGCAGCCGAAATGTGGGCCGTTTTGCACGGCACGTGAACATAAACGACATCATCCGACGAGCTCTTGTCACCGTCGGCGTTCCAGCTGTTTTAGAACCCCATGGCTTGGCACGTGACGATGGCAAGAGACCGGACGCCATGTCGTTGTTTCCTTGGAAGTTGGGTAGGCCTTTAGTGTGGAACGCAACATGCGTCGATACTCTTGCGCCATCACATCTTCCAAGCTCGTCGTGCTGTGCTGGCGCTGCCGCTGCGGCTGCAGAGAACTTCAAGCGGCGTATACCTTTGTGTTAACTATATTTTCGAGCCGTTTGGGGGTTGAAACTCTGGGGTCCGAGTGCTCATAGCCTGTTTAAGAAAATTTCGAAACGCCTAGTTGACGCTTCCCGTGACCCAAGGGCTGGCTTTTAATTTGGCCTCAGGCTAAGTGTTGCCATACAACGTGGCAACGCCGCCAGTCTCTTGACCACATTACCAGCTGTCAGCGTTGAGGAGGGGTTTTTTGATGCCCTTTTGTAGTTTGTTAGTTTATTTATTTTAGGTTATTAATTAGTTTTTAATTAACAATGTATTTAGTTAGTTTATTCATATTATTAAAAGTTTGTTTGTAATTTCAAAATATTACCTTTTTAATAAATGAATATATACGGTATTATTAGTTGGAGAAAACACCTTTAGAAGTTGCTACATGTATTTTACTGTATGTTCGTGCACGTGACTGTACAGCTAACTATACATAGAGCTACACTGCGGAGCATGCAGTGCGACCTCAATTTTCATGTGCGGTGACCCGTCAGCCGTCCATAAATGCCACCTCATCTGTTATACGCATGAGATGCGTGGCGTTCTATAGTGGCAATTTAAAAACATTGGCTTTTAAATAAAGAACGTTCGCTGTATGAGGTAATATGAGCCTTATTGAATAAGAATACTAAATAAAATTCAGTGGTTTGTTTCCGACTTGGATTTTAGTTTAAATATAGCTAGATTATGACAGGTACTGTGCTAAGATTAAGCACATAAGTAGATAAAACTATGGATTAAAAAGCGTTTATAGCCGTTTGCTTAATTTGGCAATATTACTGTATGAAAATAAGAAATACGGCTAACAAGTGAACTAAGTACTACTACTTTTTGAAGTGCAACACCAAATCATTTACCTATTTAACAACCACGCTTTATCAGTCAAACCATTGCAGCACATATCACTACCGAATTGCATTGTAAAGAATTACCTACATTATATGATGTTGTGTGTGTTTACTTAAACAATTATATCTACCGAATTGTATTGTAAAGAATTACCTTACATTATATGATGTTGTGTGTGTTTACTTAAACAATTATATTACGCTAAGAATTTGTTGTATGTTAAAATACTTTGATTTGTAAACATTATTCGTTTTTAGTATTTAACATCAAAATTTTGTTTTATGTTAGTTAATTAAACTTAGTAAGAGTCTAACTAAGCTGTTATAAATAAATACTTTAATTAGTTAGCTACCTAACTTAATGTTTGTGTTTAATAATATTTGCATGCTATTTTGTGGCGAAATGTATCATTGCACTTCATGTCATTTTTACCATTTTTTGTACCACATTTGAGCATTTGCAGATATTGTTTTGATAACTGTTAAAAAATACTTTAAATAATTCCTTACACTAATGAATTAGCGTAAGGAATAAATATTAATGATTGATAACATTATTACGTAAGCTACAAACAATCTCATAAAATAACCTTTTGTTACTTTTTGTATTTGTCATTATGTGAATATTGTAAGTATTGTATAACGGGCTGGTGTCCGCAACTCTACGTCCAAGTGTGCTGAATATATATTCTTAATTATACACATTGAACATTAATACTACTATTAGAGTACCGATAAAAGTAAACTACAAACTTTGTAGTAGCAAGCAAATAAACTCATTCGAAAAGTTTAATTTTCCCGCCATGCTTTCTTTTGTCTATGGATGAAAAATGAAGCAACGTTTTGCATCTGCTCCAATTTGTCGTGATTAATTTAAATTTGCAACAAAATAATTTATTATTACAATAGACCATATTTAAAAATATTGCTCGAGTTATGTAATTGGGTAATTACATAATATGTAAAAATAAGACTTTTCCAGTGCTATCAAAACGCAATTACATTTGAGTGAAAGTCAAAAATTCGTTCTCTATGCTCAGTAACTAATGGCGTGTCTTCCTGTTACACACGTTATATCGTCAAAATGGCTAAGAAAAAAGGCGACGAAAAAGTGAACCCAGCTCCTCAAAGTGATAATGAGGAGCCCAATTATGACGAGGAACCCGATTTTGAGGATCCGGAGGGTTTCGTTGAGGATGTTCCCGATGAAGGTGGGCAATTTTCTGTGACATGTTTGACCGGCCATATGCGTCACCCACGCATTTTACAACTTTTCATTCTAGTTGTTAATATTTCTAACGTAATTGTGAGGCTTAGTGTATGTTAGCAAGTGTACTTGGTTAAAATTTTGAACTCGGCCAGTGAATTTAGCAGTGTAATGTAAATCACACGATCCTAACCTAACTTTGACGTTGCAGAGTTGTTGGCCGACCTTT
This sequence comes from Noctua janthina, assembly GCA_963576755.1. Taxonomy (NCBI): domain Eukaryota; kingdom Metazoa; phylum Arthropoda; class Insecta; order Lepidoptera; family Noctuidae; genus Noctua; species Noctua janthina. The sequence goes on from OY755055.1 coordinate 14,697,032, forward strand.
TAGAGCAGAAACCGAAGGAATCTGACAGTTATGAGAATGTGGTCGTGGTCGACGGTTGCCCGCAGGTCGGACCCGAGCGCCTGGAGAAGCTCCAGAGTGTCATAACCAAGATATTCAGCAAGTTTGGGAAGATCGTTAACGAGTATTATCCAACCCAAGAGAATGGAAACACGACTGGCTACATTTTCTTGGAGTACAGCAACCCTCAGAACGCCGCCGAAGCCGTGAAAGCGACGAATAACTGTAAATTAGATAAGCAGCACACATTCTTGGTTAATTTGTTCACTGACTTTAAGAAGTAAGTACCCCTATTCTCTTATTCTTCAATCAAAACTTCCAGCTTCTTTTTAGTATTCAAGGATAAAAGTGTTGTCATGTGAAGATCATTGAGCTCTAAAAAAGGACTGAGTTTGATCTTGTGACAAGTTGATTAGATGTTTTCTTGCAAACATTTATCTTAGTCACCGATGGACTTGATTGTAGAACCAAAATTGCACTTGAAGTTCACCATTTTCTGTATAATTTAAAAATTTACCAATTAACTTAACTTTTTTTTCCTTATTTCAGACATTAAATGTTGAAATACCTAACTGAAATATGCTGCTGACTTGTGAAATCCATAACAATAAATAATCTTTTTTTTGAACTACACAAACAAAACAATCCACACTTTGTTAAGTTCTAGGCTTTCTCTAATTAAAATCAATTGTATCCTCATCAGGTATTCAGATATCCCTAAAGAATGGGAGCCACCAGCACCTCAACCATTCAAGGTTGCATCAGACTTACAATGGTACCTGATGGACCCCGATGCATATGACCAGTTCTTGGTCGGCATCGGCACTGGTACTGCATTACAGGTGTGGCAGAATGCACTGCCTGAACCTACACTTATGCAGGAGAGACCGGTAAGTTCTTTGTTTTTAATCTAACAAACACATAAGGAAAATGCAAACTTTAAACCTAGTAAGCTTTTTTGAAAAACAGTGATTTGTAGACAACTGCTTGGTTAAACTGACAAGTGATTGCCTACAATTTGAGGTCTTTTTGAAAGAGCTCCATGGTTTTTAACACTTATTGTTGTGTCCGGAACTTTTTATTCAGTTGTACAAGAAATCTGTATCTTGTATTGACACAACAAGACTGGATTTCTTCTATTCGTGAATTGGACTGCTGTTCAAGGCTGTTTTAGAACTACCTTGAAAATATTTGCATTGCTGCTTAAAATAGTTTGTAAATGACTGTTTCAAAGTAGCTACAACAAATGCGACTATGATATCATGTTTTGATTTGTTTTAAAAACATGCTTCAGGCTTTAGATAATTATGTCTGTTCTAAGGCAGGTATAATTAATGATTTCTGTTGAATTAAAACCTTCACACAATTTTAGATCAGGATTCTTTTCTTCTGGGTTGTGAAGGTCAGATAGGCAGTCGCTCCTTGTTAAAATACTGGTCTTCAGCTGCATCCGGTTAGACTGGAAGCCGACCCTAACATAGTTGGGAAAAGGCTAGGCAGATGATGATTCTTTTTTTCTGTATGTTAAGCCGCGTTGACACGATCAGAGTAAGCTCGAACCAAGTGGACTCGGATACCTACGCAAAACCTACCTACTCGGACGCAACTCGTGTTATGGCAACCCATAATCCTAGCACGTCGGAGTAGATATCAGAGTCCACTCAGTCCGAGCTTACTCTGACTATGTCAACGCAGCTTAAAACATTTTTATAATTCATTCCCTCAGAACTGGACGGAGACCTACGCCACGTGGTCACCGCTGGGCACATACCTGGCGACGTTCCATTGGCGAGGCGTAGCCCTGTGGGCCGGCCCTAAGTTCTCTCAGTTCCAGAAGTTCTTCCACCCAGAAGCTCGGTTCATCTCCTTCTCGCCGTGTGAAAACTATGTTGTGACATTCTCACCAACTGGTGATAGGGGTGAAGATAAGAAGCTCATTATTTGGGATATCAGGTTAGTTGCAAATTATTGTTTTATGATATTCTTCTCTCTTACATAGCATTGTAAAAAATATTAAATTAAACTATAAATTGTAGATAAAAATACTAAAAATATTTTGTATGACAATATAAAACATTTACTTTTCAAATAATAAGCTAATTTGGCTGATTTAACATAGAAACTTTTTATGAAGATTCCTTATATAGTGTGTGTGTTCCTTATTTGTGTGTAGATCAAGGAGTTTTCCCGGACTTAATGAAATACAGTAAAGTCATACCTCTGTTTAAATCCGGAGATAGTAAAGATACAAATAATTATAGACAACAGGGATACAGGATCCGTGTTGCCAGTTTTTAGCAAGGTGTTTGAAAAGGTAATGCTAAATCAAATGCTCAATCATTTTAACACCAACAGAATCTTAGACGATCAACAATATGGTTTCACCAAGGGACGTTGTACAACTGACGCCGGTGTAACCTTATTAAAGCACATATTTACTGCGTGGGAAGAGTCCCAAGACGCCATTGGAATATTTTGTGACCTCTCCAAAGCATTTGATTGCGTAAATCACGACACATTACTTTTGAAACTTGAGCATTACGGACTAGGAAAACTTGCACTTAGTTTGGTAAAATCTTATTTGAGTGATAGACAACAACATGTGCAAATAAATGGTGTTAATTCACAGGGTTTAAAAGTAAAAATGGGGGTACCGCAAGGCTCAATATTGGGTCCTTTCCTCTTTCTAGTATATATAAATGATCTCCCCTATTTATTGAAAAACCAACCTCAAAATATGATGTTATTCGCTGATGACACTTCCCTAATTTTTAAGATAAATAGACGGGCCCAAAATCTAGATGACGTGAATAATGCCCTACTTCAGGTCCATAATTGGTTCACAGCAAACAATTTAGTGTTAAATGGAAAAAAAACGAAATGCGTAAGATTTGCTTTTCCGAATGTTAAAAGTAGCGATTGTGATATAGTATTGAATAAAGAGAAACTTGAATTTGTAGATAAAACGGTTTTCCTGGGGATTACGCATGATTCAAGGCTACAATGGGGTTCTCATTTAACATTTTTTGCGGGGCGGCTAAGTTCAGCAGCGTATGCTATAAGAAAAATCCGTCAATATACTGATGTAGATACCGCTAGACTGGTCTATTTTAGTTACTTTCATAGTATTATGTCTTATGGCATTTTAATATGGGGACGGGCTGCAGACATTGAGTCTATATTTATTCTGCAAAAAAGAGCCATCAGAGCCATATATAATCTTCGTAGGCGCGATTCTCTAAGGGAACTGTTTAAGGAAATTAACTTCATGACGGTACATTGTCAATAGATCTACGAAAACATAATGTATGTAAGAAAAAATCTACATCTTTTTAATAAAAGGGGTGACAGACACAATTACAGTACTAGAAATAGAGACCAATTAGTTCAGCCAGGCTTCAGACTCGCTAAAGTAGACTCATCTTTCATGGGGTACTGTTTGAGATGCTATAATAAAATTCCACAAAGTATTCTTGAACTGAATGAAACGAAATTTAAAACATGCATTAAACGCACACTATGTAAGAAAGCATATTACAAGTTGGACGATTATATCACTGATAAAAATGCTTGGCTCAATGCCGGTCCTGGCTCCACAAGAACAGGGGCGCCTAAATTGATAGCATTAAATAGTATTGTTGGAGCTGCTGAAGATTGTATAACTTTCTTTGCATTGTATAGATTCAATCTCTTTTGTATTATATAGCCGCCTAGCCCATATTGTGTGAGTACTATGTACTAGAAAGCTGTCATTCGCTGGAAACCTGCGTCTTTTCTTGACTTGAATGTGCCCTGGCGGTTAGGAGTATGTCATGCTCACTCAAATGTCTCGCTGATGTGTCGGATCATTTAGTTCCCTTCAAAATGGTTGAGTTGAATGGTGCTGATACATGCGTCATGTTCGTGAACTGGCGCTGTCAGTTGTGACTGGTCATCTCTTATTCGCCACGGCTTATTTGAATTAATTATTTTATTTTTGAATTGTTTTTACTATGGACACTTTTAACGTACACATCTTGCTGCATCGTTCTCACATAATGTACCATCACAAAATGAATGATGTAACCAAGGTTTTGTTAAAGTATTCTGATTTAAAAGACTGTCCATGGAGTTTCTTGCCCGTTCTTCTCCATAGAGATCTACGTTAGGGAATGGGCAACTACAGTACTTTCACAGTTTTTGTGCCTTGTGACTGGGACTGTAGCTATTTTTTTACCGTTGTCTTTGTTTTGACAATTCAAAAGTGCCTGTAACTGGCCTACTTGAAACAAATGCTTTGATTTTGATTTTGTTATATACTAATATTATAAAGCTGAAGAGTTTGTTTGATTGAACGTGCTAATCTCAGGAACTACTGGTTCGATTTGAAAAATTCTTTTAGTGTTGGATAGCCCATTTATCGAGGCAGGTTATAGGCTATAAAATTTCACGCGGACAAAGGTCGCGGGCAATAGCTAGTCTTTAATAAAAGAAAGATAAATCACGAAACATCAGATATACGCATTGCATTGATCTGTAAACAATTAGGCAAGGAGGCTTTTATGCATGCATGGATAAAAACTAGAATATCGAAGATTTAAATTTACTGTTAATTGGCAGACTTACCACAGATTAGCTGTAAAACAAGTTATGTGTTGACCAGCAGAATGACCAAACAAATGGACAGCTAATTTTATGTGCCTAGTTGTTTGCTAGCTGGTTAGTGTCCTAATAAATGGCCTTTTTTAACGATGCTAGATTCTTAAATGCAATACCAACATACTTTTGCACTGTTACTCTGCAATAGCGCGTTTTTAGTTTGGCCGAACATTTAGGTGACGCCGTGAACGTGCATAGGATTTAGTTGATAGGAATTCTATTATGTCATGTGCAGCTCTTCTAAACATACTCAAACCACCTTTCTGGGACTTGAATGAGAAAGTGTCTGTGATTTCTAAGCTCTTTATACAGTCATTGAATTGTTCCAACTCACGCAAACTAGCTTGGTATTACGTATTCACCTCGCGACCTGAGAGTCTGAGACAGTTAGAATACCAACAGGTATCAGAGATTTACATATAAACAAAAACTGTCTTGTTCAACTGTCTTCCTCCTTTAAAGTATTTTTAACTAACTCATTATGAATTATTTAGAAAGTCGAGTTTTCATTTTGTATTGTAAGGAAAATATGCCATTTTCATTTTCGGCCTAAACTAGGTAAGAATAAATGTTGTATTTGTAAATTACTAGTAATTTCATGTTACTCAAACATGATATTGCAGAAGATTTGAGCAGGACACTGATGAATTTTCAAGATATTGTATTGAGGTGCAATGCAATTCACCTCATTTGCTTGCCTGCTCAAGTCTTCTCAATATGTAACAGCTCTATTTAACATAACACGGAATCAAATAAGAGTATGTTAAATTCCTTAGCAGAGGTGTATTATTCATCCCTAAATTACTCCAGTTCCTTCCTATCCCATGTAACAAGAGATCCCTGTTCTTATTGCTATGAACAACATCTTATTTCTCACAGAACCGGTCTAGAGAAGCGTAGTTTCCCGCCGCCGGACGAGTACGTGACGTGGCCTGTGTTCCGTTGGAGCAAGGACGACAAATACTTCGCGAGACTCGGCCAGGACGTACTCTCTGTGTACGAGACGCCCAGCTTCGGTCTGCTAGACAAGAAGTCCATTAAAATACCAGGAATTAGGTAAGACAATGTCTTTTATACTAGGTTGATTTATTTACTTTATCTTAACGCACACAAAAAGTGTAAATGAGGACTTAATGCCTTAACGTCAACGAAGATTAGTTAACATGGCAGGTGCTGAGGTGCATCCTATGCAAGTGAAAATGTTTAAGAAAAAAACACGTGCATAATCAAAACAAATAAATTGTGTAATAATATTGTTCATGTTAGCTTATTTATTTCTGTGTCAACAATATCTGCTATTCAATAAACAACACATACATTTCTATGTAGAACATTCTTTATGTAGGTTATGAATTCATTCTTGCATTCAAATAAAAAAGCTTGGTATTGCAACTTTATTAAAGCAATTATTTTATAGACAAACATTCTTTTCCAAACTTTGTGAGGTTCTATTTACCAATTTGACATGTTCCTATTTCCATTCACAGAGACTTCAGTTGGTCGCCTACAGACAACATAGTAGCATATTGGGTAGCAGAAGATAAAGATGTGCCAGCCAGGGTAACACTCCTCGAGCTCCCAAACCGCACTGAAATACGGTCAAAGAACTTGTTCTCTGTAGCTGACTGCAAGATCCACTGGCAGAAGAGTGGAGACTATCTCTGTGTCAAAGTAGACCGCTACTCCAAAGTAAAGAAAGACAAAAATGAAATTAAATACTCGGGGATGTACTACAACTTTGAAATATTCCATATGAGGGAGAAGGAGATTCCGGTTGACTCAGTAGAAATTAAGGAATCTATTCAAGCGTTTGCTTGGGAGCCTGTTGGGTCCAAGTTTGCCATAATTCATGGGGATCCTGCTAACATCTGCATTAGTTTCTACCAAGTGAATACGGGTCAGGCGCCGACTTTACTGAAGAAGTTCGAGAGACAGCCCTTCAATCACTTGTTCTGGTCACCGTCGGGACAGTTCATTGTTCTCGCTAACTTTGGGCTGACTGGTGGTGCTCTGGAGTTCTTGGACACTAATGATTTCACTATCATGAATGTCTCGGACCATTACCAGGTGTGTATACGATGTTATGATTCTTACTTGATTTGCAGTAGTGGTTAAGGCGAGGTTATCCAGATAAACGTCGTTTTGTATTGGGCTTTATTCCTATATGGCACGGATTTAAATTCTGAAAAAAATATATTACATATTTCACACTTCGATCTAGATATTTCGGCACAGCGATACACGATGACTTGCACTTTGTTGCATCCAATTAAATCGCAAAGACAAGTCTAAATGATGGTTTTTAATATTACTTCATTTGAGTTATATTAGGTTTTTAACAATAAAACTTATACCATTATAAAGGTCGTAAAAAATGTGACAGTACACGGCGATCATAATTTGAAATATTAAAAAAACCTACACCACCATTTCCAAAATGTGCTGTTTTCATCATTTCATACTCGCATCGCGTGATTCAGTCCCGAGCGGAACGCGTTGGAGGTCGGACGTGTGCCAATTTTTCGAACCCGCCACTCCACCCCCGCTAAGTTCTGTTACGAACTGAGCCAAAAATAGTTTGTAAAAAATAATACTTAGTAAACACCGAGCCTAGGTTTATTTGAAATGTCATTTGTTCACAAAAGTACAGTAGGTACCTAATAGGGAACGTAGTCAGAAGGTATAAGATAAGAGTTACGCATTAGAAAGAGAGGCAGCTTCTAGGAGAATATAACTGTAGATAATTAGCGCTGCGCGGCCTGAATTGAACTTTATTGTGTCGTAGCAAAAGTCGCTATTTATGATTTCGCAATATTATTTATAAATTTCGGTAACTTTGGAATGGGCAACTACAGTACTTTCACAGTTATTATGCCTTTTGAATGGGACTGTAACTTCATTTTATTATCTTTTTTTCGACAATTCAAAACTGCCTGTACCTGGCCTACTAAAATCAAAACATTTATTCCAATATTTTTTTTTGTAAGGAGTTCTAAAAAAGTTTTGCAGGGAGCCCGGTAAGCCGAAGATTATCTAGTTCGACATGGGCAGAAAAAGAAAGTATGCAGGGGACAACGAGATAGAATGAGTAATGGTCGATATTAAATTTTGTACGCACGACGACCGATCAAGCTGTCGAAAACCAGTTTAGGCCGATCTCTCATTGTATAGGAAATCTATACAAAGCGAGGCCAATTTATACTGGAAAAGACAGCTTCAAGTGCCGCCGTGTGTACCTACTAGTTTTTTTATTTTGTTGACTTATTTACATTTTAAAGATAAAATTACTTAATTTTTTTTTTATTTTACTTCCTCTGCATTTTATGCTTTACTTTTTTTTCGGTTTTTTCGTCATGGGTGTCATTTTCAAGGTTTTCGGGGTCGCTGATAACGAAAATTAGGTCAAAATGAAAATCCAAGATGGCGCCGACAAAAATTTTTGGTTTTGTCGTCATGGGTGTCATTTTCATGGTGTTCGGGGTCGCTGATAACGAAAATGAGGTCAAAATTAAAATTCAAGATGGCGCCAATGAAAATTTTCGGTTTTGTCGTCATGGGTGTCATTTTCATGGTTTTCGGGGCCGCTGATAACGAAAATGAGGACAAAATGAAAATCAAAGATGGCGCCGACAAAAATTTTTGGTTTTGTCGTCATGGGTGTCATTTTCATTGTTTTCGGGGTCGCTGATAACGAAAATGAGGTCAAAATGAAAATCCAAGATGGCGCCGACGAAAATTTTCGGTTTTTTCGTCATGGGTGTAATTTTCATGGTTTTCGGGGTCGCTGATAACGAAAATGAGGTCAAAGTTAAAATTCAAGATGGCGCCAATGAAAATTTTCGGTTTTGTCGTCATGGGTGTCATTTTCATGGTTTTCGGGGTCGCTGATAACGAAAATGAGGTCAAAGTTAAAATTCAAGACGGCGCCAATGAAAATTTTCGGTTCTGTCGTCATATTTGTCATTTTCATGGTTTTCGGGGCCGCTGATAACGAAAATGAGGACAAAATGAAAATCGAAGATGGCGCCGACGAAAATTTTCGGTTTTTTCGTCATGGGTGTCATTTTCATGGTTTTCGGGGTCGCTGATAACGAAAATGAGGTCAAAGTTAAAATTCAAGATGGCGCCAATGAAAATTTTCGGTTTTGTCGTCATGGGTGTCATTTTCATGGTTTTCGGGGTCGCTGATAACGAAAATGAGGTCAAAGTTAAAATTCAAGACGGCGCCAATGAAAATTTTCGGTTTTGTCGTCATGGGTGTCATTTTCATGGTTTTCGGGGCCGCTGATAACAGAAATGAGGACAAAATGAAAATCCAAGATGGCGCCGACAAAAATTTTTGGTTTCGTCGTCATGGGTGTCATTTTCATGGTGTTCGGGGTCGCTGATAACGAAAATGAGGTCAAAATTAAAATTCAAGATAGCGCCAATAAAAATTTTCGGTTTTGTCGTCATGGGTGTCATTTTCATGGTTTTCGGGGCCGCTGGTAACGAAAATGAGGACAAAATGAAAATCCAAGATGGCGCCGACAAAAATTTTTGGTTTTGTCGTCATGGGTGTCATTTTTATGGTGTTCGGGGTCGCTGATAACGAAAATGAGGTCAAAATTAAAATTCAAGATGGTGCCAATGAAAATTTTCGGTTTTGTCGTCATGGGTCTCATTTTCATGTTTTTCGGGGCCGCTGATAACGAAAAAGAGGCGAACATGAAAATCCAACATGGCGCTGACGAAAATTTTCTGTTTTTTTTCGTCATGGGTGTCATTTTCATGGTTTTCGGAGTCGATGAAAAAAAAAATTTTTTTTTGTTTCTGTTTATTTTGAACTTATTTTGCGTTATCAGTGACCCCGAAAACCATGAAAATGATACCCATGACGTATAAACAAAAAAATAATTTTTGGTGTTATCGAATTTTCATTTTGACCTCATTTTCGTTATCAGCGACCCCGTAAAGCATGAAAATGACACCCATGACGACAAAACCGAAAATTTTCATTGGCGCCATCTTGAATTTTAATTTTGACCTAATTTTCTTTATAAGCGACCCCGAAAACCATGAAAATGACACCCATGACGAAAAACCCAAAAATTTTCGTCGGCGCCATCTTGGATTTTCATTTTGTCCTCATTTTCGTTATCAGCGGCCCCGAAAACCATGAAAATGACACCCATGACGACAAAACCGAAAATTTTCATTGGCGCTATCTTGAATTTTAATTTTGACCTAATTTTCTTTACAAGCGACCCCGAAAACCATGAAAATGACACCCATGACGAAAAACCCAAAAATTTTCGTCGGCGCCATCTTTGATTTTCATTTTGTCCTCATTTTCGTTATCAGCGGCCCCGAAAACCATGAAAATGACACCCATGACGACAAAACCGAAAATTTTCAATGGCGCTATCTTGAATTTTAATTTTGACCTCATTTTCGTTATCAGCGACCCCGAAAACAATGAAAATGACACCCATGACGACAAAACCAAAAATTTTTGTCGGCGCCATCTTTGATTTTCATTTTGTCCTCATTTTCGTTATCAGCGGCCCCGAAAACCATGAAAATGACACCCATGACGACAAAACCGAAAATTTTCATTGGCGCCATCTTGAATTTTAATTTTGACCTCATTTTCGTTATCAGCGACCCCGAACACCATGAAAATGACACCCATGACGACAAAACCAAAAATTTTTGTTGGCGCCATCTTGGATTTTCATTTTGTCCTCATTTTCGTTATCAGCGAGCCCGAAAACCATGAAAATGACACCCATGACGACAAAACCGAAAATTTTTATTGGCGCCATCTTGAATTTTAATTTTGACCTCATTTTCGTTATCAGCGTCGCCGAAAACCATGAAAATGACACCCATGACGAAAAAACCAAACATTTTTGTCGGCGCCATCTTGGATTTTCATTTTGTCCTCATTTTCGTTATCAGCGGCCCCGAAAACCATGAAAATGACACCCATGACGAAAAAACCAAAAATTTTTGTTGGCGCCATCTTGAATTTTCATTTTGTACTTATTTTCGTTATCAGCGACCACGAAAACCACGAAAATGACACCCATGACGACAAAGCTAAAATTTTCATTGGCGCCATCTTGAATTTTAATTTTGACCAAATTTTTGTTATCAGCGACCACGAAATCCATGAAAATGACACCCATGACGAAAATACCGAAAATTTTCGTCGGCGCCAGCTTGAATTTTCATTTTGACCTCAGTTTCGTTATCAGCGACCCCAAAAACCACGAAAGTGACACTCATGAAGAAAAAATTGAAAATTTTCGTCGCCGCCATCTTGGATTTTCATTCTGGCCTAATTTTAGTTAATAGTGACCCCAAAAACCACGAAAACGAAACCCATGACAACAAAACCGAAAAAAAAGTAAAGCGCAAAAAAAGTAATGGCGCCTGGCGTGTAGTTTTGAATCATACCCGTATTCATGATTTTAGTGTCAGTCAGATTTTAAATTCTCCTTATTCACAAAAATAAATAAGTATACCTTCTTATTTTTAATTATATCTACTTATTTTAATTGTTAGTAATTAGGTTCACGTTCATAGAATACGTAGGTTCCTAATCTATCTATAACCAATACTTTCTATAAAAATGAAACAAAGTGAACAATACATGTCAATTCAAGTTGTTTTACTGCATCGCTCTACCCTGTAACGCAACTTAGTACCTATCCGAGTTCGTGAACTCTTGACCAGTGCGCTAAGCGCCCGCGTTTTCGCGCCGCGTAATTTGTTACGTATCGCCTCTCTGTGCGGGGGCTGGGGTAAGCGATTGATGCATACGGCGCTCGGGGTAACCTCGCCTTAAGCGGAAATTTCCGCAAATTAGTGGCGGGTTCGAACTCAGGCAGGCGCTTTTCTTTGTGTAATTAATTTCATCACCACTGCCTCAGGATGGTGAATGAAACAAAAATACAGCAGCATGTTGGAAGACATAAGACATTCAACAACCCTCATTTTACTCTCGTGTTGGGTTGAGGCCTACTGACTCTCATGGAGATGATGCTTATATTACAAAGAAGGACTACTTATTTTTCTTCCTTTATTGAATGTGTTGTTCGTTTTTCATGTCATGATTCTTACTGTTATGAAGAATTAAGGATGTTTTGGTTACTCAATTCAGCATAACTCTTATTCTTACTCGACAATTCGACCTTGGCAATGCAATTAATCTAACCTTTTTTCCCCAGATGTCTGGCATCGAATGGGACCCGACCGGCCGCTTCGTGGTAACTGGCGTGTCTTCACTCAAGAGCAAGATTGATACTGGATACTACATCTGGTCCTTCCAGGGCAAAATCTTAAGAAGGTTAGTAGATATAAAGGCTATTTTTGAATAGCAGCTCTGTAAAAATAAAAACGTTTATAGTGATGAATAAGCAGAATTGGAAATGATAATCATTTTCTGCAAAAATATTTAAATAGGCGATTTACGGTTGGTGTGATATATGCCAGTATTTATCCAAATATAGGTATCTCTGATCCACATCATACACCTGTTTTTCCCCGAGGGGCCTATTATTCACTAATTTCGATAATCAGTCCCATGTAATAGGTGACCCCATTGCCATCAATCTGACACAAATCCTAACTCCGGCTGTAACAGAAACTCTTCATGTAAATACCCAAAGCATTGCCTGATATCCGCGGTGGTTTCAATTTGCACAGAACTGAGAGTGCATTCGGTTTGCGCGCACTTATCATCTGTGTGCTACCTTCTACAGTCTTCGTGGGGAACGGCCGCTGTTACAGAAATTCGGTCAGGAGGAGATTAATTCTACCAAGCTAACGTAAACATTTGTTTATACAGAGTGATGAAGGAAGGCTTCGCGCAGTTCAACTGGAGGCCGAGGCCCCCGACGTTACTCTCGGAGAAGCAGCAGAAGGAAACAAAAAAGAACCTTAAGAAATACTACTCGCAGTTCGAGTCTAAGGACCGTATGCGCAGTAACAAAGCTAGCAAGGTACGTTTTATTATTACAAAAAACATGAATAAAGAAGTTTATATTTCCCAAATGGTAATTTAACTTAATATCATTATTTCAAAATGTGGAGGAATGTATTTCAAGGCTAATAGAAATGTATGTAAGAAAATAAATTGTGGGAGGATAATAATTATGTTCAGTTAAAGTATCTCAGCTCTACGTCTCTTTCGAATACATAACGCTCCATGTGTCACGTCAAAGTATCAGCAGCAGTAAATTGTGTTGTCGAAATACCTATTGCAATGTGTGAAAGATAAATTATTTGGTTGAATTGAAAGTAAAAACCTAGGTTGGTAGACATTTAACTAATTTCTCGAAGGGTTAGGCATAGAGTACCAGTAGTAAACCAATAGCTCGCCAGTTCGTTTTTTAAATAAATTATTCTTATTCTATTCTTAGTTTTGTTAAGTCCCACGTTGATTGTGATATTTTTTTTTTTAGGAATTGGTGGCGAAGCGTACTGAGCAGATGAAGAAGCACGTTGAGTACCGCGAGGCCAAGGTGCAGGAGTGGAATGAGCAGAAGCCGCGCCGGCTCGAGCTCAGGAATTGTACGTATTATTTCATTTTATGGAGAACAGTGAAGGCTTTTTAATAACGGCCTAGACTGTCAAGTTACGGCCGTGGATTCATAATCGCGTTGTATTTCGTGTAATTTATGGAAATTGGCATGTTCTAAAAGCAACAAATTGAAGACATTTACGCATCTTTACTGGGCGGCCTGTTTCAGCAATGGGAACATTATAGGCTGATTATGCTACTGCACAGTGCAGTGATGAAACTCTGTGTAAGTCTACTACCCGGCATAGTAACTTATGGACATAGACAACGTCTTAGCAGCAAGGGCGGGTTTCGTGTTCAACTGTTTGTATACCTATAAGCTGTTAACAACACGCTGTTGTGTTGAAATATGTGTATGTGTTCCGTTGCTCTGTAACTGTAACTTATTCTGTGTAATTAACTCTCTTCGTTTTTCCACAGATGTTGACACAGACGGTATCGACACCGACTCGACAACAACGACGGTAGAGGAAGTTGTAGAATTTTTCGTGAAAGAAGAACAAACGGTCATCGAGTAGTCACCATTCCGTGCAAACGTTAGGGGTCGGCGTGCGAACACCGACCTCCGGTATATTCCGTATTAAGGACAACACATTTTTAATAAACAGACCACAAAGAATACAGTTTTTTTATACCTTCATCCCGAAAGTCACAAATTACGCATTTTATACGCGAGTTTCAATATGTTCAGTGTAAGATTTCGGTTTATGAATTATACAATAGGTAATGTTTATAGAAATCATATTAAATTGATATGTTACAAATGGAAAACGGACTTTTAATACCTGTTTGTATTTATTTTTGTTACATTTATTTATAAGATGATGGTATGAAATAAACAATTGATTAACATCCGAAATGGGGGAATTATAATTATTTATGACCCTAACTCAAGTTTGTTCTCAATATTTTGGAGTAAAAGTTAGTTTTAGAAGCTTTTAAACATCGGGAAATAATTCTTCCATACAAATTCTACACCATAAGGCGGGACTGGACCAAAGCGGAAAAGAGCGGAGCGGAGAGGAGACGTGCGGAAAGTTTCAAGCAATCACATCGGTAGTAATCTACATTGCATCTCTCGTCTCTTCTGTGATTGGTCAAACCTCAAGTTACATCCCAATTTTTTTAATTCTATGGATTTATTGGAGGCCTTATCGCTGATAGCGGTCCAAGACTACTTAAGGCTGGCGCAAAGGAGGGATAATATGTCCGCGAACGATTTACAACAACCAATGAACAGGAACGGTAATTTCTATCCTGCGGACAATAGTGCCTCGTCTCTACAGGCTCTTTATATTTCTGAAACTTTCACACATAAAGCGCAGGCCACACCGTCAGCTAGCGAGCGAGCCGGGCGAGCATCGTTTCACCTCTTTTCATACTTCGGTTCACACCGCGAACTAGCGAAAGTGCCGAACCGAAGTGTGAAAAGAGGAGAAATGATGCACGCTGGCACATCCCTGGTGCGCAGGGTTCGGGCCAGCTCCAACGGCATTATGAGAGTATTCGCGCAGGGATTTGATTGCCCAGTACCTCAACCATTGCTGTATGGTTCATTTGCTGAGCATGTAAATATTTAGTGTTAGGTAAGTACTTGTTATTTTATGTTGAATTTTATGATCCTATGTTTATAGAAATAAATTATTCTATTCTATTCTATTCTAAGGCGATTCTCACAAGACACCGCTCGTCCACACGGTCGGGTGGAGAAGCGGAACACGTCGCATTGGCTTGTATGAAACCACGATGACTGACACGTTCACCGCCCGACGCGGCGGCGCGGACGAACGCCGCTCACCGCCGCCTCTCCGCTACCCTCTTACCGCAGTGTCAAGACGAAAGTCTAGGATCTGTGTGTGTTGCCAGTGATTACATACGAGACCGAAACGTGATCGCTCACAATGGGCCTCATCAGAAGGCTTCAAGTCACCCAGAGGGCAATGGAGAGGGCTATGCTCGGAGTTTCCTTGCGAGATCAAATCAGAAATGAAGACATCTGCAAGAGAACCAAGGTTACCGACAATACCGACGTAGCCTGAAAAATTGCCAAACCTAAGTGACAGTGGGCAGGGCACTTTGCTTGCAGAATGGATGGCCGATGGGGCCGAAAAGTTCTGAAGTGACGATCGCGAACCGGAAGACGTTACGTTGGAAGGCCGCCCACTAGGTGGACCGATGACCTGGTGAAGCTTGCGGGGATCCGTTGGATGCGTGACGCACGGGACCTGTCAATGTGGCAACACTTGGGGGAAGCCTTTGTCTAGCAGTGGACATCTTTCGGCTGAAATGATGATGATGAAAAAAATATACTAAAAAGTGGAAAAGTACTACTTTCGGAAGTTGGTGGCAAAAAAGTCATAGAAACAAACTAAAGTAAAAATAAACAGGAAAAACAGGCTTGATGTAATGTTAATATCTACATCAGTTTCTTCACTTTATTTTTTTCAACAGTAATAATGAAAATATGCATAAACTAAGGTGCAACTAGGTATGCCTGGATTCAAGCCCTAACTCCCGCCAGTTACAACTGCTGTCCGGCACAATGGTCGTGGATAATTAAATCCGCCAGTTTCAATCAATGGACCGCGTCATTCGATAACGGTTTGCGAATTGCAGCCCACGTTGTGAATCCACAATAAGTTGATTAAATACATCGGTTCTTTCAGGTTTTCCGGAATCGGATGTTGCGAAATTGTATGAAATTACTTATTGACACGGAATTCTGCATTTCTCGAAGGGGTAGGCAGAATGGTAGTCGGGGGTAGTGTTTCCAGGTCCGATTTGTTGTAAATCGGTACATGAGGTCAAAAAAATCGAGTTTGGGGATCGGGACAGTAAACAAAAAAAAAACAAGGGGTTTTAAGTCTATTTAATCTTACATAACAAGTAATCAGTCTTGCTAGACTAGTAGAAAAAATAAAATAAAATCTTAAAAAATCATAAAAAAAGATTTTTTTTTAATTTTTTGATTAATCGGGACATTTAGAGTCCCAATCAGGTACAAATCGGGACGCGTCCCCAGACCCCTGAAAATCGGGACGTCCTGCGCAAATCGGGACACCTTGCAACACTAGTCGGGGCCCGTCGGGGGTGACCCTCAACATTAGGCATAAACTATAAACCTCAACTTTAGATTGCTATTGTCAATGTCTAAAAGAGAAAATCCAACAACACTGCCCCGGCAGTCACACCCGGAGTGCATCGTCCTAACCCAAGTGACATTCATTTCGTCGTATTAGAGCCAATGACAAAAAATAATGGAGCAATGATGCCTTTTAATTTTTCGGCGGCCACTATCGATTTATAATACAATCGTGTGAAGGAAATAACATAAAAAAGTGTTTTATTTCAGGCATTTTATATACAACAAAATAATAAATTGAGACAAATAAAATAGTAAAAACAGTAAAGAAAACATAAAAATGTCATAAAAAAAAGACATTAAAAATCATTAAAAAAATATCAATAAAATAATTCAAAACATGGAGGTATGTTTAAGTACCCATAGTCAGATAACAAACAAATATCTTGTTTGGCGGGAAAACAAGAGTTTCAAGAGGTCAAACTCAGTTCGGACTGGGTTAGATAATCAGAGCTAAATCCAAAACTATGGGTAGTAGTAAAGCAAATTGGTCAAAGAAACCTTAACCTTGATTTTGAAGCAGAATAAAACAGTCAATAACCGGCGGTGGAAGAAGTGCCTTTAAACGGGTATGGAACGTTGTGAAAAAGCCTATAAAACAAAAAAAGCAAAAGGTTTGGTGTCAAACGACGCATGTCCACAGGTCAAACGGATTATCGTAGTCGGGGTTTCCTTCGCTATTGTGTACGCAAAAACTGCCCCATTTCCACGACCGGGCGCCCCGGTCAACGAAGCCCACGAAAAGCTTGTTTTTCTTTCATTCTATCAAAGATAAGCTCGTTTCTTCTACGTTGTGTGCTGTAAGTCCAAATAATTTTGACGTAAACTTTAGCCAATTTAAAATTGGGAATATTTTTTTTAACATTAATTACGTACCTAAGGGCGTATTTTATGCGCGTTTATATGAATTTCCACCTCTGAATTTCTGAACGTTTACTAAGGTTTACTGGCTGCGACTGAATTTTGTTTAAAGCCTGTTAAACGCGCGCGTGTGTGTACGCCCTAACTTCTAATTTTTGATTGCACCGTTGTGCTTTCCAAGCAGCTTATTAGGCTGAATTTAAGTTCGTTATTGTAAACTAACCTTTATATAGGCTGTATAAGAGACATACAGCGCCTATGGTTACAAATTGGGCCCATATTATACAGCATTATGCGTTACTTTAGTATAATAGCGGTGAAACCATTACAACCAGATTATCCTAACTAATATCATAAATGCGAAAGTAAGTTTTTTTTTTGTTTTGTTACCTCTTCACGCCTAAACCGATCATCCTGTTATTTTGCATATACGTTGTCAGGTGTACAGAAACGGACATAGGACTTTTTATTCCGAAATAAAGTACTGTTCACGAGGAAAACTACAATAACGTTCTTATGATAATAGATGGCGCCACGTGTGTTTCGAATTATGATTAAATTATATTATTACGGCCAAACAACAAGCAGAGTACAACTCGAATTGACTGTCAAATTCGTAATTAACGCGAGCGAAGCCGCGGGCAAAAACTAGTTGTCTTATACACCGTGACTTATTAGTCGTCTTACAAAGGTCGTCCACTCAATGTACCCGAGATAAAATAGCTCTAGGCGCGTTTTTTTTATCTTCCAAAATAGGTACCGTAAAATGCTGCAACTTTGCACGGATTTTGACGTTTTTCTTCGATAAATCTTTAATTGTTAAGAAAGTCGTATGTTTTTTCAATTACTGTCCAATATTGGACTTTAAGCTATAGGAATACATTTGCTACTAGTAAAAAAAACACCTATAAAGCACCAAAAAATTGCTTTGAAAACGTAGGCAAAGTTGAGGTAAAAACTACAACATTGCCTGTCATAATATCTTTTTAAATTAATAGGTATTTTGGTAACGGATTTGACACCCATATTGCCATGAAGTTCTTTTCCACGTCAGACTTCACTGAATCTTGAATAGCACAAGAAATTTTTTTTTACAATGCTAGGCAAAGTTGTAAAAAGCGGCTAGCCGGTAAAAACCGAGTATGACAATGAAACTGACACTGACAGTTTGTTAACTAAAATTTGGAGTGACGTATGATCGAATGTTGCCATACAGATTGCCGACTTGCTTTTAGTAATACCATAGACAATAAAAAACTTTTCGCAGCGGGAATAATTTAACTTTTTTGAATTTAGGCAATGTTGAGCTATAAAGGCAATGTTACAGCATTTTACCGGTACAAAGAAAAATAATAATAAAAAATTAGAATAAAATTATGAAACATCATGTTAATGATGTTTACGTGTCAAACGGGAGCAACATTACCTACCCAGCACTCGAGTCCAGTAGATCATCGCTCGCAACAGGGTGTTTTAACTACTTCATGCGTCATAATACTGAGTAATATTTTTATTTTTAAATTATTAAAATCTCATAAATACTTTTTTTATGAATGTTTAGTATTCATTGGAAACATGAAGTGGTCTGCCGTTGTAAGACTACTAGACTAGAAAAGTCACGGTGTATAGATTAGAATAGTAAGGGTTACAATTCGCGGAACGAATGGCAACTAACTTTTACTTTTGTTAATTGGTTGACTCAAAGTGCAAAGATAAATTTATTGTGAACCTATATACGTTTTCCGCCAAAATATTCACGCGCCTGCAAAATAATCCAGCAAAAATAAATATAAAAATACTAGATCGATATGTTAGTGTAGGTATGTTTTTAACTTTTAAATAAATAAAAATAATAATTAAGCAGATGATCATGTTATGGGTGTAGATATTGACAAATATTCCTTTTATTATTTTTAAAATTTTAGTGGTATGATACCTACACCGTGCCTAGGCACGCTCTATTGGGCCTCTGCGTCCCCTCGTCGCTGGCTAGTCATCGTTGAGATGGGCTGGCCCGCCTTGGCAGGAAACGGTCCGTAGGACTACATTACCTTAGTATCATAGGTGTTTAGTAGGTACCTCTCACCTAGATTTCGTTGATATGTCGGTAATAGGGACGGACGAGTCTGTTGCCACCAACGAGGTACCTACAAATACAGATTCTTTTAGGAAAACTATGCGTGTACCTACTGCTACTAAACTTCCTAGTGATTATATACATTTGTTTCAACTTCTATGTCTGTGGTGGCCAGCGTTATGGGTTATATTAAAACTAAAATTTGATTTCGTTAAACTAGTTGTGAGTTCTTATAATGTTAGTTTTTGCTGTTCCTTTGAATAAAAAATAAATAGGTACATTTTGTTACAAGTGGGAAAACTTTGTTATGGCAGCTGAGGCGCAATTCACGCCCGAGCCGCAGGCGAGGGTGTTATGGTGCCGAGAGCAGTAAAAAATGCCCACGTAATTAACTTAAACATAGGGAGTGACCGGACTTACCGACGCATAACCGGCTTGAGTTGGTCGAAAACACTGAAATCGCCTCGATTCGATTTGGGAGACGCGACTTGAGTCAACACCACATTTGTGTTTTGTTAATTTTTTCGAGAATATGGTACTCGAGGGTTGAAGCTGAAAATCAGCGTCAGGTGGTTTACCTTGTATGCTGAGTTGAGGCGCATTTGACATTAATAGTTTTGTTTATTTATTTTGTTTAATCTTAAGAAGTTTCTGTTTGTTAAAATGCCAATAAATACAATTTTCTTTTTTTCACATCGGGTTATTTGAATACAGAATCTCAAGCAGATTCGCTTCAATAATCGAGGTCACACCATTATTCGTGTTAGGGCTACGGACTAATAATATAGGTCGTTGCGTGGTCGAAGTTACGACCTAATCACCTCCCAGAAAAAGGTTTAATTACGTGTCCTAAGCCTCTCTAAGGCGATTTATCTTATCTGCTACGAAAGTAATTAGAGCCGTCACTTTTTGTACAAACCTCAATGTTATGGTTCGGTCGAGTTTCGGATTAAGATCTTTTAGAAATTATCTTTTACGCACTAGTACCGTTAGGTTGATTTGAAAGAAAACTTACTTTGACTAATCCTTTTCTATGCGCTACTTGCTCAAAAGCTTTTGTTTTAAACCGTTTCCCAACATCATAAGAACAGCATCCACTGCTGGACATGGGGCTACAAGCGGCGCTAACCTTACCCCACCTTATTGCCCTATCAGCCGTATCCGTTTTGCAAGCAATGTGGGCTGCCCAGTGCTACTTTACTTTGGAAATTTCTTCGGGGTCTATGGTTACCTAGAGCTCCCCACTCACCTCTTCATTTCTGATAAGAGCACACAGGGTAACAGTAGCGAAGGGTAAATTTTTGTAAGAGGTAAACTTCAGTACATATCTTTAATGTGATTATATTATTTGTCTATAGAATACTGACTTTGCTATTTTTCAAAGCGACGCCGGTAGGAATCGAGTACTATGGAAGCTTCGCCACTGCAGGGTAACGCTACGAATGTATTCTGCACCAAGCTTGGGCACCTGCACCCATCTTAGAAAATCTATTTCCATTTTCTTCAACCCAATTAGTATTTTCTGTACTGGTATCGAACTTGCGCGCTAACCAGAAGCCGCTTCGTCAGCCTTCCTGCGCCGATCGTGCCGCCGATTTTATAATAACAAATTGACCCATGTAGCTAAACATGTTGTTTACTTATACGCATTTCCAGGAAGATGCACCGAATGTTGATAAACTACACAAGAATTCCATTAATTTGTAAAAAAAAACAATCGGGATCGTTAACACATCGAGTCAATTAAAAAAATCGAGTAAAAACTGCAATCAAATTTTACATTATTTTTACATTACCTACTGTAGGTACTTAACTATTTACCCACATTAAAAGTAATACTATGTTAAAGGTTACTCCATAAATTTTACCCGCAAAAGAGTGGGTAACCGTCGGGATGCAATAACCGCGCTGCAAGAGATTACAAGGTTCCCTTTATTAGATCCGTCGCTGCTACCTCGCGAAGGAGCGTACAGAATTTTCCTCGCTTTTAGAACAAACCCCCGGGCGCCTAGTGCACTTAAAGACGAAAATATATTTTCCAGCTAAAGCGTGAAAAAGCTTAAAGTCCGTTGGAAAAACATTCGCTGTAGCTAAGTTGAGAGCGCATGAGCGTGGTCGCGACGCGTCCATTCAGAAGCGCCGCCCTTCAGTTCGACTCAAATTTTCTTCTGAACGCACGCCCGGGGACATTTTACCGCGCTTTACGAAATCCGAACTAATTTGAATTCTAATGGTTAAGTTCGCGCGCCTAAGTGGCCAGTAACGAGTGTCAGTGTCGTATGTGTAAAAAGTTCTAAATTCGAGAAGTTTTAATTATTTATTGAGTGTTGGTTACGGTTTAAATAAAGTTTTATTTTTTGTTTGCGGATTTTTTTTGGTTGGCAATCATCGTTTATTATTCGGTAAGTACTTGCATTTTAAGGTAGATATATAAGAAAGTTGTAGCATCTGGAGAAGACTATTTATTTAAAGTCTGAAGAAAGATTTTTACGGATAGTTGCAAGACGTGTTTAATTAAGAAGCCATGTCCATCACTCACCAGCGTGTTTCACATGTTGTTATCTAAAAACAGCTATGTTGGTTAATAGTTGGGAAATCTGTCACAAATATTTTATGCAGGCACTAAAGATATCTACTAATAAAGATCAAAGACTGCTTGCTTTTATTTTTGTCCGAGTTGTCTTCCTAAATTAAGAAACTTATATCAGTTGGTAAACTAATCAATTATATGAAAATAACAGCTTTTACTGAATGCATATGAAAATTTACAAGGTACTCTAAGTTTGTGTCCGTCTATCTGCCTGTTTGTTCCGGCTAATCTCCGAAACAGCTGGATTGATTTTTATGTGACGTTTACTGGTGGATAGCTGATGTTATAGGGAGTAACTTAGGTTTTTAATTTTAGAAAAAGGAATAGGATTCCGTGCAAAACCCTTTAAATTGTTAACGTAAAAATTTCACCCCAGCGAAGGTCGCGGGCATCAGCTAGTTTTATTATAAAAAGAGTGCCTAACGAGCTAGATGCGTCAAAGTACCTACCTACATAAATATTTGCAACAGTTCAAAGCTTACACTTTAGACAACAAAAATATTTATAGATTTTCAGTGTTCACAATATGGATTCTTAAAATAAAAATAAAAAAATGTTTGGTAAACATTCTAGTACCTATGCTCTTTAATCTCGCCTTTTGACCAAGTGCGCGTTATATCTTAATTGGTGGTTCTAAGCGTTTAATTAACTTTTGACCTTCCCAGCACTCGTTAGCATGATTATGATTTCGTTATCATTTAGATCTTAAGGAATTACTTAAACTTTAAAGATATTTGAACAGGACACTGAAGTTTAAATATTTTATCATCGCCATAACAGTTTGGCCTTTACAAATCGTTTCATGTGCTCAACGATTTGAAAAAAGAACTGGCTGCATAAAAAATCGGAAGCCAGTTTAAAAGTGGAATTGGTACCATGGACTACACCATTTATCCGAGCACAGCGATAAAAATATTCGTTTATTTTTCATGCTCCGATTTTCCCATTTTGGTAATTGTTGTTCTCTGATTTCAAAGTCAGCTGACAGCTATTAATCTCAGTGTGGTTAAAAGTGTAGCTGTAACTGCTTTATTGACTAAAATAATGTTTTATGTAGAAATTTAAAACAACAATTTTGCTGACATTCATAATTAAGATGTGTTCTGTTTTCAAATATTTTGTAACTTTGTTTTTCAGTTCTCGTTTGTTTTCTCTGGTAGCGTATGTGTTATTATTATCTGAATGGATACGCCTTGACGTATTATCGTTTTCAGTTTTACAAGGCACGCTAGCTAAGGCACGAAATAGGCCAATACTTTTTATAAATAAGTTAATTCATGTTGTGACGTCCTGGCCCAAACTTTACTAAGGTAGGGACTACTTACTGACTACCATGGATTTATTTACTTAGTACATGAAATGATTTAACATGTATGGAAAAGCTTTTTAATAACCGACAAAAATATCAATATTTGTGGACCGTACAGAATCATTTATTTCTTTTTCGTCGTGTAGATGATTCGTTTAGATGAAATTTGACCTGGAACTCTGCCACTCTGCTCGTGGTGCACGTAAAAGAATTTATACATGTAGGTACAGTAGTCAGCGCATCAAGTTACTACAAACTGTCAAATTTTCTTATTCAATTTTGAACTTAACCACCAACATTTTATAGTTTCAAATCATTTGAAGAAATTTGACAGTTTGTGGTAACTTGATGTGCTGGTGACTGTACCCACTGAGACCATGGAAACAGTTGGTGCAACGATGTCCCTTACACGGACATCGTGTTTACAATAAATAAAAAATAATTAGTAAGCCACAATTTGTGGTGGCTGGAAATCCAATAACTAGTAATTTATAGGTACTTCTACTTAAGTTCACGCTCGGCTTAGAAATTACAATTAATTCTTCGTACCGTGAAAGCAATTTAAACTTCAGCCTTGATTTATTGCTGAGAGAAAATCTATCAATTAATGGAGCCCTGTGACGGACGGATTATGGCCTGTAATCAGGGGTAGCCGTGGTATTCAATCGCACTGCGGTAGCGGTTACAAAGAAAATGGCTGTCGATACAGGATAATTACCTTTGTCTTTCAATTTCATTGATTAAAATGAGACATTCATTACTAAATTGGTTTCTTGAAAGTTGAGAGATGTCAATCATATTGTTTTCGATCTAGCGTTGAGTAAATTACTAGTAAATAATTAGGGTAAAATATTAATTGGTAACAATTTGATTTGGTAGGTAGCCAATATTTTGGCATAAGGGATTATTCATGGCTTTTATTTCTGTTTGTACATATTTTGTAACTGATATCGGCATGAAAATTGTTCGATTTAAATTGTGACCTTGTTTAACTTCTTTTTGACAATAAGAAACGAAATCTCTCTATATCCCATATTTTCTATTCCAATCTTACTACATGTTTTAAAACAAAGTCCTCCGCCGCGTTTGTCTGTCTGTTCGCGATAAACTCAAAAACTACCGGATGGATTTTCATTGTTTTCATCAATAGATTGAGTGATAATTTGTCAAGGTTTTGTGTAAATTGGTTGAAATATGACGATAATTGTTTGAATTGTGCAAAAAAGTCAAGCCGCCTGGGAGGTTTCATCGAAAACGCTGCCTCGACAGACAAAACATGTAGGCGTAATATGCACTACTACCCGTGCAAAGCCGGGGCGGGTCGCTAGTTAAAAAAGAAAACCAAACTATTTTCTTTTGAAATAAGCTGTGCCTTTTACTATAAGGTATTTATTTAATACTTCAAATACAAAGGTACAGAGGCGGACTTAATGCCATAGGCATTTTCTACCAGTCAACCTTTGGGTAATGCAGAGACAAACAGTGGTAGGTGTATATCTGAAAATAATTTTAATTAATACTAAGATTAGCTACAAGGATATATAAAATACTATAAATATATATCAAAATTTAGATTAATGTAAATAGACATTTACACGAATATACTAAAATAAAAACACAAACAATGGGGAAAACATTACCGTTGTGACGAAACTGCCAGCTTCTTAAGGTATGTTTATGTGTTTCCAAATGTTCTCTCGTGTGTGTACCTAAATGATAAAATAAATAAAACATAACTTTGTAAGCGCGTTCAGGATGTATAACCACTTCAATATTCTAGACGTAAGCCTTAATTTCCGTCCGAAGTGACAAGTGAAATAGTTTTATTAAGGTCCAGAATCCAGTCCGTACTTCAGCAAGGAGCAAAACGTTTGTTGTTGGCAGGCGTTAGACCTAATTTTCCTTAAAGTGCTACCCAATTTACGTCGTCTGCATCTGGCGATGTTAAATTGGGTAGGTACTAAATGTACGTCGGTTCGGCTTTCTCTGTAATTAGGTCCTTGACCTTATAAATGTTTAAAGACTTAAATTGATTTTGTTGGTCAAGTCTAATGGTCCTTTGCAGGTCTGCTGTGTGTGATCTTATGAAGCAAGAAGGCTTTATTAAGTCTGTGAAAGGCAGGCTCCTATTACATAACATCATAAACATAAAACATCACTCCTGTAATCCCCGAAGGGTTAGGCAGCGGTGTAACTAATATACACCTATAGTTTCAGTTTAGTGGCCAGTTATGTTTCAGTCTAATGTAATTGGGGGCGAGTCCATTGCCATCAACCGGGCACAAGTCCATACTCCGTGGCTGCTACTGAGAAATACCTGATTGAAAAACCCAATAATAATTTGCCCGACTCGGGAATCGAAACCAGGATCTCACGCTCAGCAGTCGTGATTACAACCAATAGACGAACGAGGCAGTCCTAACTCCTATTATGGGCCTTAATTCAATAACGGCAGACTGTGGACATACAATCTCGTTTTGAGGAGACTGGCATTACCTGCAGTGCAGCAAATAACAATTCCCGCGTTTTCAAATACCATTAGTGACGCACCACAGAGAATAGAGTTGCCAGTGTTTATTTAGTCGATTATTACGAATTAATGCGATCATTCGAATTCATTTGCGATCGTTAACTTTCGCATTCAATGTTAAATCCGTAGATATTAACGGTCCGTTTAATTTAATGGGATTTGATGAACGGTTATCAAATTGTGAAGTTTTGGATTACTTAGATTTGGCGAAGTTTGGTGATTAATAGTGATCATTATTTATTTATTATTTATTTATTTTACTGTTTATGTACACACAATGCAACACAGGAAAATGATGGCATTATTTGGGTTTTCACTCTCTAATATAAACAGACTAGAATTTTCAACAATTTATCTCTTAAGATTCGAATTATCATCTGTACTAATATTATAAACAAGTAAAACTTTGTTTGTAAGTTTGTATGTAGGGGGTAATCTCCGGAACTAACGATCCAATTAAAAAAAAAAATCACTGATAGAAAGATACATTATTCGTGCGTGTTAAAGTATTAATTATATTTATATCATGCATATTAACCGAACTATCGCAATTTTTGCGGATGAAGTGCTAGTTTTTAAAATATAGTTGGGCTTTGAAGTTACATTATATCAGCCAAACTATTCCGAAAAAAACCCTCTATCGAGTTAACTTCTGCATCCAGAGTACGAGAGCTTTATCCTGTTTTTACTGTAGATGCAATCATGGCTCGAAAGTGCTTTTCTACTAGACAGCACCAAATATAGCGCAACACAATTTGTGAAGTTAGATGTTTTCGTCCTTTTCTCATCTGTTTTCGATACAGAATAAAGATACTCTTTCTTCAAATTTTAATGTTATAAATAATTGAATCAGCACAGTTTTCGAGGAGAAAAAAGGGGAATACGTAACGTCGATCTCGTCAAAATTTTTGCAATATGATCGGTCTGAACAGCTTCCCTAACACACTCTGCGGGGGCCGGGGGCAGGATTGACGCAGAGCGACGGCAATAGTTTCTTCAAATACCTATTTTTCAAGTTCCTCGCAGGCCCTGTTCCCTCTTAAGTATACTCTGTCTACCATATATCCTGGTTTCCGCTGCCACACATAAACAAAATCGCTAAGATCTAATTTTTCACTCTGTTTTTTCCTGTCCTTATTTCTCACTGTCCACGCAACGTTGGATTTGTCTTCATTAACCCTGGATTAAGGAAAGGGATTTTTTATCATTCTACGGATCTCTACAAAGAACAGTAAATACGGTTTAACTGTTTCTTATAGAAATAAAATGCTGGATAATGGAGGGATTTATCAAACCGTATTTTGCTTAACCTTGAGCAAATGGGTAGCTAGGTACTTTATGTTAATGGAGGAAAGTCTGTATTTCTTTTGTTTGCAAAAAAATATTATTGAAGGATTTTGATGATGTAATATTTGTTTTTAGGGTTCCGTAGCGTAGTCAACAAGGAAGGGAACTCTTTTAGTTTGGCCTTGTCCGTCTGTCTGTTCGCAGCTTAGCTCAAAGATTCTTAGTACTAGAAAGCTGTAATTTGGCATGAATATACAAATTAGTTACGCCGACAAAGTAGTAAAATAAAATCTCGAAAAGTATTTTTTTCAGGGTATCTTGTGTACCTTACACGTAAAGTGGTTTTTTTTCTCGCGTACCCCGTAGTGTTTGATGTCGTTGGATAGGTCTTTAAATATTGCGAGTTTTTTCATATAATTTTTCGGTTAAGGGTTTCTTTTGTGAAATATTAAAGTGATAATTTTTGTTAAACTCAACAAGTGTCCCCAGCTAAACGGTTGTGTTTGTGTGTGTGAAAAAATTCACGGTGGTAGTAAATATAACGAAATTAAAAGGAAAACTATCACAGCTAAGTATAGCTACTTAGCTGTGATAGTTTTCCTTTTAATTTCCAAGTTTAAGTGTAATAGTCGACCAACTTATAAAATGTACATGGATAACATCTAAAAACTATCTTAAATGTCTTTCTTTCTCTGAAATCTACCAAACCGAAAATGCCAATGAAGCATACGATGTTTTTCTAGAGCATTTTCGCATGCTGTACGATCTTTGCTTTCCTTACAAATTAATAACAGTTAGATCTAATAAAAATATTAAATGGGTTTCAAATGGTATCCGAGTGTGTAGTAGAAAACAAAGATATTTACTATGGAAATACAGACGCTAACCATCAAATTGCAATAAAAATAACTTCAGAAATTACTCGTGCAGGTTTCGGAAAATTATTAAATTAACACAAAGAGCACAAAATAATTATTTTATTAACACCTCAAGCAATAAATCGAAAGCATCATGGCAGGTTATAAATAACAAAACCCGAATCACTGAGCCTATTTCACAAATAAAAGTTCAAAATACTACCATTACTAATCCGACAGACATTGCAAACGCTTTTAACAACTATTTTATTGACCAGACACAAGATAACATGACGAAACCACCGGACACTATTTACTTGACAAGCAACCCAAATTCACTGTTTATGCATCCAGTTGTACAGCAAGATATTATGAGAGCGATACAATCATTAAAAAGTAAAAGTAGCACTGGATATGATGGTATATCAACAAAGATAGTAAAACTCGTATCAGGCGACATCGCCTTGCATTTGTGTCATATACTGAACTTAAGTATCAGTACGGGAGTATTTCCAGATAGTTTAAAAACAGTTATAGTAAAGCCACTTTAAAAAAAAAACAATAAAGAAGATCTAGCAAATTATAGACCAATTGCTTTAATACCCATTTTTTCTAAGGTTAAAGAAAAAATAATTTATGAGTCAGTTAATAACTTCTTAACCAAATATAATATCTTAAGTGCAGAACAAATGGGTTTCAGAAAAAATAAAGGTATAAATACGGCCGTTTATGATTTGATAAATGTCATATTGCAAAATGTGGATAAAAAAGTACCAGTTTGCGCAATTTTTACGGACATGTCGAGGGCATTTGATTGTGTTGATCACGAAATTCTTATAAAAAAGCTAGACATCATAGGCATCAGAGGAAATGTACTTAATCTCTTAAAATCATTTTTAAAAAATCGTGAGCAGCACACAGAAATTTCTAGAATATGTCTTAAAACTAAGCGCGAAGAAAAATATTTATCTAATGCTAGAATTATTAGGTATGGCGTAACACAGGGTAGTGTGCTGGGCCCTTTATTATTTCTGCTCTATATAAATGATTTACCTCGCCACATTGAACATCCTATGGTCTTATTCGCTGACGATAGTACTGCTTTGATTAAATGTATTGACAAAAAAACATATGAACATGACATAAATAATACTCTAATAAACATTATACGCTGGCTTGACCAAAATAATTTAATGATTAATATACCAAAGACTAACGTAATGCATTTTTATCAACGAATTTCACCAGAAGTCTTATATCTACACTATTATGGACAAAAAGTTGACCAAGTACTAGTTGCAAAATTCCTTGGCATTATGATAGATAGCCAATTAACTTGGAAGCCACAAGCGGAAGAAGTATGCAAAAAACTTAGTGCAGCTGCATATGTACTCTTTAATCTGTCTAAAAAAGTAAATATGGGCACTAGGTTAATTGCATACCACGGGTTAGTCGCGTCAATTTTGAGATTTGGCTTAATATTTTGGGGAAATTGTAGTCTGAGGGAACAGGTGTTCAAGGCTCATAAACGTTGTATAAGGGCTATGTGCAATTTAGTAGTAACAGATAGCTGCGTACCTGTATTTAAGTCCCTAAAATTACTAACACTCCCATCACTTTATATTTTCGAGGTAGCTGTCTTTGTTAAATCAAATATGCATCTTTTTAATAAAGTGGCCGAAAATAGAAACCGGCCAATCAAGAGACAGTATAAAAATTTGTTAATTGTTAGTGGTTCCGATACCGCCCTATTAAAGAAAAGTATTTTATGTATGGGTCCGAAAATTTTTAACAAAATACCCGATGTAATATATACTTTTTAAAAAGAAATTGACAGAACTATTAATTAATAAATGTTATTACTCAATTGACGATTTTTTTGACTGATAAGAATTTAAATTGATAATATGACATCTCTGTATCCCTGACTGAAATGATAAATGTAATTAACTTAAATTTTGACGTCATAATGTAATTGTTTTCATTTTTGACATTTCAAATTTATTAAATTTTAATTTTAATTATAATATGTACTAGTTTTGCACACCTGTTAGGGTAGGATATGGTCCTGAGCTATATTTGTTGTATTTCATTCTTATGTGTACCCATATTCAAGCAAAATAAATGATTTGATTTGATTTGATTTGATTTGAACATATTTTCCTAAACATAATGTATGGGAGCACAGAGATTTCAACTGCAAATGTAAGTTTGTTTTTTATTATTACAAAAAAAAATCATCGTTCGGAGGCAAATCCGCATATTTTGATGGCAACTACAACTACATTGTGCGTTGCCCGACACGCACTTGGCCGGTTTTGAATGATTACGATGTGACGAATGGGAGAGAGAACGACAGTTATGTAACTGTCATTCTCTATCCCACTCTCTTACTCAAATAAAAGTATACCTAATCATAACAACAGCCATAGTTTTATCAATACTAGAAAATACATAGGTAGGTAGATATATAGCTATCGTATCTATTCTGAACAGCGTGACCTAGGCGATCATATCTCTATCGTTTGTGGTCACTAACACACTACATGGCGTCATTATTGTATGCCACTTACAACAATTTATCTTTATATTCATCTAGTCTAGTAATAAGTAAGATTTTGTAGTTTTATAATTAATTTAATTTTACCAGTGACAGTTTTGTATGCCTTTCGGCGGAACATAGCATGGACCAACATATATTTATTTATTTATTTATTTAACACTTCATACACAAAGTACAGAGGCGGACTTAATGCCATAGGCATTTTCTACCAGTCAACCTTTGGGTGATGCAGAGACAAACAGTGGTAGGTGTATCTATCTACAAAAAAAAAAAAATTTATTACAAAGATAAACTACAAGGATATATAAAATACTATAACAATATTTCAAAATACTATAAATATATACCACACATACACACAACAATATATACTATATATTTATATGACATCTGTATATTTTTTTTACCCTATGTTTACAAAACGAATAAATGAATTTGAATTAATTTGAAACTTCTTCAACCAATCCGGTTAGCCTGTTTTCGGAGGCGGCTTCCAGTCTAAACGGATGCAGCTGAAATTATTTTACATGGACTGACTAACTATCTGACCTGTAATAATGACCTGCAATTATGATACTCCTGTATCTCCACTACCTCCTTGGGAAGACTGGTTATCAGTCTTTCGGGCCACTGACTAACTGTAACGACTGTCATAGACAGCCGGGACCAACGGCTTAACTAGCATTCCGAGGCACGGAGGAAACTCGGTATGTAATGATGGTTACCAATCCACGGACCAAGCTCGGCAAGCAGTGCTTAGCCTTGAAGACCTACTTGCGACAGTTATTATTTAGCCATCTTCATATTTTTAAAAACTTATTCGGAAAGAATTTTGAAAGTGTATAAGGGATATTTTATTATAAGACTTGACTGTACTTATACACCTCTACTACCTACACACTATTTACTCGCAATTTAAATTCTATCTTTTTATTTAGAGTCTTTAAACAAGACATTAATTGAACAAATAAAATTTTTAATGATTAAATATTTTACTTTAATAAGAGAAACAGTCTTGGAAATTATAATAAAAAATATTTTCTGGAGAACTCATTTACTAAAGTGGTCTTCTCGTTAAAAAAGTAATTTATATAATGTTATTTTCGCGACAGTACTTATTTGTATTTTCAGTGCAAAAATAGGCAAATTTTCAGTAAAATCAACTGTAAATGGCGGTGTAGTTACTAATCGTCTAAACGTGACGCCCATTTTGATGTCGACACATATCGATACAGCGCTGCATGTGTCTTTTGGCACTTGAGTGACTTTGACAAGAGAGCTGTTGGAAAACAAGCGTGAAATAGTCTGTGGAAATTAGATTGAAAAGACAAGCAGAGTTTGTTCCAATTAGGGCCACTTCAGCAAAAACTGTCTGAAAGAAAGGAATTATCTATCTTTTACTTCCATTTAACTTTTTTTAGAAATAATCTGCGTAAATGTAACAAAAAATTGTTTTTACAGCTTACAGGAATTTAAGCAACACCAAATATAATTTTAAGGTCTATGGGAATTTAATCTATACAGGGTGTAAACGGACCCTTCACGAAGCCATCAACCAAGCATTCTGTACATCAAACTAAGTAACCCTACACAAGAAGTATTGCTCGGAAACGACTTTTTTTTTGGGGAGCAAAATTCACCTTTTACGGTAAAACTCAATGTAACGCACCCAAAACATTGTGCTTATGAATGCATCTCGAAAAGTATTTTTTTATGGTATCTCCTGTACCTTAGTGGTTTTTTTTTTCTCGTACCCCGCAGTGTGGGATGTCGATAGATATCTTCTTTAAAAAATATTGTGTGTAATGAAATGTGAAATATTAAGTTTTAAAGTGATATTTTTTGTTAAACTCAAGTGACTTTAAATTACGAGCTAAACGGTTGTGTTTGGGTGTGTCAATGCATCGAATAGTACGGGCATCATGGAGGTATTTAAAAGTAAAGTAACATTAAAAATTGTTTAAAAAAACCACTTGTGAAAAAGTTGGAACTTTGACACCCAATATATCCGTTACTAGAAGGTTCCCAAGTATGGTCTCTCTTAAAAAAAAATATCGCAATGACGGGGAAAACAAGTGTCTTTCGGCTCCGTTAAGGGTACTTTTAGACCATTATTAGAACAGTTGTACTCGGAGATCTAGACTTTTGTCTGATTCAATGGTTCTAACTTTAATAAACCTAGCCACCAAACCACACACATAACAGTAAAGCCTGATTGCTAACACATATGTTTCGTCCCAGATCGTATCTGTAGCTAGACTGTTTGCCAGCAATCAATCACTGTTGTTCCTAGACCTATTCAAATCGAGATGGACTAACTTTGTACATGGCTTTCGGAAGGTACCTAATACTTGATTACCTAAGGGATGGAGGAATGTTTGACGTATACAGGGTGTAAACAGACCCTTCACATAGCCGTCAATAAAGCATTTTGTACATCAAACTTACGCAAAAATTATTGCTGGGAAACGACTTTTTTTTTTGGGGTGATAAATCACGTTTTACGGTAGGACTCGATGGAAAGCACTCAAAGCATTGTGCTGATGAATGGATTGAATAGTACGGGGGTCGTGGAGGTGTGTAAAGTAAAAATCTTACATTAAAAACATGTATTTAAAAAAAAAACTTGTGAAAAAGTTGGAACTTTGACCTCCAATATCTCCGTAACTAGAAGGTTCCCAGGTATGGTCTAGAACAAAAAAATGATCGCGAAGACGGGGAGAACAAGTGCCTTTCGTTTATGTTAAGGGTCTATTTACACCCTTTATAGCTCGATCTCTTTATCACACTGAAGTAGTAAGTACTTATATTTATTTGCTTTTTCGTGTGGTTGGTAACCTGGTGTCAGAGTTTTTGTCATGCCCATGGGCCTCTGACTTGACTTTACATGACTTCGAGAATTATCTCACAGGCATGCTGGTTTGGTTTCTTCACGAAGTTTTCCTTCACCGAAGCAAGTGATAATTATACATTACGCACATGAATTCGAAAAATCATAGGTGCGTGTCTTGGGTTCGAACTCCAGACCTATGACTTGGCAGTCCGACGGTCACATCACTAGGATATCTCTACTTGATATGTTTATAGACACATTCCGCCATATAAACTTGTACATGAGAATTAGAGAATTTATACGTGAAACTTAGGTACCAACCTACATTTTATTTAGTAACATTCAAATCATCATCTGCCTAGCCTTTTCCCACCTATGTTAGGGTAATACGATTATTGGAAACGTACTTTGAATGGAATTGTAATGCACATAAGCTTATCCTCTTCTGCAAATCTCGCAGTCAAAATTTGGTTTGCTGTAAGAAAACCCAATTCTGGGTTAAGCTCGCCATTGTACATAAGCTATATTATTGCAATTTGTATTTTGTGTGCAATAAAGAATAAGAATATCCCTTGGTTTGACTGGTTGTCAGACTTTTTGAGCCACTAACTACCTGTAACGACTGTCAAACATCTACAAATGACAGCTGGGACCAACAGCTTAACATGCTTTCCGAGGCACAAAAGAAACTCGGTATGTAATTGGTGGTCACCCATCCACAGACAGGCAAGCACGGCCTAACCTAATGGTCGACCCTAGCGGCTGTTATTATTTAGCCACGAGCTCCTCTAGTAAGATTCAAATAATAATGTTATAAGAAGTGGTGCACCCTTGCTCTTGTATCGAAGCTAAGGATAATTTACAGAGAAGTAAGGCTGGTAGGTACTATTAAAGACTAAGTACGTTTCTTCGAGTTTCATGGAGCAATATTGCCTCAGAATTAACGATTGCAATATGACGTTATTAAAGGCCCAAGATACTCCTTAGATAATCCATTAGTCGCCTTTACGATGTATCGGGAAAAGATGAAAATGGCCATTCTACTGAATCGAAAGTAAAACCAACTACTTTGTACCTTCAAAATAAATGTTAACAGAGAATTGGACAAAATCGCTACATTGTTTGATCGACATTAGCTCATTTGTCGGAATCGAAGTAAATTGTATTTGTTCATAAAACAAATTATATCTGAAATTATGTCTATTCAATCAGGAACTCGAGGGGTTCGGGCGAACGGATAAATTTTCATTTACTCGACACAGGGACGGAGTCAGGCCGGAAAATGGAAAATATTGTTTCTCGTAAGATGCACACATAACACCATCTGTAACCCCCGAAGGGCTAGGCAGAGGCGGTAGCGAAGGTTTCATACAACTCGATTCCTACCGGCTTTCCTTTGAAAAATAGACACAGTCAGTATTCTATAGAGAAATAATATAATCACATTAAAGATACCTCTTACAAAAATTGAGCCTTCGCTACTGGGCAGAGGTGTACCTAATACTACACCCACATTTCCATTCCTGTAAAGATTAGGTAATTACAGCCTTTTGGCATCATAAATGCCAAATATTTAACACCGTTGTCGTCGTTGGTCTAGTGACTGGTCGCTAACGTAACAGCTGGGCATGAGGTCATGAGTTCGATTCCCACGTCGCGGATAGTGTTATTGGGTCTTACCATCAGGAATTTCTAAGCAGAAGCCCGAAGTCGGGATACGTGCGCTCAGTCGATGTCAATAGGCTCGCCCCTTATTAAATGGTACTTAAACGTAACTGAACCGAATACAGGAGTACTAACAGGTAATAATACCTCTGCTTAATCCCTTGGAAAAAAACAGGCGTGATACATCCTACATTAAGTTATTACACTTTTCATGACATCATTTACGGTGTAATTTGATGATGATCCCAAAAACTATCCTACTTAAAAGCAATTTTAATAACTAACGCTAAAACCCTTAGGGCCCATCCATAAATTATGTCACGAATTTCTTGATTTTCGACCCCCCTGTCTTTGTCACCGCTGGTCACATTTTTGAGACTCCCCCCTCCTTATTGTGACGTCACATATTTTGCAATTTTACATATTCATACAAATAGAGTTGGATATATTTTAAAGTTTTTCGTTAATAGTTCGGTGTTTTAATACTTAGATATACGGGGTGGTAGGGTCACCGACGCGGAAACGGTTTACACGTATTCAGTACATCATTCTAAGCCCTACATAGATATTTATCATCGGTTATTAAATAAAAATCTACAAAAGTATACCTACACGGTCAAAATGTATGGAACCGATGACTGTTTTTTAAATGTGACGTCACATTACTCTCCCACCCCTTGTCACACAATGTCGCAATTCGTCGATCCTCCCACATTAACGTGTGGCGTAATTTATGAATGGCTCCTACGTCTCAATGATTTCATGATGGTAATTAAATAATTTCTACAGTTTTGTGTTTAGTTCCTGGGACTACCTCACCTGAGTCCGGTCCTCGATCCAAGTCCTTCGTTAATACGGACCCTGCCTGTCGGCCATAACATAATTTCTGTTCGTGACAGGTTGGTACCCGGCAGTACAAAAGCACAAGTACCTACAGTAGGTATTGCGAAACCAATGTATTTGTGCTCTTGTGTTTTTATTTTCCAACGGTTCCA
Source organism: Noctua janthina (assembly GCA_963576755.1). NCBI lineage: Eukaryota > Metazoa > Arthropoda > Insecta > Lepidoptera > Noctuidae > Noctua > Noctua janthina. The sequence goes on from OY755055.1 coordinate 14,732,969, forward strand.
ATTGGTAGAAGGGACACAATAAAGCCGTATTATGGGTTTAGCGTTTTATTTTTTGTTGTTTTTTAAACAATATTTTTGTATTGGATTATTATTTATTGATTGGGTTTATAGCTGTATTTATTTGTATCTACTGCAGGAGATTTAGGAGATAGGATTTTTTTTTATAAAAGATTGCATTCAAAGCATAATATCCAATGAGCCTTCCGGTTCGTGCCGTTCCTGCTCTTAAGACCATCTTAAGTAGCATTGGAATCTTTTTATCATGCCATCTAAGACTTTTCCACACCAGAGGAGACTGTTCCATTTGTGCGTAAAGTCAGGTTAGTAAAAATGATGACGTTTCAGAAGTTCATTGGCCAGAAATATTTTTTGTCGATATCAATTTAAAAAAAAAATTGGAATGTTATCGAACACAGAAGCTCTAAAATGTGCCAGATACTAAGTGTTTACTATTGTAACTTAAGAGCTTTAATTTCAAATAAGCCTAGTTGGACTAGAAACAGACGGTATTTCACCCCGCCAGACCAGTCTACCTAGTGTTTCTAGGGTTAAAAGAAGCCATGTATCACATTGACATACGGATATATTTTTAGTTGTAATGAAAACCTTTTTTCAGGGCAAAGGAAAGTTGGAGGGAATTTGTAGTTAGTAAGAATGAAAAACTATATTACTATAATATACAATTTAAGGTGTTGAAATTGAAGTTTTATTTTTAGTACTCTAATAAAAATGGTTTAGTCTCAGCTCGGGGTTATATTTTTGTGGGTGGATTTATATAATGTTTATGCCTATCGTATCAAAAAAGAGCAAATTTCTGTTTTTGTTAACCACATTGAAACATTGGTTTCGCTGAAAATCGTAAGTATGTTTAGTTCCATGCGAGGTGTGCGAGCTAAGTTTTTCAGTGTAAACACATTTTAGCGTGTTCTGCGTTCAGTTTAAATGTATGATTTCCATACTAATATTATAATGAGGAAAGATTTGTATGTTTGTAACGAATAAACTCAAAGACTACTGTAACGATTTCAAAAATTCTTTTGCCAATAGAAATCTAAATTATCAGGAAGTTACATTGGCTATAAATTGTATTTATATCATGCTAATTAGCCGAGGTATGACAATTTTTGGGGACGAAGTCGCGGGCCAAGTGCTAGTAGTTTAATATGATTGAACTGTCGCAGAGTCAAATTAATTTATTAGCACTTCTTTGTTGCAATCTTTTGTGAAGAATTCTAAGACTAATAAAACAATCGGCCCATGTCTGACCAATCCAAAGTTATCTGTAGACGTATCATTTTCTTCTACAATACATTAATTGTGTGAGCAAATCGGTCACATGATAAAATTAAAGCATACGTTATTTAGACACAAATAGTCCACCAAAGTTACAAAACTGAGCTAATAATGTAAATTACAAAGAAATATTTTCTTTGTAAAAACTTTACAGACATCGTGCTTTGGTAGTAGGTACCTAGAATATAAAGAATGGAGTAATGTCCTATTAAACTTTTTCTTTTGTAGGTAATTTTGGCGTATTGTAAGTTCTGTTAGTATAGTTCGCTATTTGACTAAAAGAGTCTCTTTATTTATTTGATTTAATAAAGTTATAAGCGATTAGAATTCGTACATTTACTCGTCGGACAAATTATGAAAACTTGCTTCGGAATTTTGGCTTTATAAAATAGATAAAAAAAAAATGGGAAAAGGGAGACTGCCATAAACTATACTTACAACTATTCTCCACCACATAAAAAGTAAAAGTTCTCGAAGTCTTTCAGCTTCTCAGAATAAGAACGACAAAGTTTACCATTTAACGCAAACATCACGGTCGAAATGTAATAGGCCTATTAATATGAACATGCATCATGTGGATCATGATTTATCGTGATTTTAGAACATTTTCACTTTCTATCCTTCTTTTTATAGCTATCTATATCCTTCTTTTTTTCTATATTTATATCCTTGTCATCATCATCGTCATCAGCCTACAGCAGTCCACTGCTGGACATAGGCCTCTTCAATCACACGCTACTCAACTCGATTCTCGGCAACTCTCATCCAGTTGCTACCAACCAACCTGCGAAGATCGTCGTTCCATCGAGCTTGAATGCGTCCCACCTTACGCTTGCCAATTCGTGGTCTCCACTCAAGAACACGTCTACCTTAACGGTCATCGGTTCTACGGCTAAAATGGCCGGCCTAGTGCCATTTCTGCTTATTTATTCTGTGAGTTATGATTCTCTGTCGGATCAGCTCGTTCCGGATGCGATCCCTCAGAGAGACTCCAAGCATATCCTTCTACGTTAAAGTAATTAGTATCCACCTAATGACAAAGATTCAAGGAAGCGGACGTGAAATGCGGTCAAAGGTCGGTAAAGGTTTCATGTCTTGACAAGCGTCACAGAGGCCCATGTAATTGGTTTCGGCCAAACTAGTCTTACTACCTACACACACAGAAATAAATCAGATTTCTGAGCACACTGTGTAGAAATGGCACAGAAAATTAACACATGCTACTTTTATCAGAAATTTAATTTGCAACTAAGATAGGTTCCTAACATTCATGAAAAGGTTTTCACATTAATAAAGAATAGAGCTTTTAAAATACTATGACTCTGCATAACCTTGTAAAGAAGGAATCTTGTAGGTAAAGTGGATACCGTAGTTTGCTACGACTCGCTGTTTTAACTTTAAAACTATTTCATCATCATCATCATGATTTCAGCCGAAAGACGTCCACTGCTGGACATAGGCCTCCCCCAAGTATCGCCAAAACTAAAACTATTTATTGCTTGACAAATGGGCATTGTCCAAAAAATCAAACCTGTATATTTTAATTTTTTTAACGTTAAAATATATTTAATAATATTTAATTTTAAAGTTTTGGGGCTGATGACGTCATCACTGGAAAAGATTCCTTTGCTCAATCAACGGTTTAATACATGACTGTTTGTTTTTTGATGGCTTCCAAATAAAATTAAGGGCTCGGTCAGACACGCGGGAACCGCGCGATTGCCATATCCATACCTGAATGCAGGCAAAATTGTATTTCACGATATTCCTTCTTGAGAAAACGTCATTGATGGTCAAATAAAGGTTAACCACGTTTCTTTAAAAATATAAATGAATATATAGTATTTTAAATTATTAGAGACCTTATTCCCCGAAATGGTTTTGCGATTATTCTGTTTTTTGAAAATCGAACGAACCCATTGTGAATTTAACAAATCTTTTGAAATGATGATTCAAAATCAAAATTATTTAATTTTATTTGAGTAAATAAGGTTCTTAAAGATAAGTATATTGATCTCTTGACATAATTATTACGATTCAAGCAAGTAAACACGTATCTAGATGTCTTGAGTCTGTATTTGTAGTACCATCTTCACACAAGGACCCGTATCTAAGTAATTGTACCGGAAAAATCCGTACACTTAACCTTTGTTCCGACCAATACTTCTGTCAACTACCTTCAGAATAACATTAAAGAAAGGGGCCAAAAGGCTTTGTGCTTGAGCAATCAAAGGTGTGGTTTCATTGAAGACGAATGAGGTTATGAGTGTTGCTAGCCTTAAAATCTTCGTTTGTCATTTGTCTTCCTTTGTGGTCAATACTTTTTTTATTGACACGACTGGCTGGTAAAAAAAAGGAAAATAAAAATGTTTTTGGAGCAACGTTTTCTAGCCTCCTTGATTCTAGATTCGGCTAGAGCCCAGATTTGACCTGAATAATAAGCAGGGAATATTATTTTATACGCATTGACACAAAAATGTCCTTTCGTAAGAGGATTTCTCATTTCGAATTTTCTGGTACAACTATGAGAGAAAATGTTTTCCTACACAATTTAGATGGCGTAGTAGAATTAATTAATGTCCTTTTGAGACCGTTCAAGTAATTAAAAGACATGTATAACAGTACTTTAAAAACTGCGGACTTGTCTTTCTGTTTTCACAGAGCCTTTTACATTTTTCATTATGTATGTAGTTTACGAGGCATGCAACTGTTACGCTCATTTTGTCTATATAGGCGGGAAATTATATACATAAGTTATTGTATGTTGGAACACCGATGACGACAATCTCTTGTGGTAAATTGTAGGTCTGTAATAACGATTTATTACATACCTAACCACAAATCCAACCTTGATTTCGATAGCTTTTAAGCTGAAATTGAACTTATCAAGGATCAGAGAATTAAAAAAATGGGAAGTTCATGCTTGTTTGATATGTTCTAATACTTTCTTTCTTCAAAGGTAAATAATGGGTGTAAAAGTACCCTTAACGAATTCGAAAGGCACTTGTTCTCCCCTGCATTGCGTACATTTTTTTGTTCTAGACCATACCTGGGAACCTTTTAGTTACGGAGATATTGGCGTCAAAGTTCCAACTTTTTCACAAGTTTTTAATGTTATAACTTTACTTTAAATACCTGCACAACCCCAATCTATTCAAAACAACCGTCAGCACAATGTTTTGAGTGCGTTTCATTGAGTCCTACCGTATAACGTGATTTTTCACCCCAAAAAATTAGCAATAATTTTTTAGGGTGAAAAATCACAAAAAAAAAAAATAACATTTTTTTTTTTTTTTGTCTAGTTGGTTAAGACATCCGGTGTACTGAATTGGAAGGTCGCAGGTTCAAACCCTGCTCGCACTAGAATTTTTCTTTCCATGTCAAAACAGCTATAGTTCCCTACGCAGGGTTTGCGTATAAAAAAATATTAATAATTTTTGGCGTAGAGTTACTTAGTTTGATATACGGAATGCTTGGTTGACGGCTTCGTGAAGGGTCCGTTTACACCCTATATAGTTGAAAATGATCGCCATCTAAAATACACAAAACATATTAATCATTTGAGAGCACCGAATTCTTCATTCTTACCTACTTCCGATGTTATGAAAAACAAACTTTTCGGCACACTGAAGAAAGTTTTGAAACTTCCTTCCTCATATTTTCGTGGAAGTCTTTATGTTATAGAATGTCCTAATTCCGTGACTATAAATCAAAATATATAACGAAATCACCGATAGTTATTGAATGTATGTATATATACGGCGCCTACGCGGTATAACAGTCGTTACTAAGATTTTTATCTATGCTACACTATCCGTTTAGGTAAATAGCGTTGGGTAGATGCCAAATATCTGTGTGTTAAGGCGTTTGTACATGAAATTGGTAATGATAAGATGGGTATTGGCGGAAAATTGGATGACCAAATGAGTTATTGTAATCTTTTATTTATTTGGGATGGTTTAAGAGCAAAGGACTGCGCCTGTAGTCTAATGTTATGTAGCATGGCAACACATGTTTATACAACATTCTGTAATGCTCCAGTGGTTAAGCAGAGGTCCACCTATAGTATACCCAGATTTCAGCAATTATGTTTTAGTCTCATATGTTTGGCTAGCGAGCTGAAATAATGAGTTCAGACTGACTAACGAGTCAAGAGATGGTCAAACCAGGTGCTGAAGCAACTGCAAATGCCGGTAATGCACTTCATCTACACTCGGACTATTTTTGGATGTTATAAGGTTGGTTTTACCTCATCATCTTCTTGTTCATTGTCCCATATTATTTGAGGTCGGCGCAACACGTTCTTTTCTTCCATTCTCCTCTGTCTATCGTCACTCTATCCTTGACTCCTTTTTCCTTCATATTATGCCTCACACAATCCATCCACCTTTTCTTTGGTCTTCCTCTCCCTCTCGATCCATCAACATGTATAATATATTCATCACTCTTTTAGCCACATGGAAGGTACAGGTTTTACTTACTGAGAAAAAATCAAAAGGGGTCTCATGATCAGCTGAACAGTGACGAATGATTATGGAATATAAGGAAAGCAAACCGTCGCTAAACTGTAGTGTATTTCTTGGTTTAGCCCTCTAAAATTTTGTTTTAAAATAAAATGCGCCAAATACTGCCTGCCTGGCCTGCCTGTGGTCGCAAGCATGACTGCTGAGCATGAGGTTCTGGGTTCGAATCCCAGGTCGGGCAAAGTGTTATTGGGTTTTTCCGTCAGAAATTTCTCAGTAGCAGTCGCGGAGTCTGGATTTGCGCTCGGTTGATGGTAATAGGTTCGCCCCCTATTACATGGGACCTAAACATAACTGGCGATATGTAGGTGTACTATTAGGTACACCTCTGCCTAACTCTTTGGGGATTACAGGCGTGATGTTATGTTATGTTATGCGCCAAATAATTGCAGGTCGTAGAAAAACTATATCAGTAGTGTAACACCAAAAATGTCAAACATTGATCGCTCACTGAAACAGTAAAAGACTTTATAGTTAAATCTGATTTTATTAGTTGAAATATATTTCGTATCGTTAATAGATATTGGTCGATATACCTATAAAGTTGGAAGCTATAAAGAGTACATTGTTGGTACATGTCCTGTATGTAGTTATGCACAAGATGCGTCAGAGGTTCTAAAATAAATCATGTTTCACGGAGATGCATACGGAGATTTATGAGATGATACAGGTGAATATTGTCTGCATGTATGCCCTGGAATTTCTGAGATAAGGTGTTATATATTACCTAAAGTAAAATTGATCTTTGTTAAAATTCAGGTTTTTTTATTATAGGGTTGCTTTTCTTAAAGTAATAAATGACTATGTAACCAATTCGTTTGTTGAATTTAATGGAACAAGTAATACAGAGATTGCCATGACGTAAGAATAGAGCGTTTACGTCTTACGGCATTTCATACAAACTGATTTACAAGTGATTTTTTATCGAAATGACTGAACCGATTTTAATGAAACTTCATTCGCATAAGCAAGATACATAAGTCTAAAAAGTTGATGGAGAACATTTTCAAAAAATAGTGTAACAACTAATTTAGACCGATTTTAGATTTTCCATAGAAACAGAAATTTCTAAATATCTTTTTTTAAAAAGACATTTCGAAAAGTTCTTTGTCAACTTTTTAATCAATCAAAATCAAAGCATTTATTTTAAGTAGGCCAATTACAGGCACTTTTGAATTGTCGAAACAAAGACAACAGTAACGTATAGTTACAGTCCCAGTCACAAGACATAAAAACTGTGAAAGTACTGTAGTTGCCCATTCCCTAACATAGATCTCTATGGAGAAGAACGGGCAAGAAACTCCATGGACACTCTTTAAGACTTATGTATCCTGCTTTGCGTATGAAGTTCATTAAAATCGGTTTAGTTATTTAGAAAAAAAAGTACTTAAAAGTTTGTATGAAATGTCGTAAGTCGTTAGCGCTCTTAAATGGTTTCATAGAAGTCTTTCGGAGAAGCTAATTAGGTAATTAAAAACTACCATATTTAGTTACGTAGAGCTTCACAAATAATGAGTGAACATACTCGTGCTAATATGTAAGTGCCTAACTGCTATTATCTCCCTATTCGCGGTAAGACATCCAATACAAAAACCGCAGTCGGTACAACGTAAGGGCATCGGCCCCATCACATTTATTCCTTGTTACTGGATTTCATTCATACACTGACGTCATGGCGATGATATCTTAGTGGCCGAACGAAACTGACCCAATATCTCATAGCCAACGAACGGTTTATTGTGATAGCATGAACGTTTATCTTAAATAGTACTATAATCTCGCCATAATGTGTAAGATAAAATAGAAGCATAACACATCTACTTGGGTGTTCGTAAAACGAACGAAGGCCAGAGATTGCTATGTGATCCTTTGAATAAACGCAGGGAAATCCACTTTTAAGATTTCCTCTTTTATGTCTGGAGTAGCAATATCGTAAAAGCCTTACTTAGGTAAATATGATGGAAGAAAATAAGAATTTTTACTGATAGATCGAAGAAAAACCGAGACCTAGAAATAGATTGCCAAGGAAATGAATACTGTTCGAAGTCGATAGATTACTTTATTGAAAGATTTGATTGATTGAATATACACCATTCAATTCTACGAAGTAAAACCCGATCCGCATTGATACATGATAGGAAAATTATTGATATTGTGTCTAATTCTGGTTTGTTGTGACTGGAATGTTATTTGGAATCAATTGATCTTGTCTAGTTTGATTTATAAATAGTTTTACTACGGGTTTGAACAGTAAACAGAATTTTTGTGACTTTAATAATAATACTGTTGACAAAAATATTGCTTATTGTCACCTTAATATATTTTTTATCGTTTCTATTTTAAGGAAATCTCTCACCGACTGGTCAAAACTTCGCGTGGCCAGAGGGCCGACTCTTTCTTTGACCAAAGAATTAGTATTGCCATTCAACGTGGCATTCCTGCCAGTCTTCTGGGCACGTTCTCGGATGACAGCGATGCGGAGGAGTACTTTGACGCCTAAATCTCCTATTGTTGTGGTTGTATATATGTGGGTACTTACTTTTAGTTTTTGTTATTTGTTATTATTTTAGATCTATTCGTTGTTCAATTTAGATTTCATTCTCTTACCATTTGGTAGAGAAATGTGTGCATATGGCGGTCTATACAATGTATGTAGGTTGTAACAAACACGAGTAAAGGCTTCTACGGTAGCTTTTTATTTATAGCCGGTTTGTATCCAAAGATATTTTTTCCGCGCACAATCTAGAATTGTCCCGTGTTTGACAATTCAGCAGGCATTCTCATAAGTTTCTTTTTTGTGGAGAAACAATTTATATTCCGCTTAAAAGGCGGGGCAAAACGACGGGGTCTCACGTTCTTAATAAAAACTGTGTGACGAAGGAGGCCGATAAAGAACGCCACCTGTCAGGGGGTCATTTACTATACGACTGGGGTGTTTTAAGGGGTCAAGCGCTTACTCCTATGATACGCAGTGTATCCAGGACAGGTCACGGAAAGTTCTGAGATTTTATAGGCTTTTATAGGATATGATTAGGCTGCCAAAATGAAACAGTTTACATCAAAATTAGTTTCATGATAATGATTTGAGACAGTTTATGCTGGTTAATTTTAAGCATCATTCCTAAGCTTTGCTTGATAGATTTTGAAAAATACACTAACGTCCGTTTCATAAGCCTGTCTTCACTGCTGTTTAAAAAACCTCTAATATGTCTAAAAACCTTCTAAAAAATTGTGACTTACCACAACTTAACTTTAGATTCTCCTGCTCTTTATCTTGAACTATTTTTAGGCTCTATTTAATTAAAGTACTCATTACCTACCTATGTATTCAAAATGTGCGGAGGCGTGTGCGGAATGTGCGGAGGCTGCGAATAGTGCAGTGGCTGCTGCGGTAGATGCTGCTGCTCTTGCATCACGATCTACACCTGCTGTACGAAGATTTAGTAGTGGCACTAAACTAGCACTATTCCACGCAGACAATATGGTGTCTCCATGGTGTCCTTCGATGTTTGTCACTTCCGTGCCGTTTTGTAGAAATAAACAACTGTAAATAATCTCTGTTTAACTGCTGTGATTGGTTCAACAAAGCGATTTTGAATTCAAAAATTAAGCGAAATGACAATAGCACTTGACAACATATTAAGTTGAAAAGGCTTTTTAAATTGAGGTTTAGCGTTTGAGCAAAAATAGGAACATTCTTTTTTTAATAATTTTTGTTTATTGATCCAGATATCCCCCAACATTGATTAGTATCTTAGCCAAAATCTACAAACGTTAGTAACGTTTATAGATTTTGGGTTTAGATCACTTCGAAAAGTTACGGGTGTGCCGCACATAATCTCAATTACATACGACAGAGTCGGAAAGAACTTTTTCCAAAGTACCTCCTCAAAGAATCTTATGAAGACGCTGGTAGTCAAAAGAACTATTATACTTACATAGTTATCTATCTATGTGTGTCGCGTAACCTACAAAACCACTCAACCGATTTGGGACATACTTTTAGTGATGAAAGCTTAACGAGGACATCTGAAATCTAATATTACACTTATATAATAAGTATATTAGCGCCCCGGAATCTAATATAATGGAGGTACTTACACGTCTGGTTGTCTCCTTTCTACGATTATCTTTTGGATGCTGTAAATAAACAGTTATCTTTTTAAATTTTTCCTTACGGGCAGTTTTTTAGAGCTAGTTAGGGTTGTAACAGTGACTGCTCCGTAGCGTGTCAGTATGGAACCAAAGACATTTAAAAGACTTAGAGAGCGAACATTGGGAATATTTAAATACATTTTTTGTATCCCGAACATTTTAGGTTTTGACACATGATTGCTAGCTGACAAGCGGACGTATGACATAGTGTCATACGTCCGCTTGTATATGATTAAAATACTAAATAACTAAATTGCTAATTACAAGCCTCCACAGATAAATACAAAAAGGTATTTCTTCCAAAAGCATTGGTTACTTCCTAAGTTATATATCTACAACATGTAACATAATTAACGCACATCCTGAAATTGGTTTGTTCAGAATCGTTTACTGAATCGATTTCTATAATTTTTATTATAGGTATTTTTTTTCCCAAAAATAATTAAAACTACGTAAATTACAGTAAAAACTCGTTAACTCGTTTCGAACGCGAGCGAATACCTACTAGGCTAACAAGACCCTCATACCTACGTGTGCGACTGTCTGCGTTCGTGGATTTGTACTGTGACCACAACATTCTTCCGGAATTAGTATAACTAAATCAATTAATAATCAATGCTCATATATGTTTAACTAAAAATTCAGTGTTTGTATTACGATTATAACATAATATACTAATTGGGGTGTCTGAGGGTGTGCGTTAATTACGTTACATGTTGTATATGCATAAACACGTTGACTTTTACTTATATACAAAACGATTTTTTACTAAGTAGTAACAAGTATTACATTACGATTTTTTTCGTCTTGTTCTGTCTATCGCTCGTAAATACTTGAATGTCTCTGTATGGAACAAATCATCCACCAACCCTCACTGGGTCCGTGTGATGGATTATAACCCACTCCTGCTCACATACAGGGGGACTGCTTCCCAACAGTGGGAACGTTATAGGCTTATGCTTATAAACATAACATCACGCTTGTCATTCCCGAAGGGTTAGGCAGAGGTGTACGTAATAGTACACCTACATTTCGCCAATTATTTTAAGTCCCATGTAATTGTTTGGCTCTAATCCAGACTTCGTGGCTGCTATTGAGAAATTCCTAATGGAAAATATCATTAACACTTTGCCCGACCTGGGAATCGAACCCAGGACCTCATGCTCAACAGTCGCGCTTGCGAGCAGTAGATCAACGAGACAATTTTATGCTTATGTACGTAACAAATATTTGTGTATGTGAAAGTCAACGTGTTTATGCATATAGATATATAATTTAGGAAGTAACTAATGCTTTTGGAAGAAATAACTTTTTGTGTTTATCTGTGGAGGCTTGTAATTAGCAAATTAGTTATTCTAATCATAATGTTATTAGTCTGTAAACTTTCATAAAATTAAAAAAAGATATTATAAACGCTAACACGATACAGTGAGATGCGCATGAGTTTGGGGAAAATTGCATGTTTGTTTATATCATGAGCTGTTACTTGTGTTACTACAGTCATTGCCTCACTGTCGCATAGAAATAAAGGTGACTGTTCTATGTTAACATCAACACTAGAAAAGGGATATTTACGATGTTCACTGATTTGGTAAATGTCCCGTTTCTAGTTTTGATGATAATGTTACCATGATAGTTTACAATCTTATATTGTTCTATGTTAAACTAGCTTTTGCCCGCGGGTTCGCCCGCGTGGATGTCAAAAATTATCCGACGAAAACGTACCGAACAAACATAGTTACTTACCTTCATCCCCCTTTTTAACCCTTCGGGGGTAAAATTATCAGAAACGCTGAGACACGTATAAATTAATTTTCAATTGTCAGCCTAAACACAAAATTTGAAGATCCTAACTTCAAAACTGACGGACTTTCATATAAACTTCCATTTCCTATTTTACCCCTTTAGGGGTGGAATTCTCAAAAATCCTTTCTTAGTGGATACTTAATTTTCACAAAGAACACACCCTCCAAGTTTCATGTCTCTAGGACCAGCGGTTTGGGCTGTGTGTTGATATATCACCCAATCAGTCAGTCAGTTTACCATTTTATATAAATATAGATAGATAAGATATTATTATGCAGGATAGAAACAGGAAGAAATGGCATTGGACGTTAGTCGTTCAAGCAAAGCGAAACCTGGAAATGACATTATCGTCTCTCACAATAGATTATTCTCCCTGTCGAGATAAAATATTATAACACGAAAAGTTGAAAAGAATTTTAGTAATCCACATTTTAGAGCATGACCTACTAAAATAAGCTATATTTTTTATATGACGCATAAAATATCGACAGCTGGGTTTTCCAGGTAAAATATAACGTTCATTATCCACATTTTTATAAAATTCTCATCATAGATTCTTGGGAAATCTATTTTCGTTGGCAACTGGGGTCAGTGACACAGTAAATAACAAGTTTGTGACCATTATTTATAACTGAAAGTTTGATCGTTTTATGAAAGAAAAATATCGTGGCTTCTTGGCTACTTTTTGTTGTTGGGAAATATGACATAACGTAAGTATAACATTTATTTTGTACAGACAGGATAAAAAGTATTTTATTGGTAGTGCAAAGTAAAAACTTTTTTTTTATATTTTAACACTAGCAATTTGCCAGCGACTTCGCAAAAAATGTAATAGCTCGGCAAATATGCATGATATAAATAATTTATAGCCTATAGCACCCATGAATAATGTAGCTTTCTGCCAGTGAAAGAATTTTAATAATTGGATCATTAGTTCCGGAGATTACCCCCTACATACAAACTTACAAACCAATTTTACCTCTTTATAATATTAGTATAGATTGAGTAAAATAGACATTTTAAATACATTTTTGACATAGTACAGAAGGGAGAAAGATTTCAAAGTGTGATCTTTTTTATTTTTTTATCAGCCTATTCTGTCCCACTGCTGGGCATAGGCCTCCCCTATTCCTTTTTAACTGGTAAAACACCGGGGGGTGTTTTACCTTTTCTGGCCAAGTGTGATCTTATCAAAAAATAATTCTCTGCGGCGGCGTTTTAATTATGTACTGGTGCTGGTAGAACGGAATAAAATTTAGTGTTCACTGTAGGTACAGGTGGGTAGGAAAAATTTCGAAATAGTTTAGAACTTACGTTGCTAACTGTACCAACCACGCGAGGTTTTTCATAGAATTTGTGACAAGAATAAGTTTTCTGAATTTAGGTTTACTTCTGTAATTGTTTTGGTCGATTTTCTTCAGAACTTTGAAAGTAACAAACGAATTAGGGTTCGGCGAATAAAGTTTTATTTTTCTCTTTTCAATTAAAGTTGGGAAAAAGTATGCAAATATTTTGTCGAATGGTATTTTTTCATACATTTTTATGGCTAAAGTTATCATAATCTATCTGCAGGGTGTGGTTACTATGTTAATTTTGTCGTTTGACACGTTGGTTGTAGCGATCTTGATTAGAGGTCTGGAACCCGACAGTCTCAAATCTTTATAATAACACTACTTCTGAGTTAGAGGGATTCTTTGCGTCTTTAGATTGTGAAAGTCACATAAAATTATGAGCGTAGGTATAGCAGCACGCGTAGCCTGACCTTTGTAGAAACGGGTTTTGTCGACGGAAGAAACGACAACATGACAGATCAACAAAAGAAATCTGTCATTTTGTCGATTCTCCCGTCGACAAAACCCGTGGAGGCTTGAGGCCCTAACACGAACGCGCCGTGTAAACGTAACGTAAATACGTCGATTTTTTAATCCAAAGTACAATTATCCCGTAGAATTTGAGTTAAATCGTTTGCAACAAGCACAATCAGTATCATCCATAAATATGAATAAATTCTTAAAATTGTGAAACTGTTAATTAGATTTTTAATTTAAAATGGACGTGTTTACGTTACATTTACACCGCGCGCTCGTTCTAGGGCTTCCGGTTTGTGGTACGAAAATCATGGACGTGTTAAAATTAAACTCAAATCAACTTGACCCTTTTGACTGTTGATTATTATTCAGTCAACTATGCGCAGCAGTTTAGTTACGTCTACTTTTTTTTTTTTTTTTTTTGGATGGGAAATCTTCAAATGACCCCCCCACTCTGGGCGGAGCGGAGGGGAGTGTCAGACTTGTACTGACTAAAACCCATCCATGTTCCTTCTTTGCCCTTTGTGTTCCAGGGCCACGGTATCTCTTTCGAACAGTCCCGCAGCCCTGGCAGGCATCGGCCCATGCGGACCCCTACGTGGTTGCTGACATCTCTTTGAGGCGCGCGTGGAACACGAACGACACGGCCTGTCGTCATAAGACGGCCGGACGGCGAGCTAGCCCATAACTCGCCGTCCACAGGCCCGCGCCTACGGTGGCCGGGAGCCACCACGTGACCCCCGACGCCCAGGGCGTCTCCCGCGGCGGCTGGGATGTGAGGTTCTTTCCCTCTCACGTCCCGCCACCTCCTTCACTAGCATGACTGCTTCGCAGAAGGTGGTGACGGCTTCCCATTCCCTCAAGGACACGGCGGTGCTCCGCCCAAGCGGGGCAGACCTCTACAGTGTGCTCCACCGTGTCCTCCGGACGATCCTCGCAGTGGAAACACCCGGGCGTTTCCTCCCGCCCGATTCGGTGCAGGAACCTCCCGAAACAACCGTGTCCGGTGAGGACCTGCGTCAGGAGGTAGATGAGGGCGCCGTGGCGCCTCTCTAGCCACTCCTCAAAGAGGGGACTTATCGCCACTATGGTGGCGTGCCTTGCACGGGGTTGTGACAGTCGCTCTCTCCATGTCGCCATGAGATCACACCGGCGGTCTGTCTGCTGAGCGGCAATTTGCCGCGGCAGCGGAGTTTCCCCCCGACGTAGTGCCTCCGCGCGCCATTCGTGCAGGCGTGCGAGGATATCGCCTCCAGATCCCATGGCGGCAATCCGGCAAGGAGGTTAGCCGCCTCGCCGGAGATCGTGCGGTACCCCCGGATTAGCCTTGTGGCTATTACCTTTTGGGGCGCGTTCAGGTAGTGAGCGGAGTTTACGTCTACTTGACAATTTGTTAGCTAGTTTAAGAGCGAATTTTACAAATAAAACTGAATGCAACATGAAAACTACGTACACATAATTGCTATGAAATATTGACACGGACAGCTTCTGAACGCCGTTTCGATCTGCTAATCACATTCAGTGTCATCGTTGAAACCCGCCCTTGGTGTTGATTTTCTGAGATAAAAATATTCTATATCGTTAGTTAACTTTAGGTTAGTTTAGTTAGTGATAAATGCTTGCACACGCGTATATGACAATCTATGAATAAATTACTAGTCATGGTTTAAGGCAGTCGGGCTTGTAAACGGATATTATACGATACTGCTGTGTCAAGATATTTTAGGTAATGGTAAATCTGTACTGATAAAATAATGCTGGTATCTGTAGGTTTAAATCCAAAACTATTGGTTTATTTTAATTATTACTTTTATGTGTATTATAAATAGTTAAATACATAAATAACATCACGTCTGTAATCCCCGAATTGCCATCAATTGGGCACAAACCCAGACTCTGGCTGCTACTGAGAAATTCCTGTTAGAAAAACCCAGTAACACTTTGCCCGACCTGGGGATCGAACCTCGGACCTCATGGTCAGCAGTCGCGCTTGCAATCGATTTTATCCTACAGATACTATTATATTCTTTTTATGAGACAAAGTCGATATTACAAAGACAATAAAAGTTGCTTTCGTAGGAAGATACCGGCTAGTTCCAGTGGCAAAGCTGCAAACGTGGCGAATCTCTCATGTCCCTCGGTTTAAGAGATTAAAAGAAAAACCGTACACACACACACGTTAAAAAAACTTAGCTTGACACAAAATTTAAAACCGCTCTTCACTCTAACCCAACTAAACAATATCCTGACATAATTCAATTACAAAAATAATTAAATTAAATTCAGCATGTCGGGTAATTACGTCACTTACCCTACGTCGCACTTGCGAGCCATTAATTGTAAAACTTCAACTTGAAGGCTCTTAGAAGTTTATCTAATTGACTCATTATTGCCTCCCGGTACTGCCCGTGAAAAAATTCAAAATCAAAATATTTTATTTCACATAGGCCTAGATGGGCACTTATAAAAAGTCGACAAAAAGGTGCACGGTTCAAGTTGGTCGTTTCCTACGGAGAAGAACCGGCGAGAAACTCCATGGTTATTCTTTTCAATTCATTTGGTATTACAATATTATCATGTTACAGCATTTGTACTTAAGTATAGGTGACAGCGTAGGCACTACAATATGTCCTTGCTTAGTACACAAACGATGTAGTACAACAAGATAATAAAACGTTAACAAAAGTTAACAAGCAGCTGGGAATCTACGAAGTCTACAAAAGGTTTTAATTTTCTGGGATAAAGTTTGCTAAAGTATATTTTCTCTTTTCTGCTTAAAGTTACGAAGCTCGAAAACAAGAAAAGCAATTTAGGTACCATCATCGTTCTCCTGTGCTTATCCCAATTTATTTAGGATCGGCCAGCATGTCTTCTGCTTCCATAATTCTCCATTACTCGTCATCTCAACAGTCACCTAATTTCTAGCCATATTATCCTTCACACAGTTCATCCATCGTTTCTTTAGTCTTCCTCTACTCTTATAGCTATCCACATCCATACTCAAAACATTCCTTACGACATTTTCCTTATTCCTCCGCAGTACAAAGTCACGATAACCGATAACCACACAACTTTTCAGTCACCAGCGCCACTTTCAGATTTCCTCTCATTCCTTATTTTATTCATTGGCGATATAGAAAAGCAATTTACGGTGAAGGAAAACATCGTGAGGAAACGGCATATCCTAGAACCTAAAATTCGAAGACATGTGACATCTACCAACCCGCAGTGGGCCCGCGTGGTGGATTATAACCCATTCCCTCTCATAGAAAGGAGGCCTGTGTCCCAGCAGTGGGAACATTATAGACCGCTGCTATGCTATGCTATTTAGGTATCTAGTGCATAAAAAGACGCTTGAAGAAGTTCCACGAGTCACTTTGTCACTTCGAACATTTTATTGTAGTCGATGCCTGGGAAACTTCTGGTTACGGAGTACATTGAAGTTCAAAGTTTTTTTTTCCACGAAAACAAGTTTTAAATGTAATTCCATAACGCAATATAGTGCGTGCGTATCGTCGCGCGCTGTCATATACGGTGTTTTTTTAAAAATAAAAAAGATTTAGTCGTTTCCGAACACACACAATATGTTTACTCAATGTTACTTCGTATGATGAACAGATCGTGTAGTTATTGGCCACAGGGTATAAAGAACATGGTATAAAGTTTACACTCTGTTCTAGTAGCGAAGGGTCAATTTTTGTAAGAGGTAAGCCGGAATACATATCTTTAATGTAATTATATTATTTGTCTATAGAATACTGACTGTGCCATTTTTCAAAGGAAAGCCAGTAGGAATCAAGTTCTTTGGAACCTTCGCCACTGCTCTGTTCCGCATTAGGTACCCCTATACTGGTGACCCCTGGACGCCTTAGGTTGCCTGTGAAAGCGCTCCACCATGCCGCTTACACGTCGGATGGTATGCCGTGGTACATTTGTGCTGAAAACCAGCAATCTTGGACAATTTTTCAAACAGACCGGACTCGAACTGACGGCCTCTGTCCGTAACAATACCCAAGATTACATCACGCCTGTATGTCGTCTTCCGCATTTCATTTATATTGGGCAACCGTCCAGCTGGATTCTACAAAAATCTGAGGTTTTCGGTGCAGAAACTACAGACGTCAGTGCCATCTGCTACGATCCTTCTATACTCTTTTACCTCGTTCACGTTCATAGACGTCACGAACGCACACCGGCTCAATAAACGGTTAAAATTTCGTAAAAATGGATGAATCTAGATACCTATAAATACAGCCTAATTTTGTTTCGTAACCGGTATATTGATAATGTTTATTTTAGTTTTCCAATAGACCCTCTAGTTTCAACCACAATTAATTTGAAGCCTCTTTGAGGCGGGCTCAGTTCCTTCAAATAGTTTACCTAATGCTGTCAAATTCTGCAGACCGATATCTGGAAGGTTCGACCAATCGCAGCCAGGATTGGATTCCTGTCAAAACTGTGTTTTAAAGTTTCAATCGGTAGGTAACTGAAATGGCAGGAATGGGCTCCGAAAGTTTGAAATTGATGTTTTAAGGCGAGCTCTGTGGATTTTAAATGAAATCTATGAGGGGCCTAAAACTACCTCATATATCAGTGTTATTACAGTGTGTGAAGACTTTTAAAATAATACTGCTTAAAGAATAGGTGGTTGCTATGAAGACGTCATCATCATCTGTCTACCTGTAACGACTGTCAAAGATCTACAAATGACAGCCGGGACCAACGGATTAACGTGCTTTCCGAGGCACGGAGGAAACCCGGTATGTAATGAGCGGTCACCCAGCGGCTGTTATTATTTAGCCACGAGATCGTCTGAGCACAAAAACAAAAAAAAAAAATTATGCAAAGGTTGCGTTCTACTTGGTATTACTTGATTATACCTATATGACATGTACCTTTAAGACATCATACGTGTGTCGTAATAATATCGGGAAACACTTTGTGATGTGTCTTTATTTTTAGACATAAATGATTTCTAGGATCTCTCTTTTTATTATAATATCTAAACAAACGTTGGAAATTCAATTCGTCGTCTTATCAAATGGAAGTGAAGTATAAATTCATATATTATGTCAGTTCTGGTAGGTTACCTACCTCCTATTAAATATTCATATGACAATATGGTAGTGTTTTCGTTATTAGGTAATACAATAAGTATGTTTAGTTAACATTAAAGTTTTCCCTGAGGTATGCGTAGGCTGCAAACCCACGCTTACTATTTTTAGGTTATTTTCTACGCTTTGATAGTAAATATGAGTGTCTAGCTATTCAGACTTTTACTTAACCTTCGTATACATAGATACGTACATATACTTACGGCTTTTTCGCATGGGTGTAGGCAGAAATCTCAGTACGCCACTTGCTACGATCCTTACATACTCCTTTTGCCTCGTCCATGTTCATTATCTGGTCCTACACGCACGCCAGAAAAATAGTTTAGTTTAGTTTATTTATTAATAATTATCAAAAATTACAGGTCATACTTTGAAAAAAAAAGTAAAAAAACAAATCATAAAACATAAAAAAAAACAAGAAAAAAAAACCAAAAAAAAAGAATCAAAAAAGAAGAAAAAAAAACCAAAAAAAAAAAAGAAACCAAATAAAAAAAGAACCAAAAAAGAACAATAAATACCATAAAAAGCAGAAATATTAAAAGTATAGCTTATATGTATCTCTGCCAATATTTATTGTATTTGGAAAGCTTATAAAAACTGTAACTGATTAGAAACCGGATAAGTATGTGGCTTTTTGCGCTCGTGATTATTGCTGGCTTGGAGCTCGTGGCTAAATAATAACAGCCGCTGGGGTCGATCTTTAGGTTAAACCGTGCTTGCATTGGTTGGTCTGTGGATGGGTGACCACCCATTACATACCGAGTTTCCTCCGTGCCTCGGAAAACACGTTAAGCCGTTGGTCCCGGGTGTCATTTGTAGATCTTTGACAGTCGTCAGGAGTCAGTGGCCCAAAAAGTCTGACAACCAGTCTTACCAAGGGGTATCGGATTACCCAGTACTAACTAGGTTGTGAAGGCCAGATAGGCAGTCGGTCCATGTAAAATACTGGTATTCAGCTGCATCCGGTTAGATTGGAAGCCGGTCCCAACATACTTGGGAAAATGCTAGGCATTATGATGATGATGATTATTGCTGGTTTGGCTTTGACAAGGCAGTCGTTGTCAATGCCCCTTTTGGCACGTTGCTCAATAGCTTCCAACGCTTGCAGCTGGTACTTGGCTGATCCATTCCAAAAGTACGGACAGTATTCAATGCACGATCAAACTTGTGCTTGGTATAATGTGAGCAGCTGTTCCGGCGTGAAATTTTTTCGCACCTTTGTGAGAACACCCAGCTTTAGATTAATCTGAGTGATTTAGTGTAACTTGATTTTTCAGGCCAATAACCTTTGGAAACAGCCTAAAAATACTTCAAAATGTCTGTTTGGAAATCCCAAACGTTGCTAAGAAATACAATAGAGAATCCGACTGTCATGCAAATTGTAATGACCTAGACACAAAAATAGGGTACTGTTCTAAAATCAATGAATCTTCAACATCTTACTATTTTGCACATTTCGCAGCTTCGCGAAACGAACATTTTATTTTGTTTGTGCTCCAACCATTCAGCTTTACGGATTGTTAGACATTTATAGTGTTGACTTCAGCCGAGGTTTTATAAAGTTTTCAGTTTCTCTTGTAAATTCTGGATGAAAAGTGGTTTTAATATTTATTTGTGAATGCTTCCGCTTGTACTTCTTCTTAGCGTGTCGATGGCAATCTAAATTGTGTCAGCCCAGCTAACTGAGCTAGTAGTTTGGCGCTTTCGGTAGCGTCCATCAGTTCCTGTAGTCAACAAACAACAGACCACGTAGGACACGATATTAAGTGCCCCATCGTTTGTAGAACAGCAGAGTCATTAATGAATCTCCACCTGAGCAGGTTTTCCGCTTGTAAATACTGTTTTTAAAAGATAATATGTTAGTAATGTTATTTACCTACTTAAATTTTAAAAGTTTTCATATCAGCTGTTTTGGTAATTCGTCAGAAAACTTGCTTCAAAGTACTAACAACATGAAAAGTGATAAATGCTCTTTCTTCCGCTCTACGGATGAAGATTTTGCAATCGAACCAAAAAGGTTCATGTAATCAAATGAAAACCTGCCTCGTTGGTTTAGTGGTCGCAATCGCAACTACTGAGCATGAGGTCCTGGGTTCGATTCCTGGGTCGGGCAAAGTATTATTGGGTTTTTCTACTAGGAATTTCTCAGTAGTAGCCACGGAGCCTGGATGTGTGCCCGGTTGATGGCAATAGACTCGCCCCCTATTACATGGGACTTAAACATAACTGGCGAAATGTGGGTGTACTATTAGGTACACCTCTGCCTAACACTTCGAGGATTACAAGCGTGATGTTATATCAGGATATCACATCACAATACAGGTATTGTTGTACAATACAGGTATTGTGATGTAACTCAAGATAAATAAAACAGAAATAATTTCACGGATTTATATCCGTAGAGTTATTTGTATCCCTTTTTAATTGCTGTATATCACGTTGTTTATGTATGGAGGGGACTGAGCTAAAATTGTCCACATTAGGCAAGTGTATTTTTAGCCTGAAAGTCAATTGAACAAAGGTGCGTTTACCTCATAGTCTGTCCGTTCGTTATATTTACATTTCAAATGAACTTTCCGAAATTTTTAAGAGTAGAAAAAGTTGTTTCCTGTTTAAAATGTAAAACAATTCATGCAGTAATATTGTATCTATTGTTTGAAGAATAATTATGGAGGTTTGATAGCTTTTGTACAGAATGTCTTCAAATAAAAGTTATCTGATGATTGTATTGTTGCGTTGGAAGGCTTCCCACTAGGTGGATGCGAGTCGCACGGGACTGGTCAATCTCGCGATACTTGGGGGAGGCCCATATGGGTCTCCCCCAAGACAAGAAAGACGTCCACAGCTGGACATATCCAGCAGTGGACGTCTTTCGGCTGAAATGCTTATTATGATGATGATGATTGTAAAATTGCCTTCGGTCGTCTACGAAACCGTAGTTTCGGAACTGATTTCGATGAAGGAGGATGAAGGAAGGAAGGAATTATTTTTCCTTGCACGTAAGTTGTTTCGATGGGGGAATTATTTATCTTTGTAGGAAACCA
This sequence comes from Noctua janthina, assembly GCA_963576755.1. Lineage (NCBI taxonomy): Eukaryota > Metazoa > Arthropoda > Insecta > Lepidoptera > Noctuidae > Noctua > Noctua janthina. The sequence continues at coordinate 14,754,712 of OY755055.1, forward strand.
CGGTTACGTATACGGAATTTTTGCAATACTATGAAATTTTACTATTTACGTGCATCCATAATAATTCCTTCACCGAAACTTGCGGTGAAAGTCAAATTAGAATATGAAACCTCTTTGATTTGATATGCAAACTCTTTATTGACTGACCCAAACAAGTTTTTTCTAGACGCCAAGAAAAAAAGAAAACCGACAGACGGTAGTCGCAGTAAAAACCCGTCAACATTTGAACTTAAAGCGATTTAGAGATATGTCAGACACTGACATCCTCCTTTGAATGCTTACAAATGGTTTAATAAAATCTTCAGTTTCTCTCGGAACATTCGGCTTAAAGCATCATTCGAGGACTTAGCCGACTTTCATAGACCACGATCTGATACAGTTTTCAGTTTCAAATCGAATTTGAACGAGGTTTAACAATTGGAGGCTGTAATCACGGCATTTTCATCGCATAAAATCAACGCCATTTTTCAACATGACATCATACCATCACGGCTGTAATCCCTGAAGGGTAAGGCAGAGATGTACCTAATAGTACATCCACATTTCGCCAGTTAAGTTTTTTTAAGTCACATGTAATAGGGGGCGAGCCTATTGCCATCAATCGGGCATAAATTCAGACTCCATGGCTGTTACTGAGAAATTGATGGAAAAACCAATAACACGTTGCCCGACCTGGGAATCGAACCCAGGACCCCAGGCTTAGCAGTCACGCTTGTGACCACGTAGACCAACGAGGCAGCAATTTTTTTAAGCTTAAAGAAAAAATTGTTTCAGACTTATAATTTATCTTTTCTGTGATAATATTGAATTTTTTTAATAAAGAGATTACTAAACTCAACCAAGTTTCTTTTAAAGGAAAGAACAATAGAGTTTCGTTATGTGTTCAGAACCTAATTGTCTTACTTTAGGTGCCTTTTGTAATTCTCAGGCTTACTTAGCCTGTGAAAATAAAACAAATATTATCTTCAAGCTCTTTTTTTTTGCAATCTTTGAATTTTGGACAACTTAATTTAGAAACAAGATTATGTAAAAATGTGACAAGTAATAAAAAAAGTAATAAACTGAATATTCACCTACATTTTGTAAACATACATAAGCATAAGTTCTATCAATGTTCCCACTGCTGGGACGCAGGCCTCCTCTCTATGAGAGGCGATGGGCTATAATCCACCACGCGGGCCCAGGGCGGGTTGGTAGATGTCACATGTCTTCGAATTTTTGGTTCTAGGACATGCCGGTTTCCTCATGATCTTTTCCTTCACCATTTTGAGAGCAGTGGTGATGAAATAATTTACACAAAGTAATGCGCGCCTGGCTGGGTTTGAACCCACGATTTACTGCTCGTAAGTCGGGGTCTCCACCACTGGGCCACCGCTGCTCATAAACTCAACACTCAAACATACATAAACTCAATTTATTTACAAAATTCGATCAAATTTTTAATGTAGTACAAATTGCTTTTTTTCCAATACGATGTCTTGCAATTTGGTAATGTATTGACGTGTACGTGTGCTATTTCGAACTAAATTAACGGATATAAACCTGGTTAATAGAGTCTTGGTCTAAATTTTAAAACCATCAACCATGTGTTTATGACACGTAGGCATCTACCGAGCTGGTCATAATAACTCGATGCGAAAAAAAGGCTTTTTGCCCCGTACTGGAAAAAATCTCATTCAAATTTCAAATTCATTTATTATTAACTTACACAACAGAATACTGGCAGGTTTAACAGCGGGCCCCAAACCAGGCATAGTTTGCATACACAAAGTAAAAAATTACGATGTTCTGCTAGCTCAAGAAAAATAACTTAGATTATATTAGCAAAATGTGATCAATGAAACAAAACAAAAAAAAAACTAAAAATGAATTACATTGAAAATAAATTAAATCTCAGTATTATTATATCACATCTATTATTACCAGTACTATTTTAGGTGCGAGTTCAAAATAAACACCTTTATATAGGGTGTAAACGGACCCTTCACATAGCCGTCAACCAAGCATTATGTACATCAAACTAAGTAACTTGACGCAAAAATTATTGCTGGGAAACGACTTTTTTTAGGGTGAAAAATCACGTTTTACGGTAGGACTAATGGTGCTAATGGAATAGTACCGGGTGTCGTGGAGGTGTTTAACGTGAAGTTGTTAATTAAAAACAAGTATTAAAAAAACCTTGTGAAAAAGTTGGAACTTTGACCCCCAATATCTCCGTAACGATAAGGTTCCCAGGTATGGTCTAGAACAAAAAATTGATCGCAATGACGAGGAGAACAAGTGCTTTTCGGCTTCGTTAAGGGTCTTGTTACACCCTTTATATCTTCGCTTAATCAAGTCAAAACAGTGTCTTCGTAAATGTAAATAAACAGCCACACAATATTCAACAAACTACGCGGTGTTGTCTCGCAGACACTTTGTGTAAACTTATAACGATGAAACTGAATAACCTTGCCATGAGAACTCCCTTGTCACACAATATTTTTATAAAGAATACATTTGATAGAAAAATAATAACGACTTTGTATTACCGTGTTGTTTCTGGGAAATGCCTGTGTATTGCTGTACATTTGATTTCATGTTTGTTTCTTGTTTATGCCACATGTGTATGAGATATTTTTCTTGGGAACAAAAATTTAAGTTCGATTTTTTGTAAAGGCGTCCCAGATAAATATGCCCCGTGTGTTAACACACATTTTATAATACTAAACACACGTAGCTTTACGGCTGTTTTTTTCCTCCAAACCGAGGTATGGTTACAGTGGTATCCATGTCCACATCTTGTTATAAGGGATGTAAAAACACAGCTTAGAGGTACGTGTTCTTTCCGACAATGTGATATTTTTTCCATATCTGGGAACCAAAGCGCAATATTTTGAGTGCGTTACCTTAAGCGCTACTGTAAAATGTGATTTTTCACACCAACGTTCCCCAGCAATAATATTTGCGCAGTATTACTTAGCTTGATGTACAGAATGCTTGGTCAACGGCTTCGTGAAGGGTCCGTTTACATCTTGTATGTAGTTATTTATTACCTAATTCTTGGCGTGTCGATGGCATCATTAAATATATTTAGCCCAAAATTCGTACATAATTGTGTTCAATGGCCTTGATTGCGCCCCTTCGGGGGGGGGGGGGGGAGGGGTATTCACTGATTTACGGAAGTCACGAGCCACGAGGACTTATTTTTAGTAGCTTACATATTTAAATAAACTCACGTCTTTTTCCAATGGAGGAAGGTAGAATGTACACAACGCCATCTGCTACGATCCTTGCTTACTTCTTTTTTTTCTCCACGTTCATACATCTAAGTCCCTATCACGAGCACGCGGCGTAAACGTAACGTAAATATGTCTATTTGAAACACTGTCATAAGCTTTCACGGCTTACAACTAAACTTATACTGTCACTTACGGGATATCTTCTGTGATTGTTCATTATTTGGAGCTCCCGATATTTGAGATAAAAAATCTCAAAAATTTCAATTGAGGATGGCTTCAAATTGTAAAGTATGTAGGACCCAGTTTTGAGTATGCTCAAAAGTAGCAGCCGGCATTGTAATAAGGACTCCACAAAACCTGGTGATACTGTGAGTGTGTTTTGCCGTGACTTAGTGTCGAGTTCCAGTAGTGCGTGTAGCAAAAGACAAAGAAAGAGGTTAGACAGATTTGTCAGCTCTTAACAATTCATTTTCCATCTACCCGCTTCTCCAGTCAACCCGCGATCATGGCTCTTGCAACAGCTTCGAAACATCGAACAATCGCGGAAGATATCCCATAAGTGAAAGTTTAAGTTTATGTTGCTTTTAAAATTAAAAATACTCATCATCATCATCATCATTTCAGCCGAAAGACGTCCACTGCTGGACATAGGCCTCCCCCAAGTGTCGCCACATTGACCGATCCCGTGCGTCTCGCATCCAGCGGATCCCCGCAACCTTTACCAGGTCATCGGTCCACCTAGTGGGAGGCCTTCCAACGCAACGTCTTCCAGTTCGCGGTCGCCACTCCAGAACTTTCCGGCCCCATCGGCCATCCGTTCTGCGAGCAATATGCCCTGCCCACTGCCACTTAAGTTTGGCTATTCTTCGGGCTACGTCGGTAACCTTGGTTCTCTTACGGATTTCCTCATTTCTGATTTGAACACCCAAGAAAACTTCGAGCATAGCCCTCTCCATTGCCCTTTGGGTGACTTTAAGCCTTCTGATGAGGCCCATTGTGAGCGACCACGTTTCGGTCCCGTATGTAATCACTGGCAACACACACTGGTCATAGACTTTCGTCTTGAGACACTGCGGTACGTTGGACGAGAAGATACCACGCAACTTCCCGAACGCTGCCGAGCCGAGTCGGATTCGACGATTAACCTCTTTCTCGAAGTTAGACCTACCTAACTGGATCGTTTGTCCCAGATAGACATAATCGTCTACAACTTCGAGTGTAGAGTCTCCGATCTTGATAGGAGTGGGTGTTACATGGGCATTCAACATGACTTTGGTTTTGTCCATGTTCATTTTAAGACCCACTCTTCCGGAAGCTCTACTGAGGTCATCGAGCATAGTACTGAGGTCTTCCATGGTCTCAGCCATGAGCACTATATCGTCGGCAAACCGAAGGTGAGAGATGTACTCGTCATTGACGTTGATGCCTAGCCCTCTCCAGTCCAGAATCTTGAAGACATCCTCCAGAGCAGCGGTGAACAGTTTCGGAGATATGTATACGTCTCCCTGTCTCACACCTCGCTGCAGAAGGATAGGTTCCGAGGTCTGGTTCTGAAGTCGGACTGACATGGTGGCGTTTTTGTACAAACACTTCAACACCTCGATGTACCGATAGTCAATTTGGCACCGTTGGAGAGACTGCAGTCCACAAACGCCAAACAGAGAGGCAGGTTATACTCTTCGGTATTCTGTATAACCTGCCGCAGCGTATGTATGTGGTCTACGGTGCTAAAGCCTTTTCGGAATCCGGCTTGTTCGGGAGGCTGAAAATCGTCACAACTGCGCGCGAGACGATTCGTGATGACTCTTGAAAACAACTTGTAGACATGGCTTAGAAGTGAGATGGGCCTATAGTTCTTCAGCCGGGCATTGTCGCCCTTTAGAAGAAGAGCACCACCACACCCCTGCACCATGCCTGCGGCGTTTTCCCCTCGAGTATGACGGAATCAAACAGCTTCTGAAGGGCCTTAAGTACCGGTTTTCCACCTGCCTTCAGGAGTTCGGCCGTAATTCCGTCATCACCCGGTGCCTTGTTGTTTTTTAGCTGTTTTAGAGCCATCCTAATCTCGTACAGGCTGAAATCCGGAATGTCTTCGGTATAGTGTCGGGTCAGTCTAGCTCTTGGGTCGTTAGCTAGATTTTCAACGGGTTTACTGGTTGAAGTGTACAACTGCCCATAAAAACTCTCGATCTCCCTCAGCAGCTCCGGTTTGGCGGATACGATCCTGCCATCGTCGGTCTTCAGTTTCGTGAGCTGGCTCTGCCCAATAGCCAGATCTCTTGAAAATACCTTGGAGCCTTTATTCCACTCAATAGCGTCTTTAATACGCTCGGTATTAAAGCGGCGGAGGTCGCTCTTCAAGGATTTAGAGATCCGTCTATTGAGCTGCCGGTATTTCCACGCCTCGTCTGAAGACTGCAGGATCATCTCACGCCGCTCCTTCATGAGCTCGAGAGTATGATCAGAGAGTTTTTTATTCTTGTGTGCACGATGTGTCTTGAAGAATTTAGACCCAGTCGTATGGACAGTTTCCACGAACCCATCGTTGTAATCGTCCACCGAGCTTCCTAGGCACTCGAAACGATTCTGGAGTTCAAGCTGAAAGCTCTCGGGGTTTTGGATCTGGATCTGTGCTGGACGGAGCGTAGATTTCATCAGTCGAGACCTTTCAAGCTTGATATTGATGTTCAATGTGCCTCTTACCATGCGGTGATCGCTCCCGGTTTTCACCGAATTGATTACAGAGACATCATTGAACATTTGCTTCTTGGTTGACATGATGAAGTCAATCTCATTTTTAGTTGCACCATCAGGACTCTGCCAGGTCCACTTCCTGTGCTCACGCTTTTTGAAGAAGGAGTTCATCATATAGAGGCCCTCCTTCTTCATAAAACTAGCCAGTTGGTGACCCGGTGGTTCCGACGTCCAACCCCAAATTGCCCCACCTGCAGCTCATCCCCGTCTCGTATGCCTAGTTTCGCATTGAAGTCCGCCATGACAACGGTGAAGTGAGTTTTGAAACCATGCAGGGCTTTGGAAATATCCTCATACATGGTCTCCACTTCATCGTCGGTGTGTGCCGAGGTCGGACGACGACGTATGACGTTCAGCGAATATCTTGAGGATATTCTGAGTACAAGGTACGCCACCCAGGTCGACACACTCTCGATCTTCACCACGTTATTCACGAGGGACTTGTGGACGATAAACCCAACACCACCCTGGGACTGCCGGTCACCCTCTCGGAGATAGAGCAGGTTGCCGGATTTCAGGATTATCGTGTCCTCCCCCTCTCTTCGGACTTCAGATAATCCCACAATACTCCATCGCAGCCTGCTCAATTCCTCTTCGAGTTCCGTTATCTTCTCGTCGGTCCGGAGTGTACGCGTGTCATATGTTGCCAGGTCAAGTCGTCGGTATAGGCAGCCTGATCCCATCCGGAGATTCTTAGCACCTCTTGCCACGCCGCGACCTCGACCGCTACCATAGTCGAGGGTAGACGGGCTGCCGGGTACTAGGGGCCATTTTTGTGTTGCGCTCATCATTGGCGGGGGTTTTGCCATAATCGCCACCCTTGGCAGGCGGGTTGGCGATCGCAGAACGGTTGTTAAAAACACAGAGAACGCTGCTGCCCATTCTCTGGTAAGTCCCTTAGTCGCCTCTTCCGACACCCACGGGAAGATATGGGTGGTGCTATTCTTTTACGTCCGACACCATACGGAAAGAGTATAAAAATACTCGTCTCACATATAATTTTCATAATTTTAAGAATTGGTTCATATCTATGGATTATACTCAATGTGCTTGTTGCAAACAATTTAACTAAAATGCAATAGAAATAAATGAACCCATTATTTCGTAATTTTAACGATAAACAATATTGTTGCCCTCCGAATAAACCTATTATTATCTCAGTAAGACCAAAAATTCGAGGGATATGACTTTTTTTGTACTCACGTAGAGTTTATCACAACAAAAAAAAAACAAAATGGCTGCCAAATAACGGGGAAGTGGATTGGTCTCAAGTATGTAGTGTATTTGTGTATTAAAATAGTTGTTTTTTTTTTCGGTTTGGAAATCATCAAATGCGGGGGGCATCCTTCCCCTCCCGCACAGGGCGGAGCGGAAGGGAGTGTCAGACTTCTACTGACTAAAACCTGGATAGGTTTTAGTCAGTAGAAGTTCCTTCTTTGCCCTTTGTGTTCCAGGGCCGCGGTATCTCTTTAGAACAGCATCGACCCTTGCGGACCCCTTCATCGTTGCTGACATCTCTTTGAGGCGCGCGTAGAACACGAACGCGCCGTCGCGTCGACACGGCCTGTCGTCATAAGACGGCCGGACGGCCAGCTAGCCGTCCACAGGCCCGCTTCACTTAACAAATATTATTAAAACTCAACAATGACGCAAAGAAGAATTTTATGACGGCTTTCTGATTGCTGTTAGCTAGACATTTTTAGTAAAGTACGTACCAAAAAAAGAGTTATGTAAGTACTATGAAGTTAATTGGAGTCTGGTAAACAATTAATTGGTCATCTAGAGAGCTTTGTTTACTAAGCTACAGTTTGTAGACAAGTCAATATTTATTCAAGCAGCAATGTTTAGTCTCTGAAACGGTGAAACCGTTGAAAAACGAAAAGTACTAATTCATCTTCATTTTTATTGTTCAATAAAACATTGGAATGAGTTTCGTAAAGAAAAAGAAATATGAAAGCAAGATTTTTTTTCCAAAATGTATTTTTTGCATCTGACAACAAAACCTTCCAATATTAATTTCGAAGAAAATGTAATTAAAAAAAATGTGAGCCGTCACGGGACGCCTGGTAGATGTGAAACATCGACATTATTTTGTAAAAGTAATATGCACAAAAGAACAGATTGTGATAGGAACTAAATATGTCATAATGATAAAATAAAATATTACGTTTTTTTTCCAGATAACGATGACTATTTATTGAATAAACATTTATTTTCATTCAATACAAAAATTTAAATTTCAATAAGAATGAAATTAAAATGAATAATTAATTTAAAAACATTATATGCAATGAAATTTATGTTTGAATTTTAATCTACCAAGAGAGTATATTTTACATTTACTGGCGCTCAAAACACACCAAAAAAACGCGAGCTTAATGCTCAGATAAATGCATACTTTAATTATAAAAATATAATTAACTTACTGATGACTTGTGTGATTTTGCTTTCTTTGCAGGAGGCTGATCACTTTCACTCTCTAAATTATCACGGTCAGACATTTTATTATCAGAAAAATAATTTGTTTTCAAGTAAAACACAGGTTATGTGTACTGTAGTAAACAACACTGTATACTGTAATGCCTCTAGATACATCCAGCAGGTGACGCACCGTACACACTACTGCATATAGACTGTATATATATACCATCATATAGCGTGGCGACGCGTCGCCACGGCATACGTCGCCACGCCAGAAATCGGTTTTACGTGCGGCTATAGATGTTTCACATCAAAAAAACCCTATGTAAAAGGATTATTGCAAATAAAAAATCATTTCCTAAAAAGGGTTGAAAGTTTATATGGCAGTTCGTCATTTTGCCAATGGGATTCCCATTATCTATCATGCACTCGGCTCGACTTGGTATAAAACCGATCTGTTAGCATTATGTAGATATAATGCTAACAGATCGGTTTTATACCAAGTATATTTGCATACATGTTATATCTATGTCTGCCAAACATGCGTTATTTATCTCAAGCCTGGCTATAACATGGAAAGGCAATCGGAAGCCAAAGTTCAGTGAACTGAGAGAAGTCCATTTATCTTTATTTGGTTAAAAATGGATACAAATGAATGTACGATTTTCTTCTGTTTTTGTGAACTCACATCATATCTACGAGTATACTATTATAATATTATAAAGAGGTATCTGCTTGCAAGTTTGTTTGTAGGGGGTAATCTCCGGAACTAATGATTCAATTCTAAAAATACTTTCACTGGCAGATAACTACATTATTCGTGGGTGCTATAGGATATAAATTATACGGTGTGGACACCAACGCGAAAACGGTTACCACGTATTCTGTACATCATTCTGAGCCCCCACATAGAAATTTTTCAACAGTTATTAAAAAAAACAGCTGTACCATACATTTTGGCCGTGTGGGTATTGCACTTTTGTAGGAATATTTTCTTTAGGGCGCAGAATATTTGCGGCCGAAGTCGCGGGCCAAGTACTAGTTTTCTTATAAAAAAATCCTCAGTAGAGCCTACACTAACATCATACATCATTAGGTAATGTGTGTAAGTTTGGATGTTAGAGATAATGTCCAGAACAACCCACCCGATTTAAAATTAAAATCATTGATAGACAACTACACAGTTGTTGTGTTCCATAGGAATCTTGTGTAAAGAAGGGTGAAGTCTCGGGCAGAACAAGCAGTAAATAATCTTAAGCCTTCCTACCTTCCTTTTACGGCAGTCGGGTAAAAAACAAACAAATAAGCCACAGAACACTTACAGTGATTGTACACAGTTTCTCAACAGTAAAACTGTAATAAAACATTACAAAATACAAAATCTTTATTCAAGAAATTTGTTTGGGCACTCCTTTGTGTTTGGGTACTCCTTTTAAGCAATATTAGCCTGTGTTAGGAGACCCCGCTTTTCCATAGCAAAATAATTACAACAGTAACAAATATGTGGGTAATTAAATAAACTATACTTAATTACTTATTTCTCACACATTGACAATGAAAACTTAATGTAGCAGTAGGTAATCATTTGTATTTAAAACGACAGTTATTAAAACTTTTATACAGTTTGCATTCAGTGGAGTAAGTTCACTAATTAATGTACTGTCGCACAAACATAGTCTGGCTAACTAGTTATTGGCCGGAGAGTTCATTGGTTAATATTTTGAAAATTGCATGGATTGTTTCGTCTTTTTTTTTAATAGCGTAATCTTATTATTTATTTATTTTACTTTATACTATTCGGGATTCGAAACTTACAGCTAATATAAACAATGTTCTTACAACAGTGAGAAATCACATCGGCTTGTTTTGTTATGAAAAATTTAACTTAATCATTCCATAAAAACGAGCCAGCAATTCATCGCTATGGTAACAGTGATGTTTGTTTGTGTTGTTGTATTGTTGTTTGTCATCGTTGTTGTATCAGGTATTACAATAGCGATGAGAATCGTTAGCTTCGTTTAATATAAAGCCACTATCTAGTTTTACCAGATTTTAGCACAAAAAAAAACATTTCAACAAGCCAAGAATAAAGTAGCCATTTGATGCTCCCAAACTGGAACGGACAGGGGCTGCCTTCAAGCGGCTCTTGCCCAACCTGAGGGGTTCAAACGCCTTCTGCCGGAGGCTTTACGCGGGGGTCGTGCGGTCCATGGCCCTTTACGGAGCCCCGGTGTGGGCGCGTTCTTTGAGGCGGCAAGTCGCCCACTACCTGAACGCGCCCCAAAAGGTGATAGCCATAAGGCTAATCCGGGGGTACCGCACGATCTCCGGCGAGGCGGCTAGCCTCCTTGCCAAATTGCCGCCATGGGATCTGGAGGCGATAGTCCTCGCGCGCCTGTATGAATGGCGCGCGGAAGCACTATGTCGGGTGGAAAATCCGCTGCCGCGACAAATTGCCGCTCAGCGGACAGACCTCCGGCGTGATCTCATGGCGACATGGAGAGAGCGACTGTCGCAACCCCGTGCAGGGCACGCCACCATAGTGGCGATAAGTCCCCTCTTTGAGGAGTGGCTAGAGAGGCGCCACGGCGCCCTCAACTACCGCCTGACGCCGGACACGGTTGTTTCGGGAGGTTCCTGCACCGAATCGGGTGGGAGGAAACGCCCGGGTGTTTCCACTGCGAGGATCGTCCGGAGGACACGGTGGAACACACCGTGGAGGTCTGCCCCGCTTGGGTGGAACACCCCGATTGGTGGCGGCGATCTCTCGCGTCCGGCCTTGGTTCAAGCCATGGTCCGGAGCGAGAGGGAATGGGAAGCCGTCACCTCCTTCTGCGAAGCAGTCATGCTATTGAAGGAGGTGGCAGGACGTGAGAGGGAAAGAACCTCACGTCCCAGCCGCCGCGGGAGACGCCCTGGGCGTCGGGGGTCACGTGGTGGCTTCCGACCACCGTAGGCGCTGGCCTGTGGACGGCGAGTTATGGGCTAGCTCGCCGTCCGGCCGTCTTGTGACGACAGGCCTTGTCGACGGCGCGTTCGTGTTCCACTCGCGCCTCAAAGAGATGTCAGCAATCAAGTAGGAGTCCGCATGGGCCGATGCCTGCCAGGGCTGCGGGACTGTTCGAAAGAGATACCGTGGCCCTAGAACACAAAGAGCAAAGAAGGAACATGGATGGGTTTTAGTCAGTACAAGTCTGACACTCCCCTCCGCTCCGCCCAGAGTGGGGGGGGGGGGTCATTTGATGATTTCCCATCCGGGAAAAAAAAAAGTAGCCATTTGATAAATGCTACGAACGCCTACGCCGTAGCGTTTCGTAGCGCTACGAATATCACAATTTAAATTATATTTCCCGTTTCAGTAACAATTAAATGTTGGTAATAGGATTTGTGGAATCACCCTGATAAGTAATTCTGTCATTAAGTTTAATTATTTGTAAGGTTTTTGGAAAACCATGTTATTATATCTGAATGTAGTTTGAATTCGGCACGGTTGGCACAGTGGCTAAGCGATTGGCTGCTGCGCTGAGTGTCACGGGTTCGAACCCTGCACGGAAAAAATATTAGTATGACCTACAGGTAGTTGTTCCAGGTCTGGTTGTTTGGGTATGACAAACGACTCAAGAGAAATTCCTAACGAAGGGTACTTAACGTTTTATAAAAATTAAACTCAGACTGCTTACTAAGCGGCAGCTGGTCGAATAAGTAGAATTTGGAATATTGTTGAAATACCCCTAAAATTAGAGTTACAGATCTGGAGTGGACTGTAGAAAAGCCTAACCCCTTGTCCAGGACCTGCAGGCTCAAGCGACACACGTCTTGCGACAACGACTGCGTCTTGAGAAAAATAATGACAAAAGTTGTTGAAAGCATGCCATGTTCCTGGCGGCAAAAGTTCGGGAGTATGATCCCACCATGTCCCGTAATCTTTTCATACTTTAAAGGCAGTGGTGGCAATAGAAGAACCAGCTTTTACATCATGATCTGCCTAACCTTTTCCCAAAAGTATTGGTCCATCCAGTCTTATTGGATTCAGCTGAACACCAGTATGTTATATGGACCGACTTTCTATCTGACTTCCACAACCGAGTTAGAACTAGGTAATACAAGAACTCTTGGTAAGACTGGCTGTCAGACTTTCAGGCCATTGTATACCTGTAACGACTGTCAAAGATTTATAAAAGACAACCGGGGCCAACGGTTTTACGTGCCTCCCTTGAGTCTTGGAGCGATTGCCTATCTGACCTGTACAACTCAGTTAGCGCTGGTTAATACGATACCCCTTGATAAGGCTGGTTGTCAGACTTTCGGACCACTGACTACCTGTAACGACTGGCAAAGATCTATAAATGATAACCGCGTTCAACGGCTTAACATGTTTTCCGTGTCACGGAGGAAACTCGGTATGTATTAGGTGGTCACATCCACGGGGCAAACTAGGCAAGCACAGTTCCAGTTAACCTGCAGATTGACCAAAGTGACTGTTTTCATTATTTAGCGACGAGCTTTTATTTCTTATTTATTTATGTACACTCAAAATACTTAACAAGACATTACATTGAGATAGAAGAGCACAAAGGTTCTACTTTTAGATTGTATATCGAAGAAAAATAACTTGCAATTGGACATGTGAGGTTATATTCAGAGTTTTCCACGCACAGTCTTTGTCAGCGGCCATCAAAGTGACAATGTCCTAACAGATGGTATGTTGGCAAAGGTCGACCTCTACCCGCTCCTCGTTCTTCAATTCGTGCTTGAACTTTTCCTGACATATACACGTTTCATCCTTTTTTGTATTGTGTCGTTGGTCTTCTTCTTCTTTGTTAGAATGTGGGCGATATCTACACTAATATAATATAACTAGCTTGTTCCCGCGGCTTCGCCCGCGTAGATGTCGAAAAATATCCGACGGGAATGTACCGAACAAACATGGTTACTTACCTTCATCCCCCTTTTTAACCCTTCGGGGGTAGAATAGAATTAATTTTCAATCATCAGCTTAAACACAAAATTTGAAGATCCTAACTTCAGAACTGACGGACTTTCAAATAAACTTGCATCCCGTATTTTACCCTGCGTATTTTCGCTGTGTGTTGATGTATCGCCCAGTCAGTCAGTTTACCATTTTATATAGATATATATATATAATAGATAATGTTATAAAGAGGAAAGATTTATATGTTTGTAACGGATAAACTCAAAAACTACTGGACCGATTTCAAAAACTCTTTTACCATTAGTATGCTACATTATCCCTGAGTAACATAGGCTATATGTATTACTAGGAAATCCCAAAATGTTTAAAAAATAAATGTCCACCCGTGTGAAGCCGGGACAGGCAGCTAGTGTTGTATAAAGTAGTAAAATCTTAACTATACTTAACCTTTATTATTGTTTTACTTTGTAACTATTTATCCCAACGTCACTTAGCATTATAAAACATAACAAACATCATGCCTGTGATCTCTGAAGGGTTAAGCAGAGGTGTATCTAATAGTACACCCATATTTCACCAATTAAAGACCCATGTAATAGGGGCAAGCCTATTGCTAACAGCTGGACGCAAATCTAAACTCCGTGTCTAAACTCCGAATAGAAATTAAATAATTAATCTTAATAATTTTCTTAAGTTTATAACTGGCGAAATGTGAGTGTACTACTAAGAACACCTCTGCCTAACCCTTCGGGGATTACATGAGTGATGTTACGTTATGTTATGTTATTTGAGTTCATTCAATTCACCAGGTACAACAAGAATTCAACACTAACTGAGCATTTCCAATATATAAAATCCCAGCCATACGATCATAATTCTAGATTATTACACCAGACTTATATACAATACCTTGCTACAAGAGATTAAAGGTTTCCAACATATACCGGAGCTCGGAGCTTATTGAACCTCGTAGATATACTTTCTATATACGCAGCTTTATCTGATTTAATCCTAATGAAATCACACATAGCAATTATCGGAATATCGAATGATGGACGAATCGGTCACATTGAGTGGTTGTATAGTCTACCAGATCTAAAATCGGTTTAAAGTTTCAAATGTGACTCGATAATGCTAATTTGATTTTTGTGTCATGTTTGTTTTATGATTTTATGACTTAGTTTATGGGATTATATAATACTAACGCCCTGCCCCGGAAATTGTGAAATTGAAGGCAAATGTTAAAAATTTAATGTACCTAAACTTAAGTAAACTTACCTAATCCACTGACACCTGTATAGATTACAAGGCATAAGGAATGTCTGTGATTAATTGCAGGGGGACCAGCAGGGGTTGGGAAAGATCCCCTATGCTCCTATTAAGATTGCAAAATCAAGCGAATAATTGCCGATGTTCGGTATTTGGCATTCTGGCGGAGATCTTTAATGGTGTGCGAGTATCGGTTTCTGTTATACAGGAGGTTTTTAGGGTTCTGTACCCGAAGGGTAACTAACGGGACACTAATAGTAAGCCTCCGATGTTCGTCCGTCCATCTGTCTGTCAGTGGGCTGTATCTCATGATTCGTAATAGGTAGACAGTTGAAATTTTCACTGAATGTTTTGACGGCTCGGTTGGCGCAGTGGCTGAGCAATTGGCTGCTGCGTTGCGTGTCGCGGGTTCGGTCCCCGCACGGAACAAATATTTCTATGATCTACAGGTAGTTGTTCCGGGTCTGGCTGCTTGCGTATGTGAGTTTAAATGTTTGTAAACGCACCCACGATACAGGAGAAATTCCTAGTGTGGGGCAACGTTTTTATTTAAATAAAAATAAATAACATAAATAAATGTCTGTTGCCGCATTAACAACAAATAATAAAATAAAATAAAAAATTAAAGGGGGCTTCACTACTACGATGGTCCGGAACCGTTCATGCGCGAGCCCCTGTAACACAACGACAAACGGCAATCCAAAGACTTTGGATTACTGTTGCTCTTTTACTATTACATAACACCAAAAAGATTCTAGCACGTGTCACAGATTACGTCAATTGATACCACAATATACGCAGCACAACGACTCGTAATACCCTTAAGCCGAAATAAAACTACAAAGAAAAACCTACAGAATAGAATAAGTAAGTACAATAAGACAACAAAGGTCTAAGGTCAGGGACGTATGGGTCTCATAACACAAATTATCAGGGCTGACCCCAGATAAATTGGAACTATTAATTACGGCGCGGCGCTGAAACAGGGTAGGTTTTAGGCTATTGTTTGAGGCTGGCGTGAACACCCCGCCTTTTGTTGTTGCTCGCTTTTTATTGCTAAGATTTTTCACAATGTATTGTGCGTTAACTGATTTTTTTGTTGTTTTTAGGCGGTGTAGTGCTTTTATGTGGATAATTGATCAATGACGCGTCATAAATTATCTGGTGGCAAATAATTATAGTCTTTTTTACGATTTATGTAGTGATATTTTAGATTTCTAACGTCATTACCTATCATGTTAATTTCTTTAGGTGTAAAGTTGTTACAATATATGTATTGTATGAGAGAAGCCCCACGGATGTTGCTAGTGCGTTGCGTCGCCGCATGCTAATTTAAAACACCGTGTGGAATAATAATATCGTTCTGATTTATGTGTGGAACGACTCGGTGTCACCGTCTTGACATCGCAACGTCTCGAGAACGCATCGTGTGGCATTTCTACAAGGGACTTTCTACATAATATGTAAATTAAGGTTAGTAGGAAGTTGATACCTGAACAAAACTAATACTTTCTTTGTCGTGAAAGTAATGAACATGTCGGATTCGGTCATTAGTAGGGACATAAAATGAGTCGCAAGTACGCCAGTGCGTACAGCGTGCTTCTACAGAGCCGTGATGTTTACAGCTCGAGGCGAGGACTACATTGAGTGTCTGATCGCAGCGGAGTTCAGACGTCCCGGAACTGTACCCGATTCATTTTGCCCTGTGTTATTGTGTTAAATTGTAATTTCAAGTAATTTGTTAGTTTAATAGAAACAGTGTATCGCACCCAGAGTATTTTCATTGCACGAAATCCATCTTCTGCCCACATGATGTACGAGTCTAACGGAATAAATCCTGACAATCCAACAAATACATATTTACTTTTTAAACCAGTCTGTGATTTCGGCCAACCCTACAAGAAAAAATAACCAGAACACATAAAATAACCTCACATTTACCGAATAGCACGTAAATATTCACACATAAATATGTGGCATTGAGATTTTCCCTTATCATGTTTATGTCGTAAATCACTTCAAGAGAAACGCGCTGGTGCTGAAAATTGAGCCGCCTTACCACAGAATAGCCCATTGTACGACTCTCAGCATTAAATTGATTTTTATTTCGCGTTTCATTTGCATTTCACACAGATCTACAAAACATTTCTGTTTCAAATCCGAAGATAAAAGTGGAGTAAAATTGTTTTTAGGAAGCATTTAGGGTTTATCGGATTTACCTTTTTGTTGTTGTGTAATTTTAAGTTTACGTGTTTTGAATAAAACGCTTCTCAACTGAGAGGTGAAATAAAGATTCTAATCGTAAAAAAAACTTAATTATTCACATCAACGACAGCCAAACGACCGATTTACATGATGATAAAAAAATTACTTTATAATTCCAAAAAAAAAATACGTTCATCAAAAGTTAAAATTTTGAACACCGCGTTCTAAAATCAAATTCTCTGCTGCCAGTTACAGAAATGGCGGCAACTCGATATCGGAACTTGTTGACATGACCAAGAGTCCGTCCTCTTTCTAATATTAAAAATCCTCGGCTAGATATTTATTGCCACTTTTATTTTTATGACTACAACACCGCGATGTCGTTAAACTTTCGGAAATCAGATTTCCGTCCTTTTTTAACTTCTCATTTTTTCCATCGTATTTAAATATTTTAATAACTGCTATTCAGAATAGTTCGCTCGGATTCATTTAGTGTTTCGTAAAAATGCGAAATAGTTGTTGTTGAACAGGCATTACGCTCTGAAATTCTAAATGCATGTATTTAGTGAATTCAGATCTATATGGTAGATTTTCAGGAAACACGAAATTCATTAGGTATTATTGTCATCGGTAATAAACCGAAATACTGATTTAGAATTTTTTCACAAAAATACGTGATATGTTCAACATGAAATTATTACTATTAGAAAAGATAAAATCCAAACCACTTTACACGTTTATTCCCTCATAATAAGAGCTATTAAGCCAACTATTTAGAAACTGATGAAATATTCAAATATTACCGAAGTTACGTGCTGCCGAAAACAGACATTAAATTAGATGGGGTAAGCTTCAATTTCCTACGCACTTAGTGCTTGACGCTTTTATGCTCGAAATATCTGAACTAAATGTCTGGATGGACAGTCTGGACATTGCAATCGTGCGAAATAGAATACTCTACTCCATTTTGGAGCGAAAATCGTGAAGCGAATATAATAAATATCCAAATTGATACAGTAATACACATATTGGCAATTAGATATATCCCAATCTAGTATCTTCTGTCTGATATAATTCGAACGGTCAAAGAGGAAATTATAATTATCGCACTTGGTAGACATAACGATCTGTAGTGTCGAAATAGCGTAAAATAATTTACTCCATTTTGGGGCGGAAATCTGAAATTATTAAGCTAAATAGTGATATTTGGGTACAAAACATATAAAGGCAATTTAGATATTCCAGTCAAATAGAAAATTAATGAAATTATAAGACTTAGCTGACAGGAAAATTTGGATATCGCAGGCGAAAAAGCTTAGAATATTTTACTCGATTTTGGGGCGAAAATCTAAAATGGTCGAGCTACTGATATCCAGAAAATATTTAGGCAATTTAGATTTACCAATAAAGGAACTTCTGTGTGCTAAAATTGAGGAGCTCGTGGCTAAGTAATAACAGCCGCTCGGATCGATCTTTAGGTTAAGCCGCGCTTGCCTAGGTTGGTCTGTGGATGGGTGACCACCCATTACATACCGAGTTTCCTCCGTGCCTCGGAAAGCACGTTAAGCCGTTGGTCCCGGGTGTCATTTGTAGATCTTTGACAGTCGTTATAGGTAGTCAGTGGCCCAAAAAAGTCTGACAACCAGTCTTACCAAGGGGTATCGTATTACCCAGTACTAACTGGGTTGTGGAGGTCAGATAGGCAGTCGCTCCATGTAAAATACTGGTATTCAGCTGCATCCGGTTAGACTGGAAGCCGACCCCAACATAGTTGGGAAAAGGCTAGGCAGATGATGTGTGCTAAAATTGGACCGGTGAAAGAGGAAATTCTAATATTCACAGTTTCACGCTTAGCAGCTACATACGAGTATTACCGTACCGTCCGTCCGTTCGTGTGTTTTTTGTGTGTTTTTTAATAAATTTCTATACGATGTATGTTGTTCTGAAATAAATGACTTATGTTTTTAAATATGTTTTTTACGCAAACCCTGCGTAGGGAATTACAGCTTTGATAGGGAAAGAAAAATTCGAGTGCGAGCAGGGTTTGAACCTGCGACCTTCCGATTCTGTACACCGGACGTCTTAACCAATTAGACCATCGCACACTACTCACAGCTCTCGAAATTTTAAATAAGACGGACGGTTAAGACGTCCGGTGTACAGAATCGGAAGGTCGCAGGTTCAAACCCTGCTCGCACTCGAATTTTTCTTTCCATATCAAAATGACTTATGACTTATTTGCATTTTTTTGTGAAAATTCAGCTATAAAATTTACTTGGTCTGTCTGTACCCGTGCCTATATCTGATCCATTCTGTCTTTATTTGGGTCACCGTCCATTAGCGACAAGTGACTCTGATTTAACTCGATTAGAAAGAAAAAAACGAAACTGCCAATCTCCCTTCTCGCGCAATTTGCTCTTAACGTAAATTGATTCAATTTTCAAGGCGGTAGCTCCAACGGTCCGTATTACTATCACGTCGGCGAATAATGAACCTTAAGACATTGTAATAAGGGCGCCGTGATGATAGTATTGCTGACTGAAGCGCAAGCGTTTCTGTGTTTTCATCGGTTGTGATTAAAAGAGTGCTTGTTTAATTTCCTGCTGCTCTTTTATTTAAGATAAATCTTTGCATTGTCATGCAGATTTGAGTGCTTCGTTTTAATTTAAATTGAAGTTGACGGACGGACTGAAGTCCCTGAAGGGATCGATTTTATTTCATACAAAGGTCTGTTTTACCCAAGATTTCCTCATTAAAAATCGTTACAGAGATTTAGACGTCTAAACGTGATCAGACAGACAGATCGACTGAGGGTCTTTCAAATTTTTTAATGAATATTTTGGCGCTTGAATTAAAATAAGCAGGAGGACCATACAGCTCTAACCATGATAATAAAAACTAATTCCTTTTTCTTTTTTTCAACAGGTAAGATCCTGACATCAAAGCGATGTTCGAAACTATCTCACATATTATGATATACATATTATGATAGAACCTTCGAGAAAGCAGCCAACAATCTCAACACTTCAACAACATAATAAAGGGTACAAATAAGACAGTTTCAGTATAGAGGAGGAAGTGAGAATTTGTCGTAATTCCGAAGTGGGTAGCGGGAATTTGTCGTGTCGTAATTCCCGTTGATAATTCCCAGGGTATTATGTGTGAGCGACAAATCAAATATTGACACTTAGATACTGTTATTGAGTTCTGTGTTGTATTGAGATTAATGTGGAATGGAGAGATAATTACATTATTGATTAGTTAAGACGTTATAGCTGGTGAATAATTTAATATTATATAAGTTAACATGTATATGTAATTAGTCGTGCTACGGAGCGCAGTATCTTAGGTGCAAAATCAACACATTTACCATATAGCAGTATTTTTTAAATCTTTTTTCGGTGTGGAAAAGAGATGGCGCTAGTCATCCCCTATATCTCTGTCTCTTTTCCAAACAGGAATGACATTAAAACAATTTGACGTGGCTCAAAAGGCTGCCAGGCTTAAATGGGACCGGGCAGGACATGTTTGTCGCATGCCGAACGAGCTGTGTAAAACCTAGGATGGGTTCCCTGAAACAGAGAGTCGAAAGAGACAGCGGGACGAACTGGATGTCTTCCTTGAGAATTGGAAAGAAGTAGCGCAGAATCGTGACCGTTGAAAGGAATGGAGGGAGGCCTTTGCCCAGCAGTGGGACATTATGGGCAATCAATTAGAATAAAAAGTCTTTTCCTCTTGGTCACACGCTCATCATTCAGATCCAGCCTGTCCCTTTGCTGTCCTCCCGCAGCGACGAACTAAGCCCAGGCTCGTATCGTAGTCGCTTAGTTTGTAAGTTGCCTGGAGGCCTTGCACTCGAGGCACCTACAGGATAGTCCGGTTAAGCAGATGACAACCTCCTAAGTTGATCTGCGAGATGACGACATTTAGAAAAAAAAGCCACACGCTCAATCGATATCGACTGTGGATAAAATAATTGAACATGCCACATTGATGTATTAATTTTTTTTAATATATCAATGACATGCCACGACTCGTTACGACGCGACTTTTTATGACGGACACAAGTGACATGTGCGCGTGTCGCAACTCCGATGCCACAAACAGGGCCTGACGCCAGCACATCAAACTACCCGAAACTGTCAAATTTTCCCAATCCACCTTGAACCTAATGCTTTAGCGATAAAGTTGAAAATCTAATAAAGCAATTTGCAGATTGTAGCAGCTTGATGTGCTGGCGTCTATACGTCTTTGAAACAATCAAATGTTTTGACTATTGGCATGGGAGTTAATTAAGAGTCACCTGAACAAGAAGACATTTTAGCCACGAACCATTTTATTCCTTTTATCTACGTATTCAATCTTAACTTGCTATAAATTGCGTGTCGTAAACTGTAAATAAAAATCAGTATTCCATATTACACAGTTGCAGCATGCCATTCGTGCTCCGTCCAAGACATCTCAACAATTTTATGTTCTTCCAGTCATAAAAATAAATAAGATACGGAGAACTGGAACTATACAGTTTGGCTTTTTATTATCACTACGAAAATAAAGCAAAATCTTTATATGTAAGTATAATTGGCGGCAAACTGTTTGTTAGAAGCCCGAAGAAAAAATCCAAAAAAAAACGAAGAAAATAGACAATTTAGACAAAGAGAGAGACAGCTTTCAGAAGCATAACATTCTTTCATACATAACATCGCGCCTGTAATCTCGGAAGAGTTCGGCAGAGGTGTACCTACCTAATAGTAGGTACTGTAACGAGCACCAATATGTAAACACTTAACAATTTTTTAAATTGTTTTTCTCCTACTGTTCTAATTAAAATTTCTTGTTGTTACGAACATAGCATTCTGGAACTCACATTTTTTTTATGAAAAAGATCCTATCTCCAAGTTACAATCGTTATTTCTCCGAAAATTGCTTTTGAATTATAGGAAAGTGTATACATATTAATGCTCCTGACTGTACACTAAAATTTCGCCAGTTACATTTTAGCCCTATCTAAGCCTATTGGCATCAACCGGGCTACCTGGCTGCTACTGAAAAATTCCTCTTAGAACATTTTAGAAGCGTCGGGAACAAAATAATTTCAAGACAATTTCTTCAAAGGAAAATTCTAGAATTTTCTAAACAGATTGACCTTTCATGTTGCGCTAATGGGGTATCCTAGACTGCGTTATTGTTATGGCCAGACGTGCAGACGGGCAGATGATGCTGGCTGCTTTAATGTGCACGATTTGTAATAGGACGCCGGTTTCGTGTGGTCGAAAGTGTAGTTCTGATTTTGAAGTTATTAAAGAAATTGTACAATTGTTGCTTTGGAATTTGATACTATACACTAAGTAAAGTACAGTCATGGGCAATAAATACCTTATATTTACGCAAAATTCAGAAGCGACATGCTCGTGAAATAATGATCGCAACTTTGTGAAAATATCTACCCATTGCATAATACTATGATTTAGAAAAAAACTAAGTTATGTTACGACAGAAGAAGAATGGAAGGCGACTTTTCCCTAGCAGTGGGACTATATAAGGTCTAACTATTCATACACGAAATATTTTCAGGGAATCATCTAACGGCTATTACAAAGCCATTTCAAGGGATTTTTTTTATCTGAGTATATTTTTTTATAAAAATAAACAATCTAAAATTACTTGAACCTTTTTAATAAATACTGGCTCTTTATTTTTAAGCATCCATTACGCTAGTTTACTACGTCGTATTTACCTACTGTCATTGTTAGAATATGGGAGTAATGGTTTTATGCAAAAAGTCTCAAAAAATTTTAGAATTATAATAATTATAATAATGTCGTAAAAAAAAAACACTCAGATAATTTTTTTTTTCGTTGCTATGGCGACTTTACAACTTATAGAAGTTACTCTTAAAATATTTCGTGTATGAAAAGATATACCTTATATAGGCTTAGAAAAAAAATATGACGACATACAATTTTGATCTATATTTCTTGCGAAAAAAGCGTTTTTAAAGCATTTATAATCGTGACTTTCCTATTTCTTTACGAATAATTATTTTAGAGATAGACTTTTTATTAAAAAACTTTACAAATCCTAATAGAAAATTATTATATCATTTAATGAATATTTTTAAATGTTCTTTATATTGTTTTTAGTTTATGAAATATTTAAAAATGTAGAAGATTTGTATAAAAATAAATACAGAAAATAATAATTTAATGAAGTCAATAAAAATTGTTCTTTGAAAAAGTTTATTCCGTGAGAAAGATTGACCATTCAGCAAGGTTGATAACGTGGCTGATTACCGGTTAAGTTGGTAGAACGCCAGCTTGGCCACCAATGTGCAAAGTCAGGTGAAAACGTTCCAAAAATTAAGAAAAAAACTGGCTGAACTATGGTAAAAAGCTCGATATAAGATAGGTGATAATTACGCGGTTCTTTTGATTCAAAACAGATTTGAAACAGTTTCTTCGGGACTGTCGAACTGCATCGTTTCGTTTTGCATGACTTTTCTGGTGGGCGCCACTTTTTATTGTGGCTTTCAAGAGTTTCAGTGGATGGAAATAGTGTGGCGGCCTTATTTAAAAAAAAAAAGGTGGCAATCTAATCCCGAGAGAAAGGATTTCACATTTTTTAACGTGTATTAAAAAGCCATCCTGTACCTATTTTACTTTAGACCCCTGTTTTTGGCATCACCTCAATCCTGCTGCATTTATAATCATCAGTCAACTACTGGACATAGGCCTCTTCGCACGCCACTCAACTCGATTCTCGGCAACTCTCATGCAGTTGCTACCAGCCACCCTGCGAAGATCGTCGCTCCACCGAGCCTGAGAGCGTCCGACCTTACGCTTGCTGATTCGTGGTCTCCACTCCAGAAGACGTCTTCCCCAACGGTTATCGGTTCTACGGCTAATATGGCTGGCCCAGTGGCCGGTTCAGTAATTATTCTGTGAGCTATGTCGAAAACTCTGATTCTCTGTCGGATTACCTCGTTTCAGATGCGATCCCTCAGAGAGACTAGCATAGCCCGCTCAATAGCTTGCTGAGCGACCTTGAATTTTTGGACCTACTGCACCGTGAGTGTCCACGTTTCAGCACCGTAAGTCATAACAGGCAGGACGCACTGATTGAAGACCTGCTGCATTTATACAGAAGCATATTTCCAACTTGTAACCAGACAGCTGGTACGGGTATTTTCTAAAATTAACAGGTGGCAATACTCTCGCCTTTCCTCCCGAACATTACGCACGTTTTAGACTCCATTACGTTTTCACACGTCCTCCCTTATAGCCTGATTAATTAATTTATGGCAAGCCTCGCTTTCACTTTTACCAGGTTCTGATTTTAAAAATACTTTTTTAAATGACTTTTTGTATGTAGTAGGATAGAAGGGTAATATCCTTTAAAAAAAATATTTTTAAATCGGTATCTTTCTCTATTTTAAAAAAACGTTGCCCCACACATGGAATTACTCCTGTGTCGTGTGAACAACTACCGGTAGGCCATACGAATATTTGTTCCGTGCGGTAATCGAACCTGCGACACGCAGCGCAGCAACTAATCGCTCAGCCACTGCGTCAACCGTGCCGTCAATCTAGTTGTAGTAACCCCAACCGGCGCGTGCGTTTATGAATAGATGTGAAAACTTGGATGAGGAGAAAGAAGTACTTAAGGATCGTAGCTGGAGGCGGTTCCGTAGTTTCTGCCCTTTTCCAATATGGGTTGGAGACATTGGAAAAAGGGTGAGTTTACGTATGTATGTGGAACCTCTCATTGAATGTTTTTTCTCACAATGGTTCAGATAGTGAAGGGTACTGTTATCGTTCACTATCCTATGTTCGGTCACGGAACGTTAACTCTCCCAGAATCCCGCTTATCTCTTGATTAGCGTGATAAGCCGTTGATGCAAAACAATTTAACTTGAATTAGTGATACGCTTCGTAAACGAGGTGTATGACACATCGAACTTTGAAAAGAGACTAATCATACAGGAACGAGTGACAGAGACAACAGTCTAAATAGAGGAAGATGTTTTTTTTTAAATTTATATTTATTGCAAAGGATTCACTTTAAGCTGCATCCGGTGAGACTGGAAGCCAGCCCCAACATAGTTGCGAAAAGCCTAGATAGATGATAATTGCGTAGGATTCATTCTTTTATTTTAAGCCTTGATGCACAAAAGTATACTTTGCATGGCCCCAAAAATATTCAATAAATTACCAAATGGAATTAAGGACTTAAATATTATTCAATTTAAAAACAAATTAAGACATCTATTATTGGAAAAATGTTATTATACTATTGACGAATTCCTTAATGATAAATTGTAATTGTAAATTGACATTGATATTTATTTAATTTTGACATTGTACTATTATCTTTATTCCATTCATTATTTATAAGTATACTCAATTGTTAATGTTTTGCTTGCTTTTTTTCTGTTTTAAGTAATGTTGTGTTTTGTTGCAATTATTTTATTTTAAAATGTTGATTATTCTTCTTTTTTATAATAATGACCAATAATGTAAAAGAGTGTACACCTTTAAGGTAGATTTTTGAGGAACTAATTATTTATTATTAAGATCTCATGTAAAATGTACCAAAAATCACACCAATAAATAAATTTGAATTTGAATTTGAAGCCTAGTTTTGCATGAGATACTGTCGTGCCAGTGACACGACGAAGAAGAAGATTATATTCTTTTATTTCACATTGGACATGCGATGCGGAGGAAAATGTAGTGAGGAAAATGTTGAGTATGAATGTAGATGGCTATAAGAGTAGGGGAAGACCAAACAAACGATGGATGGACTGTGTGAAGGATGATATGGCTAGAAAGGAGGTGACTGCTGAGATGACGAGTAATAGAGACGTATGGAAGAAGAAGACAAGAAGAAGACGTATGGAGAATGACGATGATGATGAAGTTGAGAACAATAACAGATGGGTTGTTGGGGTCTTATAACAAGGACTCTAAGAGTTCCATCATAGTTTTCTCTAACAATTATTAGGGGTTCCCCACCTTGTTGTAATTGTAATATTGACAGTCTTATCAGATTTATTTATTTATTATATTTACTACAACATAAGCCATTAATACTAAATTAAGTAATCCTTTTAGAACCACAAACATTCTAACATTATCGTCTTCCATTCATCAGCAAACAAGTCCAATCCAGGGTTGGTCTCCACGAGCTCGTTACGTTTTCAAAAACCGATTTACTTCGCTTTTGCCTGTAACTTCACTCGCGTGGAGGTCAGCATTTTCGGAACATTCTACCGAGATAAACAAACAAACAAACTCACTTTACGAGTGTACTTTAAGTTACGAAAACAACACTGTAAATACGGAAGTTGACAAAGATCTGTACAATGTCGTCTCCACGTAACATCCTAAGGTACTGTATGTAACTTGCTCATTTTATCGAATTGGAGAAGAGTGCACTTTGATGGATAGCGGCCCTGAAAGTTTCTTCTCGTAATTTTTAGAATAGTTTGTTTTTCTTTATTGAAGGTGCGTCATAGCGAAAGTATGATAAATCGTCGAAAATGTTCTTCAATATAACTGGCGAAATGTGTGTGTACGATTAGGTACACGTCTGTCCAGCCCTTCGGGGTTTTAAGGCGTGATGTGTGAGAACTGACTGCCAGATCAAAAGGTGATAATGTACTGATGACTACAAAAGGCGTCCTTTTGGGTACTGTAATTCTGGGCGGCAGAGGCTGACGACCTAAACATTTTATGTTTTTAATGAGTGTATAGTACAAAGTGGCTGATAATGTAAATCTTATCAACACCCGCTGGTTACACAGACAGACGCGAAAAGGTACCTTATTTCATGATTTATGTATTGAAAATTTTCTACGCCGTAATCTGACAGTAAAAAAACCTTCATTTCCTAAATTATTACAATAATAACAGAACATGGAATCCATTCAGATATGTCAACAACCACTTAAAATATTTTGCATACCAGGACAGTAGGACTATCATCAATATTAACAGCCACAAAATGTAATAAAATAAAATAAAAGCGAGATTTATGTCAACTATAAATAATTAGAGGTTCATTATTAATTTACGAAACATCTTTGATTAATGTTTTGTTTATTCAAATCATTTCGTTAACTATTTTTCACGTCAACTTAACTGGCTATAAATTATAAAAGAAATATGTGTTGTAAATAGATTACGAAACTTTCACCCCAGCCTGTGAAAATAATAAATTATGGGAATGTTATTTTCCTTGAAATTGCAGCTGAAAAAAACGTTGTTTAAACTTTTGAACGCATAAACGTACGCGCGTGCCCACCACGCTAAGCCACGATTTCATCTACCATTTTATCACATATTTGTGACGTTTGGCGTACAGGGCTCGCGCTTACTTGTCACTTATTTGTGACAGTGGCGGTATAAAGGTTAAAGAGCTTCAAGGTTTTAGTAGCCTAGACTTCTTTAAAATACCTGAAATATTTGGAAGTTAGCTCAATGACAGAGGGATCTGACTGCTCATTGTAAAATGTACATATTTTTAGGGGTATTCTGATAAATAAACATAGAACATTCGGTACAAATAGGTATATTACTGGATAACAAAACCATTTAACCCATGAAAGCTTCTCCCAAATTACAAACAATGTTCAATATTCCCTTCACGAACGGTACCAGGCCGTCAGTAACAAAAGGAGTTAAGATTAACGACACCAGGTCTATTTTATTGTTATCTATAAAACTATTCGTTACGTTGTATACGACCCTGGTAACTAATAGAAGTTTTGGGGGCTGTTTTGTCGTTTCCAAAGTCAAAAACCCTTGAATGCTCACTGTAGTTAACTACTTTTAGGGTTCCGTACCCAAAGGGCTTAAAATTCTGCCTAAGGCAGACTCATCTGCAAAAAAAAATCAGGCAACCTTTTTTTTTTTTTTTTTTTTTTTTTTTTGGATGGGAAATCATCAAATGACCCCCCCCACTCTGGGCGGAGCGGAAGGGAGTGTCAGACTTGTACTGACTAAAACCCATCCATGTTCCTTCTTTGCCCTTTGTGTTCCAGGGCCACGGTGTCTCTTTCGAACAATCCCGCAGCTCTGGCAGGCATCGGCCCATGCGGACCCCTACTCGGTTGCTGACATCTCTTTGAGGCGCGCGTGGAACACGAACGCGCCGTCGACATGGCCTGTCGTCAGGCAACCCTTGTATTAAGATTTCTAAAAAGTATTTATCATTCGGTAAAAAAATGGAGGTCGATCTTAGGCAGGGTCTCAGAATATATGGTCCGTACCATATTTCTGTGATGATGGCTGTCTACATGAGGAAAATGTCGTGACCAAACTTATAAATATGAATGTAGTTGGGAAAGATTAAAGAAACCATAGATGGGTCGTGGGAAGATGCTATAAAAGGCTATAAAGAGACAACTAGTAGAGAAGTATGAAAAAAGAAGACATGCCGCTCTGACCCCAAATAAATTGGAATAAGGACAGAAGAATTAAGATGGCTGTTTTCATTCCAGACGTTTTGGTTTAATTTAACATTAGGCCTTGTAAGTAGCTAAACTTAATAATATTATGAATAAGGTACCTCCTACGCACAAAACTTCTATTCATCAAATCAGCATCATTGAAAGCAGCTAGTATTCAAACAACATTCAAGAACTTAGTCTAGGGCGCTAAGTTAGTCTTTATTGAGCAAATCTAGGCTTAACCCATTTACATCTTCGGCGCGCGTGTGAAAATTTCAGATCTCAAATGGCCACTCAGATTATGATAATCCACCTCGAGTATTATTTAGATCCATTATTGAAAAGTTTCTGTATCTGCTGTTATCCGATTAATTCAACTTTCAAAGTTATCCTGTATTTGCTTTCATCTGTTCTTCTTTTTCGTGTCGTTGGTTCGACAGTATTTTATACAGGGTGTAAGAGGCAGCCTTCCGCAAACTGACAGGGTGCATTCAGCTTAATCATATTCCATGGGACTTTTTCTCAGGATTTCTTTTTTTGTCGTTTTTTCAGTAACAATTCCTTTATTTCAATGTAAAATTACATTCTTTGTACGCAGCACTACAATTATGTAAATAATACGGCTAAAATTAAAGAACCAACAATGGTTGTTGAAATACTCTAAGGAACAACGCGTGTAATCAGCTGTTCACTTCCTGCCTAGCTACAGAGTTCATCGATCTCGTTATCACGCTTACCGTTCGCTGTGCGTTTTGCCGCGGTAGCGATACATTATGTATGAAGAAAATCTAATTTATTGGATTCCCATAACGTTCCGGAAATAATTTATTGTATCGGTCATCTTAGTATGATATACTGAACTCACCCCATCAGTCTGCGGAGGGCTGTCCCTCACATTCTGCATTTTGTTGGCCCAAAACCTCCACATTAATGGCGTCGGTGGCGGCTACGCAGATCTGTCTTGGAGTGCAGGTTTAATCCAATGAATCCTACTATTATTATAGAAGCGAAATAGTTTTGTTGGCTAGTCCTTTTTTAACACAGGACGGAGCTACAGAGTGACGTGGTTTTTTATTACATAGATAACTTTCGCTTTATTATTTTTGATTATTATTTTGTAATGGATTCATCTGATTTAATTGATTTTTACATTATTTATTATTTTATAACATTACTATTTTTATTGACATTATATTATATTTTTGACATTAATTGTAATGGTGGAATCTTTATTTTTTTTTAATATTTTATCATATTTTTTATTTTGCTATTTAACATAATAACAGGGGAACTGCAAATGTTTTTTTTTTAATTTTCTTTTTGGTTACTGTTATAATAATGATTTTTATTGTAATTTTTTTAATTTTATAATTTAGTGTAAAATTTCGATTCGATTGTTACATGAAATAAATTAAATAAAAAATGAACTTTATGATGCATTAAGTCGGAAAATAACAAAGTTATACCATAAAATACATGGTTCCTCAGAGGTACATACTAAGGGAGCGAAGACACAGGAAAAAGATAATATCCTAGCTTCCTTACTAAAATTATTAATGCGAAAGTAAGTTTATTTGTTACCTTTTCACTCCTAAACCACTGAACCGATCATCCTGAAATTTTGCATATACGTTGTCAGGTGTACAGAAACGGACATATCTTGCATCCCGAAAAAAAGTACTGTTCCCGAGGAATACAACAACAACGTTCTTATGATAATAGATGGCGCCACGTGTCTTCCGAATCATGATTGAATTAAATTATTACAAGCAGAGTACAACCCGAATTGATTGTCAAATTGTAAATTAACGCGAGGGATGCCGCGGGCTAAAGTTAGTTTATGCATAAACTAGCTATCCGCCCCTTCTTCGCAAGGCTTCCTCTTGAACCACTATCTATTACTGAAAATCTGTTGCGTAGTTTTAAAGATCTAAGCATACATAGGGACAGACAGACAGCGGGAACCGACTTTGTTTTATACTATGTAGTGATGTGATTTGCAATGTAAAGTTATATTTTAAATGTTAATAAATTCGTTGAAAGTAGTAGGTTGTAAACTCTAAAGGTTACGGAAGGGTTGACGTGTCGTTTTGAATACTAATGGCCAACTGGTCTATTCCCAAAGGTGTGTTTTTAGTGATTCAGGGTTATTACCACGGTTTATCTTTTTGTTTATAATATTGCGATGATATTGGAAGAAAGTATGAAACAGGTAGGTAACACGAACCGGTGGCTGAGCTCTGTTTTTTTTTTACGCATTTTGGCTTATTTGAATCAATAATATCAATAATGTCCAAGATAAACTTAGCATGCTAATTGAAAAAGCCACATTCTTACTTGTCCGGATTTGGACACACTACCGCGTGTATAATAGGCGAGGGCTGAACCACTGGACGACGCTTACCACACGTAACCTTTCTAATCCTACATATTATAAACCAATCTACGATAACCAAACTTCTCCCATTTTATTTTGCCCATGGAAGTGAACTGATTCCCAAGATACAGGTTCTTTAACTAGTTTGGAAGCCAGGCGTCCATTTAGTTTCTTGCAGCCTTTTTTTTTTATAGCCCCTAATAATAGATGAAGTTATATTAGGCTATAGTTATTGAGTCCAATTAACGATTGTTTATTTATTATTTTATAAACGCGAATGTTTGTGTGGATACATGTTCGATACTCTTTCACACAAACACCACTAAGAGCAAGTTATCAGAATAATACATAGGATACAATACACAAAAACTTAAAAACTAATCGAATTTTTGCAGGCGGAAGTTAGTTTTTAATATCGAAGGCTCTAGTAGGAAAAAACCTTTGGGAAATTCTCTTATTATCTTTACAGGAACACATGTTTTATGATAATGTTCGTATCACAAAACCTTATCATTGTTATCAGTGTCGATATTATTTTAAGGTTTAATCGATTTGATAACGAGCCTAATCCTGATTACACCTGCAGTAAAAAGTTAACCTGTTGCAAGGAAGTGATAATTTTGACGTCCCTCATGAGTTGAAGTACCTATGCTGTATTGGGTGCTGGTTGTAAGCAGTGACAGCCTAGTGGTGTGACCGTCGGACTGCCAAGTCACAGGTCTCGAGTTCGAACCCAAGGCACGCACCTCTGATTTTTCGGATTCATGTGCGTATTGTGTAATCATCACTTGCTTCGGTGAGGGAAAACATCGTGAGGAAACCAGCATGTCTGAGAGATATTTCTTGACGGCATGTTAAGCCAAGTCACAGGCCCATGGGCGGCATAAAAACTCTGACACCAGGTTTGGAACTAACCACACGATAAAGAAGAAGATTGGGTGTAAAATGACATTAAAAAAGCCAAAAGACACTTGTATTCATCATTGCGATATTTTTTTTTGTTCTGGAGCCCTTCTAGGTACGGAGATATTGGAGGTCAAAGTTCCAACATTTTTTTAAACTAGTTTTTAATGTCTCATCATGCAATTTACTTTTAATACCTCCATGATCTCTTTACTATTAAATGCATATGCAGCACAATGTTTTGAGTGCGTTACATGGAGTCCCACCACAAAACGTTATGACTTCGCAACCTTACCCTTCGGGTCCGTTTACCTTGTATTCATAGAGGAAGATTCTTTTTCTTGGAGAACTAAGGAATAATAAGATCCTGGGTTTCATTCTCAGATTAAAGTATTATTGAGTTTTTCCATCGGAATTTATCACTGGAAGCCCGGTGACTGGATATGTGCCCGGATGATAGTAATTGACTCGTCCCTCTCTCCTCGGTTGCCAATCTTCTTCTTTATCGTGTGGTTAGTGCTTAACCTGGTGTCAGAGTTTTTATGCCGCCCATGGGCCTCTGATTTAGCTTTACAAGCCGTTGAGAATTATCTCTCAGGCATGCTGGTTTCTTCACGACGTTTTCCTTCACCGAAGCACATGATAATTATGGATCACATGGAACCGAAAAATCAGAGGTGCATGTTTTGGGTTTGGTTGTCGATGAGTGGATTACAAGATACCCAAAACAGATGCAACGCTGTTTTCAAATCCTTTGGTGAAGTTGGTAGGGTAATTTAACAAATGTAAGTTTGATTCTCCACTGAAACGAATTCGTACCTACCTATATTAAGAAAACAAAACTGTTAACTACTGGACTACACTTTACCTTAGTTATGTATTTATTCAATAAGTGAACAATGTATGTTCTTTTAGAATAAATAAAGAATCATTAAACCCAAACGTGTAAAGTGAAGCAACACGGGCCTCGCAGTATCCGACACAGAATAACCATGAACATTCTCCTGGACATATTGAATTTCATCTGGAGAAAGCGCAACTTATCTTCTTGTTCCGTAAGTACTTTTCTTTTAGTCGCCACAAAAGATGAATTCCATGTAGAATAATATTGTTTAATTTGTTCTTTTATGTACGAGGATTATGTAAAAATAATGGCCGCTGTGGAGTTCAAACGTAATCAAAATGTAGAAAGTTGGTATCCTCATTTATCATTACATTCCGTCTGTCACTCGGAGACAAAGTTGAAAAGTTACAGTCAAGTGCTTGTTATTTCCTCATTTAAGTATTCTTGCTTATCTGTTTTCCCTTGTTAAAGTCCTTGACGTTAACGAGGGATTACAATATCTGTACAAATTGTATGCAAGCCTAAAGCGCAGGCCACACCGCCAGCTACCGAGCGAGCGAACGAGCGTGCCGAGCAAACATCGTTTCACCTCTTTTCATACTTTGGTTCACAATGCGAACTAACGAAAGTTCGACACTTTCGTTAGTTCGCGAACGAAGTTTAAAAAGAGTCTCGCCCGGCTCGATCGCTCGCTAACTCGCTAGTTATTATCTCAATCGCCTTAGGAAAATTTTAAAAGACTGACATTGTTGGTTTTTGGCCCTGAATATTTGAAAGCCCTTTATGATTGTCTTTCCGAATAAAGCCTAATTCTGAATATAATCTTACTATTATTGTAATTGTAAATGTTTAGATTAATGTTTGTTACTCCATTACGCAAGAACGGCTGAACGGATCTGGATGATGATGGCACAGAGATAGCTTATAGTTTGGATTCTGGAATAGCACATAGGCATTTTATTCCGGAAGTGCGATCCCGTGGGCGATTTCTGAACTCCGAAGCCCCAGGCAGTTAATAGTGGGTAATACGATACTCCTTGGAAAGACTGGTTGTCAGACTTTTCGGGCCACTGACTACCTAACGACTGTCAAAGATCTACAAATGACTCCCGGGACCAACGGCTTAACGTGCTTTCCGAGGCACGGAGGAAATTCGGTAAATAATGGGTGGTCACCCATCCACAGACCAACCTAGGCAAGCACGGCTTAACCTAAAGATCGACCCGAGCGACTGTTATTATTTAGCCACGAGCTCCTCTCCGAAGCCCCGGGCATAAGCAACTATTTTATACAATTTTCTAAATATTTTACACGCAAACACTGCGTAGGGAGTTACAGCTGTTTGATATGGAAAGAAAAAGCAAGTAAAGGAGAAGCTGTGAGCAGGGTGCGACGGTCTAATTGGTAAGACGTGCAGTGTACAGGATCGGAAGGTCGCAGGTTCAAACCCTGCTCGCACTCGAATTTCTCTTTCAGTAGACTATTTTATACAAATAAATAAACTTGAAGGGTCTGTTTGTAATTTAAAAATAACAGGTTTTTACTGAATGATGTGAAAATGTATACGGTATTTATAACAAAAAATATTTATTTTTAATTTTAGTCTGTCTGTTTGTTTCGGCTAATCTCCAAAACGGCTGGACCGATTTTGACGTTTTACTGGTAGAAGCTGATGTTATAAGGAGTAACGTAGGCTACTTTTATTTTAGAAAAAGGATTAGGGTACCTTGCAAAAAAATCAAAACACATGAAACTGTGAACAAAATCCGATTCAAATAGCGTAGTAATATTTTTATAAAAATTTCACGCGGACGATAGTCGTGGGCAGCATGCAATAACAGTATAATAATTTGAGCATTTGTGCCGTGCACTAACTGTATGAAAAAGCCTGTGAACCTCAGAAGCAGCCACTCATTCAGTCTGTACCCTTTCCATGAACCTAATCAACTTAGTTTCCATCTCAGTTTTGATAAAGTTGATTAAAATCTAGAATAATCTACTTCACCGCCCTTTCTCTATCAATTTCAAAGTTTCAAGCATTATTCTCTATTTTAATCTAGTTGCTTTCTATTATTAAGTTCTCGAACCGAGGTGTCATGATATATTAATGATATAGCTATCTAAATTCCCTTCTAATTGACGAACAGACACCTACATTTCACGCATCAAAATTAAAGCAAATATCATCAATATGACATGCCAAAACCTACTCAATTTCTACAGCACTACAGTCCAATCTCCAGCAAATATTTCTCTTATATCAAATTGAACTTTATGTAGAAGACAATACAGTCGTAATTGCCTTGGCATTTCATAATGAATATTAATAGAGATGTCCCCACATACAATATTAATTCCTTCAGCAGGATTATGTCACGTTCAGGGTTTTATTGCTTCCTGAGAAAAAGTAATTAGGAACCGCTTTATGGCTCGGCTTATGATTAATTAGGTAACGTAGAAATGATGTCTGGCTTGATTTTTTAATGGTTTTAGAGTCTTTTTATGAGTGTTTAAAATGACTTCATTGAGATGCAGGAAAGGTTTGAATTTACCCTTTCAACTTAATTGTTTTGATTTGAAGATTATTTTTACTGAGTTTGTGTTTGCAGTACTGTAATCTGCAATAGGTACCTGCGTAGTAATAAAAAACGATAATAATCTTACTACTAATGTACATGCGAAAGTTTGTGAGGATGTAGGGATGTTTGTTCCACTTTCACGGAAAAACGGTCGAACGGATTTAGGTGAAAATTGGCACACAGATACTTTATAATCTGGATTAACATATAGGATACTTTTTATCCCGGTAACACGATCCCGTGGGATTATTACTGAACTCGGCGCGGGTGAAGCCGCGGGTATAAGCTAGTTTAGTAAATATGATATTCTGCTTAGGAACTTGTTAGGTATCTCATAGACAGAACATTTGAAGGTTGAATCCATACAACTTCGTACAATATGTAGCTTTTAAGCACGATTATCTACACATAGCGTGACGACCTACTAAGTACACACTCACCTCGTTCTGACATTGAAAATACAATATTAACAAAATTTTAAAAAATACATGCTATAATTAAAAATAAATTAACAAAAATAGCATCAAAGGAAAGGGAAAAATGAAAGAATTACGTCAACAGCCATTAATTTAATTATAATAGCGTGCCCGCTCTGATTAGGAAAACAAAATGGCGGCGGTAGGAGCAGTTAGCTGTCAGAAATTATAAAACTAAACCCAAAACACTTCCTTCTTTTTTTGAATGGGGTATATTAAATAAAACTAAGTTAGTTTAATTGCTTTTCTGTGTAGTTATTGGGTAGGAGATCCCATGGGAGTAATAATGTGTTCATAATGAAGTAATACGGGAAATTGTTCATGTCGATTTACCATGGTTGACACATTATAGGAACATAAAGATCTATTCTTGTTTTCTTACCTTGTTCGGTGGAAATTCCGTCCCACAGAGGAGTACGCTTATGTCGCAGTAGTGAACACGTTGTTGGCTGACTATATTTACTTACTAGCTGAAGCTGTTGCCCGCGAACTCCGTCCACGTTAAGTTATTAAAAACATATTACTGTATGGTGCACTGGCGGTACTGTATGGTGTCGGACGTAAAGAATAGCACCATCCCATATCTTCCCGTGGGTGTCGTAAGAAGCAACTAAGGGACTTACCAGAGAATGGGCAGCAGCCTTCTCTGTGCGTTTTATAACAACCGTACTCTGAACCCCAACCCGCCTGCCAAGCGAGGCGATTATGGCAAAACCCTCCCTTTGGGGGAAGGCCTATGTCCAGCAGTGGACGTCTTTCGGATGAAACATATTACTTACGTATACATATTTGAATTTTACGGCGCTGCCAAGGCCGGCCTAGAAAGAGATGGCAAGATCTAGACGCGCATCACGAAGGCTGGTTCGAGGTGGCGCAAGAGTACCTGGAAGGATATGGGGGAGCCTTTGCCTAGCAATGGGGCATACAAGGCTACTGAAAAAAAAAATGAATCGGATTTTTATACAGAAAATCAGAACACAACAACACTGCATTCAACCTGTGAAGTGCCCTCTTGACATTTTCCTGATAAAACATGAGTAAATATTTCCATAATCGCACCGCTTGAATGGAGGGAAACAGCAATTTATCATCACTGGCCATTTGTAACATTCCTCAAAAGAAACGTATTTTACTGGTCGGCGGCAGTTGACAATGTACCGGAAATTTATTGTTGAAACCCCAATGGTTCTTGGCGCCACCATTTTCGTGAGTTTTGTTTTCAGATTTATGAGTTGTAAAAAAGTTGATAAAAAATTACAGACGTGCGCACATCAAGCTACTACAATCTGTCAAATTTCTTTAATATATTTTCAACTTTATCGCTGAAGCATTAGGTTCAAGGTTGATTTGGAAAATTTGACAGTTTTGGGTAGCTTGATGTGCTGTACGAATTCCTATACTTACTGTACTGAAGTTTGGATGACATTAGTGTTTTGATTGACAGAAATGAAGCCTGTCCATTGTTTGTTGCAAATTGTCTGCCTCTGTACAGCGTATCAAAATAGTCCATCGTCTGCTTAGCGCCTAATACGGAATTGGTTTAGGCTGTGCGCATACTTCAGTAAAGACTGCGTCGTAGGTCGCAGGCGCGGCTACTGAGCATGAGGTCCTGGGTTCGATTCGATTCCCGGGTCGGGCAAAGTCTTATTGTGTTTTCCACAAGAATTTAAAAGGGACTTAAACATAACTGGCGAAATGTGGGAGTACTATTAGGTACACCTCTGCCTAACCTGTGATGTTATGTATTTATGTGTCAGTCAGACTGCCGCCAATTTAGGAAGCTAATTGTGAATCCACAAATTATTTTATTCACAAAATCTCACAACTTCAAATCAAATATCTCCTCGTATTGTGGGCGTCCCTTACGAGCGAATTGCGGTACCTATATAGGTGGAGGTACCTAAAAGCTTCCTGCCTTAACGAGTGGGGGCGATAATTCACGGAAAATGGCTCCACATGACAGACACTACGGCTGATGACCCCTGCTCGGTTTAAATAGCAGTAGCGAAGGGTTAGTTTTTGTAAGAGGTAAGCCGGAGTAATGTAATGTAATGATTTTAAGAATATAAAAATAGTAGAACCCGGTATCGGGAACAGGGTCCAAACTACCGGTGGTCTGGGCTCCAGAGAGAGGAACCTCCTAACAATACGAGCCGTGTCCAGGAGTATCGCTTTCTGAATCCAGCCCTTGATCCAGCTGCCTAACGAGAGCCTCCTGAGATATTGATCGAGGTTCTTGGCAATTAATTAAGCCATTGGCGGATAGTTTAGTATTGGTTGTATATTATTATTAGTACCTAGTTATATTTAAAGTACTTAACTAAAAAAATAATTTGTAAATAATAAGTGCAACGTGTGATTTAATAATAATTAATGTAGTGAGATGTTATTTCGCTTATTTAGTCACCCATGTATACTCAAAATCTATCTCTCTCTCTCTCTCTCACACACACACACACACACACACAAAACACAGATGCACCCACACGCATACAATTGATCGTATTTTCTTCTTTTTTTTTCTCTTTTTGTTATTCACCTATTTGTAAGTTTATAATGTTAGGGAAGAGCGGAGCCTTCATCTACAGGCATTTTTTATGTCTAAATGGAGACTCCTCGACATGCAATGTAAGCCAAAATGATATGAAATTAAATTATTTTATTTATTTAAGTGTTATCAATTTTAAAAGTCAGTGGAATTTACGTTGGCTATGGTGCCCTGCGCTTTTCTGCTAATCCAACAGGCAAACATGGTTACAATGCCAGAACGTAATTTTACCCGAAAATAAGTAATACTTTCAGCATCTATAAAAGTTGAACCAATAAAAACGAATTACGTCTTTACCGAACTCTGTCCGTCGTCGAATTCGTAAACAACGAAAAATTCTTTAGGCATAAAACTCAATGATTGTGGATAAAAGAAATCTATTGAAACACAGACGAAATTATTTACAGCACAAAGGAGTTCGTTAGGACATCTTGTATCGTCTGGGATTATTGGTAATTTTATATTCTTGTGAACTGTTAGGACCTTGACTTTTGAGGTAGATACAAAAATAGGTGAAGTGATTTTTCCAATGTCTTTTATCCGTGGAATAAAATTGACGTAATCGACCTTCGTTTTCGTTTTTTCGGCAGTTTATACATACAAAAATTGCCAAAAAGGACGTTGGGAAAATAAGTCTTTGTATTTATTTGTCAGCCACGATGGAAATAACAAATTAATCAGTTCCTTGATTTTTTTTTTTTTTTTTTTTTTTTCAGGGTTTTTTTTACTTCATTTTGATCGCCTTGAAAAGTTCCCAACACAATGTTTTAATTAAATTAATACCCATAACCTAACCCTTTCATTCTGGCGGCCGAAAACATGACACGCGGGGTTGCGATAGTCGTGGAGAGGATCCGGCAATTGGGTCTCGAGGTGGCATTGCACAAGTCCGAGGCCATGTGTTTTCATGGGCCTCGGAATGCGCCACCGTCGGGATCCCTACTGACGGCAGGAGGGGTTTCCATCGGCGTCGGGTCGACGTTGAAGTACCTAGGACTCGTCCTCGACAGCCGGTGGAACTTCGTGGAGCACTTCCGACGTTTGGCTCCCAAACTGGAACGGACAGGGGCTGCCTTCAAGCGGCTCTTGCCCAACCTGAGGGGTCCAAACGCCTCCTGCCGGAGGCTATACGCCGGGGTCGTGCGGTCCATGGCCCTTTACGGGGCCCCGGTGTGGGCGCGTTCTTTGAGGCGGCAAGCCGCCCACTACCTGAACGCGCCCCAAAAAGTGATAGCCATAAGGCTAATCCGGGGGTACCGCACGATCTCCGGCGAGGCGGCTAGCCTCCTTGCCGGATTGCCGCCATGGGATCTGGAGGCGATAGTCCTCGCACGCCTGCATGAATGGCGCGAGGAGGCACTACGTCGGGGGGAGACTCCGCTGCCGCGGCAAATTGCCGCTCAGCGGACAGACCTCCGGCGTGATCTCATGGCGACATGGAGAGAGTGACTAATGCAACCCAGGGCACGCTACCATTGTGGCGATAAGTCCCCTCTTTGAGGAGTGGTTAGAGAGGCGCCACGGCGCCCTCACCTACCGCCTGACGCAGATCCTCACCGGACACGGTTGTTTCGGGAGGTTCCTGCACCGAATCGGGCGGGAGGAAACGCCCGGGTGTTTCCACTGCGAGGATCGTCCGGAGGACACGGTGGAGCACACCGTAGAGGTCTGCCCCGCTTGGGCGGAGCACCGCCGTGTCCTTGTAGCGGCGATTGGCGGCGGCGATCTCTCGCGTCCGACCCTGGTTCAAGCCATGGTCCGGAGCGAGAGGGAATGGGAAGCCGTCACCACCTTCTGTGAAGCAGTCATGCTAGTGAAGGAGGTGGCGGGACGTGAGAGGGAAAGAACCTCACGTCCCAGCCGCCGCGGGAGACGCCCTGGGCGTCGGGGGTCACGTGGTGGCTCCCTACCACCGTAGGCGCGGGCCTGTGGACGGCGAGTTATGGGCTAGCTCGCCGTCCGGCCGTCTTATGACGACAGGCCGTGTCGACGGCGCGTTCGTGTTCCACGCGCGCCTCAAAGAGATGTCAGCAACCGAGTAGGGGTCCGCATGGGCCGATGCCTGCCAGAGCTGCGGGACTGTTCGAAAGAGACACCGTGGCCCTGGAACACAAAGGGCAAAGAAGGAACATGGATGGGTTTTAGTCAGTACAAGTCTGACACTCCCTTCCGCTCCGCCCAGAGTGGGGGGGGGGTCATTTGATGATTTCCCATCCAAAAAAAAAAAAAAAAAAACCCGTGTCAAACTTGACAGGTTACATGGCGGGTACAAATTGTTATTTCAAAACTGTAATAGCTTACAACTTTTTTACTATTTCTGATAACATCAGCTTATGTAAAAAATCGGACAAGTACGGGTCGGACTCGCGCATGAAGGGTTCCAACCCTAAAAATGATGTGTCATAATAATATCTTGTGGGAAAGGATTTTCTGTTAGGGAAATTTTGAATGGCCATGTTCAGAGTGACGCTGAAGTTTTTTTTAAACCGTACCGTGGCTGCGTTTACAAACATTTAAATATTTACAGTGAGTACCTCTTGGTATTTTTAGGCTATCAAATAAAAACAGTGAGGTTTATTCCGTCAGACATAAAATTCAAAATTATTATATTATGGCCTCGGCAACCGGCAGCTACGTCAATATAATTATTATACTAGTTTCGTAGACAGGTGGGAGTTATAAAATAATATCAGAGTTGGGTGTTGAACGTCCAATCTTTTCTAGATTTTTATTAAGTTCAAAACGCCAGGGTAGCCCGCGAACTCTAACTTTCCATAGGTTTTTTGAAATTAACAAATATGGGGAGAAGAAAGAAAGTAAGAAAAAGTAAGTGTAAGCTTGTGCGCGTGTGTGTGTGTGTGTGTGTGTGTGTGTGTGTGTGTGTGTGTGAAGAGTGTGTGGTAACGTAAGTGATTTTAATTCTGTAAATACATGCGTATAGCGGCCGCAAATCATATTTTGTTCAACACACAACCTGACACTGACCGGCAAATTGTAAAAAACAAAAGAACATTTTAATTTCTCGGTCTACGCTGGCGAAAATCCTGGAAGGCATGTTACTAACATTCACGACAGATACAAATACAGCAAATTTGTTTATGCATCTTTTGAATTATTTAATTCAGTGGTTTTTTAACAATTATTTTTATTTAGTTTCCTACGACTTGCTATTACTTTAAGAAATACTTGCCTTAATGTCAAATAGCTTTGTTATATACAGGTTGGACGGGACACCGAAATTTATCGTAGGTTATTAAAAAAAAAATCAGCTATTCCATACATTTTGACTGTGTAGGTATTGCACTTTTGTATGAAAAAGCTGTTTTTTTTTTAAATAACCGATGAAATGTCTATATGGGAGGGAGGGGGGCTCAGAATGATGTAATTACTGAATACGTGGTAACCGTTTCGCGTCGCTGTCCTTTTCACCCCGCATAGTCTTCTTCTTAAATTGAATGCGCTTACATCTTAATAAGGTTGTAGGTGAAGAAACAAAGGGATATGTGTGTGTCTATCTGGAGGCGTAGTATCCTCTACAGTAATTATATCGAGAGATAATTAGAAACTAAAGTTTAACAATAGAGAGAGCAAAGCAACCACAGCACTGTTATTTGTAATAGCTTCTCGAAACTTGTTCTAAATTATATCAGATGTCCTAGTACACACGGCGGCACATGAAGCTGTACATTTCCAGTATAACTTGGCCTCGGTTTGTGTAGATTTTCTATACAATGAGCGATCCGCATAAACTGGTTTTGTATAGCTTGATTGGCCGACGTGCGTACGAGCGCGCGGTGTAAACGTAACGTAGAATACGTCGACACAGATTTGATAACATTAAAAACAAAATAAACCACACTGCACTCGTTTTCACAATTTATTTTCCTGATCGAAAGTCGATTGAACCTCATCGTGTGTGTCTTATGAGATAGATTCTCAGTTATTTTATTCAAATAGTATTGCCACTTTTATCGGATTGCACGGAGGGGTTAGCTGTACGTTGCACTTCCAATCAGATAAAATGGTGCCTTTAGATATTGTCTACGAAAAGAAAAGCTTATAAGGTTTGCATTCTTGCGAAATGAGGGGTTTTGTCTGCATTGAGCATATTTTGTTTAGCATAATAATGTATTTTGAATGTTTTTATTTTGTTGGAAACTAGGTATTATCTTGTATCTAAGAATAAGTCGTCAAAATTAGTGTATAAGTATCAATATAAAACTTGCTTAATTGCAGTGCGTGCTATATCATACACATATAGGCATATATTCAGACTATTTACGTTCCGACTCCAGGGATACAAACCTCTTGTCTGTTATAGAGAATAGTCCATAAAGGTGAACGCAGACCTGGCCGCACAGCACGCGCCGCATTCGAATTCTTCATATGAAGTTCTATGCAGTCTCGCACATCCAACCGCGCCGCAATACCTGAAGCAGCTAGAAGAAGGCGACTGCGGTGCGTGCGGTGCGGCCAGATCTGCATTCACCTTTAATCACCTCACGGACTCGGTACGCGGAGGTGGATATCATTATGTCCCAAAGTATTTGGTTCCAGGGCAAGCTAGATATTATACCTACTATTTCATATTTCTTAGGTATTTATGGGAAAATAAACTTCTCAAAATATAGGTAGTAAGTGAAATGCTTAAAAACGTATTTAGTATAAAACTCCCTATAGAGTGGAAGCGCCAGGGTGGCCCGCGAAATTAAAAAAAAATCTTTTTGTTGATGAAAAATGAGTCGCGCAAGTAACACGTATGTAGTTAGTTCATCATCATCATCATCATCATAATTATCAGCCTATAATGTTCCCACTGCTGGGACACAGGCCTCCTCTCTATGATAGGGAATGGGCTATAATCCACCACACGGGCCCAGT
Source organism: Noctua janthina (assembly GCA_963576755.1). Lineage (NCBI taxonomy): Eukaryota > Metazoa > Arthropoda > Insecta > Lepidoptera > Noctuidae > Noctua > Noctua janthina. Next base: position 14,797,575 of record OY755055.1, read on the forward strand.
GCGGGTTGGTAGATGTCACATGTCTTTGAATTTTTGGTTCTAGGACATGCCGGTTTCCTCACGATGTTTTACTTCACCGTTTTGAGAGTAGTGATGATGAAATAATTTACAAAAAGTAATGCGCCTGCCTGGGTTCGAACCCACGACTTACTGTTCGTAAGTCGGGGCCGCCACCACTGGGCCATCGCTGCTCTCAATGTAGTTAGTTACAGAATTAAAATCATTCAAATCACGAATACAACTCTCTAAGCTCATTTAGACCCATTCCATAACTATTTCATAAGAAAATCATTCAATTCAATTTCGCTTCCACCTTAACGTCAAAAATTAAAAAGATAATAATATCTATGAATAGTCAACAACAAACTTCAGACCGGCAATGTATCTTTCTGTTTATCAAATTAGATATAATTAACTAAATCTCTCTGAAACCTGAAGCCCGAAGGATTCACGCTAGGTGTAATATTTGAGCAGGATTATTTGCTTTGGTTTAATAACTTGTCACTCCGCATTTGAGCAGACTGGCTTAAATGTGGTGTAATTTTACATTTTCAGATGTAATTTTGAATTTGTATATTAGTTCTGATAATATTTTAGACGCTAATATGTCTAGTTTATATTGTTTTTGTTTGTAATTCTAGTATGTAGCTTTATTTTAAACTGGGAATGAGATGTTCGAAAATTCTAAATTCGATCGAACCTCAAAATTAAAATTTAAGCGGAGATATAGTACAAAAAAAGTAAAATTGAAAATAGAACAGCGGTCATCTGAATTCTTAACCCATCGAAAGCAATATCGGGTATCTGGAGTCTAAGTGGCCCTTGCAAGGGTTGGGATCGAAGGCAATTGCTCTTCGTCGGTCAAAATAACCCTAAGATATTTACGGCTAAGCCTCCTTCGTGAATGAAACCAAGAAACTCATTCGTGTCCATCCGTTCAGACTTCGGTTTTGCTAATTGACCGTTCGGCAATTTCCGGAGGTTCATTGGTGGAATTTCAGAAGCTAAAATGACTCATTAAAATGGGGTGAAATAACGAATATTGTAATAAGTACTTTGCATATTTATGAATGTCGTATAATATTTTAATACTTTGTTATGGGTATTGTATAATTGCCTTCGTTATTATTTTCATCGCTTTATTCGTGTCGAGTTTCAGTAAAGTCGTTAATAAAATAATCCATCAGTTCGTGATCAAGTTTCATCGTTGAGTCCCTGAAGCTTCCGATAACCGGTTGAAACCGGGTGAAAAAGATCACACAGTTTGGGTATTAAAAGGTTGTTTGTACAGCGCAGTTTTTGAAGAATTTTACTCTAGAAAAGGTATTGAAGTGTGGTTAACATCGTCCAGTGTCAACTTAATCACTTGTCAAAACAATGAGTCCCGTTCTTGTATTTTTTACGGCGTGGAGTTAATAACCTCCATTGGTAGGAAGATCGGTTTTCGTTTTATTATTATTTTCTGGGTAGTTTACACTGTGTAAGAGTAGATGTTTATCATAATTCTACACTATCTGACCTACGCAACTTCGCCTGTGTATGGAACTTTCCCCGTTTTTGCAAAATTTTTGCTCCGCTCCTATTAGTCGTAGCGTAATGTTATAATAGCCTATATAGCGTTTCTCAATAAATGGGCAATCCAACACTAAAATATTTTTTCAATTCGAACCAGTATTTCTTGAGATTACCGCGTTCAACCAAACAAACTATTCAGCTTTATTATATTATTATAGTATAGATTTACAACAGAAATAGGAAGCTTTTGGGTTTCACTCTCAGGAATTTCTCAGTCCGGGTGTCTAGATTTTTGGTCGGTTGCTGGCAATATGCTCGCCCCCTATTACATAGGACTTAAACGTTTAACTTTTAATATATGAGTACCGTATGTGCACCTCTGCCTAACCTTACAGGAGTTACAGTCGTGACGTTATATTATTTAGGTACAACAAAATACATTTTCCTAACAGAATCTAGGTAAATTAAAATGCACGCTAGAAAAATAAGAGGGAGCCATCTTTTACAAGCGTACGTTCCACAATGACCCTAGAAGAAGCTTGAATCGCGTCGTGAATGCGACTCATTCATAAGCTGAGCATTCATACCGTCTGCCACTTGATTACAGCATGTTTCTTATTTCATGCGAGATATATGGGAATTTAAACATGTGTTACGTTTTATTTTATGGTGGATTTCTGTGGAGGTGGAGATCTTTCTTGGTACTGTAGTCATCATCTGCCTAGCCTTTTCCCAACTATATTGGGGTCGGCTTCCAGTCTAACTGGATGCAGCTGAATACCAGTATTTTACACGGAGCGACTGCCTATCTGACCTCCACAACCCAGTTAGTACTGGGTAATACGATACCCCTTGGTAAGACTTGTTGTCAGACTTTTTATGCCACTGACTACCTAACGACTGTCAAAGGTTTACAAATGACAGCCGGCACCAACGGCTTAACGTGCTTTCCGAGGCACGGTAGGAAACTCGGTATGTAATGGGCGGTCACCCATCCACAGACCAACCTAGGCAAGCACGGCTTAACCTAAAGATCGACCCGAGTGGCTGTTATTATTTAGCCACGAGCTCCTCAGCTAGAAGTAAGCTTCTTGGTACTGTAAGTAAGTACGCAAAATACCATCATGCTTACTTTCCCCACAGAAAACAGAAAGCTCCTAGCTTTATCTAATACTAGCTTATGCCTGCGGCTTCGCCTGCGTGGGGTTCGGTAACTGTCCAACGGGATCATACTACCGGGATAAAAGAGCCCTATTTGTTAATCCAGGTTATAATCTATCTATGTGCTAAATTTCATCTAAATCCGTTAAAAAATTTTCGCGTGAAAGAGTAACAAAGATCCATCCATTCATCCATCCTCACAAACTTTCGCATATTTTATAATATTAAGTAAGATGTTTAAATTTTTGCTAGTTATCAAAAAGTGTATTAGTGTAGCAAGCGTAGCAATACGTTTCCACGTTTCATGATTTTCCAGGTGGAGCTCGTGGCTGAATAATAACAGCCGCCCGCTCGGGTCGATCTCCAGGTTAAGCCGCGCTTGCCTAGGTTGGTCTGTGGATGGGTGACAACCCATTACCATACCATACCGAGTTTCCTCCGTGCCTCGGAAAGCACGTTAAGCCGTTGGTCCCGGATGTCATTTGTAGATATTTGACAGTCGTTACAGGTAGTCAGTGACCAGAAATCTGACAACCAGTCTTAACCAAGGGGTATTGTACTACCCAATACTAACTGGGTTGTGGAGGTCAGATAGGCAGTCGATCCATGTAAAATACTGGTATGTAACTGCATCCGGTAAGACTGGAAGCCGACCATAACATGATTGAGAAAAGACTCGACTGATGACGATTTTCCACATTTGAGTAGGATTTGGCAATCAACTTTATTGGACTTGTAACATATCTTGCCTATCTTGTTATTTGCACATTACTGAAGCTGATGGACGCTACTGAAATTACCAAAGATGTTGCCAAATGGGCTGAATCAATTTAGATGACTTGTTCGTCAACTGGCGACTGTGAAACTCGCGCGTGCGCGCGAGTTGACACCTTGCGATTTTACCTATTTTCTTTGTCGTCAACTCGCTCGCACATTATAAAGTACAGTCAAATAAAAACGAATTGAAACCAATCACTATAAATAACCGCGCTGGCTGATTCGGTTAAGTACCGACTATCTACTTAGATTTCGGGATACGGCGAGGGGGATGCGGCCGACGACGTATGATACCCAAGCATGCTAACCAGCGTTGCCAGAATGTTACATTTGTAACATTTTACGTTATTTTTTACCTTCTTATGTTACCTCAGTGTTTTATATTAAAGTCAAGTCGTATAAAGTGCTTATACGTTTAAGGTGGGTACCTATATTATACATTTTATAAGAAGTTTTTGTAACTGACTGTACATCTAACATATTTAACGTCAGATTTTCAAGGTCGAATGAGTTGACGACAAAAAAAAATAGGTAAAATCGGAAGGTGCCAACTCGCGCGCACTCGCGAGTTTTACACTCGCCAGTTGACAAATAAGCCAATTATTGCCATCGACACGCTAACAATAAGAATATTTTAAAAGTAATTCTGGACCGCCAACTTAGTAAATACGACTGGCTTGGGATCTGACAATAACAAATCTTTTAATCTAATACAAAATTATAATATTCTCAACTTTGTAATTTCAAGTTTTGATTACAAACGGCTGATGGGAAAATACTACGACCATTGGTCTGAATAAGTCTGAGATGTCAAAACAGATGTAATTTTCATTCTTAATTTAAAATTATTGTACCGTATTTATATTGTAATGTTTTCTCGTATGTATTCAAAGGGTTGCTCATTATAATAATAATTTAATATCATGTATTGTTAGGAGGTTCCTGTCTCAAGAGCCCTGACCACCGGTAGCTCGGACCCTGTTCCCGATACCGGTGGGCTACTATTTTCTATATTTTTAATGTTTTTTTTTAAATATATGTTTGGTAATAAAAATATTTAAAAATGTAAATATTACATAACTAAAAAATAAAGGAACGAATTTTTGGATTTCTCTTTCTTACTGACTTCAGTCTTGATCTCAATTTACAGTTTAAATCAAATTATCCAAGTTAGTTCATTAAAAGACTCAAGTAATTGTAAGACAGACTTACGAAGCATGGTCAAGAATAAAATAATTATTTAACTAAAGACAAAACTTATTTAGAAGCGTCAAAAATGTAGATTTTAAAACTTACGAGTTAACCCCTCTGAGAAACGAATGGAGACACGGGAGTCGTTGCTTAAAAAACCGTTTTCGTTTGGAGTTACCTAGCAGTTAGTTTGCTTGTCTAATTTTATTAGTACAAAGGTCAGGGGGGTTACAATGACGTCTTAAAACAGGAGTAATTCCAGTGTGGGAAAGAGAGAACTATACAGGACGTCTAGCGCCATCTCTCTCAGTCCGGTTGAGCAGACGACAACCTCCTAGGTTGAACTGCGAGATGCCATTTCGAAAAAAAAAAAAAAATCACCAGGTGCGTAGTACTTGCAGTCGGCGTGCTTGTATGCCCAGAGACCCTAGCGCAAGCGCGCGGTGTAAACGTTACGTAAATACTTCGATTTTTAAATTAAAAAAATACTCGTTTTATAAATAATATTTATATAATTTTAATAATTTATTCATATCTATGAATTTATTGTGCCTGTTGCAAACAATTTAACTGAAATGCTTTAGGATGATTGCATTTTAGGTTAAAAATTGAGGTTACGTTTACACCTCGTGCTTAGGCCTCAGATGTATGTACAGACGCTAACACGTCAAGCTACTACAATCTGTCAAATTTCTTTAATAGATTTTCAACTTTATCGCTAAAGCGTTAGGTTCAAGGTTGATTGGGAAAAATTGACAGTTTCGGGTAGCTTGATGTGCTGGCGTTTGTACATAGGGATCGAGTGGTGATCAGGTGGCCTACCATAACGTCTTAAAGCAGGAGTCATTCCAGTGTGAGAAAGTGATGACGCTACACGACCTGTATAGCTCTGTCTCTTTCTCACACGGACAGGGGGGTTCCCCTGTCCGTTCTACCATGAGGAAATAGGCTTGAGTTTTATGTAGGTAGGTATGTTACAGTAGCGAAGGGTCAAATTTTGTAAGAGGTAAGCCGGAGTACATATCTTTAATGTGATTATATTATTTGTTGAAATCCGGTGGGAATCGAGTTGTATGTAACCTTCGCCACTGGTATGTATACTTTGCTTGTCATGGCTTAGTGAAAACAGGAAAAAGGCAAATCTTCCTATAAGCATAAATTTAGTAAAATACGACGATGTTTATGACCTTTCAGGAAACCTTTTTTACCCCATTAGTAATGATAAAAGAAAGGTAAGATTTTGTAACGTAGGACGAAGAATTTTGATTTTTTTATGGAGATGTTGTAATTTTAACATGATAGTGGTTTTTTTAATAATAATTATGAAAGTAACGTTCTGGTTTTTTTTATAATCTTAATTAATCAAGCTAAATTTCAGACGTTTCAAGACTCTTCGGTAATGGTTTGTTTAAGAATATTTTCAAAGTCCATTCTTGGTTACGATAACTTTAAAAATCTTTTAGAAATTTAAATTTTCGTCTAGTTTTTTCAAAGACGTAGTTTGAACTTTTTGATTAAATTCTGTTTAAAGGTCAGTAGTTTTTTTTAAAATCTCATTACCGTTTCTTATATAAAACGAGACGACGTTGGCTGTCGCTTGGTGATATTGTATGATAGTTTGATTTGATTTATTTAAAGGTATGTTTTTTGTTTATTTTAATAAAGGCTGGGAAGAAATGAAAGTGGTGAAAATCGGATTATACATATTTAATTTTCTAGATTGTGCTATGACAAAAGTCTAATGCTTTGTGGAGAACTCTTTCAAACACTCATATCTATCTACATTTATAAAACCAAGTCGGGTTAGTTACACCGTTTATAATTCAAGAACGGCTGGACCTATTTTAATGATCTTTGATTTGTTGGATTCGTCTCCACCTCGAATAGCAGAATAACATAAAATATTTGAAAAATTCACGGGAAAAAAGATATAGATTAAATGAATTTAGGAAAAAAAAATGGGTTTGGCATCTTTCGCAATTTGAAGGTTTCCCACCGAAAACAAAAACAAAAAGGTAGGCAGGGTAGATAGTTAGGTAGGTAGGGTAGGCACGTACGTTGGTAGGGTAGATAGGTAGGTAGGGTAGGTAGGGAGTTCACGAAAAATAAAAAAAAAGTTAGTGTGAAAGAGTATGAGTAAAGACTATTTTTTTTTTTGTAATATTTAGCCAGTTTCTCGAACAAAAACTCTCGTGAAAGAAATAGTATGACTATTTAACTTATAAGATGATTTAATCATGGTTTTTTTTCTTCTCAACCCACCAGTACAATCCAACATTCATTTTGTACTAATCAAAATAGGCATTATTAATTATCATTACTTATTTTAAACAACTTCATTTTAAGAAAAGATACTTTTCTATTGTTCAAACAACTTATAAACTACTACTAAACTTATACTGTCACTTTCGAGAAATAAAAAAAAAAAACAAAAGACAAACAAAAGAAAAAAATAATGAACAATCTCGGGAGAAATCCTGTAGGTGAAAGTATAAGTTTTCTATTGTTGCTTAAAATTATTATAGTTTAAAATAATTTAAATAAGGCTCATAAAATAAAACACATACAGAGAAGAAGTAAAAAGGTGTAAACAGCTCGCTGTGCAAAAAACAAAATAAAAAGTAACGGATAAGCGTTAAAGGTAATTTTCCAGCATCTGCTGCAATGCATCTCGTTTCTGTTATGCGAGTGCAACCGGGGCGTGAATGAGTTGAGTCTGTCTTGGTGCACCTTTTGTTTAGCTGTCTGCAGCGCCTGCTAAGTGAGGGTGCTATTAAAACAAACGTATCCGGAAAATTAGATGCTTCTTATAACAGTGTCAAGCACATTTCAGGAACAAAGAAAATGACAGAGCTTACCGGTAGAACAAAATTTCAGTGGTTGATGAAGAAGTGTTTAGCGTTATTAAAATATATGATAATGACTTAAGTTTCCTGTAAAACACTGTTTTATTCTTTTTTCTTTATCGTGGGGTTAGTGCCTAACCTGGTGTCAGAAAACATGATTTTTCGCGTCATCTGCTTGTATTTCCCACGTTCTCAAAGTCGATAGTGTAATAAAATGAGTCATTGTTTTGCAGTATTTAATACCTGTCAATAAAAGTGGTAATAAAATGTAAGGATGTGACGTCAAAGGCATTTCCTTTTTTTGTGAAAAATATTACATAGATTGTTATTCAAGATTTTACCACTCGTTGACTTCTTGCGAACCCCTTTGTCGAGGCGTGACGTATATATTCTTTCGAACCCTTTAATCACAAAAGGAGATCGTACAAAAAGTTCAATTTTCCGGTTTATCGCACGCCGCCGTGGAAATGCATCGTGATCGCAAACGGAGCGTGAACAGACGGGGTGTGCTCGCAACGTGACGACTTCTAGGTAGCCTTTTGTGGGACACTCTACTAAATAGACCGTGACAATTTCAAGTAAATGTTTACTTACATTTAAAACAAATTGGTACCTATATTTATAGATATAGAAATAATTTTAGTATGCATGTTTTTTCGCTGTAAACAGAATGGGTTATTTTTGTTTCAGTAATGTATTAGGCGCAAATGTAGCGTGGCAGCAATATTGGACGTGAAGGACTTGACGGATTTGTAAGTTTGGAGCGTTTTTAGTAAATGGAGTATTAAAAAACACATATTTGTTTGATGGTTTATTAATTAATTGTTGTTGGTGACAACGCTCGCCACCGTAAAAATACATCGTGATCACAAACAGTGCGTGAACAGACGGGGCGTGCTTGTGACGTGACGACGTCTAGTTGGCCTTTTATGGGACACTTTATTTAATGGAGCGTCACAGTTTTATAAACACTGGTTTAGATTTGGAATAAATATTTCTTGAAATAATTTTTTGTTTGTAGATGTTTTCGTTGTAAATAAACGGGTTATTTTTGTTTTTCTAATGTATAAGGTGCAAGTGTAGCGTGACAGTAATATTAGGCGTGAAGGACGTGACGGATTTGTAAGTGGCCGTTTTTATCGTTGAAGAAATGAAGCGTTAAAACAAATATGTTCGTTTATTTCTGTTTTGTTGTTCTAGTTCGTAAATTAACGGTTTGTGACATCCAATATGAATAAAGCTTTCGTTTAAAATCGATTGCTAACTAAACGTACATATGAGTTAGCAGTTGAAAGATAATATGACGATCATATTGTGTTTTACTAAGCCGTGCTTTACTAAGCTCTTGGCTAAACAATAATAGCCGCTCGGATCAATCTTCAGGTTAAGCCACGCTTGCCTAGGCTGGTCTGTGGATGGGTGACCACCCATTACATACCGAGTTTCCTCCGTGCCTCGGAAAGCACGTTAAGCCGTTGGTCCCGGCTGTCATTTGTAGATCTTTGACAGTCGTTACAGGTAGTCAGTGGCCCAAAAAGTCGGACAACCTGTCTTACCAAGGGGTATCGTATCACCCAGTACTGGGTTGTGGAGGTCAGATAGGCAGTCGCTCCATGTAAAATACTGGTATTCAGCTGCATCCGGTTCGACTGGAAGCCGACCCCAACATAGTTGGGTTAAAAGGCTAGGCAGATGATTGTGTTTTACTAAGCCTTTACCTAAATTATAAATACGATATTAACCAACATTTCTGCTGTGTCCATCATGTTTTTCTGCAAAAACTGTTACGGCAACAATATAAAACAGAAATGCAGTCGCCAAGCAGAGCGTACAGAAATATCTCATTGCAGGTGACAAGAAAACATCTTCAAGATTTTATTATTGAGACGATTTTATTTTCTATCCGTTTCCACTGCAAAAACGAGTGAAAAACTGAGTAAAGTGAATGCCCGCTTTATGCTAAATTATCCGTTAAAGCAAGTCTTTAAATCTAAAGCACTCCTTTTCTTTATATATTTGAATCATCAGCCATGTTTATTTCAAGACCCAATTTATCAGACAAATTGTTGTTCTATTTTCAAATCTACTCACAGTTGCGCTCAACATTTTGTCAATGTCGTTATTTCAAGTTCATGTTACGGTCCTTCGACCGTTATTTTACCTCCACGCTTGCATGGCTGTTAAATTCATAGAGATCTTTATGCTCGAGGCAATAAGATTGTAGTTAGATTGTTATCACTGCCAAGTCTGTAAAATAAAATAATCTTTATTTTCAAGAAAATAAGGTTGGTGTTGCACTGTAGCTGTCAGAGGCAAAATAATAGTGCAGGACTGTACTTTTATTATACTCTGCAAGCTTTAATACTTTGTTTCTCGGATTGAAGGATTCCTGGAAATGGAACCTCGAGTTGAGGACAAATGCCATAAAAGAAAGCATTACAATAGTGAAATTGAAAGTCTATTCAAATAATTATAGACCTTCTGTTTACGACAACTTCAGTCAGAATCACCTTTAAGGAAAATCTCTTTTGAGGATCAGTTTCTCTTGTTGTGAATGATATCATTTTTCGATCTAAACGATTCAGTTACAACAAATGGAATTGACATTTATGACCGAACAGCCACTAAGAAACGGCCATGACCACAACTTGTCGCAAGATCGGCCGTAATCCTGAACAAAACTGGACGGCCAGTCGTGCGACTAAACTTTCTTTCTGGTCGGAGCTTCTGCGGCCAAAAGTAGTAGTCAATGATTGAACTTAATTCGAGAAAAACATAATTTCAACTTTTAACAGAAATATTGTTGAGAAAATCTATGGACACGGCAGCGAATGCACTGTTCGATGTACCTACACAATGTGAGGTACTCAATTATACATGAAACGCCAAGAACATTATGAGAAACCTGTGGTGAAACGAATATTTTCAACTTTAAGATCGAACGTATTTAGGTTTACACCGCACGCTCGTGCTTAGTACCTACCACTGTTCATATGGACGTCTGTATATGATTTGCTGATTTTTATAAAGATCGTGTATGAGACGATGGACATCATAGATCTTTATTGAAATCTTTGAAACATAATTCAGACTTATGCGTCATAAATGCTGACTCGGTTGCATTTTTTTTCTAGCGATAAACTTAGCATGTAGCAGTAAATTTTTTCACTAATTCCTACTTGACCATGAACATTGTGTCTCTACAAGATTTTCCGTTAAAAACTTGTGTAGGCGAGTGGCCTTAACCTTCCATTTGCGAAGAGAATAACACATTAGGGTGACATTATCCTCAATCTATCTTACAATGACTTTGTTGCTATCCGAGATTGACCGACGACATTTACGAAGTAAACGCGATTCATTCGGGAATTCTTTGAAATATATAGTTCCGTGGTTTTTGGTTTGATTGTAATTGTTATTGTGTTTTTCCGCCCGTTGAGAGACAAACGGACGGACGGACGGACGGACAGCGGAGGCTTAGTAATAGTCCTGTTGGTTACCCTTCGGGTACGGAATCGTACAAAGGAAAAACTAGAGGTTGAAAAGTTTGAAAGTTAACAAATTTGTCTTTTGCTTAATGTCAAAGCAGCAATTAAAGAATTTTAGCGTGATTGATATTGTGATCCTATTATGAATTTGCTAAAGTGGCCATTTTAGGCTCCCAGGTCTCTTTATGGTCAAACTTAACAAACCATAGACATACCATAGCCAAAACATTTTCAAAAACACACATTTTTCATCTATCTACATTATAATGTGGCAACACCGCCAGTCTCTTGGGGACATTACCAGTTGACAGCGTTGAAGGGTTTTTTGACGCCATTTTTTAGTTTATTTTTAAGTTAGTTACTTTAGGTTATTTTAATTTATAAGTGTATATTATTCTGTTAGGATTTGACTTAATAAATACAGTCTGTGGTTCTCCCATTAAAAAAAAAATAATGTAGGTAACAAACAGATAAATCAAATGATAAAATATTCTCGGCATTCGATTGAAAGTTCGCTTCAGTAACTACCTCTTCATTATTCTTTAAAAGGTTTCATCCATTGTGTAATATCATTTGACGTGTACTTGACTATTTTTTGTATCGCATGGTAACATTGAAGAGACATTGTTCACGCAATGTTGTCTAGTACGGTGTATGACCTACCTTGCTTTATTAAATACTAAGTACTTAGTTAATTATTTTTGAAGGACGAGTAGAATGGTTGATATGAAGGTGAAATCTGACGTGGGTGTCCTAAAAATCCAATTTGAAAGTAGATACACCTACATACAAGTACACAATACTACATGAGTAAAATACTATGAATAGCAAAGTAACAGGTATTTATTACCGACCTTTAATCATTTTTTTAATGAAAAAGTCAATTGAAACAATGAACATCGCCAGTATTTTTTTGGTTATTTGATTTAACTCTTTTGAGATCGCTATTCGTATTAGAAGTCGACAAAAGAGATACTTACTCAAAAATTTTTGAAGCCACCGAATTAACAAAGTTTATTACCGAATTAAGACCTCATTTTGACATTTTAACTGGATTCTTGTTTATTAACCCAGCTATACTGATGGGTTAGGTCTCAAAGGTTTTTTTGGGGTACCTATCAGATTTTAAGAAGGGCTATGATTTATTTCCCGTTGTGCTCTGGTGTGCTACTAAAATATGGACGCTGAATAATCTAATAAAGGTCGAATCTGGACGTGAAAAATCTAGAACATTTTTCGACGTCTCACAAAAGAATTATATTCATATTGTGTTGTCGTTGTGGCATGTTTTATTGCTTTACTTGAAATTGCGTGGCTTTTTATTTGGAAGTGGGTTATGCGAAATCTCCTTTTTTTAAATATCGCCTTGGGGTTTGTACCTCATTCTGGTGTCGTTTAGCCTGTTCCTATTACAAAGTGTAAAATAATTATAATCACCGCTCTTAACAACAATATTACTGGCCAAAAGGAAGAATACTGAAGAATTCCATTGAAAAAAACTATTATTTTTCGTTCCTTTTGCGAAGTTACGTAAAAATACTACAGTTTGGTAGGCTTGTTAGGTAGATATTGTTTGTTTAGAAGTTTTCAAAACGATTTATTCAATAAACTCAAACTATGTATTTATGCGCAAAGAGAAGTTGGGTATTTGAAATTCTATTAGAAGAACAAACAATGATAAGTTTTGATTTAGTATTCAATTAACCAACTTAGATTTAATGACAAAAGAAAATACTTAGTTTTATACATGTCCATAGCTACTACTACTAGTTCGACTAGTAACGAAAATAACTTGTTAAGAGGGTTCTTATGTCATATTATTATTGCAACTATTTGCGGGTTAAAACATGGTTTTTAAACATCTTACTACTATTATAAATGTAAAGTTTGGATGGATGTTTGTTACTCAATCATGCTAGAACGGCTGAACGGATCTCGATGAAATTTGGCACAGACAAGTCTAAATAGCACATTGGCATTTTTTTTCTCACACATACACATTAAAAATTTCCACGGGAACGAAATCGCTGGCAACAGCTAGTATTGTTTAGATTGAGATATTGAGAATTCTTAGCTATAGTAGATAAGTTCTCTGATTTCATAATATTACTTTTAGAATTTGCAAAGTTAAAGATGCGTAGATCGTAGAAATTTCCAAATCGAATAACAGATCACTATATTCTCCCTATTAAATCAGGTAAGTAACGTATGTCACTATAGGCCAGACTACATTCAATAGAATTGTCAAAATCCAGAAACTAATCCAATTCGGCCGTTTTCCCACTAATTGAAAGCTCACACGATGACGCTTCAAATGAAATGCTGAAATGTGTTACCAAATTATTTCGCACTAGTTTCGGAGAAATCGCACCACAAACCGAATGCTCTCTCTAATTTACAATAAAATTAAGTTCAATTACTGTTAATGAAATAAAGTCCGACGCGATTGGCACCTGTCCTTAATTTATTCAGTGTCAAACGAACTTTCGAAAAGAGGATGGGCATGTGTGGAAGCTGGTACCCGAAAACCAATGGCAAGCAATATAAATAATTTATTTCCAGTTTCAGAGGTCTAATTATGTAGAACAATAGTAGTTAAGGGGCGAAATCTCATATCGCTGTCTGTTCAGAGATATACAACCTTTAACGGCCATCCTCCTTTACAAAATTAATTTCCCCTCGATCCAAAATTGTCTAAATTCCAACGAAAATCCATCAACTAATCTAATGTGTTGGGAAATTACAGCTTAAACGAGACAGCCATATGATTTAAATACACGTCACGAACTGTATTTTAAAACAAAGGAATTTATAATTATCCCAACTAACTACCAACAACCATTTTACCTAGATCTACTAAACCACAATGAATGTTCTCTATACTTAGAATTTTACTAAAACAATGCGGGTTGCAGAGGTCATGTTAGCTGGTCGACTGAGTTCTTACAGGTATTAAAGTTTGTCAATTGTGTGGTGTACAAGCACGAATAATTATGTTTTTGAATGTCATCATAAACCGCTTTGGAACTACGATTTTCGAGTTGACATAATGAACTGCTCTTTGAATGCTTATTGGTTTATATTATACGGGTTTATCTTATGAAAATTCATAAGATAAACCCGAAGTTATCTTATGAATTTTGACGGCACGGTTGGCGCAGTGGCTGAGCGATTGACTGCTGCGCTGCGTGTCGCGGGTTCGATTCCCGCACGGAACAAATTTTTGTATGGCCTACTAGTAGTTGTTCCGGGTCTGGCTGTTTGTGTATGTGAGTTTAAATGTTTGTAAACGCACCCACGATACTGGAGAAATTCCTATTGAGAGGCAACAATAAAAAAAAAATTGGATGATATCTTTTAGGATTTTTCTGTTGAAGATTTCTCTGATGTTTTTGGGTTGGGAGAGTACATTGTCATGTGTGGAGTCATGTGTAGGGTCTTATTTCAGGGTGTACGGTCACCCCGTTGACCCAGCTACGTAGGTTAATTGTTATTGTTAATTGTTGCTACGTAGGTTGTTGTTTGTCGAGTAAAGTTAGAAATATACTTCTTAGAAGTTAGATGTAGATATATCATACCGTGTAAGCCTAGTGTCACGAGCACAAATTGTATACTCTTTCCTAAATTTAAAACCCTTCTAGCGTTGGTGTTTCTTACACCTTGTATAGGTAAAACGAGGGTCATACATTCATGTTAAGTAGATTTTTAGATTATTTTGATGTTTCAAGCAAAAATGAATAAAAAACCTGGTTTTACGCTTTGTTTTTGAGATTGGTACCGCGTTTTGGTTTACCAGGGCAGTATCTTTCCCATTAAAATTCTCTCTAATTTGATAGCTACAACACCGTGCCGTAAACTAGAGGAACAATAGGGGTGCGTGACGTCACAATGGAAAGCCCTGAAGTATGCTCTACTAGCGGGGACGCTGATAATTAAGGAATAATGAAGTTGAGCATCTTCGCTGTTGTTTAAACCTTGCAGTGGAGATTCTTGTCGTTGTTGGGAGGTAAAAAACCCACGCCTTTTTCGCATGGGGTTAGGCAGAAACCAAACGCCACCTGCTACGATCCTTTTTTTTTTTTTTCGTTTGGGAAATCATCAAATGACCTCCCCAACTCTGGGCGGAGAGGAAAGGGAGTGTCAGACTTGTACTAACTAAAACCCATTCATGTTCCTTCTTTGCCCTTTGTGTTCCAGGGCCACGGTATCTCTGTCGAACAGTCCCGTAGCCCGGGCAGGCATCGGCCCATGCGTACCCCTACTCGGTTGCTGACATCTCTTTGAGGCCCGCGTGGAACACGAACGCGCCGTCGACACGGCCTGTCGTCATAAAGACGGCCGGACGACGACCTAGCCCATAACTCGCCGTCCACAGTCCTGCGCCTACGGTGGCCGGGAGCCACCACGTGACCCCCGACGCCCAGGGCGTCTCTCGCGGCGGCTGGGACGTGAGGTTCTTACCTGCTACGATCCTTACATACTCCTTTTGTCTTGTCCACGTTCATACATCTGGTCATACACGCACGCCGGTTGCGAGTACTACGCACCGGACCTTTCGGGAGGTATTTTTCTAAAATGACTTTGGACGATAGGCTTTTGTTTTTAATCCTACATTTATATTACTTCTTGCATATAGGTACCGAAACGTGGTCGCTCACAATGGGTCTCATCAGAAGGCTTAAAGTTACCCAAAGGGCAATGGAGAGGGCTTTGCTCGGAGTTTCCTTGCGTGATCAAATCAGAAATAAGGAAATCCACAGGAGAACCAAGGTTACCGACGTAGCCTGAAGAATAGCCAAACTTTAGTGGCAGTGAGCAGGGCACATTGCTCGCAGAACGGATGGCCGATGGGGCCGGATAGTTCTGGAGTGGCGACCGCGAACTGGAAGACATTGCGTTGAAAGGCCTCCCACTAGGTGGACCAACGACCTGGTAAAGGTTGCAGGGATCCGCTGGATGCGAGACGCACGGGACCGGTCAATGTGGCGACACTTGGGGGAGGCCTATGTCCAGTAGTGGACGTCTTTCGGCTGAAATGATGATGATGATATAGGTACCAATATATAAAGGGGACAAAATACCCACATATGTGTGTACATATGCCAAACATATTATTTATTAGGCCTTGCTGGACTAGTGCTGAGCAAGAGCTCCTGAGTTCGATTCCCGGATCGGGCAAAGTTATTGAGTATTTCCCATCAGGAATTACTCGGTAGCAGCCACGCAATCTGGATTCGTGCCCGGTTGATGGCAATAGGCTCATTCCTCGTACATGAGACTTAAACATAACTGGTGAAATGTGTTTTGGCTATTAGGCACATATCTGTTTAACCATTTGGTGATTACGGGTGTGATGTTATTATTATCTATCTTAAGTAGGTAAATGTTTAAGAAAAGGGCCACTTTTATCTAATAGCCATGTTTTTCATTCGCTAAGTTTTATTTAACCAGTTTTGCACCTTTTTTTTTTAAATCCTCTTGTAACAATTGATGGTACAATGTCTTTGTAAGTTAAAACAGTTTTAAAATTGCGCGAACACAGTTGCAATCTGTCGGCAAATTCACTGGAAACTAATAACAGTAGTGTCGTTAAATAAAGCGACTTGATTAATTGTCCGTGAGTCAATTTTGACAGTCTATTGAACTTTCAACGTTGACAACTATCGATTATGAACTTTTCGTCGGATCTGTCGCTTGGTTGTAAATTAACGGTAGGTACTATAATTTATTAATGTGGAAATTTCTAAGAATTTCTCAGTGTAATATTTTTACTTTTTTGAAAAAAAAAAACGTTGCCGCTCACTACGATTTTTTCCTGTATCGTGGGTGCGTTTACAATCATTTAAACTCACATACACAAACAGCCAGACCCGGAACAACTACTTGTAGGCCATACAAAAATTTGTTCCGTGCGGGGATCGAACCCGCGACATGTAGCGCAGCAGCCAATCGCTCAGCCACAGCGCCTACCGTGCCGTCATAATACGGTTTTATTGGTGGTTTGCAAACAAATTTTAGTTTTTCACTATTTTTTATGAGAGGTGTAACTTAAAAAAATATTACCTATTGAAATTAAATAAATAAGTAAATCTTTACTAATATTATAGAGACGTAATCTCCGAAACTACTCAAGCGATTTGAAGCATCTTTTACTGATGAAAAGTTACACTATTATCAAGTATCTTGTACGTGGACAAAGTCACGGGTAACAGCAGGTAATAAATGAAATATACAAACTAATGAACGGCTACCCTAGAGGTTACATCTATACTATATTACTAAATATTGTTAATTTTATATAAAGCTGAAATGTTTGTTTGGTTGAACGCGCTAATCTAAGGAACTAGTGGTCCGAATTTAAAAATTCTTTTATTGTTTCAAAGCCCATTTATCGAGAAAGGCTAAAGATTATATAACATCACGCTATGGCCAATATGAGCGGAGCATCAATGAAAAATGTTGCAAAACGGGAATAATGTATTCCTTTTGAGAGCTTCCGTTTCGTGTGCTGCGTAAACGGTTAAAGTTACGCAATATTTGACGGAATTGTTTAAAAAGTCCTAAAAAAAACTTCGCGATAGCATGTGTATCTTTTAAGGTTGACTCACTATAACCTTTTTATGGTAATCTTTGTTCTAAAATAATGCACTATTTAGGGTATTTTTATGAACATTCCTTAACGTAATAAATTTATCACTAGTATTTAATTTTGAAGAAAATTTCCCTTACATCATTTGCTTTCAATGAATATCTTAGGAGACATCATAGTTTTAAATTAACTCCGCAGCAAAATAATGATCAAGTACCGCTCGCGCATATACTAATATCCTCCTCCCATCCTCTCTCTCTCTCTTATGTGACGCAGACGAAGTTGCGCGGGTCAGCTAGTTAAACATAAAATATCACACGGTTTACAGGTCGTCTGAAAAGACGGTCACAGCAACCTTCAAGTTAATGATGTCTGTGTGTCTTTTACCAAATAGAAACCATTTTAAACACTAATGGAAAATGGTTTTCATTACATTTAACCCGATGAAAGTGTAAAAGAAATAATATTAAAAGACCTATTGAGAATTGGCCAGTTGGACATTTTGCGAATTGGACATAATGCGCCCAAAGGATAATTATCTATCAAGGACAAAGTTACGCCAGCCCCCGTAGCATGACCACCGTAGACAAGAATTTCTTTGTCGGAAGAATCGACAAAATGACAGATAGTGCAATGAAACCTGTCATTGTGTCGACAAAATGACAGATAGTGCAACGAAACCTATCATTGTGTCGACACAATCTGTCATTTTGTCGATTCTTCCGTCAAATAAATTCTTGTCTATGGTACGGTGGTCATGCTACGGGGGCAGAACGCAATTGTCTACTTACTGTCTGGATTCAATAAAGAAATGAGGTTTATTTAAGACAAAAGAAGCCGTGAACTTCATAAAAAATTACTGACAGGGAAAATGAACATTTTATTATACATGGGTTGCTTTTAAAGATTAAATTTGGAACAAAGCTTTGTGGCTAATAGTAAGTAGACAGAAAGTTTCACACTAACTAACCGAATGACATGTAGGAACATACATATAATTATGTGAAGATATACGCGATTGTTATATGTGTATGTGATGTTGGGTTGGAACCCAGGCAGGCGCGTTACTGTAGGAAATTGATTTCATCACCACTGCTCTTAAAACTTGATGTGCCTCGCCTTTTTCCAACTATGTTAGGGTCGGCTCCTGTAGACGGCGAGTTATGGGCTAGCTCGCCGTCCGGCCGTCTTATGACGACAGGCCGTGTCGTCGGCGCGTTCGTGTTTCACTTACGCCTCAAAGAGACATCAGCAAATAAGTAGGGGTCCGCATGGGCCGATGCCTGCCAGGGCTGCGGGACTGTTCGAAAGAGATACCGTGGCCCTGGAACACAAAGGGCAAAGAAGGAACATGGATGGGTTTTAGTCAGTACAAGTCTGACACTCCCTTCCGCTCCGCCCAGAGTGGGGTCATTTGATGATTTCCCAAACGAAAAAAAAAAAAAAATGGTCGGCTTCTGAATTGAGCTATTTGCTATGTATACGTCAGATCGAGTACTTCTGGGACCACCCGTTAAAACACAAGAAATCCAACGTCTTTGCTGTGTATAATCTAAAGGATTTGTTTTGTAGTACCTACAAGTAAGATTTTCATCCACCACGTGGCCGGCCAAAGAACAAACAATAGAATAGGTACGATAGAATTATAAAAGTATCATGATCTTTCTCTTAAACTAAGTACGACAAATGGTTCATATTCCGCGCCTTCTACCAAAAACATGAGCGAGAAATTCCATTTAGTACCAATACTTAAAAAATAAATGGCTGTTCCTTATTTTATAGTAGGGAACCTGAGAGTCCTGAAACTAAGAAAATGGCGGTGTAAATTATTTCGTGAATTCTGAAAACATTTCATATTTTACGAGCAAACGACTTGTTGCTTCAATAAATACTAACATGGGCGTCTATTTACTCTACGTTTGTAACTAGAATAGAAGAATTGTTATTGTTTGCACTTACACTGCAATTGATGTTGTTTTCTTTTCAAAGTGACATCTACACGCGTAGTATGACCACAGTAGAAACGGGTTTTGTTAACGAAAGAATCGACGATCAAAATTACAGATTTATTTTGTTGATTTGTCATTTTGTCGATTCTTCCGTCGACAAAACCCGTTTCTACTGTGGACATGCAACTCGTGCAAATGGTGTAAAATCTAGTGGGAATCGAATTCAACATTTACTGTCAAAATCTTTATCCCAACTTATATTATGTGAAAAGACAACGTCTGATAGGGGAAAATGGAAGAAGAAAACGTGTTGCGGTGTTGCGCCGACTCCAAGTAGAATGGGACAAGAGCAGAAAGATAATGATGATATTATGAATGTGAAAGTGAGTAACCTATGGCATAACTCAGGTTATGGTCTATGATTTATCATATACTATGACCTAGGTTGGGGCATAGGATACTTTTAATCTCAGTAGGTCGATCCCGTGGGATAATTTTCGACACCCAGGAGAGCGATGCCGCAGGCTAGAGCTAATTACTCATTAATTTATCAATTAGGCAGAAAATTGTGTACTCTAAGACTTACGTTTATTTTTGTACCCATAGTAATAAGTCGATAAGTTTATTAAGCACGTGGCTAATTAATAACAGCCGCTCGGATCGATCTTTAGGCTAATCCGTGCTTGCCTAGGTTGGTCTGTGGATGGGTGACTACTCATTAAATACCGAGTTTCCTCCGTGCCTCGGAAAGCACGATAAGCCGTTGGTCCCGGCTGTCATTTGTAGATTTTTGACAGTCGTTACAGGTACGCAGTGGCCCAAAAATTGTGACAACCAGTCTTACCAGGTGGTATCGTATTACCTAGTACTAACTGGGTTGTGGAGGTCAGAAAGGCAGTTGCTCTATATAAAATAATGGTATTCAGCTGCATCCGGTTAGACTGGAAACCGAACCTAATATAGTTGGGAAAAGGCTATACAGATGATGTCAGATGATGAGTCGATTCGAAGTCGATTGATCTTTCTCGACATTTTTATCCGCCCTTCTAAACAATCTATCTACTCCTAAACAAAAACTTACGAGTTAGCAGTTTTGATACCGTGCCTCGTTAAAAAGATACTGACTTTGCATAACCAGCAACTTTTGTCGCCCTCATTATTATTGTGATTCTTTGAAGAGTTTTATTTTAATAAGTAAAATCATCAAAGGTTCTAAAAACGTGCAAAATAAAAAAATAAAAAGTCATGATGCTGCGGCACGTCAGAATTTGCTGTGGCATTATAAAAGCTTCAGGAACAGGTACTTAAATCTACGTAAACTTTAAGTTTTTAAAACAATCCTAACCAATATAATAAAAGTGAAAGTGTGTTTGTTTGTTAAGCTTTTACGCCTTGACGAGTGAACGGATTTTCGTAGAATCTGGCAAGCGGATAGACCATCAGTCAGCCCACTGCCCATGACCTAGCATAATTCCCCGGTACGAGTTCCTGTGCGATAGTTTTCGAACACGAGAGCAGAGCTACGGGAATCTAGACAATAATTTCAGTTGCTTATATTCACAATCCACAGCAGACCATTGACTGGCCAAACAAAGCCGAAAATAAACCCACCAAATCCAATTTTAAATTCAATTACTAGCATATATCTGAAGAAAACGGCGTCCAGGAGATAAGACTCTTAAGGCAAACGGTTGCTACTTAATCCCAGCCAGTTCTAGCCGGATTTATTGCCCACTATAAATTCTCTCTCAAGATATTATTGTTTCAACACCTTTCGGCTCATCAGAGTGAAAAAGTCTTACAATAATTCTTACTGAAGAGTTGATGAAAAAAAAATCTAGCCTTTGAAAGACTTGAAAAGTGCTAATTTTGAGCATGTTTGAAAGAGCTGAAATTAAAGTGCTGTCTTAAAAAGAAAGATGACAATGGAAGGACTGATTCCAATAAAATACAATGCTGGAACATAACATATCATCACGCCTGTTATGTTAAAGTCCCATGTAAAGGGGGTGAACCTAATTATATGCTACAGAATGTTTAGTATTCTAAAGGACGCTCTTAATTTGCACGTTTTTCTACATCGTTCTCACATATGTTTAATCTCAACATGAATGAAACCAATATTTTGTAACAACATTTTGATTTAAAAGAGCGTCTAAGGAATTTCTTGAGAAGAATGTTCTCAATAGAGATCTACGCGTTGGAATGGGCAACTACAGTACTTTCACAAGTTATTATGCCTTGTGACTGGGACTGTAGCTTCATCTTTTTGACATTCAAAAGTGCCTATAATAGTCTAATTGAAATAAATGCTTTGAGTTTTAGTTTTGATCTTGAAACTTCTATTTTACTACGCTAAAGTTTTCAATAAAAACCGAATTAGGAAACTCGAATCTACTCGAGAGCCACATGTCATGTATTTAGTGCGGTCAAAGACGAGAATAGCCAATTCCTGTTCCAATAATCCCTAATACTTTAACGGTCCCTTAGGCTATTAAACCCTTTGGCCATTTAACAGAATGGTCCCCACTTAATCCCAGTCGTGATCCAACACTCATTTAAAGGGATTTATGAATAAACTATCAGTAACGAAGATACTTTTAAAGTTTTATACATTCTGTTCCACTATTGATTCCCTGGAAGTT
This sequence comes from Noctua janthina, assembly GCA_963576755.1. Taxonomy (NCBI): domain Eukaryota; kingdom Metazoa; phylum Arthropoda; class Insecta; order Lepidoptera; family Noctuidae; genus Noctua; species Noctua janthina. The sequence continues at coordinate 14,819,736 of OY755055.1, forward strand.
TTCAGTTTAATTTTTTTAAAACAATGAGCAAGTTCAGTGACCTTCAAGCTATAGGCTCTGTGTTGACACCAAAGTATAAATTGACCGATATTTTGACGTAACAAAAGCCAAAAAACTTTGAAGAGACTCTTTAAAAGGTCCAGATTTGCAATGGAAAAGTAATTTTGAATCCACCTTCAGTGATACCAAATTACCTACTCTAACGCTACCACTCTGCGGTGATACCCAGCTCCTCTCTGAGAGAAAAACTGGGCTGTAATCCTCCAAGGGGAACAGATGCTTTTTTTATTATTCTATATCTATACATTTAAGATAACAATAAGTTCTATCCCGTTTTTCTCTACTAACACTCGTAAATTACCATAATAATGACTCAAACTAGTACGGAACCACACGTGCATACGGTGCATAGTGACGTGCATACGTCCACTCGTTCCCGTCTCTAGAGTCTCTTACGTAACACCTCACCTGGACCGTGCACGAGGCATTGTGTCACTTCACTAGCTTTTATACTTGTACGGCTACAATTATCTGCATGCATATGTAAAATAAAATAAAAAACATCGCGCTGGCCATTTAGGCTGCATAAAAAGGAACTGGACCGCCTCATTAGCCTTTTTTTGCAAACGCTAAGTTTTGGGCTCGATTCCCAGGTCGAGCAGTGTTATTGGGTTTTACCATCAGGTATTTCTCAGTAGCAGTCACGAAGTCCAGATGATGGCAATAGGCTCGCCCCCTATAACATGGGACTCACACAGTATCAAAAGTGGGTGTACGTGTACCTAATAACACCTTTTTTTTCGGATAGAAAATCATCAAATCGCTCTGGGCGGAGTGGACGGGAGGTCTCAGACTTGTACTGACTAAAACCCATCCATGTTCCTTCTTACACCGCTCCGCCCAGACTGGCGGGGGGGGGGGGGGAGGGTTTCATTTGACGATTCCCCAACCGAAAAAAAAAGCCCTTTGTGTTCCAGGGCCGCGGCATCTGCTCTTTCGAACAGTCCCGCAGCCCACCTAATAACACCTGCCTTACCCTTTGGGGTTTACAGGCGTAATGTTATGTACGTATGATTAATTGACTGAACATTTTAAATCGATAAAATTCAATTGGTTTAATGGATATCTGGAAATTGTGTTACGTACATCGCATTATTGTAAAAGAACAAGTGGGTATAACTTTTTACGACATAGGCTGTCGTTAGGATTATCCATTAAAAGTTATGTTTCCTTATACGGCCCTTGTCTACCTATATTTTTTTATGTATTTCATACATCTCATAAAAATAAATTATAATTTTCTTTTGACAGTTTTTGGTCATAAAATCATACGTTATGATACATCTGAGACATTAGTAAAATACAAATGTCAAATATCATCACAAACTCTTTTACTTCTCTGAAAACGGACATCATGCTTTTGCTCTTGTCCCAATTAATTTGGCGTCGGCGCAGCATGTTTTCTTCTTCCATACTTCTCTATTACTCGTCATCTCATCAGACACCTCCTTTCGTGTCATAACATCCTACACGAGTAGGAACGATGGATGGACTCATCCATGGTCTTCCTCTACTCTTGGACCTATCAACATTCATACTCAAAACTTACCTCACGACATTTTCCTCATTCCTTCGGATCACATGCCCCATTCCACGTCACGAACGAGACCGAGAATATTGTAAAACTGTCTGCTAATGGCTACTGTAAGGTAAGATTAATTTATTTGGAAGACAAGGATGCTGAAGTTATGCACCCTTCTTTTTGTTTTTTTTTCGGAATGGGAAATCATCAAATGACGGGGTTGGGAGCTCTAGGCGGAGCGGAAGGCAGTGTCAGACTTGTACTGACTAAAACCCATCCATGTTCCTTCTTTGCCCTTTGTGTTCCAGGGCCACGGTATCTATTTCGAACAGTCCCACAGCCCACCCTCCTTACACTATCTTGTCGGTTCTACGGAGATTTGTTCCCATCTTGTGCACTACGTAGTTAATAAATAAATTAAAGTTTTAATTTAATAAAGTTTTTATAATGAAAAAAAGTCAATTAGGTTTACCTATCAATATGGAATGCGTATGAAAAATTTCTTATCCGTGCTATTAACCATTGAGGAGTTCTCTCGTGAGAAGGCGATTCTGGCTGCAGGATAAGGTTACATCTGTCATAAAAATGCAAAATTTCAACTCAATCGGTTGGGGGGAAATGGTTTGAAATTCAGTTGCAAGATTTGAGCAATACATACTAACAAACTAACTAACAAGGCAAGTTAAATAAAAGCTTGTCAAATAGTCGCTCCCAAAACCACAATTGAAAACTCATCTAAAAAACCCATCAAAAATGCATAGTTATTTATCTAAAGCAATCAATATCCTACAAGTTACAAAGTTGTAACAAATTGCAGACCCACAACAAAGCCGCGAGCTAAGCAATAGGTGTATTTACTTATTTATACGACTGTATACAACGAGGATATTGGCCATACAATATAAATTGTACGCTAGGAAAAGTAACCGGCGTTTACGCGATTGAATGAACATTCTAGATAATAATATTGACGGTTTTCGCATAATAATAGATAACAATGATGATAGCACAAAAACCAAACCTGTGTCTAACTGCAGGGTAAAGACCTCTTTTCATAACAGAGAAGGCATGATCATGCACTATATGCTCAAGGCAGATTCGGGATTTCAGACTTATACTCAAGAGTAGAATACTCATAGGTACCAAATCAAACGAATCTTGTACCAATTTTAAGACAACTGTCATTTGTAGATCTTTGACAGTCGTTACAGGTTGCAAGTAGCCCGAAAGTCTGACAATCAGTCTTACCAAGGGGTATCGTATTAGGTACTCAGTACTAACTGGGTTGTGGAGGTCAGACAGGCAGTCTGGAAAAGACTAGGCAGATGATGACTAATCCCAGGTTAATATTATGTTTTGAGTAATATTTTCCACAGTAGCTCTATGTAAAATACTGGTATTCAGCTGCATCCGGTTAGACTGGAAGCCGACCCCAATATAGTTGGGAAAAAGGCTAGGCAGATGAGTAATATTTTCCACAAAACTGCCAAAGGATAAAAGTACCAAGTCATTACGATAAATCGCACTTCTTGTACAAGTACTTTAGTCCAGGCTTTTAACAGCTACTTCACTTAGTAGTTTCTCAAAGAATTCCACTCATCATAAAAATATTTGTTAACGGCCAAATGCTCAGCATTCCGAACACATAACAAAGAAGTAAAAACGCACTCAAATGTCTATGGTTCATAAGTCAGGATAGCTCTTTTAATTATGGAGCTTCATCCTTACGTTAGTTATGACCTCTTTTATTGGCCTTTTTGGCAGGTTCGAAGTTACTTTGTTGGTATCGTAAACATGGGAGGGAATCGTAATAATGGTCTGGTAACAGTTTAAGTAGGAGTGGTATTACGTTGAAGGTTTCTAGAGTCGTCTAGGGACCAGAAAACGCAGCCTACCTATGTCCATCGCAAGGTAGACCGAAGATCTGGTGAAGGATATGGGAACAGCGTTTCGTATTTATACAACACCTTGGAAAAAAAAAACATAACATCACGCCTGTAATCCCCGAAGGGTTAGGCAGAGGTGTACCAGTACACCTACATTTTGCCAGTTATGTTTGAAGTCCCATGTAATAGAGGGCGAGCCTATTGCCATCGATCGGGCACAAATTTTATCTAGACTCCGTGGCTGCTACAAAGAAATTCCTGATGGAAAAACCAAATAACACTGTCCCACCCGGGAATCGAACCCAGGACCTCATGCTCAGCAGGCGTGCCTACGGGCACTAGACCAAAGAGGCAGTCATACAACACGATTATCATATAAGCTTCATGATATAGCTATCATGAAGCCAATGTCAATTCAATGCATTTTAAACTCTTCCATCATCGTTTATTGCTGATATTCTATCACCGCCGCGTTGACTTGGTTCTCTGGTCTGTGAGTCCTTTGTGTCGACCCTTGGAGAAGCCCTATATCCACTGGAGTAAGACCTGCCACAAGCACGCTTGCACCACACCAAGAGATGTCCGCTCCTGGACAGTGTCCAGCACACGTAGCATCGCCAGCGTAGAAAAGGGTTTTGTCGACGGAAGAATCGACAAAACCAGAGATCATCAAAAGAAATCCCGTGCAGCTTTAAATAGAAAAAAAAGTGTCAGTAGAAAATAGTCTCAGGTTCAGGATTCTGCATGACACCCCGTTTTAAAGACGTTCATTTGATTATATCTAAACGAAATAAATTTAATTTTAGGCAATTTTTTCATGCACACTGTGTACCAATTTTGAAAGCTGATTTAATCCTTGTTTACCTCATCATTTTTCTTTGCCGACCTCATTTAAAATTTGTAAGAAGTAAACAACTTTTTCGACCCAGAATTAATAGAACAATTTAAAAGGAAAACAGGCATTCTGTAATGTTATAAGTTTTTTCGGGTTTTGTGACCTCCCATATAAGTTGTGAAGTCTAATACATATCGAAAACATATCTTAAATGAGACGTGTGTTATTGTTGTTTCAGATATCAGCTATTGCCGTTGTTTCACACATGTATTTTGAACTATTTTGTTCACTTGTCCTGTCACTTACGGGATATCATCCGTGATTGTTCATTCATATTCATTTTTCAAGGTCTTTATTAGTACATGTGGTTTACAATACAGTTTACAAACGATCTTATTCTATTTGTATACAAATCAAAATTTATGTCGTTACACAGGCAGCCATCGCCTTTACAAACATTAAAACAAGTTGTTACTTAATATTATTTTACAATGATTTAACTTGCTTATTACAAAATTTTCAAAAACGGGGTATGTGCAAGTGATTTTTCATTATTTTAAGCTCTCGAAATAAATAATGAACAATCACGGAAAAAACCGTGTATACCGTATATTGTAAACCGTGAATGCTTAAAACAGTATTTCTTTTGTTCACCTTTTATTCAAAGTTCTTATAAGAAAAACAACCACCTAATCTTAACAGTTTCTTCTAGGTGTAAACGTCAAACGAAAGCTGTAGACACAACATGGAAGACAATTTTTTAATATTTTAATACGCAAACCCTGCGTAGGGAACTACAGCTGTTTTGATATGGAAAGAAAAATGGAAAAAAAAAAACGGATGAATGAATGCTGTTTTGGATGGAAATTTCGAGAGTTGTGAGCAGGGTGCGATGGTCTAATTGGTTAAGACGTCCGGTGTACTGAATCGGAAGGTCGCAGGTTCAAACCCTGCTCGCACTCGAATTTTTCTTTCCATATCAAAACAGATGGAGGACAAAGTTTTATACATTGATGTAAACATGGGGTAAGACAGATTGTACAAAACCTGTGATACGAATCCTCGGTCACGGTACCCCCATAGCATTAAACAGTAATAACCCCAACCGTCCAATTCTCTTCGTCTTCGAGAAACTTTGTGTCGAATGAAATTGGGTGCACTGTCTGTCAAGATCGATTTAGTACAGTTACGAACAAAGTTTTGTAAGAAACGACGCGGGCAACCTGTGTTTTATTGGACCAAACTTTGTGGGCGCACTGTACCTACTTTAACAAAAACAATATACTTACTTAGAAATAAAGTGGTTCGGACGTACGTCCTTTATTTCATTTGGGTTATACAGTTAATGGAAGTTTGATAACTCTGTTATGTGGCTGTCTTTTTGTGTATGAGATTTGTTTCTGATGTAGGTGCAGGTTTGAGATTTTGTTTCAAACTTTTTCTCCTTCGTAGATGAGTGGAATTAAAGCTTGGATAATGCTTTGATCCTTCTGTCTTAATCTTACTGAGTAAAGAAAAAGTAAGTGAAAGTAAACTTTGTGAGGATGGATGGATGTTTGTTACTTTTTTTATCCCGGTAGTATGATTCCATGGGACAGTTACCGAACTTCACGCGGGCAAAGCCGAGGGCATAAACTATTAATATTGTAAATGCGAAAGTTTTTGAGGATGGATGGATGGATGTTACTCTTTCACGCAAAAACTACTGACTGGATTTAGATGAAGTTTGACACACAGATAGTTTATAACTAAGATTAACATAGCATACTTTTTATTTCGGTAGTACGATCTCGTGGCATATTACCAAACTCCACGCGAGCGAAGTCGCTGGCATAAGCTAGTATCGATATATATTTATCGCAAGAGTTTAAAATAAACAAAGCATAAACAGTCGTCGATTACAGAAAATTGCAAAAGCAGTGCACAATTTCATCAACCCATTATAAAAGAAATATGGGGGAACAGGCTTGGTGAAGTTCTGCGCTGGACATAAAGGAAGTTTTATAGGTAATGGAATGTCGGGCCCAAGATAAACTGCAGACAGACGTAAAAAAAAAAAAAAAAATTAGATACATTTTAACCAACATAAAAATTGGTCCATTTAAAATATAAAAAACCGGCCAAGTCCGAGTCGGACCATTCCAATCCAATTCGGTCTATTATGTTGCCGTGCCCTAACCGGATTCCATTTTTGAACTTACTTACATATATGCAACAACTAAATGTACACATGAATGCAATAAAGAGTTTGAGTTTAACTCGCGCATAAAGGGTTCCGTACCATCGCAGTACCCTTTAATTTTTTATTTGTTGTCATAGCGGCAACAGAAATACACATTCTGTGAAAAAATCAACTGTCTACCTAATACGGATCATGAGATACAGCCCGCTGGCAGACAGACGGACGGACCGACGGACAGCGGAGGCTTTGTAATAGGGTCCCGTTGGTTACCCTTATACGTCTACAGAACCCTAAAAAGCAATATAAAAACGTAACACACTGCAGCGTTTAGCGGACAAAGTGGGTTAATATGTGGAATGTCCTCGGATGCGTCGGAGACCGGGACAAAGAGTGGCATTGTCCGTGTCCAACTAGCTTGCTAGCCAAGCTGATGTACTCGAGAATGGACTTTATAGGACAACGCAAAATTAGGTAGACAAATGAACTGATTATTTTATCTTACTGGTTATATTTGTTCATTTAAAACCACACATCATTTGCTCAATTAACACATTTGTACACGACACATCAATCTATACTCCTTACGGCACGGCACATCAATCTATTCCTTATTCCAGTATAATATGGCCTCGTTTTTATAGATTACCCGTATATTGAGAGATCCGCATAAACTGGTTTTGTATAGCTTAATTGGTCGTCGTGCGTACAGTAACGAGCACCAATATGTATCCACTAATCAATTTAGAACTTACTTAAGCTTTAGGTCCTGGGTTCGATTTCCGGTTCAGGCAAATTGTTATTGTGTTTTTCAGGAATTTCTTAGTAGCAGCCTCGGAGTCTGAATTTGTGCCCGGTTGATGGCAATAGACTAGCCCCCTATTACATGGGACTTTAAAATAACTGTCGAAGTGTGGGTGTACTATTAGGTACATCTCTGTCTAACCCTTCGGGGATTACAGGGGTGGTGTTAGGTTCTGATAAGTTTTTTACAGATTGAGACTGAAATTAGATAACGAACGTTCTAAAAAATACGGAAATCTCCCTGATCGTTTTATCCGTCTGATTTTTCATCGTTTAGGAGATTTGTGTAGCTTCCACGTTCAGAAATAATATGTGAATATCCTACATAAGAAAACCCTGACTTACCCCTTCACATCGTCATATTTCTTTTTGGTGTAAATGAAATCAAAGCACCCGAGCACCTCGGTTTTATTCGAACAAATGGTATTACAACGTTAACAGACGTATCCTTCACACAAAACGAGCGGCGAAGATGTCAAATTTTGACTAAACTGATTATATTGTTGAATAAAAACAACAGAAGTAAACAAAACGTGGGTATGATTGTTTGGTTCCTTTCAGGCTAGCACATCGCCCACAACTCTGTCCGTAAAAATTTTGATAGCTCGCAAAAATTAGGATGCATGACAGTAGCGAAGGGTCAATTTTTGTAAGAGGTAAGCCGGAGTACATGTCTTAAATGTGACAATATTATTTGTCTATAGAATACTGACTGTGCCATTTTTCAAAGGGAAGCTGGTAGGAATCGAGTTGTATGGAGCCTTCGACACTGATGCATGATATAAATACAACTTATAGCCTATTAATTTATTATATAGCACTCACGAATAATGTAGCTTTCTGCCAGTTAAATAATTTTTACAATTGGTTCAGTAGTACCGGAGATTAACCCCTACATACAAACTGACAAACAAATTTTACCTCTTTATTATGTAAGTATAGAATATAGATATATATCCACTTGACAAGTTACGCCTAGTAGTAAAAGCGTAAGTTAACATAAACAAAAGTCATGGAATTTGTGATGGGTGGGCGGTTAAATGTACCCCCGAGTGTAGAAACTTTGAGCAGAATTTCAGCTGTTTAAGTCCAAGGGCAAGACGTTGACGTGTCAGCCAGTGAGTGGGTGAGTTAGTTTTCCTGTTTATAATTAACACAGCATACTAAAGAATAAAAAAAATGGAGGAGCTCGTGGCTAAATAATAACAGCCGCTCGGGTCGATCTTTAGGTTAAGCTGTGCTTGCCTAAGTTGGTCTGTGGATGGGTGACCGCCCATTACATACCGAGTTTCCTCCGTGCCTCGGAAAGCACGTTAAGCCGTTGGTTCCGGCTGTCATTTCATAGATCTTTGACAGTCGTTAGGTGGTCAGTGGCCCAAAAAGTCTGACAACCAGTCTTACCAAGGGGTATCGTATTACCCAGTACTAACTGGGTTGTGGAGGTCAGATAGGCAGTCGCTCCATGTAAAATACTGGTATTCAGCTGCATCCGGTTAGGCTGGAAGCCGACCCCAATATAGTTGGGAAAAAACTAGGTAGATGATATTGATTAAAGAATAAAAAAAACCGGCCAATAGCCAGTCGGACTCGCACATGAAATTAAAGGAACCCTTTAATTTGTAATTTATTTATATTATTTGTTGTTATAACGGCAACAAAAATACACATTCTGTGAAAATTTCAACTGTCTACCTATTACGGATCATGAGATACAGCCCGCTGACAAACAGATGAATGGACGGACAGCGGAGGCTTAGTAATAGGGTGGTCCCATTGGTTACCTTTCATGTACGGAACCCTAAAAAGTAGACCAACCAATTTGTGTTATAACTAGCCAATATAACACAGTTACCAATATCTATTGTTTTAACTGCTCTCGAACAATGCAGCGTAAATCATCCATGTATTTATAATTACCAATATTTTATATTATTCATACTTAATTGGGCGGCCATTTCACGAATCGGATTATATTGTAATGCATTGCACAATCTATAAACGAATTTACTGCTTAAATAAGCTGCAATTAAAAACAGTATTCGGTCTCATAATGCAAAGTTATGTTAAATATAATAGTATAGGTCAGAAATCGGGATTATCTGGTTCCGTTTGGGTGAATATAATATTATGGGGCATGAGGTCTGCCGTCGCTGTAAGACATGTTATTTTGATCTACGGATAAAGGATCCTCTTTTGGAAAGCCAGTACTTATATCTATTTTTAGTATTCTATATTGGTCACATACATATTTCATTCAAACCAAGTGTCTATAACTTACAAAAGTTTATTCACAATTTTTTTTAACAGCATTAACTCTGCCCGTGTGCACATAGTAATGTTTCAGCTGCTAAACGTACCCTTTACACCTGTGTTTTCTTAATGGTTTGGCACAGACGTACTTGAACATCCATATTTTGTTTATTGATATAAATCGAGGACACATCCAGACTCCAGATGTATGAGGTAGGTAATTCCCAAAAAAAAACCCGGGGTGCAGGGTGGTCCGAGCTGTGATTGGTTAGAAAGCTTCAAGTTTCAGAGGAAAGGCTTTTACGATGAAAACAACGGGTTCAAAACAAAACAACCATACACCTCCTGCTTTATACAAAGATCGACTATCCTGCAGAGGTTCATGACCTGATATTAAGTTTTCAATGGAATATTATCCATTTACAATTCAAATTAGAGGTAACTTTGAGGCATTTTTCTATCGAGAAAACATTATGGAATTGTCTTTTCGAGATAATTTATAAAACTTAGAATTAGTACTCCAGTTTTGTATATATTAATCACAAAGTAAATACTGCAGTAATATTAAATCGAGAGCCATTCAATTTTCACAATTTGGGAGTATTATGGCCCTTGAATACTTTCTCGATCCGGTGGAATCAAATCCAAGACAGCTGGTGTCTCTAGCTACGATAGTACTTCAAAAATAATTTCATATTAAAAAAAGTATGTCACATTCACAACCCACAGCTGAAAAAATGGCTTCACATTCGGCCTACCGGTACTTCATAACACGACTTAATATGGCTGCCGCACGAAATGGATGAGTCGTGTCGCCAAATATTTCACTTAATAAAAGTCACCGCAACACACTCCAGCTCGCGTGTTCCATGTCTGTTATGATTATTACGTTATTTGAGGTTCATTCTTTTAAATTCTAATGGTACTGTGGTTTCCGGGAATGTATGTGATATTGACTTACATAAGGAATGAGATGTGAAAAGCCATTACCAGTGAAACAAATGTAGGAGTGTGACAATCTCCATTTTCTTGCCACAACATCTCTTTGCCATAAGACGGGACTAAAGCTTTTTGGCACATTGCTATGTTTGTGTTAAATCATAATCTGCCTAGTCTTTTCCTAACTATGTTGGAGTCGGCTTCCAGTCTTATCGAATTCAGCTGATTACCAGTATTTGACATGGACGAACTACCTACCTGACTTCCACGACCCAGTTAATACTAAGTAATACGCTACCTCTTGTTAAGACTGATTGTTAGACTTTCGGGCCAGTGACTATCTGTAACGACTGTCAAAGATCTTCAAATGACAGACAGGATCAACAGCTTAACGCGCTTTCCGAGGCAAGGAGGAAACTCGGTATACAGGGTGTAACAGAAAGGGTATAGTCATATGAAAGGATATGCTGCAGACCATCAAACTAAACAACTTTTTCCTTGGGTCCTATATAGCAAATGCGAAAAAATTTTCAGCTGTCCCACATTTTTGTCTAGTAGGTATTGAAATTTTGTATGGGATAGCTGATAATTTTTTAGTTTAGAACGGCGTCACGCGGCTAACCGCTGCTAGGCCACAGTCGTACGCGAGCGCGAATTTCACACGGATGTTGTGTTTTTGTGATAAAAGTGAATGAGTAGGAATATAAAAATGTTTCTTTGGGAAAGTTGTTTGTTATCATGAGTACAATCACGTGTTTAAGTATCGGTCACTAATTACCAGCCACCCTATATATCTCGACTGCATATATTACCACGAAGCAACAGCAGCATCACACGAATAACATGAGCAATATGAGCATAGCTAACTCAATTCTGACCATAATGGCCTTTCAAAGGAAATTAGATAATGAAAACAAAACACCAAGTGTTTTCCTTGGAGACCAGCGGCCAAGCTACGAGTCTGTTATTACTACTCGTGTAGACCGTACATAATAAGCATGTGGTTGTTGCATACGCCGAAGCAAGCGGTGTGTTTCGAGGTAGAGATAAAATGTAAATATACAAAATTAGCTTATGCCCGCGGCTTCGCCCGCGTGGATGTCGAAAATAGCCATCCCGGTTGTTCAAAATTGAGTTGCAAGATTCCACCCGAACAAACGTACTTATCTTCATCTCCCTTTTTAACCCTTCGGGGGTAGAATTATCAAGAACGCTGAGACACGTATAAATTACTTTTCAATCGTCAGTCAGTCCTTCATATAAACTTCCATCCTTTATTTTACCCCTTTAGGGGTGGAATTCCCAAAAATCCTTTCTTAGTGGATACTTACTCTTCACAAAGAACACACCCTCCAAGTTTCATGTCTCTAGGACCAGCGGTTGGGGCTGTATATTGATATATCACCCAATCAGTCAGTTTACCATTTTATATATATAAATAAAAAATAAATATATAGAAGATATGGTAGTTAGGGAAGCCTCTATCCACAACGAACTGCTATATACCAGCACATCATCATGTTCCTACCCTCGTCCCATATTCTTTGGGGTTGGCAACACGTTTTTTTCTTCCATTCCAGATAATCCTAATGATATTGAAGCTGCTGAACCGCTAGTACGTTGACTTCTGCTAAAGGCATCCTGCGCCGATAAATACATACATAACAAATATATAGGAATACAGAATAGATATTATGTTATTCATGGCCATAGCAAGGTACCATAAGGTAACCATATATATTTTTTTATCACCTTGCTATTTTAGCAATATGCGATAAGTAAGGTGGTCATGCAATTTTGTTGTTAAATTATATGCGATAAGAAAAGTATGCGTTCTATTTTTTTGTTAAATACAAGCACTTAAAGGAGCTTTTTCCAAGTAATTATTAGCTACTAGCTTTTGTCCGCGACTTCGCTCGCGTTAATTTAGAGAAAAACTCTTTGCGCACTACTAAAGTTATTATAATAATATAATTCAATCATGATTCGAAACACACGTGGCGCCATCTATTATCATAAGAACATTACTATTGTTTACATTACTCGAGAATAGTACTTATTTTCGGGATAAAAGGTACCTTATATCCGTTTCTGTACACCTGACAATGTATAGGCAAAATTTCAGGATGATCGGTTCAGTGGTTTAGGCGTGAAAAGGTAACAAACAAACAAACTTACTTTCGCATTTATAATATTACAAATAAAAGTTAGTACATACGATATTTTGCGATTACAAATGAATGCCTAAACATCAAAATTCATACAAAATAATCAAAAACAACCACTCACACCAATTCGCACGACCTCCACATACATCTTTGAGCCCACATTATTTGGCCTTGAAAACGTTTTTAAAGGGCACTCGCATATCCCAGGGGTTTTTAGGTTTTACATAAGCAAAGGTACCTTGTCGTTCTTTGGAAGCGACGAATTGCCTTAGGGGAGGGAACATATAATTTTCAACATCAGAACTAGAAACGGAGAGCCTAATTACGTTTGTATTTTGTTTTTAGGTATGTGTGTTTCGTTTTGATCCTGGCCAAGTTTAATTAATTGTATGAAATGGTTTGGATTCCCTTATTAATTTGCTTATTAGAACAACTCGTTGTTCGAGTGCTGAGCATGTGGTCCTGGGTTCGATTCCCGGGTCGGCCAAATTGTTATGGGTTTTTCCATGAAAAATTTCTCAGTAGCAGCCACGGAGTCTTGTTTTGTGCCCAATTTATGGCGAAATGTGGGTGTTCTATTAGCTACACTTCTGCCTAACCCTTCAGGGATTAAAGGTGTGATGTTATGTTATACAATTGTGGGTTTTGCACACTACATGAAAACGGCCACAGGCGGTAATGTCGCCAAGTATGGAAGCATATTTAGAAACTTAAACGGATGTGGAGATTACCAGCAGTATTGATTGTCAAGAGCTTTTCTTCTCAGTGAACCTAACATTTTCCCCCTTCTAGTTATTGACTTATTCATTATATCCACATAAAATATGTAAACATATAAAGTGTACAATTTATTACTAACACGGAGAAATTATGATCGAATTATGGACTCACATTTACGGTTAACGCTATTTTGAAACTCTAAAGAGATGAACGAACAATTTGCATTTATATTCTATCCGTCTAGACTCCATCAATACACGTAATGGCATTAATTCTACCATCTGAAGCGACAAATCTGATAAACTTATGCGAACAGATACTTGGTGTATAGAAATCGTGAATTTGCGAAACATTCATAAACTTTTCCAGCACTTTCTTCTTTGAATAGGATTGGTGCTTCAACTTTGCCAGAATTTCTTACTAAAGGTCGAAGGATACTTGTTTAGAAGAATTATTTTTTTACGAAGTGTTCATGAATTTTCTTAAAGTCTAAATAAACTAAGTCCTAATCTTATTTACTTTTTACTTTTAAAGTAAACTAACTATATACATTATTAATTAAAAAATATTTAATAAACTAACAACAAACTATAAAAGGTCATCGAAAAGACTGATGTGCCCAAGAGACTGGCGGCGTTGCTACGTTGTATGGCAACACAGCCACTGGCCAGGGTAAAAGCCAGCCCTTGGGAAGCGTCCACTAGGCGTTACTTTTAGTTAATTATCAACTTGCTTAACCGGCTGTAATATTTGTTTTGTAAAAAAGTTTCAATAAAGTACTAATCGAGGCTTTTCTTTGTTTCAGGTGATTTCTTACATTCGTGAAACGTAAATAAAAGTGCAGTGAGTGTAAATAAAATCAAACAGTGTTAAGTGTCGTAAAAAAAAGCGTTAAAAGTAAGATCGAATTAACCAAAATGCTATAACTATAAAAGCGTGCGTTCATTACCAGACGTGTGTTGCTTTCGGCGTCACAACGAGGACTGCGACAAAACAGCGATGGCTTGGCCTGAGGTTGTGCGATGAGCCGGCCGAAGAGGAGGGGATGGACGAGCCTAGCGCCGCCAAGCGGCCGTCTGTGCTAACTATAGACAGAGCTGCTTTCTTACTCCTGAGGGTTAAGAGAGCCTTCAAGAAGAAGCGGCAGCAAAGGAAGGAGAAACAGTAAGTATTAGTAAATAAAATAAACATTAAAAAACGAAAATTATAGGTTTGAGTGTTGATGTTTTGATGTTTTTTCTTGATTGTTGTTTTAGATTCCAAATCTTTACTTACCAGTTTGTAGTTGTCCAGTCTAATAGTTATCTTCCTTATGTTTTGTACTCCAACTGTTTACTTCTACTTCTTTATTATTAAGAGGTGCATTGGTACTTAGATACCCTCAACTGTGTTTATTTTTCTAATATTAGTTTGAGTGATTGATTGATATTGTTATATGAATGTCAGCTTCGGCTTGTCAAATTGACGTTTTGAAATATTTAAGTGACAGTGACGTTCCAAATAAACGTTTCGAAATTTTGTTTCTGGTAAACTCACAGATTATTTGTTATCAGTTACGTTTCGTTCCATGTACCATCACATAATTTGCAGTTGGGTGTGTCTCCTTCTTTTTCTATATTTAACTATTATTCTGATTCTGTTTTTGTTCTTTTGTGTCTGGGAACTACGGCTTTCACTTTTCCTTTGTATTTTGCTGTGTATATGTGCTATATTCTATGCTTATTTTACTACTTGCTACTAGTGTTGGTGTTAGCTGGCGGGTGGTGCGGAGTTGTGCACCTGTTGGTGATACTTAGTTTGTTTTTAGTAATAGCTTAATTGTTTTATATATTTATATATATATATATATATATATATATTTGTTACGTGTATATTTATGTCAAACAATGAAATTTTCTTATCCGCGGATGAATCTGCTGCTTCTTCAAGCGATGGAAGTTTTTGCTCGTTCAGTGAGACTCTTGGTGAGTTTTTGCAACAAAAGTTTAATGATAAGTCTGATCGATTGTTGAACGTGTGTCATATTAATGCTCAAAGTGTTCCGAGCCACTATAGCGAGCTGTACGACGCCTTTAACAGCAGCAATGTACACGCCATCTTGATCTCTGAATCTTGGCTCAAACCACATCTCCTGTCCACTACTTATCCTCTTACTGGTTTCATTCTTATACGTAATGATAGGATTGGTAAGGGAGGGGGTGGTGTGGCCATATACCTCCGCAGTGACTTTCCCTATAAAATACTTGCCACTTCCTCTTCACCATATTCTGCTTCTGCTGAGTTTATTTTCCTTGAAGTCTGTGTCAAGGGTGCCAAAACGGTTATTGGTGTTGTTTACTGTCCTCCCACTGTTGATTACTTCACTGAATTCGAATCAGTACTTGAATCTTTGGGTTCAGAGTATGCACATCACATCATAATGGGTGACTTTAATACAAATCTCCTTTCCCGCAATGCCCCTCGGTCCTGTAAACTCCTCCAGCTTATCGAGTCGGTTAGTCTGCACGTGTTGCCGCTCCAGCCTACCCATCATAACGCTGTCGGTGATGACACCTGGCTCGATCTGATCCTTACCTCAAATCCTTCTCTTGTATCCTCCCATGGTCAACATGACGCTCCTGGCTTTTCTCACCATGACATGATTTTCCTCTCTTATATCCTGAAACCTCCCAAACCTAAACCTAGGGTTCTGTACAGGCGTTGTTTTGCGCGGATGAATGTTGAGGAAATTAAGAAGGATGCGTCTGTGACTGATTGGGAGCCTATGTTGGAAGCCTCTTTGGTTGACGATAAGGTTGCGATATTTAACGATGTTGTGATCAACCTCTACAACATTCATGCTCCCATCAAAAAAATTAAACTAAAACGTCCTCCTGCTCCATGGATGACAAGAGGGATACGGATGGCAATGCGACGTAGGGACCGGGCATTCCGTAAATTTAAGAGGGATCGTGCTGACGAGAACTGGTCATTATACAAGGTTGCAAGGAATAGATGCAACCAGATGATACGCATCGGTAAACGCCGCCACATTTTAGATAATATAACTTCTTCCTCTTCTGCCGATATTTGGAAATTTCTTGGAACTCTGGGTATCGGCAAACCGCGACATTTAGACCTTCCAAACTCTATTGACCTGGACGAGCTTAACCGACATTTTTCTTCTGCTTCCTCCATGGATCGCTTAACCAAGCAACGAACTTTGTCCCTAATTTCTGGTCTAACGCGCCCTAATATTAACCACTTTTGCTTCGTTCCAGCTGAACCGGGAGAGATCAAAAAGATCATCCTGTCCATCAAGTCGAAAGCAGTGGGTTGTGATAATATCACCCGTGGTATGATCATAACTCTTCTGGATGAGCTCCTACCTGCGATTACCCACATTGTGAATTTTTCCCTTTTTACCGGAGCATTTCCTTCCCTGTGGCGCAAAGCCTATGTTTGTCCGCTACCCAAGGTCCCTAATCCCTGTCTTCCTGCCCATTTCCGTCCCATTTCGATCCTTCCCTTTCTATCTAAAGTGCTTGAGGCCTGTGTGCACAAGCAATTCTCCGATTTTGTCCATCGGAACTCGCTTATCAGCCCACTTCAATCTGGGTTCAGGCCTGGGCACAGCACTGTTTCCGCCCTTCTTAAAGTGACTGGCGATATTAGGGCAGGACTAGAAGACACCAAGGTAACGGTACTGGTGCTGGTCGATTTCTCAAATGCTTTCAATACCGTTAGTCACGACATCCTTTTAGCCATTTTATCCCATGTCATGGTCTCTCCCGGAGCACTGGAATGGTTCTCCTCTTACCTTCAGGAACGCCAGCAGTCAGTTCATGTTGGGAATTCCTCATCATGTTGGTGTGATTTGGAGACTGGTGTTCCTCAAGGCGGTATTCTTTCTCCTCTTCTGTTTTCTATTTTTATTAATCTCCTTACTTCTGAGCTTCAGTGTGCGTATCATCTGTATGCCGATGACTTGCAGTTGTACTGTCAGGGGAGGGTTGACGAAATTC
Organism: Noctua janthina; assembly: GCA_963576755.1. Classification (NCBI taxonomy): domain Eukaryota; kingdom Metazoa; phylum Arthropoda; class Insecta; order Lepidoptera; family Noctuidae; genus Noctua; species Noctua janthina. The sequence continues at coordinate 14,837,103 of OY755055.1, forward strand.
GAGATCTGATCGACAATTTAAATCGGGACCTGATAGCAATAAATACCTGGTCCGATAAATTTGGTGTGGCAGTAAATCCCAATAAATGTCAGGCGATCATCATTGGCAGCTCTCGCAGTCTATGCAAGTTGAATGGTACAACCTTGCCACCAGTTCTTTTCGACGGTACGGTCGTTCCTTTTAGTACTGAGGTCAAGGATCTCGGCTTGCATATCGATAGCTCTATGAAATGGCATACTCAAGTTGCTCGTGTCAGTCAGAAAGTTACTGGTTCGTTGCGGGCTTTGTACCGCTTGAGAAACTTTTTACCCTCAAATACGAAAACAATGCTTGTACAGTCCTTAATTTTTCCTATCATCGATTACGGTGACGTGTGCTACTTTGACCTGAATGCGGATCTCCTTGACAAACTTGACCGTCTTCTAAATAACTGCATTCGATTCGTTTTCAATTTGCGTAAATATGATCATGTCTCCGAACACCGGACTCTTCTTAAGTGGTTGCCCATACGTCAGCGTAGGGAGCAAAGGGCGCTTACCACCTTGTTTTCTTTTCTTGTTTCTCCCACTTCCCCTAGTTACCTTGCTCCCCACTTTCAGTATATTTGTGCCAACCATAATAGGAGCCTGCGATCATCGCAAAACCGTATGCTTCAATGTCCCTCTCACCGCACTGATTTCATTCACCGATCTTTCTTTGTCCAGTCTATTTCTCTGTGGAATGCGCTTCCCCAGGAAATCAGGATGGCAACCAATCGCTTATCTTTTAAAATTAAAGTTCGTGAGTACATTCGGAAGAAGCTGGCAGTTTCGTCACAACGGGAATGTTTTCCCCATGGTTTGTGTTTTTATTTTGGTATATTCGTGGAAATGTTTATTTACATTAATTTAATTTTGATATATATTTATAGTATTTGATATATATTTATAGTATTTTATGTATCCTTGTAGTTAATCTTATTATTATTTAAAATTATTTTCAGATTTACACCTACCACTGCTTGTCTTTGCATCACCCAAAGGTTGACTGGTAGAAAATGCCTATGGCATTAAGTCCGCCTCTGTACTTATGTGCTTGAAGTGTTAAATAAATAAATAAATAAATAAAAAAAAGAACTTGTTGAGTGAATGTACAAAAATTTTTAATTAAAAAAAAAACGAGTACCTAATCAATACGTATCAACTAAGTTAAAAGAAATTCGTTGTGCGAATATGAATGGTACAGTAGAGACCATAAGTGCAATAGCAGTTTCACAAAACGATCGCATCAAAACAAGTCGCACTTACGACCTTTTTCCATAACAAACATTTTGCACACATACACGATCTCGTATATCGCTCTCTTTCATAATTATCTAGTCAGAAAGAGTGCGATACAATGATCATTTGCCTTAGTGACAAGCCTGTCATGTCGCGACGGAGTATTAAGTTAGTGATATTTAATTTCAAACTAACAATTATGTGTCTATCTGGCTTAGCGGTTAACGCTATAGATAAAATGTCTCGCACAGTAGTCTGCGTTCGAACCCAAGTGACATTACACTTTTTGTGTTTTAATTATAAATGATACGTTAGACCCGATGAGATATGTTTTTCTAAATATTAGTTGGAACTTATTATTAACAAAAAAGATGAGGGTGAATGTGAAACAAAATAAACTTCTGGATTGAACAAAGTAGTTAGTTATGACGTTGTTAGTTGGTGAACTTTGTTACGAGCGTTTATGTTATTATTACGATTAGCGTATTGTTTGATTGGCTTTATTCAAGATGCAAGCTAATATTAGTATTGATGACAGGGCAAATATTGTCACTTTGCGTAAAAATGGGCTTAATATTTCTCAAATTTCAACTGAAACTGGCTTAAAATGTGTAAGTTATTTTTAAAAATTATAATTATTATGATGATAGTTGTGGTGTGTGATTTTCTTATTATTAAATAAATTGCTAGTTGCAAGTGTGTAATCATATTTTGTTTTTTTTTTAGAAATTCTGTTAGCCGTTGGGTAAAGAGGTTTGAGGAAGAAGGTAGTCTGAAGAGTCGTCTAAGAAGTGAAAGGCCGCCGCTTATTAACCCGACTCAGCGACGTTTTATGGTGGAAGAATATGAAACAAATGGTTTCATTCCAACTATAATGTTTGCAGACCAATTGGATACTACATTACAGACTGTTCGCCATGCAGTCCATGCTGAAGGTTTACATCATCGGAAGCCAGCTAAAAACCATTTTTGACACAAAAACACAGGGAGGAAAGACTACGTTTTGCTCGAGATTATTTACATTTAACTGGGAGGTGACTGTATTTTCTAACGAGAAGACTTTCAAGTCTTGCCAAAAGGAAGACTTAATTTATGGCGAAAAAATAATAATACTTAATTTAATAAGTAGACCGGGTATTGTATTATTGTATTGTATTGTATAACGGGCTGGTGTCCGCAACTCCACGTCAAAGCGCGTATTTTGCGTGCGGGTGGGAAATCTATTCGATCCACCCTAACTCCCCGAGAAAGGCCAGCAGCGCCTTGGTGTTGCTGACAATCTCGCGGAGAGTACCTGGGGTACCGAAGTACTTTGCCCTGTATGTTGCAACCACTGGGCAATGTTGAAGCACGTGGGCTGCTGTTTCGTCTTCCTCCATGCAGGCTCGGCACAGGGGGCTGTCTGTGACTCCTATGACAAAGAGGTGTTTATTAAAAGAGCCGTGTCCAGTGATGGCGGCTGTGAGTGTGCGCAGCTGTAGTTTGGACAGCCTAAGCGCTCGTTTGGTGAGGCGGCCATCGATAGTAGGAAGTGCTTCCTTGGCCTGCCTGCACTCGCCATGGTCCAGCCACAGCTTGTGGTGTTGTTCGCTGGTTCGTTTCCTTACCAGTGTGCGTAGGTACCCGAAGGGGAGTGGCACAATGGGCTCGGGACCCACTGCTGCCATGCTCGATCCCCTTCTAGCGAGTTCGTCCGCTGCATCATTGCCTCGGGAATCGCTGTGTCCTTTGATCCATTGGATGGTTATATTATTGTGATTACCAACCTGGTTCAGGCGTTGGTGACACTCGTGTATTAACCCAGAGTTAACTATATGGTTGTTTAGTGCTAACAGAACAGCCATGCTGTCTGAGAGTATACGAATAGAGTGGTCCACAACCCCCCTGGCTAAGATGGCTGATGCCGCCAGGGAAATGCCCATGCATTCTGCCTGAAAAACCGTGTTGTGGACCCCCAGTGGTGTGGCAATATGGATGTTGAGATCTTCCGAGAAGACTCCAGCTCCAGTGCCAGTACCTGTTTTAGATCCATCTGTGAAGATCCGTAGTTCCGCAGGCCTCAATCCCTCGCAGCGGTGGTCCTCATGGAGTTGGATTTTGTATTTTTTGTCGAATACGAACTGTTTGGGTATCCGATCGTTTGTTGCTTTTGCCAGGGGGAACTCAATATAGAATCCCTCCAGTACGGCAGTGTGCTGTGTTTCTTTCTTACCCCAAAGTTGAAGTGTATTAAGGCGTACTGCCGTCATCGTCGCCTCCTGCTGTATAAACAGATGGAGCGGTGGGAGGCCCAACATGGCTTCGAGAGCTGCGGTCGGAGTAGTCCTCATGCAACCTGTAATCGCCATGCAGGCAAGCCTTTGCATGCGTTGCAGTTTAATGGAGGCCGTGGCTAGTCTGGTGCGGGGCCACCAGACTACTGCCCCATAGGTGATCATGGGTCGGATCACCGCGCAGTAGACCGGGTAACTAAATATTTAGTAATATTAACATAACCGTAAATAAAAATAAAAAAAAATTAAGAAATAAATTTTAAATTTAATGATCTTAAATTGGGGTTTAGTTTCAATATTCTTTTCGTCAAGAAAATGAACACTTAAGCTATAACCTCAATACATTCAATGTGACGTTACATTACAAAAACGCGTTCATAAAGTCTAACTCATATATTAGTATTCAATTAACTCTGCTGAATACTGATACCTATAATAAGCGGGTATCAACAATTATATTTGTGTTATTAGAATATCCTTTCCGTGTTATGTTATTCTTATTATGAATTGACTAAGTGGGTATACAACAAAAAATCTTATGAACGGTGATAAGAGAACTTTTTTGCCTAGATAGGAATGTGACGTCACATTCTCATAAAAGTTTGTTAATTTTATAAATAAATAAAACGAATTACTGTATAAAAAATTTGATTGAGTGTTGCGCAATTGAATTAACCGAACATGGTATTATCGTTGTGTGTATATATAGGGTCCCAAATTCCGACTTAAACACTTTCTATCACAAATTGGAAAATATTCTCCATCTAGTATGCATTAAACGTAATAAAAAGGTTATCGTTTGTGGGGACTTTAACATAAATACATTAAAAAGAAATAAACAGACCCTAGATTTTGAATATATTCTTTTAAACTTTAATTTACAATTGCAATTCTTTCAACCCACTAGAATAAGTAGTGGGACATGTTTGGATAATTTCGCTCACAATATCCGAGGTTGCAAGGGGGAAATTATTGAATTTGGACTGTCAGACCACACCACACAGGTTTTAAGATGCCCGGTTAAAAAAACATGTGCTATTAAGTCATGGCGTGTTAGACGAAGGAACTATTGCCTAGAATATCTGGATAAATTTAAAAATTGTATAAAATGTCTCTCATTCACAGACATTTACACTACTTCGGACCCTAATGAGGCTTATGTTTATTTTTTGGATTTGTTTCAATGCTTTTACGACCTCTGTTTTCCTTACGAAACTATTACCAAGTCATTAACTAAAAAATCTAAGTGGATCTCAAAGGGAATAAAAAAATGCAGTAAAAGGAAACGTGTGCTTCTGTGGCAATATAGAGCTAATCCCACTCACAAGAACAAAAATGCATTCAAAACATATTCACGTAGACTTAAAAAAAATATATCTTTAACCCAAAAATCTCAAAATAATTATTTTATCAAAACAGCACAAAATAAATCTAAAGCGACATGGACCGTAATTAACAAGAATAAAGCCTACTTTCCTAAAGAACCTATAACTGAAATAAAAACTGACACAAAGATCGTCACGAATCCTACTGAAATAGCAAACTCCTTCAACGAATATTTTATTAACCAAGTATCTAATTCCAATCATAGCATAACGCAAGAAATTCCCATTCATTCAAACACTTTGAACTCTTTATTTATGGAACCAACTTTGCCGCATGACATCATGCATCATATTAGGTCTCTTAGAAATACAAACAGTGTAGGCAGTGATGGAATATGCACAAAAGTCATAAAAACAGTCTCTCAATATATAGCCCCACACCTAAGTTATATAATTAATTTAAGTATTGAGAATGGTATCTTCCCGGAGAATCTCAAAACCTCCATAGTTACTCCACTATATAAAAAGCAAGACAAATGTCTAATGAAAAATTACAGACCTATTGCTTTGATACCCATATTTGCAAAAATATTTGAAAAAGTCATATACAAAGCACTTTATAATTACTTAGAGAAATCAAACATTCTACTCGATGAACAGAAAGGATTTCGCAAGAATAGGACAATTAACATGGCTAACCATGATCTGATACGCCCTATCTTATCAAATGTAGACGAAAGAAATGCCGTATGTGCTATATATATGGACCTTACAAAGGCTTTTGACTACGTAGATTATAAAATACTATTAAATAAATTAGAGAAATATGGTATAAGAGGCAACATTCTGAATCTTTTTGAATCTTACTTACACAACAGAAAGCAGATTTTGGAAATAAAACGTATATGCCCATGCACTGGTTTCGAAAGAAGATACAGATCTAGTAGTAGGATTATTAAGTACGGAGTCCCACAAGGTAGTGTGTTGGGACCTCCACTATTCTTAACTTATATAAATGATCTGCCTAGAGAAATAAAGCATCCGATGGTATTATTTGCTGACGACAGCACGGTAGTAGTAAAATGTGACGATCCTAATACATACGAAGCAGAGATAAATTTGACATTGAATAAAATAATTACTTGGCTAAATAATAATAATCTTGTCATAAATCTAGAAAAAACTAAAATAATGCACTTTTATCAAAGGATTCCTAATATAAACCTTGACATTAACTACCTGGGCACTAAAATAGAGTCGGTAACTATGACTAGATTTCTTGGTGTTGTTTTAGATAATAACTTGACCTGGAAACCTCAAACGGAAGACATCTGTAAAAAAGTCAATAAATTTGCATATGCCCTCTATAAACTGGCTAAAATTGTTAGCCTAGAATCTGTTTTAATGGCTTACCATGGCTATGTGGCATCCACACTAAGATTTGGCATAATATATTGGGGCAATGCAGTAAATAAGGACTATGTCTTCAAAGCCCAAAAAAGATGCATCAGAGCTATGTGTGGTTTACAAAGTACCGACAGCTGTCAAGTCTCAATATCTTAACCTTGCCTTCTCTGTATATTTATGAGGTAAATGTATTTGTGAAAACAAACATGCACCTATATGAAATAGCTTTTAAAAGTCAATATAGGAAACTACGGGACAGAAATAAGTTAGAGCTTAAAGTACCAAATGCAGGTACGGCTTTAACGAGGAAAAGCTTTTTTTGTATGGCCCAAAGGATATTTAATAAGTTACCTTGCTCAATAAAAAATCTAAATTTAGTAAATTTCAAGCGTAAATTATGTACTATTTTAATACAGAAATGTTACTACTCTCTCAGCGACTACTTTGATGACATCTCTTTGACATAATATATTTGTATGCTCGTAACATGACTGTAAAAGCATGACAACTCTCACATTTCTGTGGACAATATCAATTTTAGATGTTTTTCTTAGCAGTAACTTATCGACATCATAACCATTTAATATTGACATTATCTTATTTCATTAAAGATTGACATTACCTGACATTACCTAATGCATTATAAATTGATATTGATATTACGAATTAAACTTTTACCTCTTTATAATACTAGTACCACCTATAGATTAATTTACCCAACTGGCAAAAGCCTCCTTTAAATGTATATTTGTACGCCAAATGGCAAAACATAGAGAAACTATATAATGTATAACAATTATTGTAACATCTTGCACACTGTTATAACCTATGTTTACAAATAAAGACTATTGATTGATTGATTGATTGATTGAATAAACATTTTTGTTATCATTCAGCATGATTTTTTTATTTCCACCTTCCAACACCGAAAACATAAAATAAAAATCAATTAATGAGGTTAAATAATAATACAATAACTATCTAATATTTAACTTCTTATAAAAAATAAATAATAAGCATGACTATATTATAAATAAACATAAACACCTAACGACTTTCTGCTTAAAATACAAATATAATTAAGGTTTCAAAGAAACAAAAAACAGCCACACATTGTAATAACATGGATTCGAACTTGGACTTCATTGATCGTGAACCCATGCTCAGCCCAAACAGCTACCAACCCATGTTAATACTACGCGAATTTTAACAATGCAATGGTAACAACAGGTCATCACTATGATGTGTATTCTAAATGCAACAGAAATATAATGCTATTTCGCGTAGTGTGACGACAGTTCATTAGTGTGTGTTATGTGTTTATGTGTAGAATGTTGAGACATCACTCATACACGCACACGCACACACACTGCTGTATCGCGCTCGCACAGTTCATAGCAATGTAATCTTTAGCATGGTACTGCACTTTTGAGGTCTACTGTACATAATCGTTATTCACAGCCCTACAATACCGAGTGGGTGCACCTTTTGCTGGGCCCTTTTTATCCCAATCTATACCTAAATTATGTTCATACAAATAAATAAAATTGAAGTGTCTGTATACGGTACTTATTACACAAAAAACATATTTTTAAGTTTTTGTCTATGTGTTCCGGCTAATCTCCGAAACGGCTGGACCGATTTTGACGGGACTTTTACTGGTATCATAAGGAGCACTTAGGCTAGTTTTATTCTAGAAAAAGGATTAGGATACGTGAAAAAAAATTAAACTCTTGAAATTGTTAACAAAATCCGATTTCTTCAAATAGGGAAGTAATAATGTATAATCATTTCACGCGCACGAATGTCGCGGGTCACAGCTAGTCTTTAATAAGAAAGCAAGTTTTATCATTTGCTACTATACAATATGTATACAGGGTACGACAGATCTCAATGAAGATTAACCAAGTCTCCAAAACAATTCTGTCCAGACTTTTCTTGTTTTAATTCTGGATACAGGACACGTTTGCACATGCTGGCAAAGTTCGGGTCTGTTTAGCAAACTTGATGAAAGGCATCCCCTACAGGCCTTTTACTACTTATGTGTGTATATACTTACGTTACGTATGAGTTAGCTTCGTGTTACTAATTGCTCCCTAGGGCGTGATTAACTCTCTTAAGAAGTAGTGCAGTTAATGTAAGAGGATTTCATGTTGAATTTTCTTGGTAATGACGAGGCCACGAATATATTGACCCCTTAATGCTGACCTTATGTTATAGACTAATATAGCAATCGCTTTGAAAGCTTTTTGTATTACTAAAACGATTTTCAATGGGATTGACGTAAGCATTTAGGTATCTTATATCAGTCCCTTTCATAGAGAGTAGGCCTTTTCCCGGAAGTGGGCTGTAGGAACATTAAAAGCTGATTAATAACATTTTTTAGCGTGTTTTTTTTTTATTTATTTGTTATTTTGTATGATGCACGTCATGTCTCTGCGACAAATAAATATTTTTTCTTTCTTTATTATGCTCATGCTAGGAGAGAACCAAAGATAAAAAAAAACGTTGTCCCTCATTAGGAATTTCTTATGTATAGAAGATTTCTCCTGGGTGCGTTTAAAATCATTTAAAGACACTTAACAGCCAGACCCGCAAAAACTACCGTCGTACAAATCTGTCATTTTGACAATTTTTCCATTGATAAAATCCGTTTCTACGGTGGTCATGCTAAGCGTGCTTTAGGCCATACAAATATTTGTTCCGTGCGCCCCATCCGCGCCAATCGCTCAGCCACTACGCAAACCGTGATGTCTTCTATTACCAACATATGCCAATATTGTTTGACTATATTACTAACCCGTTACCAATTATTACCCCTTACAGAATGTCACTTTGTCGACGCTCTCTTGCATTAATTCTGACTCATTAAAATAGATAAGGAAGGTCCGACCATCTACCTCCATTAGATAAAAACTAATTTGTTCCTTCGTAATACTGAGTTCACTGACGGCCTGCCACTTTTCACCCTTATGCTCTATGTAATAAGGTTGAAAAGTGATCGACCGTCAGTACAATAAAAGTACCCCACGAAAAGAAACCCTAATTACTCTGACCCCAATCAACCATTGTGCTCTCGGTACACATTACCTGCAGATAATTCCCTTTGCTTATACAAATGTAAATGAGGGTAGTTCGGATTAAAGACACGTACCACGTTTACTGAGCCCACGTCTGCCTACGTTAATCGTGTGTACGACGGACATATTGACGATGTACATTGCTTGTTCTCCATGTAGGTATTCTTTGGCGAGAGAGAGTGGCTCGCCACAATCCGAGTAAGCCGACTGGCTTTTTCCTTTCGTCGGTGCTTGCATATGCACGGTGAAGAGGCACCGACGCGAAAACGGTTACCACCAATGATATTATAAATAAAAAGAGGTACACATCACACAAGCGCGTGCAAATTGTTGCAGACAAATTCAGACAATTGTCGTAATTTAAGTACTTCAAGCGCAATAGCTATCTCTTTCTGTATCATACGTTCCGTATTATCTATCGCAGTCGTAACAACGCAACGATATTAAATAGCCGCTCAGTATGAACGTAGCGTATCTTTACCACATACTCAGGACAAAATTCTGAAAACCCCACACAGAAATTTTTCATAGGTAATTTATAAAAAAAACTGGTGTTTCCTACAAAAGTGGAAGAGCTGATTTTTTTTTTTAAGATTACCGATAAAAAATTTGAAATTTTTTGTGACTTTCTGAGTACGTGGTAACCGTTTTCGCGTCGGTGTCCCTTGCACCTTTATATCTACATTTATTTGACTTTGTCGAATTAAGTCAACCCGAACGTGTGTGTGGAAGCCCTCAGAGGTACTATAATGCGAAACAGCTTCATTACGCGCCGGTCGTTCGAGCCGACCGGTCGTGTTTGGTATTTGACTTATGATTATCGCTCTTTTAGTTGGTAACAAAGTAGCATAACATCACGTCTGTGATCCCCGAAGGGTTAACCAGAGGTGTACCTAATAGTACACACCCACATTTCACCAGTTATGGTTTTTTAAGTCCCATGTAATAGGGAAAACCTATTGCCATTAACCGGCCACAAATCCACACTGGGAATCAAACCCCATGCTCAGCTGTCGTGCTTGAGATCACGAGACGAGATTACTACCATACGACTAGGTTTATTTTCTTTATAATAAACTAGCTTATGCCCGCGGCTTCGCTTTGTTGTGTACTTTAGAACGACGCGGTCAAATAGACATTGCATAATATATAGGGTGATCTTTAATTATTGGTCGCCTAAATCGAAAAAAATCCTATAGTAAAAGTTATTCAATTTCATGAGTACTACATGCCCTTAAAATTTTGTTTAAAAATAACCTTGTATATAAAAACGTAGACCAGATGTAGATGGATTATTAATATAGATAGCCAATATTGTCCATGTAGATGGATAATTAATATAGATAGCCCAGATAGCCATATTTAGATTAGAGCCTAAAAAACACTAATGACAAAATCGTTCTTCCGAAACTGTTCTTCTAATTCTTAACTCAAGCCGTTTTAGTATTCCGATCTTGCTTTGGTAATTTCTTCAAGTTAAAGTCAAAATCAAACTACGTTTAAACGTAAATTTCGGAAGACGAGTCTTGCGAAATTTGTGTTAGTTCTCATCTTTGATCAGTCACGCTTTATCTTAGCTTGATTTAGTTATTTTGTTAAACTATTGGAATACCATTTCTTAGATGGTTTAATAGTTTGTAACTACTTAGTATGTCAACGTAATATTGTTTTGATTATATAGATTTTAATACATAATTCCAGGAACACTTTGAAAGTTAAGTCAATCACAATAAATCTACATTACACTCGGCTTTGTTTGTAAGAGTGAATGAAACGCCATTTGATGTTTTTTGTCTAGTTTATTAACTACATTCCTCATTTAAACTGTATTAGGCTTGCCAGCAGCCTCGGCCACTATGGCCACCCCTTCCTCCGCAGGTTTCTCATTCTCTTTTTCTCTTTTTAATTGAGCGCTTAAATCCTTCTTCACAGGTGGAGGTGGTTTGAACAAATTGATATTGTTTTCCAATTTCTTATCACCGACAATTGTTATAGCCTCTTTGGGAACTGTGTCTCTTTTCTTTGACCCAAATCCGAAGTTTGGCATCTCAAAATTACTTGTAACAGTTGCCATGTCCTTCTTTTTCGGGTACAGGAATACTTCTATTTGTTTGGTCTTCGTAATAGAAGGTAAAATTGATTTATTTGGGATCAAGCTATCGAAAATGAAAGGCATCATCGGTAGTGAATTCGATCTTCCTGAGCTGGGCTTCATAGGTTTAAAAGACTGTTCGGGAGTGAATTCAAAGTAAACTGAACCTTCATGGGCATGTTCGTGAGAATCACAACACATCGTAGACCTGACTGGATCATTGGGATTGGTGAATAGTTCATGATTCGAAAGGATCTTGTTGATGAGACTAGTAGGGTTTGCCATGAAGTTATCTTTAGCGTTGCGGAGACTCGAGCAGATGCATGGCTCTTCGATAACAGTTTCTAATTTTGGGAAGAAAGATGGAGGAAACGATGCGGTGTGGTCTGGTTTCATCGCATGAGAAGGGCCGTCTGAAAATATTAAGTGTTAATTTGTGAATAAATATTTTGGTTTATATAATTAATTAAAAAAAATCAGCAAAAAAGCAGAAAATACGCCATTCAAAGTTCTGAAATAATTTAAAATTCGAGACATTCAAAATTATTTGTACGATTTACTTGGACATTTTCGTTTTGGGAGAGCGTCATATTATTTATCAAAAATCTTACCACGACCGTTACCGGACAAATAAAATGAGACTTCCATTTTTCCGAGATTCACCAGGGAGTTAGTTATAGTAGGCATGGGCCGAACCGTCTCCCTGGAGGACGCCACGGCCATATACCCCACCAGAACAGCTAACGTGTGCGAAAACATATTCTGGGAATAAATAAGATTTCATTTTAGTAGTTTATAGCAATTTGGTATTTATTGCCACAAACGATTGCGATAAACGAAACTTTTCGCGTGAGGTATGATCAAATGGGTTTTGCTTTTGGTGAATATTTTATGCATATGAGCCTTTTAATTTGGAGTGTCGTACCATCTAGTAGGTACCTAGTAGAGACTAGTAAACATGACGTCATTTGTTTAATTGAGTTGTTATTATGTACTCTGCCATCATTTCCGCTTCGTGTGTTAGCGTAAGCAAACGCTTTAATGGATTAATTTCTAATTGCGTATCCGTCTAAGTATGCTGTAGCGTATTCAATTTTATTTATACAATGAAGAAAACTGTTGTGAATTCAAAAGTAATTGAAAGAATAGGCTTTAAAGCAACATCTAAAATAAAGATAAAATCTAAAAGCAAACATTTTAGTAAAAGCTTAAAATTGAATAACTTAAGATCTTGCTTACCGTTTGTCCTACTCTGCGAGCAATAACGAATTGATTGAAATTCTGTTTAAATCAAATTCTTTTTGTTTCACAACTTTTCGATTCGGTTTTATTGGTTTTCCATTTTATTGTTACGACGATTGTGAAATACGAATTGTTGGCAAATTTTCGATACGAACGATATTATAAATGCGATGTTACTGGCTTTCTTATAAAGACTCGGGAATAAAGGAATATCTTTTATGAGGCTTTCTTTGGGTAGAATAGAAAGGGCTTTCAAAGACTTGAGTTGTTGCTTGTATACATTTTCATATGACACATGGATGAGCATTTTTGGTTAAAGAAATTTAGAGAATTAAGTTTAGTAGGCACATACCAGTCGCAGTCCTCCGCTGGTCATAGTTATAATAAATAGTATAATAGACATAGTTTTAATAGTTTATATTTTCTTGTTTTTATAAAATATGTATGATAGTGTAGCAGCATGCATCGCGTAAGCAAACCAATACTTGGTGCAGATTTCCTAGGCTACCATAACCTACTGGTCGACCTAAGAGATACCTACAGTACGCAGCATCGATCTTCAACAAACGTTTCAGGACATACTAGCTGATTTTCCCAACGTCACTCGTTTGTCATCAATGAAACTCAACCCGAAGCACAAAGTGGAGTACTACATTGAAACAACCGGCCCACCTATACATGCTCGAGCTCGACCTATACCCCCGCATCGCTACGAAAAGGTGAAGAAGGAGTTCGAGAATATGATGAGCCAGGGACTCTGCCGACCTAGCAAAAGTTGTTGGTCTAGTCCACTCCACATAGTACCGAAGAAAAATGGTGATATACGAGTATGTGGTGATTACAGGCGAATCAACGCAGTCACCAAGCCTGACCGTTATCCCATTCCACGAATAAAGGACTTCACGTATCAGCTCGCCGGCAAGGAAGTTTTCTCAACTCTTTACCTGAACAGGGCATACTCCCAAATACCAGTCCTTGAAGAAGACATAGAGAAGACAGCCATTATAACCCCTTTTGGCTTGTACGAGTTTCCACGTATGTGCCCAGGACTGAAGAACGCTGGTCAAACATTCCAAAGATTTATTCACGAAGTTCTCCGAGGCCTTGACTTTGTCTACCCATTCGTCGACGACCTACTTGTGACGGCAGAAGACGAAACAACAGCTCGAAAGAACCTCACAACCGTACTACAGCGCCTGGAAGAATATGGTATCACAATCAACCCCGCTAAATGTGTATTCGCCAAGAGAGAACTCACATTCCTAGGCCACTTTGTTTCACCCGAAGGCATAAAACCACCACAAGAAAAGGTGAGAGTAATCAGCGAATACCCGAAACCGAAGAATGTTGAAGAGTTACGACGTTTTCTCGGTATGATCAATTATTACCGAGAAAACATACCGAACGCCGCAGCGCACTTGGTTATTTCTCAAAGAAATTCACACCGGCGCAGCAAAAATATTCAACATTCGATCGTGAACTTCAAGCCATATACTTAGCGATGAAGCACTTGAGAAAATTATACGAAGGACGCGAACTGATTGTGTATACAGACCACAAGCCAATCACACACGCGCTTCATAAAATATCATCAGACTCTGAAACACCCCGCCGCAGCAGACAGCTATTGTTTATTAGTGAATTTACTAATGACATACGTCACATCAGCGGGCGAGATAATATTGTCGCCGACGTCTTATCGCGCATCGAATCTATTAACTGCCCCACTCCCATTGACTACGCATCACTTGCAAGCGCACAAGAAAAGGACACAACTATTCAAGATTTAATTCATAAATCAAATATGAAGATGCGAAAGATAACATTACCTGGTATGACTCAAGCTATCTATTGTGAGACATCAACAAAAAACGTTCGCCCGTATTTACCTCAAGAATTCCGCATTAAAATATTTAATGCGATTCACAACCTCAGTCATCCCGGAATAAGGACGTCAAGAAAGCTAATACAAACACGATACTTCTGGCCATCTATGAACATTGACGTGAAGAAATTGGTATCAAACTGCATCAAATGTCAGCGTGCAAAAGTCCACCGGCACACTACAAGCCCGGTAACGACCCTCGAACCATCACAACGCTTCGAACATTTGCACGTTGATATCGTTGGCCCGCTACGTACTTCACCTCAAGGACACCGTTACGTCATCACGATGATCGACCGAGCGACGCGCTGGCCCGAGGCGCACGCCGCACAAGACATAACAGCTGACACTGTCGCTAGGATCGTGTATGAAGGTTGGATCGCACGGTTCGGTTGTCCAGCTCGTATGACGACTGACCAAGGTCGACAGTTTGAAAGCAGCCTGTTCAACGCACTGACAAGATTACTTGGTATCAAGCGCATTCACACTACTCCGTACCATCCTCAGAGCAACGGGATGATTGAGAGGTGGCACCGCTGCATGAAATCGGCATTAATAGCACGTTTGAGCACGAACACCTGGATTGAGGAGCTGCCTACAGTGCTGCTAGGGCTGCGAGCAGCAACGCGAAGTGACAGCGGTGTCAGTGCTGCACAGCTTACCTATGGTCACGCTCTCACACTACCAGGAGACTTTTTCGTACCATCAAAGCCAGACACTATGGACTACAGCTATGTTGAGAAGCTACGATCAGTAATAAGCACGTATCGCCAAGCACAGTCACGCACCAGTACCACCAACAGCATATTCGTACCCCAAAGCCTACAGACCTGCAAGGAAGTATTCGTACGAAATGACTCAGTCAAGAGACCATTGCAACCACCATACAACGGACCCTATCCAGTGATCAGCCGAAGCGATAATACTTTCACCATCCAACTACCGGGAAGGCAAGCAGTGGTATCGGTAGACCGCCTCAAGCCTGCATTCTCCATTCCATGCACTGATGACGCATGTGACACAGCACACCAAGGCGCCAGTCCTCCTCCGAAGAACACTGTTCCTGGAAACATCACAACGGAGCGTACATCGCGCTCGGGTCGTATCATAAGACGACCGGTACGTTTCACTTGAAAGGGAGCACTGTAGCAGCATGCATCACGTGCGCATACCACTGCTACAATGAGCTATCGAGCGGCGCGCCGCCACATATATTTATAACCTCAGCGCTAAAATGATTACTTGGACTGTTGCAAGAGGGCGCGCAGCGCGCTCCGCACATCGTATGATAATGTAACTGATTTCTGATTGGTTGTTTAGTAAATACTACTTGTTACTCAAACTCCACTACTTGTGCCTTGGTAATTTTGTATGTAAATAAGGCCATAATAAATAGAAACAATTATTCCTTCCTACAACCAACATTGTTTTACTCTAAATACCTTACAACGTCGTTAAAATAGTCTATAAGGTATATATGTTATGGGTCTTTGTTACCTAAAATAAATTATATATTATTATTATTTATAGGCTCCCCCAAGCTTCGCCATAACACCCCGTCCTACGAATTCTGTAGTCTGCCCTAGCCACCTTTTTAGGTCTGATCGTCATTTCACCTCGGATGACTGTAGCTCTGGTACTACGCGCTTTTGTAATCATATCTTTTATATTATATCGTATCGTCGTATCGTATCATATTTTTATGACTGCCTCGTTGGTCTAGTGGGCGCAAGCGTGACTGCTGCGCATGAGATCCTGGGTTTGATCCCCCGGTCGTGCAAAGTGTTATTGGGTTTTTCCATTAGGAATTTCTCAGTACAGCCACGGGTCAGGATATGTGCCCGGTTGCTGGCAATATGCTCGCCCACTATTACATGGGACTTAAAACATAACTGGCGAAATGTAGGTGTACTATTTGGTACACCTCTGCCCAACCCTTCGGGGATTATAAGTGTGATGGTGTGTTAATTTTATGGCAAGCAATAATCAGAGGAAATAATGCTCAAAGTAAACAAAAATAATTAAAAGTATCGTCCATTTTATTTACATCATCGTCGGTGAAGGAACTCGGCATTATGCCTACGTATTGAAGTGTCGTTTTATTTAAGCCTATTTCGATCCGAATGCATTTCAGCATCGGCGTATGCGGGCAATAAAATGCGCTTAAATTGTATTTATTTATAAGCGTCGATTACTGAAACTGGTCGTAAAATTCGACGTTCACGTGTTGCCAGAGTTGGGAAACGTATGTTATTTGTTGGAAACTATTTGACTCAGGAATTTTGACAGTTTCCAAAACGGTGTTTTAGCTATATCTTCTGTTTTGTCTACTAGCACTTCTCCCGCAAAAATTGTGAGAACTCGACTCATTTGCATGATATAAATATAATTTATAGCCTATGTTTCTTTCTGATAATTAAACTTTCTGTTGGCGAAGAAATGGTTAAAAAATTTCCAGTAATTTCGGATACATTTATTCGGTACAAACAAAAAAAAAAAAACCTTCTTTATAATATTATTATATTATATTAGTATAGATTACTGATTGGTTTTCAGTTTTGAGAACCCAGTCATAATTGCTTTCAATGCTTATTTCCTCAATTTCTTTAAACAGGATTGTCAAAAGCTTTTCGGTGAACTGTTGTAAATTCAACAACACATTTTTGAGTGTTCCAGCGTCGTTAGTGCTGATAGTATGTCGCCTTGTCTCTGTCGCCATCTTGAATTAGGAATGGCTAAGAATTTCTGCTCTTTATGAAGGGTGTATCAAGACCCTTAACCAAGCCAAAAGGCACTTGTTCTCCCCGTCATCTTTGCGTTCATTTTTTTGTTCTAGACCATACCTCGGAACCTTCTAGTTGCGGAGATATTGGGGGTCAAAGTTCCAACTTTTTCACAAGTTTTTTTAAATACATATTTTTCATGTAAGATTTTACTTTAAAAACCTCCACGAACCCCGTACTATTTAATGCATCCATCAGCACAATGTTTTGAGTGCGTTATGCTCGCTTCATAGTTTTATACGAAAACTGTTGTATTTGAACAATTTGGGACAGTTTAGCTCATAACAACACTGCCAAAAACCTAACCCTAACAATTTATTGACGAATTTTTTTCCCTTTTACTGGCAACACCGCACATTGGCGGCCTTATTGGTTCGTTTCACGTCAACAGTTAAACGCAATGGCGGGAGCACATTTGGCATTCACATTACTGGTATGTATTGCGTGTGTTATACAAACATACACATAAAAAACATATGATTTTGTTTTACGTTTCCCGAATTTCGTTGTTTTCGCGTTAGTCATCGAGGCATACATCAATTGGCTGTCTGAGGAATTTCGTTTGTAGTTTTTCTTGAAGATGTATGTTTGTAGGATTTCCCAGAAGTTTGCAACTACATACAGATACACAACTCACCTTTTCTTATGTCCTTTTATCATAGACATGACACAACATCATATATGTAGACCCCAAAGGGTTATACTTATAATACTCTCATATTTCGCCAGTTATGTTTAAGACCCATGTAATAGAAGCGTAGTGAACCTATTGCTACCAACAGGCTGCTGAAAAATTATAGGTGGAAAAACCCAATAACACTTTGCCCGACCCGGGAATTGAACCCAGGACCTCATGCTCAGCAGTAGCGCTTGTTACCATTTGACCAACGAGGCAGTTATATTATGGGTCTTTTTGATATAAATACTGTTTCCTGATTGGTTGGATGCGGACGACAGCGGTACGACATGTCGCTTGAGTAATTAACCTTGTGTCGTTGTATTAGGAAACGAACTATTTAATAATATCACAATTGTCATAGGCACAAGAAAGGCTTGAGTTAGTCAAAGTTTCTCTCTATTCTGTTGATTTTCTGTCACGAATTCGACATTGGCTTACTAAATAAAAAGTCGTCCAGCAAGAAGACAGAAGCATCTAGCTTTTGTCTCAAACCTCGCCTTTGTGTCACGTTCAAAGTTTCATCTTTTGTTTGTCGATCAGTAGTATTAGATGGGTTTGGAATTTATAACATCAAGAGATTTCATCTGACATATCAAAGATAACTAGCCAAAATAAAATGGGATTGGGCAGGGCATGTCTGCCGGATGCTAAAGCTGTGGATATCAGAAAACTGGAGCCCTGAGACAGCTAGACGGCGGCAGCCCGAGGAGGAGATGGAGGGACGCCTTGGATGGCTTCCTCGTTAATTGGCTTGGACTCAATGTAACGCGCTCAACACTTTGTGCTGATGGATGCATTGAATAGTGGAGGTGCGGTACGGAGGTCGTGGAGGTGTTTAAAAATCACTTGTGAAAAAGTTGGAACTTTGACCCCCAATATCTCCGTAACTAGAAGGTTCCCAGGTGATGGTCTAGAACAAAAAAAAAATATCGCAATGACGGGGAGAACAAGTGCCTTTCGGTTCCGTTAAGGGTCCCTTTATATCATAATTTATCTTTAAACTGGTTCAAGATGTAACGCAAATGAATAAAAGTACCAAAACTTCTCATCTTCTGCATCCCACTTGTTGAAAAAGAAATCGGTTACATAAAGAAAATATACGCAACCGTTGCACGTGCCAATCGTACGTGCGTCACTTCAGATTCGATAAGCTTACTTTTTTCCAGACATTTCTATAGGCAGGCTTTGAGTTAGAAATATTTCTTATCGTGTGAGACTGAATTGGATTAGCAGCTTAGCCTGGCTGTTAAGATATCGGTTTTCGTAAGTTATGGGATTAGTAAGGCAATTTTGGATGGAGAAATTGATCGGACAAAGAGTTATTGGGGTCTACAATCAAGAATTTCTCAGCAGCAGCCACAAAGTCTAGATTCGTGATCTGATGGCAATAGGCACGCCCCTTATTTCATGAGGCTTAAAAAAAAGTAGCAAAATTTGGGTGTCCTATTAAGTACACTCATGCCTAACCTTGTTGCCATGGGCGACAGATAATAATGCGTTTTGAAGAGATGTCAGCAAACAGGAAGGGGTGCGCAAGGGCCGATGCCTGCCGGGACTGCGGGACTGTTCGAAACAGATACCGTGGCCCTGAAACACAAAGGGCAAACCGATCTCTACAAGTCTGACACTCGCTCCGTCCAGAGCGGGAGCGGTCATTTGATGATTTCCAATCCAAAAAAAAAGGGTTTAATTTTCAATCAGGCTAAATGATTTTGCATGATGAGGCATCACTTGGGCCCTCAGACACCAGAGCTGTGACATTTTTAAATGTTACAGCACCATGCTGAGGTCCTTTTGGCTTCGTACACGACCAATTTTGTTTGTTGTGTATCTTAAATACCCGGTAAAGGTTGCAGGGATCAGCTGGATGCGAGTCGCACGGGACAGGTCAATGTGGCGACACTTGGAGGAAGCCTATGTCCAGCAATGGACGTCTTTCGTCTGACATGATGATGATGTATCTTAAATAAGTTTTTATTTTATTTTATTGTTTTGTCCTGTGCGAGTCTAATAAATACTTTGTTTTTTTTTTTATCTGAATTATCTCGGACACAGTCTCACAAGATAAAAAATAAAAACTTTGACTTTGACTTTGATTCGGTAGCAGTCTGTTTGGATTTTTCCCAGTCAACCCGTCAAGCGATTGACTACAATATACCATATTTTTTAATTTTTTTTTTTGATGGGAAATCATCAAATGACCCCTCCTACTCTGGGCGGAGCGGAAGGGAGTGTCAGACTTGTACTGACTAAAACCCATCCATGTTCCTTCTTTGCCCTTTGTGTTCCAGGGCCACGGTATCTCTTTCGAACAGTCCCGCAGCACTACTATATATACTTACCTGAGCTCGACGGTTTTGACGATTATATTTAGTGTCGTTTCGAGTTCATTTTTTTATGTACAGACGCCAGCACTTCAAGCTACTGCAATCTATCAAATATCTTTAACAGATTTTCAACTTTATTGCTGAAGGTTCAAGTTTGATTGGGAAAATTTCACAGTTTCGGGTGGCTGGATGTGCTAGTGTTTGTACTATTGCCGGTTCATAAGATATTTGTTTGGTTAATGGAAACATGGTATACTAAATACCTCTACCTTGCTCTTCGGGGAAAATGTGTGAGTGATTTGCCGGAATTATTGTTTACCAGTGATATTAGAAGGGATACATTCCAGACACGAAGCTATCTCCCTACATTATTTATTCGAATAAATAAATCACGTTAACCTTTGAATCTCTAGGGACGTTGTCGTTGTATCATCAATTTGTTGTTCCATTTCCAAACATCGATAAATAAAAAATAAAAAACGAGCAATGTTTGGTATTACCAATATGGCGGTCTGTGTGGTAATTGGTTGTGCGTGGCAATCAAAAGGGGTAATTTTATTTGTGAATTGTGGTACCTTGGGTGCTGCGGTTATGTTGGTGACTCTAATTTCGTAATTACGATGATTGATAGGGCAATAACTGAAGGTATGGTAGTCGTATTTTTTATTTCCATGATCGAATACGCTTAATTTCTTGAAGGGAGGTGAATGAAATTCTCTCGATAATGTACGCCATGTAAATTATACATGAACATTGTACCAATATGTGTTGTGTAATTATATTGTGTGGTAATTGTTGTGACTTGACCTTATTTACTTGAAATAGATGTTGTGTCTATTCAAACATATATTTTTTTAACAAACTTCGATTTTTGGATTTTTTCCGAAATTTAAGCGAAATACGTCATTAATAATTCTGTTTAAAATGATCAGAATTTGGTCTGAAACGACTAAACAAACAACGCAATTAAACAACAACCGAAAGTTCAAACAGTAAACTTATTAATTTTCCCCAAAGTTCAACATCAGCTTATTTGTGTTGAAAATAACACCGATTCTTAATAAAACAGTTAAAACGGAACGTGACGGTATAAGAGCTACATTTATAGAGAAATCGTGCCTCTCAGTCGAGTAGTCGAAGACTAAAATAGACTCCCCCATCTTTGTTTGAGAGGGAAGTTAGATGATAAAAGGGTTTAGAAGATAAGTGGCTGCATCAGTATCTAGCGTAATTTTATTATTGGAGAAATTAGCTCTTGCGCTTGATCTTGTTACAGACAGTATCTCGACTAAGGTGAGAGTACATTCTGTTTAGTTAAGCGTCGTGGCTTCGACAGATGAAGTACTTGTTCTAGTTCAGCTCCTCTGAGGCTTGCATTGCATTGGTCTTTAGGTCTTTCCGCAATAGACAGAATAACGAAACGAAAACTGTTATTTACAAGGTGATATTGAATGATTAGGTTGATTTTGAATGTAGTTGCCGATAACCAGAAATATTTTTACTCAAAAATAAAATAAGATAGCCCCACTAGCCCCTTTCTAGCACTGCCTCGTTGGTCTAGTGGTCGCAAGCGCGACTGCTGAGCGTGAGGTCCTAGATTCGATTCTCAGGTGGGGAAAATTGTAATTGAGTTTTTCCATCAGGAATTTCTTAGTAGCGAGACTATAGCCATTAAAAGGGGCAAAACCCGGTTAATGGCAATAGGCTCGCCTCTATTACATGGGACTTAAACATAACTGGCGAAATGTGGGTGTACTATTAGGTACACCACTGCCTAACACTTCTGGGATTACAGTCGTGATGTTATGTATAAGAAATTGTATAAAGTGTCAATCTCTATGTACTGTCAAAAACCATAGTTGGTCAGAAAAAGAAAGATTAATTCTTGAAAAAGGTTCCAGAAATACAAATGACTGTAATTGATAAAGACATCAAACGATTTTACATACAAATGTTTTATTGCAACTATCAACGTGTTGATTTTAACCACATCATTGATAGAAACGTACGGGTTAATAAAATAAAAACTACGATAGACTTGTACATAAACATTCTATGTCTGCTTTGTTTTTTGAATCAGTTGTCTATGAAACTGCTGTTGAAGTTGGTAATGTTGCGGATAGGAATTCCCTCTTTTCTTTTCTATTCAGAGAAAATGTAATTAAGGAAATTAAGGAAAAACACGCAAGATTTCATGTATATTTTAGAATAGGTAAGCTGATTGTAATAAGTGCGGAACATGCTTGATAGTCTTATCTTTGGTGCGTTGAGCAGGATATAACGATGCGCTTTCTCGGAAAATGCAATTGACAAACAATAGATTCTTGGAATTCTTTATTTAAACTTTTCAAATCCATCATCATTCAGTCGAAAGACCTTTTCTGCAGATCTTGAGACTCCCCGAAAATGGCTTCTTCTACCAGACCCTTATTTCCCGCATCCAGTGGATTCTCGCGATCCTTACCAATCCATCGGTGCTTGATTGGGAGAGAGTTCCACTCTGAAACATTTAACATTTACATCTTTGTAATATTTTTCGTAGGTCTTAGCAGGGCTGCAAGATATTCAAGCATACTTCAATCATCATACCGGTGGAAAATCTTTATTAGATCCTAAAAGGCGAAGTGAAATAGTTGATGAAACGTTTTTAGAACAAAAAGATATACTATTAGAAATGGTACGTACTATGTTTATTTATATATAAAGATACCATTCCTATCACAGAAATGAGTCCACAATTAGAGCCAAAGTATCAGAAACTTGGCAACATCACATTGATCTCAGTTCAAAAGTTCACCAACTTTCAACTAAATTGGTGATCGGAGTTTTGGCACACAAAACAATTGCCCCTTTGGAGAATTACTCCCGATGTGCGAAGTTCGAAACAAATCAATTATCTGATGCCGGAGGCTTCAGGACGGGCGGCTAACCTTGTTAGGATCCTCGTATTTGATGTAACTTGGATGTGCGAGATATATTGTTGTAATATCACACATGGTAATATATTCCGAGGCGAGGGAATCGTAATTTCAAAGTTGGTAGAAGAAGAACCTCATTTGTCTATTTGTCTGGAAAATAATAACCGTTTTTCATGTTTTGTCTAGCCACTTTTAACAAAATAGCACTGACACTACTATGTTAATTGATCATTAAATGAGTAGTATACATAATACTGTCGTATTTGTGACCTCATTGAGATCATTATCCTCAACATCTCTCTCTCTTCCGTTAAGAGAAACTCCGTAATTATATTTATTGTTCATCAAAATTCTCCGTTTTAGCTTTGTTTCTATGCCTGTTATTTATTTATTTATTTAATTTATTTATTTATGGCACTCCAACGACTTATTCACTAATACAATTTTGGGGTAATGTAACAATTAAACTTAAAATCTAGGGTGAATATGTCACTTACAGGTGTGCACAGCACTTGCATAAGTATTTCAAGTTTTATAGTATTACAAAGCGTAAAAAAAAAACAAAATTACATGAAAACATAATTAAAAATAAAGAAAAGAAATAACTAAATCTATTTTGTTGCTCTAAAGAATGACACAATCAATGACAAATAATAAATAAGTGAGTAATAATATTAAGTAAGTAATAATATAAAATGTAATGATATTAGTATAGATATTAACTGTGGCCACTGTGGGTCAGAAACAATTGTTTGCGAAATTGCAATAGCTTGTTGGCGAAGATGTCAACGCTACAGGTTATGTTTATTGTACTGTTATGTTTATCTTACTGTATCCTTCGACTGATATCAAACTCTTCTTCCGAATATAATCGATACAGTTCGTCTACTGTCAAGGTTAAATCCATCATTATGTTTGTTCTTATTAACTTTGATGAGATTTACGTTATTTCTTCCATTGACATAATATCTGCCTGAACAACATCATTAAACACTTCTGTTTCTTTTATTGTTGATTTAGCATTTAAATTCTTAGTGTATTTACATTTATTAAGCGTTAATTCTTCTTCTTTTATTATAACTTTATCTAGATTATGATTGTTATAATTAATTGCAAATTGGACCATGTAAGACTAATGTATCTGAGTATAATATTATTAATTGACTTCACTTTAATTTATATTTTGTTTTGTTGACATTATTTTGTTTGTGTTAATATTTTAACTTATGTAATAACTTGCACGCCGTAAGGTAGGCTGTAGCCGATCTCATTAATTTATGTACAACACCTAACCTGTACCTACTTTCATAGCAAATAAAATTCTGATTCTGATTCTGATTCTTGTCTTCCATCATTTTCTGAGATTTGCTCCTTTTGGTTTTGTTTTTTATCTTGGAGTAAACAAAATACTACAGTATCATGTAAGAGTAATCTTTTCCAATTTTTTTCAAGGCATAATTCCACAATAAACTAAAATATAATTTTCAGCTAGAAACAAAACTGAAAGAAGTCAGAGAGAAAAGAAAAAGGAAATCAACAAACGTCAGCAATATTCTTGATCTCCATGAAAAATTCAATGGTAAAAATATAGAAAACGTTGATGTCAAAATGAATGGCAAAGGCATCAGTAACATTGGTGAAAGTCTTCTGGAACTCAAGTATAGAACTGGTATGGAAATTAATAATATCAACTAATCTAAAGCGGTGAAGGAAAACATCGTGAGGAAACCGGCATATCCAGGAACCAAACATTCGAAGACAACCAGCACTGGACCCGCGTGTAATACATGAAAGCAAGAGAGTAGACCTTTGTCTCAGCAGTGGGATCACACCAAGCTGTTTATGCTGGTCCATCCCTATCCTTATCTACATGGTCTTCAGCTTATAGTCCTTTGGTGTGATACTAACTTTTGACAATCTGCAAAGCAGGCTCTATCGGCGTTTTAAGTAGTTTTATTATTTCCTTTATTCATTTTTATACAAATCTTCTACATTTTTAAATATTTCGTAAACTAAAAACAATATAAAAAACATTTAAAAATATAAAAAATTGTAGCCCACCGGTATCGGGAATAGAGTCCAAGCTACCGGCGGTCAGGGCTCCAGAGAGGAACCTCCTAACAATACGAGCCGTGTCCAGGAGTACCGCTTTCTGAATCAAACCCTTGATCCAGCTGCCTAACGAGAGCTTCCTCAGGTATTGGTCGAGGCTCTTGGCAATTAAGCCATAGGATGATACAACTATCGGCACAATGATCGCTGAGTCCACATCCCACATGTCGACAACCTCGTGAGCCAAGTCAAGATACTTGATTTGCTTATAAGAAGTTTCTTTATTAAGCTTGGCTTTCATTAATATAACCCCCGGATTCCGTAGTATATGTCGTTTTGCAACATACACATAATGCACGGAACGTATTATATGATGGTAAATCAACTTTCATATATTTTCACCAGTCTTTTTGAAATAACGATTTATTGTCACCGTATGGCGGTAATATTTTGCAACCCAACGTACTGTCCACTGAACACTGACTTGACACACGAAAGAACGGACTTTCAAAGGAATGCGAGGCCAGTTAACATTGGTTTTGTGACCATTGACGTGACTATACCAGGATATTGAAATATTTTGCCAGTCTACGTCTTCCTTTTAATAATTCGCGCTAAAGTCAATTAAACCAAGTCCTCCATAAGTGATGAACGCTGACAGGCTAAATTAATTAGTGACGACGGAAGCTTTTAATTATTTTAGATATTATACGAAAGGCCCCTGAACATTATATTTAATCATGCTTAAATAATTTAAATTTAGAAAAGGGAAAAACTCTTTTGCGGCTGAAATTTCAAAAAGGTTCGAAAAATATTACTCTCCTTACAAATTCCACCGAAGTCGGATAAAAATTGAGTACTATATTTTTAATAATCATATGAAATTGATTAAGCTTTGTTATTGTTGTTGTTATCGCATAAAGTAGGAAACGTATAAATAAACTTTGGCTTTGAGTGCGTAAGCTTAAAACCAAATAAACAAAACGACTGTGAACTAAAATACTGCACTGCATCCATTCGCTAGCATTTAGGATTGGCCTTGATAAAACATACGATCAGCCTCATTTGGAAATATTTATTTGAACCACAAAATAGTTCAGCCATTCTTCTGGAAAAATATGAGTCAAGAAAATATAAATCAATCCTGGTTGGTACTCATGATCGATGACTTATATTTGACCAGTTATTTTTGACAGTATATCAATGCAGACGTACCAAAACAAGGAGTGACGGTTTATCAACAGCGAAATTAGCGTTAACCTCACGTAAGGCTATTCAATAAACGTGGTGAGCGCTCTGTTCCCTTCGCGAAGGGAGCATCCTCCCCCGCCTATGGCTCCGCCGCCGCGTGCGGTGCCGGAAGCGGACCACACCGATGACGTTGACGACGTTTCGGAGGTGACTGGGGTAGACCTGAGAGTGGCGGTACGCAGGCTGAAAGCCAGAAACACCGCCCCGGGACCCGATGGCTTGCCTGGCAAAGCCTGGGTCCTGGCCTCTGAGGCTCTCGGGCCCCGACTGGAAGGGCTCCTAAGCGCATGCTTGGAGAGAGGCCAGTTTCCGCTTCGTTGGAAGACGGGGAAGCTGGTCCTCATCCGGAAACCAGGGCGCCCTGCTGACTCTCCGTCCGCATACCGGCCCATCGTGTTGCTCGACGAGGTGGGCAAGCTCTTCGAAAGAGTCATTGCCAACCGCCTTGCCGGGCACCTTGCGGGGATGGGGCCGGATCTTGCGGAACACCAGTTTGGTTTCCGCAAGGGGCGCTCCACGGTGGACGCCATCATGCGCGTGAGAGCCCTCACGACGGGGGACGCGGTGTCCCGGGGCGTGGTCGTCTTGGCGGTGTCTCTTGACATCGCCAACGCCTTCAACTCCATGCCCTGGAGCTGCATTAGGGAGGCACTCCGGTATCACCGGGTGCCAACCTACCTTCGTCGTGTGGTCGGGGACTACTTGACGGATAGGGCCGTCATCTACCCCGGTCAGAGCGGAGAATGGAACCGGCGAGAGATGTCGTGCGGTGTTCCACAGGGATCGGTTCTAGGACCGGCCCTGTGGAACATCGGTTACGACTGGGTGCTGCGCGCCGACCTCCCTACCGGCGTCAGCGTAGTTTGCTACGCACGATCTCCGGCGAGGCGGCTAGCCTCCTTGCCGGATTGCCGCCATGGGATCTGGAGGCGATAGTCCTCGCGCGCCTGCATGAATGGCGCGCGGAGGCACTGCGTCGGGGGGAAACTCCGCTGCCGCGGCAAATTGCCGCTCAGCGGACAGACCTCCGGCGTGATATCATGGCGACATGGAGAGAGCGACTGTTGCAACCCCGTGCAGGGCACGCTACCATAGTGGCGATAAGTCCCCTCTTTGAGGAGTGGCTAGAGAGGCGCCACGGCGCCCTCACCTACCGTCTGACGCAGATCCTCACCGGACACGGTTGTTTCGGGAG
The DNA here is from genome assembly GCA_963576755.1 of Noctua janthina. Lineage (NCBI taxonomy): Eukaryota > Metazoa > Arthropoda > Insecta > Lepidoptera > Noctuidae > Noctua > Noctua janthina. The sequence goes on from OY755055.1 coordinate 14,864,871, forward strand.
GTTCTTGCACCGAATCGGGCGGGAGGAAACGCCCGGGTGTTTCCACTGCGAGGATCGTCCGGAGGACACGGTGGAGCACACCGTAGAGGTCTGCCCCGCTTGGGCGGAGCACCGCCGTGTCCTTGTAGCGGCGATTGGCGGCGGCGATCTCTCGCGTCCGGCCCTGGTTCAAGCCATGATCCGGAGCGAGAGGGAATGGGAAGCCGTCACCACCTTCTGTGAAGCAGTCATGCTAGTGAAGGAGGTGGCAGGACGTGAGAGGGAAAGAACCTCACGTCCCAGCCGCCGCGGGAGACGCCCTGGGCGTCGGGGGTCACGTGGTGGCTCCCGGCCACCGTAGGCGCGGGCCTGTGGACGGCGAGTTATGGGCTAGCTCGCCGTCCGGCCGTCTTATGACGACAGGCCGTGTCGACGGCGCGTTTGTGTTCCACGCGCGCCTCAAAGAGATGTCAGCAACCGAGTAGGGGTCCGCATGGGCCGATGCCTGCCAGAGCTGCGGGACTGTTCGAAAGAGACACCGTGGCCCTGGAACACAAAGGGCAAAGAAGGAACATGGATGGGTTTTAGTCAGTACAAGTCTGACACTCCCTTCCGCTCCGCCCAGAGTGGGGGGAGTCATTTGATGATTTCCCATCCGGAAAAAAAAAATAAAAAATAAAAAGGGTGTGGTCTTTGTAAAGAGTAAGTATCCACTAAGAAAAGATTTTTGGGAATTCCACCCCTAAAGGGGTAAAATAGGGGATGAAAGTTTATATGAAAGTCCGTCAGTTTTGAAGTTAGGATCTTCAAATTTTGTGTTTAGGCTGACGATTGAAAATTAATTAATACGTGTCTCAGCGTTTTTGATAATTCTACTCCTGAAGGGTTAAAGAAGGGGATGAAGGTAAGTAATCGGATATTTTTAGACATGTACGCGGGCGACCGCAAAACCGACTAGCAAAAGCTAGTCTTTAATTATAATATTCTCGTTGTTAAGAAAATCATGTTTATATATGGGATGCATCAGTTAGCAGCAGAGCGTTCTGCCGGATAAAATTGTAGATGATCAAGTGAATATTAGGTTAATTTTGAATGAATTTGCCGATGAGCCGAAAGGCTATTCAACCAGAAAAATTGTTACCAAAAAATAAAAATAAAATTAGCATTAGTGTCCACTGGCCACTACTAGCACTGCCTGTTGGTCGAGTGGTCGCAAAAGCGACTGCTGAGCATGAGGTCCTGGGTTCTATTCCAGGGTCGGGCAAACTGTTATTAGGTTTTTCCATCAGGAATTTCTCAGTAGCAGCCATGGAGTCCTGATTTGTGCCCGGTTGATGGCAATAGGCTCGCTCCTTGTTCATGGGACTTAAACATAACTGGCGAAATGTGGGTGTACTATTAGGTACACCTCTGCCTAACCCTTCGGGGATTATAAACGTGATGAAATATGCTTTATGTAGTGTGCAATAGATTTTTTATAAAAAGGTTTATAAACATACTTTCTTCTTACTAGTAAAGTGTAATTTTGCGATAGCAAGCTGTGAAAATGCTTTTACGCAAAGCAATAAATAGGCGCTGAAAAATGTCTCAGGGGTGCTAGCTACACACATTCCGTTTGAGATGATAAGTAACAGCCTGGCGGCAAAATTGCATATATTGATGAATGTAGATAACTAGATATACATAACACATAACATCACGCCTGCAATCCCCGAAGGGTTTGGCAGAGGAGTACCTAATAGTACACCCACATTTCACCAGTTATATTTAAGTCCCATATAACAGGGGCTAACCTTTTGTCATCAACCGGGCGCAATTCCAGACTCCGTGGCTGCTACTGAGAAATTCCTGATGGGAAAACCTAATACATCTTTGCCCGACCTGAGAATCGAACACAGGACGTCTTGTTCGGCAGTCGTGCTTGCGAGCACTAGAACATCGAGGCAGACTATCTAGATATACCTTCTGGATAAACCCGCTCGGCTTAACTGAAATTGTGGCGAATTGACTGAAACAACTACTACTCTACTCTCTCTCTCTCGTCTCTACTCTAGTTTATTGTTTATTTTTTTGTAATTTTGTATGATGCACGTCATGTCCCTGCGACAAATGAATATTTTTTTCTTTCTTTTTTCTTTCTTTAACTCAACGGTAGTAGATGCCGAACGGAGATTGCTGTTCGGCACGAACCGGATTAAAGCAGAAAATGAGTAGGTATTGCTTTGGCTCGGTTTTAACGTTCAATTCTTTCTGCCGAACTTATGTCCCTAGACCGCATCGTGGCTTTACATCAGGACAGGTGCGGACAAACACAAGCCTTTTTTATGACAAAAAAAAAAAACGACCGAAATGAGTGTGTAATTATCATCATAATTAGCAGCCTTGTTCCACGCCCAGCTGAATAATAGGCCTCCGCCCTTGTTATTTATTTAACACTTCAAGCACAAAGTACAGAGGCGGACTTAATACCATAGGCATTTTCTACCAGTCAACCTTTGGGTGATGCAGAGACAAACAGTGGTAGGTGTATCTATCTGCAAAAAAAAATAATTTATAACAAAGATAAACTACAAGGATATATAAAATACTATAACAATATATCAAAATACTATAAATATATATCAATATTTAAATGTAAATAGAAGTTTACACGGATACAACGGACCGGTTTATACGGTTGTTATGCTTCCCTGGTGGAAGTCTTAACCAGGTTTTTCCCGCGATCTTCTAAATATCATGTGTAAACAAACGCGTAGCAGCCCTAAAATCCAATATAGGTGTTGATAATAAGTAAACATGAGGCAGTCTAGCTAAAGGAGATAGAATTCATGAAAATCATGTTCACACCTAATATATTTTTTTAGGTAAAGGCTCAGTACATATGGATGCTCACGGAATATCTAACATTGGCAATATTCACGTGGAATTAGGTGTGGGAGACACTGGACTTTTCATGCCAGGCTTCAATGACTTATTCGTAGGTAAGGATAACCATCTATACCTCGTCATCTACTTGTCTTTTTTCTAACTGTGTTAGGGTTGGCGTCCAGACTTACCGGATGCAGCTGAATACCAACCAGTATTTTACATGGATCGAGTGCCTATCTGACCTCCAGACCCATGGCAAGACTGGTTGTCAGACTATATCTTTTTTTCTTACCATAATTCTTTTGAAAGACTCTTTTATATTTTTATATATATTTTCGTCATAAATTTTCGCAAGTATCGGGAAACTTAAGTCGTGTCTTAATTTTTTAAACAAGATTTAGAGAAAGAGTTTATCTTTTTTACGTTTTATTATTAAGAAACTGTGAAACGATAATCTTGTCGTAGGTTATTTTATTTTGAAATTTCAATAGTTACAATTTGTTAGCATTGAAATAAACTAAGCATAAACCAAAATATAAAACAATACCGATACAAATAACGTTTCCATAATTTTTACTCTTCTATTGTCTGCGGTATTTATTTCGACTGAATTCTTCCCAAACGGTCAGACCTAGGCTACTTAAAAAAATAAAATATTTTAAACGTTTTTTTCTGAACTAAATGTAATTTTTATTATTTTTAAAGATGCCGGACACATAAACGACACCAAAAACGTGTCAACTGATGCACAAACAACATCAAAAATGGTAGAAGATTTTCGAAGAAATTTAGTCGATGCTACTGTAAATGATAAAGCACATGAAAATGAAACAACAACTACAGCAGCTACTCATAATGTAACTCATAAGCATCATACTTCGGTTGTACATGATGCAAGTGCAACTACAGTAAGGAATTCGACTGTACAAGTCTGGAACACACCTGATACTACTGGTTCTAAAATTGATGTACTGCCACTTGTAACTGTTAATTCCACAGTCATTGCAGCTGCTAACAGTACTGTAGCTGCTAACAGTACTATAGATGCTAACAGTACTGTAGCTACTAACAATACTGTTTAGTTAGAAAACGTGTTTTATAGTAATAAATAAATCTTTAATATGGTTCTTTTTTATTTTCCTCATGACCTAGAAACAGAAAACTTTGTAGTTTGTGACGTTGGACTCGTCGCACATTACAACCTGATGGATGAAGCTTGTCCCAACATTGGAAATGATATAGGCTGATTATACAAGTATCATACTCTCTTAACCTGTAAGATTCCGAAAAGGCGAACTCGAAAGCGTTGGATATTTAAGGCAACAGTCTTCCAAAATTGACAGGTTGTCAAACTATTAGCGCAGGTTTGCAATGATTTTTTGACTAAAATTATCTATATATTTTTTAAAAATCATTTACATTTTTAAATATTTCTTAGAAAAAAAGAATATAAAACATTTAAAAATATAAACAAAATGTAGCCCACCGATATCGGGAACAGGGTCCAAGCTAACGGCCAGGGCTCCAGAGAGAGGAACCTCCTAACAATACGAGCCGTGTCCTGGAGCACCGCTTTCTGAATCAAGCCCTTGATCCAGCAGCCTAACGAGAGCCTACTCAGGTATTAGTCGAGGCTCTTGGCAATTAAGCCATGGGCTGATACAACTATCGGCACAATGATGGCGAGGTCCACATCCCACATGTCGACAACCTCGCGAGCCAAGTCAAGATACTTGATTTGCCGATCTTCGGCTTTCACGAGGTTCTCATCATGCGGGACCGTTATGTCAACAATCATTGCGCGCCGCTCTGATCGATCCACCACCACTATATCAGGCTTATTGGCTACAATTGACTAAAATTAATATTAATTGTAGCTATTTCTATAAGGACCTTAAAATACTAAGTTATTACTCATTAAACCTGGGTGTTTTTCAAAGTTCATAGATAATCCGTGTATGATGGATAAAAAAGCCTAAAATATCCTAATTGAGGCCTTATAAGTCACAAAGGCATTCAGTATTTTGATTACTTAATGAACGATTCAAGACGATGAATAATGTTATGTTTTCATATTCCTATTACACTGTTTTCTTTGTTCGTGTTTATAGAAATGGCTGCGTAAAATTAAACGGGGCGTTTACTTGGTTGAATTCATCATCATCTGCCTAGCTCTTAGCCAACTATGTTGATTGGGGTCGGCTTCCAGCCTAACCGGATGCAGCTGAAAATAAATAATACATAAATGGAGTGCTGCGTACAAAGAATGTAATTTTACATTGAAATAAAGGAATAGTAACTGAAAAAAAAAAACAAAAATTCCGGAGAAAAATTCTGGTAAAATATGATTCAAAATAAGGAGCTGAATGTACCCTGTCAGTTTGTGGAGGGCGGTCCCTTACACCCTGTATTATACAGTTCACTTAACACTCTATTCCAAAAGTATTTGATGAAAATCTTACTTTTGTACATCATAATCCATATGGACATCATCATATTTCTGTCCTTATCCCATATTAATTGGGGTCAGCGAAACACGTGTCTTTCTCCCACTCCGCCCTGTCAGTCGAACTTCGTCAGAACCAACCTCAATCTTTGTCAACCAGAACAAAGTTTGATGATCATCAATCTATGCTCTGTAGGTACCCAAAGACGTTCTTACTTACAGGAAATAAAGTACAACAAAAAACAACATTCCAAATAATACCACATACTTTAAACTGAAGACGGTTTCAAATGACGTCCATTTTCTCCCGCGTTTCTGTTAGCATAACTCCTCAAATTCTATTCGACGACACGGCAAAGGCTTTTGGCGGGTAATGAGAGTCGTTGGCCGCAGACGGCGCCAATAAGCGCCATGTTGCATTATGATGTCACACGGAGACGCTGGCACTGAGAATAAAGGGGAGTATAGACTACAGAATTTACTTTACACATCGAATCGTGAGCACGACGTTCGACGCTTTGTTACAACTTTATTTTACAAACAAATGTTCTTTGGGTAACATGTCATCGGGCAAAAGTCTACAAGCACGGGCAAGTCCCGTGTAATAGGGGGCAAGCCTATTGGCGTCGATAGGGCACAAAACTAAATTTTGTGGATGCTACTTACAAATTCCTGATGGAAAAACCCAATAACACTTTGCCCGACCTGGGAACGCAAAACAGCAGTCGCATGAGCACTACACCAACAAATACTGCCAGAAAGGAATGTTATAGAAATATTCCCAATGAGGACTACTTCCAGCACCGTGTCAAACATTCGCGGGAACATTATATTACATGGAAATGCTTGATTAAATCGAGTGTTTGCTTGTATTTACCATTCGTAAGAACATTACCTACATTACATGGGAATGTTCGATAAAATGCTCTAGTGTACACTCATCTTTAGGTTGTTAAAACACGTTCTGATTATATAAATATGGAAGAATTGTAGGATCATTTGCACCGTAGCGATAATTAGGAAGCAGAGAGGCGTTGCGGCTGTAATTAAGGAAAGGTTTCGTCTTGCAGTGGATTATTTTGAGATCTGTAGTAAGAGGATGGGAACAGAGATTGTCTTATTTAAACATCCAATAACCAACAAGCACTTTCCGTGGTCGTCGATCTTTGTGATGTGTGTCTTCGCTCTTATGGCCGTTTCACCATTTTTAAGTGGTGTATCGAACGCTATGTATCGATTTTGTCCAGCTCGTCGCACCGTTTTATGAGAGATCTGCCGCGACGCCTTCTGGCTCTCAGGGCTTCGTTTGCTGTAATTTTGGGACTCTGTTCAACGACCAGTGGGCCACATTAGACCTGGATCGAAGGAACTGGAAGGTATGGAGCCTCTGCCCATCAGTGGGATGACGCAGGAACAGTAATAGTATTGGAAAGGCTATAAGAGTTACCAGCAATGAGAGTTAACTGTATAACAATAATAAGCAATAGCTTAGTTTCATTATGATCTTTAGGAATCTCCCTTTAAGCATAACATGAGTCTACTTTTGTCAACTTTTGTCTCTAAAACTGTTGCGTATGTATCTTTCACATTAATCTTTTTATCTGCCTATAAGCCAATATTGAATTAACATAAAATAGGAATAGAAACATTATGTCTTAAATTATTTTATACAACTTGTTCGACAAATTGATATTCCCTCGAGAAAAATTACAACCTGTCGAAAAATAATATCTCACGAATTTTGATTTTTACATTCTCCTAGACAAAAACACATTATTTCTTTATCTAAAGTTGCTCTTTCCATTTATCAATAACATGTAGACCAAATCTATTTAATAAATCTCATTCATTTTCTGTCAAATAGTTAGAAGTTTGCGCAGTTCACTTTAATGTAGTGCTTGAAAATATTTTCTGTGATTTATTGTAAATTGAATCGAATCTTGATTTATTTCTTCAATCCGACATTTTGTTAATTTGCTAAAAGTTTATTTATAGCCTTTGTAAGTAAGATTATTGGTATTAACTTGATCAACTTTTAAGGTTTTACATACATTTTGCACATCAGATTTTTCGGATTCATGTGCGTATTGTATAATTATCACTTGAGTCGGTGAAAGAAAACACCGAGAGGAAACCAGCATGCCTGAGACATATTTCTCAGAGGCCCTTGAGTGGCATAAAAACTCTGACCCCAGCTTTGGCACTAACCACACGATAAAGAGAAAGAATCAATTTTTAAATAAATTTTAGCATTTTCTAGAAACCTAGTTTTATCTAACCAACTAGTGGCGGAACGAGCTGGATAAAACCAGCAACCAGTGGCCAGTAATTTTGAAAATTTCAAATTTAAATAAAAACCAGTCCATAGTTCTTATTTTGAAATGGGAAATTATTAATCGGGCGAATAAAAAAATAATTGGCGACCAATATACTGAATGGGCGTCCATTGTACCAAGTAAGTAACTATTTATCCGGCCATTGCGGCAAGGAGAATATAGGAAGCAAGAGCGAGCAAAGGGCTGAGAGCTTTTGAAATTGACTATGTTTATCATTAATTGCTACATTAGTAGCTGAAATAGTTCCAAAAACTTTTTCTTTTAAGAAAAAGTATTTGGAACTATTTCAGCACTTTAGCAGACTTGCAGCTTGCAGCTTTGCAGGCTTTAGTCTTATAATCTATAACTAGTAGAAAAGTTCAGTAGCATTCTTCAAAGTATCTAGTTTCGTGTGTTTTTTATTTGTTACTGTCATCCGGGGTTGAATGTCAAGATACCAACTACCCGCGACGGCAGTTACGTAAAATAAAATTGTGACTGTGAGACTGTCGCGTATGATTTGAAAGCCCGGCTTGGCGTGTCATGTTTCTGTTTTTAATAATTATGATTTTTATGGGATGTAATGTTTTGTTGTTGTTTTCATTCATTTTGGGGCTGTTTTTATATTTTTTCTTGTGATTCGTTCTTTGTTATTCAGTTTTATAGCTCATATTTTCTGATTTTTTTATTGCTAATCAATCCTAGTATTTGATTTTGTTTTTGTTTTTTTATTTAAAAAAAGGAGGATACAATATAGTTGAAATACAAAAAAAATCTAGCATTTAAAATTGAAATTCAGTTTACAAGTCTCGCTCAAAAATACAACTGTGAGTTTTGGAGTGAACGTGTCGTTATTGTGTTTCAGTTTTTTTCATTTATTTCTGCCAGAGATGACACTAGGTACCTTGTTAAAAGTTTTTTTGCATGCTCTAAATATTTCCTGTCCTTTTTTCTCATTTTCCTTGTTATAAACATTATTGCACACACTTTCCTGTTATCTCTTTCTGCCCTAATAGAAAAATGATGCTAGATCCCACACAACAAATGACAAATGGCGAAACTGAAATGGCAGTGGGCGGGGTACGTTCCTCTCAGAACAGATGACCGATGGGGCCGAAAAGTTTTGAAGTATCGACTGTGTTGTTTTCTAAGGGCCAGCATGGGTAGGCCCCTCATAAGGTAGACATGAGGGCCTGGATTAACATAAGAAATGCTTAATGAAATATCGGAATCTTATTGAAGATCAATGTAAAAACATAAAATGATTTGAAAAGTGTCTACTACTTTTATAGACTATCTGAAGTTAGTGTAAAGCATAATAACTTCCACAGTGGTCCTTACAACACTGACGACCTTAGATATTTAAGAAAAAAAAAAAAAAATCTGTGTACCAGAGGTCTTACATGTTCATTCATAACGTCGACCTTATGCTGCATGCGTCTTTTGTTTCACCTAATAATTTTTGTGCCTGTTGCAGTGCGGCGGCGGCAGCGGCGGCGGCGGCGGAGGCGCTGGGCGGGGGTGGTCGCCGCGCCCCCCCGCCCCTCCTGCGCTCGCGCACGCTGCCCGCCATCATCGCGCCCGGCTTCTCTATACTACATGCTCAAATCGACCCGCAACGGACGAATAATGGTAAGTGAAATATACAGAACTGCGTGTAGCTTCTGGCGCTTGAAGACGTTTTCAGCTTTTTAGTTAGTTCCGATTTTGGGCACGCGCCAAAAGATCTGTGTACAAGCTATAACTATGTATTATACTTAAAGATGTTGTGTCTCAACTTGGTTACCCCTTAGTTCGGCAGTGAAAAAGGTTGACATGAAGCTACGGTTGCCGCAACAGCAGTGATGTTCGTAGCTCCCTTAACGTTAGGTACAAATGATTCAATGAAATGAAGGAAGTTTTAAAACCCAAGTTACATTAGTACTATGTACGGTTTCTGATGTCTTTCTTAGGAAAGAGAGCCTAGAACCACAATTTGTTAGCAGTGTGACCAGTAACATAGTATTTCGTTTTAATCTACGGGATATAGTCCTCTTTTTACGACCAAAATATAAAACATTTATGTATTGCAATCAACGAAAGTTTTTATAGCTTGTAATAATGAAGGAAAAGCCAGTATACACGACAGGCTGTAAACTGAAACTTGCAATGAATTGCGCGATAATAATCTACAAACTCATTTGACTGTAGTCACAAAATTATTACTGAAAACAGTACAATGCTTTACGGGTGTATTAAAATTGTTTATTTTATAATGATTGCATTTCCAGCTTTAGATGTAAAACTAAATTTTATGATACCTTGATTATGCATTTTCAGACGGTAAGTTATTATACGATCAAAAGATTACTTTTTTAATTCCTTCATTATTTGAATAGAGGTCAATGCACAGTTAAAAGCACTGCTCGGGATCAGCATTACTACATCTTGAGCCTTTCTGTGTGTTTTCATGAACTTCCATGCACACCTATAAATAAGTATTATAAAGACATCACCTTGGATCGGGAGCACAGGTTAAAAAAAAGAATACTATTTAGGCTTGCGTTGCCGCAACTCGCCTGAAGTGACGCGGCCTCAGGTGGAGCACGCTTGCCCAGAAGGAACCGATTCACTAGAAGGATCGACAAAATTATTCACAAACGCTTTGATTCGATTTCCATTCGAAAAGTCGTATGTCTATTTTTTCTGGCGTTAGGTACGAAAGTGAGCGAGATAGACATACGAATTTCCGAATCAAAATCAAATCGAAACGTTTGTGAACAGTTATGCTGATATGGATGACGTGATGCTGATCCCGTCCCGTTCTTATAATTGTGCTACAAGATTAAGGGTTAAGATTGCGGTTACCTCATTACCCAAATAACGGTCTAAATTCAATGATATTTGAGTAACAAAGATTTTTACTATTAAATTAGAACTAAAGGTCCGGTTAACCTGGTACAGACAGTTTGGAAACCTGGACGCGTACATTCACGAGCAGCAATATGTAAACACTTAACAACTTTTAAGTGTTTTTCTCCTAATGTTCTGATTAAAATTTAGTGTTTAATTTGTCATTCTGGAACTCATATTTTTAAGAAAAAGATCCTATCTCCAAGCTACAATCGTTATTTCTCGCGAAAATTGCTTTTTAATTTAGGAAATTGTATAGATATTGGTGCTCGTGACTGTACAACGGACACTGACAGGTATTTAAGTACATTACCTACCTGTAACAGTTCGGTGTCCGTACCGATCCGTGATATTTTTCCAGAATAGGAATGTGACACGGACCTATTCACATAATGTTAATTAAAAGCTACTGATTCCCTTCTAACGTCAACAAAAACAATACCTGTTCAAAATTCTGGCGGTTTGTGTATGTGAATTTTAAATGTTTGTCAACGCACCCACGATACAGGAGAAATTCATAGTGCGGGGCAAAGTTTAAAAAAAAAAAAAAAAAATATTATGGTGGTTTCTCCACAACAGTTACAACCATTTATCTATTCTGCAACATTGCAGTAGCCGCATCTTTCACTTTAATTTTCTTTTTATAAATGAAAACAATAGAGAAAGATAAAATGGCCCCGTCAAGCAGTTTGTTTTACAAATGTTTAAAAACCGCGTCCATATTCCAAGTGTAAATTACTCCTTTGAGATGCTTCTCCTTTATCTTAAGTATTCTTAAGTGCATGGTGCTTACCTGTGCAAACAAATGAACTCATTTTTTATTTCTCGGGAAATTGCTTTCTTTCTATAAGTTTCCTTTTTTTTTTAGATGAATATATAAAGGATGATTTCCACCAAACGGCTCGCATCGCATCGGTCGGAAAGGAAACGAACGGATGCGGTGACAGCCGATCGCGGCCTGTAGGTTGTCCACGCAGACGATCGGCTCCGTACCGTCGCTTCCGAATATACACGTTCTAATCTTTAAAAACGATCGATCGGATACGACAACAGGTGAACGAAGCCAATCGCTCGTCGCAGCATACTTTCGGGTACGATCACTTGTCGCGGAAGATGCCCGCGGTCGAACTGCTGTGCGCAGCTTGGTAATATAGACTCTAAATACGAGTACTGTCTACACGATTAAAACTCGTTTAAAGATTGTAAAATCTGTTCCTATCCGATCCGATGCGAGCCGTTTGGTGGAAGTCATCCTTTAATGGTCTCTTTCCGTACTTCCTTTGTTTAGGTAGTTTAGTTTTCGGAGAAACTGTCTGTGAAAGATTCATTCAACACCCACAGTGTTGTTTGTGTTCAACATCAAGTTCTCTCAAAGATCTCATATTTGCTGCCTTCATAATTTTCAGGAAATCGAGGAAACGTTGTTTTGACAAGGTATCAAAACAATGAAAAGAAACTGAGGATACAAAATCAAAATTAATTTATTAAAACTAGGACGAGACATAACCCTTTTTTAACGTCAAAAATCACATAAGAAAGTCCCACAACACGCTGGCCCTTCCTGATTCATTATAAATTTGTTTTGTAATAACACCCTGTATGATGTTGCTCCAATGAAATTAAAATAACAACTGTAGGTTAGTTTTTATTTCAGTTTCATAGTATTTTTTCTTCACTTGTGGGCAAACTTTATACAGGGTGGAAGGAACACCGACGCGAAAACGGCTACCACGTGTTCAGTACATCATTCTGAGCCTCCCAGATAGAAATTTTCCATCGGTTATATGTCAGCTGTTCCATACATTTTGACCGTGTAGCTATTGCACTATTGTAGGTAACAGCTGTTTTTTTTTAAAATAACCGATGAAAAATTTCTATGGCTCATAATGATGTACTGAATACGTGGTAACCGTTTTCGCGTCGGTGTCCCTTACTATACGTAATTTTATGTCCTGTCCTCAATTCCTCACGTCTTATAAGGACTTTATACGGATAGTTTAATAACTTAGTCAACAAAGAAAGCATGTAATAAATAGAGGGGTCCCTTGAACCTATAAAATTCCTATAAATATAAGTATATAGATGTAGGTAGGTAGTAAATAGACGCCGTGACCAGTGGTCATTAAACGAGGGATATCTTTAAGCTCCTTTTTTTCCGATAAAAAGAAAAAATCTTAAAGATAACAAAGATTTATATGAGACTTTTGTGAATTTTTGCGTGTTATCCAAAATTACGGTCATAATTCAACAGAAGCAGCTTGTAACTGAAATTAAACTGGTGTCCTTGGATGAGAAAAAAAGTATATACGGGAGTGCATAAATATTAAAAAGTATGAATGAAAGTTGGTAATGTATGGCGAAAATACCAGGTAAGTAATCTATACCAATAAATAAAATTAAAGTATCTGTTTGTTATTTCAAAATAACAGCTTTTTACTGAATGTTTAAGAAAGTATTATACGGTACTTATAACAATAAAATATTGTTTGTCTGTCTGTTCCGGCTAATCTCAGAAACGGCTGGACCGATTTTGACGGGTTTTTTTTTTTGGCACATAGCTGATGCTATAAGGAGTAACTTACTTTTATAAAAAAAGAATTAGGGTTCCATGCAAAAAAATAAAAACCCTTGAAGTTTTAAACAAAGTTTATATCTTTGACTGTACAATTGTACATTATACTTACTGCCATTTTCTATCATCATCTGCCTATATTTTTATCAACTATGCTGGGGTCGGCTTCCAGTCTTACCGGATGCAGCTGAGTACCTGTATTTTACATATAATGTTGTACAAATTTTTCGGTAATTCATTTTAACCAGCATAGTATTACAGTCAACCACAGATCGTTAGCAGTTTTTTTTTCGGAAGCTTTATAATTTCTGAAAGAAAAAATACAATTACTTCACGCTCCACTTTGCACCAGAAAATACTATTCTAGACCAAGATAAGCTCCTGACTTTACAAGAATTTAATTAGGCGAAAAGTGAAACAAAAAGAAATAGCTGTTTTCAACTTTTCTCGTTAGCAAGCTGTATCGTGTCTCTTCCAGCTAATCCTTCTTTTAACCCTGGATTTTCGGTATGCTGGAGTTACATTAATTGCAAATTTTAAAATTGGTGCAATGTACAATATCTTACTTAACTTTTGATCGCCGTAGTCACATATACGTGACAAGCAAGCGCGTGCCCTATACGCCAAACGATACAAATATGTGACAAAATGATAGGTGAAATTGTGTCTTGGCGTGGAAGGCACGCGCGTGCGTTTATGCTTTAGTGATCAAAAGCATAATTTCTGTGTCATGTTTGTGTTAATGATTGCATAATAAGTAACTACGACTTCGGGTAAATTTTACCAAGGATACTGACTATCCTCAGCCCCTAAACCGTGATCAACACCCATCAGCGTCCTCCTTAGTATGAAATATTGACAATGATGGCTCTTGAACGCGTCTTAGGTGTGTTGATCGCGTTCAATTTCATTGGTGAAATACATTCTCATTTCAATCGTTATGAAATGCTGTTCTGCATTTGTAAGGTATTGTTACCTAGCATCTGGTTTTTGGAGGTCAGGTCATAGTCGCTTATGGTAAAATAATGGATTTCAGGAGCATCTGGCTAGCCTGTATGCCAACCCCAACATAGTGGGGATGAGGCTTGGCAGATGATAATTATATCTTATTATTAACATATCACAAGGTCTAAATTCAAATAATCCTGAAAACACGCGCGTATGCACGAATGCTGCACTAGTATGAACAAATACTGTAACAAACAAACGTAAAAAATGTCATTTGCAGGTGGTGTTTTATTCATTAGTAAAAAGCAAAATAAATTCCTTATTTACTGCTTTAATCTACACTATTCTTTTCTATTAGATGATACTTTCATCGAATATAAAAGAATAGTGCTAAATTGCTAATCTAGGTTAGCGCTACTAGATGATATATTTTGGATTTATAATTATTATGTTCAAATTTTTTTCACTGTAGTCTTCTTCATAGCGTGTCGATGACAATTTAAATTGAGGCCTTCCAAAATTTGGCCACGTCAACATAATTTAATCAGATAATATTTAACCAACAAATGTGTATTTCAGATTCTTGAAAAATGTGGTTAAAATTACATAAAACGATTGCAGCGTCAACTTAAGTTAGTGTGAATAAAACGTGCCTTACTATAATTTTGTTATAATATTTCAAACTTGCATAGAAATTACCGCATTGCCGCATATAAACTGCCTGAAAGCGTAGCTATTATACCTAAAAACGACTCAAAGTTAAAAATAACCCTAGTGCTTCCCACTGCTTAATGTGAGTTTGTAAAATTCCATTAAAGTTCGCGTGTTCAACAATAGTTTCTCTAGAGGCAGACGGTGCATTTCCTTTGCACGCAATGTTTAGGGCTATTGTAGAAAAAAAAACAACGTATCTTTGAAAAGCGTGCGAAGGTTGATTATCTCAGTACAAAGATTACTAGACTCCTTTCAGTGATTTGTTTGAATTCCGAATTCGAAAACTCGTGATTCTTTTGTTTTATCAGTCTTTTCTTTTTCCTTTACTTTTGGTTTGTATTCGTGCTTTCAACTCATTATCTAGTAACAAAGAACCGATTCTAAAACCATTGAGATTTCAAAGTATTCTTTGCTGTCACTAGATCTTGATTGTGTTGAAGTTGTGTACGTATTCACTATAATCGAAAAAAAAAACGGCCAAGTGCGAGTTGGACTCGCGCACCGAGTTTTCCGTATTATAATAATATAATAAAATCTTTATTAACAGGTGGTTGTTCAAACTTCAGTGTAGCCCTGGCCCTTGTACTAGGATACTTGTATAGGTATAAACTTGTAGGTATTTTGTTATTAAACTACATATTTACGGTTTTCAGATTTTTTCCTTTACACGTACTGTAAAGATATTGCTTCTTGTCAAATTTCATGATTCTAGGTCAACGGTAAGCACCCTATAGGTTTTGATTCCCTTGTGAAATCGCTAAATATTCGACATAAACGGCCATATTTATTCGTTGTCTTACAAGTTTGATTTTTTTATTGTTCCAAGGGGTAGCAGACTCAAGTATTTGATATTAATTTCAGCTTGATATCTTCACACGTTCCTGAGAAAAACTTCTGTCTGTCTGTCCGTCTTGACAGACGGACAGACAGACAAACAACAAAGTGATCCTATATTAGTGTTTCGTTTTTGCCGACTGAGGTACGGAACCCTAAAAATGAATGAAATTATGATAAAATGTTGATGGTTGGTTGTTTATCTCAACCATAACTTACGCTGTTGATGATTAATTCGTTGTCGGTCTGGTTCTGCTTTACGCTGTAGTGTATGGTGTATTTTACTGTGATTTTCACTTCCATTTTTCTACCATAAAATTAGAGATTCCTCATAAAATTCATCCTCCGTTCGTGGGCAAGTTAGATAATTAATATTCAAATAAAGCTGATCTTGTTAAGTGAAAAGTTTTTCTTGTTTCACTTTACACGTTTTTGTGTTTTGAGCAGCCATCGCGAAAGGGATTTTAATGAATTACCTTTTTGCTCCAAGGAATATTCGAAATGTTTAATGATCATAGTACAATATCGTTTAAATGACAAAAATGTATGGTTAGACAGTGCTTAATCATTAGTTAACTTATAGCAGCGTTTATGTACCTCATCAAATATATATTATGGTATTTTTTTACTTAGAACCAATGTTTTTAAACCAATTAACAAATTATTTTCTCACGTTTTAATGAATAATGCCAAATATAATATATAAAATTCAATAATATAATATTGAATGCTAAAACATATTCAACGTAGATGATCTAGCGTTGTTTCCAAACAAATCTATCACAGTAGATATTAACTATATTTACATGCCAAATATACTTATTATAACTCAATTTTCCTGGATTACATACAAATCTACAATAATGATATACTTACGACAATTTACTGCCAACAAAATGTCGCAATCGCGTTTATAGCAGCCGACATGATACGAAATATCTTACGATACATCTAATGATATATCCTGACAAATAATACTGTAATAATACAGCGCTCCGGAAACTAATTTTGGATCCGATTCAACTTATAGTTTGGCACAAAGAATAAGGCTGAAACATACCTCTTTATTTTAGAAAAAGGACTGGTCAAAACGCTTTCTTTGCAAACATTAGTGTAACTGGCGTTTTGTCAATAGGAGTTTGTTGTAAAATAAGGACGTAGGTAACCCTAAAAAAAATTGAAACCTGTTTCTTATTGCGCTGTCTATGAAATAATGACTGCCAAGTTATTTGCTATACATTTAAAAAAAAAATCTCCAATGTGAGCAGTAGATATAAGTACTCCGTGTAAATGATATGAGCCATAATTTGGTTATGGATAGAATTAAATTACTTAATTTGGTCTCAATCAACATGACTCTACGAACACCTAAAATAAAATAAATATACCTAACGATACCAGTTCTTCACTTACACCGCATAAAGTCACATTTTTGTCGTCCTTGTAGGTGGGTATATGGCAACGCTCGCGACGACGACGTTCCATCTAATGCATTTATCAAACAGACGCTTCTGGAGCCACTTGTTTCTACGTCGCTCTTCCATTTTGAAAGATAAACAACTTTTATTAGAAAATATTGCAGCTGGAAGGAGGGGAAATAATGGCTGCGGTAATGGAGTTGATACTGGAACAGTTGGGCTATTTATTTATTTTATTTGGCTTTTCAACAATGAGTACACTATTACATATAATATAGTAAAACATTACAAAGAAGAGCACTACATGCACTATATTATGCGCGTAAATTGCTAATTAAACAACGAAAAGAAAAAAAAATACAAATATTTTTAAATGTTTTTTTTTTTAATATTATTTTATATTAGAATATTTAAAAATGTTTTTAATATGTGTAAAAATAAATAAAGGAGCTAAATACAAATAAAAAATGAGAACAACAGCAGTATCGATAACGTTAGATAAGTTAAGGTAAGCCAAACAGAGCTATTTGTATTACACACTCACAAAAGCAATCCCATTCATTTTGACGATTCAACAACATGATGTGCATGTGTCGGGCAAACGATTTATCCAATTTTCAGAAGACGTTTCTTTAAAAATCCTTCGAATTTGGATTGACTGTGTGTTTGAAATTGCTCTTATAATATTGATTTGGAAATTTGAAGCATAGAGTGTCATTTTTTTTTTTATATAGTTGGAAAAAGATTTCTCATAAAAAATAACATATACAAAAAATGAACTGAACGTAGATAGATATACGGGCTATGTCTTCTGGGACAAAAGCTTCGTCTTTTCAGTGAGAGAGTGGGCCATTATCCATCACTCAGGCTTAGTGCCAGTTGTTGTAGGTATAAAATCAAGGAAACAAAAGTTGACACAATAAGATAATGAAAAACAAACCCGCAACTTTCTGCAAACACCACTCAAAAACTGGCTAACTAAATTATTACGATATCATCGTTAATCATTTCCAAACAATGTCCAACGATGAAGTTTATTTAATAACAATATCGTGAAGAAGTAAATCCACGAGCTAAGTAAGTAAATCTCTTCGACACGCAACAAATAATTTTGATCGACGCCTTAATTGGGAGCAGCTGTTAGTTTTGAAACTTCTACAGAATATTATTTTCTGTCTTGATAATGCTGAACATAGCCTAAAGTTTTTTTTTATTTTATCTGATCCCTGTGGAGATTTATTATTAAACAGTTTAATTTATCTTGCCATGTTTGTTATTTGAATCAAATTTAGTCATTGTTCTCAAACGAAAATCAATGAGCTTTCTAATAATCTAGCTCCAATTATTAATCCATAATTATGTTTTATATACGAATCTTGTCTACTTGTTTTTCACTCCATGACAGCTGAATAGATTTTGATTATAATTTGGTAAACTATCGACCTCCACGTGGGTGAACCCGAGGTCAAAAGCCATTCGTCATAATGTAGCAGTCTTATTTCTGAATAAAACTTTTCAGGGCCTAATAATGTAATTATTAATTCTGAAAAAGTTTCAAAGCAACTAAAAGTCACAAATTGAAAGATCTCAAAGACTCGAAAAAAGGGAACTTTTGTTCTCTATTTAAAAGGAAAAAGTTTGTAACGGAAAGGATTCGGAGTTCTAAGGAGGGGTTTTATTGAGTTTCCGACAAAATTCACCCGCTTTGACGAAGTCGTTTAAAACTAGAGATATATATCGTTCTTTGTATTGCGAATTTCAGGGTACGAACTTACCTAAATTGCTAAATTAATTCTACTGAAAGTGAATTAAGTTATACAGAGTGTAAGGGACAGCCCTCTACAAACTGACAGGGTGCATTCAGCTCCTTATTGTAAATCATATTCCACCGGAATTTTTCTCCGGTTTTGTTTTTTAGTTACTATTCCTTTATTTCAATGTAAAAAACATTCCCTGTACTCAGCACTCCATTTATGTAAATAATACGGCTGAAATAAAAAAAGCAACAATGGATGTTGAAATACTCTAACGAACGACGCGTGAAATCAGCTGTTCACGTCCTGCCTAGCTACAGAATTCATCAAACTCGTCGTCGCGCTTGTCATTCGTTACGTGCGTTTTGTCACGGTAACGATACATTGCGTATAAGGAAATAAAACAAATCAAATTTACTGGATTCTCATAACATTCCTGAAACAATTTCTTGTACCGGTTATCTTAGTATGATATACTGAATTCACCCCATCAGTTTGTGGAGGGCTGTCCCTTACAGCCTGTATATCGATCTTTGTATTGCGAATTTCAGGGTACGAACTTACCTAAATTGCTAAATTAATTCTACTGAATGTGAATTAGGTTATATAAAATGAGTTTCATCTCAGTCTTTATTGCCTACGTGTGTCTTGTTATTGTGTTCGGCTGAATATGGTTCGCTCTGGGATTTCTCGTTCGTAATTAAAGTCATAACTTAAACGGTATTCAGCCTAACCGTAATTAAGTCGTGGCCAAGTTTGCTTATTAACATCATTGCTTTAATTTGTTGGCTAGAAATTCTGTAAATGTACCTGTATGTGTAATATGACATCACGCCTGTAATGTCCGAAGGGATAGGCAGAAGTGCACCTAAGAGCCCTCGCACACGGCGACTTTTTGTAGCGATGTTGTCGTGCATGTGTTCGATACAGCCGCGACGCTGCCGCTGGCTGTGTACCTTGGCCCAATTCTGAACGCGCGATAGTAGCGATGCAGAAGCGCGTTTTCAAAACGCGCGACATCATCGCTACAAAAGTCGCCGTGGGCGACGGGCCTTATAGTATACCAACATTTCACCACTTGTGTTTTAAGTCCCATGTAATAGGGGCGAGCCTATTGCCATCAACCGGGCACAAATTCAGATTCCGTGGCTGCTACTGAGAAATTCCTAATGGAAAAATCCAATATTACTTTGCTCGACCCCTTAATCGAAAACAGGACCTCATGCTCGGCAGTCGACCGTACGACAAATGAGTCAGTCATATATGTGTAATTTTACAATGTATTATGCTCTCGCTCTAGGTTGAAAACGCGCCTGCAATGTTTCTGATTGTGCAGTTATTTTTAGGCAGCAGATTTTCCATTAGGTGATCATCTGCCTGCCTTTTCCAACTTTATTAGGGTTGGCTTCCAGTCTAACTAGATGCTGCTTCCCAGTTTTTTACATAAAGCGATTAACTATCTGACCTCCAAAACCCATATTGGGCGATACGATAAAGACTGGTTGTCAGATTTTCGGGCATCCAACGAACGACTGTCAAAATCTTCAAAAGACGTCTGCAGCCAAGGGTTTAAGCGAAGTGCTTACTGTTAGCTCTAATACCTGACGTTGGCGCAGTGGCTGAGCGATTGACTGCTGCGCTTCGTTTCTGGCTGTTGTGTATGTGAGTTTAAATGTTTGTAAACGTACCCACGACTCAGGATAAATTCTTAGTGTATGCAACGTTTGTACAAAAAATGAGTACCTATGCAATAAGTCAGTAATATTTAATCTTTAACATTATCTGCGTAGCCTTTTCCCAACTATGTTGGCGTCGTCTTCCAATCTAACCAGATGCAGTTGAAGAAAAGTATTTTTCATGGAGCGACTGCCTATCTGACCTCCACAACCCAGTTAGTACTAAGTAATACGATAGCCCTTGGTAAGACTGGTTGTCAGACTTTTTGGGCCACTAACTACCTAACGACTGTCAAAGATCTACAAAAGACACCCGGGACCAACGGTTTAAGGTACTTTCCGAGGCACGGAGGAAACGCAGTAATGGGTGGTCACCCATCCACAGACCAACCTAGGCGAGCACGGCTTAACCTAAAGATCACCTGAGCGGCTGTTATTATTTAGCCATGAGCTTCTCTCTAATATTTAGTATTTAACGCACCCTCAAAATCAGAAAACCCAGAGGCAGACTTCGTAAAAGATTGATGAACCAACCCGTGACATATTTCCCTCCTAAGCCGGACTACCCCGTCGCCTAAATCCTTCAGAAAAAACCTTGTGACTTGTGCCTGAAAAGGATCCTATTGTCATCCGACATGTAGATCGGCACTGAGTCGGGTACGACGCTAAGCCAGTGCAGATCCCTCATTTATAGTTCCAGGATCCAATCAGTAAGTTTCAAGATGGAATGTCAAAAGGGTATTTTTAGGTGAGAATTTATTTTGAATAGTTTTTTAAGAGTTCCGTACCTTTGTCGGCAATTACGAACCCTTAGAGGATCACTTGTTAAATTATTGTGGAAGCTGCAGAAGATTGTAAAATATCCTTGCTTTGTATAGATTCCATATGTTAGTATTATATAACTGCATATCACATGTGTGGGTACTATGTACTGTAAGGCTACAACTTAAATTTTGTTATCTTTCATTGACTTAAATGTGCCTTGGTGGCTGAGTGAAAGTCATGCGCACTCAAATGTCTCGCTGATGATGGTGGGTGTGTCGGGTCGTTTAGTTTCCTTCAATATGGTCGAGTTGAATGGCGCTGATCCATGCGTCATGTTCGTGAACGGGCGCTGTCAGTTGGGAATGGTCATCTCTTAGCTGCCAACGTTTATTTTAATTAGGTACTTTATTTTTTTTTCATTGTTGATTTAATCTTTTACTCTGAACGCTCTTAATGTGCACGTCTTTCGACATCGTCCTCACATATATGTATAATCTCATCATTAATGATGTAACCAAGATATGGTAAAAATATTTTGATTTAAAAGAGTGTCCATGGAGTTTCTTGCTAATTCTTCTCCATAGAGATCTACGCTTTGGAATGTGCAACTACAGTGCTTTCTCAAGTTATTATGCCTTGTGACTGTGACTGTAGCTTTGCTTCTTTTTGTCTTTTTGACATTCAAAAGTGCCTGTGATGGTCTAATTGAAATAAATGCTTTTGACTTTTTGACTTTTGACTTTGTTGTTCCTCTGTCCGTTTGTCAAGACCTTTGTTCTCAGGAACGCGTAGAGGTTTCAAGCTGAAAGCAGTTAGTACTGGGTAATAGTTTAGACTTTGGTAAGACTTTCGAGCCACTTACTACCAGTGACGACTGTCAAAGATCTTCAGATGACAGCTGTGACCAACGCGGCAACGGCTTAAAGTGCTTTCCGAGGCACGAAGGAAACTCGATATGTAAAATCAAAATCAAAGCATTTATTTCAAGTAGGCCAGTTACAGGCACTTTTGAATTGTTGAAACAAAGACAACAGTGAAATATAGCTACAGTCCCAGTCACAAGGCACAAAAACTGTGAAAGTACTGTAGTTGCCCATTCCCTAACGTAGATCTCTATGGAGAAGAACGGGCAAGAAACTCCATGGACTCTTTTAAATCAGAATACTTTTACAAAACCTTGGTTACATCATTCATGTTGAGATGGTACATTATGTGAGAACGATGCAGCCAGATGTGTACGTTAAAAGTGTCCATAGTAAAAAAAAAAACAAAAATAAAATAATTAGGAGTGGTCACCCATCCACGGACCAACCTAGGCAAGTGCGGTATAAAATGAACATAGCTTTGTAGGGTGGCTGGTGACAGCTACCCGAACTGCAAAGATATGTTAATTTTACATAATGAGTAATATTCCTTATTTAATCTCGGATAGATTGCTTCCTGTAAGATTATTTCAGTTTTGTGTAAATCATTTCTATGATTTATCTTCTCATTTCTGGCTTGAATATTACTGATGTCGTTATTGCTAGCTAAAGATGTGACACTTGCACGAAATATGCGCACGAGTGTGCTCATAGTTTTGGCACGAGTTTAGGTAAAATTAATGTGTTGGCTAAAGATAATATGACATAACATCACGGCTGTAATCCACAAAGGGTTATACAGAGGTGTAACAAATTATAGTAGGTACACCCACATTTCGCCAGTTACGTTTAAGTCTCAAGTAATAAGGGGCGAGCCTATTGCCATCAACCGGGCACAAATCCAGACCCCGTGGCTGCTACTGAGAAAATTCCCGATAGAAAAATACTTTTCCCGACCCGGGAATCGAACCCAGGACCTCTTGCTCAGCAGTAGCGCTTACGACCTCTAGACCAACGAAGCAGTCATACTATTAATACTTACTTAATACTTGCACAAAAATGTCTGTTATTTCAGCTGTTTATTACTTCTACATTGCGAAACTTTTTTGGATGATCTTACTTTTTATACAGAGGAAACTCTAAAGCAAATATACACAGAAATTCACGCCGTTTTCCCATGAGGTGAGAATTAACTACAGAACACCTCGGCTGCCCAAATTCAAAACCTAGTAACAGGTGATTTGAAAAAAAAAACGGTTTTTGGCATTTTTCGACTTACTAGATAGTATCAAAATGATGTGGACCTTAAAACACCCAGTTTCATACGTAATTTAAAAAAAATAATTTAGCAAGTCTAAGCAATTTGGCATGATTACGAAAATATCCTTGAAGTACAAATTTTAAACTTTTTATGTCAAAATACAAATTTAAAACCCTAGCAGCTCAAGCGACTTACTAAGTTATGAATTTGAAATACCAACTTGCTATGTTTTGAATTTGGCGCCAATTGCAAAATAGATGAAATTTCGTTTAGTATGTCCAGTGTCACCGGCGCACGAGTGTTTCGCTCCGTATTAAAAAATAATAAAATCGTCTAGTGGCTTAAGTAATAATAAAACCGTCTAGTGGCTTTCAATTTAACATTTACACCACTATGTAAAGATGCAAAGATAAACAGCAAATGTGTCGTGTGGCATGAAGCAATGATGGGTCGAGATGCTAATAATATAATAGATGCATTGATGGCTTTTCTTGTTTCGGAAAGAGATGTGAAAAAATTAACACTGTGGTGTGACAATTGCACTGGACAAAATAAAAATTGGTTTTTATTTACAGCGCTGGTAATGGTTGTTAATTCTGAGTGCATTAATATCGATACTATTACTCTGAGATTTCTCACTAAAGGCCATACCCATATGTCTGCTGACGGCGTACACGGAAATATAGAAAAAGAGATGAGGCGTCGAGATGGAGTTTATGATTACGAGGACTACAAGTCTATTATAGCGAACTGTAGAAAGAACATTGACGTTATCGAAGTGCAAAAATCATACCAATGGGTGAAAAAGAAACGAGTTCCAAGGCGTAACACAAATGACGATTCAGCTCTCAGCACATTTTTGCTAAACCCAGTGGTTGAAGCTAAGTTCCTCAAAGGATCACGAAATCTGTTTTATAAAACAGATTTTGATGAGTCATACCAAGAACTAAACTTCTTGATGCAGAAATTTAATGTCAACACTATTCCCCCACTTTCAAATACTATCCGAGGGGTGAAATCATCGAAGAAAGATGGTTTTGTTTCAAAATTGGCCCCCCTAATGCCATTGAACAGAAGGGAGTTTTGGCTGAATCTACCCACGAGTGATAACTCCATTGATTTGCAAACTGATGGTCAAATCGTTACCGATAACAATGAGTAGTTCATTATCAATAAGAATTATTTTAGCTTAAGTTTATTTTTTTTAGTTTTGGTTGACTGTTGAGAGTGTGAGTCATGTTTTAATTTAATAAGAGTCCTTTGAAGTACGTTAATAAATATCATTTTATAAGTCAACATGATTTTTATTCAAAATCTGCATTCGTAGGTACTTTGGGATAATTTTATTTTTTAATTTTATAAACACTTAATGTATAATGAATTTGTTTAGTCTTCATGTTTACCATAGTAAATCAAATTGATAACGTAGTAAGCAGACTTACTAAGTTTTGATATTGTTTTTACATTTGTATTTGGGTAAATTCACAAATAAAAATAAAGTATGAGCGCTTCAAGTGTAACTGTACTCTAAAAATGATTACGAGTATAACAACTAAAATGTCAACAATATAGCACAACTTTTCGCCAAACATCCAAATTGCTATCTCTTCTAGTTTCTTCGGGCGAACGAATCAAAGTAGCCGACTAGTTTTTTGGCTCTCCTGAACATTTTTGTTGGAACGAGTTACTATGTTTTGATTTTAAGCAGCCGACCTGCTACGAACCTTTATATTGGATACTTCTTTTGTTTTGTTCGGTCCACGTTCAAGGTCCCTTAGGCAAATCATCCTAAAACAATCGAAAGCGATCAAAATGAAATGTTGAATTTCGAAAAAACAATTGGAAAATTCGAAAACTATGTGTATTCAGCTGCCGGAAAAACGCCAGTGTTTGTATAAATGTTACGGCTAAAAGCCGAAGTCCGACTACACCTAGTTCTAGCCGACTAAACCTAAGTGCGGCCGGTAACAGTTGTGTATCCTTTTTATTGCTAGGGCACACCGACCAAATGGATTAGGTTAGGTTATGCCAAACGCGCGGGAGCCGAGCGAGCGCAGCGACCAGTGCCGCGGCAGCGGCCGGCGAACGCTACATCCGAATTGGTTGCATGTTCTAACCGAAGATAAGGATGCATCTAAGTTTAACCGGCCGCACCTAGGTTTAGACGGCTAAAACTAGGTGTAGCCGCACTTCGGCTATTAGCTAAATAGAGAAGATAAATTAAATGAATATCATAATTTATTCATGGTCACTAAAATTATTATAACTATAATATTAGTTGTACACAAACTGAATAAATTATTATTAGTTATAATAATAATTTATTCAGTTTGTTTACAGAATTTAAACTGCATTTATAATTAAAGCAAACCATGCTGCCCATTTTAATGTATTTTGGTGGACAGATTAAATTAAGGCGGACAGAGAAACATATTCATCCTTCCTCGACTCTACTGAATTTACATCTATTAGGGCGAAGTGCGCGTCCACGTGGACTATTCTGGCCCGATTGTGACGATTTTTTTAGAGTTCCGTACCTACCGAAAAAACGGAACCTTAATAGGATCACTCGCGTGTCTGTCCGTCTGTCAGAGCCAAACTACATCGTGTTACATATCAAAAAAAAAAAAATATTTGATGTGCTCATTGTGAGCACAAAACTGCTCTCTTAATATATTATTAACTAATAATTATGTAATTTAACAAAGATAACTTCCTTCAGAAGAACTTTTTATTCATCCTTCAAAAGTAGAATACCTTTTCTTCATTTTGTTTATTTTGCGGGAACTCTATCAAAAATTTGACCAAAGAGTTTTTATGAACTCTTTGGTAACATCAAACATCTAACAATATGTTATGTTTTTTTTTAATAAATCATTAACAGATCTTATTAATATTTTAAAATCATGACATGTGTAAAACAGATTAACCATGATGGCGTGTGTGATTTTAAAATAAGCATTGTTATTTCAGAGCAACACAATTGTTTAATTGCAATTATTTAAATTACTATAAATTGTCTTATATATAATTGAGGTATCTAGGGTCTATAAATAAGGGTTAGGGTAATTTATTTATACAGGGTGGAAAGGACACCGACGTTAAAACGGTAAATAAATATTTCATTGGAAATTTAAAAAAAAAACAGCTGTTCCCTACATTTTGACCGTGTAGGTATAGCAGTTTTGTAAGATACAGCAGATTTTTTTACTAATTACCGTTTTAGCGCCTTCCACGTAGTATATTTTTTTACCTAAATACTGATATATTTGTAAATAGACCAAATTTTTAGAATATTTTCACTATTTCGTTCCTAAACTGAAAATTGACTTCGTTCAATATCACTAGTTGCATATAAACCTATAAATAGTATTGGCACAGGCATTGACGTTATTATTGCAATGGCCACTCGGTAATTTGTTACGACTACCCGCAAATCGTTTGTGTAAACATGACGAGCGAATCCAAATAATTTTATTACGTGTAAAATGGTTGTTTAATGGCCAATGAAAACAGAGTAATAAATTCATTTACTTCCAAAAATATTCTCATAGAGTGTTTGGATTATGGAGTATAACTACACTATATCTCAATCTCGCAGAATCGGTCGAGATTAAAAATCTCTCGAGATCGAGATTACATTGCCTACAAGATGAATGGAAAGCAGCCAGTTAAAGCATTTTGTTACACTGTTCGTGTAATTGCTAGATGGCGTTCAAATTAGAAGATAAATACACACATAGTTTCTTAATTTATTTATTTATTTAACACTTCAAGCACAACATACAGAGGCGAACTTAATGCCATAGGCATTTTCTACCAGTCAACCTTTGGGTGATGCAGAGACAAACAGTGGTAGGTGTATTGTATATGCAAAAATTTAATTTTCATTCTTTTCTTAATAATGGAAACAAAGTTAGATACGGTAGTCTCGCTATAATGTTTCTGACCCAATAAATTCTGCCAAGGCAAGTTTCCGTCGTAGATTTTATCAGTTTCAAATACTAGGAAACAGGAAAGCAATATTCATAAATACTTTTGCATATTCAACTCCAATCTTGAATATATTGAACGGATTGTTGAATATATTTACATTTATTTTCAAACGAGTCACTAGGGGAAATTCAGAAACTATTGTATTTTACAAAATGTAAATTTTTCATAACACGCCTAAGGTTGAATGTGGTTCAAGTTTTTTCGTACTGTGTCTAGGGGACAGTTCGTCTGGAGAAAACTTCTTAGAGTGAACAAGAAAATTCACGAACTTTTATGACCTGAAGTGGCATTACGCAAAGAGAGGGTACTGCGAAAAAGGTGAGGCCTTCTAATTGGCAAAATATGATTGACTAGCTCAACTTGCGTCTTCGTGTACGTAAAGTTTCTTGACATAAAACTTGTTTCAACATAACACTCAGTAATTGCGTAGCTTTTTGCCAGTAAACTATTGTTTGAAATAGGATAATAATCATCATCGTCATTTTGGCCGATAGACGTCCTCTGCTGGACATAGGCCTCCCCCAAGTGTCGCCACATTGACCGGTCCCGTGCGACTCGCATCCAGCGGATCCTTGCAACCTTCACCAAGTCATAAAATAAAAAAAAAAACATTTTTATTCAAAGTTAAAAGTATGTGTTAAAGATGAGTAGTTCCGGATATTACCTTTAATATAGCTTCTACCCACGAGTTCGCCTACATTAAACACATTTTGTGAGAATCGGCAATAGTGTAGCTTTTCATCAGTGTGTGAAGATCAAGATCAATTTCTTAAATTGGCTGAGTGGTTTCGGAGATTACCTCCTAAATTCAAACTAACAAACTTAAGCTCTTTATAATATTATTCTTCTTCTTAGCGTATCGACGACAAATTGAGTCAGCTCAATTTTTTGCGACGAGTATGGCACTTTCAGTAGCGTCCATATTATTCTAGAGGGTGGACTATTTTTACTAGTCGCAGCAAACAGCGGACGATGCTCTCTCCCATTATTTTTTAATAAAGTCACCGGCATTTCGTATTACCAGCCAAAAAAAAACCCTGTCATCCAGTGCCAAGGTACTAACCACAAAATCCATCATACAGCTTACAGTTCTGGCAGGTTTCCAGAACGATTACCGCGCCCATTGAGCCGCATTACCGTTGCATGGCACACGAACACCTATTTAACAGAACGGCACCATAACTTTGTGAATTTGGCACTCAATTTATTTTGCGGCAATGAGTCGGCGAATTTGGAATGGCGTTTTTGTATGACGTATGATTTTTTGGAAAGCGCATTTTGTTGGCGGCGTGTCTGTAGCAGGTGCGTGTTTCTTGCTCCGTTTTGAAAGAAAAAATAATATTGGAACCATAGCGCATTTTTGCCTGAAATTTAACTATTTGAATGATTGTTCTATCAATTCGAAAGAAAAGAGGTATGCTGCTTCTTAAAACTTTTACAGTTATGTTATCGCATAAAGCATCTTTTGTATGGCACGTTAATAGCTTTGGCCTTGGGCTGGCCTGGCGAAGTACGGAAATTGAATAGAATAAGAGCCCAGCTTATACAACATTATTTTTAGTATATGCGAAACCTGATATATTTTGTTCAGAATAAGTAACTGAATCAATTCCAATATTTTTTAAACCATGTTATATTTTGTCCCAAAAATATTTAAAAAAGTTACAAGTTGGACACCGAGCGACACTATGTACCTATAGCAATAATTTAGGTACCTACTGCCTAATTATGTTTATCGATGAGCTCAAGACGACGTTACATGTCCGCGCGCGGGCGCGCTGCATGGTGACCACGATTTTGTGCGGACAACCCGGTAACAGAATAAGCTTAAAACTTTATGATTATTTATTCTTATTCTTTATTGCACACAAAATAACAAATATACATACAAATTGCAATAATATAGCTTATGTACAATGGCGAGCTTAACCCAAATTGGGTTTTCTTACAGCAAACCAAATTTTGACTGCGAGATTTGCAGAAGAGGATATACTTATGTGCATTACAATTCCATTCTGTTACTTAAATTAATTAATTTTATAAACTAAACTACATGCATACAATATAATATACGTAATACAAATAGTACATATAAATACATACCTATAAAATCATATATAATATACATACATACATATTGATTTTCATGATACAGTTTTGAAATTTTGTACATAGATTCTTTGCATAAAAATACTAGACACGTGTTTCAGGTTTCGCATATACTAAAACTAATGTAGTATATTGTTTTTGTAACCATTGACGAGCGGCTTACCATGCCGGAAAATGAGGGATCAACATAGTTTAACCATTATATTATCATTTGCTTTCTTTTGTGGTTTAAAAACGGTATACTTAAAAGTCTTTATAACCACAAATGCAAAACAAATAAACTTTTCTCATAGTACCATTCTCCAAATTAAATAGCTATTATTATGCTGTTGTTTATCCCTCCTGCACAACTCTAAACTAGTTCGTTTCTCATAATGAAGCATAACATTTGAGAGATTGTTCATTAAGGGATAACTTTGGTACTGAAAATTAATTCAGTTTAATACGCTAACAAGCGAGAATGACCGTGGGTACCTGTGGGTAATTAGTTTGCAAAATTACTGGCGAAACTAGGGATTAATTTTGGAATATTATGGTGCTAAATTAAAAGATTTCACTTGGTAACGGAGCTACGTTTTATTAAGCTATTTAGAGTAGAGTTTAATTATCTTTATGCTGTTTTGTGCTCCCTGTTAGGAGGGCGTTAGGAAGGCTCTGGGGATTTACAATGTTACTGTCTAAAGGTCAGTCAGGGACCAAAGACCTAGGGGATTATTATAACGTCTTAGAGCTGGAGTAATTCCAGTGTGGGAAAGAGAATAGCGCCATCTCTTTCCTACACTGGAATTACTCCTGCTGTAAGACGTCATGATAAGCCACCAGGGCCTTCAAAGCAAATCGTATTACTACAACGACGTTCGACAGGCTTGACAGAATCTTTGCGGCAGCTGATATAAACCCAATACATTGTGGCAAGATGTCAGTCCAATCTTCTAAAGTGGGGCCAGCCCTGTCGCAGACTATGCTCCACTTTCTATTCTGCCCACTGAGCCACAAAAGAAAACATCAGCCAAAGACACCTAGCTCGTCTGCTCTGACATCGAACATGCCGTAGAAGTGACGAAGTTTTGGGCCAATACAATAAAATACAATAGCGTGCTAGAACAAGAAGAAGATATATAGCCAGACCCGGAACAACTACCTGTAGGTCATACAATTTTATTTCCGTGCGGGTACTGAACCCGCGACACGCAGCGCAGCAACCAATCGGTTAGCCACTGCGCCAACCGTGCCGTCCATTTTTCCATTGTTTTCATCGCTGATGGAATGTCGTTTTGTCTAAACCCGCTGTTCTTATCACTCAGCTGTGACTGGACGGAGTGAAATCGCTGAAGGTCGTCTCCAACATTGTTGGAAAAAGGAAAACCCATTTGTCACAGACCAGTGACTGTAACTTTTTAATTCAATTACTTGCCTATCGTGGATCTGGTGCTTTAGTGCTTTTATGCTTGTACGAGCCCAGTTTAAATTAATTTCGCGTCAATAGGATTACGAGCAGTTGTGGTTTAGTATACTGTAAAGTCAACGTAATTAATTATAAATCAAAATGACTTGCTACTCCAATTTACCGTGCAATGGCCATTTAAAAAGTGACTTTTCTATGTTGATAAACATTCGTACATCCCGTTATTGGTAAACATTTGTAAAATGGTTTTATAAAATGTGTGAAGAAAAATGTGATAGTTATTTAATTTTTTGTCGAGCACTAGAAGACTTTTGTTTAGCCGTCGTAGGTAGCAATCAATTATGTTCCTTGACTGTACCTTTTAATTTTCGACCACTTCATGAAATTAAATAAAGATATGACGACTCGTCTATACCGATAATGCGGCACTTTTAATCGTCGTAACTCCATTATTGACTAATGTTAGTTGACATTAGAAGAAAAAGCAACTTGTAATGGCATCATACATAACAGTTTAGCTTGCTCATGTTCCTTAACGTAATGTTTTAAGGGCGATTTTAATTTGAACTTATGTGAGCTTAGATAATGGGGTCGTTGTACTAGGGACACGTTTTAGAAACTAAACATTGTGAAGTTTCTGAGACTTCATTTAGGAGTCAATGTCTTTTCACCTCATGGGACTTAAATATAACTGGCAAAATGTGGGTATAAGTACAGACGCCAACACATCAAGCTACCCGAACCTGTTAAATTTTCCCAATCAACCTTGAACCTAATGCTTTAGTGATAAAGTTGAAAATCTATTAAAGAAATTTGACAGATTGAAGTGCTCTGTACTATAGGTCATCTGTGCCTCCGTTCCTGGATAAAAGCGGTAACCTTTTGAAAATGTTGATTGGGCTATGGCTGTAGATGACCAGTCGATATTATATGCACTGGCCGAATTGGGCTTTCAATTCCTTTTGCGTCCTGATATGACACCACTTCACTATATTATGAAGCCTCAAAAAGTAATGATGCTGTGCATAATTCTTAGATTGAATAGTTGTAGACTTCATCATCTAGACAGATGATGAAGTCTCGTCCTTTTTCCCAACTATGTTGGGTTCGGCTCCCAGTCTAACCGGATGCAGTTATACCAGTATTATACATGGAGCGACTGCCTATTTGACCTCCAAAACCCAGTCAGTACTGGGTTATACGCTACCCTTTGGTAAGACTGGTAATCAGACTTTCGGACTACTGACTACCTGTAACGACCGTCAAAGATTTTCAAATGAAAGCCGGGACCAATAGCTTTACGTGCTTTCCGAGGCACTGAGGTAACTCGGTATGTAATCGCTGGTCAACCAACCTAGTCAAGCGCGGCTTAACCTGAAGATCGACCCGAGCGGTTGTTATCATTTGGCCACGAGCTTCTCTGATGTGGCCTTCACGCTATTTAACAAATGTCTTCCCCTGGATTTCATTTCACCCTCCAAATCAGGCCTAATTAAGCCTTTCCCCTAATATTTTAACCCAAAAATCAATTATCTTGCCCAGTTTTATTAGTAATCATAAGATACGACCAGAAGTTGCTCCAGACTCTCCATATTTATGGGGGTTTCGTTCAAAATTGACGTCGAAAGTCGTCCCGTGCGGCATATTTACATAATACCTGAATTTTAATTGTCAGCTTACCTGGCCGGGATAAGGGTTGGACTTTCAGATGACGTACTTAGGGTAATTTAGAGCTGTGTTGAAGATCTAATTCAATCGAGTCTGTTGAGTGTTGGAAGTGTGTCTACTTAGTCATTAATGTAGGTAGGGGGTTTCGATGGCCGCCATAATCCATATAAACATACAAATAAATAAAATTGAAGTGTCTGTTTGTAATATCAAAATAACAGCTTTTCACTGAATGCATATGAAAATATAATACGGCACTTATAACAAAAACACATTTTTTTTCAATTTTCGTCTGTCTGTTCCGACTAATCTCCGAAACGTCTGGACCGAATTTGACGGGACCTTTACTGGCAGATAGGTAATGTTATAAGAAGTTTTATTTTAGAATAAGAATTAGAATTCCGTGCAAAAAAATTAAAGCCCTTGGAATTGGTAATAACTCCGATTTTAAAAAGGCAAGTAATTTTTTTTATAATAATTTCACGCGAACGAAGGTCGCGGCCGGCGATACATATAAAACCTTGTTCCTTATGAGTTATGAGGTAACCTAAATTGAACAATGCTTTATCAGAAACTGATCACTTAAGACCACCGCACACCGCAGACGTCACGGCAGAACATTTTATCTTTATCCAACGTAAATTCATACGTAGCTAGTCGTAACAAGCGTGGCACCTGTGATGCCTTGGGGTCGATATCTAAAAATCGGAATTTGAATCTTGTTACTACTAGCTACGTACGAATTTACGTTGGGTAAAGATAAAATGTCTTGTCGCGCCGTCATCGGTGTGCGCTGGCCTTCAATTGTTTTCTAAAACAGGGTGGATAAAGTCCTTAGTCCCTGGTCCCTAAATAAGGTCTTACTTAATTTTACCTCTGATTAGTTGAGACCTTTCGTAAGAAGCATCCCTCTGCTTCTTAGTTATAGGGCTAACCTCTTCTTGCATGCTGATGTCAAGCGAAAACCCGGCCACGGTATCTCTTTCGAACAGTCCTGCAGTCCCGGACGGGAGCCCTCTTTAATTTTTAATTTATTTTTATTATTTGTTGTTGTAGCGGTAACAGGAATAAACATTCTGTGAAAATTTCAACTGTCTACCTATCACGGATCTTGAGATACAGCCTGCTGACAGACGGACGGACGGACAGCGGAGGCTTAGTAATAGGGTCCTGTTGGTTACCCTTCGGGTCCGGAACCCTAAAAAGCACAGTTTTTAAATATTTTTTCCTCGATGTGGAAATCCTCAATGGATGGCCTCCGCCCTGGAGAGAGCGAAGGGATCACAGTTTTTAACACAACACAGCATCAACATAAACATGGTCCAAACTCCTTTATGAATCTGTTTCACCTACAATATTCAACCAAAGCCAGGTTGATTACCATACTCCTTAGATGAAGCTCTTGTTTACAAATTGAATGCTAGAACTTAAAGCAACGCCTCAATATTCATTACCATGCAAATTACATTCAAAATTGCAGTAGGTAGGGGTGGGTACTGCGTCAACTTGGACATTTAAGTTTAAAATCGAAGTTTCTAGTTTGAAGAAATTGTAGGTAAGATGCTACTCGAAGATGATTAAAATTGAAAATCTTTGGAAAGAGCTTTCAGTTTGAGAAGACCTGCTTTGTTTTTAAGCCCTGAAATTTCAGTTACCAAACTAAAGATCGCTTGTGAAACTTTCGAACGTTTTCTCTGTAGCGGGATACAGTTCAAGAAGACAAAATTATAAAATGGCCCTTATAAACTACAGTCGTCATACGCAAGACCATACTGCCAGCAGGTGGCCTACCATAACGTCATAAAACAGTATTGTTTTAATCCTATTCCAGAGTGAGAAAGCGATGGCGCTAGACGTCATCTATAGCTCCGTCTCTTTCCCATACTGGAGTGATATTAAAACAATACTGCTTTAAGACGTCATGGTAACCCCCCTGAACTAAGAACCGACCAAATTAGTAGAACAGAATCTGTAAAGACAAGACGTCTACTGTCATTTCAGAACTTTCAGGAAGAGCTCTTGGCAGGTTAACCCGCGCTTGCCTAGGTTTGCCTGTAGATGGGTGACCACCCATTATATACCGAGTTACCTCCGTACCTTGGAAATCAGGTTAAGCCGTTGGTCCCGGCTGTCAATTAACACAACAGCGGAGCATTACAGAGTGGGCTTGCGAGCCACGCGGGTGCTCTACCTATCCGCTGTTGCACGGTACGATAGTAATGAGACAGAACGGCGTCATGCGGCTAACAGCTGATAGGCCACAGGCGCGCACGCACGAATTTCATACGGCCCGCTATTATGTTTTTGTGATGGTGAATGAGTACTTATCAAAAAAATGTTTCTTTGTGAAAGTTGTGTGTTATCATGAGTACAATCACGTGTTTAAGCATCGGTCACTAATTACTAGTACACTAATTACTAGTATAGTTTCAGAAACCAAAATTCCATAGTTTTAATAAAAACGAACGATGAAAAACGGCTTCAGTCAGAAACTAAAATAAACCTGAATTTTAAAGCTAACAGCTAAAGCAAACACCAATAGCTAAATAAATATTTCGACTTCATACCGTAGCTATTTGTTTTTGAAGTTTGTTTTCTTTTTCATTTTGAAACTGTAAATGAACAAGCATATTGAACGGTTGGAAGGGTTTATAATATTGGAAGGACATTTTAATAGTTTCCTTGGTTACAAACGGGATATTTACCATGTTTACTGATTTGTTTGAGTTCCCGATATTTCGGCGCTGTTGCAAGCACTATGATCACGGATAAACTGAAGTTATTGCAGGTGAGTGTAAACATGGTAAATATTCCGTTTCTAGTGTTAATGATAATGTTAGTTTCCTTGGTTGGCAATATCTATGTAGGTATCTTCTCAGCTTGACAGGGTATTCTTTATTAGCACTGTTTTAAGCTTTCACGGTTTACAACTAAACTTATACTGTTACTTACGGGATATCGATTGCGTGATTGTGCTCAAGATAATGAACAATAACGGAAGATATCCCTTAAGAGACAGTATAAGTTTATTCTTTACTAGTTATAAAATGACCTATAGACCAACCGTATCAATTTAAATGGATTATTCTGAAGGTTATCACGTATTGGCTCAATTAGTATTGTGATATGTACTTACGTGCATTATGGTTATTTTAAAGCAAATAATCTGTAAGGACTTTGTGGATGCTTAATGTGCCTTTGATAGGGCAAGGCGGAGGACTCATAAAACCGGTCGGTCTATAGTATTTTTGTTCGCATAGTTTGCTGTTTCAATCTTCACGGATATCATTAAAAGTTAACACAGTTAAATAACTACTGTTTCCGAGAAATAATCAGCAAAATGGAACCGTTGTGAACAAACTTGTTTTCCTTATTTTCTTTCTAGAGATCCTGACGTATTAAACTCGTCGCTGATGAAAAATACATACAACAAAAAGGTTTTACTGTATAGATGTATTTCCGTGTACAAAGGTCGGATGAGTGTTATTTGAAACGCATGCTTTTAAGACGAGTTTATTTTAACGGGGTCTTTTAAGGGTTATGTTTTTCGAAGTTGATGTTGTCGCGCGTATCTTGTATGTTCCTTTGTTTGTTGTTTCTTTGTAAATTTCTTTATTACCTCGTATGTTCCAAATAGCTGGATGGATTTCGACGATTACGGTATCATTAGATCCGTCTCAAAAACTCAAGTGTCCTTAAAAAAGTGTTTAAAAAAAAAAAATGGCGGATTTTTGGCGCTAAATTGTGAGTCGTTAATATTTTTTTTCAACCAAACCTAACGAGTAGGGTATCAAAAGAAAGAAAATTAAAAGGAGATTACAAATATATTGATATATAGGTACATAATACAGTTTGTAGTCGGGTTTTTTTATACTTTTAATTAAATGTTACTTGTTTTCATGGATTGTCTGTGGTACCTTCAGGTTTTTGAATTTGTTTGGAAACTCGTTCGACGTCTAAATTCCGTGTGAAAAAGTAAAATAAAATTAGTCCCAATTAAACTTAACATAACATCACGCCTGTAATCCCCAAAGGGTTACGCGCAGGTGTACCAAGAACACCCACATTTCGCCGGGACTCCGTGCTACTTCTGAGGAATTCCTGATGGAAGAAACCAATAACACTTTGCCTGACCTGGAAGTCGGACGAAAGACTAGCAGTGCTAGCGACCAACCAGGCAGTTGCAAGATAAATTATGTCCTCCATCATCATCTGCCTAGCCTTTTCCCAAGTATGTTTGGGTGGGCTGAGGGACTCTTCGAAAGAGATACCGCGGCCCTGGAACACAAAGGGCAAAGAAGGAACATGGATGGGTTTTTAGTCAGTACAAGTCTGACATTCCCTTTCGCTTCACCAAGACCGAGAGAGGTCATTTTATGCTTTTCCATAATAAAAAAAAAGAAAAAATGTATGTTGGGGTCGAGTTCAGGTCTAACCAGATACAGCTGAATACCAGTAATTGAAAAATGATGTCCTTATTCTATTCAATACCAATATATTAACCTACATGAATTCTACACACAGTATAGAACCACCCTGAATGAATCTTCATATACAGCGTGTCCGAAAACTAACATAATATTTTGAACTACGCCGTACTGGAACGTTGATTTATATTTTGTCACGCGTGATGCAAAATTTATGGCGCCCGAGCCTTTAGGGGTGACGTGAAAATGTGGCCTTTGAGGGTCGAGAGAATTTACACTTCGCTTTAAATTTGTGCAAGGTCGCGTCTTTGAAACTTATTCATTATGATTCTGATTTATTCATTGACAGGTATAAGCATATTTATACATGTTTGAACTGAAAAAAAGCAACGGGAACAGCATTCAAGCAAGAGAATCCTGACACTGGTTGGCGTTTTTTTAGGAGTAATTTTTCAGCATCCTGCCGTCCAAAAAGAGCCTCCTCAGATTTAAATCGACTTTAAGGCCGATCTATAATCGTTCCTTATGTACTTACTTAGGCTATGCGTAATTTCTAGAACAAGATAGACACGAGAACATGTCTAAGTTAAAGTTAAATTTTGCTAAGTAATGTTCGTAGACAGACTCTGGCGATGCATTTGATTCAATGGACGAGACCATTTTATTTCTCTTTTTGGTGAACCGTAATACAGGCGTTTTTCGGGCACCAGTGTCTCACAAACGTACATAAACTCACGACATTTCCCCATGGGGGTAGGCAGGAACTACAGAACGCCACCTGCTACGATCCTTAAATACTTCTTTTGCCTCGTTCATACATCTAGTCATACACGCACATCTCTCACAAATGTTTTCCTTGAATATGCATTAGATTAAATAGTTCCTGTTACCTATATCATTTGTGCTGAGTAACAAACATAATATGTATTAAACTTATACTGTCACTTACGAGATATCTTCCGTGATTGTTCATTATTTTGAGCTCCCGATGTAATGCAAAATCACGGAAGATATCCCGTAAGTGACAGTATAAGTTTAGTTGTAAACCGTGAAAGCTCAAAACAGTGTTTGATAAATTATGTATTTATTTATTCTTAGTTTTGAGTTTGAATGTACCCTTGAACCCGGGCGTATTATGATAATTTGTTCAAGGTCACACGTTGAAGCTAATGCACTGTACTAAAAGTTACATGAATACGTGTTAATGTTTTGTTTGTGAATAAGTTTTAACACTCGTAATGCAACGGGCATTTGGGACCTATGAGTGAATGTCTCTTGGTCTCTGTAGATATACTTGTTTTTGATGTTAATGTAATTTTGTACTAGGACTTTGGTCCTTGAATGTTGCCGAAAGTGGTTAGCCACGAGTTACTTGTGTTGAAACAAATATTATACAGGGTGTAAACAGACCCTTCACATAGCCGTCAACCAAGCATTCTGTACATCAAACTAAGTAACTTTACGCAAAAATTATTGCTGGGAATCGACTTTTTTTTTTGGGGTGAAAAATCATGTTTTACGGTAGGACTCGATGGAAAGCGCTCAAAGCATTGTGCTGATGGATGGATTGAATAGTACGGGGGTCGTGGAAGTGTGTAAAGTAAAAATCTTACATTAAAAACATGTATTTAAAAAAAAGCTTGTGAAAAAGTTGTAACTTTGACTCCCAATATCTCCGTAACTAGAAGGTTCCCAGGTATGGTCCAGAACAAAAAAATGATCGCAATGACGGGGAGAACAAGTGCCTTTCGGATATGTTAAGGGTCTATTTACACCCTTTATTAAAAGCGAGGTCATAGAACTTGAAAAGTTATTTTCTGAGTTCACCTATGTACACATACATAATATACTCACGCTTTTTCCAATGTGGGTAGACAGAAACTTGAGAACGCCACTTACTGGTCCTTGCATTATTGCATACCCTTGCTTTATATAAGGTCTATCTTTTCATACACGGAATATTTTAAGAGTAACTTCTATAAGTCGTAAAGTTGCCATAGCAACGAAAAAAAAAATTATCTGAGTGTTTTTTTTTACAAAATTATTATAATTCTAACATTTTTTGAGACTTTTTGCATAAAACCTTTACTCCCATATTCTAACAATGACAGTAGGTAAATACGACGTAGTAAACTACCGTAATGGATGCTTAAAAAAAAGGAGCCAGTATTTATTTTGTGGGTCAAGTAATTTTATATTATTTATTTTTTATAAAAAAATATACTCAAATAAAAAAAAATCCCTTGAAATGGCTTTGTTATAGCCTTTAGATGATTCCCTGCAAATATTTCGTGTATGAATAGTTAGACCCTATATACTCTCGTTAATTGCGAGTAGGCCACGAACCCGACCTTACTAAAATGCTTAAGTATACTGACCTTATTGACGATGACCAATAAGCTAAGGTACTTATGAAATTACCGTTATGTACGAACTACTTTAACATAATCTTTGAAACAATTCAGAACCACATGAGATTTCTAAAATCAACCGCCATAAAAGCAAGGAGTTATTTAAGTGTACGCGTGACATTTATGAGTGGCCAGCAATGTTTATTGCTATGCCATTAGAGTTGTTAATAGCTGCAGTATGATTTCATACTTCATCGATGTAAAGGTGCGCTTAGACTGAAGCGGAGATGTGCATGCAGGAATCGAGTCAACATAAATGAGACGAGAGACATGATCTGGATTTCAAGGAATGTGATTGGTTGGTGAGTCCTGCAGGTCTCATCTCTACTTCGCTCATACCCTTCTCAATGAAAACGAACCCTTATGGTGTGAAATGCGCTGTGCATTCGCAACATAAACAAATCTCTAATTTAATGACTCCAATGAATACAATAGTCATTATAAAAAGGTAAAATTTGCTTCTAAGTTTGTACACAGGGATAATAATCTCCGGAACTAATGATCCAATTCTAAAAATTCTTTCACTTCCCGAAGGCTACATTATTCGTGGGTGCTATAGGCTATAAACTATATCTAAATAAAAGCGAAGGTCTCGCATTTTTTGCGGACGAATTCGCGGGCGATGTGCTAGTTGTTTAATAATATTACTATCTAGCGTTAAAAACTTAACACTTAGACGTGAACGCGACTGGAACGTGAGCGAATCTCTTCCCGCATCCCGCATGGCTTTTGATTCAGTTTGGCCAAAGCTTTACAGTTCAAGAATCTTCTGAAATGTACAATGAGGCTCCTAGACTGGTAAATCTACCCAACTTAATGTTTCTGAGCCATAAAACACAACAATGTTACCAAAGCTCTTAGTCCAGACTGTTGCGGTGCGCTGTAAAAGATTGTTACAATTTTTAACACCAACGATAAATCTTATATGCCTGAAATTTTTCGGAAACCATTTAGGTATTGAGACCGAGAAATAATGAAAATATGTAATTGAGATGAATTTATTGCAGTTTAGTTACTTAGTGGTAAATTGTTAAAGTTCTGAAGCCTAGTAGTTTTATTATCCTTAAAAACAATGTTAAGTAACATTGGAATAATAAAATAACTAAGCATGGTTATTGACAAAATATAAAAAAAGAAAAGATGCGAAAAGGATAAAGGTTGATTTATTAATCGAGATGTTACACAAACAAAAGACACAAATAAAATGTAAATTATCCTATGTAATTGGAGATTTAATAACCAGTATTTTCAGATTTAATTATCTGTGGATTGGCGCGCAATTCTAAATTCAAATAAATTTTATTCGAAAGCCGTGTTCTTTTAATTTCAATTTCAGTCATTTGTTTTTAGATAGTTTTTTGTTTTTGTGAAATTGTGGTAGTTTTTGGCGCCATGGATAAACTGAAAATTAGTACTTTTTTTCGAATATGAGTTCCTACGTGGACATACCGCTGCGCAAACAACACGAAACATTAACGACGTGTACGCGCCTAACACTGCTTGCATAAACTCGGTCCATTATTAGTTCAATCGCTTTAAATCTGGAAATTTTGAGTTGAAGAATGAGCCTCGCGGTTGGCCGGTAACCATTGTCGACAATGACGAATTGAAGGCGGTAGTGGAAACGGATCCAACTCAATCTAAGGCTGAGCTTGCTGCGGGCTTTGGAGTTAGTGTCCAAACGACATTAAAGCACTTGCGTCAAATCGGAAAGATAAAAAAGCTAGAAAAGCTAAAAAAAAAAAAATTACAAAAATTTTTGTTTGTAAAATTTTCATACAAATCTCCAATTTCATAGGACCTAATAGTTATGATGGAAATATATATTTTTGGTTAAAATATCAACGTGACAGATTTTTTTTTTTTTTGAAGACTGCCTCCAAGGCAACTGTCATGTAACAGAGTACGATTATTTGTCGAAATTTTGTTAACGAATTGCACGTGATCGTTGTGGATATTGTGGATAATTATTAGTCTTGCGTAGTGGCACTGCAAAACACTTCACACGGTGATGCTTCTGCACGAGTGTTTGTGGCAGTTCATAATATTGAACCTCCTCTGAAAAAAGAAAGTATTATTTCTGTAAAATTTCTCAGAATAACTAACTGTGCGTTTCCTGTGGTAAAACATTCACATAAAGCAAGTTGAAATCTATATTTCTCTCCTCTTTCTTTAGAAATTTATATTTCTTTCTTATTCTTTCTCTCTTCTCTAATTCTTTTGTCTCACCAGGCGACATGTTTTAATCTGAATTTTTCGCCGTCGCAAGACCCGCATATTTCGAGTGGTTTTTTGAAGCCCCTCCGCCAGAATCCCAGTTCACTTCCATCTTTCTTCTTTCCCTTATCCCATTACTTGGGGCTGGGTCTCCGATTCCGCGCCAGAACTAGCCTATAAGGATTATGACTTGGGTTCTGGGTTCAGGCAATGCATGTTGTTAGAACTACAATATTTTTCATAGATTTCATAGCGTAACGGAAGCTAAACCGCGATCAAAAGCTTGTATATTATACAGGGTGTAAACAGACCCTTCACATAGCCGTCAACCAAGCATTCTGTACATCAAACTAAGTAACTGTACGCAAAAAATATTGCTGGGAATCGACTTTTTTTTTTGGGGTGATAATCACGTTTTACGGTAGGACTCGATGGAAAACGCTCAAAACATTGTGCTGATGGATGGATTGAATAGTACGGGAGTCGTGGAGGTGTGTAAAGTAAATATCTTACATTAAAAACATGTATTAAAAAAAAACTTGTCAATAAGTTGGAACTTTGACCCCGAATATTTCCGTAACTAGAAGGTTTCCAGGTATGGTCTAGAACAAAAAAATGATCGCAAAGATGGGGAGAACAAGTGCGTTTTGGCTATGTTAAGGGTATATTTACACCCTTTATACCAACATCTGCAGTTACCGCTAGAACACGATTTGTGAAGTCTCTGTATTTGCATTTGATGTTTCTACTTTTAATTGAATGCTCTGGCGGTCAAAAGGTTAATCAATAAAAGAAGCAAATTACCTGTGTAATCACCTTCGCCAGAAAAGTCATCTATTTCGTCACTTTCGTCATCGTAAATTTCATACTCATATTTTTCGTCAGAATCTTTATTCCCTCTTTTGTTGGAAAAATAATCATATATTCTGTTATCATTTTGATAGTTGGGGTATCTATTCCCTCTTTTTTCGTTTCTTTCGAAGCCATGGTTCGCTGATGCAATCACTATGAATATGGATAACACAAATATAAGTTTCATGTTTGTAATGTTATTGTGCTCACTATTTGGAAATCCTCGCAGTTATGTTGTGAAAGCTGTGCCTGCCGTCCTTATATATTGCCTTTATACTGACTCATACTCATCATAAAGGGAAATACGTATAAAACGATATATACGGACAAAAAACACAATGGCGTTTATTCCAATTTGGCGGGCCCGATAGAGCCCTACGTAATCACGTCTGACAAGTTTTGTATCTGTGACCAACCTTTCAACACAAGCGCCACTCCGCCATATATTTCATGAGTTGCATTTCAAATAAGTTTCTACTTGATACAAGTTACAACTTTCTAGTACTAAGAGTCTCTGAGCTAAGCTGAGGACAGACAGACAGACACGGTGAAACTATAAGGGTTCCTTGTGGACTACGGAACCCTAAAAATAGCTCCAAAGAAACCACCAGAAAGAAGAAAGAAGTCAAAAACACTACGTCAGACAGCAGCAACTGAATCTAGCCTAGTTAACGACGATAGGAAGATGAAGACGACTGTACTTGTATTTACGGTAATCTTTATAATACTATCAAAGACAATCTAAATTGAGCCGATCCAGAATATGGCAACGAGTTTGGCACTTTCAGTTATTGGAGGAACTACAGGTTACAATAATGCTATTGATGCTAAATGCAATGTTCCCGGCGCATACAATCTAGCGGCGAGTCGTCTTCGCCGCGCTGCCGTAGCAATAACTTGTGTGCTTTTAAGATTATATAAGAAACGTCACTGTAACTATTACTCCTGGTTATCATCAATAGACTTTATACTGGACACTGATTTTATTTACAATTTCCAACCACGTAAACGAAGGTTTCAACAATCTTGAATATCGACTCATGCGGCGGCTATTTTATTTAGCCACAAGCCCCTACAAAATCCTGGGTACAATATTCTTGTTGCTTTTACGGTCTTAAGGCTGAGGGTTGGTATGTAGATATTAAAACAAAATGGTTACCTCTAAAATTACTAATGTAATCCAAACACAAGTTATCGTTGATTTTCAGTAATTCTTCAAAATATCTCTGCTTCTCCAAGTCCTCAATAAATTGCGACGTTCTTCGATCCATCTTCTCAGTATCTTTT
Source organism: Noctua janthina (assembly GCA_963576755.1). Taxonomy (NCBI): domain Eukaryota; kingdom Metazoa; phylum Arthropoda; class Insecta; order Lepidoptera; family Noctuidae; genus Noctua; species Noctua janthina. Next base: position 14,908,548 of record OY755055.1, read on the forward strand.
TGAATATTTTCGTGTAATTTTAGATCTCTTCGAAGTTTTCTTTTGTGCCTCTGAAGTTTAACTGAAGTAATCACAATGATAATACACAATACTAATTATTATTTATTTATTTATCAGATTACAGAAAGGTCCACTGTGTTAGTAACAATTTAATTTAGCCTATGTTAGTACTTATTAACTAGAACAGATTGGTTGCGATTAGTTAGCGCCCACAATAGCGGGCTTTTTAATCTCATTTTTCTAATGTTATTTGGGAGCAGTTGTATCAAGTTTTTGTAGTTATGTCATTAAAACTGTGGCTGCCATCATTACCTAAATAATATACTGATTTTACATAAAGTTTAGATAATAATAATTATGATTCTACTATTTTTCATATTTTTAAATATTTTTGAATATAATTTTTGTTAATGAAAATTTATAAAAATGTAAATAATGTGTTAGGAAAACGAATAAAGAAAATAAATTGTGATTCTATTAAAATTATAATATTATTTATCTCATGGCATTTTTTAAATTGCAAATAACGAAACAATGCTTCTATATAAAACTAGGTTTTATTGTAGTTATGCATATAAATATAAGATACCATTGGTTTTCCTGATTTTTGCCTGTTATGGAACTACAATAGAATTCTAATCGATAGAAATATTGTTTAATAGCTAGTTATGGCTGGCATGACGTCAACCATGGTGGGAAAAAACTGTTTTTTAATAATTTCAGAATAACAAGCAAAATAATAATTGTTTACTGATTCTGATTTAGTAATCATTAGGTATACCCGCGTTTCCATTCGCATTGATGACGAGAACAATATACCATTTTGCGTATTTGGAAAAATAACATTATAAACGAGATAAAATACCGGTTTTCTTTTTAACCCCACTATGGCGAAGCCAAAAGGAAGGATTATGATTTTAGCAGTCTTTGTATGAATGTTTGTATTTACGAATGTTCCTCCGTAGCGCCTAAAATATTCATCAGGTTTTGATGAATAAGGTGTCAATCGTTTCGTTATTATGTTGTTTTAACCGACTTCAACAATAGGGGGAGTCAATTTTACCTTGTAAACCCCGAATTTAATTAGAGCGTGATTTTTCAGTAGTCGGGTTTTTTTAGTTGTAGTATACACAAATATATACCACACAAATTCTTGTTCCCTAAACACTTAATTTTTTAAGAGGAAGAGTTGTTGTACCTTTTTATTTAAAACCAAAGAATATTTTGCTGTGTAGCAGTAGCGAAGGGTCAATGTTTGCAAGAGAAGCCGGAGTACAAATGTTTAGTGTGATTATATTATTTGTCTATAGTATACTGACTGTGCCATTTTTCAAAGGGAATCCGGTAGGAATCGAGTTGTATGGAACCTTCGCCACTGCTGGGAAGTAAGTTAGCTTTCAGCGGTACGTATTGAGTATTGTTTGTGTATTATATCTTCCCATTTGACAGTTTTTGATCTTTGTCAGTCGTTACAGGTAGTCAGTGGCTTGAAAGTCTGACAACCAATCTTACCAAGGGGTATCGTATTACCCAGTACTACCTGGGTTATGGAGGTCAGATTGGCAGTCGCTCCATGTAAAATACTGGTATTCAGCTGCATCTGGTTACACTGGAAGCCGACCCCAACATAGTTGGGAAAAGGCTAGACAAATGATGATGATGATTTTCCCATTACTAAGGCGGTTATCACCAGACATCGCCGTCCGCGCGGTGAAGCGGATCTCACGTCGCATTAGCTTGTAAGAAATCCGTCGATGTCTGAGGCGATTCGTCGGCTTGAATACAAGCCCCACCGCGCGGACGAGCGGTGTCAGGTGAGAATCAGCTAAGAGCCCACCACCTACCCACCTACCTACCTGACCTAATTGCTCTTGAACTTTGTGAACACGAACATAGAAGTAATGTGTATCCTAATATTTACAGTGCGTGTCTGTACAGGAAATTAAAAGAAACCTGAGATATTTCAACCGTCTACCTTTTTGCGCTGGCATCTCTCCATCCGCTGTGGTATTTAAGTAACTGTACTAATGTTGCCAGACTTCTATAAAAAGCTGTGCAGCTTTGCTTGGCATCAAAATGATGTAGGTAGTGTACTGAAGTACAAATGAGGTTTGAATGATACACGGATCAATATTTTAACGTTGCTTTGATGTAGTTGATTTTGACATGTGCAAGAGTTCGATAACTTCGTTTTTTTTGCAGAAATTGTAATGTATAAAGGACAAATGGCAATACAATTCTCATATTGAGGATTTTATGAATAAGAAATTAGATTATATTGGATTTCTTGTGATAAAATGTATTCGAAGTGTGAATGTAAATTCCTTTACTTGGGTAATAATTGAATACCCAGATTCTCTGCAACTTCAGAACAGAAGGTTTAGTCCTTGTCCTCCACACGAAATATGATTTCTATTCGATCACCATTTGATTCCCTTGTTGGTTGAGTAGTTGCGAGCGCGACTGCTGAAGATTGGGTCCTGAGTTCAATTCCCGGGTCGGGCAAAGTAGGTATTATTGGGTTTTTTCATTATGAATTTTTCAGTGGCAGCCACGGAGTCTGGATTTATGCCCGGTTGATGGCAATAGGGTTGGCCCTATTACATGGGACATAAAACATAACTGGCGAAATGTGAGTGTACTATTAGGTACACCTCTAGCTAACCCTCCGGGGATTACAGGCTTTGTATTGTCGTTTGATAATGCAAGACTGAGTAAGTTTATTTATTTGTCACTTCGTGCTAGTAAAAACGGTATAATTTTCGATAGCCAAGGTATTCAGTGCAGTCAGTCTTAAAGTATCAATATAATAGGTCTTTACCTATGTAATTGGAGATTTAATAACCAGCATTTTCAGATTTAATTATCTAAGGATGTGCGCGCAATTCGAAATTCAAATAAATTTTATTCGAAAGCCGTGTTCTTGTAATTTAAAATTTAGTCATTTGTTTTTAGATAGTTTTTTGTTTTTGTGAAATTGTGATAGTTTTTGGCGCCATGGATAAACTGAAAATTCGTACAATTTTCGAATATGAGTTCCTACGTGGACATACCGCTGCGCAAACAACACGAAACATTAACGACGTGTACGGGCCTAACACTGCTTGTATAAACACGGTCCATTATTAGTTCAATCGTTTTAAATCTGGAAATTTTGAGTTGAAGAATGAGCCTCGCGGTCGGCCGGTAACCATTGTCGACAACGACGAATTGAAGGCGGTAGTGGAAACGGATCCAACTCAGTCGACGGCTGAGCTTGCTGCGGGCCTTGTAGTTAGTGTCAAAACGACATTGAAGCACTTGCGTCAAATCGGAAAGATAAAAAAGCTAGATAAGCTAAAATTTTTTTTTTTTTTTTTGTTTTTAAAATTTTCATACAAATCTCTAATTTCATAGGTAAAGACCTAACATCCAAAATAGTCTGGTAGAAAATAGCTCTTGAATATTCTACGTAAGGTACAAAGCCGTTGAAACCATCAAACGTCAAAATGAAGCAACATAGAAGCCGTACCTCATTCCGTACGTTACTGCCTAATGAACTGTTTACGCCGGTCAATTTCATTAGTTTATTTATTTAAGCCACCGTTTTTATTTGCAACTAGACGGATTAATTCATTGCTGCATTCATTGGTTTTAATTAATTCGTTGGCCGTGATTTACAGGGGATTAATGTCGGTGAGTGAAACAGGGTTTTTTTTTTTTTTTTTTTTCCGGATGGTAAATCATCAAATGACCCCCCCCCACTCTGGGCGGAGCGGAGGGGAGTGTCAGACTTGTACTGACTAAAACCCATCCATGTTCCTTCTTTGCCCTTTATGTTCCAGGGCCACGGTATCTCTTTCGAACAGTCCCGCAGCCCTAACAGTCTCGCAGCCCTGTGAAACAGGGTTTACAGTGCAACTGACTGCTATTTGCCTTGTCCTGAGCAATATGCGAAATAAAGGGAGTAAAAAGACCCTTAACGAAGCCGAAAGGCACTTGTTCTCCCCGTCATTGCGATAATTTTTTTGTTCTAGACCATACCTGGGAACCTTCTAGTTACGGAGATATTGGGGGTCTAAGTTTTAACTTTTTCTCAAGATTTTTTTTTTTAAATACATGTTTTTAATGTAAGATTTTTACTTTAAATATCAATCAATCAATCAATCAATCATTTATTTTGTTAAACATAGGTATGGTTACAGATAACAGATAGTATATTGTCTAGAATAGGTGCACTATGTTTTGCCAATTTATGGCGTACAAAATTAACAAATAAGGTGGCATGTCAATAGATTACATTAATAACAAGAAAAAAAACAGTCAACTTAAAATATGTTAGTTAGGTAAACATGTCATTACAATTTTAGATAAATAAACACATTTATACTTAATCAATAAATAAAATCATAAATGCCTTCACGACCCCCGTACTATTCAATCCATCCATCAGCACAATGCTTTGAGTGCGTTCCATGGAGTATTACCGTAAAACGTGATTTATCACACCAAAAAAAAAGGAGTTTCCCAGCAATAATTTTTGCGTAAAGTTACTTAGTTTGATGTACAGAATGCTTGATTGACGGCTTCATCAAGGGTCTGTTTACACCTTGTATAACTAGGGAGACAGGAGAGTACCTAAAATATACTATATACGTAGACCTCAATTTACCTTTTCGGGAAACAGTAACACAGGCGTGACAATTTCATGTGCGAATGTATTTCCTCCACAAAGTTATTTTGTCGGTATCTTTACTTATGCATGTGTTTGTGGGTAATATGAGGAAAACAGCGAGAATTTACTGCTTATTATTATTCTAACCAAGTTGTTCCTCTGAAGAAACTTGATTAAAGTTAGCTATCCCTCTGACGAGGTGGGGAGAACGTGACGTAGGCTGGTAAGAGAAAAATATGAAGGTGGCACACATAACATAACTTTTAGACACTTTTTTCTCAATATGTGAATAAACTGTGTGACAGAAAATGCAGAACCGCTTTAGTGAAAAAGAGTATTTTTGGCATGGCTCCGAAAATTTATAATAAAATACGGACAAATTATAATCATTATAATCTGCATCTATTCAAAGTTCGGGTGGTCGGTTTATTCTATAGACCGACCGCTTTAATGAGTCCTCCACCTTGCCCCATCAAAGTCCACAAAGTCCTAACAATATCCCACAGGTTATTTGCTTTAAAATGACCATAATCCACGCTGGTATTACGATACCAATTGAACCAATACGTGATCAACTTTCAGAATATTCAATTTAATTTGACACCTTCGTGAGGACTCATTAAAGCGTTCGGTCTATAGGCAAGCGTGCTCGTCACTAGCTCGGATCATCGCTTCACATCAGGCGAGTTGCGACCAAACACAAGCCAATTCAGTGTAAAAAATAAAGAAAATATAAAAATATATCCCTATGGCATATGGTTTAACTTTTTGCGACAAGTGCCATCACCTACTCATATTATCCCATACCCATACAAATGAACAAAATCAAAGTAAAAGGAGTATTTCCAAATTCAAAATATTTCGAATTTACATTAACTTCGCTCCGTGTGTTCGTGCTAGGCCCTAGCAGGTAAATAAACCAGAATTAATAAAAAAAACCGTGTTTTATAGACGTCATAACGTATTTACACAGAATTAAATGTTTTAGATCCCAATAAAAACGAGAGGCTATCAAAATATGGTTCTTTCACCTTTGAAACTAGAAAGGGACGGTGAAACCAGTACGGACATAGTATTGTGGACAAGCTAAGGACACCGGACTCGTGACAGAATATACAGTCACCACCACTAATGCATACACAGTACAGTGTTTCCCTGCATGATAGCCTCTATAATAAATTCATTTATTTCAGGTAAATAACACCCATTAATTAATAGAAATCCGAAAACATGGACAAATAATATCCGATAAAATAACATAGAATCAAAATAAAATCAAATAAAACCAAATACAATACAATCAAACTAAGTCAAATTGAATAAATTAAAACCAAATAACATAAATCAAATCAAAATAAATCAAATCAAAATAAATCAAATTAAAACAAATCAAATCAAAATAAATCAAATAAAAAAAAATCATAGCCCATACCCCCCCCCATATCCCCCTCCCTTCCTATATCCACCTATACCCCCTATATCTCTATGCTTGAAACCTTTCGATTCATTACTGGCTTGTTTTTGTTTTAAACTGTCAAATTTTTCAATTTGAATTTTGGAATGAAAAATTGACAGTTTTTTATTGTTATTTGGGAGTCGTGGGAAAAATCTTTTAGAAGCGACATACTAAAATCTATTGGTGAATAGATCCGTTTTAAATCATGTGTGTGTTGTAAGATGTCGACATACAGGGCACGCTACCATAGTGGCGATAAGTCCCCTCTTTGAGGAGTGGCTAGAGAGGCGCCACGGCGCCCTCACCTACCACCTGACGCAGATCCTCACCGGACACGGTTGTTTCGGGAGGTTCTTGCACCGAATCGGGCGGGAGGAAACGCCCGGGTGTTTCCACTGCGAGGATCGCCCGGAGGACACGGTGGAGCACACCGTAGAGGTCTGCCCCGCTTGGGCGGAGCACCGCCGTGTCCTTGTAGCGGCGATTGGCGGCGGCGATCTCTCGCGTCCGGCCCTGGTTCAAGCCATGGTCCGGAACGAGAGGGAATGGGAAGCCGTCACCTCCTTCTGTGAAGCAGTCATGCTAGTGAAGGAGGTGGCGGGACGTGAGAGGGAAAGAACCTCACGTCCCAGCCGCCGCGGGAGACGCCCTGGGCGTCGGGGGTCACGTGGTGGCTCCCGGCCACCGTAGGCGCGGGCCTGTGGACGGCGAGTTATGGGCTAGCTCGCCGTCCGGCCGTCTTATGACGACAGGCCGTGTCGACGGCGCGTTCGTGTTCCACGCGCGCCTCAAAGAGATGTCAGCAACCGAGTAGGGGTCCGCATGGGCCGATGCCTGCCAGAGCTGCGGGATTGTTCGAAAGAGACACCGTGGCCCTGGAACACAAAGGGCAAAGAAGGAACATGGATGGGTTTTAGTCAGTACAAGTCTGACACTCCCTTCCGCTCCGCCCAGAGTGGGGGGGGTCATTTGATGATTTCCCATCCAAAAAAAAAAAAAAAAAAGATGTCGACATAAAACATGAATATGTATGTGTGTGGCTTCTATGGCATAAATAGCCTCTATTCCAGTTTCCTACTAGAACCGTTACTTAGTAGTAGTTTGCTTCGGTATTTGGTACGTATAGTAAGTCGCAAACTTGGATTTTATTTCGCTACGACACGTAGTAACTTTTAAAACAGTTTTCTCATAATGTATTGATAGTAATTCTTTGCTATGTTTAGGTTAAGCCGTACTTACCTAGGTTAGTCCGTGTATCGATGACCATGCATTACATACTGAGTTTCCCAACCGAAACAGTGACGAGTCGGGAATAACTCTTGGAAACACATTAAGCCGTTGGTCCTGGCTGTCATTGACAGATTTCTGACAGTCGTTACAGGTAGTCAGTGGTCCGAAAGTCTGACAACCACTCTTACCAAGGTGTATCAGATAGGCAGTCGCTCCATGTAAAATAGAAGCCACCCACCACATCATAGTTGTAAAAGGCTAGGCAGGTGAGATTACTAAAGAATCTTTCAGCGCGCGATGTCCGCAGCCAGTGGGAAATCTGTCCGAACAATTTGACAGAGCCTTTACAATATTTTTAGCGTATAAAACTTGCAGATTATTTACTTTCTAATAGAATCAATTTTAAATGGAGTTCAAAACTTTCTCATTGTTAATATCGATAGCTCTTTAAAAGTTTTCTTTCTTTTGGAAATCGTTAAAATTTGATCGCTGAGTTTCTTTGAGAAGTTAAGGATTTTATGATTGAAGTTTTAAAAGGTTTAATAGTTGATTGAATGTATTGTAAGTAAGTTATCTGATGTTACAATCTTTATATTGGATAATGGAACTTTTTGATTTGAAATTTCTTTTGGGGTTCTTTTATGACAGTATCAATTTGGTTTAACATAATTATTCTACTAAAACCTTTTATGTGAAAACTGTTGCAAAAGTTCATAAGGGTCCAAAAGGGTTTATTTATTTATTTAACAATTTATGTACACAATAAATACAGAAAAGAAGAAAGGAACAGAAAATAGTACAAAGGTGATGCTTATTTCTAAGAAATCTCGTCCTGCATACCTGCGAGAGGAGATACTAAAAAAGAGATGTAGACATAGTGTGTAAAAGAAGAAGAGAAAATGGAATACATAAAACGTAAAGCAGAACTCTTTAAACATATAAGAATATACTAACATACGTATAATACAAAGACAAAACATAACAATACTGTTAATACAAAACTGGTTTGGTTCTCTGAAAAGAAACGTCTTTAATAAATAAATAAAAAAGTGTTTATTTCTCACCTCAAGCCCAAAAAATACAAACAATATTGACACACAAGCAATAGCCAACGATATTTGGTTGTGGATCGCTGGTGCCTGTGGTAGTGACACCTGTATTACAGGTCACCAGGGCCCCACCTGTTTAAAGTTACACTATTGATACGAGTAGCTTACATCTGGTATCATAATAAATAACAAAAGTTTCAAGCAATTTGTGAGCTTATTAAAAAAGAGACACAAGAGAGTATTAGAGTAATAAAAGTAAAACAATTAAAAAGTTAAAGTATGTTGAGTGATTTTTATGAAAGTAAGTTTGTGTGTGTGTGTGTTTGTGTGTGTGTAGGTGTGTGTGTGTGTTGGTTGGTGTGGTTAGTGGATGAGTCTGATTAGACTAATACGTTAAAGAGAGCTTCTGTGGCAGTATATGTTTGGCTTTGTAGCCAGGCATGTAAAGCGATTTTACAATGATGTTTGTTCAGTGAGTGTGAATTTTAATGTCTGTTTGTCTTTTTCAAAGATAAAATAAAAGGCTGGTTAATCGAACAGGCATTATAAAATTATGATCTAAAGGAACGTTTTTAGGATTTTTTGTTTTTTGTTGACAAACGACAATAGGCTAGTTGACTAAATTTCAAAATAATATTAAAACGTTACCTGTTTATCTATTTTACCCTAAAAATATATTATTTTTAAAAAACTCGATCATTTACAATATTTATTTTGCGTTTTAATATGCCGATTTAAATTTACCGCAAAAACGCTTCAGACAGCCTGTCAACGTGAATGACGTCACGCCGTGCCAAACAAACTGAGTGTCTAGGGGGGTTATCAGTTTTGTTCGTATAACTTTAATTTAAAATGAATTCCTCGCATTACAAGCACTGTATCGTACCCCAATGTAAAAGCACAGCTATAAACACGCCTAACAAACTATTTATTTATGTGCCAAACAGTGTAAAATACGACAAAAGTGGCTTAACCTAGCAAGGAGAAATGATCCTCTTAGTTTATCTTTAGATTCAAGAAAGTACTTTTGTGAAGATCATTTTGATATAAGTACCTTCACACCTACCAACCTATTTCTAAATCCGAGCTGTACAACTAACGAATGTTGTTAAAAACATTTAATGTTCAATAATTTAATGTTCAAATGTCAAAACAGTAATGGCGTTTGTTTGGCACGGCGTGACGTCACGATTTTTGATTAGCGTTTAATGTCACGTGACCGAATGCGTATTTTTATTTTTTATTTTTTTCTTTATAATATTAATAATCCTTAGTTTTTATAATGAATATTTTAGATATTTTGTTTCTATAAATGATAATTGATCATCAGAAAAGCCAATCCACCCGATTTATTGTTAGTGGACACAAGCCTATTCTATTATTGTATTGTAATTTCTCAATTAATTCTTAAAGTACGATAATTTGTGTTTTATGTTCATTTCTTTAATGTACGTATAAAGATTTGAGTTTTTTTTCAAATATTGCCTGTAATTTTTATGATTATCCTAACTAATATTATAAATGCGAATGAAATTTTGTTTGTTACGTTTTCACACCCCACTGAGCCGATCATCCTTAAATTTTGTATATACTTTGTCAGGTGTACAGAAACGGACATACCTTTCACCCCGAAAAAAAAAATGTTCCCGAGTAAAACAACAATAACGTTTTTATGATAATAGATATCGCCACATGTCTTGCGAATCATGAGATTGAATTATTATAGAAACTAGTAGTGTGTTAAGAGTTTAATTATCAAATTTTAAATTAACGCGAACGAAGCCGCAAGCAAAAGCTAGTTATTAAATAAACTAAAGTAAACTAAAGAACCCTTTTGGACCCTAACCTAATACACGTAAGGTTCCAATTTGAAGGACTAAGTGCGGAAACCAATCCTGATTACATGTACCCTTCCTAACCAAAGCAATCGACGCTCGAAGAATCGACCGTTGCGTTCATTTTGTTTGGCGAACCCGAATACGGGTTCTCGATATTTTGTTTTTGGAAGAAATGAACGACTTATATGAGCGCGACGATCGTGAATTTGCAAGAACAATCGCTTTGGTTAGAACGTCGGATAGTGTTCAGTATTGATTTAATTATTAAAGTTAGAATTAGCCTTTCCTTTTCAAAATAATTTCTAAAACTTTAGTTACTCCATAGGTACTTGCTAAGCTTCGTTAAATAAGAGAAGTCTTAATCAAAACTTGTAAAAAGATCAGCACTTCGTCTCACTTCAGGTTATTATATAATTTGTTTACTAAAGAAATTAATTTCGACATTTTGGCCAGTTATTTTCAATTGAATAAGAAACTTGAGAACTTTCATGATTTGATTTGTATTTGTATTTGTATCGTTAGTGTTAAGACGAATAATTACTCGTTAGCGATAAAATGATTTACTTACTTGTTTTCTTATTATTAGAGCCACCATCTTAAAGTTACAACCACTGCTACTGAAAACCTTGTTATTAGATATGATTTCAATCAGAATTTTCATCCCTGAATTTTATTTCATAATTAATCCACAAACCATGAGCAGCTTACACACATTCAAAATCAAACATTATTAACATAATTATATTAGTTTATACGTAAATTGAGTCGCAACATCCAATTTTGCGAATAATTCGTCAATAATCTAAACCAGATACATTAGTTATGCATATTGCAAATATCTATTATGACAAATAAACATAGCTTAGTAGTGGTATCAGGACACATGCGCGAAAGACATTTGCACAAAGGACACTTGCGCGAAAAGACATTATGCGTGCATGGACTTTTGCGCGATTGGACTCGGCGCCATCTTAGATTTTCATTTTACTCTCATTATCTTTATCAGCGACCCCGAAAACCACGAAAACGACAACCATGTCGTTAAGTTGCGCAAAAGTTGCTGCTTTCGGTTGCTGTCGAAGCCCACTGCCGAACATAAGTTCGGTAGTGGGCTTCGTTGATTTTTTTAATGCGGATCCATGATTTTGAATAATCTGCCTAAGCTGTTTTCAGCCTTGTACTAAAAACAAGATGATTAAAATTATATATTAGCATCCGCAATTTTTTTTGTCCGTACTTAGAAATAACGGATGTAATGATACCCTTAACGAAGCGGATAGGCTTCTTGTTCTCCCCGTCATTGTGATCTTATTATTAATTTAAAAAAAAAATGGTCGTAACTTCACTTTAAGTCCCCCCACGACTCCCGTACTATCAATGTTTTGAGTGCGTTACATTGAGTCTACCACAAAACGTAAACCCCCAAAAAAGAAAAGTCGTTTCCCAGCAATAATTTTTGCTAAGAGTTATTAGTTTGATGTTCAGCAGAATGCTTGGTTGACGGCTTCGTGAAGGGTCCGTCTACACCTTGTATTAGGTCTTTACCTATGAAATTGGAGATTTGTATGAAAATTTTAAAAACAAAATTTTTTGTTTTTTTTTTAATTTTAGCTTATCTTGCTTTTTTATCTTTCCGATTTGACGCAAGTGCTTCAATGTCGTTTTGACACTAACTACAAGGCCCGCAGCAAGGTCAGCCGTCGATTGAGTTGGATCCGTTCCCACTACCGCCTTCAATACGTCGTTGTCGACAATGGTTACCGGCCGACCGCGAGGCTTATTCTTCAACTCAAAATTTCCAGATTTAAAAATAAATAAAAAAATAAAATAAGTTTATTTCATATCAATTTGGCTTACATTGCATATCGAGGAGTCTCCATTTAGGCATAGAAATGCCTGTAGTTGAAGGCTCCGCTCATACGGTGGACGCCATCATGCGCGTGAGAGCCCTCACGACGGGGGACGCGGTGTCCCGGGGCGGGGTCGTCTTGGCGGTGTCTCTTGACATCGCCAACGCCTTCAACTCCATGCCCTGGAGCTGCATTAGGGAGGCACTCCGGTATCACCGGGTGCCAACCTACCTTCGTCGTGTGGTCGGGGACTACTTGACGGATAGGGCCGTCATCTACCCCGGTCAGAGCGGATAATGGAACCGGCGAGAGATGTCGTGCGGTGTTCCACAGGGATCGGTTCTAGGACCGGCCCTGTGGAACATCGGTTACGACTGGGTGCTGCGCGCCGACCTCCCTACCGGCGTCAGCGTAGTTTGCTACGCTGACGACACGCTGGTACTGGCACAAGGGAGGTCGCACGAGGCGGCGGCCGAAAACATGACACGCGGGGTTGCGATAGTCGTGGATAGGATCCGGCAATTGGGTCTCGAGGTGGCATTGCACAAGTCCGAGGCCATGTGTTTTCATGGGCCTCGGAATGCGCCACCGTCGGGATCCCTACTGACGGCAGGAGGGGTTTCCATCGGCGTCGGGTCGACGTTGAAGTACCTAGGACTCGTCCTCGACAGCCGGTGGAACTTCGTGGAGCACTTCCGACGTTTGGCTCCCAAACTGGAACGGACAGGGGCTGCCTTCAAGCGGCTCTTGCCCAACCTGAGGGGTCCAAACGCCTCCTGCCGGAGGCTATACGCGGGGGTCGTGCGGTCCATGGCCCTTTACGGGGCCCCGGTGTGGGCGCGTTCTTTAAGGCGGCAAGCCGCCCACTACCTGAACACGCCCCAAAAGGTGATAGCCATAAGGCTAATCCGGGGGTACCGCACGATCTCCGGCGAGGCGGCTAGCCTCCTTGCCGGATTGCCGCCATGGGATCTGGAGGCGATAGTCCTCGTGCGCCTGCATGAATGGCGCGCGGAGGCACTACGTCGGGGGGAAACTCCGCTGCCGCGGCAAATTGCCGCTCAGCGGACAGACCTCCGGCGTGATATCATGGCGACATGGAGAGAGCGACTGTCGCAACCCCGTGCAGGGCACGCCACCATAGTGGCGATAAGTCCCCTCTTTGAGGAGTGGCTAGAGAGGCGCCACGGCGCCCTCACCTACCGCCTGACGCAGATCCTCACCGGACACGGTTGTTTCGGGAGGTTCTTGCACCGAATCGGGCGGGAGGAAACGCCCGGGTGTTTCCATTGCGAGGATCGTCCGGAGGACACGGTGGAGCACACCGTAGAGGTCTGCCCCGCTTGGGCGGAGCACCGCCGTGTCCTTGTAGCGGCGATTGGCGGCGGCGATCTCTCGCGTCCGGCCCTGGTTCAAGCCATGGTCCGGAGCGAGAGGGAATGGGAAGCCGTCACCACCTTCTGTGAAGCAGTCATGCTTGTGAAGGAGGTGGCAGGACGTGAGAGGGAAAGAACCTCACGTCCCAGCCGCCGCGGGAGACGCCCTGGGCGTCGGGGGTCACGTGGTGGCTCCCGGCCACCGCGCGGGCCTGTGGACGGCGAGTTATGGGCTAGCTCGCCGTCCGGCCGTCTTATGACGACAGGCCGTGTCGACGGCGCGTTTGTGTTCCACGCGCGCCTCAAAGAGATGTCAGCAACCGAGTAGGGGTCCGCATGGGCCGATGCCTGCCAGAGCTGCGGGACTGTTCGAAAGAGACACCGTGGCCCTGGAACACAAAGGGCAAAGAAGGAACATGGATGGGTTTTAGTCAGTACAAGTCTGACACTCCCTTCCGCTCCGCCCAGAGTGGGGGGGTCATTTGATGATTTCCCATCCAAAAAAAAAAAAAAAAAGGCTCCGCTCATTCCCTTACAATATAAATATACAATTACGTAATTAAGAAAAGAGTGTGTGTGTATGTGCGTGTGTGTGTGTGTATGTGTGTGTGTATGTATGTATGTGTGTGTGTTATGTCATTAAAAAAGGTTTTCAGTATTAAGTCACACGTTGCAAAAGTAACTCTGTATCATCATAATTTAAACTATGAAGCCATGTTATAAGTTTTTTTTTGCATTCAATTAGTTTTTTATCATAGATATATATATTTTTATTTATTTTATTATATAAGAAGGTTGAGCGTTTTTTAAATTGTCTGCTGGCAAATTCTGTTTTAGTCCTGGGAACGTTGACTATGCAATGTTTCTTTCTCTTCTTTACTATTTTGGGATCATATGGTGTCGCCTTGTGCATTTTGAGGATGATCAGAAGGATGTACAATTTTCTCACTGACAGCAGATTACATAAATCATAAAGCTTTTCAGTGGAGAATATTCTTTTTTTAAAGTACATCACCTTAAGTATCGCTCTTTGAGCGCGTTCTAACTCTAGGAAACTAGATTTCGTTGCTCCACCCCACACAGTTATGCAATATACTAAAACAGACTGGACCAAAGATACATAAATTTCATTTAATAGATTTCTTTGGTTGCTATTATTTTTATTTATTCTCCTTGGTATGAAGCTAAAACGACACTTACAAGGGAAAGCATACTATGACATACCCGACTTTCTAAATGATAAAATTATTGAAATATGAATGACCTATTAAATTTATGTCGTGAATGAATTTAATTATGCTATATTGAATTGAATCGGATTATAATTATACTATATTGAATTTAATTGCATTGTATTATATTATATTGAACTGTTGTGTAAGTTTGACTACTTTATATATTTGTACGCCTTATAGGCCAAACGTGACAGCTCATTTATAAAGTGCCACCTTGCATGCTATACTGTATGTACACTCATGTTTGCACAAATAAAAATTATCTTATCTTATCTTATCTTATCTTATCTTGGTACAACATATCTCAGCTCTTTGAATATCCAAATGAATTTTCGAACTGTATTCATGACTTGATCCAGTTGAGGATACCAGGAAAGACGCTGGTCAATTATCACTCCCAGATTTTTAGTTCGAGTAACTTGCTGTATAGTAGGGCAATTGCTGCAGGTTCCATCTGTAGTAATGTCGTACGTGTGGATTCTTAAATTAAATTCTTTGTCTGATTGTAATTGAGTATTATAAATATTAAAACAAATGTATGTGGTTTTGCTTGTGTTCAGGGTGAGCAGATTATTTTTTAGCCAGTTAGCAACGAGAGCTAGCCCTTCTTCAGCACTATTTTTAACATCATCCCATGTTTTCCCTGAGAAGACGACAGCTGTATCATCGGCGTATGAGTATACTTTGGCATTAGTGATCCTCATGTTGCAGAGATCATTTATATAAATTAAAAATAGCGTAGGTCCTAGTACACTTCCTTGTGGTACGCCGTATGATACATCTGCGTCCTCACCAACGATTTGATCCAGTTTCACTTTTTGTGTTCTACCAGGGAGGTAGTCCATAAAAAGTGCCAGAGGTATTCCACGAATTCCAATAGTTTCAAGCTTGTGTAAAAGAATGGCAGTAGAGACGGTGTCAAAGGCTTTTCTTAGATCCAGAAAGGCAGCCAAACATTTATTTCCTTTGTCAAGTTGCTCGGTTACCAAAGAACTTAGTGCTATAACAGCATCTTCAGTTGACTTCTTTTGCCTAAATCCAAATTGAAAAGGTGACAGAATATTAAATCTGCTTAGATACTTCAAGAGCCGAGTGTTTATTAATTTTTCTATAATTTTTGAAATCGCAGTTAAAACGGAAATAGGTCGATAATTGCTAACATCGTCTCTATCACCACCCTTATACACAGGTGTAATAATAGATTTTTTTAAAGGGGCTGGAAAAGCACCTTTTTGAAAGAATAGATTGGCAAGGTGCGTGATAATAGGAACAACTTCATTTTTAGCAAGTTTCAAGAAACAAGTGGGTATGTTGTCCCATCAATGGGCACTGTCAGATCTTAGATTCATGAGCGTAGAGCAAACTTCGGGTTGATCAGTACCTAAAAGTACCATTGAGCTTGTGTGTGATGGCGGTTTATTTAGGGGTTTATCAAATAAGTTTTTACCAGATGCTATGTTCTGGGCCAGATGTCTGCCTATACTTGCAAAATATTTATTTATGTAGTTAGCGTATTCTATGGGAGATGGAGCAATTCTAAGTTCTCTGTTCGTGTTTTATTCGTGTAAGTGATGTTTTTTATATTTTTCCAAAGAAGTCTATTGTTACTTATAGATTTAAAACGATTGAACTAATAATGGACCGTATTTGTGCAAGCAGTGTTAGGCCCGTACACGTCGTTAATGTTTCGTGTTGTTTGCGCAGCGGTATGTCCACGTAGGAACTCATATTCGAAAACTGTAAACTGTGTTTATCCATGGCGCCAAAAACCACCACAATTTCACAAAAACAAAAAACTATCTAAAAACAAATGACTGTATTTGAAATTAAAAGAACACACGGCTTTCGAATAAAATTTAATTGAATTTCGAATTGCGCCAATCCACAGATAATTAAATCTGAAAATGTTGGTTATTAAATCTCCAATTACATAGGTAAAGACCTATTATAATGTAGGTACTTACTGAAGTATCGGCTAGTTGTGAGACCAGTGTCTGCAGCCGGTTCGCAACATGTCCGTACCGATTTGACAGAACCGTTGCACGCTTTGGCAAAGCATTACAATGTTGTTATATTGTACGACCTTTGGGAAAATTCGGTGAATTCTTTGAGTCTAAGAGCCCCTTCACACTAGCGTACGCCCACGCTAGACGAACGCTAGTGTGAACGGGTCACACTAGCGTTTGTCCAGCGTAGGCGGTCGATGAACGTTTGCGCGGCGCTAGTGTGAAGGGGCTCTTAGAAATGCCCTCTGTTGATTTATGGAAGAAGAGATGACTAAATCCATTCCTCGCCAAATGTTAAACTGCTACCTAAATTAGTTATATCGGAATTCATGAAGTTAATTATCAAAACCCTTCAAGGCGTTAATTAAACGGCGAAATTAACAAACTGGTAAGTCAATTAGATAAGTTATAGTTAGCCGGACCTTCGTCAAGATAGTTAGCGAACTTTCATTAAATAGTTGTTTATATAACTGCCTCTATCTTGCTTTTATTATTCGCTATTTTAGCGTGCCAGCAAAAGCAGCGTTGGCCCAGTGGCGGCGCCCCGACTAACGAACAGTAAGTCGTGGGTTCGAACCCAGGCAGACGCATTACTTTGTGTAATTTATTTCATCACTACTGCTCTCAAAACGGTGAAGGAAAACATCGTGAGGAAATAAGCATGTCCTAGAACCAAAAATTCGAAGACATGTGACATCTACCAATCCGCACTGAGCCCGCGTAGTGGATGAAAGCCCATTCCCTCTCATAGAGAGGAGGCCAGTGTCCCAGCAGTAAGAACATTATAGTCTGATTATGCAACAATAATAATATAACGACATATATAGCTCCATCTCGAAGGAATGTAATACAAACTATAAAGCGGAGAAGCTATAAACAGGATGGCGATTTCGTTACCTGCATCCTTCAAGGAGGTGAATCTATTAGACCCCTTTCAAATTTAGGCGACTTTAGCAGCGGTAAAAAACGTTTTTTTTTAGTGTTTGTTTGGGAATATGTTTGTACCACGCTACTGTCGCGCTGCTAACGTCCTTATAAGAAAGCGGCTTTAAAAAACTTTCCCTTAGGAACACATATCCTATACAAGAAAAAAACAAGCCAAGTGCGAGCCGGAATCGCGCATAAAATGTTCCGTAGCACCAAACAACATAATAATTTAAAAATATATATTTATTAAAAAAAAAATGCTAGTTTCCTCTTTTCCACAAAGAATAGTGCCTGCGTAAGTACTTACTGAAGTATCGAAAGAAGTAGAAGAAATACCTTCAATCTTAAGACTCGTTAGTTTCCACTGAGCCATCACTACACAATCGATTGGGCAATAAATTGTGAAGACTTGGTAAAATAATACACATTTTTCTTAAATTCAGGCTAAAGCCATAGCATATTTCCTTTACGTTTTTATCTGCCCCAAATTCTTTTCGCTTTTCCTTTTATGAAATGCCGGAGATTCCATGTGATCCACGATAATTTACTGCGTATAGAACCGAAATTTATTCACTTATTACATCTACCTAGTTATAAAATACTCTTACTTCTGACTTTGTTTGCGATCCAGGATCAGAAGAAGCGTATGGCCTTAAAAGTAACAACCAGACAGAAAAATTTACTTTCGCATTTATAATATTGGTTTGGATTTTTTTCTCACACGGTACCGGGGGTCCGGCATCCAGGCCAACCGGATGCAGCTGAATAGCAGTATTTTACATGGAGCCACTGCCTATCAGCTGAACTCCACAACCCAGTTAGTACTGGAGAGAGAGGTATTGTATTATCCAGTACTAACACTGGATAATACGATACCTCTTGGTAGGACAGGTTGTCAGACTTTCGGGCCACTGATTACCTGTAAAACTGTCAAAGATCTACAAACGGATTAAAAACTCGGTTTGAAATGATTCACCCATCTATGGACCAGCGGCTGTTAGTAGCCACCAGTGGAGAAGGTTCCTTGCAACTCGATTCCTACCGGATTCCCTTTGAAAAATGGCACAGTCAGTATTCTATAGACAAATAATATAATCAGATTAAAGATATGTACTCCGGCTTACCTGTTACAAAAATTGTCCCTTCGCTACTGGTAGCCACGAGATTTTCTGGGGGCCTTAAAGTAATTTTTGGCCACCACAGGATAGTTTGGTTAAGCAGTAATAACCTTCTAGAATAGTTGTACTGCGAGATTTTTTTCTCACACGTTCTAGACATATTCGTGTTCAAAAGGTTTTTATGTTGCCTATCATTATCACTAATCAATCAACTACTGACGGTGTTTGATTGATTTGGCTGCTTCGGAGACACATTCCGAACAAGAAAAAATTTAGGGAAGTTCTAAGCTATTGCTCTGCAAGAAGCTCTGTGGGGGTCACTATGATGTCTTAAAACATGAGTAATTCCAGTGTGGGAAAGAGACAGAGCTATACAGGTCGTCTAGCGCCATCTCTTTCCCACACTGGAATTACTCATGGTAGGCCACCAGTTCATATGTTCAGCAAAAGTAAGAAAAGTACTGAGCTTGCTGTTATCTTCCGTGATTTTCCGTTTAGTTGTAAACCGTGAAAGCTTAAAACAGTGTTAATAATGAGCTTGCTTATTTTTCGGGATCATATGTCGCCTGGCCTCCAATGTAGGTTTAGCTTCCGGTTTCATGGGATGCGATCTTGTGAAATTTTAGTTTTTTAAACGACTACAATAAGTTTTAAGTTTTTAAACTGTGATAGTCACTAACATTATCATGGTAAATACACACACACACCATGTACATACTGGTTGTGGTAAATATCCCGTTTCTATTAAAGTTTAGCAATTCGACTAAACATTTATTATTGAGATTCAATTTTATAAACTGATTTCTCATTTATTTTAAGAATCTAATATTTTTTCTCACAAATCCCTTTACCAAATACAGACCAATGATTCTGTCAGTGATCTAATAATAGAATCACTCAGTATTCACATCAGATGGTCACCCCTCATCTCGTGATGTTCGGTGACATCTTCAATGGCGGTGTCTGCTTAACTGAGCGTGCTTATACTGGATTGTATTATTTTACTCAAGTCTTGGGATTTACGTGTGTGGCTCTGTTGAAGATTTCCAGGAATTACTAGTTTATGCCCGCGTGGAGTTCGGTAATTTCCCACGGGATCGTACTACTGGGATAAAAAGTATCCTATATGCTAATTTAGGTTATAAACTATCTGTGTACCAAATTTCATCCAAATCCGGTCAGTAGTTTTTGCGTGAAAGTGAAACAAACATCCATCCATCCTCACAAACTTTCGCATTTATAATAGTAGTAGGATTGATAAGGAAAGTTATTACTATTTTCTGGACTGTTTTATCGTCAGAAATCCATCTTATTGCTTGAAGGTTTAGGTGGTGCTAATACTGCGTAATTACCTAAATATAATCAAGCTTATACATAAATCATTGCAATAATACGTATTGCACGTAATGCAAATAAAATGATTATGATTATACACCACAACAATGTCCTCAATCCACTTTTACGCCGAAATAAGCATGGATGCATGCAGGCAGACTACGTAAGAAAATCTACTGGTAAAGACTTGTATTTAATTACCCTAACGGCACACGTTAAAAAAATTGATGACGCAACTGTCGTGCCATCCGCAACGAAACGGTTAAGCACAGCAATAAGTAACTGAAACTATTAAAACAAAATAATTAAGTTAAAGTTCGTGGTTTCGATAGATAATATCGCACCTTCGGTAAGACAAGGCTACAAAGAGTACTACAGCAACATAGAACAAAAACGACTACAGCGCCATCTATGACACCGATGATGAACTAAACATCGAAATCCTACATCACGCAAATAAAGTTGTCCACGACTTAAGAGTATATAGAAGAACCCGACAACAACTATCGGGCAGTAGCCCACCAGACATAAAACCCGTCTGGTCGGAGGAAGAACTTAACACTCTGTTCTCCATAGCCCCATACTCAATAAAGAAAAATAAATAAATGAATTTAAAAAAACGCAAAAAAAAACAATTTTTAATAATTTTTTGATTTAAATAAATGTCTAAATTTCAAAAAGCCGATGAAATATTTCAAAGTGCATTAAAATTGCCCTTTTATCTGCGCTACGTGTCGCGGGTTCGATCCCCTCACGAAACAAATATTTTCATGATCTACAGGTAGTTGTTCCGGGTCGGTCGGATTCGACCTAATGTCGCCAGAGAGCAATAGTGCCCTTATCAAATTATTGCTCTTTTACAAAACTGGTTTGTAACTATTGATACCAGCTATCGATTAATGAAGGTTTTATGAGTGGCCGCTATTTTTAAAATAAAATAAAATGAAGAAAGTTAGGCCGGCTAGGCTTCATAGAAAAATCTTCCAACTCCTTTTATAAAATTAATCAATTTCTATTTTAAAGTTCTACCTCTATTAGGATAAATAAAAATAACTTGAAAGAAATAATTTAAATTTGCTTGAATTATTAATTGCAAGTATGGACTCTATAATTAATAATAACATTTAAAATATTTTAAAACTTTGTGTTTTTTTACATGAGGATAGTGCAGATAAAGACAAAAAAGAGTAATGTGTAGGTACTGGAAAAATTTGTTGACGATTTTTTTACCCAACTGCAGCGAAGACCAAAAGTCGGATTATTTTTACAGGTACCTCACTGGAAACGGTGTGGATGTACTAAACGTGTACCTCTATGCCCTCTGAATAGCTACAATATGTTATGTTGTGTGTAAAAGTACCTATAACGCAGCACCTAAACTTGGCTAAAAGTGCCCATTCGAGCTCCACCATCCTACATTGAGTTTATTCCCATTCTCATGGGAAATAAGCGGCCAGCAGACTGAAAATTTTATGTTATATTTTAACAGTTACTGTTATTATTATTTATGGTACTTGAGTACCTACAAGTACAGTACATTCTGACTGTGAAAATTTAATTTACTTAGGAAGATATCTTTACCGATTCATTGCGGCACCCAGATTCGAAAACTTTTTGCTGTTGCGGTGAACAATTATTTTATGACCTGACTGGCGTGCCTAACGCGATAGAAGACGATGACACGCCTGTTGTGCCGTGTCTATAAAAAAAAATACTTTTTGTGGTTTTTTCAATGATTTAGACTTGATTGAGTTCAGGTGACATCAAACCAAGGAAATGAACTGCAGGATACGTTGTTTTATGCGGGTTTTGAGTGGCTAATCTACGTGTTTTCCTTGAAATGGATGGGAAATTACTTTGTAATTCAGACGTTTCAAACCTTTTGTAATATTTATTTATTTAAAAGTCTGACAACCAGTCTTACCAAGGGGTATCGTATTACCCAGTACAGACTGGGTTGTGGAGGTCAGATAGGCAGTCGCTCCATGTAAAATACTGGTATTCAGCTGCATCCGGTTAGACTGGAAGCCGACCCCAATATAATTGGGAAAAGGCTAGGCAGATGATGATGATGATGATTTATTTAAAATGCATGTACACGAGTGGTACATAGGTGGACTTAATGCCACAAGGCATTCTCTACCAGTCAAGTTTTGGGTCAAATAGTACAATATTGTTTATTCTTGTTTTATTTTGATAATATTATTATAAAGTGGGTTAAAGGAATAGGTAAAATCTCGTTAATTAAATAAAATTGCTGGTCGAGTCAGACGTAACGTAATGCAGAATAACTGTCGGCAGTGACTTTGTTAGCGTTTGGTGTAGGTAACTTAATTTGAATAAAATAAAAGGTTTGAAAAATTTTATCCCCATCCATCACTTTTTTTTTTTTTAAAATCACTTCGCACTATGAAGCTACATAGTATTTACTTATAATTCGATTGGACTAGTACTTTTTTACTTTTAGAATTTACTAATATTTTCACACCTACTTAATTAAGGTGCAACTGAATGAGCTATTTAAAAAATATCTACATTTAAAGTTAAATTGAAACTTTATTTAAAGATATCATCATTAATTTTTAAATATTTAATATTTATAAGGTATGTTATAGTCGTACAAAAAATGCGACTTGAAAAACATTATAAATTGTTTTGAGAAAAGTAATCTTGTAACAAAAGTTATCCATTTCCACCAGCGACGTAAGAATCCACCTGTTAACATTGCCTATAATAATAGTGTAGTAGAAGAAGTTACAAATACAAAATTTTTGGGTATAAATATAGATGGAAATCTAACCTGGAAACCTCACTTAGAGGAAATTGGCAAACGTCTGAGAAAATCCGCTTATTTACTTCCAGTTTTATTTATTTTCCAGTTATCAAAGAGAGTTGATACTGAGTCTCTATTAACAGCCTGTCATAGACTGGTCGCTTCTACTTTATGATATTGTGTTGTTTTTTGGGGGCAGTCAACAAATATGGAATTTATATTCAGGATGCAGAAAAGATGTATAAGATCAATTTGTAGTCTGGGACAACGGATAGTTGCATTCCTCATTTAAAAAAATATACATATAACCTTGCCATCTCTGTATATACTGGAAACTGCATTATTTGTAAAAGCAAATCAACATTTGTTTAAAAATACTCAACGGTTAAAACACTCCAATTCGTGACTTAGTTTGATGTGCAGAATGCTTGGTTGACGGCTATGTGAAGGGTATGTTTACACCCTGTATTTTAATTGAAATGTTATATTTGTAATCTTTTATTTCAGTTGAAAGAAGTAGTTTGTATGTCAGTAACGACAAAAAATAGCAACAACCTTAACTATTGATAAGATCCCTAATGTTTGACAAATAAATGATTCTGATTCTGAAAAAAAAACGGTTGTTAACCACTGATTTTTTAAAATCTAAATAATATCCAGAAACGAAGGCTACAGGCTTATTCTACGTGAAAAACTTCTGGGTAAACCCTTCTGAAACGAAATTTGAAGGAGTTTTCATCGATTTAAAAATAGCACGCCTCTCGTGTACGGCACACGTTAAAAAAATTGCTGACATGACTGTCGTGCCATCCGCAACGAATCGTAACTGAAACTTTTAAAATAAAAGAATGAAGTTAAATTCAATATTGCATCTTCGGTAAGATAAGGCTACAAAAAGTACTACAGCATCATAGAACAAAAAGTACTACAGCGCCATCTATGACACCGATGATGAACTAAACATCGAAATCCTACATCGCGCAAGTAAAGTTATCCACGACTTAAGCGTATATAGAAGAACCCGACAACAACTATCGGGCAGTAGACCACCAGACATAATACCCGTCTGGTCGGAGGAAGAACTTTACACTCTGTTCTCCATAGCCCCAAACACAAAAAAGAAAATAAAGAAATGAATAAAACAATTAAAAAATGCAAAAAAAAAAACATTTTTATTAATTTTTGATTGAAATAAATGTCAAACTTTCAAAGTCTATTTAATACGACAAAGTGCATTAAAAATGCCCTTTTATCTGGAGGGACAAAGACTCCTATTTAATTCGACTTAATGTCGCCAGAGGGCAATAGTGCCCTTATCATATTATTTGATTAAATTTTGGCCGGACATTATCTCATTGGTCAGTTGCGGCGTCCGTCGCTTTAGTCCGAAGCAGTCGACAGTTGGCGCGTCAAAGTAATAAAGATAAATAATCCCTTTTTTGTTTTGTTTCTGGAAGGACAAAGCCATAGCCCATATTTAGTAAGTACACTTATTGCAATTCTGTGAACACATATTTGGAAAGACAAAGCCGTTTCCCACTTTGACAATTTTATTTTGTTTTAAAGATGATTCTGCAGTGTGATACTGTTGATCTAAATTGATTGTCCTTTTTAAATAAAATATATAAAAACTATTGAAATGCAAAGATTTGTATAATTTTCAAGTTATCTCTTAGCTTCTTAGCTTTCTTCTCTTTTTTTTGTGTGATTTTCCGAAACTTTTCTAGTGATATTTAGATGTATGCAACATTTCCTAGTTCCATTTCCTTCCTTCCCACAGTTCTCTAATTATATCTTCATTGATATACTACGACTACTTATTTCTGTGGAGGCTTGTTATTAGTAATTTAGATATATATTCTGTTAATATAATGTTATTATTCTGTAAGTTTTGTTAAAATTAAAAAAATAAATATATAATATTTTTTTCAATTAAAAAGTGTTTTTTTAATTCCAAAATCGTAATTTCGTAATTGCTTTAATTTTCTTACCTAAAACATCATAAATAATAAATAAAAAATATTTTAATCCTGTAAAGTACATGCACCGAATCACAAAAGTATAGGGCTTACTTCATGCAAAGATCTATCACTTCAAGGTGGTATGATGAGCAGAATAATGCGGTATTGAATGTAAAAAAAAATCTTAAAATGGCTCTCCTGTATGATCTCAAAAAATGCATTTATACCCCTTGTTTTACCGAATGTGCAATATCATAATACATATTCTAGAACAGCACTCCAATTGTACAATACACTTTCTATACCAATCCGAATGATTATGAACAAAATCCCTAGTCCATCATAATTGAAAAATTCATCTGTTTGACTACGTAAATAACACAATATAATAATTATATCGTTTGATTGTCATTGTGGTATTTCCATTTTAAGTGTGTTATGGAATTATCCTCCTGGCCATGTTTGGATACGAAGCGCATTATTTAGCATGTAAAGGCTTAAAAATCCGATAAAATACTGCATACTTTCATGCTGATTCAATATAGCCTTAGAATAATTAAATTATTCGACATTTACTGCGGGCAAAATAACGACACTTATTAGCCAAATCATTAGAATTTCCAAACCAAGTTGTGAAGGCAACCTTTTTGGTAAAATAAGTTCGAAAACGAACTAAAAAAAGGACCTGCCTAGCTAGCCTAATAAGCTACTTGACGAAAAAATACAAAAACCTTTTTGGGAAGTGGATTCTAAATACGTAACAATACATATTGGGACCTTTTAACGAATTGAATGGGTTTTCAAGCGATATCGGGAACACAATGCGGTTTGTATTGTAATCAAAAATGTTCTTTGGAGTCGGAAATTGCACAGTGGAAACATTTTGTCCAGATAGGGCTCGGGAATTGTAGCATTTACGATATCACAAGATATTATTTTGTGGAATAAAATGCTGCATCATTTTGCCAGATACTGTCTTCTAAAAGAACGGACTAATTTAAAAAAAAATGGTGGTTGGGACAGCTTGAATGCAAACGGCAAGTGTTGTGATGCAGCATGGGAGAATCCTGTGCGAGTTAGTCTGGGCCGTTGAGACGGTACTGAGTGTACGCCTTCTCAAAGTGTTGGTCTGACGGCAACGCAGCATTCTTACTGTTGTTCAGCACCGCGAGTGCCTCCGACTTAAATAACATTAACAAAACAAGATACTTATTTTTGTTGTTTGATTCTACTGATCTAGAAGGCATAGAGTATCTAAGTTTAATAATAATTAGAATGGAACTAATTCAATTCTCAAAACTTCCAAGACATTGTTGAACTTATCTATCTTCGTCAAGGTAAACGTTTACATCCAATCTAGCTGTTAAACTGCTTCTAATCCACAACACTTGAAACTTGAACAATGAATCAATGATAGACACGTTCAAGACCGTCCAAAGCCGTCCACGTCTCCCGAATAACGTCAAATATCATGTACTTCAAGATAACGAAGTTTGTCCCAAAACTACGGTCTCTTGGGGCCAAGCTTTATTGTATTATCAATATTTTCTCCCACCCTGATGAATTCGACTGCCTTCTGTCATTTTTAAAAGTTCATTGATTTGCGTTCAAAAATTGTTTTTGTATTCTAGAACATTTTGCTCTATCAATCTTCTTGACAATGTAAGATCTCTATGTTGATTTCCTAAAAACAAAAACAGAGAGATAGAGAAAAACAGGACACGACAACGCGCAGTTAGTTTACGAAGAAATTACTTTGATTTTCCTAAATACTTATTCTTTTGTAGAAGTTAAAAAAACACTAATTGTAAAAGCTTTTAAAGACACCAACTTCTAAACCAGTCAAGTCTATCTAATGCAAATTCAACATCAAAAGACCTGTCCAATTTTAAATAAAGATTTTTAGGTTTTGCGAAAAAACCGCGCCATTGAGGTTCAGTGTGGCATACAAAGTCATTATCTTGAGCTTTCGACTAACTTTGTCACGTTTCTCGTTAAAAATGCAGAGTGTGGCCCATCGGCCCTTTATTGGACGTAGGGCTCCCACTTATCAGACACCTATATACCTATTATTTGTAATTTTCATAGATATTTCCGGAGGAATGAGGAAAATGTCGAATATGAATGTTGAGTATGAATGTGAATGGCTATAGGATGTCCAAAGAAACGATGGATGGACTATGATATAGCTAGAAAGAGCGTGACTAATGGGATGACAACTAGTAGAGAAGTATGAAAGAAAAAGATGTGCTGCAACTACCTTAAATAAATTACGACACGCCACGACTCGACACGACATTTGGGATACGGCCAGGAGAATGACGAAGATTCATTATTTCCATAGTAGCTACTATTTTCTTAGATTAAGTACAGCTTTGTTCAGTGGAAGCCGGATAAATACATTTGTATTTAGCGTTGCTCGTAAAACAAAGGAGGCATTGTCCACAGCCACGAGAACGCATTGGCCACGGATGAGCGATTTTATGGCATCACTAGGTCCCGGCTGGTTAGGCAGCACGGCCTCGTGAATGTGAACTTTACTGCCTCCACTTTGTTTATGGTACAGTGCAAGAGGAAAGTTTTGTAGAAAAAAATTATTCCTCTGATATAATATACGTACCTAGATTCTTTTACACTACTGCAACCTTGTGAATCAACTGGTCGAAAGTGCGAGTGCTGTAGGTGGGGTCCTCGATTCAAACCCTAGATCAGGTAGAGTGTAGGTTTTTTTAAAAATAAAATTTTAGTAAAGCTAACGTGGAGTGATGTTCTGGGCCCGGTCACAGGTATTAGGCTTGTCTCGCAGTACATGGGGACTGATTTATACTAAGTTTCAAGTTTAGCTTATAAAAAGATCCTTTTTTTTAAAGACAAATATTTTTTGCTTACGCGACAGCCCTGAGTGGTGGATCTCATTAAATCGTGCCGCGCCATCGGCCCTGTTGTGCATTGTTCCTGTGTCTGTCACCTCAAGTGTACCCAACTTAACTCACAGTTCATGCACCCTATACGTACCATTGAGTTTAATTGAATTATTTTTATTTAAATTCTTGGTTTACCGTCGAGGGTTTTTGAAAAATACCAACTTTTTTGAAAAAAAAAAGGTTTTTCAAATACGAGCATGTGAAGTGACTAAAACCAATACAGTAGGTATACAATACACATATTACATTCGAACGCTACAAGTGTATTTGTCCATGATTACTGTTCAAAAGTTTAACGGTAGAAAAACTACACATTGTAGGTATAACGGGTTGGTGTCCGCAACTCCATGTACAAAGCGCGTATATTTAAAAAAAAACCTACATAATTCACATTTGTACAAAGAAAATATCCCTCCATGGAATTTTAAATTTGTCTTATTTAACTTTCTCAAGGAAATCATTTTTGGAAGTTTGGTTGTTTATGTCAGAGTCAGATAGGGGTCAGATAGGCAGTCGCTCCATGTAAAATACTGGTATTCAGCTGCATCCGGTTAGACTGGAAGCCGACCCCAACATAGTTGGGAAAAGGCTAGGCAGATGATGGTTGTTTATGTCAGAGTTGCTAAAATAAAGCGTGCATTAATAATTACAATCTCGGATTAGGAGACCGTATACCTTATATAAACAGGTCCCATAATAAATAATACCCACATCATCAGAGGTATCAAACATTTATCTCCAGGTGGCATCAAATATTTGTCACTATGCGAGTATAAGGGGAATCTAACCAAAATTGCTGCATTTCCGAATCGCACTGTCCAATATTAGAGCATTTACACACAATGATATTATAAAGAAAGATACGTTACGTTCATACTGAGCGGCGTTCAAATATCGTTGCGTTTTTACCACTGCGATGGATAATACGGAACGTATAATACAGAAAGAGATAGCTATTTCGCTTGAAGTACAAGTCAGACAATATTGTTTGCAAAAATTTGCGAGCTAGTGCGAAATCTACCTCTTTTTCCCTCTGAGCCCTCCTACATAGAAATATTCATCGGTTATTAGAAAAAACATCAGCTGTTCCGTACATTTTGACCGTGTAGGTATTGCACTTTTGAAGGAAATAGCATTTTTTTTTAATAACTGATGAAAAAATTCTTTGTGTACATGTATGAATGATGTACTGAACACGTGGTAACCGTTTTCGCGTCGGCGTCCCTTTCACCGTCAGTCCGTTGTTCGTATGAACTTAGAAAAAGTAAAACGAGTATAATTATAGGGATCGTATCAGGTGGGGTTTGATAGTTTCCGACTTTTAAATGGTAAAAGACATGAATTCTTGTATGTATGAGCGTGTTTCTCATTCCTACAGTAGGTGTACGACGTATCTAATCAAGTCACGAAAATACCTATATTAGTATGTTATAATAATGTTAGAGTAAGCGGGAGTTTCTGACAGCTCATTATGGATCGCTCCGAAAGTACGAATGAACTAAATACGTAGTTCACTCAGAATGAACGAACTAGTTCAGGATCTTATCGCTTATGTGGCGTCAGGTGTTATGAGGTTATTTATGGAGAATAATAAACGTTGATAGAAACAGTTGCTATGTGGTAAGTGAGGTTTTCTTGAACAAAATATGTTTTGTAACTTACATGTTTTGTCGAGCATCTGTTTTACGTAAATTTGTCCTTGCTCTTTCAAATTCAAAGGTAATATAAAGAAAAACCCTCACCTACCATTAACATTTGAAATAATGGGTGTAACGAATCCGAAAAGCACTGGTTCTCCGCGTCATTGCGATAACGACTTGGAATTTCAGGTAGCGTATTTAATTTAAAGGGAAGAGAGGATTCCTGTATTCTGACCCTTTACGTAAAGTACGCTTGATTCCATTAAGTCACAATTGTTGTGGCTGGTGACCTTTTCCGTAGCTCACAACAATTTATAATTTATTTAATTTTAAGACTAATTTAAGAGCGTTAACGTTTTACGGCATTTCATTCAAACTTTCATGTGTTTTTTTTTCGAAATGACTGAACCGATTTTAATGTGACTTGATACACATAACCAGGATACATAAGTCTAAAAACTTGACAGAAAACCTTCCATCTACCTACCGATACCTTCCATCGATACAGAACCATAGAGCTGTCCAATTATTTAGTCAAATTATCGGAAGCGAGGGATTAAGAGGCGCAATGAATATACAATGAGATTAAAATGAGCTCATCAGGAGCTGACTCAATGCTGAATAGATCTTAATGCTAGAATAATTGAGGTAGTAATTATTAATAGTCGTATTATTATGAACATCTTACGAAGCTGTTTTATTTCGCAAAGCTTCTATTCTAACCTATACAAATAAATAAAATTGAAGTGTCTGTTTTTAACTTTAAAATAACACAACATTTTACTGAATGCATCTATACTAATATTATAAAGCTGAAGAGTTTGTTTGTTTGGTTGAACGCGCTAGTCTCAGGAACTACTCGTTTGAATTAAAAAAAACTCTTTTAGGATAGTCCATTTATCGAGGAAGGCTATAAGCTAAATAAGGTCTAACTATTCACACACGAAATATTTTCAGGGAATCATCTAACGGCTATAAAAAAGCCTTTTCAAGGGCTTTTTTTTAACTGAGTATATTTTTTTATAAAAATTAATAATTTAAAATTACTTGACCCACAAAATAAATACTGGCTCCTTAATTTTAAGCATCCATTACGCTAGTTTACTACGTCGTATTTACCTACTGTCATTGTTAGAATATGGGAGTAAAGGTTTTATGCAAAAGTCTCAAAAAATTTTAGAATTATAATAATTTCGTAAAAAAAAAATCACTCGGATAATTTTTTTTTCGTTGCTATGGCGACTTTACGACTTATAGAAGTTACTCTTAAAATATTTAGTGTATGAAAAGATAGACCTTATATAATACCACGCTACGACCAATAGCAGCCGAGCCACAAGCGGCGGGTGAAACCTCGGGGCACAGCTAGTTAGTGAAAGTATATACGGTACTTACAACAAAAAGAATTGTCTGTCTGTCTGTTTGTTTGTTCCGTCTAAGCTCCGAAACGGTTGGAAACGATTTATACGGGTCTGTCACTGGCAGATAGTTGATGTTATAAGGACTAACTTAAGCTACTACTTTATTTTACAAAAAGGATTAAGGCAAAAAAAAATGAAGCCTATGAAATTGCTAAATAAATCCGACTCAAATAGGGAAATAATATTTTTTATAATAACTTTACGTGAACGAAGCGGGCAACAGCTATAGTTAATAAGCACACTAAGGATGTGGTCATACTGTCAATTGCAGATCTTTGCAATCGTTAGGAGTAATCAGAAGTCATAGTCTGACCATCAATCTTACTAAGGGGTATTTGTTATTATCAATTAACTCAGTTGCTGAGTTTTTTTGGGAGTATGAAGAACAGGCTGTAAAGTTCTTCATCCCCCATAGAAAACGGAGGATTCTTCGACCAGACGGGTGTCATGTCTGGTGGGCTACTGCTCGACAGTTGTTGTCGGGTTCTTCTATATTATTATAGTCTTAAGTCGCAGATAACTTTACTTGCGCGATGTAGGTTTCGATGTTTAGTTCATCATCGGTGTCATAGATGGCGCTGAAGTACTTTTTGTTCTATGTTGCTTAGTACTTTTTGTAGTACCGCTACAGTTTTATAGGCAGTCGCTCTATGTTAAATACTGGTATTCAGTTGTAACTAGTTAGACTAGTAACCGATCCTAACATAATTGAGAAAAGGACAAGCAGATAAATATGATGATGTTATCAATAGACTTCAAGATACTATTTTAAGGAGTGAATTTCAAATGTTAAAAATAAAAGACACAATTTAAGATGAAAAATCCGAGAACGTTCTCGATGGACTCATAATCGTTACCATTGAGTGTAGCCTCTGTCCCTTCTGTGCAATTCATTCCAAATGCTTCTAAAACTAGACGAAACAATTGCCTAGGAGAATAAAATTCGTCTATAAAACCGACGCCGAAAATGATCGTCGAAAGCAAGAATTTCTATTCGAATTTTTCTTGAGTTCGAATTCTAACACCGAATATAGATGAGTATCTAGAGATCGCTTGCAAAGAAATGGCTCTAATGGAGTTTTCTAAAAGAAATCTGTACAAATAAATAAAATTGAAGTATCTGTTTATTCGCTACTTATGATAATTTTTTTTTTCAGTTTTTGTCTGTCTGTTCGTTTGTTCCTGCTAATCTCCGAAACGGCTGGACCGATTTTAAGGGGACTTTTACTGGCAGATAGCTGATGTGATAAGGGTTCCGTTCAAAACCCTTGAAATTGTTAACAAAATTCGATTCAAATAGGATTTTTTTTTAATAATTTCACGCGGACGACAGCTAGTACTTAAATATAAAAAGATAAAACCAAGATTATCTATTGCAGTACTCCAACTAAGTAAGTTTATTAAGTGTCTCTTGACAAGTTCGTAAAAGATTTGTCTGAAACAATTGTATTTATTTTCTGTTTAATCTTGACGGAATGGTAAAAGTTAATTTTACTTTTTTAGAATTTTTGTAAACAGATGTAAACCTTAAGCTAGATTACATTTTGTATAATTCTTCTTATTAGAAGATGGTTCAGACTCGGAAGGAAGCATTATTATCGATGTCGCCCTAACACAAAAACTTAAACTTCGCATTATGTACTTATCTACCCACCCTACTCAAGAATGGCGGCGAATACTAGGAAAATATTAAAAATGTTTCAAGCATGTTTTGAATTGTGAAAAAGACTCCCACAAGGAAATTCACATAACAATAAATCTTTTAAGCCTAAGAGTTCCATTTGGGTAAGCCGCCAAAAGGTCCATAAGTTATCACCACGGAACAGAGAGAGACAAATATTCGTAAGACATTATCTACACGTGATGTAGTTAACATAAATAAGAATGTACCTACCCATAAGACTTCGTTTCTTAAAATACTCCTAATACGACGAACTAACCTTATTTAGCTTAACGACGCAATTACGGTCAAAATTGAGGCTAATCGAAATCAGCCCTAGTTACGAACCCTCAACAACAAATAGGTGGAGGTCAAAGTAATGTCAGATACAAAGAGAAACATCAAACTATAATCCAAGCCCACATCATAATCAGAATTGACCTTAGAGACCCGTTTGTTCTTGAAAATAAAAGGGGTCATCCGGCCCCTGAGAGTTCAGAGAAAATCCTTTTGTCGAAGAAAATCAACCGAATCTAAAAACTATCCCAATATCTATTCGGTGGAGGCAATAAAAAAATTCTTCCCTTCGCCTTTTCGCCGTCCCAAATATTTTTCTTGTATGCCAAATGTTCGGAGTAATGGGACCCAATATGCTCACTGCAAGCGGTTTGGTATGATTTTATTTACCCGCGTATAGTTCCGGATGATGGCACAGAGCTACTTTCAAGGGTTCTTTGAATAAATAAACAAATGGAATTTTGGCTTTTGTATGAAGTTCTCGAGAAAAAGCTGACGCTCAATGCTTATTTCTCGTTTGCCTTTTAAAAGTTGCAAATAAATTATTGCTTGAGGGGTAAACGGACCCTTCACGAAGCCGTCAACCAAGTATTCTGTACATCCAACTAAGTAACTCTACGCAAACCTTATTGGTGGGAAACAACATTTTTTTTTTGGGTAAATATCACGTTTTACGGTAGGACTCAATGTGGCGCACTCAAAACACTGTGCTGATGGATGGATTGAATAGGTTGTGGAGGTATTTAAAGTAAACTTATGACATTAAAAACTTGTAGTAAAAAAAGTTGGAACTTTGACCCCCAATATCTCCGTAACTAGAAGGTTCCCAAGTAGCCTAGAACAAAAAAAAAGATCACAATGACGGTGAGAACAAGAGCCTTTCGGCTTCGTTAAGGGTACTTTTACACCCGTTATTATCTCTTTTTTCTGTTTAGTTTTAAGTTTTGTATTGTTTAGATTTAATTGTTTATTTTGTTTTTTGTTGTGTGCATTTGCATATGCCAAATAAATATGTTTTCTTTGTTCTTTCTTCTAGGTCGTGTTTCGAATACAAATGTCAAGAAATATCAAACCTACGAATTCTTTACCATGTAGATATAGCCAGGTAGTACTTTAGAGGTTGTCCACACAAGGTAACCTGACATCTTGCAGGTGGTCACAAAAATAATTCTATTATTCAAAATAATTCAGTGAATTTAGAATCAGTTTAAAAAATATAGAAAGTGTTATTTGTTTCTGTGATTAGTTTTATTTATTTATTTAATTTTTATTTATTTATTTAGTTCTGAACGTAATAAAAAATTGAGCTGAGCCTTATTATTGGCCGGAGTTCTGTTTGGTCCCGGTACCACCATAGCATAATCAGCCTATTAATGTTCCCACTGTTGGGACGCAGGCCTCCTCTCTATGAGAGGGATTGGGCTATAAACCACCACGCGGGCCCAGTGCGGGTTAGTAGATGTCACATGTCTTCGAATTTTTGGTTCTAGGACATGCCGGTTTCCTCACGATGTTTTCCTTCACCGTTTTGAGAGCAGTGGTGATGAAATAACTTACACAAAGTAATGCGCCTGGCAGGGTTCGAACCCACGACTTACGACTCGTAAGTCGGGGTCTCCACCACTGGGCCACCGCTGCTCTCCTCGGTACCACCATTACTACGTTATATTACGTACCTACTTAAACATCGCCTATAGCTCAGACCACATGCCTCTCTACTCATCACTTATTCAGACTCATTCAGAAATCTCTGAAATGCTTGCACATCTGCTAAGCTACCAACCTGTCAATTCCAGCAAGGCTCCGTTGAATTTATGATATCATGCTAT
Source organism: Noctua janthina (assembly GCA_963576755.1). Lineage (NCBI taxonomy): Eukaryota > Metazoa > Arthropoda > Insecta > Lepidoptera > Noctuidae > Noctua > Noctua janthina. The sequence continues at coordinate 14,943,127 of OY755055.1, forward strand.
AACCCACAGATATAGATTTACCTAGATAACGCAAGTATCACGATCCGTATGAAAACCAAGCGTGGCATTTTTTTGACTACCTACTATGACGTCAGAAGCACTATTTAGTTACTATGCAAACAAGTATATTTATATGTTATGGACCAAGTTATTAATGCGGGCATTATTAATAATGTACGAGCATTATGAATAATGTCTAGCTCTATTGGGCTAAGTGATTAATTACTATCTTAACTTTATTATTTATCACATTGCACTGTCATTATTATATTGCTACATGATAATTGGGCAATTTGATAATAAAGCTAGGAAAGATTTATTTCGCCTGAAGATGTTTCAGAGACAGAGATTCCGCTTGGTCCATAACATATACAATACTATACAATATAGACTACGTTGTTGATCTTTAAATGTCTAGAATTTAGTTCTTGAGTAGTAACGTTGTAGTTTTAAACAAATTAGCTTGCTGCGACAGTTGCAACGTTAAGCATAAAATGCTTAAGCCGGGCACGCGAAGTAGGTGCTTTCGTCTTGCGTTATCTAGATATATCTATATCTGTGATAACACCTAATGGCACTATTACTGTTACCTACGGCCAAGTCTACTGGAGAATATTAATTACTAATCCGTAGTGTACCTAACACCTAAACTACGTTTGCGTTTTAGCTACTAAACACGTGTTTTTGGAAAAACAACTTTAAAACCTTCAAGTAAAGTTCAGTTTGCGTTAAGTTCAAATATTTTTGTGACTAATTTAATTGACTTTAAATCAACTTAATTTACACTAACATAAAGTTCATGTTTGAGAACAAACGTTAATTGGATACAATAATTTAAATATACGCTAAGTAAGTTTCCTAGGGAAGGCAGATATTAGGCTATGCCGGTAATGACTTAATGGGATACTAGACTATGAAGGATCGACACCTGAGGCTGATTATAATCTTGGGGACCGATCCTGAATAGGAATCAAATTTTCTCTCTACATATATATCTATGAATACTGAGAAAATACGGTTTGTTTCACGGATAATAATAAGTATAGCGTTCCATGAAGTTTCTTGAAGTTCTGATATGCCGATGATGTGTTGAGCTCTTTTAAATGCTCTGACAGCTCAGATATTCTGGCAGCTTTTCGAGGTATAATTGTAACGTAACACATTAGCTATCTGCGTATCTTTAAAACAGTTATTCTCTTTGTTCTAGACATAACCCAAAGTCAGATGCTATGCCGCGGCGTGACGGGCCACAAAGTGGGTGGGCTGCGGGCTCACGCGCCGCGCATCTCGTTCACCACCAAGGATGAGCCAGATCCTCACGAATTGCGACGAAAATCCGCGAGCAGCCGCCTTGGGAGCTCGCCTAGGAGTAGCATCGCTAGTGAGGATAGAGCTGATGGCATTGCACTTAGGTAAGTACCTATCTGTTAGTTTTACTACGTTTATGTCAAATCTGTTTATTTGAGATGACAAAACCGCATCTAAATCGGTCAAGACATTTCGGGGTAAATGTGCTAAAACTTATATTTTCCAGGACGAAAACTTTTCACTGCCTTAGCACCCTCTGGCGATACACATCTCAGAACCATCTCTGTTGAACCTTAATCAATCAAGCCGTCGCCTTGGGGATAAATAGGGGCATTTGTTTGCACACACGTCCGTTCGGTCGAAACCAAAATCAAAGCGCTTATTTCAAGTAGGCCAGTTATATGCACTTTTGAATTGTCGAAACAACTGCAGCAAAACCCTAAACAAAATGATTATACAGATTACATAATAATATAAAAGAAACGGCAACTGCAGCAAATATTTCCCATTCACGTAGTTCCGCATAAACTTATAAAGAGAAGCTTCTGCAAAAATTACCGAGCATTCGCCTTAGGAGTGCACCGCAAATATTACCAAGGTATCCCTAAGCGCAAGCCTATCTCCATTCAGAGTGGATAGAATAGCGACTAGATACGTCATTGCAAGGGGAATTTATGTGGTTGCTGTACATAGAAAATGTTTAATCGGCTGTGGGAGCATTGCCTTTTCGAAACGATGTTGGGGTCGGGTTTCCGTTTCCCCGGATCTTGATAAAAACCTATATTTAGTTGACAGTTCAGCTCAGAATTTAAACTGATAAACATAATTATAAGCACCGATAGTTCAAAGTTTTAAGGCTATGTTGGTTTTAGGGTTTCCTTACCCGGAGGGTAACCGATCCCTATTACTAAGCCTCCGCTGTCCGTCTGTCTGTCTGTGAGCGGGCTGTATGTCATAATAAAAAGGTAGACAGTTGAAATTTTCACAGAATGTGTAATTCTATTGCCGCTATGACACAACAAACAATAAAAATAAATTTATAATTACCAGGGGCCCTACTACGATGGTACAGAACCCTTCATTCGTGACTTCGACTCGCACTTGTTAAAGTTTCGCCTGCTTGCCGATGAGCTGTTAAAATATCAAAGACAAAAACTCTAAGATCATGGAAAACTCGAAAATGTATTCGTTTGACATAAGCTACCGCAAAAGCTAAATACTGTCAAAAGTCATTGCATACATACGAAATGCTTTGAAAGCAATTGCATCTTTTCTAGGCCCTCAGGGTACCTATTGTATTGGATTGTGTTTTTATTGGACACTCAACTTCAATGTCAAAACAGTGTCAGTTTACAGTTTGAGTTCCACGACTTACCTCACAGCATTCTACTTACAGTTAACTCCAGTAAAAGAATGGTAGATAAAACATAAAAAATGTGTCTTTTAACACATTTATTTTTGGCAGTCTTTTCATACACGTGTTTAATTCACTGTCAAGGCCAAGTCCGAGCGGCAACCTCGGAAGTTGGCTAGCCGCCTAGGACATTTCCTATTCAAAACTAAGTTGCTCGTAATATATGGACGGTTACTATGCAAAAGGATATAATACATCATGTTAACCTAACATCTATCATGTTTTTCGTGTAGGGTTAGTAATGTTATGGGTTTTTTTTTTGTCTTACCATGAATTGCATGTTTCGCGATCTAAAATATGTTGCGTAACAATCCATTAATTCAAGAAAAGACACCATACCATACTACTTCATGGTTAATACTTATTTCTACAAGGCTTAAAAGCCATAAGTAGTTATATTAGTAAATGGAAATTATGTCATATTTTCCCGGCCCTAGAAACTGATTTGTCAGTCTCCACAAACAGATATATTGTTGCATTTATAATCTTCGTAATCGTTTGTCGTGGTATGTGTGATGCGGAGGAATGAGGAAAGTGTCGTGAGGAAAGTTTGAGTATGAATGTGGATGGCTATAGGAGTAGAGGAAGAGCAAAGAAACGGTGAATTAATTGTGTAAAGGATGAAATGGAAAAAAGGAGGTATCTGATGAGATGGCGAGTAATAGAGACGTATGGAAGAAGAAGAGCTGCTGCGACGACCCCAAATGAATTGGGATAAGGGCAAGAGAATGATGATGATGATGATATTGCCTTCCATCCATCCTGCCGCCGCCATCCTAACCTGGTATCAGAGTTTTTATGCCGCCCATGGGCCCTTGACTTGGCTTTACATGCCGTCGAAAAATATATCTCAGGCATGCTGGTTTCCTCACGACGTTTTGCTTTGCAAGCAATTGATAATTATACAATATGCACATTAAATCCGAAAAAAATCAGAGGTGTGTGTGTCTTGGGTTCAAAGTCGCATTTATAATATTACTAAAGAAACATACAAATTGAATTCCTGTCATACATCCGTCGATACTCAAAGGTGAGCACATAGCCGCGGGCAAATTTCCCATATTGCTACTTTTTCCCCAACATTACCATAAATTCCTTTGTAACTTTTCCTATGAAAATAAAATTTGCTTTTGTAAGCCGAGATCGACTTTGTCCTAATCCTGAATTCGTTTGAAGCCTTTTTTTGTAATGTTTACTTATGGAGAAACTGAGTTTTTCACGTAGAATTGAGATTTTTGGGACAAAAATAATATTATGTAGGCACTATTTCCTACGCCTTATTTCATTAGATCTTTATTGATGTTGGTGCTACTAGTAATTTTGTACAGGTATTTTTCATTACCTTTTTGAAGGTAAATCATTTCTGATTTCCTTTTCTTCCTCAAGGAAAATAATACAAATAATTACTGTTTATCGGTAATTTTGTTCTTTATTCAACTTTTTGTTAATCATTTTTCTAATAATCAGGGAAAAAAGAATAAAATTTCCTTGGATACTTTAATAAAAACTCCTTCTATAATAAAACTGAAAATTTGCGAGGATGGATGTATGGATATTGATTACTCTTTGACGCAAAAACCACTGTACGGATTTTGATAAAACTTTACAGTAATACAGTTTATACATCAGAATTACACATGGGCTAAACACTCACTTTTACGGTTCCGTACCCGAAGGGTGACCAACGGGACACTATTACTAAGCCTCCGCTGTCAGTCCGTCTGTCTGTCAGCGGGCTGTATCACATGATCCGTAAAAGTTAGACAGTTGAAATTTTCAAAGAATGTGTATTTCTGCTGCCGCTATAACAACAAATAATAAACATAAATTAAAAATTATAGGGGGCTCCCCTACTATATGGTACGGGACTTTTCATGCGCGAGTCCGACTCGCACTTGACCGGTTTTTCAAATAAAATATGGCTGTGGAAAAATTGTAAACTATCTGTTAAGTATTCGAAGAGTTAGCTATTAATCCCAAGATTAACGGCTTGGCTTAGCTTAGGACAAAACTTAAGGTCCAAAGTTCTGATATGATTTAGATGAAGTTACTGAAACTTAAAGATCTTTATTAAAGAAAAAGAAGAAAAATTACTTGTATAACTTTAGTCCTAAGTATAAGCCGAGCCGCTTAAACAGTTTGTTTGGATAACGGTTACCGATACTTTATCCCCCCGCGATTGGCCGCCGCGTCTCCCTCCCACTCGTAAATTTGGTAAAAAATACCTACCATTTAAGCCTTTACAGAGAGATTATACACATTCTTTTCCCAAGAGGATTTAAATTAATTGGTTAGTAAATACTACTCAGAGCTCAAATAGCCTTTAACGTTGAGGATGCCATCGACCCCGAATTCGATCCCCAGAGTACCTTCGTCGATCAGAAATTAAGTCAGTGATGGGGACACTGTAAGCTGTTTAATTGATCACTCTTGTACCATTAATTTCACATACTCAAAGGTTACCACTTCCTGCCATGGCTGCGGGACTTTTCGAAAGAGATACCGTGGCCCAGGAACACAAAGGGCAAAGAAGGAACATGGATGGGTTTTTGTCAGTACAAGTCTGACACTCCTTTCCGCTCCGCCCAGAGTTGGGCGGGTCATTTGATGATTTCCCATCCGAAAAAAAAAGAGGCATAATAAAGAAAGAAAGAAAGTAAGAAAAAGTATTTATTAGACTCACACAGGACAAAAAATTGGACATCCCTTAAAATGGAATGAAAATTGATTTTAATGTCACAAGAAATTTTCCCAACCGGCAGTTGTTAAAACCATAGTTGTTAGTTTATTTTTTGTGTAAATAGACCACGTGGACCATTAACGAAGCCGAAAAGCACTTGTTCTCTCCGTCCATTGAGATAATTGTTTTTTGTTCAGGACCATACCTGACAAACTAGTTACGGAGATATTGGAAGACAAAGTTCCAACTTATTTTAAAATAATAATTTAATGAGAATTTTTTTAGCCAATAGCCTCGAACAACATCTGAGGAGGCTCTCGCTTGGCAGCTGGATCAAAGGCTTGATTCAGAAAGCAGTACTTCTGGACACGGCGCGTATCGTTAGGAGGTTCCTCTCTAAAGAGCCCTGACCACCGCTATCTCGGCCCCTGTTCCCGATACCGGTGGGCTACTATTTTTTATATTTTTAAATGTTTTTTTTTAAATTACTTTGTATTGACATATTTAAAAATGTAAATTATATGTATAAAAATAAATAAAGGAGATAATATTTTTTTTATAATGTTATAAATTTACTTTAAATACCTCCATGACCCGTTTACTATTCAATGCATCCATCAGCACAATGTTTTGGGTGCGCTACACTGAGTCCTACCGTAAAACGTGATTTATCGCCCCACATAAATAGTCGTTACCCAGCAATTTTTGTTGCGTAAAGTTACATAGTTTGATGTACAAAATGCTTGGTTGACGGTTTCGTGAAAGGTCTGTTTACACTTTCTAAAGCGGTCTTTTCCTACTTAAAATTTGTTTAAAGAAAGTATGCATTATAAAAATAGTCTTTAAGTTTACAATATTTCACTACGATGTCCAATGATTGTTCCTTGAGAGCACTGGATGTTGAGAAGTACGGTAGCTGCACTATGCACATAGCTGTGATCAGTTTTACGATAGCATTCTTTTTGAAAATATTTTTTCATGGTTCACACTGGGATCCGTGGAGTTCGTGGCTAAATAATAACAGCCGCTCGGGTCGATCTTTAGGTTAAGCCGTCCTTGCCTTGCCTTGGTCTGTGGATGGGTGACCGCCCATTACATACCGAGCTTCCTCCGTGCCTCGGAAAGCACGTTAAGCCGTTGGTCCCGGGTGTCATTTGTAGATCTTTGATAGTCGTTAGGTAGTCAGTGGCCCTAAAAGTCTGATAACCAGTCCAAGCAAGGGGTATCGTATTACCCAGTACAGTGGAGGTCAGATAGGCAGTCGCTCCATGTAAAATGCTGGTATTCAGCTGCATCCGGTTAGACTGGAAGCCAACCTCAATATAGTTGGGAAAAGGCTAGCCAGATGATGATTAACTGGGATCCGTACCTAAAATAATAGATCAATACAATAAAACTATAGGCAACAAGAAAACAGCCTTTTTTTTCGGATGGGAAATCATCAAATGACCCCGCCACTCTGGGCGGAGCGGAAGGGAGTGTCAGACTTGTACTGACTAAAACCCATCCATGTTCCTTCTTTGCCCTTTGTGTTCCAGGGCCACGGTATCTCTTTCGAACAGTCCCGCAGCCCTGGCAGGCAAGACAACAGCCTTCAATATAAACGGAACCATGTTCTGAGCAATTGATTCAAATCATATTCCCATACAATCTGGTTTAAACTAGTTTCCCTCGGTAGTGGATGATCTGCGGTAATAGCTCACACGACTGACTTGCATGCCGTAGGGAAATTACTATTGCATTTGTTATCGGCTTCTGTAAATAGTAACTGAAATACAACCGTAATACAACTGTGAGAAGGTTCTAAGTTGAAAAGCTGTTTTACTAAGCTACATAACCTGTGTTTCATGAAAACAACCTTCATCTGATAAACACACGGTTCAATGTTATATAGCAGTATGACAGAGCCTTCAAATATCTGTATCTGGTTCTACATTATAGCTCTACTTATACTGGTCCTAATCCACATTATTTATGTAACCATTTTACTGTGACACCTAAGTTAACGAAATTCCTTCCAAATGTCCTGCGACGTGAGGAAACGCATCCGGTAGTGCGAACTGTCTTTCGAATTTTGAACTTTATTTCTATGTACGTAAAGTTTGAATCAAGTTGATATTTTTGGGGAAAGGTTTGGCATGATGAAACTCCGCTTAACTGCTGAAGGTGGAAATGGAAATTGTGAACTTTTGCCTTCGCTAGTGAAATACATATACTCCCTTATCCTTTTATATTGGCCGTAGTTTTTCCATATTGATCAATACGAAAGGGATCAGCTGCTTTCTGTGAAATAGAGGAGAGACACATAATAAACTTACGCCTTTTTCCAGCTGCTACGATCATTACCTATTGCTTTTACTTCGTCCGCGTTCATACATCTAAGACCCTAGCACGAGCACGCGTTATAAACTTAATATAAATACGTCGATTTTTAACCGACTTCCAAAAAGAGGAGGTGTATGTTCAGCGATATCTTCGCCAATTGTGAACCGATTTTGAAAATTCTTTTTTTGTTTGGAAAAATATTATTCCGCGGTGGTCCCATTTAAATTAGGTGGAGATCTGATGCTGATCTTCTGAGATTTGCAAAGGAACTCTTCAATAATAGACAGCAAATCTGTCGCGATGGCTGCAATCGCTTGGATGTTCATTGTTTACACAAAAACATAACATAACATCACGCTAGAATGCTCTGAGATGAGTACAGTCTACAGTACACCCACATTTCAACAGTTAGGTATGTTAAGTTCCATTTCATTGGGGTAAGCCTATTTAGCGAAGGCAAAATTTACGTTACGAATAATGTCAAAACTCGTGCTAGGGCTCTAGCCATAAACGCACGCCGTAAACATAATTTACACCAATTTTAAAAACAAGCGTATTCACTGTTTGTTTTTTGAGTAGGATTTTTTAAATAAGTGGTAAGTAGTATAGTATGATAAGTGGTAAGTTAAGCAAACTGCAGATTTGTACGCTCTAAAGTAGCTTTTTAAGATTTCGATTTGTTTTTAACAAGAATTATTTACGCTGCGTCTCCGAAACTGAAATTATTTTGTACAAAATGCAACACTTTCTAATGGTCTAGTGGACGCAAACACTACTGCTGAGCATGAGATCCTGGGTTCTAATCTTAGATCGGATTAAATGTGACTGGGGCAGGAATTTCTCAGTAGCAGCCATGGACTCTGAATTTATGTCCGGTTGATGGCAATAGGCTCTCCCTCAATTACAAGGGACTTAAACATAAATGGTGAAATTTGGTGTAGTAAGTATTAGAGGTACATCTCTGCCTAACCGTCTACAACAATTGACTGAGCTCGGTCAGTCATATAACTTTATTATTGTATAACGTTTGACGAGGTTAGTGGTGCTCGAGACAGTACGCTCTGATTGGTTCACGGGTGCTTGTTAACAATGTTATCATGTTTTGTTTACGTTGTTTGGTGAAACAATTATTATCAAAGACAAGCTGTGTGTTTGATTTAACACCTATCGGTAAAAATTGTGCATAAAATTTATTACTCTCTTAACAACGGACAGCAAGATAGAAACTGAAGTCACGTGGTGGCTGCCGGCCACCGTAGGCGCGGGCCTGTGGACGGCGAGTTATGGGCTAGCTCGCCGTCCGGCCGTCTTATGACGACAGGCCGTGTCGACGGCGCGTTCGTGTTCCACGCGCGCCTCAAAGAGATGTCAGCAACCGAGTAAGGGTCCGCATGGGACGATGCCTGCCAGGGCTGCGGGACTGTTCAAAAGAGATACCGTGGCCCTGGAACACAAAGGGCAAAGAAGGAACAAAAAAAGGGCTTTAGTCAGTACAAGTCTGACACTCCCCTCCATTCCACCCAGAGTGGGGGGGGGGGGGTGGTCATTTGATAATCAAAATTTTAAAGGAACGTTCCTTTACAGGTTCCACTGCAATTAAAATTTTAGTTTTCAATTTTACATTTGTTGTAACTTGTTTTTCATTTTATAGTACGCTTTCAGACATGGCAGGCGTGTTTTTTTATTTTTTTTAATAGTATTTTTTTTTTTACACTAATATATAAATTGCTTATCGTACTTTCCACTCTCATACATAAGCTACCAAGAAACCTCAGTGATTGAGTTAACCACTCACAATCCATCATTGTGTTCGCACACAAATCAGGTAATCCTTACCTAAAGCAGAATGATCGATTGTGGCTCAGCATCGATATTGACAACCTTGTGTGTTGGGGATTATTATTAATATAAATTATTTTTGTGCCTCGTGAGTAATGGCAAGTTTCGTAGCTGCAGGCACTGTTTTCCGTTACCAAGTTTACGAAACTGGGGGTTACTATGACAGGAAAGAGACAGAGCTATGCAGGTCGTCTAGCGCCATCTCTTTCCTACACTGGAATTACTCCTGCTTTAGGACGTCATTCTAGGTCACCCGGGGGGCTATTATGACGTCCTAAAGCAGGATTAATTCCAGTGTGGGAAAGAGAGCGCTATTCAGGTCGTCTAGCGCCATCTCATTCCCAAACTGGAATTACTCCTGCTTTATAACTTCATGGTAGACCACCTGGACTCTAGTCGTCACTAGCTCGACTGCAGAGCTCATTAGCTGGTGCCCAGCAGTCGCGCTTGTGACAACTAGAGCAACGAGGCAGTCTGTCAGTTGTGCTAAAATTATAAAAACATCACGTAATTATTCACTCTTTAATTTGTTTATTACAACATTACAGAGTTCCATTTGAAAGAAGCACTGCAATATAGCGTCTACAGATACATTTTCTGGATCAGAGTTGCCGAGAATCGAGTGGACGGCTTGCGGCCAGAGTGGACTATCGTAAGCTGATGATGATGATGAAAAATCTGTTACTCTATGCTTATCCTCTCAACACAAAGTGAGGACCTATAAACTACAGAAGCTATTTAATTTGCATTTTGAAACAACGCAAGAAAATTGAAATTGAATTTTCTAAACAGGAATAACTAACTTTTTCTATAACTCTAACTAAATGAAGCAATTTTCGCTTGAATTTTCTAACAAAGAAGGTTATTTCAATTTATTTCACTTGGGGCAAGCCTTTATTTCTCGCTTTACTAGAAGCTATTTAAACTTGGTTACTCGACAACGAACGAAAGTTCAACGGGAAACTACTGTTTACTTGTATAACTACGCTTTCTGGTAATAAATAAGTTTTACTGAAGGATAGGAATCTAGGAAAAATGAGATGTTCTTTATTTTCTGTTTACTATAAACTCTGTTACCTCTTTATGTAGGGTGACTGGTGATTAGTGTCCGATACTAAAACACGTGATTGTACTCATGATAACAAACAACTTTCTTAAAGAAACATTTTTTTTTTATACACTTACGTATACTTTTGTGGCGGCCGGCCTGTGGCGCGGGCGCCGCTTACAGAGCGGGCTAGCGAGTCGAGCAGGTGCTCTGCCTACCCACTGTTACTAGGTACGATAGTAAGGAGACAGAACAGCGTCACGCGGCAAACAGCTGATAGATCATAGGCGCGCGCGTGAATTTCATACGGCTGTTGTGTTATTGTGATAAAAATTAATGAGTAAGTATATAAAAAATGTTTCTTTGAGAAAGTTGTTTGTTATCATGAGTACAATCACGTGTATAAGTATCGGTCACTAATTACCAGTCACCGTATATACACAATACACATACCCAGCAAACATTACAAGTAGGGACACTGTTCATTGTATCTTATCGGTACAGAGAACTGGTTTATAAACAATCGCATTATCTGAAATTGGGATATTTTCTGTTATTAAAACTATTGAAAACTTATTAGTTATATTATTTCTTTATGTAATTAGTTTTCTTTAAAAAAAAAAAATGTAAATATCGTAATTATTTTGAACTCAAAAAAAACTCTCACAAATTATTCAAAATGACTGAAAACCAACTAAAACATCACTTCGAAACAGAAAGTTGACCAAGAAAATATTTTTCTTTAAATAAGTACAGATATACGGAAATTCGAGCATTTCGCTTATTGTTACCTTGCTTGACGTTACAATGCGAAAATCCTCTGCGGATTTATTATACATTCAGGAGACACTTGGGGGGAAAAATAAACATAAAACTCTGGTTCTTTCTTTTCACTTCGTTAGTATAAAGCAGTACAAAGATTGCTAGTCTCTTGGTACTATTATTTTAGATGTTCTTTTTCTAGTAGCGGTTTTGCTTAGTTAGTAGTCTAAGCTTGAAAAGACGTATCTTATCTTAACTTATATTTTATTTAAACCATTTAATTTTCTTCTTTTGTTCACATTTTAACCATGAGTTAAAGAGATTTTTTTGTTTTTTTTTTTTAATAAAAACTTTGCCCCACACTCTTTTAATATTTTTTTTTCTTTTCTTTTTCTCTTTTTTTATTTAAATTATTTATCAAATAGACAGTTAGCTCCCGTGTTTATCGTTATATAATCAATACCATAAGCCAATCATAAATTAATGGGCGCTATTCAAGGTGGAATGGACACCGATGCACAAACGCTTGCCACATATCCAGTACATCATCTATAACCCCCCATATTTAAATTTTTCATCGGTAATTAAATAGTACTAAATGGGCTGTGGTGGTCAGAGATAGGCAGTCTCTCTCCTCCATGTAAAATACGGGTGTTTAGCAGTTTCCGGTTAGACGTGAAGCTGACTCCTAGTTGTAGAAAAGCAGGCAGATGACGTTCTGTACACAATGTGCACGATGCACTCCATCGTGCAACATCACACCACTTTGCTTAAACCAGCCCATCGTCACTTGGTGCGAACTGAATACACTGCCAAATTTTATCAGGCTTTCAGCATTATCTACTGAGATCAATGTCATTGTCAACTAAGTTCAGTGAACTTCAAACTAGGGGTGCAGAGATACGCACTTCAGCCGATACGATACTGTATTTATATAAAAGTATCGCCGATATCGATACCGAGACCGATAAGGGCATTTAGGATTTAAAAAAAAGCTATAAAAAGCTGTGGCTTTAGAAACAGACAAAATTACTCATACTTATCATAATAATTATTTAGAAATGATAATTGATAACAGTTTAGAAGACAAAACTTGATAATTAAAATTCACAGTTATGAGATTTTTTATTCAGGAAACACAACATTTTTAAATTATTCGGTAAAAGTCGATTTCTGTTTGGACGACAGGTCTTTCAAATGCAACAGGACTCAATTGAAAACTGAAATATTTTTGTGATTCTAATTCAAACAGTATCGGTGTTTCGGCAAATTTAATATCGCCGATTCCGATATATAGGAAAACTTGCGACATCGCCGAGATATCGGTATCGGTATCTGTATCGGGTACATCACTACTTTCTACTTTTTAAAACCACGCACACCCATGCACTTTAGAAACACTTAACTGTAGACTACGCTCGAAATTGACAAGTCAAGCGTTGTACGCTTCTAGAGTCTAAAAAGAGAATTATTTCTTTGATCAGCAGTGCATTAACAAATGTGTTCTGACCCTTAAATGGCGAGGGATGGCTCATTAAACTCATTAAGGATTTATTGAATGGCTTAAATTGTTTTTATTTAAAGCGTTTTTCTAGTTGAATGATTTATTTTAGAGTTTAAACCATTTTTTGTCTTTTTGGGAACAGTATTTAATCACATAACTTCACGCCTGTAATCACCGAAGGGTTAGGCAGATGTGTACCTAATAGTACACCCAAATTTCGCCAGTTATTGTGTAAGTCACATGTAATATAGTATTTTTTTACTGTATATGGTATAGTGTCCTGGGTTCGATTCCTGGGTCTGGCAAAGTGTTATTGAGTGTTTTCTACTAGAAATTTGTCAGTAGCGTCCCACACAATGGAGTAGTGCCCGATGTATAGCAATACGCTCGCCCTAATTACATGGGACTTAAACAGGCGAAATGTGGGTAAACTCTTGCCTAACCTTTCAAGGACTACAGGCTTGATGTTATGATATGCTTATCTTAGTTATTTAGTAGTGGAAACAAGTTATGTCGAATTGCCAACTATGTATATGCCAATCGTATATCAGGCATTTACAATTATGCTGACAATTTACAAGTATTAGTTTACCGTATTTCCGTCTATCAACAACAAACATTGCCCTGCAGTTGACAGATACGATATAAACGTAGAAATCCAAACCAACGCGACAACCTGATAAACGAATTCCAAGCGAGAGCGATTCCGATATGATGTAGTTCGATATTGAAGATGTATTCAACCAACGATATTTGGGTCAATCATTTGAGTGTTAATGTATGTTTCTATCAGAAGATATATTTTCTTAATATTCCTGTTGGTTTGTTTAACAAAAAGTCAAATCATTAACAGAAAAAAACATAAAATATGGAACCGTGAAAGAAAAGAAGAAATATTTGCTCAATTATCCGAACAATTTTAACGCATTAGCAATAACTTTTTTAATTAAATAAAATGTAGCTAAAAGAAAATTATATATTGTAAGAAGAAAAAAGTTAGGGTCAAAAAATATAAGAAGGTAGGCACACTATGGCAGGACAATTCAGTTTTGACAATTCACCTTCTTCTGGCATTGCTGATTTCTAAAGGATTATTTAGTAAAGAAGATCTTTCGTATACCTAATCAATTTCGTATATCTTAACGAAGCCAAAAGGCACTTTTTCTCCCCGATATTTTTTTGTTCTAGACCATACCTGGGAACCTTTTAGTTACGGAGATATTGGGGGTCAAACTTCCAAGTTTTTAACAAGTTTTTTTTTAATACAACTTTTTAATGTACTTTACTTTAAATACTTCTACGGCCCCCGTACCATTCAATGCATCCAACAGCACAATATTTTGAATGTGTAACATTGAGTGCTATAAAAAAAACGTCGTTTCCCCACAATAATTTTTGTGTAGAGTTGATGTACAGAATGTTTAGTTAATGACTTCGTGAAGGGTCCGTTTACACCTTGCATAGTTCAATTTGTGAAAATATGTCTTACAAATTATGCGGTTTGACAGTGACACTTTACAAGAATAAGACGCCTCTAGCGGCAAAAAAAAAAAAAAAATACTTTGCGTTCCTTATTTAAATACCTACTAACAATTTTGTAGATTGGGGTGACCACTAAGTGGGTTAACGGCCTGTTAGCCATCAAATAACACAATTATTATTATGTTCTATCTCTTTTGATACAAATTAAAGCTGTATTGTGTACAGTTACGCTATTGAAGTGTAGTAATTGAACTAGCACAATTTAGGTCAATCAATTTGTTTGTTGTTTTGTTTTGGTAGTCGTTCAACCTAGGATAATAACGCTGTGACATATTTTTACTACAGCGAAGCCAAATGGAAGGGTTATAATTTTAGCAGTCTATGTATGTACTAACGTTTGTATTTACGTATGTTCCTCCGTAGCGCCTAAACTATTCGTAAAGCCGTAATCTAACATTCTGTACGTCAAGCTGTTGCTGGAAAAAAAAACCTTTATTGTGTGTGAAAAATCACGGTTTACGGTAGCGCTCAATGCAACGAAAATGTATTCAACAGTACAGGGTTTATGGAGGTATTTCAAGTAAACTTATAACATTTAAAACTTGTGTTTAACCAAAATTGAAACTTTGAACTTCAATATCAGCTAAGCGTTTATTTAAATACTAGCTTTTGCTTTTTTTTTGGCTTCGCCCTCCTAGAGTTTGATAAATGTCCCACGGGATCATACTACTGGGATAAAAATCATCCTATGTGTTAATTCAGGTTATAAACTATCTGTGTGCTAATTTTTTTCCTAATTCGTTCAGTAGTTTTTACGTGAAAGAGTAACAAACATCCATACGTCCTCACAAACTTTCGCATTTATAGTATGTATTAGTCGGATTCACTTTTCTGTCTTGAGTTACTGAAAACGGTCATGAATCTACGAAAATGCCACAAAAGGCCCACAAGCCCCGAATAATTTACCACAATCTTAGATATTTATGAATGTACAAAAGCCAGATATCAGTTTTTTTGTTTATAAAGGTTAAGAATGAAGGCGAATATAGACCTTAAAGAAAAGCCATATTGAATCAATATTGCTCACGGTATTTCATCACTATTTGTGAGAATTTGTGACAGGTCTAGAATACAAGATACAGCGGATATTAAATAAATTGTAGATGTTTCTACTTGAACAATTTGAATAATTTTGTCCGGCTTCGAGATTCACATTTCTTAGTCATGCAATCTCAAACCTATTTTTTTTTATTCATGGTTTTCCCCACAAGTAGTGTTTCTATGTCAAGGCGCTTTTTATTGCAGTCTAAAATATTTTGTTACTGTACAGCTAGATGAAATATAAACATAGTTTAATTTACAACTGATGGTGCGTTTACGAACATGA
Organism: Noctua janthina; assembly: GCA_963576755.1. Classification (NCBI taxonomy): domain Eukaryota; kingdom Metazoa; phylum Arthropoda; class Insecta; order Lepidoptera; family Noctuidae; genus Noctua; species Noctua janthina. Next base: position 14,958,876 of record OY755055.1, read on the forward strand.
TGCAGGATCCATTGCAAAGAGAACCGATTGACCCAAAAAAATCTACCATCTTACTTCTAATCTTACGTACGAGTATGGATGTTTGTAACTCTTTCACGCAATAACTACTGAATGGTTTTTGGTGAAAATTGGCACACAAATAGTTTATAACCTATCTTAACACATAGGAATTTTTATCCCGATATTACGATCCCATGGCACAAATACCCGAACTCCACGCTTGCGAATCCGCGGGCATAAGCCAGACAGCGATACATTTGAACATACTTTCTATGATTCTTTTTCAATTAAAAACGAACAAGCTTAAAAAGGAAATCCCATCGGGGAAATATCTTCGATAGGATTTCCTAATAAATAAAAAATAAAAAAATTACGAATTTTTAAGAACCCTTTCTTAGTTCTTATCTTCGACTCATGTAAAACATTTCATGCTTCTAGACACAACGGTTTAGGTTGTGCGTTCTCTGCCAGTGACTTTATGGCTAAGATTTATATAGCGAACTTTGACTTAACTCAAGCTAGCTAAACTCGTGCAGCACAAGTTTAGCTAGCTTGAGTTATCGGAAAATGAACCTTATATGTATAAATTTAACGTGCATGTTCTTACAAGCGAATAAAAACATTAACTTTAAACAAATAAGGTTCATTGTCATATCTACAAGGCTACCATGACATCTTAAAGCAGTATTGTTTTAATGTCATTCCAGTGTGGGAAAGAGACAGAGATATACAGGATGTCTAGCGCCATCTCTTTTTCACACTTGAGTAATAATACTGCTAAAAAACGTCATGGTACCTGGAGCTAAGACTGAGTTTGCTCTATAGATCTTTTTTTTAAGTAGATCGCTCATCTCTTGTATCTTACTCCATACACAAAGGACGACGTCTTGAATTATTGATACAGGCTGGACTTGTTGACGACCGACTTACGATGTTATGATAAGGAGAGTTACGTTCAGAAAATGCTCTATTGATAATTTTATAGCAAGGCATTTACTTTACGCTCCTCTATGAGAAATTTACTGTTTTTTTTTTTTAGAATATAAGCTGGTCTTTAGAAGGTCTTAGTCTTTTATAACTTTTGGCATTATTTTCTTTTTCTGTCGAAATTCAATAAACAATGATACTGGCATCATTTTCCTATATCATAAAAAAAAAACTACGTAATCTCAAAGAAACACTTTTTTTTAATTTGAAAAGTTCTATTTTATATCCCAAGCACACAAAATACAGTCCAAATAAACCACCGTAAGTCACCGTAATACCTTTTGAAGTCGGTTAAAAATAAAACAACCGCTGCCCTATTTTATGGGTTGTCATACCATTTATTCGATTATGACAAAACTTCGTCACCTAATAGGCATAGTAAAATTACCATTAGAAAACGGGCCAAGTGCGAGTCGAAATCGCACAAAAAGGGTTCGTTAACACCAAACAATTATAATAAATTAACATTATTTTTGTCGTTCAACTATAAGGTCAATTTACACTCAACAGCAAAACTATCATAGTATGTTAATGAAAAATAAAGTTACTCTTTTTTTTTTTTTTTTTTGGATGGGAAATCATCAAATGACCCCCCCCACTCTGGGCGGAGCGGAAGGGAGTGTCAGACTTGTACTGACTAAAACCCATCCATGTTCCTTCTTTGCCCTTTGTGTTCCAGGGCCACGGTGTCTCTTTCGAACAGTCCCGCAGCTCTGGCAGGCATCGGCCCATGCGGACCCCTACTCGGTTGCTGACATCTCTTTGAGGCGCGCGTGGAACACGAACGCGCCGTCGACACGGCCTGTCGTCATAAGACGGCCGGACGGCGAGCTAGCCCATAACTCGCCGTCCACAGGCCCGCGCCTACGGTGGCCGGGAGCCACCACGTGACCCCCGACGCCCAGGGCGTCTCCCGCGGCGGCTGGGACGTGAGGTTCTTTCCCTCACACGTCCCGCCACCTCCTTCACTAGCATGACTGCACAGAAGGTGGTGACGGCTTCCCATTCCCTCTCGCTCCGGACCATGGCTTGAACCAGGGTCGGACGCGAGAGATCGCCGCCGCCAATCATAAAGTTACTCTTGGAGTTTCACGAGAAGGTTCCCTAACTCAAAAGCTAAAAATCAAATCTTATTCCAACCAATTTTCCTTGAGAGCTCTACAACCTTTTTGAGATTTTATGTATTTAAACTTCATGTACAGTAGTGGTACATAGGCGAACTTAATGCCACAAGGCATTCTCTACCAGTCAACCTTTGGGTTAAATAAGACAACATTGTGATAGGGTACAAAATAATATCTAAAAAAAATCTTCTTACTTTAATTTTCCTCCTAAAGTGGCTGTGACATACAGACATTACGAATCTATAAAATGATTGATTGATTGATAAAAATAAAAGACGGGGGCACAACAAACCGTTTTTAGGGTTCCGTTTTTTTCCATTCGGCTACGGAACCCTAAAAACGGTTTGTTGTGCCCCCCGTCTTTTATATTTTATAGATTCGTAATGTATGTCTGTCCGTCTGTATGTCACAGCCACTTTATTCCGAAACTATTAGGACTACACAGTTGAAACTTAGTAGGTAGATGTATTCTAAGAACCGCTTTACGATTTTAATACAAAAATTTAAAAAAAATAAACTTTTAAGGGGGCTCCCTATACGTGGAACAGTTACTAAAAAAACATTAAACCTATATGTGTGGGGTGTCTTTACGATAGGTTTCTAAAACTATTTTTTCTCAAAATCAATTGTTTGAAAGATAGACACTTCCAAAGTGGTAAAGTGTGTGTGTGTCCCCGGCCCCTCGTATTTCAAAAGTAAGTGGAGAAAAATTCTGAAAAAATGTAGGATTCTGGAACGTAAAAAAAACTTTCAACGAAAATTGGTTTGAATAAGATTTGATGTTTAGTTTTTGAGTTATGGGACTTTTTCATCAAACTGCAGCAGTAACTTTGTTTTTCGTTAACATACTATGAAAAAAAAAATAGTTTTCTGTTTTGTTTGGTGGTACGGAACCCTGTGTGCGTGTGCGTACGACTCGCACTTTGCCAGTTTTTGCCATTTGGCAAAGGAACGGCTACTATGATAGAAAATGTCTTGAAAATTAGTTAAGCAGGGTTTAAATTTCACTGATCAGAGTCTTAAGCCATCAATAATTAATACTAACAATCTCGGTTGTTATTACTGCTTAATTCAAAGGCTTAACACCGAGCAACATCGTGTTGTTTGCGGTTCGTTGACGGCCAACCAGCAATTAAAGCATCGAGCAACAATAGCATAGATTTGAGCAATAAGCTTGCTTCTACACTGGTAATTAATAACAAACAACTAGGTATTGCGGCAAGCGTTGATTATTATTTAAGTGTTTTGAAATTAATAATTTTGGTAAAACACTGGGTCATAACTAGGGATCGAATATTCCGATGTATATTTACTTAAAGTATTTTTTTTCCCGGCAAAGGGTACAAAAGTGTGGAAGCGGAAAAACATATTTATAAGAAGTCGTTTCCACACTTTTGTACCCTATACCGGGGAAAAAAATAAAAAATAAAATATGCATCCGAATATCCGATCTCTAGTAATAACATTGTAGTACTAAATATACTGATGAGGCCCATTGTGAGCGACCACGTTTCAACACACACTGGTCATAGACTTTCGTCTTGAGAAACTGCTGTAAGTTGAACGAGAAGATACCACGCAACTTAAGTGGCAGTAGGCAGGGCACATTGCTCGCAGAACGGATGGCCGATGGGGCCGAAAAGTTCTGGAGTGGCGACCGCGAACTGGAAGACGTTGCGTTGGAAGACCTCCCACTAGGTAGACCGATTACCTGGTGAAGGTTGCAGGGATCCGCTGGATGCGAGTCGCACGGGACCGGGCAATGTGGCAACACTTGGGGGAGGCCAATGTCCAGCAGTGGACGTCTTTCGGCTGAAATGATGATGATGACTAAATATACCTAAATGATAATACATACAGGGTGTAACAGAATAAGCGCCATACCTCTTAGATGGTGATTTAGACCATCGAACAATGGAAAATGGGCCGACAAAAATTTGGACTTTCAATCCAAAATATAATAGCATCGGCTTTTGAAATTAGGATTACAAATTATACACTACTTTTTCAGTCCGTGTATCTGCGTAAACAAAAACAAAACAAAAGAGAATCGATGTTGCATGAATAAAACATTAGGTCCACATTTTACATACCTACAATCGTCGATGACGAATTGACAGCATTAACCAACGGTTCGATGACCCACTGGAAAAATATTAGGGTCAGGAATACACATGGAAGTAAGAAGTTATCAGGAAAACCGATAATAATCTTTTGGCCGGGAATTATAGGGAAAACGTGATAGTGTGGGTAGAAGCGGAAGACTAACTATGCTTGTGAATGATTTTTTTTTTCCATAATACAAATGGTATATGGATGGGTGACCACCCATTACATACCGAGTTTCCTCCGTGCCTCGGAAAGCACGCTAAGCCGTTGGTCCCGGCTGTCATTTTTAGATCTTTGACAGTCGTTACAGGTTGTCAGTGGCCCAAAAAGTCTGACAACCAGTCTTACCAAGGGGTATCGTATTACCTAGTACTAACTGGGTTGTGGAGGTCAGATAGGCAGTCACTCCATGTAAAATACTGGTATTCAGCTGCATCCGGTTAGACTGGAAGCCGACCCCAACATAGTTGGGAAAAGGCTAGGCAGATGATGAATACAAATGGTCATCAAATAATACGCAAATTATTAGCGTAAGCATAGCATAATCAGCCTATTAATGTTCCCACTGCTGGGACGCAGGCGTCCTCTCAATGAGAGGGAATGGGTTATAATCCACCACGCGGGCCCAGTGCGGGTTGGTAGATGTCACATGTCTTCGAATTGTTGGTTCTAGGACATGCCGGTTTCCTCACGATGTTTTCCTTCACCGTTTTTGAGAGCAGTGGTGATGAAATAACTTACACAAAGTAATGCGCCTCGCTGGGTTCGAACCCACGACTTACTGCTCGTAAGTCGGAGTCTCCACCACTGGGCCACCGCTGCTCTCCCGCAAATTATTATGACCATACAATTGTTAAACCGAATTATTTAGAGCTAAAGCTTGAAGCCTTAATCACCTGAAAGAGAGCATCGAGCACCATGCATGCCATTTCAGGATGATCGGTTTAGTGGTTTAGGCGTGAAAAGGTAACAAACAAACTAACTAACTTTCGCATTTATAATAATATAGTTAGGATTACGATGAAGGGAAAATGTAGCTTCCCATTAGTGAAAGAATTTTCGGAACCGGATCAGTAGTTCCTAAGATTACCCCCTACATCCAAACATACAAACTTTATTTGTAATCTACACACATATATATATATATAAAATGGTAAACTGACTGACTGGGTGATATATCAACACACAGCCCAAACCGCTGGTCCTAGAGACATGAAACTTAACACATACATACATTTGTTTTAACAGGTAAGACCCAAGCTAACAAATTTGTCATAAATTGCAAAAATCCAGTCCTAAGTAACGGGACTGGGTAGAGGCACAAGTTAAACAGCAGACAACATACCAAGTGCCACCCTCTGGAATTCCGCCAAAGAGCAAGAAAATATGTCCAATCGCCGAGAGACACTATTAAGCATCCTTAATGCACACAATACAGGCGCAAACTTTAATAAGTTTGTACGGGTTGCCGGAACCTTAAAAGGCCCCTCCCTCGGTCCTAACCGTAGCGTCCTGCTTGGAACAAGCAATCCCAACGATTCCAGTATTTGTGGATTATTTAGCATACCACGAAAAACCATAAAAACATATTTTACGAGAGCAAGGTTGCGCCTTACTTCCAACTTATAGTACCCAACCATCCCAATAACAAAGACTTGGAGGGTGTGTTCTTTGTGAAGAGTAAGTATCCACTAAAAAAAGGATTAAGAATGAGGATGAAGTATTGAGTATTGAGTATTTTTGGGAATTCCACCCCTAAAGGGGTAAAATAGGGAATGGAAGTTTATATGAAAGTCCGTCAGTTTTGAAGTTAGGATCTTCAAATTTTGTGTTTAGGCTGACGATTGAAAATTATACGTGTCTCAGCGTTTTTGATTATTCTACCCCCGAAGTGTTAAAAAGGGGGATGAAGGTAAGTAACTATGTTTGTTCGGTACGTTCCCGTCGGATATTTTTCGACATCCACGCGGGCTAAGCCGCGGGCAAAAGCTAGTATTAGTATAGATTCCGAACGAGGAACGTCGAACAATGAAGATCACAATATCCTACACTTATCATTGAAGCCATTGTATCGCTAATATCGTTACACGAGGTCGAACAATGCCAGGTAAACTATCGAACTATCGACCGTACAATAGAGGTTTACTGAAGCATGTTAGCTTCACAGCTTTAAGCACTTAGAACTACACTACATAGACATTATAGGACGTATTTATAACATTATGACGTTACATCAATTTTGTAAGCGATACGTGTACCGTCAAATATGAAATACACATCATCATCAGCCTAGCCTTTTCCCAAATACGTTGGGGTCGATTTCCAGTCTAACCGGATGCAGCTGAATACCAGTATTTTACATGGAGGGACTGCCTATTTGACCTGCACAACCCAGTTAGTACTGGTTGTCAGACTTTCGGGCCACTGACTACCTGTAACGACTGTTAAAGATCTAGAAATGACAGCCGGGACAAACGGCTTAACGTGCTTTCCGAGGCACGGAAGAAACTCGGTATGTAATAGGTGAAAAAAAAAACTTAAAACCAAAAACCTGAAACTGAAGGGTAAGCAGATGTCTACCTATGGTACACCCACATTTCCCAAATTATATCCAGATCAGTGTAACCTACGAATAGTTGGTGAATTAGGACGTTTTCTATTTGTAAGATGTCTACTACACAGATGTCCAAAAAGGTACCCAGTTCCGTCCAGCACCAATACGTTTTCTGAACAAATAAGCACTGAATTTTACGATGCCGTTTAATGTGGCACATAAACTGTTTTACGATTGTCCAGAGTGTTTTTATCAAATAGACTAGTGTTACGGTACATTTTATTTGCTTTCATGAGTGTGTGTAAGTAATTCATTACGTAAATAAACGTTCTGAAAGACATTACTGTTTCGGATACAAAATATTTAGATATCCAAGCCGAATTCGATTGATTGATGTAGAAATTACTACCCTAATTTTTTTGACTAAATTAACATTTGTGTATAGAAGTTTAATAATAAATTAACCTACAATTTATTATTAATCTTTTACTGTTAAATGTAGATGAGTGTTCAATATTTACCTAACAGAGGACCTAGACAAAGTGGTATTTTGTGAGTCCTCATTGATGATGGAAAAGTCAAAAATATATGGAAATATAACATTCAAAATTTTTTCATAAGCATAAGCATAATCAGCCTAATTATGTTCCCACTGCTGGGACGCAGGCCTCCTCTCTATGAGAGGGAATGGGCTATAATCCACCACGCGGGCACAGTGCGGGTTGGTAGATGTCACTTGTCTTCGAATTTTTGGTTCTAGGACATGCCGGTTTCCTCACGATGTTTTCCTTCACCGTTTTGAGAGCAGTGGTGATGAAATAACTTACACAAAGAGTTTTTCATACCGTAGTACCAAATGCTTTTTTTAAATCGAGCTGAAAATCACTATTGCAACTCTTCAGCATCTTATTATTTCTTAATTAACAATTTTGTTCTTTTAACTGACGATAAAAATGGAGGTGGTTTTCAATTCGACGAGTATATGTATTTTTTTTTTATGAATTACCACGCATAACTTTTTAGAGTGGTCAGATTTTTTATTTTTTTTGTCTCAGACGTATTCCTACTGCTTATTTTATACCTGGAGCTATCTGCGAAAGGTGAGATAAATTAATTTATGGTAACTAAGTATTTAAATGTGCTATGCATGTATGAGCGTACACAACATGACCACAAGCTGATTACGTGGTTTTACCTTATCAGGGAACTAAATCTGCGTGAAATCCGCTCACACCTACGTTCCCCATCGGCGTGGTTTGCCACACGTTATGTTTATTCATGAAAGGTTGATTAGACGCCCTGCTGGAAATATAATGTTAACATAACGTAGGAAACCCAAAGGAAAAATGGATGGATTATGTGAGGAATAATATGAAGGAAAAAGGAGTGAATGATAGCGTGACGATTGACAGCGGAGAATGGAAGAAAAACACATATTGCGCCGACCCAAATAATATGGGACAAGGGCAGGAAGACTATGATGGTCCAGGTAATACACAAGCAAGTACTCTGGTTAAACTCAAAAGGCTTAAAATATTACCTTCTTCTTCTTCGCCATGTCGATGATTCCTATAGTTATTTTTAATTAAACTAGTTTCGACCAGAACTCAGCCACATCGACGGTGTTGGTAGTGGCTTCGGACAAGTCCCTTAAAGCGCAGGTGGGGAGACAGGTCAGAAGGTCAATATTACCGTAAACTAGTTTACATAGTGTTGTTACTGTAGAGAGGTGATAAGGAAAGTTGCGAGGATGTTGATTTATGTATGTTAACTGTTTCATTCGTAAAGCGACTGCTGAGATTACTTGTGTGTGGTTCTGGGTTACATTCGAAGGTCAGGTAAAGTCTCCTCAAGTTTTTTAGTAACGAGGTCTGTCTATTTGTGCACAAGTAGTAAGTAGGAAGTGCTGGACGTCCGGCGGCGAGACGGGCAGATGACGTTTTTGCATTTGCTGATAAAACCTGGATGAGGCTGGCATAGGAACTACAAAAATTGACATCATTAAGAAAGAGTAGACAAAAGCTACCGCTGAAGTATCGCGAACTTTATACAATGCAGTACTCGGGCACCCTCCAAGAAAAAACAAAAAAGCGGGAAGTTGGAAAAGATGGCGGAGTTTTTTGTGGGTATCAGCTCCACATAACCACACCGCCCCCGGACGGTGTTGTAAGCGGTAGGCATTTTCTTCCCGGGGAAAAAAAGAGCTTACTACACACAGCAGTGATTGAAGTCGGGCTGTGGATGATAATGATGATGATAAAAAGGACTAAGTGCGGAAACCAAAACCCTTAACATAGAACATAGAGGATGATGAACAGTGGCAATAGTTTCGCCTACTATTTGTATTCATAATAAATGATAATTTAGCAAACAAATTGTATGAACTAAATAGTGTGGGTTAATTACAAATTAGTCTTGCCCAAATAGTTTGCCGTGTTGGTCTGTTGGGAGACCAAGTTCTGTGCCTACTGACCGTCTCTGGACTGTTATTAATCTATATTAAATAGTGTAGAATGGTGTTGTTAGAGCCGTCAACGATTTAAGAATCAAAACAACTATTATACTCGTAATACAATATCACGCCTGTTCCTCGAAAACGTAAGGCAAAGCTTTGCCTAAAGTACACGCCCCAGTTATGTTTAAGTCCCTATGTAATTGGGGGTTGGCCGATTGCCATCAAGCGGTCACTAATCCAGACTTCAGTCTGCTACTGAGAAATACCAGATGGCAAAACCCAATAACACTTTGCCTGACCGGGGAATCGAAACCAAAACCTCATGCTCAGCAGAAGCGTGTGCGGCCATTAGACCTACGAGGTTGTCAAAACAAAATTCATAACTGTCTATTAACATTACAGTCAAGAAACCGATGAGTAATATCGAGGCCTTATCGTAGAAAATTGAAATAAAATATTAAGTACCCAAATAAATCATATTTGGACAGAAGAAAATAGCTCTGAAAAGAATTATTCATTTGTGAACTAGAAATAACTTTTACAATACGTTTCAGCCGATTGAAAAAGGAAAGAAATTTCTAATTCCTTGGTATATTTTGTTCGATTATAAAAAAAAAAAACCTCTATTACAGATTTGGATAATATTTAGGTACTAGGATTTCATTGATACCTAAGGTCTTGAGTAACAGTAAGAGGGGTAATTGATCCATTATAACTTCAGTCGTGATGCGATGATAGCCCCTTCTTTAGGTACAGAAAAAATTGTCCTAAGCGATAATCACCCCCATGGAAACATCCAACAAATTTCAAAATTTAAATGAGCCCCGACACAAAAATAACTCTAATAAGTAAAAAAATAAAATGTATTGGTGTACCCTTTTTTTTCGGATTTTAAATTATCAAATGACCACTCGGGGCGGAGCGGAAGGGAGTGTCAGACTTGTACTGACTAAAACCCATCCATGTTCCTTCTTTGCCCTTTGTGTTCCTGGGCCACGGTATCTCTTTCGAACAGTCCCGCAGCCCTGGCAGGCGTCGGCCCATACGGACCCCTACTTATTTGCACGAACAAATAAGTAGGGGTCCGCATGTTTTTGTTTTTTTTTTATTTACACGAACGCGCCGTCGAAACAGCTTGTCGTCATAAGACGGCCGTGCTCTGAGCTAGCCCATAACTCGCCGTCCACAGGCCCGCGCCTACGGTGGCCGGGAGCCACCACGTGACCCCCGACGCCCAGGGCGTCTCCCGCGGCGGCTGGGACGTGAGGTTCTTTCCCTCTCACGTCCCGCCACCTCCTTCACTATCATGACTGCTTCGCAGAAGGTGGTGACGGCTTCCCATTCCCTCTCGCTCCGGACCGTGGCTTGGACCAAGGCCGGACGCGAGAGATCGCCGCCGCCAATCGCCGCTACGAGGACACGGCGGTGTTCCGCCCAAGCGGGGCAGACCTCCACGGTGTGCTCCACCGTGTCCTCCGGACGATCCTCCCAGTGGGAACACCCGGGCGATTGGTGTGCGCTTTAACTTTAATTATAACCTAGTAATATTTTGGTCAAAGCGTTGTCGTCGTTGCGTCGGTGTACCACTAATCCCTTATAAACATAAAAAAACCCCATCAAAATCGGTGTATTCGTTTGCGAGCTACGATGCCACAGAGAGACACACGGATATGCAGATACACACGGATATCCCTCTTTTTCCGTCGGGGGTTAAAAATGAATCCCATGTGTTAAACCGTCATAGTCTTCCGAAAATATTACAGACACGCTTTCGCTTTTGTAATATTAGAATGAATTGGACGAATAAAAAGGAAGCCAACGTCGAGGTTATTGTAACCGGAATTCGTTTTCACATGTTTATAGGCCATTTATATATCTATCTTTTTATACATCATTTATACTGTCTGTAAACACAATCGAGATTCATATCAAAGTCGGCTTCGCTGTTGTCGAATTGTTATTCAGGTTACATAAATGAGCTTTTTATCATAATTTTGTATCTTCACTACCGTGGGTTATAATTTTCCTGTCAGATCCTTCAAAGTCATTACCGTAACCGTCATTACCGTGCGTAATTACAATTCCATGGAAATATTTTTATTTTATAATGGGAACGAACTCTTTTGTTTTCTTTTTTCATGCGTTTTCCTGACGTAGTACTGACTTATAATGGGTGTAAAAGTACCCTCAACGAAGCCGAAAAGCACTTGTTCTCCCCGTCATTGCGCACTTTTTTTTTGTTCGAGACCATATCTTCTAGTTACGGAGATATTGGGGGTCAATGTTTCAATAATTTCACAAGTTTTTTTTTTAAGTACATGTTTGTAATGTTATAACTTTACTTGAAATACTTCCACGACCCCCGTACTATTTAATGCATCAATCAGTACAATGTTCAGAGTGCAGCACATTTTCAACTTCGCTAGAAATTATTTTTCATTTTTCAACAAAAAGTCTTTGCTAAAGATGTTATAATTTTCGAGAATAGACTTATTATTCACCTTGGAATCTAGCCAGAATTCATCTGTATGGCTAATGGTACATGTATGATGTATGGAACATTGTATTGTGAAGAAAGCTGAACGGAATATGAATTAATTCAGATTATTTCGCGTTTTCCTTTGCGATGTTCTTTGTATAGCGTTAGATTTTTTTTTAAATATTCAAGATGATTATTTTGCTACTTATCCAGACCTAAAGCTATTACTAATTACATTAGCAAAGTTCTTCGGTCCAAGTAAAAAAAAGGTAATTATAATCGCCGAAACTAGCTTTGATGTTAACAAAAAAACTTCTTAAGAATAAAGGGATAGTGGTAATTAATTTATTAATTAGAACGACTTAGATTAACATTCAAATAACCTTTTCAAGAGTAACTGCTAAGAGATACTTACTAATAATCTTAACTAATATTTTATATACAAAAGTAACTCTGTCTGTCCTTGATGAACTTGATGAATGACCTTTTCACGCTTTAATTGCTGAGCGAATTTCGATGGAAATTTTAATCATAATCAGTAGACAATAATAATTTAATTAATTCTCTTGCTAGGCGGTTGGATCACGGACCTGATTCAGAAGGGAGTACTCCTCGATACGGCCCGCATTATGAGGAAGTTTCTGTCTCTGGCCGTGGCATAATTCCTGACCCCCTCACGGGCGAATCCGATGAAAAACCTAGTTAACAATAACAACAATGGTTGCTTTCATAAATTAAGAATCAAGCTTGAAGGTCATTTGAAATAAGAACCGCACAAATTTTTGTTTTTAATCCAACCGGCCTGCAAATAAAAAATAAATATTACGACATAAAACCTCTTTGCCTTGATCGTCCCTTTCACTCCGTTATCGAATAAAAAAGTTTCAACCAGAAGTTACCGAGGATCAGAAGGAAAGTATGTCAATTATGTTAAAACTTTTGATAATAACCCGAAGCGATGACGTTGACGTACCGTTAACTTGGTTTGCGACTGAGAAATGCTAATTCCGGGATTCTGTAAAGTTTGTTGGAAAACGTTGATCAATGAATGGTATTTGAAGGTCGAAAATTAATTTCCGTGAAAGAGCACGATTTAGGATTACAAAAAAACACGTTATATGGTGACGCTGGAACCAGAGATATCTAGGGCACAACAGTATCTAAGTGCACCTGATTACTTAGATCAGTGTGGCATGGCCTTCAGTTTGCAGACTGCACCAATACTATTGTGATCCCTCAAGGAGGAAAACACTTAAGAGCACTTAGATAAGTGTGGCATGGAAGAATTATGATTTTTCAAAGCCATTCTGTAATACCCTCCGTATTGGTAAAAATTTCACTTAGAACAGTCTGGTTCCAACGTCGTCGTCATAATAGCATACACCGATGCACAAACGGTTCCCCGATTGCGCGTTGGTGTCGCTACCACCCTGTATACCCTGGAGAAGAAGGGAGTACCTTAGCACACCGGCGATACTATAGTAATCCTGGGATGAAACTGATTGAACTGACGTAACACAAATCCAGATTATTGGCTGATACCTGATACTGAAAGAGTCTAAATAGAAATCTGTACTAATATTATATAGAGGTAAAATTAGTTTGTTAGTTTGTATGTAGGGGGGTTTTATTTTTCTATTGTTTGGTCGGTTGTATATAAAAACCCCAGGATTTAGGAAGGCATAGTAAAAATTTATTTGTTTCGCAAGATGAATTTAGTATGGTAATTGATTCGTTATTTTGGTATTCACCATTTACAAATACTTATTTTATCAGCCTGTTCTTTCTCACTGCGGGTCAAAGGCCTCCCTATGGGGGGGGGGGGTATGTAGGGGGTCATCTCCGGAACTAATAATCCAATTCTAAAAATTCTTTCACTGGCAGAAAGCTACATTATTTGTGAGTGCTACAGGCTATAAATTATGTTTATATCATGCATATTAGCCGAGCTATCACAATTTTTGCGGTCGAAGTCGCGGGCGATGTGCTAGTACGATATAAAAGTTTGCGCAACCTGGAAATCAAACCAACTACCGGGCATAGGATTCTTCCCCATTGTCAGCAGTCGGACTTGCGACCACTGTGCTAGACCAACGAGACAGAACTTGTATTTTTTTTAAAGATACTAGACAAACAAACTAGATCTTATAAGTCATTTCTCGTCTCACACTGCAACACATTTGAAGTGGGTACCTAAGTTATAAACATCGTGACCTAGTGAGGCGAACGTGTGAGGTCGAGTTAAGTCGCCAGTTAAGTTTAACTTCAGTTCAGCTTTGTTGTTAAAGACGTTAAACTTAGTTTACGAGCTTGATAAGGTAGGATCACGTGGGCTTTATTGGATTACTAGGTCTGTAGAATAGATACTTCGATATATTTTAATTTATTAAACTTTCTTAATCAACACTCTTAATGATTTTTCTAAAGCGCCATCAAAAATCTAAATAGTATTAAAAGCAAGTAGATGTCTAATGGATGTTTGAAACTGATACTACATAAACTTATACTTCACTTACGGGATATCTTCCGTGATTGTTCATTATTTTAAGCTTCCGATATTTCGGCACTCAACTCGCGATCATGGCGCTTGCAACAGCGCGGTAATAATGAACCATCACGGAAGATATCCCGTAAGTGACAGTATAAGTTTAATTGTAAACCGTGATACTACGTAGGTGTACACTTACACTTACTTTGTTACGATTACCTAACTCACCTACTTTGTTTTATTTTTTTGATACAGTAAAAAGTTATTAAAACTAAAAATGTTAAATAACCGCGAATACGTAAGAATTTAAAGCTTTAAGCTATTCGCGCGAAATTCGCATCAATTTTATTTTTACAACTTCACTCCTTGCATAATATACTTCACCTAACTCCGTGGACTAAGCTCTTATCGTCTCCATTTTATCTTTCTGAAATACCACGTCGTCGTCGGAGACGTCTAACTAAATACTCAAGTTATTTACTTAATTAAGACTTCACTCAGGATTTCAGGAATGTCTGTGCTGTGCGCTTTAGCTTAGCTAATTCGGGGAGTTTTACTTCGTGCATAGCAATGCAGTACTTAACATTCCCTTCAAAATACTGCAGTAAGATAAAACAGATCTTAAGTTCTTCGAATAAGGTACTAACTCTAGCTCCTTTAAAGTTTGTAATTATAGCTCAATGAGGAGTTATTCTGTAGATATGTGCAGCCGTGTTGTGTTATCAATCGGTCTACGTTACTATGCAGTAAGGGACGCCGACTCTAAACCGGTTACCACGTATTCAGTAGTAGTAGTAACTTAGTAGTATGGAACAGTAGATTAAAAAAAAATTACTGATGAATAATTTCTATGTGTTTCGAATGATGTACATACGTATGGAACAGCAGTTTTTTTTTTTTTAATTACCTATGAATAATTTCAAAGTGTTCCGAATGATGTACATACGTATGGAACAGCAGTTTTTTTTTTAAATTACCTATGAATAATTTCAATATGTTCCGAATGATGTACATACATATGGAACAGCAGTTTCTTTTTTTAAATTACCTGTGAATAATTTCAATGTGTTCCGAATGATGTACATACG
This sequence comes from Noctua janthina, assembly GCA_963576755.1. Classification (NCBI taxonomy): domain Eukaryota; kingdom Metazoa; phylum Arthropoda; class Insecta; order Lepidoptera; family Noctuidae; genus Noctua; species Noctua janthina. Next base: position 14,974,160 of record OY755055.1, read on the forward strand.
TATGGAACAGCAGTTTCTTTTTTTAAATTACCTGTGAATAATTTCAATGTGTTCCGAATGATGTACATACGTATGGAACAGCAGTTTCTTTTTTTAAATTACCTGTGAATAATTTATATGTGTTCCGAATGATGTACATACGTATGGAACAGCAGTTATTTTTTTTAAATTACCTATGAATAATTTCAATGTGTTCCGAATGATGTACATACGTATGGAACAGCAGTTTCTTTTTTTAAATTACCTGTGAATAATTTCAATGTGATCCGAATGATGTACATACGTATGAAATAACAGTTTTTTTTTAATTACCAATGAATAATTTCTATGTGTTCCGAATGATGTACATACGTATGGAAGAGCAGTATTTTTTTTAAATACCTATGAATGATTTCAATGTGTTCCGAATGATGTACATACGTATGGAACAGCAGTTTTTTTTAAATTACCTATGACTAATTTCAATGTGTTCCGAATGATGTACATACGTATGGAACGGCAGCTTTATTTTTTTAAATTACCTGTGAATAATTTCTATGTGTTCACAATGATGTACTCAATAACTGATAACCTGTATACAACAACAACAATATACAACAAACAATATTACAACATTATGACATGTTCAGAATGTTTAAGCTCTTGAAATATTCTGTGTTCAAGTATATTTTCTGGACTGTTATTAAAAATCGTCAGAAAGATAGAGTTTCGTCTATCAAAATATAATATTTCTGAAACAAATGCTTGTCTTTTTTTTTAAAGCTACCTTAATATACACCTGACAATAGGCTTATCATAATTACGTATACGCTAAATGGTAAACCGCATAACAATCAAATTAATAACGACCAGCCGAGCCGTATGTAATTGGGTCGTAATTCATAGGTCTCGCACTAACCACGTTAATGAATCAAAGGAATCAATAGGACCGTCAATTAATACGTAATTAAGGCATTTTGAACCCTATTTTGAGAACAGTTCAGATTCTGTTTTAAATTTTGCTTGTTTTATATCTAATAAATGACACCCTAGTGTGTCACACATGACCACCCTAAAAAGCATAGAATGCAGCTGCTGCGGCCAGATAGCAATGTCATCATTACTGTCACAGCTGTTTCTCGTGATTTTTTTCCACATTCAAGTCAAAATTAAAATATTTTCTTTCACATAGGCCTACATGGTCACTTATAAAACGTTCAGAAAAAAGTGCACGGTTGGGGTTGGTCGTTTCCTGTGGAGAAGAACCGGCAAGAAACTTCATGGTCCAAGTCACATGCATTACGTAATTATCTCGAATAAAAAGTATCTTCTATCAGTTTGCGGATCTTGTTTAAGCTGTTTGCCGAATGTTGACAAAATCAGCTCTGCAGTTTAAGCGTAAAGCTACAACAAACGAACAAACAAACTTTCGTATCGGATTCGTCTAGCATGAAGTCCCAATGGTGGCTGACGATCAAAAACTTTAACATTTTCTGGGGTAAAATGACCGTCATTACGAATTTATGTAGCAATTCAAAATAGATTTGACCATTGCATGATAAGTGGGATCTGCATTATTGATAATCTTTTTTTATATCAAAGCGTGAACACGAAAGGGCTTAAGACTGGTGGCATTTCGGTTATGCGGCAAACGATAAGGAAGTAAATCTTGATGACCAAAGGGGGAACCAGACAAGTGGTGCGGAAGTGATGTGGTGCGTATCTCTACTATGATTTTCAGCAGACTAAACATAAGTTTTCAATAGCCTGTCAATCCTAGGTTGTTTCCACCATTTCATCAACGTATTATAATGCCATTTTACCTAGGCTGTCTTAGAATTGGCTTAGAGCAACCAGAGCGAATCAAAACACACATTGCCAGTAATTACTAAAATAACATTTTTACAATCGATTACAATTTTATGGTTATCTTAGCCGTGAGATTCCCACTGCTAGGCAAAAGCTTCCCTCCATTTTATATAGTCACCCAAGTCGGCCGGACCAAAGACAATCTCTGCAGATGGGGGTTCATGGACGGCTCAGACCTCAAGTGCGTATGCGGGGTGTCCCCACAGACAATGGCCCACCTTCCATCTTATGCCAAATCACCTGCGCACTTGATGATCTGCTTACTGCATCAGTGAGTGGGGTTCGCGACGCTGAGTTTTGGGCTAAACATAACATTTGAACTTTTTGCCTTCGACACGTTAAGAAGACTTGTCACTGAAATTCTCAGAATTAGTTTCTGAGATCGCGCTAGCATCACTTACAATGGTTACGTGATTTAATGACCAGCAGTGTTAGACGATGCTAATTGGCTTCTCAATTATGGATAGTTCTAGGCTAGCGTCTAACACAAAGTAACTATTACAAATTCATGGCCTATGAGTGTATTTAGTTCGATGAAAACAGTGCTTCATGCATTGTGATTACTAACAAGATGTTGAACTTATGATGAACGCACAAGCGCACGTTAAGTCGGTATGATGTGAGTAGATATTGCCAGCTAATACCTACTGTGAAAATTAAGCAATACCTTCGCCTGATTTTCATCAAATACCAACTGAATTAAGTTTCAAACATCTTCTTCTCTATCGTGTGGTTAGAGTCTAACCTAGGTATCATAGTTTTTATGCCGACCGTGGGTCTCTGATTTGGTTTTAGCCGTCAAGAAATATCTCTCAGGCATGCTGGTTTCCTCACGATGTTTTCCTTCACCGAAGCAAGTGATAATTTTACAATACGCACATGAAAAATCAGAGGTGCGGGCCTTTGTTTCGAACTCGAGACCTATGACTTGGCAGTCCGACGGTCAGTCCACTAGGCTTTCAAGGCTATACGTTTCAAACATACATGACATAGATATCCGTGTGACCAGTTCCTCTCATAAGAAGTTCTCAGAGGAGTTATTTGTCTCAAAAATGGAAACATTACAGGCTGATTATGTGTGAATGATTTCTAAAACAATAATACAATGTAGAATGCAACTAGACTCCTGGTTAAAATCACAAAATTATGATGAAACAGAGAAACTCGTGGAAGTTTAAAACACTCATCACACACCCAAACAAAACCACACACAACACACATTACCACAAACACCCCATGCACACCTCATTAACACTCTCCCACACACCCATTCACCCTACACTCACCACATTAGCTCAACGTTAAAATACATCCCAAATCATAAGTCCTGTACTGTTTATTTTCTTATTTTTTTTATCTTATTTTTTGTTTTTATTATTAATTAACTGAATCTAAATTAACTTATGGAACATCATTCCAATCTGTATTTGGGGAAGGGCGTTGTTAGCTGCGCTACACTTTATACTTTTGCAGTTACCGTCGTTTTACTTATTCTACATAGTAGTCTTATGTTTTTGTTTCGAAATAAACATTATTATTTATTTATTACCACAATTAGCGTTCTTTTCCACCTGCTAGCCAATACGACCACTTTTCCAGAAACGAAAACAAAGCAACCCCAGTGCATCCACGTGCAACGTTACGTCTATAGAAATCAAGTCGAGCGCAGCGGACGCTTTGAGTCGGAACCAGCGACAAATTGTTACAGATAGGGCTGCCGTAAACAGCCCTTTCAATATTTTACTTCAAACCAAAAAGAACCTTATACAGATATAAAGATCACTGCCATTTAGATAGTGTTCAAAGTAAGAAGCGAAATAACTGTGGAAAGGCTGTAGGGACTAGAAATAATGAAACTGTCAAAACGTATTGCGGTTTAGAATTTAATCAATTGACAAAAAGGTTTTGACAGGGTTGCCAATGTTGACACAACAGAAAACTGGAAATCCAAAATGTCAATTCGTTTTGTGTTTTAGAATTTAATCAATGGACAAATAGGTACAGTTTCGCTGCGAGTGTGAACCATAGAAAACTGGAAATCGAAGCCATGTTTTGGAATTTTATCAAAAGACGAAGAGTTAAAAACAGTGCTGCGAGTGATACTATTGAAAACTGGAAATAACGAAACTGTCAAAAGAATTGTGTTTTAGAATTGAATCAATAGACAAATAGTTATGATAGCGTTGCCCCGTAGAAAAATGGAAAATGAGAAACTGTCAATACATGTTGCATTTTAGAATTTAGACAAAAGGAAAATGTTATTCGACGTTGCGATGCGGTGCGAATGGCTTTTGTGCTAATACGATTTCCATGCATTCTTGGTTCCATTGCAGACAATACCTTTTCTGGAAGAGAATTTTTGAGAAATGTTTCTTTAAATGTAGGAATTTCCTACTTAGAATACATATTTTCTTTCTGTTTCAAAATTAATCAACTTTTTTAGAGGCTAACTTTTTAAAAAGCTTAGAGCTGCTAAATTCAAAAAAACCAACTTATGTAGGTTAGGTTACCTACTAAATTAATTACTTCTTCTAAAGGAAAACAGTCTGTGGTAAAATTTTACCAAAATCAGTAAGATCAGGAGCCCAGCTTGTTCCTTTATTTGTTTTTTTATGCTATATTATATTAAATTTAATATAGTAAATGAATTATATTAATATAATATAGCATATATATAGATTTTTAATAATAATATTTATAATAATATATAGTTTTTGCACATTTTTTTATTCTAGCAACCCTATCTCACAAATCTAGACCGCGTCCGATAGTCTGTACACTAGATAGACTAGGCTGAAAGGCCCTCCGTCAGCTTTAGTTGGTCAAGTACTGAATGGGCTTCAGGAAAAGGTTGCAACTGAACGTTACTGTTACATTTTACTGGAGAAAAGTTAGCCATATTGACATGGTGTACTTTTAACAAATAGATTGTGTTGAAAATAATTTTATGCCATCAGCAACAACATTCGGTTAACACTTTAACTTTTTAAATCTAAACTGAACACGACATTCGGCAAACATATATGTTACGGCTAAAAGTCGAATTAAGGTTACACTTAGTTCTAGCCGGCTATACCTAGGTGCGGCCGGTAACAGTTGTTAATCATTTTTATTGCTAGGACACACCGACCAAATGGATTAGGTTAGGTTAGAACTGTGACCAAACATGCGCGAGCTGAGCGAGCATAGCGAGCACTGTCACGGCAGCGGCCGGCGAGCGAAACATCCAAATTGGTTGCATGTTCTAATATAACCGAAGATAATTAAGATACATCTAAGTTTAACCGGCTTCACATAGTTGTACCCGGCTAAACTAGGTTTAGCCGCACTTCGGCTATTAGCCGTAACATATACATTTCCAGGCTATACATTTCCAGTATAACATGGTATTGCTTAGTATAGATTTCCCGTATAATGAGAGATCCACATAAACCGGTTTTGTACAGCTTGATTGGTCGCCGTGCGTACAAGCAACATATTAAATACTTAGTGTCAATTTAGAGGTTAGATCGTTGAAAATAAATGTAGTAATACACTCGCTAATCAACTTTACTTGCAGACTGTATTCACAATTTTACAGCATGTGAAAACGTTTTCAGAGAATGTGTTCCTACGTGTAAATGTTTGAACAAACTTGCATTAAATATTGCAATTGCTGGCAAAAGTAAACACATTTCTTTGCTAGTACTCTCCTACACTTTGTTGATTTACATTTGTAACGTTTACCATTTTTCGTATAAAATAAAAATATATGTTAGTAAACACAATAAATAATATTTCAGTTTTTAATCAAAACCTTTCGGGTAATTAATAAACCACCTATTTCAGACACTGTGACTCGTCCTGTGTTTTGCATATTGGTAATTTATTAAACGCTGTTTTAGAGTTTCACGGTTTACAACTAAACTTATACTGTCACTTTCGGGATATATTCCGTGATTGTTCATTATTAAAGAAAAAAGAACCCTGAAGAAGAAAAGAAGAAAAAAGAAAAAAAAAATTAATATATCACGTACACTAGAATTATATTTCAATGTAATCTCCTGATAAGAATTTTGTGTGTACGTAAATAAATAGAAAACCAGTTTCTTAGTTTACTAAAATGTGTGAGTAATTAGAGATAACTGAAATACATTGTCCCAAAAATGGCACCACGTTTGTGCTAAATTTACTATTGTGTCGCTTCAAGCCCCAAGACTCGAAATAGTTTTAATGAAAACTGGAAACATCAATTTGCTAGAACAATAGTGGTAGCAAGCTACAATAATCCTCTTAAACGATCGAGGTGTGCTTTATTAAACAACGTGGAAGCCTTTAGTTCTACTGGATATATCTGGGTTCTTGGTGTTGAGATATTAAGGAATTTAGCAGCTTTGATTTGGGGCTAAAAAAGGCTTTGTTTTTACTTTTTATCATCATCTTTTCCCCTTATTCCAATTCATTTGAGGTCGACGCAACTTGTCATCAACGGTGACGAACGACGGTGGCGATGTTTTTACGGGGAAGGAAAACATCGTGAGGAAACCGACATGTCCTAGACCCAAAACTTCGAAGACGTGTGACATCTACCAACCCGCACTGGACCCGCGTGGTGGATTATAGCCCATTCCCTCTCATAGAGAGGAGGCCTGCGTCCCAGCAGTGGGAACATTAATAGGCTGATTATGTTTATGCTTATGCTTGTGCAACATGTCTTCTTCTTCCATACTTCTCTATTACTCATCATCTCATCAGACACCTCCTTTCTTTCTTCTTTTTGGTTTTGTTTTTACTTTTAATATCGGTGTAAATATTGGTCTTACCGTTTTTAGTAATTAGTCTTACCTAGCCTTTTGCCAACAGTGTTAGATCAGCTTGCTGCCTAACCGCGGAGGCAGCGGCTGAATACTAGTGTTTACAAGGAGCGACTACCTATCTGGTCTCTCATCCCAGTAACTTGGTCACACGATAGCGATTACTCTCCGAAAAACTGACTTTCTGACTTCTGTGGGCAGACAGAAATCAGAAAGTCGGTTTTTTTTCGTATCGACTGCCAAAGATCTACAAATGACAAGGTTTAACGTGCGAATACAGCTTCGTAAATTCCCTGTTATTTCAGTTTCCAAAAATATCTGAAGTAATATCGTCTCCTTTATTAAATAAATTGAGTAAGTAAAGTGATTCATCAACACTGTCGTAATACCAAGGAGACTTCTTGCGTGGGTGACGAAATATGAAATTATGTTACATCTTCATCTTCACAAATTTGTAGGTTAAATCCGTACACAGAGTATAGAAATAGACAAGGTACTGAAATAATGAATAATGAGACATGGATTCGTATATTATTAACGCTTTTATTAGCTTCAGCTGCAACTATTGATGGGTGTGACCCGTACTTTGCCTAGGTTCTCCACCTGGAATGAAGCACGGGTACTTAGCGTGGGGATTTCTAGTCCTGTGATCATACTGATGATCAGTACAGTTAATAAAAATACATAATTTAATTAAGTGTAATCTATAGGATTTATTTTATTGATTTTTTCCAAAAAATTGCCCAAAGGAACGCCTTCTTCCAAGCAACTCAAGATTTTGGTTCTCCAAGTTAACTGAAATTGTCTTGTGTAAATATTATAATCCAACTAAAGTACTAAGTAGGCTAGTATAAGTTCAAGTCGGTATGTATATTAATCATTCTGTTAGGTATCATAGTTGTAAGTCGAAAATAAAGAAACTAAATAAAAAAACAAATTGAAAAAAAAAACATATAGGTTAATTTGGACCCGGTTTCCGAGGATAAACTGCTCCTGCATTCGGTAAGACTGGAAGCCGACTCAAACATAGTTTGAGAAAGACTAGCCAGGTAGTGATGACTTCATTGACAATCTTGTCACTCTCTCTCTAATTTCCCAGCTGTTTCTTTCCGTATCCTTCATCTCTTATTGTGTAGGTGCGCTACAGTGGTGAAGGTTCCACTCGATTCCTACCGGATTCCCTTTGAAAAATGGCAGTCAGTATTCTATAGACAAATAATATGTATAATCAGATTATAGATATACAACATTATTTTTAGTATATGCGAAACCTTAATATAGTTTGTTCAGAATAAGTAACTGAATCGATTCCAATAATTTTTAAACCATGTTTTATTTTGTCCGAAAAATATTTATGAAAAGTTACAAGTTAGACACCGAGCGACATTAAGTACCTATAGCAATCATTTAGGTACCTACTGCCAAATTATTATTATCAATGAGCTCAAGACGACGCTGGAGGCCTGCGCGCAGGCGTGCTGCGTGGTGACCACGTTTTTGTGTAGACAACCAGGTAACACAACAAGCTTATAACTTTGTGTATTTTCATGATACAGTTTTGAAATTTTGTACATAGATTCTTTACATAAAAATACTAGACACGTGTTTCACGTTTCGCATATACTAAAACTAATGTTGTACACTTCGGCTGTACCTGTTACAAAAAATATCCCTTCGCTACTGGTGCGCTATCCATTCCTCTAGTTACTACCGTAGGTTAACGAGAGCAGTTAGGTAAGTAGGATAATGTCTCTGTAAGTTATAAAGTTTAATTATCCAGCGACCTTAAGCACGGAACGACTAACCCACTGGTTATCTTCTGGAGACTAATTAAATTACGCAGGGTTACAGCTACAGAACAACTACTGATGCTGCAATAAGTCACGTACGCCTGTAACTTCTATATTTTTTCATCTAGGTATAATACAGGGTGCAAAGACACCGACGCGAAAACATTAGTGTTCAGTACATCCTTCTGAGCGGCCACACAGAAATTTTTAATCGGTTATTAAAAAGAAAAATTATTGTATATCATTCGTCCTTTTGTGTAGTTCCTCTGTAGGGATTACCCACGGGCTTTAATTAATTTAAAAAAATAGTTTTATTCGTCTGAGTAGTGTATGAAAATGTGCAGAATAGAAGGGACATCGACTCAAAAACGTATTCTGTTCATTATTCCAAAAATTTTCATCGGTAATTAAAAAAAACAGCTGTTTCCTACAAAAGTGCAATTTTTTTTTAAATTACCAATGAAAAAATTCTTATGCGGGGCTCCAAATGATGTACAGGATATGTGGTAACCGTTTTCGCGTCGGTGTTCTTTCCACCCCGTGTAATAAGTTTATTGTCGACATATTGAAAGGAAAAGCTTAGTTTTTGAAAATTTGTGTCATTACACATTTTTAGATGCCTTCAAAAAATGAAAAAGAAAATACTCCTTTTTTAATTTTGTGTCCTTTATTTTAAAGTAGATTTAATTTATCTTACTAATATTATGAATCCGAAAACTTTGTGAGGATGGTTGGACGGATGTTTGTTATTCTTTCACGCAAAAACTACTGAACGGATTTGGATGAAATTTAGCACACAGATAGTCTACCTGGGTAAACACATAGGATATTTTGAATTCCGGTGGTATGATCCCGTGGGACAATTATGGAACTCCACGCGGGCGAAGCCGCGGGCATAAGCTAATTTATTTATAAACAATCCACATTATGAATTGAACATTAACTTAATTATTATTTGTACGCTGAAAAAGTTACACGAGATTTGACTTACCTTCATTCTCAAAAATAGACCTAGCTAAGATATTTTGTGTATTTGACTACAAAAACACTAAACTCGTATCCTACGAATCAACTTAACAAAAAACAACAATTAATAATTTTTTACTATCTACCAAATATACGAGAATACGTAAGACATAGGTAGGTGATGTGAAACTAGCCTATGTATCAAATAACAGAACAATAACAAAAAGATTACTCAATCTCCAACAGCCTCCCATACTTGTACCACTATTAGGGTTGCCACCTTTTTTATTGCAATTAAAGTATCTTGGTAATTATTAAAACTAAAAAAAAAAGTACATTGTGTCAATATAAAGTATTTTAATCAATTTCATTTTCTTTATCCTTATTTTTAAAAACATTTTATTTTCTTTTCGCAAGCTTAATCAAATTATTATCGCTGCTAAACACTTGCACTGCATCTTTACAGTCTATATTTAAATTAAAGTAAATAAGAAATTATTTTTTTATCAGATTCAGAGACGCTTTGTTTCTTTCGTCTCGCCATTTGCTATTCATCACAGAAAAAAACTTTCTCTGTAAATACTGACGTAGCAGAAATAGACAGTAAAATTTTCAGGATAATTTTCATTTAGATTTTTTTTCTTTTAAAACGAGCGTTTAAGTGGCGCTGGCTACCTATTGATTCGGCACTAAGCGATAACGTCCCGTTTTAAGCAAAAATTCTTACGCTCAAATCACGCGAAATAAAATATTTTCGCATACTTTATTGTTCTCATAAAATATCGAGTACAAATTTCCAAAATAACGTACAATACTTTATTATAAAGTACGGGTGGCAACCCTAACCACTATCTCCAAAGATTCAGAAGTCTAACATCTTAATACGTCTGTCACGTACATAGATAGGCTGTGTATTAAAACTTTTCTTCATTAGTTACCGTCCTAGAACTCTAAAAGTGCCGAAGTTGACCGTCGGAAATATTCGGCTCTTGGCAATCGGCCGATCTAAGGATTTATTATCATTGCTGCTAATAAAACTAGGCAAACGGATCGGCCTGTGTTTTTAATGCGTGACTAGGCCAAGTGCTACAGTCGGTAATAAGAGGGAAGCAAGTAGAGCTAGCAACTACAAACGGGTTGGCGAGCAGCGAGTATGTAGTTAGAATAGTTATGTCGCCGGGTCATGAGTGAGTGTGCAAACTGTTTTACGTCCGTCACATCACCATATTAGGTACAGTTGAAAAACCAGCGTCGGGTACTATAGCTGCTCGGCAGTTTGCTGAACGGGTTCTATTTGGCGCAGCCGTGAGACACAATATTATCTTATTTTTTCTGTTTGGATTTAAGATTTTATTGTGCACTTGTGGCATATGCCAAATAAATATGTTTTTTTTCAAAGCGTAATTACTCGCTGGCAAACGTATGTACCGGGACTTTCTCAGTGTAGGATCTGGCAGCCAAGCAACCACAGCTGAGCGAGTACTACCTTTGAAATCTCTTGTTGCTGCTACAAACGAGAGTACTTGTCGGCGATATGAATGTGAATAGTAGGCGATCAACTATTTATTCTCTTTAACTGATTCGGGACGTACACCTGTTGTACGTTTCTTTAGCGAGATAATAGTAGGACAGGTGCTCATAAGAGAGGTGGATGGAGATATTTATAGGGTTGGGTTTTGTGAGAATTTACAACATCAGGTAACTCAACTACGTATGAGTAATTAGATTTTAGCAAGCGTAAGGTGGTACGCCCTCAGGCTCAGTGGAGTGACGATCTTCGCAGGGTGGCTAGTAACAACTGGATGAGATTTGATGAGAATCGAATTAAGTGGCGTGCGATTAAGGACGCCTATGTCCAGCAGTGGACTGCTGTAGGCTTATGATGATGAGTATTTGCATATCAGACAGAGCTTATGAAAAGCACAAATATAAACTTTTTAAAGAGAACCGTCGTTGTTATTTGATTCCAAAAATACGTGCAACCTCTAGGCCTTTAGGGTATTTGTTGGAAACATCCGGATAAACAAGAAAACCGGACAAAGTCCAGACAGGAGGCTACACAGCCAGACATGCCCAGACAAATCGAGACTTACTGTAAACCTTTCTTACAAGGTTATTGACATACATGCGTTACGGATAACGTAACAGTCAAGTTCAATCAAGGGCAAACATGTCCCAGCTTGCCCACATCATCTGGTTGTCACACAAACACTTGATAAGGGTCCTATCGCGATAGTTTCAACCCATCTCTATTGAGCCGGTGACGGGTACTGGTGACAAAAACAGGGATTTATTGTTTTACACAGATTTGTTTTCAAGTCCTTTTATTGTTTGTTGAAAGTGACTGACGGCTTGACGCTTTATTTTTACAAGCTTTTATTTAACTTGCAATTTTTTGTTAAGGTCAAATCTAATCTGAATGTTTCAGCTTCCAGTTTGGAAGCTAAAATTTTTATTTTGGACACACGTTTATTTTGGATGGCAATATGCATTCTCATCCAAAATAAGATTAGCTTAGTAACGTCATTCTAAATCTAATATGGCGGATTCCCAAAGATTAGTTATTCCCGGACTAGTTATTTTTTATGCACTTTATGATAAGGGTATCAATTAAAAGGGTTTACTGAGATCAACACATTTTTTTTTTTTTTAATTTAAACTTGTTTCTAGCTAGGTCTAGAAAACGTGTTGCGCCGACCCCAAGTAAAAAAGGATAATTCCAAGAAGATAATGATGGTGACGACCGTGCATTCAAGCCAGCTAAATCGTTACCACCGTTTTCCTTTTCCTTTCCAAAACAAAGGAAGTCAAACGAGACATTATTATGACCGATCTACCAAATGCAGGAAAAAATAAATGATGTGTAAACTTGACCAACGAGGCAGCTACTACCACGAATCTTATTCTGTGTATCTATTGTTGCAGGGTCCCAACTCCTCGTGGCTCAGTTTCCAGCACTGGCAGCACAAGCACTGGATCTCGGCTCGCCAGGTTACTGACACAAGGAGTCCGAGGGACTCCCGAGGACATGGCCATCGATACGCCTCGGAGACTCAGTTGGGAACGGTAAGTGGGATATATTAATGAAGGTGTACCAAACCAGACACAGAAAAATAATAAAATATTAAGGCAAACTTAAAAATCTTTCACATTTTGAAAATTTACTTCTAGGATCTTGGAGGAAAGAATATATTCTACTGCTGTTTTCATTAACACTAAGGTTCATCTGTGGCAATGGGCCGGCCATATTAGCAGTAGAACCGATGGCCGTTGGGGTAGACGTGTTCTTGACTAGAGACCGCGAATCGGCAAACGTAAGGAGGCGCCCTCAGTGGAGCGACGATCTTCGCAGGGTGGCTGGTTGCAACTGGATGAGAGTTGCTGAGAATCGAGTTGAGTGGCGTGCGATTGAGGAGGCCTTTGTCCAGCAGTGGACTGCTGCAGGCTGATGATGATGAAATGTCATCTAAATTCATGAATGCCTAAATACGATTGTGCTGTAGGAGCTAATGTACCAGCGTTCAAACTCCATCAATGCGCCAGTGTAAATAAAAACGGTCATCAGAATGAAGCTTTCGTTCTTGAGCATTCTATGGTCTACTAACGATCGGAAACGGTGAAAAATCATACATTATTTATCCAATACAATTCGTATTGTGCCCAGGTAAACTGTATTATTTTCTGTTCCTATAAAATGAAGAATAAATGCATAAAAAGTTGAATAGGCCTACTGAACGATATAGATTTGAAAAGGAAATTCAAATAAGATTGGACGGCACACCTCTACCCTCACAATATTATTGGCTTGACCTTTCTTTATCTGTGGTCCGCACAGAAAATACCATTTACTTTATGAATAGGTAGATAAAGTTTTATTGATAGAATTTGGGGAATGTTCCCCTATCTTAGTCATTAATATGGCCCTCTGGCTCCAAGGTATCTCAGAATAGGCATTAGAGACAAAAATAATGGTTAATTCATGCTTGCAGTGGTAATTTTCTTTTTAATGAAAATTGGAAAATAATTTTTCATTTTAGAAAATTTGTTTCTGTAGGCGATTTTACCAGTAGATCAAAATAAAACAACTCTTCTACTCTCAACCGTGCGTGTATGACCGTATGAACGTGGACGAGGTGAAAAGAGTAAGTAAGAAGCGCAGTAGACGGAATTCTGTAGTTTCTGACCCTTATGAAAAAGGCGTTAGTTTATCTATGCGTAGAAGGTGTAAACGGACCCTTCACGAAGCCGTCAACCAAGCGTTCTGTACATCAAACTAAGTAACTGTACGCAAAAATTATTGCTGGAAAACGCCTTTTTTGACAAAACAAAACATTGTGCTGATGTGGATGGATTGAATAGGACCGGGGTCGTGGAGGTATTTAAAGTAAAGTTATAAACTTGGAACTTTTACCTCCAATATCTCCGTAACTAGAAGGTTCCCAGGTATGGTCTAGAACATACAAATGATCGCAATGACGGGGAGAACAAGTGCCTTTCGGCTTCGTTAAGGGTACTTATACACCTATTATGTATAAAATAATAGTAATGCTGTAAGTAATCTTAAGTTTATCCGAATAACAACCTTACGACAAACTAGGCCGAACAAATAAGTGGACCGAACAAACAAATGAATCACGATTCTTCTTACCTGCGCCAAACAAGATAGACTAAGTTTACGATTACAGGCTGTTTTTTTGTTCCCGGCACTGTAGTTACCTATTACCGAGCAGTAACATCTATACAAATAAATTAAATTGAAGTGTCTGTTCGTAATTTCAAAATAACAGCTTTTTACTGAATGCATATGAAAGTAGGTATATCCGGTACTTATAAAAAAACTATTTATTTAAATTTTTGTCTCTGTCTGTCTGTTTTTCCGACTAATCCCCGAAACGGCTGGACCGCTTTTGATGGGACTTTTGGGTACTGGCATATAGTTTATGCTATAAGGAGTAATTTAGGCTTAGACTTTTACTTTAGAAAAAAGATTAGCGTTCCGTACAAAACAAACCCTTGAAATGGTTAACAAAATCCGATTCAAATAGAGAAGTTAATTTTTTTTTAATAATTTTACGCGGACGAGGGACGTGGGCAACAGTTAGTTTTATGTAAGAGTATAATGTTATTTTATTATACACGTAAAATAGTTTTCTCCGTGCCTCGGAAAGCACGTTAAACTTTTGGTCCCGGCTGTCAATTGTAGATCGTTGACAGTCGTTACAGGTAGTCAGTAACCTGAAAGACTGGCAACCAGTCTTAGCAAAGGGGTTTCGTATTGCCCAGTACTAACTGGATTGTGGAGGTCAGATAGGCAGTCGATCCATATAAAGTACATAGAAAATGCTCTTTCTCACTCTCACTTATAATACTGGAGTAGCTGTTACGGAGGAACATTAAGTATTACACCTAAGTTTATTTAAGTTACCTGACTTGTGTCGGGCTGTGCTAGACGCTCTAGTTAGCATAATACATACGTTTTGTCTAGACTTATCTGGAAGACAGAATGAATATGTCTAGAGTGAAGAATGGAGGTGAGGGTAACAATTTGTCTACACGATACAGGGAAAAAAATTGCTTATTCTGTTCTTGACTTGACGTGTGCAAGTTGCTTAGCTAAAATTCGTTTTAATAATTAATTTTCCTTTAAATATGATCCACATCTATGAAGACTGTGTGAGTTGCATTATATTTTTGATTATACATATATTAGTTTTGTAAGAAATTAAAAAGTTACAGACAGACAGAAAAACAAGACGGAGTTACTTTTTCATTTATAATATTTTTTTTTTTTTTTTCTTTTTTTTTTTTTTTTTAAAGAACGTTGCCCCACACTAGGAATTTCTCCTGTATCGTGGGTGCGTTTACAAACATTTAAATTCACATACACAAACAGCCAGACCCGGAACAACTACCTGTAGGCCATACAAATATTTGTTCCGTGCGGGAATCGAACCCGCGACACGAAGCGCAGCAGTCAATCGCTCAGCCACTACGCCAACCGTGCCGTCGATATTCATATTAATATGGTTATAATTATGATTAACAAACCATTAATTAAACCCGTTGAAAACTCACCTACGCCTACTATCACTTATTTTTTTTTAATGAACTAAGAATCATATAATGTAATAAAATGTTATTAGCATCGCCTCACTACAGTCTCGTTAACCTTTCACGGAGAGATGAGCCTGTAGATAAGCCGTTAGCAATATCAGGTGAGAGCTACTCGCCGTAATACCTGCTACCAACAGTACTTATTATTCTCTTGATATAATTCCGACAGTATCTACGTATTATCATAATAAAAGTTAACTGTTACCGGACATATACTGCTCTGATGGTAGTTGAGTGATTGAGGTTCTGGATTCCCAGATCAGGTAGTGTTATTGGGTAAGTGTTATTTTCACCAAAAATTCTTGAGTAGTAGCGTGGTGTTAATATTCGTGCCTGGTTGATAGAAATACGACGACAAGTTTGGCGCAGTGGCTGAGCGATTGGCTGCTGCGCTGCGTGTCACGGGTTCGATTCCCGCAGTTAACACATCATATTTGAATGCCCTACAGGTAGTTGCTCCGGGTGGCTGTTTGTGTATATGAGTTTAAATGTTTGTAATTGCACCCACGACACAGGAGAAATTCCTAGTGATGAGCAACGTTTTAAAAAATAGGCCCATGACGAAATAATACTCAAATTTAACTGACAAAATGACGATTTACTAAATGTCACACCTCTGCCTTACCCTTCGGGGATTACAGGCGAGATGTTATGTCATAAAAAGTATTTGACTAACAAATAATTCGCGAAGACGGATTCTTGTATTCAGAAAATTGTTATACGTAAATTCTCATTACTTATAGATAAACACTTTTGTTTATCCACCCGGAGGTATCCCAGAACAAACGATATTTATTAGAGCTATTAAAACAAATAACATATGAATATAACATTCGCATATTTTAATGTATTTGTTCGCAATACAATATCCTGAAAAGACATGCAAATATGAAAGTGTAGTGTTTTTCTGAAAAGTATTGTATTGTGTTTTTATAAGTTTTGACTCAATTTATTATGTTAATTTAATGTTCATAAACTCAACAGCAAACCAGCATTGTGCTTTGCAGTGCCCTGAAAGGGTTCATGTTCAAAAAATCCGACAGTAATATTGTAAAATGTGTGATGTGCATGAGAGCAAATAAATAAATAAACTAGTTTTCGCACGTGACTCCGCCTCTTGAAACCGTAATTAATGTTTTTCAAACATAATTAATGTTTGCTCTTGTATTTCTATTTACAGTTATTCAGAATTCACTGCTTTTGCATAATATTGCACTTTCAATTTATCATGATTATTTCAAAATGGAAGTTCAACATGCTAAGTGAAAGTGTAATTGAAATAACTGAATGCTTTAAAAGGGGTCTTTTAATCATCATAATAAATAACTTTCAGTATGGGAAATAAATTCACTGTATTTACGTTTTGTCCGGTTACGCAAAATGTAGCTGTAACCGCTATGCAAGTGAATTGCTTTTTGCGAGTTCAGGGTTTGAAAAGTTATATGAAATGTTGTTAATCATGATGAGTATAATGACTGAATGAAAATTGTTTTCAGTTATTCAAAATAAAAATTGTAACCGTATAAGTTAATAGGAACGTATTTAATGCACTAAAGGTGAAACAAAGTTGATATTACGTCAACCAAGCATTCTGTTTATCAAACTAAGTAACCCTACGCAAAAAATATTGCTGGGAAACGACTTTTTTTTTTGGTAAAAAATCACGTTTTACGGTAAAACTTAATGTAACGCACTGGAAACATTGTGCCGACAGATGGATTGAATATTAAACGAGTCATGGAGGTATTTAAAGTAAAGTAATAAAAATAAAAATTGTATTTAAAAAAAAAATCTTCTGAAAATGTTGCATTTTTGACGCCAAATATCTCCGAAACTAAAAGGTTCCCAGGTATGGTCTAGAACAAAAAAACTGATCACAATGACGGGGTAAACAAGTGCTTATGGCTACGTTAAGGGTACTTTTACACCCTTTATATTACAATGTATTAGGAAATACGAAAATAAAATGTAAAAGGCCGAAAAGATTTTTTTTTTTTTTGTAAAAGGCCGAAAGGCAGAAAATACAAGCTACAAAAATAACCATATTGATTGATCTTAAAACAATTGGTAACCGAAGAAGAACCGCTAATACGATCTTTCCATAATAATTATCTGCAAAATTAATATTCTTTTCGCCTCTGAAGTGGTTTCGACAAGTTTTTAATTAATACCTTTATTTTTACGCTGGAGAATTTGGCTCTCTGACAGGTTTTTATTTTTAAGTTAATCTATTTAAAACATGATATCCTTAGGCAAGTCCTGATCAAATGATTTTATAAATTTTGGCAGAATTTGTATAATAATCAAATTAATGAACCATACTCTTCGTATATTTGGCTAATTATGCAAAGGACAAAGATAATAATTCAAGCTCAGTAATCGAATTATTTGCATCCATTTCTGTATGACGGCTACAGCTATATTATTCGCCAGTTTTGTTAGGACACTAGTGAAAACTGGACTGACTTGTTTGAGAGCTTGAGGTTTTGGTTTCGATTCCTAGGTCGGGAAAGTGTTATTGGAGTTTTACATCGGAACATAATCCACGAAGGGTTATGAAGAGGTGTACATAAAACTATGTCCAGCAGTGGACGTCTTTTGGCTGAAGTGATGATGATGATGTACATAAAACTTCACACACATTTTGTCAGATATGTCTAATAACACGGGGGTAAGCCTATTGCCACCAACTTAGCACAAAACCAGTCTCCGTGGCTGCTACAGAGAAATTTCTAATGGAAAAACACAATAACACTTTGCCCGACCCGGGAATCGAACCCAGGACCTCATGCACAGCAGTCGCGCTTTCCACTACTAGACTAACGAGGCAGTCAGAAATCAAAAATTTCTCAGCCTTAGCCCGGAGACTTTATCTGTACTCAGTTGCTGCCATAAGCTCTAAATAGGCTTAATATTATTTGCGAAATGTCAATGTACTATCGGTAAAACTTCGCTTAAACCTTCGAAAATTAGAAAGATAGAAAACCTATTTATTATCACGCACAGGACAAAACACACATCATCATCATCATCATTTCGGCCGAAAGACGTCCACTGCTGGACATAGGCCTCCCCCAAGTGTCGCCACATTGACAAAACACACAAAAAAAATGAGTGGTATTTTATGTTTTATGTTTATGTTACTAGTGAAAAATAATGTTTTTGACATGGAAAGAAAAATTCGAGTGCGAGCAGGGTTTGAACCTGCGACCTTCCGATTCAGTACACCGGATGTGACGTGTTGGTTTAAGTTAGTTCGATACTTTCTTAAATAGATGGCGCTAACGTCACCGTAAGACGTTATTAATGGAACGAAAATTTCGAGATCTGTGAGCGGGGTGCGATGGTCTAGTTGGTTAAGGCATCCGGTGTACTGAATCGGAAGGTCGCAGGTTCAAACCCTGCTCGCACTCGAATTTTTCTTTCCATGTCAAAAACAGCTATGTTCCCTACGCAGGGTTTGCGTATAAAATATTAAAAATTAGTGAAAAATAATGTTCATTAGAACTTGAGTTTCTTTAACTCTGTACAAATAATGCGCAAACCAATAATGCTAATAACTCCACAATTTGAAACAGTATTTTCCACAATTTTATCATACCGATAATGCCGTAAGATCGTTTCTTTAAAAATACATAAAAACATCTCATCATTATTTATTATTTATTTTATTTTTTTACTTTTTTTTTATGTGTTCAGCTTCATCCGATTAGACTGGAAGCCGACCCCAATATACAATAGTTGGAAAAGAAGCTAGGCAGATGATAATGAGAAATTATACGCAAACCAATAATGCTGATTACTCCACAATTTGAAATAGTATTTTCTACAATTTTATCATACCGATAATGCCGTAAGATCGTTTCTTTAAAAAATACATAAAACATCTCATCATTATTCTTCAGCAAAGTAACAGAACAGGTTAACTTGTTACTTACAGAGAACAGTTTGTATTTTTAAAAGAATGTTTATGGACCTTTCAGTTCACTTTCTTAACCTTTAAAAACGGTTAAAAGAGTTTTTGCATGAAAAGTAGGCTTTTTGGTGAACATAAAAGCTGAGGTATGAATAGAAATTATGGAGGTCTACGTTTTAGGGTTCTACGAATCGTTCTAAGAAGTCAGTGCTTAAGTCATTTTTTTCGTATTCTTTGGCGTAGGTATATTTTTAGATGTTTAATATTCATATAACTGTATTATTCAGTTGTTTGAATATTAAACAACGGCGCCTCTAATATACAACTAACTCACATAAACACACTTTTAGCTTTCTCAAATAAGCTTTAGGTACCTACATGCTTTGCAAGAGCAACAAAGTAACGTATCTTTCCTCATTTCGTTACAATTACTTCAAGATTTTATTTATTAGCTAGCTTTTGCCCGAATTTTCGACAGCGTGTAGGTCGAAAATTATCCCACGGAAAAATTCTAATCGGATAAGACTACTCAGCATTCTATGCCCTAAACCAGATCTTGATTCTATTTGTGTGTGTGCATGACCGTGCGGTGTAAACGTAACACAAATACGTCGGTTTTAAAGGTAAAAATACCCATTTCACGTAAAATATTTTCATAATTTTTAGAATGTAGAAATTTATATCTACACCGTGACTTTTTAGTCGTCTTACAACAGCAGCCCACTTCATGTATCCAATGAATACTAAACATTCATAAAAAAAAATAGGTATTTATGAGATTTTAATAATTGTTCAGTATTATGACGCATGACGTAGTTAAAACACCCTGTTGGAGCGATGATCTACTGGACTCGAGTGCTGGGTAGGTATATGTTCTCCCGTTTGACACGTAAACATCATTAACAGGATGTTTCATAATTTTATTCAAATTTTTTATTATTTTTTACCAAAGTAGGGTAGGTAGGGGTTTTTTTTATCTTCCATAATAGGTACAAATACCTATTACGGAAGATAAAAAAAAACCCCGCTAAGAGCTATTTTATGTCGGGTATATTGAGTAGACGACCTTTGTAAGACGACGTTAAAGTCACGGTGTATAGATGTTACTAGTAGTGCTTGTTGCAATATATTTATGGATAGCCCAAAGCCTCTGATGATGATGATACCCATCCTATAAATAACTACATCCTTACTTCAGCTCATCTTTCTAAAGTTTAAAATGACTCACAACACAGCTTCTTGCAAGCCAAGCTACATACTCTCAGTTAATCTCGTAAATCTTCACGACAGCCTAATAAAACAGACCTAGTGTATACTGGAGGACATAAGACGGACACAAAGTAAACAAACAGTACAAACAATCTGGATCTGCTGGCGGATTATTTGTATGTTATGCTTTGGTTGTGTTAGTCTATGTGAGGAGCGACATTGTAGGACGATTGTCATGGTATTTTTGTTTTTTTTTTGGATGGGAAATCATCAAATGAACCCCCCCACTCTGGGCGGAGCGGAAGGGAGTGTCAGACTTGTACTGACTAAAACCCATCCATGTTCCTTCTTTGCCCTTTGTGTTCCAGGGCCACGGTGTCTCTTTCGAACAGTCCCGCAGCTCTGGCAGGCATCGGCCCATGCGGACCCCTACTCGGTTGCTGACATCTCTTTGAGGCGCGCGTGGAACACGAACGCGCCGTCGACACGGCCTGTCGTCATAAGACGGCCGGACGGCGAGCTAGCCCATAACTCGCCGTCCACAGGCCCGCGCCTACGGTGGCCGGGAGCCACCACGTGACCCCCGACGCCCAGGGCGTCTCCCGCGGCGGCTGGGACGTGAGGTTCTTTCCCTCTCACGTCCCGCCACCTCCTTCACTAGCATGACTGCTTCACAGAAGGTGGTGACGGCTTCCCATTCCCTCTCGCTCCGGACCATGGCTTGAACCAGGGCCGGACGCGAGAGATCGCCGCCGCCAATCGCCGCTACAAGGACACGGCGGTGCTCCGCCCAAGCGGGGCAGACCTCTACGGTGTGCTCCACCGTATCCTCCGGACGATCCTCGCAGTGGAAACACCCGGGCGTTTCCTCCCGCCCGATTCGGTGCAAGAACCTCCCGAAACAACCGTGTCCGGTGAGGATCTGCGTCAGGCGGTAGGTGAGGGCGCCGTGGCGCCTCCCTAGCCACTCCTCAAAGAGGGGACTTATCGCCACTATGGTAGCGTGCCCTGCACGGGGTTGCAACAGTCGCTCTCTCCATGTCGCCATGATATCATGCCGGAGGTCTGTCCCCCCGACGTAGTGCCTCCGCGCGCCATTCATGCAGGCGCGCGAGGACTATCGCCTCCAGATCCCATGGCGGCAATCCGGCAAGGAGGCTAGCCGCCTCGCCGGAGATCGTGCGGTACCCCCGGATTAGCCTTATGGCTATCACCTTTTGGGGCGCGTTCAGGTAGTGGGCGGCTTGCCGCCTTAAAGAACGCGCCCACACCGGGGCCCCGTAACGGGCCATGGACCGCACGACCCCCGCGTATAGCCTCCGGCAGGAGGCGTTTGGACCCCTCAGGTTGGGCAAGAGCCGCTTGAAGGCAGGCCCCTGTCCGTTCCAGTCTGGGAGCCAAACGTCGGAAGTGCTCCACAAAGTTCCACCGGCTGTCGAGGACGAGTCCTAGGTACTTCAACGTCGACCCGACGCCGATGGAAACCCCTCCTGCCGTCAGTAGGGATCCCGACGGTGGCGCATTCCGAGGCCCATGAAAACACATGGCCTCGGACTTGTGCAATGCCACCTCGAGACCCAATTGCCGGATCCTATCCACGACTATCGCAACCCCGCGTGTCATGTTTTCGGCCGCCGCCTCGTGCGACCTCCCTTGTGCCAGTACCAGCGTGTCGTCAGCGTAGCAAACTACGCTGACGCCGGTAGGGAGGTCGGTGCGCAGCACCCAGTCGTAACCGATGTTCCACAGGGCCGGTCCTAGAACCGATCCCTGTGGAACACCGCACGACATCTCTCGCCGGTTCCATTCTCCGCTCTGACCGGGGTAGATGACGGCCCTATCCGTCAAGTAGTCCCCGACCACACGACGAAGGTAGGTTGGCACCCGGTGATACCGGAGTGCCTCCCTAATGCAGCTCCAGGGCATGGAGTTGAAGGCGTTGGCGATGTCAAGAGACACCGCCAAGACGACCCCGCCCCGGGACACCGCGTCCTCCGTCGTGAGGGCTCTCACGCGCATGATGGCGTCCTCCGTGGAGCGCCCCTTGCGGAAACCAAACTGGTGTTCCGCAAGATCCGGCCCCATCCCCGCAAGGTGCCCGGCAAGGCGGTTGGCAATGACTCTTTCGAAGAGCTTGCCCACCTCGTCGAGCAACACGATGGGCCGGTATGCGGACGGAGAGTCCGCAGGGCGCCCTGGTTTCCGGATGAGGACCAGCTTCCCCGTCTTCCAACGAAGCGGAAACTGGCCTCTCTCCAAGCATGCGCTTAGGAGCCCTTCCAGTCGGGGCCCGAGAGCCTCAGAGGCCAGGACCCAGGCTTTGCCAGGCAAGCCATCGGGTCCCGGGGCGGTGTTTCTGGCTTTCAGCCTGCGTACCGCCACTCTCAGGTCTACCCCAGTCACCTCCGGAACGTCGTCATCGTCATCGGTGTGGTTCGCTTCCGGCACCGCACGCGGCGGCGGAGCCATAGCCGGGGGAGGATGCTCCCCTCGCGAAGGGAACAGAGCGCTCACCACGTCCTCCACGAGCTCAGGCCGGAGACTCTGCGTTAGCGGGGGGGCCCGGGTGCGGAGTTTGTCCAGCACCATCTTGTAAGGGCGCCCCCACGGATCTCCGTTCAGAGACTCCAGCATCTCCTCGCGGGCCAAATTCTTGGCCCGCCGGACAGCCTCTTGGAGGGCGGTCTTCGCCGCTCTGTACCCCTCGTACAGCTCCGCCTCAATGGCTGCCGCATCCGAAGGGCGGATGCGGAGCCTGCGATGCCTGGCGTACAGGCGCCGCGCGGCAACGCACGCCTTGCGCAGAGACGTCAGCTCTCGCGACCACCAGTACACCTGACGCTGGGCGCTTCCTGGCCGAACTCGGGGCATTGCCACGTCGCAAATCTCGGACATGGCCTCCTGGAACCAACCCGCCTCGTTGTTGATGTCGGCAGGCCTGACTGGTGATGACACCCAGGCCTGCACGATCGAGGCTTCCAGGAGGAGCTCCCGGTCCAGCTGCTTCAGCGCCCATCGCGGACCACTCGGGGCCTGTAGGACCGGCACGCTTGAGGACTGGGTGGAGACGTCGAACCGGATGTACCGGTGGTCGAAATAGGTCTCCACCCCCTCCATGACGCGCCAGTCAACGACACGCGGCGACAGAGCGGGGCTGGCGAACGAGATGTCCACCACCGACTCGCCCTGCATCCGCACGCACGTGGGGACAGAACCCCGATTTAGGACGACCAGGCCTGTCTCCAGAGCCCAGTCCTCCACCATTCTACCCCGCACGTCCGTGTAACGAGAACCCCAAGCCAAGTTCTTGGCATTGAAGTCCCCGAGCACAAGCACGGGGAGGGAATGGCTTCCGATGACGACACTCAACTCCGTGAGGGAGTTGTGGAACTCGGCGAGAGTTCGGCTCGGGGAGAAGTAGACTCCCACTACAACGATCTCCCCGAACCGTGCTGCTACGCACCCCTGACCCTTCCTGACACTCTCAAGGGTCGGGGTACCGGCGGCGACCGACGTAATTATGGTCACTGAGCCGCTAAGGTCCTCAACCCAGTCATCCCTGGGCGGGACAAAGTACGGCTCAGCGACCACGGCGATGTTAATCGACCACTGCGCCATGCTCTGCAGCAACAGATCCTGAGCGCAGGCGCAGTGGTTGATGTTCGCCTGGAGAAGGCGTAATGGGGCCGTTACTGGCACTCCATTTCAGCCCCCTCCCGGGCCCCCTGCGAGGGCCCCGCTGCGGAAGTTGCAGCAGTAGCGGCAGCGGCGGCGACAGTGGCGGCGGCTGCGGTGGTGGCGACGTTGGGGGTTTTGGCGGTGGTGGCGGAGGGCCTTCCCTTGCCCTTGGCCTTGGCGGGAGTACTGCAGGACTTGCTCCCTGCCCGGTGATCGGCCGGCTTGCCAGCTGCCGCACATGCGGCGCAGCGCGGCGCGGCGGAGCAAGCCGCGGCCATGTGACCAGGCTGGCCGCAGCGGAAGCACAGGCCGCTGCGGTCCACCTCCGAGGTGCACCGGACCGACACGTGGTGCCCCACATGGCAGCGGAAGCACCTCATAGGTCTGGGTTCCAGCAGCTTCACCTGCGCCGAAACCCAGCCCACCAAGAGCCTTCGGCCCTCCACAATGACTTTCGCCGCTGTCACAGGGCAGCTTACCGTTATGGTTCGCATGCCCGACAGGTCCGGACGTAAGGTGCCTGCCTTGACTTGCTCGGCAGGGCACCCACCGGTCCTGGTGACGGCGGCCACCACCTCCTTCTCGGTCACCGAGTCGTCCAGACCCAGTATGCGCAGGTCTGCGCATTTGACGGGCCTGGACACTCGGGCCTCGTCCGCATTTAGGGATGCTCTAAGCTTTTCAGCCAGAGCGTCAGCGGACGAGCCACGGGTTTTGCCGGGGATCTCCAGCACTCGAGCCCCTGTTGCGGTGACTCTAAGCCGGAGGCCCCCGGTGATCCCGAGCTCTCCGAGATCCACCGTCGCTTTCGCCTTAGCGAGCACGTCGCGGTAGGTCACGCCCCTCTTTTCCGCGTCCAGCTGTAGTGTAATCACTACAGCTGCGGTCTTTGGGGTACTGAGCCTAACCGCGACGCCCCGCCCCTTTTGCCGGCGTTTCTGCTCCTGCCTCCTGGCCTTTTTGGCCGCCGATCGCTCCCTCGCTTTTTCTCCGGCCACCTGCCACCCGGTCTCGGCCGCGGAAGGCTTAGGGGGCGGGGGGGGCGGCGATAGCGGCTGTCTCGCGGCTGGCGCTGGCATATTCGCCGCCTTGCCCTTCTTTTGGGCCGCCGCCTTGCCCTGTTTCAGAGCCGCCGCCTTCCTAACCGGAGCCGGTTTCGTCGGGGCCGACATAACCCTGCCGGGGGGCTGGCTGGACGGCCCCGGTGCGGAGGCCGTAGCAGACGCATATGAGGCCGCCGTCGGGCCCGGGGGCGCCTTGTTTGCCGCTAGGGGGGGCGCAGGACAATGCCCTCCAGGACGGAGAACCGAAGGCAGCCAGCTCCTGCCGAACCAGATTCAGAACCTGGTTCTCCACCGGCACGGACTGGCTTGGATGCTTCTGGCCCCCATTTTGGGGCGCCTCGCGAGAGCCGGACTCGCGCAGACTGGCCAGGTCTGCTCGGAGCTTCATATTCTCCTCTTTGAGAAGCTCCGTGGCGGCCGTCAGTCGAGCGACCTCCGCCCTCAGCTTGGCCACGCCGTCTGGCGGGGGCCCAACAAATCTGGCCTCCGCTGCCGCCATAATGGAGGCGACCGCTGCAGGTATAGCCCTTTGCCTGGTAGAGGGCTTTTGTTTCAAAGAGACAGCTCTCAGCGCCGCCTCCACCTCCTTCGCGAGTCCGGCCTTACGCTCCGCATCGGAGCCGCCATCTGCACCCGCTTCGTAGCCAGAGGAGCCCGAACGGGCCACCCCGTGACCGGTGGCCACCCCCGGATGGCGCCCCTCCTCGGCAAGCCGCGCCGACCTCTCGGTGGCAGAGAGGCCTCTCCCCTTGCCACGGATCCCGCCGCGCTTGCTGGTGGGGATCTTACGAGCCGAAGCCAGCTCCCCATCTGACGACGACTCTCGGTCGCCTACCGGCCTGGACCGCTTGCGTAGGAACTCCCTGTTCCCCGCAGCAGCCCCGGGCCTCCCGCGCTGCGAGCACACTGAGCCTCCCGCGCTCACTTCGCTGGATGCGGCGCCGGACTCCGACACCGCATCCCTCTCCTCCCTTCCTTCGCCGATATCGGCCGTGTTTTGGGTTGTATTGGTTTCCATACTGTTCCCACGAGTATGGGGGAAATAAAAAGTCCATCTGGGCAGTGCCCCCTGTACCCAGATAAGCCATAGCCAGGCCCGGCAGTGGTTCGCACTAGAGACTGATTTTCCAAAGGAACCCGTCAGCCATACATCTCCTCGCGGTGCGCCGCCGCTTGAGATTCGGGGTAACTTTTTATAGAGGTTTTCTACCTCGTGGTCCGGGCGGTTAAGCCAAGACCCTCGGTCCCAATCGAAGCCGCGAGACGTGTTCCACGACACTTCGACGGTGGGATTACGATATCGACGGAGACAGTGAGGAACGCACGTCCTTCACTGTCTGCTCGGAGGCAGGGTAAGTGCACACCGAGCCCGCCCTTGCTCCTCCGCTGTGCCCTCTGCTTTTCAGAGGGTCACGCGGAGCAACGCCCCCTTGTTCCATGAGGGACCCGCCCATGTCAGAATATTAGCCATGGACAGTAACATTCCCCGAGGAATAAGAATCTCTTCCCATTCCTCGGGGAAGGATACTGGCCACGCCCAGGGTGCACCGGCCCAGCAGCTGCTATTCCCTCCAGACGTATCGAGAGGGACCGGCAGCCATCAGGCACACGAGGAGGAATTCTGACAACGCACCCCATTGTCATGGTATTGACTTTTAATTATGTCGTGGGGTTTATCTATGGGTATATTTGTTACGAATCTAGTTTTAAAAGTCCATTAAATGTTCCTACCATCATCATCATCATCTGCCTAGCCTTTTCCCAACTATATTGGGGTCGGCTTCCAGTCTAACCGGATGTAGCTGAATACCAGTATTTTACATGGAGCGACTGCCTATCTGACCAAAATGTTCCTACCATATTCATCAAATTATTAAAATTAAAAAGCAATAGTAGCAGTAGTTAGTCGCTGATCGAGCGGTCGCATTCGCTACTGCTGAGCATGAGGTCCTGCGTTCGATTTCCGGATCGGGCAAAGTGTTAGTTAGTTTTTCCATCAGAACTTTTTCAGTAGAATCCATGGAGCCTGGAGTTATGCCCGCTGATGGCAATAAGTTCGCCCCCTGGTACATGGGACTGGCGAAACGTGGGTGTACTACAAGGTACACCTCTACCTAACCCTTCGGGGATTACAGGCGTGATGTTATGTTATGTCAAAAAGCATTATTATTTGGCCAGAGTAAAAGATAACAATATAAAGCTCTTACGAGTAAGCGTATAAGACGGACGGGTCGAACCGAAAATTCGAAGACATGTGACATCTACCAACCCCCACTGAGCTCGTATGATGGATTACATCCCGCTCCCTGACATAGATTGGAGCCTTGTCCCAGCAGAGGGAACGATATAATTAGATTTGGCTGGTATTAATTTATTATTATTATTTATTACACTAGGAATTTCTCCTGTATCGTGGGTGCGTCTACAAACATTTAAACTCACAAACAGCCAGACCCGGAACAACTACCTGTAGATCATACAAATATTGGCTCCGTGCTGGAATCGAACCCGCGACACGCAGCGCCGCAGTCAATCGCCTAACTGCTGTGCCAACCGAGCCGCTAAAAATTACAAAAAATAAAACTGAATCTATCTGATCTTGAAAAGTCCTCAGACTAAATGAAATTAATGTGAGTTCGTACAGTTACACGTAAAAGTTCTGCAAATATAAATTGATTGAATTTACAGCCTTTTTCTTTCATGACGGTCAACTGAACGACTTTAGAGCTATGGCCTTACATTATAATTATTTACATTAAACTACCCGCACAATAGCAATTTGTATAGCAATTCAAGTTTTTACCTGCAGAACTTTCACTCTACGTTCATTTGCAAAGGAGTTTGCTTTTAAATAAGTTATATGATTAAGTTTAGATTAAAACTAAAAACGGTCGATGACTTTTAGAACTTAAATGTTTTACATCACACATAACATCACGCCTATAACCCCTATAGGGTTAGGCAGAGCTATACCTAATAGTACACCTACATTTCGCCAGTTATGTTTTAAGTCCCATGTAATAGAGGCGCGTCTATTGCCATCAAACGGGCACAAATCCTGTCTCTGTGGTTGCTCGCGCTTGCGACGACTCGAACAACGAGGCCGTCGCCTCTAATATTGTTTTAAGTTATTTAAATCGCACGTAGAAAGGTAATTTCAGGCTAAAATAATTTAAACGCCAGCACACACACAAACTAATTTATACCCACAGTTAATCAAGAGAGAGGTCGTGTTGACTTGACAAAGTATGTGACAACTCCTGACAAGTCAAACAATGTGACTGAGTCGGCACGCCAGAGTAACTTTATTAGTTTCACAACAACAACTTGGGAAACGAGAGTTTATTCAAAATGGGCCGGAACGAATGTGTTTGAACCTGGGTAATTTAAGCCTCTGATTTATTGTTAACTAACTGTGGTGGCCCAGTCGTGGCGGCCCCGGCTAAGGACCTTATCATACTAGCAGTTGGCTGCGGGGCGGGGCGGGCGCGCAGCGAATACTTTGCGAACACGCTGCGGCTGAACAACGAGGACGTCGCGGACGCGTGGTAAATACGCAACGATTTCGTCGCGTATTTGTAGCGAGTTAACGACGTACACTAACAAAAATGGATTCCAACGAGAAAACACTGCTTTGTTACTTCGAAGACGCCGGACACGAAAACGAAAGCATCGAAGAATTTGGGAATATCCATTATCCGCAACGAATTCGCTGCGCATGCGCGGCGTGTTCGTTGCGCGCCTGTCACGTATTCGTTACGCGCCCGCTCCGCTTTGAGGACGCTCGCAATCCCCTAGTATGATGAGGCCCTTACGAACATTAGGTCGTGGGTTCGAACCCAGGCAGGCGCATTACTTTGTGTAATTTATTTCATCACCACTGCTCTCAAAAACGGTGAAGGAAAACATCGTGATGAAACCGGCATGTCCTAGAAACAAAAAATTCGAAGACATGTGACATCTACCAACCCACACTGGTCCCCTGTGGTGGATTATAGCCCATTCTCTCTCATAGAGAGGAGGCCGCGTGTCCCAGCAGTGGGAACATTATTGGCTGATTATACTAGCACTGCCCGCGACCTTCGTCCGTGTGAAATTATCATAAAAATATTACTTCCCTATTTGAATAGGGTTCTGTTAAAAACTTCATGAATTTTAACAACATGGGATATATTGTTTCATATGCATTCTGTAAAAAGCTATTATTTTGAAAATACAAATAGACTCTTCAATTTTATTTATTTCTATGTATAGATAACGTAACACCTGGACTATATTTTCCAAAGAGGTTGTAACTGGTCAAATGTATAGCTGTGTTATGAGTAAGTAACATCTAATATAGCTCTGAATCTGGATTTTTTTGAAGATTCCGTTTGTTATCAGAAGTTCGGGGTAGTTTGCCCGAAATGGGCATCGTAAATCAACGATGCGGTGGAAGTCTTATTTTCATTTGGAAGTTCCTGATAGAAAATTCGTTGAAACTGTTGGGAGCTGTACCAAAACAAATTAAATCATTACCAACTCACAACCTCTCTTCTACATACAACACTGATGGTACCTAGTTTTTGTACTGAGAACTTTTTACGTCTTAAAATTTGATATATGAAAACTTCGTCCAACATTATAACAGGTCAAGAACCTATCGAAGTATATACATTATATCGATACTTCAACGGGTTTTTAAAGTGGCTATCCACTTCAGTGTAAATAGAGCCTAAGAGGCTATATGTCATTCTCACAACACAAGTAACATTCACACTTCCTCCAGTCCCTCCGGCCACATTCTGTCGCTACGATTTATGCTGGCTATTTATTTGTCTGCTTCGTTGGTATAGTGGTCGCAAGTGCTACTGCCAAGCATTGAGGACCTGACTTCTATTCTCAAGTCGAGAAAAGAGTTATTGGGTTTTTCAGCCACGAAGTTTGAATTTGTGCCCGATTGATAGCAATCGGCTCGCCCCATATTTCATGGGACTTGAATATAACTGGTGACAAGTGAATATGCTAATAGATAACCTTTGCCTAACCATACGAGGATTACAAAGCGTAATGTTAAGTATAATAAATGTATCGCTACGAGCTACGTGGCTACGACGCTACGTGTTCTACGCGTTGCTACAATAACAATAGTGCTACGGCGTAGCGTACACCTTCGAAGAATTCGAAGTACGTGACTTTTTTTTTGTGTCGTGTTAGAAAACGTGGCGTTTATTTTATTGTTAGGATAAACGTGGGTATTTTCAATTAGAGCTTTTTTAAAATGTTATATTGGTTTTCATATAGTGGTGGCATTTCTGTGGCCCCGGGTCTTTTGTTCTATGAAAATTAATAAATTTTATTTATTTATTGATTTTTTTTTCTTTTCTTTCTATATAGCAATTTATAAATATTTAAATACATAAATTAAATTGAAGGGTCTGTTTATAATTTCTAAATAACAGCTCTTTACTGAATACGTATGAAAGTATACATAAACGGTACATATGACAAACAATTTTTTTTTTAGTTTTTGTTGAAACGGCTGGACCGAGGACAAGACTTTTACTGGCAGATCGCTGGTATCATAAAGAGTAACTTAGGCTATTTTTTTAGAAAAAAAATTAGGGTTCCGTGCAAAAAAATTAAAACCCTTGAAATATTTAACAAAATCCGATTCAAATAAGGATTATTTTTTTATAATAATTTCACGCCGACGAAGACGGGCAACAACTGTCTTATTTATAAATATTTTGTTACACCTGTACAGTTAACTAACAAATTAATGTCCTTCTGGGTCAGTTGAGTTTTGGGGAACAATTTAAAAACTGTCATAATTAGGAGTTGTCTATAAGTTTTTTAAACTGTCACACTTTTAATCCACAGAAAAACGACAGAATTTCGATTTCTGTTTGAACTGAAATTATCGCTTACAAACGTGCCAAGATATTGGAACCCTGCCAAGTTCCCTACTCCACCTGGTTCCACCCTCCCTGTGAAATAACAGTCGCATTCAGAAATGGGTTACACGACCCATTTGTCCAAATGTATGTGCCAAGAGGCTAATGATCCATCAAATATGTTTACGCTTTTGTTTACTTTGAAATGGTTACATAATTGTGGGAAACGTGAATACACGGCTACAAGAACCGTGAGGTCATTGTCAATTTCGTTCTTAGTGACACTGTTTTGAATAGTTGAAAAACTGAATTGCGCATTTAGTGTATAGGAGGATGGCCTTTCTGTTCGTTCCGTTATTTTAATCTCAAGATAATCATAAAATTTCGCAGCATTTTATAAAAAAAGAAAAAATATTTATTTGTCGCAAGGACACGACGTGTATCATACATAATGACAAAAAATAAACAATAAAATATAAATTCAACAGGACGGAACAAAAAAAGAAAAAAGTAAAGCAATTATTACATTTTTTTTATTTGATTTATTTATTACTACTTATTTACTTAAATACGAATCTCACCTTTGACGGTTGCCCAGCTGTCTCTAAACTTTTCTTATTCTTCTCAAAACAAAATTAGCGGTTATCTCCTTTCCTTTACAATGCGCTAGTCACTTCTAAGATATGTAGATGATAGGTCCCTACAGTACTTTAGTACATCCACATTTCACCTCTGCTTGCCATAAAGTTGTCATAAAATATTATTTTATATAAGTTATGTTCGTTAAATAATGTAATATATTATTAATGCGACGTCGTTTCACCTTTCTGGGTCGATGGTTTTACCATACTGACGTGAAAACGTTATAATTACGGAATATGCATATTAGAATGGTTTCCAGGTGCACTGAACTCGAACTCGCAGTTTTTTTAATTACCATATGCATTAAGCAGTTGTAAGAAACCATGGATGGACTGTGTGAAGGATGATAAGGCAAAAAAGGAGGTGTCTGATTAAACGATGAGTAATGAGAAGTATGGAAGAAGAAGATATACTACACCTACCACCATACCAACTCCAAATAAATTGGGATAAGAGCAGGAGAATGATCTGCAGAAAGAGCAGAAGTTTTGTCCTGCTACTGCTGGATATTATATCTTGCTTGCGATTTAAGAGGTTTATAATAAGCCTCTTAAATCGCAAGCTACTCAACTCGATTCTCGGCAGCGCTCATTCAGTTGCTATCAGTGATCCTTACGCTTACTGATTCGTGCTTACTCCACTCACAAACATGTTTTTAGTAGTGCAACGTAGAGATCAGAAGGTAAAACAAGAATTTGTGTCGTATACTAAAAAAACCCGACTACTGAAAAATCGCGCTCTAATTAAATTCGGGGTTTACAAGTTAAAATCGACTCCTCATATTGTTGAAGTTGGTTAAAATGTAACCTATGTTCTCCGGGCCATAATAACGAATCGATTGACACCTTATTCATCAAAAACGGATGAATAGTTTAGGCGCTACGGAGGAACATACATAAATACAAACATACATAGCCTGCTAAAATCGTAACTCTTCCTTTTGGCATCGCCGTAATCGGGTAAAAAGCAGTTCTTATTACTTTAACGACTTTCAATAGAACTGACATAAGCTTACCGTAGCTTATTGAGTTATACAATACATTTTAGACTCTTCCACCTAGGTATCGGCTGATAAAATGTCGTTTTGTGTAGTTCCTCTGTAGGGATTACCCACGGGCTGTAATTAATAAAAAAAAATAGTTTCATTCGTGTATGAAAATGTGCAGGGTAGAAGGAACATAAACGCAAAACGATTACCACGGCTTCAGAACTACATTAAAAAAAAAATAATCGGTAAGGTAAAAAAAACATCTGTTTTCTACAAAAGTGCAATACCTACACGGTGAAAATGTATGGAACAGCATATAAGGTCCTGTAATAGTTGGCACCTTACACTTGCAGTTTAAGTAAGAGGTGGCAAGTAAGTAAGTACTTGAAGTTAGGTGAGTTGACGTAAGCACACGCAGATTTGGTAACACTAAAAGCTAAAAGTTTAGAGTACCGATCCCAACTAAGTAAGAGTAGGTTGGATGCTAATCCGCGGTGTTCGCGTAAGTATGTAATTTGTTAACTAACTTAAAATTATTTTAAATATTGTTTTAAATACGAAAAAGAGGTGTGTACGTAAACCGTATACAGCAGATTGTTTTTTTTTAATTGCTGGTAAAAAGTTATAGAGGGGGAGACATGATGTACTGATTAAGTGGTATCCGTATAAACGGATGTGGCCCAGTGGTGGAGACCCCTACCACGACTTACGTGGTGGGTCTCCACCACGTAAGTCGTGGGTTCGAACCCAGCCAGGCGCATTACTTTGTGTAAATTATTTCATCACCACTGCTCTCAAAACGGTGAAGGAAAACATCGTGAGGAAACCGGCATATCCTAGAACCAAAAAATCGAAGACATGTGACATCTACCAACCTTCACTGGGCCCGCGTGGTGGATTATAGCCCATTCCCTCTCCTAGAGAGGAGGCCTGCGTCCCAGCAGTGGGAACATTAATAGGCTGATTATGCTTATGCTATATAAACAGAAAATGGAAAAAAAAAACAGCTAAAGCTACAAAAACATTGATAAAATACAATACACCTTGTATTTTTCCTAGCTCTAGATACAACTCCCAAAACAGTACTATCCACAAAGTTATACAATCGGCAGTCGCCTCCTAGGTACCTAGGTACAGTTAGTGTCAAAAGTCACCAAATTTTAATTATCTTGACCGATTGTTTTAAATATTTCATTATAAAAATTAGTAAATTTTTAGTACAATTTCTACAAAGCATTCTCTTCTATTTCTCAAACATCGTGTTAGTTCTGATTAAAAAAACGAATTCTGCAACCGACCATAGTGTTACCCTACTTTTCTAACTGACTGTACAAGACAGCGCACGCTCGAGGTAAACCTGACAGTTTTATTACTCACATTACTCGTATCGAGACACACGACACAGAAACAATGTCACATACTTCCTGAAACCGCCTGAAACATACAATGTATTGAATTAACCTGAATTGAATTGGCACAGCAATGCGACGGCCGTCCTTGACTAAGAGCTCATGTGAAATGTATTTCGTTTATTCAATACAAAAATAAGATATTCATATTTTCTTATGGGTTTCTTCTTATGTTAAACTTACACTGTCACTTACGAGATCTCTTCCGTGATTTTCAACTATTGTGAGCTCCCAATTCTTTTTTGTAAATATACGGTGATTTTGATTTGAGATTTCCATTTGATGGTAGATGTTTTATGCTGTTAGACCCAAACAAAAACTATTTTTGAGATATACCCCGTGATAAGTAACGTAATGAAAACTAATCGAGACAATTTTGCAAGAATGGCAAATACCTCGCTCGAAAAAAGTTGACTTAAGAATTAAAGCGCTCAATGATCAGCAAAGCCAACGTTACTGTTCAGCAAAAAGGAACGAACATTTATCAAGTTTCACTAAAACCGCCGAAGAAAAAGTACCTACCGACCGCACCTTTCATAAAAGTTAAAATGTCTTACCAGCCTTTTCCGCCAACTCATCTGTCAGATACCTACCCTCGTAATTTATTCATATGCCTTTAAGTCAGCCATATCAGACGGCTGGCCTGCCGAGACGGAATGATGGAGTGCTAATAGCGAGCTTCAGGCTGAAGAAACTTGATAATGTTGGGTTAAGCAGGAGACCTTTAAATGTTTCGGGAAGAAAAATTGAGACGTTGAGGCTTTTAATGTTTTTTTTTGCATTTTCGGTACAAAAATATGATGCGTTTGCCTGTACGCGTGACTTGGAGTTATAACTCTTAAATAAAACTTGAATTCATTTAAACTCCAAGTGGCGTTTGATATTTTACATGTATACTGGATACTATAGTCAGCAGTCAGTCCAGTGGCAGTCGCTCCATGTAAAATACTGGTATTCAGCTGCATCCGGTTAGACTGGAAACCGACCCCAATATAGTTGGGAAAAGGCTAGGCAGATGATGATGACTGGATATTATAGTCAAATTATTAAAAAAACGGTGCCCACGCTGTTATGCTAGTACCATGCTGCTATGCTATAGCCTCACCACGCTTACCACATATTTAGAAGGAGAAAGAGAGAGTGTAGAAAGAGAGAAAGTAAATGTGTACTTGGCGCTTGATGCGCGAGTATGATACGCAGAGGAAGGCATAACGTCTTCACTTTTTGTTAACGCATGATTTACTACACATCTTTTTTTTTATTCCGTGCGCTAAACAGGATGGAATACACAGACGCACAAACGCTTACCACGTATTTAGTACATCATTCCAACACTTTCACATTTTACATTTTCATTGGTGATTCAAAGAAACATGAGCTGTTTCCTACACAAGTGTAATTAATACCTACCCGGTCAAAATGTAGGAAACAGCAGATTTTTTCCAAAAGGATGTACCGTACTGAATACGTCGTAACCGTTGGTACCTCGGTGTCTTCCACACCGTAAAGTGTGAATGAGAGGACAAATAAAAAAATAAAAAAATATCTTCTCGTATCACACGATGTTATTTGATTAAGGCTTCCCACGTACTTTATTTCACATTTTTATAAGCATTATAGTCATTGAAAGAAAGGGTGCATTGAACTGTTTTGAACTTTTCTCATAATATTTTTAGGATAAAATAAAAGACAATACGCACCCCACGAATAATTTTCAGTAAGTGTCTACCTACACATTTTCAGCCGTAGCTATGTCTAAATTATATTTAGGTTGGTAATTTATTGACTTAACGTGCAACCCTCCCGTGTCGGCTTGATTGAATGCGACGTCGACGTCGTCGGGAACGCGACGTCAATTGACGTTAAACGCGTGGCTAAACACGCGGCGGAAATGTGTAACACGCTTTATATTGTTGCGTTATGTGAGATACTCGTAACATCTTCAAGAACGTAGTATCTGTTTTCTTAAGTATCAACTTCTTTGTATCGCTGGCACGAGAATTTTTATGAACCCAGAACTTCACCACTTCCACCGCGTCGTCGGTGGCAGCGCAAAGGTCACAGTATCACCTCCAGTGCACCCGCTACGATGCTTACGTACTGCTTTGGTTTCATCCACGTTTTTCATACATCTGATCACACATGCACGAATACAAGTGAGTATAAGTAATTATCTCTATGTAAGTAACAAGATTTTGTTTTTGGAGATTTCGTTCTTTAGATGTAGGGCGAGAATTGCTCAACACTAAAGTATTTTTCCAACTCCGCCGGCTGGGCGAGTTGAAGTTTGTTTGCGAACTAAGTCACAGGTAGGTTACACGTAGTTTTATGAGAGATTGTCACATTGATAACTTTCCATCGGTCTCTTAAGCTGCTTTATTTAAGTAGCTGTCCCATTATACATTTGGGTCGATGAGGTATTGAAGTTTTGTATAGAACGGCTTACTTTTTAGAGAATACGACGTCGGACCCATGGAGAAAGTCATTCAATTAAATGGTCTGTAACATATACCTGAATATGGCCACGCATATCTGATGCACGCTGTTCAAATTCCCTCAAACACCACTGTTAAATTTGCAATTTAAAATAGCTGAACAAATACAACCTCGATCAAGGCTTTTAATTTCCCCTGTCCATGGAAACACTGAATGTTTAGGTGGCAATATATCGACAAGTATTGGAGAGCTAGTCGTGTCCACCGTCCATGTGTCCGTGACGTCGAATGCATGTCCGAATTCCGGCGTGACGTCTAATCACGTTAAACATGTAACTACACTCGGGCGTTAGCAATTAGGCAGGGGAATTTATAGCAGCGGTAAATAAACAGTTAACACATGCACGGCAAAGCCATAAGGAAAAATAATGATGTGCTATGCTTTTCTTGTCTAATCAAGTCTTACCCTCAATCTTCTACATGTCTTCCATTCATCTAGCTTAGGTACTATTCTGCTAACTGAAAATAAAATACAATAAAACAGTAAAACAAAAGACTGCTATCTACAAACATTTCATTTAGATTTTACAAACATTGGAAAGTGACGTTAGGCCTGTACTCCACCAAAGCGGATAATAGCGGAGATGAGCGGAGGTGAGCGAGGCGGAGACGAGAGGAGATGCGTTTTTATGCTAGGTCACTAGGTCGCTAGGGTGTATCCACCAAAGCTGCGCTTAGATGTGCAAAGTGGTACGCCGCTCACTGCACACCGCTCACAGCACGCCGCACACAACCCACTGCTCACCGCACGCCATAGACAGTACACAGCAAGCCGCCCGCTCACACCGCGTGCCGCACATAGCACAGAGCTCACCGCAAGTCGCATACAGCGCACCGCTCACCGCACGCCGCACACAGCACACCGCTCGCCGCAAGCCGCACACAGCACACCGCGCACCACATGCTGGTCACAGCACACCGTCTGCCATACGCAGTACATCACTCCCCGCACGCCGCACACAGCACACCGCACTCCGCACGCCGTTCACGTCTCTTCTCATCTCCGCTGGCCTAAACAACTACGAGACATCTCCTCTCCTCTCTGCTCAACCGTTTCCACTAAAGCTTAGCGGAGACGAGAAGTGTAAATGACGAAGTTCTATTCGTCTCGTTTCGGTAGAGTCGGCCCTTTGTCTCCCCTAATCGACCAGCATATTATAACCTTGTATCAAACCTTCATTTTTAAAGCATCAAACACATATTTCCTTAACAACGATCTGATATCAAAACTTTTTAAAACTTCATTACTTAAAAGAGGGTACTATGGGGAAAATGCATTCTCAAGGTCATGAGAAGTTGTCTATCTTATGACGTCATTGAAGGTCAAGGTCATTATTTTATCGTCAATTAGTTGTGTGTACAAGGTTTATGGTAATAGAGTGCATTTTATGAAAGTAGGAAACATCGCAAATATGTGGCTGGCAATTATTTTGATGTTTATTAATTACTAGCTTATTCGCGCCCGCGTGGAGTTCGGTAATTGTCCCACGGAATCGTAAAAAATATATTAATATAAATGTAATGTAATGTGTGTGTGGGTGTGTATTAAAATAATTTTCAGATATATACACCTACCACTGTTTGTGTCTGCATCACCCAAAGATTGACTGGTAGAAAATGCCTATGGCATTAAGTCTGCCTCTATACTTTGTGCTTGAAGTGTTAAATAAATCGTACTGCCGGAATAAAAAGCCTATAATCAGACTATAATCTAACTCTGTGCCCATCCAGATCCGTCCAGCCGTTCTGATGTAATTGAGTAATAAACATCCATCCAAATGTTCGCATTTATAATAAGAAGTAAGATCGCTTTTACACCTAAAACTTCGTAAATTCTGACATCATTTGTTTTTTTATCCGATT
Organism: Noctua janthina; assembly: GCA_963576755.1. NCBI lineage: Eukaryota > Metazoa > Arthropoda > Insecta > Lepidoptera > Noctuidae > Noctua > Noctua janthina. The sequence continues at coordinate 15,012,811 of OY755055.1, forward strand.
ACGGCCGTCCCACATCAAAACCAATATCTATACCTACAATCCATCAAAAATAATCCATGGACATGTTGACCGTTACAAGACATGTCCGTGCTGTCCTATTGTGTCGGTAACCGGACACCGGACGTCCTGTGGCGGAACAATAGCCAGTCTTCGGATAAACAGGTCGGACTAATGGGGGTGACGTAATCACCGGCATGTTTGTTCCCCATGACCTTCTGTCACCATTATCGGGTTATCATCTTAAGGCGGCGGAATCGGTGAAATCTCGTGTCCTGTTATTTCCGTGAAAATACCTTGGTGCTACCGAGTTCACAGACGGTCGATCACTTTTCAACTTTATGCCTTGTGTAATAAGGTTGAAAAGAGTTCGGCCATCAGTGACGCCAGTACATAAAGCTACCCGAGATACCGTGGCCCTGGAACACAAAGGGCAAAGAAGGAACATGGATGGGTTTTAGTCAGTACAAGTCTGACACTCCCTTCTGCTCCGCCCAGAGTGGGGGGGGGGGGGGTCATTTGATGATTTCCAATTCGAAAAAAAAAATAAAAAATTACCCGAAACTGACAAATTTTCCCGTTTTTCGGAAACTCACGCCTTTTTCTCATGTAGGTAGGCAGAAACTATAGAACGCCGCGTGCTACGATCCTGACACACTCCTTTGGCCAATTCTTTGCGACAAAATATTGATGAAAATTTGCTTTGTTGGACAATCATATCGTAACTGTTACTAACTAGCTGGCACTAAGTAAATTAGCATTAAAAAAAACGTACGTGAATACAATGAGATAGAATCCTCTTCCGTCTGCAAGTTTTACATTAAAATAACTTAACAATTATTTCCATAATTTATTTCATTATTCTTGCACACAAATCAAGCTCAGTTGCGTCCTTCGAATTTGACCCTATTTTTTCCAACTTAGGTAAAACCTAGAATTTTCCTGTTCTAGATTGCAGGTCACTTGAGCAACGAGCACTGCATTGCTGCTGTAATTCTAAGAAAAAAGTCTTGAGCGAGTTTTTGCTTGAGAGCATTTAATTCTGTCTTGTTTTCTTGAATGTTAGAAGTTTTAAAATGGTGGATAGGCAAGGATTTTGGTTTCCTTCAGTAAGCGGTATAAACAGGTTTCCAAAAAACTGTTTCATCATCATCATTTCGGCCGAAAGACGTCCACTGCTGGACATAGGCCACCCCCAAGTGTCGCCACATTGACCGGTCCCGTGCGTCTCGCATCCAGCGGATCTCCGCAACCTTCACCAGGTCATCGGCCCACCTAGTGGGAGGCTTTCCAACGAAAAAGCTTTTTAATGAGATTGAACTAAATAAACTAATTTAACATTTTTAAAAATATTTTACCCAGCTTTGTAACAATTATGTTGTTGTTGGTTTAGCGTTCACTCTAATATGCGTATCTAATCAGTTTATTCCAACATTTATAGATTACTTTTAGTTGACGTCAAAGACGGTCTGATCGTCATTCCCATTCTTCTCCTATTGTTACCGGAAGCTAGATTTATTGCAATAATTAAAGATTGGACAGAAATACCTGTGATAAATTTCTTTAATTTAGACCCTAATTCATAAATGGATTCGTGCAATTTCAATTTTGAGAATGGCGTAAACAACAAAATAATTGAAGATGTGCGTGTACAACCAGATGTACATTATGAACGTGGACGAAGTGATAGGATATTATTATACAACATTATTTTTAGTATATGCGAAACCTGAATATAGTTTGTTCAGAATAAGTAACTGAGTCGATTTCAATCATTTTTAAATCATGTTATATTTTATCTTAAAAATATTTTATAAAAGTTACAAGTTGGACACCAAGCGATATTAAGTACCTATCGCAATAATTTAGGTACCTACTGCCAAATTATTATTATCAATGAGCTCAAGACGACGCTGGAGGCGCGCGCGCGGGCTCGCTGCGTGGTAACCACGTTTTTGCGCGGATGACCAGGTAACAGAACAAGCTTATAACTTTGTGATTTCTCATGATATAGTTTAGAAATTTTGTACATAGATTCTTTACATAAAAATACTAGACACGTGTTTCGGGTTTCGCATATACTAAAACTAATGTTGTACAAGAATCGTAGTAGGTGACGTTCTGTAGGTTTTGCAATCCAAGTGTTAATTCTATATGTATAAAAAGAAGATATTTTTATCTATTGAAGTTATTTTTATCTATATCTACATTCTCATCGCTAAACCAAGTTGACTACCTCAAAGTCATCCTTCCATTTTTTTCGCCAAAATCCTTTTCATAAAAGTTCATGATCTATAAAACTGCAATTAATGCTGACGATCCTGAAGCCTATATTGAAAAAATGACTCAGTTATTAAAACTAGAGATATGGAGTCGAGCTCCGACGCCGAAGTAATGACAGATCGGCTGGGAAACGAGGAAGTTTGGTATGTCCGTAATTATGTGTGGGAACTGTGAAGTGGTAAAATGTTTTCGGTGTAAAAACATTTAAAGTATGTAGGTAGGTACATAATTGAATGCTGAACATATTCCTCATAATTTGTGACTGTGTCTGAAGCTTTTCAGTTGAATGGTATAGGGGTAGTTGTATATGGATCTTTTATTAGTTGTCACAATTTATTTATTTCACTTTAAGCATAGAGTTATGTACAGCAGCAGCAGCCTATAATGTTCCCACTGCTGGGACACAGACCTCCTCTCTATGAGAGGGAATGGACTATAATCCACCACGCGGGCCCAGTGCGGGTTGGGAATTAAGTACAGAGCTGGACTTAAATTTGTAACAAAATCCCCTGTTAATATCATTAATTTATCTTTCAAAGGTCAAAAGATCTCTGTAACGTTGCCGGTATCACAAGAAAAGTAATGAATGAATCAAATTAGTCATTGGTAAGCTTAGAAACTAACTATTTTTTAGAACGAAAGAGGAAAGGAGATATACACTCTCAAAAAAAAAAAATGTTTGGAAGTTTCTCGTTCGTAGGTCTGTGCACCTGCGAAAACCACACATTTCGAATGCAATTTAAACTTGGAACGTTTTACTGGCAATGACAGTGTTTTTGGCGGGAACTTTTTCAATTTCGCGTAGAATAAGCTGGTTGAAATGGCACTGGACGGGACATAAGGCTATGGAAACGAAGGATACTGCCAATCCGGATATTACAGTTTGATGTATGTAGGTCTCATGTGATTGGTTTGTAGAACGTTCCAGAGGTTTTTATTGAGAATCCTGTGTTGGGTGTCGGGGTATTGAGAAAAGCTAAATCAATCAATGTTATCCAACGCTGACATTTTTAATCAAAACTACGTAAATAAAGGAAAATCATTACAATTAAGCCGTAAGCAAACAGACATGAAAATTCCAATAAAAACCTTAAAATCACACTTTAATCTTTCTGATGAATCAAATAAATACGATCTCCAACATAATTATATACGACAATCTTACTCCTTCCGGAGTTTAAAAAAGTTTAACATAATTACAATAAATGAGGAGCTCGTGGCTCATTAAATAATAACAGCCGCTCGGATCTTTAGGTTAAGCTGTGCTTGCCTAGGTTGGTCTGTGGATGGGTGACCACTCATTACATACCGAGTTTCCTCCGTGCCTTGGAAAGCACGTTAAGCCGTTGGTCCCGGCTGTCATTTGTAAATCTTTGACAGTCGTTACAGGTAGTCAGTGGCCCAAAAACTCTGACAACCAGTCTTACCAAAGAGTATCATATTTCCGAGTACTAACTGGGTTGTGGAAGTCAGATAGGCAGTCGCTCCTTGTAAAATACTGGTATTCAGATGCATCCGGTTGAACTGGAAGTCGACGCTAACATAGTTAGGAAAAGGCTAGGCAGATGGTGATAATTACAATAAATACTGGCGAGTTTGGTAAAGCCACTGTGAGAGTAAATAAATAAATAAATAAATAAATAAATAAATAAATGTTTATTTCAATAACTTAAGAATACGTTTACATTTGGTCTTCAGGGAATTTCCATATAAGTAAAAAGTATACTTGTGTTAGGAAATTCCGAGAGTAGACATGTTGAATATGCTTTTAAAGAATTACTAGGAGGAAGTTTCAAAGAGGTCTGCATACATAAGTGGTGATTCCGTATTAAAATGTAAGGCACGAGCTGGTCCGCGAGGAAATCTTTTCATTACAACTTGTTCATGGGCAGCCAGCATAATCCGTGTCACGTACTTCTGGGAATTAAGCGGATTTCATACATTTAGTAATGATCGTCTTTAGTATGTAAAAGCCTTAGACAATTTGTAATCACGGACATAATAAATGTGTTGAATTAGTAAGAAATCCTTATCCTTACCTCCTTACTTCTTTATCCTTATCCGTATCCTTACTAATATTATAAATGCGAAAGTAAATTTGTTTGTTACCTTTTCACGACTAAACCACTGAACCGATCATCCTGAAATTTTGCATATACGTTGTCAGGCGTACAATAACGGACAGATAAACACCTTTCATCCCGAAAAAAAGTACTGTTTCCGAGACAAACAACAATAACGTTCTTATGATAATAGATGGCGCCACGTGTCTTTTGAATCATCATCATTCTCTTGCCCTTATCCCAATTCATTTGTGGTCGGCGCAGCATGTCTTCTTCTTCCATACTTCTCTATTACTCGTCATCTCGCCAGACACCTCCTTTCTTGCCATATCATTCTTTACACAGTCCAACCATCGTTTCTTTGGTCTTCCTCTACTCATATACCCATTCACATTCATACTCAAAACTTTCCTCACAACATTTCCCTCATTCCTCCGCATCACATGCCCATACCACGACAACCGATTACCACACAACTTTTCAGTCACCGGCGCCACTTTTAAACTTCCTCTTATATACTCATTTCTTATTTTATCCATTCGCGTAACACCACACATCCCCCTTAGCATTCTCATCTCCGCTACATGCAAATGCCTTTCATTCATCCCTTTTGTGGCCCAACATTCTGATCCATACAAGACAGCAGGTCTAACCATTGTTTTATAAATCTTCCCCTTAAGTTTAAGGGGAATGCGGGAGTCGCAGATTGTTCCCGTGACCTGCCGCCATTTCATCCATCCCGTGTTAATTCTGTGCTTTACACTACGATCTATTTCGCCATCGCTTTGCACGAGTGAACCGAGATACCGAAAGTCGGAGCAGACAGGAAGAAACGCGCCATTTAGCGCTATGGCTCCAGAACTGGAGAGACCGCCGAAATCGCAGAACATGTATTCCGTTTTAGTTCTGCTGATTTTCAAGCCAACATTCTCCAGCTTCTGTTGCCATTTCTCCAATCTGCTCTGGATCTCAGATCCATCTTCACCGACAAGAACAATGTCATCGGCAAACAGCATGCACCAGGGTGCCTCTTCCTGTATGTCCGACGTCAAAGCGTCCATAATCAACAGGAAGAGGTAAGGACTTAAAGCCGACCCTTGATGCAAGCCTACAGCCACATTGAACTCATCGGTGTTGCCAGCAGCTGACCGGACGTAGGTACAAGATTGACTGTACATAGCACGAATTAACTCTACATACTTCCCTGGTATACCTTTCTCTTTCAAGGCCCACCACAACACATCCCGAGGTACCCTATCATACGCTTTCTTTCCCTGTCTTTTGAATCATGATTAAATATATTATTACAAGCAGAGTAAAACCCGAATTGATTGTGAAATTCCAAATTACCGCGAGCGGAGAAGCTAGTAATGAATAAAGCTCATTATTTCTAAATCTATGCAATTCACGAAAATAATTAAGTAATATTGGGTTTCCTCTGTTCTTTTCGTAATAATCTTTCGACCCAAAGTTCAGCCAGCAGTCATTTATGTGGGCATGTGATCAATTTAACTGAACCCTCATTATGAAGTTATGTCCGTCTGAGGGTCAGTGTTGATCATCCTTCCTCCTCTCGTTAATAAGTTTAGATTTTAGTTTGTAATCAGAGCTCAACTAATCAGCTGCTTATTATTTGAGCTTGTTTATTATATTTATTTATATTTGACGAACCAATTGTTTAGATTATTAAAAGTTTGTATTTTTTTTAAGTACGTTCGCACTGCTGGGCAAAGATAATTATATCCAAAATTATTGAAAACTATTCTCTAAGATTAGATTTATACACTTTTTGCCCAGTCTTCTTTATAACTGAGGGAGATCTAGAATCAACAGTCAAAACAAAATATAATAATCTACGACAAAATATTCAAACACCAAAGTCTTTTGGACCGTACCACGTACGAAATTCATTTACAATGAAAACGAAATGAGAAATTCCGGGTCTAAGAAAGTCAGGGGCATGTGGAACTCGGCCAAAGCATAGACAAACATTACTTTCTTTCACAGTCGCAGCGAAAGAATAGGTTTCATGCAGCCAGTCATCTCGCAGAGGGAATTGTAGGCACCCTGCCAGGTCCCGTATTAAGATTTTTGTGAATAGTGTACCTACTTAGTAACATGCAGCCAAGTCTACTCTGCGGAATCTAGTGTATTATGTTATGTGCGATTCAACTTTGTTATGGAATTGTTTAGGGACTGTTGTTTGATAACAAGTGATGGTACTTAAGAGTGGAGGGTGAAATTATATAATGTAAACTAACTGCAGGCTAAAAACTTGATAACTTACTAACGTTATGGTCCGGAATAAATTATCTAATAAAAACCGCATAAAATCAGTAGGTACCTTAATTTACGAGAACAGCGAGGTCATAAAATGACAGATACAAAATGGGTCCTTCAATTAATAATATTATATAAAAAGAAGACAAAAAAGAACTTCGTCGTTGATATTGGTACAAGTGAGATATTTTTTTTTATGAAACCGGCGTCAGAGATAGATTCAAAGATATAGATCAGGAGAGCTGATTAAAAGCTTCACAAGATGGGATGACAACGTAAAGAAGAATTATTATGTATGTGAATTAAACATGAACACTATCGCTATCTATATATGCGAGCAGCGGTGGCCCAGTGGTGGAGACCCCGACTTACGAGCAGTAAGTCGTGGGTTCGAACCCAGCCAGGCGCATTACTCTGTGTAAGTTATTTTATCACCACTGCTCTCAAAATGTCAATTGTCCATAATTTTGAGCTCCCGATATTTCGACGCTGCTGTTGCAAGCGCCAGTCAACCCGCGATCATCAAATAATGAACAATCACGGAAGATATCCCGTAAGTGACAGTATAAGTTCAGTTTTAAACCGTGAACGCTTAAAACAGTATTTATTGTATTTATAAGTCGAATTGATGATACTGACAGTGTTCTAATAGGTATAATTATATAGAGAGCAGCCGTGGCCCATTTCTGGAGACCCCGACTTACGAGCAGTAAGTCGTGGGTTCGAACCCAGCCAGGCGCATTTGTGTAAGTTCTTTCATCACCACTGCTGTCAAAACGGTGAAGGAAAACATCGTGAGGAAACCGGCATGTCCTAGTACCAAAAATTCGAAGACATGTGACATCAACCAGCCCGCACTGGGCCCGCGTGGTGGTTTATAGCCCATTCCCTCTCATAGAGAGGAGGCCTGTGTCTCAGCAGTGGGAACATTAATAGGCTGATTATGCGATGCTTATGCTATGCTATCTAAAACTTTTGGAACCAGTTTTTTTTAAATAAACTTGTTCACTTTTATTTTAAACTAGCTGTTGCCCGCGACCTTCGTCCGCTTGAAATTATTATAAAAATACTATTTTCCTCGTTTTTGCAACATTTCTCATTGATGTCCCGCTCCTATTGGTCGTAGCGTGATGTTATATAGCCTATAGCTTTCCTCGATAAATGGGCTATCCAACACTAAAAAAAAATTGCTGAGATTAGCGCTTTCAACCAAACAAACTATTCAGTTTTGTAATATTATTGTATAGGGTGAGTTTTTCAAGTAGGCGTGAATGGCCAAATCCAAAACTATGAAGAATAGCGAAAATACTCAAAGGAGTCTCGACCCCGATTTTGATGAAAACTAAAACTGCATCATTAGACTTTTGAAAAATCAATATTCCTAGCCAGGAATCGAAATGATGCCCACTGATTTTCAAAAAAAAACCACACTGTATTATTACAGCATTTAATAGTGTTGCTAATAAGGATCAAAATCTGGAAAAAAATGACGTACCGCAAACTAAAGGATCTCTCCTTTGAGTATTTTTCGCTATTTCTCATAGTTTCTGACTTGGCCAACCACGCCTCCTTAAAAAAATCACGCTATAGATGGGTAAGATTCCTAGTCGAATGTCCGAGGCGTGAAACCCGTTAAATTCACACCTCAAATCTAATAAAGCCAATCTCATGTTTTGCCAAAACCACGCGTACTCGGCAACAGACTTATCGACTCGATATTAGGAAAGTTTCAGCCGGCAACCATCCAAGTTAGTTACAGGAAACTGTGAAGCACTTTATATGACTTCCTGAGGTAAGTACTTGTTCACGTTTATAAAGATTTTGGGGGAAACGTGCTCAGGTTGGTGATCTGTAATTTTTTCGTATTGAACTAGACAAACAGATGACCTGCAATCATCATCAGCCTAGCCTTTTCCCAAATATGTAGGGGTCGGCTTCCAGTCTAACCGGATGCAGCTGAACACCAGTATTTTACATGGACCGACTGCCTATCTGACCTCCACAACCCAGTTAGTACTGGGTAATACGATACCCCTTGGCTAGACTGGTTTTCAGACTTTCGGGCCGCTGACTACCTGACGACTGTCAAAGATCTAGAAACGACATCCGGGACCAACGGCTCAACGTGCTTTCCGAGGCACGGAAGAAACTCGGTATGTAATGGGTGGTCACCCATCCATGGAACAACCTAGGCAAGCGCGGCATAACCTTAAGATCAACCCGAGCGGCTGTTATTAAGTAAGTAAGCCGCGAGTTAAAGATGACCTTTAATAATGGGTATTAAAGTACCCTTAACGAAGCCGAAAGGCTCTTGTTCTCCCCGTCCGTCATTGCGATATTTTTTTGTTCTACCTGGGAACCTTCTAGTTGCGCAAATATTAGAGGTCAAAGTTCCAATTCTTTTACAAGTTTTATTTTAAACGCAAGTCTTTAATGTTATAACTTTACTTTAAATATCTGCAATACATGACCCCCGTACTACTCAATCCATCCATCAGCACAATGTTTTAAGTGCGTTACATTAATCACCGAGTCTTTTTAATGTGTATATGGATCGGCTGATTGGTGAGCTGAGTGGCACCAAGATCGGATGCTCTGTTGATGGAACTATGATCAACAACATTAGTTACGCTGATGATATGGTGCTGCTCAGTCCATCAATCTGTGGTCTGAGGAAATTGTTGGCCATCTGTGAGAGGTACGCGGAGGCTCATGGCTTGAGGTATAATGCCTCCAAGAGCAAGGTAATTGTTTTTAGAGTGCGCAACAATACACCTGTTAATATTCCATCTATTAACTTACGAGGAACTCCGTTGGAGTTCGTTACGCAGTTTAAATACCTAGGTCATGTTGTCACGGACTTTCTCATGGATGACCAAGATTTAGATAGGGAGCGCAGAGCGTTGGCAGCCAGATGCAATATGCTGGCTCGCAGGTTTGCACGTTGTACTAAGGAGGTGAAACTGACTCTTTTTCGAGCGTTTTGTCAATCGTTTTACACGTGCAGCCTGTGGGTAAGGTATACGCAGAAGGCTTACAACGCTCTGCGCGTTCAGTATAACAATGCGTTGAGGATATTGTTGGGGCTACCTCGGTTTTGTAGCGCGTCTGGCATGTTCGCTGAAGCGAGATTAGATGATTTTTATGCCGTTATGCGCAAGCGATGTGCGAGTATGCTGAAGCGATTCAGGGGTAGCCCCAACAACATACTGGCTACACTGGCGGACAAAATTGATGGGCCTTTCATTAGGCACTGGGCAGCTAGGCATGTGCGTACTGGCGTACATGTCGCCAATTAATTTAAGCTTTTTATGTACTAACAATAGGTTAAGATTTTACTAACACTATATGGATCAATGGTCTGAATTAAGTAAATTATTATTATTATTATCCTTTATTTAACTTTACACAAATCTTATATATTTTTAAATATTTCTTAAACTAAAAACAATATAAAAAAAACATTTAAAAATATAAAAAATTGTAGCCCACCGGTATCGGGAACAGGGTCCAAGCTACCGGCGGTCAGGGCTCCAGAGAGAGGAACCTCCTGACAATACGAGCCGTGTCCAGGAGTACCGCTTTCTGAATCAAACCCTTGATCCAGCTGCCTAACGAGAGCCTCCTCAGGTATTGGTCGAGGCTCTTGGCAATTAAGCCATGGGCTGATACAACTATCGGCACAATGATCGCTGAGTCCACATCCCACATGTCGACAACCTCGTGAGCCAAGTCAAGATACTTGATTTGCTTATCTTTCTCGGCTTTCACGAGGTTCCCATCATGCGGGACCGTTATGTCAACAATCATTGCACGCCGCTCTGATCGATCCACCACCACTATATCAGGCTTATTGGCTACAATAGTCCTGTCAGTTACGATGGATCGATCCCAGTACAATGTGATATTGCCATTTTCGAGAACTGGGTCGGGCACATACTTATAGTACGGTACTTCCGATTCCACAAGGTTGTATTTTAGAGCAAGTTGCTGATGGATAATCCTGGCTACAAGGTTGTGTCTATGCAAGTACTCTCCGTTAGCCAGACGAGAACACCCGGAGATAATGTGACGGATTGATTCGCCTGGACGGTGGCATGCCCGACATATGTCAACCGTACCGTCCTTCACAATAAATCTCCGGTAGTTATTCGTCATCATAACTTCATCCATAATTGCACAGACAAAACCTTCGGTTTCTCCAAAGAGGTCCCCGGAACGTAGCCAGGCTACGGACGCTGGTAGGTCTACATCGGGCCCATGCAGGGCCCGGAAAAACCGTCCGTGAAGCTCCTTACTCTGCCATACTTCCATGCGGTCGTTAGTGTCAAGCACTACAGGTTTGCGCCAGTTCTCTTTAGCCAAGGAGAGCGGGGTGAGCCCCTTGTCCACTGCGACCACATCTCGATGCATCCCCACGTCGGTTTCAAGGAAATATTCCCTGAGACTGCATATCTCGCGATTGTGAAGAGTCTTAGCGTTTAAAAAGCCTCGACCCCCACACCTCCGCGGGATATACAGTCTCATAACAGAAGAACGCGGGTGATGCATTCGATATGTCGTCAACAATGTACGGACCCTCCTATCCAGGGCGTCTAGTTCTGTCTGAGTCCATTTGAGTATGCCGAAAGAGTACATCAGAATTATTATTATTATTATTAATCCTACCGTAAAACGTGACATTTCTCCCCAAAAAAAAGTCGTTTCCCAGCAATAATTTTTGTTTAGAGTCACTTAGTTTGATGTACAGAATGCTTGGTTGATGGCTTCGTGAAGGGTCCGTTAACATCCTGTATTATGCTCATTATAAAGGTTTACAATAATTTGGTAGTTTTTACGAGATTTGGGAAAGTAAAACCATCGATATTAAATGTACTTATGTCCTAATTCAGGTTATGGTCTACCTATGTGCCTAATTTCATCGAAATCGTTTAGACGTTTAGCCATAAAATGCTAACAGACGAGAATTTACTTTTCTTTTTTTTATATTAGAATGAATTACTATGAAAGTATGGATGCATAAAAACCCTATTGTTGATGAGTTATTGTTTCTGGAAATCATAAAAACTCTGACACCAGGTTAGGCACTAACCAAACGATAAAGAAGAAGGCAAATCATGAATAATGGCTATTAGGCTAAAAGGTAATCTCCACATTAAGGCCCGTATTACAGAACTTCACTCAATACTTCAACAGTGTGTAGCATTACTTAAAACAAGATTCAAGCCATTTGATTAGTTGAAATTAGATTTAAATGCCTACCGGGTAAAACGGGGTGAATAAGACCGCAGGGGTGAATAGAGACAAAACTTTGACGGGATTTTAACGTTTAATTAATTTTATTATGTTATCAAAAAGTACTCTGTTTTATTTACTTAGTTATACTTAATTATTAAGAGACCTTGCTAACAACATAACATATTAATTCAACGTTAAAATCCCTTTCAAAATTTGTCTCTATTCACCCCTGAGGTCCCACAGGGGTGAATAGAGACATATATTCACCCCGTTTTACGGTAATGCTTAAAGTCATAAGTGACATTCTAAAATGCGAGAAAAACAATTCGGAACTCATCGTACAAATACAAAAAGTATAGTCGAACTTAGAACCTTATTTCTTTTTGTAGAGGGTTAAAAATTGTTAAAAGCTTTTCAGTGTCTTGAAGTGCTGAAAGGAATAATGAAGTTTCTTTTTGATTAGGCAAGCGGAAACAGAAATGTCCAACTGTTGGCAGAAGGGAAATAATGATGCTTTCGGGAAATTGTACCGAATTCCTTAAATAACATCGTTGTACTGACGTAGTACCCAAATAAATGAACAGGGGAGGAAAACGAACGCCACATGGTCGGAAAGTGCAACTTTTTACCCAGTTTAACCTTTTGGGCGCCACGATCGGATATAGCCGACAAATGAATACATGCCCAACACACCACCCGTCAGCTAAACTCGACAAGAAAACGTATTTTTTTTTAAACTTTGTAACCGCTGTTTAATGATAGTATAATACGAAATAGTGTCAAATAAAATAATTATTTCAAAAATATGGGACAAAAAAGCTTTGATTAATAATTCGTTATCGATAAGGTTGAAATACTTTTTATAAGTATTTGTGCTGAATTTGTTACTTGGGAGGGGACCCCGATGCGTATACGCTCTGGCGTTCAAAATTAACTAAAAGGTCGTATCGTGCGTAGGCATCTTTCATAATAATATAGGTAGGTAATTTCCTTTTTACCTATTTTTCTCATAATAGCGCAGAAAGGTAAATATTAATTTCCGGGGTGAGGAAAATTGGGGTAAAAAAGTAAGCTATGAATTTTGAATCTCAACAAAATATTTTCTGCATTACGTCACTTTACGCTTGTTTTCTCGGACAGGTTAGGCAGAGATGTGCCTATAATATTCCCACATTTCGCCAGTCATGTTTTAGTCCCATGTAATAGGGACGAGCCTAATAAAAGAGCTAATTAACGTGGTGTTTTATACAAAGTGACTTTTTAGTCGTCTTACAACGGCAGCCCACTTCATGTATCCAATGACTACTACACATTCAAAAAAAAATAATTGATATTTAAGAGATTTTAATTATTTAAAAATAAAAATATTATTCAGTATTAGACGCATGACGTAGTTAAAACACCCTGTTGCGAGCGATGATCTGCACGACTCGAGCGCAGCGGCTGCAGTCTCGACATACATAGCGACAAAAATTGGTCGTTAAGTCATAACGATGTCAAATTTCTTTAATAGATTTTCAACTTTATTTCGAAACCTTAAGGTTGAAAATCTATTAAAGAAATTTGACATCGTTATGACTTAACGACCGATTTTTGTCGCCATCTATATCGAGACTGCAGCCCCTGGGTAGTTGCTGTGGTAGCTGTGTTCTCCCGTTTGACGTAAACATCATTAACAGGATGTTTCATAATTTTATTCTAATGTGTTATTTATTTTACTTTGTACTTACTAGGGTTGGTAAAAAAAAAGAAATCGCGCCTGTAAGAAATGTCGGGTACATTGAGTGGACCACCTTTGTAAGATGACTAAAAAGTCATGGTGTAATTATACCTAATAGAACGCTATAACTATCATCTCAGTATCATCAATTCGACTTATAAATACAATAAATACTGTTTTAAGCTTTCACGGTTTAAAACTGAACTTATACTGTCACTTACGGGATATCTTCCGTGATTGTTCATTATTTGATGATCGCGGGTTGACTGGCGCTTGCAACAGCAGCGTCGAAATATCGGGAGCTCAAAATTATGGATAATCACGAAAGATATCCCGTAAGTAGTATTTTATTTCAGGCAAAAATACCCATACTTATACAATAATCAATGTTAATAAATTGAATTGAATTGAATACATAGTAAAAACATTAAAATCATTAAAACACTATCTATCTTATGATGAAAGTGTTTTCACGAAGAAAATGATACGATCTGTTAGATTCAATGCTAGACGGATATTACATCGCTATCAGCGCGACGGGTGACGGGCAGACATTGATGTCACGATCAGATTAATTGGACAGATTACCTTCTAAATTTAGAAGATTAATCTTACATCGAAAAGTATTTTTAGAGAAATATATTTGTAGTGTGAAAGAAACGAGAAAATGATTAAACGAGGTATTTTTACTAAAATGTTTTTTTTTATTTTTTATTATTCAATAAACACTGTTACAACTATTTGACAAAATGTAAACATACCACAAAAACCATCCTGGGTTTAACAGTAACTCGGTGCCACACCTCGGTGTTAACACTCTCGTCATTTCAGCCGAAAGACGTCCACAGCTTGGCATTGACCTCGACCAATGATCGTCTTAACGAACTGGTAGCCTACCATGAAGTATTGTTAACATCATGTTTTAATCTTATTCCAGAGTGGGAAAGAGATGGGGCTAGACGTCTTCTGTAGCTCCATCCCCTTCCCACTGAAATAAGCAATAACTGTATGCTGTAGGCCCCCCCTACAGCACAGCATCATGCTAAGTGGTAACCTGCTTGTCGCAGTCACGACGTGCAAGCTGTTAACTTTTTTCTTTTTATATTCCGTCCTGTTTAACTTATAGTTTATTGTTTATTTTTTGTCATTTTGTATGATGCACGTCAAGTCCCTGCGACAAATAAATATTTTTTCTTTCTTTCTTTCAATACTTCTTTAAGACGTCATGACCAGTACCCACTTCACATACATTCCAAATTAAACAAATTATCATAATTTTATGTAGTGATGCAATTTAAAAATAAATTTAAACCATAGTCGCCCCATGCGGGTGTGTCAAATTGCGGATATTCGTAATTTCCCGTCTGTCAAATTTGCAGAAGCCCATTTATTTAAATTGATTCTGAGATTTTTACTAAAATATTTCTTTGTATATTTATTTTTCTCTCATCTACGGACAGCGTGGGAAACTCACAGAAAAAGATTAAAGATGAAATGCAAATTGAAAATAAAAATAGATTAACTTTCAAGTTTTTAAAGTAATTTATCAAACAATTTGGCAAAGCTATGGAATTTCTGGAGACTGGAATTATGGAAATTACCGGTAATTGCTCTCATGTCAATAAACTTCTTTTTTTAATATTTTAAAGAAAAAGTATTCTTGCTAATATTCTTAGATGGACACTCGAAACTAGCAGTCATTTATTGAACATAGAGAGTAGAACATAGATTCAGCATTTTTAACGTCAAAATGACAAAAGAGTCTCCCAAAAGGCGTCTCTTCACTATCCTCTATCACAGATGTTATGGATATGATATTTCGGATCTGGATACGGATTATTTCGCATTATCCGTTAATTTCGGATAGTTTCGGTTACGGATATTAGATTGTAGTAAAAACTAACTAGTTATGAAAGAGGTTATATTACGACTAAAAATAACAAACAAACTGCAAGATTCACGTGACGGGCGAGCGGTGATACAAAAACCTGTCGAAACATGTCGTTTTATTTAGACTCTGCCTTTATACAAAACTATCCGAAACTTGTGAAACGGATACGGTTACGGATATATTTTTATTTCGGATATCCGATAGTTTCAGTTACGGTTACGGAGCTCCATAATATCCCTGCCCTCTATATATATTATATTTTATTGTTTACTTAATAGTTTGATGACGAGAAGCTGTGTCTATATGTCTTAATTAATGCTTATTCTATGTCTCTGCTGCATTTAAACCGATAGTAACAGTTCGTTGTTCTCAAACAAGGCGACAGGCCCTGATGTGTTTCCATGAAACTTCGCTAAGTGTACAAAGCACTTGATGTCAGTACTTACACACGTTAACTCGTCGAATTTACACTGATTTACGAAGCGAGTAAACTTGAAACAAAGGTTCAAGGTACAGCCATCATGTAGGTACTTGTACGTACAGGCAAACTTGCAAGTACTCTTAAGTATGTTGAGCGTGTGCTGAGTATTTACAAGCATGTGAAGTCTTTAAAAAAAAGTTGTCTTTAAATTCAAAAAGCTTTACCACCACTAACGGTAGCAGTCGTGGAGAAACCATCTGATGAATTAAAATGAAATTCCATACTGAAGAAAACATAATAGGTGTAAGAATACTCTTAACGAAGCCGAAAAGCACTCGTTTTCTCCGTCATTGCGATCATTTTTTTGTTCTAGACCATACCTCCCTCCAGTTATTTTTTTATTTTAGTTTTTTTTCTTTTTTTTTTAAGTTTTAAAAAAACATTATATTATTTAGTTTTAGTCGATCTTGAACTGACTTAGGGTTATTAAATATTCTGCTTCTGCTTCGGCATCTGCTTTTTCGGCCGAAGGTTGTAGTGATAGCCGACTTCTGCCAAAAATGTAGCTTTCGTCGGGCACTCATCATCATCTGCCTAGCCTTTTCTCAACTATGTTGGAGTCGGCTTCCAGTCTAACTGGATGCAGCTGAATACCAGTATTTTACATGGAGCGACTGCCTATCTGACCTCCACAACCCAGTTAGTACTGGGTAATACGATACCCCTTGGTAAGTTGTCAGACTTTTTGGGCCACTGACTACCTAACGACTGTCCAAGATCTACAAATGACAGCCGGGACCAACGGCTTAACGTGCTTTCCGAGGCACGCAAGAAACTCGGTATGTAATGGGTGGCCACCCATCCACCGACCAACCTAGGCAAGCACGGCTTAACCTAAAGATCGATCCGAGCGGCTGTTATTATTTAGCCACGAGCTCCTCCTCCTTTTTATGAAGTAGATTATGCATGATTTATTATTTTTTAATACGAGAGCTTACTTTAACTTCCGCTTACTAATCGTTAAACGTTAACGTTTAAACCTAAATTATTCAGTGAATCTTTGGCTTCTTACTGATTCTATACTATTTCTATTATTCAATATCTAATATTGCTTATACATTCCATATACTTTCAGAGCTAACAATACTCATCTCTTAATGGCCCTTATCAAAAATTATGTGTTAAATAATGAAGTATAAAATAAACATTTATTTCATGCTCATTTCTTTATTATCAGTCTAGCAGTGCTCCTATTTTTCACGATAACTATAAACTTATTAAAACAACCCCTGCATGTAAACGTAAATGAAAACAAAATAAATACATTTTATTAACTTATTTGGAATCTCCACCAAAGGGACATAAAGATCCAAAAGAAATCACAGTGATACAAAAGTTTTCTATCTCTTCTCTTTATTTTTGGTGTGGTTCATCAATTTTAAGAGATATCTTATAATAAAATGGATTTAAAACTGACTGGTAACTAACATTACAGTATGTAACCTAGCTGTAAGTGACAAAATTTTAAACCGCACACTATTGGTATAAGATTTTGGTATTTTTCATTCTCTTAATCATCTGCTTAGCTTTTTCCCAACTATGTTGGGGTCAGCTTCCTTTCTAACCGCGACACCCACATCTTAAATAAATACAGGTATACTCAATCGCTTCATGAAGCGACTGCCTATCTGACCCGTACTAACAAAAAAAAACAATAATAACCCACAAAAATTATCGCTCATTTTAGAGATAATATATTAACTTTCATTATTTCATTAGGGTTCTATTTTCGCAAAATATGCTATGACAAACTAATGAAATAATCCTCTAAATATCCAAGTCCTGGCACATCTCCTACTTATAACATCATTGTCATTTATGCTGGAAACCACTCTGAATACAAATAGAGTTTCCGAACGCGAGGAATGCTCTTACAAATCTTGAACGTTGCAATTTTTATCAGATTTCTAATGGAAAATGTTTTCAGAATGCATTTCAACAGCTTTTGTAGAAGATGAAGTTGGAGTTAGTTTATCTGTATGCAGTGTCACTGAGAATCCTAATTAATATTATAAAATGCGAAAGTATGTTTGTTTGTTACCTTTTGACGCCCAAACCACTAAACCGATCATCCTGAAATTTTGCATATTGTCAGGTGTACAGAAACAAACATACACATTCATCCCGAAAAAAAGTACTGTTCCCGAGGAATAGAACAATTACGTACGTATGATAATAGATGGGGCTACGTGTCTTTCGAATCTTAATTGAATTATGTATATTATTATAGAAACTATAGTAGTGTGTAGTTTAATTGTCAAATTCTAAATTAACGCGAGCGAACCAACGCTAGTATAAAGATTAAACCTTTTTTATATCGTTTAGCGTTGATACCCAAATAAATTATAGTGTTCTAAAATATCGCTGAAATAGTGTTTTGAACTTGGTGCTTTAATTAGGCTCGCCATTATAATGATTTTTTTTCTTTTTGGGTTGACCTCACACTGCCGAGCTTACAGTGACGTTGTAGTTGACAATAACCGCAAATGATAATGCCGCCGTAATTTAAATTCCGAACGCGACGTCATCAATTCGTCCGCAGCGGCATTTTCCTTCTTCATTTTCGCGAAAGGCAAAGCCAAAAAATACCTTTTGTCGCTTTGTTAGACAGCCAATGACGGCACTAGTACAGCAGCATTCGACAAAGTCACTACCTACGGCAGCATTTTCACTGACGGTGACGGTCGACCAGTTTTCACCCTTATGCCCTGGGTAATATGATTGAAAAGTGATCGACCGTGTAGTACACTGATATGCCGTGTTGCTGGGGTCTTGCATAGCGATTGGGGCGGCTATGATCCTGCGGCTTGCGACTGCGGTCGGATTTTGGTTTACGCGAGCAGTGGTTACCCCACTGCTCGATTTTTAATTACTGTTCCGTACATTTGTATGATACACAGAAGAGTTCGTGGCTAAATAATAACACCCGCTCTGATCAATCTTTAGATTAAGCCGCGCTTGCCTAGATTGCTCCGTGGATGGGTGACCACCATTACATACCGAGTTTTCTCCGTGCCTCGGAAAGTGGGTTTTTTTTCTTTGGTGCCGGCTGTCATTTGTAAATGTTTCACAGTCGTAACAGGCAGTCAATGGTCTGAAAGTTTGACAACCAGTCTTAACAAATGGGGTATCGTATTACCCAGTACTAACTGGGTTGTGGAGCATATATACTGCCGTGGTATAACTATAATGCCGTTATCTGAGACTCACAAAGTTACTTAATGTTATTTTTGCTTATTTCACACGTGAGAAATATGTACTGAACTGCATTTTTTAAATTATAATTTAAAAAACTATTCAAGATATTGAAAATTCGCAAACACAGATCGATAGATTTTTTTTTCTCATTAATAAAGCATCAAAGGTTGAAAATCGACCAGATGTTGGATAACGGCATTTTAGTTATACCACGGCAGTATAGGCAGTCGCTACATGTAAAATACTGGTATTCAGCTGCATCCAGGTAGACTGGAAGCCGTCCCAATATAGTTAAAAGGGAAAAAGGCTAGGCTGATGATGACATTTGTATGAAACACAGCACAAGAAACAAAACAAAAACACCTGAGGCTTTATTTAAATGTGCGACCAAAAGATCGTAATTAGTTCTAACTTACACAAAACCAAACAATTAATTGGTTTTTATAATAAATAATCCCTAATTACCAACAAAATATGATAATACCCGATGTCAAATGCACAGTAATAAAACAAATTGGCCCGGTAACATTTGGGCACGTAAATCGTCGTCCGTATTAATGTGGCGCCATCTGGTAGATGCCGGTGTCATGGAGATAGTCCCAAAACTGAAAAAAGGTCTGGATATATAAAATTCTTTTATAACTGGCTGTTGTTCGCGACCTTCATTCCCCTGAAATTATTATAAAAACATAACTTCCCTATTTGAATCGGATTTTGTTAACTGTTTCAATGGTTTCGATTTTTTTGCACGGAACCCTAATTCTTTTTCTAAAATAAAAGTAAGACAAATAGTTTAATAGCCTTCGGTTAGTATGTCTTAGTTACTCCTTACAACATCAATTATCTGCCAGTAAAAGTCCCGTCAAAATCGGTCCAGCCATTTCGGAGATTAGCCGTAACAAACAGACGACAAGACAGAAAAAAAAATTAAAAAAAGATTTTTGTTATAAGTACCGTATATACTTTCACATGCATTCAGTAAAAAGCTGTTATTTCGAAATTACAAACAGACACTTCAATTTTATTTATTTGTATAGTTCTGTTTTTGATTAGTATGTGTTGGAGTAACAGTCACTTTAGCCCATCACAGTCCATTATTGGGCTTTCTCCAGCTCCCATGTCACCTTTAGTCCCATTTGCATAGAAACCAGTCAGGTTATTAGAGTATTTCGTACTCTTTGAAATACATATTATCTGTTTTAAATGAAGAGTAATAAAACGATAAAGCATGCAATATCTTACACAATAATCTTAACAAAATAAACGGCTAAATTCTAAAACAATATAAAATACTTGATGATAAAAAGGATGAACAGACCACACACACACACACATAATGGTTTCAGCATCGTTGGATTAAGGAAAGTAACTGGCAAGTACCAACTACATAGTAACTAGTCCAGTACCTTCTGTTATTTTCAACAACTTTTTCTTCCACTTTAACAGCGGGTACAATCGACAAAAAAAAGTGAATTAGTCATCTCATCCCGTGGGTCCCAGTTGATTTAAGAGCCACTAGACTGACTAAGTTACTTGCTCCGGTTACTGGACTCGTGTAAACAAACCAGTAACTACTCGGGCACGTACAGAGTACCTAAGCCACGGATTCGTTTCTATGATACAAGGTAATCCAATATTCATAAGTGGTGGGAGTATCTACATGTCGGAACAATACCATTTGTATTTCTCAACTGTTGCATAAGTATTTTTTCCGGTCTGTTCCGGTTCTCATTTCTAGCAGTGTACTGAATTGAAGCGCAACTTTATGAATTACGCAGTTCTGAAATATATGTCGGATCCGGTCGTTAGTATGGACATAAAATGAGTCGCAAGTACGCCGGTGGTGACATCACGCGACCTACTTACACGTCTACCCACACCACAGCGTGCTTCTACAGAGCCCTGATATTGAGCTCGAGTCGAGGGTGACATTCAATGTCTCATGGCGATATCGATGGCGGTCACATGAAGAAAGTTGTTCAGTTTGATTGTCTAAATCACATCCTGAAATATGGTCATACCTTTTTAGTACACGCTGTAGACACAGACATTAAATCAACAAACAATCACACATCATTATTTTCCTGCCTTTGTTCCATGTTACTTGCGGTCGTCAACACGTTTTTTTCTTCAATTTTTCTCTGTCAACCGTCACGCTATCATTTACTCCTTTATCTTTCATATCATTCCTTACACAATCCAGCCATCGTTTCCTTGGTCTTCCTCTCCCTCTTCATCCATCAACATTTATATTCATCACTCTAAAAGAGTAACATGTGATTCGTCCTATCATTCATATTTGTATTAGTATTAAAGATTCTCTTATCTAACGTCGTTCATTGTCGAGGCAGAACTGTGGCGCCTACCAGCGTCCTTCGACAGCCCTGACAAAACCCACGCTAATGACATCGATAACCAGACCTATTAGTCCACACAGAATATCTTTATTACGTAACTAGTAAGTAAAAATGTCTATCTGTTTATCAACATTTTTTTTTTAACATATGTTTAATTCCTATAGAAAGAGCCTATTGCCATCGACTCAGCACAAATTCAGATACCACGCTACTACTGGAAAACTCCCGCTGAAAAACATAATAACACTTTGCCAAGCCTAGGAATCGAACACAAAGACCATGCTCAGCAGCAGCACTTTGCGGCAACTAGACTCTCAAGGTAGTTTTTTTTGCCGTTACTATTGTTATAATTCGAAAACAATCGCAAGTGAAGCCACGAATTGTTCTAGATCATGTACTTTACTTATATACGTAGGATATGGGCAGCTCTTACATTTATTTCCTACACACATTATCTCTTAGCAACGCTTAGGGAGTGATTATAAGGATTTCGGTAAGAAACTTGTAGCGTGGGCGGTTCATTATTTCCAGACGCTACAATGTACGCTGAAAGGTAGTAAGGAGCTGAAACTGCTCTTGGCTAAAAGCGTTTTATTTATAGGTAATTTTCAGGTTGCCTTTTGCTTTTCTTTATTATAACAATAAATTTTTCATGGCTTCATTTAGATGTAGTCCCGCCTTGAATGCAATAACAAACTTTTCACACTTGCATAATAATGTAATATTTCAGTTTTTCATTTTGTTTATGGCACTGGTTTCTGCTTAGGTAACAAATAGTTCGACTCCGAGGCATTCTAATGGGAAAACCTATCGTGATTGTAATTGTGATGTAGGTACCATGTCTTTTTTGTTACTCGATAGTATTTTATCGAACTGGTAGATTTTATTTGTTTATAATCTAATGGTAAGAAAATCTTTTATATCTTTTTCGAATTTTTCACTAATGTAATTTTTTAGCAAAATGTCTAACAATAGACTTAATGAGAGAGACTAACACCATAAAATAAACCTAAGTTTATTTGCACTGTCAAATATCCGAACCCAAGTCGTCCGTAGCAAAGACAATCTCTTCAGATCGGGGATCATGGACGGCTTAGATCTTAAGTGTGTATGCGCCGTGTCTCCACAGACAATGGCCCACCTTCCAACTTGCGGTGACACCTGCGCACTTGATGATCTTATGACTGCATAAGATCGGAGTTCGTGTGGCTGAATTTTGGGCCAATTATATTTAATTTAAATTTGCCATCGACACGCTAAGAAGAAGACTGGCAAATATAACCATTTTTAGAATTACGTTACTAGACTGAGTGTTCCGTCTGCCGCGGACAGTTTTTCTTTTCGGTCTTTCGACTAAGGCAGCTTTTAGGTGAAATTATCATCACACTGTTGTAGAAGAGCTCGTGGTGAAACAATAACAGCCGCTCCGATCAATCTTCAGGTTAAGAAGCACTAGCCTAGGTTAGTCTGTGGATCGTTAACCACCCATTACATACCGAGTTTTCTCTGTGCCTCGGAAAGCACGTAAAGTCGTTGGTCCTGTCTATCATTTGTAGATCTTTGACAGTCGTTACAGGTAGTCAGTGCCCTGAAAGTCTAACAACCAGTCTTACCAAGGGGTTTCGTATTACCCAGTACTAACTGGGTTGTGGAGGTCGGATAGGCAGTCGCTCCATGTAAAATACTGGTATTCAGCTGCATCCGTTGATACTGGCAGCCGACCCCAACGTAGTTGGAAAAAGACCAGGCATATCATCAAACAGTTGCTTAAAATCATAGCATTATTCTAGATAGCTAAAAACAATGGCCTTAGCGCAATACTGCTATTA
Organism: Noctua janthina; assembly: GCA_963576755.1. Classification (NCBI taxonomy): domain Eukaryota; kingdom Metazoa; phylum Arthropoda; class Insecta; order Lepidoptera; family Noctuidae; genus Noctua; species Noctua janthina. The sequence goes on from OY755055.1 coordinate 15,036,148, forward strand.
TGACCACGCTATGCAAAATTGTAAACTCATTTGCGTTAGCAGCATGGTTTCATTAGTGCAGAAGAGTAATAAGAATTAACTTAACCGTTGAAACACAATTTTAATAATTTTATTCTTAAGCCAAAGTTAGCAAAACAACTAAAACATGTTTTAAACATGAAGTCAGATGTCGAGAAACGAGAAAACAATTAAGTTCAAAAGTTTTTCGTTATAAGTTCTTCTAGTTTTAGTTTGTTTTATTTTTTTTATTAAAACAGCTGCTGTCACCTTGCCTATAGATAGGGTTGGCAATGCTTGAATACCTTAACGCAGTGTACCGTTAGTTAGTAACCGAGTAGATGATAGTATAGCTGTGATACCTTAAAACTTTAAGAATTTGAGTAAATAAGTTGATTATCTGAGATACATAATTTTGACAGAATTATTGTAAATTCGTTGATTACCTGTGAATCACAAATAATGTACTAATCAAATCAGTGTTTTTAAATTATTTTTAATCAAAAACATTGTTCACTCTTGGTCATAAAGTCGTAATTAAAACATTTTAACAATCCGTGAAATCTCTTACTGAAATCCCCATTGCTGCATTTTGACTCTCGGTCTATAGCGGAACGAGTGGGAAATAAAAAGTTCCAATCGTCACCACTGGGGAGGAACGAAACTTTTTTTTCCCATTGGGTACGACTGGGACTAAATCTTTTTCCCAACTACGTTGGGGTCGGCTTCTACTTTTCAGTCATATCAGTATTTTACATGAAGTGACTGACCTCCACAACCAATTTAGTACTAGATAATACGATTCCCCTTGGTAAGACTGGTTGTCAGACTTTCAGGCCACATACAACATAAACCAGTGCCATTGATTAATTCCGCCACTATGACGTCATCGCTCACAATAGACCTCAAAGCTCTCAAAGAAAGCGAACTGTGCTCGGAATTTCCCAGTGTAATCGGACCAAAAATGAAACAGATTTACAGGAGACTACTTAGTACCGTTTTTCTATTTTCACAATAAATAAAATATTCATACCAATAAAGGGATGTTTAACGTAGATAATTATTTCTATATCCCGTTGAAGATCATCATCATCATCATTTCAGCCGAAAGACGTCCACTGCTGGACATAGGGCCCCCCAAGTGTCGTTGAAGATCTTAATCCAAAAAATTGGGGCACTAGTTTGAAAGAGAAAATGGACATTTTGAAGAGGACATGCCGAAATTGAAAGGGCAATGCCCAACATAGATATCTTGGGCATAGCCCCTTCGATTAGAGTTGACCTGTCACTCCAAAATCGCACTCTAAAAAAAGCCAAAAGCCCGTCAACCCTAGAGAAGAAAGTTTTAGTTCGATTAAAATGCAAATAGGGCGGTAAACATGGCGAGCGTCGCGACGCCGCCACGCCGCGGCGCCTACTGCTGCAAATAATAAAAGTATATCATTAATTTTAATTAAGAACTGATGAGCTGTATGTGTAGTTGGATAAAGCTATTTAGCGAAGATTACTGTGGGTTTTTCAGGATTGAAAGCGTGCCCCTTCTTTTCCTCTTAGCGTGTCGATGACAGTTCAAATTTAGTCAGCCTACAATTTGGCGACATATTGGCCGCTATTGATGTGGTTCTATAGAAGTATGATAAAACGGGTGGAAAGTTCCTCACGCTCTATAAAAGACCTAGAACCAAGGGTCCTCCGACCAGACGGATATGGTGTCTGGTGGGCTACTGTCTAACTGTTTCTTTGGAGCTGATGTATATTCTAACGGATACCTCTGCTTACATTGAAACAATGGCGGAGTATCGCGCTATTCGGCGTGCATTTGGATAGGCTTATGTCCTGCACCGTCTACTGCTATAAGCCAGTCTTGTGTGGCATTGTATCTACTACTCCACACCACAACTGACATCACATAAATTCGTACATCGTACAAGCAGAGATATCGACGGATTAGGATCTACCTACACCACAGCCAGCTTAAGTCAGAGATCCGTCGTTTTTATACAACATTAGTTTTAGAATATTATGCGTAACCTGAAACATGTGTCTAGTATTTGAATGTAAAGAATCTATGTACAAAATTTCAAAACTGTATCATGAAAAATCACAAAGTTATAGGCTTGTTCTGTTACTTGATTGTCCGCACAAAAACGCGGTCACCACGCGGCACCGCCGCGCGCACGCCTCCAGCATCGTCTTGAGCTCATTGATAATAATAATTTGTCAGTATGTCCCTAAATGATTTCGATAGGTACTTAGAGTCGCTCGGTGTCCAACTTGTAACCTTTTTCAAATATTTTTGGGCCAAAATATAACATGGTTTAAAAACTATTGGAATCGATTCATTTACTTATTCTGAATAAACTATATTCAGGTTTCGCATATACTAAAAACAATGTTGTATAGAGGACGAAGAACTTCACATCCCCTGTCTTATTCGCTCTTCACTCTGAGGATGAAGATTTTAACAGTCCTGAAGACTAAACCTAACATTTTACAGCAAAGTACATACGCAACGTTAACAAACTATAAATTAATTACGCTGTTATAATATGAGTCTACTTAGTTTCCGTTATAAACCTCAAACTTACTCCAAAGATACGGGAAAGGCTTTGTTAATGCACGAGGAAAGTTTCCTCACATAAAGTTATTGTTATAAACATACTGAAGTTACCAAGACATCAACATACCTCTTTGAAGGCTTTAGTGCTATATTATGAATTAGTGTTAGCATAGGACGAAACGAAGTTTAGCCAAATATAATTTATAGACTATACAATTTGTGTCCTAGTTCATTTAAATATGTTCGAAACTGAGTTACGTAAGAACAGAGAATTAGGAATTTATGCTGCCATTTAGGTTCTCTGTAAGATTCTCCCTTGAGAAATGAGTTGCTGAATCTATTACTGAAATAGGAAGAAAGTCTACGTTTTGTTATTGTGACTGTTGAAGAGCTGAATTTCAGTATATGTTTAACAAATTTCTTTATCATTCAGACTTTATTTGAAGTATCATTCTTTAGCGACCCGCGCCGGCTTCGCACGGGTGCAATATATATATTACAAACCTTCCTCTTGAATCACTCTATATATTACTGAAAACCGCATCAAAATCCGTTGCGTAGTTTTAAAGATCTTAGCATACATAGGGACAGACAGACACCGGGAAGCGACTTTTATACTATGTAGTGATTTATGCTTGAACTGAGACCAATATTGCAAGTAGGTAGCTATAAAGTGTTGGGATACGTTATCCTTTATAGGTTAGTCTGACAACCAGTCTTACCAAGACGTATCGTGTCACTCAGTGATTGGTTTGTGCCGGTCAGATAGGCAGTCGCTAAATTCTGGTATTCAGCTGCATCTTGTTAGACGGACCCTAACATACTCGTAGTATTTAAAATTCGTGGTCTTCTTAACGTGGCTTTTAGAAAAAATGACATTTACGACCAACAGAGCTAACGACTAAATTAATTCAAAAGCCGTCTAATAACACTATCCTCGGCCAAAAGTTTAAAATCTCTTCTATAATCTCATTGGCAGCATTGCCATACAACTTTGGTAATGCCAGCCTTTTACGGACTTTTCCTGTTGACAGCTATGCATAAGATTTTTAGGTTAACTTAAAATAATTTATACAACATTAGTTTTAGTATATGCGAAACCTGAAACACGTGTCTAATATTTGATAAGAATCTATGTACAAAATTTCAAAACTGCATCATGAAAACTCACAAATATATAAGCTTGTTCTGTTACCTGTTTGTCCGCACAAAAACGTGGTCACCATGCGGCGCGCCCGCGCGCCTCCAGCCTCGTTTTGAGCTCATTGATAATTTTGGCAGTAGTAGGTACCTACAATGATTGCGATAGGTACTTAGTGTCGCTCAGTGTCCAACTTGTAGCCTTTTTAAATATTTTTGGGACATAACATGATTTAAAAATTATTGGAATCGATTTAGTTACTTATTCTGAACAAACTATATTCAGGTTTCGCATATGCTAAAAATAATTTTGTATATGTAAATAATAAAGCAAAAATTTTGTTACAGCCGAGAATCAGGAGGCCAACTGCCCCGCTCAGCCAGCATCGACTCCGTCGTGGAGGCCGCGATCTGCGCCCGCCACTCCGAGCCGAGCCAGCCCTCGACGCTGCAGCTGCCGAGGGCCGACCGCGCCTTCAGTCTCGCTTCACCGGTGGTTGGCAGGAGGGCCAAAACACAGAGGGGACAAGCTGGTAAGTTGGAGCGATGATTGGGTGTAGATAGAAACTGAATTTTCTTTTTCAACTTTAATGTAAAGTTAGGAAAATGAATGGAAAGGAAATTGAATACCAATTTAAACAGTGTGTATGTTTAAATCGCAAATGTAATTTTTTGACAAATACTTTATTAAAGTCGGGTGTCAATTTGCTTAACATTTAATTTCCCTGACGGTTCCATGGTTATAGAGGAAAGAGAAGTATATTATTTAATAATAAAATAATCATCCAGACACACGCACTTTTCTTTACAGGACACGATTTTTTGTGGATGATGTCTTTTTTTTGTATTTTGTATGCTTAAGTCCGCAGATTTTAGTTTCATTTTTGTACACCAAAAAAAAACGTTATGATTAAAATCCTCCTTTTTTCGTCGGTTTAAAGATAACTTCAGAGACACGAAAAATCATTTTAGCTATACTTATACGTAAACACCGACGTAAGACACCGAAATAACGTTGCATTGGGGTTCGTAGAAAAGTAAGTTGCTTGAGTCGACCGCAAGTTTTGACGTAAATAATCTTAAGCCCTTCTGGCATGTTACGTCTAGCTAGCCTTAAACGTATTAAGGCGGCCCCCGGGGCCCTTACGTTTATATACGTATTTATGTTTTGGGCCAGACGTCATTTAAAATAAGGTGGTTTAACATAGTGACTTTTATTACGCACGTAAATAATAGTAACAAAATTAAACCATTTATTAAGTTTATATTGACCTACAAGCTTTGTAAAATAAAATTACCTCTCTAACAGGTCAGCAAGGTGAGAAGGTTAAATATAGACACAATAAATAATTAGAGTATATTAAACAGAAGTGGACTATGTACCTTAGTATCGTAGTAGGTGGTTGTCAGTAGTTTCTGCCTACACCCATGGGAAAATGGCGCGAGTCTATGTAAGTATAAATTTAAGTTACGTGGCAACGCCGCCTGTCTCTTGGGGACATTACCAGTTGACAGCGTTGAGGCGGAGTTTTTTGACGTAATTTTTTAGTTTATTTTAAAGTTAGTTATTTTAATTTATATAAGTGTACATGTGTACATAATATTGTTATGATTGGGCATCATAAACATCTTCTTTTAAAAAAAAAAACAAAGAAAACAAAAATTAAGTTTACTATACTTTTTCTTAGCGTGTCGATGACTATTTAAATTGAGTCAGCCCAAAATTTGGCGACTAGTTTGGTACTTTTAGTAGCGTCTATCAGCGCCTGTGATGTCCAATCTGTTAATGACCAGATCCTTAGAGAGCAGATTCAGTGTCCAAAACGTCTGTCACAGTCAATTTACTCCGAAACTACTGGACCGATTGTGTTGAAAATTGGTACACATATATAATTCGGTGACCCAAAGACGGATGTGTAACGTAAATTACTGATTTTTCAACAAGTTTTGCAAACTATATCGTGTTATATATCAAATGAAAGGGCTCATTGTGAGCATTTCAAATATTTTTTTTATAATTTAAGATATTTTAATATAATATTTTTGAAGTTATTTAAGAATATAGGCAAAAATTGACCATTCCCAGAGCCGAAAATTTGTTCTTTGCCTATAGATTACAGGAAATCCTACAAGAAATCTATGAACGTACGAAACCCTCTCCACGCGAGTCGAACTCGCACTTGTCCGGTTTTTTGTGTTAAGAATTAATATTCAGATTAGCCCACAATCAAAAGCCGCCCAGAAAATTGCTTCAAAAATGGCGGTTAAACTTTAAAATAAACTCTCACACGAGCAATGTAAATTACTCGCTGAGTTCCCAAATGTAATTGACAAGAAAACTCCGACAAAGTTCTGATAGCTCAGAATTTAGCTCCGCGGTCGCAAAGTTAGCAAGTTAAGCACATGTCGAGGCAACATAGAACACGCCAACTTAAAACTTGAAGTTGTTCCAACCACCAACTAGTTTTACAGCATAATATTTATTCTTTGAGAATAGGGGAGAAGCTCTCACATATTATGTACTCCAGTACTCCGAGATTTTTTTTTCTTCCAAGAACCTTACCTGGATTAAACGATTCTAAAATCTAGAAGTAGCAAAATCTAAATAAAGCTAGGGATTGAAACTTCTTTCTTTCTTAAGAAACTTTATTTTCTATCTTCAATTCGTGTTGTTAGATTCATTCTTACAGAAGGTGGTACTGCTATCTCCGGAGTAAGCAAAGTCTCTTTGTAGTACCAGGGTTCGAAGTGATCATTATAATTGATGATCTTGATAATAAAAATAAACATTATCACTGTCACTTCACGTATCATGAAGTTATGGATCAGCCTGATAATCATCCGATATTATCCAATAGGGGGCCTATTTGGCGCAGCCGTGAGACACACAATATTATCTTCTTTTTTTTTGTTGTTTTGTTTTAACATTTTAATTGTATAAATTTAAGATTTTTTTTTTTAATACTTTTTTTGTGTTTGTTGTGTGCACTTGTGGCATGGGCCAAATAAATAAGTTTTCTTTCTTTCTTTCAATAATTTATCAAAGAAAAGAATTACCTATCTCGATAATTTCGAATCGAATTTATAAAGGTAAAGGGAAATACCGAATTTATAAAGTTAAAGGGAAGGTATTATAGGGGTGGTATTTATTTTGTTAAATGTTCAAATACTGACTGAAAGAGAATATTGTCAAAGTCCTTTATTTTAGAAACAAAACAAAAAAAAATATTTTCAACCAACTTCTTTGATTAAAATCGAAAATGGACAAAGATTAAATTCTAACTAAACAGTGGCTTACAACGGGTACACCGAGTTGCGTTTGAGAATTTCAGTGAAATTCGAAAGTACATATTATATCTGAAGGATGAGTGTCAACATCCATGGGTAAACTATAACTATCGCTGCGGTAAGCGCTCCGCCGGTATGCATGTCTATTATGGTAAGCTCATCCGGGACCGTTCATTACAGGGGTTTAAAGGATGCATGCTTTAGAGGCGAGGATATTCCAACTAATATGCAGGGGCGATGTAATTTATCGGTGTATTTATTTAGAGTACCCAAAGAAAGGAATAGTTGGTAAGAAAACCGCTTACTATTAATACGTCGGATTGTCAGGATTTATGCCGTTAGGCTCATACATCTTGTGGGCAAAAGATGGGTTTCGTGCAATGAAAACACACTGGGTAATATACACTGTTTCTGTCATAGTAACAAATTACTTGATTACAATAAAATTACAATTTACCAATTACAATTACAATAACATGGGGCACAATGAATCGGGTACAGTTCCGGGAGGTCTCAACTCCGTCTCAACTCTCCGCTGCGATCAGATACTCAATGTCGTCCTCACCGCGAGCTGTAAGCATCACGACTCTGTAGAAGCACGCTGTGGTGAGGGTAGACTGGTAAGTCGGTCGCGTCGTGTCCCCACTGGATTCATTTTATGACCGTACCATTGACCGAATCCGACAAATACTTAGCGACAAAAGACGCAAAATTTTGAAAAAGAAGTTTAAAAACAGTGGGTAAACCAAGATATGGTTTGTTTTTCTATGGAACTCATATTTAAATTAACTAAGTAAATTGCTAGGTAGGGCGGATATCTTTCTGTCTGTACATTCTCTTGTTTTTCTGGGATAAATAAAACAATTTCATATTTTAGTTACTAGAAAATTCGCAAAAAATGAGAATTAATGGAATGTTTATTTTTAAACCCATTGGGCAAATCATTTCGCTACTCACTCAAAAACTGTCGACGCCGACACCAGTGTAAGTGACAGAGAAAGATCTCTATATTTAGATAGTACGGCATATATTTTGCTTGAAGAGTATGCAAAAATGCGAACACTCTGGGATCTGGTTTAGTCACGCTCGCATGCCGCATGGGGAATAATGAGGAGGTTATGTAACTATCTATACGTCTACCTAAGGTATACATGGGATGGAGGACACGCAGTGTTTACTTGGTTATAAAGATAGTTTTTTTGGAAACAACAACGAAAGATCGATAGATCGATAGTTTTTTTGTAAGATCTAACTATTCATACACGAAATATTTTCAGGGAACCATCTAACGGCTATAACAAAGCCATTTTAAGGGATATTTTTTTTATCTGAGTATATAATTTTTTTTAAATAAAAAATTTAAAATTACTTGACCCACAAAATAAATACTGGCTCCTTATTTTTAAGCATCCATTACGCTAGTTTACTACGTCGTATTTACATACTGTCATTGTTAGAATATGGGAGTAAAGGTTTTATGCAAAAAGTCGCAAAAAAATTTAGAATTATAATAATTTCGTAAAAAAAAACCACTCAGATCATTTTTTTTTTTCGTTGCTATGGCGACTTTACGACTTAGATGTTACTCTTAAAATATTTCGTGTATGATAAGATAGACCTTATATAATGTGAGAAGCATTTTTGCTAGGTGAATTTTCGTCTGAAGATCGGTTTAAAACTGTAGACCACATGAGCACATTCAACCACTATTCTAATTTATTTTCGTGCAAACAGTGATAGAGCATATTTTTGTTTATATAAAGAAAGAAAATGTAATTTCTATATCAATACTAATATTATAAATAGGTATGTGTTTGTAAGTTTGTATGTATCTCCGGAATTAATAATCCAATTCTAAAAATTTTTGCACTGTTACAAAGCTACATTGCTCGTGGGTGCTATAGGTATAAATTATGCAAAAATCAAAAATCATGCATAATAGCCGAGCTATCATAATTCTTGCGGACAAAATCGCGGGCGAAATGCGAGTAAAAAAAATATCACAGCGCCGGTAGTCAGCTTACTGTATTGGTTGGTCTACCCATAGGTAACCCATATAGTGATCTTGTTATTCTTTAGGGGCTATGCTATTTTATAAAAGCGCTTGAACCTTGATACCCACCTCCAGAAAACGAGATCTCATAGGAAGCGAAAGCTTTCAGGTTTCTTGAAATAACCTAATTCCCAAGTTCTCAAAACAGATCCGACTTTTAATCACTTATCCATCACTAAAAACAACTTAAATAGACGGATTGACTCAAATAGATAGAGATGGATTCCAACTTTCAACCCTACCCTACTGATAAATTGGAATCACAAATCTTTTTCCTCAGATAACCAGAGATCACAACTTTTTTTTTTAAATCCCCCTACGTCCCTAGAGTACCAAGGTTGCTCGTAAATTGAAATTTCCAATCGGAATATACCTACGCTCGAAACAGTTTTACGGTTTGGTTCACACCGATTTTTGTCTCGGTGGAGCAAAAACCGTATTCGCTCGTGATTCGGGTTGATTAGTCGGTTTTTTTTTGTTATGATTAGGTATTTGTCTGGCTTTTGAAAGATTATGGAGTTGAAGATATTTACGGAAAATCTGTGGCGTGATTTTCCTGAAATATTATTAATTTTTACAAGTTAACGTTTATTTAGAAATTCGACTATGTATGTATGTACAAGATAATTAACTGTTTCTATCAATTACATTTTTTCAGCAATTTTCACATTCTGATTCTATTTTCAGTAAAACTTGTTTTTGCAATATAACATTCTTTCTCATGTGAAACTGCAAAATAAATTGGCTGATAAATATTTTTTAAAGGCAACACAAAATAATTATAAAACGCTACTGGAGCGGGTCAGCGGCGCCTTTGATATTATAATGAGGTCGCGGCTGCACTGGACGCCAGTTGCTAGTGCCAGTGATGTGCGGGAATATTAAGCTTGCCTGTAAAGGAAATAAGAACGTTTTTGAGTCAAGGATAGTGATTATTTTTATTATTTCTTCTTACTTAACTGACAGAGCTGATAAGTGTTGCTGGGTTTGCTTCGCCACCTGTTCTTCAGCTAAATTAACCCTTGGGAAGTGAATATTAGTGAATTTTGTTTTTGTAGTCTGTCTGGTTGTAAGGTTTTAAAAAATTAACAACAGTAAACAATTTTACGTACAAAATAAGTGGATTTTACCCATGAAGGTTATCAGCTATGTGACTGAATGGAAGTGCAAGGTAAAACAAATCACAGGCTCTTCGAAGACCACGGAGACACGGCCAAAAAGCCACATCATGGTGACCTTCTTAAAAAATTCAATCAAATTCAGCACACGCTACCGCAAAGCCTCGGATCATCCTTATCGGTAGGTAGGAAGACTCAAAACTTGACCTTAAGCGCTCCAACTTTTAGAGCGTGTGCTTAACATTTTGTATAAAACTGTTTTTCATAGACAAAATTTTCGAAATGATTTTAAATGCAAGTTAAGTCACAGCGTTGTGTTGTTACATTAGCAGATAGCATCAAAGTCTAAATTATGCCATATTTTAGGTAAATCGCTCAAAAGCACTTGCATTTTGGCTTTTATGATGTAGGTACCTTATACTTACTTATTATACTATATTATACATTTGCGTAGACGACTTAACTGAGCCGCATTTTAAATGTAGAAACAATATTATAAATAGGCAGAGGAGTAGATAGGTACCTATTAGGTCTCTAGTAGCTAGTTGTTTTTCCCTCGTAACGGTGGATAAGTCGCCATCTTACCAGAATTACGAAGGGGCACAATGACCCTTGAGTTTATACCGCTAATCAATTGCCTTAAGTAGCTTTCCACAACGGATTTTGGCCTTTAACCCCTACAAAAAAGAGTTTCGTGTTGTACTTATTGAATTTGCAAATTGGTTTGTTGTCGTTAAGGGCAGGAAAGAAATCGTTTTTTAGGTATAAAAATACTTCGAATCGAAGTTTCCGGGAAAAAGGCCACTTTAAATATTGCAGGAAAGCTCTTGTTCAGCTTTAGCTCGATATGCCTAATCTAGCAATTTATGAGACGCAAAACTTTCAAAAGGCCATAATATATGCTGAATAACTATGGTATTTAAGGCATAACATACCTACCATTAGTTACGCTTGTTATCCCAAAAGGGTTAGACAGAGTCTGGACTTGTGTCCGGTTGATGACAATAAGCTCGTTCCTTAATGCATGGAACTTAAACATTATTGGCGAAATGTGGGTGTAATAGGTACCTATCTACTCGTCTGCCTATTTATAATATTGTTTCTACATTTACAATGCGGCTCAGTTAAGTCGTCTACGCAAATGTATAATTTAGTATAATAAGTAAGTATAAGGTACCTACATCATAAAAGTCAAAATGCAAGTGCTTTTGAGCGATTTACCTAAAATATGGCATAATTTAGACTGTGATGCTATCTGCTAATGCAACCACAACGTTGTAACTTAACTTGCGTCATTTCGAAGATTTTGTCTATGAAAAACAGTTTTATACAAAATTTTAAGCACACGCTCTAAAAGTTGAAACGCTTAAGGTCAAGTTTTGAGTGTGACTGACTCAATTTGTGGAACACTCAGCCGATAATATAAGTAATATAAGTCGAGCTGCACGCGTACCATGACCACCGTAGAAACGTGTTTTGTCGACGGAAGAATCGACAAAACGACAGATCAACAAAAGCAACCTGTTTTTTGTCGATTCTTCCGTCGACAAAACTCTTTTCTACCGTACGGTGGTCATGCTAAGCGTGCAGTAGAACTTTGGTTAATTTAATATATGTATATTGCGTGTAGAGGAACTGTCGTCAGTTTGTTTTTTTAACTAGCTATAACTCTGTAGCAGCTTTGCCTAACTACTTACGTACTACTTACTACCTAATTACTCACTTTGGGTCTGTTTAATGGTGCAACTAACAATTATTTTTATAAATGAGTACAGAAACATTTTGGGTCTTGGGTTTGATTCCCGGGTCGGGCAAAGATATATCGGGTTTTTCCATCAGGAATTTCTCAGTAGCAGCCACAGAGTCTGGAATTGCGTCCGGTTGATGGTAATAGGCTCGTCCCCTATTACATGGGACTTAAATATAACAGCCGAGATGTGGGTGTACTATTAGGTACACCTCTGCCTAACCCTTCGGGGATAACATTCGTGGTGTTACGAGTACGGAAACAAATGGCATTATTTTACAAAATATACCACTAAGTTTTCTGCATGTAAACTTAATACATAACTTCATTTAACTGCTACTATTAATCAAGAGTTCGTAGTCTCTACGACGCGACGCGTGCACTAAACGCCTGCGTGTGTTAATTACCAACAAGATATACGTTCACACAACATGCTGCTGTGAGTAAAGTTACAGGCGCTTGATTATTTCGCTTCAACTTGGTTTATGCATGTTATTTTGCTTCCTATTAGTGGTAAACAATTAAATGCATGTGTGTTTTAGCATTATCTACATTAACATGGAGCGCCTGTCTTTTTGACCTCCACAACTCAGTTAGTACTGGATAATACAGTATGCACCCCTTGGTAAGACTGGCTATCAGGCTTTCGGGCCATTACCTACAACGACTGTCAAAGATCTAGTTTGATTTGCTTTCCAAAGCACGGAAGAAACTCGGTATGTAATGGATGGTCACCTATCCACAGACCGACCTTGGCAGGCGCTGCACCTTAAATATATCGACCCGTGCTGGTGGTATTATTTAACTAACTAAAGAGCGTGAATGCCTCTTTGTAAAACTCAATGCGCCATAATAATATTTAAGTACTTATGTATCAACGGAAAGGTAAAAATGTACAACTTTGGACAATCATTGGTCAGTGGGTCGTCTTAGGTGCGGGACCGATTTATTATAACAGTAATAGAGATATTCGGTACCTACCGAATATTAAAATGTATGCAAACGATGCAATGCAATTCTCCTTTTTTAAGTACCTACACTGGTTTACGAACGGAAAACGACTATTTTCAATCCACAATTATATGAATCTAAACTCAATGTGCATAATTTAATAAAGAACAAAGCTTTTTCGGCGAAGCATTTCGACGGTGGAAATTCAAATGCAGTACTTAAGGGTTGGGTGTTGTATTTGCAACGTTCTGGTCAGCGCCGAAAGATCAAAATCCAGAAGCAGAATCAATGCGAATGATATTTTATGGGTCGAGCTACACGATAACTGACAAATGCTTGCACTGACTGGCCGGGTCCACTCAAATCTGTGTGGTTCTTTCTCCAAAACACCATCTCAGAGACTAATCTGTATGGTCCTCAATCATAAGAGTTGACCAAAACTTTGTCTGGACCTTATAAGAGACTATGACCTCTGAGTTTGTTACAGCTGTTTCTTCTCAGAGTAGTCAGGTACAAAACGCCGTGCTCAACTAGTTACAAAAAATTACGTGTAAACATGTTTGTAAAAACCTATTTGCAAAATAAACATAATTTATCAATGTCTCTTACGACGTTTCAAACCACGTTCGATACGTTACCTAGTTATGGTGTAAAATATTTATAAATTACTGAGATATTTCAAAGTTATTGAAACTTAACTGCTGTAAAACTGTGCAAAAAATAAAATAAAATTGTAAAGCAGGTCAGAAATAAAAGTTAACAGCTGAGCTAAAGTATAAAATAAAATTGTAAAGCAGGTCACAAAATAAAGTCTTCAACTGTAATAGTTTTTCACGTGGAAATGTGGAAAATTGTAAAACGAATCCTACCTTTTCATTTAAGTTAAAACAATTTTATTGCCAGAGTCAACTGTGAATAAAATATACACACATTCAGCAAAATTAATTAACAAGTGAATTTTAGTAAATGTAGTCACTGTAATCCTTGTGTAGATATTAATCAGCCGTATTAACATTTTGGTGTACAGTCACGAGCAAATACATGTATACACTCAGCAACTTTCAAAGTGAGTTTCTCCTACTGTTACCCTAGTTAACCTAGTATTTTGAACACTATTTTGACTCGGTTTTCACCAACATTTATTTATTCAAACTTCATGTACAATAGTGATACATAGGCGGACTTAATGCCACAAGGCATTCTCTACCAGTCAACCTTTGAATTAAATAGAAAACCATTTATTATAAAGGTACAATTCTTTAGTCGTTTAGATAAAAGGAAGGTTAAGGCCATGGTTTTGCTCGGAAATCACACCACAACATCCTTTCAAGAAGTCTCTGAAAAGCCAAAGAAACGTAACATCAAATGAAAGAAAGTAGGCATCGTAACACTCCTGCGCTCATTACCATCTCAAAAGCGCCGCACTTGTCCTTTAGACTAACCGCAATGGGAACCTCGTTATTTACATTTTCCTACTTCTTCTTATGTTAAAGAAATACTTTTGGAAGCAATCAGTTTTACGTGACAGGTTTGTTTGAAGAAATTCGAGTGGAAAATCTCTTTTTAATTGCAATTTTTTGCTGGTTCTAACCTTATTATTATTTCCTTTATTTATTTTTATACAAATCTTCTACATTTTTAAATATTATTATGATCCTTTATTTAACTTTACACAAATCTTATATATTTTTAAATATTTCTTAAACTAAAAACAATATAAAAAAAAAAAAAAAAAAATAAATATTATTATTATTATTATTTATTATTTTTTACCTTATTTATTATTATTAATTCATTTATTTCAGGTAATTATATAATACACAATACATAAAATTTAATAAAAAATAATGTCCATTAGTACATTAGTAACATTACATAAAATTTAAAAAGAAATATTTTACGCATACAATACTCGACAAGAATCATCTGCAGGATGCCGTTGATTATAGATTTTTAACTGGGTGAAAATCCACCCAAAGACTTAAATGAAAACTTACCAAATAACTTAATAAAGTTATAATTCCATCAATTTATGTAATGAATGGTCTCTGTATCCTAGAGTACCGCCCTGTGCCATATTTTCTGTGACAAACACATGCCTTGCACATGCACAACATCCTAGGACCAGTATTTTCTGTCCCTGGACCACCCGCAATCAACTTAGTCATCAAACAGTTCACTGATGAGTCTGATAGTTATGCGATCTTCTTCTTTTTTCGTGTAGTTAGTGCCTAACCTGGTGTCAGAGTTCTTATGCCGCTCATGAGCCTCTGACTTAGCTGTACATGCCATCGAGAAACATCTCTCAGGAATGCTGGTTTCCTCACAATGTTTTTCTTCACCGAAGCAAGTGATAATTATACAATACGCACATGGATCTGAAAAATCAGAGGGGCGTGTCTTGGGTTCGAACTTGAGACCTATGCCTTGACAGTCTGACGGTCACACCACTAGGCTATCACTGCTTCTAAACCCGATCGTCTTCTTCTTCTAGTGATGTGATGACTCAACGACATAGGTTATTTCCATAATAAAGCTCGAATGTACCGAACCCCTGTCCCAAATTAGCAACCAATGCACGTAGCATCCCACTAAACAAGTAAACTCAACCAAATTATAAATATTTAAGATTAACATCACGCCTGTAATCTCCGAAGAGTTAGGCAGAGGTATACCTAATAGTACACCCACATTTCGCCAGTTATGTTTAAGTCCCATGTATTAGGGGGCGAGCCTTTTGCCATCAACCGGGTGCAAATCCAGACTCTGTGGCTGCTACTGAGAAATTCCTGATGAAAAAACCCAATAACACTTTGCCCGACTCTGGAAACGAACCCAGGACCTCATGCTCAGCAGTCGAGCTTGCGACCTATAGACCAACGAGGCAGTGAATATCAATAGTCAATATATTTCGGATTATGTGCTGCATAAGCTGATTCACGCCATAAAACTGTGGCTAACTGTGAAGCTGTAATTTCCTCTGCATCTTGTCTTCGTTAGCCACAACAGGTTTGTACCGCTTGAGGCCGCGCCGCTAATAACGCGCTGGCTTAATAACGCATTAGTGTCGAGAGGACAGGTGCTCATCGGTTTAGAGCTTATTTACGGAGAGTTTATTAACGCGAACTACATAAAAATGTACATAAGTCATGTGTAGGTATGTTCTATAAGTCATTTTCGTGATGACACAAAAAATTCAGTTCGGAAAGCGTTCGAAATCACGGATTTACACTTCAGTTTCAAGGCGTACGTTACGCCCATTAGCTTAGTTTTGAAATTCATGAATTATTATCATTAATCTCATAATGATTTCAACGTAAACACGTCTATTGCTGGACGTAGGCCTCCCCCAAGCGTTTGTGTCGTGTCTTCTCACCGTGTCGATGGCAAATATTGTGCTTTTTGTTATTCCTAAATAGGTTTGCGTTTGGTCGCAACTCCCCTGATGTGAAGCGATGATGCAGCCTAGGGTGCAGCACGCTTGCCTAGAAGAAACCAATAAACAAAAACTTTGAAGAGATCCAGATTATAATGATCGTGAAACGCAGAAGCTAGCAGTGAATTCCACAGACTGGCGGTTCGCACAATAAATGTGAAAGCATAGCGTTTTGTTCGGGTCCATGGAACTTCAACCATATAACGGTGACTTTTTTCCGTATTTCTGATCGTCCGATGATAGAATGGGGAAGGGGGAATTAGGTTGTGTAATTCCAAAGCACACCCTCCGAAACGTAATCGATAAAAGACCGATAGGCTGGCAACTTTGCGGCGATGTTCAAGGCTTTGGAGCTTGGCTTTGACAAGGGAGCCGTTGTCAACGATCCTCTTGGCACGTCGCTCAATAGCTTCTAACGCTTGCAGCTGGTACTTGGCTGATCCACTCACATGTCAAAGGTGTGAACAGTTCCGATCAAACTTGTGCTTGTTGTAGATTTTTGTGAAAAGAAGATGAATGTTTTTGTTTAGCTCAGTAGTCGGCATCGCTTAATACATTTGATAACGCAGGCACATAGATCGTCACTTGTACAGGTGACAGGACAATGTATGCACTGCACGATGATAGGCTAGGCTAAATACGAAAAAAAAACATAAGTAGGTATAATTCTCTCATTCAACACAAAAGTTAATTAAGTAATACCTAATTATAGCGATTGACCTTTCTAACTACGGTTGGCGTCAAACAACGAAATAAAATTTATTCAACATTAGTTTTACGTTACACTTCTTTGTAATAATAATTCTGTCCAAGTTTGGGTCACTAATAGTCTGGCTTACGCAAATATTCTACTAATAGATTGTATTTGTTTATTTATTACTGTAATTAGTGTTCCTAAATGACACTGTGATTATTTCTTCTGCAAAAATTTTGAATCTATCTGTGACCCGTACATTGAAACACATTGTACATTGATTTGTGATTTGAGAACCTTTCCTGTTTAAACATTTTCTTTACAGTTAAATGTTAACAGATCTTCAAGCCTGTACACAATAGCTACAAAAACTCGAAAAAGCCACAACAAAGTAGCCTTCAAATACAATTTTTGTCGCAAACCATTTTGATGAGCGTTAGTAGCTCTCAATCAAATTAAATTAGCTTGTAGCAGCAGTGTGCTTGCAAAAGCAGTGCTGCCCCAGTGATGTGACCATCGAACTCCCAAGTCATAGGTCTTAAGTTCGAACCCAAGACACGCACCTCTGATTTCTCGGATTCATGTGCTTTTGTATAATTATATCACTTGCTTCGGTGAAGGAAAACATCGTGAGGCAACCAAAACAGAGAGAGAGATATTGCTCGACGGCATGTAAAGCCAAGTAAGAGGCCAATGGGCAGTATAAAAACTCTGAGATCAGGTTAAGGACAACACGAAAAAAAAAGAAGACTCGTCTTACCCTTACCATAGCTAATTCAGAACCAATAATGACTAGACAAACGACTGCGATCTTTACTCCAGCAGGCATGACTTCCGTAGTAAATACCGCTCGGTGATCTACTGACACCGCGCGTGCAAATGGGCGTGAAGATGACCGATCCGATATGCTACCATTAACTTCTGCGCACCTGGTACCTTGGTTCCCGTTGATGACATCTGGTGTTTATTCCCCAGTCAGTTCAGGAATTAATAATACGATGTGACGTATGGCGATATCGCCATACATGTCATTATTGTGGATCCCCAAATAAGAGTGCCTACCTTTTTTTATAAATACCTGTTGAAATTGCTAACTTTATAAAGAGTGTAACAATGTCCCCGTCATTGCGATATTTTATTTGTTTTAGACTATACCTGGGCACCTTCTAGTAATGGGGAATTAGGGGTCAAAGTCCCAACTTTTTCACAACTTAATTTAAGATTTTTACTTTAAACACCTCCAAGACCAACTTAATTAATCCATTCATCAGCACAATGTTTTGAGTGCGTTACATTGAGTCCTACCGTAATACGTGATTTTTCACCCTAAAAAGAAAGTTATTTCCCATCAATAACTTTTGCGTAAAGTTACTTAGTTTGATGTACATAATGCTTTCTTGACGGCTTCGTGAAGGGTCCGTTTACACCCTGTATTTGATAGAAAGTGTATACTGTTATTTTTCTGGAATTTAAGAGCCGGCGCTCACGGCGTGTCATGGCAAAGGATTTTATACTAATCAAGTTATTTTGAATCTTATTTCAATGATTTTTGATTCATGTTACTTTATTTCGATACCATGATGCCGCGAAATGACGTGACGTGCCGCAGGATGACGTTACATTCCACGGGTTGCCGCGGCGCGCCATTGCATCCCGCGAGACGTTTGGTTTACTTTGTCTCGCGGAATTATAATCATAATTAGCTAATTGAAATAAGGTTCAAACTTCGAACTTCCAACTTGCAATCCGCGCGCACAAAACTGATTGATGCCAGAGTGGCTGGGCTTTCAGCAGGATGCCACGGGATGCCACGGAACGCCGCGGGATGCCGCAGCACAACCTGCCGTACCATGCCGTACCACGTCGTCAGTGAGCGCCGGCCCTTACTGGTTTATTTACTTTTTGTGAAGCCAATAAAACAACACGTGCTGCCGGGGCGGAAATTATTTCCATTCTTTAGCGTGGTGATTTTCGCCTCACTACATCACACTACACAATACGATTTATGTTTTACGGATTTGTGTCCGGTTGATGGCAATAGGTGAAATGTGGGTGTACCTACTAATATGTGTGTGTGTTTATAGTATTTGATATATATTTATAGTATTTTATATATCCTTGTAGTTAATCTTATTATTATTTAAAATTATTTTCAGATTTACACCTACCACTGCTTGTCTTTGCATCACCCAAAGGTTGACTGGTAGAAAATGCCTATGGCATTAAGTCCGCCTCTGTACTTCTGTGCTTGAAGTGTTAAATAAATAAATAAATAAATATGTATACCTCTGCCTAACCCTTCGGGGATTACAGCCATTACAGGCGTGTTGTTATATTATTACGCCTGTTTTAAATGCAGAAGAACGCTGTTTGTGTAATTCAGACTTTTAGAGGACGCGGTATGAATACAAGTACATTCGTTATAAAATATTAACACTTTTCTTCACACATATTTTATAAAAGGAAGCTACCTTCTTCAAAATACCTAATAATGTCCATATCCACAGCTATATGAACTAGTGATACAGGATAGCCGTCAGCTGCAACCTGTTTGTCGTATACAGTTATCTCACGGCCAATGGCCACCGTTGCGTTTCCTACATCCAGTTTTTATTAAGACATTTTACTTGTCAATTCTGTTTTAATTGGATTTATCTTGATTTTGATGAATCTTGTGGCCTGATTCACCACGTCTCGATAAGTTATGGTTGAGTTATGTGGCTGTTCCAATTTTGAATTGATACATACAGTGTCCGAATAATTACTAAATTCCGTAGTAATTATTCGGACACTGTAGGTATCAATGCTGACTACCTCGTTGGTTTAGTGGTCTCAAGCGCGGCTAAGGTCATGGGTTCGATTCCCGGGTCGGGCAAAGTGTTATTGGGTTTTTCCATCAGGAATTTATCAGTATTATTTATCATGGGACTTAAACAAAACTGACGAAATGTGGGATTACAGGAGTGATGTTATGTTACATCAATGTAATATTAACAAACATATGAAATGACTAGCTTACACCCGCAGCTTCGCCCGCGAGGAGTTCATTAGCTGTCTCACAGGATCGTACTAACGGGATAAAAAGTACCCTTTGTGTTAATCCAGGTTATAAACTATCTAAATGTCAAATTTCCTCCTAATCCGTTCAGTAGTTTTTGTTTGAAAGAGATAATAGTAGCAAGATAACATTTTTAACTTACAATAAATAATACTCAATATCACCAGGCTTAGTTCGACCCAAAAGGCAACGCAGTATGTCTGCTTTCTTCGCTTGTAGGCCGCGGGTTCGATTCCCGTATTGAGAAAAATATTGCCACGGCCTGCGGATACCAGTTTTAGATCTGGGTGATACTACAATAAAGAAAAGAACTAAAAGCCAATGACTTCAAAGCATTCATAAGTAATTTAAATAGAACATGCTTTACTATATATAAAATTAAAGTAACGACTGATATTTTTCCTGCACCAATTAATTACGAAATGAATAAGTTGTTTGTCAAAAAACTAGGGGATAAAAAAACGAATAAAACAGCCAAATTATTTAAAATCTGTCGTACGATATTAAAATTAAGATTTACAATTCCAAACAAAATACTATCAATAATTTATTTTATTACTAATTTCTTATTCGGTAGAATTTTCTCACTTCGTAAAAATAAATTAGCTAATAAATATAACCAGTTTTGATATTCTATTATAATATTAAATAAATAAAGATCGTTAATAGTTTACTATGTAAGAACATAGGACATCGATAGAATATGTTTGGTTTGAAGAAAAAAAGCAGGAGTGTGTAAGCCTCGTAACACGTAGCTTTTTGCAGTTTCTGCATTTTAACTTTTGAATCGATAAAATATAAAAAGATTAGGCTGACATGTATCTTAAATAGGGATGTCTTTTTCCATAGTACACCCACAATTCTTAAATTATGTTTTAAGTCCCATGAGGAGCTCGTGGCTAAATAATAACAGCCGCTCGGGTCGATCTTTAGGTTAAGGCGTGCTTGCCTAGGTTGGTCTGTGGATGGGTGACCGCCCATTACATACCGAGTTTCCTCCGTGCCTCGGAAAGCACGTTAAGCCGTTGGTCCCGGCTGTCATTTCGACAGTCGTTAGGTAGTCAGTGGCCCAAAAAGTCTGACAACCAGTCTTACCAAGGGGTATCGTATTACCCAATACTAACTGGGTTGTGGAGGTCAGACAGGCAGTCGCTCCATGTAAAATACTGGTATTCAGCTGCATCCGGTTATACTGGAAGCCGACCCCAATATAGTTAGGAAAAGGCTAGGCAGATGATGATGTTTTAAGTCCCATTTACAAGGAGGCGAGCCGATTGCTATGAACTGGGCACAACTCCGGTCTCTGGAACAGCCTTTCGCGTTTCACAGTAGCATCAGTGAGCGGGGTACTCGTAGCTGAGTTTTGGGCTAAACATATTTAATTTTTTTTCCATCGAAACGCTAAGAAGAAGAAGTAAAACTCGATGGAACGCACTCAAAGTACTGTGCTGATGGATGGATTGACTAGTACGGGGTGGAGGTGTTTAAAGTAAAAATCTTACATTAAAAACATGTATTTAAAAAAAAACTTGTGAAAAAGTTGGAACTTTGACCCCCAATATCTCCGTAACTAGAAGGTTCCCAGGTATGGTCTAGAACAAAAAAATGATCGCAAAGACGGGGAGAACAAGTGCCTATCGGCTTCGTTAAGGGTCTATTTACACCCGTTATGTAGGTATTACTAAAAACACACAACTACCTACGTATATTTATTCGAGATTACAAATAAGGGAAATGGCCACATACTATTATTTTTCTACCAGTTTTCGTCATAACGTGTGACGTGTTACGCTATCTGCTTATCTAACTTACCGTTATCTCTTAACTCAGACGTAGTTTATTTAATTTATTTTTAAAAACATAGACAAGGTTAATGACGTCATAGAAAAATACTGTGGTTTTTTTAAGATGATTTACATTATCATTAACGACTTATAAACAGCTTGGTAACAATGGTTTAAGTAAATAATAATTAATTATTAAAAATATTACTTTTTTAAATTCTTCTAATACCTACAATAATTTAAAACTATTGGCTTGAGTCTCTACCATTTGTCATGTGTAATATTTTATTGCCCGAGAAACTGTTTTGATTAAACCTATTAATATTATTCCATACCTAACAAATATTAAAGTTACACCCAAAACCAGTTCAAAACCAGGCTAGCTTACTCACTACTCCACAACTTTTACTAAAACAATCCGTAGTTTGACTATATCTTACGTACAGTAAGCTACTGCAAGTGACGTTAGCGGAAACCTTGCAAATTCAACATAAATCAAAAACAAAACAACTACGCCTACATTGAAGCGTGCATACTTTAATCCGGGCCAAAGTGGAGGTTCGGGTTAGAGCTTTTAAGGCTGCCGTATCACCCCTCTCACTCACACACCAACAAAAAACATCGCCGTCTCTCTCCCCCCCGCCGCGCGCGACAACTACCGGTAACCCGGCGAACTAGTTGACAGTTGCCTAAGCGCATGCTCTTTGTATTGTGTCGCGTTCTTGTTATTACAGCGTTAATTCGTTTTAAAGTGTTGTTTAAAACTTTATAAAACAAAATGTGTAAAAATGAGTGTGATTTTGAAAGTGAACGGAACATTAGAGTGAGTTTGTGTCAGTAAATGGGTGCTCGTGGTATTGTTGACATACCTGGATTGTTTTTTACTTGGAGTCCGAAGAACAGTATCAAAATAAAGCTCAAACGTATGTATTTTCTTCTTTTAATTTATTTAATTACGCATAAAACACTGAAATATGTTTCAGACGAACATAAATATGAACTCAAAGGTAATTACCAACTTTTAAAATTATGAACCATAAACGTCCCTTAATTGTTTAATTAACCCTAAAATATTTAATTATAAGTTTAATTTCGCTAACGCAAATGCGTTCATTAACATATTCTTTAATTAATTTAACCTACGATTATTAATGGTAAGTTTTGTTAATTAAGACTTAAGTTAGTAATTCCATAGAGACGAAAGAAAAAGTTATAATTATAATAAACTACAAATTAAAAATAGTTTAACCGTTTTTAATACCACATCGTTATGTTGGCCACAAGAATCGTCCCGAAAAACTGTAGTGTATTTATCTGAGGTTATACTTAATTAAAGATAAAGGCCGAATACTTAATTTCTCAAAAATAAGTGTTAAAAGTCAAATGTGAACTCCAGTTGCTCCACGTAAACCCTTGATCAGTTTGATTCAGCCACTTCCCTTTATTTCTGCATCTCATCAGCATCTAGCTGCTATCAGTCATCATCATCAGCCAACAGCAGCCCATAGCTGGACATGGGTCTCATCAATCGCACGCCACTCAACTCGATTCTCGGCAACTCTCACCCACCACACCACCCTGCGAAGATCTCCACCGAGCCTGAGGGCCACATTACGCTTGCCGATTCGTGAGCTCCACTCAAGAATACGTGGACCCGCACGGTCATCGGTTCTACGGCTAATTTTTCATCTGTCACCTTGCCGAAATCCTTAGTACATTTAGAAATTCCCATCACGGTAATTGACAAATTAAAATTACGATTTTGCTGCTAAAAAACCATGGTTATTGACGATGGCTCAAGTCAAGGGCATTATCAGTAGTGACTGCTAGTGCAAATAACTACTACTTAGAACGTCAAAGCATCTTCCTTCCTTGTAGGTATGTATTCTTTGGCAATTTTTGCGGCCTTCTTTACTGTTTAAAAATGCGCTACTAGTCCCCAATTTTCCTCACATATAATACCTACCTTAATTTTTCCACAACCTCGATTCCGCCTATATATTTAAAATGCTTAGTTTTTAATTTGAAATTTTGCCAACGTCTGCGACAGCCGACGCAAATCGCGGCGCGCATTTTAAACAGTCAGTAACATTCGTTAGCAAATTCCTTTATACTATATTAGGTCTAGTTGAGAATAACAAACGTGTTGCAGCCAGGTTATGGTTCTAGGAAACTGATAAGGATATGCTCACATGTGTATATAGCTTTAATTGCCCCGACCTATGATATGGCGGACACCGTAATCAGTAATTATCGGTACTTGCATTGCCATTTTTAGCTGCGCATTTCCGAGCTAATTTGTGAATGTGAGTTACAATTACAAGTCTATCAGCTGTTTGACAGTTTATATTAGCAATTCAATGCAACGAATGATGTTTTTATTGGTGATATTTGGAGACAGACAAGGTGGCATTTTGTTTGAGTATGTTTTTCCCCGTTTCTTATGTTTTACCGACGTTATTGGCTAACACTCGTCATAGTAAACATTAAATTACTCAGCGTAACTATTCGGACATCAGTCTAGCACACGTGATAACAAAGACGGATGTAACAAACATTATCAAACAAAAAGCAACTTTGCACACCAACACTTAAAATATAGAATACCCATAAACCAGGACCTAAAGACGAACCGCAACGCGATAAAATCGCCTCAGTCCAGTTTTATCGCACGTCAACCAATCATTGTTATGAAATAAATGTCCAAGAATGCAAGCGCGTTAAATAAATAAAGATTAGTGATGCTAAATTGTAACTAGCATTCCTTTGAGATAAACATATACCTAAGTTGAAGCTAGTTCGCATGTCTGGGACAGTTGAGAATCATTTGCATGATGAAACACTTAGCATGGAACATCTAAACTAGATGCAACTAAAATGGGAGCAATATTAATGAAACCAAATCAAGATACTTTGGTATTCTTCAAACATTGCATTAATAAGTGCACCCAATGATCATCTTAGTCCCGTATACGATTTGTTAGCTAAGCCCGCGAGTTCATTGATGAGTTTGGCTAAGCAAATTAGTCAATAACACACAGGTAACGTCCTTATTCTTAATCAATATCCACCAAGTAATGACTGAGTTTTTGGTTGTTTCCTGCAGGGTAAATAACTTGAAGTGTACCTAATGATATTACTAAAATATCATTAGATAACTTGACTTTAACAGTTGAGTGGGAGTTGAAAGAGTGTTAACAACTAAGCGTCAGTAACAGATTCTGACACTCGATTCTTGAATTAGTTTTCACTGATCTTGATCAGTTCAACCGAATACGGAAATACCACATGCTGTTCCGGCACAATTTCCAGTTTCGAACTCACGCGCCGATGCAGTCTGGCTAAGCACACTCACGTTGTCGTCCAATTTGACCGCTCTGTCAATCGACCTTATACGTGGCGAAATGGCGCTTTCTCTAGAGTTTGGGGTCACATAACGGACGACACTTTAGCGCCCAAGTTATTGAATATATTATAACATCACGCATGACTGTAGGTCAGCGGTTGCGTGTTTTAGAACATGCTGTCTCATGGTATTAGGCTACTGCTCCAGATAGCGCGTTGTAACATGGTTTTACGTGTCGCGTGAAGTTTTTACGAGTTTATGAGGAAGAGGAAATGGTTAGTTAATTATGGGGTTATATTAGAAAGGTGTCGAGAATATTTCTGGCTATAAGATTAGAGGAAGCCCAAAGAAACGATGGATGGACTGTGTAAAGGATGATTTGGCTAGAAAGGAGGTGACTGTTCTTCTTCGTCGTATCGATGATTTCCCTTTTTTTTTAATTAAATTAGTTTTGACCAGAACTCTGCCAGCTCGACGTGGTGGCCTCGGACAGGTCCCTCAAAGTGCAGATGGAACACATAGTTTGGGACAGAAGGTGAGCCAAAGCTTGCGTTGAGGCACTGCAGTAACACATGGCTTCATCAGAATACCCCTCCCCCCTTCCATCAGACCAGGTTATATCTGCAGCGGCCCACCTGACTTCGCAGTCGGTGTAGGGACTACCAGATGGACCATGGCTGCAGGTGTCCCGGTGGGAGCCTTTCTGCAACTTCGACATAATGTGTCAGAGGGGGATGTCTGAGGAGGTGACTGATGTTGAGATGACGAGTAATAGAGAAGTATGGAGGAAGGAGACATGCTGACCGACACCAAATAAATGATGATGATGATGAACGGTGTTGCTAGTTTTAGAACCAAAATATTTTTAAATTAAATATGACGAATTTAAGGTTTAAAAAAAGACGCTCATTCGGATAGCTAACTTAAACTGGTTTCAAAAATCTATAGACACTTAAGTTGTTTTGCAACGATGTTAATCTTTACGATAGATTTATAAGATTCTGTATTATGTTTTATCTTGCCTATAAATCTCTCGTAAATGTCACATAATTTAAACAAATGAATACTAAAATCTCTCATGAGATAACGAAGGTATGTGATCATTTTAAACGACCTCAAAATGTTCAAAGCAAGT
Organism: Noctua janthina; assembly: GCA_963576755.1. NCBI lineage: Eukaryota > Metazoa > Arthropoda > Insecta > Lepidoptera > Noctuidae > Noctua > Noctua janthina. The sequence goes on from OY755055.1 coordinate 15,062,455, forward strand.
AATTATAAGATTCCTAAGTGAACAAATTGAAGACATAATGACTTAGGCTTAGACAATGGATAAATAATGGCGTAGTTTAATAAGATAATGGTTGGTGTACATGCTTTATGCAATTAAAATGTATATAAGCTGTATTGTTTGTTAACTCTTTATCAAGATTTTTTTATATAAAACGGAAGCTGCTAACCGACGTTTCCGGTTTCTGTTACTTTGTAAATTATGATGTTGCGAGTAACATACCATCACGCCGTTATTATATAAAGGCGTAGACAGATATCTATAGTAACCTTCTACACTCACAATTTAACAGTAGAAGGACCTATCTTTGGTCATTTAAGTAATGTTCCCACTGCTGGGACACAGGCCTCCTCTCTATGAGAGGGAGTGGGCTGTAATCTACCATGGTTGCCCAGTGCGGGTTGGTATATGGCACAGTGTCTTCAAATGCTGGCTCTAAGTCATGCCGGTTTCCTGACGGTGTTTTCCTTCACCGTGTTGAAAACAGTGGTGATGAAATAAATTTCACAAAGTAAGGCACCTGCCTAGTACCTCCTCTGTCTAACCGTTTAAGGAATAGACGGAAAAACGTTACATTTAATTTAGCTTCGTATCGGAGCACCAATTAGTACCATATCAGGGTTTTCGAATCACGCAACTATGCGGAAGAAAAGCATTCATTATTACTCGCAGGTACCCAGGTCACTTGCATGTTATTAAAAATTTCAGTGAGGAAATAACAAGCTGATATTGTTATTGCAAACAAATAAGTTCTCATAACAACATAACAGAACGCCAAAAATTCCCAAAGTGGTGGACAAGAGTTAGTACCAAACTTGTACTATCACTTACAGGATATCTTCAGTGATTGTTCATTATTTTGAGCTCCCGATAAAACAGTGTTTGAAGAGTTAGTACCTAGTAGTAGTAAATAGAGAGTGAGCCTATTGCCTTTGCCATGAACCGGACACACATCCGGACGGAAGATACCCTGTTGTAAAACCCCAATAACGTCTAATCTCATCTCTATCTAACAATCTCTGTGGGATCGTCAATAAAATCAAGGCGTTGCTGGCCTTTCTTGAGGAGATAGTTCGGATGGAACAATTTATTATTCCTGCTCGTAAAATATGCGCTTTGGACGTGGAGATGCGGACGGCAGTCCTTATACAACAATACAACCCTATTACAGTTGGTAACCTTAAACACTACGTTTAGCAGTCACTCTCACCTACAACAACAATACAGATTACATACATAACATAACATTAAGCCTTGTAATCGCCGAAAGCTTAGGCCGAGGTGTACCTCACAAGTACACCCACGTTTCGCCAGTTAAGTTTAAGTCCCACGTAATATGGGGCTAGCCTAATGTCATTATAGACACCCATCTAGACTCCATGGCTGCTACTGCAAAATTCCTAATGGGAAAACCCAATAATACTTTGCCTGACCCGGGAATCGAACCTAGGACTACATGCTCAGCAGTCGCGCTTACTCAATAGTTTATCATATGCGATCTTATTTCCTCGCATGTTTACTTCTTTTCAGTCATATATGGCTGTCGCTGATCAACAAGCAATTAGTTTGTTTATCTAGCAATAAAATCAATAAACGCCTGGTTAATTGATATGTGTTGCCTTATATAAAACTAATTGGTATATGTACTTATGTGTGGGGTATTGTGCTGTATGATAAAGCACGTGGAAGGGGCCCTAATTTCTGAAGGAAATGGCGCATCAGATTGTTAAGAAAGAAATAAACGATACCGTTATCAGTGATTTTACTAATTACTACAGTAACACGCTGTAGGGTTTTGGATAAACCCAAAAACTTGGCAAATATTTACCTGTTTTAATTATTTTGGCAATATTACTGGATGGAAATAAGAAATATGGCTAACTAGTGATCTAGAACATTAATATTAATTGCAATTAAAACACTGAATTTGATGTTGTAACCTTTGTAAGTGTAAAAAAAGGCATTTGGAACCTTTCCAAATACTTTTTTTGCATCTAAAACTAAATATTCGGTGTTACGAGAATAATTACTGCATTTCATAATGAATATTTTAGTTCACTAGTTAGCCATATATCTTATTTCCATACAGTAATATTGCCAAATTAATCAAAACAGCGCAATATTTGACAGCTATTCAATTTGCGACGTTACCCACTTTTTGTAAAAACGCTCTTAAACCATTTTAAAATCCTTTTAAAAAATTCATCACCATCTGCCTAGCCTTTTAGGCCTTTTCACAAATATTAAAACTTATTTTTCGAGAACATAATATTAACTACACATACATGGGGTTCCTAATAAGTATAAGTAGTTGTTTTGTCCAGGGAGCAAGTCGTAACTTTTAATATTGTTGTTAGTTATTTGCACAGAACAGAAACCAATTTAAACTAACGCAACTCCCCATTCTGTATTTTCTATTTACCATAACTATCATATTTACCCGAGAAACAACAACATCAGTAAATAATAAAGCTACAAACTACAAGACGTCTAACTTTAGATTATTTTACAAAATGGCGCTGAAGCACTAAAAAGTGATCGTTATATGAACAAGTTATTGTAACTAAAGATAATTTAAAAACAGTAAACACCTGGAAAACAAAGATATTAACTGAGGTGCTAAATGAATTTAGAATAAACTTAATTTTACGAACTAGCGATTTATATTCTTAATATTCATTATTTATTTTCCGTATAATGTAAACGTATTCTTAAGTTATTGAAATAAATATAAAAATAAACATTTGTTTTAAACTTGCCGTCTCGTCCTCTTCAGAGAAAAACAAATTTTTAAAACCATTATCTACGAGTACATACATAATCACTCCATAGTATAAAACAAAGTCGCTTCCCGCTGTCTGTCTGTCCCTATTTATGCTTAGATCTTTAAAACTACGCAACGGATTTTGATGTGGTTTTTTTTAGTAGATAGAGTGATTCAAGAGGAAGGTTTATATGTATGTATTGCACCCGTGCGTAGCCGGGGCGGGTCGCTAGTCTAGTATAAACAACAATATTCGAAAGGCCGAGGCTCGTACCCAACAGGGGGTGCCCTTAGCGCGCTGTCGCTTAGTCTATAACTTTTTTGCCCCAGGCTGGAGGACTTACACCCAAGGCCACAGGATAGTCCGGTTAAGCAGAAGACAGCATCATAGGTTGACATGCGAGATGCCATTCAAAACAAAAAATGCCTTTGGTTTATTCATAATTTATAACGATCTGACGGTCCTACGCTCTATCAGACTTTGGTTTTTACGAATTTATCGTTTTGTTGAATATCATGATTAAATTATTTATTTTATTAACCTGGTTAAATTAAGTTTCAGTCGAAAATGAATCTTTTCAGTCGAATTAGATTTTATTTCTCGTAAACTTTTTAATGACTTGCTTGGGAAGAAACAACTCACTGGATCTCATTTAATTTTATGTGCCACGATAAGATTATCATTGGGGACTTATAAATTGAACTAATTCCTTGCGGGTAAATGATGTGAATGCTTTTCCTACTGTGCCATTAAATATTACTTTTGAAAAGAAAATCCGGTCTGAGAGTTATCATATAGTTTAACGATCCTAAACAGTTTTCTAAATAGATTTATATATAACTAGCTGTTGCCCGCGACTTCGTTCGTGTTAAATAAATATTGATGTGTGTGAAAAAAAAGATAGCCTATGTCCTTCCACGGGATATAATCTATCTCCTTGCCTAATTTAATTACGATCCGTTCAGCCGTTTAGTCGTGAAAAGGTAACAAACAAACAGTTACTTTCGTATTTATGATATTAGTATCATCATCATCATTTCAGCCGAAAGACGTCCACTGCTGGACATAGGCCTCCCCCAAGCGTCGCCATTAGTATGAAAGTATGAATATCACTCCCCGTATCCTTTACTCAAGCAATTTAAAAAGCGAAAAAACGTTCAAATAATATCAATTTAACACTTTATGCGTGGGAATGCAACAACACAAATATTCCCAAAATAACAGACCATGTCGAAACACCCCTTCGTTTTGCATGAACGAGCAAAACAGTTGGTCTGACATATGGTAACAAAACACCATGCTATAGCCATAGAACGGTACGACAGGACGCACGTCTGTGGTATTAATTTGATACCGATAGCGCCTTTACTGCGTGGCAATCTAAGGGTGTTTTTGGTAGTTCAAGTATTACGTCGTTCGATAGATAGTTAGAGTCTGGATTTGTTCCCCGGTTGATGGCAAAAGAGCCTATTGCCCCCTGTTACATGGGACTTGAAACTTAACTGGCGAAATGTGGGTGTACTATTAGGTACCTACGCCTCTGCCTAACCCATCGGGGATTACGGGTGTGATGTTATTTTAATTACAAGATGCTGCTGTTTATCTGACCTCCACAACCCAGCTACCGAGTAACACCCTTTGGTAAGACTGGTTGTCAGACTTTCGGGCTTCGGACTACACGTAACGACTGTCAAAGATTTCTTAATGTGCTATCCATACGAATTTGGCTGGACATGTCTAGCGTTTGGTCTCCTCGTGCGGAATTGATCCGGCCTTGTCGTTTGTCATTTCTACTTATGTTTTGAAAATATACTGAGTACCTACTAAAGGAACAAGATGAAAAATAGTGTCTGGAGTTTTTTTGGAAATGCTGCAGGATTTTTTTCTTTTCTTTGGACTTTTGGTGGGCACAGGCAGAAAATGATGAAGGTTGCGGTACAAAAAGATTCGGTTGATTATACGCACGGCGACTTATCAAGCTTTACAAAATCTGTTTATGCGGATCTCTCATTGTATTGGAAATCTATACAAAGCGAGGCCATGTTATACTGGAAATGTATAGCTTGATGTGTCGCCGTGTGTACTAGCCCACTGACTACTATTAATAAGTTCTGCAGTCGTCATGCTAGCGTTGTTCTGGCTGATTAAACTTTCCTTTGCCGATAAGGATTGTTTATGAATATATATTATGACGTCATCAAAAACTACGTGGTGGTATGCCAGGTGTCGCACTTGTTTTATTTCTACGTTGACGAATGACAGATGATAAGAGAACTATGTGACTGCTGGAATTGTAGTATTATGTTACCGATTTATGTTGTACTTTCGTCGATCTAAAAATATTCATTATTCTAGCTTAAAAAGTCTGATCTATCGTATGGTAGTTTTGTTATAATCATGGTATAATAATATACTTCGCCTGGTATTCTCTTCCCGTGACAGCTGGGTCACGTGATTGGCCAAAGAATACGTCATCAGTTGCGATGCGGTCGATGTTGCCACGGTGTGTGATTAAATTACCCGAGCAAAATGCATTTTTTAACTTAACCAAGCAATTATGAACTAATAAATCAATATGTAAAAAAAATAAAACTAAATAGATAACACGAGTTACTTAATAGTTAAACTAGTTAGCAATTTATTTTATATTCATTCAATAAATGAGAAAGTCCCTAAATTAACTGAAAATGACAATCAATGGTAACACTTATCGTAACGTAGTCTTGGGCCATCGTGGGAAGAGAATACCAGACGAAGTATATTATTATACCATGGTTAAAATCACATTCTCTAACAAACATACTGAAATGATTATCAAGGAACTGCTGGTCATAAGAAGACATTCCTGAAAGTCACCTGTTAAATTAATGGGTGTTTGCTTAGTAACGATTTAAAGCAACCAATCAAGAAACCCTCTTCTCTTTCCATTTTGTTTTTTGTATGAAAGAACATTTTTCTTCAATAATATAACCAAAGCTTCTTGTATCTACCTCATTATAATCTCAGCGTTTTCCAGTGACTACCCATGCATAGAGAAGGGGGTCACGATTGATTGGGTCGCTAATTTGAGCAAACTACAACAGGCCTAGAAATATATTTCTTTCAGAAAAACGGTACTTATTGAATTAACTTTATGTGCAGGTAAATTTTAATGCAGCTACATTTATCTAAATCAAAAGGCCCATTTCGAGTCAGTCTGTTTGATCGCCTAAACGTTACAATAGATTTTGATGCATTTTACATTTAGTACAGTCATTGGGTAGTTTTACCTGGAAGTTTCCGGGAGTTTTGAAAATGGATATTTTGATAGATTTCGATGTGCTCTTTCCGAATTCAAACTATACCAACTCGTATCTTTGCCGCTCGCGCCGCCATTTTGGAAAAATGGCGTCTAAAAGAAGTTTTGTGACAGTATCTCCTTTCCGACCCATTTTACCCATGTTACATTCATATATGTATAACTTAGTCATGACTAGTATAGTTTTAGAAATCGACATAACAGCCAAGCTAAGTAGAGTTACAAATAATAAGACTGAATAAAATCATTTCGTGCTTATTTATTTCTTCAAGGGACCTCTTAACTTCACTCAGTTGTCAGACAACAAACATTGGCTTTCATTATAGGTCCTACTCCATTTATTTAGTCTGTATTCCTTTATTTATTAACTAACAATATATTAATAGAACTAAGCACTCTGGCGAGACACCTACACTTAATGTACTGCCGAGTCCACTGACGATTTGCCAATTTTCTAAACTAAGTAATAAGATTGAAAAGTGATCGACCGTCAGTGAACTTTGTAGTACCTAAGTACTTGTTAAAAGCTGTCTATGGTCTGTGTACACATATCACTAACTATGCGTAAATTGTCCCTAGACTATTTAATGATAATGGAACCTAACTAACCCGTAAACGATAGTTAAACATTCAAGTAAGTCTAATGTTTAGGTTCAAGGTGTCTGGCAATTAATGGTGACGCGGTTTAGCTAGCACCTTTTAATGAGCAACAGTATTTTTTGTAAGTAATTATTGTAATATAAATGTGCTTTATTTTTCATGAAAAGAAAACTATTTTTTTACAAAAAAGGAGTAATTTATATGCCCGCGTGATGTCGGTAACTGTCCCACGGGATCGCACTACGGAGATAAAAAGTATCCTACGTGTTAATCCAGGTTATAAATGTGCCAAATGTGTGACAAATTTCATCCAAATCCGATCAGTAGTTAGTAGGATAAACTAACGTAATATGAGCTAACTAAATGTTAAGATATTGTTCTAATATTGATTTTTAATTTTGATTTTGCTTTTAATTTAATTTTAATTTGGATTTTGTTTTAATTTTATTTTGTATATGTTTTAATTTTGATTTTGATTTTAATTTAGTTTAATTGTACCTATGATCCAAAGTTGATTGAAATAAAGAAATAATAATAAAAATAAATAAATAATAGGACGCTTGGGCATCCTCCACATCGCTGTCATCCGGAAACGTGCTCAAAAGACTGGCAGCATTGCCACGTTAAACGGCAATGTTAATTAATTCTTTGGCCAAAGATAGAGCCAACCCTCTAGTCAAGCGAAGTGTCGACCAGTCGGCGAGATATTTTGACGTGTCGCTCTTTATTGTACCTATTTCTTAATAATCCTTCCATCTGTAAATACCTGACGACTCTTAAGCTAAATTCTATCAAGGATAACCATCATGATGGGAAATTCAAAAATGCATCCACCTGACCGTTTGAAATTAGGGGTTCGAATCTTATTGAAAGTCTTTGCAGGAATACGAAATACTTTGAAAACTATTCCCACTTGCTGAAGACGTCTGCTTGACTCAAATAGCAGACACCTTCAAGTATACTTAAGGTAAATTCACAGAAAAATCAGCAAACTAGCAGATACGGGTTAAAAAGTGTTAATGGGTTTTTCCGTCAGGAATTTCTTAGTAGCAGCCACGGAGTTTGCATTTGTGCCCGGTTGATGGCAATAGGCTCGCCCCATATTACACGGGACTTAAACATTACTGGCGAAATGTCGGCGTACTTTTAGCTACACCTCTGCCTAACCCTTCGGGGATCACAGGCGTGATGTTATGTAATGGAAACTAGTAGATCAATCTGAATGTGGCGGTAAGAAGGACACCGTGATTGCAAATGAGGTAAGACCAGTCCTGTGCAATGTGTTCCCGTTGTCAATACCCTAACATTGTAGACACATCACTCCTCAAGCTTAAGTACCTAAGTAAATAGTTCTGAAATACAAGTACTTTCCTGTAGTCAATACTTGACGATTTCTTTGTACAATTTCAATGTATAAAGTTAAAGCTTTCATTGATCCTCATATCTTTCTCGAAGTTCTAAAGACAAAGTAAACAGATTTTTTCCTAAACCATGGACCCTAACGTTTTAGTGGCAGGGCAGGTGTTCTGCATGGCAGTAAAAGTTTATAGTTAAAAGGTGAATTGCTAGGGTAAAAAGTCGCATGGCAAATCGACCAGCTATAAAAGTGTATGATAAACCCATAAAACTAGCAAGAGCATCATCATCTACCTAGCCTTTTCCCGACTATGTTGGGGTTGTCTTCCAGTCTATTCGGATGCAGCTGAATTCATGGAGCAACTGCCTATCTGGCCTCCACAACCCAGTCAGTAGGTACTAGGTAATACAATACCCCTTGATAGGACTAGTTGTCAGACTTTCAGGGCACTGACTACCTGTAACGGCTGTCAAAGATCTACAAATGACAGCCGGGACCAACGGCTTAATGTGTTTTCGGCGGCACGGGAGAAACTCGGTATTTAATGGGCTGTCACCCATCCACGGAACAACCTAGGCATGCGCGGCTTAACCTTAAAATCGACCCGAGCGGCAGTTATTATTTAGCTACGAGCTCATAAAACTAACAAGAGTCCTTCAACCTAAACATACATCTTAATACTCGTCCTCTTACATCGAATATGCTGAAGGTCAAGACTTATCCGTCATACTCCAACACCTGCCGATCCTAAAAGCTAGGGTACCTAACTTACAGTAACACATGGCTGGTCGATATCTTATCTTAAAAGTTTGTGATGATGGATGGATGTTTGTTACTCTTTCACGCAAAAACTATTGAAACGGATGAGGAGCACATTTGGCACACAGATAGTTTGTAACCTGGACTAACACATAGTCTTACCAAGGGGTATCGTATTACCCAGTACTGACTGGGTTGTGGAGGTCAGATAGGCAGTCGCTCCATGTAAAATACTGGTATTCAATTGCATCCGATTAGACTGGAAGCCGACACCATAATTCTTGGATTAACACATAGCATACTTTTTATTCCGGCAGTATGATCGAGTGTCATGGCCAGATCTTAGAATTCATCTTCTTGATGTGGTTGACTATTTCATGAAATGAAACCTAACTTAACCAATCACACCATGAAGTGATCAATTCTTGAATTAGGCCATGAGTCATGACATTACGATCCCGTTTGACAATATTACCGAACTCCACACGGGCGAAGTTGCGGGCATAAGCTAGTTAGATGTAGATGCTAGACTAAGCAATTTTGAATAGTTAGAAGTAATAATATGACCTGCCTCACGCCTACACGTTGATTAACATAATTTTCCTGTACATTTCCCACTTGGAGAAACTGTAGGAAAATGTTAAAACAACTAAGTTCTAAGAAATAATTTTAAATTAATAAATTTACTAATAATTTAATTTAATTACTTATTGAATTACTCAATATGCGAACCCAAACCACAATAAACAGAATTAAGGACGTAAAATTAATTTCGATGAAATAACAACACGATATAATAATTGGTCAACAACTAAACGCAGTAGGAAAAACCCACCTCAAACATTTCATAATCATCCTTAATACGTCAAATCGTTGATCTTCACCTCGAAGGTGAGTAAAAAAGAAGTGGAAGTCTCCGTCAATTAGGGTCGTTCTGACGTCAATGCGGACATACAGGATGTGAATAAATTACATTTGCATGGTATAACCAGTCTTTAATGTTCCCACCGCTGGGACACAGGGCTCCTCTTGAAAATTAGTTATCCTTCATGGGTGTCGTTTTTTTTCTTATCCATGATGGAAAAACCGAAATTTTCCTCGGCGCCATCTTGGATTTTTATTTTGACCTCATTTTCATTACTATCAGCGATCCCGAAAACCACTAAAAGGACACCCATGACGTTAAGTCGCGCAAGTGTCCTTCGCGCAAATGTCTTTCGCGTAAATGTCCCAGATCCCTGTCCTAAATGAGCCGTAATTCTCCACTTCGACACCAGTCCGGTTTGGGGTCTAGGTCATGCCGGTTTCTTCGCGATGTTTTCTTTCACCGTATTTGTGAGCAGCGGTGATAAAATAATGTACATAAAAAAGTAAAGCCTGCCTGTAAATTATTGTTATTCAGCCGCATCCTATAAGACAGGAAGCCAACCCCATCATAGTTGGGAAAGGGCTATGCCGATAATGATGATGTTGAAATGCCTGCTGGGGTTCGAACCCAGGACAGTTCGCAAGACGTAGTGAAGTCGTAGGACTAGTGGGAAAAGATATTTCCATTAGATCTACCATAGAACTAGTTGGAACGAACCGCGTTAACACTTCGACACCAGTGCTCTGAGTGAACTCTCAGTTCTGTACAAGCCACATTTGCATAATAGAATCAAATCTTTGACTTCGTTAGTCCTTTTGCAGAACAAACTGTCTGAATAATTGGATAAATTATACTGCTGTGTTCTAGCGTAAGTTATGTTCATTAGTTGAGACAGTGCGTGGAGTTGCGCTACTGAACGTGTTTATTTTAGTGTGGTTCGGTTGAGCAGAAATCTTACTTAGTCTAATTTCGAAATGCTAGATTCATGGAGTCGCTAATGTAGTAAATAACCATTAGTCGTTATTTGCGACCACGTTTTGCCCGTCGTTTCACCAATCATCAATGTTGGAATTATTCCACAGGAAGCTTTTACTAAGATAAAAAGTATTCTATGTCGTAATTCAAGCCATGATCTGCTTTGAAGTCCCTTTAGCTGTTAAGATGTCAAATGCTGACAGACAGAAAGAGTTCTGAAAAAAGAACAATAACCCTCAGTTGATAACTGATGGATGCTACCGAAAGCGCCAAACTAGTAGCTCAGTTCTGGGCTGACACAATTTAGATTGCCATCGACACGCTAAGAAGAATTTGATAATTGTGGTGATTCGGACGTATAAGAGTTTATAGGAATCATTTATCACTACAAGTTGCATTTAGGTTTTTGACCACGAGGACAAACTCACAAAGCACTAAGTTTGTGCCACAATTTCTCAATTCAAGTTATATTCGTGCTTAAGGCCACAGATCTCGAGCTTAAACCCCAATTATCCGATTAAAGCCACAACTGCAGTGGCTAGAGAAGGGTAATTCCGTGTTTCAGACGGAGGCCATATTGTGCGCTTCAATCAACTCTAGCCTCGTAGTCCTTTGCTACACTCAGGTACAGTCACCAGCGCATCAAGTTACCACAAACTGTCAAATTTTCTCATTCGATTTTGAACTTAACCATTATCATTTTATGGTTTAAAATCTTTTGGAGAAATTTGACAGTTTGTGGAAACTTGATGCGATGGGAATTGTATATAACTATAAATACCTATTACTCACGTATTTCTCCCCGTGGAGGTAGGCAGAAAATATAATACGCCCCCTGCTATGATCCTTACATACTCTTTTTGCTTTGTCTACGTCCATTCATCTGGTCTCTCGTGGCTAAATAATAACAGCCGCTCGGGTTGATCTTCAGGTTAAGCAGCGTTTTCTTAGGTTGGTCCGTGGATGGGTTTACCACTCATTACATATTGAGTTATCTCCGTGCCTCGAAAGCATGTTATACCGTTGATTCCGGCTGTAATTTGTAGATATTTGATAGTATAGCTTACAGGTAGCCAGTGGCCCGAGAGTCTGACGACCAGTCTGAGTCAGACGATACCAAGTGGTATCGAATTACCCAGTACTAACTGGGTTGTGGAGGTCAGATAGGCACTCGCTTCATGTATAATACTGGTATTCAGCTGCATCCTGTTAGTCTGGAAGACGACACCAACATATGTAGTTGGGAAAAGGCTTTTACAGATGATTCATCTGATCATATACGCTTACGCACGCTGGTGGGGTACTACGGACCTTTTTGAAGCTACCAGCTATATACCTACTATATAGCACATTTTAAGGGTAGTGCAGGTTTTCGGAAAATATAGCCCGTATTAACAATTTTCAGTTCAATTTTTACGTGTAAAAAAAAGAGCTTAAAAAATGGCACCATATTTCTTTGTTGCACTTTAACAGGAATTTCGAATTTACGGAACGTTACTTGTTACGAGTTTCTCATGTGCAAAATACTCGAATTTCTGCTGTTGCCGTTTTTCAGGTGTAGTTAAAAAACCGGCCAAGCGCGACTCGGACTCGCGCATGAAGCGTTCCGTACTATCGCATTAGGTAGGGGGGAGTAATTTTTTTATATATTTTTATTATTTGTTGTTATAGCGGCAACAAAAAAAACACATTCTGTGAACAAATTTTATCTGTCTACCTATTACGGATCATGAGATACAGCCTGCTGACGGATAGACGGACGGACAGCGGAGGCTTAGTATTAGGGTCCCGTTGGTTATCCTTCGGGTACGGTACCTTAAAAAAGTAGAGAAAGATTGGCGGCTAAAAGCGGAGTGTAAATAATTTTATTTAACTGCTGACAGTGTATTGACTGAGGTATTACCTTCTTTTACTTTAAATTATATTTTAAGAGCCAGGAAAATACAATATCACCTGAGTACCCAATTGATGGCTGGTCCGTCCAATAAGTAGTAATAATCCAATAAGTTCAATGTTACTGCCATGAAATTGCATCTAAAAAGCCGATATCAGACGCTTAAAAGATGAAATTACGAATGAACATTAATGTGCTGCTTTCATTACCTTTTTAGATTATTCTGTAGCCGAATGGAGGATGCCGAGTGCTGAAATTCAACATCAAAAAATAAAAATTAATTCATTCGATTTGGATCGAATGAATTAATTTTTATTTTTTGACTGCCTCGTTGGTGTAATAGACTCAACCGCGACTACTGAGCATGAGGTCCTGGGTTCGATTACCTGTCCGGCCAAATTGTTATTAGATTTTTCCATCATCGGAATTTCTCAGTAAAACCAGCCACGGATGTGTGCCCGGTTGATTGCAATAGGCTCGCCCCCTATTACATGGGACTTAGACATAACTGGCGAAATGTGGATACCATTAGGTACACCTCTACCTAACCCTTCGGGGATTACAGGCGTGTTGTTATGTTATGTATGTATTCAGATGTTACACTTTGTGTGAAATACGATGAACATGAACAAAAAGTGTCGTCGTGTCTGATATCGATTTAGAGTCCTTTTTTTATATTAAATGGGCCTACTCTTGACCTAAATCTAGCCCTGAGGACAGAGATGAGGTCGAAAATGAAACGAGCGAACCGAAAAGAAGCCTCTTAACTCGCGACTTAAATAGATTGGGGTCATATGAACTTACACTTTTGCTACCTACTTCCTTTCCAATAAAATACTGTCACTTAATCAAGCCTCATTCATAGCAAAGATTTCTTGGCACTGGACCTCCCCTATTATGACGTTCACTCCTAACTAGTTAATGCATTCATTGAGTCATAACAACACGGTTATGGGTTAGAAATATAGGCTTGTTGCTTCTGTTATTGTGATTTTGTGAGTCACAGGATAGCGTCTGATTGTCTGTCCGTTTTTGGTCCTATTTGGAAATAGATTGATTATCACATTGAGTAATTACACGATGTAATTTTACTAAAACGAGGGTGTTATTTAGATGAATATCTAGGTATCAGTGGTGAAATAATGGAAAATAATAATGGTGAATAATAATGTGGTGTATAATTACAAAAAATAAAATTAAAAAAAAAACCAGTCTTCCTAATTTAATTGTTTTAGTGCTATGGTAAGTTGATAAAAGCGCTATTCCTCTCTCCTTCCTATTTATTTAATTTTGCTGTGCCCGACAGGGTCCATAATTGTTTCTTCTTAATTGTATTTTACCACCTGTAAATGTACATTACGAATTGCAATAAATAATTTGAATTTGATTTTTTTTAATTTGAAGGTACCATACAACTCGATTCCTACCGGCTTCCCTTACAAATAATAAAACCACATTGAAGACATGTACTCCGGCTTACCTCTTAAAAAAATTAACCCTTCGATACTGCTAACTGTGCTAGCAGACACTACTGTATCTATACATTCATGACTTTTTTTTTAGAAATTTGCAAAGAATTTGTACCTATCAGCATTTACCTCCTGAATGAATTGTTGATCACAACGGAAGACCAAGACATTCTATTAGCGATATAATGTCGATGACAAGCACTATGCCCGTGACTTCGTCCGAAAACTTGTGATAGCTCGACTTATATACATGGTACAAATATAGGGTCTAACTATTCATACACGAAATATTTTCAGGAAATCATCTAACGGCTATAACAAAGCCATTTCAAGGGATTTTTTTTATCTGACTATATTTTTTTATAAAAATAAATAATTTAAAATTACTTGACACACAAAATAAATACTGGCTCCTTATTTTTAAGCATCCATTACGGTAGTTTACTACATCGTATTCACTTACTGTCATTGTTAGAATATGGGAGTAACAGTTTTATGCAAAAAGACTCAAAAAAATTTAGAATTATAATAATTTTGTAAAAAAAAACAGTCAGGTAATTTATTTTTTATAATAATATCTAGGTATCAGTGGTGAAATAATGGAAAATAATAATGGTGAATAATAATGTGGTGTATTATTACAATAAATAAAATTAAAAAAAAACAGTCTTCCTAATTTAATTGTTTTAGTGCTATGGTAAGTTGATAAAAGCGCTATTCCTCTCTCCTTCCTATTTATTTAATTTTGCTGTGCCCGACAGGGTCCATAATTGTTTCTTCTTAATTGTATTTTACCACCTGTAAATGTACATTACGAATTGCAATAAATAATTTGAATTTGATTTTTTTGAATTTGAAGGTACCATACAACTCGATTCCTACCGGCTTCCCTTACAAATAATAAAACCACATTGAAGACATGTACTCCGGCTTACCTCTTAAAAAAATTAACCCTTCGATACTGCTAACTGTGCTAGCAGACACTACTGTATCTATACATTCATGACTTTTTTTTTTTAGAAATTTGCAAAGAATTTGTACCTATCAGCATTTACCTCCTGAATGAATTGTTGATCACAACGGAAGACCAAGACATTCTATCAGCGATATAATGTCGATAACAAGCACTATGCCCGTGACTTCGTCCGAAAACTTGTGATAGCTCGACTTATATACATGGTACAAATATAGGGTCTAACTATTCATACACGAAATATTTTCAGGAAATCATCTAACGGCTATAACAAAGCCATTTCAAGGGATTTTTTTTATCTGACTATATTTTTTTATAAAAATAAATAATTTAAAATTACTTGACACACAAAATAAATACTGGCTCCTTGTTTTTAAGCATCCATTACGGTAGTTTACTACATCGTATTCACTTACTGTCATTGTTAGAATATGGGAGTAACAGTTTTATGCAAAAAGACTCAAAAAAAATTAGAATTATAATAATTTTGTAAAAAAAAAACAGTCAGGTAATTTATTTTTTCGTTGCTATGGCGACTTTACGACTTATAGAAGTTACTCTTAAAATATTTCGTGTATGAAAAGATAGACCTTACAGCACACACGAATAATGTAACTTTCTGCCTGTGAAAGAATTTTTAGAATTGGATCATTTGTTCCGGGGATTACTCCTTAAATACAAACTTGTACCTTTTTATAATATTAGCATAGATAAAAAAGTAAAAAACGTATTGGATTAATTAGTAGAAATATGATAGGCAAAAACAATGTAAAATGTTTATGAATAAATAACGTTCTTTATTTGAATCTATTTGAGACAATGTTTCTTAAAAAATCACTCCTCTGCACTCTATTCTTTTTCTAACGTCCCAAAGCTTTATAAATGAAGGAAATTATTTACGAAATCAAAAGCTTCATTTGTCTGGCGTATGACAGAAGCTTCCTGTGATTATTCAAACAAGGGAAATTGATTCCTATGGTAATCATAACGTGTCGCTACTTATGCACGGTCGTGACCGTACAGCGTGATTAGCAATACTAATGCAACAGATATTGATTTTGATTGAAGCTTTGACTGTCATAACATGATGGAAATTATCATGACCGTGATGTCTAGAGGTGGGTGTTAAATCAATAAACGGTTTTTTTTAACGACTTTTCATTCGTCAACGTGTTAACTGTTATTCATTAATGAAAAAACAGGTTGAAAATATTAACTGTCAATTTTCGTCAACGGACTCAATGCATTATTACAATATTAATTTATTAAATTCTGAGAATTTAGTCTCCTTCGGAAATATTCGTTAAGTACGCCTGGATCTTTCGCCAGTCCTAACTGGCTGGATAAAGCATGGAAAGCCTGGAAAAAGTACGAAGAAAAGGTCATTTCAGTTCAAAAAAATAAAGTAATCTAAATTCTTATCAAATCAATAATCTTTAACTTAATCTGCAACAAAATTGTCATTGATCAAAAACGTTGACATTAAATTGACGATTACCGCTAACGATTGAAGTTTTAAAACCTGTTATTTATTTAACAGCTTTTTTAACCCGTTGACCATTAATGATTAACAGTTAAATTACATTAACAAAAAAACCGTCAATGCCAATGCCTAGTAATGTCGGGTTATTTTAGAACATAATATAACATCACGTTTGTAATCACCAAAGGGTTGGGCAGAGGTGTTAGTAAAAAACACAGCACATTTCACCGGTTAAACATCACGCCTGTAATCCCCGAAGGGTTAGGCAGAGGTTTACCTAATAGTAGGTACACCCACATTTCGCCAGTTATGTTTAAGTCCCATGTAATAGAGGGTGAGCCTATTGCCATCAACCAGGCACAAATCCAGACTCCATGGCTGCTACTGAGAAATTACTAATGGAAAAACCCAATATCATTTGTCCGACCCGGGAATCGAGCCCTGGATTTCATGCTCAGCAATCGCGATTGCGATAACTAAACCAACGAAGCAGACGTTTTCTTTATTCTTTAATCAACCCGAAACTGGCTCATTTAAGGTTAAGTTGTTTTTCAAGTGCCTTTTCCTTACACAGCCATAGACAAAGTATTATTCTATCAACGATAACGATGACGGAAACAGAAAAACTTAAAAAAAAAACTTGTCTATGTCATTCTTGTAAAATAACGGTTTAAACGCTGCCATTTCTCTAGACCACAAAGTATAATTTTTCCTAAAAGAACTCATGATCTGCCTACCCTTTTTCCAACTATGTAGGAGTCGGCTTCCAGTCTTACCGAATGCAGCTGAATACCAGTATTATACATGGAGCGACTGCCTACCTAACGTCCACAACCCAGTTAATACTGGGTAATACGGTACCACTTGGTAAGACTTTCCTACGAAACATGAATCATGTAAAATTATTTACCACAACACTGTTACCATTTTAACCAACCCTCTCCTCTCAGAAAAAAAATCAAAAACAGTAACAAACAAACCAAAACTCAACAAAAGCACTTATCTTTATTTCCGACTGTGCTTCGCTGCAATGAAGAACCAAAAAACAGCACAGTAAGTTGACCCACTTCGACTAGATGCCTGGATCCATACTTAACTTGTATTATAAATGTGAAAGTAACTTTGTTTGCCTGTCAGTCTGTCTATTACTTTGTCACCCAGTAACAGATGGACTGATTTGGATGAAAATTGGCACAAGAAAAGACAATAGTTAAAACTTAGGATACTCTTTATCCCGGAGCAGCTTGTGGCTGAATAATAACAGCCGCTCGGGACGATCTTAAGGTTAAGCCGTGCCTGCCTAGGTTGGTCCGTGGATGGGTGACCGCCCATTACATACCGAGTTTCCCCCGTGCCTCGGATAGTACGTTAAGCCGTTGGTCTCGGCTGTTATTTTTAGATCTTTGACAGCCGTTACAGGTAGTCAGTGGCCCAAAAGTCTGATAACCACACTCATCAAGGGGTATCGTATTTCCCAGTACTAACTGGGTTACGGAGGTCAGATATGCAATCGCTCCATATAAAATACTGATATTCAGCTGAATCCGGTTAAACTGGAAGCCGACCCCAACATAGTTGCGAAAAGGCAGGCTGATAATGTCTCTTAATCCTGATAGTAGTATTATCAGCATATAATATTCCCACTGCTAAGACACAGGCCTTGTCTCAGTTAGATTGAAGGCGCTGTAATACACCACGCGCCCCCAGTGTGTGTTGGTAGAAATCATATATCTTCGAATTTTCGGTTCTAGGAAATGCCAGTTTCTCCATTTTTTCTCTTGTTTCTTCTTTCCCCGTTTCTAGTGCAATGCTGAATAAATAAATTACATAAAGTAAAAAGGTTCCACCTCACCGACTTTCGACCTGGAAGTCGACTCAGATACCACTGAACGTACGTTCCTAGTCAAAAACTAGTCTCCTCATAAATATTACCCAGCATTGCTGGCTATATATCTTCGTCCTGAACTGTCAAGTCATGAAGTATGACCGTGTAAGCATGTTATGCTATTAACGGGGTAATATTATTGGAAAAGCGATTAAGGAAAGCTTCGTAGACGGTTTTTAATTTTTATAAGGTTTTCTTTTTAATGAGGTTAACGTTAATAGCTTGTAGTAATGGTGGATCGATGCTATTGACACAACATGTTTGTTAGCATATACAACATTATTTTTAGTATATAGAAACCTGAATATACATAGTTTGTCAAGAGTAAGTAACTGAATCGATGCCAATCGTTCAAAAAAAAAAAAAAAAATCAAAGCATTTATTTCAAGTAGGCCAGTTACAGGCACTTTTGAATTGTCGAAACAAAGACAACAGTAACGTATAGCTACAGTCCCAGTCACAAGACATAAAAACTGTGAAAGTACTGTAGTTGGCCCATTCCCTAACGTAGATCTCTATGGAGAAGAACGGGCAAGAAACTCCATGGACACTCTTTTAAATCAGAATACTTTAACAAAACCATTTTTAAACCATGTTATATTATTTCCCAAAAATATTTTTAAAAAAGTTACAAGTTGGACACCGAGCGATATTAAGTACCTATCGCAATAATTTATATACCTACTGCCAAATTATTATTATCAATGAGCTCAAGACGACGCTGGAGGCGCGCGCGCGGGCTCGCTGCGTGGTAACCACGTTTTTGCGCGGACAACCAAGAAAACGGAACAAGCTTATAACTTTGTGATTTTTCATGATACAGTTTTGAAATTTTGTACATAGATTCTTTACATAAAAATACTAGACACGTGTTTCAGGTTTCGCAAATACTAAAACTAAGGTTGTATACATCATGAATTCATGACATGCCAAAATTGTGCCAATATCGAATCACATCCTTAGTTTTCGCCACTATACAGGTGGAATCAAATGGCAACCTGGGGCCCTACCACGACATCTTAAAGTCGTAGTCATATTTTAAACTTAATTTGCGTTTTCGTACCACCACGTCGTTAAAACAAGCTTATTGTATTCCTGCTAAAATTAGCAGTTTAGATGACGTCATCTTTGTAATTATTTTTCTTTTTTACGAAAATGGACAATATTAGTATGTATTTTATGAAATTTACTCATATTAATTAGCTTTTGATAGGAGTTAATATTTTTAATGGCATTTAAAATTATATTTTACTTCGGAATTGGATTCGGACCGCTTTTTTGTAAAAGAGATAACGCTATACAGTTTATATTGCTAGTTGTTTCTTTCAACATGAAAGAAACAACTAGCAATAGCAGGGAATAGACAAATCTTATACATCGTTCGTTCTTTTCCCGCACTAAGCAGGAGTAAAACAATATTGTTTTGTGGAGGTCATGGTACCAAACAAAGTAATATTATTATAAACCTGAAACAAAACGTTCTTGCAATAAGATTGTTTTTATAATGGTCATGGTATATGATTCAAATGCCTACCCCAAAAAATAATTATAGGTTATTTAAAAAAATGCTATTGCTTACTAAAGCGCAGAGAGAGCAGCGGTGGCCCATGGTGGAGACCCCTACTTACGAGCAGTAAGTCGTGGGTTCGAACCCAGCCAGGTGCATTACTTTGTGTAAGTTATTTCATCACCACTGCTCTCAAAACGGCGAAGGAAAACATCGTGAGGTAACCGGCATGTCCTAGAACCAAAAATTCGAAGACGTGTGACATCTACCAACCCGCACTGGGCCCGCGTGGTGGATTATAGCTCATAGAGAGGAGGCCTGCGTCCCAGCAGTGGGAACATTAATAGGCTGATTATGCTATGCTTATGCTTACTAAAGTGCAATACCTACTGAAAATGTATGAAACATCTGGCCATATATCTACTTTGAGGGATCTAGAATTATGTTCCGAATTAATGTTAACAAATTGCACCTCAAAGTACCTTACATTGTGTATTATTCTCTCTCTATAACATACCCGCCATATTTTATGTAAAATTAGTCTGCATAATAAGTTTTCACTGACACACGTTTTCAATTACACGTTAAAAAGCTCTTTTAATCGAGTTCCGTTTTAATTTATTTCTCGCGGCAGGTAAATTCAATTGTGAAATAATTGTCAGTACATCAGTAGCATGTCCACGAGTAGCCTAGTTTGTTTTCAATTCCGTGCGAACCCTCCTGGATTTCAGAGATTAATCGCCTGGAAAAGTACCTGTTCTCTGTCGTTAGGTCCTATTTTTGCCGGTAGATTTTATGTAAGTTTCAGGTTTATTTATAGCCTTTTTGGTACTGGATAGGTTGTCCAATAACCAGATCGATTGCTACGTTTGTCTTAGTCTGACTTGACGGGCTAGATAAATTCCCTCTAACCCACTTCAGTACAAGTTAAATAAAAAAGAACTTGTAAAAATATATTGCATTGACATAAGCTATCGAAAAGTTGATGTGTCAATCTTTTTGAAAGGCGCTGTAGAAATACGAATAAAAAAATAGATGATCTAGATGTCGCAAGAGTTACTGCTGAACATGAGGTCTTGGGTTCGATTCCGGGTCGGGCAAAGTGTGATTGAATTTTAACATCAGGAATTTCTCAGTAGCAACCCCGAGTCTGGGTTTTGTGCCCAGTTGATGGCAATAGGTTGGCTCCGAAATTACATGGGTTATATTATTTTCGATTGACTGCCGTATTTTTCGTATTGTTTTTCAGTAGTATTAACTACTACACAGTTCTACTGATTACTCAAATATTTACATTAAGCGCTCGTGCGTCACAGTTTCAGGTATTGTTTGATCATAACGCAATTTTCAGGTAATAATCACAAGTAACGGTTCCCATTATTATCTGTATATTTTTATCTGGTACTTAGATAGTGCAAAAGGTTTTTAATGTTACGATAAGTGGTTATAAATAGCATACCATTGTTTATGAATAAAAGGTATAGGAAACCTGCCCGAACTTCATAATCGTTCTTTAGTACTCATGTTGAAAAGTCGGCTCTTTATTTACTTTTCATGTCACTTATGTACAAAGACTCAGTGGTGGTGTTCCAAAAGGCTTTATGTAAATATTTACATAGAATCCCGAATATTGGATTAGAAGCCTCCACTTGGAATACAATCAAGAGTGCCGTGTCCTCAAATATTGGCGTAGAAGGTATGGTCATTAGTTTGTAAGTATTTTTAGGTCCTTTACGTTTGAATACTGAAATTTTAATTAACGAGCCTATTTTTGGCAAGGACTGTGTATATTTTCAGCCTCTAAAATTATCGAATTTCAGTCAATACTTATTAGGAGATTAGTAAATAACAAGGTTTTTAAATGAGATGAATTATTATTTTACATATTATTCTTTCATTTGCGTCTGGTGAAGTAGAAGCGGGCACCTTTATTACCTTTGATCCTATTGCCTTAGTTATCTTATTAACTGTAAAGTTAGTTAGTTTCAAATCAAATCAAATCATTTATCCGCATAGAATGTAGATGTGATTCATATTTAAAAAAAAAAAAACAAAAAAAATGTACAATAAAGTTGTTATAAAATATGGTAAGCCGGCTACATTGTGCCTGAGTTTTGGCTGGCAAAATTAACACAAATGATGTCAGTATCAATGAAATTATGAAATAATAAAGAAAATTATTACGATACTAATAAATTCTTTTAACAAGTCTATAGATTAAACACAAAAGTAGATATCAAATAATAATGTCAATAATATTAAAATTGCTGGAATGTCACACACAGGATCAAAAACAATAAAAATCATCAATCAATCTTCACACGTTCAAATAATTCAAGTTAAACATGATCAATGGTCCTGTCGACTGTATTTCCCTCAAGCATGATCAGCTTAATAACCTTCCCACTGCTGGGATACCGGCGTCCTCTGTATGAGAGAGAGTGGACCATGATCCACCAGGTGGACTAAGTGCAGGTTGCTAGATGTCACATGTCATCGTATGGCTGGGTCTGCTTGTTTCCCACGGTTTCGTCACGATGTTTTCCTTCACCGTTTTAAGAGTGGTTTTATTGGTGAGATAAATTGTCTACACAAAATAAAAGGCCTGCTTAGGTTCGAACTCACGACGACCTACAAGATATTGCCCCTGATTTACATAACATAACATTCACTCAATCTCATGGAACTTTGGCCCATGGACGTTACAGATTACATATTACTACAATTTATGTTAGTAAATAGAACCTTGTTATGTTAGTAACACTTCACTTGTGCACTATGTCACTGTGCGTTCATGTGGCACTTGCTCGTGGAAGCGAACGGATACTACAGATTTACGTATTGTTGTATGACGACGTGATGCTCTTCTTTTCTCCTCCCATTTGATATAAAATCTCATTTATTAATCAATAAATTCTTCAAAACTCCTCATTATCTGTAACAGCTGGCTTTATAAATATTTACAATGGCCAGTATCCTTCATTGAAAGACTAATTGCAGCGGTTCGTTGTGGCTCATTTGAAGCACCAATTATATTTCATAGCGGTCGGTGGTTCTGGCCAGCTGGGACTGTGGATTGGACTGGAAATTGCTGAAGATTCACGGGATTTTATGACGATAGTTCATTGTCATAAAGCTCAGTTTAATGGTATTTCTTTGAATGTCTTTTTAACTATAGCTCAACTCATTGGATTTTTTGTTCCCGTTGCTGTCTTTTACTGTCGCATTTCTTACAGATAATTATCGACCCTCATACAATAATCGCGACTGAGCACCCGGTGCTCAGAATAAGTGCCATGACCGCGGGATGACTGGAGAATGCGGGTGGATTTTAAATAAATTGTTAGGTACAGACATCCCGTGAACAGTGTACCTTTAGGTATAAACCATGAAAACTTGGTACAGTGTTTACAATGATTTTCTTGAAAAAATTGCAAAGGGCTGTCAACAATTTTCAGAATGCTCCACAAATTCCTATCTTAGGTATCTTAGGTTGTCTTAGAATAGGTATTCTAATACAAAATTACCGCAACAATTCACAGAATAATCAGATACTGCGAACCAACGGAAGACTACCGCATCTTTCAAAACATACTAGTCATCATTACGAAACACAGGCTCATTAAAATTAAGCGTCATATCGTCACAATCATGGCGGCCGTCCCGCCGACAGACGCAGACCGTGGTCTCGTTAGTGCTCCCATCTCATTATTGAACTCCTCAATTCCACTTGCTGACTGATATTTCTACTTCGTTATTCGTCTTTTTGTGAGCCTCGCTTTTCTACCGTTTCAATATTTATTCTGAATATTTGAATGCCGCTTTGAAAGTCTGAAATATGGGACTTATGAAAATTGGGTGATATGATTTTATTTTCAGTATGCAATTAGTGTAGTTGGTTAGTCTAGCAGCCTTGGGATACTCGAGTAGGATGACGTCATAGGTTCCGCGTATGAGTGTCCAATACGTTAACAAAGATACAAAATCGATTTATCTGAGTTAAATTAAGGCACATAGTAAACTCAATTAAAAATTTAAAAAAATAGCAAGATGTGTTAAGCCATCTTTTCTGAATACTGATACTGTTCTGAATAAACCGCCTTCGAAGTTTGTAAGTTTATAGTATCTCCAGTTTGCACTGCATTCTTTAAGAGGATCATTAAAGTCTTTACCATTTCTCAGTTGACTAATTGAAACTAGCAACTTTTCCTGAAAAGTGTTGAATATTTTAAAACTTCGTAGTTTTATCGCGAAGTTTCCACTCTTTTCATCAAAAGGTCTAAAGGAAAACACTAAATTAGTTAGCTGTTTGTTTTTTCTACAGAGACTTGAAAAAGACGTAAAGACAAGATGAAGAAGAGCTATTTTAGAAGAGCAATTATGAGATCCGAGTGTTTTGACGTGAAGCTAAGAACTGTTTCTTTGAGAAGTTTTCAGTTTATGTGGGTGTTTTGTTGGCAAAGCGCTGTACAGCACGTATAACTAACTAGAGTAGAGACTAGACCCTCGCTTAGTTCCTTTGCAGTGTTGGGACAAAGGTCGGCAAAAAGAGGATTGTATTGTATTGTATAACAGACTGGTATCCGTAACTCCACATCCAAAGCGCATATCTTGCGTACGGGAAATGAGGGTTTTTATTACTTCGTTTTTAGCAATCTAGAGTACCTACATTGAAAAAAAAACAAGCGAAAAGAGAAATTTTATTGGAACCTTTTTAGTAAATCTTGAAGCGTAGATAGTGGCACAGTGGCTGAGCGATTGACTGCTGCGCTTTGTGTCGCGGGTTCGATTCCCGCACGGAACAAATATTTGTATGGCCTACAGGTAGTTGTTCCGGGTCTGGCTGTTTGTGTATGTGAAGGGGAAACGTGTTTAAAAAAAAAAATGTAGGTGGTTTAAATTGCTAAAAACTGAAATACGAAATAAATTTAATTCGAGATAAAACAGCTTTCTTCAATTTTGCGTTGCTTTGAGGAATCATACCGTATTTGAACGTCGAGTTTGAACGGCAGTCGCTCCATACTGGTATTCATTCAGCTGCATCTGGTTAGACTGGAAGCCGACCCCAATATAGTTGGGAAAAGGCTAGGCAGATGATGACCGTATTCGAACGTCATGTAAGTGTCTGCTATGGATCTGTTGGCCTAATTATCACAAACGATACAAATAATCATAAGTTTATCAGAAATCTGTTATGTTCTCTTTGTATCGTTTTCGATTCCTTGGCTTGACATTTGTAGAATTTTCGCCAATGATTTCAGTTTGACCCACCTTTTTTTGTAACTCTCTCGACTCCTACCTTTGTTCATGCAAATTATGTCTTCGGGAAAATTAAGGCAGAAATTACTATGCGAAGCGAATAAACCAATCATTTGTTATTATTATCTTGGAGCTTGTCCAATTGTCTTCAACTCTTCTTGACCTTAAATTAATGGAGATAATTTAACACTGCACCTATCGTTCATTTATCAAGTTATAAATTATTCATAGCTACCGTTTCGTAACCCTTCTTGGGTAATAAATAACCTATTTATTTGAATATTAACTCCGTTTTCTGTAACTAGGCGACACCTTAACGAATGCGGATACGGAAGCGGTCTTTAAGATTTTCAACACTAGACTCAATACCGAGAGTTCAAATTCCAACCGTGCATTTGTTTAGGTACCGCTTTCTGTTAGTGGTTAGCGAAAACGGCCATTAATCTATGAAACGTAGAGCAATTTGCATCCAAAGAGGTTAACTCATTAATCAGCAATAATTTGCCGTAATTCACGAATACAATTTACGCCATTTTCCTAATTGCTGTAACAATTACTCAATAATAATTATTAGATCGTTTGTATCGTGATAAACAATCATAAATGTCTATCGATCTACTCTGAACAGATTAACTTCAGTAATTAAAACATCAATTGTAAAACGGTAGTTAACTGTTCACTTCTAGCATCAAGCTTTAACTTTTACTCAGAATTTCCAAACTATAAATCAATTTCCATTTATTAGACGGTAGTTTTTCTCAATCTGCAGTAATACATTAGTATCATCATAATTCTCCTGGCCTTATCCCAATTTATATGCAGCATGTCTTCTTCTTCCATACTTCTCTATTACTCGTCATCTCATCAGACACCTCCTTTCTTGCCATATCATCCTTCACACAGTCCATCCATCGTTTCTCTGGTCGTTTAATTAAAGCAGAGCCATTTCCCAACAATCAGTAGCAAATTTCTTTACCTCCACACGATACTTATCTGACCCCGAAGTACGTCTTAAACAATTACATAAAACACGTAATAACATACCGTGATAAGGAATGGTGGAAAGCTAATTGTGTGCGATGAGAGTGAACGTAACAAAAGAACTCTTAGGTTGCGCAACTTTTAGGGTCTCCCTATTGTTCAAACGATTTGAGTAAAAGCGGTTTTTTGTTGCCGAATTTTGGTAATGTGTGGGCAGGGTTTATTTCCGTGGTGTATTTTTGGTCGGCAATTGGTTGGTTTATTTTGGACTGATTTGCTGTGATGAAATTGGTCAAATTAGTGCATGGGCGGCAAATAATAGTGGTGTATACAGTTCCAACTAAATGTCCTAAAGTTGATTGTTTTGATAGTCCATATCGGAAACATTCGAGTATTTATATTATGACAGAATCTTTTAATATAGATATTTAAAGAAAACTAAAAAAATACTCAAGATTAAAAGATTCTATAACCACACTACCGGAATTAGTTATCACTCCGATCACTTCCTAAACGTTTCTCTTACGATCACCGTTATTAGTGGGAGCATCAGCCGCATCGCATAACGTTCCATTACACTCAGTTACAACACTTTCACTATCGGCGCTACTCTAGCGCAACAGCACGTGTTTGTCAACGACTGCTAGAGGTGAGATGCGGGTTTGTTTGGGGAAATATTGCCTGTGTGTGAAAATTTATTTTTCCTGTCTTTCCGCTCTTTCGTTAAGTTTATCTTCCTATTATAATAAAGTCCTAAGAAGTAGTCATATAAACTCACGCCTTTTTCCCATCCATGGTGGTAGGCAGAAACCACCGTTATTAGCAATAGATTTAAAATTATAATTATCCTGCAAATCAAATTCATGGTCTCAAGTTTTTGAACACTGCTTTTAAGACATCGTTAATTTCCTTCACCTTTTCACAAGTTATTAATTTTAATCCTCTCTTTTAGTTGAAGCTATCTTTAATACCTTCATAATTAATGAGATAAGTATCTCTTACTTTGAAAATTTTTCAGTTCATATCAAATAATTTAGTCGTAACATTAAGTTGTCTTGTAGCCGGCTTCTTTAGTATTCATGAAGAATTTGTTCCATGAAACTTGAGCAAAAGCCCACTTGGCATTTAAACTACGTACCAGAAAAAATCTTTTTAAACACCCAACGTCTCCAAATCTCTTAAGATTTAAGTCTAGCATAAAAGCGAGAGGCATTTCTACTATTTCGCACTTCTTTGTAACATTTTTCGTCTACATTTATAAAATGTCGAGTAATCTTTTCCTTTTTTCTTGAACATTACGTCCTTGGCTTTATAATGCTGTGCTTCTGAGCCAGGTGGGCTTAAAAACCGGTTCGGTTATCAACCATCATATCTTGATCATCGCCTTCTTTATATTTCTTATACATTGTATTATAATTATCGCCTGATTTTGTAACTATTGAATATTTCTCATCGTTTTTTGAAGCAGCAATATTGAATTAATTATCAGCTATTTATAAATCAGACCAATCAAATATAGCTAATGAATTCATCAAGTTCTAAGAAACTATTTGTTCAGAACGGTTTCAATTGGTTGCAAGGACTTTCACTAATTTATTCAACAAGTTTGTTCCTTTCAATTTGATTAAGGACCTCTACTGGGCTAGTGAACTAAGTTACAACATGTTATTTTGAGTCAGCTCTGGTTCTGGGGTGGTTATAAATAACTAATTGATTCAAGTTTCAATCATAGGAATCCAAAATGGAGTCTTCATTATTTTTAGTTTTATTTAGAAATATTTAACCCAAATCTTCAACTTAAAGTTGGGTTACTAATCAAGAACTATAATTTGGGCTTTCACTGTGTACTACTTTTAATTAAGTTGTAATCTCTCCACATGTATTGACATCCCATCATAAACGTCTGTTTACAACATCTGTTTCATATACGAAGTTACTTTGTCAAATAAAAATTGTATGTAGCCACCAGCGCAAGAGCAGAATGCAGTGATCGAACAGGTTCGTCAAAGTTCATTCGTTCCCCATTCATTACTACAAAGGCCGTTGACTGTGGCGGCGTAGTCGCCGGTCGGCCATATTGATCCGCCATATTGGTAGCTCTGACGCCATCGCCATCTTGATTTATGTTGGTACCCCCGACAACCACAGCTAACTTCAAGTTACAGCGGTTTTACGCGAATGTTACGTTAGTTATGTTTTGAACTGTTTGTGTATCGGCGCACGGTTTTATAAATAAACGAATTTTGACTTTTTATCAATGGAACGAACTTGTTTATTTTCTTTGATCAAAGAACAATGGTTTTTGTGTTACTTTACTGTTATTGAAAGTGTTTTGAAGTGATGTGTGTGTTAATAAATAACGTATTAGTGAAAGTTTGGTTATGTTGACAGTTGAACTCATTAAAGCGGTTGATTGTAGCGTTTTTGTGTCATAAAAACTGTAATTAGGTAATTATTGATTGTGTGATTTTTGTGACGAGATGTATCGACAGATTACTCGTTTTATGACGTGACGTGTAGATTTGTTGAACCCTCGTGAGATCTCGCAGAGCCCGGTCTTGGACCTTCAACCGTTTATGGCAATGATTCGAATTAATTTTGTCTCGAAATGGCTCGATTAAATTAACGGACTATTGAATTGAATTTATCTATATGTTGGTTAACAACCGTTTCCGGAGAAACCGTCTGCTATCGTTAAAGTGTTCAAGTTTTACTGTGCTTTAGTTTCATGATCTCTGCAATAAAATTATGTAGTTAAAATAGTTGCTTCTTTAACGACTGCTGTCCACTTGTAAAGCATCCTCTTTAAAATTATATAATTTACAAATGTGTTAACATGTTTACGTGTTCTTAATTAAAAACATTAAATAATTAAAGAACGGCGGTAACAGAAAAGGGACATTAATATAATCGTGTTACATAATTAATACAAACTGTGTAATGTAATGGCTTACACAACTGAAGAACAAAAACTGGACCGCAGTCAATTAAAAGTATTCGGACTATTTATTTACTAGTAATTTCAAAGTATACCTACCTGCCTACGCCCAGCAATCAGTAGACCGCGCTGGTTAGATTCAAACAACGTCAAATTAATATTGTTTTTATTTAATTTCATATGCAGATAGGTATTTTATAACTGAATTGCGTTAAAAATGTAACAAAATGAAACTTTGATTTGTGAACATACCAAGTTGTTTGGTTAAAATACCAAGATGTAATGACCTTGATAACTACGAATAGGTATTCTTTTTGTTTCATCCCAAGACAGCTGTTGTAAGCCCGGCTATTTAACTTCTTCTTTATCGAAAAGGTAGTTTAAGCTGTACCTTAAGAAGGGACACAACACAATGAGGAACCTCATTATTATGAGGTTCCGTACGTA
This sequence comes from Noctua janthina, assembly GCA_963576755.1. Lineage (NCBI taxonomy): Eukaryota > Metazoa > Arthropoda > Insecta > Lepidoptera > Noctuidae > Noctua > Noctua janthina. The sequence goes on from OY755055.1 coordinate 15,091,931, forward strand.
AGTTTTTAGAAAATAGACCTCTTAAAAGATCACTCTTGTGGTTGAGCATAAAAGTGGGTAACAAGTAGGTAGAGGGAGTTCTATAATATGTAGTTACTTAAGTTATACGAGACACAATGGAGGAGGTAAAATCGACGCCTAGAAACCAACCCGCGAGCAACATCCTCAATATGAACAAGGAATTATATGCCCATTTGATTTAATAACTCAAAACCACAGGATAGGTGCCTGTCTAACCACGATAAGCCTACAAACATCGCGACAGTAAAAATAATATATACCATATTGATATTAGGTACCTACCTATTCTGTTTTTCTATAGCCCCATTAGGAATGACGCAAGACAAATCGATAATCTTCTTGTAATTACATATATAAATGTATAAGCCTGTAGGTTTCCCTGTAATAATGTTATTATTGAGAAAATAAACAACAGGGAAATATAAAACAACAATCCAAAGTTACTTACTTTACGATTAATTAATGTAACAAATTAATTGAAATACCTAGCCAATTTACCGGACAGTGAAATTTCAGAATCACGTTTTGATTTTCAGCCAGTCATATTGTCCACGTTTCGCCAGGAAGTGTAACAACTGTTGTCTGTTTTAGCCTCCAGCTGACCATAAAATCAGGAACTATCTCTCAAACGTATGTCGTTTCCTATTTTGATCTATTTTCAGGAACTGGCTAAGCAATTAATGAGAAGCTAACGTCGTGACATTCTGATCATTTTGTAACTTAGCGAGAATTATTTCACACTCTTGGCAAAAATCCCAGGACCCAAAAGACCTTATATGGCCAAACATTCTGAACGCAGTGTCTTATTCTTTGTCTAAACCATATTATGTAGACATAAATCTCAATCTTATCATTCATAACGTACGTTTTATTTTTCAAAGCTCAATAGTTTATTTTTTATTGTTTATAATTTGTTTCCTTATCGTAAAACCAAAGCTAACAATACTTAGTTCCCCCACAAATAACTCTAATATCCGTCAAACAAGTAGGAATAAGGTCAGCTTTCATGTCCAATCGAATCTGTTTCCGTCAGTTAGTTGCAGCACTTGCCGCGCTTTGCAGCTCTGATCATGTATTGTACAGCGCTTCAAGTTGCGCAAATACCATTCATTTGGCGCTGTGTGTAAGCGTCGAAGTTCTATCAGTTCTTGTTGGTTCAAAGTGCAAGAAATTGTGAAACTTATTGTTATTTTGTTAGCGATATTGTAGCTTTTGTCGGGGAGTTTCTCTTTGAACTTATTTTAGCTGCTGCAATACACAGAGGTACTTGAAGCAAATGCACAATGTTTACCACATTTCGAACCATTTGCAAGAAAGTAACCTTAAGTGAGAAACTATTTCAATCTGGGATGCAACTGAGGAGTGCAGATTTCTTCTAACAAATTGTAATATTTCTTCTACCTTGTCTTCAATAGAAATAAATGTTAAATTAAAGCTTTGAAGACACAAAACGTCGTCCCCACAAATTTTGAAGTTATTAGATCATTGAGCAAAGACTGAGCTGTTTCAGCGACAAAACTGGATAGATAAACACAATTTCAAGACATTAAACAATAGAAGTTTATTATAACGTCAGACTACCTACGGACAACAGCAAATAATTCCGTTGTAAATTTTCTGAATATTACCTTAAAAGACAACGGCACAGAACATTAAACTGAGAGCATAATCAATCTTTATATATCTCCGCCAGATACGGAAACAGAACCAGCAGAATCTCGAGTTCTCGATCTAGATGACAATGTAATAACTCAAACTGTCCAAATAAGCACTTCTCAACTCGTTGTAATACGAATTCTGCTCTTCGAAATTGCATCTAGCTCTCGTTTCCAGAATGGAGTTCGAAAAATTGACGTAGCTTCCTATTCCATTGCGCTGTTACTGTTAACTTTGTGACGTAAGTTATTCAAATAACTACGGAAAAAGCTTGATGATGAAAAATAAAACTCAAAGGACCATGTCTCGATGCAAGGGATGCTCGACTGACATCGGAAATTAACATTTTAATAGTATTCTTCAGAGTTCGACTTCCGTAACATGCACAAAATCAACAAATTTACATAAATATCACAGACATGCTGATAAAAGGGTTCAGTAATCAAGTCGTTTCGTCTCTATTCATCCTGTTTCGTCGTTTCCTGAAACTCTTTGGAATTGATTTAGTAGAAATTTGAACTTTTCGGGGTTTTGCTCAATAAATTCGCAACTCTCAGAGATGCTTTGCAATGTTAATTGAATAATATTTATCAATTTTACGCGGTTCTATTGCTCATATTTAGTTATACTTTATTTTATGTAAGATTGTGGGAATACTCATTTGTATATCTTCAATTTTTGCTTTGTCACAACACCTGTTTAATTACTCCGTGTTGATAAAAATTGCGCTTTTGATGAAAAGCTGTTATAATCAATTAATTGATTTCAGCGCGTAGGCCCCTTAATTAACGGTCTCTTGATTATTGAGTCGAAGCACTCATTAATTTTGATCCAAAAATAGTCTTTTGAGCAATTCGCAAAGCAAATTGCAATGTTTTGAACAATAACAACAAGGTCAATTATGAATAACCCTCATTATGCGGGTTACTCGTAATTAATATCACCTTGTACTCCTAATTTACACAGTCACGAAAACATGAATTTACTACGCAATTATAGCTGCCTTATACCCCTCGCATTTGGATTTACCTATTTTAAGTTAAAATTGTAGCTGAAGAATACGTGCCATAATCCAATGCGTCATTTTTTGATTCCACAATAAATCATCTATGAAATAACCAACTGTTCATTTTTTCGTTGACGACAGTAGCCAATAATATAAACTGGCTGGCTTTTGTATTCTTAACTTCACGCTAAGGAGGAAAATGCTGGTAGGTAAAATAGGTTGTTTATTCGATATTGAAAAACTCATTTTAGAATCTATCTCACTGAATGAGATAAACGTTTATCGATTTATCGAAGACCCATTGTAATATAAACTGAAAAAAGTAAATATTATAAATGGTTCTATAACTGGACAATAGCATAGTAAGAGGAGCTGACCCCAACATAGCTGGGAAAACGCTAGGCAGATGATGAACTGGACAATAGTTTACGAATAATAGCTCGATTTATCTATAAATTTCTACAATCGATTATTCAGTATTACTTCAAAATTATGAAGTATTCTAAATGATAGTCAAAACAATGGGTTGGCACACATCGGGGAAAGAGCCGATGTATTGAATAGAAGCCTGTGCAACTGATGTCATCACTCGCATCATAGACAACTAGTGTTTACGATTAAAACTATCTGACGAAGATTGCATACTGTCGAATGCAAGCTACCGGCCACATTTAAGCAGTATGCCTTCGCGATACAGGACGCAAATTTCGAAAAAGGAATATACATTTTGAAAAAACATAAAGCAGTTAATGAGAAGATACAAAAATAACAAATAAATGAAATATTATACTATAGGTAATTTACAAACTTGAAATAATAATTAAATCAAGTATCTATAAAAAGGGGAAAAGAATTACAAGGCGTCAAAAATTTCGTCCGCATCACAGTCAACGAGAAAAGTGCCGAAAAGGTTGGTAGAATCGCTTGTCAATGCTCCGAAAGACAAAATTAACATGAATTGACCATCGTAAGTATTAATTTCTGTTACTAAAACCTCAAAACATTCGTTCTAATATCACAGAATTGATTTCACGGTCTCATTGTCCTTTGATCTCCCTTAATTATAATTGTTGTCAGATGCATACACCCTTAATTAGACCGTTGTAATTATAACGTGTCCCAAGTGACCGTATCTCAGAAACATAAGGTTTTAATTATCTCTAGCTTTTACGGCCGGGTGGAAAGGAGTAAGATGTCTACGAGTATTCGGTTCATTTCGGATTTAGTTACAAAGGAACAGTAAGATTGTGTTTTGTTTCTGGAGACAAATGATGATGGACCATAATATTAGTAGTTTATTAAATCAATATATTATCTCCTCTGCTTTTACCGAAGGCTTACACATCAATAGCACACCCATATTTCGCCAGTTATGTTTAATAGGTGCTTCATTTATTAGGTCGCGAAGTCCGAATTCAGACTCGCGGACTCCAGTATAAGAAATTCATTTTTCAAAAATAATTCGTTTGTTTTGTTACCCATCCACTTTTACAGTACCTAAATAAATGCCAATATTTTACCGATTTGCAAAAAGGTTTATGTCATTTTCTTGCTTGTAAAAATACAAACAAGAGAATTATGACGGAACTTTGAAAACAGAAAAAAAAACCGCCTCACTGACACTTCCTTATCTCAAAAACCTGCTAAATCGTAAGTAAAACTGCTAAACCTTCTTTGCAAACGCCGAAACGTTACGAAATGTAACAAAAACCCGGAACACGTTGAAAGATAACAAAGAATGTAGGAATTTAAGTGCGAGGGGTCGCACACACTTACATTAGGGACCAAAGCACCTGCTACCTGATCAACACATGACTAGCTTCACATTGGTTCCGAGTTTAAAACCGAGTGTTTCTTTTTTCTTCTTGTTTATTTTTTAAAATTAGATAATAATAACAGTGGGAAAGAATGCTTTGTTAGTTAGGTGGAAGGATGCTTTTGATACCTTTGCCTATTTCTAGTATTTAATCGTTTTGACATTTGAATAGTGCTTGGTTTTTTTTTTAATTTACACAGTCAAATCTATTATTTAGTAGAAATGAATTGGTAACCGTATTTCGATTTAACCTCTTTTCTCGATCTCTCACTATTACGAATGCTTTATCGCGTTGCCCTATTTTTTTGTTTGTCTAACGGTTTTATTTGCGATAGAAATGTAACCAGCCGGTATTATTAAGATGCTCATGTGTACAGATTATTATAATGGTCATGATGTTTAACTTTGTTTTCGCCATTTTTAATTCGTGATAGTAGTTTCGGTCCGTTTCTTCATTTAAGGAGTAATTTCTGGTACAAATACCAAAAATGTATTTATACCAGATCATCTGGAAATAACTTTTCACTTAGCTGGTACGGAACTGTTACCTGGCAGCTAGGAAACAAAAACAAGAAATATCAACATAATAACGATAATTATATACTCGCCTTTCAACCAGTTCCTTCTTTAATTAAAACAAGTCTCATGATCAATTATATCAATGAAGTCTCAATAAATTCAATGCTGACAAATTGACTGCCAATATCACTGCCATAATAGTCGTACCTACTCCATTATAGTAATGGCGGCGAACGTTAATTTAAATTGTTTCCTTTTTTAAAATATAGTGAAGTATGCCTGACAGGCTTTATCGCAGATAAATGAGGTGCTGTTGGTGAAGAAGGTTGAATATCCCTACGTACAAAAATTTCATATGGTTCCTTACACTATTACTCGGCCATAAGCAAGTTCAAATGAAAACATTCGAAACATAATCTCAAATTAAACAAATTATAGCTGAGAATTGTTTACTTAAAAACATTGTTGGTACAATGAGAGTATTTTTCCCAACATCTCTTATTAGTAAAACAAATACGGTATGAAAATCACGAGTTTTTGCTTCAATCACATACTAGAAGTTAGGTACGTATGAATCTTGAAAGAAACAATAACTGCATAAAAAACAGAATACAATTTAATAAAACCAGAAATCGAAATCTCAAACAAATATGGCGTAGGTCGTTTGTGAAATACTAGGTATTTCAAGCAAAAAATACCACATTAACAAGTAGAATCTAAAATAAAAAAATAGCTAAAGTAAAAGCACTGTTCAATTAAAACTGGAATTCCTGTGCAATTCTAAAATAAAAGCGGACGCTCGATTGTTTTCCCGCTGAAATTCAAGGCGCGGTTCCGCAATTTCGAATGTAGAATAGTTACCTAGCTTCGCTCGACAATTTCAGAGGCATAGACAAAATAAAAAGCTCTACGACTTCAATTGCTGAATTTGCACGTACGTTTTCGATTTCTTTGAAATAGATTTATTTCAACTCGAACTGGTTTGCAGAAGTAGAACAGTTTTGTTTTCTTGTGTGTCTCGTTATCTTAAAAATAAATACGCCTAAGTATATTTATTTGTTTAAATATTTTCGCTAAGCTGCAAAAATGGTCACAAGGTCTGCGTCGTCATTCATGTATGTTATTGCTAATTTTACGTCCTATTAAGTACTAACATGAGTTAGAACTTTGTTCCAGGTCACCAGCAGTCCTATCTGGGCTAAGTTGGTAGAACTTTCGTCTCATTAATAAGTTTCAAACTATGATTTATAAAGGACTTCACGCAACTTAGCTGAGACAAGATAGTTTATAGGTATTGAGGCGGTACAAATATGCGGCAGTACCTATATCTAGAATCTAGATTCTAGATCTTATTGATAACTAAAGTGTTAAATAGAAATCCTCCACATTATCTAATTGTTAAGTGATGTGTGATTCACGCTTTTTCAAGTAACAGTACCTATTATTAATTTTAAATGAGTGGGCAGTCCTTTAGAAAGTATTGTTTTTTTTTTATTATTCTGAATTCATGTTTTCATATTTTGGCTGCAGCAGGTACCGTTTATAGGCAATTCTTAAACCACAGCTACTTAGCATAATCTTTACATAATACTTTCAGAAGTAAACCACACCGGTTCAATTTACTTTAATCTTTCATTGAATTAGTTCATCAAACCCGATTAAAAGCATTTTCGTTAATGTAATGATGTTCCAAAAACCTCAATCGGAAATGCAGAGAATCATGTAACTTGCACATAACCGTTGAAGTTACCTAACTCTTAATGTTCTCAGCTCGTGGAGTTATGAGACATAGTGGAGTAGTTTAACCTCGTTCACTGGCAATGTCCAATAAATTAAATGAATGATCGATCACGGCACAGTTGTCGGCGCTCGGCGCCGCTCGGCGCCGCTCGCGTGCTCTGCATCGCCGTAAATCAAGCCAAGCCAGCACGAACATTGCGAAAGAATCAATACCCAACTGTTAAAGCAATGCACCTCAAGTATTTCAAATCAACTTACCATTGTGTCCTTATGATTTATCTTAGAATTCACGTCACAATAAATCTGACTCGTGAAATGCGTATGCCAAACAATCATATCTTATCAAATCAAATGATTGTGCAAATGAGAACAGTTTATCAGGCGCGCGCGTCGCTCCGGCCGGGCTACTGCGAGGTCTCCGCAACAGAGCCCTACCACTTACCACGTTGTTGCAGGCCGCACTCGACTCTCCGACGCCGCACCGAGTGAACGTCGGGAAGGAAGCGACTCACGTAACTATCGTTAGTGAATAGAGTGCGCGTAGTCGATCGTGACGTGCAATGCTCAGGGCCCAGTGTGCCCCGCTACCCCTCACAGGGCTATGGAGACCCTCCTCGACAAGTTCAAGAGGGAGCAAAGTGGCCTACGACGCTCCAGATCCGTCCGTGCTTCCCTACGATTGATCGGCAACCGCTGGCGGTCTAAGGACGAGGAAACAACTGAAGATCTTGACAAGATCAAAAGCAACGGAATAATTTTCGCGAAGCCTATCTGGACGGAGAAGGATTACGACGTAGCGTATACGGGTATTGAAGGGACGTACAAACCAAAGACACCAGCCATGGCTAAGCGAAAGCCGGAGCCACCCAAGCAGAGGAAGAAGAGTGGAGACATCGATTTGAGTTTGAAGCCGCAGAGACCAAAGAAAGTGGAAAAGAAGTTCAGTGATTTGTTTTCAAATAAGAAACAAAAGAGTGTGTCAGCCAAGGACTTAATAGTGCCGGAGAAGATCCCACCGAAAGCAGCGGCTCTCCTGCACATACATTCACCGGAGAATGACAAAATGAAGAAAAAGTTGAAAGGGATGGGAAAATCTGAGTCGGCGAAGTCAATGTCAGAGTTGATGTCGCATAAGCGCGTGCGTAGGGGTTCGGAAAGTGACATGTGTCCGAACCAGTCGCGCGGCTGCGTTAACCCTGCGTTTGTGTACAGCACCCCGCCGAAGGACAGGAAGATGCCGATGTCACCCACCGCTTTCTTGAGTACGTATTTTAATATTTATTTTCCTTAACTTGTCCGTTACCGGTGCATTCTAAATTGAGACTAAACGTCAAACAATTATCATGACAGTTTGTCAGGTTTCGTCTGCAGTCCTCTCCCCTCCCCTGCAGTTTGTTCAGGCTTTAGGAAAACTCATTGTGTGTCACAGTAATGATAGTGAAGTGTCACTAATTATACACTACAGCGTGCGGTGCACTTGTACTGTGATTAGGAGATATCATTCGAGTGCCTAGTACTCTAACTAGTATCATTACGTTTATAGACTTCTCATTGTTGCTTAATAATTGTGTAGGACTGCAGGTATACTACTACTGATGCTCGTCATCAGCGAATAATAAGGTCATTAAAAAAATACATTGTAACAGTACCTACCAATTTTTTCTTTCTAAAGTCAAAGCACATTCGAGAGCCAGTCCGATAAGTACGTTTTTACGACTAAATTCTAATAAAAATTTCAGGTTATTTTTAGGTACTTAACTGAAAAGAAAAGCATTGCCATCCCGGAGAAAATTAAGTCAATGCGTTTAATATTCCATTTAGTTTTGTTAAAAATAGGCTCATTAACAGCCTAACAAGGCTTTTACATACGCACTAGCTAAATTCGTAATTGTGAATAAATTATTGTAATCATTAAAAATAAACGTCTTCTGTTGCAAACTAACCATTGACGTCAAACTTGACCTGAATATTAAATCGTAAAAAGTCTCTAACAAATATTTTCCCGTTGACATTTCGTTACGCAAGTTATACGGTACACCAATTATATTTTATTATTTATTTCTGCGCTTTCGTAATTAATTTCACCTAAAATCTATCTATGCGAAAACGTGCTTAAACGCTCCTTACAAAATCACTTCGCAACACTCAAATCGATTTACACGAAAGTTTATTCGAGAAATTATGTGAAACCTGCGATCAACACTATTATTCTAAATATTGTGATCGAGACTAGAACGTAATGTTTTAAGTAAATCAGTACAAATTACAGTTTCCTTATCTTATCCAGACTAAGGCGCGGGCGAGGTGGGTTGGACTCTAAGCAAAAACAGTAATGCATGACAGAAACCAAGTAGGTGTATCAATATCGTATAAACTGTAACAGGTTCCGACACAACAGGTAATCCGTTTAGTTCGCTCGATTAGCATTGTAACGTGCGTAAATAAGTAGCCAATTTTATGTTGTTGTTCTTTTTTTAAATTCAGCTAGAGCTGTAGGAAACCTGTCGGATTAGTCTACAGTCGCTAAGATAAGAAATGATTCTAATTTCGAATAATTTAAAAGCACACCATTTTACTTTATTCGAAATTATTGAATGACAATGATTTAATTTCATTTTGAAGATTCTCAAAAACCAAAACAAACCCTTGCCTAAATTGGCAACAATTAAAACAATCAATTGAAATTAACACCATTCCTTTGAAATATCCAACCGTGGATTACGATCCACAACTGGGACAAAATAACTAATCCGGCATTATAATTAAAATTAAACCGAAGATTAGTGAGATAATAAATCAAATCTCTGTCTCGTTAGTCGGTGTTATCCGACAGTAATTAAACAATAAACTTTGATCTTTGTGCTGCTCTTAAGATCACTTTGAGTAGGTACCTACTTTTAGATGGTTTTCCATTTAAATATTCAAGTTCTTTGAACTTCTTTGTTAACAGGATAGATCGTTATCACAATGTGGGGATAACGCATAAAGTAGCTTCTTTTTTTTCAAAATGTACTGGTCTTATCACTTATTTTGTAATCGTACTACATAATAATTTACTATGTTTCCATAGTAAGTTAAGTCAGTCGGTCGGTTTAGTTAGTCGTTTTTAAGTTAATTTCAGCTTATCACACCGAATAAATTTTACCAGTTTTAGCATGGCTATGAAAGGTACAGAAACAGAACAAAATAAGGAACAGAATATTCAACCAACTTGAGCTTTTCAATAAAAAATGACGGACGTAGTTTTACGCGATTTAGTTATAAGTATTAGTGGTGTGTGAAATTGCCTATCGTCGAAAACCGAACACCAATTAGTCGATTTCGTATTTGACTAAATGGAATCTTGTTGGTTAACGCTAGCTTTCAGTTTGGATCTAAACTAATCTTAATTACAATTCAGAATTACTAAATCCACATCGCATAAATGAATAATAAAAAACCGAAAAAAATATCGATGAAATCAATTACTTGGGGCTCAGCGCATACAAAAAAAAAAGAATCGTTAAAAAGTTAACACTTAAAAGGCCAATTCAAAGACTACAATCATTTTAAAATAGGAACACGCTGTCAAAGAGTCTAGCAAAAGTTTGTGCAAAGGCTATTGAAAATCGAACAATTGTCAATGGATGCATCTCACAATAAAAACGCCTGTTACAAAAATTGCACAGCTTTTAATAGCACGGAACGGAACTTGCTCGTTGCTAACAAATGCGGATGTTCTTTATTCTCGTGTATTGCTTAATCAACAGCCACCATATTGAAAAAAAACCACTCTCGATCCGGGTACCCCTTTGTCTGACTGTAAATTCAGGTCAGCTTCAAACTTAGTGACGAACTTCTTTGCATGCTTTGCCAAATAAACATGTTTTCTTTCTTTGCGCCGTTTCAAACTTTTTGAGAGACATTGAAATAACCTTTGGATTAATTGCTGGATTTTTAGGCTCCTAGTTGAATAAAACAACGCAGTCGTGCGTGTGCGTTATACCTTAACAGGTAAAAAACTCAATTCGCCGTGAACGGATCATTAGGTCTGTTGCAAGTGCTAAAATTATGTGTTTTTCGGTAGCAAACCATTATTACTTAACACCCGCATAACTATGCAGTCATTAACTATTGTATCGTAACTCGTTATCTACATTTTCCTTACTTTACATAGCAAGTTTCTTACAAGTCCTAGAATTGTGACTTAAAGATACATAAAAATTAGTTAAACGTGTTTACCGGTAGAAGTTTATCGTCTTCCTAGGTATTTACAATTTTTGCCTAATGTTGAATTTGTCTAATCACCATCTTGCACAATATTTGCTAAGCAAAAAGCAGGTACTCTTTCTCACTTGATTTTTATATCTTGTAATACGTCAAGTAATTTAATCATTTGTTTTTCCAAGTCTAGACACATCTGAGATTAAAAATTCAAGAAATTTAAAACAAAAAAAAACTGCAACTCGATAGTAGATACTAGTAGATAGATAGGTAGTAGTATTGGCAAAACTTTATCAATTTTCGTGTTTTAAGAGCATTGGTTCCGATATGACAATCAAACGAGACAATGACCGATGTTATAATATTGTTACGGTAACGAAACTTTTTTGATCTGCATGATGCAATGCCTTTCCATAAGAGAAACTATTAAAATGTAATAACCATAGGGTATAAAGAAAATATTAGGCACGAATCAAGAAATTAAAGGTGTAAGCTGTCATGTCGGAATACATCACTGCTTTTCATCAGATAGAAGTTAATTCAATCACTAGTATTCGCAAGCACGTTGATACCATATTTTCATTAAAACATATCTCCTTTATTTATATTTTTACAAATCATTTACATTTTTAAATATTCCTTAGAAAAAAATATATAAAAAACATTTAAAAATATAAAAAAAATGTAGCCCACGCGTATCGGGAACAGGGTCCAGACTACCGGCGATCAGGGCTCCAGAGAGAGGAACCTCCTAACAATACAAGCCGTGTCCAGGAGTACCGCTTTCTGAATCAAGCCCTTGATCCAGCTGCCTAACGAGAGCCTCCTCAGGTATTGGTCGAGGCTCTTGGCAATTAAGCCATGGGCTGATACAAATATCGGCACAATGATCGCTGAATCCACATCCCACATGTCGACAACCTCGCGAGCCAAGTCAAGATTGATTTGCTTATCTTTCTCGGCTTTCACGAGGTACTCATCATGCGGAACCGTTATGTCAACAATCATTGCGCGCCGCTCTGATCGTTCCACCACCACTATATCAGGCTTATTGGCTACAATAGTCCTGTCAGTGATGACTGATGACGGATCGATCCCAGTACAATGTGATACTGCCATTTTCGAGAATTGGGTCGGGCACATATTTGTAGTACGGCACTTTCACAAGGTTGTATTTTAGAGCAAGTTGCTGATGGATAATCCTGGCTACAAGGTTGTGTCTATGCAAGTACTCTCCGTTAGCCAGACGAGAACATCCATATTTGTTGGCCATCATTTTTCGAGGGTAAAAATAGGTCACAATAAAAACTCAATGCATTCAGCTTCCTTCCTAATGCTGAAGCCATCAATTCATCAATGTGGCAATATCCTTAAATATCACTTAACCACAATGGAGTTAGGTAGAATGCTTCAGTACCTTATAACTTACAAGGAGATTTACATTTAGGCCAGAATGGAGCTTAATAACGTAGACGTTGATTGTACAAGACTTAAAAGGGAAAGACATTACAATACCATTCATTATTTATAAGACCAACCGAGATCTTTAAACCCTTGGCTGTTTGAGCAAACCAATGTTTTGTAGGGCATTGTTTAGTTCCTGTAATTGAAACCGATTAATAAACTCATGTAACATGTACTCAAACAAGCATAAGACTAGTCTAACTCATGCTATTTATATTTTATGTTATTTTAAAATATATAATTATTACTAATTCATATATCAGAAGGTTTCCTTAAGTTATGAGGTAAATTAAAACAAGTTTGAATGTGTACAAATAGTAGGCCTGATTCGACTACAATCTAAATTGTCTTACATTTGCTGATAAATCTAACAAAGAGGCCATTGTGCTAGTTATTCCCATATGAGTGAAAATGTTTGATTTTCCACGTTAATATTATCGCCTATTAACACTTTCTGGTAAGTATAGACTGGAATAGTTGACATAAAAACCACCACAACCTATTTTTTTTTAGTAGGTACCCTTCTTTTGGGGTAATTGGGTAAAAAGAAAAAATATCAAAACTAAATTGACTGAGCTACAAAGTACGGGAAAACATTTAAAAACCGCAAAATTAACGTTAAACGACGCAAAGAATGAAAGAAGACTTGCAAAAACGAAAAATATCTGAAAATGGAAAGTTGACACAAATATTTAAATTAAAATAATGGGATCCAAACAATAGAGGATCCAAATACGTATCATTCATTGCATACTTTAGCTGTAATTTGGAAACATAATCAACTCTTTACATAATAACCAAATTGACAATGGCTGGTGAGAATTTCGTACTAAGTAACGGTTACGAAATGTTATGAGGAAAGCTGAGACATTGACCTTTTCTTAGAATCTCTTAATGACTGACAAATTGCATCATGGCGCCTCTTTGGTAGCTTCTTTCTACAGACACTACGAACTGAGTTATTGTAGGTAGGATAATCAGTTCGAGTCGTTCGTCAGTAAAACGTGAGGAAAGTAAAAAGTTTTTTTTTACATGAAAACGTAATTAAACTAATTAATTTAACCCTGTGCAGCCAAAGAGCCTTTTAGCGTATGTAATTAGCACATAATATTTGAGTGTTTACTAATGTTTTAAACCCTTAAAATTAAAATAAAACACATTATGAGTAAATAATGAGAGGAGCAAAATACAAACATGAGTCAAAATAATAAACTCTTCTTTTCAGTTCAATAAATGAAAACTCAATTTTATATATTTATAGCATTAGTGATCTTTAATGCATAGCGAACTTTCTGAAGGTATGTGTAGGTATGTACTGATAATTAATGATCCACCTTATTTCAGTTATTTCGTACTATGAGCCACTAAAAAGCACAAGAAGAAAACGGAAAATGCTGCAGTATTTCACAGCACTATTGAAACTTCCACCAATTTAAAAGATCTATAAAAATTCATCAAGTGATCCGAAACTAGATCACAAAGTCGAATACTAATTCTGTATATTTCCAATTCAAATCACGCCGCCATTGATTGCATTACTTTCTCTGAGATATTTTGTCATCGCCGCTAGAGATGAACTTCCGTCATTCATAATTGGAGTCGAATAATTTATTTATTATTCGATTAACTTAAATGTTTATCGATGTTCTAAAAAAAGTATGTTGTTTGTTTGTGGTGTGTCGGAAATCGGAAGTAATGCAGTGCATGTATTTTTGAGTTATGGTACAGTTTTTTGTACAAGAACATTCCAATGAACCAAATAATATATTCAGAGGTAATAAGTACTGAAATTGATACTACGCAAAAAATACTCCAAAACTTTTTTAAATGCCATCATTGAGAAATGAATTTGTAATAAAAAAAGCAAAAAGAATTACGCCGAACTAAAATATTAAAATCCTCTTGATTAAGAATGCAGTCCATTTGCGTTTGCCATCAGTGCTAAACTAATTTGAGAACTAAATTGAACTTCCACTCAACCTAGTTAGTGAGGTGTCGACTCACACAGGATTTTAAAGCCAGGAACACACTGGACATAGACGAAAAAGTAATCAGTAAAAAGTAATCGGGTCATGGACTTTTTCAGTGCAACCTTAATTCATAAACTTTCAACCTAGTATCATTTTTGAATTTTCTTTTTGTATGAAATGTTCATTTTCATGTAGGAAATCATTGATACAGTTTAATGAACCTAACTTATATCGTAGTGTTGACTTCAGCCACTGTTACAAAACAAAACCATTTCACTCGATTACTTCGTCGTTTTGCGAAACTATTCCCGTAAAGGTTCCGTTTCAAGCTTGGTTTGTCACTTTCAATTAATTAGTAATGGAGAGTGCTTTAATGAAAGGCCAACCTATAGTGGCACTGTATATTTTCACTTTAATTAATTATTATCACAAATAAAACTTGAACTAATAAAGTCTAATTACATATTTCGCACGTTACTCTTTCGACAGACTTAAAGAACTACGTACTACACGTACTATTACTTCAAAGAATACTGTTTGCATAAAAACTAATTAGTCTACAACTTTATGACTCTGTGTAGTCACAGTTTTAAATGATGATGTCGCCAATTAAAAAGATCTAGATAGTCCGCACAATGACCAAACTCAAAGTCGTGCGACCATCTCAGTTGCAACTATGATACTGCAATGGAGCGACATGCTAGAATTTATAACCTGCGGTCAGTTCTATTTTCAAAATATTATTTTTTGTGGCCTGTGAAGTGATTGGCTTTTCGGTGTCAGTTCATTTCGGCCAGTGTTTTAAGCGAGCGCGTTCGGTTTAATGTTTTAAATTCCAATTAATATACGTTACGTTGTGTTATCCTTTATTTTTATTGAAGTGTTTGTTAGTGTTAACAATTAAATGTTACAAAGAGTGTTAAACGTGTTATTTAATTGGTTTTATGGGAAGTGAAATGGGAATTTTCATGCTTTCTCAGAAATTAGAAAATGGTTTTAGAGCGAAATGCTTGCTTGTGTTCGTGAGTTATTTTTATTACAATACTTATTAAACTCGTGGTTTTATGTCCCTGCTAGGAAACATCAGCGTGCAAGAATTAAATATCAAAATACATGCGATTTTTAAATAAAAAATATGACCTGTCAAGTGCAATCACTCGCGCGACCGATGACCTCCCAGGGTTATCAGTTACCATAAATAATTGCATGCGATCAAGCAAAGGTCACAGCTTACACAGCCTTCTCACACACATAATAATAATTTATTCGATTTATTCGACTCCTCGTTCCGCATCGTCGTTCTTTCCATGATCCTTCCGCGTTCTGTCCAATACAAACAGTTTACTATGCATCACTGTTACTTTCATACGGTTTTTTAACGCATTGAGTAATAGTTACCCACGCGATGCGTCGACGCACGTCAATGGAGACATGGCTTAGGGTTGGCGAGGCTGGTCTTATGTAAATAGATGCGGGAAAATTTAACATTTTCTGTGGGTTGCTGATTTTTATTGTAGCTCAGAAGGCCGTCCTTTGTAACGAATTATGGAATTATCAGATACTGAACTTACTCGACTACAGCCATCAAATGAAAATCAAAACTAATTTACTTATCCAAATTAAGTTTAAATAAACGTCAAATTACATGAGACAGTCCCCCAAAATGCCCGTCCTTCATTGCATATCATAACACTGGTATTTTATCAGAAGCAATTCGCCATTTCTTTTCTTACATTTTATCGTACAGTAAAGGTAAAATTGTTTTCAATTTTCACTATCTACCTAGTTATTCATGAAAAGAAAACTGTATATGCGCTAATCTACTTTTCTCAAGCGTCTGTCGAAAATCCTGTCAGCACCCAGGCCAATTTCCGCTTAATGAAAAATACTTCTATACCTAGACACCTTTATTCTTTTCTGAACACATTTAGTCTACACTGAAGGAAAATTCTCCAAGCCTACGTAACGTAAAGGAAATACTACGTAAACACATACCTTTGCCTAACCAGCGTAATTACGGCTCCCATACCTCAAGTGATTGGAGCTATAATGCATGCTACACAATGATGGGAACCTTTCACCTCGGTTCGTTCTGGGAGTTGCTTCATGACACTTTCCTTTATTTACGTTACGTTATATTTTGCGCTGGTTCGGTTTGTAATGTAACATCACCTGTTTTGAGGTTTTACTGTTATTTACTGCCTGAAAAAACGGACTGGACTCGTGCCTGTTGACGGCAATGGACTCGCCCCCTAGTATCTACGACTTTTACCCGTCTTGTCACTGTTCCGACTCGTCATCGAAAAACAAAAGATCACGAATCACAGCTGTTTCAAAAATTTCATGGGACATGGCTCAATATAACTGGTGAAATATATTATATATAGTGCCTGGTATTTGTGGGTAGTATAGTAAAGGCAGAGTATATTACTCTGCCTAACCCTTCGGGGAAACAGGCGTGATGTTATATGACAAGAAGAACGCTACTAAAGGCTTGATCAATGTGGCCACCTGAGGCACCCACTACTGTCCTACTCGTTAGTTTAGTGATCGATTCGATACACTAATGAGTGTAATTAGTGTATCCTTTAGAAATGTAGCGTTTTGTTTCGGGTTGATTTCATGAGGCTCTCCCCCACATGGGATTTAATTTAGTTCAGTGGCGATCATGCAGGACTGAATAAAATGATTAAGATCAAGACAGGCAAAAAATGTAAACAAAACAGCTAATCTTATTTGATTTTAATTTATTTGCCGCAAGTCTTTCAAGATTTATTTATTTTTCGAGTAGTCAGGTAATTGCTTTGATATTAAAAATTGCGACACCGCATTTAAGAGTCATGGATGTAGAATTAATGAAGAGAAAGTTGACATGTCTTTGCGAAAATAAGCTTTCGACTAATCACGATGACTAATGACAAATGGTGCTGAGAATATTATGTTGTATGATAAACATGTGTAACTGTTATAAAACTTTGGTATTATAACTTTACGTCTACTAATTATATTTTTTAAGATATCAAAATAACATTGTCATCCTGAATTTTTCGCTTGGACCGTAAATCAATAAAAAATACTAGACTTGAATGATGTTTGTAACTGAAGGGCCTAATACTGACGGCGAGTTATGGGCTAGCTCGCCGTCCGGCCGTCTTATGACAACAGGCCGTGTCGACGGCGCGTTCGTGTTCCACGTGCGCCTCAAAGAGATGTCAGCAAATAAGTAGGGGTCCGCATGGGCCAATGCCTGCCAGGGCTGCGGGACTGTTCGAAAGAGATACCGTGGCCCTGGAACACAAAGGGCAAAGAAGGAACATGGATGGGTTTTAGTCAGTACAAGTCTGACACTCCCTTCCGCTCCGCCCAGAGTGGGGGGGTCATTTGTGAAACCCAACCGGAAAAAAGGGCCTAATTCTACATAAATATAATTATTGAATATTCAATCTTTGGGTAAAAATATAAGCAAATTTCGCACAATGGCTGTTTTCACAGCTAAATAAAGTCTCGTTCTTAAAACCATCTGCGATTAAACATTTACATTATGAGGAACGAGTTAATTTCGATTGTGGCCACATAGGCTAGGCCTCTTTCTGTAAAACCATTATTTGATAAGATAACACGCCGTATTTTTCCATAAATACTAATTACAGACAAAGATTACTCTCATTAGGATGTTCCTTAATAATAGTCTGAATTATTTACAACGCAATTATAAAAAATTTACACTTAAAATCTTACTATTATAATTCCGAAAGATTTTTGAGGGTGGATGGATGTTTGTTAAGTACTCTTTCAAGCAAAAACGACTAAACCGCTTTGGATGAAATTTGGCACACTGATTATATTAGGATACTTTTTAACCCTGTAGTATGATTCCGTGGGACAATTACGAAATCCGACACTACTAAGCTAATATTAGAAATGCACAAGTACCTAACTCTGTCTGTTTTGTCTATTACATTTTCACGTCTAAACTGCTGAACGGATTTTGATGATATTTGGCACACTGAAAGACTTGGTGCTGGTATGTCCTAAGACATTGGCTTTTTATCCCGGTAGTACGTCGTACGTACATTTCCAACGTCAACGGCGGCGGTGCGGGAAAAACTAGTACAAAATAATATCACGACGGAATGTGTTGTATCAACACAACATTATTAAGTTAAGTTGTTATAGATGGGTATGAGTAATAAACAAAGCAGTACTACTCATTAAAAGTCCACATAAATGTTTAAAACAATACCTGGGAAGTAGGGAACTACCGAAATGACTAACAGAAACTGTATGTGCTATGTGCAGTTACATCTCGGACCATTTTCCGCAAAATTATTAACACCTACCTACTTAAGTGGAAGAGTTCCATAGCGTCGCGGATAGTGCAAATCCCCGGAACTAGCATTGGATAATTCCGCGTATCTGAAAAATTTAGCCAATTTCAATTACGAAATGTCGTAGCGACTAAACTAATGAATTTAATAGATTTCTACTGTTAACAATACATAGAACTCATGAACTGTTACTATTCATGTAAAAATGAGGTCAAAAATCGTTGAAATAAAAAAAATATAAACTTATAACCTTCCCCTGTAAATCTACACGTAGTACAGATACGCGCACTTACGTATGGTAGATTGGAGGATTTGCACTATCCCCGACGATAAGTTAGTTTGTAAAGCATTGTAACAAAACATCACTCCTGTTATCTCATTTTTTTTTCTTTTAGTACGAAAGTTAATAACAGTTTGAAGTTTAAGAAATTTTCTTTCTTTCCTTCTACAGTACTCCCACATTTTACACTAACCATTAATCACAGAGAAATATCACTTTCCCGTTAAAATAATTTTCACCATTAGAAAATCTAAAATGGCACATTTAAAGTTAAATCAAGATACCGTATCTCCGTTTTTACTTTCCCACCGACCAGTATCCGGTCCTTCGCTCATTTCGATTGAAACTCCGATTAGCTGTGAGGGCTGTTAGCATTTGTTCGGGTTAGCTCATTCGGTTCAGCAGTATTTTTAAACGGCAAAGCCGGCTCCAAGAAGTAACTACACATATACTCTCTTGCCGATTGGCAAACTTCGTTCGATAACCATTGCTGTATCTGGAGCGGGTTGGCTCTGCTGCAGAGCAAACCCACCTAAATCTAAAACTTTAAAGGTGCTTTAAAGTTAAACTCTGCAGCATTTCAGTTCGGCTGGCTTTTTCCCGAACATTGTATATATATCTTACTTCATACTTCACTACATAGTATAAAACAAATTTGCTTCCCGCTGTCTTCCCTATGTATGCTTAGATCTTTAAAACTCCGCAACGGATTTTGATGCGGTTTTTTTTAATAGATAGATTGATTCAAGAGGAAGGTTTATACTCGTATATATATAATGCACCCGTGCGAAGCCGGGGCGGGTCGCTAGTATACCAATATAATAAAGCTGAAGGATTTCTTTAAACTCGCAAACCTCTCGTACTACCAGTTGTATTTAAAAAAACCTTTTTGCATTTGTTAGCCCAGATCTTGAGGGAGGTTATAGGCTATTTAAAATCACGCTTCGATTTTGAACCGAGCAAAAAAAGAAACAAGACTAATCATGCCAAACTCAGACAAGACGTGTAAAACACCCCTGCGGTTCCACCTAAACGACCTTAGCTGCCCTGTACAAGGCGAAATACTCTGACTCCGACATTGAAGCGCATGTGAGCTTTTTATTATTCCGACACGTCTACCTGTCACCTTGTAATACGATTTGTAATCGATATTGAATTCGACACCTAATCATAATGCAGTCAGGTGCTGGATAAGGCTATAAGGCGTTACCTCGGATATGCCTTGGGGCATTCCTTTAGGCACCAAAAGTTACCTGTCATGACTTTACGTTGACTTGTTATTGCGCCATACAGTGATATTTCGTCGCGATAATCATGCATATTCTAGACTAAAGAACAGTAAAAAAGTTCTAGAACCATAAATAAGAACAATGTCATGAATGCAGTCTACACTCATTCTCACAGAAAGGTGGGACACTGAGGCCCAGCAGTACAGGAAACATTATAGGTTGATTATGCTTATGCCAGGTCAGGATAAAAATACATGATCATTTAAATTGTGTGGCACAATGGGTAAAAAACAAA
Organism: Noctua janthina; assembly: GCA_963576755.1. Taxonomy (NCBI): domain Eukaryota; kingdom Metazoa; phylum Arthropoda; class Insecta; order Lepidoptera; family Noctuidae; genus Noctua; species Noctua janthina. Next base: position 15,112,458 of record OY755055.1, read on the forward strand.
GACAAAAAATGACGCAAATGCAATGATAATCTAGACCATACAATAAATCTAACCGCAAGCTTGAATTTAGCAATCAACCAAAACCTATTAATCATGTATTGAAAGCTTCTTGCTTACAAAATTCGTTTTATCCAAGTCCTTATTTGGATCGCATTCAATATCGTCAACAACCCAAAAGTTGAAATGTACGAAGTATAACATGTTGGTACAGACAACACCACATCAAGCTACTACAGTCTGTCAAATTTATTTAATGGATTATCAACTTTTTCTTTCTCTTTCTTTCTTTTTCTTTATCTTTTCTCTTTCTTTCTTTTTTTCTTTCTTTTTCTTTTCTTTTTTTTCTTTATCTTTTTCTTTTTTTTTTTCTTTAAGTTAGATTATAAGATACCTAAATGATAAGTCCTCTTCTCCACATATTATTATCTTTCTTTTACTGTGCCCGACAGGGTCCACGATTGTTTCTTTTAAAAAATGTCTACCACCTAAGCCTTCATTGTGGAATGCAATAAAGAATTGAGTATTGAATAACTTTGTCGCTAAAGCATTAGGTACAAGGTTGATTGGGAAAATTTGACAGTTTCGTTTAGCTTGATATGCAGCTGTCTGTACATAGTCTGACATTGAGTTAATCAGGTACATTGTTATTAAGGTTCACCTTTGGTTGTCGTTCGTGGGTCGTTTGATAAATGATTCGATCAACGTTGTACGTAGGTCGGAAGTCCTAAATAAGAACGGTTTAAGAAAACCTGACTGCCTCGTTGATGTAGTGGTCGCAAGCGCAAATGCTGAGCATGAGGTCCTGAGTTCGATTCCCAGGTCGGGCAAAGTGTTATTGGGATTTTCGATCAGGATCAGTAGCAGCCACGGAGTCTGGATTTGTGCCCGATTGATGGCAACAGGCTCGCCTATTGCATGGGACTTGAACATAACTGGCGAAATGTGGGTGTACTATAAGGTACACCTCTGCCTAACTCTTCCGGGATTACAACCGTGATGTTTTGTTATGTCTAAAAAAACCTTAGTATTATATTGTGTAACACACTTAAGTAGAATGGCAATGCCTTTAATTTTGGTACATTTTTCTTTGCGTTATTACGTTGATAAGCAGATGAATGTGTCAAACATAATAAAACAATGGATCACGATTTTCCTTCAAAACTTTCGGATTCTGATGGAAAATTTGTTACACAATGAAGTGTTGGTTTGTTCGAGTGTGCGTCAAATTTTGATTACACTTTACACCATTTCTTAGAATTTCTATTAATCATGAAGAAGTTGTTGGTCAAAACAATAAATAGTTCTTTGTTTGTAAAATGAAATTACTTGATTAAAAATTGGAATTAACTTGGTTTAATTTTGGGGAACACGACAATTTCACAAAGGTTATCTCTGTTCACGTGGCCTACCATGACGTCTTATAGCAGAATTAATTCCAGTGTGGGAAAGAGATGGCGCTACACGACCTGTGTAGCTCTGTCCCTTTCCCACACTAGCATTGATCCTGCTTTAAGACGTCATAGTAACCCCCCGGGTGGCCTACCATGACGTCTTAAAGCAGGAGTAATTCCAGTGTGGGAATGAGATGGCGCTAGACGACCTGTATAGCTTTGTCTCTTTCCCACACTGGAATTAATCCTGCTTAAGGACGTCATAGTAACCCCCCTGATATAAAGATAAAGAAAATGTCTAATAACTTAAAAGCACAACACAATCTTAAAGTGTTTTCACGTTATTTTTGTTTCTTTTTGCTCATAATAATTGAAAAATCGAATTAATTTAAGAGAACATGGCAACTTTGTAAAGGTTATCTATATTCTGATAGAAATATGAAGAAAACGTGTTACTATTGAAAAACACACACACACACAATTCCATAATTATTATATTTTTTTCATACTTACAATATTTTATGTTCCCATTTTATTTTTTGTTTCTTTTTGTTCATTTTTCCCTTTCTCCCGTAGAGCTGCAGTACGGTGCGCTACTCGAGGGGTGCGGGGGGGAGTTGCCGTCGCTGAGCGCATGCGCACCCCACCCCCCGCACCTCGACAAGGCTACCCGCCGGCAACAGAAGGACGCGCGCGCGCAACAAGACAAAATCGCACAAGTTAACATACACTTACACGGTATTTGTTTCGTTTTTTTCTTTTATTTTTCTGTTTTCTTCTATAATTTATTGGTTTATTTTCGATACAACATCAAATTTAATTTTCTAGCGATACTCCGCAACCGTGATGGGTTTCGACAACTAAGCAAGATAATATAATGGGCCCTTACCGAAGCTGAAAAGTTGTCTCTGTTGTGTTCTAATCTAAACCATACCTGGGATCCTTTTATTTACGGAGATATTGGGGTTCAAAGTTCCAACTTTTTCACCAGTTTTGTTTAAAATACAAGTTTTTAATGTTATAACTTTACTTTAAATATTAACTCCACGACCCCCGTACTACTTAATGCATTCATTACCACAATGTTTTGAGTACATTACATCGAGTCCTCTCGTAAAACGTGATTTACAACCCCCAAAAAAAAGTCGTTTCGCAGCAATAATTTTTGCGTCGAGTTCCTTAGTTTGATGAACAGAATGCTTGGTTGACTACAGCTTCATGAATAGTCCGTCTACACTTTGTATTTTAATAACTAAACACGTCCGTTGGGACCAAAAAAACCTTATTTTTTTTGTCAATACCCATTACGTTTACGAGTTTCGCTAGCTCATTAAATTTGACCTTGTTTGATCTTGTTGTATCTACTGTTTTAAACTTAAGGCTCGGTCAAATCGGTATGGGCAAATTGCGGACATGCCTACGGACATCAGACTCTGACTGATAATGTACAGTCTCCAGCACATCAAGTTACCACAAATTGTCAATGTCTAAAAATGATTTTAAACCATAAAATTTTGAAGCTAATTTCAAAATCGAATCAGAAATTGTGACAGTTTGTGGTAACTTGATGTGCTGGCGACTGTTTATTATCTGTCAGTGTCAAATGTCTTCAGCCAATCCGTAATCTGTACCTATCGGTTTGTTGAGTGAACCTTTATACACTTCTGTGTTTAACTTATAATTATGGTTTGTTTTAATTATCAGTTTACTATCTTATTTTCTACATTATAAAACATACCTAAGTACTTACACTTTGCAATTGTAGGTACATACATATATTAAACATCATCTATTTATAAACCTGTTTGTTTTACTACTGCAACATTGAGATCATAATTATCTTCTTCTCATTAAATCTTCTATCCAACTTTCTCAGATCTTCAAAATTATCCAAACGTTTCTTACTTAAAATTTTTCTTCGGTCATGACATCATTTTCAACTACAGTACTCTCACGGTTATTTTGCCCTTTGACTTTCCATCACTGTCAAATCACAGTGATTTTTATGGTGTTGTCAATATAGTTGCTGTTGGGCTGCTATCTCTGACAAGTCTATCAAAATCACAATTTTTTTTTTTCTCGAAAAAACTAGCCCCACACTAGGAATTGCTCCTGTATCGTTGGTGCGTTTACAAACATTTAAACTCACATACACAAACAGTATATAGACAATGGTCTTTGTATGTCGTTACAATAGAGTTTAAATTGGTTTGCTACTGTCAGAGGTTTAATTGCTGTGAAATGACTGTTTAGGTTTTCTCCTAACAAAAATGTAGCTACCTCTTCTTCCTCTGATTATTTCGTAAGCTATCACTTGATTAGTAGTTCTTTAAAGTGAATCTTAGTTCTGTTTGTTACAGCTCTGTTTGCGGCCGTGGAACATGGCTACCTCGACAAGGCGCGGAATATTCTGGAGTCAACTGATGTCGACGTTAACAGGTTTGTAATACCTTTAATGTATCCAGTTTCGTTTAGGACGTATGTCGGTGTGTTTTGGAAAATCCACTTTAAAATTAACACAAAAAAAATCAGATTGCGATTACTTTTCTGTGCCTTTTTCAATAGTACCTACTAGTACTTCTCAAATCAACTTAATTAACATCATCATAAAGCTGAAATTTGTTTTAGTGGAAATAACATCTATTAAAAGCAAAGGTTTGAATTTGTGGAATAGACCGTTTACAGTGCAAATTGTATTGAAAACGATAAATTCTTGTTACTACGGTTTAACTGCAGCTATTACTACCAAGTTATGAATATAGAATATTGTTATCAACACTGTCGTAATGGAGTTTCTGGGATTTGATATATTGACGTGTGGCAAATTCATTGATACTTTTCAAATGATTCACGCAAAAAAAACCTAATCCCAGATTATTGATAAAACAAATCAAATCAGTCATCCACTCAAAATATTGGAAAATCAAACACTTCTAAATGACATAATTTGAAAAACCCGTTGATTCTAACTCAGCATCACTTATCTTAGATAACAACATCGATAAGACTAAGACCATTACAAATTCAAATCGAGTAACAGTTCCAAAAGATATTCTAAACAAAATAAATTCTGAAACTGAACTGTTACCGTATATCAAAGAACAACTACAATATCAAAGAGTATACTTGAGACAACTGTTACGACTTACGATCAATGCTGCAAACAAAACGCATCCGCCGGGATTTATCGCCAGTCCAACTGTTACTCGTGCTAAAGAACAGTTCTTGAGCACAAACACCTGGATTTATCTGACGGAAACAAACGATGCGAGAATGCAACCTTTGTCTCGTGAGAGGATCTCTCTTATGGTTTTATTGGAGAGTTTGAAGCTGTAGTGTTGACAGAAAAGGTCGATGCATTTACTACTTAACTGTCAATAATAATGCAATTGCAAACTGTATGTTAATATTCCTAGAATACAAGCTTTGGACCAATGGAATTTCCTATTGTTTCTACAAATTTTAATCTGCTAAACACTTTATGGACGCTTTTAAAAAAATCAAATATCTTTTCTAGAATTTCATGCTTGCACCCAGCGGTGTAGGCAGTGGGTTGTCTGTTAGTGAATATAAGAAGTTAATTTGCTATTCTACTAACAGTTTTGACTTTGATTCTAAACCAATTCAAGCTTTTTATCGTTACATGACTTTAGTAAATAATGTTCTCCAACAATTTAACAACGATCTAACGACATAGGCGGTTTCACTTACCGAACATAAACTTAATAAATGAAATTAAGCAACTTCTGCATGATATTGTTAGACAAAGCACTCTTTCTGAGGGCACTTAACAAAAGTTAATCATGATATCCTTTTGCCGTTCCCTCAGAGGTATTAACTTGTTAGGAACATGTACTTAGATACACGCAGTTTAGAGTTACGTAAACGTAATGAAATTGACCTTTGAAAATTGTTTTAGAAAACCCTTTTTGCGTCCGAAACTACATCACTAATGTATGGATGATCTAAAGTAAAATTTCCTTTTGAAACTTGATCATTGTGTTAGTTCCATGGTCGCCGACACGGCTGCTGACCGTCCTGTGTTCGATTCTGATGTCTAAAAAAGTGTTATTGGATTTTTCCATAAGAAATTTCTCAGTAACAGAGTTAAAAAGTTTGTGGTACTGTAACCCCGTGCCTCGGAAAGCACGTTAAGCCGTTGATTATGCGCCTGATCTCTCTCCACTCATGTAGAATTGCCGTCCCTGACGACTTTGGGAGTCTGGTAAGACAGAGTGCATATATATCTGCGCACACACTAATATTTCCTGCGTCGATTGGACGCCATTACTAAAAACTATCAGGAGGACTGCTAAAAAGTTTGTCTATGCTTAGTAGCTCATATTTTTCTTTTTTTCAGCCTCAATGCAGACGGCCTGTCACCGCTCGATGTGGCAGTACTGGCCACCAACAGACAACTTGCCAAAATGCTCATGGAATTTGGCGCCAAAGAAGGAACACAATGTAAGCCAAACATTTCTATTTAATTTTCCGTTGTTATCTTAAACAAATGGTTTGTTTTCAATGTTGCTGAATCTTGCAAAACAAGAAGCTGAGTCTTATTTGCGCAGATATTTGCTCTTAAATACCCGGTATTGTTTGTGTTTTTGGGCTATAGGAATTCAAGTATTTTGTCGATAGCATTACCTTCGTTTTGACAATGTCAATAGCCGGTTTGAAAGGTGATAATCGTTCATCAAAACACGTGTATCGTTTCCGAATTGAGTTTTTGGAGATCGCAGGTTGCTGATCTAATCAGATGCAGAACAAGTCGAGCGTTCTCGCAGTTGGAATTATCTGATAACAGGCATGCGCCGTGATAACCTTGCTTTTGAACCTTTTTATTTTTATTTGATGTTTGTCATTTGTGTTTAATAGTTTCGGCTTCTTGAGATTATTTTTATAACTTTCTTCTCTTCGGCAGTATTTAGTTAAGCAAGTAGTTTCTTGGTAAATATTACATATTATAAAACATAACAACATCACGCCTGTAATCCCCGAAGGGATAGGCAGAGACGTACTCTGTAGTACACTTACATGTCGCCATAAGTTTAAGTTCCACGCAAAAGGGTTGAGCCTATTGCCATAAATCCAGACTTCGGGTGCACCAACTACTTTGCGGTTAAAAAACGGCCATAATTTCTGAATAAGACAATTTTATTCAAAGAAGAAATCTATATCAAAAATAAAACTATTACATGAGCGAAGAATCGTTCTCTATGTTACTCGTTTTTTACAAAAATCTGAATATGAAACTCATATAACCGTACCCAACAAGAGCATCCAAGCAAATACACAATAAATAGATCCCTTCACTGAACTCATACATTTTCAATTTCTGAAACTACCCAAGGTAAGTAGTTTTTCCTACCTTCTACATTTTCTTGAACACTACCCTCCTTTACCGTACGTAAAATTATGGATTATTATTATTCCGCTGTCATTTCATCTCATATTTTCGAGCCCTCGGGTATTTTTATAATTTGCATTCCCAACGTACGCGGGAAATATAGGGGCTTCAAGAAATGTGCTTTGGTGCAAAGAATAATGTTCAGATGGATTTTTTTACGGGATCCTGTGCGTAGACGTGAATCTGTCGGAATAAAATGGATATTCAAGGAGTTCTTTGTTGTAAATGCTTGTGAAAAAAGCGTGTTTCGAAACTCGTTCAAACAAGTCCAGCATCATTCCCGGTCGGCGCAGCATGTCTTCTTCTTCTAGCTGACTGTCACCTCCTGCCTATCCATATCATCCTTCACATAGTCCATCTACACATTCTCAACATTTTTCTGACTACGTTTTCATCATTCCTCCGCAGCACATGTCCATACCACGATAACCGACTACCACACAACTTTTCAATCACCAGCGCCACTTTCAGACTTCCTCTTATGTACTCATTCCTTATTTTATCCATTCGCGTTACACCACTGCACACGTCCTCCTTAGCATTCTCAAGTCAACCACAAGCATCTGCTTTTCATTTATCTATATTGTAGCCGAACGTTCGAACTAGTCTCACTTAGTCGAAAATTGGAAATCCATACTATTATCATAAATGGGTAATTACTAAGGTCTTTGAAAGTAAAAGGTAAGCTTTTTCATGCTTTAACGCCGAAACGGCTTTGGATTTTGGCACACGGTAAGAGCTTATACTCTTTATTCTGGTAGAATGACCGTAGGAAGTATGGAAGATGAGGACAAATGTTGCGCCGACCCCAAATAAATTGAGATAAAGGCTGGAGAATGCTGATGATGATAGAATCCACACGGGCGTAGCGACAGGCAAAATCTAGTGACGAATGAACGATATGAAACACGCACACAAAACACAGTTATTGAGTTAAAAAGTAAACCGTAACACAGTGAAATGGTTCACAATGTGGAAACGTAACTGAATGGCCACGCAACGAGTACACATGCACCATCAAGTTTAAAAAACATGTAAATGTCACTGAAACACAATAACGACGGAACTGCGAAATGCTAATACAGTTTACTAGCAATTACATATGCTGATGTCGGTTGCGATGCTCGTGGAAACATGTTGGTAAATAAATGGTGATTTCATGGAAGTTGATAGTACGCACGATGAACGACCAATCAAGTTATACAAAATCGGTTTATACGGATCTCTCATTGTACGGGAAATCTATACAATGCGAGGCCATGTTATACTGAGAATGTATAGCTGGATGTGTCGCCGTTTGTACACAGTTCCTGTTAGTACATTTAGCAGATCGTGATTTAGAAAAAGTTAGGCTTTGTAAAGTCACTCATTTATGTGCGCTTGATGAGGAGGACGCTGTTGGTAAACATCCGACTATGGCCACGTTCTAAAAGAATAGCACTAAACCTAACTGTGTAGCAGTCTCTTTATAACTCCTCAAGTGGCGCATCTATAAACGTCAATTTGGACACTTCTTGGTTGAATTTCATAAACTCAGTAGCAGCCACGGAATCTGGATTTGTCAAGCTCAAATCCAGATTCCGTGGCTGCTACTACTACTGAGAAATTCCTGATGGAAAAACCCAATTACACTGTGCTCGAACGGGGAATCGAACCCAGGACCTCATGCTCAGCAGTCGTGCTTGCAACCGCAATACCAACGAGGCAGTCATACCCACTAATACTACTTTTAATAATGTTGCCTCACGTTTGATCCAAACACGAAACGTGGTATTATGCCAATACTCGGAAGTTAATTCCGAGTATGTATTGCACGAAGGCAAATACGAACTTTTCGTGATACATTACTATTGATTAATTGAATATCAGAACTTCAAGCGTAACCCTACGCCTGCCACACCATGCCTTATTTGTACCACTTCGCTAAACCAGTAACCATATAGGGCTGTCAACCGGTTCTGGCCAAGTGCTAATTATAAACAAGTGATTATAAACGCATCCGAGATTGTATCTAAAACTGGCTTCATTTCGTTTTTTCTTTTATCTTGTGTTCTGGAATAAATTGAAGATATTTCGTTTTGATACGATCTTCAGTCGCGTCTGGCATATGGAAGGCAATCGAATGCTTGGAATAAGATTTGTTACTATGATACTATATTCGATCAATCTTTTTTGACTTAAGTGTTTATCTGAGCTGGCTGACATCGCAGAAATGTGGCTATTACAGAATAAAGAGAAAATTGGGAAAAAATACAAAAACACATTACATATTATTTAGGACCTGTAATGTATATTTGTATGTATATTTATTTAATATAGGTATAATTTTGTTTTAAGTTCCAATTTCAATTTTCCTGTTTTGTCTTTTCTACACACTGTGTCTATATTTCTAATCCAACTTTCCTCTCGCAGGTCTGCTGGAAGAGATTTCTCATGAAATAAGCAGTACCTTTGTGCTCTTCTATCTTAATGTAATGTATTCTGTTTACATAAATAAATAAGTAACATAACACAACAACACAACATGTTCGTTAAAATTCTGCAGTTCCTAATACTGAAATCTCTTTGGTGAAGTCTGGCGTCAGCGTAAACTCGTCAGGGTACTTTTTAACCTGCAGTGAGCGCTTCAAAGTGAACGTCTGAGTAATTTTCATCTTGAAACGGCGTAGTTTCAAGATGAAAATTACTCAGACGTTCAGTAAAACCAATCTACAGAGTGTAAACAGACCCTTCACGAAGCTGTCAACCAAGCATTCAACATCAAACTAAGTAACCTTACGCAAAAATTATTGCTGGGAAACGACTTTTTTTTTGGGGTGAAAAATCACGTTTCACGGTAGGAATCGATGGAACACACTCAAAGCATTGTGAAAACACGTATTTAAAAAAAACTTGTGAAAAAGATGGAACTTTGACCACCAATATCTCCGTAACTAGAAGGTTTCCAGGTATAGTCTAGGACAAAAAAATGATCGCAAAGATGGGGAGAACAAGTGCCTTTCGGCTTCGTTAAGGGTTTACACCGTTTATGTAGATTATTAATACCTATAAATTTCCGTCGCTAATAGACATAACACACCAAGAAGTTTGTCGTGCTAGAAACCTCACATATAAGGTTTATATATTTCATACAATTCAGCCCTCGTAATTTGCGGTGCGAGTAGGTCTTAATGTCAAATTTCACATCCTACATATGCCGGATGATATCCGTCAGTCATAATCTGACCGCTTGGCAGCCCTGTCCCGCACAGCCGAGCTGTCTCGCCTGACAAACAAGCAACTGTGACGTCGCGTGACGAGACACGACCGTATTCCACAGTTATGTCACGAAATGTCACTTACAATGTGCTTTTAACCGCATTCATTTGGCAATTTTGAGCTTATTGCTGAAAGTTTTAAGGTCCTAAACATCCCGGTGGATGTTGAAGACTTGCGAGCTGCTTAATATACTGATTGTTTTGTATTTGGAACGTGATATTTGATTTAGGTTAAATGCACTTCGAAAATGTTCTCACATTTTCGAAGTGCATTTAACCACATTTACTATCTAAAATTGGAATTTGCAGCCTTATTTCTAAATACATCAAAGGCTTTTGAAGATCTGAGAGCAGTATTCAATAGAAAAGTATTCTTTGGAACGTCGTTTTTGGTGAATAATTTTGAACTGGTTCTACTTATAAGACGAATGTTGAATTCCATGGCCACTGCTTCGGGCTTGACATTTTTAAAACGTAACTTGAATAATAAAAAAGATGAATATGCATTGACTGGATAAACAAACTGAAGTCTTTGATCTCAACTTAAACTGTACTTTAAAAACAATATTTTCAAAATTTTCGCCTAATCTCGCTGCTCTCCGAATTTGCTTTTCAAGATCTTCAGCTTCCATTTTGCTTACTTTAATACCTTAGGGCCAATACAAGTGACGTTCCCTTTCAAAGCGTTTCGTGACATAAGCTTTTCGATACCTTATGTCAGTCCATACATTTTAGGTTTGCCTCGTTATCGTTGTCACTTTATGTAAACCCTCTGGTATTTCAGGTATTTTATCCAGACAGATTTAGCGCGAGCTTAATCTATATATATAAAATGGTTAACTGACTAACTGACTGACTGGGTAATATATCAACACACAGCCCAAACCGGTGGTCCTAGAGACATGAAACTTGGAGGGTGTGTTCTTTGTGAAGAGTAAGTATCCACTAAGAAAGGATTTTTGGGAATTCCACCCCTAAACGGGTAAAATAGGGGATGGAAGTTTATTTATGAAAGTCCGTCAGTTTTGAAGTTATGATCTTCAAATTTTGTGTTTAGGCTCACGATTGAAAATTAATCTATACGTGTCTAGGGGGTAGAATTCTACCCCTCTGAAGGTAATCGTCGTAATCGGATATTTTTCGACATCCACGCCGGCGAAGTCGCGGGCAAAAGCTAGTCAACAAATATTTCCTTTCCAATTTCCGCAGATAATTGGTCACAATACCCGTCACTATCTCTCGTTTATCTCAGTCGATTACTATATTGTTGTTACATTGTGGGCGTGATTTGTTTTTCTACTTAGTAAGTTGTAGATTGCCTTTTGTTTGACGTAAAATCTGCCAGTTGTCTACGTACGTCAAGTGTAAGATTGGTTATCAATTCTTCTGATCAGATTTTTATATCTTGATAAGATCTGATAATTGACACGAGGCAGATGTCACATCTCCCTCAAAATCAACTCTTCTAGTTTAGTAAGTTATGCTACAAGAATCTTTCGGTGCTTGATTGGCACTAACAGGAGGGCAACCATTTTAGTGAAAATTATTTATGACATTATATTATAAAAACATGATATCGCCGATCGTTCCCGGTTTTTTCTACACGCCAAAAGATCCTTCTACCACTTTATTCTCCTTCTCGTTTAAATGAAAATAGAGAAATCGAAGCCACCAGTCATCCGACATTTCCTATAACAAAACCATGAACAGCTACTGACATACATGTGTATTTACGGCGTGAACGACAAATCACAAAGCTTCCCTCACATGTCAATACCACGTTTTACTTGTGAACGAGAGATAGGAAATAGGAAAAACAAAAAAGTAATACAAATACCGAGAGTCCGGGAACTCGGTCGAATCGCCGCGGGCGAAACTTCGACCCGAGCGTAGCCGAAGAATATCCGAAGCTTATCGATCTATTTACGAGAAACCCGTAGCTTTGAGATCGGGATCGGAAGATGCATTGCTGAGTCTGATAAACCGCTGAAAAAGTTTGAAGATTTTGTAGGAAACTTAAAGCTTTTGATGTGTTTTCAGTCTGAGCCACATTTTCGAAATTCTGCATTTCTACCATCACCAAAATGAGAAATGCTCAATTTTTATCGAGATCTTCTGTAAAGTCTTGATAATTTCGAAGGAGATTTGAGAGAAAGAAAATAAACAGACCATAAACTCAGAAACAAAAACGTAGGCGTATACGGCAAAAACATATTTGGCAATTAAAACGACCGTAAGCTGCCAAATCAAAATATGACCAATAAAAAATCCAACTCACCAAAAACCAGCTTGTCATGGCAAGCTGCAAAACCCTTGATCAATGAATATCTGGCCTGCACTAAAAATTGGGAGAATTGCCAGAAAGAATACGAGAGGTTTCGTTTTCCGGCCAATACAAAAATGCATTGCATGATATTGGTTTCACAGGCGTCGATGCGCGACGACACCCTTGCTGTGTGTATCTTCAATATATTATTGCAAATGTGATTTGCTTTTGAAATATACGGAACGAAATATTTTCAGTGACAAAATAATGGAGCAAAATTATTCTGGGGTTCATTTTATTGGATAGCTTCGTTAATGCGCTGAAGAATAATCGAAATAAGGTATTTGGTAAACAAGATTTTACTACACTATTCTGCTCTGTGCGTAACAACTTTTGAAGCTTTATGATGTACAGAAGCCAGCATATTAAGCTATTCGAAACAAAAAATTTTTCATACAATCTTGAACCTAATGCTTTAGTGATAAAGTTGAAAATCTATTAACGAAATTTGACAGATTGTAGTAGCTTGATGTGCTGACGTCTGTACTTAGGTGAGGGGTGTAAAAGAAACCATTTAGCATAACCACAACACACTTTAAAAGTAGATAGTTAAAATTTAGCTACATGTATTAGTTTTATTTAAAAACTACAAATAGATCTAAAATAATGTTAAAAATATGTACAAGTATCAAAATGGGATAAAAATTAAAGGGCGTCAAAAAATTCGTCCACATCGAAAAGTGTCCAGACGGCTGGCAACATTGCCGCATTGCATACTAAATAGCCTGAACTTGATGCAATGTGGTTTTCTGTAGACGATTAGCCTGGTGGTTTCAATCAAAGAATGCTCTTTACCGGTTGTTAGATGACTTTTTGCTGATAATAAGATCTCAAAAGCTCTGTATCCTTGTCCTCTTAACATTTTACACTGAATAGTTTACAAGCAGAATCAGTTTTAATACCACAGTTTACAGTGCTGGCTTCTCTAAGTATAGCCTAGTAATTGCTGTATCACTTTTGACAATCATTCCCACTTTTAAACTTTACTAAGGTAGATCACTAAGGTGAGGACTACCTCGTTGGTCTAAACTAGTCGAAGCTATTTGGCTGACTGATCAGGGTCTAGACAATGTGCCATTCTATCAGCGTTAACGATTACGCCAATGACAAAAAGCTGCCGAAAAGTTTGTTTCTGATGAAAATCGAAGTAAAAGATAAACAATTTTGAAAAATTAAAGCTATAGCCATTTACCTAGGGATCCTTGTCGTTTAAATAAATAAATAAAGTTATTGACACACACAAGTTAAGTAACATATATTATACAAAAACAAAATACAGTGAGGAAAGTTAAAAGAATTGAAAAGCAGAAGTAGCCGTGGGCCCCAAACAAAGCGCAGCATGTATCTTAGTGGCCCAGAACCACAGCCAGTGGTTTAGTGACGAGCTAGCAGTGGCGAAGGTTCCATACAACCCGATTTCTACCGGCTTCCCTTTGAAAACGGGCACAATCAGTATTCCATAGACAAATATTAAAATCTAAAGAAATGTACTCCGGCTTACCTCTTAAAAAAATTGACCCTTCGCTACTGCGAGCTAGTGTCATTCAACCGCAGAGTGACTAACCTATTACTAGATTGACTATAGTATACGTACCTACTATCACCTACATATGATTCAAAACAATATTCTTAAAAGGTGTTGCATATCATATCTGGTTAAAAACCTTTTCAAAAATATGTGTGTCACTTGAGATCCACTCGATCATCATTAGACGCAAAGAAAACAAACTGCAAAACATATTTATCTTGTATTGTATAATGGATGATGAGTAAGATTTTCTTGTTTTTCGATGTTGCATTTTTCGCACTGAGATAAACTTACGACGAGAATGTAAGGAAAAATTTGACGCAAGGTGGAGAGCACTTGCTTAGGAGTTCGAGATGAAAATATTTTTGATGGGATGTTTAATCTGCGGTAAATATTTTGAAAATGCTTCCTGAATCTGGGAATTGATATGGTTTTTGTGAAGTACCTACCCAAGGACTTATTCTAGGGCCTACGCTATTCTAACGCTGCCGCTGTAACATAATAACATTGTAAAACCAAATACAGAATTTTAAAAGAGTAACCATGGTGTTTCTTGCAGATTTTTCTCCATAGGAAACGACCAAAATGAACCATGCACCTTTTCTCGACGTTTTATAAGTGTTCATGTAGGCCTAGGTCAAAATAAAATATTTAGATCATGAATGATTACAGAACAAGTACTTATTTACACTAACTAGTTAAAAAATATGATCAAGCTTTCGATCTCAATTTTCTAAAGCATAATATAATAGCCACTAGCCAGATAGGTATGTAATATATATAGATGAAGTTTTAACCTTTTTCTGAAGGCTTTTTTAATGGTGTTGCTATATTCGTAGGTATGGATGTAAACCCCCTTTTTGTAAACAAAGAATAAAAAATTAAGCGCTTTTCGAATGAATGAATTTTCGCATTTGAATATTACAGGTTTTTTGACAAATTCAGGCTGAAATCAGAATGCGAGCGCTCTTAAAATACCAGTATTTTTAACCACGGTCACTATTATGGAGCATACACAAATTTTCTGTAACATTTTCAGTAGGCACTTAATAGCTAACTGCTTTATATCCACGTTTAAATTCGTAAAAGACGGTGTCTTTCCTAACTTATGAATATCTATCAAAGTGGGTCGTATACATCACTTCCAGTCGGCCAAACATTGCGTGTAGCTCAACATATTCCACCAATATGCTAAACAGCCAACCTTTACGTGGTTGGCGACGCCTGGCTTCAAGATAGTATTCAGGTGAAGGTAGGGTTCTCACCCGTGCAAACTTGTCCGGTCCTGTCCAGCTTTTTGACTTCCCGGCTGGACTTTGTCATTTCATCGACATCATTCTCCTGCCCTTACCCCAATTTATTTGAGGTCGGCGCAGCATGTCTTCTTCTTCCCTACTTCTCTATTACTCTTCATCTTATCACACACCTCCTTTCTTGCCATAATTATGCTGGACCCTTTTCAAATAAGAAGCGTTCACTGAGTAGGTACCAAAAAAAGAGAAGTGAAAAAGTAAAATATCCTTTCTACTTTCAAAATGTTTTTGCAAAGATTTTTGTCAGGACTATTATTTTACTTTGCAGGCATTTTATGTGTGATGAAATGGTTCTAAAGAGTGTATAGAAACTTTATAGCCCAGACTGGTGAGAATACGGCGTAAGTTCAACTACCGATCTCTGCGTGAGTGGAGGAAAAAATAAAGAATTCCGGAGACTTGACATAAGTAGTTGCGTTTTTGTTTCATTGTTATTAGAATGTTGGTTGGTTAAAAATCATCTAACACGTCATTACAATGACGTGTTAGATGATTTTTGTTTTCCTTATTAACTTTGAAGTCGATGTCCAGCAATAGAAATAATTTACATATTTGCTAAAAAAATATCTTTACAGAAAAAAATTACTGGATGGTTTAGGACTCGAAGAAAGATTTGCTTAGTTCTAGACTAGAAACATTTTTCTATAACGTCGAAATCATCTGCCTTATGTCGTACGTTATTTGGAAAAAGGGTTTCAGAAACACATTTTTTATGGGGAATAAAATCATACACATCTTTGTTTGTCTCCTTTACATCTACGTGGAAGATCTTACGAGCACTTACGAGATTCGCTTAAAAACTTTGAATACTTCTGCGAAGTTTTGCAGTTAAAACCTTCAGGTTTCTACGTAATAGGAGCTCCCACGTAATGTAATATGGCTCCAAACTTCAATACTTATATTGTATCAATTTTATTACTAAGATTCCAAGTTGCAAAAACTTTTTCCAATCATCCGAGATGGAAACCCGAAATTGTTCTGACCGAACTGCCAAATAAGTTTCATAATTACGTTCGGAAATACAAAATGTGTTGTGACGTTTATTTTTTTAGGGAGGGGACTATTATCTAGTGTATTATCCCTAGAGTCCCGATAAAGCGTGTCAAAGCGCTTTAAAGCACTCTACCTACCGAAACATAAACATTGATCTTACTCCACGCGCGTTATAAAAATATAGCTGCCATTTTTTTAAAAGCAACCATAAAGGGGACCATGATCATGAATAATAAGGTCCATAATGCCTTTACTCAGCCTGAAACAAACGGCTGTAATAGAAGACGCTTAAGTACCTACCTATAATCCTTAAGATGCTTACCTGGCCTTGAAGAGCTTGAAGGATGGGATAATAATTTGCTTACAGTAATGGAAAAGGATAATGATGTCATTTATATTGGTGTGTCGCTGCGAAACTCAAAAGCTATGAGCAGCACCAAAAGACTACGGCCCATTCTGATAGATATACCCGCTGTCTTTCTTTGTCTTTGAAGAGCTTTTACAAGTTTCGGCATGCTTTCAGAAAGTCTGGGGCTAGTGAAATACCCGCAAATGAAATCGCACTACCGACAGACTCCTGGGTCAAGCTGACCAGTTACTGGTCTTTTGGTTAAATTGTGACACAAAACCAAGCAGGCTATTCTTTCTGGTTTAGGTTAGTAGGATTATGAAGCTCACCTTTCAATCAAAGCTCGACTGCTCATAAAACAGCCGAAATTAACATCGAAACCACGAAAATCAATACGCCCGCGATCTGTCAACAATCAGTTTTGTGCTGACTGAACGCGATCGCCATTCAAACAGGGTTCGTTCAGCGATTAACCGTGGTTAGCTGAACGAAATTGAACTGATTGAGTTGAACTGAATACATTTGGCATACAAATGATGACGAGGCTTTTGTTGTATTGAATTGAACTTGCGTTGGCGTAGGTAATTGTTTTGGAGAACGGTCAGAAATTATAACATTGTACGAAAGGGATTTCTAAATAAATTGTTATTTTTGCGATTTGTAAACGAATTTATTTTAGGTTTGTGTTCGGAATAGCGGATCGATTTCTAGATTGGGTACGATTTAAAAAATAGGTATTTTAAGGTCTCAACTTTACTTAAGTTGAGTTAAGTTGATGACGTTTTTTTAGTTATGTTCATTATGGGATCCAAAAAGCAGTTGAATTTTCTTAAAGTTGCCGTAGGTATTTTTATTACATAGAGAGTAGATACCTCTAACTACTCATACCTATATCTAACTCCAGATGTAGCTTTAAAGATTCGAGAACAGATGAAGTACAAAAACTCGAATTCTAATAGCAGCTTTCCTTGTTACAGTCAAAAACTCCGATGCTTTGGGGACACATCTCCGCCGGCTGGCACGCGAGGCAGAGTCCAAACTTCACGAGGTGACCGGCTGCGCCCCCGAGAGGACTTGCAGAGAAGATGCATGTACCAGGTAAAGAGTTATTTTGTTAATAGCAGGATTATTTTAATCTTACCGTATAGCTTAAGAAAAAACTGTTAAGTCGGTATGAATGTACTAAACGGCACTCTTCAAAACTGTTATTTTTGATTTTCGACTGGTTTTGTAATTTAACCATTAATTTAATTGTTATTTGTCGATAAATCAAAATCTGTCAAATTAGTCGCTTAGGCCGCGGCTTTAAGTCTGAAGTAAATTATGACTAATGGCTACTAGGTTGTGACTCACTGTTATCAATAAGCACCTACTGCCAACCCAACCTTGCACTCATCAATTGACAGAAGCAATAAAGTCACAAAGCTCAAATCAATTGATGCACCAATTATTTATGCTTGATTTTATAATACTCGTCAAAACACAAGTATAAAGCTAGACCACCTTCCACCTTTTCGCCTTTCACGATTTCATTAATTGCCTTGTAAGTTTGAAGACGGACAGCGCCGCCGAGGCCGGCCCAGAAAACGGTGGCGAGATGATTTGGACGCGCATCACAAGGGCTGGTTCGAGGTGGCGCAGGAGAAGAGTACCTGGAAGGATATGGGGGAGGCCTTTTCCCAGCAGTGGGACATACCAGGCCAACAAAAAAAAAAGTTTTGGAGCATATTGGTTTTATAACTATAGAATAGAAAACTTAAGGGAAAAAGTCCAACATAGCATAACCTAACATCACGCCTGTAATCCCCGAAAGTTTTGGCAGAAGTGTACTTAATAGTACTCCCACATTTCGCCAGTTATGGTTATAAGGGGCGAGCCTATTGCCATCAACCAGGCACAGATCCAATCTCTGTGGCTGATACTGAGAAATTCCTGATGGAAAAAACCAATAACACTTTGGCCGACCCGGGAATCCAACCCAGGACCTCTTGCTCAGCAGTCGCGTTTGCGACTACTAGACCAAAGAGGGAAAACGCCGAAATTTATATAAGTCTCCCATTGTCGTCCCTAGGGTCACACTCGAAGCGTATCGGTGATTACGTGTTATCATAACAGCTTGGGACAACAATTACATTCGTCAAAATACTCGACATGATACATTTATGTATTCGGCCCATCACGATAACCGTCCTGAAACTCAAATCCCTGCAAGTAGTCCCCGGGGCAAAGAGGGAATCCTACAAAGCGAGAGGGCCGAAGCCTTAAGTTATGCAAACGAATATTAATCAACTTGATGTAAGAATTAACGAGTTAAACAACTTCGGGGTGGAGCCCAATTTCGTATCTTCCTTTGTAGGATGAATTTGGTAAGCTAATCGCCACTTGTGAAGCTTTGGGGCGAATAAGCTATTATTATAGTGCTTGTAGCCGTAAACACGCTATATTATAGGTAGCTATATATTTTTATTCGTTTATATAAGTAGATACGTTTTTCTTTTTGGAAAAGACAAGTTTAACCAAGTTTATGTTGGGTGATCTACATTAAGGTATGAGTCGTTCTGAACCGTTGGTTATACACACGACGTCAACAGGCAAGACACTCCACTTACTGGACATCTCACCACAACAACCAGTCCTGTGTTTCATAGTCCTGCGGATTCCCATGACCTTCAGCAGCTCAGTTCATCATCGGATCGAAAAGTTGGTGCAGGAACTTAAATGTTCTCTTGGGAATGTTGCAGGTCATCAGCTGCTAGCCAAGCGGCGGGTACCACAGGATGCGCGGGCGGCACTGGTTCAGAAAAAGACAAACAAGCTCAACATTGGGAGAGAAGAGTGCGAACCCTCAAGTGAGTACCTTTTGCTTAATTTTGTTTTCCAGTTTTTGGGTAATATTACCTTTGCTTATAAATCTTTAGAACAAGGATGCAACATTCAACACCACAGACTGAAGCGAAAAGAATCTACTAAATTACTTAATATGCGTATTAACAAGAAAAAATTGCAATAAATATAATTGTAAAATGTCGTCTACGTAAAGAATGAATATAACTTAATGTTTATTTCAATAACTTAAGAATACGTTTACATTTGGTCTTTAGGGAATTTCCATTTAAGTAAGAAGTATACTTGTGTTAGGAAACTCCGCTCTCCCAGTAGTTACTTGTATAAGCTATTGAATAGACATTCCATTACAGTAGGTATTAGAAAATAAAGTGATATAAATCAAAAATATAAAGTAAAACATAAACAAAATAAAGATTAATCAAAGGCGCGCTGTAGTGTGAGGTGTGTGTAATCGTGTGTTGGTGTGTGTGAGTGAGTGCATGTGTGTTTAATGTTAATATAAGGTATTTAAATATCATTGGATATGAGCTAGTGAAGAAAAGTAGTCTCCATTAATAAAACCGATTATTATTAATATGCATCTAAAACCATATAGTTTGGACTATATTCTCAATCTCGTCATAAGTTTTTGTCTTTAGCCATTCAGTCAGAGCATTTTTGCAGTCTCGATACAAAAGGGGATAAATATTTAATTCCTTGTTTATAAAGTTATATAAGTGAGAAGATTGCCTAGCGTACTGTCTCTTAGCAATCATGTATTTCCTTCTTCCTTGTCGAGTCATGGAGTCGAAGGCGAGAGATTTATGTTTTTTTTAAATAATTTGGAGCACATAAAGTTTTCGAACGGTCAGAACATCAGAAGTCAGGTAAAGAGTTCAGTTGGGAACCTAAAGGGCTTAAGTAGCATAACTTTTAGTAGTGATCTCTGAGCTCTTTCTAGTTCTAGGAATATAAACGTTGATGGATGTAGAGGAAGACCAAAGAAAGGATGGATGGAGTGTGTGAGAAATGATATGAAAGATAAAGGAGTAAATGATAGCGTGACAGTTGACAGAGGAGAATGGAAGAAAAAAACGTGTTGCGCTTACCCTCCATCATCTTCCTACTCTTGTCCCATGGTACTCATAGGAAAAGTGCAGGAAGATGATGATGTCGTCTAGGTAAAGCCCTTCCGTATGGCGAATTTTCTGCCTGTTAACGTTTTTTAAGTTTCACACCGGACAGGACAGACGGCAGGGTTGCTTTAACACTGTCGCTGTCGTCAGTCGTTGCGATTGGGTGACTTTTCCTTTGCGACTTACTATTGTAGTCACCTTCAGAATTATATCTATAGATTCACGTTTAGGTAACGTGATACTTCAATAGAATGTACATGGCGTGCCAATTTAATTTATGGACAGTATAATGCAGATTCTATTGTTATCTACTTTACAACCAAATGATCTCTGAAAAGCCTTGTAACAGATTTCTAGTAAATGATAGAAGATATCAATATTGTTATCATAAAGATTACATCACTGCATGGTACCTAGAAGAAAGCATTCCACACTATCTGACAGTTGATTAAAATTTATCATTTCAATCACGGTATCGTGTCCTTTTGAAGGCGTGTTCGTCATTTCTTGCTGATGCTTTCACGTATCAGTTGATTGTGACAATATAATCCATCAATTTCCTAAATATTTTTTTGATAAATAACAGTTTGGTCCTAGTAATCTATCTGTCCGCTTGTGCGTTGAAATCGTGCGTCATCTGGTTTAGGCAACTATCTAAGTGAACAATTGTTGTATTACAAAACAAAAATTTATTTATTTGTAACACTTACGGTGTTTTTGATACATGTGTTTTAAATTGCTATGGTAGGATCGCTTAATACATAGACCTACATGCAAAGTGCTACGTTGCTATATCGAAACTTAGATTTATTTTCTGCAGTTAAATAAGAATGTATCTTCTGTGTTTAGTCCTGGACCCTGTGTCTACGTAAGTATATCTTTGCTAGAATGAAGCCTAGGTAGACGGTCACCTAGGGTTATTCCTTCATGTTGAAAATAATCCCCTGTAAAAGGCCAAATTCAAAAGAATTATCAACAGCGTTCTTGTTCGCAATTCACAAATTTTCGATCACCATCTCGTTGAAATCATCAAATCGTCAGGTTATTACAGTTTACATCGTTCTTTTGAACTTCTTTCCACGAATTGATTAAAAGGCTGGTTAAGGTCTTCATCATCATCATTTCAGCTAAAAGACTTCAACTCTAGCCACTAAGAGTCGCTAGTCGCCACATCGATTTGTTAAAAGCCTCTTGCATTCAGCTGATCCCTGCGATCCTTCTGGTTATGGTCTACTATTCTTCTTAGGAAAGTGTTGATGGGAAAAAATAAAATTCAATGCTTAGCCCAAAACTCAGCCACCCGAACCCCGCTCTCTGACGCAGCCATAAAATCATCAAGTGCACAGGTGTCAATGCATGCGGTACAAGACGAAATATGGGCCTTATGCTGAGGAGAGACTCCGCATTCGTATTTGAGATCTGAGTTGCCGTAAACCCCTATCTGTATAAATTATCTTTTTATAGCAAAGACAGTCTACTATAATGTAATTTGTTTCCTTCTCCAGACGCCTCGTCGTAGGCTGGCAACAGACCCGCGTGCCGCCTGCGCCACCGCCCCCGGACCTCGAAGTGTGTGGAGCTCATGCGGTCACAGTGCGACTGAAGGACACCAAAGCCATGCAGCCTGTGCCTAAGGACCTGCCTATCATTACTAAGTATAAAGGTAAGTTTCCTTTCATCCAGAATAAAGGAGCTAGTATTCAGTTATTGATAGGTTCCAGGATTAATCAATTTACCCTTTTTTTTTGGAAGGGAAATCATCAAATGACCCCCTCCCACTCTGGGTGGAGCGGAAGGGAGTGTCACACTTGTAATTCCGACATTCTTTAGGGTAAATTGATGGAATTTACCCGAAAGAATTACGTTTTAGGCATTCAGAAAATTATTTATCATTATAAACCAGTAAATGCATCGCAGTAAATAACTGCGATGATTTTATAAGATGACAATTCTAGCAATGACCGGTTTTTGTAAGAGCTTTAAAGTTTTACAAAAGCATCAGCTAACCATGATCATGTCGTCCAGCTCTTTTAAAGAAATTGAGTTCCAGATTGGACTGTTTTCTTCAACATCATTATTAAGCCTTTTCATTTCCAGTTGTATTAAAACAAAGTGTCCATTACTACAAAATAACTCAATTGGTTACATAATGTATAATAACACTAACGTTCTCTCCTCCCATAGTGGAATGGTCATCCCGCGCGGACTTCTCGAACGTGTGCGGTTGCCGCGAGGTGGCGTCATCCGGCACCAACAGCGGCACGCGGGTGCTAGCAGCCGGGCTCACCCGCGGCAGGCGATACTTCTTCCGGGCGGCCGCGGGGAATGTCAAGGGGTGGGGGACGTATACCGTGTCCGTGCCCAGGAGTGTTGTTCCTAGCAGTGAGTATTATTTTGGAGTTGGTTATAAGTCTGGTAGTATCCACATACTGCCGTATTGTTCAGGGAATTATGTTGTGGACTTGTGACTTGGAAACTATGAGCGAACTTTTGTCTTTACTCTTTAGACAATCTTTTAGTAGGCATTTAGCCAAGGTCCAAGGTATTTTGTCGAAAAGTATAAGCCAAATCACTTCGTTGGCTGTCTATCATCAATATAACCAGGGAAGTGCCCGCAGCTTAGGAGACGCTTATGCATAGATAATACTTATAGTAATGCATTGTAGTGGACAGAGATAGGTTGAGAATAAAACTTGCCTGAATAAATGACTATAACACACTAACCATTCGTCCAGGTTGGCGCGACGTGTGCACGCGCGGCTCGCGCGGCTCGGGCGGCGCGGCGGCGGCGCTGGAGGCGCTCGCGGCGGCGGCCGCCAGCGCGCGCGCCCGCCCGCTGGCGCCGCACGCGCGCCTGCCGCGCAAGAAGACCGCCACCATACGGCAGCTGTTCACGGCTGCTAGCAAGTTCCAGAAGAATCTGAGGAGGTATGTTTCTATCGCTCTAAAAAGGATGTCCTACTGTAGAGATTTGGAAGGAAAAGACATACTGCGCCGACCCCAAATAAATTGGAATAAGGGCAAGAGAATGATGAAGACTGTAGTACTCCAAGTCCAGCGTGGACAAACCATCCATGTTGTACTGAAAACCTGGTGATGGTCGCGAGAATCACTGAATCCGCGAGTCTGAGTACAAATTTTCGTGTGTCCACTAGTATCCACTAGTGGATGGCATTCGTCTGAATGATGATTCTGGTCATAACAACATAGAAACGTAACTAGGTATTATAGCCACAAAAATAAGAGACATGAATATTGGTTCTATTGATGTTTCCTTCGTTTTCTTATGACTATGAAAAACTTATCACATTTTCAGATTTTTTAAATACGTCTTCAATGTTTCAGGGGCGTATACCTAGCGTGCATCTTATACCACGAGGACAAAGTGCTGGTCACCAGCGAGGAGTTCCTGCCTGTCATCGAAGTGGACGAGACCTACCCCACCTGCATCTACACCGACTTCCATTGGCTTATGAAGGTAATAATTATCCTGTTTTAAAAAAAAATATCTTAAAAATCGTAGTTTCCTGCGTGCATTCTTGTATTGTAACTTTAGGTCTAAAATATAAAGCAAACATTGCGAATTAGTTAATTGTAAGAATATCTGAGTCTTTCTGCTTACAAAAAAAGTGCCTTTCACGCACTGGTATTTTTTGTTGAATTACAAACTGATCTCATTTGCGGGGTGAACATGGCCAGATATTGCTCAGGATAGAGAGTTTTGGAGAAAGGGGACGCGGTTGCCCAGCGGGGACACTCAAATAGGCTAACAATAAAAAAAGAACTGGAAAATCTAGAGCGTTTCCGAAATTAGATCATATCGAAGACCTGCAAAATATTCTTGGGTAAAGTGTGCTATTTTAAGGCTTTTGCAAGTTGCTCCAAAAATAATAAAAGTTGCGCGATAAATCCATGCTAGGAGGAAAAAGTAATAAATTATCAGTTCAAAGTTTACGATGCACAATACAGCGTCGTCGTAAAGAAAGTTCGTTTTTATGATTTTATTAAAGTTGTTGTTTATTGAGGAAAGGTATAAACATCAATAAAGAAACGTGCAATAAAACAGAAAAAGCTACGGGAACTTCGCTAGCTCTGTTTGGGGACTGCATTTTATTGTGTGGAACCACCACTGGAGTCCTTAAAAATTTAACTATGAGATTATTTTTTTTTGTGGTGTGACGGCTCTCCAAAGCCAACCCGAAGGTAGGTAACTTCCTGCCAGGGCTGCAGGACTGTTCGAAAGAGATACCGTGGCCCTGGAACACCAAGGGCAAAGAAGGAACATGGATGGATTTTAGTCAGTAGAAGTCTGACACTCCCTTCCGCTCCACCCAGAGCGGGGGGAGGTCATTTGATCATTTCCCTACCGAAAAAAAATGGTAGGTAAATTAAGTTTCTTCACATGGGCGTACTAATTAGTTTCTTCGAAGCATTTCTTCTGAAAATGCTATTGGTACCTACTCGCGACTTAGTTCTGGGCTTCAAATTTATACTACTGAGTGATTTGTTAAACGTGGCAATAATTTAGGCGCGGTGGAACAGTACTCATGAAAATGAACTTTATACTTATACTATGGGACCAACCATGAAATTGAAAATGAAAAATATGAGACTCCAAACATTTTGATTTATGGGTGCATTGGCTTAATAATAACAGCCGTTCGGGTCGATCTTTAGATTAAGTTGTGCTTACCTAGGTTGAACCGTGGATGGGTGACCACCCATTACATACCGAGTTTCCTCCGTGCCTCGGAAAGGATGCTAAGCTGTTGGTCCCGGCTGTCATTTGTGGATCTTTGTCAGTCGTTACAGATAGTCAGTGGCCTGAAAGTCTGATAACCAGTCTTATCAAAGGGTATCGTACTACCCAGTACAGGCTGGGTTGTAGGGCTCAGATAGGCAGTTACTCCATGTAAAATACTGGTATTCAGCTGCAGCCGGTTACACTGGAAGTCGACCCTAACATGCCTTCTCCTAACTATGGAAAAGGCTAGGCAGAAGATAAACTGGAAAAATAATCATAATTATATGAAAATGTATATTTCAGAGTAGGTCTCTTGGTAAAAGTTGCTCATGTTTATAGGTACTTCACTCCCTTTAAAGTATTGCCTACATTTAACCAATCACCGTGTAACAGTACTTTTTTTATTTCAAAATGGGCCTGCTCTTCACCTCAATCACGCCTTATGGAAAGCAATGGATGAGTTCTATGATGGAGCGAGCGTGCCCAGAAGATACCTGTTCACTCTTGCTTTGAAGGCAGTTATTAAACGTACTCTGTCTTGTTCCAGGTATCATGTTCGTGGGACGACGTGAAGGCGCTGCGCTCGGACATGGAGAAGCACACGTCGTCGTCCATTCACTTCAGACTCAAGCTGCTGACGGCGGCCGCGCAGATGCAGTCCGCGCTCTGTGTACAGGACTTAGGTCAGTGTCACTTTATTATTCATTTTCCTTTATAGCAATTCTGGGATAATAGAGTTTAAGCTAAAGGTGTGATAAAAATATTAGCTCGTCAGTCGGACTGGACTGGCGGTTCAGGGTACGCCATGTCCACCATAAAAAACAGTGGAGACTGTTGCCACTGTTTTGATGGCGAATTGCGGTAGAGGTGACAACTATCTCTCTGTTGAAATCTGCCTTATGCTCCGGGCTAGATGGAGGTATGGTTTTCGCAGGATGGCTGGTGGCACTTATGACTTGCGCTTGGAGAAGTCTCAGTCTACTGCAGGCTGATGAAGACGAATCTTCCATCGCCTCGGTTCTAAGGATACTCTTGTTAATACTGACCTATTTATTAACATTGCCCTTCATCTTCTTCCAGGCCAACTCTACCACAAGCCCCTCCGGGACTCTCACGGCACCATCGTGCTATCGTGCGTGAACAGCGTCAAGTCCGTGAAGTCAGTGTCCGCGCTGAATTCGCGCTGGGCGGCCGTGTCGCGTCTCCGGAGGAGGGTCCTCAGCGAAGATAATACTATCGGGGAACTGCTCATGGCTTCTGTACATGAACAGATTGCTTATCATCAGGTAGACTACTATTTTGCAAGTATATTATGTAAATATTAAGTACCTTTCTACCGTCTGAACATCTAAGAATGGAATATGATCAAAATGTAGTGTAAGCCGTAGAAAACGATTAAAATATCTCTCTCTCTTGTCAACAACTGGTGAAAATTCAAACAGAAAAATTCTTAGAGCAATCCAGCAGCTTTTAGACGAGACCAAAAAAAATGGTCGAAACATTTTATAATTAAATCTGCAATAGTCCATGTTTGGAGTTATCATCGTTCCTAATCAAATGGCTATTTCACAGCACTATTTTTTTTTCACGTATTTATTAATCTCTTTTTTTCTTTCAGGTATCTCGCGTACAGCTTCCCCGTGGATTATATCTGGGCTACCTAAAGCTGCAGTCATCTGTAGAAGTAGTACGCATCGTGGCACCTGCGAGGACACCCAACGTGCCTCCTCACACTCGCGTCAGGGACAACCCACATGTGTCTGCGTAAGTATCTATCAACAATGCTTATTCAGTCAGGACGCTCTTTTAAAGAACCAATGGAAAATACTATCGATTCAGGCAAAATTGTTGTTGTTTCTTTTTAATGCCTACCTTTTTTTTCACAGAGAAGAATGGGAACACCTCAAAAACCAATCGGGCAAATCAGATGACTCCCAAGCGATCAACAGCCTCGCCATCAGCGGTCAAGAAAAACCCTCAGAATCTCAAGAAATGTTCCTCGATCTTATAGCGTCGGGCGCCCGAAGACTCTTCAAGGACATGGAGATCCCCATCGAAAGCGTCATTGCCCACCGAATATGCGACCTCGAGGTCGTTGAACTGAACAATGACGTCAGTTTCATCATGATATGTCCTCCCGCAGAGCAAGCCTGTTCAGTGCCAGGACAAAAGGAAATCCTCCTTCAGAAGGGTGATCTACTCAGCTTACCGATACAAGCTTTTGAAATGATACACCTGCAAACGTATCACACGAACATTCTGAACAAATACTCGAAACTCAGCTGCGTTCTAGAGTTAGACGTGGCTTTAGCTGCACATTCTCACAGAGAGGCGTTCTCTTGTACGGAGTTACAGACAGCCAAAGAGAGACTTAACAAACTGGAAGACCTCCAGAATAATCTGAACGCAGTGTGGAAGGCAGAACGATGGCTCATGGACCTAATTGGCTTCGCGAGAGATAAAGACAAGGCAGCGCCCAGTTCTGGTATATTGCTCAAATACATTTTCGACAAAACACCGTCTCAGTCTTCGGAGGATCCTGTAGAAGTCAATGAGACGGATAGCAAATTTAAAGACTTCCTCCAAATACCTTCGAGAGATGGAAAAATTACCAAAACTTCTCCTGGGCGAGGGTCGTGGCCCGGCCCCGCTGGGAACGGTAACCACGCTAACTTACATCCAGAATTCAGTAAATCTGAACAACAATTGAGTCTCTCCCCTCGCCAGACATCAGTATCTACGTTCAACCTATGCAGTTCACAATTCTTGAACCCAGAAACTCACAAATTTCCAAGAAAAGGCAGTGCCGACTCTCAGTACACACAATCCAGTGCTATCAGCAACAATTTTATGAGTAGCAATTCACAGTTCGACATAAAATCGTCAGGTGGTTCTCATAATAGTATCACTAGTAATCGTTTACCGCCATCTCGTAGCGAAGATACTTTGGTGCTTCAAAACGAAAACGTGGAACCGAAGCCGAGACCTCACAGTATTAACGCAAGCTCAACCACATCAAGTCCTCTGCTTACAGTAAAAGGAGGATACTATCCAGGAAGTATGATCAGCGTTAGAACTTCCAAGGGTAATGTCTCCGAATCCGCCCAGAGTCTATCAAGTGACTCGGAGAGCCAGACCTGTCCGTTAACGGCAGTTCCTTTGAAAGTCCGTCCTCAAGGGAAGCACTATAGGAGCCCTTGTACCGTCATAGCTTCGAAGAGTATGACGAATGTAAAAGGAGAAGTAGACTTCACTGATACGGGGCAAGAGTTCGCGAAGTCAAGTTTGTGCGTCAAACGTCAGCCATTGTTGGAGACGCAGGAGGACGCGGAGTACCACAATAAGGTTCCAAAGACTGATGAGAGGAGGGACAGTGAGGATGTGAAGCCGGAGCAACGTACGCCCGACCAGGCCGGGATACTGCAGGTAAATGAAAACTCATGTTAATTTAAACATTGCGAAGGTATGTAATTGTTGGGTTTGCAAAACATCATAAGTGGAATGTTTCTTCAAATAAGTTATTAAGTACTTAACCTTTTTGTTAGCGTTATTAAAAACACTAATGAAACGACATTATGAGCACATCAGCAATTGCATTTATGGTAATGCGTTACACCAACCCGTATTTACGAATGCATGACTGATACTTATCGTTTTTTCCAGGTATTCGCTGCATACGAAACCGGCTTGGCGGTGGGGACCTCGCTCAAGCTGCACGTCACGCCGCGCACGTCGGCACGGGAGGTCATCGACCTCGTTGTCAAACAACTTAATATGGCCGCCGTGCTCAAAGGCAAAGCTGGTCCGGTTTATGGCCCAGAGAAACTACAAGATTTCTGCCTTGTAGCTGTCATAGGCGCCCGCGAAAGATGCCTCCGAGATGACTTCAGACCTCTGCAGCTCCAAAATCCGTGGAGAAAGGGACGATTGTACGTCAGGCTCAAACATGATGTGTTGGCAGCACTACAACATTCTGCCAAACAACCGGCGTACATTTGAACGGGTGTAGTTGTAAAATAGGCAAAGGAATAGAGATATTTTTTCGTGGCATAGGATTTATTGTTGGAACTGCTTAGTCACCGTAGGAAGGTAGATAGCGCTTGTAAATAAGACATGAAAGAACTTCACAGCCTATCATTTTCATTAATTTGTGATGAATATTTCAATTATTTCAGGGGTATCATTTAAGCTATCACCAATTTAATTAGTTTTGTGTTTCTTAAATAATAGGGTTTGTCCTCAAAATAGTAGATCTGTCACCAAAATGTAGTCTCCAAACAATGCAAAATCAGTTCCACAATAAATCACCTAAAATCCTGAGATATAAGGTCTAGTACCAAATAAACTAAACTAACCTAACCTAACCTAACCTGTTTGGTGACTACATTTTGGTGACAGATCTACTATTTTGAGGGCAAACCCTATTATTTAAGAAACACAAAACTAATTAAAATATAATTTTATTGGTTATCGATCTCTTATTTTACACATATATTAACATTAATTTGATAATTCATACCTGGGAACAATTTTTGTTTATCTGAGAACGAAAATATTTCGTGGCGATAGATCTATTTATTAGGTGATACAACTTGATGACAAATATAAATTTTGGTGATAGAAAATATAGTTTCCTTATTTCAGTAGTCAATTACCTACCTTGTGATTCCTACTTCGAAAGAATTTAATTTTTATTCTTTCTACAGTGACTAACAACTTTATTAGTTTCATTTTTGGTGCCAATTCTGATTATGTTAATGCTTTAAATAGTTAAGTGAAAGTTGTGAGTAATAATAGAATATTTAAACAGAATTTATGGTGCTTTTCACTGTAAAATATTATCGCTTTAATGTCTCTATCAGATTTCCACGGATTATTTGTTAGCCTGGTATAGAGTTTATGCTTATCGAGATAGCTATTCCTGTTTAGATGAATTTTTAATTCTTATCGTGCTGTTTAAGTAGTTCTATCAATCAATTTAAACTATCTTAGGTCATAGACTCAGTGGTTACTTCCTTAAATCTTATTCAAATATCATAGAGAATCATTAAAAACTCATTTCTCTTCTGAGGCAAAGAAAAAATAAAAACATCCATTTGAAAATAGAAAAACTTTTTTTCTTGTGTTGGTAAAACGAAGAACGTTTTTTTTTTTAATTGAATGAACTCGTACAACGTGTATCAAAAAGCCTGACGGTTTTCGAAAAATAATACTGATAGAAGTTATATCTCTGAGGTAAACAGGGTTACATTTTATTACCTAATCCATGATACTACTTTAAATTAAACAGTCTTCTTTATCGCTATGTGATTTAAAAGCAATAAATAAAGGACAGATTATAAAGATTATCCCAAAAAGAATTTGGTCAAATAAAATTTTCCTATTACCTACTTCATCTTCATCAGAATTTTCTTAGATATTCATCGATATTTTTTTACCACCGCCGCATATAGTATGTGTCTACTTAGGTAAACATTATTAGGGAACTACCTAATCTATGCAATTATTAAAAAAAATACAGTTTGTTATCGAATATAGGCGTAGTTTAAGTGTAAATAATTTAAAACTAACGTAATCTATCTTTATAATTATGTAGATATATTTGATAATTTAAAGTGTGTGAATGTTGAGAAGTTATTTTGTAAATAACTTTAGTTTCCACTTACAGATTAGTTTGAATGAATTGTATTTACTTTTAGGAGAAATCTATGAATTGACGGAAAAATGAAGGATCCCAAAAATACTTAAATAATTCTCCTACGTAATGTAGGATTCTTTTTATTATAATTTTAATTCTTAGATCTCTTAACAAAATATTTTGTTATTTAAATTTTTTAATGAGTATTATCATATTGACATGTTTGTAAAAGGACTGAATGATTGTTTATTAATTTTAAAATATATAATACTCAAGATTTGTATAATTATTTACAATAATTTTATTGTAATGTAATTGTAAATTCTATAGGTAATAGCTGTGTACAAAAGGGAGTGTAAATTAGAACAGAATTATAAAAAAAGATATAAAGATGTAAAAGAAAATTATCAACGATTCGAGCCATAAATAAAAGATATATTGCAATTTTAATAAAGCCTAACTGAATGTCTTATGATATATAAATAATTAAAAGTTTTATTTTAGACTATCATGTATGTATTCACCCAATCTGGTGTTGTACATTAGAAATTAGAGAGAGTGGAGTTATGAAATGATGCACAAAAATAAATGTATTTCAAATCTTTTTTTGCCGTTTTATTTTTTTAATCTTATCGAAATATCTAACAAATACTGCCTCTATGATGCAAGTAGTGACAAGTGGGCCTTCAAAACAAGCAGGCCAGATTCGAAAATTCGAAAAAATAACATCAATCGATACGGTTAATCATATGAATAAAATCTTTCCAAAAAAGCGCCTTCTATGACATAAATGAATAACACATCAAATTCCTGAATCGCACAGTTAAAGTTATCCGCGTTTGGTCGGAAGGTCCTCCCTTTTCTATAGGGGATGACGGAACTTTACACTCTGTTCCTCATAACCCTAAAGATAGACACGTAAGCTACATCAGTTTCGTAACGCCAAAGGTATCTCAGTTTCATAACTCCTACGATATATCAGTTTCGCAAAGCCACAGCCAGTGCCGGCCAGCCAGAGAGCTAGTGAGTGCCAGTTAGTTTCGTTACTAATACGTCGGTTGCGACAACAACTGCGAGACCTCAGTTCCATAACAATAATCACACATTCCACATGGTTGAACACCGATAAAATTTGAAGAAAGCTACCACCAGCTGCCTCCGGTCAGTAGTGTACGGACCCCTCCTATCTAGGGCTTAAAGTTTCTCCGAGTCCATTGTAGTATGCCGTAAGAACAAAACCGGCATGATTCATCCGTTAAATGCGCGCACCTTGTTTCCGCCTTACAAAAGACTGTGTAACACTTTACTCAGGCGGCCAAACATACCGACATACCCAAATACTTGTAGGTCTCGGGTTGAGGAGAGGGAGAAATGAGAAAAATGGAATCCGAGAGTTGAGTTCCCCGGGATTCCATAATCTCAGATTAGAACCCTGAACGGCGTAGATTTCTCCCAATCAGCAGTTTATGGTGGGAGAGGTGGAAAACTTAAAAAAAAACTTTAAAAGTTCGATTTCTCAAAAACAACTCAGTTTGGACCCCAAGTTATCGGGGTCAAAATTGTTGCAAATAATGTCTAGTATCGTAACACCCATTTTCCATTCCCACTGCTGGGACGCAGGCCTCCTTTCTATGAGAGGGAATGAGCTATAATCCACCACGCGGGCCCAGTACGGGTTGGTAGATGTCACATGTCTTCGAATTTTTGGTTCTAGGACATGCCGGTTTCCTCACGATGTTTTCCTTCACCGTTTTGAGAGCAGTGGTGATGAAATAAATTACACAAAGGAATGCGAATGGCTGGGTTCGAACCCACGACTTACTGTTCGTAAGTCGGGGCCACCGCTACTCCCATTTA
This sequence comes from Noctua janthina, assembly GCA_963576755.1. Taxonomy (NCBI): domain Eukaryota; kingdom Metazoa; phylum Arthropoda; class Insecta; order Lepidoptera; family Noctuidae; genus Noctua; species Noctua janthina. The sequence goes on from OY755055.1 coordinate 15,145,226, forward strand.
AAAGAATGCACTCAATTACCAATCACCGTGTAGTTTTTAGGTTCCACAGTTTCACAGTGGTAGCGACCCAGTCTCAAAGGATAGCTGGAATTGTGAGGCTAAGCAAAAGTGAGACCTTTGTAGGCATTTAATTGCAAAGTTGTGTAGTCCGTCCGGTCGTGATTCAGAGATTTCCAGGAATGTAACGGACGGACTGCACATCCAGTGGACTAAGAGAAATGGCTTCCATTTCTGGGATTAAGTCACACGCTCGTTCAACAACACGCATTCAATCAGTGTGACTGACGGGCACCGACCAAATACTTCACCAAAAAGTACTCAAAGCCTCGTTATCCAGTAGATGCATTTATTCATAATTTTTCTTATTTTATTCATTTTTAAATATTTAAGAAAACACCGGAGTGGAACTTCCTAACAATACGATCCGTGTCCAGGAGTACCGTTTTCTGAATCAAGCCTTTTAAGCCATGGGCTGATACGACTATCGGCACAATGATCGCTGAGTCTACATCCCACATTTCAACAACCTCGCGAGCCAAGTCAAGATACTTGATTTGCATAAATCTTTCTCGGCTTTTACGAGGTTCTCATCATGCGGGACCGTTATGTCAACAATCATTGAGCGCCGCTATGATCTATCCATCACCACTATATCAGGCTTATTGGTTACAATAGTCCTGTCAGTGATAACAAATGGATCCCAGTATTCCCAGTATATTAACATTGTTATTAACAATCTGCTATTTATTATTAAAATAATGGATGACGTTGATACTGATTGCGTTCAATAGCCGGTAAAAGGAAGAATTTATCAACTTGGCCTTCAGATAAAGAATGAAACAAAATTAATAATTTTTCTTGGAACAAACGAGTTGAAAGTGAGTCGAGCAGAAGCGTATTATATAAATCATTCATTTAAACGTTGGCTACACAGCTAAACCGTTGTCATACTGTCAGTTGTCATTTCCGTCCTTCGGTCATTGACGTTGTCAACTTGTTGTCAAGCGAACTCGTTTGAAAAAGAAAACCAACATCGGACTGAATTTCTTATTCAGTTTTGAGATTTGACAACGTTGCCCTTTCATACAAAAATTAAATAATCTTTTAAAAATGAGTTTAGTGGCTAACACCGGGTAAGATATTTGCATTTGGAACTTGTGCAGTTGTGCGATCTACTTTCTATTACATTTTCGTATCGTTGTATAATTAGGAAATTGGCTGGACGGACGCTGTTCATTACTGGCGCGTCTCGAGGAATTGGTAAAGCTATTGCTTTGAAAGCAGCGAAGGATGGTGCCAACGTTGTTATTGCCGCGAAAACAGCTGACCCTCATCCTAAGCTGCCCGGAACTATTTACACTGCAGCTGAAGAAAGTAAGTGTAATCATCTTCTTTATCAGCTTTGTATAGCTTCTATTAATAGCCAGGACCGTCGTTTAATTCATAAATCTAGAATCGCTCGATGAAATATGAATTTATATGAGTTGGACTTTGGACTCCATATTGTCTTGGACTTCGATCTTGCGATAATTGGCCTAGATGGATTTGTTTTGTAAACTATCAAAACAGTGTTGTTAACTACTGTATTGAGGATACTAAAAGCCTATTTCGGGGCTGCTGATTATAAACTTTTATGAAGATTGGCATAGGTACAGATAGAAAGCTATGAGATTGAAACAGTTAATTATGTTTAATTGAGAGTTCATCTTTCTTAGCCTCTAACCACCCAGGGCATGTAAGCATTTTGTTATCTACTATCATGTTTATCAATCAGATAAAAAGTATTAGAACACACTTTTTTAAACTTCATGCAGGCAAGCCATAAATATACAATCTCTTGATAAAATCCTATACTTATTTGGATTGGACTTTGTACTTTTTATTATTGCTATGGACGTTGAACTTCCTTTGACCTTGATTTATTTGTTTAACTCTTATTGATAAACATATAGATAGTCTTTGAAAATATCATACAACCATTTTTTTCTTACATTTGGTTGTTGACTGTTTTAACCTGTGACCATCTATCACCAATTTGCTCATTGTAGATATTGGGATGAATGCGATTTCAAAATGTTGTAGTTATTATGTACACTGTGAATTTGCACTGGGGAAACATCAGATAAAACCACTTTTAAGTCTCTATTTCTCTCTCTTCTAGTTAAAATCTTTATTTCTATACAACTACATGGATTTCTGTGAATGTATTAACCGAACAAATGCACAGTCAGTCAGACAAAATGATTTTTTGCTCAAGCAGTTATTTCTTAAGTGGCTAACCTACTTTTTGGGCATTTGGTTGTTAATAGAATAGGTCCCAAAACATACATACCAAAGATTGTTAACTTTTTGTTTTTAGTTGAAGCTCTCGGAGGCAAGGCTCTGCCTTGCATTGTTGATGTGAGGGATGAAAAACAAATTCAGAAGGCGGTTGACGAGGCTGTCAAGAAGGTAAACAAATATTGATTATGAAAGACTTTCATCAGTTGAATTTAAAGACTATTAAATTATTATTTATTCACGAATGAGGAAAATTTCATGAGGAAAGTTTTTGTATGAATGTGGATGGCTTTAAGAGTGTTATGGTTTTTGAAAGATGATTATGGCTAGAGATGGAGGGACTCATGAGATGACTATTCGAAAACTATCGAAGACAGCATGCTGTGCCAACCACAAATAATTTGATATACGGAAGTGTATTATTAAAATCACATTGAAATAACATGACTTTATAGTTTGCAATATTTACCAAAGTCCACAATTTATAATATAAAATAATAAATTAGTGACTGCTGTTGGCTAAAAAAACTTCATACAGAATAAATAACAAATAATAACCGTAAGAGTTAAAGAATAGTTAATTTAGTATTATGAAGAAGATGAGTACTTTGTCTTAAAAAATTAAGATTTGGAAAAAATTATATAATTTTAAGTTGAATTATTCATATTGTATTTAGGTACCCACAGGTGCCTATTGTATATAAAAATTGTCGCCAAATCTCACATCAATGGCTCCGATTCGTTATTTTTATTTTTGTTACCTTTTAACAACAGCTAATATTAGCTTTGAGGGCAAATTTGAAAGTCAAAGTAAGTCATTTAGTCAGAGATTTTTACCTGTTAGTAGAAGTATGTCATAACAATGCATGATGTTGAAGGTCAAAAGTAATTAATTAACCACAATAATAAGTGTATTATTATAAAATAGTGAGTGAGTGAGTTTTTCTTAACAACATCATGCCTGTAATACCCAAAGAGTTAGGCAGAGATATGAGGTATCTACACCGACTTCTCCAGTTATGTTTAAACCCGTGACATAGACGTCAATCCACTCTCATTCAAATTGATTAACCATTAGGTATCAATTTTAATTAAAACTGAAACATTCATGTCTATTCCAGTTCAATGGCATAGACATCTTGGTGAACAATGCCTCAGCTATCATGCTGACCGGCACTGCTGAGACTGACATGAAGAGATACGACCTCATGCACAACGTTAACACCAGGGGAACTTTCTTGGCGTAAGTACAAACACGGGCAGTTGCGGTTGGTCACCCTTAAGGCGAAAATAGGTTGCACTCGGACTTTGAGACCGGCTTCCAGAGGCTTGAAAATGTATTACCGTTAATGACCATCACTGTACATTATGGGCGTAGTCTAGTCTTTTCAACCTCAGCCTATTCGAATTGAAAGGTCCTTCACAGGAAGAGTATTCATTTAGAGCCAGAGCTACACTGATGTTTTTAACAATCACCTGTTAATAAAGATTTTATTACTTTACTTATTACTTATAATCTGTTCCAAAAGTATTTCAAGAAAGTGCAAACAAAACCTGTATAGGTAAAATTTTTATGGAATCACTCGCTAAAGGAAAATAGAAAAGTTATTATTTTATCCTCTTGGATCAATCGTTCCTAACTTTTTTTTTGACTGGGGACCATTTAGATGGTTTTGTTCTTAGCAGGAACCACTGGGTATGTAAATATGGACTTTTAGCTTGTGTGAACCACAGCCCACAGGCCCCACAGGCTGGGAATGTCTTAGACCTTTGCATTGTGTTGAGAATCTTACCAAGTAACCTCAAATTTAATGTTTCTCATAAGACTATTTCAATAATTTTATTTTTCATATTATATAGTTAGATCTAGAAAAACAATGATATAAACAGTGTATACTTAACGAAATTACTGTCTCATGCAAATTTTTATATTGCAACAATCATTGATGATCTTTAAATAAATTGCAGTTACCTTGACTGTTATGATTACCTACAGGCCACACAGACATAACATCAAGCTTGTATTTCCTGTAGGGTTAGACAGAGATGTATATCCTCATTTCCTGTCAATTTTATTTATGTTACAAGTCAAATGTTAGGGTGAGCATAGATAATATACATCTATTTTAATTGTGATTATATTAAAAATGTTTTGTTTTCTTTTAGGTCCAAGCTGTGCCTGCCTTATCTGAAGGCTAGCAACCATGCGCACATCCTCAACCTGTCGCCACCCCTCAACCTGAACCCCTACTGGTAAGTAGATAAGCAGAAGTAGAGGTTTTATCTACTTAAACCTTCGATTTTATTATTAGGTTTTTGTGGTACCTAGTGAAGTTAACATTTTGACTGTCAGTTCATAAAATAATAATTAGCCAGGTTTGACATTATTTGATTGTCACTCATGTTGATTTGCTTTGTTTAGATTCGTACTTTAGTATTTTTCATAATAGCTCATGGCCTTTCCTTGAGAATACTGACTTGAACCCCAAATGTGTCAACTTAACCTGAAAAATAGTATAATTATGATAATTTCAGGTTCTCCATCCATGTGGCTTACACAATGGCTAAGTATGGTATGTCTATGTGTGTGCTGGGTATGGCTGAAGAATTCAAACAGGACAACATCGCTGTCAATGCTCTCTGGCCCAAGACTGGTATGTAATAAGCCAAAAAATGTTTTTGTAAAGTAAAAACGATTGCAAAGTGTAAAAAAAAAATGACAAATGAAGACAGGTTTCCTATCCCAAATAACACACCGCATGCTTATCTTCGGCCTCTTTGTTGCCAAATGGATATTTTTGAATAATGCCGACATCGGTTTACAGCTATCGCGACCGCTGCCATTGAGATGCTGACTGGCACCAGTTCCACCAGTCGTAAAGTGGAAATCGTCTCCGATGCCGCTTACGTCATGCTTAGCAAGTACGTATATCAACTGAGTACAGACAGTTTGTATTAGATTAAATCAATCTATTAAGTCGCGAGTTAATAGGCTTCTTTTGGGTTAGCTCGTTCCATCGTCGACCGAGTGGCCCAAGCCTGTTTAGTATTAAAAAAAAGATTAGGGTGCGAATAATATTCTCTACTGAGCATCCCGGTCCAAATACTCCACACACAGTTCAGTAATTGGGTTTTATGACCTAACTAGCGACCCGCCCCGGCTAATAAACATATAAACCTTCCTCTTCAATCACTCTATCTATTGCTGAAAACTGCATTAAAATCCGATGCATAGTTTAAAAGATCTAAGCTTACAAACACAGGAGCGAATTTGTTTTATACTAAGAAAAAGATTAGTAATGGCAGGCTGGAATATTCGCTTCAGTATTTCTAATTTTTGTGGTTAGCTATTGAACTAGTTGAGAAGTATACAGTGTATATAATATGTGTATTATAAGTAACCAACAAGCATATATTTTTCCAATTCACAGGGACCCCAAAACATACACGGGCAACTTTGCCATCGACGAAGACGTTGTAAAATCCGTTGGCGTCAAGGACTTGACTCCCTATGCGTGCGACCCGAGTAAGTATTTGAATTTAGTTAGAATATTTATAGTTTAAACATAGAAACTGTAGTTTCAGATTTCAAAGACATGAAAACAAAAGAAAATATATATGCCTGGGATTGATTTCCCTCCATATTATGAAATGTAAATCGTAACCACGTCAGTCGAAAGGCCACTGCATGCTATAGGCCTCTACCAAGTATCGTGCCACAGGGCATAGACAAAAATGACATTCTATTAACAAAAATGATGATAGAAAAGCCAATAATGTTTTGGATTGTCATAGGTTCATGAAAAACTCATGTTGATCCTGTTAAAGGCCGTTGTAGAAATTCGATTATTTGCTACTTGTCTATACCCACTCTGCTTGCGTAGCTATCGAGTAACTAAGCCAATTGCTTGGATTTGTTAATAAACAAAAATCAATAAAAACTTTGTTCATTACAAATTTGGGCTTAACTTTGGAAACTACATAACACAAAAGTCACAACATCTCGTAATCACACATCTTGATTTCATAACTACCATCCTACCATACCATACCACCTCTGTTTTTTAATTATTCTGTGGCGAAACAGTGTTTCGACCACACAGTTGTATTCGCCCCAGAGGATCACTACACAGAGTAATGATTGATCACAGAGAACGTGGATAACTTATTACTGGACGGTTTCCTGGACGTTCCTGGGGCATTCGCTGCACACAAGCAGACTGTCTCAACGGCTAACCGGGCCAGACAGTATCATACCTCTGCAGTCCACTACAAGGAGAAGGTTCGTCTTTGAAAACCTTGGAGGTGTATAGCGTAATGGTAGCTTTAGTGAAAATCTGTCAGTAATGTTTGTATAGTATGTATGTTTTGGATTTTAACTATCAGCTGCATGCAGCGTAAGTTTATGCACCTTCACTCGTAAGATTCGACAACATAAATGTATATAACGGCTTTGTATATAAATATGCTGTTTTGCTTGTATATTAACAGAAAAAATCTGTGGTCAAAGGTAAAAGTCTTCCAAAACAGGCATTCCCCAGGTCCAGGAAACCGGTCCACACAATTTAACATTACGAAATTTAAAAAATACGTTTTTTTTTATTTGGAAATTCAAATTGGGAATCTCCCTTTGTTCGCAGGCAACTTAGACAATTTGTTACCTGACTTCTTCCTGGACCTACCGCATATGACTCAGAAGGAAACCAAAGCTAAACCGGTGTGAAAAATAAAAATGAATGTCTAGATTTATCTATGACCATTTGTTTCTTCTGCATGTTTGTTTTTTATTTTGTGCTGTCTTACCATGTGCATGTAGTTTTTCTGCTGCTAAACAGCGATGCTGTGTTTCAGTTTGAAGGATATTGGTTCAGCTTTGTCCTTAGAGTGATTACATGCAACCTATGTGGCAAATGTCTTATGGACATTTGGCTATGGGCACTTACCAGCAAGGCTTGCTTTTTTGCCACCTATTAAATAACATGAAAAAAAAAACATGTTGGAAATATCTACTAACATTATAACTAACTTTCTTGGCTGACTTATCTAATTTAATTTACTTTTTATACTTTACTAAAGACTTTTATTATGCATGACAATTTCTCTAAGTCCGAGTACAGGCATGATATTGAGCATGAGCGCCTGATATGCTTGCAGCCATTCTTAACTCATTTTACCCAGTGTTTAAACGATTGTCATGGGTGACACGGCGAATTCGGTAAATCGCAATGATAAACTTTCGATAAACAGTAAATAATAAATCGATAGATAGTGTTATCAATTATTAAACACAAGCGCCTGAATGCTCTTTTATTTTGTATTGGAATCTTTCAAAATGCTTTGCTATTATAGTAGATCAGGTAAAACCAACTTAAAAAATCTAAAATCATATTATCATATATCACAACCATCGAGCTTCAAAATGTCTGACTGCTGTTATAAAACTGTTGGATCTGAAACGCATTACACATAATGTTAAACTGAGCATTCATATAAATTCAACCATTTACAGGAAGCAGGCGGATCCGATGGCCAGATCCCGACTCTCTTTGCTGCCATCGGCAAAACTATCTCAGCAGACTTGGTTCAGAAGACCCAAGCAGTCTACCAGTTCAATGTCAAAGGTATTGTAATCATTATTATATTTATTGCTGCTCATACACACATTGTATGACTGTATGAGTGGTTATCTGTGCGTTGCCACAGGCAAAACATCCACATAAAAACATGTTGTCTGATGTGATTATGAGAGAGAGAGAGAGAAATAGATATTTTAACATTTTATGTAAATGTTTCGTGAGTGGCGTTAGACGCAGGATATTGAAGCTACGCGGCCTCGGCTATTTCTGCAGATAATTTGTAGACAATATCTATCTAACTCCTGCAATATCAGAACATAAATTCATAACTTTTCTGCACGGTTTTTTTTCAATCATCTACAACTCTTCGTCCTAACCAATATATTTTTAAAACTTGCAACTTATACAGGTAAGGAGGAAGGTGTGTGGCATATCGACCTGAAGAACGGCGACGGTCAGTGCGGTCAGGGCGAGCCCAAGAACCCACCGGACGCGACCCTCACTATGGATGGAAAGCACTTCGCTGATATGTTCGCCGGTATGTACTAAATTCTAATTCTAAATATCTTGAGGAGCTGAGGTGAATCATTGATCGTTTTTCCACCCATACGCAAAATACGCGCTTTTGTACGTGAAGTTCCGAACAGCAGTTGTATTAACATTTTTGGTTATTTTTAACAATAAAAAAGAAACAGTCAACTACACTGTAGATTCTCTATCTTGTCTACTTATTCAAATTTGAGAGAAAAATAAAACTTTATTATATTGCAGTTGCAGTGTTTACTAACATAGTCGTAAGTTTTACTAACAGTTTTTGAGTCATGGATACTCAATTAAAGAGAAATTCTATTCGTAATTTATTTTTTATTATTATTATTTTTTTTTAATCGTAATTAATAATCATTTTCCCGGATCACATTTAATTTATGAAACTACAATAGCTATGCGTAACAGATTCATTTCGTTAATAAAGCTTTAATTTTACAGGTAAATTGAAGCCAACTACAGCTTTCATGATGGGAAAGTTGAAGATCAAGGGAGATATCCAGAAGGCAATGAAACTAGAGAAAATGATGAAATCGCTTGCTAAGAAGTAATGTTGATGTGCTTATCCCTCAATAAGTGTTGTATGCTAAGATATAGTGTGATATAATCACAACTACTTTTAATGAGGGGGCTATAAAACCTTAGTTTTATTCTGAAAATACTGATATTGTAAAGGATAGAGCACTGGGAGTATAATGATCAGTTCCTTGGTGTGGTGAATAATTATTTTTGTTGTAAAGCAAGATAGTTGTCTGACAGCGTCTGAGAAACTGTACAATATGTATATTTGTAAGTAGATTGATCACTGAGCTGTTTAGTGTTGGTTCTTTAAAACAAGATAGTGGAAAAGGCATGAGATGATCAATCTTTAATATTTTAAGTATATTATTGTGTATGTATAACTTTTACAATCTTGTGCCTTAGGTCTACATACCTGCCAAATGAGTGTATTTTTCATGCAGCTAGTATTTTTATAATAATAAATAAAAAATGCAATGAAATATTATAATCTGTTTATGTAAATAAAAAAATATTTTTACAATTGTGTCTTGAATCATTTATGAACTTTCCTTTTGTTTTGATTTTTCTTTTTCACGATTTTATTTATATTTTCTTGATTTCTGCCTTTATACAAGGTGGAAGGGAACCAACGCACAAAAGGTCACCACGTATTCAGTACATCATGAACAAAAAATCTGCTGTTACCTACTCAAAAGTGTCATACCTACACGGCCAAAATGTATGGAGCAGCTGATTGTTTTAATGAAATATTCGACCGTTCATTATTTTCATAGTATTATTTTTCAAATTCTCTGCCTGCAATACTAAGTTGTTATTTTGAGAAGGTGGCATTAGCCATTTACCACTTCTCAAAATGAATTTTTATTTGGACTTTAATAAATTCCCGTCTACATAACCATCTCCGCCGACTATACTTTCTTTAGTGGTTGGAGCTTGCTAAAAATGCCTTGAAGATTTCATTTTTCGTTGGTGCCTGAACTACAAAAGTTTTTTTAACACAAACTGTTGAGACTTGCGTTGCTGACCGTACCACATAATCCACGCATTCACGATATGACAAACGAGAAATAAATATTTATTTCTAAAACCTATATTATTTATGTCAATGTCCGCTTTCGATGATGAAGTAACATTTTGTTTGTATTAGCGACACAGCAATCTACTTTCGTCACTAGTTATTTCAAATTTCGTCATGCAGCGAACATTATATAGATAACCTTGTTATCGGAATCGAATTCTCCCGCCTATTTGCCCGACCTTGGTATTGTTATTTGTTAGGTTATGTTCATTAAAGTGTCAGCTGTATGCGGCTATCGACGTAACAAGAATTAAGTGTTTCCTACCTTTTACATTAAACTGTGATCAAAATGTTTTCCATTGACGCTCCCGTGGAAATACAGAATTCCGAATATTGCAATTACCGGTCGCCACTGAGTACCAGATATGCTTCAAAGGAAATGCAATATAATTTTAGCGACCAGAAAAAATTTTCAACCTGGAGAAAGCTGTGGATTTATTTGGCGAAAGCTGAAAAGGTAAGTTTCTCAAGTGATTTAAAACATACCGAAACGCGTCCCAAACGGTTCTTTATTTTTGTTGTTCTCGTTTGTTAGTGTTTTTTATATAATTTTTCTTTACCTTTTTTAATTTTGAACGGTCCATCAGAGCTTTTTTGACATCTGACACGTAGTCCTTTAATCCTTTGAGTCTATTAATTTGTTCATCCAAATCACAGGACCCTTGCCACTGCAGGCAACTAACCTTGCCAGTCGCATTAAATAAATAAAAAACAAAATTATGGTCTAAAATCAATGCGTAGAAAGTCACAGCTTGTGACTAGTCACAATTAGAGATTTAGAGCTCAAGCCTGAGTTATTAGGCCTCGGAGGGCCTCAGGGACTTAGGCAATAATTATGTGCTCGCTAGTTCAAAAGAGCCAGACCCAGTACGAAAACGTCCATAGAAACATTACAGTCTATGTTTTGACTGATAACGTCACTGTACTGTTGTACCTAGCGCCAGAAGAGTTATATCCTCCTCCGTCATTGAAAGGAAGTTTTCTATCTGGCCCGCTTCCATCCTCTGAAAATCTGCTCTTTTGTGATTAAGCCGTTTTCTCTCTACTTATATTTCAGAAGATTCGGGGTATCAGTTTTCTGCCTTATGATATTGACGAATTCGTCTGCGTGTACCTACGCTATCCACGATAGGTAGAAGTGATTCGTGATAGCTGCGGCAATCTTAAAATCATTGAACATATTGGGCAGTGACTTATTTAAATATTTTTGCAGCAAGAGCTTAAAATCACGTTTAAACCGGCCGTTTACGACTTCCACAACCCACCGGCATAGCGTCACCGATCGAGCTTCGTTAGATTGTACAAAATATTACCTAGGTACTAATTTTCTTACATAGATAAGTGGTAAGTACCACTATAGTAGCAGTGGTATATACTCGTAGATGTATGTTTATCTCCAAATGCAATCAGATTTGAGACTGGCGGGTAAATATATCTATTGAAGCCGGGAACCATTTTGCCCATTCTTCTTTGCGTACGCACGACGGCCAATCAAGCTATAGAAAACCAGGTTATCTCTCATTGTACGGGAAGTTTATCCAAAGCGAGGCCATGTTATACTGGAAAAGTACAGCTTGATGTGCCGTCGTGTGTACATTAATCTGCTGTAAATAAGCACCGAATAAATAATCGACGTTTTGGAAAAATCGAGAAATTTTTGAGAAAACTCCTTGGGCCTTGTAGCCATATCCCTTGTAGTAGTACAACTCCTGAGTGGAGTTAAAACAGATCTTCGCCTCGATGCTTTGTCTCGCAAAATCCAATTACGTCCCACTTGATCTTTTTGAGGACTTCTTGGTTCTTGGCCTTAAAACGCCACGGTGGCCTGTGCGGGTTGGCGAGTTGCCTCTTTTTGAGGGTATTTTTCACCTCGGGGCTAGTGGTAGCCTAATGTACGGGTTAATTAACCGCCGCCCGATGCTCGGCGTTGGTGAGATTCCGGCAGTTTATATCACCTCTCTGCCTACCCTCCTCCTTTCGCATTCGGGTTTGGGCCCGACAACGGCGGATTTAATGTGTACTACGTTTTTCCAAATCAAATTTCTTCAGTTAGCATTATTCGTTATATTTTCAAACACATTTTTTTATTTGGTTATTGTTAGATACTTTACTTGTAACTACTTTTTTCTTGTTTTTGTTGTCGTGGTTATATTTTTAAAGCAGCTGTAATTAATGTAAATAAAACAATATTTAATGCTTTTATTTATTAGATTGTTACATACAGATACATGTGTTTTACAATATTCTTTATTCTTATCGAAAGAGTTTAGTTTGTGAGTGACGCGGGTACCTTTCGTTATTAAAATGGGGAATAAATAAGGTAACATTAGCGCCGGTTACATAAGTTATATATTTTTATTTACATGTTTCATATAAATCTTATATTTTCTTATCTTTAACTTTCACAACTTATGTGATATCCACACGTAATAATATAATAATTTTATTATAACATTAAATCTAAATTAACTAATCGTATGATGATGAAAAATATTCTATGCTACGATTAAATTTCAGACACCAATTGAATCTACAACTACTTTCGAAGACATCTTAGTTTACAAGTAAATTAGACAAAATTAGAAAGAAATTGGCTTAATAATATGAATACAGCAAGAATTATTAATAAGAAAACATAAGTTTAATCAGATCAAGACAGTGAAGTTAAAGTTACTTTTAATTTTGAAGACGATAGAAATAATCTGAAATTGTCAGAGAAAACTTAACTACCACTGGACGGATACTGATTACTGCTTTGGTTTATCCTTTAAATATAACTAAATAATATAAAATTACTTAAATAAACAATCTAAATTAATCATTAAACTAAATTGAAATGAAAATAAAACGTGTTTTTAATTTATATTTTGGTGAAAAGGTGATTAAAAATTTGCCACTAACGGAAAATGTAATTTGTAAGTATCTTTTCTGAAATAAGGGGGCAAATAATAACAAAAAAATATTCGCGGTGGTTTTGCTTCACTTATTTGATATAAACGTTATCCTTACCAGATATGAAAAAATTAGGTAGATTTTATCAAAGCGTATTAATTTTTAAATGGAGGATTTATAATTCATTTATTTTTTTCCTTTTTGGTAATGTGTTGGTAATGAAACATAACTGTATCATTATCTAAATTGAGTACCTAAAAATAAAACTCATTTTTCATGTGTGGTAAGGATTACAAGCTGATGCGTTTAAAAACTAAGTACTACAATAATATAATTTAGCGGAATGTTACAGTAATATAACCGAATAAACAACAACTTAAACTAATCAATTACACTAAACTTGAATCGGAATAATTTAGAAATTCCTCGTAATATCAAAAGCCACTTATCCAAATCTACTTTCTACTCGCTCTAGCATTCTACGCGTTCCATACAAGGAAGGATTTCGCTTTATCTACCACTTTACCGTTGCTTACATCCCTAAATAAATCCTTATTTCTAAACTTACACTTGCACTATCGGCCGAAATATTATTGAAAAAAAAAGGCTAGAAATAGCTGCTTCTGTCAAACAAACAATGCAAGAACAAAAGTAATGCTGCCATATCAAAAAAATAATGTTACAATTTATTCTTATTAAAAATAGCTGCGATAAAAATAGCTTTGTTTTCGTAAAGCTACGTAAGTATGTAGCTGCCTAAAATACTGAACGTAATTAATAAAATATTTAGCTGCCTTTATTATAAAAATTAATGCTGCCTCATTAATACGGTTTCAAATTATTTCTTTAAAATAAAAATTGGTTTGAAATAGATATATACCTGCACTAGCTGCATTTATAATAATACTTAAAGCTGTGTTTCCTAAATTGGATATTAATTTACGTTTTGAAATATATGTATAAATAATAGTTGCCTAAACAAGGCTCTTGGTAAAAGCTGCTCAATTAAACATAAACCATTTTTTGCTGCCTGAAATATGCTGTCATTGCAGATTATAAAATTTACCGAAGAAATACCTAAAGACTGTATATCCAAAAGCAACGCTTTATAATCTACAATTTTGTGTGCCTTCAGTAATATTGAATTTTCCTGTAGCTGCGTTTTGGACAAAATATATACTAACAATAATAACCTGCCATAAACTTACTGTTTCTTTTTTTAATATGCTGCCTGTAAACCTATATCTATGAAAAAATAGCTGTGTGTTCATTAATTAAAAAGTTGCCTGTATATTTATATCACTAATAAAAAATAGATTGCCTGTTTATAAAATTATAATAAAAGCTGTCTATAATTTAAATTAGCTGCAATTTTATCGTATTAATACATTAATCATTATTGTAAATGAATTATTTTAAAATAGCTGTCTAAACTTTTAGATAAAATTGATACGCGTATTTCATTTTCACGTTATTGTAATTCGAAATCTGCTGCCATTTTATAAAATAAACTGATTAAAATAGCTGTCCATATTAATACCATCCTTATTCATTTTAAATAAAATAGATCATACACATATTATTCATATACAATATATTGCAATTTTAAAATGTGCTGCCCTTTCATGAAGTAAGATAAATTAAAATAGCTGTCTTTATATAGCAACCATAATAGTTTTAGATAAAATAGATACACACAATATTCAAATAAAATGATGTAGCTGCTTCGTGTTAAATATTAATTAAAAATAGCTGTCTTTTTATAGCAACCATAAACATTTTAGATAAAATAGATACACAGATGATTCAAATAAAAACATGTAGCAGCTTCTTAAAAAATTAAAATAAGTAAAAGATACAAATATTATAAAAAATATAATATTTTAATTGTGCTGCCATTTACGAAAAAACGTGATTAAAAATAGCTGTCTTTATACATATATAGCAGCACTCAAGATTTTAAATAAAATAGATACATACATTATTCAAATAAAACATGTAGCTGCTTTACAAAAATACATTAAATAAAAATAGTTGCCATATGAATATGTATGTTCAAAATTGTAGCTACTGTAGAGGGCAATATATTAAAAATATGAATTAAATAGAAAAATAAAAAGTTTTAGCTACTCAACGTGGCAACATATCAATAAACCTATATACACTTAAAAAATAAATGAATATAAAAAAAAACTTAACTACGATTATGTCGAAAAAATACTCTTAAAGGTTAAACTTAAAAACTATAATATCTTTGATGATAATGTAGGCTTGCAACGGGTTTAAAAAAAAAACTGAAATGCAAGAGAGCACTGAAAATGTATAGCGAAAAAGGTAAATGAATGCGACTTAAAAGAAATACCTTGGTTATTACAGAAAATTTTGAAAAAAAAAATGAAGAACAGCTAAACAAAACGCCAGGCACACATTGGTGAAACGTAATATGAAATGTAACAAAAACGAGCCGTCCAGCGTTATGCAATGAAACATGAAATGTAACACAACAACTGGGCAAAATTGTTTCAACAAGTGTTACATATTATGTTACGTTTTACTAATCTGTAGCCGACATAAGAGTGTATTTACTATAAAAGAGCCATAGTTTAGTAGTCGGCCTCCTCCCTAAACGTGATGAAGGTATGGACAAGGAAGACTACCACCTCAATGACGGAGAATACCCCTGAAGCTATAAGGAGGTCGTAAGCCTGCTTGTTCGGGCGGAGGTTGGCGTAGTAGGACCTGTGCCAGTCTGGAATAAAAAACATAGACTTGTATAATTTCAATATTTAACTAGCAATCAACGTTATGCAGTTGTACTTATTAGTTCCATGCAGGAATGTCAGCGCCATCAGATATGAGCTAGTGGTGATCTATAATTATTTTACTGAATTTAAAATTGTGAAGTCTCCTTTACGAGCAGGATCATCCCGAAATGCAAGATGTAAGTAGATATTACCTAATTATAACATAAATGCGTTTTTAAAAATTTATGGTCCTTTGCCTTGCCTTTTTCTTACTATGCTAGAGTCTCATCGCATTCTTACTCTTTTAGGGCTCTTGCCCTGAAAATAAACACCTTGTTATTTAAAAAAAAATACAGTTGTTCGCAGTTCCGATCAATTCATTTAAAAAAACTTAACTTGTATTAGAAAGGAACGGAAGTTATACCTCACACCAATCCCCATAGACTAATTGTCTACATTTTTAATAGGCAACGCCAAGGCCCTGCCTTATACAGCCTAGTGGGCTCATAGGTGCACTGTGCATATTGATTATTATTCTACAACTGGCCGTGACTAGAAACTTTTATTTAAAAAAATAAATATGTGCCACTATTAAGATTTTATTGTTACTTGTAGGTTCATAATTGCGTCGTGAAATGATGTAGCATTAGTAAATTAAACACGCTAATGCAAACTTCAGGGATATCAAATATACAGTTGTGATACCTACCTAATATTGAAAATACATACCTACTACATTCCGCATCTGTGTACATTTTAAGTAAACTTTAAACATAAAACATAGCATTCCACTCACGTAATTAAACAAATGATTTGTTCTATTCAATAAACAGGCACATATTTATTTGAGCATACCTCATAGGACCAGTTTAAACTAGGAGCTATCTATTGCGATGTTATTATCCATGCTCGAACGGATGACTGGGCATGGAAACTACTAGATTACCAGTTGTTTGTATTCTTGAATAAATAGCGTAATTACTAGTTGATACCCATGTAATGTAAGAAAAAAAAAATCGGTTCACAACGTAGCATAAAATAACATTTTTATTTAGATCAATATTGTAGGATTTAACTTGTCAAACTGTCATGAAGAACAAAAGGCCGTACAGTACTTACTAATCCTCATTTTAATACTAAAACGCTCAAAACTTATAATACATGCAGAAAAGTATGAAAAACTAAAAAAAAATATGTTCATAAAATGGCGTCGAAATCGTTCAAAATACGTGCACGTCCGTCGTCAGACAAAAAATAAATGACTAAAAATGTAAAATACTGGCTAGTCAGTAGATAAAAAAAATAACTGTTTTAAAATTGGAACACTCACCATAGAATATGACAGCAGCGGCGGCAGTGAACATGATGACTCCGAGCACTGAGAAGCCGATGGACGTCCTCCATCCGGGAGACTCGCCGAACAGTCGTGCGATGATCAGCACGCCCGTGATGATGATGTAGCCTAGGAATAAAACGTGAAATTAAAGTATGGACGGATAAACCTATACGAAAATATTGTCAGAAAGGTATGCCCTGCGAAGACGTAACATTCATCAACCCGCACTGGGTCCGCGTCACAGAAAAGAGACTTGCACCCCAGCAGTGGGAACATTATAGCCTGATTATGCTTATGAAGACAAACCGAATCTAAACTAGTGGGAATAAGCCAAGATAGTTTTTGTAAAAACAAAGGTTGTTAGCGAAAGCTTTAGGCTGAAAAGTGAAATCCTAGTTGATACTCCACGTGTTGTTAATGAGCGTGCTTGTAACTAGAGAATGTTCTAATCATACTATTTTTCAGTCAAGATATTTGTGTTCAGGTTTGGTTACGAAATAATTTTACATTGACCGGAAAAACTAATAACAGTTTTGTAAGTAATCCATTACCGCATCAATCAACCTTATAACAAATTGATTAGGTGTAAGAATTGATTTAATAATAACTACGTGAAACTGAAGTTTGGTAGTTTCTAAATAATTAAACAATTAAATATTAAGCAAAATGATTATCTATAACATTAATCAGTGACGATGCGTGTGTAGAAGCATTAAAACCTTTTCTACTGGAAATGGTTTTAAAACTATTTTAACCATTAAGAAGAAGTAATTATGCCAGCTAATCTTTGGATTTCACATTTTGATTGTTAGAAGTACCTATGGTGCTACAAGCGTATTTTGGCGCGTCTGACATTGAGGGGAGGACGCTGTTGGTCAGTATTTGTAAAAAACAAGATGGCGGCGTATGTACTGATTTTAGCCGCGTTGCAAAAGGAAGCTTCTAGAACTAGATACCTAACGACAGAAACAACGAAGGCCTGACCAATTTCATTCAAACTAATATACTATTTGAAGGTAAACAGGAAAAATCGGTAATGCTATTGAACAATAAATCGTCCATCGACATCGCGTTCAGGAAGTTATCGTAAATCGGTTTACGGTTGACGGTTTACGTTTACCTACAAGTGTTTACAGGTTTCACTTTCTCATACAAAGTTCAATGAAACCAATTTTCCACTCGACTATGAAGTGAAACCGATTTATAAGATAAACACGTAAAATATCAATGATTCTTCAACGATATTTCATGAATATTTAAGTACTAAATGACAATTTTTCTTCAATATTCATGATTTATAGATGATCAATACCCAATTCGTCACTAATCGTTTTTATCCACGTTTTGTTAACAGATACTTTTTATGTTCAAATAATTCATCTTGGTTTACATTTTTTGTAAGACAACTAAGGCCAATATTTGTAAAGAATTTTATCGCAAGAAACTACGATTATTGTGTAAAGAGACTATGATCGTTTAGGCGTGAAATCACTATTGAGGTACATCCTAGGGATGCCAAAGGATGGGAATTGTATAAGCAATTACACACTAAATTAAAAACTAATTAACGAAAAGTTGATTGACACAACATTGAAAAGAACGCACTTTTTTTAACATGTTTGGGAAATCATGTCAGTCAAGTCAAAGAGAAGCTTCTAAATAATCTTTTTTTTTAATCACTGACTTTTTTTCTTGTTTTTAGCATTTCGCTTTTCTCGTAACACTTACATGCTTATCTGTCGGTTTTTTTGTTAAATTCTTAATTAAATTTTGTTCCACTTTGGTTTATTTGTTAATTGCCAGTTGGTGGATTTGCCATCTGACCGGCCATGAAATGTGCCAGAATCAATTCTGTGACAATTGGTAAATTGGAAGATTAGAACAAATTCTATCGGAACTAATCGGGTCATGGTTTCAGCTCTAGTCTAAATTTGTAGAAACAAAGCAGATTCTAGATGAGACAAAGTTTTTTTTGAACAGAATATTGAAAGTTTGTAGATATCAACAAAGTTATCGAAAGCGTTGACAAGATACGAAGAAGCAAGCCTTGCCTCTAAGAGCGTTTCTTTTTGACATAGGTGTTGTTAACTATCATAATTGTGACTTACTCGAGTAGGCAGAATAGATGACGGCGATGTGCCTATGATCCGACTGCACCACTTGTGGGGAGTAGAGAGCGCCGACGATTAGACCGATGGCGATCACTGCTATTATCTGGAAATAAAACGTAAATTCAGAATGTGCTCAGAGCAATGGAAACTTCTGGAGAATTCTGTCAGATATAGTTGCAAATGAATACTATTGATGTGACCCTATTCAAAAACAAAGCTATAAGTTCGTGTGTCTTTTGTAAACCTCATTTCGAAAGTTGAAAATATTTCAGCCATTTGTGTTTGCGGCTTGCTAACTGTTTTCGCAATCATTTAAAACTTTTTGCATTGCCAGTATCCCAAATAACTTTCAGTAGTTTTATAAACAATTCACCCAAATAACAAAGGTCACGTACTCGAATAAAAACATAAGATCGTTTAAAACAAGTGTTCTCAAAGTATTCGAGTGAAAGTATCTTCCGCACATCGCTCTAGTGGTCGCGTATTGTCAAAAGTCTGTTTTCTCCTTTTGGTTCTTCTTGAATACCACAAGTTAGTGATTTTCCAATACCGCAAGCATCTTCGTAAATGATTATAACATGGTTTTCACTTTCACGGATCGTTTGTTCTCAAGTAACCATAATGTATAGTTTTATGATAAATGTTGCCATTGTAAATTACTTTCTTTATTTTCAGAATTGCACGTTTTATATAGTTTTTAGCAAAGTATAGTAGGTATTTAAACGAGTACAGGCTGACAAAAGACTGTCTGTGCTGTTTTACGGTCTTCAACCTTATAAGTCGGTTACGTTCCAGGCTTTAAGCGTGGTCTAGGAAGCCTTATATATCCTTTAAAGGAAAAAGAATGAGTCTATGTGAATGTGCTATTTTAAATAGACTATTGTTGAACCTCTATTAACTTGGCTTTGAATACTCAAACGTCAGATGATTGTATATTATGGTTTATACCTGCATCGTCAATCTAAACACAATCAACAGTCATCAACTGTTTTTTTTTACTAAAATCAAATCAAAATCCTCCACCATTATTTTACCTACGTATTTAACATCCCCTATACTTCGAGATTATTCTAGAAACACAAACAACAACAGTACATACATGAGGTGAACTATATTTATTCGCCCACAAGTACAACAGCACAAGGGTTCCTTTGACTTCAAGGCCAGTGTGTCATGATACAAATTACCATGTCTTGCATCGCAACATGGTCAGTTCCCATACAAGCCATCGCAAGTAATTACCGGAGAGCGAGTGCCTCACGATCATCCAGTTGTATCGATTTCCAATTATACAATGTATTAAATGGTTTTGTTTAGATGGACTAGTTTTTAGTGGGGCATTTTCTAGTGATTCGCATTTTTCTTTGCGCTGTCCGAGTGTTTCAAAACTTTCACATCTTCTTGTCTGCTACTTCATCCTCTGTTGGGTATTGATAAATTAATTAGGTGTTATGTTATACGGAACACTGCAAAATTCTTCTTCTTTGTGTTTTCTGGCTTTCTAAAGTACTCTGTTACAGGCAGATTTTATCAGTGCACATGTTAACTTTCAGTAATACCCACACTCTTAGTTGTTCATGGTGTGTGATTTGTGGTGTGTGGTGTAAATTATAGACGAATTGGTTCAGTTATTATTGTAATAGGACAGCACTGGTCCTCAAACAGCGTGTTGATTAGACTCGCACCTCCTTACCAAGATTTAAATTATTCCTCATAACTTCACCCTTCTTGACAATATCCTTCATGTCTTTCATCTTAGCCTATGGCAGTAACGCACCAGCTCGACGGCTCGCAGCCTCACACAACAGTACTGCTTCAGCGCGGGTGTTTTCCCGGCTGTACCTACCTCTCGTTACAGGCAGCCTCATCGCCGTGCTTAGCAGTATCCTTGTCTTACATCTAGTCTGTGTCAGTAACTCACCAGCTCGACGGCTCGCAGCCCCACACACCAGTACTGCTTCAGCGCAGCTGCTGCCCGGCTGTCTCGGTCGTTGGAGGCAGCCTCATCACCCTTCTTGGCCTGCGCCTCGGCCTCTCGGTCGCCCGCCGACATCGCCCACACTACTCGAGCGCCACCTCCGTACTCAGAAACCTGGTGGAAATAAGAACTTATTAAAAGAAGACAGTAGACTGTGTGGAAGATAATATGGCTAGAAAGGGACTACTGAGATGTCGACTAATAGAGAATTATGGAAGAATATCGACCTGAATTGGGATAAGGGCAAGAGAATGACAAATTAAAACAAGACAGTCTGTGACAGTTATTGATTGCAATGGACTTTCCTTGATGACGTCCGAATTATAATTAAAGAGGATGGGGGATAGTTTGTTGTTTTATTATTTATTGATCACGTAATGCTACATTTTACAGTCTGCGATTTGATCATACAGGTATTCATTTTCCCGTACAATGATAATAACACTCAATGTAAAACAGAAAATTAATGACATGACAAAAAAAAAACATTAATTTCGCTTCAAACTGTTGCTCAAACAAAAAAAATATCCAAAAAAAATGTTATGTGCCTAACCCCATCATTACTTAACGCCTATGTCTTCTGCTTATAAAGACTTCGGTCAAATTTAAAGTGGCCATAAAAAATGTAATAATATTCTAGTTTATAAGGAAGTCTTGCGCTAGTATACCGCGGCTCTTATGGTGTCCAATTTTATGTTCGTCCATGATAATAATTGTCGCCATAATGTAATGCGTAATTACTGTTATTGTCCAAAAGTTTGCGTGAATCTGACAAATTATTGCCTATACCCATGTGTCTCATTTTTTATAACGTAATTAGAGTGAGTGACTCACTTGGGAAAATTAACATAGCATATACTCGTAAAACATTTAACAGAAAGTGTATAGTCATATGAAAGGATATGCTGCACACCCTCAAACTCAACAACTTTCTCCATGGGTCCAATATCGTAAATGCGATAAAATTATTAGCTGTCCCATACAAAATTTCAATACTTATTCGACCCAAATGTATGGGACAGCTGATAATTTTTTCGCATTTATGATATTGGACCCATGGAGGAGGTTGTTCAGTTTAATGGTCTGCAGCATATCCTTTCATATGACTATACCCTTTCTGTTACACGTTGTATAAGTAGCCACTGCTGGAACACAGGCCTCCCCCCACACAGCGGGTGGGCCATTAACCACAACCCGGGCTCAGTGTCTATGACTGACAGAATGCCAGGGCAAGTAAATTATGGCTTATTCAAATATGTGACTAAGTATAGCGTGATTGAAACAATTTATGTAAGAATCATATATTCCCCTAATTAATTCAATTAATGCCAACTAGTCTCATTAACGCGTGTTGTTAATATTGTAAAACTAGTCGGTTACAGACGACAATGCATAAATCATAAACAGGCTGAATGCCGATCACTGAAACGGAACGCAACTCGCGCGTTAGGCTTTCCAATCGAAATAGTTGTTTTTTTTTACAAACATTAGTGTTGCTACTGAATAAAAAAATAACACGTAAGTAATTGCTTTGTGTCCATTAATGGATTGATATTCATAAATTTTACTTATGGATTGTTAGAATATGAATGGAGTGTTCTGGAAGACAAGGGAAATTTATACTTTGATTAACAAATTACATTTATACCTGTTTCCTGAGAGCCTAATCGCAGTCAACTGGTAAATATAATTGGTAGACCTACATAAATATCTACCATAAGATTTATAACATTCGGTTTTTAAATAGGCTTAGGAAAATAGGGTGAGTTTTCTTTGTTTCGCGTTAAAGCTGCTCTGCTTTGAATAATGCTACTTAGGTAGTTAAAATTATTCTCTATGCATAGATATACTGTAAATGCAATTTTATAAAAAAAAAACATATCTGCTAAGAATTAATTACAGACAATGATGATAATTAATGACAATTTATTGTAATGAAATAACACATACATTTACGAATAAAATTGATTTGATTTGACAAAATTTCAATTTGTAATAGTGATTTCTAATGATCCACTTATCTATTCCAAAGAAAATAAATAAATTACTAGTGTTTTATATATCCGTACTTACGTTTACAATACCATTTTTGCACTACAAAAGCCCATTTAAATGCTAAATACACAGGTATCGCATGATAACATCAAAACATGCAATTATTATAATAGAAGTACACCTCCACTTGCATGCAATCAAATTAAAAAATAAATCTTACCAAAGACAGGAATTTAAACTCCTAGCAGCGACAATGAACGCACTGTTTTATTTGTTTTTTATTTCACTTGCACTTCTGAATTCAAAAATGATAGACGCTTTCGGTGTCGCGGGGTGTTTACTAAGCTCAGTGCAGACACGAGTGCGTTCGGCTCACGACGCGATGCGACTACTGCTTGGCCGACAATCGGCGCTCCTCTATGCTTCATTTGAAAATAAACCAATGGTCTCTGATTGTCCTTTCGTTTTCCCTTTTGGCGCCCTTTGTAAAATGCGATGGGGGAACCATGAGAGGTCAAGGAAAATTGGCTGTTGAACCGTAGAACCGGCGTAGTAATGCGTAGCACATGAGTAAACAGATTTCATTCAATTGCAAAGTTAGTGCCTAGAACATTATTAGAACTTTACTATCCTGATGCGTTCAAGGTGTGGGTCTGTGAGTTTATCGAGGGACGGAAATCAAAGAGGTAGATAGAGATACCTAAATCAACCCAGGATGATAGATTTCTAAGCCATATCTATCTTGAAATGAATTTAATCCTATTTCAGAGCGAGCTTTACTAATCTAAGTATAGAAGTGTGTAGTGTAGTAGTATGTTTGTTCTATAAGAGCCTTTATTCAGATAATAACGTTTCCAGCGAAACACAAAAGCAGTTCAATTGAACAGCCGCTAATTAATTACGTATTGTTTTCTTACAGTTACATTCTCTATTTTACATAATCCTGCTAAGTAACTACTGCATTCCAAATATTAGACTGCTGAAGCTGAATTTCACACACGTGAATACTAGGTCATCATAAAAATAAATTTCCCTTCGAGTTGCAGATGGTCACTGAATAGCCCCTTAAAGCGTTCTGATTGGTTTATTTCGGTACGCATACATACCCATCGGTAATCAAGAATTTCCAAGTCCCAGAGGTTGTTGCGAAATACTTTTAAATTGTTAGATAATGGAACGGAACTATTTGTACTATTATTGAAGTAGGCTGGTTTCTTTCATACTTTACGATGTTCATTTTGACAGTCTTATTAGTTGGAGGGAATCTTTTAGATTTCTGGTTAGATATTCATATTCTTATCTTTATATGCATTCCATAATTTGTGAAGATCTTACAATGGGCTTAAAGCTAATGTACAATTACGTTCAATTTTGTTTACCATTATCCATAAACATGACCATAAACTTATTCTCCAAATTAAATATTGGACCTACTTACATAACTACTTATTTAAATATTTTCCAAATAAAGTATTATTCATTGACAGATAAATAATATTTTTAGAAAAGTGTGGAATGTGTAAACGTAAGTAACTGTCACTACTCACTAGAGTGAAAAACGTGCAGTAGGTATGTAACGTATTGATTATGATTTATTCATGAAACACCTTGGGTGCAATTTTTCTTTTGCATTAGATTAAATGCAAAGATTCAAAGATCTTCACAAGTTAGTTAAGTAACTCTTTTCTTTTTTAATCAGTCTATTGGAGAACCTCGTCCTTTTGTAAAGTCGGTTGAGAACAAAGAAAAAGAAAAACAATCAAACCCAGTCTTGCGATTTAAAAAAATCTAATTTTTGCGGTTTCGCTTGTATATCTTAACGATTTTTCATAATATACTTAACTCAAAATTGATCCATAGGTATTATAATAGCAAGTACCTACGATATCAATCACAGTCTAACATAAAATGTGATTTAACATCACCGTGTGCGTTGAATCGACTCAAACGCATTTATTATGTAGCTATTCGTAAATTGAAAAGCCACTTTCTAGCGTTTTCCGGTCTAGAAGCCAGCGCGCGCGCATAACTGCACACATGTATGCGACTCGCACGCACGATGCTCGGCGATAACTATGCGAAATTATAGCTACGTTTGCTATAAAATAGACATGGCATTTGTGATCTTTATTTATAGTTTGAGATGATATTTATACGGTAGTTTGGTCAGTGGCTCGTCTTATTTAGTTATCGGTGTTAACATTAATTTTATCGGGTTTAAAAGACTGTTTATGGGGGTGTTAAGTTAGTTTGATTGAGTGGAATCGTGAATTAATATTTTAGTGAAACTATGCCATTTGAGTTCCAAACTGCTTGTGTGTACGTTTGTGTAACAATATAAAAATAACTTTCAGATAAAATACAAAAAAGTATATCAGCAAAACTCGTTTTGTAAAAAGTTCCAGTCAATCCATTAGATGAGCTTAGCTGTTTTTCATACAAAAGGCGATAATTGATTGATTATATGGGAATCTTGCTGTTCGATATTGCCTATTCGGTCTAGTCATACAACATGGGTAGCAGATACCCATATAGTATGACAAATTCATTAATAAAGTCCTGAACATTTTCCTGTATTTCAGACGTCAACAAAGTCATGTTTACAGTAGTTTTACTCGCAACAATGGTCTATTTCATCATAAATATGACTAATTACAATAAAATACTCGTATTAAGACCCCATTACTCATTAAATGTACGCACTTCCAGAAGAATTGTTTTTATGGGACACATCCTTCCATTCATTAAGTTGACTAATCAGAATAAGAACTCGGTTAAGGTCTTAATTGTAACTTTATGTGTTACTTTTTAAGGAAAAACGTCTTGAAACTAGAATACATAAACATTATGCAAAATGCAACTGCAAAATGTAAGCCAAAATTATAAACATATATTTTAAAAAAATATCATCATCATCATTTCAGCCGAAAGATGTCCACTACTAGACATTTATATGTCAGCCTCGGGAAAATAAGAATGCTTCTAATAAACTAATTCGTCTTTTTTAAAAGCGTCAAGTTAAGACCAACAATTATTTTTACTTGTCTCTTTGATTATACATCACCATCTAATTTACTAAGTCAGCCAAGGATTTTGTAACTCGCCAAAATTTTAAGTTTTACAGCTTCTACGTATGTTGCTTTAAAGAAATATAGTTCAGGCATCAACTCGAAAACTTCATTGATATAACTTAGCTTTTAAAACATTACATTGTATTATTTTAACATAAAATTAGAAACTGCAACGATAGAGCGAGACGGGCGCTACTACGCGCTACCACCAATGAGAGAGTGCCCTTCGATTCACGCGGGGACGAGTCGTTTCGTGTAATCAGAACAATAATAGTCCACTAGATTGACTTGAATATCTTTTATTTAGTTAAAATAAACATTAACACAATTTGTTATAATAAACGTCGTAAAAAAGGCATTGCGGCAAAGGAAACTTCTTAGGTTCGTGTTAGGTTACTTAAAACCCTGCAGCTAGGAATAGGAGCCCCGCCTAGCGGGGCTACGTCGACTCCGCCTATAACAAAATATTGTTGTTTCCCATGAACCTAGCTAGCACCTATCTGAACCTAACTTTTGGTGAATTTAAACACTAGAAAGAGTCTATTCTACCAAAAAAAAAAACAAGCTGCATTTGTTTTGTTGTTTATATTTAGTGGCTATAGTTAATTTTTTCATGATCATTTTATGTTTATTTTATGAACAATAAATTATAGGACGAGTTATGAATTAGTCATACTTAACTAAGTCTTAAACGTACTAAGTTATAAAATTAGAAGGCGATAGAATTATTTTATTGGTGTATATTTTAGAAGCTTATTGCTTGAATATATGTCACAAATAAAGATGCTATAAAATAACAACGATGCAGGGATGTATTTACAGTAGCTTAAACCGATAATATTTGGTAGCTCAGATAGTACTTATAAGATGCACATGACTTAGTAATTTAGAGGACGAGGTAGTTTTTTGGAGGAGAAAAAGGCTATTAAATAGAAGTCGGTTTAATTACTACACATTATATTAGTATTGTGGCATCAAAAAAAATCCAAAATACATTTTTACAAGCAGTTCAAAATCATACTGTCGTATGCCTTCCCCGTCGTGACTAATTTAATTTGAACAACTTACAAAACCCAGGTGTCACACCAGAAAATTAATAGCTGACACTGATGCCAGTAGTTACATTTTTTACAAGGATTAACCTTCATGTTGGCCATGGCTGGTGGCGAATACTGCGCGTGCGCAAGGCCACCATATAGACAATTACGTTTCACAGATCTTCTATCTACCACAAACGGAAAACGCCTGTGACTAAGCGTGAAAAATGTCACATTATACGATTGTTAACATTACTGAATGATCTGTTTTATGCTAAGATTGATGTAATGAATCGGTTGTTTTGCAGTATAGGTATTTTGTATTTCTGTATAAGTATAGGCAATGCATTTCAACTAAGTATAAGTACTTATAAGTAAATGCAAACTGTTGTGACTTTTTTTTCTTTAACATTAATTATTATGTAAACCATATAATTATGTAATTTAATAGACATAAATGAAGAAATTATACCCATTTATAATTTATAATACATATTCAATAAAGTTGATTGAAAAAAAAAAGAGTCTTTGTCAAATAATCAAATGTAAAGTTAACTGTGGTTTATGGTTAGCGATTGTATTTTTAATATATCATACAATCCATGAAACTTTAGCACAGTGCAGTGGTTACCTTCAACGTCCCCATTTTTCTTGAAACAAGACCTCAAGCAAGTTTCCTTAATATCAATTGTTTTGAGGCAAAATCCCGCCATACACTGCATATAAATGAAATATTAGACCGTAACTGTGACTTTTATCGGTAAGGGCACAGAGTGAGCAATACGAACAATGAGTATTTGTCGCGTTCTCGGCTAATGTTGTTAGACGTTACTCGTATGGGCCATTGTTTTGTGCCCATTACTTACCAACACGCAGCCGGACCGACATTTTGAGTTTTTGATATTAGTACTTATGTGATTGCTTCTGAATTCATTTGCCAAATTAAGATAAAGTAGTGGGTTATTTGAAATGCGACCCTGTTCTGTCCCACTGTTGGGCAAAGGTCTCCCCTAAGTCCTTCCAGGAGTTTTATCCCGCGCCCTATTTTAATTAAATGTTTTTTTTACTTAATCCAAAATACCAGAAGTTCTACGACAAAGAAAAGTCTGGCCTTTGCGTCAAGTCTAGTAAATGATTACACGGACACACCCAAGTTAATAATATCATGTTCTTTTATATTAACTTTATTTTATCTTTATGAATTAATTCATATTATCCCATAACTGCATAAAACAGAGCAGAGTCCCGCCAAGATGGCGGCGACTGGCGCCATGTTGTCGCGGGTTTTGGCGCCAAGGTGCCCGCGTTAGGGGGTGCGTTCTGAGGCTGTTGTTACAGTGACCTATTTGCTCAAATGACACAGTACGTACTCCTTTATGACCAGATTGTGTGCACAGCGGCCCTAATGTCTATAGACTTGTCTTGTAATTACTGGTGTTAAACTTGTAGGCTCTGTCAATATCCTTGAGTTTTATGAGTGCTATTTTATTGATTTCTTTGTTTGGTTTCATCTTTCTTTGCTTAATGTAAGGAAAAATCTAATGTGTTGTGAACGTATCTTCATTATTACGCAGGATAGATTTTCTCGGGCAAATATACCATTCTTAGACTGCCAAGTGTGGCAAGTGGCAATGCATCTCTGTATGATCTAGAAACGGCGCATTCAACTGCGTTTAATATTTCTTGTATGTTTAGTTTCCTTACTAAGTACTTAATGACTTTACTAAATGCATTTCTTATTGGCTGAGCATGAAATCATAACGTTGTCTTACAAATGACTTAGGCTTAGTACAATAATATAAAGTTTGGCTTATCAAAATGGAATGGCGGCCAAAATAAAATTTTCACAATGATATCATATGAACTGTAACAATAGTTTCTAAACAGCCTATAGGCTCGCAAGGTTAAGTAGTTGAGTACTTTTGAGTTATTTTGCCCTCGTATAATTAATTTATGACAAAATTATGTATGTATCTGTCATTTAAATCTAGTACGTACATTATTTACAAACTACAAATAGATCTACAATAAAAATATGTACAATTATCAAGAGGGGAATTGCAGGGCGTCAGAAAATTCGTCCACATTACTGTCAATAGGAAAAGTGCACAGAAGGCAGGCAACATTGCCATGTTGGAAGGCAATGCTGGTTCTATCGTTCTTCTAAAGTGCATAGATACCGTTATAACACTTATAATAATAAAATACTTTCAAAGTAATATGTATGTGCCTATATTATGAATAGCAACTTGACGTGTTAGTAAATTTATGCACGATGGATAGAAAGCGAAGAAAAAATGCGCTTTTACGACTACTTATCAATTAACTAACGTTATGTTACTTAACAGTACATAATATGTGTTGAATTATGATGATAAACATCGTACGTTTCAGTCTGATGTGTAATGTATCTTCACTTTTTACCAATTCAAACATCAAATATTGTTTTCGAACTAGCGTAGACTTTGACGAAACGTAGACAGCGCGTAGACCTGTCGTAGACATAGCGCCAATTTTCTTGCAGTTTCGCTACAAATACAAATGAATTCCGACGTGGAAACACTATTGACAAATAAAACCAGCACCAGTAGCGAAGGGTCAATTTTTGTAAGGGGTAAGCCGGAGTACATATCTTTAATTTGATTATATTATTTGTTTATAGAATACTGACTGTGCCATTTTTCAAAGGGAAGCCGGTAGGAATCGAGTTCTATGGAACCTTTGCCACTGATAGGCACATAGTTAGCTTTCTTACTAAAAGGCAACCTATGAGAGGATTTATAACAGAGCTTTTTGTCAACAGAACAAAATTACTACGTATTTATTTTCTTCAAGTTTCTGTCACGGCTCTTAGCATTCCCACATTCCTGTATACATTTTTTGATGTGATTATTTACCTTATCATTTACAATGCGCACTGCTTTGTTTACGTTAGCTGGGACTGCACAAATGTGAGAATGAACTTACTGTTATAATTGTGGATTTTTCTCTCACGAGACATGAATTTAACAATAGGCGGACATCTTCTGCTCATAATACTAAAACTTGTCGTAAACACATAACCCGATAACATACTCACCTACCAATGTGTGTTGCGTTCCGTTGAGCACCTTTACGAACAGCACACATCGCATTCCGTAATGTGCTTCTGCATCCACGGTTGTAGTGGTGGTTCTATTCGCTCTCATGGTCCTCAAATCGGTGCTCTCACAATGGAATACTCCCAATTTATAGGTTGTTCAGTAGGTAGGGTTGAGCCCATGATTTTCTAGCACAAACCTTTTATCTGCCTGTCGTTGTCTTGTTACCCCACTAGTGATTTTCGTCATACCTCTGCATTAAATTACAGTTCAAATGTAGACCTTATTCTCATGAAAATAAATAGCTAAAATGTGTTGTGATGTAACGGTTAATATCAACATTTTAATTAAGTACCAACTAAACTGTTGAACGGTTACCAAAATGCAGTTACCGAGTTTTACATGACTGGTAGTCTAGCACGTGTAGATATTGCAGGTAAATTAAATTAGTCACAGCATGGCTCTTATTTACAGGAAAATTTACAATTGTAATTCATAGTAGGTACAGATATGTAGGTGTGACTGATGACGCTGCACTGCTAGGGACTCTTTTGAATGGGGAATTTTCAGCTCTGGCTGAAAACTAAACTACCCATACCTACACTAAGTTGTAAACAACATACAAATTGAACAGAATAGGTAACTTTTGATTACAACTTCATCTGCATTAAGTTAAGGTTCCGTAGGAAAAACTTTAATGGGAAAAACCTGTAGTTAGTTACCCAATTTCAAAGAAATCTGCTTAATTGTATCTAAATATAAAATAAAAAGAAACCATTAAGTACGGCTGGCATAACCAAAAGCATGAATTTAATGTGCGTAATACGAATACCGAACTTACGCGTTTATGAGGCTCACTAAACAACAGATAACGAACGAGGTAACGACACCTACTTATTATGCTAATGACCCTTCCCTTTAGTGGGCTACAGTTAGAGGCGCACGCGCACGCCTCGTAATGTCATGACAGTACAGTTACCGACGAATCTGGGTTGACCGCCGATTATCATGCACTTCTACACGATATTATAACTGCCTCTTTAGTTTAGTGGTTGCAAGCGCCTGCTGAGCATGCTTTCCTGAGTTCGATTCCCAGGTCAGGCAAAGTGTTATTGGGTTTTATAACCAGGAATTTCTCAGTAGCAACCACCAAGTCTGGTTTTGACTGACCTCTGCCTACTCTTTCGAGGGTTACAGACATGATGTTATGTTGTCCACGATATTTCTATAGCCAGGGAATTTCTATTGCGTACATGATACGTAACTACACTGTGAGTCTATGATGTTTAACTAGAATAATGCGTGAAATGGGTTTACTGAAAACTGAAAACAATAAAATACTTTTCCTGCAACTTTTCCTTGTTTCTTTTACAATTGTGGTAAGAGTTCTATTATGTGTGTAAATGCCTAACCCACAATCATTGTGTAAAGAAAACATTAAGTGGAGTCTATTAAGTCCACATTAAGAATTTCAACGTTTGTGATACAATAGTTCTGATACGCATAAATCGCATATTACATAAAAAATTGTTGGTATTTGTTAGAGTAAACCATAACCAACCTAAGTATATTAATCACGATTAGGACCTCATATAGTAGAGCAGTGTTAATCTGCAGCAAAACAAAGAACAGTTGGCAGTTAATATAATGTTAATACCAACTGATTAATCAAAGACTTCATGCACATAAGTGTATGCAGCGATCGTTTCTACTAATAGCTTTAATAACTCACGTTTGTCTATGAGTAGCTGACTAGTGATGGGTTTAACACGAAAAGAAAAAGAAAGAAAGAAGATCCCTCTTACATTTTGGCGTTACGCAAATTTTTAACAAAAATGTATTCTATTATTGTAAAAGTGTAGGACATTTATGAGATAAAAAATTTTTTTTAAGGAAATTAGAAGTCCCAAATTGAGTTTTTCCTAAACACGCATCGGGAGAATGATTATATTATTAAATAAAAAAATAAGTTATCTAAAATTCGCTTTATTATTATTGTAATAGAGAAAACGAACTATTTTGACTAAGTAATTATTATTTCAAGCAAAGAACGAAAAAAAAATCAGAGACAAAATAAAAAAAAACTCGGGCTACTAGTAACTAGAACGCGGTTTGAGTGTGACGATGGTTAATATTACTTACTTAACCTTTCAAAGTATGCTAAAAGAATCAATGCGGAAAAATAGGTTACTGTTGGAAATGGGAACAGAGGGTAGCCGTTTTATTGCACACAGACATAACATGTAACATGTGATATGTGATTTGTTTGAAACATGACCCACTCTGACATACCTAGTTACATATTTAGCTTTATAGATGATCAGAGATCAGTTTTGAATGTTTTGGTGGATCAGAAAGTAGCAGGCTTATGGGATTTTTTTGATAAACTATCCTATTAATTTCTTATAAAGATTTATATTGCTTAAAGCCTTAGTGAATATTGAATATTATACTAGCCGATGCCAAGAGGTATCGTGTTACTTGTGCTGGGTTGAGGAGGTTAGGTAAGCGTCGCTCCATGTTAAAATACTGATCTTGAGTTAAATTCAGTTAGACTGGAAGCCGTCCTCAATATAGTTAGGGAAGGCTAGGCAGATAAGGAATAACAGGTGATTTCAGCGCTTGAAGATGAAAATAAAAACCTACATGCATTACTTTACAGGCAAATCAAATTAAAAAGGCCATCACTAAACAGTATGTACTCAATTCGTGTGCACCTTAACAATGCACCATACACCGAGTGCGTTGACGCGATAAATGCGTGACACGCCTTATATTTTTACTCTGTACCAAACGATTGCAACCACCCATTTTATTTCCATTGCCCGCCAAGTAAGAAATGTTCGAAAGAAAATCTTCGTAAAAGTAGCAATGGTGTTCTGATCATTTTGTTTGTACTACATATATGTTGTCGTTTTTGGGTCATGGTTTTAGTACGATTAAGCTTATGTTTGTACACGTTTCATACGGTTAACTAAGAGTATGTAAAGTACTTGTGGTATGGAGTAATAACTGAAACCTGGAATTTTCTTGTACCTATATAAAAAGTATTAAATACTTGAGATCGGCTTATTATATCTAAGTTAGCATGTAATTTTGTAAAATAATAGGAACCATGCTTTGATATAACTCCATTTTCTAGTTCTTCCACAAATAAACTTTATCTCTCGCAAAATAAAATTTGTTTTTTTGTAAAAAATCAAAGTTTTACTTACGGAATCCGTTAGGGGAGCAATTTTGACGGTTTCAACGTCGACTTCACTCAAAAACTCCCTGGAATCGGGCGCAATGGTTACCCAGTCCGCGTACAAATTCTCCAATTGCTCCACTTTTAGTTTTTATATCGATTACTATTTACTATTATTATCTCAGGTAACAAGAACGATAAAAACTTTAAATAATGCAGCCCTAAAATAACTTTTATCAATTCAATAGCAAAAGAAAAGCGCGCGTGCTTCTATTTTCAAATTTGACTTTTCGTGTGTCAAGTGTTTTTTTTAAATAAGCGCAATGAAACTCATATTTTTCGGCATAGTTGTCGTGAAGTTCGTGATACGAGGAATAGAAGACTAATCCAAGATTCTCTGCAGCAGTGAGTCAGTTGTCTCAACGACGGATCGCACTTAACCTGCGACCTTAGCCACGACTTCTAATTTGACTCCTGCGTTGACCCCGGACATTATCCCATGCTAGCTTGTATACCTGTTATTTCCTGTCAAATGTATTAATGATTATTATTCTTTTGAGACATTCACACATTTTTAGGAAAATTGAAATCGATTCGACCTTAAAATCGGCTCTTTTGGTTCCTTTTAAAATGAATTAGTCCCGACCGTAATTAACAGGAAAACTCACACATTTTGTTCGCGGTTTAAACTTCAGGTCACTTGTGTTACCGCTAGACAAATAAGGCATCTGTTATCATCACTGATGGGCTAGTCCCAATTACCTACCTAATACGTAACAAAATAAGGATAAATCTGCAGTATCTATCCTAATACGTACCACCGCATGTGTCTGCCTATATTATGAGTTATAATAACCTACCATAATGTATGACGTTTGTTTGTTTGATAGTGAAAACCAATAAAACTATCCTTAATAAGTAGCTACAGCCTATAGCTGCTGACGTTCTATAACTGCCCATAATGCTCACTAGATTATAATCGGCCTAGCCTTTTACCAACAATGGTGAATACCACCAGATGCAGCTGAATTTTTTAAATGGTCTCTGGATACACCTAGTACTTTTTATTGTGTATGTTTAGCCAATGAATATAGCCTTTAAGAAACTGTTGTAGCTTGTAAGAAGTGTGTGTACCTACATAATATTCATGCAAAGCCTCATGTCTCTTTCATTTGTCTTCACTTATATCAAAGCAGTATTCTTCTGGCTACGAAGTCTACGATGACTACCATAGTGTTTTCCTCGAACATGACAGACTTCGGACTTTGTCCTGTGACGGGGCTGATGAGTTGACCGACTGACATTTGACGTCATTAGAATTCCCAATTAAAGATGAGTTTCAAAATATTAACATGGTAATAATGTTTAGGTTCCACTCACTTGGCGTCGGTTGAAATAACTATTATTCTATGGCCAATCAAAAATCAGCCAACTTAGAAATATTCGCTAGATTTTCCAACGATGTCATTTCAATGTGTTGAACGAGGATCATAAACTGATTAGTTTTGCAGCGATATACGAGGAGGCTCTCTTTGGGCAAGGTTAAGCCAGCTCGTTGGGTTGCCGATATCGTCAAAGTCGCGGGAAACACCTGGATGAGGGACGCACAGAACCGGGAAATGTGGCAGAAAAAAAGGGAGGCCTGTACCCAGCAGTGGGTGATTCCGGGCTGATATGATGATACGAGGAGGAAAATAAAAACGCACATAATTTCACATTAATTTATTTCAAAATAATAATTATACATTAGAAAATTAAGTCTGACATACAAAACAGTTCTACAACTAACTTAGGAAGAAGGTGGGAAATTGAAAATGTTTTGCGCGAGAGCATGTTTTTGGTCGTCAATTTAGGGTTCGATTTTGTTTGTAATAATTTATTTTATCGAATAGTGATAAAATGATATTTTTTGCTTAATGTACAATGTGTGTGTCTATGTATTATTTTTGTCGTAATTCGAAATATTCTATAGATAATAGATAAAATCCCCAAATCTTAAC
Source organism: Noctua janthina (assembly GCA_963576755.1). NCBI lineage: Eukaryota > Metazoa > Arthropoda > Insecta > Lepidoptera > Noctuidae > Noctua > Noctua janthina. The sequence goes on from OY755055.1 coordinate 15,180,659, forward strand.
TCAGGATTAAAACACTCGAAGGGATTTCATCAGACAATAGAGGGTCGTTCGTAAAACACTTAGCTGTACTTATAATTAAATAAAAAATAAGTTTATTTACGTTTAGTACTAGGTTACATCTCCTTGGTAAAGTGTATGACGGCCAGTGCGGTGTCTAACAGGTACACCGCTCCGTTGATCACGCAGAGTGCACCGAGAGCCAAACCGACCTGAAACATTACAATAATGACAAATAAATAGAAATAAATTGAAGCAAAGAACTCTATTTGCAAGATGGGTATAAAATATTAGAAGACGCCGAAAAGGTCGCAGTTCATACAGGGTGTAAGGGACAGCCATCCACAAACTGATGGAGTGAATTCAGAACATCATGAACTAAGATGACCGGTACAAGAAATTATTTCAGGAATGTTATGGGAATCCAACAAATTTGATTTCTTTTATTTCCTCATACGCAATGTATCATTACCGTGGCAAAACGCACGTAGCGAACGGCAAGCGCGACGACGAGTTCGATGAACTCTTTAGCTAGGCAGGAAGTGAACAGCTGATTTCACGCGTTAGAGTATTTCAACTTCCATTGTTGGACTTTTTATTTTAACCGTATTATTTACATAAATCGAGTGCTGAGTACAGTGAATGTTATTTTACATTGAAATAAAGATATAGTAACTGAAAAAAAAAATTGTCGGAGAAAAATTCCAGTGGAATATGGTTCAAAATAAGGAGCTGAATGCACCCAGCCAGTTTATAGTCGCCTTTCATCTTTAGCACAGGATAAGTAACGATGCAAAATAGGCATGAAGATGGATGACACTGTGATTGACTAAATTCTCTACGCAGGGTTTGCGTATAAAATATTAAAAATTAAATGGGTATTGCCAAATAATTAAGTGTAGTTAGGTACTCGGAGTTTTGTGTTTGGTGAAACTAAAACCGAATACATTTTTTCCTGCAAAAATGGATTGGTTTTCAAAAGCGAACCAATCCATCTCACACACACACACTAACAAAAGATCACGTGCGTTGCTTGTGAACACTAGATAGTGTTCACAAGCAACGCGTACAAAAACATCATAGCATTGTGATTTGTTTGAGGTTTTGTTTAGTGATGAATCTTAAAAGTAGTACAACTGGGTACTGTACCTGTTTCTCTGCAAACACGAACTGGTACTGGTGCTCTCCCTGGTAGCCGCCCCAGTAGTGCAGCGCCACAGCACCCACCGCGATCCATAAGAACACTCCCACGAAATTCATCACAATCTCTGACAATGCCCTGAAACATTTTTTGAATAATTAGCTACATGATCTCTAAGAAAGGGGAGGGGAGAATATGGAAGAAGAAAACTGCACTGTTCCCTAAGTTGGACTATACCTAGTTGAGATTTTTTTTAAATTCGACTGACAGTTTTTGAGATATACGCGGACAAACATACTTTAGAAATTTGGAACGCATGTTTAGAAGCTGGTATTGACTAATATATACAAAAAATTTGCATTTCTGACAATATTACATACACACGGGTCGAACTGAAACTTCCGTTTTTTGAAGTCGGTTAAAAAAGACACCTTTCTGCCGAAAATAGAAAAAAAAACTACAATATAACGTTTGGCGTTGTGTCATGTCATCCTTATGTCATGGCTGCCTGAAGTCATCTCCCCAAATACCTAAGCAAAAAAATACATACCTCTTATGTTCAGTGGTGCCAAACAGGAAAGTAATGATTTGCACGAGCGTGTAAATGAGGTACCCCACGATGACTCCCGAGGCCACGATCTCAGCGTCAGGATTCTTCTCCTCATTGAGGTTCCAAGTACCGCCGACACCCAGGAACTCGCCATTGTAACCCGTTCGGTAGAGGACCAAGATTATTATGTTTAGGACCTGTGGAATTTAGGGGAATAGATCAGGGCAAGAATCTGTTGTAGTCGATTGATACACCATAAGATAATCAGCCTATATAAACGTCCCAACTGGGGCAAGAACCTCTTTACCAGGACCTGGACCGCAATTTACCAGAATTGACTGTACGGGTTGGTGGATGTCTCATCGCCTATGAATTTTCGGTTCTGCGACATGCCTGTCGTTTCTTCACGATGTCTTCCTTCATCATTTCGACAGTGGTGATAAAATAAATTCTTAACAGAATGTGTCGTTGGTAAAGATCTCAACATGATGGATCTGTTAATAGTTAACTAATTAATCTTTAAGATGTTTACTTAGCTGACTAATCCTCAAAAGGTCGCAAAAGTCAACGAGATCTTAGAAATATTGAATATAATTAGAAACTTGCTGAGGATATCCTGAAAATGTGGTCGTTAAACTCATCATCTGCCTAGCCTTTTCCCAACTATGTTAGGGTCTGCTTCCAGTCTAACCGGATGCAGCTGAATACCAGTAATTTTACATGGAGCGGCTGCCTATCTAACCTCCACAACCCAGTTAGTACTAGGTAATACGGTACCCCTCGGTAAGACTGGTTGTCAGACTATTTGAACCACTGACTACCTGTAACAACTGTCAAAGATCTACAAATGACAGCCGGGACCAACGGCTTGACGTGCTTTACGAAGCACGGAGGAAACTATGACACGTACTTCTATAAAACTATTTAAAGTATATTTTTTGAATTAATGTAGCCTTTAAATGTAATATACTTATTGGCAATAATTAAGTGAGGTTAACCTTTCCTTAACGGATGTTAAGGAAAGGTTAACCTAACATTTTTTGTCTACTTTGTGGTCTAGTTAAACTATAACATCCTCAAAACCTTATTTAGTTTACCCATGTTATTGGTCGAGTCCAAAATTCATTTCGACAAAATAGACTCGTCCTAAGTAATGACTTCCTAGTTTTTCTCTAAAACAATGTTATTCATCAGGTAGAAGCTGTACTTCCTGTTGTTAAGCCTGTTATCGTCACTTCCGATGTGACTAGTTAATCAGTGGGCAGTGGGTGCTACCGAAGACGACGTAGTTATGAACTGAGTCATAGATAATGTTAAGACGAATTTCTGCTTATATGTTGATAATTTTCATGACGAATTCGTTTCAGGCTCCCATTTGTATCCGGTATTATTTTTGGCGTGTTAATTTAGCTATTCTATTTTGGTACATATGTTACTACTAATATACCGGGTGTAAATAGACCCTTCACATATCCGTCAACCAAGCATTCTGTAACTAAGTAACTTTACGCAAAAATTATTGCTGGGAGTCGAATTTTTTTTTGGGGTGAAAAATCACGTTTTATTGTTTGGACTCGATGGAAAGCACTCATAGCATTGTGCTGATGAATAGATTGAATAATGCGGGGGTCGTGGAGGTGTGTAAAGTAAAAATCTTACATTAAAAACATGTATTTAAAAAAAAACTTGTGAAAAAGTTGGAACTTTGTCCTCCAATAACTCTGTAACTAGAAGGTTCCCAGGTATGATCTAGAACAAAAAAATGATCGCAGTGACGAGGAGAACAAGTGCCTTTCGTTTATGTTAAGGGTCTATTTACACCCTTTAGATGCGAAAGTTTTGATGGATGTTTGTTACTCAATCACGCCAGCACGGTTGAACGGGCTTGGATGAAATTAGGCACAGAGTTAAATTATAGTCTGGTATAGCACATAGGCTATTTTTTTCACTCAACAAAATTTCCACTCGAACGAAGTCGCGGGCAACAGCTCATTAAATTATATTAAAAATGGATAGACTGTACAAAAACTGTGACACAGCTCTTTTACAATATTGTCATAGAATGGTAACTACATAAGTTTTTCACTTGAAATATAAAATGTCTCATACGAGACTTTCAGCTTTTTTTTTATTTAGCAAATACCTATTTTGCACATTTCGTCCATAACACATCACGTTAGTTAGTTTTGTACCAGCTTAGTCAGTATTGAGTCTCCCATAAAGACATAACAGTGAATAAAAAGAAAAATAAAATCAGCCATTTATCCAAAACATGGAAACCCTCTTAGCAGTCGTAACTTAGTAATTTAGTAACAAAAACTTAACTGCCACCACTTAGTTAACTTAATTATTGTTATTTCCGTGAAAATTTAAAACTTGTGCAAATAATCACAATCAAATTGATATCGTTACATCGTACAACAGTTTGTGTGTCACCAATCGATAAGATACCGTATCGGAGAATTCTGATAATCGTCCACATAGTCATTATATTTCCAGTTATGAGAAATTCTGCCTTTGTGTTTTATGCTGTAGACGGATCTTGTAAGACACTGTTTGGCTTATTGCCTGTTTCTGAGTAGGTAAATGACGTTTAAACATTCCAAGTCCTGTTCATTCCCTTGGGGGACGCCGTAGTCATATTGCATTGTACATACAGGGTGTAAACAGACCCTTCACATAGACGTCAACCAAGCATTCTGTACATCAAACTAAATAACTTCACGCAAATATCATTGCTGGGAATCGATCTCTTTTTTTTGGGGTGAAAAATCACGTTTTACAGTAGGACTCGATGGAAAGCATTCAGAGCATTGTGCTGATGGATGGATTGAATAGTACGGGGGTCGTGGAGGTGTGTAAAGTAAAAATCTTACATTAAAAACATGTATTTAAAAAAAGACTTGTGTTAAAGTTGGAACTTTGATCCCCAATATCTCCGTAACTAGAAGGTTCCCAGGTATGGTCTAGAACAAAAAAATGATCACAGTGACGGGGAGAACAAGTGCCTTTCGTCTTTGTTAAGGGTCTATTTACACCCTTTATGATTGATTTGTTATGTTATTTAAGATTTGGGTAACTATAGTTAAGTTTTGTTCGTTGGTGTGTTTTGTTAAATGCCTCATTGATCTAGTGGTCACAAGCGCGACTGCTGAGCATGAGGTCCTGGGTTCGATTCTGGAATTTCATAGTAGCAGCCAGGAAGTCTGGATTTGCGCCCGGTTGATGGCAATAGGCTCGCCGCCTATTATATGGGAATTAAACATAACTGGCGAAGTGTGGGTGTACTACTAGGTACACCTCTGCTTAATCCTTCGGGGATTACAGGCGTGATGTTATGTTATGTGTGTAGTTAAGTTTAAAATTTTTAAATTCGAGCGCAACATTATATGTAATGTTGCGTATTGAGTATGAATATGAATGGCAATAAAAGTAAGGGAAGACCAATGAAACGATGGATGGAGCGAAGTTGCGGTCGCTAGTCATATATAAGGTCTATCTTTTCATACACGAAATATTTAAGAGTAACTTCTATAAGTCGTAAATTCACCATAGCAACGAAAAAAAAATATCTGAGTGTTTTTTTTTACGAAATTATTATAATTCTAAAAAATTTTGAGACTTTTGCATAAAACCTTTACTCCCATATTCTAACAAGGACAGTAGGTAAATACGACGTAGTAAACTAGCGTAATGGATGCTTAAAAATAAGGAGCCAGTATTTATTTTGTGGGTCTAGTAATTTTAAATTCTTTATTTTATATAAAAAATATACTCCGATAAAAAAAAATCCCTTGAAATGGCTTTGTTACAGCTGTTAGATAAATTTTCAGGGAATCCCTAAAAATATTTCGTGTATGAATAGTTAGACCTTATATGCAATAACAGTTTCATACGTTCAATAAGTCAAACCTAGACTTCGTGAGCACCTAAACCAGTCATATGCATAAACAGTTTCATGCATCTAATAGTTCTAGGGAAAAAGCGTGCAGAAATGTAAGATTGGTTCTAAAAGGAAGGTCAAGTTCTCTAATTGTTCTACAATTGTGACTTAATTGGTTGCGTGAACTTTACCATAAAGTAAACACGTGTGCATATATGGGTTAGTTATTATGTGGTGAAAGTAGGTGCAAACTAGACTTGCACGGATTCTCTTGTAAGGTGACCAGAGGACACTTAGGGTTAAACTCTGTACGGGGTGTAAGGGACACCGACGCGAAAACGGTTACCACGTATTCTGTACATCATTCTGAGCCCCCACATAGAAATTTTTCATCGGTTATTAAAAAAAAACAGCAGTTCCATACATTTTGACCGTGTAGGTATTGCACTTTTGTAGGAAAGCTGATTTTTTTTAATAAGCCATGAAAAATTACTATGTAGGCTCAGAATGAGGTACTGATTACGTGGTAACCGTTTTCGCGTCGGTGTCCCTTCTACACCGTAAAGCGTCTCTCGTCTCTCTGGTGATTGATCGCATCTCCTCTCCTTTTCGCTCCTCTCTATTTCGTGGTAGTTCGGTGCGTCGGGGCTTAGGCCATCGCTTTGAAAGCTTTTCGTATTTCTACAACTACTCGAACTTTTCGGTATCTTATGTCAATTCAATTTTTTTTTTGGCTTTTGACAAAATGAAAGAAAGACGTATTGTCTGATTTCGAAGCACGATGCCTGTTTTTCCACTTTGATGACTTTTTGTACTGTCTCCAAGCAATTAGAGAAAAGTATTCAGTATTCACTTGGAACTTGTAAGATTGAAATGAGTGATACAAATTAAAGCTTGAGAAAAAAAAATCGTAGTATCATCTCAGACCGAATAAAACTGTTGAGAGCGCTGTCTTGGTTCTTTATTTGGTCTGAGAGAATCATTTATGAATTGTGAACTACCCTATTCAATACTACCTTCCTAAAATAACATAGACGTGCCATGAAATTAACCTTGTCCATAAAAGAATCATGACTCCAAGCCATCGGTAGGCAAAATAATTTAAACAATACTGGCGGAAATATTTCAACCGCACAAAAGATTGATAAAAACTTATTCTTGAGATGTTTATTATCAGATCGATTTGTTGACATTGAGTATTGTGTGACGTCACGGTGAAATCATTGCCACTCGAACAAAAACAAATCTTGCTTAACAAGGCAAATATCTGGAAGTATAAGAAAATATTTTACGGTTAACTAAACTCGATTGTCTCCAGATAGATCGCATGTATTGCTGGTTAAGTGAAAAAAATAATAATTACCAACAGCAAATGATCTCTGTGGCTATTGTTTCATTAATAATTTTGTTTATTCCTGAAATATACAAACACACACACACACACACACACACACACAAACACACACACTCTATACACACATACAACACACTAACACACACACACGAACACTATATTTTAGCGGTTTTCACTTTTTAACATCTGTAAAAAGGCATCGTCATCATAATCATTTCAGCCGAAAGACGTCCACTGCTAGACATAGGCCTCCCCCAGCGGATCCCTGCAACCTTTACCAGGTCATCGGTCCACCTAGTGAGAGGCCTTCCAACGCAACGTCTTCCGGTTCGCGGTCGCCACTCCGGAACTTTTCGGCCAAGGCACTACATACTTCAATAATACCGTCGATAACTAATCGAACAAATAGCAAAACCTTTGTGTCATTAGAAGTTCACGACCTATGAAATGAAATATTTAACTAACCCTTTGCGTTATTACTCATTAAGATCTTAGTCATGACTATGTAAAGATTGGCATTCATTAGATAAACCTAGACCACACACAGACTTTCTTATCAATCCACATTCTCATGTTTGTCAGGAGGTAAATTAATGTTAATCCTATTTATACGCTATAAAGATTCTAGTTCATTTAATTATCTGAGTCAGGTTGTGAAGTTGTAGCTTCTAGTCTTCGTTTAGTTATCCTCACTTATCTGACTAATATTATAAATGCGAAAGTTTGTGAAGATGGATGGATAAATGGATGTATGTTAAATTATCTTTCATTCATCTTCAAAAATCTCTTTCACACAAAAACTTCTAAACGAATTTGGATGAAATTTGGCACACAGGTAGTTTATTACCTAGAGTAACACATAAGAAACTTTTTATCCCGGTAGATGATCCCGTGGGGCAGTCACCGAACTTCACGCGGACGAAGCCGCGGGCACAAGCTAGTAATATTATAAAGAGGAAAGATTTGTATGTTTGTAACGAATAAACTCAAAAACTCCTTGACCGATTCTAAATTCTTTCCATTAGAATGCCACATTATCCCTGAGTAACATAGGATATATTTATTACTAGAAAAAATTAGGGAGGTGGGTAATTAGGGGAAAATAAATGTCCACCCTTGCGAATCCGGGACGGGCCGCTAGTCACGAATAAATATGTAATTTGCATATTTCGATAAATTATACTAATTGGTCCGTGCAATCTGTAGGAAAAATAGAACCCTAACCATATATAAATACTTAAAACTGTTGAACTTCATAAATATTTTAATGTTGTGGTTAGTAAATAAACCATTATGAATCTTGTTAAAGATGCTTCATTAATATAAACTTCCTTTAAAATAACTCCTCTGTTTTCGATACGACCTATTCTAAATATGCGTCAGGGTGTCAAGAGTGACTGACTAGTCAATCCAGGTGGTTACCTAAAAGACCAAAACTATGCCGTATAAGAGGCCCAACTGTATTTTCAATTATGCCACTAATGAGGATTTTATACATCTGTTGGATATGTCACGATTTATTCTCTTAGCCTCGTACATTATGTGGGCGACGATGGGTTTCGTGCAATAATAATACACTGTGTGCGATACACTGTTTCTATTAAACTAACAAATTACTTGAATTTATAATTTAACACAATAACACGGGGCACAATAAATCGGGTAAACATCAGGGCTCTGTAGAAGCACGCTGTGGTGAGGGTAGGCTGGTAAACAGGTCGCGTGATGTCACCACTGGCGCGCTTGCGATTCATTTTATGTCCGTACAAATGACCGGATCCGACACATCTTATAATTAAGAAGTGGGTGATAATTCGGTGAGTTCCAATAGTATTCGTTTGACACTAATGACCCCCGCATCAATCATCAATGGATTGCGTCTGAATTATTTCATCGTTACATTATTGACCCGTGATGTGATGCCGGCTCGAAATCGCGCTTTAATTCCACTATCTTATTACTACGTCATTTATATTATTGTGTCAATGTAAGATCTCTTTTTGCTTGATAATGTAAACGTTAATTACGAGTATGTACAAAACAACGATCTAAAATGGAGGAAGTTCAAAGACATGCTACTTGAATCGACATTTCCAAGGCCCTTATTGGCACATCAAACTTTTCTCTGGCTTTTTTCCTGTGGCTTTTATCCCACCTGCGTATTTTAAGTTATACCGTTACAGCCTCTCCAAGACTTGGTCCTCTTCAAGATTATTGTTGTTTTCTGCCGTCATTTTCTCAGCTGTTACTGATAGTAACGCTTTACTTACCATGTCTAAACCATCTCTTGTCTGAATATAATTAAGGACTTGAATAATATTGCGTCGTTGGTCGGTGGTCGCAAGCGCGACGGCGGAACATGAGGTCCCAGATACGATTTGGGCAAAGTGTTATTGGGTTTTTTCCATCAGGAATTTCTCAGTAGCAGCCACGGAGTCTGGATGTGTGCCCGATTTATGGCAATAAACTCGCCCCCTATTACATGTGGGTGTACTAATAGGTACACCTCTGCCTAACCCTTGGGGGATTACAGGCGTTATATCATTTCTCTAACTGCACCTTTCCCAAAGTCATATCAGTTGCAAAAATTGCCCGATACGCCTGAGCATTTGTGTTAAACTGCATCTGTCTGTTCATCTCATTTGCCATGCTCGCGCCAAGGTCCGGGATAACGACAATTAGCTGATATAATGATTACTCATGGGTCAGGAGTCAATGGTTAACACTGACTTGACTTCGGGAGCTGTAGAGTAGTGACGAATTAGGGAAGACTATAGTTTTTAACCGACTTCCAAAAAGAGGAGGTTATCAAGTCGACTGAATTTTTTGTTTATGTTCAGCTATATCTTCGCCAATTGTGAACCGATTTTGATGGTTCTTTCTTTTTTGGAAGAATATTATTACGCGGTGGTCCCATTTTAAATTTGGTGAAGATCTGATACTGATCTTCGGAGATTTGCAATGGAACTCTTCAATAATAGACAGCAAATCTGTCGCGATGGCTGCAATCGCTTGGATGTTTATTGTTTACACAATATCATAACATAACATAACGGCTGTATGCTCTGAGGGGTACGCAGATGCGTACAGTGCACCCAGATTGCGACAGTTAGGTACCTATATTAACTTCCATTATTTTTTGCAAAAAAGATTTTTTATAGTAACTGTGGTAGAAATGTTAGTACTGTCCTATAGCCCGTTCTTCCAGAATCTTTTTAACCAATTTCAGAAAGCGGTTCTCAATTCGACTGCATGTTCTTTTTTCCTAACTACGGTAAGGTAAAAACAAAGGTTTATGATTTTAGCAGTCTATGATTTTCTATTTTATCTATTTTCTAGTCTATGGTTTATGATTTTAACGTTTTGTTTGTATTTTATGATCTTTGACCTATTTCGATGATTCTTTTTTCACTATAAATACAAAATTTTGTACATTTTATTCGACTCCAATAAATGCAGTAATGTTTTTCGTTCTTGTACTAAAATCACCTTTTCATCTGATAATGAATGTCATTGTCGCCATCTCAATCCGCAAACAATTTAAACAAAACTCCACATTTCCTCTCCAAACGTGTCATCGATCTAGCTTTTCCTGCGCACCATCTAAACATCCTGCACATGTCTGTCCGTCTGTACAACTCTCTACTCTTCGCCAGCAGCTGACAATTACGACCAATAAGTAGCAACAGCTCTAATTAGTACTGACAGGAAAGATCCGAGGATGCACTCACTTCCTGTGCGAATCACGTTCAGATGATTGTGCTGATTTTTTATTAGTGTTAATTAACCTTTTAGTGTGATAAATAATGTTCTATATAACAGCTGCGTAGAAAATGAGGGGGGGGGGAGGGGTAATGGAATCTGGTTTTCGGTTTTGCAATTAAGTACTTGTAGGGATTGAGCATAAGCATTTGTGTTAAACCATTGATGACTGTTTTTCACTGTTTGTAATTGAATCCTACTAATATTTAGGTTTGTGAGGATGTATGGAAGTCTGAATGTTTGTTACTCTTACACGCAGAAACCACTGAACGGATTTGAATAAAATTTAGCACACAGATACTTTATAACCTGGATTAACATATAAAATACTTTTTATTCCGATTATCGAACTCCACGCGGGTAAAACCACGGGCATAAGGTAGGACAATATATAGAGATTTTGATACATAGTGGCAGATGAAGAAGGAATATTATAAATACTAGGACCGTAAACGAACCCTGATTACGTTACGAAAAGCTTAATAAACATAAAGTGTGTGTCTGGTACCATATTGTTCCTACTCTCGCAATCTTATAAGTCATATCAACAGACTTCTGAACAATCGTGAAATTCAAAGTCAACAATGAAACTAGCAAAGTACCTCAATATTCCGAAGTTACAGAGCGAATCGATCACGTACGTAATGTGGCACGTAATGGGCGCATTCAAGGTAAATAGCGTCGATTTGATTGTCTTCGTCGCTGGGGAGAGCCATTGTATGCGTGTGCGCATGATCGAGATGTCATGCATCTGTAATGTGGGTTGGAACATGCGTGTCCGAAATAAGCTTCTATTATTGAAAAAATATAAAGTATCTAGTAGACATACAAGGTGTCCACAGACCCTTCAAAAGCCGTCAACCAAGCATTCTGCACATCAAACTTTAACATTAAACTTGCATTTAAAAAAAAAACTTGTAAATAGGTTGGAACTTTAACCAAGGACCAACTGGAAGGTCAAGTATGGTCTAGAACAAAAAAAAATATCGCAATAATGGGGCGAACAAGTGCCTTTCGGCTTCGTTAACGGTACTTTCACACCCATTAGTATGGCAATAATATCAAAGCAGAACTTGTAAAGTAACTCAGTTAAAAGAAGGTCATACTTTAAAGGATCAATCAAATTTTTACGATAATTTGCGGACCTGTTGCGGACACCGGACACTTACAGATACTTTATATTTATAGAGCTGATGTTCCATACATTTTGATCGTGTTAACGTTGTACTTTTCTTGCTACCAAAAAACACAAACCTACTATAGACCGACCGCTTTAATTAGTCCTCCGCCTTGCCCCATCAAAGGCACATTAAGCGTCCACAAAGTCCTAACAATATCCCACAGGTTATTTGCTTTAAAATAACCATAATCCACGTAGGTATTACGATACTAATTGAACCAATACATGACGAACCTTCAGAATATTCCATTAAACCTTCGTGAGGACTCATTCAAGCGGTCAGTCTATAAAAAACATTTTCCGAAGTACTTACTACATTCCCTTACAGTATGAATATTTAACCTGCCATATTGTTTAGTTATGAGGAGTGTTATGAGGAGCTCGTGGCTAAGTAATAACAGCCGCTCGGATCGATATTTAGGTTAAGCCGCGCTTGCCTAGGTTGGTCTGTTGATGGGTGACCACCCATTACATACCGAGTTTCCTCCGTGCCTCGGAAAGCAGGTTAAGCCGTTGGTCCCGGGTGTCATTTGTAGATCTTTGACAGTCGTTATAGGTAGTCAGTGGCCCAAAAAGTCTGACAACCAGTCTTACCAAGGGGTATCGTATTACCCAGTACTAACTGGGTTGTGGAGGTCAGATAGGCAGTCGCTCCATGTAAAATACTGGTATTCAGCTGCATCCGGTTAGACTGGAAGCCGACCCCAACATAGTTGGGAAAAGGCTAGGCAGATGATGATTGTTTAGTTATGTATGCAATATGCATTTAAGGTGCAACTTTCACTGCTAAGAAAGCTTGTGATATCGCCAATTTAGAAATTACTTTCGAACCAAACACTACAATCACATTCTAGAAATAACAGACTATCAGTTCCATGCTATTTACGTAGCTGAAACCTATATTATTATTGTGTACCTATTCTGTTTCTAACCGACTTCAAAAAAAGAGGAGGTTCTCAATTCGGCAGTTATTTTTCTTTACCTCATAACTCCGTCATTTATGAACCGATTTGAAAAAAATATTTTTTTTATGTTAAAGGATATACTTTCCGATTGGTCCCATAGAAATTCATTTTCTACAAAACTTTGTATAATATTGTGTCTCTTGCATCGCAGTAAACTTAAGGAATAGGTACATTCCATTCCACCAACATTGTTTCTATGATTCCCATACGAAGGCAAGCATGACTCACCCTAAGAGCAATTCAGTCCCTAAACATCCAGGTTTTGTATTCAGACCATGAGCTCATTAGTCATAGCGTTACTCAGTAGTGTTGTACCTTCGTTCGCGCGGTGAGTAACGTGTTATCAGATAATGTTGTTTGTTCTACTGTTTTGCAATGTGCTCTGCGGTTTGAGGGCGTAGGACAAGATGAGTAGGAGGACGTGGCACGTGACTGGACGACAGTCCACAAAATGAGTAGGAGGACTATATGATCCCTTTTTTGCACGTGAATGATGACAACTCTGTGAGCTAAGAAGCTACACGTGCAATTTTAAAGTACCTATCCTCTGTGGCTGGACGACGTAAGTCGCAGTCCATACAATGAGTACACGGACTTGTACGTGAATCGTCATTGATGACTTAATTCTGAGCTAAGACACGTGAAATAAGTGATATTAACAGTACCTACGGTTAAGCAATTCCACTCATCACAATTAATACTTGTAAACGACTTAAATAAGCGCTGCTTTTCCATGTAATTTCTTATTCAATGCAGAGAGAAGGTCATTACAACTTTTTTTTTAAACGGTCATGAATAATTAGGAGAAACTATGAATGAATTAAGTACCACTGGTATAGTTCAAACATATAAAGCAAATCTGAGAGCAGTTAATGTTGAAATAACTGCTGAATATAAAACTAATTTAATTACCACAAATTGGCAGGCTATTGATGATGTTCTCATAGCAAATTAGAATGTTTCAAGGAAGACGTTTGGTTTAATTAAGATGTGTGATTTGGTTAACGCTAACATCCTTAAAACCATGAGGTATTTAAGTAATCATGGTCAAAGATCTTATAAGATCCTACTGGATTTCGAACGTTGAAAAATCTTGTCCAGACACTCGAGTTTTTGATATTGTTTAGGGGCAAATGAAATCATTTGACAATAAATTCATTGAAGATTTGCTCCCAACGATTGTGAAAGACTTAGAAAGAAACCCTTAATTTCAAGTGTTGCAAACATTCCGTTGGTTAAAAGAAACAGTAATTAAAAAAGAAATGCGATACTATAACGTTGTATCAAGTAGGTGCGGTTATCACGTTATCAGTTTGATAGGGAATGAGGCCGCTAGGGCCGATTAACCTTAACGTTAATGCACATACTCACGTCAAATAAACTACGACTAAAGAATCCACAGGTGACGTTATTTTAATCATGGTTAGTGTGACATATTGTGAGGACAGTGCGATGGCTGTAAGAATTGGGGAAGACCAAAGAAACGATGAATGGATGTAAGAAAGATGATACGTTAAAAGAGACTAATAAAGTGTGTGGAAGAAGTAAATAATGTGGCGAAATTGAGACCAGAGCAGTGATGATGATGAAGATTTCTTGAGACCGTACACAGACATCCATGTCAATGATCGTATTTATTTAGATCTGTAATGGGTTGACAAACTAAAGCTACTATTAGTGATTTATCTCTTTGGCATCGATCATTGTTATCAATGCTTATCCTTTTAGCAATATTGATTCATCGTTTTGTAATGAATGTAAGTGTGTTACCTATTACCAATTTATTGACACTTACTACATGCCCACGACCTGAAATGAACCACGTGGCAGCTTAATTTATCTTGACTGATTTTTCATGAGTAGGTACTTAGGAGCTGCTATTATATATTATAGTTTTGCTATCACTTACGTTATTGGCATCTAATTCCATTCAGTAGATATCTACTATCAACAAGTGCTTGTATTTTATCAGTACCCTGACATGACATCATTTATAAGCAGAAAAAGCGACACTAAAATACTTTTTTAAATATTTATTACTATTCTAGTTCCAATTCCAAGTCGTGTGTACTTAAACTGATTCATTTTCTTTGTTCCTGGAATTATGTACCACTTTACATGAATAGATTATTGTTTATTTATTATAAAATTACATTTATTTAATTTGATGTCTCATGCTTTAATCGATAGTTACTTTATTGTTGTTAAAGGCGGCACAAAGGTTTGTTCCATTATTATTATGTGTATAATTAATTAATAAGTATCTATAGGTACCATGTGCACCTACTTTATATGGGGGGTTTTACCAACCATAAATGCAGTTTTAATTCTGACATTAAAGCCCCGTCATCCAAACAAGCAAGTAGAAGTACGCACGACGGCCAATCAAGCTATACAAAACCAGTTTATGCGGATCTCTCATTGTATAGGGAATCTATACAAAGCGAGGCCAAGTTATACTGGAAATGTACAGCTTCATGTGCCGCCGTGTGTACCTATTGTGAAATTATTTAATTAGATACTATAGGTCGACATTGGTATTTTTAATTCACATAGATTCATCTATTAGACTGCCTCGTTGGTCTAGTAGTCACAAGCGCGACTGCTGAGCATGAGTTCCCGGGTTCGATTCCCGGGTCGGGCTAAGTGTTACTGGGTTTTTATATCAGGAATTTCTCAGTAGCAGCCACGAAGTCTAGATTTGTGTCCGGATGATGGCAATAGGGTCACCCTCTATTACATGGAACTTGAACTTAACTGGCGAAATGTGGGTGTACACCTCTGCCTAACTCTTCAGGGATTACAGGCGAGATGTTATGTTAACATTGGTATTATTCATTCACATAAATTTATCTATTAACACAGTAACTCTGACTTCTAAAAATAACGTAAGCATATTATGTTTTTAATGTATGAGTCACACAACTTAGGCAAATGAATGAAGCATGTTCCATTTAATTATGCCAACTTCTATTGTCATCAATAACATCCTATATTCACGGCATTTTCTTAGAATATCTAACTGCTAACTACAAAGCTTAGATTTTCCAAAGGGTTGTGTATGAGTGAATTAGTAACTAAGCCAGCCTTATCGGATCTTTGGAAAGAATCGTGTGCCTCTTGATACTAATTAGATTGTCATATAAAATACCGTTTTCCTCATATTATTATTGATGTTTTTGCCTCCAGGAGTAGATAAATGTTTAGACTAAACAAAGCTTGCGTTCTGTTCTAGCAACTTATAACAATTGCTTGGAAATCAATATCTAAGCCGCACCTATTTCTAAACATGATGACACCTCCTAAAATTCCTTACAAAAAATAGTAAATTACTTACAATTTTGAAAGTCTTCACGACAATAGTCGCGATCGTTTGCACGGACACCATTTTCACAAACACTTAGAAATCACCACAATTAAAATAATGTCACACTTCTTTGTCTTTATGTCCGTTTTCACTAAAACGCTGGCCGTCACTGTATGCCGCTAGTTATCAGTTTGTATGCCTTTATCAGCACATTCGACTTCTAATCTTATCTGTTCTAGCGAATTAGTAGGGCAGGTTGCAGTGTACCTTTAAACACTTGCTTCTCAAAATTTGACCTTATTTTTATGTTTGTAGATACTATATTTGTGTCGTCTATTGTTTTTGCTTGTTGTTCTAAGTCGTTATCACCATTTTTAGGCTACTATTCTATTTTTATGAGACCTTTACAAACTTGAGTCATTTCTGTTTCTCTCATGTTTGTACCGATATTGCTTTTCACGAATAGGTTAATGTAAAGTACTTATAGAAATTATTATTTTGTTTACCGTCACCTCTATAGCTCGGAAATTAAGCATGGAATGAAAATACTCAAAAAATTAAATAAAAGCAATTTTATACATTATTTTATTTGTAGTTTGCGCGGGAAAATTAACAACTGATAGGCGCCATGTTTTTTCATTACCAAGAAAAGTAATGTGTTCGATTGTTGATGGAAAGAAAAAAGCTCATAAAATATGCATGCCCTCATTTACTTGATAGTATTTGTAGAATAAAACAATAATTATTTCATATTATTTTATGCCTTCTACTTATAACTTGTTTATAGGTAACTAACAAGCCACCTTTACTTCGCCCGATGGCAATGGCAACATTTCAAAACATTCTGATTTCTGTATTAGGCTTGTCTAAGTAATATAGGTATTATATACCTCGCGAAAAAAAGGTGAAAAGGGTGATGGGGTAGAGGCAACTGCATCAAAATCCATTGTGTAGTTCAAAAGATCTAATACGTAGGACAGACACACACATAAGGCGACTTTGTTTTATACTAATGTAAGTAGTCAAAGTATGAATTGATTGATAGAATTGCATGTTATAAGTATTTTTAACATCAAACAATAATATTAATTCCTGCATAATTTAAAAAGAGAACTTCAATTAACAATGGAGCTACTTGTACCGTCATTTCTTTAAAATCGTGCGCAACACAAACTACAATAATTAATTAATTGCGCCAACAGCAGCTTGATTAACAATCTTTGCTGATTGATCACCGTGTCTCATCGAAGGTTGGAAATCAATCAAACAATGTCCTAAATAACAAACTCTCGTTTTCTTACAAAAACTTAACAAATAGGGAGACAAAGGCAAAGGGTACTTGCGCAAGAGCACCAAAGTGTTAGGAACTGTAGAAGTGTTTCGTAAATGGTTTCCGAACACCTTACAATGAGTCGTGACACATTGCCTGTACCAATAAAACTTGCAGGTGTGAACATAATTATGACAGACTATCTTATGTAAAAATGTATGAGGGTTACTTTGACGTCTTCAAGCAGGAGTAATTCCAGTGTGGGACAGAGACAGAGCTATACAGGTAGTCTAGCGCCATCTCTTTCCCACACTGGAAATACTCCGGCTTTAAGACGTCATGGTAGACCCCCAGTACGTACCTAGTATAGAAATACCTGAATATCAATCGAAGAGATATTATCAAATAGTGTGAATGCAAATGAGGCTGGGAAAAAAAACATACTTAGATAGTAGGTGGTAGAGGTGTGTGAAAAACGGGCCAAGTGCGAGACGGACTCGCGCATGAAGGGTTCCGTACTATCGTAGCAGGCGAGTCCCCTTTAATTTTTAATTAATTATTTGTTGTTATAACGGCAACAGAAATACACAATGCTGTGAAAAATTCAACTGTACCTATTACGGATCATGAGATACAGCCCGCTGACAGACAGACGGACGAACAGCAGAGGCTTAATAATAGGGTTCCGTTGGTTACCCTTCGGGTACGGAACCCTAAAAAAGGAAGACATGCTGCGTAAACATGGGGTCACAATTGAGAGAAATACAGAAGGTTGATGATGGTTTACCGTCTTAAATCTTGTTACTGCCAAATGCTAAGACACTCGTGTCTTTTATTGTTGTTGAAACTTTGTCCTCATTGAGAATGGTGCGGTGTTTCTTTTTATTACAATGCGTTCCCACAGCCGATAAACATGTTTTCAAAACATCTTTATTTCTCTCTTTCACACTCTTCTCTTATTTGGAATGTTTTACCTCATGTTGTCTGATGAGCATTACATACCGATTTTCCTCCGTGCCTCGGAAAGCGCGTTAAGCCGTTGGTCCCGGCTGTCATCTGTAGATCTTTTACAGTCGTTACAGGTAGTCAGTGGCCCAAAAAGTCTGACAACCAGTCTTACCAAGGGGTATCGTATTGCCCAGTACTAACTGGGTTGTGGAGGTCAGATAGGCAGTTGTTCCATGTAAAATACCGGTATTTTTAGCTGATTCCGGTTAGACTGGAAGCCGGCCCCAACATAGTTGGGAAAAGGCTAGGTAAATGATGATGGTGATGTTGTCTGATGAACTAAAAGATATTTCGAAAAGTGGAAACGCACGATTAGTACCGCAATTTATCAATGGCAAGAAAAGCATCTTTGATAGTGTTGTTAAAATTCTGTTAAAAATACTTTGTTCATCATCTGCCTAGCCTTTTCCCAACTATATTGGGGTCGGCTTCCAGTCTAACCGGATGCAGCTGAATACCAGTTAAAAATACTTTGTTAATAAAGAAAATATATTTTCTACCAATGGAACGCGAAAAATTAACACGTCCAATTATCTTCTAGAAAATGAAGTCGTTATTCCAAATTGTTTGTATAACACTAATTGCATTGTCTAGTTTAACACGGTATTTGCGGAGTATATAACTATCTGTAGCTGCTTATAATGATGAGCTAGTTTCTACATTTTTGTCATTATCAACAAAGATAGGAGAAATAGAGTTTAAACTTTGGAATGTCGCGTCCTTGCTTTCGAGAGCCGTCGCGTTATTACGCGAACGTCGCGTTCAAATGTCGCTCATATGTTCGGAAAACCGGAAGGCGTCCTCTATCGGCGCGTTCCAGTTCGCCAAATATAAAAAGCACGACGGTCGTGTGTTCGCCTGATGATCTCTTTAGTTAGGACACTGCCTTATGCAGCAGATACAAAATACATGGTTTCAGTTTGTTATGAAGAACCTAACCGTCAGACTTGTTTCAAATTTCATTGCTGTTATTTCTTTAACAAAGTTCTCTTTTCTGCAACATTTAATGATACTTATATCTGTTTGCTTTACGTCTATTTCTGTAAATGACTGAAAAGACTTAGATCACTTGAAATTCATGGAATATCTCAGTGTACGAAGCCCTGAAAATAAACGATGAAGCAATTGAGCAGTTTAAAACATTTGTCTCGAAAACAAGAACACAAACATTGATAAAGAAACCACATAACCACAATAAAGGTTTATGAATGAAAATAATGTTCTCTTGAAATACTCTTTACGTATTTTTATGTTCCATAAAACGTGCAGTTGTTCTACCAATGACTAAGATTCGCCCACAGATGGATCATCATTTCATAACCAAAATAACTTGTTCCATCATTTTCCCTAACGTCATTCTTGGAAATTCAGGCATGTTTACCGAATTGCTTTTATTTTAGTTAGGTCTTGAAAAGTAGGTTAGTAGCTATTTTAAATTTGTGTTTAAAAGGAAAAATCTGTTGTACAATTCCTTGTATGGAGTTTTTTTCTTCAGGTGACATTGAACACTTAGTTACATCGTCATTAGTAAGGCATTATTTTGTAACAGAACAATGAGTTTTAATTAGTGTTATCCAACTAAACAGCAACACTAACTAAAAGTTGATCCAAAAAATCGATTATTATCTCGCATCCTTTTATTTCACAGCAGCGAAATTCCAAACTTTGAAGCATTTTTTCAATCAAACCACTTTAGCATTTTCAAGCTTCAGTCAAACAAAAAAAATGAACCTAGTTGCCCATTCTAAAGCATAGGTCTATGTACAACATAACGGTACATCTTTATTACTCCAGGACTCTCTTTTACATCACATCTTACCCGCTCCCAATTCACCTGCAAATTGTATTTGAACTAAAAGTGTTAAGAAGACCGCTAATGTCACCGACAAACTGAAATGTTAAATCGCAGTTTGATGGGCTTATAAAATGTTAAATTTTTTTTATTTATATCTAGCGATCCGTTCCGGATTCGCACGGGTGCAGTTAAGCATATATTTTTTTTTATTTAAATGTTTTCTTTTACACAACCTGACTGACTGTCCTGACAACTAAATACACAATAAAAAAAAAACAAAATCGGTCTCAAGTGATGCTCCGTCATGTAGCAATTGATTTTTATTATATAATTTTTATTCTAAACCTTCTTTACTCTAATTCCAGGAGCTCGGTCTGGACATCACTGACGATCAGATCGCGGAACTAGAAGCTGCAATTCACGACATCGACTTCGATGCCGCCGCAGCGCACGAGAAGAAAGTCCGTCATGACGTCATGGCCCATGTCCACACACTGGCGGAGAGGTGCCCTAAGGCTGCCCCCATCATCCATCTTGGAGCTACCTCGTGCTATGTGGGGGATAATACGGATTTGATCGTGTTGAGGCACGGATTGGATCTATTACTTCCGAGGTTGGGGGCCATTATTAGCCAGTTGGCAAAGTTCGCTGATGACTATAAGTAAGTACCTTCAAAATGTAAATCTGAATTTGTTTCGGCATTTTTTCTTAGGGTCAGTTCACACGCGCGACGCTCGCGGGGCCGCGAGGCGTCACGCGACCCGAGTCTTTCAAATGACACTATGCATTTCTTAATGAAGATAAAGCATAAAACGGCACTTAAGTGCTCGCCGCATCGCGTCGCGTCACGTCTCAGTGTGAACTGACCCTTAGGGATCAGGCAGCTAGGAAATACCAGTGCCATCGTTTTAAAATATTGAACAACAAATTTGTCATGTAATGGTGCCTTAGAAGATTTACCTACTTGGCTTACAGAAATATACATAATGTAATTTCAAAAGTTTATGGTATTCAGTTGTTGCCTTTTTCGGTGGTAGTCTTTGTCATCCAATTACACAATAGTGTGCTGCCTGAACCGTATAGCTACATTAACTCATCGGATCGGATCTCATCCCATCTATTCTTGACGGCACGGTTGGCGCAGTGGCGATTGACTGCTGCGCTGCGTGTAGCGTGTTCGATTCCCGCACCGAACAAATGTTTGTATGGCCTACAGGTAGTTAGTTGTTCCGGGTCTGGCTGTTTGTGTATGTGAGTTTAAATGTTTGTAAACGCACCCACGATACAGGAGAAATTCCTAGTGTGGGGCAACGATATTACAAAAAAAAAAAAAATACACAATATTATGCTGCCGGAACCGTATAGCTACATAAACTCATAAATATTCGTCGGTGGCTTTCCTTCGTGATGAAAATAATCTATTTTTACTCACTACTTACATAATTCACATAAGTATTGCTTTTGTTAACGTATGTATTTTTTTATGCACAAGTCTTGGCTAAAACATCAGTGCATTGAAAACTTTAGATCAAAGTATTCATTCTCATCAAAATATTCTCCCTCCGTAAGGTGATAAAATCTGATATGTACAGAAGTTACGCCAGAATAACCAAACAAATAGAATAGATTGACTTCAATCAAATGTCGCAGCCATTACGCCAGATATGTTTAGCATACAATAACTTAGAACAATACACAATAATCGTTATGAATGTATAACGTACGAACCACTCGATATCTACCGGCAGATCTATATGTTTGGGCACATTGTTAATTAGGAACTACTTCCTGATTAATTGCGTTGTGCTAAATCTCGATACAGGTCATTAAACAACATCAGTTTGAATGTCAACATTGAATGATGCGAGGATTATTTTGTATTTAAATCATGCTGTTATTATTTTCAGGTCCCTTCCAATGCTTGGCTTCACCCATCTGCAACCAGCGCAGCTGACAACTGTCGGCAAGAGAGCTTCCCTCTGGCTGAGTGACTTACTCATGGACGAGCGAGCCCTTTCCCGCGCCAGGGACGACCTCCGCTTCCGAGGAGTCAAGGGAACCACAGGTACCCAAGCCTCCTTCCTTCAACTCTTCAAAGGAGACAACGAGAAAGTCCGCGCACTCGACCAAAGAGTCGCTGAACTTGCCGGATTTAACAAGCGTTACATCGTCACTGGCCAGACATACTCCAGGAAAGTTGACTTGGAAGTCGTCTCTGCGTTGTCTGGACTAGGAGCTACTGTACACAAGATGTGCTCCGACATCCGTCTTTTAGCCTCCCGTAAGGAACTAGAAGAGCCATTCGAAGCCTCCCAGATTGGGTCCAGCGCTATGCCATACAAGAGAAACCCTATGAGGTCGGAACGTTGCTGTGCTCTCGCCCGTCATCTCATCACGTTGCATGCCAATGCTGCCAACACTCACGCAGTTCAATGGCTCGAGCGTACTCTGGATGATTCTGCAAATCGTCGCATTACTCTTGCTGAGGGCTTCCTAACTGCTGACGCTACTTTATTGACCCTATTGAACATTTGCCAAGGATTGGTCGTGTACCCTAAGGTCATCGCCCGTCATATCGCTCAGGAGCTGCCTTTCATGGCCACCGAGAATATTATCATGTCTATGGTTCAGGCTGGTGGCGATCGTCAGGTGTGCCACGAGAAAATAAGGGTACTCTCACACGAAGCGGGTGCTCAAGTGAAACAGCACGGCAAGGATAATGACTTGATCGAACGTGTTAAGAAAGACAGCTACTTCGCGCCTATCATATCGCAGCTGGATAAGATCCTGGATGCGACCACGTTCATTGGTAGAGCTCCTGAACAAGTGACAGAGTTCATTGAGGAAGAGGTTAATCC
Source organism: Noctua janthina (assembly GCA_963576755.1). Taxonomy (NCBI): domain Eukaryota; kingdom Metazoa; phylum Arthropoda; class Insecta; order Lepidoptera; family Noctuidae; genus Noctua; species Noctua janthina. Next base: position 15,203,729 of record OY755055.1, read on the forward strand.
TATCATTGCTAAGTACAAACATGCTTTGGCTGAGGTAGGAAAGCCTGTTGCTTTGTTAATTTAGATGATGCATTTTATGTTTTTAAGAATTGACATGTATTCCAAATACTATTAAATAAAAATAAGTTGTTCATTGAATAAAATCGTATATTTACAAATTACAGCATATTATTTCTATATTAATTTATAAAAATACAAAAATATGACTTCACTATTTTACAATAACATGAACTAGATAATGGTAACTCTAATTCCAATAATGAAAATTCACAAGGCTTAGCATAAGCAAACTATAAGCTGAAAAAGAGATTATGTAATAAATAACTATGAAATAACATTAACAAAACCGAACAAATAAATAAGCAACTTAAACAAAAGAGAGACAAATCGTCCAACTGTATCGAGGATAGAGAGTTAGAGAAAATTCGTGATCACAATTTATCACAATTTCGATGGCACGACGAGATTGGCAACTATGTTAAGGTACTTAAAGAACGTTGGTGAGGAGCGTGTTGCCCTGGCACGCGGGGCCCTGGCTGGGCCAGTTGCACGCGCCTATGCTGGGGTCGAAGCTCAGCTGGATGGGGCAGTTGAACACGTGCAGCGTGAACCTCTGCTTGGTGCAGTCCCATCTGCACGCGTAGAACTTGTTACATTGTTTCGGGTGTCGGAACAGACCGGCTCTCTGGCAGTCCACCGATCCTTGCAACGTCTCGTCTCTGCTCCTCCATCCACCAGGTCCGTAACGATCAAACGCCTGCGAATCAATCGCAGATCCGGATTCAGATCCATCCTTAATAGTAATAGTTGGTGATACTTCTTGGTTCGACAACACAGTCTTGTACGTAGGAGCGGCAGTAACGGCCTTCACTCGCGGTCGGACTCTGACGTACCTCTCTGTGGTAGATGCCACAATAGGTGTGCTCGATACGTAGCTTTCGGAGTATACTTCTTTGGGTCTTGGTGTAACAGCCACATTGTAGCCGCTTTGCTCCTGGAAGTCTTGATAGTAGGAGTCGTCAGGAACAATGATGGGATTGAATGTGGATGATACAATTGGCTGAGCAGTAGCAACTGTGCCCGCAGCGGGAGCTTGTACTTTAGTATATCTGTGACCGTATCCGCCTTCACTGATGTCTCCGCGGCTAGAGTCGTCGTAGTCATTGAAGTCGCCCAGATCTTGAGGCGCTTGAGTAGGCCTCTTTCCTTTAAGGATCAGAACTGGTGACTGACAGCTGCAGACCGCTCCAAGTTTGCGTACGAGGAAAGGATTGAAGTCGTTAATCTTTGTCACGACAGCCACTTTAGGTTTCGTTCTTCTTATAGGCACAGGTGACGGTGACACTTCGAACAAACCTTGTTCAACAGGAGCGTAGGTTGAAGACACTATCTTCGGTGCATATGAGTACGATTCTGGGCTGGATACAATAATAGGTGCCGACGTTGTGTATGAGACGGGTGAAACTAGTCCTGCGTCAGAGCCAACTGTACCGAATCCAAGTTGTTGAGATTTTGCCGTTTGAATGACTATGTTTTGTTTCCTCTGAACTGGTGCCAAAGTGTACACCGCGTCTTGGAAAGCGTTGTATTGGCCGTCGGCGCCAGATGCATGTTCGCTGTATCCGTTACTTTCAACATTTACTTCCGATTTCAAATCATCTGAAGGTGGCAAATATTCTGGTGCCTGATACTCCGTGGTGGTGCTATATTTGTAAGCGGGTCTGGCGGTTGATTTTACTCTTTGTTTGTATGTGGAGGATACAACCGGTGCCACCGTGGTGTAAGTTACTGGAGACACTAACCCAGCATCGGGTCCTACTGTTCCGAAACCAAGCAAATGAGACTTAGCTGTTTCAACTACAATGTTATGTTTCCTTTCAACAGGAACAGTGTCGTGTGTAATAGTGATTTCTTGATAAGGATTGTATTGAATATTGGACGCTGCATTTGCATCATTGAAACCAAAGCTTTCGAAGTTAATCAATTTAGAACCTTCTTCTGCAGGTGGCAAGTATTCCGAAGCCTTGTAGGACGTTGTATATTCGGCTCTGTAAGCCGGTGTAGTTGACTTGACGATAGGTCTGGCAGTGGTGGAAGGCGCCTGGTATTCGTATTTGGGTTCTGCTGGTGGCAGATATTCACGAGTTGTAGACACGGTAGAGTAGGTTCTAGGCCTGTAAGTAGAAGTCACAACAGGAGAGGTTGTAGACACAGCCGGTGGTAGATATTCTTCACCCTTTGACACAACCTGGATCTCAGGAGATTGGTATTCAACCTGCTGATATTGCGGTGAGACCGTAGAACTAGGGAAAGACGAGAAATGGATGGATTCCACTTTCTGTGGCTGTTGTATATGAGACGTGCTGAACGAATGTTGGTGGGAGTAGTCATAATTATCTTGAGCTTGCTGGAAGTCAGCGCTTTCTACAACAATTGGAGTCGATGGAGTAGAAGCAGAGTATGTCTGAGGAGCAACATACTCCTGAGCTTGATGTATAACAGAGCTTTCATGGACAACTGGAGCCGAAGCGGTCGAACTAACGGAGTAAGATTTGTAATCCGTCTTAGATGCATCATACTCCTGACCTTGATGTATCACAGAGCTCTGATGAACGACCGGTGTAGAAGCAGTTGATCCAACTGAATACGATTGGTATTGCTCTATAGGGGCAACATATTCTTGGGCTTGATGAATAACGGAGCTTTGATGAACAACAGGCGCTGAAGCAGTCGACACAACAGAGTATGACTTGTAGTCGTTCTTCGGTGCAATATACTCAGGAGCCTGGTATGTTTGTACTTTAGGAGAGTCGACATCAACGTAATGGTCTTCGTACACAAGAGTAGAAGGCGAAGTTGAAACATATACGACATCTTTGCCTGCATTGTAGTTATTGTTAACGCTGGACTGATGATAAACTTGATGAGATACCGCACTTGCGTCAGAGTAACCCTTAAGCTCAACACTTCTTTGGATTTCAGGCTGGCTGTAAGAATATCCTTCTTGGCTGACATGGATCTGTTGTTGTTCATACTGTATCGGTTGGTTCACAATGTGTTTAACTTCGTGCTGTTGAATGATAGGCTTATACGTCTGAGTGTAAACTGCTGCGGTAGGCTGGACGTAAGTCACTGGAGTAGCCTTCTGCGTGTACTTGAGGAACGGGTTCTCGTACGTCGATACAGATTGTTGGTACGACAAGTCAACTTGAGGAGCGGCAGTAGAGGAAACTGGAACATATTTCTGAGATTCCACTTTGTGAATAGTCTGGTGGCTGTATGTCTGTGGCTTGTATGTCGAAACAACTATTGGCGCCGGAGTCGAGTACTGGAACACTGTCTTGGGTGCTTCCTCGAATTTAACAGCGGGTTTGTTGTATTCATAACCATCAGTTTCTTGACTGTATGCATGAACTTGACTAGCATCTACGTTGTGTAGGTTGGTCTGTTGGCTATAATCCTGAGACTGGTAGGTTGAAACCACAGGCGGCTGAACTGTAGTGTAACGAACCTGCTGTTTAACAGCAACTGCGGGTTTGGAGTATTCGTATCCAGATTCAGCATTGTAAGCCTGATTGTCTTCAACCTTGTGTATGGTCTGGTGGCTGAATGACTGAGATTTATATGTTGGCTCGACGTAAGTAACAGGGGTAGCCTTCTGTGTATATTTTATGATCGGGTTTTCGTAAACAGTGACTGGTGTCGACTGATAACTGACTTCATATTTAGGTGTAGAAGAAACTGGCACAATGTGCTGTGTCTGAATGGTATGGTGACTGATCGTTTGAGGTTTGTAGGTCGATGAGACAATTGGTGCGGGAGTTGAGTACACATTCTTGACTTCCTCAAATTGAACGGAAGGTTGCTCGTAGTGGTAGCCTGATGAAGATTCCCCGGAGTAAGTGTTAACTCTGTTCGCGTCAACTTTATGGATAGTCTGATGACTGATCACTTGTGGCTGGTAAGTAGATACGACGGGCTGGACGGCGAGCGCGGGTTGAGGTGTTGTGTACTGAACAACTTTAGGTTCCTTGTAAGACACTCCTGATTGGGAGTAGTCATAACCAGTACCCACTGAAGCAGACTCCACTGATGGAGTGTAAACTTTGCTGGTTTCCACTTTATGGATTGTCTGATGACTGAATGAATGAGGTGTGTATGTAGCCTCGGTAGGTTGAGAGTATGTAGCAACTGAGGGTCCAGTAGTATAAGCTATTACCTTTTTGAAAGGCTCTTCATAAACAGGTTCAGGTGTGGAATATCCGAAACCAACAGATTCAACCTGGTGGACAGTTTGCTGGTTGTGGCTGACGCTTTCGGGTCTGTATGTAGATACAGAAACTGCAGGTGCTGCGGTAGTGTAAGAAATACCTTCTTCAAACTTAATGCTGGGTTTCGAATAGTCATATCCAGATTCAACCTTTGATTCACCGTTGTAGTTGCCAGAGTAATCTTTGCTTTCATACTGGTAGTTCAGACCTTGATTGTGATCAGTTAAATGAACTTGAGGACTGACTTGCTTAACAGCAATAGCAGTTGGTTGAACGTGTGTAACAGCGGGTTGCGAAACGCCAAATATTTGCGTTATGGTCGTCTTAGGCGCTTGGGGAACATACGTAGTCTTATACGTCACAGTTGGTATCGAAGTTGTGACAGCAAACGGAGTGGCAGTGGTTGGTATTCCGGAAGAAGTAGGAGTAGTCACAAAACTGTATCCATCGAGGTTGTTAAAGTCAGTTCCAATATGATTAATGGCGACAGCTGGTTGGGAGACAATGGAAACATGAGCTGGGTGTAAAGTCTGTGTGGTGTGGCTGTAAGACTTCGATCCTTGATAATTACCTTGGTCCTGGCTGTAACCTTGAGAACCTGATCCTTGATAACTGCCCTGATATTGACTGTAACCTTGAGAACCTGATCCTTGATAACTGCCCTGATCTTGGCTGTAGACTGTGGAACCTGAACCTTGGTAGAAGCCTTGGTTGTTATAATCAGCGTCGACTAAGGTAGTCTTTCCAACTAAGCCAACATTGATAGCTCCTGCGGTCAAAGTATGAGATGAACCAGTATGAGCCTTCGAGTCACTGATGTAGTTCCCAGCATTCGCTTCACTGTATCCGTGGTACTGTTGGAAGTTGGACTGGCTTGTTGCTTTACCTTCGCCAATATGGCCGTCGGCTCTGTACACTCCAGCTTCGTACTTCCCTGAGCCATCATGGTTGTATGAACCAGAGTAATCGGCATTATAACCAGTGGAATAGCCAGTACCATAACCTGAACTGCCAGCGTTGGTCTCTACATACGCTCCAGAGTTATCCTTTACATATTGTCTACTTTGGTCGGTGTATTTGCCTTCGTAACCGCTGTGAGTTGATCCGGTGTATTTACCTTCATAACCGCTTTGAGAAGATCCGGTATATTTGCCTTCATAACCGCTCTGAGAAGTTTCGGAATATTTACCAACGTCGTAATAATCTCCAGTGTGTTTGTAGGCAGATCCGTCATGTACATATGGTTCAATTGGCGAGCCATCATGTTTGTAAGGCTCTGCGACGTCTCCCGTAGGATCATGGACGTACGCTCCGGAGTTGTCATCGTCGTAGCTTGTGCTTTGGTACTGAACTGTCTTTTGACCCTGTCCTGAGTATCCGTTGTATCCAACGGTATTACCTCCAGCTTGGACGGTGTAGCCTGTAGAGTGTCCTGCAGCCTGACCTGCATATCCAGAACCATGTCCTGACTGGATCGAGTATCCAGATATTTGTCCTCCAGCTTGAGCGTGTCCAGACGCTTGTCCTGCAGATTGTGTGTACCCAGAAGCTTGTCCAGATTGAACGTATCCAGTGCTATATCCTCCAGATTGGCCACCCTGTCCAACATTTGTTCTATGAGCACCGGGGCGAAGTGCCTCCTCTTCTGTAGGAAGTCTGTAGTCATCCAAGATAATGGAACCACTAGAATATTTAGTTGGTCCACTATATTGGGTCGGTTGAACGAGTCCTATGTTGCCATTGATATTGCCAGCGTCACCAACATGGTAAGCCAAGCCATTGTCGATCTGAGCAGTACCGTGACCGATTATGCCATTGCCGAATTGAGCAGATCCTTGTCCAATTTCGTAGGAGTGTCCAGCGTTTACTAGTTCTTGAGAAGCGATGAAGTTGGAGTCCAAAGCATCGTCCTTGGTGAGGAATCCTCCTTGGATGCCGACTAAGTTGTGGAGGGAAGCGCCGGATACCAAGCTCTGATGGGCGGCGACGTTGATCGCGTCGGCGGTTTGGCCTTGATAACCTGCTGCGCCTGAAAATACATTGAAATCATTAGGCCGTAGTTATTTGCTAGCTACATTTGCTCCTTTTTTATCTTAGCACAGAATAAATATGCTTTCATAACAGTATTAGTCATACAAAATCTCATTGTGCCTAAAAAAGTGTAAGGTATTTTAGGCAGACCACTTAACTTATTGTAAACTTACCAGTGAGAGTAGCAGCAGAGAATCCATAGGCCTCAGCCTCATATCTGGCGATGTTGCCACAAGCTGGCACCACCCAGGGCCAGTCACACTTGAGTTTCTCAGCGTCGAAGCCTAGTCCGAAGGGGCAGCGGAACTCGTAGGCAGTTAGAGGAGACTTGCCGTGGTCCAGGCAGGCGAAGAACCAGCGGCAGTTCTCAGGGTCTGCGTAGTAACCTGGAAGTTGAAGGTTGTATACGTTATTTTACTAATAACAAACTAAAAATAGTAGAGTTGTCGACAGTTCTAGGCGCAGTCTTCTGTAGAAAGTTAAAAGAATACCATTTTGTTAGACTCTACTATTGGTAAAAGGAGTGTGGATATATCAGTCTGAAATAAATAATGTTGTGTCATGTTCTGTTTATTAAACGTCTAAAGCGAAGTGGAATAAAATTCTTAATTTATTGCTGTAATCTAAAAGAACTTGTGTTAATTCAACATACGCACCACGGTATTTAAAAAATCTTACCTTCATGTTCGGGACAGATAAACCTAGTCTTAGGAACGGGAGCGATCTCAGAAGATCCAGGACAAGCCTGAGAATGTGGCAGACTGCCGGGCCATACACACACTTCGTAACGGTTGTCGAAGGCCAGTCCAGCGGGGCAGTCGAACTCGAAAACCTGCAAGTAAATCATCCCTTTTGTTACATAGGTACAATAAGTCGAGAAACACTAGTTTTACGACGCATCTCGACAGTATAAGGATTTTATCAAATGCCTGATTGTTGGGTATATTCACAACCCCTATTATATAGAACTTAAACTCATAGGATCTTTCCATTTTCTCCTTTTTTAGCATCAATAGGGCTTTGAATTCTGGTAAGTAAATACACACATAGGTAGGGTAGGAAAAAAATACTGAATAATCTGACCATACAAGTATCGATTTAACACCGGAATTGTTAAGCGAATTGACATTCCGGTGTATATAGTTGTGAATAGGTTAACAAAAATCAGTTAAACTTACGGTATATTCGGGCGAGAGCTGGTCAAACTTGACGCAGCGGTAAAATCGGGCGCAGGAGCGGGGGTGCACGAAGTAACCTTGCCGAGAGCAAGAGAACTCCGTACGAGTATCCTACAATGTAATGACAACGTGTTGAACTCATGTGATTACATAGTTAGTTCTCACATGCAAAACATCTTGTATCTTTAAAGGTACCTACATCCATACACAAGCTACTTTTTGCGGGGCAACGTTTGCAAGTATTAGTGGACAACAGCGGGCAACAAAAAGCCAATAGCTTTTTTTTTCAATACCCGCCAAAGTTATAGAAAGTTAATTAACGTTATCATGATGCAAAATGTAGCTCAATAAAAATTAACTTCGGCGTGGATGCACCATAAAAAGGCACAGAAAGCATTTCATAAGCGGCTAAGGTAATTTTGTGATTGATATTGTAGCTAAACCAAAACTAGCAGCAGCAATCTAAAAAATACAGGTGTAAACAGACCCTACACACACATAACCGTCAACCAAGCATTTTACATATCAAACTAAGTAACTTTACGCAAAAATTATTTCTGGGAATCGACTTTTTTTTTGGAATGAAATATCACGTTTTACGGTAGGACTCGATGGAAAGCACTCAAAGCATTGTGCTGATGGATGGATTGAATAGTACGGGGGTCGTGGAGGTGTGTAAAGTAAAAATCTTACATTAAAAACATGTATTTAAAAAATAAACTTGTGAAAAAGTTGGAAGTTTGACACCCAATATCTGCGTAACTAGGAGGTTTCCAAGTATGGTCTAGAACAAAAAAATGATCGCAAAGACGGGGAGAACAAGTGCCTTTCGGCTATGTTAAGGGTCTATTTACACTCTTTATAGGGCGTTTCATACAATACAATCCTGCAAGACAGGCAGGTAATAATAGGTAAAGCATACGAATAAATCATCATTTATGATACGAATAGAATTCTATATGTAGTTCGATTGACAAACCTATATAAAATGACAGACACGGACAGATATAAGTAATTATTTTCTAAAGCACCATGTTTTTGCCACACATGCTCCATATAAACTCATGTTGTGAAACTTGAACATAACGAAGTTGTAGTATTGATATTATCAAGTAAATGTAGTTGTGAAATTGAAACTGGATTTACTTTTATAGATCAACAGTGTCCGACAGTTGAAACTCTCTGACGAAACTTGTTGAAGTTAAGTGCGGGTTCGATTTAGCGAAGAGATTAGCAGTCTTCTGACACAAGTTAACTCAAACATTAATTAAATACCTTGTTAATCTGCCTGTAAATTGACGAAAGTTTTGTTTTTTATCTAATGACCTGAATTAAATGATATGTTTTTTAATTTTTTTTTTTATTATTATTGCCTACCTGCCTTACCTATCCATACTTTCTCTCACGGGCGATGCCGCGGGCAAAAGCTAGTCTAAAAATGTATGATAAAAGGTTTTTACCTCTCTTATCGAGTGGATGACTCCATCAGAATCAACAACCTGCGTGATTCTATAGGGCGACACCTGCAGCGCGTCAATGGCACGCACGTGACTTGGCGCTGAGAGGATCTCATGTTCTAAGGACCTGGAAATTACATGAGTGGAATTAAGATCAGACATAGTACGGCTTTTAGAACATCATAATAATATCCTACATGTTGATGTTATCTAGATTTGACTTTGGTAAAGGAAATTCCTGATATCCTGTCATAGGTTCTGGAAGCAAAGAGTTATGTCATTCAAGGATTCACCAAAAAGAAAATTGAGCCATGTTATTTAATTTTGTGCAGTGTGAAGGCGGCTAAAAATAATTTAAGTAATTCAAGTGTCTGCTGTTAAAGGCCTATCAACAAAATAATATATGTACTAATTTTAGGTTTCTCAGTCACTAGAAACCTTACCTGAGTACAGCAGCCCTAGGCGCTCTACTCTGCTGGTTGAGCACCTTGGCGAGAGAGGTCCTCAGCGTGGGTCCACAAGCTGAATCCACATCCCGGTCAGCTTGGTGCAAGGCCAGACCAGCCAGGCCACGGACTCTGGCGTACTTGCCCTTCACGTCGATTGAAGAGGAGTCTTCAAATGATATCCAGGTCTTGTTCCTAGAAAGAATAAAAACGTGTCTAGACAAAATATTCAGTACACAAGTTTCTTACACAAGAGGAAGATACCAAAAGATCTTTTTTGTACTCTCTACGTACAACATAAATTCTCTAACACACATAAAGTCTCTTAAAAACAAACGGCGGTACCAGTGAACACCAATGATTTGGAACTGTTTCGCACTGTAAAAGCTATTAGATGGTAGTGGGAAATGTCTACGGTCACTGCTAATGCTCACGACATTGATACGGCTTTCTTCAAACCAAAGTAACAAACGCCTACGAAAAATCAAGTTCACAAACATCTTCATAAAATAACACTCACTTAAAAGCATAAGGCGCTGACAGATCTTGGTCTCTCTCCAAGGTCCACCTTCCACTCCTCAGCTGCCTGCACAGCTCCGCCTGGTCTATCTCCTTAGGTTCGTCTTCTTCGGTGGGGCTTCCAGGAGTACTGAGGGTCTCGTTGACCAGGGTGAACTGACGAGCAGTCGCGGGCAGGCTGATGACGACCTTAGATGATGGCACGCCGAGACCAATGACGAGGTCTACCACGGAGTCCTGTGGGGGATCAGGAATATTTAGTTATAATTTAAGGAAGAATGCAGCACTTTTTTATGTTCTTCCCCAGTTGGTTCCACGGGACCGAGTTCGTATTCACGAGTATCTTAGTACATACTAGGTATCTATTTATTTAGTCTAATTAGCTGGTGTTGTCCTACTCCAGGTCAAAAAGATACGGAGACCTTTCCTCAGTAGGAATATTTTTTCCTGAAAATATTTTTCACTAGATGTAATAGGACTTCAGAATATCTGGTATGTATGTTACACGGATTAATATTGTAATAAGCTATTTTTTTTACTATCTAGCGACCCGCGCCTGCTTCGCACGGCGCCACCTATCGGGTTTAAAACTATATCTAATGTAGTCTATATTTTAGGTTAAGTATCTAGAAGTAGAGCGATGAAAACTGCGTTCAAATGCATGCAGTAATTCCCTTGCCAAACATAAAAAACTGATCTTTATAGAAAAAACTGTTACCCCATGTCAATTAAGTTATTTAACAAATTACCTAGTGAACTGAAATACCTACTAAAAATGTGCGCCTGGTTAGTCAATAAATGTTTTTACACGACCCAGGAATACCTTAGTTATAAGAATAGAAAATTATTATAAAACCTCACTATGTTCCTATTCTTGTGCAATAATACCTAGTTAAGTTATTATACAACGAACATTAAAAAGAGTACCTATATGTATAGTTATGTCACCCATTCCGTTTTATTGTTATTATATTATATTATATAAGCTTTTATTTTATTTTTCGTATACCAGAAATGGTTATTATGAGGATCCTTAATGTTATATTGTGTAATGTAACATTAATTTACCATCTATGTAGACCCATATTATGCGAATAAATTATTTGATTTGATTTTATTGCCGCGATGCGCATAAAACAAATACAGACAGACAGACGTGAGAGACAGACAAAAATTCTAAAACTGTTGTTTTTTACTTCTGTTGCTCTAATAAAGACCCCCCATTTTTTTTTTCAATATCTTCAATGAGGACAATGGCCTGGGAGGTTATTACGACGTCTTAAAACAGGAGTAATTCCAGTGTGGGAAAGAAACAGAGCTATACAGGTCGACTAGCGCCATCTCTTTCCCAGACTGGTATTACTCCTGCTTTAAGACGTCATGGTAGGCCCCCTGTTACAATTTTATTGTATGTATAAATAATAAGGCTGCTACAATACTGCCATTGAGAAATGACTTTTGGAAAAGTGGATTAGACAGATTATTCCAGGTTATGCACAGCAATGTCCTTAATAATGATGATGCTTTCATTACTATTACTAGTCGGTATGGTGCAGCATGACAATGCAAATATGAGCATTTTTTTTTATATTCAGCGTGATTATATCATTTTTACTTTGATAGGTATTTTGCTGTTGTATTTGTTAAATAATTATAGCTTTTATTTGATTGTAATCTTATCGACGCCGGAAAATGTGATGTGATGTAAGTATAAGTAGGGAATAGTTTTATGACAACGCGAAATAGTTTATTTCAAGATAATCAATTAATAAATGCTTAAAACATCCTTTTTATAACAACAATCTCAACTAATTAGATAACTTAAAACAAAAGTAACTGCATCAAATGACCTTAACTCAATTGCGCCTCACACTCCAAGCAATGCATCAACGAATGATAAATTTAAAAAGACATATAAGCACCAATTAAGTGCCATTCATCCATTTCAAAAGCCTGACATCTCCACAACATACCGTACAAGTTAGACCGTTGTTAATTCAAAATAGATGCACCTGCCTATAACTGGCCTACATACCCTAAATTGTGCTGATTCAACCAACTAACCGTACCATTCAATCAGAAGATTTCAACCTTATATGCTTAAACTTTAAGGAATCATGTGTGTGCAATTCTAAGTTTGCATGAGAGGTTTTTTTCTCAAGTGCAGTTAGCCTTCAATTGGGTACGTTAGACGTGACCGAAATACGAGTCAAGGATTATAAATAGATGTTTTATTCGAATGATTGATTCCTAATTATTGAAATTGCGTGCGTGTGTTGCTAAGCAATAATAAGTTGTCAGGTTGACTGGCACGATTGATGGAAATTAATAATTTGGTACTTAATTTTGTTTGAGATAACGTTAAGCATACTTACTTAATTTTAATTAGGTTTTTTTTAGTAAAAACCATTATGTTGATACAAAAAAAAGGTGAAGCCTATCTACTACAACTCCGAATACTGGACAAATTGCTATTTGTGAAAACCTGTAACTGGCCTTATTCTGTGCCTTGGTTAACGAGAACTGGCGCAAACCTGTCGTATTGGATACTAATGACCGTAGGGAGGTATGGCAGAGCAAGGAGTTACACGGACGCTTTTTCCGGGCCCTACATGGGCCTGATGTAGACCTCTTGGTACCCGTATCCTGGCTACGATACGATTCGGTGGTCACCGAATCGTAATCTTTGGGGAAACTGAAGGATTCGTCATTAACGAAGCTATTGTGTCTGCCTATCTCTGAGTTTTCCGAAAATAATAAAATAAAATAATAAAAAAATATTAAATAAATAAATATTATTTGTTTCGGATTCCATCTCTAATCCGTCATTACCCAAGCATATCTATTAGATTACCTTTATGCTATTTCCGGATAATTTCTCTAGTCTTTCGAAATTGCCCACTCATTGCTCCATCGCAATTGGAGCAGCACTCGATCTTCAGCTGTTTTTATATAACACCAGCATACATAACGCCTTTGTATCAGGTTACAAGTATATTGAATTACTTTCCGATGTCATACGCCGTATTGTTTAGATAATCATCTGTTTGTTGTTGGTTGGTTGAGCTTTTCACATTCTTTGCTTTAGTTAGAATAATAGTAATTGGATCTTGAATCTTTGTTGTTTATTTGGTTTTGATTTAGGCTATGCAATTAGGGGTTTTGGGATAGCAATTGATTGAAGAATGTAAATGTTAGCCTTCTAAAACGAAATAAGTATTGAATTATTAAAATTTGTACTGATTTTGGAAATGATATGCTAGATCTAAGTTACTCTAACTAGGCTGAAAACTAACATTTATCAGCGACTTTTGGACGTTGATGATTGTTCCTCACAAATCTACCCTTGACATATTCAGGTAAGGTATTTTTTTGATACCCGTTGTTACCTAATGGTGCGATTATACCGGTGTGCGGCACAGTGCCGCAGTGTGCCGCACAAATGTTTATTTCAGTGGACTATCTCAAGTGAACACGAACAAAATGTGGGCGTCCATTTGTGCGCGTACACTTAAAAGCGGTGGACTCACAGCAGCGAACACGCACTCGCTGTTCGTGCACTCAGTTTAATAGAATGTGCTGAACTCAATATGCGCGAACCAAAGTTGCGCACAGCTTTGCAAGTGGAAACGGATCTGCAGCTCAGTGCGCGAAGATTTTGAGCGGCACAAATTATGCTCTAAAAACAGTAATTCCGGTGTGAATGCACCTTAACAAATACTTACAGTATTCATCATGTCCCACATGCCGCTCAGCCTACTCGGATGATACGTCATCTTCTTCACCATTCCCAGAGCATGGGTCTGCACCATCAGCAGATCCACCTTTTTGATCAACGTCCTCAGGTCGTAATATTTTGCCAGCAGTTCAGGGTGGGCAGGGAGGGCCAGGAACAGAGGCCCACCTCCAGAGGAGATGAGGGCTGTGCGCGCAGCCTCGACTGCTTCCATGACCTTGGTCCTGTTGAGGGCCTTGTGAGCATTGTGCAGCTCTAGACCTTGCACGTGCTTCGATTTTAGAAGGGTGCGGAGATCCTGAAACAAAGGAGGGTTGGATTAGGTTTTGATAGTTTTTTAAAGGCTGTGTTTGAGATGTAATCGAAGATCCTCATAAATAACTTTAGAGCCTTGACAAGTGGGAGTTACTTTCAAAGTGTTTCGTATTTCTACAGCCTTTTCCAACACACAAGCAAAACCTTAGCTGAAAACGGACTCTTCACGATGTAACTCTACTTTTTTTTTGAGGTAAAAAAATCACGTTTTACTGATAGGACTCACTACAACGCACTCAAAACACTGCACTGAATAGTACAGGGGTCGTGGAGTTATTTAAAAATGAAGTCATAACATTAAAAACATGTAAGTTTGTAAAAAAAAGGGGACAAAATTGTAACTTTGACTCTCAATATCTCTGTAACTAGAAGGTTCCAGGTATGGTCTAGAACAAACATGAACAACAAAATGATCGCAATAACGGGGAGTGAAAATGTGGCTTGGCGTGGAGAGCACGCGCGTGCGTTTATGCTGTGGCGTTGAAAAGGTTAAAATGGAGCAATTAACTTGCTATCAATAATTTAGTGTCAGTTTAAGTTGGATGCTGTCTGCAGTAGTTGGTAAATGGTTAGTCACAAGTGTTTGCAAGTCATAAGTGTGACACAAATTAATTTCGCCTAACATTTAAATCCAGCCACCTATTTCAATAAAGGTAATTAAATTCTAGCAGATAGACATCTAGACACGTAGGCGTGTGCTTGTTCCCATTTCAAGCCATATCCTGATAAACGCAGACATAAATATACATAATTCACATTCACCTGTACATAAATCTCATGCTTGCACACACTTCAGGTACAGTCAACCTTCTGTGGTAACACTAACAAAAATCACCCTTACTGCCACGAACTAAAAGCGTTGTAAATGCCAAATTAGTACCAGTGATATGCCGTTAAATGTACGAGATCTAAAGAGAGCGGCAACGCGATTAAATTCGTGTGACTTTATTTAATTAATGTGCAGGAAACACGTCGTTACGTTGGTACACGAAAGAGGTTTTGTGACACGAAAATGTCCTGATTTGGTTCACCTGTTAGTCAAACAGAAAAAAAAACGGTAAAGTACGAGTTGCACTCGCAAACTCGGAGGAAAACTACTTTTTCGGTTTGTAAGTTTTAGGTACCACATTTTACTAAGCAGTGACAGCCTAGTGTGGTGTGAACGTCGGACTGCCAAGTCATAGGTCTCGAGTTCCAACCCAAGGACCTCTGATTTTTCGGATTCATGTGCGTATTGTGCAATTATCACTTGCTTCGGTGAGGGAAAACATCGTGAGGAAACCTGCATGCCTGAGAGATATTTCTAGACGGCATGTTAAGCCAAGTCAGAGGCCCATGGGCGGCATAAAAACTCTGACACCAGGGTAGGAAGTAACCACACGATAAAGAAAGAGGTACCACATTACTAAGTATTTTTCATATCATACCATTTTTTGATAAATTGATAAGGATTTCAAAACAACTGTGTTAGACATCTTTTATTTTAGCTTTAATATTATGGTAAACCTCTATTATCTGTTCTTTACGATTATTCTACGAAATTGATAAAAATCTCATAACAAATAGGTAACATATACTAGGTGTTTAATGTAATTCAACAATTAACTGTATAATCAACACAATAAAAATCTCATAACAAATAGGTAACATATACTAGGCGTTTAATGTAATTCAACAATCCATTGTATAATCAACACAAGTGAGTCATGATTTCATATAAAAATTGATATTATACAATGTCGTAACTCGGGAGTGCCGCAGTATTATGTGTCACGGCACTCACGGCTTTACTAAACTGTATGTCTAGTAGTCAGGTATCATAGGTTGCTTATCTTACAAATAAATAAAATTGAAGAGTCTGTTTGTAATTTCAAAATAACAGCTTTTTACTGAACGCAAAAATAATAAACAATTTTTTTTTTAATGGTTCAATTTTTAACTGTCTGTTTGTTCCGGCTAATTTCCGAAACGGCTGGACTGATTTTGACAGGACTATTACTGGCAGATAGCTGGTGTTATAAGGAGTAACTAAGGCTCCTTCAATTTTTGAAAAAGAATTAGGTGGCAATCTAAAACGACACGCCAGTGTAAAAAAAATAAAACCCTTGAATTTGTTAACAAAATCCGATTCAAATACAGAAGTAATATTTTTATAATAATGTTACGCGGACGAAGGTCGCGGGCAACAACTAGTACTTAATATATAAAATGTGTATTTTATGCTAGACGATATTGGCTTTTGAATGTTGTAGTAGAAACGGGAGCCAGTCTGTTATTAGCTTGATTTAAAAGAATGTCCGTAGACTTTCAGCAATAAGCTTCATTTTACTGGCAGACTGAGTTCTTGACAAATCAAGTGCCTGTAATTGCTTCAATGTAAATAAATGCTTTGAGTTTTCATTGTGGATTTCTGGATTTTTCGCATGGTGATCATTTGGGACACTGTTAGAAAGCCAACAACAACAACTGCTATTATGAGCTTAACCTTTTGAACGCCAGAGCGTAAACGCACGCGCGTGATCTCTACGCCAAGCCACAATTTCACCTACCATTTTGTCACATATTTGTATCATTTGACGTACGGATCACGCGTTTGCTTGTCATGTTTATGTGACAATGGCGTCCAATAGGTTAAATATTTCGGATCTATCTTTTGACGGAGAATGTCATTAATCTTATTAAAACAACTGTTTTTCACATCGAAATCTGCAGAATTAATTTTGAATAAAGCTTTTTATCAAATAGAACAGGGGGCTAATATGGCTGCAGAATGCAATCAAGAAAATGGTCATAGACTCAGTTAATATTATGAATTCTCACGTATTTATCATTTTACGAGTTGAAACGCAATCCATATTATCCATTATGATTCTGCTAATGCGGCCAATTTAGACCCCCAAGTTCTAAGTTCAGCTACATATCAGATCAAAGTCTAAATTCGTTTTATTTACAAACAAATTGTCCATTCATTTGACAGGCATGAGTCAGGCCAGAAAAAACGGCTATAGTTAATTCAGCACAATGTCACAAGACGGGAGTGCCAGTACAGACCTAGACCGGTCTTATTTAAACCGAACTGTATACAGGATGGGTAAAAAATTGTGGATTAAACGAAACAGGGCGATATTTGGGGTAATTTGCAGTAAAAAATATCGTTTTGGCAGAGTCTTAACTTGATCTCCTTAAAAGTGATGACTTCTAGAGTGTTTTTTTAAGAAAATAAAAATTACCTATTTTAAAACATAAAATGTTTAGTTGCTTGTAGGAAATGTATCATCACTACAAAAGCCCTTTTATTTCAGTGTGTACCATGATTTATGAGTATTGACACTTTTTTCAATATCTTTTAAGTCTCACGAAAAATTATTTGTAATTTTAGAACCTTACTGTAAAAAAAATACTACCAAAAAATTACCCTGATAACCCCAACTATCGCCATGTTTCGTTTGATCCTCGATTTTTTACCCACCCTGTATATGATCAATTTGAGTCTAGCTTTGTTGAATACAGCTACTGTGGCAGGTACTAATAGATCTGTGTGAGATTTATTATGGTATTAGTTATTGTTGTACCTGCAAAAACGTTTGAATAATTGCTTAGTTTTTTGTTATGAGATATTTTTTGGTAAGTACCTAGGTATGAATTTAAGATCGTGTAGAAGATAAGATGTTCTTCTTGTGAATGAACCTAGTGACATTTATGACGCGAGGCTATGTAGTAAGCCTGGTTAATACATAAGCTTCGTATACGATAAAGTCATAATATATACATAGGTAGCTGGCTTCCGTCCACAATTAAGCAATGGAGCCAGCGACGGACACTAAACTAGCATAGACTTCAATTTACTGTATTTATAGACTAGACTTATTATTTCGTTACTTCATACACTAGGTATGATTGCCCAAAGAAAACCGCTCAACGGCTCAAGTGAAAACGACTTTTACTTATATCACATGTTTAATAGATAATTAGAACATTTTAGAATAATTTTTGACAGAGTGCTTTTACTTTAAAAAGAGACTATCCATCTAGATTTAAAACTTAAATCAATATTTTATTATTGTAAATAATTGAATTAAAGCTACTTATGGTATAATTCATACTTAATATTATAAAGCTTTAAAGTTGTTTGGTTGAACTCGCTAATCTCAAGAACTACTAATTTGAATTGAAAAAATATTTTAGTGTGGGGTAGCCCATTTATCGAGGAAGGCTATATAACATCACGCTACGATCACATTACCCTCTCTCTCTTATTTGATGCAGACGAAGTTGGGCGGATCAGTTAGTTAAAAATAAACTAAAAATAAATCTAAAAAAAATAACATATTGCCAAAATTTGCAGTTGCATAGATCTCGAGAAAAGCCTGTGAAGTTTTTCCTTTTAGGGTCGGGAACTTAAAAATAATAATTAGTCAAAACGAAATCCAAGGTAACGTTGCCAACCATTGCCAGCCCTAAATGGGCAAATCAAAAACAGTTGCCGACAAAGTTGCAGACAGTTCAAAAGCTTCGTTAACTTACGATTGATTGATTGTAGCTGCAATACAATAAGACCGCAACTACTAGTTACTAAATAATACATAGGTAAGTAGGTAGGCGGTGGTGACCCAGTGGCACAAAACTCTGACTTCGGGTTTTAAAGTCATGGGTTCGAACCCAAGCAGGAGGAAGGGAAACATCGTCAGCAAACCAAAATTTTGAAGACATGTGACTTCTATTAACGCGTACTTGGCTTGCGTGGTGGCAAGGAGGTCTGGGTCCTACCTAGTGGGAAAATTATACGGTAATAATGCATTATGGCTTTTTTATGTATACTAAGCGTTATTTTCGAAATAACGCTTATTATAAATCGTGAAGCGCATAATATAAAAAACAAATAAAACAAAAATGTTTATTTCAATTACTGAAATTAAACATTTTTGTTTTATTGGGCTTTATAAAGATGATTTGGAGATCGCCTTTTAAGCAAGGATATGCTTGTGTTACTTGACTCCGCTCTTCCGCTTAACATTATAGTGTATGCAATTGAAAAGAAAATATAAAAATTCAAAAGGTTCAATTAATTGTATAAGTAATAATAAGACGGACTATTAGATTAGCCATTCATGTTGTGTTACTGCAAAAGTTCGTTCGTTTATTTTTTTACCGACCAAAAAAAGAAGAAGAGAGAGAGAGAGAGAGAGAGGAAGTTCTCAAATCGAATATTTTTTTACAGTATACGCTGAACATTGACTAGATACTTAATTAGAATGGAGTATCTTGTAAAGGAGATGGCCAAAAAATGTATGAGCCTGTGCCCCAGAATTTAAATGTAACGTACTACACGTTAATCATTTTCCAATAAATTCTTATCTAGTTTTATTATAAACTAGCGACCCGCCCCTGCTTGGCACGGATGCAAAATATACATATAAACCTTCCTCTTGAATCTATCTATTAAAAAAACCGCATCAAAATCCGTTGCGAAGTTTAAAAGATCTAAGCATACATAGGGACAGACGGACAGCGGGAAGCGACTTTGTTTTATACTATGTAGTTATATTATATTATTTTTAATACATTTATTATTTTGTACACTTTAGGGCACATTTTCTCCATCTCCTTTTTAAAGTTTTTTTTTTGTTAAGGACTTTTCAAAAAAACAATCTAACAATTCCCACTTTTCTCATTACTGTGTTAATAGTTGCCGTTAGCAAACCTTTCATAGGAACATAGATACCACACATCTAGGAGTTTCTTACAGGTTGTATGAAATTGTGCAATTAGCACACACGCGCCTATCTGTTCCACGACTATCGCTACTGATGGATTGCAATACGTCTGTAATACAGACTCTGTATGTTGCACAGAGGCAAGGGGGGAATAGGAGCGTATCTATCGCGAATACCTTTCCATTCATGTCTTATCTAGGCGCTGTTCTGCTGATCGATCGTGAGAAATTTCGAAGGAATTATTTTATTTCAGGGCTGCAATTTTAAGAAACGGCTTTTTAGACTAAGGTATCTGCAAGGTTTAGTTTAGTTTAGTTTATTTATTAATAATTATCAAAAATTACAGGTCATATTTTGAAAAAAGTAAAAACACAAATCATAATACATTAAAAAAAAAAAAAACAAGTCAGTATACATTAAAAAGAGCATTTAACACAAATTATCATAAATTAAAAAAATAATAATAATACACAATAAACAGAATAATAGAACCTTACAGTATACTAATCACAACCATAGTTTTAAGATTTTACCAGATTTCTGGCTTGCTGGATATAAAATTTTGACAGGTGCATCAAAAAGCGCAAAATTTAAACGTTTCATTCTACATCCTGGATTATTGGTTCCTTTGGAGTTTTTGGGAAGATGTGTGTATGAACCGAATCATTTTCCGAATAGACGGCTTTTGAACAACAGATTGATCAATCAACAAAACCTGTCTACGAATGAAAAACGGACAAGCTCCTTTGAAATAAGTACATTAACTACGTAAAATCATCTTCTTGACCGTGTTTCCACGTTAAGTGGGTTCTGTGCAAGATTTATTTTCCTCAATTCTCCCCTATCAACCGTCACTCTATCATTCACTCTTTCTTTGGTAGTCCTCTCCCTCCATCAACATAAAATAATATCAAATCAGTTTTGTGCAGTTAGGTAAAGTTGCTAGGCCAGCCCTAAGCTAACTAAAACAAACAGCACACGAATGATAGACGACCTCCACGCTACTTATTAGGCGACACCACTTTACGCCACCTGCGTATTACAACCCAATATCTTATGGTCGGTATGTTTCATATCCGTTTGTACCACTACTAGGTTTTACCGGTCGTCGTTAGAAAGGCTTGGTTCGGTTGAGTTGACGACAGGTATGCCTGCCATTATAGTTTCTTAATTAGTTTAGTAATCTTGTTTAAAAGGAGGTTTGCTGACATCACTGTCTGTAGTACTTAAAAGGACATATTCAAAGTTTCACGGCGCTTTTAAATATGGTTTGTTATGATGAGTAAACGAACAGGACACTTATAAATGTGTCATTATCAACACCTAAACTTTGGTTGGGCTGGAAGATTCGTCTTTTTTGTCGAAAGGACACTACTCGATTCTTCACTTTTGTTTTGCCTTATATTTGGGACCTTTGACGATTTTTACTAGAATTTTACTTGAGATATTATTAGTGTACTACAGTTATTTAAAAATTCCTAGTTGACCCGCGCAAATTCGTCTGCGTCACATAAAACTGTGATGTCTCCTAAGATATTCATTGAAATCAAATGATATAAGGCTACAATTTTATTCAAAATTAAATACTTGTGATGAATAACGTATTTATTTGGATAAAGATTAATACCATGTTTATTTTAACACCTTCGCAGATAATGCATTATTTTACAACAAATTTGATTACCAAAAAAAATGTTATAGTGAGTTAACCTTAAAACATATGCTATCGCGAACTTTCTTTTAGAACTTTTTAAGAGAAATTATTCCGTCATACCTACATGATTCTTGCGTAACTTTAACCGTTTACGTAGCGCACGCAACGGAAGCTCTCGGAAAAGCATTAAATTTTCCCCACTTTTTGATAAATTTTTCATTGGTACTCCGCTCCTATTGTCCGTAGGGTGATGTTACAGTTATATAACCTTCCTCGATAAATGGGCTATCCCACACTTTTTTTTTTAATTCGAACCAGTAGTTCCTGAGATTAGCGCGTTCAACCAAACCAACAAACAAACTATTCAGCTTTATAATATTAGTACAGGTTACTGTCTTTAATAGAGGCTTTGCAACATCCAGCTGAGTAAAGTGAAGTCGTAAACTAAAGTAAATAACGTCTTATTTTAATTAAATCTTGTTAAAAATTGAGTTCAATTGCGTAAGGATTTTTTTAATAGTTTAGTAGATGCTGGCCTTCGTCAGGCAATAACTATAACTTAAAAGCTGGTAGGTATGAAGGTAGGTAATATTGGTAATATTTGGTAACTCGGTAAAGTAATTCGATTGCCGGTGGCAGGATATAAGTAATAAATCACAATTTACGCGGTCATTTTAGTGTACTAGAAGTACAATTTTAATTCATGTGTCAGATTTTAAAGTTTGAAACTTTTAATTATTATCTACGACTAGCTGGCTTCGCCCGCATGGGTTCGAAAATTGACCCATGGTATCTAACTACTGGGATAAAAAGTATCCTATGTGTTAATCCAGGTTATCAACTATCTGTGTGCCAAATTTCATCCAAATCCGGTGAGTAGTTTTTGCGTGAAAGAGTTACAAACATCCATCCTCACAAACTTTCGGATTTATAATATTAGTAGGATTATTCTCTCTTTATTATAGAAACTTATTGAAATATGTAGCTGGTTCTATTGAATATTATTATAAGCTACTAGAATAACTGTAGAGAAACTAATCATAAAACAGGTAACTAGGAAAAATCTTTAACCTTAGATTTTAACCCAAAGTTTTTTCAAGATCAATGCAAATAAGTTATTTGACGCTAGCATAATCTTAACTCATCATCTGCCTAGCCTTTTCCCAACTATATTGGGGTCGGCTTCCAGTCTAACCGGAAGCAGCTGAATACCAGTATTTTACATGGAGCGACTGCCTATCTGACCTCCACAACTCAGTTAGTACTGTGTAATGCGATACCACTTGGTAAGACTGGTTGTCAGACTTTTTAGGCCACTGACTACCTAACGACTTTCAAAGATCTACAAATGACACCCGGGACCAATGGCTTAACGTGCTTTCCTAGGCACGGAGGAAACTCGGTATGTAATGGGTGGTTACCCATCCACAGACCAACATAGGCAAGCACGGCTTAACCTAAAGATCGATCCGAGCGGCTGTTATTATTTAGCCACCTCAACATAATCTCAACTATCTACCCATAATGACAAGGTGAAATTAACTTACTTACTTCGAGAAATAGGTCTTACTTTATGAAATCACTTCTCATAGTTATGTTACGAACGGCACTACACACCATTAAATCTGCCTGAACTGATGTTAAGTCGGGCAGGATTAAGGTTACCATTTAGAAATTTGAAAAGTCCAGACAAAAAGTCTCACATTTCAATAAAAGTCCGGACAAGTAAAATAATATACCGAAAACTTGCGTTAGGTGTGATTATTTTACGTAGAACTATTATTGGTTTGAAGAAAATATTTTATGTTCGAACTAGTTGATTGTTTACAATAGATGGATTTATTGTTTGATCTCGTTAAATTGATTGTTATAGAAGATTTATATTTGTTTTTAGATGAATGGGAAATTAATACAGATTAAAGACTTATTTGGTATTACTTAAACCAAAAAATCCGGACAAATTAAAGAACCGGACAAAAGTCTAGAAGTCCGGACATGTCCAGACATATCTAACCGGATGGTAACACTAGGCAGAATCCTATTTAGCATTCTGTCTGCGTATGAAAACTAGACATAGCATAAATATAACCTGAACATGTCCGGTTTACAGAATAACACGTTTAAATAAAGACTGACTGATTTTTTATGAAACTAGTGCCATAAATGATAAGAGTTTATTATTATATCTTCATGACTGACCTAGTTTTGAAGTTTGCCTTTGGTTACTGTTTTTCGTAATGTTGATAAGAATTAATGCTACGGTCAATGGCAGAAGTTCTAAAAGCGAGTTTGAGTTTCACTAAAAAGGTTTCAGGACTTTTCAGACACTGCTTTCTAGCTTAACGAGTCTATAATATAGTTCGTTTTCAGTCAACTAACGACAAAAAGCTACACCTTTTTTTTATAAAACCTTAATACCCGTTTTTGTTTGGACAAAATAATCTTAATGCCGCTCCCTCAATCAGAGCAGTATACGGATCAAAACGAAGTAAACAACAGGGGATCTTTACACTAAATTAAATCACACAGAAGAACAATAGAGCATCTAGGTACACACTCGTGCGAACGACCTGCAAATATCTCAAGGCGGCCCTTGATACAAAAGCTACGCCTTTTTCGTGTTCCATTGCGTATTTATTAAGCCGTACATCTCCAAGCTGCCAAACAAACCCGGCATTGTATGTGAAGCATTGTATTTCCGCAGTTTTGTGTTTGAATCAGGGCTTTGCTCAAGGATGTCAGTGACATCACAATACGATTAATGAGTTGACCTGTCTTCTGAGATTTATTATAAGATGAGGTAAGGGACTAGTTACCTATTTGAGAGACAATAGACCAATGATCAAGGTTGGAACGTCATATTTTGTAGATCGTCCGGTCCGTTTATCAATTTTTTTTCCTAAAAAAAAAGATGATTTATTTAGGCATAGTTAAAAGAAGAACACACTTACAAGAGTAGGCCGTTGACATTACATCAGAAGCAAAGACAACATAACAAAATTTTCCTTTTAAATTCGAAAACAAGATACTAATTTCAGTAACTCAAGGTCCAATAACACACACACGAAGATAGTATACCTACATTATTAAAGCTCAATATGCACTGAAGACTTCTAGGTTATTTAAATCAGTTCAGGTAAAAAACCCACATAGACAACGTCATACGACGCTATTCAACATCTTTTAAGCCATTGTTCGCATGTTTCCAATCTTGAAACACAGACTTGATGTAAAGTAATTATCTAAAACATGATGTCACACATCAATTGTATAATATCGTCATTTGTTACCAAAGAACACTGGTCAAGCATTGTCCTTTGGTAATGACACTACTTGGTAATGACTTAAAGTTAGTCATTTGTTTTATGAATACTCGTTTTAGAATTTGGTTGTGCTCGTCAATTGTCATCTTGTCTTTTTTTAAGTCTTTTTAAGGCGTTGGACACAAAATGTAGGATAGGAAGTTTGGTGAACTCTTTAAAATATGTAGATAAAATGAATCTAGGAAATCTTTAAAATGAAATTCACGCTTCTTCACAACACGATTCATTATTGAGATCTATTTAAATACGACTATCGATCAATGAAATCAAGTTTATTAAAAGTAATTTAAAGTTTAATGACTGCCGATCTTCTTTAATCACTATTTTGATAATAAATCTATCTTCGACAGTATTCTATTTATTTCTTAAATTAAAGATATCTCATAATAGTATCATCTAAGGACAACCCAGTAATAAAATATAGCTAATATTATTGCACATAAAGAGATCACATAAAAATTGCGCAAGCCATGTGCAAAATGATAGATTGAGAACACTGAAGCAAAAGATTGATCAATCAACAGGCCTAAAACTCTAAAGGAATTGATCAATCAAACCAAACTAGTTGACATTTGGTTTTATAGTTATCTATATTTAAATGGCCTGTATCAAAATTAATTTTAAGTATTGGGCTTGGGTAATAATCAATGCCTTTGCGGGTGCCTAAACTAATCGGGTTGGGAAATGTGCTAGCTTGACTTAACACGTAATTCTGACTTGGAAACTAGGTTATCAATGAAAACATCTTAAGGTATGCTTATGATTAAGCCAGTAAGGCTAAACACACATGAATTGTGTCTAAATACTATGTAAGTAATTAGGTATACTAATACTGTATCTTTTGTAAAGTATCATCTTTTTTAGTCGTTCTAAGCGCAATATACAACTACCACTACCAATTATTTGGCAGATGATACAGTGTACAATTGTATACTCTATTTTAATTCTAAGAAATAAATATATTATGTTTATATGTTAGCACTAGCTGTTACCGGCGACTTCGTCCGCGATAACTATACCTCCCTGACAAATATCACGTTTGTAGCACAAAAAAGAAGGACTTTCATACAAATTTGCGAGAGTCCTTAGACCTCCTTAATCCGGCCCTGTCGCAAAATCCGTTCTTAGCGGACGTCTTCTAACTATAAACTACCTCCCTGCCAAATTTCATATTTATACGTCAAGCGGTTTTCGATATTTCATGATGAGTGAGTGAATCAGCTTTCGCTTTTATATATTTAGATATTAAAGACAAATAATATTTAACCGCGAAAGTTACACTGTTTTACGGTGTTATGACCTCTCTGTCCTTGTCTCAATCGTTTTTATAATTATGTAATCAGGATTTAATATTCTATTACTAAGTGACCTAATACGAAATAATTACATAAATTAATTAATAATAACCGTCTCACAGATAACATTTTATTAGAATTAGCTTTAAATTGTAGTTAATGATAATGCCGACTTTGCAACATCGAAATAACAATAAAGAAACTCTCTGCTTGCAAGATTTTCAACATCTTTGTAGCATTATCTCTTATGCAGTAACATTTGTCATCTCATACCAGCTAAATTGCTGCTAACCGACTTACTGAAACATAAACTACGCCAATGACATTGTGGCTAATTGCAGCATAATCAGTGTGAAAGGGTAACATGGGCCCCTTAACGGGTAATATGAGTCCTATATCCTGGGTAATAAGGCTCATGCGGCATGGAGGTTGTAATTTATGTGCATACTGACATTAGGTGTGAATAGATCTCGTTGTGTCATTATCATGCATGTCGTTTATTTAAGTGTTTATATGAGATTTAAAGCATAACTGTCGTGGTTTATTGCAGTTTGGAACTGAATTTATGAGGACCGAGATCGTGGGCATAAAAATTGTAATAGTAATGCATGCGATTGATCGAAATTACCTACTTCTAATACGGAGTGTTTATTTGCTTAATTATGGCAGTTACAGTGTAATTGACACGATTTCAAATAAATAACCCAACCGAAAGTATATAGAAATGACAAAAAATAAGGTTCACAGTTAAGCCCAAACCTTATTAAAACATTTGCTTTAATCATCAATGGTCCAAAAAAGTTTCTGTCTAAACCCAAAAGTTTCTTGTAGCATTTCTTGTCTTATCTTGTTCGTCTACACGATGTACGAGATCTGAGACAGCTCACGAAGATTAAGTTAATTTAAAGACAAGCAGTGCGCGCGATGGTATTTCCTATTTGTAAAAAAAAACCGGACAAGTGCGACTCGGCCTCGCGCATGAAGGGATCCGTACCATCGTAATAGGGAAAAGCGAAATAAAATTAAACTTTTTTAAAAATAAAAACAAGCTTTTTTAAAATGAAAATAAAAAAAAACATATTTATCAACATTGAACGCGTATACAAAGTTACGTGTCCGTGCTATTAACTGTTGAGGAGTTCTCTCGTGAGGAGACGATCTTGACTGCCGGATCAAGTTATGTCTATCATAAAAATGTATTGTCACCAAAACCAAAGGTGTCTGCAAAATTTCAGCTCAATCGGTTGGGGGAACTGGTTTGAAATTCAGTTGCAAGATTTGACCAACAAACTATTAATATTTGATACTAACTTAAATCTTATAAAAAATGCATAGAAGTGACATAAGTTACAGTAAATCTATGTCAATCCGTTGGATGTCGTTGTACTCTTCAACCAACTTGTCTGTGCAGACGGCTAAACAGAACACAGAACACAGAACTAAAGTAAATGTACCAAGTTTCACAAAGCGATGTATTTTTTCTTGAAAAGAATGCAGATGAAGGTGGCGCCACCTTCAACTGCATCTACAAAGGTTTTTGAGAGCGATTGACACTTGCCTCAGGTTTCAGATTCAAGACTATGATTAATACGAATGCAGACAATTTGTCTTTAATTAACCAATTAATATATTAACTTGTTAAGTGTTCTAATATGTGACTACTTGACTAGTTCGATATTATTAATGATATAAGCACCGTGTTAGTCAACGAATGTAATAATCGCGACTATGTATATTACATAATATCAGTATTACCTATTACCTATTACCTATATACATAATACTTTATTGGCAACGTTTTAATTACTTACATTTTTCTAAACTGTACAAGACATTTTTGTGATACTATGTAATTAAAAAGCTTAAACTAGCCAAAGTTGGGAACGTATAAAGAATTATTCTATTTAACTTATTGATAAGTATTCTTTTTAGCCAGTCAGTATATGCTCTATTTCAGCCGTCACAATGGTTCTCAATAGAGGTTCCATGAATTTGCAGTAATATACGAAGATTTTGTTATTTTGAGTTATTGTTCAGGTTTTATAATTGTGCAAAAAGTCCAAAATTTACTTTTTTTTTTTATTTGCCTTTACTGTCCCACTGCTGGACAAAGGCCTCCCTCAATTCCCTCCATGTGCTCTTTTCTCATGCCTCCTTGGGCCAGCACTCGCGGTACCACCCGTCTTCCGTCAACCATCGTGTAGAGACTAAAAATTTACTATATCTAATATTGTTTTTTTTGGCAATTGAGGACTAAGTCACTGATATACTAAATTATAATGAAACGATAATTCTTTCTTCTAACCTAATGTACGTAAGCTCTACATATCGAAAGGGCACTTGCACAGGGCGCGGTTGTTATTACGTATTGTGCTCTTGCGCATAAAGCCTTTGATTTATGCCCATATGAATATGCATTGTTGTAATGTATGGGCCCTTTTGTCACGCAATGTGTGAACTACATTCTACAATCTAGATTATATTAAGATTATTTTAGATCGGATATTAAGCTAAAAATAATTATTATAGTCTTGCAAGCGTCGAATGCAATACTTGAACAATAAAATTTTACGGTTCTAGATTCAAGTTTATAAGTCGTGCAATCAGTTAGGTACATTTTAAAATCATCATCCCAAGAAAAATCTTCAACAAGTGTTTCAAAAATAAAGAAATCGTACCGTTCGGGAGAGGAAGCATAAAAGAATACACATTTGGCAGATTTAAGCCCCTAAAATTCTACTCAACGTTGGAAAAATACACAAGGTACCGGAAATTTATAAAAAAAAAACTGTCAAATTTTCGCAATCAACCTTGAACCTAATGCTTTAGCGATAAAGTTGAAAACCTATTAAAGAAATTTGACAGATTGTAGTAGCTTGATGTGCTACCTAATTTTTATTGATTTATTTCACCACGCGGTACAAATAAAGCTTTATGTGACTACAACTATTAACATATCACAGATATATAATATTTATTTACGATGAAACAGTAAATAAGTATCACAGATGTGGCCATACTTGAAAGCCATATAAGTATGACGGCTAAGCCATTAAATAATAAAACAATTAATAGTAACAAGTTATCCTCAAACAAGCATTGAGTGTCAAAAACTCACGTGGGTATGAGTCAATATAAAAACAAGACTCTTAATGTCGGTCATAATTGCGTAATACCCCATAAAACGAATAAAATGAAACACTTGCGTCCTACAGACTTGCGCCTGCGTCGAAATCGAGACCACATCAGCTTGCACAACTTTAGGGACCGTAAATTGTACGATTTATTGACGTTTACTTACATCTGTCAGGCTTTTGACAAAAATTATTCATAGTAAAGCTGTCAATAAATTGTAACTTGTCTACTTGACGTGACTTTGATATGTATGTTAAGAGGGACCCAAGGAGCTTAATAGTACTTAATGATTCAATGGTGAACGTAAAGCTTTGTAGTCTTTGAACTCTTATATTCGCGAATCATAGTTTATTACTAGTTATAGCAACTTAATTTCTTCATTTATCACTTAATTTGAAAAAGAGCAATAATTTTTTATTGACCGAAAGTTTTGGTCAATAATAAATGATTGCTCTTTTTCGCCTCCATTTTTGACAGCTAACCAAAGACAAAATCAGCAAAGATAACCACCTGTTATGCCAATATCTAGGCTTGTTGTCCACACCTTAAAAGTCTCAAGACTAAAACTAAATATTCTGACCACCCCAGTCGGCCAGGTGATAAAGGTCGTACATACGAATAAAAACAGCCCACAAATGAACTAGATAAGTTAATGTTTCAATGTCGGGCCGCTGATCCGCTAATGGAAGGCAATCGTGACCGGTTTAATAAGGCGAGCCTTTCACTGATCCTTGCATTAAATTTTAGTTTATCTGTACATGATTTGCATACACCGTGAGTGTGTTGGGTGCAATTAATCTTTGCGAATGGTTATTGAAAATTTAATCGGTCGCTATAATATGTATCCTACCTAATAGGTATTTATTTATTTATTTTAGTACATGGAGAACTTACAGCTAATAAAAACAAACAAAAACGGAAACCATAGTCACCAGAAAGCCAGTTGCAAATTCTCACGTATAGACTTATAATAAAAAAATTATGGTGTGAGCACAAAAACAGAAAACACACCGCTTTAATCAAAGTAAGAAGAATATAAACACTTGGCTTGGTATCCTATCCTACCTACCTGTGAATGATTGACACGAACATGAGTTGAAGAATGTAGGCATAACTTCCTTCAAATTGACGTTTAGTATGTCTTCGACCGTACCTAATCATCAAGTCTCTCAATCAGTCAACTCAATCTCAATACATGACATCTATATCGTTTATTATTAAAAGTACACGAAACATTATATAAATCAACACTGTTATAAAAGCCGTTATGAGAACTGAAAAAGGGAGGATAAGCTCATTTTGAACTATTCCTCTCGTTACTTATATCGCCTACTATGTATCTTTTTACAATACTAATCTTATCTTGAGTACAAACACTAACATTACTTAAAAAATTAATAAGTACGCAAGAAATTAGATAAAAACTAAATGTAAGGGATAACATAAAGCTAAATAAATAAATAAAAATGTGTCTTTTTACGCCAAATAAAAAAACTCCAACGGCGAACTTTACTAAGTTTACAATAAGGTTCTGTAATCCTACACAGGTAAATAGACAATGCAATGCCTTGCGCGTATTAGTACCAGGTAGCACATGATTGCAATTAGCCGCGTCACATGTTCGTAACAGAACCCTGGCTTGCAGCACGCCACCGGTGTAATGTTACCACACACCTCACTTGACTGGCAATTTTCATCGCATACGATTAACTATTCACTGTCTGATGCGTCTTTACCCAATAACAGCGAAGTCCAAAAGTTAGGTTAAGCAAAGTTTTCACATTTATTTAAATAAGGTCCTATTTACGTAAAGACAGAAAGTCTTATTTGCCATGGCCCTTATTACCCTGCTAATTTTGCAAGGTCTCATTCAAGAACTAAGTGATCGCTAAGTTAACTGTTTGCTAAGTTCTCTTTAACGGCGATAATTAGGACTCCATTAAGCCCTCAGTCTGCAAATGTCAACATTAGAGGAAGCACTCACTACAAGGCTTTCCGTTTGTTCTTTCTAAAACAATACTTCATGTTAAAACAAAAGACGTGTTACAAAATTTACAGATGTTTTGCAGTTACGATAGTATTGCAAGAATTGCAAATTCTATCATGACACAAGAAAATTGGGGTAACTGAGGACAGAACAAACCAGTAGTAGCTCAGTGGTAACAGCCGTGTCTTACAAGTTGTAGGCTGTAGGTTCGAACCCAGGCAGGCCGCACATTACCTTTGTATAAACTACACATCACCATCACTCTCAACACGTTGCATTAAAACATAATGAGGGTACTGATATATCAAGAAGAATGAGCTAGAACCAAAGATTCAAAGACATGTAACATATACCGACCCGCAATGGGAACGCATGGTGGAGTTTGGTCAAGTCCCTCTTATAGAGAGGAAGCCTGCGTCCCAGTTATGCTTATGCTAAGGACAGAATCAACTTCGCAACTCTGAAGACAGAAGAAGGTGCAACTAATACATGAACTGATGCGGAAGGCAAGGTACTCGAATCTCGGTCAAAATAGGTCGTTAAAAGCGAAAGGAAAGATCAAACAACTCTAATCTCAAATGGTATCGATCTCGGAAATTCGCACGTAAGACGATATTTACTACAACACTGACAAGGTAATCTATTTTATCTATTGTATTTATCACGTTCAGAGGTATATTTAGGATAATATTGATCCCATCTAGTACTTTATTCCTCTATCCGTATTTGAAGCAATATCAGCCAAACATTTTGCAAGTTCTAAAGTGCATTGATATGATAATAACTAAACTGACATGGGAAAAAAAATACAGACTTAGGAAATTTGCCTTACTTACCAGTAGCGAAGGGTCAATTTTTGTAAGAGGTGAGCCGGAGTACATATCTTTAACGTGATTATGTTATTTGTCTATAGAATACTGACTGTGCCATTTTTCAAAGGGGATCCGGTAGGAATCGAGTTGTATGGAACCTTCGCCACTGTCACCTGTATAATAATTAACACAAGCATAATCAGCCTATATCGTTCCTACTGCTGGATGGAACACGGGCGTCCTCTCTGTATGTGAGAGTGGGCCATGATCCACCACTCAAGTCTAATGCGTCATACTTGACAAAATATCTCTGTGCGTAAGTCAAAAGAACGTGCTTGGAAAACAGATCTCTCTCGTATTGTAATTTTGCCTAATATGGGAAAAAGATAGATTGTGAATTAAAACGAAACAAGGGACATGCTACCTCTTTACAAAATCCTTTACGAAGATGAATATTGATTGTGTTTGTCAAGAGACACTGACTTAAGTAAGGCCTATTTGTATGCCTCAGATAGCAATATTATTACACTTGAATTAACTGCTTTTGGCGCTTGGTACAGTGTCCTGTTTACCTATGATGTCATCTGCTGTAATACCAGCCAGACGGGATCTAGGCTTTGTGTAATTTAATTTGAATACCGCATGCATGCGAGTGAACAAAACACTACTTAAAATAATATAAAGGAAACACCGATCTTCACCTGTTTTTTTTTTCTGAAAGCAGCCTCCAGCAAGTAAACAATTCTGGTGGAAGACGGTGTCACACGGCTTCGTGATGTCATAGGTTCAATTTAAGTAGGCATACAGGTAATGCTATAAAATATTTGAGGAATCCTCAAGAAGCCGTTTAAGGTCTTAAAGGAAAATATCGTGAGAAAAACCTTGCCTTCCTTCTACCTACTTAAACCAACACTGGTGACATGTGGTTTTTCTACTTGGTGAATTATAATTTGCAAATCTATTGCAAAACGTAATTGCTACACAGATTTAAATCTGCAAATCATGCAAAGAATGTGATAGTACCGGTTGTCACCGCGCGCCTTCTGCATTCCAAACTCAAAAGTTGACATAGCTGTCAAAATTGACAATAGCCAATAACAATGACGTGCCCTTGACCTGCTCTGTCATACCAAGGTCAAGAACGACTTGTGCAGTGTCTATGATTCATACTGACATTCACGAATGAAAGAACGAGATTGCAAGCTCGCACACGATAAACGAATGTAAGTAGGTACACAACAATGCGATATGTAATCATGATAACTGGTACAAATAAGGTTCTGTATAAGAGTCGTTTTAGCAACTAGTGTTATTGCACAGACTTGTTTATTTCTGACGAACTATCTGATAATTATTTATTTATTTATTTTAGTACATTGGTTGGTTTCCTTTTTTGTTTTTATTCGCTGTAGGTAATCCTACAGCGAATAAAAACAAAAAAGGAAACCATAGTCACCAGAAAGCCAATTACAAATCCTCACTTATAGACTAAACGTCTCTCGTCTATTATGATAAACAGATAAGTGTTTTAAATCGTGACAAAAAAGAATAACTTTTCTAACGTTTTTCGTGGAGAGATATTTTCTTTGGGAATACCCAATGTTATTTTGACACTGACAGTTCAAAACTCATTTTAGAACATTTCACCAATAATGTAACACTTTTGTACTATCTCCTCATTCATTACCATAATTAATGAACAACCAAACAAGACCACTAACTGTCGCAAGTAGGCGAGACAGGAGCCAGTCACTGGCGCCATACGACATTGACAAGTCGACTGGAACGCCCACAGCATCGACACCTATGTCGATCGATTTATTAATCGTTATGTTACTATTCGAGATGACAAAGTTTAATACATTACCGACAGACGTATCGACATCCAGAAATACAAACAAAAACACTACAACAACTATTCAACCATTTTTGTCTTACTTTTCCGCCTCCAATTATATTAAGGTAACTGGCGAAATGTGTGAGAATGAGTAGGTACTATGTTGCGACATCTCTGCCTAACCTCTCGGGGATTACAAGTGTGATATTATGTTAAGTTCTTTCAATATTTGAACGATACCAAAACAGAGTATCACATATTTCCAGCAACAAATTTTTCTGCGACAGAAAACAGACCGCTGGAAACATTTCATGCAGCTTTCCAGCAACACAAAATGATGTTGCAACAAGAAGCGCAACTTTTGTAAAGGTAATATGAATAGTATAGATGCGTGGCTTAAGCCGTTAAGCGGGCAGGTGGACGGCATTGCACCTAGTTGTATATTCATTTGGCTAATAGGGCGTTAACTATGTGCCATATTAAACGAGCACTCATGATTCTGACTGATAGTAATTGGTTTGTAGGTGGTATACATCAATCTACAACGATGCAAAGGTATTCATTATTTGGACGTGAATTGTTACGAGAGTGTGGGAAATTCGATACAGAGCTGGGAACCGAACACAATGTAACAGATGGTTTCAAGGAAATTGTAATCAATATTGGGGTTTATGAGGGTCAGACGTTGTATCGTTGACGTAGTAATTAGTTACCTATGCTAATACCGATAATTTATTTTTAAAGTGAGAGGGTAGGTATCTTATATCTACAGCCCACTGGTGTGGATTCGACTTAGTTATTAAGTGCCAACATAGTTATTTCTAACAAACAATTTTATGTAGCACCTCCATAGGTAAGTTACAGAATCGAGCGTAACTTTTCAAAAATCCATGACATTAAATGTTATGCAAAATATGCTAAATAAACCCTCCGCCAGCCGGGTAAAAAGATAGCAAGACACAAGAATTTATATTAACAAGTAACATTTAATTAAAAGTATGAAAAAAACCCGACTACAAATTGTATTATGTGTATATATTTATATTTGTAATGTCCTTTTAAGTTCCTTCATTTTGTTACCCTACACGATAGGTTTCGTTGAAAAAAAAATAATTAACGACTTACATTTAGGGCCAAAAATCCGCCATTTTTTTTAAACACCTATCGAAGGAGACTTAGGTTTTTGAGACGAACCTAATGATACCTTAAATCCTTACCTCGTCAAACCTTAAATCGTCGAAATCCTTCCAACCATTTGGAACATACGAGGTAATAAAGAAATTTACAAAGAAACAAACAAAGAGACATACAAGATACGCACGAAAAACATAACCCTTCCTGTGCAGTCGGGTAAAAAGGTGATCCCAAAAGTCATCATTGCCAAGTTTGACACGTCACACGTGTACCGGTTGGCTGTTGCAACAAAAATTTTGTTGCGTTATTCAGTTTATGATGAAAAACAAAGCTTTTACATCCTACAAGAACGTAACAATATCGTTTACCACAACATTCTACAAACCCGACTTATCACTAGGTTACTTAACACAAAAGCCATGTATTAAACTCCTTAGATAACTAATGAAAGTGTAACTATCGGTTATCGATCGATATCTACGGCGAAAGGTAACGAGCAATGAAAGGAGAAACACCATGATTATATCTTATGTACCATTGTTATGTGGTGAACTACGATAGATAAAAAGAGCAAAAGCAGAGCTTAGCGATTATCTGAGGAATCGCAATTATTTTTGAGGAAAAAGTGTTTAAAAAATAGAATAAGAGTAAAGCTTTTAGGCCTTAAAGTTATTATTTTAAACAACTGTTAAATTATAGTTATCAAGTTGTGTAACTAGAAAAACTGGTTAAGGTAGGTAATAAAATTGTTGTAACTATGTAAATAGAAGTCAATTAGGCGGAAAGCTCTAGGTAGCTAAGCAATATACAATGTACCAGTAGCGAAGGGTCAACTTTTGTAAGAGGCAAGCCGGAGTACATAGCTTTAATGACATTATAATTATTATTTGTATATACTGACTGTGCCATTATTCAATGGGAATCCGGAAGGAATCGAGTTGTTCGCCACTGCAATTTACTAGCGTTAGACCGCAGTTTCGCGCGTTTTCGCGAGGAGCTCGTGGCTAAATAATAACAGCCGCTTGGATCGATCTTTAGGTTAAGCCGTGCTTGCCTAGGTTGGTCTGTGGATGGGTGACCACCCATTACATACCGAGTTTCCTCCGTACCTCGGAAAGCACGTTAAGCCATTGGTCCCGGGTGTCATTTGTAGATCTTTGACAGTCGTTAGGTAGTCAGTGGCCCAAAAAGTCTGACAACCAGTCTTACCAAGGGCTATCGTATTACCCAGTACTAACTGGGTTGTGGAGGTCAGATAGGCAGTCGCTCCATGTAAAATACTGGTATTCAGCTGCATCCGGTTAGACTGGAAGCCGACCCCAACATAGTTGGGAAAAGGCTAGGCAGATGATGAGACCGCAGTTTCACCCGCGTTGAGGACGGTATATAACTAAGTAGGCAGATATCCAATGGGGATGAAAAAGTCCTACACCTATGGGGATAGCTGTAGGACTCACCACTTACCACAGGCTATGGTCTAGCTATAAGCCAAATTCCATCGAATTCTTTTAAGCCTTTAAGGTGTGACTTATGTAATTAATATCGGACCCTTCACGAAGCCGTCAACCAGGCATTCTGTACATCAAACTAAATAAACCTACGCAAAAATTATTGCTGGGAAACGAGTTTTTTTTGGTGTGAAAAATCACATTTTACGGTATGACTCAATGTACGGCAATCAAAACATTGTGCTGATGGATGCATTGAATAATAAAAGGGTTATTTAAAGTAAAGTAATAACATTAAAAACTAGTTTTAACAAAACTTGTGAAAAATTGTAACATTGACTCTCAATATCTCCGTAACTAGAAGGTTGCAAGGTACGATCCAGAACAAAAAAAAATCGCAATGATCGGGGAGAATAAATGACTTTCGGCTTTGTTAATTCTAATTACACCCTTTATAAGTAGAACTCGCACTACTAGATGTAAGTTGTAACACATTACAAGATAAAATAAAAAACCCAATGACAATTAAACTTATACTGTCACTTACGGGATATCTTCCGTGATTGTTCATTATTTTGAGCTCTCGATATTGGCACATCAACATGGCGCATCATGGCGCTTCCAACAGCGCCGAAATATCGGGAGCTCGAAATAATGAACAATCACGGAAGATATCCCGTAAGTAACAGTATAAGTTTAGTTGTAAACCGTGAAAGCTTAAAACAGTGTCCAATGACAATTAGTCAGAAAAATTGCCCGCCAAAAATTCAATCACATTTCAAAACCACTTCATATCAACGTATGACATCATCGAATTAATAATAACTAGGTATTAATAATACCTTTACATTAACCGTGGCCTTTTAAACATTATTTCCGACGTGTGTCGACTTTTACGTAACGAGTAATTAGCCTCGATGTTATTGGAGCATGATTTAATTACAAAATTACAAACAAATCAATAGTAATTTGAGTAGAACGTGCCTGGTCCTCATGATAAAAATTAGGAAGCTTTTAAAGCTAACCGTGCAGATTTAATAGTGTATTAATCAAGTTTATGTTTTATAATTCATTTCCTATATCATTATGTGCATTTATTCTGGTGTTTTTAATTTGCGCTAATTTTAAACCAGTGAGAGGTATGATGTGCACTTAGACAACATTTTTTTTTATTTACGTAACCTCTTCAATGGGACAGCTATATAAGTTTTGCGAACCTGACAGTCACCACAATCATCAAAACATTTAAAATACGCATAATCTATTACTGATAAAATCAATTTAAGGCTGAGGCCAAACGAGCGTAGTTTTTTGAGCTGCGAGTGGCGCAAAATGAGTCGAGTCGCGTCGCCGTGTGGTACAAACAGGACTGGTACCTATGAAACCGATTGCAGCGTAAATTCCGCGACTCATTTTACACGACTGACAGCTCAAAAAAACACGCTCGTTTGGTCTTAGCCTAACTGTTAAGACATACCCATGGTCTATATAAGAGACTAAAAGTCAACATAACATGTCTTCAGAATTTAACCGACACTCCTAATATGGAATTTCTTATTTGGCTTACTGGTTACCACGTGCAAGAAAATACTCAGGAGTATGTCGTACTTGGCTTCCCTGAACTTTACGTTCCGTTCGGCAGCTGGCAACATTTTAAGAAAAAATCTCGCCAAGTTTGGCATAGCCTTTGCGCAGTTAATCCAAAAATATTCATGCAATCAGTCAAGTTTTTAAAGATAATGAAATGAGGATTACGGTAAAGGGTAATTATTTAATTAATGTACCTACAAGGAGTTTTATGTACATTAAGATGCCTTATCTTTAGCGGCAAGTGTAGTCATAATAGGTATTTTACTGATCTCAAATTCGCAATCATTCGCAGTATAATGTTAATCAGCTGCTGTGTTATCACAAACCCCTAAACAGAAAACTTCAATTAACCATCGTCATACTTCTTAAGGATGCCCGCTTCACTGATCTTGCTCGGTCTGGCGCACTAACTTTGCTCAGATTATTATCAACTCCTATATCAGATTTCACGACTCCCTGCTGTCCTACAAGTCTTTTTGCTTTCCTCTGTATGGTTAAAAGCATATTTATTGGCTTACGTTGCCGATACATTGATTCTCCACTATTCGTTTAATTAAGTATTTATTTATTTATGAAAACTTTATGCACATAATGTACAAGGCCTTTAGTATTTCTCGGTAGTAAAACTATAACTTCTTATTATAGTAGGTATCCAGTTGAAACATGACACCTAAAGCGATGTTTTAGAAAGAGGTTGTAACATTACTATAGACCGGAAGCTCTACAAAACCATACTTTTTTTAAAAACTCCTTGTGCCATATTTACGCCCAGAGATCCTACATAGCAATCATGTTTAAAGGTTTTCGCACCTACTTTTACAACGGCAAGATTGACACAAGATTTATTAAAGTTTTCGATAGCTTATGTCAATCAGCAGATGCAAGTTGCAGCCTACTGCCCGAGGTCGCGGACGTGAGAGCGCACTCGTTTACATGACGTCATGGCTCTCGTCAGCCAGTACGAGGCTTAAGGTGACGTTTCCGCGCCATGAGACGAGAAATAAGTTTAAATTTATCGGGTTTTTTAAATAAGAAGGCATTTCGGTACCTAGCTTAATTTAGCACCTACAGATTTATTTATCAAAGTTGACTGGAAATAATTTTAATGTTTCTTAACCAGCAACGTTTATAAATATATTCCTGAAGTTTTTAAAACTCGATTTTTTGCACCTGTTCACAATTAACGGAAGTCATCCGTCAGTCTACGTATTGAAATTCGATATAATACTAAGCCTGCAAAGGAAACGATACTACACGTCATAGCTAATGAATCTTTTGGCGTTTGACCTTAAAAACTATGACCTTTGTTTTTTTGGAATAATACAATTTCCACAGGCAATTTAACAAAACTTTATTAACAGCACCCTACTGTCAAAGTCATTAAAAGCGAAAAGAACCATGCAGCACCATAAGTAAGAGCAGATAGTCTCATTCTTTTTTTTCTCTCTGTCACTTGTACGACGCCGCCTTAACTTCACAACCAGTTTCCACGTAATGCTGGTAACACCGAGTCACCGACTACACCGTGCTCCACATACAAGAGATAATTTCACTGAAACTTGCGTAAGGTCAAGTCGGCCATATCACTTGACAGGTTATTTTGACAATCAAGTTATTTTGGTAACTCCAATGTTTACAAAGGTTCTCGAAAACTTCGAAATCGCGTGTGAATTATGTAAGATGGTGTAATAAATTATGTGTAATGTTGCCGACAGGGTTGTAAGATGTATAAGGGCTTATTTTATTGTATTGTGAAGTTTGGTTGCAAGAAATCCCTCCGACGACCTACTTTAGGCATCAGGTGCTAAACGGAATGATAATTATTTATACATTCATGGTTTTGTATGCAAATCCTTGAAGTTAGGGAGCACATTCTTCGTCTTTGTTAGTCTCAGACGTATTCCATTTGTCGTCTAGGACAAGTAACAATCGCTTTCAAAGTGTTTTGTACTTATATCCTATAACGACTTTCGACAGGATGGACGGAAACTTTTCGGTAGCTTGTATCAATCCAATATATTTGGCACCTTTCCAAAGCTATCATCTATCGTTGTCACTGATATAATTTCATTTTATCCATGCCCTAACGTCAGAGAATTCTTGGAAAGATAATAATACTGAACAGAACTGGGCCATACATGTGACGGTTCCTTAATTACCCTAAGATGATAAAAATTTTTGTTTTTCCTAACTCATTAGTATTAAATTCGGTTTCCTCCGAATATGCAAAATGTTATCAAATGTTACAGACAGAAAAATGGACTATAAAAATTTTATAATCATCATGTTGTTATCAGTGTTTAGCTTTTTAACAGGATAACCGATTACAGGATAATTAAGTTCTAACGTACACGATGGCTTTAGAGGCCATACAAAATTGTATCGCTGGAAAAAAAATATAGGTACCACATTGGATAAAGCCGCAGCATCGCCGAACAGATAAGCATGGATGTACAAAAACCGATACAATTAACTTATTAACTACAAATATCTGCCACAAAATCATCGTCCATCTTCTGTTTATTGAACAATACTCTGACTCAGTCATCTCATTATCTAAACAAATAGTAAACAGGGGCCGTGACAATGATATCATGTCATCTACGTTTATTATTGATACTAGTACGTAATATTAACCGTGGGAACGACTATAAGCTAGTAGATTATTTAGTAGCCACACCTAATCTAGACCGGTGTTAAAACCTTTTTAAGTTTCGGCTCGAACAGCTTGTGGTTTTCCTCTATTAAATTTAGAACGTGCTCGCGCCTTTTCTGGATAAAGACATTGCCAATTTTAAATTCAAATAAAGAATTCAGTTTTTGTCAACATTTTTTTTTATAGTGAGGCAGAGACTATTAAGTTGCTTTTCTATTTTATTGCGTACCTTTGAATTAGTTAATCGCTTATGAAAACAGATGAAAGTGAGTTTACAATTTTCTATAGTGGTGCAATCAATAGTCACAAATAACAAACAATCATATTAACAATTATATAATCTTGTTATAATCTCTAAAATTGATCAAGATTAAAAAAAAACCCCTTCTCGCGAAGAAAACCTATTCTGAGAATATCAGGTCTGCACGGTCCAGTTCCCAAACCGTGGTTAGCAAGTCCGTCAATTAGCATATGATTACGACACAATGCGCTCTTGGTACCGGCTCAATTAGTGCTGCTTGTACACTTTCCACGCGAATGGCATCCTCTAACAAAAGAATACATTTGAGCTCATCAGTATGGGCGAGACCAGTCGGAAGCGTATTTAACGAATCGGTAAAAAGTAATTAGTTTTATGTAATACTTAAACGTTTCCAAACGCAGGAAGATTTTTAATGAAAAAGGCGGAAAACTGTACCTTAAACATTTCGTAAGTTCCTTACCTTATCAACCTCAGATACTCTGAGTATAATTTTCAGTCGGGGGTTGTTCTTTCTGTAGTCCTTCAGTAAAGCGTCGAGCTTGTCTCCTCTAGCGTCGCCCGCGTAAACGAGATGTGTGCACTCGGAAAATCCGTCGCTCGCGCGCGCGCTTTTCACGTAGCAGACGAGGCGGGCGGCGCCGGCGCCGGCGCTCTCCACGCGGCACAGCACCGCGGCCGCGGCGCACAGTACGAACCAGAGCCACATGATTTTAAAAAATCAAACTGTCATTCCGAACGCGTCGTATTTTGAAAATTCGAATTATAAGTTTGGGAGCGCGTTGGTCGTATCGTTAGCACAGTACGAGTGGCGGAGTGGCGCGGGCCGGCCGCAGTCATAGGCGCCCCCGCCCGGCGGTGGTGGTTAGGCGCAAGGTCGCGCGCTCACCGTCACCCGGGGACCGCCGCACCGGCCGCAACCACAGAAATGCTGTTACATTTCATTCGTCACTGGTATGCCGTCATGTGTCACATTACAATGACTGATGGAGGCTAAACTTAAGAAGCTGTCAAGAGAATAAATAAACCTTCTCGTTGCTCGCTGTTAGCTACTATGACATTATTACTTTGTGATAAGAGATATTAATGGCTTTTAAATAATTTAATTGTTTTAATTGTTCTATTACGTAGTGATTATTCTCACGCACAAGTAAATAATAAATTATCATTGTTCTTACAGTCCAGCAAAGATCATGCAAAGTCATAATGAAGTAGGTACGTAATACCAACACTTACTTAATTATATGCAACGTCGTAAACAAAGGCAAAGGATGTCTCAAGTTGCTGTCACAGTGCGTGACTATAACACCGGGTTTCAGTAAATCTCGCTGAAACTTCAGACTGATGAGTGATGAATCATAACTAATAATTACATATATTCATAGTCAAGCAAACTCAAACAATTAGGAAGGTAAATCTTTTTAACCAAGCCTTAGCTTGGTCACTCTGAAAATTGACTGAAATCAAGACACTAAGACTTCCTGAAAACTGATCCACTTATAACTTTTCAGGAAGCTCGTTTCTTTAGATTGAGATTTAAGTCAAAAAATAGAAAGGTATCAGTAATTTTCACGACAAAAAAATATCCCGAAAGAAGTACTTTTCATATTGAAATATTAATTAGCCATTTGTATGCAGGTGAGACAAAAACGCACCGCCCTATGTTGGACAGAATAAAAATACGAAGGTATGTACGAACGGTCAGTTATCAAAGTTAATTACAGACATAAATTACAATAGATTCACGGAAAACAGAAGTAGATGTGTTTCTATTGTGTTGGTATGTCATGTTTCCTTATAACTTGAGAACAGAGACGCCGATTTTCGTACGATCTTCAGCCATTGTTTTAAATAAGGTACGTTTTGTATAATGATACCGACAAAGGTCAGTATCTCACATAAGATCTAACCTAACAAGATGTTATTGTAATTATATTGTTTTTTTTTTTTAACTATACAAATTAATAAATTGATGTTGGAGATAAAACAGTCAGGCTGAAGTAGGAGTGGGCAGGCCACGTGGCACGAATGCTCCCGGAGAGATGGGCAAAGATCTTCACACTCTGGACGTCTGAGGATGAACAGCGACGCCGAGGTCGACCGCGGCAAAGGTGGCGTG
This sequence comes from Noctua janthina, assembly GCA_963576755.1. Taxonomy (NCBI): domain Eukaryota; kingdom Metazoa; phylum Arthropoda; class Insecta; order Lepidoptera; family Noctuidae; genus Noctua; species Noctua janthina. The sequence continues at coordinate 15,246,645 of OY755055.1, forward strand.
ACGATCTGATCATGTTTGCGGGGCTAAGGTATGGAAGGAGAAAGGGGAGACTTTTGCCCAGCAGTGGGACACCAACAAGGCTAGTAAAGAAAAAGCTAATTAAATTCAGTGGTCACGCGTGAGTGCATTTTAAATGAATATGGGGCCAATCGCTGTTAGCGGTTACGATCACCTACGGACTAGCTATTCCAGCAAGGGGTCAACACAAATAGAGTACCATATCCCTCAAACAAGGCAGAAATATATCGCGTGCCTATTATGTACCCCCACCGGCATCTATCTACACCTTACAAAACCTGAACCCAGCAATGCTATTAGGGAAATATTCGTTTGGTGATAGCACCGACTTCAGAACTGCAGCTCCATCACGTACTACTTAAAAGTGTTCTAGAATTAGTCACAAGAATCTTAGTCTAGATTAAATTGACTTTTGATTAATACGTCGGAAATTACATAGATTATCATAAAAAGCTAGTTAAGCTGATAATTTATGGTCTTACGTTAAATAAATCTAGTAAATAAGTGTGAGTCAGTTATCCTGTTATTGTTGCAGTTTTCTTGGCTTGGTTTTTTTTTTATATTTTCATCACTGTCAGTTTTAAACGTCATCGTCAGAATTTGGATCCGGTTCAGTTCTACCGGAGCATTTTTCTTATCAATCGTAGTTTTTGGTACTTTAACCCAATTAGCTGGTAAAATACTTACATACGCCGAGAGCGATAAATGTACGAATTTTGCACGATAATTGCTCGAAATTTGGCTCAGTCACATTTTCGTCTATAACTTGAATCTTTTGTAATTTTGACATTATGAGTTTGACAGTTATACGTCATTAAAACGAATAACGCTCTATCCAAAATACGTGCTGTGATGTGTGTAGATCTCGGGCCTGTTTTTTGCAGTTTTACAAAGAGGCACTTCTAAACAGTACCCCTACAATCCATCGTTGCTGACTAGTCAAATTCAAAGAAAGAATCATTTATAGAATCGTGTCTATTCAATCTACTAAAACCATGAACAAAAAAGAAAACAACATTTAAAAAACGAACGCCATACAACATCAATTCCACTCGGATCATATCAATAACCCTGACATTACCGTGACGACGTCAAGCAATGCGATAATGTTCCACAATATCTTACATACTATAACTTAAACTATGTGATCTAAATTGTTGCAAAAAAGAACAGGATATCGGTGTATGAAGGTATCTCTATGATCTTACCAATTTGAAGTAAGTAGGGTTTCTAAAAATATTGCTATTACTAACTAAAACAGCATTTTACTGCTGATTGCAATAACTTGATGAAGTGCTGAAAGATTATAGTAGACTAGCAACCCACCCTGTTTCGCACGGCTCCACCTTACGGGTCCAAAAGTATAGCATAGCATAGCATAGTCAGCCTATAATATTCCCACTGCTAGGACACAGGCCTCCTCTCCATGAGAGGGAATGGGCCAGTGCGGGTTGGTAGATGTCACATGTCTTCGAATTTTTCGATCTAGGACATGCCGGTTTCCTCACGATGTTTTCCTTTATCGTTTTTGAGAGCAGTGGTGATATAATAAATTACACAAAGTAATGCGCCTGGCCGGTCCAAAAGTATCCTATCTTTCAATGTGGAATTGAAATCAATTGATACATATCAAAAAGATTATATAATATTCATCAAAGGGATACAGAACTTATGTCACGTGAATACCGAACTAACGGAGCTACCTTACGAGCGCAGCATAAAACGCGAATCGTGAGTGCATCGGGAATTCAAGCTCGCCCAAGACGAAGACAAATGATGAGAATGTTTAACTTTTCACACATTTAATTGTTTAAAAAATAACAACAATGATTATGTGACAATATACACACCGTGACTTTTTAGTCATCTTACAAAGGTCGTCCACTCAATGTACCCGACATAAAATAGATCGAGGTGCGATTTTTTTTTATCATCCATAATAGGTACAAAGAAAAATAATAATAAAAATTAGAATAAAATTATGAAACATCCTGTTAATGATGTTTACGTGTCAAACGGGAGAACAATACCTATCCACCACTCCAACACTCGAGTCCAGTAGATCAGCGCAATACTTTTATTTTAGAATTATAAAAATCTCATAAATACCTATTTTTTTATGAATGTTTATTTTTTTTTCATTGGATACATGAAGTGGGCTGCTGTTGTAAGACGACTAAAACGTCACGGTGTATATTGCTGACGGTGCTGCTACTATCGCTGTTAGGTAAGGTCCGAACAACAACAAAAGTTGATAGACACTGTTACTCCAATCATCATCTATAATTAACACGATATTATTTTAGTTTAGTTACTTTAATTGGATACCGCGGTCCCTACTTTATCAGCACGGAAAAAACGATATTTGTTGACAAAGAAAAATTTTATTATCCGAAAAAATACGTTTACTTAAGAAAACAAATCAGCTTCGATAAGGACAGTACTACAACTACTCAGAAATCGAAAGTCGAATTCAACATACTTGGAACAAATACTGGAGCCTAAAGGAAATTTTCAAAAGCAATATGCTGTCGGTTGAGCTGTCTATTACTTATGCTTGCCAGACTTGTAAATACACAGGCAAATAAAGAGAAAACTTCCCACTTGTCAACGGGGCCTAGAAAGAAGCACGCTCAAAATTAGAAAAATAAGACATACAAAAATAAGACGCATATCTAAAGCTACCGATGCTCTCTAAACTATGCTCAAAAACTGAAATGAAAATGGGCGGGGCATGTGGCAAGACTGAGACGACTAAGACGAGCAGTAGACCATACGAGTGACACGGTGGAGGGGTTAGAAGATTAGTTAACTTACTTTGTTATTGCATGAAATAAAAGGCTTTTTAATTTTTATTTAATGCTTAGGTATATTTAATAAAAAACAAATCAAGAGAGAATCTCTCTTTCTTTATTTTAGGTTTATTAATATACAGATGAAGATATTTTTATTTTGTAAAACATGAGCATGTATACACTATACAGGGCTTATAAATAAATGAAAGTAGCTACATGTTTTGCCATATAGGAATGGCGTACAAAAAATAGACAATAGGGTAAACTTAATTAAAAGAATAGTAGTTGTTACCTAAAAAATTAAATTTACAGGAAATGGCTTAGAGTTTAAGCTATTTCATTTTTTTTTATTAATTAAGTTTACCCTATTGTCTAAGTCTTAGACAATAGGGTAAACTTAATTAATATAACAAAATATAAAATGTGCCCTTGAAATTTTCAAACGCTTTCCCAGTTTAAATGTAATCAATTGTTATTATAATTCATAACTGATTTGACCCCACGGCCCACATACCGCTAGTGACAGACGACTGTACCAGTGCAGTCCTCTGTAACTTGCGCGCTGTAGAAAGTATTGCTATATATTCTTTATAATTATGTAGCTCAGTCACACGGTACTTGTTGGTACGCCAAAATATGAGATAGTCTATACTTGAACTCAGAATCTTGGACACCTACATTAATTGCAATTTACACAATTATCAACTCATCGTCATCATCTGCCTAGCCTTTTAAGTCACCACCGGCACCTCAAGTTCGCGGGCCCTCATTTGCCAAGAGTGTTAGCAATGTTTTATAACTTTTGTGTGAGTCATGCGTATTGCCATATGACTAAAACTATTGTAGTGCCCATTATTAAAAATAAAACGGGTGATATTGCTGACATAAAGAACTACAGGCCCATTTCTCTGGCAACAGTGATCGCGAAAGTGCTTGACAGCCTGCTTAACAGACAACTTAATAACTTTGTTCAGCTGCACGACAATCAGTTCGGATTTCGATCCGGACTATCTACTGAAAGTGCCATCTTGTGTCTAAAGTGGGCTGTGAGGTACTACTCGGATAGGGAAACTCCTACGTATGCGTGCTTCCTCGACCGCTCCAAAGCTTTTGATCTGGTCGCCTACAATATCCTCTGGAGGAAGTTAGAATAAGCTGGTGTTCCTCCAGAGCTGATTAACACTTTTAAATGCTGGTATGGAGGCCAGATCAATCAGGTACGCTGGGCCGGGGCTTTTTCAGAGCCGTATAGGTTGGAGTGTGGGGTGAGGCAGGGGGGGTTGACTTCCCCCACGCTCTTCACCCTCTATGTCAATGGGCTGATCGAGGTGCTCAGCAGAGAGCGTGCCGGCTGTTACATTGACGGAGTATGTGTAAACAACATTAGTTACGCCGATGATATGGCGCTGCTGAGCGCCTCGGTTTGTGGTCTTAGGAGATTGGTGACCATCTGTGAAGAATATGCTTTACTTCATGGATTGGTCTACAACGTCACTAAAAGTGAAGTCATGGTCTTTGGTGCCGGTGGTCGATGTCCTGATCCTATCCCTCCGGTCAAGTTGAACGGAATATCGCTTGTGAGGGTATATAAAGTGAAATACTTGGGACATCTCTTGACCGCTGACCTCAGAGACGATGATGATATTGAAAGAGAAAGAAGGGCGCTGTCGGTAAGAGCTAATATGATCGCTCGCAGGTTTGCACGTTGTTCTGTAGTTGTAAAAAGAACCTTATTTCGTGCATATTGCACCTCATTTTACACGTGCAGCCTGTGGGTAGATTACACTCAAAAATCGTACAGCGCCCTTCGCGTTCAATATAATAACGCATTCCGGGTATTGATGGGGCTGTTCCGCTTCTGTAGCGCATCAGGGATGTTTGCTGATGCGCGTGTCGATTGTTTCTACACCATGATGCGAAAAAGATGCGCTTCCCTGGTGCGCCGGGTGCGGGCCAGCCCCAACATTATACTGCAGTGTGTGGCGAGCAGACTGGACTGTTTGTGTGTGAATCGTTGCTGCAAGCTTTCTAATTCGGTGTTAAGCTTGTAGCAGGGATTCTTCAATTAATGTAAGACAATTTTAGGTTAAGTGTGTAGGTTAAGTTTACTAGCATAGTTGTAAGGAAATATTGTTACTAACTTTGTGAGTCCTGTTACTTGAGAATTAAATATATAAATAAATAAAATAAGTCAGCCACGGATTTTGAAACTCGCCAACATTTTAAGTGCTTTAAAAAAATATAGTTCAGGCATCAACTCTAAAAATTCATTAATATAACTTAGCTTTTAAAATATTACATTGTATTATTTGAACATAAAATTAGAAACTGCAGACGAGGATCACTACGCGCTACCACCAATGAGAGAGTGCCCTTTTATTCACGCGGGGACGAGTCGTTTCGTGTAATAAGAACAATAATAGTCCACTAGATAGTACATCTTTTATTTAGTTAAAATAAACATTAACACAATTTGTTATAATAAACATTGTAAAAAAGGCATTGCGGCAAAGGAAACTTCTTAGGTTCGTGTTAGGTTATTTCAAACCCTGGAATAGGAGCCCCGCCTAGCGGGGCTACGTCGACTCCGCCTATAACAAAATATTGTTGTTTCCCATGAACCTAGCTAGCACCTAACTGAACCTAACTTTTGGTGAATTTAAACACTAGAAAGAGTCTATTCTACCAAAAAACAAGCTACGTTTGTTTTGTTGTTTATATTTAGTGGCTATAGTTAATTTTTTGATGATCATTTTAGGTATATTTTATGAACAATAAATAATTATTAAGTCTTAAACGTACTGAGTTATGAAATTAGAAGGCGATAGAATTTCTTTATTGGTGTATATAGTTATTTTAGAAGCTTATTGCTTGAATATAATTATGTCACAAATATAGATGCTATAAAATAATAACGATGCAAGAATGTATTTACAGTAGCTTACACCAATGATATATGGTGGCTGGGATAGTACTTTTTAGATGCACATTGATAGTGGCCGACTTAGTAATTTAGAGGACAAGGTAGTTTTTTGGAGGAGAAAAAGGCTATTAAATAGAAGTCGGTTTAATTACTACCCTTTTCTTACCGTTACGTCCAGCGATTTTACATTATTTTACAAGTTAAAAGTTCATGTACAATGTTTTAATCTCTTACACGTTATATATAGTTCTAATTCTACGATAAGCGGTAATGACTGCATACGGCAATAGTATTAGCATGGTTTTTTTAGTTTTTAGCACGGAACAAGAAAAAGCTGTATATTTCTGTTCCGTGGTATTAAGCATAATAAAAAGCACGTGTTGGCATTTTATGCAATACATCACAGCATCTTGCATTTTATAAATAGCATTATGACAAAATGTCCTGTTAAACTACATTTTCTAGACATTTCACAAATAAGGCTGAAAAAGTATCTACCCTGGCCTGTCCCCTTGACGTTTTTAGTTAAACATGTAAACAGTACAAACGTTATTAATTATGCGTATATATTTTTAGCAAACAGAAGCGACGATGTTTAAAAAAAAAAACAACGAGGTTCACAAAATAATGAATACAACCGTTTATTCTAAATTGGAACAAAATATCAATCACTGAAACTAACCTAAACCGCAACAAATCATAACGAATTCAATTAACACGTAATTGTTTACACAAATAGCGATTAAGTTCACAAGATAGGAAAATATAAATCTTACAGCCCTTTGATATTCCCAACAAGCGTCTCCCGCGCGCTACCAGAGACAATTTTGAAGTTGTCAATCCTTGCCATAGAAATAACATGTGCTACGTAAAACCTCATTTCTTCCTAACAATATTTATTTTGTAAAAACATGAGTGAATGTACCTCTATACAGTTCTTATAAATAAACTAGATGTACCCCGCGGCTTCGCTCGCACGAAAGTATAGGTAAAGAATATAGATGATTGTGTGGAAGTCTGTGATTTTCAAAGTAAGAAGCATGAAATTTCATTTTGGTTAGAAAAAAGTAAAAAAGGGTGATTTCTTTAATTTTAGATTAATAGTGACCTAAATGGGTTGAACCTAAATAGATTTTGATATAAGTGGGGAATCTTTGTTATTGCATTTGAGACGGAATTCACAACCGGCCGTAGGCGAGGTTGTTATGGAGCCGAGAAGAGCAGTAACAAATGCCAACTTATATCAAACGACTAGGGAATCCAATCCCGCGTACGCGGGATCCCGCACCTTTTTTACGGGATTACTCATACGGGATCCCGCACGTTTGCGGGATTGAAAAAAATATATATGAGCTCAGACGACGTTCTGATTATTTTTAAGACCCAGTACAGCCTCATTAATAAGTGATTTAATAACTTTCCCATGGATCGCGTGCGTGACTTTTCTACAGCATTTGTATGGAAAATACTTTAGTTTTCAATTCTTAACTTACAGGTAAAAAAAATTGAATTTTAATTTTATGTTGTGTGAATCCTGTTTCGGAACGGAACGTAATCAATGTCAGTTCAAATACTCTATGTGACTAGGGATTCCTCACGGCACGGGGATTTACCTTCCCGAGTGGTTAATTTAAAAAAAAAAATGACACTTAAAAATACTTGTTACAAGCCAGTAATCAAAATCTGATCCTTTCCCCCAAACTAAGCATGGACCTGTATTTTAGGGGTTAATTGTCATAGAAAGTTATTGCGTCATTTGCCTCTTACTAGTGATGTGAAAAGGTACGATAGATACAACGATACAATTATTTTTTGCTATAAAATTATACTGCTTTATCAGGATTCAGCAGTATACTGCTCTGCTCTAGACTGATAATGATGAAAATAATTGTAAGTACTGCTGAAACGCCTTATCAGAGAAAGCAGTCCTAGCTTCTGTTGACCTGATGCGGAACGAATATACGCCGCTTAGAGCTTTAATAGGTTTAAATCGTTAATTGAATGCCTAATTAAACATTCATTTGCTATGACAACAAGCTCTATTAATTGTTAACCACTCAGCACAAGGATCTTAATCATATTAATTAAGTAAACCAAGAAAATATAAAATCCGGAAGTTTCCTTATTTGCAGGTGTAAGTACTGTGAGTCATTAGAATATTTGATCGATCATTTAAAATGATATTAAACAAACTTGGCACCAGTGGCGAAGGTTCCATACAACTCGGTTCCTACCGGATTCCCTTTGAAAAATGGCACACTCAGCATTCTATAGACAAAAAATATATCCGCATTAAAGATATGTACTCCGACTTACCTCTTACAGAAATGGACCCTTCGCTACTGCTTGGCACTCGCCATTTTTATTTGTTGTTGCTGTACATACTTGAGATTTTTATTAGGTTAAACCTATTGGGTGGATATGCAAAGACTTGGACTAAAAACACTGCAGATGAATATTATAATTATTAATCAGTTTATTTCAGATAAAATTAATCCATACAATTACAAATTATATCAATACAGAAAATAAATTTAGTTATTATAAAAAAAAAAAACAGAAAAATATTTTTTTTAAATAATTTAAAAATTCTTTAAAATATTTTTTAAATAAATGGTTAGTCGCAAAAATTTAAATCAGATTCAATAGTTGTATTTTTTTATACGTTTATTAGGCAGAAGCAGCTGGCCAGGGATCCTATATTGTCACAATATAGTGGGAAATCAAAACCAACGTTTTTTTTTTTTAAAAAAATAAATAAGTAACAGGCAATATAAGTTTTCAAACTGACATGATCACTAACAAGTGAATAACAAAAAAAAAAAAATACAAAAAAGAAACATGATAAAAATCCCGTTTTCAGTGTTAACGATAGTGAAGTAACAGGCACTTTTAATTTGCCAAGGACTCGATCAAAAACTGTAAGAGGAAACTAGTTTTACCGTGTTTTTTTTTTTTAATTTGGCTAGTGTATAATACCTGACTATAATATTATTAATTGACTTCACTTTAATTTATATTTTGTTTTGTTGACATTATTTTGTTTGTATTAATTGATAACTTATGTAATAACTTGCACGCCGTAAGGTAGACTGTGGCCGATCTCAAAATCCCGTTTTCAGTGTTAACGATAGTGAAGTAACAGGCACTTTTAATTTGCCAAGGACTCGATCAAAAACTGTAAGAGGAAACTAGTTTTACCGTGTTTTTTTTTTTTAATTTGGCTAGTGTATAATACCTGACTATAATATTATTAATTGACTTCACTTTAATTTATATTTTGTTTTGTTGACATTATTTTGTTTGTATTAATTGATAACTTATGTAATAACTTGCACGCCGTAAGGTAGACTGTGGCCGATCTCATTAATGTATGTACAACACCTAACTTGTACCTACTTTCATAGCAAATAAAATTCTGATTCTGATTCATTCCGAAACATGAATAACTCTATGGAGAAGGATGTAAAAGACACTCCATGGAAAATGTTTTATATGAAAAAAATATTATATACCAAACGTATAGCAGGTGCGTTCACATACTGCGATCCCATGTATCTTTAATAACAGCCATGGTATGGGCATCCGTAATCGTATCCGTCCATCAAAAAGCACCCCTGCTTGGCGCATGAAATTGTATGGTGAAAGAACTTTTCGGACGGGCTCTTTTTAAAAATAGCTCCACTACCTACTATAGTTACTGTTACTGCCCATTTAGTTAAAGATAAAGAGTCAATGACATGACGATGATAATTCTACAACATGATCTTGTTTTCATATAATTTTTGTTAATGTAATCTCATCCATTTTTTTTTTGTTTTGGCCTGTGTGGTGAGTCTAATAAATACTTTTTCTTTCTTTCTTTACGTTACAGTAAAATATCTAGCTAAATGTACGACCATGCTGCACTTACAAACTTTCGACAATTTATTGTGAAACCAAAGGGCCACAGTCGATAAAAATGTTTTACTGCGAAATTGGTCGAGTCATGAAAACTTGCTTACTGATTAAAATTAAGTAGAAACCTTGATAGTGAAAATGTTTTGTTTAGTTAATTAAATATCTTTATTGAAAAACTTTATATTAATCATTTCCATTTAGTAAAATATTTATTAAGTAGACTAAACTAACTAAATACATTATTAATTAAAAACTATTAAATAACCTAAAATAAATAAACTAACAACAAACTATAAGAGGGCATCAAAAGGGGTGCGTTGTCAGAATTCCTCCTCGTGTGCCTGATGGCTGCCGGTCCCTCTCGATACGTCTGGAGGGAATAGCAGCTGCTGGGCCGGTGCACCCTGGGCGTGGGCAGTATCCTTCCCCGAGGAATGGGAAGAGATTCTTATTCCTCGGGAAATGTTACTGCCCATGGCTAATATTCTGACATGGGGGGGTCCCTCATGGACCAAGGGGGCGTTGCTCCGCGTGACCCTCTGAAAAGCAGAGGGCACAGCGGAGGAGCAAAGGCGGGCTCGGTGTGCACTTACCCTGCGGAGACAGTGAAGGACATGCGTCCGTCACTGTCTCCGTCGATATCGTAATCCCACCGTCGAAGTGTCGTGGAACACGTCTCGCGGCTTTGATTGGGACCGAGGGTCTTGGCTTAACCGCCCGGACCACGAGGTAGAAAACCTCTATAAAAAGTTACCCCGAATCTCAAGCGGCGGCGCACCGCGAGGAGATGTATGGCTGACGGGTTCCTTTGGAAAATCAGTCTCTAGTGCGAACCACTGCCGGGCCTGGCTATGGCTTATCTGGGTACAGGGGGCACTGCCCAGATGGACTATTTATTTCCCCCATACTCGTGGGAACAGTATGGAAGATTACAAAACCCAAAAAACGGCCGATAACGGCGAAGGAAGGGAGGAGAGGGATGCGGGGTCGGAGTCCGGCGCCGCATCCAGCGAGGTGAGCGCTGGCTCAGTGTGCTCCCAGCGCGGGAGGCCCGGGGCTGCTGCGGGGAACAGGGAGTTCCTACGCAAGCGGTCCAGGCCGGTAGGCGACCGAGAGTCGTCGTCAGATGGGGAGCTGGCTTCGACTCGCAAGATCCCCACCAGAAAGCGCGGCGGGATCCGCGGCAAGGGGAGAGGCCTCTCTGCCACCGAGAGGTCGGCGCGGCTTGCCGAGGAGGGGCGCCACCCGGGGGTGGCCGCCGGTCACGAGGTGGCCCGTTCGGGCTATTCTGGCGACGAGGCGGGCGCAGATGGCGGCTCTGATGCGGAGCGTAAGGCCGGGCTCGCGAAGGAGGTGGAGGCAGCGCTGAGGGCTGTCTTCTTCAAACAAAAGCCCTCCACCAGGCAAAGGGCTATACCTGCTGCGGTCGCCTCCATAGAGGCTAGATTTGCAGGGCCGCCGCCAGACGGCGTGGCCAAACTGAGGGCGGAGGTCGCTCGACTGACAGCCGCCACGGAGCTTCTCAAAGAGGAGAATAGGAAGCTCCGAGCAGACCTGGCCAGTCTGCGCGAGTCCGGCTCTCGCGAGGCGCCCCAAAATGGGGGCCAGAAGCGTCCAAGCCAGCACGTGCCGGTGGAGAACCAGGTCCTGAATCTGGTTCGGCAGGAGCTGGCTGCCTTCCAGGCGCGGTTCTCCGTCCTGGAGGGCATTGTCTTACGCCTCCCCCTGGCGGCAAACAAGGCGCCCCCGGGCCTGAGGGCGGCCTCATATGCGTCTGCTGCGGCCTCCGCACCGGGGCCGTCCAGCCAGCCCCCCGGCAGGGTTATGTCGGCCCCGACGAAACCGGCTCCGGTTAAGAAGGCGGCGGCCCTGAAACAGGGCAAGGCGGCGGCCCAAAAGAAGGGCAAGGTGGCGAATATGCCAGCGCCAGCCGCGAGACAGCCGCTATCGCCGCCCCCCCCGCCCCCTAAGCCTTCCGTGGCCGAGACCGGGTGGCAGGTGGCTGGAGAAAACGCGAGGGAGCGAAGGGCGGCCAAAAAGGCCAGGAGGCAGGAGCAGAAACGCCGGCAAAAGGAGCGGGGCGTCGCGGTTAGGCTCAGCGCCCCGAAGACCGCAGCTGTAGTGATTACACTACAGCCGGACGCGGAAAAGAGGGGCGTGACCTACCGCGACGTGCTCGCTAAGGCGAAAGCGACGGTGGATCTCGGAGAGCTCGGGATCACCGGGGGCCTCCGGCTTAGAGTCACCGCAACAGGGGCTCGAGTGCTGGAGATCCCTGGCGAAACCCGTGGCTCGTCCGCTGACGCTCTGGCTGAAAAGTTTAGAGCATCCCTAAATGCGGACTAGGCCAGAGTGTCCAGGGCCGTCAAATGCGCAGACCTGCGCATACTGGGTCTGGACGACTCGTTGACCGAGAAGGAGGTGGTGGCCGCCGTCACCAGGACCTGTGGGTGCCCTGCCGAGCAAGTCAAGGCAGGCACCTTACGTCCGGACCTGTCGGGCATGCGAACCATAACGGTAAGCTGCCCTGTGACGGCGGCGAAAGTCATTGTGGAGGGCCGAAGGCCCTTGGTGGGCTGGGTTTCGGCGCAGGTGAAGCTGCTGGAACCCAGACCTCTGAGGTGCTTCCGCTGCCATGTGGGGCACCACGTGTCGGTCCGGTGCACTTCGGAGGTGGACCGCAGCGGCCTGTGCTTCCGCTGCGGCCAGCCTGGTCACATGGCCGCGGCTTGCTCCGCCGCGCCGCGCTGCGCCGCATGTGCGGCAGCTGGCAAGCCGGCCGATCACCGGGCAGGGAGCAAGTCCTGCGGTACTCCCGCCAAGGCCAGGGGCAAGGGAAGGCCCTCCGCCACCACCGCCAAAACCCCCACCGTCGCCACCACCGCAGCTGCCGCCACTGTCGCCGCCGCTGCCGCTACTGCTGCAACTTCCGCAGCGGGGCCCTCGCAGGGGGCCCGGGAGGGGGCTGAAATGGAGTGCCAGTAACGGCCCCATTACGCCTTCTCCAGGCGAACATCAACCACTGCGCCTGCGCTCAGGATCTGTTGCTCCAGAGCGTGGCGCAGTGGTCGATTAACATCGCCGTGGTCGCTGAACCGTACTTTGTCCCGCCCAGGGATGACTGGGTGAAGGACCTTAGCGGCTCAGTGACCATAATTGCGTCGGTCGCCGCCGGTACCCCAACACTTGAGAGTGTCAGGAAGGGTCAGGGGTGCGTAGCAGCACGGTTCGGGGAGATCGTTGTAGTGGGAGTCTACTTCTCCCCGAGCCGAACTCTCGCCGAGTTCCACAACTCCCTCACGGAGTTGAGTGTCGTCATCGGAAGCCATTCCCTCCCCGTGCTTGTGCTCGTGGACTTCAATGCCAAGAACTTGGCTTGGGGTTCTCGTTACACGGACGTGCGGGGTAGAATGGTGGAGGACTGGGCTCTGGAGACAGGCCTGGTCGTCCTAAATCGGGGTTCTGTCCCCACGTGCGTGCGGATGCGGGGCGAGTCGGTGGTGGACATCTCGTTCGCCAGCCCCGCTCTGTCGCCGCGTGTCGTTGACTGGCGCGTCATGGAGGGGGTGGAGCCCTATTCCGACCACCGGTACATCCGGTTCGACGTCTCCACCCAGTCCTCAAGCGTGCCGGTCCTACAGGCCCCGAGTGGTCCGCGATGGGCGCTGAAGCAGCTGGACCGGGAGCTCCTCCTGGAAGCCTCGATCGTGCAGGCCTGGGTGTCATCACCAGTCAGGCCTGCCGACATCAACAACGAGGCGGGTTGGTTCCAGGAGGCCATGTCCGAGATTTGCGACGTGGCAATGCCCCGAGTTCGGCCAGGAAGCGCCCGGCGTCAGGTGTACTGGTGGTCGCGAGAGCTGACGTCTCTGCGCAAGGCGTGCGTTGCCACGCGGCGCCTGTACGCCAGGCATCGCAGGCTCCGCATCCGCCCTCCGGATGCGGCAGCCATTGAGGCGGAGCTGTACGAGGGGTACAGAGCGGCGAAGACCGCCCTCCAAGAGGCTGTCCGGCGGGCCAAGAACTTGGCCCGCGAGGAGATGCTGGAGTCTCTGAACGGAGATCCGTGGGGGCGCCCTTACAAGATGGTGCGGGACAAACTCCGCACCCGGGCCCCCCCGTTGACGCAGAGTCTCCGGCCTGAGCTCGTGGAGGACGTGGTGAGCGCTTTGTTCCCTTCGCGAGGGGAGCATCCTCCCCCGCCTATGGCTTCGCCGCCGCGTGCGGTGCCGGAAGCGGACCACATCGATGACGATGACGACGTTCCGGAGGTGACTGGGGTAGACCTGAGAGTGGCGGTACGCAGGCTGAAAACCAGAAACACCGCCCCGGGACCCGATGGCTTGCCTGGCAAAGCCTGGGTCCTGGCCTCTGAGGCTCTCGGGCCCCGACTGGAAGGGCTCCTAAGCGCATGCTTGGAGAGAGGCCAGTTTCCGCTTCGTTGGAAGACGGGGAAGCTGGTCCTCATCCGGAAACCAGGGCGCCCTGCGGACTCTCCGTCCGCATACCGGCCCATCGTGCTGCTCGACGAGGTGGGCAAGCTCTTTGAAAGAGTCATTGCCAACCGCCTCGCCGGGCACCTTGCGGGGATGGGGCCGGATCTTGCGGAACACCAGTTTGGTTTCCGCAAGGGGCGCTCGACGGTGGACGCCATCATGCGCGTGAGAGCCCTAACGACGGGGGACGCGGTGTCCCGGGGCGGGGTCGTCTTGGCGGTATCTCTTGACATCGCCAACGCCTTCAACTCCATGCCCTGGAGCTGCATTAGGGAGGCACTCCGGTATCACCGGGTGCCGACCTACCTTCGTCGTGTGGTCGGGGACTACCTGACGGATAGAGCCGTCATCTACCCTGGTCGAAGCGGAGAATGGAACCGGCGAGAGATGTCCTGCGGTGTTCCACAGAGATCGGTTCTGGGGCCGGCCTTGTGGAACATCGGTTACGACTGGGTGCTGCGCGCCGACCTCCCTACCGGCGTCAGCGTAGTTTGCTACGCTGACGACACGCTGGTACTGGCACAAGGGAGGCGGCGGCCGAAAACATGACACGCGGGGTTGCGATAGTCGTGGAGAGGATCCGGCAATTGGGTCTCGAGGTGGCACTGCACAAGTCCGAGGCCATGTGTTTTCATGGGCCTCGGAATGCGCCACCGTCGGGATCCCTACTGACGGCAGGAGGGGTTTCCATCGGCGTCGGGTCGACGTTGAAGTACCTAGGACTCGTCCTCGACAGCCGGTGGAACTTCGTGAAGCACTTCCGACGTTTGGCTCCCAAACTGGAACGGACAGGGGCTGCCTTCAAGCGGCTCTTTCCGCCATGGGATCTGGAGGCGATAGTCCTCGCGCGCCTGCATGAATGGCGCGCGGAAGCTCTATGTCGGGGGGAAACACCGCTGCCGCGACAAATTGCCGCTCAGCGGACAGACCTCCGGCGTGATCTCATGGCGACATGGAGAGAGCGACTGTCGCAACCCCGTGCAGGGCACGCCACCATAGTGGCGATAAGTCCCCTCTTTGAGGAGTGGCTAGAGAGGTGCCACGGCGCCCTCACCTAGCGCCTGACGCAGGTCCTCACCGGACACGGTTATTTCGGAAGGTTCCTGCACCGAATCGGGCGGGAGGAAACGCCCGGGTGTTTCCACTGCGAGGATCGTCCGGAGGACACGGTGGAGCACACCGTGGAGGTCTGCCCCGCTTGGGCGGAGCACCGCCGTGTCCTCGTAGCGGCGATTGGCGGCGGCGATCTCTCGCGTCAGGCCTTGGTTCAAGCCATCGTCCGGAGCGAGAGGGAATGGGAAGCCGTCACCTCCTTCTGCGAAGCAGTCATGCTAGTGAAGGAGGTGGCGGGACGTGAGAGAGAAAGAACCTCACGTCCCAGTCGCCGCGGGAGACGCCCTGGGCGTTGGGGGTCACGTGGTGGCCCCCGGCCACCGTAGGCGCGGGCCTGTGGACGGCGAGTTATGGGCCAGCTCGCCGTCCGGCCGTCTTATGACGACAGGCCGTGTCGACGGCGCGTTCGTGTTCCAAGCGCGCCTCAAAGAGATGTCAGCAAATAAGTAGGGGTCTGCAAGGGCCGATGCCTGCCAGGGCTGCGGGACTGTTCGAAAGAGATACCGTGGCCCTGGAACACAAAGGGCAAAGAAGGAACATGGATGGGTTTTAGTCAGTACAAGTCTGACACTCCCTTCCGCTCCGCCCAGAGTGGGGGGGGGTCATTTGATGATTTCCCATCCGGAAAAAAAAAAAAAAAAAAAAGAGGGCTTCAAAAAACTCCTCCTCAACGCTGTCAGCTGGTAATGTGCCTAACAGACTGGCGGCGTTGCCACGTTGTATGGCAACACTTAGCCTCTAGCCAAAGTAAAAGCCAGCCCTTGGGTCACGGGAAGCGTCAACTAGACGTTTCGAAATTTCCTTAAACAGGCTATGAGCACTCGGTCCCCACGACCCCAGAGTTTCAACCCCAAACGGCTCGAAAATATAGTTACCACAAAGGTTTCTATATTTACGCCGCTTGAGGTTCTCTGCAGCCGCAGCGGCAGCGCCAGCACAGCACAACGAGCTTGGAAGATGCGATGGCGCAAGAGTATCGACGCATGTCGTGTCTCACACTAAAGGCCTACCCATCTTCCAAGGAAACAACGACATGCCGTCCGGTCTCTTGATATCGTCGTGTGCCAAGCCATGGGGTTCTAAAACATCTGGAACGCCGACGGTGACAAGAGCTCGTCGGATTATGTCGATTATGTTCGCGTGCCGTGCAAAACGGCCCGCACTTCGGCTGCATGACAGGCCGTGGTGACCGAGGTTGTTGACAGCTTCCCCACAGTGACAGCGATGAGAAGAACAGCAGGCAGCACCAAGGCGTAATGGAGCAGCAATTAAATACATGCTATGTTGATCATTTTATTACAAACCATAACATCATGTAATCCCCGAAGGGTTAGGCAGAGGTGTACCTAATAGTACATCCACATTTCGACAGTTATGTTTAAGCATTTTATTACAATATTTCAATTATTATTAATTAGCTTTCACTGTAAGCGTTACTATATGTAGCGCGACCGGATCCAATGGTACAAACAAGGATGTCGCAGACCGTACTTAAGATGAATGGTGCTGTAGAGTATTGCTTAGATTTGGGTTCAACAATATTTTATTTTTCTTAAATCTTCTATAAATATAAAATTCAAAGTCCTGACTGACTGACTGATAAATCAACGCACGGCCCAAACCGCTGGTCCGAGAGTCATGAAATTTGGAGGGTGTATTCTTTGTGAAGAGTAGGTATCCAATAAGAAAGGGTTTTTTGAAATTCCACCCCTAAGAGGGGAAATGATTGAATTTTCTGTGAAACTTTAAATTCTCATAGTCGATCGACTCGAAAATTGGTGTACACACTCTTCAATTAAAATTATGAGACACGTGTATCACAGTTTTTCCAAAATTATCGCCTAACAGAGTCAAATAGAGCTTCGAAACTCACGTAGACAGACGCATGGCCCCGTTACTATTATAAATGCGAAATTTTGTGAGGATGTATGTATGGATATTGGTTACTCTTTCACACACAAACTACTGAAGGATTTAATCCATAGATAGTTTATAACCTGGATTAACACAGACCAGGATAATTTTTATCCCGGTAGTACGATTCCGTGGAACAATTAACGAACTCCACGCGGGCGAAGCCGCGGGCATGAGCTAGTAAGCAGTACACAATTTTCGTTGGCTCAGACACAGGATTTTGGTAACCCACATAAATTGAGGCATCGTAAAATATACGCCAGATAATCCTTCGAATAATGATTTCCTTTTGATGAAGTATGCCATTAAATAAATCTCATGCAATATCTTATAATTTGTCACTGATTATTGAATGAGAAACCGTAAAACTCAAGCTGGGCTGACATTAATGAATTTTACTTAATGATAACATATTATTATTCGAGAATTCGATGTCAAAAAGACTAAAAGGCTGAGTTTTATTTCTTTAATAGAAAAGCAAATGCCCTTTGCACAGTAACACAAGCCATACATACAAAGTACAAATATATAAAAAAAATTGAAAGGTTTTATTTATTGTACTTATAAAGGCTGTAAATAGACCCTTAACGAAGTCGAAAGGCACTTGTTCTCCCCGTCTTTACCATCATTTTTTTGTTCTAGAGTCTAGAACATGATATGATCGCAAACACCGTGTGTGGTCTAGAATCTAGACCACACCTGGGAACCTTCTAGTTAAGGAGATATTGGGGATCAAAGTTCTAACTTTTTCACAAGTTCTTTTTTAAATAAGTACATGTTTTAATGTAAGATTTTAACTTTAAACACCTCCACGACCCCCGTACTATTCAATTCATCCATCAACACAATGCTTTGAGTGCTTTACATTGAGTCCTATAGTAAAAGGTGATTTTTCACACCAAAAAAAAAAGTCATCCCCAGCTATAATTTTTGCGTAAAGTTACTTAGTTTGATGTACAGAATGCTATGTGAAGGGTCTGTTTACACTCCGTATGTATGTAATACAAGAATTTGTGTGGTATACTACAACTAAAAAACCCGACTACTAAAAAAACACGCTCTAACTAAATTCGGGGTTTACAAGGTAAAATCGACTCCTCCTATTGTTGAAGTCGGTCAAAATGTAGCCTATATATGTTACCCGGGCCATAATAACGAATCGATGGCAACTTATTCATCAAAATCGGATGAAATTTTTTTTTTGTTATGAATAACTTCAAATTCGATGGATTCATATTATGGCGTAATATTATAACCTGCGTGCATCAATTAAACGCCAATTTTGTCTGTTTCTTTAATCATTATTGTCGATGTAATGGATATTTCAAGTATTTTTTGAAAATTTCCTATTTTCTGCAATTATTTTAAAAAATATCGAATTTTATGACTAAGATTTCTTTTGAAATTGGTAACTGATGCTTATTCACAGATAACTGGACGTAAAAATATTCAAGAAAACCACTTTTACGAGTGGAGTGACTTGCTTTTTCCTATCTAACCCGTCTGCAAAGTTTTAAGATGCTCTCGTTATCGACTCGAAGAGAAGTAATAGATGCCCTGTTTCTTCAAACTGCTCAGAAAGCAAATAGACAGTCCACAGTTACTGGGTCTCATCAAGTTTCGTGCACAAACCCACTATCCTAGAAATCCCATCACTCCGCTTTACCCGCCATTGCTAGGTGCTAACTCAAAAATAGCTCGAATGTGTAAAATCTGCTGCGAGTGACCTGATAGCATAGGAACATTTTGTAAATTAATTACTGAATACTATTCACAAAACTTTGTGACATAATATTATGAATTGCCAATTTGTTATTTCAATACCTATTGAACGTTAATTAATTTGTAATTCTTATTCCATGTAAACCATATACAGGGTGTAGCGTAAGTAGTGGTCCAGCGTTCAGGATTCGATGAACCAGATAATTAACTATAACAATTAAAAATTTTAACCATTTTTACCCAAGGGTTACGAAAATATTTCGTTTTTGCCTTTTATTTACGAAATTTCTATCTTTTTTTACAAATTTGTTTGTAGTTTCAACAAAAACCATTATTTTTTCATTTTGATTTCTGTTAATTACTGCTGAATACTAGAGCTATCATAATAAATTATGATTTTTTATGTAAATTCAGCTCTTTTGAAGAAAAAGTTGGTTCTTCTCTAACTTTAACCCTAATTTTTAAAACACCTTCAAGTTCAAGAGTGTTTTTTGTAAAAAAAACGTACTACATTGTCAGTGCCCATGCATTTAATAATATGCCTACTAAATACCAATTTCAAAATGATATCACTATAACAGATCCAATAATTTAACAAAAAGATATTCAATTTTAATTGAAGAAAAGAAGATTTTCATGAAACTACTTTTTTAAACTTTGTTGCGTTAATACTATTACAAAACGTATAAAAACTCAAAAAACGGATACAATGTAACTTTTTACAATTCAAATGTGATTTGTGTTAAAGCACAAACATGTCAGGTAAAAAAACCCTGACCCTTTTTTTACCTGAGACATGTTTGTTTTGTTAACAAAAACCGGTTGAAGCTCTCGCAATCGAGTTACGCACAATAGGAGTAATAAGGAAGAGATATGGTATGGTATTGCTATCTCTTTCATTACTAACGTTGAAATCTTCAGAAATCTCGAAATGATTTAGTACGATCTCGTCACTCGTGTCTTGCGTCGTATGCGTTTCGTTTTTATTCTGCCTGTGTTTACCTCCGCCATTTTTTTACCCCTGCCTGCCCCCGGACTCTGTTTAATTTGCCTACTGATTGGACTTGTTGTTTTGGTGATCTCTGCGATATTGGCTACGTGTACTGGTGACTTTGGCTTGCTCAACGATTTGGACAAACGTGCAGTGCAGTGACAATTAAAAAATGTCTCGGTACACACCGCGCGAATATGCTGACA
Source organism: Noctua janthina (assembly GCA_963576755.1). Taxonomy (NCBI): domain Eukaryota; kingdom Metazoa; phylum Arthropoda; class Insecta; order Lepidoptera; family Noctuidae; genus Noctua; species Noctua janthina. The sequence continues at coordinate 15,266,723 of OY755055.1, forward strand.
TGTTTTTTATTTATGGCGAATGCAGAGGTGTCGGTAGAGAAGCAGCTCGACTTTATCGGGAGAGATATCCCGATCGAAGACATCCAGACCACCGAGTTTTTGGAAGAGTGCATAACGCATACACCGAGGGAAGGATACCTGGCACAGGCGTAGGCGGTGCAGGTGAAGGACGACCGCGACGACACAACGATGAAGAGGTAATGAATTTAGTTACAGAAGATCCTTCAACATCGGTCCGTGTCTTAAGTCGCAGAACTGGCATATCAACTAGATCTGTACATCGAATACTCAAAAGACATGAACTGTACCCATACCACTATCAAAGGGTACAGTCATTGCTACCAAGAGATTATCAATTGAGAGTAACATTTTGTAGAGTAATGCTACGCAGAATAAGAGAAGACCCGCAGTTTTTTAATAAAATACTATGGAGCGACGAGTCATCCTGCAAAAAAGATGGATATTTAAATCTACATAATTTACATAACTGGCAGCTTGAAAACCCGCATCTCATAAGGCAAGACAGATCACAGTATCAATTTAAAATAAACCTTTGGACCGGAATCATTAACGGACAAATAATCGGTCCCCACGAGCTGCAAGAAACATTAAATGCAGAAAGATATTTAAGTTTTTTTGCAAATTGACTTGCCCTTGCTTCTGGAAGGTGTCGTTCCTGAAGTCCAAGAAGACATGTGGCTGCAGAACGATGGCTGTCCCGCTCACTACGCTGTTAGAGTACGAGAGCACCTTGATACAGCGTATCCAAATAGGTGGATAGGGCGCTTAGGTCCAATATTGTGGCCACCACGCTCGCCAGATCTAAATCCCCTAGATTTTTTTTATTGGGGTTGCCTAAAAGAAAAAGTCTATAGCAAAGAAATCACTAGCACTGACCAATTGAGGACTAGAATCCAGGCAGCAGCTAGAGAAATCAGCGAAAGCGGGTTTGCCCGACGAATTAAACGGTCGTTTATTCGACGTTGCAGAGCGTGTATAGCTGCGAATGGTGGCCATTTTGAAAATTTTGTTTAATTTTAATGATTGTAATCATGACAAAGATTAATAATAAATGATAAATAAAGTGATTTGTTTTTTTTTAATTCTTTGTTCAAATACCTAAAGTAACAAGTTAGGCCTAGATAACTCTGCAATAGTAGTTTTTTTTATACAAATGGGCACTGACACTGTAGTGTATTTTTTTTGCAAATATCGTAAGTATTAACGCAGTAAAGTTTAAAAAAGTAGTTTATTGAAAATCTTCTTTTCTTCAATTAAAATTGAATATTTTTTTGATAAATAATAGGATCTGTTATAGTGATACCATTTTGAAATTGGTATTTAGTAGGCATATTATTAAATAAATTGGCACTGACAGTGTAGAACGTTTTTTTTACAAAAATCGCCCTTGAACTTCGATGGTATGTAAAAATTAGGGTTAAAATTAGAGAAGAACCAACTTTTTTTTCAAAAGAGCTAAATTTACATAAAAAATCATTATTTATCATGATAGCTCTAGTATTCAGCAGTAATTAGCAGAAATCAAAATGAAAAAATAATGGTTTTTGATGAAACTACAAACAAATTTGTAATAAAAGGTAGAAATTTCGTAAATAAAAGACAGAAAGGAAATATTTTCGTAACCCTTGGGTAAAACTGGTTAAAAATTTTAATTTTTTGTAGTTAATTATCTGGTTCATCGAATCCTGAACGGTGGACCACTACTTACGCCACGCCCTGTATTTAATCTTAGTTTAATTTGACTTATTTATCTGTTATTTAATTTTATTGACAATCAATATAATACATTTAATTTAATTTAAATCGATTATCTTGATTTGTTTGTTAAATTTCTAGATTTATGCTTTGTTTTTCACCAATTTTATTATTCAGAGTTCACTATTAATTGCAATAATGAAAATTTATAATGTAATATAAATAAAATAGTGCATGTGGTGTTAGCCTGTAAATAATTGTTGCACTTATAAATGTATATCGTGTACTTTTAAATGAATTGTAATGTGTAAACAATTGTAGGCTAACCTAAATAAATAAACAAATAAAATTCGTACATGTAGGAACATGGATGAATTTTCCCTTTCTTAGCCCTTTGTGTTCCAGGGCCGCAGTATCTCTTTCGAACAGGCCCGCAGCCCCGGCTGGCAAAATGCATTCATACAATTATTGCTTTTTACTTTTTTTTTAGTTAGCCCGTATTGTCCCACTCCTGAGCAAAGGCCTCCCCCCATTCCTTCCATTTCTCACGATGGTGTGCTTCTTCTCGCCAATTCGCGAGCAAGCCATCCAAGACGTCCCACCATCATCTCTTCGGTCTACCGATACAGAGTGTTGCGATATTCGGGCCCACCGCTGAACCGAATCCTGCAGACGTGGCCTGCCCAGTCCCAATTATTATTATACTTACATAAAAAAAATAACGCTCAATCTTTTTGAGGTAAGATTATGTGCGCTATCGATCAAGATTGAAAGATTTAAGGTGGAAGCGCCTGGGCGACCCGCGAAATTCAAATTCCCCACGCCTTCCGCATCTGCAGATCAGTGCCAGGATGCATGTCGGTGAAAAATGAGTCGCACAAGCAACACGCATGTAGCTACAGAATTGAAACCAAACAAAATCACCAATACAACCCTGCAAGCACATGCAACCGGATGGGGTTTGGCCATTCAGAGAATTAGGCTTTTAGAGAATCGGCCATTCAGAGAATTAGGCTTTTAGAGAATCGGCCATTCAGAGAATTAGGCTTTTAGAGAATCGGCCATTCAGAGAAATAGGCTTTTAGAGAATTGGCCATTCAGAGAATTAGGCTTTTAGAGAACTTGCCATTTTGAGAACTAGTCCATTTGCCACTATGTTGCCATCTTGATAATTAGGCTTTCTGCGCCTAAACCGATTAATAACAATGCGCTTTTCCGTGCGACCTAAGTACCGTATCGCTACTCTCTCCCGTACGATCGCTGCCGTATTTTGTAAACAATATTGTCGTATAGAACTGTTTCAAAATGAATGTTATGAACTTATAAATGAACAATAGTTGCACTGTCTACCGACTACCACGCGGACTGAGGCGTGGATAACATGGAAATTACATAAAACCATGAAGGCAATTAATCCAATAATGGATAAAATACACAGCAACGATGATACGACAATCTAACGTCAAATCTTATCGCAGTGACAGCGCAAATACGTGACCTATCTCGATATATACGGAAAAATATATTATTTTAACACTTCACTTTAAAAAAAACTTGTAAAATGTCGTTCTCCGGGAAAAAATACAGAAGAATACGTTCTGAAAATGTCGAAGAGTTAGTAATGGCCACTAGTGAGTGATTTTTATTACAGTTTTCGTGTGTGAATAAAATAATGTGCTTGGGCTCACGTGTACTGTGCTGTTCTTGTGATTATTGTGTTTTGTTCTTGATTATGCTGATGTTGGTAATGGAGAATTGGAGACTCGGTAGTCGGTGCTTATGGCTACAATTTTTTTTTTAATATTTATTTGCGAGGCAAAAGTTGTTTTATTGTTAAATTCGGTAGGAACAGTGCTTTCAGGTCCATACTCTATGACGTTTTCACGGTAAAGTGGCTAAAATCTTTGAATTTTCGTTCCTAAAATATCTACCTAACATTGGTTCACGTTATAAAACATGGTGTAGTACTACTTATGGGCTTTATATATTTACCCCACTTCACTTCTAGATAAGTACTTACGACTCTAATCTATCGATATGAAAAAGAAACATTAAGATAACACATTACATCAATGAAGATTGTATTATTTACTTTTTTAAACATCGTATCGGTCGATCAATTACTCTGCAGTTCTCAGCCAGCTGCTGAATTATTTTCTGTTTCGGCACATCGGAGCAAATCAAAGATAAGTATGTAGAAATTCGTTTGTGAAAAAGTGACTCGTCATTACACCGAGCCGAATCGAACATGATACAGCGATGATAGATGGTGAACGCAGTTTACCGATGGGCATGAGCTCAATGATGTGTAGGACTTCGGGTAGTCCCTCCAAATCGAATACCCGAGTATGTAGCAAACCAAACTGCTAATCTTTGGATATTTAAAAAATACCTAAAGAGAATCTGTAAAGTGAATGACTCCTAAATTCCAAAAAAAATTACTCATAATGTTACCAATATACATTTATAATTTAAAATAACCAAAATAACTATCTTAGCAATAAACTTAAAAAAATGGCGTCAAAAAACTCCTCCTCAACGCTGTCAACTGGTAATGTACCCAAGAGACTGGCGGCGTTGCTACGTTGTATGGCAACGCTAAGCCTTTGGCCAAGATAAAAGCCAGCCCTTGGGTCACGGGAAGTGTCAACTAAGCCTTTTGCAATGTCCTTGAAAAGGCTGTGAGCACTTGGACCGCAGGGTCCTAGAGTTTCAACCCCAAACGGCTCGAAAATATAGTTACCAATACGGTTACTATATTTACGCCGCTTGAGGGTCTCTGCAGCCGCAGCGGCAGCCCCAGCACGTTGAGCTAGGAAGATGGGATGGCGCAAGAGTATCGACACATGTTGCGTCCCACACTAAAGGCCTACCCATCTTCCATAGAAACAAAGACATGCCGTCCGGTCTCTAGCCATCGTCGCGTGACAGGTCATTGAGTTCTAATAATGCTGGAACGCCGACGGTGATAAGACATGATGATGGTGATGTCGTTTAAGTTATGTTACCCACGATTTACATCATTAAATTAATTCAAATATGTTGTTTGTGAAAAGTCAATTAATAACCGCTTATGGTTTCATTCATGGTCCTTCTAGGAAACCACCTCTACAAGCTTTGCATGTAGATACTCCTACTGAAACCTACAATTCCGAGGTTAGTGATTGGTTTCCCTTTTAACAAAAATAAACCTCAAATAACCTCAGGGTGAAGGGACACCGACGCGAAAATGGTTACCACGTAGTTACCGACTACGTGGTAACCGTTTTCGTCCCTTTCACCCTGTACACATACACAGGTCAATAACTGTAACTTGTTTTGTTACCCGACTACGGCAAAGCCAAAAGGAAATGTTATGATTTTAGATTTTCCATAGAAACAGAAATTTCCAATTATCTTTTTTTTTAAAAAGACTTTTCGAAAAGTTCTCTGTCAAGTTTTTAGACTTATGTATCCTGCTTATGCGTACGAAGTTTCATTAAAATCGGTTCAGTCATTGCGAAAATCACTTGAAAGTTTGTATGAAATACCGTAAGACTAAATAGCTTAACTTATAGTGGCTGAGGTAGTGACTCTCGTTGATGTCATTCAGAAATGTCACTTTCACTCATTACGTACTATGTGACTGATGTCAATCTCGTTGAAAATATTAGTAAAAATGCGAAACGTTATGAAAGCAATTGCCAATTGTCTAAGCCTGTTCGCTGAGCTTCTTCATCTACTAAATGTATGTTGTGATGTCAGGATTTGTGCCCGGTTGATGGCAACAGGCTCGACCCGTTACACATCTGGCGAAATGTGGGCATCCCTACTAAGGAGTATCAACACCTCTGCCTAACCCGACAGCGATTGCAGGCGTGATGCTTTAATGTTAAAAGCATGAACGTATTCATTTCTAGATTCAAACCGGCAACTAATCACCATGCTGACAAGCAACGCGCCGATATTCTCGTTCACGCGCAAGGATGAGAACACGTTCAACTTCACGCTGCAGATGCAGAACGGCACCATGAGTAATGACTTCAAGCTGGGAGAGGAGACTGAGATGGAGAGGAGGGACGGATCTAAGGTAACTTTTTTATTTGAAGTAACAGCAGTTTTAGTGTCTGGCAATTTAAACGAGGAGAGTAAGAGGAGAAGAGCGAGGTCACTGAAGCGTAAATAACGTGAATTTAATAAACTTCACCTGCTTACCAAATACCTACTTAGATAGATAGAATTTTATCTTAAAAATACTATACTATTCAAAGAGAAATGTAAACAGAACACATAAAACTGGCTATTAAATCAATACAAGGTGTAAACAGACCCTTCACATAGCCGTCAACCAAGCATTCTGTACATCAAACTAAGTAACTTTACGCAAAAATTATTGCTGGATCGACTTTTTTATTGGGGTGAAAAATCACGTTTACAGTAGGACTCGATGGAAAGCTCTCAAAGCATTGTGCTGATGGATGGATTGAATAGTACGGGGGTCGTGGAGGTGTGTAAAGTAAAAATCTTACATTAAAAATATGTATGTAAAAAAAAAACTATTGAAAAAGTTGGAACTTTGACCCCCAATATCTCCGTAAGAAGGTTCCAAGGTATGGTTTACAATAAAAAAAATGATCGCAAAGACGGGGAGAACAAGTGCCTTTCGGCTATGTTAAGGGTCTTTTACACTCTTTATATGTAATTATTTTAGTAGGGATGTCAGCTGGAGCAAAGAAGACGTCCAATTCAAATACTCATTAAACACGACGAGATGGACTTTGATCTTTATCACTATGACTAAATGAACCCTTATGTTTTCTCAGGTTAGGCTCACATACACATTGGAGAATGACAACGTATTAAAACAAGTGATCGTACCAAAAGGAGGCGGCAGGGTTGCATATTTTAGGCGAGAGTTCGGTGACAACGGTGCTAAAATGGTAAGATGTCTATTCATCATTCTCTTGCCCTTACCCCAATTCATTTGTGGTCGGCGTGGCATCTTCTGTTTTTATACTTCTCTATCAGTCGTAAGTTTTCGATGAAAAGCATAAAATATTTTAGGCTGTTGCACAAGAATACAAAATTAAAGCAAAAAAAAAAACTGTAAATGCAACCATGCAACAACATACTGGCCCTATGAGGTCAAAAAGAAATGGAAATGCCATTAAAGTTTTTTTTTTTTTTTCTTTTTTTTTCAAGAAAACGGCTTTTCACATTTTTTTTTTTTTTGCTAAATCAGCCTGTATTTAGTCAATTGATTTAATGCAATTCTTTCTTTCTTCTTTCTTTTTTTAAAAAACGTTGCCCCACACTAGGAATTTCTCCTGTATCGTGGGTGCGTTTACAAACATTTAAACTCACATACACAAACAGCCAGACCCGGAACAACTACCTGTAGGCCATACAAATATTTGTTCCGTGCGGGAATCGAACCCGCGACACGAAGCGCAGCAGTCAATCGCTCAGCCACTGCGCCAACCGTGCCGTCGTAATTGTATCCTCGTTAGTTGTCAATTTTATTTCTCTAAATTAAAACCTCATTTTTAATTTTCGCAGTACTATTTTTACAAGAGATCTAAGACTACTTTATTTCTTCAGTTTTATGTAATTTATTGTTTTATTTATTTACAGTCAATCAGAATGGACGGCTCAGACATTGAAGCAACAGTGTACTTCGAGCAAGTTGAGTGAAGTGACTGCAGTTGCAATTAATTCGTGATTCTTTACCTGCCTAATTTTAAATTATCATAAAATCTACTACTATTTATTAAACTTATGTAATTATAACGATGTGTTATTTTGTTAATTCAATGTTTGCCCAATATTTGAACGCCAAAGGATCCTTGTACTGCATGGGGTTCATGGACGGCTCAGATCTCAAATGTGTATGCGGCGTGTCTCCACAGACAATGGCCCATCTTCCATCTTGCGCTGCATGCATAACACTTGCGCACTTGACAATCTTATGACTGCATCAGCGAGCGGATTTCGCATAGCTGAATTTTGGGCCAAACATATTTTATAAAAATTTGCCATCGACACACTAAAAAGAGGAACACACTTGATATACGTGTACCTCCATATTATATCAACCTTACACTCGTTCTCAATCACACCATAACTCACACCAACCGTAATATCGCACGAAAACGACCACATATTTACATAACCACCTCACACCTGAGCTTGTTGGCCACGCCCCCTGCTATTGTCTTGGCACCGCGCGCTAGATATCTAGTTCTAGCCTAATCTGAAACTGTAACCGACCGAATTGCATAGTGAAGTGTAGTTATGTGTGTAGGTATGTATAGATGCAAATTATGTGTGAATTAGATAAAGAGGGATTGCATGATACGTTAACGACAGTTATACTATTCGTCGAGTGATAAAAATGATCACAAAAATCACAGTTATTTATGTTTTTCACTTAATTTTTTTTTCTTCTCGTACCATACATGACATTAGCCGTCATACAAGGTGGATGGGACACCGACGCTTAAACGGTTATCACGTAAGTATGTATTTAGTACATCATTCTGGATCCCCCCCCATAATTTAATTTTTTATTCAATTTGTTTTTCCATAAATTTTGACCGTGTAGGTACACAGTAGTAACAGCTATTTTTTTAATGATTCAGAGTGATGTTGCATATATTAAAAATAATGTATATTATTTTTAATATATGCGAAACCTGAATATAGGTTGTTCAGAATAAGTAACTGAATCGATTCAAATAATTTTAAACCATGTTTTTGTCCCAAAAATATTTAAAAAAAGCTACAAGTTAGATACCGAGCGACACTAAGTACCTATCGCAATCATTTAGGTACCTACTGCCAAATTATTATAATCAATGAGCTCAAGACGACGCTCGAGGCGAGTGCACGGGCGCGCCGCTCTGTGGCTACGTTTTTGTGCGGACAGCCAGGTAACAGAATAAGCTTATAACTTTGTGATTTTTCATGGCTTGAAATCAATTTGGTCTCTCTACTTGTACCAAAATACTCTTATCAGCCATAACAGCACAGCCTTCCAAAACATTAATCACCAACCTTTCGCATTTCTGAACAGCAGTATCTAATTAACAATATCACAATAATTGATCTAAGTTTGCTTACTGATTAACTTAGGCAGATAACACACAGCAGCTTATCTGATTAAGCTCCGAATTGCTCAAGCAGGCTGCTGCGGTCAAAATAGTTAACACGCCTAACGAACTGACTTGACAGCCTAGACTGCTTTCTTGCTGAAATGAAATATAAAAGGTGTTACTATCTGTAGTGTATCTATTTAATAGATATAGAAACACTGTCTCACAGCCACAAGTAGTCAGGTAGCTGTCACTAATGACAACTGTCAGTCACCACGAATGGGGGGAAGTTGGCAGGTGAAGCGTACCCTGGACTGGGGGCTTGGTGGTGTGGTGAGCCTGTGATATAGTTAGTAAATTGTGTTATCAACCTATTAGCTCAGTTACAAGAGGATACTACACTATCTATAATAATAATTAAATAACAATTAACCATGTTACTGTACTGGGATCAGTCTATTATTACTGACAGGACTATTGTCGCCAATAAGCCTGACATAGTGGTGATTTCCTCAGCGCTCTGTAAACTACGGGTTCGCAAGTTCGAACACCAATATTATTTTCAGCAGCCAATTGCTCGGCCACTGCGCCAACCGTGTCGTCAATTTGGATGGGTATAACGGTAAGGGAGGACCAAAGAAATTATGAATGGGTGGCATGATATATGATATGGCTAGAAAGGGAGTACCTGCTGAGATGGCTAATAATAGAGAAATGAAATAAGTGGGTTAACAGCAGGAGAATGATAATGAAGCTCACAAAAAATTAAAATAGATGACCAACTCTTATTTAATTAGCAACGATTACACATACATTCGGAATCTTATAAAAGAAACAATCGCGTGTCAGCACAATCACACGCGTCTCAATCTGACCGATGTAGGTCAGCCGCGTTGCCTTTAGAGGTGGGCAGGCGGGCTCAAATGCGGCGAGAGCCTTAATGAACGCATGCCGCGCCCCGGGCGCTATAGACATGACAGTAGGGCTGGCTCTGAAGCTACTGTGTTCCAACACTTAGAATGGTATATGCGAAGTGTGATCAAGATTTCACTTTAGGAAACTACTCTAGTTAGGTGCTAATCCAGTATTAATCTCTGACTGTCTTTCCAGATCATCAGGTTTGAAGAAACTGAGTTCTGCTGAACTGTCAAGACCAGCTGCTGCAGTTTTCAGTAGATTATGCCGTTTTGACAGGCTTTGACGCGGTCACAACTTTTGAAACAAAAACTTAAACACAGCAGTGAAAAAATTTGTAGGCACTGGAAGATTGCCACAGCCAGATGGGTAGGTGGCATTCAGACGATCGCTGGTGATCCTGCTAGGACCCTGACCCTAAAAGACTCCACACGAAGGAATAACAGGGAAGCATGGTACAAACAAAGCATGGTGAGAGCAGCGGTGGCGGCCCCGACTTATGAACAGTAAGTCGTGGATTCGAACCCACGCAGGCGCATTACTTTGTGTAATTTATTTAATAACCACTGTTCTCAAAACGGTGAAGTAAAACATCGTTAGGAAACCGGCTTGTCCTAGAACCAAAAATTCGAAGACATATGACATCTACCAATCCGCACTGGGCCCGCGTGGTGGATTATAGCCAATTCCCTCTCATAGAGAGGAGGCCGTGTGTCCCAGCAGTGGGGACATTATAGGCTGATTATGTATGTTATGTATGTATGGTACAAAAAGGAGGAGAATAGACTTGGACTTGGTCTTGGACTTCCAACGATGATGAAGACTACAAAAGTTCGAAATTGCGTCCAAACTTTCTAAAATATAAATATAATAAAAATAAAATAAATATAATAATATTACCCCTGGATCTAAATTCATGCGAATGGCTTGATCACATATAATTAAGTAAATCTATAGAACGATCTATTTTATTTTTCTGTAGACTTTCAATTCAATTCCTTTATTTCAATCAACAGTTGGATCATACACTAGCATTAGGTACAAAAAAAAAGAAAAGAATAATAATAAAAATAAGGCAACACACAACACACACTTTCATTATTAATTGGCAAATTCAACAAATTAAAATTAGAAATAATCAAACATATTTAAAAATAATAACTCATATAAAAATTATTTAATAATTATCATTTATAATATTGTAAAACTGAAAAGAGGGACAGATAATGAACAATAATGTGACTTTCAAGTAACTTGTTCTTCTTTCCTATTCTTTGAGTGCCAACCCTAGATCAGTAATGCGTATAACGCGCGTAGTCATAATCATGGCATTAACCTTATCGGACAATGACAAACGCTACGGTTTAGCGAGTAGTAACCTACCTATCTGCAGTAAGTAGGCACACGACTCGATACACGTAACCGCATTAACTGTTAAATAACGAGCAGGCTTTAAGAAAAACAAAAGAGATTTAAATAAATCTGTAATAAGTATCTGTTATGTACCCGTTGGTCCAAGAGCCGTATAATCTCATCAACATAATTTCAGCGCAACAATAGTACATTTTGATATAAGTGGGGAAACTTTGTTATTGCTTACGAGGCGGAACAGGGAGGGTTTTATGGAGCCGACAATTGCAGTAACAAATCCCCACGCGTATCAAACGACGTTTTTCCGCACGTGTGCGGAAAAATATTTAAAAACCACGCGTGTGAAATACATTGCATGTTGAACCTAATCGTAGTGCGATAAGAATCAGTTTTCGAGAAAGTGTATTACCTGAATATCCTATTATAATTCTGCTAAGGTGGACATTTTAGGCCCCCAGATCATACGATGATCACGAAAGTCGTCGATTGAAGTTCTGAAAATCTGCTATTACAGGTAAACGTTTAAAAAAAAAAACTAAGTTTTGCAAACTAAGTTTTAGAGTAGGCGTATCGTGTGGTGAGACATGACGTTTGTTGATGAAGACTGATGATGATGTAAGAATGATCTCAGAAGAGAGTGTATGTATTGTACGATTTTGTAATGATTGTTCGATTGTACGAGTAACAATTGGCGTTCTGTATTTTCTGCCTACACCCAGCAAAAGGTGCGAATTTATGTATCCAGGGTGTAAATAGACCCTTCACATAGCCGTCAACTAAGCATTCTGTACATCAAACTGAGTAACTTTACGCAAAAATTATTGCTGGGAAACGACTTTTTTTTTTGGGGTGAAAAATCACGTCTTACGGTAGGACTCGATGGAAACTCTCAAAACATTGAGCTGATGGATGCATTGAATAGTACGGGGTTCGTGGAGGTGTGTAAAGTTAAAATCTTACATTATAAACAAGTTCTTAAAAAAAAAAAAAACTTGTGTAAAAGTTGGAACTTTGATCCCCAATATCTCCGTAACTAGAAGGTTCCCAGGTATGGTCTAGAACAAAAATATGATCGCAAAGACGGGGAAAACAGGTGCCTTTCGGCTGTGTTAAGGGTCTATTTACACCCTTTATATGTGTTGTTAGTCTTATCTATTTTCTTGCTAACTTGCCTTTCCTTTACGAGTCGCTATCAAATCTATCATTACAAGTTGTCTAAAATGGTGAATGACTAGATATTATTCCAGCCAGAAACCTTGCTTACCCAGCTTTCGCAAATCTTGCGCAACACACATGCGAACACGCACGAAACAATCCCTTTTAATTCTGAACCATAATATATCTAGAACTAGTCCAATCAGGACAGAAATCACACAATATGTTAATACCTACTAATATAGTTGCAGAGGTGTGGCGACATAAACAACAAGCTGCATACTACAGTAGGTTTTTCTCTACTTTTCCTATTCTGTAAATAACCATGGCGCACTGTCAATTTTAAAAATGAATAAATTTAAATGGCCGATGGGATAGATTAGTGGATCTACACCGTGAGAGAGCGCTGAATGTCGCTTGTCAAAGTCATTTTACTTGCTCTGCAAAGTCACTGAGTTATCGTGTTCACGTACAACACGCGGGCATTGGAACTGCAGAGGGTGCGGTGGTCTGGACGAGCTCGTGTTCACATTGGCCACCAGGCGTTTGTGCGATTGTGACGTGTTGTCAGAGGACAAAAATTTGCGCGATTTAACGTGAACAAGCACTCACGCACGCCTTGCACGTACTAAATGACACTGCTGACAGGATCGATTTATTTTCCTGCTCTCTGAATGAATTCACAAAGACAACATTGTATGTTATATGTTATTTGAGATAGTTATATAGGATAGTTTAATTAAGGACTACACTACCGCATTAAGAATTTCCTGTAAGGTTAGCAGTGTTTGTGACAAATAAATAAATAAATTTTGAAAAACAAAACACTGAGGATCTCAAGGTAAAGTTTTCAGCACCGAACTCCATGACAGCTGAATTAAAGTAACAAATCCCATTTAAAGCAATTTTCGATATTTTTCATATAAAATGTGTTTCTTTCTACACTAAATTTAAAAGTATGTGATTGAAAAGAAAACAATGATTTTTGTAACTTATTTGTTTACCAAAAAAGAAAATACAAAAAGGAACACACTATACATGCACTCTCGATCTCATTATTTTCAACGTATGCAACATATTTCGCATGTAGCGATATGCAGTACGATTTTAGCGTAATGCACGATAACCTGTCGCCTTCGGACATGTATATTATGTCGAAATTCAGCTTTGGGTCCACATATGGTCAGAATTATGAGTAAGAATGCTGTGAACTAGATGTAAATATGACTAGTTGTTAATGCAGTTGAAATTGTTTCATGAGTAGGTGTCTTAATTGTAACCTATTTGTAGTAATGTGGTTTAAATATAAATGCAATTGATACCCATTACCTAGGCCGATTGTAAAAAACTTCGAATAAGAATGGTAACCGCAAATAAGCCTATACAGGGTGTAACAGAAAGGGTATAGTCATATGAAAGGATATGCTACAGAACATCAAACTAAACAACTTCCTCCATGGGTCCAATATCGTAAATGCGATAAAATTATCAGCTGTCGCATACTAAATTTCAATACCTACTCGACCCAAATGTATGGGAAGTGCCCTTAGCGTGTGTTCGCTTAGTTTATAAGGGGTTTTTGCCCCTGGCTGGAAGCCTTACACTCAAGGTATCCACAGGATAGTCCGGTTAAGCAGAAGCCAGCCTCATAGGTTGAACTGCGAGATTCCATTACAAAAAAAAAATACTAAGAAAATAATCGTCAGTTGAATATTTTCCGAATACATTACGGTTTTCTGGATTATGGTATACTCCTATGATCATTAATGGGTAATTCGTCAGGTCCTTAAGTATCCTTCTAGAATATTACCCTATTCACTAAGCTCTTTGTTACTTTTCTCATTATTAATTTTATTTGTCTAACCTGAGAACTAAGTATTGACGGACTAAAAAGTTTCTTATAGAAACAAATTCTGTCCTATTCAGTCCAGTCAGTTGTCTCTCAGCAATCACATAACAAGTGGAAAGCGAAAACACCTAAGCCCTTAACAGTACGGAGTCAAAGTAACACAATTGCATCAATGCTGTACTCGTAGACTCAAAGTAATCCGGATTACGGAGCGTTTGACGTTTGCGTCACCGCTGTTATGTGTGGAACACCTGTTGAAGAATGGAATGCTTTATTTGAGCGCAACTAAATAAAAAATGGACAAAATATGGTATGGGTTTCATTCACTTATATTTCAATGTAGTGCGCTAAGAATGGGAGTGTAATATTTAGGCGTCTCCTAAAGATTTAATTGAACCCCAATAGGTAAGTACTTAACCTGTTATAGCGTAAAATTATACATGAATGTAGGTATTTAGTTCTGTTAGACTGCCTCGTTGGTCTAGTGGCTGCAAGCGCGACTGCTGAGCATGAAGTGTTGGGTTCGATTCAAACTGTTATTGGATTTTTCCATTAGCAATTTCTCAGTAGCAGCCCCGGAGTTTGATTTGTGCCTGGTTGATGGCCATAGGCTCGCCCCCTATGGGACATGGGACTTCTACATAACTGGCGAAATGTGGGTGTACTATTAGGTACACCTCTGCCAAACCCTTCGGGGATTACAGGCGTGATGTTATGCTATAGGAATACACATTAGCTTAGTCGTCGGAGTCACTGTCATGGTGGCGGATAAGTTGACCTATCGAATTCCAAGCTTCTACAAAATACTTTCGGGGATTTTGTTTCTACTCATCTCTAAGCCAAGTTCAAAATCTTCTTCTAGTTCAAAACTATTGATAAGATTATCAGTAACACTAGAAACGGTATATTTACCATGATTACTGATTTCTTTGAGTTTCCGATATGTCGGCGCTGTTACAAGCACCATGATCACGGATAAACTGAAGTTATTGCGGGTATGTTTATGAGCAGACAAATCGGTCGGTCAATCAGTCGTGATCATAGTGCTTGCAACAGCGCCGAAATATCGGGAACTCAAAGCAATCAGTAAACATGGTAAATATCCCGTTTGTAGTGTTAATGTTAGTGACCATGAGTTTTATAACTGTTCTCCATTTAAGACCCTTTGAACGCCATCTGCTTCCATATTTAAAGACACTTTGAAACAAGCTTTAACTAGTGGCTAGATAACATAATACATGCAAGCTTTTTAATGCCAAAGTCTAGACCTCCAATTATAAGGAAATCAATCAGAGGTCGAAATATCGAATTATTCAGAAAGCTGAAGTGGCATTGACCGTGGTTGTTGATTCACACATAATTGCTGACAAGTTCAGCCGACGGCAAGGGCGCCCCTTGACCAAATAATATACCCAGAAGATGAGACTGGTGACTGAAAAGTTGTGTGGTAATTGGCATGTGATGCAGAGGAATGAGGAAAATGTTGTGAGGAAAGTTTTGAGTATGAATGTGGACACTATGAGTAGAGGAAGACCAAAGAATCGATGTACGGATTGTGTAAAGAATGATATGGCAAGAAAGGAGGTGTCTGATGAGATGACGAGTAATAATGAAGTATGGAAGAAGAAGACATGGTGCGCCGACCCCAAATTAATTGGGATAAGAGCAAGAGAACGATGAAGATGAGACTGGTCGATTCATAGGCAAGAGGCGACGGGAAATGGTCATTAAGACTAAGTATTCTTAGTCAGCGGGGTGGGACTGTGGGAGAGTGGGACCTAGCGTTAATGGGCCTGTTAGCGACAAAGTGCATATTTAATAACTTCTCGTAGAGGATGTTACTGCAGTAATGTTAATTAGTATCTATCGATGATGTTACAGAAAAAAACAGCTAGTCTCATAGGTACATACGTCAGCACATCAAGCTACTACAATCTGTCAAATATCTTTAATAGATTTTCCACCTTATCGATAAAGCATTAGGTCCAAGGTTGATTGGGATAATTTGACAGTTTCGGGTAGCTTGAGGTGCTGGCGTCTGTACCTACGGGTTTAATTTTATTATTTTAATTCGGAACTTAGTTATTATAGTTTTATGATTCAATCATACCATTTGTGAGGTTGATTGTTCGGAACCATAAACAAATATTGCTTTACTTTATTTGGACGTATATCGAACAACTTTGCATATTTGGACCAGCAAGACCAAAATAATTAGCTAACAACGTATTATTAAGTAATATACTGATGTCATTACACATCAATATGAATGCAAATATCAACAATTACCCCGGAGGCATTTGCAAAACCTTCTCATTTATGTAAAATGTATCTATTTCTTCGATTTTAACCTACTATTTCATTCTTGTTCTCGATAATATTTCATCAGATTTGCTCAATTAATTAATTGAAATTTAAAGAATTGTATACTGTCCATTTATTGGATTTTATTAATAACTAAGTAATAGGGTAGTTGACTAAAAAAATCTAATTAGGCCGTCAGATAGATTTCCAAAAAAAAATGGGCACGTACATAACCCGTATTTTTTTTTTAAAAAAAAAAACAAAAACTGAAGACGATACAGTGCGTCGAAAACTTGTGTGACGTCACATTTCGGTACACTTTTTAAGGGAAAGTGACGCCACAAGCCCCCCACTCATGATTTTTGAAGCGTTTTATCTTCGTATTTTTTTATTGATTTAATAAAAACAAAAAATACGTATCCAATATTTTTCGATGATCTAACTGACGCATTAAATAGAATCATATATTTTTTGCTCAGGAAACATCCCTATTGTCCGTATCTGTTTCATGATTTCGACAAGGAAATGCACTAAAAACATTACACTCTCTGTCCCAAAAAAAAGCACCCCAATTACTTCACAAATATCAGACACAGAGCGGTAACATCTGTCCTCCTGACATTGACATTTTATGCAAGTAAGTTGGTCACCAGTTCTCCACCGGTAGTCCCATGCCCTCCACTTTGTTACGTGACCACCCTCGCGTGGAAGGTTACGCCAGCAGGTAGACAGGTATAGGTACTTACGTACAGGCCAGGCCACTATGGCCTTTAAGTCTTTTTCCGTCGCGGAATCTGGATGGACTACTTTCGAAAACGTGAGGTGACCCGAATTTTTGTGCCTGACGCGCAATGTAAATCAATACTCGTGTATTTGGCTTTGATATTGTTCTTAAATGGTTTAGAGTTCCGTAGCAAATTTGATCCAATTGAATTACCCAGGCAGGATTTATTTATTTATTTATTTATTATTCCTTAACACACACATTTGTTTTACTGGTAAGACCCAAGCTAACAAATAAGTCATAAATTGCAAATTATCCAGTCCCAAGTAACGGGTCTGGGTAGAAGCATAATTTAGACAGTAGACAACATACTAAGTACCACCATCTGGAGCCAAAGAGCAAGAAAATATGTCCAATCACCGAGAGACACTATTTAGTATTCTTAATGCACAAAATACAGGTGCAAACTTTAATAAATTCGTACGGGTTGCCGGAGCTTTAAAAGGAAAAGATGTTTGTTCTCAGATTCAATTGAGCCATTTCGGTGTCCATTAGATCTAGTTGCAAAGCATGTGCATAAATAATGCCATTCCGTGTCTGTAATTTAATGATATGTTCCAAACAATTCTTGCATTTATTTATCTACGGAACTTCCGATTTTCGAAGCCTGACTTGCTCTTAGCCAAATTTTAATTCAGATTTTATGTTAGCTCCAGGGTTAAAATATTGTTCATGTTATTGTAGGTAACTTAATTTATTCATGTTGAATTTATTTTAAAGTACATAATAACTTAACATTGTCTGATACGATTATGTCAAAACACTTTTAAGTTTGTTTATGGCACTATTATAAGTTTAATCAAGATCATCACCTTAAAATACAGACCTTATTAATGCAAAAATAAAACATAATAACTGAGTCCGAACCTCGCAATAGATTTATGCTTAGGTTGCTGTTGTAATCTTATTGTGTCATACGTCAACTGTGCAGAAATTTTAGGAGTTTTACCTTTCTGCTTTTAGCAATTTTTCCTAAAGTATATAAGGTCTATCTTTTATACACGAAATTTTAAGAGTAACTTCTATAAGTCGTAAAGTCACCAGAGTAACGAAAAATAAAATTATACGAGTGTTTTTTTTTTACAAAATTATTATAATTCTAAAAATTTTTGTGACTTTTTACATAAAACCTTTACTCCCATATTCTAACAATGACAGTAGGTAAATACGACGTAGTAAACTACCGTAATGGATGCTTAAAAATAAGGAGCCAGTATTTATTTTGTGGGTCAAGTAATTTTAAATTATTTATTTTTTATAGAAAAAATATACTCAGATAAAAAAAAAATCCCTTGAAAGGGCTTTGTTATAGCCGTTAGATGATTCCCTGAAAATATTTCGTGTATGAATAGTTAGACCCTATATATGTATGTGTTACCGGAAATATATGAGACCTAGGAATTGTATACAATGACGGATTACGTACTTTTCCGTTAACACGCACGAATAATTAGTTCCGCAATGGATCTTGGGCGGAGCACCGCCGTGTCCTTGTAGCGGCGATTGGCGGCGGCGATCTCTCGCGTCCGGCCCTGGTTCAAGCCATGGTCCGGAGCGAGAGGGAATGGGAAGCCGTCATCTCCTTCTGCGAAGCAGTCATGCTAGTGAAGGAGGTGGCGGGACGCGAGAGGGAAAGAACCTCACGTCCCAGCCGCCGCGGGAGACGCCCTGGGCGTCGGGGGTCACGGGGTGGCTCCCGGCCACCGTAGGCGCGGGCCTGTTGACGGCGAGTTATGGGCTAGCTCGCCGTCCGGCCGTCTTATGACGACAGGCCGTGTCGACGGCGCGTTCGTGTTCCACGCGCGCCTCAAAGAGATGTCAGCAACCGAGTAGGGGTCCGCATGGGCCGATGCCTGCCAGAGCTGCGGGACTGTTCGAAAGAGACACCGTGGCCCTGGAACACAAAGGGCAAAGAAGGAGCATGGATGGGTTTTAGTCAGTACAAGTCTGACACTCCCTTCCGCTCCGCCCAGAGTGGGGGGGGTCATTTGATGATTTCCCATCCAAAAAAAAAAAAAAAAAAATGGAGCTAGGCTAGGATGCAGCACCGCCCTAAGAAGGACATCCTAGGGTGGTCCATAAGTTGTCGTTTCCTATGAAGGAAAAACGCCGCATGAGCATACATCAAGTTCCATAATAAAAATTCAATCACCTTTTATTAAAAGTGCCGCCTGATAATCGAAAAATATAACTGCTACTTGTATAAATAAAACGATGTACAAATTCAATTAAAAGAAACTTGTTTAAGTGTTAAAATATGTCTTACAACACCTTACGAGGTGTGTGCTTAATTTTAATTGTATAAACTTACTAGTTTTTTTCCCGCGGCTTTGTCCGCTTTGAATTTTGAAATCCCACAGGAACGTTACCCATCATCATATTTCTGCCCTTGTCCCATACGATGTCAGCACAACTCGTTTTTAGAGGACCGCCCGAAGGGTAACCAACGGGACCCTATTACAAAGCCTCTGCTGTCCGTCCGTCCGTTCTTCTTTCAGCGGGCTGTATCTCATGATCTGTAATAGGTAGACAGTTGAAATTTTCACAGAATGTGTTTTCTGTTGCAGCTATAACAAAAAATAATAACATAAAATTAAAGGGGGCTCCCCTACTACGATGGTACGGAACCTTTCATGCGCGAATCCGACTCACACTTGGGCGGTTTTTTTCTTCCATTCTCCCTTGTCAGCCATCAAGCTGCCATCAACTCCTTTTTCTTTCATTATATTCCTCACCAAATCCATCCACCTTGTATATGGCCTTTCTCTCCGTCTCCACCCATCAACAGAATCATTCATGAATGGAACGAATGGAATGAAGGGTACGTTACTGTCCGGGATCAAATTGATTATGTCCTAGCACTGATATGGTCTATGTATCAATTTCATCCAACTCCGTTCAGTCGTTAAAACGTGAAAACACGGACAGATAAACAGAGTTACTTTAGCATTTATATTAGTATGGAATTACAAGTTCGGATTAAATTAATTGTGTCAACCCTCAGGCGGTACCGCTCTCAACTTTGGTATTCTATCAGCACCATACCTAGTTGGTTCTGTTCCATGATTCCATGAATAAAGATTTAGTAATTACGGACTGCTGTCATCGATATGAATCATAAATAAATTTACAAACTACAAATTTATTGTTTTAGTGACTTTCCGCACCTGTGAGCAGCACCATACCAAATAGTTCATATTTAGATTAACTTTAATACTTAAATGTGTGTACTGGCTTTGTCAGTATAAAAAAAAAATAAGTTATCTATTTACGGTCATAACCAAAAGTCCTTATAATAACTTTTTCAGTATTTAGTTTCGTTCTGGCATCCAAGACAGTTGAATCGTTTCTTCGGGACTCGTCGAGCTTTACTGCCGCGGTGTTTTTCTGACGGTCGCCACTGTTGATACCAGGTTTCAGGAGTTGCAGTGGTTGAGTTGGGAGGCGGACTTTTCCCAAAAAAAAATTAGCCATACCTAAATCACAAGTCGTGAATGCTAACAGGCAGTGGACAAATTAAGTCACGCCCATTGATTCCAAGTCTTGATTTTAATAGTGTGATCTGTGGCCCTAGCACAAGTGCGTGGTGTAAACGTAACGTAAATACGTCGTATTTTTAATTAAAAATACTATTATCCTATAGCATTTTAGTTAAATAGTTTGTAACAAATACAATCAGTATCATTCATAGACAAGAATACATTCTTAAATTATGAAATATATATATATATATATATTGTATATGTGGAGTATTTTTAATTTTAAAATCATTAAGTATTTTTAATTTTAATTAAGTTACGTTTTTAACCGAGCGCTCGTGATCAGGCCTCTGAATGGGAAAAAAACGTTTATCGCGTATAGTACCAAGCTGCGTAGCTTAGTGACACACTCGCTAATATCCTCATCTCTGTGCAAAGTGTAGCAATAAAGCATATAAGTAGTGTACAATTTGTAACACTCCGCCATTACGCCATTATGAATCATTTCTCGAAGCTGACTGTTGCCGCGATCGATCGATCTCTAAAACAGACTCACCTGGGTGTTAGTTAGACAATTATGTAATACCTATCGAGTTCCAAATCTATAGGAATGCAGCATTTTGATTCGTCGTTACCATGAATATCGTCAAGTATTGGCTAACGTCTTCTACTGTTGAGTGATGAGGGATTGAAGGATTGAAGAGTTTAAGTCAGTTGTCAATACTTCGATGAATTGAAACGATAGATGGACGCTGTGAAAGATTATATAGATAGTGATATGACTACTAATAGAGAAGTATGGAAGAAGACGACATGCTGCGCTGACCCCAAATAAATTGAAATAAGGGCAAGAGAATGATGAAATATTACCCCAGGGAATGCTAATCTTGGGATTTTCAAGACCTTCAGCAACAAGAGATGACCCTTCCTTCTTGAAACCTTGTCTCCATTCCAATTTGCCTTCGGTTTGTCGCCATATTTTACAATTAATCACCTGGGCCTACTTACTTTGTATTCATAGACAACTTTGTGGTTTTCCAACTTATCTCGTATTTTCCAAGCCATTTGCTCGAGTTTGCGGTCAGTAATAGAACAACTATCTAGCTGTCGGAAACGTGCAAGCAAATATGGGCTTTTAACTGAAAATAATACAGTGTATAGTCGGTAGCATAATTATGACATAATGTACTACTTACATCATAGCTTATGTAAGTTTCGTGCATTTAATTGTGGACCTTATATCGGTTTTTGGTTAATAATGAAATGTTAGTCAAGTCAATGATATTAATATATGATCGACAAAATGCAGAAGAGCCATTTCTATTGCTTTTTTTTTGACATTCAGAAGGAACTCATAACCTGAGCCGACGGAACTTAATATACGCGTTATCACTAACACTCTAGGAATTATGGCACTGTTGGAATTTAAACTGTTAGTGCTGTGTCGAGCATTGAAGATCCAACAGTGACCTTTTATTTAGGCATTCATTTAGATAACACCCAGTCTTAGTGAAAATAGGCACTCGTGTGTAACCTGTTCAATAACCAAAAACACGTCGAGAAAGCAGTAGCCAGTGATGCGTCATCGTGTCTTCTTCATTGTCAATGCGTCACAGCACTCAGTCATTGCAATGCACCTTGTTGAAGAGGTT
Source organism: Noctua janthina (assembly GCA_963576755.1). Classification (NCBI taxonomy): domain Eukaryota; kingdom Metazoa; phylum Arthropoda; class Insecta; order Lepidoptera; family Noctuidae; genus Noctua; species Noctua janthina. The sequence goes on from OY755055.1 coordinate 15,289,021, forward strand.
GCACTTACTGGCCGAAAGCTTCCGTCACCCGATTCTACGCCCCAATTACGAAAACACACTACAAGGTGACCAATACAATGTAAAACAAAGAAACTGCTGTAATTTGCTATACAACTTTTCTAACAATAATATGCTGACCCAGTAAGCCAAAAAGCGGTAACTCAACAATTTATTTTGCAAGAAAATGGAATATATGAAGGAAGTGGGATCCCTTCTTTTCGCATAATGTTTTTTGTCCTAATATACTTCGGCATAACGATTTTGGCACAATTTGTTTTGGCATAATAATACTTTGGCATAATTTTTTTAGGCATTCATTTTATGTTGGCATAATCATGTTAAAGACTAATTTGTTTTGGCATAAATTTGATTCGCATAACGTTAGTAGGCCTAATGACTATTAGCATAACGTTAGTAGGCTTAAAGACTTTTAGCATAACGTTAGTAGGCCTAATGGCTATTAGCATAATAATATTTAGGCATACAATTAATATAAATACCAAAAACAATGTTCATGCAATTGTTTATTATAAATATACATGACATTTTCAATCGCGAGAAACGTTTATTTCACACAGCAGTGAATTAGTTAACTTCAATCAGTTAACTTCTATTATGAGAAATAAATATGGCGGTTATTCCTCAGATAGAAGTTAACTGATTGAAATAGTAGTCCTTAATTATTTATTTTAGGTGTATATTTTTAGCAATTGCTTGTAAATATTCTAGTTTAGAAGGATACTCATCTTTTTACCAATGATTTTTTCAATTTTTTTGGTTTTGTCCGTGTATTTTTTCTTTTTTTTTTGGTATAAGTGATGTTACGATATCCAGTTTATCTATTTCAATGGTTTGATGTCTTATTTCTTGAACTATCTTTTTTGCCAAAAAATAAAATCCAGTATGGTGTTTTTCCACAAAATGAGCAAATCTATTGTGCCATGCCTCTGCATGATTTTGTGTCCTGGGTATATTTTCCTTTACTAGTAAATACGTACTCCAGACTTTGGGTGGAAATGGTGGTGGTGAACTTGTAGTGCCCCATACATAATTCTGAGCAAACCAATTAGCTATAGTACCTGTAACAATCAAATAATATTGTTGGTTAAAAAATTAATATGCTGTGCAACAAAAGTTAGTCACAGAACCGAATTGCTGCAAAACCGACTTCACGTAGTCTTGTTTGTCCTACCCCTAGAGTGTTATTTAAAATCGCGTAGGCGCGTAGGGGCGAGGCGGCCCGCGGGCTGAGGAGCAGGCGGCTGCGAGCGAGCCGCCGCGGCTGAGGCTGGCCGGCGAAGCCGGCCAACAAGCCGAAGCTGCGGTGGTGAGCGAAAGCCGTCTGCGACGATTAGCACGCGTGGGGCCGCCGGAGGGCCGCAGCGCCGGAGCCGTCACAGAAACCCTGCCTGCTGCATGCAGCTTGCTTGCTTGCTTGCATGCTTGCTTGCATGTTGCATGCTTGCTTGCATGCTGCATGCTTGCTTGCATGCTGCATGCTTGCTTGCATGCTGTTCTAAGTGTTAATAATTATTTCACTGTTATACCTATAAAAATATGTTTTAATATTTTTATGCGTTATTTATGCTTAACTTTTATGCTTTAGGATATTATGCTTAAAAAAGTTATGCTTTAGAACTTTATGCTTAAAAAAGTTATGCTTTAGAACTTTATGCTTAATAAGTTTATGCTTTAAAAGATTATGCCTAATCATTATTATGGTTACAGACATAATGCTTAAAAAAATTATGCATGAGCTGTTATGCGTAATTATATTATGCGAAAAAATAATTATGTTAAACAACATTATGCTAAGTTATATTAGGTCTTAAAATTTTATGCTAATGGATAGGGAACCGAAGGAAGTTTACTTTTAATCTCTATACCGCACCACCTTACAAAAAACGCCTAAAACACACAACACTTTTCCACGGAACCCTAAAAATTAGACCTTTTACATGCTATTTATTTAAATGTTTATGTAATGATACTGTTATTTTGGCTATCTGATGCTAGACAACAAGCTGTCAGATGCAAAAAAAAACACTTTAGTTTTTTTTGGGATACCGCTTTTTGTCTAACGTGAGTACTATTTTGGCGTTACATTTTCCATAGCATCGTAAGTGTGACGCAAGTGTACCTATTGGAGTAACGTTCATTGTTCGAAAGGCGACTGGAGTTTCATCACGAGTAGAAATATGGTAATTATCGCGGAGTCACAAGTTACGTCGAAACTGGAACTGTGTTGAACTCGATACTATTCCGGGAACACCTTGTAATGTACGGTGCTTATCCACCAAGTAATGACAGTGCTTATCGTTACGGTAATTGGGCTTTTCCCGAGGTTGGCGAAATACTGACCCCGTGTGCAAGGAGCATGCATAACTGGATTCATTTAATTTAAACTGTCTTAAGTAATATTTGTTACCTACTAACATTAGATATAATATTCTACTCCACCGCACTGAGCCCGCGTGGTGAATTACGATTACGACCCACTGCCCACTGTGTCTGTCCTGGCGCTGGGAGGAGGCAGAGGTTCCAGCTGTAGAAACTTTATAGGCTGATTATGCCTAAAATAGTATCTAGTCTCCTCTCTTCGAATATGCTTGTTTCAACAGCCTCAATAGCCCACAAACCATTAGATACGAAACTTAGTGGCAGATCTTAGATCCATTCTTACGGTGATCACCTAGTTCCGAGTGACATAAGTACAAATATTTGTTATAATATTGAAATAGAGAAGTTTATAAGATAAAAAAGCTAAAGGGACCGTTCCAATAAGGACCAGGCAATGGGCGTTTTCGGTTGAGACGCATTTAGGAAAAGTTATATTCTGAGATATTTTAGAAAATATAAGGAATTGACGAAACGAATACTCTACTCGAGGCTTAAACTAGTATAAATACGAAGTACGCGTTAATTAATGCAGTCCACAAGTACATACCCATTCGCAAGTCGCATAACGAGCTTTGACATTTTCGCGTTACCTTCATGTGCAATTGTAGCAACTAGTTTATAATTTCATCACAATATTTCATTTCCCGATCATTTTGGAACGTGCAGACAACTTCGTGACGTATACAGAAGTGCACTGAATTACATAAACAGGAGGCTCAAAAATGTGAAGGGGATTGTAAGGACAGCAGATAAATTGTATGCATGTCACTGAGATTATTTATTTCCAAAAATACCAAATTCTAAAATTAGACAGACTGGTCTGCATCTGCACATACAATGCAGTGCATATGAAACGCACCGTACAGTTTGTGTTGTGTGCATCATGTAGAATTTTGTATTTTTGTTGCTTGGATTGAAGCTCCAGAAATGCGTTTCCAGTTTGTTGTTTTGGGGATTAATTCTCTTCATTGGCACACGGGAGAAGGACCTCCATTTTCACTTCAAATACTGTTTCGAATTGTTATCCCTGAAAGGTTAAGCTGTTAGGCAGCAGAGGTGACCTAAAGTACACTCTTAATTGCGCTAGTTATGTTCACTTCCAGGTTACCGTATAAAATATACTCATTCATTACACTTTTGCGTGTGATAACCTCTTTCCAGAATGAATGTGCTCTAGCTAGTGAACTTTAATGAGATAAATGGTTGATAAAAGTCGACACAACATCGATCAATATTTTAAGATTTTAATCCATATTCACACAATACTTTTACAAAGGCAGTGTACCAAACATTTCGGTACACACACGTTACGGCGGGTGTCGCAACGGCTTATGTTATGAATTTCTCGATTAGATAGCGTTTCTAGCGATCTTGTCACTTAAAGTGGAACGCTCTGTTGTGCAAATTCGCAGGTGTGCTCTGTTAGCCGGTTTCGTAGATGTGGTCCAAGGTTGGGGAAAAAAGCGAAATTGGCACAGCAATCTTCAACACAGTTGCAGTTGTATTATGGAAATAATTGAGAATTTTTATCCACTTATGAGTTTTAATTTTATTAAATTTTCGGTTTCTGAAGTTATGCCTTCTTCTTCTTTTCAAAACGATGAAACATTCATCTAGGTAGCAAAACTATTTTATAGGTGGCCATTTTGATCACGGCTGTTATATTTACGTCTTCAAATGTGCAGCAGTAGGGACACTTTCGACTCGGCAAAAACAGGCCTTCGTCTGGTCCATAGTACCACACTCGCACTGGGTGCCAGAAGGACTTATAATGACTGACTTAGATAATCCAGTAGCTAGAGCTATGAGGATTCTTTTTTTCTCCTAAAGTCTCATGTTGGTTAAGAAGGAACAGCGATTCTCCATACAAATGTGTTCACTTTTTTTACTACTGAATTATGCCTCTATTTTTTTTTTCATAAATTCAAGGCCTACCGTAGACATGTCCCTGTCATTTCCTTTTTTTCAGTAACGAATGAGTAAAGAAACAATGACCCTGGAAAAACTACAAAAAATGCCCAATTTTTACTGCTGCGATTAAAAGACTACCAGACAAATCCGAAAACTTTTAAACATACTAAAAAGAAATTGATAGTAACCTAGACATACTACAGTTTTCGAGGAGAAAAAAGGGGAATACGAACCGTCGATCACGTCAATTTTTTTGTGAAATAATCGTTCTGAACTGTAGCTGTCACTGTCGCACTCTGCGGCGGCAGGCTTAACGCTGCGCGACGGCAATAGTTTCTTCAAAAACCTACCTTGCAGGCCCTGTTCCCTCTTCGCCGTCGTAAACTTGAAACACACTTGTTCAGAACAGAACAGAGTAAGGTAGGTACTGAGTATGGTATATCGTGTTCTCAAGCCCTTGACGAGTGCACCACTGGACCCCCGCTTGTCGTTCATCAACGCTAGGCTAAACAAGCTAGCTCAACGCTCTCAACTTGTACCACAAACAAAGATTTAGTTAATCCAAGTATTAGAGTGCACTCATGTCAATTAGAGAGGCCATAATCCAAGGTTAATTAGACACCTTTGTTTTGACGGGTGCGGTATTGAGTTACACATTCAGAGGTGAACTGATTGATTTGTGAATTCATTTGGGTAATGAGCTGTAGGAGACTGTAGCTGTAGGAGACTGTAGCTTTTTATCCATAAAAATAAATAAAATTGAAGTGTCTGTTTGTAGTATCAAAATATCAGCTTTTTAATGAATGCAAATGAAAATAATAAAAACACACTTTTCAATTTTTGTCTGTTTGTCTGTTCAGGCTAATCTCCGAAACGGCTGGACCGTTTCTGGCGGGACTTGTACTGGCAGATAGCTGATGTTATAAGGTCTAACAAACGTTACTTTTATTTTAGAAAAATAATTAGGGTCCATGCAAAGAAAATTAAAACCCTAGAAATAGGTAACAAAATTCGATTCAAAAAGGGAAGTGTCTATAATAAGGGGGATTTTTTTATAATATTTTTACGCGAACGAAGGTTGCGGGCAACAGCTAGTTTGTTATATATAGTTAAAGTTAACTGATTGGCTTGATTTGTAGACGTAAGCACCTGCTGTTTGCAGACTGTTTGCCAATCCAAGGAATTGAGTGACCCTCTTTCCGCGATTCCGATGCTAGAAAAATCAAAAACACCTTATTGGATTGAAATAAGGTACCGAAAAGCTTCGCAAGCGATTGCCACCGTTTATTTTTTCGAAAACACGATAACAGGACTATTTTCCTTGGATATCAGGCCTGTTAATATTTTCAACATCTGACTTAGGCTTAAAATAAAACTTAATTTAAAAAAAACAATCCATTTTATATTTATCTTGCCTTACCCAACTACAATCCGAGGCGTAGGTAAGCGTCACATTCTTTGGCCCCGTTGGCCTTTTTGACAAATTGCCCTTTTTGACCTGCATTCTTAACATTCAATGATATCGTTTAAAATGTTCTCTGAGCATATGAGTTATAGTTCAAAATTGCGCAAATAACTCTTGACAGACATGTTAGGCGGTGGTGACGCAGGCGCAGCCAAGTGGTCGAGGAATGTCATTAACATGACATGTTACGTCAGGTCTCTGGTTCAACTCCTGTGCCCTCTAAAAGGTAACGTAGAGGCAATATAGCCATATAACCTATGTCTATCTAACAATAGCATTTCATCACCGAACTTTATAAAATTGACCAAAAAGACATACTTCAATAAAGTCAAGAAGATATAAGATCCTATGGGGGTAGCCAGAACTACAGAACTCCACCAGCTACGATTCTTACATACTTCTTTTGCTTCGTCCACGATCAGCTAGATCATACGCGCACACGCCGGTTGCGAATACTACGCACCTGACCTTTCTGACTAAACTAATTTGATTTTTTTTCCTGTGTTGATAATCTTTGTGATCTTACTTCGTAGACGGGTCTGCACATAGGACGGCTGCTGAACTTGCAACGTCTAAATGTCAATGCAGACAAGTTTTGCTTACTTAGGTTTAATAAGATTACCGGTTCGCGGTCTCCACTCAAGGACTCCTCCAACGCCTAGGCCCTCGACAGGTATGGACATAGCAACTTCTTATTCCGGACAATCTCGTCTCGAATATTATCCTTCAAAAGAACCGCTTATCATAATACCTTCCCTTGTATGTAACTAGATTATACTCTTGTTACATCAACTTTACATATTAGATTCATTCGGTAACAAATGGACCGACCCACCTTACAAATCGATAGCTGAGTAATCGATTCGCAAGTCGAGATCGAAATCGAGTATTGACCTTGATTACAAACTTTTTAATGGATGACGCCTACATGTGAACCAGATCGATTAAACGTAAAACAGAAATGTCGTCCAGTGTTTATTTTAATTATAATTATGACTTTATCGAGTTGTTTACAAAGTGTTTGTTATGACGTAGAATAAGGTTGTATTGTGGGCACACCTTCTCCGTCCAGTTTAATCAATCTTACTCCCCAAACTAACAACTTTAGTTTTACTGTGCTTTTCACAGAGCTTACAAATTTTAAATTCGTCAATGGTTTTAATAGCTAAGAATATTATGAAGCCGAGTGCAGACGAGTTGTCAGGGGTTATCAAAACATATGCTGAAAAAAACAAAAGATCTAGGTACCTAACCACCAAAATTACTTTTATGAATCGCGTAGGAGGGCAATCTAGTATTCTAGTCCATTCAACATTTTTTACTGCCAGATGACGGCAGAAGATTCTACACAATATTGTGCAATCACACAAGCGATCACCGCTACCCGTCTTACCATCTCACCTTACATACGACACATACCTGTGTTTGTACAAGTAGCTACATATAGAACAATAACAGCTGTATTCCCACGTTCAGAAACGGATGTGGGCGGAAGACCTTGAACAAATATGTAACAGAAAATAAAAAGAACTCAGAACACATGACGTGACAAGGATCCGGGAATGAATAGTAGCTTCACGATGCCAAACGATTCATATTGGACTTATTTGTGCATACTTGCATAGTAATTAATGCCTTCGGTAATTAAGGAGTCTGATACGATTTTTATGACAGTTCTCGATGTCAAAAGGTGCGGCATTGCCTGCGCAAATGTCAAGGGTTATTCCCAAAGAAATGAGTCAGCAATTAGATCATGACTGAGTGTGTTAAATTGATAATTAATAACTACTCTGTATTTATATCCATTTTAATGACGGTACAGGATAGGAAACAATGAAATGTCAAATTCTTATAAGTATGACGCGAACAAGTGTTCCTTCCAACGTCTCTGCCATTGTTGTCCATTCTGTAGGTATCATGCACAATTGCGCATACTTACAATCATCATAATTATACACAGAGGACCTCGTCAGCGATCATCGGCATCAAGAAAACTTTTTTCCCCACAGCTGCAGAACATTTTTTGTTAAGTAGACCCTGAGGCTTTTCTCCTGATGAACCTTCCGTATTACTTTTAAAAAACACCAATAACAGAAGAACAGACTTAGAGAAATACTTAGATACATTATGAATCATTATAAGTGGTAATAAATATTTTAAAGACCACAAACGAAAACAGGATCAATGAATCAGCAAGCTGAATGAAGCTGAATGAATAGCTATCAAAACCTAGATGTAATTAAGATAAATTAGTAGAGCATATTCAGTATACAATATTTCAATACTTACTTATATAATGTCAGTTACTGAGTCAGAAGTCGTGTCTTGAAGTCGCTTGCTTTGAAGTTTAAGCCTTAAATAAAATGGTATATTGCCTAAAGGTTGCTTGTTATAATTGCCAGCTAAGACTTCTGACTGTCAATCAAAAGTCAAGAGCGAAACCTTAAAATAAAATAACCAATTTGAAACGTATTTTAAAAATTATTGGTAAAAAGTATTAAAATAAAAATAGTCCAATGCTCGAACGTCGAACTGAACTAACACATTTGAATTGCAAAAATCTCTTTTTAGTCGTTTTCTTCATTGCTGAAGTCGAGGTCTTGAAAAGCTTTAACGGTTTCAAAAACTAGCTTTATTAAAATGGAAATACCGAAGGATAAGGAGGTGTAACGACCAACTCTTTTTGACGTCTATCCCTCATGTGTCAAATTCTGTCTAATCGAGCAAGGTCTGCATAATCTACGTATGCTCAACTCCAGGCTGTCAATCAACTGTGCAAAAAATGCACTATCATAATAAACTAATTTATGAAACAACAAAAACAGCTGTTCGTTTTGACAATAGCAAATTGCACACTTGTAGCCAACTGACAGATACACAAACGTATAATGGTGTTCGATATTATCTCATAGTACTGTCGCGTGGGCGTTGTATCGCGGTCATAAGAAAAATGCTTTTGTTCTAACTGTTAAGACAAGGAGGGTCAATGGATGCAATTATATTATTGATAGTTTATGTTTACATACTTAGGTAGTACCTTTATTAAATTGGATATATAATTATACACACAAGCATATGATTACCTTAATTATCTCGGGGGTATTTATTTCCAATTTAACGCGGGCTGTAGCTATAATTGACGTCCAAAGTTAAACTGCTGCATGGTGCTTCAGGGGCTTGAATAACGTTGACTGGACCCCGCCCCAACTTAGTATGTACTTAATCATATTCATATTCTTTATTCAAAGGCAAGCTTATAGCTTAGTTGGGTTCTTACACGTGTATCTATAGTCAAGACAAAGTAATTACGTTTTACTTGTGCAACCATTTTTATGCAATAGGCTTGACAAGAATTTGAACGAAGTAAGAACCGCCAAAGGAAGCAAAGCATAAATCTATAAACAATTATTATTCTGTAGTTTAATAATTTATTGCTTGAAGTTAGAACTGACGTAAGCTAGAATTCTTTAACTTTGCTTTCTTTGGCGGTTCTTACTTCGTCCAAATTCTCGTCTATTGTATAAAAATGGTTGCATAAGTATGTAATTACTTTAACTTGACTATACATTTTAATACCACTTGTATTAATCTTCCAAATAAAATCGCTTAAGTTTAAAGCTGTTTATTTAAATGGAGACTGGTCACTATTTAAGAAAAAATATGAGTTGCCATAAAAAAATCTTTTATATCGTTTTCTTTTTCGGATTAAATGGCTTTTCAGATTTTTTTTTTCTTAGGATTAGGCTCGTTGATCAACATGCAACCTTTTTTGTACCACATCCTAGAGCTAGAGGTTTGATCACTATGCATACTAAAGCTATAATGATTATAATCTCGTAGCCATTACTTTTACATAGAAGTCTGACAGCCTGAAATGATTTAGTGCAATCAGGTTTTAATTTCAGTGCATTCTACTATCTAGACCGGGCAGGTCACGAACCTGCAAGGTTGCGCTCTCTGATATTATAGATGAGGATACGGTCTTTTGTTAGACTGATTCATGATTTTTGCAAATGAATTCGATTAGTTAGACGTGGTATTATTTTTATTACTCAACCTTTATGAGGTTCATTGATAAAGTACCTTCTCTCCAGGGTAGATCTAGGATCAATTTTTATCAGGGCAGGCGATTTGTTGAGTTAAAGCTGTTTTATCGCTATCTTACTTAGAAGAAGAAAGAAGTCGCACGCATGGTTCTATAGTGACTACGTCAGTTATTCACGCTTCTCTAGAAACATTTTACTATCTCCCAGAATGCCGAAAAAATCCTTCCTTTAAATTTCAATCGAAAAATTCAAATACTTTAAGGACCACTCATCATAAGTGAGGGTAAGGATGTGACTTTAGAAAAATATGACATAATAGGCATCTGTGGCCATGTGAAGCGTATCTACATTTTCAAGATATCTGAAGTGAACTGCTCTTATACGAAACAGCTCTATCAAGTTTTGCATTCAAAAATCCATAAATAAATCAACTAATTTTTCACTTCTTCAGTGGGCGAGTCACAAGTCACGCCTCGTCAAGTCTATCTGATAACATTCGCCATTTGAGGCGTCCATTTGTCAAGTTCGATGTTTTGAACGCTGACTTACATTTCATGTAGGTTAAACGCTTTAATGGAACTTGTTTTTGATAGATAGCCTTGAAATGTGAGTATTTGTAGCAGTAGGTTAGATTTACCTTGACAATATGCGAACTTTGGAGTTACCAGATGACCTGCACACGAGCAGTGCTACTTTTTTTACAACAAATAAGTGAGACTACAGCTAGGTACCCTACTACAAGTAATGCAAAAGCCCACTTTAATTTTTGAAAAGTCATGTTGATAGTCGTATTTACTAGGTGTTAAGGTAGACTGGTTGAAAATGCCTATGGCATTAGGTAAGACCGCCTCTGTACTTTTGTGCTTGAAGTGTTAAATAAATAAATTGCAAAAGTCGCATGAGGGTGCTGGTCATAGGAAGCTATAGACCGTGGCCCATGGGTGGGTGGCCCATGGGTGGGTGGCCTATGTCGAGCTTTTCTCTAGGTCGATGATTCTCATTTGATATAGCTGTGGATGAATGTGAAAATGTGCTGGCCAGCGATCTCGCATTGCGAATATCTATAGCAAACTATCTCGGGAACTTTCTTAACAAAACATAATTAAGTCGTTTTAGACTACTGCGCTTCAAGCACAGTCAACCCAGATTTCTACGAATAAAAAGTATTGCTAATACCTGCGGTATGTACGGGTACCGTGTGTGACCCGACCCGAAGGTCGCCGCTCGACCTTGCCACTGCGCGGACGCAGATAAGCGCACGATACGATCGACGCGATCTAGATCGACAGATACCTACCTACCGTTGTGCAACATACAACTTATTGAGAAGCCTACACACGAACTTACTTGGCGCCATGGTGACTTGAAAGTTAATTTATTACTTGTGTGCTAGTAACAAAACCGGCAAAAGAAGAGGGATTTGGAATAGACTTAGGTACACCCAGCATTGGGTCGTCGCCAAGATTGAAGAGAGAAGCAAGCTTTATGCCGCTGACCGTCGGGACTGATGTGTTTTATAGCTGAAACCGCGAATTGGCTAAGTCAGGACGCTCTCAAGCTAGGACTGCGGGCCTGCCAGGGCTGCGGGACTGTGCGAAAGAGATACCGTGGCCCTGGAACACAAAGGGCAAAGAAGGAACATGGATGGGTTTTAGTCAGTACAAGTCTGACACTCCCCTCCGCTCCGCCCAGAGTGGGGGGGCGGGTCATTTGATGATTTCCCATCCGAAAAAAAAAAGGCAAAATTGTTTGCAGAGTTGTTAAAATGACACGCGATTAACGAGGCAAATGTAATGGTGATAATGAAACCGTATGTACAAAAATAGAAGCATTAGCAGCTAATTATTATTACATCGGAAAAGTGTCGTTTTTTTTTCGGGTGGAAATCCTCAATGGATGTCCTCCACCGTTGGGCCGGTGGAGAGGTCTGTCAGACTCCTACTGACTAAATCTACGCGGTGTTCCTCCTCGTCACTTCTGACTGGGGTGCTGGGACACAATTGCATTTTCCACAATCTCGGAAGTGTCCTAGGTCATGTGTGTGTTTGTGTGTGGTCTTGTGTGTGTGTGATTTTTAGGCACTTTTTAATTAGAGAACGCTAGAATCATCGCCTGGATAAGCTCTAAGTCTGTCAACTCCTTTATATTTTTATTTAGTAAGCTGCTCATTTGTTTTATTAATACGCCGATACTTATCAGTGACTATTGTTGCCTTTTGGACTGGAAGAACTGGAACTTTATGAAATGAAGAAGTAGGTTTAACTTTTTAATAGACTGGTGTTCAGTTTCATTGTGTTATCTTTTCGATCTTGATACTGGTACTGTGATCAAATAAACATCTTATATCACGCCTTTTTGACAGCAAATGGGACAGACAGAAACGGTAACACAGATCGGTGCGTTGTTAAATTTTTAAACCTACTTTCTTCTTAATTCTTAGCGGCTAAACAATAACAGCCGCACTGCAAGGTTAAGAAACGCTTGCTGAGGTTGGTCTGAGGATGGGACCATCCATAACATACCCAATTCCCTCCGTGCCTCGGAATACACGTTAAGCTGTTGATGAAGAAGCCTGAAAATCTGACAACCAGTCTTACCAAGGGGTATCGTATTACGCAGTAGCTAGGTTGTGGAGGTCAGATAGATCTGGTATTCAGCTGCACCCAGTTAAACTGGAAGCCGACCCCAACATGGTAGGGAAAAGCCTAGACAGATGATATCGGAACTAATAAGTAGGTACGGTGTATTTTAATTTTAGTACAACTAAAGTATACGCAAGGTCCTCATCATAATGTCTCAGTTTTTACGGAGTTCATGCTTAAATCATTTTGATAGCACATGACCTAGTAAATGACCGGTTTGTCCAGCCTAGAATTTTATGTACTAGACTTGTTTTAAGTAGGTAAACTGTGCAGGGCACTTACGTCACTTAATTGAATAAAACAATAATTTTGCAATAAATAATGTATTTTCATATTAAAATTAATAAACAATGTCTTTCGCTATATTTAACACTTATGTCCGTTGACACTAAAACTAAGCGAATACCTGAATTAATTTCTCAGTAGATTTGCGCCTGGTTGATGGCAATAGGCTCGCTCCCTATTACATCGGACTTAAACATAACTGGCTAAATGTGGGTGTACTATTACGTACACCTCTGCCGAACCCGTCGGGGGTGTCGGGGGGTACAGGCGTGATGTTAAGTGAGCGAATGCCTTAATACTATTGCATTGATCGAATGTCAACTCTCGGCGCTGAGTCAAGAGTTGAAAGTCCAACAAAGGTCTTTTATTTAGGTGTTGCCTAGTGTTTGTAAAATAGGCATCAATTAATTTCTATATAAATGCTTCTTCTATCACTACGCTGATAAGGCATATTGTACAATACTAATTAAGTCGTTTTTAACTAAACATTATTTCCTTTATTTATTTCTATACAAATCAATTATATTTTTTAATATTACTTACAAAAAACAATATAAAAAACATTTAAAAATATAAAAAATTGTAGCCCACCGGTATCTAGAACAGGGTCCAAGCTACCGGCGGTCAGAGCTCCACAAAGAGGAACCTCCTAACAATACAAGCCGTGTCCAGGAGTACCGCTTTTTGAATCAAGCCCTTGATCCAGCTGCCTAACGAGAGCTTCCTCAGGTATTGGTGGAGGCTCTTGACAATTAAGCCATGGGCTGATACAACTATCGGCACAATGATCGCTGAGTCCACATCCCACATGTCGACAACCTCGTGAGCCAAGTCAAGATACTTGATTTCAAATAAATCTCTGGCTAAATAAAACAATTATTAACAAAATATCAGAAAAGACACAACATTACGTTCGTAAAGGGCTTTTATCGAGAACTTTTGAAAAGTTTTCGAGCTACAAAAAAGAGGTGGGTAGACACGAACACAATATTGATTAAATACGATCTACCATTTCAAAATGGGTATCATTTAAGCTATCACCAATTTAATTAGTTTTGTGTTTCTTAAATAATAGGGTTTGTCCTCAAAATAGTAGATCTGTCACCAAAATGTAGTCACCAAACAATGCAAAATCAGTGCCACAATAAATCACCTAAAATCCTGAGATATAAGGTCTAGTACCAAATAAACTAAACTAACCTAACCTAACCTAACCTAACCTGTTTGGTGACTACATTTTGGTGACAGATCTACTATTTTGAGGACAAACCCTATTATTTAAGAAACACAAAACTAATTAAAATATAATTTTATTGGTTATCGATCTCTTATTTTACACATATATTAACATTAATTTGATAATTCATACCTGGGAACAATTTTTGTTTATCTGAGAACGAAAATATTTCGTGGCGATAGATCTATTTATTAGGTGATACAACTTGATGACAAATATAAATTTTGGTGATAGAAAATATAGTTTCCTTTCAAAATGAGGTTTTCTAATCTAAAATCTAAAATATACTGAAATATCTGAGTACGGCAATCAGTCCCCTAAAAAAATTCGTTGTATACTTGGATAAAAACGATTCTCCTCTGACTCAAGAAAAAACCAAACCTGCTGCTCTATGGTCCGAGAAATCTGATGAATATCGTTACCAAACTGTTCCGAATTACAAAAGCTTACATAATAAGTTAATTTAAACACTGTTTTAAGCTTTCACGGTTTACAACTAAACCTATACTGTCACTTACGGGATATGTTTCGTGATTGTTCATCCCGCGATCATGGCGCTTTCAACAGCGCCGAAATATCGGGAGATCAAAATAACGAACAATCACGGAAGGTATCCCGTAAGTGACAGTATAAGTTTAAGTTAATTGAATTCATCGAACAAGTTACAGCAAATGGAAATGACCATAAATATACAGAACCCTTACTTATTACAATCTTTTAACCATTTCCTCACGACCCATCCTGATTCTGCAACTGTTTGAGCTGCTTCAACACGGTATCGAGCAACTTCCTTCTGTCTCGCTCATTCTTCTTGAGCACGGAGAAGACAGAAGACTTCTGCTCGGCCTCCTTTAGTTTCTCGAGCAGCGTGGCGGCGTCCCGGGGCGTCACTAGTGAGTACTTGCCTCCTTCTATGCCGACGTCGTGGAGGTAAGATGACCAGTCCCAACCTGTGATCAAGTCGAGGAGTTGTCTGGAAAAGAGTTTTAGGATGAGCTTTTATTTTATCATACTAGCGACCCCTGCATCACACGGGTGCAATGATAAAATATCTAGATATTTGTGCTGTATCCAGGTAATGTATCTAGGTTAATAATCTGTAAATAAAAACGTGTCTGTTTATAATTTCAAAATAACAGCTATTTACTGAATGCATACGAAAGTATAAACGGTAATTATACCAAAAAAAAACACGTTTTTTTGTCTGTTTGTCTGTTTGTTCCGGCTAATCTCAGAAACGACTGAACTGATTTGACGGGACTATTACTGGCACATAGCTGATTTTATAAGGAGTAACTTAGGCTACTTTTATTTTACAAAAAAGATTTAGAATCCGAGCAAAAAAATTAAAACCCTTGAAGTTGTTAACAAAATCCGATTCAAATAGGGAAGTAATATTTTTATAATCATTTCATACGGACGAAGGTTGCGGGCAACAGCTAGTTATTTATATTCTTAGTCATAAACTTCTGGAATAAATTCCCTAAATGTTGGTACAAACTGCATCAAAATGAATTGAGTACTTTAGAAGATCTAAGCGGTCACACAGACAGACACGACATATTGTTTTCATCGTCCAGAGACTGCGACAACGATATAGCGAAGGTACCCTTATCTCGAATAAATATACATAAGGTATTCTAACAGTACCCGGTCACGTACCTCAGACTAGCAAAGTGTTCGAGCAGCTCTCCCTCCTTGAGCCCCGGCACGGGCTCCCCAGCCGCGAACTGCTCGCACTGGATGACGTCCAGGTTTAGCTGTTCCAGCGCGCCCGACGATATCTGCTTCACAGCGGGGTCTAGCAGGAGGTTGCGTAGACGGGTCGCTATGCGGTTGGTAGATGCACGCACTGCAGCCACTCTGGTGGAAGTAATAATAAGAAAATATTTAAAAAAAAATAAGGTGCCTTTTAACTTTCTATGTTCTTACTTGATTCTCTTACAATCGACTAAGAACATAGGAACTCCATCACTGAGCCTTACTGAATGCGCTAATATCTACCACGGCACAGCTATTCTTACACGATCGAAGCATTTTGCATGTTGTGTATTCTTTTCTCGTATTGACTTATAAATAGGGATGGGATATTCGGATGCATATTCACGTCAATTACGTTTTTTCCCGGTAAAGGGTACAAAAGTATGGAAGTGCCTTCTTGAAATGCCATTTTTTTTCCGGGATCTCGGAATTTCATAATTATTCTTCAGTGTGTATAAAATGTAAACACTGTTTTAAGCTTACACGGTTTACAACTAAACTTATACTGTCACTTACGGGATATCACAAGAACAATGAACAATCACGGAAGATACCCGTAAGTGACTGTATAAGTTTTGTATAAAATTTAGTACTCAAAAGCTTAGTGAATATTTATAATCTATACATATAAACACAGGCAAGAAACTAACATTTCTTGAAAATAACAAGTAAAAAAAATACTACTACACAAAGTAGTTGACTTTGAATTCAAAGCTGCGCGAAATTTCGAATAGTACACAAAAGCAAATTTGAATGGGCACAATTCGTTTGAAGTAAAACATTGAATTGAAGAAATAACTATTTTGTTATTGAAATAAACCGGGACTTTTCCCGTACTGACGGCGCTCCATACTAATCAACATTCAAACTTTAGGTAAATATGCTTCCAAATATCTAGTCTCTACTAATAAACTCACCTCGCTCTCTCCGGCAGTTGTTCCAGTGACGTCAGCACTCCTGACAAGTAACTCAGCATGTCGGTGACGAACGAAGACGCCTGACCTTTTGGTTCAACTAGAACAAACATTAACAACAGTTAAATAAGTTTCGGGGAATCCAGAGATCGAAATATCTAGGTCGGGAAAATATTAGTTTTTTTTTTTATTATGATTTTTCAGGAGCAGTTTGGATTTGTGTCCAGTTGATAACAATAAGTTTGTCTCCTGTTACACGAAACTTAAAACATAAAAACGGCATGTACTTGACGCGGCGACAAACTAATCTGATTTAGGGTTTAAAAAATAATTAAAAACCCATTTTAATTATTTTTTAAACCCTAAATCAGATTAGTTTGTTAGCAAAAATAATAGGTTGGCAGCACCAGTGAAGTAGCATTGTAACTATGAAGTAGCAGCCACTACATTGTAGATAAGGCGTAGTCGATGTAGCCCCGCTGCGCGGGGCTCCTATTTCTGTTTGCAGGGTTTAAAGTAAACTAACACGAAGGGGATTCCGCCATCCCCTTCGAACCTAACCTGTCTGAGTCGGAGTGCCACAAGTCTCTCTCAGCCTTCACTCGCTCTTGCTTCCTATATTCTCCTTGCCGCAATGAACGGATAAATAGTTACTTACTTGGTACAATAGTAATTCAGAATATTGGTTGCCAATAAAATTTTTATTCCCCCGATTAATAATTTCCCCATAAAAACGAGCGAAATGTGGTACTAGTAATACACTGCAAAAATATCAGAGGTCATCACCCACCCAACAGCCAGTCGTAGTTCTCAAGGTCGAGGAACTCGTCCACTTTCTTCTCCAGTTTGTCGCAGATCTGCTGCTCGGCGTCGTCACGCGCCGCTTGGAACATACTGCCGGCCGTCTGAAACAAATAAGTAACACGCGTATGTTTGTAAAGGTGATATTTGCATAAATAAATAAATAAAAATAGTTTTTTTGATAACCTAGCAAGATCTGTACAATTCAGTGTTAAAAGGTAATTTTATAACTGCGTCAAACCTTTTTATAAAGAATAATTAGGATTCGAATTCCAAAAATGATGATTTTTATGTGTTGTCTCATTTTTTTTATTACCTGTGTCGTAACTAGCTCAGAGCCAGTAATGTTGCTTATAAACTCGTACAGGCACAACGTGGCACCTTCTAAATATTGCGTATCCACAATAATCTGAAACAATACGGTGTTGTTTTAGGATTGTTAGCTCACTTTATCACAGTAAATGTAGAAATATATCTTAGGCAAGCTGGGTAACACTAGCGGCAAGTGAAATCTTGAGTGAACGCGTGACCATTTGGGCTAATGAAAAACGAAACGAAAACGAAAGTATGAAGAGAGAGAGTGAGTGTGAGACTGTGTGTGTGTGAGTGTGTGTGTGTGCGTATTTGTGTGTGTGCTCGTGTGTGTATACGAGTATGCGTGATTATGTGTGTGTGTGTGCGTGTTTGTGTGTGTGTGTGTGTGTGCGTGTTTGTGTGTGTGTGTGCGTGTGTGTGTGTGCGTTTATGTGTGTGTGTGTGCGTTTATGTGTGTGTGTGTGCGTGTTTGTGTGTGTGTGTGTGTGTATACGTCTGTGCGTGATTATGTGTGAGTGTGTGTGTGTATGTATGTTTGTTATTATTATGTAAAAATACGACAAAACTTTGCCAGTTTTGATCAAAGATATCGATTAAGATTTCCACACGACAAAAAAAATCGTCGAAGGTATCTTTTGGGGTTATCTTACAAGGTGAAATTAAATTAGCTAGCGAAACTCCATGATGGCGTGATGAGTATACAGCGTGTCCCAGAAAGGTGTGGTTATATTTTACTGTGTGATTCAGACCATCAAACTGAACAACTTTCTCCATGGGACTACTAAAAAAACCGAAAAAAAAAACTGGGTCGTAGGTATTGAAGTTTTGTACTGAATTAAAACCAAATCTTTCTGGTACACGCTGTATGTACGATATGTACTGCATATTTCAATTAAGGCAACTAAACAAAACTACCTATGGACTTGTTTACGATCCAAATTGCATTTACCTGCACCAGCTGCATCAGCGGCAGTGGTCGTCTGAACAGCGCAGACAGACAGCCAGTGAACGATATGCTGAGCAGCAAGGAGGCCGAGTGTCTCGCGGCCGCAGCCCGGCGCCCTCCGCCCAGGCCAAGCCCTGCTGAATACTTGAGCCACGCGAATATGAACTCTTTTACTTGAACATAGACTGCTGGCACTACGGTGGAGAATGGGAACCTGAGAAATGGCACTTGTGTTACAAAATATCAAATTGAAATACTGAAAATTACGATTAATTATTCTGTAAATATGAAAGTATCCGTGTTAAATTACTTGATTAATGGCACGGAAGGTCATTTACAGATTCCAAAATAATTTGATTAACACTGTGATGTTCTTTGACATATGGCTGAACCTGTCAAAACCCTACTCACTTCCTTGGGAAAGGCTCCGTCTCCAGTTCATCTCCATCGTACGGGAACGTGTCCATGACACCATCATATTGGTCTTGATTCTCAACCTGTACACAAAAGAACACCATTAAAGATATGATATACCTGACAGTTAAGACGCATTTTGGTTAAGAAGTTTTTCATCGGTATTTTTTTTTTAAATCAACTTTTCCATACATTTTGACCGTGAACACTTTTGTAGGAAACAGACTTTTTTTTAATTGCCCACAATAAAATTCCACGTGGTAATCGTTAGTACGTCGACGTCCCACTCTGGATAGCACTTGCTGCGAATTATTAAATGAATTATTTAACAAAAACCACTCGCACCACTTGACTTTTGTATAAATTTATGCGTTGATAATTTTAGAACCAGAAACTAAGTATCAGTTTTGCCTAGAATATTAGTAATAGTTACCTCTATCGGTAAAAATGAAGCGTTATCAAGTATATCCCTGAAGACGGCGACCCATCTCTGCATCAATACTTCTGTGTAATGTTCAGCCATCTCTTGTAGTAGCAACGGTATCGGATCCGTAGGTAGGCCGTAACATCTGTGAAAAGTAATAATGTTCTGAAGATTTATGTACGATTTTACGGGGTGGATATTTTTCATGATATCAACATAAAGAAGTATGAGAAACAAGGATAAAGTTACCATAGAAACTGGAGAAACTTCCGACTAGACGGGTGTTATGTCAGACGTCGACGGAATAAGCGACAAAATGACAGATCAACAAAAAAATATCTGTCATTTTGTCGATTCTTCCGTCGACAAAACCCGTTTCTACGGTGGTTATGCTACGCCTGCTAGTGGACTACTGCCCAACGGTTGCCGTCAGGTTTCTTTATAGTTATGTTAGCCGCGCAAATAACTTTGCTTACGCGATGCAAGATTTTGAGTACCTTCAGTATAAAGCGGCACGGTCGCTGCAGTGGCTGAGCGATTGGTTGCTGCGCTACGTATCGTGGGATTGATTCCCGCACGGAACAAATATTTGTATGGCCTACAGGTTGTTCCGGGTCTGGCTATTTGTGTATGTGAGTTCAAATGTTTGTAAACGCAACAAGAAAAAATCCAAGTAAAGAGCAAGGTTTTTTTTTTAAAAAAAAAGCGTAGTTCTTAAATGGCGTGTTAGATGATGACAAAAGTCTCTTTCTTAATAAATTTATGATGTTTCTTTAACATTATATTTATAAATAACTCACTTCAGCGTATTAATAAACAGCACGATCTGGTGTTTGATACTCAACATCAGCGTGGGATCCGTGATCAATGACGTGTTGGTCCTCAGTGTGGACGCTACCTTGGTTACTGACATACCCCACATGTCTAGCAACCAGTCTTTTGACACCAGACCTGCAAGAAAGTAAGAAAGACTGTTTATTCTGCACAAGAGAAACATCAAAACTTAAATAATATGAAAAATAATGAAATAGCAGAAAGTTAAATAAAAAAGTTACCATTGCTGGCTGACTTGTTGCCACGCTACTTAGATCTACGCTGTGCTAGATAATATACTCTTGCGCACTAAATCACGATTTTTCTATTACATTGACCATACTAAAGCCGGGTCCGCTACTCCCATTTTTTAACAAAACATGTAATCATAACATGTTATCCTAACATTTTACGTTAGGCTACGCCCCCTTCATGTTAGCAAACCATGTTTTGTGTTAGTAAAATGCGATAACATGGCCCAGCGGACCCGGCTGATGCTATGAGGCCTTTGTCCAGCAGTGGACTGCAATAAGCTGAGTTGATTGATACTGATGTTTAGCGTCATCCTGCATGACTGCATCCCTTGTTCAAAGTGTTAATACTCAGAAAGCGTGGCTCCAAACCAAGCCGCCTGCAACATCCTAAGCACTTAGGCAACTAGTACAAAAAACAGAGTAACTACCTGCGCCTGCGCTTAGTAGATGTTCTTCAAGTATAAAGAAGCCTAGTACTGCGTTTAGGTAGTTCTTTACTCCTTGTATAGAGTCGTGTAGGTTCGTGGAAGCGGGGATTAGGACGAGACGCGCTTGCTGCTTGCGTTGTGATCTGGAATGAAGGAATAAGAATGTAAAGGTCCCAAACCGCTGAGTGACTTGAAATTTTGCATATAAAAGTTTCTTATACAAGATGTTAAAAAAAAAACCTGTCCGATCCGAAAGCCGTATATAGGTATGCCAATGGTATTGCCAAATAAAATAAGAAACATAAAATATTAATGAAAGTAACAATTTTAATGAATTTTAAAATACATGATTTTTGTCCCAATTTACCACCGTTTCCCTAGATTCTCACAAACTTTTAAAACGTGACAACACCTTCCTCGGCATAAATATGTTCGATCGTCAAACATCACTACCCGAGAAGCGACCGTTCGCGCCCGTGTGTTGCCATATAAGTTTCCTCATTTTAGTACATTTTATTTAATTTGCATCTGGGTAATTTTTTTTTTACTTGTTCTCCAAAAATGATTATATTAATAGAATCTAATCTCGATACCTAATAATACCCCCTAATCACGGGCCGGTTATTTTTAAATATTGTATAACGATTTTGAAATTATTTTCCTAAAGGGGTTAAAATAGGGGATGTAAGTTTGTATAAAAGTCTGGGAACTTTGCAAGTTTTACCGGAAACCCGTCGGAGTCACAGCTTGTACACATTGTAAAAAATACACCATGGAAATATGGAGAATTGGCGGCAAGGGCCACAAGGGATACTAGAATAGCTCACAATTTACCTGTAATACTGTATGAAGTCATTCTTAGCGCCCAGCACACTGTGGATGTGCAGACATCTGTGTAAGGGACTAAAGTCCACCAGCTCATGTGGACACTGTGGTCCAGCCGTTATATTTGTTGGTATTCCAAGTACTGCCATGTCTAGACAGAAGAAAAGTGTTATTACACTAAACAAATCGCAATCATGATAGCCAAAAACGGCACCAATGACGGCCGTAATGATTGGTGGCAACCAGTAGCGAAGGGTCAATTTTTGTAAGAGGTAAGCCGGAGTACATATCTTTAATGTTACATATCTCTAAAATTATATTATTTGTCTATAGAATACCTGGCTGT
Source organism: Noctua janthina (assembly GCA_963576755.1). Lineage (NCBI taxonomy): Eukaryota > Metazoa > Arthropoda > Insecta > Lepidoptera > Noctuidae > Noctua > Noctua janthina. Next base: position 15,311,248 of record OY755055.1, read on the forward strand.
GCCATTTTTCAAAGGGAAGGAATCGCATTCTATGGAACCTTCGCCACTGGTGGCAACATTAATTATTTTCATTTATTTGTGTGTAAACACTATAAAAACCCCACCGTATTACCGTCGTGCGTCGTCTATCGTGGACATCCGCCCTAAATTGCGGCCGATATGTGGCCACTGTGTGGAATTATTAGTGTTAATAGAATGGTCACATACCTTTTTTGTTTTGGACAATGCTGGCCAAGCTCCTTCCTAACATTTCTTGCGTCTGTCTCAGAGCCATCGCTCCCACCTACAGACAAATAAAACCATAAACGTGTCAGTAAGATTAACTTTAAAAAAAAAAACTTTAAAGAAATAATGGCAGAGTACTTCATGACGTTCAGAAGCTAAACTGGGCCTTTCATACGCCCACTAACTTTCAAGGTTTCGCTTTTATACAATGTATCTAGATACATCAACAGATCAGTTGTTAGCATAAGGACAGATTCGCGTTAGGCCAGATTCGCGTTAGGTCAGATTCTCTTAAAGACAGAATATGTACAGACCGCAACATAAAGTTCCTTTTTTTCGCATAAGGACAGATTCGCTTGACAATCTTCTTGTTACGGAGAAAAGATCAGAACAACAAATGCGGTGGAGGGACACCATTGTAGACTGAATTCAAAAATACCGCCCAAACCAGCCTTATATTATTTTCTACAGTTGCTAAAAAAGTCTTTACAGTAAAGAGAAAATACGAAGGCTAGAAGACTTAAAAAAAGGATAAAAGATTGAAATAATTGTCAACATAGAAATTTATCCTTGTAACACATGTCACAAGGATATTTTACAACTTTAAAATGTTTAAAACATTTAGAGTATTTGGTTAATATAGAAAAAAAATAGGATTAAAAATGAGTACAGGGAATTTATTTTTGGTTAGTAACGATGCCCGTAAAGTTCTTTTTTTATTTTCTCTGATGTTTCGCATTAATGAATAAAATTACTTTTCATCCGACTGTACTTCTGTCTTTAAACGAATCTGACCTAACGCGAATCTGGCCTTACGCGAATCTGGCGTTAGGCGAATCTGTCCTTATGCTAACAAATGGTATCTAGTTCGGGTGCTGTTTAGCCTATCACAAACTTTGGAATATAAACACCAGCAATCAGTCAGAGATGGCCATATCGCTCTATCATTTAACTACAAACTAACCTGTGGACTCATCTCGCGTATATTCTCAAGGAAGTCCCTCAGATCTGCCATGGAGGCGTCCTGTATCGCTTGCCGTAGACGCGGGATGTCAGCGGAGATCTGACCGCACCACTTGTAAGGTCCGACGCGAGGTAGGAGCACATGTTCCAGTTGTTCTAGGGTTTTTAGAGCTGGGTAGTACCTGGGAAATTATGAAAGAATGTTGATGTGACACTAACTATGTGTGGATGTTAAGAGCGTTAACGTCTTACGGCATTTCATACAAACTGACAAGTGATTTTTTTCGAAATGACTGAACCGATTTTAATTAAACTTCGTACGCATAAGCAGGATAACAATCTGGAAAACTGACACTTGACAGAGACAGTTTTTCAAAATGGACATTTCAGTTCCTGTATTATATATTTTTTTTAAACTAGCTGTTGCCCGCGACCTTCGTTTGCGTGAAATAATTATAAAAGAAATTACTTCCCTTTTTGATTCGAATTTTGCTACCAATTTCAAGGGTTTTAATTTAGTTTTAACCCTAATTATTTTTCTAAAATAACAGTAGCCTATGTTAGACCTTATAATATCAGCTATCTGCCAGTAAAGTCCTGTCAAAATCGATCCGGCCGTTTCGGAGATTAGCCGGAACAAACAGACAGACAGACAATAGATTGAAAAATGTATTTATGTTATAAGTGAAATAGAAATAAAATTATTTATTTGCCAATAATGTAGGTATACAGATATGGTTTATATTTTTATATGCATTCAATAAAAAGCACTTATTTTGATATTAGGTGCAAACAGACACTTCAATTTTATTTACTTGTAAACTGTGTTAGATTAACATAATATAGCATCACGCCTGTAACGCCCAACGGTTTAGGCAGGGGTGTAACCATTAGGACACCTACATTTCGCCAGTTACGTTTAAGTCTCATGTAAACATAGGGGGCGAGCCTATTGTCATCAACCAGGCGCAAATTTAGCCTCCGTGGCTGCTACTTAGAAATTCCTAATGGAAAAACCCAATAACACTTTGCCCGACCTAGGAATCAAACCCAGGACCTCGTGCTTAGCAGTTGCGCTTGCGACCAGTAGAGCAACAAGGCATTCTACAGGCTGTAAACGGACCCTTCACGAAGCCGTCAACCAAGCAATAAGTACATGAAACTAGGTAACCCTACGCAAAAATTATTGCTGAGTAACAACTTTTTTTGGGGTGAAAAATCACGTTTGACGGTAAAACTCAATGTAACGCACTCGTAAACATGATCGCAATGACGAGGAGAAGTGCCTTTCGGCTTCGTTAAGGGTGTTTTACACCCTTAATATTGAGTAATAAATAAATAGTTATTAAACCCTATATCACTTAAACATCATATAAAAAATCCAATTACCTCTTAGCCTCCACCTGCGATTTGAGCTTGGAGTATGTAGTCAGTAAGGGCAGACATAGCTCCATCTTCTCAATGGTAGCCGCAATATTCAGCTCCACTCTCCGAGCTCTAATCAACTCCTCAGCTTTGGCACATAGACCTTTGAAGAATTAAAAGAGGTTTGCTAATATTTCATAACATAGATTTCACTAGAGGTATGAAATGTAGTGGTGTATTAACACCACTGAAATCAACAACCAATTATATGCATTAGAATATGATTGGTTATTGTTGTTTTGGACAAAATAAATAAAGCAGTTTACAAAACAGCTGTTTAACTGGTCAGGGACTTTAAAAACAAGAGTACTTTTTCAAGGCTCTGGGTATGTAAGAATAGTCTCTGCATTTCTCATAACTTTCTCTAGTTCATGGGTGAACCAGTAAGGTCTGCAATGTGCATGTTTTTGGTAATTAATTAATAATTATCTTGATGCCAATAACAAACTCAAATAGTAAATATGTAAAGTAACTTGATTTAGTTACTCAAGTTACTTTACATTACCAACATGGCACCTTATTGTTTTATCATAACAGAGCCAGAGCTGGATATAGTAGTTTTAGTAATAAATTGGGAGGGGGGTTTACAGGGTGTAAACGGACCCTTCACGAAGCTATCAACCAAGCATTCGGTACTTCAAAATAAGTAACCCTATTGAAAAATTATTGCTGGGAAATGACACTCAAAACATTGTGCTAATGGATGCTTTAAATAGTAAACAGGTCATTAAGGTAATTAAAATCAATTTATAACCTTAAAAACTAGTATTTAAAAAAAACTTGTGAAAAAATTGGAACATTGACCTCAAATATCTCCTCGCGAGAAGGTTCCTAGGTATGGTCCAGAACAAAAAACAAAACAACTATCACAATGACGGGGAGAACAAGTGCCTTTTGGCTTCGTTATTGGGTTTTTTACACCTTTTATATGGTTGGAAACCACTGCTCGTTAGACCAGAGCAAGTTAATAAATTATTTATGATTACTTACTATCAGTGGTATCTTTAACATTGGCGTCCACATTCGATATCTCCGCATGCAACTCTTCAGCATGTGACCGCACTTGTAATAACTCACGGATTGAGTCAATAAAGCCCTGCAAACACACAATTTTAACAAAATATTATTATGTTTGTATTAACATGTTTATTATAAACTGTATTGGAACAATTAAAACAAAGTAATTTGTGGAGTGTCAAAAATTAGTTATTCAGTTATGTCTGGGAGGATTCCTTCGAACCAGCATGGACAAATTGCTGGAGTGGCACGGGACAGCATAGACTGACTGACAGATATTGTATTAAAGTATCTGTCAAGAGTCTGGTATCCACAGCCAGTTGAATTATTTTCTGTATTTCTGCTACCAGTTTGGCCGATCCTTACAGATTCCATTGCTTTCTTATCCAATATTCATAAAATATATTACAATATAATTACAATTTATTTTCCATTCACCGGAATTCTCCAGTCAACAATCACGGAAATTATGAACAATCACGGAAGATATCCCTTAAGTGACAGTGTAAGTTTAATATTCATAAACTACTAATCAACTGGAACTAGTCATCAATCTATGATTTGCAGAATAGTGTTTTTTTTAAATACTGAGAATCTGCCAGTAACTGTAGAAGCAATAATTTTATACAAAATTCATAAACAGTGTAAGAAATCTATTTTGTAATCAGTTAATAAGATCAGCCAGTATCTATTTCACTCATTTAAAATGTAAAGTTATTTCAATATGTATACCTGATAATGAAAGTTGCACAGCTTCTCGATTTCCTTGTCATGCTGCTTTATGCGCTCATCCAATTGCTGAACAAAGGCTTCGTGGCCTTCCCCCTCATATATCGAACGGAAAGCCGGGCCCCAGTAGTCGTCTATGCCCTCGATTTCCTGAAGAAAGCGATAAAAGATAACAGTATTCTCAGACGAGATTTTTAAACAAAAGTAATATATTTCCCCGCATATTGAATCTGAGAAATAAGAGAAACCAGGTACATGTAGATTTAGCATTAAAAAAGCGTTACAGAACAGAATGCACCTACATTCAAAGTGGGTGTATACTATACCTGGATTGTAGCGTTCGTCATTGTACCTCACTATTCTTATATATATTTAACAGTTGATGTACGTATAAAAATCATGAATAACCAACTATTCTTCGTTTCGTTATGTAAACAGAGGTTTTTAAGGATGTTTTCAAGTTCATTAATTTTGTTACAACTCAAATGACAACATTTATTTTGACATCTTGAATTTCTGAGTTTCTGACATTCATGAATGACAGACTGACAGAAGTACATTACAGAACGTAATTTTCATTTTTAGAATTTTTTTTTTTTTACTTTTTCTATTTTCGTGAAACTTTTCTTATTATGTAGCTTTGACTCAATTATGGAAGGGTAGACTGGAGTGATTTTAAAGGTTAATTTAATTTTGTAGGGAACGTACGTACGCAGAATGGAACGGAAAAAGGGATGCCCACTTTAAATTTAAATTACCTTTTATTAATCAGTAGACGCCTCTTTCTTTCGAAACGTTTTTTTAAGTAAAATAAACGTACTTTTACTTTGGCCAGAGGCTACGTCTTGCCATACAACGTGTCTCTACCGCCAGTCTCTTGGGCACATTACCAGCTGACAGCGTTGAGGAGGAGTTTTATGATGCCCTTTTTATAGTATCTTGTTAGTTTATTCATTAGGTTATTAATTAACTAAAAAAAATAATTTAAAAAATATGTAAAAACGCGTGTAAGACCGACGCCATTGCGATGTCGTTGCGTATTATAAGATTACGCTTTGTTCTTATCTCTTTTTTTGGCCCCAAATTCATACCAATGTTTGTACTATTACTCAATCATCAAACGTGTTTAAAATTATGATCTTATTGGTTGGTTTTCGTTATCTCCACGAATTAAAATCACGAATGTTGGATATGGCAACTATAGAAATAAAACGTCAACTGTCAATATCAAGCGAGCAAAAAGCTGACAGACAGAACATCACATAATACTCTGTACCTACTCTGTCAATCCTGCAGACGCAGTGGTGGCGTGTGATTTTTTTGGTTTTTGCCAATCAATTTTATTTAGAAGGAATATCTTTCATAGGAATTATTTTATTTTAGAAATCCATGTTGCCGTAACAGGTTTAACTGTAAAGTTGTTTTAAAACCTCAATAGATTCTGTGAAGTCCGGGAACCATGGCTCACTGTATTAGAGTTTTGCATGGCCAGGCAAGTTTTATAATTAATTCCACGCTTTGGTTATTTAACGAAATCTAATATAAATTTATAAGTTTATATGTGTATTAATTCACATTTGTTTACGTTATTATCTCAGTTGCGGGCGATTAATAAATCCAGATAAACCATCATGAATGGATGGGTCAGTTCACGTAAAATAAGCCTTGAGGTCAACCGGGGTTACGATTAGTCCATTTATCAGGATTTCAGTTACATAAAGTGTTACTGGAGCAGTTGCCGCAGTGTGTTAAATTTTTTCAAGGAATTGACGTCGTAATTTTCTTTCCAAGGTTACCAGGACACGCGCGTCGTTATTGGAGATCCAGCAAAGATGCTTCAGCGTGTCCCCCCTCACCGCCGCGGCCGCCAATGTACGTAGAAACCCCAAAAAAGTGATATTTCAAGTGTTTTCAGTGATAATACGATGTTGTTATGTAATCATTGTCATACCACAAATTCATTGTTAGGACTGCTAGTTAGTGTTTCTGACTGTTCTACGATGTGTTGTAGGTGGCGATGTCGAAGTTCGACCCGAATCCGCTGCCTTACGAAAATTTGGCGAAGACCATGGAAGTTGTGAAGAAGAGGTTAGGCCGTGACATGACCTTGTCTGAAAAAGTGCTGTACTCTCACTTGGATGACCCCAAAGGACAGGTTCGTGAACTGTTATATAATCTGAAATTCTAAGAATAAATCAGGAAAACTACTGAACCGGAGATATGCAGTTAGGTGTGTGACCTTTTACAAGGATACCATCCTTTCAACATTTTAAGAGTCAACATGCATTCAAAATAATAAATGTAAGAAATTTTCCTGTATATCTCAATGCTAAGTAGTTAATTTGAGGAAAGTCCCTAACTAAATTTTTTTTAACTAAATACCTTTGCCTTTAAAGTTTGTAAACAAAACATGTCATAAATAAAAGGGATTATTGCTTCTTATTAAAGACAATGATCGCAATACTTTTATCCATATTATCTTGCTTATTGGCTATGGTTATCCAGTTTATGCTAATAAACTATGGTTAGCAATACCTTTTCTAATGATTTAGTTCTGTAATGAAATAATACATATTTATGATATGAAGATACTGAAAATTAACATGGACAAAAACATATATTGCAGGTATAAAAATAAAACCTTGCATTCAGTTTTAAAGTAGGTTTAGATGAATATATTATGAATTGCATGCAATATATCATACCTAAATAATAATTTAATGTGTTTTTACTGTTTTTTCCTTTTGCTGGTTTAATTATTTTTATGTTTATGAGCTACTCGAACTTGTTATATTTGTTTTGGACATCCAGATCTTTTGTATCTCCTATGGAGTGCATTATTCCTTTTTTTAATCTTTTGGTAATCTCTGGTGTAGTGGTTTTAGGTGGTTTTATCTTAAATGGTCTGTTTTTCTGTGACACATTGGTTTGTAGTAGTTTGGCTCTGACCATTCTGTGGTTGTTGTTGAAGTTGAGTTTGTTTATTACTCTACAATCCTGGAATTCTTTGCTTTTATTGGTAAGGATATAATCAATTTCATTTTTATTATGGCTATCTGGAGATATCCATGTCCATCTGTAATTGTCGCGTTTTTTGTGTATTTAGTTCGAAATTTTTATTTGTGAGAGCCAGACTCACTCTTAATTTTTATTTATTTTCAAGAAGTAACCACGTTTTGACTATTTCAAACTCTGTAACAGGAAATCGAGCGCGGTACCAGCTACCTGCGCCTGCGTCCCGACAGGGTTGCCATGCAGGATGCCACCGCCCAGATGGCCATGTTACAGTTCATCTCGTCTGGCCTGCCCCGTGTTGCCGTACCCTCTACCATCCACTGCGATCATTTGATTGAGGCACAGATCGGAGGAGCCAAAGACTTGGCGAGAGCTAAGGTAAGGGATCTATATGTTACTTTACTGTTCTGAGGTTCAGCATTTAATTGATATCTTTATTACCTGCAAGTTAAACTACTAATTTTTAAAGTACTATAGTAGATGTAAAATTGTTTGTCATTGCAAAAAGTCTTTTACAAGTACCCTAGCAATACTTTCAGTAAATAGCAATTTTGAACATTTTAATAGTTCCTTTAAGGTAGGCAAAGTTACGTTACTGAATCTTGAGCTTTGAAGGAATGATATGAAAATCAAATAAATACTTGTGTCAGTTATCATTCATTAGCAAGTCCATTGACACCAGGATAAGGTTCACCTTGACAACAGATTTTTTATTGTAAAACTGGTACTTATACCAGTTTTAACACCTGCCGTTTATTTAAATAAATACTTAAAACAAGTTAATAAAGCAACTTTGCATCTACATATAATTTTTATAGTAAGCTTGCACCTAAGCGTGCCTTTAATATACCTATGTTAATAATTAAGAATACAAAAATATGAATACTATAAATTAGTAGTATTTTATCAAGTAAGTACCATGTGTACTCACTACTCCAAGATATTTCTGAACTGAATGTAAACAACGAAATCATAAAAAATAAGATCAATTACAAAATGACATTGTATCCTCTAGATATAAATGAAGACTTTGTTTTACACAAATGTATGCAGCTGATGAAATCAATATGGCAATTGACTGTGCCATACCCAATAAGAGACTGAGTATTACTAGCAAACTTGCAATCATTTTTAGGGTACTGTAGCCAAATGGCAAAAAACGGAACCCTTATAGATTCGCCATGTCTGTCTGTCTGTCCGTGCCTATTCACAGCCACTTTATTGCGAAACTATTAATTAGGACTACATAGTTTATACAAAAATTAAAAGATAAAGGGCTCCCCATACATGGAACTAAAAAAAAAAATCATCAACCCTATAGGTGTCTATAGACAGGTCTTTAAAAATGACATTGAAGTTCCTAAAACCATTTTTTTTTTCTCAAAGTCAATAGTTTGAAAGATAGACACTTCCAAAGTGGTAAAATGTGTCCCCCCCCCTCTAATTTCTAAAGTAAGAGGAGGAAAATTCTGAAAAAATGTAGGATTGTAGAACGTACTTTCAACGAAAATTGGTTTGAATAAAATTTGATGTTTGGTTTTTGAGATATGGGACTTTTACATCAAACTGCAATAGTAACTTTGTTTTTCATTAACATACTATGAAAAACAAATTTAGTTTTGCTGTTGAATGTAATACAATACAACATAATGAACGAGCCTTCAAAATATCCTTATTATATTTTTCGGTGCTACGGAACTCTGTGTGCGCGTGAGTACGACTTGGCCGGCTTTTTTAATCAAGTCTCTCAAAGTAATATTAAACCACAACCAAAAATAACTTATTTTGGAATAAGTCTAATTTCCCCCATCCATCACTTGTTTTAGCTAGAACCAAAATAATCTAACTCTTTAATAAACCCATAGGACATCAACAAAGAGGTATACAAGTTCTTGGAGACCGCGGGCGCTAAGTACGGCGTCGGCTTCTGGAAGCCAGGCTCTGGTATCATCCATCAGATCATCCTGGAGAACTATGCCTTCCCCGGCCTGCTCATGATCGGAACTGACTCCCACACACCCAACGGTGGCGGTCTTGGTGGGCTTTGCATTGGTAAGTGATGAAAAAGAAACCACTGACTGATTAACAGCTGTCAAAAGTAGTTTTGACTGATTAACAGCTGTCAAAAGTAGTTTTGACTGATTAAGAGCGGTCAAAAGTAGTTTTTGCTGATTAACAGTTTTGACTGTGACATATACATATCGGTGCTCGTGACTGTACACCCATGAACCGCCTTCATGTAGTACGCGCGACCATATTGACATCATCCAGACACAAAGCCTGACCAAATGGTTAATTATATCAAAACCAACATTAGAATTCATTTACCAATGTTGTAATATTATAAAGAAATTGTGAAAAGAACTAAAGGCTCTTGCATAAACAAGTTAGTTTTGCAAGATAAGACTTTCGATTTGTTTCTAGATACTAGTATTACAAGATAACAAACCTTATCTTGGCGCTTGAAATGTGCTGTTGTGAGGTGTCAAGAAAATTGAAAAATAAAACCCATTTGATCTCCATTATTAAATCTAGCCCATGTACCTACACCTAATCACCTAATATTGTAATACCAAATGATTTGAAACGAGTAACCATGGAGTTTCTTGCCGGTTCTTCTCCATAGGAAACGACCAACCCGAATCGTGCACCTTTTTGTCGACGTTTTATAAGTGCCCATCTAGGCCTATGTGAAATAAAATATTTTGATTTTAATTTTGACCTAAGTACAAAAAATCCCCATAGAAATGATAAAATAAAACAAATTCATATGCATCAGTAGATAGACTTTGTATTTCGATTCATGTGATCACCCCCTCGATGGTTGGCGGTGACTAGATTGCCACCCTGTATAAAAATCCTAATTAGATTTCCTTTACTTAAATTAACCAGCCTACTACCCCATGGACATCTTTCTAAGTCTCATCACGTTATTTCTCCGTGAACAGGTGTTGGTGGTGCTGATGCCGTTGACGTAATGGCCAGCATTCCTTGGGAACTGAAGTGCCCTAAGGTGATCGGTGTCAAACTTACTGGTAAGTTACCCTTACTAATAGTGATAGAATCTTAAACTCCTTGTAAAAGATCTTTAGGGACTAACTTTGTGTTTCAAGAACTGGGGAATTTAGCATAATTCCATAGCGAACCCATATTCGCTATAGCCTTGACTCCAATTCTGCCGTGGTATAACTAAAATGCCGTTATCTAACATCTGGTCGATTTTTCAACTTTTGATGCTATATTAATGAGAGAAAAAAAATCTCGATCTGTGTTTGCGAATTTTCAATATCTTGAATAGTTTTGGAAATAATAATTTAAAAAAACCGTTATGTACATATTTCTTACGTGTGAAATAAGCAAAAATATCATTAAGTAACTTTGTGAGTCTCAGATAACGGTAATTATAGTTATACCACGGCAGAATTACCCTTAACCCCCAGGCCATTTAATTTATTGGTAACACCCAAAAGTTGACGATAAAATGCAACTCCTAACAGCACTTGCCAAATCTTGTATTGATTTTCGTGGCCTAAAAATGACCACTTTTGGCAGCACTATTCATGAAATAATAGGTACATAATGTAAACAATTAGTCTTGTCCTACGTTAGTATCGCTATTCAAATGACTACTGCCAGTTTTCACTAACATAAGCAACACCTAATTTCAACTTTCGGCGCTTAACCCAACGTTGAAAATTCGAGTTGTGAGGATTGGGCTTAGTTCGTAAGTAACCTTGTAAAGAAACTTAATACTGCGTCACTGGACTGCCGGGTAATGAAGAATAATAGGTTGTAATTATTTACGGCCGTCTGCCTTACATGCTATTACATACGTTTACACCGATATGGTTGTGGGATAACGTGACTTTTGACATTTGTCAAGAGCATACGGTTGGAAAATTGTATTCTTATTTTCAGGTGCAGACGCACATCAAGGTACCCGAAACTGTCAAATTTTTCCAATCTACCTTGAATCTAGTGATAAAGTTGAAAATCTATTAAAGTAATTTGACAGATTGTAGTAGCTTGATGTGATGGCGTCTGTACTGGGGGGGTTACTATGACGTCATAAAGCAGGAGTAATTCCAGTGTGGGAAAGAGACAGAGCTATACAGGTCGTCTAGCGCCATCTCTTTCCCTCACTGGAAGTACTCCAGCTTTAAGACGTCATGGTAGGCCACCTGTACCGGGTGTAACAAAATAAGCGCACTCTTAGATGGTAGTTCGAACGATCAATCTGGACAATGTTCCCAAAGGAACAAAGGTAGAATAATAAATGAACTCTTCATACTAATTGCGTCAGCCGATGCGATGTTTTGTATTAGAAGTCCATTTTTTCTACAGTTCGATGGGCTGAATCTCCACCTATCAGATATTGCACGTATGCACTTTGTATATGTGTATTTTTTTAAACTTAGCTTTAGCTGTCAAAAGATGGCATGATTAATTTAAATTACTTTCTAGGCAAAGATCTCTTCCTTACATCCTTAGTCTTTCGTGTCTCTTTGTGCTGCCTTAATTGGCCTGACATCTAATTCTATCCCAGTAAAAGCTTCGACATTCAAATAGTATATTTTATTTGTAGTTCTCTATCTTGAAATAACCTTTTTTTGGCATAACAAAATCCGCAAAAAATAAATGCAATGTGTATTACAGACTGAATTCCGTATCTTACTTATCCATTTCATTTATTTCAATTGACCTTATCAATTACAATATTTGTACTCGCCAAGAGGCAACAAAATAAAAACACATAAAATTCCGAACTGATTTTATAATCAGTGTGACAATAACGTTATGTAATCCCGTAAACATAGCACCATTCAGATATAAGTACTTTTAAAAATAGTGCCAAAAATATTTACTGGTAATGCTTTCCAACTATATTGCACTGTTATATAAGCACAGAAATTCGCATTATTTTGCCAATGCAACATGAAGTTTATTTCAATGTAAATAAAGTATAACTTGTATCGGATAAACAAGGCAAACATGGGACAAATACGCCAACGAAAGTGCCAACATTTTACACAATACAAATGATTTCTGAAGATCACCGATTTGTACTGCAGTGCATAGTTTGGTTGCACTGAAAAAGTAGTGTGCACATAGATAAGTTATCTATGTTTATACACGTGTAGTGTGTAATATAAATAGGTCAGTAAGATTCGCGTGGCGAGGCGCCAACCTGCTAGTGTCAATACGTAGTGGGCGAAAGAACTTTCTAGGGTTCCGCAATGATTGGAACGCTGCTGATTGCATAATGTGGCGGTCCCTTCATATCCAACTTCCGGCCGTTTCAGATTGGACTGACCTGTGAGTAGAAATACCCACCTAAAAATGCGTTTTTTGACATAAATACAAAGGGATACCCACTCGGTCATATTGTATGAGGTTGCTTCAAACAATAGAGAGAATTTTCACTTGCCTAAAGTTCTAGCGACGCATTCTAGAATCGAAATCGACGAAAAATTTAAAGGATAGAAATTGATTTTAGTAGACAGTAAAATCCCGCGAAGCATTGAAGTATTTTTTTATATACCGGCTTTTTATATTTTAAATTATTTTTACTTCCGTTTTAGACATTATTTACAGGTAAATGGCAAAAAAGGCCAAAAGAGGAAACTATGAAGTCGGATAATCCTCACGTGAGAGAATTTGGTGAGGAGTTATTTGGACGTCGCAGTACTACCTATTATATTAGTGTTGGTTTTTTTTTTTTACTTTTTTTTTGTTTTCATTTTTATTTAGTACGTAATAATGAGCAGTATTTAGTACACTTTTGACAATTCATACGTAAAAACAAATTCGCAAGCCTGCATAAAAGCATAACAATTATAGCTGTATTTAGGATCTCTTGGTGCGTGGCCAAAATCGGTACCAACGCCGCCATTTTCTTTTTTAATAAATGCCCCTATAACGACGTCATTTGAGCATCAAAAGTGGGTGCCATTGGCCGCTTTTGAAGCATTAACAATGCCGCCTGTCATGTTTCACTACGATGTTTATTTTAGTACGGAACTCGATAGAAAGTTATGCACAATTGCATTTTTAAATGTGGGCGTGTAGTGTTGTTTATACAATACAAGAATTCAATGACGCGATATAATTGATACGGTGGTGCGTTTATTGCCGAATTTGTTCTGATGTTGCAACACTTGAATTTTCTTCGATAAAAGTGTCCTTGGGTATTACGTATTAATTAAAAGGAAAATGGCAGTAACGGGACAACTAGATAGGAAGTACATTAGTGTAGCTAGGGTAGTAGAAGTATAATTTTGTATTTTGGGAAATCCTTTCTTGACTTGTAATAATAAAATAAATATAGAATTGATTTACCATCATCTGCCTCGCCTTTTCCCAACTTTTTTGGGATCGCATTCAACCTGAATATAAGTACGTTTCATGGAGCGATTGCTATATTTTCCCTGACTATGGTACAGGCGGTAGCACTTTAGAGATAAATACAAACCGATTAACACTACGAAGTGTGCAATCTGCTAGTCACAAAGTAGAAAAAATCAACAGAAGGTTCAAAGTCCCTTCTAATTTCCGTTTCAGACTAAACGAAATAAATATAATGCCACATAGCCAAACAGCTGGCAACTATCTTCAACTTAATACACATATGTATTGAAAAGCAATAATAACATCTATGACCATAATGAACTCGTCCGATTACCCTCCAGACATCACGTGATTATGTCGCAAGATACTTACATAATAAACATGTAAAGTAAACAATGTACATAGATATAAGTCCTAGACCTGCGACGCACTGTTCACATTCAATTGAAACAATTTGCTCAATGTAATCACGTGGTGATACCGATCGATGTTCGCGTATGTAAATCAGTCTATTTTAGATTGTACAAGTATTTATTTTTGCTTTTTTGGATGTAGGCATATATGTAGAATGTATAGATTTATATGTACTTGTTTGACGCCAAAATCAAATGGGTGACCACTTTGATTTTGGCCTCATAAAAGTTTTAAGTATAGGCCTACACGTTAGACACTATGGCATATGGTATCTCGCACACTCTGCTATCACCATCTGTTTTGTTTCTCACAACTCTGTTATGGACGCTGGAAGTTGACCCAAACAGAGTTGAGACTCGAACCGGATACTCTTCTGAATAAAGAATTCGTTCTTTTAGAATGAACAGTTCTGTTTTTTTTTGGATCAGTGGATATTCAAATTCATGATTTTTTTAAACTTAGTTTAACATAATTATAATTTAAATACGAAATAATTTTCTCAGTGAAATGCAGAGATATTTACAAAACAAACAACGTCTTGTGTTCATTTTATCTTGACTCATGATAAAGCATTGATAACATGAAATAGTTAACCGCAATCATTTATGAATTGCTACTCATGAACTAATTTAGATTCCGAACTAATAAATTGGTGTGAACAAATCCGTGACAAATTAAGGATGAATTCAGTTCCACCTTTTTTTTGTTAGTAAAAATGACCCGTGAAGTAAGGTAAAAATAATAATGTAACTTTTTACAAGAAAAGTAAACAAATGACGACCTTGTCGACTTCACAATAAGGAGGCTCTACTCCAAATCAGAAGTTACATAAACAATATTTAAACACGGCATTACCGACCTTGAGATACTTAACATGAAAGTGACGAATTACGTATACTGACGCTACATGATATCAAACAAAATGTGACGATCTGCGGAAGCTACCCGATAACTACCAGCGATAACGATGCTGTCAATATATTGTTAGTAGGTAATAAGTCACAATTTTAACTTACATTCCACCGACACAGATTCCAGACTTATTATTGTCAAGTAGAAGGAGAAAAGAAATCTCTGTAACAGACGAACAAAAAAGTGGCATTAAAATAGTTCCGGAAGACTAAAAAGTAAAAATAATCTTATAACTAATAATAGAACTTTCTTCCATCCATCAGCTAGGTCAATAGAAAGGTCATAATTACATAGGTACAACGATGCAATAACAATGCAAATAAAAAAATAAACACAAATTATATTTGGCTCTCAACTTGGCAAAGTAAGCCGGCACGCGCACGTGGTTTCACTAACACACACACACATTTACATAGTCAACTATGTATGCAGTCTAAAATTATGTATTTATTTTTCCAAACACTCAAATAGAGTGATATAATAATAATATTGTTTATATGTGGAGAACGTGGTTGATTTCACATTTGTATAATTTTTGTATCTTATTTTTTTTTTTGTTATCATTAATGTGTAATTGTTTGTTTTCCCTAATAAATAAAATAACAAATAAAATAAACTTTAAAAGTTTAATCTTTTGGACGGCATTGTCACATATACGTGACAAGCAAGTGCGTGTCCTGTACGCCAAACGACACAAATATGTGACAAAATGGTAGGTGAAATTGTGGCTTGGCGTGGAGGGCACGCGCGTGCGTTTATGTTCTGGCGTTCAAAAGGTTCAAATAAATTCGCGAATCTGGCAATCAAGCTACACATTTCCAGAAAAAAATGAATTCTCCAGAGGCATTATTCAGGAGGAAAAAGGGAATACATTTGTCTTAATGTTTGCGTCGGATTTTCGTCCGCTTTTTAGAAACTGACCCTTATTGTGCGGTCAGGTAAGCCTATACGGCTATACCCAGATGCGAAATCAGCTTGTACTAAACGTTTATATCTTGGAATGTCGTCGTCTGTACAATAACCATTATTCCTCTTACCGTGACTATGGCAAATTTTCATTAAATATATTTGGCCCAAAATTCAGCTATGCGAACTCCGCTCGCTGATGCAGTCATAAGATCGTCAAGTGCGCAAGTGTCAGGGCATGCAGCGCAAGTTGAAAGGTGGGCATTGTCTGTGGAGACACGCCGCATACACACTTAAGATCTGAGCCGTCAACGAACCCCGATCCGAAGAGATTGTCTTTGCTACGGTCGACTTGGATTCGGAGTCTATCTAGAGATTTTCAAGTCGGCCACGGCAAACCATGTCCAAGTGGAAGGTTTCAGATTCGATGAAGCCGTCAGGGGGCTTAAGCAACTCCCGCCAGAGACCACATCTTGCTGTGGAGGCATTGCTATTAGCTGGACCAACGCACCCAAATAAGCTTTTACGACTTTTCAGCCTCTGGGGCATTGAGACGTAACTGTGCATTAGGTGGCGTGAGTCAGCTTGCAACTTCGTCCTCTCGGTTCGGCTAGCTATGGTCCTACGAATTTTTATAAGCGCAATCCCAGTTAGTGGATACAGCATTCGTACCGGGGTCGGTTAAAAAGTCAAATTAAATATACTAACGAAACTCCGCAACCGTAACCGGTTCTTAGATATTGATTTAAATGTGAAAAAATGCCTGCTTTATCCGACCTTAGGATTGCACCATAGGAATACCGAGTTGCGAGTTGCCTAATCTGACAAAATGAACCCTATCTTTATAATAAAGGTAATGATAAGACAAATGACGACAAACTACTCTGCAGCAAACGTCATAATGAAGCAAAGTAATAGATAACAGAAAAAAACGTTGGGTAGATTAAACTGTATGTATACCGTATTGCAATATTTAGGTAGTAACAAATATAGACATTTGATTTTTTTTTTTTATAATTCTGGTATTAGTTACTATTCATAGTTATTTTATTTTTTATGTACACACAGTAGACACAACAAGAAATGTATATCCGTCTATTGCTATACCCGTCTCCAGACGAGAAAGAATTTAAAAAATACCGGCCAAGTGCGTGTCGGACCAAAAACACAAGGGTTCAATTTAAAATGATCTTAGCTAGAGTATGGTTTCAGTCCCTTCCTGGCTTATTAGTGCCTAATGATTTCACTCAATTAACATAACTCTTTGCCTCCAGGTCAACTCAAGGGCTGGACGAGTCCCAAGGATGTGATCCTGAAGGTGGCCGGCGTCCTCACCGTGAAGGGAGGTACCGGCGCCATCGTGGAGTACTTCGGACCCGGTATAGACTCCATCTCCTGCACCGGTATGGCTACCATCTGCAACATGGGTGCTGAGATCGGTGCTACTACTAGTGTGAGTATAGAATGGTAGATTATAAAATATTAAGGCAAAAAGATAAATATTTAAAATTTTACAATATAAATATAGATAAGTATTATTCAAATAAACTTACTCTACGCTCAGGGCTAGCTAAGAACACGAATTCTCCAGCAATAAAATGACATGATAGTCGAACAGCTTTACTAGCGTATAATACAGCGTGATACGATTGCACACACACACACACAATCGAATTCGATTGCACTTTGCATTTACGGTTGCACTAGTATCTTAGTACCATCGGGTCACATCAAGTAGGGATCTGCATAGATGTGACGTGATTCGGACCAGTGTGTCATCTACAACGCCTCACAGGAACTAAGCATCATACCCTCATGCAAATCCTGCACCGCGCATTCAGAATTATCCTCAAGATTAGTATAAAACCATCCGCATACAACTTCCCAACATCAAACGTCGGTGCCATCTGGAATACGACACCTATCTGGTAGAAAGATCCTCCCTTGTCTATGTATAATGAGGAAATTTATACCCTGATCTTCATACCTCCGAGTGCATATTTTAAGATTGCCAAGGATTTCCACTTTTAATACAGAAGTGCTTGTTGCTATACACTGTGACTTTTTAGTCGTCTTACAAAGGTGGTCTACTCAATGTACCCGACATAAAATCGCTCTAGGCGTGATTTGTTTTTTTTTTACCTACCATAATTGGTACAAAGAAAAATAAATAATATATTACAATAAAATTATGAAACATCCTGTTAATGATTTTTAAGTGTCAAACGGGAGAACATACCTAACCAGCACTCGAGTCCAGTATATCATCGCTCGCAACAGGGTGTTTTAACTACGTCATGCGTCATACTCGTAATACTGAATAATAATTTTAAATTATTAAAATCTCATAAATACCATTTTTTTTTTATAAATGTTTATTAGTCATTGGATACATGAAGTGGGCTGCCGTTGTACGACGACTAAAAAGCCACGGTGTATGAAATTAGAAATTATAAACTATTTGTCCTCAAGAACAAATGACACTCTGTCCAAATGAGAAATTAAAATGTTGCAGGATTGGCAATAATTCAACACACAAGATGTGATTGCACTTTGAACAACGCTATATTAGCACATGGTTTTTATTGATACGCGCACGCTCGGTCAGGAGGCTAATGCAGTCTAAGTTCAGGGGCATTCACTTATCAATAAAATTATCTGTTTAATGTATTACTCATCTATGAAACACACATAAGAAGTCTAGACTAGAGATGTAAATATTTATATGGTTTACGGGCTAATCCGGATCAACAAGGCTGGTGGTAAAGAATAAATCTTTGGGCCAAACCTGTAATGAGCATGCATGTCAGAATCGGCCTGAAATGTTCCCATTACTGGGAGACAGATGTCCGCTAGGGAGCTGATCCGTAATCCCGGTCAGAGCCCACAACCATGCGATTCATTTAAGTTATAGGAAACTCGTAAGCTATTTTAAGCAAGGGATGTCCATAGACAAACAGTTAACATAACACTCTGGTTATGCCAAAAATACTTCCCTAAACCGTT
This sequence comes from Noctua janthina, assembly GCA_963576755.1. NCBI lineage: Eukaryota > Metazoa > Arthropoda > Insecta > Lepidoptera > Noctuidae > Noctua > Noctua janthina. Next base: position 15,330,208 of record OY755055.1, read on the forward strand.
ATTCTATGTCTCTTTAAAAAAAAAACACTTATGATTATTATAATTAACGTAATAATTGTGTATACAGGTGTTCCCTTACAACAAACGTATGGATGCTTACCTGAAGTCGACAGGACGCCAGGGCATCGCTGAACTGGCCAACAAATACAAACACCTCCTCACTCCCGACGCAAAGGCACCTTACGATCAGGTAAGAAAGCACAATTTACTTTGACATTTAATTTGGAGACAAATTATTTAAAGAAAGTAGAATAGATTTTATTTTATTTATTTAGGGAAAACAAACAATTGTACAACATATGTTACAATAAATATTACAACACATTAGAAGTAGGCTAATGTACCTTTCAACACGATTCCTACCGGCTTCCCTTTGAAAAATGGCACAGTCAGTATTCTATAGACAAATAATATAATCACATTAAATATATGTACTCCGGCTTACATCTTACAAAAATTTACTCTTCGCTACCCTACCCTATAACTCTACTTACCTACCCTAGCTAGCTACCTACCTTCCCTACCCTACTTACCTACCTTCCCTACCTTCCCTACCCTACTTACCTACCCTAGCTACCTACCTTCCCTACCCTACTTACCTACCTTCCCTACCCTACTTACCTACCTTCCCTACCCAACTTACCTACCTTCCCTACCCTACTTACCTACCTTCCCTTCCCTACTTACTTACCTATCCTAGCTACCTACCTTCCCTACTCTACTTACCTACCCTAGCTACCTACCTTCCCTACCCTACTTACCTACCCTAGCTACCTACTTACCCTAGCTACCTACCTTTCCTAACCTACTTACCTACCCTAGCTACCTACCTTCCCTACCCTACTTACCTACCCTAGCTACCTACCTACCCTACTTACCTACCCTAGCTACCTACCTTACCTACCCTAGCTACCTACCTTCCCTACCCTACTTACCTACCTTCCCTACCCTACTTACCTACCTTCCCTACCCAACTTACCTACCTTCCCTACCCTACTTACCTACCTTCCCTTCCCTACTTACTTACTTACCTATCCTAGCTACCTACCTTCCCTACCCTACTTACCTATCCTAGCTACCTACCTTCCCTACCCTACTTACCTACCCTAGCTACCTACCCTAGCTACCTACCTTTCCTAACCTACTTACCTACCTCTGTTCATAGACTGACTGAAAGAAATCAGAAAAAAGGTTGTATATTTTATAAGGATCACTAGAATCAGGAACCTGATAGTTTTACAACCAGTCTCATCCAGGGACATCGTATTAACCTGATAGTTTTACAACCAGTCTCATCCAGGGGCATCGTATTAACCTGATAGTTTTACAACCAGTCTCATCCAGGGGCATCGTATTAATCAGTTACTGGTTTGTAAAGTTCAGATAGGCAAATGACGATAATAACCTGTTTTCTCAACCCAACAGGTAATCGAGATCGACCTGTCAACCCTGGAACCCCACGTGAACGGCCCCTTCACCCCGGATCTGGCCAGCCCCATCAGCAAACTGGGAGACGTCGCCAAGAAGAACAACTGGCCCATCGACATCCGCGTCGGCCTCATCGGTTCCTGCACCAACTCCTCCTACGAAGACATGGGCCGTTGTGCTAGTATTGTTAAGGAGGTCAGTGAATAAACAGGTTTTCAGAAGTTTTTTTTTGTATATTATGTATTAAGGTACATATCAGTTTATTTTTTAATCCAATATGGAGCAAAGTAAAAAATAAATATCACATGTCTATGAAATGGTTCAACTAGCCATTTATTACGAGATTTTTTAATTTTTATTGGTGACTAGATGAGTAATTAAAACAGTAAATTCAAAGCGAACTTAATAGGGTTTAAGTGTAGGGGTTGCACCCTTAACTCCAAGATACAATTTCGCTAAAAAAAATATTTGCTTTGAAATCAATAAATAGTCGAGTCATTGAGTTGGTAATGTAGTGACGTCACAGGTTGCTATTGTCATACAAAATCTCTGGGGAACTGCGTTTTATCAGCTCAAAATAATGATTATTGATTGGTGATCCAACTGCCGCATTCTCTTCTCATCAACATGTTGTAAGCAGTATATTAACACTATATGTTGTTTTTATCCAGGCGTTGAGTCACGGCGTGAAGTCCAAGGTACCGTTCAACGTGACACCCGGCTCCGAGCAGATCCGCGCCACCATTGAGCGGGACGGCATCGCCGAAATACTCCGCCAGTTCGGAGGCACCGTAAGTATTTATTATTTAATGCGATCTTGGAGGCCTATTTATATTACGACTGAACTGAATAGTAATTAAAATATCTTCATCTTTCCTCGTTCATTGACTAAACAAATTGTTCTCCTCAGGTGCTGGCTAACGCATGCGGCCCCTGCATCGGCCAATGGGACCGCAAGGACGTCAAGAAGGGCGAGAAGAACACCATCGTGACATCATACAACAGGAACTTCACCGGTCGTAACGACGCGAACCCCGCCACCCACTGCTTCGTGACCAGCCCTGAGCTCGTCACCGCTCTGTCTCTTGCTGGTATTTCAATCATCCTAACACCATACTAAGTTGATTATTGTTGGGCAAAAAGCTCTTCCAAAAGGGTCAAAATACCAAGATCTCTTCAATAAATTAAAAAAAAAACACTAAAACCGTCCGTTTAGAGTACACAGGTGTATTTATATATCCTTAATATGCACTGTTTTTGTCCGCGGCTTCATCTAGAAATTAACCTACGGAACGTATCACCAGAATATAATAACGTTTCCTATGTCCTGACCTAGGTCTAACTGGGCGCCAAACTTCACAGAAAACCGTTATGGCATAAAAACAATACAATCAGACAGAGTTACTTACGCAATTATAAGATTAGATGTGTTTCCACTAAAAATATATATTCTCCGCAGGTCGTCTGGACTTCAACCCGCTCACGGACTCCCTGACAGGCACAGACGGCAAGAAGTTCAAGCTTTCAGACCCCTTCGCTGATGAGCTGCCCGCCAGGGGCTTCGACCCCGGCCAGGACACCTACCAGCACCCACCCGGCGATGGCACCAGTATGTATAGATTTTTTGTACTATTCAAATGGAAGAAACAAAAGTTATCACACTCTGGGCCCACTTTACTTGGATACCATTAAGAATATAGGTTACTTTGAAAGACCATATTTTCTTGACTACACTACCAGGCCTCTTGTTTTTCTTCCGCATGTTAGATCTGGCAGATAAACCATTTCAGGTGTCTCATGAATACAGATATGCAGTACCAATGTCAGATTAACGGTCAAAAAAACAACTCGTGTAACAAAGTGAACATAAGAAAATTTGACGACTACACATTCACCATTTTTCACCCACAGAGGTAGCAGTAGATGTCGCCCCGACCTCGGACCGTCTGCAGCTCCTAGCGCCCTTCGACAAGTGGGACGGCAAGGACCTGACGGACATGACCATCCTAATCAAGGTCAAGGGCAAGTGCACCACCGACCATATCTCCGCAGCCGGGCCCTGGCTCAAGTACAGAGGACATCTCGATAACATCTCTAACAACATGTTCATCACGTGAGTATCTTGTTTGAGAGTGATTGTTGCATTTCGTTCTTGTTACAGTATGTTGGGTTAAACAAGTATATAGGGCTGATTTTTTTCCAAAATCTTTATGTTTTATTCCTGACTAGGGATATTGGTTTTCCAAAAGTGTGATCAACCAGTCAACCAGGGGCAGTGGAGAGATATAGTGGCAGGCATATACAACATTAGTTTTAGTATATGCGAAACCTGAAACACGTGTCTAGTATTTTTATGTAAAGAATCTATGTACAAAATTTCAAAACGGTATCATGAAAAATCACAAAGTTATAAGCTTGTTCAGTTACTTTTTTTAAATATTGTTGGAACAAAATATAACATGGTTTAAAAATTATTGGAATCGATTCAGTTACTTATTCTGAACAAACTATATTTAGGTTTCGCATATACTAAAAATTAATAATGTAATCTAATTATAAATAAAATAGGTACACAAGTACATAAATAGGGTATGTGCATATTTACTACACGATATATTTGTCCCACAGCGCCACAAACGCCGAGAACGGCGAGCTGAACAAGGTCCGCAACCAGAAGACCGGCGAGTGGGGACCTGTCCCCGCCACGGCGCGCGCCTACAAGGCGGCCGGCATCCGCTGGGTGGCCGTCGGGGACGAGAACTACGGCGAGGGCTCCTCGCGCGAGCACGCCGCGCTGGAGCCGCGGCATCTGGGCGGCCGGGCCATCATCGTCAAGTCCTTCGCTAGGTAACGTCACACTTATATTTTTAATAGTGGGTAACAGGGGACCGAACTTCCTCTTCCATGAAGGTCTCGAGGCCGAAAGTTAGATTAAAATAAAGTCGGTTTGGTTGACCTGGCCTCGTTTCAGCCAATCCGAGCAATTAGAGATCTATCGAGATGTAAGTAATGGACAATAAGTCGATAAATGAGTTGGATACAATGAAACAGAAAAAAAAGTACATAGTCTCTAAAATATTATTGTATTACACATTTAAACTATCATTTGTCACAATGCACACTAATTATCTAATGTGTCAAAAGTAAGACATTTTATTACTACTAAGTACCAAGCAGTAACTTAAAAGCACACAAAGTAAAATACAGTGCATTGTAAACCCAAACGCGGTCCAATAAGAACCACTTAACGATCAAGATACATTCTTTCTCCCAGGATTCACGAGACTAACCTTAAGAAGCAAGGTATGCTGCCACTGACGTTCGCCAACGCCTCCGACTACGACAAGATCCAGCCCGAAGACAAGATCTCGCTGCTCGGACTCAACAGCTTCGCACCTGGCAAGGTAACGTACCAAATAAACGTTTATACATAAAACCCCCTATAAATAAATAAAATATAAATTTACTTAAACCAAAAGTGTCTGCCGGAGCTTAGTAAAAGGCACAGCATAGGTGCCTAAGCGCTTAGCTAGTAATAAAATAGAAATAATTTAGATGCCAAAAGGACCTCAACTCAGCATAATATCAGATGGCACATTACCACCTGCGCTGATTTTTAACTTCAACCAATTATTATCATCTACTGATCTACTATTTATGTTCATTAATAGAGAATATTAGGATCTGACTATGGCTAAGCAAAAAGGCTATGTATAGCTTGTTTCCTGATACACCCTATTACTAAATCGATTTCGTCACAAGAAATTCAGAATGGCGGCGCTTGGCGCTTGATAACCTACCCCTATTATGCCAGCAAGGCCTCTGTAATTGTATCTAAATCAAATAATATTGCTATTTACAGCAACTCGAATGCGAGATCAAGCACAAAGACGGCAAGACTGAGAAGATCATGCTGAACCACTCATTCAACGACCAGCAGATCGCATGGTTCCGCGCCGGCTCTGCACTCAACAGGATGAAGGAAATCGCCGCCGGCAAGTGAACGAGCGCTCGCCCCATCTTTCTATCATCTTGCACTGGACGCCCGAGTCTGAATGTAGGGTAAATTTAGACGTGTAGCAATACTAAGCCAAAAGTAAAAATAAAACCACACGCGCTGCGTTCGTGTAATAACACCGGCGCATATCGGTCGCGTTCCTTTGCATTCGTGTCACCGTTCTAATATGAATGAACGATTTAGAAAAATAATTAAAGGGCTTACAACTCTAAGGAGGTTTTCAACTTAAATATGGCTCTGAGTCATCTCTTTTGTGCTTTAAATGCGGCCTCTTTGTCATATATGAGAATAGAAACCGTTAGCCCGTAGTAAAAGGCAAGCAATTATTATGATACAGCTATAGAAATATTTTTTTATCCAAAATCAGACTCGAGTGTCAATCAAGCGCCAACTCGAACAGTGCAAACATATTTTTTGGTAATCTACAATAAGTAGAAATATTGTTGTTTGTATTCTCAACAGAACGAGTGTTATAAATAATTCTAGTAGATTAAAATCAAATCGAATTAGATAATATTTATGAAGTTAAGTTTAATCATTCATTCATATTAGTCGATGAATACAGTCATCCCTTCACTACAGGCCGTGAAAACATGTGATCATGTCAATAATGATACACAATTGGTGGAGGCTCCGGTCTCGAAAACTAGTAGACGGCCATATTGATATTAGGGTTATCACGATTGCCTTTATTACCGGTGCAAGTGAGCTGTTACCATGTAGTTCAATATATACTTTTAGCGCATTTCTCATACAAGACAATACTTAGTAGTCACGGCGGTGATGAATCTTTAAACTAGCTGTAGTAGTACAAGTCATCATTTCAAAATGATTCTATAATAATATTAATTAATTTATAATAATTTATATTTACCAAATTTGTGAAATATACGTTACTTATTATTTTTCATGGATTTTATTATATTTTATTTATTTCCTTTATTTATTCTTATACAAAACAGTTACATTTTTAAATATTCCTTAGAAAATACCATATAAAAAAACATTTAAAAATATAAAAAATAAATATAAATATTTTATTTTATTGTTACCTTTTACCCCACTATTGTAACACCTCCAGTTTTACGAGGATGAAATAAGAAAAATGTTAAAAATAAGCTATTCATCCTCATTTAAGAACACTTATCACACAGTTCACAAACTGCACTTGATAAATACAATATAATAGGCTACAGCAATCCTCAGCAGGCAAGACTAATGCCTCACCCAAGTTGCGCCATAACACCAGGATCCCCAAATTTCGAATCCAGGAAGCCTAGGCCGTATCTACTAGCCGGCCTCACTCGGTGGCAGTAGACAGTAAAGCTGAAGGCTTAGCTGCCACTAGTTGCCCTGTGTCTAATGACCTATTTGTGACGGTTGTTAAAGAATAGACAACAAGTAATGTAATGAGTCGAAACTGTACATTCGCTCGAACTAGCGAATCATTCACATAAAAAACAAAACGTGGCCCGATGAGATAAAAAATACCAAAGAGAAATATGGATATCTCAATAATAAACTTATACTGTCGCTTATGGGATATCTTCCGTGATTCTTCATAATTTTGAGCTCCCGATATTTCGACGCTGTTGCAAGCTCAGTGGCGGATTTACAAGTTTAGAAGGTATAGGCTGTACAGATTTTGCCGCCCTTGCCTGTACAATTGTCATGTCCTACATTATTTTTATAATCCAACTATTTCGTTGAAATTGCACGTAAAATAATTTTTGGTTCTTTTTTTACTCAAACTTCACTGACCGAACAAAAAAAAAAGAAATTGCAAATACGTTTTTTTTTAGGTAAGTGGGAATTCCTTCAATCAATCCCATATTTTTCTGTATTAGATAAACCTATCAACATAATATTTACACATAAGTACCTATAGGTACTTGGCTTTCAGATAGTAACTATATTTTTAATAACGTAAAATGGTATAGTCTTAATAAATTATTTACTGTATTCAAATTAAAATTATATACAAACCAACCAGTTTGCAGGCCTCCAACCAGAGTAGGACTGACATGTATGGGTTGATAGTGGGCAGAGGGCGCAGAGGCCGATTACTGGTTGGGGGCGGCGAACTAGCTATTTACTCTAGAATATGGAAGATTGCTATTTGGAATGTGCAATGACAAGTGAGAGGGGAACGTCATCGGCAAAATTTATTGCAGGCTTCTGTCTGTAAAACATCAGAAAACCGTCATGCCACAATCTTTTTGAATTCTAGGAGTTAGCAAAAAAAAAATTCGGTCACCAAATTTGCCGCCCTAGGCTAAAGCCTACTCAGCCTGCTGGTAAATCCGCCACTGTGCAAGTACCATGATCGTGGGTTGACTGGAGAATGCGGGTGGATGAAAAATAAATTATTAGGAGCAGATAATTTATATATTGTAATTTTTGATGAATATTATCATGGTTTATGCACCATCTCCTCCTACCAACGCTACGATATGCGGCTGAACATGTCAGAACTTTTTTCTATCTCGTTATTATCTTGCATACAATGTATCATGTACACCATGTTTAAACAAATAATATTTTACTTTACAGACAAATATGTCTACCCTCTTTCTTTGTTTTTTGCTATGAACACACTCACAGTATCACCAGGTTTTGTGGAGTCCTTGTTGCCGGCTGCTACTTTTAAGCATACTCAAAACTGGATTCCACGTACTTGACAATTTGAAGCCATCCTCTCGATTGAAATTTTTGTGTTTTCTTATTTCAATTGCTTCTCTTGTCAGCCTTGGTAAGTAATGTTTGTCCGTTGACAAAATTCGTGGCTAGTGAAATTCGATCCAGTGATTGGGCCCCGACTGCAGTAGATGTCACAGAGTACTTTTATAAGTAGATGTTTAGCTATGGCGCCTATGGCAGATATTTGCTCATCATTGTTTTTCATCGCCTTTAAGTGCTCTTTGATGCGGCATGAGTCAGTTCGCTTCGTTTAGATATCCCGTAAGTGACGTATAAGTTTAGTTATTCACACGTTTTTTTTAAACACATGTTTTTAATGTAAGATTTTGACCCCCGTACTATTCAATCCATCCATCAGCACAATGCTTTGAGTGCGTTCCATCCAGTCCTTCCGTAAAACGTAATTTTCAACCCCCAAAAAAAAGTCGTTTCCCACCAATAATTTTTGCGTAAAGTTACTTTGTAGTTTGATGTACAGAATGCTTGGTTGACGGCTTCGTGAAGGGTCTGTTTACACCCTGTATACTTGGGACTTTTACGATAGGACGAAAGAAATCAAACGAAGGATAACCATTGCATGGAGAAGTATTGATCACATAATGAAATATTTAAAGGAAATTTCTCACACGACATCAAAAGGAAACTATTCGACTCAAATATATTACCTACTAACTCTTCTATACGGATGTCAAACTTGGGCTACAACAGATGCTATGAAAATAAAATTAAGGTCATTTCAAAGAGCTGCAGAAAGAAGCTTGCTTGGCCTAAAAATAAGCGACCGCATAAAGAGCAGCGACATCAGAACAAAGCCCAAAGTCGTGCATGCTTTGTATATGGCCCAGACATTGAACTGGAATTGGGCAGGCCAACAGACAACAGGTGAAGCGAGCGCTTCCTGCACTGGTTTCCACGAAACAGAAACAGACGCCGCGGCAGACCATAGCAACGATGGCGAGACATCGTCGCATTGGCAGGTAGGTATAGAGTGGACTAGAACGGCCCAAGCCGCCCAAGTTAGGTATAGATGGAGGAGGCCTTCATCCAGACATGGATGACCCCTTAATAGGTTGTTTTTAAAAAAAGTTGTAAATTATAGCTATAGGCTATTTTTATTTTATTTATGTGACTAAGAGTCATCAGCCTAGCCTTTTCCCAACTATTTTAGGTTGCAGTCTAACCGGATGCAGCTGAATACCAGTATTTTACATGGAGCAATTGCTTATCTGACCTCCACGACCCTGGGTGATACGATACCCTTTGGTGAGACTGGTTGTCAACTTTCAGGCTTCTGACTAGTTGACTACCCGTGACAACTGCCAAAAATCTACAAATGACAGCAGGAACCTACAGCATGACGTGCTTTCCAACGCACGGAAAGAACTCGATAATTATTTTATGGATGGTTGGGTGACCATTGATTAAATAATTATAGTTCTTTCATTCATGGACCGACCCTAATTTTGAAGATCGGCCCGTACGGCTGTTATTATTTTGCCGCAAGTCATGTGACTAAGAGTGATAAATTTATATGAACATGGGGCAGACGAGGAAGGCCAAAGAAAAGATACAATGGATTGTGTGAGGGATTTATGAAAGAAAAATACAGTAAATGATAGCGTGGCAGCTGACAGAGGAGAATTTAAGACCAAAATAGTTGCACTGACCCCAAGCAATATATGAATTTGATAGGTAAAGTGATGAATGTAAAGTGTGTGAGAATTGTGTTTTGAGTTTTGAGAGGTGTTAAAATCTTCATAAAATAAAACAAAAGCTTAGTGTAAAACTATTTTATTGTGTCAATAGCTTAATCTTCATTGTCCTCATTGTCACTGTCAGCGTTGATGTTGAAGTAACGCAGCTCATATGAGTCGTGAGCAGAAGCCACCACTCGCAGCCAATCACGAAGGTTGTTCTTCTTGAGGTACCTCTTTGTCAAGTACTTCAGATACCTCTTAGAGAAGGGAATGTCTGGAAAGAAGATAGTATTAAGTTAAATTATAACTAGAACTCGCTTTCATCAGTTTGTATCAGAGACTATTCACAAGCAGTTTTTAGATAAAATTGTGCTACTTTTTTAAATATTCATAGTGCAGGATGAATAGTTTTTCTTTCCATTTCCACAATAAAGGAAACTACACACTAAAAATCAAGCACCATTAAAAATCTAGGAATAAAAATGCACCAGATAGGTATACTGCATGGCTGCACTACGAGACCAAAAGAGGGTTATGTTTACAAAATATCATGCAATAATGCTTGTGTGGTCAAGATATTGAAACACCAGTAGCGTAAAATCACTAATATATCCCTGAAACTGTAATTATACAAAATTCTGAAACCACATTCACTTGATCATCGAGAAGTAATTAATTTTTAATTAAACTTTTATTAGACTAATCTGAAAATATAAAGTGGCATTTGACTTCTGGCCTGATATGTCTAACTTGCAGTAACCCCTCATCATCGGAATGTGTTTTAAATCCATTCATGAAACTTTACATAGCCGTAATAACGTGTCATGAAAGGAAAAATAAAGATGAGGGAACTGGGACAATCCTTGTAATTAAGAACTATACAACAAGAGAACTTGATATCACTACAGATAAACGTTGACTGTAAATAATAAAAGCTTTGTTGAAAATAGCTACAAACCTGCGTTGATGGAGATTTTCGTCTTGTCCCTAGCGATGACAACGTGATTGCCTAGGTTATTTGTTTTGCCCTCAACTTTGACGCGCTCCTTCAGGTATTTCTCGAAGTTGCCAACATCGAGGATGCTGTCCTCAGCGGGGTGTGTGCAGTCGATCATGAACTTCAGGTTGATCTTCCGCTTGATGCCTTTGCCGCGGATTTTACCACCTTTGACTCCTTTCTTACCAGTCTTCTGGTGAAGTTGGGCTTTTTTAGCCACGGGCTTCTTTGCAACTGCCATCTCGGCAACCTGAAATGTGCGTAGGTAATTTATAACACAGTACTATACGGTAATTCTTGGATTTTTATTAGATTTTATCTAATAACCTACCAAACACGTGTATAGCAGTTACCGTGAAAACTGCAAAATGGCCGACATAAACGTCACTTTTTGGTGAAGTTGGCACGTCTGAAAGTTTTATTGCCATATTAATAAAAACTAAAAAAATAAAATATGGAACGCCATCCCTCACCAACATACGCCAGCATTAAAATATTGCATGGATGGATATTATTTTTGTAGCAAATTATGGCAACATCAGTTGATGAAGGAATGTGACTACTGCAGAACAAATAGAATAGAATAGAATAATTTATTTGTGTGACAAAGATGACAGAATGCATCGATTAATCACTTTTTCATGTCGGAAGACGCTCTCTTCATGGAAATAATAAATACTATGTATGCTACTTGCTCTCATTTTGCAATGACTAGGGAATAAGTAAGTATAAGTTCCTTGGGTACACATAAAAAGTATCGATGATTCATATCAAGAACCCCGTGAAATTCAAACATACCTTTCGAATATTTCGTACGTACAAGAAAATCAATTTCAAAATTTCATTTTCATGGTCCGAATCGCACTTGGTTGGTTTTTAGAGTTTCGTAGCCGAATGGAAAAAATGGAGACCTTATAGATTCGTCATTTCTGTCTGTCTGTCAGTCCGTATGTCACAGCCACTTTATTCCGAAACTATTAGCACTACACAGTTGAAACGTGGTAAGTAATTAATGTATTTTGTGAAACACTTCCAAAGTGGTAAAATGTGTGCTGCCTCTAATATCTAAAGTAAGAGGAGGAAAATTCTGAAAAAATGTAGGATTGTAGAAAGTAAAAAACATTTTCAAAGAAAATTTGTTTGAAATAGATTTGATTTTTAGTTTTTGAGATATGGGACTGTTTCATCAAGGTGCAGCAGTAACTTTGTTTTTCATTAACATATGAAAAACAAATTTAGTTTTGCTGTTGAATGTTATACAATACAACATAATAAGAATGAGCCTTCAAAATATTTTTATTATATTGTTTGGTGCTACAGAAATATGTGTGCGTTCGTCGTACTCATCTACGACACGCACTTGGCCGGTTTTTCTGACATTCATCTGCCACTGCTTTCTGTACAAGATTTTTGAAAACCATTGGTTCAGTGGCATATCGTGGGTTTACCCACCCGGGGCCGAACGGAAATTCACCGCCCCCTCTATTTTCATAGTTGTAGTCAGTTAGTCAAGGAAGGAGGAAAACATTAAAATATAAAACACTATTTAAGTTATTAAAAATATTTCTAGTCAGAAATTAAATTTTAGCACATCGGATAGATTACATTTATTTTAACTATTCTTCTTCTTCGTGTCGATGATTCCCATGATTATTTAATTAAATTTGTTTCGACCAGAATTCAGCCACAGCGATGGCGTTGGTGGTGGCTTCGGACAAGTCCCTTAAAGTGCAAGTGGAGATGCACAAAGAGCAGGTCAGGAGGTGGGCCATGGTTTGGACTCAGTCGAACTCAAACGCAGTCTCACTCAGCTTTATCAATATGCCCCCACCGGACCAAGTTGTACCTGCAACGGTTTAGTCTTCCAAGTGGGCCATTAACTATTTATATACATAGATAGCAAGATTTTTTTCGATCTATGCATAAAAGCGAGCCAACTGAGCTCGAAAAAATTGGCACCCCGTCTCGGATAGGAAACAGATTTTCTTACCGACCGAAGTATAACATTAAAGCATGGCCCCGTGTTGTCGTGTGTTTTCAACATTAAAACCAATTAGACTTACAGCTAAGTTTCAAATTTAACGAAAGCAAAAACTGCAACATAAGTTTTTGAAAATTCAATAATCCTAGCCTGGGATCGAACCCGTTGATTTTGAAAAAAAAAATCCACGACAACACGGGGCCATGCTTTAATGTTATACTTCGGTAGCCCGCGAAATTCAAATTTTCTTACGTTTTTTGTAATTTGCCGGTCAGTGCCAGGCTGTATACTGTGAAATTGTTACGGTCGCGAATCATATTCGACATGATACTGACCTGCAAATTTCAAACACCGTAAGAATATTTGAATTTTGCAGGTTACCTTAGCGCATCCTCCATATTTCCCATCGGGGTAGGCAGAATCTACAGAACTTATAATAAGCGGTAAGCTGATATGAAACGGGAAGGAGCAGTAAGGGCAGGTACCGTTACTGTTGTAGCTACAGGAAAATGGTCTTGGAAGACTACTGATCTACATATTAAAAAAAAAATGCAATTAGGTCAGTAAGAAAATGGGTAATTTCACGGGGTTTTTTTTTTGTACCGATCCATCCAGATTTAAGAATCCTAAAGTACCTATATGGGACCAATTGAGGTTTGACTGGGTATGTACTACATCACCATCTCATCTGCCTAGTCTTTTCCGAACTATATTGGGGTCGTCTTCCAGTCTAACCGGATGCAGCTGAATTTATTTATTTATTATTATTTTTTAATTTATTTATTTTTTTGTTCTCTATTTTACATGGAGCGACTACCTATCTGATCTCGAATCCACACCCCAGTATGAACCCCAAAAGTAGGAAATCGCAAGAATCTTCTGCCTTACGTTTCGTAGGAAACCTTACAGGCCGTCTCGAAATACCACTCTACCACCTATAGTATAAGTATGTATGAATTAGTAGGAACGCACCTATTTAATAATAAGCTGAGTACCTACAAAAGAAAAGGGGACACTCAACCGGTCTTGTGTAAATGGGAGCGGTTATACGTTTATTAGCGTAAGACTATTGTCTTCGCTACACCTCGGTGATATTATTTCCCATGAATGAACAATGCCAGTCATCGACCGAGGTCACGGCATTTTTTACCTGTAGTGATGTAATGCTTCATTATGCTTCACATTTTTCATACGAGTCACATTCGCACCTTCGACGTTTGTAAGACGCGCGGCCTTTCCTTGTTATTTTGTTTGAATACCTATTCAGCAAGTTTGTTGATCATGTTTTTGTGGAATATCCGGCGGGAGTTTTCAAACTGTAAGAAAGTCGAGCATGCGCATTACGTTATCACGGCATCGTGAACTTCGTGACTTCTCGTACCAATACGCATGCCCGCAAGGCGCAAGGCTCACAGTCACAAACGCAGTTTATTTACGCCGTGCACGGAAGCTGTCGGCTCGTGCCTCAGTGTATAAACCTATTTTTGTAGTTAACCTCACTTCGTGTTACTCACTAGTGTAGTGAATCATAATAATTTGACTAAAAGTTTGGAGTTAAATGTGTTGAAAGTGCAATTTCTTGTGTGGACCGGGATTTCAAAGCTTTTTATGAGTTTTGACAATGTACCGTACCGATTGTGTTTATGTTAAAAAATGTAATCGGTTCGGTTGATTATTGGATCGATATTTGGAACAAAGCAACCGAGGTATTTCACAAATGATATTAGAATGGATAATTGTTTTGTCGCCTGCGGCTGTGACGATCATGAAGGAATAACTAAGTCGGACTTGGATCGTTTCACGGACAAAATCGAAAATGTTCTCAATGATGAGAGAGGAAGGAAACTGTTCAGGAATTTTATGCACACCTCAAGAATGAAAGATGGACTTCGAGCGCTCGCTGTTTGGGAGCAAATAGAAAGACTACTTAATTATAAAGAGAATGCTGAAAGCGGAACTCGATCACACAGTAGCTACTTAAAGGACGTAAACCATGTTTTAGATAAGGCTGAAAGAATTGAAGAAATTGATTTCGCTACAATGGAGAGGCTCACTATTGCACAAGATTCAGATGACAAGGACGGAATTGTTGAAGGTCTGCAGTCGTTAAAAGTAGAGACAACAAAAGCGCTGAGAAGGGAATACAGTGCTTTTAGGGAGCGTTTTATACCGTCAAAATAAAAACACCGCTTAAAAACACGCTGTGCCTTGTGTATTAACAGTATTAATGTGTTTTTGATATTACAAACTGTACTGTATAAATTGGTAGTCTGGCGGCACTACTTGCTATCAAAGGTCAATGTCAAGTCAAATGTAGTACAAAATATTAAATAATTCACCATTCCGCAGCACGCAAAGATGTAAAGAAATACCGGGCAGTGCCGGGTTCTATATTACCCACTTAGGTAGTTTTTAAAGTTCGCGCCGATTTGAGTGCTCAAATTGGAAGCGGAGATTTTGCCACATATACCTAATGTTCCATTTTCAAGATGTGTTTAATTATAATTTGTAGGTAACACAATATAATAATTATTATGTCTTTGTGATTTCTGCTGTTGTTTTCCGTCCTTTTAGTTAGATACCTATATATTTATGTTTTGTTACTGTTTTCATACCGTGTACCTAAGTCGCTAGTGTGAAAAGCTTTTCGATGATAATTTATAAGGAAAATAAATTATTAATTGTGATCGTTGTTTTATCTTGTAATCGCTCGTCTGAGCGTTTACCTACAGGAGTTATCATTGTTATCATGGGAGGAGTTATCATTGAAGTTAGACATTATTATTACCCAAGTATGTTTATTGAGTATAGCTCTTCAGTATGTAGGCAAAATATACCTCCTCACACGATAATTTTGAAGCCACGCCTTCATAGGTACCTATCTAAATGATAGTGCATTGCAGGATTGGTGACTGCAATGGTGTACTTATATCGTTATCAAAGTGGATTCTATATAAGTACAATGCACGTTAACAATCGAGGAGATGCTCTATTTAATATGTATAGGTACCTATTTGTGTTGATCAACTTATCAAGCTTTTGAGCTACTTTAACATTGAAGACCTAATTAAACTAGGGAGTGGCTAAACTATAACTAATTGAATATTTCTTAATTTAAACTTATACTATCACTTACGGGATATCTTCCGTGATTGTTCATTATTTTGAGCTCCCGATATTTCGCTAATAAACTATTGGCGAACAAATAGACGAGACTATACTAAAGAAAATATGCAAAAGTTCAAAAATTATATAAAAACTTTTTCTTTTTCTGAAATCTATAATATTCTATTCTATTCGCCGCTGTTGCAAGCGCCATGATCGCGGGTTGACTCAGCACTTGCAACAGCGCCGAAATATCGTGAGCTCAAAATAAAATGAACAATCAGGGAAGATATCCCGTAAGTGATAGTATAAGTTTAGTTTCTATTCAGCTAGGTACTATGGACAATCAAAATAATATAAATGTGTTCATCTGTCATTTAATAAAATTGCACAATATATTACATTAGAAAACTGCATTCAATTTGAAATGGTCTTGCAGCCAAGTTCTTATCCATTGTGTACGTAAAATATTCAAATTTACATAGGCTGCCTTTTATTCAAATACTACAGGTTGATAAACTGTACTTTATTGGTACATTATTGGATTCAATTCACCATTATGAAGGTAGAAGAAGATAATAAATATTTACAATTTTAAAATCCGAGTTCCTAAATATTTAAAACAATTTAGTATATTCTGAATTCTTAAAAAAACATATGATAAGCAAGAATACATAAAATAAATGGATAACTTAAAACTAAAGCGTAACTTATAATAAATTTAATTTTCTTGAGATATATTCCGTGGATACTATCTTATCAAGATATCACAATTATCAAGAGTCCATGTCCCGTTGTTTAATCGTGTTGTGTACATTATTAATAAAAATTACTTATAAATACTTTATCACTGCACTTCCATTTCAATATGTTGCTAAAATGTTGATTATATCTAGGTTTTCTTCCACGAGTAATACATTTCCAGTGGTTTGTTTACCTGAAGAAATAAACAAATTATCTTAAGTTTATCTCTAGTAATAAATTATTGTCACATAAATAATGGATTTATAAAAATAGGGATAATGGTGGCTACATCTGAAGCCAACTAATTGTATTTGAACATTTGATTTATATCTTTTATGGCTTATCCTTCTGGTTAATTACATGTAAATTTTTACATCCATGCTATATTTTCTGAGCAGTCTTCTAACATAACCAAACATCACATCTGTATCATCAGAAAGTCTGTGACTTGAAAATTCAGGCTCGGCCTAGCTCAAGCGCAGTTGCTCATATTTATTCTTGGTGCTTATTTCTAACTGCATTTACATGTTATATTTTTTAATTCTAACTGCATTTACATGTTATATTTTTTAATTCTAACTGCATTTACATGTTATGTTTAACATGTTATATTTTTAAGGAGAAATAAATAACTTCACAGGGTAGGTAAGGGTGAGTATAATTATCACTTGCTTCGGTGAAGGAAAACATCGTGAGGAAACCAGCATGCCTGAGATATATTTTTCGACGGTTACCACCACGTTAGGCACTAATCACACAATAAATAAATAATGATAAGGGTAGGTAGATGTAGCCGATACTATTTCGACCAATCAAACTGCATGGGGCTGTTAAGAAATTCCTAATGGGACTACTAACATTGCCCTCCTTGCAGATCAGATCCACAACCTCATGAATATGTGCAGTTTTCAAATGGGCTTTTTTATTTTATTTAGAATCTGTGGTGTTTGACTGATCCATAGTAGTTAACTACCAGATGGTTATTATTGTAAAACAGCTGTGTAATTTTTTTTAACAGTGTTTCCTGTTAGTTTTAACTTGCAATTTTAACCAACTAAAACTATACTGTGGGTAAACAGTGTAGTTTTAAGTAATCCACAATTAGCTAGAAGCTCATTATTGAATGCTAAGTATTTAATAGGACCTATGTCCAATAGATAAGTAGATAGAATATACTTTATTGTATTAGCATAAGCATAAAGCATAGTCAGCCTATTAATGTTCCCACTGCTGGGACGCAGGCCTCCTCTCTATGAGAGGGAATGGGCTATAATCCACCACGCGGGCCCAGTGCGGGTTGGTAGATGTCACATGTCTTCGAATTTTTGGTTCTAGGACATGCCGGTTTCCTCACGATGTTTTCCTTCACCGTTTTGAGAGCAGTTATTTTTACACAGCTGTTTTACAGTATTTTTAATTCTAAGGGTTCAGTAGCGGTATTGTTACGTACCGCTTTATTATTTACCTTCCAAAACTTGTCATTGATCTGGCGCAGAGTCTGCGAGCCAGCCAGTGGCACAAACTGTCCAGGGGCTGGTGCCACATATATGCAGAAGTTAAGCAGACGGTAAGCTTCCGGCAGCTCAGCATCCAGATCTAGTGTGAGGCGCATCGCCAGGTACTTGCTTAGGTGGTCCACTGGAATTGAAAATAGGTACGTCATTTAATAAAAAAAAAAAAGATTTTAGTAAAACTACGTGTCTTGAACAGTCAGTAAGTTCAGTCCACAGGTCAGTAAACCCATTATATCTTAATGTTCTTAGCTAATTGAAATTAAATTATTAAACTAGGAAAATCAGTTTTCATACACAAAAGAAATAGGTCTTCACCCTGTCAGTACATCATTCATTTGGCTACTAAGTGGTTAACAACTTAGAAGACCTTGGTCATTTTCTATTCATTTACGCATATACAAAAGGCGTTAATTTGAACCAATTTGAACACTATCTAGTCATAAACAATTCAATATGTTTATTTTGTTTCATATCTAAACCTTGATTTGGTACTTGTTTTCAAGTAAGTGCTACAAAAAGACTTGAAAGTTACTTTGAATTTAAAACAGAAAATAGAGTTGCTATTTCAATTTGTAACAATTGCTTGTATTTTCTCAGTAGTAGTAGTAGTTTCTCATGACAATATTACATGGTTGTTTTTTGACCACCAGTCTTCTCTTCCAATTCCTATAAGAGTCAGAGGCCTAACAATGTGGTGGATATTGATAACTGGTCACAGACCATACCATATTCTTTGATTTATGGCTGCATTTCAACAATTGTGGTAAGTTATAACTATACTATGATCGTAAAATAAACAGGTATACATACCAGTAGCGAAAAGTCAATTTTTATAAGAGGTAAACCGGAGTACATTTCTTTAATGTAATAACATTATTGTAAGAGGTGGCGACACGATCTGGACGCGTACCGCGAAGGCTGGTTCGAGGAGGCACAGGAAAAGAGCACATGGAAAGAATTGGGGGAGGCCTTTATAAAAATATATTATTTGTCTGTGCCATTTTTCCAAGGGGATCGAGTTGTATGGAACCTTTGCCACTGATAGGTACATACCATATCCATAGTTAGATACCTTAACATTTTGCTTTGGTGGGTAGATACTTAATAATGGGCACCATGTGTGCTTATTGATTTAACTAAAAAGCTGTTGGTTCATAACAACCTCGTTCTGGATATATTAAGAGATACTGCACTTACCAGAGGCATTGGCAGTAGTCTTCAAGTATCTGACGGAACTGTCCCTGAGAGCCCTCATCAGCTGGTTGTCTCCAGTCATCTCGGTGGGGTGTGGCTTGAACACCAGCTCAATCTCATTGGGGTTCAGAGGCTCCCCCTCGCCTTCTGTATCCATTGAGTTCTCACCTTCAGTCCTGGAATAAATAGCACATATACTGTTAGTTTATTTTGTTAAGAAGACTGGATGCTGGGAATTGTGACAAAGCATAACTAATGGTGAGGCAGCAGTCTAGCAGTTAGATGTAAGTAGCAATCAACATCCACATAAAATATAAAGCAGTAAATAACAGCATGAGTAGTAAGTTGTTCATAGTGGTTAGAGTTGCAAAAATTTTTTTATTATGGGAAATAGGCATTGTATTTATGGATACTATTAGAATATGAACAGTAATTCAAGATGCAAATTCATATCTTACAAATCGTTCTTTAACATACAAACATGTTGTTAAGATGGCTAAAACAGTACCAAGGGTCATAATTTCAGATTATTGATCACACTCAAGCATTCTAGTGATACATTGTTGAAATACCTAAAGTTGGAATGTTTCATGACAATATTTTATTCACAAGCAAATACATTTCATGCTGTAGTTGCTTCAACAAAGCCACAAATAAGGTGATGAATTGAATCACATGGATAACATGGCCCAACCAGCCATATTGCTTTCATTCAGAAATCACTATATTGTACAGTTGTGCAAGTTTATACATAGAAACATAACAAACCTGCCATCACTAGATTCACTTTCCTCGCTCCTCTCTGATGTCAAAATGGACTTGGCCCTTTTAGTGGTGCTTGTGTTTTTTGACACCGAGCTGATATTAGATGGCACAGGGGACGGTGTGCTTCTCACTGAGGGTGGGTTTGATGTTGACTGTCCTGACGGTGTGGGGGCTCCTGTTGTAGACGTACCATCCTTGGGAGCAGCAGGAACTGTCCCTGTACTGCCATTTTGAGCATTCTCTGTGTTGTTACCATTCGAGTTAGAAGTATTACTGTTATCGTCATGATTCTTCCGAGATCTCTGAGGCCTATTTTGTGACTGCAGTTTAATTCCCTCTGTTATAGAATTAACTAACGACGCCTGCGAGTGTGACATACTCAGCTTCGTCAACAACCGCTCCTGGTGAGCTTCATATTCATCCCTGCTCGGGTATATCTTAGAGATCAACAAATCAAAGTTAGGGTCTGGTCTCAACGAGCGCTTCGACACCAACTTCTTTCGACATGTAGGGCATTCTTTGTTGCCAGAACGAAGGGCAGTTATAATACAGTCGTTGCAGAATCTGTGGAGGCATTCCTTTGTAGTCATGGTTTTCTTGAGCATGTCTAAACAAATTGGACACATTAATTCACTGTGTAAACTGCGGGGGGACACCGCGATCTCAGTGGCGTCGGTTATCACCTCCTGCGGCGTGCGGTGGAGCTCATACAAGGAGAGCTCCCAGGTCTTATTCTGGGAAGGCTCGGTTGACGACATTTTTTTTGTTTTTTAAGGCCTCACTGGAGAATTATTTAGTTTTCGTCTTTCCGTAAACGACAAACTGTACTGCAACCACCATGTTGGCTTAAACACTAGTGATGTGCCTTATTCATGTTCGAAATGTCACGAAGTGGTCGTGAAAGTTCTGTTTCTAACTAGGGTTAGTGAAATCAAAAACCGCCTAAAATACAACCACATGTAGCAAAAAAATTAGTTTGCGACGATGGTAAAGTTTGTCCGATTCTATTGTAGATCCCCAGAGGGCTATTCCATGGAACTAGTAAGTACTATTTAGTGGCAGTTCAAACATAGTTTGTTTGTTATTTCTACACTAGATGGCGTTAGGGTTAAGAATTTTCCCTTAGATTCATGTTTTTTCACTGTGCATGGTCCAGTCACAGTTTAGCTAACTTTTTAGTCAAGTTTAGAAGCGCAAGTGAAATAAATATGCTACTTGTTCTGAAGCCCCAGATGTCCATAAACCTGTGAAATGCGGCCTAGACTGCGCTGACGGGACCACTTAAATTCACAGATTCGGCCAGAGACGCCAGCGGACGAATTAATATAATAAAGGACACCTTTGTTCAGCAGTGAAACAGTAGGATGCATAAAATGTTAAAGTTATAGATTTAAATAACCGAATTTAATTAAAATGTCCATCTTTCAATTAGGCTCTAGCCTGGCTTTTATGTATGTGTGACCACTTTGATTGTACAGTTCAAGGTTGTGTTGCTTGTCAAGATTTGCATTGATATGTCAAACTTTGTACATTTATTTTAGTTCTGTGTTTTCCCGCCTACACAGATAAGTTGGTTGAAGTGCTTCGTCCTACGTAAAGTCGTTACTTTCATCTGAAAATCTCAAAAGTTCAATAAGCAAATTAGAATTTGGCGTTACTTTACAGAAGTCCCTGACATTAATAAATTGACTCACGACCTTACCTTAGCCTTCCCTTCGGGGTAAATAGAAAAAAAAAAAAAAAATCACGACCTTACCTTACGAGTATAGGTTTGGGAGTATAGCATGCTAATTATTATTGCTTTTCAAGCAGCCAAGTACAATATTATGGACCCTAATATCGCTTCCGATGCGAAGGGATGCGGATGCTTGTGACCAGACTTATCGCTCCACCAAATGACGCCTTTACGTGAGAGAATCAGACTGATAGTCGAAAACGCGATCCATGCGTGAGGGCAAATGTGATTTCACCCTTTGTGGACTTACCAACATAGATTTCACATAGTTATACTTAGTAAGTATGTATCGGAATTCGTAAGCATTATCATTATGTAGATAATTGAGCAAACATTAAGAACCGTTTCTATTTCCTGATTTATTCATAAGATAATCACTTCCTACATTTCTAAGCTTTAATTTCAATAGCAAAAGGCATACCAAAGCATTGAATGTAGGAATGTAGGGACATTTAAAGTTATTATAGTTTTAATTTTATTCTAACTGTTTCTCCAATTTATTTATCTTTAGTGAATGTCGCGACATGGTAACGCAATTAAAAACTATTTCATTGGCTTTATCTGGGCGGAGAGTATCAATTAAACTGGTAAATAATTAAAGAAATAGACTGCATATAAGAGTTTTAATAATTGCCCGCATTATTATCTTCTGAGGAGCTAATGAATGTTAATGAATCTTTTTATGATTGTATACCCCTCCAATTATTGAAAGTTGGTTACCAGCTCGCAAGTCACACAATTTCCCTTTGTACTTTATGTAATGGAGAAACTGAGCAGCATTTGTGACCCCAACTTTCTCGCGAAGTTATAGTCCTATAGTTTAATCTAAATGATTTAATCGAGGGCTGCAATATCTGTTACTGAAAATAGTGTTCTACCAACACTGTACCACTCCTAGTCGTTGGTGCCAGTCATCCCAGTTTCATAGAAACTATTCCATTCCCATTCCTAGTGCATATTAATAAGTAGTGTAATTTAATTCAAATTTTTCCAATTTGTTCTCTTGCTGTGCCTGTTGCTTATCTTTACTGAACAGCTTTAGTAAACGGGAGAAGTTTCATTTGGCGCCATTTTTAGCTGCCGCCATTTATTTTAAGGAATGAAAAATAATGGCAACGACCGCACACAGTGTAGTGTAAGGTCTTGTTTATCCACGATGTTATTCTCTATGGTGTGTGAAGAAAAAAAAAACAGATTATACAAAAACTAATACATGAAATTAATGTATGCTGAGGATGTGTGTGTTAATGATGACTAAACTACACATTTTCCCACACAGGTATACTGACTGTTTTCATAAAAACAGCAAGGGTTTCTAAGGCTGCGTTTCCACCAGGGATGAGCGAGGATGCGTAGCGAGGGATGTGTGTACCAATCAACTACATATCTAGAATACCTAAAGCATTGAAAAAAAAGCGATAATATTCATATTGCTGCACTGTCTAAAACCCCTGGGTTCTAGACAGTGCATGTAATAAAGTGTCTAGATCTATGTATTTGAAACTCAGCAGGGGGAAGATTATAAACTTAAATGATAAGGATAACCTATCTTTGTAGCAATGTTTAGGAAAAAAAAACACAGCAATATGATAGACTAGTTTTTAATTTATTTTCTCGCAAAACATGGCTCCATTTACAAATCAATCAGTTCCCAGTACTCAATATGATCGGGTTAGAATTTCCAGAGTTTACTGGAATCAAGTACGAGCCACCTGAATTGGTATTCATTGTGTTCTGGCCATTTAGTGGGATCAACGTGTATACAGTGGATCCAGGCTGGTTCTGATTCGGAGACTGCACCAACGTCCCTTGTATCTCATTCCCATTATTAGACGGATTTGTGGCAATTATTACCTGCGTTGGTTGTTGGTTTGGTTGCTGCACGTAGATTGGCTGATTAGATGAAGTCGACGGCTGTTGTTGCACCAGTACGATTGGCTGGTTGGGTTGGTTAGTTGGCTGATTGGTCATTAACATAATTGGCTGATTTGGGTCGCGGTTAGCTGTTAGCGGTTGCTGGGTGTATACTATATTAGGCTGATTGGTCATGGTTGGCTGGTTTGTCAGGACTTGGTTGCTCTGACCTGAAGGCAGGACCACGATTGGTTGATTGTTGGTAGGCTGCTGGCTGTTTTGGACAGGTTGCAGGTTTGTCATTACGGTTGGTTGGTACTGCGGTTGGTTGGTGTTCACAGGTTGGTACTGAGGCTGATTTGTGTTAACCTGTTGGTACTGAGGCTGATTCGTGTTGACTGGTTGGTACTGCGGTTGGTTGGTGTTCACAGGTTGGTACTGAGGCTGATTTGTGTTAACCTGTTGGTACTGAGGCTGATTCGTGTTGACTGGTTGGTACTGCGGTTGGTTGGTGTTAACCGGTTGGTATTGCTGTTGGTTCGTGTTAATCGGCTGGTTGCCCGGGGAGTTCGCGTTGGCCCTGTCCTGCAGGTTCTTGAACGCGTCAGATGGGATGAAGACACCAGTGATCAAGTTCTTCCCTTGATCATTGATCATCGGTAAACTGTACGCGACAGCCATGACCTCCAGCACCACAACCTGAAAAAATATGTGATAATATACTTAATACCAGCGTGTTACTGTCGCACATTCTCTAGCTTTCAGGTATTGATCACCACGCTTCCTCAAGGCGGAATATAAAATATGCGTTCACACAGGAGACAATTTTAATATTTGTAATAATGATTTATATTTTTGTATACCTACATAGTCATATCACAACATTGATGAGTAATTAGGTACATAGACTTTAATTAATGTCAGTCATGTGTTAAGATTGTGAAATAGCATAGAAAAGAGGTTCTTGCGTTTGTCATTCTAGTGCTATCATTGAAACACTCAAAGACAAAATGCCTGTCAAAATGACACTAAGGTACTTCAAAATGCCTGGATATCAGATCCTAAGTATTGTTGATGTTCTATTGATTTATTTTACAGCAGAAAAAAAATGTTCATCTGAACAGTTACAAATTAAACAGACACAAACACCTAAAACCATATAAAATTAATAATAACACTCAACTCACCAACTTCATTGCGTTCATCTTGATGATACAGACCAAAATGATTGATGGTCAGTTCTTTTTGGTTTTATATCATAATAGTTAAACCGTTAATTGATAAATTTAACGACTTATCAATTGCTTTTTATAGCGGTATTGTATTTCTCTGTAAGTAATTTGGTGTTCCCATTTGTGGTCATGCGTCACTCATTCGTCATCTGTTTCTAATTTTTATTTTAGGAAGTATTCCTTTAGGGTTTTCCAGAATTAGATGGAATTTTCTTTTTTCAAGTCCGCCCAGAGAGCCATTACAATGAATACGGCAGGGTAGGTACCTTGTTATAAAGTACTTATGTGGTAATTATCGGGATTACTTTAATATCATTGGACTTCTTCAGTTCAATAATTGTGGGCCTTTCAAGGTCTGCCATCCATAGCTTCGTAACGCAACAGCAAAGTAGAATGTGAAGATTCTAGATCTAAAAGATACTAGGATCTGTATAAACAAAGTCGACTAACAACGTTTTTCAGGTCATCGGTCTATTTGGCTGGTCTCCTAAGGTATTGATGTTGATTTAAGACATAATTTTTATCACGTACTGAGTAAAGACGGTAAGCTAAGCGCTATATTACAGTCGACCCTCAAGCAACAACACCGCTACTCCTCTAGCGTCAACCTACTTTCAATGCTAATAGTCCAATCAGGAATTTGGTCCTTGTTCTAAGCAAGGGCGGATCCAGCTTTCATGTCAAGGGGGGGTCACATAGTTGAGATCTAGTCATGACAGGCTCGAATTCGATTACAATAATAATTCAAATTAAGAAGAACGTGTTTTATTGCTATATGTCAAAATATATTTAATTAATTAAATAACAAAATCAACTTTTCTCTTATGTCTTCTCCAAAAACGTTTTAAAATTATAATTTTTTACAGTCCAGGGTCATGACCCCCATGAACCCCCCTGGATCCCGCCCTTTCTTCATGTGCTGTTTCACAGTGGTAAGGATAGCCTCGAAGTCATTTAAAACTGGAGCATACACCTATGTATTTATTCTGAATAATATTTCAAGTGTTTGTCAGTGGAAACTTATAAATGGCCTTCAAATGTTGATTACATCTTTTTACTCTGGATGCTCTTAAATTGCACGTCTTTGTACATCGTTCTGACATAAATAATATAGTCTCAACGTGAATGATGTAACCAAAGATTTTGAAAAAATCAGCTGTTCTATTCGTTTTGACCGTGTAGGTATTGCACTTTTGTAGGAAACAGCTGTTTTTTTTTAATAACCGATGAAAAAGTTTTATGTGTGGTAACCGTTTTCGTGTAGGTATTGCACTTTTGTAGGAAACAGCTGTTTTTTTTAATAACCGATGAAAAAGTTTTATGTGTGGTAACCGTTTTCGCGTCGGTGTCCCTTCCACCCCGTATACCCACGATCTAAGTAATCCAGCCATTTCATCGAACGCTACCACCGCTACTGATTAAGCGCACTATGTATGCGCGTGCGTCTGTCCTACGTAGATGTAGGAGAGAGCCGTAATGAGTCGTGTTACGGCTAATATGACGGGCTGGTAATTACTATAATATGTGATATTGCTGATCTGATGCCTAGGTTTACTATCGACGTTATTGATAGGCGTGGTATAGAATTTATGTTGTTGGAGGTCGGGGGTGTGTGGTTTTAGGTTATCATTAAGTCACCATCTTCACCTCTCCGCCCTTGTTCTATTTTACAGGGGCCTGCCAAGCATCACGCTATAATTTACTCCATGATGATGCTGGTCTGGCTAAATAATAACAGCCGCTCAGACCAATCTTTAGGTTAAGCCGTGCTTGCCTAGGTTGCTTGCTTTGGCTTGACCACCCATTACATACCGAGTTTCCTTGGTCCCGGCTGTCATTTGTAGATCTTTGACATTCGTTACAGGTGGCATAAAAAGTCTGACAACCAGTCTTACCAAGGGGTATCGTATTACCCAGTACTAACTAGTAACTGGGTTGTGGAGGTCAGATAGGCAGTCGCTCCATGTAAAGTACTGGTATTCAGCTGCATCTGGTTAGACTGGAAGCCGACCCTAACATAGGAAAAGGCTAGGGAGATGATGATGATGATGGTCTGGAAGGTCCTGATTTGGTAACAGGTTTAGGTACCTATAAGACATGAGCCCGTTTTATACCACTCGATACTCCATGCACCTACCTATCACCTACCCTAACCTAGGGAGTAAGTAAACCCCATTCACAACCAACTGTCTGACAAATCTTTTTACCTCATGCCATAGCTCATTGATCACATAAGTGGGTCATTTCGACTGAATAAAAAAAAAGAAGAATATTGCTTGAAAAATGGACTACAGACATTAACAAGTCATCCAATAACTGCTGCGGTCACCGCTAGGTATTGATAAATAACTGACCACTGACTCTAAACAAAACAAACAAAATAACCATGTCAGTTTAAAAAGTTATGAAGGCGAAATAAATTTGCAAATTATGAAAAAAAGTAATATTGAGATTTCAAAACCTCTGAATCAGCGCTACCATAAGGTTTCAGCCAGATATTCTAGGCAAACGTTTGTTACACAGGACAGCCCTAAACACTACATTGTGGTCTACTGGCCTAGAAGTCAAGTTTTATGGTAATATCGGAAAATTGAGCAGAGCTACTCGTATGCTTTCCGTAATTATGCTGAGCGATCCCGAGCGCGGAACACCGCGTACTAACTTAATAGAAACTTAATTGTACTTAATTCAGCGAGAGCTTTGCCAGTGTTGCCATTAGCTCGAGAGAAATTGCAAATATAGTCATTCTGATGATTTAAAGTTGCCAGTATTCATATTTTATGGAGTGCTTAAACGTTTAATGCAGTGATGTTTCAACTTTTCTGCTCAAAATCAAAATAATTTCCTTTCGTGTTCGTGTGTTCTTAATTGTTGCTATTTCAGAGATTAATAATCAAGGTAGGTTTATTAATCTTAGATCCTCTGAATAACGATAACACAAATCGTCAATACCTTGGCAGGTAATTTAGGATTGAGGATCGTCATCTATTCACTGAAATACCTAGTAACCTGCTGAAGAATACACTGCGGACCAGTGCATTCTTTTGAATTTTTAACCTGCTAAAACTGTCTATATTTTTAAACAGTCGCCGCGTTTACTGCAGGTAGTTCGCCGCAGTACGTGGGATACGCAATGCAGGTTTCCCCGTTTAAAACACTGCAACCATTTGTTTATTTGAATTTATTATGCGTGTAATTCTTTTGAGTATTTTCGCAGTCCGTTTTGTGTTTAATTTAGCTGGCACACACGCGATTCGGCCATGGTCCTTAGAAAGCAAGCAAGTGGCCAGGGAGACGAAATGTGGTCAAGTATAACTTCGTTGTTACAACAATCAATGCATTCGTTTCCGATATTATTCATGTAATTACTAACCTACACTACTAAACTATTAATAGACTTACTCCCACCCCGGGCTCTTTGATTCCCTTCCCATAATATTAGAAATTGTTTTATTTCAATTTCAGCCTTAATTGGTCCTCAGGTTTAGGCCGATATCCTAAAGGCCAGAACCAACGCTTCTGACTTGGCTTTACATGCCGTCGAGAAATATCTCTCACGCATGCTGATGCACGATGTTTTCCTTCATCGAAGCAAGTGATAATTATACAATACGCACTTGAATCCAAAAAAAAAAAAACAGAACAAACGCTGAGTGAAGATCACTGTGGATTTCTTATAGGTGAAGACGAATTATATCTTGCAGTTGACTTCGATTAAAATATTATTCAAAAGGATTATCTAATAGTGGCCGGAAATCTTCGTCAGATCAGTTCAAGATAACGATCATGCAACTAGCAGTACAGATAATATTTATACTCCAAACATTGCGTTTAAAAGGAAATGCCGACCCACTAAACAACTGGCTAACTGTTTAATTACTGTAGATCTAATTAGAACTAGTTTAGACTGTAGCTTTCCTGTCAACTTACAACTGTCACCAATTCCCAGGTCACTTGTCCAATTACTTATACGTTTAAAGCTCTTTATTAAATTAATCTCGTTAACATAGTTATAGTGATATGGTAATGGTAGGCGATAAATGAATGCTTCAATAAAAAGCTGCCGAGACTTCAATACTTCGACAGACGTGGAACGCTTTGAGATGTTTCCGGTTTGTGTGTGACATGAAGATGAAGAGGTGCAGAAGGTTAATGATGACGTGTCAGAGCAAGACCAGAGTAAGGCCAGTCCTTACTCTAGACCTGGTCCTTACTCTTATACGAATTTGTAGCGTGTCAAGCGTTAAGAGGCTGCTTTCATTACCATCCGCGTAATCTTTTCCCAACTATGTTAGGGTCGGCTACCAGTCCAACCGGATGCACCTGAATACATGAATTGTACATGGAGAGACTTCCTATCTGACCTCTACAACCCAGTTAGTGTTAGTTAATACGATACCCCTTGGTAAGACTGGATGTCAGACTTTCATGAGACTGCTTGATACATTAGCTAATAAATAAGGGCCGGGGAAAAAGCTGGGTCTACTGTCTACTCCAGGGCTGACTGCGGTAACGCTAAGGCAAAGAATACTCCCATTGTAATGATGCTGGTCCGTCTTCTTAGCGTGTCGATGGCAAATTTTTATTATATATGTTTGGCCCAAAATTCAGCTACGCAAATTCCGCTCGCTGATGCAGTCATAAGATCGTCAAGTGTGCAAGTGTTAGGGCATGCAGCGCAAGATGGAAGATGACCCATTGTCTGTAGAGACACGCCGCATAAACATTTGAGATCTGAGCTGAAAGCCGTCTGAAAGCCTTCCATGCTGGTCCTTTGGCATATTTACTAAACTTAATGTCCTTAATACCACAATCGACAGTTATATCTCAGACTCTTATGAAAACTGGAGACGTGTAGAAATGCCATAGTGATTTTTATCCTTTGAATTGATTGAGTTTTCTGCAGCTATCGTATCAAGTGTGTCATTGACGCTTTTTATGCGTCGCCGGATAAGTAGAGAGTAAAGCTGCAAACGTAAAGTCGACATGTGTAGGATTCCGAGAAGACTGTATTAATGTTAATTATATCACGGATCCTGTCGTGGATGACTCGATGACGGATGTCGAACACACTTCGACACGACATCTATCCGTCAATGGATGTTACAGTTGACAAGACCTGCATGTTAACTTCCTAAAGAACTTCTAATGGACTTTACCGTTTGTGTGTAAGATACAGTACTTTAAAAAAAAAACCTAATACAGATCTACAATTTTAGTTGAATTTAGGTTGATCTTTAGGTTAAGCCGCGCTTGCCTAGGTTGGTCCGTGGATGGGTGACCACCCGTTACAGAGAGTTTCCTTTGTGCCTCAGAAAGCACTTTAAGCCCTTGGTCCCGACTGTCATTTGTAGATCTTTGACAGTCGTTACAGATAGCCAGTGGCTCGAAAGTCTGACAGCCAGTCTTACTAAGGGGTATCGTATTACCCAGTACTAACTGGATTGTGGAGGTCAGATAGGCAGTCGCTCCATGTAAAATACTGGTATTTAGCTACATCCGGTTAGACTAGAAGTTGACCCCAACGGAAAAGGCTTTTTCTTTTTTTTTATCAAATGACCAAAACCCAACGGAAAAGGCTGGGCAGATGATATGTAAATGTAAAACGCTGAATATACCTACCTACTTATCAGTAAATACAGTTTTGGCAAGCAATATTTAAGAATACACTGATATTTCTTCCAGGTATTTCTTTCAGAGAGTAGGATTAAAACTTAACCCAGAAAAGACTAGAGTGAGGACAAATGGAAAGAAAACCACGGTACAGATTAGAAACACTGAAATTACGAGTAACTACACCGATGAATACATCTATCTGGAACAACTCATAACCCTAAAAGAACCTATGCGCAAAAAAGTAAAAAGAAGAATTACGAACAGCTGAAGAAGATACTGGAGCTTGAGAGAGATTTTGAAAGACAAACAACTTCATATAAACATTAAAAGCAAGCTATTCAACACCTGCATACTACCCGTCCTTATGTATTGCTGCCAATCATGGACCTTAACTCAGGAAATGACAAATAGATTAGCGACTTGTCATTACGCTATGGAGAGAAGCATGCTGAATGTTAGGAGATCAGATAGACTGGAAAATCGTCGTGTCATTAGGAATAAAACAAGAACCATAGATGTAGTACGGAAAATAAAAAGACTTAAATGGAGATGGGCAGGGCACATAACAAGAGGTCATGACAAATGGAGTAAAAATGTGACAAGGTGGTATCCCAGGAAAGGTAAAAGGAAAAAAGGCAGACCGCTGAAAAGGTGGGATGATGACTTCAGAGAAGTAGCAGGAGTTATGTGGAACAGAGTGGTTCCAGAAAGACCAGAGTGGAAGAGGTTGGAGGAGGCCTTTGCCGATTGGCAAACAGATCTACAAAAAATAAATAGCATCAAATACTAGAATAAGTTTAAAGTTTTATGTTTTATTTTAGAATATTGTTGATAGGTTAAGTCGATCTGAATAAAGGCTAAATTATTAAAGTCCTTTGTTTATTTATATACAAATCAACTATATTTTTAAATATTCCTTACAAAAAACAATATTAAAAAAATATTAAAAAATTGTAGCCCACCGGTATCGGGAACAGGGTCCAAGCTACCGGCGGTCAGGGCTCCAGAGAGAGGAACCTCCTAACAATACGAGCCGTGTCCAGGAGTACCGCTTTCTGAATCAAGCCCTTGATGCCAGCTGCCTAACGAGAGCCTCCTCAGGTATTGGTCGAGGCTCTTGGCAATTAAGCCATGGGCTGCTACAACTATAGGCGCAATGATCGCTGAGCCCACATCCCACATGTCGACAACCTCGTGAGCCAAGTCAACATACTTGATTAGCTTATCTTTCTCGGCTTTCACGAGGTTCTCATCATGCGGGACCGTTATGTCAACAATCATTGCGCGCCGCTCTGATCGATCCACCACCACTATATCAAGCTTATTGGCTACAATAGTCCTGTCAGTGATGATGGATCGATCCCAATACAACGTGATATTACCATTATCGAGAACTGGGTCGGGCGCATACTTATAGTATGGCACTTCTGATTCCACAAGTTTGTACTTCAAAGCAAGTTGCTGGTGGATAATCCTGGCAACGAGGTTGTGTCTATGCAAGTACTCTCCGTTAACCAGACGAGGACACCCAGAAATAATGTGGAATAATGTGTTGGATCGATTCTCCCGGACGGTGGCATGCCCGACATATGTCAATGCCATCATTCATTATTATTATATTATATTTCTTTCCTACCGAGAACAATCCAGACTGTGTGCGGCAGCTTGACGTTCTTTGTTATTAAAACAAGTGTTTATCAAGATACTTTCGACATGTAGTAGGCTTGGAACGTTAAGCGGCCTAATTGTCTTACATGGACGTGGCTCTCAGGAACTGCGATGTTTAGTACCTACATCTTTATTTATGGTTATGCTTTGTTAGCTTTTGGACTCTAGAAAACAATATGTACAAGCCCAAAACTTCGTAGATACTCAAATATTGATCCAAAAAGTAAACTAGCTAAAAGAAAAAAATCACGGCGCTAACTTCTCATTTTGGGTCAAACATTTTCAGTTGTTTCAATATATCGTACACGCGGTCGTTCTATGTTCTTTATACTCATCGTGGCTGCCGTGTCCATACTTCCGTCCCAACAGCATCAGGGAAGTCCATCTACAGCTACCACACGCACTCGGTCCCAGCTACTGATGACCATCATATTGTAAAGCGCCAGGGTAGCGCGCGAAATTTTCTTACGTTTTTCGCAATTTGCAGGTCAGTGTCAGCTTGTGTGTTAATGAAAATATGATAAAATATCATCATTTAATCCCATTCATTTTGATTTCGTAGCACGATGCCTACTTTCGCACTATGACTACTTTTTTGTACTTTCAAGTAATCGGTAGCACGATGCCATCATTTATCTATTTCATAAAAAAGTCATTCAATGGGGCTCAATGAACTTAGAGGGTTGTATTGATGATTTTAATGATTATAATTCTGTAACTACATACGTGTTACGGACGCGAAACGTATTTTCCTCAACATCGAACCCGACACTGACCTGAAAATTGCAAAAAACGTAAGAAGTTTTGAATTTCGCGGGCTGCCCCGGCGCTTCCACCTGAAGCATAAAATTTCTATGTAATATACGATGGAGTAGGCCATAATATTAACTCAAAGCATTCTAATTTGTTTGGATGCAGTCGTCGGCCGTGGTCGGGCCGCGTCGCTGGTCGCACATTAGCGCACCAATCAGACGCATCGCAAATGGAGCGGTAACTGTACCGGCGAGCACCGACGTCATTAGGCGTCGAGATTTGACTGCTAATTAATAGTACATGACGTTAGGCGGTTGTGACTGTAATATCATGTATGTGGTTGAGGAGGTTATCTCTACGATGCACTTTGGTTTACTATAAGAATATTGTAAGTAAAATCTTGTCAGAATAGTAAAGTCAGGGTACTTACATCAAAAAATGTCGGACGTCATAACATAAAGCAGTCTGGTGGACTACCAGCTGCACCCGGTAAGACTGGAAGCCGACCCTAACATAAGTAGTTGGGAAACGGCTAGGCAGATGTTGACATAAAGCATTCTGATGATCTGATAAATAAACGATTATCTTTATTTTTCTTACTTTCAATCTATACCTACAGATACTGCTGAGGTAGCAGTTGATATCCGGATGCAAATAGTGATGGTAGAAATGCCAAAGGGGATGGGTTGGGTAAGGGGCAAATGAGTCCGACCAAGCAGAAGTCTGCAAATAAGAAATTACATTTCTAAATACTCAAAGAACCAACAGATTACAGAAAGTTCAGTAATCCCGCACAGATGAATTATAAACCGCTGTTCGACTTTCTTCGGTAATTAGGTTATTACTATTAGCTGTATGAGATGCTAAATCGCAGGGCAGTTCATTAGTACAGGGTATTAGCGGTGGACTCATGTTCCACATTACGGGCTGCTCCGTCGCCCGTGGCGGACGTGCGGGTTGGAGGATTAGATACATGCATGATTGGGCCGGAGTTGGTGATCTCGTTACGAGTTTGGAGCTGTGGTTAGTCTGATAGTACTCGGAAGAAGCTTACTTCTGACCTCACTGTGGCGGAGCGTTAGAAGTGTAATGACAGCATTATTTTTAGGCTTCACGTTTCATACAGTAACTGATTGCCAAATCAAAAATCGTTTGTTTGATCTCAATTAGGTAGTCAAGCTGACATGACGCTTTTAGTAATAAAGATATCCTAGGTTACACAAAGTCATAATCGTTGATCTTAAAAAAATCTAATGAAAAAGCCGAAAACCACTTCGCTAAATATAGGACTCTCTGAAGTCGCACTTACCACCACTAGACAAACCGGAGGTGTTCCAGCTGTCAGAATATGTGTATACTTAATCAAGACTTAGAGTTAGATCTAGATTATACACAAATCGTGTCTACATCCTCCTCCATTTCACACAATATATTATAAAAAATCATATTCCGTCATAAAATAAATGCCAGCGTAGGAAACCTATCTCAGTAGAAAACTATAATTGAAAGTATGGAGAGCGGAGATAGATAAGTGAAACTTGACATAAGGCGTCACGTCTCGAAGGGCGGCTGATAAATTAATCTGTATGAGAGTCTACTCACTGATAAAGTAATCAGATAAGAACTTATAAGTATTAGATAATAATCTTGCATTTTAATTAGGAAACTACGGACGTTGTTAACCATTTACATAATCAGTATACTGGGTGTTTTTTTAAACGTGGGCAACACTTTAAGGGCGTGTAGTACTCATGAAAATAAGCAATTTTTACTATGGGACCGACCATGAAATCGCGAAAAAAATATCATCTGCTCCACAACAGCAACATCAGATTTTTAAATCATATTTCATAGTAAAAGTTGCTCATATTTATGAGTACTTTAGTCCCTTAAAGTATTGTCCACGTTTAACCAAACACCCTGTATAATGTTCCCACTCCTGGGATATTGGCTTGCTCTGTATAAGAGGGAGTGGGCTGTAAATCTGTAATCTACCAAACGGGTTCAGTGCGGGTTGGTAGATGTCACATAACTTCGATATTTTGGTTCTAAGACAAGCTGGTTTCATCACGATGTTTTCCTTCACCGTTTTGACAACAGTGATGGTCAAAATAATAATTACAGGCTCGAACCCCCAACCCCATGGTAACGGCCCCGACTTCCCGGTTCTAACTGGGAAGTCGGGGCCACTGGTCCACGACTACTCCTTTTCGTTTACCATTTACAGATTTTTTATTGATTTTACCTATGATACATAATATCATTTTCCAATATAAATCCAATTTTGTAGCCATGGGTGCAATGACATTCACACAACAGGTACTATTCTCGACGATTTTTATCTTCAAATACTGCTAACAACGCTGAAGTGAAAACTTTTTCCTGCTAAAAGTATTTTATGTCATATCTGTTTTACAAACTTGTTAAATGCTTTCCTTTGTTTTATTTAATGCAGTACCAACAGCGCCCCCTATTGTAAACATCATAAATTATATTAATTCTTATCTGCAATATCTTCATGGAGAGATGCTCACAGAAGCTACACCAGTTTACATTTCTCAATTACCTTTCACGTTACTCTAAAAGTTACGCGAAATGCAGACATCGGCGATACGCTTTGTTGTTAGTAGATTGATCTTATTATTAAATTGCCTATGTAGAATAGGATTTTTATCTGCTTGGCGTCTGGTTTTTACAGCTCAATTGTCGGCAGGCTTGGTGCAATTATCTGCATTTTCATAAGAGATAAGAACGCTGTCGTTCTGTGGCTGGCGCGAGAATCAGTAGCAGTTTTGGCAACGCTGCGCTCTGGTGGAAAATATAATACATTTTTGGCCTTTTTTATAAAATAAATAGTGCGGTAAAGAGTCTTGTTCTACATAAGTAGGTACTGTTTTTTTATAATATTCCTAAAGTAATTGGATTCAAATTGGACTTCTTGTTATAGTTTAGTGACTTTTATGTACGCGGATACATGATCTCCACGTTTCTCATACGCAACTTAACCAAGGTGCGCTATGAACATTATTCGCCCATATCACCTACTATCGTTAAGGTTAATTGATTCCTACGAGGTACATTATTTTCTACCATTTCCACAGTTTTCACTTCATAGTCGTGAGAGTTTACATCAGAGAAGCAGGTGACCTAGATACATAGGGGCATAAAATTCAGTATCATCAAAGAGTGCTTAACTTTTCCATCATTAAATAAAATAGACTGCCTAGTTGGTCTACTGGTCGCAATCGCGACTGCTGAGCGGCCCTCGGTTCGATTCCCGGGTCGGGCAAATTGTTATTGGATTTTTTCATAAGGAATTTTTCAGTAGCAGCCACGGAGTCAGGGTTTGTGCCCGGTTGATGACTATAGGCTCGGGCCCTATTACATGGAACTTAACCATAACTGGAGAAATGTGGATGTGTACTATTAGGTACAACTCTGCCTAACCCCACGTGGATTACAGGCTTTATGTTATGTAAAATAAAATAGATCAAGTTTAGATTGACATAATTTATAGCATAAGATAGTATGCATACATACTTGAAACAAAATATGAAGTATATAAATTATGATAGTTCTACTTCTAATCACGTTTTGTGTCAATACTGGCTTTTCAACGCCTACAACTATCATAATAATGTTTGAATGCGTTATTACAGTTTTCATAAAACGATAATCTGTCTGTCTGTCTTGCTTGTCTTAATCTGAACTCTGAACTCGGCCAAAGATTTCCAAGGTATATTACTTATTATTTTATGGATATAGCTTGTATAAATAGTCGATGCTCTATATACACAATAAAAACCAGAGTGTCTAAATTAGTTTACTAAGGAGTTCGTAAAAGAACCTGTTGGCCAACAAATAGCTGCAATTTGCAAATTACATTATTATTATGTCAGTAATTGCCTTGATTACTGTCAATAGAAAAGTTTATTGTTCGTTTAGTATTTTATAATGGCCAGCTGGCTGGTCCAAGCAGGTTGGTCATCGATACGTGTAGGAAGGTAGGTACCTACTATTCACTTACAAATAATTAGGTTATACAGCAGACAATTAATTTTAGATATTATATGCATAATCTGGCCTATTAATGACACTAAATGACTGGGTTTTTTTTAACTTAGACGGCCCTGTTGGCGCAGTTGGCGATTGACTGCTTCGCTGCGTGTCGTGGGTTCTATTCCCGCACGCAACAAATATTTGTATGGCCTACAGATAGTTGTTCCGGGTCTGGCTGTTTGTGTATGTGGGTTTAATGGTCCTGGCACCCACGATTCAGGAGAAATTTCTAGTGTGGGGCTACGTTTTGTAAAACTGTTAAATAAATGTATCCTCAATTTAGTTGTACATATATTTAACAGACACAGTCTGGGACTGTAGCTTCGCCTTCTTTGTTTTTCTGTCATTAAAAAGTGCCTGTTATTGTCTTATTGAAATAAATGCTTTGAGTTTGAGTTTGACTTATGTTTTGTGTTGTATCGCAGCACTTCCTCCTTTATAAAAGCTAGCTAGTATCAACTATCGGTGGTTGTCAGGTTTTCAATCATCAATTTTCTTGCTTAGCTCTGAAGGAGAGCGGGAGGAATAGAAAATCACTCGTGTAGTCGTTAGTTATGATGTGTCTTCCAATTGTAGATAAGAATACACAATCAGGAGCGCAAAGAAGCTGGCTTTTTACATTTGTCACTTGACTTCCTAAAACTTCTTAGCTTCCGTCTCCAATACGTTAACTAGTTCCGGGATCTAGACTACCACTTCTAGCTCCCTACATCTCCGTCACAAGCGATACCTAACGCAAGTCGAAACCACTTGTGTAACAGTAGTAAAGTGTGCGCACAACAACTATAGTCTATAGTTTATGAAGCCACCTAAGTTCTTATTACGGTATATTTGCAGCTTTTTAGCTCCTGTGGTCTCCCTTTCTTCCGTCTTCCGGTCTCCTGCACCCACCCAATTAAAACGAATTCGTATGCATGACCAATGGAATCGTACTTCTTACTATCTTACTTTAATATTATAAATGCGAAAGTTTGTGAAGATGTATGGACGGATGGATGTTTGTTACTCTTTCACGCGAAAACTAAACGGATTTGGATGAAATTTGGCACATAGATAGTTTATAACCTGGTTTAACATATAGGATACTTTTTATCCCGGTTGTAGGATCCCGTGGGACAGTTAACGAAATTAACGCGGGCGAAGCCACGGGCATTGAGCTAGTGAACACATAAACATGAAATGCACGAAGAAAACTTCGCGGTACAACTTTATGAACTTTGTTATGTATTTAAAGTTAGTTTTATTACATGTTGGGTATTAAGAAGTACTCGCACCAAAGTAACTTTTTGTGAAGCAGCCTTTACAAGTGCGTGCTTTCATTTAGAATGTCACTTCACTTTATCTAAGTCCTCAGGCCGATATGTGATGATTAGAAGTACTGTTTTCAATATAATTATCATATATAAAGTAAAACATGGCCGTAGTAGGTGTTATTGCAACGCTTAGCCTTCATTAACCACTTATCTTCCATCCTTTTATGCCTACAGCAAATAATGACGACAATCCGCTAGTCATATTTGCGGCAGCGATAATCGGACGGTTACGCAACTATCCGTCAGTAACCGAGGTATAGGTATTAGCAACCGACAGTAAGTAGGGATAGGTTAGCATATAGCAATAGCAATAGTAGACTATTACTGTCGGCAATTGCCTCCTGACTGACGTAAATGCCTCCATTAGAAGTCTCGTTTTAACAGCACTAGGAGTCACCTAGGTGAATGCCTAAATAAAAGCGTATTTTAAATATTTTTTATACGCAAACCCTGCGTAGGGAACTACAGCTATTAACCCTGCTCGCACTCGAATTTTTCTTTCCATATCAAAAACAGCTAAAAGCGTATTGTTGGATTTTCAACGCATGCCATTTGAAATTGCATAACTATGCACTACAAAAAGCACTACAGCAACATAGTACAAAAAGTACTACAACGCCATCTATGCCACAAATGAAGAACTAACATCAAAATGCCAATATTAAAGTTCCTCGTGACTTATGACCATGTGTACATATGGAAGTGAAAATTTGCATAAAAGTGTATTGTCAAAGAGTGCTTAATGACTGTCTAACTGTTGGGGCTTCTTCTTTTTTTTTTACTCGTTTCAGCACGAAGAGAATAGCTGATGCCTTGATAAACATATAAGTCGGTTAGCAAAGCAGTATAATTTCATGGTCTAACTAAAGTAGTTGGCAATATCGATAACCGCCATGTCTGTGAAGTTGCACTAGCTACTCTAATTTGACCTTGTATGCAATTTTCTTTCTACCCCAGCCGAGTATACTGACAAACTAACTTCAAAGTGTCCCATGCTCCGTGTTGAAGGGTGCAAGCTGCCGAGAGTTCCCGAAACTTTCCGATTCCTTCCAAATGAACTAGTGATGCACTGAGGACAGGCCGAGGGTTGTAGCTGTTATGACAAGAGCAAGCACCCCTTCTTATCTTTCACGGTTCGATAGCCGCACTCAATACGACGGCGCTATCATTAATACTAATAGGTACTGGTGCAGACAGCGGTGCGTGAGCTCAGCCGAGGATTTTAGTTCGGTCTGATTTTCTATCTAATCTCAGTGGCACCTGAGACTGGATTTGGGTATGGTTGATAGCACTAGGCTCTTCGCTTAACCCTTCGAGATTATTTAGGTGTGATGTTGTATTATAAAATTCTATTTTTTTGACATTGGTTTTATGTACTATGTGCTTTAAAAAAAGTATTGAGAATATTTTAATTAAAACCTGGACCAACCACCCTTGGATCTGGCTAGATTCAAAAGATAACAAAAAATAGCTTTCCAATTGGTTATAATAGTAAAAACAACATCAGAGTCTTTATTTTAGCTCCGTCGAGATGCTTTTAGTAGATATAGAAAGTACAGCACCTTAAGAAAATAAAGAACTTACAGTAGTACCTAAATATGGCGGCTGTGCTCGCCCATAGTCTCCAGACTCTGAGGGATCAAAATGATGTGATCTGATAGAGCCAGAATAGTCGACATAGACTTCAGAAATAAGTAAACTTTCATATTAACTATAAAACGAATTACAATTGGGGTAGGTAGCTTTTTGAGAAGCAGAAGTCAAGTATCCGAACTATCGGATAATATAATGTATAGGCCACTGAAAACAAATCACTTTCTTCCTCGACAGTACTCGCCATTCAAGGTGTAACTAATGATGGATCACTTGAATGAATCGCCAGCGAATGCACTTTGCGCATCGATAGTACCCGTATTATATGAAAAAAGAAGAGTATCGAGTATCATAATCTAGGACCATGAAATCATTAATATTCTCTATAACCTATCTTTAGAAGTTTCTGCGAAGGGAAATTGTTTAGTTTTAAACTGCATTTGATCCAACTGCGATGAAATACAGGCGGATTTTGTACCAAACACTGTTTTAAGCTTTCACGGTTTACAACTATACTTAAACTGTACTGTCACTTATGGGATCATCTTCCGTCATTGTTCATTATTTTGAACTCCTGATATTTCGACACTCATCCGCGATCAATTCGCGATCATGGCGCTTTCAACAGTGTCGAAATATCGGGAGCTCTAAATAATGGACAATCACGGAAGATATCCCGTAAGTGACAGTACAAGTTTTGATTTTGTACCCTATAATGTTTTGTATGGTGTTAAGAGGAGCTCGTGGCTAAATAATAACCGCCACTCGGATCGATTTTAAGGTTAAGCCCGCTTGCCTAGGTTGGTCAGTGGATGGGTGACCGCCCATTACATACCGAGTTAGTACTCCTTGCCTCGGAAAGCACGTTAAGTCGTTGGTCCCGGCTGTTATTTGTAGATCTTTGACAGTCGTTACAGGTTACCAAGGGCTATCGTATTACCCAGTACTAACTGGGTTCTGGAGGTCAGATAGGCAGTCGCTCCATGTAAAATACTGGTATTCAGCCGCATCCAGTTAGACTGGAAGCCGATGCTAAAATAGTTGGGAAGGGGCTAGGCAGATGATGATGAATGTTTTGTATGGTTAAATATATACGATTCAGTGACTGTGCTGTGGTTCTCATCTGGGTTTTATTGATTACTCGCACAGTTTTCTTGAATTTGTCTTCGGAGCAGTTGCAGTGTATGAATGGTTTTACTTCCTTAGTGCGATGAACTAGTCTCAACGATTATTTCATAAATGTTGTTTATATTTGTAAACATGGTTTTTACTTTTACACGTCAAGTAAATATATTAAAAAAAAGCTAGATGAGACCGGTGTTTCATACCTGACTGACTACTCGGAGAAGAAACAGTCGATACAAAAAATATACGTCGGGCAAACACTGCGCTGAACTGGCTTATACAGTTCTGTTACCAATTTTAAATGAAATGCATGCCTAAAGTCGCTCACTTCACTCTCGTAGAGAGGAGGCCTGCGTCCCAGCAGTGGGAACATTAATAGGCTGATTATTCTATGCTTATGCTATGCATGCCTAAAGCTCGCTTTTTGAGTTTTCAAGGCTTGGTTTAGTGCACTAAAATATCTATTCTGTGAGTAAAATTGTCCTGTATACTGTTTTTACAAAGCCTCATACACGTTTCCAATTTTCTTTCAATAATATCTTCATCATTTGTTTCTCTCACTGTTACAATTCAATCTAGGCCAATAGGCCGCCATGATATCTGTAGATGATGATCAAATTTCACTTCTACGGTATGCATTACTATTTAAATAAATAAATCGAGTCGTTCTTGTGCATAGAAGACAGCGATTAACACATCATGTCGGTGCACTTTCCAACGAAATATTATGAACTCGTTACTGTTTCAATTGAAAAAAAAAATCATTATGGTTATAGCAGACAGCTTCCCTTCATAGTATAAAAACTAGTAGATATTCAGCTGTATCTGGTTACACTGGAAGTCGACCCCAATATACATCGTTGGGAAAAGGCTAGGCAGATGGTGACTCATAAAGACAAGCAGTTTTCCTTAATACATCAATGTGCTTGCCATGTTACAAAAAATAGAAATAAAACGAAATCTACATGATACAATTTTTAAATTATTTCATTCTTTCACAGGCAGACAACGCCTAGCCTAAACCGTAAGATGTAGTCTAAGAGTTCCTTATGTAACGAAAGCAAGTATTAATAAAAGGTTTCTAATAATTCATCATCAATCACCACAAAGAGGTTCAATAGGGAATGTCAATTTTAATAGAAGTTCGTCCTTTTTTTCCGATGAGAAATCCTTGCGAACAAACAGCTTTTAGCAATAAAATTATCTATGATAAACAGCTGACGATCCAACAGGAACGTTCACCCTCTTTCAATGCATTAATTAGACTTGTAAAACTTTAATTTATTTGCGGGAGCTTTGTTTACAATCGACATTCAGGTGTTGTGCCTTCCGGTCGGGAGCGCTGAGCCACAGTCACTGATTAACGATACGATGGCGAGCGAGCTGGAATCAATTTGCCACACGAGCCATTCCAGGCAATCGAGCCACCCGAGCCTTCGGTCGAGTGGACGTATTGCTTTTGTATTGTGTGCCTGTCCACAATCCGCACGGGCCGGATATTTAGACCGGCTATACATTTACGACTTATACAAGTCTGATACGATGATCTTGGTATGAATTTGAAGAGGTCAGTTGGCAGTATATGTATAGCATTCTGGAGACAATCGTCACGATCTTGGAAACCGAATATACGTAGATACTAATGGTAAGGCTGGAATAGTAACACCACACCCGTAAGGTGTGGGTGTGGTGTTACTATTTGTATATTACTGTATTACTCTACCCATTTATTAGACAATTTAAACTTTCTCAGTGTCTCGTATATCTTTCCACTTAAGGGACTAACCACACTTATTCATCACTGTTTAGGAGATCCGCACGCATCCGTTCAGCTTTCCGCGTCTACTCAGATGCGTACGCATCTCCATACAAAATTGTTGTTTTCTATGGACAAAAGCTGAACGGAGCTGAATAAGTGTGGTTAGTCCCTTATTGCGACACAATCGTCCAATCATTAACCCTCAGTGCATTAGCGCGCCTTCGGTCAATCAGCTTAGCACTGCTTAATCGCACAACTAAGTCGTAAATGTGTGCCCAGTCGAGTTTCCAACATGAAACCACGTCCATTTCCCGTGTTGATTGTTTTTAAACGAGAACGCTAGCAATTCGTAGAAAATGTATACGTATGCACTACTTCATTTCCGACCTAGAAAGTAGGGCGATGTTCCAAGCATACCGCACGAGCTACAAACATGTCTTTGAATGTAATGCATCAACAAAATATGAATGTAATTTGTCGCATTGCAGGTAAAATAATAATGGACAGCTTGGTCATAACACAAGCCGAACGTCGAACTTGCACATTTACACCTAAACGACGTTTAGTGAACCGCCTGGATAAGGTTCGGTGGGTTTAATTCTGTCTTTGTTATTTAGTTATCAGTTTGTTATCAATTAGTTTCTGAATTCATATATAATTATGCCTACTACCTCTACTGTTACTAGAGTCTAATATTGAATAACATTCGACTTTATAATATAAGGTAACTACCAGTGGCGAAGGTTCCATAGAACTCGATTCCTATCGGCTTCCCTTTGAAAAATGGCACAGTCAGTATTCTATAGACAAATAATATAATCACATTAAAGATTATGTACTCCGGCTTACCTCTTACAAAAATTGTCCCTTCGCTACTGGTAGCTACTCTACTCAAACAAGACCTATTTTAAGCTACTGGCTATAAGTATTAAGTACAGCATAGGATACGTGACCACCCCGACCCTACTTCCCCTAACGACGAGGTTCTTACATTAAATTTTAGTACTTAAAAACTACAACAAAAAAAGTTACAAGTATCGGTTTTTATCGTTCAATTAAGATCATTTTGTCAGATTTGATGTATTGATGTTATTAATAATATGCCAATAGCTATTATTAACGCGTTCATAAACGATTATAGGTACTAAAGACTGTCCTTAAAAGGCCTGTAATTTAAGAAAACGATGTATTTTTTCCTTTATAATGTACGAAGCTTACGAACATAGGAGATTTATAACCCTCTGATTGGTGCAACATTAATCGGTTGTATGGTGACCACAAACGTACGCTGGCGGTCTAACCACACTTGAATGACGTAGAAATAGCTGTCTTCCTAGTCTTCCTATAGAATTAACAGCGTTTAAGATATTTATTCTTGGAGTTTTGTGGTTTTTCTTAAGTTCTGTGTATGGTTACAGTATTTTATTTTGAATCAATGATACTTAAAGTAAAAATAGACGTTAGAAGTACAGTTTGTGGTGGAGTTGTGTAATCACTACTTAGGGAAAATCGTGAGTATTGATATTATTTATTTTCGTGCCAAGTTATCTAAATCTAGAATTTAATATTATATTTATTTTCTATTGTATTGTATTGTATAACGGGCTGGTGTCCGCAACTCCACGTCCAAAGCGCGTATTTAGCGTGCGGGAATACCTAACTAATGTTAAGACAAAGAGTCGTCAAATTAAACAATAATATTTTCACTGCCTCGTTGGTCTAGCGGTCGCGAGCACGACTGCTGAGCATGACGTCCTGGTTCGATGCTCGTTGCAGTCAAAGTGTTATTGGATTTTTCCATCAGGAATTTCTCAGTAGCAGCCACGGAATCTGGATTAGCGCCCGGTTGATGGAACCATAGATGGATATTACATGAAACTTAAACATAACTGGCGAAATGTGGATGTACTATCAGATACACCTCTACCTAACCCTTCGGGGATTACAGGCGTGATGTTATGTTTTACTTTTAACTATCGACAGAAGTCAGGTAAACAG
The DNA here is from genome assembly GCA_963576755.1 of Noctua janthina. Taxonomy (NCBI): domain Eukaryota; kingdom Metazoa; phylum Arthropoda; class Insecta; order Lepidoptera; family Noctuidae; genus Noctua; species Noctua janthina. Next base: position 15,375,056 of record OY755055.1, read on the forward strand.
TCGAATGACACTCAGCAGTAAATAAAAGAAACACCAACATAGATCATCTTCAATTTCACTATTGTTATGTTTAAACTATCCTACAGTGATTCACTGGCATATGATTCATCGTAATTTCACATACTACGGTATATTTACACAAATGTAGTGAAAGGCAAATGAAATTCATTCGTAAGTGAATTAATTCTAAGTGTCACTTACATATCCATATGCGGTTAATTTGGTCTAGATTTATGCTAGTCACGGTAATCAATTACCGGTAGTAAGACTACCGGTAATTGATTACTAAAATCTTTTTATTCTGGATCGAATAAAACTGTTTTAAAGCCAAAGATGTAGGTCTTCTTCTTCTTCGGAGAGCTCTCCAAAAACTGACAGGGTGCATTCAGCTCCTTATTTTGAATCATATTATCAAGATTTTTTTTTTATTTATTTTTTTATTTTTTTTTTCTTTTTTTTTCAGTTTCTGTGCCTTTATTTCAAAGTGAAATTGCACTCCAATTATGTAAATAATACGGCTAAAACCAAAAATCCAACAATGGATGTTGAAATACTCTAACCAATCAAATCAAATCATGTATTTCTTTGCAAACATGGGTAATAGGTACATAGATGTTTTTTTTTATAATAAGGATCTCCACATTTTGCCGTCACATGGGCATGCAAATAGTTGGTTTGTTGGTTGGAACGACGCGTGATATCAGCTGTTCACTTCCTGCCTAGCTACAGAGTTCATCGAACTTGTCATCGCGCTTGCCGTTCGCTTCGTGCGTTTTGCCACTGTAACGATACATTGCGTATGAGGAAATAAAACAAATCAAATTTATTAGATTCCCATACCATTCCTGAAATAATTTCTTGTACCGGTCATCTTAGTATGATGTACTGGATTCACCCTATCAGTTTGTGGAGGGCCGTCCCTTACACCCCGTATTTTGTTAGCTAAAAAACATCGTCACTTCCATCGCGTCGTCGGTGGTAGCGCAAAGCTCACTTCGGCTGCATGTTTTTGGGCTTAAAGGGTAGGATCGGAGGTCGAGTATAATTTGCGACACAGCTCCACAACCACACCCCGCTGTTTTGGTGAGGTAACCCCACTTAACGAGGTTGGAGTTACATCTTCCCACTTGAGTCCGGAGACGGTTCAGGGACTTCCAGGTGGACCACGAAAGGTTACACCCTGCAGGAAGATGCTCACTTGGTAGTAAGAAGTGAGTGGTCGGGCATCGGCCGGGATTCCTGATAAGGACGCCGCGGTTTTTAAAAAACTGTGCCTACTTTTTAGCTGCTGCTTTGGCAGTTGGGCACCGTGTAATGGGCGACTGTCTCCAGTTTTTGTTTCTCCACTGCGCTTGCGATGAGTATGTACAGTTATAGAAAGGAGCAAAATGGGAGAGAGAACAGACCCTGTACAAATTGCTGTATGTAAACACATTAAACTTTTAAAGCAAGTCAAGCCCAAAGTTCGTTAACATTCGCCGAGCACAAAAGAAACCCAATAACATAAAACAAGGGAACTGTGCCAAATACAGTAATTCGTTCCGAATTCGCAACGTTAATTAGACATTAGTTGGCAAGCCTGGCAGACCATACAATGAACTGGCAACCACCGACTGCATTTCTAAAGGAGCCTGCCACCCACTGGCACGTTGCCAGACCCAGCTGCAAGTCAGTCGAAAACATGGCGTGCTACTATTTTTCGAATTTCGATCGGAAATTGCATAGTTGAGTGCATCGTGGTTAACTTATGATCAGGGGAGTTACTAAGACGTCTAAAAGCAGGAGTAATGTGGGAAAGAGACAGAGCTATACAGGTCGTCTACCGCCATCTCTATTCCACACCGCCTGCTATATATATATTCCAGACGTCATGGTAGGTTATTCAGATTGGACTACTTACGTAAAACTCACGCTTTTTTCCCCATGCGAGTAGGCCGAATCTGCAGAACACTACCTGCTACGATTCTTACACGATCCTTTTGCATCTTTTTTTACATTTACATTCATCTGGATAAATTCATAAGAAATCAGTCATTTATAAAAGTACTGAAAACACAAATAACTAAGAAATTTATTCGAACAGCTTCCCATTAAAGACAGCGCCTTATCACGTAATTTTAAAGGACTTATATTCTCTCCTAGTCTGCTCTGCAAAAGTTCAAACCACCGAGCCAGTACCTCAACATTATTAGGTTTCAAACTATCAGAGTAAAACCGCGCTGCGCTCCAAAATGCTAATTAGGGACTTAGTTCAGACAGCTGCCAAACTAAGTAGAACTGGGCCCGACGTGTTGGTTGCATACCAGATAACCTTAGGACCGAATAATGGTTGGAATGGGTGATGAAAACCGGGAGACAGATCGGGGTAGAACTGCAGATGGATGCCGCAGTGGAGGTGTTTGGTGGAGTGAGTGAGTGGAGAGAGTGGAGGTGTTTGGTGTTTGATTGACGATTTCTCCAAGTGTAGAACGCGAATATTAAGTAAAATTGCTATTGAAAATGGTTTGGGTTTTTTTTTTAATGATGGGCAAGTTTAGGTAAAGCTGAAATAATGTTACATATCATTTTGAAATAATCGAAAAGTTGTGTCCAGCCACCATCATCATCTGCCTAGCCTTTTCCCAACCATGTTGGGGTCGGCTTCCAGTCTAACCGGATGCAGCTGAATACCAGTATTTTACATGGAGCGACTGCCTATCAGACTTCCACAACCCAGTTAGTACTGGGTAACACGATACCCCTTGGAACTGGTTGTCAGACTTTTTGGGCCACTGACTACCTAACTACTGTCAAAGATCTACAAATGACAACCTGGACCAACGGCTTAACGTGCTTTCCGAGGCACGGAGGAAACTCGGTATGTAATGGGTGGTCACCCATCCACAGACCAACCTAGGCAAGCACGGCGTAACCAAAGGTCGACCCGAGCGGCTGTTATAATTTAGCCACGAGCTCCTAATTGTGTCCAGCCACCAAATGTAACATAATGGTAAGAGGCCGAACTCTCTTTATTTAACTTTTGAACCAGATGTAACCTTAACTTTATGAAAATGTCGTAAAGAAAACTCGCGTTTATAGTTTGTGTTATTCCATTTTTCACATTAATTGCCACTCAAAACAAGCTTTTAACACGACATTAACAAGTAAATTGCCAGTAATTGGGCCCTTAGCTATTCGTAATTGCCCTTAGTGATGATCAGCTGTCAACTCTTTTCTCTCGCTCTACTTTCATCGCGTCAACTTATTAGGTTGGCTAAATTAGGGCTGCCAACATGCCTTATTGATTGGCGCCATTTCTTGACAGTTCTGATTGACAGGTTATGTTAATATAATAATTACTAGCTTTTGCCCGCGGCTTTGCCCGCGTGGATGTCGAAAACATAAACAAAGTTACTTACCTTCATCTCCCTTTTTAATCCTTGGGGGGTAGAATTATTAAAAACGCTGAGACACGTATTAATTAATTTTCAATCGTCAGCCTAAAAACAAACTTTGAAGATCCTAACTTCAAAACTGACGGACTTTCATATAAACTTTCATCCCCATTTTATTTCCCATCCTATTTTACCCCTTTAGGGGTGAAATTCCCAAAAATCTTTTCTTAGTGGATACTTACTCTTGACAAAGAGATCCCAATATTAATATCTATTCCAGGTATTCGCAGAACGGATGGCCGATGGGGCCGAAAAGTTCTAGAGTGGCGACCGCGAACCGGAAGACGTTGTGTTGGAAGGCCTTCCACTAGGTGGACCGATGACCTGGTAAAGGTTGCGGGGATCCGCTGGATGCGAGACGCACGGGACCGGTCAATGTGGCGACACTTGGAGGAAGCCTATGTCCAGCAGTGGAAGTATTTCGGCTGAAATGATGATGATGATTCCAGGTATCTTCAGGATCTATTTATAGGTATTAGATCTTTCAATCTTTTATCTAAACTCCATTTTGTGCCGGAATTGAATTGAAGCATTCAAATATAGGCAAGTTAACCTTTTGCCCGGCAAAGTTATCTACATTTTAATGGACCACAAAACTGCATAACCAATTCTTGTACCAACCAATTCTTTCACTGTTTTCATAGGAATATACAGGATGTAAACAGACCTTTCACGAAGCCGTCAACCAAGCATTCTGGACATTAAACTATGTAAAGATTGCTGGGGGACACGACTTTTTTTTGGGGGTGTAAAATCACGTTTTACGGTAGGTCTCAATGTAATAGTACGGGGGTCTTGGAGGTATTTAAAGTAAAGTTATAACATTAAAATCTAGTACATAAAAAAAAAAAATTAAAAAGGTTTGAACTTTGAACACCAATATCTCCGTAAGTAGGAGTTTCCGAGATATGGTCTAGCACAAAAAAAATATCGCAACAACGTAACACGTACCTTTTGGCTTCGTTAAGGGTAAGTACTGTCACACCTATTATACTTTCCATTTTATAGAGACCAAAATTGAAAATAGGTATACAAATCCCTCAAAAGATATCTGTTTAGATCTAAAACGAATCTAGAAACATGTGTAGTATGTGTGGCTTTCACTTGAGCGAGCTGTGGTAAGTCAAATGAAACCAATTTTTGTATTATTCGTCGTTAAAATATTCATGTCATGTGGGAGGTGGCCTTAAATTGGTCTGATAAAATCTTGCTAACATAAGGAATGTGATTACACCGATTATAATGTTATTTATTAGTTAACAAAAATAAATTAATTTGAAACGCCCACGTGACACTGGCTGTTTGCCTGCCTGAGGCACTAGCAGAGAGCTCGCGGTGTAAACGTAACGTTAATACGTTGATTTTTTAATCGAAAATACAACTATCCTAAAGCATGTTGGTTCCAGGGCTGCGGGACTGTTCCAGGGCTGCGGGACTGTTCCAGGGCTGCGGGACTGTTCGAAAGAGATACCGTGGCCCTGGAACACAAAGGGCAAAGATGGAACATGGATGGGTTTTAGTCAGTACAAGTCTGACACTCCCTTCCGCTCCGCCCAGAGTTGGGGGGTCATTTGATGATTTCCCATAAAAAAAAAAGCATGTTGGTTCATTTTCTGTAACATTACCATAGGTAGAATGTATACATATAGGCAAAGGAATTACCTACGTATTCTGCCGAGTAATATTTAATATACCATTATTTTTATTACTTATAAATTATTATACCTTTTTATTTTAAATTAGCGAGGAGTTACATCTTTCTTGTAACTGCAAAAAACACATTAATTAAAACATTCTCTTTAATACAGTATTATGTTAATAAAGTGTTTTTTTCAGTATCATTTCTACAAATAGTTTAAATGAATATAATTATGCAAATCGCTTAATTAAGGTAATATGAATTACACTAAATATTATTCTAGTCTTTATGGATTTTATGCTGATTCTATGATTCTTTAGCTGTGCAAAATTGGTATATCTAGCTATGTTTTTCCCAACTAATATTCTAACCGTACCTATATATCGTTCTATATCTTTCATGTAGCGACTGCCTATCAGTCTGACCCCTTTAACTTAGTAACTGGGCCACACGGTATCCCTTGGAAAGACTGGTTGTCAGACTATCGGGCTGCCCACTGAAGATCTGCAAATGACAGATCAAAATATCTGGCAATGCATAATGTAAAAATAACATTAAGATCTTTAAAGAAAGTTGTCAAATACTAAGAACTGATTATGTATAAAACTTTCATTAGCTCTTGGATTCAGTATTTTCCCCGATGAATGATGACGTCATTTAATTTTTACTTATTCTAGGTTAAGCCGAGTCGAGAGGAATGAATCATTTAATTCAAACATCGCCGTGTGTTATAAAGTCTTCAAGTCAATGACTGTGTTAGTCATTAAGTTAAATTATAGGTCACCAGCGTAACGGGGTAAGCGAACCGCAAATTATATCTGAATAAGGATGTAAAGGTATAAAATACCTTTTTTTTTAAAAGAACCTATGGCTAACCCCCAGTTTTTTAGAAGTTCATAAAGGATCTTGTCAGTTATTCTTAGTTTTTTTCATTGCACGTTTAGTCCGCGGTCACCGCGTAGCGCCGTAGACGCTGCGTAGCACCGCGTAGGCGGACCGTAGACGCAACGCTAACGTACCGCAAAAATATTAATATATCGTTGTATTTAAAACATTGAGCCTTTGCACTGACACGACTAAACAAAACTGATTCTTAGGTGGTAACACTACTGTTGGCTTTGTTATCAAAACACGAACTACCAAGAAAACGCACGAAGGATAATGCTTTAACGCCAGATGTTGTGAATGATTGAGTCAGATAACCAGAACCACATACGGATTATTTTGGTTCAAAAACCGGTCCCTTAGAGTGCGTGTGCGACTTGTCGGAACTACGGAAGTTCGAACATTTCAAGCCTGTAGCGGGGCATCCCTGATTTTTATGTTTATTTTCCTCTTGTATTTCATTTGAAAACGATAATTGTGCAGTAACTCACGTCAGGTGCGGGACATTGCTTTCAACTTAAATTGTCATCCGACAGACGACAGTGAAGACATGAAATTATCAAATGAATAATACGTACTGAGTCATGACTCATGAATGGAATGAAAATTGGCAGTTTTGATTATAATAACAGATATTTACAATCAATATGGCAGCGATGCTTTATGATAACGAAGTAAAAGTATTTTCGTCCACTAATATTCCGTTTAGCAACAATAAATTAAAGATGCGACTAGGTGACATTTAAAACTATTTTAAATCAGCTTTCACATGCGAATCGAATAATAAATGCAGCCGTCTAAAAAGAAAACAAAAATACTTTCAAAAAAAGAACATGCAATCTGAAATATAAACGTCTAATCTCGTGTAGCGATGTAAGTGGATGCTACATAGTCTGACGGACATCCACTGATTTCACTTATCTCGTTCAAGTAAACACTTCCTCATTACACCAATTAGTCTTTAATTTGTTGCACAACACACTGTTAACTATCAAGTGCAAGATACTCTATGAATTTTCATGAGAGTATGAGAGTAATGCAATTTCTTTAATTATATTACACAAATCGAGGTAACTGCACTGCCAGCGAGCGTGATTTTGAAAATAAAAGTCTATGTGCACTTTCCCTGTTCAATGGGCGTTCGTAAAAGTTTCAAGAATGTGTGTTAATGCACTTATAATAGTGTAATAATAACGTTGGTATAAAAGCCACTATTACTATTCATGAGCGCTTCTAATTTGGTATAATTCGGATAAATTGCTGTAACACCTTAATGACACCTGCTGTTTGAGTTTTTTGTTGTTTTGACTAAGTATTTTATTCGTAATTATTGTGATGATGAACGCTGAAGCCAAGGCTACAATTTTACGTGCATTTTTAAGGAAATTTCCTTTATACAGTTTACCTAATATTAAAATTTAAAAAGTCTGACAACCAGTCTTACCAAGAGGTATCGTATTACCCAGTACTAACTGGGCTGTGGAGGTCAGATAGGCAGTTGCTCCCTGTAAAATACTGGTATTAAGCTGCATCCGGTTAGACTGGAAGCCGACCCCAGCATAGTTGGGAAAAAGCTAGGCAGATGATGACCTAATATAAAATTTCTTAACCTGCACTAATCGCATTATTAAAGCGAAACTTATGGGTTCAAGTCCTCGGCGCACTGGGCCTAATGTCCGAAGTCTGCGACAATGATAAGCAAAAAGTTAAGTAGGAAAACAGATCCCTTCGATGAAATAATATGAAATGTTGACGGCCACGTTGAAGAGCCGAAATGAGTGCTCTACTTGTGGAAAAATATTTTTTTTATGAATATTAATAAAACAAATGGGAACGTTAGTACTGTTAATATTTTTAAACTGAATCTTAATTTCACAGTTAGACAATAATAAATTAGTATTTTGTGGCCATAAACAATTGAGGTTTACATACGGAACAATGATGATAATGTGCGTGCCGCTTACGACATAAAATGATATAAATTAATGTAACCATGGCCTAACGGAACACGCATACAGCCAACTGCTGATCATTTAGCACGTAAATAAATCTTAATTAGCTTAAGCAATTTCATTTTATTGCCCATCATTTAGCCGTGTATCCAGTAATTATCCTGATCTTTTAATTGCGCAGACCTACGGCACTAAATCGTTCATTCAGCCTGTGCGAGACATTCTTCGAATGAGCGAACATTAGCAGGCCCCCAGCGACGAATTGATTGACAGATGTCAGGAGGGTGGCGCTTCAGACGACAGAGGCTGCATAGAGTATTGTCGTCAATGCACCGGTGAGTAGCCGATGCAACCTGCTGTCAAGTCGCAAGTTCAAGAGCAGGCACGCGACTCCTCCGCGGCCACAATCGTCGCAGCTTTCGTACGGAGCGCACGTCCACGTCACACGCGGTTCACGGCCGCCGCGCGATACTCACGAGTGTTCAAACTGCAAACAATATTTCAGTAAAGTGTTTTTTTTTCAACGTGAAGCAAAGCAACGATGCGGAACTTCGTACGGTGAGTTACTTCGTACCCTGTTATTATGCGATTTATGATAATTCATACCCTTGACCGAGGGTTATTGCAAGTTATCGCACTCTGGATCAAAGTTTGAAAAAATAAAGTTTGCACGAGCGTTTATGTATGTGTTAATTAGTATGTGGGACGAGAATAAAGAGTCCTTTTACATTGAGTTCTTTAGGGTCTAGTGACGGAAAACGAATCAAAAGTGATGATCAGTGTTTACAACTCAATTATTCGAGTATCGTTATTTTTCTTCGAAGAGTTTAAAAGGCCGCCTTAAGTCATTAAAGTTTTTACGAGTAATTGACATAAAATTTAAAGAGTTTTAACGTGAGCCGCGCAACCAGCTGGTTCGGCCACCCCATGCAAAAACAATGGAATGCAAGCGATTTCACACAAAGATAAAATGCTTGCGAAGAGTTCGTAATAAACAGTCGAGGTCTTAAATGACGGATTATTGAGGCAAAACGATTTATAGTGTAGAAAGTAATGAAGATTCTCACTAAAATGCAACAGGAGGTGGCGTGTTTTATGTGTCGTCGTAAAATTGTACAAAACCATATAGAATATATATAAGATGTATAAAAGCAATACAAATTCGTATAAAATACGTATAAAAGTCAAATAAACATTGTGTTATCACGTTCTAAGACTGACATAAAATCTACATCGTATGATTGAGCGGCTGCGATTTGAAGTCTTCGCTATTTCTTATTCTTGATGCGGAAATGGAGTTTACGACCCTCGGGCATATAAGGTGAATGTGTGTTAGTGCACCATGCAGGTTGTGGAACTTTACCTACCTTATTGCTTTAAGCACATGGTTATAATTGGCATGAGTTACCATCTTTGCACTGAGCAATAGTTAGCAATAGTAATGTTACTGTTAGCCAGTTACAATGATTTTGGCAATATACTTTAAATTTAAGCAGTGACGACTGTCATTTAAACGCTGTTAGGGTCGGTTGGAGCACAATTAATTAGGTACCTACCTAATTAACCTTCTTCTCAGCGTGTCGATGACAATTCACATTGAGTCTGCCCTAAATTTGCCGATGAGTTTGGCACTTTCTGTAGTGTCCATCAGCTCCTAATTAATGACATTTTATTTTGCAAAGTCTGTAAATAAACAGTATCTACCCGCCTATTTAAGGATTCCAGAGTTTCCTTGCAAATTTTAATCAATGTTGTACAAATAACTATCCAGAATTCCAGACAAACTCGTTTAAGACCAAGCAACACAACGCTAACTTACTACCTTAATTACAATTAATAAACCCAAACATTCAATATCCTATTAACATAATCATATAAACATTCACTGATAAAATATTTATTAACTCGAAAATCCACTAAACGTAAAGACTATCACTCAAATTGCAAATCAATTTCGTATAATATCTCAGAGCCGCTCTAGGGTAGGGTTGTCATACGTCAGGAATTTTCCGTAAAGGCCGGAATTTATACAGTTAAAACAGTCCATTATTAAAAAAAAAATAGCAAAGGTGAGAGTATCACCGGGCAATGTTCTACAACAAACCTTTCACTATTAATATAAAATATCATCGTAAGAGAAATCTCAAAAAAATACACTGCACAAACATCTGAAAGTAAAGTCCAAAAAATTTCTTTAAATATCCACTATTTTCTCCTTTAAACATATTTATGAATCTGATAACCCTACTCTAGGGAGGCGCAGACGCAGGCTTCCATTTATCAAAGTGCACTGGCAATAATTACGCGTCCAGTTGATTTACTAACTAGCGCCGTAATACATGCTGCTCCGTGATCATCGCGAATAATGAAATATTAATTTTAAAGCTGGCCCCTAACTTATGCCTCGGACCGTAGATGTTATCGTGTAGACCCAGTTTAACGCTCAAAGGGCGGACCCTTTGGCACAAGTACAACACTAATTTAAAAAGTTGCACGTGCGTCGTAATTAGAAAATAATTTCACACGTATTTTAGATGATTGTTACTTTGCATTGCAGCTTTGAAGTTTGGGGTCTGTGTGTTGTTTAAGCATGAAAGCTTTCAAGGTGTTTTTAATATACGTCATAACTTTTGTCATACAGTTGACTGTACACGTACGTAGTTGAGTCTTATTTCATAATCATAATAATGTATAAAAATACTATGTTTGTAACAACATAAAAATACAGTTAATAAGTAGCTAAATGTATTATACTATTTGGCTACAGTTGACACTACGTAAAGTGGTTTTTACCGAAGAGCTACCGGATAGCCGGTAGGAACCGTGTTCTCAGACACCTTCGGGCCTGCTTTAGTGGGAGAAAATCACTTTTAGAAGTTGCTAAATTAGCTATCATAACAAGTACTAAAATGTCTACCCATTTAGTGTTTGTAATCACAGCTAATTCTACATTGCGACATTTGCCACGTTAATTTCGATGATGATAAAAATTCAAAAAAATTTCTGATGTCCATAGAAGAAAAAAGGTTCCCAACAGATCTACCAGCGTCAGGAATGCCAAGAGACATAATTAGGTAATAAAAAACAATACTGGTAAAGTCAAAACATAAACTAGAAACGGGTTTTTATTACCTACTAATAAGCTTATGGGTGGTTGGACTAACAAGTTGCTTCCACTACACATACTCGACATCTGGAGGAGGATGGAACTCTGTTCAGTGTTCAGTAAAACATGAGAAAACTCTACGCATCTTTTAATTTAGGACTTCTAGTCGTCACTCATGATCGAGGGTGTGTAAAACATTGCACATTCGTAGACATAATCAGCCAATAATGTTACCACTTCTCGAGGGCACAGACGTGCTCTCAGCGAGGGGGGGTGTAATTCAGCTATTACTACGTAGATGTCTTCAGATTTTTGGTTTTTAGAAAATGCCGGTTTTATCACGATGTCTTTCATCGTTTGAGAGCAGTGGTGATAAAACAAACTAAAAAATGTCTATACATAAAGTTACGCGCATGGGTTCGAATCCCGACTCACAAGTCGGGTGCTGCTCTCATTAAATAACATCATAACATCACACCGAAGGGTTAGGCAGAGATGTGCCTAATAGTACATCCACATTTCGCCGGTTATATATGTATGTTTAAGTTCCATGTTAGTAGAGGGTATGTTGTAGTAGGGGGCGAGCCTATTGCCATCAACCGGACACAAAATGCAGACTTCGTGGCTGCTACTGAGAAATTCCCGCTTTAAATATTGCACCGAAAACTCGTTATTACTTATCGATAGCAAAACAATCCAAAAATAGGGAGGTTACCACAATAACGTTCTACACATTCAATTAACTGCATTTATCTTGTTATAACGCAACTGCGACATGATTCTGACTTCTTTCTTGCATTCCAACGTCAAAAAAGTTTCATAATGCGAGTAAAAATAGCCAACTACCAGTATCGAACCGTTACCAAGATATAGACGAAAAAAGATTTGACGTTTTGCTATACAAATATAAATTCCATTGTAGGCACGAATAACATTGGAACAAAAACTACGAAAGATTTCGATAACTGACAGTTTTTCAATTTATGGCACAAAGGAAAATACTACAATGGAAACTTGGTAATATGAAAAAAATACGTGTTAGAAGATTTGCAGACAATTAGTGCACACATTAATTACTGGCTTTTCGGTCTGGTGGAACCGCGTAATTAATCAAAAAGATAACATTTTTTTGTGTGCTGCAGAATTCAGCAAGAACAATAAAAATAATCAGATTTTAGATCTGTTAACAGATAATCGTTTTCACATAAATGACGAGGATCTTGTTCACGACCTCAGGTGATTCTTCTTGCGTTCAGCGACACGCGCGTGCGTCACTTATTTCCTTCTAGTGAGTACCGTCGCGTCGCAAGTCGGCGAGTTGAAATTAATGACTAGCATAGCTGATTCCAAGCATCGTTATTTGTTGAAAATCTGGTAATGTCATTTTATATTTCAAAATACTTTGACCCCATTGGTCAGATTGAGACCTAGCTATGGTCGCGCCATCTACAATGAGCTTTTAACGGTCTTCCTCATTGCTTTCATGTGTTTTCTTCGCATTAGCTATAAAACACGGGTGTCGTTTGAGCGTTTAAGTCGTGGTCAAACGATTAATTAAAAATATCCCAACAAAATCCCATTGGACTTTTGTAGCCCCACCCTTTTTCTAGTCACCATGTAGCTACTCTATCTTAACAGATTATAATCACCACCAACCATTAGCTGTTAGGAAGGTCCATCTGTCAGCGGTCCCGTTGATCGTGCGCGTCGCCATTAAATTGCAGCCAGTGACATCGATGACACGGTTACGCGTAAACACGTTAATTGGTGGAAATAAATCAAACTGTCTCAGTTTAGAGTCTGCGACTCCTTTTTTAGATGCGTTGGAATTAGTTTTATCTATAAATAGATGGTCAATTTCATTATTCATTCTGGTCTGTTGGATCTAACAACCGATTTTTTTTAATTTCTTCCAGTGGTCTAGACAAATGGCAATCGATTTCAAAGTATTTCACGTTTCTACAACGACAGGATTGACGTAAAGTTTTCGATAGCTTATGTCACACTTTTGACTTTTCCATCATCGTTTTGGCTGATAGAGTGTAACATTGTCTATGTCTTCGGTTTAACGAACGACGAACTTGCTTTCAACTTCCTTATACTTTCATCTTCATTATCCACAATTTCTATTTATTTGCTCGAAGAAGATAATTGAAAAGTCTCAGCAGTAGGCGATTCATCATGTTGAGAAAATAATAAAACACAATATTTATCTACCAAGTACTGTAGCTACATAAAAACTTGTACATAACAATAACAACTCACAACATAAAGTTTTAAAATAAACTTGCAAAAGTCTTTCTTACAAAACGTTATGAAGAATGACAGGCGGGTGCGTCTGCTATCTGATTTCAATAAATAACTGCACAAGGCACTATACAAAGGCTTTTACTGGATTTTTATCATCCCCATTGTTGCCGTGGCTTATTCTTTCAAACATTTGCATGGAAAATGCAAATGTTTGAAAGAATAGATGAAGAATGTTTGATGAAGATGTTTGTTTTGTTTCTGTTAGATTTATTTTTAGTGGCGGCTTATATGAATGTATTTTGAGTTTTCCTCTATGAATAAGATTTGAATTTTTATCAAAGGCGTAGTATTGTTGGAGCTTTATCATCGTCTGTTTTAGTGTTCGTTTGTGAGTGACATTAGATTTATTACCAGGGGTCGCTTTGCTAACTGCTAAATTATGTACCTATTGTTGCTTCAACAGATGGTTTATTTGCACTGCTTTCATGGTTGCCAATGCCATCAAATAAATAAGTGATTAATTATTTGAATCACCTAATTACAAATCCAAAAAACAATAACCAACAAAGAGACAAAAAGTAATTGAGTCAACATCACAAAACTTTGATGTCGCCGAGCGTCACGCACGAGACGAAGTCAAAAAATGTCGAGTCAATAGTTTTTTTGTTTATTCAAGAACTGTTTGTGGAGGCCAAAGTGTTGCGTGTGGGCCGGGATTCCGCGAAGTCCGGGATTGGTCGAGAGTCGCGTGAGACCGGGAACGGGACACGTGTAGACAACGGCGTGTCATTAATCGCACGCGAAAGTGTTCCCGCCGATGCGCTATGGAGATAATGATATTGCGCCACGTTCATTTGGAACTTGAGCCTTTAATGATGGAACGTTGAAATTTTGTTAAATGAATTCTCTACACCATTTTGCATGTCCTTATTCATAACAAGACAACAATTTGTAAGATTCCAACAAGGTTACAGTTTTTGAAATTGCCTTTAAAATGAAGATGGTACTAGTGATAGTAATGATGATTTTATGTTTAAAATGAAAATTTAAGATAGTGTTGCCAACAAGAATAATAAAGTCAAAATTAATAGATATCTTTAAACTAAAAGCTCCAGAATATCATACCTTTGTTATTACTATGCTAACAACCATGTAATATTGAAAATAACGATTAAGCTCGAAAAGGCAAAGTATTCACTAAAATTATTTGAAGCGTCAAACGAAAATTTTCCATATGTTGTACCTACTAAATAATGTTTAGTTGTTAAAGCACGCAGTAACTCACAGGAGTTCTATTGAATGGTTCGTACAGAGAAAATGGCGAGTCAAGACAGTACATAAAATTCTAAAGTTATTAGCAGTAAGTCGGACATACACTGAACTTGAACAATGAGGCATCTACTAGTGATCTACCGTTTGTTTTTCTTAGAAAAGCGCTGAGGAACTTTGACTTGTGGCTTTTAGGTTCGGCTAATTATAGAACGGGTTAGTCATTTGTTCGTGAATACTTCATTGACCATCATCATTTACAGGCTTCTGCGTTAGAATATATTAGATTATATACTTATTGTTGAGCCACAAAATATTGTATCTTAATAATATCACAAAATATTGTATCTTAATAATACAGGGTGTAAACGGACTCTTCACGAAGCCGTCAACCAAGCATTCTGTACATCAAACTTACTAAGTAACCCTACGCAAAAAATATTCTTGGAAAACGACTTTTTTTTGGGGTGAAAAATCACGTTATACAGTAAAACTCAATGTAGCACATTCAAAACATTGTGCTGATAGATGCTTTGAATAGTAAATAGGTCATGTAGTTAATTAAAGTAAAGTACCTTAAAAACTAGTATTAAAAAAAAAATTGATAAAGCTGGAACTTTGACCACCGTAACTAGAAAACCTTCTAGTTATTAAGAGGTATGGTCCAGTTAAAAAAAATGATCTCAATGACGGGGCGAACATGTGCCTTTCGGCTTCGTTAAGGGTATTTTTACACCCTTTAAATTAGTGGTTTACAATCATTTTTAACCAAGTCTACAGTTAGACGATCAACAAATTGTAAATCAACAACATAGTACGCAAGGTTGCCACCACTTAAAAATAAATAAAAATTCCCGATCGTAAGGCTGTCCGACAGTTCACAATAAATCCTGGTCTGAACTGCACACCTTCCTTTTTGGTACCAAGACTGATGTTCTGGCGACGTAATTTCAGACTGACATACGGACGGAATCTTTCGGAGACGTTTGAATAGCGGTGTGTAACAGTTCTCTAGGATACCTTCGGTTGCGTGTCTGAGGTTTATGCCAACAATATACCACGAGTGAAATAAGTGAAATAGTGTAAACGAGTAACGGGACAACGTTCTTTTTACTATTTATCTGTTTGGAAATTGTTGAGAGTCGTATTTATGTGGTATTTTGTTGCTTACAATGTTGAGACGTCGTTAAGGATTATAGGGGATCGATTGTTGTAGTTGGGGGATTGGGTTCAAGATGACTAAATGGTATTTTAAAATAAGGTGCAAGGAAACAGAGACAGCGCCATGTGTGAGGCTAATTAGGCTAATCGTATTGTCGACACATATATAGGTAAAGAAGAAAGAAGGAAAGCTATTACGGAGCAAAATTGCAAATGTTTAACGTCTTCCAAGCAAATAATATATTCTTGGATATTTGCATTGTTTTAATCAAATGCAAATAATTTAATCCGCAATTGTTCTTAATTGGCATATCAACCAGTAGCAAGAAATAATTTGAATTAAACTTTCATAATTGTCTTGCAAAAACTCATACCATCTGTATCATGACCACAAACGATTTCTACGCGGAAATATGAACAAAAAACTTTGTCGGTTAATCTCTGTACGGCGTAATTGTGACAATCCACGGCCATGTAAATCATTAAAGACAGTTTTTCTTCACATTTCGTGTTGTCTGCCTCTGTTTCATTGTCCACGCGATTGGAATATGAATGTTAAACCACTTCGCATGGTTTCGTGAAAATTTCGTTTAATATGTTAACATGTAAACTAGCATGTTTATGCTTTAATTAATCAATATGTTAAAAGTATTGACAGAAAAAAAAATGGATTTTATAATTTGCATGACACCTGTTGCAGTTTAAAATTCAAAGGATTCGCGTTTTTATCGTAATGCGTGTTGGTGTGGTCAGGTTAGTTTATGCTTCGTTATAAAATCAATCAAAACAAAATCAAAAGTCATTTATTCAAAATAGGCTGAGTATCAGTGCTTTTTGAACATCAAAAATACAGAAGACAGCCGAGGGCCCCACACCAGCCCTTTATCACTTCCTAGTGTTTTAGCTGGGTCATCATTTTCCTCCAAAAGTGTCCGGTCCATCCTAGTGTTAATAATTGTCTGTCAGAATTTTTTGTAGCGATAACAACTTCATCTAGATTAGCTGTACCAAATGTGAATTTAGAGCTCAAACAATGGAGTTGTCTGAAAGCAGAAACGTTTAGCACACTAAACTTATTAAAGTATACACGAATGAAACATTCTAATAACATTGTTTTGGAGCTATTCCCACAACTGTCAGAACTTGACATTACAACCAAGTAACGCTAATGTCAATTAAATTCATTAGATTTACAGAAACATCACTAGTTTCACAATGACAGCTTTCAGAGAGAACGCCAGATTAGGACGAGATTAGTGATGCTCTCGTCCCACATACAACATCGTTACAATTTAACGGTAAGCAAAGTGTGGTGCATTAGTGTAGTCGGCATTGTTGGCACATTCCCTCGGCTATCGCCGTAACATCGCTCACCTATCGCGATGTATCGCTTTATCTCGATGCAGCCGGATGAATGGCAGCCGATATAATTATCTTTAAGAAATTAATTATCGGTGGGACGCGATTCAAATTGGTCATGGCGCGTAAATCTTGGAATTAACTTTATCTAACTACTAATAGTTTAATTTAACTTCAGTTTATCGTTAGTCGTAAATGGTTTATAGGAGGTAGGTTATGCATGTGGGTGAGCAACCCGTTGGAGTTTAATGTCCATTTAATCAATTAAATCTAACATTTTGTACTGTTCACTGCGTTCACTGCGATTCTCTAAAGTCTTGTGCATTTTTGCAGCCCTAGTACCTTAAGAACT
The DNA here is from genome assembly GCA_963576755.1 of Noctua janthina. Lineage (NCBI taxonomy): Eukaryota > Metazoa > Arthropoda > Insecta > Lepidoptera > Noctuidae > Noctua > Noctua janthina. Next base: position 15,392,463 of record OY755055.1, read on the forward strand.
GAATGTTAAGAATTCCTTGAAAGGTGTTGGTTCCATGTTATTGTTCGTGTAGTTTCAGCAATAATGGGCATTGATAAGGTGTCTGATTACTTCGCAGAGAAGTGTTCGGGTTTCATTTCACGCCATTATGGTCATGCAATGCTTGGAAGCTTGCTGTCAATATTGTGAGAACGTGTAATCGGAGGCTCGTGCTGCTACAGTAAAGTTATAGTTGTTGTTTTAACTACAGTTATTTTTGTTGAAATTAACCTTAATTACTTAAGAGGCCTTTGCCGTGTGGTCGATTAACATGCAAATATTTTTTTATGAACTTAGTGGCCTGATGATTTTTTTCCGTTTTTAGCCTTCTTTAATCAGGAGCCAATTTCCTATAGTATGTTTGGCCTAGCTCTGGTGATATGGTTGATTAAAACATCTAATGCATCACATGCTATCATTGTTCGTGGCAGTAACATTATGACTTAGGTATAAATTATTGATTCTGATATTCACAAACTTTTGATCAACTTAACTAAAAATTTTGCAGCAGACACATAACTTTCGGTACTTTTAATAACTTTTCAAGAGCATTGTTCAAAAGTTTTATAGGTATGTACTAGGTATTCAGATACTAAAGGTACCTAATTAAACAAGCAATAAATTTTGACGTACATAAGTAAGTACTATGCTTTGGAACTATGAAGTACCCACAGGAGGGCAATTACATTAGCAGCAGGTTCAACATTTCATTGTAAATTGAACATTAGTTTCCAGTCATCGTGAACATGAAAACTACTATGTTGTAGCATGCAGACATATTACCATTAAATAATGTTAACATCTACTCTAAGTTTACATTATTTCACATTATTATGTTTGAGCAAATTATTGAAGTAGTTACCATAAGATACCAGCAATATTTTTGCTTGAATGGGGATGACTATACTGAGATGTGGACTAGGGAAGTATGAAGTATGGAAGTAGAAGACATGCTGTGTCGACCATAAATAAGTTGGGATAAGGGCAGGAGACACCTGGACACCGGGAAGTGTGGCAGAAGAAAGGAGAGGCCTGTACCCAGCAGTGCGTGATTCCAGGCTTATATGATGATGATGAAGGGCAGGAGGATATGATGCGGATGATGATGATGAAGATACTAGTGTTACATTAAACACTCGATTGGATTATTAGAGTCGGCGTTGGTAAATCAAAATCTTTTGCTTTAGATGAATGTAATTTTAGAAAATGGGAATTTGTTATAAATCAAGTACAATCTGTTTAAGGGTGAGAAAGTGGTAACAGTTCTACTTAAGTAGGTTCCCAAGTGTTTGAACAAAAAGTAGTCAGGGAAGAAAAGAAAAGAAAACTTAAAAATAAACAAAGTAAAACCAGTATACTATTGTTTCTTAAATCATTCAAATATAACTACGAAGTTTTTCTTTATAATTAGTTATCTTAAATACCCAAAATGGATACTCCCACATGAATAGCGAGACAATTCAAAGTGATTACAAACACAACTTTCATTCTTGCGTCTTCCAGACGTATTCAAGTTGCAGTCGCGAAGCCTTGAGACTGCGCGCCTGACAGACGCAGATATAATATTCATTATTTCTATTACTGAACAACACTGACACCGACTTTAATGCACTAAATGTATTATTGTCGACGTCAGCAATGTCTGCGACGGTCTTATCACGTTTCGGAGGTGTTATTATTTATATTTGAGGACTGAATACAATACGTTTTTATTTGCTGGATACCATTTTCACTTTAAGATTTGTCTCTAGACTCTAGACTAATGGGGTAAAGATAACCTTCTTTCGTTTTTTTATGTGGTGTGATTTTTTAAATTCAAGTCCTGTGATAACGATCATAATTTTTAAATCCTATCCATGCAAACCAGTGACATTCAGCGGTAATGATGATGAATAAATTGAAAATGTTTGACTGATATTAGCTAACGAAAAATTTATGTCATTCTTGTTAAAAGTCGGTGTAGAACCACGAAATACTTTTAAAGCGATTGGAACTTGTAAGGTACTTAAACAAACACAGTTTTTTAATTTTGTAGTTATCTTCGTTTTTCCTGTGTAACCTGTATAACTTAAGTTGTTCCAAATAAAGTTTATTTTTATTATTAAACACGCCATGGTTGGCTCTGTACTTCTTCAACATCACAGTAAACTCTAAAATTAACCACGCAAGCTTTTAGCGGTCCACGTAATTCCTTATTCAAATAATGCAAATGGCGGTAATTAGAGGAACGATTTGAATACAGAAGCGTCGCGTTCACTTTGACGGCTGCGTTCGTGTCAAGCCGTTCGTCCGACGCCACGATTGAATCTGCTTGACCTATAAAGCTGGAATGACCCACGGAGTACGGGCGTGGGAGCTGAACTATTGCATGTCTTCCTTATTTGTGCATTACGGCTTACGGCATATAGGCACGTCATAAATAAACCAGAATTGAAGACGTTAATATGATTGAAATGCAGGTTAAGGGCATGCCGTGTCTATTTGTAAACTGTCAATCAAAGTTAATGATCTTTCATCTAAACGTCGGAAATGGTCTTGTTTTGTTTATTGCTAGTGCTTAGAAAATCGGTCAAATTAAAACAGCTAGGGTCATTCAATTACCTTCATCCTGATTTAAATAACTAGAACAGAATATATTGACAGAATACTGTATAAATATTTGAAAGAATAATATTTGATTGGATATTCTATCAATATAAATATTCTATGATATTTTTCAATTATGTACCAGAAACTTAAAAAAAAAAGGAAATCAAATATATTGAACCTAATGCAGTTACAATAATCGTAATATTCTTGGTCGTTGTTAGGATTTAGATCGTAAAATAATACAGCTATATCTAAAACCGGTAACGTACATATGTGACACACATAACAAGCCTTCAGTACAGCAGTGTGACAAGAATATAACGGACAACACAGCAACAGGCCAAATTGTGGGAAATAATGAATCACCATGTTGTTATCGTTTTGGGAAATTATTTGACATTAGTATTGTTGTTGACGTAAAACTAGAGACTGACTGACATGCGTGATGTGTATTTTCTCAGGTCACGTTTAGAGAGAGCTCTGAATGGGCGAAGATGGGCAGCTGAAATTACATAATATAGATAATTAGGCCAGCACTTCACAATCTCAGTCGGCCAGGCAAGGTTTAGTACTTTTTTCATGTGAAGGATTGTTTAGTTCGTAATAATCTGGAGTAGAATCGAAGTTAAGGGTTAACTGCAAAAGTATTAGTGGAACCGGTTGATGGCAATAGGCTCGCCACAAACATGCGATGGACTTAAATATAACTGACGAAATGTGGCTGTACTATTGTACCCTCAGCCTAACTAACAAAGCCTATGGCCGTTTTAGATCTTAACATGAAGGTGCTTGAATATAAAATTATCTGATATAGAAAAAAACTTGAGGCTTCTAGTTTGAGACTTGTTATGATCAGCTATTTCCGGTACATCAAGAGAATCGAATGCCACCTGTCATGATTTATAGACAATACTTCCTCCTTGTTTTACTGTTCGTAATTTTCTAGCTCATGTTTATTCCCACACGGGAAAAAGAGAGAACAAAGCTTTATTTTTTCTAACACAGTTGTAACGGGATCAAATCATAGTGCTAAGTATTTATTTACATGTTAACTTGAGTAAGTTAAACAAGTCTAGCATAATCAGCCTATAAGGTTCCCACTGCTGTGACACAGGCTTCCCTTATTTTAGAGCAAATGTTTTAATTTTTTAATGACAGTAAATGTTTTAAATCGAAGTGTTCGAAAGGGTTTAAAATGACTCATACGACGGCACGAATGATAAATGATGAATTGGACGGCACGGTTGGCGCAGTGGCTGAGCGATCGGCTGCTGCGCCGATCGATCAACCACTGCGACAACCATACGCAAAAAAAAAAAAAAATTGGTGACTCCGTCCTAGAGTGTAAATGGAGGTACTTAATGCTGTTCCAAAAACAATGGCACAATAATTGATATCGGAACTTGCGTGTCCTATTGATTGCTCATTAGAGGAACTAAAGGACGCTACTGAAGGCGCCATATTTGCACCAAGTTCCAGGCCTAATCAATTTAGATTGCCATCGATATGCTAAAAAAAAGTAGAATTAAACGGTCGTTATGAGTTTGACAGTTGGTAAAACTGACCGTTTTTTTTTCGTTCGAAATACGAAACGATTCCTTATTCGAAGCCAGCCTGTTTGCACCATTCTAAACGTTCTCGTCATTTGATGTAACTGACCCTAGTAATTAATTCAAGTGCGCTGTACCTACAAACCAGTTATGATATCAAACGAATAGAGCATGACGCGCGTTTAGGTCTTAGAAAACGCTAAATGTATGTTTTCGTCTTGCACTAATGCCCTTTTTAATTGACGGTTGGTTCAACACATATGGTGGAAATTCTAAAAGTGCAATATCAGGCATTTGTTCAGGGGGTTACTTAGTGTTCGTGAAAACGAAAATAAGTCTTCTGTACTGTAAACTACAACATGTATTATTGCCTACTTTGCTTAACATGGGTTTCATTCGTGTTTGCACTATTAGCGCCAGTAGCTAGTGTGGCTACTACAGTTTTGGTTTCACCGTTACAATAACAACAAGCGAGAGTAAATACTTACTTTTTGTGTTTCTCCTCGAGCTGTGTCTTTATTTACTTCGGTCATTCTGTATCGTGACTTCTATTTCTGAGACATTGCCTATTGCCTAGTTTGCAACGCCGCCATTTTGGGTTTTCAATAGAACTTTACTCTGTCAACAACAGTACCATGTCGATGTCATTCACGCGCCAAAAGAACGATGGCGCACTATACTTAGGTACCAAATTGCAATTGATACTTGAATATGAACATCGTATCTAAAACGGACCTAGATATCTCTTATTTCAACGAATTTATTCCAGAACTTCTCCACTCCTCTGCTCCAACAATAGGTGCCTATTTTGTAGAAACTATTAGAAATACGTAGAACCGTTGTTTTCCTTTAAGAGGCACCTACTTGCCAAACTAAGTGTTTGTTCAGGCGGGGTCAATCCACACCTGGCGAGTTCGATTATGAAGAAGAATAGAACGTCATCAGGCGAAATGGACGCTAGTGCTAGTTCACACGACTATTATACGAGCTTTTATAACGTTCTATAACAATGAGTTTCTAAAACATGATTTGTTATTAATTAAAAACAGTAAAGAGGCGTAAACAGAAACCTACTTTTGAAGATAAAATATGCCTAAAATAGTCTGAGACGCTTTAACGATTTCTAAGCCTAGCTTTTCAAAAAAAGAACAAATATTTTCATGACAGCGAAGGCATATAATATGCATGATTTCTCGATCAATCAAAATGTAAAAAAAAACACTCAGTGTGATTCCAGCGCGCAAAATTCCAAACATAAATTCAAACGAAGCTTAATCCCTGTGCACTATCGCGGCACAGGCACTCACTCATCCCGCCAGTGGCCAGTCACAAGGATTTCATTTGTCAATAAATAATAATATGCTGCAACCTGTCATTTACCGACATACCATGCCTTCCCTAATTGACTTTGACAGCGCAAAAAGAACGATAGCGGACGCACTTTTTATCCATTTCTAAATATAGGATTCCTAGTCAACATTTCAAGGAGTAGCGACCCTAATCGCAAATGAAACTAGTCTCATCTCTTCATATCCGCCATTATAGATCCATAGACAAGATAGAAACTCTTTATACCAGCGAGTGGAATGCGTGTTCACATATTGGTTCGAGAAGACCAGTTCTTAGGAAGGTAAGGGCGCTTGCCAATATCGGTCTGATAATTGATTTTCTAATTTCTTGGCGCCACTTTTTATTCACGAAGAAATATTAATATTGTAATGGCGCTCAATTGATTCTTGGGACTGATATGGTTATGAAATCGATACGTATGGTTATGACATCGATTTAATTTATGAGGTAAACAACAACAACCAACAACCAACAACTCAACTCCCCAACTCAACAACAACAACACAACAACAACAACAACAACACAACTTCCCAACAAAACTTCCCATCAACTCAACAACAACCATGAAAACCCAACCAACTTCCCATGAAAATGACGAAGTAACAAACAAACCAAGCAACCTAAACCAAACCCTGGTTGTAAGCACCGGAAGTGCGAGGTTGAGAGGCAGCCGGTATTTTTTGCCATACGTGAGGGGAGTGACAGATAGGGTTGCCAACATTCTTCGAAAATGGGAAAGCCCGGTTTTTACAAAGTGGACTGCAGTTGCGGCAAGTCTTATATCGGTCAGACGAAACGTACGGTGGCTTGTCGAATATCGGAACATATCAGGGCGGTGAAGAACAACGACACTCAAAAATCAGCCATAGCTCAACATCTCCTGGAATCAGGATCAAACCACTGGATTGAGTTACATAACCCTCAGGTCATCTCGACAGAACGCCACTATATTCCTAGACTCGTCAGAGAAGCTATTGAGATCACCAAATATAAGAATTTCAATCGGGAGGATGGGTTTCAACTGTCGAAAGCCTGGAAACCAGTGGTCCAGCTGTGTAAAAAGCAGAATAGTGCCGAAAAAAGTTCGCGAGCAGACGCAGTCAGTTTCGTGTGTCGGGAACAGAATCGAGTTGTGAGTGACAGTGGTAGCGGTACTGAGTGCAAAAAACGAACAAGAAAGAGGGTAGACCGATTTGTCTGCTCATAAACACCCACCCGCAATAACTTCAGTTTATCCGTGATCAATGGTGCTTGCAACAGCGCCGAAATATCGGGAACTCAAAGAAAACAATAAACATGGTAAATATCCCGTCTTCTAGTTATAATAGTAACAAACAAACTTTCATCCTAAATTAGTGCCGTTTAGTAGATGAATTTTCAAAAGTCATTCCTTAGTCATCTACGGTGTAACTTTTTTATTTATTTTTTTATTAAAAGATGTTCTTGAATTAATTTTATGCTTCATTGTTAGCAGATGTATGATCTATTGACAGTAAATAATAACGCTGAAAGTCGTTTCCACGTCACTTTTATTTAAAACACATTTTTTCGCGACAAGTAAAATGAACTTTAAAAAGTTTTCGCCAAGAAAATGTTAAGTTTACCTACATAAAATATTTCTATCAGTATTCCTAGTCATCTAAGTAAAATTCTACGGTCGTTAAATTTTGAATTAAAGTTATTTACAAAATAATATTTATTTGAAATATTAATAACGTTTTCCATTTTCATTTTCTACATTTTCTACAATTTTCAGAGTCAAGCTTAGACCTCTATGTTTTGTGAACCTCTTTGTAATCTCAGCCATTTAGGTATGTGTATGTATGTGTGTTGTGTATCTGTTTAATTGTGGGAATCAATTAACGGACTCTTCTCTGTGTCAGTATGCTAAGATTTGAATTCCGATTTGATTGCAATTACTCGCGCCGGAGATACGGTGAAGTAGGGGAATACTTGGCCTGAAAACATGAGTAGAATTTCTAGTGCATTTTCAACAACTTCATTACCTATTATTTGGTAAATTATTACAGATGATACCTAGTACCTAGTTAGTAGGTGCTGTTTAGGCTATATTACTGAGATAAGCATCATAATCTTCTAAATAGTTGACTCCGTAATCTATACAGTTTCATCTGCAATTAGTCAGATAAATCGGTTAAGTAGACTCGCGTGTATCTCGCAACGAGGCATTTCGGACTATTCATATGCAATTGGATCATTCAGTTTTTTACACCGATCCGTCTCACGATTATTGGCTATAAATCAAAAGCTATCTATATATGTTATTACGGGCTTTAATAGCATCATTACCATAACGAGTTGACTATCGAATTTCCGCTCAGCAAGTGGGTGTCAACAAGTTAGCGGGACACCGGGCCCTTATCAAATCAACAGCATCAACAGAACCAGTTCCGAACAAATCGGTCCGTTACGCAATGAAAAAACATCGCGACCTTGAAGTGCAGGCTCCTCCGCTCCAATCTGTACGATGCAAATATGCGGCGTCCGACCGGCCGGCCGATCGTCGGTAACGGTAACCCGATAAAAAGCCGATTGTCCTTTCATGGGTTCTGTGCTATATTGTGGATTTATGAGGCTTTCTCGGCCAGCTTTCCTTTTCACGTTGTGAACGTAAGCTGGTTCGTCCCAGTTAGTTGTAGTTCGACGGTGAGTTAGTATCGGGTTATATCATGCTCGCCTGTTAGTTTAATCGCTCCATTAGGCGATGCCGCCGATGATGTACTGAGCGATTAGTCGGTGGTCGAGCGTGCAGCGTGCAACATGCTGAGCCTGAAGTAACGTGCGCACGTAAGACTGACGGCGACCGTTGTTTCAAAGTAATCATCGTTCTCCGTTGTCACTAACGATCAGTTTTCTTTTAGTTTTGAGACGTTAAGTAAAGGTGTGTACAGTTTATTTCCAGCCGAAATCAATTTAAAGCGTTTTGGAACGCATCCCGTTAAGAAGAGATGTGTAATTTACGTTTCTGGGTCACGGTGATTCCGACTGAATCATTTAAATCTTCCAAACCTCAAGCCTGCAGGTGATCTTGGAAAACTTGATAGGTTTACGTTAGTAGATAGGTACACGATACACGATGAGCTAACAGTTAAGCTATGTGTGAGCTCCGAATCGTAAAAATTCAAGTTTTAGCAAATCTATGACTATCATTGAAACTATGAGCATTAGATCAACATCATTTAAATAAAACAACACTAAAAGCTTGTTAAAATTTCGTTAAGAAGTGCAATCATATAGATACAAATTGCAAGCTGCATTAAAACCTTCTAGAATATACGAAACTATCTATTTTTTATGTAAAAACAGAATGTTTAATTCATAAAACTGCTACTGCATCGATTGGCGGCAAAAATTCAATAGTGCAGAGGTTAGTGGGGCGAAAATCATCGATTTAGCTCGAAAATTTAATTCGTTCTAATGGTCTAAATGAAATAGAACGTGAAATATCCGCCTGTCTATTGATTTGTTGAACAAATATCGAATTATAAGAGGGAATATTTATTGCGTTTGTTTTTTCCGGTTCTGTAGTATCGATTTGCATTTTAGTTTGGTTCGAAGCGATTTCTTTCATGTCGCGTCAATCATTATTCAAATCGATTTTTTGTCATCGAGAGGAAATTACTCGGAATGATATATCTGTGTCAAGAAGCTAATGACCGAATCAGTGCCTGCTTCATGATTTTATGCAGTACTTTTGCGATTGATTTCTATATTTTCCCACAATATTGCGTTAGTATTTTAAAGAGGAATGGAGCAAATATTATGCTTTGGCGTTTGTTAAAGTAATACCTAAGTTTGCGTTGCCAATCATGCTTAGTAAAACAAACGCTCATATGTAAAATATGTATTGTATATTGAATGAGAATCAGGTTCTGAATGCATTGACCGCACTAGTATGCGGTCATAGCACAATACAATCACAGAGAAATGTTTTTTATGATTAATATTGTTCACGATATTTCGCTCAGGTCTAGTAGAATTTCATACATCTACCTACGCCCACGTTTAGAAGACGAAGAAAGAACCGGCTCGTAGGTAATAAGTGCCGGAGTCGGTCTATTGATGAGTGACCTTTTTGTTAGGTACATACAGAGGCCCTCCGTGTCGTCGAAAGAACCTTAAGTAAATTCCTAACGGGTAGTCAAAAACCCGAAGTCTGACAAGCAATCTTACCAAAGGGCTATCTTGTTACCCAGAAGGCAACCGACTTTTAGGTCAGATAGGCAGTCGGTCCATGTAAAATATTGGTATTCAGTCGCATCCGGTTAGACTGGACTGCCATCCCTACACAGTTGATTGTGGTTACCGTGGTTGGCGACCTCAATTAGAAGAACCCAAGTATACACTACTGCATGTTCATAATTATTCATTATGTTTTAGAAGAAATATTAGATATCCTGCTTTCGAAATTAAAGCTTGTATCAAACTTCATACCATATCGTAATGCGTAATCAACGGACAGTGAAGAGACTGTCCGCTGGTTAGGGCCCATTCCGTTGTAAAAAAATATGATTGTGGATTCTTAACAATAGACCACGTAGGTTAGCTCTTGTATAAAAAAGCAACAAGACACAGAATGTCTTACTAAATAAATAATAGACTCATCTGATGATATTTTTTTGTGAATTGACGTGCATTTGACAGTGATTGGCTATTTTTTGTTCTTTATTTTTTTTTGTTTGTAACTTTGTCACCAGACATTCAAAGTTAATTACGAGTATGTCTAACGGAAGTGTCGATTCAATAATAGACAATTTTGACAAGCTATAAATATAAATAGGTTTTGGATGTAATTTATCGCGATATCGCTCGGTTGTAAACCGTGTACTAGAGCTTAATTAGTGTTCGAAGTCAACAAGATCTTAATTTACGCTGACTTTAATTGGTTGTATAAATGATTTAGCTGTGTTATTCCTCTTACCAAAAGTCTGAAGATATCTGGACTAACTGCTCAAAAAAAAAATAGATTTCTTATTCCAAAGGAGACAATAAGGAGGCAAAAAAACACTATTACTTACTGCTGTTTTAAACTAGGCATGTTTTCTAGAACTTTTCTCTTCAACAGGATAATATAAGTTCCGGTAAACCGTAATAATAGAATATGTTCCACAACAAGAGTCTAATTACTTTAACAACGCAATGTTTTACGTTTCCGTGAGAACGCTGAACATGAAACGTGTAAAAGATATACGAGTATTTGCAGACTACTTGACGTCGGTACACGATATCCTTTGCATATAAAAACAGAAAAAATCTTCCAAAATGTTTCCTCCATAACGGTACATTTAACGCAAAACTCAGTAAAGATAAAATCTATGTGACGTCTCCTAGTATTAATTTCCCGCGAACTAGGTTCATTGGTATGGTAGGACATTGATCACGAAACGCATTGAATGCTAATGTCCTTTTTAAAAATCAATTCTCACATACTCTATGTATATAAAACAGTGTGGAGGGAAATATTTAGATTTATAGACGAGCCATCGTACATACGACGAAATTCTTAGGAAGCACGGTTTGTATGGACATACCTGAAGCCATTTTGTATGAGAATTTGGACGTTTTAAATGTTTTATAGCTTTTGCTCACAATGGTCGATGGTTGACATTAAAATGTGCATTGATAGATTCTTGGTTTGCGAATAGAACGTTGGATGATGCAAGTTGCAATAGTAAAACATGTGGTGACTAAGAAATATTTTGGTTTAAAAAGATCATAATTTACAATTTAAAAGAACTTGACATAGATTTAAGCGAAACTGAAATATTATTTATAGCAAATATACCTGACATAGTCCCCTGTCATTGACGTCCTCTAATGTCCAGCCTCCGCTCCGTGAGAAACTCCAGTACATGATCACGTAAAAAGCTAAATAGAACGAGTTAGATTCCGCGCAGGCGCAGCTTCTGTTTGTTTTGCAGTTATTGAGTCATTATGGCGGTACACACATAAGAAAACCGCTTTTTTGACCGTTCTCCAAGATAAATAAGTAATGGTAAAACTAGGCTTTAATGCCTTATAGTTCGTTCTTATTTACTTAGGTAATGGAAGGGGTATTAGGAATACAGATACGGTTTGATGGATCGATGAACTTAATATGGCCGCTTTGGATGATGCTGAAGAAGAAGACAAGGGTTTTTTTAGCGAAACTTTTGAGGAATTTCTGTCAGTGGTCGAAGGCCTTGTCCTAACCGAAAGTGGCAGTCATTAGGGTACGTGATCGTGGCTTTCGTTAATATGAATTTAAAATGCTAGCGCAATCAACCAAGTTGCATTTGACAATCATGCATTGATTTAAGATTGCAACTAGGACCCGGAGGGGGTGATCGATTCTCCATCTATAAAACTTTAAAACCTTTACAGAACAAGGTACGGTACTTTAATTTACCACAACCATCAAAGGTCATAAACAAAAGTCACACTTTATCAAACTACCAAGATATGAAGCTATACACCATAGCTATCCCCTTCAAACCATGGTACTTGCGATGTAATGATAGTGTTATGGTCCTATATGGTCAGCTCATGGTGTCCAAACACCCAATTGTTAGAAGCTGTAAGTTCTTTCGTTGTTATGGTACCTCCAATTTCGCATCAAAGTGAACTTTATTCTCTTAGTCGTAAGGTGTATGCTGTTCAAGGACTGTAGATAAAGTCCGCAGGCGTTCGGCTATGCGTCGGGAGGACTCGGGTGTTGCGTCCGCGTCGGTCAAATGGTTATTGTAACATTCTGCGCGCGCGCGTAATGTTACGTCGCGTCGTTGTCCGCTACTACCTCGTGTAGGCGACTTCCGCGTGTTTCATTATATTTGAGAGTATATTGGTAATGGTGAATTAGTGGAGAGATTTACTACTGCGATAGTTTTTGGTGAAGTAAGCTGGAATTTTCAGTGATGGTAAAAAATTCCTCGAAAACGTTATTTTATACTGACTTTTGACCGCGGCTGTGGTCGCGTTATGGTCCGAAATTATGCCACTAACGTTTTAAATATAGCCGTTGACACTGGGATAATGTAACTTCCCATTAATGAAAGAATTTTCGGAATCAGATCAGTATTCCCGAAGATTACCCACATTAAAATTTAAAACATCCAAACTTTAGGTACGTATTGATGGAATTCGTGGCAATGGCCGATGTTTTACTTGTAACAAGAAGAGAGCAAAAGCATCTCTCATTAATTTCTCCATACAGGGAAGTCAACGCCTATAAAATTAGAGCCATCACAATTAATCAAAATACCTGTTCAAATATTTCATTCAACACCCACAACAAATCAAATAAAGACGTTTCGTGTTTGTCGAACACTCTACGAGTACATGCAGCCCGCATACCGTAACGCTAATAAACACGAATACACAAACAATGTATGAATTTCGTGCAAACTTCGATAAAAACTCGCCAACTTTTAGAAAATTGCTTGTAAACTGAACCCCTTGAGAAAGTCAACGAGGCAGAATGAAGTGTTGTCTGTGCGTAAGTAGAAAAACAAAGTTGAGTGACCACAGGGGGCAGGCGGGGAGTACTGTGGCCACCCGACCCCGGGGTGGTACCGTTTACATTAAAACTAATAATTGTATACTAGAAGGTTTTCATAGACGTTTTTATGAGTCAGCTACTGGGCCGCGTCTGACTTTTCAATGAACTGCTATTAGAAATGATTGGTATGTATTTATGGACAGTGGCCACCCAGACTTGCTTATGTTTATGGTGCTGTTGGCATAGCTTCGCTAGGTTATCATTTTCCATCATCCTAGCTTCACCTTTTCCCAACTACTTGAGGATCGGCTTCCAGTCATACGAGATTCAGCTGACAACCAGTATTAACATGGAACGACTGGCTTTTTAATCTCGATAACCTAGTTACTGGGCAACACGAACACGATACAGTTTAATGAGTGTCTCTTAAGAATCTCAATGAAAACTTCTGGATTCCTTGAAATACGGTAAAATTAAACCCGTCATACTCTCGCTCACTTACAGGGAATAGAAAATCTAAATAACAAAATAAATGGCAAGTATGCTAGTTCGCTACTGGTGTAGAATTAACCATAGACAGAAAATACCGGGAAACCGTCATCGGACATGGCAGAAATAGAATCCTATTAACTTTTTACATTTGTATTTTGTTCATAAAAATATAATTAGTGAGTCTACGTTTGTGTTCGTTTTATGAACGTCATTTTACTATGTAATATCGCCAGATTAAAATTCCTTATTTGATGGTCAAATAATGTCAATTTTATCATCAATCTGGTGAATCGGGTAACAGGGTGTTAAAAGCATACTTACTCGTAATTGGTTCAAGAGGTACCTAGGCTGATGTTGAGTACCTTTGCTGCTTGAATGTATAAGTATCTTGACATAGGCCCACATGGTACATCTAACTTAAGCACATTAGTATCCTTAATCACAACTTCTACGGGAAGGAAGAAATGACCAGATCTTTACCGGAGAAAACACGTCATTCCTAACGCTGTTTCCCCAACCATAAACAGACGACAAATTTCACAAACCAGACAGACTATTTTTAGTTTCTAATCCAAGAAAAAGTAAGAATTATCTGAACTATGTGACCTTACGATTGCAACAAACTGAATGCACCACTGCACGCCTTATCATTTTATTGATCTTTAGCCGGAGATAAGCTTTTCACTGGTGAAAGTGATTTTATTGGCAGAATCTAGATTCTGCCAATTGATACAAGACGAAAAAGAAGAAGTAGAAAAAGCCGCTTTGGATGGTATACATGTCTGATTAAGAATTAAAGACGAAGGTGGGGTCGTTTCGTGTAACGACAGTGAATTCACTGTCTAGCCAATTGACAGGCATTGTGTGGGGAAACAAGATCGATTTCTCGAGCCGTAGATATAACGAGCGAACTTTTTTCCGAATTAGAATAAAAGCATCGTAAACAGTTTCGTATTGGAGTTGAATGACGCTTTACACTATATTTCTTGTTATTTATCTGCTGCTATTTGATTAAATGGTTCGGTTGTTGTTTGTTTTCGTTCAGAGTTTAGATGTAACCGAACTTCCTCGATGTTTTTTTTAACATTTCTTTGAAACTGTGTGTTCAGATTTTCCGTCTTGCATATTTATTTTGCCACGGAAGCTAAACAAGTTTTGTGTCATTATCGCTTGCGTTAGCTACGAAGAAATTACTTTCTCAGTTTTCTTAAAATAAACTTGATTACATCAGCTAAAAATTATAGAAAATGTTGATAGTCATGAATCTATCAAAACAGTTTCTCATTTTAAAGCAATTGGTTCGTTTACTGATAACTATCGCTCGGATCAAGATCTGCTCGTTACATGTATTTATGAACGCAGCGAAAGCTATCAGGCTACCGAACGAGTTGATCTAGTTTTAAATCGATTACGTTGAATCGATTTAATTGTGTTTGAAGTCGGTCTCGTGTCCGCGTGTTAATGATAAACAAACAGGCCTAATGAAGCAATTAAATTGTATTTGCAAATTAAAAGTAAAAAGATCGATTACTTTCTGGTGTAATAAATTAAACAGTCGGTATATATCTATTTGAGTAATAAAATGATTTCTAATTGTGGTTGGCGTAAGCGTGTAATTCAATATGTAATTAATTAAAACTAATTCATAAGGGGGAAACACTAGCTCGAGTAAATAGATAGCTATTAGTGCCTATCTTAAAGGCATAAATATTCAACACAATTGAATCTAGAAATTTATTTAAGGCTGGAACTAAATTATGTACATATTGATCCCGAGACCACCGACACGCGATTGACATAAGACATAATCTAGTCGCATTACTCCGTAATTTTCTATTTTATAAAAAAACTAATTCGTGGAATCAATTCCATTAGTACCGACAATCAAAAGAGTTGGCAAGCTATCCGCCGGGCACCGGACGCGATGCACGTGCGTGTGCTGCTGATTTGTATCCTCTGGTCCTTCGAGCCGGATCAATGATGTAATTGTGCATAGCTTTAATTTGACTGAAGATTAGGTAAATCAAAGTAATGGTTTTCCATCATTTGGGTATATATTATTTATGCTTGATATTCCATATGAAAATGAGACTGTCAAATGATGTTTAAGGTTTGTTTATAATTAAAAAGTTCTAGACGTGAATTCTGTCTTTCTACCTACAACCAAACTAAAGTTCAAAAGCATCAAAAAGCTAGTAAATTAAGACTAATAACTGGCGCGAAACAATACATTAAAGTGTCAGTGATGTCAGACACATAAAGCACGGCACAATGCTGCTATCAGCCGGCGGATCAGAGACAATAACAGAGGTAGACCTCATAAAGTGCATGGTATCTTGTGGCGCATCTAATTCATTTGCTGTATTAGTGGTGCCATTTGTAGGATTATGAACATATTTATGTGTTCTTTTATGCAGGATTGCAAACTTAAATAAGCCTTTTTCTGCGATGAGTTAATTTTTTAAAGGAAATCTTAAAAAAAAACATTATCGCTTACGAAACTAGAGAAGTGCTGTTATTTTGCTTATAGCTCATTATTTATGACTCAAGTCAAAATGAACTATGATACAATTTGTAATAAATTCACTTTCCCTCACTTTAAATTATTCATAGCACTTAAAAACCTATTTATCACAGCCATTACAATTTCCAAGGCCATAACACCAAGCCCTGCGAGAAATAAGCTTTAACTAAGTACACTGTGCTTTAACTAAGCTAATAAACTAACCGAGTTTCATATCAGGTGTGATTGACCCATCTGTGCTTAACAAGAACATAGCTTAGATACTAGTTAGCAAACTGGCTTCTCCAAGTATTGACAAGTGACTCTAGTATAGGGTTGCCATTTCGCAATTTAAAAACTCCTGACAAAAAGTGATTTAATTTTTAATCTTTATTTTTTTCTGTACTTTATTGTTCACCTTTTGCTGATTCCGGTACTAAGGCCCGACCAAATCCTAGTCAGTAAGTTGAAAATGTTCGGAAAATGCACGTGGAAGGTAACCCTAGTCTAGTAGATTATAATATGGGTAAGACTGAACGAAGAAATCCAGTGGCGCAGGCAATCAATGCATCTTGCTTCAAGAAAAACTAAGGGATATCGGCTTGGCTTGAATACTTGTAGGTGCTGTTTTTAGAGTTTTTAGCTCGTTAACTTGCCAGTTACATTCTTGGAAAGAAAACCAAGAAATATCAATAATAATATAGATGGCGCTATGATAAGATGGCGGCATGATTTATATTATGGTGAACAAGAAGACCAACTAGACTGTATTGCCTTACTGCTAAGCATTTTCTCCCTTATCCACAAGAATCTGTCTTTTGCCTTTGTCGGCCTGTCCTTTCGATAGGAGTTTAGCTCTTCTCGAAATCTTCGTCTTGGTCTGCTGCGTTGACGTCTAGCATTGAATGGGACCCACTTGGTTGCTTTTTTACCTAAAGTATTCAATCAGTTTCCGATATAGTATAATCATCCACAATATTTGATTACTGCCAGCGCTGAAAACACGAATGGAATCCAAATAACTGAACCAAACTCGTTTAATTTAAAAACTAAATCCAAAACAATACTTCTTACTAAGCTTCTTACTAGCTCTACAAAAACCATGTTTTACCACCACGCGCGTCACACCACGGCTGCGCGTGATTAAATGCGATTGGTATGCGTATGCGCATTCACGACAATGCTGCAACGCCGCCATTAACAGACCCCCAGCAAGCGCACGATGAACGCGAATAAGCGCAAGCAATTATCATTTATCGATACTTATTAGTGTAATCGATTCCTCTGCACCCAGGCAATGTGACATTCTATTGGATACATTTTTGATTTTTTCCTCAAAAATCAATTTTGTTGGCATAAAATACCGAAAAGCTCAATCTTATTGAAAGACGTTGTAGAAATACGAAAGACCTTGAAAGCGATAGACTAATGTCTACAAATAATAAACTCGAAAGAGAAATTATGAAAATTACGGATGGACTGAAAACTGATGTTGTAAATGAAAAAGAAAATGCTTTTATTCAAACTTACAAATAAGTTTAGATTTTGCATTTTTAGAAGATGCCCAATAGCTACGTAAGTTCGGAAGCTTCACTTACTGTTAATGTTTGTCTTTCATGCAGCATCATTTACTCGAAGTCAATTAAAAATTAAACGTGGAATGAAACAAAAATGAACATTCACATTCACTCGAGTGATCCATTCGCTTACTGGAGCGTCAGATATCTCTTTAGGCAATGTTGCAGTAAAAATCCCACTGAAACATTTATATTTCTGACCAACAATTATTCTAAAGCTATAATATAGTACTAAAACACTTTCAAAAGTCACAACATGTCCTGCAATAAGCTCCCTTATTGTACTGCTCACGAGAGGTTGCACAACAAAGCCCCATTGATATCTCAATGAATCACCGGGCAGTTCGCTGGAAATGATCGGAATCGCCGACCGGTCTCCATCCACAATACAGCTGACGCATATGGCTGGTATGTAGGTAAACTGGATCGTTCTTATGTGCGATATTGTGGAGCCAAAGGAATAAAGATTAAAGGAATGCTTGGTAGTGAAAACAGAAAGGAATGCTTGGCAGTCTTTTATTTTACAACTTCACACGAAGTTCTGTTTTAAGCTTTCACGGTTTACAACTAAACTTATACTGTCACTTGTAGTATAAGTTCACACAAAGTGGTTGCCGGGAACATAAAAGACTGGCAAGAAAATGTTACAAGCAGAAAGTAGGTTTAATTGACCGAAAGCAACCTCTAACCCCGATAAAGAAAATGCTGTCGGAGAAAAAGCTCAGACAACAAAAAGAAAATCTAAGAAATAGCCGCCGTGATAATAAAGCTAGAACTTCACTTCCTGATTAGCTGGAACGTCGTGTAGTTTACGATGGGTACACGCCTAGTTGACCCACTGCGGGATGATTAAGTCAGGTTCACACATTTCGCAGTAATGAGGTATTCGGTCATGTCGGCCGTATGTACATTTGCGGGCCCGCGCTAAGTGGGTACAGTCGTATGGCTACGTTCCCGCTAGGTCCGGTCGCCGACCTCGGCCGCCGGTTTGGCCCTGTCCTTGTGTCACCAACTTGAAAATACTGAAACCAGTTGCTTTCGTCACACTCATGATAATGTTATTCGGAATCAAACAAATCCGTTTGTGTGCCACAAATCGTGATCGAGCGGTTGGGTTTAACATACTTACGTATCATGGAGGGAATGAGGAAGATTCCTATTTTTTTTTAAACTGCGTTCCGATCTACGTATTAACAAATTAAATCATTAAAACGCTTCTTAAATATTTCCTGCTAGGTCAGTCTTCGTTTAAAGACAACTATAATTAGTACAAAATGCAAATTTACTCAAAATTAACACACATGACCAGTGGCCATCACAATGAGAAAGATTGGGTTGGTGTTGATCATGATCTGTAATAGATTCTAGGACATATGAATTAGTGACTTTATATGATCTGTGGAATTAATGGAATGCTATCAAATTCAGTTACGTATCTCACAGTTCTAATCATGTGTGATATTCTGGAATCGCCTATCAATCGCATTGTAATTTAATTTAATCTGTTCTAATTTAATTTCATCTATGTTATTTAATTTAATTTAATTCAGTGTAATCAATTTAGCTTTTACCTAATAGTTTTTTTTTAATGTTTTTCAAGCAGTGTATTTCTTGTTTTAATTATTTAATTGTGTAAATATCTCGCATAATGTAGTGCAGACTGTGCTTTTCTGTAATTGATGAGGCGCTTACATGTACATACTAATGTAACAGTGTCGTCATTTTTGAGCCTAATAATAAATTAATTAATTCCTAGTGTAAAGATCGAGATCGTCACGCTTACTAACTCACTTTGGCTTTGCGATCACTTCTAAATATTTATTTTCTTAGTACCTACATCAATATTAAGAGTCTATAAGCTCAATCAATCATTTGGTAATTGGTTACGTATCAATGTTATTTCAAGCAGTTACCTAATTAAGTTTTATTATACTTAGCTGATCTTCTTATTAAATTATTTGTCTGAAAACTCGCCAAAACAACCTCAATGTTTCACGTCGTTTGCAGATCTCAGAAACAAAAATCTTACAAAAATCCGCGATCACCGATTACATTGTAAAACGCTCCACCGACTCCATGCGGAACGGGACACATATCTCCTAAGACAATTCAATTGCTGCCGATGACACATCGCATGCTCTCACGACAGACGCACCATCAATTAGCTGTATTAACAATTTTGAAGATAGGAAGCTATGCCATTCGTTCAGCAGCGTGAAGCACCAAGTAAATTGAATAAATACCAGAGAATAATTTCTTGGGGATTTTTTTGTCGTATAAAGATACGACAAAAAAATCCCCCGTGTTTTTTAAACACACGATATTTTTTTTTGACAAATGTGAAGATAAAAAAACGGGACAATTTTCCCGCCTACAACAGAAATTAAAAAAGAAACAAACAAGTTCAACGACCACGTTCTAATTTTGAATGTAATTAAAGCATTTGCGCGCGAATCTGAATTTCTAATGAAGCAGTTGTTTGTGGTTATCTGTGATGATTTAAATATGGAACTCGTTAGCTTTTTTTTCTACTGACTGCACATGCTTCTGTCGAATTTGAGTGTCGTTCTACTCGTTCCGCTAGTGTGCCATAAAGATTGGCCACTTCCTTGCTAAAAATCAAATGCTAATTCACGAAGCTGACTTCTATTTTCAGACTACTTCGTTCTTTTAGCGTGTGGTCATACTCGTAGTTGGAACAAAGCCATCTTGTTTTTCCAATTTAATTTTCACCACATTTCAATCAATCGCGCCTTCCTGACAATGTGCTAAAATTCAAGCCAAAAAGGCCTAGTAACATTGTAATAACATGCTACATTCATTTTATAATCATAAGAAAGAAGATCATAAGTACAACCTTCTCAATTCACAACTACTCTGACAGAAGTTAGTAATTAAAGTTAGGCCCACATCGGGAGCTCCTCCTGGAAGCCTCGATCGTGCAGGCCTGGGTGTCATCACCAGTCAGGCCTGCCGACATCAATAACGAGGCGGGTTGGTTCCAGGAGGCCATGTCAGGGATTTGCGACGTGGCAATGCCCCGAGTTCGGCCAGGAAGCGCCCGGCGTCAGGTGTACTGGTGGTCGCGAGAGCTGACGTCTCTGCGCAATGCGTGCGTTGCCACGCGGCGCCTGTTCGCCAGGCATCGCATGCTCCGCATCCGCCCTCCGGATGCGGCAGCCATTGAGGCGGAGCTGTACGAGGGGTACAGAGTGGCGAAGACCGCCCTCCAAGAGGCTGTCCGGCGGGCCAAGAACTTGGCCCGCGAGGAGATGCTGGAGTCTCTGAACGCAGATCCGTGGGGGCGCCCTTACAAGATGGTGCGGGACAAACTCCGCACCCGGGCCCCCCTGCTAACGCAGAGTCTCCGGCCTGAGCTCGTGGAGGACGTGGTGAGCGCTCTGTTCCCTTCGCGAGGGGAGCATCCTCCCCCGCCTATGGCTCCGCCGCCGCGTGCGGTGCCGGAAGCGGACCACACCAATGACGATGACGACGTTCCGGAGGTGACTGGGGTAGACCTGAGAGTGGCGGTACGCAGGCTGAAAACAAGAAACACCGCCCCGGGACCCGATGGCTTGCCTGGCAAAGCCTGGGTCCTGGCCTCTGAGGCTCTCGGGCCCCGACTGGAAGGGCTCCTAAGCGCATGCTTGGAGAGAGGCCAGTTTCCGCTTCGTTGGAAGACTGGGAAGCTGGTCCTCATCCGGAAACCAGGGCGCCCTGCGGACTCTCCGTCCGCATACCGGCCTATCGTGCTGCTCGACGAGGTGGGCAAGCTCTTTGAAAGAGTCATTGCCAACCGCCTCGCCGGGCACCTAGTGGGGATGGGGCCGGATCTTGCGGAACACCAGTTTGGTTTCCGCAAGGGGCGCTCGACGGTGGACGCCATCATGCGCGTGAGAGCCCTCACGACGGGGGACGCGGTGTCCCGGGGCGGGGTCGTCTTGGCGGTGTCTCTTGACATCGCCAACGCCTTCAACTCCATGCCCTGGAGCTGCATTAGGGAGGCACTCCGGTATCACCGGGTGCCGACCTACCTTCGTCGTGTGGTCGGGGACTACCTGACGGATAGAGCCGTCATCTACCCTGGTCGAAGCGGAGAATGGAACCGGCGAGAGATGTCGTGCGGTGTTCCACAGGGATCGGTTCTGGGGCCGGCCTTGTGGAACATCGGTTACGACTGGGTGCTGCGCGCCGACCTCCCTACCGGCGTCAGTGTAGTTTGCTACGCTGACGACACGCTGGTACTGGCACAAGGGAGGTCGCACGAGGCGGCGGCCGAAAACATGACACGCGGGGTTGCGATAGTCGTGGAGAGGATCCGGCAATTGGGTCTCGAGGTGGCACTGCACAAGTCCGAGGCCATGTGTTTTTATGGGCCTCGGAATGCGCCACCGTCGGGATCCCTACTGACGGCAGGAGGGGTTTCCATCGGCGTCGGGTCGACGTTGAAGTACCTAGGACTCGTCCTCGACAGCCGGTGGAACTTCGTGGAGCACTT
Organism: Noctua janthina; assembly: GCA_963576755.1. NCBI lineage: Eukaryota > Metazoa > Arthropoda > Insecta > Lepidoptera > Noctuidae > Noctua > Noctua janthina. The sequence continues at coordinate 15,414,539 of OY755055.1, forward strand.
CCGACGTTTGGCTCCCAAACTGGAACGGACAGGGGCTGCCTTCAAGCGGCTCTTGCCCAACCTGAGGGGTCCAAACGCCTCCTGCCGGAGGCTATACGCGGGGGTCGTGCGGTCCATGGCCCTTTACGGGGCCCCGGTGTGGGCGCGTTCTTTGAGGCGGCAAGCCGCCCACTACCTGAACGCGCCCCAAAAGGTAATAGCCATAAGGCTAATCCGGGGGTACCGCACGATCTCCGGCGAAGCGGCTAGCCTCCTTGCCGGATTGCCGCCATGGGATCTGGAGGCGATAGTCCTCGCACGCCTGCACGAATGGCGCGCGGCGGCACTACGTCGGGAGGAAACTCCGCTGCCGCGGCAAATTGCTGTTCAGCGGACAGACCTCCGGCGTGATCTCATGGCGACATGGAGAGAGCGACTGTCGCAACCCCGTGCAGGGCACGCCACCATAGTGGCGATAAGTCCCCTCTTTGAGGAGTGGCTAGAGAGGCGCCACGGCGCCCTCACTTACCGCCTGACGCAGGTCCTCACCGGACACGGTTGTTTCGGGAGGTTCCTGCACCGAATCGGGCGGGAGGAAACGCCCGGGTGTTTCCACTGCGAGGATCGTCCGGAGGACACGGTGGAGCACACCGTGGAGGTCTGCCCCGCTTGGGCGGAGCACCGCCGTGTCCTCGTAGCGGCGATTGGCGGCGGCGATCTCTCGCGTCCGGCCTTGGTTCAAGCCATGGTCCGGAGCGAGAGGGAATGGGAAGCCGTCACCTCCTTCTGCGAAGCAGTCATGCTAGTGAAGGAGGTGGCGGGACGTGAGAGGGAAAGAACCTCACGTCCCAATCGCCGCGGGAGACGCCCTGGGCGTTGGGGGTCACGTGGTGGCTCCCGGCCACCGTAGGCGCGGGCCTGTGGACGGCGAGTTATGGGCCAGCTCGCCGTCCGGCCGTCTTATGACGACAGGCCGTGTCGACGGCGCGTTCGTGTTCCACGTGCGCCTCAAAGAGATGTCAGCAAATAAGTAGGGGTCCGCAAGGGCCGATGCCTGCCAGGGCTGCGGGACTGTTCGAAAGAGATACCGTGGCCCTGGAACACAAAGGGCAAAGAAGGAACATGGATGGGTTTTAGTCAGTACAAGTCTGACACTCCCTTCTGCTCCGCCCAGAGTGGGGGGGGTCATTTGATGATTTCCCATCCGGAAAAAAAAAAAAAAAAAAAAAAAAGTTAGGCCCACATACATAAATGAAGGCATTAGCCGCATTAGTGCTACTACATTGTCAGTGGACTAATAATAACAAACCAACGAGACAGCTAATAGACCGGGTGTCAGATCAGTGCACGACTCGCCTAAAATGTGTTCATCGTTGATCGGTATAATCGACTGCAGACTTAACGCTGTGGGCTCAGTTTCGAATTTTGCCATGGTAGCTGGTGAGAAAACTAATCATTTTTAATGCTATTGTCGGAAAATGGTGGTTTGAAAAGCGGCATTGATGTGGAGAAAATGCAAGGAAATGAATCAGCTAGTTATGAAATATGTCAGAAATGTTCAATCAAATAGGAAATATTAGAAATTCGTTAAATGACGACATCTCAGAATTCTCAGACTACGTAGTCTAGTAAATAGTTAGGTAGGTAAGAATAAAATCTATCGAAAGCAGAAACTTTTTCGAGATCCATTTTCTTATTCTTATCCATATATGGTATTACAATTATATTTGTTATCCACAAATACTTGCTTACTTATGTATAAAATTACCGTAAATTTTGAGACCGTCTCGTTATTCTAATAAAGATCAATATTTATCAGCTTAACGTCATGAATGCACTCATGAATAAGCTTAAAGTTTATTTTTAAATTCCGTTATAAGTTGTGATATCGTGAATTCGTGACCTATATTCCAACCGGTAGATAAACCTGTTGCATTATTTAAATTATTTGAATCACTAAAATTCAGAACTGGTTTAGTCGATTTTTAGATGAAGCATGGTGAATTGTAAACACCATTCCGTTCGCTATAGGTAGTAGTAAATAACTAGAATGTTTCTAATTGTGCTAGAAGCTTTGTAGGTCCAGGATCGAAGGATTACTCAGTGATCAACCAGGACGCAGCTATAAGTTGCGGATCGGCTACGGACACTGGCAGAGCGCGATGTCCGGAGCTGCCTGCGGCGGGCATCCGTCAGCAAAAGTTCCATACCCGCTTGACTGAATCTTTACACACGTGAAAAAGGGTACAATAAAATTCGCCTCTTCAAAAGGCCCGATTAAAAAAAAAACTTGATCCCATCGTGTATGCCAGCTCCAGCTTAGTTTACGGCTTTCCAGCCAGCATGAAAGCGCAATCAAAAAGAACAAATAAACGACAAGTTGAACTTTTCTACTGTAAGTAAAAGCGATGTTACAAATTGAGCGTAAACAAAATAGTAAAGTAACCGTTCAGACGTGAGTGGTGTGCTGCATCGGGCACGTAAAGCTAAACCGCCGACGCGAAGCAACTGAAGCAAGTCTGTATTGAATCCAATGAAATGCAACATCGATCGACGCGATTCAATGAATCATTCAGTAGTTAAAGGAACTCGAGTAACTCGACTAACTGTTACTACAAATTAAATATAATTGAGATAATTATTGGAAACGAAATTGAAGTTTTTGCTCGGAATGGGATTTTTGTACGTCCAAACTGTGATCATTCTTCAGAAAATATTTGATTGTTTCATATTATGTCTTACAGTTTTCTCGCGAATTCTTCAGTTTCTTTTTTTAGAGCAGTCATGAAACACTTTTCAATCATGTCTTGTTTTCAAGTCTTATTAATAATTATGGTAACATCAACTATGATTATACATAAACCGCTCTATAATTTATTCAGAAATAAATCAGTTTTCTGCCATGTACAAACATGTACACCATAAAAATTTCGAAATGTTGTTTGTGGTCTGCTCTTCTATTTTTAAACGAACAAAAATAAAGTGCAATGGCGACATCGTATAACCGCATAATTATGCGACATGACATGATAGGTGGCTCATTATAATTTAAATATTAGCATAACTTATTTGCTCAGACTACGGAACAACAGGACACAACGGGTTATTATCTACATACTTACCTGTCAATTAGGAGATATCATAAAGTAGATACAATAGTAGTCTTTAATTATGGACTTATGGAGTATGCACTTTCGGTAAAAAACATGAAACAAAGGACTACGCTGCAGGTTTCTTCAGATGTAAATCCTCAAAGTATGGGTGGATTTTTTCACAAGGTGAAAAGAAGGTAGAATAATCCCTTTGACGGACGGAAGGTAGAATCATCCCTTTGATAGTTAAGAGTCTGCGATTCTCCATACAAATGACGAAATCGAGGTTTCGTATTCCCTTTTTTTCTTTCCGAATAATGCCTCTAGACTCTAGAGCAATCATATTTTTTTCATAAAATCAAGGTCTGCTGTAGACACGTTCCTGTCATTTCCTTTTTTCCAGCAACTAATTAGTAAAGAAAATATCAGCGTCCAAAATTGACAAAGAATGCCCCAGGTTTACGGCCAGACAAATTCGAAAAGTTTTTAACATAAAAGAATTTACATAAACGTAGACAGAATCGGCTCAGTTTTTGAGGAGAAAAAAATGGAATACGAAACGCCGTACGCCCGTCTCGTCAAAATTTTTGTGACAATAAACGCGAAACTTTCAGGTGCAGAGCAATAAAATTAATCACGTTTTAGATATTACAGATTAGTTAAATTACAAACCGTGGCTTACAGTAGCAATAAGTACTATAATACTTTAAAGGTTTAGATATACAGGAAAAACAAGGATATCAAATAATTATTTTTACGAGCAAGACAAGTTTTCATTCTTATCTTAATTAAGTATGCCTGGATTACGAGCTGACTCTGTGGCATTCGCCGACATAAGTGATAGACTAAAAGCGCAGGCCACTCCGCCAGCTAGCGAGCGAGTGAGCGAGCCGGGCGAGGCATCGTTTCACCTCTTTTCATACTTTGGTTCACACTGCGAACTAACTAAGTGCCGTAACGAAGTATGAAAAGAGGCTCGCCCGGCGCCCTCGCTGGCGGTGTGGCCTGAAGGTGGGCTTAGTATGAACCCGCGGAGTAAACGTCACTTAAATTCGAACGATTATAAATAAAGCTGAAAATGCTTACTTGTTTTAAACATAATTATAATATAGTAAATATTATATCTGAAACAAGTATTTTCAGCACTTTATTGTCTATTACTTACTATTACGCTCGTCAGAAAAAAAAATGAAAATACTACATGATAGTAATATCTTCGATTCAAAACGGTACCTTACCGTCGTACGTTCGTGATGGGGCATCAGGATGGTTGCACAGGCCAGCTGGAAGACTCGCGGTCGCGGACCGCCTAAAGCCAATTAGATATAAATAAACAAATTTAAATGTGCGAGGGGAGCAATTAACATGGCAGAACCGGTCGAGTGCCCAGTGTGCCCACACGGTATTTATAAAAAGCTATTTCGAGAACGTACTGCGGAATAGGTTGGACAGGAGGACTCGCGGTACCATACATAAGCGAGAGTTCCTCAAACCTCTCTCGTATTCACGATCCTTTATAATACTATGTACTTATTTACTAATTCAGTAGTATAAGTATTAGATATAATATGCAGCAGTACATAAGGCACTTCGCCATTATTTTTAACAACAACACACTTATAAAATCGTTTTCGAAGCTTTTCGTTGACCTTTGACAATATTTCTTTCAAGATTAAGTGAACACAGGTTTTCTAGTGTATGAAGGGACTCTGATTAAAACCCTTCACACAATCTGCAACAGAATTATTGGTAAAGCACAGGGCCGGCGTCAGGGCGGGGACCGGGTGCATGGCAAGCGTCATCATAAAATACCCTTAAAATTAAAACACACTTTGTTTCAATAAAAATCATTTTAATAACCCATAATAACAGGCAGTAGTGGATGTGAATAATTTTGAAGTAGTAAAACGTCATCCGAAGCTCAGTCTCAGGTCCTCCCTTTACATGTTCCTAAGATAAATATAGTATAAATCATTTATGTATTTCTTAATACAGGATCTTCTTTATTGGTGGCTGATCCTGAAGGTATTAATCTAAATAATTATCAATGACTTCACTGGACGGTGCCTCCGGCATTGTCTGGGTTCTGAAACTGCTAAAGACTTGTTAAGATGTTTTTATAACCTTTTATGGACAAAATGGATATGAACACGTAATATTTATAAATAAAGGAGTTAGCAAAATATGCGATGGAAGAAAGTCATTAAAGTAAATTAATTTTACGGTTATCTAAGTAATAAGCAGAACATACTGTAGCAGTAGCGAAGGGTCAATTTTGTAAGAGGTAAGCCGGAGTACATATTTTTAATATGAATATATTATTTATGTCTATAGAATACTGACTGTGCCATTTTTCAAAGAGAAGCCGGTAGGAATCGAGTTGTATGGAACCTTCGCACTGCACTGTACTACACGGTATTCCTACTGATTTATTATGTTGAACTAAGCTTTCTTCCGTTCCTCGGTGCCTAGATTCTCTCTTAGCTATTTTTACGCCTTGCACTGCGTGTGGGTGTTAAGATTGAGTGCTAATTGGTGCCCAGTGGTGCCCTCTGAGCAATAGATGGAATCTTTACCGAAGAGGTTGTATCGCATTTTTATGCAAATACAACTGGCCAGTAATAAATAAGAAGTGCTTGCGAGATAACTATTCTTGATGGTCGCGTAGGCGGCACTGTGACAATTAAGTGAATGATAATAATATTCACTTTTATAGCTCTCCTGTAAGTGCACGCGAAAAGGAAATTTGTTTGGATTAAGTACGCGATAAGTAAACATCGGATTTATTGTTCAGCAGTCGTTATAAAAATACAGATTTTATATCGTCTCTTATTGAATGTTATTAAATGTTTATCCCTACTTGAAGTCAATAACTATTTTACTTACTTCCTTCGTGTTTATTACGTAAGAGTAAGACAGCTATTAAATAAAATAACTCTAATAGACACCAGTATTATTTTTATTTTATTTCGGTTATAGTTTCTACGGTAAACAATTGAGACACGATTTCTTTTCACTTAATCCTAGAGGTGTTATCTCAGGATACTTTATTTCTCTACTAAATGTCTAGCCTTAATTGAATGCGAAGTGAATAACAGGTTTCAGTTTCACTCGTTTTCTGATTAACACAATTTCTTAACGCGTATTTTTTGCGTACAAAGAGATACACTACATTTGAGAATCAATTACTGTCGTTCATTCGTTCTCGTTCGCGGGCGCCTCGAACGACTCTCAACTCTTACAAACATGGGAATAGGCAACATTTCCTCGCAAGTTTCTGTTTTACGAGAACTTATAAGGCAATTACAAGCCATTGTGGAGACACGACGAGTCAATTTTGAGCCACTGTGCGATCGACTGTCGTGAGAAAGGCAGAATACAGAATTTAATTTGCTAGAATCCTCGCTCCTGTAAGTAAATAAGGAACTTGTGATGACAGAATAAAGGGACTGCAGAGTTGCCAACAATCTAAGGATTTACATTCCTCTGCTACTTTTAAACTAGATGCTTTTAAGTCTTGAGTACATGACTATAATTGTGTAGTATTAAAATTAAAATATTACTGGGCAGAGCACTAATAACTGTCAAACAAGCATTATGCTGTGGGGTGCGTCGTCAGAATTCCTCCTCGTGTGCTTGATGGCTGCCGGTCCCTCTCGATACGTCTGGAGGGAATAGCAGCTGCTGGGCCGGTGCACCCTGGGCGTGGGCAGTATCCTTCCCCGAGGAATGGGAAAAGATTCTTATTCCTCGGGGAATGTTACTGTCCATGGCTAATATTCTGACATGGGAGGGGTCCATCTTGGACTTAGGGGGCGTTGCTCCGTGTGACCCTCTGAAAAGCAGAGGGCACAGCGGAGGAGCTAGGGCGGGCTCGGTGTGCACTTACCCTGCCTCCGAGCAGACAGTGAAGGATGCAGTCCTTCACTGTCCCCGTCGATATCGTAATCCCACCGTCGAAGTGTCGTGGAACACGTCTCGCGGCTTCGATTGGGACCGAGGGTCTTGGCTTAACCGCCCGGACCACGAGGTAGAAAACCTCTATAAAAAGTTACCCCGAATCTCAAGCGGCGGCGCACCGCGAGGAGATGTATGGCTGACGGGTTCCTTTGGAAAATCAGTCGCTAGTGCGAACCACTGCCGGGCCTGGCTATGGCTTATCTGGGTACAGGGGGCACTGCCCAGATGGACTTTTTATTTCCCCCATACTCGTGGGAACAAAATGGAACATATTTTAACCCAGAAAACGGCCGATAACGGCGAAGGAAGGGAGGAGAGGGATGCGGGGTCGGAGTCCGGCGCCGCATCCAACGATGTGAGCGCGGGAGGCTCAGAGAGCTCCCGGCGCGGAAGGCCCGGGGCAGCTGCGGGGAACAGGGAGTTCCTTCGCAAGCGGTCCAGGCCGGTAGGCGACCGAGAGTCGTCGTCAGAGGGGGAGCTGGCTTCGGCTCGCAAGATCCCCACCAGCAAGCGTGGCGGGATCCGCGGCAAGGGGAGAGGCCTCTCTGCCACCGAGAGGTCGGCACGGCTTGCCGCGGAGGCGCGCCACCCGGGGGTGGCTGCTGGTCACGGAGTGGCCCGTTCGGGCTCTTCTGGTAACGAGGCGGGTGCAGACGGCGGCTCCGAAGCGGAGCGTAAGGCCGGGCTTGCGAAGGAGGTGGAGGCGGCGCTGAGGGCTGTCTCCTACAAGCAAAAGCCCTCCACCAGGCAAAGGGCTATACCCTCAGCGGTCGCCTCTATCATGGCGGCAGCGGAAGCCAGATATGCGGCGCCCCCGCCAGAAGGCATGGTCAAACTGCGGGCGGAGGTCGCTCGACTGACGGCCGCCACGGAGCTTCTCCAAGAGGAGAACAGGAGGCTCCGAGCAGACTTGGCCAGTCTGCGTGAGTCCGGCTCTCGCGAGGCGCCCCAAAATGGCCAGCAGCGACCACGCCAGGCCGTGCCGGTGGAGAACCAGGTCCTGAACCTGGTTCGGCAGGAGCTGGCTGCCTTTCAGGCTCGGTTCTCCGTCCTGGAGGGCATTGTTCTGCGCCCCCCCTTGGCGGCAAACAAGGCGCAGTCGGGCCCGAGGGCGGCCACATATGCGGCTGCTGCAGCTTCCGCACCGGGGCCGTCCAGCCAGCCCTCCGGCAGGGTTACGTCGGCTCCTGGAAAGCTGGCTCCGGCTAAATCGGGCCCGGTTGGGGGGGCGGCGGCCTTGAGGCAGGGCAAAGCGGCGGCCCACAAGAAGGGCAAGGCGGCGAATGTGCCAGCGCTAGCCGCGAGACAGCCGCCACTGCCGCCCCTCCCGCCCTCTAAGCCATCCGTGGCCGAGACCGGGTGGCAGGTGGCCGGAGAGAGAGCGAGGGAGCGAAGGGCGGCCAAAAAGGCCAGGAAGCGGGAGCGGAAGCGCCAAGAAAAGAAGCGGAATGGCGCTGCTAGGCTCAGCGCCCCGAAGACCGCAGCTGTAGTGATAACACTACAGCCGGAGGCGGAAAAGAGGGGCGTGACCTATCGCGACGTGCTCGCTAAGGCGAAGACGATGGTGGATCTCGGGGAGCTCGGGATAGCCGGGGGCCTCCGGCTTAGAGTCACCGCAACAGGGGCTCGAGTGCTGGAAATCCCCGGCGAAACCCGTGGCTCGTCCGCTGACGCTCTGGCTGAAAAGCTTAGAGCGTCCCTAAATGCGGACGAGGCCCGAGTGTCCAGGCCCGTCAAATGCGCAGACCTGCGCATCCTGGGTCTGGACGACTCGGTGACCGAGGAGGAGGTGGTGGCCGCCGTCACCAGGACCGGTGGGTGCCCTGCCGAGCAGGTCAAGGCAGGCACCTTACGTCCGGACCTGTCGGGCATGCGAACCGTAACGGTAAGCTGCCCTGTGACGGCGGCGAAAGTCATTGTGGAGGGCCGAAGGCTCTTGGTGGGCTGGGTTTCGGCGCAGGTAAAGCTGCTGGAACCCAGACCTCTGAGGTGCTTCCGCTGCCATGTGGGGCACCACGTGTCGGTCCGGTGCACCTCGGAGGTGGACCGCAGCGGCCTGTGCTTCCGCTGCGGCCAGCCTGGTCACATGGCCGCGGCTTGCTCCGCCGCGCCGCGCTGCGCCGCATGTGCGGCAGCTGGCAAGCCGGCTGATCACCGGGCAGGGAGCAAGTCCTGCGGTACTCCCGCCAAGGCCAGGGGCAAGGGAAGGCCCTCCGCCACCACCGCCAAAACCCCCACCGTCGCCACCACCGCAGCCGCCGCCACTGTCGCCGCCGCTGCCGCTACTGCTGCAACTTCCGCAGCGGAGCCCTCGCAGGGGGCCCGGGAGGGGGCTGAAATGGAGTGCCAGTAACGGCCTCATTACGCCTTCTCCAAGCGAACATCAACCACTGCGCCTGCGCTCAGGATCTGTTGCTCCAGAGCATGGCGCAGTGGTCGATTAACATCGCCGTGGTCGCTGAGCCGTACTTTGTCCCGCCCAGGGATGACTGGGTGGAGGACCTTAGCGGCTCAGTGACCTTAATTGCGTCGGTCGCCGCCGGTACCCCGACCCTTGAGAGTGTCAGGAAGGGCCAGGGGTGCGTAGCAGCACGGTTCGGGGAGATCGTTGTAGTGGGAGTCTACTTCTCCCCGAGCCGAACTCTCGCCGAGTTCCACAACTCCCTCACGGAGTTGAGTGTCGTCATCGGAAGTCATTCCCTCCCCGTGCTTGTGCTCGGGGACTTCAATGCCAAGAACTTGGCTTGGGGTTCTCGTTACACGGACGTGCGGGGTAGAATGGTGGAGGACTGGGCTCTGGAGACAGGCCTGGTCGTCCTAAATCGGGGTACTGTCCCCACGTGCGTGCGGATGCGGGGTGAGTCGGTGGTGGACATCTCGTTCGCCAGCCCCGCTCTGTCGCCGCGTGTCGTTGACTGGCGCGTCATGGAGGGGGTGGAGACCTATTCCGACCACCGGTATATCCGGTTCGACGTCTCCACCCAGTCCTCAAGCGTGCCGGTCCTACAGGCCCCGAGTGGTCCGCGATGGGCGCTGAAGCAGCTGGACCGGGAGCTCCTCCTGGAAGCCTCGATCGTGCAGGCCTGGGTGTCATCACCAGTCAGGCCTGCTGACATCAACAACGAGGCGGGTTGGTTCCAGGAGGCCATGTCCGAGATTTGCGACGTGGCAATGCCCCGAGTTCGGCCAGGAAGCGCCCGGCGTCAGGTGTACTGGTGGTCGCGAGAGCTGACGTCTCTGCGCAAGGCGTGCGTTGCCGCGCGGCGCCTGTACGCCAGGCATCGCAGGCTCCGCATCCGCCCTCCGGATGCGGCAGCCATTGAGGCGGAGCTGTACGAGGGGTACAGAGCGGCGAAGACCGCCCTCCAAGAGGCTGTCCGGCGGGCCAAGAATTTGGCCCGCGAGGAGATGCTGGAGTCTCTGAACGGAGATCCGTGGGGGCGCCCTTACAAGATGGTGCGGGACAAACTCCGCACCCGGGCCCCCCCGCTAACGCAGAGTCTCCGGCCTGAGCTCGTGGAGGACGTGGTGAGCGCTCTGTTCCCTTCGCGAGGGGAGCATCCTCCCCCGCCTACGGCTCCGCCGCCGCGTGCGGTGCCGGAAGCGGACCACACCGATGACGATGACGACGTTCCGGAGGTGACTGGGGTAGACCTGAGAGTGGCGGTACGCAGGCTGAAAGCCAGAAACACCGCCCCGGGACCCGATGGCTTGCCTGGCAAAGCCTGGGTCCTGGCCTCTGAGGCTCTCGGGCCCCGACTGGAAGGGCTCCTAAGCGCATGCTTGGAGAGAGGCCAGTTTCCGCTTCGTTGGAAGACGGGGAAGCTGGTCCTCATCCGGAAACCAGGGCGCCCTGCGGACTCTCCGTCCGCATACCGGCCCATCGTGTTGCTCGACGAGGTGGGCAAGCTCTTCGAAAGAGTCATTGCCAACCGCCTTGCCGGGCACCTTGCGGGGATGGGGCCGGATCTTGCGGAACACCAGTTTGGTTTCCGCAAGGGGCGCTCCACGGTGGACGCCATCATGCGCGTGAGAGCCCTCACGACGGGGGACGCGGTGTCCCGGGGCGGGGTCGTCTTGGCGGTGTCTCTTGACATCGCCAACGCCTTCAACTCCATGCCCTGGAGCTGCATTGGGGAGGCACTCCGGTATCACCGGGTGCCAACCTACCTTCGTCGTGTGGTCGGGGACTACTTGACGGATAGGGCCGTGATCTACCCTGGTCAGAGCGGAGAATGGAACCGGCGAGAGATGTCGTGCGGTGTTCCACAGGGATCGGTTCTAGGACCGGCCCTGTGGAACATTGGTTACGACTGGGTGCTGCGCGCCGACCTCCCTACCGGCGTCAGCGTAGTTTGCTACGCTGACGACACGCTGGTACTGGCACAAGGGAGGTCGCACGAGGCGGCGGCCGAAAACATGACACGCGGGGTTGCGATAGTCGTGGATAGGATCCGGCAATTGGGTCTCGAGGTGGCATTGCACAAGTCCGAGGCCATGTGTTTTCATGGGCCTCGGAATGCGCCACCGTCGGGATCCCTACTGACGGCGGGAGGGGTTTCCATCGGCGTCGGGTCGACGTTGAAGTACCTAGGACTCGTCCTCGACAGCCGGTGGAACTTCGTGGAGCACTTCCGACGTTTGGCTCCCAAACTGGAACGGACAGGGGCTGCCTTCAAGCGGCTCTTGCCCAACCTGAGGGGTCCAAACGCCTCCTGCCGGAGGCTATACGCGGGGGTCGTGCGGTCCATGGCTCTTTACGGGGCCCCGGTGTGGGCGCGTTCTTTAAGGCGGCAAGCCGCCCACTACCTGAACGCGCCCCAAAAGGTGATAGCCATAAGGCTAATCCGGGGGTACCGCACGATCTCCGGCGAGGCGGCTAGCCTCCTTGCCGGATTGCCGCCATGGGATCTGGAGGCGATAGTCCTCGCGCGCCTGCATGAATGGCGCGCGGAGGCACTACGTCGGGGGGAAACTCCGCTGCCGCGGCAAATTGCCGCTCAGCGGACAGACCTCCGGCGTGATATCATGGCGACATGGAGAGAGCGACTGTTGCAACCCCGTGCAGGGCACGCTACCATAGTGGCGATAAGTCCCCTCTTTGAGGAGTGGCTAGAGAGGCGCCACGGCGCCCTCACCTACCGCCTGACGCAGATCCTCACCGGACACGGTTGTTTCGGGAGGTTCTTGCACCGAATCGGGCGGGAGGAAACGCCCGGGTGTTTCCACTGCGAGGATCGCCCGGAGGACACGGTGGAGCACACCGTAGAGGTCTGCCCCGCTTGGGCGGAGCACCGCCGTGTCCTTGTAGCGGCGATTGGCGGCGGCGATCTCTCGCGTCCGGCCCTGGTTCAAGCCATGGTCCGGAGCGAGAGGGAATGGGAAGCCGTCACCTCCTTCTGTGAAGCAGTCATGCTAGTGAAGGAGGTGGCGGGACGTGAGAGGGAAAGAACCTCACGTCCCAGCCGCCGCGGGAGACGCCCTGGGCGTCGGGGGTCACGTGGTGGCTCCCGGCCACCGTAGGCGCGGGCCTGTGGACGGCGAGTTATGGGCTAGCTCGCCGTCCGGCCGTCTTATGACGACAGGCCGTGTCGACGGCGCGTTCGTGTTCCACGCGCGCCTCAAAGAGATGTCAGCAACCGAGTAGGGGTCCGCATGGGCCGATGCCTGCCAGAGCTGCGGGATTGTTCGAAAGAGACACCGTGGCCCTGGAACACAAAGGGCAAAGAAGGAACATGGATGGGTTTTAGTCAGTACAAGTCTGACACTCCCTTCCGCTCCGCCCAGAGTGGGGGGGGTCATTTGATGATTTCCCATCCAAAAAAAAAAAAAAAAAAAAAAAAAAGCATTATGCTGTAAATTGTGTACCTTACTACCTACCGAATAGCAAACTTTATTGCTGACTATTTCCTGTAACGGCCGAGCATTATGCGTCGTAATAATAAACGGTAATTACAAGTATTAGGCTCAGTTAAATCTACAAATTGTTAGTTTTAATGAACACACTAAGGAAATATAATATATTATTCGGGAATCCTTTTAGCTCGATCTACGTTAGTAAAGGGTGCATTGTTGTGGCAAATAGATTTAGTTTTCGTAAAACTTATCCATAACTTCTAAAACCCTGCAACGTAAAAGATTTAATTTATTTAAATTTGGCTTAACGTAAGTGTCTCCATGACACTTACGTTTAGCCAAATTTAAATACCACATAACTAATAAATAAAAACATCGACGTCTTCTAGCACAAAATACAAATAACCATTATATAAACTTATACCTAAAAGGCTTTTAATTAAAAAAAAGGAAGACCAAACATTAGCCATAAACAACAAAAAAACACAACAACCTATTTTCACTTAACATTTAAAATAGGAAAAAGCGAGTTTCATTCTATTTCTTGTTGGCGGTAAAAGGTGGGAAGATAAATGGTTAATTGGCGCCGGCGCCTGTAGGGCACGGGATACTGGCCCCTTTACATGGCTTCACACCTCGTTAGCATCGCACGAATACTAGGGATAGCAGGACGTATGCAAGCGATAAATGGGCGTATAATGATTTTAAGATCTGAATCTAAGGAATTTGGGATATTTGAAATTGTTTTTTTTTCTATGGGTTCGATTTTTCGGTTTTATTAGCAGCTCGACCACTTTGCGAACAAAACTGCTGATTTATGCTTCCTGAAGTTATAAAATAAATTCGCATTTTTAGAAACCGTGAGCGGCACCGAAGCACAGATTTTTTTTTCGTCTATGCTTACAAATAAATGTGTCAATTTATTCATATTTTTATAATTAGCTGTAAAGACGAATAATGATACTCTGTATATACTATTTTGTTTTCAAGTTAATATTAACTGCTGTAGGTTAATAAAAACTTATTAGTGGAGATTCAAGAAATTAATATATTAACAAATATTTATTTATTTTGATAAAACTGCAATCATTTTCTCTGTGTTATTGTCATAAAACTTGAGATCTTGCCGCTGTTTAATGCAAAAATAGATAGCACCTTAATTTAAAAATATGAAATACATTTATGTATACTTATGAATTACAGTAGTGATTGCAGTTAATAAACAACCAAATTAAAAACAAATATATGCTAAACGTTAGCAATCAACGCGGCTTTGATATACATTTTTATTGAAACATAAATTTTCACATGTCTCCCACGTAATGTATCGTTTATTCATATGCAATTGCAAATATTACATCTTTCCGTGTGTTCTAAGGAATGAACGCATATTTCTTAGACAAATCACGCGAGCATTGCACGAATTAAAATGACAGATGTGACACAGGGCCGTAATTGGGCAGTGAGTGCATTGACTCATGTTCGGATTAAAAATAACTTTCTTTATTTTTTATCGTTATTAAGTGAATAATTTTCGATATTTATAAGGTAAAAAAATATAAGAAAATCAATTTGGCAAATTAAACTTTAATCATTTTTCGGTTGTATGGAAGTAAATTATGAAAAAAACTCAGAATGCAAATATTATGATTGGTTATTTACTTAGTTGCTCGTAGGTTTATGTACGTCTTAAAATACCTAGCTATTCAGTGGCCCATAAATGTTTACTTAGCTGTCACTTGACTAATTGCTCGAAACATACCTCCACCAGTTATATGACCCTAGTCCGCTCCCCTCCTATTATTATGCTCTAAATAACCAGCTAATAAGCTAATTGTCAGTCTAGACATAAGCATGCATGTGGACAATCATTGCATGCTAGTCGGCGGGCGTCAGCAGCGGCCTAAAAACTTGGCTCCGTGAATAAATTCGCAAATGAATTAACATAGTTAGAATAAAAAGATGCAATGAGGAGAAAAGTCGCATGTTTCAGCTATCCTAGTTGCTTCAACTATTCAGCGTGGTTTAATCATTAAGCGACAAAAAGTGTTAAAAATTTAGTCTTATAAATAATTAGCAGATTCGTTTGTTGTTGTACCGACTTTAGTTTTTGTTAGTAGCTAAATTAGTCTGTTTTACACGTGGAAATCTTCTAACCATAATCTCTACATTCTTGATTCGTCAGCCCTAACAAATTTAAAAGAATATCATAGGCGTTATGTAGACAAATTATAAAGTTTAAGAAGCACTTACCAATGTCTCATTTATTTATTTAAGAAAATAAACGCATGATTATAAAATCAACAGGTTGTAACCGTGCAAAATATTACAGCCCCGTTATTAGCAAATAAATTGATTGTAAATAAAAACAAACCGTTAAATTCCAGTAGTAATTACTAGGTAAAATAGTCGTTAAGTTTTCTGAAAAATAATTATTTAAACAACTAGGTATCATCAAGAAGAAGAAGTCATTGAATGAATAGTTACCTAGTCTAAGTAATTAGAGTTCCAAGGCTTCAAGGATAAATCCTAAAGATAATTTCACATTTTATATGAAGCAAAAATGAAAAAGTTCTTAAGTAATTGCACTGTAAGCAAGATATGTTGAGAATAATTAATAAACGTTTACGGATAAGAAAAAATAAAAACGATGACTTATTTATTCTTACTGCAGGCTTGAATTAAGAACAAAAATACATGCACCTCAGGGCTCGCAACAATTTTGAAATGCTTTGCATTTTTGGAAAGGATCAGTAAGATTTTCTTTGATAAACGTTATAAATTGTACTTAGCTTATGTGGTTAGCTTACTTCAGCTTATGTAAATTATACCGGCACAGCAACAACAACAGCGTTTGTGCTTTGAGTTTGGAAAAAAAAAACAGACGAATTGATAAGCTCCTCTTTTTGGAAGTCGGTTAAAAATGCAACGAAAACCTTTCAAAACTGCTTTGTAAGTAGAAATTCAAGTTGTCAACAAAAAAAAAAATCTTTTGGTTATGGACAACAATAATACAGCTGCTGTCTATTTTAAAAATCCAAGAGACGTAGACTTGAACTAAAATCTGAATTAAACCACATCCACAGTTAAACGCATATTTCAGCCTACAGCACTTCCTTCAACTTTCAACTAAAAATGGACGTTCGGTCAAAGCGGTGTGGACCGACTGTGGACCCTGGCCACGGATACTTCAGTATAAATCATCCCTCTAGTGGGCACTAGAGGGATGATTTAGAAGAACCAAAGTATTATTTAAAAAAAAATGATTTATAAGGACAAGATGCATTATTGAATATTGCAACAAGTTTACACGGTTACGCTATTAGTGTAATACATTATTAAGCCTATGAAGATTAAAAAAAGACAAGAAAATAAAAATAAAGTAAATTAAGAAGCTGCGGTCGTAGAAAGACGTTGACCGATGATGCGGTCGACGGATCAAATGAAAAAAAGATGAAGAATTTTTTAACCACATAGCTTTTCGTTGGGACAGGCTAGCATGGTTATATGTAGAGTCCTGTGACGCACTTTATAATACTTTATACATTACATAACTAGTGTTTGGGTAACTGACGGGTAGGTCGCAGTAAAAAAGAAAAAAAAAACAGAAAATCAGCCAACCAGTCTAGCCAGCAGGGTATCGTGTTGCCCAGTACTAACTGGGTTGTGGAGGTCAGAATTATATTCCATGTAAAAATACTGGTATTCCGCTGCATCCGCTTATACTGGAAGCTGACTCCAGCATATTTGGAAGAAGGCTAGAAAATAGAACTGGTAGAAGAACCTACATCGTTCCAAATGAAATTGTAATTATTCCTTAGATAAGTAAGGTAGGGTGACAAAGTTTTCCACGACCCTTGCTCGAGCCAGCCAGCGATGCTGACCCAGTAGTTTTTAACCAGCCCCTAAATAATGATCTCACTCAGATCCAGCCTGTCCCTTTGCTGCCCTCCCCAGCGACGCCCGAAGCCGAGGCTCGTACCCCACAGGGGGTGCCCTTAGCGCGCTGTCGCTTAGTTTATAAGTTTTTTACCTTACACTCAAGGCACCCATGGGATAGTCCGGTTAAGCAGAAGCCAGCCTCATAAGTTGACCTGCGAGATGCCAAATCGAAAAAAAATGTACCTATAAAAGTTCAATCATGTTTCTTTTAAAACACAACTACATGTAAAAATAAAAGTAATTTTAATAAAAACTGGTTAAAGAAAAGTAATACAGCTGGGAACGTTTAACTAAATTGCCCATTTGCTAAACGGCTATCAGTTTTTTATTAGTTCTTAATTTATTACCCGACGATTAAATATCAAAATTACTGGTTTTAAGACGCTGAAGAATGTTGTCATGTTACCAACTGGAGCGCGGTGGCGAGAAAAGTGCAGCTAAAATTATGAATAATTACTTTAATACCGACTCTTAACAGCTTCTGCTATTTTAATAATAACTCCATTAATTTATTGTACTATCATTTACGATTTGCGACTTTCTGGCATTAAATCTACGAACTACAAAAAAAAATAAAACACAATCACGTCTTAAATTATTTTATTTAATTTTTGTAATTATTTCGAGAGATAATGCTTAAAGCAGCGTTAAAAAAATTTTGAATTCTTGCAGGTCCATCGTTAAACCTTCAGTGGGCAGAAACGAATAAAAAAAATCAAAATAAGTTTATTCATCAATAGAAACAAAACAGTTGTGTCATTAATCACAAACTAGGCATCGCTTGTATCTTGTGGCTTGGGAGTGCAAAAATAGTTACATTGAATTGAGGATATTAAAATATAATGATCTAATAATAATAGATTAAAATCGTAATTTAATAACTTAATTATTACTTGAACATTAATGGGTCATTAATATTTCATCCATTAATGTAGGTATGTGAAAGCCTCATTTCATACGAAACTTTTTGTTTTCAGGAAGTAGTTTGATCATCTACTATTTCACAAATATTTATTGTTATTTTTATCAATTTACACAACATGTAAAAGGGGACGAGCCTATTGCCATTAACCAGGCACAAATCCAGAATCCGTGGCTGGCACTGAGAAATTCCTAATGGAAAAAGTAATAACACTTATAGTCCGATCCGGGAATTATACCTAGTACCTCACGCTTAGCAGTAGCGCTTGCGACCAGTAGACCAACGAGGCAGGTTACAATAAACGATTAAATTATTTCACCATCCTATTAAACTAAATGCGGCCCTGGACAGTTAGCCTTGATACCTATATTTACATTAGAGCAAATAAAATTACCTAAACAGGAATGTTTTTCAGTTCAATTCACAATAAAGTACGTAAATTTAATCAACGTTAAATTAAAGTTTACGCTTCAATAAAACTGTAAACTATACGATTAAGTTAGTATTTAGTATATTATTTTAATTTTGCTTGTTAATTATTTTGATTAAATTGCATAGACTGGTAGGTTCAGCTTATTGATAGTAATTTGTTTTGTTTTTTGAAACTCTACAGCCTACTTTAATAGGAGAGGTCAATTGTTACTGCAATGAACTGATTGCCTACGTCACTTCAGCCTATACCCGGGGGTTATTAATTACAGAAACACACTCTAACTGCCAATTCTATTCATTTTAGCAATTCAAAAATAATCATTGCGTAATTTTCTTCGTGGAGCAGTTTTTCAAACGAATATCCTTCAAAAGGTCTGATCATAAATAAGGTAGCTTTAGATAGGTACTATTTTACATCCTGAAAAAGTTAAAAAAAATACAGATCAAATCTAGTGCTTAGTTGACACCCTTTGCTGCACTTTCAAAAACAAAGCCAAAACAAAACAAAACCAATAAAGCGTGTCCACCGCGTTCCAAATAAAGGGACTGTCAACTGTCACTATGCAAACGCGGGCCGTAGAACCGCAGACCATATTTCAAAACTGAAAATTCCATAATGGCATTCCGTCAAGCTTACCAAACCAAAGTGCAGGCGACAATGCATTACTTGCGCACGCGGTTAGCTATCAGAGTGCGTTGACCCCGAGCCGACCCGGGAGTCGAGGTCAAGCGGTCAGCGGTGTTAGGGCCCGCCCACACGCGCTGCCGATAGCCCCCGGCTAGCTACGGGAACGTCGATACCCACCTGACTTATGGTGGGAACGATCTTTTGAACGGGACTTTATGCTGCACGTTTAGATCGTAAAATAGATGATGTGGACCTAAATATTTTTGTTGTATTATTCTAGGATAATTAATTATTATTTACTAAGTTCTGATGTGTAATTTTTATGGTGATAGTGCCTGTTTCAGAGTGTACCAATAAACTCCAAGTAACAGGCTTATAGAGCAAACTAGACCAATTATATTTTAATATTTGGTAATTTATCTCGTCGTACCAAACCAAATACCTACCCCACCCAACTAAACTTTGTCGTAAGTTAACTGGATAACATAAGCCTTACACTACTAGTCAACACGGAGCCAATCTGTATAGTGTAGATTAAAGTTTATTGCAATTAAATTCATGTTATTCAGATCGGACGTCGATCTCGCTGGCTATCGATCGTTATCGTTCGCGCTACCGTGCGAGCACGTCTGAACGGGCCTTAACAACTCGGAACAACCTCGTCATTTGTCGCGAAAACGGGCTTTACTTAGAACTATTTCTTGCACTGATTTTTCAATTTGAAATTTATATTTATACGGATGCATTAATAGATTAAATGCACGTACCAATAGTTTATTGAGTGTGACTTATCAAAATACTGAAAATACGCATGACACAAATCATTTTAGAAATGCATTTTTAGTAAAACACATTTTCCAAAAATAAACAATAGGTAGTATACCTATTCAATTAAAGCGCCCAGGACTAGTATAGTTTATAACTGTCAATATGGCAATGAATTACTATTTTAATTAAGTTTACTCTAAAGGCCCAAGACCGTATCAATCATGAACGGACGCCATCTATCGGCCATCACATAATTGCATGTGAAATTATATCCGTCACGCAAGCGATGCGGTGTGCATGCGCGACGCCATTGCACATTTGACGATTATTAACCAGCAAATTGCAACCACAATGAAGATGTTTTAGATGGAAGATTATGTACCATGCAGGCATTTTTACGATTGTGGAAAGTAACGCGAATTTAACAGATTTGTCGACATACTTATGTGCATCTATATGTATTATATCATATATATTATCTTCCAGTCTGACCCGAAATGTACATGACATTACGTATTATTTTTGACATAATATTAGGAATTATTTATATTATTTCATTTGTGATATGTATGACACCATTTGACATTTAATTTTTATTTTGCTTTTTGAATTATTATGGTAAAGATGGTATTTGACATTGTAATATGATTATTGTTAGCTCTAAAGCGATTTGGTAAAAAAAAAAAAAACTTTTAGCTTAGAATGTATTTCTGAATAAATAAATAAATAAATTATATGGAGGCAAAAACTTACATGCAACAGATTAAATGGTTGTCAGTGGAACATCTGGGGTTTCCGACAAAAAATTTACGTTAATTGTAACAATTAGTTCCAATTAACGTTGATTAATTTTCAGAATTACGCTCCTTATCCAAGTCAGCCCCACTCCTTAGATGTAGGTAGAAATATCGGTTAAATAACGATATGCCTTCAACAACAGTAGACACAATCATTGGCATGTCACTGTGTCATCACTTAGAAAATATCCTTTTCACTTTTGAAAGTCACTTTAAAATGCTTCAGGCGAATTCATTAAGTTTTCTTATTTCACAGTCGAACATTATACCAAAAACGGGTGAAGACTGACTCCTATAACACAGGTCTCAACTAGAACAGGAGTCAGGGTTTTAAAATGGAAATGTATAACTTTTTTCTTTGTGTCAATAAAAACATATGATTATTTTATTATTTCATACTACAGTTTCAGGTTTACAGACATATCTCTGTATTTTATACTATTGCAATAAGTAGATAGGTAAAGTTACCTCGTTCTTGTCTATGGCAATTGTAAACTGCATTTATACTTATGACCCGTTACTAAGCTTTGAGCTTCACCGATCATTATTGATATGACTCCAATAAAGCCCATACTGCAGCAGACGACTATAAAATATTTATGCTTTTAGGTACTAATATCCAATATCGGAGATCCTTATGATCTACCCGTGGTGCGGTATAAATGCCAGAGACGTGAACCAGAAACATGTTAACCAAGCTCTAAGATTACAGTTAAATTATTGTGTATATTAATTAAGTAAATAGGTACCCTTTACAAGTATTCATGCACTGCTATTCTGAGGATCTTTAAATGAAAACGGAGATTCTGTGCCATTTTTTCCTGCACCTACATTGGGGTCCTCTTTTGCCTTTACAGACACACACATTCTGCATACCATACTCAAATATTACCATGTGAAGTATAGGACTGTGTCACACTTTACCCTTCCTGATTTTCATAAAGCTAGAAAACTGCCAGTGCTCCTATAAATTGAGAAATTGGGATCACTGGCAATTTTCATATTGCCAATCTTAATCAACAAAACTGCATTCGTAACTTCCTCGGTCACCATCTCATTGAGCCACTAGAAGATCCTCCAAGATCATCTACATCAATTTCAACATCCACGAGATCTTAATTCAACCACATATTTGCTTACTGAAACGTACCATTACCGCGCATTTCTCGGGAACATTGATTAGGAACGGTTTCGCCGCGTTACGTCGCTGAGGCGACAATTATACGCTTGGACGTGTTATTTGTATCCATGTTGTGTAATGATGGCTGATTACGTGTGTAAGAACTTCTTAGTACGGTACTCCTTTTACTGTCGTTGGTTAGAAGATGATACGTTGATGGTACTGAGAAAGTTTATTTATAGCGGTTTATTTTCATAAAAACGGCACGGATTGCGTACTTCGAAGAAACAAACATTGAAGGAGTCTATGCGGCATCTTCGCCGGACCCACCACGGCTGGTACGTCTCGGTGCCACTAGCGTCGTACGGCCAACAGCCTCCGCGCAAGGTCTGCACATTTAATCCTATAGAAAGACTATATGAGATAACCAACAACCTTAAGACACCTCATCACCGTCCTTCTTTCTTGTCTTCCTCTTTAATCTTTTTTAGCCATCATCTTTGAGTTAAACTTCATCTCACATCTGCAGGGTGCAGGTGCAGCCTTATTCACACAGTCTGTCCATATTTTTTTGCATTATTGTGTGGTTGGTCTAGGACACCACAATAGAAAACATTAATTAGTTTATTTACTTTGCCATTAAAGGATTTTCCTCTTCGATTGTTACAGTTCAAAAAAGTGGCTTTACTTTTCCAGACACCGCGTGCTCTTTAACTAGGATGTCTTTTGTGTTTATTTGAACCAGTCAAATAAAAACTGGAATGATCGTGGTGTCAGCTACCGATTGTTGCAATTTTTTGTCACATTGACCTCCATGATAAATCACAGGAAAGGCACTATAGACGCTTACGTATACTAAAATGAAAATTTTGTACCAAGACTCCTCGAAGAACTTACTGCTAGATGTCCTCTATCATATTTTTTTTTTTCGGACTCAGGTAGTTTAAAAATCTTCATTAAAAGTTTAAAGGCTTGGTTCCAATCATTTTTACTTAAGGGCAGCTGGTACTTATAGCTCAGGGTTTCCTTTTTTAAGTACCTACCAGCAGTACATCATCTGTTCATTCTTGCACATAAATTTGTACTGAACTTGTATGTCACCTAGTTCGTGGAACAATAAATACATTATTATTTTAATATTGTGTTCTAGTGTGACTTCGACATGTTTAGATCTTCAGCGGGTTATGTTGAACTGAACATGTTAAATATGCCGTTTCTAGTGTTAATGATTATGTTGAACTCATTACCAATGTCTTGGATCCTCAAACTAGATTTCGCTAAAATTCCCATCCAAATATTGAACACCATAGTACCCTAATGAGCAAATGAAAACACACACAGTAACATAATGAACAGTTATCCAAACGCCACTCCGATCACGTTTGTAAGTGGCCCAACGCATCGGATGCGCAGGCGCAGTGGAACAGAGCCAAATGGTGCACTGGGCTATCCAGTACCTGTCTATAGCAATGAGATGGGATGGGCAGTGAGGAAGGAATTATATTATATAGGTGTAATATAAGTGTATGGTTTACCTACTAAATGTAATGTCGTAAAATGATTATGAAGATATGTTTCTTCTGCCTAGCGTTGCTGGTCGTCTGAGTCTATGATTGTGAAGTTACGTATAAGATGTTAGACACTTTATTTAATGCGATGGTTGACAATACAGTGGCTGATGGCTCTTCTTCTTCTCTCCGGCTGCATATCGTGGCTGTATCATTGACGACGAATAATGCCTATACTGTCCTTTATTTATTTCATACATATCCTACATTACCAACTGCCAACGAACTTGACAAGACTGTATTAACCCCTATTTCCTCTAATCTATTTCAAAGGCAGTGTTTCTGGGGGGTTACGTCCAGAGAAGTACACAACAGGGTTAATGTAGCGTGGAAGCGGTACTGGTCCTTGAAAGAAATCACAAAAAGTCAGTCAATACCAATGACGTTAATAAGCAAAGTATTTAATTCCTGTATACTTCCTACCATGACCTACGGTTGCCAAACATGGGTTTTAACTAAGCAAAATGCTAAGAAATTACTAACACGCCAACGCAACATGGAGAGAAGTATGCTTAATGTTAAGAGAAAGGACAAATTAAGTCTCAAACACATTAGAGGGAAAACAAAAATAGCGGACGTATCACTCAAGATAAAAAAGGCAGAAATAAGCAGGTCACCTAATAAGAGACAAAAATGAGAAACGGGCTAAATTAGTAGCTGAGTGGTACCCAAGAGAAGGCAAAAGAAAGAGAGGACGTCTTACGAAGGTGGGACGACGACCTCAAAGCGACAGCGGGGTCAATGTGGAAGAAACGTGGAATAATATGGGGGAGGCCTATGCAAGGCAAAACAATCTTCGGAAACCGATTTCTGAAGAATAAAATTTTCTTATTAAGTAAATAATGTGTAACTAGATTGTAAGATTGTTAATAAAGGCTATTTTTATTGTTATTTCAAAGGCTAATTCCAGTTGTAGTCGATAACGTTTCCGGGACAAACGTGCCTTACCAGCAAAAACGACAAACAGCTATCACCACATACCACAGACACAACGAGGTTATACTTATAACCCGCAAGCTTAACAGTCTATTAAGTACCAGCAGGTTGCACACGATCGTACGGCCAATGGCCATAAACCCACATAGAGCCGGCGGCCATATCTCCAACACATTGTCCGCTTCGCAGAAACAAACATTTTGCTAATGCAGACTCGCTAAGTTATTCACTTGTATGACAAACAGGACGTGAATGTATGGCGGTCTTTAAGTCTGTGGCTCAATGGGGATGGGTAATAAAATGCATGTATAAACGGTGTAACAATACGAAGCCAAAAGGCACTTGTTCTCCCCGTCATTGCGATATTTTTTTTGTTCTAAGCTATGGTTTACGTGGGAAACTTCTAGTTACGGAGATATTGTAGGTCAGAGTTCCAAGTTCCGAGATTTTTTTTTTATATACTTGTTTTTAATGTAAGATTTTTACTTTATACAACTTGACGACCCCTGTAGTATTCAATCCATTTTTCAGCGCAAAGTTTGGAATGCGTTACATTGAGTCCTACCGTAAAATATGATTTATCACCCCAAAAAAAAAAATCGTTTCCCAGCAAATATTTTTTGCGTAAAGAAAACATTATGTATATACATCAAAATAAGTAATTTGATGTATGTACATAATGCCTGGTTGGCTTCGTGTAGGGTCCGCTTTAAACCTGTATTATAAAGATAAAGATTGATGTTGTAATTCCTAATGTTTCCATCAGGTATTTTCTTCTTTCTTTTGAACCCAATAACACTTTGCCCGACCCAGAAATAAAACTCAGGACCTGATGCTCAACAGTCGCGCTTAGGACCACTCGACCAACGAGGAAGTCTACCAGTAGGCCGTGTACTTTTGTTCAGAATGATGTGCTGAGTACCTAGTATCCGTTTTCCCGTTGGTGTCCCTGCCAACCTGTATTATCTCAATGAAGGCTTTTCCCTGATCGAGTTACTAATATACAATGAAATGTTATATTGGTTGTTTCACGAGCTATACTTTTTGGACAGACATAAAATGCGCCCGCAAAATTGCTTTATCTACGTAGAGTCAAGCTAGAATGGCTCTTAAAGTGTTCGTACCAGACTTGGGCAGATTTAAGGACCTGTAGAACTATAGATGATGAAGAGACTTATTTTATTCCTTATTTCTTGCTTTTTCAAAACTAAGAGCTATCAATTAAAATGTATTAAAGAATTTTTATCTACCATCCTCAATCCTGTACTTTAGTCTTGTGAAGTGAAACAAAACGCCCATAAATAACTATTTACATTGTAAAGTTAATATTCCAACATAAAACACTAAACATTCACTTTACTATCTTCCAAGAATCGTAAAACAAAACTTGCGACTAGCTTGTACGAAAATCGCAGTCTGACTTATTAGGTACTTTAAAAGCTTCTCAAACTCTTAGTGTACACAATACCTAACTACCGTACCTATGCTAATTGCTTTTGAAATATCAGACAACGGCAAGACAGTCTTTATCTATAGTTCCATAGATATACAAACCTCCGGTTTTATTTAACTTTAGAAGTTCCATACCATCTAAAGTCGGCAAACAATTTGAAGTCAGCGCACGCTTGTTGCAAGAAACTGTGGAATGTTTGTCGACAGCCTTATAAATGGAGAATAATCTATTTTGTCGTAAAACACTTAATAAGTCATAAGGAATTTATGTTTGGTTTTCTTTGCTTTCATGTGCGTCTGCGGTCTTTTTGTGGTGTTGATGTTTATTAGACGGTACCTTGTTAAGTAGGCCTTAGCTCTTGCTAGTTTAAAAGCCCTATTATGAGAAGTCAACGGCCACTCAACGCGTTTTATTACAAAATCAATTGAATTATAAATTTTTTAAATCAGTCAATGATTGAGGTGTGATGTTATACATTTTATCACAATTGACCGCTAATACGTGCTTTTGCACCTTAGGTACTGTCTCTGAAAATTTTGATCCATCTATACGAAAACCCTTAAGAATAATGATTTGTTTAATTTCTTAAATATAAACTAACATTATCTTTCTTGTTGTTACAGGTCATTAGTGTTGCTGGTCTCCGTGATGGCGACCTTCGCGGCTCCGTCACCGGCCTCCAGTGCCAACACAGACAACAGCATGGACAAGCTGGAGCCGTCTACACACGAGCTGCTCAGCTCACTCGGCTTGAAGAAGCTGAGGATACCCGCCGCCCACCACAGGAAAAGACTCGCTGAACAAGGCAGGAGGCACGCCACAGGAGACTCGAGGATGTACGTCATCAAACTACCTCCTAACACAAGCTACTACAGCCACGCAGAGCCGGCGCCGGCTGCCGCGAGAACATTACCTCTACAAATGACAAGCAACGGCAAACCTGCCCGAGTGTACCATTGGAACATTCCCGTCCTACAGAAGTTCGCGAAAAACCGGCCGCAGGCGAGGTTCGACGATGACATAGTGGACGTCGAGAGCACGCCAACATGGCCAAAGGCGATCAGTCATCCGAACTCGCTCGACGCTTTGGCGTATTACGTCCCAGCGAAGAAAGCGTCGTTCAGAAAATATTTCTCCGGCAACGGTAAACCTAAGTCCTTCTACATAATCGAGAAGAATAAGAAATCCGCCGAGTACCATAAGTTACTGCCTTAATCGGATTATTTTGTGCGTTCCGGTAGATATAAAAGTGAATATATGCAATCAATTGAGTCAGAGTCTCCGAGTCCATTACTGAACAAAATATCGGTACTGAATCTCTATTTATTTTATCCTTCTTAAAAATAATAAACGTAATATTGTGAATGATTTGATCGCCTAAGTATGAATGATCTTTTACTCTAAAATTAGTTATTTATAATTAATTTAATATGTCGTGCTGATTGGCAGTCTTTAGGGTAACTTTTGAGCTAAGCTCTTGCAGTCTTTTTCTCGTTGCTAATTTGTGTAATGTTAATTAAGTCATAACCTCTTACATTTTATAAACAGTAGGAAATAGACTCGAAATTGCAGCTTTTATCACAATTAGCATCAGAACCAAGGTCTGTTGTCCAGATCCAATCACTTCTAAGACCTGTTGGAACAGTTTCCCTTGACTTGGTCACTCGACATAGTTGGTTGAGATCCTCAATCATCGCATGTTCATTACGTGACAGAACATTTAAACGACACTGCGCTGTATTAATGCTAATACGTGCTTTTAATAAGTGTCTGGAATCTGAAAATATACTGAAGACTTTACTGGATAATTAGTCAGTGTTTAAGCCATTTTGGGGCCTAGTGTAAAATTTCATAGTTAGCATTTGTAAAGCTTCTTAAGAACATCATTTGAACAAGAAGGCTGTTCAATAGCAAAGCTCAAAGAAGGTTTGAAAGCTTCATCGTAGAGCTATTGTAAAAGCTAGAGGCTATATTCCAGCAGTAAACCCTAACATATCCACTATATGAGTAGACTAATCTTGTAAACTGCATTGTATATATATGGGCCAGCTTCCGCAATCTAGTGTATAAGTGATCGATAGGTGCTTAGATATTTAGTAAGACTGCGTCACGAATTTAAATTATTGTCTAGATTTATGTACTGCATTTAAATACAGCGAAAACATTTATTTTTAAGTGACTTACATTTTCAGAGATCACACGAAAAATATAAGCTGTAATGAAGATATGAACAGTCTCTTTTCTGTAAAACTAATATACATGTGAGAAGGAATGAGAGGTGTCATTAGTTTTACAGCCAATTATGTAACAGCGTTTCATATGAAAAACAACTACTATTGAACTTTAATGATGTTTCAAGTAAAGTTGCAGGATCGTCTGTAATATTGCATGCTGTATAAAAGCTATTATTTTCAAAATAATTATTTCCTTATGGCAATCACTTCTTTGTAAACTAAATACTTTTACGTGTGTGTTTTGGATTATATTCATAGTCAACGAATTATTTTCATTCATACGTAAGTATTTGCGTTTATAATCTGTGACATTATCGTCCAAGTATGGGAGTATGTTTATACTTAAATCACTTATATGTAGGCTAATGCTAATTTTAGGCTCTGCACCTAGTTCTATTGTATGGAAGACTATAACAATATGTAGTAATTATGTAATTAAACTAATTAGGCCAAGGCGAAGCCATTGCTTTAACCGTTTAGACTCTAAGTTGTTATCTTAGATGTAAGCATAATTATTTTGTACAACATACTTACTTAATGTAAACTAGAACAATAAATATTTTATTAAATGATTGTGTTGTTTTTTTTTTCATACTATTTCTAATCTAATCTCCCTCTATTGTCCGACTGCAGGGCAAAGCCACCTTCTCCCTTTTGAAAAATGAAAAATAACATTTAAATTTGGATCGTTATCTGATCTCATTTTTTATTCAAACAACGTTGTAAAAATATCTACCTAAATTGTGTGTTTGATACAAATAAAATAGTAATAAATAGGGAATCATTAAAAAAGAGGGGTCTCAGAATAGCGCCCTGTGGAACACCAATTCAGTAATAGGTAAGATGTCCTGCTTCAAGATAAATGAAATAAGTTACCTGTACTTTAGTTGCTGATAACCCAACTAAGAACACGACAAAAAAAATAGTACAATTTAAGTTCTATTCACCCCACTTAACTATCTAATATTAATTTGTACTTTTGTCTTACCCCATCAGAATTGAACAGCGCCATCTGTTAAACTAAACGATAAATACAACATTCATGTTCAACCTTCGCACTGCAACATCTTTAGTTAACCTACCACTTCTTTTAAGTTCTTTAAAAAAAATGCAGATGTCGCTAGCGTCGCACTGCTTTACCGACCGGACATGTCACCACATGCGCGGCAGGCTGCGCGATTTATAAAAATCGTACCAAATGCTATCCGACACAAATCCATAATCGTCGCCCATTGTAAAAATGTCAGCTGCATTCGCAAGCAGCTCCGATAGTAAAATGAAAAATGCGGAAATTGATAACAACAGTAATAAAAGAACAGTTAACAGTGTTAAAAAGAAAAGTTCTGGTGATACAAATAAAAAGAGCGATTCGAACGCAAACAACAGCACGGTTATCAAAGTAAAGAGTGTTATTCCTAGAAGACGGTAAGCTATTATTAATTTATTGGCTTCAGTGGCAAAAGCTTTGACTGTAGTACAGCCGGGAGCCGGCACTGTGACCTATTTATTAGTTTTATTTAATTTTATTCAAATAAATGCGCTATTTATCTACACCCTTAATTAGGAACATGCAACCGTAGAATGTGCTCCAGTTTTCTGGATATAATTAACGAGCGCGTTCTAAAAATATCCAGGATATTAAATAGACCATTGCATTGTATGCTTTTAGACTAAAAGTTTACGTTATTTACTTTCCCGCCAAATGTTTTTCGTTTTCCTAAATGTTTAGAGCAAAGGAAACGCGGTTACTCATGGAATGTTCATCGTAATTTTATCTGTAAGATAAGAACCTGAATTTAGTCAACAATAAATAGGTAAAATTGATAAAGATTAGATAATAAAGTGTGTTTACTATTGGTAACATTGTTTACTCTGCCTGTACTTCCTTCCTTGTGTAAAATTTAAGCCTAAGAATTCGCTAAAATAACATTCGGTTCATAGTGTACCTAATTGATTGGAATTTCCGCTACTACGCGAAATATTTCGTTACTAGGTACCTACCTATGTTTTAGATAACAGTATTGAGGAGGAAAAAGTACAATATTTTGTAATCTCTCTTAAATTAATTACTTTAAATATAAATTGAATGCCAATGTATTACAAAAAATACAAATTAAATTAATAATTAAATTACACACTTCGTGCAGCAGTGATGAAAAATCGGCATTCGCCTTTTAGGTATAATCACTGATGATAAAAGGGGAATGCCGATTTTTAGGCCCAAGAACGTCCAAGAAATTTGTGTTATTTAAAGAATCTTATTTAAATTTTACGTTATTAACTCTGCTATTCACGACGCGATAGAAGTTGGAAATATATTTAAAAAAATAAAAACTATTGAAACAATAACGAAATTCTGTATCTGTGGCTGTACTGAATAAAGTGGAATTACGTTTTTTTGTGCAAATAGAAAATCTCACTTTCATTTAAATAGAATCCTAAACCTTAATAGCGAAAAATTAACTATTTGTTGGAAAAAAAATTACTTAAGAGCGTCAACGACTTACGGCATTTTATACAAACTTTCAAGTCCTTTTTTTAGAAATGACTGAACCGATTTTAATGAAACTTTATAGGCATAAGCAGGAGGTCTAAAAAGTTAACAGAGAACATTTTCGAAAAATAGTGTTACAGTTAAATTAGACCGATTTTAGATTTTCCATAGAAACAGAAATTTCCAATTATGTTTTTTTAAGACATTTCTATAAGTTCTCTGTAAACATTTTAGACTTTTTTTCTTCAGATTCGTCAGTTTCTGGGACCTTAGAATAAAAACAAGATGGTGTAAGTTTTAGATTCTAATACAAAATTGCTAAAAGGTTAATTATAACTTCAACTTTATCTATATAAGTAGGTACAAAATAACATAACCTTAGACATAACGCATAATAATTAATCGGTAAGTAGTATAATAATTAGTAACTCATCCTTGCCTACGCATATTGATTTACCATCTTATCCTTGATTATCCAGTCGCCTTGGTTTACCCAGTGATCACAAAATCACATAATAGTGACATCTTAAACCAAGGTAACACCTAAGCTAGGTACTTATGTAAGACGATTATTTGAACACCGTAATCCACGTTAGAACTACTTAAAATGATGCAGGTATTATAATGATCGTCCTAGCTGTTCCCCAAGCCGATTGATTTTTTATTGCCTTGATCGTCATCATCTGCCTACAGCAGTCCACTGCTGGTTATAGCCCTCCAAGAACTGTCAGCAGCCACCCAGCGAAGATCGTGCCTACCACTAGTTTGAGGGTGTCCTAAACAGCGTCTTTATTTGGACTAAATCTCATCTCATCTTACATAAAATTCTAGGTCATCTCCTTCATAGAGCATGATCTGTATCAACATATCAATCAACAATCCCGCGAGAGCGTCGTGAATCCACTAATTTACATAAACCGTAGCTGGTCTTCATTGGTCATTAAAAAAACATCAGATAAACCCGAAACTTAATACCTTTAACATTTTCATCAATGGTGTATGTTTGTTTGTTTATTAAAACTCGGAAAGTTACCGAAAAGATGCTTCTTTGAATTTGATTAAATTCAAGACCTTGAATGAAATCTTTGTTACTTATACTGAATACATGTATCAAATTGAAATGTTTTGAACTCGACAAAAAACACGTAAACTATCATGGATGCTATAAATAAAAACTCTAACTTAACACAAGTAATTAGAACAGAACACGTAGGTGTTATATTTTTGGTGTGATATTATCCTCCTGATTTCGTAGTTTATTTTAAACACTTTAAGCGAATACCTAGTACAGAGACGTACTTAATGCCATATGCAGTTTCTAACAGTCAACCTTTGGGTAATGCAGAGACAAACAGTGGTAATGTGAATCTTAAAATTGATGAATCAAGTTTATTTTATACGAAGATATACTACGAATATATAAAAATATATATACCTACATATGTTTAAATATTTTGGCATGTAAGTACCTATAGGATACGAAGTATTTGACGCAAACTAAGTGTTGGATAAATTCGAACAGAAGACTTTTATAATGATAACTGAACAAATGGTGATTGATAAAAGAATGTACGCAAATAACTGTATTGAACAAAATCACAAAGATACGCAAGGAAATCTCACTAGCTCTAGTGCTGAAGAGGGTATTCCCTAGAGCACAATAACCTTATCTTAGTCTGTGATTAAGATTGATAAATTACATAATAACACGACTTTGCGAGCTTTGTAACAAGATGCAGCCTTGGCCGAATAATTTGGCAATATGAATTAAATACTAAGATCGTCCATGGCAAACAGGTTTTCTGCACAGTCCCGGTGTTAGTAACCTCAACTATAGAATGTTTTTATCTATTTTATTAAAAAAAGTGTTACGAAATGCGTTTATTTGAGTAAGTTTAATTTAACTACTTGTAATTTCAGAATTTTGAATCCTGTCAGAATAACACTTCGGACGCAACAACTGCCCCCGTAGTATGACCACGTCCCGTAGCATGACCACCGTAGACAAGGATTTATTTGACGGAAGAATCGACAAAATGACAAATAGTGCAAAGAAATCTGTCATTATGTCGACACAATCTGTCATTTTGTCGATTCTTCCGTCAAAGAAATCCTTGTCTACGGTGGTCATGCTACGGGGGCTGGTGCTAACAATGGAAGCCTGTGTCCTGTCGTAGGAACTAAAATATGAGTAACTCAACCGTACTTTGACCGGTATTTAAATAAGTATTTCAAGTGATTAAAACAGAATCTTTTTTTAAAGTTTAACATTGACAGGTAGATAATACTTGTGAATAGAGAAAGATAATAAATAGGAGGCGGGAGGGGAAGCCTATGCCCTGCAGTAGACACTATGCTAAATAAAAATCTCGTGTCACTATGTCCTTTCACGCTAATCTCCATAACCACCCAACCGCCAGCTTGAAAGATAGGGTAGCTGTAGATCCACTACTCCTGTGGTACTGTTAGTAAATTGCACTCGTCCGATACCGGGGCGTGTCGCTAGTGATTATAATAAACCAACAGAATAATAAAGTATTTGTATAAAATGATTGAAGTAGCTTCCATAAATTGGCATCTTTCATTCATAATGATGAGTTGATGACTATTCATTTGTTGATAAATTATATACAGTTTTATATAGCTAGCATTTCATTCATATGTCTCGTCATTGTTAGCAAAAAATTAAAGTTATTTTATGTATAATTATTTAAATAGTTTAATATAGGTAATAGCGTTTTTACGGATTGAAAAAATGTCTCGTGCTTGAAATCTGTAAATGATAGTGCATCTAAACCCATATTGTATTTTAAAAGTAAAATCGATACCACGAATAGTGACTTTAGTTTATAATATTTATTGGTTTTTTGTATTATTATGTTCAGATTAAATGATGTAGTTGATATTTTTAGGTAAACTTACGCTTACCCTAAAATATTTTGTAAATTTTTGAATTTCTACATAACTTTACTCGGCAAATAATTTATGAATAACATTCTTGAAACTAAAAATAAAATTGCACGGATTGGTATACTTAGTACCTAAATACTTATGTTACTACATAACAATTCATACTCTACATTTTCCTAGCTACATTTTCCACGAAGTAAATTAAAGTTTGTAACAAAGTAGTACCATTCATAATAAATAAATATAAAGCTACTTTCCATAAAATGAATTAACAGAAACGTTAAAACAATGCATGCCATTAACAAAAATTAATAAACACATTATCATAAATAACTTTAATAAATATTTGAAATTTACGCGATATGGTACTTTTAGAACATTTAATAGCTTTCGATACTCTTTGGCAATGACTTGATTAGTGTACAACTTTATAGTACTTGTGATTTACTTAATTATTTTTACAATTACGATTACACTTCAGATAATGATAGAATGTAACTAGAATATATGCGTTTAGAGTCGGTTTCTGTGAGGTCATTCACAAATATGAATCGGCGTCTCGAGGGGAGTTATCTTTGGTCTTGAATTATTAATATTAATGATATTCGTGTGCCACACGAACATGCTAGTGAAACAAGATAATTGGTTCACTATTAAAAGCTTTATCGATTTGAACACAATGATGAATAACTTTCCTGTCTCGTGTGTATGCAAATGATCGGGATTTCACTAAAGCGTTCTTTAAATCCTTTATTTCAGCATTTCTGTTGAAGAAAACTCAAACAATGTCGTTGATAACTTTTATCAACGAAAAGTTTCATAACATCATTTTATAAAAACTCAACACAGACAGAGAACTATTAAAACACAATAATTCAAGCTTGTCTTTAATTATTTAAATTCCCAGTAGCTAAAACATTTATATTTCACTGAAATAAAATACCGACACATTTGTTTGCTGAAAATATCTCTTAGTAGGCGGAATGGCAAAGTAGAATATGATTGATATAATCGATTTTGTGAAATTTCATGGAGCATATTTTATTTACCTTTACTAAATGTTCACTTTATTGAAATCTATAGAGGTATCTTTAGAGCGTTTCGGTAACCATCTATTTTTTTCCATTTACTCAAGGCATGTTTTTTCTAACTTCGACTGCCTAGACTAGAAGCCATCATCATCTTCCTGCCTTTGGCCAATGTTACTATTGTTGCTGCCATTTAAGATGGCAATAGCGGTCATTGCCCTTTCCCTGATATCTCTATACACGAACTGAAACCATAAACCGTGTATCTAATCGTTTCTTCTGTTAATGTTCAGGATCACAGGTTTGTATACGTTTTTTAAAAGAAGAGATTCCATAAATGTATGTGGTTCAATGACCGCCATTGCCATCTTAACTGGCAGCAACTATATAGGTTGGCGCAAGAGGTTTTTTTCTTCCATTATCCCTTGTCAACCGTCACGCAATAGTTTACACCTGTTCCACCTTATCCATCCATCGTTTCCTTGGTCTTCCTCACCCTCTCCATCCATCAACATTTATATTCATCAGTCTTTTAGTCACATGCGTTCCTCCTCATAACGTGACTAGAACACGAACTACGCAATTTTATGCTATGTTTGATGACAAATGGTTTTTCCAAAATTCTTATCAGTCGTCTTAGTATAGGCAGAGATGTGTCTTCTCTTCTTCCCCAGATTGGTCTATAATCTATAAATACAATGATGTTTTGTTGGATTGGTACTTGGGTCCGTAACTGCCATTGCAAAATCATAACAATGCGTTAGGAGTTAACTTGTTAGCCTCTTATTTACAAGGACTGCTATTAATGTTCACAATACACACTAATATTTCCAATGTCAGTTTGCTTCTTTATTGCCTTTTAAATCGATAAATCTGCAATAACTTTACAAATCATCTAATATTTCAATAAAGTTTAATGGCGAATTGTTTTTTTCCACATTTTAAATAAGTATCGTCGGTTAACATTTTGATTATAAAAATAAATGTTTACGTACAAAATGTTTTCGTAATCTAATAAAAAAATAAAAAATATATTATTGTTTGTTGTTAATTATTGTTTTTTTGTTATAATAATAATAATAATAATAAATGTTTATTCACAAAAAATACAGATAGTAAGTACTTATATAAAACAGCTGTTGCTAAATCTGTGCAAACCAAGTTTATAACCCTGCCTCTTAAACTAGGATAAACCTGTATTTTAAGAGACAGTGTTCGTCCAATTGATTCTTAAATAAATATGATTTAATACAACAAGTTAACAGTATTGAACTTATTCATAAATATCTGTTTGTATTTATTTATATGTTATATTATGTAAGTAACTATGTATGTGTATGTTAGGCATGTGAAGTGAGTGTGAGTTTATGAGGGTATGAGTGCGTGTTTCTGAGTACTTGTAGTGTATGTTTGGGTTAACAAGTGCGTAACAAGAGCGTGTGATTGTGAGCAATAATAGTGTAAGTTAAGCATGTGGTAGTAAGTGAGTAGTTGTATTGTTATTAGGAGATGAATGTGAGCAAAGACTCAGTGTAGGCATAGTCCTTTTGGAGTAGCCACTCTGTTACTATGGATTTCACTTTGTGTAAATTTAATTTTATAATATTTAATTGTGTGTCAACTTTATGGTATATGTGTGTACCTAGTATGTAAAATTGATGTGTTGCGAAAGCGGTTTTGTGTTGGGTTCTTGGAAGCAGATTTACTCTCTTATTAGGTTTTGGTGGAGGCAGACTGAGATGTGTTCTAAGGATAGATCGGAGCACAAAGAGCTGCCGTACTGTAAGAACTCCACAGTCGGAGTACAGTTCGGTTGTTGGATATCTGTAGGGCTTTTTACAAAGGACTTTGAGTATGGCCCTTTGCGCTCTTTCCACCCTCAGAACACTGGTTTTTGTAGCGCCACCCCATGCAGTAATGCAATATCCCAGAACCGATTGGCACAGAGCAAAATACACCATCTTCAGTGTGTCTAGGCTAGCCGAGTCTCTAAGGGACTTAAAGATGTGGATAAGTCGCATTGTTCTTGTGGTAACGGCTTCTATCTGTTTGTCCCATTTTAGTCCGCTGTCGATATGTGCTCCAAGATATTTAACGCTGTGAGCTCTAGTAAGTGCTGGGCAGACACAATGACCGAGTAAGTTTGAGCAAGAGTGAGCTACCACAGAGAATGCATGGGAAGGGGCCGTGCTACTACGGATTGCGAAAGGAATGAACGATGTTTTAGTCAAGTTGAGTGTAAGGAGGTTTAGTTTAAGCCATTTCATAACCCTGGACAAAGCCTCCTCTGCAGCAACCTTGACCAAATCCCACGTAGGTCCGTAAACGAGAATCGCGGTATCATCAGCATACGCATAGATATTACAGTTAGTGAGGCTCAATCTGCACAGGTCGTTCACATAAATTAGGAAGAGTGTTGGTCCAAGGATGCTTCCCTGAGGAACGCCATAAGTTACCGGTTCCTCGTCGCTATAGTACTGGTCAATTTTGACAAGTTGTGTCCGATTGGTGAGGTAGCTTTTGAAAATCTCAAGTTGTATTCCACGTATACCGAAGAGTTCCAGTTTGGCAATAAGTTTGGGAACAGAAACTGTGTCGAATGCTTTAGCAAGATCCAAGAAGATAGTCAGACATTTAGTTTTATTGTCAAGCTTACTAGCTACTTGTTGCGTAAGATCCAGCACGGCATCTTCGGTCGACACTCTTTTTCGGAATCCGTACTGATTCTCAGCAATAATTTTATGTTTGTCTAGAAAGCTTCCTAGACGTTTATTTAAAATCTTTTCAATAATTTTTGAGAGGGTAGACAGGACAGATATCGGCCTATAATTGTTAACACAGTTTCTGTCCCCTCCCTTATGAATAGGGTGTATTATTGCCTTTTTAAGAGCATCAGGGAATACACCTGTTTGGAAACAACGGTTGCAGAGGTAAGTTAATGGTGGGACCAGCGCATGACGGCTTTTTTTTAGGAGTGAAGCTGATATTCCATCCCAACCCACTGCACAATCGTCACGCAGCTGGAGTATTACAGACTCTACTTCTTCTGTATCAACGGCCAACAATACGAACGAATCGACCGGTCTATTTTGAAAGCCGTCTTGGACCGGAACCGGGGGACTTGGATCATTTGACGTATTAGGTGTGTGCGTCTGTGTAATGATTTTTGCAGCCAAATTTTTGCCAACGTTACTAAAAAAGAGATTCACATCATTTATTGATGCTTTAGGGTCATCTCGTATTGTACTGAGTAGCTCTGAAGGACTGACATTTGCCTTTTGAGTGTTGGTGATTTCTTTTATTGTCTTCCACATAGTTTTTGGATTATTATTGGCTTTTTCCAACTCGGTCTTTTCGTAGGTTTTTTTTAATTTGCGAAGCAGATTATTGCAAAAGTTCCTATAACGAGTGTATGTAGTTTTTAGGATTATGTTATTTGGTGCCTTTTTTGTTTTGATATGCATTTTATCCCGATTTTTAATACATTTTAGGAGCCCAGGAGTCATCCAGGGCTTTATGGTTCTTTTTTGTCTTGGTATTTTAACCAATTTTGTATGTTTCAACATAACAGTTTTAATAATACCAATGAATCTGTTCATACATGCGTTTACATCATCTATTAGGTAAATTTCAGTGAAGTCTGTTTCTTCCAGCTCTAGCAAAATGGCTTCGTAGTCAGGACGGCTTATCATCAGACAGATTTTACGTGGAGGGGCAACGCTAGATATGGATAAAACGATAGGTTTGTGGTCTGTGACATGTGACTCCAGGACAAGCGTGGTGGGAATAAGGTTTGACTTTAGAAGTAAATGATCAATGCAGCGTTCTAGTCGGGTAGGGAACAGGTGTGTCGGCATAAGCCCATAAGAGGCATTTATCGTGAGATACTCAAAGCTCCGGTCGTTTCTATTACTCGGGCTTATATCGATATTTAGATCACCTACGAGAGCTATGCTAGAACAGTTGGATATTTCATCATAGGTTTTGACAAGGCTTGCAGAGAAGTTATCAAATTGTTCTTTTGAATTAAGGGAAGGGGAGCGATAGACGGCGAGTACAGCTAATTTTTTGTCGATTTGGCAAACCAGACAGTTCCCACCTTCAAAAATCGGCTCCCATACAGAACCTTGCAAACCATGTTTCATGTAAATTATGATTCCATCGTTTTGATTAACATTGATAGCTGTAGAATGATTTACAAATCCATCTAAGACGGGAAGGTTATTGACTATGCTGAGCCAGCATTCCGTCAAAATGACAATGTCAAAATTGATTTTTGTGAGATGTAACAGAGCTTGGAGTTGGTCGAAGTTTTTGTTGACACTGCGTATGTTTACATGTAATAGGTTTATGTTGGAATCGGATATGTTGATGTACTTCAGGCAATCTTCTGGTTCACAATTATAGGAGTTTCCTAATTGTATGTTATCAAGATCATTATTAATAGAATTTATCGTAGCCATTAAAAATTGAAATTATACTACAAAACACTAGAGTATCGGGAATAATATGGGGTAGTGCGGGAGAGTTGGAGTCTATATAAATGTAATTATAACACGCTTTTATGTGACTTATTTTTTTATGAAAAGTGAGAATGAGTTTTTGTAGAAGAAATAGTTCTTGTGTTATCTGTTTGGATTGTGTGTATATGTGTGGTTTAACAACTAAGATTACAAAAATAAAAAATAAGAAAAAGAACAAGGGTACATGCATTATTAATTTTAAAATGAAGTTATCTAGTCATATTGAAATGCTGCCGAGATCATGGAGACATTTTTCAGATTTTATCAGTAGCTGCTTATACCCTGCTTGTTTGCGAAGGAAAATATTTCCATTACTTGTCCAGCAGAACGCATACTGGTTATTTTTAGCAAATTGCCGCGCCAAATAGAACAGCTTTTTGGAAGAAGTGGGCAGTTGTTCTGTTACGAATACCGGCAAGCGCTTCCCTGGTACCCCAATCAGTTCGGTGTTCAATTTATTCTCACTCGAGCTCTTACTCTTGTTGTACGACCGGATGGCGGATAAAAGGATCTGCTTGGTGTGTACTTTAACAAACTCTGCTATAATTGGGCGTGAGATCGATGTCGATGTGGGTTTTCCCGGGAGGCGGTACACGTCCCGAATATCAGAATCTGTCAAATGCGTTCCGACTGTCTTGCCGATATTACAGACAGTTTTTAAGAGCCCGGTTGGTGACTCATTGTCCGTCTGTGGGATGTTTATTATTTCTACTCCGGCGGAACGTGACTTCTGCTGAAGATCCAATACCTTTTTCTCAAGTGCTTCTATATAATTTCTTTGTTCAAGTCGCTCCTTCTTTAAATCTTCTACTTCTTTCTTTAAATCTTCAAAGGTTTGATTCATATAAGACATTGACCTTTCTATCTCTGTACTTGCTTTCCGGATTTCTATATTCGATTCCTGTATCTTGACATTTTGTGACTTAATTACGCTTATGTCAGCCACCAGTTTTGCAATAAGAGTATTTTGTTCTTCTGACAATTTCTCCATTCGAGTCTCCTGGTCTTTTTTCCAGCTGTCGAGAAACTCTCTTACCATACGGTCTTGCTGGCTTAACGGAGAGACTTCTTCCGGTGAGTGTGCCGGTCTGGGCCGTTTGTGCCTGTTCGTTACATTTTCGCACATCTCAATCGCCGTGTTAATGTCAGGTTCTGATTGCGTTTGACTCAGGGCATTATTTTGTGATTTCGACGGAGTACGCTGTAAAGTAGTCATGCTTTGTTCATTTACAAATTAAGAAAATATCAGAATGATCCAACTCAGCTTGGCACTTAAAGGCGAGCAAACAATTATATTCAACGGAGCGTGGCGTATACTAAGTCTGCTCAAAACACGCAGCGTAAGCTCGGGATGTTGAACAAACGACTAGTGAACGTGTAAGCGTTGAGCATGTGTGCGTAGAAGCGGGCGATCTGCGGGTTGCCCTAGGTCAGGGACGCAAGTTACTGCAAATTTTTCTGGAAATGTTTTTGCTAAACACTCACGGTTACAATGGAGTCCTGGTGTTTTTTATATATCACGGTTTAGTTCGTTTCACCAGCTTTACAATGATATACTGCACTAATGGGTTAATGAACTTTTAACCACTTTATTACAATTTTTTTCGGAGACAAAGCAAATATGGTGCTGACTCTTTGAAACTCAACGGACGAACCCAAAATGTTTTCGTAATCTAATAAAAAAATAAAAAATATATTATTGTTTGTTGTTAATTATTGTTTTTTTGTTAATTGTTGTTATTGTTGTTTTTTAATTGTTGTATTTTTTTTTTTTCGTAATCTGTTTCAACAAGAAACATACATAGATCAGGTGTTACATTTTATTTCAATATTGATTAATTGGAGGTTCTTAGAAAAAAATGAATATTACCCATGAAAAATTCCAACTAAAGTCCCGTTTTTCGTTACCTACGATTTAATGATTTTGACTCGCTATGGTTCTATTTGTTGTAGTTAACTAAATAAATTGGCTAGAATGCGTTTAAAAAAGCAGGTCACAAACATCGATAGTGTTCGATAAGAAGCTGATAAGAAACTGACCCATATGTTGTTATCTTATCATGTTGTGTATATAAGGTCTATCTTTTCATACACGAAATATTTTAAGAGTAACTTCTATAAGTCGTAAAGTCGCCATACAAAGGAAAAAAAAATGTCAGACTGTTTTTGTTTTACGAAATTATTATAATTCTAAAATTATTGCATAAAACCTTTACTCCCTATTTTAACAATGACAGTAGGTAAATATGACGTAACAAACTAGCGTAATGGATGTTCAAAAATAAGGAGCCAGTATTTATTTTATGGATCAAGTAATTTTAAATTATTTCCTTTTTAAAAATAAATATAGGTACTTAGATACCGTTAGATGATTCTCTGAAAATATTTCGTGTATGAATAGTTAGACCTTATAGACGATCCACGTCAAAAATATAACTATTTAGTTCCGCGGATTAGGTGTGATTATGTTTACACATTTTACCAAACGTGTGGTTACTGGATTTAAATTACGTAAGTTTAAGGCACAATTGAGCATTTTAACTAGGTATTTTGACCTACTAACAAAGTAGTAATAAGTGATGAATTATTTTTAGTAGTTAGCGACCCGACGTGTCAAAACATCGAAATTTCAGTGCTATATCCAAGTTAAATATATGTAAATGTGTAATGTTTGAATGTAAAAATATTATTTACCTAGTAGACGTTTCGCAATAAATTTTCTAAATTATTCTACAAAAGGCATTGAAATCTATTGTGTAGTTGAAATGAGTTGAACTAAGAAATCAGAAACGCACGTAGACACGAACATTTACTTTTTTTATACTATGTATACATACGGCGACACATCAAACTATACCAGTATAACATGGCCTCGCCTTGTATAGGTTTCCCATACAATGAGAGATCTGCATAAACTGGATTTGTATAGCTTGATTAGTCGTCGTGCTTACTTATAAACTGTATTGTTGTTTGACCTTTGATATTAAGCTTTCGTATTCATGCATAATAGTTATTTCATAAATATTCAAAGCAATAACACAATGCAACACCTAACATAACCTTGACCATTACTTTTCAGTTCATCACAGACATTACACTATTGGTTTAAAAGATTATAATTTGTCGGATAATTAATTTTATTAACAGTAATACGCACATGACTAAAGTGCATGAAACAGAAACTAAAACAAAATGTTAACAATTACCTATTTGTTATTCTAATCATTAGAATAGTGACAAATTAATGATGAAATTTTATAGTAGGTTTAGAATCTATATTTCATCAAAATCTGTTTCGCAAAGAGAGCATCGATATTATCCATCTATCCTGACAAACTTTCGCGTTTATAATAGAAGTAACAAGTAAGAAGTGGTATTCTTATTATTTTATTTATTTCAACTAACTTTCGATCACAATTCAACTAAACCTAATTAAAATCAAAGATAATTAAGAATAAGATAATCAAGTACCTAGTGACCAACAAGTCACCACAGTAGCTCTACGAATCGCTTACCCGAACCACCCTCAACGCTACGACGATTCAGCGTAGCAATTTTTGGGGTCGCTCGTAGCGCGGTGTAGCTCGTACGTAGCATAACTCGTAGCGGCATTTCCATGAGAAGCGACGGCAAGATTTTTTTCCCCCTTTTACTAAAACAATGATGGTCCAGTGCTGGCATAAATGTTCATAGAATAATACGTATTTTTTTGTAAAATAAAGTTTTAATATTATTATTTTTTAATATTATATTAATTTTCAGGCAAGATCTGCTGAAATGGTACGGCTGGGGCTACAAGGACTCGATGTTCAAATTGGACGAGAAAACTGCTTCATTCACCGGTAACAGGTAAGTTCTATTATTACTTAGACAATAGTTTTAATCTTACATCATGTGACATCAAAAACCCCGCACTTGGCTCGCGTGGTGGAATACAGCCCAGTCCGTCTCGCCAAGAGAGACCTGTATCTCTCTAGGTCTAGGCTATGATACCGCATTTTCAATTAAATTCTTATTTTCTTTGTTTTTTTATTCTTATTTTTTTTATATTTTTTGTATTCTTGTTTTCTTTTTTTTTCTTTTTCCTCCTTTTAGACTTGTTTGCCTCGTTTTTGAACGATTGTTGTTTACAAATTTTTGAAATTTATGTAGATTACCCTGTTTTGGACATAGACTGCTTATGTTATTATGTATTCACCCAATTCCGGCCTGTGTGTTCGTGCCGTAAAATAGCCATACGCCAGATAGGCCCAGAACGAGATGGCGTAGCTAGTTTGACATCTACCTAAAAGATTAGGCTCAAATATCAAAAGTGGGATTATTTTTAAGACATAATGGGTGCCCTCTGCCCTGCAGTGGCCCACAACAGGCTTACAGGAATTTATTATATTAAATTAAACCTTTATAACACTTAAATTACTGTTTATGTAATATCGATTACGTATGCCAATTTTCTCTTCAAAAGTTTTATATACCACGTTAGTTTATATTTACTATATGGCAAGCACTTCCATTTCCGTAAATACAATTTACATAATTATAATATAATTGCCAAACGTAAAAGTTTGTATTATATTTGGTCACGAATCATCGTTTGGGTTTAGATATTATTTAATTTTGATCCGTAAAAGCCTAATAGATCCATAAATTACCATTGTTATATCAATATTAGTCATTACTGTCAATAAATAAATTTTAAAATAACTAAATGCTTTATTTGAGGAGCTCGTAGCTAAATAATAACAGCCGCTCAGATCGATCTTTAGGTTAAGCCGTGCTTGCCTAGGTTGGTCTGTGGATGGTTGACCGCCCATTACATACCGAGTTTCCTCCGTGCTTCGGAAGCACGTTAAGCCGTTGGTCCGGCTGTCATTTGTAGATCTTTGACAGTCGTTAGGTAGGTTAGGTAGTCAGTGGCCGCAAATGTCTGACAACCAGTCTTACCAAGGGGTATCGTATTACCTAGTACTAACTGGGTTGTGGAGGTCAGATAGGCAGTCGCTCCATGTAAAATACTGGTATTCAGCTGCATCCAGTTAGACTGGAAGCCGACCCCAACATAGTTGGGAAAAGGCTAGGCAGATGATGATGCTTTATTTCAGTAGTCTCAACATTGTTACAGACATCTTAAAATGCAACACACAGATCTTGTCCCAGATAGGTCCCCTAGCTCCCAAACTAGTTTTTCACTTGTGACTTAAGAGACGGTGCATGTTTCTCCATTAAAAAAAGTCAATGTAGCAAAAAAGAAGAATTTACAAAAAGCAATTGCTTGTATTTATTTGAACACTAACAATCTATAGGTACTAATAATTTAAAGATTTATTATTTGAATAAACATTTGTTAACATTCTAATACATAAAAAAGTGATAGATCGTGCCCCAATTTGCATATATTTAATAA
This sequence comes from Noctua janthina, assembly GCA_963576755.1. Taxonomy (NCBI): domain Eukaryota; kingdom Metazoa; phylum Arthropoda; class Insecta; order Lepidoptera; family Noctuidae; genus Noctua; species Noctua janthina. Next base: position 15,458,585 of record OY755055.1, read on the forward strand.
ACCTGTTTTAATTTGTGACTGGCCTCTACATGGCTATCACGAGTGTTGCCTTTTTTATCAAACACTCCTTCGGAAATTTTGCAATAAACCTTGGTTTTATATTCATTCGCCACGCACTACATTGTGCTTGGCACATCTTGTCTAACTCAAAAAAAAAAACTCATATTGAAATGACAATTCATCAGTCCATTTTGAAATAACAACAGTTTGTTGACTAGGCGTCCATATTGCGAAATACATTTACTTTCAATCATGTAATCCATCACTAAGAATTATGATGCATGATGCAAATTACTAATTCATATCGTTATGTTTTTTCAAAAAAAAAATCGGCTCGTCACTTATCGTCAGCCTACAGCAGTCCACTGCCGCACATCTAGGCATCTGCATTTGCTCGCCACTTAGCTCGATTCTAGTTAATTCATCCAGCTGTTACCAGCCACCCTGTAGTGATCTACGCTCCACCTAACCTCGGCACTCGTCATTGTCTAATGATATGGCATTGTAAGTGGGTTACGCAATTACCCAACAACCTAGGGCTTACCGCATGCTTATGGTATAGACCTAAAAACATTGTTCAAATCTTAAGCTTTCGTCTAAGTACAGGCTAAGAAATATCTTAGCCTAATTAAGGGTGCTAGTGCCTAACCTATCCCCGAACTGACTGACGACTGACTAGGTGATATCAACACACAGCCCAAACTGCTGGTCCTAGAGACATGAAACTTGGAGGGTGTGTTCTTTGTGAAGAGTAAGTAACCACTAAGAAAGGATTTTTGTGAATTCCACCCTTAAAGGGTTAAAATAGGGGATGGAAGTTTATTTGAATGTGCGTCAGTTTTGAAGTTAGGATCTTCAAATGTTATGTTTAGGCTGACGATTAAAAATTAATTTATACGTGTCTCAGCGTTTTTGATAATGTTACCCCCGAAGGATTAAAAAAGGGGCTGAAGGTGGAATCTTGCAACTCAATTTTGAACAACCGATTGGGCTGAAATTTTGCTCACACCTTTGCTTCTGGTGACAATACATTTTTATGACAGACATTCCTTAATCCGGCAGCCAGGATGTCTCCTCTCTTCAACGGTTAATAGTACGGAAAATATGATTCGCCACCGTAACACGTATGTAGTTACAGAATTATAATTATTAAATCATCAATACAACTCTCTAAGTTCATTTAATCATATTTAATAACTATTTCATGAAAAGTCATTCAATGGGATTGTATGAACTTGAGGGTTGTATTGATGAGTTTAATGACTATAACTCTGTAAAGCCATATTTGTTACGGTCGCGAATCGTATCTTAATCAACATACAACCTGTACTGAGATGTAAATTGCAAAAAACGCAAGAAAATTTATATTTCACGGGCTACCCTGGCGCTTCCACTTCTACGCAGCATTACTTTACACTTGTTTCTTCGAAGAGTTAGTTACATCCACATTTCGCCAGTTATGGTTAAGTTCCATGAATGGACCGACCCTATTGTCGTCAACAGCGCAAAAATCATCATCAATCTTCAGGCTGCGTCTGGGACATTTTAGATGGAAAAACCAAATAACACTTTGAATCGTATTAACATTTCAGAAAGAATATTGGTCAAGCAGAAGCTATTTTTCAGTAGAAAAGTCTAGTACCTAGGTACTTGTTTAGCCAAAATTATTTGTTCTAGATAATATTTTAGAATATGTTTAAATTTTCGTTATGTACCCGAGAAATCGTAGTACGATTGACATACAGATACTAACTACATACTCAAATATTACATACTCTACGTAGTTCTTATAAAATTGCAAGTACCCAATATTCGACGTGACGTTGTGAATACTCGTTAAATTGTACAATTATGCATAGGTACTACAGACAGGCTGTGTAGAATTTTCCAGGAATATTAGTCCTGACTTACCGTCTTCTGGCTCAGAGTAAGGTAGAAACGATAGCAGTAGCTCAAAACGGTGAAGGTATACATGGCAAGGAAACCAGCACGTCCTAGAAACAAATTCGAAGAAATGTGCCAACTACCAACCCGCATTGGGCCTGCGATGAATTGCAGTCTATACTCTCCACAGCTACTTGTTTACTGCTGAGACACAGGTACCTACCTGTGCCTCAGCAGTAAACGCGTAGCTTTGACTTCATGGCGTCACAAGACACATTTTAACTTCATCTCCAAGTTTGGCATACAAAACCCTTTAAGGTGAGGCCAAGCGAGTAAATGTGTTAACCATTTTCTATTAGATATTAACTAAACTATAAGATTTCAATGTTTCACATGAACGTAATAAACACATGAATGTTAAAATAAATCATTATTTATTTTATAAATAACACAATAAGATAGAATTGACCCCTTAGTGTGGGGAAAGCAGCCCCGAGTGGAGATGTCGTGTGCATCGGCAGGTCAACGCCTTCGAAGAGAGAAGAAGGTCCCAGCTAGACTTAAAGCGTGATGACATTCAAGCTAGGCCACCTGCATCTATACCCTACAATTTCGTCAATGGTGTTCTGACATGTCCGCTTTGTGCTCGGAGTTTTTCCGCCAAAGTTGGGTATGATAGCCACTTGAGAGCACATGATAGAGCAGCACACCAAAGCTCTCGACAAACTCCCTAGAAAGCCATCGAATGCAGTCGCTATGGCCGAAATCAGCTAGATGGCATCATCATCAACACAATAACACTATAACAGTAGCGAAGGGTCAATTTTTGTAAGGGGTAAGCCGGAGTACATATCTTTAATGTTATTATATTATTTGTCTGTAGAATTCTGACTGTGCCATTTCTCAAAGGGAAGCCGGTAGGAATCGAGTTCTATGGAACCTTCTCCACTGTAAGACACCAAATATTTGTTAAGCTAGGTGAAAAATGGAGAGGGCAAATGATACGTCTCTTTCCATATTCTTAAATGGCCTTGCGCCTAGACCAGGGTCACTGGCTTAAAGAAAGTGGTGTCAACGAGGTATGACTAGTCCAGTCTCACTCAGGCTTAGTGGTGGGCGGCCACAAATTGGCACTTTCCGTTAATTTGCCGGAGCACGTGCCATTTGACACGGCATATCATTCTACACTCAATAACTACCTATACACCATGTCTCAGAACAGTTTTGGTCATACTTGAGAATGTGGTATAGAGTTAGACCATCAAACTGAACAAGTTTTTCCTTGGGCCATCATTGTAATTGCAAATCCGGCTGTTCTATACAAAATTTCAATGCCTACGCGACCCTACTTGTATGAAACAGCTGATTTATTTCTCGGTAATAGATAATTATTGGTCCAATTGAGAAAATTGTTCAGTTCGACTGTCTACTGCATTCTTATATATGACCGTCCAATATACCCTTTCATAGACCTTTATATAATCTACCTGAACTGATACATACTGTATTGTAACTTGATGAGCTACACGCGCTGATTGGACAGGTTCACTCGGCGAGTTTTGTTTTTTTAAAAGACACTAATCTGCGTGGTCCTGATTGCATGTTAGCTCTTCCATTTATATTTCTAAAAATAAGTGTGCTTCAATTTATTTCATTCCACACAAAGAGTACCTATGCAACAATGTCTTTCTAAAAGTAATAACATGATACTTTTTTCAAACGTAAAATATTACATATCTGTATCTTGATTTTGATTATACACACTATGTAAAGTAAGAATGCGCAGACGCACACGGCACGGCGGCACGTGTAAAAAAGAGTTGAAAAAAAAATAATTATGATTTCAAATGTTGGTCAAGTCATATCAGGAGTCCTGTTATGACTTGACCAAGATTCTGTCTTCTGAGTTTATTTCAGTGTTTCTTCTCAGAATAGTTCATTATCTAATTTAAAATCATAATTTATTTTAAACGTGTAAAAGGGTGTTTTTTGTTACAATTAATTTACAGAAACGAAATTATCATTTAAGGCGAGGTTACCCCGAGCGCCGTATGCATCAATCGCTTACCCCAGCCCCCGCACGGAGAGGCGATACGTAACAAATTACGCGGCGCGAAAACCCGGGCGCTTAGCGCATTGGTCATGAGTTTACGAACTCGGATAGGTACTAAGTTGCGTTACAGGGTAGAGCGATGCAGTAAAACAACTTGAATTGATATGTATAAGTTCACTTTGTTTTATTTTTATAGAAAGTATTGGTTATATTATAGATAGATTAGGAACCTACGTATTCTATGAACGTGAACCTAATTACTAACAATTAAAATAAGTAGATATAATTAAAAATAAGAAGGTATACTTATTTATTTTTGTGAATAAGGTGAATTTAAAATCTGACTGACACTAAGATCATGAATACGGTTATGATTCAAAACTACACGCCACGCGCCATTCGGTTTTTAAAAAAATTATGCTTTACTTTTTTTTCGGTTTTGTTGTCATGGGTTTCGTTTTCGTGGTTTTTGGGGTCGCTGATAACTAAAATTAGGCCAAAATAGAAATCCAAGATGGCGGCGACGAAAATTTTCGATTTTTTCTTCATGAGTGTCATTTTCTTGGTTTTTGGGGTCGCTGATAACGAAACTGAGGTCAAAATGAAAATCCAAGCTGGCGCCGACGAAAATTTTCGGTATTTTCGTCACGGGTGTCATTTTCATGGTTTTCGTGGTCGCTGATAACGAAAATTTGGTCAAAATTAAAATTCAAGATGGCGCCAATGAAAATTTTAGGTTTGTCGTCATGGGTGTCATTTTCATGATTTTCGGGGTCACTGATAACGAAAATGAGTACAAAATGAAAATCCATGATGCTGCCAACGAAAATTTTCTGTTTTTTCGTCATGGGTGTCATTTTCATGGTTTTCGGGGTCGCTAATAACGAAAATTAGGTCAAAATTAAAATTCAAGATGGCGCCAATTAAAATTTTCAGCTTTGTCGTCATGGGTGTCATTTTCATGGTTTTCGAGGTCGCTAATAACGAAAATTAGGTCAAAAAGAAAATCCAAGATGGCGCCGACGAAAATTTTTGGATTTTTTTTCATGGGTGTCATTTTCATGGTTTTCGGGGTCGCTGATAACGAAAATTAGGTCAAAATTAAAATTGAAGATGGCGCCAATTAAAATTTTCAGCTTTGTCGTCATGGGTGTCATTTTCATGCTTTACGGGGTCGCTGATAACGAAAATGAGGTCAAAATGAAAATTCGATAACACCAAAAATTATTTTTTTGTTTTTACGTCATGGGTATCATTTTCATGGTTTTCGGGGTCACTGATAACGCAAAATAAGTTCAAAATAAACAGAAACAAAAAAAATTTTTTTTTTCATCGACCCCGAAAACCATGAAAATGACACCCATGACGAAAAAACCCGAAAATTTTCGTCAGCGCCATCTTGGATTTTCATTTTGTCTTCAGTTTCGTTATCAGCGACCCTAAAAACAACGAAATCGACACCCATGACGAAAAAAACAGAAAATTTTCGTCGGCGCCATGTTGGATTTTCATTTTGGCCTCATTTTTATTATCTTCGACCCCGTAAAGCATGAAAATGACACCCATGACGACAAAGCTGAAAATTTTAATTGGCGCCATCTTGAATTTTAATTTTGACCTAATTTTCGTTATCAGCGACCCCGAAAACCATGAAAATGACACCCATGACGAAAAATCCAAAAATTTTCGTCGGCGCCATCTTGGATTTTCTTTTTGACCTAATTTTCGTAATTAGCGACCCCGAAAACCATGAACATGACACCCATGACGACAAAGCTGAAAATTTTAATTGACGCCATCTTGAATTTTAATTTTGACCTAATTTTCGTTATTAGCGACCCCGAAAACCATGAAAATGACACCCATGACGAAAAAACAGAAAATTTTCGTCGGCAGCATCATGGATTTTCATTTTGTACTCATTTTCGTTATCAGCGACCCCGAAAACCATGAAAATGACACCCATGACGAAAAAACCGAAAATATTCGTCGGCGCCATCTTGGATTTTCATTTTGACCTCATTTTCGTTATTAACGACCCCGAAAATGACACCCATGACGACAAAACCAAAAATTTTTGTCGGTGCCATCTTGGATTTTCATTTTGACCTAATTTTCGTTATCAGCGACCCCGAAAACCTTGAAAATGACACCCATGACGAAAAAACCGAAAATATTCGTCGGCGCCATCTTGGATTTTCATTTTGACCTCATTTTCGTTATTAACGACCCCGAAAAGCACGAAAATGACACCCATGACGACAAAACCAAAAATTTTTGTCGGTGCCATCTTGGATTTTCATTTTGACCTAATTTTCGTTATCAGCGACCCCGAAAACCTTGAAAATGTCACCCATGACGAAAAAACCGAAAAAAAGTAAAGCATAAAATGCAGAGGAAGTAAAATAAAAAAAATTAAAGTGATTTTATCTTTAATATGTAAATAAGTCAACAAAATAAAAAAAAAAACTAGTAGGTACACACGGCGGCACATGAAGCTGTCATTTCCAGTATAAATTGGCCTCGCTTTGTATAGATTTCCTATACAATGAAAGATCGGCATAAACTGGTTTTGTACAGCTTGATCGGTCGTCGTGCGTACAAAATACGATATCGACTATTACTCATTCTATCTCGTTCTCCCCTACATACTTTCTTTTTCTGTCCATGTCGAACTCGATAATCTTCGGCTTACCGGGCTCCCTACAAAACTTTTTTAGAACTCCTTACAAAAAAAAAATATTGGATTAAATGTTTTGATTTTAGTAGGCTAGTTACAGGCAGTTTTGAATTGTCGAAAAAAAGATAATAAAATGAAGCTACAGTCCAATTCAAAACGCATAATAACTGTGAAAGTACTGTAGTTGCCCATTCCAAAGTTACCGAAATTTATAAATAATATTGCGAAATCATAAATAGCGACTTTTGCAACGACACAATAAAGTTCAATTCAGGTCGCGCAGCGCTAATTATCTACAGTTATATTCTCCTAGAAGCTGCCTCTCTTTCTAATGCGTAACTCTTATCTTATACCTTCTGACTACGTTCCCTATTAGGTACCTACTGTACTTTTGTGAACAAATGACATTTCAAATAAACCTAGGCTCGGTGTTTACTAAGTATTATTTTTTACAAACTATTTTTGGCTCAGTTCGTAACAGAACTTAGCGGGGGTGGGGTGGCGGGTTCGAAAAATTGGCACACGTCCGACCTCCAACGCGTTCCGCTCGGGACTGAAGCACGCGATGCGAGTAAGAAATGATGAAAACAGCAAATTTTGGAAATGGTGGTATAGGTTTTTTTAATATTTCAAATTATGATCGCCGTGTACTGTCACATTTTTTACGACCTTTATAATGGTATAAGTTTTATTGTTAAAAACTTAATATAACTCAAATGAAGTAATATTAAAAACCATCATTTAGACTTGTCTTTGCGATTTAATTGGATGCAACAAAGTGCAAGTAATCGTGTATCGCTGTGCCGAAATATCTAGATCGAAGTGTGAAATATGTAATATATTTTTTTCAGAATTTAAATCCATGCTATATAGGAATAAAGCACAATACAAAACGACGTTTATCTGGATAACCTCGCCTTAACTAGCCAGGCGTTTCAAGTTAATATTTTTTTTTTTTAAATATTCTTTTACTTAAACCTCCTGTCAACTCTTTTACACGTGCCGCCATGCCGTGTGCGTCTGCGCATTCTTACTTTACATAGTGTGCATAATCAAAACAAGATTCAAATAAGTATATAAATATTTTGTGTTTGTAAAAAAGTCTCATGTAAATGTTACTTTTAGAAAGACATTGTTGCATAGGTACTCTTTATGTGGAATGAAATAAACTGAGAGACACTTATTTTTATAAATTAAAATGGAAGAGCTAACATGCAATTATTTCGTAATAAATCTTGGTGTCTACACACAAGTTTAGCACTTAAGCGATAGCGCATTCGCGTGTTCAATTCATGTCAATAATGGTCAGAGGGATCATTGAGATTGCCGATGACTGTAAATATTGAAGTATTGACCAAAAAGTAAATACGTTGTATCTCGATGAATAGCTTGGACCTGTGTCTATTGTGAATAACAAACAAATCATTTATGTGCCACTCGTAAATGCTTTGCTTTTATATGTGCTTATTACAAGGAAGTTGCAAATATGGTCTTGTTAAAGTTGTCGTATGTTTATGTCAATTCAACAATGTGGTACCATCAAGCATGTAAACCCTGCTGAAGGGATAGGCAGAAAGTAGGTCTATAGTAGGTACAAGTATAATTACCCATCATATGTGGGGCGAGCCTATTGCCAGCAACCGTGCACAAATTCAGACTAAGGGCTGCTACTGGGAATGGGAAGCCGTCACCTCCTTCTGCGAAGCAGTCATGCTAGTGAAGGAGGTGGCGGGACGTGAGAGAGAAAGAACCTCACGTCCCAGTCGCCGCGGGAGACGCCCTGGGCGTTGGGGGTCACGTGGTGGCTCCCGGCCACCGTAGGCGCGGGCCTGTGGACGGCGAGTTATGAGCCAGCTCGCCGTCCGGCCGTCTTATGACGACAGGCCGTGTCGACGGCGCGGTCGTGTTCCACGCGCGCCTCAAAGAGATGTCAGCAAATAAGTAGGGGTCCGCAAGGGCCGATGCCTGCCAGGGCTGCGGGACTGTTCGAAAGAGATACCGTGGCACTGGAACACAAAGGGCAAAGAAGGAACATGGATGGGTTTTAGTCAGTACAAGTCTGACACTCCCTTCCGCTCCGCCCAGAGTGGGGGGGGGGGTCATTTGATGATTTCCCATCCGGAAAAAAAAAAAAAAAAAAAAGGCTGCTACTGAAAAATTCCTGATGATAAAACCCAAAAACATTTTGTCCGGCCGGGAATCGAACCCAAGAAGGAGCTAATGCTCAGCGGCATCGTTTGCGGTTGCTGTAGTTGATTTGTATACCTATTGATCGATATGGAGGTGCGATATGGCCAGTTTTATAAGCCATATATGGCTAAATAAAGATAAGAGTAATATTTTAAAGCATAGGAAGGTCACAAATTAGAATTTGATAGTTGATCGTAGAATGAACCTTGATCTACTAAGTCAGATATTTTTGGCGTAGCTGCGACTGCAAAGGATTTATTCATTTATTATCAGTGATATCGTACTTAATTATAGGCTTAACAAATAAAAACTCAAGGAACTGTCCATGTGTAATCGGATTTTTTCTCTCGACGATGTCACTGTAAGAAAATAGATTTTATCGTTTTTAAAGTAGAAAAAATTTGTGAATTGGTTAGCCACACTTGTAAATTTTGAATGAGAGATAAAGCAGAGATCACTTAGGCATCGAAAATTATGTTTCCAAAAATTCAAGTGGAATTCGTAGAGATATAGGCTGGACATGATTTTTGGTATTTTCAAACGAACATAGCAGTCACGTGCAATTATGTTGAAGAGGGTGTCACGTCCCGAAGCACATCACTATCAGCCTTATTCTGTGCCTTTTTAGGCACAGGTTTTTTAGTAATAAGTAATTAATAATAAATGAAAAAAATAAAGATAATTAAATAAGTAATTAGTTATTAATAATATGTAATTATAATGTAGCCTAGAAATTGCCAAACCTGATTCCGATTTGTTTGAGAAATTCAAAATCAAAGGATTTATTTCAAGTAGGCCAGTTACAGGCACTTTTGAATTGTCGAAACAAAGACAACAGTGAAATATAGCTACAGTCCCAGTCACAAGGCACAAAAACTGTGAAAGTACTGTAGTTGCCCATTCCCTAACGTAGATCTCTATGGAGAAGAACGGGCAAGAAACTCCATGGACACTCTTTTAAAAAAAAATCCTAATGGAACACCCAATATCACATTGCCCGACATGGGGATCGAACGCAGGGCCTAACGCTCAGCAGTAGCGTTTCCGACTACTAGGCCAACAAGACAGTCGCATTTAAATATATAAGCTTAAAATATATTTCTGCACGTGAGTACACACAGGTACAACGATACAACACCCGTAAATGTTACACGGGCGGCAATCCAAACAAGTGACACCATTTACTAACGAACGAACGTCAATATTAACACTATCAGTTAAAAGAACGCCACTAAAAATAACCATTTGGTAACTGTGACATCCTTAACATTATACGAGATTAGCTACGTACCTATGTACATTGTACATGTTTGCATTACTTGGAATTCATCGAAATAATCATTGTGTTCAAATTAAAAGATCTTTGGATATTATAACCTGTTTAACTTTTTGTAATTTAAGTTTTTTTTTTTTAATAGAAGCCTTCCTTTAACCTGACTAATATAACCTTTTTATTTGTGGTTCTGTCCGAGATTTTGCTAGGATGGGAAATTTTATTTTTTCAAAATTTCCATGAAAGCCCGGAGTTGTTAGGGTAGAACCTCATCCTTGTTGCTAAAAAGCACACTATTATTAGTGTGCTATTCAAACTCAAAGTATTTATTTCAATTAGAACATCACAGCCATTTTTGAATGTCAAAAAAACAAAAAAAGCGAAGCTACAGTATATCAACATCATCATCTACCTTTAGCCTAATTTATTCATAGATCGACAACCAATTATTGATTAATTTCGTTGCGGAATCCCAGACACCTAAATTGTCTCTGCACTGTTCTGGTGGTCGCTACTGTTGATTCTGGCTTTCAGGAGTTGCAGTGGTTTGGGAATAGCGTGGGGGGCTTGTCCCAATTTAAAAAAAAAAAAACAATTATTTGACATCAGTGGATAAATATTCAGAAAATTTAAGAGAAGTCAAAACAATTCACCCACGACTGGCGCAGGTCACAACTTTGCCTACACTTATTTAATGTTAAACAGATTTCCTCGTGGTCCAGTGGCAGCAAGCGCGTTTCCTGAGCATGAGATCTGGGTTCGATTCCCAGATCGGGCAAAGTGTTTTAGTGTTTTTCTATCAGGAATTTCCCGGTTGATGGTAACAGGCTCCTATTACATGGTACTTTAACATAACTGGCTAAATGTGTTTGCTATTAAATACACCTCTGCCTTACTCTTTGGTAATAAGTAATAAAAGGTGTAATGTTATGTAAGATATTAAAATAATCTTATTGTTAAACAGAAACCTTGAAGGAGCTCCTCCTCCATGCCCTACCGGAGTGGCGACCCTTGGTGTTGTGAAAGATCTTTGCCTAGCTGTTGTGACCTAATGCGTGGACAAATACTCGTGTGTTTGTCTATTTGTCATTCACAACCAACCACTACAAACATAGTGCTGTTTGTTTGCAACACTAACCATATTTGTTCTAGTTAGTTTCATCTTAGATAACCTGTTTCGATTATATTAAAAAACTAATCAAGCGAATTAAATTATACAACATAACAACTCGCCTTTAATCCCTGAAGAGATAGGCAGAGGTATAGCTGATAGAACACCCACATTTAACCAGCTATGTTAAAGTCCCATGTAATAGAGGGCGACCCTATTGCCATCAACCGGGCACATATCCAGACTCCGTGGCTGCTACCCAGAAATTCCTGATGGAAAAACACAGACTAACGAGGCAGTCGGTGAATTAAAATAAAATAAATCGTTATTCGGACGAGCCACGACATACTGCTCAAGAGATTCTTTCTCTGTCCAAGTTTAAGTCACATAATCTCATTATTTTTTGTGGTAAACGTTTCAATCCGAAAACTGTACGTAAGTAGGTGCTAGTTGGTTCACTGTACAATTGTACATACCTAATAAAATTTTATTTTATTGCAAAAAAAAAACGTATTGAATAGCCAAGGACGCAAGGGAAATCAATTTTGTACTTAGGTAGGTACCAGTAGCGAAGGGTAAATTTTTATAACAGGTAAGCCGGAGTACATATCTTTAATCTGATTATATTATTTGTCTATAGAATACTGACTGTGCTATTTTTCAAAGGAAAGCCGGTAGGAATCGAGTTGTATGGAACCTTCGCCACTGGTACTTACCCAAGGGACCAGCAAAACGTTGACTCAGTAATTTTCTTATTAATCTTATAACATTTTTGCCTGTTCCTAAACGTAGGTACCTAGTGCTCTTTGTTCCTAGTTCCTTGTCTTCAAAATAACATTAAGTAATTCAATATTTAATGTATATTCCGATAACCTCTATAGTCCCTCCAACTAAACTACAAAAGCAAGTTAAGTGGCTATTACTAGATTATATTATCAGTCGAGCACCTGGCAATTTCTCAAGGGAAACGTCAGCTGTATGGAAAATAGAAATGAACGTTAGCCGCACGCAAGCTAAACAGCCCTATTGACGACAAAAAAGCACGATCAACACACCCGACTTATCTACTCAAAACGTTTTATTATTTAATTCTTAGTTTATGCAGGTTGGAAGGGACACTGACGCTAAAACGGTTACCACGTATTCAGTACATCATTTTGAACCCCCCACATAGAAATTTTTCATCGGTTATTTTTAAAAAACAGCTGTTTCTACCTACACCGTCAAAATGTATGGAACAGCTGTAGCTGATGCTTGAAAGGGTTCCGAATGATTTATTGAATGCCCCGTCGTCGGCGCCTGTACTGTATGTACTTCTCAAAACTATTCTTTGATTAGCGCCGCTTTTAACCACGGAATTTCGATGGAAAAACCTTGATTGTATTAAGTCATACACGCATTACATCATTTTTTTGAGCTCGCATCCTGAAAATTGATAAATATACAAGCACAAACATTTGATCAACACATGTGTGAAACGCAAATTTTATGGTTTTAATGTCACTTTTTGACGTTATGTATCGCCATAACATTAGGTAATGGGACACCTCGTTTGACATAGGCACGCTAGAAAAATATGACCATATTAAGCATCTCTACGATGTGATATATGGTTTTCATATCAAAGAAGACATAGCCGCGATAGAGGAGCTTATGGAACCTGAATTGCGCGCACCAACAGCAAAATTATAAGTAGAATTGTACCGTAGCGTTGATAGCATTATCCTAGGCTCTACGATACCCCCAATAGTACAACTAGCCTTAACGAATAACCATTGCACACAGAACACGATTTTAGTTCTCATTTTGGTCTTCAGTTCATTAACTTGAAAATATTTCCGTTCCAGATACTCCATCGGGGGACAAAATCTACCTAACCTGGCACAATGGGCCATCGACAACTTCGGCATAGACCCGTCGAAAGAGCCGAAGATACCCGAGCTGCCCACGACGTTTGCCGAGAGCAGACTGCCAGAGCTGATCCGGTTGGAACTGGAGAAGATTGCACTAGTCAGCATTGATGGCATGGACAGACTGATCAGGGCACACGGGCAGACGCTGAAGGATATGTCCCAGTTGAGAAGCAACAGCTTCCCGAGGATACCTGATGCTGTGATATGGCCGGAAACTCATGAACAGGTGAGGGATCAATTATAGCCTGAATTAACTTGCTAATCAATAATAATATTAGTTTACAGTATTTTTTACCCGGAGATGAAAACCATGCATTTGTTAATGCTTAATGAAATTCTGAAGACAGTAAAAAATTTGTATTCAAAATTAAAAAAAAAATAGATTCAAACATGATACTTGGAAAGTAAGAATTGTAAAGTTTACTCTGTTTTTATTCTGATTTGTATCAGTGTCTCTTAAAGTGGACCAAAAGTAATTTGCTAAAAAAAAATATCCTAGAAACCTTGGTACTGTTCCTCGAAACTCTTAAAATCTTGGTGAAAACACCATTATGTTCATCATCATTAACACTAGAAACGGGATATTTACCATGTTCAGTTTATCCGTGATCGTGGTGCTTGCAACAGCGCCGAAATATCGGGAACTCGAACAAATCAGTAGACATGGTAAATATCCCGTAAACTATCTACTACTATGTTTATCGCTTACGTTTCCCAGGTTTTCAAAGGGGAAATTTAGGTGTGACTGTAGAAAATGAGTTATTAAATAAATGTTGACACCTAGCCTTTCACCATCCTTAAAATGTACAACAAAATTTGTAAGGATCTATAGTTAACACTGCTTGGAAGACTTTTAGTTCTAAGTGTCCTCCAGACAATGTTTGTTGAAAATAAAATGTAATTAACACTGTTTGGAGGACATTCAGATCTAAAGACAATGACATTAAATGTTTGCTTTTGGAATTTTAGGACTATTAATAATTATTGATCATGACGCGACGTAACCAGATTATGAAAATACTTCTCATGGGTATTATAAAAAAAACTTGACGTTATAAAAATATGTGACGTTTATTTTAGTGATTAGAGTGGTCACAAAACAAAAGCAACAGATCTTTTGATAAAAGAGGAGGATTTGAGGTAAGAGGAATCATTACGTGGTAATAAGAGCCGCACGTGACGATGGGTGACCATACCGAGGTACTGACGTACTTCGTTGGCATTTTGTAGATCTTCCACTTTCGTTACGTGAATTCAGAAGCCCCGAAGACCACCAGTTTCAGCAAAGGGTTTCGTATTAACCAGTGAAAGGGTTGGCGCGTCCAGATAGGCAGTTGCTCTATGTATTATACTAGTAATGTTCAACTCCATTGCGGCCGACGATGTAGGGAACGCTAGGCAGAGGATGAAAAACAGAATTGATTTGCGCAAGATATTCCAACGCAAGTGAGAATAAACAGACAACACAGTAGGTACAAGCACACCTTACTCTGTAAATATTTGAAAATATTGAAATGTTGTATTATAAGAAACATAATATCATGCCTGTAATCCCTAAAGGCTTAGGCAGAGGTTTACCTAGAACACCTACATTTCGCCAGTTATGTTTAAGTCCCATGTAATAAGGGGCGAGCCTATTTCCAACAACCGGGCATAAATTCAGACTCCGTGGCTTTTACCGAGAAATTCCTGATAGAAAAACCCAATAACACTTTGCTCGACCCTGGAATCGAACAGGATATCATGCTTAGCAGTCGCGCTTGCGACCACTCGACCAACAAGGTAGTCAAATGTTGAAAATAGTTAAATGTATTTAAAAAATAAAAATGTATTATAGAGCCTTGTTCTAACCATTCCAACTAAAAAAAAACCCATATTTCGCAACACGTCATTGAGATTTTGACAAGGTATTCGTAATAAATATCAATTGGGGGATTTATTTCACATCGCGACCTAAGAAGGTCAGATTTCAAAGTATATTTATAGTTCTGTTTATCTATGTCTATGATATGACACTTTAATTGCATTGCAAATGGTTAATTAAGGTTATTAATGTCGTAACGATGTCAGTTTAAAAGTAGGCCATCGCCATGCGCACACGCTTTATTAAAAAGTTAAGATTATTCCACCCTTTTTATTCGAAATCGGCGCAGCATGTCTTCTTCTTTCACACTCCTTTATCAGTGTTTATTTATTTATTTATTTATTTAACACATCAAGCACAGAAGTACAGAGGCGGACTTAATGCCATAGGCATTTTCTACCAGTCAACCTTTGGGTGATGCAGAGACAAGCAGTGGTTGGTGTATATCTGAAAATAATTTTAAATAATAATAAGATGAGTGATGAGTGTTCCACCCTTTTCTAGCGTAATCACCTTCCAGACAGTACATCCATTATTTCTTTGACCTTCACCTACCTGTGTTCATCATTTATAAGCATGTTACTGACTGCTGATCGTAGGGTCCTGAATTCTCCTGACAATGTTGGGTTTTCTTTTAGGAATCTCTCAACAGCCAGCAGTCTGAAATTGTGACCGTTAAATGGCAATATTAGCTCGCACTCTTAACATGAACTTGAATATAACTGACCAAATGTGGTCATCATCATCATTTCAGCCGAAAGACGTCCACTGCTGGACATAGGCCGCATCCGGCGGATCCCTGCAACCTTCACCAGGTTGTGTGTGTGTTCAAATGTGGTCAAATTTTAACTATTTGCTATTTTTTTCCTAGCCCTTCGGGAACTGTTTTTATACCTATGCAATGATTGATGGATTAATTATTGTCGTCAAAATTCTTTGCCAAGGTCATTTGCCATGTCCGTCGCGTCTGTACATGAGGTGCTAAGTAACGCATTTAGGTATGGTGTCAAAGATGATTAGTATTATACTGTAAATCATGATGTTTCGGCTTACTGATGTTAGCATGTTAATAGGAAGTAGTGTTGTAATCTGATGCCAATGTCATAGGTGGGTATGTGGGTAGTGTTTGATCTGCTCAAGGTTATAAGGGCGTTAAATCGAAGATTGTAGATTTTCACAGTTAGCAGCAAAAAATATTTTGCTAGTACTAGCTAGGTAGGTAGTAGGTAGGTAGTAGGTAGGTAGTAGGCAGGTAGTAGGCAGGTAGTAGGCAGGTAGTAGGCAGGTAGTAGGCAGGTAGTAGGCAGGTAGTAGGCAGGTAGTAGGCAGGTAGTAGGCAGGTAGTAGGCAGGTAGTAGGCAGGTAGTAGGCAGGTAGTAGGCAGGTAGTAGGCAGGTAGTAGGCAGGTAGTAGGCAGGTAGTAGGCAGGTAGTAGGCAGGTAGTAGGCAGGTAGTAGGCAGGTAGTAGGCAGGTAGTAGGTAGGTAGTAGGTAGGTAGTGGGTAGGTAGTGGTAGGTTCAAATTCAAATGCATTTAATTCGTGAACACAGGGTGTATACAAAAGATGTTATAATTAAATTAGGACCGAGCTGTGCCCCGCCAAAAGGCATACAAAATATCAAAGGTTTTTTTTTTTTTTTCTTAGACAAGTACATTTTCGAAATTCAAACAATAATTCTAGAATTCTACAATAATTATAAATCATGTCAAAATTATATAAAATGTCAAATAAATGGCAAATAAAATAAAATAAAAATAACCAAAAAAATACAAAAATAAAAATAATAATGTCACTAATTCATTAATACACAATAAACATAATTAACAAAATCATTTAGTATCTCACATAAAACAGATTCGATTCCGTTAAAAGCGAATTAAAATTAAAATTTGTCATTTAAATATAAATAATAGGTAGTAGGTAGGTAGGTTGTAGGTAGGTGGTAGGTAGGCGGTAGGTAGGCGGTAGGTAGGCGGTAGGTAGGCGGTAGGTAGGCGGTAGGTAGGCAGTAGATAGGTGGTAGGTAGGTAGTAGGAAAAGGTGCATTGGAACGCATGCCGGGAACAGCTAGTTTTTGATAAAAAGATACTTATCCAGTGCCTTCATAGTTTAAAGTTAACTAACTACCCCGTTGGTATCTTGGTCAGAAACGCTACTGCTGAGCGTAAGGTCCTCCTAGGGTCGTCGAAGAGGTTCGATCCCCGGGTCGGGAAAAAAATGTTAATGAGTTTTTCCGTTAGGAATTTCTCAAAAGCAGCCCAGGATTTGGAAGTTGGCGGTGTGTCACTCCGGTGCCTTGGAAAGCACGTTGAGCCGTTGATCCTGCACTTGATCTCCCGGGGAGATCTCATCGGACTATGAGAGTAAGGAACAGAGAGTGCACCTGTGCCTGCGCACTGTTATAAATCTCCTGCGTAGTTAAAATGCCCACCGTGGCTGAAATACGGTGGGGTGAATATTATTATATTTCAACTGGCTTCTGCCCACGGCTGCCCCCGCGAGTGGTCGGAAACTATTAGTAATCGAAAACTACCGAAATAAAAAGTGTCCAATTTCCTAACCCAGTCGTTAAGGCGTAAGAAGACAACATACAGGGTTATTATCTATATATATATAAAATGGTAAACTAACTGACTGACTGAGTGGGTGATATTATATTTATTTATTTAAACTTCATGTACTATTGTACATGAAGTTTAAATGGCATTCTCTACCAGTCAACCTTTGGGTTACATATGAAAACATTGTGATAGGGTACAAAATAAATATATAAAAAATAACTTTTTGCTATCGAAAAGTTTTATAGGCACTTATAATGACATGACATGACATGGCTGTGTGTTGATATATCATCACACAGCCCAAACCGCTGGTCCTAGAGACATGAAACTTGGAGGGTGTGTTCTTTGTGAAGAGTAAGTATCCACTAAGAAAGGATGTTTGAGAATTCCACCCCTAAAGGGGTAAAATAAGGGATGGAAGTTTATATGAAAGTCCGTCAGTTTTGAAGTTAGGATCTTCAAATTTTGTGTTTAGGCTGACGATTGAAAATTAATCTATACGTGTCTCAGCGTTTTTGCGAATTCTATCCGCGAAGGGTTAATAAGAGTGATGAAGGTAAAAGTAATCGGATATTTTTCGACATCCACGCGGACGAAGCCGCGGGCAAAAGCTATTTTATAATATAAAAGAAACCATGTTTATATTGGTATAACCTTTCCAGGTAGAAGAGATAGTGGCATGCGCGACCCGACACAACTTCGTGATCATCCCGTTTGGTGGAGGCACCTCTGTCTCCGGCGCCGTCACCTGTCCCGCCAAGGAGACCAGGCCTATCCTCGTGCTGGACACCAGCGACTTAAACTCCATCCTGTGGCTGGATAAGGAACAACTGCTGGCGAGAGTACAGGTAACCTTTGATTGGCTTTTTTAATAATCTATTACCTATTTAAACTTATACTGTCACTTACGGGATATCTTCCGTGATTGTGGAGCTCAAAATAATGAACAATCACGGAAGATATCCCGTAAGTGACAGTGTAACTTTAGTTGTAAACCGTTAAAGCTTAAAACATTATTACCTATTTGTTTGTGAAGTAGCGCTGATTACATTTTTTACAAAAGAAATGATTAAATGTCCAATTACTCGAGGTTGGCCTTCAACTCCAAATATTTCACTCTCATATTTCTTTAAAACAAGCCTTTACGTGTGATAATAGCGTAGTAAGTCTAAACCTTTTTGGGCAGTTTTCTCTACCACGACTAGTCTCCAAGTGAAAAATATTACCCTCCTTTAGGGGCAGTCGGGTAAAAATAAATCCAGATACGAAATCTTGACATAAATTTTCTTCCAAGTAGTGTAGCGGAAGAACTGTACTAAACGTTCAAATTGCCTTCCACATCTACATAGTGCGAAGATAGATATAGAATATACGCTTTATTATGAACACCATAATATAGTGTGTAAATAGCGAAGGCATACCACAAAATGAACTTCGCTCCCACTCAATAATACTGCCATTTTCTGTGATAAATCACTGAGTTACCACTAACCAACGTAAAAAAACATATATTCTTCTTTTGAACCGATGGTAAATACAGGGTGTAACAAGACCGTCGCCGTCAACCAAGCATTATGTACATCAAACTAAGTAACTTTACGCAAAAATTATTGCTGGGAATCGACTTTTTTGGGGTGAAAAATCACGTTTTACGGTAGGACTCAATGTAACGCACTCAAAACATTGTGCTGATGGATGGATTGAATATTGCGGGGGTCGTGGAGGTGTTTACAGTAAAAATCGACTACGAAAAGACTTTTGAAAAAGTTGGGACTTTGACCCCCAATTCTCTGTAACTAGAAGATTACCAGGAAGATTCTCATTATACCCTTTATATTATTACTTAAATGGTTGGTGGCCACGCCAATGGTGACATCGGTGGCGTTTTTTAGGTCCTCAAAAGTTCAGGTGTTTCCACTCTTTGGACGCACCAACATGGTTGTCTTTAAATACACATTTTACCATATTGTACTTGTAACAGCCTACTTGGTTCGGCAGTCGATTGATTAAGTTCCATATAGGTAGACCACTGCAAGTCACATCCGATCAAAAGCCCATAGTAACGAAAATCTTTGTCCTATTCCAGGCTGGTATAGTGGGCCAGGACTTAGAGCGCGAGATGCGCGCGCGCGGCTTCACAGTGGGGCACGAGCCCGACTCGTACGAGTTCTCCACGCTCGGTGGATGGGTGGCCACTAGAGCCAGCGGCATGAAGAAGAACACCTACGGGAACATCGAGGACCTCATTGTTAACACCAAGGTAAGTTCTTCTTTTTCTATACAAGGTTACAAGGATGCGCGGGGCATTAGAGGATGGGGTCGAAAACTGGGTGACGCAAACTTGGTAGGCCTCCCACTATGAAAATATTGCGGGAACACCTTAGATGTGATGACGACGCTTGGACTTCTTTCAGATAGCAATTTGGTCTACCAACTTTTCCAATAAAAAGTCTTTCACTTCGGCATGACCTATTATTATCATGCCTTATTATCTGCCTAGCAATTTGCAATTTGAATGCAGCTGAATACCCGTAGTTTACAAAGAGGTTTATCTCGCGGGCCTGTGGATTTGTGAGTAATGGGCTAGCTCGCCGTCCGGCCGACTTATGACGACAGGCCGTGTCGACGGCGCGTTCGTATTCTACGCGCGCCTCAAGAGATGGCAGCACAGAAAGGGGTCCGCAGGGCCGATGCCTGCCAGGGCTGCGGGACTGTTCGAAAGAGATACCGCGGCCCTGGAACACAAAGGGCTAGAAGGAACTTGGATGGGTTTTAGTCAGTTCAAGTCTGACACTTATTTCTGCTCCGCCCAGAGCGGCAGGAAGGCATTTGATGATACACAATCCTAAAAAAAAGACTATCTGACCTTCACAAGCACAACCCATGCAGTTAACGAGTGAAGGCCCTTGGTCACGATATGAGCTGTTCCGTTTAAAAAAACACAAAAACTGACTGATGTTAACATTAAACAGAAACATATACATAATAATAAATCACCTAACTTGCAGGTGGTGACAGGACGCGGCGTCATCGAGAAGAGTTGTCGCGTGCCGCGCATCTCGTGCGGGCCCGAGTGGGAACACGTCATCATGGGCTCCGAGGGGTGCTTCGGAGTGGTTACTGAGGTATGAACTACAGTTAAAGTATTGCCTGAACTTTTGCAATCGCCTTCGTAGTGTTTCGTATTTTAAATTGTTTTCATCGAGATTGACATAAATAAATAAGTTTTTTTGGTAGTTTCTATCAATTCAATTCATTGTTAATGTGTCCACCACCGTTATCTGATAGAATATCGCTTTGTCTAAGCGTTTTGGTATCAAAGCGGCTGCTGTATTAAATTAGCAACTTCATCGTTAGATAAAATTGCCAAGAAAAATCCTAAAGGGTCTTGTTTCTTTAAATCTTTAATATATGAAGATGCTATGTGGATCTTTTAGCACTCGAAAGACTTACAGGGAAGTATTACTGGTAAAGATTAGTATTGTAAAAACACGGCGGAGTTCGTTGTGATTGCGGTCACGCGCCAAAAGAATCTAGAACCTACCTACTATCAGTAGCAAAGTGTCAATTTTTGTAAGAGGTAAGCCGGAGTACATATCTTTAATGTGATTGTATTATAAGTCTATAGAATACTGACTGTGCCATTTTTCAAAGGAATCCGGTAGGAATCGGGTCGTATGGAACCTTCGCCACTGCTACCAATAGTTTTAATAAAAGTCCCCGTTCTCTTTAATAATATTATAGCTAACCACATAAAGTTTATTTTCAGGTAACAATAAAGATCCGCCCGCTCCCCCCGGTGGTGCGCTACGGGTCGCTCGTGTTCCCGGACTGGGAGAGCGGGTTCCACTTCGAGCGGGAGGTCGCCAGGCAACGGCTGCAGCCCTCCAGCATACGACTCATGGATAATGAACAGGTAACACATGTTTATTATGAGTAGTCATAATAAAGCGCGGACAGTAATTAAAAAGTAGCGAACCAGCATTACAATTAGACAGTTATTATGATAATGATTGCTAGTGCAGTCTGACTCGGAGACCGGCTTTTATGACATCCCATGCCAATCAATACGACGGTACACCAAATGGTACGAGGTCACTGCTGCCTGGATATATTTATATATAAAACACCCCCTGAGTGTGATGCCTTTGGACATCTTCAATATCAAAGGCATCGCAAATGTGTAGTTTTTCCTCAGCATACACATACATAGCAGAAAGACATGTCTCTTATGTATGATGAGAATGCCTGTGTAAGTAGCTGGAACACAGCAACGCTACTTAGTTGCATAAACAAGAATAGTAGTACTATCTTTACATGTATTTTAATATACCACTTTCACTCTATTGACTTACGAACACTGTTATGTCTACTTACCAACGCTTATCTATCAAAAATTCTTACAATGTACTTTTCTCACAGTTCCGCTTCGGCCAAGCCCTCAAAACAGAAAACACCTGGGGAGGCGTACTCCTAGATGGGCTGAAGCGTCTGTACATCACCAAAATCAAGGGCTTCGACCCCGCCAAGCTGTGCGTCGTCACGCTGCTCATGGAGGGCTCGGCCGAGCTGGTGGCGGACCGGGAGGCCAGGCTCAACACCATCGCCGGCCAGTTCGGCGGCATCCCGGCCGGCGCTACCAATGGCGAGAACGGATATACGCTGACATTCGTCATTGCTTACCTTAGGGTAAGTAAACCTTAGGGATCGTCCACTAATCACGTGATGTTTTGTTGCAACTTTAACCCTCCCTCCCCCTATGGTGATACGTGGTGAGGATTTAGACTACCCCTCCCCCAACCCAAAATCACGTGTATTTTTTTTGTACAAAGTGTAGGTTTAAAGATATTTATTCTCTAAAAAGACCAAAGTCACTTACATGAGAACAATGCTTAATATAAATTAGATTTAAAGTTAGTCACAGACGTCACGGTAGCACTTATTATATTATAATACACCCATCCAATGAATTCAAATTTTAGGATTTGTAATCAAATATTCCGCTAACAGAGTTTTGAATGCATTGAATGAGTGTAATTTTTCAGTAAAGTATTTAAAATTCAGAATTTTATCTTTACAGGTATAAAATCTAATGTAATTCTGGAAAAGAAAAAGGTTAGGAAAATGACATAATCGAGTGAAAAAGCCGTAAAGAGCCCAATATTTTCTAATAGGTACGTGTACCTACCTACCCGAGGTGCCTCTTTAAGAACCTTGTTTACTCCGGATTTTTTTATTCTTTTCTTAGTTCCCTTTAGAAAGAACGGTTATAAACGACAGATTAAAAGTAATATGTCCGGACTTTTTCGAATTAAGTATTATTATATGTAAATGCGGCTTTTTATCAGAACTTTTTATATTTCGAAACGGTAATCCCAGCTGCATTTAAAGTAGGGCAAATCCAATTTCTATGGAGTATTAAAACCTGATAAAACGTCAATAAGGACGAAATTAGGGTAAAAATGATAGAGATAGGTATTTTTACGTAAGTAAGCGAGAGCCTGCACTGGGCCCGCTCGGTGAATTATGGTCCACACACTCACTTACGTAAGAGGTTGAATCATCATCATAATCATCATTCTCTTGCCCTTATCCCAATTTATTTTGGGGTCGGCGCAGCATGTCTTCTTCTTCCATACTTCTCTATTACTCGTCATCTCATCAGACACCTCCTTTCGTGCCATATCGTTCTTCACACAATCCCTTCATCTTTTCTTTGGTCTTTCTCTACTCTTATACACATCCACATTCTTACTCAAATCTTTCCACATTCCTCCGCATCACATGCCCCTACCACGACAACCGATTACCACACAACTTTTCAGTCACCGGCGCCACTTTCAGACTGCCTCTTATACATATACTCATTTCTTATTTTATCCATTCGCTTAACACCACACATACCCTTCAGCATTCTCATCTCAGCCACATGCAAATGCCTTTCATTCATTCCTTTTGTGGCCCAACATTCTGATCCAAACAAGACAATATAATTATATTTATACGTACATTACGTATGTAATACATGTGTGTCTATGTACCTATTGTTCTAAAATTCTAAGTAAAATGATTAAATGAATGAGTGTGTTGTTTATTTTCCTGTTAAATTGTGCCTGAAAGGTAATCTTTTAATTAAACATACATTTTCACAATTTACCTCCTTATAATTATGTGTAATGCGGCACCCGCACGACCCACGCAAGTTTATGGCAGTTTGCCTTTATCTATACCAGCCATGTTAGTAGAAAACCGCAAGATATGTATATACGTAATAGGTAAGTACCTACTATAGTAGGTACTGTTATTACATGAATAATAATCCTACGTAAGGTGAGTTGTGTGTCAACTTATGACTGAACTTTAAATCGCGATTTAGGCACATAAGAACCCAGGTATGGGCCTATAGGTAGACTATACTTTAAAGGTATGACTATAGGAAAATTTCATCATCATCCTTTCAGCCGAAAGACGTCCACTGCTGGACATAGGCCTCCCACAAGTGTCGCCACATTGACCGGTCCCGTGCGTCTTATTTTTATGCATCATAATTAATATTTATTGAATTAATTTAAATAATAAACTACCTATCTAATATGACCCCATAATCATCTACTTACCTA
This sequence comes from Noctua janthina, assembly GCA_963576755.1. Taxonomy (NCBI): domain Eukaryota; kingdom Metazoa; phylum Arthropoda; class Insecta; order Lepidoptera; family Noctuidae; genus Noctua; species Noctua janthina. The sequence goes on from OY755055.1 coordinate 15,482,735, forward strand.
CATCATCATCTGCCTAGCCTTTTCCCAACTATATTGGGGTCGGCTTCCAGTCTAACCGGATGCAGCTGAATACCAGTATTTTACATGGCGCGACTGCATATCTGACCTCCACAACCCAGTTAGTACTATACCCCCTCGGTTATACGTTACCCCTTGGTAAGACTGGTTGTCAGACTTATTGGGCCACTGACTTCCTAACGGCTGTCAAAGATCTACAAATGACACCCGGGACCAACGGCTTAACGTGCTTTCCGAGGCACGGAGGAAACTCGGTATGTAATGGGTGGTCACCCATCCACAGACCAACCTAGGCAAGCTCGGCTTAATCTAAATATCGATCCGAGCGGCTGTTATTATTTAGCCACGAGCTCCTCGATCTACTTACCTACAACAAAACCTTATTTGATGTTTAAAGCAGGTCCTTCACATTTTGCACGAAGTCTAAAACCGGCTCTTTCTTTCAAAAGGAATTCAGACATACATAAACTCACGCCTTTTTCTCATAGAGGTAGGCTGACACCACAGTCGCCACCTTCTACGATCCTTACATACCTACTCCTTTTGCCTCGTCCACGTTCACACGTCTGGTCATACACGCAGGCCGGTTGCGAGTACTACGAACCCACCTGACCTTTCTGAAGAACCTCACCAATAATCGGACACTTTTATTTTTAATAGGTAGGTTCTCTATTCATTTACCTAATTATTTAACCTTTCTTATTTTCAACAAGAAGTCGTAAAACTACGGACAAATGTCAAAAAAACCAGACAAGTAGCTACAGACGAATCCTAGATAAATGCTACCGTATTCCAAGCCCAACCGTTTATTTATTTTCAACTATCGATGTACTTATGTCCATTTGTTGTTAACAGGACGTAGCTATAGAATACGACGTGGTGGCGGAGTCCTTCGAGACATCCGTCCCGTGGGACCGCACCCTCGCCCTGTGCGCCAATGTGAAGCAACGCATTCGCGACGAGTGCGCCAAGAGAGGCATCACCAAATACCTCATATCACATCGATTGACGCAGACGTGAGTACCTATACGAAGCATGATGAAAGTACCTACATAATTATGTTCTTGTAGAACAATAGGTATTGCCCGCGACTTCGTCCTCGATCTAGGATAAAAATTACGCCAATGCTCTTCTCTAAGCTACCTAGGTCTATCTTTTTTAAGTTCGGCATGAAAAAGGTAACAGATGGACAGAATTAGGTACCTACTTTCGCATTTATAATGTTAGTATGGATTATAAAGTACCTACGTGTACCGTTTACGTCGCATCTGTAGTGCTAGAGGTGCTACAACCACATACATTTCCCAAGTTAAATCTTTCTCCTATGCACAGTATAAAGCTGCATGATTCTTTAATACATCAACATCAGAATCTTATCAGCCTGGAATCAACCACTGCTGGGTATAGCCTCACCTTTCTTCTACCAGTTGCCACACTTCTCGGTTCTGTGCGACCTTCTTCATTACAATCTTACAAAATAATATTTACCAGCAGCGCCCTTCCATCTATCATTCAAGCGACAAAATACGCAAACAGCACTAGGTATTGAACCGAACCGAATACGTATTAGGGATTTACGGGCGAGTCTATTGTCATGCACAACATAGCTAATCTAAGCTCCGCCTCCGGCGGGTTACTGGTAAGAAATTGCTAATGAAATAACCCACCCATCATGACGCAACTAATTCCAGAGACAAAAAACCATTGGGCTTTTATCTAAAATAACTAATTCTTCTTTTTCTAAATTAGCAAGGTTAGGTTTTTCAACTTTGGACAAACGTGATAATAAAACCACAATGAATTTTGTTGTTTGCATTGGGTATTATACAATGATGGTGGTATTAGGTAATATACAATGTTCATACTAAATAAATGTGTCATGTAAAATGTTTTTGTAGGTATGACGCAGGCTGCTGTATTTATTTCTACTTCGGTCACAGTATTGGTAAATGCACAGACCCCGTATCCGTTTACGAAGAAATCGAAGATGCTGCACGCGACGAAATCATTGCCTGTGGTGGTAAGACTTTTTTCTTTACTGTCATGTTGGCATATATTAAATCTATGAGTTGGCATCATTGATTTCTCTATTAAAATGAAGTCAACTGAGTGATACGATATTAATTTGGTGCTTGAGTAAACGCTTGAGTTATACTGTGTGCATTTTATTATTTCTCATTTTAATGTTACAATCTCATAATCTTTAATATCAATGCACCGCAACTAAAATAATACTCATAATTTGTATTTATATAATACTTAAATAATAAAATAAAACTCATCAAATATTTGTTTTGTTTTTTCTGCAGGATCAATTTCACATCACCATGGAGTTGGGAAACTTCGTAAGAAATGGTACACGGACACAGTCAGTGAACCTGGGCGGCAGTTATTACTCGCCGCGAAAACAGCACTAGACCCTGACAACATTTTCGCATTAGGAAATATGGCATTTGAAGAACATAGCAACAACACGGCAGTGAAGAGTAAATTATAACTTTTAGGTTTAAATCCATGTAAAATGATATTTGTCAAATACCATTAATATTCGATATCAGAATAACTAAGAAAGAGAGATCCCGTGACCGCCAGGCCTATGTCATTTTATAAAAGCTGAAATGTCGGTTGTACTGGCTAAACTACCACAGTTTTCACCACACAAAATGTCTGGGCAGTGGAGAAGGTGAATCATCATACTATACTATACTATTATGTAATATCAAAAAATCTCACTTTATGGTATGACTTAACTTAATAGATATTTAGCACACCTTAGTGACCTAATATCTGCCAAAGCCACCACGACCGACTTTTCATAATATCCAATTGTTCTTCTTCTTACCTATAGTAAGGTACTTCTACATTAAAAGTTTGAGCTGTTATAAAATGACGTAGGTCTGGCTGTCATGGGATCTTAGTCAATAACTGAGATCATTAATTTTTAAACGTCACTTTTATTCAATTAAAGGTTCATAATCGAAGAATTAGATAATGTATCTCAGAATAGTTATGGATTGAAACATGTCACTAACACACAGTAACTTTCATTGTTAACATTTCTAAGCAAAACACGCAGTTTCCTCCGCTGTAGCTTTTCAAATTTTATTTTTATGATTCAAGATTAACTCGGTACAAGTTTGTAGTGATACGCTAGATTTGGTATGAGACCCAAAGCTGGGACCTTTAATGCAAGATAATTAAGGTATAAGTAAAAGGATAGCCGACAAAATTACAATTATCTTGGGTTTTTTGCAATTCGCAGATCAGTGTTCGGTGTAAAGTTAATGATTGATTGAGTTGCAACCGCAACAAATTTGTTTTATCAGAATTATAATCTCTGCCTACGTTGTTATTCACGAAATCGTGACATTTTCAAACTTTTAATCGTATTGATGATTGTTTTGGTCGTTGTCATTTCGTAAATGGGTATATATTTTTTACGAACAACCTGATACTGGCCTGAAAATTGCTAAAAACGTAAGAAAATATAAATTCCACGTGCTACCTCAGCGTATCAACCTTAAAGAAAAGTTTACAACTCCTAACGTATATTAGCGAGGTGAGCTTAATTTAACTTACAAAACTTTAAGTAAAATATCGTGAATGTTTTCCAATTATTTTGCAATATGAACTTAATGAATGAATTCGAAAATGCTGCCATACCCAGTTTCAACGTTATTCATTCTTGTTTTTTTTAAAATGCTAAGTGTAATTGAGAAGTACGCTAGAAAATGAAATAATTAACAAAAGCATGAATATGTATACCTTGTTGGTCTAGTGGTCAGAATCGCGAATGCTGAGCATGAGGTCCTGGGTTCGATTCCCAGGACGGGCTATATGTTGTTGGTTTTTTCTATATGGAAATTCTCAAAAGCAGACATGGAGTCTGGATTTATGTCCGGTTGATGGCAATAAGCTCGCTCCCTACTATACGGGACTTATACATAACTGGCTAAATGTAGGTCTACTATTAGATACACCTCTGCTTAACCCTTCGGGGATTACAGGCGTGATGTTATGTGTTATATGAATACAAAAGTCATGTTTGTAAGCAGTGCCTTTATTGTACCTTCATTGTGCTTTAATTACATACATTCTACATAATTATAGATTTTATGTAATGTACATTAGTTACTTAATTAAGCTTTACTTAGCAAAAGAATAATGCCATAACAATAAGTTTTTTTTACGTGTAGTTTGTTTTTGTTGTATAGAAGCCAAAGAATTTTCCAGAACATAAAGCACGATATTGACACACAGATTTTTTACTGATTTCTAATCAGAATAATGCATGATGCAGTTTTTCATTTTACGTGTATTCAATTGTAACTTCGATTACAGTGTTCATTCAAACCGTAAAGAATTTCTCACTTTCGTTTTATGCATTAATTTGTAGAAATTTTGGTGGTATTTCCAAAATGTAGTTGTTGTTACTCATATCCAAAATAATTTCTTACAAATTAAAACTTCATTTTCCACGAAAATGAAACCTTTTTTATTGTAATCAAAATACATCAAAGCTTTCTATGATAATTGCTATGTCCGTACATACGAAAATTCTCGGAATTAAATTATAGTACCTAATAATACTTTTTTTACACTATGTACCTTTTAATCGTAAAACTTACTTAGGTACGTTTATTTGTCATTAATAATATTATTTTAAAGGCTATGTCAAGAATTATCATTTATGCATATTTTCAGATTAATGGCCCTGATTGATACATCGATCTATATCATAGATTGCTCAATTATGTTAGTGTATTTATAAAAGGTAGTTAAATTAATCATTTTCATCGTTTATTCAAGAAAAAACTTACATTCCTACTATCTAAGGTTTCAATTTTATTTAAATTATTATAAATTTAATTTGATTAATACATATGTTTATAAGTAAGTTAAGTTTACTTAAGTACGGGGTTTGTGATAAAGAACATGATTGCCATGTAGGTATAGCTACATAAGTGAGGGTGATTGAAATAACAATAAAGTTTGTATTACCAAGAAAGTCTTTTCTTTTTTAACCGACGAAATAAAGGAGGTGGTTCTCAATTCAACAGGTATATTTTTTTATTGTTATTAATTATTTTTGGTAGTACCTTCTTAACCAATATTTAAAGCCAATTCAATTTTACTTTGAAACTTATATAAAAAAAGTAATTAATACAACAATGAAGAACAACACATCATGCTTCTGCAGCATCTTATGTCGCCTGCACAGCCCCGTGCATTTTAAAGAAAATATCAACGTACAGTAATTGAGAGTTCAAGTATTAAAAAAAGTATTATAAACCCAGCCAAAGCGGGCCTCTTTTTTTTTTAAATATCTGCTCTATGAATCGTAAATCTACTTATTCAGTTTATAATGTAAATAAAATACTATATGTACGTCTGTATCTTTAATCTGTAGTTTACTCATGTCGTATGCAAAATAATTACAACTAATTTGTACAACAGTACGACTAAAGCGTGCGTTTGTCAAACTTTAGGCAAATGGTTTTTTAACAATTTTCAAATTTAATGGCTGTTTAACTTACAAGTTCATTGGCTAAGCGCATTCTCTGAAGCACTGTCTGCAGATGTTCAGACCGTACTTGTTTATCGTTACTTGTTAGATATTCCCAAAGTAAATACATATTTTTTTTAATTAATGAGTAACAATAGGTAATAATTTAAAGGGCGTTCCCGCCTTTTCTTAGATTTATTTTTTTTCCTGTTCGAATCCACCATTATAAAAGCTCCTGTCATTTTCTTGCCTCTGTTAGTGTTGACAGGACGCGTCAATCGGGAATACAAAAAGTTCGCGGGTAGTTAAATTTTCTCTTCCGTTGATTCTACTCGAGTTCTTTTTAGAAGAATACGAATAATAGCGTGGCGTAATAAATAATAAAACATGATTGATCTGTTTATGCCCTTTCGGGCATTTTTAAAGTTCGAAAACGTGTGTACGGACAACAATGTGTTCCGTATGCATTACAAGATGACGGTGATAATGCTACTTGTGTTCACGTTGCTGGTGACTTCAAAGCAGTTCTTCGGGGAGCCGATCCACTGCATGAGCGACAACGAGAAGGACAGCGACAAGGATGCCATAAACAGCTACTGCTGGATCTATGGCACCTATACACTGAAGAGCCGATTATCGGGTCAGTATTCAATTTATTGGTGTCCTGGATAAGCTAGTTATACAAAACTTACTTTGAAACCATATGCTGTGCCTATGTGTTGTGTTCAGTTGTGATCTGTAAATCAAGTTTCTTTTGCAATGGCAAACAAACTAAGTTTCACGCACGTTATGTCTCAGTTCTCACGGTTTCGGTCAGAGGGTCGTCTTAGAAACCTTAAAATCACTCATTTACTTCTTTTTAGCGTGTCGGTGGCAATCTTAATTGAGTCTGCCCAAAATTTTGGCACTTTCATCCCTGCTCCAAGTTCAAAATAAAAGGCTTTCAAACCAAATCTAACTATCCTGTGCTGTCCCACTTGTGAGAAAAGGCTTTCCTCTCCTTTTTAAGACACTTCTGCTCTCTACTTTTGCAGGCCAGTCCTAACACATAATCTTTAAAACTTTCTTCTCTAAGACCACAACCTGGGGTAGGTTGTACTTTATAACATAAATAAATTTATTATACCAACCTTCGTCTGAAGAATGCAAGCATATACATATTACTTATTTATGATTATCTGAAACTGTGTATGAAAAAATAAATAAATAACTTAAGGGAGATAAGGATCACATTAACTAAAGTAGATGAAAATAGATGTAAGGGAGTGCAGTAGCATGCTGGCTGCCACAACAGGCTGCATGCAGAGCCAGTCTGTGACATTCACTACTGGCTTCTGTTTCTCGATCATTATAATCTAGATCTCATCAAAGTTTGAGTGACTCAGTTTCTTCTTAATAATTATGATCCTATGAAGCCGGTAAAGTCACCTAAAGTGCACTGAAACTTTAAATAGTAATAAACATACCATCCCATTAAGTAGGCAGAGGTGCACAACTGCAAAACTTACCAAATAACAACCTAACAGCCCTGAGACTTTTCCAACAGGTATTGAAGGCAAGCACATGGCCTACCCGGGAGTGGGGCCCAATGTATCTGACAATGATGAACAGATAAAACATACTTACTACCAGTGGGTGTGCTTTGTGCTGCTCGGCCAATCTGTCATGTTCTACACTCCGAGATATTTGTGGAAGATCTGGGAAGGAGGAAGACTGAAGGCTTTGGCGGCAGATTTGAGTATGTATAATTTATTTTAAGTATTATACTGGTAGCATAACATCACGCTGTAATCCCTGAAGGGTTAGGTAGAGGTGTGCCTATGTTTTATCAGTTATCTTTAAGACCAATGTAGTCAATACTTTTTCTTGGGAAGGCAGTGATTAGTTGGACAGATTAGAATTTAGAATTTATTTTACATAGCATCATGCCTTAAAATTCCCAAAGGGTGAGGTATAATAGAATGTACATATAGTGCACTAACATTTTGCCCGTTATGTTTAAGTCCATCTCCTTATCCTCCTATGTTATTTTTACTAAAAACTTCTATACTTTTCTATATTATGTAGGTAGTCATTAGCCTTCTAGATAGTTCTTGTAATCTACTTATACAAATAAAGATAAACAAAAACTAGGAAATTAATTAGTTCTTTAATTAAATGAAAGTAAAATAAAATATTATCCTGTGACAAATTCTTTTGTGATACTGTTAGGGGTTAAAGTACGAAATTGCCGATTTGTATTCACAATTTAGTGAAAAGTGATATTTCCATACTAACATTTTTTCATTTTTCTTGGAAACATCTGAACCATGTATGATGCAATTACAAACTATAGTTAGAGTGAAAAAAGCTGCACGCGAATCTTAAATTCTAAAAACACAGTCTATGACAAATATATACTTACCGGTACTTGAACTAGTTAAACTGATGGCACATTATAACAGGTGTTTTGACACACTACCCTATGGTAATATCCAACTACTAGTACGGTTTTTAAACTCTAAAAGGTACCTTATTTATTAATTAATTAAATAAAAATGGAATTAGGAAAAAATATATCTACATGTCAATGTTACAAACAGAACAAAATGTGAGAAAAAAACAGCAATTTCATATTAAAGACCAAGATACTAATACCAAGACCAAGACCAAGATATTAATAAGTGGATAGTTTTATAAAATATAAAATTTATTTGATTCCTTCACATGTGGGCTGGTGTAACAGCATTTTGCCCTTCCCTTTGTCGAGAGAGGCCAGACTGTACAGACTCACTCAAATGGGCATTAAAAATCTAAGTGAATCTACGGTGTCATTGTGTTTTAAAATATGTGTTGTAATTTGTATTACAGGATTTTGGATTTGTACTCAACATCTTTAAATTGAACAAGCCCCTTTAAATAAAGAGAAAATAAAAAAAATTATAATCTTTTTTTTATACTCCTCCATTCAGGATATATTAAAGCAGTTATGTAACAAAAGTCTTGCCCCAAATTAGCCCCACTAATTACCTGTTAAATATCACAACAGCAAAATTATTTATAATTTACTGATGAGAAACCTCATGGAACTATTAGTAGAATCTAGTCATGTAACACAATGTTTTATTGCAGGTAGCCCTGTGGTAATTAAAGACTGGTCGGAGTTCCGCCGTGGGGAGCTGGTCTCGTACCTGAGCTACACTAACATACACACACACAACATGTATGCACTGCGCTATGCCTTCTGTGAGATTCTCAACCTTGTCAATGTGGTGAGTACATCATTCAGTATTTCTTTTCTTTTGTCTTGAAGAGTTTATCTAGGTACAGAGGAGTATTTAATCTCCTACTAATTAAAGTAATACAATAACTAGGCTTAGCCTTTCATGTGCTTAACCTCAACCCAGCTATGTAACATTTTGGGGTTGGCTTCCAGTTTGAACAGCAGATGCATCTGAACTCCAGTATTTCTGAGATTAGACTAATTTCATTCAAGTTTCTTCATATACTATTGATAACAGTAAAGTCTGTCAGAACTTGGTTGTTTGCACATGTACCTAAAAGTGGCCATTGCCATCACCCAGAAGACATCACCATGGTCTAGTAAATGTTTCTTTTTAATAATTTATTAGCTTTCATTATCTGTCTCTGCACAAGAGAGTGGTATAAAGTTCGTTTGTAACATTATTTATTATTATTATTTATTTATTATTCCTTAACACACACAGGTAATTTGCACATGCAGCATGCACTAGGTGCGTTAAAAGAAAAAAGTGAACATGGATTTGCATAATCAACAGTATTAGTATCAAGCAAGCAAATAAAACATTGAATATTTCTAGGTTGGTCAAATATTCCTGCTGGATGTATTCTTGGGCGGCGCATTTCGCAACTACGGTGCAGCAGTGGCAGCTTTCACGCACACCCCGCGCGTCCCTGCCGATATGATGGACTTTGCATCCGTCAACCCCATGGACCAGTTCTTCCCCAAACTCACCAAGTGCTGGCTCCGAAGCTACGGTCCTTCTGGCACTCTCCAGTTCAAAGACCGCCTCTGCGTTCTACCTTTGAACATAGTCAATGAAAAGATCTTTGTAATTCTCTGGTTCTGGCTTATTATTCTTGCCTTTGTTTCCACTTTGTCAGTTTGCTTTCGTATTCTCGTGCTCTCGCTTCGCCCCCTACGCGCGTTGATGATCGCTGGTCAGCTGAGGTACGTGAAGAAGAGCATGATATCGCGAATTGTGAAGCGATTCGGTTACGGCGACTGGTTCATCCTCTACTTGCTGGGCAAGAACATGAACCCCATCATTTATAAGGATTTGATTGTGGAACTATCCAAAGAGTTAGAACAGAGGACAGTTATGATTTAGTCTTAATTACTTTATAAATATTTCTTTATCTAGTTGTGCTAGTGGACTGTGTTTCTTTATTCCTAATTCATATTTTACAGACTAATGATGGCAGTTACCTACTATGGTAACTGCCTTCAATAGTCTTGTGTTCATTACTGTTATTAAAGCCATATTTGATATTTTGAAGCTTTTGCCAGTAGTTACTGCCTCATCCTTATCTATTATTAAGAAATACAATTCACTAGTGCCGCTTCATCCTATGTTACCTCCATTATTTTTCTCCAATTTAATGCTCAAAAACAGTACATAGAAGGTATTGTTTAAGTATACTCATTTGATTAAGAAAAAGTGCCTTAATTAATAATTATCATTAAAGAGGTATTTGATTACTATTAGTTTGAACATTAAATTGGTACTGTGTATAAAAAATAATAATATTCCATCATTTCAAGTAATCTTTCTAAATGAAAGAAATTAGTTTATCTATTATTTCATATTTGTTTCTAGAATAAGTTCTATAAAAAAAGTTGAGTTGTGTTTGTTTAAAACAGTTTATTTTTTAATTTCCATTGTTTAGGTAGGTTGTTATAATTATTTTGTTTATTCATGACAAGAGTAAATTGTTAAGTTTAATAAAGATTTTACAGGGTATTTGTTAGTAGGATTTATAAACTGTTATAAATACTCTTTGTAAATGATAGTTACTGTTTAAAATGTATATTAGTTATCAAGAACTATTAGTACTAACATCTAACTTTTATTGTGATTTCTTTCTTTGTAAGATGATTATAATTTGTAATAAAAACGAATCTATGAAGAAAATTATTGTCTCTTGTTTGTTTTTAATATATTGAAAAATTAAAATCACCCCACACTATACAGTTAAATATTATCTCAGTAACATTGTTTTGGGATTTTAAACATAATGCTGGAATTGGTATTTTAACCAAACTGTCATCAAAACTACATATTTAATAAATATGGTTCATGAATATATTTTGAAAACTAATTCTAATTTCGTGTCTCTTAGAAAAGGGATTTGGGGCCTAATTTTTCCAGTTACAATTTCACACTAACTGCAAATCAGAAAAAAATATCATTAAATTATATATTTACTAAAAACTACATTGTTTATCCTGAACACCCTCGGCACCCACAATGAACACACTCGACTATTCTGCCCTCTTCTAACTTGCTTTTAGGGACCCTACAGATACAGTTGGTAGCGAAGTTAGTGTCTCTGGTCTGAATACAGCGCAAACAACACAAGTTTTCATAACCAGTCTTCTTCCACTTAGCTATGAGATTGGCGTCAGCTATTTTCTCGTCTAAACAGTACTGGTACAGTTCTCTGCTGATCGCCTTACGTCTGTAGAACAAGTCATAGATGTAGCGGGACTTCTGATGATGGATTTTGAATATCGGCCATAGAGATTCTTGCTTACGTTTCCCTTCGTGTGGCTCTGTTTCAGCTGAAAATAAATTATTGATTGGTCACATGCATTCACCATTTTTTTCAAAATGAAGATATAACAACTCTGAGGTGGAACGTAAAACAAAACAACAGAAAGTGAACGATACAAAAATTACGTTTTGTTAGGTTAGTTACCTTCTCGCATTTTCTGTTCCAATTCTTCCAAGGTTGGTTCAATGAGCTCCCATCCTTCTGGAGGAGGTTTACGACTGCGACGTACTTTCGGCATTTTTATTATGCGTTAGACAATATGTAAAACAACTTTTTATGGATTAGCAAGCACAACACAAATTCAACAAAACCAACTTTGACAGAAAGAATTTGACATTGTCTGTGACATGACATCCACTCAGTAGTATTGTAGCTAATCATTATCGACTACTCTGATCACTTGATGGCAGATGAAATCGACTAAAGTTTACTAAAAAAATTCAAACAGTGTGCCCGGTTACAATATGCGTGACTTTTAACAATCTAAATTAGGCTTTATAGACAGTTTTCTCCGTCTTTCATTTTGTCCTCGTATCAGTCTCTTACTTTATAATAGTCTATAAATCTGTTAATATCAGGATTCGAAGTGATATTAAATATTAATAATTATCTTGATAATAACAAAAATCATTCAACCGTAATTAACAAACTTTACGCGTTTAAAAGTGTTAGAGGCCAACTTAAAAAAAAGGTCTCAAAATTGTGTTTAATTAATCAACAAACAGAATTTTAAAACTAAGGTATTAAAAAAAATGTAACTATAAATGTCTTCTTTGCATCATATTTTAGAAATTAAATTATCAGCCTTAGGTCGAAAAAAAAGTTTAAAAATCGGCGTGGATAATTATGAAAGAAAACAATTATCTTGATAATTGCGAACCCTTAATATCGCACGAGAAAAGTAGGTAGGCAAAAAAACCACGATAAACTATCCGTGTAATTTTTTTGAGTGATTTATTTGAAAAAATAACGCCTTTAGGTCTCGGGTCATATAACTGTCAGTTTAGTTCTTCATTTCGCTTGCCAAAACAAATCAATGGCGCACTTTTAAGTTTTTGAAGTATATCGTACATGGCATGCCGGCATCGAAGCATCGGCACCAATAGGTTTAGGTTCGTTCCACTGGTAAGAAGCTGCCTTAGTCTTTTAGAAATCTCAAGTGTAACTCTGATTTTAAACTAACTCAAAATGTTCAAATGTTTTTTTTTTGTGTCGTAGGTACCATATTTGGTAAATCACCATTTTGTGGCGAAACATGTAAGTTCACAAACCTATTTATAAGACCTTAATGTACCATGTTTTTACACAAATAAATTATTCTATTCTATTCTAAAAAGCACTCCATTGACAACATTTATAAAGGGTGTAAATAGACCCTTAACGAAGCCGAAGGGCACTTGTTCTCCCCTATGTTTGCGATATTTTTTTTGTTCTATACCATACCTGGGAACCTTCTAGTTACGGAGATATTGGGGGTCAAAGTTCCAACTTTTTCACACGTTTTTTTTTTAAATACATGTTTTAATTAACACCTCCAGGACCATTGTGTTGATGGATGGATTGAATAGTACCCGTACTATTCAATCCATTCATCAACACAATGCTTTGAGTGCTTTCCATCGAGTCTTACCGTAAAACGTGATTTTTCACCCCAAAAAAAAAAAGTCCGTTTCCCAGCAATAATTTTTGCGTAAAGTTACTTAGTTTGATGTACAGAATACTTTGATTGACGGCTACGTGAAGGTTCTGTTTACACCCTGTATCTAGTACGAAAACTCATAAAACTTAAAATAGGCAGCTAAACCATTTATTGCCGATATAATTTCCATAGGCGTTTTACACACTTGTAGTGTGGAAAACTTATCATTAGGAACAGGTACCTTCACCTTCTCTCTTACTGTGTTAACTTTGAAATAATAAGGTACTATAAATTCAATGTTGCTTATTATGACCAAAATTAAGAATTACGAGGAATAATTTCCAATGTAAATTTTACACGAAATTGACAATAAAACTTGTGAAAATTAATAAAAACATCAATTATTTATTTAATAGCACATAACAGTTGCTTACATAAGTAAAGTAATATCTCATTTTACGATCCCACTTGATAAATATACGTTTTGTATGCTTTCACTTTTATGAACAAACATTCACAATTTCTAAATCTTAGTTATGTATGTATGTTTTATAATTTTACGTCTAAAGACGGTCTATCGTTGTTTGCAAAAAAAATGTGTGAGATTCCGCTCTAGTTGCGCTGATTCAAGATAAAAGTGGGTAGATATAAACTACAGCCTAGTTCTTATACTTAATTAATTGTAAATATTATTTCTATGCAAAATGGCTTGTCAACTCGATTAATTTAAAAATCTAAGTTACTTTTAACGAGGGTATCATCGCAATTATAATTTTAATAATACCGCGCTTACCTGTGTATGAATAACGGGGCTACCTACCTATACAAGTTGGATGTATTGCCTTTTCTGGTGTCTCTGTTGCACAAATGGAAAGTTGAATGGTGTGAGTGAGAGAGAGATAACCTCGATTAGCACTCGTGGAATGCGGTGTTGCGTTCGCGCAAGCAAGCCAACTCCGGTCCAGTCATTTCGTTCGTCGCCGACAACGTTGCGGTAGTCGCGGGCAGGTATCACTTAAAAACTAAACCGTGTAATCAAAATATGTGTGAAAATTGTCGTTATACGAGTGTTTCTCTGTTATCTATAAGTGAATAATATTGTGACAGTTGTGTACAACACTTGTGTTATGAAGTTTAGTGAAAGTTGACGGAGGTTTTCAAGGAACTCGGGTGTCTCGTCGCTTATTTACCTGTAAGTCAACTTCTAAAGGTATACGTGTCTGGGTGACGTTGATTTCGCGTTAGAGCCTTCTAAACTACGTATTTAAGTTTAACTTTGTCTGCATGTAAGTTTGTTTACACCGCCGCTTTAATTTTAAAGAAAAATCTACCTGTTTATTTCGAGGATAAAAAAGTTCATGAACATTTCCGCTACTATGAACTAACATTTTATCTAAAATTTTAATTAAATTACTTAGGAATTATATAGTTTGAGTGCACTTATAGGCTAATTATCAAGTCAGTTCAAAACCTTATTAGTGTAACCATACGTCCTAGTTCTAGCGGACACGTCCCGATTTCTCGGATGTCCGTAAGATTCGCCGGAAACCATCGTTAGTTACATATCCGGTATAAATCTAATTACTTGATGCATAATTGATAAATATATAATTATGTTAAATGAACGAAAGAATATACATACTTATTATAACTTTTACTAAAGAGACCTCTGACCCCGCGGGCGCGGTCGTTGGCCTTGAAACCGAGATATTGTTTTTATTCAACAAGGATCCAACTTACTTCAAATACCAAAATTCTTCGATGACGTGTTATTATCGATTTCATACCTATACCCGACTCAGTGCATAAATCAGTTATCGACCCGCATTCACTAACAATTTTGCAACATTTCAATAAACCTGAAATACCTACCTACTTACTCGTTAATTGCTGGACTGCGAATATTGCAGCTCAGCAAGCCGGTGTAGACATACAAGGAAGGGGGACAGGGCACCTGTACCCACTAGTACTTTAAACCTTTTGACCTATAATGTCAGGTATAAAACATGTTGGTTGATGCTTACCTGCTTGCCTGATTGCGTAAGGTTTTTGTCAGACGAAGACGTATCGCTCTGTATTTTTTTTTAACTTATGTATAAATGGCATGTGACTAAAAGAGCGATGAATATAAAATGTTCATGGACGGAGAGGGAGAGGAAGACCAAGGTAACGATGGATGGATTGTGTGTGGAATGTTATGAAGGAAAAAGGTGTAAATGTTTGCGTGACGGTTGACAGGTGAGAGTGGAAGTAAAAAACGTGTTGCGCCGACCCCAAGTACCATGGGGCAAGGCCGGGAAGATGGCGATGAAACTTATTTACGAATGGATTCCTCGACTAAGTTCGCCAATAACCTTCTAACCCTCTTTTCACCCCATTACCGTTAAGTTATATTACTGCAAGGAATTTTTAAGCTTTATTAGTTCGTGAGATTATGCGATGGCTTTCTGATTTGTCACTCAGCCAGTAATCTCATCTCATCTTCAAGTTTTATATCTGAAAGTTGCGAATTAAGTAGGTCTCGAACTCTCGAATGGGGAATCAATAGATTCTTGCAAGCCTATAAAATGCAGAATTTACCAGCATAAATGCGACGACACATCCGTAGATATCGTGGCGAGTCTATCTCCAAGCTACAGCGCTTCTTAGAGTCAAGATATCAAAGTAATCCCTTTTTTATGGGAAAGCAACAAGTCCTATCATCTTATGTAATTTCAAATGACCATGTCCAGTCGCGTTCGGTTCCATGTCGAGACATTATTATCCGGTAATCGTTATTAAATAAGTAAATTACGACTTTTAAACCAAAAAGTAATGATATGACGCCGACAGTTATACTGTGTCTATTAATTCTAAGATTTATGAACTGTAAACCAGTGGATGCAGCTCAAATTCTTCTTTCTGTAAGCTACATAATATACAGATCATGTGTTTTACAACTTACAACGCTTAATGCATTCAACATGATTGCCGTGATCATGCATGGCGTGCAATGATAGTGCATTGTTCGTCTTATCTTTTTGGAGCTTTCTTTATCTTTTGAGACAAGAAGGTTAGACAAACATAGACTTAGCAACCACCCAGGACCCTAAGCTGAATATAATCAAGGAACTAATTCATCTCCTATCTTCCTTGATAACAATCGTGTACAAATACTGCAATGACCACGACTTCTGAGATCGCAGATAAGTTTTTATAGCAAAATATTACCTTACTGAATCAGCAACTGCACGGGCATAGACAAGATGACGTAAGGTCACGTTTTTAAATTCATTCACGTTTATCTTGAGCCTAGTCGTGCGGTTACTGAGCTGTATAAAAGACCAGAAACCGCTGACGTCGACCAGTGTAAAGTTCATGCTTTGCTGAACCTATGTTTTAGATGTTTTGACGATAATTGTAACCCTCGTGAGACCAAATCAAGATCCGTAAAATCTTAGGAAAATTCTCCTAAACTTTTGCGGACCTTGTTTACTAAACCTAAAAATACCCGATTTTCTGTTCCCTTCTGCCATTTAAATTTTCATCATCTCATCCTGAGATGAATGTGGCCAAGACTGACACACTATTACCAGATACAATAGGTTACTATTCAATGCTAAACTGCAACACATAGTAGGTACTTAAGTAACTTTGTTGGGGACGCCTTCGCATTCACTGTCTCATGATTTGAAGGTTTCGTTTTAATCACAGGCCTACGTTCAGTCGCTAATGAATAATTACACTGTACCGATGTTATGATGAGCTGTGAAACATGTCGGCATGACAAAGGTAGTGTTGCTACTTAACTCGTCATCAAGAAGACAACGATGCCTTGTTTAGCAATTTGAAACTATTATTTTGAGAAATTGCACTTTCTTTTGTTAGCCAGCTGGCCAACTGTTTGCAATCAACGAATTGTCCATAACAAAATCCCTGATCAAGGTTATCAGGTTTAAAAGCTTGAAAATGATATGGTCAATAGTTTGATAGTCCGGTTAAGCAGAAGCCAGCCTCATCGATTAACGTGCGAGATGCCATGTCGAAAAAAAAAATGGGACAAAAAAATAGTTTGTTTTTCCCACATTCCGTATATAGGGTCTACTATTATATACTATACACGAAATATTTTCAGGGAATCATCTAACGGCTATAACAAAGCCATTTCAAGGGATTTTTTTTTATCTGAGTATATTTTTTATAAAAACAAATAATTTAAAATTACTTGACTCACAAAATAAATACTGGCTCCTTATTTTTAAGCATCCATTCCGCTAGTTTACTACGTCGTACTACTGTCATTGTTAGAATATGGGAGTAAAGGTTTTATGCAAAAAGTCTCAAAAAATTTTAGTATTATAATAATTTTGTAAAAAAAAACACTCAGAAATTTTTTTTTTTCGTTGCTCTGGCAACTTTACGACTTATAGAAGTTACTTTTAAAATATTTCGTGTATGAAAATATAGACCTTATATAGGTGTTGTCAAGTGAAGACGGTAAATAATGATTGTTAAGTAATTCGGATGTGATCTGTCGTGCTGAGCAGTTTGATAGAGAAAGCGCTTGGTTCGTGGCTCGTGATGGACGTCGTCGGGCTATTCTAACGGATTTCTCCAATACGTTGATGATCTGATGTGTTAACAACTCCTGAATTGGACGCACGCACGCTAGCGCTATTAAAATTTAAGATATTTCTTGAGATTAAAAGATAAATCCCGTTAAAAATACTTGATATTAGATATGCCGTGTTAAGAGCAATTAAATTAATTAATAGTAAAGAACACGCATCGATCTTTTAATTAATAAATACTTGCTTTAAGCTCAAAATATTTCCTATTAGTTAAAAAAAAAACACTTTTTCTAATCTATATTAACTTTATGAGCCTACGAATCACCGATAGCAGCTGTGACCATAATTAAATTCAATGGCTGTAAACTAAAGAGGTATCACAACTTGTCACGAAGAACAAAAATCCATCCACTTTACTCTTGGTCCCAACTCAAATGTTTCAGAGACTAAGAGACTGTTTAAAGTAATTTAAAGCACCAATGTATTACTTGACTAAAGAAACGACGTGCAATTAGTTGTGCTGTCCAGTTCACAAATGATATCATGAATGGGAACCAGCTAAGTCGACAGAATCTTGATCTCACAAAAACTTTGAACTTTTTGCCTGCGCTCGCTTCGTCGTAATTACTAAATGATGTCATCTTCGAATTTTATGTTATTCGGTTTTTAACAGGACACTAATCCATTATCAATTAAGTGATATTAAAAAATGCTTAAGTAAATGCGTATGAGATTCCATCTAAGTATTTGATGACAATGACCTGGCGACCCTCTTGACCCAAAATGTACAAAACATACTCCTTGCATTGAATATCTGAGGAGGTTATTATGCAAGAAGTATTAGATGACGATGATGTAAAGTACCTCCTGTAGTAGATGTAACATTACAAGCGTATGGTTTATAATGCGAGGCGTAGGTATTATGGACACAAGGTGATGACTCTGCATAATTTTGCAAACCCCGCATATTTTGTTTGTTTTACGAAATTAGAAAATGAATCTGGCTGTCTATTTTAGTACTTTTATTGCATTTTAAAAAGGAAGAAATTATAATTTTAAAACACATACATAAAAGAGTTTCGTATGATACATGTTCCATTTTTATAAATGCTAGCACTATGACTAGTTTCGTAATTTAACATACTTGTATAGGTACAGTTACTGAGTTAAAGACGCTCACTATTTCATAAATGCTAGTCTCAGTTAGACATGCACGAAATGTTGTACAACTTTTAAATGTGCTAAGGCTTCACAATACCTAGTTACCTGAATTCGAAATAGTGTCGCTTGAGTTATTGGCTTCAAAAATAAAACTATGTTCATATTTTGCGCCACTGTTTTTGACCCATTTTTAGCTATTATAGACAAGACAGCAGCGTATGTAGATGCAAATATTTCAAGAATAAAAAGTTCAATTTAGAATACCTACCGAAAAATGAAAGTTCTGTCTTTTTCTTAAAAAAAAAAACAATCAATTCTAAGACCTCCTTTTTACGTTAAAAGTGAAAACCGAGTGTTTTATATTCCATCTACAATTCTACATGTCATCAAAAAGTCTCAAGCGAAAACTAGGACATGTCCGGAAAACGCACATTTTATGGCGAACGCGTTATGCTTGCAACACCGGCTGCGTACGAACGGGCTCGCATTAGGGACACATGGGTAGGTGGAATGCAGACATTCTGCCTGCACATAGACAACGTGTTTGCCTAATTTAGCTGCCTAGAAAACTATGATTTACAACGTAAATATGCACCACTCCTTTTCATACGAGAATAGAATTCAGTGAACTTGATTTTATGCTTAGTTTGTAACTGTGACGATTAGTCACTCACTATTTGCTAATATACTAGTTAGTTTAAATTAAGAAAAAGGATAGATCTTGCAATAGTTGTTTTCTTTTAGTTACGATTTAATGAATAAGTGCCTGCCTCTTGTTGGCTGCAAGATAAAAAACAACATCAACAAACTAAAGAAGCATGCATTCGTGAACCAAATACCTAAGTCAAGGTCTGTCACGTGCCAGGGCTGCGGGACTGTTCGAAAGAGATACCGTGGCCCTGGAACACAAAGGGCAAAGAAGGAACATGGATGGGTTTTAGTCAGTACAAGTCTGACACTCCCTTCCGCTCCGCCCAGAGTGGGGGGGTCATTTGATAATTACCCATCCGAAAAAAAAAGGTCTGTCACGTTTATTAAATTGCCATCTTAGTCAATGGTAATTATGTATGAACAGCGAAATTAAACTACCCTTAAGTAAAAATATAGCATTAGGCAATTTACAATAACCATACTCGCATTTATTTCTGTGATTGATTGAATGCAATGCCTTATACAGCAAACAAATAAAACTCAACCTCGCATGTTGTTTTTGCCCACACACCATAGACAAAATCGCATTCATGTCAGCTCCTCATTCTCTATTCAACCTTCGATCATGGTAGCCACAAGAGCGAGAATCCGTCGTGTTGTCTAAACAATAAATACTAGATATACGTTTGATAGGTATGTAGGTGCTATACAAAGGTAGATCGGAAGTATACGTGGGCCACGCGCCATACATAGCAAGTACAATCAAACGCAGGAGTGATTTTATAATATTGATTTATTGTTTATTGCGTATGCATGGATGGAGAAAGTGCGGGTTTGGAAGAGTGAACGTTGACACCTCTAAAACTTTTATTGATAGTGTTTCGCAAACGCAATTAAACGTCAAAGCAAAAAGGTAGTGAAGAATTTATGACTGAAAGTCTTCTCATCAGTTTTTAGAAACTTTCGTTTGTTAAACTAGTATCAGCTCATAGGTACTGTCTCTCTGGCGACGTAGCTGACTCCATTTCCATTTACAACCGTCCTTAATGCTGCTATCTGTTTTATTATGTTTCAAACCAACGTATTCCACCTTGTTTTAAGCTTTCACGGCTTAAAACTAAAACACACAGACAGTGACAGTATCAGTATTCTAACTTATCTGCCGGACTGTACCGAAGGAGTTACTATTGGCAGACAATAGCTTGTACTATTCTCCTTTGCGATTCGAAACGCTACGGCTTGCAACGGTTGCTAATATCTACAGACTTGCTATGTGCGCGGACACATTTATGTACTAGTACATAGATAGTGACTTGTCTAGTACGTTGACTGTGACCTATTGCAAATCGATGATACATTTTGCATTTACGTTATATAAAGCCAGGCTTTGTTTTTGTTTTTATTTAAAACCTGCAAAAAATGGAATAGAAAATTTAAGTGTATTTTTCAAAAACAAAAGTTTTTAAAATTAAATCAGTAATGCCAACTTTACCTACCTCGATTCTAAATTCAAACGTTCGAAAGTAAGTTTTTCAGATTGACATGTTTCGAATTTATTCAAATTCAGTGGCCAATCGGCCATGTGTCCAATGCGCGAATTTCAATTGTTTGCGACCACAAATTCTTGTCCCAATTCCTGTGATCGCGTGCCGAGGCGTGCTGACGAAATGTCAAACCAAAGAACTTGACCGTGTGTGGCTTTCTCGAACGCAGCTTCCATTCTCAATTTTGCCCCCGTTCAGTTGTTTTTACTGCAATTACAAGTTCCTGTTTTAGTTCCGGAAGACATTCATAAGAATACTGCAACAAAATTACATTAATTGCAAGTCATTTAAGTACAAGATTCAAGTTTTAAGAAACTGTATGGTTTATTGAGATAATACTGTACGAGTATGATTTTGGTGCAATAGGAATGTAGGGAATTGATTAGCCGTGTTCTGTATGGTCATAAGTCAAAACCCGAAAGGAAACCTATAGTCAGGCACTACCTATTTCAAGTTCCCTGAAATTTTCCAAGACGCGATCAGTTATTCTAAAAGTTAGGTTTTGACTTCGTCGCCTAGTTCAAATTACAATAAAAAAGAA
The DNA here is from genome assembly GCA_963576755.1 of Noctua janthina. Taxonomy (NCBI): domain Eukaryota; kingdom Metazoa; phylum Arthropoda; class Insecta; order Lepidoptera; family Noctuidae; genus Noctua; species Noctua janthina. Next base: position 15,504,144 of record OY755055.1, read on the forward strand.
CGGCTAGAAACAACTAAATAAAAAAAAACGATCCTATTTTCCAGGCTAGCTACACAATACGTCTTTCTAAGTACAAACCATAGACTAGTCTACATCTTCACACGTAACGTAACACTAGTGGTGGGCAGTGATTCGTATCGACTCGGGTGCTAGTTGACCGGGCTGCCGCGGTCAAGGTGATCACTGCACTGTGACCACTTGGGCTCGCCCGACCACACCAAAGGACGTTGAACGTCTTACTGTCCTTTCATTGTTATTTTACTTCTGATTTTGCAGTACAGTGACCTTTATGCTCGTTAACATAAGGTTCATGTTAGAGGTAAAATTATTGTGCAAGGACTGTAGGTCCTTTTGTTGCAACACATTATTCGAAATTCGATTCGCGTTCCACGTTGGATTAATTCAATGAATTGTAAACGTCATTATGTTTTTTTTTTTAAGTTCCATAACTCGAACAAGGCTCTAGGCGAAACGAGGTTTATTGAAATGCAATTGCAATAGCCATAATAAAATAATAAGGCGCTGGTCTTAAAGTTTGAATAATGCATAAACAGTGGCCGGCCCATTGCCTGCGGTAGTGTTTCCCTTCGTTGAACCTTGTTTTTGCAAAGTCCCATCCCATAGTGGAAATGGAAACTTGTTTGCGGTATCTTCCTCAGGCAATTTTATCGGAGTTATATTTTTTGCGAACTTTTTACAGCTGCTATGTGTCGAAGACGGATCAAGTTTAGAGCAAAACACGAATCCTAATAATAACCTTTTTGTATCTTTTATCCGACTATTTAATTAACTTGATGGAATGGAAGGCTAAATACCAATAGCTTGTTAAATTACTTTGCGCGAGGTGTCAGGTGTCTGTTCGGCTAAGTGTAGCAAAAACCTTGTCTCGAAGTTAGCCGGTCGGCACTCGGCAGTGACCGTTACTAGACACGTCACACCCCACTGTTCCAAAACACTACTACCTTATAAACAGTCATTATTGTACCCACTTATCATATTTGTACAGTTTGTTGAGCACATTGTGTTCCAGATCTTTGATTGGAGAAATTTATAGTTACAATAGGATCTTTCAAAATCAAAGTCGAAACTAAACACCGCCATCTTGTTATTTTTATTCAATTTACGAATATTCCACAAAAGTTTATCAAAAACGCCATCTGTTATGGTCATTCAAACGCCAAAAGATTCCTGTAGGACAGTTCAAGTACTTTTAGCTGTCAAAAAGATGAAACAAGCTAAGGAATCTTAACAAACATTCTTAGCTTATGACGAAGTCCCAAATCTCTAAGCCGACCTTACACAATGCCATGTAAATAATTTAGCCCGACATAAAGTAACAATACAAGATATTATATTATTTTAATCTTCTGTGTCTATTAACATCCTACAGATTCAATCAGAGTGTTACGGTACAATGATTGTAACACTATAACAACATGACCATCAGTGGTCACATCGTCTCACAAATATCAAATGCACTGAGAGTATGAAGAACGTTGAAACGTTGGGTACGTTTGATCATCATGATTTATTATAGAAGGAGCTTGTCAATCAAACACCCACCGCTTATAATTAGATATATCATAAAAGCAATCATCAGAGGAAAATCTAGTAATAACCGACTGACCAGCGATCACACTGCCTAAACTGCTAGTTATGGAATTATGAATATTGGAAGCAATGATCCGTAGAAAATTTTTCAAATCCACCCAGCATGCAAACCGAGGAACATGTATACTGACGAATTTATCAGCAACTCCAATTCTGTCAACCGTACAACTGGTAGCAAATTATGTCAGCGTACTGTTACATAGCTACGGCCGGTCCGGTGAAAAGGTGTGTGGTTGCCGTTGACGACAAATCTATGGGGTTATTAGCCACTGGCCACTGGCCACCGATGTGTGTCACTGAATCGTGTCAAGTGCCTATCATTACTTTACTAGGTATGATCATAACCTCAACATGTGCTACGTCGGTTGTGTTGAATGTATCATGGTAAGTGGGATTAAGTACTTTGAGGTTGAATCATTCATCTTTGGTCCAATTGTGTGGTTATTTTCTGGCAAAGTTTGTCTTATTTATCTCTTAGACCGCTTTTACTTTTAGAGTCTAGTTTTGAAGTTTTCTTTTTGCTGTATGCTATCCTTCTTCCTCGACTTGCTGTCACGACTATCCTTTTGACCCAAAACTACGCTTCTCCCACGACTGTTTGCTATTGAAGTATTATATAAGATGAAGTACAAAAGTGTGGTCCTGTTGGCCCTTTGTTTCAAAGTACATCGAGAGAAACTATGACTTTTGAGTAAACGTTGCACAAGAAGTTAAAGGTGTGGTCGAGTAAAACGAGCATCTGCCAGACAGATACCTACATCTACCGAGAGAAACTGTCTAATAAAACCATTTGAAGAAAACTATTAAATAATTTATTATTATTAGATTTTTACATCTACAGACTGAAATAAAGATTAAATCATATTGAATCGTAATCGCGTATCAACAGAGATTGATTCCATCCAATTATTTGGCATCAAAAACAAACTTAAAGCAAATCGATTCGTCATAGATGCAAGCAATTAAAAGATTCATACAAGATATAATAAAGTGAAACAGGCAGCTTTAATAACAGAGATTATAAAACAAGATTCCGATGAGAACACAAATGTCAATGAAGCTGCCGCGGAGACTAACGTGGAGAGAAAAAAGTTGAATGGAGATACGCCGAAACTGTGGTGGAAAGCGGCCGGTATGGTCGGTGTACAGGTTCGTACACATGCCGCCAATATTTGTGCACGCGCCGCTCTCTCGATTGCCGTCCCTAATTACTCATACCGCCGCCGTAACAAGACTTTTTGTTTGCATGGCAAACCTTTGACTTTCTTCGTTTGGGAAAATAAATTAATGTTTGTTTTTAGATTTTGCAAGTTTTTAGAGATCGGTGTTTGGTTTCGTTGGTGAATGAATACAGATCATTTGCAAACAGGTGGTATTAATTAGGTAATTATGGCGATTCTCGGTCACGATACTAACGTTACTTCTCGATGACCCACCAGAAAAAACACGATCGAGAGACATCACATTACAGAATATACAGTCATTCTATAACATTTGTTTGACGACAGAAAATCCGTAAGAAATTAACCGTATAACCACGATAAATCGGTTACATGATCCATTACGATACATTTAACGCCAGTCAGAGAAAATTAAACAATCAATGACTAACGTCCTTCAAAGCAAGACACATTTGAAAAGCGATCGCCATGATTGAGCCCGCAGTTTATTGAGTGTCTATCTATACTGTTACACGTAACGCTGTCGTTACAATATAATAGGGAAATGGTTACGCAGTTAGCGACCGACAGTTAGAAAGTCTCGTGAACATCTGGCGTAATTTTCTAATTCTGCCGACAAGTTTTTGTTACCATATAACGGCTACTTTTGATGTTTTAATTTCACTTATTATATTTTGGCGGGTTTTAATTCTGGCGATGTCCCAAAATCTTTATTAAAAATAAATAGGACTGAATTTTAATAGATCAGCAGGTTTAATTTAGATATTTCATAAATAGCAAAACAGCAAACAAAACAGTTGGCGGTACTACAAGGAAAAAAGTATGGAGGTCCTATTATAAATCCCTGCTGCACACCGCGCCCTTTTTACGAAATTTCACCATTCGAAAATTTCGCCAGGCATATGTATCAAGAAAAAAACGAGTGTAAAGGTCAGTTACTCAATAAAAGTAGTTGTTGACCTGTATACATATAAGCCTGTATGTGTCGGGTGATGAAGCAATCCGTCATGTAACGGTATCGGAGGGCGCGCCAAAGACAACTTTCCTCGGCACTCAACGATACGTCTCATTCGCTTCACGGAAGCACAAGAAAGTATACGGATGTATGCAGAGACTCTGTAGTCTATGAGAATGTCGATTGTCTGTGTTATATTGCATATCTGTGTGGCTGAGACAAAATGCCATAGCTATTTATTGTAATCTTAAGGGTTTACTCCGTTCTATAAAATGAACCGTATAATTGGATTTTAATTGAGCGTTTGACACACAAAGGCATCATATTTGATGTCGTTTATAAACCGATTAAGATTATTAGGTAGGTTCAATAACTAATAAAACGTGGTATTATCGCTTGGAATGCTGATTCATCTAATACGAGATTGGAAGTACTTAAAAGTTTGGAGGTGACAATCTTGAATTGACGACTAGCCTATTGATGCAGCAACACCTATGTGTCAACAGTTTCTCGTTAAGGGAATTGTCTATCAGTTATACAAGAACAATGAGCAATAAGGAATGCTTGTTTTATAGGTTTGCGCAAGCATTTACTTCCGAGGGTACTTGCATAACTCAGTCTTAATTGATTTTATGTCGATGGCAGTCGAATGGGCCTGTACTACTTTGGAATCTTCACTATAGTGCACCGACACTTTAAGGAAACGCCTGAGTTCATTAATCATATACCATTTACGATAATTCGTGCCATTGTTCGAAATTATATTCCTTTAATTATACAAATACATTGTGTATGCTGAGAAAAAGATTTATCTCTTGATTTTGAATTTTTTCATTACGTTCTCACACTTGAAATTGACCCTGTCCTATTTTGGTTGACTTATTGCACATAATTTGAGCTATGATAGCTGTTAAGCATGCTAAAATGTTGAGTTACCACTGCTCATATAATTTGGTACCCACTTTCTGGATTTTGCATCTGGATTCGTTCGTACCAAAGCTTCTGTTGTACGATCTATTTTCTTTTCAATATCTAACATAATTGAGATTAACACTGAAATATCTTTGCCACTTTGTTGGTTCTGATATATTTTACTTTCAATGTGCTGAATGTTACTTTCTCTGTTGAAATCTACAATTTTTTGTACCACTACATTGCATGATCTGTCCGTTTCAATTTTCGCGAAGTTTTTGCAAATTCTTAAAAATCTCTTTTAATGATTAATATAATTAAAGGAACGTGCATCGCAATTGTTTCAATTTACACTATTTATAGCTGTATGATGAGCCAATCAGTGCGTGACAGCATCAACAATACAATCAATCCCGCAATCACAACGCATTGCACTTCATTATGTACTTAATCTTGTTTGTCTTGTAAAAATCCTTGTTTTTTATTAACATCGATGCTGACATATCATGCTAACATTTCTCAGGCTACATGTATCTGTAGTTACAAAATTATCTTCCATAATTTACCCAATTAACAAAGGCTTGATCTATTGCACATTTGCACAGTCGATAACAAATGTGAATCGTGACTCGTACAGAAAACTATACAAAAAATGAATCCCTACATCAATTGCATGTTTTTCTGCACTACTTCATGCTCGTTCTGCCCCGTCTTTATAAGATTACAGAGCGAAGAGTTGCCAATTAGTCATTGTCTTGACATCGTTGACTTCTAAACTTGATCGTCCACTTTATCTTGACCTTCCTCGCTCGTTGTCACGCTTCGGCTGTTTCGTTTCAATGAAGATATATTATTACTTGTTGTGGGTCTGAGTAAGTTGGTTGTTTTACAGCTGTTACAAGAACCTTATTATTCCTGCGATTGAGTTTATTTTTGTTGTTTACAGTTTTTGTAGTGAAGTGGTTGTTGGTACGACATTTGACTCTCAATGCGCCATTGTGTGGTGTAGAGGTTAAAGTAATCGCATGTGTTCATCCCACAGCCTATTGTTTTGTCGCGCACACGTTTATTTACACCCACGCGGAGCGCATGTGCGAACTTACACAATTAATTTATTGGCCGGCCCTTTCACAAACCTTCACTTCTCTATTAAACTAACGAATTAATTACTTGTACACCATTATGTAAGAAATGCTCGTAGATTTTCTAATGGTGACATGAAACTACATCAACACTATTATAGCTTCAGCTTGAGAGGAAGTTATGTTACTGCATGATGTTAATTAGATGTTGTTTCATCATTACCTGTTTCTCAGACGATAAGATTACATTAGGTTCGTTTGATACTAATAATAGAAGTATAAGCCCCCAGAATCAAGACTTCCTCATTCAAGCTAAAATATACTCAAGAAATCTTTAGAAAACTGCTCTGTATTCAAATGCAAATAAGACTCGGACAACCAGTTCTTGTAATAAGATTAGTGAAATTTCATTAAACATAAACTTGATCAGCTGTTACGGTGGGTCATTACAATGCTCATTACACTGGTTATTTCACAAGCAGTAATTTTGCAATAATTGTATGCTGATTGATATGCGGTGATACCGGTTTGAGTGCGTTAGCTTCGACCGGAGTAACTTGAAAGTTATGAAATTAGTGCTCGGGAGCAGGCCGATCGATTTGTTTGATATCATTACTGTCCTTGCTTGGTTTACTTTCATTGTCACTTGGTTTTGTTTGTTGAAGGGCTGATGTGAGAGTTCTTGTTATGTGCTTTAAGGTTTTAAAAGGTTGCTCTGTTTCTCTTTGACCATTTGTGTCTTTATGTATTCTCCTGGCCTGTGATTAATAAGTTGAAGAGTTACTTGTATAGCCTCTTCAGTTATTTTTCCTAAATTATCACCAAGATAATTTTAAAATTAATCAAGAATGATCGTCAAATCCTTTGGTCAAATCTATACTTGCATCTACAGCTACAAATATTGTAAATGCAGTCTAACTGGTTTCAGCCAAGTCAGCCCTGCAGGCACACAGCATGACAGTTCCTCGTCCCGTGACAAAACACTATCGCAACGTTTTCACGCCTCTCGCCCCGCAAATTGTCGACATACTAAATTATTCAATTTCAAAACTGACAAATTGGTTTATTTGGAAAATGCTCCAGTTGCCAAGGTTAGATGCTGTCAATAGCGCCTTTGGTTTCATTGTTGTAACGCACAACTTTTACTTTATTCTTGATATTGGGTGATTGACTCCGTTACGTCAAGTGTTTCGCTCTGATATAATGGATTTTATCATGCAGGTTGATGTAAGAGTGCTGGCAGAAATTAAGTACAGTCAGCTTGGTCGAAGTATTTTGGTCGTATCTAGGTTATGTTTTCTGCAGAGAAATTGGACCAGTCAACTTTGTTCGACCGCTTGTTTTCTTTATGTCATTAGTCTATGCATTTATCTGTCGCTGTCTTTTGAAAACTTAGTAATCCATTATGGAATCTCACTTGAGCACACAAAAGGCGGTTCATTTTCTATTAATTATTGACACTTCCTTCCCCCACTGTGTATGTACTATTGTTCCACTGACACAGATGCGCGGGCGCAAGTCTGTCTCTGCCCCCGATCCCACACTGAAGCGTCGCTTATGCAATCAAATAAAATCAGATACGCCACGTTTAACAATGAATTATGTTGCACTTCTTTAATTATTATGATGAACAGAAAAATGTATGGAGATATTGAAATTATGTAAGTGTTTACCCACGCGGAATGGACGCAACCATTCCTTAATGTGATGACGTGCAGATTTTCTGCTGAACTATTATTGTTCTTGTTTCATCATTTTAATTGTTTCATTTGAATTCCATTGGTTATCGTCTGTACTTACCAGGTTGACAGAACTTGTAAGTTAAGGAAGACAAAAAGCTGGGACTGAATTCACAGCTGATTTAAACTGCCCTGTCTCTCTTCTTGAAATGATTTAGAATGTGAAATTTACACACAGAAATTAATAACTTTTATTTGTGACTAATTCCTTGTGTCTACTGCCACTCATATCGCAGTTAATTGCTACTTTCGTACAAAACATCTTAAATCAGAAGAGCGTAGAAATTGTACTTTTACTGTAATGTTAGTTTTTAGAGTAATCATCAGACGATGCGATACGAATTAGTCAAAGCCTATTCAAGCGTGGTGCGGGCGGAATGCGCGGACAAAATTAAGATGTTTGTGGACTAGATGCATGATTCACTTTGTGCAGGTACAGTTTATAGACTACTTTCTGGTATGCGTATGCACAAATATTATACATTCTACCAAGCATTAGTACAATCTCAAACATGATTGGGTGTTCATGATATGCAAGCAATCAATGGCAGGAATGTCAAAGCAGGTTCTGGATTTTTTTAAGCTTCAGTGGAAAGAATGAGCATGCTGTTTAGACATACCTTTGACACTTGATGATAGTTTTTTCACCACAATTATAACACCTCACTCTTTATTTTTCTTGACACGTCTTAGTTGGCTGGGTTTGTGCTTCTCACCACGCCTTTGATTAATTTTCAATCTGTTTCCAAAACTTGAATCTTGAGAGAACTTGAAAGATCTTCTACTGGTACGATTGTTATGAATTGACGGCAAAAAATCCGCATCAAAATCGGTCCATTCGTTTGGGAAATGCCATGCCACAGACAGAAACACATACAGATATACACGTTAAACGTACGCACAAATCTTCTCTTTTTACGTTTGGGGGTTCAAAAGAAGACTTATGACGTTTGTATTTACTGACTGACATTGAGGCACGACAAGAGCCAACTAGACTTACAGTTATCTAATCTAAAGCCACTAAAACGACAGCACTACCACAACATTGTTGCACCTCGGCTGTTAGCATAAAATCGTGAACGAGCAACACGTGTGGGTAATTAAAGGTGATTTCATTGTAATGGATGCTGTTGCAGTGCTGGCATTACTAGCAAGTCAAATGATTGCTGAGAAAAATGCTGCCGATGCTGAAGGTGAAGGCCGGGTGATTATGTCAACGATGGATACGGAAATAATGACGAAACAGTGCAAAAATGTTAGTTCGGAATCTGTGATAAAGAGCTGGAAATAAATAACGTTGGGACTTTATAACTAGAATTAAAGGTTAATAGCTGATCTAAAGTATCGGGTTCTAGTGCTATCTCAAAGAAAGATACAATAAAGAAGAGGAATCATTCCAGAGATGCCTTGATAAATGTTGGCGTGCACAAATATTTAACAATGAACTCAAAGTAGGAACAGATGAGTCAAAGAGATTCCTAAAACAATGTTAAGTTGTGAAAGATATAAATCAAATGAAATGTAAAGCACCGCAAAGGTCGCTTCATTGTCTCTTGTCAACTTTGACATTTCACGATTCTATTTTGACATTTTATGTGTCGCTCTATGGTGGCTCTCGCTATTTCTCGCAAGTTTTACTCTACGTAAAAGTCGATAGACCTTGTTTGTGATGTAATATAACGCAATCATCACATTTCTTGACTTCAATTATGCTATAACAGCCACTAATTACGGCAAAGTTGAGCAACATTTAATTAGAAGAGGCAAAAATTCGCATGCACCAAGTGGTTGATTCCGTAGCTGTTATACAATAAATATAATAGTATCCGTCAAAATGTCAAGATTAAATCGAGAATGTCAGAAAATTGCTATAAATAAACTGTCTAATTTATTTCCACGAAAATAATTTTAAAAAAGGCCTAAATTATAATGTTGCCTGCCGAATAATTTCTCCAAAACTGTCGTAGGTATTTTTGATTTCTACAAGTTAGTATTCAAATTCGACAGAAGAATTGATTGCCATTTACAAAATCAACAAAAAAGATTTAAAACAGTCACAACTACAGCCTCGGGCGACGTGTCACAATTTAAGCTAGCTGTAACGGGATCGCCTTGTGAGGCCAAAACATGTTTATGACGATTCGCGCTTGTCTCGTTCACAATACTATTTCAAAGAAAATATTGATAGGAAATTGTGTATGACCACGATGAGTGCTAATGAAAGTGATGAAAGTAAATTTGCAAATGTTAATACTAACGTTTCTAAATGATTATTATTTTATTGCTAACGGACCACTAAAAGCGTATTCGCTCACAAAATACTACATTCATTTTTGCGTGCGTTTTTTCTCTATTTTGTCTGTGTTACCATTTACAAAAAGGTGGCTGGCATCTTTTACCACCTCCGTGATATGAAATGCGTCCAAGCGTAACAATTGGAGTATTTTTTATTTTAATTAATATTAACCTGTTGTTAGGATATACAGTTCTTATTATATGTAAATTCGGCGTGCGAATGCCTTTGCTGCTATGACAGTTTTGTATTATTAAATGTTCTATTTTTTTGCTAGCATTGACACGATTTCATGCGGTTATTATATTTTTGTATTCAATAGTCGTAGCTTTATGCACCTGCATATCAATGTTAAAGTGTTTATTTCTGTCACTGATATGTCTTATAATCTTGTGCCTCACTATTATCAACACAGCCTATCGTATTCGTAGTCCACAGCTGGACATAGGCCTCTACCAAGCTGCACCTCAACACCTTTACCTTCACCTTTTGCATCCAGTCTGTCATTACTATCTTCTAAGGTCGCTAGTCCATCTAGCTGGGGACGTCCCGCATTACTCTTCCCGATACACGGTGTCCACTCCTAGAATCGTTATCGCTGTCCCACTTCAAACTTATAAATATGCTTTAAAAGCTTTATATATTTAAGATAATGATGCAAACGTATCGTTTTCTTTATTCCTTTATTACTGTGATTTCCCTTCACTAACTGTTGTTTTCTGATGTAGATGTGAAGAATAGATGTCTCTTAATTTGTGTTGAAAGCTTAGTGACACATCTTTACGATCTTGCCGTAAAAGCACTCAGATTTCTAATGCATGACTTGCGTACTTGATAACAATGCCTGGTAGGCTAGTATTAGTACTTACTGTGCTGTCTGACTGCTCGCCCGGCCCTTTATGTGTATGCTGTTCATGAGTTACTGTCCTCACTTCCCGCTATCAGATTGTACTTAACTTTCTAGTTTGTGTCACCACCATCTATAATTCAACTAGGTATTATAATAGAAGTACTTACTACTGTCCTGCTGCTGTGCAAGAGCAATTCCATTCTTTGCATTTTTCACTGCTCCTTCCGTTAAAGTTCAATGTTTCTGCCTCATGAAATATTGGATTTGTATTCAGCTCATTTCGCTTATCTAGACAGGGGTAAATCGACAATAAAAACTACCGTGATTTAGGTCACATGGTCTAAATTACCCTAGGCTGATATAGTAGTTTCTGAGATCTGAGATAATCTAATTGAGCAGAAAACATGAGTGATACTTTTTAGTAGCTTGAAAAACAAATGGTAATCTACACATCGGTATCCAAGGTTATGGTCTTGTGTAGTTAGAGTCGAGTTGTTCTTGAACTTTGTAAACATATAGTACGTGTTCTGAATCCTGCAGTAGTTTGGTGAATCAGTCAGCAAGACTTAGGTACGACAACTACGTTTACCAAAGGTGGGCCGAGTATAATGCCTTGGTGAAACCCAAGTTAAATTAAATAGATTGTCAGAAAATTATAGTTTTATGGATATCTACTACATGGAATAAGTAGTCGATTAAAATAAATCATAGCTTAGTTTCTGTATGTCTGCTTGATAAACCATGTCCTTAACTTCGAATCTCAAATAACTTGCACATCTAACTTAACCATGACATTCTCCAACAACTCAACTTGCATTGAGTTCGCCTATTAATTATTTACTCGACACCTAAGATCAACTTATGGACGCGGCGAACGTGCGTGTAGAAAGCCTTACCTCTTGAGGCCGACGCGAAGCCAGAATACACAACACTGCGATAACCCGACCGATTGAAAACGCACTCAATTTGTAACATGTACTACGGAGTTCACTGAGGGTCTGCCACTTTTCACCCTTATGCCTTAGGTAATAAGGTTGAAAAGTGGTCAACCGTCAGTGAACTCGGAACTCATGTGTGTCTAACTGCCTTTTGAAATCGAACGGTTTCTATCTATTGGTATGCACCAGAGGTGGATTCGTTTCCACGTCTTTGGCAGACGGAAGTGGCTCTGCGACCATTGTTTCCCGGATCCAATGAACTTTTTTTGGGTCGTCATGGGTGCGTTCGATATTTATACCGCCGAGTATAACATTAGAAATGGTTATGTTAATTTAATTTGTTGAATCAGCTGTGTACGACGTCTGGTTTGGAAGGAAAGAGGTTGGAAGACAAGACACGAGTTTTAGAGAATATATTCTGTTTCGAATATTTCTTTGTAACTAAATGCAGGTGTTGTTCTGAGTGGTTGATGCAATACATGTCAGAGAAAGTTTATTGCGAATTGACAGTGCGTTTTGTTCGATAGAATCATAGAAGAAAACAATATGTGTATGAATAACTTAATTAGAAAACAGGATATAGCGTAGCACCGTTTTATATATATGTATAGCTTTTGAAAACAGTGTCATCAAACTTAAAGATCAGATACTTCATCAAAATAACTTACCACCTTAATATAGGTTAAGCAAGGAAACTAGTAACAGCGATACCTGTAATAAACAAACATTATGTATTCAAGACTAATTCAATGTCTTCCTAGCTTTGTCATGTAGAACGAGTGAGAAGGTTCCCTTTTCAAACATTTCCCATAGAGCTGCCTCTTCACACATCACGCAAGGAAAGCGAAGCAAGATTTCTACTCACTTACATAGTACTTCTAATGTATCTTAATAGCACCTGAATGTCAGGTGACGTAGGAACAGAAAGTGAAAATCATTTCCGACGGAGAGATGTACCATAAACCCGTTCTGCCTCAGGAGATATCTAGCTAATTAGTTTTTACGATTTTGTTATTTTTACTCTTAGCGTATAAATCAAAACATTGCGTCTAGTAATTAAACAACAAATGTGACCATAAGTCAATAACTTGTTAATTAAATACCTGTACTTTCGTCATGCTTTCAAGAAAATTTAATTGTAGATTATGTTTGCGTTAACTTCCAGTATTTATGTGCTCTTGCGAAGAATTCTGTGAAATGATGAACTATTCTGCTGTTAGTTTTAATTTCTGTGGAATATTTATCTTTGTTTTTCAGTTTCATGTTTACTTGACTGGAAAAATTCTCGAAGAAAAGTTGAGCACAATTATCTTGGCATAGTTTAGTGTTAGTCATCACGGCACTTGAGACGTTAGCGTCGAGGCTTAACTAAGAAGTAAGAGGGAAAACCGAGTTATCACATGATGAAATGAATTCATTAATGTGCACATGATCTACATACATACAGCGCATTTAAGATAGTTTTTGTTAATAACGTTGTCCAAGCGAGATTATCAAAAGAAACTTCAGAAGCAGACACATAAAAACACTTGTTAAATTAAAATAAAAGATCAACACACAATAAATCCTTATCGACTTTTATACGAACGTAGCAATGAACGAAGATCAATGGAACCATTGATGGCAAAAAGTTCACTTTTATTAAATGATCGATGACCAATAAATCTTCCGAACGATCGATTCAATAACGTGTTCTAAGCTTTACAATGACATAAGCAAGAGTACAGTTTTCTCTTTGTAATCTCTAAATCATTCTGTCATATTTGCTCATCGAGTTTATCGAGCAAGCTGTCTTTTTGAGCTTTAAACGAATGTTTATAATCAGATTAAATGGTATTCATAATGAAATGCTTTGTAGGTATAGTTTGTATCGAAACAAATTAAAGTTAAGAGACCTACTGCGTAGTCCGTTCCTGTTCTTTCCATCGTCAAGATTCCATATCCACAGTCTGTTGTTTTTATAGTCATGTGCATTGCTTGTGTGGCACGAGCCCTCCGTGGAATTCTGAAATAACTTGAACCGAAAGTACTCTACACAGTCGCTCTCTTCGTCCCGAGTCGGTTCTGCAAATCTTAGTTCACCGATGAACTGCCACACTTTACCCATACTTCCAGCCAATCTTATGTTCGTTTCAACTCGAATAAAAGCATTGGTTGTCCCACAGGGTTCCTCTATCGACACAGCTTGACACCCCTAAAATTCAAATAACACTGCGGAATTTTGTCGTAAAATCTTTGTAATTTCCTTATCTGCTTCAAAACGTGATTTACTTGCATTTCCACTATTTACGCTACTAAATTACATATGCGATAAGCCGCAAATATTACTTGAATATATTTGTTAATCAAGATTGCATACTTTTATATCTGTGTTGCATACAATTCTGGAGTAATATGTGAGTATAAAGCAGGGTGTTTTTGTGGGCTCAGACAAATTCAAGTTCATCGGGCTCCGATGGAGGTGCCTACAACAATGTTTCTCCTACTACTAGTTGCGATTGCGCAGGTAAGGTTTTGTTTGCTTTATATCCAATAACATTGTTGCTTTGGTACCGGCAATGTTTCTGACACTGTCAAGTCTGTGTTTATTATTATGACTAAAGGAAATTTGAGCTTGGATGCATTGAATTGTTTTGTAAAAGTCTCGTTGTTTAATAGTTTTTCATAATTTACAGCATGCTGCTAACGCCCAATATTACTACCCGCCGTATGCATCACCCCCAGTAGCGACAGGTCCGTACATATCACAGCCCCCAGCGTGCGCCTGCTGCTCCCCACCGCTGAACATCCCTGCTCCCCCAGCCTGCCCAGTCTACGTCACACTACCAGCGCCACCACCACTACACGTACAACCTCCTCCCTTACCCCCAATAATGTTGGAACTCCCCTGTCTTCCTCCAATCACTGTCACTCCTCCGCCATCACCTCCTATGATGGTCAATCCTCCGCCTTTACCTCCAATGACTATAACTCCGCCTGGCATTCCTCCGATCTGTGTAACCCCTCCGCCGCCGCCTCCCATGTGCGTGACGCCGCCTTGTCCTCCAACGATGTACGTCAACCCTCCACTGCCGCCAGCGATTTACTTAGACCTGCCGTTGCCGCCTCCGATCATAATTGAGCTGCCTCCTCCACCGCCGATTGTAGTGCAGCCGCCGCCGTTAGGACAGATAATGATCCAGCCGCCTGCTCTGCCGCCGATGCCTGTACAGCCGCCGCCACTGCCTCCGATGATGGTTCAACCGCCGTCACCGCCTTCAATGATGATTGAGATACCTGCACCGGCACCGATTACTGTGCAGCCGCCGTGTCCACCACCGATGTGTGTGCAGTCTCCCCCTCCTGCTCCTATAAGCATCCAACCTCCTCCATTACCTCCAGTGATGGTGCAGCCTCCGCTGCCGCCGTCGATGTGCATTCAGCCGCCTCCCCTAGAGCCGTTCTGCGTGCAGCCCCCTCCCCCCACCCCGATCTGCTTCACATCCTCCCCGCCGTGCGGCTGCGGCTGCGCGCCCTCTCCTATCTACTTGTGACAGTTCGAATAGATTGTATTCGCCAATTTGTTATCACAATGTGTTATATTAGTTTTATGTGATGTTGTATTTAAGTAATTAAATTACGAACTCGACTGCTTTGATTAATAAATAACTACTTAATTTTAAATTGAATGTCTCATTACGACACCTATTACAACTCCTACAAATATTACTCAATTCCCTTGCAACATAACATTACAGTCCCCAAAGAGTGAAAGTACCTCTTGAAGAGTACCTCTTCTTTGTTTATTTATATCTTAGTTTATATTTGTATGGTTTCAAATAACCTACTGCGTGTCAATCTACTGAATTTCACCGATAAAACTGAACGCGTTCAAAAGCGGCAAGTGTGAGCAAAATAGCAATGATGACACTGACAACTATTGAACGCAGTTCAGAAATGCTGACCGTAACACACTCAGCACATTTGAACTGAAAATCGCCCCAAATCTCTATCCCAAATAACACAAACCTAATCCTTAAAACTACAGCATCTTCACGTTTCGTTCGTCTTCCACAGCATGGCGGGCTCCGGGGGCCTATCCGAGTGGTCGGAGGGCGCTTCGGTGTGGTTCCAGCCGCCAGGCGCCGCCGCACCGCTGCCCGGGGAGCTGGTAGAGGTGCACCGGGCTGCCAGGGTGCTGCTAGTGTCCGCACATCTCAATGGCCAGGTAAAAACGAAAAGCCTCTATGAGTGAGCCAGGCTGGGCAGTAGCCTGAAGAAGAAAAAACAGGTTAAAAATGGGCATTAATATAAGTACAGAGCCTACAAAAGTGGCACTAGCTTACGAATCGTTTTATATTTTTAGGGTTTTGGACTCGTCCAGCCCGGTAAATGGCAATAGCTTCTCCTTTTCATATAATCTTACAGCTGGCAACGGTATCCTCATAACATAAGACTGCCAACATATTTGAGAATCTTCAGTAACAAAGAGGCTGTGGAAAAACAAAAACAAAAGACTATTGGTACTTCGTAATCTGAATGCAATAACTCTTCGACAAAATATGATTGTGATTGTGACAGTACAATCGCATACAATAGTACATGAAACTATTCTACGCACGCAGTTACATCACGACTCTTATAGTACGTAGGAGGTACAATCACGTACATACACTGCAGCCTGGTGTTAAAACGTGATGGTATAATAGTTTCTATTTATTTATTGTTCACATTAAAATATTGATTGGATCTAACACAATGGTTTGTGTAATGTTTTTGTGATAGCATCAGTTGTTCAATATTATTTAATAGCATTATACCTTAATTGAGTGTTGAGTTTGTAATTTTTTAATGGCTTCAGGAAATGTTCGATCTTTCTTGGTTCCAACTACTCACCACCTTAAGAAGTCAGCTTTAGCTGCCTTTTCGGAAATTAGTGACATACTCTATAAAATTTGATTTGCCAGTTGACGCCAAAATGGAACTGTTTAAAAAAGAAAAGAGCGAATTCAATTTTTTTTTTTTTTTTCTATAAAATTGTATGTCGCATATACAATGTGACAGATACAAAGAATGTCTGAAAAAGTACATCACTGACATCCTCAGATCTAGATAGATACCTGGATCTAGCGAGAATTTCTTGTGTTGTTGAAGGTCCATAATTGGTAATTCTTAGAACATTCCGATGCCCATAATTTACATCACAAGGTCGAGGCGACGAACGTTGTATTTTTCTACTTAATCCATGTTATATTCCGGTCGTGCAGTCAATGCAGCTTGATCAACAAGGTCAGCGCGATCACGCGACCTCTTTGCACATTATTTTCGACTTTTCGTCCAATAAAACGGAAATCTTAACTTATAGCCCCATTATTTGTTTAATACAAAAGCAAATAATCGCAACAAAGACTGGCAGGGTACATTGTTCCACCGCGATTGGCGAGAAAAGGCATTCGGCTGATCGCAAGGCCGCCGACGGAATGCCGCTAGAGAGTTGACTCAACGACTCAACTTCTTGATAATTTATGCCCACCTAGTACGTTGATTAGGTTTTATTGATATTGTCTATCGACTGTCATAAAGAAATTAAACGCTACAAATGTGTGAAACTTGTTTCGGACGACCTGCTATGTTTTACTTAAAGGAGAATGAAAAGAAGTCTATAATAAAAACATGTCCTCAGTTACAACCTGTTTACAGTCTTTTCTATAACGGTAATGTTTCGACCCGTATATCACCTGCCGTAGCATTCGCAAAACAGCCTTAATATCTTCGTTGTCACAGGCTTTTGAGAGCTATTTCATTACGAATGCACGTACTAGTTCTTAATTTAAATTACCATATCTAATGTTTTAATTGTACATGTCTACTAGACCTCGTCCACGATTATCAACGATTCATTTTCTGAAACTAGGTAAGCAATTATAATTTCCCGGGCTGAGGTAACCACAGGAACGGAAATTATTGGGTAATTAAGTAATATTTAATAACCATTAGGATATCTAATTCGTATTAAAGTCTATAGAGCTGTAATTTGAGATCTTAATTCGCTCGGTGTTTGATTTTCTAAAATAGCTGCACGCAAATATTGTGATGATTAATTAAACTATTCATTAAGGAGATTAGCGAAAATGTGGATTGATAGAGCGGGTTTAGTAGGTGTCTAAGGCCCGGTTGCACCACAAATCACTAAATGCGCTGAACATTATTTTGAGCATCATTCTGATGTCTCTGTCATCGTGAGAGATTTCAGACAGACCGATGTTTAAAATTGTATTTAACGATTTCAAACATTTAAAATTTGTTTTTCATAATTATATCAAAAGTTCCTAAATAAATGTAATTTTTGTATCTTTCCGCAACATTGGACTTGATTTAAGCATAGGCACAAGAAATACAGAATTCATGCACATATTTTCGTTTAAATACAATTATGTAGATTTTTTGAACATGTGTCAGTTTATGAAACCATTAAACTTGGTAAGTACAATGCATTCTACTCGAGTTCATGACAAATTGTCCTAAAAACGATAGGTCAGGAGGTGGTGGTAGGAATTTTAATATCCACAATTGTATGGACACTACAGACTGAGAGTGAGCGCACTGTCGGCAAACTTTTGGGCTGACTAAACTTAGTTGACTATCACTAAACTACGGAGGCACACTTTGGTACTAATACTTATGTATACATACTATTATATAGTGATACTTCTGGTTGAAACACGCTAACTTGGTTGTTCATAAATCAACTGGAAAGTAGGTACTTGAAATCAATATCAACCTTATTTAAAAAGCATGAACCGTACGAAATCTCCAACATTATGATAGAAACTCAGATTAAATCGTCACCGTCAATCAATATATTAATGGAAACCAGTACATCTCCGTGTATTACTTAATCTCGACTGGTCCAGGCGGCAGGCCGTTATCCTAAGAGCACACCATAACAGTTCTCTACGCACCTACCTTCCATGGTATGTGGTACAATCAGTTAGCCTCCACTAGCCAACCACCGCGCAACGCACTTTTGCGGGATACTTTTAATTCCATAGAACGATTTGCGGTTTTCTCGCTTGAATTCTGTACTAGAAACTGGTGCATGGAAAAGTTGTGGAAATAGTGTTGTTTTTGTGATTTAAATGACTTTTTTCGACAGTGGTAATTAGATTACAATGATTGAAACGTGTGATGAAATAATAACGTAAGAAGAGCGTGGAACGTGATAATTATGGCAGATAAATACAGATCTTGTTAACTGAAAGCCATGGTGAAGATCACATTGAGAAACATCATGTGGACAATCATTTGATACGAAATCTTCAAAAGATTCGTCAAATTGTCGTGTCGGCCGATGCGTGTCCGATTTGCGCCCACACCTCACAGCTCACCAGAATCTCTAAACTCTTGCATGTCTACGTCTAGCGATTATTGCAATTCCTCATGTCGGTTTCATTTAGTGTCCCGCCGACAGAACAGCTGTGACACCAAGAATATTAAGTCGATTATGAAGAAAGAGCCAAAGTGGTGTAGCGAGAAATCTCAGATTTCAGTCAAAAGTATGAGGAGAAGGCGACCTGCATCTGTGTCATCATTGAAGGATATTTGCCTGGATATTCTTGTTAACAACGTAATTGTTTTTTTAATACTTTTTTCTATCAAGTTATGCACAACAATTTACATCAATGAATGAACTAACATAATGAACCATTTAGTCCCGTTTAGTTACGGTCGTTTAACACTAATAGATTTAAATAAAATCGCATTTTATGTGATGCAGTTGTCATTCACATGCATGGAATTGATTTGATTGCACGACCGGCAGCCATATGCAGATCCGCTTAGTATCTTTTAATAAAACCATACAATAATCGTTCATAAAACATTAATTAATCGGCTCTATAATATTCAAAATGCGTAAGTAATTCTGTCTGTCTGCCGGTCTGTCTGCTACCATTTCACGCCTCATTGCTTCAACGGATTTGGACGTCATTTGGCCCACGGATAGAACAGACTATGACCTGATTTAGGATGTATGGAACTTTTATACCGGGAGATGAGAAACGGGAATTTCCCACTAACCTGCCATAGAAAGTGAGGCCTGTGTCCCGGCAATGGGAAGTATATATGCTGAATTATGCTACGCGGGCAAATCCGCATTCTAAAGCAAGTTATTTTTAATAGAGCTATCACTTGTTGCATATGTTTCGAGCATAACAATATGCTTAATGATCACCTGTCAACGTGTAATGGAGATGGCTTATTTTAATTAACTAATATCCGATATAAATGGGGGTCAGTTAACAGTTATGCTTTAATCAATACTGACTCGATCGCTAATGAAGTAATGATGTTTACTCGGGCGAGAATACTCCGTAATATAAATGTTACTTTATGCAAATCGCAAGCCATTCTTCACCGCGTAATATAGCGACTCACTCTATGAAGACGTAATATAACATCACGCTTGTGTATCCTCGAAAGGTTAGGCAGAGGTGTACTAATATACCGTACACATTTATGTGTCATTCCCATGTTAATGAGGGCGAGCCATCAGTCACAGTCTGCCTAATATTTTCCTATTGTTGGGAATAATAACAGGGAGGTCAGATATGCGGTCGCTCCATGTAAAATACTGGTATTCAGCTGCATCCGGTTAGACTGGAAGCCGACCCCAACATAGTTGGGAAAAGGCTAGGCAGATGATGATGATGATGACGATGATGATGATGATGATGATGATGGTGATGATGATGATGCTGATGATGATGATGATGATGGTGATGATGATGCTGATGATGATGATGGTGGTGGTGATGATGATGATGCTGATGATGCTGATGATGATGATGATGATGATGGTGGTGGTGATGATGGTGATGATGATGTTGGGACACAGGCCTCGTCTCTTGAGAAGCACATTCAAACTCCGGGCTGTATTTGAGAAACTCCTGATTATGAATGGCATGAATTAGGAATGGAATTTTCGAACCCAGAAATTCACGCTCAACATTAAGCCGCTTGCGACCGCTAAACCAATGAGTTACGAGTATCAATAACAATTTACAGTCCATTACGCGGTGCTTAAAAGATACAATAGAAATATGCAAAGGCAGCGAGCGTTGAAATGTAACGAATTTAAGTGATCTCGATAGTGAAAAGATCTCAGTAGGTCGCAAAAGATGCTCCGATAGTATTGTGAGAAGTCATCACGTTATGTCACAGTTACGCCGCTTGGGCTTTATAATTTTCCGAGCTGCTGACGTTTCGCTGTTCCTTTTATAAATATCAGACGGTTTAAGTTTCGAATGTTGGTAATTATGAGAATTGTGCAAGCGCATACTTCAATCTTCAATTGAACCATTGATGAAGTAAATTTTGGTGAAGTAGTAGGCGACTGCTGAGCATGAGGTCCTAGGTTCGATTCCCGGGTCGGGCAAAGTGTCATTGAGTTTTTCCATCAGGAATTTCTCAGTAGCAGCTACAGACTCAGGATTTGCGCCCGGTTGATGGCAATAGGCTCGCCCCCCTATTACTTGGGACTTAAACATAACTGGCGAAATGTGGGTGTACTATTAGGTACACCTCTGCCTAACCCTTCGGGGATTACAAGCATGATGTTATATTATGTATGTTATCGGCCAATTATTCGCTTCTTGTGACGTACAGCTAGGTAGCTACTAAAGAATCCGTTCTTTAAAACCCATGATGGGTTGGCTGCCTGTCCATTTTTCAACTATGTAGGCTTCCAGTCTAACCGGATGCTGTTGAATACCAGTATTACACTTGGAGCAACTGCCCGACTGCTGACCGTTCACTTACAACTGTTCTTATTCTATATTTTTCATCAACAGCCTCAAACCTTCGCCCTGCAAATGGGCAACGGTGAAGATGAAGGCGATCCAGTCTGGCCCCGCGAAGAGCTGGGCCCCACTGGGGTGGACGACATGACGAGGCTCCACGACCTGCATGAAGCCGCCCTGCTGTGGAACCTGAAGCTGCGATACGAGCAGGGACTGATTTATACGTATGCGGGGTCGATACTGGTGGCTGTTAACCCATATAGACCAGTTGACGCGTTGTATGGCTTGCAGACTGCAAGGAGGTAAGAGTCCATTCATAAACAACACATTAATAATTCCTCTAGCAAATAATTATACTTCTTAGAATGTCGCTGGCAATCAGAATTGAATCGGCCCAGATTTTGGCGACGACTTTGGCACCTTCAGTTCCTGTAACGTGCAGAAAACATACTAAAACTGGATATGACATTGAGTGTGCCATCGTTTGTGTACAACAGCACGTTTACAGTCCAGGCCAAAGTTATCATTGGATCTTCACCTGAACAGGTTTCCCTTGCTTCGGCGAACCATAACCCAGAGTCTATTTCAAGACTTCCAGGTCAAACAAAACCACATATGCCAAGGTGGGAGAAAGTTATGCTTTGTCATTAATATTAAAACCGGTCACTTTCAGGTACCACGCAGCAGAGGCGCTAGGCGATCTCCCACCACACCTGTTTGCCATAGCGGCGGCTGCGCGCGCGGCGCTTCCGCAGCCTCAAGCCATCCTCATCTCCGGCGAGTCCGGCGCGGGCAAGACCGAGTCTACCAAGCTGGCCGTCCAGTTCCTCGCCGCCGTAGCCCCCGCGCCCCCCGGCCGCGCCCCCGTTTCCGAACAAATCTTAGAAGCAGCCCCCCTACTAGAAGCCTTCGGAAATGCAAGAACGCCAAAAAACCACAATTCTAGTCGATTCGGAAAACTCTTGGAATTGTATTTCAAAGATGGCTCTCTAGCAGGAGCAAGGGTAGCGCATTACTTGTTGGAGAAATCCCGAATAGTCACACAGTCTCCTGGAGAAAGGAACTATCACGTATTTTATGAACTGCTGGCCGGATTAGATGAAGAACAAAGGCGGTCTAGAGGTCTTCTGACTGCTGAACATTATTTCTATTTGAATCAAGGAGGAGACTCCGGTGGCGCAGGCGCGGGTGCTGATTGGTCCGCGTTGTGCGGCGCTATGCAGGTTCTCGGAATTGGGGACGCAGAGCGAGAAGATATAATAAGAGTTTTAGCAGCTGTGCTGCACTTGGGCAACGTATATTTTCATAGAAGACAGTTGCGACACGGTCAGGAAGGTGTGCAGTTAGGCGGGGGCGCGGAGGTGCGCTGGGCCGCGCATTTACTTAAAGTCCCAGCTGAGGCGATGGCGCGGGCCCTAACTACACGGGTCACTGCGGCGAGAGCGGAGCGTATGAGGTCTCCACTGCCCATCGACCAGGCTTTGGACGCAAGAGACGCGTTCGCGAAGGCCCTCTACTCCTCCTTATTCAGCTGGCTAGTCCTCCGCATCAACTCGATCGTCCACCGCGCCGGTCTACACGATGCTCACAGAATATCTCTCCTTGACATCTTTGGATTTGAAGACTTGGAAGAGAACTCTTTTGAGCAACTTTGCATTAACTACGCTAACGAAACACTGCAACATTATTTCAACAAGCATATATTTAAGTTGGAGCAACAGGAGTATCAGAAGGAACGTTTGGAGTGGTCGAATTTGACTTGGAATGACAACTCTCCAGGTATGTCTTGATATTTAAAAATATCTTCTAAAATGCTTGAACAAGGTTTAAAGTTGCTTGTCTTTTTCAGTAATACAGTTTTCTGTTCCATCAAAAAATGTTCTACTATGTGTGAATAGGGTTTAAAATAGCTTGTCTGTTGCAGTGATACAGTTGCTTAGTAAGAAGCCCGTAGGGATCCTGCATCTCCTGGATGATGAGAGCAACTTCCCGCGGGCGTCTGATGCCTCGTTCCTAGAGAAGTGCCATTATAACCACGCGTTGAACGAGCTGTACTCCAGACCGAGATTAGGAGCGAGTGAATTTGGGGTGAGTAGTAGTTACCAGACAGTTAACAACAAGTCCTTTTTAAACCAAACTGTGTGTGCTTGTGTCGAATAGATCTATAACGTTACTAGCCCATGTTTGCGTGTTTGTTGTGTTATTCCTGTTGCTTTCGCACATCTGTCTAACTATATGTGTAAGTCATGTTTATATAGCTCTTGCCCCTAGAGATGGGTCGCATTTAAAAGCCACCAAACCACATAAATAGTGCGTAATGCAAAGACAGAAATGGTATTTTCCATACTTGTAAACCTACAATATTTTATTAATCTGAGTCATTAATATATCGAAAAAATGTAGATAATATTTGTGCATCGTGATAGTTCAAGGTGACGTGACTAACGTTTCGTCATTGGACATTCTCTAACATGGACACTGACAGCTGTAGGTCAATTATCAGCATGATGCTGATGACTTCTATAAATCATCTGTCAAACATATAGTTTTGGCACTTCAGATGGCGTGTTTGTTCAAATATTGTCGGAATGTGGCTAGTACAATATATGAAAATATACCCCATCGGAATATGAATAAGGTCTTTATTTAATCAACATCAATATTTGTACCAGTACCATGTGTACCATTATGATAGCATCATACATGAAATTCAATCAATTTATTTCAATAAGGCCAACTTTACAAATAAATAGAATTGATTCTTGGCTTGGCCATTCGCAAATGTGGTTTTGTTTGGGAAATAATGAGCAAAAAAACTTCATCATTACTCTCTCATCGAGATAATGTAATGTTAATAAGGATTCCCAAGGGAATATCCAATATATTAAAAAAAGATAATAACTGCTACTTGTTGCATAAATATTAAATTGTCCCTTTTATTCATCGGAGGAAACACTTCACTCTACGATTATCCTAGCTCGCCCAATGAGTCAGCGACGATTAATTCGCGAAGAAAAACACCACATAACGACTTATAAACACAGGGGAATTGAAAGACCGGAAACTGAGCATTAAATGATGGATCGCTTTCGATTATGGTATGACAAGACAACAATGTTCATCTTCTGCAAGGTCACGGCTTCGAATACCGTATCCAAAATTGTAAAAGACTACTTTTTTAATAAATAGAAGGATTAAAATACTTAGCTGTAGTATCTTTCCGTAATAGAAGCCTTTACATGACACGATCATCGCGCCTGTAATCACCAAGAGTTATAGACAGAACTGTACATATAGTACATCTACAATTTGCCAGTTAAGTTCTATAGAATAAGAAAAGATTTGAAGTCTTTTATATCTCAATATCCGTATCCTTTCGCTATAGAATTTTCACAATTCTCTTTCGAGGTCTGGCAGTGTGGACTGGACTCACTTTTATAGTAATATATATTAAGTATTAGAATATTTGCAGGATAGCGTATTTGCTTACAATGCACACACACACACACAAAGATGGAGATTCGGTTTTCTGAGATATTTTATTTAGGGTGCCAGGACACAGCTGTCTTAACGAACTTTAAAACTAGAATAATCTAACCAAACCTACACTTCCAGATCAAACACTACGCGGGCCAAGTCTGGTATAACGTGGAAGGGTTTCTCGACAAGAACCGGGACGCTCTCCGTGCCGATGTCCTGGAACTGCTGTGCAGCAGCGAGGTGCCCCTGGTTGCCGAGATGTCCACGCAGTTGAGGGCGCAGCATGACGCTAACAAGACACTGCCCAGAGGCGCCAATGGACGGTTTGTCACTATGAAGCCGAGGACTCCCACGGTTGCTGCTAGGTAAGGATTGATATTAATACGGTTTTAAGAATGTAGGTAGATATTGTAAATTATGTAAAGTATTAGTTTCTTCTGAAACTTGTGCTATATTTTTTACCAAGTAGCTTGATTGCACTTGTGGCAATGGCAAGGGTAAAAATAAGATACCTGTTTTGAGTCTTAAAAGTAGTGTATGTTACATATAATCATTTTTGCAAAAACGATAAACAGAGTGAAACGTTACCACGTGTTAAAAAATCAGCTGTTCCATAAATGTTGACCGTGTATGCCTACACGGTGCACTTTTGAGTAAGAAACAGCAGATTTTTTTATAACCATTGAAAAATTGCTACGTAGGGGGCCCAGAATGATGTACTGAATACGTGGTAACCGTTTTCGCGTCGGTGTCCCTTCTACCCCGTATGTATTCATTTCATTCAGATAACCTTTTTTATGAACGAACCCCACATAAAGAAACTACAGCTGTACCAAAAATCTCTAACCATTAAACTTCTAATCAATATTCATTTTCAAAATGCATATGAAAAGACAAGTTTATTCGCTTTGTAAAAAATATCAGCAACATTTTAAGTCGTCTCTTTTAGATACCACTGTTAATTCGGGCTAACATAACCTTCAATTATGAGTCCAGTACCCAAAATTATCCAATATAACCCTCCTTTTCCTCCCCCAGATTCTCAGACAGTCTCCACCAGCTGCTAGAATCCATGTCACGCTGCAACCCCTGGTTTGTGCGCTGCATCAAGCCGAACACGGACAAGTCCCCCATGAAGTTCGACATGCCCTGCGTCCTCGCTCAGCTGCGGTACACCGGCATGCTGGACACCATCAAGATTAGGCAGACTGGATACCCTATTAGGATACCTTTCCAGAACTTCGTGGATAGATACAGGTGAGGAATGATGGTTCTTCTTAGTGACAGGAAGATGGCAAAGGGCCCAAGGGGTTACCCAGTTAACTGAGTTCTGGAAGTCAGATTAATCGGTGCACGAAATATTGTATTCCGTTACACTGGAAGCCGAGCTTATTAGTTAAAATATGATCTTTAGTGTCGAAACGTTCCTTTACCAGCCCAAAAGGATCAAGAATATATAGGCAGCAATATTTTGTACGTTATTATCAAAGTCTGCAATTACCAACATGATAACGCAGTATATTGGGCAACACTGCTAACCTAACTATTACTGTTTATTGTGAGGTCCCAGTTTAAGAGAAAAGGATAACTTTAAATCTGTTATAGGTACCTGTTGAAGTCCACACCATCTCGCTCGACGCCCTATAGAGAGATTTGCAACTCCATCCTCGCTGAGATGCCACCCACCGGCGCTGGTACGTACATACTACACCAAATAACAACATAAGACGATTAAATCTACCTAGCAATAGCCTGGAATTAGAAGAAACAGCACTGGTGACCGAACAGAATCGAACGAAGTATTTCTCCTACTTTTATTCAACTCAAGTCATAATAATTAACATACATTCGAAACATAAAACTCTTCGTTGTACATAATATCGTATTAGTTATCACAGAACTAGTACCTACTATGAAAGTAGCGGAACATATATCTTACATAATATGATATTAAAATTCAAACGCTCGACTAATTACAGTTTTACGACGCTTTGGTGCACAAAATGACACTTATCTTTATAGGCAATCTGTTTTCAGTAATTACCTGCCGATGCACTTACCTTTGACCATGAGCTACTCGCTCAAGCGACATCCGTCTTTAGAGTAGACCACGATTCACCGTGTAGTAAATTATAATATGAGGAGCTTGCTCGTGTCGTGTCACAAGTGGCATTGGCCGAGGTTGTGAACGGGGCGTTATTTTAAATAGCGCCTTTCAGAATTTTTTAGCGGTTTTTACCAGGTAAACTACAAAAGGACAGTTTTTTTTTATTTGCACTTGCAATTCATTTCATCTTTCTCTCCTTTATTTAATTTTATTTACATAACTCTTAGGGGCTTTTGAGGTTCCCTGCCTCTTATGTTTTCTGTACTCCTTTTAGCAATATTTCCCTATGGACTGAAAATAACCTAGTCCAATTTAGCAGGGTTTTCTTTCTCTTCCCACAGATCACTATACCATCCATTTTTTTACGTGAATCTGAACCTTCAAAGGAAGCCAAAACCTTTTTAATTTTCTCTTATATTTTGTTAAAATCACCGGTTTTCTTAACGACTTATCTAATTAGTCTATCGCTTTCTTCACAGCGGTATTTTTATCACTATCTATCGGTTATCTTTGCGGTCGCGTCTGATAGGCCATCTACTCTATGATCGGTCAGTTCTTACTGTGATGTGTCCGAGTGCTGGTCGAAATGGGCAAGATTTGGAAACGGGTCAAGAAAAGAGGGTTTACGTTGAAGGCTATGGTTTTGTGTGAGTGGTTTTTAAAGACTATGGATACTGGAACTAATCTACAGCCTACTTATTCGAATAAGTAGGAATGCGCTTCCGCTCTAGGTAGCCGAACAGGTCTTTTGCTGGAAGCGTATTCATCACTTGCCATTGCATCTATCTTCCATTCATCATCATTCGTTGGCAGTGTTTTTCACCCATTGCTAAGAATAGGCCTCTTCCCCTTTTGTGCCTTGCTCCCGTGGCGTCTGCGAGTCTCATCCAGGAGTGTAATAGTCCCACAACTGCCAATTGCGGCGTCAAATATTTGAAGAGGCTTTTATTTCACAATTTCTGTGTAGTGTCGTTAGTTTCTTTTGTTCCTACAGTTTTAAAGTAGAAACCCTACTAACTAAAAGTGTTCGTTTCAGTCGGTGCGGACTACCAGTTAGGCGCAGCGCGTGTGTTCCTAAGGGAGGCGTTACACAGAGCACTGGAGCGAGCTCGCGCTGACAAACTGCGAGCTGCAGCGACCAAGTTGCAGGCACACTTCCGAGGATTCTTGGCAAGGTAATTCATAATAGCGCTTTAAAAATGTATGTAAATTGTTAAATCACGAGTCATAGGTACAGTTGTAAACAGTCGAAAATGTTTAAGAATAGTAATTTGGCTGATAAAAACTTTCTACCAAATTTTGCTCATGATTTAAATATTGTGGTCATGTGTTCTTCCACTTGTCTTATCGCATTTTGTAGAATGATAAAACCAACAATCTAAATGTTGTTAGACAATCCTACTTACTACATCAATTGTTTATAAGTTATTAAGTAACTGGTTTAGAAAGATGTATCAAGAATCACCAGTTCCGAAATACGCTATAGCTTAAACTTCAACCCCTCCCAGAAAACGCTACCGTACGCTCCAGTACGCGACCGTAGTGCTGCAGGCGTGGTGGCGCGGCGCGGTGGCGCGGCGGCGCTACGTGCGCGTGCGGCGCGGCGTGGTGCGCGCGCAGGCGCTGGTGCGCGGCCGGCGCGCGCGCAGGCGCCTGGCCACGCTGCGCGACCAGCACCGGCGCAGGGCCGAGCAGCAGCAGGCGGCGGCTAAGTATGAGGCTTATTCTAAGAGAGAAATTCACCAATAACACTGAACGCGATCAGTAATTAAAACCGAGTTCAAGAGTTGGCAACTTCTTACCACCACTTAGATGTCATTGCATTTAGTTTCTGTGGTTAAATCGACTCTAACAATGTAAAACATCGAATTTCTTTATTTTGAGCTTACTTATTCAAAAAGAAAGGACAAAAGCACTGATCAAAAATACTTCATATTATAAAACTCGCTGCTTATGCTCATATTAAATTCGATTGACTTCATTAACAATTATTTGCCGTACAGACCAATTGATTTTGCGATATGACGCATATTTCTACGATTTTAAGTTGGATATAATCCGGTCTCTACTAATGACATTACACTCCACAGACGCCGCGCCGCAGAACAGAAAGCAGCTCAAAAGGCGAAGGCTGAGAGTCTGCAGGTGCTGGAGGTGCCCGCCGAACTGGCCTTCATTCTGTCTAAGCTGGATGAGTGGCAGCCGCCACACACCGAGAGGAACCTTGCTAAGGTATGTGAATAATCGAGCATGGATCAATCAGACGGCTTCGACTAATGGACAAAAAAATGTGTTGGATTGAAATATTATGCTTCCGAAAAATTAAAAACTTGAAATAATCAGCATCAGAATGTTCCTGATTTTGATAATTCATTTTTAATGAACGATCAAAAAACTCTTATTGAAAACATTGCTTGAATCATTAAATTATTTTTAATAAATAACATATCTTTTTTTATAATCCAGCTATTGTTAAACTTAATAGTATCATGCACTTTGTTTGGTCGAAGAGAATGATGCTCGCTATACCTGACAAAAACCGTCGAAGTATTAGCTTACCAGAACAAAAATTATATCTAATCTTCACGTGTAGCCGGAGAATACCCCCTTCTCTATGAAGGATAGGGAACTAACACGCTGTTCCTCATACTTTTAAATTGTCATCTGTCGTTCGTTTCACATCACCATGATCTTATCTCCAGGTGGCAGGTGACGTATATGCCGAAGAAGAGCGCGTGCAGCTGCCCCGAGATCTACAGCAGTTCGCCTTCTCCAAGTTCAGCTCCGTATACTTCGCTGATGGTGGACATCTGAGTCCCAAGAAACATCCCATAACCAGGCCGTTCTTGGCTAAAGCTGCTGTCAGGTTTGTACAGGTCTTAGCATACACAAACTCGTCGCTGACTTGCAATTTCTCGCATAGAATTTTCCACATGGCCACTTTTAATGACGGCAAATAATTAAAATTCTAGATTGTTCGCCGCCTTACTCGCATGTTTTATGATTCGGACAGGTATGTGTGTTGACAAGAATATAATTCTAATAAGGATGGTTTCGTTTCAGGGATCAAGATTTTAATGATGCAGTAGCTACGTTCAAACTCATATTGAGATGGTGCGATGAAACTGCTGCTGGCAACGAAGCCAGGCAAAAGGTAAACACCATCATTCTACTTTCTTTACCTATATCAATCATGTTATATGTAAATTAAATCTGAAATCTATTTATTGCACGTTTTGAATTTCCACTCAAAGTAAAATGGGTAAAGCCATTTGTACGTGTATTTCCGTCTTCAGGTTTTAGCAGACTACATAGCGTCTCGCGGGCTGTCGTCCCGCGGTCTTCGCGACGAGGTGCTGGTACAAGTGTGCAACCAGGCGAGTGGGGACTCGTCTTCTGAACGTGTGTGGCAGCTCATGGCGCATTGTCTGGCTGCCTTCCAGCCGGGACCGCCACTGCACAAGTCAGTACCCATTTCACTACTGCTTTTTGACTACGACATTGTTTTACCACGTTTGAACATCAACCTCGAACCATAATGTATTTTTAAATTCCAGTTCTTCAAAGACACTTGATTATTATTCTGGAATTCAGGGCATAGTTGACAAAAATTGAACAGATTAAAGCTCATAATCACTGCTCACGGATCGGTATTCTTCAACTTTAATTTCGACTTCATTTTAACTAGCAGATCCAGATCCGACGCGATGCTGATCCTATTCTGTCCTTATGACTATGCGTTGACCTTAGAACAGGAGTTCTATTGATATTTATTTAACTTATTGTTTGCACTAAAATTGTACAACACTAGTACTGTTTATATAAAGAGCCTCTTTTTCTCAGATATCTAGTCCGCTTCGTATCCGAGCGCGCGCCCGCATCGTGGCGCTCGCAGCTAGTGCGGCTGCTGTGCGAGAGCGGCGCGGGCGCAGCGCGCACGGCCGGCGTGGCGCGCCGGTGTGCGCCCACGCTACTGGAGTGGAAGGCCGCCAAGACTGACGCCAAGCCTGCACTGCCGCTTAGATTGTATGACGGTAAGAGATACGGGAATATGTGCGCTTTATATCCGAACAAGCGCCTGCATCATGGCGCTATTAACATGTTCGCTCTCTCCATTTTGCATTTATACAGCATGTTCTATAGAATCTTTCCTAATACGCACTTTCGGTTTTCAGATACGGTACAGCATGTAAGCGTAGACTCATGGACGTCGTGTGAGCGCGCCGCGTCGGCCGCGCTGGCCGCTGCCGGCGTGCAACACAACGCTACTGGATGGTCGCTCACTATGGAACATAATGGACAACTTACTGGTGAGACAGAATTATCAGATAAGTTTTTTAGAAATAGTAAATTAATATTTACTGTTGGAAGCAGCAAGGTCACCATCTACGTTCGTCGTCATACTACGTTAATATTTAACTGCCTAGTATCTTTGTTGTTTGTCCTACATTTTAACCTCAACATTTATTTACCACGTAATACATATTATGCTTATCAGAGACATAACTTTCACAAGTACAATGAATAACCTTGAGTCCTAATAAAAGCGAGCGGTTTGAAGTTTTCGCTACGATAGTTTTGGTTTAGCACGCGGCCTGGCGTCATTAATGGAATATCTTTCTATCATTGTATTTCTTTGATTTACGTCTTTATATGTTTTAAGTCTCGTCATATCATTCTGCGTTCTAACAACACCTTCCCCATACAGAATGGGCTGGCTGCGAGTTCGCACTGGACGCGGTAGGCGAGGTAGAAACATGGGCCGCATTACCGAGCGCCCGCGCGGAGCCGCTGCGAGCCGCGGCCGCGCGCCACACGCCGCCCGCACCGCCACCGCGCGCTTCATCTGTGGATACTGAGAAGTCTTCTCGACCACAGGTATGATCTTTTCACAGACTTGAACTCGGTAACTTTTTTTACATTTTTGGAACCCACACCATATGAAACTGAAAAAAAATATAAAACATGGTTGTTGACCTCGCTAGATTAGCTTGCGTATTGTATTGTATTGTATAACGGGCTGGTGTCCGCAACTCCACGTCCAAAGCGTATTATTTCACCATGGAGATACTTCTTCACTTCATATAATTTGGTGTGTTGTTCCTGTATTTCTGCGGGCCTCAGCTAAGTGGTTTGAGAAATGCGTGAAAGATAAGAGATAAAGAATCTGTCTAAGATATTGTTTTCCCCCAGATCCCACCACCGGAGCCACCAAAATCTCGCTCCCCGAGCATACCACGAATGTTGCAAGATTCCATTATCGACGAGGATGTCTCCGAATACAACTGGAACATGGAAAAGCAAGAGTCGCACACAAAACACACCAGCGAATACTCCAAACACACCAGCGAATACTCGAAACACAGCAACGAATACCCCAAACACAGCAGCGAATACTCGAAACACAACAACGAATACCCCAAACATAGCAATGAATACTCTAAACATAGCAACGAATACCCAAAACATAGCAACGAATACTCTAAACATAGTAACGATTATTCTAAGCATAGTAGCGAATATTCTAGAAAGACTTCTCACGACGTACTGTCGCGGGAGTCCGCACTAAACGAACGATACTTCGAACAACCGTCCGATAAAGTCCGAAGCAGGTCTTTGGATAATCTTTTAGGTGACAACCCTGTGCCACCACCGAACAAATTAGCCGACTTAGGGCTGTCACAATCAAGACTGAATGACCGATATCACTCGGTAGAAAGATTAACGGGGGCGCCAAGTGTGGCCAGTAGTAAGGGAGGGATGGAAATGGAGTATGGGACAGGGTCGCGTGTGTTACCGTCTAGGTATATAAAGTCACAGTACGCTGGAAAACGCGCGCCTGCCGGCTCGCAGTCGAGTCGCGCTTATATTGAGAAGAGCTCTGAATTTGGAGGTGTCAGGTAAAAGTTTTAAGAGCATTTTACACATTTTGTACTTAATCTTTCCCGAGATACTCATTTGATTCTGTTCACAGGTCATCAGCAATGTCAGACACATCCGAAGCTCCAAGTCTTGCATCCCACGTGCGACGAGTCCGCGTCCCGAGCCAGGCATCAGACGTAGACCAATTCCTCGACGACCTGTTCTCCCCAGTACTAGACCCCAACATAGACGAACTCTCCGATGCCCGGTCCCTAGCCGCCAGCATCAAGGGAGGCAGAAACTACAGCGACTTCATCGACAGCGTCCTCAACTGCGAATACAACGAACAAATTGACACGTTAAACAATGTTGAAGTCCAACACCTCATCAAAGGTGGGGGTAAGGAAGATAAAGAAAAGGGAAGAACTAGCAGGAAGGAGTCCAGTGTGGACTCTGTCGATGACTATATCACCAACTTATTTGATCCGATCTTCATGAATGATAGTTTGAAACGTCTCACTGATGGGGAAGGACTTACTGGTGCCATAAAAGGTGGCGGAGCGACTCCAAGAGCTGCTTCCGCGAACACGTCCACTCTCAGCTTCGGAGCCCTGCCCCTGCCGCCTACGATGCCGTCCACTCCTGAAGCGCTAGCCGCTGCGCTAGGCCTCCACCTGCCGCCGCCCGGCACAGTCGATATCAACGCATATCACCAAAACTTACAGCGAGCTTTCTTGCAGAGCGCAATGGCACAAAACCTTCAAATACAACAGCAGCTGTTAGCTCAGAACCAGGCCTTACAAAGTCTATTAGCTGGTCAAGTCGTGGAACCTTCAGAGTCGGAGCCCACATCTCCAGTTCGTGCTTCGACCGTCGTGCACGCTCAAGTACACTCTCCACCGAGGAGCGCGGTCAAACTGCGACGCGAGTCCAACGAGAGTATGTCTCTGGGAGCCCCACCTCCACCACCACCCATGCCGCCGCCGCTTCACTCAGCTGATCCCTTAGAGATAAAGGGTTTCATGGATCCTTACGGACGAGCTAAGACTGTTCGTATCGGTAAATGGCGGTGGCCTCCACCAAAGGACGCAGTTGGTCAGGAACAGGCTCAAGATTTTACCAAATTCAAATTACGTCAGATTCAGAGGCGACACACGCCGCAGTCACAACAATCCAACGGCATGGAGCACGAACCACCTCGAGGTCGATCTAAGTCAGAAACAACTCCTGGCATCGATTGGGAAGAGTTTGAGGTGGACGGTCCTAGAGTAGTGTCTCCGAGTAGGGAGGCGCCAAACCAACGAACTGCTCGACGAAGCTTCGAGATCGGGGCACAGCGCCCCTCGCCGGGCAGCGTTGGTAAACTAAAGCTGAGTTCTGAGATGAGGCAAAGATTAGAACGAGTCACTGCGAACCATTCGGTACGGTCCACATCTTCTGCAGCAGAAACTCCTCGTACTATCAACAAGTTGGAGGATACTAGGAAATTGATGCTTGAACGTCAGTTAGGAGGTGGGGCGAGATGGGACGCACCGCCGCCTCCCTTGCCGCCCGCGCCGCCTGGTCCGGCGCCGCCACCCCCTATGTCCCCTCCAACTCCTCCTGAAGGCCCCGCGCCTCCCCCACCCGCACCAGACGCGTCCTCAACCTTCGCACAACTGCGTAGAGACCGCGACACATTCGGCGTCCACCAAAACAGAGAGGCAGACGACCGTCACGCCTTCCTAGCTAACTGGAACTCACGACGTCGGGAAGAGTCCGAGCCTCCTCCCTCTAGAGACGACTTAGCCACTCGTTTCCTCACAGCAGACCGTCGCCACTCCGAACGCCGAGTCAACGACTGGGGTGATGAATCGGACGTTCGAAGCTACGACGAACGAGGACAAAGTCGCGACGAATGGGATTCAGAATCAGGTCACGACACAACTGGCCGTCGTGATAGAGACAACTACTCGGGTCGGGAAGCATCGGAGATATATGAAGTGCACACGACAAGGACCGAACGTAGAAAAGAGGAGAATGGTATTGAGGATGCATTTGAGCGCAAACGTTCGCCGTTTTTCGATGATTTTGAGAGATTTGACGGTAGGAAGAACTCTCGGGATATGTTAGTAGGAAGGGCGAGGGAGAGTCCAAGGTCTGATATTGGATTTCCTCAAGAAAATAACGATGTGAAGAAAACTGAGAGAGCGACGTTTAAGACTCACATGGCTCAGAAAGAGAGGGATAGAAAGATGGAGGCGGAGAGACGTCAGTCCGTTTCTACTCATGCTACTGACAGAACTGAACATATCGAACGTAAGTATTACCTGTTTTTAAATGTTTTGTAACGCATAAGCACCGGATTAGCATCACTTCACCTCAGTTTTACTAGCTGTTCCCGAAGCCAGGTGCCCTTATGGTGCTTATAGCTGTCCGTTGCAGTATGGAGTTTCATATAAATAATGGTAAACGGCCCTAGTTGAGGTGCTGCTGATCCGGTCTTCTTCCTTTTTTATGTGGTTAGTGCCTTTTAGTTAGTCAGAGTTTTTATGCCACCGATGGGCCTCTGATTTAGCTTTACACACGGTCGAGAAATTTCTCTCAGGTATGCTGGTTTGGTTTCATCACGATGATTTCCTTCACCGAAGCAAGTGATAATGATACAATACGCACATGAATCCGAAAATGAGAGGTGCTTGTCTTGGGTTCGAACTCGAGACCTATGACTTGGCAGTCCGACGGTCACACCACTAGGCTATCACTGCTATATCCGGTGATCCGGTCTAGTTCATACACGAGTGTATAGCTCAATTGTTTGTATGTGAATTTATGATTATCACATTTTTAGGTGACGAGCCAGCCCCGGCAGCCCTGCTCCCGTCCGACCGCTCGTTCCTCACGTACAGCCGCGTGCCGTGGAAGCTGCGCGTGCGCAAGGAGGTGTTCACGCCCCTAGAGACTTACAACGACCCCGCCATATTAGATCTACTTTATGCACAAGTAAGTTAATGCATGTACCTTTATGGCTACATAGTTTACATTAAAAGAACTTATTTGCATTCACAGATTTAAATCTCCGTCTATTTTAAACACTTTTGTTTGAGATGAGCCACTTTTAGAGCGTTTACTAATTTATATCTTGTATTTATCTACGGTCATCTTTTCGTGTGAAGTAAAGCATATTATATAATTTTCCTTTAAGACAAAAGTACCGCAAAAGTTTATTTTTTGTCCCGTGACTCGTTTGTACGTGACGATGATGAGTACGCGTTGAAGTCTTTTGTACGAAAATCTTGATACAACGTCATTTTCTACACCAGAAATAACTCATATCTATTATACCAATATTTGAACCATAACTAACCACAATCTCCACCTTTCTCAGATCGTCCACGACATAAACTCGAACCTGCCGTCCCTGCGCATCAGTACCAGCGAGCGCCGCGCCGGCGCCGCCTGGCTCCGGTCGCAGGGTACCACGCCCCCTCGCGCGGCCACCAAGAGGCAGGCAGTGGAAATGGCCCGCTCCTGGCCTTTCTACTTCGCGAGGCTGTTCGCTGCGAGGGTACCGCCAGGGGAGAATGCTGTGCTGGCTGTGTCGCATAATGCTGTCACTATTGGAGTTAAAGGTGAGTATTTTATAAAATCTCTACTGAGTGGTTGAATGTGAATAAAGAATAGAAGTAGACCAAAGAACGGTCAATATACGTACTGCCCTGAGATAAATTAGGACCAGCCCAAGAAGATGACGATGATAAATCAAATGCACGTCGATGGTAACAATTTTAATGTTGATGCCTTAAAATCGTAGGTGTTCAAGAGTTAGCACTATAGTGCGATTGACAGTACAATTGCTGCCATAGTGACTTCACTGTAAAAGTTCATTGAAAACTGTTGGCTTATAATATTTTTCACACCGCTCTTGTGTTTTCTTTCTTTTATCCGTATTAATTTCCACCTTCTCCACCCAGGTCCGGCTGGGCTCACTATCCGCCGCTCGCTCTCGCTGAGTGGTCTCCGCGCGTCATCATCAGCGCCGCACTCCCTCCAGCTGTCGTCCTCCCGCGAGCCTCCGCTAACACTGCACGTGCCGCTCGCGCATCATGCGCACGCGCTGGTCGCGGAGTTTGCACTGCAGTATACTCAGGTACGTGGCCTAAGCTTATTGGTCGCTTGTTCTTCGTCTTTAGTCTATCGACGTCAGAAAGGCCCTCGGATCATCATCATGTGCCGAGTCTTTTTCTCATAATACTGGGGTTGACTTCCAGTCTAACCGAATGCAGCTGAATACCAGTATTTTACATGGAGCGACTGCCTATCTGACCTCCAGCAACGGGTAATACGGGCCTTGGTAAGATAGGCCCTCGAATATTGGCCCAAAATTCAACCACGCGAACTCCGTATACGTTTTAGAAATGTGATTCGTCCGTGAAACCACATCGGTCTGAAAGACGTTAACTATTGCTAATTATTGGTCGTTTAAGTACGCCGTAAAACGGCGTAGCTTTGATTTCTTTAAATTTAAAATTTTGTTTTTAATTGGCATATCACCCTCGAAAGAAGAATGCTGCTTCAGTTCGAGATGGATTTAATGAATGTAGGTGCAGGCGTTGCTTGTAAAGGAAGATGACAAATGCGTCCAAAAACCCAACATTTAGGTTCTCTATTTCGCTGGTCATTTACATTGTTTGAGCATCGTGCAGCTTTACTTTGATTTAAAGTTATGTAATTTAAACTTGGTTTGGGTTAAATAACAACTTTTAAATGCAACAGACTTCAGCACATCAAGCTACTACAATCTGTCAAATATCTTTAATAGATTTTCAACTTTATCGCTGAAACATTAGGTTCAAGGTTGATAGGGAAAATTCTACAGTTTCGGGTAGCTTGATGTACAGGCATCTGTACCTAGTAATAATTGGGAATAAGAAATTAATTAGCGATAACGGAAATGGAAAAGTGAAAAATGTCTGACTGGATAGGACTCGATGACCATCAGCTAGCGAAAAGTTCATCCTCTGCAGTTGAAAGTCATTGTTTAGTAAGAAATGCTTTCACTTGTGTACGCTCTGGGATCACCATCCAATAACCTTAAAAAAAAAATATTACAGCATCAGAATCATAAAGCATACCTTTGCGATACCCATGAATTTACAACGAACAGATGTGACAATGTGTTACATAACTTCCGACAGTAAATGACTTTACATTTTTATCACTCAGTCAATATATGCCTAATTTTGTACTTTCATATACAATTGGCCGTTTTCACTTACACTAAGCGGTACAAAAACGGATGCCTAAATATTAACGCACTGTTGATATCTCGATTCTCGTTGCTCAGCCGAGAGTTGATAATGATTTAGACATTAGCAGTTGCCTAGTGTTAGTGAAAACATGCATTAAGTTCACTTCCCTAACTGGCCAAAGTTCAATATTATGCAATTACATTACTTTGCAGCCTCAACTTCTTCACTTGTCATTCAAGCCTGTAGTTAGGAAATATGGGAAGCGGATGGTCATTCGATATTTAAATTATGACATGTGAGAAATTACTTGGTAAGTACTAATAAGTAATGTCTGATATGCTTATTCACTTCCTTGTTGGGTCTTGACACAGAAAAATATCCCCTCTTTTTTATAGAATTTAATCTGATTGTCGAAAATACTTGATATTTCCATAATTCTCATAAACACATAATATCACGCATATTACTCCAGGTATTTTAAGTAGTGCCATGTAATAGGAGCGAGCTTTTTGACATAATTTTTAATGCATTGAAAATAAGGAAAATCAGCTCGCATTTCCAAGATGGCAACCGCTCAAACAAATCTTGCCAGCCAACATTAATTCTACCAGTTATAATTAGAGTAAGTGCGTCCAAAGATGTTAATACTTAACTATACTATAATTAAAGACTAGTTTAACATGGTATGTAAATAACATGATTTGCATATATGGACATTGAGCACAACCGGCAGTGTGGCCCACAATAACTTCGTGCTTATAGAGATGGTCATTAACACTGCAGAAGATAAGCTGTAGCATTAAAATACTGTTTACAGGTTAAGTTGGTACGTGCGACGCATTTATTTTAGCGGGAAATGTGGAAAAGTTTATAATTCATAGACAACAAACCATAACTTAAGACACTTCCATGCACACTTGCTACAAATATTTCATGCTAGCTTTTGCTAGAGGCCTCGCCGCGTTGCTGTTGGAAAGTTGCCTCACGGGTGCGTACTGTCGGGATAAAAAGTATCCCATGAGCTAACCTAGGTCACAGTCTATTCGTGTGCCCATCCAAATCCATACAGCAGTTCAAGCTTCAAAAGGAAACACATAATAGTACATATATTAGGATTATATCCTCGTAAGTCGTAAGGCTCATTCAAAACTGAATCCAGTTTCAATCGAACAGTTTCTTACCTCATAACGTTACATCGGTATCAGTAAATCATGAGGCGATAAAAGAAAACATCATTACATTTAGTATCGATTCACTTTACGAAGATACGCTTGCATAATAAACTGAAACTTGAGTTACAGGAAGTATTACTTGTTAAAAATTATGTGGGTTACGAATTTTGTAAAAGATCTTTATATCCGCAGTAAGTGTAGCGGAATTCGGAAATAAGAAAATAATGAACGTTTTGCAATTTCAATGAGTAGGGCTACCAACACCAAGCCATAGACAAACAAGCCGCACCTCATATCACATCTTATAATTTTGCCGCCAAAAACTAAACGTGAACTATCATCACATTTTTTTAAAATCATAAAAATTAAGAAATTAATAAAGATTTATTATGTCGAAAGTATTATAATTTATAATGGACCCAACGAGGCTAAAATATCAAATTATGTATTTTAATATCATAAAACACATTAACCATACTAAAAATAAACCTAAAATAAATAAATGATGACAATATTTGAATAAATAATGACAAGCTAATAACCTAATCATATCTTTTCCCTCATAAACCTCATAAGACAATCCGGTTGTGTTTGATAGCCCTGCGAATGGCTATCAGATTAGCAATTCAATGAGCTTTCTTAATGAGTACGTAATTGGTACTGTTAGATGAGCAGGGTTATTACAGTCGTGTGCCGGCTGCGTGACCGCTATGTTTACTATCAAACGTTCTGTGCTTTTCAACAATTATAATAAGATAAGTAAAGATTGGTGGTATGAGATAATCTCCGAAACCTCTCTTCCGATTTATAACTAAATCAAAATTAAATTTGCTTTTCCCAAAACAATTTTCAAAATCATTTTCTTTTCTGTAAATGTAAATATCTCAGTCAACAATCAGTATCAAGTATCTACCAGGTATTTGATTATGTGAATAGAGAACTTATCACAGGCTAGAACCTAGAATCATATTACTTCATCATCATAAAAACGTGAAATGCGTAGTTCTAGTTATCTAAAAGTAAGTTATACCTAAGTCTAATGCAATGCTTGATAACGGCTTACACAAACACATCAATCATTTTAATAACATTTCGCATTATAAAAACATAATAAGTAGGCATAATTAATGCAATATTAAATGCTTAATCAGATAGGCCCCTTAAAGGAGAAGTTTAAAAAAAAGTGTCACATTCTGTTTCTGTGCACAATTTCGTTTTTCATTGAAAACAAATTTAAAAAAATGACAGCTGTTGTAGTAAAACAAAATGCTCCTGGGCATTTGGTCATCGCATATCTAAGCTACCAAAATAGTGTTGCCCCAAACTGACACTTTACGAGCAAAGACAACTACCAATTCAGCCTAATTAGAACCTCCAAGCTTGCCTGCGTTCAAGTTAGCAATAGCAGCTCCCGTTAAATGGGTCCGTTACGCTGACCGCGCAGATGTCTACCTGGGTTCCGTAGTTTTCCGCTATACACGCCTGCCTCTACTGATAAATGACAGTGGATGTTATGTACCGCCTACACCGCGATGACTGGAATGTTGGGTTGAACCATAGACTCAGCATAGTGCATACTAGGCTGTATGCACTATGCTGAGTTGCCTAGTGCAACGTGAGGTGGTAGAATAAATTACCGTGTTTGCGCCAAATATAGGACGTTCATTGGCAACATTGGTTTCCTTTGAATTCGGAATTCAAACTTACTTTTTAATATTAAAAATGACGCCGCATAGTTTAAAAAAGAATGCCGCGTCTACACACAGTTGAAAATAAAATCAGCAAATAACATAGGTACGTCTTTACTGTTACGAAGGTAGGTAATTCTTAAATTAACAATTCGACACAAAATGTTGTTAAGTGTGTCATTCCGATTAGTTCTCATATACTTATTTGTTGAAGCTATTATGTACTAGTATTGTTGTTATGTCGAGTGCCCAGTTGACGTCTGTGAATTTATTTAATAGTAGCTATTGTTTTTGTTAAAAGTCATGACAGACAAACAGACTACCTAATCAAAATAGCGATCTGGATTCTTGTCAAGAGATACTTCTTATTAAAACTGTGAAATTACTGAGTTCCTCGTTCTTTACAACGCTTATTTTTCTAAGCTTTTTAAATTATAGAGAGACGAACGTGTGCCCGAAGGAATATCCCATCGTCAACTTCTGAACCTTAAGAAAGAATTTCCAATAACAATGATACATTTGTTAATTATAAACAGAACCCTAAACCTCCTTGTATCAAACTTATTAAAAAATATACACGTCGACTTGAGAACCTCCTCCTTTTTTCGTCGGTTAAAAATGTCAAACTTTCATCCATAACCCTTCGTTTTCTCGATAGGCTGTGAGTCATCTGTCAGCGAATGAATTCAAGATTTTATTGAGTAGATGGTTGAGAACTTCTTTAAAATAAATTTGTCAGCTATTTAATAATATCGACACATAATTTCTAACAAATTCGTCTCAGCGGGGGATCTGTTGGATGAGATTGAGTTTGATTTAACTTTTAACCTTGAGGCCCATTTCTTTGAATGGGCTAATAATAAAGAAGAAAACGTTACTTCGATGAATAACGGCGTTTTTGTAAAGGTATGTATTCTTGTGCTGGATTTGCGACCAAAAGTAGGACTTTGATTTATTTTAAATCACGTAAATAAGTATAATGTAGATTGTTTGGGCCAGGAACCTTTGCAGGCATACACAGGAAAACCCGCTAAAGTTTCATCACAATTGGATCAATGATTAAGGAGCCCATAGAGGACAAAAATACAAACATACATTTTTATTTAAATAGAAGACTTATTGACTAGCTGTTGCCCGCTACTTCGTTCGCGTGTAAATTTTGATGTGCATGTGTGAGAAAAAAAAGAAGATAGCCATGGCATAGTTACGAGTATGTCCTTCCCCAGGATACAATCTATCTCCTTGCCAAATTCCATTACGATCCGATTAGTCGTGAAAAGGTAACAAGCAAACAGAGTTACTTTCGAATTTATAATATTAGTTTGGATGTTGAATGTCGTTGTCCTAACGTCATCCTGCTTTATTTATTCCCAATTTATGTGGGGTTGGTGTTGTAGGTAACTCTCGGTATTCCAGGCACACGATCTGTCGTTAGCTCTGTATTCGGTTCTTGCCTTGCATCACCATCTTTCGAAACACTCATATTTTGATTTGTCGCTTTTCTTATAGCCAATCCATCAATCTCTATCAACATCAGCATTCTTTCGTGTCGAATTATTTGTTTCATTACAGACTCTACCTACCTAAACAGCATAGCTTGTGGTGACCAAACGTTTGACCTTTCTCATAACCCTCCATAATAACATTCAAGACCGAACCTAAAGACATTCATAGATTGAAACTGACCACATTACACACTCGCACATGTAACTTCACCAGCCACCGCTCATATCCGTAGTATTCTTCCGCGCCTCGTGAAAGGCAGTAAATGGTCTCACCGTTTGCGTGAAAAGCGAGTGTAAATTGTCAGATTTCCACTCAATGATCACTGCATTTGTTATGTCCATTACGTATGCGCAAATGATCATTTCGACATCGTCATCATCTTGCATCTGCGTGGAGTTTGTACATGCTGTACTTAAGTTGGTAAAATGCAAAACTGTACACTCCGCCAAGAGACCGCATTTTCAATAGCGTCCGTGATCTTAAAATATATTTAAATATTCAAAAGCAATTAAATAATTGTATTGTTCGACTATTGCAAAATATTTGATTATATTATTTAATCAACTATTCAGATCGACAATCAAGTATTCTAATGTATTTCAATAATTTTCATTCAACCATGATTGCATATAAACGTTATTTACACGTAGACTAGATCAAATGTAACATTGGAAATTATAGAGTCACGATCTATATATCTCACGTCACGTACATACATATCATATAAACATATACAAGGTCAATCAATGTCAGTCGCGACCTGTACAATATGCAATACAACAATAGTGATAAAAACCGGCGTCCACCATAAACCATAAGTCACCATCGACCTCAACCCGAGATGACAGCGACAGTGCTTGGCGACCGGCGACCGCGCGGCAGTCCCTCCCCAACCGCGCCCGCGCGCGCACCATGCAGCGGCCGCGCCTCTCGCTCGCCATGCGCGACAACTGGCGCCATCTGCAGCGCCTCTACGGCCTCGACCTCGACTGTGATGACTCCTCACCCCCAAGACGAGCCCCCAGTCTAGACTCGCTCATCAACTCCTCCGAAGGAGCCGTCTCCAGCGCAGACGCGTCAGCCCCCGAGGATTCCGATTCAGGAGCGGACACCCGCGCTGACCCAGATCCACCTCGCAGGAAAGCCCAATCCAACCAAGAAAGGATAAAGAAATGCCCTCAAAGTTTCTCGTCGTCATCCAGCGGCCACATGGAGACGATACATGAGGAAACAACTGAACCCAAAGTGTCTGTGAAGGAGATTCTCGCGAGATTCGAGAATCTTACTGAAAATACGCAGGTAATAACAGTGTTTGTGTGTTGTGTTCCGGATGGAAATGGGGTGAACAGGTTTGAAAGCAATTTGTTCTTAAGCTACGTGCTCCAGTTAGCGGTAAATGCGAACTGCAAATCAACAGTTTCCATCGATTTCCTTAATCAGCTGTTTGAAAACAAACATTTTGCAACGTGAATTACAAGATTCGTTTGGTCAACGTATTTCACTGGATTTGATTGTAATTGTAATGGAGGTTTCGAAAGAGTTCTGTGTTGAAAAACGACGATGACGATCATGAATGCATTACCTTTTTTTTGTATGTCGCATGATGCGCAAGCGCTTTCCAAGCAGCGTCGATGATCTCGCTGTGTAATCGATCTATTCATGAGGTTCAGTACATTGTTAGTTGTGTTGCATTTCTTGTCATTACCTTTGTCAACACATCTCGTGATGAACACAATTCCATTTAGTTTCTTCTGCGATTGATTTTAATATCTCATTTACATTTTTGTCTTTATGCGTTCGCTTTTCATTTCAAATGTGATTTGCATTAAATTCTGTCTCAAATATGAAGTTAGTCAAATT
This sequence comes from Noctua janthina, assembly GCA_963576755.1. Classification (NCBI taxonomy): domain Eukaryota; kingdom Metazoa; phylum Arthropoda; class Insecta; order Lepidoptera; family Noctuidae; genus Noctua; species Noctua janthina. The sequence continues at coordinate 15,548,390 of OY755055.1, forward strand.
AACTCTCGGTTCAACATTCATCTTATTACGTATGCAGCCGCGATCTCGTACATTATTTGAGCGGGAAATATTTAGACATTGATTAATCGCTTCAAAACTCCTCATTCTCTTACTTTTGATATATTAATTTCCTAGTTCATTAGGTTATTTTTTGTCCTCATTCAATACATTTTATCTACCAATGGCTTCTGTCCGTGTTTTGTGCACATAAAAGTCAACTAAAGGAACCAGGAAACATATTCTGTGGACTCGGTAACAGTGTAGCTATATAAAAAAAATATTTTTTGAAATCGGATAATTTATTTTTGGAGATTATCTATCATACTTGACATTCTTCGTTCATCTCCTAATTGCACCAAAAGCCTCAATCAACGTTACGTAACAATGACTTGTCTCTAATAATCATCACAACTCCTCTAAACGCTTTTCAAATTGTTGCAAATCATCAACGACCTTTGGTAACAACCATTACATATTCATACCTACAATATATATTACGAAATGTGTTAGGAAACTGAAATTATCTAACAATTATTATTAGGCGATTAGCTGTGCCCCGCGGCTTTACCCGCCGCTTGTCTTGTAAGGGTCGTAGCGTGATGTTAAATAACCTAAAACCTTCCCCGATAATTGGGCTATCAAATGCAAAAAGTTTTTTTTTCAAATCGTACGGGTAGTTCCAGAGATAAGCGCGTTCAAAATAACAAACAAACTTCAGCTTTATAATGGTACTAGTTATCTACCCCGCGATGTCGTTCGCGTGGTTTGTTGTGTATGTGAGAAAAAAAAAAAAAAAAAAAGAAGCCTGGGTGCTATTCCAGACTGTAATCAATCACTGTGCCTAACATCCAGATCCGTAACGTTCAACCGTTCTGACGTGATTGAGTAATAAACATTCATCCATCCAAACTTTTGCATTTATAATAGTAGTAACATTAGTACATTTATTTATTAGGCGATTAGCGCATGCGACAGGTATCTGAACACTTGCACAGGCGTGCTCGTGCGCATGACCCTTCACAAGTCAAGGCGAGGCAGTGGCGTGGTAACTAGAAATATTTCTTTGTGAGCTATGGGAACATTTGACAGCTTAACTCAAGTATTTGACTTGTCATTGCAGCTAATGCTATCATTGTCGACTCGATTCTTTAAACTCATCTTTTGGCTAAGATACTCCTTTGTTAACACTGCACTAGGCCTGCGTCACCTGCGTGGTCGATTACAGCCTACTGTCGTAGTGAGACCTGTGTCCCAGCAGTAGGTACATCACCTAAAGGCTGATTAGTAAACGAATGTGTATACAAAGTCTACCTACGTTCCATGCAATCTTTATTCCTCTTCAAATTACCCTTATATTCCTAAACCCACCAATCATATAGCGTGATGAACATCATAAAGCTACATTGCAAACATAAAACCTAACCTCTTTTGTTTTTAAGTATGTGCTCTACAGGTTTAATGCGCATCGTGGTCGTGGTTATGGCCAGATCCCGGTTCCAAACCAGTGGGCAGAACAAATTCAACACAAGCTCATACACAGACTTAATACCCTTTAATTAAAAATATTATGAGTCTCATCACTGACTCTGTAACACCGGATTTTAACCTGTAACACCGGAACAATTTTCGATGTTGATACAAAACTGATAATCTGACTGTTTATAAGCTTAAAACTTTAATTAAAATTCTTTGTTAACCGACACCATTCCATATTTACTTTCAAAAAACATAACTTAATGCATTCGCATATAACGTCATCATCTTCCTGGCATCGTTAAATATTTCCTGGGGTATATATATTTTGAAAACTACGCAGCTTTCTGTTAGTCATCTTGCAACTTGCCTCATGAACTGAAATCTAGTCTTAAATTCGAGATGTATCACGCTTGGCCTGCCGGCTAACCCTGCCAGTTCTTTACCAATATTGTCCATCAGTATTACAGTTTCGCTACGCTTATTTCGGGGTATACTTTTCTTTTTGGCATTCGTGTCTGACTGGTCTGAAACAATCTAAACTTGTGTAATAATGTCAATAATAATTGTTTGATTTTCCAATAAAGCATAACAATTTACCTTCGCCAAATAGAAGAGATTTTTGTTGTAGCTTTTATGAATTAAATCGTCAATGTTTCGGTACTCCAAGGGTATGTTGCAATGCATGAAAACAAGTAACTACCAATTAGACAGTCCAATTATGAGGAAGCCTCTCTGAAAGAGATACCAGTGCTTAAACTGATTGTAATAAAGTCACACGATGACATCTTCATCCTCCTGCTCTTGACACAATTTATTTGGTGAACCCAAATAAATTGTGTCAAGCACAGCATGTCTTCGTCTTCTATACATCTCTGAGCCGTCATCTCCGGAATTGCTCCCTTACTAGCCATATCATCTTCCACACTATCCATCCATCATTTTTTCCGTCTTCCCCAATTCATAAAGTTATCCATATTAATACTTAGAAATTTTCTCAAGTGGCTTCATACAAACCTAAAACCTTGGCTTGTCCTTATAAACTACTACTCTTCATGTTGTTAGGGTTTCTATGCCTCATGGGCTTGCCGTATTTTTGGCCACTAGACACACCACCCAAGTGACATGTTCGCGCGATGACCACGTGTTATCATTTTAATTTGAATAACTTTCATCATTTATCTGCCTTCCTTTGTGATATATTGACACGGATATTGTCATGTCAATTCATCAAAATACGAGTACGTACACAAAGCATTGATGCTGACATTCGATTACTCGACATGTATATTGCGCAAGTGACGAATTGTCAATTGGATGTTGTTGTAGCTACAAATGAATTGTGAGGTAAACTTTGAATGGATTACTACGTCACTTCCCGTGATTGTCGGGAGATGCTAATTAGCAACAATGTCAGATAAATATGTGGATATTTGCCAAGCTGATAGAAACTGTCCAAAACAGACCTAGGGGTTAACTAAGATGATGGAAAAGTCTAAATGTATGGGACGGAAATTAACTTTTGAAAAACTAATGTTGTAGAAATACGAATCGCTGTGAAACCGATAACCCCTAGTAGAGAACCCTCTGGCACTCTGGTCTCGACCCCGATTTGTCAGTCCTATGATACTGTGGTTGCAGGCTACAACTACTGCAAGATGAATATTTGGATACGAATAGCTGCCCGTGCATTTGTTTATGATACTCCAAATTTATGTCGATCATCAACTGTATGATTGAAAATCGGCTAAGGCTTGAAACATGCAGCATATTTTTTATTCTAATATCGTGTCATTGAATCCTGTGACAACAATACAAGGCTGTACATTAGCCTAATAATGATAGTAATCATGATTTTACTCACTGGCAAAGGCCATGTCAAGCTCAAATCAAATCAAATCAAATATCTTTATTGGAACAAAAACACATTTCACAAAGTAATTGCGTACGGAAATAGCTGCATTAGTTAAAAACTGTGTCACAGCTATTAACGCCCACCTCCAGGAGGGAGACGACAACGTTCCAGATACAAACATTAAAATAGTAAAAAATAAAATAGTAAACAATTAAAATAGTAAAAAAATAAAATAGTAAACAATTAAAATAGTAAAAAATTAACATGGCAAAAAATAAATTAAATATTATGTAAGTATATGTAAGTTTGTATGTGAGTGTAGTGCGTGTCTGTGGAATGTGAGTGTAGAGTGTGTGCTTGTGGAACCCCACAAGCACACTCCGCGCTATTTGTATTTGGTGTGCATGTCTACGGAAGAAAGATCTTTACGGTTTGACTAAGTTCTCCAATTCTTCGTATGTGCGACTATGAAGCCATTGATCAGTAAGTCTTTTGCAATCCCGGAGAGTACATGGATAAATAGAAAGCACTTTATTTATTCTATTATAAAGCACGGGACTGCAGAAAATGAACTGCCGGCGGACAATTTCCAATTTAACACTTGATGTCGGGCAGACTCTGTCAGTTCTACGTTTGTGTCTTCCAAACTTTGGATCAAAAGACAAGTTTGAGTGTTTTCGCAACACTGTATTTTGCACAAAAGAGTGCCTTACTGTGGGTAGCTTCCATAGCGCGTACAGTTCGCTGGTAGGGAACCGATAAGGTTTGAAGGCCATTACCTTAAGGACAGCCCTCTGCGCCCTCTCCAAACGCAGCAGAAGACATTTACCAGCACCACCCCAGACCGAAATACAGTACGTTAAAATGGAATGGGCAAGAGCAAAATAGACAGTTCTCAGAGTAGAGAAATTGGCGGACGTCCTTAGATTTTTAAAAACAAAAATACGCTAGCTATTACGATGATGAATAAAATACGTACATAACCTCTTACTTTTACAACAGTATCAAAGGAGTAATAAGCCCTCATGACAGGGACATCAATTCTTGTAATAACGGCATTAAAAGTGAAACACGTCACAGTGGCCGCCCGCGCACCCGTCGTCGAGGGAAAGTTGATCATATGCGCGTGCACTTAACGCTGTCAATACGAATAACTATTACTTACTTACTATTGTATGTTATTGTGTTGGCAGACGTCATATTTTGTTTAGTTAGATGTTATGCTGGTTGTTTGTTTATTTAAAAAAAAAACACGTGTTTGCTTTGTTAAATAAAAACGTATAAAGTCTTTATCCTATTCTCATTTTTTCAGGTACTACGAACCTTACTTATCTACGCTTTTTGCTGTTTATACGTGTTTGGGAAAGCCTGTGTTATCATTATTATTGATTTCTTTACGGTCGGCTTCTTAATGTTCATAGGTACATACCTAATCTCCTACTGGTCTGCGTTACATGTCACCTATTTAACCTTGGTTCAGAATGGAGGCTACTTACTGTGTAATGTAATGTTTTGTTAAATGGTCTGTTGACTTTGTTTGAAAATTATTAGGACCTTCAGCTTCAGTCTTTGATGCATGCTCTTCATTTACATCTGTCAGTTCTATAAGAATCATCATATTTTTTCTTATAGTAACTGTCCTCTTCATCTACCTCTCCTGTCGAGTTAAATAAACCGCCTGCTCCCTAGTTACTTCATGAGGCTTGATTCACAAGGTACTAAGCCTAGTATTCACTGTCGAACGTATCAAATAAGGCATCAAAACCATATCTATACTAAATACCGTAGCCACTTAGCCATAACACAATACACGATGAGTCCATGCATAATGATGACACGACACAATGCGCAAACGCAGACCAATAGCAAATAGCCTGCGTGACGGGGCCTCTGCGACAATCGCAGAGTTAATCGGACCGTGGTTCCGTTTCCTCTTTAGTTGACGCTGGACATACGACATGGTTTAGCAAATGAATTAGCAAAGCCGTGTGAATATTTTAGTCGTTTATGTTCGTCATCATTTTTGATGAAACTGCTTGGGACAAAAGATTCGTGTTTTGATATTTTTTTTTAATTTGACGTTGCCCTCTATCATCATTATCCACTCAGTTCAGCAGCTCTTCATCTTTATCAGCCTTGTTCCATCCACTGTAAAGCATAAACAACTTGCGACATGCATGATGTCTTCTTCAGCTCACACCTGACAATTTTATTTTAAGAGATATTACTAAACTTATTACTGTAAGTCTGTAAACAAGCATTGTGAAATGATTCATGTTCTGTTATGTCCAAAGGGACTAAACAAGTAATAATCGGTTTCAAAATGTTTCATATCTCTACGATGACTTTCATCAGGGTCGCCAACAGCTTTTTGGTAGCAGAAGGCACTCCAAGACAGGGTGGAAGGGTCACTGACACACAAACGGTTACCACGTATTCAGTACCTCATTCCCTACTTTCATTTCAGAATGATGATTCGGTTCAGAATGATGTACTGATTAGTTCATGTCGTTTGTGCGTCGATGTCGGGATTCCACCCTGTATATTATTGTGACTATTCCATCATAGTTATCGCAGTTGTCGGATATCACTTCGACTAAACCCTCCGATTCATGTTGAAATTGTGAAATTCAAATGCAACCGCTTACCAATAAATATCTCTGCTCCAATCACCATATAATTTTTCAATCGTGTGATATTTTTTCTTAAAACTCATTACCGATGGAAATCGGAATCTATCACACGCGATGCTACGTGATCTAGTATTAAAATATTTGTAATGTCACAAGACACGAATACTGGATAGTCTCGTCACACATATCGAGAATCGAGAGGTAAATCGATCTCAATCGTTATCGTTCCTAATCGATGTAATGTAACGGCATGGACAACTTTTCTTTGTTTAAGATTATATTGTCTTTAAGTTAATTGAGTTTTTTATCGAGTATATTAGAAATAAGTGGTCGCGTGGAGGAATGTTCTGTGACTTTATTATGTGTTGAGTTCGTGGTGTAGCTAGTTAAGATTTCACTTATGATTAGAATAATGCCAGGGAAATGGTTTTCTGTTTATTGAACCCATTCGCAGTTAAACGTTGTCTACATTTCTGTTTGTCAATGAAGGCCTTGCATTGGCCTTGCTCTGTTGTTTGGTTTGCAGTTATCAAGATCAACATCATCGTCCTTTTTATGCCAATATAATGGGTGTAAAAGTACCCTTAACGAAGCCGAAAGGCACTTGCTTTCCCTGTCATTGCGAACATTTTTTTGTTGTAGACCATACCAGGGAACCTAGAAAATAATTGTGTTTTTTTTTTAATTCACGTTTTTTATGTTATTACTTTACTTTAAATACATCCACGGCCCCCGTACCATTCAATACATCGATCAGTACAATGTTTTGAGTGCGTTACATTGAGTTCTACCGCAAACCGTACATTTTCACTCCAAAAATAAAAAGTCGTTTCCTGGCAATAAAAGATGCTTAAAGAAGTATCTTTAAGCATCTTTTAGTTGTACTTAGTTGTGTACAGAATGCTTGGTTGACGGCTTTGTGAAAGGTCCGTTTACACCTTGTATTTTGTGTCGGCCAGCATGTCTTCTTCTTCCATGCATCAATGTGAGCCTCAACCACAGTACATCCATGGTTTCTTTGCTTATAGAAGGACCATAGTGTAAAGTGGACCATAAGTAGAAACTAAACACAAGTTCTTACCCACTTCCTACTTGAACAATTGGTCATTTATCATTGAGTTATTGACATGACACACAACAACAATACAAAGTTCAGATAAATTCATTCATAATATTGCATTGATATTAAAGGTCACAGGCGCCTATCCCAAGCACACCGTGAAATAGGGATGGGCACTTGCGCTCACGCATTTAGCAAAATTACCGCAAATTAAATAATAATGGCATTATATTCCGTCGACTGGCGGTTTCGATTCAATCAGTCGTAATGTTCCTTAATCTAAGCGATCTCGTACAGGAAGCCTCGTGATTATGTTCACCATTCAATCCATTCACTCTTCCGGTCTGTTGTAGGTTTTTCTATAAAATTATCTGTGATATCTTCTAACTGTACAATCACAGGATAATGGTGTAATTTGCTTTTGTTAGGCGTGCAATTCTTGTTTATGTTATACTGATAATTACAGAATACACAATATTTTATGGCGTTTAAGCTCCAGTGGTCGCATCCGCGACTGCTGAGCAAGGGGTCCTGTCTCAGTAGCACCCATGGAGTCTGGTTCGTGCCATGTTGATGGCAGTATAGGCTCGCCCTCTATTACATGGGACTTAAAACATAACTGGCGAAAAGTGGGTGTACTATTAGGTACACCTCTGCCCTAGGATCGGAACACATTACGCCTGTAGGCGTGATGTGTTATGAAGATGAAAAAAGAAAGCAAAAAAAGCAGCTATTCTACACACTTTTATAACACATTACAAAACTAAATCAAAAGCCCAGGATGAAGCCCAGTTGAATAAATAACAAAATAAGAAAAAGAAAAATACAAAAAGGCAAAACTAGAACCTTCTTTCCAAACAAAACTCTTGCTCCCTCGTGAAGAAACCAGTAAAAACAACAAAATATCCTTTTCGCCCGAGTAATAAGTAATTTAGGGTCCATTACATAACAGGTGCATTATATGGTAGCGTCAATAAGAGCTATTATTGCATAACACTACATACAGTATAAACTGTATACCTACACAATGTTTGATGACACCTGTTATTTAGTAGATGCGCGTGCGCCGGTCCGTGCTTCCTGTTCGTTAACCGCCAACCCTTCTTTTTAAGTTCGGGTGACGTGACCTAAGAAAGGGGAGCGATAGAAGTATAAATTACCCTGACACATTTTTTAAATCATTTAACTATACATTCAAACATATTCAGCATGAAAAGTAATCTCTCTGAAAACTCAAGTTTTTGTGCTGAACATTCTTACACAAATACTGAAATAGAAAACGATAGAAATTCGGTAAATGCGGTAATAGGCAGGCTATAATTACGTGGAATGCAAAGCTGTTAGGACAAAGATTCAAGACCATTTGAAAAGTGAAGAGTTGGAAAACCCCATTTGTGTTTATCACCATGCCAGTGTTGTGTCCCAGTGTGACCTTCTTATCGTACCGATGGCAAAATCATTTGATTTTTGGCTCAAAATTCAGCAACTCAAACAACATTTGCTGAACCAGCCATTAGGTCTACACGTAGGCCTCAGGGCACGCAGCGCAAAATGGATGGTAGGCCACAGTGGCGAAGGTTCCATACAACTCGATTCCCACCGGATTCCCTTTGAAAAATGGCACAGTGAGTATTAAAGATATGTACTCCGGCTTACCTCTTACAAAAATTTACCCTTCGCTACTGGTAGGCCATGCCATTGTCTGTGTCCTATTGAAAAAGAGGTCGTAAAGATCGTTTTGTCTTAGATAAAGCCCTACATACGAATTATAAAGATAAACCATAACCACCGCACACGAAAAACAATCAACAAAATCTGATAACAATCTTGTTATTAATATTTAATCTAACAAACTAGTCCGTTATGCTCACCACGTAAGTATGACGTTTCACTTTTATGAATGAGTTTGGGGTTTAGCTCACTAGTACCTAGTAGTACCCACTTACGTACCAGTAATTGACAATATCAGTTAATTGTGGCCACAAAGAGAGCGTAACGGCCACAGGCCACTCTCTCACTTTCCACACGTAGCTAGCAGGCTATAAAACACACTGTTTTGAGGTAATTCTACCTTAGGGCCGCTTGTAATATTCGTCAGCATACGAACTGTGAAATTGAAGTGTGTAATTGATGCTGTAAAATAGTCTGAGGAATTGCTAATTCGTAAAGCATTACTATGAGCAATTCATCTGCTGTTTCTAGAGACTAGCAGAAAGATAAAATTCAGAATTTGAAATTTCTCAGTAAAATCAAAATATGTATGTATGTATTGATATAAAAACATTGTACACGGTATATTGGATTCTCTGACTGACTTGACTCCTGCGATAGTAGCAGCCTCAAGTCTGGAATAATGGATTTTTGCCCGATTGATGGCAATAGTCTCGCCGCCGCCGGCTCGCATAACTAGGACTACATAAAAAATACTTTTTTTATTAAAAAAAAAAAAAGGTTCTATAAAAGGAAAACAAAAACAAAAAAAGTTTTTTCTGTCTAGATTGTACGCGTACACAAAGTTTCGTGTCCGTGCTATTAACCGTTGAGGAGTTCTCTCGTGAGGAGGCGATTCTGGCTGCAGGGTCATGTCATGTATGTCATAAAAATGTATTGTCACCAGAACTAAAGAATAGTTTTTTATGCAAAATATAAATAAGAGGTCGAAAAATGCAAGTTAAATAATAAAAACCTTTAAAAAACGAATACCTATGCCTAAATCCTGAGGACTACAGGCGTGTTAACGTTGTTAAGGAGAAGACTGATCATGGGTCTACCACATAACGCACTTTGTCTTAAAAAGATCGCTTATAGCGATAAGCCCGCCGATTGTACCACTCTATGTGAAATGTATTCTTTTATGAATGTTACTAGTTTAGTGTACATATTAAAGAATATTCTATTCTAATCCATAGCCATACCAATGCTTAGCTTTTACAAAAGATTCAATTTAGGAACCTATAAATAGTTGGCGTTTTACGCTTAATAATTCTGACCAGTAATGTATAATGGCCATATTGTGTCTTTAAACAACTTATTCGTATAATTCAAGCCGTAAATTAAACAACAGTTCCCCTGATAATAATACCCATATAACAACTAAAACATTATTTGCAGACCAGTACATAATTTACTTGACCAAGGCTATTGTATTCTAGTCAATTAATAATATAGTAGAAACGAGACAGATTATATCATTCGCCGTAGACGATCAGAGGAAGTCGCGTATTACGTAAAATTGCAGTAAAATGTCGTAGATTGTCATCCATTATGTTGTAACTCATTAAGTTGCTAGTCACTATGCTAAAGTTCAAGGTGCATTCTTACATACTTACGTTTTTAAGGAATTATTGCAAATTATCCGTCTAATTTGTAGCGGCACTATAAAAAGTAATGAGCAACATAGAATAAAAAGTACTATAGCGCCATCTATGACACCGATGATGAACTAAACATCGAAATAAATCAAAATCCTACCTCGCGCTAGTAAAGTTATCCTATATAGGAGAACCCGACAACAACTGTTGGGCAGTAGCCCACTAGACATAACACCCGTCTGGTCGGAGGATCCTCCCTTTTTTATGGGGGATGAAGAGCTTTACACCCTGTTCTCCATACCCCTAGATTTTTTAAGTGCCTTTTTGTCACTGTAGCCACTAGACCAGTGGCCACAAGTAACTTAATTCATAACGTGTTGGTTTCTAGAAGGGCTCGATCCTCCGGCGGGGCAAAATTTGTTTGCATATAGGGATTTCTCCCATGACCGTCACCTATTTCGGCACAGTTTCCCCGCCAGTCTGTGGAATTCACTGCGGGCTTCTCTGTTCCCGGATCATTATAATCTGGATCTATTTAAAGTTCGAGTAAATCGGATTATTTTAGACAAGCGTGCTCCACCCTAGGCCGCACCATAGCTTCACTTCAGGCGAGTTGCGGCCAAACGCAAGCCTAATTAGTATAAAAATAAAAGCTGATGATAGGTTTGCCTACTATTAATATTACGTAAAACTAACGAAGTGTGTGACACTTGTTGACCTTTTCCCTTGTTATCAAAGTACCTGTGCCTCATTGGTAAAGTACATAAAGTGACATCGTACGAAAAAAATATTGATGGGAATCGATTTTTTTTTTGGGGTGATAAATCACGTTTTACGGTAGGACTCGATGAAAAGCACTCAAAGCATTGTGCTGTCGGATAGATTTAATAGTACGGGGGTCGTATAGGTGTGTAAAGTAAAAATCTGGCATTAAAAACATGTATTTAAAAAAAAAACTTGTGAAAAACTTGGAACTTTGACCCCCAATATCTCCGTAACTAGAAGGTTCCCAGGTGTGGTCTAGAACAAAAAAATGATCGCAAAGACGGGGAGAATAAGTGGCTTTCGGATATGTTAAGGGTCTATTTACACCCTTTATATCTGGCGTCGATTCATTACGACGTTGCATACATGACAAGTTTACCTTTCCCACTGTCTCTAAATTCACATCAATAACTAGAAATATTTATAACCTGTCGGAAGCACATAATGATAGTTTCGTTAAAAAACAGAAACAAATGTCGCAGATTTATCAAATTCTAATAAGGAAGTTGGAGATCTTGCATTTAAATTACAAAAAAGATGGAATCTGTTTTACTATTTTCCCACACAAGTGCAGTGTTTATTTGTGTAGATAATAGTTACAATAATGATGTAAGAAAATACTTGTATGTTAGACGCGACCTTTCTCATAAGCGCATAATTCAACCAGTTCACCTTGACTGCTTAAGACTCCTCTCTGATAGAATTATTATCCGTTTTATAAAATTTATGACTAGAATTGCATACAAATTCACCTACACCGCATACCGCAAAAGGAGGTAACTTCAATATCATTTCAAAATACAAAAACTTTATACCAAAATATAAATCCTACTAATATTATAAATGCGAAAGTTTGTGAGTATGTTTGTTACTCTTTCACGCAAAAACTCCTGAACAGATGTGGATGAAATTTAGCACACATTTAGTTTATAACCTGGATTAACACATAGGATACTTTTTATCCCGGTAGTATGATCCCGTGGGAGAACTATCGAACTCCACGCGGCCGCGGGCATAAGCTAATAAGTAAATAAAAGCAGTCATGCACGATATTTTGGCCAACACCGTCTTCATCAACTTCTCTTCTTCATCATCATCATTTATCATTAATTCTCTCTTCACAAAGCTGACCTAAATGCCTCAACTGTATTCCACCATTGTGAGACTGGTGCCTGGATTTTTGGGAAAAACCTGCGTTACAGGTGTTCCACGGCTAGAATTAGCCTTTACAGAGATACCGTGTCTTCTTCTTCGTCGTTTTCTCAATGCTGAAGAAGACACACGAATCGCGACCACATACGTGGCGTCTTCAAGTTATACGGTATTCTGCAATGTGGACAACTTGATACAAGCTGCATCCGACAGGGTTCTTGATCGTTGAAACGTCTATAAACCATGCTTAATTGGAACATTCTAGGGTAGAATGGAAAATGCTTTTGTACAATTATCAGGAGGTTTACTTAAATCATCTGGTCACTGCTGTGAATGGAGAGATTAAGCTTTGATCGACCATTGTGTAATACATTTCCAAGCTTAAACATAAAATGACTCAATTAGATGACTCATATGTTTCAGACTTTTACTGGCAACTTTGATTACCTGTATCCGTCTTTCTCAAACTACGAGTAGTTTCACTTTTACTCTTCCTTATTGGCTCCGGGAGTCGAACCTTATTTTGATGTCTTTGTTGAAACTTACTTTTTTTTTAATCCCTCTATATTCTCTTGCTCATCTCGACTGTTACATCCAACATGGTATAGATGTACAAGGATCTTTTGGCGCGTGCCCAAAATTCGTACTAACATCTTGTTTTTTCAAAACATATTTCACAGATTAATGTTTTGCAACAACGCCCCTTCGTTAACGTCATTCGAGCCCCAAAAGCTCTTCGTAGCTCTGTGGATGGTAAGGTCAGCCATTTTAATTTTCTCGTCCGTGCTCTTTTCCAGTTGTAAATTGTACTAGGGCCACAGACGTTTCTGAAAGTATTCCACATAGTAACCGTGTCGCGATGCTCACTGATATTTCACGCCAAGTGTGCGATCACTAAATGATAACAGCTGTGCAGTGAAAGCGTCTGTTTCGGGCCGTAATAGAGTCATTACAGAATCATATATACACTTACCACTAATGCTACACGTTTAGACTGTTCTAATGCTCATTTTAGTGAAGACGATAGGCTGATTTTACATAACCCTATAATTTGGGAACTATACTATGAAGATGCTTATTACGTAGCAATAAACCATCTTCAATGTTTTTCGTCTAATGGAGAATTACTACGTAGTATTCTATCAACCTCGACTGACATAATAAGCTTTTGAAGTCTCCTTGGGTTTCATTCATGTTTTTTTTTCGCTCAGCCTTTTAAAAACTGTATAAGTATTGCATCAGGGCCACATCTGTTTTTTTTTTGCGGTTTTACTTTGCAGCATTGCTATGAATGAATGAAAAAGTACAGTTTAGATCACTTTTGTTCTGATAATTCACAGACGTTCGCGCAGAAAGCTTCACCGCAACGATCTTGGCTTTTGACCAGAGGTAGCTTCTTGCGAAAACTTTAATTGCATGTTACCAACAGTAAAATATTTATGTCTTTGAAAAGTACACGTACATATACATATACGTAGGATGAAATACTTAATTGTTGCCTTGCCTAACTAAGAGCGGATTTCACTTGATCCCACAAGGAAGTGTGTTAGGGCCAATTTTATTCCTTTTGTACATAAATTCCATTATTAATATAACCAACCATAAATGTATATTATTTGCTGATGATATTTCAATTATTGTAACAACTGATAGGAAGAATAATACGATTGACGATCATGAGACTGATATTAATAACACTATTGAAAGTCTAATTGAATATCTAAATAGAAATAATTTAACAATTAATCTTAAAAAATCAGTTTATATTCAATTTAATAAATCTAATAATGCTAAATACAATGTTAAAATGAACATACATAAAATTGATGAAGTAACTCAAACAAAATTTCTAGGTGTAACTTTAGATCAAGACATAAACTGGAAAGCACATATTGATACCGTCTCCAAACGAATAAATAAGTTCGTATATGCAATTAAAAAAGTCAGAAATATAACGAACATTAAAACGGCAATAACGTCATATCATGCATACGTAGAATCGGTGCTCCGCTATGGCTTGATAATGTGGGGTAATAGCACAGATCAAAATAGAGCATTTATTGCACAAAAAAAATGCATTAGAGCAATTTACGGACTTCGACCTGACGAATTCTGTAGACCGATATTTAAAAAGCTTGGCTTGTTACCACTACCGTCTCTTTAAATATACGAAACATGTATGTTTGTGAGGAAGTATAAGGAATTGTTTAATAATGCAAATGATTTATATCCTCGTAACCGACGAGACCCTCACAGGCTAGTATTGGATGTCCTTCCAAGACTAGCTAAATATAATAAAAGTAGTATATCTATGTGTGTACGTGTTTATAATAAGATACCAAGTAATCTCAAGAATCTAAATATGAGATTATTTAAAAATAAATTGCATGAATGGTTGTGTAGTCATAGTTTTTATAGTGTCAAAGACTTCTTTGACAATAAATGTTGAACATTCTCGTGAAATTTTTGCACGCTTATTACTGTTAAGCAAAAACATGTATGCTCTTTCTTTTTTGTTTTTACCATCTTTTATACCATGTTTTTAAGCAAATAAATATTATTGTATTCTATTCTATTCTATTCTGAACGCGATCAGCACATCTGAAACACGTTCTAGAGCTATCAGTGTCAATTTCTTAGCAATGATTAAACTGACAGCTCTTTAACGCCGTAGTTGTACTGATCTCGTTCAATTTTGTTGGTGAAATTCGCCCTTAGTCAGTATCCTTGTCTAACTAAGCAGAACGGAAAAACTTATTTATTTATTTTTTATTTATTTATTTGCAAACATGTAAAACACTGGTTAGTAGCCACGCATTAAAATTTCATGACACAGTATTAAGACATGCACCCTGTAAGGGCCCTGCAAATTCTATATATCATATTATTAAATTATAATATTGACTAATTATTACAACTAATTACATTATTTTATACTAAACATTAATAAAATAAAAAATTAATATCAATTCGTTCATTCATTTTAGTCAAAGGTATATGTAAGGTAGTATCTATTATTATTTCACATTTACGTCAAGTTAACATTAATACAAGATCGATCGATTCACAATTTGTCAGTTTGAAATTCCTCAACAGTATAGTAGCCTTTCTTTATTAACAAAGATTTCAACTGTTTAGAGAAAATTAAGTCATTTGGTAGGGATTTTAATCTTTCAGGTAGTTTATTAAATATGTTAGCTAGTCTTGAGTATGGGCTTTTCCCGGTAACTTTTAAGTTTGTGATGGGTAGTATTAGTCAATTACTCAACAACTTAGCTCTTGTACTTCTATATGTTTCTTCCAATTTAGGTTTGAGTCTAATGTTAGGCCTAAAAGTTTAAATTCGTTTATTTCTTCTAATTTATTTTTTTGCGTTAATATATTTAGATTCATTGGGGTTCTTTGATAAGTTCTAAATTGACATATTTTAGTTTTAGATAGGTTTATTTCTAAGTTATGTTCGTTTAACCATTGTTCAGTTTCTGTGAAAGTTTTTATAATAGCTAAATGGTCAACATTCGCTGGCGTTTTAAATAATAATGAAACATCATCAGCAAACAAAATACACGTCGAACTAATCTTTTTTGACAAGTCATTTACGTATATTAGAAATAGGGTACATCCTAAGACACTTCCTTGGGGTATTGAATTATTAATGGTAGCCATGTCCGATCATATGCTGTGATTAGTGCTATCGAAGTATTCTACTTCCACGAATTGTACTCTGTCCTGTAAATATGATTTAAACCAATTAAAAGCTTGCCCCCTAATACCTGATCCGTAAAGTTTTTGTAATAGGATTTTATGTGACATCCTGTCATATGCCTTCGTCATATCTAGGAATATTCCAACAGCGTACTTTCGTTCGTTAATGCAACTGTAGATTTCCTGTACGTAATTGTATACGGCTAAAGTAGTTGAATATTTTTTCCTAAAACCGAA
Organism: Noctua janthina; assembly: GCA_963576755.1. Taxonomy (NCBI): domain Eukaryota; kingdom Metazoa; phylum Arthropoda; class Insecta; order Lepidoptera; family Noctuidae; genus Noctua; species Noctua janthina. The sequence continues at coordinate 15,564,581 of OY755055.1, forward strand.
TTGGTTTTTATCCAAAATATCAAATTTCTCCAAAAACGTGTGAACACGGTACGCCATTGCTTTTTCGAAGATCTTTGAGGTAGTAGGTAGTAGCGCAATAGGCCTATAATTACTAGGATTTTCTAAATTTCCTCCTTTTTTGGCAATAGGGCGTACTTTTGCAATTTTAAGTTTTTCTGGGAATCGACCCTCGTCGAAAGAACGATTTATTAGTTTAGTTAGAGGCGATGTTAGCTCCTTTGCGCACCTTTTTACCAATATCGGCGGGATATCGTCAACTCCAAAGCTACGTTTATTTTGCATTCCGCGTATAATATTAAAAACTTCTCGCTCGGTTACCGGTTTGATGTATATGGAGTTTATTGCGGGCGTATGCACCGAATGTACCGATGGGTCACACGACGCTGGCGCCGCAGCTTTCGTACTTTTGTTGTTATCTACACCTACCGATACGAAATAATCATTAAATGCAGTGCAAACTTGTTGCGGTGATTTTATTATTAAGTCATTTAATTTTAAGTTAATGTTGTTTAGATTTTGTTTAGTTTTATTTGGTTTTATTTGGTTTAGTAATGTTATTGATTACTGACCACAACGTTTTCGTTTTATTTTTTGAGGCATTATGTAATTGAGTTTCTTTGAAGTTTTAATGCATCTTATTAACATTTTCGAGTATTCTTTATAGTGATTTTTAAATACGGTGTTATTGAGCTGATTCGAAATAATTCTTTTATTTTGGCATGATCGTTTTAGTCCCTTAGTAAGATAATTATTTGTTTTGTTTTGCATTATTTTCATCCGTTTTTTTTGTATGTATTTATTCAAATTAAATTGTAAAATGTCATGAATTGTATTATAAGCTTGATCTACGTCTAAATTTTGATTAAAAATGTCATTCCACTTTATTTTATTTAATGCCGATTGAAAATTTGTCAAATTGATATTGTTAAAAATTCTTTTAGTAACGTACGGTGACCTGTTAAGACTTTGCGTTTCCTCATTCCTTAGGCTGTATATTAAGCTATTGTGATCTGAGATACCATTGTTATTAACAGTTATTTGAAATTCTGAAATTCTGTGCTACTATTATTTGTAAATATCTATACAAGTCGATGTTGATTTTGTGGTTCTTGTAGGAGTTTTGATGATTTGGTGTAGGTTTAGTTCTGTCATGATATTGTTGAGTTTCTGGTATTCCTTTGATTTTTTTAAATAATCTAGGTTAAAATCTCCAGTAATTATGAGGCGTTTATTTTTATATTTTAGTGTAATGAGCTTCAGAAGTTGATTTTAAAAGTTAAAAAACTGTTCTATATTTCGATCGGGCCTGTTTACAAGAATAATAATTAGTTTGGGCGACTTAATTTCTTTAGCACAACATTCCACAACATATTCAACGGATATATTGGTAATGTCGGGTAGTTCTTTGCAGTTCATTCCCGTTCGTGTCAGAATGGCAGTTCCACCTCCTCGGTGCTTTTGTCGACAGAAAGCCGCGCTGAACTCGTATCCACTGACTGTGACTATTTGTTTTTGGTGGTTACTTATCCACGTCTCGGTAAGGCAGACTACATTATATGGTTCATTATCTAGTAGGCTCTCAAGAATAAGTGTTTTGTTTTTGAGACTTTGCACGTTTTGTATATGTATTTTAAAGTCAAAAAGTATGGTTTCCGGGTTGTCTATGACTTACATTACGGTGGATGTTATTACGCTGTGGAGTAGCGGATGTGGTTGTAGCGGTCGTGATTTGTGGTGCAGACTTCAAACAATGGTAATACGTGGACGTCCATTAATTGCGTGAAGCGTTTAGGGGGGGAGACAGGAGAGTCTCGGCAAATATCACGAATTTTTTCCGCAAGAAACTGTAAAATTGCGTGAAAACATATTTATGTAAAAATGTTTCTCCACTAAAATATGGCCCACACTGATTGAATGAAAATAATTTAAGCAAATTATGTTTTTTTTTTTAAATAAACCCAACGCATCCCCCACAGATCAACGTATTTCCACTAAACTATGCAATTTGATAAATTTCGCGTGAGATTAGGGAGGGCTGAGGGGGTCAATTCAAATCACACTATATCTCGCCAAGGGGGGATGCGGTGGTCGAAAAATCGCCAAAATTGCCTCACTTAATTAATGGACGCCCCCTACGCTACGGTACTATTTTTAATGTAGCCAAAAACTTGCGTGTGCAATTTTTCCGTTCTCTCTGAGCTGACCCTAAATGTACACCTGATATTTCGTGAGCATCGTCATCCGTTAATGATGGTAGGTCCCCACACCACAACATGCTCTGTGGTTCATCCTTGACATATTGTCGTCCAAATAAAACCGCATTGGAATGTAACCTGTGTTGTTTTGATGGAACAAGATAATAGGACCGACCTTGGGGCATTTGATTGTGTGTTTTAATAAAGCAATTAATGAAACTGACTACGGTTTTGGCAAGTCGAATAATTGCGACAAAGCGATGCTAGAGTCCGTATTCGGAAGTTTTTATATGGTCGCTCGCAAAGATAAACATATTGTATACTGTTTGTTTGTTTGCTTATAAATCCATGGAGTTTCTTGCCGGTTCTTCTCCATAGGAAACGACTAACCCGAACCGTGCACCTTTTCTCGATCTTTTATAATTATTCATGTAGGCCTATGTGAAGTAAAATATTTTGATTGTTAATTTAAAATTCGCGCTAACGTAACGTAACGATTGTATATTATCAACGATTGTGAATTATCACTCAATCAATGAAAAATTTCAAAGTAGAAAATTTCTCCTACGTCCAAAGTGATTTTCACATAAACCTCGGGAAATTATCGCTGTTGGATCTCAAGCATAATCAACACTTAGAAAATTAATAAGCATGGAAAGTCTAGCGGCTAATCACACAGGAAAAGTGAAGGTATAGCTAACATTGAAAAACAGGTTGGTTGGGACGATAGAAAAACTAGCGGAGCAGTTCCGTGTAAAGGCTGTAACACACTTGTAACACCCACGACGTGTGTAGATACAGAGTGTAAGGGACTTGGAAGTGCACTCTTTAAATTTTAAGTACATATTTGTATTGTATTGTATAACGGCAACTCCTCGTCTAAAGCGCTTATTTTGCGTACGGATTAAAGATTCGAATTTTAAGTATTTATGTATTTGTCAAGTGCCAAGTTTTTCAGAAACCTATTGTTATTTTATGTTCATTTAATATTTGAGTGTGCAGAATAAATAGTTTTTCTTTATCATGTGCTGAATTCATGGTAAAAACGTGCGCGTCGATGTCCATTACCCTGTATAGTTTTTCTAGAATGTGGCCAGTGACCACGTATCATTGACATCGCTTGATGTGTTATGAGTTTGTTTCCGTCTTTAGACTAGTAATCTGATTGAATGAACATGCTGTATATTTCGATTTAGTTCGATATCATTAAATATCAAGGTAGAGGGGATTCGTTTTGAGAGTAGATGAACAAATAATAATGATTGATGATGATTGTTTTATTATTGTCGCAGTAAAAAACGATGGCGCATTATTAAGAGGTATTACATATTGTATAACATGCTAATTTTGTAGCAAAAAGGTTGCAAGTAATGCAATTTATTTATTTTCTTAACGCTACTTCTACTGACTATGTAATGAGTAATGACCTACGCGAATTTGTCTCATTTCCGACATTCTCCTTGGGCACTTATGTAATTGGAATATGGTTGACTTTTCAACAGTAAACCGTAGCATTTTGTATCCTAAACGAAAACGTCTGAATCTAAAATATGTCTCTGTCTCCTATTTTAACCACTGCGACTCCTAAGAATTTAGGCTGCGAATTTAAAAGTACTGAATATAAAACAAGCCTTAGACATTAGAATCCTACTTCTATTACAAATGCGAGTTTGAATGGAGGGATGTTTGTTACTCAATCACGCTAGAACGGCTGAACGGATCTGGATGAAATTTGGCACAGAGAAAGATTATAGTCTGGAATAGCACATAGGGTACTTTTTACTTTTCTTTTTCCTCACACATGCTGATCAAAATTTCCACTTAAAGTCGTGGGCAACAGCTAGTTTTAATATAAGTACTAAAATCAATGTGGCATCGGTATGTATGTCAACTAACTGAAATATAATCCGACTGATTGGAGAAGCTTTTACTTCATACTTAGTTTTTGACATTTCAGTGACTATTCAATCTGGTCGTTTTACAGTGATATCGTGAATGTGCTAACAGTATGATAATTGAATGTTATGGGTCATGTTCGTAGTCTAACTTGTCGCAGGGTCGGATATATCGCACATTGTAAAGGTCGCAGCAGGCTTTTATTTTTCTATTGTGCCATTTTTTGTTCTTTTGATTTCATGAAATGATCATGAAAACAAATGACAATCTAGTTTAAACAAATATTGATTTATAATGGCCATTTCCTGGTTGTTCTCGCAGTCCATAATCGCTCCTGCTGAGGTATTAGGTTCGATTCACAGATCGAGCAAAATGATATCATGAATTCCATCAGGAATTTCTCAGTCCGGTTGATAGGCCTATGGGACTTAATAAACATAACTGGAGAAATGTGGGTGTACCTACCATAGATGCACCTTCATCTTACCCTTCGGGAATTCCAGCCATAATAATTATTATTATATTGAATCATTAAATCAATTCGAGTAGCTTTCAAAAACCTGAAGCTTTTTCAGCTTCCTGTGCTGTTTTCGAAGTTGTATTCATAAATTCATTCATAGCTCGTGCATTGAATGCATGTGATTATTAATCATCGTACAATGGCGTCTCCAAGGGAAATGTATTCATTAATGGATAAAGGAAAAGCTCTTATTTCACTTTCACATCAGCTACCAATGAACGAGCCCACCTGTCATTACGTGGTCCATTGATGCTCGTGTGTGGAGCTACACTATTTATGCTTAGCCGAGCGTGAAATGGATGGTAGATAAATCGATATTGTTGAATAGGTGTTGATAGAAGATTGAATATTTAAGATTGTGTGAACCGAGAAATCTATTGAGCTTCACTTTCCTAAGCTTAAACTTTATTGTGAACTGACTATAATATGCTGGGTTGCTTGATGGATATATTTACTGGCCGTTTTATATCGAATTATTAATGACATTTGATTAAGTTAGTTACGAAAAAAAAAATACTGGTGAGATACATAACGTCCTCCATTTTAGAAGTCGGTTAAAAAATTATATTTTGTACCGAATAAAAAAAAACTAAATAACATGGAAAAAAAGCAAGCACTTGCTACATATTAATATTATCCCCTGTACTAGGTACCAACTTACATACATATAAATCAAACTGTTTCATATCATAATCAAATGATCGTAAAATAGAATAGGTACTTACCTATAACAATTTTAAAGACTGGGAACCTATTCTACGCAATTACAAGTACGTATCGGTGAGATGCTTGCATCGAATGACTTTCATATACATAGAAATAATGTGTATTCGGGCTTTCGCGGCGAAAGTGCGAAGTATTTCTATATGTTGACGGTTAATTAATGGATAGATCGAAGAAAATGTCCAATTATCTACGAGGAATCTATTTGAGAAAAACCGAAGATCGAGCTCCTATTCAAACGTTGAAAGTAAATAAACAGTTGACAGTTGAATTGCTGGCTGTAAATGAGAAATCAAAGAACGTAGAGTGGTGTCATTCAGTGTACTTTGTGTTCAAAATGTTACAAGAATATAAGCCCAAAATCAGAATTTGGCCCGGTTAGGGTAATAGGCTCCCTCTTTTTGCTTGAGACTTATAACTGGCGAAATATGAGTGTACAACCTCCAAGCCTCCAAGCCTCTACCGAACCCTTCGGGGATTACAGACGATATACGTTTGAGTCCGAGAATAGAAAAAAAAACAGGTGTTAAACCTCTAGCTTTAAACCAAAATTAAGCAATTATCGGTCGTACCAATACGAAATGAAAACTACAAGATCCAACTCGTATTACCAATGTATACGTAAGCGGAACCCCGTACACAGTGTAAAAAATTACTCGGGTAATTTCCAGTACAACCATCGTCATCCATTCCCGGAGACGCGTCTGTATTTCTCAGAGCGGGTCACCCCGACATGCGCGCTGTTGTATTGGTTAGGTAGTCTATGGCACAGTATAAGAACAACCAGTAATTCAATTCAACTTCTCAGTATCTGCTTAACACTCACTTTCCAACTATGTTGGGGTTGGCTTCCAGTGTTACCGGATGCAACTGAATATCAGTATTTTACAAGGACCGACTGCCTATCTGACCTCCACAACCCAGTTAGTACTGGCTAATACGATACCCAACTAGTAAAACCTGACGGTTGACCACTTTTTAACCTTATTACTTAGGGCATAAGGGTGAAAAGTGGCAGACCCTCAGTGAACTCCGTAGTACCTGTAAATCAAAGGGGGTGTTAGAATTGTCACAAAACCTTTTTGATATGTTACACTACACAAATAAAACATAACCACTTGTACCCAAGCATTCAAGCATACTTAAAAGTCGTATGCATGTGAATGAGCATATTCCGACCATTTCTGTTCCTAGTTGTAATACTGTATGTTAATACTAATACGTCTACTGTGGTGCCGAGTCATCTGGCTGGTATCCATCTCGATGTACCACTTGTCTTGTACACTTGCGTATGTTAACGGCTACATCTGCGCCAGCACTCACATATTTCTATGCGCGATGGGAAATGTTAAGTGGTTATGTACCGGTGAATATGCGTCATATAATCATCACCGTGCGTGAATCATCACCGTTTCTAGTACGGGATCCCTTAATACAATGTGTAAACGGAGCCTTTACAAAGTCATCAACCAAGCATCTGTACGTCTAACTAAGTAACTCTGCAAAAATTTGTGAAACAACCTTTTTGGGGTGAAAAATCACGGTTTACGTTAGGACTCAATGTAACTTACTCAAATCATTGTGCCTTGAATAAGATAAGTGGTCACGGTGATATTTAAAGGCAAGGTTACCTAACCTAACCTAACTATAAGATTCCCCGGTATAGTCGAGAACAAAAAAAAAACGCAATGACATGGGAGAATAGACAAAGAGAAGTTTCGGCTTCGTTAAGGATCTGTTTACCACCCATTGTATCGCCCTAATCGGAATTAAGTATGACCAGAGTAACTTACCAGAAGTGGATCATGAAAAAAACAAAAGTCATTTCATTTTATAGCATTGTAACATTTTTCATTTACGTCTACGTCTCGAACCTAGACTAGTATTTAGCTTTTTTGTAAATAAAATTGTCGCGTGGGGACAAACTTTGATTACAACGATTACTTTGGTTACATAATAATTTATGTAATACCTACGGATGATACTATGCAGATGCTGTGTACTTCTTTAAATTGCTGTTTTGATGTTACCAAACCAAAATTAAATGTTGCAAATAGTTTTGCAGCGATAAACAGCCTTTTATTTATCATAAACTATTGCTTTTTATTGAGCAGAAGTAAATTCGTAATTGCAAAAAAACTTCATACGTGCCGTGCTGCCATCTACAAGTAGTATCCAACATCAACAACGTTACTCATTCATTCACTGTTCACACACGCATTGATAGATGTCGCTATTACCAAGCAAACCACAAACCTGTTATGGAAAATGATGGAAATCTATGGCCCGGTAAAAATGTATTTACATAATTTTACTACATTAGTCATACAACTGATTTAATTTTTCGCGAAAACTGACCATGTTGGAAGTTATTCATAAATAAATATTCATATAAGATATAAGTAGGTGGATGCGTTAACAGGTAAGTTACGTCAGGCCATGTTTTATGTTCCATATTGTGATTTATTCAAATGCTGTACCGATTTAATAAGGCTTACAATGTACCTCTGTTTAAGGATGTCATATAAAGCTGTGTAACTTGAATTGTTTCTTTTGAATGATTATGTACTCAGTCAGATGTTGGTTCTATTGTCTATGATTTGGGATACTCTGGATATGATTACCACGGAAAAACTGTCTAGCTTTAATTTTATTTTCAATACTTGGTGAACCTTCTTTCAATAAAATATAAAAAACGGTTACAATTAATTACTTTTCGGTGACAACGTAAAAACGACATAAATGTTAACATCAGTTTCATTTTTTGAAACGTGACCTTAAAATATTGGCAGTAGTTCCGCCACGTAACGAACTCATATTTTCTGTTCGATGTCGGTCGATTATGTAAAAAGTATCGGATAATCCATAATTATCATAATTATTCAAGATAATGACCACTACGAGCGTGGAAATAAATTGAGCCTAGCGGAGCGCGTAAAAAATACCATAAATATCTGCCATTCACGGTAAGAGTTAATCGGTTAAAAAGACTAAAAGAATTCGAGTTACGAAAGAAATTAGCGATTAATCGGAGCGAGCACACATAGATTGCATCAATATTTATAAAGATGGTGGCGGGCACAGCGGGCGCGGGCGGCGCGCGCATACTGCCGCTGCACCTCGCGAATGCAGTGCGGAAATTGCACTATCGAAAAAAACAATAGAAATTCTATACTCTGTTTTTGCGTCGGGAAAGTGGCAACATTGATGCGCTTAGTTTCGAAAACTAACGTCAATGATATTAGTGATATTGCGAAAATACGAATTGTTTGATGTGTGCTGGTGAACGAAAAATTGATAAAAATGGAAAACTTTTACGATGTTATCAGGACGCTCAGTAGAAAAACTTTGAAACGAAAACCAAAGGTAGATAAATTAATATTAACTGAGTTTTTACATTGACCTACTTAATTTTATTAACTTTAATTAAATACATAAGGCCGCAGTAATTGTTTTGTAACTCAATTACATCTTTCAATTTCTATTTTTTTTACCTCGGAGGTTATTTTGTTCCCTATTTATTGTGTTATTTTTGGAAAATAAATGAATAACTTGCATTCAGCATTGTTATTCATTAGCGATGCCTTCCGTGTTCCGATGATTTTTCTAGGTATTGTCTTTACAAATAGAATTCGTCTTCCAGTCAAGTCGATATTCAGTACCGTTTTGCTACTTAACCCAATATTTTCATGTGTGAAACACCAAGTAGCATCAAATCGCTGTGAGTTAAATAAAGTGCATGAAAGATTCAAGACAGTTGAATTATTCATACACATTGACATCAAACATACAAATATAGAAGAAATTAAGTACCTATCATAAATTGACTTAGACAAATATTGAAAAGTTAAACGCCAATTGCCGTAATTTCATATTTGAACAGTACAATCATAAATCACCATTTGCCGTAAATCACAGCACCCTGGTTTCTATTGGACATGATACGTATAGAGTCCGAGCAACGGGTCCAGCGCAGTAAAACTGATTTATTTAGCGATCGTGCGCGCGCGCACATTCACGCTTTCCTGATCTGCAGCGATGTACCGACACCGACCGAGTGGCGAGTACCGCAATCGGATGCCAATCTTGAGATTCTTTCGTTTTGACGTACTTATCTGAAAACTGTACTCGGGATAGCTCAGTTTAACGTTTAAATTAAAAAACACTGAAGTCCCATGTAAAAGGGGACCAGCCTATTGTCATCAACTGGACACAAAACCAAACTTAGAGATGGAAAAACCCAATAACACTGTTGAACCCGGAAATCGCACCCGAAACCTTATGCTCCGCCGTAGCGCTTGCGAACATTGAACTAGTTAGTTACATACTTACCTTATACTTCAGATTATACAACGACCTTAAATTTTTTGTGGCTGAAAATTGTAAATCGCCATCCCAGCAGCAGCCTATGTTTATTATTACTGTCATGTATTGATGTACACTTCCTTCTAAGGACTTACCCAGAAACACTTTCGAATCACTTATCAATAGAGCCTTAAATTAACCCATTACCTCAATTGTTACAGGTTCAACCCAAACCTACAACAAATGGAGTTACAAAAGAACGCGTCTCAGAACGAGAAACCAGAGAGACGAGAGAAACGAGAGAGTCCAGAGACTCGAGAGACTCTCGGGAGATACGCGAGCTGCGCGAAGCGAGAGACTCCAGAGAAGAGACGGACCACGTTGAGAGACGAGCGCAGACGACGTCACCAGTACCGAGGGAGAGAGAACGAGATCGCGAGAGGGAAAGGGACAGAGATAGAGATCGGGATCGGGATCGCGAAAGGGAAAGGGAACTAAGGGAAGAGAGAAGAGACCAGTCAACGCCACAGCACGACGGCAGACATCCACTGCTTCAGTTTGCCGTCGACCACTTCAGACAGAGTCCAGAGTGAGTACTCACTAATGTTTATTTATTTTTCTACACAATGGTCTTGACAATTGACTCAGATTTTTTCCGGAAAAGTGACCCATTGTGATAATGCTATACAATAGTAAGCACAAACTGCCCCATTTTTCAGCGTGTGAAAAAACTTCGCCACCAATTTAGGCCTTACTTTTTTCTCTATTATTTACGTGTCTTATTTCTTAGCTAAACATATTCTTGATGTGTAATAGAAAGCTGATAATGACGTTAAATGACAGCAGAACTGAAAGTTTACAAACGCTAAACAATCCAATCACACATTTGCGACGCATTTACCAGTTTAAATGCAATTTGTTGCATAAAGGCGTTAGTCGTAGACTTACAATAGTTTACTACGAGTCTACGACTTATGTTCACCAGTTAGACGTAACACGCATATTCGCTAGATCATTAATTACTGGAAATTTATAGTGCGCTTTACTTTTTTGATGCATTCATTTTAAGTTTAACCTGCTGTATTCTAGAACGATAATAATTAATTGACACTATGCAAAATTAAATGGATATAAACAATGATATAGTTCTACTTTGAATAAATACAGCTCGGTAATAAGTTCTCTAAAATGATAAGCTAGTTAAGTAACATGATATTCTTAAGAAAACAATTAGAGCAAACAATAAGATGTTGATTCAATGTAGAAATCCTATGAAGTCCAAACTAGCGCCATCTATGTTTAGTGACTTCTGAAAATTCACTGACTCGCCTACCCTGTTGGTCTAGTAGTCGCAAGTTCAACTGCTGAACATGAGATCCTGGGTTCGATTCCCGGGTCGGGCATATTGCAATAGCGGTTGATGGCAATAGGCTCGCCCTTTGGGGATTACAGGCGTGATGTTATGTTTTTATTGGATTCGTTCACTAACACTAAATTGTCCTATAAAAAATGTACTGTATCTATCCATTCAAGCACTAGCAGAGATAATTCAAGTCAACATACCGCGCTCGCCAATAGTTCATGGTCTATAAAGCAGGCGCTCAAATTCAACTCATATTTTATCATTCGTTGATCGTCTGAACTTCGTAGGTTTCAAATCGATTGCAAAAAGATATGAGGCCATTAGCCTGCCCTTACTAAAAACTACTTATTAATGCATTTTTCTTAACATATAGCCCAATATATTTGAAATTTCCGATATACATATTTGTCTTCCATCGGCATCTCTAGCATTTACTTCTTGCTTAACCATTTCACTTGCACACTTGCCATTTCTTTTAGGAATTTGATAATTATTCCCAAAGTGGTCCTCAGTATTTTATTGAATTTTGGACTAGTTCTTCACAGTCTTTTCTAGCATCAGACCTTCAGTAAAGGTATCGTGGGATATATTCTAGCGAGACAAATAAAGATTCGAATACAAATAAGTCTTATTTGGTCTTCCTTTGCATGCATTTTTCATTACATGCAGCCAGCATTACGTTTTTTTCAAAATGGGAACAGGCGTACAATGTTGCCTCGCCTCGGCAAGAATTCGTTTGTTACCAAATTAATGTTACCAAACTAGAAAATAATCGTTGAGTTGTTTAACCGCCTAATTGAGAAGTGATGTACGAAACATTGTTCACGAGTCTAAATGCTGTCACGCGATTGATTGATTTATTACAGCGAAGTTTTTGTTTTAGAAATGGTATTAGTAAGACTGCCCTGTTGCTGGTGTCTAGTGATCTGAAGCGCTACTTCTAAGCATGAGGTCCTGGGTTCGATTATTAGGTCGAGCAGTGGGATTGAGTTTTCCATCAGAATTTATTCAGTAGCAGACCGGAGTGTTGATTTGTATACGGTTATATGCTCCTCCCATTTTAAAAATGTGAGATTCTGAGTGTACTATAGATCACCTCTGCCTATCCTTTTAGGGAAAACAACCGTGAAGTGTTATGTGTTTTTTATTTTTAAAAATGTTTGATGACGTATAATATTAATATTTGATTACCATTCTTGATTAAGATTATAAAGCAGTTTTTTTGATGATTGTTTATAGATATTAAAAAACGCAACATCTCTGTCTATCTGTCAGACCGATTTATAGCTCTAAAACTAATTATTCAATTTCTGGATTTTATTTCTTAGATAAGTTTTAATTTCGTTCATATTTTGTTCCCACGTCGGAAGATGTCGCTGAAGAAAGTTTACGAGCATGAATGTGGATGGCTATAAGAATAGAATACCAAAGACACGATGGACGGATTGTGTGGAAGATAATATGGCTAGAAAGGACATGACTCTTGAGATGAGGACCAACAGAAATTTATGGAAGAAGAAGCTTGACCCCAAGTACCTAAATAAATTGGTATGAGGGCAGGAGAATTGATATTGTGTCCACACGAGAGGATCCATGGGCTTAGCTAGGCATTGATAACTTCATCATCATATCAGCCCGGAATCACCCACTGCTGGATATTGGTCTCCCTTTTCTTCTGCCACACTTCCCGGTTCTGTGCGTTCCTCATCCAGGTGTTTTTGACGATATCGTCGACCCAACGAGCTTCATGACGGCCCTGATAATAGTAAAGAATTAATAAATTGTAACCAAATAGTTTTTATTTGAAACAACAGGTCGTTAACTTCTTACCTAAGTATTAAACCTATTGTATCAGTATACGCGGCACAGCCAGTGTGGCAACACAAATAAATTACAGGAAGCGATATATAACAATCTAGGATTATTAAAATTACCCGCGAACAAATAATAACTGCAAGTTATTCAAGTTTGAACAGTAGCTGTTATGTTTCCACATTGTACAATGCTTTCTAAAAAAGCGTGGGGAAACGTTTTACATTGAATGAAGGATTCTTACATGTTCCAGGTATCTGCTGAACTGTTTTTTATTTGCAATTCGTTAATGGGAATATGTAGGGTTGTCAGGTTAGAACTATCATGCTTTTCATCATCCTTCTTCCATGTTACTTGGGGCCGTTTTTTTTCTTCCTTGTCACTCGTCACTCAATCACTCTCGTTCATTCAGAAATCAGACCATCACGCTCAATCATGGCTCAAATCTCCAACTCTAGTTAGATTTCGTCCGTGGCTTATGTTGCTATCAGTATAGTTTCATAAGTTTAGATAGTCCTATCTTGAACATCGTCTTCAGGATTTAGCTCTTTTTTCAAATCTTAATATTCAGTATGCACGCAACTTGGTCTATACACAATACTTATCAGAATAAATTAAGAATCTTTTTTAGATCTTCGTTCATCTGCCCGAGTGTAGTTTTTGGTTGGTATAGCATTCTAATTGCATATCTATTTGTTTTGAAGCTCCTGCAGTTAATCTGTGTTGATGTACTTGCACTGTCTAAGTCAAGCTTTTCACGATATATGACTCCATGACTCCTCAAACAAATAAGCGGGAGCTGTGCAATACCTCGTCTTATCACAATCATGACTCATATCTACGTCTACATCTTACTTAGGCATGCGATCTTTCACAACAACCCATCTTTTTTATCTTAAAGCAAATGCTCCTCCAAAGTCATTATCAGTTGTAACACTTGGTAACATCCCATTAAAATCCGTTTCTAATTATTGCAATGCCTGTTATCTTGTGAAATCTGGACTCCTTACCAAATATTAATATCTAAAATACGTTCTGCTTTCCACGGAACAATAGCCTGTGTTAGTGTTACACTTTACTTGTTTAGTTATATCATAATAATGCTGCTCCGCTCTAAGAGAACGGAAAATATCTTAATTTATACTTCCTTGAGAAGTTATGTTAACTTATTACAACGCAATAATTCATCTATTTGTTCAAAATCGTTTGAGCTGTAACGATTGGGAGAGCATTTCTTTCGTAGTTTTTGAACGAGTCGTAGGAGCATGTGTGTCAACCTGTCTTGAAGACTCACGGCCCAGTTACAAAGAAAACAAAAGCTTTTTCGTAATGAATTTTCATTATTAAGCAACACCTTTGTAAACCAGATTCGGGTGCAATTTTAAGAAAACAATGCGCCATAAAAAGTGCTTGGCTGTAAGTAGAGCAGCCCTAGTTAGTAGATGAGCACCGTTGGCGCGGAACGCACCTGAGAGGTCGCGGGACAATCGTCGCCAGAGCGAGTGTAACCTTCGGTCATGCCGTGTGCACTGGCAGAGCGAATCAAGCATAGAGTGCAAGTATCCGAATTGATTAAAGTTTACTATTCACGCCTCTTGTACCGTTGCAGTTTTTTAAAGCTCGCTATTCGTTACTTTTTTGTTTTTTTCTTTTGCCTTACCAGCCAGTATTTTAGTTCTCCAATTAGCTGTAGTGTATTAACGGGGTGGTGTGTGCAATAGTGTTGTTCAATTTATTATTCGTGTTTACAGTAATTACAGTTATTAAAAGTGTTTACAGTGTTTCCGTCCAATAATAGTCCTTTAGTTAATAGAGTGTTTGCGTTACGTTTTTATTGTGATTGAAATAAATATATGGCTAATGGAAAAAAGATAAACGAAAACTTGTGCATAAGAAGTGACATAGCTTATGTCCTCTAAATTTAACAAATGTTTCAAACATGTAGATGTGAAAATTGGCATGGTTTTGCTTCTAGTTTACATTTACATTATTATGTTAACATTTTTAATCAACATAAGTATTAACGAGTCAATTATTACAACATTGACACACATGTAAATCGATACATCAACGACCGCCTAAAAAAGTAGGAAGAAACAAAAATCGCGTAACACCAATCGAATCGGAATAATGACGTTACCGCTAAATACGTAAACGCGAGTAACGTTTTGAAAGCCGAAATGAATCGGTAAATTATTCAGAATCTACTTCCTCGGCGTCGAGCACTTTCCCCAATACGTTTAGTCGGTGATCAGCCGTCGAACGATGTCGATCGAATCGTTGGGCGAGAACAACACAGACATGACTGAAGACAGTCTGTCGAGTGACGGTTTTGACGAAGATGGTATCTCGTTCGAAGAGGAAGAGAGCGGTAGCGATTTACTGTGAGAGCATTTTTTTTTGTGATGTGTTTGGTTTCGTGGAAATTGTGTTGGTTTTTTTTTTGTTGTGGCTACACTTTGGAATGTCAGTGGGTTGTCACGTTAATTAACAGTGGCGCTAGTGTGTTAATTGCAGTGCTCAGCCCATTACCGAGTTTTTATTTAAGCTTATCGCAGTAATGAGTAGAATAAGTATTCAGAATGTGGAGATCATTCATGATCTGTCACATGTCATTTTTTGTCTTTTATCTGATCAATATCCAGCGTTTGGTGGTCTGTGATATGGTGGTGTTTGTTCCTTAAAGACCATTAATGAAGAGCTGAAATTGAATGTCGATACGTTCGCTTCTATAATTTATTGGCCATAGCATTTTGAACCTCAGAATTTAACTAATGAATATTTTCCTGTGACCCTTAACCTACCGACCTATTAATCTACTTGCGCGATGTTCAACCTTAATAACCTCACAATAAAAGCACGCGTCGTGTACTACAAAAGAAAGTTGCCAAAGACAGTTCCCATGTATCTAATAAACTATATAAAGTCGTAGTTCCTCCAACGTGCAAATAATGCGCCCATGCTCGCGAACTGATAAAACATAGGTAAATTATTGCGATGACGTTTTTATATCGATTCACTGTGTGCACATCTCTACAAGACGTTATTTAAAAAGTAACATCTGTCACTTCTTTCTTTTTTGACACTTGCTTTTTATTTAATCATTAATCTGCACAAATAAGCGCTACTGGGGGTATTTGAGCTAAGCAATGTTTTCGCCTTTCGGCAGTCACTTGGTCGCAGGAAGTAATTAAACACTCAGCCATTCAAAGAATATTTAATTATTTATATTTATTACCCTGTAAATAAACTTGAAATACTGTTTGTTAGCAATAACTATCTGTGTGATTACAAAATCGACGAAACTTTAGCAACTTCTCAAGATAAAATCATCCTTATTTGCCGCAGCCCTGTGCTCAGGAAGGCAAAAGCAACAAAATACTTACAATCTTCTTTCCTTTTAAATCCTCATTTTATTATCGTTCTCCAAGCATTGAACTTTCTGATCTGATCATTTGTCACTTGTAAGCGCCACCTGTCTACTTGCGAACAATTTATATAACAGAATTTTTTAAATCCGATTTCCGGAATCATCAATGTAACTTGTTACTTGCAAACTTTCTTGTGCCATGCCTTTTTGGACAAATCTCAATTGCTAATTACATATCGTATAAGCATAATTATTTAGGCGCGAACGCAACCAAACTCAGAAACTGCCGTCTTTTTTTCCAACCCAAATTTTCACAAATTATGATTATTACGTCCAGCAAGCGCCCCCTGTCAATGTCATTCAACCGCCAAAAGATTGATATAACCATACTCTACTTTATATAGCTGACTTCCCTAATTATTTGTTACCAGCTGTTGCTTGCAAAAATTCATAAAAATATTACTTCCCTATTATCAGATTCAAGGGGTTTATTTTTTTTGCAAGGAACCTTAATTCTTTTTCGAAAATGTAAGTTGCGTAGGTTACTCCTTATAACATCAGCTACCTACCAGTGAAAGTCCCGTCAAAGTCGGTATTGCCGTGTCGGAGATTAGCCGAAACAAACAGACAGACAAAAATTTAAAAATGATTTTTTTTTGTTAAAAGTAGCGTATACTTTCATATGCATTCAGTAAAAAGCTGTTATTTTGAAATTACAAACAGTCACTTCAATTTAAATTATTTGTATAGAACAGATAAATAATGCAATAAGTATAATAGCTGTCTTTTATTGTCACCTTGGTTCCACGGGCAATAATATATGAGAAATAATGTTTAGAGCTTATTCACTCGCTAATTATGGGTTGAAAGTTTGAAATTATGGCTCTTGAAGAGACAAACACTGCTTTGTTATTTTCTCAGTATTGACGTCAATTGCTGAGAAGTTATTATTTATTTTACTCGGTTATCTTCTTTTCGAGTGGATGGTATTTTTTAGTAGAGGTTACTATGACGTCTTAAAGCAGGAGTAATTGCAAAGTGGGAAAGAGACAGAGCTATACAGGTCGTCTAGCGCCATCTCCTTCCCATACTGGAATTACTTCTGCTTTAAGACGTCATGATAGGCCACCATTTGGCCTCAGTAGGTGTTAACATTAATAGCAGTGTCATAGTCAGTAGCGTCCATAAGGTCCTCAAATTGCAGTAATATTGCCATTTAGGACATTGCAGCAAGTGGGTCAGGCTGTGTACAGTTAAATTCGCCATTTTACTCGTTAGCACGTGTAGTCTAAACTAGAATAAAACTAGTTAACTAGACTAGTTTAATACCTTCCTGTTTTAAATATACCTGAGATTGTGATTGCCTGAGTACCGAATGACAGCGACCAATCACTTAACATGTGCATTTGAGTTTGTTAGCTAATTCTTGGAACAAACAACAAAAACAATAGAATTTGTCTAAGACTGTAGTTTGGAATAAAGTTTCAGCTCCTAATTAATTAATATCGACGTTAATCGGAAGTACACCCACATGAGAAATCGTGAGCCTAGCGCAATCGAGGATATCCCGATATATTAACGATTTTTATTCTATTTCCATAAACTCGCTTTCGACAAAGTTGCGGTTAGTTCGTTCCTTTTAAAACATTTTTATTACTTGTTTAGAACACCTAAAAAATCTAGATTTATGCGCGTTTTCGCTTATATTAAGCAACACCTACTTGAATGCCGAAAGATTGTTACCGAAATTTCAACTCTCGGCGTTGAGCTGAACGTCGCAAATCCTTTTATTTAGGCAACCTTGTAGATGTCGCTTAATATTTGTTAAAACATCCATAAGTGGGTAGGTATTGAATCAAAAGAATAGTCATAGAAAGTGATCCGGATATCTTAAAACATCTTAGTACTTGTCTCTCTGATTTTTAATGTGTAATCTATGCTAATTTCTCGAAAATCGTAATTAAAGTTTTAGAGTTTCTCCTTTTGGTAATGGTAACGATTTAATCACGAGAACAAATCATGTGATAAATGTACTAGTAGTTTTAATTAGTCATAAAAGTCTTTGATTACAACCCGATTTGAGGCAGGAAATGTGTGTTCAACTTTCGAAATAAAATCTAGGCGTAAAACTATAATAAACGAATTTGAGTAGGCGGATTTGTAAAATTAATTTGTTATTTGATCTTGGTCTAATTTTGCTAAAGTTTTTGGAAATGCGTTATTAGGTAGACAGCCTAACCAGAGTTTATAAGATGAGATCAGTCTGCCCTAAGAGCAGACCATGATCATGATGTATAAGTTCTATCCTAAAAACAGCCTCGTTGGTCGAGTGGTCGCAAGCGCTGTCTGCTGAGCATGAGGTCCTGGTTTCAGTTTCCGGGTCAGGCAGTGTTATTGGGTTTTTCCATCAAGAATTTCTCAGTAGCAGCCACGGAATCTGGATTTGTGCTCGGTTGATGGCAATAGGCACGCCCCTATTACATGGAACTTAATCATAACTGGCGAAATGTGGGTGTAGGTACTATTAGGAACACCTCTGCCCAACCCTTCTGGGATTACTGGCGTGATGTTATGATTATGTCTAACCTAAAGATACTACATGAATAATGTTTTCTAGTTCTAGCTACGCATAAATGTTTGTTAAAACAAAAAGCCTCTGTTTTGTTACGTCTGTCAGTTTCGTAACAACTACGTGAGTGTCGGACATTAGACGGCTTGTGTAAGCAGAACGAACTCCGTGTACGTGGTTCCATTTTTAAAAATCCGAATCAAAATGTAAACGAGACCGTGGAAACGGCTTTCCTTCCTATTGTTTCTTTTTCACGGTATTTGGCTTTAATTTTCTAATTGATGGTCTTAATTTTATTTTTATACGGCCTCAGTGACCGTTACAAAAAAACGTAGGGAATTAGCTATGCAGTCTATCAAAAGGAGATCTTTTGTCAGTTTATTTTGTTACGATAAACAAGACTAATTAGATTGTTTGATTAACTACGGTGATCCCCGATTATGATCGGATAACTTTATGAAGCGTCTTCTTTAAATATTCAATACAGCTAGCATTTCTTCTACTTTTTTTTTTATTGAATATTTCTTGTACACCAAGGATTTTTCTTTGTTACTACAATAAGTTACAGCTATTAGTGAGAGTATGTAGGTAGGGCTATCCATTTTACCAATCGCTAGCGCCGTCACGGTGGCCAGCTCGTCCACTCGTGCGCACCTCTATTGTCTACGCCTCGCGCCTCTACGGCTCGCGCATGCGCTCCATACACTCATTTGCATCCAATGCTGCCACTTCCTGCCGATGTGAAGGAAATGCGCTATTAGCTCCTCGTTATGTTGGGAAAATAAGAAATGGAAATTAAGTTTGCGGTTTTCAGCTGCCGTTTGGAAAATAAACAGCGGAGTTACAGTCTTGTTCCATTATGTTTAGAGAGTTGCGACTTGTGAATAATGTTGAGGTCAATGCGGTTTCTTTATCCTTTTATTTTCAGTAAGTTTAGTATCGGAGGAAATCGCCGTCGAGGTAGACCGCGGCGATGGTGGTGTGATGATCTGATTTCGTTTGCAGGGCGAACATGGCTAGATATCGCACAGGACAGAGAGGTTTGGAAGGAGAAAGGAGAGGCCTTTGCCCAGCAGTGGGACACTCAAAGAAATATATTATGGCTTAGCATACTTACTAAACTTTTCCCACTACATAATCATATTTAAAGTAATGTCTGACATATCCGCTACCGCAACAAATAGCTTACCTACCCATTCCTACTGCAAAATTACGTCACCTAAAAAAACTTTAAAATTCGCATTAAATTCTAGGCCGATATGTTTCTATGTCGAATCTCAAATAATGTTATGTGAATTATTCATTAATATCAGGCTGTTATGCCAATTAGGTACATAATATGTTGAATGCCTTTAAATCTACAGCCATGTAAAAGAAATCGCATTTACAATAAGCAGTCTCATTTTGACGATTGAACTTATATATATATATATATATATATATATATATATATATATATAAGAGAAATCAAAAGCTTATTATCTGTGTTACGTCATGCGGTAAATTATAAAACATTTTATTATTTGCCTTTCATATTATTGAGAGTAAACCACAAATGATTTTAAACCTTCTTCGTTAAATCTTATAATTTCGTAACCTTGTCAATGAAAAATCTAATTAACCCAAGTCGTTTAGGACCAATTATATCGTCAATCAACAAACGATTACCATCGATCTCTAACATCATAGACATATTGACTAAAATTACGGATTGATTGCCACAATAATAACCTAATAGCCCTATTGATGCCTAATAGGTGCGCCCCCTATTACATGGGACTTGAAACATAACTGGCGAAATGCGGGTATACTATTAGATACACCTCTGCCTAACCCTTCGGCGATTACAGGCGTGATGTTATGTTGATTGCCTCAAAGATTTTACAAACAGAGCAATGACACTGCAAAATTGATGGAAAGCGATTTGCTCATTTTTATTAGTTTAGCACACTCCTTTCTACAATTAATAAGAAGCATTGGGGTGAAAGGTAACGCCCATAGATCACATAATACAAATACATTAAAACCATTTCCTGATCTGTCATGAGTTGTTTTGCTAATATAATATCCATATTAGCAAAATATGACACCGACACCAGAAAATATGATAATTAACTTTAAATATTCATGCAACTTATGTAACAATTATGCCTTCTGCTGAGACAGTATTTCTATTATGTTTGTATTTCATAAAAAAAAAACAATCTACATAAATTAAAATTGACCAGTTCACTTCATTTATAACATATACATCATTATAACTGAGTCACAAGCACATGAAGCCTGTGGCGCGTGGCCAAAATCGGAACTAACGAACGCCGCCATCTTGTTTTTCTTATTTTTATCATTATACTGGGTGGAAGGAACATCGACGCACAAACAGTTACCTAGTGTTCGGTACATCATACCAAACCATTCCACATATAAATTTTTCACAGGTTATTATAATACAAAAGCTGTTTCCTTCAAAAGAGCAATACCTACACGGTCAAACTGTATGGAGCAGCTGATTTTTTTTAAATAACCGATCTAAAATTTCTATGTTTAATAATGTACTGAATACGTGGTAACCGTTTGTGCGTCGATGTCTCCCTTCGACTCTGTATATTTACATTTAACAAAACTATTACGCAAGTGTTGACCAACAGCGCCACCTGTCAACGTAAATCGAACTTAAAGATTTATACAACAGTGTACTAAACTTCTGCAGATGAACCTATGAAACTGTTTTTAAATGCAACTTATTTAAACGAACATATTCCATCCACAGGCTAGAAATCCTGAAAGCGGATTCCTCCCTCAAGAGCAAAGCGAAACGCAACGAATGGACATGGAAGGCGCAGACGGACGTTGTGAAGTGGCAGGCAACGCCGCTGCGCGCGCCACTGCTACGCCTGCCAGCCGCGCTGGCACCACCCGCGCTCGAGTGCTTCACGTGCGTGCGCGCATACTGCGGCGATCTGCAGCCCAATGAGAGACAAATGCACCAGGACTTGACTGAAGTTAAATGTGTTTATACTGTGCTTATGGTTAGTACTAATTAATACTTTCTTCTTTTATGGCCACTTTTTATCTGATAAAATAGGTCCCTACAAAAACTTACGACCATACCTGCTATACATCATTTGTATGACAACATAAAAAAAAAACAAAAAGAGTCTCTCCGGCGGGGAATCGAACCCCGGTCTCCCGCGTGACAGGCGGGGATACTTACCACTATACTACCGAAGATGTGAATTATAGGGCGAAATAGTGGAGTACGTAAAATTATAGCACACAAAATGTGGTAATAGTATTCCGACAATAAGTCCTATCAAAGAACATTGTATATATATACTATACTTTTATAAATAATACTTTAGAATACTTTTAAATTGGTTAAGAAATAACTTGAAATATATCAATATGCATCTATTTATTTCACAGCATGGTTACCTATTCTAAATATTAAACTAACTATAAATGACTATAATCTAACTTCCCCATTCTCCTTACAGCATTGCCACTCAGTACCAGAACTCCGAGACGAGGTGTACTGCCAGCTGATGAAGCAGACGACCTCCAACCGGTCTCCTTCGGGCGACTCGTGCCAGCGCGCCTGGCGCCTCATGTCCATACTAGCAGCCTACTTCACTTGCTCGGACACGCTAAGGTAAATCAACTCTCTAGCCATGACAAATCTCTGATAACTTTCTCATAAGCTAGTAATACAATGCTAAGACGTTAAAGGGGAACTGTTACAACAAACCATCAGCTTATATAGACATCAACTTCAGCTGCATTAACCTCTAAAAAAGATTTCTGAATCGATGTTATCTATTGTTTCCTCGACGTTATTATAGTTTCTCTAAAGCATTCGACATTGTGGATCACAGCTTATTGTGTACTTCACTGTCACGATACTCCATAAATGCTAATTTGAGCCGTTATAGCAAAGTTAAAATTTTTGATTTGTAATAGAAATTATGAATTTTTGATCAAATATCAACATGCTGCTAAACACTTTAAAGTTCCCCAGGGATCATGTTTAGGGCCACATTTTCACAACACTTTTACTAACATATTTAGCAAGTTTATACCATTTTTACAAACAAACTTAACCTTTGGAACGCTAGAGCTTATACAAACGCGCGTGCCCTCAACGCCAAGCCACAATTTCACCTACCATATTGTCACATATTTGTGTCGTTTGGCGTACAGGGCACGCGGTTGCTTGGTCAAAAGGCTATTAAATCAGGCCTATAAACCCAGAAGGAATAGAATGCTCCCGTATTTTACGTTTGTATTGACTGTTTCACCAAACCTATAATTCTATATGTTATTCCATAGGCCTTTCCTCGTGGAGTACCTGTCGGCGGCGGCAGCAGACCGGCGGCGCCCGTGCCAGGGCACGGCGGCCGTGTGCCTCGCCAACCTGCGCAAGACGCTGCGCTGCGGCGGCAGGAAGAACGTGCCCAGTGTTGAGGAGGTGAGCTTATGGTTCAATAGCTTTTTCTGAGAGAACCTCATCATTGTCTTGTGGTAAAAATATACTGTGGTCAGCCGGTCAGTCTAACCGAATGCTGTTGAATACAAGTATTTTAAATGGAGCGACTGTTTATCTGACCTCCACAACTCAATTAGTGGGCACCACCATACCCCTTAGTTGTGAAGCTTTCGGGATTCTAACTACCCATAAAAAGTGCCCAAGATCTACAATTTAAAATGAGTCTGATCTATGTTCATATTTAGTCAAGTAGTAACCCTATACCCTTTGTGTACCAGGTGACAGCAGTATCAGCGGGCCGCTCGGCCCGGCGCCAGCTGTACCGGCTGCCGGGCGGCGCCGAGCGGGTCGTCAACACGCGCTGCGCCACCGTGGTGCAGGACATCGTGCTGGAGCTCTGCGAACTGGTCAGTTACTACATTATGACTCTCATTGGTCGAAGAATACTATTTTTCCAGTGGAGGAGCATTTCACAGATGGATCCTTCTCACCACCTCTGAAAACCTGTGTAGATTCTTATCTGAAAACCTGTCCAGCTCATCCATCGTCATCAACGAGTAGGAATAATAATAATTATAGTCTTAAACTGTTTAAAGTAAAACTTCTGTTCACTCTTCTAATTTGTAAAAATAAACCCAACTTAAGATGAAAAAAAGTTGATATCTAAAGAACTTTCCAAGATCTTTAAATAATAAAATTAATATTTAAAGATCTTGGACCATAACAGAAGGATATTTTCTTTCTTCAAGTACTTAAAGCATTCTGTATCACCGACACTCGCATACCTAACCTATTTTTTACATTTGCAGATCGGCGTAACCAGCGAGGCTGAGCGCGCAGAGTTCTCCCTGTACTGCATAGTGGCAGGAGACGCGCTGACCATGCCTCTCTCAGGCGACGAGTACGTCCTGGACGTCACTACGGAGCTACAGCGAGCACACCATCCCTTCTACCTCATCTTCTGTCGGTCCGTGTGGCACCATCCGCTGAGGAACGATGCACCTCCGCTGTATACTGAAGTGCTGTTCAACCAGGTACGTCATTATCATTTAGCCGAAAAACGTTCACAACTTGACGTAGGCTTTGTCTAAACATCGACACAACGACATGATTTTGTGTCTCCCGCATGCAGTGCGCTCCTAAGCTGTGCTAGTCAGTTGTTAGTCGTTGGCACAGCCAGTATCAATAGGGAGATTATCCCAAGTCTTAGATTTGAGGTGTAGAATGGTCCATTACCCACCCCCGCCTCATGTAAGAACATGAGGTCACTTCTTCAATTTTACTACTTTATTAGTCATTTGAGGCCATACAAAAATATGGTAACGTTCTCTGCTTACATTTCAGTAATATTAAAATGAATTAATTTGATCTGTTCCCCCCAGGTGGCGCCCGACTACCTAGAAGGGCTGCTGCTGGTGCTGCCGGGCGGCGCAGCGCCTGCTGCAGGAGTGCTGCGCGACGTGGCGCTGGTGGCGGCGCTGCTGCACCGCGCGGCCGGCCTGGCCGAGGGCGCGCAGGCGAGGGACCTCAAGTTCTTGCTGCCCAAGCCGCTGCTGGCGCTGCGGGAGCCCAGGCCCAACAAGTGGGCCTCGTGGCTGGGAGCAGAATGGCAACATGTCAGGACTTTGTCCCCTGCTGCTGCTAAGGCTAAGGTTCTACAGGTAACTAAGTGGTCCATCTTTTTATTTCATTGTTTTATGTACTAATGATTAAAAAATAATAATGTTACCGCATTAAAATATGAAAGCGATGCGCTGTCAAAAGCATTGGATTAAACTACGAAAACCACCATAACTGCAACGATACAAAGACGCTGTTCAAAATTAGCATGTAAACTCGTTTGACTGTACACACGGCGGCACATGAAGCTGTACATTTCAAGTATAACTTGACCTCACTTTGTCTAGATTTCATATACAATGAGAGATCCGCATAAACTGTTTTGTATAGCTTGATTGACCGTCGTGCGTACTGATTAGTTTTCTGTATACAAAAAGCAAGGGAACTCTAAATTATGATATACAGCGTATAAATGGACCCTTTACGAAGCCCTCAACCAAGCATTATGTACATCAAACTAAATAACTCCACGCAAAAATTATTGCTGGGAACGATTTTTTTTTGGGGTAAAAAATCTTCTTTTACGGTAGGACTCAATATTACGCACTCAAAACATTGTGCTGATAGATGAATTGAATAGGACGGGGGTCGTGGAAGTGTTTAAAGTAACAATCTTATATAAAAACATGTTTTTAAAAAAAAATTAAACTTTGACCCCAATATCTCCGTAAATATATAGAAGGTTCGAGGTATGGTCTAAAACAAAAAAAATGATCGCAATGATTGGGAGAGCAAATCGGCTTCGTTAAGGGTCTTGTTACACCCTTTATTGACAACTTGAGTAACTCGCTCACGATTGCAACTCATAGATATAATGGTGAGCGAATTGCACGAATCTCGTGACACAGACCAAAGACAAACAAAGATTTCAGAAGATCTATTTTTAATGCTCGGTTGGCGCAGTGGCTGACTGATCGGCTGCTGCGCTGCGTGTCGCGGGTTCGATCGCCGCACGGAACAAATATTTGTATGATCTACAGGTAGTTGCTCCGGGTTTGGTTGTTTATGTATGTGACTTTAAATGTTTGTAAACGCACCTACGATACAGGAGAAAATTCTAGTGTGGGGCATGGTTTCTAAAAAAAAAAAAAAGTGTATTTAGTTATAGTAAATGTGAGCTGACCTTGGTCTAAATGTACCACTGCGCGTCTGCACTGCTGTAAAGCTAAACTGTCCGTGGGCAGGTGCTGTCCCGCTGGCCGCTGTTCGGCTCGTCGTTCTTCGCGGTGCGGCGCGTGGCGGGCGCCGGCGAGTGGCGCGAGCACGTGCTGGCGCTCAACCGGCGCGGCGTGCACCTGCTGCACCCCGCCACGCACGACACCGACACGCACTGGCCCTACGCTGAGCTTATCAGTACTAGGAAGGTCGGTATTACCATTGCATCACTATTTTTGCACACACGGCGGCACGTCATGTAGCTGTACATTTCCCGTATAACTCGGCCTCGCTTTGTCTACATTTCCTATACAATGAGAGATCCTAGCTTGATTGACCGTCGTGCGTACTTTATCTTAGAAGTGTTTTTATTATTGCACTGTTGGAATTTCAATTGTAACGTTCAAATTCAACAGCACACTTTTATTTAGGAATTTAATAACTGACGACAATCTAACAAACATCTATTGTTGAACTGTCCTAACGTGTATTAACTCTCCATTTAATTTTATATGTTTAAAACTTCTACAACTAATATTTTATTATTTTTAACAGGTCCGTTCTGAAGACGGCACGCTATTCCTAGACGTGAAGTGCGGCTCGCTGCTACAGCAACGTGTTACGAGGTTGCAGGCTGAGCAAGCGCACGAGGTTGCACGTCTCGTCAGACAGTACATCGCGCTACAGAGAGACCAGAGGCACTCGCCAGGTATATTATAATATGATAATAAACTGTGTTACAGCAACGTGTTGCATTAAAGTGCTACAGCAATCTTTTGACTCGCCAGTTAAGTACACACATATAGTGCACACATTTAGTGCTACAGTAAACTGTTACAGCAACGTATGCCTAAACCTTGCTACAGCAACCGGTTAATTTGCCAGTTAATATTTCACATATTACTACAGTACATGTTAAAAGATTGCGCAATTGATGTATATTTATTTATTTAACGTTAACACAATAGTCAGATACGTACTGATCGCGATCCCCCAACAAGGCCACACGACTTCCGTGTTAAATATCAATTCGCCAAAATATACTGTATGTTTACCGCACCTCCCTTGATAGAAACACGCCTAGCATGTATTCCTCTCATTAACCTAATTAGTAATTATCACACGTACTCACCTAACTTTGTATTTATAACATTTTTATTTGTTTCAGCTTTCAACAATTGAAAAGCGAATCCAAACGAATCAAAGTTACACAGACTGGAATGAGTGCAGTGTATTATATTATGTAGTAGTCGTCACTTGTATACGTTCGTTCACGTACTTACCTCAACGCATCCGTCCATCTACTGGTAGCCTACCATGACGTCTCAAAAAGGAGCAATTCCAGTGTGGGAAAGAGATGGCGCTAGACGACCTGTATAGCTCTGTCCCTTTCCCACACTGGAATTACTCCCGATCTAAGACGTCATAGTAGCCCCCTGATCTGAACCTCTAGCATTAAGGAACCATCTGATTGAAATGATAATAGGATTTTAGGGCACAAATAAACAGCGCCAACGCGCTATGTAGTCGTTATGTACTTCTATTTTCATTTTAGTCATCATTCGTCCAATAAGTATTTATGTAAGAGCAATTATTTTAAGAAAAACAAGTAATCTCATAAACATTCCAATACTTTTAACAACCAAAAAGTATGAAAATTATTTTATTATGAATTTTATAGTTATTTTAATTTTTATACATTTAAACACACAATGCAATTATTCCAAGTACACTCATATAATATAGATTTTATCGTTGTCAGTAGAACGGCTAAGAAACGTGGGCTATTTGTGTTTCCCACCAAAATATGTAAACAGGAATTGAACATTCTCCAACCCACGATTACTGAGACCGTTTAAACGGAGAATAGATCTGAAAAAAAATGTATGCTCAAAATATGATACATAATCTAAACGAAAAGAACAATTTAATGTAAATAGAACTCCTCTGCATTGTAATAAACTTTCTTTGTGGTTTTACAATAGTTTAGAAACAGAAGAGTTCTAGAGACACATCAACTTAGAACATTTTTAGAACACATTGCTCAAGCTTGACAACTCCATGACCCTGGTCCTGTTTAATGTGACAGGGCATTAAGGGCGGCACGGAAGTATTTCACCGCGCCTACCGGCCCTCCAGGGTCAAGGCCACATCCAGCAAAATATCGCACGAAACCGTATGTGGCTCCCAGTTGTCACTGCATATCGTTTTAGTACATAATTTCATGTAATTAGTATAGTATGTAGATAATTCTTATATTTTGTTATTCGTGGAATTCGTATTATGTTCTTTATAGTATCGTTATTTCCAGAGACAAAAATTTTGTTATCTACTTACTCCGGAACTTTAGATTTTCTTCTATAATCCATTCTATGTGCCTTATATTTTTTCTCAAATTCTAACAAAAGGTGCTATTTTACCTTAAAGTTAATGTACTAATATTAAATTGAGTTATTTTAAAGTCTTTATTATGAAATTATCCAAAGACCGAGAGGTCGGAGTCATGTTTAATGTATTTACTTATATATTTCGTTATAATGTAAAATATTTAATGAATCTGATGTATGAGAATATATTGTAGATAATAAATAAAAGTTATATTTTCAAGTACTGTGTTTTCCTTTAAAATGGAAAATTATTAATCGGGCGAAAAACATACTGAATAGGCGACTAATATACTGAATGGGCGACTAATAAATACCAAGTAAGTAACTATTTATCTGGTCATTGCAGCTAGGAGAACATAGGAAGCAAGAGCTAGCAAACCGAGCTCGGGATATGGGCACTCCGACTCGGACCTAACCTAACCTAGGTTCGAAGGGGACGGCGAACCCTTTGTGTTAGGTTACTTTAAACTTTTAAACCCTGCAAACAGAACAAGGAGCCCCGCATGGCGGGACCACGTCGAAGACGCCACTTAATATTTCAGTCGCCCATATTCAGTATTTTTGATACCTTTAATTTGAATATATTTTCGCTTGTTTAAGTACCTACTACCCTACTAAAATTTTGTACCGTAGATTTTTTTCGCCCATCCAGGTTTGTAAGACTCAAAATAAATAAAAAATAATAAGAATGGGAATAACACGAAGGTCAGGCAATGCACTGTCGCGCCATCACTAAAAAGTTACACCTGTTACCTTTATTGAATAATTTAATAACAGTTGCGAAAAAAAACAATCAATAACAAGAAGAACAACGATAGTTTACAATCAATATTGTGCCGAAGTATTGCTTTAAGATGCAATAGCGATACAGTTAAAAAGTACAAACATCCTTTGTCACATATCAGTAACTATACTTTTTTCAATAGTAAGAAGTAAGTAAGTGGGAAGCGTTGAAACTATTAGGTAATAAAATTTTTTTGAGGCCGCTAACAGCGTAGTAGCAAAGTTGCCTCAAAATTAATGACTCTTATGACCCTTAAAAATCTCCGAGATCACAAACTTCTTTGGTAGTTAAAACAACAACTTAATTACTTCAAAGAAAAAATAGGTACTTAATCCATTAATTACTCACCCGAACCACGAAACCGTTTCTAGTCATTATCCTAGACACAGATTGTATCTTCATCTTAAACTGCGCTCACAACATCTTATTATAGCTCTGACTAATTCTTCCGTCTCATAGTACATTGTTTGTTGTAAAATATGATTGAAGACTTAGTAAATAAAAACATATAAATTGTTTGTCAGTATTGTAATGCCCCAGGGATGTGCCTTAACAGGCGTTGCACAGAGGGGGCTCCGGACAGGTCTTAAGAGGATACGGTGCCTCCTCTCATGTGCGGATGGTGACCACCGGGGTGGTTTTAGCGCGGTAAAAATCCCACACTCCTCGGTCTTATCCCCAAAGACCGGTCGCCTTTTGAAGGTTTCCCACGAAAACAAAAAAAAAAAAGTATTGTATTGTATAACGGGCTTTTTGCGTACGGTAATTAGCATATAAGTAACATCAAAATGGCTGCGCCCAAAAACAGAACTTACAGACGTAGGCAAAAAGGCTGCCAGACTGAAATGGGATTGGGCACGTCACATGAACTGCATGCATAACGACCGCTGGGCAAAGGTCTCAACGCATGGGTGCCTAATGATGGACGGCGCCGCTGAGGCCGGCCTAGAAAGAGGTGGCGAGATGATCTGGTCGCGCTTCACGAAGGCTGGTTTGAGGTGGCGCAGAAGAAGAGTACCTGGATGGAAGGATATGGGGGACGCCTTTGCCCAGAGCAGTGGGATATAAAAGTTTAATAAAAAAAATACATCCCGATGGGTTACGCAGAGGTGTACTTACTGTACACCCACATTTCGCGCGTTAATTTTAAGTATATAGGAACAAAACAAGTCTATTCCCAACAATCCTGGCAATCGAACCCCGCTCTCATGCTCAGCAGTAATTGATTGTTATAAAAACAATGTGATTGAAGAGTAAAATTAGTAAATAAGTTTCTTCCGTGCCTCGAAAATCACGCAAAGCCGTTGTCTGTCATTTGTAGATCTTTGACAGCCCGATATTCTGACAACCAGTCTTACCAAGGGGTCTCTTATTACACAGTAGTAATTGGGTTGTGGAGGTCAGATAGGCAGTCCCTCTATGTAAAATACTGGTTTGACTGGAAGCTGACCCCAACATTGTCCCCATTGTGCCAAGAGTCGCAAGCGCGGCAGCTGAGCCTGGGATTCTAGGTTCTATTCCAAGGTGGTGAAAACTACCCTACATGACTGCCCACCCCATTGCAACCGTGTGACGCACATACAGGAGTGGTGATCTCTAATTTTCCTGTAGGTGTTTAACCAATCTAAATGGCTCTATTACTGAAATACTCGTCTATGCTAAACATACATACAATGTTTAATGTTTAGCAATTTATATCAACGTACTTACATTACGTTGAACTACTAAATTAAAACATTTAACCTAAATATGTATAACGAGTTGAATGTGAGAGTCAATTGGGGGGAAAGGTTAATTTGTGGCGCATGTAGGTTAGCAAGTAGCAAGCTATCACTCGACTGCAATCCGAAATAATGCGAATACGCAACATACACGCACTCAACAAAATTGTGTCTAACTACCTACCTTAATAAATGATTAAGAGATTGATCTTCATCACAGCTTTATTTGGCTACATCCCGTTTGGTAAGTTTCCCGTTCCATTAGGCAGAAGCGAAAAGTCTTGCGTGTTGATGTCTTGTAATAAAAATAGAGCACCTATACAAATAATAAGTACGCCTATAAAATAACTATATAAATCCAAAGTCCTGGCTGGTAAGAAAAATGCTTACTGCTTTTCTCTGCATCACCCAAAAATTGGCTGGTAGAAAATGCCTATGGCATTAAGTCCACCTCTGTACTTTCGTGCTTAAAGTGTTAAATAAATAAATAAAATCAAAAACCTAATTAGGTTCACCCATTAGGTTCAAACCTAGTCAGGTACCCATTTCGGACTGTCCGATTAAGAGAATTGAAGAAATTGGCTGGTAGAAAATGCCTATGGCATTAAGTCCACCTCTGTACTTTCGTGCTTAAAGTGTTAAATAAATAAATAAATAAATAAAATCAAAAACCTAATTAGGTTCACCCATTAGGTTCAAACCTAGTCAGGTACCCATTTCGGACTGTCCGAAATGGGTATCTAACCTACGATCCTATGTTCAATTGCACAGCAGTCGCGCTTGCGATCACCAGAACAATCTAACATGTTCTTCTATGATGTTCGTGATTAGCAAGGGCTTATCGACCTAAGCATAAAATTAAAAATAGGGAGAGCAGACGAGGCTACATCCCTTTAATAACGATGTTTACTTGCACCAGTTATTACTCAAAGATCAGAATGATTTTAGTCAGCAGACGACAAAAATGTTGAACCTTGACACCATGATAGGGTTTATATATTTGATCCACAGATTGGAACCGTCAGGTAACCGTAGGAGGTAGATCTTACTAGGCTCACCATCAAGGCATCAATGTTTCACAAGTTGTCAAGAAGTCTGTGCTACCGTGGTAATTACTTTCCGGCTTCCGACCTCACACAAGACAGTGTCAGCCCATGTTACTGCAGCATTAACTACTCTAGGCCGTAACGACACGATACATAATGAACTTCCTAATTCACAGTAGTTTGTACTTAAACAGTACATTGGTAATATTTCATCCACCATTCGGGGTCACATGGTAATCAGTGGCCTTGGTGTCCGAGTCGCATACAAAGGACACTTTTTACTGACGACGGCGACGCGTGGGAACCGGCGCGGATGCAACCTTCGTCGATTGTCGTCGGCGATGCTACTGGCTGGCTACGTGAAGAAAGCCTACCTCCTTGCTATCTACTAGTATAATAGTACCTACCTACTGTAGTTACACCTCCGCAAATATTTAGCAAAAGAGTTAATTTGTCAAACATTCGATAGGCTAGTACTAAATGATTAATTGAGGGTTAACCGCAAGGTTTCATTAAATAAGAAAGAAACAAAGATATCAAACATGTTTGTAATTGCGAATGCGCAGTGCTCCATAAGACCGATTTACCTACCTTATGATCTTGTAATATTAGTTTCGTTTTTTGTTAATTTTAAAGTTCCTAAAAGCAGCGTGTGTATATTCCTTGACCCTACAATTTGTTCTGGTTTGTCCGATGTAGGAACTGCCATGATACAATCAGTCGTGTATGATAACGCTTGAAGCCACCTATGTGAACCACGTATTCTTGTGCAAGACGCAGTATTTGATCATACTAGGACATTCTGAGAGAAAAGTGTGTCACTGATATAGGTACCTAGAGCTGCTAGAGCGTAAAGATATATGAATTTTACATATGGCTGCGTGTAACTTGAAACTACACGCACAGTCATTTGGGCCATAGCTGCAAAAGGCCAGCAAGGATAGGTTTCCAAATATATGTCATTCGTTGTGGGCATTATTATGTTGCTCGTGACTGTACATCTTAACAAAACTCTCCAAAAGTTCTAATGAGTAACTTAACCTAATAAACACCTCTGCCTACCTACCCCAAAGAATACAGATGTGATGTACTTGCTATGCAAAGAATTATTTCCTCTGGATAAGGAAAAAGCAACAACTCTAAGATTAGGTCTTTATAATAATTAGCGCTTAGTAGCACATATTGCAATACATTCTAATATTCCTCGCACAGGTATAGTCGACTTCCTAATTGCTTTACCACCTCTAAGTTTGAATGTTTCTTACATAATGGCAGGATAAAAGATGTGAACACACCTTTTACGCCCGGACTCCACCAAAGTGGAGACGAGCGGAAATGTGTGTTTTTACACCGAAGCTGTGCGGAGATGTGCTCGTCTTTACGAGAAGTGTATGAAATTAAAAAATGAAATGAAATTCTATTAATTCTATTGGTGTTTACACACATCTCCTCTCGTCTTGTCTCCGCTTCGGTGAAGACCGGCGGATCTTACCCTTGTTCTCCTCGCGTCATTGCTAGTTACATTTTTTTTGTCTAGAGTTCTAAACCATACCTTCTAGTTAGTACGGTGATATTGAAACTCAAAGTTTCTACTTTTTCATGTTTTTTTTTTTTTAAAAAAACCAGTTCTTTTATGTTACAACTAATACCTCCATGACCCCTGATTATTCAATGCATCCAACAGCACAATATTTTGTGTGCGTTTCCGTAATCCTTCTTATTAAAAAATTGTAGATTCCCAGCATTAATTTTAGCGCAATGTGACTTGGTTTGATGTACAGAATGCTCAGTTGACGGCTTCATGAAGGGTCCGTTTACACCGTCCGTTATGTATAGCTTCAATTTACGTACAGAGTCCCAAAGGGACGAGGCATACTTAGCAGTGGATGGAACAAGGGTGCGGATGATATTGATGATGATTATTTGTCAAAGCAAATTGATGATTATTTGGTAAAGCAATTCCGAGGTCGAATATTCACAGCATTTAATAAATTTTATTGACGACCCATTCCGAGGCCAAAACTCGTGAGAAATAACCATTGTCGGTATAAATTGTATCCATAATAATATTTAATTTGCATTTTATGATTGTTAACTATCATGAATCATTCAGCTTTAAGCAGTGACATAAACAAAAACAAAGTAAAGTGGGTGTACAATGAAACCAACAAGTTATTTTGATTTATATAAAAAAATTCCTCGTTGGGTTAGGGTCGCAAGTGCGACTGTTGGTATTGGGGTTGGTTCCCAGGTTGCGCAGCGTAATTGGGTTTTTCCATCAGGAATTTCTCAGTCACGGTGTTTGGATTTGTGCTCGTTGTTGACAATAGGCTCGCCCTCTATTCCATGGGATTATAAAACATTGGCGAAATGAGATTATATGTACTTCTGCCTAACCTTTCGGGATTATTGTTGTTTAAAGTGCACCGTTACTTTGTGGCCCGCGTTTACATGTAAAAATTACTTCCACAATGTTGGTAATCTCTGAATGACGCAGGAAAATCCGATGACCTCATGTTGGTATTTTTCACAGGGAGACATTGACACTGCCCACACATTCTGCCTTTAAAAATTGTAGCAAACTTACGTTATAATTTTTGTTTAAATATTTAATAACACGGCAAGCTTGCTATTTCTGAATAAAGCTTAATTAAAATGACAATGGAAATAAAAGTTAGAAATACCTGCTTAGGTAGGTACTTAATTATTGTTTGTTCAAACACTACATTAAGTAACGTAAGGTTAGACACCCAATTAAAATATTTCATCTTTGGTAGGTAACTATGTAGGTACCAAAGATGAAATATTTCAATTGGGTATTACTACTGAAATGTCAATAATACTACTGAAAATATCTTATTAATGGATAATCTACGGTTATTTTAATAGTATTTTTTTTTAAGTGACAATGTATACATAAACAAAGTTTTTTTTTATTTTCATGCTTGCACAAAAAACAAGTTTGACCTCTCGTCCGTTTCAGTTACGGTTTTTCCTGTACACGCCTAATTCAGTTTTTGTACGCACGACGGCCAATCAAGCTATACAAAACCAGTTTAAATGCGAATCTCTCATTGTATAGGAAATCTATACAAAGCGAGGTCACGCCATACTGGAAATGTACAGCTTCATGTGCCGCCGTGTGTACACTGATTTAATTTGTTAGCTAATAGACAATAATTTAAGCTAGTCTGTCGTTTATCGCAACACTTTTCTGTCACAGCAGCTGTACAATGAACCTACACGTAATTAGAGTAGGTAACAAATTATCTTTGTACAAAACGAACGTGACTATTTTAAAATGATGAGTTCTTTTTTGTATTGTGTTAACATAGTTGGAGTGGTTGTACCTAACACCTTTGTTTATTTCAAGAAAATTATTGAACGATTAGTTAGGTTACCAGGTTTTTTTTGACATAAGGTTTTAGTCAGTCGAGTAGGTATAAGGAAACTGCTATACTGCTGCTGCTGCTGTTGCCTTTGTTGTGTTATTCTTTGTGTTTATCTCAAAAGATAAACACAAAGAATAAAGAGTTTGTAGGTACCAAAAAAGGCGTCAGAAGATTCACTTGTGCTAACCTCTTTACTGATTTCAGTCGTGATGGCTGTGAGTCACGCAAGGCAAAGGTGTTTGACTATAACTTATCAATACACACATCGCTCGTCCGTTGCAAAAGCCATTACAAAATATGGGTCATCTTAGTACCTATGCATATACAATAAGCCATCAATCCATCAATAACCTTAGGATTACTGGCTCAAGTTGACTTATTATCAATAATCAGTATACTTATAAAAATCTTTATAGTTTATTTTATTATGGTCCGTAAAATGCATAGCCGACATCTTTTAGGATCTACAGTAGCCACTTGTTGATGTCACAATATCGCACCTTGTATTTTCGTAAGTGTATGCAGAGGCATATTCGGCATATACTACATAGTTTCGGCATAGCACATACTGTGGTGCTCAAACATAGAGCTACACTAATAACTAATAAGGCACGCGTCAGAATTCTGCGAAGCTAGAAAAATAACAATACAAACCTTGCTAAACAATTAGATCCAGTCAAAAACCGTATTTCCGACTCACACCGCGGCAGAATGTCAGCTGATCTTGACATTCGCTAACTCGAACTAATTCATTGCAACATGGCTGACCACAGGTACAACGCTCAATGAACCATGCATTCGGCGTGTAAAGGTCCCTCTTATTAACACGGAGGTTGAAAGACAAGCATTCATTTAACGCCAGTGATGCGTTGCGAAATTAGTTCGGTGAGTAAAGGCGTCGAAACAGCATTCAATATTTTGATCACAAGGTTTCAGCAAAAAAAAAATGTGTTTAGAATCTGTTGAAGGAATGGCATGGCGACGAAGCGATGGAAGAAATTAATTGCTCACTTTAAATTATTGAATAACCCAATAACACATTGTTTGACCTGGGAACTGAACTCAAGACGCTAACGCTTGCGATCACTAGACCAACGCGATCCTATGTCGAAATTTCTGCCCGGTTGATGGCAATAGACGCGCCCCTTGTCATACGCTTCTGCTTAACCCTTCAAGGACTACCTGCGTGATGTTATGTTATAATGAAACTTTTAATTAATGAGTGTCTTATTGTCGTCGTGTTGATAAGTGCAGATGTTGGAATTATGTATTATATGTGGCATTGAGTTTATTATATATCTACATCTAGCTACGAGTAGGTACCTATTATATTGTTATGTATGCAGGCAAGTGCACCAAAGTACATAATGTCCGTGTTTTGCTATGCATGCATGTTTACTTAATATGTATACAATTGTCAATAGCTAACTTACGTATAACTCGACCTAAATGAAGTTTGATAAAGTCGAAGTGGGCACAGCACTAGGGCTTTCAAATACCGGATTTTTTCAATACCGGTATTGGAAGTCAATACCGTGATCACGGTATTAATACCGGTATTGAACGCAAGTTCAATTAGGACATTTAAAACCATTCAAATAAGTGTTTTTATTTTCAAATAATTCTTAATTGTTCTTATTTATTATAAATACCTTTTATACATAGCTCTCTTATATAACAATTTGATTTTGGTTGATTATTTATTTAGGTAAGACTAGGAATTAGGATAGGTGGAAAAAGACTATTAAATCTCCGATATGCCGACGACACCATTCTTGTGGCAACATCCATAGAAGATATGAGGGAGCTGTTCCATCGACTTGGGTCAGAAAGTGGCAACATCGGTCTAGCGGTGAACAGAGCAAAAACCAAAGTGATGATAGTTGATCGAGCCGGAAAGCTGACAAATGGCTTCTGCAACATTCCTGGCATTAATAACGTCGACCACTACATATACGAGTACTTGGGCTCCCAGATCAACAGTAACGGCAGATGTGTCCCCGAGATAAAAAGGAGAATGGGGATGGCAAAAGATGCTAATATGTCCTGACTGAACAACATCTGGAAGAAAAGAGGGATTGGTATCTAAACTAAGATCAGATTGATACGAGCTCTTGTTTTCTCTATCTTCCTGTACGGAGTAGAAACGTGGACAATCCTGTCCCGAGAAAGGCAAAGGATTGATGCATTCGAAATTTGATGTTAGAGAGGAATGCTGAGAATACCTTGGACGGCGAAACGCACCAATGCATCGATCCTGACCCAGCTCCGAATAAAAACTCGCTTGTCCACCTTATGCCGACAACGTATTCTTTCGTACTTCGGCTACACAGTGCGCAGAGGCGACGAAAGTTAGGAAAAACTTATTGTGGTTGGGAACACTGATGGCAAAAGGTCGCGTGGTCGTTCACCAACTAGATGGACCGATCAAATTAAAGACTCGGCATCCAAATTCTACACGGTTGTAAGAGACGCGCTGGACAGAAACCGGCGGAGGCAGATCATTCGCTCCAGATGCACTCTGATGCTGACCACGATCCTCAGACATGAGAGACCGACCCCAGAGATAGAGAGAGAGGAATTAAGAACGTTATCAAAACTTAAACTAGTCTTTTTGCAGAAAGACATTTCACATAGACTTTGTAAAGTACAAATCAAAAAAATATAAACTTCTTATTATTATCAAAGCGTCATCATGTCTCATGTAATCAAAATACATAGGTATTAATATTTATATAAATGTAAGTATAGCTTAATTAGCTATCAATCATTTGGTGTGCATTTTAGTCTAAGTCTGCGTGTTATCCCGTCGCCTTTGCGAAACTGACTAACAAAAACGACATAAGTACAGCTTGATTTCGGGCATTGTCTCAGGCGTGGCGAGGGAGGGTGAGCTAAAGATAACAACTATTGAAAGAATAAGATCACATCTAATGTTTGTAATACCGTAATCACGGTATTGGTGCGTCAATACCGGTATTGTAAAAGGCCCATATTAAATCCGTGATCACGGTATTACGGGATCCCGGAATACCGGTATTGAAAGCCCCAGTACCCATTAAACGGGTAAAAACAACATTCTCGGCAATTAACTGGGCACCGCAAAAAGAACGAAAGATATTGCCAAGTTTGTATGTATGATCGATGTTACTAACTTGAATAGATTCTTGGAAACCTCGGTCATTAAAACCTTCAAATTAAAAGACGACGGTTTTTTGTCAAAGACGTCTCGCAGATACGTCGGTGTTTTTGACTAGAAGCAAAAGCAACATATCTATGAATGTACCCTACATGTGATATTCCAATTCTTAGAATCCAGATGACTATACTGCCTATACAAGTTTGACATAAATTTTTTTTCTCTAACAAATTGTTGTAATTAGTCCCCGGATATGAATGTGTATTGTACTTATGTATGTGCAGTACAACGATGTGTTATATTATGTATGTGTCACAAGATCATTATTTTAAAATTAACTCTAATCTTCCACTTAAAGTTGTTGGAGCAACGAACTTCCTACAAGTCAATAGGTACCAAGAAATTACCTCTTTACCTTGGTATGTCATTAATTCTTTTGTTTTCAAACAACTTAGCAATTTTGATGTGAGAAAACGCAATGTA
The DNA here is from genome assembly GCA_963576755.1 of Noctua janthina. Lineage (NCBI taxonomy): Eukaryota > Metazoa > Arthropoda > Insecta > Lepidoptera > Noctuidae > Noctua > Noctua janthina. Next base: position 15,603,568 of record OY755055.1, read on the forward strand.
ATTGAATTAGGGGCGAGTAATTAAATACATGGGAGTTATTCGTTATAATGACGAAATATATGCAAAAACTTTATTAGTATTCTTACCTACTTAATTGTTACAATAAATGTCTTACATACACCCGCACTAAAGGTGGTTTAGAGTTCGTCAGTCGTCAGTCATTGTTCATCGCGGCATTATGTACAGGACATGACGATGAATTTGTTCTGCCAGCCTGTGGCATTCGAGATTATCACGCAACGTTGTACTTATAACTTATTCACTACTTTGTAGGACTGTGTCGCGGTGTCCGTAGGTCTCTTTTGTCCGGCCACCTTCCCGCCGTGTACGCGACGTATCCGGGATCTGTCGGGGTGCCAGACGCTCTGCCTTCCGTGTCCGTGGTCTCTTTCTCTTCAATAGGTTCCATAGGGAACACAGCCGGTGTATCCGCCCTTTTGGACCTTGTCGACCCTCGCAAATAATCTTCGAGTTGTTGCAAAGTCGGTGACGGTACTGTTTTGGCCTTAGTAGGTGATCTCGAGCGCTTCTGTTCGTAGCTTGGCGACATTTCGTCGTATAAACCTTTTAATCGGCCTGTCTTCACTTTCGCGAACACAGGCGTTTGTGGTTCAGGCAGATAGTCTTCTTTTACTGACAGTTTTCCGGCAAAGTTATCTAGGTAGTCCCTGAGATATTTCTCATTGAATTTTGCCAGTTCTTGCTCGTAGTGAAATTTATCAGGTACGGACAGAGGATCGGATAGCCTGACATAGTTTCCAGATTCTATTCCATTTCGTATGGAACCGAACTTGGATTTTTGTAACTCGTCTTTCTCGAGTGTGTTTTCAAAATTCGGGTAGCTAGTTTTGGACTGTTCCAAGAAAGTCATTTCTTCTTTGTTTGTGTCTTTATCTGGTAAATTCTTCTCTAAGTCTAAGTCTTTTGGCCGTTCGGGAGCTACATGTCCATTAGTTTGCCCATTGGCATGTCCGTTGGCTGCCTTGGTTTTAGGCTTGTTTCCATTCAAGTTGGGAGAGGCGATTATGGACACCTTCTTTTCACTTTTGGGTGAAGCCACGACGGTGGTATCCGTCTGCGAGTTCTGTGTGTTCGTGTATATCCGGGGACCCATGAGGTCTATGAGGAATAGGGCGGCGACGAACAGCGAAAAGCTGCCGAGAACTGAAGCGTTGACTACTAAGGACGAAGGTACGGAGTCCAGGGATGCTAGTTCTATTCCACCTGTGAAAAAAAAACAAGAGTTAGTGAAATTATAGGTATTTTAAAATGTTCTCTTTTAGTGCTAGTAGGTTTCAAGAAACACAAGCTTCTTATATGTGAGGTGATTGTGACCGTAATAATTTGTTTATGATGCAATCTTCGACGCCATACTTTCAACATAAGTTTGATAAATCAATTCTAAACGAAAGCTTCAAACCGGGTGCCTTTAATTGCCGATTTTGTAATAATAATTTAGTCGAGTTTGCATGCCAAACACTGATTGTATTTAAACTGTAGTTGACTTTTAATGAATATTATATTATCGATTAGTTTAACTTTTAACAACAAGATTATTACTATAGCAGAAATAGCATGAAAATATTTTTTGAAATTAAGTTCTACTTTGTGACATTGGACATTGACTGATATTTTATATTGTGTAGTGTAGTCTAGTGTTTGCCCGCTGGGATAACAGTATGTATGTCCTAATCCAGGTCATGGCTAGGACATCAGCTGTTATGGCGTGAAGGCTTGACAAACAAATCCACTTTCACATTTATAATAGCCACTATCTTACCTAGGATCAAAAAGAACAGCATGCCGAGGCCGAGGAAGTACCCCTCAAGTATCCGCCTGCCCCTTGGTATCTCCTGGAAGACGCGCGCCACTATCAGGCCGAAGGTGATGATCACGTAGCCTGCCAAAAAACAAAAACTTTAAACTTATGAATATCTTCATGACAACCATTTGGCGCAAGAGTTCCTCATATAACAAAGGTGATTACCAAGAAAGGATTTTTGTAAATTCGTCCCCTAAGTAACCCCTACTTAGGGGATCTTCTTCTTAGCGTTTCGATGGCAAAAATTTTAAATATGCTTAGCCCAAAACTCAGCTACGCGTACCCCGCTCACTGATGCAGTAAATAAATCAGCAAGAGCGCAGGAGATAGGGCATGCGGGGCAATATGGAAGGTGGGCCATTGTTAGGGGATGAAAGTTGATTATGCAAGTTATCTCTATGACATGGAAGAAAGCTTCTTTTTCTACTTCGATATAGTAACGTTCTGGAACAGGCGGTTGATATAATCAAACTCTATTTCCATCGAAATCAAGATCCAAGTAATCTCTACATTAATAATAATTAGGGTAGTACTAAACACATCGTAACTCTCGCACATACAGACATGATGTATGTTGTATGTTGTAAATCTGATAAAAACAACATTATACATTTTCTTTCAAATTTTATCCTTCTGTGATGAAGACACAAACAGTTCGGTGTTCTGAATACCTCCACGATGTATTAAGGAAAACTGCAGTGATATACAATTTGATGATTCGTCTGTTATGAATAAGACGGGTACACGTGACAAGAAATAGGTACCACCTACCCTCATTCATCACCTACCTACTATTAATTATTATAAACAATCTATTAGTCAAGCAGTTTTCCTTGATTGTGTTGAGGTTAGTCCCCATTTGTGTCCAACTACTTGTATTTGATGAAGAGATAGGTAAGTGCACAATTTTCCCATCAAATTAATAAAAAAAGAATGGCTAATTCAACCATAAATATCATCAAATTAGGAAGGAGGTGTCTAAACACAGGCCACGGAGGTAGTTTTTATTTGATTGTTGACTGTTAATGTTTGTTTAGTAAAAGCTTTTTTTTTTCTTATTGTTGCTATTGATCTAGTTCAATAACAGCGATGGGAGGAGGAGAGGGAAATAAAAGGCTTTTCTGTCGTTACTTATTTAAATTAATGTACCGTATTATTTTGTAATGTTTTAATTTTAAAGTAATTAAGTATTTAAATTGGGATTTGAATTTTTTACTTGACTTTTAACCTAGTCATACGAGGGCGGGTCAATAAGTCCGTGACTTTTTGAATTTCTGACCTCTTTACTGAAACAGCAACACTGCTCCTGTCAACAGGCATCTGTCAGTTGACTCCTGTCAAAATTTAAACTTGCTGCGTCAGTTAGTTTGTGTTTGACAGCTATTTTTATCAGACTACCCACTAATTTGAGGAGAAAATGGAAAAAAGTGAATTTCGTGTGCTTATTAAGCATTATTTCTTGCGAAAAAAAACCATTACCGAGACCAAGGCTAAGCTTGATAAATACTATGGGGACTCTGCACCATCGATTTCAATGGTAAAAAAGTGGTTTACTGAATTTCGTTGTGGCCGTACAAGCACTGAAGATGCCGAACGTCCTGGACGCCCAGTTGAGGTCTCTACACCCGAAACAATCGAAAAAATTCACGATATGGTGTTGACCGACCGAAGATTGAAAGTGCGAGAGATTGTGGAAGCCGTAGGGATCTCGCATGGCTCAGTGGTTTCAATTTTGAATGATCACTTGGGCATGAGAAAGCTTTCCGCAAGATGGGTGCCGCGTTTGCTCACAGTCGACCACAAACGCAATCGTGTAACAACTTCATAGGAAGCTTTGGCGTTGTTTAATCGCAATATGGAGGAGTTTTTGCGCCGTTTTGTAACCGTGGACGAAACATGGATCCATCACAACACACCAGAAACCAAACAACAGTCAAAACAGTGGGTTTCTAAGAGTGAATCGGCGCCAAAGAAGGCCAAGGTGGGTTTGTCAGCCAATAAAGTTATGGCGACTGTTTTTTGGGATGCACGCGGGATAATCCACATTGACTACCTTCAAAAGGGAAGAACAATCAATGGGGAATATTATGCCAACTTATTGGACCGATTCAATGACGATTTGAAAAAAAACCGACCTCATTTGGCCAAGAAAAAAGTTCTTTTCCACCAAGACAATGCAAGGGTGCACACATGTGCAGTTGCCATGGCAAAAATCCATGAATTGGGCTATGAATTGCTCCCTCATCCGCCCTATTCTCCAGATTTGGCTCCGAGCGACTACTTCTTGTTCCCAAACCTGAAGAAATGGCTTGGTGGAAAAAGATTTGACTCCAATGATGAAGTCATCTCGCAAACAAAGGCCTATTTTGAGGACCTCGACAAATCATTTTTTTTGGAAGGGATAAAAAAATTGGAGAAGCGTTGGACAAAGTGTATAGAGCTCAAGGGAGACTACGTTGAAAAATAAAATTATTTTTTTATCAAAAAATCTGTGTTTTATTCCAAAAGTCACGGACTTATTGACCCGCCCTCGTACTTATAAAGACTAAACAAAGTTGCTTTATTTATTTAGCTTCTAAGTTATGGGAAATATTTGATTGATTACTAAAACTTGCTGTCCTACTATAGATAAGATATCTTGAATTCCTATTGATATCTTTGAGATAGGCGATATAAATATGTCGCCCTCGCCATATTCGCCATGCATGCCCGTTGGTGTGTCAGTGTGTCACAAGCTGTTTAGCGTGATTATATTATATCACCTACTCACTGAGATATTTTTCGGCATAGCCCTCATACATGCAGGAGGAAGTTTTTTTTTGTTGATTAGTTATTTCATTATTATATTTCGGAGATAAGTATGCAATTGTAATAGAATTGATTGATAACAAAATCATTTTATTGTAGTTACTAAATATGTGTGGTATTTAATGCTAACAACACACCAACAGCTAACTAATATTTCCTATAGCCCCGTATATTGAACTGGACACGAGATATCTTCCAGATTACTAACACCATAAAACCGCGACCTCGCCGGAACGTGAACACAAAACATAACGCACATGTAAGCTTGCGCAATCGCCAAGCCCATAAGGTGTAAACTTTACTGCGGAGGTACTATACTCGCTTGAATTTTATTGAATTACCTAACAATGTCAACAAAGACGTTGTTATGTAATTGTTGCCATTATCACTTTTATATTCATCATGTAGGTTTAATGTAAACAGTAGTATAATGGTTACTGGTATTTACAATATTGCTAGAAATGCTAGGCAGAATACTGTTCCTTGTCCTTGACCGAGAAAATTTCAGAGTAGCGTTATATATCTAAGGCTGATTTTCCAATGGTCAGTTAAGTTTGATCTGAAGAATAAATATGGCGGTTGGACCTATCTCAGTGTTTTAAAAGCTTATATTCCTTAGATAAAATCAGACATTGAAGAAAGACCTGCGCGTAACAGAATCAAGAAGGTCTGGGAATTCAACCCAAGACTTGAACTTGCACTAGACTAGTCAATAGATACTCTTGTGACATCAATCAACATAGTTGATTTGTTTACATCAGTGGAAAATTCAACAAACATCAACACAAACAATCATGCATAAGTACGTACCTAATGTAAGTAGCTGCTAGGCGGCTATATTTATTTATTTATTTAACACTTCAAGCACATAAGTACAGAGGCGGACTTAATGCCATAGGCATTTTCTACCAGTCAACCTTTGGGTGATGCAGAGACAAGCAGTGGTAGGTGTAAATCTGAAAATACAAGTTGCTATACAAGTTCAATAATAGATATTACGTAACTGATAACATAACTTGTATTTATTAAAGTTGTTTACATCTATGCTCACATATTTTATTGATTTAGTCACGATTTTCTTTGCTACTTAAAGGCAGAGAATTTTTTATTAGAAAATTGAAAATGTTTTCGTTTTGACTTGAAGTCACTAGGGAGGAATGAATATTATCTTAAATAATTATGATAAATGTTTACGTGTCTATGTTTTGTGTGTGTTACTTGCGCATTAGTTTGGCGAGTTTAGACTTAAGCAACACCTCTGTATTATAGTCTCATTAAATAAATAAAAAAAAAAATTAAAAAAAAATTGTCTATGAGGGTAGACAGAAGTTATAGAATACTCTAGGTAGAAATGCGTCTGTAGGAATAACTATACAGGGTCTAAACAGACCCTTCACATAGCCGTCAACCAAGCATTTTGTACATCAAACTAAATAACTTTACACAAAAATTATTGCTAGGAATCGACTTTTTTTTGGGGTGAAAAATCACGTTTTACGGTAGGACTCGATGGAAAGCACTCAAAGCATTGTGCTGATGGATGGATTGAGTAAGTACGGGGGTCGTGGAAGTGTGCATAAAAATCTTACATTAAAAACAATTTGTGTTTAAAAATAAACTTGTGAAAAAGTTGGAAAATGATCGCAAAGACGGGGAGAACAAGTGCCTTTCGGCTATATTAAGGGTCTATTTACACCCTTTATAGTAGGTACTAGGGCAATTGGAATGGCCTATGTCCATTAAAGCTTCAAAATCATAAGTACATCTTATAGGTACCTTATTCACATTGTACCTGTTGATCATAGGTAGATATGTAGGTAATCAATAACCCCGTTCTTGGTTTTATGAGGTAATTACTTTTAGTTTAATGATGTTTACACGTTCTCGGATAATTAAGTCATCGGTGTGGACAGTGAACACGTCGAGGGGTGAGGGAGGCAGGATTGTTTTTCTGTTTCCAAAAAAATCCTGTAGGACAATAAGTCACCCATTCATCATATGTTTGACTGTAATCGAGCGACTACTGCGAGGCTATGTTGCTATGTAATGTTTGTATCTTTAGGGTTGCGCCTTGCGCCTAATCCAGCAGCACGGAATCGCATTTTTCCATGCATCTTTTTCTGTTTGTCGGTCAGAATGTACTTTTGCTAGAGTGAGAATCAGAGCGGGGTACTACCGCACGCGGCAGTATCTATAAATGCGCTCGGCAGCAAGCTCTGTTGCTCGCTCGCGACGAATAAGGATAAGGGCATGGAAAAACGCGAGTCCGTGCTGCTAGATGAGGCGCAACCCTTTTGAAATTTTCTAGGAAAAGACTACTGCTTTAGTATTTTTTCCAGAAAATCTGAGTAATGAAGGTTCTGTCAAATCGGTACGGACAGTTTGCGGAACACCTGTGGACCCCTGTGCTTTGACAGATATTACAAAAGCAATATTTGTTCAGAATAAGGTTTGAAAAAAAGAGGCCGAAGCCCTTTGCAAATACACAAAGTAACTTAGGTATAAACTCTACTACAACGACGCACGCACGCTTATTCATGTGCTCTGACCTTAACACATAAGATGGTAAAATAATGTAACATGTCCTCCACATAACTGAAACAGTCTCACAGTGTCACGTACCTCCATATGTGGCATCTGCGAAGGCTCCTCCCACGGAGTCCCAGGTCACGGAGGTCAGCAGTGACCACTCTCGCGACAGCTTCTGTAGCAGCAGCGACAAACGAACTTCATCGTCTTGAGATATGCGCTTGGTCACCAGGCAGGCGACGCACATCAACTGTTTGTGATCAGAAAGTGTATGAGTGAGGTGTTGTACGTTAGCATAAGCCAGTCTGGAAAAGCTTAATGTTCATGAAATATAAGCAAAGAAGATGGGGACACCGCGTCGGATATTTCGCTTTTATTGCATGGTCATAAAAAAAGCTCTTTCTGATTGACTCAAGCTGATTGATTCCGCGTCAATAAGTGCAGCCCCTCCCTTACTACTTATGTTAACCCCGAAATTCATGAACGGCCTGGATGTAATAACTTAAGAAGCAAGTTCTTACACGAAAAAATAGGTACAAGGTCACAAACCACAACTTATAAGGTTATCATAAGAGAATGAATAAAAACAAACTTAAAAGGACTAAAAATAACCAACAGGTGCTTTTAACTTATGTGACAAATTGCAGATACCCCGTAGAAATGCACACATGCGGACAGGTGCATGAATTTCATTGTTTTATTGACGCAGTTGCGGCTGTTCAGCTGCTCCGCTATCGCTATCAGATCAAACGAAAGTTCTCGTGTACGAAAACCTGCAAATTATCACCTAAATCGAAAGCATTATAAAAGCATCGATCAGTGACGAACACTAATATCTAAAATTTACTCTACATCCAAGCATAAAATCCGATCTACTATAAAATACATACATAATTATTAACAGCTTAAAATAATAACTAAAACCAACATACCCTTTACCCTAGTCAACCTCATAGCTTGACCGAACAACCCACGGTAACTAAGCAAATCGAGAGATCACTTTTCTCAACCAACCTCACAAATAAATAAATTAATTCCGTTACTGTTTCTCAATGTTGACTACTTCGTTGGTCTAGTGATCGCAAATGCTACAGCCTAAGTTCCAGGGATCGATTCACGGGTCACACCTGTCAAGGTTTTGGTTTTTTAAACAGGAATCTCTCAGTAGCCACCTGGAGTCATGCCTGTACCTGGTTGATGCCAATAGGCTCCCCTGTATTACATAAGACTTCAACTTAACTGGCGAAATGTGAGTGTACTTTATAAGTACATGTATATAACTCTGATGAGCTTTCGGAGTAGATAGACGTGTTTATATTGTTTTATGCATAAAAATATAAAAATGTCGGTGACTAAAACCTCAGACCTTGCAGGCGACACACGTATAGGACATCCCAAAAGGAAATATTACTATTGTCCCAGCAACAATAGGCGGGCAGTCAGCGTCGTCGGTCCTTCGGCGATTGTCGCGAGTGACGTCACTGACCACCGTGGGACCGACATTGGCGACGCGCGTGCGCAGTAGCACTTAATTGTTGTAACTACACGAAAATAACGTGTGTGATGAATACGGAAACTGAATCACTGTATTTTTTTTTTTTGATGGTCTCGTAAATGTGTGAAGATTGTTTGTAAATATTTCTCATTCTTCTAAAGGTAAGGTAGAGCTTCCAAGTAAGAAGGATTTTGCTTTGATTTTTTTTTTTTAAAAAAGCAAATGTGCGATTGAGTTGCAAAGCAGCCTAAGACATTGCAGTTTAATTTAGTTATTTAAGCCTAATAGACAGTAAGTACACCCGAGTTTACTGACGGTCTGCCACTTTTCACCCTTATGCCCCAAGTAATAAGGCTGAATATAAAGGGTGTAACAAGACCCTTAACGAACCCGAAAGGCACTTGTCTCCCCGTCATTGCGATAATTTTTTTGTTCTAGACCTTACCGGATCAAAGTTCCAACTCAGATCATATTTCGATCGCGAATCATATTTTGTTTCACGTATAGCCTGAAACTGACCTGCAAATTGCAAAAAAACCTAAGAAAATTTGAATTTTGCGGGCTACCCTGGCGCTTCCACCTTAAGAGTACCTAAACCTATATTTCACCAGTTATGTTTATGTACCTAATAGGGGCGAGCCTATTGCCATCAAACAGGCACAAATCCAGACTCCGTGGCTGCTACTGAGAAATTCCTGATGGAAAACCCAATAACACTGAGGCCGACCTGGGAATCGAACCCAGGACCTCATCCTCAGCAGTAGCGCTTGCGACCACTAGACCAAATCAAATATTAAATATGGTTAATAATTAAATGGGCAACGGCACACATTTTAACACTGATAACAAAATTGGTTTAGCCATTATGAAAGGAACGGGTGTGGTTAGGCTGTTTTAATAGTAGGTTAGATAATAAGGACCTACCTATGTTATGTTATTATTATGCTATGTTAATGTTGAATTCAAAGCAGGTGTAATTATATAATTAGGCCAGACGCAAATTGAGCCATAAGTTACTAAAACTAAATAACTTTATGGTTTAACTTTTGGAACCTAAATGTGCCGTACCCAGAATCGACCCGCAGACAGAGAAACTTGATAGCCGAGGTGCCTTGACTCAAAAACAGGAAAATCTGCAGATTAATTATATAAAGAAAAGCATTTGGAAATAATGTATGCACCAAAACCTGACGCTGGCATTTCCTGCTTGCTTTCGGGTCTAGTGAGTAGTTTTATTACAATCTATCCATCTGGTTGAACTGCTAGGAGTCACTAGTATTTGCCAGTCATCAGACGTGTTAGCTTTAGCCAGTAACAGGGCATTCACGCGATGAATGAGCTACGAAGGCTTTCCGCCTTTTATGTCGCGGAAAACACATGATTATCTACCCAAACACCAGCCTTCTTTTAAAACGGCCAAGACAGGCTACTGACTAACCTCGGTGACCTCACTCCGTCATTTTTCTGCAACCTTTTTACAGATTTACAATCCAATAGTCATTCCTAGCAATTAGCCATTAATGACACTACGCCTATATTGAAGTAATTCTACAAAGCACGTTATCTATCAGGTTATATGATAATAGACATTGAACCTGCGACGGTACTCAAGACAGTAATTACTGCGTAATTACGTGTAACACACAGAATTGATTGCTATGGCTGATTCATAGACACCTGTTTTTGTGAGAAACAAATAAATCTGAATGAATAGTATGAAATAAGAGATAATTATACCTATCTATCTAATTTGTTTCGAAATAAACTTCAGAAGCTGCTTGAAAATCACACATCATATTCCTTAGCAGGACGTATCAACGTTTAGGCAGCAAGTATTCGTAGCTAAATGCATTACAAGTTGACACTAGTAAAGGCTACCTATTGTCTCATTGTTTACTAGTAGCGTCAACCATTTATCTTTTTCCCGCAGTTAAAACTTGCTGTCTCAAGAGTGGCTTTGTAAAAACTTAAAACTGGGAACTTTGAATAACAGGAAAACCCTTATTTGATTTACCGCGAGATACTTCAGAAAAACATGTTAAGAAAAGAAACGGTCTGTTACTTCTGTTTTGTTTCACGACAATTACCTACATACTGATCACAAAACAAAGTACGACTAAATTGATCATTTGTCAGTGACATCTTTCCAAATTAAACCACAATGACGACAAAAGAACTTCCCAAAATGTTGGTCCAATTAGCACGCGACAAAAGCTCGACAAAGGTCAGATTATGACCGTACCCTAAATATTTGTACCAGGCTTCAGACTAGTCTCATTAACATTGTAAGATATTCAACCTTAGCATTGTTTTTCCTCTCACAGCGGAGCAGGCTTGGTGGCTTATGTCCCAGCTGATTATGTTCATTTGATTGTACCTCTTGCCTCACTGGGATGTCATTTGCGAATTCGCTATGCCAACAGAATGGGCTACATGATCAAGCAGATACCAGGTGAAGAAGCACCCTATAGCAGTGGCGACGGTTCCATACAACTCGATTCCTACCGGATTCCCTTTGAAAACTGGCACAGTCAGTATTCTATAGACAAATAATATAATAACATTAAAGATATGTACTCCGGCTTACCTCTAACAAAAATTGACTCTTCGCTACTGCCTTAAGGCTATATAGAGCTGTATGCATTTAGTTGACGGTGGGACATGGATCGCTGGCATGGCGTCCCAGGGAGTTACGGTCCTTATCCTAAACATGTAACCCTTCGGTCTAAGCAAAGATGCCAGCCAGAGCCACACACATCTTTACAAGTAAGAGTACACGAAATAAAGTGATTCTGATAGAACTTCTCATTACCTAATATGATAAAACGCTGTTAAACACCTTATCGCCGGTTAGCAAATGCAGCATCGTTATGCAACTACCTTCCAAGAATTTTGTCTGACCGACTAAGCCCGTTTATCTACGTGGGTGTTGTTAAACAGTTGTCACCATGATAAGGCAGTGCAGCGTGGTGGTAAAAATGAAATTGTTCTGTTATCAGCGAGCTTTATCGCCGTGCAGTAAAACTTAACTTTATGAATATGAATGGGATTTTTTGTATCTATTACGGAACTATGAAGTGCGCATGATCGACTTTAGTACAATTTCATACTGATTGAATGGTAACAGGCTCTAACTGGAACCTAAATTGCATTCCAACGTACAATATTGCTATTATTTTCTAAACGATTTTTGATAATATGTAGATACAGTCAGCAAAAAAAACTGGTGAGCTTTGTTCAAATTTTGAGTTAAATGTTATGTAAATTGAGCTAAATGGACAGTATTCAAAAAGTCTAAGCTATGAGGCTATGATACAGGTCACGGCCAAGTTATGGGTATCTGCACAACGTAATACACTAACAATAAGTAAATAATCATACACAACAGATCTAAATAAATAAACCAACTTACACAACAAACTTATTCTACAACCGCTTACTATCCAATACATATAATAAGCGTCCAATAAATACCAAGTTACCAAATCAAAAGAAGCTTGCATCACCGATGGTGTTGCAATATGTTAAGTTACTTACGAACTCGACTATCTTCAGAGCGACCCACTTGTCGCAGACCGCCATACTTCGGCCGGCAGCTGTGAGCTGTCCCTTGCACTAACACACGAGCCACTTGCCACAAGCCACTACTCTCGGGAGTTACGCGACTGACATAACACACGCATAGTTTACAAGCAGACATCCGCGCGACGCGACCGCCGTGTTTTGTTTGAGGCTAGCGACCATTTTCACGGTGCGACTGATTGAGTGACATTGAAGGAAAACTTGAAGCGCCTCGGTGTGGGCGAGCAGCGGTCGTGTCATGCAAGGCTCGGCTGCGCGCCTGCAGCTTATCTCAGTAATGTAGCAGACGGCGATACAGTTCCCCCGCGGACGGATCGCTCGTGATGTAACTATTTATTAGATTAACCGCAAAATAGTGCACAAAAAGCTTCCAAAAACCATAAAAAAGTGAGAAGGTTAAGCAAGCTACGAAATTAAACAGCAAGGACATTAAACCATTATACTTAAATTTATTAATCAATTACTGGCATGCAATATTATTTAAAAATCTCATAAAACATCGAGAGATAAATTCATATGGTCTCGTTACAAAATGTTCAGATTTTGTTAATCGCATGTAGATAATTTCATAATGCTGAGTTTATTCATTGCTGAGAAAACAGTTCCAAATTGATTTACTTAAAACCTGATTTTCAATAAGACTTATTCATACACAGAAATAGTACAATAACATGAATATTTATTTCGTTGAAAAAACATCAAAAAATGCAGATTGCCAGTAGTGCAATAATCCTAACGCGGCCACCGCAGAAGGCGGCCCGCAGTTGCCCTTAATTCATATTATCTATAACATTAAAACAACATTGTAGACTCATGCTTAAAATATATCGATGCTGCCTTATAAAAAGCTTCAAATTTTAATACATAAATAATTATGCCATTCAATTGGATTCTTAATTAAAATACATTTAGGATTAAATTAAAATAATGTCTAAAATTAAAATTCTAAATTTACCTCTCTTATGCCTGCCTTCACCTGGAGTGCAAGAGATATACAAATGGTACATGGTGCAAAATAAAACTGGAAATATAGAAAGAATGTACCAATGCAACTAAAACGTCATAGAAGAACACATTCCGAATTGTTCAAATATGTTATGTATTAAAAATTTGATCATAATTGATGACAACATTTTAAAAGACAATACCAGTATATAAATGGGAATTAGGGATACAAACACCCGTGCGGAATGCTGCAGCCGAAATGGACGCTGACAAACACCATACCATTCCGAACCCAGCACAATGGTATTCATATGGGCTATTTGATTTGATCAGGGTTTATAATAAACAATGTAAAAAGAACATGTCCTGTGCTCAATTGGTTTTTTCAGACATTGTGTAACGTTGTAAAAGAAACATAATTAATTGTAAACACGATTAAATACATCGGCGCAACGATCTTGTAATACGGTAATTTCTGAATGGTCAGTTCATGAATCAGTATTCACTTCAAAACATTATACCAGTGCAAGCCAGAATGAGTTTCGTAAAGGAGACGCTAACCCCAAAAGCGAGATTAAAGTGCATTTTCAAAAACAAATAATTTGCGCATATTTATCAGTCGGAAATAAAATATTGATACTTAAAATTACTAATTTGAGACACACATCAGGCAAGGTCCTCATTATTTAGATGTGGTGATTTAGATGGTATGGAAACTTTCGAAAGCGCACTTTATCCGGAAGCATTCACAAAGAAAACAGAGAGTTTTCTCCCGCACTCCACCACACCTCATAAAGAATGCACGATGCTAACGAGACAAACATTGCGCATTCTAACTTAATCACGCAATAAATTAATAACAAAAAATAAACGAAAACGGTAAGACGGGACAGTTGTACACGCATTGTTGTTCAAGGATCTCGTAATTAAGATAATCGAATTTTTGTTTTCAATAACGAAGCAAGTTTCATAAAACGCGTAACCATTTTCTATCAGTCAATAAGACGATATAATCATTATTGTATATTCGGGTAGATCGAGCCTAAAATTGTGTGCAGTAAACAAATAGAAGCCAGTAACATTAATCTTAATTTATAAATCACTGCCCGTGTAAAACTGTCCCGGTAGCGTGCAAGGAGCGCGTACACTCACTGGCTATCCTTGCCGGGAGTGATGAACTCCTGCAGCGGGTGGCGCGCGGTCCAGGGGTTGAAGTCGCGCGGCTGCGGTGGCACCGGCATGCGCGGCGCGCCCAGCCCCGACACCGGCGCGCCCGGTGGAGCCCACACTCCGGCCTCGCGCCCGGCCAGCCCCAGCCCTCCACCGAACCCCAGCGACGTCATCGAGGACACCAGAGACTCCATGCCATTGTTGATGCGGTTCGACCATCTAGTGGGGGTAAGGGTTTTGATCATTTTGGGAATGTACGAGGGTGTATCAAGTTCTTGGAATCAATATAAAAAAATGCAAAAAATGAAACAAAAAAAAAATATTTTTTCTACTTAATCTCCTTCTAATGCAATGCATTTAGAATAACGAGTTTCTTACTTTCTTATTCCGTGAGAAAAAAAATATTTTTCGTGACTCTCAAAAAACCCCTCTACGGCAGCCATAACAGCGTCGTCGTCGTAAAATTTAGTTCCACGAATATGCTCTTTTAATTTCGGGAATAAGTGGAAATCACTAGGGGCTAAGTCTGGAGAATATGGTGGGTGGTCAAGGATATTGAATCCAGCACAGCGGATTGCGTTGACCGCAACTTCCGATCGATGAGCAGGAGCGTTATTGTGAAGAAACAACACGCCTAACGATATACCACTTTCGGATTTAAATTTGCATGTTATCAATAAATCCCAGAATACTGAGGCCATAACTTTACCAGTGGTAGGAGCAATCTGAAATTTCAAGACGATCATGCGGACTGGCCATATAGTCAGGTTGTCGTTTGCCAGCTGGGCCGCCCTCGGGCCTGGTTTGCGGGATTTTCCGGAAGCCAGGCGGGTAGGTAGCATAGGGGGGCCCGCAGCTCAGAATTTTTTAAAAGTTTTTAAAACTTATTCTGCCTAATACCACAGAATTAGTAAATACGTAATTAATTGTTGTGAATCACTGTCAAACTAAAATATTTTTAAGGCTAAAATTGAGCCTTTGAGTACTCGTACTACCGCTACAAGGTTACAAATTTTCTTGAAACCAACGCGCGGTTCTATCTTTGAACCCTGCGAAAAACTTTTAACTTTTATAGGCTCCTTTTTTCTGCCCGTGGATTAGCACTCCTATTGGATTTTCACGTGATCGACCGGTATAGACAGAGGCTTTTGCGTCTTTTCTTGACTTGAATGTGCCCTGGCGGTTAGGAGTATGTCATGCTCACTCAAATGTCTCGCTGATGGTGGCGCGTGTGTCGGATCATTTAGTTCCCTTCAAAATGGTTGAGTTTAATGGTGCTGATACATGCGTCATGTTCGTGAACGGGCGCTGTCAGTTGTGACTGGTCATCTCTTATTTGCCACGGCTTATTTGAATTAATTATTTTATTTTTGAATTGTTTTTACTATGGACACTTTTAACGTACACATCTTGCTGCATCGTTCTCACATAATGTACCATCTCAAAATGAATGATGTAACCAAGGTTTTGTTAAAGTATTCTGATTTAAAAGAGTGTCCATGGAGTTTCTTGCCCGTTCTTCTCCATAGAGATCTACGTTGGGGAATGGGCAACTACAGTACTTTCACAGTTTTTGTGCCTTGTGACTGGGACTGTAGCTTTATTTTACTGTTGCCTTTGTTTCGACAATTCAAAAGTGCCTGTAACTGGCCTACTTTAAATAAATGCTTTGATTTTGATTTTTTGCTTAATAAATTAGGAGCCCTTGCCCCGAGACCTTAATAGGCAATAATGGCATACATATACAAGGTTGCAAAAAATAGAGCTTGTAAAGATGTAAAAATTTTCGAGCTTGCTTCGCTCACTCTTGCAACCTACTTTATCTTGAAACTTCATTTTGTCTATAAGTCGCCCAAGTAACTCCGGTAGGTCGGTACAATTTTATTCTAACCAGTCCAAGGTAGGTAGGGTGGGTGATCTTGGCTTTGCCTAACCGTCGAAACAATTCTAACCTGTTCAAGGCAAGGTGTCAAAAATTTTCGCCTTTATTACCTGAGAGCGAACTGATGAAATCAAGTGACACTTGGCATAAATATAGTGTGATTGACACTCTTTAAAACGAATATCGTACTATCCCATTTTTTTTAATATATATATGCGCTTCTAAGAACTTTTTGATTCACCCTCGTAAGTAATTAAGGAAGTTAACTAGCCTATTTTAAACGTGATCATGCAATGACTTACTCAGCGGCAGCAGCAGCGTTACGCTGAGCCTCGTGGATCATGCGCAGACGACGAGCTTGGGACCACGGCTCCAGAGTGTAGGACGGCGCAGCAGGCGGCGGCGAAGTTGTCGCAGTCTCTTCAGGTGCGCGAGTTAGTTCCACGCCACGCTCTGGGGTCCAGCGTCCGACCTTGTGGAATTAAAATAATTTCATGTAGTAAGTTTGCAACCAGTTTGGAATGTGGTAAAAAAAATACAACAATATCATATTTTGAATTTTTTTCGTACCTCTCGATATTGCTTCAGCAGTTGCGGCGACTGTGGCAGCGACCAGTCTACGGCCGGTCTAGCGCCGCAGCCCCAAGCAGCAGCAGCTGCAGCTACAAGAGCCTTCCTGGCCATCGCAGCGCCACGGTGGGACTTGTATTCCACGATAGCCGCACACGAAGCAATCGAACGGCGAATGCGAACTTCTTGCACCTCGTCCGTCAGAGCGTACAAGAGGCGCACGATCTCCGCAGACGGAGTGGTCGGCGGTATGCGCGATATGAAGATGCGGCAGTTGTTGATGGAAGGACACACGCCTACAATGCAATGTATTATTCAATATCAAGTTGATAGATTTTACTATTTGTTGACACCAGATTGTGGCTTACCTAACTGCCAAGATGGTCTTATCATGTAGTTGTTGAACATCCGAATAGCATTGTTCGCTTCAGCATCAGCCGTATACATTGCGAAGGCATACCTAGGCAATGAATTTTAAATTACTATTGTTTTAATGTGAAACATTAAACAAAGTTGCAAAAAGATGGAGCTTACCCTCTATTCCAGCCAGAGAAATTGATCATGAGGCGGAACTCGAACAGTTCGCCAGCCTGGCGAAATAGCGGCACCAGTGTATCTTCGAAGCAGTCATGAGGAATTCTTCCGATGAATACCTACGAAACACGCCATTTTCATGTACTAATAGTTTTATCACAACATGCAAAACGTTGCGACTCCAAAGCTGAAGGCGCACTGAATGTAAACTCTTAAACAGTCTAAACAGACTTCAAAACCAAGTCGGCCGGAGCAAAGACAAGAAAATTCCACAGCCCGATCATGGACGGCTCAGATCTCAAGTGCGTATGTGGCGTCTCCTGACAGACAATAGCCCACCTTCCATCTTGGACCGCATCCTCTTGTCACCTGCGCCCTTGATGACCTTTCGACTGCATCAGTGAGCGGAGTTCGCATGGTTCATTTTTGAGTCAAAAAACACATTTTTTTGCCATCGACACGCTAAGAAAAAGTTTCTACTTCTGGTCGAAAGTGGAGAAGACCATACACATTTTAAAAAAATACAGGTTACATCTTCAAACAATGGAGAACTAAAGCAGTCAAAAACAAGCTGAGACCATGGGCGGTTTCAGATTAGCGTATTTTCGGCGCATATAAACACGTTTTAGGACGCGCGTGGGTGTGTATACGCACGAGTTATTCCACACGTGGAACTCGTATGAACTCGTACGTGCGTTGCCGCGCGTACCGTATAAACGCGCTCGCGTTTATACAAGCGCGAGTCGCGAAATAAGCCGTCACTTTTGCTGTCAGCTGTCATTTTAATCAAGCGAAAACACCGGAATAAGCGCGTGTACGTACGTGCATAACCCGGTAGCACAACTCATACGCGCAACCACAGATATAGATAGACTTAGATAACGCAAGTAGCACGATCTGAATGAAAACCAAGCGTGCCATTTTTTGACTACCTACTATGACGTCACAACTGTCACAAGCACTATTTATTGATGGGAAAACCAAATCGATTCAAAGACGCCGCCGAATGCGGCACCCGTCTCTACACGTAAATATTCGATTGAAACACCTTATACGTATAATCAATTTAAGTACGTGTTTACAAAAAGAAACGGAATTCTACCCTATTTTTATCTCTCTCCATCACTAAAGTTCGCCTTTGTACATACCATTTCTCAATTACTGTTCGAAATTATTCACAATCGTTTAAATGGATTTATTAATCGATTTTGTGACATAGTAATAAGACAGGAAAATAAAAAATAAAGTTCTCGAGTTGTATCGTTGGTTGTTTTAAGCACAGCTTGAGCATCATTAATCTATTTACCGACATCATGACGTGTATTTTTTAGCCTTTGCGAAGGTTCTGTTTCCTTTTGCTTTTTTCCTTCAACAAAGCTTGCTTCCTCAAAATGTATCGAACAACTAGTGCTACACTTCGTTGGGAACTAATCTTTATTTCCCGTCGCATCAATTCATTTTTCTTTTTAATTACCATCATGTGGAAAACTATAAAATCACGAAACGTTAAGATTATTTATTAAATTTGTCTACATAATAAGGATAAAATACAAAATTATTCATCTGTGTCTGAAATCGATTCTCGAGAATCGATTTGTGTTGCGTACGATGAACAGCATTAGTCGCTAAAATTGACCGAAAAAACCAAAGTACCTGTACTACGAAATCGAGGCGATTTACGATAGTATCACTTGTTAAAACAGAACGTGGCATCAACCTTTCGTAAGTAAAAGCAGCAATGCATTACGAATTTGCAGCTTTAATTTTTTGAAAGAAATCCGACTAGCTTGGCGGTGCAATGCAGACTGAGCGCGACAGTGGCCACTTTAAGTTTCTTTAGCTTAAGAGGGTCCTTCCCGGTCCGTCTATCGTCAACGCGAGCATGGTCCAAAAGCTTTTTGTTTCATCCAGAGTCACAGCGGTGATTTTTTTTAAACTCCCCTGTCTCAGGGGGCCCCGACCACGTACGAATCGTCTCCCGCGCACCTCATACCACCTAACGCGATAACATTGAACGAAAAATAGTGTTCGAAAATTTCATAAACTTGTTCCAGGAAATACGTGTTTTTGAATAAGGCCACAAGTTTGTGAAATAAATATTTGTCATTTAGAATCTCCATTACATGTGCAAGGTTTCTATCACGATGTTTTCTTTATTTTTACAATTTATGAGTACATTATGAACGGCCAAAGTTTAGGTCAAATATGTGCGAAACAGCAATTTTTGGAGGCTTATACTGAATTTGTTTCTCCAAATTTTTATTATTTGCTTTGATAGAAACCTAGACACCTATAGTGCACAAGATACCTATCAGTTAAAAAAAATCTAAGACAGATGTGTTACAACGGCAGCGGTGTTTGTGTGGGTTGGCCGCTCTTAAGTCGGGCACCGGAAGTAGGTGCTCTTGCGTTATCTAGGTCTATCTATATCTGCACGCAAAAAAATACGCTAGTCTGAATCCGCTCTGACTAAGGACCAAACATGGTATCCGTAAAAACTTTGCCCCAAATAGACGCGCTGCTGGACTCTAAAATTGTGCTAGGGATATCTATCGCAAAGTCATGGTGCACCTTTTGAGCCGTAGAGACAATATGGAAACGTGCGATTCCACTTTGTAATTTGGCCGTTGACCGATACAAACAATCTTATCGTATTCTATTTCGTGATCAGGCTGCGACCGGAAACCTTAACATCACATATATCGACATGATGCAAGTTTTGGGTGCCATCTAGGCATGGGTCATTGACGGTTTATTAGTTAATGTAATTTAACTGTTAATCATTAATGGTCAACGGGTTAAAAAAGCTGTTAAATAAATAACAGGTTTTAAAACTTCAATCATTAGCGGTAATCGTCAATTTAATGTCAACGTTTTTGATCAATGACAATTTTGTTACAGATTAAGTTAAAGATTATTGATTCGACAAGAATTAGATTACTTTTTTTTTAACTTGAATGACTTTTCCTTCGTACTTTTTCCAGGCTTTCCATGCTTTACCCAGCCAGTTAGGACTGGCGAAAGATCCAGGCGTACTTAACGAATATTTCCGAAAGAGACTAAATTCTCAGAAATTAATAAAATAACATTGAAATAATGCGTTGACATAAATTGACAGTTAATATTTTCAACCTGTTTTTTCATTAATGAATAACAGATAACACGTTGACGAATGAAAAGTCGTTAAAAAAACCGTTTATTGATTCAACGCCCACCTCTAGTGCCATCGCATTGAACCAAACTATAAAAAATAGGTAGGTATTTAAAAAAAGAAAAAGTTTCAGCTTTTATAAAATGACGTAGGTCTGGCGGTCACGGGATCTCCCTCTATGAAGTTTCAATTTACTTGGAGTTTTTGTCAATAGAGGTTATAACTGGGTCGAGTTTATGATTTTATCCAGCGAAACTTGGGGTCTCGCTGGATTAAATAAAATCACACAAGCCGCACGTCGGTGATGGTAACACTTTGACCTTTGGCTGGCTTAACGTAGTACATACCTTAGGGTTTTCAATAAAAATAGAATAAAAAGCCAGTATATTAGAGCTTAGCTTGGCTTAGTTACCACTGAAGTCACGCCCGTCGTATCGTCTCAGACATCAGACTTTCAAGCCCATTACGCAGATACGGCATAAAGCGTGAACTGTCGTCTGTCGGACAGTTTTTTAACGCCGTTGCCAACTCGCCATACCCGGACGTCTTTCTTGTATTAACATGAACCAAACCAATTAATAGCTTGCCACTGATTGCGCGGTAAAACTTGTTGAGCTAAGAGTAAAGATTCTCAAAAATTTACGCCCAGAACTAGGTTGACTGGGGGGGGCGGTCAACCCGGGAGCCTGAGCCTGGGTCATTTCAGCCAAGCCAACGGAGAGAAACTAAATGTATGTTATTTGGTTACCTACAACTGTGGCCAGTTTACCACTCCTTTGGGTACTGGTGTAGCCGTATCTACTCTATCCATCCACAAAAGATACCTACACTTAGCTGTGTAGGTACTTCCACCGTCGCGCGCGCTTTGGCTGACCGCGGCAATAAACAACGTAGACGCAGAACAAAATCTCATTTACCTTTATTATAACTACAATACAAGACAAGATAAACAAAAATAACAACTGAGTCCGGAGTCGAAATATACAAGGTTGTTTTCCACGAGTTAAGAATGAATTCAACTCGCAGAACAAAACGAAAAAATGGTAGGTAGCTAACGTACAGCTTTTCATACGTACCTCACAATTTCTTGAGGGTTCTGGACCAGTCCATGCATGGGGAGCCTTTCTGTAAATCCTTTGGCCATTTATTTGTGTAAGAGTGTAGGATGTATTATTTTCAGTAAGGGATAATAGTCTTGATGATAATTCATACTGATTCACTTCACTAGACGAATAATGCTTAACAGGAGGCATTTTTAGCCAATATAAATACTTTTCTTATGTAATAATATTTACGAAATTATTTTTAAGACACTAACACGCTCTCCGTGTTTTCCCAATAAAAGAAACTAACGGAGCAGATATTTTTCTCAGAAAAAGAAAATGGCGCTTTTGTCATCAAAATGGAAGCTACCCAGTGACCACGAGACATAAATAATAGTCAAATTACAACATTTATTAAAACAATCTACATTTGAGCAATAAAAATGGTTTTCAAATATTTTACAATGAATTGTTCAGTTAGATTGGTTACTAAAAGTGCTGGACAAAACTAGATTTTAACAGAAAGGCACTAATTGATCAGGAAATCGGTTTTAAATTCAAAAAGAGATAGAACAGAATAGCGTACTGTTCAAATTATAGTAATCAAAATCAAGATTAAAATACTATAAAACGTAATTATAGATAAATAAGAGTAATATATAAATATTATCAAATATTTAGATTATTTTTCTCAGTTTTCATTACAGCCCGTTGGAATCTTGCATTAAAGTGCTTGCAAGTTTCCGATTACGACTCCTCTTTTTATATTTTTAATTTTTAGGAATGATAAGATGAAGGTATGATCGTTTTCTGCCCAGGTTTGTTGACAATTTTTTTAGAAAGTCGTAATAAATGTTTCGATTGATCTAAAATGATCTTGTACAAAATAAATTTGAAAAATAACGCATCAAAGTCGAACTGAGTACTGAGGAAAAGCTCAAAATCTATATTTATAAAATGGTAAACTGACTAACTGACTGACTGGGTGATATAATCAACACACAGCCCAAACCGCTGGTCCTAGAGACATGAAACTTGGAGGGTGTGTTATTTGTAAAGAGTAAATATCCACTAACAAAGTATTTTTGGGAATTCCATCCCTCAAGTGTTAAATTAGAGGAGGGAAATTTATATTGTAAGTTTGTCGGTTTTGAAGTTAGGATCTTCAAATTTAGTGTTTAGGGTGACGATTTAAAATTAATTTATACGGGTCTCAAGAGTTTTTGACAATTCTACTCCCGAAGGGTTAAAAAAGGGGAATGAAGGTAAGTAACTGCGTTTGTACGGTACGTTCCCTTCGGATATTTTTCGACATCCACGCGGGCGAAACCACGGGCAAAAGCTAGTATATTATAAAAACAAATTGTTCAAGGCGACAATATTGAGAATAAATTGCAAGACAAACTGTTTTTTTGTAGATGCACAATTCTGTTTTGCTATTTCATTCATATCATAACTACTTCTTAATTGCATTCTTATAATAAATATCCGCCGAGTTTTAGGATCCATTCGTAATATTTGTTGCTTGGTGAAAAACTCTAACTTTTCCTGATTCATTGCAGTCATGACTTCAGGACTAATAGCTGTGACAGCTTCCAACTGAATTGAACTGATATCACCTTCAGGAATACCTAGAGAAAAGACGTTTATTAATACAAAAAAAAAAGAAAAGTCCTGACTTACTCATTCTAGAAAGCTGCTTGCACAAGATTCCCTTTATGATGTAGACTAGAAATAAGAACAGTTTTTCAAAATGTTTATGGGATAGGGACTAAAGGGCGGACGAAGTCGTCGCAAGTGGTGTTTAAATTATAAACAAATAAATTTACTAATTAAAGAAGACATTATGCAGGCCAAAGCTCACATGCGAATAATGCACTGAGTCTGCCTACTTCATGCGATGACCATTTGTACGGTTCACCGTAGGCATCGCGTTCAACGGCGATGTTATAAAGAGTCTGAAACATTCAAACATACAAGATGTATTAATTTTATTATTATTTTAAATATAAAAAGAATTTAATACTAGTAGGAAAAAAGTAATTACTCTAGTTTGGTTTGAGTTACATTTTCCTACTTTACTCAAAGTTTCCAGATTAAGTTCCACGAAAGTACTAGGAGATATTTTTTCCAAATCTGTTGAAGGGAAACCACACAGTAAGTAGCCAAGTTCGTTGATAAATGCACTGCTGTCGTACCATGTTTCCCCGAAATAACGCCTGTAGGCAGCCGCTAAAATACCAAACTGGAAAACAACGTAAAGGCATAATATGTTTCTATCGTAAAAAGCGTGACATAAATATTTCCCTTAATTAGGTTTTACCTTCCGGGGCTGCAGTTTAATATAGTGATTGGCAAAATATTGGAGAACTGATGGATCCCCAAAGTTAACATAATACAAATCTTCTTCAGGGATTACATTTAAAAGTGTTCCAAAAGCTAAATACTCTCGGCCCTGTAAGAAAGCTGCAGTTTTCCCATCTGAAACAATGTATAGACCAGGGGTGTTCGTCATATAGGTATGTAGGCCATTATTTCGGTACCAAACTAGGCACAGTCAGTGATCAAGGTCGTGTCTGGTTTCCATTTCATATTTCATCATTTTTTTTGCAAAACTTACCAGTCATAACATCCCATGCTAATAAGGCTCTAGAAATTGGTATCATTTGTTTGTTTGTATATGTTAATATGTGCAATATCGAGTCCGGATCAAGTCTCAGAAAGGAACTTGGTGGACCGAAAAAGATCATATTCATAGATTGTTCAACTTTTATTCTATTGTCCAATTCATCGTAGAACTCATCATACACTTCAAAATTTTCTAAAAGAAATAAGTAGGTATCAAAAATACTATGAAAAACATGACACAAAGTGCACAACACTAGAAACGAGACATTTACCGTGTTTACTGATTGTTTTGAGTTCCCGTTCAGTTTGTTCAGTTTATCCGTGAATATGGTGCTTGCAACAGCGCCGAAATATCGGGAACTCAAAACAATAATTAAACACTGTAAATATCCAGTTTCTAGTGTTAATAATAAACATAATCATGTCTAAGTATCCTGTCTTTTTTCTTCTATAGTCTATTTCTTGTTGTATTTGCCCAGAATCGCAGAAGTAAGTCTCGGGTAGGTATCTACTTAGAAGCAAATATAGTTTAAGTTCGCTAGTTCAACGTGCCTTTCTCAGCCACTGCAATCATTGAATTCCTGTCGTCTTCGTATTCCAGACTCAAGTCTTCTATTGACTCAGTGGAACTCACTAAACACGAACAGATCCTTATTAAATATCTGGAAACACGGTAATGTTCATAATCAATCTAAGTCTGCATACAAAAATTATACAGGTACACACGGCGGCACATGAAGTACATTTCCAGTATAACTTTGCCTCGCTTTGTATAAATTTTCTATACAATGGAAGATCCGCATAAACGGGTTTTGTATAACTTGATTATCCGTCGTGCTTACCTACTGTAATACCTAATTCTTTCAATTTTAACAACTCTAACAATAACATTTAACAGAACGGGAAATACAAGCTTTTTTCAGAAATTGTTGTCACCCTAACGAAAATCGACTGTTATATCTTCATAAAGTATTATTAACAAAATATTTACATAAGTACCAACAAAATTGGAACTAAATTATAAAACATAACTTAGTGCAGTTTCTTTACTTTTTGTGCAAAATAATTATTTTATAAACGCCTTTGAAACATTGTAGTTTCACTCGCAAATTGAACGTAAAGTGAAACTTGTAATCGAGATGGTTGTATGTACATACAAGATAAAAGCTATCCCTTGAATCTTTCTCGTGTAACCTAGTGAAAAAATGACTTTATGATAGCACGGCTACCTCCAGTTCAATTTTTTTGCAAGAAACGTCCTTCTTGTGTAGTTGTGTTTTCGAGGCGAGTTCCTGGGTCCTCTGAGTCCAGGCGCGGTCACAGGGGTCATGACCCTCCCCCAAAATCATACACGCCAAATTGATAAACCTTTTTAAAATAGTTTTTTTCGGATATAAACATTTCCTGCTTAATCGTTCAACAAGAGAAATTAACCTTTTTCGAGGCAGAATTCTAAAATTTTCGAGCTCACTTCGCTCGCTAATGCATCTCAGTTACTTTTGGGCTTGTACACAAAACTGCGATGCGACGTCGCATCGCAAAAATCTGCGAGCTCCCTCTACGCATCGCAAGAACTTGCGAATTGATTCGCATCGCGCATTCCTGCGATGTTGCGTCACACTTGTTGACGATCTTCTTTGTTTCTTTTTCCTGTATCTCCTAAGCAATAATAAAAGTGCACATTTCTTTTTACGATCCATGTCACGATCTAGTTTTCAATTCAAAATACGTTTAGTACGGTTAACGGTCGTCGAAGGAATGGTCACCCTGGGAGACGCCTTGCCGCACGAAATCGCATCGCAGCAATTCGTGTCGTAATTTTCTGCGTTGCGAATTCGCAACGCGTCGCATCGCAGTTTTGTGTACAAGCCCTTTATTCGCATCTCTGTATGAATGAACAAATAGAACCTAATACACGGGGTGGAGGCGGGCTGCTTCAATTTTGAGCTCTCATCTCTCGCATTCTACATATATCAAGAGCGGATCCGGGAGGAGGGGGTCATGGCCGGGCGTCATGACCACCCTGCCTGGGTTGGGCCTAGGTCGACCGTGATCATTTCTGAACCGTGTCTGACCGTTTCTGAACTTATTGATTAAAATATAATAAAAAGAGGTCCGGCTCGCTTCGCTCGCTCTTGCGTTCTCTTCATTTTAAAACTCGAAAAATCTTATTATCACAGGGCCGGGCAGGGCCGTACGCATGAGGGGGGTGGGGGGGGGGGGGGGGGGTGCATTGTCAGAATTCCTCCTCGTGTGCCTGATGGCTGCCGGTCCCTCTAGATACGTCTGGAGGGAATTGCAGCTGCTGGGCCGGTGCACCCTGGGCGTGGGCAGTATCCTTCCCCGAGGAATGGGAAGAGATTCTTATTCCTCGGGAAATGTTACTGCCCATGGCTAATATTCTGACATGGGGGGGTCCCTCATGGACCAAGGGGGCGTTTGCTCCGCGTGACCCTCTGAAAAGCAGAGGGCACAGCGGAGGAGCAAGGACGGGCTCGGTGTGCACTTACCCTGCCTCCGAGCAGACAGTGAAGGACGTGCGTCCTTCACTGTCTCCGTCGATATCGTAATCCCACCGTCGAAGTGTCGTGGAACACGTCTCGCGGCTTCGATTGGGACCGAGGGTCTTGGCTTAACCGCCCGGACCACGAGGTAGAAAACCTCTATAAAAAGTTACCCCGAATCTCAAGCGGCGGCGCACCGCGAGGAGATGTATGGCTGACGGGTTCCTTTGGAAAATCAGTCTCTAGTGCGAACCACTGCCGGGCCTGGCTATGGCTTATCTGGGTACAGGGGGCACTGCCCAGATGGACTTTTTATTTCCCCCATACTCGTGGGAACAAAATGGAAAAAAATTTAACCCTAAAAACGGCCGATACCGGCGTAGGAAGGGAGGAGAGGGATGCGGGGTCGGAGTCCGGCGCCGCATCCAGCGAGGTGAGCGCGGGAGGCTCAGTGAGCTCCCAGCGCGGGAGGCCCGGGGCTGCTGCGGGGAACAGGGAGTTCCTACGCAAGCGGTCCAGGCCGGTAGGCGACCGAGAGTCGTCGTCAGATGGGGAGCTGGCTTCGGCTCGTAAGATCCTCACCAGCAAGCGTGGCGGGATCCGTGGCAAGGGGAGAGGCCTTTCTGCCACCGAGAGGTCGGCGCGGCTTGCCGAGGAGGGGCGCCATCCGGGGGTGGCCGCCGGTCACGGGGTGGCCCGTTCGGGCTCCTCTGGCGACGAAGCGGGCGCAGATGGCGACTCCGATGCGGAGCGTAAGGCCGGACTCGCAAAGGAGGTGGAGGCGGCGCTGAGGGCTGTCTCGTTGAAACAAAAGCCCTCCACCAGGCAAAGGGCTATACCTACAGCGGTCGCCTCCATTATGGCATCAGTGGAGGCCAGATTTGCGGGGCCCCCGCCAGACGGCGTGGCCAAACTGAGGGCGGAGGTCGCTCGACTGACGGCCGCCACGGAGCTTCTCAAAGAGGAGAACATGAAGCTCCGAGCAGACCTGGCCAGTCTGCGCGAGTCCGGCTCTCGCGAGGCGCCCCAAAATGGGGGCCAGAAGCATCCAAGCCAGCCCGTGCCGGTGGAGAACCAGGTTCTGAATCTGGTTGGGCAGGAGCTGGCTGCCTTCCAGGCGCGGTTCTCCGTCCTGGAGGGCATTGTCCTGCGCCCCCCCCTAGCGGCAAACAAGGCGCCCCCGGGCCCGAGGGCGGCCTCATATGCGTCTGCTGCGGCCTCCGCACCGGGACCGTCCAGCCAGCCCCCCGGCAGGGTTATGTCGGCCCCGACGAAACCGGCTCCGGTTCAGAAGGCGGCGGCCCTGAAACAGGGCAAGGCGGCGGCCCAAAAGAAGGGCAAGGTGGCGAATATGCCAGCGCCAGCCGCGAGACAGCCGCTATCGCCGCCCCCCCCCCCCGCTCCCTAAGCCTTCCGCGACCGAGACCGGGTGGCAGGTGGCTGGAGAAAACGCGAGGGAGCGAAAGGCGGCCAAAAAGGCCAGGAGGCAGAAGCAGAAACGCCGGCAAAAGGAGCGGGGCGTCGCGGTTAGGCTCAGTGCCCCGAAGACCGCAGCTGTAGTGATTACACTACAGCCGGACGCGGAAAAGAGGGGCGTGACCTACCGCGACGTGCTCGCTAAGGCGAAAGCGACGGTGGATCTCGGAGAGCTCGGGATCACCGGGGGCCTCCGGCTTAGAGTCACCTCAACAGGGGCTCGAGTGCTGGAGATCCCTGGCGAAACCCATTGCGAAAGTCATTGTGGAGGGCCGAAGGCTCTTGGTGGGCTGGGTTTCGGCGCAGGTGAAGCTGCTGGAACCCAGACCTCTGAGGTGCTTCCGCTGCCATGTAGGGCACCACGTGTCGGTCCGGTGCACCTCGGAGGTGGACCGCAGCGGCCTGTGTTTCCGCTGCGGCCAGCCTGGTCACATGGCCGCGGCTTGCTCCGCCGCGCCGCGCTGCGCCGCATGTGCGGCAGCTGTCAAGCCGGCCGATCACCGGGCAGGGAGCAAGTCATGCGGTACTCCCGCCAAGGCCAGGGGCAAGGGAAGGCCCTCCACCACCACCGTCAAAACCCCCACCGTCGCCACCACCGCAGCCGCCGCCACTGTCGCCGCCGCTGCCGCTACTGCTGCAACTTCCGCAGCGGGGCCCTCGCAGGGGGCCCGGGAGGGGGCTGAAATGGAGTGCCAGTAACGGCCCCATTACGCCTTCTCCAGGCGAACATCAACCACTGCGCCTGCGCTCAGGATCTGTTGCTCCAGAGCATGGGGCAGTGGTCGATTAACATCGCCGTGGTCGTTGAGCCGTACTTTGTCCCGCCCAGGGATGACTGGGTGGAGGACCTTAGCGGCTCAGTGACCATAATTGCGTCGGTCGCCGCCGGTACCCCGACCCTTGAGAGTGTCAGGAAGGGTCAGGGGTGCGTAGCAGCACGGTTCGGGGAGATCGTTGTAGTGGGAGTCTACTTCTCCCCGAGCCGAACTCTCGCCGAGTTCTACAACTCCCTCACGGAGTTGAGTGTCGTCATCGGAAGCCATTCCCTCCCCGTGCTTGTGCTCGGGGACTTCAATGCCAAGAACTTGGCTTGGGGTTCTCGTTACACGGACGTGCGGGGTAGAATGGTGGAGGACTGGGCTCTGGAGACAGGCCTGGTCGTCCTATGTCGGGGTTATGTCCCCACGTGTGTGCGGATGCGGGGCGAGTCGGTGGTGGACATCTCGTTCGCCAGCCCCGCTCTGTCGCCGCGTGTCGTTGACTGGCGCGTCATGGAGAGGGTGGAGACCTATTCCGACCACCGGTACATCCGGTTCGACGTCTCCACCCAGTCCTCAAGCGTGCCGGTCCTACAGGCCCCGAGTGGTCCGCGATGGGCGCTGAAGCAGCTAGACCGGGAGCTCCTCCTGGAAGCCTCGATCGTGCAGGCCTGGGTGTCATCACCAGTCAGGCCTGCCGACATCAACAACGAGGCGGGTTGGTTCCAGGAGGCCATGTCCGAGATTTGCGACGTGGCAATGCCCCTAGTTCGGCCAGGAAGCGCCCGGCGTCAGGTGTACTGGTGCTCGCGAGAGCTGACTTCTCTGCGCAAGGCGTGCGTTGCCACGCGGCGCCTGTACGCCAGGCATCGCAGGCTCCGCATCCGCCCTCCGGATGCGGCAGCCATTGAGGCGGAGCTGTACGAGGGGTACAGAGCGGCAAAGACCGCCCTCTTGGCCCGCGAGGAGATGCTGGAGTCTCTGAACGGAGATCCGTGGGGGCGCCCTTACAAGATGGTGCGGGACAAACTCCGCACCTGGGCCCCCCGCTAACGCAGAGTCTCCGGCCTAAGCTCGTAGAGGACGTGGTGGGCGCTCTGTTCCCTTCGCGAGGGGAGCATCCTCCCCTGCCTATGGCTTCGCCGCCGCGTGCGGTGCCGGAAGCGGACCACACCGATGACGATGACGACGTTCCGGAGGTGACTGGGGTAGACCTGAGAGTGGCGGTACGCAGGCTGAAAACCAGAAACACCGCCCCGGGACCCGATGGCTTGCCTGGCAAAGCCTGGGTCCTGGCCTCTGAGGCTCTCGGGCCCTGACTGGAAGTTCTCCTAAGCGCATGCTTGGAGAGAGGCCAGTTTCCGCTTCGTTGGAAGACGGGGAAGCTGGTCCTCATCCGGAAACCAGGGCGCCCTGCGGACTCTCCGTCCGCATACCGGCCCATCGTGCTGCTCGACGAGGTGGGCAAGCTCTTTGAAAGAGTCATTGCCAACCGCCTCGCCGGGCACCTTGCGGGGATGGGGCCGGATCTTGCGGAACACCAGTTTGGTTTCCGCAAGGGGCGCTCGACCCGCAGCCCTGTACGCTTTAAAATCTCTTTATAAATGAAGGATGTAACCTAACATGTAGACCACCGTGATCGAAAATAAGTGTCACGTATTCTTCACTTCATAGAACCATCCCATTTCAGAGTTTTACAGTATGCGTAGGCTTCGGCTTCACCCTGTTTTTGATTAAACTGCTACCCATGTGGGCGGGTGCTAGCAAATTATAAAAGAATAACTGTCCCAAATGGGGTATCCCTATTAGAAAGGGATGACATCAACTCTTTAAGTTTTCTTGCTCGGAACGGCTTTCTGTTGCTCGTCCTCATTCCAGTTAGTATATAAGTTCCTTGCCCGCAATATTTTTGATTGCCGACGCCAAGGAACATAAATGATACTGTTGGCAACATAGCAGATCTGGAACAAGCCACTAAAAAAGTAGTGACAGTTGAATAATGCTCACAATTCTATTTCTCTTCATCTTCACTGTCTTGTCGCTGGAACGCGGCTAACCTAACTTACAGCTTCATTGTGGCCTTTCAACATTTAAAATAGTTTAATTACAGAGTTTATCCAATTTAATCAGTTATTTTAGTGCGAAATGTTTATTAGTCTATAGATATATGCTGTTATTGCTTAGCTAAATATACCTTATTCATTGGTTACGTGGTAGAATTTTGTTGTCGTCAATAGCTGTAGGAACATGGGTATTCTAGAGAAAATATCTGAAATCGAGAAAGAAATAGCAAGAACACAGAAAAATAAAGGTAAAGAACAAGAGATCTTTACCGGCTTTTATATATTGTTGTAATATATTTAAAAAATGTTGTACAAATGTAACGCTTTAAGTGTTTTGATCAATACTATTTCTATTTAATAGATTTTAACTTGAACACTATTGCTTTAAATTTGTTTAAATTTATGATTATGAACCCGATATACCAGAAATAAATGTCTAGATTTTACTATATTTAATTCAAATAATTTTTATTGATTATTACTTTGTTCAACAGCTACTGAGTACCACTTGGGATTGCTAAAGGCCAAGTTAGCTAAATACAGATCTCAGCTGTTAGAGCCGTCTAAGAAAGGAGGTGACAAGGGTGAAGGTTTTGATGTACTTAAGTCAGGAGATGCTAGAGTAGCCCTTATTGGCTTCCCCTCTGTGGGAAAGGTAAGATTATTACTACTTTTCATTATTCAGTACTAAGGTTGTGTTGCTATGCAGCTGAAATTGATTTTAAGTAACACTAAATAGAGTATTTTATCTAAACAAGCAAAAAAGATGGTTAAGGTTCCTAGTGACATCACCAAAGTTGTAGCAGACCGAATCTTTGTTGGTGTAGTGGCAGTGGCGGATTTACCAGCAGGCTGAGTAGGCTTGAGCCTAGGGCGGCAGATTTTTGGGGCAGCAAATTGGGGACCGAATATTTTTTTTTGCTACCTCATAGAAATCAAAAAGATTTTGGCATGACGGTTTTCTGATGTTTTAGAAGTCTGCATCAAATTTTAGCAGCATTATTGTTTTTGACTGTTTGTAAGCACAATAAATCATTTATTATTATTAGTTATTCACATTTACCAAATGTACATTATTGTGTTAGTAGCATACATTACCCCGCCTTATTAATCGTACATGATTGAGCTTTGATTAGCTCAAAAATATACCCAAAAATTATTTTATGTCCAATTTCAACGAAATTGTGGGATTGTAAAAATAATGTAGGACATGACAATTGTAGAGGCAAGGGCGGCAAAAACTGTACAGCCTATACCTTGAAAACTTGTAAATCCGCCACTGTGTAGTGGTGCAAGTGCTACATACTACAGAGCAGTTTTGTGTTTGAATCCTAGGTTGGTAAAAGTCTTATTGATTTTTTCTATCAGGAATTTCTCAGTAGCAACTCAAAATCAAGATTTTGGTGATGATACATGGGATTTAAAACATAACTGGCAGAATTTAGGTGTGCTATTAGCACACATCTGACTAATTCCTTGATGGATACATATCACTACAGGTGTGCATATGTATGTTAAATCTTCCCATTTATTTTTCCAGTCCACTCTTCTATCGACATTGACTCACACCCACTCTGAGGCAGCCAGCTATGAGTTCACCACGCTGACGTGCATCCCAGGTGTGATAGAGTACCGTGGAGCTAATATACAGCTGCTTGATCTGCCTGGTATCATTGAAGGTGCTGCTCAGGGCAAGGGTAGAGGAAGACAGGTAAAATTCTTATTAGCATTTGTTCTTTTTATGTTAGTTTAATGTGGAGAAGTTTTATAAGCTGTGTGTGATCTGTTTTATCATCTTATAAAATAAAATATTGGTTCTTATGTTAGCCATCACAGACAGCCATCAATTCTATAGGACTACTGTTCACCTTGGAGTTCCATAGCAATTTGCCAAACACAATTGACATACTCCTCAGCGGTAGGCATGGCCAAATTATCTCAGGCAACGTTCCAAGAACTTTTCATTTCAGTTGTGAGTATGAAAGTCAGAGAATTATTGAATGACACTGCCAGGAGGGCTGTTGGTATACATTTGTGAAATTATCTGTGGAATTGTATTACAATATGGTGGTGTTAGTTATAGCTAGCCATGCGCCCGAATACCCATAAGACATTATATGACATCAATTTTACTGATGACAAGAAATAAGGGCAAGAGAATGATGAATCCAAACACACTTGGCCGACTTCTCGACCCATTTTTTCTTGTCTAGAGCGAGGTTAAATTCCCCAGGAATACTGGACAATTCTTGTCCAGAAACTCTATTTGTTACTTCTTGGATAACTTAACCGATTTTTAATGAAAGTTAAAGAACTTACACATAACTTGAAGAAGGATTTAGTACTTATACTATTTATGTCTATACTTGATGTACTTTATTTAGGATGTAAGTGGTATCACCGATAGTCTGAGTGACAGCATATGTTTCCAGGTGATAGCCGTAGCGCGGACAGCAGACTTGGTGCTAATGATGCTGGATGCCACAAAACCCTACGTGCACAGACAACTTCTGGAGAAGGAGTTGGAGAGTGTGGGCATCAGGCTCAACAAACCCAAGCCTAATATTTATTTCAAAGTAAGTAGTAAAAAAACAAAAAGCAACACTGATAGACCCAGGCGAAGATGGTATGACAATCGGCAAGCAGCCTACAGGCATGAGAAATAAAAGGAGTGGAGGACGGCCTTTGTTTGCCCATCAGTAGGCTGTTATTTTTCTCTTTTGTAGATTTGGCAGTTAGAGTGAGCTCTAGCGAGAGCAACTTGTCATAGTTGTAGCATGTCTACATGGCTACTCAAGAAGGTCCAGACAGAATGTCTTTTTAAATTTTGTTTTATATATGTATAGTAGGGCAGTATGGGCTGATATCACAGCTGATATATTAATAAAACTGAAAACTGGAACTGGAATAACTTATAGATTTTATCAATTTTGTATCACTGTTTAGTTTAGTTTTCAGATTGTGTGAGTTAGCGCATTAGACCTGCAGTAAATCATTAATTTTTAAAATTGGTTAATTTTTAAATTTACTGTTGTTTTTAGCTTTCACAGTGTATCGTGTATAGTAAAGAGGTTAGATGGTGAGTAAGGTGTTGCAGATTCCTCACAAACATAAAAACCAACATTTACTAAATTGTCTAAAAAATATTTATTTTGATTCTAGGTAAAGAAGGGTGGCGGTCTCTCATTCAACTCGACGTGTCAGCTCACCAAGGTTGACGAGAAATTGGTGCAAATGATCCTGCATGAATACAAGATATTTAATGCTGAGGTAAAAATCAACCTGTTCACTAAGCTGTGTAGTATTGAATGAATTTCGGCTGTCAGTCACCTCGACGTTATCCTACCTGGCCTGGCGCAACGCGACAAAATTCCACCCGTACGGCGAAACAAACTCTCAAACTCAAAGCATTTATTTCAAGTAGAGCATTACAGTAACAAGGCATAATAAATTGTATCTTGTAACTGTAGTTACCCATTCCAAAGCGTAGATCTCTATGGAGCAGAATGGGCAAGAAACTCCATGGACATGTTAATATAGTCATGTTTCACTTCGGCGTCACACTATCACAATTCGAAGACAAATCGTTGTCGTCAGTGTGGACAGTGTACGCATGGTAAGCCTAATTTCGCGAACTTATCCCTAGTGAAGTTACCTAAAAATGAACAGTGAGAAGAGTCACCGTAAAAAATATTTAATAATAGGCTTTAGTTGGTCTCATCAACCTTTTGTCGTATGCCAATTATTTGATGTTGGTGTAGCATGTCTATTAAGGAAAAGACAACATAAAGAATGTAAGATCACACATCTCTCGCCATCTCAGAAGTTACCCTCTTTCCACACCATCCGTCCATCGTTTATTTGGCCTTCCCTTACTCAAAATACCCTCCACATTCACGCCCTTCTTCTTTCTGAAATTTAAAAAAAAAACTTTCTTTTTTTCATATTCCAGGTGCTATTCCGTGAAGACGCGACTGCCGACGACCTGATTGACGTTATCCTGGCCAACCGCGTGTACCTGCCGTGCCTGTACGTGTACAACAAGATCGATCAGATCTCCATACAGGAGGTCGACAGAATAGCCAGGCAGCCACACTCTGTCGTTGTTAGGTGAGCAAGACTTTATTAAACTTTTACTGGTATTGTTAACTAAGTAATAAAGAAGCTTTTGCCATTATTTAATGCTGAAGGTGTCCTGAAGCCATAAGGTACTGTTTCTTATCAGCATCGCCTCAACTCGAGCAGTTTAAGGTTCATAGGCCTCCTTTTGTGCCATACCAGGCAGACGCGGTCCCAGGAGGGGGGTCACAGGGGTCATGACCCCCCCAAAGTCATACACGCAAAATTGACAAACCTTCTTAAAATAGTTTTTTACGGATATAAATTATTAACTTACTGCTTAATCGTTCAACAAGAGTAACGAACCGAAACTCTCCGAGGCAGAATGCAAAAAATTTTGAGCTCGCTTCGCTCGCTAATGCATCCTGCCCGTTTGAGTTACTTTTATTCTCATCTCTGTATGAATGAACAAAAAGAACGACATCTACAGATAAATTAACCCATCCCAGGGCGAAATGCTAAAATTTTTTCGCTCGCTTCGCTTGCCGATACATCCTATACTTTGTCAATTCTGGAAATGTTGACAAAGTCCCTCCTATTCTCATTCCTGTATGAATGAACAAAAAGAACTTAATTCCGAGAAAGAGTGCAAAAATTTTCGAGCTCAAGCTGAAGTTGCACCCCTCCCGGAAATAAACCTGCAGGCGCCCATGATCGTTTTGTATAAGTAAATCCTACTAGTTGAACGCATTAGTTTACCACACCCCTCCCCCCCAATCTATTCGGGGTAACCGTCTCATCCAAATTCCTGGCTACGCCCTGTGTGACCCCCGCCTCAAATCTTAGGCTGGGACCGCGCCTGCATCCAGGTGTTTTTTATGATTCTTTATAGGTTGTCTTTATGCAACTGTTGATCAAAGCAAAGCTCCTCCTATCGTCACTCGTTTGGTTTTATCTTTAAACTAATGTAGTCACATCAATAGCCAAATAGCCATCATCTTGACATCACATCGTGATAATTATCTGGCAAAAGGAAACATATCATGATGACGCTAATTTTTAGAGCAAATATTGTAGTAGTAGAAGTTATCAAAATTTTTGTATAAAAAAATCTTTAATATTCTTCAATGTTGTGTATGATTTGTGTTTTAGTTGTAACATGAAGCTGAACTTAGATTATCTATTGGAAACGCTCTGGGAGTACCTGTCCCTAATCCGAGTTTACACCAAGAAGCCCGGACAGCCCCCAGATTTTGATGACGGTCTTATTTTGAGGAGGGTATGTATAAAATGATTTAAAGTGCGGTCAAGTACCGATAATAAAATTTACAAATCTCCGTTTAATGCAACGGCTTTTTAGTATGTTCTCCGAGAAAAATAGACTAATTTCATTGCATAATTTTTCCAGTTAGATTCCTTGATATTACTGGTGCTTTTATAAAAACAAAAAAACAGATTACAACTTGCTATTTTGTTTAAGCTGACCCTTATTTTGCGTTTGCATATCTATAGTACAGAGCTGGGTAAAATAAACTTCTTCAGACCTGTTTCTTATTATAATGTACAACCTATAAACCTACTTACCCCTGCCTCCAGGGGAATCATCGCTTCATATCAGACGAGTTGCTTTCAAACGCAAGCCAATTTAATAAAAAAAAAGAATAAAAGTATGTAGGTGTAATATTTGTAATTAATCCACTACCTACGACTTTCAGGGTGTGACAATAGAGCACGTATGCCACTCCATCCACCGCACCCTGGCCGCAGCTCTCAAGTACGCGCTCGTGTGGGGCACCAGCACCAAGTACTCTCCCCAAAGAGTCGGCATCGGACACACCGTGCAAGACGAGGACGTCGTGCAGCTGATCAAGAAGTAGCAGTGGCCGAGCTGTGGTTACGAGTCGACTGTCTCCTGCTTAGACGTCGATTGCTTGAAGTTTGGACTGTTACTAAGCGGTGCTCGTTGGTGCGGATGACAGAATGTTCCCTGCTTACAGTGGTTCAATGGCTCTACTTTAAAGTGAAATGACAAAATGTATGACATCGTCTTCCCCCCAACCCCTATACAGCATGAATCATAAAGGTGTGGGTAAGAACATCAAATTGAACAACTTTCTAAATGAGGCCAAGATCGATATCTCGAAAAAAAAATCGGCTGTCCCATGTAAAACTTCAATACCTACTCGACCCAAACGTATGACCACAACTATCCACATCATCTGATACACGCTGTATGTAGTTGTTCAACGACTAACATCGCCATCTTATTTTTTAATACATTTCACTAATGTTTACCAATAGCGAGTGAATAACCTCATTCGGGCGCCGAAACCTCCGTTGACCAACTGTAAGAAGTAATTATTGTTAGACGATGGTAATACTGTCTTTTTATGTGAATGTTAAGCAGTTATGCTTGCAGAGATGCAGAAAGTTAGTTGACAAACGCTGGCATTTGAAATTGACTTCCGTATCTTAATATACTGTTAACACACCAACACGCAGCGCTTAGTCTCGTTTGAGCGCATTTGAAGACTATCTAATTCTATATAATGTACGGAAGTAGCTAGATTTTCAGTTATGTTTAATTATTCTACTAAATGAAACCTGTTTTTTATCGATACGTATTTTATTACGCCAGGGCATGTTATGACTGAGAATGTTACACGAATTTGGTTCCAATATTATGGCTCACTTGTACAAATCGTTAAATGCGTTTAATGCTAAACTTAAAAAACGTGTAATATTAGAAACTTCAAGCTATATTTTAGTCTAGTTTAGACGGCATCAAAATAGATGACTACTAAATTAGTAATTTTGTAGCTTTTGTACTGTAGCAAATAAAGTAAATAAAAATTAAAATGATGTTGTCAAAGATGTTTAGCATTCAACCTATTTAATAAGTGATTGTGTAAGCAGGCCTATACATATTTACTACTGCATATATACTTTAATTATCCTACTAATAACCGAATTCACACTTTTTTTTATCAAGAACAATATGGGAATTGAACTGTTAATTTAATTTGTTACGCGTAAATACGCACATGTCCTTGGGACGACTAAAATTCAAATGAAATAAGAAAGAATGGTTCCAGATTTAATGGCGTTGTATTGTGATAGGCTGGTTAATTTGTTTATATCTTGTGATTTTTAGTGTGTTATGATCACGTTACGATTTTCTCTCGGATTCCTTCTGGGAACTTATCGTGAGGTTATGAATATACAGTTCTATACAAGATATTATTTAATGCATCTGGCAGAACAAGGCCCTTGTCCCACCACTAACGATTATAGCTATCAAATAACGTGTAACGCACCCCACTTCGAAATTTTTCATCGGTTTTTTTTTTAAATCTGTTGTTTCCTACAGAATTACAGCCTACACGGTCGAAATGTATGGAAATGATTTAAAAAAAAAAATACCGATGAAGTTTCGATTTTCAGAATGCGTGGTAACGTGGTAGTATGCGCGTTGATGGCCCTTACACCCTGTATGTATCTCTGTTATTCACACCAGACCTACTATCTTATCTTTGAAAGCCAGTTGCTTTCTAGTCGACCGACGGCGGGACAGACAGTTGCCTCAATGATGACCTATCTTGTACAGCACTGTATTTTCAGCATAAATATTGACTCTATATTTTCCTATGTACTGTTATAGTGCCTGAATCAATAAAAGCTAGCGACAGCAAACAAAGCAATAAGAATTACGTTGTTATTTGATGTGTTCGTATAGGAAAAGGTCATATTGTATATACTCATTATACTTTTGCATTGAAATAAATAACTTTTTTAAATGCAGCTGCGTTTTTATTATTTAATTTAGTGCAAATGATAATTTATTTAACTCTTTGACACATAACTGATGCAGGTTTTACACCGTCGAACCTCTTTAGCTGCAAATTAGCAGCAGCGTGCAGCGGGGCGGTTAGTGGAACGCTTCTCCGAATTTTCGGCCTTAGAAATACAGCTCGACAGGAGCAGTGGTAAGGCTTGGTTTCCAGCAGAGCGGAATGAATAGATGTGCAAGATTCGACTACACAAGGAGAGACTAGAGACACGATGTAAACTCAGGCCTTGCGGCACCTAGTTAGAGTTGTAGATACAAAAACTAGCAAGTCCTAGATCCAGTTTGAAAACAAGTTACATCTATCAACTCTCACTGAGCCCGCGTGGTGGATATTTCGGATGGTGGATTGCGGCCCATTCCCTCTCACAGAGAAGCCTGTGTCTGTGCCAGCAGTAGTAATGTTATAGGCTTATATCCTTGTGTTACAAACATTTTAGTTATCCTTGGCTAGTACAGCTCAGGGTTGGTTTCTAGGTTGAATACTGTGAATAAAACTAAACCTTAATGGTCAATAAATAGATACGGTAGTCATTTATTTCCATAAACACCACATTTGCACTAACACCTTATCTTATAGATTACAAATTATTCTAATATGACAATAACATAAGTTTATGCTAGTATTCAAGATTGATGTTCCTCTAAAATGCTGAGAACATCTTGTTCGGCAGTCGCGACAGCCCATCGGTGTTCTGTGATCTCTAGGGCTTCCCACTCGGCTTTGAACGCGGCTTTTGGGTCTTGGGGCATCGCCATAGCGGCACCAGACATTTGTTCTTGCATTATCTTTGACTGATCTGCAGCTGTGGACGAAAAATAGATTTATTTTAGAAATTATAATCTAATTGTTTTAGTATTACATATCCTTTGACACTAGGCAATGGTATGGATATCCAAAATGTAATGATGACGATAATTTGAGTACTTCCAAAGATTACCTTTTACCACAGCTTTTACAAATGTTAGTATAAAAATGTCTTAATTATAGCACATGTTTCATGTAGTATCCAAGTGCTAAAGAACTTTTAGGATATAATATTTATAATAATATGTATACTTTGTATCAATGTAGAACTGTAGAAATTCAACTCTACATCATAGACTAATATATATAAAATCTACATGTCAACCTGAAGCTTTTGCTTATCATAGTAAGTGAAACAAATCATACAATGGTTGCTGTTATGCTGTATGTCTCAAAATTCTTACCATTATTCTCTCCCAAGACTAGAGCATAGATGGTGCGCAGACCGAACACGTTGAGGAAGTACCAGGAGGCAGAGGAGACCCAGGACGCGTCCAGGTACGCCAGCTCCACGCCGCGCTGCAACATCGGCTTGAAGCGGAGCGTCAGCGGGAATGGCACCTTGGCTGTAGGGAGAAGAGTTAACATGGGTCACATTTAGGCATCAACTAAACACATCTGACATGGATAGTGACTAAAGCATTGAACCAACCACATAAGGTGGCAGTGACACACACGTCACTTAATAAGCATTTATTGCTGTTTGACTCATCATCATCATTCTCTTGCCCTTATCCCAGTACATTTGGGGTCGGCGCCGCATGTCTTCTTCTTCCATACTTCTCTGTTACTTGTCATCTCATTAGACACCTCTTTTCTTGCTATATCATTCTTTACACAGTCCATCCATCGTTTCATTGGCCTTGCCCTACTCTGTGTATGGGTATATCATCCACATTCATACTCAAAACTTTCCTCATTCCTCTCCTCCGCATGACATGCCCAACCAATTACCACACAACTTTTTGCCACTTTCAGACTTCCACTTATATACTCACATCTTATTTTATTCATTCGCATAACACCACACCCTTAGCATACTCATTTCAGCCACATGCCCATATGCAAATGCCTTTCATGCATCCCTTTTGTGGGCCAACATTCTGATCCATATAAGAGCAAGTCATAAATCTTCCCCTTCAGTTTAAGGGGAATGCGGGAGTCGCAGATTGTTCCCGTGACCTGTCGCCATTTCATCCATCCCGTGTCAATTCTGTGTTTTACACTACGATTTATTTCGCCATCGCTTTGCACGAGTGAACAGTTATTGCTGTTTGACTACAAACATAAAATGTTAGCAGTAACTTTTTACTTTACAACGAAAGTCAAGCATGATTTGTGACCAAACCAATCCATGACCCTGATTTTTATCTACTTATATCCGAAGCTATAAAAATTGCTGTCATCTGAGCTTTGAGCGTTTTGAATATGATTTCTCAGTAGCAGCCACGGAGTTTGAATTTGTGCCGGTTGACGGCAATAGGCTCGCCCCCTATTACATGGGACTTAAACATAACTGGCGAAATGTGAGTGTACTAATGTAACCTCTGCCTAACCATTCAGGGATTGCTGTCCTGTTTTTAAAGAAAGAAACCATTCAAACTCTTAGATAAAAGCAGATTTTTTTTGTAGTTAAGTTGACGAATCACAAGTAGAATGTTTGCCAGTCATCATGTTTTATCTATTTTACTAATTAAAATACACTTACTGGTAAGGAAACCACTGAACATCCAGTTGATCCAGCCTCCAATAACAATCATCGGCAACACATTGGTCACATTTCCCTTCAGCATGTCAGTCATCATTCCAGGGTCAGTCATAGGATTCTGAAATATTTGACAACAATTAATAGTAGTATGTATGTTGTATAGTAGGTCTCATTCTGTTATTTGTGGTTACCATGTAAATAAGGTGTGAGTTAATGTAGGCTAGTTGTTATCAATTACTTCAAGTATTGTAGAATAGCATTTCCTGAGTTTCATTTTCCTTGAATCTGTAGGAATGTGTTTGCAAAGTTCTCTTATTGGATTCAGACAAGTAGTTGTGAATAATATCAAAATCATTTAATATCTCTTCACAAACCTTAACTTAATAAATTTAGCTTTAAATATTAAAGCACAAAAGTTTGTGGGAGACTGTGTGTCTGCACTACATATACCTGCACAGCAGATCACCAGAATTAAAAGGTAATGTCAAAGGATGCAGATTATAATGTCAATGGATGGAGGGGAGAGGAAAATAAGATTAATATATGATTGATATTTATTTAATATGCAGGAAGACGTAATGAATGATATGGTAACAGCTGACAGGGAGAGAATAAAAATGTAAGATTTTTATTGTGCCAACTAAAAGAAACAAGGTACCTGGGCAAGCAAACAAAGATTCAATAACATTTAAACTATTGTCAATACGACATTGTGAGACATGACTTTGATTAGATTATAAGGAAGTAATTTTGGTTATCACCTTTGATTTTGAGCATTTTCCCCAACCATGTTGAAGTCAGCTTCAGTTGCACATGCAATTGAATACTTTGGTTGGTATTTTACACAGAGCAAATGTCATCACCTAGGAATCACTATTTGATAATGATCAAGCTAATAGATTGAACCATTACCTGGGAAGCGGCAGCCCTCTTCTGCACCTTGAAGTAACCAGTCTCTTCGTTGTTGAACCAATGGCGGCGCATCGCGAAAGACTGCCGCGGCAGGTACTTGCCGTTCTCGCGCAGTAAACGAGCGCGAATCATCACTTGACTAGAATTCAATTCAAATATGCATTAATGGGTACATGGGTCGCTGAACCGAATTTGTGTTCTTGAATAACATATTA
Organism: Noctua janthina; assembly: GCA_963576755.1. Taxonomy (NCBI): domain Eukaryota; kingdom Metazoa; phylum Arthropoda; class Insecta; order Lepidoptera; family Noctuidae; genus Noctua; species Noctua janthina. The sequence continues at coordinate 15,646,077 of OY755055.1, forward strand.
TTACATACCACTTGCAAAATTAAAAACTTGGTTCTATCCACCAAGTTTTAGGTAAATAGAAATTCAGAAGAACTATGAGTTTTTATTTAGAATAATTTGGAGGTTATTTATTCTAATAAAATTAATCGCTAAATTATGAACTGGTGCATCAAAATAACGTGAACTTAAAAATCATTATTTGCCATTACCTGTCTTGAACCTGGAGAAGCTCAATCTTCTTCTGAGAGGACAAAATGAGTGATACATAGTGCCGTACAATACCGACCAAGAAGGTGATGATAACGATGGGAAGGAAGACCCATAACCTTATATGTGGGTCTAGCAGTAATTCAGCCATTACTATAAACTTTAAAATACACTAACACTTATTCAGGTGAACAATAAAATTGATTAAAACTAAGGAAACATTCGCTAAATGACACCTCAATTAACGCAAAGTGACATTAGCATTTTTTATTGAAACTTGACAGTGACAGTCATCAAAAATCGTGTCTTTCAGCATGGCCGATAAGCCTATCGAATAGTCACCTTGGAAAAGCTAAACGGAATTCACAAATTAAATTACAATATTGCTTTTAGTATTTATTCTGTGATATTGCTCTCGCTAGAATAATATATATAAATAAATAAAAAGTAAATAAATAATAATTAAATAATGTAATTTAATTTGTAATGTTCTGTGATTACTTGGCAGATTTCTGAAAATAAATGAAATTGCCCTAGCACAATCAATTGCTACACAAGTACACAAATGTTTCAGGCCAGGAGGACACGGGCGAAAACCTAGTGTAATGCTCTGTGTCTTGTACTATATAGAGTATTATCTATGGCTCTGTGGCCAAGCCAGAAAGTATCAAAAACATGCACGAAGAGTCAAAATAAATAAAGTGCTGTTTTCACGATATTTACAAAGTCTATAAATAAACCGAAAAAAAATCAAATTCACTTCTTTAGGTACAATGATAGAAGAAAGTAATATATTTATCGCCTTATCGGGAATAAACTAATATTTTGTCAATATTATCAAATTAATATCTTTCGTTCGTAAAATGCCGCGCGCCAAAGCAAAAGTAGCTGCTAGCGGTGGTCTATCTAAGTTAACAGGAAAAAATATAAGTAATAATGATGAAAATATGAATGAGGTGAAGGAAAACGTAAAATCTAAGAGCTTTGAATTCAAAATTGAACCACCAGAATGGTCTGAAGATCAGCCAAGTCCGAGTAAGCTCGACTTGAGTCAGTTCAAATTTGAGAAGAAACCGCACGTTAAAATTGAATTTGAGAAGGATTCTCCAGAGAAAGAGGTACATAATCAATCTCCTTGTCAGCATTTTTAGTTATTGTTTTTCACTTTGAGATTCCTCCACTATTTACAGAAGACAGTAGATAATATTTTCAAAATTATGTTTTTCTGCAGGTTAAAAAAGGATTATGGGAGCCACCTAATTGGAAAGAGTTCCTGCTTAACTTGAGGAATATGAGATCTAACAATGATGCCCCAGTGGATACTATGGGCTGCCACATGAGCGGTGATGTAAAAGCGGCTCCAGAAGTAAGCTCTAAGAACACTTACACAATTTTTTCACTCAGATCGACTTTCAATCAAAATGTGATGTTTACTATCTCTCCTTGTACTCAAGCCAAAACACAGGTTTATACAAAAGCCCCATTGAAAACCACTTCTCCAATTTTCTGGGCAGTTTTTCCATTATTTCTTTCATTTCCTTTAAATGTCTTGTCCAGCTGTTATGTAGCAGCATTTCATACTTGTTTATTTGATTTGTTTATTTAATAAATAAGTCCATATTGTTCCACAGTTATTATTATTGCCTATGTCCAGCAGTAGTCGTCTTTCGGCTGAAATGATGATGATGATATTGTCCCACTGCAGAGCAAAGGGAAGGCCTACTCTCCTCACACATTGCCATCCTATAAATATGCACAATATGCCTCTACCAATCTAGAATGTAAACATAATAATAGATCCCAGATTCCATTCCCAATTTTTTCTAAGGATAATAATTATGTTTTCAGGTATACAGATATCATTGCTTGATATCATTAATGCTGTCAAGTCAGACAAAGGACCAAGTGACATTTGCAGCTATGGAGCGTCTTGTGGCAAGAGGGCTAACTGTAGACAATGTATTGAGTATGAGTGATGATGAACTGGGCAAGCTGATATACCCTGTTGGGTTTTGGAAGGTAAAACTTTAAGTCATCTTCATAGTCAGCTTACTACATGAAAACCTGCACACTTGATGATCTTATGACTGCACTAGAGAGTGGAGTTCGCATAGCTGAATTTTGGGTCAAATTTATTTATTAAAAAATTTAACATGTTAAGAAAAATAAAAACTGCTGCATTACATCTATCCAAAACGCTTAATTTTGCCTAGCTAAATTGACAAGAGCTTAAAGATTTTTATTTATAATTGAATAATGGTGTTTATTAAAACTTTTTAATATTTCAGACCAAAGTGAAGTACATAAAGAAAACTACTCAGACCCTGAAGGAGCAGTACAATGGAGACATACCAGACTCTGTGGACAAGCTGTGCAAGTTGACTGGTGTGGGGCCCAAGATGGCACACATCTGCATGCTGGTTGCTTGGGATAAAGTAACTGGGATTGGTAAGTTCAAACCAGTTCAAAGATCTCGACTCTTGGATTTATTTAACTTTATTGGCATTGTTCCTTAAAAGCAAAAAACATTTGTGTGAAAAAGTTGGAGGGAGAACTTTGCCCAGCTGTGAGACAATACAGGCTTGTTTGTTATTAGCTATTAGTGTTAATTATTAGCATTGTAACCTCTTGCAACTGTTTTCCACAGGTGTAGACACTCACGTTCATAGAATCAGCAATAGAATAGGCTGGGTGAAGAAGCCAACAAAAACTCCTGAAGATACGCGGAAATCATTGCAAACTTGGTTGCCTTTCGAACTTTGGAGTGAAGTTAACCACCTCTTAGTAGGATTTGGACAAACCATCTGCCTCCCTATAGGCCCAATGTGCCATGAATGTTTGAACAGGGACATCTGTCCCTCTAGTGGCCTAGGCAGAAAGAAATCCCCAAAGAAAACTCCAGTAAAAAAAGAGGTTAAAAGTGAAAATTCTGATGATGAGTATGATGTTAAGCCACCTAAAAGTAGAAAAGTTACACCAAGAAAGGAATTAAATGATGAAAACACAGGTTTTGAATCTAAGATTGGCAAGTTGACTGTTAAAACAGAAACTGATGAGAAGGAAAATAAAAAATCACCTCACAAAAGAAAAGTTACACCTAAGAAAGCTGAACAAGTTAACCCTGAAGATATAGATGATTTTGAAATGAAAACTGACCAAATGTCTGTTAAAGCAGCACCTAGGAAAAAAGTTACACCCAATAAACAAACTAAAGCTAAAGAAATTAATTCTCAAGATAATTTGGATGATTGTGATGTTAAAAATGATAATTTATCTGTTAAACCGGCACCTAAGAAGAAACTTACACCAAACAAGAAAGCAAAAGCAGAAGAAATTAACTCTAAAGTTAACTTTGATGTTAAAACTGCACCTAAGAAGAAAGAGACGCCAAATAAAAAAAAAGAAAAGGCGACTGACAAAAACACTAAGTCAGACAATGTAGAAGAAGAAATTGATAGCCAACAAAACATAAAGAACAAAAAAGTAGCCAAAAAACAAAATGTATCTGAAAATAGTGATGAGTCTAAAATTTAAGGAACCTACTACTGCTACTAGAAACACTAAAAGGAGTGTAGAAGCAAATGTACTTTTAGGCACAGATGGAAACAATACTTCCAAGCCTAAAAAATCTCCAATAACTCGTAAATCTCCAAGAAATAAAGAAGTAATCAATGAAACAGAAACTACTAATGAAAATTTTGGTAGTGCGGTGCAGAAAAAAACTTCAATAAATAAGAAGTGATATTGATTTTTATTAAGTTTGCACAATGCATGTTTTTTATGGCCATAAGTGCAGTTTTTTATGTAAGTTTTAGTGATACTTCCAGCCTAAGGTAAACTTTCATCAAGATCTTAGTTCACAAAATAATGATTGTAATAATTGTTTAAAAAAAAATTTTTGAGGGAATCAAGGGATGAGTAATTATGTAAAATGCCTCATTAGATATTGTTGTTTATTTTTTTATTAATGAATCTTATTATAATAGGAATAAATCAGTGTTTTCTTCTACCAGTTTGTTTCTTTGATTTGTTTTTTCTTAGGTCTGGTTTAGGTTTTCCTTGTCCTCTTTTTGGTTCTGGTTTTCCACCTTTTCCATGTCCTTTCCTTGGGTCTGATTTTGCTTTCATATGGCCTTTCTTTTGCGATGACTTCTTTTTGTTCTGAATTCTGTCTAGTTTGCTCTTCATTTGGAATACCTTGCTCTTTTGTATTTTCTTGGTTGCTTGTTTCTTGAGCATGTTTTTTATTTCTTTCTTTGTTTTTATTTTGTCGTCGTCTTCTTCCTCTGGTTCAGACTCTGCCTCTGCACTCTCTTCATCTGATCCCATTCCAGAAATTGTTGCTGCTTTTTGGTTGACTTTATCTATGCCTTTGTCATGATCTTTCTTAACTTTTTCTTTAGGTTTATTCTCACCTATTACCAGGTCTTTCTTCTGTAAAGTGTCTGCTGAGAGTTCAACTATTTTAACATTGACATCTTCATCTTCATATTCATCCTGAAGGAGTTGCTCTATGTCTGGAATGGGTCTGCTTGACACCACTAGCTTTTTGTAGGATTCTTTATTCTGAAACAAAATGAAATAGAATTAGGTTATAACAAGAGCAACGGACTTATTAGCACATGTTATTAATCAAGCTGCCTAAACTTTTCTGCTCTGAAGTTTGTACACCTATGATCATGTGTTGAAAACAATGAGTTTTGTTGGAAAGGCTAGCAATGTCCAGCCTTTTTTATACCAGCATCGTCACGCTTGTTATTCCTTATTTCATTGCATGTTGAATCTAACAGGATTAAAGCGTTCATAGTTCCGTGTTCAACATACCTCCTGTTTTATACGTTTCTTCTCCACTTTTAGAAGCGCTTTTAATTCCTCCTGTGCCTTCTTTTTTCTTTCTAATTTTCTTTTGCGGAATCCACATAGGAAATCTCTGAAAAATAAACAAAAACATTAGTTATCAGTTTTCACAACAACCGAGTGCATATGCTCAGACTGAGTTAGAAGCGATATATATGTATCTTACTTTCTCTTAGTTTCATCGAATACTAAGGTTACTTTCTTCTTTCCGTCTTTATTTTTCTTTCTCGCCATTTTAATCACAGTTTTTAGATTAAAGTATTTTAGCACGCTTCTGTGCCTAACCTAAAACTGCTTGTTGACAATGACAACTGTCGGACTGACATTGACAGATTCAGATACGTTTCGTTTAGTTGATCGAGAAATCATCCGCAAGGGCATAAAAACAAAACATTGTTTTCTTTTATTTTTCCACATAAAACCGTCAGTAATAAAGACCACTTTATTTCAATTTTTTTTATACGATTCTTTAATTACAATCATACAACAATAATGAAAAAATTATGTCTCGGTGAAGTATCGTCAAATTTTATTATCTGAAAATAATTCATTTATTTTTCTATCTATTAAGATTATAATGCATCGCCATTATCAACATTTTCTTTTCTGCAGCTTTAAATAGGCATTTCCTTTTGATTTTCACGTCGAATGGTGATAATAATCAACTAATAATTGCAAAAAATAACTCGTGCAATACTGTTTATCGCTCGATTTTTGGCACACAATCAAGAATTTTTGAAATCCTTGCAGGTGATTGGTGGAACTGCCCAATTAATTTTTTTTATCAGCTTCTTTTCCACCAATCAGCGCACAAGTCCACAATAAAGTCGGACTCATCAGCAGCATGGCTGTCAGTATAAATTTGAAGCTTGAACGATGCGCTTCCTCTCGTCACGTTGGTTTTTTTTGTTTGTGCATTTTGACGAAAATGATATCGTGTGTGATTTTGTGTGTCATAAATTATGGAAACCCTTGGGTGCAGTGACCTGATATCTGCCTTGTTACGCAAGGTGAGTGTTTAAATGTGATTGTAGTGTTTAAAACGAGAAGAAAGATTAAAATTATTCGTACTATCCATACCGAGCAGAGCAAAAATTGTGGCACAGAAAAATCAATCGTGATCTAGCTACGTATGAGGCTTTCGTCACGATTTAATTTGGTTAATCCAAGGTCACTTTCAGAGGTCTTAAATGTGAGCGCGAGTGCAATAATTGGAGTAATGAATACGATTGTGTTACCACGGCCATATGTTAACATGCGTGAAAGGATAGTGTTTGAAACGTACCGTTACCGTTCTCGTCGACAGTGTTTTGATCTACACGATCGTGTGATTTCCAACGAACGTGGAATTTGTATGCCAGCGATAGGGAAAGTTTGTAGGTATTCATAAAATGACATTTACTAGCAGGCCAGGGTATCGATGACATACAACATAAGCGAAAATATCTGCACGCGTGCATGTTTGAGACACCACATCAAATCAATGAAATGGTATTGATTTTTCTACACCTACTCGCCTCCCTCCCACTGGGGAATGATATGACATGTATGAATCTATTTGTTGATAAAGCACTCGAAAGTGTTTTTTTTTTGTGTCGCAGGGAAATATTACGGCAAGTGAGATGCAAAGTATGTTTGTTATTACCTTTCCTTCTAATGTTTTGTGGAATGGCTTTGTAAGTTTTGGTAAACATTTCCAATGTTTACAAATATTTGTGTAACAAGGAATTTCTTGGTTTTTGTTAAGGTAATTGTGAAAGTAAAACGAACATTTTGGATTTAATTAAAGGTTCACTGATTACAGTGAACCCAAAAAAAAAAAGTTGAGAAGGGTTTTGCCAGTATTTTCTTTGCCTTAAAAAGTAGCTAATTGTGTGGTTCATTTTTCAATCCAATATTTTGGTCATGTAATAAATTGACATTGTTGTAAGGTCACCCACAAAAACAAGTTATGTTTTTGTTCTAGATCCATCCAATCATAGTAAAATAATATGAGTTTTTAGCATCCTTTATTTATTTGTAACAGATTGATTATGATAATAAAATATTATAATGTTAAGCCTAGCAATAGTTGTGGCTATTTGCCACATCCACACCCTCTTACACACACACATCCTCTTATTTAGACACTAAGCGTAACGGTTACCCAAGTTTAAGAATACTGGTATGCAAAGCATAACCAAGAAATACAGAGGTCTGCACCATTCTTATTCTTTTCTATATGTAGCAATGAACCTTTTTTGGGAAATTCCTTAATTAATTAAGGATCCCAATGAAAGGAAAGAAATCAAGAGACTTAAAAAATTGTTATACAAGTTGAATAAATTTGTTGACTTGCCCAATATTCCTGAAGACAAATAATTAACAGATTTGTAGCAAATTATTATTATAATTTATGAATTACTATTTCATTGACAACAAGACAAAGACCTTAGATTCTCATTTCAAATTGAAGTTTAACACTTGGTAATAAGAGTTAGAATATTAACAGAAATAGTTGTGATATAATAGGAAAACCATCCGAGTAACCTTTAATTGATTAATTCACAAATAGTTTTTGAAACTTGTTTTTTTTTATAAAATTTATGAGTAGGTAGTTGTTCCTAAGTTTTCTTGATTCTATAATAACTTTCAAGTTTGTTGGTTCCTAAGTTTTCTTGATTCTATAATAACTTTCAAGTTTGTTGGTAGTTGTTCCTAAGTTTTATTGATTGTATAAAAACTTTCAAGTTTGTGGGTAGTTGTTCCTACGTTTTATTGATTGTATAAAAACTTTCAAGTTTGTAGGTAGTTGTTCCTAAGTTTTCTTGATTCTGTAATAACTTTCAAGTTTGTAGGTAGTTGTTCCTAAGTTTTCTTGATTCTGTAATAAGTTTGAAGGTAGTTGTTCCTAAGTTTTCTTGATTCTGTAATAACTTTGAAGTTTGAAGGTAGTTGTTCCTAAGTTTTCTTGATTCTGTAATAACTGTCAAGTTTGTAGGTAGTTGTTCCTAAGTTTTCTTGATTCTATAATAACTTTCAAGTTTGAAGGTAGTTGTTTCTAAGTTTTCTTGATTCTTTAAAAAACTTACAAGTTTGTACTGAATACCACTATCTTATTTTATCTAGATTAATGTGTGTGATTAGGTAAAGCAGTGTTGATAGCTTGATAACATAATGACATTGCTAGATTGCTTCATATTTTAGTTCCTGACCTCCTAAAGTTACAAGCTAATTCTAACTTCCAAATTACACTTTCGAGGTTTAACTTTGACATCAAAGAATGAATAGAGGCCTTTACTCAGCAGGGGACTTTATAGAATAAATTAATAACTTTGACAACTTTTTGTGACTCAGTATTTATTAATAATAATTAAATTACAGTGTAGTAAGTAATTAATAATATATTATTTCCATATGACCCCAATCTATTTAAGTCGCGAGTTAATATGCTTCTTTTGGGTTAGCTTGTTTCATCGTCAACCTTATATTTGTCCTCAGGACTAGATGGAGGTCAAGAGTAGGCCTATGTAATATAAAAAAAATAAAAATACGACTGGTTGGTTGAGTGATAGGAAAGCATGACTGCGGAGCATGGGGTTCTGGGTCGGGCAATACTATTGAATTTTTTCCATCAAGAATTTCTTAGTAGCCACCAAGGATTCTGGATTTGTGCCCAGTTGATGACATTAGGCTCGCTCCCTATTACATGGGACTTAAAACATAACTGGCTAAATGTGGGTGTATTACCTTTGTGCTGTGACTAACCCTTTGGGGATTACAGACGTGATGTTATGTTATGTTATTTCCATACAATGGAAAAATTCAAGATAATTATTATTGTTTACCGAGCATAAAATCATCTAGATCACCATCTATTTTTTTGCAGCAAATCTGATGTTGACTATTCTGCCTATGTCATGTTAAGTTGAGATTTTATCATGCTTTCTTTTATCTCCAAGATAATAATTACTGTTGGCATAAGCATGTTTTTCCATGTCATTATTGAAATAATCTCAAATGTAACAATTTAATCATGGATAACAAAGCACACAGTTCATTTGTTATCTGTCGTTATTTATAGGGTGTGCCCCTCTGGCTGTTAGATATTAGATTGGTGTTGCACCCACAAGGCCCACTTGTTTAAACCTGTATCTTTGCTTATCTAGAACTAAAGTGTAACTATAAATCTGAAGGAAAAATACCTGGTATTTGGTTTATTGCATCATTCAATGAAAAATTGTCTCTGGAAATGTTTAAAGCTATGATCTACAATATCATCATCATCTGCCTAGCCTTTTCCCAACTATGTTGGGGTCAGCTTCCAGTCTAACCGGACGCAGCTGAATACCAGTATTTTACATGGAGTGACTGCCTATCTGACCTCCACAACCCAGTTCGTACTGGGTAATAAGATACCCCTTGGTAAGACTGATTGTCAGACTTTCGAGCTATGATCTACAATAGCTCCTAATTTATATTATAATGTTGTCTCGTCAGTTACTTCATTACTGTCATCAAGAAATGCACTCAAAATAGGCAACTAAGTACCTACTGTTATATTAAAAGCAATTGTCAACATAATGTATGCAGATTTGCACTTGATACAATAACAAATAAACGTCGCAGGAGTTAATTTGAAAATTGATCAGTCATCTTAGTCAGTTTTTAATAAACGACCTTAGGGCGTTGTCGGGCGAAAGGGGACGACTGGAACTGTGTATATCTGGCTCAAGGGCACCTTAAGGGAGTGTGGACTTGCTTACGCACGCCACTATATCTAATTTTAGAACTATTGTACAACAGAACTGTGCATAAGTAGTAAAGTACAGCCAGGCGAAGAGATCAAGAGTATACAGTACACTATAACATAACTTTCAACTAAGCTTTAACCGACAAATTGTGGCTCGGCGTGGAGGGTAGTTTCTGGACGAAAATTATCGATGCGTCAAAATATTCAAAAATAAACAAAGGTCAAGTGCCCTGAATGGTGGAATGAATGAATAATTATCAACAGGCAATAACATCACTTGACCGCCGTTTAATTTTGACGTTTCAATCATTTTCGTTCCAGAAACCTGAAATGTGTGTCTAAAGTTCACAATATAAATATTAATAGTGTAGGGGAAAGATTAAAAATGTTGCCTGATAGCCCTCTGTGAGACTGTACAGACGCCAGCACATCGAGCTACCCGAAATTGTCAAATTTTCTCAATTAACCTTGAACCTAATGCTTCAGCGATAAAGTTGAAAATCTATTAAAGAAATTTGACAGATTGTAGTAGCTTGATGTGTGTCTGTACTAAAAGAGAACGCGTCGCGTACATCGTCGTAGGCCGTAGCCATATTTGGCGAAAGAGATAATACAAAGTCAAGCTTGCTTGCAAATATCAGATAGCGGGATATTTGTTCTGACCGGCCTCTTGGTCACGATGTTCGTGTTTACAAATCTCTAACTCATTCGCTTCGGAGATTTTGTGCTAACCCGATGCGGATAAGCAATCTCAGAGCGGCGTCTTTAGTTCGTATCAAATTGGATGAGGCGGGCGCAGGATCGTGGAGTTGGGTACAAGCAAAGAGAGACCTATACCAGGCAGCGGGTGAAGTGGACAGGATGTGTATGATGATCATCACATTCATCACGTGATCATGTCTTAGCTTTGCATGATAACCATACCTGTTATTCACCATCTTGCTTAAGAACATTTGAGCTATCTTATCGAACCGTATTTTTTACGATTTACGCTACTTGATAAATAGATAACACGTTGTTTTTATTTAAATCCTATCTAGATCAACTAAACACGTTTTACTATGTAGTTCGTTTCATTATTCTCGTCGTCATGGCCTTGTCGCAACTTATTTGGAGTCGACGCAGTATCTCCCCTATTCTAGCCGTCATCTCTTGAGATTAGTCATCCCCTTTCTATATCTTCACAAGATGCATCGTTTCTTTGATCATCCCCTACTCATAAAGCCATCCATATTCATAATCAAAACTTTCCTCAGCTGTACCTACCTTAGTTCATCACACTCCATCATTCGTCTCTCTACAGCAAACATCTCAAGGCACTTTTTGGAAAATAAGAGCGCCTTAGTATATTTTAGTTTTCGTTTCTCACTACCGTCTCTTTGTACCGTCTTGTTCACAACTTCACAAAAGTTATTAAACCGTAAACGTCAGTCAGGTCACCGCGGGGTCTGCTTCGACTAGGTCAAGGCGTCCATTTCCGTCACACCTAACTGCTAGACAAGTAGACACGCTCGCGAGTTTCGTGGGCTATAGATTGTACCTGACCTCTAAGATAAAAGAATCAATTTTTGAACATCATGCCAATTTTAGCGTGTTAATTATGGCTAAAATTACCATCTCTCCATCCCATAGATCATACTCGACGTTCACTACTCGACAAGTCTCAAGCATCACCATCTGGGCTGGCCATGTTTCCATCATCCAACGGATTCGATATGCAGTTCACAGCACCTTTGACACGGGCAAAGCTATTCAGTTTACTAATTCAACAATACCAAACTCAATAGTACATACTGAATATGTATCATACCTTTTGCAGATGCCCAGAAGGTGACTTTGTCTGGGGGTCGACTCTCGAACATCGGTTCAACGCACAAAGCCACATATGCGTCGTAGCTCTTTGACTTTTTATTCACATTCGTTCTAATCGAGTGGGCGATTGTTGGTCTTCTAAATGCGTGATGCTGATGACATCTACCGGAGTCATAACTCTTATCATTTTATCAACGTTTATTTATTAAATAAAACCTTATTCATGTCTAAATAACTACCTACGGCCACAGATAATATCATAAATAATGCTGGATGTGGGATTATATATCAGCTGAGATTTTCATAAATACATTATAATATGTGCGAATTTGAAATTTAATATATCCATGTAATCCTACTTGATGCTCTGAGATGACAAATATACCTGCAACAATATTAAAAGATGATGAAACTGTTACTACTTTACTATTAAGTACTGCTTGCTGCCGAGATGAGATACCTATGACTAAGACAACCAGTCCCGACTGTAGATTTGCTAACCCTCAAGAAGATTGTTGTTGTTGTGGAAATCCTTAGGATCTTAGCAAGTATTTATAAATACTTCGGTATCTAAAGGAGGTACTCTAATTTGTATATACAAGTGGTTGGCCTGTACTTTTGCAGATCCCATCTGCTAATACAAAACAACCAACCTCCCCCTAGATGAAAGATCTTCCTTCAGCGCTACTAGACTGCAAAATTAGAAACATGAGTAAAGCGCATGCCACACCGCCCGCTAGCGAGCCGGGCGAGCATCTTTTCATACTGTCTTCGATTCGGCTCTTTCGATAGTTCGCGGTGTGAATCAAGTATGAAAAGAGGTGAAACGATGCCTCGCTCTCTCGCTAGCTGGCGGTATGGCCTGCACTTTACTCATGTTTCTAATTTTGCAGTCTAAAGCGCTGGGAAGATTTTTCATCTAGCGGGAGGTGGTTGCTCTTATACAACTCAGCTCTAATTAGAAAAATACCAATTATTACAACAACTAATTATTCAAGTAATTGGTCGTCGTTTCCGCAAGGATAGAGCCACGTAACTCCAACATAATGCACTATATTGGAATCACATGGTTCGACACACCATCACAGCACACACACACAGGAAAGTAAGTATAATAATTACGCTCAATAAAACGGAAGCTAAGTCATATTAGCTATTATTATTCTTTAGGTGACACAAAAAAAAAACAGAAGTTTTGTCAGCTTCATTGTTTTACATTATGACTCAAGTTAAGCAATTTGTTAAACAAGGGGGGGTGTGAACATATAATAAACTACGTCACGTTTTAATTGCAGTTTGTTTTTGAGTCAATAACTGGCACAATACATTTATAGCCAACATACTTACCCGTTTAGAGAATAATATTTTCGCCAAAGGTTTCATGGCAAGATGCGTAGAATTTGAAACACCCAAAAAATATGGCATTTAGTATATTTTGCCTTTGTTCCAAGTTATTTGGGGTCTTTTTAGTATCTTTTTTTCTGAGTGAATTTTTTAACCTTCCATGGTCTACTTGGAGGTCCTACTAACTGCCTTCAAACCCAAGTGGTAAAATTCTATCCTAACCTCGTAAGTGGGGCTACCTCGACGGACCGGCGCGCGGCGGCAGCTGGATGTGGAGCTGTGTCTAAAACTATGTTTCACTCTTGCTGCCCTGTGTGTCCTAAAACAAGTAGTAAATTTGACCTTTTCTCTGCCACCAACGACAACGTGTGAGTGACGAAATTTTGGGCTAGGGTTTTTTTTTTTTTTTTACTGACCTTTGAATAGTAGGTCACATAAATCAGAGATGGCCAAGTTCATAAAGCAATAAGGAGTAAAAAGGTGTATGGGAGAGAATGCGTGAAAATTTATTGCATCCGCCCAATATAAACCTTGCACTTAGATTATTTTGGTCCTCTGTTATAAAATAAAGAAGCTAAACAAGTCTTAATTGGAGCGTGGGATATCAAGGCGACTAGTCATAAAGGAAATGTTAGAAGGGTTATTTTTGGCTGTGCTGAAATAATAGATGTAGGTACTTACTTCACTTTAAATAGGCGAGGAAAGGAATGCAGATTTAAACAAAAAACATCCTTGCCTGTTTTAAACCAGGATCTATTTTCGTTATTATTTCAGTATCATGAAGTTAGCTACAGGTTTTGCTTCGCACCAAAAACATACTGCACCTTACATTCGTAAATCTACTTTTTCGCGTCGATAGCAGAGGTCGCTTTGTTTACCTAAATCTACGTCTTCAGATGACATAAATACTAGCTTAAAAGAAAGTTTTATTAAAACGAGGTGTATTTACAGCCCAAGTACGATAACAGGGGCGATAAATGATTGGACCACAACTAGGTCGACTGCAACATATTATTACGCCAACGATAACATGACCCCAAAACCAATGTTGACATTTTTGGAACTGATTATCTCTGAAATCTTCTGGTAAACATCTTCCATTTATCAAACTGTTTATATGGTAAATATATCGTAACGGTTGCTCAAATTTCCGTAAAGCCCGATTTCCACCGAGGCAGAGACGAGCCTGAGAAGAGACTGACAAGAATCTACCAATCACACTGGTCGAAATCAGGAACCGAAAAGATTACGCGTATGGGGTGTTAATCGGGTTAATCAGCCTATAATAACGCACAGAGAGTAAACTTTTGTGGTACATTAAAAAAACCGGCCAAATGCGAGTCGTACTCACACGCACACAGGGTTCCGTAGCGCCAATCAATATAATAAAAATATTTTGAAGGGTCATTGATTCATTCAACGACAGAGCTGTGCAGTGTGCATGTGGTAATATACAGGGCGGGTATTATTTGAGTCTATCGACACGCAAAGAAGAAGAAGGAAAGCAAAACTAAATTTGTTTTTCATAGTATGTTAATGAAAAACAAAGTTACTGCTGCAGTTTAAGGAAAAAGTCCCATATCTCAAAAACTAAACATAAAATCTTATCAAACCAATTTTCATTGACTGTTTTTTTTACGATCAACAATTTTTCTGAATTTTCCTCTTTAGAAATTAGAGGTTACACACAGTTTACACACATTTTGGAAGTGTATCTTTCAAACGATTAACTTTGAGAAAAATGGTTTAAGGAACCTCCCGCACGTATAAGTTTGATGATTTTTTTTTGTGTCAGTCAGTTCCATGTATGGGAAGCCCCCCTTAATCTTTTTTTTTATATTTGTATAAAAATCGTAAAGCGGTTCACAGAATACATCTACCTACAAAGTTTCAACTGTTTAGTCCTAATAGTTTCGGAATAAAGTGGCTGTGATATACAGACAGACAGACATGACGAATCTATAAGGATTCTGTTTTGCCATTCGGCTACGGAACTCTAAAAATGCAAGAATGTGGCGGAATTAGCTCGCGCTCGGAGCTTTGACCCTTTCATTCTGGTTAATCAGCAATATTGAAATGGTTAACCCATATACATATTATAAGAGTTAACCCGTTTAATGGTTAATCAAACATATGGGTTACAGGTCTAACCGACCGATTAATTAGTCCCTGGTTGAAATCCACATCGCATCTTTCGTTTCTCCT
The DNA here is from genome assembly GCA_963576755.1 of Noctua janthina. Taxonomy (NCBI): domain Eukaryota; kingdom Metazoa; phylum Arthropoda; class Insecta; order Lepidoptera; family Noctuidae; genus Noctua; species Noctua janthina. The sequence continues at coordinate 15,661,213 of OY755055.1, forward strand.
GGGATTGAATCATGCATGTTTTCGTTCGTCTCCAATTTGTTGGAATACTTCATTGACCCGTTTAAGAGCTATGTGGATTGAACAATATCGTGTAGTGAAAGATCGTTGGCACTTGGCAGTTTGGCACATACACGCTGTAAAGATAAGACTGAGTGACTGATTACTAATTAATTAATGAAGATATCTTGCAATAATAAGCTTCTCGTCAGCATGCCGATGGCAATCTAAACTGTGTATGTACTTGACTGCGATCACACCTGATGGAAAGCGATGGATGAGGTCTATGATGGAATGAGCGTGCCCAGAAGATGCCTGTTCACTCTTGCTTTGAAGGCAGACGGGTTAAATGTGGGAGGGAACACAGATGCACTTAGCTAGAAGTATTAGCATTGTCAGGAGTTCAACTGTCAACATGCGTGTGTTCCTGACGTGGAAGAATGCAAGCAGGACGTCTTAATGCCACGATTCCAACGTTTGTGGAACAGCTCCATATTTGCAAACCAATTGGGCTTTGTGGTTCGTTAATGAGTTAATGCGGCTGAAATCTGAAAGGCCTCTCTTTGCTGGAGCCCAACTGCACGCTCCTGTGCTAGCCTAACCTCATCCACGGTTCACCCGCGATGACAATGCTTATTCAAATTGGTGAAAATACCTTACCCTACAGTTCTTAGATGTAGAAAATTGCACAGAACATTTTACAATATACCAAATATGTACATTAAAAAAAACTGAGAAGATTTTATCGAGGACGAAATAGAAAGGTTTTTATTATACATATATACATATTATGTATTCACAAAAAGAAGAGTAGGACAGTTGTCGCATATAAAACTTTTTTGAACATATTAGTTAGGTACGCTATCAAGCGTACCTAACTAATTTGTAATTGAGGTACAAATCAGTGTACCTCAATTGCAAAAGTTGTTATTTTTAAACAACATAATTATTGTAAACCCATTTTATTGTTTTGTGCCCGGTTGATAGCAATACGCTCGCCCCTTATTACATGGGACTTAAAACATAACTCCTGAAATGAGGGTATACTATTAGGTACACCTCTGCCTAACCCTTTGAGGATTACAGGCGTGATGTTATGCTATATTGTAAACAATTAATTCTTGTGTGATAAACAGATAAATTCGGAAAATCCGGCCAGATGATTTTAACGAAGGCCTATCGATTTCCCAGGTTCCGCTCGGCCACAAATAAATAGGTCGTGTATCAAGCCTGGACTGCATTGTTGGCTAGATTAGCATGGAGTGAACATCGCGGATCCGTGGTGTCAGACCAACGTTATCGTGCTGAATTTATTTTAGTTTCTTTTTTATTAAAAGTGTTTAATGTTTGTTTCAGGAGTGGAATTGCAAGTTGGGTTGATTAACAGACAGCATGACGTCCCGGTAAGTTAACCTTTCTTTGTTATTGTAATGAATAATGCATGTTGAGTGACCTTCAAAGTCCTGAAAGTGATGCCTCAGTCGATGTAGAGCGACGTGTTTTTGTGAAGTGCACAGTTTGCAGTTGTGCATTTGAGTTGCGATCGTAACACAAACATTAACGGAAACGGTTTTGTCTCATAGTTTTTTTTTTTTTAATAATATGATGTAAGTAGGTATACTTATATTATGTTGTTTTAATGTCGTGAGTAATAGTCATATCTGATGATGTAAGTATAGATGCTTTGTAAGTAAACGGCATAAAATGTTTGTACTTCCACGTCTTAGGGTCAAGCGTTCACGTTCTGTTAAGAATGACAACTAATTTACATAAAAATTATGAAATTACCAGAAGACGCAACTGTGGCGTCCGTGGTGAAAGGACATTTATACATATTATATGTATTTGTATATTATAATATACTTTTTATTCAGAACTTGGAATGTTGTTGAAATAATAATTATTCATGTTTTAATACATTGTATTTATATGTCCACTTCGCAAGTTAAAGTGTGACCTTTGTAATTTAATTCAGTTGTGTCCTTTTGCCGACAATGCTATTACCATTTCATTCACATGTTGTTTGTCTTTAGTTTCAAGATGACCCGAATTTATTCCGACTGCATTATCATAAACGAATGTTATTATATGAGTGAATATCGAATCGAAAGTCGCGATTATTGCGAATACCTCGCTGATGGTTACATTTGTATTGGTACCTGATGAACTATCGGAATCGCAATATTCGCAACCATGCGACACGATTAATGAATTATACCAAATAGCTTCGATCCGATTCTCCAAATATCGGATCATATCGTATCGTCCTCTGGTCTCCTACATTTAAAATTCGGGGAATTCTTTTGTACGCTATCTTTTTCCTCCTTTTTTATTATTTTATTCATGCAATTTATGACAACGTGGTACGATACGATCCATTCATTCCGAAAGCTTTACTTTCGTATCGATTCAAATTATCTGAGTATCCCATCGTGTTGTATCGATACTGCAATGTATGATGTATATGATCGGATCGTCATCACTGCTCACCGATGAATTTATGGTCAATGGAAAGTAAATGTACAGTGATGTCATAAGTTCTCAGGTTGATTTCCATTAATAGCTTACTAATGCCATGCATTCTCATCCGCTGCCAGTTATAGCGATAGAATTAAATATCTAATACGGTAGAGACAGGTCTTATGTAAAGTTTGTTAGCTAGTGTACATTAGAATTAACGTGTTTTATTGACTGAGATGTGCTCATGTGATTCACAGCGAGCAGGCACTATGTACTGTCTACAAAAGAAGCAAGTGTATTTTTTTTCTCCTAGAGGCCAGGGAAATATATTGATATTTCTATTGGACTGCTTACTAAATACATAATTAAAAGACTCGTGTAAAAGTCTTGACTGCGCCCAACACTCGCAGTCATACCATTGTCTAAAAGAAGTTGGAACTTAGTTACACGTCTACTCATATATTTGTTTGTTAGTAGTTCACCTACCTTGCCGTATTCATACAGTATTACATACAAACTTACAATGTTACATAACAACTGTACCTGTTGTTGTATGAAAGCAAACCATTTCTTATGCAATACGATGTTATACCATATTATTTTACGATCACAGGCTTTTATAGAACCAATAAAACGTTGGGGGTAATAAATTTTGTCCAATTTACCTAGTTTGATTAGATTAGAAGTAATTGCCCCCACGTATTACAAAAGCGGAATAGGAACCAAGTTATGTGGGGTGAGGTTCGATTCCGGCATGAGCAAAAAATGTGAAGGACTATACCTGCTGTAAGAATTTAAAAACACATATCGCCAAATTTCGACGTATTCTGTTGGATCAGGGGCCCTAGCACGAGGCCGTAAACGTAACGTAAATACGTCGATTTTAAAATTAAAAATAACAGTTTCACATAAAATATTTTAATATAATTTTATTCATATCTACAGATGATGCTGTGTGTGCTTGTTGCAAACAATTTAATTAAAATGCTATTGGATAATTGTATTTTCGATTCAAAAATTAACATTACGTTACGCTAGGGCCTCAGAATTTAATAGAGTACCTCAAAAAAACGAAATTAAGTCAACGCGACTTTCGTAACCTAATCGAACCTACACACCCACGTGACTGGAAAATTAATTTTCTTCGTAATTTCTTACTCATGCATGGTATTCCTCAGATGACCTTTACGAACGATCAACGTTATTATTGTTGACGTTAAATTAACTTCACTCGTGTGTGAAGGGTGTTTTACAACCGTCGCGGTGTTTTTATGTATTCGCCTGTAAAGTAGTAATTATTATAATATATTTTTTTCGAAAGAATGCATGTGATAATATTGTAAAGTGATGTTGGTAAAGACACGTTTTACTGGACATGTGAAGACCGTAATATTTGCGACGGTATTTGCTGTGCACATCTTGTACCGTTTTCGTTTAGACATGCGTATTTAGTACAACATTTCTAACAAGATTTTGGCAGTTTGAACATGATGCCAGTGCCTGAATTTAAAGTCTATAACTCCCGACATTTAGCGGGTTTAAAGTGTGTGATAATAATATTTTGATGAACGCTAGTCGCTAAGCAACGGGCTTATCTGAGAGGCAGCGCACCCGACCCGAATACTGTCCTACCGAATTTAGAACAACTCCAATTCGGATCGATCTCGGATATCGAATTTAGCTTCATATCGGACGGAAACAGTGCCTAAACAATCTTTTCCCGCAAATTCGGGGTTGTCGCCTTAGTGTTTATAAAAAAAATAAGTTATGGAATCTGGGGTTATTTTGCGGAAGTGTTTGTCGGTAAATGTTATCATTTATCGTCACAGACTCCCGCAAAATAACGCCTCCCTTCCGCAAATATATGCACGTGCGGTAGGGGCGATAATTATTATGCAAAATTGAACCATACTCTATTCTCGACACGAGTTTCGCCCCTTCTGCTAATTATCCACAAGAGTTGACTCGATGAGCGGTCGGGCGGTGCTGCATCCAAGCCTGCAGCTATTATTTGCGCAGTTAAAACTAAATAATTTACCATACCATTTCACTTTCAACGATGAAATTAACAAACGTATCTAATTATTCAGGTTAGACCGCCTGTTCGTCCTCCTGGAGGCGGGCGCGGGGCCGGCCACCCGGCGCGCCGCCGCCCGCCAACTCGGAGAGGTGCAGAAGGCGCACCCTGAGGAACTGCACCGGCTGCTCGGCAGGCTCATGACGCATCTGCGCTCGCCGGCCTGGGAGACCAGGGTTGCTGCTTCACAGGTGAATATATTTTTGATGAAGAAGCGTGGATGTATAATTAAAATTCGCTGTTCTACTAGTGGTGGAATATAGAATGAGGGAAAGGGTCCGTATATAGCCAAATTAGTTAGCAGTACTTGATCCCTTTACTATTTATCCCACTCCTATCCAAGTAAGATACGCCGTTCATTTGTTTACCAAGCGTAACGTAGAACAGCATGTAGCTTAGCTGCTGTGGAGAAGGAGCAGCGTCTCCACTTAAGGTGGAATCACCAGGGATGGCCGTAAAATTCAAAATTTTCTTACATTTTTTTTTTTAGACTGGAAGCCGAGCCCAACATGGTTGGGAAAAGGCTAGGCAGATGATGATGAATTCTGTAACTACGTACGTGTTACGGTCGCCAATTACATTTTGTTTCACATATAGCCTGAAACTGCCCTGCAAATTGCAAAAGTCTAAGAAAATATGATTTTAACAAAGAGAAACAAAGTTTAGTAGGTTCCACGTGTTGATAACAAAGAATGTATTCAAATCTTATCAGTCTGTTAATCTTTGTACAGTCTGTTTACGGAGTACATCTTACAAACGCTCATGAGTAATGTTTACGTTGAAAGGAAAAGTGAGGTTGCGAACTTAATTACTTGATGCAAGTTTGCGACTGCCGGATAATGTCGTGGAATTATTTCAAGTGCCACTGCTTGAGCTTAAGGGGGAAGCACCAGGGTAGCCCACGAAATTTTAAACTTTTACGTTCGGTCGCGAATCATATCTTAATCAACATACAACCTGACACTGACCTGTAAATTGCAAATAACGTAAGAAAATTTAAATTTCGCGGGCTACCCTAGCGCTTCCACCTTAAATGTACGTACATCTAAGTAATATGGGAATGAACTGTAAACTTAATTAACATAAAACAGCTATTTATAGTACACAGGCATTTTATTTATTCGCGCCTTACGGTATCATTGTCATTTCTTAATAATTGTACTAGCTATGAATTTGACTCGTTCTCATTGTATTCAAGCGCACGACAAATATAACAATTTGTTTTTGACAGCGCCTTCATTTTGTAGGAGCAAGAAAGAGCAAGAGGCTTGCGGTTAAGAGTTCTCAGTCATCCAGGAAAGTCTATATATTTATGTTTCACAGGTACACCGGTTGACATAGTTTCCCCTTTTCGAGACTTTCGGGCTGTCCTCCTACTGAATAGTCTAGCATATTTTCATATTCCTTTTTTGTTTTTTCATTCGGGATTCCGGCTTCCAAAGATAATTTCAATGGAGTTTTCCGGAGCAATTCAAAGGCCGGGCCTAATGAAAATGCTCGATACCGGGAGCGAAATTGAATAATATTTTCATGATTTTATTAACAAACGGGAATCCCACAATCTAAAATAAGTTTAATGGTTTTTCCAAGCTTTTGAATAATATATTTTTTGAAATAGCGATCGTGTTATTTTCAAATATTTATAGATCACATCATAAAGGATAATTTCAGTGGGAGGATTAGAATGTATATAGGCTATAAGAGTATGTTAATAAATTGAGATTTGGACAAGAGTATGATGATGATAAAGTGCTCATCATAAAGGTGAATGCCCAAATAACATAATTTGTCTAGTATTGTTTACGGTCCATTTATATTCATGGTTGAGGCATGGCTTACTGATGATACTGTCATGTTTAGTTTGACAAGCAACCGCATTATTGTGTCGCGTAATTGACTACATTGTTTCGAACGATTGAGAAATTAATGTACCTATTGACTGCGTTTGTGTGTATTCCGTGCACCGATGCGTAAACTATGCTGATAAGTTTTATATTGATTGCGGTTCCGTATTACTGTTATGGTCTACCCGCTACAATGTTTTACCTCGAATGGAACAATGTAGTTTACCATCTAGAAAAAAAATAAAGCTATTTCTCACACAGAAATAATTGCCTGTCTCTAGCTCAGGTATTTTTCCCAGTCTTTGCAATTCTCTGATGCATTATTGTAATCGATCTTCAATTGGCTTCACTTTTGTTCCTGTCTGCGCAAACTTGTCACCTTGAAGTCTTGACATTAAGATAAGTTATGCTTTTAACATTCTTGAGGAAATTGCTCGCCATGATTTCTATTAAAATATTTAGTGACATATTTTAAACGATTATTCTTGATCTTTGACTTGATGGTTCACAGGAGGACTCTTGGCACATTAACTTCCTATTATGCTCTTAATTCTGAACCAGCCACCTGCCAGCTTATTAAGGAAATTAATTCAAATTATTCGAAGACGATGAACTCGTACTAAGTGGCTAGAGTTTACTAAGACCTGCTAAGCACGTTTTAAATGTAATAAACGTTACTATCGAAGAAATAAATCACGTTTCATGCTTCGATTTCAACATGAAACCTTTAAAATTAGGTTATAAGAACTGCATCGTTACATTCACTGTTTCACACCTATTTATATCGAAAAACAACAATTGGTTATCAGTTGATTTGTATCGATTTGGTTCCATCTGATTGTAGCAAGGTTATGTAACGTAAAGTCCCTCCCTGGTATGACTAGAATAAGGCCCTCATTGTCGACACCTAAATAAATTCATAAATGTAATTGCATTGATTGAAAATCAGCGCTCTGTGCTGAACTGAGCGTTAGAAATCCAATACAACGCTTCTATTTAGGCATGCATGCAAGCAAGTATAAACAGTTGTAAGAGATGTCATGTCAGTGCCATGTCATCAAATCCTCATCTGTTTCAGTAATTGTTAAAAGATAGTTCAATCTTAGCAAAGTTAGTTTTAGTCATCCGTGCGTTATCAACGTTGCATTGAACCGATCCGTGTGCATTGTAAACATTAAGATAAAAGCTACAGCTCAGGCCATTTTAATACTATGAATTGATTTCACATCTGCATTGTTGTTGCACTGAAAGGGATTGACGCAGAATGTGCGCTTCGCAAAATGTGCACTTGACGCAAAATGTGCACTTCTCAAAATAGCACTTTTCAAAATGTGCACTTGTCAAAATGAGCACTTGTCAAAATGAGCACTTGTCAAAATGAGCACTTGTCAAAATGTGCACTTGTCGAAATGAGCACTTGTCAAAATGAGCACTACTCAAAATGAGTGTGAATTTTATCATAATGGGTCAAAATAAAAACCGTTTGCTTACCATTTTTTTTAAATTATTTTGCACGATTTTTAGCACTATAATTTCGCAAACGCAAAATGTGCACTTCTCAAAATGCGTCAAACCCCCCACTGAATTCAATGGAATTGCTTTTGTTTTATATTATTTTATTTATTCTTCGGCAATGAATAGGATGATTCTATTTTCCTGAATGTGTCTAAAGCTGACTTGGAGAACAGCTACGTCGAGTGTTTGAAAAACAAATTCTTCCTGAGCTTTGATACCAATGCATTGTGGTCATCGGTTTGGCTTTTTAATCACAAATCGCAGTTATTGTACTCAGATACACTGCTTACAGTCTTCCGATGGCATTCTCTGAATTCGTTTCTATTCAATAATAAAACTGAAGGATTACAAAGTGGACATGTGCATTTGCGTTTTCAAAGAGACTCTTCAATATCGCACTAACACATCGTAATTAATGCACCCCAAGAATCTCGATGACGAATGTTCCATCCGTTTTAGTTAGGATCTAAGATACACAAGGAGCACTTTATTAGCATTGGAGAGACAGCTCATCCTCTAAAGATAGCTAACTGATGTTTTGCAAATAAAGTCCTTTTGACGATGTTTTTGGTTTGCTAAAGTGAACCCATCGCCTTTCTGCCTTTGTCCCTTCTTTTTCTTCCTTTCTCCCCTGTCTATTGTCACGCTATCATTTACTCCTTTTTTTTCATGTTATTCCTCACACAATCCATCCATCATTTCTTTGGTCCTCCTCTCCCTCTCCATCCATCAACATTTGTATTCAAACCACGCAACAGATTTTGATGCGGTCTTCATCATCATTCAGAATGTATTTACGTGAATAATGCATTAATCATCATCTGCCTAGCCTTTTCCTAACTATGTTAGGGTCGGCTTCCAGTCTAACCGGATGCAGCTGAATACCAGTATTTTACATGGAGCGACTGCCTATCTGACCTCCACAACCCAGTTAGTACTGGGTAATACGATACCCCTTGGTAAGACTGGTTGTCAGACTTTTTGGGCCACTGACTACCTAACGACTGTCAAAGATCTACAAATGACAGCCGGGACCAACGGCTTAACGTGCTTTCCGAGGTACGGAGGAAACTCGGTATGTAATCGGTGGTCACCCATCCACAGACCAACCTAGGCAAGCACGGCTTAACCAAAGATTGACCCGAGCGGCCGTTATTATTTTCCACGAGTTTCTCGAAAAAGGTTTTTGTTAAGTTTCAAAGATCGTGTGAAGCCGGGGCGGCTTGCGTAAAAGTAAAAATTAAAAAAAAACCTTCTTTTCGTCTTTCAGAAGACTTAAATAACCGGGGGCCTTAATAAAATGCTGCAGCAGAATCATAATTGGATAATAATATGAATCGCGGTAAAATTCTTAAAATGGTCACAGACACACTTAATATTATGAATTGCAACGTATCATGTCATACCACGTATCGTTTCATATTCTTATCCATTTCTGTTTCTTCTAAATCGGCCATTTTATGCCCCATGTTTAGATTTAGTCGTTCATAAATATTTTACGAGTATGATCTGCGTCGTAGGATTTTACTTGCCCTTGAACAAAAGCAGTGAAGTTTGTTTACTACAAATTAAATATGTGATGTGGTAACATTTTCCTTATCCAGTATTTGCTTTGGCCATTGGTGCGTCAAAACAAATGATTAACAACGTTTCCGATCACGTACGACTAGGAAACCTTCAAGAAAGGTATCTTCTTGTTTCGTATGGTGGTACTGTAGTCACACTACTTACTGGATTGTTCTTGTCAAATTACATGGAAGTAGTGGATGGCCACGTTAATCGCGGCATCAGTGGCGTTTGTATGTCCTCTAAAGTGCACGGACACAAATATATTTAGCAGGTGGGCCATTGCTCTGCACGGCCGGCACGGTAGAAACGGATTTTGCCGACGGAATAATCGACAAAATGACAGACTTCTTTTGTTGATCTGTCATTTTGTCGATTCTTCTGTCGACAAAATTCGTTTCTACGGTGTCATGTTACGCATGCTGGTCGTAGAATCGGAAGGATTTTTAAGGATTATGTCGCCTTTTCTATAAACTTGGTAGTTAATGTTTTATGCTTGCTTCTCCTGGTGCTACGGATACACTGCTCTGCCATCTGGAAACGGCCATTTTGTGTGTATAATAAAAAAATAAAAGCATAAACAAGCTCTCTAGAACATCTTCTCCACAGAGAAAGCGAGTATACTTCGGAATGTGTTGGTTAGATTTTATTTATATAACAATGACGTATTATTGCTTATACACATATAAAATAGAATTTTAATCTGTTGCGTATTAATTAATTGTTTATTTTTGTAAATTATTTCGAGTAAATTAGCCTGGCGAAATTCTTGCCAAGTCTTCTTTTAATAGTATTGTTCGAATATAAAACATGATGATGTTTGAGTGCATAATGAAATTCAAATTACTAAACAAACAATACGGGTAATTAAATAATAGATAATGCTGTCGTACCAGCGACACAAAAGAGAATAAAAGATAATCATGATGAACAACAATACTGAAATAAAGTTGATTAGTTTCGAACTTGAAACCAAGATTTACAAATTGTATAAAAATGTCGTGCCTTAATTTCCAAACATTAATGTGAAACTTGAGCACATCTTGTTGCATGTAGTTGTATCAAAAAAACTTATATAATCCGAGAGATCAGGACCTTCTGGCAACAATTATTAACAAGACAGAAAAAGGTTAATTATTGGTTGACCCTGACCCAAACTGACTTTGTGTGGATAGAGCTGTGATGTCATGAATATGGGCATAACACACCCTGAATTTTCCTCCAAAGCGGAAACAGGCGGGAATCGATCACTTTGGTTGAAACATCGTGTCTCTTGTCTCTCCTGTGATTGGTCGAAACGTGCACGACTCCTCTCTGCTCCTGTCGTGTTCGTTTTGAGGAAAACTGGGCATGATAAGATATTTATTTTGCAAATATGGGTACAAACACGTTGAAATGCAAAAGTACAAAATACACTAGAGATGCTAAGTACATAACAATAAAGATAAACAATGTCAATACACAAAAATATTGATTGACTATACTTACAATTTAATTATGAAGAGCTTCAATAGTTATTTATATTATACACAATTATCCGTCAGTCACCTTTTTTTTTATTGGAATTCAATAAAAAATTAAATAAAAATTAAATGTCAAATTTTTCTAATTAACTATCATTATATAGGGTCTAACTATTCATACACGAAATATTTTCAGGGAATCATCTAACGGCTATAACAAAGCCATTTTAAGGGTTTTTTTTTTATCTGAGTATATTTTTTATAAAAAATAAATAATATAAAATTACTTGACCCACAAAATAAATACTGGCTCCTTATTTTTAAGCACATTACGCTAGTTTACTACGTTGTATTTACCTACTGTCTTTGGTAGAATATGGGAGAAAAGGTTTTATGCAAAAAAGTCTCAAAAAATTTTAGAATTATAATAATTTTGTAAAAAAAAAAACACTCAGATAATTTTTTTTTTCGTTGCTATTGCAACTTTACGACTTATAGAAGTTACTCTTAAAATATTTCGTGTATGAAAAGATAGACCTTATGTAAAGTAATCAAGAAATTCCTTTCTTCATTAAAAAATTCGTAACAATGATACTCAGTTGCTGAACGACAGAAAGGTAGCTATCGTAAAAGAGAACCCATGCAATTCATTTTGGTTCTATACTGTAAAATACCATTTAGCATATTAATATAATCAAGTAAAACAACATCATGTAAAAGGAAACAGTTTAAATTGAACTTAAAAAGGCCTGCTCATTATACGGTTATTAACTTTCTAATAAAGAAGAGCCAATCATTATTATAATATTATCCTGTATACTATGCAACAAATTGGATACTCAGATGCCCAGTCCGCGATAAAAGGGTACATTGTAACATAAAATTAGTGAAGCTTAATGATCTGAATAATATATTGCAATAAGCATCATGCTCTATAAACCTTGTTTCATATGTCCGGCTAATTATTTATTCATCTACTATAATTTACTACTAGAAAGAGCGGAAATTTACTTGTATTGCGTGTATGGGTAATAAAAAAATGTCAGGCTTCATAAAACGAGTATCTATCAGTTGCAGTGGCGAAGGTTCCATACAACTCGATTTCTACCGGATTCCCTAAGAAAAATGACAGTCAGAATTTCATATCACACTAAACATATGTCCTCCGGCTTACCTCAAAAATTTACTCTTCGCTACTGATCTGTATTGTGTAGCTAGTGTGAAAACGATCGATTTCATACTATTGTCTTCAGTTTTATATCTCGCATGGTTTCTTCGAACAAAAACTTGGCAGTACTTATAAAAAACGTGACGTACGTACCTATGTACAAGGCGACGTGACATGCTCGAGCTAGTTTTTTCTTGCACCTAACTAGTTATTTATGGCGTCCGATAAAAAAGTCCTTGTTGCAATTGTAAAAGGACACATTAGCAATTTCACACGGAACGGTCATGTCGTTGTTGTTACCTACTACCACAAATTTAATTTAAATAACGAGCTACACAGCATATATAGAATACAAAAATAGAATGACCAAATTAATAACAATTCTCAACGTAGCAGCACAGTATCTAGCACTTAATTAAGTTGTTGTATTTTTCCGTGTTTGCAGAAATATGCATGGAAAAATCTAGATTCATCAAATCATTGTTTACGGATACGTCGGTACTTAAAGAGATAAAGTTCATAAGTTCTTATTGACTCCACTTGACACTGTTCTTTATTCAATCTCGAATGTGTTATCAGTATCTCGTAGTGAAAAGCTATGACGCACGTCAGACAATAGAAGAATGATTAACTCGCTAACTTCTTGATGAGCTTACAAATAAACTTTACAGGAGAAAATTTAAGATGAGCGAGAAATGACCGCGGACAAGGCCGCTTTTGGCGTGACAGTTCATTCTCGCTACATTTTTTTGCCAATAATTCTCTGGGCACTTATTTGATTGAATCTAACTAAACACATAGGGCCGCCAATGAAATTGGACCTTGGATGGTTGGAACTCAGTATCGTTTCATATTCTTATCCATTTCTGTTTCTTCTAAATCGGCCATTTTATGCCCCATGTTTAGATTTAGTCGTTCATAAATATTTTACGAGTATGATCTGCGTCGTAGGATTTTACTTGCCCTTGAACAAAAGCAGTGAAGTTTGTTTACTACAAATTAAATATGTGATGTGGTAACATTTTCCTTATCCAGTATTTGCTTTGGCCATTGGTGCGTCAAAACAAATGATTAACAACGTTTCCGATCACGTACGACTAGGAAACCTTCAAGAAAGGTATCTTCTTGTTTCGTATGGTGGTACTGTAGTCACACTACTTACTGGATTGTTCTTGTCAAATTACATGGAAGTAGTGGATGGCCACGTTAATCGCGGCATCAGTGGCGTTTGTATGTCCTCTAAAGTGCACGGACACAAATATATTTAGCAGGTGGGCCATTGCTCTGCACGGCCGGCACGGTAGAAACGGATTTTGTCGACGGAATAATCGACAAAATGACAGACTTCTTTTGTTGATCTGTCATTTTGTCGATTCTTCTGTCGACAAAATTCGTTTCTACGGTGTCATGTTACGCATGCTGGTCGTAGAATCGGAAGGATTTTTAAGGATTATGTCGCCTTTTCTATAAACTTGGTAGTTAATGTTTTATGCTTGCTTCTCCTGGTGCTACGGATACACTGCTCTGCCATCTGGAAACGGCCATCTTGTGTGTATAATAAAAAAATAAAAGCATAAACAAGCTCTCTAGAACATCTTCTCCACAGACAAAGCGAGTATACTTCGGAATGTGTTGGTTAGATTTTATTTATATAACAATGACGTATTATTGCTTATACACATATAGAATAGAATTTTAATCTGTTGCGTATTAATTAATTGTTTATTTTTGTAAATTATTTCGAGTAAATTAGCCTGGCGAAATTCTTGCCAAGTCTTCTTTTAATAGTATTGTTCGAATATAAAACATGATGATGTTTGAGTGCATAATGAAATTCAAATTACTAAACAAACAATACGGGTAATTAAATAATAGATAATGCTGTCGTACCAGCGACACAAAAGAGAATAAAAGATAATCATGATGAACAACAATACTGAAATAAAGTTGATTAGTTTCGAACTTGAAACCAAGATTTACAAATTGTATAAAAATGTCGTGCCTTAATTTCCAAACATTAATGTGAAACTTGAGCACATCTTGTTGCATGTAGTTGTATCAAAAAAACTTATATAATCCGAGAGATCAGGACCTTCTGGCAACAATTATTAACAAGACAGAAAAAGGTTAATTATTGGTTGACCCTGACCCAAACTGACTTTGTGTGGATAGAGCTATGATGTCATGAATATGGGCATAACACACCCTGAATTTTCCTCCAAAGCGGAAACAGGCGGGAATCGATCACTTTGGTTGAAACATCGTGTCTCTTGTCTCTCCTGTGATTGGTCGAAACGTGCACGACTCCTCTCTGCTCCTGTCGTGTTCGTTTTGAGGAAAACTGGGCATGATAAGATATTTATTTTGCAAATATTGAAATGCAAAAGTACAAAATACACTACGAGATGCTAAGTACATAACAATAAAGATAAACAATGTCAATACACAAAAATATTGATTGACTAACTTACAATTTAATTATGAAGAGCTTCAATAGTTATTTATATTATACACAATTATCCGTCAGTCACCTTTTTTTTTATTGGAATTAAATAAAAAATAAAATAAAAATTAAATGTCAAATTTTTCTAATTAACTATCATTATATAGGGTCTAACTATTCTAACACGAAATATTTTCAGGGAATCATCTAACGGCTATAACAAAGCCATTTTAAGGGTTTTTTTTTTATCTGAGTATATTTTTTATAAAAAATAAATAATTTAAAATTACTTGACCCACAAAATAAATACTGGCTCCTTATTTTTAAGCACATTACGCTAGTTTACTACGTTGTATTTACCTACTGTCTTTGGTAGAATATGGGAGAAAAGGTTTTATGCAAAAAAGTCTCAAAAAATTTTAGAATTATAATAATTTTGTAAAAAAAAAAACACTCAGATAATTTTTTTTTTCGTTGCTATTGCAACTTTACGACTTATAGAAGTTACTCTTAAAATATTTCGTGTATGAAAAGATAGACCTTATGTAAAGTAATCAAGAAATTCCTTTCTTCATTAAAAAATTCGTCACAATGATACTCAGTTGCTGAACGACAGAAAGGTAGCTATCGTAAAAGACCATGCAATTCATTTTGGTTCTATACTGTAAATACCATTTAGCATATTAATATAATCAAGTAAAACAACATCATGTAAAAGGAAACAGTTTAAATTGTACTTAAAAAGGCCTGCTCATTATACGGTTATTAACTTTCTAATAAAGAAGAGCCAATCATTATTATAATATTATCCTGTATACTATGCAACAAATTGGATACTCAGATGCCCAGTCCGCGATAAAAGGGTACATTGTAACATAAAATTAGTGAAGCTTAATGATCTGAATAATATATTGCAATAAGCATCATGCTCTATAAACCTTGTTTCATATGTCCGGCTAATTATTTATTCATCTACTATAATTTACTACTAGAAAGAGCGGAAATTTACTTGTATTGCGTGTATGGGTAATAAAAAAATGTCAGGCTTCATAAAACGAGTATCTATCAGTTGCAGTGGCGAAGGTTCCATACAACTCGATTTCTACCGGATTCCCTAAGAAAAATGACAGTCAGAATTTCATATCACACTAAACATATGTCCTCCGGCTTACCTCAAAAATTTACTCTTCGCTACTGATCTGTATTGTGTAGCTAGTGTGAAAACGATCGATTTCATACTATTGTCTTCAGTTTTATATCTCGCATGGTTTCTTCGAACAAAAACTTGGCAGTACTTATAAAAAACGTGACGTACGTACCTATGTACAAGGCGACGTGACATGCTCGAGCTAGTTTTTTCTTGCACCTAACTAGTTATTTATGGCGTCCGATAAAAAAGTCCTTGTTGCAATTGTAAAAGGACACATTAGCAATTTCACACGGAACGGTCATGTCGTTGTTGTTACCTACTACCACAAATTTAATTTAAATAACGAGCTACACAGCATATATAGAATACAAAAATAGAATGACCAAATTAATAACAATTCTCAACGTAGCAGCACAGTATCTAGCACTTAATTAAGTTGTTGTATTTTTCCGTGTTTGCAGAAATATGCATGGAAAAATCTAGATTCATCAAATCATTGTTTACGGATACGTCGGTACTTAAAGAGATAAAGTTCATAAGTTCTTATTGACTCCACTTGACACTGTTCTTTATTCAATCTCGAATGTGTTATCAGTATCTCGTAGTGAAAAGCTATGACGCACGTCAGACAATAGAAGAATGATTAACTCGCTAACTTCTTGATGAGCTTACAAATAAACTTTACAGGAGAAAATTTAAGATGAGCGAGAAATGACCGCGGACAAGGCCGCTTTTGGCGTGACAGTTCATTCTCGCTACATTTTTTTGCCAATAATTCTCTGGGCACTTATTTGATTGAATCTAACTAAACACATAGGGCCGCCAATGAAATTGGACCTTGGATGGTTGGAACTCAGTATCGTTTCATATTCTTATCCATTTCTGTTTCTTCTAAATCGGCCATTTTATGCCCCATGTTTAGATTTAGTCGTTCATAAATATTTTACGAGTATGATCTGCGTCGTAGGATTTTACTTGCCCTTGAACAAAAGCAGTGAAGTTTGTTTACTACAAATTAAATATGTGATGTGGTAACATTTTCCTTATCCAGTATTTGCTTTGGCCATTGGTGCGTCAAAACAAATGATTAACAACGTTTCCGATCACGTACGACTAGGAAACCTTCAAGAAAGGTATCTTCTTGTTTCGTATGGTGGTACTGTAGTCACACTACTTACTGGATTGTTCTTGTCAAATTACATGGAAGTAGTGGATGGCCACGTTAATCGCGGCATCAGTGGCGTTTGTATGTCCTCTAAAGTGCACGGACACAAATATATTTAGCAGGTGGGCCATTGCTCTGCACGGCCGGCACGGTAGAAACGGATTTTGTCGACGGAATAATCGACAAAATGACAGACTTCTTTTGTTGATCTGTCATTTTGTCGATTCTTCTGTCGACAAAATTCGTTTCTACGGTGTCATGTTACGCATGCTGGTCGTAGAATCGGAAGGATTTTTAAGGATTATGTCGCCTTTTCTATAAACTTGGTAGTTAATGTTTTATGCTTGCTTCTCCTGGTGCTACGGATACACTGCTCTGCCATCTGGAAACGGCCATCTTGTGTGTATAATAAAAAAATAAAAGCATAAACAAGCTCTCTAGAACATCTTCTCCACAGAGAAAGCGAGTATACTTCGGAATGTGTTGGTTAGATTTTATTTATATAACAATGACGTATTATTGCTTATACACATATAGAATAGAATTTTAATCTGTTGCGTATTAATTAATTGTTAATTTTTTGTAAATTATTTCGAGTAGCCTGGCGAAATTCTTGCCAAGTCTTCTTTTAATAGTATTGTTCGAATATAAAACATGATGATGTTTGAGTGCATAATGAAATTCAAATTACTAAACAAACAATACGGGTAATTAAATAATAGATAATGCTGTCGTACCAGCGACACAAAAGAGAATAAAAGATAATCATGATGAACAACAATACTGAAATAAAGTTGATTAGTTTCGAACTTGAAACCAAGATTTACAAATTGTATAAAAATGTCGTGCCTTAATTTCCAAACATTAATGTGAAACTTGAGCACATCTTGTTGCATGTAGTTGTATCAAAAAAACTTATATAATCCGAGAGATCAGGACCTTCTGGCAACAATTATTAACAAGACAGAAAAAGGTTAATTATTGGTTGACCCTGACCCAAACTGACTTTGTGTGGATAGAGCTATGATGTCATGAATATGGGCATAACACACCCTGAATTTTCCTCCAAAGCGGAAACAGGCGGGAATCGATCACTTTGGTTGAAACATCGTGTCTCTTGTCTCTCCTGTGATTGGTCGAAACGTGCACGACTCCTCTCTGCTCCTGTCGTGTTCGTTTTGAGGAAAACTGGGCATGATAAGATATTTATTTTGCAAATATTGAAATGCAAAAGTACAAAATACACTACGAGATGCTAAGTACATAACAATAAAGATAAACAATGTCAATACACAAAAATATTGATTGACTAACTTACAATTTAATTATGAAGAGCTTCAATAGTTATTTATATTATACACAATTATCCGTCAGTCACCTTTTTTTTTATTGGAATTAAATAAAAAATAAAATAAAAATTAAATGTCAAATTTTTCTAATTAACTATCATTATATAGGGTCTAACTATTCTAACACGAAATATTTTCAGGGAATCATCTAACGGCTATAACAAAGCCATTTTAAGGGTTTTTTTTTTATCTGAGTATATTTTTTATAAAAAATAAATAATTTAAAATTACTTGACCCACAAAATAAATACTGGCTCCTTATTTTTAAGCACATTACGCTAGTTTACTACGTTGTATTTACCTACTGTCTTTGGTAGAATATGGGAGAAAAGGTTTTATGCAAAAAAGTCTCAAAAAATTTTAGAATTATAATAATTTTGTAAAAAAAAAAACACTCAGATAATTTTTTTTTTCGTTGCTATTGCAACTTTACGACTTATAGAAGTTACTCTTAAAATATTTCGTGTATGAAAAGATAGACCTTATGTAAAGTAATCAAGAAATTCCTTTCTTCATTAAAAAATTCGTCACAATGATACTCAGTTGCTGAACGACAGAAAGGTAGCTATCGTAAAAGACCATGCAATTCATTTTGGTTCTATACTGTAAATACCATTTAGCATATTAATATAATCAAGTAAAACAACATCATGTAAAAGGAAACAGTTTAAATTGTACTTAAAAAGGCCTGCTCATTATACGGTTATTAACTTTCTAATAAAGAAGAGCCAATCATTATTATAATATTATCCTGTATACTATGCAACAAATTGGATACTCAGATGCCCAGTCCGCGATAAAAGGGTACATTGTAACATAAAATTAGTGAAGCTTAATGATCTGAATAATATATTGCAATAAGCATCATGCTCTATAAACCTTGTTTCATATGTCCGGCTAATTATTTATTCATCTACTATAATTTACTACTAGAAAGAGCGGAAATTTACTTGTATTGCGTGTATGGGTAATAAAAAAATGTCAGGCTTCATAAAACGAGTATCTATCAGTTGCAGTGGCGAAGGTTCCATACAACTCGATTTCTACCGGATTCCCTAAGAAAAATGACAGTCAGAATTTCATATCACACTAAACATATGTCCTCCGGCTTACCTCAAAAATTTACTCTTCGCTACTGATCTGTATTGTGTAGCTAGTGTGAAAACGATCGATTTCATACTATTGTCTTCAGTTTTATATCTCGCATGGTTTCTTCGAACAAAAACTTGGCAGTACTTATAAAAAACGTGACGTACGTACCTATGTACAAGGCGACGTGACATGCTCGAGCTAGTTTTTTCTTGCACCTAACTAGTTATTTATGGCGTCCGATAAAAAAGTCCTTGTTGCAATTGTAAAAGGACACATTAGCAATTTCACACGGAACGGTCATGTCGTTGTTGTTACCTACTACCACAAATTTAATTTAAATAACGAGCTACACAGCATATATAGAATACAAAAATAGAATGACCAAATTAATAACAATTCTCAACGTAGCAGCACAGTATCTAGCACTTAATTAAGTTGTTGTATTTTTCCGTGTTTGCAGAAATATGCATGGAAAAATCTAGATTCATCAAATCATTGTTTACGGATACGTCGGTACTTAAAGAGATAAAGTTCATAAGTTCTTATTGACTCCACTTGACACTGTTCTTTATTCAATCTCGAATGTGTTATCAGTATCTCGTAGTGAAAAGCTATGACGCACGTCAGACAATAGAAGAATGATTAACTCGCTAACTTCTTGATGAGCTTACAAATAAACTTTACAGGAGAAAATTTAAGATGAGCGAGAAATGACCGCGGACAAGGCCGCTTTTGGCGTGACAGTTCATTCTCGCTACATTTTTTTGCCAATAATTCTCTGGGCACTTATTTGATTGAATCTAACTAAACACATAGGGCCGCCAATGAAATTGGACCTTGGATGGTTGGAACTCAGTATCGTTTCATATTCTTATCCATTTCTGTTTCTTCTAAATCGGCCATTTTATGCCCCATGTTTAGATTTAGTCGTTCATAAATATTTTACGAGTATGATCTGCGTCGTAGGATTTTACTTGCCCTTGAACAAAAGCAGTGAAGTTTGTTTACTACAAATTAAATATGTGATGTGGTAACATTTTCCTTATCCAGTATTTGCTTTGGCCATTGGTGCGTCAAAACAAATGATTAACAACGTTTCCGATCACGTACGACTAGGAAACCTTCAAGAAAGGTATCTTCTTGTTTCGTATGGTGGTACTGTAGTCACACTACTTACTGGATTGTTCTTGTCAAATTACATGGAAGTAGTGGATGGCCACGTTAATCGCGGCATCAGTGGCGTTTGTATGTCCTCTAAAGTGCACGGACACAAATATATTTAGCAGGTGGGCCATTGCTCTGCACGGCCGGCACGGTAGAAACGGATTTTGTCGACGGAATAATCGACAAAATGACAGACTTCTTTTGTTGATCTGTCATTTTGTCGATTCTTCTGTCGACAAAATTCGTTTCTACGGTGTCATGTTACGCATGCTGGTCGTAGAATCGGAAGGATTTTTAAGGATTATGTCGCCTTTTCTATAAACTTGGTAGTTAATGTTTTATGCTTGCTTCTCCTGGTGCTACGGATACACTGCTCTGCCATCTGGAAACGGCCATCTTGTGTGTATAATAAAAAAATAAAAGCATAAACAAGCTCTCTAGAACATCTTCTCCACAGACAAAGCGAGTATACTTCGGAATGTGTTGGTTAGATTTTATTTATATAACAATGACGTATTATTGCTTATACACATATAGAATAGAATTTTAATCTGTTGCGTATTAATTAATTGTTTATTTTTGTAAATTATTTCGAGTAGCCTGGCGAAATTCTTGCCAAGTCTTCTTTTAATAGTATTGTTCGAATATAAAACATGATGATGTTTGAGTGCATAATGAAATTCAAATTACTAAACAAACAATACGGGTAATTAAATAATAGATAATGCTGTCGTACCAGCGACACAAAAGAGAATAAAAGATAATCATGATGAACAACAATACTGAAATAAAGTTGATTAGTTTCGAACTTGAAACCAAGATTTACAAATTGTATAAAAATGTCGTGCCTTAATTTCCAAACATTAATGTGAAACTTGAGCACATCTTGTTGCATGTAGTTGTATCAAAAAAACTTATATAATCCGAGAGATCAGGACCTTCTGGCAACAATTATTAACAAGACAGAAAAAGGTTAATTATTGGTTGACCCTGACCCAAACTGACTTTGTGTGGATAGAGCTATGATGTCATGAATATGGGCATAACACACCCTGAATTTTCCTCCAAAGCGGAAACAGGCGGGAATCGATCACTTTGGTTGAAACATCGTGTCTCTTGTCTCTCCTGTGATTGGTCGAAACGTGCACGACTCCTCTCTGCTCCTGTCGTGTTCGTTTTGAGGAAAACTGGGCATGATAAGATATTTATTTTGCAAATATTGAAATGCAAAAGTACAAAATACACTACGAGATGCTAAGTACATAACAATAAAGATAAACAATGTCAATACACAAAAATATTGATTGACTAACTTACAATTTAATTATGAAGAGCTTCAATAGTTATTTATATTATACACAATTATCCGTCAGTCACCTTTTTTTTTATTGGAATTAAATAAAAAATAAAATAAAAATTAAATGTCAAATTTTTCTAATTAACTATCATTATATAGGGTCTAACTATTCTAACACGAAATATTTTCAGGGAATCATCTAACGGCTATAACAAAGCCATTTTAAGGGTTTTTTTTTATCTGAGTATATTTTTTATAAAAAATAAATAATTTAAAATTACTTGACCCACAAAATAAATACTGGCTCCTTATTTTTAAGCACATTACGCTAGTTTACTACGTTGTATTTACCTACTGTCTTTGGTAGAATATGGGAGAAAAGGTTTTATGCAAAAAAGTCTCAAAAAATTTTAGAATTATAATAATTTTGTAAAAAAAAAAACACTCAGATAATTTTTTTTTTCGTTGCTATTGCAACTTTACGACTTATAGAAGTTACTCTTAAAATATTTCGTGTATGAAAAGATAGACCTTATGTAAAGTAATCAAGAAATTCCTTTCTTCATTAAAAAATTCGTCACAATGATACTCAGTTGCTGAACGACAGAAAGGTAGCTATCGTAAAAGACCATGCAATTCATTTTGGTTCTATACTGTAAATACCATTTAGCATATTAATATAATCAAGTAAAACAACATCATGTAAAAGGAAACAGTTTAAATTGTACTTAAAAAGGCCTGCTCATTATACGGTTATTAACTTTCTAATAAAGAAGAGCCAATCATTATTATAATATTATCCTGTATACTATGCAACAAATTGGATACTCAGATGCCCAGTCCGCGATAAAAGGGTACATTGTAACATAAAATTAGTGAAGCTTAATGATCTGAATAATATATTGCAATAAGCATCATGCTCTATAAACCTTGTTTCATATGTCCGGCTAATTATTTATTCATCTACTATAATTTACTACTAGAAAGAGCGGAAATTTACTTGTATTGCGTGTATGGGTAATAAAAAAATGTCAGGCTTCATAAAACGAGTATCTATCAGTTGCAGTGGCGAAGGTTCCATACAACTCGATTTCTACCGGATTCCCTAAGAAAAATGACAGTCAGAATTTCATATCACACTAAACATATTTCCTCCGGCTTACCTCTTACAAAAATTTACTCTTCGCTACTGATCTGTATTGTGTAGCTAGTGTGAAAACGATCGATTTCATACTATTGTCTTCAGTTTTATATCTCGCATGGTTTCTTCGAACAAAAACTTGGCAGTACTTATAAAAAACGTGACGTACGTACCTATGTACAAGGCGACGTGACATGCTCGAGCTAGTTTTTTCTTGCACCT
This sequence comes from Noctua janthina, assembly GCA_963576755.1. Classification (NCBI taxonomy): domain Eukaryota; kingdom Metazoa; phylum Arthropoda; class Insecta; order Lepidoptera; family Noctuidae; genus Noctua; species Noctua janthina. The sequence continues at coordinate 15,684,326 of OY755055.1, forward strand.
AACTAGTTATTTATGGCGTCCGATAAAAAAGTCCTTGTTGCAATTGTAAAAGGACACATTAGCAATTTCACACGGAACGGTCATGTCGTTGTTGTTACCTACTACCACAAATTTAATTTAAATAACGAGCTACACAGCATATATAGAATACAAAAATAGAATGACCAAATTAATAACAATTCTCAACGTAGCAGCACAGTATCTAGCACTTAATTAAGTTGTTGTATTTTTCCGTGTTTGCAGAAATATGCATGGAAAAATCTAGATTCATCAAATCATTGTTTACGGATTCAATTCAATTCAATTCAATTTATTCACAAACAATTTACATTGTGTTTGAAAAAAAATAAAAATCATAGTATAAAAGTAAAAAAAAAAATACATTCAAAATTAAATTAACACAATCAAAAATTAGCAACATAATTATTATCTCACATCAAAATTCAAACCAATATCAATATCACGATCAAAAAACAATAAAAATATATTACAATAAATAAGTTCAAAAATATAATAAAATTATTCAAAGTCAACTTAATAAAATAAAAAATAACAATGTACTAAAATTATTCAATGTCAACTTAATTATATAATAAAAGTTCAATGTCCGCTTGTCATTTTAATAATAACATAACATACAAAAGGACAATAATATTAGTCGGCTCAGTAACATAAGACCTTACATAAGTTGACTGGGGAAAAACGCTTGGTCACAATATTACAGGTTGTCAACCGAGTAGAGACACTTATCCAGTAGAAATGCTTGAAGCTTAGTTTTAAATGAAGATGTATAAATTGAGGTTTTTAATTGTAATGGTAACCTATTGAATAATTGCACTGCTTGATATTGTGAACTCTGCTTCACAATCTTGAAATGAGGACTTATCTTATTTCTCAAATCTTTCCTACGTGTACTCTCTCTGACCAGTCTTTCCTCATCCGTCTCATATTCATATAAGTACTTTTTGAGATTAGTCAGAAGGACTGGAACGTAGAGACTGGGTACTGTAAGGATGTTTAAATCTAAGAAATGTGGACGGCAACTCTCTCTTTGGGAAATACGGGCAATGGTACGTATAGCTCTCTTCTGAAGGACAAAAGCTCGTTGGCAGTTATAATTGTAGCTGTTCCCCCAAAATTGAATGCTGTATCTTAATTTAGACTCAATTAGTGCGTGGTATACGATTTTTAAAAGTTTAATGTCAATTTCGTCTCTAAGGGTTCTTAACGCATAACACGCTGATGATATAGATGCATTAATGGCGGCTAGTTCCTTTTTCCAATTTAATGAGTGATCTATGTATACTCCCAAAAATTTAGCTTCTCTCACGAGTTCAATATTGTCGTCATTTAGTTTTATTTCCATGGTGTCTTTATTTCGAGCTGTTGTTTTAAATAAAATTACCTTTGTCTTTGTACTATTAATTTTTAACTTATTTACACTAAACCATGAATAAAGATAGCTTATTGCTGCATTAACTTTTTTTGCCAGTTCTTTTGTGCCATTTGCCCCAATAATGGCATTTGTTTCATCCGCAAAAACCACAAGTTGTATGTCTGGTAGAATTTTGTTTATATAATTTATTAAGTCATTGGTAAACAAAATAAACAACGTCGATACGTCGGTACTTGAAGAGATAAAGTTCATAAGTTCTTATTGACTCCACTTGACACTGTTCTTTATTCAATCTCGAATGTGTTATCAGTATCTCGTAGTGAAAAGCTATGACGCACGTCAGACAATAGAAGAATGATTAACTCGCTAACTTCTTGATGAGCTTACAAATAAACTTTACAGGAGAAAATTTAAGATGAGCGAGAAATGACCGCGGACAAGGCCGCTTTTGGCGTGACAGTTCATTATCGCTACATTTTTTTGCCAATAATTCTCTGGGCACTTATTTGATTGAATCTAACTAAACACATAGGGCCGCCAATGAAATTGGACCTTGGATGGTTGGAACTCAGTATCGAACTGATAAAATAAGGTTATAGGACGAAAATCCTTTCAATATGGGCATTCTCCTTTGGACAAAGTTATCTGCATGAAGACAGAACATAATTGATTTAGATTAAGTTTCTGTAGCCTGATAGAGTTTCTACAATCTTAATGCCGCTTTGTTTGACTGGTGATACCAATCAAACATGTTGAGATTACAGACTTCCAGACAGTACCCTGAGTAAACGGAACTCCCTGAAAATCATTGAATACATCGTGTATTATCTGGTGATAATATCTTCAGTAATCACTTGCGCTCCTCGAAGCCATACCTCAAAGCGTAGAATTACCTCTCCAAACACACCTATTGTCTTATTCGTCGAAAACACCTAACTTGTAACTGTTTACTTCACAGGCGGTGGAAGCGATCCTCGCAAATGTACCGGAGTGGCATCCGACACCGTTCACGGGCAAGAAAGGTTAGTAACTCAGACATTAAACTCGATACTTGCCATAATTATGTCGCTTGTGTTTTGACAACACTGACAACGACCTCTAGACATGGTTTGAGGTGATAGGTAATGGTTTAGACACACTAGTGGATGAATCAGTGGATGCAACAAAATTCCATCGGTCATTTCCGTAGCACGAATAATTTCTGATATCACACTGGCCGGACATCCGGAATTGAACACTGGATTCTGTGTGATAATTCCTTAAATTGCAAATCCCGTTGGCTGGTGGTTAGTGGTGATGAACATGGGCTGCATTTCGTTTTGTAAAAATAGCGTCCTGGAGATATGATGGGCTTCTGCGCTGCTAATATTTTACAGCCTTCGGATAGTTATTTCAGTGTTTTGTATGTCATAGTTTCTGGCTAGAAAGGGCCATATGAGTTGTCTACTAATCAAAAGTATGGAAGAAAAAGACATGCTGCGTCGAACCTGGATAAATTGGGATAAGGGCAGAAGAATTATTAATGATGTAGGTATGTGATAGATTCTGCCAAAGCACCAACGCAACCATGATACAGAAGGAATCCTTGTATCATAGTGTAACAGCGTGTTTAGTGATTAGCCTTACTCGGCAAGGGGACTGGCGCAAATTAGGTGTGTTTTATCACCCAGGCATAAACAGAGACATAAAAAGCAAACGAATTACGATTGATGTTCGGTTAACGTCTGTTTTAATTGCTTACTATTTGAAGGATGTTAACACAAAAACTATACTTAGTTATGTACCGAAACTGTCTGCTTTCATTTATATTACCTACTTATTATTTGCATTTTCGTTCGTTTATTTAACAGTTTAGAATTTTAATTAACGCTTGCAACCGCATGTTCCAGAGTGACGAAAGGTGGGTATACAGAACATGGGAGCGGTCCGTTTTTGTTCAAGGAGTGACTAAAAATTCTTTTGTCATTGTGCTTTTTCACCATAATGTTGAATAGTCACTTTGATGAATTGGGATCACAAGAGAATGATGATGAGTCACTTTCTTAGTCTAATCTTCCAGTAGATGTTCTGCAAATGAATAAAAACACTTCTTCTTTTTGATTGACGTGCAATTAACGTAATTGTTCCGACTTCAATACTTGCAAATTAGCCAGACAATCATTTGTATAATCAGTTAGTTGAAGGACAGGTTTCAGAACGGTACTATTATTAACTTATCACTTCAAATTCATTATTTAGCTTTTGTTAGGAGTTAATACTGCTCTTGATTTCGAATTTTATTTTTATTTTGGAGGGCGTTTACTGAAAATGTCGGAATAAAAAGAAAATAATTTAAATATTCTTATATCTGCCAGTAACATTTTCGGTCGGAGATTCACCTGACATGTTGACAACTTTTCATGTAACTTTTTAACTCCCGACGCAAAAAGAGGGGTGTTATAAGTTTGACCGCAATGTGTGTGTGTCTGTCTCTGGCACCGTAGCTCTTAAACGAGTGAACCGACTTGGATGCGTTTTTTTTTATTTGAAAGCTAGTTTCTTGGCGGTGGTTCTTAGATATGTTTTATGAAAATCGGTGCAGCCATTTACTTATGGGGAATGAAAGTGGGTATGAAAAATCGAATATTTTCAAATATACCCAAGTGGGGTATCAAATGAAAGTGCATGATGTGTATATTATAATTAGACATGTTTTATCAAAACCGGCTCAGCCATTTTATTGACTTTGCAAATGTTTATTCGCTTTTCTTTGTTACGATGGGGGTTTTTTAAATTTAATTTTATGTTATGAACTGATTTCTAGAACGAAGTTTCAAATATGGATGACATGTCACCTGTTCTAAAATCTGCTGGTTTTATCCACAAAGCTAACTAATCAAGCCACAAATAATATTTAAGCCGTCCATTCTCTTGACAAATGATGCTGTGTTGAACAATGATTACTGTTTATTATTCACTTAAGTTCTAAGTGAATGCCTTGTTTAGTTTGTGAGTTATGTGAGTTGACACAGATACCAAACCAAACTGTCCAGGCGCTAGGCGGTTGCCTTTGTAGCTTTGACCCAAAGGGCCAAACGTTATAACTTCTTCTACTTATGACGACATTGATTGATTTATGAAGCTACATTTCCAATAAGGTTAAGCTGACTTTGCATTATATAGGATTCCCGTACGATGAAAGGTCAGCTTATTTTGGAAAAGTTAAACTTGACATCATACGTACCAATTAGCCAGACTCGACTTTGCTGAGTACAGAGCCAAAAGGCTCATTGGTGACGATAAGCTGGTGGGTACCAAGCTTACATGGCCTGGCCCACCGCTGCAAAGTTGCATGCTTGTCGGTCTTTTACAGACTGTACTTCGGCGAGTGTGCCCAAGAGCTCCACTAGCTCAGACCGCCATCTTCCTTCTTCCATCCGTAGGCCGCTTTGCTACATTTTTTATTATGCGCACAGACAAGGAGTGGAATTTCTTGCATGCGCAGTGTTCCCAAGTTCATATAACCAGAATCTATTTAAGTCGCGAGTTAATAGGCTTCTTTTGGATTAGCTCGTTCCATCGTCGATCTCATCTCGTACAAGATTTAGGGTTAAGAGTGGACCCATTAAATATTTAAAAAAAAATCGGTTTAGGACGAGTGTTTAATTTTGTCTGACCATTGGTAATGTAATGCCGATAAATAGATTCGCTTAGGGCACATCAAGGAGTTTTAGGGGCTCTCTGAATATCACAAACAAAGCTTTTTGTTGTGTCTCCATAACGAAGTTCTTCCTTCTGAAATTAATATTTTATAAACATGTTTACCAAAACCAACCTCAGTTCGACCTAAGAATGACGCACACTATTCATACTTTAGGCATTAAGTTGCTATTTCCAGTCGGACTTGGTGAAATGAAGATAGCATACCAAAATAAATTCGTATGTCTGCCCTTGGTTCAGAACTCGTGCAAATCAAATTATTCAAAGGAATGAACGGATGCATCCGTTCTTCGTCCGGATCCTTTGCTTCATTTCATTGTTGACTTATGATCTGAGTCATAAAGCTATTATCATTCCAATCATTCTTACCAAAGGGAATCGTGATATCCAGTAACGCAGATAGGCAGTAGCTTCATTTAAAATACTGGCTGTATCTGGCTAGACTGGACCAACCCTAAAATTTGGGAAAAAAAAAGGCTAGGCATATCTGGTACAAGTTCTGACCCTTTGGATTTATACTCTGTTCTGTTTACAAATCATCATCATCCGCCTCATCCCTTATGTACCAAGTTTTTCTGGTCTGCGCGAGTCCACTTAACCAGGGTAGTATTGTTTTAATGTCACTCCAGTGTGAAATGCAGCTATGGAAGACGTCTTTTCTTTTTTTTTTTCGGATGAGAGGTCATCAAATGACCCCCCCCCCACTCTGGGCGGAGCGGAAGGGAGTGTCAGACTTGTACTGACTAAAACCCATCCATGTTCCTTCTTTGCCCTTTGTGTTCCAGGGCCACGGTATCTCTTTCGAACGGTCCCGCAGCCCTGGAAGGCATCGGCCTATGCGGACCCCTACTTAATTGTCAGCATCTCTTTGAGGCGCACGTGGAAGTCGTTTGCGCCATCTCTTTCCCACTCTGGAATAAAATTAAAACAATACTGTTTTAAAACGTCATGATAGGCCACCAGTTCTCAGCCCGCGATCTTTTGAATGTCATCAAAGCATTTGTGGTTCTGCCTAGCCTACACTACTACACTTATAGAATTACTGAGTCACAATACTATATTAAATATCATTTTCGAGATTCATTGCTGCACTTATCCGGGTAACTTGACATATTGATGTACACAATTATTATCTTATCTCATTTCGCAAGATGACGGACCTGAATGAACCGGAACTTATTATTCTTTCGTTTAGGTTCTTGGTATTTTGTTATGCATCATCATATATCACACATATCATGTAACATCACGCCTGCAATCCAAGGGTTAAGCACAGGTAACATACGGTATCCCCAAATTTCGCCAGTTATGTTTAGGTCCTATGTTAATAATAGGCGAGCCAATTGCCATCAACCGGGCACAACTCTACACTCCATGGCTGCCACTGAGAAGTTCCTGATGGAAAAACCCTGACACTTGCCCTTCTTGGGAATCCAATCCAGGACCTCCTGCTAAGCAGCCCCGTTTGCGATCACTACACCATTTTTTATGCATAATGATGACGTTTCTGCTGATATGTGGTTAAGTAGGTACTTACTATAGGTCGTTTAAGATGTTTTGTGTCACGTAGTAAGGTGATCTTAGCGTCCGTCATTCTATCTGGCAGCCCCGTTTGCGATCACTACACCATTTTTTATGCATCATGATGACGTTTCTGCTGATATGTGGTTAAGTAGGTACTTACTATAGGTCGTTTAAGATGTTTTGTGTCACGTAGTAAGGTGATCTTAGCGTCCGTCATTCTATCTGGCAGCCCCGTTTGCGATCACTACACCATTTTTTATGCATCATGATGACGTTTCTGCTGATATGTGGTTAAGTAGGTACTTACTATAGGTCGTTTAAGATGTTTTGTGTCACGTAGTAAGGTGATCTTAGCGTCCGTCATTCTATCTGGCAGCCCCGTTTGCGATCACTACACCATTTTTTATGCATCATGATGACGTTTCTGCTGATATGTGGTTAAGTAGGTACTTACTATAGGTCGTTTAAGATGTTTTGTGTCACGTAGTAAGGTGATCTTAGCGTCCGTCATTCTATCTGCACGTGTATTGGCGTAGCACGAAAAACTACTTTGTCATTCATGTTATTTGTTTTCATTTAGTTCTGTATGAATATAGTGCCGAACTTAGTCGCTTGAACTATAATAGCACGCCTTATGTAATCCCCGAAGGATAAGTCTACCTATAGTAGTTCCATGTGATGAGGTGCGAGCCTATTGCCATCAACAAGGCACAACTCCAGATTCCTGGCTGCTTCTGGTGGAAAACTTAAAACTCGCTTTTAGTGTTTTCACTTATTCACTGACATTTACTATGCTGATTCGGCGCTGACATTGAAAGAATAAAACCCGCTAATGTTTACACATTCTACTCTTGTATTTTCATTAACAACCAGTTTTTTATTTATAAAACAATTTAGCATTTAATGACATTATAAGTCTTTATTGAGTTAAGAACCGATTAAGCAATTACGAACAATAAAAACACATCCTCGTTTTCACTAAGATTACCATTGACCACATCACAGCAAAATGAAAAAAACAACGCTTTGCGCGTAACGCGTTGAGAGTTCAAATTCCAATAGTGCAAAAATATTAGTATGACCGGGCAACAGGGGCGCATAATAAAAGCTTTTATTTGCTGAATTGGATGAATTGCTTCTATTGTGTGGTGGAGGAGGAAAATAAAAACGTCGCACTGTGATAACATAGCACACAGACTTCCTCTCTATTGATAACGAATTACATTTTAATGTACACATTCATGTCTGTGATTAGCTTTGACTTGAATGAAGTTTGTTGTAAGTGGTTAGGCTGGTTACTACTTGAATCCACGTGATGATTAAGTACCTATGTCGAGAGAGGGATTACATTAGATACCATAAAGCGGCAATTAAATCATCATCATTTTCAGGCAGTTCTGAGTTGAAGTCAATATTTTAGCAACCATATCTGAAGTGTAGGTAACCTGCTACCCCCGCTGCTGCTACTGCTGCTGCTACAGCTGCTGCTTCTGCTGCTGCTGAACCCGTCCTAATAATATATCATGCTATTGGTGTCACAGTACTCACAGTGCTGGGCAATGGCCTCCCTCTACACTTTCTCTCTTTTCGCGGTTGGTTGAAATATCCTGTGCTTTTTAAAAGACTCCGTGCCATCTTAGAATAAGTTTTTATTAACTGGATTCACCCACTGTTCAGTTATAGGCTTCTCTTTTCTTCTGCCATTATTCCCAGTTTATTTTGGCCTCCATGCAGTTGTTGGTCGTAACGCTATACAGGGTTACCAAGTATTCAGTACATCATAATTGGAATAATACCTCATCTCTGTCCTCTGGACTAGATTGAGGTCAAGAGTAAGCACATTCATTATAAAAAAAAAAAACAACATCATCCATAACATCACCGATCATTCCCACATAGAAATTTCTTGTCAACGGTTTTAGAAAAAAAACAACTGTTCCATACATTAAATCATTCGTTCAAATTAGGCAAAGAATCAGCATTTTAGAACGTCTGGAAAACATAAGACCGTCTCCCAAAACACCCACTTCTCGCTACTTTCTAGGGTTGTATCTAAGGAGAAGAGGCGGACCAAATCCTCGGCAACACATCTTCTGTCTAAAATCATCTGTCAAGTTAGAAGAACTTCAACCCACCGGACACTTGCGTAGCTTTAGTTTGTCAAAACAGAACGACAATCTAACTGTCGCTAAACTGTTCATTATAACTGCATATTTTGTGTACTGTAGGCGGAGACTAGAAACGCTATTCCATTTGCTAGTAAACAGCCTTTCCCTTAGTCAACCTTAAGGTGTGGTGTCTGAGCAGCTGTTTTTATTGACCAGGCTTTGTGGAGTTGCGTTATACATTCCAATAATACCCTTAACGATGCCGAAAGGCACTTTCTCGCCGTCATTGCGATGGGTTTTTTGTTCTGGATCATACCTTCTAGTTGCGAACATTTCAAAGTTTCAAATTTTCCTCCATGTTTTAAAGTTATAACTTTAAATACCTCTACCGTAAACCATGATGATCCCCAGCACTAATCTTTGCGTAGAGTGACTTAGTTTGATGTACAGAATGCTTGAATAACGGATTCGTGAAAAAAAAAAAAGGGTCGATTAACACCTTGTATTAACGAAAACTGTGATGGAAGTTTTTTTTTTTGTAGAAGATAAATCAGCGTATTTAGGGGAGGTAGCTTGTGTCAGTCCGATACATTTTATGACTACCTTTATCGATTTATGGATTTATTTGATGCTACTCCTCTTCTCGCCAATTAACGACAAAGCCATCCAAGGGCGTCCCGCCATCTTCTTCTCGGTCAAATTCAATTATATCACTGAATTTGTTAGTCATGAAATTGAACACGTGTATAAAATACTGGCTGGGCTTCTAATAATATTATGAACTGTGGTACATGTCAAACGTTTTCCATAATCCATGCTCATATTATAAAATATGCGCAAGTAAATCTGTTTGTAACCTTTTGACGCCTTATCGGCTGAACATATTCGAATGGGCACAATAGATCGGAGTTGACCAGTGTTGGACATAAAATACTATAGTACATGGAATACTTTCCCGTGATATAATTTCCGAGCTCCAAGCGGGTGGAACCGCGGACAAATTCTAGTAATATTTTATTAATAAGGAGTTGCGTCAAAAGTTCAAAACAAAGCGTTGTTTTGTCGGCAGTATGAGAGTGCGGATTAGTAATCTCGATATTGTGGAGTTGATTATATTGGTATCTAATTATAACCGCACATGCTACTGCTACGTGCTGTTTGAGAGCAAATCTATGTTATTGTTATTGAAGGAAACTCAAATAATATAGTTCTGGGAATACACAAAGGAAATAAGGATTTATCCACGAAACACATATTATGTTGATGAAATTCAGTACTAGAATTTACTAATTATCATATCTGCCTACCCTCAAATCAAATCATTTATTTTGCTTGAATATGAGTGGGTACACATAAGGATGAAACACAACAAATATAGCTCAGGACCATATCCTACCCTAACAGGTGTGCAAAACTAGTACATATTATAATTTAAATTTAATAAATTTGGAATGTTAATAATTAAAACAAATGACACTTTACATAAATTACATTACGACGTCAAAAATTAAATTAATTACATTTATCATTTCAGTCAGGGATACAGAGATGTCAATTATCAATTTAAATTCTTATCAGTCAAAAAAATCGTTAATTGAGTAATAACATTTATTAATTAATAGTTCTGTCAATCCCTGTCCCTTTCTCAACTATGTAGGGGTCGGTATCCAGTCTTACCGGATGCAGCTGATTACTAGTATTGTACATGGCGCCTATCTGACCTCTATAACTAACAATACCCGCAACTCCACCAGTGGCAAGTCTGGTTGTCTGTCTTTCGGGCTTCTGATACTCGTAACGACTGTCAAAGATCTACCTACCAATGATAACCGGGCCTATCTGCTTAACTTGCTTCCTGAGGCACAGAGCGTCACGGTATGTTAGAGATAGTTACCCACTGACTGACCAACCTGGGCAAGCGTTGCTTACCCGTCAACTTCAACCCATGCGGCTTTTACTATTCCACCATAAACCCCTCTATTCATTCTCCTGCCTTCATCCCAATTTAGCATCTCTTTTTCTTCCATACTTCTCTTTTAACCGTCATCTCTGCAGTCTCCTCCTTTCTAGCCATATTATCCTTCACATAGTCCCTCCATCGTTTCTTTGGTTTTCCTCTACTCTTACAGCCTCTACAATGATTTACACTCAACATTTTGCTCATTCATTTTCGAAAACAAAAAGATATCTAATGATCATGTAAAACGATCTTATATTTTGTTGTTTTATACATGACTATGCCAAATCGAGTTTGCATTCTGGTGATAAGACATTATAATTACATTCAAAGGTTATCGCACAAAATCCCGCGCCAGCGCAGCATCTGGCTGCAGGGAAAGTAATGTTCCAAGCGAGTTTTATTTGTATAGCTCATCGAATTGAAAGCGGTCTCGTAGATTGCATCGTTACTGATTTTCTCCTTACAGATTTATATCGGTTTCTTTTCTTTCATATTAAAATGATTTCTGGCTAATAAAATACGTGTGCAGCGTATGTGTGTTATATTTAGCATTAGCTATTTTCGCGGCTTCGCTCCAAAGGAACGTACTTCCGGAATCAAAATGTTATAGTATCCTATATCCGTATCCGTAGTAAGAACCGGGATTTACTATGGCACCGGAACCGGTTCTGCATTCCCTACCTAATCCAGGTCATGGTCTACCTTCAAACTTAATTTCATCAAAAATGTTCTGCCATTAAGGCGTGTTTACTTACAGACTCAGTTCCTTCTATATTTCTATTATTAGTATGGACTGAGCTGTAAATGTCACTAGATTAGTTGTTTGTGCCTTCAAAACCTGATCGACTCGACCGGTCAGTGAATCTGTTGTCAAAACTCACGTGATGTGATCGTGCTAGATTAAAACATAAAAAGTAAAATGTTTGTGATGTACTAGTCAAGGCTTTCCTGCTCCCCTTACGACTTCTTTGTTATTGAGACAATTGACGATTATCAGTCGCGTCCTGGCACCACTAAATAGATTTTCAGGAACTAGCTAGTGCCGATGAGGCCCGTTTTTGGGGACACTCCCATCTTCCCATGTAATTATGCCGTTAAAAAATGCTGTATTATCAGCCTAATTTGAATAAAGGTTCTTCTTATTGTGGGAAATGCTCATTATAATAATTTGTTTGAACAGAAGAGAAGACCGAGCCAGAAGACAGCGGGCGCCTAAGCTGCGAGACGTTCGATATCAAGCGAGTGTTGCAGCATGGCGCACACCTCATGGGTTCCGAGGGTAACGAGTACGACCTGGACGAGGAGCCCCTCAACGCTGCAGGTAAACACCATCATCATCATCTAAAGCCCGACTTCACCTACCGCTGAGTATTGTGCGCACCTTGTATGTGTCAATTTTCACGCCAGCCTCGTCCAGGTTTTATCCGCGATGGCGCGATGGCAGCTATGTTGACACTACTTCTCTTTCCATTCCTTGAATGCCACTCGGTCACAGCTTTGCTCCACCTGGCCTTACTAGGTGTACCATTGCATAATCACGGTAGGTAATTACGGTAGGAAAAATATACTGTACGAAGGAGTAGAGTTGTATAATAAATTACCTAATGACATTGAAGAGATACAGTCCTTTACTTTATACAAAAAAAAAACTATAAAACACTTAAAAGATTTCTCTAGGTTTTAAATATAACCCACCACACCAATTTAATTTTACATCTACATCAATTACTAATTTCCTAAGTACAAAGCTCACTAGAATACCTACTCTGTATTTCCGAAACATTACAGTACATATAAATAGTTCAATGTGTAATTCCTATTGACTTGCCTTCAAGAATCGATACGTAATAGTACACTCACTTTTCCCTTTTACCCACAACACTGTAAAAATTGTGTCTTTAGTCTACTACTTAACTTATTTACGAGTACCTACCTACTTTATAAGTAGTTCTTATATTTAGTTTTAAGATTACCTTGTATTTTTCATATTAAGTGAATTGTATTCTTTTCGAGAAATAATTGTCTTAAACCGTAATCATCCTATAATGCTTCGAATGTTGCGACACAGGCTTCCTCTTCCTGAGACGGAGTGGGCCTGTAGTCTAACCTGGTGGTAACCACTAACCAATCGATAATTATTTATGACTATTAACTAAGACGACGCTTGTAAAGAGGAACGATTGGTAGGAAAAACTTACTGCGTAAGTAGGCGAATAAAGAAGATAAGAACAGGAGAATAAACAAAAAAAATATGTTTTGAGATCGACTGCTTATTTTAAGTTAGTCGAAAGGTCTACAAAAATTCATTGATATGCGTCGTACTTACTCCGAATGATCTAGAAATTAAATGAGTGATGGTTGAAATAAGTGTATAAACCTTGAAGGACATCGGTAGCAGGGTGTGGAAGTAGATGTCTATCGTACACTATGAACCAATCCTAAGAAATCCACATCCAATCCTACCCTCTATACCCGAAAACATTCAGTCAACGTGACATTACGCTCCGACCGATCACGCCGTAGAAGTAGAAATGTCGAAGTTACCGAAGAAAAAGAAGTATGACCTTTGTCACAAGAACGAACGATATCGCAACAAATCATTGCTAAACCGATTTAGTATCCAGTATAAGCCATGACGTTCCAGATTTAAAACGGTGCTACAGTTTAATACGCTGTCGGATCATATTACTTACTTGAAGCGCCGGCCTTGACGTCATCACACCACACACACACACCAGTCTATATACCTACTCAGAATAAACAGTCTAGATTAATTATAATTAAAACTCTTCTAGAATCAATTATGGACATACTATCTATAGGGAAGGAAAATTGACACCATTATTTATTTCAAAGAAGGCTTTTTCCTACAACAACAAAGTGATAAAATTATATTTAGGTAGGTAATGACGGTCAACAAATATTTGTGGTCTGGTCTGGTAATAATAATACCACAACCCATTTTTTTTTTGAAGGAAAGATTTTTTTTTGTAAAGAGAGCCATAAGTTATGTCATTGGAATTAAGAGTTTTTTGGACGCTGCTGCGTCATTCGTTGAGGCCATATAAAGCCTACATGCTGGTTATACTATACACTGGAAAAATAATCAATTTTTCTTATTAAATCTTCTTCATGAGCTAGCACGTCACTATTTTTAAATTAGGTGGCCAAAAACTTCCCTACTTCCGCGTCGTTGTATGTTTTGGGACAAAGAGGGTAGAGGATGTGGGACTAATCTCAGCTCCACTGTCGCTGCCCTTTCGTCGAGACCCCACTTTAGGCCCGCAAGCGAGGAACAGTAGATCAAAGGCCCACCCTCCCTTTTATAATAATACTTTGCACTATAAACGCTGCTACAGATTATGTTCGGGTCGCCGATAATCGGCTCAGCCGGGCGGCAAAATCGAACATGTGCCATATACCTGCATATGCACGTGTTTGATTTTGTAACTCTAAAAGTAGCAACACCTCTTAAGTGATGATACGGACCATCAAAATGGACAATTCCCGATGCTATATTTTGTATGGGATGTCCGATATTTTTTTTTCGTCCCATTTTCCTTCAGGAATGCTGTTCAGTTTGGTGGTCTGAAATAGTCTGAATCACCACCTAAGAGGTTTATCGCTTTTAGAGTTACACCTTACGTAACAGATATTTATTATTATACGTTGTTGAAAAAACACACTATTGTGCCGAGGCGATCCTATCAGATTTACGGAACTGCTGTGATGTTGCTGTGATGCTGTGGGGAAACAGTACAGATTCACAAACCATATTTATCCTACAAAAGAAGTTAATTCGAATAATAACCAACATAGAACAAACACATAGCTGCAAACCACACTTTCGAAAACACAAAATACTCACACTTCCCTGTTTATATATATTAGGTTTATGTAAATTTGTCAGAAAACACCCAGATTTTTACACCAAATGTGAAGAAACACAAACAAGATTCACCTTTCGACACAACCAAAACAAAATAAACATTCCTCAATCCCGAATTAAAATGCACTCAACTAGCGCATTAATTATGTCCATTAAAATGTATAATAAATTGCCAAATGACATTCGAGAAGTGGACAAAACAAATATATTTATTAATAAATTGAAACAATTTCTGGAATCCAAGGCATACTACTCAGTAAAGGAGTTTCTGGATGACAAATCGATTACAAACTAAAATCATTCGCTCTCATGTAATACAACAAACATTACGAAATAAATTTATAATATAATATGGAATAATATGGAATTTAGGAAACCAAATATAAATATGAAAATATGAATACACAAATAATAACATAATTTAATAATAATTAAATACTTTTAATAATTTTATAATAATTACCTACATTATTGTTATGCAATACATTATTAAAAATAACTTATATACTATACCAATATGAACAAACCTAACAATGTATTATGTATATATTCATAATTATACAACCAATTAAATTTATAATTTCTAATAATTTATATGATATTATTGAATTGCTGCTTAGCCCTCTTCCTCTCTCCTAATGTTGTTGTGCCCGACAGGGTCCATAATGATCTTTTACCTTGTTACACCATCTATGTAATACTTATGGAATGCAATAAAAATTTGAGTATTGAGTATTGAGTATTGAACCGTAGATGCCGAACGTAGTTTTCCTATCACAAGCCTTATTGTTTCGTGACGGCTTTGCTGTTCAACAAATATTACCAAATAAGTGTTTAGCGCGTCGCGTTGGAAGGCCTCCCACTAGGTGGACCGATGACCTGGTAAAGGTTGCGGGGATCCGCTGGATGCGAGACGCACGGGATCGGTCAATGTGGCGACACTTGGGGGAGGCCTATGTCTAGCAGTGGACGTCTTTCGGCTGAAATGATGAAGTGTTTAGCACCCCTTCCCTCCCACCAATCTTTGTTCTAACCGCTCTCATATTCATCCAAGTAACCCTGAATCTCTATTTGTTCAGATTCGAAGGAGCGTCTGGCGAAACAACGGCAGCAGTTGAACGCCCGGCTGGGACTCGATGTGGCTGCAAACCTTGGCGTGGATCTCAACTCCATGTACACTAACGAGGACTTGAGTCCCGTTAAACCTGCCGTAAATAAGACTGATGTGTGCCGGGTAAGTTGATGGCAATAGAAGAATAAAAACATTGTTATGAAAACAGAACTTTTATAGAAAAGGAAGTTTTCAATAAAATATTTTTTTCCCTTTCACACTTATTTGTGCGTGCTCTTAATGTTACCTACTTAATAACTTGGCACTTACAACTCAAAACTGCAAACAGTTCTTGCAATAACTTCATTTTCCTTGTCCACATCGCGGTTAATTGTTCCTAAATCAAACTATAACAGTCATTCAATGACGTTCTTTTAAGAAAATTGTCTACTGTCTCAAACCTTACCTTCAGTGGCGAAGGTTTCATACAACTTAATTCCTACCGGCTTCCCTTTGAAAACGGGCACAATCAGTATTCTGTAAACAAATTATAAAATCAGATTCAAGATATTTACTCCGGCTTACCTCTTAAAAAATTAACCCTTCGCTACTGCTTACCTTACTAAGTTCCACATAAGTTCTTCACTATCCATTTCCCTCCACAGAGACCAGTACAAGAAATAGTAATATCTTCAAAGCCGTTAAGCTCCAGGGAGATGAACTTAGCCAAACGCAAGGCGCGACTTGCGTTCAGCAAACAAAAGTCGCGCGACTGCAGTGAAGATGGCCCCTCGGCGCCGCCAACGCCACCTGTCGAGCCTGATCGGAAGAAGATCAAATTGGAGCAGCCTGATGAATTTGTATGTAAGTATTGGGTTCAGTCTTATCTTATTATAAAGTACTTAGATTATGTAGGCTAGATTGGCAGCTGCTTCATGAAAAATATTAGAGTCAGCTACATCCGGTTATATTGAAAGCTTTGGACAGCACGTTAAGCAGTTGGTCCCGGTTGTCGTTCGTGGACGTTTGAGTGTCTTTACAAGTCTGAAGCCTGAAAGTCTGGCAACCAGTTTTCTAAGGTATTGCGTATTTTCCAGTAACTAGGTCGTGGTCGTTAGATTGTCTGTAGCTCCATCTAAAATAGTGATATTTAACTGCTTCTGGTAGTTAGACAGAGAGAAGGAAGGGGAGTGGGGAAGGGACTATGTTGGCAAAATACAGGATCCTAGGACACCTACCTTAAGACAGCTTCCTAACAACGGGTTTTAGTTAACTTTTGGACCTGGAGCTGCTCATCCAACTCATGTTCAATCCAGATTTTGTTTTGTGTTTTCTTTGTTAAAATAAAGAATAAGCATTTAAATGCGACGAAATAATTGGGTACTGAAATTGACCATTAAATCAAAACTGTTGAAACTTCATGAATTTTACATTACCAAATATGGACATTTAAATAATTTACCGCTGTAATAAGACTTGTTACAATTACAATGGGTAACGAACATATTAGTTAGACAATTTATTTTAATGACAACAGACACATCATTACCGTAGTGTTAATACACAAAAATGTTAATAACGTTGAGTAAATTGCATAATAACGTTAGTATTGTGTTCATTACAGTACACCGTAGAACTACTTCAATGCCAGTTGTTCTGAACCACGCGAATTACTGCATCTTATTTAGATTACAGATAGATATCTACACATATTTTTCTTCTTGAAGCGCGAATTTTTGTCTTATGTCACCTAACACACAAATTCAAATCAAAAGTCGTTTATTATTAGGCTGTTAATCAGCACTATTTCAACGTCAAAGTTTACAAGAGACAGTCGTCCAAAACGCCCCCCTTCGACACTTCCTAGTGTCTTAGCTGGGAAGAGAAAGCGGCGGAACAAACTCCTCTGCATCTGTCTGTTAGGTTAGAAGAACCAGATTTTATACAACAGTTTGTAAGTGACATTAAATTATTGTCACATGTCAGCTAGCACACAACAATAATAATGTATAGTTAATTCGGGAAAGGTTTGCACTTCGATATTTGTCTTGTTTCCCAATTAGCACGACTGTCGCGTTACATAGTGACAAAGTTTCTGCATTTTGTACTGCCGTGCTTTGTAGAAGTCCACCTACCGTTGCGCGTTTGTCGGTCCTCGTAATCTGTCATTCGAATTATATTTTGGAATTGCATAGCTTTGTCGATGAATTACCGAAGCGCATACTTTTCCTGGGAGATCTTGTTAATACGAAAACAGACACAGAACTCGTCTATGAACATAACATAACATCACTCCTGTAATCCCGAAAGGTTAGGCAGAGGTGTACCTAATAATACAACTACATTTCGCCAGTTATGTTTATGAATTGAAACAAAATACACGCAAATGGAACGAGCAGTGTTCGAGTTATAATCTCACTAACGGACTAAAATACTCTGTTTTGTAATTATGTAAAGAAAATAAGGATGACAACGGATTAATTATTATTCTGTTATCTGTGGACGCTTATCGTGGTACAGTAAATTATATTGGCGGTTATGTTTCTCGTTTTTTTTTCCGTGTAGTACCTAACCTGGTGTCAGAGTTTTATGCCGCCAATTGACCATGGCAATGTCATGTTTCTCGTGAAATTGAGTGATTACAATCATCTGTTACGAGATAAAAAAGATAACGTAAAAAATACCGTTGCTATATAATCTTGTCACAAAAAATGTCATTTTGTCCGAATGAAATATGATTTCAACCATCTATTTGGTGCATATAATTATGCAAATATGTCTTTACGTAATTCCCACACAATGTATAAACAAAGACTGCACTCCCACAACAGTAAAACTATAAATAAAGTGACCTAGTCGGCTGCCTAATAAAGTTGGGGTCGGTGAATGTGCCCTGGCGGTTGACAGTATGTCATGCTCACTCAAATGTCTCGCTGATGGTGGCGCGTGTGTCGGATCATCCCTTCAAAATGTTTGAGTGAATGTTGCTGAATCTGATCCATGCGTCATGTTCGTGAACGGGCCCTATCAGTAGTGACTGGTCGTCTCTTAGTTGCCACGGCTATTGTAATAATTTATTTTATTTTCCAATTGTCTTTTTGTTTTTACTATAGACACTTTTAACGTACACATCTTGCTATATCGTTCTCACACAATGTACCATCTCAACATGAATGATGTAACCAAGGTTTTGTAACAATATTAGGATTTAAAAGAGTGTCCATGGAGTTTCTTGTCCGTTCTTCTCCATAGAGATCTACGCTAGGGAATAAGCAACTACAGTACTTTCGCAGTTTTTATGCCTTGTAGCTACATTTCATTGTCTTTGTTTCGACAGTTAAAAAGTGCCTATAACTGGCCTACTTGAAATAAATGATTTTGATTTTGACTGAATATAGACACAATTTAGAGTTTTACTCTCCCGTCTGACCTGGCCTTCATTCGACCAATTTGGACCGATACGATTTGATATTTTTATCACAGTACTACTGCTGTACTGTCCTAGGTTCTGTTCGCAGGTCGAGCAAAGTTGGTGGGGTATTCCATCATGTTTTTTTCCGTAACACAGCTCGGAGTCTGCATGTGTTGGAGGAATCTCGCTATTTTTTAAACTAAAACATGACTGGCTTTTCTGCTTCATCTTTTCGAATCGATGGTTACATTCATCTGGTCATTATTTTGGCCAAAAAGGTGGCCGCCACGTTGGTCACTCCGTTATTAGCGTGCCCTAAAATATGCAGGGTACGGATACTTTGGGCACTCCAACAAATGGGCCATCGTCATTGTACATTCAAAACAACTGGCGAAATTTATACATGCCTTTGATACATACCTCTGATACATACCTCTGCCTGTACTTTGAATGCATTCAGGCGTGGTGTTTAGGTTATTACAGTTGCTAACCTTTTAGGTTTTCTGCGTCCCCGTTAAGGTTGCAAAGGATAAACACTCCACAGTACAAACAACGCTCTTACCAAATTGTTTATAGGGCCGTGCCTCACTTTCGAAATAACACAGAGGTGTGGTGTCTAGAAGGGAGTGCCTATCTGCTGACTATAATAAAGCATCGCATTGACAAACATCTACTTGTAAACAAGTAGTTAATTAAGTAATGGACACGATGTAATTATGGTTAATTAGCAGGTTCACGGCAGGAACCTCAATGTCATTTTTAAAGACCTATCTAGAGACACCCCGCTCATATAGGTTTGATGAAAAAAAAATGTTTTTAGTTTCAGTTCCATGCATGGGGAGATCCCTTTTTATTTATTTTTATATTAAAATCGTAAAGCGGTTCACAGAATACATCTACCTACCAAGTTTCAACTGTGTAGTCCTAATAGTTTTGGAATGAAGTGGCTGTGATATACGGAAGGACAGACAGACAGACATGACGAATCTAAAAGGGTTTCGTTTTTTGCCATTCGGCTACGGAACCTTAAAAATTTCATTTTAAAAACATGGCGAAGAAACTAGAATCAGATGTCTTATCTTTCATAACATCACGCGTGTAATCTCCAAAGGATAAGAAGAGCTGTTCTCTATAATAGGGATGATTCCTGTGTAAAAAAAATATGATTCTACATAATTGTTCGCCACGATAGGCCGTGGTGGAGCAAAATGAAACGTGTAGTAGACTGTATACATGTAAATTAAGAGAGGAATTAAATTACAACGGTCGATTGGAACTGTAACACATATTAGTCCGTCAGTTAGATATTATTAAAAAATATTATTTAATTAGAAAAAAATACGTACTTTGTTTAATCAAATCAATAAAAATTAATCAATCAATAAAAGGCATCAAATAATCGAAGGGACTTGTGACGTCACTTTCCGGCAAAAAGTTTACCGAAATGTAACGTCACACGAGTTTTCACTGTATCGTCTTCATATTTTGTTTACGTAAAAAAAGAATTTTTTTTTTTCCATCTACCCAATTTACGTTTAACTGATCTGGTTTAAAATGGCATAAACTGCAGTCCCATCTCTTGTAGTTACTTATAGGAGCATCACTCGCAAATAGCTCAACAGAAACGCGATTCATCTCAACAACAAATTATATTAAGATACATTCTGATCAGCACACATCTTCCACAATGCACATCTGTCCCCTTTATCTCTAATTAGTTTTAATCACGAGAACGATCAAGTCTGAAGTCTAATTGTAAGTCGCGGGCACAAATTTTATACATATCACCTTTTTCAATGGGGACACTCAAAATCAACATATTTTATTGCACATCAACGTCGAAAAAGGGTGCACGGTTTGGATTAGTCGTTTCATATGGAGATGAACCGGAAATTAACTCCATGGTTACTCTTTTAAAATTATAGTAGGAAATAATCACTTTTAAATGTTGCAAAGTGCATGTATGTAATTTCTCGTGACTGAATGCTAAATTGCTCGCGTGATCTCGCGGAGTTGCGGCCTAGTTTACATCAGCTCCGCCTACTCACTTCATTAGGAGCATTAGGGCCTATTAACTGTTAACTGCGAATAGGGCTACCCTTTAAAAGTTATTGACAAACCGCCGGACATGTGCAAAAAAGTCAACACACTTCAATCTATTTTATTTCAGTTTGTAGAGAAGTGGGTTTTTATAAAAGAATGTTATAGTTTAATGAGTGTTCATTTATTTTTTTGTTAAACACATATGCACAAAATGCCCCTAGTTTGTTAAACTAGTTGAAATGTCCGCAAATGATAAGGTCGAACAAATGTCTGATGGAAGGCCGAAAAACCATTAATGTCCGCACATATCCGGACGATTGGTAACCCTCTTATAACTGCGACTAAATCGTGCTCTTTGTAATGCACGATTATCGTAATTTTTACATCACTTGGGTTACGTGTCTACAATTCTGACGTCAGTGTTTTTATGTAATGAGCACGATATCAAATGCAGTTGGAGATAACGAGAAAATTAAATCTTGTTTTTTAGTCGCTGCACCTTTTTATGTTTGAACAATGACCTCTACATCGTCGGAATGATACCGCAGAAATGGTGTAGTAATTAGTCTATCATTTTTGTCGCCACGATGTCTATACGAATATGATCGTTTAATATCTACTGTCACAAATAGCGAGAAGGGGTCCATTCAATGGATGATCGACTATCGAGTTCATTAGCGACCTATCCAACTAATAAGGTAATCGCGCAGCAGAAGCAAGCTCCCCCTCAATATATAGGTGTAGTGCTAGGACCTGTTTGTTGCCTTCTCTCTATTAGAGGGAATATGGTAGATGACCAAAAAAATCTAATTAGTCCGTCAGATAGATTTTCAAAAAATATTGGACGCGTATTTTTTCTTTTTTCACGTAAACAATAAATAAAGACTATACAGTGCTTCAAAAACTGATGTGACGTCACAATTCGGTACACTTTTTACCGGAAAGTGACGTCACAAGCCCCCACTCATGAGCTTCGAAATTTTTTATTGATTTGATAAAACAAAAAATACGTATTCAATTTTTGTCGATAATTTAACTGACGGACTAAATAGAATCATATTTTTTTTACTCAGGAAACATCCCTATTATTGAAGTATTAAATCTTAGATAAGTTCATCATTATAGTGATCAACCGTATCCACCCACCCTCCTCCTTTTTCCAATCTCTTCTAATCTGTTCCGACCACCATAAACATCATGACATCACGACTGTAATCCCCGAAGGGTTATGTAGAGGTGAACCTAATAGTACACCCACATTTCGCCAGTATGTTTAAGTCCCATGTAATAGGGGGCGAGCCTATTGCAATCAACCGGGCAATTCTTGATGAAAAAACCAAATAACACTTAGCCCAATTTGGAAATCCAACCCAAGACCCCATCAGCTCAGCACTAGACCAACGAGGAAGTCTGTTCTGACTATATCCTCGTATTTTCTGCCAATGTTCATTTTCTGGTTTAGTCTAACAACATTTTCAAACCATCATCTCTCCACCCCCAGTTGAAAGCACGGCGCCCGTACCAGACTGCTCCGGTTCCTGGGTGGAATGCACGCGATGGCCTCTAGAGGCTTGGGCAGGGGCGCTGCAGGCACAACTGTTCAGTGCGACCTGGGAGGCGAGGCATGGTGCCGCCAGTGCGCTACGGGAACTGTTGCGGGCCAGGATTGTCAGTTCTGCCGGACATGACGCGAATATGACTAGTCAGGAGGTGAGTACAGATTTTTGTTTAACAACTTGATCACGATGGAGTCCTTTTGAATTGAATTAGGGTCTTGACGCAGAATGTCAAACAAAAATAATAGCGTCTCTAAGTAAGTTACGTTTTATGCTACCTGTTGCGAATCGTGTATTGTGCGAATTAATATTTTTACAAGCTTTTATTTAATTTGTATGTATGTTTGTTTAGGTCAAATCTTGCAACTCAATTTCTAACCAGTTCCTCCCAACTGATTGAGCTTAAATTTTGCACACACATTTGGTTCTGGTGACAATACATTTTTACGACAGACATGACTTCCAGCCAGAATCATCTCCTCACGAGAGAACTTCTCAACGATTAATAAATAGCACGACACTAAACTTTTCACGCGTTCAATGTTGACAGATAAACTTAAGTTTCTTCTTTTAATTTAAAGCTTGTTTTTTCAACACGAAGTTTCACAAATCTGAAGTACTGAAGACCAAATTTAAGTCATCAGTGAATGGAGATAATCCATTTCGATCTTGACGTAGAAAGTGTAGAATACATCGAATGTTCCCGTCTGAAAATAATAGTAATAAGTAATTATTTGTGTTTTTTCTTTGATAGATGGAGCAAGCACATCAAGAATGGCTTGAGGACATGGCACTAAGACTGCTATGTGTTCTCGCGCTAGACCGATTTGGTGACTTTGTTTCTGATCAGGTATTTACACAAAATATCCCATACTCTTAGCCGTCATATCATTAATCACCCTTCTTTTGGCCATGAAAGATTATTTCACGCAATCCATGATCGTTAATCTGTCTTTACCTTACTTTTCAAGTGAATCACATACTCAGCATTCTTCATGCCTCCGTTTCATTTAATGATAAAAATCAAATATCTTTGTAGGTAGTAGCCCCAGTACGTGAGACGTGCGCACAGACACTCGGCGTGGCGCTGGCACAGCTGGGAGCAGCCCGCGTGCGGCGTGTGGCGGAGCTGCTGGCTACGTTGTCCACGCATCCGCAGTGGGAGGCGCGGCATGGCGCTCTGCTGGGCTTCAAGTATCTGTTGGCGGCGAGACAGGTACGTTCATATTTTACATTCATAGATAAACATACAATCTTTTCCCAAGATGGCAGGCCGCATTCCGAATTAACGCAGCTGTGTTGTTTATTCCAAACAATTTTACAAATGTGTACCAATAGCGCCTTCCTCACATTTCATTCAAGCCCCATAAGAAAACTCGCGTTTGTGAAACACGCGTTTAAAACGTTACACCGTTGCATGCGCAGATGCGGCGTTGCAGACGCGATGCGAACGCGCTTCTCGCGGACGTTTGTAATTTTGTTTGCTTCGGGCTGCGCATTTAAATCGATACCAGCGCAGCTATCAGCAAATACTGCTACTACGAAACTAAAACCTCCTCCTTTCTTCACTAGGAAGTAGCCTGCGAAAGTGGCGCTTTAGAGCACCTAATCCAAGGGCTCGGTGACTCAGCCGAGGACGTATCAGCGGTTGCAGCTGGTGCTCTAGCTCCCGCTGCTGCCGCGCTCGCCAGTCGCCGTGCGGGCGCAGTACGTGCTGTGGTAGCTAGGCTATGGAGGCTGTTAGCTGATCAGGATGAACTGGCGTCACCTGCGAATTCCTATATGGCGTTGTTAGCGGCGTTAATGGCACTGCCCGAACCGGCTAGTTTGTTACAGTGAGTATTACTTTTGTATGTGGTATAGAACTAGCTACCTTCAATTTTCCACGTTAACACGGTCGCGAAACTGTTCTTAAAAATTTTAGCGATCACTATAGATTTTCAGCACGTAGCTAAACAACCAAATGTTTGTAACAGCGGACATTTCCCCCTAATTTTGGGCTGAAACTTTTGAATATTTTGTACAATTAATAATTTAAAACATTTTCTTTTTCAATTATTTTATTTAAATCAAATTTGTAGAAGTTTTTTATATTGATGATTATAATTCCCTTTTATCCGGTTTAGAGTAAATTAAAACTCAAGATTTGCGGGATCTAAAGTAAACCGTCGTAAATGACAACCATTAAAACCACCTTTATTTGTCAACAGCCCAATCGACCTAGCAGACGTCCTCCCCCGCCTGTGGCCGTACCTCGACCACTCAACCAGTTCCGTTCGCAAAGCGACCTTACAAACTTTACGTACACTTACCAGACCTCTAGTCACGAGCCATCAAAAGAACGGCACAGATATCGGAAACAGTAAAAACATCAAGGAGAAAATTAACGTTGTCAAAGGTAACAATGACATTGTCAAAGGGAACGACGTCAGCAAAGGAGACGACGTCAAAATTGGAACCGAAGTCAGCAAAGGGAACGACGTCAACAAATCTGAAGACGTCGATATGGAAAAAAGTGACATTAACAAAGGGCAAAATGATGTTCACGTCAAGAGTAATGATCTTACGAACGGCGATGACCCAATGAAAGTGAACGGAGAGCTAGATCAGTACTTGAGTTGGACACCTGAGCTTTTACAGGAGGCTATGAGGCATATATACCAGAGGGTACTGTTCGAACACGTGCATGAGATACAGGAGATAGCTGTGCAGGTGCGTAAAATGATGATTTTATGAATTTTAATGTTCCTATAGTAAGAAAAGCTTTTCAGTGTGTGCTTTTAAAATTAAATCACAATAATATTAATTTTGGGAGATCGACAGAAGAAAACTTCACATAAGGAGGAGCCTCTGGGGGAAATTATGCTATTGGAAGGATCTTTGTCCAGCAGTGGAACAGTTCAAAGTTGAACTGTTCTCACTTTGGTTCGTCTTTTATCTTAGTATTCATTCAAAATCCATAATAATATGTGTATGGCATACCTTTCAATGAATGTTATCCTATTATCTAGAAGTTCTATTTATACTTAAAAGTTTTTTTTAGGTGTGGGAAAACTTCCTGAAATATGCGTCGTTAGGAGTGATCCTCATAGCGGCGTGTCCCGTGCTGGCCACGTGGCTCTGTCTCGCGATGCAGCCCGCTCGCTTGCCCGTGGAGCCCGCCTTGTTGTTACATCCTCCGCCTAAGGTAGGTTATAAACCTATGAATATATACAGCTGTTTTTGATATGGAAAGAAAAATTCGAGTGCGAGCAGGGTTTGAACCTGCGACCTTCCGATTTTGTATACCGGACGTCTTAACCAATTAGACCATCAAAAAAAGCAAAGCTTAATGAATATAAAGTTGCAGCGCAACTGCGAACGATCAACGTAAATTGTCTTTAAATATCTGAGGTTTTTAGGTTAATAGCGCCCCTGCAAAAGTCGTTGATTGGTTTAATGAATAAAAAAAAAAAAAGTATTAGGTTTACGATACTTACCTTATTGTGGAATCTAGTGTACTAATTAAGGATGAAGAGTTGAAACCGGAAGATAACAGTGTTCTTAGGCACAACTTTGCCAAGCTGCAGTTCCTGACAATTTATTTATAGGGGGGCCCCCTAAATTATCAGGAACTGCACCAGATCCAGATTGTAAGGTTTAGGACTTGAGTTCTGTTTTTGACTCTTATGGTTATCTGTGATGATATTTTGTCAACTGTTATAATATTTCCTTCTCTTTCCAGGAACGCCGCAACCGCACAAGCTCGCAGTCATCGGAAGGTTGCCTGCCGCCCGAGCTGCGGCCCAGCCAGAAGTGGTTCATAGGCGGGTCGGAGTCGCAGCCCGCCGCCACGCGCGACCGGAACGTCATGCGCGCGCGCTGTCTCGCCGCACACATACTAGGTATACAAATCGTTTTAGTAATAAAGATTGTGAAATGAAAATAAGTTATGTCGCGGCCAAAGCATGGTGCAGGCATTCGTGAGGAAACCAGCATACTCTAGGAGAAAAAAAAACCAGAAAATTAAATCACATCCACCGACCCTGCAGTGAGCCCTCGTGATCGATTACATCTTTATCTCTCTCTCTATTTGCTTGTGACTTTTTATAATTTTTTGTACTTTATGTCTTTTTAGGATACCTGTCATGCTACCTGGTCCAACCTGCACCTGGTATAGAGTACAAAACTGAAGATGAGAGCCCTATAGACTGTTATGTTAAGGTAAGCAAGATATTTTTTTGTACTCCTAGCAACTTTAAAATAAATTAAAGAATTTCGATCGAACTTCAGTCAGACACCACATATCAGGCCCGAAGACAACTAAGAAGAACCGATTCCTGCCGGCTTCCCTTCGGGAACAAGGCACTCTACGTAGTGTCTAGGTGTCTACTGTAGTCAAATAGTATATAACATACACATCTGTGGGTATCTCATCGCAGTACAGATACATATCGGCCATATCTTGCCGATAAATACATATAAGTACTGTACCATTGATAAAAAAAAACTTTCACCCTAACCAAAATCCATAATGCTCATGGAGTGTTGTAAATAAGTTTCCTGTACGATTCCAGGTGATGGTAGTATACCTCCGCTCAGGCAGCGCGCTGCAGCGCCTGGTGGCCAGCCTCGTGGTGTCGGCGTGGGCGCGGCACACGCTCGCACACAGCCACCTCGCCAACGGAGATGTGCAGACGGTACAATCTTGGATATTACGCGACAAATGCAATACGGCATACGGGTTTCTGAAAGCGTGGTCTGGTTTCAGATCAGTGAATTACTTAGCTGCCAGAATCTCAGAATAGCTGCGGTGATTGTTAATTAGTTTGGACAAAATCCGTCACTTATTAAAACAATTAAAGAAAAATATAAACACTTAAAAAGATTTAAAACGTACGGTAACTTATCTGACGAATCAACATTCAAGCTTCTCCGTGAAAGGGTGAAAACTATGGAATCCCAATGCTACCGTAACTATTTGGATCTTACAGAAAGTTCAATTAAAAACAACCCAAAATACTTTTGGACTTTTGTAAAAAAAACGTCATAACTCAAACGCAGTCCCAAGCACATTGAACTATAACAGCGATACCTTGCGGACGGGGGAATCTATTTGTCAGGCTTTTTCGGAATATTTCCATTCTAGTTTCCTCACTCCCAGTGTTAGTCATGCAATCTCTTCTCCTTCTCTTTTTAACGATTCGTCGAGCCTAACATCTGACATCTGCAATATCATTGTTGAAACTGACGAAATTACTAACTTGCTACGTAAGTTGGATACATGCAAATCAGCAGGTCCCGATAACATCCCATCCAAACTTCTTGTTCGGTGTGCACCTTCGATAGCGCAACCTATTTCAATTTTATTTAGAAAATCATTGAATACCTGTGTTGTACCACAAATATGGAAATCTGCGTTTATAACGCCTATTCATAAAACAGGTGTTAAAACAGACATAGAAAATTACAGGCCGATATCTAAATTATGTATCATAGCAAAAGTCTTTGAGAGGATAATATATAATCAGTTTTATTCTGCTCTGAAAAATTCATTTAGCTCGTTCCAACATGGTTTCCTAAAAGGGAGGTCTACTGCCACGAACCTGATTCTGCTTAACGAATTTATAACCGATGCCATGAGCAACGGTAAGCAGATTGACGTCGTCTATACGGACTATAGCAAAGCCTTTGATCGAATCGATCATAGCATTCTGATATCCAAGTTAAATAGCATGGGAATTCGTGGCGATCTACTCAGATGGTTTTCTTCCTACCTTGTCAACAGGTCCCAAGCAGTGGTACTTAACAATTATATATCTAGCTGGGTCCCTGTTCCTAGTGGAGTCCCGCAGGGTTCATTACTCGGTCCTTTGCTTTTCATAATCTACATTAATGACATCGACTCTTGCTTGACTTCATCCAAACTACTGTGCTTTGCCGATGACATGAAAATTTATGCCACAATATCATCCCAGATTGACGTAACGGCCCTCCAGAATGACTTACATCGCCTGGAGGACTATTGCCATAGAAACAAGCTGGATCTTAATCCCGCTAAATGCTCGGTTATTACGTATTCTCGGAAGCGCTCAATAATTGCTACATCGTATACCTTAGGCGATCAAATTCTACCTAGATCAAACTCTATCCGTGATCTGGGGGTTCATCATGATTCCAAGCTTAGTTTTGAAATACACGTTGATGCAATAGTCGCTAAGGCATCAAAATCACTGGGTTTCATAATACGGTTATCCAAGTGCTTCACTCAAGCCAAAACTTTAAAAATACTCTTTTGTAAGAAGCCACCTGGAATATGCGTCTGAAATATGGAACCCATGTTACCACAAATACATTGACCGCATTGAGAGCATCCAAAGAAGATTCATAAGGTATCTATGTTATCATCAAAAAGTACCATATCATTCGGAAAACTACCATAATCTATGCAAACAATATCATATATTACCTTTACTCAAACGCCGCGAGATTTCTGACTGTATGTGTTTGTTGAAAATTTTTAATAACACCATAAACTGTAGCGATATTTTGTCAAAATTTTATTTCAACGTTCCCTTGAAATCTAAACGATACAATCCACCTTTGTGTGTGCCATTTGCTTCAACTAATTATAGGCAGAATTCGTACATTGTGCGTGCAAGCAGAAACTTAAACAAGCTTTGTAAACAGTATGATATAGATCCATTCCAAACTAGTGTGTCGTCAGCTAGGAAGTCCTTAAGTCGAAGCTTTTTCATGTAGTTAACTTTGTAATGATGGTTGTTATGCAGTGTGAGCAACAGAGTAATTATGCTGTAGTATATAGTAACTTGGTGTGAATGTCCATAGAATTTACTTTTTTTTTTTCTTTCTGTATTTTAAAAGTGGAGACCTGTAATTGACTTTCAGACTATTGTACTGTCCTTGATCTGTTTGTTTTAGCTGTAAGTCTCCCATGTTATCTAAATAAATAAATAAAAATAGCATCAAACCTAGTTAAAAACAGTATTAATGCTGAAGTTGAAGGAACTGGGGCCTGGTGAACTTTGGCATTTTAAAGTTCAAATTCATGATCATATCAGTTTTAAAGAAAGTATAATGAAATAATAATAAATATGGTTTTTCGAAAAAATAATAATGTTCCCTCTGCTGGTCGCTGCAAAAGTAAAGTTCACATTCATATTGGTTTCTATAATGCCTTTTTTTTTTTTCAGGAGAATCAAGCTGACAAAGCAAATAGCGAAGATCAGAGCCCTATTTCACGGTTGGCGCCACCGCTACTCACGAACACGTTGCACACTGCGCTGAACCAAGCTCTCTATTACGACGAGGTCGCGTTGAACTGCAATAGGTAAGACCATAATTCTTTCCATACTCCGCCTCGTCAGTCTAGTGATCGCAAGCGTTACTGCTGAGCATAAGATCTTGGGTTCTATTAACAGGTTGAGACAAGTGTAACTGCTTTTTCTATCAGCTCGTAATCTTGATTCGTTCCCGGTTGATGGCAATAAGCTCGCACACTATACTAAAAAAAATGTGAGCCGTCACGGGACGCCTGGCAGATTTGAAACATCGACATTATTTTGTAAAAGTAATATGCAGAAAAGAAAAAAAAAAAACTGTAATGCCTCTAGATACATCCAGCAGGTGACGCACCGTACACACTACTGCATATAGACTGCATATATACCATCATACAGCGTGACGCGTCGCCACGGCATGCGTCGCCACGCCACAAATCGGTTTTACGTGCGGCTACAGATGTTTCACATCAAAATTTTTTCAATAATTTCAGAATACTGCAAGAGGCTCGTGATTTACACGCGATGATGAAACATTACAAGTTACCCGTCGACGGCGAAGAGTTGAGCAATATATTGAGGCTAGAACAGGTAACTTTAAGTTTTTTATATAAACCTTGTGTATGGCAACTCTTCAAATCAGCCTATCCAAGTCCATTGCAGGTCGTTTCCCGAGTGGCTAATTACTACTTTCTTTACTGGTTATTGACAATTCGCATCATCTGCCCTCATGATCTTCAGCTGGAATGAATATCAGGTTTATTAGAACTGTATTAATTATGGGGAACACGGCGCTAGGGGGTTGAGACGCAAGATAAGCCCTACTCTCATAGAAAAATGGACAATGTCCTTTACTTTAGAAGTCGTTCGAAGTCTTCATCATTGACATGTATGAATCCCTGCACCGCTTCTTCATACAAGAGCATATTTAAATGTACTTCGGGTCATCATGGTGGTCCTTCGCGGCTTTCAACTATTTCTATGCAAGACTAATATGGAAAATTGTTAATTTGTCTACTAGCTCTTTCGGAAGATGGTGGGAGTTTGTCTAGCTGTGTATTTATCAAAATAACGTTTTATTTTTAACATTTACAGGTAGTATATCTAACAAATATGTCGCAACCGATGGTGGCTGCGATGAAACTGAAGAGGGTGGCTCAAACGTTAGAGGACAGACGGAAGAACCTACAGACTGCTGTCAACCTGTGCACTATTGAACAAGGGTCGTTAAATGTCTCGTAAGTATATTAACTTAAAATTTTATTAAATAAGTAATAAGACTGTCGGGCGTGACCTACAGTGGCGACGTACGGTTGTAACAGATACTAGTCAATAAAATGACATTAACGGCCGTTTTCTATAACGTACATACTATAACTGTCAGTTAATGCCTATCGCTAATAGCTTTCGGTCTTTCTTTAACCAAAGTTACCAATGGATGGATAGATAGGAATATCCTACCCACTTCATATATTTACCGTGTCTGTGAACTATCAGCAATAAGCCGCAGACGGTATCTTGAGCGCTCTGATGTACTCTTACACTAGCACTTTTGCACACTTGGCAAATTTCAGTAAGATATCTGTATAGTATGGTATATAAATATAGGGACTTTTCACACAGCATTGTATTCACAAAAGCACGCGCAAGTAGGCAAACGCAAGTCAAAATCAGGTTCACTCATGAACCAGTTTTTCTCTGTGTTATGTTTATTTAAAAATACTTCCATTCGTTCGTTCATCTTTTCAGTGTCCAAGCAGCAGTAGCAGGTGCGTGCGCAAACCTACACCTCCTACCTGAGAAACTGAACCCCGTAGTGCGACCACTGATGGAAAGCATCAAGAAGGAACCATCAGAGGAACTGCAACAGAACTCTGCTGACACCCTCGCCGCGTTGCTGTCGCAGCTTGTTAGTCGAGAGCCCTGTCCGAATAATAAAGTGCTTATCAATCTGAAGGCGTTTTTGAGGTGAGTTGATGTTCATTACTTTTAATTAATTTATTATCACTAAGAAACGTAAAAATCAATTAATCAACCCCGTGTCTAAATAAAACCGCAGTTTCAACTTTCAAAGTACTGAGGTGAGGGTTGTAAAATCGGTTGTAAATCGTTAGTGATTACTAGCATTAAGGATCCCTGTAAGTCGCACTTACGTTCAGATGTATTAAAACTCCGAGTTAGCTTCAGTGTTACCTACTATCGTACTCATAGACGGTTAAACTATAGTAGTAAAAGCGATAGAAAATTTTATCTTCTGGAAACGCTATTTCCGTCGTAGATTGTATTCATCGCATTTACTAGATAGGGGTCAAGAGTGGGGCGGGGAGCCGGGGTTGAGTAGACTTTTTTTTAAAATAATATGTATATTTATGTTTTTTGCGTCATTTCCAGATGTGACCCAGATTATACGCCGCGCATTTCCCTTGAGAGTACGGAGGAAGCAAATGGCGACTCTGGTAGCGGAGATAGCGGTCCCGAGGGGAAAGGCGAACAGATACCGCATGCTCCAGCGAGTATGTATTATTTTTTTAGTTTCAGTTATTCAGCTACATCTAGTTAGACTGAAGCTGACCCCAACTTATATAGCTGGGAAAAAGCTGGGCAGATGATGATAAGAAAAAATGCGTTTTTGGTAGGGCAATCCATTAAACATTTAATAATCCCACTGCTGGGTAAAGGCTTCTCTCCCATCTCTACACAATTCTGTGTTATGCTTATTCTGGCCAGTCTTTTTAATTACTGTGATTGTAAGATTAATAAGTAAAGTTGTTCGAATTCGGCAGTGGACAAGCACAAAGGCATCCTGACGCTGTGGGAGCAGCAGCGCTGCGCCGAGCGCCTGGCGCCGCGCCGCGGCCGGCCGCCCGCCGCGCTGGCGCTGGACCTGCAGCTGCCGCACGAGGACGAGGTAACTAGCCACATCATCATCGTTTCACAAGGACATTACGATAAACGCACACCCATTTTCATTGTAAATCTTTACTATCATCAGCATCGTCCTCTTGCCCAAATAAACCTACTATTTTGGTATTTTAAAGAAACTTGGATTCGTATTATAGGTGAGTTGTGTCGGTATAGGAATACTTACACAGCTAACTAACCATATTGAGCTCTTTTTCAAGACGTCACACTATTTCATGTGACTTCAAAACGTGAGTTTCCCAGGTCATCGGTCCACCTAGTGGGAGGCCTTCCAACGCAACGTCTTCCAGTTCGCGGTCGCCACTCCAGAACTTTCCGGCCCCATCGGCCATCCGTTCTGCGAGCAATATGCCACTTACGTTTGGCTATTCTTCGGGCTACGTCGGTAACCTTAGTTCTCTTACGGATTTCCTCATTTCTGATTTGATCACGCAAGGAAACTCCGAGCACAGCCATCTCCATTGCCCTTTGGGTGACTTTAAGCCTTCTGACGAGGCCGATTGTGAGCGACCACGTTTCGGTCCCGTATGTAATCACTGGCAACACACACTATAGACTTTTGTCTTGAGACACTGCGGTAAGTTGGACGAGAAGATACCACGCAACTTCCCGAAAGCTTCGGTCTAACTTCGCGAACTTTCTCGAAGTTAGACCTACCTAACTGGATCGTTTGTCCCAGGTAGACATAATCGTCTACAACTTCGAATGTAGAGTCTCCGATCTTGATAGGAGTGAGTGTTACATGGGCATTCAACGTGACTTAGGTTTTGTCCATGTTCATTTTAAGACCCACTCTTTCGAAAGCTCTACTGAGGTCATCGAGCATTGTACTGAGGTCCTCCATGGTCTCAGCCATGACTACTATATCGTCGGCAAACCGAAGGTGAGAGATGTACTCGCCATTAACGTTGATGCCTAGCCCTCTCCAGTCCAGAACCTTGAAGACATCCTCCAGTGCAGCGGTGAACAGTTTCGGAAGTTTCGGAGATATGACGTCTCCCTGTCTCACACCTCGCTGCAGAAGGATAGGTTCCGAGGTCTGGTCCTGAAGTCGGACTGACATAGTGACGTTTTTGTACAAACACTTGAACACCTCGATATACCGGTAGTCAATTTGGCACCGTTGGAGAGACTGCAGTACAGCCCAAGTCTCGATCGAATCGAAGGCTTTCTCGTAGTCCACAAACGCCAAACAGAGGCAGGCTGGGCACCTGCCGCAGCGTATGTATGTGGTCTACGGTGCTAAAGCCTTTTCGGAATCCGGCATGTTCGGGAGGCTGAAAATCGTCAAACCTGCGCGCGAGACGATTCGTGATGACACTTGAAAACAACTTGTAGACATGGCTTAGAAGTGAGATGGGCCTATAGTTCTTCAGCCGGGTATTGTCGCCCTTTTTGAAGAAGAGTACCACCACACCTCTGCACCATGCCTGCGGCGTTTTCCCCTCAATTATGACGGAATCAAACAGCTTCTGAAGGCCTTAAGTACCGGTTTTTCACCTGCCTTCAGGAGTTCGGCCGTAATTCCGTCATCACCCGGTGTCTTGCCCATAAAAACTCGATCTCCCTCAGCAGCTCCGGTTTGGCGGATACGATCCTGCCATCGTCGGTCTTCAGTTTCGTGAGCTAACTCTGCCCAATAGCCAGATCTCTTGAAAATACCTTGGAGCCTTTATTCCGCTCAATAGCGTCTTTAATACGCTTGGTATTAAAGCGGCGGAGGTCGCTCTTCAAGGAGTTAGAGATCCGTCTATTGAGCTGCCGGTATTTCCACGCCTCGTCTGAAGACTGCAGGATCATCTCACGCCGCTCCTTCATGAGCTCGAGAGTATGATCAGAGAGTTTTTTGTTCTTGTGTACACGACGTGTCTTGAAGAACTTAAACCCAGTCGTATGGACAGTTTCCACGAACCTATCGTTGTATTCGTCCACTGAGCTTCCTAGGCACTCGAAACGATTCTGGAGTTCAAGCTGAAAGCTCTCGGGGTTTTGGATCTGGGTCTGTGCTGGACGGAGCGTAGACTTCATCAGTCGAGACCTTTCAAGCTTTATATTGATGTTTAATGTGCCTCTTACCATGCGGTGATCGCTCCCGGTTTTCACCGAATTAATCACAGAGACATCATTTAACATTTGCTTCTTGGTTGACATGATGAAGTCAATCCCATTTTCAGTTGCACCATCGGGACTCTGACAGGTCCACTTCCTGTGCTCACGCTTTTTGAAGAAGGAGTTCATCATATAGAGGCCCTCCTTCTACATAAAACTAGCTAGTTGGTGTCCCCGGTGGTTCCGACGTCCAACCCCAAATTGCCCCACCTGTAGCTCATCCCCGTCTCGTATGCCCAGTTTCGCATTGAAGTCCCCCATGACAACGGTGAAGTGAGTTTTGAAACCATGTAGGGCTTTGGAAATATCCTCATACATGGTCTCCACTTCAGCGTCGGGGTGTGCCAAGGTCGGGGCGTAGACCTGTATAACCTTTAGCGAATATCTTGAGGATATTCTGAGTATAAGGTACGCTACCCTGGTCGACACACTCTCTATCTTCACCACGTTATTCACGAGGAACTTATGGACAATAAACCCAAACCCAACACCACCCTGGGACTGCCGGTCACCCTCTCGGAAATAGAGAGGTTGCCGGATTTCAGGATTATCGTGTCCTCCCCCTCTCTTCGGACTTCAGATAATCCCACAATACTTCATCGCAGCCTGCTCAATTCCTCTTCGAGTTCCGTTATTTTGTCGTCGGTCCGGAGTGTATGCGTGTATGCGTGTTGTATGTTGCCAGGTCAAGTCGTCGGTATAGGCAGCCTGATCCCATCCGGAGATTCTTCGCACCCCTTTCCACGCCGCAACCTCGACCGCTACCATAGTCGAGGGTAGAGGTAGACGGGCTGCCGGGTACTAGGGGCCATTTTTGTGTTGCGCTCATCATTGGGGGGGTTTTGCCATAATCGCCACGCTTGGCAGGCGGGTTGGCGATCGCAGTACGGTTGTTATAAAACACAGAGAACGCTGCTGCCCATTCTCTGGTAAGTCCCTTAGTCGCCTCTTACGACACCCACGGGAAGATATGGGATGGTGCTATTCTTTTACGTCCGACACCATACGGAACATCGTTTCTTTGGTCTTCCTCTACTCTTATAGCCATCTACATTCATACTCAACATTTTCCTCACTCCATTTTCTAGCCTAACTAATGTGCACATTTCCAACAGGCTCGAAAACTACTAAGGATACAGAGACGTGGCGCAACGTTAGCATTAACGAGCTTAGCGATGTACTTCGGTGACGAATTGCCCGAGAAGCTGCCTAAGTTGTGGGAGTTTATCACCGAGCCACTGGAGAGGGTTCTCACTGACAGTGGTAAGTTCTATAATTTGTATTGTCCTACTGTTGACCAAAAGCCATCCCCTAAGTTCGTCTACGACCCGTGTCATCTGGAACTGGTGGCATCGGCCATTTTCTGGCATATATTATAACAATATGGAAGCATAGACATTAGACATTGTTGTGCAAACAGCGTGCGTGACATAATTACTTAGTTTTTTGATCAAGTTTACAGAGGGCGTTATTTTTACTTTTATTTTATTTTATAACTGACTTTTTTTAAGTTGGAACCAACTAAAAAAAAAAAAGTCAGTTATAAAATAATGGCGATTATGCCTCCATTTAATGATATATTTTCATCCCACAGAGCTAGAACAACAAGAATGCAGCGCAGCCGAGGAGCTGATCACCCGCCTGCAAGTGTTCGAGGCCGTCTGCGGCGCGCTGGGGGGTGCGCTGCGCCCGCGCCTCGCTGCCTGCGCACGCGCCGCCACCGCGCTGGCGCGCAGCACCTACACGGCGCTGCGGCACATGGCGGCGCGGGCGCTGGCGGCCATGTGCC
Source organism: Noctua janthina (assembly GCA_963576755.1). NCBI lineage: Eukaryota > Metazoa > Arthropoda > Insecta > Lepidoptera > Noctuidae > Noctua > Noctua janthina. The sequence continues at coordinate 15,721,064 of OY755055.1, forward strand.
GCGCGGGGTACCCGGGCGTCATGCACACTGTCATACATGAGGTATGTAGACTACTGCCTGCGCCCGCGCCTCGCTGCCTGCGCACGCGCCGCCACCGCGCTGGCGCGCAGCACCTACACGGCGCTGCGGCACATGGCGGCGCGGGCGCTGGCGGCCATGTGCCGCGCGGGGTACCCGGGCGTCATGCACACTGTCATACATGAGGTATGTAGACTACTGCCTGCGCCCGCGCCTCGCTGCCTGCGCACGCGCCGCCACCGCGCTGGCGCGCAGCACCTACACGGCGCTGCGGCACATGGCGGCGCGGGCGCTGGCGGCCATGTGCCGCGCGGGGTACCCGGGCGTCATGCACACTGTCATACATGAGGTATGTAGACTACTGCCTGCGCCCGCGCCTCGCTGCCTGCGCACGCGCCGCCACCGCGCTGGCGCGCAGCACCTACACGGCGGTGGACTAAAGCAAACACATTTTCACCGTTGGTTCTCCCTCTCCCGTTCGAGCCTAGATAGACTCCCAAAAACACAAGAAAAACAAGTTTTCTGTTTTTTTTTTTGCTTTAATAGTAGTAATAAAGTTGAAGAATGTTAATTTGTATAAATCTTCACAAATGTTTAATTTGATATTCTTGTTCCAGTTAATCCCCGCCCTGAGCGACGTTCGCAGCGACTCCGTGCGTTGCGGCGCGGCGGAGGCGTTAGCGCGAGTCGTGGACGCACTACAGTTACAGATCGTACCTTATATTGTGCTACTAGTCATACCTTTATTGGGTAAGTCATTCAAACTCTTTATCTTTTAGCATTTATTATCTTTGCATATTGCCAATGCCAACAATTATTTATAATAATTGTTTTATTACTTTTTACTTCATAGAACCATTATTGGACATGTCATTATTATTTTATCAGAAAGTGTTGAATCTTGATCCGACTGGCTTTCCACGAGTCTTGTGCCAGAAAACGGAAAAACCTACCAATACTATCTATGTATATTCAATGTAAAAAATGCAGACTTTTTTTTTCCCGCTCATTGCAGCGCTTTCTTGCAACTTTTTTTTTGGGGAAACCAGCGATTCATTTTTTGTTTCATTTCATCTTTCAACGACAACAAACCAATAAAATGTCCTAATTCCAGGCCGCATGAGCGACCACTGCGAGGCCGTCCGCATAATGTCGACCCGCTGCTTCGCGTCCCTCATCCAGTTGATGCCGCTGGACGGCGGGATAGCCGAGCCGGCCGACCTGTCGCCCGAGCTGAAGGCGCGACGTCGCAGCGACAAACACTTCCTCGAGCAACTGTTCAACCCCAAGACTATTAAGGACTATAAAATTCCTGTGCACGTGTCGGCTGAGCTTAGGAGTTACCAACAGGTGGGTGTTCTATATCGATTATCTAGGTTCTAGATACTAGGGTATCGAAGCTTATTAACTTGAAAACGGGTCAAGTACTTATAATTCTTCTTATAACTTGTCGATTTCTAAGTGAACGTAAATCAGTTGTTCAGCAATTTTTTTTTTCGTACAGCACAGCTTGTGGTCGCCAAAGTCTAGTAGATGACGGGTTTCGGTTGAATACTATGATTGAAAGATCGTCCACTAAAGCTACTTTTAAAGACCGTACACTTCCAAAGACGAACACATCAGCTCAGCCGCCACGCCGTTACGACAGGCATGTTGTGGTACTGTAAACGGCCATTGCGATTTTGTGGCGTTGCTTTTTCCAAATTTAAAGAGCACAATATCTATCTACCCACATACAAATTTTGTCCTTTTACTTTTCCAGGCGGGAGTGAACTGGCTCCGCTTCCTGTACGAGTACAAGCTGCACGGCGTGCTGTGCGACGACATGGGTCTGGGCAAGACGCTGCAGTCCATCGTGGTGGTGGCCGGCTCGCACTGGGAGCGCGCGCGACAGCGGGCGCCGCAGCTGCCCTCGCTAGTCGTGTGCCCACCTACTCTTACTGGTCAGTGATGTTATGATATTGGTTTGAAAACAAGCTGAAAGTCTGACAATCTCTCTTACCAAGGGTATCGTATTACCCAGTACTAACTGGGTTGTGGAGGTCAGATAGGCTGTCGCTCCGTATAAAATACTGGTATTTAGCATCCGGTTAGACTGGAAGCCGATCCCATCGTAGTTGTTTGTTCATTGTAAATCAATTTTACTACAACATCCAATTTTTTTCCCTTCAGGCCACTGGGTATTTGAAGTAAACAAATTCATCCCCTCAAAGTTCCTGAAACCGCTCCAGTACGTGGGGATCCCGTACGAACGTGAGCGGTTACGTCACCACGTGAAACACTACAACTTCATCGTCGCATCGTACGATATCGTGCGCAAGGACATCGAGTTCTTCAGCAGTATCAAGTGGAACTACTGTATATTAGACGAAGGACACGTCATCAAGAATGGGAAGACGAAGGTCTTTAAAGCCATTAAGCAGGTCGTTGCTAATCATCGGCTGATTTTGTCGGGGACGCCGATACAGGTAATATTATTTACAAGTTTTACTATTACATAGTACATAATTATGACCTACGCGTTAATAATGGCACATCAAGATGTAGAAATGTACTGCCTGGGCCATACAGGTTTAAGTGACTATGAAGTAAAACCTTGTCACAAGTAAAACTCAAACATAGTCGATCAGCTAGAACTTCTTCTGAAACACGGTGTGCCCTTAGGGTGTGCCATATTAGCGGCCTGGCGGCCTTGCAGAATAAACTTTATTTGAAGATCCCAAAAGTAGCTTGTTGGTAAGATCCCTTTCACTGAAATTCTATTTAATCATTGAATCGAATTAAGTGTGCTGGTATATCCAATTATCCATCATAATGGCTTTGCTTACAGGTAGATAACCTTGTATTGTGTACAGAGGGTAAATCATCATCTACATGCCCTTGTCCCATTTCATTTGGAGCCGGCGCAACACGTTTTCTTCTTCATCATCATTTACTCCTTTCAAACTTGACTGAAATATGGTTGTCTTATTCACAGAACAATGTACTAGAGCTATGGTCTCTCTTCGACTTCCTGATGCCGGGTCTCCTGGGCACCGAGCGCCAGTTCACGGCGCGCTACTCGCGACCCATCCTGGCGGCGCGCGACGCTAAGGCCACGCCGCACCAGCTGCAGGCCGGCGCTCTGGCCTGCGAGGCGTTACACCGACAGGTAACACCGTCACGCTTGTAATCCACGGAGGGAATTGGCAGAGGTGAAAAGAACAGCAATACGTGCCCGTCAATCAATTATCACCAGGCCCCTGTTTGGTGTTAATAGTTTAGGGCGGCAAGGCTCAAAGGCAAGGAGGAATTGCCACTAACTGGGTATAAATCTGTATGACCTGCTGCTGAGATATTTTTGATGGAAAATCATACACAATTGATTGCCGTCGCACTTGCAGACCAAAATGAAGCAATTAAAAAAATCACCATTTTCTACCAATGATTTGCTCTGTATTACTCAAAGGTAGCGAAAACTTAAGGCATTGAGTCCGCCTCTGTACACTATGAGCTTAAACTTGAAGTATGAATAAATAAAAGATAATATTAGTATTATTTGTAATGTTGAACTTTCTGTCTTTATTCAGGTGTTACCATTCCTCTTACGCCGAGTAAAAGAAGACGTACTAAAGGAGCTACCTCCTAAGATAACTCAGGACTACTACTGCGACCTCAGTCCGCTGCAAAGACGGCTTTATGAAGACCTGTCGAGGGAACACATGCCGCACGGCATCACGTCCCATCATACGCATGTTTTCCAGGTAAATTTATACTTTTAATTAATAGAAGACAACTGGCTATATAAAAATTTAAATAGCAGATGTACTAAGATGTTTTTTCATAAAATGAGTTGTTTTGTTGGCATAACTGGTCAAAATACTAAGCGCATAAACATTGCAGTAACACTGGCTGTTTTCTTTATTTGTTGAGACTACAAAAAAAAAGGTGCACATTTGTACTGTCGTTGCTACGACGGGAGGCAGCTCCCGTATTTCTTATTCTTGCTTTATAATCATAAATATGTGTGAATAGTGCAATTTCAAGATGATATCACAACATAACATTCCGATAATAGTATAGTAATTATCATGATATATTACGACACGTATTCACCTAACTCTTTCTCTCCCCAGGCTCTCCATTACTTACAGAACGTATGCAACCACCCGAAGCTAGTCCTCACACCGGAGCATCCCGAAGCGCGAGCTATTGCCAAACAGTTGAACGAACAGCACTCTACGCTGGACGATATACAGCACTCTGCCAAGCTGCCTGCACTCAAGTGAGTATTTAAACTAAACCTGGAATAGGTATACAGGGTGGATTTTTGAGATGGCGCAGTAAAGGCAGGTACCGGTACAGGAAAGAGGTCTTAGGAAACTGACCTTTCTTTTTAAGATATTTCGATCTACCTGCACAGGTTTTCGAAAAAATCTAAAAGTTTTTGGTTTAAGAAACAGGATTATTCCTGTTTCTTAAAAGGATAAAAAACGATGAACAACCGTGGTTTGAGAACCAGAAAAAATCAGAAACCACAAAAAAAACCATTCAGATACATAGTAGGAAAAATAAACATTTAACCTACTTTCTTATTATGGTGGCACTACACTTGGCAGATTTGGGCAAATATTCGCTTTCTACCATTAAGACAAAGTGTACTTTATCTCAAAAGGCATAAAGACAAATAGACTGATTGTTGCAAGTTCCAGATTACTAATCTACTACTTTCCTTCTACAGACAACTCCTCCTCGACTGCGGTATAGGCACGCCAGCTTCTGACGTGGAGCCCGAAGCCATCGTGTCCCAGCACCGCGCGCTCGTGTTCTGCCAGCTCAAGAAGATGCTCGACATCGTGGAGCAGGACCTGCTGAAGCGCCAGCTGCCGACCGTCACCTACCTGCGGCTGGACGGCAGCGTGCCGCCGCATCAGAGGCACGCCATTGTCACCAGGTTTAACAATGATGTGTCTATTGATCTGCTGCTGCTTACTACTGCGGTGAGTTTCTCACTTACTTCTAGATTATAAGACAGCGAAAACACTGGAAATGTCCCACGGGGCAGGCCTAGCTTCGCAGGAAGTCTTTGTATATTATGCATAGCAAATAACCTTATTGTAATCATAGATCGTAAATAATTTGATTTGGAATTCTGCAAGACAGATTTTTTGATCAATAAAATAATATGCCATGAACGAAGTATTAATCTGTAGTGTTTTCGTACAGTGATAATTGTCAGATCAAAATTGGAAATCTCTTACTATTTCTGTCTTGTAATGAACTCATGAAACTTCACAGAATTCTGCTAATAAAGAATTCTAAATTCTCGTAAAACACGTACTACCGACTCATGAAAACATGACTAAAGAAACGTGGTTTCAGTTAGTTTTTTTCCACTATCCGTGGGTGAATACATGGGGATTTCTCGCCAGAAAAAAGACAATTAAGACTAATAATAAATTTAACTCAACAGGTGGGCGGCCTGGGTCTGAACCTGACGGGCGCAGACACGGTAATCTTCGTGGAGCACGACTGGAACCCCATGAAAGACCTGCAGGCCATGGACCGCGCGCACCGCATCGGGCAGAAGAAGGTCGTCAACGTGTACCGCCTCATCACTCGGGACACGCTCGAGGAGAAGATCATGGGGTATGTTTGTGATCTTTCTCTCGCTCTATTCATCTGTGTTTCTATGAGTCATAATAGTATACGTAGAAGATACTATAAGTAGAAGTTTTGGCTTTCGCTTTCTATGGAGTTTCTTGCCCATTCTTCTCCATAGAGATCTACGCTTTGGAATGTGCAACTACAGTACTTTCTCAAGTTATTATGCCTTGTGACTGTAGCTTCGCTTGTTTTTTTTTTTACAATCATATGTAAAAAAATATATAATGTATAATAAATGTATAATAATGGAAAAACATATTATAAAAACTACACTATACTATTGAAATAAATACTTTGAGTTTGCTTTTTTTCATCGTTTTTGCTTATTTTTTCATTATCTTAAGGGAGTGAACAAACTTATCAACGAAAATCTTATTAATTCCATGCAATAACACCGTGAAAGACTTCAATCGCCTCGTTTCGGTTCAAACGATGCGACTCGACACCGACTCGGGACTATTCGCTCTTACAGTTTGGACAGCTTTCTCTGCTCGGCTAGCCTGATACGTGTGGTCACTTCACTTCACTCATCATATCATAATGTGTTCTGAAGCATTCACTTTGTATTACGCATGCCATACAATTATGGGTTGATCAAATTGAGATGCAATCGGCAACCCGTAAAAAGCATGATAATAGTAATAAAATAAGATAGTAAACATGAAAGTAGTTATTGTAGTTTGGTGCTACTCACGTACAATATTGTCGCCTTTTTTCTGCAACGAAATATGTGTGAGTCGAGAAACAATATTATATTCTTTTACAAACCAACAAAAATATTTATAATCCAATTTCTTCCACAGCCTTCAAAAATTCAAGCTACTAACAGCAAACACGGTAATAAGTAGCGAAAACGCGGCCATGGAAACCATGGGCACCGACCAACTGCTGGACCTGTTCAACTTGTCCAGCAGCAACTGCGCGGCGCAGGCGCAGGTGCAGGCCGGCCCGTCCGGCGCGCCCGTTGGGAAGTCCGTGCTGGAGACCCTGCCCGACCTCTGGGATGATAAGCAGTATGAAGAGGAGTATGACATGACTAACTTTATCAAGGGGCTTAATAAAATGAGCGCTTAGCCTAAACTGGTCTAATGAATTCAGTACATGATTCAAAATAAATCTCTAACTACGCTGAGTCTAAAACCATGTGCTGATTCATTACGTTAACATGATAAGTAAAATGTGTGCGATGTCCCATACACCGTGTAAATGTCGCAGGATAAAGGAAAATCTAAGCGACGCTTGCAAAGTACCGAATTTTTGGAAGCAAAGAAAGACGTCGTATCCTACGAGCTTTTATCTGGATCTTGGTAATAAGTCGCGAATACTAGGATGACAGGATCGACTAAATACCGACTAATTTTCTTTTATTCTTCAACATGCATATGTTTTAATTAAGTAATATGAGCTCCGGATTGCAAAATCACGATTCTCTAAAGTGATTCAATATGTTTATAATTTTATAGTATCATTAATACGAGGATAAACTCACGCCTTTTGTCGTATGTTGGTAGGCAGAAAAAAACACGTACGTGCCAGTATCTTCACACATTTCTTCGTATCGTTGATGTTAGAATATTTTGAGCTTGTTTCGAATTTGGGAAAACCCAAATTGATTTTAAAATGTAGATGATTTGTACAATGTACCTAGTTAGTATGAGGTTGCACTGGTAATTTTCACACGTCAAAATAAAGACTAAAGACCGACCGCTTTAATGAGTCCTCGCGAAGGTATCAATTTGAATGGAATATTCTGAAAGTTGATCACATATTGGTTCAATGACTATCGTAATACCTTTGTAGACTATGGTTATTTTAAAGCAAATAACCTGTGGGATATTGTTAGGACTTTGTGGACGCTTAATGTGCCTTTGATGGGGCAAGGCTGAGGACTCATTAAAGCGGTCGGTCTATAAATTGCATTGGTAATACAGGCTTTTTCCCATGGGAAATCCCGTTCTGTCAAGAAAAAAGTCCTTGTAAGCTAGTGCGACCACAGCTAACTATGACCTCCCTTCAAATAATAAGAAATCTTTTGTTTGAAGGCAGGTCGCTATGTTTGAAGAGGCTGACCCATTCTAGTAGATATAATATAGTTGTAGACAAAGACAGCTTTAGCAAGTTGCCTTAGTAAATGTTTTATGAATCTTGTATTTCTTGTTATTGTGTACTGTGTAGTTCTTTAGACGATAGTCTTCATTACGTTCATCGTTTCATCTATATTACTAGTAACTTTACTACACAAAATAGAAAGTTACGGTTGAAACTGTAAAATAGTTTGTTTAGTTTTCATAGTAAAACAAAGTGCACTGTGCTTTCTAAATTCGTCAATTACATGTCAAGCTTTTATAAATATTAATTATAGGTAAATATTTCCATACTATTTTATATTTATGTCAAAGATTGAAATCGTTAGTTGTACCCTACTTAGTCGCGTGCAAATGTGGCTGTATACACGGTGACACAATCCGGCTATACATTTCCAGTGTAACATGACCTCGCTTTGTAAACATTTCCCGTACAATGAGATAACCGACAAACTGGTTTTGTATAGCTTGATTAGTCGCCGTGCGTACACTGACAAGGGTTGGCTTGCATATTCCGCATGGAAAGGTAGATAGGATTTTTAGTATGAGTGAGTAAGACAATACTGTACAAATGACTAACATCAATGAAAAAGAAAAGTGTTTTTTTATGTGTTAGGGCAAACCAACGATTAAAATCTTTGATTCTGTGCAAAAATGCACCGCTATTGCAATAGTGTGAAAGTATGCAGGCTAGCTTCATGTGGAGATCCTTTTGAACGCCATTTTCACAGATGCGTGACAAGCAACCGCGTACCCAGCACGCCAAACGACACAAATATGTGACAAAGTAGTAGATGAAGTTGTGGCTTGGCGTGGAGGGCACGCGCGTGTGTTTATTCTCTGGCATTCAAAAGGTTAAAAGAGTTTCTTCCCTGTATAAATAGCGTTAGTTTTATCAAATTAGCTTCACAACACTTTTCTTAAGTTCAAATATTGATAGATAACATTTTATCATTACATCATCCAGTTATTTAGGAATGAAAAGTAATATATTAATTATGAGTATATTAGGTGAGCAAACCAAATTAACTTAGTTGTAGAATGATTGTAACTTTGATCAGTGTCCCATGCTTATTACTTTTAAATACATATTTATTAACTCACTACGTACGTAAACATTTCTGTAGTGGAATTCTGTAAACTATGTTTTCAAATGTAAGGTTCCTTGTGTGAGGATGCTTGTATAAAGATTACAGGTTTTCAGAACTAACACTTGTCCATACAAAAGGTGCGGGTAAATAGTCGCATTCTTTCTAAATGCATTGGCACATAAAGAATCACGTAAACAAGATGTAACATAATAAATGCAAGACCTCTCGTGTGGTATCGCGGACCATTAAACCGAACAACTATTGTTCTACGAGTTCTTGAAATTCGCAAAAAAAAAAATGGACTTAGTATAGGATTTGACGCGATCAATTGATCAACATGAATGGGACAGCAAAAAAAAATAAAAGTTTTCAGAAGTCGTAGAACAAAAGTTTTTCACTGTCATGGTCTGAGTCACCACACGAGATGTCTTGCGTTGATTCTGTTACACCCTGTATACCAATACTGTTTATTTGACTATTTTATTACCTACCTGCACAGGTCCGTACCAACATGACCATACTACTGCAAACCTGTCTCTATATACAAGCACCCAAAGAAATTACCTCAATGACTTGATTTTTTCTCTACGATTGAATAGTTAATTTATTATTGTAGCGTTTTAAGGAACAGTCATGCTGCTTTAGTCATTTTTGTAGTATTTAGTGAGGCGCCATTGCTGGCATATTTTATTTTTTTAGATTGAATATTTTTGTTTGCTGTTTTGTACCTGCAACAAAACAACTGTTATAAAGATCGTGAGCGTTTTGTTTCGTTTTTAATTGCATTTGTAGTGATTTGAAATGTTTGTGCTGACATAGAATGTGCAATGTATGTCTAGCAAATTAACAACACATTTTCCCTCCTTCTATGTTGTGCGAAAAGATTGCTGTTGTTTGAAACATTGCGGTTTCATTGACGAACAGCGTGTTTCTATTTCGTTTATATTGTGTCGACGTAAATAATTGTAGTGTTATGTCACTTCCAGTCTAATTGATGTAGTTTAATCTGTGTTTGTCTACTTGTCTGGATAAAAATAAAGCATTTTTTTAAATATTTCTTTTACTTTAAACTACCAAAGACCTAGAGAGGAAGAGGAACGGGCAGCAGGGACCGAGGAATTGGGTTAAAAGCAATGATATTATAAGTAAAACTAGGTAGATATCGACAGGGTCCGACTGGCCATATAGTCAGGGTGGCGTTTGCCAGCCGGGCCCCAGCCTGCGCGGGTTACAAATTTTCTTAAAACTAACGCACGGTTCTTTCTTTGCAAAAAAAAACTTTTATCATATAGGCTCCTTTTTTCTGCCTGTGGTTTGGCACTCATTGGATTTTCACGTGATCGACCGGTATAGACAGAGGCTTAATAAATTAGGAGCCCTTGCCCCGAGACCTTAATAGGCAATAATGGCATACATACAAAAGGTTGCAAAAAATAGAGCTTGTAGACATTTTGATCTGTTACATATCTGAATTTATTCGAGGCAAGATGTAAAAATTGTCAAGCTCGTTTCCCTCGCTCTTGCAGCCTTCTTTATCTTGAATCTTCATTTTGTTTATAAGTTGCCCAAGTAACTCCGGTAGGTCGAAACAATTTTGTTCTAATCTGTCCAAGGTAGTGATCAAAATTTCACTGCGCCACTTTCTCTTAAATCTTGGCTTTGGCTAAAAGTCGACCAAGTAACTTCTGTATGAACCATCGAAACAATTTTAACCTGTCCAAGGCAAGGTGTCAAAAATCATATTTGTTATTTTTTGGAACTGTATTTAGGTACTTAATAATAAATATCGTTTATAATTATTAATTTGTATATTTCATTATTTTCCCATTGTTTTTTCATGATTTTATCCCTTCTACCATTATCCAGTCTCGGGCCCCGAGCTTGGGGGAGCCACCCGGGCCCTTCCGGCCCAGTCCGACCCTGGATATCGCACTAGGGCGCGCAATTTGTTGCAGACAAATTCAGACAATTGTCGTAATTTAAGTACTTCAAGCGCATTAGCTTTCTCTTTCTATTATACGTGAACGTGGCGTATCTTTCTGTATAATATAGTTCTGTTCAAACCTTATGGCGGCTCGAAAGTTAGCTGCCAGTGACGGTCTGCGCATTATACAGTCAAGACGACGCGGGACTAACTGCGCCACTTTCTTGCACATTTTTCATTCTGAAAAACTAAATATCAAATCTTATTGAAACCAATTTTCGTTGAAAGTTCTTTTTATATTTTACAAACGAGAAATAATTATATTAATACTTTGAATATTTGCAGAACTTCGTCTTTAAAAATTAGAGGGCACAATTTTTACGGCTTTAGAAGCGAATATCTCATAATCAGGACCTTGATTAATCAAAAGCTCTAGATTTTTTTTCAACCCTCAGTCACATGTATGCAAGGCCACCTTTTTTCATAATTTTGTTTTGTGTAGCGGTTCATAGAGAAGACACCTGGATTACTCCTATAATAGGGGTTAACTTTTACTGTAGGGTTTTTCAGCTAACCCTAATAGATTAACTGATTAAAATCTCTATACGGTAACCTTTTCGGTCCCTGACTGACAGAATTTGATATTACGAGAATACAATAGCACGTAGTAGAACTCACATTAAGTTATTAGAACATTACCATTTGCACTATTGACCACTACGAGGAAGCACTCACAAATGTTCAGTTAAAAAAGACGACATTATTTCGTGAAGCTTGCACAAATACAGCATTTTCAGACTGCCGAGTATCCAGAAGGCCCAATAAAATATACCAAAATTACAATATTTCAGTGATACAGATCGAGTCCATAATCGTCAAACTTTTGGTTATTCAACGGGAAAATGAAAATTATTTTAGAGTAGTGATGCTTGGTATTCCTTACATTTAGTACTGCGTTGAATGAAACGTTACGTTGATAATTCGGAAACAAGCCGCGAGAGCGCGCCAAAGTGCATCAACACCATGGCGAAAGCGACGTCAAGCGTGTGAATAATTTTTTGTTTTCTACGTGATAATGTTGTTATCCGCTTGTTTGTAAGTTGAAAGACTCGAAATAAACTAACTGACAGTGTGTACGTATTGTCTAGTGTAAATATTGATCATTAAAAGTTGGAAGTTTTGTGTGTGAAGTTGTAACGAACTCTCGGATCACTTTGGAGTTCAGGTGTCAACGAGGTAAGAAACTGATGCTTATTCCAATATTACGACTTCTAAAATTAACGCTTTCGATGCTAACATGAGTTATTACGTCCGAGCAAGTTACGATTAGCCTCAAACAGTATATTCGGTACAACATCAAGAATGCACAGGTAGGTAATAGTTATAAATAATTCACTGTAAGGTTAGGATCTTGTCTTAGGTTGTATTGAAGACATTTGTACAAGTTTTGTTATTGTAACTGGACTGGCACATGGTTTTGGTTATTTCGTGGCGGGAAGACGTTTACAAAAAGTTTTTGTTTACAAACTTGTGAAGTACGTACCTACTTACCTACTGACCTCATATTTTTTCATGTGTGAGGTTCCTTGAGGATGAGAGATTCGGCTCTATTTATATAAACATGCATCATTTTGATGAGAAATGTTTGATGTTATTGTTTTTTTAGTAAGTTTTTCTCATGATTTGCATGTTGTGAACATTGAAATAAAGTTGTTGTCTAAGTTTTATCATTACTTGACTTCACCAATAAAAACTTAACTGTTGCTTCTAGGCAGGGATGCACTTGGTAACAAACTTTTATATTAGCTTATTTTCTAAGTTATAACTAGCTTTTTCCATACTTTTGCCATACATAGTTTCACATAATTCAAATAATCTTTCTATTATGTAATGTAAATAGACAACAATATGTCAAAGTATCATGAAATAACCATCAATTTGTTGAATACAAAGTTTTTCTTATGTTCCAAACCTTAATTAACTTTTATGGGTACCGTAAAGAAACATATTTTAGTTGTCAGAGCAAACAGTTTAATTCAGAGAAATCTGAAAAACAAAACAAATATTCAATTTAAGTTTGGAACCAGAATCAAAATGTACAGTAAAATTATACTCATCTGCTGCACACTGTCATGGAACAGTACAAATCATTAAAAAAAAATAGGCACAGGTTTTCATCTTAACTTTATCAAATCAACTGATTGCCTACACATCTGTGTTACTTCAAAATGCTTAATTATATTATTGCTAAAAAGAAAATGAAATAGAAAAAAAAGTGTTTTTGATAGTTTTGTACCAAATATGAATATATTCTGTTTATTGAGCTCATTATGTCTCATTCATTCATAATATTATTTCTTTTTAACTAACTTTTCTATTTTGTTTACATCATATTTCATCTCTAAAAGATTTAACATTTCATTGATAATATAACAATTGAGGCGCCAAATAAATTGAACTTCCGTAAATAATCGGGTCAGGTCAGGTTCCTCTGATAAAAATTACAAATGATTAGTGCTTTTATTATTTTGTACTGAACTGCTCCATTTATATTGACACTTTATAATAATTATTATCAATGATCTGGTTAATTCATTCGTTCTTGAAATATTACACATTTTTAATAAATTTCCCCTATGACTTCCTACCAATTCTTTGATTAGAATAACTGTCATAGCAGTTTTAAAATCGAAATTCAAAAAATAAAGAGCATTAGATTCCATTTACAACATACAAAATAAAAAACTTCGTGTATCCACACGTCCTATGCAATATCGCACATTGTAAACAAACGAACGTAAAACAGAAAACAAAACAGAAAAAAAAAACAGAATGTGTCATCAATACGTCTTTTTAAAAAAAAAAAGCAGGTTTGCAACAATCAATTCCCTTTGTGCGCGACATCAATGGGAGCGGTTACTGTGTACCTATCCTTTGATCTCGCCGCCCTCTGAAGATGCGACAGCGCGCTAATACCGCCGCCCCGCGGAAAAACGGCGCAACCGCCGCTTTGATGCTCGCCTGCACGAAAAATACGATATTATAATTTTACTCGATTTTTATCTTTCCTTAATTTGACTCGACTAAAATAATCTGGTGTAGCACATTTTGTTTTTTAATTATCTACGTGAACGTGGATGAGATGCGTAGAGTTTTAGGTGTATTTCATTGATTTATAACCTTTTTTTTATTTTGTTGTAATACGGTTTTATTTGCTTACTTAATTTTGGTGTCTGGTTCGGAAATGGGACCTCTCTCTAGTTCCGCACTTGAAAACAAATTTACGAGAAAAGTTACGAGTGCGTAACTAAAAACCCGGAAAAATTGAGAAGCTTAATGCTTAAAAAAATTATACATCATTTTATTCTGTTAATTTTTATTCTATGTATGATTTTCTTTAGTATCTTTAAATAAAATCCGACTTATTAATATGAGGAAGCATAAAGGACAGAAAAGGACCAACCAATTACTATCACTTTCTGTTTCTATTTAAAAAATAAAACAATAAGTACCTACAGCTGTTTTGACATGGAAAGAAAAATGCTAGTGCGAGCAGGGGGGGTTTTTCTTTCCATGTCAAAACAGCTGTAGTTCCCTACGCAGGGTTTGCGGATAAAAATACTAAAAATAAGTACCTAGATAAAAATAAGCTAAGAACTTACACGTGTTTCTATAAAAACTCGTATCACATCTATTTTCGTCAGGCTCGACTTCATAGGAATACTTTTAATTTAATTATGTACTTCACAAATCCAATGTCCTTATCTCGTCTTACCAACTTTTGTCACTGTTTTGCTCAACGTTCTCTTTGTAACTTAAAGGATTTCTCCGAAATAAACTAATCTCGAGCGAGCTGTAAAAAGGAAGTACATTAAATAGAAGTTCGCAACAACATAAATAATGTAGGAAAATTCTTGAAAAAAAAATCTCGTTGAGTTAATTCTGCGTGAGTCGGCAATGGAAGGCAGTTGCGACGTTTCAGTAATTGGCTGAATCGGGACAGATCGCTAAAGGGACGATTCATAGCTTTGTCGCAGAAGTGAGACTTACTGTCCTTTACTGACTTGCCAACGAGAAGTAGTGGACTCAAAGTGAGTAGGAAGTATTTAAAAGTCTTTTTTGGTTGTCTGAGCTCTTGATAGCGTACTTTAGAGTATTTGTTCGTTATTTAAGTAAAGGCTTCTCTGTATTTAAACTTTGGCTCATTGCTTTTGAGTTCTGTGCGCACTGCGTTCTACCATTCGAAGAGAAAAAACGAATGCGATGCTTTACAGAAAGAATGTCTACTATTTTCATGACTGAACACGATGAAAAACTATTTTTGGTTCAATGAGAAATGCATTGAGATTACTCACACAAAACACAACACATGAAAGAAACACCTAAGATCAAAAAAATCTCAGAACTGCGCTCTAATAAAAACAAACATCATTTTCAATCCTCAGTTTATAAGAAAGAAAAAAAGTTCGTGCAATTTGGTGTACAAACCAATGATTTCATCTAATCTTGTAACATAAAAGTTACTAAGAAGTCTGCATGCGGGCTACCCGGCCTGATCCACCAAGTTTCAAACTTTTTCAGATGGCCAAGATAAATATCGGAGCAGGACCGTGATTTGAAAGGATTCGGCACTCCGCAACTGTGAGCTGAATTAGAATTGCCTACCTACTGCTATAATCTTTTAAAGTAGGTCTTTTAAAGATGGTGATTTAATAAATAACTAGTGAAGTAACGTAATAGCCGAGACTGCGGATGCCGTACATTCGTATTGAACTTCATAAAGCAAAATAGAAATAAAGAAAACAAATCGACTTTTAAATGAAACATCAAATCAAATACCATCAGTAACATCTCAATATGAATCCCGAGTGCAGCATCTCTATAGAACTCCAGAGTTCCACACACGTAATATTCATCTCGCTATGCACACGTAATATCAAATCGAATCTCCGCGCGATCTCGTCCACTTTGTGCGTCGCCGTCGCCGTGACTGGCGCCCAACAAGGGACGTAACGCAAATTGGCGGTGAACAATTAATGGCCACCTGGCTCCGTTGCTAATCGACCGATAGAATTAAATGAACGGACTGCACTAATTGCCCAGTAAGACAAAGGGGCAAACACTCGCCTTTGAGCTGCCGATGTCTAGTGTCACTTGAGGCGTAGACCGCTGCGTCGACAGACAGCCCTCTGCTCTCCTGTGTACTGTTGATATTGAACCGAGACGCTTTGGATGCGTTTGTTGCACATACGTATGTAAGCCTTCAATAATAGGAACACTGGACAGTCGACGTAACCAGAAACGGGAGTGTGTTGTTGTTTGGCGACACTTGAAAGACAGTATCTGATGTCTTGTGTCTAGTAGCACTTACACTAAATTTGCATTCTCAGGAAGTTTCGTATGAATACTCAAGCAGGATAGTTAGATTACATAAAAAATGTAACGAATGGTTGTAATTACTTATGTGTAGGTCTATCATCTACATAAAGATAAACCTTAATAACCCCCGTTTCATGTCTTAATATAATTTAAATTAAATAAATCCTCAAAGTTTTAGAAATGTGAAAATCGAACTTTCAACCAACACCGAAGAAATATGTAATTGGCATTCGTGATGTGACGGGCATCCCTCACATTACGAATGCCAATTACATTTTTCAAAGCAATAAGGCAACACAATTTACTTTAGAAAATACCTTCACCCCAACAATGCGCAGTATGCAAGACAATCGACGAGCAGTGGCCGGTGGTGCTCAATCGGAGTGTTCAGCAGCGTCTTGGACCGAGCACGCCAATTACACAGCATTAGATCGAGAACGTTTGTATCTGGTGTGCAACCGTACCAATAAGGAGCTGCGTGCCTACGTGCCATTGTGTTGCACTTTACTGCAAATTAAAAATAGCAGTCTCTTATTGGTGAAGCTTAAGTACGAAATAGCCATTAACAATGTAGAAAAAAAAAAATAAAGAATTGATT
The DNA here is from genome assembly GCA_963576755.1 of Noctua janthina. NCBI lineage: Eukaryota > Metazoa > Arthropoda > Insecta > Lepidoptera > Noctuidae > Noctua > Noctua janthina. Next base: position 15,737,804 of record OY755055.1, read on the forward strand.
CGCACTATTTGAGACGACAACAAAGAAAAAAATGCATTCGATGAGGTCAAAAAGATACTGAGTTCCAGAATCTTAGCATAAATAAGATTATAATCAACGAAATATATACCAAAGACTGTATTTACGAAATGGAACAGCAAGCTTTTTAATTAAATACCTTTGACCGATATTCTAAACTACTCTCATTGACTTCGTTCTACGTAAATATGTGATTATAGAACATGATATAAACGCTTTGACGTTTGTGGAGCACAAAAATACTGATGAACATTTCAGCTTAGTGATGACTATCTTTACTTTGGAATGGTTTCTAATGTTGAAGAGATTAAAGATTAAGGGACCAATTTAATAGTGTTGCTCTGAGAGACGAGATCTTGGGCATGGATTGCTAAACTTCTTGGACACTTCTTGTCTATGAAGCCACTTTTGTCAAATAATCGGGATACATTGTGGGTTCATCCAGTAGAAATGTTTATGCTACGGCAGTATGAAACGTAGCAATTCATGTGCTGTTTCACAGTTCAGAAGTTTATATCGTCATTAACTTCACAAAACGCATGCAAATGAAATCAAATTGTAAAGCATTCTCGTACAATGTAAATAGAGACGATTTTTATGAAACCGTGTTGCTGCTCTCTGATATTTGATAGCAGTGTCTGACAGACGGTGACTGAGCAACATGACAGCTACAAACGCCTCATTAACCGAATCAGCTTTGACAAATAACGTTTCCCAATTAGCTGCAATGGACGATCAAAGTCAAAAGTTTGGTCGTTTGAACATTCCTTTGTTAATCTAATTGAATTAATGGATCGGGTTTACAGATCAGATAATTTAAGTGCTGGTGGCAACCAACGAATTGAAACTTACGATCGTTCGCCAACACAACATGTCTTGTTCTCTACATTATGTCAGTAGTTATATTTTATGTGGATTCTATCTTGAAGATTTTCTTGCTCACCGCCTTTGAGGGGATTACGGCGAGAAATAAGTCAGGTTGTCTCTATCAGATAGAGTTTATCTCATTGCTACACAGAGTTCTTTGAGTACGGTAGTTGATAAATTAACAGATTCTCTTCTAGTTTTTTTTACTTACGCTTTTCATGTATAAAGGAAATTACATTTTTCTGTTTACATTTTGTAGTTGGGAAAATTGTAAAAAAGCGGCACGATCTGTGTGTGTGAAGTTATCAGATTCAGTAACATTCTCAGTCGGTTGAAAAGTAAAAGAGGTGTAGTGAGTCCGTGTATGACACGGTGGCAGTGGAATCAGTGCGCTTAGCGCGGGGCCGCGGGCGTGGAGTGGCTCGTTATCGCACTCCCGCCGTGTATGGGCCCCGCTGCCGCCGCCGAGCGAGGTAACGATACCTCAGAGTGCCGGTCACCGTACCAACGTAGTTACTCGCATCTCAACTAGACAGTTTTCGACAACTCCCGACTAAAATAGTATCGTGGAATGCAAATGTTCGCGGAAATTTCTTTATTGCCCGCTTTGGACGCGGTGGTGCAACCGGATTCAGTATTTGGAGGAAAGTAGTGTTTATGGACCGTAATGAGTTTAATTTGGCTCGCTTCGGAATACAATACCGGATCGAAGATTAAGATTGTTGAAAAAGAACCCAAAACCTCTGAATTTATTGTATTCGCACAAACACGGTATTAGCTATTTTGTTGTATAGAGATTTCTAATCACAACAACACTATCTAAATTAGAAACTTTTCGTTTCTTTATGAAGAAAACTTCAGTTCTTCCTTTGATCTTTTTAGGTTTCTTAATCTACGATATATTTGCCCTTAAGAATATTGGATGATAGACTGGCAACTTTACAACCGCAAATGGCATGATTGCTACACCACGTAGCTGGAGAAAACTTTGTAAAAGATACCGCAAATGGAAATAATTAAATGGATGGAATTGCCAAATGCTTTTGATATACATCTCCGTTACTAAAACTTGATATTTTCGCAAGAACAAGCGTGTAAAAGAAGATGTTAGTAATAAACAAGATCAATCAAAAGTGGCCAACTTGTACTACATTAATAATTTGGCAGGAATATTTGGTGTGACGCAACGGTTCGCCTTTGATAGGAACTCGGATATATTAATGAGAGCTTCAGAAATGTCACAAAACTCGTGGAAAGGAAGATAAATCGACACTTCACACGTTCAGAAGTTTGAAGTTCACAAGTTGGCATTGATGCGAGGCACGCCGCCCATCTGCGCACAGCGGGCCACGGCTCTATGAGAGAGAAGATACGCGGAATTACACTGGATAACATCTTAACATTATTTTATTTTGCTTTGATCTGTGTGATGTGTGGTAAACACCAAATGATGAGTTCAATGAGATTAAATAAAAACTGGATTGTTGGATCAATTTATTGGTCTTTTATCTTCACATCTTGTTCTTTACACGTGCATATTTTCTATGCTCATTGATGGTTAGCCTCAATGAGTATAGAATGGTACTTCTGATAAATTATTATACGCAGTTCATTCATGATCAAGAGAACTTGCAAATTATGAATGAGTCAAGGTTTTTTTTCATACGTTTTTTTGACAATTATTAGTCGGCGTAGCTACTCACGCAAGATATAAATATTTCATTGGGTGTACTTACCTATTGAAATATTTATCTTAAAGAAAACGACCGGGCCTACTGATCTAAAAATAAAGTTGATGCTTTCATGTTTTACCCTTATATTGATTTGCGATCCAAGGCAATTTGCGCTTCTGGCTTTTGTCATGTTCAAGTTATAATAACACCCATCTCTTTAAGAATGCTTTGACGGTTTTTATCCTGCTTAAATGTTATTTCCGTAAGAAGTATGTTATAAAAAGGTGTCAAGACGGTTGCATGAAGCGATCTAAAAGAAGTAAGACGCGACGAATCTATGGTTTTATTAATTGATAACAGTAGCTCAGACGTCTCGCTCTAGTGTTAGTAGCTCGCGGTGTGTTGTGGGTAGTACACGTAAAGCAGGCGAGCCGCAGTAGGACAGGTTCGAAAAAAAATCGATGTTTCAGCACCATTTTAACTCCCAAAAAAAATTAAAGGAGGGACGTCTTTGCTAATAATACTGGGATATCCCGATTCTCGTGGTCATCATCATCATCATCATCTGCCTAGCCTTTTCCCAACTATATTGGGGTCGGCTTCCAGTCAAACCGGATGCAGCTGAATACCAGTATTTTACATGGAGCGACTGCCTGACCTCCACAACCCAGTTAGTACTGGGTAATACGATACCCCTTGGTAAGACTGGTTGTCAGACTTTTTGGGCCACTTACTGTGCCTAACGACTGTCAAAGATCTACAAATCACAGCCGGGACCAACGGCTTATCGTGCTTTCCTAGGCACGGAGGAAACTCGGTATGTAATGGGTGGTCACCCATCCACAGACCAACCTAGGCAAGCACGGCTTAACCTAAGGATCGACCCGAGCGGCTGTTATTATTTGACGATTCCCGTGGTAAAATAGGAAAAAAAGGTCTTAATCAAACACTACCTATTTATGGTTAATTGACTGCATTTCATAGACAAATTAATTAAAAACTGCCCGGCCAAATTATGTCATCTTGTACCGTCCCTCAGGCACACCTCACAATTGCTCTTTGTATCCTCTCAAGAAATTAAGTTAACAGGAACTCAGTAGTAAACAGGATGATCTAGTTTCAAGACATCAATGCCCGTAGAGGATGAGGTTGAGGAGTACTAATTAGATATTGTAATTGTTTTTAATAGTTTTAAAATGAACTGTGCTCTTTAAATTTAAATGGTCTTTCCAAGGTATTGGTTAAATGGGTAGTTCAAGTTGCCTCATATCAGTTGTATCTTGTATCCTATGGGTGTGTGTCTTCACTTTACCCCACAAGACGTAAATGTCACAATACAACCTCTTTTTTTGCGATACATTTGCTTAATTAAAATACAAAGTTATAAAAGCAAATTAATTTACTGTAGATGATCTGACTTGCGGTTCGTAGCTCTCGTGAAAGTCGTGGGGCGGGGAGAGGGTGTGGGAGTGTCGGCTCGGTCAAAGGGCCCTTTGATGTTTGCCGCCGGCTTAATGCACCGCCCGCGGCCCCCGCGCCGCTCATCATTAGCAATTTCCCTGTAATTTATTATCTTTACCGCTATTTATTTGTACAATTTCATGGGTGCATGACGATTCGCACCTCAGACTGTGGGTCGTGTTCGATGCGCTTCCCACCAATTAAGTTGTTATAAGGGATTTGGGATAAGTTTTTTTTTACGTTTCCCGATAAATGCTGTTTTTAGATATGTTGCAGATATTTCTTGTTGAATAAAGAAAGTCAAATTCGATTTATTTTGTAATTTTCTGGTCATTTTTTTTTATCGGTTGCATATTTTAAGAGAAGTTTCGTAATGTACAGTTGCCTAAATTACAGGATAAATAAAGTGGGTACCTATGTGTGCAACTTACAGCAATATTTTATTTGCATACTTAGTGGGAATAACTAACCGCAAAAAATAAACGAATTCTAGACGAACTCAAAAGCCAGAGATGTTGTGTATGAAATTCAAAATAAACACCAAAAATTATCTGACAACCAGGGTTGGCAACTAGTCAATTTAATTTTTTTCAGAAATAATTTGGATCGCTTAAATAAACCGTACCGAAAGACCATTTTTATCTATTATCATATTAAAATTAAAGTAAAAACTAAAATCCCTAACAGGGATAGATATTTTGTAGTAAATGTAACAGGTGCTTCGCATACAGATTGCAGCTATTCATCCACAATAAAAAAGAGGTCCTCTGATTCTCTCTTAACTCTTGATGAAGTGTCTGTACCCCAAAGCAAACATAAGCATGCTCCCTTAAAACTTCCATCCGTGTAAACCTAAGCTCCAGCCCTGCGCGGCATATACGTGAGTGTCAAAAAATCCAAAGCTCGGCACGTGCCTCAGTCGGCAACTCGGCACTTGCGGCGAGCGAGGGCGCGGACTCATTAGCGACTCGCGACGTTTGAGCGTCTGAGCGACCTCCCGCGACAGTGCGAGCTTTTTGTCAAAGTCCCAGCTCGCGCCTGGAAGCCTTGCTGATATCATTAAATACTCCTTAAAAAAAATCTTTACACGTTACCACATGTTGATAAAGGCAACTTGAATGAGTGAGTATACAAAGCACTCTGTTACGCATGTAGCAAATATTGATTAACTGTGCATTTCCGATAGCACCAATAACACAGGCATGTTACAGAACGTTTCCCAAAACTACCAATGCATTGTTGGCATGCATTGCCGACTCTGCAAACGTACCGTGCTTTTAACGCGCAAATTATTTCCAGCCCGCCTGGCACTCGCAAAATATATGTCACTATTTACGGACAGTGTTAATGTAATTAACAAAACGTGAAATCAATCAAAGCTGGTGTAAGGCGGCGACTCGCGCGAGATCAAAGCGGAGACACAAAGGCGCCGCGGTACGGTCGGCAGCGCGGCCCGCTGGCCACTCCACATAGGGTTGCCACTCGTCGTTTTTGAAATATGACCCGCTACTGTATGACTTTATCGTGTGCTGTGCTGTGAAGGCGTATCGTAGGGTGATACTGCTATGGGTATTAAAAACATGGTGTGATCTATGAACCACTGTTATATTTTGTACACTTTGTACTATTTCTAGATAACTAACTCTCGCATTCTCTTTAAGATGACCTTATTGAAATAAATAAGTTGACTACGTCATTGACATGGTTGCACTCAAAAATTCATCCTCATCTTAACTTTTTACAACAAACGTAATGGCATCAAAATAAAACGGAACTTGTTCCTTCTAGTTTAAAAAAACTGATTACAATAATAAATGGCGACAGCCCTACCCCACCGCATTCGCTGACCTTACCCGCTATGCGATTGCACGTGCCAACTAATCAACATGTGCTCAAGAACTCGTGTGGGACCGGTAAGCTCCTTTTTCTCTTAGCTTTTGTCTTTGACAACATTTTTAATACATTTAACTAGCTTCCATCCCTTTGATGTACGCTGAGTTATATTTACAGCTATGATATAAGCTCTGAAAACATATTTATTATTAAATCACATTTTATAATAGTAATATCTCGGAGTCACCCCTATTATGAATTGTGAGGACATTTATAGCCGATGGTGAGCGAAATTATCCGCGAATTTGGTAATGGGGCTGATGGCTTTTACATTAGTGATTCAGAGTCCTCTTCAAAATTCAGGTTAAAAAAGAAGAAACGAAAACCTTACAGTAGTCCAAAAAGCTAATTTCAGTAACATAATTAAATAACATATTATTATAAACGATAAACCAAACCAATAAGCAGTCCATAAACTAAAAGCAAAGTAAAACACACAGATATGAGAACAGAAATGAGTTTATGACACAAACGAGGTTCGTCACCGCACCGCAATCTGTGGCGTCGTCAAAGGCTTGTAGTCGTAGATCACGATTGTCGACAGATGTTTGCAGAGCGGGGGCCGGGGCAAAGCGGCCGCTCAGACGAAGACTTATGATATTTGAGTTGGGCGAGCTAGGCTAGGAGTCTCCGAGCACTGCTACAAGTCAGAATACATACATTGCCGATACATACAGATGTATTGAAAGATTAAGAGCTCAATTAAAATTTATTCACGATTTCTGGAATTTGAATGTGTACGGAAGTAGAAGGAAACAGTGAGTAATAAGTTAATAACGATAAGAGGCTGTATCATTAAGATAGGAAATTACTGAAAATCATTCTAAAAGATCTGCAAATGAGTTGAAGTATTGAGGTGAAGAAAATTTAATTAAAAATTATCGCAAATTTGTAGAAAACAGGCCACAAAGCGAGTCTCGTATCTATATCGATTTAATTTTACATGACTACCTGCAATGCAATTAATGAAATTTCTTGAAGTTGAGATTGAATATCGCAAATCGCTGAAAACGTAATTGTAAATTAAGGGTTTCCGCTTTAAATCAGGCGGCAAATCAAACTAATTCCGATTGAGTTTCCAAGATTATATTCCAAGAAGTGAATATTAATTGCCTTCGGGTTGTATTTACTGGGATGGCGACGAGACATGACTTCATGGTTCTTGGAAATTTTACTGCTATATCTATGACGTAATTGCTATTAAAATATGTTCGTATAAGCTTATTTGTATAGATTATTCCAAATATTGAACTGAGCGCTTGTTGTATGTCAACCAAAATTATACACGTTTTGGACAGGGATCGGTTTTCGCTATTTCAGCCATAAAGTAATTGAATTATTCATCGCAATATGTAATCGATTCTTCATTAAGCAGCTTATTGTATAAAACAATAACATTATAAAGATTTAGATAAAGGTCTGGTAATACATATAAAGGGTTGTGTACGCGTCGCCGCTCAAAGCTCGCCACAATATTTATCGGCGGCGCTGTATCAATGCGGCACAAAGCGACGCCGGAAGCCCACCTCGCCGCGTCGCGACAACACACTGCCGCGCCAAATATAAGCGACAGCGGATTTTGTATGAAATTATTCTGGTGGTAGCAATTTACTTTACTTTTGTTAAGGCAGGTCAAATTTGGACAAATGGGATGCAACTATTGACACTGCCATGAAAGTGGTCATAGAAGGGCTGATCTTTAGTCGTTAATGTTACTAGGACGTTGATGTAGAATAGAGACTTCAAAAAAGTCTGTTCTAAAAGCAGTGCACTCCGATAATCGCAGATGCTGAGTAATTATATTGTATTATTCTGGTCTAAGCATAAAGCATAATCAGCCTATTAATGTTCCCACTGCTGGGACGCAGGCCTCCTCTCTATGAGAGGGAATGGGCTATAATCCACCAAGCGGGCCAGTTTGGTTCTGGTCTAAAGCTTAACTTAACTTAATTTCTACAGTCGAAAAACAATTACCTATACCTCTAAATTAAAGAGAAACTGAAAGAAACATTCTGAGAAGTTTTGGGCGCTTCTGGGTCCCTTGAACTTTTTAATATTTAATACTTGCACCTCTTCCAAATATAGTTTCAGCGATCGCTCGAGCGTGTCACTTGGCGCGGCCGTTATCTGGCCCATTGTTGACTGCCTCTATCACTGGATTCCTTTTCACACAGAGCCTTTGACGCCGCTCTTTGTTTGCCACAAGATCAGAATGAGACAGCGAAGCCTGAACCGATGCGTAACATCCATTGGGTGTTTCTACTTTTGATTGTCGTAGTTTTTCTACAATTTTAATATTTCCCGTCTCATGAGAATATCCAAAGATGGTTTTTCTTTTATGAAGTTTTGTTTCGTTTGTAATATCTGTGGCTTCTTTCGTTTTTTTCAACCTAGACATCTTCGATTTGATAAGATTTCTGATACTACCTGTTTTTCATGGCTATTCCTGGGTCATTTCCCAAGTCGCTTTTATTTTAGAGATTTCTTTTCATTTCTTTTGATCATAAAAGCAAAGTTTGAAAGTCAGGGCCACAAACTAAAACGTGGTTTAACAACATCGCTGTTTCCCGTTGACAATGCAATTTTGGTTAATTCGATAGTTGCGCCCGCGATGTGGCGCAGGCCGGCCGCCAACCGCGCGAGTTGCCATCCCGGCTCGCCCGCCGAATATTAACCTAATTATGAACAAACCGACCAAGCCACAACACAAATTAAGCGTTCCACTCCATTAGCCCAACGGAATATTCTTACACAAATACTGAACAAGCTAAAAAGAGAAGTTTCGTTTTACTTTTTATGACGAATTTCATTTTAGGTTCACTTGGATTCGAGCCTTTGTACTATTGTAGGACATTTCGATTGGGTTGCTGAAAACAATGTATACATCAACTGCGACCCTAACCCTTGTTAAATCAACATTAACTCACAATTCGTGTGAAATATTGCACTCAATGTTTTCCAATTTTTTAAATTGTTTTCTAAACTTGAGCTTTCGGAATGGGATTTTAAAAGGAAACCTCCCTGCCTCAACCCCATCCTATAAGGAGTTTTTAATAAAAAAATGATGAAAGCCGAGGTCGGGGAGTCACGGGTGGAGGGCACTCGACGGCTCAATACAGGCGATAGGTATCAAAGGAGGCCGATTTAATACGAAGGAATGATTTAATTACAAAGTCGCAACACGATCCGCTCTCAACTCGGCGACACGACACGACTCGCACACCGACGTCTTGTTAAGATCCTTGTATAATGTTGTGTGGTTTTAGAGACTTGAGGAACTAGTGCAATGTATGTGCAGGAAAGTATTTATTGCGATCAAAAAAATAATTGTGGTGATAAAACTGAGTTCAGTAGAACCCTCGCGTCGTTGAAATTTACTCAAAACTGACATTATATAATCCATGTTTACTCCATTTTGATACATTGTGCATGCTACCTCTGCTAGTTTAATTTGTATAGCGTTTACATACTACCGAAATGCTGGTGAAAATTGATATTTCTTTCATGATTATGTCTTTACCTCCAAAAAATTGCTTAAAAGACCTATTTGCCACCTAGAATTGCATTTTCTTTTACATATGCATCTCAGTCATAAGTTTATTTCATCTTAAATTATTTTGTGTCGAGTCGCTGAAAAGTCGTTTTGTGTATATGTACCTTAAAAGAAAAAGCCTGAAGTTCAAAGAGAGATATAAATGAGAATGTTCACTCCTTTATGTAAGGACCTGCTGAATTTTTTATAGATGCCTCCGCCGTTTGGTGTGTAGAGTGCCTAATGAGTTGTCTTTGACGACTTAAAAACTTTGTACCTACGTTGAAATATATTTTGTCTTTGGGCCCACGGATACACAGATAAAATGCAGCATTTTATTCTGAGTACATCATACATACGTGCACGTAAATAAATAGAAGATTTAATGAAACGCATTCCTCTAATAAAGTCAAAGTGAATATTTTACCTGTAAAGAACAAAAACTGGGAATTAATAAAGGCAGTACGGCGCTTTGTCTACATTTCAAACCAATTGTCTGTATTAAAAGGATTCCTTTACTCTTTGGTAACACCGATATTGACGCTATAGGGCTGTTTAATTTTATCTTCTTGTCTTGCAAACGAAGATTGTAGTCACTTGGATATCTTGCCTCTCCTTTATGGTATATGGTATGTCCTGTTTTCACTTTTCAGAGAAACATCTCTCGCATTTGTTTAAAGTTTCACTATGCCAAGGAGTCATCGTCTTTCTCTACTTTCAAGTAAAAACTGTTTCCACTTGAAAGTTCATGATTTGCTATTTTCTTCGTGTCCCTGAACGAAGTCATTTTTGAAACTCTTGCAAGCCAATTCAATCTATAACTCTTCTCTTCTTGTAAATTTACGTTAAAATATCGTATTAATTACACGTTTATGATTATAATCCAATTAAGCTCACAAAATTATGGCAACCCTGAATCAGTTGTTCAGCGTCGGCGTGCTTCAAAGGGGAATTTATTATTTAAAGTGAAAGTTATTGAGTTTCGCTAAGGTTAAGTGAGCCTTTTGACTCGTCCCGTCTATGGAATGGAAGTGGTATGAGGAAATGGTGTCGGCTTCCTCTTTGCATGCTTTTTAATGTCTATTAATTATCACTGTAATAATTTTATTTTTTATGCTTCGGTGTACAACACGTGTAACTTGCACGTTAATTCGTTTCGGGATGTAAATAAAACTTCATTATAAGTACCAATTTAGCGTGCATGTAAACTTGATAAATCTCAGAAAACCTAAAGATTTTGAATTTCCGTCCTAATGGAGTCTCAATGTCCACTGGCCCACACACAAAAATAGTTGCAAGTGGTATTTCCTCGTTCGGCGACGCGACAGTGCTAGCCTCTAGGCAGCACATTTTTAAATAATCCATGTTCAAACAACCGTCTGTCACAAGTAAATGACAGGGCAGTAGCATACAGGGCTTTTGTAGCAACTGAATACGTTACAAACTTAATGAATAGTTGTTTTCTTTGATCTATTTCTTTTCATGTCGCTTTCTAAGAATTTTCGTATAGAGAAAATATTATTAGAGAAAGCTATTGCTAGTGCTCATATCGTGGGTTCGACGAATTAGTTATGCGCGCATTTCCAATCAATTACTTTGATCCCTATTAAATTAATGGGGTAACACACAATTTCGTTGGAAATCTGTTTTTTTTTTATAAAATAATGCTTTTCAGACTGCATCTTGAAATAATAATTTTTCTTTTGTACCTAGTTTTCTTTAATTACACCCAAGATCTCCTGTTTCTCAATTTGTGTAAGCCAATCTGTTTTCTACGGCAAACGTAACAGTAAAGGTTCTGGATCCCCCAGTTGATTACACTCACCTGGCGTCAAACTAGACAAAGTTGGATTAGTTTCGGCTCATCATACCTGCCAGTTCAGCACTCGAGCCGGTCTTCAATAACTTTGATAATATCCACTGGAGAATTGTCACTGTACAGTGTACAAACATAATAAGGTATTTGACAAGCTCTTTGTGTAATCGAACTATGTACGCACCGATGTTTATGAGCGTTGAAATTAATTTCAGTAATTTAATTTCAATATCTCATTGTGCTGCAATTATTTGTTTTTTATAAAACAATTATATTTGTTTTTACTTCACGCAGAACGCGAAAAAAATGGGTAAAAACTAATTAGCTTGACGTGTATATGCCTACGTTATTATTACAAAAATGAAACTTTTTTAGATCATAGACCATAGATCCAGCCTCTAAATAAAGTCAAATTTTTCATCAAATTGTGTCTAGCCGCTAAAGCACAATTTCATGTTCCCAAAAACTTCATTCCTACACCGGAAATTCTACGTAAAAATACGAAGACGGATATCTTCAAGCACTTGAAATCACGGGATGAACACAACAATGCAATTTAGGCGTGGGTGTCTACCGGCCCGCTCGCTGCATTATGTAGATTGTCGAGCGAGCCGAGCCGTCTCGCCTCCCAGCCTCCGCCACAAACCGAATTTATCACATCGAGCATTGCCTATTCAATCCCCCAGTAACATCTGCCTGATGGATAGAAAAATGTACTGACGGGATTAAAGAATTGTGGAACTGTATTTCTGGTGAATGGTTTTGGAATATTGACTTGGCGTGCATTTCGAGTACTGAATGATTGGTTGTTTGTCAAGAATTTACTGTGTAATTCACTATGCCAAAATGCCTGTGAAGTAAGACTTAAGATTTGAAAGTGCAGTAATTGAAGTTTCACATTACTTGGCTGTTCGACCTAGTTGTACAGGCAGGTATTCATTTAGGGGTTGTAAAATTGGAATAACTATGCTCTTGTCAGTTTAGTTTTGAAAATGAACAGCTGCATTCTCAAATCAGTATTCGAGAATGCTATTATGCTCTCGTGATGAGGGATAATATTTTTCAATACATATCGTGTAGTACGAAGAGAACAGTAGTTAAAGTATGATTATGAGATGAATTGGGTAGCAGCTTTCATCTCACACATTCACTATGATGCTCGGCTGGACCAACCGAGTTGGTAAATATGCTGAAAATGGTAGAAATATGAATTATAACACTTTTGGATTGAAAAACCGTATCCAGCAACATTCGTGAATCTTATCGGCGCGATCGCATTTCTCGCTGAATTGACTTAGCTGAGCGGAGTACGGCCCGCCCAAATTACTATTTCAATCTGAGTTGCGGGCCCGCCGCGCGCCGTCAATTCGAGAAAATATTGCGGGGACGATCCAATGTAGCATTTGCCTTGCTATTCTCATTTCATTGCCGATAGGCAAAAAACAATATATATTTTGAAATTTTGATTGGAATTTGATATATTTGGAACTTCTCCAAACTTCGTCTTATCTTCTGCCCTCGACTTTGTCGGCGTCGAAGACAAATATCCTTAAGCATTCGATAAAAATGTGTCTATCCATTAATGAAAGAGTTTTTGAAATCTGATGAGAATTTTCGGAGATTTCTACATCCGAACTTACAAACTTGACCCTTTTGCATATTAGAATAGATTAGTATAGATAAGTATTGTGGGGTTTCTTATGGTTATTCTGTGAATATTGCTGTATCGACATTTCCACTATATTATCCTGAACTCTTCGAACGAACCTACATGACCGAGTCTTAATAGCCTCTTTGTCAGCTTTAATAATGCTATTAAATAACGTTTGACGCATATTTTATGAAGCAAAAGAATATTTATATTAAATTTACGGACAAGTTGATAATAAGAAAAGCGTCTCGCCTAAAGGATACTCTTTTACATCAAACGGAATGCACTAGCGACAGGGTTGACAAGTTAATGTTGTGGTATTATATTATTTATGTCATTTTTTCTGGCCTGAAACACAGGTTTTGATAAACCTAGATCAGGCAGGTCGCTATCTAACATTGAATCCCTCATTATCATTACTTACAGCTGTTAAATATATTTTACATTTAACCACTAATTTTACCATTGTATGAGAAATAATACTGCTTCGCCTAAATGCGCCTTTTTGTAATACTCTTTTAAATAATTATTCTGTTAGGATTTAGGACCACTCTCAGGGCTAAACGTTAATCGCTCAAGAATTTAGGTATGCCAATTAACTTATGAAACTGAGAAGTAATTCTTAACTGTCTTATTTATTTTGTCCATTACCAAATAGAAGAAAGATTAAAAAGAGGTTGGTCTAATTGTCAAATATTATTATTGCAGTTCATTTCCTCATATTTGCCCTTATTTGTAGCTCTTTGACATATGCGACATCCTCAATAGTCTATAAATACAAGTTTATAGATAGCCTCTTTGTCAATTAAAAAAAAGGCTGCAAAAATCAGCAAGCGGTGTCCGGCTGGTGTCAACCCTGCTTTGTCAGTTCGGCGGTTGAAGGACGCGGACGGCGCAAGATGAAAGGCTGCGAGCTTGTGTTCGGCACAACAAAGCTTTGTCTCCTCGCGCCCCTCGCGTTAACTTTGACTCGTGGCTCCGACCACTGACAACGCCAATTGGTGCTTCGAACACATTTTATTTTAGTAGGAGTGTTGGTAATGGTAAGTTTCCTAAATATTAATGTTCAAGTGTTAAGGAATTATCTCAGTCAATGAATGCTACTTAATTGATTAAAGTACTCGTAGTGCTTTCATAAGGTAGCTCCAAAAGCAGTGTTAAATGTGTGTATTTTAAAGAAATAATTCGTGTGTTTTGGCGCCCGACATGGGACAAAACTGCCCCACGTTGGGCGCCAAAAACATAAGAGCATCTATTTATCAATTCCAAACTATTTGTTGGTTATTGACGCAATTATCATGTAACGTGAGATATCGACTATGTCCATGCAACCTCGCGAACTGACCAATTAATGGACAGCGTTGTTGTATGTTTGCCGGTGCTTTTTTGTGGTTACTTAGTAACTACACGTCTTTAAACTGTAATGTAAGTGTAAATATACTCCTTTTGTAAAAGCAAACTAAAGCCTTGCCACTTTTTTACCACCGGGGGAATATACGCTTATACCTTGCATCACGAAGATTCCCAAATCAAAGGACAGGAATAAACATTTTATTTGTTTTTTAATTTTAAAGAGCTGCATTTAACCTTTGCAGCCCACGTTCGACGACAATACAATTTATAAAAGGTGTCAAATTGTCATTTTATGAAAGCTTTAATTTGAACCGTATGCTTGATGATGATAGCGCGCGTACAAAGAGAACAGAAGTAATAAAGGGGTGTCGAGTGTTCACAAGCGACGCAACCCCGACCCGCCCCAACAAACAGCGGCCGATACTGCACGCTGCCGCTACTCCGCTTTGACACGATACATTAACGACTTTATTGCTGACATGACAAAATGTCATGTGCATTTTACTTAAAACTCGTTACTTTACAATTTATATACAACCAGACATACGTATCGCACACACAGCGGGGGTAGTTCCGCTGTGCAGCCCACCAGCTGCCATGTTATCGTTCCAATGTTCAGAGGTCAAAGAGCGGCGCGCGGTTTAATCGCAAAGAGACAACTCAAAGTGGAGCGTGCAAATTCGAGGCCGGGTGGGAACAATAAAAGTGCAGGTGGACCGCGGCCGCCCCGCGCCTCCGCGCTCACATCAAAGGGGAGCCCGCGATACCATACAAAAGCCCTAATGAGACAAACCCGTGGCGTAATCGAGGCGACGGAAAAAGATGAGGCCCGAGAGGTACGAGGCAAATTTTAATAATTGTCAAAGCGGCGGCGCCGATCAAACGCGAGGGGGTGCCGCCCTCCCTGCCGTGCCGCCGCACCACTCCCTCCCTCGTCGCCGCGCGCTCGCACCTGTGACGTGTGCTCACCGCGGGCCTCATTAGCGCTACTGATCTAATGCGACTTCGAACTTCGCCAGCGACGTCTAATTAAACTTAAACAGAATTTCAATTTTACGACTGAAATTTTAATACTTAAAGCTGGAGCCGCTGAGGTTCCGCAAAGGAGGCGCGTTCAAAGGCAACGCCGTGCACGTTTTCGCAGATATTAAATGTGTTGACAATTTAATTTTTCATTTCCTTTAGGCGGCAGCGGGGGGCGGGGCGGCGCCTCCCGGCCGCGGGACGCCGCTCCTTTGACGTCGCGATATTGTCTTTGTGCGGCGCGTGGGGTGAGGCGGGCCGGGCCGACGGAGACTTTGTCGCAATACAATGTGTATCAATAAAACTTAGGATTGGCTTTTAGTGGTTGCACTTACGCTTTGTGAGGCGGCGCGCTCACCCTTTGACATTATATGTGGGGCGCGGGCGAGAGTGTGGCTGTGTGCGTCTGTGTTCGCGTGTGGGCGACTGTGTCGGGAGCTGAGTAATAATGCAGGGCGAGACGAACCGGCGCCGCGGGTGCAGCCCGGCTCGGCAGCACACACAGTCGCGCTTTATTAATATCAGCAATCGCAGCGCATCGGCAAACTATCGTGTCTTGGATCTGCGAAGTGCCGCAACACGACGACATGTTCCAGCCCGGGGCGCTTCATAAACCCACGATGCACTACGCAAACTTAATTAATTTCTCGTATTTTTATTTGTCTAAATCTAGTAGCTACTTAGAAATTTTTGTATACATTACCAAACTTTTTATATTTCGCATCTAGACATGTTTTTATACAAAGAAACAATTTCGTGAGAATAAACATCCCACGCACGAACTTAGATGCCGAATGAATTATAAAATTACTTCAAAACATGAATGTCTTCAATCTTTCTATGGGATGTCTATGGCTTGTAGACCTTTGATATTCTTTTGAACGATAAGGAGTTATCTTGTTCAATTAGATCGTTAATTATGTAAATTGTCCTTTGTATATTCCAAAGTTCATTTTAATTTCGAATAAATTCGCATCTTTTATCTGTCACTGTTTTCAAAGAGATGCGTAGAATTTACAAAACGTAGTTCGCTGAAAAAAGTCACAGACGTTTCATCCCCTTTGACCGTAACTGACCCGGTAATGTATTATTGGGATTGCATTCAGCGGCGGCCGTGGCATGCATATGGAAAATATCATCCGGCTGGGGGCTGAGGGGTCCTTTGCCAGCCCACAGCGCTTGCTCGACTGACCATAAAAAGTATCCACATTTTTGTAATAAAATTACCTGTTTTAAAAGGACGTTACTACCGAGATTAAGGCGCAGAGCGATGTAGTTAGTTGCCGGCGGCTGATCAAAGGGCCAGCTAGTCCAATCACAAGGCTTGGATTGGTCTAGCCCCGCCCACTTTTAAGGCCACGTGCGGCGCGCGCACTGTTGTGTGCTAAATTCTGACAGTTGCTCCTCGGCAGCCGTAGATGCGGCAGCGTTTTGTCGTATTCCGCTAATTTTCCGCGCTACGATCGCGTACTTATAAACTGTATCAACTTTAGATTTTTGTCTCATAAGTCGTGTTACCTTAGCTTATTTGTATTAAAATCAGTGTTTTACTATAAGTATAGTAGTGTGTATTCAGTGTCAGTGTGTATCGCTTAACATAATTGGATTGTACGCTAAATTAATTGGATTTTAAACTTAGTACAGGTAGTAATTTAAACTTTTCTGAACTAATAAATAACAAATGAACTAACAAAGGGTCACATATCAAGTGTGCTGTGGCGGCATCCCGCTTCAGTTGGTGGTGGGCAAGTTTTTGTCAGAACTTAGTCGTTATTTTTTTATTAAATATTTAATTGAATGCGCCTATTGTTTCGTACGATCGGCTGTACTCCATGTTCCGCTATATTGTTTTGTTACTGTTTAAAATTATTGTAGCTGCTCTTGCTTTAGTGGCACTTTTGATGCTTTGTGCATTTAGTTGTATTGTTCGTATTAAAGTAGTTGTTTTAGTTTTATTGTTGCTTAAATGTTTCTTACATGAGGAGCTGTTTATAAAACATTGCTAGTACTTTATAGTGTGTTCAATGTTCATTGTTTACTAGTTATTTAAAACGAACCAATAAACTAAGCTACTAAAGAGTACTTCAATAAAGTGCTTACACACATGCATTGTTAGTACAAATAATTCAGGCATAAGTGAGACAAAACTTATCATTGAAAGTAATATTTCTCGCGAGGGCAGGGTCTTAAAGAAAAGACATCAACGCGTCTTTGGTGCGCGCGACGTTACAGGTCCTAATCTGTACAGGAATAGAAAGATTGTTTAGATTATCTTATAATGTGCAAGAACATAAATATGTAATAAGATCTAGATTAATATTATTCTCTAACGGCAGATGTTTGGAAGTTTTTGGCAAATTCTGTATTTTATTTAAAGATAATCTCAAACAAAAAATGGTAGGTATAGTAAAGGAGAAAAAACTGATATTTTAATATTTAAAAAACCCTTACACCCTTCGGGGATTACAGGCGTGATGTTATGTTATGTTATTTAAAAAATATATATTTGTACTCTACCTAATATAATATAAAAGATATAGTAATACCTCCAACAATAGTTTATAGGTATAGCAAAGGAGAAAAAAGCTTTAAACCAAAACTAGACCATACCCAGATTTGCGAACAAATAATACTAGATAGATTAGATAAAGCAGACCAATAATAGTTGTATATATACTCCAAAACATCGTTTAACAATTTTGGATACGAAAAGTCCTTTGAGTTTTTCCATGCAAAATCAGCACGCGCGTAGCACGACCACCGCAGAAACGGGTTTTGTCGACGGAAGAATGGACAAAATAACAGATCAACAAAATAATCTTGTCATTTTGTCGATACTTCCGTCGATAAAAGTGGATTTTATTCCTGAGACAAAAGATAACAGCCCTAAGAAATAAAACAGTATCTTTATGGTTAAGTCTATAAACTCAATCAGAGCTTTAGAATTCTGTAAATGGCCGCAAAACGTGAGCGAAAACCATAGCCACTTACATCAAAAACAAGCCTCAAGATCTAAAACGGCAATACGAAATACAAGACGTCAAATGCATGCAAAATATAATTCGATAACCCTTAAGTACCTTTCTAAAAGCTTAATAAAGCATACTTGTGAGTTTAGTCCACCGAGATTAGGCAAAATCCACCAGCCAGGCAAATAAAGTCAATTCAGCGCTACAACTTGAATAAAATATGTCATTAGCTACATTATGTCCAAAGTCAAATTATACAAAAAACCCTTCATGAAAGCGTAATGCTAAAAGCTGCTGAAAGGGTGCGCACGCGGCGTCTTTGAGCCGCAGACGAGACTCAGAAAGGATCGCTGTGTGCTAATTTCCAAACTCGGTTTCGCACAGATAAGGCTAGAGACGGGAGGTAGGTGTCTTTGATGTAGCCGCCCGGCCCTCTGACTCCGGGGGTGAGAGCTTTCAATGAAAGGATTTTTTTTCATCTTCTTTCCCTTTGTACTTAATTTAAATTTCGTTTATATCAATGCTACGAGTTTCCTTTTGGGTGTGTTTTCTCTTTTACTTTGTCGCGTTTATCCTCTCCAATTTGTAATATTCGAGTTCGCTTTGTAATTAAATTTAGTGTTCGTAATCTGTTCTCTCTAATTTTTTTCTGTACCCGCCGAACTCCGCCGACTGCCGGTGTAATTGCAATTTATAAATTAGGTGTCTCTTTGATTTCGAGTGTTTCTTAGAAGCGCTTATATTTCGAGATTTGATTATATTTTTTCCCTTTGTACTATTCCTTTGATATTTATGGTACCTTTAATATCTAGCGCTTACATACTATACTAGTCTAATAAATATCGCTGTCGACCTTTGTGTTTGCCAACTTAATAATCGTGTAATGGCTAAAAGGCAATTTGAAACGTATAATGTATTTAAAGTTGTCTCTACCACTCCTTAACTTTGTTTAGTGTCAAAGGGTTCGAAGTTATCAGTTTCGTCGTCGTTTTTAGCATAAAACCTCATTAGTGAATGAGGATTGGAATACTGTTTTAATATTGGAATGAGTAATTAGGGTTGTGTGATGAATGAATGATATGACGAGTTGTTTTAGTGGTGTAGTTTGGGTTACTTGTCTACTGTTAGTTTTTCATCAGTTGTTGTCGCTCGAGGTTGCAGTCGCTCCTTTGTACCAAGTTCCGTCGTTAAGAGGCCGCACAAACTTGCCTGTGACTACAGCAGTACGGCACCACCCATACTATTAACATGACAAGGGCACTAGTTAAAGACATTTCTCGATTTAAACATCAAAGTCTATCGAACGTCTTTGATGTAAATCGGGCCATTGATGTAAGGAAATTCAGTGTCATACGCTTGTTATTTTTGTGTTGAGATTTAAATTTACTTACGGGTATCTGTTTTTGCCTAGTAAAAGCACTTACATTAGATTTAGCTGTTAAAATTGGGCTGTTATTATTAGAAAATTAAAAATGATTTAAAAAAATACAAGTCATAATTTTCCAAACAAAAGTGGGTAGGTACTTTATCATTTGAAATCTCGTCCTTACGTTTACGTAAGATTTCTCGTAATGACGATGTTTGTAAACTACGCGCTGTGTTGAAGCGGTGCATTGTAAAGGCGTCGCTACACAAAGAGTTGTCGCACGGAGCGACTTGAAACACGGAGCGTTTCCTGGCGCACAGTCGCACACCGCTTGCCGACGCCGACGCCGCGCACAAAGGCGCCACTTTGCGGACTCGTCTTTGACTTACACGAGTGTGTGACCCAACATTAATAACCTGCTAATAGCTCTTCCCTTCACAACACTATCTCGGCTTCGCTGAATTGATATGAGATTATGTCTCCTCCTCTAACAAGTTTACGCTAAAACACAAAGCCACGCTCGAACCAAGTACCGCGCCGTCTTTTCTAATTTCAGTTTAACCAACTCGAGCTTCAGTAAAAACGTGTTCACAAAACTAATGAAATATTAAAATTACACGAACCTTTTATCGCGAACAAAACACTCGTAGATTCAATTTTTCGCATAATTTTATTAGTGACAGTTTAATTAGCGCAGCTTTCATCGGGCCCGCTTTGATATTGTGAACGTTTCAAATAGATTTCACAAGAAGCACTTTCAAAGAGAGCACCCCTAATAAGTACTGAAGAGTCCTCGCACGTGTTTATCAAAGACAGCCTTTCGTTACTCACCGTCTGAATGGCCTCAAAAGAAACTCGTGTAAAATGCTCTACAAAGTGCCGTATCAAAGGAAAGGCGGGCGCAAATATCTGTTTCGTAAACTAGTAAAAACGGAGCTCTCAAAGGTACTGCGTACTCGCGGCAAATTAGGCGGAGTTAAATACAAGCGCCGCTCTCACAAATGTATAACTTTGAAAGTGACTCCTCGTTCATTATTTATGTAAGTCGCCGTAATCGTCAAACGGCGGGTGTTTTATTTGGGCTGAGTCCCGGTCCGGCCGAGCGGCCGTGGCCGACATCGCGCCGGCTCCTGTCGCGAGGAGAGCCGCTTGCAGGCGCGCGCGGCTCGCGTCCTCGCTTCACATGTGTATCCATTTAATGCTCAATTCCCATATAATTTAACTTTGCGATCAAAGCGAAATTTTGCAAAGAGCTTCCCGGCGGCGGCGGCGGCGGGCGGTGGGTGCGAGCGGGACGCACACATTGGAGTTCTCGAGATCAAATGCTGGGCCAAATTAGTCACTCTCCGTCTCTCTATCTCAAAGCCGATCCGTAGCAAAGTTTGCGCGAAGATGACATCAAAAGGAAACCACACACTGGGGTGGCGCCGGGCGCGGGCGGCGCCCCCGGCCCCATACTTAAATCCGCCGTGTCTGCCTGTCTTATTGACACGCGACTGACAACTCGCAAGTCGCCAACGCCGCCGACTGTTTCAAACTCACTCCGCTTTACCAGACTTATTTAGTTAATTAATACGGAATGTCCTATCAAGTTGTAACTCCCGCAAGGCTGGCACACACTTACGCGGCTCAACTGTAAGGAAACTTTAATCGCATGGGTATGTTTGTACATACGTACTGGTACACACAGCCCATGTTGTCAATCCCTTTAATTAAACGACACTAAGTTTCTTTGATGGACTTTGGAACTGAGTGAGCTGTAATATCATTTCAGGATTCTACTTATATAACTATGATTAATTTTGCGCAGAGTAGTGTCCACTGTCCGTTGCCTGTAATAGTTATGAAACATTCCATGTTCTTTAACTACCGACTAAAAGTAAAATTATGAAATATCAGGCGCAAGAGCACCGGGTAGGCTTCTCAAAGTTCTGAAGCCTTAAAAACAAGTTTTAAACTTATACCAAACTCGAATTTCTCAGCACAAAGCTGGCAATTGTATTCTTATTTCTTGGAAATTGCCTTTTTCACCGTTTCGTAACGTCTTAACAGTGGACATATTTTTAAAGGGAAAGCAAATGTTTCTTTGTGTTCTGTATGATGTAATATATTTTTCAGTTGCGTCCGTTTTAAGAGCATTATTGTAAAAATCTAAAGCATTCACTGCTAGTATCCACTTTGCAAACGTACAAATATTTAAAGAACAAAATTAAATGGTTTTGGTTGTGTTTCTATATCATTGAAAAGTAAACATTTTCTGCATTGAATTCACTCAGTTTCAATCCAGCATTTCACTGCCAAGAGCATTAATACCAAGTTTTAGACAAAGTGTCTAAGTGAAGAGGAATTTCAAGTTCTAAATATTTTTTAAACATTCATCGGTGGCTGTATGGGTTAACAGTCTTAAAATCAGTAAAGCCCGTCACTCTTAATGCGGTGATAAAAACTCCTGAACGTTAACACTGTCTTACAAAGTCGATAATTCGTCGGCAAAGCGTTTATTAACAAGGCGAGTTCTAAAAAAAAAAAACAGTTTGGAATTTTGAAATCCAACACAAGTTATCGCGGGGCGCAGGGGTGTTGGCATTGTGCGCAAGAGTTTATGACGGCGACGGCCACGCTTCCACGAACTGGGACCTTACCGACACCAATACCAATAGATTCAGTTTTCGATTTTCGGATTTCCAACTTTATTGCTTATACCATAAAGTGTGGTATCGAAGGCTTAGAAGATGTAAAGTCCCTGGGTCGTGCGCCGCCGCCCGCCTACCCAAAACGCTGTCCCTGTATGACGTCACTCATCTGAATGTTTGCCTTGTTTCCCCTTTAATTGAACTATAGTGTATTGTTTAGTCTTCGTTATTTAATCTGCCTCGTTGTTTTAGGACTGTATGAATGTGCATCCATGATAAAGCTTTGCCATGGTTTTGTTTGTTTTTTATGGATCCATTGTTTGTACTTCATCTTAAATTACTAAAAGAAATATGTGGCATCAAGGGCTTTATTTTTAACGGAGGTCTCCTGGCATGGGTCTAACTTAAACTGGACAAGAACTGAGGAATTAGATTTTGATACTCTAACTATACTCTAAAATTCAACATACTACTGTGCAGACTTGAGCATATTGTATTTCAGACAGAATCTGATCGTTCTAGCATCCAAATTTTTATTCCTTTTGAAATCTTTGTCTGTGCTCCGAAACGTTAAAATTTCATCCAGGTATTATTTTCAATATCCCAAAACTTCAAACAATGACAAAGCAGCATCTCCTTGAGTCCTTCATATCAAGTTTTCAACAATTCTGCATTTGTCATCGCTCTCTCTTTCATTTACAATTAATCCATCAACTGGTCTGTGATTTAATACGTCAGGCTATAACCTCCATTTGATATTCTGCGTTTGTGCCATCATTCAACTTTTTGTCCTCTATTACTCCTGTAATATGATTATAATTTTCTCGCATCTGCGTATACCTTTTTTTCTTCTCAACAGAGCTTGAACTTTAGTGTTTAAAGTTAAGGTTTGATTTAGTTTGTTGGAGTTGTTACAATCGGCTTCCATTGAACGAAGACCGGTTTGGATAAGGAATGCCGCGGCGCAGTGTCCGGGCGGCTTTTTGCTTTGGCTGCGTGCGCGCAGCCCACGCGGACGGCTTGGAGCCTCGGCCCGCCGGCGCCAGCACCGCTTCCCGCCTTTACATTTGATGCCTGATAAACGACACGTTGCAAATATTTTTGTTGTTATTTTATATTTTGTTATTGCCGGTTTGCTGTTCAAGGTCCTACGCTGACCGGAAAATAAAACCTAACAAAGTATAAACAAAACAGTCTGTAATCCCTAGGAGATTTGTAGTAATCTCCTTTAAATCGCACAGGCCCGTTACCGTCAATCAATAGCTGTTGTTTTGCACCTAATTTAGCAAGATTAAGAGATTTAGGCTTCACTAAAACTCTTGGCAGAACTTTCAAATATTTATTTGTAATCGCATAATTAGAACAATAAAAAATCACAATTTCCATGTAAGTTCTGTCCATGGATTCTTCACAAATATGGTTGATTCTCTATCTAAAAGCTCTAATGGCATCACCATGGTAATCGGATTAGAATTTGTTTACCTGAATTCTTCCAAACATGTTGACCTCATGGTCTGCTCCAAAATCTCTAACAATATTTTGCTCTAGTACAAACTCGATTGTTATCCAACCAAACAAGGTCGCAACTTAACTTTTTGTTTGATTAAAAGTTTAGCAGTATCATTCAGATAAATCTACAGTACAGCAGAATTTATATCGCTCTTATCCGTCTCCATCTGAGTGTCAGTACTTGACAATAACTATGAAAGGAATGGTGTGCCTAGCGGAATGCGCGGCCAGGATTGTTGGCTGTCGCTGCGACTCGATGGCACTGCAAATAATGCTGGATTACCTGCTACGCTACCATTAGCTGATTGCTACTTGTTTTGAATCTCCTCTGTTTATTTTCTGACACTTGTAGCATGAATTACTGTTGATAAAGTTGTTTTTTTTTTTATTATTGTTATGAGCATGTTATGTCCCACTGCAGGGCGAAGGCCTCCCTTCCATTTATCCACTTTTCTCTCTGTATCTCTGTTATTTTTATCCGGATTTGTTGTTTCTGAGGAGTTGTTGATGTTTTTGAAAAAAATCGGAATGTTAACCGGAGGATTGATTTGGTAATGTTTCTTTCCGAGCATACAACATATTGCTATCTTTTCGTTTTTGAATTTCTAAACCTTCCCAGCCGTCGAATTTCCAAAGCCGGATATGGTCAGTTAAATTTTTATCTGAAGTCCATACATTTTGGTCACACATGAGAAGTACTATGGGGTGTGGATGCTCGTAAAATGCTGGCGGTCGAAGTATCCACACTACACTGGTTTATGACCATAGTAACATAGCAACTATGGGAAGTGAAGCTGTAGCCGTCCGCATTACACACCTATGGAATTTACTGTTGAATTCTTGTTCGACCAGTGTACGGTACGAATGGAACGACTTGAGTTATTATTGCTAAGGTTTATCCTTAGTGCATGATTTGATCATCGTTTTCATGTGTCATGCTCAAAAATAGTCTGGATGTAGTTTTTTTTTTAAAGTTTTTACTTGGATTGGTCTACAGGGTTGGTCTGTCTGATTGTCGCAGTGGCATCCGATATCTTTAGACATAAGATTAGTTATTAGAAACAATCTGGCGTCTGTTCTAAACACTTATAAACTCAAATATGATAACTGTTTTACTTTGCCGAAGAAGGAACGTCAACAATGACTTGATCGTGTGGTCCTATCGATAGTTCGGTAAATATCACGGGATCATACTACCGGGATAAAAAGTATCCTATATGTTATTAATCCATTCCCTGTAAAAAAATCAAATGGTCACAACTTTTTACTCGTTAAAGCTACAAGATGAACATTGAAATACGTGAGCAATCAGGTAGCAATTATTCAAGTAAAAATAATAACACGAATTTGAATTGTTCACACAAACGGAGAGTTGACCAGCCATCCTGATATCAGAATGGCTGGTCATTTTGAAGTCCCTTTATTTTGTTTTCAAGTTAGGTAGCAATTAATTGACTATAGGTAGTAAAAGGTAGCAATTTTTGGTCACCAGCCTGACGCGAGCCGATACAGGCGACCAGCCATACTGACGCTCACAACATATTTACTTTAATGCGTGTCTGTCGGAAACTTATGGAAATTTTATATACAACTCATACAACAGGAAAATAATTTTCTTTATATTTTGATAACCTTTGTTGGCTTCCATACATCAGCTAACAAATTGTGTCTCCTAAACGGTTTTTCGTGTACGAGTTCTACGGCTTCTATTGAGCGGGTCTCAGTTCCTAACTACAATATGGAAAATATGATGACATTATCGGGTTCCTTGTTATACAATAAATACAGAATTTTAATTACTTAAATGTGAACGACAGATTTTTCACTATTTTTATTATTTAGACTGTATTGAAATCATCTGCCATTAAAATGTCATGTCATCCTGCAATTAGTTATCCCTTCTTTATAGTTTTGACTTGACAAACTGATCTTTCTTTTAAAACTACCCTCGCTTTGAGTATCTAAGTTACCGGAGGACTTGATATTAGTATGCTCTGTGCAAAATAATAGGGACATTCTCGGCGCCTTTGAGAAGCGGAGTAATAAACATACAACTAGTTTTCTAATTTCATGCAGTCTCTTCAATATTAATTTAGTAGGTAATATGGAACTGTATGCCATGCAACCTCAAAGAGTGTATGACTTACGTTTATTTGTTTTGTTACAGGATGATATTCTCCTCATATACGGCACCATTCAGCTAAGATTTAAAGGTAAGATTTAATTTAAGCCATTCATGATTATTTATGCTGTGCAGACTTGAAAGCCAATTGAATCGTGATTTATTGTGTTATGAACAAATTGCCGTGGTCCAAGTAGCATGATTAATTTCGAATACTGCTGGGATTAATCTACTCACAAGAAGTAAAATGACGCCAGAAAATAAACTGGAACTATTTAAATCATGAACCTCTTGGTTTTGCATATTTTATACATTTCATAATGATTTAATTAGCTAAGTCGTGATCAGTTTATACGAGCGGTATCTTTTAAGTTACCATCATTAGTGTAACGGTTTTAAGTCACTGATTTCATAAGGTACCAGAAAATCCAATACAATTAAAAAAATAAAAATTGATCACATTGGCAACTTCCAACAAACTGCAGATTTTGTAATAATATATCTATGGTTGCAATTATAGCTTTCGTTGGTAACCTACGGTTTCCAATTTATTTCATACGTCCTAAAAGTAATCCGTCGCGTCGGCAATCTGGTACACTACGGATTTATTTCGTTAACGACATAATAACGAGTTATATCGCTTTTGTGATGAAAGCACAATCAGGTAATACGTTACATTCAATTTTCAACTTTACGTCGATAAGAATAAAACTGATCGAGCTCGTGTGCGACGCAAGCGCGTGTTGCTGATTCAGCGCTTTCGGATATAATGGTTAAAGCCGTCATTTTTACAATGAGTTATTACTTCCCCTTATTTTTATTCGCCCGCTTTTCTCCTGTGTCAACCACGTTGCGCCGAAAAGGAAAGTTTCCTTTTAGTTTAAGCAAAAAGCAGGAAAATGTACACTGCACTTAAGATCAAGGGTGCACTTTCATAACATAATTATTAAAAAAAAATACATGAATACGCAATTAAGTTCGACTTCGATTGAAATGAAGCACCTCTCGATCTGAAAACCCATCAACCATCGAACTAGCGAGCCACCGAGCACTCGTGAACCCAATATTTTTACATACAATAATTTAATTACCTTTCGACTCCAAAACTACCGATCTCGTAATCCCATTACTTCTACGCGTTTACTCTCAAAAGAGGCAACAGTTTAACGTTAAATCTCGCTTCGAGGCATTAAAAAAGCGAATTTTTATATTAAACCGGCTCTCGTAGGCTGCATTCACGTGAGGAGGCCCTAGACGGCAAATTAAGTGACATTAGAGGCATAATGCCCGTGGAAGGGAGACGTGAAAGCGGAGTGCTGTTGTGCAACGGTACGCTAGTCCGTGGAGTGCGCCAACAGACGTTCACCACCTGGATGCCGATTAAGCGCTGGAAAATATTGCAGCCGTTTTAAGCGCAGCATTGCAGCCTAGTTCAGCGACGCTCTGTTGGCGATTGTGCTTTTCAATACTTAAGAAACGTCTATGAGTTTCCTTGGAGATGTAAATAACATTTATTATGAATAGTGTAGCCACTTGTTACGAACATTCCTGGTGAATGCGGTGCACCTCCATGCGGAGGGCTTAGGGAGGCAATCTACAACATGGGACGAATGTTCTACCTTACAAACTCTTGCAATGAGCTTTTCAAAAATTAATACAAATCCATAAAGAAACATTAGGCCGAACTTCCTACTGATACTTTTTAAAAATGATTTCACATAATATTTGGGGATGTTGGATTTTTCTAAAGCCTAGATCTTTTCATGATGCTTTTTGCCGTGGACTGAAGGGAAATGGCAGAGGCATTTTGGGTCGGTTTCCCAGAAGGACGTCTAATTCCTCCTTATGAAGACAGATAAAGCGAATATAAGACAGAAAAGAAAAAAAAAAATAGCAAATAAACCTGCTACCGGTTCGCCCATAGATTGAAATTTCCCCAAGCTTCTTCATCTACTAAACTCGATAATCAGCAAATAAATGTACCTACCAACAAATTGTGTCATTTTTTTATCCGATCCGAAGACAATTGAAATCGACGCGTCGCGTCGGTAATAGAATTACTTTTTTTTCATCTACAATTTTAACCGATCGCTCGGCAGCTGGGACGGCGACTTATTTCAACCGTTTTATGAATTGGTCCTCATTTAATTTTGTCCTCATTTCTTTCAATTTCTCTTGTACGTCTTCAGGCTTGATGATAGCACAATCATACCTTGTTAGTTATAAAACCTTTGATGAGGGCCTCCTTGATTTGATTTATTAATTTGTCTTTAAATATGACGTCTGCCCACTAGAAATGTATTTCGGAAGTGAGTGGTTGAGAAAAAACTTGAACTTGTTTGAAAAAACTTGTGTCTTGAAAATAAATCTTTAGTGACTGTAGACAGGACACAGCTCTGCAGGCCATAGTTTCTTTCCGACAACCTAATTTCCAAACGGGAGTTCCTATTTTCATCTGTCAGCATCAGAACTACAAAATACTTCTTAAACTGTTAGTTTTCCTGAAATCCCTAAAACACCGTTACAGAAAAAAAAAGCTCCACAATGTCTGCCTTAGCAGTTCCTAATTAAAACTATTTGTTACCAACCCGTAAAACGGGGCAAAACAGACTAGCGAGACTGAAGGATCCCCGATGACGGCAAATATAAATTAATCAGTTTTAAATACCAATTTGTCTGTAAGTTAAGTGCTTGACTTATTTAGCACACGTCATTAACAACAAGAGTAATGTGGTGAACTAGCGATATATTCAAGTCCAGACTGAGTTTTTTGCCGTTGTCTGAAAACTGAAATGCTGTTCATACAGGGTTGCCAATTTGTAACAGAAAATTTTGGGTTACAAAACTACAAAATATATTTAGATTTTACCATCAATCAATTAGCTATTTCAGTAAGAGTATAAATCAAATGAAAGTATGTAGAATGTGCGGAATGCTCGAGGGAATAAGGTTACAGGTGTGAATAACAATTATGAAACGATTCGCTCATATCCCTTTTTATCAGGAATTGTCATAATGTTGATATCGTTACTGTTTAGCGTGTCATTAATAAGTATATTCCTGTATATTCTGGTATCCCTGTCCATGTGGCGTCCATGTATTGTCTCCACAAATAGCAATGTATTTAGCGCTGGCGCCGGCGACGCATTAATTACGCTATAAATAAATGCTTTAGATAAAAAACGTATCGAGTGAAGCGGTAATAGATTTCTCTGAGCGACGCGACTTTTATTGTTATTGAATGGGGCGGTAATGTGTTGCGGCCAGTCCGTCTGTCGCACTCGGTTTTATCCGGGATTTATTCAATGGAATGCATTTGTAATGACTTTTTGCTGGAGGTATTTCCGTGTTGGTCGGGAAATTGAAACACGTTGAAATTGTTGGGACTGAACCTGTATATCCGTGTACTTGATTATGATTACTCACTGTAAGCTCATTACCGTCGAATGTTTTCAGTTTTTAACCGACGAAAAAAAAAGAGGAGGATCTTAATTCGATACGCTACGATATGGAGTTTCTTGCCCGTTCTTCTCCATAGAGATCTACGTTAGGGAATGGGCAACTACAGTACTTTCACAGTTTTTGTGCCTTGTGACTGGGACTGTAGCTATTTTTTACTGTTGTCTTTGGTTCGACAATTCAAAAGTGCCTGTAACTGGCCTACTTGAAATAAATGCTTCGATTTGATTTGATTTAATAAGTATACATTTTTTTGTTTATGACCACGCATAACATATTACAGAGAAGTCCGATTTGATTGCTTCTTTTTTTACTGGAGAGTGTATATCTCAAACTTGGTCCCATTTAAAATTGAAAAATAAAATCCATCCCTAAGGGTAGAAAAGCAGGGGTTGATTGATTTCTTTCCGACTGAATTTTTGTACATAACAAATTAAGAAAGCTACAAACTTTAAATGAATGTCATCTCTTTTCACTTCCAACACTCCTGTGCCGGCAACTCCTCTCATCTTAAGATCACCTGACAAATTAGATTGGCCAAATCCAATCCAAGACGGCTAAAACTACCCTCATAGTTGTACCGTGGAAAGGAAATACAATCACGACACATAATCACATTGAACCAATACGAAACCCTGAGATGCACTTCTCATCCTGACGTCTACGTTATTAGGAAAACCACTATAAAACAAATGTACAGCGAAAGTGGAAATACGCTTCTTCTAAATTGGATAGGAATGATTTTGTTAGAAATCCGAGAGGCAAATAAGTTTACACTAGATACGGAGGGAAAGAGAGCGGAGTATTGGAAACTAATGAAAATATACAGGATAGAAGGGACACCGACGCGAAAGCAGTTAACTCGTATTCAGTACGTCATTTGGAGCCCCTATCAGGGAATCGACTGTCTTGGTATGGGCATGTGATGAGGAGGGACGAATCGCATGTGACTAAAAGAGTGATGAATATAAACGTGGATGGATGGAGAGGGAGAGGAAGACCAAAGAAACGATGGATGGATTGTCTGAGGAATGATATGAAGGTGAAAGGAGTAAATGATATCATGACGGTTGACAGAGGAGATTGGAAGAAAAAAACGTGTTGCGCCGACCCCAAGTTACATGGGACAAGGGCAGGAAGATGATGATGATGATGATCAGTAATTTAAAAAAATCAGCTGTTCCATACATTTTGACTGTGTAGGTATTGCACTTTTGTAGGATACAGCTGTTTTTTGTTTTAATGACAGTTGTTATTTAAACAGAATGATATACTGAGTATACTGAGTACGTGGTAACCGTTATCGCGTCTGTGTCCCTTCCATCCCGTATGAAAAGAGAAAAGAGCATAAGAAGTCCTGGACTCCTGGATAAGGTTGAAACAGGAATTTGGAGATTGGCACAAGCAGGATTGATAAAGATCTAAGAACAAAATGCAGTGTTTATTTTACTGGATGAAATAGCTTGTACCTATAGGAAGTCAACCATTACGATTCTGATAAGTCAAATTGAATCTAGTCGTCAATTAGTCCAGTACTAGACAGTTCGCCTACTATTTTGTGTGATCTCTTGAAATCAGTGCAAATGAAAAAGAACAAGGGATTTGTGACACCGTTAAGCTACCATCGGAGAAGCAAAAGTTTTAACAGTAAACCTAAGCAGATTATGTTAAAAACTAAGATCGTGCCAAAGAAAACAGGTGCATTGTTCAATATTGACTTTATTGTTGTGCCTGTATAAAAAAATACTGTTCAAACCGACGAGATGGAATTTAGGGCATTTGGATGAAGACATGATAAAATCCTCCATGTACGTAAAAGTTACACGATATTTAAATTTGTTAGAACCTTTGGACCGTATAATTATATCTATTATCATAATCACACGTTTTCATCAAAATAGGCACGCCAACATCCGAATTAGTCGGATCAGTTATTCAAAACCAGTTCCAAATCTATCATACATTTTTCTTCAGACAATCCTTAACTTAGAATCTTGTTCTAATTCATAATGATGAAGAATTTTAAGTCTTTTAACTTACCGTTATGATTGTCATGCAGTAGAACTAGATCTGCAACTGTACTTACGTCTCAATGAACTCTCATCTAATTCCCGGTCCAGTCTCAAGGAGATCCTTTATATAAATTTAATAGGATTACATAATAGCAATTTTCCTGTATAAAAGAGTTGCGTCCATTCGCAGCGAAGTAACAATAGTGTAATCTGGCACGTCTTCTCCGGACTAAAGCACTATTGTTGAAAAATATTTTGTGCAGCTCCTTGAGAAAATGCGGAATGAGACTCCGGAAATGAGATAACGATAAAATTACCTTTTGGGTTTATTTCTTATTTTTTGGGGTAAGACTTGACACTTTTACTGATTACTTTTACTCGGATGACATTATCATTACTAAGCGTAAACATTTTACCAGTTGTTGCATTTTCTACGAGTGCCAATGAGTTAAGCGTCTGCGATGACATGAGTCAATTATGCAGAGTCTATCTATTCCACTCAGTTAAATTTCAACCACAAAGCCGTCATTTTATTTTAAAATACACAAACACCTGATGACGGTACAAATACAAACCCAGTCAATAGGCTAGATGTGTTTGACAATGAGAGTCCCTCGGTGAATGTCATTAATGTCATCCGCAGAGCTGTCGGCCCGCGCGGCGGGTGGCCTGCCTGAACGATCTACGCCTACCATGTATATCATTAGAAGTACCTACCTACTATTAAATTACAAGGTATTTTATGGAGTTCAACTTGTTTGTTTTGCGGATCTGGGAGTGAAGATAAAGGGGTGCAGGTGCCTAATTGTCGTGCACGTCGTGCTGAATGAAGGGGTCGGGTTTGTCGTTCTTAGGTGGATGATTGATGGATTTATTAGAGGACTAGTGCATTTTGAAATTGTTGGGTTTCTCTTCTGTATTTACTGCAACTTTGTTATAGTTATTATCAGGCGTTACTTTGCAGAAATTCATAACATTTTTTCATGTTTTTTGTAATTTGCAGGGCAGTGTCAGGTTGTATGTTGATGAAAAATGAGTCGCGCAAGTAACACGTATGCAGTTACAGAATTACAATCATTAAAACCATCAATACAACCTTCTAAGCTCATTCAACCCCGTTGAATGACTTTTTCATGAAATAGTTATCTTTTCGCAGAATTAAAACTAAATATTTTGCACAACATTAAGGATGATTTAATTTAAAAAAAATATTGATTTGCTATTGGATTATTTCCAGCAATCGTTTTGCTGAAAAAGTTGCAATTTTGTGAAATGTAACTTTAAAATTTTGTAAATTGTCGATCAAAGTTAAAAAGTTCTAGTGAAATGTTAGCAAGCACATTTGTTGCTAAAACGCTTTGAAACATCGTTAGGCTATTGTACAAAATCAGTTACGATAGTTTACGAACACTATGAAACTCAACATCCAGGATATTCGCAAATGGAAACTGGTTCACAATAGGGCTCGCATTCTGTGAAAGATGAACTTTTCGGAAATTGTCAACAGACGGTAAAACATAGGTACTACCGCGAGCATTCTAGAAAATTCGTTGTTTTACTAAAGCGTTATACTGATGGCACATTGTTTCTTACCTGGATTCTTCTTACTTGGTTCAAATGCCCGTTTGTGAGCTTGGTGTCAGCACGGCAGTTGTTAACGCACTGATACCGAATATATCGTTATTTGGATTTTTTTACTGAAACAAAGACAAAAGAAAACAGCTTTTCGCTCCGGTTCTGGCTTTGCCAGAAACATAACTAGATGGTCAACAAGATCTAGTAGCATTTGTGGGAGTCTTCTAATGCGGGGTGCATTAGAAGACTCGTAGTACACACGTAGAAAAAGTTCAAAAAGCATTCTTTAGATACCTTTACAAGCACTTGCACGGGTTTTATCCTTTCTTGTATCCCACTAAATTCCTGTCGGGTTGCTTAAGTTTCAACTCTCTAGAAGTAAAACGATCGCGCGATCAGATGACTGCTGTAATATTTAAAATTGTCAGGGGAATTATTGATGTTCCTGATCTGCATAATGACATCTGCAAACTATTTGCCCCGGACAATTACTGTCGTGGCAGGAAACACCGCTTACTGGCTGTTCCAACTTGCCGTACTGTGGCACACTCCAAGTCACCTATTCCTCGGACATTAGCCGCTATTAACGCTCTCCTGAACTCAAACACATCTTGAGATGTTTGCGAATGAATGGAAGTTGATACTGTCAGAATGTTAGAATTTTTGTAAGAATGCATGACTGTGTTAAATAAATTATTTGTTTAAATAGTGTAATTGGCTTCGGCCGTTCTATTTAAATAAATAAATACACATTAATACCGCCTGTCAGTTCCCTGACGATGACTAAATACATTTTTATCATTCGTTAGAGTCGATTACAATTGTTTGCTCGAGTACACCTCACCCCTTCCTTGCTGCAGACAGCGGAACTGATGCGCAGGGGATCTGTTTGTGATATGAGTGGCAAATTATGGAGATTTGTTTAGACAGTAGGTATATTTGTTTTTTTTTTTATGCAAACATTTTCTTCACCAATTGCTGTATTATAGGCTTTCTTTAAGCCAATCTCCTCTTTCCTGTACAGATGAACATCTTGTATTATTGGTTTGTGTAATTAGCCTGAACTAGACTGCCATACGTAGTCCTCTCATGTGTTAGTTACTGTCACAGTCTGTGCATAGAACGGTATATTAACAATGAATTGGTCACTAAATCAATTCAATCAACATCAGTCAATGGAGTCAATCTTAACTTTAGCTGGGCTGGGATTATTGAATGTTTAATTACAACGTAATCTATTCCAGTACCCCGTAAAGCATCAGCTAGAAAGCCTACAAGTTATTAATTAAAAATATCTTACGTGGAAACCACATCGTTTCCCACTCAGCCAGAACCATTAAATTGACTACTGCATAATACACCACGAGGCTATTACACAAATTGACGAATCTTTTATTCATCAATCCAATCATCCATACCGCTGAGGGCTGTTCGCGGGCGTCGGAGACTATCGAAATAAGAAATCTCTGCTTTTCTCTCTTTTTCTTACTTATACAGTTTTTCCTTCGCTTGAGTGCGACGGATGATTCGAAATTTTCAATCAGGCCACAATTGGCTTAGTTAACCACTGTTCTCATTCCATTTGGTGAGTTTTCGAAAGCTAAATAAGTATGTTTTTGGCATAATATTGTTAATGTTAAACGTCTGATGTAATAATGATGTGATTTGAATTGTTACATTCTTGACTGAATTTGGAGATAAAAATCATTTACATTATTTCAAGTTTTACTTTACCAACTTCCACTTACTTTTGAATAATCAAACCAATGAACCTTAATTTATGATAAGCTTTATTAAGGAATAGAATCCATTTTCAAAACTGGTGCGGGTTGTAAGTATGATTTATGTAGTCCATACAAGTTTCTGATTCATGGCTGCCAATTGGCAAATTACAGATTATGGTCTGTCCAACCTGATTTACCATCATGCTGCCCAAAAACATACATAAATTCATGGAATGTATGCAATGTAACAGAATCCAGAAGTCGTTATCTGCTATTCTGGTCATCCTGTCTCCAATTTCCAATACATATCGGACCGCAGGGGACGCGGCTTGACCGCCTGTCCCGCGCTGCGGCCCGTCCATCGAACATGTCCATTTCACTGACGTGCCGATAAAAACTGAATCAACTTTGTGGTCGCAAAAAATGTATTGTACAGTGTTCTGTCGGATAACCTGTCCTTTGACGGGCCGCGGTTTTATCGTAGTTCGATAGTTTTTGACGAAATTGGAAATTTTAACGGTCTGTTTTGGACGGAAAGGAGAGCTGGCTAGACAGATGTCCATTAACGTTTAAAGTTTTTTTGTCCCTAATCTAAGGGAAACTGATCGGTTTTGGAGGCGGATTGAGTAGTGTACGACAAATAAAAAAATGAGCTCGGTAATTTGTTGTTGCTACCGTTGAAGGTGAATACGTCAGAGCAATTCACACATTTTCAAAATCTTCTTGATTAATTGCAAGTTTATTTACAATCCGAACTGCCTCTATAAATAACCATTTCCCTTTATTTTTCTTCAGAAATAACCGCAAACCAATACTGACGTAATTGACGTTGAGATTCAAATTAGAGACGTTCCGTATGAAAAAGACCCTTCTTGCGTCGGAGACAGCTGCATTTTCCCGAAGAGCCTGCGTCCCGCCGCGAATAGTCATTGTATGCAAAACGTCGCGGCCAGACGGCACTATTGTTCACACGAGATTAAGGAGGGGGCGCGTCCATTATGCAAGCAGCCTGAGGAACGGGACCCTATTCCACGGGTGATTGCGAACCTGACAAGGCTCTCAGGTGCCCCGGTTTACGCGGGACAACTCGAAATTTTCAAAGTTTTGGAGAGGATAATAAAAACTAGGTGGTTGGATATGAAAGGAGCAGCAATAAAAGCTTATTTATTAGACTTGAGTTACCAGACCTTATTTCAAAACGCAATTTTGACTATTGACAAAGCACTCATTCTATGAAAATAAAACTCTACCAAATCAACAGTTTTCCTCAGTAAACACATATACTTTAATTAAAACCTCAAAAAAAACGACTTCTTAAATTTTCCATCACGTTTTTCCGAGTTCCCGTTATAGCTGTACCATTTACAAACACGTGATCCATATTATTCGCAGTGCCGTATTTCCTTACCCAATCTTGGGCACTCTAGCGACGCACCTGAGACGTTTCAGACATTTAATCAGGCCTGTAATCGGAAAAACAATGCTATTGAGTGGAGGTATCGCCCTCGGGCGGGCCTGGCTTTTGTCGCGCGGGACTGCGGGAGTGCCGGGACTACGGACGAACCAATCTGTTTCGCAAATTACGTACGAATCTTGGGACGACGTGCTTTTTGCATGAGCAGAGAAGGAATGAGGAATGTTAGGTTGATTGAGTGGGGCATTAAAGAGAAGATAAAAGAAATGTCAGGTGGGTCGGTTTTGTTTACTGCGCTCTTGTTGTGATTGGCTGTCTTTGTTTTTTACTGGTGTTGTGGTAATCTATCATTTCTTGTGTTAGGTTAATGCTTTCGTTTCGAACTCCGAACTTTAATGTTTTTGAACAAATTCCGTTAGTATCAAGATTAAGCGATTTTATAGTACAATTTCAATGCGTTTTACAACACAATTGCTGAATAGGATAACACGTTTTATACAATTTACGCCCCCGTTACCGTTCCCGCTAGAACTTTATTCAATTCCCTCGCGACGATTTATCCTTCATTTCATAAGACATTTCGCACGAATAGTTCTCTATCGAATTTCGCCGTACCTTCACGAGACACGTGACTTTCCCCATCATTTGTTTACACCCACAAATTGAGTTAGCACCTTTTGTCGTTGCAGATAAAGCCTAAAATCCTTTTGACGTAAACAGAGAAGTACTTATGTGAATTCGCCACGGCACCGGTCAATTTCCTGTAAGTGTAGGCAAATGCACAAATTGATGACGCTGAACGTGAAGACAGTTGGCGACACTTGAATACCTTCGATTGGACGCTCTCAATTGGAAAACTGCAGGAACAGGTCAATTAGTTGAAACGTTTTGATGTTAGCCCCTAGGTGGCAAGTATTTTATGAACAGATATTTCTTCACAAGCAACCTTTGTAGCACAGACACAATGTATCAATATCATTCCCAGATTTGTACGAATAAAAGAACATGACAAAACAAATGTATCGAGTAACTGTAAATTAAACACTTGTTATTCGCAAATTAACACCTACAAGGTCCAAATTAAGATCAAAGGAAGTTTTACGGTCTCGAAGACAAAATACCCTCGCGAACACGATTTATTACTTCACTAATTTACAGTTGTTTTGTCTAAAAGTCGAAACAAAAAAACAATGCATAAAAATCGAACCGCAAGCTGAATTTTCAGAATGCGAAGATTCTGCCAAATATTCCGTTGGTCGGAAAATGCAGAATATTTACGAAAATAGAATTTATTATATGGATGCCGGTGTGCCGGTAGCCGAAGATGCGTGCGGCAGAACTTCTGGTCGGCCGACCGCGACATATCCGCTGCAGACGGTTCGGTAGCGGGATGGTGGCCCTCTGCGGTCGACTGCGCTCTCCGCAACACGGAATTTGCGTCATACTGCCCATCAGCTTTATGCATGAACGTACTCGCAGATATCGCTCTTGTGAAATATCTGTATTTTGGCGGATAGCGGATTTTTTTAACGAATAGCTAGCAAGTATTGGTAACTGTCCGGAAAAACGTCATACACAGTTTTCTAGCAACCGAGCTAGGGAAGCTATACGTGGCACGTCGATTCCACGAATACTATCAGTGCCCATTTTCTACTTGGATGATAGAGTTACGAATTCAGAGTCTGACAAGTTTCTTCTGACAGTCCATAACGAGGTTGTTCTTGCATTTATCACTGTAACCCTGGTTGTCTTTAACATTATTATCGTTGCTTTGTATCATAGAGAAGGAAGACTTCATTACGGCCTAGACATAATTGAGTAAGAAAATTGCTTTACGTATGCAAGTCGTGTACAAAATACTATTCTCATTATATGTTGCCTATCGGTAATGACGTTACACCTCCAGGCTGATTCACTTTACGTGACACGCATCTACTTAAAATTGCCATTATAAAGGAACGCGCTAAACTATTACATTAGCAAGGACCTCTTAGATGTCGGAAATTGAAACTATGTGGCGATATTCGTGATTGTTCAAAAACAAATTGCATTTTGGTGCTGATATCCGCTGTGCTGTTGGTTCATTTCTTACCTTTGGGTTGAGCATAACAACAATAATATTTTTGCACAGGAACGAAAACTAAGCCATTTAAATAATATCTTATATTTGGTACCTAGTTTTAGTGTCAACTATATCTAAAGAGTAGATAATGATCAAAAACTTATATGTAGATGTTCAAAATACAATGCTCTGTTCTCATTGCTGCAATATCTGATTGAGAAGTCTGAATGACAGAGGCTACTTCTCAAACCAATGTGTGAGTTACATCTGTGGATACGGACGAAGCTCGTAAGTAATCCAAATTGAGGAGTAAGTTCCGAACGACTTTACAGCTGCACACATGTGCGACAAACGTCTGGTTCACTGGTTTGCCATTGACCATTGTTGTTACAAACTAGCGAATAGAATACCATTACTTACATCGTCAGTATCAGTAAAGTTTTCTGTACCATAACTCCTTGAAATATAAAGCCTTTGTCGGAACTTTAAAACAGTCATCACATCATCTGCCTAGCCTTTTCCCAACTATGTTGGGGTCGGCTCCCAGTCTAACCAGATTGTGCTTTAAAATTCCAGTATTTTACATGGAGCGACTGCCTATCTGACCTCCACAACAAAGTTATTTATTTATTTATTTAACACTTCAAGCACATAAGTACAGAGGCGGACTTAATGCCATAGGCATTTTCTACCAGTCAACCTTCCCAGTCAAAGTTAGTACTGGGTAATACGATACCCCTTGGTAAGACTGGTTGTCAAACTTTTTGGGCCACTGTAACGACTGCCGAAGATCTACAGATGTCAGCCGGAACCAACGGCTTAACGTGCTTTCCGAGGCACGGAGGAAATTCGGTATGTAATGGGCGGTCACAGACTTTAAAACAGTGCAATACGATATTTAGATTATATCACTTAACACCTTTTCTTTTTTCTACCTGACATACCCCTAAACACACAGAACACCTTAAAATTTCGTTATCTGATTCCGAGTTGAAATAAAATGCTTCACGTCCGGCCATTAACCTGTCACCATCGAATACCGCAGTAATCTTCGAGTTTCCGAAGATGAGCTGGATTTTTAACTGTCTTAAGATTCCAGCCGTAATCAGATTTTCACTAAAGCCTTTCTTCGTCCTTTGACTTTGTGTAAACTAATTAGTTGAACAGAATGAGTACCTGCACGCTGCTTTGAGTCCATCGATATCTTCTAAAAATCGAATGCTAATTTAGACGTTTGAGGCACAAAGCTCGCGGCCGCGGCAGAGGACGGACATGTAATGTTAGTGGGGGCTAATTCGTCAAAGGGCGCTCGCGTCGCTTTGTCCCGGCTTATGGTAATCAACGTAGGCGTTGTGGCCGCCGCTGCGCCGTTCTCTGCATTTAATGATCGGATTTATTAACTAGGTACGTTAGGTGATCTGTTTTACGTAAAGATTTTGGTTAATTAAAGGTTCTTTGTCAGTGCCCGGAGAGAGGGATTTGCAACGGCCTTTAGCTAAGGTAATGAACCAATGAGTGTTCTAAATAACATATTTATGTGGGTTTTGCTCGCTCAAATAAATATTAGTATTTCTTGCTGGAGCTGGATTAAGAAATTAAACTAGGTTTGATGTGAGGACTTACCTGCAAGCCCTAAAGTGGGGTTTGGCTTAAACATCACTTAACAGTAACTAAATTGTATCAATACATAGAAGTAGAAGTCTAGGCTCTGGAGGCCGGACTCGAATATCATTATACAATTTTGTCTAGTAAAAAAAACACCAAAAAAGTCTATAATTATGTAGTCGCATGAATCACGTGTGACAGGGACAATAGTGCTGCTCTCACGACGTTTATCTAAGTCCCCCTTGCGATATGCATCGCCAATCAAATGATTGTTCCCGTTGTAGACTCTAACAACATCGAAAAGGCAAATTCTAGGCAATTTGCTTTGTTGGTCACCGCACGGGACCCTGCGGTTGTCGCAGACGATTTCTTCTTGGTAATAAAATTGGAATTTGGAAATAAGGGTCTACCTTAACATAGCTTACCACACCACCACACCTACCACCTTTATCTACTCTTCCGGATCACTTACTGAGTCTGACGGAAGAATCGACAAAATGATAGATTGTGTCGACACAATGACAGATTTCTTTGAAATGACAGAAATCTTTGTCTACGGTGGTCATGCTACGGAGGCTGGGTATTTATAAGCTTCCGAACCTTATAAGGTAAAACGAAACCATTATGAGATCCCTATTTCTTTGAAGATTGGATCACTTTTTGTCATCTGTTCTCACCTGGTGATATGCGCTGATGCGATCAACGATAGTGTACTTGTTCAGCAGGAACCCCTCAACTCGAGACTAGATGACTTTAATTTATTACACTACGTGATTAAACACAGAGTCTGCTAAGTTCCATTCTTCTGTTAAATATTTATGATAATATTTTGAAGATTCTTTCACTTTGCCAATATAGTGTTACGCGCATGATATACTAATTAAAATCATCTCTTTAAAAATGTGACAGCGGCATTCACTAGCCTGTTGCTGAACAAACTGAGCCTTCCCCCTTAATAGTCTTAAATTCCTCCCGAAACACGTGTTAATTCTAGACCTAATTTAATTAAACCTCACCACCTCGTCTCATGTTAAATTGTTAATGTATGCTGAAAGTACCTACGAGTAAAATCAATATATCCTGAAACCGACCAGTTTAATGTGACAAAGTAAATAACCGTGAAATACTGACATGGTGCAGTGACACGAATTAGAAGGATGCGATGTAAAACCGTCTTGGACAGGATACTTAATTTACAAAGAAGAACTGCTTTATCATGAGATCATAAGAACCTGACTCAGTTCTTCCTCGGCAAAATTGCAGTGCTAATGAAAGTCGAAGTCATTCTCTTGTTTTTTACTACACTTACGACTCCTTAACACCCCCTCCGGTACTCAAACCGACACAACGTCACAGGAGGTGCGACAAATCGCAACTCCCCACATTGTCGTATCCAAAGAGTTGCAGGTTTAGGTGGTGCGTGGTATCATCGGCGAGTCAAAGGGCGCCGACAAAGCGTCGCCGCGGCGCGGTGCGGGCGGCATTAGCGGCCCGTTTGATACTCCCACCCTCGCGCAGGGTTGACAACGAACCGCGACCTACGACAAACCGGTCGCACGGTACCGACCATCTAAGTTTAATTGCTTTTTAAATGATGTGATGGATTAATTTCGTTTGATGGATTTTCCTTCTCGTCGGACATTGAGAACATTGAGGATTTATTGACTCAAGTGATAGAGTACGTCGACAGTTTTATGGGGTAGCTATCTTTCTAATAATGCTGTTTTTTTCTAGCTGGATAATTTAGACTTTGTTGTTTGTTGAAACACAGTTTGTTGTATTTGTGTACACAGAATCGGCAACAATATAATAATATAAGTCACTTAATGACTTTGAAACGTTTTAAAACTTCCTCCCTAAAATAAGTATTTAATAACTTTCCATTAATGAAATCCTAGAGCAACATAGTGGCTTTTCTTTCGCGCAGCACAGGCCAACCCTACCGCCTCCCCACAGCCGGGCTCAAAGTGAGTGTGTTACTCTTTAACCTGCGCGATTCGCGACCGGCTAAACTTACCACTCCGCTAAATAAAGTTAAAAGGCTCCTCAAGCTTTGTCTCGGCCCGCCTTTGATGTACGGCGAGAACATCCCCCACCGGGCCTCGGCCTCCACACCTCCCAGCCTCGCTCGCAAACAGTTTACCGCAAGCTGGAACTATTGCCCTTAATGCCTTTTCCGATTGGGTATACCGTAGACCGTGTACGGGGTGTACCCCTCCCGATTGATTAGTGTGTTGTTTAGTGCCAAAGGAATTTCTCAGGAAGCAGCCCGATCAAAGTGGCCGAGCCCCTTTGATGAGAGAACGCTAATACGATGAATCAGTACCCTTATCATTTTGATCTCTTGTTACCGATGGTTACTACTATTGATGTATTGGGACGGGACGTGGACCGCTTTTGAAGGTTTTTCGCTACAGTGTAACTAGTGTAAGTGATAGGGTATGGATGGACATTATGGTGTTTGTTGAGGAAACTGGAAGATGAGGTGATTGAGTTGTAGTTTATTGAGTTCTTACCTTTCTTTTCTTTCTTTGTGGATGGGTATAAGAGTAGAGGCAAACCAAAGAAACGATGGATGGACTGTGTGAAGAATGATATGGCACGCAAGGAGGTGTCTGATGAGATGACGAGTAATAGAGAAGTATGGAAGAAGAAGAGCTGCGCCGACCCCAAATGAATTGGGACAAGGGCAACAGAATAATGATATCGTTCTTTATTTAAAAAATATCTTGTCATAACGCATTTATACTTCGTTTTTCTTAGTAGCATTAGTACCTAACAGCTTTGTACAATATTCTGACAAATAAATGAATTCATTCATTCATTAATTCAGTACTTTCATACAAGCCTACAAGCTTGGCTTGCCCGTATAACCTACTACCCTTCATGATGTTAGAGTTTCTAAACGGTCTGCTTGCCTTATAGGGTTGCCTTATTTTTAGCCACTAGGCACGCCACTGAGTTCTTCTGTGTATCCATCAGTTCTTTGGCCATAAATGTAAAGTCTAGCTTGGATAGAACAGCCTGCTACTAATTATAGAAACAAACACATTAAAAAATGTAACACAAAATATTAAGTACGAAAATATACGAAGTAGACTTGAAAGAACTTTCAAAGGAAAGCAATTTGTTTGGGCGTAAGTAATTTTATACAAGTCGTATTAATACGTAAGCCACGCGGCAAAAAAGGCAAAACCTCTTCAAAGGATTTATTTAGGCTTTAGCCTGTAATCAGTGATTCTTTTATCTGTGACTGTTTCACTTAAATACCTATAATTAACTTTTTACATTTTCTTTCTCTCTTTTTTAATGTAATCCGCGAATAGCGGCCCAAAATGAAAGGACTACTGGCCCTTTGATCTTGCTGACTTGTAAAACCAATCATACAGTCGTATTTTCCCTTTTAACTTCACTTCATAGAGAATTTGTCTTTACCTACTGAGTGATACAGTAGTGAAATTAAGTTTTTTCAACGTCCTCGATTTATCATGTTTTGGCGCGTTAATTATGTAAGTAACATCAGTTTGGTTTTATTATTTTGTCTATTACTAATACTACACAATGAGTGGGTACAGAAAAAACGTCTTAAACTAAAAACCTTTTTTATGCACCGCAGTCGCAAAGGAAGCTGGTATTCAGCTGCATCCGGTTGGACTGAAGCAGACTCCAACATAGTTGAGAAAAGGCTACGCAGATGATGAGTCGCAACTCGCAAAGGAAGAGAATTAGATTTTTCCTCGAACTCTTCATTAGTGCATGCCTTGCCTTTCATAACTCAACATTACCTATATCAGCACCAATTAAATACAAAGTCGAATTACCACTCAAACTAAGCACACCATTAATTTATCGAACATGCAAATGAATTTAAAACCCCCCTAGGACAGTAGACAGGTACAAACACAACGTTACTAAATCCGTTCCAGTAATACGGCTCGGACTTTGCGAAAATTCAATTAGTGTAATAACAACGCACAGTTCCATTATGCCAATCAAAGGGAAACGAAAAGTTTGCGCACATCAAAGAGTCGCTTAGTGCGTGCTCTTGGCTAATGACGCTTTGGGGGCGGGCCTTTATCGATATCGATAGTCGATTAATCGCTACAGCTAATGAAGTTATAGGGATGTTCAG
This sequence comes from Noctua janthina, assembly GCA_963576755.1. NCBI lineage: Eukaryota > Metazoa > Arthropoda > Insecta > Lepidoptera > Noctuidae > Noctua > Noctua janthina. The sequence goes on from OY755055.1 coordinate 15,781,673, forward strand.
CGGTATCGGTACAAGATCAGTCGCGAGCATTATTTGGCGAGGGAGTTAAACTGTATTACCAAAAAATTGTTAGATTAATGTACACGCTAATTAGTTGTTTCGACATGTTATTTTGGTTTATGGTGATGTTAATTTATACGTGAAAACGTTTTTATGTTTATTGTATTGACTTAATTTATTTTTGGTGAAAGATCTTCAAATAGTTGTCACCGGGTATGACTTGATAGTTCCCGAATTCCAACACATAGAATGGACCATACGACATACCTACCTACGTATTTTTTTCCGCAGATGTCTTAAAAAGACTAGGTTAAGAAGTTGTCGAAAATTCTAGGCAATAGGCAGCATTATGTCTATATTGTTATGTTATGAGTAATTTTATCAAATTCATATACCTACTAGACAATTGCCAGTAGTGTTATGTTTGTTAGTGGCCGTTTACGGACTGGTAACTATTGATGTAAGTAAATAGGTATTGAGTGAAATCAATAATTTGAGACCCCCTAGCGACAGTCAAATTACAATACATACCTACAAGATTTTGACAAATCAATTTTGCCGTCTGTCTGATCTTCGCGAAATCAAATATCAGAGCTATACTCAGAGAAACGTCTTTGATATCTATCTATTCATTTCATCTGTAAATCGAGTTGGAATCCTCAAATTAATTCGCCTTCAAAAGGTGAATATCATGACGTCGCGATACACCTACTTTAAGAACCCTACATAACTTCGCAAGCATGCCGATAGAAACCTGGATCGAAAATTTTATTCGGTATACCTACTTAATTGGGTTATTTTTAATTTATTCAATTTTTTTGTTTACCAGGAACCATACAAATTGCTAACCAATCCCTTTCTTCTTGTTTCAGATAATACGAAGCATATAGACAAGACACAAAACACCGAAATGCAGCGGCATTAAGCTGCTACACAGGTATCTTAACTAGAAACTTCCACACTTATTACCAACTAACCCAAGTCGTCCTTCGTAAAAAATATAAAGTTAGAATATTTTGGTTTTCTTTTATTTTTCCCGCGCTTGTGAACAGCTTCAGCTTTTCGGAACAGCTATCGTCATCTAGTGGCTTTGTCACAACGAACTTGACGCGCGCGTTTGACATGATTCCTAGCGTCGCCGATAGATGGCGCTAGACTACAGCTGTCTGTCATGGCTGGCTGTCAAACAAACGTCAAACTTGCTGTTGTATACAAAACGGATTCAAGCTAATTTATTATTTATTTCGAAGAAAGTTTTCAATTAATGTCACCAGTTATCTTTTGGAGCGGCCTTCAAAACTTACTTGCCAAGTAAAAATATCCGTTTTCATGTAAGTTTTCACTTATTATCGTTGTATAAATATAGCCCTTCCGGGTTTCGGCATGGTATTTCGGCATAAATAGCATTTATTGCCTTCAATTCTGTCTGTGATGATTCGCTATTAGATAAAGCTGAAGGTCTTTTCTGGTTTCTAATAGTTTATTGATAATTTAATACGTCGTGATTGTTACCGCGACGTTACTTTTACGAGCTGTGCCTTTGTTTACAACTTGTTTCCTGTGTTTATGCTCGTCATGTTCAATGAAAAGTTGTTGAATTTGGTACAATGTGACGCTTCGTAACACGGTAGCATCATGACCTGCTCAAAACACTTTTGTTTCAGTTGTAATATTAGTCTTAGCTTGTAAAATGATAACTTTTCATAACAATATGTGGTGAACATATTGTTATGAAAAGTTATCTTTTTACAAACACATTTAAGAAATCCATAATATTTATCCTATTAAATATGAACAGGAAGTATACTATTGCCACAACTAGTAGAATTATATAACAACAACATAAATAAAGTTATGCACACCTAAAACCTTTTTTTGTAGTCTGTTATTGATTTTATATTTATAATCAACCCTATCATAAGCACGCCAACTATACAAAACAGAAGGGCAGGAGGATATTATTGCGTACCCTATTGTGTTGAACATTCAGCCTCCGTCTATGGATTCACTCGGACCATTGCGGTAGCGTTGTGCAGTCGTACTGTTCTTAAAAAACTTTAAAGATTATTAACATCAAGTTATAATATTCAGAAATAAGTCTATAAACCGGTGTAACTCAAAAGTGTATTGTTTGTTCAATCACAATGAACATGGTAAGGTCCTTTATGGATTTTTTTATGACTCTATTATGTATTTTTTTCTTCATAACTTGCTTATTGAACCATAAAGTTATGATTTAATTTGTTTTGACATGCTCTTATTATGATCTGTCCCTTTTTTATCCAATACGTAGGGATGGTTGAATAGAGATTAAAAATTAATATTTTCTGTTCCATATAAAGTTGGTAATTTTTTTTTTGTGCAAAGAGAGTATGAATGTGATATTTTATTCCTTCTACTAAGTGGATTAATATGTAATGGTATAGCTTACACAACAATAAGTTTCTATTGCACGGAACGCTTCAACATGATGTTTCCTTCCAGCACCGATCGATGCCAGAGACTCTTGACTTTGGCACGCTGTCTCATTTTTTGTTTGCTGTCCCTTTTTAACTTATACAAATCTAATACACTGGATATGATCCTTATTGTTTGCCATATTGATTTTTTATGTGGCACGGTGCGCAGTTCTTTTGGCTGAACCAACATTTTGAGCCGTGAACCGAACGCTTGGGTATATTCATACAGTTTTTGTGAGTTATTGATGCCATAATAAGCTTATCCATCCATTATAACTGTTTTAAGGTGGTTATTTGGCTTCAAATAAGTGAATTTAAAGTTTTTGTGATCTATGTTACTGAGAATGGGTGTAAAACGGCTTGAAAAAGCATATCTCTTAGGAAAATTTGCTCCAGAGGTAAATTATAGTGATGATGAGTACCCATGTATTCAGTAGACTATTCCTTATAATTTTGAATATAAGGTGTTTCTTATGTATTGCCATTACTTAGATTGTAAATTGAACCTTTTTCGACATTGCACCTAAAGTAAAATATTGATTGATGATTGTGGTGTTTGTGTGCAGGTGGTGTCTCGCCATGCAGCGCGCGGGTGGGAGAAGGGCCTGTGCGCCATGAGCCACACTCCTATAGGCGGCCACCCGCAAGGTAACACTTTTTTGTACTTATTCCTATTGAAAGTGGTGGTAGTGATAATTTTGGTCTAGAACTACATTTAGATTTAATTTTATTATTTTGTAAAAAAAAACTACATGCTTTCTAATTATGTTTCGGAGCTTTTGAGTGTGCATTTTGTCCTGACACTTAGTAAACTCAAATGATAGTGCACACGTTTACTGCAATATTCACTATGTTCCAAAGCACATTTTTATCTCAGTATCAAGACACATGTATTGATTGCTTTTTCTTAAACAGGTTGGGAGCACAAGCTTGCTGACAGGTCGTCGCTGCCGCCGGCTTCTGGGGAGGAGAAGAGCAAATCTCAGTCCAAATATGTGTTCGCACAACCACATCTGCCCAAGTGAGTCACGCACATGTACATTATTGTACTACCTTCATCAATCCACCAATATCTTCATTGATGTATTCAAAGTGGCATAAACAACGAGAGACCTAGAGAAGAGAATAGTGTTTATCTTTTAGCTGAAAATAGTACATGTCGGGTGATACGTATTTTATTTTCAGGAAATCATTCGACTGACGTTTTTATACATTTGAATACTTCATCGCAAACCGTGTGACCCGTAAACAAAAGATTTTCTATTGTCTGTTTTATTATTGCAAATTTTGAGCAAACAGAGTTCAAAATTAGCACATAAATACTCATCAGAGTGGGTCCTCTCTTATGGTCGATATTTGAAGGTAGGAGTTCATTAGTGTCGGTATATTTCATCTTCGTCACTCCCTCGAATGTTGAGGATCGAGAATACAAGCATCTCCAAGCTATGCGGTCTTTAATAGTGTGTGCCACTCGGTTTACGCTGTCTCCAACAGCCTTCTTGATCGAGGGTCAGAATGACCGGCACTTATGGGGTAGTGGTCATATGTATGTGTTGTTCCCAGGGTCAGCATGGCGTGGCGCGAGCAGACGGAAGGTTCGTCGGGAAGCTCGGCGCGTTCGCCCGCCTCGCCGCCCTATATGCGCTGGGCACGAAGCCTGCACGAGTTGCTTGAGGTAATTGCTGATGCTTCGTGTGATTGTGTCTTGTTGTAGGTATTTAATGGCTGCTACACACGTTACGAAAAATCATTACGATCGGACGGTACATTTTAAACTGCACAGTTTTCGTAGTGCCCACACACGTTACTAGAAAACAGTACGATTATTCATTCGTTGACCTATGGCTTCGACTGACGAAGCATTAGCAGTTGTTGGTTTATTATTCGCCATAAAAAAGCAAAAGGAAGAAAAAATCAAGAAAAAGAAAACACGTATTTGGTGTAAAGAATGGCTAATGAAAAGAGAAGCTCATTCCCATGTTAATTTATTGAAGGAACTAAAGATATTTCCTAAAGATTGGCATAATTTTTACGAATGGATAGTGATACTTATTTACATCTGCTGTCCATGGTATCGCCAATAATTGAAAAACAAGATAGAAAACTGAAAGACTTGGCCACACGTTACGATTATCGACACAGTTACTTCCGATTCCGATTTATCTATCCAAAATTTCTTACTGCTCCGTTCAACTGTACAGTTTTGTAAAATCGGACAAACTGTACAGTTTTTCTCATACACACATGTAGATTTATCGTTGCAGTTTGAACTGTACCGTGCAATCGTAACGATTTTTCGTAACGTGTGTAGCAGCCATTAGACGACTCCTATTTTTTCGTAACAGCGAAATTGCCCTGTGATGTACTACGTAAATTATTCGTTAAGTCAAAGAGAGTTGGTCTGTTGTGGTGTGAATATAAAGCCTTTATGACTTTCTATAAATATCAAGCTAATTTCGATTTCATACAGAGTTTTTTAAAGCATACGTCTGAACTTATACTGACACTAACGGGATATCTTCCGTGATTGTTCATTATTTTGAGCTCCCGATATTTGGGCGTTGTTGCAAGCGCCATGATCGCGGGTTGACAATAATGAACAATCACGGAAGTTATCACGTAAGTGACAGTATAAGTTCAGTTATAAACCGTGAAAGCTTAAAACATACGTCTGAAATCGGAAAATGTATCAACTACGTTCTGTCTTAACCTAAACTGTAACTAGGTACTAGTCAAGTGTATTAACTTGATGGTGTCCAAGGAAGAAGACATATAGTGAATTAATTCGTCTTTTCTGATTGTCATGCAATAAGTATACTATCTATCTCCCTTAGGACGCAGAAGGAGTTCGTCTGTTCCGCAAGTACGTGGGCGGCGCAGGCGGGCTGCACGTGGACCGACTCAACTTCTACTTCGCCGTGCAAGGGCTGCGCCAGGAGTGCGACCCCTCCAAGATACGGCAGGTCGTCTCCGCTATATACAAGTGAGTATACACTTTATAAACATTCCTCGAAGGGTTGGGATACTACAAAAAACCGGGGACGAAGCCATATTGACAATATATTCTCCTCACCTTATCTGCACAAAGCCAGTCTCATTTCGTCCTTTAGACCTTCACTTTCGGCCCACAAATCTAGACCGGATTGCGTTTTTTTTATTTATTAAAAAGCATAACAATGATGACCAACGCCTGACGTAGTCAACTTCGCGTAGGACTATTACAAAATAGTTGACATCTGTTCAGATTCCTGCGCAAGTCTCAGCTAGCGATGCCAGAGGAGCTGAAGACGCATGTGAAGCAGAGCCTTAAGGATGGATCCAATATCGAGAAGACCATATTCGACAACATGGAGCAAGAGGTATGTCATCTAAAGACCTTTCAGGAATGAAGGTTATGGCCGATTTGGTGCCAAAAAGATACGATAAAGAGTTCAAACCCGCTATCAAGAATCCAAAATGAATTGAATCTACACTTCTAGTTTTATTTAATTTTGGCATCAACTGCCCAAAATCTTTAGGATTAAATTAAATTAACTGACGACACTTGGCGACATCTATAACACCACATATAAAATATGCTTTAAACTTGACGTCACGCAAATCCTGTACTGCGCAAGCAGGCTTACATAACCGATTAACAAATATACAAAAACCGACATCAACCTTCTGTTTGAAGGAGAAGATCCTTTGTGTAATAGAAACTTTACACATTGTTTTTCATACCTCTATAATATGATGTTTAAGTTGATGGCCATCACGTCCGTGAAGTTTCTAGTAAATTAAATTTGATTTACCCGTATTTCAGGAGTTTAGAAATAAAATACCTTTTTACAAAATAAAATCAAGAAATCTGTTCACCTTCCGACATATTAATCGCAATAGTGTAACCGTAGGTGACGCGTGCGATAACGGAGACGACGTACCAGTCGTTCCTGCGCTCGGACGCGTACGTGTCGTATGTCAGCGCCGCCACGCAGCCCCTGTCGTCGCCAGACGCCTCGCCGCCCTGTCCGCCTAGAGAGGTAACTATTGTCCGCATTTATTTTTTGTAGAAACTGTTGGTTTTATTTATTTTTTGGATTTGTTTTAGGTGTATATTACTTGAAGGAATTAAAAAAAAAGAAATGACTACGAATAAAAAATATAAGATAGCTTTTTAAAATTATCGCCAAATATGCTCTTTAGGTGTGGATATTTTGTGAATAGTTTCTTGATCGAAGTTAAAGTATCTTAAAAAAAATCAGAATATTATCTTTAAATTCAGGTTAACAGGTATAATCTAATTTAATTCTGGAAAAATAAGCACCGTGATAAAAATGTCAAGGTCACGCACCGCTTTTCGGTTTAGAAATCGCGCGTTCAAAGAAAAAATAAATACACGTGATATCTCACTACACCTGCCCCTCCCCCTAGTGATATTTCGTGATTTTTTCCGAACCCCCCTCCCCCCCTTTCCAGCCTCATGTGATTAATGGACGACCCCTTACCACGCGGCGAGCCCGCGCGCGCGTCTCCAGCGTCGTCTTGGGCTCATTGATAATAATAATTTGGCAGTAGGTACCTAAATTATTGCGATAGGTACTTAATATCGCTCGGTGTCCAACTTGTAACATTTTTTAAATATTTTTGGGACAAAATATCATGGTTTAAAAATGATTGGAATCAATTCAGTTACTTATTCTGAATAAACTATTTTCAGGTTTCGCATATACTAAAAATAATGTTGTATACGTAATAGGATTTAAACTGTAGTTTAGTTTGTCACCCACAGTTCATACTTCAGAAGCTGGTGTATAGTTTTGGCCCCATACGACATAGATCTGCAGTATCGTGTTTTTCCAACAGGGGGCAGTAGGTGGACTGGCCACCCTCCACGAAGGCGAAGAGCTGGGCACGGGCGCTGCGCCCGCCGCGCGACTGACGCACGACGCGTTACTAGCCACGCAGTCGCGTCGACTGCACTCTGACGTCGCACCGTGAGTAGACCGCTTTATTCACACCACATCTTATTGTATAGCTATAGACTATAGATTTTGACGTTGTGAATAGATTTTGAGATGTGCTTACGTGGGCAATTAATTGTGAAAGTTTCGGCAATTCTTGTTCAACATGACATCTCGGCAACATGAGCACTTTAATGCAATAGAAAGTTTGTTTAGAAATTTCAAAATATGCTCAATTTTAGTTGCCCATGTAAAAGCACCATTAGATATGTCAGATATTGTGTTATCTCACAGAAACTTACATTTGATTAATGTTTTTTCACTGTAATTATTTTTCGAAAATCAAATGCAAGTTTCTGTTGTTTTGTACTCTTTTAGTAACAGTAGATTTGATGTATAATTGTAATCAATGTTTAGTTTCTTAGTTTTACTTTTATTAAGTAGTTATGTGAGTACAAAACCTAATTATGATTAGCTATAGATTTGGCCTAGTTTAAGATCCACTTTTGATCCACTTAGAAAACCAAAATTAAAAATTTCTCTTTAATAACGAACAGTTTATAATACTGACGTATCAAAATATACTCATAATTGACATAGGGCGGGTTGTATCGGAAAAATACCTACATTCAGCATTTTCATATGAAACTTGTCACCATAGAGTTGGATATTATTAATTTAACATGTATTCAACTCTTCACCCAACGGCAACGAAAGCTAGAAATTGCCGTATACAGGGTAACTTTTATAGTAACTGGCGAAATTTTACAGAAGTGATGGTTATCTGCATTATTAATAGCAATATAATGTCATAAATAGATTTTTATTCATACACTTCATATTATAAACCCATACCTATTGCATCTGGAATTTTTTGCCAATTAATTAAAAAAGTTCTGTATTTTGCTTGTGTCCAAAATAAAGATCTCAACCCGCCTTAGTCGAAGAGTTCATGAAGTGTGACCCCCAGCATTGCATGAGCGATCCAGCACTCGCCTATATTTATTTCCTACTTTAATTTCGCTCCCGACAGCTTGACTGATGTACCCGTGTATTGTTTGCCCCCATGTTTTGTTCCGCGCTGCATGTTCGCTGCGTTCGCCGCATTACACGCTAAACGCTCTGTCTTGCCACCTCATATATTTTACATATACCTACCATTCCCACCATCTTCCTTGTATTGCATTTGAACGATTGACGATAAAATGGCATATTTTTGAAAACCTAATATCGATTTTTGACAATTTCAATTTGGCCATACAAAAAATTTGAAAAAAAAATCCTTAAAATACTGTTATTTGACGTCCAAAATAATCTTTATTTCGTCAATCAATCATTATTTGCCCATCGACACGAATCCGTTCCTCCATTACCCCTGTATCCTCGCCTGCGTTCCTCCATTCCCTCATCCCCCGTATGTATCGGGTGGCACGGCAGGCACCGCAAGCGGTCGGTGTACAGTGCGCACGTGTCGTACGCGGGCTACTGCCCGGCGTCCCGCCAGGACTCGGAGCGCGCTAGCCTCAGCAGCGGCCGCACCGACTCCGACGCCGTGTCGCTGTCCGGCAGCAGTGTGTGAGTACATATAATGTGTAGTGTGTGCATGACGTACGCGGGCCACTGCCCCGCAGTGTCACCAGGACTCAGGACTCAGCGGTACCACGGCAGCAGTCTGTGAGTACCAGTAGTCACAGTAACTCCAAAACGAACCAACCCTTAATAGAATCTTGCAAAAAAATCTCGCACAACTATGTAGCGAACTAAAAAATGCTGAGGCGACGAAACGTGACGTCATATAATCAACAGCCCACAATTATCCATTGACCAGTAAACACCAGATCACCACCCATTTGATGGGAGGAACCTCCCTCTTTTATGGAAGAACTTTTACACCGGAGGAGCAATCACTCTTCCCCCAAAATTTAGTTTACAACGTAAAATTTTACAAATTCCCAATCAGCATAAACAGTACAAAACCTTGACATTATAAATTAATCAGCTTTGACTATCTAAAATTAGTAACAGTAAGTTATATGGGAACCACGCCTACCTTGAAACTAGCATATTCACACAACCACTTGGTTGGGTTCGTTATGGTACAACTGTGTCTACTGTAAACTGTAAGTTGTAATTAGTGAACAAGTAAGAAACAATGATCCTACAACCAAGTAAGTGAATATTTTCTACTATTAAATAGAAAGTATCTTATAGTTTTTCTGTACCTTTCAGCTTTAGAACTGCTTAACTTTTTAGCACTAATTTATCATTGTGACCCCATCCGTGTGATACACATTAACTTGCAATAACACTTTTAAAACGAATTAGTAAGTAATATTTATTTCCATCGCAAACAAAAGTAGGCCCCACAATTTTTATTTTTACTAGGTAGTTTCGTCTAAGTAAATAAGAACATACTGTGCTTATTAAACCCATTAGATGACCAGTGGTCCACGTTCCTGGATCAAAAGAACTGAAAGTCATGGGGCTTTATCTTTGGCCAGCTGTGAGATGATACTGGCTTAACAGCACCAGTATTAGAGCCTGTAAATATTGTATAAGCACCACAAACATTAAAGTAATATGAATATTTCAAAACTAAGTCGCACACTCCTCTAACCCATATCTTCCATCCCTCTAGTGACGGCATGTCGGCGCGGAATGTGCGCGAGTCTCGCGAGTCGCGCCACCGGCCGCGGCTACACGGCCTCGACCGCCACGCTGTCATCAACAAGGAACAGGATACTGCCATGGTAAGGACATGATAGAAAAATCAGTTTTTAATTATTAAGAATGTTGAGGACTATGTGGGTAATATTTTTTGATTGTTGGGCAGTTTGAGTACTTCATAGGGCCTACCCAAATTGAAGTGAAGCCATTGAGCTCCTGGTTTCCTAAATTGAACTACACGAGTACTGACAAATGCTTACCCTGGCTGCACACTTGCACAGGTCTACTGAAATCTGCGTAGTTCTTGCTGCTAAAGACTCATCTCAGATACTAATCTGCATGGTCTTCATATGACTTCACCACGATTATGTCCGAACGTGAAGAGGGTGTGATCGCTGAATCTGTTTTGATGTTTCACCGCAGTGTAGTCGCATAGAAAACACCATGTAGAAGTGTTTGCAAAAAAAAAATGCAGAATAAACATAATTTACATGAAAACAAAGAAATTCACAAACAAAAACGTTTTCGCGATAAATGATGTGACAACATGTAGCTTGTATAAAATGACAGTTTCGTTGTAGACCCTATCTCATAATACGTGATTAATTTAATGTTACGTGACCCTTTCCCAGTGGGTTCGTTCTGTTCCCCTATAGTAATAAGTCAATAGAATGTGCAAAAAATATATATCAAGTCAACAAAATTTGAATTTTTAATAAATTATGAACTTCAAAGTTATCAGCCTACCCATTTATTCCCTTCAGGTAAATATGTTTTAGTGTAACAATTCAGTCGATGATAAGGCACGATCGACTCGCATTGTTGACTTTTATTATCAATAATCACACTGCAACTAACATTTATACAATTCTTCTGACCCTCAACAGTCAAGTGCAGGACGCCAATTACTTCAATAAAACTATAATTTAATAATAATAAATAATGAAGATTTTCCTTTAATAAACAGTTAAAGACTTTTTTGGCTTGTCCAGAGGCAAAATTGACTGGCGGAATCATAACGTTCACTCTAGGCTGTTCGTATTGGTATAGTGATAATTATTGTGTGACCTAGGGAACAAGTTTGTGGTTTTGCTTCTCTTTTTCACCTTCTTCACTTAACAATCAATAGCTTCAAGTACGCCACTTGAAGGTATTAACTGTGGGCTGCGTGATTGTTCGAAAGAGATACCGTGGCCCTGGAACACAAAGGGCAAAGAAGGAACATGGATGGGTTTTAGTTAGTACAAATCTGACACTCCCTTCCGCTCCGCCCAGAGCGGGAGGGGTCATTTGATGATTTCCCATCCGAAAAAAAAGGTATTAACTGTTAAGTTGCACGTCAACAATGTAACAATCGATTACCCAATATCAAGACTGACTTAGGCTGATATTGGGCTGTCGATTGTGAAGTTGCTAATGATGTCAATCCTATTGGCATCGGTGCAGTACCCAATCCTTTTTAAATATCTTCAAACTTATTTTTTGTGTTTTCTGACATCTTCAAAGTTGTGTTTGTTTCTCTGTGCTCAATATTTATTTCTCTTTCCAGGTGATCCCTCGAACTTTGCGTGTGCAGTCGGAACAGCTCCGTGTGTTACCGCCGGCGGAGTTCGCGCCGCTACTCATAGAGAAGCTGGAGCGCGTGCGCCGCGACCAGGAGGCCAAGGAGCGGCTCGAGAGGCGCCTCACCGAGGTCAGTCCCTTGTCCATGCCTTCTGTGTATAGCTTAGTATGGTGACGGTGATGAGATAAAGTGCGACTGCGGAGTCTCATCACAATAGACCTATCTCCTGTCCCGCTCTTTGTTCAACTCTTCACTTGCACTTTGAAGGACCTGCTGTCCGAAACCACTACCAACGCTGTCGATGTGGCGGGTCTGGTCGCAGATAATTTAACTTAATTATTGTCGTGTTAATGATTCGATTCCAATAGAATCGAATCATTAACACGTCTCGATCTTGGAACAAAATTCCCGATCAACAAGAATTGACATCTATCCTTCTGCTTTTGGAATTACGTAACCAGTTAGCGAACTACACGTTAGTGCTCGTCCTATAATCACGTGAGGTTCGAACAAGCGGTGAGCGGGTCAGAAAAAAATTACGGTGAATCACGATGGGGGGAGGGGAAAAATACACGTGATCTTTACATTAACATGTGAAGAACACGTGTATTTTTTCATTGGATTAAAAAAAAAATATGAGAGACGTTTACATTTTTTACCAATAATGAATAAAAACTCAAGCAATCGAGATTATGGCTAAAACCCGATATTTTTTTTTAAAATTAAAATAGATTAAAAAACTATCCGACTTGAGGGGTGTCCTAAAATATCACGACGTATCACCAAGGGGGAGGAGGATCTATAAACCTGGCCTAAAAACCTCACGTGATTAAAGGATGGCCCCTCGACGTCATGGAATCCTTATGATTATTTTGGTTCGTACAAATGTTTACCAACAGCACCTTTTCTGATAATTGATTCTAGCTTCAAAGGAATCATTTGGGAGTTCTCTTGCATTAATTCGGCATATTCATTCTTTATCATTTGTTATACAGGGTGACGGCGAGGAGGCTTCGAGCCAAGCGTTACCTCCGCAGTTGGTGGCGGCCGCCATCCGCGAGAAGTTGCAGCTTGATGACGACAACGATCAAGATATTCTCGGTCAGTATACAATAACAGCATATCATTTTGAATGTTTTTATACCCCGCGAGGCAAGTCGACTACGCCAGTAAACCGGTGTGGCCGGTAACACACATTATTAAGCAGGCGTGAATCTACCTTGAGAAAAAGGATTTTAAAACGAACTCTAGTATTTTTTGTGTATGGTTTAACATGGTGTATGTCATCTGTTACAGACCAGCACGTGTCCCGCGTGTGGTCGGAGCGCACCCCGGGCGCGTCCCCGCCGGGCGGCCGGCGCGCGCGGGCCCGCCACGCCCCGCACGCCCCGCACGCCCCGCACGCCCCGCACGCCCCGCACGCCCCGCACGCCCCGCACGCCCCGCACGCCCCGCACGCCCCGCACGCCCCGCACGCCCCGCACGCCCCGCACCCCGCCCGCCGCGCGCCCTCCGCGCTGTCGGCTGACTCGGGCCACTACGACGCGCCGCCTGACTCCTTGCACCATCCGCACTCGTTGTCGCGCAGGTAACTAATATAATATTATTTAAGCCCACACCTTTATTCATCGTCATCAGTCTCCAGTAGTCCAATGCTAGACGTGAAACTCTTCAAGGTTATTAATAATGTAGTATTTCCACCAGATCGTTCTCCAAGAAGACAGTAACGGAGCTGACGGACAGCGGCGTGTCCGTGGTGTCGGAGGGCGGCGTGGAGCCGCGCATCCTGCTGTGGATGGCGGAGGGCGCGCGCCTGGAGCGGCGCGGGCACGAGCGCGCCGAGTCCGCCGAGCGCGACGAGCTGCGCCGGAAGGACAAGCTGCCGCGCGGCACTCGGTACATATACATACATACTACTAAAGGAGCCCATTCCCACTGGCTTGCCTTCACAGCTTCGGAACACAACCACTCTACCGTCACTGAAAAATGGCACAATCAGTACTGTTTTAAAAGTAGAGTGAAAACATATTTTTTTATAGCCTGTACTGTCCCACTGCTGGACAAAGGCCTCCTCCAATTTCTTCCAGTACTCCTTTCCCGCGCCTCCTCGTTAAAAACATTATAAAATAAAAATTCAAGATGGCGCCGATGACATATTCCTGTCTTTTATTTGGTCATAGGCATGTCATAGATGTCATTTACATGGTTTCTGAGGTAGATGATATTGAAAATGAGGTCAAAATTTTAATACAAAATGAAGATGAAGATAAAAAAATGCAAAACTCATTTACCGCTTCGCCAAGTGTACCTACTCGGCTACCAAGTTTTTCTGCTGAATATGCTTGCTAAAAAACCCTCATTTTGAAAATTAAGAGAGGTAAATTCATGTTATGAAAATATCTTGATACTTCTCGTTTTTCGTAGCAATTTACACAAAGCAGTGATCACTTTTGACACGTAATTATATAAAAATACAACAAAGATTCCAGAAGAGGATTCCAGAATAATTGTTGTTTCTTTTATAATAATTGCTAGTATTTTTCTATCAATGCGTTACTTTAATTTTTTACCTTGTTTCTCATATCTCTAATTTTTTTCTCGTCTTATCAAATTATCGCGAACCTTCGTCGTATACGATGATAACATAATGTTGGTGTCCGCAGTGGCAGCGGCAGCAAGTCCAGCAGCGGCAGCGGCGGTGCGGCGGAGTCGCACACGGTGGTGGTGGTGACGTTCCTGGACGAGCACGTGCCCTACCGGTTCAAGGTGCCGGCCGCGCCGCTCACGCTCAAGCTCTTCAAGGACTACCTGCCCAGGAAGGGCAACTATAGGTAACTACTATTCTACTCCTACTTTTGAACACTTTAAAAGCACAATTGTCATCTTAGATATAAAACGAATCAAGAGAAATTTAAAAAAATAGAATGAAACACAATTGAGACTAACGACGACGACGACTATTGTAACTTTCTGTATATTTTTTTCCGTAATCGGACTACTTGAGACTACAATAAACAAAAAGACATGAAGCTCTGTACGTTTTGGTGCTCCATCGTTAAAATTAAAAATGTTGTGTTAAACTGATTGCCTTTCATGTCATCTCTGTTCCAGATACTTCTTCAAAACGAACTGCGCGGATCTAGATACCGTAATCCAAGAAGAGGTGAGCAGCGATTCGGACACACTCCCCATGTTCGAAGGCAAGGTCATGGCGCGCGTCAAGAGCATCGACTAGGTCGCAGCACTAGTGCGGATATGCGCCTGCGTCGGATACTGCGCGGTGAGGGCAACACTATGTGACGACAGCTGAAGGGATTGTTCTGTGTATTTAGCACTATGCGATTTAAATTCGGAAGGGATGGCGTTTGTGACAGAGAGTGCAACGCTAGATTTTGGTCGTTATTCAACGCCAGAATATGTCATTTTGAGATGGAAATAGCCTTTTCGACATAAATTATGGTGCAATTACATGTGCATTGTTATTCGTCGTTTCAAAACCTAATCGATGGTCGATTGATGATTGTTATCGGGCTTCCATGCACCAAAATGGATCTACTGCGATCTAGTTGCACCAATATTGGGAATTTTTTCCTGTCAACATTTTTGTCGTTTTTTTTTTTTAAATTATGTAGGGACACACTTAGACATCCCAGTGAAATTATCAGCCCCAGTTAATACATAGAATAATCTTATTTAGATCGCATAGTAGCGATATACAAGAGCTATAAATATCGGTATGTCAGCTATGTCGCCTAAGAAAGTTGTAACGCCATGAAAGTAAAAGAGATATTCACTACAATTATTTTCAAGTAAGTTTTAGTTGGTCTAATGACGTGTCATTGTGTTCTTTATCGTTACAATAGTGGTTTCTTTTACTTTCGTGGTGTTAAACTGATAATACTATTTATCAAATAAAAAGTAGGAAAAAATCTGTAATGCCATATAAAATGTGTCGCGTAATGAAAAGTACCGTCAGTCAAATAACTAAGCTAAATAATCGACATCTATGTATGT
Source organism: Noctua janthina (assembly GCA_963576755.1). Classification (NCBI taxonomy): domain Eukaryota; kingdom Metazoa; phylum Arthropoda; class Insecta; order Lepidoptera; family Noctuidae; genus Noctua; species Noctua janthina. The sequence goes on from OY755055.1 coordinate 15,797,320, forward strand.
CCGCCAGTGTGAACGCGAGTGAGTTTGCGCCAGTGAGTAATGCCCTTTACATGTCGCCCTGTCTCTTGGCTTGTGTATGACTGTTATACGTGAGCCAGTGACATTATTATTTTTATTATAATTAATAAGGTTACGTTATCGAAAATTGATAATAAACTTTTTAAAATACTGTACAGCGACGACAGGGCGGCTATAGATTAAATAAATTATTTATTTTAAAGATTTTACGATAAGTATAATCGTGATAGGTGTAACTGTGCGACATTGTATAAATTCTGTTCCTCATTGACTCTTTAAGCTTTTTTTTAATTAATTTTAATTATTTTTTTACTACGAGCTAGTTGAGTACGCTTACTATTGTACGATATTTTTTTAAATCGCAGAATGACGGTATGCAAACATTTTTTTTTTATATTCCTAGTGTTACATGAATGACTGCTTAGTTTGTATATTTTTAAATTAATATTTTAGATTTAAAATGACGTGTTCTGTTTAAATATAAAATATAGTTTCGTTGAAATTGGGGATTCGGAATTTGTGGTGGGAGTATGAAATTTTAACCTAAATGGTGCAAAAAATGCTGGTGACTGGCTTGCTCGTATTTATTATTTACTACAAAGTACAATTAGTTTTATAACTACATGTAGATGCTAAATTATCGGTTTATCGATTACAATATCGAATGATCAAATCGAGATATTTGTTTGTTATCGTTACGTCTTAATATAGGAAAATTTACATGTATAGACTGCCAGACACCAGCATGTTTTCTGCCACTTTGCTGTTCAATTCAAAATTATTGACAAAAAAAACAATCGTACGCACGACGGGATCTCAATCAAATATCAATGTAATGAAATAAACTGCACTTATAAGTGGAGACATGTTTTATATAAATAATTTCCGTTCCGCAGCTGTGAATAGAACTAATTAGCGAAATAGTTTGTAAGAATAAATTTGTTTATTCTGTATTGCGACCGGTCTTAGCCGAGCTCAGCTGTCCGCGCGGTTGTGCTGTGATCGACATTTACGTTCTGTTGGTTATCTCTCTGTAACTTTAGATTTTGTAGAACTTTTTAAACTGATCAGTAATGGAGATTGATTTTATTTGATATCATATAATGAAGCTCTCCTCATTACTGATACAGCAACTCGATAAGGCTGCTATTAGTTTTCTTATTCTTCCCGTTTTCTATCACAGTACAACTGTGTCGACGACTGAGCCACAGTACTTTGCTATTATATCATTGCCAGACTGAGTTTCCCTAAGTCAACTTCAATTATATTAACTAGTCTGCGTTTGTGTTGCATGAAACTTGTCGCCCGCATCTGTATAACTAAATTAACAACTGTTTATCTTGTTAAATAGCTTTGTCTATAAAATGTTTACATAAATTGTTAGTTGGGAGCGAGTCTCGTGCATCGCAACACGTCTGATACCAGTACTTATTTCGCATATTGTATAATATTGTGTAAGTTAGCTTGTCACGTCCGGTCCATTATGTACCAACAGTTCAGCTTGTATTGTTTGTCAAAACTTATTGCAAAACACACAGAGCATATGTATCACACATATCTATAAACCACAAATTATCCCACATTGGAATAATATTTAAAATTATTTACCCATTCAACTTTCTTTACAAAGTTTCGACAGACGATATAATTTGCAGTGTTGCCATGTAAAATAGAAGTACAGAGGAATGTTGCCAGCGGAGAGTGCACCTAATGTTTGCACATATATGACGAGAATCGGGTGCGGAATCATGTGCCTTCAATGTTGATAAAAATTTTCATAGTTGATGCTTCTAATTAGTTGTAAGTTAACACATTGTAAATATAGAAAGTAACGCTACGATCGTTTCGAACTCTTTATTTTTTATTAATTTAATTAAACAAATCATTTTTTTTTTATTTATTTCCTAAGGTTGCGTTGTGATGCGAATCATCAAACACAAAATGTCACGATTGTGTGACTTTTGCTTAGAATTTTAGATATTTTTAACAATCAATTCTGAGTTTTATAGAATGCGTATTAAATTATAGTTAGAACTCCAAATGCCAATTTAATCGGATTTTAGACGTCGCTCAAATTTAGAATTTTGTGTTTATATAACACAACATTGTTTCATCACTGCCAGTGTGTTTTCCATTTATTTGTAAGTTCAGAAGCTTGCCAATTCGTCTAAAGCTCTAGGTTCGTGTATATTGCGACTCGGTGTAGCTTTAAATCAGTATATTATTTAGTAAATAAATGGTAACATTTTGTGTTTGATGCGCAGTACATTTTTATAATGCCCAGTAATATAAACAGTGACCGCGCGACGCTCGGCCACTTGACAATATGACTGTATAAATAGATGAATTACTATATCGTTTTTAAATTATATTATACGAGGCACTTACGATGTGAAAGTACCTTTGTACTACCAAAAAGGTCCAACAGAGGCATGTCTGTGTGTGTCGACTTCGATAAATGTAACGAAAACCATCGATACGAATATTAAACTATTTCGATTCGGTACATCACTATCAAGTCGAGACCTGCAGAATTAAGCCAAGGGCTCAAAACTATGTCGGTTAAAATGCTTGTTAAAATTGTAAAAAAATATAGTGTTTTCCAATTTAGAGTGTACGAATGTGAAGATAAACGATTTGTTATAAAACCTAAGTATTAATTTCAGCAACGATACGACACACGGCTGCTTGCTCGACAACGGCCGATGGTTATAGTAAAAAGAATTTCACTAATCGGACTGTATTATTTTTTTATCTAGCACATGTAACATTTAAAAAATAAACTGGAACTGTGCCATATGCTTTTGACTTTTATTTTGTCTTCTTCTTTATCACGAGGCTACTGCCTAACCTGGTGTAGAGAGTTTTAATGCCACCAATGGGCCTCTGACTTGGCACTTGGCTTTACATGCCGTCGAGAAATCTCTTAGGCATGCTGGTTTCGGTGTTTTCCTTTACCGAAGCTAGTAATAATTATACAATACGCATTATACGCACATGAATCCGGAAAGTCAGAGTTGTGTGACTTGGGTTCGAAATTGAGTGTTGACTTGGAAGTTCGGTGATTTTCGGTTTTTTTATTATTTAAAAGAGGACTTTAACAGTCAATTTATAATTGAATAAATTCCTATTAAAATATTGAGAATAACGGAACATAATATCATATTTTTTTTTCTCTCTTATATTTTACGTTTGTAAACACTTATAATGCATGCCATATCTTATAGTGTATCCCATTTTTTTTTTGTCTATCGTTTTTTATATGTTCCCTGTGAATTGAGAGGTCTGGCTCTTGTGATACAGGGAATCCTAGTACAAGAGCCAGAGCTACGCTGATATTACTAACAATCACCTGTTAATAAAGATTTTTTATTTTTATTTATTTATTTTTTATAACATCCATCCTTTTAATTTTCATTTAGAAACCACGGATAGTTAAAAAAAACTTTTTATAAAGCATGAAGTGTTTAATCTGACGATGTCTTTTTATACCGGCTGAAAATCATATCGAATAATAGTTTAACCATCGCACAGCAGGGGACTGTGCGTCAGGTGCTTCGACAATAGGGAGTCCAAAGTTACAGCAAGTCATAGTGGTCAAGAATGGTTTTTTTATTAGCCTGTCCTGTCCCACTGCTGGGAAAAGGCCTCCCCCAATTCTTTTCCCGTGCCTCCTCGAACCAGCCCTCGCGGTACGCGTCTAGATCGTCTGGCCACCTCTTACTGGGCCGGCCTCGGCGGCGCCCACCGTCCGTCCTCCGGCAACCATCGTGTGGAGAATGATAAAAAAAAGTCATTTCATACCTTGTCGAAACCTAACGGGATCACCTTCAACCTAAAAAAAGTTGTCACCTGCATGTAACTAGTGGGAAAATAAGTCAGCTGCGTAAGTGGACTTAGAATTTTAGATGGCACATTAATGATGAAACTTAGGTATTACGATAAAGTGATGAAAGAAATCGAAACCGTAATTTTAAAGAATAATAAAACTGAAATTTAAATACAATTGTATTGAACCCGATCCCTTTTGTAAAAAATATCCTGTATTATTATTACACTGACCGATGGTGTCGCTGATGAGGATCAAATGCTGCAAAAGAACAGTTTGTGCAAAATAAAGTGTCAGGTTTTGCAGTGATTTAGATTTTTATTTATTTCGGGAAATGTTATGTTATGAAAAAAAGCATTTCCCTTGATTTGTCACACAAATATTTTGATCTCAGTACTTGATCTAGATCACCCTACACTATCGGTTAGTGCAATAAAACAGGGTGGTTTTTTGGTTAAGATACGGGTTCGATTCCTGGTCCAGCCAAATCTTTTTCAAAAATTAAAAAACCCAAGTATGAAATAGCCTTTTTATCATTTTTTTTACAATTTTGACATGCTGTATTTTGGATTCCCCCATGGCTTGCAGTCGGTATAGAATTGCTCGCTGCCTCCCGTAATAATCCAGATGAAAAAAATATGTGTAAAGATACAATCTGCTGGGTTGTTCTTTTACGGCGTGGCCATAGTCAGGACCAAAGAGTAGAATACTTATACCAAAAGGTAATCGGAACTAACGCAGACATCTTTTCCAATTCAATATCCTCACTAATTTGACAAATGATTACCAGCTGCGCACTCCTGACAATGCCATGCAGCACGATAAATTGTGAGACCTTAGAAATAATACAGAAAAGTCAAGTAATAAAAGAAGATTTTTTACAATTAACTTTAATAAATTACACTTACTTAACTTTAATTTGAAATTATAGTTAATTTGTTATTCGCTTTTAAATTACTAATACAATAAAAAAACCGGCCGGTAAACCGGTTACAAATAACCGGCGTAACGCTGTCTTCAAATTCCATCAAATATTCTGCAATCTATTTATTGTCTCAACAATCACATTCTCTTATCAAGTCACCTTTAAAATTATGATAAATCTCTGTTAGAAATCACTACAGAGACAGGCGATGCCAGAGCATAATACTATACTTACTAATTTATACATTTATTCAGGAAAGTAAAACGAAGGTATTTATCACATTCAGCAAGCTAGTTGGTTTCGAGAAGATTTAAGTTTATAAATCACGCTATTATCATAACGAAATCACAATATTAGAACCTATTTTCATTGAGGTCTAGCTGCTTTTGTACAAGATACATATTTGCACAATTGTTACATGCCTGTGTAATGAAGAAGCTCATTTAGAATCAATAAAAAATTGGTTTTAAAAGTGCAGTCAGTAATTTTAGGACAAATTTTTGCCGAACACTTGAGCGCTCCAAGTCACGGTCACGCACGCCACATTACGTAGTGTTATCGAGTGAGTGTAATATTACGCTTACACTACGGATCTGGTGGTAGACCTAACAATTTCTAACGTCCGATATCTGTTTCAGGTCCACATTTCATCTGCTGTTTTCCATTAAACTATACACATACATAATTACACATAGTAAAGAGTTGATTCAATATATAGCGAGATTTTTTTCCTATCTGAAGACATCTCGTATTCCTTGTATAAGTTGTTCGACGAGCGGATCCGCTTCGTCGTAGCCCGCTGACCGCATGTGATGTGATGCACTTGATATGCACTGTGAAATAAAACAGACGTTTAGTAAACAAAATAAGCTCAAGCTAATATTAGGTCTAATCCCTATGAACAAAATAGGACATAATGGGTAAATGGGGGTGTTTTGTACACTTCTGCTAACCGGATCCAGGAATACTGTGTCATGTAATCTGTTCCCTGTAATAGGGACTGGCCTGTTGCGATATACCGACCGGGCACCTAAACACACGGCTAATGGAAGACCAAAATGACACTGCGCAATCTGAGCTCTTTATTTAGCTATTGCGCTTGCGATCATAGGACCAACGAGGCTGTCAAGTTGAGTTTGCTTTCCATATCTTTATTATTAGTAAAATGATCCACCAACCTTTTCCAAATACGTGATCCCAGCTTGTGGACAGATGTCCTTCACCAAGTCGACACTGAACTCGTTCCTATTGTGGCTGTCTATCATCACGGCTCGCAACTCTTGAAGGAAGGTAGACAGGTTGTCCGGTGTGAGGTCTGCTAACAGTTTCACGCTGATTTGGAAGCCGGTGGGCAGTTCGGCGTCGTCGTCGCCTTCGACGCGGATACATCTAGACAGAAACATAATATCTTGGGTTTATTTAATTTTTCCGTAAAAAGGACATTCCATCTTTTCCTCCAGGCGTCTTTACCGGTTTGAAATTTACTTTCCGGCTTTAATGGCTGCAATTACAGTATACTTTTTATAATTGTAGGCAACAAACTTTTTCTTAACGATGCCATTACTTATGCCCCATAAAATAGGATGAACACTGTTAGGTCACCCAATTGCTGAAGAACCTAAGTGGAAGTAAGACATTGCTCGAAGAACAGATGCCCACTGAAGCCAAAAACTTCAAGAGTGAAGACCAAGTTCCTGGAAGGTGTAGCGGGAATAGGCCACAAAGTGGATCGTAACCTGGTGAAGGAGTGACAGCAGGTACAATCGATCGTTGTGGCGATGCTCATGTCCAGCAGGGGTCTCTGTAGACTGAACAATGGTTGAGGGCTGTTTCCCCAATAAAATATACAATATCTCACCGGTACTGCGATGCAGTTCTGCCAGTGGGCCAGTGCTGGCTGGTGATGAACCCTAGGAAGGGCACGTGCGCCCACTCCAGCGCGAGCTGCAGACCGCGCTGTGACGTCAGATCCTGTGCGGACGGCGCCGCCGGGAACTGCGGGTGCGAGTGGTGCCAGCCGCAGACTAGCTGGCCGGAGCAGCGGAGGGACTCGGCTGCGCGGGACTGTGATACTGAATAAACAAACAGCTACATGAAATTAGATTTTCTCGAAGAATTAGGCAAAATATACTCACAAAGCTTGGTTCCGCATAACTCGACACAGTCGGACGGCAAACTAAACTCGAATGTATTTAAAATATGTACTCGGGGCCGCTCCGCCTAGCTCTTACTGTGCTGAGACGACTCGAAAATCGAATAGTTGTAGTACATCATTTTTGTTTTTATTGCATCGGGTCGGTTATTTTGTTTAACAAACATACTTCCAAATTTGACTTGTAACTTACCGGGGTCCATGTCACAGTGCGTGCTACCGGCGGCGGCGGCGGCGACACGGTAGGCCGTGACGGCGACACACACTCGCTCCGACTCGCTGAGCGAGCCGCCCAGCAGGCCCATCACTTCACCGCGTGACGTGTGTGCGTGACCGTCCATTAGAAGGAGCGTCGATACGTTTACACGGACGTCAAACGGCGCCTGAAGAAGGCAGTTTTAAACTAAGATTTAAATTGTTATCAGATTAAGAAATTCTTGTACCTACCTTGATGGAAATAAAAAATATTATATTATTATAAATATTATTTATTTATAGTTATTTTGTCTGTTAGTACTAGCCACAGCTTTAATTTGGCAATTTACATAAATTGAGATAATACTAAGTTAGAGATCATTCTAACAAAATAAATGACCAAGAAGGGTCCGTCCCTTGCGGTACGCCAATATTAATCAGTATTGTGTGTTTAATCGAAAGTAATTTGGTCTTTTAAAGTTCTTTTATAGCGGCTTAGTTATCAGAATATGTTTTTAATTTATGTTACTTTTACAGTGATCCACGAAATTAAAAGCCTGCGAAAGATCATAATTTCTGAAAATTACGTTACTAACTGGTTTTTCAGCATTATAAACGCGGCAATGCAGCAACTGTACGGGCTGTTTGCGTGGCGCTCGCTCCCTTCTCGGCTCGGCACCCATTGCGTACAAGTCTCCTGATTCCGTGTGCATTATGGTGTAGCCGCCACCACCATCCTGTGAAATGGAAAGCTGTGCTAGAAAAATGACAATGCCATAAATGAATGCAACAGAACTTACTCTAAAAAGCAAAAGTTACACTATATTAAATAAAAGCTTTGAGAATAATCGTAGAGATTAACAAAACAAAACACCCTTATCGGTCGGGAAAATGCAGTCTTTTGAAGTAGGCGTAACATCATAATTATGAAGAATACTCGCCTATATTAATAACAATATTTAGGTTATAAAACAAAGGATAAATAACTGTAAATATTAATATATAAAAAATATCCCGCACGCAAAATACGCGCTTTGGACGTGATGTTGCGGACCAGCCCGTTATACAATACAAACTGCAAATATGCTTACCAGGTTGATTTTCTTAGGTCTCTTGGGCATGGGCTCGAACCTACTGAGCGGCACGGCTATGGGAGCCTCTTCGGCATTTTTACTTTCCTTCTTAGGCGTAGTTTTAGGTGTACTACTCTCACTGTCGCTGTCCACATCTATTTCGATGTCACTCTCAGGCTCGGAGTCTTTTTTCTTCTCGATTTTTATCTGTAAAACGATAATTTTTATGAATGTGATAACTTTTCCATTTCACACATAAACCAAATAGTTTCTATCCTATCAGCAAACCTAAATGAGTTATCGTTTTGATTGAAAATCAGGTGTTAAATAATTATAAGAAAACATGTTTTACATAGAATGTTTTTAAATAAATTCATGACATGAAAAAGTTTCATCCTTTAAAAGCTCTAGAATATGTATCTTTTTATAGATTAGCAAAGAACTTACCACTTGTTCCCCTTCAGAAACTGGTAAAGCTAATCCAGAGCCCAACACTATTTGCATCTTGGGGCTCTTCACACTGTCCTCTGATAAACTAGAGTCCTTCCGCTGTCGCCCTGGGGGTGACTTCAACAACTCCTTACTTTTATTACTTGGACCGCCTTTATCGTAGTTCCTAGATTTTTTTCTCCTGTGATTACCAATCTTTTTTTCAGCCTTTACCTTCGCCTGGTACTTAAGTATATTCTTAGAAACAATGTCAGTCAAATCCAGATCAGAACCAATAGATTCTGTTGATCCTATTATCAGGTCATCTTCATACAATATTTCAGTTGGGTTTATTGCTATCAATTCAGCCTTTTTATCTATCAACACGTCAGGTTTTAGTAAGCTTTTGGAGTTTGTATTTTTCTTTCTGAATGGTTTCTTTGGTAAATTTATTGTGGGTGCTCCAGTGGTTACCATGTTAATAACATTATTTATATTAGTCATGTCATCAGTTACTATTTCTTCCTGAACCACTGCTGGTACATCTTCATGATCCTCGGGTTTGTCGAGACCGAATGATGGAGTCTCCAAGTTGACACCATATTCAGCTTCGATCAATGCTTGTATCTCTGCTTCAGTCTTTGTTTTCAATGTTTGTGCTATTTTGCGTACATTCCTTCCATACTTTGCCTGTAAAAAAAAATTGATGTTATTACAATCAATGAGAGGTTCAACAAGAATCTCTTTGAATAAGCAAGCCAAAAATAAAAGGATACGGTCCAAATATTGTACCTTGAGGAACCCTTATTGTCAGGTGCAAGCACAAACAATAAGCTAAATCATTCATCTTTTGTAATCTAAAATTGATTGAGATGTGATTTATACAAAGTTGAAGGTGGAACCTACATGGACATCACAGATTTTTCAGGAAAGTAAAGTAGCTTCAGCACCTCTTGAGACATAATACTCAAATGCTTTCAAGTGACTACTTCTGACTACAAAGGATGGGAATTAAGAAACTGATACCTAATTATAGATGGCAGTAGCAAAATGTAAGCATTGAATGTTATTGAAATAGGCAGTTTAACAGTGACAACAAGATATTTGCCTGAGGAACTTAAAATTTGATTCATTGAAAACTTCGATGAATTCTCACCATTTCTTTAATGAGAACTTCCCTCTCTGCCATGCTCCATGTGGTGTGGATATCACTATAATGCTTGTCTGAAGAACTGTTCCCATAAAGCTTTCTCGGAGAGCCCTCTATGAACCTGTCAAGTATAAATCGTAAACATTTTATCACCTACTTTTCTAAGAACAATAAAACTTAGACTTAGACTAAAGGAATCTAAGTATAGGACTGTTTTATTATTTTCAAGTTATGCTATGTGTAAAGCAGTCAAATAAACCAGTGATAGAAACGGTGCGTTGTAGGGACATTTTTCTCAGACTGAAAATGATTTCTATGGACAAGTTCAACCAGATACTGCAATAAAATTGGTAATTTCGAAAAATAAAAATTGACTAAGTCCCAAAAACTTTTTTTAGCAAAATTATTACTTTTTTGTTTTCTTTGCTGCTCATAACCGTATATTCTAACTCCTACGGATTTACTAGGATTAGGTGGGCCAAGTCTGTAGAATGCATAAGGACCGATGGGCCAGTCTTAGAGTATTTGATTACAGTAATCTAAGGCCAGAGTCGTCACACAGTGGGTGCCAGAAGACGCGCCGAGGGAGGCCTAGAACACGCTGGTGTGACGGCTAGAGTCACACCAACCGCACGGAGAAAAGAATGGAAGGATATGGGGCAGGCCTTTGCCCAGCAAAATGGACAATACAAGTAAAGGAAAAAAAAAACATGAATTACTTTTGTAGTAGAAATTACCTTTTACTTTGTTTATCATACCAGTTCGTCGCTGTGGAGTCCAGGAGCCACTGAGGATGCACCGTGTCTTCTCTATTTGAGCATGAAGGGCTAAAGACAACAGAAACGCATTTTTTCACGACCACCAAATATGTTATCATTAAAAGCAAAGAAAATTATTTTAAAATGTGATATGGAACATTATTCAGTTGTAATTTATTGAGTTATGTCAGAGGCGTAATATCAGGAGAGATTGTTAAAAACATTGTTTTGTTTGAAAAATTGGTGTCAACAAAACATTGTAAACATAACCGTTGTTGTTGCATAACTAGAACTAATCACTTAATCTTTGATATGTTAGTATCTAGGGAATTCACTTTTTTATAAATTAACTCACATTCCTTGGCTATTTTGAGCAAAACAAGAATTAAAAGAGAAATCTCCTAAAATGTCAATTTCGTCTTCGTCCGCCATTTTCTGTTTTGACAGCTTTTTACTTTTTTTTCCCTTTGTCAAAGACAAAACCATAATTGTCGGGGGGATCTAGTGTTGGGCAGTTGATTTATTGTATAATTTCCTGTCCGATACTATTTTCTCTCTCAATTATTCCCATAATTAGTGCCGTTACTTAAAGACTACCTACTAGTTGAAAGGCAAGGAGGGGTGGAACAACTATGCCATCAGAATGATAACTATTGTTGTCACCTATCAAAGAGGTAAAATACTGGACAAAAAGTATTTAGTTAGTGCTACTGACAAAACTTATTGAATTTATTAGATGACTAAAGTTGTCAATTGTCAGTAATATTCGTTGTAAGTAGAAGGCAATCTGTGGGAAAATTAATATTATAAACACTACTTCATAGAAGAAAGCCATTTTTAGAGCAACACTTGACTTTTGGTAATTTTGTAGGCTGTACTGTTCGTTACTTACAGGATACAGATAGAATGGAATAAATACGATATAGTAAAAGCTGACAGATGCATTTTTTTATTTATTTGTCTTGCATTGGTACACCACTATACGTGTCAAAAATTGAAGTTTAATATGTCTGTCAAAAACACTGTCAAGTAAATATCAAAAGAAACGTAGGTACTATAGAAAACGTCAATTTGACTGACAAGTGCAAATTGTAACGTCAACAAGCCACAAGGTCATATTCTACAAATATCAACAAATTATCGCGACTGGACGCAGCACAGTCATCGCCTCTGCGGTTACTTAACTACTGTGAGAGGAAATATCGTTAATGTGCTAGCGACAGAGCCAGGCGCTTGTTGTGCGGTTTGCGGTTTGTTCGGAACATGTATTTCATTCGAAGACTTACCGTGGTCGTAACCCCGGGTATTTTCAGGAGTTTCTCAATTACACCTAAAAATAATGCGACACATTCGTGAGTATTTGTTAAAGTTATGCTTGCCGTACACTACATAGTTACCATGTGATTTTTTAAAGTATTTCGCCAATCTAATCAAAATTCGTGATTATCAAACTTTGCACTCGCTCCACTTCACTTGTTTTTATAGATAGATATTAAGTGATGATCTAACAATTTTTGATTAGAAATATTTGAAGACAAGTGGATTTGCACCGCTTATAGTAAATCATTTTGATGAACTATCTGGTATTGATAGCAGAATGATATGTATAGCTTGGAACTATTTTCTCACCGACTTTTTATCTGTTTCGTACTATTACTAAGACATTTGGTTGCTTATCTCTTACATAAATTTTAATCTAAACAATATTACGCTACTTTCACTGACTGACTGCTTCTATCTTATTACTCTATTTAATTTAAGTATAATTTATTGGATACTGTGCAAAATTTCGTGGTTAAGACGATATAACCACTGTAAAAATACAATGACCTATAAACACCAAGTTTATAGGTTTGTTTTTAATTATATGAATAGTATTTTAGTGTATTTTAACTACTTGCATGTGTAATTATGCGGCTTTGATATGATAAGAAGTTGGGTATTTTATGGAGTCAGCTATTATGAAAGTGTAAATATAAATATTTTAGGTATGAAAGACAGGCTTGAGTAAATTTACTTTTAATTACAAACAACAAAAATTTCAGAGAGTATCTTATTTTTATTTTAAAACCAATTTGATAGGACTTACTGTATGTTTCAATAAAATAGTACTAAAAATAGAATCTTTATATCACCTAATAAAAGTTGTGTGGTAATTAGTTATCGTGGTATGGGTATGTAATTCGGAGGAATAAGGAAAATGTTGTGAGGAAAGTTTTGAGTATGAATGGGTAAATGAGTAGTGGAAGACCAAAGAAACGATGGATGGACTGTGTAAAGAATAATATGGCAAGGAAAGGGGGTGTCTGATGAGATGACGAGTAATATGGAAGAAGAAGACATGCTGCGCCGACCCCAAATAAATTGGGATAAGGGCAAGAGTATAATGATGATATCACCTAACTGGCCAGCTATGTTGGTATTATAGAAGATTACTGAGTAAAGATAAAGACCCATTATTATTGAAAGTAAAATATTTTGGATTAACTTATGTCCACGGCTTCGCAGTTCGGGAATTGCCCACAGGATCGTATTTCCCAGATAAAATGTAGCTTATGTGCCATTCTAGACTATAATCTATCTCTGTGCCAAATTTAATCCAGGTCCGTTCAGCTGTTCTTGCATGATTGAGTAAAAATATCCATCCAGTTTCACATTTATTATTAGTAAGATTATTTCCCTTTTCATGTGTCTGACTCATTTAATACAATAGAATGAGTTGAAGTAATAAAAACTATAGAATAGAATTATACTACAGTACATTCACGGTGATTTTACCTTTAGCCTCCAAGTTGGCTAACCTCAGGTTTGTGTAAAAAAAAAACCGAGGAAATGAAATGAAATTTAAAATATAATAACTTTAAAAAAATAAAGGGTCCTTATTATTAGCCGGTTATCTTCTATATCACCTAGTTACTTAATAGTAGTCTCCGACCGAAGTTTCGGTTTCGGCCTAAAAATCATGTTTTGGCCAAAGGTTTGGTTTCGGCCAAAAACAGCCGAATCTTTGGGATGCGCCGAAACTGACGACATCGTACTTTCGGGTCGCGTTCAGCTAACATCGGTTGCGCTCGGCACGTCTGACAATGTGACGTCCATGGATAAATGTTGAAATTTCAATTCGATAAAAGTGAAACGTAGAAGAACCCTTCGATGTTAGGCCAGCGAGATACTCCATTATTCATATATCTGGAAAGAACGGCCCACTGGCATTTTATTCAACGTTTTAATCACGTTATAGAAGTTTCGGTTTCGGCCGAAAGTATAATCCAAAATGAACCTTCGGTTTCGGCCAAAAAACATGTTTCGGTCGGACACTACTTAATAGCTAATAGAAAAATATCTGTGACTGTATACACATTCACAGAAATGTGACAAATACTCTTGATATCAGTTTGAATTTATTTTTGTACGCTAATCAGTTCTGCTACTGTCGGCTTTCACAAAATAGCACATAATACTAAAATAACTATAACCACAGACTACAATGTATGTAGAACTTTGAACTTTATGCTATACAGTAAATAAATACAAAAATTGTTTGTAAGAATTAAGGGTAATATCTATAAATAGCCTGTGCTGATTTTCTATATTACTTTGTAGAATTGAAACACATTGACATTGCTTTATTTATCTGTCTCTGTACAAAAACATTGTGTCATTGTTGATGAATTTCCATCAGGAATTTCTCAGTAGCAGCCTATAATTTGGATTTGCCCAGATCATCATCATAGATCAGGGTGTACAGTTACATCTCTGCCTGACTCTTCGAAGATTAAAAGCGTGATGTTATGTCTGATGAAAGATGATTTCACAAACCCCTGTCACTCATTGCAATTTACACCTCACGCCGATGGAATAAAAGTCACATCACATGGCGACAAAAATTTGTCTAAAATTTGTCTCTTTTTTGTAATGTTCACCTTGAATCACAAGCATATGTTATGGCGCTACCTCGAAAATAAATCGTAGCTCGACTGATAGCTACTAATCGAGCGAAAGTGATGCAATTACTTTTGAAACGCAAAAGAAGATAATGGCTATAATGTGCGTGCGCTCGGAATAAAACGACGTATGTGCCAAAACGAATTAACTCCTTTTTTTACAAAAAATTGGAATTAAATTTAAAACTACTTTGAGTAAACTTTGATATGATAATTCTCTACGTTTTAAAGTAAATTACTCTTAAGCGTTACGCCGTGATGTCGAAAAAAGTAAAAAAACAAAATGCATTTTTTTTTGTATCGAGAAAAAATCATTGACTCGTGTATTCCTTTTACATGATAATAGACAAAACAGTCAAAAACATATACCAAAATGTTAAATCCCTGTTCCACATACTTTTTCAATATATCACCTTAAAATGCAAGTCATTCTCACGCTGTATTTGAGACAAGCCTTACTATAATTAGCACTAAGGTGGGTTTTTGGAAGGGTATTTCAAGCCAGAAGTAATAGCAGCACGCGAACAACAAAAGAAATCTGACATTTTGTCGATTCTTCCGTCGACAAAACCCGTTTCTACGGTGGTCATGCTACTCGTGCAGGAACCCAATCGGCAACAAGACAAGTAGGAACGAATTTTATTTCTTTCGAATTTGAAACTATAAGAAGTTTCGAACGAGGGGCGAATCACAGATAAAGCTGGCGTCAGAAAAAAATAAACACAGTTTCAGTTATGACGAAAATGCCCCTTTATTTCCTTCACCATCTTGTATATATCTGAAATACTCTTTTAAAAAAATATATTTAATTTGTATATTTTCATTTAATCAAATTTTTCCAGATGCAAACTGTTGGTGGTGGGAGGGGGTTCTGGAGGATGCACCATGGCTGCGAAGTTTGCAAGGAGGCTGCCGAAAGATTCTGTGATAGTCCTTGAGCCAAGTGAGGTAAGTAATTGTTTATTGCCATACTTGGATACAAACAGTATGTGGCCTATAAAATGCCACATAACAACTACGCCTCGTACCTGACGTCTCGCAAATCCTACCGCGCAATCAGAGTTATGCTCGAGATTAGGATCTTTCTTCTTTACTATTATAATGAGTAAATTTGTCAGGATGGATGGATGGATGTTTGTTTGATTCTTTCACGCAAAAAATACTAAATAGATATTACTGAAGCTTAATAGTAGGTAATATAACTTACATATCTGAATAACATATGTATAGGCTATAATTTATGAAGTTATTGTACAAAAAAAAATACACGTGCAAAGCCACGGGCGGAGGCTGATATTATAAACAACAGCCCACTTGAGCCAGCTCTACAACAGTCGGGCAGTGGGGCTACTACCTGACAGCTGTCCAGAGACTATAGGTGTCTTTTTTTTACTTAATTATTTAGAGACCTTGTTGGAACCTACCATACGAGTTCAAAATTAAAATCCCTATCTAAGTTTTGTTGCGATCACCTCCGCGTCTCTATTCACCCCGTCTTATAGTCCAAAAACCATGATCGCGTGAGCGATGAGGCTCCGGTCCCGGTCGTAAAGTAAAATGGGAATCCCATTTTAGTTTACGACCGAAGAAAAGTTTCTGATCTAATATGCGACGGAAAACTCCGGGACTTCTGAGTTTTTTTTTTCGTAGCGCGATAATAACTGTACAACACAGTACAGAAAATTATGCGCTTTTGAAATCTTCGTGTTTCCGAATTGTCACGAACTTCGCGCCACAGAATAACCCTACAGAGGAGGCATAGTTTCTAACTTTTGTCCTTCCTTGATTTGTTATTGTGCGTATGTATGATTTTTATCTGTAATTGCATAGAGTTAATCTTGTAATCCTGATTATACAACATAGCCAAGCACTTATTTGGTTGTAACAACTCTTTAGACTACTCTCAACTCTCTCTCATCATCGAGCGACTGACGAAAATTCCCGAGAAGCATACTGTTCTTTGGGTATTTGTACGTAAATTCTTAAACACATTCCACGGGTGTGACTAAAGTATACGTATGAATATACAACGATATGGTTCTTGTACGACAGTGAATCCCCTCGCTTATCGCCAAGCGGTCATTCATCGTATTATCGTAGCTAGAGCAAACAATAGGTTATAAAATATTCCTCTAATAAATAATGGTTCTTACATGCACCATTGCACCATACGTAAAGTCATTCATCATGCATGTTTTCTATGTCATTCTATGAAACATATGGCTTTGTAGGTATTTAGAGTACAAATGTTAATTAGCAAACACACTTGTCATCCCGGAGGGGTTAAGCAGTACTCTATAGTACATCCACATTCCGCCATTTATGTTTAAATTTTATATAGTAGGGGGCTAGCCTATTTCCATCAACCGGTCGCGAATCCTGATTCAGGGTTGCTTCTTAGAAAATCCTGGTGGAAAACCCAATAACAATGCCTGACCTGGGAATCGAACCCAGGACCTCAGGCTCAACAGTATCGCTTGCGACCACTACAAACGAGGAAGTAATAATAATTAATTATTACTATTGTGTAATTAATGAATAACCATTCATAGTATAAGAAACAGGAAAACCACATTTGCGGTCTGTCGTCTAGCCAGATGGGTATATTATTTACTACATTAATTATGTTAATATACACCTGTTTCCTATTTCAAAAGAAAGGTACTTTCTGTAGGTATACTAACTTTAATAACAGGTAATTTATGAGGTTAAAAGGAAGGAGGAAGGAAGTCTTGAACACCTGAATAGTAACACAGCCCACAGGTGGATATTATGATTCACATGTTTCTGTGAATTGTGATCGTTACTCTCAAATTAATGTAAATATGTAATACTGTAAAGGGTGTAACAAGCCCCTAACGAAGCCACATGGTTCTTCCGACGTTTGGCTCCCAAACTGGAACGGACAGGGGCTGCCTTCAAGCGGCTCTTGCCCAACCTGAGGGGTCCAAACGCCTCCTGCCGGAGGCTATACGCGGGGGTCGTGCGGTCCATGGCCCTTTACGGGGCCCCGGTGTGGGCGCGTTCTTTGAGGCGGCAAGCCGCCCACTACCTGAACGCGCCCCAAAAGGTAATAGCCATAAGGCTAATCCGGGGGTACCGCACGATCTCCGGCGAAGCGGCTAGCCTCCTT